>JASUAD010000001.1:127735588-137735588 GCA_037013555.1 Sextonia rubra
CATTCCTATTTTGAATCTAATCCAATCCTCATGTGACATTCAACTAGTTTTTCTCAGAACAAAACTCATTTAATCCAATTATGTAAAGTTAAAGTGTTTTACAAAGTGTGTAAAAGTATCCAGATTCCTAGTCTAAACTAAACCAAATTATGATTAAAGGGGGAGGGAACGGTTAGGTTCTTAATCTCCATTGTTGTATATAAAAACACATAATTATTTTATATAAGTCAAAAGATCCAAATCCCTAATTCAAAATCGAAATCTAAACTCAAATTAAAATCCAAATTAGCATTTTAAATACATTCTAATTAAAATTCAATCATCCCCAATTACATCATAATTAAATTCTAACCGAACTAAATAAAATATTAATCACCAGTAATTAAACCCCAATTAAAATTATAAAAAAACTAATGAAAATTCTAATCACATCTAGTTAACAATTAATTAATTCCAATCAAGTCTCCATTAAACCTTAAATAATATTCTAATCCACTTCTAATTAATGTTATATACCATAACTAATATTTTAATTAAATGGGCCCATCAGAATATTAGCACTAATCTAGCCCAGCAGTGGCCAAGGCTTGCTAGGTAACCAGCCCAACCTACCCAGCCCAGGCAGCAGGCCCGTTGCCTGGGCATGCCAAGCAGCCGTGCCGCCTAGCATGGACCGGCACATGATTCCTTTTTTTATATTTCTTTTATATATTTTTTCTTGTTTTTAATCAAAATCAAAAATCAAATCCTCCTTATTAAACCCTAATCAAGACATTAAAATCAATCAAATACATCATATCTTGGAGCATGTTATTTGATAAAACAACAAAAAACACATTGTTTACAGTTATCCACTTGCTTGGATTTTGATGTTAAAAGCAAATCTGAAGATTAAACTTTAGTTCCCTTAGAGAACTACTAGGGCTTGGTTGCAGAGGAAATGAAGAGGATGGAAGAATTGGGAAAATCCTTAGGGTTATATTATGTAAAGGTTTTTCTAAATTATAAGGAAGGACTCCTTACTTTCTAGTGAGTTTTACAAAATTTCAAAAAAAGTCTCATTGCTAAAAAGAGTCAAATAACTTAGGTTCAAGGCTTAAGAGTGTTTAATCAGCCCATCTAACCCCTCTCAACTCGACTCAAATCCGACAAACCGATTCGACCCAAAATTAAAAATCTAGGGTTTGCTATTGATCTCCATCATCGAGAGTTTGATCCCAATAAAAACTGAAAATCATAATTACTTGCTTTTGAAATCTCACTTTTTACCTGTCCTAAGGGCTCATGCATTGCCTAGGTGGCTTTGTGGATGGTTCATGTTCATGTCCGCCTAAATTCTTATTGGATTCCAGTAACATCCTTTGTTGGATCGATGCGACATTATTTAAAAAGGTCTTAGGAAATGTGGTTGACTTGAAGACCGCCCGCAAGGCTTGGGTTGCTTTAGAATGAAAGTTAATTTCTCAATGTAAGTAACGCATAATTCAGCTTAAAACTCAATTACATAGTCTAAGAAATGCGCTTTGTCAATGAATGGTTGCATCCAGAAGATCAAACACACATCCAACAACCTCTCAGCAGTGTTTTGCCAGTTGACAGGGAAGCTCTGATTATCCACACTTGAATGGTCTACCACTAATGCCAATAAATCTCAAGCCACATGCATAGGGCGCAAGTAGATTTAAGATTTTAATTGTTTTTCATTAATTTTCTAATTTTATTTAAAGAGTTGTAATCAGAATAAGGTTTTCCATTTTATTTAGTTTTCTAGATTAATTAGGTTAATTAGCTCCTAAGTTTTCTTTTATTATTTATATGACATTGTATACGTGGAGTTATTATGGCTTGATTAATTGAATTGGATTTTCCCCATTAAGGTGTGTCCTTGTTTTTGTTTACCGAAAAGACATTTAAAGTGTTCTCGGACAC
Source organism: Sextonia rubra (assembly GCA_037013555.1). Classification (NCBI taxonomy): domain Eukaryota; kingdom Viridiplantae; phylum Streptophyta; class Magnoliopsida; order Laurales; family Lauraceae; genus Sextonia; species Sextonia rubra. The sequence continues at coordinate 127,737,518 of JASUAD010000001.1, forward strand.
GTATTTCTGCAATCCATGCAAACCCTAACTCCAAGACCTGCATCAACCACCTAAATATGGAGCTTTCAAAACCATCATTAGAACAAGACCCGCCCCCATTTTTGTTGAAGAACTTCATGTCCTACTTCTTTATGAAGAATTGAATATGGAGGGGTCACAACAACTTACTCAAGTTTACTCAACGATTGCTTTTTTTTCACTCCTAAAGACAGTGGCACTGGTCGTGGTAATAACTCATGTGGCTTTGGTTGTGGGAGGGGCAAATACAATAAAGGTAGAGGAGGACACAATAAAACCAATGGAGGAGGTTAGAATAGCTACAATGCTCAGTCGTCTTAATCTCAGGGATCACAAAACTTTCAGTCCGGAGGAGGTTAGAATAGCTACAATGCTCAATCGTCTCAATCTTAGGGATCACAAAACTATCAGTCTACTCAAACTAGGCCTTGTTGCCACGCATGCAACCAAAGAAGTCACACTGCCTTTGATGGCTTGCTTGAATATTTTAAGTTTGCAACTATGAGAGGTCTCTCTAGAATCAATCCAATAATACTACAAATAATAAATCAAAACCATTGATTGAGTTTGACCTAAATGCAACATCTTGAGCCTCCAATCCAATAGTAAGTTGATCTTCAGTGGGAATCACAACTCACTCATCCCTTTGCCTTTCTCCTCTGTGGTAAGCGATGGATAAAGAAAAACCTTCATACGCAAGAGACTTACCCGAGGGTCTGCTTATAGATCCAAAATCCTAAATCTCTCCTCCTGTTAAGAAGAGAAAATCTCTCTACTATTTATTGCTATCTCTCGACCTTTAGCATAAATGACAATTTCATAAAAGCTTGGTTGAGTAAAATAAAACCAACAATAAAACATGGGATAACCGATCCTTATTATTGTGGTCATGTGGGCTACAATTGGTTTAACATTCTCTTACTTGGTCCAGTGACCACATAACTAAATTACTTCTGAAATTGAAAAAATAATTTATAAAAAATAACTTTGATTGGTGATAATCATTTGAAAAATAACAATTCAAAATTCTTTTAACTTTATGAAATCAAAGGAAAGTGTTTTCTATACATTCCCAAAATAAAGCTCATCACCTAAATCACCAAACTCTTCCAAGACTTCCTCCATGGAACACTCTCCTTGTGATGAACTCTCATATCCAGATGACTATGCAACATCCTCAGGAATTCACTCACTCAATTCCTCTGTTGTCTCTTCAACTACCTCAGTCTCCTAAGTATTGATAAAGTGGGGTCTCTTGTAACACCAAATATTACATTAGAAATTGAACAAGTAATCAGATATAATAAGCATAAACATGATATGCCAAATATCAATAAATGGAAAATCTTAAATTCAAATAGATATGTAAATATCATGCATAAATGTCTGAACCATGAAAGGATTTTGTTTTGGTTGGGGGGGGGGGGGGGGTGTGTGCGGAGTGTGCAATCAGATAGATATTATTGTCTGTCCATCTTACATAATAGGAGTACCCAGAGTAAACTATGCTGAAACTAGCTACAACAGATCCGGTCTACTTTCACCGCGTCCAATTGCAGTAGGACCAAAGCTAAGTGGTCCCGACTCAGTGATAACATGCACGTAAAATTGAAAACAGTTTAGTGAAAGCAAACTTATTTTTTCGAAAACAAACTTATTACATAATTAGGTAATCTCAAATCTCAATCTTAACAAACCATAAAACACAGAAAAAAATGCATTGAAACACGTAAGTAGATCATGGAAATATGGAGACTTGAAATGATAATGCATGACAATGAAATTAACTACAAATTTGGTTTGATAAATAACCAAGAACTTCATTAAACAATAATGTACAATTTTATGGTTTCCTTTATTGGCTTTACCAAATTTGGTTTGATGAATAACCCCTTAAGTAGCACAGTGTTAATTAAACGTAGTAAAATCAATTTGTGAGTCAATGTCAACTTTGCACATTACCTATTATGATCTCACAAAAATTTAGGGTCATTGGAGTATCATAAAGTACCTTTCCAAGTAAGAAAACAGGGCTCTATGGGTAACCGTTAGGTCACCGTAGCTTAAATTGAACTAGGGAATAAGGCCCTAGAAAACCTAGCCCATGTACAAATATTGCTAGCTTTTTTCGAAATTACGGCTACCTGTGGGGAATTCACGGCTAGCCGTGAAACTTCACAAACCTGCAACCTAATTTTGAAATACTCTATTTCTGGACGTAAACTTGCATATTTAAAAGTATACTTATGTCTGTACTGATATAACAATTTTAGCTGCTGAAACAGCTCTCCGAATCACTTAAATTCAATAGAAAACCTTACTATAAGTAAATGCCATTACAACTACAAATTTAAACTGAAAATGAACATCTACATGTATAAGTTGAAATTCAATTATCATAATGTGCTTAATATGTAAATTGCACCTAGATACTTGTCTTAAGGTTTGAAGCTCTAACTAGTTTCTCTTAAACTCACAACCAAAGTCTATCTTTCAACTGCCAACTCAACGCGAGAGAGAGAGAGAGAGAGAGAGAGAGAGAGTTCGAAGTTTTTGGAAATTTCAAATAAGTCCTCATCTATGGAAATGCATCATTTTTTTTATCAAATTAATTTCATGCCAAATAATTAAGGTCTAAGAACAAAAGATGCTTAGAATTTCGTCCTTGAACCCACGAAGCAAAGGACATAAAGCCTTTTCTCAAATTACAAATAGATCATTTCTAGGTTCAAATTCCACTAAAACTATCCTATTAATAATCTAACATGAGAAACTACTTAATGAGCTACTAAGCAAGATGATTTAGATAATAAACACACAATTAAAACCAGAAATCTCATAGCTATCCCACTTTACATGTACGCACCATTGTGGCGCCATGTAGGCTGTCATATGGCACCTTGTGTGTATGACTTAATTAGGCAGCATGGGTTTGCTTAGGTGTGGACTAGGCTAGCATGGGTGGAAGCAATGTAGGCTAGGACTTGCTTATGTGGACTTCCATGTAGGCTTAAAATACTAGGTGGATTTGTCATGTAGGCTTGGTTTTCTTGGATATAATACCATGTATTATAGTTATTAATTTTCAATTATTTCGGTCGAAAAGGCTAAAAATTTTCATTTTAGCCAAGTGGCAGAACTGATATTTCATATAGAACTTTTCATTTTAAATTTCGGCCAATCTTGGCCGAAATGGCATCTCACATAATTAATTTTATATATATTTTTTAATCTTTTTTACTTTTTATACATTTATATACTTTGTATTTCTTATATTTTCGTAAAAAGTTATTATAGAAAGTTTTACTGGAATGAATTAAGTCCATGTTCATTTTTTTTACTTTTTATTTCTCTACATATATTTTCTCTTTATATTTCCCCGAAATGAATTTTTGAAAAGTTCTACTAAAATTTCAATTTAGCTGAAACTTTTCATTTTGTAGGCCAAATGGAGATGCTATCCTATTGTAACCATTTATGACACCTTTTCTTTTGTAACCTAACTAAAGGGACAAAACTCACACATGCGAGGTGTGAAAACTCACAAACACAGCTCACATGTGACGTAATAACAACTCACATATGTAAATATCGAGGGGGGGGGGGGGGGGGGGGTGGCTAGATTCGAAACCTCAACTTCCCAATGACAACTGCGACTCCTTACTAGTGAGGAAGGAGCTATTCTTCCATTAATGATACTTTAATTATGTTTTATTGGACTATCAAAAGAATATTATAAAGTCCATAACTATACGTTATGACTATTAATGAAGACTACACCTTATTTTAACTCATTGTTAGCCTAAGAAGCTAGATTGCCTTTTTTTACCATCTCTTTTTAAAGTTTGTTCAGCTTTAAGGTGTATGAGATTTTTTATTCGTAGAAATTCAAAAAGTTCAAAAGCTACACAATCTAATCCAATAAATCATGACTAATACCATTGAAGAAAAATAAAAATTGATAAAGAACAAAAGTATAAATAAACAAATTTAAGACCCTTCAAAATAAAAGGAAAAATCCATTGAGATGTCAACCAAATCTACTTTGTAAAATAGGTTTTCCAACTTCTTTTTCATAAGGGTGCGTTTGTGTACTGAGAAGATCACGCTCTTCATTGATTGTCATTTCCACGGAAGAGAAGAATTTTGCATTGCATTCTTACCAAAACATAGGAAATTGAAAATCTCTTTATCAAGGAAATCAGTTCATCGTTTTCAGCATGTTACAGCAAGCAACTAGAAAAGGTGCTGCATGGAAATGAAAAAAATTACATTAGTGGCCCCCCAAAGAAAGATTTCCTTAGTCTTCCCCTGTTCCCATTTATACAGAACCCTCATTTTTGCTCAGAGAAAAGAAACAAATCTTTCACGTTTTCATTAAGAAACAAGAGGAACCCACTTTTTTCCTTTTGGGTTTCCCTATAACTCTCTCTACAAGTCTCTTGTTAATTGTGAAATGAAAAAGAAAGGAGAAAAGAAAATATGACTTAAGTTTTTTCACCTTCACTCTTGAGAATTGCTTATGTGAAATTGTTCTAGATATGGCCCCAACAAGGCTTTACTCCATCTTGGACGAACATCCTATTTTGCAAATATGAATGGGCCCCTAGATGAAGATGGGCCAAACTAAAAATAAATAAAAAAAACCCCAACAGATTATACCTTATTTATGTTCTCAGTTCTTACTATTGGAGCAATGTAAAAGAGTGACAAGTTAGTTCCCAGCTACTTCCACGTTAGTGTGCGTGGATGCATGGGTAGTTTGTGTCCCTTGTAAAGCAAAAAGGACACCAAGGTAAAATGTTAGTATCTTTGAGGCAAACTACACTAATTATCTGACACAAACAGTCCTGTATGATTTCTTGATAGAGTATGGGCTCACCAATGCTATCACTACTAATTGCCATTGGTATCTTGTGTTCTGCAGGATGAAATTGGTGATAGGTCAAAACAAGGTATGCCTCTTTTGATTTTAGTCCAATGGAGTACGACACTATTGATGTCCTATTTGATCATATATTTGTTTTCACTGAAAGAATTTTTTGTTGGTAGTATAACATTGCCATCCTAGAAATCAACATATGCTTCAAAACCATCACCATATCTTCCCTCCAATGAAAAATTGTGTTTATTTAAGATTTATAAACGATTAATGTTTTATTGGGTTTCTTGTTTTGGTCCCTCCCTCCCTTCATGGATATTCCAGCTTTGCAAGTAGTTTAGCAACATCTTTTCCTACAAACTTGCAAATAAGAGTAAGAGACTCTTTTGGGGTTGTAAATGGGCCAGGTCTAGTAGAATTTAAATTTTGGATAAGATTGTCTTAAAATAGTTAGACTCTAAAGCCTAATCCTTGCTCAAAGGAAGGTGTGAGGAATATTGCTGAACTTAGCTTTTTTTTTTTTTTATAAGTTGTAAGGATTTATGTATGTAGGCTAATTTATGGGCTAGGCAGAACTCTAGGTCCATAAGGTTGTATTTTATATGTTTTTTAGAATGGACTGTGGTACATGCCGGAAGAGTTAAAGCATAGAATCAAAGGAAACTGGTACACGCACTCAAGCGGACTTGAACACGGGCATGAGCGGATGGTCATAGAAGCTCACACACTCAAGCTGAATGTTTATAAGCTCAAGTGGGCCTATCAGAAATTGCGCGGAACAAAAATAACTGGATGTTTATCTAACGCACTTGAGCAGATGCTCACACACACTCAAGCGCATGGTGAGGAAAAACCCACCGACTTGATTCGAAATTATTTCTTTTTTTTGTGCCAGGACTGCTAATTTGAGTTCGATAAGGATTTTAACCCTAAGGCACGAATTGTTTCACTACAAGAAATCACATCTTTAGCTACGAAAAATTTCATCGCCAAAATGCTACAAAACGTTGGTAAAAACTTTTACCGGTGAAAATTTTTTCGTCGCCAGAATGTCGGTAACGAAATGTCAGCAAAACCCTAAACCGACGAAATCCAAAAACGTCGACGAAAATTATATTTTACCAAAGATAAAATATACATTTACCGACGTTAAAAAACGTCGGAAAAAATCATTAATTTAAATTTGACTTTTACCGACGAAAATTTAACGTCGGTAAATAATTTCTCGTATTTACTAAATTTTAAAATCTCATTTTACCGACGTTTCAAAACGTTGGTAAAAGTCATTTTATTTTATTTATTTATTTTTTAAAAATTTCAATTGCTTTTGCTGACGTTTTGAAAACGTCGGTAAAAGTCATTTTATTTTATTTATTTATTTTTTAAAAATTTAAATTACTTTTGCCGACGTTTTGAAAACGTCGGTAAAAGTCATTTTATTTAATTTATTCATTTTTTAAAAATTTAAATTACTAAATTAAAATTAAAATTGGCATTTTTCTCAAATTTTCAGTCTTACTTAGAAAGTCCTGCAAATTCTCATATTCACAGCTCCATTCCATTACTTCAATAATTGTACACTATTTTTTACTCCAATAATTGTAAAAGTTAAAAAAAAACAAAACAGAAGAGCCTCACCTTGGCAACAATGGCAGAGAGGGGTCCAAGCAGGGAGGGGAGAGGGAGAGAGCAAAGAGAGATCAAGAGATCAGAGAGAGCAAGAGAAAGAAAGAGCAGAGAGAGACCGAGAGAGGGAGAGAGTGAGAGGGTGAGATCAGAGAGAGACAAAGAAAGAGAGAGAGCAGAGAGAAAGCGACTGAAAGATAGAGCAGAGAGAGACTGAGAGAGGGAGAGGTCAAAGAGGGTGAGATCGGAGAGAGAGACAGAGAAAGAGAGAGAGCATAGAGAGAGAGACTGAGAGAGGGAGAGATCAGAAACGGTGAGATCAGAGAGAGATACACACAGAGAGAGAGCACAGAGAGAGAGCGACTGAAAGAGAGAAAACAGAGAGAGAGACTGAAAGAGAGAGCAGAGAGAGGGAGAGATCAGAGACAGTGAGATCGGAGAGAGACAGAGAGAGAGCACACAGAGAGAGCGACTGAAAGAGAGAAAGCACAGAGAGAGAGCACAGAGAGAGATCGACTGAATGAGAGAAAGCAAAGACAGACTGAAAGAGAGAGCAGGGAGAGGGAGAGATCAGAGACAGTGAGATCGGAGAGAGACAGAGAGAGAGCACACAGAGAAAGCGACTGAAAGAGAGAAAGCAAAGAGAGAGACTGAGAGAGGGAGAGATCAGAGAGGGTGATATCAGAGTGAGAGACAAAAAGAGTTTTGAGTATAGAGAGAGCGACTGAAAGAGAGAGCAGAGAGAGAGACTGAGAGAGAGCAAAGAGATCGGGGAGAGCGACCAAGAGAGAGAAAGAGCTGAGAGATCGGAGACATCGAGCGAGAGAAAGAGAGCCAAGAGATCAAAGAGAGACAGTTGAAGGAAATCAAATGCTCTGAACCCAAAACCCAAGAAATCGAAAACCTGAGATGTTGAAGAAGAAGGGCGTTCTAGACAAAAATGCTCTGAATCAAATGCTCTGAACCCAAAGAGAGACAGTTCGAAGGAAATCAAACAAGCTAAGATTTCCACATGAGCGGTGAGATGTTGAAGAAGAAGGGCATTCCAGAGTGGCTGAATAGCTCTCTCCGTCTCTAGAGTGGTCTTCCAATCCCTCCCCTCACACTACACTAAAAATGCCCATCTGGAACGGTTTAAAACTGTTCCTGAATGAATTTGGAATGGTTTCAAACCGTTTCAAAAATGGGTGTCGCAGAAATTTTGGAACGGTTTTGAACCGTTCCAGATTTTCAAATTTGGAACGGTTCAAAACCGTTCCAGATTTGACAGTTTGGAACGGTTTTAAAAGTCTGGAATGGTTCAAAACTGTTCCAGATTTGAAAATTGGAACGGTTCAAAACCGTTCCATATTTTTTTGCCATTTTTTTTATCTTCTTTAAAACATTTTTAATAATATTTTTTTAAATCATAAGTTTTAAATGTGTCTTCTCTTGTATTGTGATTTGAGATTTTGGCTACTTATTGAAAATGATATTTCATTTTTCCACTTTATTTTTGATAAGTCAGTAAGCAATTTCTCTTTTCCATTCTTTAGGCTGGTAGTGAACATCCACATCAGTTGTGTTGTATGACTATCTATGTTGCACACATGGGATGCAAAAATCAGGCAATGAAGATTGCATCAAGAGAAGTTTAATATTTTCTTGGTAGAATAGACTCTCAAACCATTTTAAAACGTGGTTTGGGAAAGAATAGAAAACAAAAACCAAATTGATGGGATAACATACATTTAGCCTTTTCAAACACTGACATTTCATCATAGTACATTTCATCAAAGGATGACAACGTGCTAAGAAGCACAAACAACCTTGATTTCAGTAAGAAAAGACAGTTAAAGATGAAATTACAATGTAAGAAATCACCTATTATTCCCAATTGCTGGGTATCTTTAACAAAATGGAACTTACTGACAGAGGAATGAGAGTACGGTTCTACTGATAAAAAGTTACATATGATCAAAATGACCTCTGATAGCAACATTAACATCCTTACCATAATTCTTTTCCCATTGCCGTAAGGCACCACTGCAGTTTTGAGACTCTATCCAGGTCTTATTCTCTTTTGACTAGCCTTGCCATCGGACCTCAAGGTTCCAGCAGAATCCCCCTCTGATGAAGCTTCCATTGATTTTGTAAAAGAGCTGGACAGGTCAGCATAGAGATCAACGACTCTTCTAATGTTGTTATTGAGCTCTCTGATCAGTCCCACGTTGCGACTAAGATTGTCGGGGATCTTTGACTCATGGTTCTAGTTAATCTCATTGATCAACAGTCTGTTCTGGTCCAAGATGTTTTGTACCTATCCAAAGCTCCTCTGGAATGCCTGTAAGACCTTGTTATCTACTTAAGTTCCATTGCCAAGGCCTGATAATGTGTCTCCCTCCATTTTCAGATGGAACTGAATCAGATCAAAACCAACCCTGCAAAGACAAACAGAAAATAAAAACAAACAAAGGATTGATTATACTTTTAAAATAATAAAATTTTTTTGGGGCTTATCATGATTTGTAAGATATCTCAATAACATCAATTCAACAACACTTCATAACTATGACGAAAATAAAGGAAAATAAATATCAGAACTTAATGGGAAAAGATATTTCGTTTCAATCACATTTAAAGGTGAATCTCCCGCCAAAACCAACCTAATGTTGTTTTGAAAAGAAGAAAAAAACACACAAACAGTAAACATACAGCTATCAACTTCAAGAAATGAGCTCTTTGATGGGTTTCAACACATTTGAAGGTAACCCCAAATAATACATCCTTTGAGAAAACACACGCACACAAACAACAAGGGCACAAAACTTTAAATATTAAAGGTTTTAATCAGTGACTATAAAATATTGTCATGAAATATGCAATGGAAACCAGTCCTTCATGAAAAAATGAAAATAATGATGAATCTCAATCCAAGCAAATACCAACCTACTAGAGTACATTTGCAGTTAAAAGAGGGAAATGGAAACACAAACACAGCAACAACATGCTTTAGAAATGAGTTTAAAGGGTGGCTTCCCATACAATTTTCAGGCAAGCCTAGAATAATATTTTTTCACCACTGCCAAATACACAACAGAATGGAACACCATCCATAGTGCCAAGCCACACAGGTCCCAAACCAAGTCTACTGTAGGGTTCATTCAGAAAAATTTAATATCAGAGGTAGTTAATGCAATAGTTGGAAACTAAAGCAATTCATATATGCCCAATCCGAAAAGGTCATGCAAACACTACCTCAGCAATGCCTCCCATATTATAACGTCGGAAACCATCTCGATCCATTGAGAATCTGTGGAATGGTTGAGCACTGCTATCCTCAGAACGAGCAGTTGGCCTACTCCGCACTGTCTCGCTGCTAGACCCTGGCCTTCTAAAAGAGTTCTGACGGACAGAGGGAAGTTCTGTTGCAAATGATCTGGATAAACCACCAGTAGCAGATTCATTGATTGAAAACTCTTCCTGAGGCAATTGTGGAATCATTATACGTTCAGGCATAGATACCATGTTGTCACTGTCTGTCCTGGACATCATCATACTGTTGTCCCCACTGATTGTCTTCCGAGTTCTGACAGAGGAAACACTGCTGCCCGCAGATGAATTTCTCACCCTTCTATATGTCAGTTGCGATGTCAATTACAGTAAATAATGAGCAGCTATGCTGCCTGCAAGTCAAAATCTGTAGCCAAGTGAACTGAACAGCAATAAATCTTTAATGAGATTTTGTGCTTAGAAAACCCTTTCTATTTACTGGTAAGTGCTTTGATGAGTAATAGATGGAAACATCCAATTTCAAGAAAACACAACAATCATACTTGCAAGTCTCCCACTTCAATGGTGCCACTGCTGGATCAACATGAAATGCCTTCTGAGAAAGCACTACCAGCATGGTATAAGTTGTACATTCGACAGCATGTACATCCATTGAGTGTCATATCTATACAATTCTACACCCAAAATTGGGAGACCATTTATGATGAGTTTGGATTGATCTAGAAGCATGTCATGTATCTGCAAATGGGTTGCCATCATTTAAGGTCTTAACCAATCAAAAACAATCCATTTAAGATAGTAACCAGGATGAAATATAGTTGGAAAAGTTGTATAAAAGAAGTTCATTTTGGAAATTGAGAATGCATAGCCCAAAAAGAAAATCATCAAACCAATTTATGAATATGAATATACAGAACTCCAAACTGCAAAATACAATGACATCAATTAGCACATTTATTACACATGTTTGTAACAAAACCAACAATCGTCACGCTTGCAAGTGATGCCAGACATACATTTTGGTAGCCATTTCATCCACTGAAAAAGACACAAAGGGCCTGTTTCTTTAACAGAATTTCAGGGAACTCATGTCCAGAGATTATGTAAATTCCCCAAAAGCTGTCCCTTGGTTGGAATTCCTACATCCTCCTCCTAGGTGAAAGAATTGCAAATGCCAAGGAGGTTGGAATTGAAAAATTCCAAAAGCTATTAGATACTTCTCACGTGACTGGAATTTGAAATTAGAGCAAAGAAACATGTCATCTCAATGCCAAGGGGACAAGCCATCACATCATTTCTATGAATTCCCAATGTCACAACCTCTAGTAAAAAACACTGTGAAAAGAACAGGTCCATGAGAAAATTAAAATTGTTTAACAAGAAAAAGAAAAATAGTAGAAATTTAAAAAAAAATGTAACATCACAAAAGAAATTAATGATTTTATAGAACTTACCTTGCAATTTTGTACTTCTACAAGTATTGAAGTCTCAACCAAATAAGCTTAGATTTCTAATCTCTCTCTCCAGATGCAAAAAAAGGATTGAATGGGAACGCGGACAGCCAGTGCCCAACGCAGTTCACGGATGTCACGCAATCTCTTCCAGTCGAGCATCCAAGATGCCCAGCACCTGGTTGTCCAATCAACAGTCTTTTTAGACCAGAATCTTCTAATGGCATCCTTTTCTACTGGTCCAACTTGTACACCATCCTTGTCAATGAGCATCCACTCCTTGAGTGGCTCCATAAAGGCAGTAGCAGCAATTAAATTAGATTGCAAAGGAATAGAGGTCCTCTCAGAAGCTTCATGAGCTACTGTTAGAAGATCCACAGCTAAAACACATCCCCCAACCAAGACACAAGCCTCTACATTTGAAAGAACTTTCATTAGAACCTGCACAAGCAGCAACAAAAGAAATCAACATTTTCCAAATCCGGTTGATGACCTTCATTTCATCAAACAATAAGAATCACTAACCATGGAAACCATTAACTAATGGTTAAGCAAAAAAGAAATACAAGTTAGTAGCAAGATGGTCACTGCTTATGCCTTGATGCAATGTAGTCTAGAATATAAACATGATGGGAAAAGGACAGAAAGGGCATGAAAAAAACGAGTCTAAAACAAACTAAAAGGAAATAGATACAGCAAGCATGCTTGAATAAGACAGCAATCCACCATCTCAATCAACAGAATCTTACAAACAAAGAAAAATCCATAAACATTAACATAACACCCAACGTACACCCAATCTCAAACCCTAACACAAGGTAAATGAGATTACCAGTTCTACCATCACCAACGATCACGAGCTTAAAGCTCGAATAATCCACCTGCTGCCGATTCGGCAAGGCCTAAAAGAAGAGTTTAAGCCAAATAAGATCGAGAAATACAAAAACAAAGATGAGATCAAAACCCTAAAGTGCATAAATAAAGAAAGATTTTCTTAAATTTAGTTAATTTAGAACAAACAAGTAACTCCAATGAAAGTAGTAAAACAACAAACGAAAGAAAAAGTTTATGAACACTCACTATAATCTCATGCAATGACTTTCTCAGCATAGCCTTCATGATCTGTAAATCTTTAATGTTAAATGAGATTACCAATTACCAATGTCATATACAAAGCATATCATATATGTATATTATACATAAATGAGGAAAGATAGATAGATAAATATATGTGTGTGTCTGTGTGTGATCTTAAGACTCATCTAAGGATCTGATGTTGTTCCTGGTTGGGGCTTTCTCCTTCGGCGGTTGTGATCGGCTAATCACTTCCTGCAGCTTCTTTTCACTTCATCAAACTCGGCCAAAGTATGAAACCTAAACATGAGAGACCCATGTCAACAAAAATTGAGAGCCTGAAACTTTATAAAATATTGCAATGCAAAGAAAATAAACATGGGTATTATTCACAACAACACTACCCTCTATTGGTATACCCTCATCATTTGAGATTACCAGTGCTACATCATAGACTCTCAACTTGCATCCATCTTTACAGTCCAAAGCATATAACTGACCATTCAAGGAGGTACTTGGGTTTCGCCACCCAGTAACCATTCCGTCCTTCTCGAAAGTATTTGTTGTAAAATACTACCCATCTCATCGATCCCTTAAGTGGATCTCTGTCCCCAAATAAGTAGAGGTGGCAGCCACTTAGAACGGCACACCCAAACCCAATCGCTGTAGAATACTCAACCGGGACAGGTGGGAGAGGCTGCCAAAGCTGGTGTATGGGGTCAAACGCATGCCATGAAATCCACCCTTCTCGGTCTCTTTTGATGACGTAGATCCATTCCTCTGCAATTCCTAGGCTTTTACGGAGAGAGTAAAAGAAATTACCTTCCAAAAGCCTGTACCATCTCTTGCAAACAAGTTGTAGCTTCCTATGCACAACACGAGGGACCTTGATCAAGCAAGCAGTAGCCCAACCATCAGGTAGGCCAGGCAACAGAGGAGATTGAGTTCGAGTTTTGTCTCCACGTGCTATCTTGTGCCTAGTTGGATGGATGGATAGTTTTATGTTGGGTTGAATGCAGAGTTTTGATCCACGAACAAATTTCTTTGCCCCAGCAACAGTTTTCAGGCTTGCATCAACTCTACAAAAGCATGTTGTGGAATCAACCTACACAATATGAATATGTCAATCTCTCAAAAGATAGCAATTCAAAATTACAAGACCAAAATATATGTGATAAGAAGCCTCAAACTCATTATTGAATCTAGATATTAACTTCTATTTCAATCACAAATATCAAAGCAGAGAAGATGCTGAACAATTTTCTTTTCAATTAGTGAAGATATCCAATATTTGATGGATCAAACACTACTGTTGCGAGCAATTTACATCTCATCATCTTGTAATATAAGAAGTCGAATATGAATTAGATGCATCTTTCCAACCAACTCATTAGTACCACATTGAGCATTTTGACAAAGACGCATCAATGTTGAATGGGCCATCTAACTCAGCAACAATATCAATTTTGATGTATGTTCCCAGAGTGGTTAACAAAGAGGTGGATACATTAGCAATACAAGTAGTTGTTTTGGATTCAACCCATATATTTTAGTCTAGAGGGGGTCTGATTTTTCACAATACTTTCTATGTAAAGGTTTTCGTTATGGCTTTACAATATTTTTACAGTACATATGCATATATGTTGAATAGTTGAGCCCTTCATTTAATCAACTATATGTTCTTATCCTAAATAATTTAATGCAAACAAACAGGCCCTTAGATTTAAAGAGGTGAATTTGAAAATAGAATTTTAGGAGTCTAGCTTCTACCAATAAGTGGAGACAGCAATGTGGGGCCCACATGTCCAATGAATTCGAGACTCTCTCTCTCTCTCTCTCTCTCTCTCTCTCTCTCTCTCTCTCTCTCTCTCTCTCTCTCTCTCTCAAATTTTCAATTTAGTGGGCTCTTTACACCTCCATAAACTGAGTGCACATAACTCAATCAACGTGCAAGTGAGGGGTTCAAGTGTCTCAGTGATCTAAGTTACCTATAAGTGAGAGTTATGTTCTTCACCATAACCAATTACAGCATAACTAAGTGCAAGGCAACAGAGTTCCAAGGATCCAAAGAGGGCCTAGCGTTGCAATATCAGAGCATTATCTTTCTCAAATTTTGTTTGTTAAAGTATTGGATTGAAATCAGCTAATAATCTAACCACACTATACTGCATTGCTACCTATTATACAATATACAAAACAAAAGATTTTAGTGATACTGAACATAGGGGATTTACCAGGATCCCCCTCGGGCCCGAAGGGGTTAGTTTAGCCCAAAGGGAACCCCTTCGAGCCGGGACACCTTCCATTGGGAAAAAAAATCAATGTAGTTGAAAAGGGGCCCACCTGCCATCAAATTGAACTTTGAGTGGCAATTGAATAGCACCTTCCGAAAATGCACATAAAAGAAACAACCAGAGTCAACAGTTGCAATTCAGCATTTACAACTCATTTCCTTTGAGATATCATATGCCAAAAAAAGGAATTACAAATGAAAGATAGTAGTCCAAGCACACACTGACAATACAGCAGCAGGTAGAGGTTTATAAACTAAAAATTTTACTACTTATACCAACATAGCTTTATGGCCTATTTGTTTAATCAGTATTAGATCGACAGATCCCCATGATTTCTAGACAATTCTTTCAGCAAAGTTGATGAAAGTGGAGGATGAAATAATCTCCCCTTAGGTAAGAAATGGTTGTCCCCCCCCCCCCCCCCCCCCCCCCCCCCATACGAAATGAAAGCATAGGGAAGAAATTGACCCTTCCAGATCTACTCCTTGGAACCTTCAATACTCAAATCTTCCATAATCTTTCAGGGCCCATTTCTTCGCTAGTATTGAATTCTAAATACTTCTTAGTAAAGTAAGTCAAAACTGAAAAAGAAAAAACTACATGCAAAGAGGTGTAGACTGAAAGATATAAACTGGGGCCAGACTCTAAATTCAATACAAAGTAGGCAAGCATCCAACTGGTTCCAACTTGATAGATTTCGAGTTAAAGGAAGGAAAAAAAAAGACTTCTTCCACGCATTGGCCTCTTTAGCAAGGGACAATAACCTAAAAGGGATGGATGGCTTTCAAACACTATGCTAGTCAATTGCTAACACATACTTATTTCAAAAACCCTAATCAAATGCAAAAAGACTAAAACATCAAACAAGTTTTTCGTGAGAAAACTTTTTAGGGTTTTTAGGGTTTTTTAGATCCAATGATGAGAGGCTTTGATTAAACCAATTGATTCAGGTAATATCCTCATAAATCAGATGCAAGCAAGAGAAAAAAAATTCCTAAAAAACAACTTAATAGAGGAATATGTAACTGATTCAAATCCAATCCCAAACCAATCAAAACCATCCAAATCCATTTTATGCGAATGGATCAACAGCAAAATAGCAAACAGAGACACACAAATCCAGTTGCCAAAGAATACGGCTTGCCAAAGATCGAAAAATACCCAAAAAAACCTATTGCATCTAGCAACATATGAATATGGTAGATCAAAAACAACAAATTCAACAAAAAAAACCCTAAGAAATTGTAATCCAACCTCAAACAGCCATAGATCAGCGTCAAAACATCAAAGAAACACTACAAGCGCTGCAAATTTGGAAACACAATCTTAGATCTACAACGAGATCTAAGATAACAGACCTGCATATTGCACTTGAAGAGATCTAGAGGCGTAACGGCCATATGCATGAGGCCGCAGCTGAGGATCTCGCCAGCGTTGCAGGCGGCATCAAAAGTGGGCGAGTACATCTCGGTCTTCTCAAGCTCGCTGGGTGCAGGAACGATGAACGCCTGGGAAGCTCCATTGGAGGAAATCGAAGGAGATGGAGATCTGGGAAAGCTAGGGTTTTGGAAGAAGAGGAGGAGTAGAGGAAGAAAAGGAGGGTTTTAGAAGTAGGAGATAGGGAAAAGGAATAGCACAAGAGGCAAAAACTTGCCTTTTGAGAAAACAACCGTTTGGCAAAACCCATTTCAAGTGTACTTCTGCAGAACGGGTTACATTCGTTTCAGCTCAAGAACGGCCCAAAACTAGGCCCAGAATCCGTTCTAAAAATGCAGTTTTGGTGTAGTGTCAAGATAACCAGCACCTCCTCCGTCAACCTCCCACTAAACCCGAAACCCCAACTTGGTGTGAGAGAGAGCAGTGAGAGAGAGCAACGAGAGAGAGAGCAGAGAGAGAGCAGCGAGAGAGAGAGAGCAGAGAGAGCAGCGAGAAAGAGCAACGAGAGAGAGAGCAGAGAGAGCAAAGAGAGCAGCGAGAGAGAGAGAGCAGAGAGATCAGCAATAAATTAGAGAGTGTGAGAGAGAGAAACGAAATGGGGGCGGGGGAATGAAAAAGGGGAAAGATGCGAAACCAAATGGGGGCGGGGAATGAAAAAGGAGAAAGATGGGTGGGAGATTTTATAAAATTTTTACTGACGATAAATTTTCATTGCACAAAATCTCATTTCGTCGGCAAATGTTTCTTAAAATCATTACACCTTTATTGAAGTATAATAAAGACATTTAGCGACGTTTTTTACAAAACGTCGGTAAAAGTCTAACTGTTAGTGGAATAAAGGTTAGACTTTTAGCGACGTTTTTTGAGAAAACGTCGGTAAAAGTGACTTTTAGCGGACGTTTTTAAAAAACGTCGCTAAATGTCTAACTGTTAGCGGAGGTAATGTCTAACTTTTAGCGACGTTTTTTTAAAAAACGTCGCTGAAAAGTGACTTTTACCGACGTTTTTTCTAAAAACGTCGGTAAAGGTGACTTTTACCGACGTTTTTCAAAAACGTCGCTAAATGTCTAACTATTAGCGGAGGTAATGTCTAACTTTTAGCGACATTTTTTTTAGAAAACGTCGGTAAAAGTCACCTTTTCACCGACAAATTTATATGTGTCGGTAAATAATAGTCTTTAGCAACGAAATTATAAATTCGTCGCCAAAAAACGTCGCCAAAAGTGCAACTTGTTGTAGTGTGGGTTATTTAAAACGTATTTCTCTCAACCTTAAGAGATAACTCTTATTATTCTGAAGACAGAAAACCTAATTGAGAAACTACTATTTCTATAAAGCTTCCATTAGAGAGACTGGGCTTAAGCTTTGTGCTGGAGAATACTACTTTTACATCTTTTATAGAAGATCATTTTCTTTAGTAGAGAATTGTATGCCTTGTAGATTTAAGGTGATCGGATCAAGCGTGGAGAATAGTGAACGGCTATGAAAATTCATTGTAATGAAGAGTTATACAAGAAGAACTATGGTCTTTAGGTTAGATAGACTAGATAAGGTTGTGAGCATTTCTGATAACTATTCGTTATTAGTGCTTGGTTTTTTTTTTTTTTTGCTCAAAGGACTTGGTTTTTTTTTTTTTTTCTGATTTGGGTTTTCCATGTAAAAATCATATGCCTCTTGTTCATTGTGTGGTTGATTGATTGATTTGCTAGTTTTTTTTTATTATTCCGTCAGTTTTTTTTATTATTCCATCATTGTTAATTAAACTATAACCTAGAAATCTTACTTGGGATGAACTTTCATAGGTGTTTTGACATATTAACCTCCTTAAACCTGATTTTCCTAATTTTAAGACTGAAATTTAGATAATTTCACTTGATTGACTTTAGTCAACATTTTTTTTAACTTTTTTGCCTCAGATCCCATGATATCATGGGAATAGTATATGTCACATCAACTGATCAATCCCATGATATCATGGCCTTCTTGTAACATTTTAGGGGGAATTTTTTTTTTGAATGACAGAACCTGAGAAATGTTACCTTTCACAAAATGTCATTTTTTGTGGTTTCTAAAAAAAAAAACAAATTCACTTTCTAGTTGCAAAAAGTGTATTATATAGAAATTGAAAATGATAAATTTCATGATATCATGAGACTATTCCATGATATCATGGAACTATTCCAGATATCATGGAATCTGAGGCAAAAATAAAAAAGTTTTAAAAATTTTTTAACAAAATTCAAGCAATTTTGGTAATATTATCTAAATTTCGGTAATAAAATTGAGAAAACTTGATTTAAAGATGATTAATATGGCAGAACCCCTTGTGTGTTTTAATCAGAATACAAGGTGTGAAGCATAAAGAAACATAGAGGAAAGGAATATAGGTTTAAGTTTGACAACTTCATCAAATGATGGAAAGTCTTGAGAATAAAGCTTTCCTATTAGGAGTCATCCAATATCTTTCCATCATCTTTCAATAGCAACCAACCCCTCAAGCAAAACTTGGGACCCACCAGTGAATCGGTGATTATGAGACTGGTCCACCTTGGGAGACCAACTTGAATCTTCCTTATCAGAAAGCTTCATAAATAGAGTAAGAATAGGGATTCTAAAGAGATTTAGCACCTACATATTTATGTGATTTTTTGCATAACTAGGAGATTTCAGTACCATTTCACTCTTGAGAGGAGGATTAAAAAAAAGTCTTCCCACCTGATGTTGGTGTTGTTTATATATGTTTGCTTATTTTGATCAAGGGGTTATTAATGGTTTTGAGATGAGTCGAGGGGAGGGAGGCAATAACTAATTGGTAGTTTGCAAATGATACCATTCTCTTCAGTTTGTCCAGGAGAGAAGAAATTCTAACACTTAAGAGGATCTTGAGACATTTTCATTTAGTTTCAGGCCTTCAAATTAACATTTCCAAGAGTTTTTTGGTGGGGAGAGGGTGCTCAAAAGAGACAATCCAGTCTTTAGCCTCCACTATTCATTGCAAATTAGGGAGTCTCCTAGTTGTTTATCTTGGCCTTCTTATTGGACCTGAACCGAGGCCTAAATCTTTGTGGGATCCTATTATTGACAAGGTTGAGAGGAAATTAGCTTCATGGAAAAAAAATATTTATCTTTGGGTGGTAGGATTATGTTGATTAAGTGGTGTTGATCTAATCTTCTAGTGTACTACATGTCCTTGTTCAAGATACCGAAGGCGGTAGTGGACAAGTTGGACCGTAATCGTAGGGATTTTTTTATGGGAAAGTCAAGGGGATAAGAAAATGTTACACTCAATGAAGTGAATTAGTGAAATGAGGTGATTAATCCAAAATAAAGTGGGGGCTTGGGTATTGGCAATATCGAGAATAAGAACAAGGATATATTCGCTAAATGCCGGTGGGGATTTGGGGAGGAAAGGGAGGCGTTTTGCAGAAGAGTCATTGCTTCAAAATATGAGAAGGACAAGTGGGGTTAGTAGCCTCTTGCCGGGCCTAGGTATCACAAGTAAGGGTTATAGAGTGGTATTGTTTCTGTTAGAGATGTGTCTACTGTATAGGGAGAAACGTTGTCCAAAAGGGTGGGTTTTGTGGTGGGGATGGGAGAGTTGTTAGGTTTTGGTTGGATCATTGGGTAGGAGTAGGCCCTTCGTGTGGATTATTTCCTAGATTTTTTAGATTTTTTTCTAATAAGGAATCTGTACTTAGTGGAGTGTGTCTTTTAAGAGAAGTCTTCATCCTTTGGAGGAGGTCCAATATTGGGAGTTGTCGAGTCTTCTTTCTAGCATATTTTTATGCAGGGACTCTTAAGGATTCTAAGATTTGGAAGCCAACCATATCTGGGAAATTCTCGACGAAAGCTTTTCTCTCAGCCTTGGAGGGTCTCCAACGTTCTTCAGCTTTGTCCTTTCCCATTTGGTTGAGTTTAGTTCCTCCCCAGGTTGAGGTATTTTGCTAGTTAGTTGTTGCAACTAAGGCGTTGACAGTGGATAATCTAAGAAGAAGAGGGTTGATGTCACCCAATATCTCTGATGTTTACATTATGTGTCATGAGGAGGAAGAGATTGCTAATCACCTTTTTCTTCATTGTGAAGTAATGGTAGCTGTTTGGAGCCACTCCATTGGCAGGTGCGACATTGCTTGGTGTTGTCCAAAGGCAATGGTGGAAGCAATGGAGTCGTGATTGGGAAGGCACTTTTTTGGGTGTGGGCATATTCTTTGGCTGATGCTTCAGTTTTCTATTCCTTGGTCTATTTGGAGAGAAAGAAATAACAGAATTTTCAAGGGTGCCTTGTTCTTTAAGAGAGTTGATTGATAGGGTTATCTTGATGATTGCAAATTGGGATTTGGTTAGAAAAGAGTTCTCCAATTTTAATCTTAATGATATTTTCTTGAGTTGGGAAGCTTGTAAGGAAAAGTATTTCTTGGTCTTTTCTCCCTCTCGTTGTGCTTAAATTTAATGTTGATGGAGTTACAAGAGGAAAGCCATGGCAAATAGGTACTGTTGGTGTACTACGTAATAGCAATGATGATGTTTATTTATATTTTCTAAGCATGTGGGGGTATGTGATTTTAATGAAGCGAAGTATGTTTTAGTTATTTTAGAAGCTCTTCGGTGTTTTTCATTTCAAGATTGTTCCACTGAATTCTTATGGTGGAGAGCAACTCTTCTAATGCCATTGTTTGGGTGTCAAATTGGAAGGTTTTCCTTTGAAAATTTCAATTTCACGCTAATAAAATCCCTGGCTTGTCTTCTACGCTGGATGTTGTTTTTAGTTATGAGTTAAGATTGGCCAACTCTATAGCAGATGCTTTAGCAAAGGAAGGGGTTGATAAGTTGTCTCCTTGGAACTAGAGTTGGTACACCTCTCTTGTACTTTTTTATTTTTGCTCCTTCTATTCCTTTTATTATTTTTACGAAATATATGTTACCGATTAAAAAAAAAATAATCAAGTTGCTGACAACTTTGGTAAGGAATTGTCACCGCTGCACTTTTAGATACTCATTACCAAACATAATGTCAAAATATTTTCCACTGAACTTTTAATAGTCCATTATTTATATTCCTTAATATCACAATCCTTAAACGCCAAAGTCCCAGCACCTTTTTTGATAAAAAAAAAAAAGTCCCAGCAGAGTCCTTTGATTGTTGAAATCCTTTTGCGCCATTAATTATGTATCAAACAAACACTTCCAGACCATCTCCATTGATCTGGACAGAAATTCTGTGTAATTTCTTTACCTGAGAACTCAATTTCACTGCAATACTCTTTCATCGACATATTAGGATACATATCTATATAAGGCTATGGAGAACTTTCTAAAACCATTCCCACATTAACGAGGATTTGTTGTAGGCTCTTTTTGTTTGCATTAAAATATGTAGGATTTAAATGAATAGGCTGTTTAAAACTTAAAAATGAAGATCAACCCTGGGTCATCAAAAAAAATTTGAAGATGAACGGTGAGTTTCCATGAAGGAGCATCAAAAGCATCTTCTTCTTATTCTAATTCTTTAAAAGAAAATGTTATTTGATGTTTTTAGAAATTTGCCTTTAATCTTCATTTTTAACCACTTCATGTACTATGCAATTTCGATGTATTCTAATGCAAACCAACAGATCCCTCAATGTTTTTCCAAGCTTAAAATTTTCGGACGAGTTTTACATTCTTAAATCTTTTACATCCTTGAAAAAGTTCGACATTATTGTAAATCTCTAAATTGAGAACTTGAACCTCAATTTTTGTTCACCATCATCATTATCAACAACATTATCGCAACCATACTTTCAGTTTATGTCCTTGTACACTTTGTTATTTTTGAAAACTAACTTAGGCATTTTTACCAATAATAACAAATTTACTTTTGCCGTCCAGAGTATGATTTTAGTGAAGAATATATCTTAGAAGTCATTTCCCAAGTAGTGGGAGAAAAGAATCTCTTGTTTCTTCATCTGTTTGGAGGAGTTAAAAGAATAGCTGCAGCTCTTAAAACAGACATTGTGAATGGAATTCATGGTGATGAAGATGAGATCCATTGGAGAAAGTACAAATGTGGTTCGAATGCATACAAGAAGCCACCTACAAGAAGCTTCTTCTCCTTTGCCATGCAGGCTTTCAAGAATCACATACTGGTCTTTCTTTTGGTCTATGCAATGTTCTCTCTGGCATTTGGGATTAAGAACTATGGAATAAAGAAAGGGCTATACAATGGAGGAAGAATATTGGTTGCCATTTCTTTGGTTGTCATCATCAGAGCTACCAATAACTTTGGCCGATCTAGAGAGTTATTTATGTTGTTTAACAGGAGAAAGGACATCATGATCGAGGTAAGGAGACGTGGTTCATACCGAAAGATGTCCATTGTCGATGTTGTCGCAGGTGATGTGGTATTTGTAAGGCCTGGTGATCATATTCCTGCAGATGGATTGTTCTTGAATGGCCTTTCCTTGCGAGTGAAAGAGTCAATAAGCATGACACAAGAGGAGGACGACGATGATATCATTGTTGATGCCAGTTATCCATTTTTGCTATCTGGCTCAAAGGTGGTTGATGGATTTGCCAACATGCTTGTCACCTCTGTAGGGATGAACACCTCATGGGGACAGATAATGAGCTTTTCTTCATATTGTGATTCTGATGAGAAGACACCATTGCAAGTTCGATTTGCAAAGCTAACATCACGCATCAGAGTTGTTGTTCTGGGCATTGCTCTTTCCATTGTAGTCGTGATGTTGTTGCGTTATTGGATGCAGAGTCAAGAACTATATGATGCAAACGCAACAAACAAACAAGACGTGATGAAGTCAATAGCAAGTATTTTTGTCGCTGGTATTACTATAGCGGTGACGGCAGTTCCTGAAGGTCGGTCCATAATCGTCCCTCTAACTTTTGCTTGCCTAATGAGGACAAGGATGGGTAACAGTGCTTTATTTCGGAAACTTTCCGCTTTCGAAACCATGGGCTGCATCACAACCATTTGCACTGCAAAATCCGGCACTTTAACATCAAAGGTGATGAAGGTCACCAACTTTTGGGTTGAGGAAGAAATTACTCCGACGGCTGAAATCTCTGAATTAGGTTCGGAAATCCTCGTTTTGTTGCACCAAGCTTTTGTTCTGAGCATAGGAGGCATTTTTTACCCCAATTATTCACCGTCGCCTATATTTTCTAGCATAGAAAGGACAATTCTTGATTGGGCTATACCTAAACTAGAAACTGATATAAAAGAGTTGATGGAAATCTATGAAGTTCTTGACGTTAGACCCATGAAGAAGCAAACTGGGGTCACGATAAGAAAGAAATATAGTGAAAGTAATCAGATTCATGTGCATTGGAAAGGTGCTGCTAAAGTGATATTGTCTATGTGTTCCCATTACTACACAAGAGGTGGGTCTATGAAGATCCTGGATCAGAAAACAAGGCGGAGGTTGGAGGAAACCATCAAAAGTATGGCTGGTCATCCTCTCCGATGCATTGCTTTTGCTCATAAAATTACAGATGAAAAATATGCAATTGAAGAAAATGACTTAACATTACTTGCTTTGGTCGGTGTGGAGGAACCATACCGGCCTAGAGTGAGAATGGCTTTGGATAGATTTTCTGGAGTTGATGTCAAGATGATGACTTGGGATGGTGCATCCAGGGCAAGGGCCATAGCCACCGGATGTGGGATACTTAAAGTTGGTCGTGCCTACACTGGCGTCGTTGTCAAAGGTCAAGATTTCGTTGATTACTCAGTTGAAAAAAGAATCGAAATGGTGGACAAGATCCGTGTCATCGCCAAGTCCTCCCCACCAGATAGGTTTTTAGCCGTCAAATACTTGAAGAAGAAAGGCCGCATTATCGCAGCCGTTAAAGATGATGCAAACTATGACGACAGCCCAGCATTGAGAGAATCTCACGTTGGACTCTCAATGAATGGTCAGGGCACAGATTTCGCAAAGAGGAGTTCAGATATTGTTATCTTAGATGAGAGGTTCACTTCAATTATCACTGCTTTGCAGTGTGGGAGGTGTGTTTACAGAAACATGGATAATTTTCTCCAATTCCAACTGACAACCATTGTCGTTACTCTAGTTATAAATTGTGTTACAGCAGTTCGGGCTTGCAAAATCCCGATCTCTGCCTTTCAAATACTATGGGAGAACTTGATAATAGACACACTAGGCGCACTGGCTTTATCTGCGGAGCATCCCACCGAGGAGTTGATGGTAAATGTGTTGGCCATGTGGGTCCAGACCATGTTTGGGTTCAAATCTGGGGTGGTTTCCTAACGTATTAGGAATTTCCTATTTTGTTAAATAGTAGTTTTCTAATGGGTTAGGACTTTCCTTTTTCTTGAGATAGAGTTCTTGGGGGATAAGGATGTACTGGTTATATATATGAGATATAATCTGTAACCCTATGAGGGCAGTCAGTCAGAGAGGCTGAGATTCCAAGGCTGTGGTTTCACAGATTGGAGGAGAACCCAGTGGAAATTGGTTTCCCGTGGACGTAGGCATCGTCGCCGAACCACGTAAATCTTCTTGTCTTCTTGTGTGGTGATTGTTTGATCTTGGTTGCGTTTGCACACACGCGCACAACAAGTGATATCAGAGCGATTGATTGTGCATGGAATATCAACGGGAAGAAGAGAGATCAAGGTTGATCTCTTGCTGGGCCACACGGGGTTCCCTGTTTGCCGCAACAGAGGAACAGGGAAGACGAAGAAGTGAGAATTCCAGTTGCTGCGATCTTCGTCGGAGTAGCACCGGATTTCTCGGATCTGTGTAAGAGGGTTCGTTTGCTGCAGTTGGACGTCGGTGAAGAATAGTCACTGCGGAGAGAAAAAAAAAAAAAAAATCGGACTTACCGGTCGCCGCTGCCAGAGGTCGCCGGCAGGCCGCCCGTCGCCGCCGCCCGTGGCCGCGCCGTCGCCGGTCCCGCGTTGCCGTCGCCGGACCAAGGAAGCCGGGGCTGCTGGTCGCCGGGAGTGCTCGCCAGTCTGCAACTGGGTTGCAGACCCAGGCGCAGCGAACACTTGTAGAAGACGACCCAGTTAACTGGGTCTGGGTCTGGGTGTTGGGTCGGAGTCAGGTCAGGTTGCCTGACCCGCGGAGAAGAGAAGCCCAGCGCCTGTTTTACAGGTTGGGTCAAGTTCCGGGTTGGGTCCGAACCAACCCGCTGTGCAAGCCCAGGTCCGTCAGCAGTGCAGGCCGGTTCGGGTCGGGTCGGGTCGACCTGAACCTGGAAACAGACGGTCCAGCCAGTCAGCCGCGCGCAGACGTCAGCAGCGTGACGTCATCAGGCTGACGTCAGCCCACGTCATCGGACACGCGGTCAACCGCCAGAGTTGACTAGATTGACGGCAGAAACTTGTTCCTGCAATATCTTGATCATCCGAAGTCCGATCGGAGATCCGTTTGCACCTACGGACTCGTTTCGAGCAGATCTACGTGTTAATGGAAGAAGATTGGCTGTTTGACGGTCAACAAGGAGTTTGACCAAATCAGAAGCGCAGAAAACCGTTTTTGAGATGAAGATCAGTTCTTTGGAGATGTTGAGAAGATTGATAAGTCTTCTGAGAAAGTTGATGGACTGGTTTTCCATGAAGATCAGTTCTTTGGAGATGTTGAGAAGATTGATAAGTCTTCTGAGAAAGTTGATGGAGTGGTTGATCTCACACCGACTCCTTCTCCGGTGCAGACTACAGGTGGAGAAGGTGGACAAAACGATCCGGATCGTGATGAGGCACAGGGGTTGCCAGATGATGAGGGTGTTGAGCAGGGGGAGCAGCAGTCTCCTCGGATTGAAACCACGGAACCTCCAGCTAGGAGGTCTACCCGAGAGCGTCAACCATCAACTAGGTATCCTGCATCCGAATATGTGTTGCTCACTGATGAGGGAGAGCCAGCTAGCTTCCGAGAAGCAATGACTCATGCTGATAAAGATGAGTGGATGAAGGCTATGCAGGATGAGATGAGTTCTTTGAAGAAGAACAAGACTTATGAGCTGGTGCAACTTCCTAAAGATAGGAATGTTCTGAAAAACAAATGGGTGTTCAAGCTGAAAAAGGATGAGAATGGGAAACTGGTGAAGCACAAAGCACGGTTAGTGGTAAAAGGCTTCGCACAGACGAAGGGTATCGACTTCAGTGATGTTTTCTCTCCTGTGGTGAAAATGACTTCTATCAGAATCGTTTTGGGTCTAGTCGCCAGCATGGACCTTGAGCTTGAACAGATGGACGTGAAGACCGCGTTTCTTCACGGTGACTTGAAAGAAGAGATCTACATGACTCAGCCAGAGGGGTTTGAGGTAGAAGGAAAAGAACAGATGGTTTGCAAGTTGAAGAAGAGTCTCTACGGGCTGAAGCAAGCACCGAGACAGTGGTACAAGAAGTTTGATTCATTCATGTTGAGTCATGGGTACCGGAGGACAGCTGCAGATCATTGTGTCTATGTTCGTCGATTTATCGATGGCAGGTTCATCATCCTTCTTTTATATGTAGATGATATGCTGATAGTTGGACAAGATAGCAAGTTGATTGGCAAGTTAAAAGAGGAGATGTCAAAATCGTTTGACATGAAAGACTTAGGTCCCGCACGAACGATATTGGGCATGCAAATGCGTCGTGATAGGAGTTCCAAGCAGCTGTGGTTGTCACAGGAGAAATATGTTGAACGAGTTCTCGAACGGTTCAACATGAAGAATGCTAAGCCAGTTAGCATACCTCTAGCCAGTCACTTCAAACTAAGCAAGCGCTTGTGTCCTACTACAGATGATGAAAAGGAACGGATGGCATGTGTTCCTTACTCCTCTGCTGTGGGGAGTCTCATGTATGCCATGGTTTGTACACGGCCAGACATTGCTCATGCTGTGAGTTTAGTGAGTCGATTTCTCGCAAACCCTGGAAAAGAGCATTGGGAAGCAGTGAAGTGGACCTTTAGGTATTTGAGAGGTACTTCCAAGGTGTGCTTATGTTTCGGAGGCTCAAAACCAGTCATGGAAGGTTATACTGATGCTGATTTTGCAAGCGATCTTGATCGTCGGTTGTCGACTTCTGGTTATTTGTTTACTTTTGTAGGGGGAGCTATTTCCTGGCAATCGAAGTTACAGAAGTATACAGCACAGTCTACAACTGAAGCGGAATACATAGCTGCTAATGAAGCAGGGAGAGAGATGCTTTGGTTGAAGAGATTCCTTCAAGAACTTGGTTTGAAGCAAGAAGAATATGTAGTTTACTGTGATAGTCAGAGTGCTATGGATTTCAGTGAGAATGCTACATATCATGGTCGCATGAAGCACGTTGATATCAAGTACCATTGGATTCGTGAGGTGATCGAGAAGAACTTCATGAAGCTGAAAAAGATTCATTCGGATAAGAATCCCTCGGACATGATGACCAAGGTTATGTCTAAGGGAAAGCTGGAGCTGTGTTCAGAGTTGGCCGGATTGAACTCCCAGTAAGGGGTTCAGGGCATCTTCCCCATGGTCTGGAGGGGGAGATTGTTGGCCATGTGGGTCCAGACCATGTTTGGGTTCAAATCTGGGGTGGTTTCCTAACGTATTAGGAATTTCCTATTTTGTTAAATAGTAGTTTTCTAATGGGTTAGCACTTTCCTTTTTCTTGAGATAGAGTTCTTGGGGGATAAAGATGTACTGGTTATATATATGAGATGTAATCTGTAACCCCATGAGGGCAGTCAGTCAGAGAGGCTGAGATTCCAAGGCTGTGGTTTCACAGATTGGAGGAGAACCCAGTGGAAATTGGTTTCCCGTGGACGTAGGCATCGTTGCCGAACCACGTAAATCTTCTTGTCTTCTTGTGTGGTGATTGTTTGATCTTGGTTGCGTTTGCACACACGCACACAACAAAATGGGCCAGTTGATCCCAAAAAGCCACTTATAACAAAGGTAATGTGGAGGAGCCTCGTCTCTCAAGCTTTTTATCAAATTGTGCTTTTGTTGCTCCTGCAATTCAAGGGCCAGTCAGCATTTCATGTGGATAGAGATGTTAATGACACACTTGTTTTCAACACATTTGTTCTATGCCAGGTTTTTAACCTGTTCAATTCAAGGAATTTAGACAAGTGGAACGTGTTTGAGGGGATTCAGGAGAATCAGTTATTTTTATGGATCGTGGGGATAATTGTTTCTTTGCAAGCACTGATGGTAGAGTTGCTTAATAGGTTTGCTGGTACAGAGCGCCTCGATTGGCGACTCTGGGCTGTTTCTGTGGGAATGGCTTCACTGTCTTTGTCCATTGCTTTGGTTGTCAAGTGCATACCTAATGCGGTTCACCTCTTCAGCTTAATTAAGCACGCTATGAGGGGCTTCAAAAGGGCTAGAAACTCTGAGTCAACACTCGATGTTCAACTCTCAAGGGAAAAGATTGTCTAGGCCCACATGGACCTGTTCCCTGTTAGTCAAACACTGACTCGAAAGACTTTTTGTCTCCAAGCCATAAGACTGCTTTAGAGAGAACTAGGACTCACTCATCTCTAGAATCTCCACATGAGCCCTTGTAGAGAGGTGAAGTGAAGTGGTGTAGGGAGTCTCCTCTTGTAGATGGTGTAAGAGGTAAGGTGTTGTATAAGTTGTGTATGTGGTTAGTAAGCCTTATGGTAGTGTACTTGTGGATGTAGCTTGTAAGCATTGTAATAGTGTAATTGTGTGAATTTATAAAATGTGTTCTTCTTGTTTTCCTTGTAATTTGTGTTTGTGTAAATTGTAATTATAAATTATAACTAAGTGAGTATTAGAGTTATCTTCCAACATTTTCAAGTTAAGACTTGTCTAAGTGTCCTCAATGCCATTTATGATACCAAATTTCTGTGTTATGTCTAAGACATAAGTTGTACTTGAATTTCATTCTCACGAGACATGATCGATGACCCCAAGTGCAAAGCCTCAATGTGATTTTACCCAATGAGTTTGGGATCGTATTCACTGGGAGCTAATTTTCATAGAAAACCTGTCCTAATTGAAAAACTACTCTTAGCCTTAAAAAAATCTATAAAAACACACAACTATTATTTCTGAAACAATAATGCTAGCCACACTATCTATCTTACAACTTATCTCACAAGTGTCCTATGTGGCAGGTTTAACTCATTTGTTTTGTTTTCAACATTGCAGAGATGAGGGAGAGAGAAACTGACACATAAGACGGTTGTGAGATAAGTTGTGAGATGGAAAGTTTGGCTATCATTATTGTATCTGAAAATTAAATTTAAATTACAATCCCAAATCTGAAAATTAAATAACAAATTACAGATTAAACCTAATCTAAAAATTAAACCTAATCTAAAAATCATAAACTAACAATCCTAGATCTATAAACTGCAAAACAATAAGCTAAATTAAACCATCAATGTAAATGAATAAATAGCCATACACTAAATTAAAAATTAGAAATTAAACATTCAAAAATAATGGAAAAAATAAATTAAAATAATTCTAGTTTCCTTTATTATTGGTAATTAAAATATTGTATTGGCAGAATGAATAAAAATTTACAAAAACATAGCACCAAGTGCGTGCTGTTACTACACACAAAAGCACGATGCCGATCCAAGGAAGCCCACCTTGACGTCACTAATTATATATTTAAAGTTAAACAAACCAATACAACCAATAATCTCCAAAAATAATTAAAACTAGAAAAAGAAAATATATCCTTACCTTAGATCAAGACATCAAGAGAAAGTGGGACTTCGCGTGCAATCCGGGCTTCAATCTTTATGCTTCACCAAGGAGGATTAGATGATCAAGAGAAAGAAGATGGAATGAAGAAGAATGGATCTTAGTGGGCTTGGCCAAACCCCACTTAAATTCATGCGTGTGATGGACGGTGCAGTGGATGGCTTGTGGGGGCTGATTATGAAGGGTGTGAGAGAGAGCTTTGGCGTGGAGGGAGAGTCGGTTTATTTGGTGACATGAATTGGAGAATGGAGATAATTCGGAACGGTTGTTGTTGTTTTTTTATTGCTGGGATGTGTGCTTTATATATGAATGGGTTGATGCTTGGAATAGAAGTTGATTGGTGTGAATAATGGTATGTGCAGTGAATCTGATGTCTTGGTATGGGACTTGGATTCTGAGGGATATAAAAGATATGTTTTAATGTGAAGAATGGAATCTATGAATGGATTGATCGTCCACATCTTTTATGATCATGGGATTGTTGGTGCATGGATTACAAATGGAGAGAAATTTTAGGGTGGTAGTGAGATTATGGAAAGTGGGTTGGTGAGCATGGAGTTGTATTAGATGTGGAGTACTGATATGGGAAGTGGACTAATATGATTAAAATTCCTTTCCATCTCGATCTTCTTGGCCAATCAGATTTTATTCACTTTCTTTAAAGTAATTTCAAGTACAGGTGGGGTTAGAATCTTACACCATCTTAGTTGCCTTATTTAGATCTCCCATCACCTTGAATTAAAAGGGTGTAGACTCCACCAAATCCTCTTGTGTTTTAGTTTCCATCTCTTAAAATTCACTTCAATTCTTTCTTAGATTTCTTTTCAAATAATTTCTTGGCTTCTTATCTTTGATACAGGTCCCTTTTCTTGAATTTTCTACACACAAAAGTGATTTTTTAATTAAAATAACAATTTTGAATGAAAATCACAAATGTACTAATGTGAGCCCAATTTGCATAAAATGACACAATAAATTCACATTATTGATCATGATTTCTCTTTATTTAACTAATGATGATGAGAAATTTTATCATTTCATGTAAAATTATGAATTTGGAAAATCTTCTAAAAATAGAATTCCAAAATGGAAAATTTTATGATTTTATGGAAAATTATGATTTTTGAATGAATTTTGCAAGAAAACTTTAAAATGAAATTTAAAATCATAAAAACAAGACTTCCAACTAAATGAAAAAATTTTTAATGAATAAGTCCTTAAACTTTCCTAAAGTACATATAAAATTATGCATTTTTAAGGACTTATCAAGACACGACCTCTATGTTTTTCTATTTCATTATGTATTAACTTCTAAATACGTATAAAATTATAAGCAATATGAAGGTTAATGGTGATTTAGCAAAGTGCGTCATAACCCTGAGGGACACAAAAAGGAGGCCCATAGATAGTCATGCCATCGGGCCTATGATTTTTAATTTGAAATGTCAATTGAGAAAATCCAACCATTGAAAGGAAATGTGCGATTATCCATCCATCAGATACACTCTTGGAATTCAGATCCAACCATTGAGAACAAATCTTAAGATCTTTAGTGTATGTGGAATTGGATCTTTAAAAGAGAAGAGAAAATTGCTTTAGAGCGTATAATCTCCGGGTCTCCTTCCATGTATAATGAAGCCTAACTAAAGCTCATATTGATACGTGTTTCATGGCCCGATGATTAACTCTGAACTCATCGGCCTGTTAAGGACCCAATATCAGAACTCAACCACACAAAAACCGCAATGCATGCACGAGAGATGAATATGTGAACACCTATAAGGGTGGATTGGGTCACATGTGATAGATCGTCCCATGAATATGAAGACAATGGGTGGGTTAGAAAGTGGGTCTCTTGTGATGGATTCAATCTAGATAAAGGTAAGATGTGCAAGCCTTTCATTTAGTAGGTCCCAAAAAATTAAGTTGAGATTGTGATTAACTGTTACAGATGGTGTAGCTTAAGGAAAACAGAGACCTGGCCTTTTTTATCTTTAAGGTATACTAATCAAATCTTGAGATGGGCTAACCTAAATAGTATTATTATTAGGAGATCACAAAAATAATGTAATGATAGTGGGCACTTTTAAATGTTAGTAGACCCTCAATATGTGCACTAGATTCAACTAATCTATCCCACCTATGAGACCCATTAGTAATATGTGTGATCGATGGATTCTATGGAGGGCGGCTGGGTTGGATGCAATGGTCCCATGTGCATGGAGAGAAAGGATAGGTAGACCCTCGAGAAAGTATATTTATTTCTTCTGTTTTTTGTTTTGCTTTTGGTGGTATTCGTTCTTTCTTTCTCTTTTTGACTTTTCAGCATTTTCCACTTGTTCAGTCAGGCCTTTTAAATAAAGGTGTACATTAAAAACACATAGAGGATAGGTTAGGTCGCTTATGATGGATCCTATTTAGGTAAAGGTAGGATGTGCAAACAGTTATTTAGTGGGTTGCAGATATTTGTTAACTCCTATTTTGATGTGACTTAAGGAGGAGAGTTAGGCTTTATTCCTCAACAAATATAAGTATGAGAATTACCATATTCTAAATGTCAAATTAACAGGTGAGGTCTCAAAGAAAATTTACTTTAAAAAAAATACTTTAAAAAAACGGGAGCTTCTATTTCAACAACAAGAATTGCTCAGTTTATACATAACTGTTAAAAAAAAAGATTTAAGATTTTCTAAGATATTTTTACCTTTTTCTCTCCCAACACACCTTTTCTCTCCCTCCCTATTTTCTCCTCTCCTTCCCCACTTCCCCCTCTAGCCAGCTACGAGCTCTGGTTGTAAAAGGGGACTCTTCCTCTACCACCCTTCCTTCTTCCTTTTCTTCCTCCTCCTCTTCCTCTTCCTCCCTCTCTCCTGCCTCCTTGCGAGAGATTGGCTACAAGGAAAGAGGGAGGGAGAAGAAGAGGAAGATGAAGAGAAAAAAGGGAGAGGAAGAGTCCCCTTTCACTGCCAGAGCTCGTTGTCGGCCGGAGGGGGTGAAGGAGAGGAGGGAGGGAGAGGGAGAGGATAGACATGTGGGGAGAGAAGGGGTGGGGGTATTTTGGAAAATCTTAAAAAAAAAATTTAAATAGTGTGTAAACTAAGCAATTATCGGTGTTGAAATAGAAGTCCCAGAAAAAAGAAAAAAAAAGAGTGAGTTCTCACTTTCTTATGCCTCATTAACTGACTTGGCTCTAGGGGTCTTCATGGGCTGGATCAGGCTAAGCTGTGGAATATCCAGATCGAGCCCAACTTCAAAACCATAGGCCCAAGCCCGGGCCAGCTGAGGCCCTAAGTTCCCTGCCTACCTAAAAACTGTTAGGTTTATGTCTTGTATTCCGGTTTAGCCGGATGAGTCCACTGGGTTAGCCAGGGACTGGTTTAAGGTTAAGGGTATTTTGGTAATTGTACCGGGGCTTTCTTGGTGACCAAGAAAGCGAAGATTATATATTGTATAGTCTGTAACCCTAGACCTTGCGGCGGCAGTAGTTGCCCGTGGTGTTCCCACACCACGTAGGAGAGATGAGGTGAGAGTGTGGGAATCTCTTGTATGCTTTACTTGTCATAGTGAAGATGTTCGTCCTCCTGTGCCCGTGGATGTAGCCCTGTTTGGGTGAACCACGTAAATCTCGTGTCTCTTATTGTGTGTGGCTGGTTTCTTGTTGATCTTGTAATTCCGTGGATGCGCACAACGGGTGATTGTTCAGAAAATCATAACAATTGGTATCAAAGCCACAACAATTGGTATCAAAGCCTCAACAACTGTATAGCCTGGTCAGTGCAAGATGTGAGTTGTTTGGGTGGTCTTGTACAGGTGTCTTGAGATGATATCTTATGATATCTTCCACCATACCTTTCTCTTACCGACGCAATGACAAATTGACAAGTGACGGAGCTGACATGGTTTGTTGATCCTTTGAAGAAGAAATAATTAAAAGACCGGCAACGGTTTCAAAGGCATATATGTGCTTGATAAACCGAAGGCAAGGGCCAAACACCACTAATTCCTCGTAGCCGGTCTGGGCCGAGCTTGGACTTTCTACCACCAAATCCAAAGATTGGCCTTGATCATACTGACCTTATTGGTGCCTACCAGTGAAGTCGACGAGTTGGATTGAGTTGACTACATGTTGAGTCAAGTGAGTTTCAACAAACTCAATCCGACTCGCCTTAGTTAGTGAACTTCACCAAGTGTTGGATCATTTCACCCAATGATTGAGGCACCATTACAACAAGATGAGCTGTTGTGACTGTGATGGCACTGCTCTCCAAAGGGGTGAAGAGATAAGTTAAGGTACACGAGCAAACACAGTGAAATGTCACTGTTTCTTGACCTGTAAAGTATTCTCTCTCTCTCTCTCTCTCTCTCTCTCTCTCTCTCTCTCTCTCTCTCTCTCTCTCTCTCTCTCTCTCTCTCTCTCTCTCTCTCTCTCTCTCTCTCTCTCTCTCTCTCTCTCTCTCGTTTGCCATTTTTATTCCAAGAAACTCGTGAGCAGACGTCGTTTTAGTGAGGGAATGTGGTGTGGATGGTCAACAGGGTTCAGTTGTGTGAATTAGAGACTAAAGAGAACGAGTTCTCTGAAATTTGGATGGTCAGGATTGGTCCATATCAGAAGAAGTTCTAGGTTTTACTCCGTTCAATGTGGGTCCCACAAGATGAATGGCTCATAACCTTAGAGGCGCCTGGAATCAGAAATAAGCTGCGGCTTCTGATGGCATCACGTCAGTCGCCATGCATGTAAAGATGATGTGCACGGTGTCGGCTGATCCTTAATCCTTTCTGGCTGTTTGAATGAAGAAGATTTTTCTTTGTTGATGCATGTGGGCTCCGCTGATGCCCATTGTACCATGCGATATTGTCAAACTGTTTAAACATTATCAATTAGAATACAGCAAATTATAAACAAGCTAGCAAATTAAAACTGGAAAAAACACTGCAAAATTTACATTGCACAGCAATCTTCTAACATCCATGCAAAGAAAGCAACTTTTAACTCTCACTAAAAAAATTGGGTGATAATTTATCTGGCTTGCTCTTGCCTCATGTCTTTTAGATTGAACTGATTTCCTTAATCTCTTAGAAAACCTCTTAGAAATATTTATGTATGATAAAAATTAACAAAAAAATATTTCTAAAATCTGGGGATTGGTGTACATCCAGAAGATCAACCACCAGCTTAGGGTATTTTAGTCTTTCCCAGTGAGCTATTTCACTGGTCTTGATGACATCCTGACCGTTTGGATTTAACACAAGTGAAAAACCTTGTCAATGAAGATTTAATAAGAGATTAGTCTAAAAAAGCAACACAGTCAAGCCAAAGATCACCAAACTCACACCAATTTTTTTCTAAAATCTTCACCTACGAATGTTTTTAACTCTCATGAACAAGCTCGATACGATTTGGAACTTATTTAAAATATAAAAACAAAAACACAAAACTAAAGATGATTAGAAAAGAAGCTGTAAAGATTTTAATATGTTGGTTAAATTCATGGATTAGACAAAATTCTAATTCTGGTCAAAATTGTATTTCTATTTTTTTTTAAACTAGGAGTTTGAAGAGGTTAAAAAGTCCCAAAAGAGTTAAATTGAAATGTTTTTCTAAGGATAATATGGATTAAAAAGGTCATATCTTACAAACCGAGCGTCAGATATGAATAAGTAACCTATCCTTAGAAATCTTTTTTCGAATAGATATCCGTAAGTTCTAAGATTGCGTCAATCAGAGCTAAAATGATAAAATTATGGCCTCGAAAAGTTTGCAGAAATTGTGTTGTCTGAAATTACGGAACTGCCATTGTGCAAATTTTTATTTCTATTTTAATTGGGATTTTCCTGTTTCGTGCCAATTCTTATTTTGGTTGGATTACTATCATGAGGTATGAAATTAGGTTATAAAAAGGGTTTTTTCTCAACCCTAATACAAAAATCTCATTATTTTAAATGAAGAATATATTTTGAAGATCATCTCTTATAAAACTTTCATTGTCTTTTACATATCCTTGTAAAAGATCGTCTTTTAAACATAGAATATTTGAGGAGTCAAGCAAAAAACTAGAGGGTATCTAGTCGATTGAATTTGTCGCAGACATCGACAGGCAGTCATTGTAGAGTGATTCTTTACAGGAGGAGTACGTTATACAGGTTATCGGTAAGTGGGTTGTATCAGCATGATAATTCATAGTGCTTGATTATTAGTTTAAGTCGGATTTTTGGTTTTTGCCAGATTAGGGCTTTCCATGCAAAAATCTTACCTTTTTGTGGTATGTGCTTTTGTGTTGATTTGATTATTATTTTCACTGCGTAGTTGTTTTATTTGCAAATATTATTGTTGAGATTGATTGTGTAGATCCATTCTAGACGATTTTCCAAAACCTTCAAGTGGTATTAGAGCGGGTTATACTAATTTACTATATCTGATCCTAAGAATGTCTAGAATGATATTCAATTTAGAAGACACATCTACTTTTAAGTCTTCATTGTTTGATGATTCAAATTATGCTTATTAGAAGTAAAAGATGATTAGCTACCTTAAGTTTATTAATGATGAAGTGCGGGTGGTTATATGTAAAAATCCCTAATCAAGAAGATTAAGCTCCTGCCCCAGTCCTGCTACGAAGATATAATTAAGGAGGAGTTGTAATTGATAGAGAGCTACTGTTGGATCCAAGTTGATAAATTATTGCATGATTGATCATTAACATTGTAATTATGGACAAAAGGGGGGAGATATTGTATTAAGGGGGAGACATTCTTAGTTAAGATACTAAAAGTTTAATGCTCATAGACAAACAAAGAAAATATAGATCTATAAGTGTGCTGATAGTACTTTTTAAAAAAAAATTCAATGTATTTTTGGATTTTATTTTGGGTAGATTGTATGTATTGTTTTATAATGTTTTGTCCACAAATTGCCAAAAGGGGAGATTGTAAAGATTTTTGTATGTTGGCTAAATTCATGGATTAGACAAAACTCTAATTCTAATCAAAGTTGTATTTATATTTATTTTAGACAAGGAATTTGAATAGGCTAAAGAGTTCCAGAAAAGCTAAATTAAAGTATTTTTCTAAGAAAAACATAGATTAAAAAGGTCATATCTCACAAATTGAGTTTTTGATATGGGCAAGCGACCTATCGTTAGAAAGCTTGTTTTGAGTAGATATCCGTAAGTTTCAAGATTGCCTCAATCGGAATTAAAATAACAAAATTATAGCCTCGAAAAGTTTACAAAAATTGTAATGTCCGAAATTATGAAACTAACATCGCGCGAATTTGTATTTCTATTTTAAGTGGGAATTTTCCTATTTTATGCCAATTCCTATTTTGGTTGAATTACTATTATGAAGAACAAAATTGGAATTATAAAAACAAATTCTCTCTCAATCATAAGATAGAGATTTTATTGTTTTAAGTAGAGAATATATTTTGGATATCATCTCCTCTAGAGCTTTAATTGGAGAGTTAAAGGACTGAAGTTCTGCTTTAGAAATCCTTCTCTTTTATATCTCTTGTAGAAGATTGTCTTTTAAGCGTAGAAGATTTGAAGAGTTAAGTGCAATAATTAGAGAGTATCTAGCTGAGTGGATTTGTAGCACGCAGCTGCAAGCAATCGTTATATGATGATTCTTTTATCTATAGTAGCTTGTAAGTATGTGATAATTCATAGTGTTCGATTATTAGTTTAGGTAAGACTTGTGGTTTTTTCCCGATTCTTCATAAAAATCTGGTCTTTTTATTATGTGTGCTTTTGTATTGATTTAATTATTATTTTCGCTGTGTAGTTATTTATTTGCACGCATTAGGGTTGAGATTGATTGTGTAGATCTATTTTAGACGACTTCTCAAAATCTATAGAAACTACTAAAGAATTTATTATCCATGTAAGTAGGGTGTTGATTTACACCCCAAGGCCAACCATGGTAGGTATCTAAACAGGTAAAAGAGGAGTGGATGCATAGATAGGTATTGGAAAATAGCAAGACAACGCTTGAAGACACCAATAATGGTGGCAAGAAGAGACAGCCGAAGAGGAGAACGGAAGAGACAATATATACGTGACCCAAACATCGAATCTTGCCTTTTCAACAGTCCTTACACTAACCGTTTAAGTCTCTCTCTCTCTCTCTCTCTCTCTCTCTCTCTCTCTCTCTCTCATGCGGATCAGCTCCAAAATTTCTCCGGCATGGCCACCATCACCAACCGATGGCCCATCAGCCCATCACAACCATCTCCACCACACCTACCACCACCAACATATAAACAGTACAGATTCCATAATCATTATCATCATCGCCATCATTTCAATTCTCCTAGTAGCAGTTGGATTTCTTCTCTTCCTACTGCTCCGTAGAATCAAGTCCACAGAAAACAGTGCCAACACCTCTGGCACAAATGCTGCCACTCAAGACAGAAAACTTTCCAAGTTGAATACTACACCTGCTCTCACTACTGCTGTTGGTGCTCTTAATTCTAGTCCAGGTACGTTTGTAACAAGTACCCATTAGAATTTCATACAGACTTATCATATGGGTCTTCTTGATTTGTGTTGCTCGTGTTGAATTTGATGGAATATAGAAATGAGGAGTTGCCTTTATGGAGGGAATATGTGTGGGGCATCCCCTGCTAAGTTTAGAGGAGGTCAGGTGTTTACCTACAAAGAGCTGGAAGTGGCTACTAACATGTTTAGTGAAGGGAATGTGATTGACAATGGAAGATTTGGGACGGTCTATAGAGGAACAATGACTGATGGGTCTGTGGCTGCAATTAAGGTGCTGAATAAAGGAGGGAAGCAAGGAGAAAGAGAATTCAGAGTAGAGG
Source organism: Sextonia rubra (assembly GCA_037013555.1). NCBI lineage: Eukaryota > Viridiplantae > Streptophyta > Magnoliopsida > Laurales > Lauraceae > Sextonia > Sextonia rubra. Next base: position 127,776,065 of record JASUAD010000001.1, read on the forward strand.
TATGTCTTCTTCTTCTGGCCTCTAGTAATAGACTAGTATATATGTAGTGATAACTCACCCGTTAGCTACTGTAATTTGAGAAATGGGTTCGTTTAAATGCTTTAAGAAAATGTCCTGTGGGGCCCACCTCTTATGGTGTCAAATATTTGGATCTCGACCTTCTCCTGTTGGAGAATGATTGATGCTGAAAATTGCATTAATGGCTATTTGCTTTAGTTAAAATTAGGGTAATTTTATCCTTCGATCATCTGGGATGTGGACCGCACATTTGGTGTCACCTGACGTGAATGGATTACATCTAAATTATTCGATCATGATCAAACGGTCATAATAGTTGAATCAGGGGAGATTTGCTCCATTTGGTGCAGATCTTGGTCAAATTGTTATTGTAATCGTTGATTGATGGTAGTAAGCGGTTAGGACTATGGACCACCAGGTGAACGATCAGGCTATTGAATGCTTGTTAGAGGCATTCAGTACTCTGTTGTGACCGTAGTAAGCCCAAACCTGGCCTGGACCTGGAAATTTGAGTATGGTAACTGGGCCTAGGATCATTCTTTGGGCGTGAGCATTGAAAGAGACACCCAAGCATATCCCTTCGTTAAATGGGTTCATTTGTTGGACCCTGGCAAAAAGGGAAAATTGCCCATTCACTGTACCTTTACAGCCAAAGTATCGGGTATATTATAGAAGGAAAATTTTTTTATGAAAACGTAAATATTTTTCAAAAGCAACTAACAAGAGGACAAAAGGTTACACAACCAGTCCCATAATTCAACTAAACAACCATCCTCTAAGATGATAAATGGGTCTTTTTTACGTAGTGACTTTCCTTTAGGCCCAGGCCCAAGACGATTTGGGTCTGGGCCTACCAATGGTTCAAAAACTCATCCAGACTCGCATTAACTCACCACGTCAACTGAGTCCTGTATGTCACTGAGTCAAATAAGCCTGACTGTGCACTAAGTCACTAGCCCGAGTTACTTTTCTCCCTGACCTTCCGTGTGAAGTTGAGTGGAGTTCTTAAACAATGGGTGTAAACTGTTGTACGGGCAAGCAAATAATAGACTAGGCATTGTAAGGCCAATGGGCTGGTCCCGCTGTTGAATTTGACTGAGGTGCTTATCTCCTCATACAGGTGGATCTTATGAGCCGTTTGCAATGCCCCTACTTGGTTGAGCTGCTGGGCTACTGTGCAGATCAAAAACATCGACTCCTTGTAGTTGAAATCATGCCCAATGGGAATCTCCAACACCATCTCCACCCTTCATCCTCTACCAAGAAATATCAGCCGTTGGATTGGGGGACCCGCTTGAGAATAGCCCTGGATTGCGCCCGAGCTCTGGAGTATCTACATGAATCTGCGCCACCGGTCATCCATGGTGATTTCAAATGCAGCAATGTCCTGTTGGGCCATAACTACAGAGCCAAGGTCTCTGATCTTGGGCTGGCAAAGGTGGTCTCTGATAAGATCAACGGTCAGATCACCACACGGGTAGTGGGGACCACTGGATACGTGGCACCTGAGTCAGTGCTCTTTTACTTCTTATTTTTGTTTTGGATAGAATGAGTGCATTTTACTGAATTCCCCTGCCTTGCATACTGAATTCCCCTGCCTTGCATGTGCATACTCCACAAGCCTGCATGTCATCCAACACGGGGTCTTCTGACCTGGAGGTTAGATCAACTTGGTCGCCTACAATGTTTCTGTGGATAATAACCCTCCACCCGAATACATTACATCTCAACACTTATTACTCACTCGACTCACATGTACGGGGTAATTGAAATTTGCATATGCGATGATACACACAGCTCACACATGCGGGGTAATGGGGACCCATATATTTAAGAGGACAATACACAACTCACATATGCAAGGGTAATGAAGACCTATATATGTAAGGGGACAAGACACAACTCACACATGAAGAGTAATGGGGACCCTCACATTGAAGGTATAAAATTCAACTTACCTATGTAAGGTAACCAAAACTCACATATGCAAAGAAGAGGAAATGCTAGGTTTGAACCCTTGACCTCTAAGTGAAAACATGAAATCCTTACTGCTAGGGTAAAGAGGAGTTCTGTAGTCACGTACAATGTTGAGTTGAATAAAAAAAAAGGAAAAAAATGGTGGGTTAGAGTAAAATTATTGATATTATTGAATTTTTTTCCTTTTATGCTTGTTTATTATTATTATTATTATTCATCATCATCATCATCAAAGCCTTATCCCAACCATGTTGGGGTCGGCTACATGAATTCTATTTCTCCATTCTGTTCTATTTTGAGCTAAACCTTTCGATAAGTGCAACTTCTTCAAATCTAAATTAATGACTTCCATCCATGTTTTCTTCGGCCTACCCCTACCTCTTGATGGACTTCCACTTGTATATCCAAACTTTTTCTCACAGGTGTCATTACTGGCTTACGCTCAACATGCCCAAACCATCTTAAACGAGTTTCTCTAATCTTATCTCCTATTGGTGCTACCCCTAAATGTTCTCGAAAGCGCTCATTTTTAATTTTATCTTTCCTAGTTTTACCACACATCCATCTAAGCATTCTCATTTCCGCTACATCCATCTTATGAATATGTGTCTTCTTAATTGGCCAACATTCTGCTCCATATGTCATAGCTGGTCTAACTACTGTCCTGTAAAATTTTTCCTTCAATTTTGTTGGCATTTGTCTATCACAAAGTACTCCTGAAGCTAGTCTCCACTTCAGCCATCCAGCTCTTATCCGATGCTCCACATCTTCGTCAATCTTCCCATCCTTACTAATCATCAAGCCTAGGTACCGAAAAAAATCTTTACGTGGTATCTCATGGGTTTCAATTTTAACAGTGGTTTCAACACTTTGTATATGTCCACTGAAATTGCAATCCATATATTCTGTCTTTGTACAACTTATTTTAAAGCCTCTAAATTCTAATGCCATCCGCCATCTCTCAAGCTTTACATTTATACCCTCTCTTGATTCATCCACCAATACTATATCATCTGCGAACAACATACACCATAGTACTTCTTCTTGAATATGCACAGTTAACTCATCCATAATTAATGCAAAGAGATAAGGGCTTAAGGATGATCCCTGATGTAATCCTATAGTCACGGGAAATCTGCCCGTTTCTCCACATGTGGTTTTCACATTTGTTATTGCACCTTCGTACATATCCTTTAAAATTTCAATGTAACCTCTTGGGACATTCCTTTTCTTTAAGACCCACCAAATTAAATTCCTCGGTACCCTATCATAGGCTTTTTCCAAATCGATAAAGACCATATGTAGATTTTTCCTCTTTGCTCGGTATTTTTCAATTAATTGCCTAAGTGAAAAGATAGCTTCCATAGTTGATCTCCCTGGCATAAAACCAAATTGATTTTCCGAAATCTTAGTCTTTTTTCTCAGTCTTTGCTCTATTATTCTCTCCCATAACTTCATAGTGTGACTCATAAGTTTAATCCCTCGATAGTTGGTACAATTTTGTATATCTCCTTTATTCTTATATATAGGTACTACAATGCTTCTTCTCCATTCATCCGGCATCTTCTTTGTCACAAGTATCTTATTGAATAATCTACATAACCAACTTACTCCAACCTCTCCTAAGCATTTCCATATCTCTATTGAAATACCATCTGGGCCTGTTGCCTTTCTTGTCTTCATTCGCTTCAATGCTTCCTTCACTTCCACCCCTCTAATTTTACGGAGAAAAGTATACTCTTGTAATGAAGTATCCTCCTCCACTCTTGTATAGCCCAAATATTTTTCATTTAAAAGTTTACTAAAATATTCTTTCCACCTTTCTATAATATCATTGTCCTTCACCAAAATATTTTCCTCGTTGTCCTTGATACATATGACATGATCTAAGTCCCTACTTTTCTTTTATCTTATTTTTGCATGTTTAAAAATATCCTTTTCTCCTTCTCTTGTTCCCAACCTATTATAGAGGTCATCGTATGCTTTGAACTTTACACTACTTACTACTTTCTTAACTTCTTTCTTTGCCTTCTTATACAACTCAAAATTTTCTATACTCTTAGTCCCCTGCCAAATTTTGTAGCAATGTTTTTTTTGTCGAATAACTTCTTGAACCTCCATACTCCACCACCATGTTTCTTTATTAATATGTCTCTTCCCTTTTGATTCTCCAAGTACCTCCTTTGCAACATTCCTAATGCAATTAGCCATTTGATTCCACATTACTGTAGTTTCTCCTTCAATATTTCATTTTCCTTTCTCAATCATTTTGTCCTTAAATATATTTGCTCTTTCCCTCTTCAAATCTCTCTACCTTGTTTTAGGGTTCATTTTGTTTACTACTGCTCTCTTTTTACTTCTAATGCAAATATCTAAAACTCCAAACCTATGTTGCGTAGTCAAACTCTCTCTTGGGATAATCTTACAATCTTTACAAGCCAATCGGTCCTGTTTTTTAACTAGAAAAAAGTCTATCTGACTCCTATTACTCTCACTTTTATATGTAATTAAATGCTCATCTCTCTTTTTAAAGTAAGTATTTGCTACTATAAGATCAAATACTACTGCAAAGTCCAATATAGTGTTTCCGAATTCATTCTTTTCTCCAAATCCATGCCCTCCATGCACTCTCTCATATCCTCTATTATCTCTTCCTATATGCCCGTTTAAATCCCCTCCAAGGAAAATTTTATCACTATTTGGGATTTCTCGCATTAAATCATCCATCTCCTCCCAAAATTGTCTTTTCACACTTTCTTCTAGTCCTACTTAGAGAGCATATGCACTAATGATATGAATTATGTTTTCCTCTAGTGCTAGTTTAATTGCTATAATTCTATCACCAAACCTCTTTATCCCCACAATTTTCTCTTTTAAATCCTTATCTATAATTATACCCACTCCATTTCTTGTATTACTCTATAATAATATCTATTATTATTATTATTATTATTATTATTATTATTTTGTTTTTGGCATTGATCCAAATTTTGTACCGTTTCTAACATTAGTCACCTTTAGGTTTTATCATTAAAGTTTAGTGAGTAGCAAAAATTTGAGGACCGGAACCTTTAGCTTGCCCGACTGTTGATATTCTCCTAATGTATTGCCAAACTACGTTTCCTTATCATGCCTCACTTGGCAATCATGCGTCTAGATGGTCGCAATTGAAAACAGGGATATTATAGTTAACTTTGTTGCCATGAACCATCATAAATATAATCATCATGGTTATCATTGTTGCCGTCATCACTATCCTCATCCTCATTCTCATACTAATTGGGGTCTTATCTGCTGGCCAATTACTATAAATATATCTTTACAATAACTAAGCTCTAGAGAAATGTGCATGTTTCAGAAAAATCTGAATAATTTGCATGTACAATGTGATTTAAATCTTTATTTTTTTTTATTCAAGTATATATGACTCTAATGTTTCACTCACATTACAAGGGGCCAGTGGGTTGGCCGTAAAATCCATAGATCTATAATGATGAGCAGATCAAAAGATTTGAACCATGTTTGATTGATGTAGGTATGCTTTAAAAGGCAAGCTGACTACAAAGTCAGATATTTACAGCTATGGTGTTGTTCTTCTAGAGCTTCTAACAGGCCGAGTGCCCATTGATGTAAATAGGCCTCCTGGAGAGCATGTCCTTGTTTCATGGGTTAGTAATTGCACACACTAAATGCTCTTTCAATGAATTTTTTTTTTTCTTGTTAGCATGGATTCTTTGATTTTTAACCCTAGTCAGCAATGTGGGGAATCCATTGGAGTGATCAAGGAGACTCTTGGAAATCCTATAGGAGGGTGTGGCACTTATCTAAAGGATCTTATGGACAATTAGAGGGAGATTTCCTTCATGAAATCTGTTTGGACCGCAAAGAGTAACTTCTTTACAGGCATGGTAAATTGGTAATCCCATATAAATTCCCAATTAGGAACATTTAATCTTTTATAATGTGAGTGACTTGTCACATGTCAGTTATGGACTTGTACGTGTGTGTATGTTGAGTTATTTAACAGAGAAAAAACAATGTGCAAGCTGTGTTGATCAGGCGTAGGATGATTAATGTCCATGCATTAAGGCCCATGACATCAATCAGTGACCATAGGGACTGGTATACCATGGGCTTGGCTAAGTGGATCAGTCCATTTACACTGAATGTTGGGGGCTATTCTTTGAAATCACAGGCCCTTCCAAGGTTGACCGACAGCGAGAAAGTTGTGGAGATGGTGGATCCAGCTCTACATGGCCAATATTCCAAGAAGGAGCTAATTCAGGTCAGCTTGTCATAGCATCATCACCATCATTATCACAATTCAGAAACATCCTACAGAGCATAACAATTCAACCATACCAATTTAACCCACTTCTCTCTTGCTCTATTATTTCTTCCTGTGTTGCAGATAGCTGCCATTGCTGCTGTTTGTGTTCAATCGGAAGCTGATTATAGACCTCTTATGACAGATGTGGTGCAATCTCTCATCCCCCTTGTCAAGAGCCTGACTCCCAGCTGCCCCACTACTCCCTCCAAGTCACATCATCAAATAACAAGTCCCAGATCGTAAGCAATGCCACCAACACCTGCTATGGATCCCCTGGCAAACCCAAATGGGCAGCGGCGGTGGCGACGGCAGCTGCAAAGACCATACAATATCCTTAATTTCTAGATTTATGGATTTGGGTTCGGCAATTCCAGCAGCGATATGTAATTAGCAAATACATTACTACTATTGTTCATGGATGCAGATGGGTTATAAAAGTCAATAAGTTTCTCAAATTTTCAGTTTCAAGAGTTAACTGCTTTTCAATTCTTAATTTACTCCTGTTTCAGGAATTTCTACCCAAAAAAAAAAAAACTCCTGTGCCAGGAAAATAAAGGAATTTTGTGTGATTAACAAGAAGAAACTAGGTAGATAAAAGTATATTTTAAAATAGTTCATGTAGCTTATTAGACTTTTATATAAATAACTGAAATATTTCAGTTTCTGTGTTCTGTACATTTGGGAACTTGTAGCTAATAAAGGCTATAGACAGTTGAAATTAGAGGAAAAACGATTCCAGCCGATTAGTAAATGGATCCAAGGACCTGAACCGAAGTAAAATTAGATGTGACAATGGGCATTAATCCATCTTGGGCCCAGCCTGATTATTAGGCAGGATATTAGTCTCTGAAATCATTAACATTCTGTAGAGTTGTTTATTCCCTAAATCAATTAGGGCACGTTTGTGTAGTTATTTTTCACAGAAAATTTTATGATTTTTGGCAGACGAATCATTTTCCTATGTTTGGTGCAGAAATGTTCTGCAGAAGTCTATTTCTTCAATTGTGCACTTTTCTTTAAAAAAATGTTGAAATTAATGTAATTCGGACTTCACTTCCATGGATAAATTGAACCCCCCATTTCCAGAGTTGTTCATCAAAATGTGTTGGAAAAAAAACGACAAAAAGCAATAGAGCTTGGCAAGAAAGAAAACGAGTGCTCTCCATCTCCGTCTCTCCTACATAGTTATCTTGAAGCTCATCCCCATCATTATTTTTCCGTGGTGGTCTCGGTGCTCATCTCCATCTTCCTCTTTCTTTCTGAGTCCATCTCCATTCCTAAATTCAAACACTAACCCTTTGGTCACCTATTTTTTCCAATGATAATTTGCAGTAGAGCACATTTCTACTGTCAAAGCGGTGGCTTAGTTAGTTTGAGCCTTGAGTTTACTCTCTAAAGTTTTTAGTTCCACTTCCCTTGCCTTATTTGAGTACTATGCGTGCGGCTATGTATGTAATTCATCGGGATTAGTCCTCGCCTGTCAGAACTGAGTAACCCCAATGCCGGAAGCCAAAGGTCTGAAGGCCAGGCTGGCAAGGGATATCCTAGGTCATAAGAAAAAATAGAGCACATTTCTTCTCCAATAGCATGGAGCCCACCTAAGATTAGATCCCATTTAATTGCTTCACAAATCTATGTCAGCTATGAGTAGGTGATCTCATTTGATGCACTTTTTTGTAATTTAATTTTATTTTGATTGGTGTGATCTCATTTGATGCACTTTTTTGTAATTTATTTTTATTTTGATTGGTGTGATTCATCAGTTGGGATTTCAGCAAAAGATGGATTCTGAATGTGGTAATTTTGATTTATTGTGCTGAACTCTTTTGGGATTGATTTTGTTTTTTTTTTTTTTCAAGTTTTAGCTGAAGAATCCTTGCTACACCAAACAACAAAAAGATTGTTTCACCAAAGGAGAAAAATCCACACCAAACATTGTTTGTCATCATCCATAGAAAACCTTTTCAGTAGAATTCTTGAAGGTTCTAGGGAGATCATCTAAAATGGATTAATGCAATCAATCTCAATATTGTGTGTGCAAACAATCAACTATGCAGTGAAAATAAATCAAACAAAAGCACACACTACAAGAAGACAAAATTTTTACGTGGAAACCCAAACTGGGAAAAAATCACGAATTCAACCTGGACTAATAATCAAGTACAATAGATTATCACACAGTTATAAACTACTTACAGACATCCGCATGACTTTGTAACGTCAACTTCTTGTAAATAATCACTCTATAACAATCGCCTGTCATTCCTTGCTACAATCCAATCAATTAGACGCCTTCTAATTGTTAGCTTGACTCTTCAAATTTTCTACACTTAAAAGCCAATCTTCTACTAAAGATGTAGAAGACAAGAATCTCTAGAACAGAACTTCAACTCTTCAACTCTCTAATGAAATACTCTAAAGAAGGTGATCTCCAATAAGCAATCTCTACTTAGAACAATGATATATGTGTTCCACACATTAGGGTTGAGAGAGCACACTCTTTTATAGCCCCAAATTTGAGCCTCATAAGTATATTTCAATCAAGAAAGAAGTTGGCATGAAACAGGCAAGTTCCCCTTCAAATTGGATTGAAAAATCGCAAGTCTGGGAACTTTCTGCACTTGTCCGATCAGTCAGATGAATGGTTTGATTAGTCGGATTAAGGTTCTACTGGAGTGAAAATTCAGCACATTTTTTGTAAACTTTCGAAGGCCATAACTTTCTCGTTTTAGCTCCAATTGAGGTAATCTTGGGCTCTCGGATATCTACTCGAAACGAGCTTTCCAACGGTAGGTCGCATGCCGATATCCGACATTCGGTTTGTGAGATATGACCTATTTAATCCATATTGTCCGCAGAAAACTACTTCAATTTGTCATTTTTTCTTCTATTTTTTCACTTCAGTGCATCCGGTGACTCAAACCATTGTCCACACTCAAGGATATGTAAAATAAAATACTAATGGACTCAAGTTTTATCCAACCCATAAATTTGCCAATAGAAAAATCCTTACAATCTCTCCCTTTGGCAATTCATGAATAAAACTTCATATATATTCAATCTACCTAAAAATAAAACCAAAAATACATTGAGTAAATTGAAATAACAAAGAAAATTTTATCATTAGCTCTTTACCAGTTACAAAAAAAAATTATCTTCAGCTCTATCTGTCTTTAGACTGCGCAAAAAGTCTCTATTCTTCCCCTAAGTGTAATATCCCCCCCTTTTGTCCATAATTGACAAAACTAATGATCATCATTCAGTAAAATAATTAATTTGGATCCAGTATTAGCTCCTCCTCAATTATAGCTCTCCCTTAATTGTATCTTCGTAGTAACACCAGGGATGGGAGCTTGATCATCTTGATCAAGGTTTTTTGCATTTAGCCACACACACTTGTGTAGTATGATATTTCAGTAGAGTGTGAGCAACTTTTATAGGTAAATCAGATTTCCTAACCCAAATATCTCTTGTCTTAACCTTTGGCTCAAACAGTTGTTTCCACCATTGCTTATACTTTAGCAAAACATGCAGTTTCTTATAATGGGGATAAATGTATCCTTTAACTCTACAATGATGACAAGTGGATGTGCGTACAGGATATGACACATTGTTCCTTTGTAAACTACTCATCACATTATGAACATGTGCAACATGTGGAGTAGCGTGTGTAATACTTTTAACAAAAACAAATTTACCATTAGATTTTGAAGTAGATGTACCATTATTGAAACCAAGACCGCGCTTGTCACTTAGCAGCTTCTGAATACACAAGATATTGTCAAGTATCCTTGAATCAATATTCAGCTTATTCAGAGAGACTTTTGTAGAATCTAACTCAGACAACACATTATTCAGTTTCCCAGCCAGGTCTTCTTTTTCAGCCTGAACAATCTTCAAGTTGGTTTTCAAAGTTTCAAATTCTTGCGCAACTTTTTTCAATGCATCTTTCAGAAAACCATACTTGTGACTCTCAGTAGTCAGCTTATCAGCCATAGAATTTCTCTATCCTTCTAAAAGATGAACCTGTAATTTGGCATCCTCTAATTCTTTCTTAAGAGATAAAATTTCTGCTCTGTGCTTAAGAGTATCTTTTCCAAATAATTTGTTCATTTGCATAGACTTATCTAGCAAAACCCCATATTCTACTTTTCAATTATCTTCTTCATCTAAAAGAGTAATATTAGCATTCTCTGCAGCAGAACTATCATCCGATATAGTGGATTTAGCCATAAAAGCCATAAACTTGTCATTCATAATATCTTTAGAATTAGACTCAGGGTCTTTAGAATCAGGTTCAGGGTCTTTCTCTTCATCCGAAGAATCAGCATTCCAAGTTTTCAGAGCTTTGCGCTTGGGATTCTTTTTCTTGCTCGGACATTCATTGGCTTAATGACCATAACTCTGACATTCATAGCACTTAACCTTTAACAAATTTATCTTTCTTTCTGACTTCGATCCTTTCTACTTAGCTTTGTTAGCCTTCATGAGTTTTTGAAACTGAATTATTAACTCAGTGATATCATCATCAGAATCTGAATCAGTTTCAATTTTCTTTTTAGATTGTTTCACAAATTCTCTGAAAGCTCTAAAAGCTAAACCGTTATTTTTCACTGATTTTCCTTTACTTAAACTGTTTTCTTCGATAGTCTGAAGATTTCCAACTAACTGATTTACTATGAGGGTTTCTAAATTCTTATTCTATTCAATAGCATCCACCTTTGAATCAAATTTTGAAGTAAAAGACCTCATAATCTTCTTGACAATTTTTCTTTTAGGGATTACTTCACCCAAATTGAAAATAAAATTGACAATGTCATTCAGCTTAGCGTAAAACTGATTAAAGGTTTCTTCTTCTTTCGTTACAATGGTTTTAAAGGACTTATTTAACCTTTGCAGCTTTGCTTACATGACAGTATTAGTACCATCATAAACAGTTTGTAAAACATCACATGCTTCTTTTGCAGTTTTTCAAGTGGAAATTCGACGAAACTCATCAGCAGACACTCCATTATAAATAGCATTCATGGCTTTATTATTGCAACTGGAGGTATGCTTTTCTTCCTTAGTCCATTGGGCTTTAGGTTTAGCAACTATTTGCCTATTAGCAGTAATAGTAGGTTTTGAATAACCTTCCTCAATACTATCCCACACATCATCATCAGTGGACTTGAGGAACCTAATTATCCTTTGCTTCTAATAAGCATAATTTGAACCATCAAACAATGGAGGATTCACAGTAGATGTGCCTTCTTGATTGAGCACCATTTTAGATATCTCTTAGGATTAAACACCGCAACTTAGTGTGACCTGCATTGATACCACTTGAAGGTTTTGGGGAGATCCTCTAGAATGGATTAATGCAATCAATCTCAATATTGTGTGTGTAAACAATCAACTATGCAGCGGAAATAAATTAAACAAAAGCACACACCACAAGAAGACATAATTTTTATGTGGAAACCCAAACCGGAAAAAAATCACGAGTCCAACCTAGACTAATAATCAAGCACTATAGATTATTACGCAGTTACAAGCCACTTACAAACATCCGTATGACTTTGTAACATCAACTTCTTATAAAGAATCATTCTATAACAACCGTCTGTCGTTGCCTGCTATAATCTAATCAACTAGATGCCTTCTAGTTATTAACTTGACTTCTCAAATCTTCTACGCTTAGAACCCAATCTTCTACTAGAGATGTAGAAGACAAGAATCTATAGAGCAGAACTTTAGCCCTTCAACTCTTCAATGAAATACTCTAGAAAAGGTGATCTCCAATAAGTAATCTTTACTTATAACAATAACATCTAAGTTCCATAAATTAGAGTTGAGAGAAAATACTCTTTTATAGCCCCAAATTCATGCCTCATAAATATATTTCAATCAGGAAAGAAGTTGATATGAAATAGGCAAGTTCCCCTTCAAATCGGACTGAAAAATAGCAAGTCGGCGAGCTTTCTACACCTGTCCGATCGGTCAGATGAATGGTCCAATCGTTCGGATTAAGGTTCTGCCCGGGTGAAAATTGTCACGACTCGAGCTCAAGAAATGGAAGATTAAGGTTAAACCTAATCAGTGACATACGTACTCCCCTGCATACACACTCAGACTTCTTCTAAATACACACGCATAAGGGAAACTCACACGTGCAAACACCGTGTATGCGGAAGCTATAAGTATCATTGCATGAAAAGAAGATACACTAATATAAAACAATATCTACAAAAGATTATATTAATTGGATGATGTACAAATAAAAGAAACCGTAATTATACAAAAGTGAGAAAACAGTTGTGATAGGACGATACAAAATATAAAAGGTTAGACCAACTTCCAGTCACGGAAACCAAATACATCCCACACACTAAAAGAAGACCTAGACTAATGCCCTGCTGCTCTCTAGTGGAGTGATGATATCCACTCCTTTAGCCCGACGGGGCTTCTACGGTCTCCTCTGGAGTCTTACCGACTAACGAGGGGTTGGCAGCAGAATTTGAGACTACAACATCAAGGGCAACTAGTGAATACGACGATTCAGCAAAGCATAAGCAATATTAAGTTAACACGTATTATATCTACAAGATTTATCAACAGGTGATATTGCATAGAATTTCAATTTAGCAAATTATGCATTTGAATAAAACATGCTATAAGGATCAATAAATGGATTTACTATACTATGTGGCTACTACATTTGTCATATCCTCCCTCTAGGGATCTATACATGGGAGAACAACATTGACCGGGCCAGGGTACAAATGGGTCTCAGTTTCCTGGGGTTCGGAAGCTCCAAGACATGAATACACTGCAGCGGCAATATACATACTACGCCAAAGTTAATCCCGCTGAGTATCCTAAGGCTGAGGCTGAGTAGTGTTTGACATTTCCAATCAATCAAATATTTGGACTTGAGTATAACATATAAACAATACTAAATGTATACATTCCATTTATTCATACTAGAAGTTTGTACTCAATCAATGTCAAGAACCAATGTTGATAGGCTATTAAATATCAAGGACTTATCAAGCAAGTCGAAGTAATACAATATCAGAAGGACATATAACAATCATTCATGCATAAGAGTGGAGGACAATAACCGTCGTTCAATATGTTATGCACTTTAATTTGATAGAATCGAAACAGTATACTAGCCAACCCTAATTTAGTCATCTAGTGTTTCCAACCGTGCGTGATGATGTAGTTTTAAGTTATCCGATACACAGTTATCATTCTCTTAGTATTGATTTGTTTAGGGAAGGTATATCGGAGTCCCTTAAACCAACACTAATAGGGAGGTGCTTAACAACTAGACAACATGCATGAACGAGTCACAGCCCTCAAGACCATTCATGTTATTTTCATCTTCCATTGGATAAGTTAAGGGTTACCTAGTTCCAACACGAAGGCCTTATGAGGTCTCTTAAATACCTACCTTCTTTTACTTTTCAATGGTCTCACGGCTTAGCCATGGATGACCTACTGCTTAGACGTAGACATCTTACCGCTTAGCCATCTTATGCACTACAGCTCAACCGTGGTTTCCCAAAAATTTTTCCCGTATTTACGGTGAACCACGGCTAACCCATGCTTTTTCTTACAGCTTGACTATTTTGTTCTATGGCTCAGCCACAGTTGGGTACTGCTTAGTAACACACCATGCGCCTTAGTCGTAGTTGGACCGTAGAAGGTTCTCTCTAATTTCTACTTTCTAGACATCTAGCCGTAGCTTGACCTACGGTTGGGTCACGGTTAGCCTACGACTTAGCCATAGTACATTCTATGGAGTAGTCATAGCCTGACTGTAGTGTAAAATCAAGTTTGGCTGCTCTCTGGAGAAGTAGCTGTGGAGCTCTACGGCTTAGTCGTAAGCTTCAGAAGTTCACGTTTTGAACCTATTACAGATGAAAATGAATTTGAACCAGATTGACAACAGAGATAACAAGAGTAGATAATCTGATACAAAAGGGCTGTACATCACAAAACACTTGAAAAATTAAGACGAATAATAGAAAACATGGTGTACCAACGTGTGTTCATCCATAGTGTGCTCATACTTGCCTCAATTGGCGTAGCCTGTTTGTTGCTACTGTAGTGTGCTTTTGTTCTGGAATTCCGAACCCCGGGAATCAGAGACCCATTCGTACCCTAGCCCGGTCGATGGTATTTTCATCTTGCTTGCTCTCAATAGAGAGAATATGGCAAATGTAATAGCCACCTAGCAAGTGTATCTGTTTTATAATCCTTACAGCATGCTTATTCAAATGCATGACGTGCCTAGATACGAACTTGAAACTCTATTAATCATATGTCTTTTATCTCTTTTGAGGCAATGCATTTTAGGCAAGATCGGGTCATAGCCACCTGTGAGTCCGAGGCGAAGCCGAAAGTAAATTGAAAAATGTTGCATATACTATCTTGACTTCTGTTGGTTCATGTTATTAATTCTTTTAGATACAATGCGTATTACCTTAATATTGCTTATACTTTGCTGAATCGTCATACTTATAAGTTGTTTAATAGTGTTACAGGCTCAGGCCCCAAACCCAATCTGGCTTAGTCGAAGGTATCACCGAAAAGAGACCACAAAGGTTCCTTTAGATGGTTTTAGTGGGCAGGAGAGTCTACTAACTATCTTATTCGGCGAGAGCGGCTCACTATTAGTACGAGTTGTCTATATTGGGATTTTGGGTCTTTTGACATTTACATGATCCATCCATGTAAACTGCATTGTAAAACTTGACCTCGTTATGTTGAAATCTCCTGTACTCCCGCACACTTGATCTCTTTGCATGCATGAGTATGTCATCTTGGGTTCTGCGGGTAATGTGTGTAATTTAGCCACGAATCTTGTTCCTGAACATGATTAATGTTTTAAACTGTTCATGGTTGTATTTGAGCGTGCTGAACTGTTCAACAATCGTCACGCCCCGATCCCGGGAATTTGGAGATTTTGTGTGGGCCCCTAGGGCGTGGATACGTAATCCCGTAGAAATCCGTGCCCTGAAGAATTATGCACGAATTCCTATAAGGGAGATTCCACAGGAACGTGTGAGGTATGCTAACACAAATACAAACATAACTGATCATACGCGAAATCCTGCGAAATACTCAGTAATTATCAAGAGAACATGAAGTTCATAGTCTGTTAACTTTCAAAAGTAAACATATATATATATCTGATAGTGTTAAAGTCTTTTAAGTACATTCCAAGAGTACTACTTAAGAGTTTGATACAAAAGGTCCAAGTATAACATTCCAAGAATACACGCGCTCCGTAGGATGGCTAGTAATAGACGTCGCCATCCGTCCACTCGCCTACACCCCGAGGTACCATTGGGGTACTCTCCGGCGGCGCGTCAGTGTCCGCATTGGGACCGGGTGCTGAACCTGCAATACCAAGGGTAACACTGTTAACACGACGGTTAAGCAAGTACTGAGGCATATGAAACAAGTATAACAATATATGCATATAACAAAAGTACTTAACAGTATGCATTGATTTAAAAGAACAATGGTGACGTGCTAAACACATAATGCAGGAGTGGCAATGAATGAGAAATTACCATCAAAGCATCATACATAATGACTGGTAACCACATGGCTCTATTCTCCCAGAAAGGGAGCATACATACATATGGGTCGGTAGGGGATCAGGCTAGCTTCCCGAGGAGGGCCGACTACTCCTCCGTAAACCTACTGTAGTGGTGACATACATAACATATGCCTAAAAGGGCGTAAGCTGAGTGGCGCCGACTCAGATTCAATCGTATCGGTCATATCATACCCTTGGCTAGAAAGCTCACACTCATTAGAATCTCTGGCTTGTCAGATACGTGCTCATTAGAAGCTCAGGTCTGAATGGCCTCACGGTTTTGCTAGAGGAAACAGTTCATGTTGAAGGTGGTGGGATATAGCAAGATGCATGCATCCAGATTAAGATATTATTAGAATGATTGGCCCTTGATTCCCAAGAACATTCAACCCGACATACACATAAAAATCCGGTGTCATTATGTTACCGCGTCTTGGTATTACCTTATAGGCATACGGGACACCTTCTTATGCCAACATCCATGACTTGCTATTGGGAGATCATTCGGATATCATTCATTTCCTTATTTACTGTGCTTACCATTGGGCCAGTGTAGTGGTGTAGAGGTGCCAATACTAAGGTCCTATAAAAGCATTGAATACCCCCTATGTTTACTAGGTCCTTACGGCTAAGCTGTGTACAAGGCTACGGCTTAGCCGTGTGGGTCAATTCCATCCGGATTTTTCAGGCGCAATTACGGCCCAACCGTATGTTGGCCTACGGCTTAGCCGTGCTAAGCCTACGGCTAGGCTACAAGGAGGTTACGGCTTCGCTGTAGTGTATTCCACGGTGCAGCCGTCTGCAAACCATAGAAGAAACTGGGTTCCATGAGCTCTCTGGAAAGCTCGCCATAGGAAGACCTACGGCTAGGTTACGGGCTGGATACGGCTTAGCCGTAGTCAAATCCACGGTGTAGCCGTAAGTGAGCTGTAGTACAAAATCCCATTCTACTGCTCTCTGGACTTTGAGCCGTAAGTGCTCACGGCTTAGCCGTAGCTTCACCGTAAGCTTCAGAACCTGAATACAGTTCTGTAGCTCAATTCCGATTTCAGTCAGTACAGAACCTATATGTTTTGTGACTTACTAGTAGTCTCCAATTAAGGTGTTCTGTACTCCCACACCCTCTATTCCCATTTTACCATTCCCACTTAATTCATAACCCACTGGCACCCAAGTAACAACCTGATTCACACACACCCATTAAGAAGAGACTGCAGTTGGAAAAATTGGAAGAACTAACTCAACATGCAATGAATAAATTACACATGCAGTGCATATAAGCTCAAGTACTTGCCTTGTTACCAGTGTTTAGCCCCTTTCTAACTCTTCTTGTCGTGTGGGTAGAGGGAAAACTCCAAATCGAAATAGGTTCTCTACAATAGAACATGCAAAGAGGAAAATGGGGTTTAAGTTCACATGCATGTCATGTGGTGGAGTCCTTATGGCCCTAATAACCCAAAGGATGAAATGAAGACAACCCCTCACCTTATACTATTGTAGATGTCAGGAAAGAGGTACCTAAGGGAGAAGGAAATCAGTGGAGGCGTTTCCTAACACATGCACGACCCCTTTCTAGTTGTGGTAGCACCTCAAGAGGAAGAGAAATGAAAAGCAACTGAAGAGAAGGGAGAGCTCCAACAGTTGAACGAAAAGAAGTGAGGAAGATACGTTGAGCTCCCATTTAAACATGAATTTCTCTGGAAGTTACATGCAAGTCCAATCTTTTCATGAAATTTTAATTTAGGACACATGGACCTCAATTGGCCCAGGATGACTCCGGATCGACTCGGGGCCAACACGAAAGATAATCTACCCGAAAAATTACACGAGAAGAAGTGGACTAGGTGTCTAAGAGATGTAAGGAAAATTTACAAAAATGCCCTTAACTATTAAAATGAGGTCCAAACTCTGCCCAACTACCTATCCGAGGCCCAAACCCAATAGTTTTACACTAAATTAATCCTCAACAAGTCTTAATCAATATAAAACAAGGTTAATTAATGTAACTAAGATTAGTGGGGGTTCGGGACCTTACATCCTCCCCCACTTAAGATCATTCGGTCCTCCGAATGCAACGTACCTTAGGTAGTAGTTCCGGATATTTCGTTCGAATTTGATCTTCAACCTCCCACGTAGCCTCTTCCTGTCCATGGTGCTCCCATAACACCTTAACCCATTTGATTGTTCGTGTACGCAGCACCTGTTCCTTAGTGTCAACGATACAAAGTGGTTTTTCTTCATAGCTCACATCAGGCCTCACTTGCACGTCATCCAACTCAAGGACATGTGAAGGATCTAGGAGGTACTTCCTGAGCATCAACACATGGAGCACATTATGAACTCTCGCAAACGGGGGTGGTAGCTCCAACCAATAAGCTAAGTCTCCCATTCTACTTTGTATCTCGAAAGGTCCCACAAACCGTGGAGCAAGCTTACTTTTTTGTCCAAACCTAATGGTACCCTTCATTGGGGAAACTTTCAAGAAAACCTTATCCCTCACTTGGAACTCAAGGGGCCGATGGCGATTATCTGCATAACTTTTCTGACGTGATTGTGCAGTTTTCAATCTATCTTGCACCTTTTGCACTTGTTCCGCCGTATCCGCTACCATGGTGGGTCCATGGAAACTCCTAACCCCATCCTCTTCCCAACAGACAGGCATACGACACTTACGTCCATACAAGGCTTCAAATGGAGCCATTCCGATGCTCGTATGAAAGCTGTTATTGTATGCAAACTCGCATAAGGAGAGGTGTTCATCCCACTCCTTTCCGAAGTCCAATACGCTAGCTCGTAGCATATCGTCCAGGGTCTATATTGTTCACTCCGATTGCCCATCTATCTGAGGATGGTAAGTCGTGCTAAAATTGAATTTGGTGCCTAAGGACGTCTGAAAAAACTGCCAAAAGGAAGACACAAACGTACTGTCTCGATCGGACACAATTGAGACTGGAGTACCATGTAGCCGCACAATCTCATCAATGAAGGTCTTGGCCATCTCCTAAAATTTCATCCCTTTCCTTATGGGAATAAAGTGGGCTGATTTTGTTAGTCTGTTGACAATCACCCACGCAACATCATGATGCCTACTTGTTCGGGGCAGCCCTGAAACACAATCCATCGTGAGATTCTCCCATTTCCACTTAGAAATCTGCAGAGGGTGTAACAAACTGGGAGGCCTCCTGTGTTCAGCCTTCACTCGTTGGTAGATAAGGCATTTTGCCACAAAGCCCACTATATCCCTCTTCATGTTATTCCACCAAAACCTGCCATGTAAATTCCGGTACATTTTTGTACTCCCGGGGTACATGGAATATCGAGCATGGTGTGCTTCAATCATGATTGCTCTTTTCAAGTTATGATTTTGAACCGCTGGAACACAAAGCCGATCTCTATAGTACAATATACCGTCTACCATCCTAAAATCAGGTTTCTCAGATATGTGGTCACGAATCTTAACAAACTCCGGGTCTTCAAACTGCCTCTCCTTGATTTGTTGAATTAAGGTGGGTTCGAAGACTGACATAGCCACTAACATGACCTTATCATCTATGAATTCAACTTCCACATCCAGGTCTCAGAATTCCTCTATTAGAGACCATTCACCACACAAGGCTGCTAACTCGGTGGTGGATTTCCTGCTTAAAGCATCGGCCACTACATTTCCTTTCCCGGGGAAGTATTTATTCGGGAACTCATAATCATTTATAAATTCCAACCACTTGCGCTGTCTCATGTTAAGATCATGCTGTGAAAACAGATACTGGAGACTGCGATGGTCGCTATGTTCTTCAAATTTCTCTCCATATAAATAATGTCTCCATATCTTCAGCGCGAAGACTACTGCAGCCAATTCTAAATCATGTGTGGCATAGCTTTTTTCATGTTCCTTCAATTGTGGAGATCCATAAGCTATTACCTTTCCGTTCTGCATGAGTACACATCCTAGTCCAATCCCCGAAGCATCTGTATAGATAGCAAATCCGCCACTCCCTTCTGGTAGGGATAAGATCGGGGCTGAGGTTAATTTCTTCTTAAGGAGTTGGAAACTCGACTCACACTCACCGGACCAAACAAATGGTTCATTCTTCCGGGTCAACTTTGTCAAAGGTGCAACTATTTTGGAAAAGTCCTTCACAAACCTTCTATAGTAACCTGCCAGGCCAACAAAGCTTTTAACTTTTACAACGGTTTTAGGACTCTGCCAAGTAATTATAACCTCGATCTTGGCGGGATCTACTACAAGCCCATCCTTTGAGATAATATGCCCTAAAAAGGCAACTTGTTCCAGCCAGAATTCACACTTGTCCAATTTAGGATACAGTCGGTGGTCCTTTAGCAATTGCAAAAAAGTCCTCAAATGTTCCACATTCTCGTCTTTGGTCTTGGAATATACGAAAACATCATCAATGAAAATTACCGCGAACCGATCAAGACATGATGAAAAGATTTTGTTCATCAAGGCCATAAATACTGCGGGCGCATTTGTCAATCCAAAAGGCATAACCAAGAATTTATAATGCCCATATCTTGTCCTGAAAGCTGTTTTCGATGTATCTTGGTCCCTAACTCGCAGCTGATGATATCCGGACCTGAGATCAATCTTAGAGAAATGTGTCGCACCCTGTAATTGATAAAACAATTCATCAATTCTAAGCAGTGGATATTTGTTTTTAATTGTCACCTGATTCAACTGCCGGTAATCAATGCACATCCTAAGGGTGCCATCCTTCTTCTTCACAAATAAAATTGGGACTCCACATGGTGATGTGCTAGGACGAATAAACCCCTTATCCAATAAGTCCTGTAACTTTACTTTTAGTTCACGTAGCTCTGCCGGGGCCATTCTATACGGAGCCTTAAAGGTGGGAGCAGTACCAGGTACTAGCTCTTAAAATCCACTTCCCTAATTGGAGGAAGGCTAGGTACTTCATCCGGGAATACATCCGAAAACTCACAAACCACAGGTATTTCTTCTAGCTTCTTAGGTGCTTTCTTCTCCACAATGAAGGCAATATATCCCTCACAACCGTTATGGATTAGTCTTTCCGCTCGAAATGCTGAAATCAATCTAGTATTCGAACTCTTCTTATCACCTTGGAACACAGCACTTGGGCCATCTTCACTCACCTTTACCGTGACAGTCTTACGGAAACAATCTAGACAAGCCATATATTTGTTCAACCAATCCATGCCTAGGATTACATCGAAATCGTGCATGGGTAGCACGATAAGTTCAGCTGGGAGAAGAACTTCTCCAATGAGAACTCTACAACCAGGGTAATAGTCATCACAAGTTACCCTCTTACCAACCGGAGTGATAACACTCAACATATACGGCAACTGTGATGGCGATTCCTGTATCCTACTAGAGAATAGAGGTGAGATGAAGGAGTGTGAAGAACCTGAATCAAACAATACTTTAGCTTCAATGCCACAAACAGAAACCTTACCTACAACCACATGATCCTCCGCCTCTGCTTCTTTTTGTGTCAATGCATAAAAGCGGCCTTGCCTTTGGGGTCGGTGTTGCTGTCCTTGTCTCTGTTGTCCCTGACCAAGCCGTGTCCGCCCTTGGCCTTGTCTCACTTGCTGTTGCTGTCGGTTAGGCGCACGAGGCGTCGCCTTGGAAAGCAGCCGATACTGCTGCTGCTACGAGGCTTGACTAAATTCCTTCCTTCTCGGGCTCTCGGACAAGCGATGGTCCATGGAGCCATAGCCAAAACAGGCTCCCATGGACCTCCAACATTTATTAGTCTCGTGACCCTTCCCGCATGCACCGCAGACTAGTTGTGATGTGCCACTAGCAACTCCTTTCTATTTCTTAGAATACTGCTGACCTTTCCCAGAAGGTGAAACACTCTTCTTAGACTCCCCCAAGAATAAGCTCTTCTCAATTTCTTCCACTCATAAGCCCTGGCTACTGCATCATCGTATTGAACGGGACATTGAAAGGCAGTGGCATATCCCTTGATAGCAGGCTTTAACCCTTCCAGAAATCTTTCCACTCTCTTTTCCTCAGTGTCAATTAGGTCTAGAGCAAACCAAGAGAGTTGGCTGAACACGTGCATGTATTCTGCAACGGTCATGAGGTTCTGCTGTAGGGAAATGTCACAACCCGAGCCCAGGGACCGGGGGTCAGAGAAAGTCTAACCAATGACACACGTACTCCCGTGCATGCACACCTGGACCCCGTCCAAGCATACACACACAAGGGATCATTCACACGTGCAATATAACTGTACGCGGAAGCTGTACGTATCAAGGCATACCACAACATACCAGAATGACATAAGAGATTCCAAAACATTAGACTAATGACAAGAACAATTACAAGAACGTATGATACTAAAGAGGGCTTACACAAAAATCAAAATACAGATACAAATCAAGCCCACGGTACAATTACAGAAAAATCCCCTCAATAGACTCAAACTCAAATGAATGGGGAAAAACAAAATGATGCAAACCGTACTCTGGAGGATGGATCAAGTCCACTCCTCTAGGCCGGAGGGGGCCTCGCGAGCCTCTCCTGGAGTCGGGTCGACCGACGCAGGATCGGGAGAGGGATCTGAGCCTGCAACATACAGAGACAACTCATAAGTACAACGACTTAGCAAAATATAAGCCACAAGAAGATAACACGAATTGTGTCTAATCATGAGTAACAGTCACAGTGCAAGATCCATAGAAATCATGTTCGTATACTAAGCAAATATGCAAACGAATAAGCATGCTATCAGAATCATAAACAGATAACAGTCAAAGTGGCTACTACATTGGCCATATTCTCCCTTTCGAGAGCAGTCGGAATGAGAACACCAGCGACCGGGCCAGGGTACGCATGGGTCTCTAGTTCCCGGGGTCCGGAGTCCCAGGACAGAACACTCTGCAGAGGCAAACACATAAACTAAACCAAAGTTAACCCCGTCGGGTATCCTAAGGCTGAGGCTCAGTAGTGCCATATAACAATCACAATCAAATCAGATGATGCACCTCAAACAAGCATTCATATCATATCACATACAGATCTCACATATCACATTAAACGAACAATAGGAAGTGCATCACATGTACTGATACTGAATACGAATAAGCAGATACAGATACTGTCTGTACACAAGCAAATAAAAGAAGTGCTGACAATGAGTATCAATCACAATCACTGACTCAGGACTCAAGTACTCAAGTACTCCTGTGGAGCAACAATAAAACACAATAATAGAATGGTCCCGCCCGGGCTTCGCTCTGGGGTTGCTGCATTTCCCACAGAATCGAGAGGTCCAGCGCAGAACACATAAGAGGGCATAACCGAAGTCAATATGCTGTACAAAGCAAACAAATCAATACGAATCAAAGTCAATTACAAGCCAATCCTAACCTAATTATCCAGTGTTTCTAACCGTGCATGTTGATGTAGTTTTAAGTTGTCCGATGCACCATTGTCTAGTGTTGCAGTGTCTGGAGTGTGCACCGAAGTCCCTTAAACCAACACCCATGGGGAGGTGTTAAACAACTGGATAACTGTCATGAATGATTCGCAGCCCTCGAGATCATTCATGTCATTCAGACATTCCATTGAGCATGTTCAGGTTCGCTACATTCTAACATGAAAGTCATATACGGTCTTTTGCTTAAACCTAGTCCTTTTCATTCAATTCTCAGGGTCTCACAGTGTAGCCGTAGGTGACCTTACGGCTTAGTCAAAGCATCTTACAGCTTAGCCGTAATATGCACTGCGGCTGAGCTGAGGTTCCCCAAAATGTCCATCCGGATTTACGGCTCAACCGTATTTTACTCTACGGCGCAGCCGTATCCTGGTCCACGGCTTAGCCGTAAGACAATATACGGCTTAGATCAGGTTGGGCCGTAAAAGAATGGCGTTTTGCCAACTCTCAGTTATTTTCAGATGTCAGTCTGTACTGTTCTACGGTTAGGGTTACGGCTGGGTCTCGGCTTAGCCGTAAGCCACTCAAGGCTTAGCCGTAGCACATTTCACTGTGTAGCCGTGAGTGCACGGAGTCATTTTTCTGGAATCATTACAGACATACAGAAAATGAGTCTTTCAACCGAAAACAGGAAAATAACAGCAAAATGGGTTCAATAGGGCTGTCTAACACTGAGAAACACACTGAAGAATAAAAACACAACAATCAAATCAATACCAATCGGTGTTCATACTACTTGGGCTTATACTTGCCTCACAGACGGAAATCACGCACACATGGTCGTTGCTTGGCTCAGTCCGCCGGGAAACACACACAAACTTGGCTTCTCTCTCCCTCACGCAACAAACAGGAAGGAAAAGGAGTGAGAGAGAAGAGCTGAACGAGAGAGAGACGACTGAGAGAGACAGAGAACGATCGAGAGAGAAAGAAAGGAGTTGGTAGGATATTTATAACTTAAAATGAGTCCAAATTACAAATAAGTCCAAACAGCTTACACAATTGTCAGTTTGAGTCAAATGATGGTCCAACGAGAGCAAACGAAATCATTCGAATCCGAGACAATTACGAAGATCAACAAGCTCAACGAAAGACACGTGATGACGTCAGAATGACGCAAAACTGACAAGGTCAATCAAAAACCAAAATTACGAAAAAGGGCTCGAATTACCTAAACTAAATCAAACTCAACCCAAACGATCTCTCCAAGGCTCAAACCAAAGAAAAACAAAACTCAAAACACACTTAACGCTAAAATCACACGTAATTACTCACTAATCCGGATCAACTCGGGTCGGAGTGTTACAGGAAAGGAACTCTGCCTTTTTTTTGTGAGTCACGTGGTCGGGGATGAACTTCTTCCTGAATTGCCTCTTAGAGGCTTCCCAAATAGTAGCATCCGGCATAGCCCTCATGTGGTCCTGGATACTCTTCCACCATGTATCCGCGATGTCCCTGAACATGGATGTTGCGAGGACCACTTGCTGCCTGGGTGTGCAGGTTAATATATCAAAAACGTTCTCTATGTGGACAAACCATTCATCTGCTTGTAACGGATCCTCATGTCCGGCAAACTCTGTTGCTCCCCTCTTACGGAACTTCTCATACAAGGAGTTGGGATCTCCTGGCTGATCTTGTCAATTTAACAGGGTGGCCAACTGTAACTGCATGGCGGCTTGATTGGCATTGCTAGCAGCCAGTTGATGCATCAGCATCATAAACCGTTCCTCCGTAGTGTAGGTGGGATGAGGAGGAGGTGGTGGTGGAGGATCTGCGCCTTCCAACTCAATGTTATTGCGGTCATTATTACCTGAGCTGTTGTTCTTGCCGGATCCAGACGCCATGTCTCTGCCATCACAATGGTGATTAATCATATATGTTTATATATATATATATATACATACATACTACAGTCATACCATAGGTTATCATTATAATAGAAATCCACCCAAACGGACCTATCGGAATCTCACCACGCTTCCTAATGTTGCTAAGTCTTTTAAGTGACTTCTTGGTGCGGCTCTGATACCATCACTTATGCATGTCACGCCCCGATCCCGGGAATTTGGGGATTTTGTGTGGGCCCCCAGGGCATGGATACGTAATCCCATAGAAATCCATGCCCTGAAGAATTATGCACGAATTTCTACAAGGGAGATTCCACAGGAACGTATGAGATATGCTGACACACGTACAAACATAACTGACCATAAGCAAAATCCTGTGAAATACTCAGTAATTATCAAGAGCACATGAAGTTCATAGTCTATTAACTTTCAAAACTAAACATATATACATATCGGATAGTGTTAAAGTCTTTTAAGTACATTCCAAGAGTACTACTTAAGAGTTTGATACAAAAGGTCCAAGCATAACATCCCAAGAATACACGCACTCCGTAGGATGGCTAGTAATAGACATCGCCATCCGTCCACTCGCCTACACCCCGAGGTACCGTTGGGGTACCCTCCGGGGGCGCGTCAGTGTCTGCGTTGGGACCGGGTGCTGGACCTGCAATACCAAGAGTAACACTGTTAACACGACGGTTAAGCAAGCACAGAGGCATATGAAACAAGTATAACAATATATACATATAACAAAAGTACTTAACAGTATGCACTGATTTAAAAGAACAATGGTGACGTGTTAAACACATAATGCAGGAGTGGCAATGAATGAGAAATTACCGTCAAAGCATCATACATACTGACTGGCAACCACATGGCTCTATTCTCTCAAAAAGGGAGCATACATACATATGGGTCGCTAGGGGATCAGGCTAGCTTCCCGAGGAGGGCCGACTACTCCTCCGTAAACCTACTATAGTGGTGACATACATAACATATGCCCAAAAGGACGTAAGCTGAGTGGTGCCGACTCAGATTCAATCGTATCAATCATATCATACCCTTGGCTAGCAAGCTCATACTCATTAGAAGCTCTGGCTTGTCAGACACGCACTCATTAGAAGCTCAGGTTTGAATGGCCTCAGGGTTTTGCTAGAGGAAACAGTTCATGTTGAAGGTGGTGGGATGTAGTAAGATGCA
Organism: Sextonia rubra; assembly: GCA_037013555.1. Taxonomy (NCBI): domain Eukaryota; kingdom Viridiplantae; phylum Streptophyta; class Magnoliopsida; order Laurales; family Lauraceae; genus Sextonia; species Sextonia rubra. The sequence goes on from JASUAD010000001.1 coordinate 127,802,483, forward strand.
TGCATCCGGATTGAGATATTATTAGAATAATTGGCCCCTGATTCCCAAGAACAATCAACCCGACGTACCCATAAGAAATCCGGTGTCGTTGTGTTACTGCGTCTTAGTATTACCTTATAGGCATACGGGACACCTTCTTATGCCAACATCCATGACTTGCTATTGGGAGACCATTCGGGTATCATTCATTTCCTTGTTTACTGTGCTTCCCATTGGGCCAGTGTAGTGGTGTAGAGGTGCCAATACTAAGGCCCTACAAAAGCATTGAATCCCCCCCCTATGTTTACTAAGTCCTTACGGCTTAGCTGTGTACAAGGCTATGGCTTAGCCGTGTGGGTCAATTCCATCAGGAATTTTAGGTGCAATTACGGCCCAACAGTATGTTGGCCTACGGCTTAGCCGTGCTAAGCCTACGGCTAGGTTACAGGGAGGTTACAGCTTCACCGTAGTGTATTCCACAGTGCAGCCGTCTGCAAACCGTAGAAGAAACTGGGTTCCATGAGCTCTCTGGAAAGCTCGCCATAGGAAGACCTACGGCTAGGTTACGGGCTGGATACGGCTTAGCTGTAGTCAAATCAACGGTGTAGCCGTAGGTGAGCTTTAGTACAAAATCTCATTCTACTGCTCTCTGGACTTTGAGCCGTAAGTGCTCACAGCTTAGCCGTAGCTTCACCGTAAGCTTCAAAACCTGAATACAGTTCTGTAGCTCAATTCCGATTTCAGTCAGTGCAGAACCTATATGTTCTGTGACTTACTAGTAGTCTCCAATTAAGGTGTTCTGTACTCCCACACTCTCTATTCCCATTTTTACCATTCCCACTTAATTCATACCCCACTGGCACCCAAGTAACAACTTGATTCACACACACCCATTAAGAAGAGACTGCAGTTGGAAACATTAGAAGCACTAACTCAACATGCAATGAATAAATTACACATGCAGTGCATATAAGCTCAAGTACTTGCCTTGTTACCAGTGTTTAGCCCCTTTCTAACTCTTCTTGTCATGTGGGTAGAGGGAAAACTCCAAATCGAAATAGGTTCTCTACAATAGAACATGCAAAGAGGAAAATGGGGTTTAAGTTCACATGCATGTCATGTGGTGGAGTCCTTATGGCCCTAATAACCCAAAGGATGAAATGAAGACAACCCCTCACCTTATACCTCTATAGATTTCAGGAAAGAGGTACCCAAGGGAGAAGGAAATCAGTGGAGGCGTTTCCTAACACATGCACGACCCCTTTCCAATTGTGGTAGCACCTCAAGAGGAAAAGAAATGAAAAGCAACTGAAGAGAAGGGAGAGCTCCAGTAGTTGAACGAAAAGAAAAGACGAAGATACGTTGAGGTCCCACTTAAACATGAATTTCTCTGGAAGTTACATGCATGTCCAATCTTTTCATGAAATTTCAGTTTAGGCCATATGGACCTCAATTGGCCCAGGATGACTCCGGATCGACTCGGGCCCAAGACGAAAGATGATCTACCCAAAAAAATTACATGAAAGGCAGTGGACTAGGTGTCTAAGAGATGCAAGAAAAATTTACAAAAAGTCCCTTAACTATTAAAATGAGGTCCAAACTCTGCCCAACTACCTATCCGAGGCCCAAACCCAATAATTTTATACTAAATTAATCCTCAACAAGTCTTAATCAATATAAAACAAGGTTAATTAATGTAACTAAGATTAGTGGGGGTTCGGGACCTTACAACAATAAGGAAGGAATTGTTAGTGATATTGACAAGCTTCCGCGCATTGAATGCTTGGACGGGTAATTCGTTCAGTACTTTATACGTATAAGCATGTGAATATCCCTTGTGTAATTTTATTTAGAATCCAGTCCGGTTGTGAATTGAACGGGAGTACGTGTGTTACCGGTTAGATTTTAACTAACCCCCGATTTCTGGGCTCAAGTTGCGACACATTCTCCCACTTGGTCAACATAACCATAAAAAGGATCATTTCCCATGCTTTTTTATGGTTTTATTTGAGCCAAATTTTCCTTTTAAAACTGCCATCTATGTTATAAATTTCAAGGGATAAAACATTATTTCTCTTCTTGATTGGGGGAGAGATTTAGGATCTATAAATAAAATTCTCGTGTAACTCTCTTGGCTATGAAGGATTTTCCCTTCCATCACTTACCGTGGAGAAGAAAGGCAAAGCACAAGAGAATTGCAATTCCCATTGAAGACCAATCTTCTATTGGATCGAAGACTCAAGATGGTGCAATAAATTAGGTAATATTTAACCCATCCAATAGTTTAGATTATGCAATGTCGTATTATTTGAACGATTCTAGAAGAGATCTTTCATAGGTTTAAACCTAAAATTTTCCTACAAACACAACTAAGGTACCTTTCTTTGAATATCTTTTTTTTAACAATAATAACATATTTCATTAAAAGGTTGAAGCAATACAAAGCACACCATCACAAAAGAGAAGGGATGGAGAAGGTGTAAGAGAGTTGCACCATCTCCAATCCAATTACACAATTACATCCACTTAAGGAACCAACCTCTCAATCCCTTGCTTTGTTAACACATCCGCCATAAAGTTGGCGGATCTAACTTGATGATGTAACATTGATGCAGCCGTTAACTCCTTAATTTCATTGAAATGGAATTGAAACTTCCAAAGAAAATCTTAACTGTTAGATACCCAAGCAATCGTAATAGTCTATAACTAGTAATCTGTCATATCTTCTTAAGAACAATCTAAGACCTTTCAGAATAGCAAGCACCTTCGCTTTTTTAGAGTCACATACACCAACATCCTTGGAAAATGTAACACTCCGACCCGATTTGATCCGGATTAGTGGGTAATTGCGTACGATTTTGTCGTTAAGTGTGTTTTGTTTTTTTGCTTTTCTTTGGTTTGAGTCTTGGAGAGATCGTTTAGGTTGAGTTGACTTAGTTTAGGTAGTTCGAGCCCTTTTTCGTAATTTTGGCTTTTGATTGACCTTGTTAGTTTTACGTCATTCTGACGTCATCGCGTGTATTTCATTGAGCTTGTCGATCTTCGTAACTGTCTCGGATCCGAATGATTTCGTTTGTTCTCGTTGGATCGTCAGTTGACTCAAACTGACAATTGTGTTAGCTGTTTGGACTTTTTTGTAATTTGGACTCATTTTAAGTTATAAATATCCTACCTACTCTCTCTCTTTCTCTCGATCGTTCTCTCAGCAGCTGTCTCTCTCTCTTTCGTTCTCTCTCAGTCGTCTCTCTCGTCCAGCTCTCTTTCTCTCTTTCCTTCTCGGTTCTGTTGCGTGAGGGAGGAAGAAAGGAGCAAGTTGTGTGTGTTTCCAGTGGACTGAGCCAAAGCAACGACGTGATTTCGTCTGTGAGGCAAGTATAAGCACAAGTAGTATAAACACCGATTGGTAGTGTTTTGATTGTTTGTATCTTACTCTTTGTTGTATGTATCAGTGTTAGACAGCCCTATTGAGTTAGTTTTGCTGTTATTTTCCTGTTTTTGGTCAAAAGACTCGTTTTCTGTATGTCTGTAACTGTTCCAGAAAAATGACTCCGTGCACTCACGGCTACACCGTGAAATGTGCTACGGCTAAGCCGTGAAATGGCTTACGGCTAAGCCGAGACCCAGCCGTAACCCTGAGCGTAAATCAATACAGGGTGACATCTGAAAATAACTGAGAGTTGGCAAAATACTACTCTTCTACGGCCTAGCCTGATCTAAGCCGTACATTGTACTACGGCTAAGCCGTGAACCAGGATACGGCTGCGCCGTAGAGTAAAATACGGTTGAGCCGTAAATACGGATGGACATTTTGGGGAACCTCGGCTCCGCCGCAGTGCAGATTACGGCTAAGCCGTAAGATGCCTATGGCTAAGCCGTAAGGTCACCTACAGCTACACCGTATCAGCCTGATAACTGAATGAAAAGGGCTAGGTTTAAGCAAGAGACCGTTATGACTTTCATATTAGAATGTAGCTAACCTGAACATGCCCAATGGAATGTTTGAATGACATGAATGATCTCGAGGGCTGTGAATAATTCATGCTCGTTATCCAGTTGCTTAGCACCTCCCCATGGGTGTTGGTTTAAGGGACTTCGGTGCACATTCCAGACACTGCAACACAAGACAATGGTGCATCGGATAACTTAAAACTACATCAGCATGTACGGTTAGAAACACTGGATAAATAGGTTAGGATTGGTTTGTAATTGACCTTGATCTGTAAAGTACTCTGATTTGTATATAGCATATTGTTTTCGGTTATGCACTCTTATGTGTTCTGCGCTGGACCTCTCGATTCTGTGGGAAATGCAGCAACCCCAGAGCGAAGCCCGGGCGGACCATTCTATTATTGTGTTTGTATCGTTGCTCCGGTGGAGTACTTGAGTTCTGAGTCAGTGATTGTTATTGATACTCATTGTCAGTGTTTCTTTTATTTGCTTATGTGCATTCAGTATCAGTATCAATATCAGTATATGTAATGCACTTCCTATTTGTTCGTTTAGTGTGATATGTGAGTGAGATCTGTATATGATATGATTGATTGATTGAGGTGCATCATCCGATTGTGATTGTGATTGGTATATGGCACTACTGAGCCTCAGCCTTCGGATGCCCGACGGGGTAGCCCTTGGTTTAGTTTATGTGTTTGCCTCTGCAGAGTGTTCTGTCCTGGGACTCCGGACCCCGGGAACTAGAGACCCATGCGTACCCTGGCCCGGTCGCTGGTGTCCTCATTCCGACTGCTCTCGAAAGGGAGAATATGGCCAATGTAGTAGCCACTTTGACTGTTATCGATTGATGATTCTGATAGCATGCTTATTCATTTGCACAATTTGCTTATTATACGAACATATCGTCTGTGGATCTTGCATTGTGACTATTGCTCATTATTATACACAATTTGTGTTATCTTCTTGTGGCTTATATTTTGCTAAGTCGTTGTACTTATGAGTTGTCTTTTTGTGTTGCAGGCTCAGATCCCTCTCCCGATCCTGCGTCGGTCGACCCGACTCCAGGAGAGGCTTGCGAGGCCCCCTCCGGCCTAGAGGAGTGGACTTGATCCATCCTCCAGAGTACGGTTTGCATCATTTTGTTTTCCCCATTCATTTGAGTCTGGGTCTATTGGGGGGATTTTTCTGTAATTGTACCGTGGGCTTTGATTGATATCTGTATTTTGATTTTTGTAAGCCCTCTTTAGCATCATACGTTCTTGTAATTGTTCTTGTCATCAGTTTAATGCTTTTTTGTGATTCCATTATGTCTTTTGGTATGTTGTGGTATGCCTTGATACGTACAGCTTCCGCGTACAGTTGTTTGCACGTGTGAATGATCTCTTGTGTGTGTATGCTTGGACGGGGTCTAAGTGTACGTGCACGGGAGTACGTGTGTCATTGGTTAGACTTTCTCTGACCCCCGGTCCCTGGGCTCAGGTTGTGACATACGTATTGTATGGTATCAGAGCATTGTCTCTATCTTAGTTTATAAGCATGTAGGCATATAGGACGTGGTGAGATTCCGTAGTCCAGTCTTGGACTGTTATGCTTGGTCCTCTTTTCTTGTGAGTCTGTGTGAGTTACCTAGTGTGATAGCAGATTGACTTTTGTGTTTTGCAGGCTATAGCATCGGGATCTGGTACACACAACAACGACAATCAGGGAGATAATGAGAGTGGATCAGCCGCTCCACAACAACCTGCAAATTTCAATGAGCGCTTCTTGACAATGCTGCAGGCGATCCATTCCTTGCGGCACAGGTCGTTTCTCTGGTGGACCGACAGAGTCAAGCATCAGTTCAGCCGCCTATAGAGCAGCAAGTGGTTTTCCAGCCTAAGGAGAGCGATCCAAACGCGTTGTACGATAAATTTAGAAAACGTGGAGCCACAGAATTCTACGGCAATGAAGATGCGTTAAAGGCTGATCAGTGGCTAGAGCATACCGGGGATCTCTTCTCTACCATTGTCTGTGATGACCGGCAGAAGGTTATGCTTGCGGCATCGATGTTTCGAAAGGTGGCGAAGACTTGGTGGAAGAGTGTCAGTGCGGCCTATCTGACCATGCCCAGTGAAACGGTGTGGGAGACGTTCCAAAAACAGTTCCGGAGAAAGTTCAGCCCTGCTCATGTCCGGCGTGTGAAGGAGGTTGAGTTTCTGGTCTTACATCAGCAGCAGCTGACCGTCTCAGAGTATATTCACCGATTCATCCAGTTGTCCCATTTTGCTGAGGACATGATCAATACTGAGGAGAAGAAGGTGAATCGTTTCATTACTGGTCTGCATCCTAGATACGCGAATTATGTGACTGCCTTTCAGAAACCAGCTACTTTTGATGATGCGGTTGATAGAGCACATGCTGCAGGGAGCAGATGCGAGTTTTGTGGACTGGGACATCCGACGGAGAAGTGTTGGAAGAAGTCCAGAGCTTGTTTGAGTTGTGGATCCATGGAGCACAAGATAGCTCAGTGCCCGAAAGCCAGGACCTTCCAGTCCTCTAGGTCTATGGGGTCATCTAAGTCTCTGAGTTCTGCAGCTTCGAATAGCCCCCAGCCGTCTCGCCAGAACCAGAAGCCGCAGCGTCAGACTACTCACGTCTAGGCAGCCTCCCATGATCATGCAGAAGATGCGAATGTGGTGGAAGGTAAAGTTCTCATTGCCCAAGCTGAAGCACATGCACTGTTTGATTCGGGGTCTACGCGTTCGTATGTTGCACCTCATTTTGCTGAACAGTTACCGCAACCTCCTCAGCCGCTACCCTATTTGTTGGTGGTGTCCACTCCTGTGGGCAAGAGAGTGGAGTGTAGTGCATACTACCCTCAGTGTGACGTGGTGATTGAAGGTCGCCAGCTGCCAGTTGATTTGATCTTGTTGTCCATGTTGGATTTCGATGTGATCCTTGGAATGGACTGGCTAGCGCGGTATCGTGCCTGTGTTAACTGTTACAACAGGACGATTTACTTTGATTTTGCGAAGGGGTTTCGTTTCGAGGGCAATCAGGAGAGATGCCCGAGGCGTGTCATCTCCGCATGTAAGGCGGATCGTTTGATACGCAGAGGTTGTGCAGGTTTTCTTGCTTTCGTCTCGGAGAAGAAGGAGGTGAAGCAGTTGGGTGAGATTCCGGTGGTACGTGAGTTCCCGGATGTATTTCCGGAGGAAGTACTCGAGTTACCCCTTGTCAGAGATGTAGAATTCGCAATTGATCTAGTGCCCGGTACAGCGCCCATTAGTTTAGCTCCTTATCGTATGGCCCCTGCTGAGTTACTCGAATTGAAGGCGCAATTGCAAGATCTTTTGGAGAAGGGTTTCATACGGCCGAGTGTGTCACCGTGGGGAGCTCCAGTGCTGTTTGTGAGGAAGAAAGACGGTACCTTACGGATGTGCATAGATTACCGGCGATTGAATAAAGTCACTATCAAGAATAAATACCCATTGCCGCGTATTGACGAGTTGTTTGACCAACTTCAAGGTGCCGCCTATTTCTCCAAGATTGATTTAAGATCGGGGTATCATCAACTCCGGGTGAAAGAAGAAGATATTGCGAAGACTGCTTTCAGGACACGGTATGGACATTTTGAGTTCCTCGTGATGCCATTTGGATTAACCAATGCACCTGCTGCCTTTATGGCCTTGATGAATAGGATCTTTGCTCCTTTCCTGGATCGATTCATGGTGGTCTTTATCGATGATATTCTGGTGTATTCGAAGACCCCAGAGGAGCATGTGGAACATCTACGTCGAGCCTTGCAGTTGTTGAAAGAGCATCGCTTATATGCCAAATTTTCGAAATGTGATTTTTGGTTCGAGCAGGTAGCTTTCCTTGGTCATAGCATTTCACGAGATGGGTTGGCAGTGGATCAGACGAAAGTTGAGGCAGTGATGAATTGGCCCAGCCTGAAGACTGTGACGGAGATACGGAGTTTTCTTGGATTGGCTGGCTATTATCGTCGATTTATTCAAGATTTTGCCAAGATTTCTGCCCCGTTGACTCGATTGACCAGGAAGAATGTTCTTTTTCTTTGGACGGACGAATGTGAGCGCCAATTCTGTATGTTGAAGGAGAAGCTTACTTCGGCTCCAGTCTTGACGTTACCGGATGGGAATGAAGGATTTATGATCTACTCCGATGCTTCTCGAGTCGGTTTGGGATGTGTTTTGATGCAACATGGCAAAGTGATTGCCTATGGCTCGAGGCAGCTTAGGGAGCATGAGAAAAACTATGCCACGCATGATTTAGAGTTGGCAGCCATCGTTTTTGCGCTGAAGATGTAGAGACATTATTTGTATGGCGTGACATTTGAAGTGCATTCAGATCATCACAGTCTACAGTATCTCTTCACGCAGTCTGAGTTGAATATGAGGCAACGAAGGTGGCTTGAGTTGATCAAAGATTTTGACTTACCCATCAAATATCATCCAGGGAAAGGCAACGTTGTTGCAGATGTCTTGAGTAGGAAATCGGAGATTCTCCAAGCTTTGGATAGCCTTTATTTTGTGAGACATGCTCAGCCAGTGGAAGTGAGATTGGTGGAGAACGGTTTGACACTTGCCAGCACAGTGAGTTTTCAGCCTGACATCATTCAGCGCATTAAAGACCAGCAGTTTGAGGATGCGTTGTTGAAGCGCATTCGGGATAACATTGCGGATCGACCAGACTTTCGCTTGGAGGGTGATGTCTTGTATTTCAGGAGCAAGTTATGTGTGCCAGCAGTAGATGCTTTGAAGGAGAGTTTGATGACCGAGGCACACCATGCTCGTTATTCTATGCACCCTGGAAGTATGAAGATGTACCGAGCTCTCAAGGACAGATTCTGGTGGAATAATATGAAGAGAGAAATTGCTGGGTTTGTTGCCAGATGTTTGACTTGCCAAAAGGTGAAAGCTAACCATCAGAGACCTCCAGGTTCCTTACATCCATTGTGTAACAACCCGCCCCGCACCATCGAGGTATTGTCCGCTTTGGACTTCCCAGGAGGTCACCCATCCTGAAATTGCTCTGACTCGAGCACGCTTAACTTTATAGTTTTTTATGAAAGTCCTCACGGTTTTGTCCCCAAAAGGCGCCTCGACAGTTTAGGACGGATTATTACTTATATTCTTTCATTTACATGTACTTTTTGGGACTGGGTCGTTACAGGCCCACCAGCTTCCGCCGGATATGTCCCCATATCCACATATCTAGCACAATGTCGGACCGAAGATGGCCTCATAAGCGATGTGGGACATCGTTCCTCCTCCTTCGTTCCCCCCTCCTATTTGTGGAGGGCAGGATTCGAGAGGGAAGCAGGATTCGAGCGGTCCCCAAGGGGTCCGGCCTAACGGCCTCACCCTCCACCACTCAGAGGAGAGCCATCCCCTGCTCTGATACCATCTGTAACAACCCGCCCCGCACCATCGAGGTATTGTCCGCTTTGGACTTCCCAGGAGGTCACCCATCCTGAAATTGCTCTGACTCGAGCACGCTTAACTTTATAGTTTTTTATGAAAGTCCTCACGGTTTTGTCCCCAAAAGGCGCCTCGACAGTTTAGGACGGATTATTACTTATATTCTTTCATTTACATGTACTTTTTGGGACTGGGTCGTTACACATTGCACATTCCCTAGTGGAAATGGGAGCACATTACGATGGACTTTGTTTCCGGCCTACCCCTAACGAGCAAGAAGAATAGTGCCATTTAGGTGATCGTGGACAGATTGACGAAGACAGCCCATTTTCTTCCATTCAAGAAAGGCATGACATTCTCCGAGATGGCGAAGAAGTTCGTTGATGAGATCGTTAGACTATATGGTACGCCTGTATCGATTGTGTCTGATCGAGATAGCCGCTTTGTTTCTTCGTTTTGGAGAGCATTTCAGGAAGCCATGGGAACAAAGTTGAGCTTCAGTACGGCGTATCACCCGCAGACTGATGGACAGTCAGAACGAACTATTCAGACGCTCGAACACATGTTACGGGCCAGTGTACTGAATTTTGAGAAAGAATGGGATCTGCATCTCTCGTTGTGCGAGTTCGCGTATAATAATAGCTTCCACGAGAGTATTGGTATGTCACCATATGAAGCCTTGTATGGGCGGAAATGTAGAAGCCCTGTTTACTGGGAAGAAGTTGGAACAAGGAGTTTCCACGGACCGACGATCATTGCTGAGACTACAGAGAAAGTTCAGAAGGTCATTGACAATTTGAAGATTGCCCGATCGAGACAGAAGAGCTATGCAGATACACGAAGAAGAACATTAGCATTTCCAGTTGGTGATTGGGTATTTTTGAAGGTCTCACCGATGAAAGGTACGATACGGTTCGGTCAAAAAGGCAAGTTAGCGCCAAGATATGTGGGTCCATTTGAGATCAAGAGCCGGATTGGCGATTTAGCATACAGATTGATTCTTCCAGTGGAGTTTTCTGGAGTACATGACGTCTTTCATGTATCAATGCTTCGCAAGTATGTTCGAGACCCGACGCATGTGATTCGCTACGATGATATTCAGATGCAACCGAATGCGTCATACGTTGCGCGTCCGCTCCGTATTGTTGGGACCAGAGAACAGCTCTTGCGCACGAGGACTATTCGATGGGTCAAGGTACTCTGGGAACATCATGGACCTGATGAAGCCACGTGGGAATTAGAAGATCAAATGGCACGTTAGTATCCTTACCTCTTCGCTCAGGTACGCATTCATTCCGAGGACGGAATGATGTCTAAGTGGGGGAGGATGTAACACTCCGACCCGATTTGATCCGGATTAGTGGGTAATTGCGTACGATTTTGTCATTAAGTGCGTTTTGATTTTTTGCTTTTCTTTGGTTTGAGTCTTGGAGAGATCGTTTGGGTTGAGTTGACTTAGTTTAGGTAGTTCGAGCCCTTTTTCGTAATTTTGGCATTTGATTGACCTTGTCAGTTTTGCGTCATTCTGACGTCATCGCGTGTTTTTCGTTGAGCTTGTCGATCTTCGTAACTGTCTCGGATCCGAATGATTTCGTTTGCTCTCGTTGGATCGTCAGTTGACTCAAACTGACAATTATGTTAGCTGTTTGGACTTGTTTGCAATTTGGACTCATTTTAAGTTATAAATATCCTACCTACTCTCTCTCTTTCTCTCGATCGTTCTCTCAGCAGCTGTCTCTCTCTCTTTCGTTCTCTCTCAGTCGTCTCTCTCGTCCAGCTCTCTTTCTCTCTTTCCTTCTCGGTTCTGTTGCGTGAGGGAGGAAGAAAGGAGCAAGTTGTGTGTGTTTCCAGTGGACTGAGCCAAAGCAACGACGTGATTTCTTCTGTGAGGCAAGTATAAGCACAAGTAATATAAACACCGATTGGTAATGTTTTGATTGTTTGTATCTTACTCTTTGCTGTATGTATCAGTGTTAGACAGCCCTATTGAGTTCGTTTTGCTGTTATTTTCCTGTTTTCGGTCAAAAGACTCGTTTTCTGTATGTCTGTAACTGTTCCAGAAAAATGACTCCGTGCACTCACGGCTACACCGTGAAATGTGCAACGGCTAAGCAGTGAAACGGCTTACGGCTAAGCCGAGACCCAGCCGTAACCCTGACCGTAGATCAATACAGGGTGACATCTGAAAATAACTGAGAGTTGGCAAAATGCTACTCTTCTACGGCCCAGCCTGATCTAAGCCGTACATTGTACTACGGCTAAGCCGTGGACCAGGATACGGCTGCGCCGTAGAGTAAAATACGGTTGAGCCGTAAATACGGATGGACATTTTGGGGAACCTCGGCTCCGCCGCAGTGCAGATTACGACTAAGCCGTAAGATGCCTATGGCTAAGCCGTAAGGTCACCTACAGCTACACCGTATCAGCCTGAGAACTGAATGAAAAGGGCTAGGTTTAAGCAAGAGACCGTTATGACTTTCATGCTAGAATGTAGCTAACCTGAACATGCCCAATGGAATGTTTGAATGACATGAATGATCTCGAGGGCTGTGAATAATTCATGCTCGTTATCCAGTTGCTTAGCACCTCCCCATGGGTGTTGGTTTAAGGGACTTCGGTGCACATTCCAGACACTGCAACACGAGACAATGGTGCATCGGATAACTTAAAACTACATCAGCATGTACGGTTAGAAACACTGGATAAATAGGTTAGGATTGGTTTGTAATTGACCTTGATCCGTAAAGTACTCTGATTTGTATATAGCATATTGTTTTCGGTTATGCACTCTTATGTGTTCTGCGCTGGACCTCTCGATTCTGTGGGAAATGCAGCAACCCCAGAGCGAAGCCCGGGCGGGACCATTCTATTATTGTGTTTGTATCGTTGCTCCGGTGGAGTACTTGAGTTCTGAGTCAGTGATTGTTATTGATACTCATTGTCAGTGTTTCTTTTATTTGCTTATGTGCATTCAGTATCAGTATCAGTATCAGTATATGTGATGCACTTCCTATTTGTTCGTTTAGTGTGATATGTGAGTGAGATCTGTATATGATATGATTGATTGATTGAGGTGCATCATCCGATTGTGATTGTGATTGGTATATGGCACTACTGTGCCTCAGCCTTCGGATGCCCGATGGGGTAGCCCTTGGTTTAGTTTATGTGTTTGCCTCTGCAGAGTGTTCTGTCCTGGGACTCCGGACCCCGGGAACTAGAGACCCATGCGTACCCTGGCCCGGTCGCTGGTGTCCTCATTCCGACTGCTCTCGAAAGGGAGAATATGGCCAATGTAGTAGCCACTTTGACTGTTATCGATTGATGATTCTGATAGCATGCTTATTCATTTGCACAATTTGCTTATTATACGAACATATCATCTATGGATCTTGCATTGTGACTATTGCTCATTATTAGACACAATTTGTGTTATCTTCTTGTGGCTTATATTTTGCTAAGTCGTTGTACTTATGAGTTGTCTTTTTGTGTTGCAGGCTCAGATTCCTCTCCCGATCCTGCGTCGGTCGACCCGACTCCAGGAGAGGCTCGCGAGGCCCCCTCCGTCCTAAAGGAGTGGACTTGATCCATCCTCCATAGTACGGTTTGCATCATTTTTTTTTCCCCATTCATTTGAGTCTGGGTCTATTGGGGGGATTTTTCTGTAATTGTACCGTGGGCTTTGATTGATATCTGTATTTTGATTTTTGTAAGCCGTCTTTAGCATCATACGTTCTTGTAATTGTTCTTGTCATCAGTTTAATGCGTTTTTGTGATTCCATTATGTCTTTTGGTATGTTGTGGTATGCCTTGATACGTACAGCTTCCGCGTATAGTTGTTTGCACGTGTGAATGATCCCTTGTGTGTGTATGCTTGGACGGGGTCTAAGTGTACGTGCACGGGAGTACGTGTGTCATTGGTTAGACTTTCTCTGACCCCCGGTCCCTGGGCTCGGGTTGTGACAGAAAACATAAGAAGCACCTCCCCTGTATTATTGCGCAACACTCCTCCAATACCCGTAAGACCCCACTTATCCCTTCGGCACCATCCACATTAAACTTTAAAATTCCATAAGGAGGAGGATACCAATGGATTGCTATCCTCTTCTTAGTAGGGCCACACTGTCACGCCCCGATCCTGGGAATTTGGGGATTTGAGTGGGCCCCCAGGGCATGGATACGTAATCCAGTAGAAATCCGTGCCCTGAAGAATTATGCACGAATTCCTACAAGGGAGATTCCACAGGAACGTGTGAGGTATGCTAACACACGTACAAACATAATTTATCATAAACGAAATCCTGCGAAATACTCAGTAATTTTCAAGAGCACACGAATTCATAGTCGGTTATCTTTCAAAAGTAAACATATATACATACATATAACAATGTTGAAGTCTTTAATACATTCCAAAAAGACTACTTAAGTGTTTGATACAAAAGGGTCCCAAGCATAACAATGATATTTCCCAAGAATAGTCGCGCTCCGTGGAATGGCTAGTAAAAGACGTCACCATCTTTCCACTCATCTACATCCCGAGGTACCGTTGGGGTACCCTCCAGGTGCGCGTCAGTGTCCGCGTTGGGACCGGTTGCTGGACCTACAATACCAAGAGTAACACTGTTAACACGACGGTTAAGCAAGTACTGAGGCATATGGAACAAGTATAACATAATATATCAATAAGAATAATCACTGAACACGATGCATGAGTGAGAAATTACAACTTAAATGTCATACATACTGATTGGCAACCACGACGCTCTATTCTCCCAAAGGGAGCATACACATATCGTATGAGTCGCTAGGGGATCAGGCTAGCTTCCCGAGGAGCGCCAACTACTCCTCCGTAAACCTACTGCAGTGGTGACATACATAACATATACCCGAAGAAGGCGTAAGCTAAGTGGTGTCAACTCATATCTAATCGTATCAGTCATATCATACCCTTGGCTAACAAACTCGCATTCATTAGAAGCTCTGGCTTGTCAGACACTCACTCATTAGAAGCTCAGGTCTGAATTGCCTCAAGGTTTTACTAAAAGAAGTAATTCATGTTGAAGGTGGTATATCATAACAATATGAATGCATTCAGCTTAAATGAGTACCCAAAGAATTGCTACCTTCACCCCGAATAGGTATAGTCCCCAAGGGCATTCATCACGATGTACACATAAGACGTTCGGTGTCATTGTGTTACCGTGTCTTAGTATTGCCTTGTGCATACAGGACACCTTTCTTATGCTAACATCCATGACTTGCCATTGGGAGACCCTCCGGAAATCATTCATTCTCCCCAACATGTACTTACCATTGGGCCTCTGTAGTGGTATAGAAGGTGCCCATACTAAGGTCTTACAACGTCATTAAAAGTCCCTAACATCCTATTTCACTGGGTTTTTACGGCTTAGCCGTGTACAAGGCTACGGCTTAGCTGAGTGGGTCAAATTCCTTTCAGATTTTCATATGCAACTACGGCCCAACCGTATGTTGGCCTACAGTTTAGCCGTGCTAAGCCTACGGCTAGGGTATGGGGAGGATACGGCGTAGCCGTAGTGTATTCCACGGTGCAGCCGTGTGCAAGCCGTAGAAGAACTAGGTTCCATGAGCTCTCTGGAAAGGTCGCCGTAGGAAGACCTACGGCTTGGGTACGGGCTGGATACGGCTTAGCCGTAGTGAAATCCACGGCTCAGCCGTAGTCGAGCCATAGTACAAAATCCCATTTTTCTGCTCTCTGGACTTTGAGCCGTAAATGCTCACGACTTAGCCGTAGCTTCGCCGTAAGCTTCAGAAACCCGAATATAGTTCTGTAGCTCAATTCCGATTTCAGTCAGTGCAGGACCTATACTGGGAGGGGGTTTTATGGCTTACTAGTAGCATCCAATTAAGGTGTTCTGTACTCTCACAACCTCCATTCCCATCTTTGTCATTTAACTCAATACACACTACACTCACATCAATTAAAACAATGAAAGGAAATGGATGAAATTGGGAAATGCAAGTAAATATCCATACTTAATCATGCATGCAACACATATAACTCAATACTTGCCTTTTCCAATAGTACTAACCCTTTCAAACCCCTTATCTTGCTATGTGCTGAGGGAAAGTCTCTGGATGAAATGGGTTCTCTTATATTGCTGTAACTTGGAGAGAAGAGCACCCTATACAGAAAGTGTAAAGGAAAGGGAGATCAAGGAAGAAGAAGGTGGTAGGAGACCACTCCCTATGCATGCACACTCCTAAGCACTTCGATTGCAACAAGAAGAGGAGAAGAAACCCAGCAGAAAGGAAGGCTCCAACAGTTACACGAGAGAAGGAGGAGAAGGAACGTTGAGTTTTCTTTTTAAACATAACTTTTCCTGAAATTACAGGCAAGTCCATCCTTTTTCTAGGAATTTCAGTTTAGGTCAAATGCACCTCAATCAAGCCAAGGTAAGTCCGAATCAAGTCGGGCCTAACACAAAAGATGGTCTACGAGAAGGATTCCACGAAAGGAAATGGACGAGGTGTCCAATAGGTGCAAGGATAAATTACGAAAAGGCCCTTAACTCCTAAAGTGGGGCCGAACTCCGCTCAACTCACTATCCGAGGCCCAAACCCGATAATTTTTTGATTAAATTAGTCTTAATCGAGTTCAATTAATATAGAATGAGCTTAATTAACGTAAATCAGGATTAATGGGATTCGGGACTTTACACACACCCCATGCAAACTTCCCAACTAAAAATATGTCGTCAAAAGAGAAGTTAGAGAATTCTTTTCTAATCAAAGCCCATTTCGAGATCCTAACAGTCACTTTAGTAGTTAAATCGGTTGTTGTCCTAAAGATCCCATCATTTTCATTTCTTTCCATCTAGATATACCAAAAGATAGTACAAGGGAACATCCTCCATAAGACTTAGGCACACCCCACAAAACATCCACCTAACAAATACATTGCCAACTCCGTAAAATTTTTTTGGGCAGCACCAAGCAATGCTATATCTCCTAATAAAGTTATTCCAAATACTGGCCACCACCTCACAATGAATAAAAAGATGGTTTGCCTACTCCTCATCCTTGCCACACATCACATAAGTATCAAAAATATTGAGAGACACAAACCTCTCCTTTGTAGATTGTTAGCTGCGGAGACATTCTCTGCAATTGCTAGCTAACAAAAAGCTTCGACCTGATGAGGGGCCAACCCCAACCACACAAGGGAAATGGGACCCTATTAGACTGAAATCAGATGAAATTAAAGAAAAGGACAGACCATCAAGCTTTGGCCCCCATCAAGCTTAAAAAGACCTTCATAAAACTGCATAACCTCTTCCTTGACCTAATGGGGGCTCTTAAAGGTCCTAACCCTTTGATAAAATTTACCCACATAATTGATTCTGCTCCTCAATGTTGCCATCTAGTGAAAGAATCTTGTGTTCTTCTCACCTTCGTTGAGCCAACTAACTTTTGACTTTCGCCTACAGAAAATTTCTTCCAATCGATTGGAATTACAAATTCTCTAATCAACATTGTGTCTGTCATTCCTTAGAGTTGGCCCAACTACAACATCTAGCCCAATAATAGAACCACTCTGATCGACTATATTTTAGTTCATATAATTAGAAACAAATAGAAGTTAGAGCTAAAGTTATAGTTTGAATTTGTTCTTGTTATGTAGAATACTACTAGATTCACACTTAATAAACTTTAGCCTTTACAATTTGTATATAACCCAAAAGATGCATATGATAATGTTTAAAAAAGCTTTAAGGTGCACAGTCGCTTTTCTTAAGATATTTTCCACCACCAACATGTTGGGACCAAGTCAATATTAATAAGTTAACAAGTAGGCCACCTTCTAGATACAATGAAGTCCAATTAATGCGTGCTTATGTCCTAATCTTGTAAAATCTCTTAAAATATTTTATTTCCAAACTCCTTGCCCATTAAGTCCAACTTTGTATCAATTCAATGATTTGCAACATAAAGGCCTCCTCATTTAGGCTTACAGCTAAACTAACATGGTTAGGAAAGGGGTTATTGTATAAATGCCCATGTCCTTCTCAACTTATCCAATCTAATGTGGAGTTTCTTTTATATATATATATATATATATATATATATAAGGTCATAAGGCAATTTTCTAAATAATAAATGTATTCTCAAAAGAAATATTTTTCAGGAGATTTTGAACACTTTTCATACATTAAAAATGTATAATTATCAAAAGCTTATCCAAAAAACTAAAATCCAAACGATAAATTTCTTATGTTTAAAATTTTCCAACACATGGATTTTGCCATCCAGTGCTTCCACAGCATTTCCCCAACCCCAATAACGAAACCATGCGTTTTGAAAATGACATTACCACTTCTCCATTGAAAAGACAAAAACCCATCGAAACTTAAAATAATCGACAACATACAAAATAAAATCTAATAAAGCAAAGTTAGCGGATTAGCGAAACGATCCCTCTCCGATACGTGTACGTCTCAGATGCCTCCACGCGTCAGAACCCAATCTTCAAAACCCACAAAGATCTTCCGCACCACTTCCTCCAATACGTGGCGCCTCCTCACCACAACACGACACGCAACACCCCCAGATATTTTCATCCAACTAAGCCACATCTTTTTCCAACAGCACACGTGTCAAGATTCATCCCAAAATCAAATGTCCTGCAGATTCCAATTTGGACACGCGTCCCAAGCGCTTACAGAGAGAGCGCCACGCGTCCTGTTGAAGTCTTAGGACAGAAAGTCGTCTGATAACGCGACACGTGTCCAACCTTCTACCGACAGCATATATAAAGAAACCGGGAGATGTCTCTCCCACACGAGGGAGAGGGAGAGACACCATGAGCAAGCGACCGCGGAACACTCAATCGGGCGAGTCGGGTATCCTGGACGAGCGGGTCCTGATCCTGGTGTTCAGGTCGATGAACTGGAACCCGCACGTGCTGGGCCGGGCGGCTTGCGTGAGCCGGAAGCTCCGAGCCGTGGCTAAGCGGATCCTGTGGAGGGAGCTCTGCATCTCTCGGGCGCCCCGGATGGTGAGCGGGCTGACCCGGGGAACCCCGATCGGGCGCGTCGGGGGCGGGTGGCACGCCCTCGCGAAGCTCCTGTTCTTCTGCTGCGGGTGCGAGGCGACCCGGCACTTCCGGGTCGGGCGGAGCCTGCCTGGTCACTTCGCCGGCGCGACCCGATTCTCCAAGACGTCGGGGAAGAGCTTCCTGCCGAGGAAATGCTGGGGGGACGTGCTGTACGTGAGCGACCCGTGCGAGCACGCGATGGGGCCGCAGGAAGACGACGTGGGCGTGTACAGAGGGGTTTTCGGCGCGTTCATCAAGTCCCGCACGCGCGCCTGCCTGATCAGGAGGCAGGTGCAGCTCGAACAGCACGTGCGGTGCCCCTACTGCAGGGCCCGCGTGTGGAGCATGACTGAGGCTAGGCTCGTGCCTAGGAGCGCGGCCAGGAGGCTCGGGGCCCACGAGGGCAGGTTGGATTACTTTGTGTGTGTGAATGGGCACTTGTATGGCCACTGCTGGCTGGTGCCATTGTCTAGTGATGAGGATGACCACTACATTAGCGGCGGAGATGATGAGGTTGATTTGATTTAGATCATAATTCATTGTTTGAAAGCGATTTTGTGGGCTTCTGTCTTTTTTGAGTCTGTGTTTTTGTTTGTATTTGAGGATTGAGATGGTTAGGATATGTGGAGATGGCAGTTTTTATGACTATCTTTGACTGAATTAATATGATGGGTGTAGTGTACATTGACTATAATGCGTGCTTTTGCTTTTTGAGTGTGAAAAGGTTGGGTGAGACGTCCACTGGATTGGGTGGTGTGGGACCCATGGATTGAATAGATGGTCGAACTGATTTTACCTGTTTAGAGGTGTGGGTGCAGAGTTGGAAGGCACATTGGTGCCAAAGTTTGAAAATGGTCCCCGCAATCCAGAGGACTAAAATTGGTCTCAGTCACTCGAAGTTCATCTGAGTGGACTCCACTGCTTTTGGTGCGTCACATAAACCGGTCCTTCTGAGTCGAGTTTGGGTTTTTAAGTTATATTTGATTTGAATTGGTGAGATCAGGGCAATCAGGCCCAAGAGAACCTACTTAAGCTCAATATTCAGGCCCGGTCCAAACTTCGGGTGTGAAAGCTAAGTCAGGACTAGGCCGAGTCTGTCCGCATTGGTATTATGCCTCCACTTATTATAGAGGATTCCCTCGCTACGTCCTATTACTGAGCTCCTTTTCTTTCTTTATTTTTTGCGATGGGCCCATCTCGACTGTTGGATGGGAAATAACGTTTGTCAATATTCAATCCAAGGGACAATATTGCTACAACTCTATCTTGGCAGGCATTAAATCTTTTAAGATTTCTCACAGATTCTCAATAGAATTGTAAAAAATTACGTTGGGCAATTGTAAATTTTAAAAATTCAGACAAATAAAAATTATTACCAACCAAGCATGCTCGTTGCAGCCTGAGCCCTTAATAAAAAAAAAGTAATTAACTTTTTAAAATGAAAAGCCTTTGAGTGGATACTTAAAGAATAATAACAAAATAATGGATATGGTCCAAACAATCCATTGGAAGGTGAGATGTTTGAGATATGGCAAATACACCATGTCATTTCCCGATCAAAACTTTGGATTTGCTTTCATTCTACCATTAGGCATCAAAGATACAGTGTAAAATCTCTTTATTGATGATGTTGTCCAATGGTGGATAGAAGAGAGCAAGAGGGAGAAATAGCTAATGCTTTACTTTAGGATTTGCAGGATTTGGGATACGGAGGAGATTTTAGATTTGAGGATAGAGAAGGAAAATATAAGAGAGATCTCATTGGAGATAAAGTAAAGATTAGAGATTTAAGGAAAGTTTTAAATTTGAAGATTTTGAAAGAAAACCGTGAGGAATATTAGAGAAAACTTGTCATTAAACTTAAATTCTTTAATTAAATTTATTCTAAATAATAAAAGAAGAATAGAAAAATTGCCTTAGCTCCTAATAAAACTTAAGATTTATATTTTTCACATATCTTGATCTTCCATGTAATTTTTAAGTAGAAAAGAGAGAATAAAAATATTTAAAATCTAAATTCATCATCATCATCAAAGCCTTATCCCAGCATCGTTGGGGTCGGCTACATGAATTCTGTTTCTCCATTTCGTTCTATTTTGAGCTAAATCCTTTCAGAAGTTAAACTTCTTCAAATTTGACTTACTGACCTCCATTAATATTTTCTTCAACCTACTCCTACCTCTTGATGGGCCATTCATCAATATAGCTAAACTTTTTCTCACCGGTGCCATTATCGGCCTACGCTCAACATGTTCAAACCATCTTAAACTGATTCTCTATTTTATCCCCTATTAGTGTTTACCGTAAATGCTTTCAAAAGCACTCATTTTTAATTTTATCTTTCCTAGTTTTACCACACATCTACCTAAGCATTCTCATTTCCACTACATTTATCTTATGAATATGCGTCTTCTTAATTGGCCAATATTCTACTCCATATGTCATAGCTAATTTAACCACTGTAATTTAAAATCTAAATTACAGTTTCAAAATTCTTTTGGTTGTTTCTATCATCTTTTCATATATATTTCCTATAAGAACTATAGAAAAAACCCAAAAACTCAATTTGAAAATGAAAGCATTTTATCTTGGGCCACAAGAAAAAAAAGCATCTATAACACAGCAATTTATGTACATATTATTTATTTGTTAACTATTTGATTATCTAATATATTTAAGATGGACATTACCTAAAATGGAAGATTTTATAGGAAATAGCCCCTTAGATTTGCATTAACTATGATTAAGCCTAATTTTTTAATGTGCATGGATTTGGTTAATTGGGCACGAATTCATATACAAAAAATTTTTTTGTATATCAGGCTGACTGACATAACTGTACATAGAAAAAAAAACATAGAGAAGAAAGAAGAAAGGAAGAAGAAGAGAGAGAGAAAGAAAAGGAAAAAAAAGAAGTAGAAGAAGAGGAAGAAAGGAAGAAAAGGAAGAAGAAGAAGAGAGGAAGAAAGGAAAAAAAGAAAGGAGAAAGAGGAAAGGAAGAAGAAGAGAGGAAAAAGAAGAGAAGAAAGAGGAAGAAGAAGAGAAGAAAGGGGAAAAAGAAAACCTTAATCCCTTGCTTTCTTCCTCTCTTCTTCTTTTTCTTTTCCTTCCTTTCTTCCTCTCTCTTTTTCTTCCTTTCTCCTCTCTTCTTCCTTTCTTTGCTAAATTTTTTTTTCCGCAAGGCTGAGTGACGCTTTTTTTTTTTTTTCGCAGAGAAGAAAGGAAGAATAAAGGAGAAAGAAGAAACGAAGAAGAAGAGAGGAGAAAGGAAGAAGAAGAAGAGAGGAGGAAGGAAAGGAAGAAAAAGAGGATAGGAAGAAAGGAAGGAAAGGAAGAAGGAAAGGAATTAATATTAAGGGTTTTTTTTTCATTTTTATCTTCTTTGTCCTTTCTTCTTCTTCCTTTCTTCTTTCTCCCCTGTTTTTCTTCCTTTCTTTCTCTCCTCTTCTTCTTTTCCTTCATTTCTTCTCTCTTCATGTTCCTTTTTCTCTCATCTTTTTCCTCTCTTTCTTCTTCCTTTCTTCCTCTCTTCTTCTTCCTTTCTTCTTTCTTCTCTCTTCTTCCTTTTTTCTCTGCGTTTATTCTTTTTTTCTATATACAACAAAGTGACGCAGCCTAACATACAAAAAAAGAAAAAAAATTTGCTCGAAATCAATTTCAGTTGACCTAATCCGTGTACAATAAAAATTTGAGCTTACTCATGTTTAATGCAAATCTAAGGAGCATTTTCCTGTAGAATCCTCTCTGAAATTTCATTCAAAGTGGACAATGGGGATCTTATAGGTACAAAAGTTTCTTAAAGACTCTAGGATAGTCCTTGATGGGTCAAAAGGTCAGGAAGATTTTGAAAGGTACTTATAAATTGTGTAGAGTTTTATAGAAAATATGAAATTATGTGTGGATATTGATTAAGGAATATTCTAAAGTATCATGGATAGGTTTTGGATTATGTTAGAAGTTTAGATTAGGTTCTAAAATGGTCTCATTCGATGAACAACACGTGTAGGGAATTGATAGTAAACGTAGAAATATAAATAAAGGTCTTTAACATTAATTTGAAATCAACCGTGATATCCAATCAAGTTTGTAGAAGCAGGATGCCAAACGAGAAAATCCTATTTTTAAAACTCTACCCACATAAAATGCCACCCAGGTCAGAATGGAATTCAGGATTTAAAACTTATGAGTCCGGCCCACCCGTACTCATGAACCCTCTCAACACTATGCTTCTTGGGTTGGTTTGATTGGTTTGATTGATTTTGATGATTTAAATTTGAGGAGGGCTGGATTGGAATTGGGATGATGCTTCTGTTTTCAACAATTTTGGAATATTTTTTTTTCTCATAAAGTGTAAGGCTAAATGGGAAATCCTAGATTAAGGAAGTATATTTTGTGAGAAAAGAACTAGATTAAGAATTTTTTTTTTTAGAAAAAAGTAGAATGGGCAAACCATTTTTTAGCCCTACTCAGAATAAGGCTAAGTGTTTTGATTAGTAAACTTAATCAATTTTTAGACCTACACAGGCTAGTCCTACTCAGAATAAGGCTAAGTGTTTGATTAGTAAACTTATCAATTTTTAGACCTACTCAAGCTAGTTATTATTATATATGAACCGAGTTGAATCCAATTGAAAAATTGATTAATTGTATCCAATTGATTTTGACCATTTTAAATAATTTAACAGTTCCTTAGGGGCAATTACTAAAATGGACAGTTACTTAAAATCATAAAAACATTATTAAGCCAATTAGGCATGTAATTCAGTAGCAGGTTGATGGGAAATGGGTTATGGATGGTAGTTTTTTCTTTTTTTTTTAATTTTGAAAGTTTTTTAGCTGTTTTATGGGGTTTGTCTTTGTTCTTTGACTCCTCTATTCCTAGCAATCTTCTATGTTATAGACTTATATGGAAATAAGATATGGGATGAAGAAGTTATTAGTCGCATTCAACAAGTAGGACTTAAAACCAGTCTCTTGTTTCACTTCCTACGAATATTTGATGCAAATTTTTATATTCAATTCGATATAAGACTTATATATCTATCACAATTTCAAGTGATTGAGTGTTTTCTTTATTTCTTATGAGGGTAGTGTTAATCACAAACCACCATAGTAAGGTGACTTTTCTATCCACATTGTGCCTCTCAATTCAAAATATCATGATTGGTGCTATGGTTTGGGTTAAGATTTATGTTAATTTCAAGATAAAAAAAGTAGGGAAGAAATTTGAAAAGTAATCTCCCACTTTTTGACATTTCTAACTTTTATATTATTGTTTATGTAATGAGTCATTATAATTATGAGCTTGGTAAAGTAATAAAAAATTGAATTATCTAATCATAAAGAGTCTTGAAAGTTAGGTTAATGTGAAGAAGATGGGCGTCTCCTAAACAAGTGGAAAAATGAAAGTTTCGTCCCTAACATTTGAGATTTTGCTTCATCTTTAAAGCCATTAATGTGACTTTAAGAAAATGATAATATTAGTTTTATTGAAATCTAGGGATGTTTAGCTTCAAGAAAGAAATTGTGATTCAATTAATCATGTCAAAATTGTAGATAAATGTTAACGGGTGGAAAGAAGATGTAAAGATGTTCTAGATCGTTGATTTTTAGTTGCAGTTTTTTTTCTTTTCTTTCTTTCTTTCTTTTTTTTTTTTTTTTTTTTTTTTTTTTTGCTACTTGAAGAAAACTAGGAAATAGGTACTGTCTTTTTATGTATCTGAAATATGATTACAACTAACTTCTTAGTAAATATATAAATTGGTTAATAGTATCATAGAGGATTTGCCTTTTTCCCCACTTTGGATTGCACTAGCCATCCTTTTCCTATGTTTTGGGCCCTCTGGTTCTCCTTTTTCATGGAGGATGGTCATTGAGCAACAAGAGATTACGATATTCATTTATTTTCCCAACTTCAATCAGTGATCATGCTACTTCATTCAACTCCATCTCTTAGTTTACCAATGGTTGTAATCTGAAGTGGTGACAAGGTTTCTTTTTTTTTGAACTATTAATGCATGTCCTATGTGTTTAGCAGAGGCAAAATCAGTTGATAATCTGCTTCTAAATTGCATTTGGATAAAGCTATGGACCTGGCTACTAATTAAGGTCTTTCAAATTGGCAATCTATGACAGAGGGAGTGATGAATTATATTAAGATGTTCTCGAAGTTATGTTAGGGATGTTAAAGCTAAAAATGAATGTGATACCGAGTAATAGCTCTTAGCATCAATTTAGATTAGGGTACATAAAAAGATACAACTAGATACAAAATAACCTATAAAACAACTTTTTTTGACATGGGTTTGTGTGCTTTAGCATCAATTATTTTAGATGGGGGCTTTATAAGAATACACAACCATGTAAAGAAATGAATCATTAATAGCTTTTTCTACATAGGTTTATGTGCTTTCTTTGCTCGTTTTCAAATAAGAAATGAATTACAAACCTTGAACAAATCTTCTAATACTCTCAAAGATATTTCTCTCTTAACGACAAAACTTAGACAAAACTTCATTTCAACTTTAGAAATGATGGATCCTTGATTTATTAAATTTTGATTTATCTATGTAATTCATGAATGATAGTTATATTCTATGAGAAAAATATTGACAATATGATGAAAAGCTACTATTATTCTTTTGTAGCAATTGGCATTGGGGTGATAAATATGGTGTATAGGAGCTATTTTGCATTTGATTGTGTTATTTTGTATTTGGAATTGTACGTTTTAGTAGAAAAACTTACAACAGTTAAGTAACTTGATTGCTACTATCCCGTTAGTACTTTTTTCTTCAAACATTTTAAATTTTATGGAAGCACTATTGTTAGCACTCATGTTAAATAGCATATTATTTAAATTATAGTTTTTTCTTTTTAAAAATATTTTTCCTTGGCACACTTTCTATAACTTCATCATCTTCGTAGTTAAACTTTTAAATATGCTATGCTGTAGATAATGCTGTTGTCATATAGTGAATCAAAAGGGAGAAATGATAGTTTACATCAACTCTTTTTATCAAATTACATTTTATTATTGATTTTATTGAATCCATTCCAAATTCAACAAATTTTCTTTAAAGTTGTTATACAATATGATTTATCTATGATGAAGTACAAGAAATTCAATATATAAGAGATGTATCCTAAAAATGATATCAATTGCATTGTCTCATTTGGCTCAGAAAGAGTCTTCTTTTAATGATGCAAAGTTCTGAACATTTGGTAAAGGGGAATTCGTAAATAGCAATGTATTGAGAATGAATTTCTGTTTCGACGTTGGATACCACTTGCAATAATAGAATAGAGAATTCATCAATTCTATATGTGATCAATGAATGTGTCGGCTCAATTCTATTGCACACCACTAGCGTTAAAGTGTACCATATAACTGCTGGAAACTTGTAACGGCCAACCATGAGCAAATGAAATGTCACTAACTACCTTTCAATAGATTAGTCTTTAACATTGTCCTATTTAATTGACCTGGGAATTCATGTATGCTTAGTTCAGATTTAGAACAGTTGCTTACACTTCTATGCATCTCTCTCTTTATGAACTTTTGTTGCATTACAAGTTTTAAGAGATCATTTGCTTGTTCGTGCTCATTTGAGATGCAATTGTCGTTTTTAACATGCAATTGTAGTCAGTTGCTTTGCCGTGCTAGGCACAGGCGCATCCTTCCCTAGTATATTATATGAAGCAAACTAGTTTTTATTACCAATTTCAAATTAGATTTTGACCCTTCTCTAATTTTGACCTCCTCCTGATATTAGTCAAACTAAAATCAGCCATTAATAATAATAATAATAACCATTTTGACCATCCCATAATTTTTACATGATGTTCTCTTTCAATAAGTTTTTTTCTTGATAAGAACGTCGTATTAGTTAGGTTTAACCACTTTCTATTTGGTCTCTTAATAATAAATTCTTTCATCTATTAATAATAAATTTTCTCTCTCCATATGTTTTTTCTTACTAAGAATGCACTATCAATTAGGTTTAACTCACTTAAAAACTCTAACTTTAAAGTACTGTCTAAATGCCCTAAATATATCTCAAATCTTTCACCAAAATCTCTCCCCAAAATTGACAGTAATGTCTAAATCTTGTTCTTCCTTGGGTGCATTTCTTCCTATGGACTCCTATTGTATTGTGATTGTACCGCAAAAAAATAATAAGTAAAAAAGGTAAATTCGATGATGGCATGGGTTGCAATATTTCCAAATTGCAAGATGGTTTCTCCAACTACTCTCCTATGATTAGCTCTTCTTTCAACTGTTGGAGCTTAGATGAATTATAGGCATTTTTCTCATCCCCAGCCCGGCCACCTAAACTTTAAGAGAAGAAGAAAAGTTCCAACATCATCTGTGATCACCACCAGGCCCGGCTCAAGACAATTTGAGGCCTAAAGCGATAATCCTAAATAAGGAATTTTTTTTAATATTATTATAATATTTTATTAAATTTTTTTTTTCATTTTTGTAATACAATATTACTATTTAAGTTTTTATATTCAAATTTTGCTAACATATTTTTTAAAATTGATAGTATGGCTAATCTAATTATTTTTTTTTTGTGATATTGTTGATCTAAATTACAATTTTATCAATTTTAATTTTAAAAAACTTCTTCTTGTAAAAATAACAGTTACAAATATTGTCAATATTTTTCTAGTAGACATATTTAACATTTATAAATTATAACTAATAATATTTACAAATAAAAAGAACACTAACTATTATAAACATATAATGTGAGCTTGTAATTAAATTTTTTTTTTTACAAGCATAGAACCACAGAAGCTAATTTAGTGATTTATCAGTATTAGCCACAAAGATTATAGATGCGGATTACTTTTAAATTTGATGCAGCTTCATCAATATGAAAAAAAAAGATTTTATTTGAAGTTGTCTTCTAATAATTTCAAGCAGCATAGATATAGAAGGAAAAATGTGCAAACTGGAGAGTTTTCATAATAGAAAATGATTTCTTGCTTATTATGATTTTAGAGTTTTTTTTTCTTTTAATGGCAATATTTTCTTAATGGTGAAAGTGGTCTTTAATTCTTTTTTCTTGAAATATGAAAAGATAACACTTGTTTTTTTTAGAATGTAAAAAGATGGTAGTTGCTTTAATTACTTTTATGAGGTCTTATTCTTTAGAAGAAACTAAATGATAACACTTGCTTTTTTTGAAATTTAAAAAGATTAAAGTTGTTACAATTACTTTTTTTGAGGCCTTATTATTTTGGATTGAAAAAAAAAGATGAGATTTACATTTTTGGGGGCCTTATTTTTTGGAGAGCCTAAAGCAAAGGCTTTTTTGGCCCAATGGTCAAGCCACCCTTGTCACTACTGTTGCATTCGCTCCATCACCTCTACTCTATATTACTCAATATCTTTATACCAAGTGATTTTTTATACAATTCAATTGTTACTCCACTTTCGATTGGAATATGCAAATATAGCCCCACTAATATTAACCATTAATAAAAGCTGTTTTGACCATCCCATAATTTTTACATGAATGTTCTCTCTCTCAACACGCTTTTTCTGATAAGAACACCCTAGTAATTAGGTTTAAACCACAGAACACCCTAGTAATTAGGTTTAAACCACTTTCAATTGAGTCTCTTAATCATAAATTCCTTCATCTCTTAATAATAAATTTCCTCTTTCTCCTTACATATTTTATTGCTAAGAATGCCCTATCAATTACGTTTAAATCACTTAAAAACTCGAAATTTAAAGTACTCTAAATCCCTTAAATATCCGTCAAATCTTTCACCAAAATCTCTCCCAGAAATTGACAGTAATATCTAAATCTTGTTCTTCCTTGAGCACATTTATTCCTATGGACTCCTCCTATTGTATTGTGTTTTTATCGCAAAAAAAAAAAAAAAAATCCATGATGGCATGTGTGGCAATCTCTACCTACTCCTATGATTATCTCTATTTTAGCTGCTAGAGCTTAAATGAATTATAGCCATTTTTAGGGGTTGACCTAGAAATTTTTCTTTAGGGGGGCCACAAACTAGAAAAAGATTTGGGAGAGACACATAAAAAAAAAAATACATATAATTTTCAAAATATGTAGAGGATTTTCTAAAAATTAGGGGGGGGGGGGGGGTGGGGGGGGGGGGGGTTGCATAAGTAAAAAACTCTAAAAAAATAAAAAAACATAAAGGGTTTTCATGGGATCTTAGGGGAACCATGGCCTCTACTGCCGCACCCCCCCCCCCCCCTGCATTCCTCCCATATCCATTTTCATCATCCCTAGCTATAGGGCTGTAAATGAGTCCCCGCTTATCTGATTACTCAGAAGTACAACCCCTTGATAACCTGGGTGAGATCCTCATTTAGGTCCCAATAAGTAAACGGGTCTAGGCCTAGATCTTATTTTTGGGCTTGTAATCTAAATGGTTGCAAGTCTAGTCCCACTTTGACTCTGGCCCGTGGATCCGAAACCCGACATATTATCTCATTTTTTGAGGATTTTTCCTAAAAGTTTGTTTTTTCCCCCAAAGCATTCTCTACACAAAGCCAACCCTAGTCCCAACCCTGCCCCAAATATGGTTCCATATTCTCATTAACAATTCCGGTTCCAATTCCAAGTCCATCTTTTCATTAATTGTTCTGGTTCCAAAACCAACAAATTAGTTCCAAACCGGTTCTAATTTTGGGTTCATCTTCTCATTAACGGTTTTAGTGAACTAA
Source organism: Sextonia rubra (assembly GCA_037013555.1). Classification (NCBI taxonomy): domain Eukaryota; kingdom Viridiplantae; phylum Streptophyta; class Magnoliopsida; order Laurales; family Lauraceae; genus Sextonia; species Sextonia rubra. The sequence goes on from JASUAD010000001.1 coordinate 127,831,629, forward strand.
CCTATTTACAACCTACCAATCCCCCTAAACTTTATGAGAAAAAGAAAGGTTCCATCATCGTCATGATCACCACCATGGCATTCGCTCCATCACCTCTACTCTAGATTACTCATTATCTTTATACCAAGTGCTTTTTTATGCAAATCCATGTTGTTACTCCACTTTTGATTGGAAGATGCAAATAGAAAACATAGATCATATTATATCATGATCTAACTTTCATAATTTTGGATCCAAAAATTTCAATCTTTTAATGGCCTAAAATTTGGAGCTTCCTATTCAACTAATGGGTTTCATTGCACTACAATTAGAAAGGACGGTTACTAGGACTTCCACGCAGAATAATTTTGAATACCTAGTTTGCATGTAAAAATTGTTCATCAACACTTCTTGAGAGAGCGTGAGGGAGCGACACGTGGCATTCTTAAAATCTGAAATATCCTTTCTCTCTCCTAAAATCTCTATAAGCCATCGTCCTCCCATAAAATCTCTCCCATCTCTCTCCACTCATCCTTATTGTATAGGATTTTGATAAGATTCCTCTCTCAACTCATTCCTAATGTAAGTTGGATTATACTAATGTTATAGAGCGTGCATCAAACTAACCAATCACATTGGTTCTTATATGTTAATTATGGTTGTGCAAGTGCTCAATCGAAAAGTGGAGAATCAGGATCTCCATTCATGTAAACCACATTCATGAGCCCACTATAGACATACTAACGTTACATCGGCCACCATCAAACTAATGCCCATTATAGACCACGCATGTGACTTTATATGACTATTGCAAAACAAGTGGAGTATATGGATGATCATAGCCTAGTTCTGGATGTTATGTATGCATTGGGTTCAGAATCCCAACCTACCAAATTGATACGTTAATTAGAAGCGAGCCCGGTTTAAAAACACAAACAGTGGACCCTACATGGATTAGATTCTCTCTATGCATTCGTACTTTGCTTCTATGCCATATAATTGGCGGTAGATTTTAGAGTCTTGCTCTTCCATCAATCCTAGCTGTGTAAATTCCTGATCCACTGATCATAATTAACCCAATAATTCGGATTTCCGTGAACAATCAAGCCCAAGTTAACAAATGGCTTCTCTTAGGTCTGAGTCTCTAATAGTTAACCCACCAACTGGAACCGAACCGAATTATAATTATTTATTCAACAGCCTTCATTAGACTTAGCCCCTGTAGCACTATAATAAAGAATTCCTCGAACAGAAGGGACAAATTCATTCCCTTTGGTGCACATATAATCATATGCAAATGAAACATGAGGGAGCTAGATTACATTAATACTAAGGCAGATCAAAATCTCTATTTAGATACTTTTTGAAAGTTTTAAGAGATAATTAACTGATGGACCATTCTTATATGGCCCCTAAGCTAAGCCCACATCATGGATAAATTGTAGATGGGAATTCGGGACTTATTACATCCCGCCCATTAATTCTGAATATATAAGAATGCATTAATTAAATTATTTATTATTTACCTTACCTAATGGATCCACAATAGCCAACCTACTTACCTAATAGTGCAAATGTGCAAATATATAGCGTTGGCCTGTACCAAACCCACTATATGGTTGATGGGTACTTGGGACCCTCCACATTCCGCCTATTAACTCATAACATATAAGACCATGTTAGTTGTGTTATTGTTCATCATATAATTAATCTATTTTTTTTTATATAATTTAGGGTATCTCCCGCCCACCCTAACCTAGGGGACTTTGCCCCTGAGCCCAAGGGATACTTAATTCTGAGCATTTGAGAACTAATTTGTAGGGGCACATGCAAACCCTCTTATTTCAAACACAACTTCATTCCCTTTCAATCTTATTTAATTTTATTCTAATTCAAAAACTATAGTTGAAGATTCTTTTTTCTGATTGAAGATGGCCCATTTTATTTGTAACTTAAGCTCTTAATATAATTGAATTGTTGAAACACAACTACAGTTCATTCTAAAAGTAAATATTGGATGTAATTCCTTGTACTTTTCTCTCTAAAGTTCTCGAAGCTCCCCATCAAACAGCCTTTTGGATTCTTTGTCAACTTTTTAGTATGACTTTTTTTCACTTCTTTTCTGGTATATACTGCTGATTTTTCCTTTGCTGTAATTAATTAATACTTTTTTATCTCATTTTCTTTTCTCTTATTTTTAGTTTTGTTCGAGTATTCTATTGATTCTCTTAGTCTTCATTCTCAAATCAAGATTAGTTACCATTTATTTTTATTATTGACTGCTATAGTGATTTTTTCAATTTGGGTTTCAATCAAACTTATTAGATTTGTTAGGTTGTCTCTAAATCATCCATATGCTTTGCCTGTCAAGAGGAAAAAATGAAAAGAAGAAATAAAACTAAAATCAAAACAACATCTGCCACATATAATCTGAATTCCAGATTATAATATTTTTCTCTTTTTTTTGAAAATTTAAAAAACTTAGGATGAATCCTTATCTTACTTTTTCCTCATCTCATTAGGGTTTAGAAAATTTTTTTTTGTTTCCTTCTAGAAAAATAAAGATGCGTTATTTTAACTATGTTTTTGCTAGGATTTATATGATAATATTTATTTATTAATTATTTAAATATCAATAATTTTATTAAAACTTAATTATTATTTTTTCATTGCCCGTGTTGGGCTCTGGTCCTGAAGTTCTAGTTATATTTATTAAGAGAATTTCCTTTTTCACGAGAAAGCAAAAAGTGGCGTGCTCTCATTAAAGTCTTTAATATTCTAGTTTCCTTAAAAAGCAAAGTCCTAAATCTTTTACAAATCTTGCACTAAAAAAACTCTTATTCAATTTTAAATCTTCTTTTTTATTCATGATGGACATTTTTAGTGGCCCACATGTGATTGCACGTAACCACGAGAGTCAAAGGCTCATGACTGTATGTGAGCTTTGGGCTGCTATGGAAACTCTTATTTTATTTTATCTTATTTTATTTTAATTACTTACTATTGCATGGAAATCCAATGAAGCGTTTTTTTTTTCATGTTCAAGGATTCTATGATTGAGTCATTTGTACTATTGATTACGATAGGATTATCATGGTATTTTTTATTTTTCTTTTCAATTTTGAGATTTTTTTTTTATGTTTTATCAACATGTTTGAGTGATCAATTGCTCAAAAGCAAAGGAATCCTTCAAATGGGTATGGGTGTGGATGCCTTGATGGCCCATACATTTAAATAATTTTAATAAAATGGAAAGATTTTAGGTACGCATTTGCAAGGGTGTTTTCATGGGCCAGGCCAAAGCATATCTAGGCCCCTCCTGGCTTTAGAGACATTGGCCTAGGCCCTTCTCATGATAGACACGGGCCATAAAAGTTAGGCTCGAGTCCACCCATTTAATCAATTAGGCCGGGCATATTTTTTTATTTAAATGGTTTAAATTTTTTAAATTGGTTTTAGGCCCTCAAGTAACTCCGCCAGTTTTTGCTGCCAGTCCCAAGCCCGGGTGAAGGAGGAGGGTTGCGTTAGGTAGGTGACAGCCAGCGTAAAACTTTGTCATAACCTAAACATGAATTCTAATGATGATGATGGTTTTAGGCCCTCAAGTGGGCCAAAATTGTCTTTTTATGGTTTGACTCAAGAAATAAGTCATTTGAGTTCTTTTGAAGGGTGAATTGGTAAAAAAAAAAAAAAGGAGATTTTAACAATGATGTCATCATATAAATGTTTTAATGGATGGGTTAATCACTCACATGTAATTCCTTAAATATATCAAGAATGACTTAATATGAATATTTTTTTATTTATTTTTATTTATTTTGCATTTTCAAGGATTCTATGATTTGAGTCATTTATACTATTGGTGACTAAAGGATTATCTAAGTATTTTTTTTATTTTTCTTTATTTCAATTTTGAGATATTTTTTATGTTTTATCAACATGTTTGATATTTTATTGGACCACAAGCTTTTTAGGTTTCTCTCCTCTATTCATTCCTATCTCTAATCAAATCAAACTTAATCTCTTTTTTTTATCGTCTTTTCTAAATCATCTCCTTTATATATTTGAAACTTGAGTATAAATTTATATAGAACCATTCATTCCTAAAAGCACTCTTTTTTAATTTTTCATATTTTCATAGAAACCTATTTTAAACCACCTTTGATTGGTAAACCTATTTTGTTTTCATCTATAGATGGCCCAAACTGTTTTTAAATTTTCATGTTTTCTTAGAAATCACCTTTAAGTGGTCCTCATTGATTAACCCACCCAATGAATTACTTGGATCTTGAGAAAGTATACAATCACTAAAACGTGGGGTGGTGGTGTTTACTTATATAAATGTGTCAAGAGCCCTCTATATATAATGTTGAAGGACCATAATGTGAGACATGCATGTATCTGAACCACACTAATAATTAGTTGGGTCGATGACATCAATGTTTGGGGCGGGAAGAATATTTCTGAAAAATAAATATAATCTTTCATATAATTAAAAGTCAAATATGAATCTTAAAATTAATATAATCTTCTTCATTTCCTTCTTCATCATGTGTTCAAGTTTTCTGTTGTCCTAATGCCACATGCTAGATGATTTGATAGGCTTATTTTACTTATTTAATACTTAAAAATTTTGGTTTTAAAAGATCTACTTTAATTATGATTAATAATGAATAATATATTAATATTCATTTAAATATTTATATTTATTTTATTTAAAATTATAATTTTTTAATAAGGCTTGCGTTGGGCCCATGTTCTGAAGTGCTAATCATTATATATATTATAACAACACCCTTTTTCGTGGGAGTGCGACACGTGGCGCAGTCTTTTCGTGGAAGAGCGATACATGGCGCAATCTTTTCATGAAAGAGCGACACATGGCGCTTCACTCTTCATGAGGTTGTGACACATGACAATTCTTATCTTCTCTTTTATAGAATTTTAGCATAATCTTCAACCATATCCTTATCATATACCATCTTAAATTATCAAGACTTTAGAATCCTTTAATTTTAAACTTTCTATTTTAGTTCATATATACATATGTATCATCATCTATATAACACTTTCCATACTTATCTCTTATTTAATGCTTATCTCATTTATTTGGCTCCATAACTTGGTGACGACTTACTCCAACAAAAGCCATGTGCACATTGTATTAATATTGCAATGTAGACAGACTCTTTTAACTGAGATTCTTTAATTAGACTCTTGGTTCTAATTAGACTTCCTTTACATTAGACTTAATTTAAAAGAGTTCCAATGAGTCTTTTTTTTTTTTTTTGGGCAACTCTACACTCATCCTTCTGTTTATATACTCACAAGATCTTTCTTCTATCTTTTAGTGCTTTAGAAGGATATTTGAGAGAGAGATGCAAAGAAGGGCTTAGATGACCAAGTATGTACGTCCTATGTAGTTACTTCCCAAGTTCTTTTTTCTTTAATTCATATTTTTGTGTATATATCATATATTGATGATGATGTTGTTATGTTGATGACATCGTATGCTAATAAGCCACAATATGCATAGATGGATCATGAAAAAAAAACCATGTCATCGTTAGGAATTAGAACAAAGAATCAATCATTTAAAAAGGGGTCTTTCATCTGAACTCGCTTTATCTACTAAACACTCCGGCAAGTACCATCAGACTGTTCATCTCATATCCTGGAGGTCGCCTTAGCCAATTGATACCTCACTTTTCTATTGTTGTTAGGTAATAGGTAAGTGACTGCCAAGATCAATTCAGTTAATAAACAATGCATTGATAAGAGACATAGTGACTAATGGTTTTCACAGTAAAATTTAAGTCAGAGAATTAATCGATAAAGTACAAAATATCAATAAGTTATTTGAAATTCTAGCAAACTTATTGTTCACACAAATTGATCAGACCCAACCATAATATGGCCAGTCATCATAGAGCATCATAGAAGGGCCAATGTCTATGATTCATTTGTTTTTTTTTTTTTCCTGGATAGGCCCAATGTCTATATTTCGCAGAGGTGAGATTTGGGTGTTTTAATTTTTTTTCCATGTCTATTACTCTGTTTAATGGAAGAAATTATAGATATTTAAATGATAGTTCTAAAAAAAGTGAATTTGAATATGAGATTTTGAGTGGGTTTACTTGCAATTTCATGATGATATCTTCAATTAGCAGCACTTTATGCTGGATAGCATGAGTTTCAGTGGGTTTTTCTTCCCCTTGAGTGACATTTCAATGCAAAATTTTAATTCTAGGTAATTAGAGAAGGATGCAGATGGCCTTGGGGAATAGTATCTATAAAGCATTTGCTAAAAGAACCTTTTAAGCTTTTATAAAGATCATTTGGAGACATATATTCCAAAATAAAAAAAATATCAATGCATACTATAAAAATATAAATAAAAAATGTAAAAATGTAAAGAAAAGAAAGATTTATAGAGGAAGTAAGATGAGGAAAGGAGTAAGAGTGAGGTACAAATTTGGATTGGTTAGGTGGGCCAATAATGATATAATGATCTAAACTCAACTATAATAATGACAATAATAATATTTTTACAAGGCCAACATCCCTGCATGACCATATTTTAACTACGTTTTTGTTATGATTTATATAATGATATTTATTTATGTTTCATTTAAATATTAATTATTTTTAATAAAACTTAATTATTTTTTTCATGGCCCGCATTGGGCGCAAGCCCGCAGCACTAGTTATATATATTATAACAATACCCTTTTTTGTGAGAGAGTGACACGTAACAAAGTTTTCTTCATGAGAGAGCAACACGTGGGGCAATCTAAGGATTTTAACCATATTAGCTAAACTCTAGTCATACTATATCTTTAAAATCTCTCAATTTTCCTAAAATCTCTCTTTGGTTTTCTATCAAATCTCTCCCTCCCTAATTTCTCTCTCGCATCACTCTACAGCTTCATCCCTCTCTATTCTTTGAAAGACTTTTATCTCATATTGTTATAAGATGTATTATCATATGTGGATGCCCACATTGGGACCCACATGAGATAAAGGAATTACTAAGGGTTAGGGTTTTTCCCTATTGGGTTGCTTGAGGAGGAAGCAATCTTATTCTATAAATAAGATCCTCCTCCCCCCATTATGTACACAGAAATCTCATCAATAAGAGCTCTCTCTCTCCCTCCCTCTACTCTTCAGTTTTTCTATTCTAACACGTTATCAGCACGAGGCTCTCTTCCTGTTTTCTCTCTTTTCTCTCTTTTTCTTCTCTTTTCTTCCTCTTTTTCTTCTCTTTTTCCTCACAACAATCCAGAGTGTTTTGCCTTCGATAATTTTTCTTCTCCCTCCCTCTCTTTCTGACGGGTTTTATCTCAGTTCCTTGGTCCTTCTCGCCACAGTTATTGTATCCATTGGGTTCTACAGGATCCGGGCCAAACTTACCGGGTGGGATACATCACTATCTCTCTATGCACATCTTGACTCTGCCTGTGGGATTTGCTTGGTGGGTTTCGAGGAAGGAGATGAATGTAGAATACTTAGCGAGTGCAAGCACATGTTCCACAAGACTTGTTTCGATGCAGATCTAGTGCGGAATAAAACCCAAATCTTGGATGCTGCTCTAGAGTTCAGTAGCACCGGAAGAGAAGGGTGGAGACGGTGCCCCAAATGCCGTCCTCGTCAGCCGTGGCTGGAGCAAACCATCGCTGCTTGCTTCCTTTGATGGTTTGCAGGTCTCAAGTTCCTGCAGAACCAGGAAGGAAGAAAAGGGTGGCATTTAGGGCCTGGGAATGATTCCAGGTCGAGTGCGGGTCAGTTCTGACCTGACCCGCTTCACACAGCCCAGCATTTGAAGCAGTTGTAGTTCAGGTCGGGTCAGTTCGACCTGAACCCGTTTGCAGCAGTCCAGTTTGAAGAGAAGTGCTGACATCAGCCTGCTGACGTCAGCAAGTCGTACGGTCAAACGCAGATTTGACCGGATCAATGGCAGAAACTTGTTTCTGCGATATCTTGACGATCTGGAGTCCGATTTGAGATCTGTTTGTACCTATGGAAAGCTCGTGAGCAGATCTACACATTGGCACCAAAAGAAGGATGATTCAAAGGTTAAGTTTCTCCTTATTTTATTATTTGTTATTAGTTTAATAATTCTATACATGCATTTATCTTTATTTCTTTTCGATCTGCGAATATTTATAATTTTAATTCTTATGATGATGATTCATTTTTTTGTCGAAAAGAAATCATGATAGAATTAAAAATCACGGATTATAAATAGAACCAGAAGTTCTATATAATTAATTGGAACCCCGAAGTTCCATACGATTTAAAATTAAAAGTTCTATATGGAATCAATAACTCGGACTCGAGATTCCATAAATTCTTTTAGCCTATGAACCAGAAGTTCATTTGATTCCGGACCAGAAGATCCGTTGTTTATTTTACTCTAAAACCAGAAGTTTTCATATCTACAATACGTACTCAAAGTTTCATCTAATACTTAGAACTAGAAGTTCTATATCGAATAAATAATCTGAACATGCAGTTCTGTATGTTATTTTAATTTAGAACCAGAAGTTCTAACTTGGACCTGAAGATCCATGAATTATCCTAATCTAGAACCAGAAGTTCTAACTTGGACCTGCAGATCCATGAATTATCCTAATCTAGAACCTGAAGTTCTAACTCGTACTGAAAGATCCATGAACTATTTTAATTTAGAACCAGAAGTTCTGATTCTTAAACTGAGAACCCGATGTTCTAAACTTCAATTTCTAAATTCTTCATCACATTTTTATTATTATCTTTGATTGGATGTTAAGAACCTGAAGTTCTACATTTTATTTCTGTTTCTCATATACATTTATTTTTATATTCTATAACATTGTACTGCATGCTTGATATAATTACTTCGGTATCATTATCACTATATGATTATATGAAACTTTAGTTTGATGAATTTATTATTGCCAGAAGCAGTAGTTCCAAATAATAGAACCTGAAGTTCTATTTCCAATGAATAACGTGGGCCTGAAGATCCATACATTATCTGGAACCAGAAGTTCTAAGATTTGGAATATGAACTTGAAGATTCATATTCATAATCAAACTTGGAGCTTTGATTTCTAAAGATTCAAAGTAGTGTAGATCGATACAACGGCCATGAAATCAAACCTAAAGTTTTGATAGAATCAGAAGTTGTGATTTAAACCTGAAGCTTTGATAGAACAAGTAGTTCTAAGAACCTGAAGTTCTATCACTAGCCTGAAGTATTGACAGAACTAGAAGTTCTGATTCATCAGTTGAGAACCCGAAGTTCTAACTTTCTGATTGGCCAATTCTTCATTATATTTTGTCATCGGATATTGAGAACCCGAAGTTCTATTTTTGTTTGATTGTTATTAGTAAATCGATCTTAACACACTCTAAAAGGCTTGGTGATACTATCAAAGTCGAAAATAAAATATCCCTGAAGGATATGGCATACGCTCTTATTTTCTGTGCCATTATATCCCCATTAGACAAGGATGATCACCAGCAGATGGTCATACACCCAATGCTTGAAATAAATGCCAGATTAGTCAATTAAAATCCCTCCAGAAGAGGTAGATATAATATGTTCTCCCGTAGAGATGAAATAAACCACCCCAGGAGAGGTGATTGAAAAGGCATTTTGTTTGGAAATTAGGCGAACCACCAAGTATGGTCTGGAAGACCTATAACTACTTTTATGAGTTTGAACATTGAGTTCAGTTCTTAGATATTTTGTTGAATGCTAGGACTTATTTTTAATCCCCCGTATATTATGTTATATTTGCTTTGAATGCTGAATTGTTTAGTTGTTCTTACTTTTATTTTTGCAATGCGATTACCTAGTTATGTGAATTTATTATTACTTGCTCTATGGCTCATGGAATGCATGATACTGAGGATAATATCTGTCCAGTAGACAGTGCAACAAAACACACTACATTGAAAAAACCAGAAGTTTTTCTCTGAATTAGTGTTTCATTCGTGCACGGCATCGATCATAGCTGTATCCGTACAAATACTTGAATGCTCCGGAAGAGTCTACATAATGGTATTTGTACATCATTACTAGTATTGACAGCCAGAAGCTAATACTAGAAAAGCTAAGTGCATTCTCCTCATATTTCAAGGCTATATTACAAGACAATCTTTAAAAATCGAATCATATTCGATTATGAGCAAAACGACAAAGTTAAGCCAGAAGCTTGTTATCCTAGGGGTCTTATGCTCTGGTAAATTATTGATACTTCTATTACGTACTCCTTAGAGTACCATCTATTGACCATCCTTTTCGCAAAGGATATTGTGTGACATTTGTGAACCTATCTAATCCCGCCCATTAGCACATATTATTAAACCTAGGATACACATCCTTAAGCATGTTATTAAATTTTATAAGACTTGATAGCGTAGGTTTGTGAACTGCATGAACTCAGAACGTAGACTCTATGTTGGTTATACTTCACCCTAATTAATGTATATCTAGACCCAATGACAGGAGATATATTCATTGATTGTTTTTGCTAATTGTCATCTTGATAAGACAGTCTTCTCGCCGTTAGGGTGAGATAAGAGAGTTCCTGAAGAACACCTTGTTCCTGAAGAACAATTCGTTCCTGAAGAACGGCGAGAATTAATGTGGAATACTTCCACTCAATCTCATCTAGATTTATGTACTTCACAATGTGAGAATGAAGTACGGAGAATTGTGCACTTAATTACAAATGAATTCCCTGATGTTTTTAATGATGCAGCAAAAGTGACTAGGTCACATGTATCGGCTATGAACACACAAACACGAATTAATGTCCCTGTAGGACAAGTACGAATTAATGTTCCTGAAGAACAAAGTCCAAATATGGCAACAAATGAATCTATACACGCCAGAAGCGTGGTAGACTTATAGGTTTCAAGGACTCAACTCTCCAGAAGAAGAGAAATGAGCAATCATATCCCAATCATACTCCAGAAGAGGTATACTCCCGAAGAGTTTATGATAAAATCCACTCTCTCTAAAATTCCTGAAGAAATTGATGTCCTGGAAGTGACACGAGTCCCAGAAGAGACTCTAGAAGCCCCTGAAGAGGCAATGGGTACCCAATAAATAAAGAGATCTCTATACTTTATAATTATTCAAGAGAGAGATGGAATAGAAATGAAATTATCATCGATGACGCATTTGCATATGCGGTAGCTACTCAAATATCAATGGAATTTAAGAATGTTGTTTGGGATATAAAACCACGTTCTATAAATGAATGTCGACAAAGAATATATTGGCCAAAATAGAGAGATGCCATTGAGGAATTGCAGTCTCTCAATAGACGTGGTATATATGAACCTATAGTACAAACCCCAAACGGTGGTAACCCTGTAGGTTACAAATGGGTGTTTGTAAGGCAAATGAACGAAAGGCAAAATTGTGATATAAGGTTTCCTGTAGAAACTTGGGATTGAAAACATACACAGACATATATATATATATGAAAATCCCAGAAGGATTTGCTTTGCCTGAAGCAAAGTAAGAGAGTACGTACTCAATATATGTAAGACGTTCATTGTACAGCCTGAAGCATTCCAGAAGAATATGGTACAATCGTTTTAGTGAATGTTTATATAAGGAAGAGTATAAAAACAATCCCATTTGCCTGTTCCTGTTTATACAATCCTTAAATGGATTTATAATAATAGAAGTTTATAAATCTAATCGGGACTCCAGAAGAGCTCGAGAGAACTATTGACTATTTTATCTCGACCCGCAGATCGAGAGAAGTTTTAATGAGATTTTTATTCTTTATAAATATGCTTCCCATATATAGCTTTGCACCAAGGCTTTGGATTGGTATTAAACAAATGCTATGATATTTATGTCTGTTTTATGGTTGAAACCAAATTTTGTAGGATATACAGATTCAGAATATATCCCTGATCCTCATAAGGATCGATCATAGACATGTTATATGTTTCTTCATGTTAATATCATTATTTTTTGATATTCTACTAAATTGACTATTGATAGCTACTTATTCTAACCATGCTGAGATTTTTAAGCCAGTGGGGAATGTGTATGGCAAAAATATTTAACTCAGCATAGATGTAGTTCTTGTCAATTACCTCTTAGTACAGGTACTCCGAGCATTGTTCGCGAAGACAATGGGGCATGTATTCAACAGATTCAAGAATGATACATTAAAGATGACAAGACGAAACACATTACACCAAAGTTCCTCTTCACTCATGAGCTTCAAAAGAATAATAAGATTGAAGTCAAGCAAGTTCGTTCAAGCAACAACCTGGCTGATCAGTTTACGAAGTTTTGCCAAAACTCAGTATTTTAGAAATTGTATACGAGATTGACATGCTGAATTATGTACAAAGATGTTATCATTAGGGGGAGTAGTCAATCAGGGGGAGGCATCCTGAAGTATGCTACCCAGGACATATGTGCGCTGTACTCTTTTTCCTTCTCTAGGTTTTGTCCCACTGGGTTTTCCTAGTTAAGGTTTTAACGAGGCAGCATTATGCACGTCCAACACCAAGTCAATGATCCTATAGAACGTTGTACTCTTTTTCCTTCGCTTTGGTTTTTATCCCACTGGGTTTTTCCTTTGTAAGGTTTTAATGAGGCAACTGTCATTGAATAGTGGTCATCCAAGGGGGAGTGTTATAAGATGTATTATCATATGTGGATGCCCACATTGGGACCCACATGAGATAAAGGAATTACTAAGGGTTAGGGTTTTTCCCTATTGGATTGCTTGAGGAGGAAGCAATCTTATTCTATAAATAAGATCCTCCTCCCCCCATTATGTACACAGAAATCTCATCAATAAGAGCTCTCTCTCTCCCTCCCTCTACTCTTCAGTTTTTCTATTCTAACACATATATCCATACCACCTCTTTAAAATCTCTCAATTTTTTTGAGCCTTTTTTGGAATACTATGTTATCACCCTTTTAATATTTTTTAATGAAAATAACTATTTAGATTGGCTTCCTTTTTATGATTATGGTTCCAAGTCCTCTGTATACCAGACCGAAATAAAAAAGATCCCATATGATCAAAGTTTTAAGCCACATTAATTCAAAGTCTTAGACTAATCCTAGCCATTCATTATCGGGACACAAGTGTGACACCAAGTCATACGTCTTACACTGGACATCATAATTCTCCATAATAATCTATATAATAGGCGAGTGGGCCCATGGTTCAAATATATCACATAGATGGCTATTGCCTATGCTCAGACTTTTTAACTGGACTCTTGGTTTACATGAGACTTTTTAATCGGACTCTTGGTTCTGATAAGACTTCATTTTCATGAGACTTTCTAATGAAAAAGAGTTCCGATGAGTCTCATTTTCCTTTTTCTTAAGCAACTCTACACCCATCATTTTAAGCAACTCTACACCCATTCTTCTCTTATCTACTCACAAGCACATATGAAATTTTCACATATTTCTTCTATTCTCCTGTGCTCTAGAAAAATATTTGAGAGAGATAGAGAGATGAACTTAGAACACTTGGTATGTACATATTATATAGTTACTCTCTTTGTTCTTATTTTTTATTCAAGTTGATTGGATTTGCTAGCTTTAGCCATACATTCTATGCTATATATATTTATATATTTTCCTTTCAGCCTTTTTTGAAGTACTATGTTATCACTTTTTTAATTTTTTTAATGAAAATAACTATTTAGCTTGGTTTTTTTTTCATGATTTTGGTTTTAGGTCCTCTGTGTACCTAGACCAAAATCAAAATGATCCCATATGATCAAAGTTTTCTTTAGTTTCTTATTGACCTTATTTAAAATATATATATATTCTTCTTTTCTTCAACTGATTAAGCAAAAAGTGTTGTTATCTGTGCTACGATAAAACCACTACCTTGTAGCCTACCAACACAAGATTGAGTATTTTCTTGTATGGTTGATTTATCATGCCATGATTACAACAAATGGCAGATCCCATCAAAGGATACCAACATTAGTAGGTCCTACCACTAACTGTTAGATTCATGGACCAGCATGATCTCATGGGCACAAGCTAGGTCCACTAACGTCCTAACTATTGTGGATTTGATACCACTATTGCGCGCGTGTGTGCATAGGCAACTAAGATCAACAATCAACCATATAAGAAAATAAGAGATTTACGTGGTTTGACAAAGATGCCTACGTCTACAGAAAACCAGTTTCCACTAGGTTCTCATCCGATCTGTGATTCCACAGCCTTGGAATCTCAGCAAATGTATAAAGTTACAGATTACATCATATATATAATCATCACTTCTTTATCCCCCAAAAACTCTATTTTTAGATAAAGAAAAGTCCTAATCCTATTAAGAGACTACTGTTTAAAAAACAGGAAATTCCTAATGCAATTAGGGAAACTACCCAAAGCAATGAACCCAATTGATTTGGACCCACTTAGCCAACACTAATTGGGCTCAACTTTCTATGGCAATGGATATTCAAGTTAATGGGTTTTCTTCTATGGCCCAATTGGTAGCAGTGACCGATTAATCTTGGACCTGGATTTGAACCTTCGTTTTGAGTTCCATTAGATTGGATCTTCTGATGGCAGGCGGACTCATTATCCAATTTCTTCAATCGGGGTGGACCAGAGTTGGCATTGAACTGAAATGTTAGCCTGTTTTGCGTGGATCTCTTTGACCTGAATTGTGGTCACGATATTATTCAAGCACTTATCCTTAGAGTGGGATCAACTTCAATTATAATAAAATTTTCATGATCTCTGAAAGAGCATATATCTTGAGCTACTCTGATTTTTAGAAGGCGGCGTCCACTGTGAGTTCAACTACGTCCACTCAGGAAGGGCCTCCCATAGTTAGCTGCCACAGTCGCAAAGAAAACTGTGTCACTGGAATAGCTTTGATATCTACCTTCCCAACAGACCTCGCACTGTTCTTTAACATCGATTGTGGAAGGACTTTGTTGACCGTAGTGCCTCCTTGATGGCCTTTAGATGTCTTTAACCAGCTATGTGATGCACAGGCACATAAATTCTATATTTGTATCTAAGACATTGTATCCAAACCTGCAGGCCACTGCTTTGAAATAGCGGCCGAGCCACTGTCTAAAAGATACGGACAGTCATCCAGTGGGTTCCAACCCACAGAATGTGGACATAGACCCTATTCTTGGACCCGGTTGATAATCAGGTTTGAGTCCAGTGGATCCTACACTTGAAGACCTGAGTGGCCCAGTGATAACTATAAAATTAATATTTATTTACATAAATAAATATTCTATTAACGACACTGCTTATAAAAATTTAACATGAACACTAAAGGGGCAATTTGTATTGTGGCTGATCGCAACATAGCTCGGTCAGTCTACGTGATGATGACCACATAGTCTAAGGAGCTTTATTTTTTTGCATTAAGAGAGAGAGAGAGTACTATGATTGGCAAAACAAAGGTAACTATCCATAAATGGCCATCAAATAATTTGTAGTATAATAAAAATAAATTGAAAAGAGATGGAAAATAAATACCTAGCAACTTAAATCCCACCAAAGTAAAGGTCCCATGTACACATCAACCTTTTATGGTTCTGGCTTTACCATTTCAGTAATTTTTTTTTTTCTTGTTGGAGCCCATTGTAATTATGTATGAAGGAGTGATTTGTAGATTCAACTTTTGATCAATTTCAATTAATTTTGAACAGATGGCAATTGGGTTAGTTCCAGTTCATGTTAGGGCCCACACAAACCGACCCAAATGGAAATTTCTTGCCCCCATGATTGGTTTATTTGGTGGATGGAAACTGAATCTTTGACCTAAAGAATTATATATAAATTGTCTATTACGAATATGACACTATAATTGTAAGGATTTTTGTGTTGGTAAATTCATGGGTTGGACAAAACTTGAGTCCATTAGTATTCTGTTTTACATATCTTTCAGTATGGACAATGGTTTGACTCACCAGATGCACTAAAGTGAAGAAATAGAAGAAAAAACGATAAATTGAAGTAGTTTTCTATGGATAACATATATTAAAAAGGTTATATCTCACAAACTGAGAGTCGGATATGGGCATGCGACCTATCATTGGAAAGCTCGTTTTGAGAGGATTTCGTAGAGCCCAAGATCGCCTAATCGGAGCTGAAACGAGAAAGTTATGGCCTCTTGAAATTTGCAGGAAAATGCTGAAATTTTCACCCGGGCAGAATAGTAATCCGACTAATCAAACTTTTTATCCAACCAATCAGACAAGTGCAGAAAGTGCTTATGAGGCACGTATTAAAGGCTATAAATAAGGGTTATCTTTCAACCCTAAGGGAGGAACACAGATCTCATTGTTCTAAAAAGAATATTGCTTATTGGAGATCACCTTCTCTAAAGTCCTTTCATTAGAGAGTTGAAGGGCTGAAGTTCTGCTCTAGAAATCATTATCTTCTACTTCTCTGAATGTAGAAGATTGCTTTGGGGAGTCAAGTACAACATCTAGAAGGCGTCTAGGTATTTTGGATCGGTCACAGAGAACGGTAGGAGGTCGTTGCAGCAGGGAGCTGTGCAAAAGAATCACAAAGTCCTTAGAGTGAGGGGCAACTAAATAAGGGTTGTGAGTATTCTCTTGTAACTGTAGTATGATTCATATGCTTGATTCTTGGCAGTGGTTTTTTCCCATGTTGGATTTTCCACGTAAAATTTGTATCTTCTTGTGGCGTGTACTTTTGTTTGATTTATTTCCGCTGCTTGGTTAATTATTTGCACACATATTATTAAGATTGGCATTAATCCATTTTAAAAGATCTATGCCCAAAAACTTTCAATAACTTTGCATTAGAGGATTTACCAAGTAGTATATCAGTTAAAGATAAATAGAGTGGGGCAAGTCAAGAAAAGCCAATCCAAACCCACCCCAAACCCTCGAGTCCAAGCTCAAAAACTAATGGGGCAAGTCAAGAAAAGCCAAAATTGAAACCTACCCCAAACCCTCGTGTCAAAGTTCAAAAACTAATACCCATCCTGAGCTTAACCAACTCACCACCAGGACATGCTCCTAATAGTAAAATATCATATTTTTAGTTTCTTATAAAACTTTCAATTACAATATAATTTATAAAAAAAATATCATATTTTGTGTAACGACCCAAGTAGCTCATTGGCCTAATAACTTGATGAGCTTATCACGTAACGCAAAATGCTTAAGCCCAAGTTACTAGTAGTAACCTGTACATGGTTCATTATATACTAGACTTATATTTCATTCATAAGCAATGTAGGATAGGGTGTTACAATATACCCCTCTTAAGGCCACACGTCCTCATGTGGATCCATCTAACTTCACCAAGCAATATAGGACCAAAGCGTTCTACACCCGTGTCGCCTGCAGATTTCTCTATCTTAACTCACAGGCTCACGCACCCTGGCTGTATCCTGATCTTGCCTCAAGGCCTTTCCTAGCGGGATTGGGGGCCCACATTTCTGGCTGGTAGTAGGCTCTAATATCATTTGTAACGCCCCGAGTAGCCTAGTAGCCCAATAACTTGGTGAGCCCAAAATGCTAAAATCTAAATTAATAATAGTAACCTACATGGTTCATTATATAGTAGACTCATATTTCATTCATAAGCGATGTGGGATGGGGTGTTACATTTTGAGTCTCTTATGAATTTTTAAGATTTTGTATTTTTATATTATGAATTATATTTCATGTGCCATGTTTTTCTAATTTCTAACAAATTTGAATTGGAAATCTAATGACCATACCGACACAGCAAACTCTTGTAACAGCTACTTCCACAATTTTTTTCTCTTATTGAAATATATTAAAGCCATGAAGCAGCTAACAAACTCAATTTACTTTTGTTCCTTCAATTAGTTTTGAGTTTATACAGAGCCCGTATAATTCTGACCTACATTGGAGCCCATTATCATGCAAACAACAAAAGGCTAATATATTTATATATATATATATATAAGGGGCTAATTCTGTGAAAACTATTCTCACGCACCTACCGTGAGAACTTTTTATGGGATCAACTGGTAGGTCTCATTTGATGATGGGACCAGGGGCATGGAAAGATCCATGTGAGACCACAACATATATCAAGTTTAGCCACAATCACATGTCCCATATCCCTTCATCCGTCACCCACAAAACCAATCCATTTAGATTGGTGCATAATTAATTTAAATTTAACCGAAACTTGGGGCGTATAACTATTAGGGGGGGTCTCTGTGTATTACAAGGTTTGGATGAATGATTAATGGGTCGTACCTAGAGTTCTCATTAAAAATGGTGAGTACTAGTTTTCATAGGATTATTTCCCATATTATATATAGGGAAATAATCCTATGAGAACTAGTTCTCACCATTTTTGGTGAAAACTTTAGGTGGAGCTCATCTATCACTCAATTCAAACCTTGCAGTGTATAGGGACCCCCTTGATAGTCGCACACCCAAGGTTTCAGTCAAATTTGAATTTACTAGATCGTTAAATCGAAATAGATTGAATTTGTGAGCAACGGATGAAGGCGTGGGGGACATGTGATTGGAGCCAAACTTGACATGTGGGGTGGTCCCGCATGGATCTTTCCATCCCCCTAGTCCCATCCCCAAATGGGACCCATAAGTTGGTCCCATAAAAAGTTCTCTCGGAAGGTGCTAAGAACAGTTATCACAGGATCATGCCCCATATATATATAATCTTCATACACATCAATCCCTCACAATTTTTTTCGTAAGAACTCTAGGTGGTGACTATCTATCACTTAATGCAAACCTTGCAACACAAATGGGACCCCTTAATTGGTATACGCCCCAAGTTTCGGTCAAATCGAAATTTACTAGACAGTTATGTCGACTATACACTGACCCAAACAAAATGTATTTGTGAGCCACAGATGAAGGGGTTAAGGACATGTGATTGGGGTCAAACTTGATATGCGAGGTTGTTTCGCATTAATCTTTCCATCTCTTGGTGGGATCCACAGTGGGCCCCATGAAGGAGTGTGCACGAAAAGTTCGTGAAGGACATGCAAAAGATGAGGCCCTATATATATGGGCTCTAATCTTGTGAGAACTATTCTCACGCACTTATCGGGAAAAACTTTTTATGGGACCCGCTTGTGGATCCCATTTGGGGATAGGATCAGAGGAATGGAAAGATATATGTGAAACCACCCCAAATATCAAGTATGGTTCTAATCACATGCCCCTAACCCCTTCATCAGCGGCCCACAATTCCAATTCATTTGGATTGGTACACAATCGATCCAATGGTCTAATAAATTCGGATTTGGTCGAAACTTGAGGCATGTAGCTCTCAAGGAGTCTCTTTGTATTACAAGATTTGGATTTGGTGATAGTGGGCCCCACCTACAGTTCTCACAATTAATCGGTGAGAACTAATTCTCATAAGATTTTTTCCCATATAAATATAAATATATATATCACTCTACCCGTCACACTCACTCCCCATAAAAACTTTATTAGAGATTTATAAAAATAAAAATTCTTATAATAGTTATGGGCATCATGTGGTGATGCCCTTAGCTGCATGTGAGATGAAAGATCTTAGTCAAGTCACAATTGCTAATGAAGATATGCCCCATTCATACATTTTATAGATATGTTTAGGGGTGTAACGGTTCGGTTAACTGTAGGTTTTAGGAAAACCATTAACTAAACCGTGTTATTTGGTTTTTAGTTTTTAAAAACCTTAACCGTACCTTAAGATACCTTTAACTAAGAAACTGTTAAAAACCGAACCGCAGTTAACCATATTAAACAGATCAATTATGGTTAACCATACTAAAAAAGGGTTTTGAATATCGAACGGCTGTAAAGGTTCAATAAAAAGATATCAACGGTGGAAATTGATCTAAAAATATGACCTGGAGTGTAACAGTTTAGTTAACCGCACACGATTAACCGAACCGTAATATCCAATTTGGTTCGGTTAATAACCATGAGTTATTACTAAAAACCAAAACCGAACCTTAAAACACAGTCTTCCAATTTTAATAGGCGTAACCATAATCGAACCAAGAAATACAGTTATTAACCGTCGGTTCGATTCGGTTCGGTCAGTTAGGCAGTTTTTCAGTTTTATTTTACAACACTAGATATGTTTGGTAACATGTGAGAAATCCTTGAAGAATCTGCAAATTGGAGGATCCCTTGCTTTCCCTAAAATAAGAATTCCTTACTAAGGATTTATATAGTTGAGGATTTCACATTGATATCAGTACATATTGAAGTGTAAAGATTAAAAAAAAAATTAGTATTAGTTTCATAAAAATGAGGATTTTCAAATCCCATTGGTAGCAATTGGACTTGGAAGTCCTCAAAATGAGGATTTCTAATGGCTCAAGACCTTAGTGATTTTTAAGATTTCCAAACCTTCCATTACTTTGTAAAAAGTTAACGTGGGATCCATTATCGAATGACATCTATATGTGTTGACAAATAGAAAGACTCCCAATAAGTGAGAATTGTAATAAAAAAAATCGATAAAGACCTATATTGCCATACTTCATTTTATACTGAAAGTCAGGTTTTTACACGGGCTTTAAGTTTATCCTTTTTATTTCATATTTTATTTTTAATCAAAGTTAAATTTTAATATTTATTTTTTTCTTATTATTTATTTTAGTCATACTTTGCAGGAAATCAATCCAATGGTGAGCCCAAAAGGAACTAAAAATAAGTTTCTCCTATCTGATCTTATGTGCCACTAGTCCTTAGTTCTAGACACATGTTTAATTTCTTATTTCCCAAAAAATTTAAGGTGAGCTACACTTTATAATTTTAATTATTTTTTATTTTCTAATTATAATTTTAAGATTTAAGACTCATATCAATACTACTATGACTAATATTTACTCATTCTTTTGTTATGAATACACATACTGTGCTTTAAACACATGTGGTCAAGCTATTTTAATAGTTATAATAAATGCATTTAAACTTTGATACTCATTGTAATACTTTTTATTACATATTGTAACGGAATGTTTTCAATTAAATCTTGACTATTATCATTCAATTTTTGCTTTCATTCAACTCCACGTCAATCTATTTACTGAAAGGTTTTCAATTTAATTTTGACTCTTAACTTTTCTATTATTTTGATTCTCATGGAACCTTAATTTAACCAGTTATTATAGACATTATAGTGAAAGTTTTTCACTTCACCTTTAATCATTACCTTCCAAGTTTGGCAGATAAAACCCACAATCTAGGGGAAGAAAAACAAAGCATAAATCACACACACACACGCTCTTCTCTCTCTCTCTCTTCAACATAGATGCTTATATGTTCGCTTGTACTAATTGGTACATGAGTTGAGCCTCACAATACATGAGAAGAAACGTACTGCTCATCGACTTCGCTTTCAAAGAAAAAGTGGGTCCCCTATCTACATGATCCGCACCGCATGTGCTAAAAAAAACCCATGATTGAATGAGCAAAACAGTTTTTTTCTTTTTTGGGTTTGGGAGGTAGTGAGGGCTTTTACTTTCCTATATCAAATGTAAAACATACCTGTTCTTCTCAAGCATCTATTGCCACGAAGCCTTTTGATCGAAGGACCTGGGGCTGTCTGAGCAACCACCCACGCTACTAATCTGGATAATTGTGCTGGTTGAGTTGAAATAAAGTTGTATAGGGAAAAGCCAAACGTATTAGAAAATCCTCTATCTTTTATTACTAGTAGATTTGACAAGGTGTGTTCCTTATCTTGACATCCTTTCCGAGGGCATAATAACATAACTCTCACGAGTAGGTCGGTCCCCTGTAAAATAGGATTCTCATCAGCCAAAGCCATTCACATTTACATTTATTTTACACACCCAAATAGAACACCACTAATGGCACACCAAACTCTACAAAATAAGCACCAACCATTGGAAGCGCAGCAGGTGAGGGGAAGACAAAAATCAAGGGGCCAGCCAACCAGGAAGATAAGATCTTTTGGCCTTTCAACCATCTTTTCAACTGGAGAAATGATCAATAACATGCTTATTTCCTATTTTAGCGGAGACATGGGACCCTGTCAACAGTAAGCAAGCAATAGACAAAGCAGGTAGGATCTTCCACTGGTAACGTGGGCCGCCTCATAGATACCATGATGATAAACACATACATAAAAACAATAGAAGAGATTGATAAATTTGGCATTGCCGAAAGCTAATGTGCGTATAAATAGCAGGAGGCATGGCTAAAAGATATTCCAAATGAAAGAAGGTGGTGAGGCAACAAAGGGAAAAGGTCTATATTATGAAAGTGTGCATCTCCATGCTTCTTTGTTGGCACAAATATTCTCAGAAAAGTATCCATGCTGCCGTCCGCTTCTAGTAAGATATCTTTTTTTAATCGTTCTGCTTCTATTTTATTAGGTACTTCTGCTGGTATTATTCACCTGCCTCCTTTGCTGGACTTGTTTTGGTTTAAATTAAAACAACAAAAATACTCTAGGACGACTACTTGAACAGACAACTAAAATCTTAGAATCAAATGCTCTACATAAGTAATCTGGTCTTTGGAAAAAAAACAAATACTAAGTTGCTAGATAAACAGAACCCTTCAAAGTCGCTCTTTACACTATATAAACAGAGCAAAACTTCACTCACTGAACTATTAGCAATCAAGCAACAGAGTTCAGAAGGACTCTGCCTCATTTTTAAAGAAAAGTACCCATTCATCATCCAAGGATGGCATTTCAATTCCATTACTCTTAAAATTCCCGGTCCCGTCACCCTCAGATGGTTGTTGCTTTTCGCTTGGCATAATCAAGTCGTCAGATGACTCGGTCTGCTGGACAACATAGTCTGGCATCGCCCGCTTTAGGGACAAGCTTGATGAAGATGAACTCTGGCTTGATGATAGTGATCTGCTCAATGGTAAATTCCCATCAAGTCTTTCTTTCAGCAACTTTACATCCTCACAAATCACAGCTATTTCCCCCCTGCAAATAAGAAAATAATGAATATAATGATTAAGGTTCAAAGTATCCATCATATGGAGCAATCGCACTAACACTAAACTTTTTTCCTCTCTTCTCTGTCTACTGTCATGCAACACTTGTTATTAGCTGCATACTAAAAGGTGAACATTGAATTACTAGCCCAAAGTCTTCAAAGTTTGGTGACTCTGTGTCACATAGAGAGTGGTCCTCAATTAATCAGATTATGATAAAGCATCAAAATTAACTTCAGTTTTTTTTATAAAAAAAAATATTACAGATCAACTTGTCCACATCCTACCAAACTCTCTGAAATTAATTAGGGTTTATTATAATTAAAGAAAACGATACAACTAATTATGATAAAATTTCTCAGTAGCAAATGCATTAATGACTGTGAAAGGGGACAGTTATCTGTATGCTCAAACAGAGCTACAGAATTAAAACTTACTGCAAGGTGTCGACTATCCTGCCTCGGTCCATCAAGAACTCTCGCAACTGCAAGACAGCCACAAGAATATCAGAACATTCTATTGTTTTGTATTCAATTTTTTTTTCTTTAACTAGTAATTTCTGGGTGCATAAAGGGGGAACTTTCTTTTTTTTGTTAAGAATACTAACAAAATTATCCCATGTTATCTGCTATAAGAATGACGTTAAGTAGAGAACATATTTTGATTTTATTGTTTCAAATATATATATAAATCAAATGGCTAATTGCATTAGGAATGTTGCAAAGGAGGTACTTGGAGAATCAAAAGGGAAGAGACATATAAATAAAGAAACATGGTGGTGGAGTATGGAGGTTCAGGAAGTTATTCGACAGAAAAAACATTGCTACAAAGTTTTGCAGGGGACTAAGAGTATAGAAAATTTTGAGTTATATAAGAAGGCAAAGAAAGAAGCTAAGAAAGTAGTAAGTAGGGCAAAGTTCAAAGCATACGATGACCTCTATAATAGGTTGGGAACAAGAAAAGGAAAAAAGGATATTTTTAAGCTTGCAAAAATAAGAGAAAAAAAAAGTAGGGACTTAGATCATGTCAAATGTATCAAGGACAATGAGGAAAATATTTTGGTGAAGGACAACGATATTATAGAAAGGTGGAAAGAATATTTTAGTAAACTTTTAAATGAAGAATATTTGGGCGATACAAGAGTGGAGGAGGATACTTCATTACAAGAGTATACTTTTTTCCGTAGAATTAGAGGAGTGGAAGTGAAGGAAGCATTGAAGCGAATGAAGACAGGAAAGGCAACAGGCCCAGATGGCATTCCGATAGAGGTATGGAAATGCTTAGGAGAGGTTGGAGTAAGTTGGTTATGTAGATTATTCAATAAGATACTTGTGACAAAGAAAATGCCGGATGAATGGAGAAGAAGCATTGTAGTACCTATATATAAGAATAAAGGAGATATACAAAATTGTACCAACTATCGAGGGATTAAACTTATGAGTCACACTATGAAGTTATGGGAGAGAATAATAGAGCAAAGACTGAGAAAAAAGACTAAGATTTCGGAAAATCAATTTGGTTTTATGCCAGGGAGATCAACTATGGAAGCTATCTTTTCACTTAGGCAATTAATGGAAAAATACCGAGCAAAGAGGAAAAATCTACATATGGTCTTTATCGATTTGGAAAAAGCCTATGATAGGGTACCGAGGAATTTAATTTGGTGAGTCTTAAAGAAAAGGAATGTCCCAAGAGGTTACATTGAAATTTTAAAGGATATGTACGAAGGTGCAATAACAAATGTGAAAACCACATGTGGAGAAACGGGCGGATTTCCCGTGACTATAGGCTTACATCAGGGATCATCCTTAAGCCCTTATCTCTTTGCATTAATTATGGATGAGTTAACTGTGCATATTCAAGAAGAAATACCATGGTGTATGTTGTTCGCAGATGATATAGTATTGGTGGATGAATCAAGAGAGGGTGTAAATGCAGAGCTTGAGAGATGGCGGAGGGCATTAGAATCAAGAGGCTTTAAAATAAGTCGTACAAAGACAGAATTTATGGATTGCAATTTCAGTGGATATATACAAAGTGTTGAAACCACTGTCAAAATTGAAACCCATGAGATACCGCGTAAAGATTCTTTTCGATACCTAAGCTCGATGATTAGTAAGGATGGGAAGATTGACGAAGATGTGAAGCATAGGATAAGAGCTGAATGGCTGAAGTGGAGACTAGCTTCGGGAGTACTTTGTGATAGACAAATGCCAACAAAATTGAAGGGAAAATTTTACAGGACAGTAGTTAGACCAGCTATGACATATGGAGCAGAATGTTGGCCAATTAAGAAGACACATATTCATAAGATGGATGTAGCAGAAATGAGAATGCTTAGGTGGATGTGTGGTAAAACTAGAAAAGACAAAATTAGAAATGAGCGCTTTCGAGAACATTTAGGGGTAGCACCAATAGGAGATAAGATTAGAGAAACTCGTTTAAGATGGTTTGGGCATGTTGAGCGTAGGCCAGTAATGGCACCGGTGAGAAAAAGTTTGGATATACAGGTGGAGGGTCCATCAAGAGGTAGGGGTAGGCCGAAGAAAACATGGATGGGAGTCATTAATTCAGATTTGAAGAAGTTGCACTTATCAAAAGATTTAGCTCAAAATAGAACGGAATGGAAAAATAGAATTCATGTAGCCGACCCCAACATGATTGGGATAAGGCTTTGATGATGATGATGATGATGAAATATATATATATATAGTAAAGGTGGTTTTGGTGCTTTACATTTTATTTAGCATACATGATTATAAGTTAACCTTCAAGTAAAGGCATTTTAGGTTTCCCCTTTCTATTTTGGTGTAACAACTTTTTTTTAATAAACCAAATAAATGGGGCTTGCCTACAATAGCCTATGGAAGGTACTTACTATTGCAACCTCGATGTTGTAGGTTCAAGTCAAGTTACCAAAAAATATATAGATCCATTTCAAATAATAATAAAAGTATATATATACATAGAAACATATGTATAACTTCATTGTTATATTGGTGTAAAAGTTTCAAACGTGCTGCAAACTTAAAGCGCAATTTTAATAAATGAAACCCAGAGTAGCATTATTCATATGGAGCTAAATGTTGGCTGACAAAAACAAGATGACAATGTACATGCAGCTAAAATGTGTGGATGTGTGAAAAGACAAAATTAGATAACATTAGGAATAAAAATATGAGAGGACCATGAGTGGCCAGAACAAAACAATAAATGAAAAAAGAAATGTCATTTGAGTTTGAAGGCATGTACAAAGGCCACATCGACTACCCTATACAAAGATTGGTGCCGCAAAGTACAAGTGCATAAAAGGGGAAGAAATGAATAGTTTTAGTGAAATTGCGCACATTAGAATGTCAGATTGTGGAGGGACAAAGCATAGTCCTCAATAGGGATGTGCAGAAAGAAAAACACCTGAGGTCTTCCAAACAAGATGGGACAAGGTTTAGATAATGATAAAAACTGAGAAAGAAGAGTTTAGATATGGTTTGGCGTGCACACTGTAATCTTACCTGGCTTGTAAAGCAGATTTTACTGTGTTAATTTCCTTCTGTTAAATAAAAAACATATGGTCTTTCTAAGACATAAAGAAGTAAAACAGTTTTTTTTTTCTATAAGAGAAGTAGACACAATTAAAAACATAAATTTATACAGGTTTTGAAGCCTCTATAATTATCACCTTGGAGTTCTCCTCAGCTTCTTGTTGTAGTTTCTTTGATTCCTGCACCAACTTGTCCATAATAACTACTTGCTCATCAAGAGCCTTACGTGCAGATTCTTCCTTCTCTAGTTTCTCCTTTTCCGCTGCTACCTTTCCTGCTTCTGCAGCAGCCAGTCTGTCTTGAAGAGTCCGTTGCATCTGTCAAATATGGATGCAATAATTCGACATAAAACTTGGGTACCAAAATTAAAAAAGTAGACAAAAAACTTGCAGGAACAACATCCATCTCCAAGCTTGGACTTCAACATTACTAGTCTATCGAAAAAGAATTGTTTCTATACAAGCACAAGAAGATATATAATGTTTATGATGTTAGCAGTAAACCTAAGTGCACCATTAGATTGTGGCCTACGTGGCACAAGAGCTAGAAAGGGCCTCAAGGAGTTAACATTTTGAAAAATATAAAAACTGTAGATATTCTTTTTTTTTTAATCAAATAATCTGATCAACGAAAAATATCTCTATGGCAAGGTTTTGGGTAAAACAAATGTCAATCTACTCAGATGCTATGATCTCTAGCAACAATGTAAAGCAGAAACTGTCAAGACATTCCAAACTTGTATGCATGTAGTCTAATATGTTTGGCATATTCAATACAAGAGATTTTAAGAATGCCAATACATAAAAGGATTTTGTCTAATGCAAACGAATCGACTTTAAGAAATATTTTTATAGGTATAGATGGATATTATTTGGTGAATCCTAAACATATTGTTATATGGATGCACAACAGTGAAAGTTGACAAAAGGGATCTGAATAAGTAACAGAAAATGTTTTCATTTAAAAAGGAAAAAGAAAAAGGCAAAGTAACCAGCATGTACACAGGAATAACCCTATGGAACTGCTACATCCAGCATTCCAGCAGAGGAAGATTATCTTTCTTCCAAAACACTACACATTGTCATGATTCCCACAACCAGTTTCTCTTAATTATTAGTTCTTGGAAGGAAAAAAAAAAGGCAAATTAGCCCCAAGTTTCAGCACAAGAATGATAGAAGACCAGCACATGGAAGATCACATGTCAGAGTGAGTGAAAGGAAAACCCAGAATATGGAAGATAAAAGTCAGTGAATGATACAAAAAACAGCCTATGGAAGATCATGTCATAGTTCAGACCTCATCAATGACTGAGAGAGATTTATCTTTTTCATTTGATAAATTGAGAAGACGAGACTGGAGCTCCCGTGCTTCAGTGGCAAGAATCGATTTCTCCCCATAAACTTCCCCAGCATGCTGCCAAAGTCAGGAAATAAATTCGTCTTATTTTTCATTTTTCTCACTGAAACTAAAGAAAGAAATATGAGCAAGAATACACTACCATATCATATGTTTCCCTCGCTTGATGCACCATCTGTTTAAGGTTCTCCACCTCTGTAAGAATATCTAAACTACTCCTAGATGCTTCCTCTTTGGCTTGTTCAGCTGCTTTCTCTTGAATCTCCACCTCTCTCATCTTGTCAAATATGGATTCCATGGCCAAAAGCAGGGTTTTCTGTAGCAGCAGTTCAAAATAAGTATTTAAGAGCTGTGGAATCCATCATGGTGTAGTGCATATAACAGGAAAGTAGCTTAGAGATTTTTCTTTAATAACAGAAAATGCTCTCTCAGAGAGTTTCAATCTCGCCACTAGAACATCACTTATGCATTGAGATGTAACATGAAACATCTCAATGAGACATGTAGCTAACCACATCTCCCATGTATCTCACTTGTCTCATTAGACCACTTGAACAAGTCACAACTTGATGACAAGTTTCCACAATGCAGCTATGCAGAGGATACATGGAAAATTCCCAAGAACTCTCATGTATGATACCTCAAGTGTAGTCAATCATTTCAACTAAACTAGAACATATCCAGATATTTAAGCTAACTATGTAAAAAGATACCTTGTAATTTTTTGCATCAGCAATGAACTCTTGAAGCAAATCAATGCTAACTAATTGGCCAGATCTGCTAGTTATGGTTGATGGGTAAGACTTGTTTACATCATCGACATGAGTTTCAACAATCAAAGGCTCAACACTACTAGCCAATGAACCAATTAAGGCTGGTGTTCCACATCCACTATCAGTATTGCTAACATCATTTTCTGGCATAGCACCGCAGCACTCAAAATCCAGCTTTTCTTTGTAAACAGGCAACTCAAACTCTTGGATAGTCCGTGGCATATGATCTTCCAGTGATCTGGAGTCTGACAATGGATGGTCTTGATGATTTTCACTAGAAATTGATGAAAAAGAATTATAAGATATGCACAACTTATCCCCTTTTGGTGAGCTGGTACCTGAGCATTGATGCTCTTGATGATTTTCTATACGAATGGATGGAAGAGGTTGAGAAGGCATTTCTCCATTTGAATCTTGGTTGCCAGAATGCAAAGCAACACCAGAGTGACCATAGACAACAGCAACTTCACTAGTCATAAAGCTTGGTACTACAAGTGAACCATAATTAGATGATCCATCCAATAGATCATTGATTTCTGTATATTCAGCAGATGACATTTCCTCCTTCTTGTAATCGTCAATATCATTTACTCGAGCAGTTGAAACTATAGAACCTGCTGCTGCTTCAACTGAGCACATCGATTTGACAGATAATGTGTCACTTGTATGATCAGTGCCAGAAGCTTCATCTAAGCATGTTGATTTGACAGATAACGCATCCCTTGTATGATCAGTGTCAAAAGCTCTATCTGAGAATGTTGATTTGACAGATAGTGTATCACTTATATCATCAATGCCAGTAGCAGCATCGCAAGCTACAGATCTTGTTTCTGAAGGAAGACCTGAATTTGCTTCTTCAACTGCCCCATGGTGCCTCAACAGAATGGTCTCCCCTTGCTCATCTACTCATAAAAATACAATTATGATAAACCACTGATGAATAAATCAACCATGAGAAATACACAACTTCAATAAGCCACTAATGAACCAACAATCCATTATAAAAACACAATATACATAAATTCCTATGGAAATCATTATGTTAACCAATAATGTGCCAAATGACCAAAGCACTTGCTTCAAGCAACAAGGGCGTTGTCACAAAACAACAATCGCATGCATTATAGCTATAAAATACCTGTTCAAAGCTTGCCATAATGATCACGAGAGAGAGAGAGAGAGAGAGAGAGAGCTAAAACTAAGTAAACATTCAATTAAACACAAAGCAGTTACCTTCACAGTTGTCACCAGAAGTAGGAAGAACCTCCTGTGGGCTGCTTATAACTGGGAGCACCTCAAACAGAACAGCCTCTACAGCTACATTAACATCTTTGGAATGTTCAATAGCAACAGCCTTTAAAATACGAACATCAACCTGCCCAAAAGAGGTATGATTTAGCTAAATATCAAAATGATTGAAAATGGAAATTGAAACCATTGCTCTAGCCTCCACTCAGCTAATTCGGGACTATTCTTCCAAGTGGCTGTGTGCTTTTTGAATGTTGATAGGGGAAGGAAACAGCCTTCTAGGTAACACTAGTACCATTCAATGGTGATAGGTGTAGTCCGAGAACTAATATCCACAAGATAATCAACATAATTAATGATTGCTTTAGGTACAATACATCAATTAGATGAAATACACAATTCTGCAAAAGATTGTAAAGAAGCTGGCCTCTGCAACACACCAAAGTACATTCATTAGGTGTTTGGGCCACTTAATGGGTAAGTTTGTGGTGACATCCTTCAATAAGATCCAAGAGTCTCCCATGAGAGAATCTTCGGAGTGTGTTTAACACATCGCAAAAAGAAAAAATGATATATAAGCCCCAAGAAGCACAGTTTGAGGACAATCGCTTTGATCTCATTTCAGAGAAGTAAGTGGCTCACAAGGAATGGAAAGAAACATTCAATTTGACCTCAAAGACCTCACGCTACCGTTCAACAATTCACTCAACCACTTGTCAGCTGTAGGGGAAAGGCAATGAAGATCATACTCTGGCTGTTTCCCTCTCTTTCTTTCACTCATTCTCTCATCATAAGTTCAAAAGGTATTATGGTGGATCAGGAAAAAGTGTGGGCAGTTCATAAGTGATGGGGGCATCAAGTCAAAGAGGAGAGTGCGTAACATGATCCCAATCTGGATGGATTACCCCTTTATGGGGTTAATTCATCTTGGTGTACAAGATCCACCGTTGGATCATGGTACAGATGAAGATCCACCGTTGAAGGGCTCCCTAGGCATGCAAGCAGAAGGCCCCACACTGGGATGTGCCAAGGGAGAAGAGTTGTTGCTGAATTGAAGCTATTTTAATTTTAAATATGGGTCCCAAGCTGTTTTAGTTGAGTTATGTAATAAATAAGGGTCCCATTATATGTAGCTTTATGTTAATGTGTAAAGAGGAGGGTCCACATCCTTCAACTAAAAGAAAACAATCGTGTAACAGGGGAGACTTGCGCACAAGCCTCCCCTCCCATTCGGCCAACCCCTTTTTTTGATGTTTTTTTTTTATTTTCTTCTTCATGTCTTAAGTGAAACTTTATTAGATCTTTTAATCTCAGTCATCCATTGCTTAGGGCTGAGTTTTCTCTCTTTATATGTTGTAATTCCATCATTGGGAAGATTATTGATGAATGAAAGAAACCCTTTTCCTCTTGAAAGCTTCTGCAAGTTCTTCTTGGAAGATTTCTCGATTTTCCTCGCCCTAGTTAGGGAGTTTGGCGTGAGGCCAAGGCACTCATCTTCTCCAAAGGTATTCTCCGTATTTGTCTTTCTTTTGGTTAGGAATCTCAGCCCTTCTAATCAGATTTCTGCATTCAGCCCCGAGCAAATCTGGTTTTCTTCTTGATCTAACCTAATCTTGGCCAAAGAAGAAAACCCCTTCACAACAACCCTAGATATGACGTCTGGCTATTCCAAAACCAATATTCAGATTTGAAATCTGATAAACTACAGCCCCCACAGCCAACAGATCTGAATATCATTCATGTTACATAGTTGTGAACTCAAGATTTGGACCCTAGACCGCTGAAATTTGGTAAACAGCACATTGTGTCACCACATTCAGATCTGAAAATTTAGATTCAGATCTGAAAATTGATTGATCTTAAATCCCTAGAATGGTTGGGAATTCTATTTCCTAAGATCTATTTCCCCACCTTTGGGAAAAGCACTTGTGGGACCGATAACAAATAATATGTGCTGAAATTAATTTCACGTTGTGCTGGTGCCTAATTTACATTAATTTGTGTGCTTATTAATTTGAAATTTGATCTCTCTCTTTTGCATACCATTCATTAGTTTTAGGTCCTGCATCAAATTAGTATCAGAGCCAGGTTCTCTAGGGATTTGCATCACGCATACATTACATTACATTGTGTCTCATTGCATATAAGTAGTTGTTGCATGCCCACTAGGAGTGGTCGGGAACATCAGCCCCTAGTTTACAGAATGGCAGGCCCTTCTCAAACCAAACCAAGTTCTGACCAGCCCAGTACAGCCATAGAGCAATTGCAAAAGGTCGGAGAGCGTCTGGCAGCGCAAGTTCAAACCCTATATCAAGGGCAAGCTGAACTAACCAATGGATTTAGGGAACTTGAGCGGTCTATTCAGGAAGATGATAGGAGGAGTCACCGATGCCATGAGAGAGATGACCATGAGGTGGACCCCGATGGCGAGTCCAACAATGGATTTGATCACAGGGGTCATGGGAGAGATCAAAATCCTGATGGATGGATTTTGAAAAGCATTAAGATTGATGCCCCTACTTTTGATGGTCGGATGGACCCACAGGTTTTCTCTGATTGGCTTTCTGATATGGACCATTACTTTAAATGGTATGAAATGTCAGAAGAAAGAAAGGTTAAGCTGGCCACTATGAAATTAGTAGGTCAAGCCTGGATATTTTGGGTCAGCTTAGAAACGAATGAGCAAAGATTAGGCCTTCCAGCCATCAATACGTGGAAACGAATGAAGGAAAGGTTGAAGGATAAATACCTTCCCCGATCCTACCATGAGAGACTCCTTGATCAACGGAGTACCCTTCGACAGGGTAGTATGACTATCCAAGAATACATCACGAAATTTGAGGAGTTAAATTTGAGATATGATGTGAAAGAGGAACAGTTGTCACTCCTCTCACGGTTTAGGACAGGCTTACAATCTGAGATCCGAAGAGAGTTGCTTCACCATAGGACCACATCCCTTGCGGACATATATGAAAAAGCCATGGATTTGGAGCAATATGTGAAACAGCAATTTCCTAAAAAATTAGATTCGCGCAATTCTGACTCTCGAGTTCATGGCTCTAGCATGAAGCCTACTTTTGGGAACCCTTCTTTTCAAAGGGGAACATCTAGTGATTCCTCATGGGAACCGAAAGGCAAGGGTATTGATGTTGATAAGACAAAAAAAAAATCTCTCAAATCAAGTGCCGCAAGTGTCATGGATATGAACATTATACTATTACATGCCCTACAAGAAACTTGTTCATATCAGAGGCCCTTGATGCTAGCGATCCGGATGTAGATAATTATGTTTCTGATTTCATTCCATCCGATGATGAGTGTGAGGATCCCGAGGATCGTGTTTCTTTCCTCCGATTTCTTCCTACTTACCAAACGGATGAGGAAAAGACACGTACGGGAGTACATGAGGGTGCCAAAATGTTAGTGGTTAGATGTGCCTTAACCCTACAGGAAGATGAGGATTAGCGCCGGACAACCATCTTCCATACTTACCTAAAGTGTAATGAGCGGAGTTGCAAACTCATAATTGACAGTGGAAGTTGTACTAATGCAGTTTCTTCTAGTACTGTCACTCGTTTAGGGTTAAAGGCTGAACCACATCCTAGGCCATATCGTGTCTCGTGGGTAGACTCCACATCTATTCCGGTCACTCAAAGATGTTTGGTCCCACTTCAACTTTCCTCTTACAAGGAGCACCTTTGGTGTGACGTTGTTCCCATGGATGTGGGCCACATCATTCTGGGTAGGCCCTTGTTGTATGATCTTGATGTTACCAATTTTGGTAAATCAAATATTTGTGTCTTCAATTTTGATGGGAGGAAAGTGAAACTTCACCCACTACCTCCTAAAGACAACAATGAGAAGAAGAAGACACCAACAACCGGGTCTAGTGATAAGGATAAGAACTCTAGCGTAGAGCCCAATGAAACAAGGACCCAAAAGGGAAGAATGTTGTGTCTAAAGGTATTCACATTTTGAGCGCCTCCGAATTTGAATGAGAAATCCAGGACACCCTCACAAGTGTCCTAGAGTCTGAAACAGCCATGTTTGCTTTGGTGACCAAAGCAATCACCACTGAAAAGGCTGTAGAGGCCCCATGTGAAGTGAACCCTATCTTGAAAGAATTTCAAGATGTCTTCCCTGAGGATTTACCCAATGAGCTTCCACCTTTGCGTGATGTGCAACATGCCATTGATTTGATCCCTGAATCATCATTGCGAAACTTCCCCCACTATAGGATGAACCCAACTGAACATGCCGAATTAAAAAGGCAGGTCAAGGAGCTTCTTGCTAAGGGGTTTATCCAAGAGAGTAAGAGCCCATGCGCAGTTCCTGCACTCCTCACGCCCAAGAAAGATGGCTCTTGGAGGATGTGTGTGGATAGCTGGGCAATTAACAGAGTCACCGTTAAGTATTGGTTTCCTATATCGAGACTTGATGATATGCTGGATATTATGGCTGGTGCCAAAATTTTTAAAAAATTGATCTTAAAAGTGGGTACCACCAAATTCGTATTCGGCCCGGTGATGAATGGAAAACCGCCTTCAAGACGAAAGATGGTTTGTATGAATGGTTGGTCATGCCCTTTGGTTTGACAAATGCGCCCAGCACATTTATGAGGGTTATGACACAAGTGCTGCGACCATTCATAGGCAAGTTTTTGGTGCTCTACTTCGATGACATTCTCATCTATAGTAGCACCAGGGAACAACACATAGACCATTTGAGGGAGGTTTGTTTAACTTTAAGGGGGGAAAAATTGTTCGCGAACCTTAAGAAATGCATTTTCTTATCTTCACAAGCTGTCTTCTTAAGGTTTGTCGTCTCTGCAGACGGAATGTCTCCCGATCCCGAGAAAGTCAAGGCCATTGTAGAATGGCAAGAACCGCGAAACATTCATGAGGTGCGCAGTTTCCATGGCCTTGCCACTTTTTACAGGCAGTTCATCCGAAACTTCAGCACAGTAATGGCTCCAATTACTGACTGCATGAAGAAAGGTGAATTTGCTTGGAGTTCTGCAGCCACCAAAGCTTTTCTAGAAATCAAGAAAAAGATGACGGAAGCTCCTGTTATGCGACTTACTGATTTTTCTAAGGTTTTTGAGGTAGCATGAGACGCATCTGAAGTTTGCATCGGAGGAGTCTTTAGTCAAGAAGAACATCCCGTCGCCTACTTCAGCGAAAAGCTGAATGTGGACCGGTAGAAATACTCCACTTATGAGAAGGAATTCTATGCGGTAGTGCAAGCACTCAAACACTGGAGACATTATTTCCTACCGAATGAATTCGTTCTGTACTCAGACCATGAGGCTCTGAAGTACATTCAATCCCAAGCTAAATTGAGATCCAAACATGCGCGGTGGATCGAAGCATTACAAGAATTTTCATTTGTTCTTAAATATAAGCCAGGGGTTGAGAACAAGGCTGCCGACGCCTTAAGTCGCAATGTTGCATTGCTTCATTCCATGAGTGTTAGCGTCATTGGCTTTGAGCGTTTACCGGAAGCATACGTTACATGTCCTGATTTTGAAGATCTTTATAAAATGCTTTCGGATAATCCTTTGCACAATGCATAAGGATTTTTGCTCAAAGATGGTTTCCTTTTCAAAGGAAACAGGTTGTGCATTCCCTAGACTTCACTTCGTGATTTTCTCATTTGGGAACTGCACGCGGGAGGAATCGCGGGCCATTTCCGTCGCGATAAAACCATTGCCCTTGTGGAGGATCGATTTTATTGGCCCACTCTTAAATGAGATGTTGCCAAAATTATTGGGCAATGTAGAACCTGTCAACTAACGAAACAACGCATGCAGAATACAAGGTTGTATACTCCGTTGCCGGTGCCACATGCACCATGGCAGGATATTAGTATGGATTTCGTGCTGAGTCTTCCGAATACTCTTCGTAAACACGACTCCATATTAGTCGTCGTGGACCGCTTTTCTAAGATGGCCCACTTCATACCCTGCTCGAAAGCCTCCGATGCGTCTCATGTAGCACGCCTACTCTTTAATGAGGTTGTTGGACTTCATGGACTTCCCTCTACCATTGTGTCTGACCGAGATGTGAAATTCACGAGCTACTTTTGGAACACTTTGGATCATTTATGGCACTAAGCTCCGTTTTTCGTCCGCATATCATCCTCAGACCGATGGTCTCCAGATCTCATATCGTAAGCCTCTCCTAAACCGTGAGAGGAGTAACAACTGTTCCTCTTTCACATCACATTTCAAATTTAACTCCTCAAATTTCGTGATGTATTCTTGGACAATCATACTACCCTGTCGAAGGGTACTCCGTTGATCAAGGAGTCTCTCATGGTAGGATCGGGGAAGGTATTTATCCTTCAACCTTTCCTTCATTCGTTCCCACGTATTGATGGCTGAAAGGCCTAATCTTTGCTCCTTAGTTTCCAAGCTGACCCAAAATATCCAGGCTTGACCTACTAATTTCATAGTGGCTAGCTTAACCTTCCTTTCTTCTGACATTTCATACCATTTAAAGTAATGGTCCATATCAGAAAGCCAATCAGAGAAAACCTGTGGGTCCATCCGACCATCAAAAGTAGGGGCATCAATCTTAATGCTTTTCAAAATCCATCCATCAGGATTTTGATCTCTCCCATGACCCCTGTGATCAAATCCATTGTTGGACTCGCCACCGGGAGCCACCTCATGGTCATCTCTCTCATGGCGTCGGTGACTCCTCCTATCATCTTCCTGAATAGACCGCTCAAGTTCCCTAAATCCATTGGTTAGTTCAGCTTGCCCTTGATATAGGGTTTGAACTTGCGCTACCAAACTCTCTCCGACCTTTTGCAATTGCTCTATGGCTGTACCGGGCTGGTCAGAACTTGGTTTGGTTTGAGAAGGGCCTGCCATTCTGTAAACTAGGGGCTGATGTTCCCGACCACTCCTAGTGGGCATGCAACAACTACTTATATGCAGTGAGACACAATGTAATGTAATGTATGCGTGATGCAAATCCCTAGAGAACCTGGCTCTGATACTAATTTGATGCAAGACCTAAAACTAATGAATGGTATGCAAAAGAGAGAGATCAAATTTCAAATTAATAAGCACACAAATTAATGTAAATTAGGCACCAGCACAACGCGAAATTAATTTCAGCACATATTATTTGTTGGTTTCACCCTATTATCGGTCCCACAAGTGCTTTTCCCAAAGGTGGGGAAATAGATCTTAGGAAATAGAATTCCCAACCATTCTAGGGATTTAAGATCAATCAATTTTCAGATCTGAATCTAAACTTTCAGATCTGAATGTGGTGACACAATGTGCTGTTTACCAAATTTCAGCGGTCTAGGGTCCAAATCTTGAGTTCAGATCTATGTAACATGAATGATATTCAGATCTGTTGGCTGTGGGGGCTGTAGTTTATCAGATTTCAAATCTGAATATTGGTTTTGGAATAGCCGGACGTCAGATCTAGGGTTGTTGTGAAGGAGTTTTCTTCTTTGGCTAAAAGATTAGGTTAGATCCAAGAAGAAAATCAGATTTGCTTGGGGCTGAATGCAGAAATCTGATTAGAAGGGCTGAGATTCCTAACCAAAAGAAAGACAAATACGGAGAATACCTTTGGAGAAGATGAGTGCCTTGGCCTCACGCCAAACTCCCCAACTAGGGCGAGAAAAATCGAAAAATCTTCCAAGAAGAACTTGACGAAGCTTTCAAGAGGAAAAGGTTTTCTTTCATTCATCAATAATCTTCCCAATGATGGAATTACAACATATAAAGAGAGAAAACTCAGCCCTAAACAATGGATGGCGGAGATTAAAAGATCTAATAAAGTTTCACTTAAGACATGAAGAAGAAAATAAAAAAAAACATCAAAAAAAGGGGGTGGCCGAATGGGAGGGGAGGCTTGCGCAAGTCTCCCCTGTTACACGATTGTTTTCTTTTAGTTGAAAGATGTGGACCCTCCTCTTTATACATTAACATAAAGCTACATATAATGGGACCCTTATTTATTACATAACTCAACTAAAACAGCTTGGGACCCATATTTAAAATTAAAATAGCTTCAATTCAGCAACAACTCTTCTCCCTTGGCACATCCCAGTGTGGGGCCTTCTGCTTGCATGCCTGGGGAGCCCTTCAACAGTGGATCTTCATCTGTACCATGATCCAACGGTGGATCTTGTACACCAAGATGAATTAACCACATAAAAGGGTAATCCATCCAGATTGAGATCATGTTACGCACTCTCCTCCTTGAATTGATGCCCCCATCAATTCCCCGGGGCTACGAAGAGTTCGCCACTGGCGAAATAAAGCTGTCATACTGCTCCAAAAGATCAGGATTGAGACGTTGTAGCTCGGAACGAGTCACCCATGTGCAATCTGTAGTAGGTTTATCCTTCCACTTGACAAGATATTTCTGATATCCCCCGTGTCTGGTGGAGACCAAGGTATCATCAAGTATATCCTCCACAACATCTTTCGTTTGGCTCGGAGTAGGTGTAGGAGTGGGAAGATTCTGCTCAAACTGGGCTGAGTCATATGGGTTAATGTCTATAGAGAATTTTGGGTCATGGGTTGGTTGGATGACTGGCACAGAAGTGTGGGAAGAGTGGGATGGAATAATGGGATCATGGCAAGGAACAAGGTCTTCCACATTGAAGATTGGACTCATTCCCCAGTCAAGTGGCAATTCTAAAATATACGCATTGGGACCCAATCTCCTGACAACTTTAAATGGTCCAGCACTGCGGGCCTGTAATTTTTTAGCAGTCCCCGTAGGGAACCGTTTGGGCCTCATACGAACCATAACATAATCACCTATACTGAACTCAACATGGCGACGATGTGCATTAGCAGCCATTTTATAAGAATCGTTGTGCATATTAATCCGACGTTTGATCCCTTCGTGCAATGCATGGATATGCTGTGCAAATGACTCGGCCGATGCAGAAGGCCTTTGTAGTGAATTAACAGGAAAGAGATCTAATGGCAATCTAGGTTTATAACCCAACACAACCTCAAATGGACTCATGCCAATGGACGTATTGACCGAACTATTATAGGCAAACTCAGCAGCCAGTAACATTATGTCCTATGTTTTGATATGTTCACCCACCAAACACCAAAGAAGATTTCCTAAGCTCCGGTTGACAACCTTAGTTTGACCATCTGTCTGAGGATGATATGTGGATGAAAAATAGAGCTTAGTGCCCATAATCATCCAAAGTGTCTTCCAAAAGTAGCTCGTGAATTTCACGTCCCGGTCAGACACAATGGTAGAGGGAAGTCCACAAATTCAAACAACCTCATTAAAGAATAGGCGTGCTACATGAGACGCATCAGAGGCTTTCGAACAGGGTATGAAGTGGGCCATCTTAGAAAAGTGGTCCACAACGACTAATATGGAGTCGTGCTTACGAAGAGTATTCGGAAGACCCAGCACAAAATCCATACTAATATCCTACCATGGTGCATGTGGCACCGGCAACGGAGTATACAACCCCGTATTCTGCTTGCGTTGTTTCGCAAGTTGACAGGTTCTACATTGCCCAATAATTTTGGCAACATCTCATTTAAGAGTGGGCCAATAAAATCGATCCTCCACAAGGGCAATGGTTTTATCGCGACCGAAATGGCCCGCGATTCCTCCCGCGTGCAGTTCCCAAATGAGAAAATCGCGAAGTGAAGTCCAAGGAATGCACAACCTGTTTCCTTTGAAAAGGAAACCATCTTTGAGCAAAAATCCTTATGCATTGTGCAAAGGATTATCCGAAAGCATTTTATAAAGATCTTCAAAATCAGGACATGTAATGTATGCTTCCGGTAAATGCTCAAAGCCAATGACGCTAACACTCATGGAATGAAGCAATGCAACCTTGCGACTTAAGGCGTCGGCAGCCTTGTTCTCAACCCCTGGCTTATATTTAAGAACAAATGAAAATTCTTGTAATGTTTCGATCCACCGCGCATGTTTGGATCTCAGTTTAGCCTGAGATTGAATGTACTTTAGAGCCTCATGGTCTGAGTACAGAACGAATTCATTCAATTGTAAATAATGACTGCAGTGTTTGAGTGCTTGCACTACCGCGTACAAGGATGCAAATAGCGGTTGCGGCGGGCGTAGCGGCCCGTCGCCAAAACGATACGTAGCGGGCGATACATAGCGGTAGCGGCGATACGTAGCGGCGTAGCGGCGTGAATTAAAAAAGTCTTCAAAAAAATCCGAAAAAATTCCAGAAAATCCAGAATATTGGAAAATGATGGAATATGTGTTTGTTTTGTAAAAGCAACTAGTATATGAGTATGTAGCGGTCCCCTCATTGCATTAGATCCTGTATCGCTGTATCAATAGAAAAAAAAATACAAAAATCCGAAAATAAAAAATATGAAAAAATTAGAAGAACACAAAAATATGTGGGATTGATTTATGAGAAGCATAGATCTAACATTTAGGGACCACTTTCAACCCATTTGATTGGTTTTCCATTAACAAAATAGATTTTTTTTTCAAATAATAAAATAATCCGAAAATAAAATTCAAAAAAAAAATTAAGAAAGTGATACAAAAGTGGGGCTTGATCAAAGAGGAACATGGATCTAACAACAACAACTCATTTTCAAGTGATTTATAGAAGAAAAGAGGGAAATAAGCACAAAGTTGAAAAAAAAAAAGCTTCAAAACTCACCTTTTTTGAGCTTGATGCTTGAATCTTAAATGCCACCTTAATCTTTGGATGTTTTTGATGTTTTTGTTGATGATTTTGATGTTTTTTTGAGATGATTTGAAAAATGGAGGCAAGGAAAGGGTCTTGGAGGAGTTGGAGCTGTGAAGAGGGGAGAAAAGAGGGGAGTTGAAATGGAAAGGGGGCTTAAAAAATCGGCTGGGGGGTTTTAAACCCCCCAGCCGATACGTATCGGCCGATACATTGTGTATCGGCCCGTATCGGCCGATACGCATACGTATCGGCTGATACGGGCCGATTCACATGTGAGGGCCGATAAATTGAAAAAAGCGTAGCGCTCATGAGTGCTACGCCCGATTTATCGGCCGATACGATATTTGCATCCATGACCGCGTAGAATTCCTTCTCATAAGTGGAGTATTTCTACCGGTCCACATTCAGCTTTTCGCTGAAGTAGGCGACGGGATGTTCTTCTTGACTAAAGACTCCTCCGATGCAGACTTCAGATGCGTCTCATGCCACCTCAAAAACCTTAGAAAAATCAGTAAGTCGCATAACAGGAGCTTCCGTCATCTTTTTCTTGATTTCTAGAAAAGCTTTGGTGGCTGCAGAACTCCAAGCAAATTCACCTTTCTTCATGCAGTCAGTAATTGGAGCCATTACTGTGCTGAAGTTTCGGATGAACCGCCTGTAAAAAGTGGCAAGGCCATGGAAACTGTGCACCTCATGAATGTTTCGCGGTTCTTGCCATTCTACAATGGCCTTGACTTTCTCGGGATCGGGAGACATTCCGTCTGCAGAGACGACAAACCCTAAGAAGACAGCTTGTGAAGATAAGAAAATGCATTTCTTAAGGTTCGCGAACAATTTTCCCCCCCTTAAAGTTAAACAAACCTCCCTCAAATGGTCTATGCGTTGTTCCCTGGTGCTACTATAGATGAGAATGTCATCGAAGTAGAGCACCAAAAACTTGCCTATGAATGGTCGCAGCACTTGTATCATAACCCTCATAAATGTGCTGGCGCATTTGTCAAACCAAAGGGCATGACCAACCATTCATACAAACCATCTTTCGTCTTGAAGGCGGTTTTCCATTCATCACCGGGCCGAATACGAATTTGGTGGTACCCACTTTTAAGATCAATTTTTTAAAAATTTTGGCACCAGCCATAATATCCAGCATATCATCAAGTCTCGATATAGGAAACCAATACTTAACGGTGACTTTGTTAATTGCCCAGCTATCCACACACATCCTCCAAGAGCCATCTTTCTTGGGCGTGAGGAGTGCAGGAAATGCGCATGGGCTCTTACTCTCTTGGATAAACCCCTTAGCAAGAAGCTCCTTGACCTGCCTTTTTAATTCGGCATGTTCAGTTGGGTTCATCCTATAGTGGGGGAAGTTTCGCAATGATGATCCAGGGATCAAATCAATGGCATGTTGCACATCACGCAAAGGTGGAAGCTCATTGGGTAAATCCTTAGGGAAGACATCTTAAAATTCTTTCAAGATAAGGTTCACTTCACATGGGGCCTCTACAGCCTTTTCAGTGGTGATTGCTTTGGTCACCAAAGCAAACATGGCTGTTTCAGACTCTAGGACACTTGTGAGGGTGTCCTGGATTTCTCGTTCAAATTCGGAGGCGCTCAAAATGTGAATACCTTTAGACACGACATTCTTCCCTTTTGGGTCCTTCCTTGTTTCATTGGGCTCTACGCTAGAGTTCTTATCCTTATCACTAGACCCCGCGGTTGGTATCTTCTTCTTCTCATTGTTGTCTTTAGGAGGTAGTGGGTGAAGTTTCACTTTCCTCCCATCAAAATTGAAGACACAAATATTTGATTTACCAAAATTGGTAACATCAAGATCATACAACAAGGGCCTACCCAGAATGATGTGGCCCACATCCATGGGAACAACGTCACACCAAAGGTGCTCCTTGTAAGAGGAAAGTTGAAGTGGGACCAAACATCTTTGAGTGACCGGAATAGATGTAGAGTCTACCCACGAGACACGATATGGCTTAGGATGTGGTTCAGCCTTTAACCCTAAACGAGTGACAGTACTAGAAGAAACTGAATTAGTACAACTTCCATTGTCAATTATGAGTTTGCAACTCCGCTCATTACACTTTAGGTAAGTATGGAAGATGGTTGTCCGACGCCAATCATCATCTTCCTGTAGGGTTAAGGCACATCTAACCACTAACATTTTGGTATGACAGCTTTATTTCGCCAGTGGCGAACTCTTCGCAGCCCCTGGGAATTGATGGGGGCATCAAGTCAAGGAGGAGAGTGCGTAACATGATCCCAATCTGGATGGATTACCCCTTTATGGGGTTAATTCATCTTGGTGTACAAGATCCACCGTTGGATCATGGTACAGATGAAG
This sequence comes from Sextonia rubra, assembly GCA_037013555.1. Taxonomy (NCBI): domain Eukaryota; kingdom Viridiplantae; phylum Streptophyta; class Magnoliopsida; order Laurales; family Lauraceae; genus Sextonia; species Sextonia rubra. Next base: position 127,874,543 of record JASUAD010000001.1, read on the forward strand.
ATCCACAGTTAAAGGGCTCCCTAGGCATGCAAGCAGAAGGCCCCACACTGGGATGTGCCAAGGGAGAAGAGTAGTTGCTGAATTGAAGCTGTTTTAATTTTAAATATTGGTCCCAAGCTATTTTAGTTGAGTTATGTAATAAATAAGGGTCCCATTATATGTAGCTTTATGTTAATGTGTAAAGAGGAGGGTCCACATCCTTCAACTAAAAGAAAACAATCGTGTAACAGGGGAGGCTTGTCTCCCATTCGGCCAACCCCTTTTTTTGATGTTTTTTTTTATTTTCTTCTTCATGTCTTAAGTGAAACTTTATTAGATCTTTTAATCTCAGTCATCCATTGCTTAGGGCTGAGTTTTCTCTCTTTATATGTTGTAATTCCATCATTGGGAAGATTATTGATGAATGAAAGAAACCATTTTCCTCTTGAAAGCTTCTTCAAGTTCTTCTTGGAAGATTTCTCGATTTTCCTCGCCCTAGTTAGGGAGTTTGGCGTGAGGCCAAGGCACTCATCTTCTCCAAAGGTATTCTCCGTATTTGTCTTTCTTTTGGTTAGGAATCTCAGCCCTTCTAATCAAATTTCTGCATCCAGCCCCAAGCAAATCTGATTTTCTTGTTGGATCTAACCTAATCTTGGCCAAAGAAGAAAACCCCTTCACAACAACCCTAGATATGACGTCTGGCTATTCCAAAACCAATATTCAGATTTGAAATTTGATAAACTATAGCCCCCACAGCCAACAGATCTGAATATCATTCATGTTACATAGATCTGAACTCAAGATTTGGACCCTAGACTGCTGAAATTTGGTAAACAGCACATTGTGTCACCACATTCAGATCTGAAAATTTAGATTCAGATCTGAAAATTGATTGATCTTAAATCCCTAGAATGGTTGGGAATTCTATTTCCTAAGATCTATTTCCCCACCTTTAGGAAAAGCACTTGTGGGACCGATAACAGGGTGAAACCAACAAATAATCTGTGCTGAAATTAATTTTGCGTTGTGCTGGTGCCTAATTTACATTAATTTGTGTGCTTATTAATTTGAAATTTGATCTCTCTCTTTTGCATATCATTCATTAGTTTTAGGTCCTACATCAATAAGTGGCCCACAATAGTGTTCATGAGGCATGAAGTTCCCATTGATAGCAACCTTCTATAGCTGTTTCATTTGGGAATTTTAGTACAATTGAAGTACTAACGAGGATCACTGAAGAAATTAAATAGAAGATTAGTGGAGCTCTAGTTTTAGCACTGCCAGACTGCGAGAAAGTACTTCACGTTGCTATGGGAGTTGTACTGAGCCAACAGGGATGATTGCTTTTCCACTGAGTGTGTGCCACAGACTAGATACCTACTCTACTTATGACATAAAGTTATATGTCATAGTGCAGGTCCTATGCCACTGGAAGTACTAGTTGGTGCAACAGTAAATTTATGCTCCATTCCAACCATGAAGTTGCCATCAAATTAAAAAATCTGTCCCATGCAAAATGAGTGTTGTTCAACAAGACCTTCCCTTTTTTTCAGTTCAAAGGTTGGCACACATATGACACAACCAGATGGCTATGCACTAAGCCAGAAGGCAAGTTTGATGGTTATTTTGCACCAAGGTGCCCAGGATCAGTACATTTCGAGAATTACAAGCCTAGTGTAAAAGTTGGCAGAATTGTAACTTAACCGAGAACACAACTGTCAGTTGAGGGATGGATTTTACAATCCAATTAGTTGTGAAAATTAAGCGTGTTACTACTGATAGGATTCTTGACAATACTCTTTGCTTAAAACTGCCAAACCAAGCCCAAAGAATTGCAAACAGATTTTGAAAAACAAAACAGAACAAACGTTCTTGTAGTTGTCATTCTTTTTTCCTTTTTCTTTTTACTTTTTTTTGAAAAAGTTGTAGTTGTCATTGTTACCTTGAATAACTTGGCTTAAATATAATCTAGATGCAAATGAAAAACAAATCAGATTGTAATAGAGGGGTGCCAAATCTGCAGCGGTTGTTGTAGATAAAGAAGAAAAGAAATATCCAAGAGAATATAGGCCTCATGACAACTTTCACAAGGGTGTAAATGGAAAACTCAGAGAAAATCCCATAATCACACTATCCAACCTCACACCAACTTTCACAAAGGTGTAAATGGAAGACTCAGAGAAACCCCTCACCCTCACTCACACAGTCCAACCTCATGCCAACTTTCACAAACGTGAAAATGGAAGACTCTGAGAAAATCCACACGAGAACATAATCCAGTCTTACTTTTATGTCACCTATAGTCAATAACAATTGCAGCCAATGGCCTTCACAATGCATAAATGGGCCGTTTCCAAAAGCATTAAAGCCCTAAATCTAATCCTAATTATTCATTAAAGTAAATCTCTACCCTAGAAACTAAGAAGAAATTCTCCTACAGGTAGATTGCATATCAACTGCCCTTCAGGATTACTCCATGAGTGCTTGTCATGGGTCCCCTATAGCCCTATCAGTTGATCACTGACGCAGATGACTCGGGACCCGACTTGGTCATGACCGAGTCCGAGCCGACTTGGCCGAGTTGCATGGGACTCGGTGATGGAGATATCATGCCAAATTCCCTCAATCCATTCAAGGTGTATCAAAGAAGAAGGCGCAGGGCAGCAAATCAAGCTTTAATCTGGATAGATGATCAATATCCAAGCTTTGATCACGAGGAAGGCATAAATCCACCATTGGATTATCACCCAGAGGAAATTCGGTGGTTGGATTTTGGATGATGATATCAGTGGAGGAATGAAAGCCCCATGTGCACAATTTCATTGAAGGCCCCACATAAGGAAGTGTCACATGGATTGAAATATGGGTCTTTTAAAATTGAAGGGTCCCATATTAGTTAATTTATTAGTTAATTTATTTGGTCCCATGTTTTAATTTATGTTAGTTAATTTACTTGGTCCCACGTTTTTTTATTGTGTTAGAGTCTTTATCAAAGGAGAGGCGCCACGTTTAAGTCTTGTGTAATAAGTAAGAGAAAAGGGGGGCCACTACTTATTAAAAAAAAAAGGTGCGCAGGCAACAACTTGCGCACACATCCCGAGGAGGATTCCTCTCCTCCTCTTTTTTCCTTTTTTCTTTTATTATATTATTTTCCTTTTTTGGTGGAAAGGCTTCTCATATTTCAGATCTAGGGCTTTCTTTTCTTCTTCCTTCTACTATGTATGAACTTGAACATTGAATCAGAAAAGAGGATTTCATTGCATGATCTGAATTTTCTTTGTTAATTAATTTTATTCCTGATGGCATTGCATTGCATTATATTAGATTTCACATTGTCCTGCATCACTCGGCCAAGTCCCATGAATTGAGTCTGAGTCGGGGTCAACCCAACTCAGTTTGGGCCGAGTTCAAGTCGACTCAGACTTGGCCGATTTTTTAAACCATGCTCAGGTCCTAGGGTTAGGCCTTGCGTGAGGTGCCGAAGCATGTGTCCACAAACACAATAACAAGGTCTCCACAGAGACTTCTCAATGAGGACGCAAATCAATTAATTATCAAACTCTCTAAAACTTCATTCTCTACAATGAGATATAAATAAGAAGAGAAAACTTGGTGGCTATGAAAACTAACAATTTAACTTAGGAAATAAATTAATAATCCTAATAAAATTTGAAACCTAATCCTAATTACAACTCTTTATATAAAATTAAAAAACTAACACAAGATAATTAGTGAAATAAAACTCCTCAATTAACTTGGGCCCTACACATGTAGACTAGGTTCTCTCTACATCACTCTCCCCTACTTGGAAGGAACTTGCTCTCAAGTTCGGTAAATGTCCACCTCGGTTGAAGATCAAACAGACAAACTTCCAATCCGTCAGTAGCTTTTGTGCACACCTGAAATTTGTATGCGATCGTTTCATCTATTTCGAAATAGGCATGGCACATCGCTTCTTTTGATGGTCGGATTTTGTGTGGACATGTGATTGAACACCTTCTAAAACTTCAATTGTAAAATTTGCCCTATTAAATTGCAATCTCTGACCACCTGTCATTCATCTCCAACAGGTAGATCTTATTGTGAAACCACTGGACCAGTTGTTAGATCCATGTCTTTAATGCCCACTTTTCCTTCATCTTCCTTTACATCTTCCATCTTTTCATCAACGTTGTTCTCTTGTTTAAAGGCAGTTACATCGAATTTTACCTCGAACTTTTCTATTTCTTGACCTTCACCTTGATAATTACCCCCATTAAGATCATTTTCTAAATGAGTGGATATGATTGCCATCATTGCAAGAGTTGCTTGGAGTTGACTAACCAAAGTGGACAACTGAGCAACGGCTCCAGTCAATTTCGAAAACAGTCGCAGGAAATTCTCGAAAACAGTTGCAGGAAATTCTCCATGAATGTAGACACCGCAACTTAAATTTTGATTGGCCTGACGTCGTAGATCTGCTTTTTATGAATACACTGGCGAAAACTCATTTGAAATTTAACTCCTAAGGGCCCCACAACCATGAAATAAATTGTGGCCCTGGTTCCGTCCAATATGCCTTAACTAGATTCTATCCTGCTATCTTAGACTCCTGTGGAATGGATCAGGTTCAATCTAACCTGATATGATGTTGACTTGGACCCGTTTCTCAACCAGAGTCGAACAGGACCCAATATGTTTACCCGATGTGGCCTTCTCTCACTAAACACGTGAGTGCCTCAAACCTATGATGGACCTGGAAGTTAACCGATTCGGATATGGTGCCCAACAGCAGGAGTTCACCTCATGTCTAAGAGATGGACAAGTAAGAGAAAGTCTCCCTTTGCTTTTGGTTCTATTTTGAATTTCAGGCACAAAGAGAAAAATAAAAGAAATCGACTTGGCTCATTGTTTTACTGCAACAATGAGGAAGAGGGTTCTGCTAATGGAGAATGACGACAAAGACAACGGGCTTCTTCTTAGTTCCACTGTTGCAACAGCCGACATCAAAGTGGAGAGGTGACGTGGCCTCCAACTGCAATAGACGATGAAGGTGATGTGGTCTCAGCTGGAATAGGGGTGTGTTGTGTGAGACGATGATGCGGATTATCAAGTGTAAGGTACACTACCTCTATCACACTCTTCTTCTTTTTTCCTTTGATCCTTCTTTCTTCTTCACACTTCTTAGCTTCTTTTTTTTTTCCCCTATGTGTCTTAGGAAGGGTTATGGGGTTTTGCACGACAGGATGAGTGGCAATGAAGGGGGTTTCACTGGTTGGGTCTCAACTGATGGGGTTGGATAATGGTGGGGTTCGGTTCAGCTGGGATACATAGTTAACAAGGTAATGGTTCTCTTTGCATCATTGTTTATCAATTCCTAAAATGGCTCAAATTGTACCATGTAGGAATACAAATGACACATCCCATGTTACTGAACTATATTTTCATGAGCTTGTCACATTGGTTGCTATTCCCTTATGCCGAACTTTATTTAAGTAATCAGGCACTAGATTTTGTTTTAGAAGTGCCTACCAATCACATTTAGATAATCAAACGGAAGTAGTAAACCTTAGATTCGGAATTTTTTTGCAATGTTTAGTGCACAATGATCCAAAGAAGCAGGACCTTGCTGAACCACATGCTGAATCTGCATAATGGTAATTTTACTTATAATCTAGTATTGCAAGGATAATGCTAAAACATCTATCCATAGAATAATGATTGATCTACAGTGCATACTAAACTATGTTTAAAACATATCATCATCTAGCCCTATTTCAATACAAGGATCAAAAAAGCAGTTGCAGTGAGCATAGCCACCAGTGACCAAAAGGCTACGTAACAGGCGACACGTAACGGCTGAGGCGATATATAGCGTCGTATCGGTGTGAACTTTTTTAAGTGGTCAAAAAAATTCAAATATTGCGTAGCAACCAATTTTGTGTGTTTTTAGTGATTTGGAATCATATAAGAGTAGAGACAACTCAGGGAAAGGCTATTGAATTTGAGGAGAATAAATAGGAAAAATATTGATTTAACTTAAAATTGATTAGCTCTAGTAGGTTTTAGACGGTAGCATCACTATTTTCAAAATAGCATAACGGCCGCTATTTTGAACCATGTTTCAAAATACATACCAACGCTATAATAAGACACCAACCTGAACCCATGGTTGAGGACAGTTTTCTCATATATTTAGAGCTAGGCAAAGACCTTCCAAGAATGAAACAAGCACTCTGTCTAAGGTCCTCATGTTAGTTGGCTTGACACCCTCTATTTCGTTGCCGGCTGCTGTTGCATGATGATTTGAATTAATGATGGCAAATTCTCTTCCTTTGCAATTTTCTTTCTTTTGAGTGTGCGCTACATCAAATCTCCCTCCCTTCCGCCCTCCCTCTCGAGTTTGACTATTTAACTATTGACTCAGATTTAACCAGTCCATAAGTCTATATAATTATGGATGAAATGTTCTTCATTCTTATAAAAGAGCCACGCTACCATGTCTTTATCTTGCAATCAAACTTTTATTAAAGTATCCAGATTACCAACCAGGCACAGTTTTGCCCATCAAAAGTCATAACTCTATGGCATACCACCTCATACTAAAAAATCTTTTTTGTTTTTTAATATCTGCTAACATTGCCTTCACTTCTGCTTTCTCACAAGATCTAATCCAACCCCACCATAAGCAGTGCCCAACCAATGTGCAACTCACATCCCCTTACACAAGTCACACAAGTTAAACAAAATTTAAAATGTTACACAAGTTATATTTCATCCATGTCACTACAGAAGAGAAAAGGGGCAATACCTGCGGAAATAGCTCTTGCAAAGATTGGAAGACCGAACTGAAACCCATATGTTAAAAATAATTGATCTGTCAAAAAATGAGAAAGAACAAGTCAAAGTCAGTCATGATCAGAACTCAGAACATCAACACCAGCCCCAGGCCGAGTTCTCAATGGCAACGGAGCGAAAAGCCAACAGGAGAAGGCCAAGAAGCCCCTAAAAACAGCAATCAAGCTAAACAAAAGCAGGATCCGGGCAATTCAAAACCAGTACAAAGCCTTCATGGAAAGTTATTCAATCCAGATCCAGACAAGCCCCCGAAATCCCCCTTTTTTGCCAGGATCTCAGATAAGATCACCGACAGCAGCATCTCCTTCAGATTTCAGTGCCATTGATCGTGTGAGATCTGGGATGGCAAAGAGAGAAAGAGATCTAGAAATCGAATGCAAGCGATGAAATGAAGCAGAATCGACGCTGAAACCCTAGAAATTGATGGGGAATTACCTGGAACGGATGCAGCCGCGGTGGATATGGGGTTTCTTGGATGAGGAGGAAATCGAGGGGCTGCCGACGGAGGGAGGGATTGTGTGGACTCGGCTCATGGGAATATATATAGCATCGGGGAAAGTGTAGATTTTTTTTTTTTCTAAGTGGGACCCACGGGTTCAATGGTCTTTAATAGTCTTTAACTAAGAACGTGTGTTTTTTAAGCGTCCGTGAAAAGATTTTTGTCTTCTAAGTAACTTTGTGAAAAGACTTTCTTCCAAATTTATATAATAGTGCGAAAGTTAATAGTGGAACATCGAAATAGCATGGAACGTTGAATTTGAAGGTTAAATCACTTTCTTTGGGTTAACATATCACTCCCTTTCTTTCACTCGCTCACTAAAAATATATATATATATATACATACACTCAATATATATAGAGACAGATTTATCAAAAAAAGCTAACTACTTATGGTAATCATAATTGAGAACTCAAATATTTATTATATCATTAGAGGACCTTTCACTCAGTTTTTTCATTCTCGTTTTACTCCTCTTTTGTTGATGTCAATAAAATCCTAAAGAATTAATAAACTCTATTAAAACAAGACAAAACGAGAGATGGCAACAAAAATGTTTGGGTAGCCACATCTTATTCCATTCATTGTCATCTTCTCAGCTATTTCCTTTTCTCCATTCATCTTTGTGATGTTATCTTTCCATTCAATGATTTAGTTTGTCACACAATTTTCTGTTAGCCAAAATGGCTCATTCTGGGAACTTTGAACGGATTAGATTTGCACACCAATAATATGATTAAACGTAAATGGATCTCCAAAATTTTAGGGCATACCTGAATCCATCGCTAAAGGAGACGGAACAGGTGCCAAAATGAGTCTTACAACTCCCTCAGCCTTCTCTTGATGCCAGCAAGTCGATGGTAATGCCAAGCTCTATCCTTTGAGTCAGTATGTATGTATGTAAGTGAAGATGAGGGAGTTCCCTTGCCCTTTTATAGCCATCTGACCATCACCGATGACTGCAACGTTTCCTTTTCATTATGGACCGTTGCAATGTTTCATTCATGGAGATTCAACACAGAAAAAATTGAAAACTTTATGCATGGCAGTGAATGGCAGTTAAAGGGAGGAGAGAACGTTACAGCAATGGGGCGGTGGTCATTTGGACCACCACCCTCGTCTTCTAACAATCTCTCACTTAGTCCATATGACCACTATACATCCACTTAGTATATATAGTATATGAGAATACTTTATTTTGCAAACGAATTTTGAAAACGACTCTAACTGATGCGCATCATTTGAAAACACCGATTATCCATGAAAACTGTAATGCTAAAGTCTTTAATCTGTGACTAGGTTAGTTTTCTAATGCGAATTGTGGCGGTTACACATCTTGACGATATATTTCCTTCCACAATCACAACACCAGTATCCTTTTCTAATCAAGAACTTAAGTAAAAACTTTTATATGACTTCTTTAATGGGAACTATAATGTCATAACACTTTTATATTCTTACTTCATTGCATAATTATCACATGTGAATATATAACAAAATAAGAATTGCAAAATCATTTCTTTAATTGATCAATGAATAGTGTCATACATCATTGATTCCTACAAGGCATATCTTTCAATCCCATACTCAATACATGGTCTTTAAAATCATTTGGCGCCAATGCCTTTGTCAATGGATCAGCAATCATGAGCTTCGATGGAGCTCCAACAATTGACACTATACGATCTCGCACTTTTTCCTTCAAAACAAGGTACTTTACTTCTAGAAACTTTGATTTACTGGAACACTTGTCATTTTGCTCAAAAAGTCAAGTAGCATTGTTATGCCAGTAAAGTTTTAGCGATTCAGAAACACTGCCCATAATTGTAAGTCCATTGATGAAGTTACGCATCCATAATGCGTGACCCGTGGCTTCAAAGCATGCCACATACTCTGCATCAAATGTGGATGGAGTGACTAGCGTTTACTTTGCACTCCTCCACGACACTGCCCCGCCAGCCAACAGAAAGATGTAACCAGATGTTGACTTTCTAGTATCGAGACAACCCGCAAAGTCAGAATTTGAGTATCCAATGACCTCCAGTGTATTGGATCTCTGATATGTGAGCATATATCTTCTAGTGCCGTTGAGATAACGCATCATTTTCTTGACAGCTACCCAGTGAGGTATGCCTGGATTACTTTGATATCGACTTAACATCCCAACTGCAAAACTAATATTTGGCCTCATGCATGTCTGTAGGTACATTAGACTTCCTACTGCTGCCACATAAAGATATTTATTCATTTCTAACTTTTCTATGTCAGTCATGGGGCATTGATCTTTACTAAACCTATCTCCCTTAGACATTGGGGCATTTTGTGGTTTACTCCTTTCCATTCGGAAACGTTTGAGAATACTTTGCACATAGGCTTCTTGACACGACCCGAGTAATCCTCGAAATCGATCTCTGAATATCTTAATTCTTATTATAAAAGTTGCTTCACCCATATCTTTCATGTCAAAATTATTCTCAAGGTATACCTTAGTTTCTCGGATCATACTAAGGTCATTGCTAGCTAGTAAAATGTCATCTACATACAGGACTAAAATGACAAACTTGCTCCCACTGATCTTAATGTAAATACAATTGTCAACTGGATTTTCGATAAAACCAAAAGATGTAATAATATGATTAAACTTTAAATACCATTGTCTGGAAGCTTGTTTCAGCCCGTATATCGACTTCTTTAACTTACAGACCAGCCTTCGATTATTACCTTGTTGAACAAACCCTTCAGGTTGTTCCATGTACACTTCTTCATCAAGATTCCTATTCAAGAAAGCTGTTTTAACATCCATCTGATATAGCTCTAAGTCATAATGAGCTAATAGGGCCATTACAATTCTGAATGAGTCTTTCTTAGATACCGGAGAGTAGGTTTCGTGAAAATCGAGACCTTCTCTTTGAGTGAATCCCTTAGCCACTAATCGGGCTTTAAATCGTTCAACTTTACCTTTAGAGTCCTTTTTAGTCTTAAAAACCTATTTACAACCGACGGTCTTGGACCCTTCAGGTAGTTCAACGAGATCTCAAACGTCATTTACAGCCATAGATTCTAATTTTTCTTTCATAGCATCTAACCATTTATCAAAATTGTCACTGTGTACAGCTTTGTTAAAAGTTTTTGGATCTTTTTTAATTCCAATATCCGATTTTTCTAGATACACAACATAATCATCCGAAACAGCAGGCCTTCTCATACGAGTCGACCTTCTCAATACTTCCGGATTTTCTTCAGGAATGTTTGGTTGTATTGGAGGAGTTGGTTGTGTATCTTGAGGAATTGGATCAACAGGTCATTCTGGGAATGCCTCTATATCAAGTGGAATCATTAATCCATCTTGAATAGAGGATTGAGGCTCATCTCTAATCTCCTTGTATATAATGTTTCTAGCCTCGCTACTCCCACTGTTGTCATGATTCTCCAAAAACTTAGCATTATGGGACTCAACTATTCTTGGTGAATGATTATGACAATAAAATTGATACCCTTTAGACCTCTCTGGATATCCAATAAAATATCCACTCACAGTTCTAGGGTTTAACTTCTTTTCTTGTGGATTATACACTGGCACTTCAGATGAACATCCCTAAACTCTGAAATGGTTTAAGCTGGGTTTCCTACCAGTCCACAACTCGAAAGGAGTTTTGGGAACTACTTTACTAGGAACCCTAGTTAAAATATACATGGCCATTTTTAAAGCTTCACCCCACATAGACTCGGGTAACGAAGTATTACTAACCATACTCCTAACCATATCTGAAAGAGTTCTATTCCTTCTTTCAGCAATTCCATTCTGCTGAGGAGTTCCAAGCATTGTGTATTGGGCAACAATATCTTCGGATTCTAGGAATCTTGCAAACGGACCAGGGTTATGGCCCGCTTCAGTGTACCTACCATAGTATTCACCACCACGATCCGATGTCACAATTTTGATCTTCCTATCTAATTGCTTTTCTACTTCTGCCTTAAATATTTTAAACATAGTCAAAGCATCAGACTTTTCTTTAATGAGATAGACAAAACCAAAACATGAGTAGTCATCCATAAATGTGATGAAATATTGTTCTCTTGTAAAATAAGGTATATCTATTCTTCCACAAACATCCGTATGGATTAACTGTAGGAGTTCAGAACTTCGTGTGGCAGTTTTCTTTACTGTTTGTGTCTGTTTTCCTTTAATACAGTCAACACAGACACCGAAATTAGTGAAATCAAGGGTTGGTAATAACCCATCCTTCACTAATCTTAACATCCTCTCTTTCGAGATGTGTCCTAACCGTTTATGCCACAACATAAAAGAGTTCTCTTTTACTAGTCCTCTTTTCATGCCAACATTCATTCCACAAGAAACATGGTGTGTAATTAGTGACTGTGTATATAAAGTATCTAACTATAATTTATATAAACCATCACACAATAAACCACTACCAATCATTATATTATTGAAAAATAGTTTCAAAGATCCTTTATCAAAATTAAAGACATATCCTTTCACATCCAATTTGGAAATAGAAACCAAATTTCGGGAAATCTCCAGAACATAGAAGGTGTTCGGCAGATCCAGAATGAAACCGGTATCTAGCACCAGCCTATACGTGCCTACTACCTCGACTCTTGACTCCTTCCGGTTCCCCATAACGATGGTTCGTTCCCCATTACCTGGTCTCCGGGTTGAAAGGAATCCCTGCATACAACCAGAAATCTGAACGGTTGCACCAGAGTCTACCCACCATGTATTAGATGGGACATTAATAATATTGGTTTCACATACAAGAGATAAATTTCTTTGCTTACCTCTTTTCTCAAACCAATTTTTCCTTTTGATGCAGTCCTTCTTAAAATGTCCCTTCTTGCCACAAAAGTGACATTTTTTGGACCCTTTCTCTTCATTGGTTTCTGACCTTTCGGATCTACCTTGGGCGTGTTGGCATTGTTCTTGAGGTTTCTAAAAACTTTCCTGCCCTTTACATGGGAGACTAAGTTTACTTGAAGTTGCCCCTCAGCCTTAAGCCTCCTCTCTTCTTAATCACATCTAGCGATCAACTCAGTTATGGTCCACCGACTAGAGCTCTGATTGTATGTTACTTTAAACGGGCCAAATGCAGGGGGAAGGGAATCCAGAATGAATTGGATCAAATATCCATCTGAAATACTCATGTCTATATCCTTCAACTTGGATGCTAGGTTAGACATGAGTAGGATATGTTCCCTAACTCCCTTCGTCCCATCGTACTGCATGTTAGTTAATTTTTTCATTAATGTGGCGCCTAATGCCTTGTCAGTCACTTCAAATTGTGACTTAATCTGTTCTAAGAGTTCCTTGGCATGTTTTCTTGGATCAAGTGATCCCCTTATACTCTTAGAAACTGAAGTCATAATAATCTTTTAGCATTTCTTGTCACATTTGTGTCACTGTTCATGTTTGGCCTTTTCAGGTACAGAACTCTGTTCGGTGAGGGCAGAAGGCATGGGCTCATCTAAGGCCATTTCTAAGTCGAAAAAAGTTATAGTCAATGCTAACATGTCTAACCAGTCAGGATAATTTGATCCATCTAATAAGGGAATGGTTCCTAAGCACGAGGGAAGAGTCATTGGTCTGGAGGAAGAAGCTGTAAAAGGAAAGAAGAGATAAACTATTACTCTCACAACTCTATAATGCTTTAAATTTAAAGGAATCTTACAACAGAAATAATAATTTTACATCATTACAAATAACCTTTGGGTCAAATACAATATGTTAATTTTATTATTCTCATTTATTTAATAAAACCACAATTTATTAAGTGAATAAGTGAGATCCCACCTTTGGGTATAGATCAGCACGAATTCACAAAACATCTTTAATGTGTTTTATCCCAATCTTCAAATAATCGAAAGATAAACTCCTTTAGGTCGATTATCTATCATTTAAGTGAAGTTGCAATTTAAGTGTCATTTATGGTATCTCTAATTCAATATTTAAGATATGAGTGTCATCATAACTGGGCCACTTTGGTGAGAACCTAGTTAACTCATAATTTAAATTGAAAACTATGACACTAATTTAACCATCAAATATTCATGCATGTAATCAAATCATAACTCAAACAACATTAATCATGTAAACAATAAGCGGAAAACATGAATTTAAATGAGTTAAACATGCATAAAACCTTATGATATCATCATTGAACCATTAGATCGGGAATTAAATTTACTAATATGGTAAATCTCATCATAAAGAACAAAACAAAAGAAACGGATCGAAAATCCGATATCATATGCGTTTGTAATGATCAAAATAAGATTTCGATCATTCATTTTTCTTTGATCTGGCCTTGATCTGATCATAATTAAATGATCCAGTTTTATCAGAATGATTACAGCATTTAAATACATCAATTGGACGGTTCTAATCGGAACGGATCAATTTTATAATGACCCAATTATTCAGAAACATATAATTATCAAGATAATAATACTTTATTCAAATTAGGCTAGGCCAGTGGGTCGGGTCGGACCCAGGTTATAAATTGACCTGTTCAGTCCAGTCAGGCTCGAAAGGTTGGGCTGGGTCAAGACAGTTTACTCGGGTCAGTCTGAAAACCCGAATCCGAGGCCCAATATTCTTTAATTCCAGTTGAGCCAGGTCAGTCGGGTCGAGCCTGACCTGCAAACCGAAACTACAAGCCTGACCAGCAATTCGGGTCGGATCCAAATTGGGTTTGCAATATCCGGCCCGCATAAGGTCCGGGTCGTTAACAGCAGGTCGTGTCAATTCAGCGGGTTGACCCATCTTAGAACCCAAACCCGTATATAATTCGGGTTAGTTTTCAGGTCATCGACCTGACCTGAAACCTGACCCGCAACTATTCATCGTCTCCTTCAACAGAGACGGTGAATAGCCAGGGTTCCCAGACACGCCGGCAGGGCCGCGGACGGCTGCTGGGGTCCAGCGCGAGGTCGGCGACGGCTGCAGCAGGGACGACCGACCCTTTCTTGTCGCCGGCCGGCGACTGCAACAATTTTTTTTTTTTTGTTGTTCTGCGCTGCGCCTACATAACGGCTGCGCGCCGCTACGGCCAGTCACGGTCGTCGCCCCAGGCGACGGCCAAGCCCCTTTTGTTTTTTTTTTTTTATAAACTCTAGTCTGTTCTCTGTTCTGAAAACGGAAAAACAAAGATTCCTGTTTTCTATAATTCTAACCGGTCCAACACAAATACCATAGGCTCTGATACCAATTATTAGCCAAAATGGCCCATTTTGGGAACTTTGAACAGATTAGATTTGCACACCAATGATATGATTAAACGTAAATGGATCTCCAAAATTTTAGGGCATACCTGAATCCATCGCCAAAGGAGATGGAACGGGTGCCAAAATGGGTCTTACAACTCCCTCAGCCTTCTCTTGATGCCAGCAAGTCGATGGTAATGCCCAACTCTATCCTTTGAGTCAGTATGTGTGTATGTAAGTGAAGATAAGGGAGTTCCCCTGCCCTTTTATAGCCATCTGACCATCACCGATGACTGCAACGTTTCCCTTTCATTATGGACCGTTACAACGTTTCATTCATGGAGATTCAACACAGAAAAAACTGAAAACTTTATGCATGGCAGTGAATGGTAGTTAAGGGGATGAGAGAACGTTACAGCAATGGGCGGTGGTCATTTGGACCACCACCCTCGTCTTCCAACATTTTCATCATCTCCATTCACCATCATCTTCCTTGTGTTCTTTCTCTTTGTGACGACTTGGGAAGACTTGTAGAGCAGAGAAGAACACTTCATGTAAACAAAGTAAGTTCCTCTTGGGTAAAGAAAAAACCCCTAACTTTATTTGTTCTCATCTCTATTTTTCTTTTCTTTCTTTTTATTTTCATATCAATTCATGGATGCGACGCTTCAGAAGACTAGCAGTGTAGAAAAGAGAACTCCTTGCAAACAAAGTAAGTTCCTCTTGGTACTGAAAAGAAATCCTATTTAAGTTCGTTCTCATCTCTATTTTGTAACTTGTTCAGATCACTAAATGGATTTGTTTGGAATCCCATGACTCCTCTTGTATATTCCCTTTCATCCGTTCAAATTAATATTTGTGAATTTATCTGTTTGTAATCTCCTCTATATGTTCCTTTTGTTAGATGAGGTTGGTCTTGCAAAAATGATGAGATTAGGAGTGAATAATATAATAAAATAGGATTTTCCATCTTTTGTTTTTTCTGTAATTTCAGATTTACAAAATATTTTTAGAGAAAACTAAATCCACATGCAGGTTATTACAGGTTTGTTGGTTCAACAGTATTTATAGTTGATCTTCATGCGGAATATAGGGGATGTTAGAGAAATAGGAACAAGTGAAAATGAGAATAGATTTGGTAGTAATGTGCATGGTTGTTGCCTGTAAATGAATATTACATGTAATATGCATTTGATTGGTGGTTGTATGGATGCTAAATTTGGATGAGGCATCTCCTTCTCAAGGAGAATGTGATATATTGGCTTATTTTTGTTTGTCAATCTTGCTCAGGCTTCCATGTCTTTGTTCGGAGCCCAAACAGATTTATAGTTCGTCTAGCTGGTATCGAGGAAAATTGAAATTCAATACCACAGCCAAGGACTGTGAAGAATGTGTGTGAGGTTCATCTAAAAGTGAATGCAGGGCCATTGAGTGTCAGCTTTATTGCAAGAATTAAAATGTCCATGTGTTGAACTGTAGAAACTCTTTCATAGTAATTTTCTCTGTCAATGTGTAATATGCTATTATTGATAGCTGCTCCCTTATCTTACATTAACACATGGGCTGTGCATTTCTTTTCAGGTGTCAAAAACGGTTACATCTTCTGTTTAGCACTCTATGGCAGCCATTAAGATGTCATTTTTTCTATTGATTTCGTATTTAGGTGGTATTCATTCTATTGCAGCCGTGCTATTTGTTAGAGATGAAAGTTTCTACCTTGATGTGGCAACCAACAGGTGAATTCCCACATTTCAGTGATCCAGACTATTTTATGTGGTCTATATCATTATGGATCGGGCATGTTGCAATTTGTTCCCTCCAGTGTGCAATATGCAATTTATTTCTTATTAGTCCATATTCATCGATATCGACAAATCTTATGTTGATATCGATAAATTTTTTGCTGACGTCGACAAATATTATTACACTAATTAAACTGAAAATCTATATATCAGTGCAGGTTCATCAATGTCGACATATTATATGCTATTATTGACAAAATTTTTGTTGATGTCAGCGAATAGTATTACATTAATAGAATTGAGAATTTATCTACTAGTGCACATTCGTCCACGTTGATAAATTTTATGTTGATGACAACAAATCTTTATTAATGTCCATAAATATTATAACACTAACTGAACTGAAAAATGAATTTGAAATATGATCCCACCATTCACTGCTAAGGATTACACAAGCGAGAAAAATTATTTCTTTAAATGAATGACATAGAGCCACCAATACAAAAAGACATGTCACCAACAAAATTTAAAGACTGTTATCGACCAATAAAAAGAAGACGCTAGTCCACCCTTACAAAAAAGAAATCAGTAATTAACATAACTCCTCTATTAGAATTTATAAATGAAATATTCACGGTTGCCACGTCCAATTGTATTCAGCAAGAAAATCAACATCCACCGTATTACGTATGACAAGTATTTTATACTCGATTTGATGGAGATGCAGTGATGCACGTCTTGTGGCTCCTGCCAACAATTTGCTAGCTTCCTTTTTCGTTAGTGCTTGAAGTACGATTGTGCTTCAGATTATTCTCTATGCTGCTTTTAGTTACATTTGGCCTTGTCTGTGTTGCTGGACTGTGCATTTGGTGCGGCCACTTTTTCATAAGGGAAAGTTAAAATATGAGCTAAATTCTCTACAATTCCATGAAACCACAATTTCAATATTAGGTTAAGTACATTTATTTTATTTGGGATATTTAGAGACCATTCTCCATAAATAATTTCATACCTCATTAACTCCAACTACATTTTGCTTAACCCACTAAGTCCTACTGAAGTAATTTAATATTGTATTAGGTCATTTTAGTTAGCATTCAGGACAAACACTAACAAAAATACCACCTCTTCTATTATAATTGTATTGACGTTAATGAACAATGACGTCACCTATACTTTTTTTTTTCAAGCTTTAAAATTCTATAATTTTCGTTACATTTAACCATTTGTAATAAAATTTATATATTTAGAATCCTTTTTCCAAAATCTACAAACAAGATTGATATTGAATATTTAATTCTATATAAAAAAGAATTTATCCATTTCGAAACAGATGAATCCATTTGTTTACTATTTAATTATTTATTTGTTTACTCTGTGTGTGTGTGTGTGTGGGTGGGCCGGTGGGTGGGGGGGTAGGGTGGTACAGACAAATGAATTCATCTGTTCAGGAAAAAAAAAAGTGACTAAACTAACCCAAAAATTATTCTATTTGATTGATATTTTTCTGTTAAACAATTAGATAAATTCAGTCAAGTATGAATTTATATATTTACATTTATCTATTAGAAATTGAAAGAGAGGAAGAAAGAATGAACCCCACATCCAAAAAAAAAAAAAAAAGAATTCTCATCACTAGAAAACGGTACTTCCAATATGAAAGTTTCCCCAACCAACACATAAATTTCAAACAAATAAATTTAGCTATTTGTTTTTAACTAAAATTTTATCTGTTGGTGTGGTCTGGTGTAAAATCATGATTGTATGCACATTACATGCACCCACCTTATAGCTTTGGACTTTGCTAGCTATGCCTTGGCCTATATAAGAACCACAAACTGATGCTTATGGTTAAGGGTATCTCCATAAACTACAAAGTGTCTCAAACATACAGGTTGTTGTTTTTATAACATTGTTATTTATACGTGTTCATTAAGGTGGGCCACCGGTTCAATGGTTCTTATTTTAATCGTGCAGATTTAATAAAATTTATATATTTGAAATCCTTGTTTTTTAATATCTACAAAACAAGACCCATATTGAATATTTAATTCTATAAAAAAAAGAATTTATTTGTTTGGTGCTTTTTTTATTATATGACGAAAAAGATGAATTCATCTATTCAGATGAATTCATTTGTTTAATAGTTATTTATCTATTTGTTTACTAGCAGACAAATGAATTCATCTGTTCAGGCAGAAAAGTGACTAAATTAATCCAAATATGATTCTATTTGATTGATATTTTTCTGTTGAACAAACAAATAAATTCATCTGTCTACTAGTAGTCAAGTCTGAATTCACATATTTACATTTATCTATCAGAAACTGAGAGAGAGGAAGAAAGAATAAACCCCACATCCAAAAAAAAAAAAAAAAAGAATTCTCATCGGTAGAAAATGGGAATTTCCAACATGTAAGTTTCCCCAACCAACATATAAATTTCAAACAAATAAATTTAGCTATTTGCTTTTAACTAAAATTTTATTATATGACAAAATAGATGAATTCATCTGTTTAAATGAATTCATCTGTTCACTATTTATTTATATATTTGTTTTTTCGCCTAGGCCTTTTCATGTCTCAAATTGTGACCATGGCCCAGATTCACGTGACTATAGTCGTGTGTGCTACTTGTTAGCACCAATTTAAGTTAATTATCAGGAAAACGAAGGTGGCATATCCGAGTTAGACTACCAAACCCTGCTTGGCCAAAATGGCCAATATCGCTGTCATGCATGGTCTCTTGCCTAAAAGTTTGGCTACAGTGGAAGTGTTGGTCTCCATGGAATGATCATAAGTTGTTGGGGAGGTCAAAAGTGTATTAAATCCTTGCAAGAGCCATCAAAGGTAAACATGTAGGGCTTCACTGGGCTTGTCCAGAGGTGGTTGCTTCAGCTTGAACTAGACCTGAGCCTAGCCTACATCAGCTTGGTGATATTTGAGTCAGGTCGGATTATTATTTTTTTCTTTTCTTTTGAAACATATGGATTTCAAGAGAGAGTGCAGACAGAGAAATTTTTTGAAAAGATTTATATGTTGGATCATCGGAAAAATAAAATTACATCAATTTTATTTATTCATCACTGTAAATACATAATTTTCTCTATTTTGGCCTCATTGATGTACCAACAAATAAAAAAATAGATTTGATATGTTTGAAAAAGATAAAATATTTAATTTGTTCGAAAAAGAAAAAGATTTTATCTGTTGAAAGAAGACATCAATTTTATCTATTCATCATTTTGAATGGATCAATTTTATCTATTTGGCCTCATTGATAGACCAACAGATAAAAAAATAAATAAATAGAAAGAGAGGAGATTCAATAGATGAAATTGTTGTCTACAAGCTATTAACATCCGAAGAAGTGCTGCCTCACCTGGCCGCAATCCATGTTCCTTCTCCAATCTCTTTAAGCAATGTAATGCCTCTTTTGGCGAACCCATGCATTGCGAACCCACCAACCATGGCAACCGAAGAGAAGATGATTTTCCAAAGGATGGGATCCCGCTGGGAAATTTCGTCAAACAAGTGGTGTGCATTGGGTAGAAAGGAGGACGATTGGGCATGAATGCGGAGGATGGCAGTTTAGACTGGACAGTTGGAGGCGGCAAGGCCGTGGAGGGTGGAGTGGAACTAAAGGCTGGAGAAGAGGGTGTAGTGGAGCTAGAGGTGGAGATGTGATTTTTAGGGTTGTGAATGAGCTGCTGAAAAAGACTGGTGTGAAGACTTTAAGATAAAAAAGAAAGGAGGGTCATTTTTGTCAATATACAGTGATTTTTTAAATCAGAAATCTAATGTGGCAAAAATTTAATCCCTGAACGTATCCTAGCGTAGGAAAATATATAGAGGCCTATGACAGAAGTCAATGAAAGGAGCATAAGTCCAACGAGGCAGTTTACAACGTACCTACACAAATGCGCCCCTTTTGCCAACTTTGTACTGTATTCCCACAATTTCTTAATGAAGTGGGTCCTATTAAAAGGTCAATGGTGAACAGCTTAAGTGAGAGATTTGTAGATGGACTACCACTTTTATGTGATTGATTTACTAAGGTAATTGTTGGGTAGTCATTTCCTACCAAGCCAGTTAATAATAATAATAATACTAAGGGTTGGTCATTTGTAGATCTTCATCTTTAGTCTTCAATTTTAGCCCCTTTGATAAGAATTCCTAGCCATTCAATGCTAGGCAAATAAATGGATCCTATGCTTCTTTCCTAAAGACATTTGTAGTTATTTTTATTATTATTTACAAATACACCCTGTGGTTGCAGTATATAGTGATACATCTCCACCCTTTCATTTTAATACCTTCCATGTCCCCAAAATCAGTAGCCTAGAAAACACCATAAGTTTTAAGAGTGAAATGATAATTTTGTCTGTGTCTTTATCTTTACATGCATGATTTCAAAAGCTTGGACATTTGTTAAACTTGTAACGTTGATAGTAACTATGGTACATTAAGTTGCAGACAGTAACCATATATCAACCCACTCTTATCAACTCATTGTCCACTTCATTAATTCAAACCAATGATAATAACAACGAACACCTATACTTATATTTGGTTATAATTAACCCAATCCATTCACTATCAACCTATACTCATATTTGGTTATAATTAACCCAATTCATGCACTATCAACCACGTTGGTGAAAGTTTCAAAATACATAATTAACTTCATGTGCATTAAAGTCTCTGAGAGAAACACCAGTGGGGGCTTACGATGAAATAATTGGATTTTTGCAAATAATGAAATACATTTTTCATTTAATAGATATAAAGGCAAAGCTATCATTTTATAAAAAATCATTGTAGTTACCCATCTAGTTACAAATACTGGTTTTAGGCCATGAATGGTATTAAAAATTAAAAAGCAAGGATGCATCACTAAATACTTAAACCACAAAGACTGATTTGCAAATTCTATAGACCTTATGGGGTATATTAAAAAAAAAACTCTCATTTTTTTCCCAATGCTGATTTATTTATATAAGAGGAAACAGAAGGTGGACATAACGCTAGTATTATTATTGTTATTGTATTATATGTCCATATGTTGTACTTTTGATTTTTTTTTTTTTTAAAGGAAACAGTGGTGGTACTTCTGGTCAGATTTACAATATTTACCGAGCATAAGGATATATACAATGAACATCATATCAGCTATCCATAAAATATCCTGGAAAATACTAGTTGCCACTGCCAGAATGTACTCAACAGAAGTAAACAGTAAATATATAATGAGTGAATGCTTGAACTACTTAACTCTTTTTTCTTTTTTTTTCACCTTTTTTAAATAGCTAATTCTCTTTAACCCTCCTTTACATCTCTATTCGCTGCCATGTAAAATCTGTAATTTCCAACTTGTTCAGAAGCATCGTTACACAGTAGCAGGACCCACTAACAATGACTCACTAGTAAGGAAGTATGGGATCCTAAGCACTAAATCCTGTTGCCCAAGAGTTCTGATGAACCATAAGAGATGAAATAATCGGACAAATCATAGATGCCCAATCTTTTTTTTTTTTTGTACTATGATTGGTTTCTGTACATTCTTCTGAACCACTGCTCAGGGGATTTTAATGAACCTTAGTAGTATTCACAGACCTATGATTCCTCCATTAATCGAACTGTAAGAATTTATCATTCAATTATCAGGACTCACGACAAGCCATGGCTGAGTCAGACAGTTGATGGTAAGTTTAGAAGTCCAATAGAGTTCAAGAAGCCGCTAAACCAGTCTTGAAATAATATCCAAAATAACTACATTCAATTGATCAAAATAACAGTCCCTTAAAAACTAATCCAACAGCCTGCACACTATATATTGACAAAAGGAACGTGTACTTAATCAGCTAGTCATGTTCTCACAAAAAACAAAAAAATAGAAGTCCCTCCACAACACTAATACATTTTTCAGTATTCATAGAAATCGCTCATTACCCGCACCTTGATTTGAACAAAATTACAAACATAATATACTAGCTATTAAAAGGGGAGAGAGCCAACAGACTCTGTACCTCTCTGAGTCTGTCCTTTTTGCACCATCTGGAACCCCATTCAGTTGCTTTCTATCACTTGGTTTCAACTGGCTCCACAATGTTCAGTTGAATTCTAGTTGAAATAGAATCATCATCCACAAGTTTCTTTGGGGTTGCGGGCTGCTGGCCCTGTCTATTTTGTGCTCCCTGAAAAAAAAAAAGATACGAACTAAATAGGAAGAATAGAGAGAGAGAGAGAGAGCATAAAGCTTTCAGAACACTGATCTGATAATAAATCATGTCTCAAGAATCTCACTGATTGGATAATCCTAACAAATCACTAGCAGGCAAATGGAGGGCTAAGAAGGTTACAAAGCAATGGTCCACTTTCAAAGGAAGAATTTTGTGGCAAATTCAAAATACCATTGGTACTTATGATTGATAATCTGAAAGTCAAAACCGTATCAGAAATTGTTCAAGGGGATGAATCAAACAGTATCATGAATCATATTGCGAATCATATGATTCTTTATTCTCTTACATAAATAAAAATAAAAAAATAATTATAAAAAGTAGGCAGTCATAATCAATCCATTTTCTATCTATAGCTACATAAGTTCAATGACAAATAAGTCTTAGGATACAATCACATAGAGAACACCATAAAGAACATCATTACATACATTAATATATCATAAAGAACATCATTACATAAATATGTTTAAGATATCAACTTTACTAAGAAAAATAAACAAGTGAATGGTTTTTTTTTTTTTCATAAAAAACTGTCATCTTTACTGTGAACACTGCCCCATATAGGCCTTTCTGGGCCCATTTGTATTCTAATGGACTTGACCCAATTATACTATATTGAGCTCAAAGGTTTTTCAATCAATTTTCAGTGTTAGTTATGATTTTGATTGGCAGTTCCACTTTCCCTCTCCACTTTCAATCAATCAATTCCACTTTCTCTCTACAGTGCTCATCTCTTGCAAGAACCATTTTATCTCTTTTATCTCATCAAACTACCATTTTTTTTAAAAAAATTCTATATCTTTCTTTCTGCAAAAGATCATGTCTCTACCTCATCTCTTTTGTCTCCCTTCTACCTGATATTTCCATTCTCATTTTAAGTCATTTGTTCTCGGATCCCAAAAACAAGTATTCGTATAACTTTTTCAATATATGAAAGCTTTATTTGCATGAAAATACCTGTGCTAAGAGCGGATTATTGTGCTAGTATACCTTAAGCACATGTGGATAGACTTAGTCAAAAGGATAAATTGTAAATAACTTAGTTTCCTTTTATATTAGATTGTAATTGCTGTACATGATTGTGATTAACAAAGCTGTAAGCAAGGCAAGTCTTGGTGATAAAAAGGGATGGTGAACGACAACCCAAGGACAGAAAAATTCTAGCAATATTGTTTTCTTGTTACGGTTATCTCTTTGTCATGGTATCAGAGCCCATGGTATCTACAACATTGTCGAAGGATTCTACCCAAGTTATGATTCTGCCCAAGTTATGTCATTGTCTTGAAGATTCTTCAAAGCAAACCATCAGTGGTTTCTTTTGGACTCTCTCGGATTAATCAATCTGTTCCAGTCAAAGCACTGTCATTTGGATCAAGCACCTGATCAAACAGTGGGCCCCACCATCACAGAGGCTGATAACTGGAAGAGCATCCATTCCTGGTCACCCATTTTTGTTAAGCATTCTGGTGATTTTTCAGGAATTTTTTTTTCACACAGGTCAGTTTTTACTCCCATCCTACTATCGATAATTTCATGGAATAGTTTTGATCACAGCCGTATAACTTTGTATCACCGGTCGGATCTAGCTCAAATCTTGTCTTGAGTAGTCTCACTACAATACAAATCTAATCTGGAAGTTAGATTCTTGAATCAGTTTTTTATCAAAGGAAAAACAGAATTCCAGTGGCTGAACTAGGGGTTGCCCAACACTGTTTATTCTGTTTTTTTTCTGAATTTTTTCTGGCCACAGATCTGCATAAACACTACTGCATCTGGATTACAGTTCTTGTTTTGATTACTCTAGTACCTGCTTGATTACATCCTGGGCAGTTATTTCTCAGAGTTTTGATCAAATGGATAAAAGTAAAATTCCCATTATTAAACGCAACGGGAGGAAAAACTAGATTTCTTGGGCTCTCCAATTCCAGATTTACCTTAAAGGTAAAGAACTATGGGGTCATGTTGATGGATCTGATCCTAGACCAGCTGATGAAAAAGGAATCCCAAAATGGGATACTAGAGATGCCCAGATTATGAGTTGGATTCTTAGCTCTATCGACTCCCAATTTATTTTGCATCTCAGACCCTATAAGACTGCTAAAGACGTGGGACTATTGGAGAACCATTTATCAAGAGAACTCAGCACAAAGATTTCACTTGGAACATGAGATTGCACAATATACTCAGGCAACATGTCCATCCAGAATTACTACTCCCAATTCATTAGTCTATGGGCCGACTATGCTGAAATTATCTATGTGGATATTCCCACTACATCCTTGGCAACTGTTCAAAACATTCATAAGACTACTCCATTAGTTCCTGATGAAACTACGTCAGGAGTTTGAAACCATACAACCCAATTTAATGAATCACATACCTTCACCATCAATTGAAACCTGCTTGAATGAACTTCAGCGAGAAGAAGAACGACTTGCTACGCAAGTCACAAGCTACACTTTCTCAGCAAACTTTATGAGGTCCCATAGATATGGCTTTGCTACAAAGGGGAAACCGCAAGGGCATGACATGAGCAAGACACAATGTTACAGTTGTCAGAAATATGGATATGTTGCTACCCAATGCAACCAGAAATTCCGCACCTATTGCAAAATTAAAAGACATATTCTTCTAGAATGCAAGAGGTGCGCTCAAAATCAAATGGTTAATCTCGCAACCAAGCATGAGTCTTCTTCTGCAGTAGCCCCACGTGCCAATACCTCTACTGCTGTACAACCTGCCTCTACCACTCTGACTCTTGAGTAAGTTCAACAAATGATTGTCAATGCTTTCTCTGCTCTTGGCCTTTCATGTAAAAATAGAACTTCTACTTCCACTTGGTACATTGATTCAGGAGCTTCCAATCATATGAATTTTTAAAAAGACAGTCTATCTAATCTTAAGAAATATGATGGAAATCTCCAAATCAATACTACATATGGTGGCAGTATTCCTATAATTGCCATTGGTAATGCGCCTCACCCTCTACCTTTGAAACATATCTTTCTTTCTCTGCATCTTACTACAAATCTTTTATCTGTTGGGCAACTTGTGGATAACCAATGCTCCATCTCATTTTCCAACACTGGTTGTGTTGTGCAGGATCAAATGTCAAGGAAGATAATAGCGAGGGCGACTAAGTGTGGACGTCTCTTCCCACCGCAACTTTCTACACAGGACAGGAATAAGTCTGAGACTCTTTTATTTTTTGATACTCAATCAAATAAGCGCCAACTGTGGCACAGAAGATTAGGGCATCTCAATTTTAAGACATTGCTGTTTTTGTTAGATTCAACTTTGCTTAATGATAACAATAAAGCTTCAACTTTGCTTAATGATAACAATAAAGCTTCTATTAATGATGTCTCTTTTGATTGCACTAGTTGTAAGATGGGTAAAAGCAACACTTCCTTTTCCCATGCATGATTCTATTTCGTTAAAAGCTTTTGATATTATTCACAGTGATGTATGGGGAATAGCACCTGTTACATCACATTCTCAATACAAATATTTTGTTACTTTTATTGATGACTATAGCAGCTTCACTTGGATTTATTTTTTGCATTCTAAATCTTAAGTCTTTGCTACTTATCAAGTTTTTTTAGCATATGTTGCAAAGCAATTCTCTACTTCAATTAAAATTCCTCGTACCGACTCTAGGGCAGAATGTCACGAACGATTTCAACATTTTCTTCAAACCAAAGAGATCATATCTCAGCAAACAAGTCCCTATACCCCACAACAAAATGGGGTATCTGAATGGAAGAATAGACATCTTCTTGCATTGTTCAATCTCTTCTTTTGGAATCCACAGTTCCAACCCGTTTTGGTCGAAAGCCCTCTCTAGAGCTATCCATTTAATAAATAGATTGCTCTCTCCACGTATTGAAAATCAAACACCCTATTTTCGTCTATTCCAAATAAAATCCACTTATTCTCATCTACATACTTGTGTGCGCGCGCGCGTTTTGTTCTTCTTCCTCCAACAGAGAGAACAAAATTATATGCCCAATCTGCTCGCTGTGCATTTTTAGGTTATGCCAATAGCCAAAAGGGGTTTCTTTGCTATGATCCAAAGGTTCATCAGATTTGAGTTTCTCAGAACGTCGGTTTTTTGAAAATGAATATTTTTTTCCAAAATCATGTTGACAACATTGAATCTACTCTCATATATTCCCAATTTTACTGAACCTACTCCCTCTGAGGTCAATAGGTTTAAACCAAATCTTTTGTATAAATGGTATAGCTTGCAAAGAGAATCTACTCTAGAGCCCCCAAACACTAATATCACTACAGCAGTTGACCAAGCATCCGAAACTGAGCTTAGCTCCTCTATTCCTCTTCGAAGATCAACCAGAGTATCTCGAGCTCGTAACCATCTTGGTTTTACTCATATTTCATTGCTTTACCACTCTTTCCTATGTTCAGATTCCTAATTCGTATTTGCAAGCAGTACAACACGATTGTTGGCAACAGGCTATCCCGGAGGAACTCGATGCACTAAAAGAAAATCACAGCTGGGACGTTGTGCTATGCCCTACTGCTATTAAATCAATTGGCTGCAAATGGATTTATGCAATTAAATTGAAGCCCAATGGTTCATTGGACTGCTATAAAACGATATTAGTGGCACTAGGAAATTAACAAGAGTACAGCATTGATTATGATGGAACTTCTGCTCCGGTGGCCAAGATGATAATTGTTCATACAATTCTGGTAGTTGAAGCTTCTTAATCATGGCTTCTCTATCAGATGGATGTTAAGAATGCTTTCCTACGTGGGAACCTTAAAGAGGAAGTTTATATGCGGCTTCTCCAATGATGCAACTCTGAATATAAATCGAATGTCACTCGGCTACGACGTTCATTATATGGCCTCAAATAAGCACCTAAAGCATGGTTTGATAAATTTCATAGCACGTAACTTGGCATGAAATTTCTTCAAAGTCCGTATGAGCCCTCCATGTTTACTCGCCAACTTACTCAAGGGACCACCGTTCTTCTTGTATATGTGGATGACATCATTATCACTGGGACCAATCCCGCCATGATTCGACAGCTCCAATCTTCACTTCAAGAGGCCTTTCATATGAAAGACCTTGGGCCCTTAACTTATTCCTTGGGACTAGAAGTTTGTTAATCAAACAAAGGTCTCTTTCTTCATCAACATAAATATGTCATGGATCTTATTGAACTTGCTAGTCTTCAAGGCTCCACTCCAGTAGATACACCCTTGGAAGTCACTGCTAAACTTAGTTAATATGAGGGAAATCTACTTCCTAATCCTATAACTTACTAACGATTGTTTGGAAGTTTAGCGTACTTGACAATCACTAGACCTAATATATCATACGCTATGAATGTGGTCAATCGGTTCATGACAACATCAAGGCATCTCTTGGCTGCTGTCAAGCGGATCATTCGTTATATTCTTGGATCTCCCACAAGGGCTTTAGTTTTTTTCCTGTTGGCACTCCTCTTACTCTCAGTGCATACTCTAATATAGGATGTCCTGGCAACCGGCTCTCTACTACAAGATGGTGTGTTTATTTGGGTGAGTCACCGATTTCCTGGAAATGCAAGAAGCAAGATAAAGTGTTGAAATCTTCCACAAAATCAGAGTATCGTGAAATGTCTTCAGCCTGTTCTAAGATTCTTTGGTTACATGGATTAATTTCTAAGCTTGGTTTTCCTCAGAAACAAACTACCCCCTCTTCATACAGACAATACTAGTGCCATTCAAATCACGGAAAATCAAAATTTCCATGAACGAACAAACCATATTGAGGTGGACAGTCATTTTATACGAAATGAATTTGCTCGCAAGGTTATCAGTCTTCCTCATGTTTCTAGCAAACTTCAGCTGGCTGATATCTTCACAAAGGTCTGCCTTAGCCATGCCATGAGTCCTAATTTGCAAATTGCTACTAATGAACCAACATCAATTTGTGGGGGGATGTTAACACTGCCCCATATAGGCCTTTCTAAGCCCATCTATATTCAAATGCGCTTGACCCAATAAATGCGCTTGACCCAATATACCTTAAGCACATGTGGATAGACTTAGTCAAAAGGATCAATTGTAAATAAGTTAGTTTCCTTTAATATTAGATTGTAATTGCTGTACATGATTGTGATTAGTATAATTTGTAAGCAAAGTGGGGGATGGTGAACGACACCCAAAGGACAGAAAATTTTCAGAAATATTGTTTTCTTGTTTTGGTTATCTCTTTGTCACTTGCAGGATTAGAATGTCTCCTAAAGTTAAAAACATGTTTGAATTAAAAAAAAAGGGCAAATGTAAATGCAAAATGACATTCGATACATAGGTCACATTTGCAATCATTCAAAAAAAAAAAAAAATACATAGGTCACATGTGCGACCCCAATCGACTTGGGCTTGAGGTAAGATGAGGTCAAGTGAATCTGTGAGCCAAGAAAGGGGAATCTGCAAGAGTAAGAGTGGAGTGCTTCAATTAGCATCGAGAGGCTTTGTCTAAGTCCCACATCGGAAACATCCATGTCCTGAGCTTGAGCCTATAATTCAAACCCCATCTTAACTCAACATGACACGTTTTAAAGCCGTGTATCCCTGGATCCCATAAGAACTCCGAAGTTTAGTGCGCTCAATGAGCACAGTACCAGTATAGGTGACTGCCTCAAAAGTCCTCGCACTTACAAATAGGCCAAAGTGGACAACATCATGTTGAGTTAGCGGGGGCCATAACATCACTGACATGCTTGTTCTCTAGAACCTCTCTAAAATTGCAAAAACTCTTAAAGAGGTTTCAGTTATCACTATATAACCTTTAAAATTAGAAACACTAACAAAATAAAAAAGAAACAATAAAAAAAGAAAGTACAATAATACAAATGTTAACTTCTCAGATCTGGCTATTCCCCTGAGAAGCATCGCTTGAATCATAAGATTCAATAAGAAAAGTATCGAATTGTAAGATTTACAACTATAATGTAAGATTCGTCGACAAATGGGATTCATTATATAGATACAAACCCTTTTCATTAGGAATTAGGATTTGATAGGGATTGTAGGATTCAAGATATGAATCGTAGGATTCTGACAACAATGCTTGTGATAATGTGTTAAACTATGTATGTGGTCATCTTCCAATACCTTTTGGCCAGTCAACCTCCGATATGATGGAGCCCTTGCCACAGAGGAAGCTGCCGCAGCTGCAGCCACACGTATTCTAAAGATTCACAAAACATTGGCAATCATTTTATGATGAATGGGCAACACATCATTAGCAATTAAAGAGCATTAACTCAGGTAATTGATCTCATTGTACCTTTTATGAACATCAACATATTCATCCGTCTCATCTACAATCTCCTCCTGCAATGGAAAATGAAGTATGCAAGTGTTAGAAAACTGCAAATAAATATGAAAGTTCAACAGTAAACTAGGCCTTCTGGCATTCAACCGTAAACTAGGCCTTCTAGCATCTCAAACAAGAAAGTAGCAAGCTCACAACAAGGACATTCACGATCAAAAATAAATATGACAGGAACCAAAGGGATTATTTGGATGTCTTCAAAATTGTAGCAGTTAGAAGATTTTTGGGGGATGATGGTCACCACATTAAATGAGCCACTGATTCACAGCCATTTCCTACACCCAACTCACTATTAAAAACAATTTGCGCACAGAGAAAAGAGACAGAGAGATTAATCACACATATATGTGATTTCTGATTTCCACACTATCAAATGGACAGCAATATGGATATCCACAATTCTTCAAGCCAATTCTAACTAGGAATGCATGCACAAGTCACTCAACTAAGAACATAAATCAGAGCACTGAATTACTTACTTGCAGGAGTTCTTCAAATACATCCTCTAGTGTAATGATACCAATCACCTCACCATCTTCAATGTCCTCCATCAAACGAGACACCACACTGTTAGCTGCATCATTTTGTTGCAAAGATGGAGGCTTCTTTACATTGAACTGCCCATTTGTCCCCTTCTCAATGTCAACAATACTTTCTGATTTTTCTTCAGGTGTAGGTAATAACAAAGGAGTAGTTAATGTGACTTCCAAATTTGCTGATTTGTTTCCAACTGCTTTTTCTCCATCATCAGCAATCCGAGAGTTCTTATTTTTCCCTTTAGCCTTAACCACAGCTGCCATATGACTACTTCCCTTTTGGAATTCATTCAATATATCATAAAGAGGCATATCCGCCGGAACCCTGGTAATATTTAGTCTATGAATATAGAGTTCTTGACTCTTGGATGAGTTCAAATATAGAAGAAATTAGAGGGACCTGACTCCAGTTCCAACAAATGTTAGCTGAGTTCTGTGTGAAGGATGAGTTGTTTCAATGGATGAGATTCCAAAGCACTGATATGAGTGAACCTATCACTAACGGTTCCCAAAAATTTTCCCAATGTAAGTGAACATAACTCCTGTCCCTATACCTTTCGTCGGCCTTTTGGCTGCGAGAAAGTGTAACATCTGTTGTTATAGCTACTGTCCCTTTTTTCAAAGATGATTAGGTTCAACCTCAGTGGACCCCTCATATCAATGATTCAGAATCATCAATAACTTGATATCAGAAAATCATGAGCCTAATTAGATGAATCATACTGGCATTTGTGAAATTTTCACTTCATTAAGGCTCAGAACCCTATAATTCCTCTGAAGAAGAGGGCATTGAGGGGGCACACCGTGGGATTCTCCGGATGGAAACAGCACTGACTGGAGTCTCCGTCTCTGCCCGTACTGTTAGAAGACTTTTCACCTAATTCAGAAACCCAAATAGCACAGCTCTGAATTAAAACGATGAAAGAATGAGCAACATATTTTAAAAGATATATGGAATAAAAGTGTCCAGCTCCGCCTGTATGCACCTACCAATAGAAGACCAATAATATTCTTAGGATTCCCAGAATAGACTGGAACACGGCTGTGGCCCCGAGCAAGAATTTTTCCAATGGCTTCCCTAATATAAGAAAAGGATTGAAATCAAAGCTACAACCATGTCAAACACTTCTGCAGTAATAACAAAACACAATAGTTTAGATACAATGCAGAGAATGTGTGATTTAGAAGTACCAAAACTGGCTATTATGCGCCAACTTAAAGACCTAATTTTATACAGTATATTTTTAAAATATAATCATGTTGAAATTTGAAATAAAAGCAGCCTTTGATGAAGGCCACACTGATGAAAATCAATCACCAACAAGGCTATATTGTATCATTGATCATCCTGATCAAGGCAAGAGGTTTGAATTACAAAATATTTTGTGTGTATTATTTGCTTGATGAGACCGACTATCAATGGACCCATCATGGATAGGGCCCAGGTGTTCGAAGGTTGCATGGAGAAAATAATAGCAGTCGATTGCGGTGGATCATGTGGCCACTCCTGCAGAGTATTATATGCCGAAGTTCATCAAGAAAAGGAGAGGAAAATCTCACTAATAAGAGATGCAGGTTCATACATTATAAAGAATCAACTGGTCCACATGTTGCAGCACCGTTGGATGAGATCCAAGTTACAACCAAGCCCAAGCAAAAATATTCTGATTTTCAGTTGATTCCTTCTATTTATTTGGTTTTGTTATTTCTTTTAAGATCACCCATGTGAGAAGAGAATTATGGTACATTTACTCTTAAGTTTTAACCAAACACTGTAAGGCTAAGATTAAATATCTACAGCCACAGAATAAGAGCAATCTACAGCCCAGGTTCTAAGGATTCCAATTTGTTTCAAAAGTCCACAAGCAATTATAATGCATGATCTGATCCTTTGTTTACTGGTTTTTCTCTAACATTCAACTGATCCAAGGTCTGGTACCTGTTTAACCTTATTTCTTGAGTTAGACATGACATCCAAGGCCATATATTGATAAATAGCCATGTTCTTGAGTTATCATCGCAGTTTTGCCACATATTTCCATTCTATTTGAGAGATCTGATTGTGGATCAGATTTGATTAAGGACTCATATTTTCTAAGAGTGCCTTCTTCCCCAAGTTTTCACTTGCTCAAGTGTGGGCTATTTACCATTATTACACCAAAAAGAATCAAGATATAACACAATTGTCAATATATATTCCATTAAGAGTAAAACTTACCAGTCCAATTTCGAATTGACATTTAAAGAAAATGTGGACTCAATAGGTGTCATCGCCTCTTCAGCAGTCTACTTGCAACAAAAGAAATTTCAGAATACTAAATCAGTTCCAGATATCAGAAGCGCTATCAAAATTTAAGACAAGTAACATGTGAAGAAGCAGGAAGCAATGTTGCTACTAGTTCTTATTTCCGGTAAAAGTTGCTACTAGTTCTTTTTTTTTTTTTTTGGTAAAAGTTGCTACTAGCACTTGAAAACCATGTCCTAGGTATTTTGCAACAGTTGATACCAGAAAGGCCAGTCAGAACATCCCCAGCCTCACAAAAAATTCCAGATATTCAAACCCAAAAAAGCGTTAATTGTTTTGAATGAAATGTAACTTGGGGAAGATCCCAAAGCACTCATATTTTCATTAATCACCAACCATTCTTTGCCAAAGAGGCTTAAAATGCTTTAAATAAACAAAAAAACATAACCCTAACTTGATCTCAACTGTTAAAACACCTTGTTTTATAAAAAAAAGGGGAAAAAAAAACTGTTAAGACACCTAAAGGGTCGAGATTATAACAATAATACAAAACTAATGAGCCCTACACAACTCAATTAATAAACAAATAAATAAATAAAACATAAATGGATTGGACTAGACTAGACTGGGCCTGGGCCCAACAGGCTGGTCGACCCATGGGGACATGAGTCTGTCCTACAGCACTATTTGTACTTATCCTTAAGGATAGTTGTAGAGAATTATGGGATCTACTTATCCCTTTCTTGTGATAAGGCTTATCAAGACAAAAGGTATGTAATGGAAGCCTATATAAAGAATGGACGGGTGATCTCAATTCTCAAGATCGCAACGACAATTTCCAAACTTTGCATCCTTCCCCTCATTTATGTATAAGAGGTTATACATAAAACTTGCACAAAGAATTGGCGAGGACATGGAACATATTGACAAAAGCTGGAATGGAGTGGAAGAAACATACTTGACCTTGGAGTCAATGAATTTGAGTGAGAAGTAGAACAGACAAACCTGATCCAAAAAAACTGGGCAATGGTCGGTTGAATGTGGAATTTTTTTCCAAAACCTACTTAAATGAATCAAACAAACCTTATTGATTTTCTTTCAGACTGAGTCTGGCTTGCTAGTGATCCAAGTAGCAGAAACAGGTGTGAGTGGGGCAGGAGTGACTAAGGTATGAACAATAACAAGCTACTACAAGACTCAAGAACCCAACTATGTTACTCCACGTAGAGGAAGGAAATATAAATAGGAGAATCCTGCAGCAATGCAACTGACTGACAAAGATACATCCAATGCAGAAATCTACTATGACAAAAAATAATAATAATAATACAATCCAATGGTTAAAAACCTAAAAAACTCAATTGTAGAGAAAAATAATTGAAAAAAGTTTTCCACATCTTGGTATCAAAATAGATATATATTCCACACCTTTGCCAATTTTTTCTATCATAATTCTACACTTGGAAGTGTTTCACTTCTAAAATTTTGTGACTGAAAACAGATAAACAAACTGCTCTCTTAGAATGTCATGGTTTGTTGACGAAGTCAACTTCAGGTGGCTTATATTTTTTCTACTGTTTAATCATATAAATGTTTTCAGATACGAGGCTAAAAAATAAAATCTCAAAAGTAATAGATCGTAAGCAATGTGATCACTGACGTGCCTTTTCAGTCAAATCGAGTGCCCCACTTATAATGGTTGTCTCATCATGGGTGAGCTCGCCCCCCTTACCTGCCTAAAATAATAATAACAAAAAAAGTAGTGTTACAATGGATTTAGTCGAAGAAAATGTTGATACAATTGGTATTTCAACATTTCTTGCTGCAATTTAGACCTATCACTTAGAAATATCTCTAACATGTTTGCTACAGTTTCATTCAGAAAGACTTACCTCTTTGCCATGGATGGAAACAAGGGCTTTCAATTGAGCCCGCCTGAATAGTGCCGATTCATTATGTCCAAGTACACAATCAAGAAGCTGAAATAACTTCAACAAATTAGAGATGGCTACATATATCTCTTTAAATGCTAATTATTATCTGTCGAATGAATAAGGGGCAAGAATGTCAAGTTAAATAACATACACTCATGCCTCTTAGCAGCAGAGTTGAAACATACAAGCAAAAGAGTTAGACATCACTGCTGAAAAAAAAGGAAAAGGAAAAAGGTTTCACAATGTATGGATAGTACTGCTGAAAGTCATCACAAATTCCAACAGTTGTATATCCAAGTGCCAAGTAGTTGCACAAATTTACAAGGATACAACATCCCACAGAAAACATTGAGAAGATCACAAGATGGCATTCAGTGGCGAAATACCACATATGCATGCCCACAAGCAGCATCAGTATCCTCATCAAGTAAAGATACAGGCAAAAGCTTCCTCCTCTCTAAGAGGTACAAATTTTAGCTATGCATTTGCTCAGTCACATTTCTGAAATTCACATTTGACTTAATACTCAAATCTAGAAAATACAAGTTCTCAATTACCAAAAAGAAAGAATAAAAAATACCAAAATAATTAAGAAAGACCCTATGTAGTCCTAGGACTTGGGAGATAAACTGTTAATTCCCAGTCTACCAATAAAACTTTTAACAGAAAAACAGAAAGGATCAAGGAGAATATTAGTCGTAGTACGTAGTACACCAACAAAAATAGAACCATTGGGAATGTATTATCCAACAATCAATGGGCTTGAAAAACTAGCAAATGGACATTTGGGTTAGACTTAATAAAAAACCCAAATGCACGCATGGGACAATAATTCTTTGGATTTTCTCCCATATCCCTAACTTCAACAATTGAAGGAAACGATGTGACGCTACGGCATCCTACACTTCATTTATAATTTGTTTGGACTCATTCAAACAATTGAATATTTATTCTTGAGAAGAAATTCTTTAATCGATCTCTGTCTAGTTTGTACCTATCAGTCATCGAAACATGTCATAGATTAAACAACTGATTTGCTAAAATATCTGCAACCTCATTTGCAATCCTAGAACTGTCATCAAAACAGTCAACTCTTTAATCTCCCTCATTATAAAGCAAATTTCCATGGTATCATCTCAATGTTATGCAGACATAAAAAATCATTAGATGAACCCACCTCAATAATAAGATGACCTGAAAATTTTCATTGCCTTCATGACCATAAGGGTGTTAGACTTCATTTCAATCTTTAATCCCATCGATTAAGAATATAACAAAGTGAAATTTACTTGATATTATCCAGGTTGGCAATGCTGCTTTTATGCAGTTAGTGACTGGTGCTATCTATGATCAATCCTAAACCTCAATCACAACTAAATACAGAGCCCCTTCTTTTTCACTAAAACCAAATAAAAAGAAAAGAAAAGAAAAGAAAAGAAAATCCCAACCCAACCACATGCACATACACAAAATGCTTTCGTGCTTACCTGTTTCTGACAAACTGACTTTTTTTTATCAGTGTTTCTGACAAACTAACATCTACTCAACATTGGATTGATCATGCAAAAACACAGAAACCAACACTTCATTTATGGGCTAAAAACTGTCAAATGCCCCCTATTTTCTGTCCACCACTGAGCCATCTGTGGAACTTTCCATTTTCCCTTACACAATTGCATGGCATGCATGAAAGCGGGCTGCACCGTTATTTGCAAAATAGTGGTCTGGCCTCTCTTCATATTTCAAATCACTGATAAAACTCTCCCCTTATTGTGATGTAGGCCAGACCATAGGTCGGTCAACCCATTGGGCCCAGTCCATAAGCCCAATTGGACATCTAGTTATTTAGGAACATTATTAGAAGTTTGATTAATATTAGTGAGTTTCTTATCTTGTTTAAGATTATTCTAACATTAGGAAGTATTGTTTCGTAGGGATCAAGCAAACTCCACCATATAAGGATATTAGGCCTCATTGTTATGCATACTCAGTTTCCAATTAATAAAATTCTCTTTTCAGATTTGAGATGTTATCTCTTATAGTGTTTGCTCCTCTTGTAAGGGTACCCTAGTGGCTGAATCTATTCTTGGATTCAATCATTCCTACAGGAAATTGGTCCATTTTCTCGATCATGGATTCATCGGTACGCCATAATGCCAAGGAAACCACCCTATTGTCATTAAACATGTAGTCTGTCGTTCAAATGCTTGTTAATAATTCTCTAAAGCATTCAAGCTACAACCAATTTCTCCTTTTATATTAGTGTCACTGTCTCTGCAAAACATATAAGGTTGTTGCATTGTCATCACATAATCTTGATTCAACGATACATCCAAATCAACCATTGAAAAAAAATCTAAATTCCAGTATTTTAACAAGGAAAATTATAGATCACCCTAATATCAAGTTAACATAAAATTATATCGAACACAAGGGTTCGGCGAGGTAACTACACACAACTAAATACAACAAAGAGATCTAACTTATTAAAATATGTATTGAGGAAAAAATAGTAATAATAACAATGATACTCAATGCAAAGATAGGAAATCATGGCTCAAGAAGTAAAACAGATCACAAATACAGACCATCATATTCTAAGATTCACTATCTAACAAAGAAGTCTAACTATGCCCATGAATCTGAATTAGTGTTAACAGAGAAACCTCTGTGAAGTGGAAGCCTTCAAAATTAAGTTACTTAGAACTCCCAAGGGTACTCAACTAGAGATTTGATCGCAACCAGTTTTTATTTTATTTTATTGCAACCAGTTAAAAGTGCAAATTTGTTTCCATTTATCACACTTAGCCAACTAAAAGAAAATTCAATAATGCCTTCGCTCACAGATTTTTAAAATTCAACTGCTACTTACAAAAATTACCTTTCCAACAGGATAAGCTATTGGATAGCAAACTATCATCAAAATACGCACGAGCCATACAAAATTTGCACCCACGGCAAGTCCATACCTTGAACATATGGCTTGTGGAAGAACCTGGGAACAATACAAAATGGTAAGACAAAAAATGATTCAATTATAGGCCAAGTAACATCATAACGTCTGAACTTCAAAGTCAAAGCATAAATTGATTTTCAAAAGGCCATGTACCTCTCCAAAAGCTAAAACAAAAGTTACAGACATTATAACAGCAACAAACGGATGGAATATCTTATCCAGACATATAGGAAGGGCCTGCGGATAAAAGAATCAGAAGGCCAATGTCAGCATGCACTTAAGGTAAAATGTAAAATTGGAACAAAAAGGGTAACGGAATAAGAAGCTAACATAATGTATATATCACAATTCACAATTTGACTAGAAGTAGTTAAAAAAATTAACTCTTTCCAACAATTCAAAAAAAAAACCACTCTTGAATATAAATGATGAATAAATAGTTTCTCTCCGTAGCAAGGCTAACAGCAATGAGCCAGATTGAATATTTGAGCATCTTTGGACATCCAGAACTGGTTCCAGATTTTCAAACCAACCACATATTGGCAGAAACTCATTGATCCCAATCATACCAACAGTTGGATTAAACCACCAAAAGGACAAGACTTATAAAACCATTTAACTTTTGGAACCTACAATCAATGGTCATTACCATCTAATGGTGCACATCAATAATCCATTTTGATTACTAAAACCCACCGCCTCACCCTGTCACTGCCTTGGCCCCACCAACTGGGGTTTACAACCCCATATATCCACATAAATGATCAGGCAAGCTTCACAGTTCATGATATTATCATCAGTTATAGCCATGAGGCCCACCTGTGATCCCATCTACCTCCTATTATCCACTACCCCTACACCATTCCCACTCCACCAAAAATGTGAATTGGAATTCATGTGGACTATATCCACCATTAAGTTTTTGCAAAAACAAAAATAAGGCATGTCCAATTATCCATGATAAGACTATCCTATCTCAATCTGAACCATTGGCATGCATATACAGAATATATATATATATGTATAGAGGCACGCTACAAAATTCCCCAGGCGTTTTTCAACAAAAAAAACCCCATTTTTAGCCTATGAGATTTTAACACATGTCATCCAATCTTCTTAAAATTAGCTATCCCCTATCTTTTTTCTTTGCATTTGTGAGGTGGCAGATTTTCATTGGACATATCAAAAGGGGCAAAAACTCTCCTTTTTTAAATGGAGAGTTTTTGAGAATTCCTCTATTATATATATATGGGAATTCTAACAAATGCCCCCCTTCTTCTATCCAATGAAAGCTAGCCACCACTACAAGCATATTAAAACCATTCCACAAGCTTTTATTTTCATACCTTTTTAGGGAAGTGTGTAGGAGATTAAATAGGATATAAGGCTATAAATTAGGAGATTTGAACTAGAAAGAAACGAAGAGAGCAATTCTCTTCAGTTTGGACATACATATGCCAGACTTCTATTTCATTAGATTGGATGAAAAAAAAAACTCTGAGATTCTCAAGCACCTATGTGGACCCCTCACTTATAGGTTTTAAATGTTGTGAAAACATGTCCCAATACAACTCACAATGGGGAACATGAAAAGTTGGTTAGAAGGGGAGATTAAAAGCCTTCCTTATTACAAGGAGAAAACATATGGAGGATAAATGGAAAGTTGCTAAATGGGAGAAGTAGAAATTAGATTTATGGATAACTCCAAGTCAACCGAATCTTTAATGATACTCTCTTCTCATTCGTCCAAAAAAAGGGACATTCTCTCTTGGAAAAATGCCCGGTAGTCACCTAGCGCTCCCCATAATTCTAAAGAATGCATGTCCCATTTCAAAAGGGGCGTTTCTGCCCCTCTTTAGCATTTAATAAAACGCACAACAAATGATAAAATCATTTAAGTCATCATCGAATGTTGGGTGTATTTAGCTACCTCTTCTTTATTTTTTTGGACAAGGCCTCACTAAACGGTTTTAAGCATGGGGAGCGCTAGGTGACGCCAGGGCATTTTTCAAAGAGAGAACGCCCCTTTTTTTTGGACGAATGAGGAGAGTATCATTAAAAAATGCCCCAATTCAAGGGAAGTCTCTGCCCCTCTTTAGCATTTAAAAAAATACACAACAAATGGTAAAATCATTTAAGTCATCATTAAATGTTGAGTGTAGTTAGCTACCTCTTCGTTCTTTTTTTAGACAAGGCCCCACTAAATGGTTTTAAGCATGGTCATCCAATGGATGGATCTTATTAATATTGACTCATAACTGCTCTTCTATTTTTAAGGATTTGAAAAATGCAAAGGAGTGAAATCCGATATATTTAAAATTCCCTCTTGTAATGATTAACAGGTTCGTCCCCATTTTGAGCACATTTAACTGGATTTGGTTGTTTTAGGAAAGATAAATCATAAGATTTTCAACAACTAGGAAGAATCAATCTCTATGCTTTTAAATAGGTAACCCAGAATGTTAGAAAGTGACAGCATATCATTAAATGTGATGGGCGAAAAACTAGGACACTTCTGCAAAAAAACTCACACTGGTTTTTTGGATGGAAACTTTTGGTTTCTTCTTCTCAAAAATGCCCTTGTATTTCTTACAAATGTCATTATTTGCATTAAATGGGATTATGTGTATTGTGTTATGATAGGCCCTAAAAAAGGGGCTTCTTTTGCTAATAACACTCAGGCAACATATAGCATTGCTATATCTATATATATATATGAGGAATTCTCAAAAACTCTCCATTTTTAAAAAGGGCATTTTTGCCCCTCTCGATTTGTCCAATGAGATCATGTCACCTCACCTTTACATGCCAACTCATATTAAGAGATAAAAATAGGCATGTTTAATTGGTTTGACTTCCTAAAAAACAATGCACGAGGAATCCATTAGACAATTTGAAAGGGGGCACTGTTTTGTAAGAAAACACACTGGGCATGAACATTTTCTAGTGTGCCTATATGAATGTATGTATGTATGTATATATAGGACAATATTCAAGTGCATACATCCCTCACCAAAATACTGCTTTTTTGGAAAGTATTAATGTACAAAAAGACAAAACCATCACACATCATGACACATTTTTGACCTTGTTAGATCTAAAAAAGGAAGTGTGTGTAAATATATATTAGAAAGAGAACTTGATCAGTCCTTCCAAACATCCATCGGCACTTTTAATCATCGGGTCCATCACCACTGATCCGATACATATGACGGATCCAAACGGACTGGCCCATTAGGTTAAGGGTCATTTTTTTTTTAAATAGAAAGCCATTAAACTTATCAACCACATATGAAGAAGTTAGAGCCTAGAGGCATTAGATTGACTTCAAATTTGATATCTAGGGTAATCCCACTTGGATCTTTCGATCCCCATATCCCATGATTTGTGAAATCCAAAGTGGGGCCCAACAACTGGTACTGTACCATACGGATTAAGGATATAGCATGTGTCCATATGGGATCATATATGTATGCATAGATGTATTAGTCATAATCCTATGCATGCAGTGCAGATGGACCTCACCATGCACACCTCATTGTGGGGCCAACATGGGTATGGGGCTAGAGGGGTTGAAAAAGCTGGTTGAAGCCTACTAATGTACAAAAAAGGACCCCATTTGATCATGGACTATCAGGTGGGCCCTACTATGGGTGCTCGTGTGTGCACAGAAAGG
Organism: Sextonia rubra; assembly: GCA_037013555.1. NCBI lineage: Eukaryota > Viridiplantae > Streptophyta > Magnoliopsida > Laurales > Lauraceae > Sextonia > Sextonia rubra. The sequence continues at coordinate 127,915,772 of JASUAD010000001.1, forward strand.
TGTGCATAGGATCATGAGTATATATATATTATATGTACACACAGGCACACATTTTAAAGAATATTCATCATTGCTAACATCAATGAAAATGATTCTATTTTAACAAATCAACCCACACTTGAACCCCTTGTGATTGTAGAACTAACATCATCATCTTCAACATCATATTAGCTTCAAATACAGTAGTACACTGTACACATCACATATTCAAATTCAAATAACAATGACAAACCGTTAAAGAAGAACTACAAGAAGAAACTAAACGAAGAACTGGAAGAAGAAACTAAGTCAGAAACTGTACCTCCATAGCACAAGCATTGCATAAAAGCAAAGTCACAAGAAGTTGATGCTGCTTTTGAACAACTGGAAGTATGACAGCTGCAAAATGCAGTTTATCCCAAAATGAAAAGAGAGAGAGACAGAGAGAGAGAGAGAGACAGAGAGACATCATCATATAAAATGTTCTGGCTCTTATCAGAATAAACATAAAGATTAACACCACACCCCACCACAAAGAACTGGTAATATTCGCTAGTCTTCAACTACACAAGTAAGGTGTGCTAGGAACCTGATATGAAATAATTCATGTAAACTTTCCACGACAACTTGCATCATACAAAGATATCAACCTTGACTAAGTTTAACACCATATTTTCCCAATACAAAACTTAGCCCATACAGGCTCAATTGAAATCCATGTTAACAAGAAAATGCAGCATATGACAAAAAGTCTAATAAAATCAAATAACTGAACTTCTTCAATCAAAACAAAGAAACTGCATTACCCATCATAATTCCATAGTTTGGAATACCGTCCAAATCGGAAGTGGCCAAATTCAGAGACCTAACGTTCAACAGGCAAAAACAAAAATCATCAACAGACACTGTAAAAGAAAAGGAAAAGGCCCAAATATTCTAATCAGATCGCCAGTGCCCCTAAAACATATCAATCATAACACTGCAACCTCAAAGTACATCAATCAAACATCTACATATGCCTGTTGATAGTGGGATTCAATCCAATTCAAACCGTTAAAAGTGTATCACAACGCTACGATTGATTCAGCCATTGACTCACAAACCAAAAACCAAACATAAACCTCCGATCAGCGGCCATCAAAGTAGAAACTTTCTTCTAATCCAATCCAACCTAACCACTCAAATCGAAAAAAAACAGAAACCCAAAATCAAACGCAATACTGTCCGATCAGAGGCCATCAAACAAGCAGCTAAACAGCAACAATAAGATGATTCGATCACTCCAACGCATGAATCTGCTCTCATCCAAGCCCTAACCAACCAAATGCGAGAGCAGCAAAGCAAAATGGAGAGAAACGAACAGACCTGCCTGCTTCTTCTCGGCGGAAGTTCCGCTGCGCTGGAGGATCTCGAGCTCGACGAGGCCGAGGGACATGAGCCCGAGGGTGAGTCCGGACATGATTCCGGCGAAGAGGACGAGGAAGCACGAGACGCCGGCGTACGTGAACCACCAGAAGGTTCCGAAGTCGATGTTGTCGTCGTCGACGAACAGATCCTGGGGCGAAAACGAGCGCCGAGCGATCGCTAGAGCATTCATCGCCATCATCATCTTCATCGTCATCGTCGCGATCGATCTCTTTTCTTTGCTCGAATCTGGTCTTCGTTCGATTGCAGCTCCGAGATTAGCTACGAGGATTCGAGATTCGTTGCTCGATTGATGCTATGAGAAGAGCAGAGCTTTGAGAGATTGCAGAGAAAGATAGAGACGATTTCATTAGTTGAAAAGACGAAGAAGAAGAAGAAGAAGAAGAAGCGTTTTCTTCGTCCAGCAACGAAGATTGGTGAAACTGACACGATTTTAGAGAGAGAGAGAGAGATAGAGAGAGATAATAAGTGCCAAATGACATGTAGGGTGGTGCAGTATGGCTTTTTCTGGAATGTGGAGGGAGGCACTTGCATTTCTGCTCGATTTCCCCAGAATCTTGTCTTGTTCGGTGGGGGCTACCTGGGTTGATCCAGCATATTCAGCATCAACAGCGATTTCAATTTGAAATTCATCTGGAGATTAACAACCCATCTTTCAATTTAACTACAAAAATAGATACACTTATTTAGTTATTTATTATTCATAAAATTGAGCTCACGGGAATTCATGGTCAAATTGACATTATGAATTTAAGGTGAAGATGTAGATATAAAAAGGGTATTTACTTTCTTACTCTTTAAGTCACGGGTTTTAAATTTTGAAACTTGGGATTAGTTTTTTACATTAGTGCAAGTCAAAATTTTTACAGGCCAATCTTTCTTCTTCTTTTTTTTTTTCCTTCGCTTTGGATCATATCATTAATTATACATAGGGCAAGATAAAAAGTTGGAGACCCCTTTATCATTATAGGCATTGGATCAATGAGCCCTCTTGTTGGGAAACGTTTATAAGATAAATTTTCTACACATAGATTTATTTAGGAGTGGCAAAATGTGACTCAACCCATATTTTACTCCCATAACTTTATGTGCGGACCCTAGTATGACTATGTGCATGAAGCCTCACCCGTCAACCCATAGTACGCTTCTAAATTGTGTAATTACTGTGATCAAAATTTACATAAAAATTCTTAATTTGTTCTTTATAGTAAACTAGCTATTAGAGTTTCTACCCCTCAAATAAAAACTCCTAGGATATGTTTGGATATAAGGTAAAGTAAATTAAAATAAAGTTAAACATTTAAATTTTAAATTTTTTCCCTTCTTTTAAAAATAAGTAAAAAAAGTAACCACTAAATTACAAAAAATATTCACTTTTTATACAAAAAGTCAAAAAGATTCCTTATTAAACAACTAAAAATAAAAAGTCATCATAATCCTATTATATATTATACTTTTATTGATCTTGGATTTACTCTACTCTATTTTACTCTACCCCACATTCAAACAAGTCCTATAAACCTAATTTAGAGCCTTATACACATCGCATTAGAAACCTAATTTAGAGCCTCTTTTACTTGGGGGGTCAAAAGAGGTTTGCAAACATGTTAGGCATCTTACTTGCACTGCATGCATGGGCTACCCATCGCATTCAGAACAAAGGATTCAAATTCTTTTCAAATCAAATTAACGTCCATGGTCTTAAAGATAGAAGTCACGGTCGTATGTCTGATATGTAGTATTGGAAAATCCTCATCCACACAAAAGTTATTTTTGTGGTGTTAAACTCATCAGGATCCTCTCAATGGGAAATATGTACAAAACGAAAAAGAAAATTGCGACATAATTGTTACTCACCCTTCAAATTTTACATGGGTAATTATAATTTATTCACATATGAAAATTGTTACTCACCCTTCGATTTGAGTCCATTGAGAGCGAATATCTATTTTAAGTCGTATTAATCTTACCTTCACCAGACAATGCTCTGACAGGATTTCGACCTAGTCTTAGTTCAATCACTACCCAGCAGTAGGGCTGTCAAAGGGCTGGGCCCGGGCTGGGTTGAGGTAAGCCCTTATCTTACCCTCACATATACGGGCCGGGCCTAACTAAGCAAAGGCTCTCAACTTTTACGGCGGGCTTATAATTTTTAGGCCCTTACCCAGCCCTCAAAGGCTAAGGCTGGGCTAGGGCCAAAAAAAAGGAGAATTTTTTTTCTTTAATGGAAATAAATCTTTTTTTAATGCAACAACTTATGCCACTACCACCAACCAATCTTATACAAACCTTCCTCCTTTGTCCGGGCTGGAGACCGGCAATGCAATGCAAAAGGAAGCATGGCGGAGTTAAAAACTTTTTTTTAAGGCATTGGTGGTGGGATAAAATCATTTTTACAATATAAAACATAAGGTAGATAATAATAATTCTATAAATGATAATAAATATATAACAAATAACAATAATTCTTTATTTAATTACTTAATCTACTTTTAGGACATCTAAAAGATCATCGAATGTATTACTATCATTATCTTGCTGGGTAAGTATCCAATCTTGTGTGCAAATTAAGGCCTCTACAGTCTCAGATTTTAAACAACTCCTATATTGATCAAGTACTCTTTCTCCCGTACTAAATGCTGATTCAGAGCAACTGTAGAAACAGGAATTGCTAAAATGTTACAAGCCATTATGGAGATAATTGGATATTTTATTGAATTAACTTTCCACCAATCCAATATATTGAAATTTTCAGATTTATCCCTTGGCTCTTCCAAATAACAATCTAATTTCGATTTTTCGTCTACAACTGTCTGAGTCATTTGTTCCTCAAAAGCTAAAAAATCATCTTCAAACTCATTAGATTTTTTTACCAAATCAACTTTATCCACATTTGACAATGTTTTGCTAGGTGCATTATATACTGTAGAATACTCTTTATAGAGATTTCTAAAGAATATAAGAGTATAAGTGCATCATATGTTGTAGAATACGTCTACAACTGCCTGAGTCATTTATAGATACCTAAAGTATCATTGGATGTCGCAAAAGCCATTGTCAATACTGATTGGTTTGTTTCACATCTAAGTCTTTTGGGACATAATTCCTTAAAATGTCTAGTTATGTGGTTAATTTCATTTCTGTCATTATTATTTAGTTGTTTCTTACAATATTTACACTTAGCAACACGACATTCTTTTTGAGTTCCATCTTTTTGTTTTTTTAAAACATTCAGTTGCTTAAAATGACCACAAATTTTTGCTCTTTTTGAGTTCTTTTTCAAAGGCTCTGAAATAGATATTGTGTTAGATGAAACCAGCACAGAAGAGGGTGTGGAAGATGAGGAAGAAGGAGGTTGAAAGGGCACATCATGGGTAGTTGCATCCACCTCAATTGGGATGGGTTCATGAATGCTATCATTAACAACATTATGAGTAGGCATTGTTGACAAATCAATCTTAGATAAGAACTCTAATTAAAATAAATAAACAATATTAAACTAAAAAAGAGAAGTAAAAATAGTGAGTTGGAAGATAATGCCTGATTAGTGGCACTAGTAATTTTGCTTATTGGTGGCACTATTTATTTTAATTTTGTTGCCTATGTGTATTGCAAAAGAAAATAAAAACAGAGACACATAATTTGTAAATCAATTAATGTAGTCCATACAAATCAATTAATGTAAATCATAATTTGTAAATCAATTAATTTTACATCATAATTTGTAAAATGCCTATGATGATCTCTCTGTTTCTCTCTCATTAGTCATTCCTGATCGCCCGCCCCCTTTTCTTTTCTCCCTCACCTAATCTCTCTGTTTCTCTCTCACTCCTGATCGCCCGCCCCCTTTTATTTTCTCCCTCACCTGATCTCTCTGTTTCTCTCTCATTCCTGATCCGATTGCTCTTTATCGCTAGCTGGGTTCTCTCTCTCTCACTCCCGATATGCTCTCTCTCACTCCCGATCTGCTCTCTCTTTCTCTCAGTCGTCGCTAGCTGGGTTTTCTCTCTCTCACTCCCGATCTGCTCTCTCTCTCTCTCTCTCCCGATCTGCTCTCTCTTTCTCTCAGTTGTCGCTAGCTGGGTTCTCTCTCTCTCACTCTCGATCTGCTCTCTCTCACTCCCGATCTGCTTTGGGTTCTCTCTGCTATTTGTTCTCTCTTTCTCTCAGTCATCGCTAGCTGGGTTCTGCTCTCTCACACTCCCGATCTGCTCCGGGTTCTCTCTGCTATTTGCTTTCTCTCTCTCTCTCAGTCGATCTCTCTCTCCTCTCTGCTCTTTTTCTCTCAGTCGATCTCTCTCTGCTCTCTGATATTTGCACTCTCTCTCTTAGTCGATCTTTCTCTCTGCTCTCTGCTCTCTTTCTCAGTCGATCTCTCTCTCTGCTCTCTCTCTCTCGGTCTCTCTCTCAGTCATTCTTTCTCTTTGCTCTCTGCTTTCTCTCTCTCAGTCGATCTCACCCTCTCTCGGTCTCTCTTTGCTCTCTCTCTCTCAGTCGATCTATTTCTCTGCTTTCTGCTCTCTCTCTCTCAGTTGATCTCACTCTCTCTCAGTCTCTCTCTCAGTCACTCTGCTCTCGGTCTATCCACACCTAAACAAAACCAGAAAAAAGGGGAGATGGGGGAAGATTAACTTACCGGCGCCACTAAACCACCATAGGAGGAAGAAAAATCTCGCTGAGTGTCCGATACAGAGCAGGCACGAGAATATCAAAAATTGAAAACGAGAGGAAAAAGATGATGCTGTGCGGTGTTCCAGAGATTAGGGTTTTGTCGATGACTGATGAGAGGGAGTTGTTTATAAAGGATGACATTCAGGGTTTAGCTTTTAAAAGACTAAAATGCCCTTCAAATGTTATTGTTTTATGACTATTGGTGGGTATTTTGATAATTTCTCACAAAATGGAAAGTGGAAAATATTTATAATTTATATTTTATATTAAAATTTAATAAACAGCGGGCCGGGCCGGGCCGGGCTCCCTCGGGCCTGATTTGTTAAGTTTAAGTTCAGCCTTCTAGATGCGGGCTTTTAAAAAAAAAAAGCCCTACCCTACCCTCGGGCTTTTGATAAAAAAAATAAGCCCTCGTTTTGAGGGCTTTTGCGGGCCGGGCCCCCTCTCGAAAAGGCCGGATTGATAGCCCTACCCAGCAGGCTAGCTTTGACAAAACATGAGCGAAACTTAACTTTAAAAGCTGAATAAGAATATGACCATGTGCTTGTTAATTTTTTTTTAAGGTAAAGCATGTGTTTTTAAGAGTAATCAGTAAGCATACTTCCACTTACGCAAGGTTGTAAAGAAATCCCCAATCACCAATCACCAAGCCTTTGGGTTCAAATCTGGGTCCAATAAAGCCTACACACAAACACCCACTTATCAAGTTGGTAATATATTTATATTACAAAAATGCTTAGGTGCGGGCGCCCTTTGAGAGAGAATGCTGTGGCCTTCATTTTTTATACGCCTCTGGGATCTTTTATAATCAATTCAACCCCTTGTGGACTTGTCATCCTCCCATGAATAGGCACAAATCCCTTTTTTTTTCCTTTTTTGATTAATGGAGGGTGTTTCGGCCCATTGGGCTGTATTAATCCCTTCAGGCCCAAGGGAAGCCATGTAAATCCCTTGTGGTCACAGTATGATAGTACAGTTTGAACCTACGACCTCCAGTAGAAAACCGTAATCCTAAACCAATGAATCTACCCCTTGGGGTTAAAATTAAGTGAACTATTACTTAAAAACTCATTGAATTGTTTACTCATTGTTATATTGGAATTTTAAAATAAAATAAAAAAAGATGCCTTCTAAAACCAACATAAAAAGAGACTGGTTTCAATCTGAGATTAACTCCAATTGATTTTGACCAAAGAACTATCATCAATTCCAATGCACAAATCTCCTTCAATGTTATTTAATCTGATTCAATTTAATAAAATTGTAATTTATTGATTGACATTTATTGCTACAATAAATGATAATGTGTTAGCATATCTATGATGCCGAAGTAATACAAAAGTATTATGATGGAAAAATCCTAAATATATTAATTGACCTTTAGATCTATGAGCAATTAATGAATAGTCTCATGGTATAGGTCAGCATCCAACTCAACCAGTTATATTATTTCATAAAGATATATTGATATTATAACTTTTCAGTATAATGTTTGTATGAGGAAAGATAAGTGGTTAGGATTTTATCAATTTTATTAATAAGAAGGCGAATCAAGCAAACTAAAACTTGAGCCTGTTTCATGAGTCGAAGTCCATCATACATACCTTAAATCCAACCAACTTACTACTAGATCCTCTTCTAATAGGAAAATATTTCATATTTTAACTTTCTTATAAAAATTTTCCATCTCAATATAATTTATATAAAAAATCATAATTCAAGTTTCTACTAAAATCTCAAAAATTTTGTATTAATTATTTATTTAAATTTTCAATTGTGCAATTTCTAAGAGAGTCTATTATTTTGTGTTTCATGATTCGAACACAAGACATATAGCATCCTTTCTATCCGTGCTTATAATTTTAAGTGTATATATATATATTAACATAGTTCTATTTCAGATTTTCTATAATATTAGTGTACGAAATCAAAATAAAATTTTCTTTTTTATATAATAAAGTTAAATATATATTTTTTCTCTATAACTTCAATTGCCCACACTAAGCTTGCAGGCATTTTGCTAGTTAAACTTGAAAGCTACAAATCAAAGGGTTAGGATCATGTAATAGGGCCGAAATTTTTACATACATGAAGGTCATATTTAGATCTATTGATCCCCCACCTCACCCATGATTGTTATGGCCCATGTGAGCCTCAGCCTGTAACCTCGTTAGCACAGCCTCTTGTATGATCATCCAACTATTACCTAACAAACATGCAAAGGATCCAACTGGTTGGATTCGAAGTTTGGTCATCACGTATTTAAACTGAAGAGTCATCAATCAAGCCCAAAATATGAAATAGACTCGGACCTAATGGACCGATTGGATCCAGACCTACGAATTCTATACCCAAATATCATAGACGTTATTAGATGTAACATCTATAATACTTTAAAATAATAATAATTATTATTATATTATAATAGTGATTAATGGCATTAAACTAATATATCACTTACATGGCTGTAAAATAAAATAAAAATAAAAAATAAAAAAGAAGAAGAAAAAAAGCTACAGATTGGCTATTTTATTTGGAACCTGCCAATAACAGGTTTGGAAACTTTAAGCAAGAGTTTTTAAGGTTGGATTGGAGTAACTCTCATGGATCTCTTTGTCTTGGATTGGACTGACTCACATGGATCTCTCTGTCTTTACGCTCATAAAACTACCAAGTCAAGAAAGGTGGGCGAATCATCCACGAGGTCACAACTTTGACCTCGGGGACGTACAGTTGCGTCTGATTCGACGGTCTTGCGATTGTCTTCTTTATTTATATTCTTTGTTTCCTTCCAAGAGATACAGGACAGGTGTGCCAATCAACTACGGAGAAAGCTGGGATGCATCTACATTAATCTTGAAATGAGGTACCAAGTATCCCTAATTTATGGAAGAGGTGGGGGTCCCCCCCCCTTCTAAGGCCCTTTTCAGTGGTTGGTGGTGGCCCAAAGTGGCCTTACCTAAGCAGTGCAAAAAGATCTTATAATTAATATAAATAGAGGGCATGCAGCCCACAGCGTGGGGCTCACTTGGGGATTCATTCAACCCTTTAAAGCACTACGATTCAAGGTTTTGACGCCCCTTTGAAGGAATTTGAGCATTAGATTGAAGTCGTGAAAATGCCGACTTTTGAAACTTTTGAGTTTGAGGGTCACACAACAAGGTGTTTAAAATCACCTGAGTTTCTTTAGAAGAATTTAGGAAATTCATGCACGGCGAATTTGTAAGTTTTTCAAAAGCTATCTCTTAGTTGAAATTCTTAGAGGATTTACAAATGCTAAGGTAGTTGAAAATTTGAGAATTTCAAAAAATTTTTGAAACTTTTTAAGTGGCATAAATTTGAAATATTTGCAAATAAATATAGCATTTTCAAATCCCGAGGATCACGAATCACACTATATGTACGAATTCCCAACATCACTAATTTTAGTCAAAAATCATGTGAAAGCACTTATTTCTTGTGAGGGTATATCTTTGAGAGGATTTTATTATGTAAGGTAGGTGAGGTGGAGTGGGGTGGGGTGGGGTGTATTATTCTTGTACCTCACGTTTTACTTATCTTTTAATAATCTCTCTTTTTTTTTAAAAATAAAAGTCTTTGTTACCGTCTCAAAAAAAAAAAAAAAGGGCTTGTTTCTTTCATACGATTCTAGGAATTCAACTATGTAGAATTTGTAAGTTTTATCCATAGGGTAGAATTCATAATCCTCCCTCCACAATAGCATATTTGCCAAGTAGGCCGGAATTATGAGAAATCCAATTGTTATAGTTGTTTTAGATGGTTAGAATTTAGAATTCCAACAAAAAAAAATGTTGCATCCAAAAATATCGATGGACCCCCATCACATCCATGCCTTTGAATTCCTAATGGCACAAGCTAGTCAAGAATTTATAGAAATTCACAAATCACTACATTCCCATAATATCACTGTAAGCAATCAATTGAGAAATGATTACAATTTATACAATAAAAATCAAACCTAAAGAATTATTCAAAATTCAAACTATCCAAAATCTCTAACAACCTAACTAATTTTTATCCTATCTCTAACATCCCCCCTTAATCGCATAATCATTTCATGGAAAGGATCTATGATTGCTTACATTAAAAATAAAACTTTTTAATCTTAAAAAAAAAAGACATCAATCATGTCTTTCAGTAGATCACCATCTGTTTGTAAATCCATCGCTATTGCAACCTATTCTTGTAGAGTCTGTAGTGCCGGTGGTTTGCTAAATCAAATCTGGCCTGATTTCTTCTAGAAACTTTGATTGTTCAAATTGATGGAGATGGAGATTTGAGGAAGATGTCAAGATCTTTATCCTATCTCTAACAGAATTATGCTAGAGAAACAGGCCCACATACCTTGCATTTGGATATGTATGCTGAAACCATTACTCATTTGGGATTGAAGACCTTAAGCCATGGAATATAACTCATGTTCTTGATAGGGTGAATGTTGGGATGTCCCTCCTATGTCAAGATTTTAAACTTTCTTTCTTTTCTTCAGGTGGGGACATTGATGAGAGCTAAATTCTTCGGGTGTGAGTATTGAGCGCTGATCTAGGCTCCAGGTTTATCAGAAATCAACCCAAGCTAATCCAAATTTAGCTTCGGTAGGACATTGGACAAACACACACGGATAAGGAACGATTTTGCCCATGTGGATTACCTGCACTGATGAATCCAAACATCCACTCGGCATCAATAAATTGCCACCAACCCAAATTTGACGTCTTATCCAAAAATGTTGCGGGGCCCTTTTTAAAGGTTGGATCAGGTCGACTTTCTGATCACAAGACACTCGCTCCCATGAACATATAATTTCCTATCTTGATTTACATGCTTCCGGTGGAATTGGACTATTCCCAGCCTACCAATCTCTCTCTGGGTGTGGAGCCCACTGTATAGTTCATCCAAATGAATTACACATAGCACCCCTTGAATGGAACTCATCTCCCCAATTTGGGTCCCATCTGAATACAATGGACCGTTGGATCTACTGCACAACCATCTGAATATATTGTACATCGTTAAGCTTGCAAGGTCTCATATGAAGATAATAGAGGTGAGGAATGTGGAATGTGGCTGATTATTTTGTGGAGAGAAGGGCCTAGGGATATCTTTCAACCACCCCTCCCCCCTCCCAGTCCTAGGTGGGTCCCCATGTGAACCCATCTCGAGGTGCACACGGTGATCTAGTACACACGGCGTGCCCAAGATGACTTATCTCTATATACACACAAAGAAAAAATATATATGGCATCTCTTGTGGGGCCCAAGGGGCTATAGTGAACATGGGAGATTGAAAGGCCTTGATGGGACCCACCTATGTGTGAATTTCATGTCAAATTGTCTTAAGTTAAGCATTTGCACAATAGTTTGCTTGTTCGGATCTTACAGCAACCACTACGGCAGTTTCACAGGAAATTCACAAAAACATAAGCAGTTATTTGCCTTCTACACATGGTATATAAAAATAAGTTTTATATATGGGCTTTAATCATGTAAGAAGTGTTTTCATATACCTATCGCAATAATTTTTTATGAGGCCCACTTATGGGTCTCATTTAGATAGCAACCAAGGGGACGGAAAGATCTATATGGGACCACCCTAAATATAAAGTTCTGCCCCAATCATATGACTCTAATCCCTTCATCCGTGGCCCACAACTTCAATCCATTGGAATTGGTGCACAATCGATGCAATGGTCTAGTAAATTCGATTTTAACCGCCACTTGGGGCATATGACTATCAGAGAGGTCTCTGTGTATTGTAAGCTTTGAATTGGGTGATAGATGGGCCCCACTAAACTTCTCACAAAAAAAGTGGTGAGAACTGGTTTTTATTAAATTATTTCCCTTTATGTATACAGATTTGATCTTGCGAGAACAGTTCTAACAAGATCTATGAGAACTCTCATCTTGGCCGTCCATTTCATGTTCATATTTTACAGTCGCTAAGGGCTTGTTTGGTAGGTCTAGTTTTATTTTTATAGACCATCCAAAATTGAGCCATTAAAAAAAGAGTTATTGAAAAAAGAGGCTAGAATTAAAACATGTGTTTGGCAATGAAAGCATCTATTTTAAATAGACCATTTAAAATCAATAGTTGAAAGTTTTTCACAAATATATTGAGATCTACTAGGTATCAAGCATTGAAATTTTACTCCATAACTATGTTTGGCCTCCCAAAGATATCTAACGGTTTGGATTTTGTGTTTGGGGACCCTAATTTTTTTTAAAAATATTTAATAATTCATGTTTTTACAAAAATATCTCAAGTTTGGTGATGATCCAACGGCTGAAATTTGGTCTCATAATAGTCATTGACCTTCTACACATTTTCAATGGTTTGGATTGTTATTTATTGTCCCAAAAATAATAATAAAAAATAAAAAAGGACTGCCTATGGACTAGTTTAAAATTGAGCATATTAAATCAATGGTTAAAAGTTTTCCACAAATTTCTTGAGATCCATAAGGAATCAATCCTTGAAAATTGACCCCATAGCCGTTTTTAGTTTTCCCAACATTTCCAATGGTTTGGATCTTATGTTTGGGCCACACAGAATTCAAAAACTAATATCCAATGGCTCACGCTTTTTTGCTCATATCTCGAGATTCATGATGATCCAACGGCTGAAATTTGGAGGCATGGCTATGTTTGATCATTTGAACATTTTCAACGGTTTGGATCTAGATTTATCCTCTCAAATTTTGAGAAAAATTGAAAAAACGGACTGGGCATATCTTCCTAAAACGCTGTAGCAGCGCCTCTTATTTTCTTCCTCTAATTTGGAAATGTATCATGAGGAGGGCTGTGGGAAATAGAGGTAAAGCCTCTATATATCTAAATTAGATGAAGCACAAACGCACATGCCAAACACTTTTATTTTTACAAACTCTATTAGATTTAGACATTTAGACAAATAGAGCCTAAAATTAGTGATGCCAAAATTAGGGCTTTATATAAGAGTCTAAAAAGAGAGAGGGAGTTTGAAATTTCATTTTCAAGGATCGCTGAGAGCTAGGGCACCATCTAGAGAGGAAGAGAAAATGCAGAGTAGGCAAATCCATCTGAAGCAAGTGTCTCCCCCAACGCTGGTACAAGCATCATTGTAGAAGATTACATGCTCCACCTTCCCCGAGGCCGGTGCAAGTAGGGGTCTATCGCTGATTTAGGTATGCCCTTCCCCGATTGCACCCTCTTGCCCCCCCTCCCCCCTTCCTCTTGTTTCCCCTTCCTCCCCATCTCACTCATTCTCTGTATCTCTCTCCCTCTGTCTCTGTCTCCCTCTCTCACCCCGCTCTCTGTCTCTCTCTTCCCTCTCTCTCTCCCCCCCCCCCCCCCCCCCCCCCCCCCCAAACCCCCGGCACACTCTATCTCTTTCTGACCACTCTTTCGCCCCCTTTTTGTGTTGTACTGTAAGTGGAATTTGTATGTTACAAACAATATCTTAAAATGTCATTTAGAACAACATGGAATTTGTATGAAAAAATGATTTGTATGGATATTTTGATGGATGGATGGTGGGCAGTCGTTACCATGCATGCTCATTATAATTGCTTTGTTGGCATTACATTTGATTCCTAGAAGTTCTGATCATGTACATGATTTCTCATTTGTTGTCTCCAAACTAATCTTGAGAGTCTTTTTATGGTCGATGAATATCTGTAATTTCCTTACTTTCCACTATTAGCCACATGGGTATCTATGATAAGTGATGCACTCATTTACCCATGTGTCTCACATATGTAACATGGGTAAATGAGTGCATCCAACAATTTTAAATATGTTTAAATACATTGGTGTTTTTCACATGAATGTCAAACCCTGTGAAGGTTAATGATGTGAAACTAAATATCTTGATGATGTTTAACATTAATATAAGAATATTGAATGGCTCATGATCATGAATAAGGCCTCCAAAAAGTGCAAAAAATCAGATCTACAGGTCAAGATTTTTTATGCTCTTCACAGTTGCTCAAAATCTATGAACATTTATGATATGAATTTTAACGTCTACGGCTTATTAGATCAACAAAGAAGATGACAGGCTCAGATTACCAAATTGGGCCCCACAGAGGTGCAAATGGAGTTTGATCCCGCAATCTGTACATGTGAAAGCTCTATTGCATGTGTACCAACACCCCCTCCTTAGTTACATCTGCAATCGGTTTACCCCAATTCCTCAAATATGTAAAGGAGCTCAAAGTAGCCTCATTTATGCACCATTTAAACACCTCATTTGCACATGATGCTTGAAAGAAGGCAAACAAATATAATCATACTAAAATGTTTCACATACGCATTATTTACATATGTTAATGAATGCAAACAAAGGACCCTCAAGTCTTAAGCATCATTTACATATGTAAATGAATGCAAACTACAATCCCCAAGTCTTCCAAAAAAAAAGGAAAAAAAAGAGGACCCCTAAGTCTGATGTGGAATGTGCCTAGGAACTGGACGTAAGGCACACTGCGATGCACTTTAAGCAGCCAATATTAATATAATCCAAAAAATAAAATGGTCAAACATCAATAGTCAAAATTGGAATTATGATACATAATATCTTCAGTCAATCAAAAGATGCATGGATGGAAATGAAAATACAAATAACCATGCGATAAAAACAACTTTTTCGATCATCCAATGATGCATACAAGGCAATACGAACAAATGGGTGAACCACAGGATCGAACAAAGAAGCAAACTAGCTCCATGGATCATCCCATCCTTTTGGGCCCTCTCTTTTAACGAAGTCTATGATGGCCTGGACTACCTCTTCAACCCTGTTAGATAAAGAGTGGTTCCCATATTCAATCTCTACTTTATCTGCCCCGCCCATAGCTTTGCACAATCTGCATCAGACCGCCCATTAAAATGTTTTCAAAACACCAGGCTTTTCATATGCAAAGACTGCATGAGAGAAACACCAGGCTTTTCATATGCAAGGACTGCATGAGAGAAAGAAACACCAGGCTTTTCATATGCAAAGACTGCATAAGAGCGAGAGGAACACCAGGCTTGTCATATGCAAAGAGAGAGAGAGAGAGAGAGAGAGAGAGAGAGAGAGAGAAACCTTTCGACCAAGGCCTTCTTATCAACATATTCTGGCACATACTCATCAGCCATGGAGAAAATAACCTGCAAATGAACTAGGCAGTTGAGTTGCAGTGAATGCCATTAGCAACTAGAGGTTAACAAAACATTTTAATAGTTAGGATTAAGATGGCATTTAAAACTACTTCTTGTACATACATGCTGTATATTGTTGCAATAGGCATAGTTAGTGATCTCCAATTTTATAGCATTCTGAAAATTTTTCAAAGCAATATTATGATTTACATTACAGATGGGGAAAAAAAACCCAGCACTGATCCTTTAGAAACAAAAATGACATACATAAAACTCAAAAGTAAAGCCTCGGAAATGAGACTGCTGGCAAAAATCCCGTCTCTGATACTTTATTGTGTGCAAATGTCTCCCTGTGTACCCATGGCATGGCCGTCATACTCATACCATCTTTGTGTATTATAGATTGTAGCTTTCATTAGAGTCCACTGTTGGAATTGGTAATGATCATGTCCTCTACTGAAGCAAATGTACAGCTATGTCACCCAATTCCACATGGAAGTGAGACTATTACTTTGGTGATCCAGACTATGCTTGATGCATCCACATTGATGATATCCCCTTGTGGTTCTCACCACAAATGATGTCCTCAAAATCTATTACCTGATGATCATAATACTTAATGGGTGATCTACCAAAAGGTTAAGAAAAGAATGCAGCGAGCAACTACAAAGAGGCTGATGCATGATTGCTGATGCATAAACAGCGAGCATCTTTCAAACTGAAAATGTATATATAGATTGGTAAAATATATTTTATTAAGAAAGATTGCAAGAGACAGCTTAAACCAATCCAAAAGACTGGAGAGCATTGGCATAAAAGAAGTATACCACCAAAGAAACAAAACAAGAAGCAAACAAGAATAAGAGGACAAATCATGTGAAATAGAAGAATCCGCCCCTAGTTTGGCCAAACCATCTATCACACCATTGGCCGACAGCAAAACATGCCTAAAATCCACCATAACCAAAGAAGCCATCCATTCAATATCACTAAGGTATGAAACTTCCAAGGCCCCACAGTGGAAAGAGCAACCAAAGCAATAGCATTAGATGAATTGCTCTCAACCACTAACTTAAGTTGAGAAAACTTTATAACCATCCAAAGCGCCTCTAATATAGCCCACACTTTGCTTCATTTGACTCTTCAACAACTAAATGCTTAGAGCCCGACAACAAGACTTTCCCTTAAATATTTCGAACCACACCTATACCTATCATCCCTGGTTTTCCCCTAGCCACTCCATCAGCATCGAACATCAAGACTCCCTCTCCAAAGGGGAGCCCACCTCATTGATTTCCTTCTATAAGGAACATAGGGATTGTGACCATCTAATCTTTGGGTAGTCAAACTTACTCCTAGGAGAAGACAACCCTCAAAACATACTAGGAAAGATTTCCTCAATGAACAACTTTGTCTATATGAGACATCATCCACAATGGGCCCATCCTCAACACATCCATGGTTGGGATCACACAATGCATCTTGCGGCCCACAATCCAGTAGATGCTCCAATAAGAAGCCCATAAATAATTTAGTGTCCATTTCATTACCATGTTTCTATCAAGAGCACTTCATTGTAGGAAAATACAAAAGAATCTTAACACTTTTGGGACCCTAGCATCATCCTAGTACTGTTCTTGGTTCTGTGCTAAGATTGGGTTGTGTTGAACTGATGCAGGCCCTAGTGTTAGGGCTTGCGCGAATCCGAAGCACGTGCCTAAGGACACTTTGAATCGTCTTCAAGAAGACTTCAAGATACGAGGACACAACCCAAGGATAAAACCCAAAAATCTATTCAATTATCAACTCTGTAAAATAATATACTACAATGCCATATAAATAAGAAAGCAAACTTAGAGCCTAAGAAAACCTAATCTAATAATGGAAACTAAATAAACTAGAAACCTAATTCTAATTACAATTATTTAAATAAAGAAACTAATGACATAAATTAAAATCCTAAATCTATGTGGGCACTACACATGTGGCCATTGGGGTCAATCCTACATCATAAACTTGTTTGGCAATATTATGTTAGATTGTTCCACTGAGGATAGGTTGCACAAATGATGTAGACCAGATCCATGATTGGCCAGCCACTGGGCCCAAACCCACTAAAAGCCCATAAAGAGAAGATCGCTAGATTGTGCATGATTTTTCTATTTTAGTATAAGACTTTCCTATTTTGCAATTTCTAGGAGAATTTTTTAGGATTTCTTGATTTTTAGTAGTTACTAAGATTTAGGACTAAATTTAGAAGTTTCTGATATTATTATTATGACTTGTTTTCCAAGTAAGGATAGATTTGGAAATGCAACTTATCTGAGGACTAGGATAGATTTAGAAATGCAACTTATTTGAGGACTTCGCTTAGGGTAGACCAGAATGGATAAACATAATTCATGTAGCCAACTCCAACATAGTTGGACAAGTCATTGATGACGATGATAATGATAATGATGATTTCATACAATTCCAAATTCTAAATGCATACAGATCACTACGGAGCTGAGCCCATTTGCATAGATAACAACTAGATGGTTCTTTTTTTGGGGGGTGTCTTGGCCCTTGCTTATTGGTATAATTCTGCTATATTGTTAAGCCTTTTTAAAATTCAAGTTACCATTCAAAAAAAAAAAAAGTGCAGAGAGTACTCCTATCTAATAGATAAACCCCATCAGTGGAATGCTCTATTCCTACAATCAGTGGCCTACAAACAAATGTTTAAGAACAACGTAGCAACAAGAAAGTGAAAAAAAAAAAAATCCACAAAACAAAGAATTATAGTTTGGAAACTTGGCGAGTCTCCATTGCTTTCTCTCCATGTAAGGGACCAATAGATCAATGGATCACAAGAATAGCTAACCCTCAGATATAGAAATGGGTACCTGAACAAAATGTACAATTGATGATGTCCCCAGCTGTTGTTTAGGCAGTTAGGGACAGTGTAGTGCACGTAGGCATATGAGTTTGAGTCTCTTGTAAAGTAAAACTTTAAATAAAAAAAGGCACAATTGCCCGTTGATGCTTAGGCAGAGGTAAGTTCTTTTTGTTAAAAACAGACAACTGAATGTGATCCAGTGGATTGGTCAAATGTGCATCTCAATGACAAAAAGGGAAGGTTCTGATCCATGTATCCATGTTAGAAGAATAAGTAGTTTAACGCTACAAGTTTCTGCTAGCTAAAAACAAATAGTAGAATCAGGTTTGAGGATCTAGAAATAGAATTACCTGGCAAGGTGTATTTGACATATGGCCAAGTCTCAATCTTAACTGATCATCATTAAGATCTGAACTGAACATGTCATCATCCCCCATGTATGCACAAAGCGAGTGGTACCTTTAAGTTGTTCAATATTTTAGTAATGCAATAAAATAAAAAGATAAACGAGAAGAAAACTAAATGGGCAATCACAAGAAGAACTAAATGAATCTATTCATTAAATAAATCTTCAAAGGAAATTAAATAGTGGCAAAGAGTATTACACTAATGTTTCACAGACAAGAAACATATCCGTAGGGAGGCAAATGATGTCACCAATGAGTCGGCAAGAGAAGTTCATCAATCTTCCATTATTTATTGTTTGATGTTTCTTCTGAATTTGCTTCCTTGTAAACTCTCTTGGTGCTAACACCAAAACTTTATTACCACTCACGATAAATTAAAACGATAAACAGTGCAATAAACCACACATTAATGAAAATGACACACAGTTGATGCAACCTAAGAGGGTGCCACCTATGATGCACGGATACCTCAAAATGCGCAATGTATTGTACCGTATCATATATGACACGTCACTTTTTATGTGCAAAATCTGCGTCCCTACCGTATCTACAGTGTGTCCCTATTGTATCCATGCCATATTTGGGCATCATAGGCTGCCACAGATATGCTTTTGGATCATGGGCCAACTCCAAGTGCCATATGAAGGCCCACTAGGCCCAACAGTTTAGCGCAGGAAGCCCAAGCCCAATTAATGAGTAGTAATCCATGGACACTTGCACAATTAATAAGAAAACATTTTATACTGAGTATTCTTTGCTTTATCGTTATCTGTAGATAAATTAGAGTCAGTCTTGGAGTATTAGGTTGTTGCTTGACTAAAGGATAGGTAGAGGCTGTTCAAATTAGTTATCCGAGCCTAAGGAGTGGTAGGATAGGCCACATCATATATGATATCATCCTTCAAAGGCTCTATAAATTAATATTTTCTCCCTTTCTTAGGCACTCACTTGAATGAAAAATAATGTCCTCTCTATTTGTGTTGAATGTCTAATGGTGTGAAACCTAGATACATGAACGCACTCGTTCCCTTACAATGTGTTTGATAACAGGTGAGGAATTCATGAGGACTCCTCAGGTATGAGGATTCCTCACTGTGACAGATTTGAGGACTCCTCTTTGAGGATTTGTATAGCCAGCGATTTTATATCAATATCAGTGTGTATCGATGCGTATATCTAAGAAAAATTAGTATCAGTGTGTAAATCCTCAGAAATGATGATTTTCAAATCTATGGGTGGAAGTCAGAATTGAGAAATCCTCAAAAATTAATAATTTTCAGTGGCTCAAATCCTCAAGGATTTACAGTTGCCAAACATCGATTTTTCAAATCCTCAAGGAAAACTGTTGAGGAAGCCTTGAGGATTTGGTTGCATGGTTTAAAATAACAGCCATTACCGTTTCATAACGGCCATTATGAAACGGTAATGGCTGTTATTTTAAACCATGCAACCAAATCCTCAACGGTAACGGCATGTACCGTTATGTAATTTATAATATAACAGTCATAACGGCCACGGTGTCAAAAAGAAAATAGTGAAAATAATGGTCCATAACAGTTATAATGGCCAATATAACAGTCCATAACGGCCGATAATTTAAAAATAACGATCAAAATATCAATCCATGATGATTTATTTTTAAACTTGTTTTCATTTCTTTCTTTCCCAAACCATTTGTGGAGCTTCTTAAGACTATGCTAAAGCTTCCCAAGTTTCTTTTTTCACCAAAGGTCAAGTGATTTACAAGATTTTGGTAGATTTTCATATGACGGTTTCTTCTCTTCTCAACCACAATACCTCCCATTTTCATACTCCATTGTTTTAATTAATTATTTAATCTTGATGTAGTAGTCAATGTTACTTGAAAGTTGAAATTCACCTCCCAATTTAATTGGTGATTGAGTAATTGAGTATTGTACATTTGCAGTACTACTGCTAGTTTATTGACTTTAAGTGTTTAACACTGATGATTTTTCAAAATTATGGTTGAAATCTATATTGTAAAATTTGAGATATTGAACTTATTTTAATATATACATGCAAATCTATTTAATTCAGAACAGATTTTACAAGGATAGGATAGTGATACAAGATGTAATGACTTAGGGGGACTGGTATTTTGCTTTAAAGTGTTTACTAATGGAAAAGAATATCATTTTTTAGCATTTTATAATATTCTGAGTTTTTTGGATATTTTTTTTGGATTTCTTTGGGGTAAAATGAAAATTCACATGGCGATGGACCGTGATGACCGCGAGCCACAACACGATGACTGGGATACGACACAATGACCATGATGGCGATCGCGACCACTATTTTGAACCATGTTTGGTTGCCAAACCAAAATGTGACCTTAAGCTTTGGCTTGTAGAGTAATTGTTGGTTCCTCTTCTCCTTCTTGTGGCATCAACATCAACACTAAACAAGATGGAGTAGGGTACTGTTGATAGAAACTGCAACCCCATAACTTCCAAAAATGCCATTGGGTAAGTGAGACGATGGTAGCAGTCACTAGTCAAAATCCTAAGCAACATGGTCAAGCAACTCTCCAAGTGTAAGCATCTAACGAAATTACATGACCCCTAAATTATTCAATCCACAAGTTAAATGAAATTACATGACCCCAAAATCATTCAATCTACAAATTAAAATGTCAAACAGAGGTTTTCTCAATTCAATTAACTTTCCCTCACTTGAAAATGCCATCCCAAACAAAATTCTAAATATTTAATTGTGTCTAATGGCATCTGTAAGCTTTAATTTAGAAAAATAGAATGGGTGAAAGTTGTGAAAGAAGATACCTTGTTAGCAGATAAAAAAAGAAAGAGGAAAGAAACACAATATAGGAAATATATGCAAACAGAGAAAATTTCTTCTTTTTGTGTGTGTGTGCGTGTGTGTATGTGTGTTAGGAAATATATGGAAACAGAGAAAATTTCTTCTTTTTGTGTGTGTGTGTGTGTGTGGATAGGTTGCAACAATGAGCTCCTTCCAACAGGGCTACTAGAAAATAATATAAAAAATAGATATAGCCAAACCAAAAACAAAAGAACAGGGGAGGTACTTTTATCTACAACATCTTAGCCTCATCACACTAACCTCATGTCAGCTAAAAAAGAACTTGCAACATTAATTATAAATCCTACAGCTTAATTTTCTTCACCTGTATTAATATGGCAGAGATGGCCAATGAATATATATATAGGTATGTATAGTTTGAACCCAATCCAATGCCTCTAATCCCCTTGTCATGGCCCACAAGTTTAATGGCTTTATATAAAATAAAAAAAAATTGACCCATTCAGATGGGTGCAAACCCATGGGATCCGGTGGGTTTGAAAATTCTAAAATGTGGCAAATGGGTTGGGTTGGGTCGGCTAGAGTTTTTGCAAGTTGGTGGAGTCTGACCTGTAACCAACCTGTTTTGGAAACAGGCCAGCCACATTCAACCTGCCCCTGATGCAAGTCAACTCAACTTGACCCATCTAACCCACAGCCTTGAAACCCACATTAAAGCAAAGCCCCTCATTTATCAGGAAAACCTCCCGCATTTATCAACAAAAGAAAAACCCTTCTTCTTTCTCTCTCTCCCTCTCTCTCTCTCTCTCATATCAGGAGAAAGGAAATGAAAATTGAGTCCATTCCAGCCACCATTACCACAACCACCATCACTCCCAGTCACAAGTCTTGCAAAGCTCTGACTATGCCCTAGCCATTGCCCACTTTGAAATCAGCAGCAACCAATAAAAATGGCAAATGTCAAGGATGCTCCAACAACAGTGTGCTTATCTCCCCTTCCCAAAGTCAAAAGCATCATCAGCTCATCATCAAAGATGCACTCTAATAGTCCTTCAGGGATTTTGTATGATTCATTTTGCTTTTTTTATTTCAACTATATGCAAGATATGCTTTTATTTCTAGCTGCCCTGAGCTATCCCATTGGGTTTTCTTTTTTCATGGAAGATGCAACCAAGGCCTTGTATTTGATTGGTGTAGATGGGTTCAACTAGCTGTTCACGGGAGAAGATGAGTAGGTTGTTTTTTTTTGGTGTGTGTGTGTGTCTGTTAGATGGGTTATGTGTGTTGGCCGTGACCCGACTCGTTTAATTGTGGGTATGCTTTTCTTGACCTGATTTTGCCACTATATATATAACAGAATGTTAAAAAAGATTAAACAGGCTCATATTCAAATAAACCACGTACAAATTTGTGGCATTTGAGATGAGGGTGTGGGCCCATCACAAAAAGCACCTTCAATGATCACCACCTAAGAAGCACGCAACACGGATATGACTCAACATGGACATGGCGATATAGCAAATCCTAAAAAAGTAGAATACAAACACGGCTAGGACAAAGCAAATAATAAATATATATTATATATATAATCATAAAATTAAAGAATAGTTATATTTTTAGCCAAATTAAACAGCAACAGCACAGCAGTTTCGAAAAAAAAAAAAAGCAACAGCAAATAAAAAAAACAGTAGCAGCAAAAAAGAAAAAAAAAACAGCAGCAGCAATTCTGAAAAAAAAGAAAACAACAGCAGCAGAAAAAAAAAAAAAACACGACAACAGCAGCAGCAAACAAAAAAAACAACTGGTACCTTTTCTTCTTCTTCTTCTTCTTCTTCTTCTTCTGCTGATCCCGCAAAGATCTCTTCTTCTTCTGCAGATCCCGCAAAGATCCCTCACACAGATCCCGCAGATCTTCTTCTTCTTCCCTCATGCAGCTTCCTCTTCTTCTTCTTCTTCTTTCTCTTCTTCTTCCTCTTCTTCTTCCCGCTGATCTTCCTCTTTTTCCCTTTTTCCCAGCTGCTGCCTTGTTTCTTTTTCACAGCGGAAGCTTCTTAGGGCAGCAAAGGTTAGGGCTTTAAGTTAAAAAAATTTACGTTTATCCCCTTTGTCTTTTTTTTTTCTAATTTTAACCCAAGTTTTAGCCCATTTTTATTCTATTTTAGCCCTGCCGTGTCCGAAACATGTCTGAGATGTGTCCCGACCTGTCCACCTCATGTCCGAGCCGTGTCCACGTCTTAAAAAATTAAAAAAAAAAAAGACAGGACATGTTTTTGTCGTGTCGAACACTTGTCCGGCTGTGTCCGACACGTGTCCAACACGGACACAGGAACCCTATACAAGTGTCCGTGCTTCATAGATCACCACTTGCCCAGGTTCATTGAAGTATTGATAGTAATTAGTTGTGGACTGTCAGACTTCCAGTGCATGGATTCCAAAGAACCCATAGGGAAAACCAAAAACTTAAGATAACGCCAAAATATTCAGTTAGGATGAGAAGAGATCCAGCAGTAGCATACAAAGAAATGCCTGGTATTCAAAGAAAATTTTCTCCGGCGTCATGTGCTCTGCAGGAGCGCTTATCCAGACTGTCCCCAAAGGTAGGACCACTGAATTTCGCAGAACCCGCTGTGAAGACAGCATTGGTCATGTCTCTGACTGGAACCTAAATGAAACTGATCAGATCAACCTCTCCGGATTTCATGCATAAGGGAACATGAACCAGCATCAACAAAAATAAATGGCTTCTTTCAAGTTTAAGCAGAAGTTAGGTGGAGAAAGAATGTAGGGAAATCTATCAATACTTGCTCGTAACCAGTGAATAAAAGCTTCCCACAAAAGAAAAAGAAAAAAAAAAGGTAATTTCAAAGTGTCAACCAAAAAGGAAGTTAATCCTGCTTAACAAAGTAGAACAAATATATGAAAGAAGACATGAGCTTTGAAATTGAAGCATAAAGACGTCAAGAAATATAACCTCAGATCCTTTTACAAGAAACACGGAAATTCTCTGACAAAAAGTGCATGCTAATAATTCATAAAGAAAAAAAATTATGCAGGAGTTGGTTTTAGAGTGACAAATACACAAAAAATTATAAAAGCAGCCAAAACTCACTGACCGATCAATTTTGTGAAGAAGATTGTTCTAGAGTAACGTATTAAGGTGTAATAATTTACAGCTAAAAAAGCCTTTTTTTTTATTGAATAGACTAAAAAGACAAATAATGCCATGCTTTGCATACCTATAGGCAGTTATTGGGGCATCCGGATTTGCTTCCCTGGGCATTAAATCCATTGCACGACCTTCACTTATCATGGTTGCTGCCAAGTCTATCATTTCTGCTGTTTCGGGAAGAGTTGCTCTGTATTCGCGGTCACTAACTGGCGCCTGGATGATATCACTTAATTCAGAGTAATTATGCAAGGTACAAGCAGCTGAGGAGCAAGCAAATCATAGAAATGTGTAGAAATGACAGATTCTGCTCCTCAAATAAAATAACAAAGCACATGCATGAATTTTAGCGGGGGGATCATAGGTGTTTGATCTCATTGGCATTTATGTGAGAACTACAATTAAAATAGGCAGAAATTTAATTACGACCATTACCATACTTAAACAATAAAAGCAATAAAGAAAAAAGATCTGCAATAAAATGAAACTCAAAATGAACGATGCAAACACAGATTAAGAAAGAAACCCCTACAATCTTTCCCGATTTAAATCTAACAATGAATGAGGATGAACAATGCCAACTTCAACCATAAAAAACTGCAATGATCTTTATTCAGACGTGAGAATCAATGAAGAACTGTAAGTGACTCCTCCAGGTTCCTCTAATTTGTCATTTTTATGTTCAACTGGTCCCTCGCTACTTGCTACCGCGTTGCACGTGCATTATTGTCAATCATGCATATGGTATTATGCCATCCACTGAACCTACCGATATGTTTTGTCTTGTTAATAATTTGACACATAAGTTTGCTTTTGGTTTCTAAGGCCTATTTGATTGATTGCCCAAGTAGGCCATAATTAAATGAACATACAAGATCTTCCAAAAACACTGACTCTACAGTAATATGCCAAAGTGGCACTAAGATGTGAGTCGCAGTAAAAGTATATTCTCCCATTATTATGGACCTAATTAGATGGAGACATAAAAATAATCCTCATAAGTCATGAGCCAGATAGCATATAATATGACATGTTTAATCCTTTGGTCTTTTAGAATTCATGTGATATCCATGCAACTTACATGTCACCAAATGCTGAAAAGCACAACCTTTTATAGAGAAAGAAGATCTTATGAGGCCACAATCTAGCTTGTGCTCTATGTAGAACATAACAAACTAACAAATACACCGGAAATATAAGCCTTTCGTTATCATCAACTAACACCTTGTGTGCTGCTTCAGAATAAACCATCTTTTCACAGTTTTCACAAATTCACTTCATCTTACACTAGGTGCAAGAGAATATGGACAATTGAATAGATATCTAACTTACACACCAACTATGCATGCTACATGGATACATGCCTACATATACAGCAGTTTTGGAATGTAAAGATGGAAACATAAAGATTTCCCAAACTAGTAATCAGGCAAGTTTCTCATCACGTGGCCTGCACATTTACATAATATGCAAATCAATTAGGACTTTTTCTCCAACCATCCATTTTTTATGAGTAGACTAAACTTCATTTCTGATCAGGTCATCTATAGTATAACATTAGAAAATTTGCACTGCTTGATGCCCGACATGTGCACCATGCTCGGATGTTTGACCACACAAGGATCGCCTGTAGTACAACTCATGCGCACCAAGCAGGCTTCTATCGATCAAATTTGAATCTGAGGTCCACTGATTAAAAGGTATAAAAAAAATTGAAACCTGGTATTTGCATCAGCCAACCAAATGTAATATAATAGAAGCACCCATGGTATACAAGGTTCTGAATGTATAAGAACCAATAGAAACATTATCAAGAAGAAAGGACCTGCAAAATGGCAGCACGAACAGCTCTAGAGCATGCCGCATTTGTACGCATGTAGTACACAATATCCTGAAGTTGTACGTGTTGGTTAGTTTTTTCTAGAAGTGCAGCTGTTAAGTGCCCATAAGCTGGAAACTTGGAATTCTTACAACAGTTTGCTAACAACTAAATTACTCGCCTGGCAACCAGTACTGTGACCAAGCAGAACCACACCCTCAGAGTTTTCTTTATTAATCAAGTATCCTATCAGCTGATCAAGCTCCATGGAGTCCTAATGCAGTGTAAGATTAACAAGACATTAGTGCAAAAAGTACAGCATAAAGAAAATAGATGATCCCAATGATGCTACAACATAATTAAATACTACTCAGCAATAAAATGTGCATGCAGCAGAGATGTAACCAAAATGACTCAGAGATGTTTCTATTAACGATGGTCTTACTACTTCTGTCAAATGGATCATTCTTTGTTCCAATATGGAAAGAGACAATTCAAGTTCAAGGACCCTATTTGAGTGAGACACTATAATCCTATCACGAGCAAAATCAAACCCGAAGACTCCATAGGAAAGGCAGAGAGTTCGTTCTCAAATAAGGATAAGCAAGTTTCAAATTAAACATCATTTTAAAATTATTATTGATTTCAATTTAAAAATAAATTTTTAATTAAAAATTGAAGAAAAACCTAAAAATTCTAATTGCAGTGTACATATGAGAGCGAGAGTGAAAAAGAGTTTTAATTGCAAGGTATTAATGGACAATCAAAACAATGTGTTCTACAGGGTTACATTCAAATCAGGATGAAATGTACGTCATCATCATCATCAAAGCCTTATCCCAACCATGTTGGGGTCAGCTACATGAATTTTATTTCTCTATTCTGTTTTATTTTAAGCCAAATTTTTAAATAAGTTAAAATTCTTCAAATCTGATTTAATAACCTCTATCAATGTTTTCTTTGGCCTACCCCTACCTCTTGATGGGCCATCCACCTCGATAGCCAAACTTTTTCTCACCGGTGCCATTACCAGCCTACGCTCAACATGCCAAAACTATCTTAAACGGATTTCTCTAATCTTACCCCCTATTAGTGCTACCTCTAAATGCTCTCAAGAGCGCTCATTTCTAATTTTATCTTTCCTAATTTTACCACACATCCACCTAACCTAAGCACTCGCATCTCCGCTACATCCATCTCATGAATATGGGTCTTCTTAATTGGCCAACATTCTGCTCCATATGTCATAACTGGTCTAACCACTATCCCGTAAAATTTGCCCTTTAATTTCGTTGGCATTCGTTGGTCACAAAGTACTCAAGAAGCTGGTCTCCATTTCAACCATCCAGCTTTTATTCTAGGCTCCACATCTTCGTCAATCTCCCCATCTTTACTAATCATCGAGCCTAGGTACCGAAAAGAATCTTTACGTGATATCTCACAGGTTCAATTTCGATAGTGGTTTCAACACTTTGTATAAGTCCACTGAAGTTACAATCCATATATTATGTCTTTGTACGACTTATTTTAAAACCTCTAGATTCTAATGCCCCCGCCATCTCCCAAGTTTTGCATTTACACCATCTTTTAAATCATCTACCAATACTATATCATTTGCAAACAAAATACACTATGATACTGCTTCTTGAATATGCACAGTTAACTCATCCATAATTACTGCAAAGAGATAAGGGCTTAACGTTAATCCCTGATGTAAACCCATAGTCACAGGGAATCCACCTGTTTCTCCACATGTGGTTCTCACATTTGTTACTGCTCCTTCATACATATCCATAATTATGAAATGTACATAATTACTAAAAAAAGTCATATCAAACCAATTGTCAATGAACCAAAGTGGAAATATTAGATATCCACATAAAATTGTTTTAGATTTTCACACCAACATATGTTTTAATTAAGTCCATCGTTTCCATCTTTACCACAAATAATGAGCCCATGGCATAAGAACAATAAAGAAGTTCAATTAAAACTAATAATACTAAAAAGCTTCTTTATTCACAAGATAGACAAAGGAATTCCCTTGCCTAAACATCAATAGCTTTTGAGATGATCTTCCGAAAAGCTATTGAGTGGAAGTAAAATAGTACTTGTTTCAAGCTGGAGGTGCCATATCCAATATAAGAAGAAGATAACAAAGGTTGCACCAAAGACCATTTCTCATTTTCTAGTGCAATTGAGAGAGGCGCCAAATACCTACAAAATAGTGAAATATTCTAGTTAAGACAATATAAATCAAATTATTCACCAATTTTAACAAGGCTTTTAAGAAATTTCAGTACATAAATCTACAAATCAGTCCATATTTTAGTGTATAAACATATATCGAAGAATAACCATTTGAAGATATTAAGTCCATTTTGACAAGCTGGACAAGTCTAAACAAGCAAAAAAAAAAAAAAAAAGAGAGAGATAAGCAAGAAGGAAGGCCCGCCCACTCGTTGCATACCAAAGGAGATATGGTGCTGTCGTATATCCCATGCAAGGGAAGTATAAGTGTATAACCAGTAACCACGGCCTTGTGACAGCTGGTTTCTACAATATTTTGATTGAGGCTTGATGCATCTTCATGATATTATTATCTTAGGAAAATGTCAGAATATTTCAAAATTTAGGAATTTTTCTTGGGATATTGTTGAGAAAATGTTGTGGCAAATCAATTAAAATTTATGAAAATGAAAATAATAAATAAGCATAGAATACCGTTAAAAGATGTTCTAGATTTTTTCCTATTTTTCCTAATTATATCTCAATTTGTTCACAGTTTTTTCAATTTTGGTAACATTTATCATCTAGAAATATGATGCAATCTGGGCCCCACAAGTGATCCCTCTTCAAGTTAGATTAGGATTATATTATCTTTATCAGAAGATTTCTAATTATATAGTTAATGTGGAAGTTTCTATTATTAGATTAGGTTTGCTTCGGCCTTAAGTTTGCTTTTATTATATATATGGTATTGTAGAGAAGAAATTCTCAGACTTGGGTTGATTAATAGCTTTAGGTTTTCTCCCTGAAAGGTGTGTCCTCGTGTGTGTCAAGTCTTCTTGATGATTTAAAGTGTTCCCAGATATGTGCTTTAGCACCCCTACACAGCCCTAACTCTAGGGCCTGCATCAAAATACTGTTATAGGAATGGCAAATACTGTTGATATCTGTGACAACTTCATGTTGGTTGAAAACTCATTTAAGTGGTAGGGGTTTCTAGACATTTTATCATAAAACATCTAAAATCTTATCCATTGGTCTAGACTTTAGATCTATGATGACCAAATACGGACACAGATACAAATACTAGTACGGGGATGGGGATTCGACATGGTAGCTCCAGAAATTTAGGATACGGATGCGGGTACTGTATTACTTAAAATACAATACGAACAGCGATAAGACACAGATGTTGGTATGAATATCACATTTTAGTAGTATGTGATACATTATACATAACTAACTACTAGAAGTGGGTACTTAGAAATCTCAGTCTAAAGTGAGGTGATATAATCAAACTTATAATTTTAAAAAATTACAACTATCAAAATTAAAATGGAGGGAAGGAGAGAAGTTTCAACTTTTCAAGGAGAGAAAAATATAATTTAAATTGACAAAAGAAAGACATTGAATGACATGAAAAGAAAGGCCTTCCCCATCCAATAAAAAAATATAAATAAAATGGCAAAACTTTAAATGTAAGAGTAAAAGGGAGAAAACAACCATCAATATACAGTGGGCTTTGAGTTTTGCAATATTAAAATAAAACAAATGGGTCTGAATGTAAAAATGAAAGTACTCTTCTGAAGTTATAACCAAAAGATTTCAAACCAGATTCATCGTTTAGCTCAATTTTGGATAAATTCCTCCAATTTTGTTTTTTTCTTTTCGTAAAATACAAGACAGCCGTATCCTAAAATAGTGAGCCGTATCTCACCTGTATCTTGCCGTATCCTGTACCCGTATCTGTATCAGATAGTATCAGTATAGATACCTCAAGTCAAATGAAATATTTGAGTATCATAGCTTTAGATGCTCTTTAGAGCTTTATTTTTTTTTTTAAAGCACGCACAAGCAATAACAAGGTCTGGACATCTCATCTGCAGCTTCAACATATTTTCTGCCTTCTATAAACTTGGGTACTGTAGAAGCCTCTTGTTTATTAAGATTTTATGTGTGAATCAACTCTGGTCAAGCATTTACATGTGATTTCTTCTCTTATTTCTCCTATTTGATTCTTTGTTTCATTTGGTGATAAGAAGATCCAACCATGCTCTTTGTTTGAGCTAGATTATGTCTCTAAAATATACAAATAAATATATAACACCGATATGTATTCTTTATTTGTAAGTATGACTTAAACACACAACCCTTAAGGTTGCAACAGTAAGCATCTTCCACAGTGAAAGACAACCCGAAATATATGAAACCCAAATATATTGATAACATAATGAAGCACAACTATAAAGAACAATATCAACGTACTCCGTTGCTAATAATCCATCTGTAAGTCCCCCAATAAAAATTACTTGTTGTTTGAAGTCACCAGTTTTGAATGCAACCTGCACAAATAGATCCACTAAAATTTGACGTATAGGAATCAACAATAAGAATAGAAAATGAAAAAAAGGATACATATATATGGAGAATATTACTATGTATCCTTCCCTCATCATGTAGTGAGGGACAATGACGTGGTTTTCCTTCTCTACATACGAAGATTCTTCTTTTTCATAATATCATAAATGACTTTTTCTCTTTTGTGCATGAATCTTTCCATATATATATATATATAGTAGAAAAACATGAAATCATATCATCATCATCATCGTTGAAGCCTTATTCCATCTAGTTGCTGTTAGCTGAAATCTTGGGTGACAGAAAAGCCATATAATAAGACCCATTCTTTCAAAACCCACTCGCATTTTTTGAGAGATGAAGTAACTTATTGTAAATTAGAACTTAAAAGTTAGAGATTTTATTTTAGAACCTAATTTAATTAGCTCTTATTAGTTAGATTAGAGTCTCCAAATGGCACCTTGATAAATAAATAAAAAAAAAAGAAGGAAAAAAAAGGCTTATGAATGAAAAGAAGTAATTCGCCTCATTTGGAGACTCTAATCTAAC
Organism: Sextonia rubra; assembly: GCA_037013555.1. Lineage (NCBI taxonomy): Eukaryota > Viridiplantae > Streptophyta > Magnoliopsida > Laurales > Lauraceae > Sextonia > Sextonia rubra. The sequence continues at coordinate 127,947,199 of JASUAD010000001.1, forward strand.
TAATAAGAGGCTTAAGAATGAATAAATAAAACAACGGAGGAAAAAAAGAAGGAATTATGAATAAAAGAAAGAAAAAAAAAAAGAAGGAAAAAAGGGCTTATGAATGACAACAAGTAATTGGCCTCATTTGAACCATAACCAATGCATCCAAATCCAATTGCCCAATAACCTCTACTATCTCCTAAATAAACTTATTTTTATTTTCTGATCGGTAACAACAATGAACTTATTAGGATAGAAGGAACACCATTACAAAACAAAAATAATAATAAAAAAAGGGTATATGAGCATATAACCCAAAAACACCATTACAAAATATGGGCCACCCAAGGAGAAACTCTATCATCCCCTTGTTTAGCCAAAGCATTTGCCCTGGAATTAGCCATCCTAATCAAATGACAAAAAGACACATCTGAAAGGGGGCACAACTCTTTGATCTCACAGAAACACTGGAATCTCCAAGGCCTTGGACCAATAAGAGAGGCCCACATCACAGCATCTGCTGAGTCACTTTCTATAATCAATCTAGCATGGAGGTGGCTCTTAAACAATAGCAGAGCTTTCAAAATTACCAACACCTCAGCGGCTCAGCCCTATTGGATTCCTTAATCCCACATTCTTAGAGAATATAAGCAAAACCTCCAAAGAACACCACATGAAACTTATAGACTTGAATGTTAGAAGCCGATTGTCAAGGGCTTAGGTGCACACATGTGGGGGCAGTGAGGAACACAATGGCATGGACATGGGGTGCAAGTGAAAACGAGTGGCTAATCAAGGAGATCTGCAACCGAGCAGCTGATAAAGGGGATCTGCAGAGTCTGCGACAAAAAAAAAAATCATTTGCAATGCAGACTTGTGGTGCACAAGACTTGCATGGTCCATATCTGTACTTCTTAATGCCCCCGTTCCATTACTTTCATATATCATAAGAAACTCCAAGAGTTTGTCTTGGTGCACCCAAAGGTCATCTTGATGCCTATAGAAAATTTCCGCTACCAAAACTTTTGGTAGCAGGGTCCAAAACATTGAGACTAAAGACGCCAAATAATTTTAAAGAATCTAGAAAATTTAGAGGCCAGCTCATTGTGAAGAAAACAATGATCCAGGGCTCCTTTTGCTTCTTGGATATGATTCACACATTCAGAACTAGATTTCATCACCTTTTTAGGTCATCAAGCATTAATATTCTGTTTACTATAACTGCCTAATTCATAGCTGTAATCCTTGGAGTGGCCCTAGTACCCATATTGACATACTTCCTCTGAAGAAAGTGCAAAACTTGGATCTTATGAGTGCATGAAAAGTGATCTCAAAAGATAAACTCTCATCTGAGACTCATTTCTACTTTCTTCCATCTCTTGAACAACACCATACGCCTTTTTTCACTTGGTAAATTCTACTAGTGGGATCTCTCTCTCCTTTTTTTTTTTGTTTTGGTTGGGGGGTGGGGGGATCTTAAATTTAAATAGGTTCCTCATCAACTCAATGTCCCAACCCACTTTCTCATTGGCAATGTCGTAGAATTCATTAACCAAAGCCGTTTTATTCGAGCTTTACAGAGTAAAGTAATGATAAGTTTGCCGTCAAGGAACTATTTTTCTTACAAAATAGGACTTTATCCCCCTTTTCCAATTTGAATTTGACTAAGACAATTTTGGTTGTCCTTAGGCCATAACATTTCCCACTCACATTATCTATCTCCATAGATTTCGGTTGCACTTTGGCTTTAACATTTCCTACTTGACTTAACTATCTCTGTAATTGGATCCCCTTTCTTCTAACCGAAAACTATCCAGTAAAGAACACTCAGTAATGAAGGTTCACTTGCTGACTTCATTTCAATACCAAAACATTACCGCCATTTTGCTAGTAAGTAGTAATGCTCAGTTATTCTACTCTATGCACTTAAATCCAAAGGCCAAAATCCCTTCCAATCCACTACCATTTAAATGATGCTTCTTCCTTCACCCCCAAAAAAAAGTCTCCCTGAGTTTTCTCAACCTTTCTGCCTCTAAATTCTGAATTCTTGCCATTTAAAACATGATTTTTCATACTAAACAAAATATCATTGTCAATCATCACCATTAGGGCCTTATCCTATCAATGAAAAGCAGACTAAAATAGTTCTAAAGCTCCTCAACCAGAAGAAGAACAACAGCAACAAGAGGAAAAGCCAAAAGAAAAAAAAAAAAAAAGCTAAAGCCAACAAATTCACCTATAAACTGCAAACAATGAGAATGTAAAGCCCCTTCATCCATCATCCTTACCTCACATTCCTTCAATGCATAAAACTTTTCCTCGTCAAAAGAAAGCATTACACATATATAACATCTCAATCTTAAAGGGGCCTGTTCGTTTAGTCCGTATTGAATTCCAATTATTCATTAAGCAATGCCTGTCTATCAAAGGGGCTAACAAGTGAATGATTAAAGGAAAAGATTCACAAGGTGCCATCAAAATGATCTCCCCTTTGGTTAGAAATGATTACCCACCCATCACCCAATTAAATCAAATCCTAGGAAAGTATTTTTCTCCATCTTAGACCCTTCACTTGTCACCTCTTTAACAAATCACCATCTTATCCTTAGCCGATGCTTAAATGTGTTATATACTCAATAAAAAGCAAAGCAAAAACACTACCCCCTCTGTCTCTCTATCTCGCTCGCCTTCAATCAAACCCCCTCAACTGCGAATTCCAGACAATCCCAAGCAAGCAACCAAACCCAAAAAGGAGAAATGGGGCATTTGGGTAGTGTCTAAATATCACATTTCGGGTACCCAGACACTAACTTTAAGCATTTGAGAGGTTTCCCCACGAAAATTCAACTTGAAAGTCAAAACCAAGAAGTGGGTCATTTGGACACTGAACCCAAAACGATAATTAGGGAACAAGGATTACAAATTGATGCAACCAAGCCCCAAATCGCTGCCAACAACAGCGCCTCCTCTTTTGAACTTGACCGGAAAACACCTCTTCTTCGTCCCCACTCCACAGGCGCCACAAATCAAACACATGTTAGGCATTCTCACAACAAGCTCCAAGAAGAGAGAGAACGAGAGAGAGGGAGAGATACCTGGGTGGAATTGGGACCGTACTTGAAGAGAGAGCCATGGAGCTGGTTCCTGAGAGATCCGGACCTGGGTCTGTTGGCAGCGATCTGATCCGCAGCACTGTTGTTCTTGGGGTTGAAAGAGCGACCACGAACAATGCCGGATAGCCACGAAGAAGAAGACGAGGAAGAAGAAGAACTCATCATGATGGAAGAAGATGAAGATCGCTGCTCTTCTTCTTCAATCCATCCCAACTTCATATCAATAATTGCAATAGTGAGTCATACAAAGCGCGTTTACAGTAGAAATAGCAGAGAGAGAGTTGAAGCCTTTTATGCTAACGAAGACCGTAGCAGAGAAGAGGGTTCAGGTATCGTATTTTTCGTATTCGTATGTTGCTGATCCCTACTTCCTTGACAATCTATTTGGCAATGGATGGAGATCTCTACTGTGGGGCCCACGTGCACCATCTTGTACGGTTGGATGGGCCATGATCACCTTGATCGAGTGATGCCCACAGTTGGATTTCAAACATTTCATCATATGGTCACATTCGTATAATTAAAAATATTTATGTGTAAAATACAAAAAGATTATGCACAAAAGAAATGTTTATGTATAAATAAGGAATGCAATATAAGCATCTTTTGCCCTACAATGAGCGACTATATTGAAATATCATATGCTTCGTAAACTACATTGAAGCTATAATTTTAAACTAATCATTAATGTTAAAAGCTTAAAGTAAAAAAATAGCACTAGTAACTCACTTACTCGATGACCAAGTAAGCTGAGAGTGAATTTGAACTTCTAAGTAATATTTACTGTTACATCAAAATAAATGAATTAATTAAAACAGGGGAGTATGGACATAGGGGCCCCTGTGGGTGAGGAGTAAAAAGGGTTTTGATGAGCCCGTGCCCCACCCATTTTCTATTTGTCCAGAAGAAAAGCCCACCAGCCTAAAACTCTGGCCAAACTTCAAATCAACCTAAGCAACTGGGCCAAGATCCCACCTCGTATTTCCTTTATACCACGTTTCCGCCGATCCCACCTTAGATGACAACGCCCTCTCATCCTCCATTAGAGGTATCTGGTACTGTTGCCCACGCCTTGTACACAGACCACTCCCTCAACAGGCTACAATAAACGTTGAGCGGGTGGGCACATGATCCGACCACCTGATCAATTTCAAATGCTCAAATGAACCCCCAGCCAGACTAAATTGCAATTGTAGATTGATTGATGAAATTTTGGCCCTTGAAAATGATATGTTGCTAAACACCAGTAATGTTATGTTTTGTCTACCGATTATTATGCAAGCATGCCGTGATGAAACCATTGAAAAGTGTGAAATAATCAGCCTTTTTTATAGAGCCTCCGAATTGTCAAAGGAAGCAGGCCTACTAGCACAGGAGATTTAGTGAGTGAAATATGTCGCAGCAAAACTGCCAAAAGTACTGTTTGGTGAAAGAAATGTACAGGCCAGAGTAAGAGAGGGGGTTGCTTCAGCACTTGAGATGGCGTCCCCAAAATGATGTTTGACGGGTTAACCTAAAGCTCCATAGGTCTGAACGTATAATACACTCTTTTCAGGTCACATTTTAGCTTGCTCCAGATATTATTCACGGTTGAATTTATCACGATATTTTGCACAGTATGTAGTCAATTACATCAATGGTTCTCAAAAGTCAAAACTGAGAAGTAAAATGAGTTGTGTTCCTTGAGATTTTAAGTAAAATAGGTATATTTCCCAAGATATATCGAATCAATATTAATACATATTTTAGTTGTTTTAACTAGCACAGTAACCCATGTAAAGCATGAGCATACCCACTGGCTAAGGTCCACACTCCATCTAATTAGTTTTTAAAAATTTTCATAAATAAATGCACATAAATATTGAGTGTTGCAGGGTTAGAAGGTTAGTTATTCATAAGGGTAAGAGGTCATGGATTGAAATCTCTTGACCTATACATTTTTAGCTTTTATAAATGCTCAATTAAAAAATGAAAATGGAAAGGAATCTAATAAAAATTGAATCCCAAACCCTTATCTTTAATATATTATGAACAACAAAAATTTCTCAGTCGACACACCATTTAATGTTTTTAAAAGATTTTCCAAAATACCCCCATCCCATTCTCTGTCCATACATCTTCCCTCTCCCTCCCTCCTCCCCTTGAGGGGGACTCTCTCTCTCTCTCTCTCTCTCTCTCTCTCTCTCTCTCTCTCTCTCCTTCCTCCCCATTTCTTCCCCTCCCCTCAGCATCTCCCTACAACACTAGGAGGAAGAAGAAGAGGGAGAGGGAGAGGGAGAGGGAGAGTCTCCCTCTGCTGCAAAAGCTTGTCGCTAGTCGGAGGGGGAGGTAGGGGAAGGGGAGGAGAGAGTATAGAAGGAGAAAAAAGGTGTATGGGGAGAGAAGGTAGTGGGGGTATTTTGAGGAATCTTTAAAAAAAAATTTTAAATTATACGTCAACTAAAAAAAATTTGTTGTTGATTTAGAAGCTCCCTTAACTTGTAGTTATGCTCCACGAGATATGAGGCAGTGGAATCAAGGGAGGTATGCATGCAGGTCTTATCTCCTCACATAAGGAGACAACTAAATCAACCTAAGAAGAACATAGGAATTTTGACATTACATATGCCATAAGATCTCATAGATGCCTGTCAACTGTCAAAGTTTAAATGATTTTCACTAAGTAGTTATGTGATATCCTAGGTGTCACGCCAGTGGCTCACCCATTGAAGGGTGATGGGTCCGGCAAGTATTCGTCTAGAGAGAGGTGGGGTAAGTTTTTAAAGACTGGATATACAGTGGTGCAAACATTCTATATCAGAAATATTTAAGTCCTGATCCTGGTAAATACGGCTTTGGCCCCTTCATCCCACATGAGGACTTTTTAAAACCGTGAGATAAGATTGGATTGAACTCGCATGAGCCAAAGTGGACAGTATCATGTGAGTAGTGGGCCCAGGTCATTACAAATAGTATTAGAGCTGACAATAGCTTTAGTTTCGGCGGGGAAGTATGTTACGCTTGTAGCTCCCCTGTAGAAGGGTGATGGGTCGGCAAGCATCGGCTTAGAGAGAAGCAGAAAAAACTCTTAAAAACTGAGTATGCAGTGGTGAAAACGTCCCACATTGGTTTTTGCACTAGGTCTGTGAAATATTGCACTATGAGTATCCTACACCTTTTTCCCTGCATTCTGACCTTTATTTGAATGTCAGATTTTAAGACAGTCGTAGTGTCAAAATCCCAATTAGAACATAATAGTTACCATAGAGGAAACAAATTAAAAATGGACGTTGTCAATTATAGATAAAAGGAACATTAACCTACTTTCCAGGGAGTAAGGCATATACATTTTGACAATGGCTGATGCATTCAACTTAAAAAAAAGGTGTGTAAATCATATGTATTTTTAACCTTTATTGCAAAGATTTTGTATGATGAACTACATGAAATGTGAGCATCTAAACAGTTAGAACATGTCATTGTATTATTGGTCATGTAATAACTCATGGTAAAATGTTTCATATGTTTCTGCTGCCGTTATCCAATGCACGTAATAGTTCTGAAGTGTGACAGTTGGGAAGTGTGGACTAATTAAATGTTACTCTTTACAGAAGTGAAGTCCAATGCAAAATGCTGACTAGAAAATAAGCATCATAACCACTGATTTTGAATAATCTAAACTATAAATCTAATTGCACTCATTTGTACGATTTATCTGAAAAACCAGTAATTGGGCAGAGATTGAGTTCAACATATGTAAATATGTAGAGATTTGCACCTCAGATATTGATGTCAGCCATGTAACTAAGAGTTTTACCATATAATTTAACGTGTGCGAGCAACTGGACGAGATATCAGTTGGTATGACACATATTGATCCAACCAGGAAACAAATATTCACAAAATCTATGTGATATTCCATAAATATCCTGCTCCCAATTCTGGGTTGGGTTTTGAACTTATGATGCAGTCGACAAATGCATGTATCCGAGAGTTGCATGTAATTTAAATGCGAGTATACGGAGTATTTCAAAAAATCTGAAGTGAGTTTTTTAGATCAGTCGAGGGGCCACACAACCTTTGATTATCATTATATGAAAATTACCATGTATGCAATATTTCTGCAAATGTATGGTTTCTACGCTTAGACATCAGTCTATGGAGGTGAGCCCAAAAGCTTTACATCTCACCCCACCTGTGCAATTTCTGAACTTGGACAAACCAAACCATTCTTCCCATTACAGTTCTTCTTCCATTTCAACTACACATGGTCGACAAGACATATTCTGAAGTCAGTAACTTGACAACATTTTTTGGAATGGTGTAGGTAGGTCCACACTCTATACATATACCCCTTACATCGAATGAAAAGGACCAGGGAAAGGAGAAGAGAAGAACATTTCAGGAGGTAGGGTAAAGTTGTCTTAGAAACGATAAGATGATGTCGAGAAAGTGAGATTCAGCCTTTTTGTAGAAAAGAAAAATATGTGCATCATCACACTCTGCGCACAACATCGCACAAAGGCATTTTAGTCTTTTTCAAGCTTTCTTTTTGGTATGAACAAGTCTTTGATTAAAAGTTTATAATCAACACCTATCCCATAAAATTAGAGTCTAAGGTCTCTCAGTGGATCTCAAAACACTACGAAGTTATAATATTCTATTGAGAACCCTCTGCACATGGTATCGTTGATGTGCTCGTCAGGTGTAATGCCATTCATTAAAGAAGTTGGATGAGACCTATGGCGCTGCAAAATATCAACCCAAAAAAAAAATCATGATAACCACTACCACTGTACAATTTTGGGAGGGGGAGGGTGTTGAGGAGTAGCTTCTGCCTGAGTGTCAATATTGAAAAGTATTTTCACTACCTCTTCTAATACCTCGAGATTTTTGTAGGAATGAGTGGCTAAGGAAATTTAATATAGTATTAGTGTCCAGTGGCAGACCAAGGTGATCTGCATGTAGGGCAGTCACACCATGTCCGCTCAAAAAATCCCAAAGACTTTTGTATAGCAGGCACCCATGTATGATAAAAATATTGCCCTATCCCATGTTTTATTCCAAAAAACCCTTGTAGAGATTTCTTTCGACCCTGTGAAAAAACCCCATCAATCATTGCTTTTTGTTTCGTGCTTCTACTCATCATTGGTAATTGGTACGAGTCTCTTCCTCTCTTTCCTCCTTTTCCTCTTTTTTGCAATAGAAATCTCTCAACTTCTACAATTCTTTTATGCAATCTAGTTTGTGTTAGGAAAAGCAACGCAGCAGAAATAACCGTGATCGATGGATTAACCACAATAAACATACCTTGCCTTCGTCCACGGAGGAGCGAACTTATCCACCATGATTCGATCTCAATCCCCTTAGAATCTAAGGTTACAGTACATCAATATATAGTTCCTGTTTTTTTTTTTTTTTTTTTTTTTTGCTAACAAGAAAACTCATACATAATGACTAAAATACTCCTAACCCTGAACCTCGATTCTGGTTAAATCAGATGACTGATCCGGCTAAACTGGAATACAAGACAAAACCCAACAATCTCCACCTTGACTTGAATTCCATAAATCCTCAGAGACACTTTGAGATACCCAGTAATGTCTTCACGTACTTTGCTGAATAGTACATCACTGCACAGATAGTATAGTCTTCTCTCTTCAACACTCTAACATATTGAACCAGCACTTTACACACCTCACTGAAAAGTACACTTTTGCACATGCTACCACTAAGTGTGGCACCTGCACCCCACCTGCACCCCCTAGTCTGGATGCACAGACAATCTCAGCATTGTCTGGTATCAATAAAGTCCAAACCGACTTAAGATTTCTCACAGTTGCCTCCTTAGACCTTAACACCTTCGCTTTGAACCTCCGAAGTGCTCTTTGTTTGTTGCCACATTGATGCATCCATGCAACACAATAAACCTAACTTTCATCCGTCAAGACAAAACTAAAGACCTCCCTGAATCTGGATCTCACTAGTACCTTGTGAATCCTTCATTCTATCTTTATTCTTGCGTTCCTCCCGTCAAGCTTGCAACTGTACTATTTTAGTCTGTTTTGGTGGGTTGGGCACAGTACATTTAGGTTAGGGATGACCCAATGCTAAACTGGCTTACTCCAACTTGAACTGGACTACATTTTTTTGTAAAACGATCTTTGTTTAGGTCTTCCTGGATTTCGATGATCTATCACATCTAACTCCACCGAACCACAGATTTTCTCCCCATGTTATTTGATGTCTCTTTCATTGCTCCACCTGAAAAAACATCTTCTATCAACTTGTAGAGATTTTTGACCATCTCATCCTCCATGATGACTAATGTTTATTTTTCCACATCCGTAACTCCACCCGCTACAGTGCACTTGCAGTCTTTGAAGTCTAAGGCACCCAAAGAAATCCAATTTCTTCGTAAGCTCAAAACATATATCACATCCGTTAGGGTTTGAATAACATCATCATACACCTGGATCTCTACTGCTTTTGTTTCAAATGCTTATCAATTTGTATTCTCCCTCATAAGAACAGATCCATCAACAATGAGAATTATTTGTGTCAACCAATCTCCATACAAACACATGATAGGAAGAATCTAAATCCCAATACCATGAATCATTAACCTGATCCATACCTGTAGTAACTAAAAGTGATTTCCCGTCATCCGAATCCAACCTTTCTTGCACCTTACCTCCTTCCAATTCTAATTCTTTTTCTTTTTCTTCCACTTTAGCTAAATCAGATGATCGATCGTGCTAAACCAAAACACAAGACAAAACCCAACAGTTTTGTGGGTTTCTTGTAGTGAGAGAGGAGAAGTGGGTTTCCTGTTTCTAGATTTGGATCTCGCCATCTTTGGTCATCTTGGATTTTCATAAGTTGTTTAGACAATCTTCTAAAATAGGATTAAAGAAAAAAGGTGGGTTTGTGATTGTCTCTTCTTTTCCCCTTCTTTGTTTTCGTTGATTTGTGGCTGTTGTTTTTTGGGCATTTCTCTTTGCTTGTGTTCTATTGCTTGATCAAATAAAATGCTACAGTTTTCTTGTGTCTCCTGCTTGACTTCTCTTTTTTTAGTGGATTTATGTTGTGGGTTTTTTTCATCATTGGAGATGAGAGGTAGCTTATTTGTAATTTCCATAACAATGGTGAGGAAAGTTAAATTTCGTTTAAATGATAGGGAAAATATAACAAATGCATCATTATTCTACAAATCATAGTCTCTTTGTGAAATGTTCTAGTATGAAATCTATTGGCAGTCCCTCTTCTATAAGTTTTGTACTTATTTTGAGTTTGGTTATTGTCACTTATGTTACATAGCTTATTATAGATAGATAACATGTCTATCACTCCATGAATTACATGAATGTGCCTTTTGAAGAAAAGATTTTCTTATTACTATAATCTAATAATATATGAAAATGATTACATGCTTTTGTGGGGTCATAGTATGGTGCTTAAAATTCAACACTACCACAATCAACTACCCTCTTAATGTACTTGGCAAGGGCAATAGTCCAATTCGTTCCTACTTTTGGTCCTTAGCGCCTAGTGGGACTCATTAATAGGAACCTTGTAGTTCTGAATATTGCCATACGCCCTAGTTTTCTTTTTGAGAGAGAGAGAGAGAGTTTGGGTGAGTCATTTCAGCACAAAAGGTGTCAAGTGAGTTAGGCAAGTTCGTAGGCAACTCTGTTTTAGAGTTGAGATGACTTTTAATAAGAAGAATATATGTTAGTTGAAATAGGCAAATATTAAATGCAATATAATTTCTCTTTTGCAATCGTTAATGTGAAAAGAGTCTACCGTATTCAAAATTCTAGTAATGTTTAGTTGCACTCAAATGAAAATCTTGGGTCCTCTTAGCATCTAGTCAGTTGAGCCTCAGCTGAACCTTATTAAATGAATCTGACTATGTTATTGATTTACAGTTTCCTGTGCCTTCCTCTCTTTTCAACTAATAACAAATTAGTTAGACTAACTCAACTAATCACACTTCCACAATCTGTATAAATAGAATGTAATAGTTTCTTTGTAATCAATTGAATGAGATAGAGAAAGAGAGTTGTCTTCTTCCTCTCAATCTTTTCATCTTCTCATTTGTGCTTTAGGTTTTTTTGCTATCAAAGCAGTAAAACCAACTGAGCATTGAACCAGATCCTTTAAGAATCAAAGACGAAGCTAGAGATTTGCTTTCATCGCTGTCCTTGTTGATTAAAGTCTTCGTCATTGCCTTCAGCAGTCTATGTTCTTGATGTTCTGATCAAGAATACAAGGAGAGATTAAAGATCAATCGATTGTTTCTTGAAATTGATCTATAGCAGACTCCTGCGATGTTTTCTAACTTCTTGTTGTAGTTCAAATTGTCGCTACCTACATCTCTCCTTTCCTTGTGATTTCTTCTATTGTTCTTGCTTTGTCAAGAAGATCGATCAGATCTAGTTTTTTTTTTTTTTTTCACAACAAAGATTAGAATCAAAATCTCCAAACAGTTCCTAATTGGCAATCTATTGGTTCATCTTCAAATCCTGAAATCGCAGATTCTTGATTGCCATCAATTGATTCTTCTCTCTTTATTCGATGCCATAAAGGTTCTCTCACAGTCATTCTTCTCTTCGTCGATGACTTGGTTATCACTGGGAACAACAACCTTTATATTCAATTCATCATCTCTCAACTGCATCTTGTGTTTGAGATGAAAAATCTTGGCAGTCTACATCACTTTCTGGGTATTGAAGTGCAAAAAACAGCCCAAAGGCCGTTTTTATCTCAAACAAAGTATACCTCTGATCTACTACGTCGCTTTTCTATGCTAGACTCCAAGCCAGTTGGGTCTCCTTCCACTTCTAAACCCAATTCAGCTACTTCAAATATTGTTCTTAGTGATCCTAATCTTTATTGGAGTTTTGCTGGTTCACTTCAATATCTTACTTTAACTCGTCCAGACCTCTCTTTCTCCACTAATCAAATTTGTCAACACATGCATCAGCCATCTACAACTCACTTCATGGCATTAAAAAGGATGCTTCGCTGTCTTAACGGAACTCTTGGTTTTGGCATTCATCTCACTAAGGGTTCACTGCAACTCCGAACTTTTTCTGATGCTAACTGGGCAGGGGATCACATCAACATAAGATCTACCTTTGGATTCTGTGTTTTCTTGGGTGATTGCCCTATTTCATGAAGTTCTAAGAAACAAGCTACAGTGTCATGATCATCACTAAAGCTGAGTATAGATCCCTTGCTCACACCACAGCTGAGCTTTCATGGATTCGCATGTGACTAAGAGATCTCTGCATCTTTCTTCCTCATTCTCCCACTCTTTGGTGCGACAACATCTCTATTATTTCTCTAGCTTCTAATCCAGTGTTCCATGCCCGCACTAAGCATATCGAAGTTGATTACCACTTCGCTTGAGAAAAGGTTTTATGCAAGGATATTCAGGTCAAATATATATCCTCTGCAGACAATGTTGCAGATATTTTTACCAAGGGTATGCATCCAAGGTGCTTCAAGTATCTTCATGGCAAGCTAAAGGTGCTCAAGAGTCCCCTTTCGCTTGAGGGGGCTTGTTAGCATCTAGTCAGTTGAGCCTCAACTGATCCTTATTAAATAAATCTGACTATGTTATTGTTTTACAGTTTCCTGTGCCTTCCTCTGTTTTCAACTAATCACAAATTAATTAGATTGACTCAACTAATCACACTTTCACAGTCGATACAAATAGAATGTAATAGTTTCTTTGTAATCAATTGAATGAGATAGAGATAGAGACTTGTCTTCTTCCTCTCAATCTTTTCATCTTCTCATACGTGCTTTGGGTTTTTAAGTCCGCCACTATCAGTGCCCAACGTTCAAATCCCTGAAAGAATGACTAGGCAGAAAAAAAATTTAGTGTCAGCTAAAAGTGCCCCGTTCAGGTTTCTAAAGGGGAGTGTTTTGAGGAGTGAGAGTGGGAATATTAAAAAAGTATTTGGGCTGCATCTAATAATGCCCCTAGAGAACCATTGCACCATGGATTCTTGCAACGGAAATGAGCATCTAGATAGCGGTACCGACCATGGCGATCAATGTTACAATGGTCATTTATGCCATGTCGAGTCCACCTGCTAGACCGGTTATCCCTTGAAAAATTCGATAATGCTCCACATATCTGCAATTTTGGTAATTGAGATGCGCCTTTGACAAATTTGTTCGGTATTATCCTCCTCAGCTCTTTTTGAAATGCAAGTCCTTTGAGATATTAAACTGGCACGTGAAATTAGAGAATATTTGGAGGGAGAAGATGTATGAGCCATGCCCAAGGTCCTTCACAGGCGGACGAGATTTCCACAACTCCCCAGTTAAATCTGTTTCAAAGTCGTGCCCACCAGAGCGGCGAGCATTGCCATCACCATCATAGGCAGAGAAAACAAAATTCATTGATATCTCCAGCGGATAATTCGATGGAATCTCAACCGTCAAGTTCAGGATTTCTGATCTCTGCCGATAGGGAGTGAAGGCAGGCAGGGACGGAGCCAATCTTAATCACGTGAGTGCAGTACCACTCGCTTGATTCCAGAAGCCTCTTTAGAGCATCCACAACAGACACTGCAAACTTTCTCCTTACTTAAAATACATAAGTGGATGGAAAAAAAGGGAGATCCAACGGACTCCTTAAAGCTCTCCATATTTTATTGGTAGCACGACTAGCTCGGTATACTTGCCCAGCAATTGCTCACCGTAAAAATTTTAATTTTACTTTTTAATTTCTTTACTTGAAAATCGTGCCCGCACCACCCAAACTAAAACCCTGAATCCACCGTTGGAGGCGAGGTTGGCCTTTTGGGGACAACTATCTAGAAAGCAGAGGTAGCTCTATAAATTTTTATTAGGGCAATTGTAAGATCCCGACCCAAATTAATAAATTTAATTCAAATAAAAGTAATTTACGAAATAAATAATGACATTAATCGAATTGGGGGAAATTAACTCACGATGAACAACTAGGGCAGAATTGGGGCACAAACGCGATTAGGACTTAATCTGGGAATTTTATATGCGTGTTGGTAATTTTTAGACAATATGAAGGGTATTTTCGTAATTTTAAAAACATAGCCAATATGGGGCTCATTGGATAGAGAATAATTAATTATGCAACTTTCTCTTAAGGCCCGAACTCATCCGGATTAATCTAGTGCCTTGTTGATAGAGATTTAAATAAACCCACTACTAGTGGTGTGGGGGACCACGTGTTTGTCTCATATTCAAAGAAGAGTAGAATTTACCTCCGTAGGAGTTTGGTTGGGATACAATAAGGCTAATGCTAGAGAGACATCCTAGGACTCTATATGGAAAAAAAAAAGAGAATTCCACCCTATCTCTACTTCCTAGTTTTACTCTAAGTACCTATATTATATTCTATATATATGTATATGACTAGAGCCCCTCTTCTACATACGATTCTCTCCAACTCTCTCTCCCTAGTTCTCTCTCCTTCAACTAGAAGGTTCAACTTTAGGCTTAAGAATTTGAAGGAAGCTATAGAAGAATTTCCTTGAGGCTTTCTACGGGTTTGGAATTTCGACAATTAAGGCAAGTGCACAAACCCCATGTTTATCTTCCTGCCTGATTTTTATCCTTTTAATTAGATTTATACAAATTTCTGTTGAAACCCAATGTCAGATTTGTAAAATTCTTAATTTTACTTGAATCTACGTATTTCTATGTAGACTGCTATATGTAGAATTACGAGTCTGATTTATTTGATGTTTTTCACAACAACTGATATATATATATATATAACGTTAATACGTGTTTACAAAACTGATTGAATGTGGGGACTGAATTTATCCTACGGTAAAGGAGTTACTGCAACAGTCCATCTCTGGCGATCACCCTTCATGCTTGAGAAGTTGGAAAATCCAAGTTCTGCCTAGTAATATAAACTACTGCATGCCACCTTATTAGTCATACCATTAGGATGTGGGTGCTATTCAAACTACTATAAGTCTGTAAGGAAATTACAGGACCCATGCCTCAGATGTGCAGTTCTTTTTTGTGATTTCCTGTGGGACCATATGTCCCACCTGATGAATGATCAGATCCGGGGATCTGAGAGTAGACCCTTGAGCGACTGTGGAGTTGTGGCCTTTTGAGGATTTGACCCTCTATGGCATATCATCTCAACGACCTACAGATAAGAGGCGGGAGACCAATCTTATACCATATTACAGAATAGTGTAGGAACCGTACCGGGTTGCTCCACAAGTCCTCATGAGTTTCTGAGATTGTCAAATAAGCTTAACCCTTTAGATTAAGTGCTATGGCTACCATCACATTGATCTATAGGCCAGAAATTGGAAATTTACAGAACCTGGTCGTCAAAACATACTTGGACCGGCTCAGGTTGTGGGACCCATGGCTACTTGATTTGGAAATCCATACCCCACGTCTGGAGGCCCACTCATGGGCAACTTTTGAAATCTAGTCCCTTAGTGGAATGGGCCACTAATACCCATCATCCCCAATGATACGATGTTCATAGGCGCAAGACTATTCCCAATTTACAGATTCCAGAAACAATAAGGAAGAAGCACTGTTCACTTTAATTAGTTAGAGAGACTTCAAGTAAGTTATATATCCTTACACCTTAAGTGAATTACTATTATGCCCTTTTCCTCACAGGCTTACTTATATAGTTCTCAAAGGAAATCTGAGAATCTAACAATAAGGGTGCCCATTTATGACTGAGTTGTACTAGGACCCATGTTTAACAATTTTGAAATTCCTTTTTTGGAAGCTCACAAGGTTTGACTAGAGATTATGACCAATTTATAAACCTTTTAATTAGCTTACTTTAATTAACAATGGGAATATTCATTAAGACTAAGGATTTTATCTAGAGTTAACCAAATACGAGCTAAAAATAAGTCATGTCGTCATAATTTGACACCCACTTAGAATTATCTTGAAGCATGCCTAGGGTGATGGAAATTTAAGTATGTGATGTCATGGGCTCTTCAAACACCAACCAACTTCAAAAGCGCCAACAAAGAATTAACCCAAATCTAAAGAGGACATCCTCGCGATCATCCAAATTAGATTTAGGGCAAGTATACGGTGTTTGAGAATCCCATGATGTCATAGGGTTAAGTTCGCTTAGACCCGACGTGCAGTATGACCCGTAAAATCTGGATTTTTGTATCTTGGAAATTTATTATTTGGTTTTATGTTTTCAATCAAATCTAAAATGTACTCTGACATGATAAAATATATCTTTCTCTGTTATATGGTTTATGGTATCTAGACGTTGCACCTGTCAACTTTGGAATCTGTTATATGTAGATAAAGTCTATTTTTATGAGTATTTGGCTGTTTATCCGTATTTTGAATCAAGGCGATACCACTAGGCTGTTTTAAGTCTAGCATAGTGGGGCACCACTGTGTAGGGGCTGTTCTTCTGAAACTATCTGCAGATTAGTTAACTCTCTGTCTGTGACAATCAGTCACTTCGGTACCAAACTCTGTTACTCTGTTCTGATGGCCAATGGCCATAACTCTGAATCTCTGGGTACCAAACTCTGTTCTCTGTTCCCGTCACGTTAAAGGGGGCCGCCATAATACCTGTGACAACTTAGCCAATGTGGGACGCCAATTTATTTTGAATGCTATGATATTTGTAAAATCTTTTTTTGGTTTTATGCATGAATCTACATCTTGTATTATTATATCTTGTCAATTTATTTTGAAAACCTCGTGATTTATCTGCCTTTGATTTTTACTCAAAAATGGTATGGAATATGAAAATTGGGTAGGTATACTTGCTGAGGTTATTTCATAACCTGACCCCCTTGTGATTGGCGCTTGTAGGTAACAACACTCCTTCCAGTGAATCGGAGGGAACGGCGGTTGAGGAGGAACCGCAGGGGAACTACGCGTGGAGCGCAGACGATATAGCTTAAAAATATCGTGCCTGCGCGAGAGAGACGATAATTAGATAATTAGTTTATTTATGCTGAGTTTAATTTTAGATTAATTGTAAGCCCTTGGTTGGCTATTTGTATTAGGATTTAGTTAATTGAATTATGTTATTACCTATGGATTTATTCATGACTTTGATGCATTTATATTATTAAATTGAGTAGAATTAATTACTTTGTCTTGTGATGGTACTTATGATGGTTTTACAACTATGCTTCCGCTGTGAATATGTTCAGTTGTTTAATCTCACATTGCGGATCCATTTAATTTCATCATTAACACCTTAAAATTGGGAGTTCTTCGGAAACCCGAATTTTGGGGTCGTTACAGCTGGTATCAGAGCAGGCAAGGTCCTCGGAAATAAAATACTCTAGGAACCTTAGAACGCGATGTGAGATTCGGGATATACGTTATATGGGTAACGATTAATGACGTATAAATTATTGCATAAGTCTGACCTCACTCGTTTGACAGATAAATGGCGGCAGAAGACGGTGACAACCACCGTGACAATAATAACGCGGATAACAGATTCGAAACGCTTCTTCAAGCCTTCTATGCTTCTCAGCAAAATCAGACGGTTACACAAAATGAATTTAATAGACAACTGCTGGATACCTTTCAGAGTGTCACGCAGCAATTGCAGAATTCACAACCTCAACAAGTGACCTTGGCTCCACGTGAACCCGACCCAATTACACTATATGAGAAATTCCGAAAAATGGGAGCACCAGAGTTTGGTGGTGGTACAGATCCACTACAGGCTGATGAATGGGTGGTTAGGATAGAGAAGATTTTCAAAGTGTTTAAATGTACTGGGCGCCAACAGGTGTCATTGGCTGCTTATATGTTCAAAGAAGAAGCAGAATCCTGGTGGAAGAGTGTGGAGGCACCTTATGAGACCATTGATGATGCTACTGCTTGGGAAACTTTTAGAAAACAATTCCGCAAGAAATTCATTCCAGAACATATTAGTGCCCAGAAGTTAATTGAGTTTGAGAAGCTAATACAAGGAAGTATGACAGTCGCCGAATACCAGCAGAAATTCATAAGGTTGTCACGTTTTGCTGAAGAGCTCATTAAGCCCGAATCCGAAAAGGTCCGTCGCTTTATCCGAGGCCTTAGATATGACATCCAAAAGGACGTGACTAGCACACAACTTGAGTCCTTTGATGAAAATCTGAAGAAAGCCTATTGGTCAGAGGAGTATATTAATAAGATTGCACATATGAAAGAGCCAAGGCAGAGGAATGGACAACACGTCAACAAAATGAGCAATCAGGTCCCTCAACAGGGGAAGCGGCCATGACTTGATGCACCTTCTCAGCAAGCTGTACAATGCGCACATTGTGGAAAGAACCATGATACCAGCTTGTGCAGACGTAAAAACGGAGCTTGTTTTAGTTGCGGAGAAATTGGCCATATGGTGAAGGATTGCCCACAAAAGAGAAATCAATCTCAAGGACCTCCGCCACAAGCACCTAAATCTCAGTTGCCTGCACCACCGACAAGGCTAGCTCTACCAGCACCAACTCGGTCACAGCAACAACAGCAGCAGAAGCCACCCCATCAGCAGAAACAGCAACCCCAACAGAAGTGGCCTTATTATGATAACACAAAGAAACAACAGGCCGCAGGAAGAGTTTATGCAATGACTCAAGCTGATGCGGATGCCGAAACACACGTGGTGGAAGGTGCACTTACTATCTGTAATAAGAAAGCTAAAGTCCTTTTTGATCCTGGTTCTACACATTCATACTTATCTCCTTCCTTTGCTAAGAACATAAATGCATATGATGTAGACTTAGATTATGAGTTAACTGTAACCACCCCTGTGGGGAAGAAAGTTACGTGTAACACTTGTTACCCAGATTGCCTAGTTGAAATTGGAGAATTCCATATGCCCGCGAACCTCATATTACTAGACATGAATGATTTCGATGTAATCTTGGGTATGGACTGGTTATCGGGGTATCATGCACACATGGATTGCTTCAACAAAATCATTAGATTTAAAGTGGGGGAAGGATACGGGGATATCAAATTTGTAGGCACTCGAAAGAAGAGATCAACTCCTCTCATATCGGCACTTAAGGCGGATCGCCTTCTCAAAGTGGGTTGTAAAGGGTATATTGCCTTTATCACGGAGGATAAAGAATCCAAAGGGGTGGAGGAGATTCTAGTAGTGAAAGAATTTCCAGATGTCTTTCCGGACGAAATTCCAGGATTACCACCAGTGAGGGAGTTAGATTTCACAATTGAGCTTATGCCGGGGACAACACCCATCTCAAGGGCACCTTATCGCATGGCTCCAGCTGAATTAAGAGAGCTGAAGGATCAATTGCAAGACCTGTTGGATAAAGGGTTTATTCGACCAAGCGTCTCACCTTGGGGAGCTCCGGTCTTATTTGTGAAAAAGAAGGATGGATCGATGAGAATGTGTATTGATTATCGTCAATTGAATCAAGTGACGATCAAAAATAAATATCCCTTACCAAGAATAGATGAATTATTTGATCAATTGCAGGGTGCACAACATTTTTCCAAGATTGACTTGAGATCGGGATATCATCAATTAAGGGTCAAAGAACAAGATGTACCAAAAACGGCATTTAGGACCAGGTATGGGCACTATGAATTCCTAGTTATGCCTTTTGGACTAACAAATGCACCTGCAGTTTTTATGGCTTTGATGAACAGGATCTTCGCATCATACCTAGATCAATTTATTGTCGTGTTCTTCGATGATATTTTGGTATATTCTAAGTCAAAAGAAGAGCATGAGCACCACCTTCGGACCTCTTTGCAGTTGTTAAGGGATAATCAATTGTATGCCAAGCTGAGCAAATGTGAATTTTGGTTAACTCAAGTCGCCTTTTTAGGGCATATCATATCCAAAGATGGGTTAGCAGTAGATCCTGCCAAGATTGAAGCCATTGTAAATTGGGAACGCCCGAAAAATGTGTCTGAAGTGCGAAGTTTTCTAGGTTTGGCAGGATATTAGCGGCGATTTGTTGAAGGTTTCTCATCTATTGCAGCTCCTTTGACAAAGCTTACTAGGAAAAATACACCATTTGTGTGGTCAGGAGAGTGTGAAGTGAATTTCCGACGATTGAAAGAAAGGTTAACTTCAGCTCCTATTCTTACTCTCCCATCCAGAAGCGAAGGATTTGTTATCTATACCGATGCATCGAATGTGGGATTGGGATGTGTATTGATGCAGAATGGGAAAGTTATAGCTTATGGGTCAAGGCAATTGAAGGATCATGAGCGAAATTATGCAACACATGACTTAGAACTTGCTGCCGTGGTATTTGCCTTAAAGATGTGGAGACATTATTTATATGGGGAAAAATTTGAGGTATATTCGGATCATCGCAGTCTCCAATACTTGTTCTCCCAGAATGACTTGAACATGCGACAAAGGAGATGGATGGAGTATATAAAGGATTATGACTTTCCAATTAAGTATCACCCAGGAAAGGCAAATGTAGTTGCAGATGCCTTAAGCAGAAAGTCGGTGACCATTTCTTGCATGATTGGAGAGTGGAGTCTAATTGAGAAGTTCCGAGACATGGACATAAACTTCCAACCTCGAGGGGAGAAATTATTACTTGCCAACATGTCCTCTCTCGAGCCAACCATTATCCAAAGAATAAAAGATAATCAGCGGAATGATCCGGAATTAGCAAGAATTGTTGACCATATCTCGGAGAGACCAGACTTTGAGATCGTTGACGACATCCTTTACTTTCATAATAGATTGTGTGTTCCAAATGTAGAAGACTTAAAGAATGAAATCATGACAGAAGCTCATCATACGAGATACACCATTCATCCAGGTAGTACCAAGATGTACAGGAATTTGAAGAATCAATATTGGTGGAACAACATGAAGCGTGAGATTGCAGGATTCGTTTCACGCTGCTTGGTATGCCAACAAATTAAGGCTGACCATCGAAAGCCTCCAGGATTACTTCAGCCACTAGGAATTCCAACATGGAAATGGGAGCATGTTACAATGGATTTCATTTCAGGACTTCCAAATACAAAAAGGGGTCGCGATGCGATTTGGGTGATCGTTGATCGATTGACTAAGTCTGCACACTTCCTGCCATTCAGTACTTCAGCCGCAACTGCAGATAAGCTAGCTAAGAAGTATGTCGAAGAAATTGTGAGATTACACGGGGCACCTAAATCGATTGTATCAGATAGAGACAGCAAATTTGTTTCAAGGTTTTGGACTACCTTGCAGCAAGCTATGGGTACCAAGCTGAATTTTAGCACTGCTTACCATCCACAAACCGATGGCCAGACAGAGAGAACTAACCAAACATTGGAAGATATGTTAAGGGCTTGTGTGTTGGACTTCAAGAAAGAATGGGACGAATGTCTACCACTATGTGAGTTCGCTTACAATAATAGCTATCACTCTAGTATTGGCATGGCTCCATTTGAGGCTTTATATGGACGTAGATGCAGAACTCCGGTATGCTGGGAAGAAGTCGGAGTTCGAAGTTTGCATGGGCCGTCTCTGGTGAGTGAGACAAGCGACAAGGTAAAATTAATTCAAGAAAGATTGAAAATAGCCCAAAGCAGACAGAAGAGCTATGCTGACAATCGGAGAAGAGATTTAGAGTTTCAAGTCGGTGATAAAGTGTTTTTGAAGGTATCACCTACGAGGGGAACCTTAAGATTTGGGCAAAAGGGCAAGTTATCTCAGAGATACATTGGTCCTTTTGAAATTCTTAGACGAGTTCAAGCAGTGGCATATCAATTGGCGCTACCGCCAGAATTGGCGGGAATACATGACGTATTCCACGTCTCGATGTTGAAGAAATATGTTACAGATCCTGCCCATGTGCTACATTATGAACCCTTGGCGATTCAAGATGATGCAACGTATATAGAAAAGCCTGTGCGGATCATTGACACTCGCGATCAAGTGCTAAGGACTAAGACTATCAGCTGGGTAAAAGTTCAATGGGAAAACCATGGACCAGAAGAAGCCACTTGGGAACTTCGGGATCAAGTTCAAAAGCAATATCCTCATCTTTTACCTGAGGTACGTTATTTACATTTGGAGGACCAAATGCTTTTAAGGGGGGGAGGATGTAAGATCCCGACCCAAATTAATAAATTTAATTCAAATAAAAGTAATTTACGAAATAAATAATGACATTAATCGAATTGGGGGAAATTAACTCACGATGAACAACTAGGGCAGAATTGGGGCACAAACGCGATTAGGACTTAATCTGGGAATTTTATATGCGTGTTGGTAATTTTTAGACAATATGAAGGGTATTTTCGTAATTTTAAAAACATAGCCAATATGGGGCTCATTGGATAGAGAATAATTAATTATGCAACTTTCTCTTAAGGCCCGAACTCATCCGGATTAATCTAGTGCCTTGTTGATAGAGATTTAAATAAACCCACTACTAGTGGTGTGGGGGACCACGTGTTTGTCTCATATTCAAAGAAGAGTAGAATTTACCTCCGTAGGAGTTTGGTTGGGATACAATAAGGCTAATGCTAGAGAGACATCCTAGGACTCTATATGGAAAAAAAAAAGAGAATTCCACCCTATCTCTACTTCCTAGTTTTACTCTAAGTACCTATATTATATTCTATATATATGTATATGACTAGAGCCCCTCTCCTACATACGATTCTCTCCAACTCTCTCTCCCTAGTTCTCTCTCCTTCAACTAGAAGGTTCAACTTTAGGCTTAAGAATTTGAAGGAAGCTATAGAAGAATTTCCTTGAGGCTTTCTACGGGTTTGGAATTTCGACAATTAAGGCAAGTGCACAAACCCCATGTTTATCTTCCTGCCTGATTTTTATCCTTTTAATTAGATTTATACAAATTTCTGTTGAAACCCAATGTCAGATTTGTAAAATTCTTAATTTTACTTGAATCTACGTATTTCTATGTAGACTGCTATATGTAGAATTACGAGTCTGATTTATTTGATGTTTTTCACAACAACTGATATATATATATATAACGTTAATACGTGTTTACAAAACTGATTGAATGTGGGGACTGAATTTATCCTACGGTAAAGGAGTTACTGCAACAGTCCATCTCTGGCGATCACCCTTCATGCTTGAGAAGTTGGAAAATCCAAGTTCTGCCTAGTAATATAAACTACTGCATGCCACCTTATTAGTCATACCATTAGGATGTGGGTGCTATTCAAACTACTATAAGTCTGTAAGGAAATTACAGGACCCATGCCTCAGATGTGCAGTTCTTTTTTGTGATTTCCTGTGGGACCATATGTCCCACCTGATGAATGATCAGATCCGGGGATCTGAGAGTAGACCCTTGAGCGACTGTGGAGTTGTGGCCTTTTGAGGATTTGACCCTCTATGGCATATCATCTCAACGACCTACAGATAAGAGGCGGGAGACCAATCTTATACCATATTACAGAATAGTGTAGGAACCGTACCGGGTTGCTCCACAAGTCCTCATGAGTTTCTGAGATTGTCAAATAAGCTTAACCCTTTAGATTAAGTGCTATGGCTACCATCACATTGATCTATAGGCCAGAAATTGGAAATTTACAGAACCTAGTCGTCAAAACATACTTGGACCGGCTCAGGTTGTGGGACCCATGGCTACTTGATTTGGAAATCCATACCCCACGTCTGGAGGCCCACTCATGGGCAACTTTTGAAATCTAGTCCCTTAGTGGAATGGGCCACTAATACCCATCATCCCCAATGATACGATGTTCATAGGCGCAAGACTATTCCCAATTTACAGATTCCAGAAACAATAAGGAAGAAGCACTGTTCACTTTAATTAGTTAGAGAGACTTCAAGTAAGTTATATATCCTTACACCTTAAGTGAATTACTATTATGCCCTTTTCCTCACAGGCTTACTTATATAGCTCTCAAAGGAAATCTGAGAATCTAACAATAAGGGTGCCCATTTATGACTGAGTTGTACTAGGACCCATGTTTAACAATTTTGAAATTCCTTTTTTGGAAGCTCACAAGGTTTGACTAGAGATTATGACCAATTTATAAACCTTTTAATTAGCTTACTTTAATTAACAATGGGAATATTCATTAAGACTAAGGATTTTATCTAGAGTTAACCAAATACGAGCTAAAAATAAGTCATGTCGTCATAATTTGACACCCACTTAGAATTATCTTGAAGCATGCCTAGGGTGATGGAAATTTAAGTATGTGATGTCATGGGCTCTTCAAACACCAACCAACTTCAAAAGCGCCAACAAAGAATTAACCCAAATCTAAAGAGGACATCCTCGCGATCATCCAAATTAGATTTAGGGCAAGTATACGGTGTTTGAGAATCCCATGATGTCATAGGGTTAAGTTCGCTTAGACCCGACGTGCAGTATGACCCGTAAAATCTGGATTTTTGTATCTTGGAAATTTATTATTTGGTTTTATGTTTTCAATCAAATCTAAAATGTACTCTGACATGATAAAATATATCTTTCTCTGTTATATGGTTTATGGTATCTAGACGTTGCACCTGTCAACTTTGGAATCTGTTATATGTAGATAAAGTCTATTTTTATGAGTATTTGGCTGTTTATCCGTATTTTGAATCAAGGCGATACCACTAGGCTGTTTTAAGTCTAGCATAGTGGGGCACCACTGTGTAGGGGCTGTTCTTCTGAAACTATCTGCAGATTAGTTAACTCTCTGTCTGTGACAATCAGTCACTTCGGTACCAAACTCTGTTACTCTGTTCTGATGGCCAATGGCCATAACTCTGAATCTCTGGGTACCAAACTCTGTTCTCTGTTCCCGTCACGTTAAAGGGGGCCGCCATAATACCTGTGACAACTTAGCCAATGTGGGACGCCAATTTATTTTGAATGCTATGATATTTGTAAAATCTTTTTTTGGTTTTATGCATGAATCTACATCTTGTATTATTATATCTTGTCAATTTATTTTGAAAACCTCGTGATTTATCTGCCTTTGATTTTTACTCAAAAATGGTATGGAATATGAAAATTGGGTAGGTATACTTGCTGAGGTTATTTCATAACCTGACCCCCTTGTGATTGGCGCTTGTAGGTAACAACACTCCTTCCAGTGAATCGGAGGGAACGGCGGTTGAGGAGGAACCGCAGGGGAACTACGCGTGGAGCGCAGACGATATAGCTTAAAAATATCGTGCCTGCGCGAGAGAGACGATAATTAGATAATTAGTTTATTTATGCTGAGTTTAATTTTAGATTAATTGTAAGCCCTTGGTTGGCTATTTGTATTAGGATTTAGTTAATTGAATTATGTTATTACCTATGGATTTATTCATGACTTTGATGCATTTATATTATTAAATTGAGTAGAATTAATTACTTTGTCTTGTGATGGTACTTATGATGGTTTTACAACTATGCTTCCGCTGTGAATATGTTCAGTTGTTTAATCTCACATTGCGGATCCATTTAATTTCATCATTAACACCTTAAAATTGGGAGTTCTTCGGAAACCCGAATTTTGGGGTCGTTACAGCAATAAAAAAAATGTAAATTCTATAAGCTCTATTAAAGGCTTGAAACATTTACTTTAAGTTTAAAAAAAAATTTGCACTTAGCCTTGTACGAGTGGTTACTATATTTTTTTTAGGGTCATCAAAGCCTATCTTAACAAATAATAATAATAATAATAATAATAATAATAATATTGTATTGACTTTTTTCAATCAAGGGTGGTCAGCTTGAACTCTATGTGCAACTGCCACTGCTAGCAAGGAGGTTGAAAATGAAATTCCGCTCTATTTCTAGTGAAATCCAACTTCTTAAGGTCCCGTTTGTAAATTAAACTCCAAGATGAAGTGAAGTGTTGTCGTACACCAACGGTCAAAGATTTGACCTACCCATTGTTTGGCAACAAAACCACTAGCGGTAAGTGTGAGGTGAAATGAAGATGTGGGTGTAAATTCGCTGCAACAACAAGACACCTCCAACATCACTTCACGCATACCGAGCGAGCAAAGGAATATCATCTGCAGATAGCGTCTTGAGTAGTTCTCCTCTCCCATGGACCTCGCTCTTTAGAAGATATCTCCTCTCAAACAGAAGACTCCAGGAGTCGCGATCTTCATCTGCTGGGCGACCTGAATTCGTGATCTGCATCTGCAGGGAATACTAGATCCGCGATCTACATCATACAAGTAGGGTTTGATATGTGATTGACCTTGTAGATAAAGGTCCTCGTCTACAATCGTTCTCCAACCCATCCAATCTCTGGGTTGGGTTGTAGAAATGTAGAGAGACGTCCCCTCATCAACACCTCCTCCCAAATCGCCTGAAGTGTCCTCCTTTGTGCCTGCGGTGTTTTAGCTATGTCAGATAGAGCGGCTGATTAATCGATGCCCCTTTTCACTTGTACGTTTTTGAATCTAGAACAGAAACATCAGGACAAGCAGGGTTGGAAGTGAGGTTCCTCCAGACCTCTATATAAGCACTGGCAGCTCATCTTCAGCCCCAACCTCTATTGATTGCCATGGAAACTGGTAACTTCTGTCCAACAGCTCCAACAACATGCATCTACTGTCTTTCTCTATCATTTGCTATAATATTGGGTGTTTAGGCTGCATCTCTATTTAGGGAAAGGCACTGTTAGTACTGATCTTCTACGTAATCAAACTCTTCAACCTGCTCGTCAGGCGCTGGTATGACCCAAGAACCTTCTGTTTTCATTTCTAGGTTCGACTGGTTTGAAAAAGTATATTGCGTGCATCAATATAGTGCTCTTGGTATTTAACCTGAGGAAGAGTGTTTAAAATTTTAAGATTTGAGACTTCAACTGTTGCAAATTTATTTCTCAGAAATGAGAACTCCCTAGTGCAAGGAATGTTAACACATTCCTCCTGTAAGCCTGTTGGCATAGCATTTTATAGTTGCTATTGGGTTTGAAAATTACAGCTATTTGTGGCATGTGCATCATAAATAGTAAGATATGCTGAATTTATGTTACAAACCTTTCTTATGAGAAATAATTGTATGATATTTCCAGTTAAATGTCAGGTCAACTCAAGTAACTTGTAACTACTTATATTGATTCAACGTGTTACTTTGGGCCACTTCTGTAGATGGAAGCTACTGAAGTTAATGGTTTTGACAGTGATATCGATGAAGTTGAACTCAGTAATACCGAAAATGATGTCCAACATGCTGTGGCCAATAATGCCCATAATGGTGTTGCAGTGACCTTATGGACTGCAGCATCTGAATGGCAAAGACAGATGCACTCGTTAGATGATCAAATATTTCGAGAGAAGCGAAAGGTCACGCGAAGAAACTGAAATGCAGAGAGAGCACAGTATATCTCTTACTTAACACAAGGAAGAAACAATGAATGTGTTAGTCAGTTAAGGCTTAACCATAATTGCTTTGATCTCCTGTGTACCATTTTAAGGAATAGAGGTCTGTTAGTAGACACGAGATATGTCATAGTAGAAGAGGCAGTAGCTGAATTCCCGTATACTATTGCACACAATGTTAGGAATAGAACAAATAGTTTCAGGTTTGCTAAATCAGGGGAGACCATCAGCCGACACTTTCATAGAGTGTTACAAGCAGTTGTGCAACTGGCACCGGACATTATCAAACAAGCTGGAATTAATTCATCAGGAACACAATACTTTGAGGTATTAATATTGAGAGAAGGAAGGTGTTTTTAACAAAAAACACTATAGATAGACAATTGTGATATCTAATGACTGTAACTCTCTTCAGGACTGTGTTGGAGCCATTGATGGGATCCATATTCCTATACATGTATGTCTGAATATGCAAGGGCTCTTTCGAAATAGGAAAGGCACACTCAGCCAAAATGTAATGGCTGCTTGTGGATGGAATCTTAATCTCCAGTATGTACATCCAGGTTGGGAGGGATCCGCTACAGATGCCCACGTACTCCAAAGTTCACTATCCCATTCAGATCCCCTTCGCGTCCCATCAGGTAATGACCGTTTAAAATGACTCCTTCACTGAGAACTTTTAATCATTTCGATATTATGACATATGATGTTATTGTCTTCTGAATTATGTAAGTTCTACCTTGTAGATGCGGGTTATGCCAATGCACTTGGCTTTCTTGCACCTTATCGAGGTGTTCGTTATCACCTAAATGAGCATAGAGGAAGGAATCCTCAAAATGCAAAAGAGTTATCCAATAAAAAGCAGTCTCAAGCACGGAATGTAATAGAAAGGGCTTTTGGAATCATGAAAGCTAGGTTTGGCATATTGAGAATAGCTTCACAATATTCCTTGGACACCCAAGTGAAAATTGTAAGTGCGTGTGCTGTCCTTCATAACTTCATACGGGACAATGGTGGGGATGTACACGATAAAGAGCTCTTTCAAGCTTCTGAACAAAACATGGAAGCTTCTGATGACAGTACTGTGCCGGTTGATGAGGCAACGGAAAATATCCAAACAACACAAACACAACAATATTACTCTCTAATTGAATGACAACAGTGGAACAACTTTAAGGATGCATATGCCGATAGACTTTGGCATGATTACAATCACCATAGGGGTGGTCAATGAATTTCTCCTCTTTCATGTCGTTATGTTCCTATAAGATGGAACTTAGAATGTAGGCTTCCCTTTTCCAGTTATTATTGTGCAGTGTTAGTATATGTAATAATCTATTGTGAACTATCCAATATATAGTTGGAGAATGTTAGCCACTCTTCCTCAATGTGTAATGTTGTATTCATTTTGATATTCATGTAGAAATGTCAGAAAGGAAGAATATTTGCTTCAATGCTGTAATGGATGAAGAATTACTTACTCTTCTTCAAGAGCAAATAGAGCTAGGGAAAATGGGCAATCGTGGGTTTAAACATGAAGTCTATGTAACAATAGCTCAGAAAATGAATGAATCAAACTATTGTGGTAAGCAATTAACTGCATCTACAATAATTAACCGTTGTAAAGTCTTGAAGAAGAACTTCGCACAAGCTATTGAACTGCTAAATGCTTCTGGATTTGGGTTTGATGTTGCAACTCAACGAATCGTCGCCACTGATGAAATCTGGGCCTCGTGGATTCAGGTTTATTATTTAGAAATTAGACATGATTAATTGTAGTTTTATTATAATATTGCCACATGGGAAACTAATGAGTGTTTAAATCTTACTAGGGTCACCCTGATGCTGTGTCATGGAGATCGAGGACTATCGACTATGATAAGTTGAGTTTGGTGTTTGGAAAGGATGTTGTGACCGGACAGTTCGCACGCCCTTCAAGTTATGTTGGAACTTCAACACCACCCATATCAAACGGTGGGGCAAACACAGAAATGTTTGGTTCACTACCAGTAGGGCTTAATGACTGCTTTGAAAACCTTGGCATGAGTGGTAGTGAAGGGACTTCTAAAAAAGGACTCGTGCAAAAGCTCCAAAGGACATTGATGCATATGTCGCAGCTGTTGATCGAAACTCCGACAAGATACATAGTGCTATTACTAAAGTTGCTGAATTTATTCGTCATCCAAAGAAACGTGTATCTAATGACATGGTAAAGGAACTAGATAGGATTGACGGTCTGACTGACCTGGATGCTGAAATGGCACATGAATGGCTAACAATCCATGTCGAAATGGCCACGATGTTCCTTTGCGCAAAGGATAAGGGTGCATGGATTCGACGTCGTCTGCCGAAGATCCGCCGCGACAACATTACCTTGGGCTGATGTGTTTTATGCTACTGTAATGATTAGACATATTTTGCTTAGTAGTTTTAGTGCATCTATCTAGTTGCACTAAACCAGCCCTGTCTCTTGTTTTGCATATTTCTTAGTGCTTCTGACTTCCTCTGATTTTGAACTTTGGTAATTCCTGGATTATATATTTTGGGGATAACTTGCAGCATACTGTTAGATTATCGTATCTTCTTTGAATTTGCTTGGTTCTATGCTTTCCTAGCACATTTTTGTTTGAAATTAGTAATTGCTATTTTGCAACTCACATTTGTTTTTGGATTCATTATTCTTTACCGCACCTTTGTACAACTCTTACCTAGTTCATTTTGGAGATGCCAAGATTCCATTATTATGTTGTTTACCGAGGACGCAATCCTGGTTTATATAATACTTGGGCTGCATGCAAAGCTCAAGTACATCAATTTCCCAATGCACTGTATAAGAGGTACTCAAATTTGGAAGAAGCAATAGAGAGTCTGCAGAGCTACGAAGAGGACATAGGTGATGCAAGACCTGTCTCTGTTCCCGTGAGTTATCATCAGGGAGTAGTAATTGGGCAGGATGTTCTTCTTGCAAGGCGTACTGGACTTGTTATTATCTTGCTCATTGTAGTCTGTATTATGTCTGATCGCGCTTAAAAAGTAGGCGTGGAAAATGAATTACGGAATCAAGGTCCGACATTCACGCACTTCAAGCGTTAAGAAGAATGGGAAATAATTACAGTTCATTATTAATTTTCCTTTGTTTACATGGGTTCAAGTGCCCTGACCGCGGGGATGTAGGTTGTTTACATGAATTTACAAAGTTTACAACCCTTTCCTCAAGTCTTAGATATGATCTTAATTTGGAAATTACAAGAAGATGTACATAGAGTAGGAAAAAATGCGAAAAAAAAAAGATGGAAAAATGGGGTGACCGTGACCTGCGGTCACTGCCCCATTCCAATGACCGTGACTCACCCACGGTCACTGGGGCCTTCCAGTGACCGTGGGTCACGGTCACTGGTAGACAGTAGCCGTGAAGCCACTATTTGCCTCCGTTTTTTGTGCTGTTCACGCTAGTTCTTTTTTGGAACTTCTTTCAAGTGTTGGAACTCCATTTTCATGACTTTGGAGTGGTGGACAACCATCAAGAAGATCACATTTAACCATGGAATCAATCGAAACCTCTATAACTCATCATTCGTACTTACAGACTGTGTTTTTGTTTCAAGTCCGAAATGGGCAAATATGAAGCCGGAGTTGTGTCATTTTGAACCTATCATTTTCAAGGAACAAAATGAGGCCTAGAGAGACTTCTTTCACAACTCTTGCGATGGCTAAGAGGCCCTACGAATAAGAGAAACAGAGGTAACAATGTCATCCTCTCAGAAATTGCCGACGTATGAACATAGCATGAACTTTGGCCATTCCACTTCCTTCTCTTCTTCTGAATTGTCTTCCTCACCTTCAAAACTGAGAAAAGAAGGTGGGAATGGTCATGGAAGTGCTACTGGAGTTTGCTTCTTTGTTGCTTTAAGTGCTTCTTTCTTTGATTTCTTCTTTTTTCTTTTTTGTGTATGTGTTCCTCCTTTTTTCCTTTAAAATTTGAAGCTTTTATAGACTCCCAATCAGTTTTGTGCAGTTTTGGGGAGTTAATAGCAGTTGTGGGGAGTTGGATTTCGAAGATGAGTGGAGGGAAACTGCCCAAAATCGTGGGAAACATCTTTTGAAGGTCCGCGACCGCAGGCTGGGTCACGGACGAGGCCCAATTTCGGGTTTTTGCATATGTGGCCCATTTTCATCTGTTTTGGGCTCAAACGACGTCCGATTACCACGAAACTTGGAGGGATGCTTCTTGACACTATTTTCTGCATGTCATAAAAATTTCAGCCCGTTTTTACTTCAGGAAGTTGGTCAACCTTTTCATTAATTAGGCCGCGGTCATGGACAAGGCCCACTTTTGGAACATTGCATATGCGGTCTATTTTCCATTGTTTGAGGGCCGAATGATGTCCAATCATCACGAAACTTGGAGAGATGTTGCTTGACACCATTTTAAGTGTTTCATAAAAGTTTCAGCTCTGTTTGATCAACTGAACATGGTTAACTCCTTTTGTTTGGGGGCCCCGGTCACTCCCAAGGCCCATTCTTGAACTTTTGCATATGTGGCTTGTTTCCGTCTGTTCGGGGCCCAAACGGTGTCCAATCACCACGAAACTTGGAGGAATGCTTCTTGACATTATTTTGAGTGTGTCACAGAATTTTCAGCTCTGTTTGACCAACTGAACTTGGTCAACTCCTTTTGTTTGTGGGCCCCGGTCACTCCCAAGGCCCATTCTTGAACTTTTGCATATGTGGCTTGTTTCTGCCTATTCGGGGTCCAAACGACGTCCAATCGCCATGAAACTTGGAGGAACACTTCTTGACACTATTTTGAGTGTGTCACAAAATTTTCAGCTTTGTTTGACTATCTGAAGCTGGTCAACTCCTTTTGTTTGTGGGCCCCGGTCACTCCCAAGGCTCATTCTTGAACTTTTGCATATGTGGCTTGTTTCTGATTGTTCGGGGCCCAAATGGTGTCCAATCGCTACAAAACTTCGAGGAATGATTCTTGACACTATTTTGAGTGTGTCACAGAAGTTTTAGCTCTGTTTGACCACCTGAACTTGGTCAACTCTCCAGTTGACTTTTTTTATGACAGTGGGCCCTTGTTTTAGCTGTTTGAAGCCCAAATGACTCCGGTTTGATTTGAAACTTGGAGGGACTGATGTCAAGAACATCTTGGAGTATTCATCCAAATTTCATGCAATTTGGATTTGAGAAAGTAGGATTTCGAACAGTGGCCTATTCATTGCATGCGTTAGGTCACTATTCACTCCACATTGAGATAGTTAGCCTGTTTTCTACCCGAACAGCCTCCACTTGACTCAAAACTTTGGGAGAATAACTTGGGGTATTCTTTGAGCATTTGTTCCAAATCTTATCTGCTTTGGCTTTCTGGAAGTAAGATCTTAGCTGATGACCCTCAAATTCGAGATTACTGTCCTCTAAGTTGACATGTAATGAAATTTAGACCAAACGGAGTCTTTTCGACTTGAAAATTTGCAAAGTGTCTTCTGAGCATGACTGAAGTTTCGTGCCCAAATTTCATCAATTTTGGACATTGGGAAGCAGGACTTTGGTCAGTGACCCCCTGGCTTGGGGGGGACTGACTTAGGCTGACATACTTGTGGCTTTTGAGTTCGATGATGTCTGTTCAACCCGAAATTTGAACTTCCTCTGAGAGTTTCAGCTACCTTAATTTTCATGGGATATCACTCTGCACAGGGATCCACAGAGCATAGCATATCATCACTTCGACATGTAGGAATGCCGGTTCTCACAGTGATTCCCCAGGATCTGCAAATAACCTCTGTAGCCTAAATTAAGATGAGATGAGGTGTCTTCACTACAGTATTTGCAATTTTTATAGGTCAACATTATGATGGTTGTCATTGGTTATCTTGTATGGAGCCTGTAAATTTTCATTTCCCTTTTCTCGACATATGGAAATGACGTGGTAATGTAATATATTTTGATTGGGCATCGATGTACGTAACTAGATATGGGGACTGTATTGTCTGAACCAGAACAAACCCATTTATCTAAATCTATAACTTGAATACTGATGTGTTATATTATTCATGTTAGCATTTGATCTTTTACTAAGGAGTAAGCATAACTTCACACCAGGTATGTTATGTGGGTCGCTATGTCTAACACATTGTTACAAATATTTGGAGATGCAAATTTTGGCATAACAACTCACTATTGTTTGCAGGAGTAGGACATTTAACAGAGAACAGTTCACAAGCAGGAGCAGGACATTTGCTGTATGACTGTGGAGGGTAGCATATCTTTTGTCAAGGCATGCTGATTTGGTTGTAAATGTTTATAGTCAATATTTATGAGAAGCAGTTTTGCAAGTTAAGCTCACTGCATTATATTCTGCAGGAATATATACTATATTAGAAATTTAGTTTCGGTAGCTTTGAATGCAGATGGTTTAAGTGACTGAACCTTGTCCCAATGTTAGACACTATTTCATCAGGTGCTTGGCGGATCGAAGAAAGTCATAGGGCTCAACAACAGACGCCATATGTTCTAGGGTTATAAGCAACAGCAATATAGCAGAGATGGAGAAGGTTCCAATATTATTATTAAATGGAGGTTCTACTGTCATGGGTGTGTAACAAAGATAGAAGAGAACAGTTGTGTATTGCTATGTATTTGTAATCTTCCATATGTTCTGATCTAGCCCCACAGACTAGTTAACACGGTACAATCTCACACTTTACTTGTATGTCTGCCGAAACAGTGAGAGGATGGGGTCAGCCTTTTTTTTATATTTCATGCGACAATCACTGTCTCAATTTTGTTTGTCTGAATGAATGTTTACTATGCTAACAAGAGTCTCTCTCCATTTGGTCTTTATGAGTATTTACTATGTGTTAGTCAGATTGTGTTTCTCATTATTTATAGTTGAGCGAACTACAAGAGGGCAACGTGCTGGGCTATGTATTAGGAGAGGAGTGTCCATATCCAAGTAACGGATGAGTACTACTCAAACGTGAATATTTTCTGGCAATGGCGCCCCCCCCCCCCCCCCCCCCCCCCCTCTTTTTTTTTTGTTCTAGTGACCGAATGAATGATCCCACACTAAGACTTGGGGTTACATAATGTTACAGTGATTGTTAGCATCACCACTGAATCTTTTCACTTCATAAAACCCAGTACAATTCCTATTATACGTTTTATATTTGGTGTAAGTTGGAAACAGATTCTGTTCCATTGGATTAGTTATTTGCCCACCTTTTCTCAAACACAGGGAGAGAAGGGGGAAAAGAAAGTGACACTAATCATATCCTCCATACAGAGTGGAGTAAAGTAGATCCAATACCTGCCATCATAATCCAAACACCCTTCTTATCTTCCCAAAAAGTCAACTTCACTTTCAAAACACCTTTTCCTTCCTTGATGTGACCATTTACTTTCTTTTCACTCCACTAGTTATATTAACAAACGGGCCCTAAGGTACAAGTGTGGGTGAAATTCTGATGGGGTGAGTTGGGGACGTGAGTCAGATTCTAATCTAACAAAGATGAGAGTGATGATATAGGGGATGAGTAAGATTTTGAGATGACAATGAAGTTGAAGTGTTAAGGTCAGGTTTAGAGGGGAAGATAAGGGAATGACATTGGTATTGTGGGTTAGATTTTGAGTAGTAGTACATGCATTAGCAGCCACATCAGTATTGTGGGTTACTGCCACAACATGGTTTGAGAAGCCACTATATGCTGCCGATCATTGTGAGGACACTAGTTGTCCTTGGTCATCATGAGCATGTTGGAGAAGGAAATTAGGAGAATATAGAGAAATTGAATGAAGATTTTATTTAAATAAAAAGTAATTTAGGTATTTTTAAAAAAAATTGAGGAAAAAATTGTAAAAAAATAGCTTTAAATGGACAAATGTCCTTAATTAAAATTTTCTTTAAAAACACAGGGACTAATTTGAAAATTTTTGAAACTTGAGCCTTTTTTTATTATAAGGTAAAAACTTAAGGCCTTGTTTGAGATTTTTCCTATTTTTATGCCTCATAACAAAGTAGTGTAGTATTTAAATATTTTTGAATGAAACTCATTGACCAAAAATTGGACCACAAAATGAGTCCCAATATTGGGCTTGCACCCTTTTTTAAATTTAGACAGTTGAGACATTCATGGCTTTACTCAAACAACGATTCCCCATTTTGTGTGAGTATGATAAATATACTCTCATCAGGGTAATATTGGCATAGGTTGATTTTTAGTTCTTACCTATGGGACTCACGTCAAATGATAGAAGAATGTGGTGCAAGGAAAGTTAGAATAATTTCTCTTTTTATCATGGGATCCTAGTCTTGTTGCACAAACTTACCATGAATGCACATTTCTCTCACACAGTAGAACAAGTGATTCAGTGAAATTCCCTTTTGCCTCTTCTAGGGGAACATGGGATAAAAGCATACTTTGTCACATACAAAAGAGAAAAAAAAAACAGCTCCCAAGAAGATGGAAAGCCGGAATAATTTTCCTCCATGAATCCTCTCATTAAATAAATTTTCCTACCTATCACAAATCCTCTCATTAAGTAAGCATACCATAAGGGCGCATTTCTCTATGCAGCAGAAACAGTAATTCTGTGAATTTTTTCCCCTCTTCTAGAAAAACATGGATGACTAAGGGCACATTTTTTTTTATGAGAGCTGCTATTTGAACCAAAAAAAAAAAAAAAACTCTCTACACAAAAGAGAAAAGAAAAAAATTTTAAAAAAATTAAATTTTCTATTTTACCCCCACACATCTCTCTCCCTCTCTCCTCTCTCCTCCCCTTTCCCTCCTACCGGCGACAAAGTCCGGCTAGTGGGATGGGGGTCTCCCTCCCTCTCCCTCTTTCTCTCCCTATTCCTCTTCCTATACCTCCTCCTCTCTCTCCCTCTTTGTCTTCATATTCCTCCTCCTATATCTCCTCTTTTCCTCTCTGTCCTTCTTCCTCTCCTCCCCTCCTTCTTCTCCCTCTCCCTTTTCCACTGTGTTTGGCCCTGCGAGGCTGAACATTAGTGTGATGTTCGGCCTCGTAAGGCCAAACTGGGTGGGGAGGAGATGAGAAGAGGAGAGGAAAAGGGAGAGGAAGAGGAGGAGGAATAGGGAGGGGAAAGGGAAAGAGAGAGGAAGGGAAAGATGTGTGGGGGTAAAATGAGGATATTAATTTTAATTTTTTTTTCTTTTGTGTGTAAAGAGATTGAACTGTTGTTTATCCAGCAATTTCTTTTTTTCATAGGTAAAAAAAAAAGGTAATTCTTCAAACTTCCGCTTCCCCCTGCGACACCTCCCCTCCCTCCCTCTTCCTTTCTTGGCATGGGTAAAAAAGATAGTTTTTCTTTTTTGTAATTTTACTCACAAAAAATGACTTTGGCTGACCAATCATAGAAAAGCAAAAGTACAGCAAAAATGATTCCTAAAAGGGGAAAAGTGTGAAAAATATTTTTCTTCATCCCATGCAAAGATATAATCATCAGGATTATCTAATAGAAAACAACTAAAGCTACTAAGACGCTTACAAGCAGTTAAAAAAGGTAACCTCTCAAGCATATATTAATGTCTAAAACAATATGAATTTATATTTTTTTGTCTTTTCTTATTTTCTTTTATAAAAATAATTTCAAAACCACATATTTTTACTATATGACAAGTTCACCCAACTACTTTTTTCGTATAACAACTTCTGTTTTTCTATTGAATCAGATGAACCAAATGATCTTTTTGTAAAAGGGTTTGACAGAAATAACTCTTTTTTTTTCCTGCCAAGAGAAATAACTCTATTTCAAATCTAATTGAATTAACTCTATGTCAAACATTCAAAGAGTTTCAGAACGAGTTACAAAACTAAAAGCTTACCACTCAAATTTCAAATCCCCCAACATCATGTGCTGCCTACTATGACTGTATATATCCACGTCCATGCCTCTTGGAACAGACAGTTGTATAAAGTACCTCTCTGCTTGTAACTATATATACCTAAGTGATTATACTAGCCCGGTCTGGCTTCATAGATTAGGAAAGCTCATTTTGCTAACATTGGGTATTCCTGAAATCACTTCTACTGTTTTTTTTTTATGTGAAATCACTTCTACTGTTCACCACCTCTATTCTACATAGGTTGGCAATTCTTTACCTGCCAAACGGAATCCAACTTCAACCCAACCTGATTGATTAGTTAGGTTTTAAGTTGAACATTACTGACACAATTAATAAATGGTTTAGATTCAAGTTAATTCTATTGTCAACTGGACTCAACTCATCTAACTGAACCATGACCCCCACAAATCCAGTCAAATCATAGCTGTTAATTAAGGCTTCTCACTGTCTCTTAACTTGTGAGTGAGGCTTGTGTTAAAGATTAATAAATGGATCTGATTGAAGCCACTAGACAAGTTACCCGTCCGGATCAAACCATTGCAACCACTGCCCAATACCTTTATTTTACTAAGATTCCAGACCGCACCAAATGATGGGTGGTCGCTTTCTATAATCAAAGAATTCTATTGATACAGCACAACCATTTGGATTATTGCACAGAAGGCCAGCATTACTCAATGTGTCAGTGTGAACACTAACTAGGTCACACCATCAATAGACTCAATTTCTGGAGTCTTTTCAGGGAACCACTTTCTTTAATATGTGGATCTGATGAAAGGAAAGATTTTGATCACAATCTTCACCTCCAACTGTTTGGTGTCTCCTATTTATTTGTGGAAATGCCCACAACATGGATTGAGGTTTTACGGTAAAGCTACTTCAGTAGCTGATACCGTATAGGAATATATTTGCTTCTAT
Source organism: Sextonia rubra (assembly GCA_037013555.1). Lineage (NCBI taxonomy): Eukaryota > Viridiplantae > Streptophyta > Magnoliopsida > Laurales > Lauraceae > Sextonia > Sextonia rubra. The sequence goes on from JASUAD010000001.1 coordinate 127,985,361, forward strand.
CAAGTTGGACATGATTTTTGAATATGCGATAGAAAAAGCAATGGAAAAGGTGGTCCCTGCCATTTCTAAGGAAAGGAACATATACTTGGCCATCAATAAATATCCATGATATCATGGGATTAATCAGGTATTATGAAAAATAGGAATTATAATCAGCAAAGGAAATCTATTTTTCTCTTTCACTATCGTTGAGTCTTGAGAAAAGAAACACATACTGGGTAATCATTCAATAAGAGCTAGAAATTTGCGAAAAAAATAAAATAAAATAAAATAAAAAAGAAAAAGAAAAAAAAAGTTCTCCTAAATCTGTATCCCAGGATGTCGTTGGATTTATCAGTATTTTTAAATGGTGATTGTTTAAGTGGAAATCTCATAATATTATGGCTCAGGATATCATGGGGATTTGGGCAAAATCATGGATTTTCTTTTCCCCAAGGTCATGTAACTGCTGACATTTTCGAAACTTTTGTCATTATATCTTGGAATCCGAGTTCAAGAGGAATTAATCCGTAATTTTTTTTAAAATGCCCTTATGTGTGTTCCACCTAAATGTATGGCATTGATGATCCAGATCTGAGACTGAATATCCATGAGATTTCCGAAAATGGTGTTTGAGATTTCATGGGAAGTAGAATCCTGCAAAGAAGACAATTAGACAGTCTTTTATGTATCCAGTTTTTATGTATTCTATGAAAACTGACAAGGATCCTAGGAATGATGAGACCCATTACCCTGCAATCAAAAAGGTGGTCCCTGCCAGTTCAACGGTTGCTGTACTTTCAATGTAAAGTTTTTGAACATCTTTAGTTAAGCAGCAATGCCAATAATTAGACTCCCATTCAGTAGCAGACTGCAATTTCCGTTAAGATGGACAGGGTAGCATATGCAAGAGGGGTGATTTTAACATCAGTCTGACTACAAATGATCCTAATGGCTACATATTGTGCAAATCTTGTCGTTGCAATAAAAACAGACAACTGGTTATGCCTAAATCAGTGTCAAACTAGGACTATTGCCAAATTTAAAAGAGGTAAGCATTTGTGAGGAGATTGCGTTATACTTTGAAACAAAAGAAAGATTTCAACAAGAGTGTTTGGAGTTCCCATATTTAGAATGCTCATTAAATAGAAAATAAACCATCTATTTGAAAGCAATTGTCTGGTGACCAGCTGGGTAAAGGTCTTACTAATAATGCAGATAGGAGAAATGAAGTATTTCTTACAAATAAAAAAAATGAACAATACTTTCTTTCGTCCTATGCTAAACTTATAAACAGCAAAAAGGAAAAAAAAAATTTGTGTCCACTTCATTAAACAGCAATTTCATTCATTAGATACTCCATTCAGTTGCAGACATGCAATTTCACAGAAAGATAGAAAACAACCAACAACCACCAACCGCCAAAATGTGAAGAGGTTACCGAGGCTAGAATTTTCAACTCTTTCTATGGATTAAAGCAGATGCTCTACATGCAGTCTTTGTATCATTTATCCATCACCAAAATTACAATAGCTCCAGTAAAGAAATAACAAATGAATTGAATGATAAGAGAGTTTCAATAGGGAAAAAGGTGGAGAAAATGTACTGTCGAGGGTGCTTTCCATGTGTTTTCTTGTTTCTGTATCTTTGTTTCTCCGCACCTGAATAACCCTTAACCGCGAACCTATCACCAAATTTCCGGCCAAGATGCAATGGCCGTCATGTAAATTTTCAAATCAGCACGACAGTTTCCTCCCACTTCCCCTTCAGTCTGCTGGACAGATTGCATTCAATAGAACATGCCCCAGCATCAAATCAACAAAATACTGATGCCCAATCTCTCCATCTCTCCACCTTGCCTTGGCTGGTGCTCGTCCATAGTGCACCCCATCGTTGCATCGGTTGTCGTAATGCCAGGGGAATGTCATGTCGAAATTGTCGATCACTCCTGTCACCAATCCCCTTTCTCTCAGTTTCTCCAACAACACCAAATTGAATGCCTCCATTTTGCATGGATTGAATGCCAGGGCCCTCGCGTACCCGCCAGTTGCAATGGTCGTCCTGTAGAAGAGCCTTGGCATCATCCCCTTCTCGTGAATTGGAGCTAAAGTCTGCTCCCAAAACTTTGCCGCATACTCTGCCCCTTCTGAAAATGCTCTTATGTTCCTCCAGTGGACCCCGTCATGCAGGCCAGAGTTCAGAATCATGGTGTCAGGTACCGTTGATTCAGAGAAATATTGCCGCAAGAGATCTCGGAAACCATCATTCCGAAGTGAATTTAGACCTTCATAGTTCTTCGTCTCATTCCAATGACCATTGAAAATGCTTGTAATTCTTACTGACTGGGAGGGATTCTTTGGGTTTGTGAACTTAGTGTCGAATCTTCGTAGAACTGAATGGATTTCAGGCAATCCAAGGACAAAATTGAGCAGGTTACGGATTGAGTCAACATGGTTCGAATCACCCCAGAAGAAAATCCATCGATTCTGTAAGCATTGCCAAGCAGAGTCAGCAGTAAAGATTTTGAATGCACAATGAGCAGAGTAGACCCAACCATTGCTTTCCAGTAATCCCAAAGAACCATTGCACCAGGGATTCTTGCAAGGGAAACCAGCATCTAGACACCGATAACGACCATCTTGATCAATGTTACAGTGATCGTTCTTACCATGTCGAGTCCACCTGCCAGACCAGATATCCCTTGAAAAATCAGATGCTCCACATATCCTCAATTCTGGTAATGGAGAAGAGCCTTTAATAAATTTGATTGGTATGTTCCTCAGCTCCTTACGAAATGCGAATCGCTCTGTGGAGAATTTCAACCCTTCAAAGCTTCGGAAGAGGAGGATGACAGTGAGATTAAACTCGCCTGCAAAATCAGGGTGGATTTGGAGGGAGAGGGTGTAGGAACCATTCCCAAGGTCTTTCACAGGAGGGCGAGATTTCCATGACTCCCCAGATAAGTCTGTCTCAAAGTAATCCCCACCAGAGCAGCGAACATTGCCAGCATCATCATAGGCAGAGAAAACAAATTCATGGATAACTCCAGTAGATAATTCGATGGAATCTCGGGCATCAAGTTCAGGGATTTTGATATCTGTCGATCGAGAGTCAAGGCAAGGTTGGCCTCCAGGGGACAGCCATCTGGCAAGGAGGTTTGAAGTGAAGTCACTCTCCGTTGCAACAGAAATCCAACTTGTTGAGGCAGAAGTATGGGTTAAATTCTGATGGGGTGAGTCGGGGATGTGAGTCAAATTCTGAGATGACAATGAAGAAGGTGATTGCAAGGGGTGGGTAAGATTCTTAGATGACAATGAAGAAGGTGATTGTAAGGGATGGGTAAGATGCTGGGATAAAAATGTAGTTGAGGTGTTCTGGGTCACATTTAGAGGGGAGGATAAGGGAACGACATTGGTATTGTGGGTTAGATTTTGAGCAGCAGGTGAGGAGGACAAGGAGGTGGTGGTACTGGTGGCAGCCGCGTTGGACTGATTGCTAAGATTTTCAGATGATAATGATGAGATGGTGGTGATGAGGCGGATACTGACATTGTCCTGCCTTTGATAGGCCCTGAAGGTGCAGCTACCTATGGCCCAGATAAGGACCATGGATATGAAAAGGGATGCAATTAGAGTAGGAAGGCCTTTGTATAGCCATGACTTCAGCCGGAGAAGTTGTGAAGTGCAAATAGGCACTGCTCCTTTCTCACCCATCTGAAGAAATGAAACAGAAGAATAAGCTAGACTATACATGTAGGTTGCAGCTCAGCCATGTTTAGACATATATCCCAATCACCTTGGGATGCAGCTATAACCAAAGGATGAAAGAAACTACAACAAATTCAGGTGAGAGGATGAAGTTATGGTTTTCAAATACTGTAAGTAATAGCATAAAGTAGTGATCAGAAATCTTGAATTACAACTTTAATATATTTATCAATCACCTAATCTATCAGATAGTCAATCTTACCGTGGGGCCAATTCCTAGTGGAGTAAACTTCGAGGACATCCCATACAATGCGAGTGTGTTCATTTTGAGCCGCTCAGTTTTCTAGATTCCACCCCTTCAACTGAAGAATTCCCTAAATCAGAAACTAAGTCAATCTACTCTTTAAATGTGGGACCAGTACAAGATAAGCACCTGTAATATTATTCATAATGTGAAAAATATATGAACTTCTAAAAATTTTATAAGAAATTTAAAATATGATAGTTCTAATTAGGAGTGAGGTTTGGTAGTGCATTGGTCGGGAATGCGGCGACTTTGACCCAGGAAAGGTTTGGGCTTCGAGTTTGCTTGGCTCACTAAGCCTTGTTTGCCTTCTAACTAGACATTACTTAGCAAATTTCTCAATGCGAAGTTACAAAAGCATTGGGTGATAATCACAATGATAAATACAAACTATTCGTCATTATCATTACACAGGAAAAATATTTCACATTTGTTGTCATCGTCATTTTCATCACAATAAACAATTATCCTTGTCACCATCACTTTGGATACATCAAATAAATCACAGGAAATCTCCTTTCCATTTGATTGATTGACATGATTTCATTTATTGGGTCCCACTTAAATGGCTTTACAGGTGGTTGAGTAAAATAATTCATAAATGGGTCCCACATATAGAGGTGGATAGATTGGATCTAGTTGGTCACGCATAAATAGATATGGAAGTGATGATGACTCCCATATAGATACACAAATCAAAGGCTCCCATGTGATGGTCGATTTAACCAGATATCTATACATCTCAAACAAGTGTTTACACTATCTCTAGCTCATTTGCACTAATGGTGGACATCTCAGATGTTTCATAAGACCATGACAGTAGTGGCTGCACTACCTACCCATAGATGATTACCCCCACCCACAACCAGATCAAATTTAATTTTGACATGGCCTTCCCACCTGAAGATGGACTGTCATCTATAGGTGGAATACTTAAGAGATAATCAGCCTAGACAAGTATTGGCATTTGCAGGACACACAATTGCATTGTTAGTGATGAAAACAGAGTTACTGGCACAATTTGCTACTAATGAATCGTACCCAACATATTGATGCATGGGATGCCCATATATGCAGACAGTCCGCGGTCTGCCAACAATGTCGCGCACCAACTGGCTTATATTATGGGCCCTGCATTAAGTATTTTTTTCTAAGCAGTTGCCCACAAATATATATGCAGCATGCAGGGCAAATATGCATCAACCAGAGAGAATAAAAAATGAGAAGGCATATACAAACAACCCATTGTAGGTAGGGTTGCAAACGGTACCCGATTCTCCGATTATCTGAAGGTTCCAACTTATGAAAAACCAGATTTGGAACCTGTTTTAGATTTCGATTCATAAACGGGTCCAGAACCAATTTAGGTTCTGATTAGTAAACGGGTCCGGTTCCAAGTCTATATAGGTTCCGACTCGTGGACCCGAGACCCCGCATAACAGCCTTTAATATTGAAAATTGTAACTCAAAATCAACTTTAGTTTGATATTTTTATATTTAATCTTAAAGATAGTAGACTTAATGCATTATTATAAGTCAAACAATATTTTTATTTTAAAGAAGAGAAAAAAAAGTTAAAAAGAACAAAATTTTGAATTAGATCCCAATTCTCTAGTCAGACCCAGCTTCAAAACCAAATCTGGCTCCTCTTATCGGAGCCGGGTCTGAAACCAACAAAACAGGCTCCGATTTAGAACTAGTTTTGGACCATAACTGTCATTTAGAAACAGGTCCATACTGGACCCATTCGGAAACCAACTCTTTACAACCCTAATTGTAGGGTAGCTACTACTATCCTTGTATGCCCCATCGAGGGAGGTTCCTGAGAACTCATCCCAACCAGAAGCAGGTGTAGATATGTCAACAGCTAGAAGATGTTTGTCAATATAGGTGTTGGTTAGCATATAAGAGTCTGTTAAGTTGTTAGATTGTTTAAAGTTCGGTATATGTATTGTCTAAGATAAAAGCCAGTCAGTGACTGCTTTATGTTTGTAGTGGTCTGTTTACCTTTAATATTATCCTCCTCTTCTAACAAAAAAAAAAAAGGTGGGGGGATCCCATTAAAGTAGGGTAAGGTTTGTAGGATCCTCATCTATTGGAGCCCACATAAATAGTTATACAGTGGATGTGTAAAGTAATTATGTAATGGATCCCACATAAATAGATGGATAAACTGGATTTAATGCGTCAGATAGACATGATGGTGGTGGGCGTCCCACATAGATATACAAATGCATGGGTACGTTGGTTGATTATTGTGGATCCAATTTCGGTAAGGCCGGTTGGATCTTCATCTATCACATCAATACTTGTATGGATGGATGGGTAGAACAATTCATATAATGGGTCTCATATAGATAGGTAGATTGGTTAGATCTAGTGGATCACATGTAAAGGGGCACAATGGTGGTAGCAGGACCCATATGGTTGCAAAAATGCAAGGCTTTGTAAGTGGGTCTGTTATTGTGGATCCCACCTAAACAATTATATAGGTGGACAGGTAAAATAATTTATAAGATAGCTCCTACATGTATAGGCAGATGGATTGGATCTAGTATGGGACATGTAGAAAGGCATGATGATGGTGGCAGTCACATATAGGTTCCACCATTTTAAGAATATTATTTAAAAAGACAAAGACGGTTAAAAATAAACTCTAATTGTATGCCTTTAACTTTTGTTAACAAACATTTTTATAAAAAGTTTATGTGGTGCAGTGGTTAGAGTGGATTTTCAAAAGTTCTAGGCAACATTTGTGTAGAGTCCATGTGCACAGCTGGTGCCTTCCCCCTCCTATTTCAGTACATCAACGATTTCAAATGGGAATTCGCCATTTAATCCTGATAAATCAATGGTCGAGGGGATCTGGGAATCCGACCTAAGCAAGTGAGATATGTAGATCCGCAGAAGAGGAAATGCCCCATTTCAATGCACTCTTAAATAATAGTGAGTTTGAATTTTTAAAAGATAGTTATTTAAGCATAAACTAGTAACTAGCGGAATGACTATAAAGGTAGATACACACTTTAATTAGAGCAATGCTATACTTACACCCTCATTTACTCCCCCAGTTACTCCCCAGTGGATTTTGTGGCTCAATGTGAACAAAAAAAATGCACTAGGGAGTAACTAGGGGAGTAAGTGAAGGTGTAAGCTTGGACTTTCTCCTTTAATTAAGCCTATAAAAATTTCTCTAGGAGAGCCTCAAATCTCAATCCACTTGCTGAATGGGCCCAGCTATAAATAGCTGGGAAAAGGCCAGACCAGATGGCCTTTGAGATGGTCAGAGATGATAGACGGGCTACATGTAAAAGAAGGAAAAGATGTTGATTAGCCAACCAGGAAAGTCTAGCTGATTGGATGTCAATTGTCAATACAAAACCAAGTATCAGCAAAAGCAGCCATTCAGTTCAGATTGGATATTGGACCCGAACATATTGCACCTTCCATAAACTTATGGATCGGCAAGTTTCATTCTAGTTGGAAATGAGCCTGTCATTAGATTGAATGCTAACAAAACACAGAACCAAGAATCTAGAGGCTAGCCTTGGACTGGCAAAATGTTTGTGAAGCTCCATTGATCACATATGGAATCACATGCTTTATGCTTGGTCAATCGTCAACTCTAACTCCTATTGGAGTGAAATTTGAACCGGTCACCAATGAGAGCAGTACATTGATGATAAGTGTGCTAAAGATTTTTGATGAGTAGGCCCCACTAAGGACTCATTGAAAAGTAACCATTGAGTTCACACCAAAGGGTCTGTTTGTTTGTAGAGAACACATAAGAGTCCCTGGTTAAGTAAAGTCCACGAAAGGATTATTAAAGAAGTGTGGGCAGAAGGAATAAGGATAAAAGGTGAGGCATCAAGGATATGAGGTGTGTGGTGGTTGGTATTCACTTTTGACTTCTGTTGATTGATTAATTTATTTATCTATTTCTTTGTTGGTAAATACTTGGGGTGTACAAAAAATCCATCGATCCGTTAAACTGATCCGTGGTTTTTTAACCGATCCAATGGTTAATGGTTTGGTAACAGATTGAAAAAATTCTAATCCTATAGTAACAGTTTGGTGATGGATTTTACCCTTAATCCACAGATTTAAACCGATACGAACCGTTGAAATAAATATATATAGATTTCTTCTTATATAAAAGAAATATTAAAAGACAACAATCTCCATTCATCATCCAACTTTTAATCTCAACCATCCACTCTGCTCAGCTTTTAATCTTAGCCATTCACTCTTCTCAGCTCTCAGCCATATAAAAGGTTCTTACTTCTCAGATTAAGGTTCATCAGTCATTGCCTCATCTCATCTCTCTCTTTCTCAGCTGCTCAACGTGACAACATCCACGGCATGCCTAGGTAAACCCTCATCCAGTCATGCCATCTCTCTCTTTCTCTCTCTCTCTCTCTCATATGCCTTTTCTCTTTGCCATCAGCAAGCATGTGGAAGCCATAGGCGGGGGGAGGAGGGGGGCCAAGGTTGGAGTGGGGGAAGGGGGAGGGCTTCATGTCCCCCGTCGTCTCCTCCTCATCTTCCGGTGATCTCCATCTCCCTTCTTACTCACCCCCTCCCCAATCCTCTCTCTCTCTCTCTCTCTCTCTCTCTCTCTCTCTCTCTCTCTCTCTCTCTCTCTCCACAATCAAATTGGAGACATAGAGGCTGAGACCTGAAGGCGTAATGGAGATCAGACAGACAAGCCCGTCGTTCATGGCAATCGGTCAAAAGCGCGACAATATAGAAGGGAATGGAAAATCAAACCACCTATTGAGGGATAGTTCATAAGCCAAATTGTAATCAGAGAACTTTCTGAGGAAAATCAGGAACCACGTATGATGGGACTTTAATGGGATTTCTAAATTAGTTTGAGAAACAATGGGGAAGAGATGATGGAATTCCATGATTTGCAGATGAGGGCAGATCTCAAAATCATTCAAATGGGTAGAAAGGAGAGAACTTTGGCCATCAGATCTTCAGGGAGTTTGCCCTGATTCGCTCCCCCATGTATGAATTCTCTTCTGATTTGTTTGTTTCTTGTACCAAATGACAAACACTTTTGCCCCAATTGGGAGAAGTAAAATCGGAGACTGAAATCGAAAAGGAGGAAACCATGGTCTTTGAATTGGAGGTTGGGTTCTGCAGGTTTTTTTTTTTTTTCTTGTTAATAAAAAGTTGAAGTTTGTTTGGTTTGTCCCTTGCTTATGGGTATTTATTGGCATTGTTGTATCTAACTCTCTTCCTTTTAATCGACTACGTGGATTGAGATTGTCTACATTGATGAAAATGGCTGCAAAATTAAATTCCTATTGTGCTATTCATGTCTATGGGTGTGTTGGATTTCTATTTTTAATTTGGGTTGTAATTTGTATTTCTATTGGCAACTCACTCTCTCATCTCATTTTCAATGGCTATTTTAATTTGGATTGTAATTTGGACTGTAAATTCGTTTCTCTTGCTAGGTTTTGAAATCTTGATCAATCTTGTCTCTATCAGGTACTGATTTTCACAATTTAAAGATTGTAATTTCCTCATTACAGTGGATAAAGTGTGTTAGATTTCACTATATTTTTGGAAATTTCCACTTTTCTCTGTATTTTTTTTTGTTACAAATAAGCCTAAGTGCAGGGAGTACATTGCAAAAGAATTCTTATCATTGGCACTATCAACGGATTGAATAGTTTTAACCGATCCGAACAGTTGATACACGGTTTGGTTCGGATCGGTTTTAAAGGGTAACAGATCAATTACAAATTACAAAATTGCCAATCTGTAGGTAATGGTTTGGAGACAGATTTAGCTCAATCCGACCCAATTCAAACTATGTACATCCCTAGTAAGTACTTACACTCCCACCCCTCACCATCAGCCCTACAGTTAGGGATTGATCCCTCATTGTTTCCATCATAAAAGAGATAATTTGATGGTCATTTTTCAAAGTTCACATTTATTTTTTCGATCTTAGTTATTTTTAGAAATAAAAGCCTTACAATTTCTATGTATTCAATTACATAAGAAACAAACATGCAACTTAGACTCCTTATTGATGCAGTATGGGCCCTAAGTGCTCCCCCTTACTATAGATTAGAATTATATTATTAGTAGATTTTTAATTGAATTGTTATTATGGAAGTTTCTATTAATAGATTAGGGTTTTCTTAGGCATCAAGTTTGCTTTTAATATATATATTAATATATATATGGCATCGTAGAGAAAAATTGCTCAGGTTTGATTATTCAATAGATTTGTGGAATTTATCCTTGGAGGTGCGTCCTCGTATTTTGAAGTTTTCTTGACAATTCGAAGTGTCCTTGGACACGTGTTTTGGCACTTCAAGCAAGCCCTAACCCTACAGCTACATCAGATTAGCATTAGAGCCGAACAATCCTTGATCGTCGACGTGATATCTTTACCCATCGTCTCTCCTAAACCCCCAAACCCCATGAAAACCCTTTTCCCCATCGTTCGCTAGCCCTGCCCATCACACATCCGAAAACCCTAGTCGCCATTGTTCATCATCATCACCTAGCAACCAAACCCATACCCTTTGCATCTACAACCCTATTGTTGTGATTTTGACATCACCCATTGTGCACATACATAAATCACTAGATCAACAAAGAAACCAACCACACATAAGAAGAGACACAGATATTTATGTAGTTCACCCAAACAGGGCTACATCCATAGGCACAAAAACAATCATCTTCATTATGACAAGTAAAGTATACAAAGACTCTCACTTTCTCACATCGTCTTTCCTACGTTGTGTGGGAATACCACAGGCAAGAGAGCTCTCACCTCTCTTCAGTGCAAGATCTAGGGTTACAGACTATACACATATATAATCTCTGTTTTCTTGGCCACCAAGAAAGTATCGGTACAATTACCAAAACACCTTTGACTTTAAACCAATCACTCGCTAATCCAGTGAACCCATCCGACTAAACCAGAATACAAGACATAAACACAACACCCATCACAGCAAAACCTAAATCCCAAATAGTCCCATTTCACCTGAGAGTCCCGACCACCATTGCAGTCCCCAAAGCCAAAAAAAAAAAAAAAAAGCCCACTAAGATGTAAGTGGAGGTTGAATCTTCATCTTTCCAATAGAAGATTTAACTAGTGTTATTAGAGATTTAACCACAACAACTGCCATCATGCAAACCACCCTACAACAACTAGAAACTAATGTGACAATTTTAAAAAATAATCAGCATGTAGATCACAATCGAGAAAGCAGAGAAAATATTTGAAATCAACAAGATCCATCAATCAATAATCCTAATTGAGATTTAGGGATTAAACTCGTGATTCCCGAATATGATGAAAAATTACAGCCCATTGAGTTCATGGATTGGTTAGTGTGTGTGAAAAATATTTTTGCACACAAGCGAAAGAATGAGGGCCATAAAGTTTCATTGGTTGTCACTCAATTTCGTAATTATGTGGCAACATTGTGGGCTGAATTGCAAAGAAAATGGAGGAATTAGAATATGGACCTTGTTGAAACATGGATTGAGATAAAGAATATTTGGAAGCAAAAATTCCTCCCTGTCAACTATGGAAGAGATCTACGTTCAAGCTTTTAGAACTTAAAACAAAGACCCAAGACGGTTGTTGTCTATTCTGAGGAATTTATGACTCTGCAAGATCGTTGTAGTTTGAATGAAGATGATTATCTGGTTGTTGTTATATTGTTCAATAGATTGAATATAAACATTCAGCATATCCTTACATTCCAAAATTTTGATAATGTCGATGAAATTATCCAACATGCTGTCAAAGTTGAAGGCATTGCAAATCATTAGGCACAAAAATCGAAATGGGTTCCACTAAAAAATTCATCTCTACAAGATGCTAAACCCAGTGGTTCCTCAGGATAGATTTTTATAAAAACTAAAGGTCAAAATAAGATGATTTGCTGTCATGGTTAACAGCTGGGCCATTGCACAACAGTTAATCTAAAGCGCATACATTTGATTGAGATTGAAGGTGATGTTAACGATACCCTAGATGATTCTAAAGGTACTAAAACTGAGGAAATTGAGGAAACATATAAAGACACCACAGGTGAAGCTCTTATCGTCATTAGAGAGGCTCTAGCAACTATTACGAATAAATGGTTAAGAAAAAATATCTTTCGTTTGATGGGTATAATTCATGGACAAAATTGCACAATTGTTGTTAATGGTGGAAGTTGCGAAAATCTCATCTCTCAGTCGCTTGTTGATTGCCTCAAGTTGAAAGCTTATAGGCACAATCGCCCCTATTTTGTCAAATGGCTGATGATAGGTGATTAATAATACATACATCACACATGCAAAGTTACGTTTGCTATGGGTGATAGTTACAAAGATACCATTTGGTGCGATGTGTTACCTACGGATAATGGTGATACCTTGTTGGGATGCCCATGGATGTATGACAAAAATAGGACTCATGTAGTGCAGGACAACACATATACATTCATACATGGTGGAAAGCTAGTTGTTCTTTACCCCGAAAAACTAGAACCGCTGAAAAAGAATTCTCGGAAAGTTACAACAAAGGAAGTCCTTCATGTTCACCTTTACAGCGGCAATCCGAAGAAAACTCGAGTTTGAGGACGAATGCTTCTTTCAACTTGGGGATGATGACGCAGTATGGGCCCTAAGTGGTCCCCCTTATTATAGAATAGGATTTAATTATTAGTAGATTTTTAATTGAACTGTTATTAGGGAAGTTTTTATTAATAGATTATAATTTTCTTAGGCACTAAGTTTGCTTTTAATATATATAGCATTATAGAGAACAATTGCTCAGATTTGATTATTGAATAGATTTGTAGATTTTATCCTCGAGGTGCGTCTTTGTATTTTGAAGTCTTCTTAACGATTCAAAGTGTCTTCAAACGTGCTTCGGCACTTCAAGTAAACCCTAATCCTAGGGCTACATCACTTAGTTGCGAACAAATTAAAGAGATTGGTAATTAAAGAGATGTGTTCAACACCATAATTCATAATCAATAACAGCCTCTTACACTAGTGGTAAGAGGTGTTGGTTCTTACCGACCTTACCAGAGTTCAAATATGACCAAGAAACTTTCCTCGCATGAGGTCTTCCTCCCTCACCAAGAGGACTCTCCAACCTCACCAAGAGAGCCCCCAACCCTCTAGCTGGGATACCCCAAAAAAAAAAAAAAAAAAAAACACTATGATTCATAATCATATGAGTAAAAAGACCAGTGGTGTACATCACAATGATTGAACTTAGATTTGGTCCAGCCCCTAAAGAGAGAAGGCCCCATAATTTAAATTGGTTGGATCAACCTGCATCTATCCCAGCACCTTAGCCAACAAGGTGTGATGCGGTCAAAATTATGTCAGGATATCATCAATTTTAACAATAAAAACTAAAATTTTAAAATAAGGAACCAATGTGACATCTGGAAAATCAATGCAATTAGGAGATATAGGACCACCGTCCAATTTAGTTTACTCCACTTCCTCGATGCTTGCTTATCACACAATGCATCTACCAACGCTCCTATTTGTACCTATCCATTTGGACAAGAACAATCTAAAATGGACCCCACATTTAATGTATATTGACATTTGACACTAAAATTAATCAGAGCCCTCGATTTGTCGTCTACCCACTGAACGTCAATTATTCGCAACGTGACACTAACCAGCCCAATAAAATGACATCTACCGTTTCTCAATATAAGATAGACCCCACTAAATGTAGATTAATGTTAGTTGCTAAAATAAATGTTAACCATCAATTATGTTGGAGACCGAGCACATGGCAGTCCCAATCCCTTCGGCTCATAATCAAATAGCCGGTCCTGATGATTAGTCATATTTTTTACTGTCACAATTATTGTAATCGGTGCAAATCTCACATGATATTCGCCTTGTAAAAATTTAAGTATTTACCAGGGAGGTGTTCAGCGCACGTGCCATGTTAACACCATGCACAATCGAATTATACGATACCCTACAATTGCACCATGTCCTAATATTAATATATAAAAAAAAAATTAACATTTTCATTATTTTAGAAATTAGGAAATAATTCAATGAGGATTCATGTGGGCGAAATAATTTGACATTGACCGCCAAGCGCGGATATCAACAGCTAAGGGTGGATCCCCAAATCAAGAAGAAAAACAAATGGACGGTCTTGATTGATTAGACAGAAATTCTCCCGTCACTATAATTGTCATCGGTGCGCATTAACAAAAAGCATAGATAGCCGTCGAGTGGTAATTGCAACCACCAAATCTTGACACTCGTGCCCCTCCGTTTTCAAAAGCAATGCAAAACAAACAAAAGTTGAAAACCCAAGGGTGGTGGTGGTGGTGGTGGTGGTGGGTGTAACTGTGGAAGGTGTAAAAACCAAAAAACATTACCTGTTGTAACTTGTAACGCGAACGCGAATTCCGGAACGAAAGCCGCTGACAGATCCGATTCCGAAAAACATTTAAACAGGTGCGAGAGAAGAAGCAAGAACCGCTACTGCTTGATCTCTTTTTCCTTTGAGATCAAAAGCATCTCTCACAACTTTACTAATAATGCCAGCAATCAGAAGAAGCAGAAGAAGGCACTAACATAACATAACATCATCTCAGCTCCCAGATTCTATTTTCGCTGAAATCTTGGAACTTTCCACAACTTTGAACAAAAATCTTCAAACTCCAAACACTTGTGCTCAGATCTAGGAATGTGTAAGGATTCCTTCAAGACAAGCTTTGAATGGTGGAGTTCTAAACGCAGAAAATCTCTCTCTCTCTCTCTGTCTTTTCTCTCTCTTAATCACAGAAGGAGAAGGAGAAGGAGAAGGAGAAGGAGAAGGAGATTTGTGATTGGAGAGAGATTTGGGAAGGGGGGATTCCTTTTATCTTTTGCTCCTTTGCTTTTCTGGGCACGGCAATGTCAAAAAGATCCTCTCTGGCAATGAAACGACCGTTGTGGGCCCATGAAACTGACAGGTGGGTCCCTTACTTTTTATAGTCCATACTTGGATCAATGATGCTGTGTCCCACCCTGGATCTTATACATCGAACACAGAGAATAATACCATGATAATTAATCTGCTACTATTATTAAAGAATATATACGATCCGGTGGGGGCCACTATCACAAATTTTGGTGAAGTTTGATCCCGGACAAGCCTATGAAGATAAACAAATATAAATGGAAAAGATTACAAATTAATAACAAATATAAATGGGAAAATTACAAATTAATTTTGAAGAGGTGCTTATTTTGCAAGACTTTTTATTAAAAAAAGAATTCTATATGTGGGGAATTTATTGATTCTCCATGGAAATCATTTGCTCCAATGCTTTAAATTTCTTTAGTAACTATATGATTTTATTTAATTCATTTTTTTAAGATTTGGCTAATAAATCACACATTACACGGGATACGAAAGATGAGAAATCCTCTTATGAGATGGGCTCTTACTATAAATGCAGCATGTCTTGGCTCACCTAAGGCTCAACCGATCACACAGGGTAAAAAGAGGGGAAGAGCTATCTTTAAAAGTTCCATATACGAAATTATTAACCAATCACATATATCTAATTCTTTCATCGAGTACTTATAAGTTTGAAAAATGAAAATTGGCCATCAATCGAAATATCTAATCCATTGGTAATTCGGAGGATCTTAATTCTCATGTGTGTAGATGGCTTGGATTGATGATAGGTGTCCACGCAAATGGTACCTAGGAGCCCTCTCACCATATCATATTTAACAAAAAGAAAATTGAAAAAAAATATATATTCCCATATTTGTCATGATATTTTTGCCAAGCAACGTTGTCATGGAGATTGTGCGCGTCGCCACCGACGCCACACCGGATCCAACCGAGGGACACTTTCGTCATTTGATTGGCGTGAGGATGGCGGATGTATATGTCATTGTGGATGCTCGTCTGGAACGGCGAAAAGCATACCTGCGTAATCCGCGTGTTTGGTGATTAGTGGGTGAGGAAAGGTGGTTTACGTACCGCCATAGCCGTAGAAGAAAAACAACAACAGAGCACATGACTGTCGGTGACCTGTACTCCAGGAAAGAATGATAGAACCCTAGTTAATAATGACAAGTCAAAAAAGTACTTCAACAGTGTTCCACCTTCCAAAGCGCTTGTTTTAGGCTTTCAATCATCACATAAGACACAAGAGTTAGTAGCGAATAATAGTGATAAGTAATCATTTAATTTCTTTAAGAAGCGATTGGCTTGCGAAAAGCTAGTGCTCCATGGCATCTGTCGTTCTGGAAGCGCCAGGTGGCAGTGTGCCTATCATATTGGAAGTCGGCAACCGTGCGTTAATCGTGGTGGACCATCCCGACCTTGTCCTTTGATGGATTAGGTTCGTCCACTGTTGGACACTTATAGTGGCCTTTACCATTAATGAGCAAGATCATTCAGAAGTTGGCATGATCATTGAGGGTTTTGTAGGTTGCAAATAAGTCCATGGTTTTCAGGTCATTAGAAGGTTTCGATCTCTTGAAAATTAATTTGAATCTTTATTTAGATTTCAATAAGCGAATGGGTCTACTTTTGCTTCTTGTTTTTGAACATGAGACCTAAATGAGTCTAGTTTTAGATTCAGTAGGACTTAAACCTGTAGACCTAAGACCTGATTTATTAAATAAAACACATAAAGCATTCGTTCCTTACCGCATACCCTTGTTACATTATTTGCAAAGAAAGAAGTCAAAATGGGGCCTACGGTTCCCCTTCTCCCTTTCTCTTAATGCCTCTACTTATTCATGAATTTATTTTTCCTTTCACTCATCGCTCCCATTCTCTTTCTGTAACTTTGACACTCTTCAATTACGGTACAGATGCAAAACTAAAATCATACTCAAACTTAGAACCACACGTTTCCAGTTTCGGCTCCTAATAATTTTAGTGGAATCGGATTTGAATCTAGTAAATTGATTTCGGTTCCAATTCCACCATGGACTCGGATAGGAACTAACCAGTTTGCAATCCTGGGTTCTAGTCAGCTTTGATTATTTATTTTCCATGGCAGCCCCTTGCCTCCTTTTTTTTTTTTTTTGTTAGCTTTGTAATATGGACAACTTAAATATTCCGCAATAAATATGGTTCTCATGGACATACCGTGAAAACTTTTTATGAGTCCCTCTTATGAGTCTTATTTGAAAATGAAACTATGGGAGATAGAAAAACTCATGCAGACCACCCCACATATCAAGTTTAGCCCTAATCACATATCATTAACTTCTTCATCCATAGCAAATAAATCCAATCCATTTCGAAACTTGAGACAAGTGGTTATCTAGGAGCCCCCTATGTGTTGCAGAATTTAAATTGGGTAATAGATGGACTCCACTAAAAGTTCTCACAAAATAAATGATGAGAACTAGTTCTCATAGGATTTGATTCTCTTTCTCTAAATATTCAAATCCCTTTTATCTATGTCTTTTAAATCCCTTTCTCTTTCAATAAATGATACCTACTTTCTCTCTCTCTCTCCAACCATTAACTAATTAATTATCATTTCAAACATGTTCTTTTCTCGTTTTTTATTTGAAGAGGGTGTTTTGAATGCAAAAACCCCCATGTGTCCGTTGTGCAAACCTCCTCATATATACATAAAAGCTACCATTAGAAGGGGGCTTAAAGTGCATTCAATAATGTTAAACATGAAACTACAATAGGAAAAAGGATCATGAACTTCATATCTCAGCCTTATCTCATGATGTAATTTCTTAAATAAACATGATAAATATCTTTTAGTTTGGAAGCCTAGGCCCATTCCGAACATCTATAAAAAGAAAGCAATGGATTATATTAACATCCATATCAAACTATGAATAAATATATTCATTGCCCTGAGTTACAATAAATATCAATGTTCCAAACATTGAGATAGACATAGGGGGCGCTCTAATGGTATACTATTATGATGTTATCTGTTAAAAATTAATGACAGTTAAATTTAGCACTAATTGCCATCAATCCAAAATGTACGATTAGAGTGAAATCGCGACTTCCAATCACAGTGGCTTTGGGATGCCCCAACCGTCAAACATTAAAACTTGAGTTTGGACAGTTCAATATTTAATAGTACTGCTCCACTGTTTTAAATATTGGCAGGTACATGATAATATGTAAGAGCAATAGTATTTATGTGGCAGATGTAGGAAAGTATACTTGATTTTTTTTATATAATATATATATAATGGAAGAGTCCGGATCCTCTTATTTGAACACACCCCACCACCGCCCCACGCCTCCAAACCACGTGCTGCCCAAGGTGAGGTGAGGAACCTGAGTGGTCATGGTGATTTTACTCATATAATCTCAATTCAAAATTAATATAAAATATCAGTACAATGGCAGTGGTCTAGTGCGTTCGCAACTAGGGGGCAGATGGGACCCTAGGGTATTCAAAGATCTAAGTGGGCTCCATCTCTCTATCATAGCTTTCTACCAAGCCCACTTGATCATCCAATCACTTTCATCTAGCTCCAAATGTTTAAACAACTTCCTGAAAAAAAAATATAGAGAGATGTGCAGATGAATTGTTGGCTGAGTTCAATTGAATGAGTGTAAACTCCATAAATACGGTGTCATTTAGGATGCCCCTATGTTTGGTCCATCCAAATGGACCCACAATGGGCCTCACGCTTTGGTGCCCCCGTTGCACACCTAAGCATTGGTCATCACCATAATATGTTTCACATCTTAATTCGAAAGTATAGCTTAGCTAGTTTAGCACCATGGCTTGCTGTTAGATGTTACTTATTCAAACTACAGTAACATACTAGGGCTAGGGGCGGAACCAAGTGTCACTATGTGGTTGCAGGGTGGGTGTGACCGCACCCACTAGATTAAAAAAAAACCCCATAGCTAAATCTATTAAAATTTAATTTTATTATTTGACCTATTCACTTAACTATTGTCCACATCACCCAAATAAAAATCTTGTATTGTCATTGACTAGGGCCACTATAAATAAATGTGTGTATGTTTTTCCCATCTTGTCATTTTTATGCCACAAATATTTGTTGGAGTGCAAGACTGACATAGGAGTTTACCTCAAAATCATCAGGAAGTCCATGACCAAACTACTTGAAAATGCGCATGAGCAATTGGACCCTTCCTTGATGGTTCCTACCAGGGATTCTCGGAATTCCATTGTCATATTAATGATCCTTCAATTCAAAATAAAAAGAAAAAGAATAGAAAGATAAATGAAGAGTTGAGCAAAAATAAACAAAAATCCTTTAGAAAAAAAATCCAAATTTAAAATAAATAGAATTATGGTGCACTCACTAGCAAACCTAACATTTTAACTTCTTTAATGGGCATCCTAATGAGATGATTTAATCTCTCATGAATGAGTGGGCCATCTAGTTGAGCTTTAAAGCGTATTGACTGGGGGTCATAATATCAAGCCCATGGCCAGCCCAAATGCTTCAAAAGCAAACCATGCCAACTTGAACAAGCAAAGCATGATTTTAATGAAACAAATAATCTAGGAGTTTTTGAGGTTCTTATTAAAAAAAATGCCTTTTCTGATAAATAATCTATAAAATTCCATTACCGCGATGCTAAGAAAATGATTAGTGAAATTCCTCACTAATTAAGATATTAGGCTAAATAAGTAGGTGGAGAATTTCATGTAGGGATTCACAGCCTTTTCTTCAATGGTAATTTTCGTTTTGTTTGGATTCAAATGGAGAAAATCAGGAGCCTTATTGCTTTAAAGTTTTTTCAACAAAAAGATAAACTAAATCCTAAATAGTTAAATGTAATTCTAAAGTGTGTTTTCTCCTAATAAAATTCGATACAACTTTTTTTTTTTTTTTGGTGGAGCTCAGAATAATACATACTTGTAATTTATATAGCTAATTAGAACTTGAAAGCTCTTGATACAGATTAGAAGCATTATGAAATTGGCATGATTTGATGATTAGGATCGTCTATTAAAGGGCGTCAAAAGTTTGACGGTTTTATGGACACTAATAAAATTATCTAGGTTTGAATTGAGGCTCTCCTAAAAAGCATTTTTACTGTCGGCAAATTGCATCAATCTCTATTCTCCAAATTAAAAATCATTAATCATGAACTCTCGCACGAAGACGTTGTGGGATTGAGATTCCAATTGTGACCATCAACAAAAGTTCCCATGTTTAGGGCAAGGTCAAAATTTCCACACTATAAGAAATGGTCCAGTGAGATCGTGCGGTATATGAGCTAAGTTTTTAGAGCCTACTTGGAGTCATGCTAATTATAATGGCATGAGGGATTGAAAGATCATAATGGGAACTACGTATGCAAAAAACAACCTCATCTAATATAGTTTAATGTGTGAAATAAGGTAACTTATTTCAACCGTTGCAAATATGAACCATTAAGATGAAGGCACTAGCATGATTGGATAGAGTTGATTTTTTTCACACACCTAGCTCTCATTATTGGCTTTCAATCCTTCATTCCCTTTATGGTTGACAAAACTCCATGTGGGCTCTAAAAACTTAGCTCATATACCACACCATCTCGCTAAACCGTTTATATATATACATAAGTAGTGCTAAATAGAGCTCGGGCGTTTTTAAAAGTGAAAACACCTCCTTTTACAAATGAATAGGAGATTAAGAATGTGGAGAAGCAATTAATTTTCCTTTTAAAAGAGAGAAAAAGTCACCACATGACTTGTCATTCATTGGAGGATAGAAAGAGGGCAGAAACGCCCCTTTTTAAATGGGGCATTCTTGAGAATTTGTCTCTCTTTATATATATAAAGTCTATTTGTATAGATGCGTTGTTGATTCAATGGTTCAATCTTTTCGAATGAGACCAAAATGGGTAAATGTGTGCAATTCAGGGTGGGTTGTGTGTGTCATCCATTTGGATAGCTTGAAATGTGGGCCTCATTATGTAAAACGATTAAAAACTGTCTGTATGGTTCGTAACCGTTTCCTTATCTTTATATATATAGGGAAATAATCCTATGAAAACTAGTTCTCAGCATTTTTTTTTTAGAACTGTAAGTGGGGCTCATTTATCTTCCAATTCAAACATAGCAATAAACAAAAACCTCCCTAATAGTCACTTGCCCCAAGTTTGGATTATATATGAATTTACTGGACCGTTGGATCGACTGTATACCAATCCGAATATATTGAATTTATCGGCATGGATAAAGGGGTTAGAGATATGTGATTCGGGCAAACTTGATATGTCTGGTCCTGCATAGATTTTTACATCCCCCTAGTTCCATTCCCAAATAGGACGCACACGTGAGCCCTATAAAAAGTTCTTACAGTTGGTGCGTCAAAACACTTCTCACAGGATCAAAACCCCAGGAGTCTTTATGTGTATATGTCCCTCACCATTTTGGTGAGGTATACTTTCTTTTTAGACCTATCAATGTCAAGAAGGTGTGTGAGATGTGATGATTTTATCCTTTTGTACATTAATACTTTTAAAAAAAAGGGGCATCTCTCATAAAAATGGTGAGAGACATATGCAAATAAATACTCTCTCTCTCTATATATATATATATATTAATCTATGAATGTCTAAGATATGAAACTAAATGTTTGGGCTTCAATGATACAACAGAAAAAATGAGCCATTTAGAGTAAGACCTTTTTTTTTTTGTTTCCCATCCAAAGGGTTAGGTCCTATGAGAAAGCTTGCAACATACAAAAATAAAAACCCACACACATGGAAAACGATGCCTATAAATGCGTGAAATGTGTCATATTCAAGGTTCAAATCAAGCTGGTCAGATGAAAGTGATAGCCCCTTACCACCCCGACAACAAACCGGCACCTTCTTAACTATAACATTGGCTAAAATCTCGGACTTCTCACTAGTACACTAATATATCAATTTGTTTCAGCTTTTTTTAATATAAGAAAAGAAAATATTTCCAACAATCATGAAGCGAAGATTTCTTAATTTTGTACTTCTTTTAATTGATTTTGGGGTGTTATGGCCTTTTAGCACTAAATTAAAATCACAAATAGACATGAGATTTGAAAGAGATGGGGAATATTCATGTGCATATGTCCATAACTATTTTTTTTGTGAAAACTCTTGATGGGACGACCCTCTTGAATTGAACCCATTTACTAATTTTTGGTCAAGTTCGAATTTATTGGACCGTTGGATCGACTATGCACCCATTCAAATGAAATGAATTTATGGGTCATAGATAAAGGGGATAGGGACATGTGATTGGGGCTAAACTTGGTATCTAGGGTGGTCCCGCATGGATCTTTCCATCCCCCTCTGTCTCATCCCTTGGTGCGATCCACCATAGGCCCTACAGAGGAGTATGTACGGTCCCTTGGTGAGGGACATATGCACATGAATATCCCCCGAAAGAGATTTCAATGAATCTCCACTACCTTGTTGCTTGAAAGATCCGATCCCAAATATCTGGTTGTGTACTTTTTTAACCCTATCAGATTATTAGGTCCGGTCCAGGTTGAGTTGGTTCCACACCAACTACTCAAGTAAACTCCCCGAATCGATTTACAATGTAAATTACAGAGAGTATAATCTGAATTCCGACATATGTAGTAAATAGTAATATACGGTTCATACCATATCTAAATATTTCATATTATGTTTGATTAGCATTATTATATATAATATAACAAAATATAATACATAATAAGAAAATGATTAGGCCTTGAGTTGGTCCAAAGTAGGATTGGCTCATATCATTAGAACCATGACGGGTCTGTGTACATGAACACAAATCAGGTCATGGTCCAGCTCTGGGCCCAAGGCCTTTCCCCTGTGATCCAATTCTTGTGATACGAATACCTTTTATATCACCCGGTTGCCATGCAGCGGACCCAAGTGTTTACATGTAGTTGCGATCGCACTAGTGAGATTCGAGAAACCCCTTATTAAGACATTAAAGGATTCGCTTTTATTATTTAACTTCTTCACTTAATCATTGCCCCCACCACCCAAATAAAAATCTTGGATCCGCCATTTTTGCCTTGGCTGTGATGGATGTGGGATGAAATATTTACTGACCCAACCCATTTTACTTATTGGGCTCCTGGTGGCGATCCAACCATAAGCATAGGAAGTTGGTCTCCACTTTGCTACTTGTAGAAGTTTATTTTCTTATGTTAAAATCGTAGTCTGGTTAGCACAATGATGGTTCTTTGCCGTTGTACCGTCAAATGTTGGATGCAAACTGTGGCCCATCAACCCACCATAAAAAAAAGAAGGAAATGACAGTGAACGGTTGAGAATCAGTGTCTTTCATTGGATGGGAAGAAGCATCCAAAGAAAAATAATTTTTATTGCTAACCCATCTTAGGATTTTATCATGCTTAATCACGATAATCTTGTGATGAATACATTTTTACAATATGGGCCTGTTTGTTTCAACTAAATGAATACCTAAGATTTTATATTTTAAAAATATGGAACCAAACATGAATATCCAAAAATAACGTTCAAATTTCTATATAAAAAAAATAACGTTCAAATAATGACATAAATATCCAAAAGTAATGTTCTCTCATTAATAGAACTTAAGAAGATGGGTAATGAATCTCTAGCCATTACCCTTGTAATACCGTGTCTAGGAAAGTCAAGATCCACATCTCAATCTTATATCTTTCACCGCTCACCTTTTTTATAATTTTTTTTAATTTCATTTGACCGTACATTTTTATATTTTATCCAAAAGACATTTCAATTGAAAATATGTCACTACAGCATGAATGTACATTCGGGCACTGTTTTGATACTAATGGACAGTTACAAATGAAACTGCCCATGCTCCTTTTTAATGAACCGAATTGATTGCAATAAGTGGAGTTTTGTCTGGCCATAACATCTGCAAGATGGGGCCCACCCAATGATTTTCATGGAATGTTTCTGGTGTTGTAAGATGAGAGTCATCCTGAACCCTTTTAGCAAAGTCATTATTATTATTATTATTTTTTTTTTTTTTTTGAGATTTTCTGGTGTGCCACAGTTCAATAACGAAGGACATGTCCAAGATCCTTATGAGGTCCACCAGTCCCATTTTCTACCCCACAACACACTACTCTCTCCATAGTTGTTACACCCAATTGACATTCATCGAACTCTCATCACCATTAGATTCCGCTCACAAATCTCCATCATCTTCATCATTTTTTAAGCCATTGGTTTTGAGGACCCATATCTCCATCATCACAAATCTTTTAGATTTAAGATTTGATGGGCTGTATAAACATAGCTTGTTCCGTCCAATCACCTCCAGTGGGCTCCACTTGGCTCTCACCCATAACTCACCTATTTGTATATGGGTTGCTAATCGACACTGGGGAGAGGAAGAGTTCTCGGAAAGAGGGCATTCTAATTTGTCTTGTCATGGCTTATATATCACAATGCATGGGCTCATTGGACTTGTAAAACGCAGGAGGACAGTGTGGATGAGCTATTTTATCAACAATGGCATTACAAAACATTTTTGACCGTCAAGTCTATCCTTTAA
Organism: Sextonia rubra; assembly: GCA_037013555.1. NCBI lineage: Eukaryota > Viridiplantae > Streptophyta > Magnoliopsida > Laurales > Lauraceae > Sextonia > Sextonia rubra. Next base: position 128,009,861 of record JASUAD010000001.1, read on the forward strand.
AAAAAAAATCACACCTAAAGATTCGAAACTGACATCCAAATCATGTGTTTTTCACCAGATTAATTTGACGGGGACATAACAGAGTACTTAACTTAATGATTGTTCACAGTGGGAAAGTTATCTTCAGCTGTTTGAATTTCAAATGTGAGGTCCCACTGATACATTTATGACAATGTGTTCTGCCCAAGAGAAATCAAAATTCAAGGTTACTAAAAACAAGCATGAAGAGCTCAAAATAACGTGGATCCTCATATTTTACATCGAAGGAGCCAGTCCCACCATAAGGGTAAACGTTTGATTGGGGTCTGTTGGCCCACATCCAAGCTCCAAAATATACAAAACCACCAACAAAAAAGGTTTTGGTGGCTAGATTTTGATGTTTTTTGCATTATAGGCATATTTATCAACACCAATATCACTAACATTCTACATTACTGACTAATCCTAAAAAGAACCATTGATTATTGAATTTGATGGAATCTATAAACACAAGCAGCAGTCAGGTGCATGTAGTTTAAATGGCCTCTGTTTACTTCTATGAGGCACACATTACTAGGCTAAGACATCATGTGAGAAAGAAATAAATCTTCACACATTACAAGGCTAAGACACCATCTGAGAAGGCAATAAAACTTCATTCAGCAAGAGAGATTATGAACAAAAAATGTGATTACATGTAATGTACTTGAAATATTTCATTACATATCTATCATGTTTAACAACTCAAAAAGAAATCAATGTATCAGAATTAAAGAGACTCACAATCTTCATTAAAGAAAGGAGAACTCGATGGGAGGAGGCAGAGCCATGGGGTCGATCATCCATGATCTTTTAGGAAAGCTACTTGTTTTCACTGTCATTGTTATTGCCCGAACTCGAGAAAATGACTGCATATCTTCTTTAGAACATTGCTTGAACATCCCAGATCCCATGTAAACAGATACAAAATCCTCTGCTCTCTTTAATACTTCACCAATTAATACACCTCCTTGGCCGAAATCCGATATTACTACTAAGAAATTATAGTTAGAATCCGCCCAGATTTCACCTTCTTTCGGAAAATTGACACCCATCATCTCTTTTATTCCTTGCTGATCATTGACCTGTATTCCTCCCCTCCGTTGCTCGTCTGAAATTGAAGTTATGGTCTTTGATCTTCTTGTCATTGTTGTGTTTCTTGGGTCGCACTCTGATCCCACATTACCATCTGTTGCAGTTACTGCTGAAAGTGCCAGAACCGTGGGTGCATTTCTAAAAATTTCGGGAGAAGCTGGATTTGAAGCACCAACTTCAACGTTTGGCCTTTCTTGCTGCACTCTTTTGCGAATTCTACTTTCTGAATGTCTGGCCCTTGAATTTTGCTCTATTCTGCACAGTCTAGCACCTGGTTGTCTCCTCCAGAAACTCTGCTGTGTTCTGTGCAGTCTTCCATCTGCCTGTCTTTTCCATGAATTTCGCTCCATTTGAGGCGTCTCTTGAACCAAACTCGAGAATTTCTTATTGAATACTGAAACCAAAAGACGAGAGAAAGAACAAATATTGGATTGGGGTTCCAATATAACTCTGTCACACACACATGAACATTTTTCTGTAGAGAAGCAGAGAAGGCGTTTATATAAGTTGAGTCCTTTCTTCTTCGTCACAACTTTCTAAATTTGAGTCATCCTGTTTTGGAAAGAAACAAGGAAAGTGAAACTGGAATCTAACGGTTCTCCTCTGGGGCGTTAGCCAAGAAAGCCGTTCATAAGCCTTTGCGCACTACTCACACAACTTTCTAAATTTCGGTATCCGAACTTGGAAGGAACGAGGAAACGTGGGGCCTCACAGGTCCGGGTGGCAGTCCATTTTGGACATTTGGGCCAGCTGTTTGGTGCGGATAAAACTTGTACATAAGTTTTGTTAAAATTTAAACATAGAGTTGCCCCTTCCCAGAAAATACTTGAGACAGTCTTTCTACCCGTATGTTGGGTAACACATGGGTGTTGCACTGATTTGAACAGACAGTTGGAGTTGAGTAATTTTTAAAATTTTTAACCATTAACTAGTGGGCCGTGTAATAAGGATTAAACATAATTGGTTTGAGTTAAGATTTCATAAATGGCGTGGTCAATATGAATCCTTCAATCTCTGCCACTCCCATTATCTGTGGGGTTCTAGGCAGGCCCCAAAAGTTGTCTCACATGGTGTCCTATAAACCCTTAGATCCTTGTCCCACCGAGTTGAATTGAGAAAAGTGTCATAATCCATGCCCACCATCAGACTCGTCACCTCCTAAACTATTGATTTGGATTTTTTTTATTAGCTTTTTAATTATTTTAGACATGATCAATTTGGTGGTCGATATCACTCTAAATGAAAGTAAACTCCTTCTGACAATTAGAACCGGGTGATACAATGATTCTGAATGACAGGTATTTCCAATGTAGGCCATAATGAGACACGGCATGGACCACCGTTGTATTGAATGGAAATAATCATTCATGTGCCTTACATAAGATTGATTGTTTTAGGTCTTGTTTGGCAACTCTTATTTATATGAAATAGATCTATTTCAATTGTGTCTATTTAAAGTAGATGTTGTAGAATTAGGCAGTTTGGTAACACTTTAAAAACCGATTCAAATGAACTTTTTAAATAAATAATGAAATTATTTTATTTATAAATGTATTGATATAAAGAATGAAGCCATGGTCAATACTTGACCACATTGTCATTTGTAGTATTCATAATATGATCAACGGTTCAGATCTTGATATAAGGGCCCACAAAGTCTATAAATTAATATCATGGTTAATTTCTTTGCAAATATCTTCAGATTGGAGAATGATCGATGGTTGATAATTGATATGGTAAGTCATCTTTATCATTTGTATGGTTCAGATTGTAGTTGAGGGCCTCCAATTTAAAAAAAAAAATGCAAAAAATGGATTGTGTGAATACACATTCACAGTGGGGGTTTTTTTATTTCAATTTATCAAGATCCACATCTAACCAAGGATTGACATTTGGCAGCATGGCCATGTTTGGGCATCCAAAGAAGATTAACGGTTTTGATCTTTCATTTGCAGCCCACATATGTATAAAATGTTGATAAAAGGTTCTAGCATTTTAGGAAAACATCTAAAAATTTAAGCTCATCCAACGATTGAAAATTAGAGAAATAGTCATATTTGAGCTTATGAATCTAATGAACGAATTTGATCTTGGTTTTGGGGACTATAACTTAAAAAAGAAAAAGAAACAATGCTCGACTCTTTTTCACTTTAAATCATGGATGAAAACAGCGGTATCGCTTGCGGTATCAGTCGGCTCAAAAAACCGATACGGAATTGGTATCGGTCGCGGTTGTCGTAGTGTGAATTTTTTTTTAATCCAAAAAACTTTCAAAAAATATCAAAAAAATCCAAAATATTAGAAAAAAGCTAGAAAACAATGTTTTTTTTCATTAGTAACAAGTATAAATCAAATTATCAGTCCCCCTAAGTTATAACATCCTGTATCGCTGTCTTTTCTAAAATTATAATTGTTTTTTGTAAGAGCCATAATTGTGACTTATGTAGTATAAACTATCTGTTAGTGTGAAATTTTAGAAAATACTACTTATTTATAATTTATATATATAGCGGTTGTACTTGTATTTTGTATAGTATATACCCCTATCATGATTTATCAATCATCAATTCATCATTCAATTATCAAGTAAGTAGTGAAATTCAAAAACATGAACATTAATATAGTATATGATATAATGACAGTAAAATAAATCATAAAGCAATTGGAGAGAATAAATGCACACCCTAATTCTAAGTGGAGTATCGCTCAGGCTCGATATCATCGTCATCATTATTTTTTTTTCTTTGGTATGGGTTATAATAATATGATTCAAACTCTTCTACTGCACTCTTATTCCCTTGGCCATATTGATATTATTGCGGAGGAACGAAGATCCTTTCATAGTACGACAAGCTATTCTCAGTAGATTAAGATGACTTGGGGTCCAAATTTAAATTAAAAAATTCATGAAGAACAAAAATAGCTTTTGGGGCTCACGTTGGATTATTCCTTGCTCATACCACGGTTGTGGTGGTGGAATTAGATGTATCTGAGTTGGTCAATGAGGGTTGTATCCATACATAACCTACTGTTGTCTAACATTGCCCACAGAAGTGCCTTCCCCCCCTCTTTGACCGATGCTACTATCAATTTCTGTCTTAGTTTGTAAGACATATTTTACATAACCACGATGGGGATTTAAGTCTGTAGCACCAGGAAAATGCTCAACTGTCTCATATATTGGTGGCTCATTATCTCCATAGTGATCACCATTCCAAGGAGAGTCAGGAGAAACCGCTGATGAGGAAGATGTAGAAATACTCGACTTACTCTCCACACCCACATTTTTTCCTCTTGCCTCTGTAGGATCAACTGTAGTACCCCTCTGTTGGTGTGTCAAATTAATCTTTTGTAATCTTTCAGAGGCTTTCATTGGCTCAAACTTCTTCCCAGTCAAGTCCTCAACCAGCTCCGCTAGTTCTAGATCTTTATCTAATAATGACTCTTCTAGCTCCTCTAGCCACTCACCTAATAAACCATATTCTTCCGAAAAATATAGTCTAAATTAATTGAACAGAAGTAATCTTGTTAATCCTCGAATGCTCTTCTTTTTTTGTTTCGACTGTGAAGCTTGAGGTTATAGTGGATGTAGACCAATTTGTTCAAATTATTTATCGTCATTTTGTTTCTTACTTTCGCATGGATAAAAGAAAATGTACTTCGATTTCTTTAGCAGTTTGACGATGATGTAGTTTGACTAAGGACTTTAATTGTAATCGTCCTTAATGCTGGAGCACTTTCTCCATAATTCAGCCACCATTCAACTGAAAATAAAAAAAATAAGATTTAACATTCAAATTTTGAACTTTTGAATAATGAAAATCTAATTTACTATTTATATTTTACAATCCTTACTAGGATATGTCTTTGTGACAACTCTTTGAGTAATGGTAGTGCTAAAACTTCTCATATCTTCATTATATACGTCAATCTAATGATATTAAAGAAGAAAAAGAATTATCAACTGTTATGAATGAATAATGACATATATTAAATTAAAGAAGGCAAAAGACACCATATAAAATTTCTACATTTTAATTTATTTACTTAGTTGGTTGTCTTAATTGCCTCATTGGTGTCATTTGCTAGTCTTTCAATAACATTCTTCATCTTCACTCAAGTTTTATCAGTTATATTTATATTCAAATAATCATATCGAAATTGTGAATTGAGAAAGTAACATATTAAATGCAAAAATTTAAGTGAATAATGTGTTAAGAAGAATTTAATACAATAATGAAAGTTAACAGGAAATCAGTCTCCACTTACTAGTGGTGTTGTAAGTCATGATACAATTGACGCCCCCAACGACTGTTGATGGCCTTCCAATGTTTGGTATAATATCTACAATTTGTTTTAATAGCCATCTTTGCTCTCTCTATGGCTTCATGTAAGAAGCCCATAGTTGGTTTATCATCACCATCAACCAATCGAAGAAGTTTCATTAGAAGCTCAAGAACATTTAAGCAGTTTTTAACATGAGGCCAAATCTTATTGGACTCAATAGTCTTGCATACTTCTTCTACTAGAGGATTTGGCCGCTTTCCCCACTTAGAATTCATCCATTCATTTAATTTGATGAATTAGAGAAGCCCTTCTCTATACTTGTAAATACTCTCAATGGCTATAAAGTGGGTAGTCAATCGAGTAATGCTAGACTGTAACAATTCATGATTGTTTGTAAACTTCTTCATCATTGAAACAAGTTTATAAAACTGGTAAAACAAATTATTCATTTTCTTCATCTTTTCAATTACATGTTTCATGACTTTTCTTTTGGTAATTTCTTCAACTATTAAGTCTATGTAATGTGTTACACATGGTGACAAAAAAATATTTGCCCTCTGTTGCATAAGTATCATTCTTGCTTTCTTTATGTTTGCAGCATTATTGGTGACAACTTGAATTACACAATCTGCCCCACTATCATTAATTACTTCATTAAATAACTTATTAATGTATCTGGCATCTTGAACATAATCAATTGCATTAATTGATTTGATAAAAACTGTTCCCAAAGGGCAATAAGCTGGAAAATCCAAGAGATAACATTTTATGAGGGGTCGTCCACCCATCACACATTAGTGTGCAATTTATTTCTTTCCAAATCCTCCTAAAAGTATCCATCCAAAGCTGTAACTCCTCATATTCTTTTCTAATATAGAGATGGCCAATCTCATATGTTCCGTTGCCACATCTAATATAGTGGTAAAAGAAGGAGAGTTTGCCTTATGTGGTGAAATGACCTCATTAAAAAGAACTTTTCAGTAGCTCTTACAAAATTTTCTCTTGCTTTATTAAATTCCCCTTCAGTGCTTTTATAATGTTGGGTTGCTTGGCTGTTGTTTTCTATATGCAAGTGGGTCCATTGGACCCACCACACTTGGCCTACGAGGTGCTTGTATAGAAGGTTCATCATCGTCCTTAATATCTATTGGGTGGGGTTGTCTTTGACTAAATGCTTGACGTAAACCCCCTCCCCTGGATCGGGATGAGCCACCCTTATTATATTAGTCACCTTTCATGGTTGCCTCATATTGCATCCTTCTTCTCTCCTCCTCCTCTTGAAGTGACCTCAAACTTTTTTTCCTAACCTTCCTCAAATTTCAATCCTCATCATCGTCGGAGGATATAATTTCTATATCCCTAGACCCAAAAACTTCTTCTTTACATGCTTCAAATTCCTCTTCTTTTCTTTTGTCTCTGACAACCTTTTTCTGTTTTCCTGCATCCAATAACTCTTGCATTTTTTTTTTCACATTAGATGACACTTGAGGACACTTTGCCACTTGGCCTTGCCTATGAGCTATGTGTTGCTTCAATCTAGTTATTCCTCTATTTATGATTTTTGGCTGATAATTACATTTAATTTTATATTTACTTTCAGCCTCTTCACAATGGTTTCATGTCGGATTAATATCACGCACCATTTTGATATAGTTTCTTCAAAATAAAAGAACACATCACACAATTTATAAAACATTTGAACTAAAATCCAAAATATAATAGAAATAAGGAAATTAATACATTTATGTAAAGCATTTGGAATCTCAAAAGGTCACATTTTAAATAATACATTAATTATTTAATTTCCCTAATTCCATGTTTTAACAACCCAAAAATAGATTCAGAAATATAAAAAATATTGACATGTCACAATAATCACATAAATGATAAGACAATCGTAAAAAAATTAGCATATGTGAATTACACTATGATTATATAAAATTAGGAAACCGCATTTATAGCGAAAGTCTAAATATATAATAGTTTAATATTAAATTATTACAAAATCCTAAAATAAATTTAAAAATATAAAACTATAAAACTAATTACATAAAAGAACAATGAAAAAAGTAATCTTACATGAAGTATACAAAGATTATGCTTACTTAAAAAAAATTGTAGTGAAATCCTCAAATATTCTTTTTAAATATTAAATTATTATTTAACACAAGAAAATAAAATTTGAAATTATAAAACTATTTACATAATATTTTGAAAAATGAAAACTTTTCATATTAATATCATACATGAAGTATACAATAAAATAACAAAATTGTGGTTAAATCCTCAAAAAATCTTATTTTAATATTAAAATATTAAAAAACCCAAAAATAAACAAACATAAAAAGTCAGCATCTTGTAGATCAATGTATTCTACTACTAAATCTATCAAACTTGCTTTATAAAATCATGTATTTGCATACTAATAAAATAACACTTAACATTAAAAAAACTCTAAACTCTAAATCTCAACAAAAGTTAAAAGCCTAAAATTTTGAAATACCAAATAATAGATCCACACTCACAAATCACAGTGTGTAAATCTATAACAAAAAATAAGTGGAATCATCATCATGGATCACTTCTAAGCTTTTAGTCTCTTACTAAACAAATATTAAAAAAATGCAAGAAATATAATATGCTTATCTTTGTACATTTGTTTTGTTGATTTTCATAGATCAAATCGACCAAAATAATTGATTTTGTGATGTGTCTGGAAGTTAATGGAGGAGGAGCACCAGCTTGGGTGTCTTTGAAAAAGGTAACATGAATAAAGAGGGAGAAAGAGGAGAAAAATTAGGGTTTTAATGCTTTTATAAGATATCAGTCAATATTTTCAAAATATCGGCTGATATATTGTTTCGGCCGATATTTTGAAATATAGTCGATATCTCATGATATTTTGGTAATTTTTTTGCACACCATTTCAGATACCGTTCTACAACGGAATATCAAGATGGTACCGACCGATAATAGTAAATATCGGTCGATACATACCAGTACTAGCTGATATTGATACGTATTGGTCTATACGTACCGATATCAGCCATTTTTTTAACCATTCTTCAAATGCACTGTACATCTGCAAGTCTATTTGCTTCAGATGGTTTCCTTTGGGCATTTTGTGACCCATCTAAAATAGAGATGTAATATCTAAATTCCATTCGAAATAGACACAGGGAAAGCAGTTGCCAAATGGTCTAAAAGTGATTTGAAACCATCTTAAGACAATAAGAAGCAAAAACTAGAGATGTGAAATGTTACCTTAGATATGATCAATATGATGGTTGGCATCATTTTGATTGGTAGGGGTGCTCATGGACTGGTCCTAGTTTAGCTTACGTGTGGCTTAATCTGGGCTTGAGCCTTATTTTTTAGAACTTGGGCTAGGACCTGGATATGAACTGTGAGCCCATTTAATATAGGAGCGGAGCTTGGAGTAGCTGGTAGAAACACCAAAGTTCGGCCTAGCTTAGAGGCATCGTGTAAGTGAAAAAAAAAGCCAATAAATTTATACAGAAGGGGACACACATTCACTCACACAAATAAACAATGTTCTACCCTATCTTTGTCTAAATTTATACAGTAGGTGCATTTTGCGTGAAAGAGGGTAGAACGTTCTACTCGATCAGCGATTAGCAGAGTAGTACATGTCTTCTCTCCCTTCTTCTCCTCTTTTTTTATCTTTTCTTGGGTTTTTCTTTTTCCTTTCTTCACGAAATAAAGTCTATGTATTTGTTTGATTGGAAAAAATGGAATTTGGGTTTTGGGATTTGTGTTTCATTGTTGCATGCATGATTATAGTTAAAAAAGAGGAGGAAGAAGAGGATGAAAGAAGGGGAAGAAGAAGAAGAAAAGTAACGATGCTCCTCTCTTGTACCTTCTTCTTCTTCCTTCTTCTCTTTTTTTTTTCTTTTTTTTTTTTTTTTTTGACTCCTTCTCCTTTCTTTTCTTCTCTTTTGCTTTTTTTTCTCTTTCTTTTCTCCTTTCTTCTCTGACATGATCATCTCAATTGTATCTCAGGCTCATCATCTACCCATACCAAAGAAGAGGAAGAAAGAAAGGCAAGAAGCATCGCTTCCCCCGATATTAAAAAAAAAACATGAATAAAGTCTAATGGACCCAATCAATGCAAAAACTTTCTCTAGGACTGACCGTGATTAATGGTCAACTAAAGATTTTTTTCTATAAAATCTTCAATAAAATAGCCCCAAATCGTTTTGGAGGTTTGTACCTTTGTGTCTCCAGACTCAAACCTGAATTAGAAATGAGTGCTTGTGTTTGGGACTTAGAGCCAAATTGGTTCAAAGTCAATAGACCCGTACGTGCACCCAAATTTAATTTAAGGGCCGTACTTGACAAAAGGCTTCGAGCTAAATCAAGGCCCTTATATATAATAGCTTACATAGATATAATTTAAATAGTATACATGATATATGAGAGTGACACTGACTGGACTTAAATCCCACTATTCAATGACCCAAATCCGGACTCAAATAAAAATGTGTCCAAATGTTGGAACCCCTGTCAACTTGGACCCTGTTACAAATGAATATAGGGTGAAATGGTTTTTTGCAATGGCCCACCTGGGAGCCATAACTGTTTAAGGTGGGTCCCCCACATGTGGCCCAGATTTTACATGCATGTAGTTTAGTTTCTAGGGATTCCAATAACAGGGGCAAATGTAAATTAATAGGGACTATTACCCATTAATATGTTCGAGAAGGAAAAGCCTACGCAAAAATTTTTTAAAATATTTTTTTCATATCAATATATAGAAGCTCAATTTTTTAGTGAGATCAATTTATAGTAAAGTCAAATTTGGTCAAGCACCGTAGAAGTGTAGTGCGTGCATTTGAACTATTTAGATGTTCAATATATAAGTAGGGTCCACTTTAGAGTTTTACTGCTTACAGTTAGATTTATTAAGAAGAAAGTATAAATAGGGTCCACCAAAGAGGTCTACTCCTTATATAAATAACATGAAAAGGGGCATCTAAAAAAATTAAGTTAAAACAAGAAAAAAAATCACAGCTTGGCTATCTTTTTTCATTAAAGAAAGATCAATGAGAAGAACAATGCGCCAGTGATGGTCGTTCACCCTTTGTTTTCAAAATGGGCTTCATCTCCCTAGCATTTTCGATCTTGAAACTCTATTGGTTGATAAAGCCTTTTTCATGATTACATATACATTGTGACTTTTCCACATAAATTAGCATAGGCCAATATGCTCAGGGAGGATCGCTTGTGGTGGACTAGTTTTTGTCCACACTAAACTGCACAACAGTTTATTTGGTCTTCCATCTCTTTTGTCTTACATGTAACGCGGGTTTTAGTTTTATCCTTTTCTTTTGTGTGTTTCTAGCTAAAGGGCTAGGTATTTGAGAGTCGCACATGTAAAGGATGGACAATTCACACATAAAAGGTAATAGAAATTTACATATGCAAAAAGTACAAGCATGCACATGCAAGGTAATATGGATTCACTCATATAATGGAAGGGGTTTGCTAAATTCCTCACCTAGTCACTCTAGTGAGAACTGTCGTCTCTTGCAACTAGAGTAAGACACCCTTTTCCTTGCATGTAATGACTTAACACCAGTGACATGAGTTGGAGATGCTTGTAAGTCTTTTTCTTTCTTTTGTTTGTGTTTGCATGTGTGCCCGTGTGAAGAGTAATTATCAAAGTTGAAAATAATAAGCGAAGTAAGATTTTAAAAAATCAACTATTGTTTTTTGATGATCTTAACCGGTCACTTGACCTATATAGAGTATAGAAGCATTGGGCCCTTAGCCTTAATCTAACTCATGAATGGACAAAGACCAAAATCTTTTTTCTTCTTATAAATAGTATAACATTTCTAGATTAATGAGTGTCATGTCGACATGTCGTTGCCTCTCTCTCTAGTTTTCTTGGTTAAAGATACATCTTGAGTACGATCTCATGGGATCACTCTTGGTGGGTCCAATCTAACAGTTTATGCAATTTGAACTTCATTACCAAAATCGACAATATAAAGAAAAGAAGTACGAAAATAAATATTTTTTAGTTATTTTTTAATGTATTGTTAATAGTATGCATTTTACAGTGATCTTAACCTTTCAAAGAGCTTAGAAATCTTTGCCCTTTCTCCTTAGCCCAAATCCAACTCTTGAATGGACAAACACCAAATGGTGACTACGAATCTTTACAGTATTAGGACCCGAATAAATTTGGGCCTGGATTCACGTTCATTAGTTTTATGACCGAGGACTCGAATACCCAATTGTATATTCTGTATGATGTGCATTGAGTATATTTTTATCCGCGTTGGGGCTTAATTTTGGTTTGGGACCTGAGATCCGGTTGAGTGCACATTTATTTGGACTTGATCCAAAATAGAATTTGGGTGCCCATTAATTAGGGTTCAAGTCTACACCCTTTATTTGGGACTTGGTGTCTAGACTTTTTTGATCCTTATCCTTTTTGTTTTGGCAGTTGAGCTAGTGGTCAGTTGCTATACTTTAATATGCAGATATGTGTAACGCTTAAGTGCCAACACTACTTAATCACAAGTGTGCCGGTGGCTGGTGTTTCGGATTTGTTATCTTTTTCAACTATTTTTTTGTAATCCAACTAAAGGGATGAGACCTTGAGAGACTCACACATGTTAAATGATAAGAATTCGTATATAATGAGACAACTCACATATGTGAGGTTGTAGAAACTTGCATATGTGAGGAGACGTAACTCACGCATGTGAGGTAATAACAATTTACATGTGCAAGGTACAGGAGCTAATAGAACTGTCACTCTTTATAATTGGGGTAAGGAGCTATTCCCTTCTATGCTTATTATTCATATATTAATGTTTCGGTGCATCAGCGGGTAGTCAGCAGACACCTATTTATCTAGATTTGACTCAAACCAGACGCACGCATGACAAACGAATTTGATTGCTTATTATGGACCCGTTTCATCCTGACTGAGATTGCAAAACTCATGATCAGTCTCCACTTTCCCAATTCATAAAACTGGTCTGGGGAAGTTTGCGGTCACCTGAGAGAGTCATTTTTCTAACATTATTTTAAACAATATAAAAATTGATTGAATAGTATATAATAATTAGCAGTAATTATTCACTAGCACTCATGATAATTGATCAAAGCGAATAAATTTATATTTAAAAAATACAAAAAAAACCGAAGAAAAGGAGAGAAAAGTAAATCCTTGGACTTTTTTTTTCCATAGTTATAGAGTCTATCTTGACAAAATAAAATGAGGTGGCTCAATTAAGTCGCAAGCCAAATCGGCAAGTCTTTCAACTTTGATTTTCAATTTGGAATTGGGTCTACTCTCTATGTCCAATGATATTTGGGTCTAATTGAGATTGTATGAGGGAACACGCAGCCCACACTACCCGCGTACATAGCAGGCTACTCTATGTTGATGTGATAGATCTCCCCACAATCTGCATGAGGGTTTTCCTTAGTGGATCCAAACTCCTAGTCAATGTGGTTCTAGATCTAAGGAACCCAGTGTAAACATTATATTATTGTTAGTATTATATATATAAGTAACAAAAACTCTTTTTGAGAGAGCGTCACGCGTGGCGCTTGTCACATGGCATTACTTATGCATATCCTCTTAAAAAAAAATCTATTCCAATTCAAATGAAAATGTTTTTTTCCTAATATTTAGAATTTATTTTTTTTAATTTTTATCCATAGAGATTTTTTTATACCTTTAGCGTACATTACAAATTGTCCTAATTAGTGAAGTATTTCAACATGTGCTCACTTACAACATTATATGGGTCCCATGGGTCTCACAATTTATTCTGACTTTTATAGACATATTTACTCTTAGTTGCCTTCGTGTATTTATGCTAATAATCCTCTTCGACTAAATACTTTAAGCCTTTTTTTTATTTGCTCTTAATTGCCCTTGTTACCCACACTTAAATTATTACCCACGCTTAAATTGTTCGAGGGTTAGGAAGTCCAACAATGAGTTAGAGGTCCTCGCTTTAAAACTATTTTTGGGCTTTACTCGATATACAATGTTGGTGGATAGTGTTGTGTATTTAGAGTTTTACCAATGATCAATCATAAGGAGTTGTGAGGTTCCTCATCATAATATATATGTATATATACATATATATATATATTAAGCCTTACATGTGACATGAATTGAACATGGGTATGATGCTTGACTAATCATGGGACAAATGCAGGCATTTAGGCCCATTATATGCGTCAAACATGATATGATTTTCCACCTTCCAAAGATTATATCTATCTAACTACATTGGATGCCTTAAATATAGAATTGAAAGATTTTAGGCACAGTTGGAAAATGACTTAGGCATGAAAACTTTTCGGCCATTCAAGACAGTGACTATCAGTTACCTAGAAGGCCAGCAATCATGCCAGTTTTAAGAAATAGAACCGCTGCCTACCCTAGGCAGGCCAAAGGTCACTACAAAACAGTCTGCTACTAAAATTCAAATTTGCGCAGTGTGTCAGTCCGCTACTCCAAAGTGGAATTTTAAAACTCTTTAAAACTTGTGCAAAACTCACAAAATCTGAAGAAAAATCTAACCCTCGTCCAAATCAAATATGCTCTACAGTTTTACAACAAAATCAAGTAAAAAAACCCTAAGCAAATCAAAATCTCCCTTTCCCGCGGGTATAGTAGCATATTGCAACCCATGATGAGGATTTGAAAAGATCTTGTGAAAAAGTAGTGATTTTTGATAGAAAAATCAAGCAAGAAAACAAAGCAAAACACACGTTGAGCATGCATGAACAGAAAAACAAGCCCTTGCATGCAAAGGAATGAAAAAAAAATGGAGGAATATCGTTCGGCCAAAACAAAAGAGAAAGAAGGCAAATGGGTGCACTCTTTTTGTTATAAATCAAGAGTCAAGGTCCTTTCCTCAACACACTCGGACAAAGGAAAGAAGAAAAATGCAATAAACAATGCATCCATCAATCGGATCTTCCATTAAAAAGATCTACAAAGATTTGCAAAAGCAGCTAAAGCCGATTAGCTCTGTAACCCTTGGATGAATGGAAGAAGAAGAAGCAAACTAGCCATTCAATCGCCTTGATTGATAGAGAAAATCCAAGGAAGAAGTAGAAGGAACTCAAAGAAAACCTCTGGAAACCCTAGCACAAGATCTTCAAGGCAAGAAGAGTCAAGATTCACAAAGTGGGAAATTGAGAAGTCACTGCCATTTTATACTGTTCTGATCGGCTACTTAGGGTAACACCTGCTATAGCTGAGAGGCAGTTCCTTGTATTTTTGCCTTACTTTTTGGCTTTTTCCAATTTTCAAAATTCCCAAACCTTGTTTCCTTGATGTTCCCCTCCAAAATACCTTTGAAACAAGTGGCTATATAATCAGTTTCAACCTCATTTGGTCCTCCAAAGCCTCCATCAAGTGAATCTTAGAAATTTCCTTAAGATAAGGTGGATTCATAACTCATGAGAAAGCAATTCACTTGCTAATTCCAACCTTTTGATAGTCAAGCATCTTTCTTCATGGGCAATAAAGGCCTTCTCCATGCCCTTGATCAAAAGACCACCTCAAAATCCTTAGTCAAAAGCACCTTCATTCATTCAAAACTCCTTCATCCTCATCAAAAACACCCCAAGCTCGGTCAAACGTAATTTTTAAAGAAAACAAAAGCACACAAATCAACCCAATTTCCATTCAAAAACCACATAAACCTTCGGATAAACCTCCAAACACCTTAAGCCTTAGGTTTACATGGAAAAACAAACAATTTTCATGGAAAATAAGATTAAAGAAGGAAGTTTTGCATAGCTCAACTCATTTTCCATTCTAAAAACAAAACACCCTAACCTCTTTAAACCTTAGGAACGATGACAAACTAGTTCCCATGGATTACAACAGCATACAAAGTATCTGTGAAAAGAAAGAAACAAGAGTGGGATAGTTATCTTTTCCAAATCAGCATCTTTCGAGGTACAATGACCACTGGAGAAACCCTTCATCATTGCACCTCGAGGGTGTATTTGTTGACATGCAAAAAGTTCAAAAGAAATCCACTAGAAAATCAACTATGCAAAAGTCAAGCCAAGACTCAAACATGGTTCAAACACAGCAAAACAAAGCTCAAACAAACTCAAAGACAAAGCATATAAAGATCTCTTGAAGTTTGGAAAAGAAAAAAAAAAATCAAAGAACTTCAAAAAATGAAGAAAAAAGGGTGCACTCACCAATTGAACAAAAATAGTAGTCGATTGCACAATGGCCGATGGTACAAATATACTAGTTGATGAATGCATGGCCGACTGAAGGAAACCAATAGCCAACCATTCCAAATCTCTAACAACTTAGCAAGTACCCGATTCAGATTTGGTCAAATTATTCCTTGGCTGATTTAAAGCTAATTAGTATGATTTAAGGGACAAAATCTGGCTACCACCTCACAAAGATGACCACAAGAGGGTAGTCGACCATATAAAAGCACAATCGGTTACCTCCTTACAAATCAAATTTTTGCTCAATTTTTTCCATTCCTAAAATGCTTGAAGAAGACTTTTGAGAGCTTTAAATACCACCCTCGGTCGTCCATTGCAAGCATAATTGACACAACCTGGAGGAATTCGCACCCAAGCATCTGTCAAGTACCTTCAAATTCCTTTTAAGAAGACTTCAGTACTTTAACTTTTCTACACCAGAGACTAAAGACAAGGTACTTAATCTCCTGAAAATGATCAAAATGATGGTGCCTTGACTTGAATGACGCTCTGAAGAAGAAAAGTCCTTTAAGACTTTCTTTGTCTCCTTCACTTAGGAGTAGAAAGAAACACGGACACAGTCACGGTCAACCTATTGGCATAACGTGATAAGCGATCCACGGGGCAACTATGATCGTAGTTCTTTCATGCTAACTCCCCCTGGGACTCCATATACAGGGAAAACAAGTGATAGGTTATGAAGATTGCAAGATCAACTTGAAAAGCAAAAAAATGGTGCACACTTCATACATGCAGGATCAATCATTACACTAAAATACTCGGCTGTTCCATTAAATAATCAACCATCTCTTCATTTTTTTTTCTTATTTCTTATGTAAAATTTCCATTACTTTATATATCCTTTTTTTTTTAATGAGTGTTGATCATTTGAGACCAAGCAGGGGAGTTGTACAAAAAAATAAACGTAAATAGCTTGTACATGGGAGGTTAGAATGTAAAAGAATCCACAAAATTAAACTCGGAATTGAAAAATTGAAAAGAACAACATTCTTGTTTTTTGTTCTGTGTCTTTTCTCATTTTTTAGAAAAGAGAGTCAGGATGCGCTTTGCGCCTTCTTGATTTCCTTTTTTTTCGGGCGAACACCTATTTATTACCTTTCTTGCTTTAAATGTCACAAAAGTATCTTGCGAAAAATAGAGAAGTGTGTAACACCCCGACCCAAGTTGATCTGGATTAGCTGCTAATGTCTGATGATTTGGTTGCTAATTGTGTTTTGTTCTTATTTTTGGTTGGTTTCAGGTTTTGGATAGGTAGTTGGGTTGAGTTTGACCTGGTTCAGGTAGACATAAGCCCTTTTTCGTAATATTTCATTTTGTGTGATGTCGTCATTCATGCATCATCTTGGTATTGACGTGTGTTTTTCGTTACGCTTGTTGATTCCCGTAATTACGTCGGTTGCCAAATATGTCACGTGTTTCTGTGAGACCCGCAATTGACTCGAACTGGAATTAATTGGAACAATTGGACTTTCTTGTAAATTGGCCTTGATATTTATAAGCCATCGACCTTCTCCTTCGTTCACAGTTCTGTCTCTCTTTCTCTCTCTGGAGTCTTCTTCTTTTTCTTGTGCTCGTTCCTCCTTCCTGTTCGTTGAGCTAGCTGAGGAAGGAAGTTGTGCATGTCCACGTTTGAGCATCCCTCGTGTGTTTCGAGGTGAGTTGGAGTTCTTACAGTGCTTCTTCTCTCCCTTCTTCTTCCTCTTGTTCTCATTATCGATTGGTACAGGTACTCACGCTTCTCGTTTCCTCTTCTTTTGCATGCATGGGTTAGGAGCATGTCCAGGTGAGACTTGAGCCCAAGGACAACAAGATCGTGTTTGAACTCATTTTGAGGCAAGTATAAGCATAACTTAGTTTAACCATGTGGGTATGTATTTGATTAAGATTAAATCATGTATTCTTGAGTATGAATGATGTCTACAGCCCATTTTGTGATCATTTCCTTCTATTCTGTGATTTCGTCCGTTTGGTCATGTTTCGATGATTCTGTATTCAGTTCAGAAACTGCTTCGTGTGTACCACGGCTAAGCCGTAACTCACCTTCGGCTTAGAGTCCAGAGAGGGGAAAAACCCAGTTTTCCTCTACGGCCAGGACACGGCTAAGCTGTATATTGTCCTACGGTTAAGCCGTAGCTCAGTCATGACCCAGCCGTAGATCAATACAGGGTGCCTGTGTTGACCTATAAAAAATTGCAAATACTGCAGCGAAGACACCTCATCTCAGCTTAATTTAGGCCACAGAGGTTATTTGCAGATCCTGGGGAATCACTGTGAGAACCGGCATTCCATGAAGATCAAGATAGCTGGAACTCTTAGAGGAAGTTTAAATTTCGGGTTGAACAGACATCATCGAACTCAAAAGCCACAAGCATGTCAGCCTGAGGTCAGTTCCCCCCAAGCCAAGGGGTCACTGACCAAAGTCCTGCTTCCCAATGTCCAAAATTAATGAAATTTAGACGCGAAGCTTCAGTCATGCTCAGAAGATACTTTGCAAATTTTCAAGATGAAAAGACTCTGTTTGGCCTAAATTTCATTACATGTCAGCTTAGAGGACAGTAATCCCGAATTTGGGGGTCATCGGCTAAGATCTTACTTCCAGAAGGCCAAAGCAGATAAAATTTGGAACAAATGCTCAAAGAATACCCCAAGTTATTCTCCCAAAGTTTCAAGTCAAGGGGAGGCTGTTCGGATAGAAAACAGGCTAACTATCTCAATGTGGAGTGAATAGTGACCTAACGCATGCAATGAATAGGTTACTGTTCGAAATCCTACTTCCTCAAATCTAAACTGCATGAAATTTGGATGAATACTCCAAGATGTTCTTGACGTCAGTCCCTCCAAGTTTCAAATCAAACCGGGGTCGTTTGGGCTTCAAACAGCTGAAACAAGGGCCCACTGTCATAAAAAAGTCAACTGGAGAGTTGACCAAGTTCAGATGGTCAAACAAAGCTGAAACTTCTATGACACACTCAAAATAGTGTCAAGAAGTGTTCCTCCAAGTTTCGTGGTGATTGGAAGTCGTTTGGACCCCAAACAGGCGGAAAAAAGCCACATATGCAAAAATTCAAGAATGGGCCTTGAGAGTGACTGGGGCCCACAAACAAAAGGAGTTGACCAAGTTCAGGTGGTCAAACAGAGCTGAAACTTCTGTGACACACTCAAAATAGTGTCAAGAAGTGTTCCTCCAAGTTTTGTGGCGATTGGACACCGTTTGGGCCGTGAACAGGCGGAAACAAGCCACATATGCAAAAATCCAAGAATGGGCCTTGAGAGTGACCGGGGCCCACAAACAAAAGGAGTTGACCAAGTTCAGGTGGTCAAGCAGAGCCGAAACTTCTGTGACACACTCAAAATAGTGTCAAGAAGCATCCCTCCAAGTTTTGTGGCGATTGGACACCGTTTGGGCCCCGAACAAGTGGAAACAAGCCACATATGCAAAAATCCAAGAATGGGCCTTGGGAGTGACCGGGGCCCACAAACAAAAGGAGTTGACCATGTTCAGGTGGTCAAACAGAGCTGAAACTTCTATGAAACACTTAATATAGTGTCAAGCAACATCTCTCCAAGTTTTGTGATGATTGGACATCATTCGGGCCTCAAACAATGGAAAATAGACCGCATATGCAATGTTCCAAAAATGGGCCTTGTCCGTGACCGGGGCCCAATTAATGAAAAAGTTGACCAACTTCCTGAAGTCAAAAAGGGCTGAAATTTTTATGACATGTAGAAAATAGTGTTAATAAGCATCCCTCCAAGTTTGGTGGCAATCGGACTTCTTTTGAGCCCAAATAGATGAAAATGGTCCACATATGCAAAAAACCTGAAATTGAGCCTCGTCCGTGGCCCAGTCTGCGTCACGGACCTTCAAAGGATGTTTCCCACGATTTGGGGTGGTTTCCCTCCACTCCTCTTCGAAATCCAACTCCCCACAACTGCTATTAACTCCCCAAAACTGCACAAAACTGATTGGGAGTCTATAAAAAGAGAAAATTTTGAAGAATGGAAAAAAACACACACACATAAGGAAGAAAAGTGAAGAAATTGAAGAAAGTCACCACCTAAGGCAACAAGAAGCAAACTCCAGTAGCACTTCCACGACCATTCCCACCTTCTTTTCTTAGTTTTGAAGGTGAGCAAGAAAATTCAGAAGGAGAGAAGGAAGTGGAATGGCCAAAGTCCATACCATGTTCGTCCGACGCCAATTTTTGAGAGGATGACATTGTCACCTCTGTTTCTCTTATTCGTAAGGCTTCTTAGCCATTACAAGAGTTGTGAAAGAAGTCTCTCTAGGCCTCGTTTTATTCCTTGAAAATGATAGGTTCAAATGACACAACTCCGGCTTCAAATTTGCCCATTTCGGACTTGAAACAAAAATGCAGTCCGTAAGCACGAATGATGTGATACAGCGGTTTCAATTGATTCCATGGTTAAATGTGATCTTCTTGATGGTTGTCCACCGCTCCAAAGTCATGAGAATGGAGTTCCAACACTTGAAAGAAGTTCCAAGAAAGAACCAGCGCGAACAGCACAAAAAAACGGAGGCACAAGGCCATTGTCTGTCAGTGACCGTGACCCACGGTCACTGGCAGGTTCCAGTGCCCGCGGGTGAGTCACGGTCACTGGAAGGCCCCAGTGACCACGGATGAGTCACGGTCACTGGAAGGCCCTAGTGACCGCGGGTGAGTCACGGTCACTGGAAGGCCCCAGTGACCGCGGGTGAGTCACGGTCACTGGAATGGGGCAGTGACCGCGGGTCACGGTCACCCCCCATTTTTCCTCTTTTTCACATTTTCTTCCACCTTATGTACATTTTCTTGTATTTTCCAAATTGAGATCACATCTAAGACTTGAGGGAGGGGTTGTAAACTTTCAAAATGTATGTAAACAACCTGCATCCCCGCGGTCAGGGCACTTGAACCCATGTAAACAAAAGGGAAATTAATGATGAACTGTAATTATTTCCCATTCTTCTTAACGCTTAAAGTGCGTGACTGTCGGACCTTGATTCCGTAATTCATTTCCACGCCTACATTTTTAAGCGCGATCAGCCTGTTTCTGGATTAACTGAAAGTAAGCAATTTGACAGACCTTCTACGGCCCAGCCACGGCTAAGCCGTAGAACAGTACACAGCTAAGCCATGGAACAAAATATGGGTGAACCGTAATTGCGGATGAACAGTAAAGGGAACCGTGGTGGAGCCGCAATGTAGATTACGGCTACGCCGTAAGATGCCTACGGCTAAGCTGTATGTTCACCTACGGCTAAGCCGTACTACCCCTGAGAAATGAATGAAAGGCTAGGAGTAAGAAAGAGACCTGCTATGGCCTTCATGATAGAATGTAGATCACCTAGACTTGCCAAATTGTATGAATGTATGACATGAATGATCTCGAGGGCTGCGATTCATTCATGCATGTTATCCGGTCGTTTAGCACCTCCCCATGGGTGTTGGTTTAAGGGACTTTGGTGCACATTCCATATACACTGCAACACTAGACAATAGTGCATCGGACAACTTAAAACTACATCATCATGCACGGTTAGAGACACTGGATAACTAGAATAGGATTGGCTAGTAAAAGCCCGTGATCCTCACAAGAAAATCTGATCGCATGGCATACTGACTTCGGTTCTTGTCCTCTTATACGCGTTCTACGTTGGGGCACACGATTGGATATTTCTAGCTCTGTCCATGGTTAATCCTGGGTGGAACAACGGTCTTGCATGCTTGATCTTACTTTATGCTTTCATCCTTGGTTATCCTCATGCTTTATTGTTTCATTCGTATGACCTCATCCATTGTTTGATGTATGCTTAACAAGACATGCACGTCACGTTCTGATAAGATACATGTTCTGCTATGCAAGTAATGATACGCACATTATGATATGCATGTTATGATATGCATGTTCTTATATTGATTGACTCGATAGAGTCCGACACTACTGAGCCTCAGCCTTAGGATCCCGACGGGGTGACTTGGGAATAGTTTGTATGGCCTTACTGCAAAAGGACACGTCTTGGGGAATCCGGACCCTAGGAACCCGAGACCCATCTGGCCCATGGTGTTCTCCTTATGTTTATAAGATCCCTACTTGGGAGCATATGGCATACGTAGTAGCCACTTAGTATGTACATGTTATGTATCCATTGATTCACACAGAGCATATGTTAATTTGAATGCACAAGTGCCTAGACGACTACATTGACTTGTTATGATTATTTATGTCTTTTATTCTATTAGAGACCATACGTGTTAACTTGTTACTACTTATGCTTTGCTTAATCGTTGTATTCACAGATTGTCCTTGGTGTTGCAGGCTCAGGTACCCTCGACCGTGTTCTTGTCGGTCGTCAGTTTGCTTGGGAGACGCCAGCTGTCTCTTCAGGTTCGCGAAGTGGGTGTTATCACTCCATTAGAGCGCGACTATTCTTTTCATGCATGCATATTGCTTTCTTTTCATGTCATTGATTGTACTCATGTTCTATACATTGTGATTGGATCCAATTTGTATGTTTAGACCTTAATGTCAGTCGTTGGAGATCATTTCTTTTATTTCTTGTGTGCCTCGTGTTACACGTTGATATTTGTAGCTTCCGCATACATGTTTGCACGTGTGTTTCCCTTGTGCGTGTGCATCTAAACCGGGTTTAAGTGCATATGCACGGGAGTGCGTGTGTCACTGGTTAGATGTTTGCTAACCCCCGAACTCTTAGGCTCGGGTTGTGATAAAGTGTTAGTGTGACTTCCTTTGGAACAATTCTATTGAGAATTGCAAATATCATTTGGTGAAATGGGAGATTGTTTGTAAACCTTTTATCTCAAGGTGGATTTGGTATTCTTTCTGTTGAAAAGGTTAATGAAGCTTTGCTTAGCAAATGGTTATGGATGGTGGGGAAATGTGACACCTTGTCATGATTTAATCTTGATTACTACTGGTTAACTACCGATTACGTTAAATAATCTTGTTTAAGGTGAAACTATGCCAATTTATTGTAGCTAGTCTTATTGTGCTTATTGGGTCAAGTTCGGGTCTGAGATGGGTAGCCTTAGACAGGTTTGGCCTTAGTCAAATGAAGAAAAGCCTCTCTTTGTGAGTTTCAATTCTCAAAGTTTGCATGATATGTACACAACCTTGGCATGTAACTTTAATTTTTGGCTTTACCCCATTGGACTCCATTTGAAGTCATTGGGCACTAAGTTGACCTAAACTGAAATTCGAAAAAGGAAGGTGGGCCTATTTATAATTATAAGAAAATTTGCTTGTAAAAGATGAACCAACCCTCATTTCAACCGAATCCTCCTATCCTGCAGCCTCCTTCTCCTCCTTTCATCCTCCTCAATCTCTTGAATTTCTACCTAGAAAGGAACTGTATGCAAGCTTGGAGAGCTCCATCATTGTGTCCCTCCTTCCCTCTATCTTCTTCTTGAGTTGAAAGACCCAATTTCATTCCCTTTTCCCCTCTATAAGAACCCAAGTTAAGAGAAACTTCCTTTCTCTGTTTTTGATACCAAATGAACTTGAAACATTCAGAGATTGCATGCATGCATGAATTCTCATCACTATCTTCATGTTTTCTCCACTATTAGGGTTGTAGAATTGGGCTTCTCTACAAGTGAGTTGAAGGAAGCCATTAGAGAGATCTTAACAATCACCAAAGGCAAGTATAAGAAAATTTTGAAGAATACATGTTGGCATATCATGATTCGTGGAAATCTATTGGATTTTAATGTACTTTTCAGCCCTTATTTATACCTTTATTCTACTTCCCTAAAATGCATGTTATAATATCTTCAAAGTTGTTGAGAAGAAATTTGAAGTAGAAGTGTAGAATGACTGAATGAAGTAGATAGGTACACCATAGTGAAACCAAATTAAAAAGTTATGAAGAGAAACTGGACCTGTGTTGAATTTTGCTTCAGAAAACCTGAAGCTTTTGGTTAAGTCGTAAATTTGCTACGGTTCAGAATCTAGAGAACCAAAATTTAAGAATTCTTTTACTGCTAAGCTATAGCCAAGCCGTGGTTCAGCTGTAGGTTAAAATACAACTAAGCCGTAGTAGACAATGTGGTTCAACCATGAAACCGTGAATGTGGAGGAAAAGTCTGGTTAACCACGTAGCCGTAGTGATACTACGGCTAAGCCGTAGGTCACCCGCAGCTAAGTACCATTAAAACTTAGGGTTAAGTATTTCAAGACCTTGTAGGGCTTTAGCTCCTAGATCCCTTTACCTTATTCACGGGTCCAATGGAATAATTAAATACCATGGAAACTTGAAGAACTTCATGAGCATCACCCAATCAGTCTAGCACCTAACCATTGGTGTGAGTTTAAGGCATATTAATGTACTACTCATATACATAATGTAACATCAAAAATGGCCATACATTGGGTGACTTAAACCATTTCTAAATGGACGGTTCGAGACGATGGGTGAATAAACTAGAATTGATTAGTAAACTTCCTTGAGTAACCAACCACGATGTGGAACTATTTTCGTTTTTATTCTAATATGGTGGGAGTATTGATACTCCTTGTTTGTTTACGATTGAGGTGATTGTGAATATAAGGGTTTATGAATTGGGAACTACAAGGGTATGAAAATTGAATTGATTAAGTAAGAAATAAGATCAAAAGAGTAAGTTTGGCCACTGCAGTGGATAACAGGAGTGTCCGTAACTCCAAATCGGAAAATCAGTTATACCTAGGCTTGGGACACTGAGTATATCCCACATGATTTGTTAAAACTCTCGTGGAAGAGTACAATTAAGCCACTTAATGAGTTTACAACCATAAGATCACCTAAGGTATGATTTGATTTATGGTGAAATGTATTTGGTTATTTGAATAATTTTCTAAAAAAATATGTTCTTAATTGTTCAAAGATGCAATGTACATTACTCTACTTTTGCTTGTACTTGGCCGAAACGTTGTATTCATAACTATTCAATTGATGTTACAGGCTCAAATGTCAATGTCGGTCCAGCAGAGACCAAGAATACTCAGAAAAGGCCCTAGAGGTTCCTTAAGGATTAGAAGAATGGACTGCTGATGACATCTTTTGATATCTCATACGGAAAGCGATACCTTGAGTCTTATTTTGGAAATCTTTTGTAATAGTGCTGTAATATTGCTTGTAACATACCATCTCATCATCTAAGTTGGTCATGCATTAGGATCATATTTTTTTAATCTGAACTTGTGCTGATGATGTACATGAATTTTGTAGCCAGGTGGTTCAAAGTTATTCTCTATGTGTATAAAACTCATATTGACGTTTAAAGGTTAAATTCTATGGACTGTTCAACTGTAATACCTCGTGATTGATGAATTGTATAGGTGATAACTACAAACTTTCGCTAGAGACACTCATTGATAGATGTCAAATTGAGGAGTCCTCAATTGTCTGAAGATTGTAAGTATCCCTTGTAGATTCTATTTTGACATGATGTTGGGTATATTGGCCAAGTGGGTCCAGACCAATTGGGTTCAGTATCTTGGGTGGTTTCTATAATTAAATTAGGAATTTCCTATTTATTAAACAGTAGTTTCTTAATAGGTTAGGACTTTCCTTTTTTCTAAGATATAGTTCTTGGAGGATAAGGAAGTGATGATTATATATATGATGTAATCTGTAGCCCTGGATAAAGGCTAAAATTTCAAGGCTGTGGTTTCATAGATTGGAGAACAACCTAGTGGAAATTGGTTTTTCGCGGACGTAGGCATCTTTGCTGAACCACATAAATCTCTTGTCTTCTTGTGTGGTTGATTGTTGATCGTGGTTGCTTACGCACACACGCACATAATGTAACACTCCGATCCCCTTTGAGCCGGATTAGTGACTCATTAGTGTGTGTTTTGTTGTTTTATTCTTTCGGACTTGGTTTTGGGCCTTGAATAGGTAGTTGAGTGACCTTTGACCTGGAATAGGTAGTTCTAAGCCCTTTTTCGTAATTTTGCTTTTGCTTTGCTTGTATCATCTTTGCATCATCTTGGTGTCAGCATGCGTATTTTGTTGAGCTCGTTATATTCCATAACTGTGTCAGATCCGTTTGGAGTCAATTGGGGAAGATGGACCTTCGTGTGACTTGAACTGTAATTAGTATAAACCCTCCGGACTTTGACTTAACTTTCAAAACCTATATAAATGAGTCAGCCCCCAGGTGTCTATCTCCTTGCCCATTTGTCTTCATCGACTGCATGTAAATTCCAGGAGAGGCTCCTTCCACGTTCTCTCTCTCTCTCTCTCTCTTCTTTCCTTCTCTTGCTCGATTGAGGATTGGATCCTTTGTTTGGATTGGGTTCTTTTCTTCTTCTCTCTCATCTCTGTCTTTACCGTAGGTAAGTGGGTTCTTTCCCAACTCTTTCTTCTTCTTCTCCAATTGCACCTCTCATTCTCTGATTTCTGTGTTTTCATCTCATGCATGGTGTATCTCTTTGATTTGTCTTGATTTTAGTGGATTTGGAGCTTGATTTAGTGGATTTCCAGAGTTGAGGCAAGTATAAGTACAGGCTTTGATAACACATATGGGTTGTTTCTTTGATTGCTTTGATTTACTCTTATTCTCTGTATACAAATGCTTTACAGCCACATTTGGTGAATTTGGAGTCTCTGTAACTCATTTTGTGCAGTTTCTGTATCAAAAATTTCGTTTCTGTACTCAACCCATTTTCGTATCTGTATTGCACGGCTAAGCCGTGAACTTCTACGGTTTGATTTCCAGAGGCTTCAATTTTGAGTTTTGTTCTACGGCTAGGCTACGGCTAAGCCGTAATTTGTTCTACGGCTGAGCCGTAAGCTAGCCGTGACCCAACCGTATCCCAGCCGTGAATTAAATCTCTGATCAGTCGAAACTTTTCCAATTCAGTACTCCTACGGTGTGGCTACGGCTAAGCCGTGAAATGCTACGGCCAAGCCGTGGGATGGTCTACGGCTAAGCCGTATACTGACTGTAGCTCAGCCGAAAAAAAAGTATCAGATCAGAGGTGGGGAATGACCAGATTAGCTGTGTTTTGAATGGAACCAAGGTGAAGCCGTAGTGCATATGACGAAGAGCACGTAAGATGTCTTCGGCTCAACCATAGGTCCCTCATGGCTAAACCGTTAGGCATGGCAATTTTGAAATATAACTTAGGATGATGGTGAGACTTATAGGGCTCAAATACAGGTTAACCACCCGTGTAAACCGGCCCAATGGATTTCCTTGGATCACATGAATAGTCTGTTAGGCTGTGACTTATTCATGTGGGTGTTGATTTACTGTTAAGCACCTCCCCATGGGTGTTGGTTTAAGGGACGTCGGTGCACGCAAAGATTTCATTGCAACACTTTGATGACAACGGTGCATTGACTAACTTAAAACTACATCAACATGCACGGTTAGTGACAGTGAACAATTAGATTAGGACTGGCTTGTAATGAACCTTGACTCCGTATCAATCTGAGATGCATTGCATATTGTTTATGGTTTTTCCCTCTGTTCTGTTAATCCATGTTATGCATTCCGCAGTCATTTTGCTTTCGTCCTGTATATCTGTATTATTCTTCGTTCGGCACTATGCTTTGATCTATGCTGTGCTTTGATATAATCTATGTTCTAATCTGTATTTTGGTTATGCTTTGTACATTTCTGGCTTTGTATATCTTGGGTATTCCCTGGTGGCTCTGCCCAGAGGTTAATACGTGAGGATAAGATCCGGTCTTTGTCATCGGTGAGTCCAAAGCGGACAATCTCCCTTCTTTTAGCTTTGATTTGATTGGCATTAGTCTGGCTCTACTCAGCCTCAGCCCTAGGATGCCCGACGGGGTTACCTCTGGCTTAGATCTCTGTATCTCTGTATCACTGCAGTGTCGCTTTGTCTTGGGACCCCGGAACCCAGGAACCGAGACCCACTTGTACCCTGGCCCGGTCAGTGGTGTTCTCCTCTGCTCTGCTTTGCTCTGCTCTCTATTGGAGAGAATATGGTTAACGTAGTAGCCACTTAGTCAGTATTTCTATGTCTTGATTCAACTATCATGCTTTAATTCTATGCACGA
Organism: Sextonia rubra; assembly: GCA_037013555.1. NCBI lineage: Eukaryota > Viridiplantae > Streptophyta > Magnoliopsida > Laurales > Lauraceae > Sextonia > Sextonia rubra. Next base: position 128,037,576 of record JASUAD010000001.1, read on the forward strand.
TTTGCTTAGCATACTAAGATGAAACTCTGTATTTAATCTTCTGTCATTACTTTATTCCCTTTGATACTATGCGTGTTTCACCCCTGTTACTTGTATTTGCTGGATCGTTGTATTCATTTGTGTTGTCTGTGGTATTGCAGGCACAGATACCTTGCCCAGCTCCCCGGCGGTCGAGGAGGCTGCAGGGGCGAGTGTAGAGGCACCCTCAGGTTTGGCAGAGTGGGCCTGATCATCTCTGCCGAGTGCGTTCATGCATGCTTCCAGTGGCTTTTCATTTTGGGATTTTGAGATATTGTATTCGGACTTTGGACTTTGGACTTGTATTCTGTGTATTTTGTACATATTGATTTTGGTGTGTATTCGGTTTTATATTAGTGTATTTGTCTTTGTCGTTTCCGTTTCGTATTTGCTTTGGCTTCCGCTATTTTCTTTGTTGCTTGCTATGATATGTACAGCTTCCGCGTACGCTTAGTTCGCACGTGTTAGATCCCTTGTGTGCGTGCATCTGGACTGGGTTTGGATGCACGTGCACGGGAGTACGTGTGTCACAGGTTTAGCTTTTCGCTAACCCCCGATTTCTGGGCTCGGGTTGTGACACATAATAAGGTAGAATTTCATGGGAGTGCGGGTGTCGCACATCACAAATTACCCTAATTAAGGTAAGCCCGGCTTGGGTTGTGACAGAAAACCAGGTCAGGGGTTGTGGAGGATGATTTTAATTTGCAAAGATAAAGTAGCTAATGAGGGGTGGAATGTGTCTTTTCAGCTTTACAATACTTCTAGGTTTTGGAAGTCTGTCCATTATGTGAAGGGTGTTTTTGATTTGCGGATTTGTTATCGGGTTAATGATGGGCAAGGAGTGAGCTTTTGGCGTGATGAGTGATGTGGACAGATGAGGTTAATTGACCAATTCCCTTCTCTGTATTTGTTAGATTAGAGGTAACATGCTCTTATTGAGGAGAATTTCTACTATGTGGGAAGTAATGTTATTTGGGATTTCTCTTTCCAAAGAGATTTATGAGATACTGAAGTGTCAAACTTTACCTGGCTACTTGGAATGCTAGACAAGGTGTATCTCCCTAATAACAAAGCAAATATGAGATTATGGAAGCTAAAAGCTAAAGGTCAGTTTTCTGTCAAGTCTTTTTATAATGCCTTGGTGGATTTGGGTTTTACAATTGAGGATTGAAAGAACTTTTGGCTTTCTGTGGTGCTTCTTAGAATTCTAACTTTTGTTGGGTAGTAAAATAGCACAAAATTCTCCGCCATTGCTAACCAATGATGAAGAAATCATGTTCTTATTAATGGTTGCTCAATGTGCTTAAGAGATGAGGAAACAATGCAGCATTTGTTTATTCATTGTCAATTTGCTTATAAAGTTTGGATGACATATACCAATTTGTTTGGAGTGGAACGAGTTATGCCAAGTACAATTGAAGACCTTTTTCTTCAATGGTGTCTAAGATATAAGTTTTTTTTTTGTAAGAATTTTTTGGAGGTTTGTATTGTATGCTACTTTGTGGAAGCTATGTTTGGAAAGGAATAATAGAGTTTTCAGAAATCAAAGTAAAGATGTGGAAAAAGTTATTCAATCCATTGTTTGGAAGGTGTTGGAGTGGGTTTATAGGAGTAAGGAGTTTGAAAGAGTCTTTTTTGATGATCTTAGTAGGTCTTGGATAGCTTCTATGGAGAGAGGCTGCTGTATCAAAGTTAGGTGCATTGATTCTTAGAAGAAACTACGCCATCGTCTCCTTAAGCTAAATTTTAATGGTAGTTATTCACGCTCTATTTGTCGAGGTAGTGGTGGAGGTGCCATTAGAGATTAGAATGACTATGTAGTCAAAAACTATTTGGATCCATTCGATGGATTGGATGCAGATGAAGCTGAAATCTTTGCTTTGCTTGTTGGTTGTAGGGAGTTGTTGAGATTAGATGCTTATAAGGCCATTATTGAAGGTGATTGTTTTTTAACAATTCAATGTGGTTTCAAAAAATCTTCTCATCATTGGAGGATTGTAGATTAGGTGGAGGAGGTGCAGGGCATTTCTCAGAAGTTGAAGGTTCGATTTGCTCATATTCAAAGAGAAGCAAATTTCCTCGTGGATAGGTTTGCGAAAGAGGGTGTTTTTTGCTCTTCTTTTTTCTTTGATGTTTATTTTTTATTTCTTTGTTCTTTGCTCAGCTCTGTTAATTTTCTTTTTTGAGTTGTCTTAGCTTTTTATGTTTTTTCCAGTTTTTTGAGCAATAAAATTTTTTACCATTATAAAAAAAATGCTTCTTAGAATTACATTTTGAGGAAATGTAAGAAATATAAACTATAAATACAAAGTAAAAAAATAAAATAATAGTTATGTCGAAGACCATTTCGGCCAAAATATTATATTTTAGCTGGAATTCTGGATTTTAGCGAAAATTTTCTGACATCCAAGCTAAAAATGGGCCAAAGTTTGAAATAAAAATTCTCTGTTATTTTTTGTTTCAGCCACTTAATGACAATGGAGATTTTTGGTTATTTTGGTCAACACGGTATGAAATTAGTAACTAATAGCAAAACATGTCTGAGTGTAGCACAGGTAATATAAGTTATAATATTAAAGCTAATAAAGATGTAAATAATATTTAATTTAAATTATATCGAGATGGTAAAAACTACAATCAAAATTAAAACCTATATAATAACAAAACAATAGTTGTTTAATGTCAAACTAAGAGCACCTTCATTTGTTTGAAACTAGTTGAGTATTTCACTTAAATATTTCTTTTGAAATCAAAAGAATAAACACTTAGTTGAAAAAACGAATAAAAACACCAAGAAATACAATATGAAAATAACAGGCCATAAGTAATCCAATAATAAAAATAATTTAAAAGAAACATAAAAAATATATATAACTAGGAAAAAAGGCAGTTGAAAAACATTAAACACAAAAAAATACATAAAAATGAAAAACCTTAAGAAAGGGAACAAACATGACATGATCATATAGCAAAAACATTTAATATGTAGTCGTGAGAATCCTCGTATTTCACTGACTCGTTAATTTGAATTAAGCGATTGAAGAGAGATTAAATAATTTAAATTCAATTAAACCTCATCTAAAATTGAAAACCATGATGGGAGTACGTATGAGCAATTCAGATGACAGGCTCTTTAATATAGAGTTAGATAATATTTGATTACTGATGAAATTAGATAATAGGAGTGTTCTTGTGCCATGTAAGGCCAAGCCTAGTTTAACTTCTGAGTTCTTGGACCATGCTCGGGCCAAGCCATAATTCGTTGGCCCAAGCCCAAGTTGCTTAAAGCATATTAAGCCTGGGCCCAATCCAAGTTAAATTATACCAAATAAGGGCATGAACCAATTTCATGTGGGTTGGGCTTGGGCTAGGGATTTAAGGCCCAATTTGGGCCTGCGATAGGTTTGGGCTTAAGAATTAAATTTTGGGTTAGGCCTGAATATTGTTCAGCCTGGTCCAACGTAGCCCATGAACATCCTGAGAGAAGCCCATTAAACCTTATTGATAGTATCTCTATAAAATTATGGATACATATATTTAAGGGAAAATAGCAACTTACCCTTTTGTACTTTGACTCGATTGCAAAGTGCCCCTTCAACTTTAAAATTTTGCACTAAACTATCCTCGACTTAAAACCGAAGTGCAAGAGTGACATAATCCATTTGTTTTTATGGACACTACTATTGAAATACATAAATTTCTCAGTTTAGACACCTATTTAAAAAAAAATAAAATTTTTTTCAAAATACCCCCACCTCCTTCTCTCCCCACTCACCTTCCCCACCTCCCTCTCCTCCGGCAGAGGCCTCCCTCTTCCACTTTCTTTCTCTCCCTCTCCCTCCCCGCCTCCTCTCTATTCTACCTCTTCCTCTCCCTCCCTCTCTCTCTCCCTCCCTCAGTAAGAGTTAAGACTTACTGACTGGTGATTTTTCATGCAGAAACTGCTCAGCATTATAGCTGTTCTGTCAAATATTTGGCACAACATTTAGCAGACTATATCGTTTTGGCACAGCATTTTAACAGACTTGTACTGAATTATTGAAGGCTCCTTGTCATTTGTGTTGGGTATATGTCTTGTATTCCGGTTTAGCCGGATGAGTCACTGGGTTAGCTAGGGACTAGTTTGAGGTCAGGGTGTTTTGGTAATTGTACCGGGGCTTTCTTGGTGGCCAAGAAAGCGGAGACTATATATGTGTGTAGTCTGTAACCCTAGATCTTGCATTGAAGAGAGGTGAGAGCTCTCTTGCCCGTGGAGTTCCCACACCACGTAGGTGAGACGATGTGAGAGAACGTGTGTCTCTGTGTACTTTGTTTGTGATAGTGAAGATGATCGTCTCTGTGCCCGTGGATGTAGCCCTGTTTGGGTGAACCACGTAAATCTCGTGTCTCTTCTTGTGTGTAGTTTGTTCTTGTTGATCTTGTGATTCATGGATGTGCGTAATTGGTAATGTCAAAATCACAACAAGTGGTATCAGAGCCAAGGTTGGTGTTTCTCGGGTTTCTGAGAGATCAGTTTCGTGATCTCTGGTTTGGCCACCATCGAAGAAGAAGACGAGATTGGGTTTTCCGGTCTGGTTGGGATCAGAGGAAAACGGATTCACATGTGTTCAGATCTCAGAGTGATTGCGAGATCGGATTTCTATTTGTTGTCACAGAAAACAGGGGAGATCAGATCATGCCTGTTTCGGTTTTGCATCGTTGCCTCTAACAGGGAAGATGAGAAGAAGATCGGAGGAGAATCGTTTACATTGCTGTAAGAGACGAAAAATCATCTGTGAAAAAAAAAATCACCGGAACGTTCGTCGGGATTCTCGCCATCTCCGTTGCCCTCGCCGGATCTCTGCCTCACCGGAATCGTTGCTGCAATCGCCAGAGTCGTCGCTGCCACTCGCTACCTGCTACCATTCGCTCCCGTCGCCGGACTGCTGCTTGCCGTCATCATCGCTGCGCCGCATCTCTCACCGTCACCTCCATCGTTGCCGGTGTGCACTACTGGAGTTTCCTCGTCGCTGCCAGCCTCATCACTATAGTCCGCCGCTCTCTCACCGGGCTTGAGGAAGGAGGAGGTGCCGTAGGGTTTCGAACCAGAAACAAAGGATGAAGGAGACGACCCTGTCGGGTCGCGTTCAGGGTTTGTCTGGGTCAGGTTGGACCTGACCTGGTTCTGCAGGGAGCCTAGTTCAGGTTTGGGCCGGGTCTGGTGGGTCAAGTTCGAATTTGACTTGTTTATGCATAAAGCCTAGTAGCAGCAGTTCCAAGTCGGTTCCAGGTCGGGTGGAGCTGAGTCCGCTTCAGAAGCCCAGCAGAACAGGCAGTGACGTCAGTATCAGTCAATAGGCAGCTTTGACCATATTGACGGCTGAAATTGTTTCTGCGATATCTTGATCGTCCGATGTCCGATCGGAGATCCGTTTATGTCTATGGACTCGTTTCGAGTAGATCTACGCAGTGGAAGAGGATGATTGGCTGTTTGAAGGTCAACGTGGAGGTTTGACCGATCGGAGCGTTGAAACTTATTTCTGCGATATCTGAGCCATCCAAACTCGAATTTTAGATCCGTTTCTTCCAGCGTGCTCTTGTTGACGAGATCTACAGCTTGATGCAGAAATTTGGAAGAGATTTGAACAGATATGGATTCAGGCCAGAATCGAGTCTACTTAACTTGGTTGTTGTTGCAAACCCAATAGTAGAAGTCGTCGGCCTAGTTGCAAAAGGTTTGCTATTTCAAACGAAGTTCTTCGTTTGGGGTTCACATACTTTCCAGATCGCATGTGATGTTATTCATCTTTCCAGAGCAAAGCCAATGAAGAAGCAGCAATGAGGAGCTGATGTGTCAGTAGTTGTCAAACATGTGTTTGATTGATCGGAGGCCCGGTCAAATGGAGTTTTTTGACCACTCGGAGGCAAAGGTTTCTGTACTTGTGAAGTCATCTGGACTTGTATTCCCAATCTGTTTTGCTTGCATGCTTATGGTGGTTTAATCTTCATAGTGATGTTGAAGATGGGGCATGATGGTGAGTGATTCAGATATCGATATCACTCAGATTTGTCAATGGTTTCGAGCTTTAAGTTTAAGGTGGAGTTTGACGAAATGAACTTTGCTCAAAGTTCATGTGCTGGTTCAACAAATCAAAATGTTGAAGAAAACTGTATCATTGGTGCAGTGACGTACCATTCAGCAAGGTACGTGAAGACATTTCCGGTTTTATCTCCTAGTGGTTCGAGTTGTGCGGAATTCAAGCCAATGTGGAGATTGTTGGGTATATGTCTTGTATTCCGATTTAGCCGGATGAGTTACTGGATTAGCCAGTGTCACAACCCAGGCCTAGGAGTCCGGGGGTTAACAAAAGCAAACCAATGACACACGTACTCCTGTGCCTGTACACGTAGACTTGGTCTAAATGCACACGCACAAGGGAAGTTCCACACGTGCCAAACATGTACGCGGAAGCTGTCAATATCAAAAACATCAAACTAAACAATGCAAGAAGAGAATATGAAACGGAACTGACTTATATAGCTGAAGGTTTTACAAAAGGAACAAAAGGTAATTTACAATTCGAGTCAAATCCGGGTCCAATGGAATCATATGACATCGGTTGCAAATGACGTAGTTACGAAAGGTAACGAGCTCAACGAAAGACATGTGTTGACCTCAAGATGATGCAAAAATGACAATGTCGAAGAAAAGCTAAAATTACGAAAAAGGGTTTGGTCTACCTAATCCAGGTCAAACTTAACCCAACTACCTATCCATGACCAGCAACGAATCCAAAACAAAAGTAAAACACAATTACCAATCAAAACAACCATAATTAGGCGCTAAACGGGGTCAAGCTGGGTCGGAGTGTTAGAGCCAGGGACTATTTGTTGTTGAATTGTTTTTCATGGGCTTTATCACGACGAGTGTCTCTTGGTCTGATTTTTGTTTAATGAGTGGAGAACGCTCTCTTACAGCTGGTACTCCATATGGAAAGGGCATATTTCACATGAAGTTGTTATTATCGCATGACTTTCCACAATCACCTCCCAAAGGTACGTGAAACATATGGATGCTCTTTTTTTTATTTTTAATTTATGATCCATCGAGTGTCCATGTCATTGCGATATACTCTTATTCTTTTGTGGGTTATTTTCTTACGAAGATCTTTCATCCTAATATTGCAACCAATGGTGAGATTTGTGTCAACAAACTAACATGTTCTGCTGGTAAGTTTAGCAGTACTGATCCTCGCCAGTGTCAGTTCCATTATGCATTATGTCATTTATGTGGTTGCCCAGTTGCTGATATCCTTTTTTAAATGTTTCCAAAGGCTAAATCTGAGGTGTTTCTTTTATATTTAATCAGTATATGATTGGCACACTCTTTTGGTTTGTCAACCACGCCAGACAAGCTTATTGACTAGCTCACCACACTGGTGAGCCAATTGTAGGGAGAGAGAGAGAGAGAGGCCTCCGCCCAAGGTGGAGCTAAAGGGGGTGGTAGGGAAGGTGCGTGAGGAGAAAAGGGGGTGAGGCTATTTTGAAGATATATTTTTTTAAATGAGTACGTAAATTGAAAAATTGTATGTGAGTGTACAATTTTAAAGTTGAGGAGGCGCTTTACAATCTGGTCTGGTGAAAGAACGAGGGGGTAAGTTGCTATTAACCCTATATTTAACTTAAGTGGGGTGCACACGGGATCCACACCCTTCACTCGTGAAATACGTGGGCTCTAGAACAACCATAAAATGAGATTATCGATTCCCTAATTACCAACCTAATTCCAAGTCTCAAAACATGAATCCCTATATCCAAATATCTAAATCCAGATATCTAAACTTGATTAAAACTGAGACTTAGTAAATCAGCAAATCCCTAATTTCAAACATCTAAATCCAAAATATTTACCCCAAATCTAAATAATCAAACATGATGAAGCACCATGAATTCCCGAATTCCAAAACTCTTATCTAAATCAGTAAATCCTTAATTCCAAATATCTAAATCCAAAATATTTACCCCAAATCTAAATAATCAAACATGATGAAGCACCATGAATTCCCGAATTCCAAAACTCTTATCTAAATCAGTAAATCCTTAATTCCAAATATCTAAATCCAAGATATTTACCCCAAATCTAAATGATCAAACATGATGAAACACCATGAATTCCTGAATTCCAAAACTCGGATCTGTACTCTACAATTCCAAAATATTAGCCCGTATCCAGATAATTTAAACTCATTCAACATAGTAAATTAGAGAATTAGTAAATCAATAAACATGATTAAACAATGATAAAATTCCTATCACAATCCTAAATACAACATCACAATGAGGAAATTCCTATCCCAATCCAAACTATAACAACAGTTGAATGAATAATAGGAAAATAGTAAATCAGTTCTAGATGTTAGAATAGGGAGAGAGAGAGAGAGCTCTTATTCATTAGATCTGTGTGTACATAATAAGGGGGAGGAGGATCTTATTTATAGAATAAGATTGCTTCCTTCTCAAGCAACCCAATAGGGAAAAACCCTAATCCTTAGTAATTCCTTTATCTCATGTGGGTCCCAATGTGGGCATCCACATATGATAATAACATCTTATAACACTCTCCCTTGGATGACCACCATTCAATGACAGTTGCCTCATTAAAACCTTGCAAAGGAAAAACCCAGTGGGATAAAAACCAAAGCGAAGGAAAAAGAGTACAACGTTCTACAGGATCATTGACTTGGTGTTGGACGTGCATAATGCTGCCTCGTTAAAACCTTAACTAGGAAAACCCAGTGGGACAAAACCTAGAGAAGGAAAAAGAGTACAGCGCACATATGTTCTGGGTAGCATACTTCAGGATGCCTCCCCCTGATTGACTACTCCCCCTGATGATAACATCTTTGTACATAATTAAGCATGTCAATCTCGTATACAATTTCTAAAATACTGAGTTTTGATAAAACTTCGTAAACTGATCAGCCAGGTTGCTGCTTGAACGAACTTGCTTGACTTCAATCTTGTTATTCTTTTGAAGCTCATGAGTGAGGAAGAACTTTGGCATAATGTGTTTCGTCTTGTCATCTTTAATATATCATTCTTGAATCTGTTGAATACATGCCCCATTGTCTTTGCAAATAATGCTCGGAGTACCTGTACTAAGAGATAATTGACAAGAACTACATATATGCTGAGTTAAAGATTTTCACCATACATATTCCCCACTGGCTGAAAATCTCAGCATGGTTAGAATAAGTAGCTATCAATAGTCAATTTAGTAGAATATCAAAAATAATGATATTGACATGAAGAAACATATAACATGTCTATGATCGATCCTTATGAGGATCAGGATATATCCTGAATCTGTATATCCTATAAAATTTGGTTTCAACCATAAAACAGACATAGATATCATAGCATTTGTTTAATACCAATCCAAAGCCTTTGTGCAAAACTATATATGGGAAGCATATTTATAAAGAATAAAAATCTCATTAGAACTTCTCTCGATCTGCGAGTCGAGATAAAATAGTCAATAGTTTTCTCGAGCTCTTCTGGAGTCTCGATTAGATTTATAAACTTCTACTATTATAAATCCATTTAAGGATTGAATAAACATGAACAGGCAAATGGGATTGTTTTCATACCATTCCTTAGATAAATATCCACTAAGACGATTGTACCATATTCTTCTGGAATGCTTCAGGCTGTACAATGAACGTCTTACTTATATTGAGTACGTACTCTCTGACTTTGCTTCAGGCAAAGCAAATCCTTCTGGGATTTTCATATATATAACTGTGTATGCTTTCAATCCCAAGTTTCTACAGGAAACCTTATATCACAAGTTTGCCTTTCGTTCATTTTCCTTACAAACACCCATTTGTAACCTACAGGGTTAACACCATCTGGGGTTTGTACTATAGGTTCATATATACCACTTCTATTGAGAGACTGCAATTCCTCAATGGCATCTCTCTATTTTGGCCAATATATTCTTTGTCGACATTCATTTATAGAACGTGGTTTTATATCCCAAACAACATTCTCAATTAGTTGTGTAGCTACCGCATATACAAATGCGTCATCGATGATAATTTCATTTCTATCCCATCTCTCTCTTGAATAATTATAAAGTATAGAGATCTCTTTATTTATTGGGTACCCATTGCCTCTTCAGGGGCTTCCAGAGTCTCTTCTGGGACTCATGTCTCTTCCGGGACATTAATTTCTTCAGGAAATTTGGAGAGAGTGGATTTTATCATAAACTCTTCGGGAGTATACCTCTTCTGGAGTATGATTGGGATATGATTGCTCATTTCTCCTCTTCTGGGGAGCTGAGTCCTTGAAACCTATAGTTCTACCACGCTTCTGGCGTGTATAGATTCATTTGTTGCCATATTTGGACTTTGTTCTTCAGGAACACTAATTCGTACTTGTCCTACAGGAACATTAATTCGTGCTTGTGTGTTCATAGCCGATACATGTGACCTAGTCACTTTTGCTGCATCATTAAAAGCATCAGGGAATTCATTTGTAATTAAGTGCACAATTCTCCGTACTTCATTCTCACATTGTGAAGTACATAAATCAAGATGAGATTGAGTGGAAGTATTCCATATTAATTCTCGCCGTTCTTCAGGAAGGGGTTGTTCTTCAGGAACAAGGTGTTCTTCAGGAACTCTCTTATCTCCCCCTAACGGCGAGAAGACTGTCTCATCAAGATGACAATCAGCAAAAACGAACAATGAATATATCTCCTGTCATTGGGTCTAGATATCCATTAATTAGGGTGAAGTATAACCAACATAGAGGCTACGTTCTGAGTTCATGCAGGTCACAAACCTACGCTATCAAGCCTTATAAAATTTAATAACATGCTTAAGGATGTGTATCCTAGGTTTAATAATATGTGCTAATGGGCGGGATTAGATAGGTTCACAAATGTCACACAATATCCTTTGCGAAAAGGATGGTCAATAGATGGTACTCTAAGAAGCACGTAACAGAAGTATCAATAATTTACCAGAGCATAGGACCCCTAGAATAACAAGCTTCTGGCTTAACATTGTCGTTTTGCTCATAATCGAATATGATTCGATTTGTAAAGATTGTCTTGTAATATAGCCTTGAAATATGAGGAGAATGCACTTAGCTTTTCTAGTATCAGCTTCTGGCTGTCAATACTAGTAATGATGTACAAATACCATTATATAGACTCTTCCGGAGCATTCAAGTATTTGTACGGATACAGCTATGATCGATGCCGTGCACGAATGAAACACTAACTCAGAGAAAAACTTCTGGTTTTTTTTCAATGTAGTGTGTTTTGTTGCACTGTCTACTGGACAGATATTATCCTCAGCTTCATGCATTCCATGAGCCATAGAGCAAGTAATAATAAATTCACATAACTAGGTAATCGCATTGCAAAAATAAAAGTAAGAACAACTAAACAATTCAGCATTCAAAACAAATATAACATAATATACGGGGGATTAAAAACAAGTCCTACCATTTAACAAAATATCTAAGAACTGAACTCAATGTTCAAACTCATAAAAGTAGTTGTAGGTCTTCCAGACCATGCTTGGTGGTTCGCCCAATTTCCAAACAAAATGCCTTTTCAATCACCTCTCCTGGGGTGGTTTATTTCATCTCTACTGGAGAACATATTATATCTATCTCTTCTGGAGGGATTGTAATTGACTAATTTGGCATTTATTTCAAGCATTGGGTGTATGACCATCTGCTGGTGATCATCCCTGTCTAATGGGGATATAATGGCGCGGAAAATAAGAGCGTATGCCATATCCTTCAGGGATATTTTATTTCCGACTTTGATAGTGTCACCAAGCCTTTTAGAGTGTGTTAAGATCGATTTACTAATAACAATCAAACAAAAATAGAACTTCGGGTTCTCAATATCCGATGACAAAATATAATGAAGAATTGGCCAATCAGAAAGTTAGAACTTCGGGTTCTTAACTGATGAATCAGAACTTCTAGTTCTGTCAATACTTCAGGCTAGTGATAGAACTTCAGGTTCTTAGAACTACTGGTTCTATCAAAGCTTCAGGTTTGAATCACAACTTCTGGTTCTATCAAAACTTCAGGTTTGATTTCATGGTCGTTGTATCGATCTACACTACTTTGAATATTTAGAAATCAAAGCTCCAAGTTTAATTATGAATATGAATCTTCAGGTTCATATTCCAAATCTTAGAACTTCTGGTTCCAGATAATGTATGGATCTTCAGGCCCACGTTATTCATTGGAAATAGAACTCCAGGTTCTATTATACACAACTACTGCTTTGGCAATAACAAATTCATCAAGACTAAAATTTCATATAATCATATAGTGATAATGATACCTAAGTAATTATATCAAGCATGCAGTACAATGTTAAAGAATATAAAAATAAATGTATATGAGAATCAGAAAATAAAATGTAGAACTTCAGGTTCTTAACATCCAATCAAGGATAATGATAAAAATGTGATGAAGAATTTAGAAATTGAAGTTTATAACATTGGGTTCTCAACTTAAGAATCAGAACTTCTGGTTTTGAATTAAAGTAGTTCATGGATCTTTCAGTACAAATTAGAACTTCAGGTTCTTAATTAGGATCATTCATGGATCTTCAGGTCCGAGTTAGAACTTCTGGTTCTAAATTAGAATAATTCATGGATCTTCAGGTCCGAGTTAGAACTTCTGGTTCTAAATTAAAATAACATACAGAACTGCAGGTTCAGGTTATTTATTCGATACAGAACTTCTAGTTCTAAGTATCATATGAAACTTCGAGTATGTATTGTAAATCTGAAAACTTCTGGTTTCAGAGTAAAACAACCAACGGATCTTCTGATCTGAAATCGACGGATCTTCTGGTCCGGATTTTAATGAACTTCTGGTTCATAGGCTAAAATAATTTATGGAACTTCGAGTCCGAATTATTGATTCCATATAGAACTTCTGGTTCTAAATATCGTATGGAACTTCGGGTTCCAATTTCTTGCATAGAACTTCTGGTTCTATTTATGATCCATGATTTTCAATTTTATCATGATCTCTTTTCGATAAAAGAAAACGAATAATCATCACAAGGATCAAATGATAAATATTTGTAGATCTAAAAGAATAAAGATAAATGCAAACTAATAAGAGATCATAAAATAAGGAGAAATTACTTAACCTTTGAATTGTCTTCGTTTTAGTGCAAATGTGTAGATCCGCTCGCGAGCTTTCCGTAGGTACAAACGGATCTCAAATCGGACTTCGGATCGTCAAGATATTGCAGAAATAATTTTCTACCATCGATCCAGTCAAATCTGCCTTTGACCGTATGATTTGCTGACATCATCAGTGATGTCACACTGATTATGGGTCTCACTTGGGTTGGGCTGACCCGAACGTGGATTGACTTGCCCAAAATCTAGGCCCGAGGGATCACAGTTGATCGTGGTGCTTCGGTGCACCAAACCCAAAAAGGGGGGAACAAACCCACGTGATACATCATGACAAAAAATTTTTTTTTTATTAAGTCACATGGGATGTTCTTCTGATTGAAATTGGACTCAATGTCTGTATCATCATACCGATTGAAAGGTGACTCCCAAGGATGAAGAAGCCGAGAGCGTGGCCAATAACAGTAATAATGAGAACCCCACCATTGAAAGACATTAGAGCAAGCATCACAAGATATGCGGTAGCTACTTGAAATTCCAGTAACTGTGATGCCTTTGAAATTCCAGTCCCGATGCGAAGGGATCTTTGCAGTCAACTTGAAATCCCCAGACTGCTTCCAAAGCTCTCTCCTGGCGTGCAAATCCGCCGCGCAAATCTGCCTCAGCGTGGCCAGAATCAACCCAATCGCAAGATCGGCGACGTCATCGGTCAGCACATCGGGCGTGTTGGTGACCCTGATCCCTCGCTCCCTGCACCTGCAGAGATCCAAGGGGACCAAGGGGGAACCTCAGCAGATTACAGTAGATTAGAGCGGCGGCTGCTTCTTCAGATCTGAAATCCGAGTGATCTGTGTCCGATTGGTTCCCCGGCTTTTCTTCTGTTCTTCTTCTTCTTCAGATCCGAATCGTAGATCCCTGTCCGAGTCGAGACCAAGTCGAGGAAAAAGCCGGAGAAAAGGCAAAGAGGACGCTCGAAGGAGAAGATGAAGAAAAGGCAATGAAATCGGATCCACGACAGGGCAATCTCAATAGGAATGAGGAGGAATTAAAAGTGAAAGCTAGAAGCAGTTGGAAACCAAAGGAGATAAGGGGGAGGAGGATCTTATTTATAGAATAAGATTGCTTCATCCTCAAGCAACCCAATAGGGAAAAACCCTAACCCTTAGTAATTCCTTTATCTCATGTGGGTCCCAATGTGGGCATCCACATATGATAATAACATCTTATAACACTAGATGCTTAAACTTGTTTAAACTCTGTAAATTAGTGTGTCAGTAAACATGATTAAACAATAATTTATGTCCCTACATTAGATTTCCTTTTAAGTATAATGAAAACTAAATAAAAATAAATACATTCTTTCTGTTGAAAGCCATGGAGATGATGGAGTTGCTGGGACGGCGAAATCATGAAAATAGATTGAGACAGTAAAATTTCATGAAGAGGGTGTTGTTTTATTTTATATAGGTTTCCTACATACTTCGGTTTTGTCAACAGTCCTGATACTTTGGAAGTTGATTCCTACAGAAAGTCTGGATTATGGAATGAAATAGGTGAAGATATTTTCGGTTGTGTAGAGAGTCATGATACTTTGGAAGTTCATTCCTAAAGAAAGTCTCAATTATGGAAAGAAATATGTGAAGATACGCTGAAAGGTTTGTTAGAATTTTTTTTATATGAAAGGTTGCAAAGATTTGTTCTCTCCAAACTCCATTAGAAAAAAAAATTCCTATAAAATTGGACTCTTTAAAATTTAAAATCAGGCTGAATTTCTCAACTAATTTGGCTCAATTTCTCAAATTAATTAGAAAATTTTGACTTAATTTTTCAAATCACTTAGAGAATTGAACTCAATTTCTCAAATCAATTAGAAAAATTAAACAATTGAATCCTACATGCTTAATATATATAAATGAGATCATTTCCTTTGACAGCCCCTGCAGATATTCACCTTAGACAGTGAAACATTGCTTAGATATTTTAGGCATTTGATGTCCATTAAACTGCTTTAGCCACAATGCATATGCAGCTTAACTATTGAAATATCCCATGCGAAAAATTTCTTGCATGGCACAAGTACTGAAATCCTATCGTAGTTTCACTATGCAATTTGAGAACAATCAATTGATCCATAAGGGCATGGAACGCGTACGAGAAGATTCTAGTAGCCCAAGAGCAAAAGAGGATTGTAACAAACAGCATCCAAATCTATAACTATCTCTACACTTCACAGAATACAATTAGCACAGGTTCCATTCAACTGCCCAATCCAAAACAGCGTTTCAATTTCCGTTACACTAGTTCAAACTGAAGATGCACTGAATTAGGCGTGCTCCCACATATATATATATAGGGAGAGAGCAAGAGAGAGAGAGAGAGACTTTTCGGAGCATCCGCTCAAGGGTATGGGCCTACTTAGGAACTCAATTGGGGGGATTTGAATGACACATAAAGGCTCGCCTCTTTATAAAAAAAGAGAGCTGTTAAATAAACACCTGTTTTGATTCAGTATAGTCAGAAAAAAAAATCCAAAAAATCCCAAAATACTCCCATCTTCTCTCTCCACATCCCTTTCCTCTCCTTTTTTCCTCCCCTTCCCTCCGGCTGGAGACTAGCTCCGGCGAAGGGGGCTCTCTCTCTTCCTCTTCTTCTTTCTCTTCCTATCTCTATTCTCTCCCTTTTTCTCTGCTCCCTCCCCCTTTCTCCCCCTCCCCGTAGCTCACTACTCTAGGTAGATTGGGCAGCTTGAGATGCGGGGAGGGAAAGAGAATAGAGGGAGGAGTTGAACTTTGGTACGTGCTTGACTAATCATAGAGTTAAGGCAAGCATTTAGGTCGAGGCAAGCATTTAAATCCATTTTATGCGTCCGGCATTTATATGATTGTCTACTTTTCAAAGATTATACTAATCTAACCGCATGGGATGCCTTATATATAAATAAAATTAAAAGATTTTAGGTATAATGATAAAAATTAATTGATTAAAGAAAATTTTAAGAGAATAGATTTGAAGAATATTTAAGACGCTCTCACAAAAGGGGTTACTTCTTATCTATATCAATATAATAAAAATATAATAATAATTTTAATTTATTAGAACCCATTATTCAATCTCAATTCCCTGCGAAACAAAGGGCCTCATTTATCCAATTCCCTCTTTCGTCAATTGAGCTGAAATTCGAATTTAAACCCCAGGCTACCATCCTCTTCTGACTCCAATGGCCCACAGACAGACGGTCATGATCGTTTCGTTGCATTGCTTTTGGCATACCACTTTATCCACAATAATACACTATCCAAACTTGGGAGGAGGGAGAGAGATTTCGTTACAGGCACTCTGTTTTTAGGAGGAGCTAAATCTAGAAAGCAAAAGGAGTCGAGTTGAGTTGAGGTGATTGAGAGAACAATATCATCTTCGAAGCGGGCGATTTCGCGTGAGTGAGAGCGAGGAGACGAAGAGGGGATTTTGCAGGCGCCCGCGTCGAAAGCTGTCTATGGCTTTCTCGTGTCGCTCTGCCTTCAACATCCTCCTCATCCTTCTCCTCCTTGCCGCCATAGTCGCAGCCTGTTTGACTCTCCCCATTGAAAAGGTCCGATCTTTCCTTCTTAGTATGCTTTCATTCCTATCTTTTTTCCTGGGTTGCTTTGATTATTGGGGTAATGGAATGCTCTCTTTTTAACATTTTGGTTGGTTGTTGATTGATTTTAAGGCATATGGGGTTCATGGGCTGTTGAGAATACGTGTTTGTTCTGGTGGGTCTGTTGAATGTTGGTGTTTGGAAACTTGGGTTTTTCGAGTTATGCGATTTTCTTATGTGGGGTGTTGGATTGTTAGGGTTTGGGATTCCGGGGTGGCTGGGATTTTGATTTTTCGTTGTTTTTTTTTTTTTGGGGTTGTTTTGATTCTTGGATCCATGGGTTGAATGGTCTCTTTTCGACATTTTGGTTAGTTGTTGGATTTTGGAGCACTTTGATTCATGGGGTGTTGAGAGTTTGTGTTTATTTTAGTGGTGGGTCTGTTGGAATTTGGGGTTTTGAACTGTGGAATTTTCTTTTGTGGGATGTTGGAGAACTGGGGTTGTGCAGTTTCTGGAAATTTGATTTGTCTTTGTGCTTGGTTATTCTTCTTTTGTTTTTGTTTTTTGTTTTTTTTTTTGGTTTTATGAGCTTGTCAAGTTTTCTACAGGAGGTTTATGACTTTCCCATGTAACGAGGAAATCATATTGCAATATAGGATGCAAAAAGAGGAGAGTCATATTTTCTTCTTCGTCGATATCCTGAATTACTGATTCCAATTGAAATGCTTGAAACAGATTCTGAAGGACTTTTTGGTTTGGATTGAACAAAATCTTGGACCTTGGGGCCCTCTCGTGTTGTAAGTGTACAATACAATACTTGTTAACTGTTTGAATTTACTACTTTATTCAAACTGCATTTTAATTGTTCCATTGCATACTATTGGTCTTACACTTACTATTTACTTCCCGTCGCTTGTTCCCTGTTCATTTCCTTTTCATCAGAGATTATTATTCATTCTGTCCTCTATATTGTCTATATACCCTCATTTCCTTTTCATCAGAGATTATTATTCATTCTGTCCTCTATATTGTCTATATACCCGACAAAGATATTTTATGGTTTTCTTATGAACATTACAGTATCAGTACTGAATATTTAAATATCTTAATGTTTAGCTAAAGCCAGAAACCTTGCAAATTTGGGCAAACTTCGGCTTCTACTCAAATGCAATCTTACAGTGCGTTCATTGAGTTTCCAAATGAAAAAGAAAAATCATTTTAAGAACCATAATCCAGATATTGTTCTCATTTGACATTGCGGTACTAACTTGGAGCTCAGAGCTTAAAATTCCAAGTTTCAGCATTGCTATATTTGGTGGAAAATGAAAACTTTGCATGACTTTGCCTTTTGCACTTAATGCATCTGTAATAATTAACTATGAGATGTAATATTTTAGGACACTTCTTTGACATTACGCTTGGAGAACTCCTCCTTTCTCTTAAAGGCGGTCCCTGAAATCAAGAACTGTTTAAATTCTATTATTTGGCTATCTTGCAGAACTCTCTACATGGGATCCTCATCCTTCAGAAATCCCTTTCACCTTTTATTTTGTCTTGCCTTTTGAGAATTTGACTTTCTCGGAAGAAAAGGTTAATAAATAAGTGAAAAGGAAGTGGAAACTCTTTCTGATGAACTCTTTCTGTATCATATTTTTTGGTTAATAAAGGGCTTACTAACCTTCCAAAAAAAAAAAAAAAAGGGAAGTGGAAACTTTGAATATCTAGAACTGAATATTGAGGACTAAGGAGAGTTTTGAAGACACAGTTGTTCCCTAAAAGCAACATCCACTTTTGGTGGGGCATAGCATCTTGTGTGACTGGGTTTACGATATCAGGAATGAATTAGCTCCCACAAAATATTTACTGCCACGTTCCTTGGACAAAGGGGTTTTTAATGTCTAGGTCTGCCACGTTCCTTGGACAAAGGGGTTTTCAATGTCTAGATTTATGGATTCTCATTCCCTATCATTCTGTATACATTTCTTGCATGGAAACATCATAGTTAGTTCTCTCATCTACTCAATTTCTTCTTATAGTCGGGATTGGATGATGTAGACAGTGGATTGAGGTGTGGGGCAGGTAGAGATGGAAATGGGAGATGGATGGGTAGGTCAGGCTTTTGCTTGGAAATTTTGGCACATGCCAAACTCCCTATCATGGGCAAGGAGAAGCTTCTCAATAAGGGGAGCAGAAGCGAGTAGAACACTCAATCTTTTGTTCATTCATCAAAGTCTAATCTTAAAAAGGCATTAGAATGCTTTAAATAGGAGAAAACTAAGCCTAGATCTAATCTTGATCATCTAAATAATCCTATGGTTGAGATTAAAACATTTCATCTTAAATAAATAAAAGACATTACTCATGAAACATCACTAAATAAAACATAAAATCGATTGGTGGGTGCAATGGACTGGGTTGAGATAGTTGGACTGGGCCCACAAACTGGTCGACCCATGGGGACATGGGACATGGGTCTATCCTACATCACTGGACAGATTCTATGTGCATGATTTGAATAAGTTGTACCATTAAAAAAAATTCCCCTTCTTTCCTCTATTCTGATTGGCACCATGATTAGAGGTCTTGGAACTCTCAACCTCATGGTTGCAACATAGGTCACCTTTTATTTTCTGTTCTTCAAGCTCCTATCATATCATTTCATAGTTTGAAGTTTAGAGTGCTAAAATTCTAAGGAACATTGTTAATCAATTCAATCCTAGTCATCAAAATAAGGTTCGTTGACCCACTAAATGAAGATTTATTTAATTTTCATTGAGTGGGTCAGCAACTCTTATCTTGATGGTTAGGATTGGATTGTTAGTAAGTATAGAATTGAATTGCTTAACAAACATGAAATGGAATGTTGTTTCACTTGGAAATTCAGATTCTAAAATGCCAAATAACAATGTTGAGAAGTTCTTTTTTTTTTAAGTAATTAAAATTCTAAAATAGTGAAGGAACTATTGGATTGGTGCAAACTGAGATGCCATTTTTATGAGATTTAAAATGAATGGTACTTATTATGTAACTATGCTACCCAAATATATGAGTGCAAGTGTTTATTAATGAGAATGATATTAGTAATTACCTGCTTGTTCTTGTTGTGCTGGGAGTTACTCTCTCTAGTTTAATCTCTCTCAATATCTTATTTGATGCGGAGTGGGGTGGGTTGGGCTTTTGCCCCAATAATTGTTCTCACGCCAAACTCCTCATCATGGGCTTGTTGAAGAGAGAACTCAGGAAAACCCCCAAAATCAGTTGAGAGAAATCTCATTAATCATTAACTCGCACTAGTCAAGGAGGCTTTACAATGCTTACATAGGCAAATATAGAAACCTATTACTAATCCGGACCATCCAAACATGTTGATGGTCAGAATTAAAACATTTTAATTTAAAATACATAAACCATAAAATAAACTAAAGTAATTCTAAATAGCATAAAATGAATGGGCTGTGCCCATTGGAAGGCTGAGATGGGTCGATTGGTGGGTCGACCTGAGGTACCATGGGTCTGTCCTACTTCACTATTAACCCTGCTGTGGTTATAATCTATGTTGTTTTGTGTCATTGAGGATCTTGGAATTAAACCAATTTTCCTAATCACACTAACTGTTCATCGACATCCCTGTATATAATGTGTTATAAGTTCCAGTTATGTTGTTCCAAATGTCCTGGATTCTTAGCATTTACTGGCACATGTTGATGATGCCTTTATTTATCTAAATTTGAGGCAGCTTCCAATGATTAATTGAAGCCTAGGAAGCACGGATACCTCTTTAGGGCCGGCGTATCAGTGTCAGACACCGCGACATGTCTGGGACACGGACATGCGCCGGACACGCTCAGACACATGAAAAAGTGTCCTGCATTTTCTTTTCTTTTTTTTTTTTTTTAAATTTTAGACATGGCTCGGACACGCTTTAGACACATGCCGGACACGACTTGGACACGGACATGGCTCGGACACACTCCAGACACAGCTTGGACATGATCTGGACATGGCTCGGACATGTGAAAAAAGTTTCCTGTATTTTTTTTTAAATTTTTTTATGGTGTCCTTTTTTTATTTGATATGTTTGTTAGTTGGAATTTGAATTTTTATTTTTTGATTGCTAAATTGATTAAAAGTTAAAATGATATTATTTTTTTAGTATATGATTATATATATAAATATATATATAATTAATGTGTCTCTGACGTGTCCGTGTCTTACTTTTTTGAGAAATGCTATGTCGGCATGTCTGTGTCGTGTCGTATTCATGTCCCGTGTCTGTGTTCATGCTTCTTAGATTGAAGCATTCTACTAATATTCAGTTGGGGATGCTCATTCATGTGGATAAATGCCTTCTGACTTATAAACATTACACTAATACACCCTTGCTCTGATTTTTGTTGTAATTTGTGCAGGGCTGTTTCATACATTCCTTTGACAGTCTTAGCAGTTCCAGCATCAGTACTTACTGTAAGTATAGAATTCCTTGTATTAATTTAAGAAATTCAAAAGTACTTTGTCCAAGAAGGGCAATCAATGTATACTTTTTTCCTTTTGTCAACAACTTTCTATCTAATATTTGAACCACACTTAATAGTTATTGGGCTCTGCTGATATTCTTCTAATGGTACTTCTAAATTAAAACATAGCAAAATATCATAGGTTTTTTTTTATCAAGGGAAAAATAAGTGTGTATATATACATGAGATGTCTATTTCATGAAGCAATTGATATAAAAAATTATTTTTAAATAGTACGGTTCAATAAAACCCTGATGTGTGTGTTAAATCTAAAATACACCCCTTCATAGATTATTGAAGAACCTCTTAACTTTGAAACTGGATTAAAAAAGTTATTGACTGACAAGTTTGAAGACCTACTGTTTCCTTTTTACTGCTTTGGGCGATTAAAAGATGAAAATGGCCCCTTTTCGAACTGAAACCCTGCCTTAACCTAGATAACTTAAGCCTTAACCACCTAACCCTCCTCTTATGCAAACTTAATGTTATGTGTAGCTTAGCTTGTGTTAGTTACAGGATAGTTTTGACTAGGCTTAAGTTATTAATTATTGTAGTTTGGGGAGGTTGTCTATTTTCGTTCAAGCTAGTCTGTGTGGAGCTTTGACGCCCAAATACGAAGAGGGCATGCCTTTGTACACCCATCGAGCCACACGTGTGAATATGCACACAAGAATACACAATAAAGTGTGAAAATCCAAAGAAAACACGATAAAAAATGACATGGTGTGGATCTAACGATAGGCAGAGAATTGTTGCTACAGAATATGAAAAATAAGAGATGCATGGAAACCATTTCTATAGTGCTTCCATGCAAACAACCCTTCTGTAATGAGGGGATCTTTAATGATCTAACCATTGCAATAAAGTGGTAATGAAATTCAATCCATTTTGAAACTGCAGATGTCCTTGCATTGACATTACCAATTGGTAAGCGCCATATAAGTTACAATTTTTAATTTTTGCTCTTACTCCCTCACAGCTTAAGAACTGATTCAGTGAACTAATAGATAACTAATTTATGCTTTTTCCTTTAAATAAAAAAATAGTGTTATCCTGTTTTCTTCTAATTTCACTGTGGGTTTTTCAAAATCCAAATCTTGTAGTGTGAACAGTGTACAGGGTAACCATGTTGCTATTGCTGCAAGTTAACTGATAACTTATCCTTCCCGATCACAGATAAATGAAGAAGATTAAACCCATTTTGCTAGTATTAAGGTTTCATCTTTTTTAGGGTAAGTATAAACATGCATTATCTTTTCATGTTCCAGCTTGGAGGTGGTTACCTCTTTGGGTTGCCCATAGGCTTCATTGCTGATTCTATTGGTGCTACCATTGGTGCGGGGGCTGCATTCTATCTTGGTAGAACAGTAAGTCCCTAGACAGTGAATGTTTCCGTCTCTTATTTATTTATTTTTGCATAGCTGTCAGTTCTGATTGTTTTGTTCTGTGTGAATAGATTCTAAAATGGAATACCCACAGACTTTTCAGTCCAAATTCTCACTTGATTTTGGCTGAACCGGGATGTTCTGGAACACACATGTTTGTGCTGGAATGGTCCTATTTTTTGTTTTGGTTTCCTATTTCGCACTGTCTGGTGCCCCTAGAAATTACTTTGTTGTAAAGATTTGGGAAGAGAAAAACTTGCCTTCCACTCTAATGCATTTGCCTGAATTCGAAAAATCCATTTTTGGTTAATATTTGTGGCTGTGATGACTTCTAACATCTTTTCAAAATTAAAACAACTAGTACATTTCAATCCTTTTCTTACATCTGGAGAGAGAGATTAGAAACCTAAGCTTATTTGGTTGAGACTTCAATACTTGTAGAAGTACAGAATTGCAAGGTAAGTTCTATAAAATCATTAATTTTCTTTTGTGATGTTACATTTTTTAAAAAATTTCTACTATTTTTCTTTTTCTTGTTAAAAAATTTTAATTTTCTCATGGGCCTGTTCTTTTCACAGTGTTTTTACTGGAGGTTGTGACGTTGGGAATTCATAGAAATGATGTGATGGCTTGTCCCCTTGGCATTGAGATGACATGTTTCTTTGCTATAATTTCAAATTCCAGTCACATGAAAAGTATCTTATAGCTTTTGGAATTTTACAATTCCAACCTCCTTGGCATTTGCAATTCTTTCACCCAGGAGGAGGATGTAGGAATTCTAACCAGGGGACAGCTTTTGGGGAATTTACATAATCTCTGGACATGAGTTCCCTGAAATTCTGTAAGGAAACAGGCCCTTTGTGTCTTTTCCAGTGGATGAAATGGCTACCAAAATGTATGTCTGGCATCACTTGCAAGCGTGACGATTGTTGGTTTTGTTACAAACATGTGCAATAAATGTGCTAATTGATGTCATTGTATTTTGCAGTTTGCAGTTCTGTATATTCATATTCATAAACTGGTTTGATGATTTTCTTTTTTGGCTGTGCATTCCAAAATGAACTTCTTTTATACAAGTTTTCCAACTATATTTCATCCTGGTTACTATCTTAAATGGATTGTTTTTGATTGGTTAAAATCTTAAATGATGGCAACCCATTTTCAGATACATGGCATGCTTCTAGATCAATCCGAACTCATCATAAATGGTCTCCCAATTTTGGGTGTAGAATTGTATAGATATGACACTCAATGGATGTACATGCTGTCGAATGTACAACTTATACCATGCTGGTAGTGCTTTTATGCTTCTGCATTCAGTGACTGGTATATGCACAAACAATCATGATCCAATTGTCATTTTGTGTTACAAGAAGCTGGCAGCTTTGTTCTTAACAAGAAATCAGTTCTTAACAAGAAATTGGCTTAGATGACTTTATTATCTGGTGCAGATTGGGAGATCATATGTTATTTCTAAGTTGAAAGATTATCCGCAGTTTCAGGCAGTTGCTGTTGCAATTCAGAGATCTGGCTTCAAGGTTCGAGTTTCTTTTATGGACTTACCAACACATTTCTTCTGAAGATGCATTTATTTAATTCCTAGGTATATTGTGTTTTCCTTGCACTGCAGATTGTTCTGCTGCTTCGGCTTGTTCCCTTGCTTCCTTTTAACATGTTAAATTACCTCCTGTCTGTGACTCCTGTTGGCATAGGAGAATATACTATGGCCTCCTGGTTGGGAATGATGGTATGTTCTCCCCACTCATACATTATTATATGACTTTTAAGGCGGTCATTTGGGTACTAATGGAACTTGTTCTAGTTACTTATGTAAGTCTTTTGAAGAAACTAGTTTACTCCCCCTATTGACCAAGTAGCATTTGTCTTGTTTGTGTAGTTTCTAACTATAATTTATTAATGGTTATTAAACATTTTTACTTGATCCATATTTTGTTGATGCAGTATGGGCCCAAGTGGTCCCCCTTGTCATTGATTAGGACTATGTTATTTGTAGACTTTTAATTATATTGTTATTAGGGAAGTTTCTATTATTAGATTAGGGTTTCTTAGGCATTAAATTTGCTTTCTTATTTATATTGCATTGTAGTGAATTATTTTTCACACTTGATTGATTAATAGTATTGTGGGTTTTATCCTGGAGGTGCATCCTCATGTGTTGAAGTCTTGTTAAAGATGATTCAAAGTGTCATCGGACACGTGCGTTGACACCCTATGCAAGCCCTAACCCTAGGGCTTGCATCATTTGTGCTTTGTATTTGTTCTCTGTTTGTTTCCATTACTAAAATAGGATTTTTCCCAGTTCTACTGGAGAACTGGATCAAGGAGTACTAGTACTAGTACTGAACATTATATCTTCCATTTACGATTTTTTGTTTGCATTTAGAGCTTTGATTTATATGCACAATTTGGGTATGTTTGAGAAGATCATCCAGGAGCTATGGCCTATGATGCCCAGATATGGCATAGATACGGCAAGGACAAGCTATGGACACGGGTTTTACATACAAAAAGTGAAGCATTGGATACAATATGACACGATACGTTGGCCATTTTGAAGTATCTAAGCATCATAGTCTAGGAGAGAATGATTTAGTTACTGTGTCGACATTTTCTGGGGTTTTCGTTTTATTAGGGAAAGCATTGTGTGCAATATTTGCAAAAAGCAGATTTGGAAAGAAGTTGGAGAATAGGTTTCTGCAGTTCTACACAAGGTCGAAACGAATTTCACAGAAGAAAATTTTTTCTGGTTTGAAATGAAACAGTTGAAAATGTAGTCTTTGGCTTAAATTTTCGCAAGAATTGCAATCACCGTGGAAATAAAATGTTGTGGAAAACTGTCATGCACAAGCACATAACCCTAGTGTCCTGTAGCCAACAGAGTATTTACTTATCTGGTGGTTTCACATGATCTGAAACTTCCAACAACTTATCTCAGCTTTTGGTGCTATTTTAACTGAAATTATAACATCAAATCAATTTCATTTACTGGACAAACCGTGGAAAACATTGATTCATAAAAACTACTGATTCAAGTGCAGAAATTGATATTCTTTTTTTCTTTTTCTATTTTGGCCTCACAAATTCCATAAATTATTTTAAAAGGAGAGAGAAACAATTGGCCCTTTTGGAATGCCTGGATATGGGACACAAATCATAATTATGGGTATGTTAATGCAGGAGAAACAATATTTAGTCAGGCAAAAGTTCAATCCTATTAGTTTAATAACTTCGTATGGTTACATTAGTGAATGATTCATTACAGCTGACAATATGCTCATATGTCTAGCACATGGAAAAATGGCCATTAATTAAAAAAAATCCCTCTCTTAATACCCTCCTTGAGCTTTAGCTTAGATCTTAATCATTCATCCCAACTTGGCAACCTGGCCTTTTGAATAGCTGTTGTGAGCAAGCTTCTTATTGATCCTTTGTAATACTGTGGTTATCACTTTCATGGTTCTCCTACATGAAATGACAGTATACTTTCTACCACAGGGAAAGGTGATTATTGAAGTGAGATGTAACTTAGTTATATTGGGCTGAAATGCTATTTTGGTTTAGTTCTCAAAGACAGACGTTTAGATTAGTTTATGATTCTTCATAATCTATCCTTTCCTAACACTAAAAAAAGTGAAAGCTCTCATAATAACTTTTAATCAGTGATTTCTGACTCTTAACCGAATGAATTATCTTCATCTGGAAAAAAAAAAACCCTACTGGTACAATTGAATAGGTTTTTTAGTAAAAGCTTTAGTTTCCTTTTCTTAAATAATCATGGTTTCGATGTGCCCATCTATGAGTTTTTAACGCCAATCCAGTACACTGGACAACCTTATCACCAAAAATAGCTCCCTTTCTAAGATTTTCCTTTGCATTTTTAGTTTAAACGAAAAAAAAAAAAAATACATTTGTGGTTGGCTACTCTCAAATCCTAAAGCATTTTTGGTATATGTACATTTTCTTATTTCCTTATTGTTACAATGTCCCATGATATATCAATATTGAGCATTCTGTAGTCTGTACTCGATAAAATGCTAATGTGAGCTTGCTGCATGCTTCTTCAGCCAATAACCCTTGCACTGGTATACGTTGGAACTACTTTGAAGGATCTTTCTGATGTTACGCACGGATGGAATGAGAGGTCATCTGCTAGTTGGGTAAGCTGTATTGCGTTTTGTTGTTTTCCAGTAGTAATAATGAGTCACTAACAATAACCATCACCACCATTACTACTATAATTTACAGTTGGTAATAATTTCAAAGCTGTTTTTTAAGACTTCAATTCATCATTATGAATCACTTATGCTGATATATTTGTAAATACTAAAATTATTAGAAATATCGAATTTGATGTTTATAATCCTTGTGGGCTTTCACTTTTTTGACAGTTCATTATTCTCACTTTTTTTTTTTAACCTATGTTGGACTGCTGGCCAAGAGTCAGGAGTGATACTTTTCACTTGAGGACGTAGGGATCATCCCCTGGGCATTTGTGTGAAAGTAGGGTGCCAACACTACTCAACCATGAGTGTGTTGGCCATTATTCTCGGTTATGTTGCATGATGGCTGTCACTTTTATAGACAATAGCATGGCTTGGTTGTTCTAAAGCTGAAAACATTGTCTTTTGAACTGATGACCAATTTCATGAATTCCCTGACTTGTTCTTCAAATAGTTTACTTAACTTTGATTTCAAATGATTATAGGGGGAGTGAGACAGAGTTGATACAACTCTAGGCAACTTGTTAAAAGGCTTCTTTCATTTGTTTCTATTCTTTTCATATTTTCTAAATCTGTCTTGATCTTGGCAAAATTAATTCACCTTCTGGAACTTATGGGACATCTGGATTGGGAGCAAGGATGGGAACGTGGAGGGAAAGCCTTTGTTCAGTACTACACATGGGCCCATTTTTTAAGGCATGCATATGTTTTTTTTTCCTTGAAAGATTAAGGAGTGCATATGTTGATGCATCCCTGGACCCTGGTTGCCTGGGTACTACTGCCGCATGAGGTGTGTTTTGTTGTTATGGTTTATTTCAGAGAAGAAATGAACTTTCCATACAAAAATTGACTGGAATAGCAAGCTGACAGAATTCATCCATGTGGCTATGTGCTCAACAGCTCATGTTTGCCATAGCACATAAGAATAAGATGTAGTTCCCTTCAAGGCTCAAACGATCCCTTTTCTCAGGTTTTAAATGACCATTGATGCTGTTTTGTCCAATTGTAACTTACTAATTGAAAGTCTTTGGGGGAAAAGAGAGAAATCCATGTTTTATGTTATATTCTGACATTCTTCTCTGCCTTTGATGTAGGTGGTACTTATTTTGGGAATTGTGGCATCTGGTGAGTTATGCTCGGCTGACAGCTGTTAGCTTTTGTTGTGATTTTCCTTTGCCTTGCTAAACCAATCTAATTCTTTCTGCTGTCGTAAAAAAATGATGAGAGTATGCCTGAGTGCCTGACCTGTCGTCACTTGCTAAAAAAAAAAATGGTTTTACTTTAGTTGGGCTAAATTTGTGGAAGCTCGGGGTTTTTTGTGGTAGTGTTTTTCTCATTGGTCAGGTTGGGGTTGGGGTTGGGGTTGCGGTTTGGTTGTCAATCGAGAGAGAAGTGGACCAGGTAACTGAAGAAAGGAAGGTTCACTACTTATGGTGCACCTTTTCACTGGATCATCAGCCGACTCTGCTATGAACACATATATGTTACTCTGAAAAATTGTTTACATTTTGTGAAAGTAGCTTCTATTTAGCTCTTTGCTTTTATTTAAGTGGAGGAAATAAAAAAAAAATCTGCCCCGATTTGGGTGAATTTTGGAATAAATGGTTCCTGAAAACCCTCAAATTCAAGAAAATCTTGTACTCCTGAATTAGAAAGGAGCAGATGCTTCTTAAGCATTGAAATATTGATGAGGCACTTCCTCTTCTTTTTATTGTGTGCAGTGGTTTTGATGATATGTGTTACCAAAGTGGCGAAGACAGCTTTGGACAAGGCATTGGCTGAAAACTTGGATGTTGAGGGCATCACAGGTTCAACACAACCGCCCACCATATCCAGCGCTCCTTTGGATCTTCACCAGCCTCTCATCCTGAAGATTGACTCTTCTTGAAGCAATAATGAGAACTGGATTTCTACAACCCATGTAAATTCCCATCTGCTCATCTTCTTCAGTACCCATATTGATGTCATGATGTAGGGTGAAGGTCACACCTGTTGTAACACTAGGGAACTGTTACATGCTTCTGTGTAATCAGGGCAACTTGTGGGGTTTTATTTTTTGGGTTTGGTGGCGGTGTGCCGATTTTAGAGGCAAGGATGTATGTTGGAGGTTTGAGTTATGTTTTATTGGTAGAGTATGGAGTCATTGCCTTATTTTAGGACTTGTTCTGTTCTTCTTGTGGGTCGCTATTCTCAATTAAATTTGAGTGGTTAATTAGGATTTGGTTGGTTTTGCAATTCCTCAATCACATGCTCATTTCTTTAATCACTTTGTACATATCTTTATTCACTATGTACATCATATATTTGATGATGGTGATGCATTCGGGTAACCTGAGTTACCTGCATGCATGTAGCAATCAATTGTTCTGTTTGTGGTCTCAATTCATTTTTGGAACCATATTAACTTATATGGATATAGATCACTGTGATTATGGAAGACAAAATAAAAAATTAAAAAATAATATATATATACACATGCGCGCGCACACACATACTCTGCAACAGAAGGGCATAGCAATTGCGACTGGTTTATAATCCGATCAAATAAAGTTGCTATGGTTTTCTTACGCTGATATGTGCTTCACACCAACATTTTATCAATGCTACTCCCGCACTCACTAATCCCTTAAGAATTTGTACTTAGCCTAATTTGAAAACAATTTGAATTATACTGTACTATTGGATTGAATTAAAAAAAAAAGTATGCGACTTACAAAAGTGTTAAAACTTTGAGGCCCCCACGTCATTGGCTGCAATGGCCTGATTGAGATGATTTTTGGCCCAAAATATTTTCATGATTAGACCTTTCTTAGCAGAGACTATCCCTCATGATTAGCATGTGTCCAAATGGGTCTGATAAGGGGCTTAGATATTTACCTCTCAAGCAAGCCGTCAGATGGACCGCTCAGCAATGGGAAGCCCTATTATCTCTTTTTCACATCACCAAGTTCACATTAAGGCTCTCCCAAAGCTTTAGCTATGGAACCCACTTCCTGCCGAAGTATTTCATGCAAGTTCAAGTTACCCGGTTAACACAATGTCATTTCTCCAAGCACACAGGAACATGGCTTAAGAAATCTAACCGAAAGACTTCTCTGGTTAAAAGGGAAAACTCAAAACCATGTAAATCCCATTTCCTTTTACAATTCAATGTCAACATCTCTTATATAAAAACCTCACTGAAAACAACTTGAAGATATTGTAGCAGTGGCCCACTTGGACTAAACCCAAACAACTTAAAAGATATTTTAGCAGTGGCCCACTTGGACTGAACCCAAACAACTGAAAATATTTTAGCAGTGGCCCACTAGGACTAAACCCAAAAGGGTAATCCGGCATCCAGCTGTAGATCAAGATCTGATGAATAAAGGTTTTTGAAACTTTGTCTCCTTGAGTTAGGCAAGTTTGTCAAATGCGTTTGGTAAAAGCAAACCCATTTTCTGTTGGGTTGGGTGTAGGGATATAGGCTGTTAGTTAGTGGGCTGGTACTGATATGGTTTTTGACCCAACAACTGGTTTCTCCAATTTCAGGCCTATTTATGTGACTTGGAGGTTCAGCCCAGTGCAATGTTTTTATATATGGACATGTAGGTTTTTATGTGCAGAATATGTGCCTGAAATAGAGCTAAGGCATGCGTACAAGTATTAATGATTAAAAATTGAAATAACTGTGCACGAAGTAATCTCAGGCAGGGTTTCAGACTTAAAAGTTCCATGTTCTAGGCCTTAATTAGGCTTTGGTATGACCACATTGACTTCAGGTATGGGCCCAGTTTTCTGGGTGCGGTCTATCACAACAGTGCATTAGGTGTGGGCCAGTCTCATGCTATCAAATAAGGCTAAAGCTGGCACCGTTATAGACAATTCATATTGTTTGGGAAGGTCCAGTTGTAAATAAGCCATCTTTTGACCTTAAACAAGTTTAACACTGATCAGATTCACATTAAGTATATAGAGCTGCGCTAGATTAGCCCGTTCATCCCATGTTGGGCATTAGTTGCAGTTGGGCCCAAGTTTTGCAGCCGAACCTACTCATGTTGTTCCTTAGCCCAACCCCTCGTGATCCATTTGACCATCATTTCTTCAAACCAAGAAAATATGGCTTTTCATTGTGTGTTCCCACCCGATTTGGGTCGTCATTCCCAATCTAATTTGAAGTTGGTTTTGTCTTTTGGCCTATAAATAATTGTCAGTTTGGGATAATATTAACAACAACAGCTAGTAGTTTTATTACCTGCAAAGAGACTTCTGTTAGGAGCACACATCTCAAACTTGGTGAGATATTTGCCAAGGAATAGACCCAGCGTTGGAATCATTCTACATCAGGTATGTTAATTATGTAAGAATTTTTGTATTTGTTAATTCTTAAGTTGGACAAAACTTGAGTTCATTGGTATTGTATTTTATCTATCTTTGAGTTTGGATTGTGTTATAAGTTGCTAGATGCACTGAAGTGAATAAATCGAAGAAAGATCGTGCTAAATTTCATCCAATCAATCGGGCAGAAATTCGATCGATCCGAGTTGAGACAGCGGCTTAATCTGATGAATCCGACCTTCAATCGATCGATTGGGCAATGTGCAGAAACTCATCGGCTTGCACGAAAACCTTTCTTGTTTGTGCCAGAGTTGTCTATTTTGTTCTTACTTGGACTTTAATTCTAAGGCACAAATTATGGGCTATAAAAAAGAGTTTCCTCTCAAACATAAACACAGATCTCATTGTTTGAAGTAGAGATTACTTATTTAGAAATCATTTTCTCTAGAAGCTTTTTATTAAAGAGTTAAAGGGCTGAAGATTTACTTTAGAGATCCTTATCTTTTACATCTCTTTGTAGAAGATTGTTTTTTAAGTGTAGAAGATTGTTTTGAGGAGTTAAGCACAACATCTATAAGGCGTCTAGGTGCTTGGATCTGTAAAAGGGGACGGTAGGGAGTTGTTGTAGCGGGGTGCTGTATAATGAGAATCACAAGTCCTTAGGTTGTGCGAGAACTGGACAAGGGTTGTGAGTATATCTTTTGTAACAAGGGTATAATTCAATGTGTTTGATTTTGTGTAGTATTTTTTTTCCAGTTTGGATTTCCACGTAAAAATCGTGTCTTTTGTAGTATGTGTTTTTATTTGATTTATTTCCATTATGTAGTTGATTGTTTATACACATAGTATTGAGGTTAATTGCGTTAATTCATTCTAGAGGTATCCCCTCAAAAACCTTCAAATTACAAGCCACTAGCATCAAGTAAAAAAGTTTTGTAGGTTTACTACTTTTTTGCGTTTTCCCACTTTATGTAAACTGAGGCAATGGTAATGAAAGGTGATTACCAACAACAGAAAATAGAGAAGGAAAAAAATGAGATTATTCCAGTGATAAGATGAATTTTAAGAATCTCACAGTTGTAATATTTCTTTCATTGGCTTATTGAGCTTAAGCTA
This sequence comes from Sextonia rubra, assembly GCA_037013555.1. Taxonomy (NCBI): domain Eukaryota; kingdom Viridiplantae; phylum Streptophyta; class Magnoliopsida; order Laurales; family Lauraceae; genus Sextonia; species Sextonia rubra. The sequence goes on from JASUAD010000001.1 coordinate 128,069,916, forward strand.
GGGACCGCCCAGCTTAGGTTGGCTTGTCCTTGACTCAAACTGAGTCTGTGCTTTGCTCATAATCTTGATGTGAATGTGATCCCAAAACTGGGTATGCAATTTACACAAATTATTAGTTACTACTTTATCAAGTTTCTTTTTCCCATTCCAAAATCCAAAAAAGTTTGAGAACTGCAAAATGGCTTAGTGGTAAAGGGCATCCCAGCTCACCTCAAGTGTAGGGATGTAAATGGGTCCCGGTTCTCCAATTATCCTGACGTTTTGACCTGTTAATAACCTAGTTTTGGTCCTTATTGAGGCCCCATTATGCAAATGGATTTGGGTTTGATTCTTTTTTTTTTTTTTTTTTCAATCCATGATATAACTGCCTTGGTACCGGCTAATGGATTGGAGACCTGACATATTATATCAAAATTTTAAAAATTCCTCCTGAAAGTTACTGTTCTTTTTAAAGTCATTCTCTACCCAAACTTAGATCCATCCCATATATAAAATCGGTTCTGATTTTGTCTTTTCATTAACGATTTTAGTTTCAGAACAAGAAAATTAGAACATGTTTCAACTCCAGGTCCGCTTTCATCTTCACATTAATAGTTTTGATTTTGGGTCCACCATGGAGCCAAACCGAAACTGGTATACATCCCAACTCTAGTGCCAAGGGTCGACCCCTGGCATCAGCAAAGTACAATTGGAACATGTCCGGTGAGAGCGGATGGTGCAAGGAACACAATAGTGAAAGCAGAGCAAAACAAAGGAATAGTGCAACCAGGGATGAACTTTGGGCCTTTGATTAGAATAGTTTAGGAGTATAATAGTAAAATTTTTGCTTTAAAAGCTCAAGCTTACTATTTGTAAGATTGTAGAAGCGTAGAGCCACAACCATATAACACAAACTCATTCATAAATTATCGTTAATCAGTGTTTTGATCAAAATTCTCTCTGGTAAGTCAGTGAACCTATAATCAAAATAATTTCATGTTATATGGTACTTAATTTGACCTCACTAGACAGCACCCCTGTCTAATTGCACCCAAAAGAAATTGTTATTTAAAATGATTTTAATTAGCTGATAGATAAATATGCACACCCAAGGGTGGAGTTTTGATCGAATCCCCCTACCTAGAACAGAAGTGGGCCTCACATTGGAACTCCCACTGTTCTAATTTGTTGCCTTCTCACCGTTCTGTTGTTGTCTTGGTATTCATGACTAGAGGACAACAACTAAAAGCTTCTTTATGATCAACCCCCTCATTTTGGGCGACCTGTTCTGAAAGCTGTACGTCACCTTCTTCTCAGTTATTAATTCTTCAGAAAAATCTCATGAGCCTGCAGGCCTACTAGAGAAGGAGGAATGTTAGGCTTCTGCTGGGGCCCACCTAGATCCATTTCAATCACGAAGGGCAGGGATGATGGAAAGGGTGTGGCGTGAAGTAGATGTTTGCTAATTATCTCAACTTTTACCCAACTCTTAGGTGCCTTTTGGCATCACTATTCAATAAATTTTTTATAGAATTAGATAACTAATACTATCTAAACTCATTAAATGGAATTATTACAAGGGATGTGACTCCATTTATTCAAAAAATGAGTTAATTTGATATTTGCTTGATTCAGAATAAATGTGGGACAAAGGACAAAGGATAAAATGACCTAAAAAATGTAATCCTCCCCCCCCCCCAACCAAAGCCAACTCAAATTATCCCACATCCTAAGTAGGAGTATCTAAGTCGGAATATTAGGTATAAATTCTTTGTAGTGTCAAAATTAGGATATTAAAATCCCGGGCACTAAAAATGCAAACAAACAAAATGAGACATGATGAGAAAGGTTGTTTATCACCCCACTTATCCCACTTCCAAACACATGCTAAAGAGTTTTCAAATAATCGTTTAGACTCCTTTGACTGTTTGGCAACGCCCGTCTTCTTCAAATAGAACATTAGACATATATGTATGTTGTTATAAAATGAGGAAAAAGGCAGGTATGAGAAATGGACAATAATGTTTGAAGCGAAAAGATGGGGTTGGACTAGTGCCGTACACAAACGGACGCCTAGTTCATTTTTTTCTTCTTTTCTTTTTCCTTTTTGTTTTTGAATTCTGGGCCACTTGAAAGAGATTTGGACAGCTAAATATGTTGAAGACAACAAACACGGTAGTATTATCAAATTTTAACCGTTGGTCTTACATGGATATTGAGATATTTGTAAAAACCCACAAATGTATAACAGATGTATTTTTGGACTTTTGTGGGACCCTAGATCAAAATCCGAACTGTTCATTCTCTTTAGAAAGTTAAAAACGGCTATGATTATAAATTGTAGACCTAATTTCTTTGTGGATCTCGAGAAATTATCAAAATAATATGATCAATTGATGTATTCCAACATACACTAGTTGGGAAAAATATGATGAATTGTTAGTCCCTTTTTTCTTCTTGTTTAAAAAACTATGGACCACTTCAGCAAGATCTAAACCATTAGATGTCTTAATTACCTCAAACACGACTATGATACCAAATTTGAACTGTTGATATTTTATGGATCTCGAGATCTTGTGTGAAACATTAGAACATTATATCTTCATTAGAAATTTGGGGAAACAACGGTCTGTTTTTGTCTTTATTTTTCTAATTATAGGCAATTTTTATAAGATCTGGACCATTTAGTTTCTTGAGAACCTCAAGCATAGTCAGGTCATCAAAATTGAGTTGTTGATCTACTATGGATCTTAATATATTTGTGAAACTGGTAGCACCTCAGATCTATATTTTTGGATTTTTTGTGGGCCCTAAAATCATGATCTGCACCATTGATCCTCTTTGGAAGGCTGCAAATAGCTAGCTAGTGAAATTTCATGCCTTGATCCATTATGGATGTTGAGAAATAGGTGAAAAAAACAAACCGTTGGATTAAAAAATGTCTATTTCAAATAGTTTTTTCATCCTACCAAACATAGTTTCAAATCATGGATCTTGAGAAATAGGTGAAAAACGATATATTTGGAAAACATTTACTTCATAAAGATCTATTTTTTGTAGATCTACTTCATATAGATTAGATTTGCCAAACAAGCCCTATCTCAAAAGTTCAATGGTGTTGAATGTAAATTGAGATGGATGTCAATCAAGAGGTAGGTGTGCTAGGCTCACATAAACACTCATATTATGCACCCATGTACACTACATAAGTCTCTACTTAACAAGACAATAATTAGGTTGCATCCCTGGCCGACGTTGCAGAATCAAAGATGGCCTCACTCTTGAACTATGAGTGAGTTGACATAAATTGAAAATGATTTTGGTAAAAGGAAAATACTTTTTTTAATCATGCTTGAACCTTGTTTGGATTGAAAAAAAAAAAAAAAAAAAAAGAGGCCACTGGTTGGTTTTATCAGTTTTTATTGACATCTATCGACGGTATCAGTGATAATTTTGAATTGCATCAATTGTATTGATTGACTGTATCAATGATACATACAAATGTGAAGCAGGTATCAAACCAGCTTCCTACATTGGTTTGTTTAAAAAAGTAGACGTAGAGATCCAATATTAAGGGCCATTGTGCCAAATGAGGTCCATTGTGCCAAATGAAAGGTTTGTTGTGACCTTTAACAAAATGAGAGAGAAAGAGAGAGGAGTGGCGCGGGGTTATGGTGACCAGGTTTCCAAAACTCAGTGAGTTTTGTCATATTATTCAATGCGAGTTTATAATAATAAAATAAGCGGAGGTGAAGTTACAGGATAGTAAAGGCCTTCATAAATGTCATTTAATTTCGGCTCAGTTGGTAAGGGCTAGGTTTCGGTTAATAAATGTTTAGTTTCTTGAAAGAGGGCAGCGACCTGCTCCAACGATTAAGCAGCAGCCACGTCTTTAAATCCTAAAAAACCTCTTTTCCAAACGAACCTTCATCTTTGATTCGTTCCTATTAAAATTATCATCCTACATCTATTTAAATCGGTTAAAAACACCGTTTAGCAAAATTTTAGTTTTTTTAATTGGCGGGCAGCCGAGAGTCGGAAGGAAAAGGACACCAATAAAAAATAAAAATCAATCCTTCGCTTGCATTATGGGAGTGTGTGCATCATCCACAAGGATAACTGTATACTCTTTTTTTAAATATTTAAATTATTGAGATGCACAATGCACCTAATAGTAATTGAGAAAAAAAGTGTTTTTACGTTTTATAAAACATAATAGTAATGAAGAAATATCAATCAAGGGTAAAATATAGGTTATAGTGAAAGTAAAAACAATAATAAAAAGAAAAATAAAAATATTGCCTGCTCATCTGAGGCTGAGAGTATCACATTTATATTTTTTCATTAGAATGTTTAATTTATTTAAACTTCTGAATCATTAACTTAAAATTAAAATTTTGGCTATATAATGGTTTCTACTGGATACAATCGAATAGGAGGGTTACATTCTTCCAAAATCTAGAAACTCATCATTCAAAGCTAAGAAGTATGGGACGCGATTTTCATGCCATGACAAGTAATCAGCACTACCTATAAAATAGTGGAGTTTTTTAAATAAATACGAAGAATGGGAAGAAATGATCAAGCGCAAACCTTTTTTAATGGCCCAAACCCATATGACTAGGCCTACCCTAGCTGCCTTGATGCACAATAGATGATCAGATGAGATGGTCCTTATTACTAAAATGTTCTTATTTTATGATCTTAATTAATTTACTTTGGCCCTGAAATAAATGGCTAAAACTATGCAGCTCAACCATTGCTTTGGCGCTCTCTTAATTCAATGGCTATGGTCTTCAAATTAAAGTTTATCTTTCGCCACCATAAGAAAAAGTTAAATTTGGGCCACATAATCAATTAGGTGATGAAAAACATATTACACATTTTATATGAGTAATTATTCAACACTTAATAATAAATATATTGCATATTTTTGTTTTCTCATTTTGATATTATTTTAAGAAACATGATCAATATGTCCGTTGGGGATACTTTAATTGAAGTTTTCATTAAGACAAGTTATTTTGACTAACGTGTTGAAACTCACCATTTTAATCCTTCTATTAGATGGTTGGTATTATCTATTCACTTAGATTTTTTTCTTTATAATTCATGAAACAAAATCCGCTAAATAAATAGTCAAAGACGTATGTGGCCGTATGCCACATGGTCCACTTGGATGGACTATAAAATGGGCCCCACAATGCGTTTGGAGCCCCATGGTGAGCGCCAACGCTTAGTTTCAGGCATCCCTTTGGTATATATGTATCTATCTATCTATCTATCTATCTATTTCTCTATCTATCTTTAGAGGAGCGTTTGATAGCGTCTGGGCATTTTTAAAAGTAAAAATGTCTGCAACGAATAAGAGATTAGGAATGTAGAGAAGTAATTCATGATACTTTTAAAAAGGAGAAAAAGTAATAATAAAAGTTGTCTCTCATTGGAGGATAGAAGAGGGCAAAAAACGCCCATTTTTAAATAGGATATTCCTGAAAAATTTTCATATATATTAAAAAAACCTAGAGAAGTATTATATTTTCATTAATTAAACATTTAATTATATATGTTAACCAATGGATCCAATGTCAATAGTTTGCAACGGCCAACGCAGGGTTAAGAGTTCCACTTACATAGACCGAATAATAAAGCCATCCCCTTATTGATAATTATTGAAATGGTTTAGAAATTATCAGAGAAACAACATTTGAGTAAATTTTAAAAAAAATGCCAAAGAAGGATTGTTTGTAGCGTTTTGAGTTGAGAATTTAATTCTGATATGAGAATTGGTTGTATTGTTGGTAATGTGGTAGGATAAATATAATATTATATGTATAATTTCCATTGTGCGTTAGAGAGAGAGAGGGAGAGAGAGAGAGAGCTGAGAAACACATTAATTTAATAGTTCTACCAAAAAAGAAAGTAGTGTCTCATAGTATAAAGGAATCTCAATTAATAACTTAGTTCAATAGTTATAGTTCCTACTTATTTCTTTTTAGTTGCTACTTAATAATGGCCATAAAAGCCAAAAATTTCCACAAAGATGTGAGCATGAGATTATACAAGATTAGTGTTACCTTTCGAAGCACCCTTTTGTTTTGTTTTGCTTTGCTTCATTCCTAAAAAGGTATATATTCATCTATACAATTTCTTGGCCTTTTTGTTATTTCTTGGTAGTTCGGTATATTAATGTTATCATCATGTATTTAATTTTAACACAATCTATTGTTATATTAGTGATAATGTCATGACCAGGTGTACAATATTTTGACCACTTGATCGGCATTATTTTTAATATCTTTGGATCTTCGAAAACGCATAAACGATGGTCATGAGTCTGGATAACCAAAGTCACTTTTTAACAGGACATTATTTAAGTTTATTCTTTGTCATAACCAATTACTTTGTTAAAGAAAATGCACAAGTAACTAGATTAACAAGTTAATTATGCACATAGTAAGTATGTTTTAAGGATCCAAATGGAACCTCATGAAGTCACATATTGGAAAATATTTAGTATTCACATGATAAAAGATCTTAAAAACTATTAGTAAATGAATAAGAAATTATGTCGACCAACTTTTCCCTAATTATCGTCTTATGAAAAATACCAAATAGTGTAGGATTTTTTTTAATATCAAAATACCAATACGAAAATTTTAATCAACATCAGTTTTAGGTTGTGCTTTATCCTGTGGTGATCATTACAGGATTGCAAACGAAGCAACTAGCATGAAACTCACAAGAATCATTAATTATCATGTAAACTTTTGAGTTTATTTGCATAACATCTTCTCCAGTTTTACTATTAGTAAATGTATCTTATATTTCTGAACCGTGGAAGTATTTTGTAACTATACCCTTGTTATCAAAATCATTCAAGTGATATCAATTGTTGTTCTTTATAATAGAAAGGTATACAAATCTATGAACTCTCACAATCAAGGATCAAATTCATGTTTTTTTTTTTTAAATCATTCAAACTGCGATCAGGACTGGTTCTGGTGAAAAAAGAGCCTACGATGTTGTGGTCCACCCCAAACCTATTCACTGTATAATTAGCTTAATATGGCGGTCACCATCGTTGTTTGTAATATGATGTCACAGTTAAATCTAATTACAGCAGCAACTAGACAGATTTGAAACAAAGCATCCAGTCAATTGGATCAGCTTCCAGTTTAATTCTTAAAACATGAACACAAATACAAGGACATAACGTCATACCATCCAAGTCAGATATAGCAAATCCTTAACTTGATGAGCAGTTTTAAATCATTATTTCTAAGAAGGATTAAGTGTTCCATGTTTTCTTTTCTAGTGATTTGTTAACAGGCGTAATAATGTCGGGCCTGTTTGGCAAACGTCACCACAGCAGATTTTCCACGTTTGGCAACCCTTTCATGGAATTCCGCAGTTGGAACCCCCAGTGGGGAAAGGCGGATGATCAATATTTGGGGCAAAGTTTTGGGATGGCTGTCTTTTCTTGATTTGATCATGTGTGGGTCTCCCATGGATAATTTAGACCATTAGATGTAAGCATCACTCCTCAAAATGATTATGAGACCAATTTTCAGATGTCAGTTTTTTTTTTTAGACCTGCTCATATTTTAAAAAAGGTGATCAACATTTTATTTATAGATTTAGACTTTTGTAGGTCCATTTTCAAAAATTCATACGTTGGACCTAATCTAAAGGTTATAAATGGCTATCGGATCAAATTTCATAACGCGGAGTGCTGTGGATCATAATATATTAGCTAAAACATTTCAAATTTTTGATTTTTTATAGAATTCCTCCCTTACAATCCTCTTTTTGGTCAAAGAAAATTGTTTTTTTAGAGAGATGGACTCATTATGCGGGGGATTCTTCAAGCCATAAACCATAGAATCCCCTCGCTGCGGATGTTTGCCAAATGTGCTACGGAGGAATTAAGAAAAGAAACAAAAGAGAAAAGAACAATACATAGAATGATAAAAAAAACAAAAGCCCTCTATACTACAGCTACACAAGGCAGCAGCTGCATTTTAATGTCTGCCCACCGCCTCTTTCTGTCTATCAGCCCTATAAACTAAAGTGACCCTCTCCTTTATCTTTTCTCTTGTTTCGAACCCTCATCTTCCTTTTATCTCTTTTTGGTGGAAAAAACATCAAGGAAAGATCTCTTTCTCAGTTTTGGGTTCTTCTCTTCCTGTCTGAGCTGTCTTTGGTCTTTCTCACTACTTCTTCCATTCTCCTTGTCTTTCTCTCTGTTGTTACATTTGTAGGACTTCTCTTTTGGGGTGTTGGTGTTAGCAATGAGTAAAGAAGCAGACATCAAGGTTGTCAGGGTTCAGGTACCTCTGGTCCCTTCCCTTCTTCTTAGCTCAAGATGTTGAATGACTTGCTTTATTATTATTATTATTATTATTATTATTATTTGTTTTAGTTACAAAACTACTCTCCATAACAAGCCTTCTCCTTTTCTTTTTCTTGTGTGTCTTTCACTGGCAGACACATGTTCTTAAAGTTTACATCCACTGTTATGGATGCAAGCAGGAGGTGAAGAAACTGCTTCACAAGATTGAAGGTAATTTTTTTTTTCTTCTTGCTGTCTTTTCTTAACTGTCATGGGTTTTCTTCTCTTGATTTTTTTTTTGTTGGGTTTTTTAGGGGTGTATTCGATCGACATAGATGCAGAACAGGGGAAGGTGACAGTTTTAGGGAATGTAGACCCAAATACTCTCATAAAAAAGCTTCAGAAAAAGGGCAAAAATGCAGTGCTCTGTCTCTCAAAGGGTGGAAATCCTCAGCTCGACAAGCAGTTCCAAGCCCTGCAAATTAACGATGGAGAAGGTCCCAAAGGTGGGAAGCCAAAAAAAGGTGGAAAAGATCAAAAGGGCCAGCAACAGCAACAGCTGATTCAGAAGATAAAAGGGTTGAAAGACATGAAGCTGCCTCAATTTAAGGACATGAAGCCGCTGCCCACCAAGTCCCAGAAATCTGTCAAGTTCAACTTGCCTGAGGATGATGGTGATGTTACTGATGATGGGTTTGATGATGACTGTGTTGATGATGATGACGACATGTATGATGATGGGTTTGATGGTGATGATTTTGATATGGACCCTAATGAGCTCAAGGCCCATCTCAAGAAGGCGGCCATGAGCCAGCAGAATGCACCCATGGGTGCCCCTCAAAATGGGAAGAAAGGTGGTGCAGGAGATGTGCAAGTGCAGAACAAGGCCATGGTTGGAACTACTGATGCTAAAAATAGCGATAGTGGAAAGAAGGGGGGCCAAAGCCAAGGTGGGGGGGCTGGGGTTGCCAAGAATGCGGGGAAAAATGGTGGGGCCCAGGATCATAAAAGTGGGGGTAATGGGGGCACTGGTAATAACAAGGTTGCCACTAATGGTGGGAACAACAATGCTGCTTCTGGAGGTAAGAAGGCAGGTGGTGGTGGTGGTGGCAAGAATGACATGGGCCAACCAATGCCCATGGACCATGGATTTCATGGGATGGATCTAAGTGGTGGTGCCAATGTGGGTCAAATGGGAAATGTGCCAATGGGTCAGATGGGTAATATTCCGGTGCAGGGGCTACCAACAATGAGTGCAGGCGGGTACTTTCAAGGAGCTGGGCCGGAATTCCCCGCCGGAAATCCATACTACCAGCAACAATATGCTGCTGCAATGATGCGGCAGAACGAAATGTATGCCCGGGCGCCTTATCCAGTCGCATGCATGCCCCAGCCACCGGCGACCGAGTCATGCACCAACTTATTCAGTGATGAGAACCCCAATAGCTGCACGATCATGTGAGCAGAATATTCCGCCGGAGACACCCATGAGCTTGCTTTGGATTGATGGGTGTGTACTGTCTGCTTAAAGAAGGCAGTTCTTGATAGTTCTTTGTCATTGAAGCAATGGCTGATTTGGAAAGTCTGTTAGAGGTACATGGAAATGGGTCACTTAGAAACTTTCTTTTCCATCCTTCTAGGTATAGTTAGTCATATGTCTGACTGATATCCATATAGGGACATCTAATTGCTCGGATGTTGGATGTTAAAAATGTGATGAGAGTAGAGAGCTTCTTGTTTTAGCTTAATCAGATATGTATCGATATGTATCAATATATGTTGATAAGTTAGGAAATAATATATATGGCAGCAAGCCTAATTCAAGTACTCCTTGAGTCTGAACTAATGTGATGAGATTGCAAAGCTTTCTGTTTTGGATTGCGCTGTTGAATGGAACTTGTGCTGATTGTATTCAGCGAATTGTGGAGATTGTTACAGATTTGGATGCTGTTTGTTACAGTGCTCTTTTGCTCCTGGGCTACTAAGATCTCCTTGGTGTTGGCCATGTGGGTCCAGACCATGATTGGGTTCTATATCTGGGGTAGTTTCCTAATGTATTAGGACTTTCCTTTTTCTTGAGATAGAGTTCTTGGGGGATAAGGATGTACTGGTTATATATATGAGATGTAATCTGTAACCCTAGAGCGGTCAGTCAGAGAGGCTGAGATTCCAAGGCTGTGGTTTCACAGATTGGAGGAGAACCCAGTGGAAATTGGTTTCCCGTGGACGTAGGCATCCTTGCCGAACCACGTAAATCTTCTTGTCTTCTTGTGTGGTGATTGGTTGATCTTGCTTGAGTTTGCACACACGCGCACAACAAGTGGTATCAGAGTGATTGATTGTGCGTGGAAGATCAACGGGAAGAGAAGAGATCAAGGTTGATCTCTACTGGGCCACACGCGATCGCGGAAGAAGATTGGGTTCTCGTTGCTCTGTTTTCCCCGGAAACAGAGAAGAAGTTGTCGGGTGGTGTGGTTGCTCCAGATCTTCATCGGAGAAGAAGGATTTCTCGGATCTGAGGAAGAGGACCGGAGCAGAGAAGGGTCCAGGCGTCACTGTCCTCTGCCGGATTTCTCGGATCTGCGGCAGTCAAGTACCCTGTCGCACGAGAAGAAACCGGACACTGTCGATCATCGTCGCGCCGTTCACCACTCGCCGCTGTTCACCGTCGCCGGCCGCTGTCCGCCGTCGCCGTGCGGCCGTCGCCTCTCTCCGCTGGTCGCCGGGGCTGCTGGTCGCCGGGAGTGCTTGCCCGTCTGCAACAGGGTTGCAGACCCAGGCGCAGCGAGACCTTGTGGAAGACGACCCAGTTATTCTGGGTCTGGGTCGCGGGTGTTGGGTCGGGTCGGGTCAGTTCCTACTGACCCGCGTTAACTTTAAAGCCCAGCGCCCTTTTCTCGGGTTGGGTTCAGTTTCGGGTTGGGTCCGAACCAACCCGTGGTTTAGGCCCAGTTCACTCAGCAGTGCAGTTCGGGTCGGGTCGGGTCGACCTGAACCCGTCAGCAGACGGTCCAGCCCGTCAGCACCGCCCGCAGACGTCAGCAGAGTGACGTCATCAGGCTGACGTCAGCCTACGTCATCAGACAGACGGTCAACGGCCAGAGTTGACCAGATTGACGGCAGAAACTTGTTTCTGCGATATCTTGATCATCCGAAGTCCGATCGGAGATCCGTTTGCGCCTACGGACTCGTTTCGAGCAGATCTACGCGTTAGTGGAAGAAGATTGGCTGTTTGACGGTCAACAAGGAGTTTGACCAAATCAGAAGCGTAGAAAACCGTTTTTGCAATATCGGAGCCATCCGGGGTCGGATTTCAGATCCGTTTCTTCCAGCGTGCTCGTGTTGACGAGATCTACAGCTTGGTGCAGGAGTTGAGGTCAGTGTTAATTATTTGTTTTTCCTGTTACTTAATTTGATTAAGATGGAGAACAATACGATCAACACTACCATGATTAAGCTCAACCATTCCAATTGGTTGATCTGGAAACCGAAGATGGAGGATATTCTCTATTGTAAAGACCTCCATGATCCCGTTGAGGGGGATAGTGCCCGACCGAAAGATATGCAAGATGCTGATTGGATCAAATTGCATAGAAAAGCGATTGGTCACATCAGACAGTGGGTTGATAACAGTATATTTCACCACGTGTCTAATGAAACCAATGCGAATACCCTTTGGAAAAAGTTAGAAGCAATGTATGATAAAAAGACCTCGGTAAACAAAACCTTCTTGATCAGAAAGCTTGTGAACATGAAATTCAAGGATGGTGGTCAGATCGAAGATCACATCAATGAGTTCCAAAGTGTGGTAAATCAGTTAGCCACTATGAAGATGATCCTTGATGATGAGATGCAAGCTTTGTTGCTTCTGAGTTCTTTGCCAGATACATGGGAGACATTAGTTGTTTCCTTGAGCAATTCTACTCCAGATGGTGTGTTATCTATGAGTCAGGTTACCAGTAGCCTACAGAATGAAGAAACAAGACGGAAATCTGCAGGGACAGATAATGCACATGCCTTTGTTACTGAGAACAGGGGGAGGAGTAAGAGTAGAGGACCAAAGGGGGGTCGTGGCAAGTCTAGAGGTGAATCACAGTCTAAGTCTAGCAGTGAATCACAGAGCAAGAAAAAGTCTGTAAAGTGCTTTTTCTGTGGCAAGATGGGCCACATCAGGAAAAATTGTTTTGCCATGAAGGAACAGAAAGGATCCAATAATGAGAAGAAGAATGACAATGATAACACTACAGCTACTTTGGAACAGGAAGTAGTGGTGCTCGCCGGCGATGATGATAAGTGTTTGAGTGTTGCAGATGGTCAAATTGAGTGGGTTGTTGACACAGCAGCATCCTACCATGCTACTCCCTGCAGGGAGATGTTCACGACGTACAAAGCAGGTGACTTTGGTACTGTGAAGATGGGCAACACGAGTCATTCAGATATTGTTGGTATCGGTGATGTCTGCATTAAAACCGATATTGGTTGCACAATGACGCTGAAAGATGTGCGACATGTTCCTGATCTGCGGTTGAATCTGATTTCCGGGACTGCATTGGACCGTGCTGGTTATGAGAATTACTTCGGAAATGGCAGATGGAAGCTCACTAAAGGGTCTCTTGTTATTGCGAGAGGAACAGCAGGTAATACTCTTTATAAAACACAAGTCAAGCTGTGCAAAGATGCGTTGAATGCAGTTCAAGACAATTCCTCTCTGAATCTGTGGCATAAGAGGCTTGGTCATATGAGTGAGAAAGGCTTGCAGATGTTGGCAAAGAAGGATTTAATTCCTTGCTCCAAAGGTATGTCCCTTGACCCTTGTGATTATTGTTTATATGGTAAACAGCATAGGGTTGCTTTCTCTTCGACATCAACATTGAAATCCAATGTGTTGGATTTGGTATATTCTGATGTTTGTGGTCCCATAGAGGTAGAATCATTGGGTGGCAATAAGTACTTTGTCACGTTCATCGATGATGCATCCAGGAAAGTCTGGGTTTATCCGTTGAAATCAAAGAATCAAGTATTCCAGATGTTTCAACAGTTTCATGTCCAGGTTGAAAGAGAAATAGGTAAACTCTTGAAGTGTCTCCGTTCAGATAATGGGGGTGAATACACATCCAACCAGTTCAAAAGCTACTGCTTGAAGCATGGCATTCGACATGAAAAGACAGTTCCTGGTACTCCACAGCACAATGGTGTGGCAGAGAGAATGAACCGCACTATTCTTGAGAAGATGAGATGCATGATAAAATTAGCACGGTTGCCTAAGTCATTCTGGGGTGAAGCCGTTCTGACTGCCGTTTATCTGATTAACAGATCCTTCTCAGTTCCTTTGAATTATGATCTTCCAGAGAGAAGATGGACAGGTAAAAATGTTTCCTATTCACATCTGAAGGTGTTTGGGTGTAAAGCGTTTGTACATGTACCAAAGGAGCAGCGTTCCAAGTTGGACGATAAGGCAGTGAGTTGCATCTTTCTTGGTTATGGTGGAGATGAGTTTGGCTACAGATTATGGGATCCAGAGAAGAGGAAACTTATCAGAAGTAGGGATGTGGTTTTCCATGAAGATCAGTTCTTTGGAGATGTTGAAAAGATTGATAAGTCTTCTGAGAAAGTTGATGGAGTGGTTGATCTCACACCGACTCCTTCTCCGGTGCAGACTACAGGTGGAGAAGGTGGACAAAACGATCCGGATCGTGATGAGGCACAGGGGTTGCCAGATGATGAGGGTGTTGAGCAGGGGGAGCAGCAGTCTCCTCGGATTGAAACCACGGAACCTCCAGCTAGGAGGTCTACCCGAGAGCGTCAACCATCAACTAGGTATCCTGCATCCGAATATGTGTTGCTCACTGATGAGGGAGAGCCAGCTAGCTTCCGAGAAGCAATGACTCATGGTGATAAAGATGAGTGGATGAAGGCTATGCAGGATGAGATGAGTTCTTTGAAGAAGAACAAGACTTATGAGCTGGTACAACTTCCTAAAGATAGGAATGTTCTGAAAAACAAATGGGTGTTCAAGCTGAAAAAGGATGAGAATGGGAAACTGGTGAAGCATAAAGCACGGTTAGTGGTAAAAGGCTTCGCACAGACGAAGGGTATCGACTTCAGTGATGTTTTCTCTCCTGTTGTGAAAATGACTTCTATCAGAATCGTTTTGGGTCTAGTCGCCAGCATGGACCTTGAGCTTGAACAGATGGACGTGAAGACCGCGTTTCTTCACGGTGACTTGAAAGAAGAGATCTACATGACTCAGCTAGAGGGGTTTGAGGTAGAAGGAAAAGAACAGATGGTTTGCAAGTTGAAGAAGAGTCTCTACGGGCTGAAGCAAGCACCGAGACAATGGTACAAGAAGTTTGATTCATTCATGTTGAGTCATGGGTACCGGAGGACAGCTGCAGATCATTGTGTCTATGTTCGTCGATTTATCGATGGTCGGTTCATCATCCTTCTTTTATATGTAGATGATATGCTGATAGTTGGACAGGATAGCAAGTTGATTGGCAAGTTAAAAGAGGAGATGTCAAAGTCGTTTGACATGAAAGACTTGGGTCCCGCACGAACGATATTGGGCATGCAAATACGTCGTGATAGGAGTTCCAAGCAGCTGTGGTTGTCACAGGAGAAATATGTTGAACGAGTTCTCGAACGGTTCAACATGAAGAATGCTAAGCCAGTTAGCATACCTCTAGCCAGTCACTTCAAACTAAGCAAGCGCTTGTGTCCTACTACAGATGATGAAAAGGAACGGATGGCATGTGTTCCTTACTCCTCTGCTGTGGGGAGTCTCATGTATGCCATGGTTTGTACACGGCCAGACATTGCTCATGCTGTGAGTTTAGTGAGTCGATTTCTCGCAAACCCTGGAAAAGAGCATTGGGAAGCAGTGAAGTGGATCTTTAGGTATTTGAGAGGTACTTCCAAGTTGTGCTTATGTTTCGGAGGCTCAAAACCAGTCATGGAAGGTTATACTGATGCTGATTTTGCAGGCGATCTTGATCGTCGGTTGTCGACTTCTGGTTATTTGTTTACTTTTGTAGGGGGAGCTATTTCCTGGCAATCAAAGTTACAGAAGTGTACAGCACAGTCTACAACTGAAGCGGAATATATAGCTGCTAATGAAGCAGGGAGAGAGATGCTTTGGTTGAAGAGATTCCTTCAAGAACTCGGTTTGAAGCAAGAAGAATATGTAGTTTACTGTGATAGTCAGAGTGCTATGGATTTCAGTGAGAATGCTACATATCATGGTCGCATGAAGCACGTTGATATCAAGTACCATTGGATTCGTGAGGTGATCGAGAAGAACTTCATGAAGCTGGAAAAGATTCATTCGGACAAGAATCCCTCGGACATGATGACCAAGGTTGTGTCTAAGGGAAAGCTGGATCTGTGTTCAGAGTTGGCTGGACTGAACTCCCAGTAAGGGGTTCAGGGCATCTTCCCCATGGTCTGGAGGGGGAGATTGTTGGCCATGTGGGTCCAGACCATGATTGGGTTCTATATCTGGGGTAGTTTCCTAATGTATTAGGACTTTCCTTTTTCTTGAGATAGAGTTCTTGGGGGATAAGGATGTACTGGTTATATATATGAGATGTAATCTGTAACCCTAGAGCGGTCAGTCAGAGAGGCTGAGATTCCAAGGCTGTGGTTTCACAGATTGGAGGAGAACCCAGTGGAAATTGGTTTCCCGTGGACGTAGGCATCCTTGCCGAACCACGTAAATCTTCTTGTCTTCTTGTGTGGTGATTGGTTGATCTTGCTTGAGTTTGCACACACGCGCACAACACTTGGCACCTTAGGATTGCGTTGTCTTGTGTGTGTTCCATGCTCTTATGGGTCAATTGATTGTTCTCAAATCGCATAGTGAAGCTAGGATAGGATTTGAGTACTTGTAACAGGCAACCAATTTTTTGTATGGGATATTTTAGTAGTTTAGTTGCATCTGCATTGTGGCTAAAAGCAGTTTAATCGACATCAAATTCCTAAAATTTCTAAGCAATGCTTCACTAGCGAAGGTGAACATCTTCAGGGGGCTGTCAAAGGACATGATCCCCAGAAGTGTTTTTTTTGTTTTTGGGTAAATCACTATTGGAAGTTGAATCAAATGAAAACGATAATTCTGATTGCATCTTTCTTAAACCCTTCACTCTTAACACCTTTAATACTCTTTACCTCTTTGTCTTTGATACTCTTTCACCGCCTTCTTTACTAGAAAGATCTACAAATTCCTTTCTTTCTGGGCTGATAGAGCTGATTACAATAGGTATTGCCTACTTCTAATTGGGTGTGTGATATCTTCAACCCTGATATTCATACCCGAAGACTGACCTGATTCTATTTAATTTACATTACAAGATTTTATAAATTCATATTATTGTTTTACAGTACAAGATTTCTCTGTTTGTGCCATATCTGGATTTCATGACCCAATGGTGTAAACCAAAGGTTTATACCTAAGACAAGATAGAGGTCGGCATTACAACCCACGATTTCAAGTTGGGTCTATCTTGTATTTGGGTATGCTGATCTGACCTATCCAAAGGTACGAACAATTGAACATGGTCTCAGGCTTAGTGTCTTTGGGTCAGTATGTTTGAGGACTTTATGATTATTGGGCCGGACTTACATCGGAGTGTTTCATGAATATTGTTGGATTTGGGGCATTTTGTACATGAATGGTTTGGGCCTCACATATGTAGAATAATATACTATAATGGTTGCCGTGGGTGTATCGTATAGCTTGTTGGTGAATGGATGGATATGCATCCATTGAAAATATTAAACCGTTATAAATGCTATATCTGAAGTTGTTAATCAGTACACTTAAAACTGCTCAGGCATTGTAGGTGAGGCAAATTAATTATTTAACACCTTAAACTTACTATAAACACTTTCTTCGGAGGACACTGCTTGGACTCAAAGTACACTCATAAAAGATGCAACATAGGGCTTTTTAAAACTTTTTATCCTCCGGGAATTTAAATCTGAGATGTATTGTCGCTTATAACATCTTAAGTTGTTAATAATCAATACACCTAAAATACCTGGACATTAAAAGGTGCAGCATACTGCTTAACACAACATATTGGATAGTGGCCCATGTTGAATCCATGAGAAAATCCTAACTGCACAAAGGGAAGAAAGAGAGAGAGATCCTTTAGTTGTGGTAACTGGCAGAGAAGGATATTTTTAATAAAAAAAATCTTCTTTCTAGTATCGAACTTTATTCTGAGCCTATTTGTGCAATCATTGGATTGGACTTCTATGATGGCTTTGAAATCCTAATCTTATCATGTGTCCCACCAGAGTCTAGGATCCACGGAGTTGTCTTTCCTACTTTAGTTACAGAGTAGATCTTGGCAGAAGTGCAGGCCTATCTACACAAACTGCAAAGGAAAAGTTTTAAATAAGGGCTTAAGTTTTCATCTTATTTCAAAAAAAAAAAATCAAAAAATTTCAAATTAGTCCCTAAAATTTTAAGAGATTTTTAATTAAGTACATTCATCCATTTAAAACTATTTTTGACAACCTTTTCCTCATTTTTTTTAAAATACCAAGATTACCTTTCATTGAAATAAAACTATCATTTAATTCCTCTGTATTATCCTCATTTTTTTCTCCCCTGTCATCATGATGATTAAAGACAATTAGCATTTTTTATGGTTATCGGCTGCATGTTGTGGTTGCCGAAATCATATTATGGCTTTCAATAAAGGGTAATTTTAGTACTTTACAAAAATTTAAAGAAACGTAACAAAAAAGTATCTTTAAATTGTCAATTGTCCTTAATTAAAAATTAATTTAAATTTTGAGGACTAATTTGAAAAGTTTTAAAACTTATGCCTTTTTTAAAATAAGGCTAAAACTTAAGAGCTTATTTGAAAATTTTTCAACTACAAATGTACCGCTCTATGTTGGTAAGATTCTGGTGCTTTGCCCGCTTCAATAAGTGTGGGCCACAAGCTAAGCTTTTTCTGTGCAGTGTACCATCCAAGATGGTGCCTAGAAACCAATGGTTTGGATTGTTCAATCTGTGTGATCTTTTCCTACCAAAAAAAATTGTAAGCTGTGGTAATGGTACATTGTCTGACACTGTTTGGCACATGGTGATTGATTGATGTAGGGAAGGAGATGGAGGAATTGATTGATCTAAACTTAAAAATAGTGTAAATGGATTGGATTGTAAAAAATCAGATCTGATTTTGGGTCTAAGATATAAATTTTCAAAATTTTGAACCAAAATCTAATCCATACCTAACAAATTAGAGTCAATGGAGAGCGGCTCGTTGCATTATTACTTATTAGCAAGGGTGTTTGTTTTTACAAGGAGGTCAGCGGTTTAAACCTGGCCTTTCCCGCTTTGACTATGTTAGTTTTTGTTACTTCACATGTATAAGTGTAAATCTCCATTTATCTTGCAAGTGTAAGTTATGTCTGTATTATTATATGTGCAAGCTTTCATTATTTTATATGTGAATTAGTATCTATTTGAATCCTCACCCCCTCAGCTGATTGACCATTGGTTTCACCTGCAAACTATGGTGGACTTGTGGGTTTCAATGGTCTCCCTAAATCATGTCCTTGTGCTTAAAGTCCAGTTTAAGGAGTGGAACTCAACAGTGATGTTTACTTAAAATTTGAGCCACACACTATGCAAAGTGGGAGCACATTTGCTTTGAGCGGCTACATTCTACATGGTCAAGACAAATAGGCTATTTAATCAAGTAGACCATACCTCTTTACATCTTATGACTGATTATGGAAAATAATAAACATGATAAAACCATTATAAGTTTTTTTTTGGTAAATGAAACCATTATAAGTCGGATGGCTAAATTTCTACTGCTTGCCAAAATCCAATGAGAGCTATCAACTCAACGGAATGAATGATGATACTATTATTATTATTATTATTATTATTATTATTATTTGATAAGTGCAGTGCTACAAGGAGTACTACTTCAATGTAATGTGAGGAGCAGGGAGCGATTCCCAGTCAGTGCTGTAAGGCCGGTGATTTGCACAGATCTACTAGTAGTTTGGCAATTAAATCATGTATTGATATGTAAGAATTTAATTTCTAAATTATGTAAGAATTTAATTTCTAAATTATGTGTTTTCCCTAACATTGGTAAATTTCAAGTCATGAAGAGGAATGATTGATATTATATGGATAACAATAAAAAAAAGTCTCACAAAACAGATTTTCAAATCAATTTAAGGCCCATTTATTTAATTCCTAAATTTTATAAGCAATGCTTTCAGATTGAATGAGCAAAAGTGAAGGATTAAAGGTAGAAGTTCATGAGGAGGCCTGTTAGTTTTAGGTATTAAATTCTTAGGAAGTAGTGAATAACAAAGATGATATAGAAAAAAAATGACATCTAATAGTAATTGCATTAAAGACATAATTTAAATTTTAGGAAAATCAATGTCCCATCTCAATTCCATCTTATCTCCATTGATTCTCTCTTCGTTATGCCTCACCTCTTTAATAAATCTTTGTCATCATCATCTTAACCTATTTTTAGCTATTTTTTCAATAAACATCTTCAACCCATCTCTCGCCATTTGAGTCTTTGTCACTCTTCCAATGAAACTCTAACCCACAAAAACTTATTTGTGTAATGCACTGTGACAGTCGATTTTTTGGACTTGCATTGAACAAAATTATATACTTCAAAACAAAAATGGGAGATTCTGTTTCCCTCACGCTGTGCCCTATCTAAAAGAATGTAATGTTAATCATGATATAAAATAAATCAAAGCAGTAAACTTTCTTTTTTGCAATAAAATCTTCTCCAAAAACAGAGTAAAAACTATGAAACTACTCTATAGTTAGAGAGATTTCATGGTACATAGACATCTTCCTCAAAATCCATGTAGAATGGAAAGTCCCCAAGTTTTGCAACTAGCAGTTTTTTAAAAATTTCACGCCCCCTGGGAATGAAGGCATTGAGCTTCTCACCCTAAAAACAATTGAAGAAAAGTACTTGTACTTTCACTGGAGTACAAAACTGCGGCCAGGGTGATACAGTATATATATGATACTGCGGTTGAGTCCAATGGAATGTACACATTTGGGAATAATTGCACACTGTTAAAGGTTGTGATATGTATCGAACAATGTGCACTTAAAGAAATAAAAAGGAGAACAAAAGACTACGTAACCTGATTTTAATTTGACAAAAGTTTCCTTGTTATTGCGTTTATATTGAAGTAGGGACGGCAATGTGTTTAGTTACAAGTTGGGTGACATGAGTGACTTGCCAGCATCTATTCTCATTATGGGCGCATCCGTGTCTTTTTTTTCTTTTAATTTTCTGCGCTTGGGCAGGGTATTTATTTATAGATTATAACCTCAGTTCAGTTGTGTTTGTGGTGGGTTTTAATTTTTGCTGCATGGAGTCATTGTGCTCAAAACACATATGTATGTGCATAATATTTATTATACGACATGTTTCGTATCAAAAATTATAAATTCATCTTAAATTGAGTTTGGCGTATTTTAATTTCTCTACATACAAGCATGAAAATGTTAATTCATCAACAAGTGATCAATTGGATGGTAGACTTTAATTTAAGTATAGTGTAAATTGGTTCACTACTAAGGCGGCAGGATTATCTTATGCTTTTTGAGTTTAAATGGTGGGCCATAGAAGTGATTTCTTTTCTTCCTCATTTGATCCAGACTCCATCTTTATCTCCTCTGCCCTGGTAGCCTAGTCTTCATGATAAGGGTAGCCAGTACGAGCTGCCTCTGGAATGGTGAGCTCAATGCCATAAGAATGGTCAACCACAACTTGAGTACACAAATAGTTCTCAACAGCAAGTACAAACAAGAACAAGTGTTGATCAACGCCTGGCCCACGTGTGATCCCGTCACATCGAATCATCACATAGAGATGGGACAGTTGCTGTTTGATAACACTGTGATGTGTTTTGTTGCAGAAGACGCACAACCTCAAAAATCCAACCTAACCCCATTCATTTGCCATAAAAGCTATTGCTCTCATTGCATAATCCCAAAACCTTGCTGGTCTTAAGGGGGAGAAAGTGCTGGAACTGCAGAAAGGAGGCTACTTTCTTTATTTTGAGGTGGAGAGGTTAATGGAACAGCTGCGGGAAGGGATTGAATTGATGAATGAGGACAGAGATGACTAATGACAGCAGTTCCCTGACCTTTTTCTTTAATCTCCACTTTCTGAATGTTGACTGAATTGAATGCATTAGTATAATGATGACTCCTTGCTAATAGTGCTGCCATTTGTTAGTGCTCCAAGAAATCATCGAAGTGACATGAATATCCATTCCGGGGCTAAAGTTGAAAGTGCGGTTCTACGGTTATTTATTTATTTATTTTGGCTGTTACAATAAACACTCGCGGCCTGTTTCTTTATTAGTATCCCACGGCTGCATGTGAATTATAGAATTTCCGTGAAAGGTTTAATATATTTTTTGTTAAATTTCTAGTATTCAATGCAGGCAGTATTCTCAAATGCCAAAAATGTGAAATTTTAGAATAATAGATCCTTTAAGAACATTTCAAAATTTTGATACTGGGAGAGGGTTGGATAAAATTTGGAAAGCCTAATGATGGATGCTGATTTTGTTTTTTAGGCCATGGCGAGTTTTTAAAGTCTTATATTCTTCTGTTGTTTTTCCTCTTCATATCCATAATGTTTTTTATTCTCTTTTTTATTTTTGGGTTTTAGATTAAATCAGAAGAGAAAGGAGAGGTATTTTTTTAATGGCTGGAAATGAGTAGCATGGCTAAAAAGTGTAGTTGAAAAGGGTTTGACAGAAAGTGGGTTTGAGATGGTGAACTTGTTCAAATGATTTTAGAGAAATGATTCTAATTTTCTACTTTTTGTTTTGAAAATGAAATTTTCAGGCAAGAATTCTGACTTAAAGAATTAGGGAATTTAAAAATGATGGAATTTACAACATTTTAGAATTCCCACATGGCAATAGTTTTTACTTCAAACTTAGGATATGCCACCTTTTTTTTTTTTTTTTTCTGCGCATGTAGGTTACCTTCCTACTCTCGATGATCCAGGATTCAACCTAGTCATTTGTAGAGACCAAGGTGCCTTATCATTGAGTTAACAATGAATTGACTGAAAAAATGAGAACGGCACCAACCATGACAACACATCTATCCATGAGAGAGAACGACTGAAAGAGAAAACTCCCTTATTGTTTCTATCATAGAGAGCATTGTATATTTTTACAATGTGCATGGGAGAGCATCTTTCCACGTAAGGAAAAAGGACTCAAGATTGCCGGCTAGGTAGTGTTGGCCAAGTGGGTCAAGACTAGTGCATTCAATATCTTGGGTAGGTTTTCTAATTATATTAGAATTTTCCTATTTGCTACTAGTAGTCTCCTAATAGTATTAGGATTTTCCTTTGTTTAAGAATAGAATTCTTAGGGCAATGGAAGTGGAGATAATATAGATAATGTAATCTATAATCCTAGACATATGCTAATATTCTAACAGTGTAGATTCACAGATTGGTGGAGAACTTAGTCGAAATTGATTTCCCGTGAATGTAAGCATTTTTATCAAACCACGTAAATATCTTATTTTCTTGTATTGTTGATTGTTGATCTCGGTTGCTCATACATACACGTGCATATGGTGCTATCATATCGACAACAAGTAGTATTAGAGCCAGGCTAGGATCTCCTAGGGATTAGAGTTACGCCGTACAGTCGGTGGAGGTCAATTGCTTTTAGGCGATTTGGATCTCTGTTCCATCTTGGAAAACAGAGAAGCGATCAATTTGGTGATCTCTGGTTTTGTGCCATAATCAGAGAAAGAAATTCAAGAGAGGTTTTGGATTCTATTCGCAGGTTAATTGGAGAAGAAACAAAGAGTTTCTTAAAAATCTCGAAAGCGGCGAAAACAAAGGATGCCATCTTCCCCACTGCGCCACACCACCATTGTCGCTAGGATCGCCGTTCCACGCCCGTCATTGTTGCCACCTCGCCTAGCCGAGCAAGGTTGCCCCGCTTCCGTCAGCTGCAGCTGCTATTTAGGCGTTGCAGCATAGAAAGAGGGCAGAGGTCTTTTCCGTCCTTGTCGTAGGAACCAATGAAGTGAAAGGGAAGGAGAGACCTGGTTTCTCGGATCTAGGTTAGGTTTAGATAAGGTTTTGACTTGACTTGTAGCAGCAGAAACCCAAGAGTTTGGATTAGGTTTGGATAGGGTTCAACCTAACTTGTGATCAACAAAGCCCGCACAACAATGTAATGCTGACATGGGCTTGTACTATCAAAGCTGTTTGATGAGAATCGACGATAGAAGTTTGTTTCTGCAATATCTTGATCATCTGACGGCCGATCAGAGATTTATTTGCGCCTACTGACTCGTTTCAAGCAAATTTACATGTTCGTGGAAGAAGATTGGTTGTTTGACAGTCAATGAGAGAGTTTCACTAAATTGGATTGTAAAGTACCATTTCCGCAATTTCAGAGCCATTCGGGGTTTGATTTCAGAGCCTTTCTTCTAGCATGCTTGTGATGAGCGTGGGACAAGAATAAAGGTTAGTGTTAGTTGTTTGTTTTTCCTATTAGCTTAATTGAGATAGAAAACAATACGATGAACATTACCGTTGTTAATCTTAACCATACAAATTAGTTGATCTAAATACCAAAGATGGAAAACGTCCTTTATTGTAAAGATATTTATAATCCTATTGAGGGGGATAGTGCTCAATCAAAAAATATGAAAGATGCAACTTAGAACAAGATGCATAGAAAGGTGATTGGTCATATCAGATAGTGGGTTGATAACAACATGTTTCACTACTTTTCTAATGAAACCAATGTGCATACCCTTTGGAAAAAGATAAAAGCAAGGTATGATAAAAGAACCATAGTGAACAAAACCTTTTTAATCATAAAGCTTGTTAACATGAAAGTCAATGACGGTGGTCAGATTGAAGATCACATCAATGAGTTCCAAAGTGTGGTTAATCAGTCAACTACAATGAAAATGGTCTTTGATGATGAAATGCAAGCTTTGTTGCTTTTGAGGTTTTGCCGGATACATGGGAAACATTAGTTGTTTCCATGAGCAACTCTATTCCAAATGGTGTGTTGTTTATGAGTCAGGTTATTAGTACTTTAGAGAATGAAAAAACTAGAAGGAAAATTACAGAGACAGATAATGCACATGCCTTGTCATTAAGAATAGGGGGAGGAGTACGACTAGGGGACCAAATGGGGGTTGTGGCAAGTCTAAAGGTAGATCACAGATCAAGAAAAAGTCTATAAAATGCTTTTTATATGGTAAGATGGGCCATATTAAGAAAAATTGTTTTGTCTTAAAAGAATAAAAAAGAGCCAACAATGAGAAGAAGGATGACAAAGAAAACACTACAACTACTTTAGTACAAGAAGTGGTGGTGTTCGCCAGCGATGATGATGAGTGTTTGAGTGATGTAGATGATCAGGTTAAGTAGGTTGTTTATACAGTAGCATTACTTCAAAAATGGTAGATGGAAGCTCACTAGGGTCTCCTGTTATTGCGAAAAGGAAAGCAGGTAATACGCTCTGTAAAACCCATGTGAGTTGTGTAAAGGTGTATTAAATGTTATTCAAGATAACTCATCTATGAATCTGTGGCACAAACGATTTGGTCATGTGAGTGAGAAAGGACTGCAGATGTTGGCAAAAAATAATTTAATTCCTTACTCCAAAGGTACATCCATTGACCCTTGTGATTATTGTTTGTTTGGCAAACAACAGAAGGTTACTTTCTTTGTTACATCTAAACTGAAATTTAATGTATTGGATTTGGTATATTCTAATATTTGTATTCCCATGGAGGTAGTAATAATGGATGGCAATAAGTTTTTTGTTATGTTTATCGATGATGTATCCAGGAAAGTCTGGGTTTATACACTAAATTAAAAATCAAGTGTTCTGGATTTTTTAACAGTTCCATGTCATGGTTGAAAGAGAAACATGTAAATTTTTGAAGTATCTCTGCACAGATACTGGTGGTGAGTATAAGCCTAACTAGTTTTAGAAGCTACTGTTTGAAGTATTATATTCGATATGAAAAGATAGTTCCTGATACTCTATAGCGTAATGGTATGGTAGAGAGAATGAAGGCACTATTCTTGAGAAGATGATATGCATAATGAGAGTAGCAAAGTTGCCCAAGTTATTTTGGGATGAAGCCACACTGACTGCCAGTTATCTAATTAATAGATTTCTCTCAATCCTTTTGAATTTTGATCTCTCAGAAAGAATATGGACATGTAAAAATGCTTTATATTCACACTTGAACGTGTTTGGGTGTAAAGCATTTGCACATGTAATAAAGAAGTAGCCTTTAAAGTTAGACGATAAGGCAATGAGTTGCATTTTTCTGGCAATGGTGGATATGAGTTTTGCTATAGGTTAAGGGATCTAGAGAAGAAAAGAATTATAAGAAGTAGGGATATGGTTTTTCATGAAGACCAGTTTTTTGGAGATATTGAGAAGATTGATAAGTTTTTTGAAACAGTTGATAAAGTAGTTGATCTCACATTGACTCCATCTCTAGTGCAAACTACAGGTGGAGAAGGTAGACAAAACGATTCTGATAGTGATAAGGCACAGAGGTTGCCAGATGATTAGGGTATTGAGCAGGAGGAACTGCAGTCTACTTAGTTGAAATCCACGGAACCTGATGCTAGGAGGTCTACTGGAGAGCGTCAACCATCAACTAGGTATCCTGCACTCGATATATTTTCTTTATTGATGAGAGGGAGTGAAGGAGCTTCTAAGAAGTAATGACTCATAGTGATAAAGATGAGTGGATGAAGGCTATGTAAGATAAGATGAGTTCTTTAAAGAAGAACAAGACTTATGAGCTGGTATAACTACCTAAAGATAAGAATGTTCTAAAAAACAAATGGGCGTTCAAGCTAAAAAAGGATGATAATGGAAAATTGGTGAAGCACAAAGCACGGTTAGTGGTAAAAGGCTTTGTACAAACGAAGGGCATCGACTTTAATGATGGTTTCTCTCCTATTATGAAGATGACTTCTGTTAGAGTTATCTTGGGTCTAGCCGCTAGCATGGACCTTGAGCTTGAACAGATGGACGTAAAGACTGCGTTTTTTCATAGTAATTTGAAAGAAGAGATCTACATGACTCAGCCAGATGGGCTTGAGGTAGAAGGAAAAAAAAACAGGTGGTTTATAAGTTAAAAAAGAGTCTTTACGGGCTGAAGCAGGCACCAAGATAGTGGTACAAGAAGTTTGATTCATTTATGTTGAGTCATGGATACTAGATGATAGCTGCAGATCACTATGTTTATGTTCGTTAATTTATTGATGGCAAGTTCATCATCTTTCTTTTGTTTGTAGATGATACACTGATGTTTAATAGGATAACAAGTTGATTGACAAGTTGAAAGAGAAGATGTCAAAGTTGTTTGACATGAAAGACTTGGGTCCTGTAAGGTCCGAATTCGAACTAATCATAATTTACTATAATTAATCTTGTTTTACCTTAATTAATACATCATTTGACTAACTCAATCCAAAACCTTTGGTTTGGGTCATGGATAAGTAGTTAGGTTGGGTTCAAACCTTACTTTTGTAGTCAAGGACTTGTTCATAAATTAGAGTTACATGGTTTTACATCATATTAATTGCATCATGTGTATCCAATCATATGGGTTATCTTTTATATTTGGCCCAGCCTAATTCATATTCATCTTAGCCCAACTAGAGTCCAATTGACTAAACTGTAAATCCCATAAGCAAACTGGACTTGCTTGTAATTTTTAGAAGATTTGATTTAAAACTAACTTAAGCCCATCTTCCCTTTTCATTCTCTGAATGTCCTTTGTTGGAGCAGCTTCTTTTTCTCCTCTCTCACTTTCTTTCATCTTTCTTTAAGCACTTGGAGATCTTGCATGTTGGAGTAGCTTCTTTTTCTCCTCTCTCACTTTTTTTCATCTTTCCTTAAGCACTTGGAGATCTTGCATGCCCTTTTGGAGTGGAGAATCTTCTTCCCCACACTCTTTAAAGTCATCTCTTTCCCTCTTCACTCTCTTAACCACCTGTTGGAGCCTCTCTTCTTCTGTTATTCTCCATAACATCTTCAATTTCAAGGGTAGTTGGAGCTTGCATCTATGAGCACAAGGTTTCATCTTCTTTTTTCATCCACTTGTATTTCTTCTTCACTAAAACACCAGATTTGGTCTCCTCTTCTTCTCTACAGTTCCCTAAGGTAAGGATTCCATCACCATTTCAATTCTTTGGACCCCATGGTCAAAAAGACTTCATTTTGTAACATATATGCATCTCACACTCATTTTGTCAATTGCATGCCTTAGGATTGATTCTATTGAGGCTTTCTCCACCATTAAACTAAAAGATAAGCTTGTTTCGGGTAAAGCACTGAGTTAAGGCAAGTATAAGTGTATATGTTGCTACATGTATAGTTAATTATATTGATTCTTTAAGAATTTTATGTCAATGCTAAGTTATAGTTATCATACTCCTTAATTTCAATAATGTGAGATGATTTATGTGCTAATGAATGTAATTAAGACTACATGATGTTAATCGACGAAGGAGAAACCCAATTATGGAGTCGAAGGGTATTAGAGGAGTGTTAAAGGATTAAATTGATGAATGGGAGTGGAAGAAGCCAAAGGAAAAATGGACGAATCAATTTAGAACTAATCTTGCCTATAGCCAAAGGCTCCAGAGCCGATCGGTCGGACAAGGGGTCCGATTAATCGGATTCTAGTTCTGGGAGGTCCGATCGGTCTGAAATTTGTTTGTTCGATCGGACACCCTTTTTAATTATTTCAAAGGGGTATCCATTAGAAGCTAATTTGGCCTTTTATTAAGACCCTAGCGAGGTGATTTAAGCCAATCTTATTGTAGGACATTAAGTATAGACAAAGACAATTTAGGGGCTTAGAAATGGTATCCTTACCTTAAACAAATTAGCCTAATAATAATTAACACCGAGAAGGAAGAGTATCGAGCTATCACTCATTCCCTCTTTATTCTCCTGCTAGTTTCCAATGTCACGTCATGAGTGTTAGTTTAAGAAGAGAGTGTCCATCACTTATTCAATGTAACACTAATATTTTGGTAACATATTGACACCGGACATTTTATGAATATACCATATTGCATGACTAAGGAAATATGAATTATCTTAACTAGGGTTGGCTAGTAAATATCCTTATTAATATTTTAATTCAAATGCATTCATATTGTTAAGGTAATCCTTGCCTTCAATATGATAATTCATGTACCAATTTTTCCTGGGCGAACCTTAAGGCAAAATCAAAGACAAGGCTTTTACTGAGTGTAAGTCTGTGAGCCAAGATAAGGTTAACCGAGGTTGAGAAGTTCGAGAACTATTAGCTTATTTAAGTATGCATCGTTTGATTATTAGTAACTTTGTCAAATTCCAATTTTATGACTGTATATGATCTCAATACTGATATATGCTTCTGTATAAGTATCAGAAGATTGTAACATATAATAAGTATGAAAGTGATAAATCTCAATCGGCCTTGATACATTGAGTTAGCACCACTTTGCTTATACCCATCGGAGGTTCAAAGGGACTACTTTAGGGTATTCCATCTGTTACCTATTGCAGTAGTTATATGATGAGTTGGTCGGCACTCTTTGAGTAACTAGACAGATCTTAGCCTGACTGCTAATAATTTCCTACCATATAATATGTGCTTTCCTTAGAGAAAAGATATCTATGTGGATGCCAATTAGTATGCTAATGTATTTTCATTCATGATTCCTTAATCATGCTCACTCATATGGACAACATGCCTAGTTTTTGCTTTTGCCCTCATTTAATTAATATGTCTTCAAATTCAATTGATACAGCATGATAGACTTATATATTCTTATATTTATTTAATTGTCGTGTTAATAGTGTTACTCTTGGTGTTACAGATACATGACCCACTGCTGACATAACAATCGATGCTGCCCCGGAGGGAACCCCAATGGTACCTTGGGGTGTAGACGAGTGGAATGAGGGTGGCATTTACTACTAGTCATCCTATATAGTCTATTATAGGGATTTATTTTGGGCTTGTTTAGGCTTTAGTCGAGTTCTGGCTTATGGACAGATCATGCCATCATCATCATGTTATTTTTAGAGTTACTGATTGATGGACATGTCATTTTATATTTATGTATATGTTTATGTATCTTAGTATCATATGCATGTGGATGGACTGCTTAATAAACCTCAATTTAAGTTAATGAATGGATGCTTTATAAATGTCTATAACAATTACATATGTACTTCATAGGTTTCCACTTCGTTGTTGAATTAATTGACACGTGTTTTATGGATCTTCCTCACATGTACTTGTGGAATCACTATTGTGGCCATTCGTACATGTCTTAACTTGGCACGAATTGTCAATGCGTTGCATGTGTTGCACCTTTGGATCCACCCTACTCCCCAATTCTCGGGTTTGGGGTTGATAGGTCCTGTATGTATGATATTAAGCATGCAAATACATTGTGATAGGAATGCCAAGAAGATGTGGTTGTTATAGGAGAAATATGTTGAACGAATACTCGAGCGGTTCAACATGAATAATATTAAGCTAGTTAGCATGCCTCTAGCCAATCACTTCAAGTTAAGCAAGTACTTGTGTCCTACTATAGATAAAGAAAATGAATAGATGGTGTTTGTTCCTTCCTCCTTTGCTGTGGCAAGTCTTATGTATGCCATGGTTTGAATAAGGTTAGACATTGCTCATGTTATGGGTTTAGTGAGTAGATTTCTATCTAATCTTGAAAAAGAGTATTGTGAAGCAGTAAAGTAGATCTTCATGTATTTGAGAGGTACTTCCAAGTTGTGCTTATGTTTTGGAGGCTCAAAACCATTGGTACATGGCTTTACTGATATTGATTTTATAGCTGATCTTGATCATTGGTTGTTGACTTAAGGTTATTTGTTTATTTTCATAGGGGGAGCTATCTCCTGGCAATCGAAGTTATATAAGCATACAGCATAGTTTATAACTGAAGTGGAATACATAGCTATTAATGAAAGAGGACGGAAGATGCTTTCATTGAAGAGATTACTTTAAGAACTGGGTTTGAAGCAAAAAGAGTATTATGTAGTTTACTATGATAGTCAGAGTGCTATGGATTTCAGTAGAATGCTATATATATAATGGTCATATGAAGCATGTTGATGTAAAATATCATTGGATTCGTGAGGTGATGGAAAAGAACTTCATGAAATTGAAAAAGATTCACAAAAAAAAAAAAAAATCCCTCAAACATGATAAAAAAGTCATGTTTAAGAGAAAGTTGGAGCAGTATTTACAGTTTGCAGGGTTGAACTCCCAATGAGGGGTTCAGGGCATATTCCCCATGATCTAGAGAGGGAGATTGTTGGCCAGGTGGTTTAGACCAAGTGAGTTCAGTGTCTTGATAGTTTTCCTAATTATATTAGGACTTTCCTGTTTGATAATAGCCGACTCTTAATAGTATTAGGACTTTCTTTTGTCTAATAATAGAAATTTTGGAGCTAAGTAAGTGGAGATTATATATTTGATGTAATCTTTAACCCTAAACATATGCTGGGATTTTAAGGCTGTGAATTCACAGATGGGTGGAGAACCCAGTAAAAATTGGTTTTCTGTAGACATATTATCTTTGTTGAACTACGTAAATCTCTTATCTTCTTATGTAGATGATTGTTGATCTTAATTGCTCACATGCACACACACAATGGTGGTGTCATACCTACAACGGGTACTTGGGTGATTAGAGCAGACAATCGACCACTGGGTACCACTTCTCTCTTCACATTAAGTGTACTTGGAACTAGGCACAACGTTTGATCCTATTTTCTTTTTTTACCATTGAGGATGTGCAAATTCATATCAGCAAATATACTTACATGTGAATAGTGCAAGATTTTTTAATCCCGACCAACTACAAAACTAAAATTAAAGACGTTGGTTGAAAATGATTCAACTTTTTTTTTGTGTGTGTTTGTGGTAAAGTTGTCCATCTTAGAACATGCTTCAAGAATTAAGGCCCATTATGGTATAAATAAATGATATAAAACTATAATCATTCAGAAAAATAATAATTATAAAATAAATAGAAAATTCACCACCTCTCCAAATCCAACAAAAGCTGAAAACATTTTTACCCAAAAAAGCAAAAGCCTAAAATGCACGAGGACTCACCTGGTCCTCCGAAAACATGGGCCCCAGTACGTAGGTACGAACTCAATGCTTAAAGGATTCTGGAGGATACGAATTCTCTTGCTCCCGCACCCCATTTTCTCTTTATCGAAAAAGTCATCTGCGCTGTTATACGCAGTTGTTGGGTAGGTCCAGACAAGCACCAGACGCACCATCTACTGTGAACATTATCCTGTGAAATGTGGGGCCCACCATGTGTACTTGTGCAAATTTGGATGTATCCGCGGAGGGCCTTGTTGGTTGAATTGGCCTGGCCATCGGCAGGATATTTCCGAGTGAGGGTTCGGGTTCACTTGGGCAACTTTGGAAGTTCAAGTTGACTCATCCAGACTCAGCTTGAGTTGGCAGAAATTCAAACCGCAGCAAGGGTTGGGTGACTTCGAGTGTGATTAACTACTGTTAGTAATGTTCCGTGGCATGGACCCAGAATTTTCTTTTGAAGCATGTGGACCAAAATAGGAAATATGATTTTGGGAACAAAATCAGAATATTTATGTAGGTTTTAGGGTGGGCAAAAGATTGTTATGTGAATTCCAAAATTCAAACAAAAACTTTTATTATTATAGTTTTAGAAGCACACTAATGTCCAATTGTGCGACCACCTCTTCTGGATGCACTTTGGTCCGCCCATCGTAATGTGTATATATCCAATTTGACGCCACACATTTTGTTAGTGAGGTTAAAGAAGTAAGTTAAAAAGGTCAACCTGAACTCTAAAGTTATATTGGTGGACTAGCCGCTAGTGTGATAAATTGGGTTAGTGAGTCAAGCAACAACCTAAAGTCAGGGGTCACTTATTTTTAAAGCCTTTTTAGCTAAGGTTGTAGACAATGTGAAGTTTACAATTATTTTTAGCCTTATTTTCTAAAGGCAGTAGACAATGCAAAATTTACAATTATTTTTATTATCACCATCATCATTAAAGCTTTATTCCAATTATGTTGGGGTCGGCTACATGAATTTTTTTTTTCTATATTGATCTATCATGAGTTGAATCCTTAAATAAGTTAAAATCTAATTTTTACTATCCCTATCTACGTCTTCTTTCACCTTTTTCGTCTCCTTGGACGACCATCAACATGCATAGTTAAACTTTTTCTTACTGACGTTGTTGCCGATCTAGGTCCTATATGCTCAAATTATCTTAATTCGGTTTTTCTAATCTTATACCCCTATATATTCTCAAAAGCACTTATTTTTAATTTTATGTTTTCTATATTTACTGCATATATACCTCAACATTCTCATATTTTCAACATTCATTTTATGCATGTGTTGTTTTTTTATTGACCAAAATTCTTTCCTATAAATTATAGCTAGTCTAATCATTGACTTATAAAATTCTGCTTTTAATCTTAATGGCATTTGTCGGTCACAAAGTACAGAAGAAAAATTTATAATTTCTTTAGACAGAACTAATAAGCTTAATTGTTTTTAAATGATGAAATAGTAAATTCTACATTGTGATTTTTACAAGGTGGCTGCATTACCACAACTTCTAAAGGTGGGCCCCAATTGGCTCATGAAAAAGTGCATTTTTTTATGACTTTACCGGACACACTAATCCTAAATTAGAACTTAAAATTAAGACCTTTTATTTTACACCTTAATTTAATGGGCTCTAATTAATTAAGCTAGAGTTTCCAAACGGCCCCTTAAGCTCATTTTTTTTAGTAAGGCTGAAAATCTTGCTAACTTAACGTTGAACCAGAGATATGCTAGATCTCTTTCAATATAGGATATCAGAGTTTAATCAGTATTTTAGAACCATGCACTTGCACTAGCATTCTATAAAATTTCTACACACTTTCAAAATTTCAAAAATATTAGATTAAGAAAAACATAGGGAAATAATGTGATTTTGTTCAATGAAAAACTAAAACATAAATTCAACCTGAACAATAAGTATTATTACCTTCAATTTTATATTTTAAATTATCTTTTTCATAATATTTTTTTTATAATGTTTCCCTAAAAACCTTAGTTGCAAATATTCTGACAATTTCCCAGACAAGCATTTGGAAAACGAAGCAGAGAATGCATTTGCGCCAATCTAAACAGTAAAAAAAAAAGATTCTAAATAGACAGTCAATCTCGCTGTGATGAGTGTGAGCTTTAAGTTGTGCCTCATCTTCAATGAGATACACAAGTTGGATGGTTTGGATTGAAGGACGTCTGCCGTTATGTATGGTGATGATAGGCATGGACAATAATCAGAGTATCAACTAAAAAAAAAGCTAAGGCCCAACTGCAAATATGTATTGTTATTTGTATTCCTATGCCCAACACCCAAATAATAGCTGGATGGAGTAGCTGTAACTGTCTTCCATTTGTCTCCTTTACCTCACATGACTTTAAAAGTTTAGTGTCTGTCTCTTTCATCTTGATCTAGACAAGTGCCGAGCGCTGACCCTTTGTTTGAATTTATTTTTGTCTTGAGGCCAGTCCACATAAGAGCCTGTGGATCTTGTGCTGCTGTCATGGATTTCTAAAAGCAGGTACTACAATTGATTCTTTTGTCCAAGCAGGTCGGGGTAAAACGGAAAAAGACAGAAAATTTGCATTCTCACATATTTTAGCATACCATACATGTGTATTTGTGGGTATCGTGAGGATTAGATCTGGTTTTGATGAAATGGGTTTCTCATTTGGTTAATCCAGAGTGTTTATCGGCTGTGTATGACAGTAGCTGTGATTTTGTCTACAAACCACAGCCTGACTTGTGGGCCACTCCTAGACACACGACAAACATGGGCATCTGATCATTTTACCCTTAAATTGAAAAGACTTGAATATATGTTGCTGTGTTTTGTTAGCCAAAATGGCCCATTTTGGGAACTTTGAATGGATTAGATTCGCACACCAATGATATGATTAAACGTAAATGGATCTCCAAAATTTTAGGGTATACCTAAATCCATCGCTAACGGAGATGGAACGGATGCCAAAATGGGTGTTACAACTCTCTCAACCTTCTCTTGATGCTAGCAATTCGATGGTGATGCTCAACCTTTGATTTTGAGTCAGTATGTGTGTGAAGATGAGGGAGTTTCCCAGCTTTTATAGTCGTCTGTCTATCAATGG
The DNA here is from genome assembly GCA_037013555.1 of Sextonia rubra. NCBI lineage: Eukaryota > Viridiplantae > Streptophyta > Magnoliopsida > Laurales > Lauraceae > Sextonia > Sextonia rubra. The sequence continues at coordinate 128,104,553 of JASUAD010000001.1, forward strand.
ACGACTACAACGTCTCCCATTCATTATGGACCGTTGCAAGGTTTCATTCATGGAGATTCAACACAGGAGAAACTGAAAAACGTTATGCATGGGCAGTGAATGGCAATAAAGGAGAGAAGAGAACCGTTACAGTCATGGGCGGTGGTCATTTGGACCACTACCCTCGTCTTCCAACAATCTCCCACTTGGTCCATATGACCACCATACAGCTGCTTAGTTTATATATATATAGAAAATACTTTATTTTGTAAATGAATTTTAAAAACGACTCTAACTGATGCGCATTATTTGAAAACACCGATCATCCATGAAAACTATAATGCTAAGGTCTTTAATCTGTAATTAGGTTAGTTTACTAATGCGAACTGTGGCGGTTACACATCTTTACGATATATTTCCTTTCACAATCACAACACCAGTATCCTTTCCTAATCAAGAACTTAACTTTAATATGACTACTTTAATGGGAATTATAATGTTATAACACTTTTATATTCTTACTTCATTGCATAATTATTACATGTGAATATATAACAAAGTAAGAGTTGCAAAATCGTTTCTTTAATTGGTCAATGAATAGTGTCATACATAATTGATTCCGTCAAGGCATATCTATCAATCCCATGCTCAATACATGGTCTTTAAAATCATTTGGCGCCAATGCCTTTGTCAATGGATCAGCAACCATGAGCTTCGATGGAGCTCCAACAATTGACACTAAACGATCTCGCATCTTTTCTTTCAAAACAAGGTATTTTACTTTCAGAAACTTTGATTTACTGGAACACTTGTCATTCTGTGGAAAAAGTCGAGTAGCATTGTTATTGCAGTAAAGTTTTAGCGGTTCAGAAACAATGCCCATAATTGTAAGTCCTTTGATGAAGTTACTCATCCATAATGTGTGACCAGTGGCTTCAAAGCACGCCACATACTCTACATCAAATGTGGATGGAGTGACTAGCGTTTGCTTTGCACTCCTCCACGACACTGCCCCGCCAGCTAACAGAAAGATGTAACCAGATGTTGACCTTCTAGTATCGAGACAACCTGCAAAGTCAGAATCTGAATATCCAATGACCTCCAGCGTATTGGATCTCTGATATGTGAGCATGTATCTTCTAGTGTCGTTGAGATAACGCATCACTTTCTTGACAGTTACCCAGTGAGTTATGCCTGGATTACTTTGATATCGACTTAACATCCCAACTGCAAAACTAATATCTGACCTCATGCATATCTGTAGGTACATTAGACTTCCTACTGCTGCCGCATAAGGATATTTATTCATTTCTAACTTTTCTATGTTAGTCATGGGGCATTGATCTTTACTAAACCTATCTCCCTTAGACATTGGGGCATTTTGTGATTTACTCCTTTCCATTCGGAAACGTTTGAGAATATTTTGCACATAGGCTTCTTGACATAACCCGAGTAATCTTCAAGAGATCGATCTCTGAATATCTCGATTCCTATTACAAAAGTTGCTTCACCCATATCTTTCATGTCAAAATTATTCTCAAGGTATATCTTAGTTTCTCGGATCATATTAAGGTCATTGCTGACTAGTAAAATGTCATCTACATACAGGACTAAAAGGATAAACTTGCTCCCACTGATCTTAAGGTAAATACAATGGTCAACTGGATTTCCGGTAAAACCAAAAGATGTAATAATATGATTAAACTTTAAGTACCATTGTCTGGAAGCTTGTTTCAGCCCATATATCGACTTCTTTAACTTACAGACCAGCCTTCGATTATTACCTTGTTGAACAAACCCTTCAGGTTGTTCCATGTACACTTCTTCATCAAGATTCCCATTCAAAAAAGCTGTTTTAACATCCATCTGATATAGCTCTAAGTCATAATGAGCTACTAGAGCCATTACAATTTTGAATGAGTCTTTCTTAGATACCGGAGAGTAGGTTTCGTGAAAATCGAGACCTTCTCTCTGAGTGAATCCCTTAGCCATTAGTCGGGCTTTAAATCGTTCAACTTTACCTTTAGAGTCCTTTTTGGTCTTAAAGACCCATTTACAACCGACGGTCTTGGACCCTTCAGGTAGTTCAACGAGATCCCAAACGTCATTTACAGCCATGGATTCTAATTCTTCTTTCATAGCATCTAACCATTTATCAGAATTGTCACTGTGTACAGCTTCATTAAAAGTTTTTGGATCTTCTTTAATTCCAATATCCGATTCTTCTAGATACACAACATAATCATCCGAAACAGCAGGCCTTCTCATATGAGTCGACTTTCTCAATACTTCCAGATTTTCTTCAGGAATGTTTGGTTGTATTGGAGGAGTTGGTTGTGTATCTTGAGGAATTGGATCAACAGATCGTTTTGGGAATGCCCCTATATCGAGTGGAATCATTAATCCATCTTAAGTAGAGCATTGAGGCTCATCCCTAATCTCCTTATATATAATGTTTCTAGCCTCGCTACTCCCACTGTTGTCATGATTCTCCAAAAACTTAGCATTATGAGACTCAACTATTCTTAGTGAATGATTAGGACAGTAAAATCGATACCCTTTAGACCTTTCTAGATAACCAATAAAATATCCGCTCATAGTTCTAGGGTCTAACTTCTTTTCTTGTGGATTATACACTCGCACTTTAGATGGACATTCCCAAACTCTGAAATGGTTTAAGTTGGGTTTCCTTCCAGTCCACAACTCGAAAGGAGTTTTGGGAACTGCTTTATAGGAACCCTATTTAAAATATACATGGCCATCTTCAGTGCTTCACCCCACATAGACTCGGGTAATGAAGTATTACTAACCATACTCCTAACCATATCTAAAAGAGTTCTATTCCTTCTTTCAGCAATTCCATTCTGCTGAGGAGTTCCAGGCATTGTGTATTGGGCAACAATACCTTCGGATTCTAGGAATCTTGCAAACGGACCAGAGTTACGGCCCGCTTTAGTGTACCTACCATAGTATTCACCACCACGATTTGATCTCACAATTTTGATCTTCCTATCTAATTGCTTTTCTACTTCTGCCTTGAATATTTTGAACATAGTCAAAGTATCAGACTTTTCTTTAATGAGATAGAAAAAACCAAAATGTGAGTAATCATCTATAAATGTGATGAAATATTGTTCTCCTGCAAAACAAGGTGTATCTATTTTTCCACAAACATCCGTATGGATTAACTGCAGGAGTTCAGAACTTCGTGTGGTAATTTTCTTGACTATTTGTGTCTGTTTTCCTTTAATACAGTCAACACAGACACCGAAATTAGTGAAATCAAGGGTTGATAATAACCCGTCCTTCACTAATCTCAACATCCTCTCTTTCGAAATGTGTCCTAACCGTTTATACCACAACATGGAGGAGTTCTCTTTTATCAGTCCTTTTTTCATGCCAACATTCATTCCACAAGAAACATGGTCTGTAGTCAGTGATTGTGTATATAAAGTATCTAACTGTAACTTATATAAACTATCACACAATAAACTACTACCAATCATTATATTATTAAAAAATAGTTTCAAAGATCCTTTATCAAAATTAAAGACATATCCTTTCACATCCAATTGAGAAATAGAAACCAAATTTCGGGAAATCTCCGGAACATAGAAGGTGTTCGGCAGATCTAAAACGAATCCGGTATCTAGCACCAGCCTATATGTGCCTACTGCCTCGATTCTTGACTCCTTTCGGTTTCCCATAACGATGGTTCGTTCCCCATCACTTGGCCTCCGGGTTGAAAGGAATCCCTACATACAACCAGAAATGTGAACAGTTGCACCAGAGTCTACCCACCATGTATTAGATGGGACATTAATAATATTGGTTTCACATACAAGAGATAAATTTCTTTGCTTACCTCTTTTTTCAAATTAATTTTTCCTTTTGAGGCAGCTTTTCTTGAAATGTCCTTTCTTGCCACAAAAGTGACATTCTTCGGACCCTTTCTTTCCCTTTCTTTTCATCGGTTTCTAACCTTTCGGATCTACTTTGGGCGTGTTGGCATTGTTCTTGAGGTTTCTAAAACCTTTCCTGCCCTTAACTTGGGAGACTAAGTTTACTTGAAGTTGCCCCTCAACCTTAAGCCTCCTCTCTTCTTGATCACATCTTGCGATCAGCTCAGTTATGGTCCACCGACTAGAGCTCTGATTGTAAGTTACCTTAAACGGGCCAAATGCAGGGGGAAGGGAATCTAGAATAAATTGGATCATATATCCATCTGAGATACTCATATCTATATCCTTCAACTTGGATGCTAGGTTAGACATGAGTAGGATATGTTCCCTAACTCCCTTCGTCCCATCGTACTGCATGTTAGTTAATTTGTTCATTAATGTGGCACCTAATGCCTTGTCAGTCACTTCAAATTGTGACTTAATTTGTTCTAAGAGTTCCTTGGCATGTTTTCTTGGATCAAGTGATCCCCTAATACTCTTAGAAACTGAAGTCATAATAATCTTTTGGCATTTCTTGTCACATTTGTGCCACTGTTCATGTTTGGCCTTTTCAGGTGCAGAACTCTGTTCTGTGAGGGCAGGAGGCATGGGCTCATCTACGACCATTTCTAAGTCGAGAAAAGTTATAGTCAATGCTAACATGTCTAACCATTCAGGATAGTTTGATCCATCTAATAAGGGAATGGTTCCTAAGCACGAGGGAAGAGTCAATGATCTGGAGGAAGAAGCTGTAAAAGAAAGAAGATATAAAATATTACTTTCACAATTCTATAATGCTTTGAATACACAGGGAATCTTACAACAAAAATAATAATTTGACATCATTACAAATAACCTTTAGGTCAAATGCAACATGTTAATTTTATTATTCTCAATTATTTGATAAAACCATAATTTATTAAGTGAATAAGTGAGATCCTACCTTTGGGCATAGATCAACATGAATTCACAAAACATCTTTAATGTGTTTTATCCCAATCTTCAAATAATCGAAAGATAAACTCCTTTGGGTCGATTATCTATCCTTTAAGTGAAATTGCAATTTAAGTGTCATATGTGGTATCTTTTATTCAATATGTAAAATATGAGTTTCATCGTAACTGGGCCACTTTGGTGACTATCTAGTTAACTCATAATTTCAAATTGAAACCTATGACACTAATTTATTTATCAAACATTCATGCATGTAACAAATTATAACTCAAACAACATTAATCATGTAAACAATAAGCGGAAAACATGAATTTAAATGAGTTAAACATGCATAAAACCTTATGATATTATCATTGAACCATTGGATTGGGAATTAAATTCACTAATATGGTAGATCTCATCATAATGAACACAACAAAAGAAACGGATCGAAAATCCGATATTATATGTGTCCATAATGATCAAAATAAGATTTTGATCGTTCATTTTTCTTTGATCTGGCCATGATCTGATCACATTTAAATGATCAAATCCCATCAGAATGATTACAACATTTAAATATATCAATTGGACGGTTCTGATCGGAATGGATCAATTTTATAATGACCCAATTATTCAAAACATACAATTATCAAAATTAATAATACTTTATTCAAATCAGGCCAGGCCAGTGGGTCGGGTCAGACCCATGTCATAAAATAACCTGTTCAGTCCAATCGGGCTTGACAGGTTGGGCTGGGTCGGAACCGACCTATGAAATAACAATAACTGAAAACCCAACTTTGCGGGGTTCAGATCAGGTCGGGTCGGACCTGACCTGCCATTAATATATTCTGTTATGTTGGGCTGGGCCAGGTCAGTCGACCCGGGTCAGTCTAAAACCCGAATCTGAGGCCCAATTATCTTTAATTCCAGTTGAGCCGGGTTAGTCGGGTCAAGTCTGACCTGTAAACCGAAATTGCAAGCCTGACCCGCAAGTCGGGTCGGATCCAAATCGGGTTTGCAATTCCTGCCCGTATATGGTCCGGGTCGTGAACATCGGGTCGGGTAGTTCAGTGGGTTGACCCATCTAAAAACCCAGACCCATATTTAATTGGGTTAGCTTCCAGGTCATCGGCTTGACCCGCAAAGCGACCCGGCAGACCCGAAAAATGACCTGGCACTATTCATCGTCTCCTTCAACAGAGACGGTGAATAGCCGGGGTCCCCAGACACGCCGGCAAGGCCGCGGACGGCGGCTGGGGTCCGGCGCGGGGCTGGCGATGGCTGCGGTAGGGACGGCCGGCCCTTTCTCGTCGCCGGCCGGCGGCTGCAAATTTTTTTTTTCTTTCTGTACTGCGCTGTGCTTGCGCCGCGCGCAGCCTGCGCAGCGCCTGCGGAGTGCCTGTGCGCCCCTGCGCAGAGTCATGGTTGTCGCCCCAGGCGACGGCTAAGCCTCTTGTTTCGTTTTTTTTTTTTTTTTAACTCTGCTCTGTTTGACTATTCTGAAAATGGAAAAACAGAGGTTCCGTTTTTCTGTAATTCTAATCCACTCAAAGCATTAACCGTGTGCTTTGATACCAATTGTTAGCCAAAATGACTCATTCTGGGAACTTTGAACGGATTAGATTCCCAAACCAATGGTATGATTAAACGTAAATAGATCTCCAAAATTTTAGGACATACCTGAATCCATCGCTAACGGAGACGGAACGGATGCCAAAATGGGTGTTACAACTCCCTCAACCTTCTCTTGATGCCAGCAATTCGATGGTGATGCTCAGCCTTTGATTTTGAGTCAGTATGTGTGTGAAGATGAGGGAGTTTCCTAGCTTTTATAGTCGTCTGTCCATCAATGGACAACTGCAACGTCTCCCATTCATTATAGACCGTTGCAAGGTTTCATTCATGGAGATTCAACATAGGAGAAACTGAAAAACGTTATGCATGGGCAGTGAATGGCAATAAAGGAGAGAAGAGAACCGTTACAGTCATGGGCGGTGGTCATTTGGACCACCACCCTTGTCTTCCAACATGTTTTTTATATGACCAGTTCATATAGTTCATTCAGGGAGCTGTCATTTGTACATAGATTTGGATTCTTCATACGTAGTCCAAAAATTATTTTCTTTTAATTTTTAAAAGATTCCCACCCCCTTCTCTCCCTTCACATACTCTCACCCTCCCTTCTCCCCTTCCCTACTTTCCCTCTCGCCGGCAATGAACTCCAGCTGTGGAGGGGAGCTGCCCTCTCTCTCCCTCTTTCTCTTTATCCTCTCCCTCCTTCTTTCTCTCCTCTTATGTCTTCACCCCCGCCTTTTCCTCTCCCCCTCTCCTCCTTTTTCAGCCCTACGAAGCCGAACATCCCCCCTCTCCACCTAGTAGGGGAGAGGAAGAGGAAGGAGAGGAGAGAAGATGAAGAAAGAGAAGAGAAGGGAGAGGAGAGGTGAAGAGAGGAGAGGAAGGAGGAGGGAGGGCGGAGGGAGAGGGAGATTACCTCCACCGCTGGAGTTCATCGCCAGGGGTGGCTTGACCATTGGGTCAGAAAAACCTTTGCTTTAGGCCCCCTAGAAAATAAGGCCCCCCAAAAAAATAAATTTCATCCTTTTTTCCAATCTAAAAAAATAAGGTCTTTAAAAAGTAATTATAACAACTTAAGATCTCATAAAAGTAATTAAAGCAACTACCATATTTTTACATTTCAGAAAAAATAGGTGTTATCTTTTTGTGTTTCAAAAAAAGAATTAAAGACCAGTGAGAAGAGAAAATGTTGCCATTAAAAAAAAACCCTAAAATCACAACAAGCAAGAAATCATTTTCTGTTTTAAAAATCATTTTTGCACATTTTTCCCTCTATATTTATGCTACTTAAAATCCTTAAAAGACAATTCAAATATAATCATTTTTTTTCATATTGAAGAAGCTGCATCAAATTCAAAAGTAATCAATATTTAGAATCTTTGTGGCCAATACTAATAAATCACTAAATTGACTTTTATGGTTCGATGCTTTTAAAAAAGAAATTAATTACAAGCTCATATTATATGTTTATATAGTTAGTGTTCTTTTTATTTGTAAATATTATTAGTTATAATTCATAAATATTAAATTTGTCTACTAGAAAAATATTGACAATACCTGAAACTGTTGTTTTTATAGAAAGAAGTTTTTTAAAATTAAAATTGATAAAATCTTAATTTAGATCAACAATGTCATAAAAAAGATTAAGTAGATTAGTCATACTATTAATTGAAAAAGATATGTTAGCAAAATTTGAATATAAAAACTTAAATAGTAATATTGCATTACAAAAAATGAAAAAAAATAAATTTTAAATAAAATATTATAATAATATTAAAAATAAAAAATTACCACATTTAAGATTGTCACTTTAGGCCTTAAATTTTCTTGAGCTGGCCTTGTTCATCGCTGGCCATGGGAGAGGTATAGAAGGAAAGGAAAAGAGAGAAGAAAAGAAAGTGTGTAAAGAGAGAAGCTGGAGGTGCTTTAAGATATCTACTTGTGCGATATCTTAAATGGTTCGAGATCATAACTTAGCAGGATATCTCACTCCATGATATCCTAATAACGTAGGATATCGAACAAATTTGAGTTTTTTTTTTCACTCTTTCCTCCCAAATCCAAAGTGCATTTTTACCACGAAACTATATTTCATTTTCTTCAGTTTTGCAATTTTTTCGGATTTTTGAATTAGAGATCTTCATTTTCTATTTAAGGCATAAATAAATCAATTTATATGGTGTAAAAACTTATTTTTAGTTTTTTTAATGAAAATTGTGAACTCACTTAACAATATTTAGATCCTTATATATAATTTAAAACATATAAGAGAGTGCATCCTTATATATGACAGATGAGGGTTCTATACTGATTTTAAAATTAATGGATTTTTTAATGAATTGATGTTGCTTGTTGCTTAGCTTGAGACATTGTAAATTATCTTCTACAATTGTAAGTGGAGCGGGATAAGCTTTGAACTAGGGCGTGGGCCATCCAGCTCATAGCTGTATTTCTTTATGGAGATTTGTGTGACCACACTCACATCACAGAATGTTGATGGTATGCTCCTTAATTGTAGAGCCTAATACAAATCTTAAAATTCATGGAAGGAAAAATGATGGGAATATCATGCTACTAATGACTAGATATAGACAAAAATTAAATCCCTCTCACCAGTCTAAAGAGCCTCATAGTTTTACAATTTCCCACCTTTAGAGTTTTTTGCTTTGCTTAATTATTTAATAAAATGAATTATTATGCTTAAATCTAATGATGGATATTGGTGTGATAAATAACAAGAGGTACATGAACGAGGGTTCCGGTGTTTGATGAAAATATTAAGTTGTAGTTCCCCACCATCACTATAATTAAGGAATGATCTGTATTGTTATTTTAGAAAAAAGGTTCCTTACCACCGAGGTGAAAATGTTTAAGCAGTTATATTGATTCCTTATATAGTAATTCTCTTACCTCCATATCTTTCTTCTTTAACCTTTCTGATTGTATGCTGGTAAAGCATAATTTACTTTGAATTCTTAAGTTTTGTATTGAAAACTAAGAAGCTGATAATTATTTAAAAAAATGAAAAGCATTTAGTCTTTTTAGGTACTATTTTTGTGGCATCATATTGTTTTTATAAATATCATAGTATAGGATTTGATGGTATAATCTGTTTTATGATTACTACAACTCTCAATCCATGCAAAGAGATGGTCTATACTTTTTATTAATAAAATCCATATTTATTCAAAATGCTACACGTCAGGATTTCACAAAGGTCAAAATCTAACTTAGTAGGATATCGAATCTTGTGATATCCTAAGTTTTTAGGATATTGCACAATTTGACATCCTACTGCTTTAGGATATCGCAAGTTTAGGGGTAAACTTGAGATTTTTTTGGCATCCTTTCCTGTACGAACAGTTGTACAGTAAATAACTTTTTGTGGATAGTTTTTGGATATTTCTCTGGTTTAAGGGTTTTCGTACGGTAACAATCCCTTATCTATAAGTTGGGACAATTAGCATACGTATGTCTTTATACCCAATATTTGTTAAAAATAGTTCACACTCTTAAATCTGAAAAATATTAAAAAACTGTTCACCAAAAGTTATTTACCACATAGTTGTTCATATAGGAAAGGACGCCCGAAAAATATTGATTTTGCCCTCAAATAATTGATATCCTAAAACAGTATGATATTGAGTTGTGTGATATCCTAAAAAAGTAGGATATCACATGGTTTGATATCTTACTAAATTAGGATATCGAATTATGCAATATCTTAACAATGTAAGATATCAAATAAATTCAGATTCTTTTTTACCCTTTCCCCTAAACCCAAAACAAATTTTACCATGAAATTGTGTTTCGTTTAGTCGTTTCTGCATTTTTCATATTCTTGAATTGGGGCTCTTCGTTTTGTATTATCTAGAGATTATCTATTTTGGTTGTCACAAGAGGTATGCGGTCTTTATCTTATTTTTTAGGGCATAGATAAATCAATTTATGTGGTGTAAACCCCTTTTTAGTTTTTTTCCTTATTTAATAAAAATTGTAAAATCACTTAACAATATTTAGATATTTATATGTGATGTGAAATATATAGGAGAGTGCATCCTTATATATGATGGAAGAGGGCTTTATGTTGATTTTGAAATTCATGGATTTTCCTATGAACTGCAGGGGCTTGCTGCTGACCTTGGGGCATTGTAAGTTACCATCTCCAAATGTAGAGAGGAGTGGGATGAGCTTTGAAAAAGCGCATGGGCCATCTAAGCCATAACCCTATTTCTTTATAGAGAACTGTGTGACCACATCCATATCACAGAATGTTAATGATTTGCCCTTAAATTCTATTAGACCTAATAAAAATCCTAAAATTCGTGTGAGGGAAAAGGATGAGAATGTCATGCTACTAATGACTAAGTAGGGGCAAAAATTATATCCGGCTCACCAGTTTAAAGAGCTTTACAGTTTTACAATTTTCGACCATTAGAATTTTTTTATGCTTAATCATTAAATAAAATAAATTATTTTACTTAAATCTAACGGTGGATATTGGTTTGATAAGTCACAAGGGATACGTGAACGAGGGCTTCGGTGTTTGATGAAAATACTAAGTTGTAGTTCTCCACCATCACTATAACAAGGAATGATCCCTATTACTGTTTTGGAAAGAAGGTTCTCCACCGCTGACGTGATAGTGTTTTGGCATTTATATTGGTTCCTTATATATTAATTCTCCTACATCCATAACTTGTACCTTTAACATTTCTAATAGCACATTGACAAAGCATAATTTACTTTGTGTTTAGTACTGCACTTTGATGGGGAGCTTGATGTAGATCGCTCGCATCCAATATATAAGAGAGGAGAGCAAAAGCCTCAATAGCATCATAACTTACAATTCACTAATTGAAAAAGTTGGAAAAGAAAACCAATTGGGAGCTAAGAAATGGGTGCCCTTACATGCAATACATGTGTCATACCAGCTAAAATTTCACACTACTAGGCCTAAGAGATGATAACGATCTCATAAGAATGTTTTGCTCAATATTGCTCACCAAGCATCGCAATCTTACCCCCATGCGCTAAATTATTTTGAATTTTTACGAGCTCATCTTTAATGTTCTTGATTGTGCTAAACTTGCACAACATTGACATAGCTTTTGATCATGACTGTGCAAAACCTACACTACACATCTATATTGCTTGTCATTAACTGATTTTCAATCATTTGACTCTTAGCCTTTACATAAGGTTCTAGCCTTTTGATTTATACGGTTAAAAATATGGTTTTTCTTTGTGAAACCAAAGACTATTGTTGGTGAATATGCTTCAATGAGACTTGTAACTTGTGACTTTTTTATATGGGTGAGTGCAGAGGCATTTCACTAACAAGAAGTGTCATGTGCATGGTGCAAGCGTTTTAAGCATAAATTGCTTAAATTCTAACTTTCTAACAGTTAATAAATCAAATTGTTTGGGAAGTAACAACTTTGCTCATTAAGAATTCAAATGGATAATTTGCATCTGAATGTACAGGATAGGTCTAATGGGTCATCTTCACGTGTCAAATCAAAATTCCATTTATTTGAGTAATCATTATTTAAAATGACAAATGAGTACAACAATGAAAAGTAATAAGGAGACTCAATAGAAGAAGAAAATCAAGGACTACAATTTGAAATGGTCTGGTCAAATATCTATAAAATAAAAAACAACTCTTGTTCAATTACTGAAAGGTAATAGGCTTAAGGTATTAGATAAATCATTCATTTAACATAAAAATAGAGAAACTAGCATACTAGAGCACATTAACTATAGACTTCTTCCTGCCCATTTGACTCAAAAACAAATGACATCTAATGTGGATTTGAGCAACTCCAATTTCCCAAGTTTCATGTTATTAATAAATATCAAGAAATTGTTGAGGGCCAAAACTAAGCATATAGACTAAGCTTCTGGTTGTTAACGTCCGGCCTTCTGTTATGACTTTCCTAATGTTGTTGTGAACCTAGTAAAAATTCTGAAAAAAGGAAAATCATCAGAAAACCTATAAAAATCAGGTGACCATATTTGCGCAGTTTTTGGATGATGAGTAGATCATGGGTGAGCCACACATGAGCACTGTTATGCATGGTTTGCATTGCTCCAGTCCCCAAACATTCAAGACTCCTTGAGTCCACTTTTGGGATGAAAAAACAACAATGGTGGGCTTTTGAGATGACACTATTCACTTGATATGTGATATTACAAAAAAGAAAAAAAAAACCCCATTAAAAAGCACCCAAAATCCAAGTAGTTTTTTTGTTTTTTTTTGTTTTTGACGTAGTGATTATTCATCTAACCCATCAATATATCAAAGAGATTTGAAAAACCCTAAGAAGAAGATCAAGCCCCACAAATTACTAACCCTAAAAAACCTTTACTTCCCTTGAAAAACTAACACTCAACAACAAGAGTAGAAAAAAAAACTTCGTTCATGTACATTGGAGTTAAGTGAGTAGATCGTTCGCTGTGAAACCCTAAGCTAGAAAAGATCACTAACTCTATTCTTGAATGTGCAAAATATGAAGGAGTATGAGCTAGAACGATCTCTTTGTGTGATATTAGAAGAAAGATGGTAATATGAAAAAGGAGAAGAATAAGAGAAAGAAGAAGAAGACTTCAGTAAAAACACCATTTATCATGCAGTTAAGCTTCTTCATTTAATGAAGACTGTTTCCGCCTTCTCTACAGTACCCCCCCTCCCTTTACGATAGAATTGAATAGGTGAAAAAATTCAAAAAATTAATTTTATATCCTATTGCTTTAGGATATCACAAGTTTTGGGGTAAAACCGACATTTTTCGGGCGTCATTTTCTGTACGAACAACTTTGTGGTAAGTAACTTTTGGTGAACACTTTTTGGATATTTATCGGGTTTAAGGGCTTCCATGTGGTAATAATCCCAAAATAAACCTACCAAACAGCTGTTCAAATAGAAAAGGACATCTACAAATGATAATTTTTCCCCTGTAGGATATGTTGGCCAAGTAAGTCAAGACCAATTGGGTTCAGTGTCTTGCGTGGTTTCCCTAATTAAATTAGGAATTTCCTTTTTGTTAAATAGCAGTTTTTTAAAAGGATTAGGACTTTCCTTTTTTTTTTTTTTTTTTTTAAAGAATAGAGTTCTTGGGGGATAAGGAAGTGATGATTATATATATGATGTAATATGTTACTAGGCTGAGATTCCAACGCTGTGGATTCACAGATTGGAAGAGAACTTAGTAGAAATTGATTTCCCGCGGACATAGGTATCTTTGCCGAACCACATAAACCTCTTGTCTTCTTGTGTGGTTGATTGTTGATCTTTGTTGTCTACGCACACATGCACACAATAAGTGGTATCAGAGCCTGGCTAGGTTCTCCTAGGGCTTGAGGTTCGTTCGCGGAAGATCAACGGAGTGGAATCTCATACAAAGGATTCGGTATCTCGGTGTTCCAAAACAGAGAAGAAGAGAGCACAATGAGTTGATCTCTGCTGGGCCACAGAAGAAAAAGTTAGGTTCTGTTGCTAGACATCTTTGTTGGAGAAGATTGCCGGTTCTATTGGGTTTTGGCTGCTGGAATTTTGAGAGAGAAGAAGCCCGAAAAAAGAAGAGCTCCTTGTCGCTACCTTGTGAAGTTGCTACCGCTGGGATCGTCGCTCTGCTGCTAATTGCTGACGGTCGTCGGTGAATGCCGTCGCCTTACCAATCTCGAGCCAGTTGCTGGTCGCCGGGCCTATCTGCCATAGCCGAAGAAGAAAGGGGCAGTGTTTGGTTCCTTGTTGCAAAACAGGGAAGATGGGATGAAAAAGACATAGCCTGGGTTTTTTTAAACCAGGTCAGTTTGGTTTGGGTTGGGTCAGTTTGACTGACCCGTTGTGCACAAGCCTAGTAGAACATGTGCAGTTTATGGCTCGGGCTGACCCAACCCGAACCCGTTTGCAGCAAGCCCAGCCTACCAGCATAGGCTCATGTCAACTGACGTCAGTGAAGGTACGATCAAAGGCCAAATTTGATCGGATCGACAGCAGAATTTTGTTCTACGTTATCTTGATCATCCGACAACTGATCGGAGATCCATTTGTGCCTACGGACTTGTTTCGAACAGATCTATGTGTTTGTAGAAGAATATGGCTGTTTAATGGTCAATGAGGAGTTTGACCCCATCGGAACACAGAAAACTATTTTTGCCATATCGGAGCCATCTAAGGTTGGATTTCACATCCGTTTCTTCCAACGTGCTCGTATTAACGAGATTTATAGCTTGGTGCAGGAGTTAAGGTTAATGTTAGTTGTTTGTTTTTCCTTTTGCTTAATTTAATTGGGATGGAGAACAACATTATCATGATTAAGCTCAACTATTCCAATTGGTTGATTTTGAAACTGAAGATGGAGGATATTCTCTATTGTAAAGACATTTATGATCCCATTGAGGGGGATAATGCCTGACTAAAAGTTATGCAAGATGCTGAATAGAATAAGTTGAATAGAAAAGCAATTAGTCACATTAAACAGTGGGTTAAAAACAGTATATTTCACCATATGTCTAATGAAACTAATGTGAATACCCTTTGGAAAAAGCTAGAAGCAATATATGATAAAAAGACCACAGTAAACAAAACCTTTTTGGTTAGAAAGGTTGTGAACATGAAATTCAAGGATGGTGGTCAGATTGAAGATCACATTAATGAATTCCAAAGTATGGTAAATCAGTTAGCTACAATGAAGATGGTCTTTGATGATAAGATGCAAGATTTGTTGCTTCTGAATTCTTTGCCAGATACATAGGAGCTATTAGATGTTTCCATGAGCAACTCTACTGTAGATGGTGTGTTGTTCATGAGTCAGGTTACTAGTAATCTACAAAATGAAGAAACTAAAAGGAAATTTACAGGACAGATAATGCACAGGCCTTTGTTACTGGTAACAGGAGGAGGGGTAAGAGTAAAGGACCAAAAAGGGGTTGTGGCAAGTCTAAAGGTGAATCACAGACTAAAAAAAAGTTTGTGAAATGCTTTTTCTATGGAAAGATGGGTCACATTAGGAAAAATTGTTTTTTCTTGAAGGAACATAAAGGATTTAAAAATGAGAAGAAGAATGATAGTGATAACACTACAGCTACATTAGGAGAGGTAGTAGTGGTGCTCGTTGGCGATAATGATAAGTGTTTGAGCATTACAGATGATTAAGTTGAGTAGGTTGTTGATACAGCAACATCCTACCATGCTACTCTTTGTATGGAGATGTTCACGACGTACAAAGCAGGTGACTTTGGTACTGTGAAGATGGGCAACACGAGTCATTCAGAGATTGTTGGTATCGGTGATGTCTGTATTATAATCGATATTGGTTGCACAATGACGCTGAAAGATGTATGACTTATTCCTGAGCTGCGGTTGAATCTGATTTCTGGGACTGCATTGGGTCGTGCAAGTTATGAGAATTACTTCGGAAATGGAAGATGGAAGCTCACTATAGGGTCTCTTGTTATTGTGAAAGGAAAAGCGGATAATACGCTTTATAAAACACATGAAGCTGTGCAAAGGTGTGTTGAATGCTTTTCAAGGCAGTTCCTCTCCAAATCTGTGGCATAAGAAACTTAGTCATATGAGTGAGAAAGGCCTGCAGATGTTGGCAAAGAAGGATTTAATTTCTTACTCCAAAGGTATATTCCTTGACCTTGTGATTATTGTTTGTATGGCAAATAGCATAGGGTTGCTTTTTCTTCGACATTAAAATTAAAATCTAATGTATTGGATTTTGTATATTCTGATGTTTATGGTCCCATGGAGGTAGAATCATTAGGTGAGAATAAATTCTTTGTCATGTTTGTCGATGATGTATCTAGGAAAGTCTGGGTTTATGCATTGAAATCAAAGGATCAAGTGTTCTAAATTTTTTAGCAGTTTCATGTAATGGTTAAAAGAGAAACAAGTAAACTCTTGAAGTATCTCCGCACAGATAATAGGGGTGAGTGCACATCCAACTAGTTTAAAAGTTACTGTTTGAAGCATGGCATTTGATATGAAAAGAAAGTTCCTGGTACTCCACAACACAATGGTGTGGCAGAAAGAATGAACCGCACTCTTCTTGAAAAGATGAGATACATGATGAGATTAGCACAGTTGCTTAAATCATTCTGAGGTGAGCTGTTTTGACTATCAGTTATTTGATTAATAGATCTTTCTTAGTTCCTTTAAATTTTAATCTTCCAGAAAGAAGATAGGTAAAAATACTTCCTATTTACACTTAAAGGTGTTTAGGTATAAAGCATTTTTATATGTACCAAATAAGTAGCGTTCCAAGTTAGACGATAAGGCAGTGAGTTTTATCTTTCTTAGGTATGGTGAAGATGAGTTTGGCTACATGTTATGGGATCCAGAGAAGAGGAAAATTATCAGAAGTAGGGATGTGGTTTTCCATGAAGACCAATTTTTTGGAGGTGTTGAGAAGAATGATAAGTTTTCTGAGATAGTTGATGGAGTGGTTGGTCTCATACCGACTCTTTCTCCGATGTAAACTAGAGGTGGAGAAGGTGGACAAAATGATCTAGATCATGATGAGGCACGGGTTGCCAGATGATGAGGGTATTGAGCAGGGGGAGCTGAGTCTCCTCGGTTGGAAACCATGGAATCTCAAGTTAGGAGGTCTATACGAGAGCGTCAACCATTAACTAAGTATCCTACATTTGAATATATTTTGCTCACTGATGAGGAGGAGCTAGAGAGCTTCCGAGAAAAAACGACTCATGATGATAAACATGAGTGGATGAAGGCTATACAGGACGAGATGAGTTCTTTGGCGAAGAACAAGACATATAAGCTGCTGCAACTTTCTAAAGATAGAAATCTTTTGAAAGACAAATGGGTGTTCAAGCTAAAAAGGGATGAGAATGGCAAACTGGTGAAGCACAAAGCACGGTGAGTGGTAAAGGCTTCACACAGATGAAGGGTATCGACTTTTGTGATATTTTCTCTCCTGTTGTGAAAATGACCTCTATCAGAGTCGTCTTGGGTCTAGTCGCCAGCATGGACCTTGAGCTTGAACAGATGGATGTGAAGACTGCATTTCTTCATGATGACTTAAAAGAAAAGATCTACATGACTCAGCCAGAGGAGTTTGAGGTAGAAGGAAACAAATAGATAGTTTGCAAGTTGAAGAAGAGTCTCTACGGGCTGAAGCAAGCACCGAGACAGTGGTATAAGAAGTTTGATTCATTCATGTTTAGTCATGGGTACCGTAAGACAGTTGCAAATCACTGTGTTTATGTTTGTCAATTTATCGATTGCAGGTTCATCATCCTTCTTTTATATGTAGATGATATGTTGATAGTTAGACATGATAGCAAGTTGATTAGCAAGTTAAAAGAGGAGATGTCAAAGTCACTTGACATGAAAGACTTAGGTTTTGCACGAACGATATTGGGCATATAAATACATTGTGACAGGAGTTCTAAGCAGCTGTGGTTATTACAGAAGAAATATGTTAATCAAGTATTCGAGCGGTTCAACATGAAGAATGCTAAGCCAGTTAGTATTCCTCTAGCCAGTCACTTCAAATTAAGTAAGCGCTTATGTCCTATTACAGATGATGAAAAGGCACGAATGGCATGTGTTCTTTACTTATCTGCTGTGGGGAGTCTTATGTGTTCCATGGTTGGTACACGGCTAGACATTGCTCATGCTTTGAGTATAGTGAGTAAATTTCTATCTAACCCTGGAAAAGAGCATTGAGATGCAGTGAAGTGGATATTTAGGTATTTGAGAGGTACTTCTAAGTTGTGCTTATGTTTTGAAGGCTTAAAACCAGTGGTGGAAGGTTATACTTGTCACGACCCGAGCCCAGAAATCGGGGTTAGCGAAAAGCTAAACCAGTGACACACGTACTCCCGTGCACGTGCATCCAAACCCAGTCCAGATGCACACACACAAGGGATTTAACACGTGCGAACTAAGCGTACGCAGAAGCTGTACATATCATAGCAAGCAACAAAGGAAAGTAGCGGAAGCCAAAAACAAATGCGGAGCGGAAAGATAAAGCAAAGGACAAAGATAAACACGATGATATAAAATCCGAATACACATCCAAAATCATGATATACAAATATACAGAGCACAAAGTCCAAAGTGCCCAAATACAAAATTTCAAAAGACCAAAACTCCAAACAGAAGGTCACTGATATGCATGCACCCACTCGGCAGAGATGATCAGGCCCACTCTGCCAAACCGGAGGGTGCCTCTACACTCGGCCCTGCAGCCTCCTCGACCGCCGGGGAGCTGGGCAAGGGATCTGTGCCTGCAACACCACAGACAACACAAATGAATACAACGATCCAGCAAATACAAGTAACAAGGCTGAAACACTCATAGTATCAAGTAGAATAAGGACAGAATAGTAATTTCAGAGTTTCATCTTAGTATGCTAAGCAAATCGTGCGTAGAAGTAATACATGATATTTGAATCAAAGCTTAGAAATACTGAACTAAGTGGCTACTACGTTAACCATATTCTCTCCAATATAGAGAGCAGAGCAGAGCAGATGAGAACACCACTGACCGGGCCAAGGGTACAAGTGGGTCTCGGTTTCCTGGGTTCCGGGGTCGCAAGACAAAGCGACACTGCAGTAATACAAAGATACAGAGATCTAAGCCAGAGGTAACTCCGTCGGGCATCCTAGGGCTGAGGCTGAGTAGAGCCAGACTAAGACCAATCAAATCAAATCTAAAAGAAGGGAGATTATCCGCTTTGGACTCACCGATGGCAAAGACCGGATCTTATCCTCACGTGTTAATCTCTGGGCAGAGCCACCAGGGAATTCCCAAAATATACAAAGCCAGAAATATACAAAGCATAGCCAAAATACAGATCAGAACATAGATTAAGTCAAAGCACAGCATAGATCAAAGCGTAGTGCAGATCGAAGAATAAACAGACATACAGGACGAAAGCAAAATGACTGCGGAATGCATAGACATAGATTGGCAGAACAGAGGGCAAAGCTGTAAACAATATGCAATGCATCTCAGATTAATACGGAGTCAAGGTTCATTACAGGCCAATACTAATCTAGTTGTTCACTGTCACTAACCTTCCATGTTGATGTAGTTTTAAGTTACTCGATGCACCGTTGCCATCCTAGTGTTGCAATGTAATCCTTATGTGCGTCGAAATCCCTTAAACCAACACCCATGGGGAGGTGCTTAACAGAGAATCAACGCTCACATGAATGAGTCACAGCCTAACAGACTATTCATGCGATCCAAATAATCCATTGGGCCGGTTTACGTGTATGGTTCCTTATATATAAGCCCTACAAAGTCACACCATTATCCTAAGTTATATTTCTGATTTGCCACGCCTAACGGTTTAGCCATGAGTGACCTATGGTTGAGCCGGAGACATTTTACGCGCTCGTCGTAATATGCACTACGGCTTAACCGTGGTTCCATTGAAAGCACAGCTAAACTGGTCATCTTCACACTCCGATCTGATACCTTTTTCGGATGAGCTACGGTCAGTATACGGCTTAGCCGTAGACCAATTCACGGCTTGGCCGTAGCAATTCACGGCTTAGCCGTAGCCACACCGTAGGAGTACTGTATCGGGAAAGTTTCGACTGATCAGAGATTTAATTCACGGCTGGGTTACGGTTGGGTCACGGCTAGCTTACGGCTCAGCCGTAGGACGAGTTACGACTCAGCCGTAGCCTAGCCGTAGAACAAAAGTGAAAGTTCAAGTCTCTGGATTGTGAGCCGTAGAAAGTTACGGCTTAGCCGTACAATACAGAAAACGAATTCGGGCTGAGTACAGAAACTGAAATTTGGTACAGAAACGTCTCAAAACAAATTACAGAGGTTCCAAATGCACAAAATTTGGCTGTAAAACATTTGTATATAGAGAATAAGAAGGAATCAAAGAAATCAAACAAAACACCCATATGTGTTATCAAATCCTGTACTTATACTTGCCTCAAACTCTGTCAATCCACCGAATCAAGCTCTAAATCAACTAAAATCAACACAAATCAAGGAAAGAAACCATGCATGAGATGTATGAAGACATACAGAGCTTGGAGAAGGAATCCAATTGGAAAAAGGAAATCAAACCCACTTACCCAAAGCAAGGACAGAGAAAAAGGGAAAGAACCCAATCAAAATGGGAATCCAAATCATCAATCGAGCAAGAGAAGTGAAGAGAAGAGAGAGAGAGAACGTGAAGCTTCTCCTTTTCTTGCATGCAACGTTGGAGACAAATGGACAGGGAGAGAGAGACACCTGGGAGCTGACTCATATATATATAGTTTTGGAAGTTTAAGTCAAAGTCCGGTAAGTTTAAACTATTTACAGTTCAAGTCACACGAAGGTCCAACTTCTCCAATTGACTCCAAATGGGTTTGACACAGTTATGGAATATAACGAGCTCAACAAAATACACGTGCTGACACCAAGATGACGCAAATATGATGCAAGCAAAGCAAAAGAAAAATCACGAAAAAGGGCTTAGAACTATCTATCTCAGGTCAAAGGTTACTCAACTACCTATCCAAAACCCAAAACCAAGTCCAAAAGAATAAAACAACAGAAACACACACTAATGAGCCACTAATCCGGCTCAAAGGGGATCGGAGTGTTACAATACTGATGCTGATTTTGCATGCAATCTTGATCGTTAGTTGTTAACTTCTGGTTATTTGTTTACTTTTGTATGGGGAGCCATCTCCTGGCAATCGAAGTTGCAAAAGTGTATAGTACAGTTTACAACTGAAGTGGAATACATAGCTGCTAATGAAATAGGGAGAGGGATACTTTGGTTGAAGAGATTCTTTCAAGAACTATGTTTGAAACAAGAAGAACATGTAGTTTATTGTGTTAGTCAGAGTGCTATGGATTTCAGTGAGAATGCCGCATATCATGGTCGCATTAAACACGTTGATATCAAGTTTCATTAGATTCGAAAGGTGATCGAGAAGAACTTCTTGAAGCTAGAAAAGATTCACTTGGATAAGAATCCCTTGGACATGATGACAAAGGTTGTATCTAAGGGAAAGTTGGAGCTGTGTTGAGAGTTTGCAGGGCTAAACTCCCAGTAAGGGGTTCAATCGTCTTCCCTATGGTTTGAAGGGGAAGACTGTTGGTAAAGTGGGTCTAGACTAATTGGGTTCAATGTCTTGGTGGTTTCTTTAATTATATTAGGAATTTCCTATTTGTTAAACAGTAGTTTCTTAATAGGATTAGGACTTTCATTTTTTCTAAGAATAGAGTTCCTGAGGGATAAGGAAGTGATGATTATATGTATGATATAATCTGTAACCCTAGATAGAGGTTGCGATTCCAAGGCTGTGGATTCACAGATTGGAGGAGAACCCAGTGGAAATTGGTTTCCCGTGGATGTAGGCATCTTTGTCGAACCACGTAAATATTTTGTCTTCTTGTGTGGTTCATTGTTGATCTTGGTTGTCTATGCACACGCGCACAATAGGATATTGAATGGTGTGATATCCCACAAAAGTAGGATATAGAATAATTCGATATCGTACATCACAAGTTCCATCTCTTTCTCCAAAACCTAAAGCACATTTTCACCATGAAACTCTGGTTTATCTTCATCTTTGTTACATTTTTTTTTCAGATTCCTAAGTTAAGGATTTTCTTATATATGTTTCTATCATCCAAAGATCACTTATTTTGGTCATCATAAGAGGTATGTGGCCTCTATTTTGTTTATCTTCTTCATTTATTGAAAGAAGAATTAGATCATTTTTTCCTCTCTTCGATATAAAGCAAGGGGTGAGAAAAATCTAACTCTCATTCGACATTCTACAATAATAGGATATCAGAAGTTTAAATGGTAAAATCATCATTTGTAGGGTGTCTTTTCCTATACAAATAACTGCATGCTAATTATCATTTTGTGGACAGCTTTCGGGCAAATGTAGGATATAAGAGCATCCGTACGATAAGACTAGTTTAGTTCATATTTATTATAGTAATTATTATAGATATGTGCATCCTATCATGAATGAACTTATGGTGAAATTATGGGTGTAAGCTTGAATTTTGAATTTCTTCATGGTATCGGGGCTGGTCCGACAATGGTTGTCACAACCCGAGCCCAGGAGGTTGGGGGTTAGCAAAAGCCAAACCAATGACACATGTACTCCCGTACCTGCACACATAGACCCGGTCCAAATGTACACGTATAAGGGAAGGTTTACACGTGCAAACATGTACGCGGAAGCTGTAGATATCAAAACATCACAACAATATGTAGGAACAGAGTAGAAAACCAGAAATTACATACATCATATCTGAAAGTGTTACAAAATGAGACAAAATACTGTATACAACTCATGAATGAATGTAGGCTTGATAGATCTCAAAAGAATGAAGACCTATATACAAGATGAGGTCTAGACGCTCTCCGAAAGGAGGGATCACGCCCACTCCTCTAGCCCGGATGGGGCCTTGGGGGTCTCTCCTGCAACCTGATTAACCGACGAGGGGTCGGTCTGGGTATCTGAGCCTGCAACACCAAGGACAAGCATGAATACAACGATCCAGCAAAGTATAAACAATAACAAGATAACACATGTTGTCTCTAATCAAAGTAAAGAACAGAAGTAAATCATAACATTTCAATGCTTGTAAACTAGGCAATCGTGCAAGAAATACAACATATTCTCGTGAATCAAAATACATACACTGTACATAACTAAGCGGCTACCACACATGCCATATGCTCCCAAATGAGGGATCTTATAAACATGAGGAGAACACCATTGTCCGGGCCAGGGTACAAATGGGTCTCGGGTTTCCTGGGGTCCGGATTCCCCAAGACATATCCTTACTGCAGTAAGGCCATATAACTATACCAAAGTCACCCCGTCGGGCTCCTAAGGCTGAGGCAGAGTAGTGCCTGACCATAGTGAATCAATTATGGGCTACACCTCGAGTAAAACATACCAATAAGTACACCATACGTGCATAATCGTGCTCAACATACGTGTATACTCAAGGTGTAAGAGACATATCAAGTAATCCATCAAGTGACGTGTATACGCAATTACATAATTATGTATGTAAAAGAATGGAGGTCAATGCTTGACATGCAAGATGTAATGCAATGAATCCATACCGAATCAAGGGTACTTACAATCCAACTTTATTCTAGTTATCTAGTGTTTCTAACCGTGCATGTTGATGTAGTTTTAAGGTCTCCGATGTATCGTTGTCTAGTATTGCATTTCACTTGAGAGTACACCGAAATACCTTAAACCAACACCCATGGGAAGGTGCTTAACCGTTGGATAACGAACACGAATGATTCGTAGCCCTCGAGATCATTCACGTAGTCGTCTTATAGTCCATTGGGCAAGTCACAGTCACCTACATTCTAGGTCCAAGGCCCTACTAAGTCCTCTTCCTTCCTACTTTTTTCACCTGTACATTTCTCTTAGCTTCGCCGTAGGAGACCTTACGGCTCAGTCGCAGGTTCCTAACGGCTTAGCCGTAAGAGAGGACACGGCTTAGCCGTGGCCACGCCGTAGAAGAGATGCAGATTTGCAGACTCTCAGTTATTTTTAGGGACACCCTGTATTGATCTACGGCTGGGTCATGGTGGCGCTTACGGCTTAGCCGTACTACATGTTACGACTTAGTCGTAGTACAATTCATGGTTTAGCCGTGAATGCGCAGGGCCACTTTCTGAAGGGATTACAGAACAACTGGAAACGAAGGAAACACGAAAAGCAAAAGAGAAGAACTTAACTCAAATGGGTTGTAAACATGCTGTCCATACAAGATCATGAAAGTCATAGCAATTACACACACATACCATTATGAGTTCATACAAGTTACGTTTATACTTGTCTCAATTCGATTCTAACACTCCACTTGCTGTCATTGGGTTCAAATTACTACCAATCACCACTCCCAGCTCTTATGCATGAAAAGAGAAGGAAAATCCTCATAAGCCTCAGCATGGAGAATCGTGGAGAACGAGAAGAGAGGGGAAAGAGGATCCAAACTCCAGACATACCTTGAAGCACATGAATCCCAAGCCCCCTCTTGATGTTGGTGTGAATCAACGAGAACAATCGAAAGAGAGAGAGAGAGAGCTGAAGCACAGAGAAGGAGCTGAGATGAAGATGAAGTCGGTGAAGGCTTATATAGGATAAGGTTGAGGGGAAATTACAACTAAGTCCAAATGCTCAAGGCCATTTACAATTTGAGTCAAATCGAGGTCCAATGAAACCATGCGACATCTTTTGCCATTGGCACAGTTACAATATTTAACGAGCTCAATAAGATACACGTGCTGACACCAAGATGATGCGCAAATGATGAGATCTTGGCAAAAATACAAATTACGAAAAAGGGCTTAGTCTACCTAAACCTGGTTAAACTCAACCCAACTACCTATTCATGGCTCACAAATTAAAACAGGCATAGAACATCATTAACAACAAAAATAACAGTAATTAGTCACTAAACGGGATCAAGCTGGGTCGGAATGTTATAATGGTCTTGCAATCAAGCCGGCCATAGGGTATGCATTCGCAATAGTCACCATCACTTTATTTTTCAATAAAATTAGTCTCCTATCATCTATCCAATCATCCAAATTGTATGATCTCTTCATCCTCATTAGATTGCACGATTGAAAGCTTTTGGAGATAAATTTGATCCAGTGGGCCATTGGCACTGATAGACCAAAAAAAGGTGGAGCGTTTTGTGATAGTGATGCACCAAAAAGACACGAAGATCATTTCTACTAAAAAAAATTAATTTATTTGTTTTTTTAGAAATCAAAGGTTTTATTTTTTTTATGGTCACATAACAAATCCTTAATTATGGACCATGCTATTAAGGGGGGATGTTAGAGATTAATGGATGAGTGATACAATATTGTTTAGGATGTTATAAGTTTGGTAGATTATCCTTATTCTTAGGATAAGGTCAGTTTAGTTCATATTATATATATATATATATATGTACATCCTA
Organism: Sextonia rubra; assembly: GCA_037013555.1. Classification (NCBI taxonomy): domain Eukaryota; kingdom Viridiplantae; phylum Streptophyta; class Magnoliopsida; order Laurales; family Lauraceae; genus Sextonia; species Sextonia rubra. The sequence goes on from JASUAD010000001.1 coordinate 128,129,964, forward strand.
TCATGAATGAGTTTGCAGTGAAATTATGGGTATAAGGAATTTTAAAATTCTTGAATAGATATGTGTACCATGCTAACCCACTTTATTGGACATCTCCAAATTTTATCCAAAAAAGATTTGGCCTTACCCTAAAACTGATTTTTAATTAAGAAATATGATTAACACAATTTTATTTATCATCACATTTTTTATTATTAAAAGTTAAATTTTATGGTGGGACCAAGTCCTATCGAGGTAAAATTTTGAGGATAACCGATACAGTCTAGAGTTTTATTTTGGGTGGATTGGATTTTCAAAAGATGAGTCACACTATGGAGTTTTATTTCTCTTTGTCATTTGGTAAATTCATTTCACTAGTAAATTAAAGTGAACTCTCATTTCAAGACACAATAAACTAAAAAAAGTAAAATCAAAAGTAGAACATTTCGAAAAACTCTTTTACCTTTTAGACAAAGAAGTAAAAAAGTTACTTTTTCATATTTGACAAAAAAAATATACTTTTAACAATAAAAGTGAAAATTTTATATTCTCTTTTTTGGTAAATGATAAGTGCCATAATTCTTTTATTTGACCCTCTATTTCTTTTTATTTTTTTTTAAATGACCCTCACCTCACTTTACTCAATTTATTAAAAATGGGTGTGTGAGTTTGAATTTCTAATGTAGCAAACATAAAAAAGAAAAAAAACTCTGATTTAATTTAATGCTTGCGAAGAGGATACATCCCTCGAGTTTCACCAGATCTCAATCTCATGTGATAGAACGACATTGTTGCACAACACACTGTGCAATTTGAAAATCGTCCCATTAGAGACCTCCAATAATGTGTAGAAAATGAAGTTGGTCTTGCACTTATCAAAATGTTTTAGTATATCAGATATTTGTTTAATGCTAGCACATAAATGGTGGCCAAAATAGACATCCAATAATCTGGTGAAAATGACGTTAGTCTTGCTAGTGAGAAACTCTTGTAGTATTTTTTTTTTTTGCAAACATACTCAAACACACTTACATCACGCTATATCTAGTGATTGTCTGAAGGGATTTTTGTATGTTACCTAATTCATAGGTTGGATAAAACTCCGGGTCCATTAAATTGTATTTTATATTTCTTTTAGTATGTACTTCGGTATGAGTTGTCAGATGCACTAACGTGAAGAAATTGAAAAAAAAGCGACAAACTGAAGTGTTTTAAAGTGTTTTTCTGAAGATAATATAAATTAAAAAGGTCATATCTCACAAAACGAGCATTGAATATAGGAAAGCTATCTACCGTTGGAAGCTCATTTTAAGTAAATATCTGTAGTGCCTAAAATTACATCAATTAGAGTTAAAACAATAAAGTTATAGCCTCGAAATGTCAACAAAAAATTTTGCTGAAATTCGAATTTAATACCTAGACAGAAGAGGCACTTGATTGATCGAACTAGTACTTAATCGATTGGACAATGAAAAAAAACCCCACAGACCTACTAAATTTTATTTCCTTCTTGAAGTGAGACTTTCCTGTTTATACCAATTTCTATCTTGGTTAAAATAGTATTGTGAGGTACAAAATTGGAGATATAAAAAGGAGTTCTCTCTCGACCCTAGATATCTCATGAACCTAAGTGGAGATTACTTATTGGAGATCAACCTCTCTAGAGCTTTTATTGAGAGTTGAAGTGCTTAAACTTTGTTCTAGAAAGCTGTTGCTTCTATATCTCTTGTAGAAATGTAGAGGCCATTTTGAGTGTTTAAAGTGCGAGTTGAGCAAGTGGATAGTAGTATACGGTGAAGGACAGTCGTGTGATGGAAGGGGTTACGTAAGAAGAACTCAATCCTTAAGGTGCGAAAAGGGTGTGAGTATATTTTGTAATTGTTTCAATTTTCTTGGTAGTTGATCTTTGTTGGATTATGGTTTTTTATCCGGTTGGAGTTTTCCACGTTGAAAAGCTGCGTGTTTTCTTGTGGTGTGTGCTTTTATGTTTGATTTATATATTTTATACTGCATAGTTGATTGTTTGCATACATATTGTTGAGTTAATTGCGTTGATCCATTCTAGAGGTTCACCCAAAACTTATATTGTCCTTAATTTTTTTGTGGAAGGAAAGTATCTTACCATTGCATTTCCAGTGTATCAATGAGAACTCTTGCAGTGGTTTAATATTTAGTTCAGCATTACTTGGTGGACTTGACCACTTATTTAAAGGCTCAAAGTTTCGCAGCCGCCATCTATAATCAATGAAGACTTTTGAGGACTTATCTAGGTGGTTATGAATCTTAGATGAAATTAATATTTGGCATTCTTTTAACCTTTAAAATATTTTCAATATAGCCCCACTGGTAAGAGCGTCCCATTTCACACTCCTCACCTCTGCTGCATAAGTAGATAGTCTCACCAAAAAAAAAAAAAAAAGGTTTTTAAGCCTACTCTCTTCCTTCTGTGATGATTATCTTAGCTTTATCTCATAAATTTTTGGAAAAAAGGGGTTATATATAGTCACTGATTCTTTTTTTTTTTAATCCATTTTTACTTTGCTGCTGATTCACTGGTACCTTAATACTCCTCTTCCAAAATAACCAGAGATCAGTTAAATCCCCAAAACGCCATTCCAAAGAACTTCCTTTTTGAATTGTGGACCACACCTTTTCATAATGTTGGACCAAATGTCGTAAAAGTAGATGGCCCGAGCGCCGTGATGACCGATATTATTGTATTATTGTATTGATGTGGACTGTTAGGGGAAAAAAAAAATGTTATCTGGATATGAACATCAGTAGGTCTAGTTGTCAGTAGTCACTGTCAAATTAATGGTAGTATCCACCTCCTCAGGCACATGGCTGACCTTAATTGTCCACAAATTGTCTCCTTAAATTAAGGGACTAACAACTAATTTAGAACAAGATTAAGTTTATGCCTGAGACAACACCATCACGTACATTTGGTTTGGCACACTCTTTAATTATCTTTCGGTTTGCAAAGACTCCTTCAATTTTTAAAATATCATTTTCTGAGACTTTTACCAAAAAATTTTAAAACTTTGTAAAAACTAGAAGGCCCTCAAATTTTAATATAAACAATTGTGCCCCACTCACTATCTCTTTATTTTTTGCTGGTTCGCATTCTTATAGATACTCTCCATTTCTTTTTCTCTTTCTCTACAAAGAGAATCTAAACTTATCATAGGAGATAGAGGTAACTCTTTTTAACTAAATATATTAGTCTGTTTGGATAATTCACTTGTATGTATAGATACATAGTGTAGTTAAGTTTGGTGAGGTGATGTCTCAAATCAAGAGAGAAAATCTGTTTGGATAATTCACTTGTATGTATAGATACATAGTGTAGTTAAGTTTGGTGAGGTGATGTCTCAAATCAAGAGATAAAAAAATATGATATGGTTAAATCATAATATGATGACTTTTTATTTTTAGTTGTTTGAAAATGAATTTTTTTTCTTTTTGTGCAAATGCAAAAAGTAGATGTTCTTTTGTCATTTAGTGGTGAAAATATTGCTTTTTTACTTTGTTTAGAGGGCTTGTCTTTAGTACAGTGACGCTGCAGCGTCCTATGTAGCAAATCAAAATAGGCGTATTAGAATTTCATATGGTAGTATCATCTTTCCAAAACTCTTTATGAGAGAAAGGCTATATTTTTCTTTCCCTTTTTGCCCTTTCAGTGCAAAATCTCTCTCTTGTCTTTGTTACTAAAGAAAAGCCTAAAACACCCCTCTTCAACTTATCTATTACAAACAGATCTTCTTTTTCATCTCTTCTAGATTGTGGTAGGTACGAATACTCCTTGCAAATACATTATTTATCAAAAATACTTCCTACAAATTAGATGTTGAAATGTTATTGACAATATGTCTTCAATATATCGTTAGTTTTATCTTTCTTTACTACCCTTTTTTTTATTTTTAAATTTTCATGACTTAGGCAACTTACACAATGTATATTTTGATATAAGAAAGATTATACTATAAATACATCCACTAGTGTAAATTAACCTAACAAAAATACACAAATAAATGAGTCACCTGAGTTGAAAATCTTTGTCTTACCCTCTCCATATATATATGTGTTTATGATTAATAAAATATTCCGTTAATGTTGATCAAGCGTGACCCAAATTTAACTTTGGTTCGAATACCATAACTTTATTGGATTGGAATCTTGTGCATGATTATTTCTCACTAGACTTGATATTTATGCATGATAATTTAAGTTATCTAATAGCTGATTTTGTTCTCAAGGAAAGTAATTTGTTTATATTTTTTTATTGATATTCTTTGAACTTATTATTTTAGAACTTAATCTGTATCTCTTATAGTCTATCAATTTTTTTTTAGAAAGGTACAAGAAAATGGAAGGCACAAGCTTTCAAAATAGAGCATATGAATTTGATCTCAATGAAGATGTAGTTAATGAAAATTGTGATGAAATTGATGGGACAATACAAGATGTAATTCTATGGAGTCCTCAGTAATTGGACGAAAATCCATATGTCGGCAAGCTATTTTGAATCTACTAATGAGGCACTACAATTCTATAATGGTTTTGCCATATGGTTAGAGGATTTAGTGTACGAAAAGGACAAGTACACAAATCCAAATGAAATGGAAAAATACTAAGGGTTACGTATGTATGTTGGAAAGAAGGCTTTCGTCAACCAAAATGCAACACAATTGAGAATTGAAAAAGGAAGAAGCGGACATTAACTAGAACAGGATGTAAAGCTTTGAACGAAAAGACAAAACAAGATGATGAAAAGTGGTTGTAGTTAAATTTGAAGATCATCATAACCATGAACTATTAAGTCCATCAAAGGTGCAATGTTTCAAATCATATATCAGAGTTAGTGACATATATGGAAAAAAAATTGCAAACATGGCAAAGGCAGGTGCAAAGCCATCAGTCATTAGAAAAATATCAAGTAAAGAAGCAGGAGGTTCTTCTAACCTTTATTGCACTAGAAAAGATGTTCAAAATCATGTTGCACGTATTTGACAAGCAGAAATCAAACTTGGCGATGCTCAATATGTGTACAATTATTTCAAAAAAATGCAAATGCAAGGCTCCCGTTTCTTTTATTCTATGCAAGTTGATAGAAAATCGATTACAAAATATTTTTAGGGCCGATGCTAAGTCAAGGATGGATTATGCATATTTTGGTGATGTTATTAGTTTTGACACTACGTATAAAACAAATAAATATTCGATGCCATTTGTACCTTTTGTGGGAGTTAATCATAATGGTTTTTGCATTGTTAGAAGGTGAAATTAAAAAATTATTTGTATGGTTATTTGAAACATGGTTGAATGAGATGGGTGGACGACATCCAATATCAATAATCACAGATCAAGATGGGGCTACTACGGGCGCAATTGCAAAAGTATTTCAAAATACTTGTCATCTTTTTTGTTTATCGCATATATATATAAGCATGCAGCAAAGAATCTAACACATGTATATAAGGAAGGAAGTAATTTTGCAGCAGAATTTTCTACGTGCATCTTTTTAAAAAGGAGCATGGATGAATTTGAAAGAAGTTGGGAGTCTTTACTTGAAAGATATGATTTGACAGATAATGTATGGCTCAATTTTATGTATAATAAGCATAAAAAATGGGTACTAGTGTATTTGAGAAATACATTTTTTGCAAATATGTAAACAACTCAACGTAGTGAAAGTATAAATTCATTTTTTGATGACTATGCAAATTGGAGGACAATTCTAAATGAGTTTGTTAAGCAATATGAAAGGGCACTCATTAGTCGGCGTGAAATTAAAAATGAAGAAGATTATATAACAAATAATAGTGAATCGGTTTTAAAGACAAATTCTTCCTATAAAAAGCAAGCATCCTAAGAATATCTGTGAATAATGTTTGAAAAGTTTCAACATTAAGTACAATGTAGCGAGTTTGTTATAAATAAAATTGGAAAAGTGGGCTCTATCAGAGAGTATGAATTGAAAAGGTTCATCACAGGACCCTAGCGAAATAAAAAAATCAGAACGTAGGACATATATTGTTACTTACAACTCCTCGGAAATTAGAGCCAATTGCAGTTGTCAAATGTTTGAATTTCAAGGCATTCCATATAGATACATGATAAGTGTTTTTAGGAAAAAAAAAACATCTTAGATGCTCACATCGTGCTACTTATTGAAAGATGGACAAGAAATGTGAAAGACTAATGTTATTTTTAATGAAGAATGGGCTACAGTAGAGGTTAATGGATAACACACTAAAATGGTATAATAAAATATTCTTTATTATGAAGCCCAAGAGTTGTTCAAAAGAGCATCAAAACCTGAGAGATCTTGTGTTGTTACTTTAAATGGATTGAAACGAACCAATAAAGAATTAAATGTGTTGGACGCACAAGCACGGAGGAGAATTATGCGGCAGTTAATCGGTGCTCTAATGTTGAAATTGATCATTCAACAGGAAAAATATTATTTAATCCTAAAGGTAGTAAAATAAAAGGGCAATCATCTGTTAGGTAGTGTGGGTTGGAGATTAATCAAAATAAGAAAAAGAGATATAGCCAATGTAGAAAATTTGGCCACAACACTCACAATTGTCCAGATTCTATAGCCAATAGTTTAGGTAATAAATTTAATGCATTTTAATATATTCATGAATATGACTTCATTTTAAAAGTAATTACTATTGTTTAATTATTATGATTTTTTTTTAAATAGGGACATCAAGTGAATATAATGTCAGTGGACAAGTGATGATTCATGGACCTCAACAACTAGAGTTGTTTAATGGATTTTCGTAAGTTTTTTTCCATCTGCATGTATTTATCATAAGTTTTATGTTGATTCCATTGCCATAACTTATTATTGTATTTATTTTATAAATCAGATGCAACGAAGAAAGTTACTTCTACAGCCAGAACTCTCTCATTGAAAATCCCATATCAATGCCTTGCTTGTTTACACAGGTATAGTTAATATGGAATATGAAAAAATTGATCTTTATTTTTATAATTTAAAATCAATGAATTTTCACTTTCTTTTATGATGTGTAGGAATCTACAATATTTGAAGAGAATAAGGGATCCAAAATATAATTTGAATGATCTTGTGCCAAATAAGCATTCGCGATAGGAAATGAAGATGTTTTGAACACTACATTGGCAATTTTTTAAGTTGATATTAGTAATTTATTAGTTTGTTTTGATCTTTTTTTAGTGAAGTTCAGAAACCATGTTATAAAGATTAAGAAAAATAGATAGGAATTAACATGATGAATGCTCTATAACATGATTGATAATTATGTATTTGTGTAGTTTTGGTGATGTCCCTGTCATTTTTAACCAGGATTGGCCATATGGCTTAGGCCAGAAATTAACTTGGATCTAAATGGAGACATTAATACAATGACCCTATAATCAACTAAAGTTGGTCATATGGATCAGGCCAGAAAATTGGTTTGGATGTAGTGAACCTCTCATAGTTAGCTAAAATTGGACATATGGCTCAGGCCCGAATTTGGGTTGGACTTGACTGCATACTTCATAGTGAACCAAGATTGGCTATATGGCTTAGGTTAGAAATTGCAAGATTGGCCATATAGTTCAAGCCAAAAACTGAGTTGGACATGAATATGGACATCACAACCAACCAAGATTGGCTATATGGCCTTGGTCATCGGAAGTTGGCTTTGTGCACTGGACCTGACCATAGATCTGACATGGTATGGTCAAAAGTTGTCTTAAACCCATCATATTATACCATGATTGGCCGTATGGCTTAGGCCATAAATTAGCTTTTATTGGATGTGTGCTTTGAACCCAACATGACATGGCCACAAAATTTGGCTTGGACTGCGATGTGTGCATTGGACCCAACACACTACCACATAAATCTAAGAGAGTTTGATAGGACCCGACAAATTAATCGAATAAGGGACCCATGACTCATGGGGTATGACATAGGGTGTGACTCCATGACATAAACAGGTTGGCAATCATGGAGTGGATCCAAAGGCTCAATGAATTTAAGCATGTTGATGCATAAGAATGTGCAATGCATGACTATGTTTAGGCCCATCTAATCATGACCCCGTAACAATGGGTCTTGTGTACTCGATAGTTATATATATATATATATTAATGCCAATAGAGTGGGACAAGTGGTATAAGAACAAAAAAACTAGTATGCTTTCTAGAAGTACATTTCAGATTATATGGACTCCAATTTGATGCATTCAATTGTAGGAGAGGATCAGATAAAAAAATTTGTAGGAGAGAAGACGGCTAGAGGTACATATGGTGGATTAGAGATTGGCTAGAAAAATTGAAAATTTTGGAGATGATCGGTTGACAAGAGAAAAGTTGAAGAGAGAGATGGAGTTGAGAGATGTTTTAGGCTTTTCTTTAGTAATAGAAAACAAGAGACATTTTTTAGTTGGATGGGCAAAAATGACAAGAAAGATATATCCTTTCTCTCATAAAGAATTTTGGAAAGAAGCTACTGCCATTTGAAATTCTAATATACTTGGCATATTTTGATTTGCTACACAGGACGTTGCAGCATCGTCGTCGCTCTACTAAAGAGGAGCCCTTATATAGAAAAAGGAGGAATTTTAAATTTCTACACTTTTAATATAATGGGCATATCAAATCATGTATATGAAATGGCTGCTCACTACACTCTTATAAAAAAAGTACAAATTTGAGAATCCGCCTTCTTGACTTTTTGTCATTTATGGGATGTGATGGACTTTATTTTGACTTTTTAAGATCAAAAGAAATATCTCTTTTTTCTTTGGGACTGGTTATTTGAACTTAAGATTGGGTTTAGTAAACTCAACTCCCCTTTTCTCTCTCCACTTCCTTTTCCATCCTCTCTCCTCTCTTTGCCTACCTCCCCCTTTTGGTGAAGGGAGCTGCGGCGCTCTCCCTCCCTTTCCACTCTCTCTTCTATCCATCTCCTTCCCCCCTCTTCCTCCCTCCCCCTCTCCCCCCTCTATTCCCCCTCCATGTTGTCTCCCTACAACAGGGAGATTAGGCGGAGAGAGAGAAGGAGAGAAGAGAGAGAGGGAGGGGAGGGAGGGAGGGAGAGGGAGATAAAGGAAGAGGGAGATGGAGGGGAGGGAGATCGGTTGCCAGCTTTCTTTGCCGAAAGCTAGCAATCATTGCTAGAGGGGGAGGTGGGGAAGGGGAGGAGAGAGGAAGGGAAGGTGAATGGTGAAAGAAAGAGGGGTATTTGGGTAATTTCACCTTAAAAAAAGGGTTGAGTGTACTAAGTCTAATTTTAAGTTTAAATAGTGAATCCCTTTTTCGTTTAGTGGGATGAGAGAATGACATTTGGACTTTTTTTTAAAACAAAAGGTGTTATTTGAAATTTTAACATTTTTTTAGACCCATCTAATTTTCTTATTCCTTTTAAAAGTGACTCTTTACTTAAATATACTTTACAAGTGAGTTATCCAAGCGGGTGCTGTAACTAGCATGTTCAAGTTTATCATGCTATCTTTGTCCATTCGATCACGGTGAACACGCTTGTGATGAGTTTATAATGGACTTGCAATGATCGGTGCAGGCTGTTCGCGTAGTAGGGAAAGGCGATCTTATTGAATTGGGTCGGAAAATGGGCATTTGTTAAACTCTTTCAAAGAAAAAATCAACCGGGAAGTTTGGAAATCAAATAGTGTTCTTAAACTGAAGTGAGGTGTTTTCAACCATGGCATACTTCAGTCCTTAGCTATTAGCTAGCTAGCCAGCTAGAGGTTTGTGTGGTGCACTTAGATGTTCTTGGTGTCCATGTGCACATGTTGATGCTCCATTCTCTATGTATGAAAAAAAAAAAAAACATAATGCAAAAGAATGTCCTAGATTTGAATTTCTATATTGTAGTTCAAAATATAAGTAATGGAAGAATAAAAAAATCAGCAAATAAATTTATCACACACTACAAGAAGAAGACAAGTAGATTTTTACGTGGAAAACCCTACTTAGGAAAAACCACGAATCCTCATCAGACCAACAAAAATCAAGCACTAATAACGAGCAATTATAAAATATACTCACAGACATTTTTTCAGTTGTAACTCAATCTAAAGACTTTAGTTCTTTTTGCACAATCCCTGTTTTCACTGCTCCTCATCGTTCACTGCTCTCCATGCTTGATTCAACATGCTTTGAACCCACTTAAGTCGAACAAATCTTCTACGGAAGAGAAGATAATCTTCTACAAGAGATGTAGAAGAAAATATTTTCTAGCATAAATTTTCAATACAATCTCTCAAATAGCTGCTCGAGAGAAGATATCTCCAATGTGTATTTTCAACTTAAAATAGGGAGATAGGTGGCTTTCAGGAGAAGAGAACAAGTCTATATAAAGAATCGTAGCTTAGGTTAGGGTTAAGATCTTCTTTGAATATTGAAAGGATATGCATAAAATAGGAAGTTCGTCTAAACTAAAATGGTGTGACATGCTTAAGGGGGCTTGACCACTCGCTCGATCGGATGAAAATAACTTACTGTTATTTGACATTTGTTTGTCAGGTTTGAGTGCATAAGAGGTCGGCTTGAGTGCGAGAGGCTCTGTCTCAAGATTGATCACATGCTCAAGCAGCTGGAAAATGTGCTCGAGTGCACTCCATAGAAGTGGATTCTCTTGAGAATTTCTAAATTATCTTCACTTCGTGTGGTTCAATCTATAAAATACATAAGTAAAACTTTATTCTCTGTTTTGTCTGTAGCCCAATGAATTAACCAATACTAAAATTTCCTTACATAATGTTTCATAATTATTTTAGAGAAGAAACGGATGATGATATTGCCGTTGATGTATACAGGTGTGAATAGTGATAATAGAATTAAAAGAAAATTAATTAAGTGATGAAAGCGCCTTATCATATATACTGAAGCCTAAGGGCATTTTTACTCCTTACAAAGTTTAAGGGAATTCTTTTTAGTAAAATTCTCTATTTTCTTAGATAAATGAAGTCTCCAATTAAGAATAAGACTTTTAAAAGAAAAATTCTTAAAAAAAAACCGAAGAAAGCGAACTCCACAAAACCATGGAAAAGGACCTTTTGTCAAGTTTTTATTTTTATCTTTGTTCACTCTCATTCCATGATAGTATGGAATATGACATTCCATTGTATTATGGAACAACAGATATATGACTATCATGTTTGTTTTAGTAGAAAGGAAAATTCATTTAAAAAAAACAGCCAAACAATAAAGAAGTCAAAAGGGGGACAAAACAACTTAATCCCCCACCAAAAGAATAGAAAAGACTCAATCTCAATATGAATCCTTCATAACATATAAACAAAACTTGGCAAGTCATGAGCTTAGCCATGTAGGGTCCCTGAAACATACACAAAGTCTACAAAACTGAATAACGTAGATAAAGTTTTAATGTCTAAAATAATAGAATGTATAGACTAGTCATTGTCTCCCTTCAAACCATTCACAACTTTTTGAGGAATCTGACAAAACAAGAAGCCCAATAAAACCATTTTTCCTTGCTTTCTCCATTGTTGATAAGATCGCCCTCGCTTCGGCTTTGTTTGAAGAGATAGCTTTGGGTTCGTTAGGAGCTCTTGCATCCACAGTAATAACATTTATCATTATTACTAAAGACAAATGAGGTATACTCAACATTAGCCTTATAGGTTGCATCAGAGAAGATTATAGTATCTTTTTAGATGAAATCACAGAAGGGGCTATGTAATGTATTCCACCTTCCCTTAAGTGGAGGTCCTTCGGATAGCATGTAGAATCCTCAATAATTTTATGGACAAGCACTCTAATGACCTTTGATGGATCTAGATAATGACATCTATGAATGAAATCGTTCCTGGCTTTCCATATGGTCCACCACATGGAAATGAACCACATTTTTTAGTGACAATCCTCTAGATGGGGAGGGATTGGGTCATCATGCTCACATGAATCCTTTTCCCATTCAATTAGATCCATAGAATAGATAGAATCAGAACAAAGGCCCCATTTTGAACCAAACCAACAGGCTCTATCAAAGTCATAATGCATGAGAGAATGCACAACTGTGTCCTCCTCCTTTTCACATATGGGACATTTAACCTCAACGTGATTAATCTTACAGGACATTTAGCCTCAACGTGATTAATCTTACTTTTCACATTTGGGACAGTTAACCTTAACATGATTAATCTTAGATTTAATAATAGTTTTTACCAAAATAGCATTTTGAGGCATTTCCACCGAAATAGTAAAATTCTTTGAGGAAGAGGAAGTCTCCATAAGGTTTTCCAATTTACCATAGAGGACTGATTAGTATCATATCTTGTGCAAATTATTTTTTAAGTTGATTTTGTCATCAGTTGGATATTTTTTGAAAAAGGTTACACTGTTTCATCCTTAGCAAAGAATTCAAATAAAAATTTTGCCAATACATTTAATATCAATAGGGTTATTAAAATAATTTTGAAAAGCATTAGTATTTTATTTTTTATCCACACTCCAAAATCTTTAACTTTGAAGACAGAGTTTTAATATGAGAAAAGGATTTTCTGAAACCTCACTGGCTATTAGATTATTTCATGATATTATGAAATTATAGATATTTTATGATATAAGTAAGAAAGTTAAAAAGAAAACAAAGAAAGAAGGTCGTCCTCACTTCGTTTTGAAATGAGTTTTGATGAACTCATGTATTTATATTCAATTTTAAGAAATTTTTTTTCATAAAATCTCAACAAGAATATAAACATTTAACTGAAAAGCTCCACCAAAAATTCCCATACTTTTCATTACCATCTTGGAAGTCCACCAAGATTGAACAGCACGGATCTCAAGCAATCATTTAATGATTAAAGTCAAACAGAACAACTTCACCTCCAAATTGGCGAAGAGAATTTAAACAAGTCAAATTGGAATTCAAGGTTCGTTATCCGAGGCGTATGGTGAGGTCACATGGGCTTGCCTCCCACTTCATTGTCTGATTCTCTTATCTCATTAACTTCGAATCAGTGCCCTCCACACCTCCGCTTGGAGGTGAAAGACTGTAATAATGGCCAGTAGGCTCATTACGCATAGACGTCGTATAGAATGGTCACTCGCGCAGATGATCCGTACCGTCACGTAGCATGGCCCTGATAGACGGCAAGGATCACATGCAAAAGGTGGCAAGCTCTCATCAGACAATCTCTTCATCCTGCGAGCCAATGGCTACTCTTGGTAAAAGCCCCCTTTCAAATATCTCTACCTAGCGAAATCTTCCCCGGGAGACATTCCCATCACAAAATGAACTAGAGAGCGCTCCTGCTATGAAATTAGAATCACCCTGCATTGGAAGTGACCGCACTCCCCCTCAACATTGATTTTTAAATTAGAAAATACAACTAAAATGGCTATACATAGGATGTGATAGGGCTAAATCCACTGACTAGGCTCACAACTTAGAGGGGTTGCTTGTTTGCGGCAGTAACTGATCCATGCGCCTTATAGCTGTACACGATCACATCTGTTCGTTCATGTTTACATATGAGGCATAAATGAGGTGCAGAAATAGCATATAGCTGGTGTCACGTCCCCAAAAAATGAAAAGAGGGTTACGTGAAATTAGGAGTTAATTTTTTTTTAATTCTTCTGTAAACAAACCATTGACTCCTAATTATTTCTTTTCCACAGGATCTTAAGCCGTGGTGAGTTTAGGCCATTCACATTCATTCCCAACCTGCGGAAGTAATTTCAACCAATAGGTACCAAGAGAGGGAAAACAAGTTTGCATATCACTAGATAACAATAATAATATTCCAAGTTGCAAAAGAAGTAAATAATAATTTATTACAATGTCCCACTGAAAGATCAAGTCTCTAAAGAATGATTTATTTAAATTAATTGCAAATTTAACGAGTCACTCCTGTGCTGGGATAGACGGCCTTGTAGCCATCGTTTGCACCCCACTCGGAACATCAGTTGCCTCAAGCGTTTGAAACGCTTCAACCTGCGCCTCCTCCTCGGCAAAGCCGGGCTCGGTACCTATGCATCAATTTTAGAAAATAAGAGTCAACCATAAGTGGCGGCAAGTAAAATACACATAACTCAAAATGAAGTACACTATCAATGTGAGATTAAGACACAAAAATTATAAGAATATGTAAACAATATAAATAAAAGAATGCCATGCAGCATAGAAAGAACGGATCCTACATCCAACTCTACATCAAATGAACAATATCACTTTCGCCGAGCATCGCATCAGCTGATGCCCTTACGGAATTTATACCGTCTTCGGATGCCTCGCATCCTGTCCAGAAACGGTGGATCAAATCCGTCTTCGGATGCCTAGCATCCTGTCCAAAATCACGGTGAAATCAACCGTGTACGAGTGGTAAGCTTGTCTTCGGCCCTAAATCCGGTAAAAATCATCACAGTGTACATCTGTGAACCGACTGCAGTCGTCCAATGACCAGATCCGCATAATAATCTCACACAGCCCTGCCCCTTCCTGTGTCGAGACTCATATACATGGCTCAGTGATTGTTCGACAGACACATCCTACGTTAGTGTGAAGGGCTGGCCATGATCGATATTCAACACCATATAATAAAACATTATACCAACCCAATAGTTTTCAACATACACGAATACCTCATCAATGAACACTGTATAGTCAAGCCACAACACGGTCCAAGTCATCATGATATAACGGGTATCAATTCTAACATATATGCAACAAGGTAAATAAATACAACATGATGATCAAGAAATAATTCCACAAATATTTCTAACACTGTGACCACAATTCACGCATGCGACAATTCCACACGAACCAAGATGAAGTAAGGTTGGGAATTTTTGAAAACGGGGTGATGCATAGCCCAATTCTCACTTCATCCGAGTGCGGGTGGTTTGTACCGTCATGTGCAAACCATGAAGTCTGTAAGAGGAAATCTGCCCGCATAACCCCTTACTTTGATGATGTGATGGATTTGGTTTTATTAAATCGGAGTCATTGGGTTCTAAGACCAACTCAAGGGTCTTCCGGAGTATGTAACCATTCAAAGAAAATAATAAATGAATGGTTAAATAATCATTAAAATAAATTACCAGGCTCGAATTTATCATTCTCATGATCTCACGCAAGAGATGGCCCACTTGTTCACTCATTATAAATCCACATATGTACCAAGGACCCACAAGGTGATGGACCCACCTGTACTATACCAACCATAGAGATCAAGATTACCTGTTGTGAACACCCAAACAGAGTTATGAGAATTTTATCTCAGACACCATCTTCATTCTTTCTTTACATATATATATATATACATATAAATATATGTGTGTGATTTATGATATATCACCTGGTTTGTTACACCTAGGTTGGAATTGACTCCATCATATGTGCCCAGCCAAAATCTTGGAGTAAGACTCCCAGGTTTTTTTTTTTGTTTTCTTTATGGGCTTATGGGCTTGTTGTTTTGAACATCATATGGCATTTCACAAGTGGGGTTTACATAATTGATCACTGCCAATGCTCCACCATCACCCAACCATCCTGGGGTCCACGCAGTAATCATGTTTCCAGACGTGGGATCAAAGGAGCCCACCCTCTGCTAGGGTCCCACCTGTCGAACCCCACCAATCAAGGTCCAAATTACAGTCATGGGGCCCACCTGTAGGTGGTGGACCCACATTAATTTTCAAGTGAAAACCTGCACATGCTGCTGCCAAACAGCAACATGTGCAGGAAATTCCTGTCACTAGACTGGTCCCAGACATGATGAAATCTCATCATTTTTTTTTAAATGCTGGTGATTAAGGGGGCCACCCGCCATCACGTGCAGGTGGGTGACCCACCTGTGCATTACTGCACAGGCGCATTGTGCGCCTGTGCAGTAGTGCACAGGCTCCCACCCTGCACACAGCACATAACGTCTGGGATTGATTCCCAGACGTTTTCATCACTCTTTTTTTTTTTTTTAAACATTGGTGGCCCATCACAGCAAACACCCTGACTTGTGCCAAATGAAGCAACGTGTCTGGGTTCATTCCCAGACACGACCATCTTTCTGTTTTTTTTTTTTTTTACAAATGATGATGGCCCACCATCATCCAATAACTAAGGGTCCATTCTACAGCAATGGGCCCATCTGTAGGTGTTGGCCCACCATTTTTATCAAGTTCAGGAGTCTCCTACACATACACAGTTGTGTGTCTGGGCCATTCCCAGACACGATCACCCCATCTTTTTTTTTTTTTTTTAAAGGCTTGATGTCCATCCTCTAAATGGCCCATTCTCCATTCATCAAAATCATCAAATTCATTGACCACCATCAAACAAAAATCTGTGAACTACTTACCCATCTAATCTACCATCAACCTTTAGAGATTTTAATAGGCATTGACAATCACATCTAAGATCATGAAAATCAATGGAAAGAGTGAAAATCATTAGAGATAGGTGCAAATCACTTGCCTTTGATGCAAAAGAAGATCTAGATCTCTCTCTTTCCCTCGGTCACGCCGCCAACCCCAACTGAGAAGATGAAGAAGAAGGAGGAAAGAAGAAGAGATGACGAAGAGGATCCACCGATTGGGCTTGCTCTCTTGGCCGATCAAGAGGAGAAAGAGATGGAGGAAAAAAAACCACTGTAGAGATGAGGGGAAGAGAGCACCCATCGATGATATATAAGTAGGCTTAGGGTTTGGGGAAAAGTTTTGGTTTTTATAAAAAGAACCCTATTATTTAGGCTAATTTATAAATATGGGCCTGGTTTGGTTTAATGGGCCCAAAATGGGTCCAAATTGGGCCGAGTCAAAAGATGGATACTAATGGTCCTAAACTTACTATCCGATTAACCCAAAACCCAAAAGAAAATTAAATAATTATAATAACCCTAATTAACTAAAATACAAACAATTAAATAAAATTATATTTAAATTAATTAAAATAATAACTTGGGTTAGGAACATTACATTTGTCACGTCCCAAAAAAAATGAAAATAGGGTTACGTGAAATTAGGAGTCAATTTTTTTTATTCTTCTGTAAACAAACCATTGACTCCTAATTATTTCTTTTCCACAGTATCTTAGGCCGTGGTTGTTGACCTATAAAAATTGCAAATACTGCAGCAAAGACACCTCATCTCAGCTTAATTTAGGCTACAGAGGTTATTTGCAGATCCTGGGGAATCACTGTGAGAACCGGCATCCCATGATGATCAAGATAGCCGGAACTCTCAGAGGAAGTTCAAATTTCGGGTTGAACAGACATCATCGAACTCAAAAGCCACAAGCATGTCAGCCTGAGGTCAGTTCCCTCCAAGCCAGGGGGTCACTGACCAAAGTCCTGCTTCCCGATTTCCAAAATTAATGAAATTTAGACGTGAAGCTTCAGTCATGCTCAGAAGATACTTTGCAAATTTTCAAGATGAAAAGACTCTGTTTGGCCTAAATTTCATTACATGTCAGCTTAGAGGACGGTAATCCCGAATTTGGGGGTCATCCGCTAAGATTTTACTTCCAGAAGGCCAAAGCAGATAAAATTTGGCACAAATGCTCAAAGAATGCCCCAAGTTATTCTCTCAAAGTTTCAAGTCAAGGGGAGGCTGTTCGGATAGAAAACAGGCTAACTATCTCAATGTGGAGTGAATAGTGACCTAACGCATGCAATGAATAGGTTACTGTTCGAAATCCTACTTCCTCAAATCTAAACTGCATGAAATTTTGATGAATACTCCAAGATGTTCTTGACGTCAGTCCCTCCAAGTTTCAAATCAAACCGGGGTCATTTGGGCTTCAAACAGCTGAAACAAGGGCCCACTGTCATAAAAAAGTCAACTAGAGAGTTGACCAAGTTCATATGGTTAAACAAAGCTGAAACTTCTGTGACACACTCAAAATAGTGTCAAGAAGTGTTCTCCAAGTTTCATGGTGATTGGACATCGTTTGGACCCCGAACAAGCGGAAACAAGCCACATATGCAAAAATCCAAGAATGGGCCTTGAGAGTGACCGGGGCCCACAAACAAAAGGAGTTGACCAAGTTCAGGTGGTCAAACAGAGTTGAAACTTCTGTGACACACTCAAAATAGTGTCAAGAAGCATCCCTCTAAGGTTCGTAGTGATTGGACACCGTTTGGGCCCCGGACAGGCGGAAACAAGCCACATATGCAAAAATCCAAGAATGGGCCTTGAGAGTGACCGGTGCCCACAAACAAAAGGAGTTGACCATGTTCAGGTGGTCAAACAGAGCTAAAACTTCTACGAAACACTTAAAATGGTGTCAAGAAACATCTCTCCAAGTTTCGTGATGATCGGACATCATTCGGGCCTCAAAAAATGGAAAATAGACCGCATATGCAATGTTCCAAAAGTGGGCCTTGTCCGTGACCGGGGCCCAATTAATGAAAAAGTTGACCAACTTCCTGAAGTCAAAAAAGGCTGAAATTTTTATGACATGTAGAAAATAGTGTTAAGAAGCATCCCTCTAAGTTTGGTAGCAATCGGACTTCGTTTGAGCCCAAAACAGATGACAATAGGCCACATACGTGAAAACCTGAAATTGGGCCTCGTCCGTGGCCCAGCCTGCGGTCACGGACCTTCAAAGGATGTTTCCCACGATTTTGGGTGGTTTCCCTCCACTCCTCCTCGAAATCCAACTCCCCACAACTGCTATTAACTCCCCAAAACTGCACAAAACTGATTGGGAGTCTATAAAAAGAGAAAATTTGGAAGAAACAAGGGGAGACACACACATAAGGAAGAAAAGTGAAGAAATTGAAGAAAGTCACCACATAAGGCAACAAGAAGCAAGCTCCAGCAGCACTTCCACGACCATTCCCACCTTCTTTTCTTAGTTTTGAAGGTGAGCAAGAAAATTCAGAAGGAGAGAAGGAAGGGAAATGGCCAAAGTCCATACTATGTTCGTACGACGCCAATTTTTGAGAGGATGACTTGTCACCTCTGTTTCTCTCATTCGTAGGGCTTCTTAGCCATTACAAGAGTTGTGAAAGAAGTCTCTTTAGGCCTCATTTTGTTTTTTGAAAATGATAGGTTCAAATGACACAACTCCGGCTTCAAATTTGCCAATTTCAGACTTGAAACAAAAGTGCAGTCTGTAAGCACGAATGATGAGTTACAGCGGTTTCAATTGATTCCGTAATAAAATGTGATCTTCTTGATGGTTGTCCACCGCTCCAAAGTCATGAGAATGGAATTCCAACACTTGAAAGAAGTTCCAAGAAAGAACCAGTGCGAACAGCACAAAAAATGGAGGCACAAGGCCATTGTCTGTCAGTGACCGTGACCCCCGGTCACTAGCAGGTTCCAGTGACTGTGGGTGAGTCACGGTCACTGGAAGGCCCCAGTGACCGCGGGTGAGTCACGGTTACTGGAAGGCCCCCGGTCACTGGCTGGTTCCAGTGACTGTGGGTGAGTCACGGTCACTGGAAGGCCCCAGTGACCGCGGGTGAGTCACGGTCACTGGAAGGCCCCAGTGACCGCGGGTGAGTCACGGTCACTGGAATGGGGCAGTGACTGCGGGTCACGGTTACCCCCCATTTTTTCCCCTTTTCCACATTTTCTTCCACCTTATGTACATTTTCTTGTATTTTCCAAATTGAGATCACATCTAAGACTTGAGGGAAGGGTTGTAAACTTTCAAAATGTATGTAAACAACCTGCATCCCCGCGGTCAGGGCACTTGAACCCATGTAAACAAAAGGGAAATTAATGATGAACTGTAATTATTTCCCATTCTTCTTAACGCTTAAAGTGCGTGAATGTTGGACCTTGATTCCGTAATTCATTTCCACGCCTACATTTTTAAGTGCGATAAGAAGATTGGCGCCGTCTGTGGAAAAGTATATGCCCTAATTTGTGATTGAATTTGGTGAAAAATGCATGAAAGCGCTGAAAATTGCTGAAAAGTGCTGCTGCTGCCCTGAAAACTGCCACTGTTGCCCTGAAAACTGCCGCTGTTGCACTGTAACTGCTGCTGTTGCACTGAAAGTGCTGCTGTTGTGCTGAAGAGTGCTGCTGTTTCACTGAAACTGCTGCTGTTGCACTGAAAGTGCCGCTGTTGCACTGTAACTGCTGCTATTGCACTGAAAGTGCTGCTGTTGTGTTGAAGAGTGCTGCTGTTTCACTGAAACTGCTGCTGTTGCACTGAGAGTGCTGCTATTTCACTAAAACTGCTGTTATTGCACTGTAACTACTGCTATTGCACTAGAAACTGCCGCTGTTGTGTGCTGGAAACTGCTGCTGTTTCACTGAAAACTGCTGCTAAAAGCCTGTGACCAGGGCACACGGTCACTTACCTATTTTTATGATGATAAAGGCTTATTTAACCTCCAATTACACCCACACAAGACCTTTGATGTCTGCAATGGGTTTGAAAATATCATTAAAGGACTTTTGCACCTTGAAGTGCATATTGTTCATACAAATGAAGGCATTGGGCACCTTGATGAAACAGCATGGGTTCTTTGATCATCACTTTTGACGAAGCTAAAGAGAGATTGTTCAAAATCTCCATGGCTCAAACCACAAGGGCACCCAAAAGGGGCCGAATGAACACCAATGCTCCTGCATCAAGGGTCTCGGTCTTTCAAAGGCTTTCTACTCCTTCAAGCTACATGACCTTAACCTACGATGGGTCATCAGAAACCCTGAAGCCCATCAAGAAGGCAAACACTCCTCAAACTTGGGTCTCCAAATATGCCCAAAACCCCTTTGGAGTCTTTCACAAAGGTCACAATGACTTAAAACACAAAGTGAGGTCGGAAGGCAGTAATTTTCATATCACCAAGCCTCGACTGGGGGCAAGGCAGGTTCGGTTTACGAACAACAAAACAGAGATACCCGTTGGTTCACAGCAGGAGGCTTTGCAGACTACTAAGTCCTCATTTATGCATCCTAAACAAAGGGTACATCTCAAAAAGCAAACCACTCGCAAGCAAGCCCTAGCCCATGAAAAGGGTCAGAAGGATGTTGTTATTCCAAATTGCCGTATGTGGTCACCACAGCCACGTATGCAGAAGTCTAGAAAAGCTGAGGAGAAACCCTTGGCCCCACTTGAAAAGAATGTCTTTTACCCTTTGACCCAGAAGGAGGGACGGAGGTTCGGCAGAAGGCGCTTACCTTCTGTTATTGTGGCACCATCACCATCACTTTCAACCTAGCGCCCGTCATATGGCACTAAAAACAAGAAATATGCTGAACGATTGGTCATCAAAAATTCGACCGATCTCGTTCAATTTAAAAATTTGCTTCAACAAAAACAGGAGCAGAAGAAAAAAATTGAAAGAAATGCTGTTAACATCGTTTCACTTCCCACTTCCGACCCTATAGATTGGGAGCAAGTTGCTAGCACTTCTAGGCCATTAGTTGCTAGATTCAGAGATCAAACTCTAGCAGCCAGATTGGCCCAGCAAATAAAGAAGAGGGCTTTAGCTCGCTCCAAGAGACATGCTTGGAAGCAGTCACAACATAGAATCACTCAAAAATGGGTGATTAAAGAAGATGAGCCAAATCTAACCTCCTCATGTATGGTCGGACCTGGCTCAACCAGGAGAGTTACTCGGAGTATGGCTCGAACTCAGTCCTAAGATTTTGATTCGAACTCTCATTCAGATAGGACATCTGACGATCATGGTTCTGATAAGGACTCAATAACTCTCCTGGATACCGAAGATAGTCAATCCACTCTTCCTACATCCTCTTACCCCCGTCAGTACACCGTATTTATGGCTGAAGGGAGTGGGACCGGTAATGAAGAGGATGCCGGTAGAGGCAAAGATGTTAGCGAAGAAAATGCTGACAAAAATCAAGAGAATGACGTCAGTGATGTTGTCAAGCAACAAGGAGCTAAAATTGACCACCTGACGGCTCAATTGAAAATCTTAGCAGACAAACTGGGTAGTCCAGCTGAAGCTCCTGTTAACTCCTTATTTGCTGATAGAAGAGAACAGGCAATGATCAGGAGGAATGCCACCAAAATTGACCTACTTACAGCACAAATCAAGGCACTAACAGATAAAGTAATCGCTTCAGGTTTAACTCGAGGTGATCACTCCTCAATCCTTGGTTTCCACGCAGATCCTGAAAAACCTGTAACTTTTAAAGAAGTGGAGGAAATTTTAAACAAATAAAAAGTGGAAACCAGGATGAAGAAAAAGGGTATTACATCTAAATACCCTCCGGAGTTTGATTTGGTTCCATTTCCGCCAGATTACAAACTTCCGACTTTCCAGCCTTACCTTAGAAAAGGGTCAACCTATCAGCATATAGTGCATTTTAAGTCGCTCCTTGGCAGTTTACCCGAATTGGATGCACTAAAAATAAGGCTGTTTGTTGGTACATTGAAGGGAGTTGCTTTCGATTGGTACAAACAATTGCCAGAACTCTCCTTCACTACATGGCCAGTTACAGAAGAAAAGTTTCTACTTCACTTTCAGGAAGAAGATCAAACGGTCACCTTCGCTATGCTCAGTAGTACAAAGCAAGGGGATAATGAAACTGCACAAGCCTTTATCAATAGATGGAGAGCATTGTCTTACAGATGCCTAGAACAACCATCTCCAAAGGCGACAATTGAAATGTGCAAAACCAATTTACGGCCAGAAATTAAGGCTATCATACTTAGTCATAAAACTAAGTCTTTGGCCAGATTGGTTGAAGTAGCCACTGATGCGGAGTTAACCTTGAAAGAAATTATCCAGAAGAAAACAAGTTCCCGAAAAATGGAATCATCATCATCTTCTGCTCCAAAACCAATTGTGCCGAAACCCCAAAAGAAGCAAGAGGTATTCAATGTACAAACCTCTAAACCAGTTCCTCAAAAACCACAGAATGGTAAGACGGAGCAAAATAAAAAGGAAGAATATGAAAAGAGGAAGCAAACTAAGTACCCTTTTGACGGGAACATTGAAGTCATCTTCCAAGCATTGATGGAGAACAACAAGCTCAAGCTTCCACCCATGAAAAAGCCAGAGCAAGCGGGTCGTGTTAATGATCCAAACTATTGTGCATACCATCGGATAGTATCTCATCATTTGAAAGACTGCTTTATCCTAAAAGAAAAGGTCAATGAGATGTGGAAAAATGGAGTAATAACATTTGACAGAAAATATGATACGGCCCCAGTCAATATGATTTCCTTCGGACAATTTGCACCTGTGGCAATACCCGCTCCATCAAGGCCACCAATGGTCGAATTCCGGGTCATCAATGCACTACATAATGAACAGGGGTTGATACTTATCAAAGATTCTTCAGGGCAGGAAATGTTGGTTCACCCGGACTTAATAAATGATGAAGGATGGGAAAAAGTGAAAACTAAACCCACACCGGTGGAAAGAAGAAAGATCAAAAGGCAAATTAAAGGTCTCCAGAAAACTGCTCAAAAGAAACAAGAACAACAGTTTAAGCAGAAGAAAGACAAGGCGGTCGAGGCCCCAGTCTTAGAAAATCCTCCCAGATCAGCCAGAGGTTATTTTACTCTAGCCGACTACATTATTCCAATTCCAAAAGATGAGGAAGAACCAGCAATATCCAGCTGCAATCGGATATCATGGGATGGTACACCCCCTAACTCCGATGATGAAAATCAATGGTCGGATTACTCTGATCTTGAAGACGATCAATGGATCGATGATTATTTTGCTGATAAATACCCTTCTGATGAGGATGAGGATTTCGAACAAGCCTTTGACCCCGAGACAGGAACGTTTAATATCAAGCATGGTCTAAATACACTATCGGTGACCTTGTATGACATACACAGGCCAAGTTCAAGTGGCTGGTCGAATGATCCTCCTCTTTTTCCACTACCTCCAGAAGTTCATCCGGATCCACTACCATTAGTCGGGCACGATGAAGTTCAGGATCAGCAGACGGTTTTTCCTCCTTCCACGCCAGATGCTTCTTCCACACCTAATTCAGAGTTGATCTTTTCAAATGAAAATTCTGAATTAAGTAATCAGTTTGTTAACTTTAACTTAATCAGGGAACTTGGGCTACCAAGGAGACATAATAAACCCAGTATTAGTAATATTGCCGAGAATATCTCCGACTTTGAAGAGGAACTGTCAATGGCTCCTTCCCTGGTGGTTTTGAATGCTGCCATAGAACCCCAAACATTGCAGGCTCTTCCTAATGGTGTAAACCAAGAAGTAGGCCTGGAAGAGGTCAATCAGCTTTTCATCGAACCAGAAGAAGTCAATGCCATAAGAAGAGACGCACGGCCAGAAATTGACCGAAGCAACATGCTTAATGATGGCACTCGCTCTGGTCGTAACTACAGGGTCAACTATGATAAACCCTCTGTTCCTTCCTTTTCTTATGTAAACACTTTGGGAGGCAATACCAATGTAAATGTAACTTCTCCAGAAGTAAATGATAATGCAAGGCCACCAGAGCCATTCACGTATGATGTTGTTGAACACCTTAAGCACATACCTGCACGACTCCACATTTTTGATCTCTTGCAGATGTCCAAGGAGACTCGTGACAACTTCATACGAGCACTACAGGCCTTGAATATTGAGAATCATACTTATATAGCATAAGTGCATCAAATAGAAAAGAATTATTTGAAGGCAAAATCCAAGAAGCCTCAAAAGCAATGCAAGGAGTGCCTCTTAACTCACAATGCTTCTAAAGCTACAATCTCTTTCACTAAAGAAGATCTCCTTTTGGGAAATATGAAGCATACGAGGCCACTTTATTTCACGGCCTACATCAAAGATATGCCTGTCCCAAGAGTTCAAGTTGACCCAGGGTCAGCTCTAAATCTCATCACAATCACGGCCCTTCAAGAGCTCGGTATTCCAGTGAGCAAGCTGTCTGCTACAAAGACTTCTATTCAAGGTTATGATGGGGAAGTCCAGGATCCGATTGGTAAAATCCGAATTCGATTCCAGTTGGGAGATTTAGTCTCAGAGGCCACTCTGCATGTAGTATAAACTCGTGCTTGCTATAACATCCTCTTGGGGAGACGATGGCTTCATGATTATGCCATAGTACCTTCTACTCTTCATCAATGCCTTAAATACATCGACAATGAGGGGAAGGTGCATCGAGTCTTTGCAGAGGAAAAGCCATTCAAAGGAAAGGAGGTTTATTTCACAGACGCAGCAATGTATCAAGAAAAGCCTACAAAATCCAACTCAGATACAAAGAATGCTGCTGTAAATGATAATTCTGCAGAACCTTTCACTATTTCAGCAAAAAAAGTTGGTCAAAAATCTAATCTCCCCATAAAGTTGGAATGTACAGGAAAATCTGAAGCAAAATGCGTGGATATCAAAACTCCTTTGATAATTAAGGTGAAATCTGAAATCAAAAAGCCAGATCCACCTTTAATCATATCCACAAAGCTATCAAAAGTAAAAGATGCTGAACATCAGAAGTTTTCATTTTCGGCCAACATGGTATCCTCGAGCTCTAATCAAGAAAGCAATGATATACCTCCCCCTACTAGGGGAATATCGCCTATAAAGCTTGATTCTCCTTTCACTTTTAGTCAATTGATATTGACATCACAGCAGAGGGGAGAATTAGCCGACAGATACATTGATAGATGGCTCCGTTTGGCTAAAAGATGTGAAAATCCTCCACACTACTCCGCATGGATTCACTTGTGTTGGGTAGGTTTTCGGTCAGCTCTCCGCAGCTTAACCATGGCGATGGAATTTCAAACCTTTGATGAGATGTCTCGAATTGTATCATCTCTCGAAGTGGCACTCCATCGGCTGCGCAGGAGGTCTAGAAGAATGCGTCCAATACATGTCATTTCAATGATCAGAGATACAGATTCTGAGTTGGATTCTGAAGACGCTGAAGAAATGAGCACCTTCGTGCATTCTATGGTAGACTGCAATCTTCCGCTTATGCCATGGCCTACTCCCTCTCACATTTATGAATTCGAAGGTTCTTGCTTTTTGGTACCTTCATCTAAGCAGTATAATCATCCGATTATTTTTCATCGGGTTGAAGATACTTCTCCACCAGATATCATTGACAAAATCAGTAATGAGGCAAAAATCCGGCTCGATATTTATAATCCTTTGGTTTGTAACATAATGAAAAATATGGGGTACAATCTCAAGAAACCTATGGGTCTTGGATTAACTGCAAATGGCATACGGGCTCCTTTGGATGTCTTTACTCCAGAGATGAAAGAAGATCTCCAGACAGGGGGCAGAATTGAACAGTTGCGTCATTGCATAGGATATGTCCCTTACAGTAACATTCCTAAATTTAAACGAAGTGTTAAAGCCAGATCAGTAGTCTTCACTGAAGAATATGACTCGGATGACTCTCATGAAATTCCTGTGCTTCAAGATCTCGTTGACTGGGCCATTTTTCAGCATCCTGAGGGGGCAAGTGATGAAGATGATGCTGCATCACAAATCACTGACTATTGGCCACCTGAACTGAACGAGGAAATAAGCCCATCCCAACATGTCCGCTGGGAATGCTTAGCCTTTGATGTAAAAGCCAAAGAGCTTAAAAAACCAAATCCTTGGAAAGGGATCAGGCCATGGCTAAAACCCCTAACTGAAACCCCAGAGGGTTTCACAGAGTTAGAAACTTCCAATAACAATGTAGAAACACTTCCTCCTAATCCTCCAACTGAGGACCAAGTACAAGAAATAAACTTGGGAACCCCAGAAAATCCCCGACCTACCTTTGTAAGCTCTCAAATTAAAGGAAGTGAACTTGATCTGTATGTGGGATTCTTGCGAGAATTCATAGATTGCTTTGCATGGACTTATGCAGAAATGCCGGGCCTAGATTTAGAAATCTCCATACACAAATTAAATATAGCAGATGATGCTAAACCTGTAAAACAGGACCAAAGGAGGACTAAGCTTGAAATCATGGAGAAGATAGAAGCAGAAGTTCAGAAACTCAAGGGCGTTAATTTCATCCGTAAAGAATAGCATCCAGACTGGTTGGCTAATATAGTCCCAGTTACTAAAAAGAATGGACAAATCAGAATCTGTATTGACTTCAGAGATCTGAATAAAGCCTGCCCCAAAGATGATTTTCCATTACCTATACCAGAAATAATGATTGACAATACTTTTGGGTTCGAAAGAATGTCATTCATGGATGGCTTCTCGGGGTAAAATCAGATCAAAATGTTCAAAGAGGATGAGAAACACACTTCCTTTAGAACTCCATTCGGCATATACTGCTATACTGTCATGCCATTTGGTCTCAAAAATGTTGGAGCCACGTACCAAAGAGCAATGATGAAAATATTCAAGGACTTACAACATAAATCTGTTGAATGTTATGTTGATGATTTGGCAGTCAAGAGCAAGCATAAATCAGACCATCTCCCCGATCTTCGCACTGTCTTTGAGAGATTACGAAAATTCAATCTTCGAATGAATCCCCTGAAATGTTTTTTCGGAGTTTCTTCCGGAAAGTTTCTAGGATTTGTGGTGCGAAAAGGGGGCATTGAAATAGATCTCGTCAAAATCAAAGCCATATTGGAAATGCCTTCGCCGAGAAATTTGAGAGAATTGAAAGGATTGCAAGGAAGACTCGCCTACATCCGACGGTTCATTTCCAACTTGTCTGGAAAGTGCAGACCATTCTCCAAATTGATGAAGAAAGGAGTAGACTTTGTATGGGACAAAGCTTGTGAAAATGCTTTTCAGGATATCAAACAATATCTTACAAACCCGCTAGTTCTTTCAGCTCCAATTCCGGGCAAGCCTTTCATTCTTTATACAAGGGCTCTTGATCATTCCTTGGGAGCATTGTTAGCTCAAAAGAATGATGAAGGAAAGGAGGTGGCACTCTATTACCTGTCAAGGATGCTAGTTGGTGCTGAGCATAATTATCACCCAATAGAAAAAGAATGTTTGGCGCTTATGTTTGCAATACAAAAGCTGCGGCATTACATCCTCTCTAATGTGGTGTATCTGGTTTCCAATATTAATCCATTAAAGGTATTAGTGACAAAAGCCGGGGCGTTGAGCGAATGTCTGGCCAAATGGTCCATCCTTCTTTCTCAATATGACATCAGATACACTCCTGCAAAAGCAGTAAAAGGACAAGCTCTTGCAGATTTTCTAGCAGAACATCCACTGTCAGAAGATTCTGAGTTCATAGACAATCTCCCTGATGAGTCAGTCTTCTTCACCGAACAAACACGGAAATCCACCATTGATTCAGATCTACATTGGACCATGCATTTTGATGGAGCTTCCATGACTAATGAACGAGGAAAGCCAGTATCAGGGGTTGGAATTATTTTCTGCAGTCCAGGAAGATTTTATATTCCTCACTCCTTTTCATTGATCAAGCCATGCTCGAATAATGTGGCAGAATACACGGCATGAATTATGGGCTTGAGTTAGCTTTAGATGCTGGCATTAACATGCTAGGGGTCTATGGAGATTCACAACTTGTGATTAAGCAAATGAATCACGAGTATGAAGTAAAGAAGCCAGACCTAATTCCCCTTTTCAATATGGCATATGAACTCAAACAAAGGTTTAAATTGATTGCGTTTCATCATGTTCCGAGATGCCAGAATGTCAAAGCAGACGCCTTAGCAAGCTTGGCAGCTTCAATGGCAATCCCTGAGAATGACAAGATGATATTGGAAGTTGTTGAGAGAAGACTTCTACCCCCACTCAATACTTACAAGGCAGTAGAAGATAGCTTCACTGTAATAAAAAATCGAATTTCATATTTCCAAAACTCATTCAGGGATTGGAGAGATCCTTTTATTGATTATATTCTGCATGGAGTATTACTAGAGAATCTTAAAGATAGAACCAGTATTCAAAGGCGAACTCTCAAATTCCATTTTGATTTGCCCTCAAAAACTCTTTATCGCAAATCATACGATGGAGTTCTACTTCGATGTTTGTCCCCGAAAGAAGCTGAACAAGTTCTCAGAGAAGTTCATGCGGGCCTATGTGGTGCTCACCAAGCTGGACCAAAACTTCATGATCAAATTTGAAGATTAGGCTACTATTGGCCTACCATAGTGTCCGACGCTATTAATTTTGCTAAAAGATGCAATGAGTGCCAAATTCATGGTGATTACATTCACCAGCCTCCTGAACATTTGCACCCTACGACCACTTCTTGGCCGTTTGAATCTTGGGGAATGAATATAGTGGGGAAGATCAGTCCACCCTCAGAACGTGGACATCAATTCATTTTGGCTGCAACCGATTACTTCTCCAAATGGGCAGAAGCAGTACCTCTCACAGAAGTTAAAACTGATACAGTCCTTAGCTTCCTGAAAACTCATGTCATTTGCCGTTTTGGGGTGCCCAAACGTCTGTATCATGACAATGGCCCACAATTCAATAATAATAAATTTTACAGATTCTGTGACAAATACGGAATCCAGTGTTGTCAATCTACAACATATAACCCCACGGCCAACAGACTTGCTGAGGCTTTTAACAAAACCATTTGCAAGATTTTGAAGAAAATGGTTTCTGACAACAAAAAGAGTTGGAGTACCAGGCTTCCTGAAGCATTATGGGCTTACAGAACTACAGTTCGTGGTCCTACTAAATCAACACCGTATTCCTTGGTCTATGGTTGTGAAGCTGTAATACCTTTGGAAATTCAACTTCCCTCTTTTCGGGTGGCTGTGATAAACAAATATACTGAAGAAAAGAATGCCAAACTCGGATTACAAGAGCTAGAAAGCCTTGATGAGAAAAGACTTGCCGCTCGACAAAGTATTGAGTTGTATCAAGCTCGTATGGCTGCATCTTTCAACAAAAAGGTCAAGTATAGAGCTTACAAGAAGGGAGATTTAGTCCTTGTAGTTAGAAGACCTATGTTTTCCACGCACTTGTCGGGAGGCAAGTTCGAACCTAAATAGGAAGGACCTTTTATTGTCGACAAGGTTTACTCCAATGGCGCCTATGCGCTCCTCACACTTGAAGGGGAAAGATGCATGATGCCTATCAATGGAAAACTTCTCAAGAAATACTATACCTGAATGTCATTGGTACACCCAAACCATGTACAATGTACCCAAACCATGTACAGTGTACATTCTCACTCCTAACCAAAATCAAAATCCTTTGGTTTCGAGCCTTATAACCTATGACTCGTAACCAAAATCCCTCAGATTTGTATAAAATGACTGTGAGGATCAAGTCCTTTGACCCCTCTAGTCAAACCTTTGTTACTTGGATAATGTCCTTACAAGACGCCTTGTAACATCCTGCTATATAGATTAAGTCTTTTTGTAGACCCTGTATAGCAAAACTCAGCTATGTGGAATAAGTCTTTTTGCAGACCCCATATAGCTAATCCTTAGTTGTATAGAACAAGTCTTTTTGCAGACCCTATATGACTACCTTCGGTTATATAGAACAAGTCTTTTTGCAAACCCTGTATAACCAAAATCTAAACAAAAACAAAAACCAAATCTTTGTCCTAAGGAATAAGTCAAGGATCCCGGGGAAAGCCTCACACATGGGCACCGGATAACATCCACTTTGTTTGACCCCTTTCGACACCAAAAGGATCAAGTCATGGACCCTGGAGAAAGCCTCACACATGGGCATCGGATAACGTCCACCTATATGACTCCCTTATTTTCGATTTGTGGATCCAAAAGATCACAAATCACACCTTCATACAAGTCTGAGAAAACCAAACCAAACAAACCATCCACATAAACCACATCAAACATCCACAAAAAATCAAACCAAACACCCATACCAATGAAAAAAATAGAAAGGAAAAACATTTTCCATTGATATCCATTTTAAAGTTTGAATACAAGCAGTGAAGTCAATGTACACATGGCCCTCAGGGCTAATCAGAAAAAGCAAAACCATCAAATGGAAGGTGTAGCAGAGAATCTCAGTCCAGGAACTCCTCCAGTTTCCCCTTGGCATTTAGCACTTCTGCCATGAGGATGCGCCCTTTGTAGCTTGCATAAGCTGGGATAGCAGTACTAATGTCAATCTCGTCCAGCTTACACCAAAACGAATACCAGTTTCTCGGTGACAAAGCCTTAGCTCTCTGGAGCCACAAGTTAACATCAGATGCTTCATTTCGGTCTTTTGGATCAGGCCCTCTTGTGGTCTTACCCTTGGCACGACTTTTAGGTGCCCCGGTAGTGGCAGTTGCAGGTGCTTTACCTCTTCTATCTGCAAAACAGATCAAAAGAAAGAAAAGATGGATATTAGTAACAATGATATGGAACTTCTCAAAAAAAAAAAAAAAAAAATCGGCAGCATCTCCCCTTAGTATAAGACTAAAAGCAAAAGGCAATACTCAGTTTTGAGACCAAGAATTGGCATCAAAGGCACACTTAAGTCTCATAACCGAGGTTCCCGGTCCAAACAGATGTTCAAGCACCTTAAGACCTTTTCAGGGAGCAGCAGGTTCGTGTTCAAGCACGAAAATGGCATTCTATAATTCCCACAGAGGCTCTTATCACAGAAAGTTAGATGTGTGTTCAGTGGTGTGCATGTTACTACTCAAACACAGGTGGATGTTCACTGTGACAACAGCAACAAGTATTAGACAGTCAGGATTGACCGTGATTATGAAGAAGTTCTAATAG
Organism: Sextonia rubra; assembly: GCA_037013555.1. Classification (NCBI taxonomy): domain Eukaryota; kingdom Viridiplantae; phylum Streptophyta; class Magnoliopsida; order Laurales; family Lauraceae; genus Sextonia; species Sextonia rubra. The sequence continues at coordinate 128,161,498 of JASUAD010000001.1, forward strand.
AGTTTAAGACACAAGGGTTCTTCTCAACCGGATATGGCTGTAAAAAAAAAAAAAAATCTCGGTCTTCCTTTCTCTTTGTTGGTTTGAGCAAAAAAAAAAAAAAAAATCTGTTTGGCTTCCTTACCCACGGTCACTGCTATTCCTAAGTGGAGCCTGCTATTTGATGCCAACACATAGAACAGAGAGGCCCAAAATCAATTAATGGTCCAGAATTAGGAATTCCCCCTCAATTACCATCGGTCATTCCTCCCACGATTACTGTTAACCGCTTTTCATTTCCCACGGTCATTGCAAACTTGAACTAGTGAAGCTCACTACCTAATCCCTTCAAGATCAATTCATTGACGTGTCACCCTTCTTCCCACGAATACAATTTGGTAAAAATCAATGGAGTCTAAAACCTTGATCAAGTCTCGATGGATTCGTCCTTCTTCATCTACGGTCTCTTAATTTTAAGCAATGGAATCCATAACATGATCATCTTTTGTTTGAAATTCTCATGATGGGTCCACTTGGAGTAATTTACCAAAGAAATAATCCTATTTTTAGGGTATTTCGAGGGAAATTATACAAAAAAAAAAAAAAGAGATGCGGAGTTTCTTTCCAAATCAACTTTGGGTCAAAATTTGATTTCAAACCAATGTCTCAAATTGTTTTTCATCAAAACCCATAAAAGCCAATCTCTTTTAAAATTACATCTCATTTTGTCAAAATTGCATCTCATTTTAAATCATGTCAAGCCAAGTCAAAACCCAAACTTTGATCTTTGAAAATGAACCAAAAATCCATGAAGATCCAAACCCAAATCCATTTTTACTAAAACTTTTGATTTTCTTAAAACCTTAGGGATTCTTTTTGTGGGTGTTCCCCACATCCCCACAGAGACGCCACTCTGGATATCTGTGAAAAATAGGTCAAAAGAAAATCAAATTCATTTCCAAAATCCAAACAAAATTCATAAACTTCTGAATTTTCTAAATACCTAAGGGATTCCTTTGTGGGTGTTCCCCACAGTCCCCACGGAGATGCTACTTTTGATATCCGTAAAAATAGGGTAAAGAAATTCAGATTTCTTATGTCTTTTCAAAATTCCGTCATCAAACCCTTCATGGTTTTTATCAAAATTTTCAAATCCTAAAGTTTAGGCCTACAACCTACCTTGACAAACTGTCTTTTCATCAAGCCATCCATCATTCCCACAGATTGGCTATTTCGAGGCACAATGATTATTATACTATAATCATTGCACCTCGAGGGGGCACTTGTTGACCTATAAAAATTGCAAATACTGCAGCAAAGACACCTCATCTTAGCTTAATTTAGGCTACAGAGGTTATTTGCAGATCCTAGGGAATCACTGTGAGAACCAGCATTCCATGAAGATCAAGATAGCTGAAACTCTCAGAGGAAGTTCAAATTTCGGGTTGAACAGACATCATCGAACTCAAAAGCCACAAGCATGTCAGCCTGAGGTCAGTTCCCCCCAAGCCAAGGGGTCACCGACCAAAGTCCTGCTTCCCGATGTCCAAAATTAATGAAATTTAGACGCGAAACTTTAGTCATGCTCAGAAGATACTTTGCAAATTTTCAAGATGACAAGACTCTGTTTGGCCTAAATTTCATTACATGTCAGCTTAGAGGACGGTAATCCCGAATTTGGGGGTCATCCGCTAAGATCTTACTTCCAGAAGGCCAAAGCAGATAAAATTTGGAACAAATGCTCAAAGAATGTCCCAAGTTATTCTCCCAAAGTTTCAAGTCAAGGGGAGGCTGTTCGGATAGAAAACAGGCTAACTATCTCAATGTGGAGTGAATAGTGACCTAACGCATGCAATGAATAGGTTACTGTTCGAAATCCTACTTCCTCAGATCTAAACTGCATGAAATTTGGATGACTACTCCAAGAAGTTCTTGACGTCAGTCCCTCCAAGTTTCAAATCAAACCGGGGTCATTTGAGCTTCAAACAGCTGAAACAAGGGCCCACTGTCATAAAAAAGTCAACTGGAGAGTTGACCAAGTTCAGAAGGTCAAAAAAAGCTGAAACTTCTGTGACACACTCAAAATAGTGTCAAGAAGTGTTCTCCAAGTTTCATGGCAATTGGACGTCGTTTGGACCCCGAACAAGCAGAAACAAGCCACATATGCAAAATTCCAAGAATGGGCCTTGGGAGTGACCGGGGCCCACAAACAAAAGGAGTTGACCAAGTTCAGGTGGTCAAACAGAGCTGAAACTTCTGTAACACACTCAAAATAGTGTCAAGAAGTATCCCTCTAAGTTTCGTGGTGATTGGACACCGTTTGGGCCCCGGACAGGCGGAAACAAGCCACATATGCAAAAATCCAATAACGGGCCTTGGGAGTGACCGGGGCCCACAAACAAAAGGAGTTGACCAAGTTCAGTTGGTCAAACTGAGCTAAAAATTCTGTGACACACTCAAAATAGTGTCAAGAACTGTTCCTCCAAGTTTCGTGGCGATTGGACACCGTTTGGACCCCGAACAGGCGGAAACAAGCCACATATGCAAAAATCCAAGAATGGGCCTTGAGAGTGACCGGGGCCCACAAGCAAAAGGAGTTGACCAAGTTCAGGTGGTCAAACAGAGCCAAAACTTCTGTGACACACTCAAAATAGTTTCAAGAAGCTTCCCTCCAAGTTTTGTGCCGATTGGACACCGTTTGGGCCCCGAACAGGCGGAAACAAGCCACATATGCAAAAATCCAAGAATGGGCTTTGAGAGTGACCGGGGCCCACAAACAAAAGGAGTTGACCAAGTTCAGGTGGCCAAACAGAGCTGAAACTTCTGTAACACACTCAAAATAGTGTCAAGAAGTATCCCTCTAAGTTTCGTGGTGATTGGACACCGTTTGGGCCCCGAACAGGCGGAAACAAGCCACATATGCAAAAATCCAATAACGGGCCTTGGGAGTGACCGGGGCCCACAAACAAAAGGAGTTGACCAAGTTCAGGTGGTCAAACAGAGCTGAAACTTCTGTGACACACTCAAAATACTGTCAAGAAGCATCCCTCCAAGTTTCGTGGTGATTGAACATCGTTTGGGCCCCGAACAGGCGGAAACAAGCCACATATGCAAAAATCCAAGAATGGGCCTTGGGAGTGACCGGGGCCCACAAACAAAAGGAGTTGACCACGTTCAGGTGGTCAAACAGAGCTAAAACTTCTGTGACACACTCAGAATACTGTCAAGAAGCATCCCTCCAAGTTTCGTGGCGATTGAACATCGTTTGGGCCCCGAACAGGCCGAAACAAGCCACATATGCAAAAATCCAAGAATGGGCCTTGGGAGTGACCGGGGCCCACAAACAAAAGGAGTTGACCATGTTCAGGTGGTCAAACAGAGCTAAAACTTCTACGAAACACTTAAAATGGTGTCAAGCAACATCTCTCCAAGTTTCGTGATGATCGGACATCATTCGGGCCTCAAGCAATGGAAAATAGACCGCATATGCAATGTTTCAAAAGTGGGCATTGTCCGTGACCTGGGCCCAATTAATAAAAAGGTTGACCAACTTCCTGAAGTCAAAAAGGGCTGAGATTTTTATGACATGTAGAAAATAGTGTTAAGAAGCATCTCTCCAAGTTTGGTGGCAATCGGACTCTGTTTGAGCCGAAAACAGATGAAAATAGGCCACATACGCGAAAACCTGAAATTGGGCCTCGTCCGTGGCCCAGCCTGCGGTCACGGACCTTCAAAGGATGTTTCCTACGATTTTGGGTGGTTTCCCTCCACTCCTCTTCGAAATCCAACTCCCCACAACTGCTATTAACTCCCCAAAACTGCACAAAACTGATTGGGAGTCTATAAAAAGAGAAAATTTGGAAGAAACAAGGGGAGACACACACATAAGGAAGAAAAGTGAAGAAATTGAAGAAAGTCACCACCTAAGGCAACAAGAAGCAAGCTCCAGCAGCACTTCCATGACCATTCCCACCTTCTTTTCTTAGTTTTGAAGGTGAGCAAGAAAATTCAGAAGGAGAGAAGGAAGGGAAATGGCCAAAGTCCATACTATGTTCGTACGACGCCAATTTTTGAGAGGATGACATTGTCACCTCTGTTTCTCTCATTCGTAGGGCTTTTTAGCCATTACAAGAGTTGTGAAAGAAGTCTCTCTAGGCCTCATTTTATTCCTTGAAAATGATAGGTTCAAACGACACAACTCCGGCTTCAAATTTGCCCATTTTGGACTTGAAACAAAAGTGCAGTCTGTAAGCACGAATGATGAGTTACAGCGGTTTCAATTGATTCCATGATAAAATGTGATCTTCTTGATGGTTGTCCACCGCTCCAAAGTCATGAGAATGGAGTTCCAACACTTGAAAGAAGTTCCAAGAAAGAACCAGTGCGAACAGCACAAAAAACGGAGGCATAAGGCCATTGTCTGTCAGTGACCGTGACCCCCGGTCACTGGCAGGTTCTAGTGACTGTGGGTTAGTCACGGTCACTGGAAGGCCCCAGTGACCGCGGGTGAGTCACGGTCACTGGAATGGGCAGTGACCGTGGGTCACGGTTACCCCCCATTTTTTCCCCTTTTCCACATTTTCTTCCACCTTATGTACATTTTCTTGTATTTTCCAAATTGAGATCACATCTAAGACTTGAGGGAGGGGTTGTAAACTTTCAAAATGTATGTAAACAACCTGCATCCCCGCGGTCAGGGCACTTGAACCCATGTAAACAAAAGAGAAATTAATGATGAACTGTAATTATTTCCCATTCTTCTTATCGCTTAAAGTGCGTGAATGTTGGACCTTGATTCCGTAATTCATTTCCACGTCTACATTTTTAAGCGCGATCAGTGGTGAGTTTAGGCCATTCACATTCATTCCCAACCTGCGGAAGTGATTTCAACCAATAGGTACCAAGAGAGGGAAAACAAGTTTGCATATCACTAGATAACAATAATAATATTCCAAGTTGCAAAAGAAGTAAATAATAATTTATTACAATGTCCCACTGAAAGATCAAGTCTCTAAAGAATGATTTGTTTAAATTAATTGCAAATTTAACGAGTCACTCTTGTGCTTGGTTAGACGGCCTCGAAGCCGTCGTTTGCACCCCACTCGGGAACATCAGTTGGCTCAAGCGTTTGAAACGCTTCAGCCTGCGCCTCCTCCTCGGCAAAACCGGGCTCGGTACCTATGCATCAATTTTAGAAAATAAGGGTCAACCATAAATGGCGGCAAGTAAAATACACATAACTCAAAATGAAGTACACTATCAATGTGAGATTAAGACACAAAAATCATAAGAATATGTAAACAATATAAATAAAAGAATGCCATGCAACATAGAAAGAACGGATCCTACATCCAACTCTACATCAAATGAACAATATCACTTTCGCCGAGCATCGCATCAGCTGATGTCCTTACGGAATTTATACCGTCTTCGGATGCCTCGCATCCTGTCCAGAAACGGTGGATCAAATCCGTCTTCGGATGCCTAGCATCCTGTCCAAAATCACGGTGAAACCAACCGTGTACGAGTGGTAAGCTCGTCTTCGGCCCTAAGTCCGGTAAAAATCATCACAGTGTACATCTGTGAACCGACTGCAGTCGTCCAATGACCAGATCCGCATAATAATCTCACACAGCCCTGCCCCTTCCTGTGTCGAGACTCATATACATGGCTCAGTGATTGTTCGACAGACACATCCTACGGTAGTGTGAAGGGCTGGCCATGATCGATATTCAACACCATATAATAAAACATTATACCAACCCAATAGTTTTCAACATACATGAATACCTCATCAATGAACATTATATAGTCCAAGCCACAACACGGTCCAAGTCATCATGATATAACGGGTATCAATTCTAACATATATGCAACAAGGTAAATAAATACAACATGATGATCAAGAAATAATTCCACAAATATTCCTAACACTGTGACCACAATTCACGCATGCGATAATTCCACACGAATCAAGATGAAGTAAGGTTGAGAATTTTTGAAAACGGGGTGATGCATAGCCCAATTCTCACTTCATTTGAGTGCGGGTGGTTTGTACCGTCATGTGCAAACCATGAAGTCTGTAAGTGGAAATCTGCCCGCATAACCCCTTACTTTGATGATGTGATGGATTTGGTTTTATTAAATCGGAGTCATTAGGTTCTAAGACCAACTCAAGGGTCTTCCGGAGTATGTAACCATTCAAAGAAAATAATAAATGAATGGTTAAATAATCATTAAAATAAATTATCAGGCTCGAATTTATCATTCTCATGATCTCACGCAAGGGATGGCTCACTTGTTCACTCATTATAAATCCACATATGTACCATGGACCCACAAGGTGAAGGACCCACCTGTACTATACCAACCATAGAGATCAAGATTACCTGTTGTGAACACCCAAACAGAGTTATGAGAATTTTATCTTAGACACCATCTTCATTCTTTCTTTATATATATATATACATATAAATATATGTGTGTGATTTATGATATATCACCTGGTTTGTTACACCTAGGTTGGAATTGACTCCATCATATGTGCCCAGCCAAAATCTGGGAGTAAGACTCCCAGGTTTTTTTTTTTTTTTTTTTTTTTGTTTTCTTTATGGGCTTATGGGCTTATTGTTTTGAACATCATATGGCATTTCACAAGTGGGGTTTACATAATTGATCACTGCCAATGATCCACCATCACCCAACCATCCTGGGGTCCACGCAGCAATCATGTTTCCAGACGTGGGATCAAAGGGGCCCACCTGTCGAACCCCACCAATCAAGGTCCAAATTACAGTCATGGGGCCCACCTGTAGGTGGCGGACCCACATTAATTTTCAAGTGAAAACCTGCACATGCTGTTGCCAAATAGCAACATGTGCAGGAAATTCCTGTCACTAGACTAGTCCCAGACATGATGAAATCTCATCATTTTTTTTTAAATGCTTGTGATTAAGGGGGCCACCCGCCATCATGTGCAGGTGGGTGACCCACCTGTGCATTACTGCACAGGCGCATTGTGCGCCTGTGCAGTAGCAGCAGTGCACAAGCTCCCACCCTGCACACAGCACATAACGTTTGGGATTCATTCCCAGACGTTTTCATCACTCTTTTTTTTTTTTTTTTTTTTAACATTGGTGGCCCGTCACAGCAAACACCCTGACTTGTGCCAAATGAAGTAACGTGTCTGGGTTCATTCCCAAACACGATCATCTTTCTGTTTTTTTTTTTTTTTAACAAATGATGATGGCCCACCATCATCCAATAACTAAGGGTCCATTCTACAGCAATGGGCCCATCTGTAGGTGGTGGCCCACCATTTTTATCAAGTTTAGGAGTCTCCTGCACATACACAGTAGTGTGTCTGGGCCATTTCCAGACACGATCACCCCATCTTTTTTTTTAAAGGCTTGATGTCCATCCTCTAAATGGCCCATTCTCCATTCATCAAAATCATCAAATCCATCGACCACCATCAAACAAAAATCTGTGAACTACTTACCCATCTAATCTACCATCAACCTTTAGAGATTTTAATAGGCATTGACAATCACATCTAAGATCATGAAAATCAATGGAAAGAGTGAAAATCATTAGAGATAAGTGCAAATCACTTGCCTTTGATGCAAAAGAAGATCTAGATCTCTCTCTTTCCCTCGGTCACGACGCCAACCCCAACTGAGAAGATGAAGAAGAAGGAGGAAAGAAGAAGAGATGACGAAGAGGATCCACCGATTGGGCTTGCTCTTTTGGCCGATCAAGAGGAGAAAGAGATGGAGGAAAAAAAAACCACTGTAGAGATGAGGGGAAGAGAGCACCCATCGATGATATATAAGTAGGCTTAGGGTTTGGGGAAAAGGTTTGGGTTTTTATGAAAAGAACCCTATTGTTTAGGCTAATTTATAAATATGGGCCTGGTTTGGTTTAATGGGCCCAAAATGGGTCCGAATTGGGCCGAGTCGAAAGATGGATACTCATGGTCCTAAACTTACTATCCGATTAACCCAAAACCCAAAAGAAAATTAAATAATTATAATAATCCTAATTAACTAAAATACAAATAATTAAATAAAATTATATTTAAATTAATTAAAATAATAACTTGGGTTAGGAACATTACATTCCTTCCCTCTTAGAACATTTGGTCCTCCAAATGTCTAACGAACCTCAGGGAGAAGATCCGGGTACAACTTCTTCACTTGGTCTCTGAGCTCCCAAGTGGCCTCCCTTGGACTGTGGTGCTCCCGCTGAACCTTCACCCAATGAATAGTTCGCGTCCGTAGGACTTGCTCCTTCATATCAATGATCCGCAACGGCTTCTCCACGTAGGTAGCATCCGGCTGAATCTCAAGTGGTTCATATTGAAGAACATGCGAAGGATCGGCGACGTACTTCTTCAACATCGAGATATGGAAGACGTTATGAACTCCTGACAACTCTGCTGGCAATGTCAATCTGTAGGCTACATCTCCCACTCTCTCGAGAATCTCAAACGGCCCGATGAATCTCCGAGACAGTTTGCCCTTCTATCTAAATCTGAGTGTTCCTCTAGCCGGCGACACTTTTAGAAACACATGATCGCCCACTGCAAACTCGAGATCTCTCCTCTTCAAGTCAGCATAACTCTTCTGTCTACTCCTGGCAATTTTCAATCTAGCATGAATTTGCTGAACCTTCTCACTGGTATCACTGACTATCGATGGCCCATGAAAACTCTGAACACCAACTTCCTCCCAACAAAGTGGGGTTTTACATCTGCGCCCATACAATGCTTCAAAAGGGGCCATACCAATACTTGAATGGTAGCTGTTGTTGTATGTGAACTCACAAAGAGGAAGGCTTTTCTGCCAATCCTTTCCAAAGTCGAACACGCAAGCACGCAACATATCCTCCAGTGTTTGGTTGGTTCTCTCAGTCTGCCCATCTGTCTCCGGGTGATACGCTGTACTGAAGTTCAAGGTAGTACCGAGTGCCTCTTGAAGTCGTGTCCAGAACTTACTCAGAAATCTTGAATCTCTGTCTGAGACGATCGATACCGGTACACCGTGCGATCTAACTACTTCCTCCATGTATATCTTGGCCAACTCATCTTTGGGTGTCTTTAAGCTCATTGGCATAAAATGTGCAACTTGTTAACCTGTCCACTATCACCCAAATACTATTTTTACCATGAATCATCGGAAGTCTTGATATAAAATCCATCGTGATATGTTTCCATTTCCAATCCGGCACTGCCAACTGCTTCAAAAGTCCTGGGGGTCTCTTGTGTTCTGCCTTAACATGCTGATAAACCAAACACCTGGCAACAAATCCTGCAATCTCCTTTTTCATGTTGTTCCACCAGTAATGACTACGGAGATTCTGGTACATCTTTGTGCTACCAGGGTGAATAGTAAAACGAGAATGATGCGCTTCTGTCAGGATCTCATTATTCAACTCCTCTATATTTGGCACACACAATCTCCCCTGATAGTACAACACACCATCTATCAATCTAAAGTCTGGCCTGCTCTCAATCTGCTCAATCACCCTGACCAACTCTGGATCCTCTGATTGTGTGCTTTTGATTCTGCCCAAAATTTCTGGTTCCCAAACAAACATACTAGCAATCATCACCCTATCATTAACCAGCTGTAAATCAACCCCTAAGTCCAGAAATATCTCTGCCCATGACCATTCTGTCCGCAAACATGCATTCCTTGCTGCTTTTCTGCTTAGTGCATCAGCCACTACATTGGCTTTCCCTGGATGGTATTTGATCGGAAAATCAAAATCCTTGATATATTCCATCCATCTGATCTGTCTCATGTTCAACTCTGGCTGAGTGAATAAATACTGAAGACTCCTGTGGTCCGAATGCACTTCAAATCTTACACCATACAAATAATGCCTCCACATTTTGAGCGCAAAAACTATTGCTGCTAGCTCAAGATCATGGGTAGCGTACTTTCTAATGTAATGTTCCTAACCCAAGTTATTATTTTAATTAATTTAAAAATAATTTTATTTAATTGTTTGTATTTTAGTTAATTAGGGTTATTATAATTATTTAATTTTCTTTTGGGTTTTTATAAAAAGAACCCTATTGTTTAGGCTAATTTATAAACATGGGCCTGGTTTGGTTTAATGGGCCCAAAATGGGTCCGAATTGGGCCGAGTCAAAAGATGGATACTCATGGTCCTAAACTTACTATCCGATTAACCCAAAACCCAAAAGAAAATTAAAGAATTATAATAACCCTAATTAACTAAAATACAAACAATTAAATAAAATTATATTTAAATTAATTAAAATAATAACTTGGGTTAGGAACATTATAGCTGGAATGCTGGATGAGGTCATTTTCAGCATCTCATTTTTATTTTGAGAAGGTGGTAAATATTTTCATATGTGAATGAGTAGTGGTGGGGTATCATAAATTGTGATGCCCCTAAATATGTTACTGGTTTCAACTTTTTTCAACCACATTTTTTTGAACTTTTGTGGGTTTCAAATTGGTAGGTTGTGTCATTCAATTTCTTCATTGGTTTAATAAAACCTAATGCTTTGGATTTTATATCTTACATTTTTATAGATTTTGAGAAATTTGTGACAAAAACATGAGAAGTCCCCACCTATGAATCTAATTTCCTTTACTTTTTTGGCCCCCAATTCATAACTGTTGAACATTCCCTTAGTGATGATAACCATCAAGATGTTTAGTTTTTTAATCTTTGAGTCTGCATAATTTTTTTGCCAATTTACTATCTCATGTGTAAATGGAAAACGACTCATAAAGATCTATGTCATATGATAATTGAAAGAGCCACTATGATCCCTCGCAATGTGGCTGTATGGAAAAAAATTAATTTTTTTTATTAAATAATTTATGTAAAACTGGTATTGATCATCATGTGTTACTTCTGTAAGTATTGAAGTTAAATCCAATGCTATTTTCTATCAAACCTTAATGTCCTCTTCTGTTGGCAACTTCGCGCCCAATTACGATATGGTATTGATGAAGATGAAGCAATACAGCAGAAAATACCATATTTCACTAATGGATTTTCCAGACACTTTTCAACAATGAACTTTTGAAAGAGGACAACTAAAGGTGACAATGAAAAGAAAGAATGTTTTCGGCATTATATTTTAAGACACTTTACCGTGATTTTGGCAATCAAACTCTTTAGGTTTTGGAAGGACCTCCACAATTTCAAAACGGGACCTGCTATTTCAACTCAAAAAATGTCTCAGTAGACTCACTCTTTTTTTAATAAAGAATATATAAAATTACCCAAATGCCCCCATTCTCTTCCTACTTACCTTCCCCTCCCCTCTCCTCCCCTTCCCCACCTCATCTGCATCTTGGCCACAATCGGCGGTAGCCGCCGGATCTCCCTTCCTCTCCCTCTCCCTCTCCCTCTTCATCCCCCTCTTCGTTCTCTCCCTCTCCCCCCTTTTGCCCAGTTCGTTCTCCCTCCCCGCCTGTAAGGAGTAGAGAGACCATGACCTTGGTCTCCCTGCAACATATCTCCCTCCCTTCCCCTTTCCAAAGCAAACCACACCACCCCTTCGCCTACGACAGGCCAAACAGTCCTCTATTGTTCGGCTAGTCTTGGTTGAACATATTTCTTTTTGTTCAGGCTCGCAAGACCAAACATTGTGGAAATCTGGAACTGGGAGAGGAGAGGAAGAGGGGGAGGAGAGGAGAGGAAGAGGGAGGGGAAGAGAGAGAGGGAGGGGAGGGAGATTTGGCGGCTTCCTCTGCCAGAGTTGTTGATCATCGCTAGAAAGGGAGGTGAGTGGGGAGAGAAAAGAGTGAAGGTCGTTTAGGCATTTTTTATTTTTTTTCTAAATGGATTAGTCAAGTAAGAAAATTTTTTTTATTTCAAATTGCAAATCCGTTTCAATAAACCAAGGTATTGATCTTGAGTTGACAACATAGAATTGCTTAGTTAGTTGACAACTCCCATTACCACCTAGCTACTTAGGGAATCAATCCTTAAGTATGCCACTCTTCTCATATTTGGGCTTTCTTCCTACTTTCTTGGGCTCATCTTCCCTCGTGTAGGCTACCGTATGTCCTACCCCTTAGTTGGGGTACTAGAAAAAGGTATTTTTGAGGGGTTTTTTTTTTTCAGAAAAGAAACACTTCAGAGTTTGCTTCAAACCCATCATTAAAAGTTTTAATGTAAATCGAATGGTGTCTCTAAATATTTTAACCAAGGGGTTTTCACCATTGTTAATTCTTTAATCCTTTGGTTTCACTAGGGAAAAAAAAATAATGCGTAGGAGTTGTTTACATATAGTAAAAATCAGTGAGTGTAAAACAGAAACATTCATTTTTTATTTTATTAAAGGGACAAGTCCCTACAGTGCTTGGAGATCATTTAAAATTGTCAAGCTTTGATTACCTTTTTTGTTATCATTTGAAGAGAAAGAAAACCGAAGTTTGAGGTAATTACGAGTGGTTCCGTTCACTGAATTATGATTTCATCTCTCCATAAATATCTAGGGTTTTTTCGGCCTTTAGAATCTAAGATGAGAAATTAAAAGACTAAGTATATTTGAACAAATAAAAATGATTATTAAGTCATAATACCAAAAGAAAAAGAGTCTATAATAATGAATATTGTTGTTTCATTTTATTAACATATAAGGCATGAATGTCTAATGTTAGGATTCTGTAATGGGGAGGCAACCTACTAAGTTTTTTTGTGCAACTAGAACTTTTTTGTCATTTTTGTGAAGTTTTCTTGCTTGAAAAAGGAAAAAAAATATTGAATTGATTTCCTGGAGTAGAAAGGATTTTTGAATTCAAAATGGAGAGGCAAAAGAAAAAAAAAACCAATTTCATGGGGCGTGGAATCCTTACGTTATAGAAAAGCGCCCTCAGAGATTTGCAAATTTAGATCTGTAATCCACAGAATTAACAAGTGTCATTAAATGGGGACTCATTCCAGAATCCTTAGAACCTCAATTTCACAATCAAGTGATAACTTCATACTGCTTAAATGTAACCTCCTAGACCTAATTTTTTATTGCAAAATAATAACGTTATGATAAGACAATTGCTTTTTTTTTTTACTAATAAAAGATAGAAAGTATCTCTAGAACCATTCTGAAAAGGAATTGAAAAAGAAAAGAAAGATGGTCTTCAGAATGATTAGTAGCAACTCCCCTTCTCATAGAAAATGCATTCCATATTCTTTGGAATACATTTCGGTTACATTTTTATTATTTGTGTAATAACACCTTAATTAAAGCTTTGCTGAACTTCAAGAGCTAATTCCTCCAAACTAAGCTGGCATTCAAGTCCAATCTGTTACAAGTGAGCAAGAAAACCAAAAGAACTATTATTCAATGGAATTCTCATTGTGCAGAAAAGGGAAGCCTTGTAAATTAAATGGTAAGTTCATTGATGATATGAAACTTCAAATGATGAGTCTAGTAAGAGCATATGTTAGCCAACACTTAACAGACAATAGGTGAACACCCCAAATTCTGATGTAAATCTTATGGTTTTCGCATTGTAGGATATTTGCAATTTCTTTTCTTGATGTATCCTTGGTGTCTTCTTTGAGTGCTTACATCTCTCCAAAATTTCCACAAATTGGTTTATTATATTTGCATGCACACTGATACAAACATTAACTTTCATGCACCTTAGTTGGAATGTTAATGCTTCTTCTAATATGGCTTATGCTTTACCTAATAGTACAACTCTTAAGATTGACCAGATTGATAGAACAAGCCCAGGATGATGATGATGATGATGATGATGATGATGATGTTGATGATAAGATGACAACGACAACAACGATGTTTATTATTATCTTAAATATGAGTAGAAAAGAGAACTTAAGTCAGATGATAAGCAGAATATAGCAGAACATGCGACCCATTTGGCAAAAATAGCTGTGATTGTAGACTGTGATTCTCTATATAAAAAGAGGAAACATGCTGAACTGAGCTATGTCGTATTAAAGGTAAGCAATTTTTATAACTAGAAATATAGTTTGGTTTCTGGCATTTGAGATTTACCAACTTGCTCTATTCATTTTAATATGGTTTTCTCCCTGCTTTAGCTTCATTGGGATAAATATCAAACACAGCTAAATCAACCTCAGTTGTGATAGAAAATGAGGTTTGTTGGATTTAGGTTGTCGAAAAGTTATTTAGCGATGCCGAGCAATTGCTCAATGGAGATGATAATTTGCAATAAACAGCTGAAATTCAAACATCCTCTAAAGTTTATTGAAAATCAACTTTCTTAAGTTCATTGAAAACCTGTTATCACTGACAAGAAGGAAGGTGCATGATCTTGAGAGAGGGCTTGTATTATGGCCTCAAACAAGCTTGACACTCGACTAGTACGGATGCTCATTGATCCTATATATGGTAGTTGTCATTGACCAACTCATGTACCTTTGGTTATTGAATGTGAACATCGTCCATTTTTTTTTCAGCTGCCTTTCTGTGTGTTGCCAATCAGATGATCATACAACTTCACTGTTAAATATTTTTTGGGTTATGACCTTATTAATTAGCAGTTTGATAGGCTGTACTGGAGGCCTAATTGAGGGGCATGAGGTTCTATTTCATAGATATGGTTACAAGTGTGATATTGTCACACTAATTATCATTTGGGTTATGCTGAAATATCATATATCATTGGCACAAAGTGTTGAAACCCTAAATTATCTTGTTGAATGAGATGAAACAGGCAAATGAATTACATAAAAGATGGCATGGTATTGTACCTTAATAACAAATGAGTACAGGACAGTGTCATCCATGCTACTGATGTTAAGATGAAGAATCTCGAGCGACAGGTTCTCCAGGATGGTAACTATCTTCACAATTTGGCCAGGGATTCTCCTTGAGATAGTTCTCAGAATGACATTTGATCCAGAGATCTTTGCTTCGATGTCGGCCATGGGAGAATTGCAGCATGCTCCTAGTTCCTTAACATTCTCAAATCCTAAAGGGCCATCTGGTGAGGGAGTTGCATGCAATGGCCTTGGGCTAGGACGGGGACTAGGACTTAAGCTCTTCCTTTGTTTCTTGGACTCCAGTGACTGTAGAACTTGGTGCAACTCCTTGGTGAACTCTATTACTCCCCCAATAATAGAAGCTTGGTCTCCCTTAATACAACACAAGAAACAATAAAATGTTTTGAGTTGAATTGAAGAAAATATAGAGTTGAGTTTTAATCTTACTAAACATCTTTTTTTGACTCTTTGTTTTGCCCTATAAGAGGCGACAAGTTTCATCTAATATTCCTCTAAAATTCTGACAGGGAAAGGAGATTTACTCTTTTCAGGTAGAAACATGGTGTCAATGAGCGCAAGACCTTGATATACTCATTCATTTGCTTTCTCCTGTTTCTTTCCACAGCTATATGAGACATGGCTACAACCAAACCCTAAATCTCTCTACACTGATGGTCTTGGCTCCTTCCTAGTTCAGATATCGGACATATCTATGCTTATAAATATATAGTGCACAATGCATGTTGTAGTAATTAGTATGGTGCATGTATGGATTCTCTCTCATTAATGGTTGTGCTGCACTCTCGTGAGGTATATAATCTCGCTTGTATGTATTGCATCTCACGTTTAGCAGTTTGGCTTCATTACCTCTGCGTGAGAAGAAGGCATGTTCCCCTCATTGTTCTGACAAACATGGCATGATGCCAATTGAGAGGAAGCCAAGTGGGCTGGTTGAGGATTCTTGAGTTATCGATTGTGGAAGGCATCTCCAGTGAATCAACGGGCGGCAGAGATCCCATCAACGATAGATCTAAACTCCTATAGATATAGCCCTTTTCTTTAGGGTCCTATTTCATGTAATTGAGTTGCTTGGGATTCTAAGATCTACTTTTAAAAGCGATAAAATTGAAGAGACTAGTGATTGGTGAATATCCAAAGTGACCATCAAATAATTTTCCCTTAATATAGAAAATGAATATAAGTTAGGTAGAAAATGAATATTAAGTCATCAACCAATAATTCAAGTTCTATAAAAGTCAAGGTCCCACTTGAATCTTACATATTCTTCACCCTTTACCTTTTTAATAATCCTTTGTTAGAACTCATTCTACCATAAATTCTTATGTATGCACGTTCATTCAAGCAAATAAACCCTAGGATGTTGGCAGTCATGGATGCCCCGTCTTTATTATGGCCTTTGATTCTCCCTACCATCTCAATATAATGTTTGTTGCCAAATCGATTTGACTGAGCCAGGGTGGTTATTGTTGGGGAAGTTACTTATGAATAATATGCAAGCACCAAATAATGCAAGCACCGAATAAACAAACAGTTAGAATAAATAATTAGTGAGAGATTTGAATATGAGAAATTAATCTAAAAAAAGAAATAAAAATGGATAAGACACACCAATTAAGATGTTTTCTAAAGACAACAATTTTCAACATATAGTTGGTTTTAATGAAATTCTGTACCTAGGATACAGTGATCAAGTTTGATTCAAAGTCTGCATATTAGAATTAGAAATTTGAATTGCTCTTAAAATTTAGAAAATAAAATGTAAAAGATTAAACTCTATAACCTCTTTATTTTTAATGCCATTTAGAATTTTGAAAAATATCCTTAATTTTTAGAGTTAGAAAGCACCCCTTAACATTGGATAACATCCACTCAAATAGGCCCAAAAAACTCATCCACTGGGCACAAATTTGGTTTGAAAAGACACAAACTTTAAAATATTTGAAATAATTTAAAGAGACACACTCAAGCGTCTCTTGAAATTAATTAAATTCTTTTTTTCAAATATATTAGTTTTTGAAAAATATCCAAAAAAACCCCCATGATTTTCTAAAAACACTCTTTAAGAAAAAAATAATTCTAATAATAAAGTAATAAAAAAATTAAAACTGTATAATGGATCCTGTATAGATGGATGGCCTTTAAACCTAAAGGTAAAATATGTATAATGAAACTTAGTGTGAGTGAGTGACCTAAGAGAAGCTCACAATACATATTCACATTATACAATATGGTCGGGTATCCATATTCTACAAGCCACGCTATTTCATAGGCTATGCGCTAGTCCTGGTCGTAGCGAATGCTTTAAAGCTTTATTGACAACATCTATAGGAGGTGACCATGACCTCCACATCTGTAAAGGCAAACCCATTAGGAGTGCTTCTGCTCACTCTGCATTTAAACTATGAGTTTGTCTAGGACTAAAGAGTCCAACCAAATGTAGATAAAAGTTGAAAAGTGCATGAACGTAGAGATGGACAGATTAAGAACACAATAACTCCCCCACTAGTTCCAAATAAATTTGCATTGTGAGGAATATCTCAATATATCCTCTGGTGGACAGTACATCTAACCAAATTTCCTTTGAACTTGAACTTAGAAGATAAGAGTAGGCTACGATCAAGACAATCCCTCTATGTCGATAAATCCATCTCCCTCGAGGTTTAGAGTCTCACTCTAAGCGATGTAATATCACTTTGAGAAATTATGGGGGAATTCATAACAACTTTTACCTCGTTTACCTCAAATTTACCTATGTCCATTGACATTTGTTGATGGATGAATCACTTGTAGTGGTTGTCTCAGACTTTCTAATATCATAATACCCACGATCTGTGATTTGATCCAAAGAATGATGATCTAATAGCCATGAATTGTGATATGTCGACATGCGATGAACAATCTATGCTCTAATCGATGATGTAGTGACACAATCTGCGATTTGAGCTAATAGATGTTGATGATGCACTATCCAATAATGCAAAATTGTCTTTCAATCATTGATACCTACTATGCATCATTAAAAAAATACTAATAAAAGAAAAACATCATTATTTCATTCTCCATATAATTATTTCATTCTGGCATAGCGACTGAAAGTTTGAAGTCAACTAAAACATGGCTTAATCAGCTCTTATTCTTCTTAATCAGCTCTTTTTCTTCTTTTACTTCTTTCGAGATTTGATCATGATGATAACTCTCAGTATTCATGCATGCAGAGACACCACCATCCCCCATCTACATACTGTTGGTTAATAGAGTGGGAAGGATTTGCAAAGATAGATGCATTGATGTGTTAACACAATATAGACCTTCTTACTAAAAAAGAAAAGGAAACAAAAAAAAAAAAAAAACAACTCAAAATGAACCATCCATACGATCTTGTATGAAATGTAATGCATCTGTGCATTGATGCATAAATACTTGTATAAAATGGTTGGTCCATTCCCTTTTAGACAATGATTTAGTCATAGAGAACGCATGTAAATGGTATAAATGTAAAGATGAGCATATCATCTCGATTGCCGAATCAGGGCCCATGGTTTGATGTTCAAGACCATTGATTGATAGCTCCTTTGATGAGAAATTCCCCATATATCTTCCATAGGATTTCCTCCATCCAACATGAACAGACACATTACATATACCCAACCGTACGCAAAGCAAAGGCTGTGATCTTCCAATTTTGGAAATTTTTTGCTGTTATTGGAAATTTTTAGCTGTTATTGCCATCAATTTGGAGCTTACCAGTTCAACCGTCCGATCAACAACCACGGGTCCAGTTGTACACATTGCATGACTAAGTCCAGCTCTTGCTAGTAGGTTTGTGAGAGGTCCCGTGAGGGAATGAATGGCTGTAAATGAACGTGAGGGGAGTATGAAAAAGGACATCCCTTCACAGGCAAAAGGTGTACAATCAATTAGAGATTGTTCCTTTTACTTTCTTCTTGTATCAAATTAATATATGGGTTTGAAAGATGTGGTTCAGGAAAATTCTTTAGAAGTGGGACCCAGAGTTTCATCATAAACAATGAATATACCTCAACAGGCTGCTGCATAAATATCATCTAATATAAGGGTATGTTTTACAATTTAGATTAATAAACAAAATTAAATATTATAAGATGTCACTATCATAGAACAAAATAGTATCATGTTATTATATTGTGCTACCAATGTCATTTGACAATTTACACAAAATTCTGTATATGTTGAAAGTGTTTGGCAATATATAAAAAACTCACAAGATGATATACTGTACGAGAAATAGAGAGAAGTAACCAATTGACCCAATGCAAGATCCGCTAATTATTAATCATGGGTGTTGATAATCATGGTATGACACATTTATTATTAAAAAGTTATAGGATTAAATGTTAAAATCATGAGATCCAAACAATGTTGTTTAATTAAAGTGGGTCCACCAAATGATGGTATCTATAGTATAATATATCTAATGGTGATTATCATAATTGGCCCTATCTATTTTTTAATTCATTTTTGGCAAAACCTTATCTAATGTCAAATATCACTGATGCATTGATTTATGAGAAATCATTGTGGGACCTATTTTATGTTCGTAGTATATTAACAGTAGGGTAGGTATCAAATGCTGGGACCCATTTAATGATGGGAAACTAAAAATTACAACCACACAATTCAATCTTGGTAATTACAATGGGACCCGGCTGATTTTTGTAGTATGGGACTCACCTAATGTTAGTAATCACGATGGAAGCTCCCTATTGTGACATATGTGGGACCCACTTAATATTGAAAATTACCAAGGGCTATGTAATCATGATAAGGCTATAGGACTCTAGACTAAATTTGTAAGTACCGTGGGGCCAATATTGGGATTTGGGAGATATAGTTGCACTCTATGAGATTCACTGATGTTAAAACTTGTAGGGGTCACTATAATTAATGGTTTCTCATGAGCTCTCTGTTGTTTTTACTAAAACCCTCCATTAGTATTTGGGAAAGTTTTTCTAATAAAAGATTATTGGGATTTTAACGAAAAAATTAAGCTTAAACCTTAAATAAATGGATTTACAAAGAAAAAACCATAAAATGACGAGATAGTTGTCTGTATATTTTTTTGGATGAAATTACCTAGTTGATGATATCATCAATTAGTTGATGATATCGTCAACTTCCTGCCACGTTTACTTTTCTTCTTCTCCTTTGATGGTTCTCCTAAGATGGTTTTCATTCTTGATTGTTTAAGTTTAAGGGGCTGATACTGAATTTGGTAGGAGTTAGAATATCCATTTCAAAATATTGAAGGAAGATTGAAAAGCAATGATAAATGCATCAAAGAAGAAGGATTTGATAACTATTTCACAAATTGCATAATAATGTGTGTTCAATCCGTCCTCTATGAGATTTATCCTTAAATTTGGTTCAATGATTCTAGAGTAGTGGAACAAAAAGCACTCTTGGGATCTAAAACTCCACACAAATAATAGAATCCTTACGAAAAACTTCATATTCATTACCTAAAGATTGCCCAGCATGGCTCCTTATATGTTGCTTACAAATATCAAGACCTGTGAAATTTGCCCAAAACAAATGGCTTTAAATTATAAATGTTCATAAAAAGCACCGCCAAATTAGTCTCCTCATTCATCCCCTCTAACTTCACTCGAAGCCACCACTAAATTAGGAGAAAATCCTCATTTAGGCATTTCACCAAACACCTTGCACTCCAAACTGTTCTCAAAACTCATGTGAATGGGGTGACAAGTGTAGAGAAACTATGCATAGGACTCACACCACCTATGGAAGATTGCCGAGACCACTTAAAGAAAACCACTAGGAAACAAAATGAAATGAATTTCATAACTTTTCGATCACTAGGTACAAGAAGATAGAGCAAAATATCGCACTTTTCAATAAAGGTTGATGGTATACTCATCCTTGATGAGTTGATAATAAAATAAAATGATACTGTATTTTTAAGAGAAGGATGTTGTTATAGATGGAAAAAGACATTGCTATGCTATTAGTTGTATCTTAATAAAGAGATTGAAAAGATGGTATGTTGGATAATTCTTGCGTCGGACAAAGCTATAAGTCTATTAAATTGTATTTTATATTCTTTTATATGGACTATAGTTTGAGTCACTAGAGGAGCTAAAGAGAGGAAATCAAGACAATTTGGGTATGCCCGATCGATTCGATCAATGCCTAATGGATCGATTTGGAGAAAAAACTGATGCTCGATTGATTGGACCCTTACTCAATTGATTGGATGGAGAAAAATTTTCCATCGACTTGTTACGGAACTATTTCTTATTTGTGCCAGGATTAGTAAGTTAAGTTCTATAAGGATTATTTTAATGAGGCTTGAATTGTGGGCTATTTAAAGGGGTTTTCTCTCGACCTTAAAGGACAGATCTTATTAACTGAAATGGAGATTACACATTAGAGATTATCTTCTCTAGAGCTTTCATTGAGAGTTGAAGTGTTGAAGCTTTGTTCTATAGAAAAGATGCTTTTACATCTTTTGTAGAAGTGTTGAGGTCATCTTGCTTGTTCAAGATGTGAGTAGACCATGTAAAGAGCAGTACACTGTAAAGGATCGAGTCGTGTGACATAAGGAGTTGTTCAAGAATAACTCAACCCATAGGGTGCGAAAAAGGGTGTGAGTATATCTTATAACTATTTATTATTGCTTAATAGTTAAATCTTCTTAGATTTGTGGTTTTTTACCTGGTCGGGGTTTTCCATGTCAAAATATTACATGCCTTCCTGTGGTGTGTGCTAGTGTTTGTTTGATTTAATTTTCGCTACTTATATATATTGTCTAATTGTTTGTTGTAATCTTAAAACACATACATACTGGGGAACAACACTAACCCCCCCTCCCCCCCACCTCCCTCAAAAAAGAATAAAAAGAAAAAACAAAAACCTTTAAGGGGTATCAGATAAGGTTCACAAGAAATACTATGTGTTTGATCCTTTGTGATTTCTAAAATGGGACTCAATCAAGAAGGCACACCAACTACCAAGTGTCACTTGCTTAATGGTACCAAGTATGCATATTGGAAGCAGAGGATGATTGGCTTTCTTAAATTCATTGATGATGATATCTAGGATGTTGTTAAGGATGGTTATAACAAACCCACGATTACGGCAAAGGGGCAAAGTATTTTTAAACTAAAAGCCCATTGGACTAAAGACGATAAATATCTTTCTAATTGCAATAATAAGGCAATGAATGATGTCTATAATGGAAATAACTACTGAAGAGTTTCGTAGGATTTCCATATGTAAGACTGCAAAAGAAGTATGAAATGTCTTGTAAATTGTGTATGAGCATATAGATACTGTGCAGCAATTCAAATTGTAATGATTGAATAAATCTTTTAAAACGATTGTGATGGAAGAGGATGAGAGCTTTGATGAGTTTTATGCGAAGCTGAATGATGTTGTCAATTCAATTTTTAATTTAGGTAAAGAAGTCCTGAAAAATAAAACTATCAAAATGATTTTGAGGTCTCTACTAGCTATGCTTGATTCAAAGGTCAATGCAATTCAAGAAAACATGAATCTTGACATCCTCAAGGTAAACCAATTGGTTGGAAATCTTCAGACATTTGAAATAAACCATTTGGATAAGGAAAAATCTAAATTTAAAGGTATTGCTTTGAAGGTTACCAAAAATTCGATAGGAGATTTGAAAGGAAGTTTAAGAAAGATTCCGATTCTAATTTTGAGGAAATTGATCTCCAACAGGTTGTTTTGTTTTTGAAGAAATTCAAAAGTTTTATGAAGGGGAGTCATTTGATTTGAAATTTTCTAAATGTGAAAAGAAGTATTTAAAAGGATTTAAATGCTTTGAGTGCCAAAGCTATGGTCATTTTGCATGTGACAGTGGAAATCTATAAATGAATTCAAAGAAAATGGCTTTCAATTTGACTTGGATTGATGATTCTTTTGAAGAAAAGAAAAAAGAGGAAAAAGAGCCTGAACCTAATCAATTTAACTTGGTTAATAGCAAGTATGTGGCTTTCATAGCTAGAACTTCACATGATTTTTTTACTGTGATTTTGATAGTGATAATGTGAAACGTTAGAAAAAAAGGTAGATTGGAAAGTGAAGTACAATACACTGTATGGTGAGTGTGCTACGCTGAACAAGTTTAAGAATAAGATTGGGCACAAGTGGAAAGCTTTTGA
Organism: Sextonia rubra; assembly: GCA_037013555.1. Taxonomy (NCBI): domain Eukaryota; kingdom Viridiplantae; phylum Streptophyta; class Magnoliopsida; order Laurales; family Lauraceae; genus Sextonia; species Sextonia rubra. The sequence continues at coordinate 128,184,438 of JASUAD010000001.1, forward strand.
AAAGCAGGTTGTGTCTCTTAAGTTTGAATTAGCGGATGTACATGCAAAGGTTAAACTCCTGGAAGAACAGAAATGTTCAATGGATGAAAAACATGACTTATTATATGATGACTTTGAGCTACATGTAAAAGAGTTGGAATCTCTTGAGAAAAAGCTGAGCTCTTGCTAAGCTGAAAAGAATATGTGAATGGTAAACTGAAGATTGTGTTATTTGACGTAGATTCAACAAAAGCATGTTTAAAAAAGATGAACACTAATTTGAAAATTTTTGACGACATCTGGAGCATTTAAAAAATGCCAAATGACACACACGGTTTTGGTTATGAAAAAGGTGCATATACTTCTAAGGTTAAAGGTAAATCTGTTTATGTTTTAAGTAATGCATATTCTACCTCATATGTTGCACGTACAAATCACTTTCTGAGTAATACAAAGAAGAAGAATGTATTACAGTATGCACGCACTATTATATATCATTATTATGGAATCAAAGGACACATTTGTCACCATTACAGTAAGCTGAGAGTCTTACCTAAAAACAAGCAATGGAAGAAGGTTAAGATAATAGCCATCTAAGTGAGAAAATCTAAATTGCCAACTAATTTGGTACACACTCTACTAACAGCTACTTATTTGCTAATGTGGGTACCAAATAATTCAAGCCCCTAATTGTCACGCCCTGATCCTGAGAATTTGGGGATTTGAGTGGGCCCCTAGGGAGTGGATACGTAATCTCGTAGAAATCCATACACTGAAGAATTATGCACGAATTCTTACAAGGGAGATTCCACGGGAACGTGTGAGGTATGCTGACACACGTACAAACATAACTTATCATTTACGAGGTCCTGCGCAATACTCAGTAATTATCAAGAGCACATGCTTTCATAAGTAAACATATAAACATACAGTAGAGTTAAAGTTTTTAAAAGTCTTTAAGTACATTCCGAAAAAGGTTCTTAAAGATGTGATACAAAAATTCCCAGCATAATATCTCGAGAATAGACGCGCTCCGTAGGATGGCTAGTAATAGACGTCGCCATCCATCCATTCGCCTACACCCGAGGTACCGTTGGGGTATCCTCCGGGGGCGCATCAGTGTCCTTGTTGGGACCGGGATCTGGACCTGCAATACCAAGGGTAACACTGTTAACACGACGGTTAAACAAGTACTGAGTCATAATGAACAAGTATAACATGATATATCAATAGCATAATCACTGAACATGATGCATAAGTAAGAAATTACAACTTAAATGTCATACATACTGATTGGCAACCACAACTCTCTATTCTCCCAGAAAGGGAGCATACACATATTGTATGGGTCGCTAGGGGATCAGGCTAGCTTTCTGATGAGTGCCAACTATTCCTCCGTAAACCTACTGCAGTGGTGACATACATAATATATACCCAAAATGGCGTAAGCTAAGTGGTGCCGACTCATATCAACTCGTATCAGTCATATCATACCCTTGGCTAACAAGCTCGCACTTATTAGAAGCTCTAGCTTGTTAGACACTCACTCATTAGAAGCTCAGGTGTGAATTTGCCTCAGGGTTTTACTAAAAAGAAGAAATTCATGTTGAAGGTAGTATATCATAACAATATGGATGCATTCAGCTTAAGTGAGTCCAAGGAATCACTACCTTCACCCCAATTAAGTAACTTATAGTCCCCAAGGGCATTCGACACGATGTACACATAAGACGTTCAGTGTTGTTGTGTTACCGTGTCTTGGTTTTGCCTTGTGCATACGTGACACCCTTCTTATGCCAACATTCATGACTTGCCATTGGGAGATCATTCATAAATCATTCATTCATTCCAACGTGAAATTACCAATGGCCAATGTGGAGGTATAGAAGGTACCAACACTAAGGCCCTACAATATCATTGAGGTTCCTAACATCCCACATTCATTGGGTTCTGACGGCTTAGCTGTATACAAGGCTACGGCTTAGCCGAGGGATTCAGAAATTCATCCGCATTTTCGGCGCATTTACGGTCCAACCGTATATTGGCCTACGGCTTAGCCGAGCTAAGTTTACGGCTAGGGTACAGGGAAGTCACGGCTTAGCCGTAGTGTATGTAACACTCCGATCCCCTTTGAGCCGGATTAGTGGCTCATTAGTGTGTGTTTTGTTTTATTTTATTCTTTTGGACTTGGTTTTGGGCCTTGGATAGGTAGTTGAGTGACCTTTGACCTGGAATAGGTAGTTCTAAGCCCTTTTTCGTAATTTTGCTTTTGCTTTGCTCATATCATCTTTGCATCATCTTGGTGTCAGCACGCGTATTTCGTTGAGCTCGACAATTTCCGTAACTGAGTCAGATCCGTTTGAAGTCAATTGGAGAAGTTGGACCCCCGTGTGACTTGAACTGTAATTAGTATAAACTCCATGGATCTTGTTTTAAACTCCAAACATATATATAATGAGTCACTCTCCAGGTGTCTCTCTCTTTCTCATTTCACTTGGTCGATTGCATGCAACAACATCAGAGAGAGCCACGTCTCTTCCTCTCCTTTTCTCTCTTTCTCTCTTCTTTCCTTCTCTTGCTCGATTGTGGTTGGGAGCTCTTGTTTGATTTGGGTTTTGCCACACTTCATTGGATTGGGTTCTTCTTTATTCTCTCATCTCTGTCTATTGCTTGAGGTAAGTGGGCTCTTTGTGTTCTTCTCCCAATTGCACCTCTCATTCTTTGATTTCTGTGTTTTCATCTCATGCATGATTTATCTCTTTGCTTTGCTTTGATTTTAGTGGATTTGGAGCTTGAGTCAGTGGATTTTCAGATTTGAGGCAAGTATAAGTACAGGTTTTGATAACACATATGGGTATTGTTTGATTGCTTGGATTCATTCTCATTCTCTTTAGAGAAATGTTTTACAGCCATTTTCTAAGCTATGAGAATCAGTTGAGCTTGTTTTATTCAGTTTCTGTACAAAAATTTCGTTTCTGTAATCTTCCCGAACTCGTATTCTGTATTGTACGGCTAAGCCGTAAATTTCTACGGTTCGCTTTCCAGAGACTCGAAAATCTGAATTTGTTCTACGGCTAGGCTACGGCTAAGCCGTAATTTGTCCTACGGCTGAGCCGTAAGCTAGCCGTGACCCAACCGTACCCCAGCCGTGAATTAATTCTCTGATCAGTCGAAACTTTTCTGATATCAGTACTCCTACGGTGAGGCTACGGCTAAGCCGTGGATTGGTCTACGGCTAAGCCGTATACTGACTGTAGCTCAGCCGTGAGATGTATCAGATCAGAGGTGGAAAAGCTGACAGTTTAGCCGTGTTCTGAAGGGAACCACGGCTAAGCCGTAGTGCATATTGCGGCTACGCCGTAGGATGCCACGGCTAAGCCGTAGGTCACCCATGGCTAAACCGTAAGACCTGTTAAATATCAGTTAAACTTAGGCTAATGGTGTGACCTTGTAGGGCTCAAATACAGGTTAACCATACCCGTACACCGGCCCGATGGACTCTTTGGATCGCATGAATAATCTGTTAGGCTGTGACTTGTTCATGTGAGCGTTGATCACTGTTAAGCACCTCCCCATGGGTGTTGGTTTAAGGGACTTCGATGCACATAAGGATTATATTGCAACACTAGGATGGCAACGGTGCATCGAATAACTTAAAACTACATCAACATGCACGGTTAGTGACAGTGATGCAACTAGATTAGACTTGGCTTGTAATGAACCTTGAATCCGTATTAATCTGAGATGCATTGCATATTGTTTATGGTTTTGCCCTCTGTTCTGTTAATCTATGTTATGCATTCCTCAGTCATTTTGCTTTCGTTCTGTATATCTGTATTATTCTTCGCTCTGTACTCTGTTTTGATCTATGCTATGCTTTGTATATTCTCTGGCTTTGTATATCTCTGATTTTTGGGTATTCCCTGGTGGCTCTGCCCAGAGGTTAATACGTGAGGATAAGATCCGGTCCTTGTCATCGGTGAGTCCAAAGCGGATAATCTCCTTTCTTTAGCTTTGATTTGATTGGTATTAGTCTGGCTCTACTCAGCCTCAGCCCTAGGATACCCGACGGGGTTACCTCTGGCGTAGATCTCTGTATCTCTGTTTTAACTGCAGTGTTGCTTTGTCTTGGGACCCCGGAACCCAGGAAACCGAGACCCGCTTGTACCTTTGGCCTGGACAGCGGTGTTCTCTGCTCTGCTCTGCTCTGCTCTCTTTTGGAGAGAACATGGTTAACGTAGTAGCCAACTAGTTCAGTATTCTATGTTTTGATTCACATATCATGTTTTACTTCTATGCACGATTTGCTTAGTTTCCTAATATGGAACTCTGTATTTAATCTTCTGTCATTATTATATCCTCTTTGATACTATGCGTGTTTCACCCCTGTTACTTATATTTGTTGGATCGTTGTATTCATTGTGTTGTCTGTGGTGTTGCAGGCACAGATACCTTGCCCAGCTCCCCGGCGGTCGAGGAGGCTGCAGGGGCGAGTGTAGAGGCACCCTCCGGTCTGGCAGAGTGGGCCTGATCACTTCTGCCAAGTGCGTGCATGCATACCAGTGGCTTTTATTTTGCGTTTTGGTTTTTGAGAGCTTGTATTTGGACTTTGGACTTTGGACTTGTATTCTGTATATTTTGTGTATATTGATTTTGGTGTGTATTCGGTTTTATCTCAGTGTATTTGTCTTTGTCTTTTCCGTTTCGTATTTGCTTTGGCTTCCGCTATTTTATTTTCCTTTGTTGCTTGCTATGATATGTACAGCTTCCGCGTACGCTTAGTTCGCACGTGTTAGATCCCTTGTGTGCGTGCATCTGGACTGGGTTTGGGTGCACGTGCACGGGAGTACGTGTGTCACCGGTTTAGCTTTTCGCTAACCCCCGAATTCTGGGCTCGGGTCGTGACATACGTATTGTATGGTATCAGAGCATGCTAGTTATAAGCATGTAGGCATCTAAGATCGTGGTGAGATAACGATATCAACTATTTGACTCGAGGTCTCATATGTTGATTTGGGGTTTGACTAACTCAGGGCCTTTTATATTGTGTGTTGTGTTTCTTTTCCTTTTTGCAGGATGGCATCAGGATCAGGATCTCGAGATGAGAATCAACAGGGCCATAACGGTGATAGTGGATCGGTACCCCCACATATCAGCAGTGAGGAGCGCTTGATGATGATGATGCAGTCTATGCAGTCATTACAGGCGCAGATGGCATCCATGGTAGATAGGCAGAGTCAGGCTGCTGCAGTAGCATCACCTCGTATAGATCAGCAAGTGATTTTCCAGCCCAAGGAATCAGATCCTAATGCTCTTTTCGACAAGTTCCGTAAGCGAGGGGCGACCGAGTTTCATGGGATAGAAGATGTATTGCAGGCTGAGCAATGGTTGGAGCAGACTGAAGAGCTTTTTGATACGATCGTGTGCAGTAACAAGCAGAAAGTAGTTCTCACAGCCTCTATGCTTCGGAGTGTAGCCAAGACATGGTGGAGGAGTGTTAAGACCTCATTTCAGACTATGCCCAGTGCCACAGTTTGGGAGACCTTCAAGCAGCAATTCCGTCGTAAGTTCATGCCTCTCCATATTCAGCGAGCCAAGGAAGTGGAATTCTTCAACCTTCAGCAGAGACAGATGTCAGTTGCAGATTATGTACACAGGTTTACAGAGTTGTCTCATTTCGCAGAGGATATGGTGAACAAGGAGCATAAGAAGGTGACTCGCTTCGTCAACGGCCTAAATCCGAGACACAAACGCCACGTGGTTGCTTGTATGTGGCCGGCTACCTTGGATGACGCTATTGACAGGGCTTATGATGCAGAGGCCATCTTTGAGGAGGAGCGAACAGAGGCTAAGAGGGCAGCAGGTTTCAGTGGCAGAAGTCAGTTCCAGAAGAAGTTCAAGGGTAAACAGGGCAGTTCGAGCAGTCCTCAGATAGTTTGCAGTCACTGTGGGAAGGATCACCCCACCGACAGATGTTGGAGGAAGAGTGGGGCTTGTTTCGGGTGTGGCTCTACGGACCACAGGCGGGCCCAATGCCCGAAGTTTCAGTCCTCTCCACAGACGAGACAGACAGGACCTACAGCACAGGGCAGATCTCAGCCAGCTCGCCCAGGTCAGAAGCCGAATCGCCAGACAGCCCGAGCCTATGCTGCTACGCATGAGGGCGCGGAGGAGGCCACGGTAGTGGAAGGTAAAATTTTAATTTCCGATGCAGAAGCTTTAGCTTTATTTGACTCCGGGTCTACGCGTTCGTACGTAGCACCCCATTTTGCTGTGCAGCTTCGACAGCGACCCACACCACTTCCATACTTGTTGCTAGTATCCACTCCGGTTGGTAAGCGGGTGGAGTGCAGTGTGTTTTACCCTCAGTGTGATGTGCGGATAGCTGGTCATCAGCTCCCAGTAGACCTCGTGTTGCTCACGACACTGGATTTTGATGTGATTCTTGGTATGGACTGGCTTGCGAGATATCATGCGTGTATCAATTGCTACAGCAAGGCTATTTATTTTGATTTAGGCAGCGGATTCCGATTTGAGGGCAGCCAGACGAAGTGCCCCAGGCGTGTGATATCTGCTTGTAAGGCAGACAGGATGCTTCGTAGGGGATGTGAAGGATTTCTTGCATTCATTTCAGAGAAGAAAGATCAGCGACAGCTCAGCGAGATTCCAGTAGTCAGCGAGTTCCCGGATGTCTTTCCGGAGGATGTGCCAGGGTTACCACCAGCTCGAGAGATAGAGTTTGCGATTGATTTGATGCCAGGTACAGCACCCATCAGTAGAGCTCCATATCGTATGGCACCTGCAGAGTTGTTGGAATTAAAGAAACAGTTGCAGGATTTGTTGGATAAAGGGTTCATACGCCCAAGTGTTTCACCTTGGGGAGCACCTGTTTTGTTCGTCAAGAAGAAGGATGGCAGTTTCCGGATGTGCATTGACTACAGGCAACTGAACAAAGTGACCATCAAGAACAAATATCCATTGCCTAGGATTGATGAGTTGTTCGATCAACTTCAGGGTGCAGCTTACTTCTCTAAGATTGACTTGAGGTCAGGATATCACCAGCTCAGGGTGAAGGATGAGGATGTTCCGAAGACAGCTTTCAGGACTCGGTATGGACACTACGAGTTCCTTGTCATGCCATTTGGTTTGACGAATGCACCCGCAGCTTTCATGGCATTGATGAATAGGGTGTTTACTTCCTTCTTGGACCAGTTTGTTGTGGTCTTCATAGATGACATATTGGTCTATTCGAAGACTGCTGAGGAACATACAGACCATCTGAGGAAGGCATTGCAGCTGCTTCGAGATCACAAGTTGTATGCAAAGTTGGCTAAATGTGATTTCTGGCTAGAGCAAGTTGCATTTTTGGGACATGTGATTTCTAGAGATGGATTGATGGTGGATCCAGCTAAGATTGAGGCAGTAGTCCATTGGCCCCGTCCTAGATCAGTGACGGAGATTCGGAGTTTTCTGGGTTTGGCGGGATACTACCGCAGGTTTGTGCAGGATTTCTCGAAGATCTCAGCCCCGCTGACTCAGTTGACTCGGAAGAAGGTCCCGTATGAGTGGACAGAGAAATGTGAGCGTAGTTTTCAGTTGCTGAAAGAAAAGCTCACTACGGCGCCAGTGTTGACTCTCCCGGATGGTAGTGCGGGATTCGTGATTTATTCCGATGCTTCTCGAGTTGGACTAGGCTGTGTACTGATGCAGAATCAGAAGGTGATTGCCTATGGATCCAGACAGCTGAAGGAGCATGAGAAGAACTATGCCACACATGACTTGGAGTTAGCAGCCATTGTATTTGCATTGAAGTTGTGGCGACATTACCTGTACGGTGTGAAGTTTGAGGTCCATTCCGATCATCACAGTCTGCAGTACTTGTTTGATCAGCATGACTTGAATATGAGGCAGCGAAGATGGTTGGAGTTCATCAAAGACTACGACTTTCCGATCAAGTACCACCCAGGCAAGGGCAATGTAGTTGCAGATGCACTCAGCAGGAGGACAGACAGTCTTCCGGTGTTAGCAGGATTCTATATGCTTGTGCATGATCAGCCTGTAGAGGTTCAGATGGTAGGAGACTCGGTGACATTAGCTACTACTGTCGTGTTTCAGCCTGAGGTGATTCAGCAGATCAAGGATCGCCAGTTTGAGGACCCCCTCCTGGTGAAGTTCAGAGATCGGATTGCAGATCGACCGGATTTCAGCTTGGTGGATGGAGTTTTGTACTTCAGGAACAGATTGTGTGTTCCCGCTGTGGATGAGTTGAGAGAGAAATTGATGACAGATGCGCACGATGCCCGATATGCGATGCATCCCGGGAGTACGAAGATGTACCGGAACTTGAAGGATAGATTTTGGTGGAACAATATGAAGCGGGAGATCGCAGGGTTCGTAGCTCGATGTTTGACCTGTCAGAGGGTAAAAGCTGATCATCATCGACCTCCAGGATCATTGCATCCATTGCACACCCCGCAGTGGAAGTGGGAGCACATTACGATGGATTTCGTCTCCGGTTTTCCGCCGACCAGTAGAAAGAATAATGCTATCTGGGTCATAGTGGACAGATTGACTAAGTCAGCACATTTCCTTCCGTTCAAGAAAGGGATGACATTCACAGAGATGGCCAGGAAGTTTGTTGACGAGATAGTCAGATTGCATGGTACCCCAGTATCGATTGTGTCAGATCGCGATAGTCGTTTTGTATCTTCATTCTGGAGAGCATTTCAGGAAGCTATGGGCACGAAGCTGAGTTTTAGTACGGCATACCACCCCCAGACTGATGGACAGTCGGAGCGTACCATTCAGACGTTGGAGGATATGCTCCGAGCTAGCGTGCTGAACTTTGAGAAGGAATGGGATACGCATCTAGCATTGTGTGAGTTTGCTTACAACAACAGCTTCCATGAGAGTATTGGTATGGCACCTTATGAGGCTCTATACGGACGCAAGTGCAGGACCCCAGTGTGCTGGGAAGAAGTTGGAACTAGAAGTTTCCATGGTCCGACCATCATTGCTGAGACGACAGAGAAGGTGCAGAAAGTGATAGAGAATCTGAAGATTGCTCGGTCCAGGCAGAAGAGCTATGCTGATACTCGGAGGAGACCTTTGGCATTCCAAGTCGGAGATTGGGTATTTCTTAAAGTTTCTCCGATGAAGGGCACAGTTCGATTTGGTCAGAAGGGCAAGTTAGCTCCGAGATATGTAGGACCGTTCGAAGTCAAGAGCCGAGTTGGAGATTTAGCCTATCGGTTGACACTTCCAGTTGAGTTCTCCGGTGTTCACGATGTGTTCCATGTGTCGATGCTCCGTAAGTATGTGCCAGATCCGAGCCATGTGATTCGCTACGATGACATTCAGATTCAGCCTAATGCGACTTACGTTGAGCGTCCGCTTCGCATCGTTGGGACACGGGAGCAGATTCTTCGTACCAGGACTATCAGATGGGTGAAGGTGTTGTGGGAACATCATGGTCCAGATGAGGCTACATGGGAGCTAGAGGAGCAGCTAGCGCGCCAGTACCCACATCTCTTTGCGCAGGTAGGCAGTCATTTCGAGGACGGAATGATTCCTAGTGGGGGAGGATGTAACACTCCGATCCCCTTTGAGCCGGATTAGTGGCTCATTAGTGTGTGTTTTGTTTTATTTTATTCTTTTGGACTTGGTTTTGGGCCTTGGATAGGTAGTTGAGTGACCTTTGACCTGGAATAGGTAGTTCTAAGCCCTTTTTCGTAATTTTGCTTTTGCTTTGCTCATATCATCTTTGCATCATCTTGGTGTCAGCACGCGTATTTCGTTGAGCTCGACAATTTCCGTAACTGAGTCAGATCCGTTTGAAGTCAATTGGAGAAGTTGGACCCCCGTGTGACTTGAACTGTAATTAGTATAAACTCCATGGATCTTGTTTTAAACTCCAAACATATATATAATGAGTCACTCTCCAGGTGTCTCTCTCTTTCTCATTTCACTTGGTCGATTGCATGCAACAACATCAGAGAGAGCCACGTCTCTTCCTCTCCTTTTCTCTCTTTCTCTCTTCTTTCCTTCTCTTGCTCGATTGTGGTTGGGAGCTCTTGTTTGATTTGGGTTTTGCCACACTTCATTGGATTGGGTTCTTCTTTATTCTCTCATCTCTGTCTATTGCTTGAGGTAAGTGGGCTCTTTGTGTTCTTCTCCCAATTGCACCTCTCATTCTTTGATTTCTGTGTTTTCATCTCATGCATGATTTATCTCTTTGCTTTGCTTTGATTTTAGTGGATTTGGAGCTTGAGTCAGTGGATTTTCAGATTTGAGGCAAGTATAAGTACAGGTTTTGATAACACATATGGGTATTGTTTGATTGCTTGGATTCATTCTCATTCTCTTTAGAGAAATGTTTTACAGCCATTTTCTAAGCTATGAGAATCAGTTGAGCTTGTTTTATTCAGTTTCTGTACAAAAATTTCGTTTCTGTAATCTTCCCGAACTCGTATTCTGTATTGTACGGCTAAGCCGTAAATTTCTACGGTTCGCTTTCCAGAGACTCGAAAATCTGAATTTGTTCTACGGCTAGGCTACGGCTAAGCCGTAATTTGTCCTACGGCTGAGCCGTAAGCTAGCCGTGACCCAACCGTACCCCAGCCGTGAATTAATTCTCTGATCAGTCGAAACTTTTCTGATATCAGTACTCCTACGGTGAGGCTACGGCTAAGCCGTGGATTGGTCTACGGCTAAGCCGTATACTGACTGTAGCTCAGCCGTGAGATGTATCAGATCAGAGGTGGAAAAGCTGACAGTTTAGCCGTGTTCTGAAGGGAACCACGGCTAAGCCGTAGTGCATATTGCGGCTACGCCGTAGGATGCCACGGCTAAGCCGTAGGTCACCCATGGCTAAACCGTAAGACCTGTTAAATATCAGTTAAACTTAGGCTAATGGTGTGACCTTGTAGGGCTCAAATACAGGTTAACCATACCCGTACACCGGCCCGATGGACTCTTTGGATCGCATGAATAATCTGTTAGGCTGTGACTTGTTCATGTGAGCGTTGATCACTGTTAAGCACCTCCCCATGGGTGTTGGTTTAAGGGACTTCGATGCACATAAGGATTATATTGCAACACTAGGATGGCAACGGTGCATCGAATAACTTAAAACTACATCAACATGCACGGTTAGTGACAGTGATGCAACTAGATTAGACTTGGCTTGTAATGAACCTTGAATCCGTATTAATCTGAGATGCATTGCATATTGTTTATGGTTTTGCCCTCTGTTCTGTTAATCTATGTTATGCATTCCTCAGTCATTTTGCTTTCGTTCTGTATATCTGTATTATTCTTCGCTCTGTACTCTGTTTTGATCTATGCTATGCTTTGTATATTCTCTGGCTTTGTATATCTCTGATTTTTGGGTATTCCCTGGTGGCTCTGCCCAGAGGTTAATACGTGAGGATAAGATCCGGTCCTTGTCATCGGTGAGTCCAAAGCGGATAATCTCCTTTCTTTAGCTTTGATTTGATTGGTATTAGTCTGGCTCTACTCAGCCTCAGCCCTAGGATACCCGACGGGGTTACCTCTGGCGTAGATCTCTGTATCTCTGTTTTAACTGCAGTGTTGCTTTGTCTTGGGACCCCGGAACCCAGGAAACCGAGACCCGCTTGTACCTTTGGCCTGGACAGCGGTGTTCTCTGCTCTGCTCTGCTCTGCTCTCTTTTGGAGAGAACATGGTTAACGTAGTAGCCAACTAGTTCAGTATTCTATGTTTTGATTCACATATCATGTTTTACTTCTATGCACGATTTGCTTAGTTTCCTAATATGGAACTCTGTATTTAATCTTCTGTCATTATTATATCCTCTTTGATACTATGCGTGTTTCACCCCTGTTACTTATATTTGTTGGATCGTTGTATTCATTGTGTTGTCTGTGGTGTTGCAGGCACAGATACCTTGCCCAGCTCCCCGGCGGTCGAGGAGGCTGCAGGGGCGAGTGTAGAGGCACCCTCCGGTCTGGCAGAGTGGGCCTGATCACTTCTGCCAAGTGCGTGCATGCATACCAGTGGCTTTTATTTTGCGTTTTGGTTTTTGAGAGCTTGTATTTGGACTTTGGACTTTGGACTTGTATTCTGTATATTTTGTGTATATTGATTTTGGTGTGTATTCGGTTTTATCTCAGTGTAATTGTCTTTGTCTTTTCCGTTTCGTATTTGCTTTGGCTTCCGCTATTTTATTTTCCTTTGTTGCTTGCTATGATATGTACAGCTTCCGCGTACGCTTAGTTCGCACGTGTTAGATCCCTTGTGTGCGTGCATCTGGACTGGGTTTGGGTGCACGTGCACGGGAGTACGTGTGTCACCGGTTTAGCTTTTCGCTAACCCCCGAATTCTGGGCTCGGGTCGTGACAGTGTATTTCACGGTGCAGCCGTCTGCAAGCCATAGAAGAAACTGGGTTTCGTGAGCTCTCTGGAAAGCTCGCCATAGAAAGACCTACGGCTTTGGTACGGGCTGGATACGGCTTAGCCGTAGTGAAATCCATGGTGCAGTCGTAGTACAAAATTAGGTTTTACTGCTCTCTGGACTTTGAGCTGTAAGTACTCACGGCTTAGCCGTAGCTTCACCGTGAGCTTCAGAAACGTAAATTTTGATTCTGTAGCTCAGTCCAGTTCGGGATTCATTCAGAACTTAACCTAGGGATGGTGTTCCTGACTTATTTGAATTGTCCCTAAGGTTTTCAACACTCACACACCCTCCTATTCCATTTTGATCATCCAACTCAATCCAACCTCATTGATGCTCAGTTAGAACCAGAACAGTGACTGCAATGCAAGTAAATAAGAAACTAACTCAATAATCCAGGACTAAATAACATATGCAACACACATGACTCTAGTACTTGCCTCTTTACCAGTGCTAGCCTTCCCTAGTTCTCCTTTATATGGGTGGAGGGAAAATCCCAATATTGAAATGGGTTCTCTACAATAGAACATGCAATGGTACAAATGGGGTTTAGATTCACATGCATGTCTAGTAATGGAGTCTTTTGACTCTAATAAACCTAAGAGAATGAAACAGGAACTCATTCTTCACCTGATGTTATTGTAGCTTGGAGGGAAGAGTACTCTATACAGCACTCTATACAGAAAGTGTAAGGAAAGGGAGATCAAGGAAGAAGAAGGTGGTAGGAGTCCACTCTCTATGCATGCACACTCCCAAGTTCCTGAGCACTTCAATTGCAAGAAGAAGAAGTAAGAAACCACAAGAAACCAGAAGAAAGGAGAGCTCCAATCAGTCGAACGAGAGAAAAAGGAGGAGTTACACGTGAAGCTTCCTTTTTGAACATAACTTTCCTGAAATTACAAGCAAGTCCATCCTTTTTCTAGGAATTCCAGTTTAAGTCAGATGCACCTCAATTGAGCCAAGATAAGTTCGGATCAAGTCGGGCCCAACACGAAAGATGATCTACGCGAAGGGTTCCACGAAAGGGAATGGACGAGGTGTCTAAGGGGTGTAATGACAAATTACGAAAAGGCCCTTAACTACTAAAGTGGGACCGAACTCCGCTCAACTCACTGTCTGAGGCCCAAACCCGATAATTTTTGAATTAATTTAGTCTTAATCGAGTTCGATTAATATAGAATGAGCTTAATTAGCGTAAATCAAGATTAGTGGAATTCGGGACCTGACATCCTCCCCCACTTAAGATCATTCGGTCCTCCGAATGCAACGTACCTTAGGTAGTAGTTCCGGATATTTTGCTCAAACTTGATTTTCGAGCTCCCAGGCGGCCTTTTCCTGTCCATGATGCTCCCACAATACCTTAACCCATCTGATCGTTCAGGTACGCAGCACTTGTCCTTTAGTGTCAACGATACGAAGTGGCCTTTCTTCATAGCTCACATCGGGCCTCACTTGTATGTTATCCAACTCAAGGACATGTGAAGGATCTGGAAGGTACTTCGTGAGCATCGACACATGGAACACATTATGAACTCCCGCAAGCAGGGGTGGTAGCTCCAGCTGATAAGCTAAGTCCCCACTCTACTCTGTATCTCAAAAAGCCCTACAAAACGCGAGGCTAGCTTGCCCTTCTGTCCAAACCTGATGGTACCTTTCATTGGGGAAACCTTCAAAAAGACCTTGTCTCCCACTTGGAACTCAAGCGGCCGACGGCGAATATCTGCATAGCTTTTCTGACGTGATTGTGCGAGTTTCAACCTATCTTGTACCTTTTGCACTTTTTCCGCCGTATCTGCCACCATAGTGGGTCCGTGGAAACTCTTAACCCCAACCTCTTCCCAACAGACGGGTGTACGGCACTTACGTCCATACAAGGCTTCAAATGGAGCTATTTCGATGCTCGCGTGAAAGTTGTTATTGTATGCAAACTCACATAAGGAGAGGTGTTCATCCCACTCCTTTCCGAAGTCCAACACGCTAGCCCGTAGCATATCCTCCAAGGTCTGTATCGTTCGCTCCGATTGCCCATCTGTCTGAGGATGGTAAGTCGTGCTGAAACTGAGTTTGGTGCCTAAGGACTTCTGGAAAGACTGCCAAAAGGAAGATACAAACCTACTGTCTTGATCAGACACAATGGAGGCAGGAGTACCATGTAGCCGTACAATCTCATCAATGAACGTCTTGGCCATCTCCTAAAATATCATCCCTTTCTTGATGGGAATAAAGTGGGCTGATTTTGTTAATCGGTCGACAATCACCGATATTACATCATGGTGCCTACTTGTTTGGGGCAAACCTGAAACAAAATCCATCGTGAGATTCTCCCATTTCCACATAGGAATATGTAGGGAATGTAATAAACCAGGAGGCTTCCTGTGTTTAGCCTTCACTCGTTGGTAGGTAAGGTATCTTGCCACGAAGCCCGCTATATCCCTCTTCATGTTATTCCACCAAAACCTGCCATGTAAATTTTGGTACGTCTTTGTACTCCCGGGATGCATGGAATATCGAGCATGGTGTGCTTCAGTCATAATTGGCCTTTTCAAGTTATGATTTTGAACCGCTGGAACACAAAGCCGGTCTCTAAAGTACAATACACCGTCTACCATCCGGAAATCAGATTTCTCAGATATGTGGTCACGAATCTTGACAAACTCCGGGCCTTCAAATTGCCTCTCCTTGATTTGTTGGATTAAGGTGGGTTCGAAGACTGACATAGCCACTAACATAACCTTATCATCCACGAATTCAATCTCCATATCCAGATCTCAGAATTCCTCTACTAGAGACCATTCACCACATAAGGCTGCCAACTCGGTGGTGGATTTCCTGCTTAAAGCATCGGCCACTACATTCCCTTTCCCGATGAAGTATTTAATCGGGAAATCATAATCCTTTATAAATTCCAACCACCTGCGCTGTCTCATGTTAAGATCATGCTGTGAAAACAGGTACTTGAGACTGCGATGGTCGCTATGAACTTCAAATTTCTCTCCATATAAATAATGTCTCCATATCTTCAGTGCGAAGACTACTGCAGCCAATTCTAAATCATGTGTGGCGTAGCTTTTCTCATGTTCCTTCAATTGTCGAGATCCATATGCTATTACCTTCCCATTTTGCATGAGTACACACCCTAGCCCAACCCCCGAAGCATTTGTATAGATAACAAATCCACCACTCCCTTCTGGTAGGGATAAGATCGGGGCTGAGGTTAGTTTCTCCTTAAGGAGTTGGAAACTCGACTCACATTCTGTTCACCAAACAAATGGCTCATTCTTTCGGGTCAATTTGGTCAAAGGTGTAACTATCTTGGAAAAGTCCTTCACAAACCTTCTATAATAACCGGCCAGGCCAACAAAGCTTCTAACTTCACAACAGTTTTGGGACTCTGCCAAGTAGTTATAGCCTCAATCTTTGCTGGATTTACTGCAAGCCCATCCTTTGAGATAATATGCCCCAAAAAGGCAACTTGTTCCAGCCAGAATTCACACTTGTCCAATTTAGCATACAATCGGTGGTCCTTTAACAATTGCAGAGAAGTCCTCAAATGTTCCACATGCTCATCCTTGGTCTTGGAGTATACCAAAACATCATCAATGAAAATCACCACGAATTGATCAAGATATGATGAAAAGATTTTGTTCATCAAGGCCATAAATACTGCGGGTGCATTTGTCAATCCAAAAGGCATGACCAAGAATTCATAATGCGCATATCTTGTCCTAAAAGCTTTTTGCGATGTATCTTGGTCCCTCACTCGCAGTTGATGATATCCAGACCTGAGATCAATCTTAGAGAAATGTGTCACACCCTGTAATTGATCAAATAATTCATCAATTCTAGGCAGTAGATATTTGTTTTTAATCGTCACCTGGTTCAACTGCCGGTAATCGATACACACCCTGAGGGTGCCATCCTTCTTCTTCACAAATAACACCGGGGCTCCCCATGGTGATGTACTAGGACGAACGAACCTCTTATCCAATAGGTCCTGTAACTGTACTTTCAATTCACGTAACTCTGCCGGGGCCATTCTCTATGGAGCCTTAGAAATGGGAGCAGTACCAGGTACTAGCTCTATAGTAAAATCCATTTCTCTGATTAGAGGAAGGCCAGGCACTTCATCCGGAAATACATCAGGGAATTCACAAACCACGAGTATTTCTTCTAGTTTCTTAGGGGCTTTCTTTTCCACAATAAAAGTAATATACCCCTCGCAACCACTATGGATTAGTCTTTCTGCTCGAAGTGTTGAAATCAATCTAGTGTTCAAACTCTTCTTATCACCTTGGAATACAGCACTTGGGCCCTCTTCACTCACCCTTAGGGTAACAGTCTTACGGAAACAGTCGAGACAAGCCATATATTTGGTCAACCAGTCCATGCCTAGGATTACATCGAAATCGTGCATGGGTAACACAATAAGTTCAGCTGGGAGAAGAACTTCTCCGATGAGAACTCGACAACCAGGGTAATAATCATCACAAGCTACCCTCTTACCAACGGGAGTGATAACACTCAACACATATGGCAACTGTGCTGGCGATTCCGGTATCCTACTAGAGAATCGAGGTGAGATGAAGGAGTGTGACGATCCTAAATCAAATAACACTTTAGCTTCAATGTCACAAACAGAAACCTTACTTACAACCACGTGCTCCGCCGCTTTTGCTTCTTCCTGCGTCAGAGCGTAAGCACGACCTTGCCTTTGGGGTCGGTGTTGCTGTCCTTGTCTCTGCTGTCCCTGGCCTTGTCGTGTCTACCCTTGACTTTGTCTCACTGGCTGTTGCTGACGGTTAGGCACAGGAGGTGTCGCCTTAAAAGGCTACTGATATTGCTGCTGCGAGTCCCAGCTAAACTCTTTCCTTCTCGGGCACTCGGACAAGCGATGGTCCATGGAGCCACAGCCAAAACAGGCTCCCATGGACCTCCAACATTTGCTAGTCTCGTGACCCTTCCCGCATGTACCGCAAATTGGTCGTGATGCACCAATAGCAACTCCTTTCTGTTTCTTAGAATATTGCTAACCTTTCCCAGAAAGCGGGACACTCTTCTTAGACTCCCCCAAGAATAGGCTCTTCTCAATTTCCTCCATTGCATAAGCCCTGGCTACTGCATCATCATACTGAATGGGACGTTGGAAGACAGTGGCATGTCCCTTGATAGCAGGCCTTAACCCTTGCGGAAATCTTTCTACTCTCTTCTCCTCAGTGTCAATCAAGTCTAGAGCAAACCGAGAGAGCTGGCTGAATACATGCACATATTCTGCAACGGTCACGAGGTTCTGCTGCAAGGTAAGGAACTCTGCCTTCTTTTTGTGAGTCACGTGGTCGGGAATGAACTTTTTCCTGAATTGCCTCTTGAAGGCTTCCCAAACCGTGGCATCAGGCATGGCCCTCATGTGGTCCCGGATACTCTTCCACCACGTATCCGCGATGTCTCTGAACATGGATGCTGCAAGGACCACTTGTTGTCTGGGTGTGCAAGTTAATGTATCGTAAACGTTTTCTGTGTGGATGAACCATTCATCTGCTTGTAATGGATCCTCGTGTCCGGTAAATTCGATTACTCCCCTCTTACGAAACTTCTCATACAAGGAGTTGGGATCCCCTGGCTGATCTTGTCGGTTTAACAAAGCGGCCAATTACAATTGCCTCGCAGCCTGGTTAGTATTGCTAGCGGCTAACTGGTGCATCATCATCATAAACCACTCCTAAGTATTGTATGTGGGACGCGGAGGAGGTTGCGGTGGAGGGTCCAATTAATTATTATTGCGTTCATTGTCACCTGAGCTGTTGTTCATGCCGGATCCAGACGCCATGGCTCTACAATCACAATGGTGATTAATCATATATGTCTATATACACATACATACATACATACATACTATATATACATGCATACATACTACAGTCATACCATAGAATCCACCCAAACGGACCTATCGGAACCTCACCACGCTTCCTAATGTTGCTAAGTCTTTTAAGTGACTTCTTGGAGTGGGCTCTGATACCATTACTTACGTATGTCACACCCCGATCCCGAGAATTTGGGGATTTGAGTGGGCCCCCAGGGCGTGGATATGTAATTTCATAGAAATCCGTGCCCTGAAGAATTATGCACGAATTCCTACAAGGGAGATTCCACAGGAACGTGTGAGGTATGCTGACACACGTACAAACATAACTTATCATTTATGAGGTCCTGCGCAATACTCAGTAATTATCAAGAGCACATGCTTTCATAAGTAAACATATAAACATACAGTAGAGTTAAAGTCTTTAAAAGTTTTTAAGTACATTCCCAAAAAGGTTCTGAAAGATGTGATACAAAAATTCCCAGCATAATATCTCGAGAATAGACGCGCTCCGTAAGATGGCTAGTAATAGACGTCGCCATCCATCCATTCGCCTACACCCCGAGGTACCGTTGGGGTATCCTCCGGGGGCGCGTCAGTGTCCTTGTTGGGACCGGAATCTAGACCTACAATACCAAGGGTAACACTATTAACACGACGGTTAAACAAGTACTGAGGCATAATGAACAAGTATAACATGATATATCAATAGCATAATCACTAAACATGATGCATAAGTAAGAAATTACAACTTAAATGTCATACATACTGATTGGCAACCAAAACGCTCTATTCTCCCAAAAAGGGAGCATACACATATCGTATAGGTCGCTAGGGGATCAGGCTAGCTTCCCGAGGAGTGTCAACTACTCCTCCATAAACCTACTGCAGTGGTGACATACATAACATATACCCAAAAGGGCGTAAGCTGAGTGGTGCCGACTCATATCAACTCGTATCAGTCATATCATACCCTTGGCTAATAAGCTCGCACTTATTAGAAGCTCTAGCTTATCAGACACTCACTCATTAGAAGCTCAGGTGTGAATTTGCCTCAGGGTTTTACTAAAAAGAAGAAATTCATGTTGAAGGTAGTATATCATAACAATATGGATTCATTCAGCTTAAGTGAGTCCAAGGAATCACTACCTTCACCCCAATTAAGTAACCTATAGTCCCCAAGGGCATTCGACACGATGAACACATAAGACATTTAGTGTCGTTGTGTTACCGTGTCTTGGTCTTGCCTTGTGCATACGGGACACCCTTCTTATGCCAACATCCATGACTTGCCATTGGGAGATCATTCATAAATCATTCATTCATTCCAACGTGAAATTACCAGTGGCCAATGTGGAGGTATAGAAGGTACCAACACTAAGGCCCTACAATATCATTGAGGTTCCTAACATCCCACATTCATTGGGTTCTGACGGCTTAGCCGTATAGAAGGCTATGGCTTAGCTGAGGGATTCAGAAATTCATCCGCATTTTCGGCGCATTTACGGTCCAACCGTATATTGGCCTACGGCTTAGCCGAGCTAAGCCTATGGCTAGGGTACGGGGAAGTCACGGCTTAGCCGTAGTGTATTCCACGGTGCAGCCGTCTGCAAGCCGTAAAAGAAACTGGGTTTCATGAGCTCTCTAGAAAGCTCGCCGTAGAAAGACCTACGGCTTTGGTACGGGCTGGACACGGCTTAGCCGTAGTGAAATTCACGGCGCAGCCGGAGGTAAGCCGTAGTACAAAATCAGGTTTTACTGCTCGCTAGACTTTGAGCCGTAAGTACTCACGGCTTAGCCGTAGCTTCACCGTGAGCTTCAGAAACGTAGATTTTGATTCTGTAGCTCAGTCTAGTTCGGGATTCATTCAGAACTTAACCTAGGAATGGTGTTCCTGACTTATTTGAATTGTCCCTAAGGTTTTCAACACTCACACACCCTCATATTCCATTTTGATCATCCAACTCAATCCAACCTCATTGATGCTCAGTTAGAACCAGAACAGTGACTGCAATGAAAGTGGATAAGAAACTAACTCAATAATCCAGGACTAAATAACATATACAACACACATGACTTACCAGTAATTACACATGATAAGAAACTAGTACTTGCCTCTTTACCAGTGCTAGCCTTCCCTAGTTCTCCTTTGTATGGGTGGAGGGAAAATCCCAATATTGAAATGGGTTCTCTACAATAGAACATGCAATGGTACAAATGGGGTTTAGATTCACATGCATGTCTAGTAATGGAGTCTTTTGACTCTAATAAACCTAAGAGAATGAAACAGGAACTCATTCTTCACCTGATGTTGTTGTAGCTTGGAGGGAAGAGTACTCTATATAGCACTCTATATAGAAAGTATAAGGAAAGGGAGATCAAGGAAGAAGAAGGTGGTAGGAGTCCACTCTCTATGCATGCACACTCCCAAGTTCCCGAGCACTTCGATTGCAAGAAGAAGAAGTAAGAAACCAGAAGAAACCAGAAGAAAAGAGAGCTCCAATCAGTCGAACGAGAGAAAAAGGAGGAGTTACACGTGAAGCTTCCTTTTTGAACGTAACTTTCCTGAAATTACAAGCAAGTCCATCCTTTTTCTAGGAATTCCAGTTTAAGTCAAATGCACCTCAATTGAGCCAAGATAAGTCCGGATCAAGTCGGGCCCAACACGAAAGATGATCTACGCGAAGGGTTCCACGAAAGGGAATGGACGAGGTGTCTAAGGGGTGTAATGACAAATTACGAAAAGGCCCTTAACTACTAAAGTGGGACCGAACTCCGCTCAATTCACTGTCTGAGGACCAAACTCGATAATTTTTGAATTAATTTAGTCTTAATCGAGTTCAATTAATATAGAATGAGCTTAATTAGCGTAAATCAAAATTAGTGGGATTCGGGTCCTTACACTGATCAAGAAGATGAAGCTCCCACTGTCAATGCTACTAATGAGATACAATTAAGGGGAGTTGCAATTGAGGGGAGGTATTGCTAAATCCTGATTGATAGATATGTTACATGCTGACATCATTCTATTTGTCAGTTATAGACAAAAAGAGGGAGAAAGTTGATTTCAAAGGGGAGAAATGAAGATTTAAAGATTTAAAGCTACTGAAGATACATGGCATTCAATTGATATAGATTTTTTTTTCAATTCAATATACTCAATGTAATATTAGTTTTATTTGTTGGTAGATTGAATATATATGAAGTTATATCCTCAAATTGCCAAAGGAGGAGATTGAAAGGGTTTTTGTATGTTGGCTATTATATGGGTTGGACAAAACTCTAGGTCCATTTAGCTGTATTTTATATTCTTTTAGATGAAAAATGGTCCGAGTCATCAGAGGATTTAAAGAGAGGAAATGAAGAAAATCTTGGTATGCCCAATCGATCTAATCAATGCCTGATCAATCGATTTGGATCAATCGAACCTTTACTCGATCAATTAGATGGTAAAAGATTTCCCACTGACTTATTGCAGAATTATTCCTTATTTGTGTCAAGATTAGTAAGTTAAGTTTTAGAAGGGATATCTTAATGAGGTACAAATTAAATGTAATTTAAAGGGGTTCTCTCTCAACCCTAAAGAATAGATCTTATTAAACTAAGTGGAGATTACACATTGGAGATCATTTTCTTTAGAGTTTTCATTAAGAGATAAAGTGTTGAAGCTTTAATCTAAAGAGCAGTTGCTTCTATATCTCTTGTAGATGTGTTGAGGCCATGTTGCATGTTTAAAGTGCAAGTTGATAAAGTAGAAAGCAGTACACGACAAAAAAGAGTCATGTGGGAGAAAGAGTTAAGTAAGAAAAACTTAGTCCTTAGGGAGGTAAAAAAGGGTGTGAGTATAGCTTGTAACCATTCAGTATTGTTTAATAGTTAATCTTTGTTAGATTTGTGGTTTTTTACCTGAAAGTGCAATAACTAGATCTCACCAAGTCCTAGAGGGGGGTGAATAGGACTATTAAAAATTTCTTTTCAAGACTTAGGTATTATTAAAGAACAATCTGAAAGATTATTAAAATTGAGAGAGATATTCAAAGTTGTGAGTGTCTAGAGATGCAACTAGAGCAACAAAGATGTAGCTTATAAAAGATCATCAACTCAAGCGACAAGAAAGCAAAGCAACATCCACAATAAACACAATGATTTATAGTGGTTCGGTCCTAGACCTACATCCACTCTCAAGAGCAATCTCTCTTGGTTCCACTAAATAAGAGGTACTTACATAACATACACCTCTTGCAACAGTTTTTTGATACGGTGGTTTGTCTTCCACCAATTAGAGTTTTTGATCAGGTGGTTGATCCTTGATCTAGTCCACCAATTACAACAATTTTTGATGCGGTGGTTTGTCTTCCACCAATTACAGCAATATGAATTGAAATATTAAAGAACACCTAAACAAGGAATTGAATACCTTGGTTTTGAGTGGTGCTCTTGATGCTTGAAGACTACCTCCAAGCTTTGGCCTCTTGTTCTTGCTCCTTGGAGATGAGGATCTTCAGATGTGAGCTCAGTCAAGGGAAGAGGTTCTAAGAGTGATTGGAAGGCTAAGGTATTCTCTCAGATTTGAAGAAGCCTTTCCTAACTCACCAACTACTCTACTTGTAACAATAATGGCACTCTTTGATGTTGGAGAGTAGGTGGTTGTGGGAGCTTTGAAGATGATTTTAATGGAGGTGCAAAGGCTCAGCTATACTAGTGATTTTCTCAACAATAAATTCAGTATATGGAGCAAGGGAGAGGTCCTCTTTAAATACAGATGAGCTCCAACGGATAGTTCTATGGCTTAGAACAGAATGGCCTACGGCTTAGCCGTAAGTTCTGACAACATCCAACGGCTAGTTTGACCAGATTCAACACAAATTCCTTCTTACGGTTAGGCCTACGGCTTAGCCGTAAATTCTTATACGGCTTAGCCGTAAGCACCTTTCGGCCTAGCCGTGGGTCAGCCGTAAGCTCAAAATTCCCAGAAACTGCTTTCTGGAGAGTGGCCCGTAATCTTTACGGTTTAGCCGTGAATAACCTTACGGCTTAGCCGTGAAGGGCTTTTGGCTTGGCCGTAAGGTCAACCGTAAGCTTAATATGGCCAGGTGCACTCTCTGGATTGTGGCCCGTAGGTTTTACGGCTTAGCAGTGAAACACACTACGGCTTAGTCGTAATATTTTTCGGTGTAGCCGTAGGGTCAGCCGTAGAACAAAAGGCTTCTAAATACACTCTCTGGACAGTGAGCCGTAGGATCTACGGCTTAGCCGTGGTCCAAGCCGTAGACCAAAACAGGGTGTTTGACAAACCTAATTTCCTAGTTTATTTCCATGGACACTTAGGAATCATAGATACCTTGTCCCTTGGCACTCACAGATGATCTTCTTTGATGTTGAACTTCTTTGCTTAGTCTTCATTGATAGGTTTTCCTTGAATGGTCTTGAACTAGCTTGAACTTCTTTGAACTTGACTTGATCTTCAAAGAGCTTCCGAGGTGAACTACATCGTTCTAGAACCAAACTATACTTTGGTCACGTAATTGACAACACACTCTTACAATGACACTAACATTACCTGGTTGGGTTGTCCATGTTAAAAATTGTATGCTTTCTTGTGGTGTGTACTTGTGTTTGCTTGATTTAATTTTCACTGCTCATACATATTATCTGATTATTTGCAATCTATAAATCACATACATACTAAGGACTCCCCACAACCCCCCTACCCACCATAAAACCTTCAAAAAAATAAGCATAAAAGAATTAGAAAAAGGAACTGAAACAAGAAGAAAAATGGAGAAGAAGAAATATTATACTTGAGCATAGATATCTATGCTCAAGCGTAATATACACAAAGCAGAATCATGATTTTGTTTTAGATATTGTTGATGAGCAACGATATCTATGCTCATCAACTGTGTCTAAAAAAAAAATTGATCCTGCTTTAGGTATATTACGCTTGAACATAAATATTTATGCTAAGCATAGTCTACACAAAACCCTTTCCTCGTTACTTTTTTTTTTTTGTCATCTCTTAGTTCTAGTTTGGTGGAGGGTTCCGTTTATGTTTTGTCTAGGGTGAGGAGGGAAATTTAAGAAGAAGAAAGAGAGAAAAAGAAAATAAAATGGAACAATGTGTTCTGTTTGAGGTTTCGTTTGTGTTTCTGTCTAGGGTTTTGTTTTTAGACATTGCTAAGGAGCAACAATATCTATGCTCAATAATAATGTCTAAAACAACCATGATTCTGCTTTAGGTATATATTACGCTTGAGCATATATATATGCTCTAGTGTAATGTTTCTTCTTCCCCCTTTTTCTCCTTGTTTTCGTTCCTTCTTCTGATTCTCTTCCTCATCTCTTCTACTTAGTTCTCTTTTTACTTCACCTTTCATTACACATTTTCATTCTCTTTCTCCTCCCAACATTTCTTTTTCTTCCTTGTTTTTCTTTTTTAGTTTCTTCTTCCTTCATCCTCTTCCTTGCCTTCTTTTTTTCTTTTGTTTCTCTTTTTTCTTCTTCTTGATTTTCTCCTCTTTGCCCTAGGCAGAACCTAAATAAAGCCTTTGACTAAACCAAAAAGAAGAGATAATGAAGAGAAAGAGGGAATAGGGAAAGGGCTTGATGTATGTTACGCTTGAGCATAAATATTTATGCTCATGAATAATATTGAGAAAAAAACCAAAAAGGGCTCAAGGGACCACTGTGGGCCATAAAAATCTTTGGGATTATTTTTGTTCTATAAAAACTCTAAGGGATTTTTTCAAGAAAAACCCCTAAGATATTTTTTATAATAACTCTTTTAAGGAGCTTTTGAGAAAAAAAAAATATGTTCATAGCTACCCTTTACATTCATATGACTTACCATGCAAAAGATTAAAATATAACATAAGTAAATGCTTACTCTTATGGGTCCCACCATGATCATTCTAATGATCCATATAACCTTGCCATAAAAATTTTCTATGATCTATACAACACAAGTATACTTTCTTTATAAGAACCTCTCCTCACTATGGCCCAATTTGCTTACATTGCAGCCCATGATTTTACATCTATCCAAATGAATTGGACGTTAGATCTATGATCAATTTCTTTTGATATGAAGCCGTTAAACTTGTGAGCCTATATCAAGGGTTTAATTTCATTAGATTAACCCAAAATTTGACGCTTAGACATTACAAAATTAGGATTTTTTGATCCCCCTCCGTCCATGATATGTGTGGCTCCATGTCGACTACACTAGGTGACGATGTAGAGAGGAATGTATTTCTTATATATATATATAGAATATTAGTATGCATTTATCCTTCATCAAAAGATAAAGGATATTTGCACAATTAGAAATATTCATGTACAAAAGAAAAAAATGCTCATGTACAAATAAGGAAAACTATGTAAGCATCCTTCAACTTTTGGTGAAAGAAGAATGCATACTAACTTTCCTATATATATATGGAAAATGATCCTATAAAAACTAGTTCTCACCATTTTTTTGTAACAACTCTAGGTTGGGTCCATCTATCGCCCAATCTAAACCTTATAGTACACAGGGATGCCTTGATAGTCACACACCCCAAGTTTCGGTTAAATCCGAAGTTACTAGATCGTTAGATCAACTGTGCACTAATGCGAATGGATTAGATTAGTGGGCTACGGATGAAGAGGTTATGGACATGTGATTGGGGCCAAACTTGATATTTGGGGTGGTCGTACATAGATCTTTCATCCCCCTGGTCCCATCCTCAAATGAGACCCACAAGTGGACCCCATAAAAAGTTCTCACAGTAAGTGTGTGAGGCCCTAATCATATCTCCTTAACCCCTTTATTCGTGGCCCATAAATCTGTCCATTCGAATTGCACAGTTGATTCAATAGTCCAGTAAATTCAAATTTGACCGAAACTTGAGTATATGATTATTAGGGGGGTTCTTGTGGATTGCAAGATTTGAATTGGATAATAGATAAGCCCTTCCTAGACTTCTCACAAAAAAGTGGTGAGAACTAGTTCTCATCGAGTTAGATTCATAACTTAGTTGTAGCTAAGGTTAGAAAACCTTATGACTCAAACTTGAGTTGTCCAATACAAAAACAAAAATAATAATATTAACAATTCGAAAAGAATTAACTGGGTAATTGGAGAGAGTCATGTCTTTTCAAATAGTTTTAAGATTATTTAAAAATAGATCAAACATTAACAAAATATAAATATACATTCTTTATAATCAACTCAACATAAGAAAAACACTCTAATAAGAAAATAAAAATAATTTGCATATTTTATATTTTTAATCTAGATATCACATGTAAATGATCAAATAATTTTCAAATTACATTTCAATTGTCATTTTTTAAAATTGATAACACCGAATCTCAAGCATAATTACTTAGAAATAGGCATTAATTGTTTAAATCACACTTTTCAATCACATAATTAGAATGCAACTTACTAAATTGAGGTGACTTAGCTAAATCTCCGCACTATTTGACTCAATCATTCTTGAAAATGAGATGAATCTCCCATAGATGTGTAGCATTGATATCAGTTGTTATAATAATTCTTGAACTCTTAGAAAACCTTGCACAGTTGCCCCACAAGTACAATGTCGCTTCATTGAATTTCATGGATAATATATGCATGTACAATCAAGTGGGACTCACAAGTGATGAGATTGGATCTATGAGGAAATTGCAATGGATGCAAACCTCATATTGTAATTCCTAAAATCGGGTCCCATGTTATAATTTTTCAGGGTGGATTCAAGTACAATAATTTCTACGTGGATCTTTGATATAATTCTTATATGTAAACCCAAGCTGTAAATCATAAAAGGTGGCCCCGTGCTCTAATTCTTATAAAAGTAGGCCCTTTATTTTTTGGTAAAAGTGGGCCCTAACTGTAACATCATTTTATTAAGTTTTAAATGTGTAATAATTTCTAAGGTGAGCTTGTCAAAAGCCATCTCTTATGTTTCAATTTCAACAAAGGTTTATACATATTAACAATTCATATAAAAAACACTCAAACAGAATTTCAAAAGAGCAATAATATCAACAATATCTTGGTGAGACCCAAAAGAATTAGCAATTTTTGTGTTCTTTCTAGTGTGCTAGTTTTAAAAATGCAAATGGTAGTTTTGAAATAATAAAACTTCTAAAGAAACGGTTGGGAGCTTTTTAAAATAGGTATAAGATTCTTACTCTATGTTAACAACTGACATACTTTGATTAGCGGAGGGGGAGTTGCATTATTATTCAATGCAGCACTCTGCAATGGAGTAAAGCCCTAATAATGGGGAAATAGAGGATGTCCAAGCGTCTTCATTGAATGCCCTAGTCCAAATATGCTTGAGGCCATTGAAGGCCTATATACTCAAACAGGTTAGTTTTAATTTAGTATTTAAAAACACACACGCACAAATATATTACAAACTAGGAAAATATTCAGCTATGGGTCATTTAACAAGCGAATGTGGTGGATAAATGGGACCCCCTCTACAACTAAAAGCATTTTTGCCAATGCAGAAAATTTGTGGGCAAAGGGCTAAATATATAGGTAAAACTCTTTGCCTACACAAAGACATGCATGGGCAATTCGTAGTGAAAGGGTTGTGGGCAATTTGTTCATGCACAAAATGGTGTGTTGGCAAAGATTGAGCTTTCGCTACGCCTCCATGTGTCGCCAAATACAATCGCCAAACATTATTACGCTGGCAAAAGAGACTGCTAGTAGGGTAAGTGTAACGCTTTTGGCAATGCAAATTTTCGTAGCCAAAGATTGTACTTTTGCCTACGCCAGCATATCGTTAGTTAAGATACAACCTTTGGATATGAAGCTTTGCATAGCCAAAATAAATAAATATATATATATATATTATTTTGATAAGCACTTTTGCACACTAAAATTTCACAGGCAAAAGTAAAAAAATATATATTGTTTATTATAAACAAAACTTTTGCTAATGC
This sequence comes from Sextonia rubra, assembly GCA_037013555.1. Classification (NCBI taxonomy): domain Eukaryota; kingdom Viridiplantae; phylum Streptophyta; class Magnoliopsida; order Laurales; family Lauraceae; genus Sextonia; species Sextonia rubra. Next base: position 128,212,659 of record JASUAD010000001.1, read on the forward strand.
AATACACATAAGTGAAAACTTTGTCTATTTTTTACCCACATACATTGCATAGCTAAAAGAAATATAGAACTTTTTTTTATTTTCAGTTTTTTCATAACCTATTTATACGAATCTCATCCAAACTAATTCAATAAATATACAAATAAATTAATATTCAACCAATTACAAATCTCAATGAACAAATATTATAATAAAGAAAATATACAAAACAATCAATACATTTTCATCCAAATAAGACTCAAACATAGTTAAATATCCAACAACGACAAGATAATATTCAACAAGTCCAAATGCTTGTGACAAAAGAGAAAATAAGGGAAGAGGCCATCTAGCTATTAAACCGAAGACGTCAATAGTCAACTTGTGTCAAAAAATACAGAAAATCATGACCATTGTTGATAAGTGAAAATACACTAATTTTTACTAGGGGCCAACATTGACCGTCACTACATATACGTTTTAGCATCCAATATTTTGATGGCTGCCATTAAAATTACTTTTTACCCTCGCCTACAATGGTCATCGCTAAAACTTAGATACCAAAAACTCTAGACATTCCTGCAAAAGTAGGCACCATCAAAATAAGATTTTCACAAGCGGCCATGAGTATGGCCATCATAAGAAGTTAAAAAAAAAGGGGATTATTACCATATGGAAATACCTAAAAATTGTCCACTACACAAATTGTTCATATGGGAAAGGATGCTAAAAAATATCGATTTTACCCCTAAATTTGCAATATCCTAAAGTAGAAGGATATCGAACTGTGAGATATTCTAAAAATGTAGGATATCACAGAGCTCGATATCCTACTAAGTTATGATTTGAACTCTTTGATATCCTAATGAAATCAGATATGGAATAAATCTGAATTTTTTTCTCCCCAACCTAAAGTGCATTTTTACCATGAAACTATGTTTCATCTTCATTATTTCGACATTGTTTGGATTTCTGAATTGGGACTCTTCGTTTTCCTATAGATCATCTATTTCGTTTATCAAAAGGGGTATGGATCACCTATCTCATTTTCTAAAGCATAAATAAATCAATTTATGTAGTGTAAAAACCCCTTTCTAGTTTCTATTTTCTTTAATGAAAATTGTAAAATCACTTCACAAGATTTAGATTCTTACATATGATGTGAAACTCATAGGAGAATGCCTCCATATATATGATGGATGATAGTTCTATATTGATTTTGAAATTGATAGCAATGAACTATGGGGCTTACTGCTAAGTTTGGAACATTATAAGTTATCCTCTACAATTCTAAAGTGAAGCAAGATGAGCTTTAAATAAGGGCGTGGGCCATTTAGCTTATAATTCTATCTTTTTTATGGAGCTTTATATGACCATACCCACATCACAAAATGTTTATGATGCCCCTTAAATACTGTGCAAACTAATACAAATCCTGAAATTCATGGGAGAGAAGATCGCTATTAATGACTAGGTATGAGAAAAAATTATATCCCTCTCATCAATCTAAAGAGCCTCACAATTTTGCAATTTTCCACCATTAGAGTTTTTTGTTCTGCTTGATCATTAGATAAAATAAATTATTATGCTTAAATCTAATGGTGGATATTAGTGTGATAAAGTCACAAGAGGTACGTGAATGAGGGTTCCAATGGTTGATGAAAATACTAAGTTGTAGTTCCCTACCATCAGTTTAATCAAGGATTGATCTCTATTGTTATTTTGGAGAGAAGCTTCCTCACCCCTAAGGTGATAATGTTTAGGCATATATATTTATTTCTTATATATTAACTCTCTCACCTCGATACCTTTCACCTTTAACCACTGTAATGGTACGTTGGTAAAACATAATATACTTTGAATTCTTATGTTTTATATTGAAAATTAAGAAGCTAATAATTGTTTTTAAAAAAGGCCTTTAGTCTTTTTAGGTACTATTTTTGTGGCATTATATTGTTTTTATAAATATCATAGTATAGGATTTGATGATGTAATCTGTTTTATAATTAATACAAATTCTCAATCCATATAAAGAGATGACCTCTATTTTTTATTGATAAAATCTGAATATATTCGATATCTTACATTATTAGTATATTGCAGAGTTTGACATCCTAACTTAGTAAGATATCAAACCTTGCGATATTCTACTTTTTAAAGATATCACACAGTTCGATATCTTACTTCTTTAGGATATCGTAAGTTTATGGGTAAAATAGATATTTTTCGGAAATTCTTTCTTGTACGAATAACTATGTGGTAAATAACTTTTTGTGGGCGGTTTCTGAATATTTATCTGATTTAAGAGCTTCCGTATAGTAATACTCCAAAAAAAAAAAAAAATGGAGTTCTAGTGTGGGCCAAATTTGGTCACCGCTATAAGTGACTTACAGCAACGCTTATGACTGGCCCCATTAAAAGTTGGCCGCTAAATGTCATTTTTCTTATAATCAGGAATGAGGGAAATTTTTTTAACTTACTTTTCACATTACCGACTTCTATGTGCAGTTGGTATTATCAATGGGGTGTCGCAAGTTCCCGACTGCCCGCAGTAGTCGAGGAAAAGCGAAGTGTAGAGTTTGCTTTTCAGCATTTTTTACGCAGTGAGACGGAGAAACAATTTGGGTTACTACAGAATCAGGAATGGGTTTTCTTTTTCTTATTTTCTTTTTTCAATTACCTACTGTCACAGGGAGTCGGTATAATTTATAATCAGTCGGAAACTCTCGACCGCCCACAACAGTCGAAAAAATCAAGGTGTTGGTGTTGCTAATCAGCCTTTTTGTGGTAGCAGGGGTTCTCAGTGAAAGGATGTTGATATGGAATGGGGCAGCGGGGTCTGGGTATGGGATGTGATTGGTTACGAGACGTGGGTTTGTGATGAAATCCTCAAGGAAGAGGTTTTGGTGGTGGGATGGAGATGGATTGGTGGATTAGTTGTGGGCAGGTCTAGTGAGGCAATAGATGGTGCGTGGACAGGGTGAATTGGGGGAGATGATCAAAGATGGGAGGGATAGTTGAGGAAAAATACCTCTCAGTTTGCCCTGTTCATTTTTGTCTAGCCGAATGGATTCATTTAAATAAGATCAAAGAAAAGATTCATTTGAAGCTTTTACAACTAGAGCTCACAACTAGAGCTCCCCAGAGGTGTGGGAGTGGGAAAAGGGGCGAGAGCGCACAAACGAAAGGCTGAATGAGAATATTTTCAGCCTTGAATTGAAGAAAGGAAAAAAAACCACAAACTATGCTCAGCGTGAATAGTACACTGGCAAAAAGAATATCCAAAATTCATTAATAAAAATAAAATGCTAAAAATGAATATATTTGAATTTGCCAAAAGAAAACCATACATGACCTAAAATCTTGGCCTTTCCATATACAAATATATGCGTGGCTAAAGATTTTTGACTTTACGGCCGACCTTTTCCTATGCAAAAATATGCATCGCTAAAGGTGAAAGAAGTTTGGCCAAATTGTGACTTTTGCCTACGTACATTCATTTTCGTGGGCAAAAAGATAAATTTTAATTACACAAAAAATGGTCCTGTATAGGCAAAGTCATAGCCAAAAATGCATTTTATTATAGCTTAATCTAATACTATTTTAAAGAAAATGATAAGAGATTGTAGAAATATGAGGTTTGGAGTGTGTGTATTTTTGTATGTGACGTTATACGGCCAAAGAGCCATATAGACCCCTACTTTAAATCAAATGAGCACAACACTTGACAAATATTATCGTTCACCTGACAATAATAAGAAAACTACACAAAGAGACATGACTTCATATGCAACCAGACAATAATATTAGCTCCCCTTTTAATATTTAATTCACATTGGAGTGATGATCCTTCTTTAGATTTTAGTTCTTTAATCTTTTTTCATAACTCTTGATGTAAGCTTCATATATATTCTTCAGGGCTTGTATCAAGAATTTCAAAATTTTTATCACTTCTTCCCACTTCATGTTTTTTCTTTTTAATTCTCAACTTGATTAATATGATTAACACACTTGTTAGCATTAATTACTTCGCTATGTAGTTCGGTCCCTACAAGTGGACCATTCAAATCTAATTATATCAGGACTATGTTATTTTCTTAGTAACTTTTTAAAAAAATTTTTTTATTAATAAATTAGGATTTCTTTTACTATATATATATATGAGATTATAGAGAAGAAATCCTAAAATTTAAATTAATTAATAGATTGTGTTTTATCATTGAGAGGTGCAATGTGGAGTCTTCTTGAAGACCTGTCTTCGAATACGTGCCTCGATACCCTACGCAAACTCTGCATAATTTTGGTACCAAAGTCGAATGATCCCGAGATCATTGACTACGCCTATCGCCATCACCCCTCATTGCTGAACCTGAAATCCATCCCTGCCCATCGTCTTCAACATCCAACCCACTGCATCTACCAAAACCATTATCCGCCAAAACCCACATCAACGTCGGCCTGAAAATCCAGAAAATCCCAAACCTCACCAAAAACCAAAAAGAGAAAAAAAAAACCCAGAACACCCATCTCCAAAACCCATTTTCTTCCCCCAACAAATCTCATTACTGTCACCAAACTAGCCGGCTGGCCGTCCTACACCAAACATCAAACCTTTTCACCCTCTTTGCATCCAAAGTCCATCTCATCTCCACCATCCTGGATCCGAACGCCACATCTTAGGAAATCCATAGCCCTTCCAATCCCCAATCTCCATAGCCAAAACCCCAATCCCCAAACCATCTCGACCACATATCCATACCACTAAACCCCATCATTAAAAAAAAATAAAAAGAAGAAGAAGAAGAAGAAGAAGAAGAAGAATAGAGAGGACATACCAGGTACTCTGCTCCATCGCTACTGGTGTCGGTAGTCGTCGTCGCCAACCATCACCAGCATCCACTAAGCCCCACCTTTCCACCACAGCATCTCACTGTTCTTCCGCTTGCCTGGCCGTCGCCGCCGCAGTTGTCGCTGCTTCTCCATCCTTCTTCGTCAGGGTGAAGAGACGAAGGGCTTCCAACCTTCGTCAAGATGCAAGCTTTGAAGAGAAACGGCAACACGTGCCTTTCATTGCACGTGAACAATGAGCCCTCTGCGGTTGTGCATTCGTTCCGGGTTGAGTTTAGTCAATACCGACCCACTTGCAGAAATAAACAAACCTATTCTGAACCTTCAACCAGCTGGCCCTGACTTCAGCAACACACATTTATAGGTCAGTATTTATTTTCTTGATTACGAGGCTCATCTAAGGCCTGTTTTCTAATCAATATCACCGCCGTGATTGTGAAGAGCAGATCTACACATTAAGTAAGTAAGAATTTTAATTTGTACAAAAAAATACCTCATAAGAAGTAAGTTGAGGTGAAATCTTCATCTTTTTCGATTGAAGATTTAGTTGGTACATTAGAAATTTAACTATGACAGTTAACAACTTACACACTACCTTGCAACCACCAGAAATTAGGGTAACAACTTTGAAAAATAATTCACATGTGAATTACAATTGAAGTGATGGAAAAAAATATTTGAAATCAACGAGGTCCACCGGTTAATAATCCTAAACGAGATTTAGATATTAAATTCGTAATTTCCGAATTTGATGAACAATTACAGCTCACTAAATTCATAGAGTGGTTAGTATGTTTAGAAAATATTTTTGCACATAAGCTAATGAATAAGCGCCACAAAGTTACACTGGTTGCCATTTTAAAAAATGTTGGCAAAAATCACTAATTTAAATTTGACTTTTACCGACAACAAGTTAACATCGGTAAATAATTTCTCGTATTTACTAAATTTCAAAATCTCATTTTACCGACATTTTTAAACGTCAGTAAAAGTCATTTATTGAATTTATTTATTTTTTAAAAATTTAAATTACTTTTGCCGACGTTAAAAAACGTCGGCAAAAATCATTAATTTAAATTTGACTTTTACCGACGAAAAGTTAACATTGGTAAATAATTTCTCTTATTTATTAAATTTTAAAATCTCATTTTAAACGTCGGTAAAAGTCATTTTATTTAATTTATTTATTTTTTAAAATTTTAAATTACTTTTGCAGACGTTAAAAAACGTCGGCAATATATTTATTTTTTTAAAATTTAAATTACTTTTGCTGACGTTTTAAAAACGATGGCAATATATATTTTTTTAAAAATTTGATTTACTATTGCAAAAGAAAGAGATCAATAGACACAGGATCTCAACAAACTTACTATCATTAGAGTGTGATCCCACTATTTAAGGCCAACTTAGTATTTTGCTTTTCCACTTGAGTTCATCTGATGCCATGTTCACAGAAACTCAACATGTCTTTCCTAGCTACTTCACCTAAGGACTTAATCAGTCTCCTCCTAGTTTCTTGAACTATTAACCTTTCCACACAATGTTTGGGGGCTAATTCAGGCCTTTATGCAAATATTGCAAACCAATGAAACCATCATATATGAAATCCAGCTCTCTATATGTCCGTCATCCTATAGAAGTGGCCTTTTAATTGAAGTTGCACTCCACAATCTCCATTTTCTTGTCTCCACTAGTCCACTTAGCCCATCCTACACTGGTCCTTTCTTTATAGCCTATATTTTGAATATGAAGGGCAAATATTCACAATGCAGAACTCAAGTCTCACGGGATTCCTTCCATCAATTCTAAAAGTCATTTTTGCAATTCTGGTGTTTGCTCTTATCACATGCATATTCTTTTGATGATATTCTTTTGCCGTTCATAGAGAGGACTTCATGTTAATCTAAAAGAAAGTGGCAGAAAGCCAAACAAAAGGTAACACAGTGCACTAATGCCCCCAAAAAATAGCTACATGCAATTATGAATAAAAAGTCACATTGCCACATTGATTATCTGCAATACAGCTAATCAAATCTATTTTCTATCTCTGGATCAACAAATAGGTAGCTATAGTGCAATAAAATTTATTTCCTATCAAAAATAAATTTTCAATTTTATTAACTTAACAAAAAAATGAGAGTGGTAAAGATGATTGCTTAGAAAAGTAAAAAGGCATATAAATGCAAAAAATAATAATTAATTAATTAAATTAACCTGTGCTAGAAAATGTGGGAGCATTATCCTTAACAGTTGTTCTAGGACCTGGGTCCCCGTGGATTCAATCACTTTGACAGGTATTGCTTGAAATGCAAATGGGATATCAATGATGACCTACATACAAATCACATGCCCCATGGAGATGCTCAGATTAGAATTTGAACCCTTAAAAGAATTTAAAAAAAAGAAAGGAGAGAAATAGCAGTCACCTCAATAGTTGTATCTATAGCAAGTTCTTGCACTGATGATTTACCCAGATTGACATTGCAAGATTCTATTCACCATAGAAGCTGCATTTCCCATACCAAATCAGTGTCAAAGGATTCCTGAAAAGAAATTACATGATTCCATTAAGAGCTACCACTTGAAACTTTGTTTAAATGTTTCCACTTGAGAAAAAGAAAGTGTTTAATATCAACTTCAGCATAAACTCATAACAATGAGTACTTTGAAACAGCAATCACAGGCTTTGTCATGACCCGAGCCCAGAAGTCGGGGGTTAGCGAAAAGCTAAACCAATGACACACGTACTCCCGTGCACGTGCATCCAAACCCAGTCTAAATGTACAAGCACAAGGGATCTAATACGTGCGAAACAAACGAACGCGGAAGCTGTAGATATCATAACAAGCAACAAAGAAAAAAAATAGCGGAAGCCAAAGCAAATACGGAACGGAAAAGACGGAGATAAATACACTGATATAAAACCGAATACACACCAAAATCATGATATACAAAATATACAGAGTACAAAGTCCAAAGTCCAAATACAATCTCCCAAAATCCAAAAAAAACCCAAACAGATGACCGATGAAAGATATGCATGTACGCACTCGGCAGAGATGATCAGGCCCACTCTGCCAAACCGGAAGGTGCCTCTAGGCTCGGCCCTGTAGCCTCCTCGACCGCCGGGGAGCCGGGCAAGGGATCTGCGCTTGCAACACCACAGACAACACAAATGAATACAACGATCCAGCAAATATAAGTAACAGAGATGAAACACGCATAGTATCAATTTGAATAATGATAGAATAGAAGTTACAGAGTTTCATATTAGTATGCTAAGCAATCGTGCATAGAAGTAAAGCATGATAAGTGAATCAAAACATAGAAATACTGAACTAAGTGGCTACTACATTAACCATATTCTCTCCAATGGAGAGCAGAGCAAAGCAGAGCAGAGGAGAACACCACTGACCGGGCCAGGATACAAGTGGGTCTCGGTTTCCTGGGTTCCGGGGTCCCAAGACAAAGCGACACTGCAGTGATACAGAGATACAGAGATCTAAGCCAGAGGTAACCCCGTCGGGCATCCTAGGGCTGAGGCTGAGTAGAGCCAGACGAATACCAATCAAATCAAATCCAAAAGAAGGGAGATTATCCGCTTTGGACTCACCGATGACAAAGACCGGATCTTATCCTCACGTATTAATCTCTGGGCAGAGCCACCAGGGAATACCCAGCTAATCAGAGATATATATACAAACAAAGCCAGAATATCCAGCCACCAGGGAATACCCAGCTAATCAGAGATATATATACAAACAAAGCCAGAATATCCAGAGCATAGCCTGGACTAAGTCAAAGCACAGAGCATAGATCATAGTGTGATACAGATCGAAGGCTAAACAGATGTACAGGACGGAAACAAAAGAATCTTAAAATGCATGAACATAGATTAACAGAACAGAGGGCAAAGCTATAAGCAATATGCAATGCATCTCAGATTAATACGGAATCAAGGTTAATTACAAGCCAAGCCTAATCTAGTTGTCCACTGTCACTAACCGTGCATGATGATGTAGTTTTAAGTTATTCGATGCACCGTTGCCCTCCAAGTGTTGCATTCTCGTGCACCGAAGTCTCTTAAACCAACACCCATGGGGAGGTGCTTAACAGTGAATCAACGTTCACATGAATAAGTCACAGCCTAACACTATTCATGCGATCCAAAGAATCCATTGGGCCGGTTTACGTGTGTGGTTCCTTGCATATAAGCCCTACAAAGTCACACCATTAACCTAAGTTTTATTTCAGATTTTCCAGGTCTTACGGTTTAGCCATGGGTGACCTACGGCTTAGCCGTGGTATCTTGCGGCTTAGCCGTAATATGCACTACGGCTTAGCCGTGGTTCCCTCCAGAACACGGCTGAACAGTCATCTTCCACCTCTGGTCTGAGGCATTTCACGGCTGGGTCACGGCTAGCTTACGGCTCAGCCGTAGAACAATTTACGGCTTAGCCGTAGCATAGCCGTAGAACAAAATTCAAATTTTCAGGTCTCTGGAAATCAAGCCGTAGAAGTTTACGGCTTAGCCGTACAACACAGAGACAAAATTGGGCTGAGTACAGAAGCTGGAATTCGGTACAGAAATGTCTCAAAACAAGCTCAATTGCTCTCTACATCTTAGAAATTGGCTGTAAAACCTTCTACAGCAAGAATAAGAGTGAATCAAAGCAATCAAAGAAACAACCCATATGTGTTAACAAGCCTGTACTTATACTTGCCTCAAACTCTGTCAAGCCACTGAATCAAGCTCCAAATCAACTAAAATCAAAGCAAATCAAAGAAATAAACCATGCATGAGATGAAGACACAGCAACAGAGAAAGAGAGGTGCAATTGGAGATGAAGAAGAAAGAACCCACTCACCTCAAGCCACAAAACACAGACGGAGATGAGAGAGAAAGAGGAAGAACCCAATCGACCCAGCTCCCACACCCACCAGAGACTAAGAAGAGAAGTGAAGAGGAGAGGAAAGAAAGGGGTGAACGTGGAGCTGCTCCTGGAGTTCTCGCATGCACGTTGAGGGAAAATCACAGAAATGAGGACATCTGTAAGATGGCTCATATATATAGTTTTGGAAGTTTAAAACAAAGTCCGGTGAGTTTCGGTTATTTACAAATCGAGTTACACGAGGGTCCAACTTCTCCAATTGACCCCGAATGGGTCTGAAACAGTTACGGAAATTGTCGAGTTCAACGAAATACACGTGCTGACACCAAGATGATGCAAATATGATGCACTCAAAGCAAAAGCAAAATTACGAAAAAGGACTTAGAACTACCTATCTCAGGTCAAAGGTTACTCAACTACCTATCCAAGACTCAAAACCAAGTCCCAAAGAATAAAACAACAGAAACACACACTAATGAGCCACTAAGCCGGCTCAAGGGGATTGGAGTGTTACAGGCTTGCATCTTCATTTTTTAAGTTCTAACAACCAACTCCCTACATGCATGACAAGAACTTCGGCGAAGATTGATACAAGCTTATTAGTATCAAGTGACTTAAAGACTTTAACAAAGCAGGTTTGCAGATGGATGTGGGAGTTCTAACATTATTCACAAACCACATGCACACCAGAAATAAGTGAACGGTAGCAAAGGCATGAGAATTCTCTAAATTCTTTTTGGTTCAAGTTGTACATCAAGCATAGACAAAAAACATTTGTTGAGAAGCAATGCAGTCAAGATCCCCAGAATTGAACACTAAGTTCACCCGAAAATTTTCAAAAATGATCCTACATAAAATCTGAGAAACAATCACCAAAGGGGCATAAATAAAGAAAAAAAGGCCCAAGATACCGTAATCCAAATTTCTGTACGACTACTGCTACTGGCATATCCAAACATTGGCATTAGCCTTAAGAAATCACAGAATGAATACTGATCCTATAAAGAAAGAGAGACAAAGAAAGAGAGAGAGCAGAGAGAGAGCGACTGAAAGATCGAGCAAAGAGAGAGAGACTGAGAGGGAGAGATCAGAGAGGGTGAGATCGGAGAGAAAGACTGAAAAAGAGAGAGAGCAGAGAGAGAGAGCGACTGAAAGATAGAGCAGAGAGAGAGAGACTGAGAGAGGGAGAGATCAGAGAGGGTGAGATCGGAGAGAGAGACAGAAAAAGAGAGAGAGCACAGAGAGAGAGTGACTAAAAGAGAGAGAAGAGAGAGATTGAGAAAGGGAGAGATCAGAGATGGTGAGATCGGAGAGAGACACACAGAGAGAGAGCATAGAGAGAGCGACTGAAAAAAAGAAAGCAGAGAGAGAGACTGAAAGAGAGAGCAGAGAGAGGGAGAGATCAGAGACAGTGAGATCAGAGAGAGACAGAGAGAGGGCGACTGAAAAAGAGAAAGCAGAGAGAGACTGAAAGAGGGAGAGATCAGAGAGGGTGATATCGGAGAGAGAGACAAAGAGAGTTTCGAGCATAGAGAGTGACTGAAAAAGAGAGTAGAGAGAGAGACTGAGAGAGAGTAGAGAGATCGAGGAGAGCGAGCGAGAGAGAGAAAGAGCCGAGAGATCGGAGACAGCGAGCGAGAGAAAGAGAGCCAAGAGATCAAAGAGAGACAGTTGAAGGAAATCAAATGCTCTGAACCCAAAACCCAAGAAATCAAAAACTTGAGATGTTGAAGAAGAAGGGCGTTCCAGACAAAAATGCTCTGAATCAAATGCTCTGAACCCAAACAGAAACAGTTTAAAGGAAATCAAACAAGCTAAGATTTCCACATGAACAGTGAGATGTTGAAGAAAAAGGGCATTCCAGAGTGGTTGAATAGCTCTCTCTGGTCTTCCAATCCCTTCCCTCAAGATGACCAGCACCTCCTCTGTCACCCTCCCACCAAACTCGAAACCCCAGCTCGATGTGAGAGAGAGCAGCGAGAGAGAGAGAGAGAGAGAGAGAGAGATCGGCAAGAAATCAGAGAATGTGAGAGAGAGAAAAACGAAATGGGGGCGGGGGAATGAGAAAGGGGAAAGATGGGAAACGAAATGGGGGCGGGGAATGAAAAAGGAGAAAGCTGGGCGGGAGATTTTATAAAATTTTTACCGACGATAGATTTTCGTTGCAAAAAATCATATTTCGTCGGCAAATGTTTCTCAAAATCATTACACCTTTATTGAAGTATAATAAAGACCTTTCGCGACTTTTTTTAAAAAAAACATCGGTAAAAGTTTAACTGGTAGGGGAGGTAAATGTCTAACTTTTAGAGACGTTTTTAAAAAACCATCGGTAAAGGCCTAACTTTTATCGACGTTTTTTTAAAACATTGGTAAAAGTCTAACTGTTAGCAGAGGTAAATGTCTAACTTTTAGTGACGTTTTAAATAATGTCAGTAAAAGTGACTCTTATCGACAGTTTCCTAAAAACGTCGGTAAAAGTCACTTTTTCATCGACAAATTTATATGCATCGGTAAATAATAGTCTTTAGCAACGAAATTATAAAATCGTCGCCAAAAAAACGTAGCCAAAAGTGCAGCTTGTTGCAGTGGAAATTGATTTTGTTTCAATTTCATTTGTTTGGTGTGGCTAAGCACTTGTAGTAAATGAAATGTTTTGCTACTTTTTTTGTGTCACACTACATGAAATGGTTTTCCACCAAGTGGATATGTCTTTGGAAAAAAAAGGCTGTGATTAATATGAGGATGTGGTGGGTATATCGTAGAAGGTTATGCTACTCTAATTGTATATTGGGTAACCTAGAAAATGACTTTGTAATTTTTTAATGAAGTGGCATGTTGTGTATAATTGAGAAAATGAATTTCTAAGTCTTTACAACATAGAAAATCTATTTTTGGGTTGTAATCTTCTATAAGCTTGAGACAACCCTTTACGACTGATTAATAATACTATGGTGTCTATAACTCAAAAACTGAATTTCTAATTTATATGAGTATACATGTATGATTTTGAGTTGAAGTCTTTTGCAACCCTGAGCCAATCTAGAAAATTGCTTTGTAATTGTTGTAACACCCCGACCCGAGTTGCTCTAGATTAGCTGCTAATGTCTGATGATTTGGTTGCTAATTGTGTTTTGTTCTTGTTTTTTGTTGGTTTCAGGTTCTGGATAGGTAGTTGGGTTGAGTTTGACCTGGTTCAGGTAGACATAAGCCCTTTTTCGTAATATTGCATTTTGTGTGATGTCGTCATTCATGCATCATCTTGGTATTGACATGTGTCTTTCGTTACGCTTGTTGATTCCCGTAACTACGTCGGTTGCCAAATATGTCACGTGTTTCCGTTAGACCCACAATTGACTCGGACTGGAATTAATTAGAACAATTGGACTTTCTTGCAAATTGGCCTTGATATTTATAAGCCCCCAACCTTCTCCTTCTCTCTTACTGTTCTGTCTCTCTCTCGTTCTTGAGTCTTCTTCTTTTTCTCTTCTGTTTCTTCTTTCTTCTTCTCGTTTAAGGCCAGGCAGAGGAATTTATGCTCGTGATTCTCGATTCGTGTCTTTTGGTAAGTTCAGGGAAGCTCCATGTTCTTGATCGTCTTCTTCTCCTCTTTCTTCTTCATGTTCTTGCCTGTTACATGCACTCACGCTTCTCGTTTTCTCTTCTTTTGCATGCATGGCGATTAGGAGCATGTCCATGTGAGACTTGAGGCCAAGGACAACAAGATCGTGTTTGAACTCAATTGGAGGCAAGTATAAGCATAACTTGGTTTAACCATGTGGGTATGTCTTTGATTAAGATTAAATCATGTATTCTTGAGTATGAATGATGTTTACAGCCCATTTTGTGATCATTTCCTTCTACTCTATGTGATTTCGTCAGTTTGGTCATGTTTCGATGATTCTGTAATCAGTTCAGAAACTGCTTCGTGTGTACCACGGCTAAGCCGTAACTCACCTTCGGCTTAGAGTCCAGAGAGGGGAAAAACCCAGTTTTTCTATACGGCCAGGATACGGCTAAGCCGTATATTGTCTTACGGTTAAGCCGTAGCTCAGCCGTAACCCAGCCGTAGATCAATACAGGGTGCCTGTTTCTAGATTAACTGAAAGTAAGCAATTTGACAGACCTCTTATGGCCCAGCCACGGCTAAGCCATAAAACAGTACACGGCTAAGCCGTAGAACAAAATACGGGTGAATCGTAATTGCAGATGAACAGTAAAGGGAACCGCGGTGGAGCCGCAGTGTATAGTACGCTACGCCGTAAGATGCCTATGGCTAAGCCGTATGTTCACCTACGACTAAGCCATGCCACCTCTGTAATATAGAAAACAAAGATAGGTGTAAGAAAGAGACTGATATGGCCTTCATGATAGAATGTAGATCACCTAGACTTGCTCAATGGTATGAATGTATGATATGAATGATCTCGAGGGTTGCGATTCATTCATGCATGTTATCCGGTTGTTAGCACCTCCCCATGGGTGTTGGTTTAAGGGACTTCGGTGTACCTTCCCGATACACTGCAACACTAGACAATGGTGCATTGGATAACTTAAAAACTACATCATCATGCACGGTTAAAAACACTGGATAACTAGAATAGAATTGGCTAGTAAAAGCTTGTGATCCTTGCAAGAAATCTGATTGCATGGCATATTGACTTCGGTTCTTGTCCTCTTATACGCGTTCTACACTGGGGCACACGATTAGATATTTCTAGCTCTGTCCATGGTTAATCCCGGGTGGAACAGCGGTCTTGTATGCTTGATCTTACTTTATGCTGTCATCATTGGTTATCCTCATGCTTTATTGTTTCATTCATATGACCTCATCCATTGTTGATGTATGCTTAACAAGACATGCACGTCACGTTCTGATAAGATACATGTTCTACTATGCAAGTAATGATACGCACATTATGATATGCACGTTATGATATGCATGTTCTTATATTGATTGACTCGATGGAGTCCGGCACTATTGAGCCTCAGCCTTAGGATCCCGACGGGGTGACTTGGGTATAGTTTGTATGGCCTTACTGCAGAAGGACACGTCTTGGGGAATCCGGACCCCAGGAACCCGAGACCCATCTGGCCCATGGTGTTCTCCTCATGTTTATAAGATCCCTATTTGGGAGCATATGGTGTACGTAGTAGCCACCTAGTATGTACATGTTATGTATTCATTGATTCACACAGAGCATATGTTAATTTGAATGCACAACTGCCTAGACTACTACATTGACTTGTTATGATTATTTCTGTCTTTTATTCTATTAGAGACCATACGTGTTAACTTGTTACTGTTTATGCTTTGCTGAATCGTTGTATTCATGAGTTGTCCTTGGTGTTATAGGCTCAGGTACCCTCGACCGTGTTCTTGTCGGTCGTCAGTTTGCTTGGGAGACGCCAGCTGTCTCTTCAGGTTCGCGGAGTGTGTGCTATCACTCCATCAGAGCGCGACTGTTCTCTGCATGCATGCATCTTGTTTTCTTTTCATGTCATTGATCGTACTCATGTTCTATCCATTGTGATTGGATCTCGTGTGTATGTTCAGACCTTTGTATCAGCCTTTGGCTATTATTTCTTTGTTCTTGTGTGCCTCGTGTCTCATGTTGATATTTGTAGCTTCCGCATACAAGTTTTGCACGTGTATTCCCCTATGCATGTGCATCTAGACCGGGTCTAAGTGCATATGCACGGGAGTGCGTGTGTCGCTGGTTAGGTTTTTACTAACCCCCGATTCCTTGGGCACGGGTTGTGACATACGTATAGTATGGTATCAGAGCATTGTTGCTTTAGTGGGTCAGCATGTAGGCATGTAGGCACGTGGTGAGTAAACGTGAGGCTAACAGTTAGTTTTTAGTGCCAATTTGTTGGTAGGGTTGGTTAGTATGTATTCTTCTTGTCTATTAATAGGTGTTTCTTTCGCAGGTGTTCAATCAGTGTTTGTTGAGACCGTCTGGCCGTAACCCCGCGTAGCGCATTGTGCCCTAGTGGTAGAGCTCATGGCAGCAGATGATTTTCAGGAGCCCTACATTGATGTTCTTCGTTGGGAGTTGGGACACCTCAGAGGCATTCCTTTTGTTGTCTGGACAATGGCCTTGGTGGATCTACTGCAAGAAGCTGAACTGTCCCGAGACCGGTACACGTTAGAAGAGAGTATCAGGCATCTTCTCTCAGACGCTTATATGATTGTGTGTAGACGAAGGTGACTCCTGCTGTATGCGTTCAGAGTACGAGAGATCCTTAGGACGCACTTCGGCTATCCATATACCTTTTGGACGGACAGCAATTACGTGATCTACGAAGTGTATTTCCATGCTTGTCTAGAGGTCTTGCTCGCATAGCGGGATGAGTACGTCAACATGCTCCAGGGAGTAATTGTTTGGTATGTGCTGCATCGAGGACCCCATGCCTTCATCACACCCAATTAGAGGCGACTCTTTTCTCGTGCTCGAGGGACTGGCTATCCATGTTCTCTGGTGTTTTGCGTCTCCTCCTTTTGCTTTTGTGTTAGTTAGTAGGGTAGGGTAGGAGTCGGAGAGATCTTCCATTTTGAGTTTTGTGTTGTATAAACCCTTGACTTTGTAATTCTAGTCTGAGTGCATCTATTTGTCGTCTCTCGTTCTCATTCTGTGTGGATGTCGAGATGTTGGTCTTCCTTAGCCGGTATGGAGGTTGCTAGTGTGGTCGTAGTTCTTTGACGGTGTGATCTTGTTTGGGAAGTGTAGTCATAGCCCAGCTAGTGTTAGGAGTTTGATCCGTTCTTTTAGTGGGGGAGTTTGTTCCTCTCCACTTCGTTCGAATTCCATGGATCCGCATTGGGTATCTCTGGTTTTGTTGTATATCCGCCCTGGTTTCGTTGTACCTCCGAGAAATGGCTAATTTGGCTTAGTTGTTGTCCTTGAGGGGAGCTTGTAGTTCCCCATTTGTCATTGTGTTGGTGAGGGGCCATTGATTCCTCCTAGGCTTTACGTTGTATCAACTTGTTGTTGTCGAGTTGTTGTGTTGTTGTGCAGTGTCACCCTTCGAGTGGTAGACTCCCGATGATTCTTTCCTTTTTCTGCTCTCACTTGTTTGTTCTTGTTTCCTTTTTTCCATCGATTGGTGTGGAGTCATGCCCGTACACTAGCTAGTGACCATCTATAAGTCCTCTCGGGTTTACTCCATTGTTTTGTATTGGGTCTGATTTACTACTCAGTTCTTTTCTGTTTGTGCCTGTGACTAGGTGACTGACCGATGTTAGAGTTTTCTTTCTGGCAGCTTACCCCCCTTGTTGGAGGCTGTTTTGTTGAGCGTTACTCCTTCTTTGAGGTTGCTGCTTGATCTATTTGTCTCCGCTCATTGTCTGAGATGCTTCTTGTGCGCTTTTGTTTCCTTACCTACCATTGCAGACGGATCATTGAAGCCCATGCATTCTATACAGTAGTAAATCCCCTTCGAGTTTTTCAGAGTGTAACCATCCTTGGTGTTCTTCATGTGATTCGGATATCATTCATCAACTTTTCCCGTGACCGTTTTCGATTGGACCCTATTCGTTTCATTGTTTCCCATTGCCACTGTTCGCTTCTCTTCTAGTTTTGTTCTCCATCTTGTTCTGTTAATCTTTTCCTCAATTACCTGTCTGTGGATGTATTTTTGGGTTGTTATAGAACTCGATGTTTCTCTTGTCTCAATGCACCTGTCTTGTAGTAATCTTTCCTTTCGTTCTTTCTTGTTTCCTTTCTTTGGAGCACGCATCCACTCCTTGCCGTCCACATCTAGCTGTTTTTGCCTGGTTGTTTCTGTAACACTCCGATCCCCTTTGAGCTGGATTAGTGGCTCATTAGTGTGGTTTTCTGTGTTTTATTCTTTCGGACTTAGTTTCGGGTCTTGGATAGGTAGTTGAGTAACCTTTGACCTGGGATAGGTAGTTCTAAGCCCTTTTTCGTAATTTTGCTTTTGCTTTGAGTGCATCATAATTGCATCATCTTGGTGTCAGCATGTGTATTTTGTTGAGCTTGTTGTTTTCTATAACTGCCTCAGACCCATTCGGAGTCAATTGGAGAAGTTGGACCCTCGTATGACTTAAACTGTAAATAGTCTAAATTCATCGAACTTTGTTTTAAACTCCAAAACCTATATATGTTGAGTCATCAGCCAGATGTCTTGTTCATTTCATTTATCGACTGCATGCAACTCCAGAACACTCCACGTCTTCTCTCTTCTCTTCCCCTCTTCACTTCTGTTCTCTCTTGGTTGATGTTGGGTTTCGTTTTGGATTCTCTCCTCTTTGTGATTATGCTCTGTCTTTGCTTTGGGTAAGTGGGTTCTCTCCATGTCTTCTTCTTCATCTCCAATTGGAACTCCCATCTCTCTCTGCATGCTCATGGTTTGTGTTTGGATTTGTTTTGCTTGGGTTGTAGTTGGATTTGAGCTTGGCTTCAGTGATTGACAGAGCTTTGAGGCAAGTATAAGTACAAGAGTGTGTAACACATATGGGTAGTTGGTTTGACTGCTTTGATCACATCTATTACATCCTATACATGTCTGTTGTGTTTTACAGCCAAATTCTGTAATGTTGGAACCTCTGGAACTTGTTTTGTTCAGTTTCTGTATCAAATTTCAGTTTCTGTACTCAGCTCGAATTCGTGTTCTATATTGTACGGCTAAGCCGTAACCTTGTACGGCTCAGATTCTAGAGACTTGAATTTTCGTATTTTGTTCTACGGCTAGGCTACGGCTGAACCGTAAATTGTTCTACGGCTGCGCCGTAAGCTAGCCGTGAACCAGCCGTGAATTCTCACCCTGATCAGTCGAAACTTTCTGAATTCAGTACTCTTACGGTGAAGCTACGGCTAAACCGTGGACTCCACCATAGCTCAGCCGTGAAATGTATCAGATCAGAGGTGGAAGATGACCAGTTTAGCGGTGTATTGAAGGGAACCACGGTTAAGCCGTAGTGCAAGTTACGGCTAGGCCGTAAGGTGTATACGGCTAAGCCGTAAGTCACCCATGGCTAAACCGTACAACCTGAAAAATCTGAAATAAAACTTAGGATAATGGTGTGACCTTGTAGGGCTAAAATACAGGTTAACCACCCATGTAAACCGGCCCAATGGACTCTTTGGACTGCATGAATAGTCTGTTAGGCTGTGACTTATTCATGTGAACGTTGATTTACTGTTAAGCACCTCCCCATGGGTGTTGGTTTAAGGGACTTCGGTGCACGTGATGAGTACTTTGCAACACTTAGATGGCAACGGTGCATCGAATAGCTTAAAACGACATCATCATGCACGGTTAATGACAGTGAACAACTAGATTAGGGTTGGCTTGTAAGTAACCTTGATTCCGTATTAATCTGAGATGCATTGCATATTGTTTACAGTTTTGCCCTCTGTTCTGCTAATCTATGTTTATGCATTACAAGGTCATTTTGCTTTCGTCCTGTATATTTGTTTTATTCTTCGTTCCGCACTATGCATTGATCTATGCTGTGCTTTGACTTAATCTATGCTATGATCTGTATTTCTGCTATGCTCTGTATATTTCTGGCTTTGTATATCTCTGATTTATTAGGTATTCCTTAGTGGCTCTGCCCAGAGATTAATACGTGAGAATAAGATCCGGTCTTTGCCATCGGTGAGTCCAAAGCGGATAATCTCCCTTCTTTTGGGATTTGATTTGATTGGTATTAGTCTAGCTCTACTCAGCCTCAGCCCTGGGATGCCCGACGGGGTTACCTTTAGCTTAGATCTTTGTATCTCTGTATCACTGCAGTGTCGCTTTGTCTTGGGACCCCGGAACCCAGGAAACCGAGACCCACTTGTACCCTTGGCCCGGTCAGTGGTGTTCTCATCTGCTCTGCTCTGCTCTCTATTGGAGAGAATATGGTTAACGTAGTAGCCACTTAGTTCAGTATTTCTATGCTTTGATTCACATATCATGCTTTACTTCTATGCACGATTTGCTTAGCATACTCATATGAAACTCTGTAATTAATATTCTGTTATTATTCACTTTGATACTATGAGTGTTTCATCCCTGTTACTTATATTTGCTGGATCGTTGTATTCACTGCGTTGTCTGTGGTGTTGCAGGCACAGATCCCTTGCCCGGCTCCCCGGCGGTCGAGGAGGTTGCCGGGCAGAGTCTAGAGGCACCCTCCGGGCTGGCAGAGTGGGCCTGATCACCTCTGCCGAGTGCGTACATGCATACCATCCGTAGCTTTTGGGTTTTTGGTTTTTAGAGCTGTGTACTTTGTACTTCGGACTTTGTCACTCTGTATATTTGTACATTTGATTTTGTCGTGTACTCAGACTTGTATCTGGTTCTTGAGTATTGTATTTAGCTTTTATCTTTTTTTTCGTTCCGCATTTGTTTTGGCTTCCGCTATTTCTTTGTTGTTTGCTATGATATTTACAGCTTCCGCGTTCGTTTGTTTCGCACGTGTTAGATCCCTTGTGTGTGTGCATCTGGACTAGGTTTGGATGCACGTGCACGGGAGTACGTGTGTCACAGGTTTAACTTTTCGCTAATCCCCGATTTCTGGGCTCGGGTTGTGACAGTTTCCTTGCTTCTTGACCCTTGTTTCCTTACTATTTGCTCATGATGCAGGATGTTGGGTGGATCATATCGGTGGAATTCCTTCTTCATGGACTTTGCTAGCCGTTGATGTGCTGGCAGTGGCGTGAGCATTGGGTTTCGTTCTTCGGAAAATGGAGGATGTTTTCGCTTGACAAGAGTTTGCCAACTTTCCTTGTGGAGGGAGCGAACGGATGATCAATCAGTGTTGAGGAGCTGATCTGGTGGGCTAGTGCGTATGGAGTGCTGCTTTAGTCGTGATCCAGCGTTGTTTCACGTTGGGTTTCCTGTTGAAGTCTAGTTTGGTGGGATGACGTCAGGGTGAGAAGGGCTCTGCTGTGGATTGCGAATACTTGACGACTTTCCGTGTTGGGTTGAGCTTTTCGGTTGGGCAATGATCTGGGAAAGCTATCAGCCGTCATGTCAGTTCTTCAGGGAGCAGTCCATGCTTGCAACTGCGTTCGTGACCTTCTTCCGTTATTCAGAATGCGGAGATGCTGTTTCGTCAAATGCCTTCGCAGTTGCCCGTTGCTTCTTCAATCGGTACGAATTGTCAGCCTTGCATACGCAGACAGACGGATAAGATCGCGCAGTGCAGACAAGGAAGCCTTGCAGACTAGTAGATGACCGTGGAATTGTCGACGAGAGGATTGAGTTTCGGAAGGTCTTGCTGATGCAGAATACGATTTGTCCGGCCAAGAAGACAAGTTAGTTCTGAGGCCTGTTGCACCATTCGAGATTGAGACTAGCTTTAGGAAGCTGACATGCAGTTGGATTCTTCTATGACGTTTTCTAGAAGACATGCTGTAGCCAAAGTCGAGGTACGTCATTGATGTGTTCGGGACTTTCTCCTGCGTGTTTGTTGCGACGATGTACATGTGTTCTGCCAGGACGTTTTCTTTGTGAAGCGATTCTTTCAGCACATGGGAACTTGAGAAGCCGCCATGCTTATCAGAACGAGTCGAGAGATCAAGCATTCTGGAGACATCATTGTTCGGCGGATTGTGCTTGCACATGTGTGTCCATTCCGAGGACGGAATGTGTCTTTAGTGGGGGACGATGTAACACCTCGACCCAAGTTGCTCTGGATTAGCTGCTAATGTCTGATGATTTGGTTGCTAATTGTGTTTTGTTCTTATTTTTTGGTTGGTTTCAGGTTCTAGATAGGTAGTTGGGTTGAGTTTGACCTGGTTTAGGTAGACATAAGCCCTTTTTCGTAATATTGCATTTTGTGTGATGTCGTCATTCATGCATCATCTTGGTATTGACGTGTGTCTTTCGTTACGCTTGTTGATTCCCGTAACTACGTCGGTTGCTAAATATGTCACGTGTTTCCGTTAGACCCGCAATTGACTCGGACTGGAATTAATTAGAACAATTGGACTTTCTTGCAAATTGGCCTTGATATTTATAAGCCACGACCTTCTCCTTCTCTAACTGTTCTGTCTCTCTATCGTTCTTGAGTCTTCTTCTTCTTCTCTTCTGTTTCTTCTTTCTTCTTCTCGTTTAAGGCCAGGAAGAGGAATTTATGCTCGTGATTCTCGATTCGTGTCTTTTGGTGAGTTCAGGGAAGCTCCATGTTCTTGATCGTCTTCTTCTCCTCTTTCTTCTTCATGTTCTTGCCTGTTACATGCACTCACGCTTCTCGTTTTCTCTTCTTTTGCATGCATGGCGATTAGGAGCATGTCCATGTGAGACTTGAGGCCAAGGACAACAAGATCGTGTTTGAACTCAATTGGAGGCAAGTATAAGCATAACTTGGTTTAACCATGTGGGTATGTATTTGATTAAGATTAAATCATGCATTCTTGAGTACGAATGATGTTTACAGCCCATTTTGTGATCATTTCCTTCTACTCTATGTGATTTCGTCAGTTTGGTCATGTTTCGATGATTCTGTAATCAAGTCAGAAACTGCTTCGTGTGTACCACGGCTAAGCCGTAACTCACCTTCGGCTTAGAGTCTAGAGAAGGGAAAAACCCAGTTTTCCTCTATGGCCAGGACACGGCTAAGCCGTATATTATCTTACGGTTAAGCCGTAGCTCAGCCGTGACCCAGCCGTAGATCAATACAGGGTGCCTGTTTCTTGATTAATTGAAAGTAAGCAATTTGACAGACCTTCTACGGCCCAGCCACGGCTAAGCCGTAGAACAAAATACGGGTGAACCGTAATTGCGGATAAACAGTAAAGGGAACCGCGGTGGAGCCGCAGTGTATGGTACGACTCCACCGTAAGATGCCTATGGCTAAGTCGTATGTTCACCTATGGCTAAACCATGCCACCTCTGTAATATGGAAAACAAAGATAGGTGTAAGAAAGAGACTGGTATAGCTTTCATGATAGAATGTAAATCACCTAGACTTGCCCAATGGTATGAATGTATGACATGAATGATCTCGAGGGCTGCGATTCATTCATGCACGTTATCCGGTTGTTTAGCACCTCTCCATGGGTGTTGGTTTAAGGGACTTCGGTGTACCTTTCCGATACACTGCAACACTAGATAATGGTGCATTGGACAACTAAAAACTACACCATCATGCACGGTTAGAAACACTGGATAACTAGAATAAAATTGGCTAGTAGAAGCTTGTGATCCTTGCAAGAAATCTGATCGCATGGCATATTGACTTCGGTTCTTGTCCTCTTATACGCGTTCTATGCTGGGGCACACGATTTGATATTTCTAGCTCTTTCCATGGTTAATCCCGGGTGGAACAGCGGTCTTGCATGCTTGATCTTACTTTATGCTTTCATCCTTGGTTATCCTCATGCTTTATTGTTTCATTCGTATGACCTCATCCATTGTTTGATGTATGCTTAACAAGACATGCACATCACGTTCTGATAAGATACATGTTCTACTATGCAAGTAATGATATGCACATTATGATATGCACGTTATGATATGCATGTTCTTATATTAATTGACTGATGGAGTCCGGCACTACTGAGCCTCAGCCTTAGAATCCCGACGGGGTGACTTGGGTATAGTTTGTATGACCTTACTGCAGAAGGACACGTCTTGGGGAATCCGGACCCCAGGAACCTGAGACCCATCTGGCCCATGGTATTCTCCTCATGTTTATAAGATCCCTATTTGGGAGCATATGGCGTACGTAGTAGCCACCTAGTATGTTCATGTTATATATCCATTGATTCACACAGAGCATATGTTAATTTGAATGCACAATTGCCTAGACTACTACATTGACTTGTTATGATTATTTCTGTCTTTTATTCTATTAAAGACTATACGTGTTAACTTGTTACCGTTTATGCTTTGCTGAATCGTTGTATTCACAGCATGTACTTTGGATTCTTTCATTTGTTTATCTCTCATATTCAACCTCATGTTTAGGCCCTTGTTTCATTATCCCATGCACAGTAGGAAACTAGGAATTGGTGGTGCGGAATTTTAGATTAACATTGGAGTGGAGCCCATCAACCCGATTTTGGGAAATAACTCCTGGCTTGTCCTGAGTGGATTGGTGTTGTACCGATATTGCCAAGTCCCACTTTTTTCTGTTTGGAGTCAAAAGCACAAACTTACATTATTTTCTTTGGATGTGAAACCTATTGTTGACCAGATGCAGTCCCAGGGGCCATTTTGGATATTACAAGGGCATAATGCTGTTTTTTTAAGCTTGACTGCCAAGGGGGGTTATATGGTTTTCACTTTTCAAAGTATAATTTTCTCACAGAGAATGGGTTGGTCTCTCATGTTGCAAACAATGGATGGGACTTTGAACACCATTGCTAGATCATCTCATGACCCAATTTACCAAACACATTATACTTTCTCATTGTCATCTGATCGCTTTCAATATTTCTTTATTATTAATCATTGAAAAAAAAAATGTTTCTTTCTTGTTGTTGTGTTGAATACCAACAATGTAGTTACATGCACAATAGTATGCTACAACTACCCCCCTTAATAGTAGAAAAAAGCAACCCTTGATGCTGAGGAACTGGTCAGGAAAGCTTTTATACAAGCTGGAGAACTTGAAAAGTAGGTGAATACGATAAAAAAAACTCTGTAGCTGTATTTGTATAAATCGTATGTTTTATTGAACTTTGTATAGTGAACACATTTAATAAACAAATGCATTACTTGTTTTGTCTTCTCTCATTCATAAATGCTTTAGCATCTTGTGTTAATGCTAATTGTCTTAGACAACAACATTCACTTATATATATATGCTTGGAAATACATACCTATCCAAGTTCATCATTTCTCACCTAATGACTGTTCCTTCCTATTTTACTCTCTTTATTCTCTCGTTATTCCTTTGTATTCTATCAGCTCCATTCGATAAAATAGGACTAGAACCAAACATCAAGTCACTACATTAACCTGATCACACCATTAACCTTCCCATCTAGTCTCTACTAAGGGGTCATTTCTTAATTTCACATGTGATATGAAAATGATTTATATATGTAAATGACTCCCATGTGAGTCATTTACATATGCAAATGACTCACATGTGAAACATAATTTTTGTTTGTTATTTTTACACATCTTCAAATGTTTTTAAATGTGAAAATGGTCTAGTATTTTGAATCAAAATCTCACAATCCATAAATGATCAGCGGTTGAAATTTGGTACATTAACCATGTTTGGCCTAATAAAGAGTTTCAACAGTTCAGATCTCTCCTTTGAGGCTCAGATTATCCACAAATTTGAAAAACAAAACAAACTGCTTGTTCAACTATAGTGCATACATCGAACTGTAGATATGTTTTTTGAACATATCTCAAGATATATTTTGAATTAGCACTTGAAATTTGATTTTCTATTGGGAAATGCGTTTTGAACGAGATGAAAGGTTTGGATCGTGCAAATGGGGCCCAAAAAGTTCCAAAAATAAAGATTAACGGCAAAAAAGTTTTCTTAAATATCTCATGATCTATAATGATCCAACGGCTGAAATTTTATTTCATAGCCATTTTTGACATTTCTAACATGTTGAACGGTTCAGATCATGATTGGGGGTCCCACAAAATTAAAAAAATAAAATCCGTCTTCGGTGTGATTTTACTGTAGCTCCGCCTTATGTATGTTGTTGTGTAAATGTTACACACCTCTTGAGGCGTGAAAATGAAGGGAGCCTTTTGCATTGCATTTACACACTAAAATCATACCTGATTTACACACCACATGTGTAAAATTTGAAAGCAAACATAAAATGTATGAAACCATTTCACATGTGTAATGTTTACATATGTAAATGGAAAAAACAAATGACCCCTAAAATTTCTGCAATATGCAGAATACGTAACAATAAACGGGAGTCATGCGAAGGCTTTTCCCTCTATCTCTATAGCCATTTGAGGGACTTTTCCTTTCTTGACTATTCAATGGAGATGGTCTTGGATTCGAGAATGGAAGGTGCGACCCTACTCCTCTCCGCCAGCATTCGTAATACTATCCAATCCACCAAAAAAATCATCAGAAATCACTCTGAAGTGGATATCTAAGTCATGCTCAAAGAAACAGACATGAAACCCAACGAGACCATGCAAAAGCTGTCAACTCAAGGTCATTCATTGTCTTTATAGCATTTCACTTTTTTTTTCTTCTTATTTTTACATACTACTGTAGGTGGGGAGCGGCGATTCCAAAACTGAGTTTGTTTTAATTTAATGATTTGTGAATTGGGTTTAATGTAGTCTTACGATTGCTGAACTAGGTCCGTTTCAATTTTGTGATTTGTGGACTAGGTTTGATGTAGATTTGCAGTTCCTGAACTCAATTTGTTTTAATTTCGTGGTTTGTGAACTGGGTTTGATGTAGTTTTACGGTTCCTAAACGGGGTTTGTTTTAATTTCTTGATTTTCGAACTGGGTTTGATGTGGTTTTGCGATTCCTGAGTTAAGTTTACTATAATTTTTCATTTTGTTAATGGTTTTATTTGATAGCTGTTGTCTGTTGATGTTTCTGATATGTTGAGTTCTGAAATTATGTAGTTTATTTTTTTTTAAACCAAGCACCTCTTTTGTTTTGGTTGGGAGGATGATAATATGGAGATTAAAAAAGTCAACGGCTAATATGGAGAATTCTCTTCTTCTTCTTCTTCTTCATAACTAATGAGGATAATTCACTTTTGGAAAAAATGTGTTGAAGGATACTTTCTTGTTGGCTTCAAGATTTCAAAGACTTTATATGAAATAAAATTGTAAAAGGGCGCTCATTGAATATTAAATGGGGCAGGTAGTTGGGCATAAAATTTGTAATGCTACTTCTAGAATGATCTGATCGACTTCAGAATTGAGATGATGGCAAATGTAATGGGATATCTGTTGACCTATAAAAAAAATTGCAAATACTGCAGCGAAGACACCTCATCTCAGCTTAATTTAGGCTACAGAGGTTATTTGCAGATCCTGGGGAATCACTGTGAGAACCGGCATTCCATGAAGATCAAGGTAGCTGGAACTCTCAGAGGAAGTTCAAATTTCGGGTTGAACAGACATCATCGAACTCAAAAGCCACAAGCATTTCAGCCTGAGGTCAGTTCCCCCCCAAGCCAGGGGGTCACTGACCAAAGTCCTGCTTCCCGATGTCCAAAATTGATGAAATTTGGGCACGAAGCTTCAGTCATGCTCAGAAGATACTTTGCAAATTTTCAAGATGAAAAGACTCTGTTTGGCCTAAATTTCAATACATGTCAGCTTAGAGGACAGTAATCCCGAATTTGGGGGTCATCGGCCAAGATCTTATTTCCAAAAGGGCAAAGCAGATAAAATTTGGAACAAATGCTCAAAGAATGCCCCAAGTTATTCTCAAAGTTTCAAGTCAAGGGGAGGCTGTTCGGATAGAAAACAGGCTAACTATCTCAATGTGGAGTGAATAGTGACCTAACTCATGCAATGAATAGGTTACTGTTCGAAATCCTACTTCCTCAAATCCAAACTGCATGAAATTTGGATGAATACTCCAAGATGTTCTTGACGTCAGTCCCTCCAAGTTTCAAATCAAACCGGGGTCATTTGGGCTTCAAACAGCTGAAACAAGGGCCCACTGTCATAAAAAAGTCAACTGGAGAGTTGACCAAGTTCAGATGGTCAAACAAAGCTGACACTTCTATGACACACTCAAAATAGTGTCAAGAAGTGTTCCACCAAGTTTCGTGGCGATTGGACGTCGTTTGGACCCCGAACAGGCGGAAACAAGCCATATATGCAAAAATCCAATAATGGGCCTTGGGAGTGACCGGGGCCCACAAACAAAAGGAGTTGACCAAGTTCAGGTGGTCAAACTGAGCTAAAAATTCTGTGACACACTCAAAATAGTGTCAAGAAGCATCCCTCCAAGTTTTGTGGCGATTGGACACCGTTTGGACTCCGAACAGGCGGAAACAAGCCACACATGCAAAAATCCAAGAATTGGCCTTGAGAGTGACCGGGGCCCACAAACAAAAGGAGTTGACCAAGTTCAGGTGGTCAAACTGAGCTGAAACTTCTGTGACACACTCAAAATAGTGTCAAGAAGTGTTCCTCCAAGTTTTGTGGCGATTGGACACCGTTTGGGCCCCGAACAGGCGGAAACAAGCCAAATATGCAAAAATCCAAGAATGGGACTTGAGAGTGACCGGGGCCCACAAACAGAAGGAGTTGACCAAGTTCAGGCGGTCAAACAAAGCTGAAAATTCTATGACACACTCAAAATAGTGTCAAGAAGTGTTCCTCCAAGTTTCGTGGCGATTGGACATCGTTTGGACCCCGAACAGGCGGAAACAAGCCATATATGCAAAAATCCAGTAATGGGCCTTGGGAGTGATCGGGGCCCACAAACAAAAGGAGTTGACCAGGTTCAGGTGGTCAAACTGAGCTGAAACTTCTGTGACATACTCAAAATAGTGTCAAGAAGTGTTCCTCCAAGTTTTGTGGCGATTGGACACCGTTTGGGCCCCGAACAGGCGGAAACAAGCCAAATATGCAAAAATCCAAGAATGGGCCTTGAGAGTGACCGGGGCCCACAAACAGAAGGCGTTGACCAAGTTTAGGCGGTCAAACAAAGCTGAAACTTCTATGACACACTCAAAATAGTGTCAAGAAGTGTTCCTCCAAGTTTCGTGGCGATTGGACATCGTTTGGACCCCGAACAGGCGGAAACAAGCCATATATGCAAAAATCCAATAATGGGCCTTGGGAGTGACCGGGGCCCACAAACAAAAGGAGTTGACCAGGTTCAGGTGGTCAAACTGAGCTGAAACTTCGGTGACACACTCAAAATAGTGTCAAGAAGTGTTCCTCCTAGTTTTGTGGCGATTGGACACCGTTTGGGCCCCGAATAGGCGGAAACAAGCCAAATATGCAAAAAGCCAAGAATGGGCCTTGAGAGTGACCGGGGCCCACAAACAGAAGGAGTTGACCAAGTTCAGTTGGTCAAACAAAGCTGAAACTTCTATGACACACTCAAAGTAGTGTCAGGAAGTGTTCCTCCAAGTTTCGTGGCAATTGGACGTCGTTTGGACCCCGAACAGGCGGAAACAAGCCATATATGCAAAAATCCAATAATGGGCCTTGGGAGTGACCGGGGCCCACAAACAAAAGGAGTTGACCAGGTTCAGGTGGTCAAACTGAGCTGAAACTTCGATGACACACTCAAAATAGTGTCAAGAAGTGTTCCTCCAAGTTTTGTGGCGATTGGACACCGTTTGGGCCCCGAACAGGCGGAAACAAGCCAAATATGCAAAAATCCAAGAATGGGCCTTGAGAGTGACCGGGGCCCACAAACAGAAGGAGTTGACCAAGTTCAGTTGGTCAAACAAAGCTGAAACTTCTATGACACACTCAAAGTAGTGTCAGGAAGTGTTCCTCCAAGTTTCGTGGCAATTGGACGTCGTTTGGACCCCGAACAGGCGGAAACAAGCCATATATGCAAAAATCCAATAATGGGCCTTGGGAGTGACCGGGGCCCACAAACAAAAGGAGTTGACCAGGTTCAGGTGGTCAAACTGAGCTGAAACTTCGATGACACACTCAAAATAGTGTCAAGAAGTGTTCCTCCAAGTTTTGTGGCGATTGGACACCGTTTGGGCCCCGAACAGGCGGAAACAAGCCAAATATGCAAAAATCCAAGAATGGGCCTTGAGAGTGACCGGGGCCCACAAACAGAAGGAGTTGACCAAGTTCAGGCGGTCAAACAAAGCTGAAACTTCTATGACACACTCAAAATAGTGTCAAAAAGCATCCCTCCAAGTTTCGTGGCGATTGGACACCTTTTGGGCCCTGAACAGGCGGAAAAAAGCCACATATGCAAAAATCCAAGAATGGGCCTTGGGAGTGACCGGGGCCTACAAACAAAAGGAGTTGACCGTGTTCAGGTGGTCAAACAGAGCTGAAACTTCTATGAAACACTTAAGATGGTGTCAAGCAACATCTCTCCAAGTTTCGTGATGATTGGACATCATTCGGGCCTCAAACAATGGAAAATAGACCGCATATGCAATGTTCCAAAAATGGGCCTTGTCCGTGACTGGGGCCCAATTAATGAAAAAGTTGACCAACTTCCTGAAGTCAAAAAGGACTGAAATGTTTATGACATGTAGATAATAGTGTTAAGAAGCATCCCTCCAAGTTTGGTGGCAATCGGAGTTCGTTTGAGCCCAAAACAGATGAAAATGGGCCACATACGCGAAAAACCTGAAATTGGGCCTCGTCCGTGGCCCAATCTGCCGTCACGGACCTTCAATGGATGTTTCCCACGATTTTGGGTGGTTTCCCTCCACTCCTCTTCGAAATCCAACTCCCCACAACTGCTATTAACTCCCCAAAACTGCACAAAACTGATTGGGAGTCTATAAAAAGAGAAAATCTTGAAGAATGGAAGACACACACACACACATAAGGAAGAAAAGTGAAGGAATTGAAGAAAGTCACCACCTAAGGCAACAAGAAGCAAACTCCAGCAGCACTTCCACGACCATTCCCACCTTCTTTTCTTAGTTTTGAAGGTGAGCAAGAAAATTCAGAAGGAGAGAAGGAAGTGGAATGGCCAAAGTCCATACCATGTTCGTCCGACGCTAATTTTTGAGAGGATGACATTGTCACCTCTGTTTCTCTTATTCGTAGGGCTTCTTAGCCATTACAAGAGTTGTGAAAGAAGTCTCTCTAGGCCTCATTTTGTTCCTTGAAAATGATAGGTTCAAATGACACAACTCCGGCTTCAAATTTGCCCATTTCGGACTTGAAACAAAAATGCAGTCCGTAAGCACGAATGATGAGATACAGCGGTTTCAATTGATTCCATGGTTAAATGTGATCTTCTTGATGGTTGTCCACCGCTCCAAAGTCATGAGAATGGAGTTCCAACACTTGAAAGAAGTTCCAAGAAAGAACCAGCGCGAACAGCACAAAAAACGGAGGCACAAGGCCATTGTCTATTAGTGACCGTGACCCACGGTCATTGGCAGGTTCCAGTGACCGCGGGTGAGTCACGGTCACTGGAAGGCCCCAGTGACCGCGGGTGAGTCACGGTCACTGGAAGGCCCCAGTGACCGCGGGTGAGTCACGGTCACTGGAATGGGGCAGTGACCGCGGGTCACGGTCACCCCCCATTTTTTCCCCTTTTCCACATTTTCTTCCACCTTATGTACATTTTCTTGTATTTTCCAAATTAAGATCACATCTAAGACTTGAGGGAGGGGTTGTAAACTTTCAAAATGTATATAAACAACCTGCATCCCCGCGGTCAGGGCACTTGAACCCATGTAAACAAAAGGGAAATTAATGATGAACTGTAATTATTTCTCATTCTTCTTAACGCTTAAAGTGCGTGAATGTCGGACCTTGATTCCGTAATTCATTTCCACGCCTACATTTTTAAGCGTGATCAGAAGATTAGCGCCGTCTGTGGGAAATTATATGCCCTAATTTGTGATCGAATTTGGTGAAAAATGCATGAAAGCGCTGAAAATTGCTGAAAAGTGCTGCTGCTGCCCTGAAAACTACCACTATTGCCCTAAAAACTACCGCTGTTGCACTGTAATTGCTGCTGTTGCACTGAAAGTGCTGCTGTTTCACTGAAACTGTTGCTATTGCACTGTAACTGCTGCTATTGCACTGTAACTGCTGCTATTGCACTGAAAGTGCTGCTGTTGTGTTGAAGAGTGCTGCTGTTGCACTGAGAGTGCTGCTGTTTCACTGAAAGTGCCGCTGTTGCACTGTGACTGCTGCTGTTGCACTGTAACTACTGCTATTGCACTGAAAGTGCTGCTGTTGTGTTAAAGAGTGCTGCTGTTTCACTGAAACTGTTGCTATTGCACTGTAACTGCTGCTATTGCACTGAAAACTGCCGCTGTTGTGCTGGAAACTGCCGCTGTTGTGCTGGAAACTGCTGCTAAAAGCCTGTGACCGGGACACACGGTCACTTACCTATTTTTATGATGACAAAGGCTTATTTAACCTCCAATTACACCCATACAAGACCTTTGATGTCTGCAATGGGTTTGAAAATATCATTAAATGACTTTTGCACTTTGAAGTGCATATTGTTCATACAAATGAAGGCATTGGGCACCTTGATGTGCATACACTTGCCATTTAATTGGAAGAATTTACACTTTAATGTGCATAACTTGATTGAATGAATTCGCACATTGATGTGCATGGACCAAATCATCACCTTTTTCACTTTAGAAGAGTGATGATTCAGTTCAAAGGGCTTCTGACCCATATAAAAAGTTTATTAAATCAGTGATAAGACCAACGACATTGTAATTATGCATTGTCCGGCGTCAACCACTGATGGATCTTGTGTGGTCATTATTTCATCCAGTGGGCCCTATCCCTTTGATTGATCCAACCCTCTCTTGCTTATAAGTCTGACACAGATAGTCCAGATATGCTGCTGAAATTTTGGTAGCCAGGACTAGTCAGCATAGCATGCTTTTAAGCCTGACTCGATAAACCCGAAATGCTGCAGAAATTCTGACAGTAGGGATAGTCAGCATAGCATAATGAGATGGGATTTATGCCTATATCTAACCATTTCGGTTCAAAACCATGTTGGTCTAGATGGCATCTATAAACCATTCCGGCTAGCCCAAGAGGCAGCCATGTTGGTTATACTACTAATATAGTCTCATCGGCTAACTTTTTGCAGGAAATAGCATGGGTTCTTTGATTATCACTTTTGACGAAGCTAAAGAGAGATTGTTCAAAATCTCCATGGGTCAGACCACAAGGGCACCCAAAAGGGGCCGAATGAACACCAATGCTCCTACATCAAAGGTCTCGGTCTTTCAAAGGCTTTCTACTCCTTCAAGCTACATGACCTCAACCTACAATGGGTCATCAGAAACCCTGAAGTCCATCAAAAAGGCAAAGACTCCTCAAACTTGGGTCTCCAAATATGCCCAAAACCCCTTTGGAGTCTTTCACAAAGGTCACTATGACTTAAAACACAAAGTGAGGTCGGAAGGCAGTAATTTTCATATCACCAAGCCTCGACTGGGGGCAAGGTAGGTTCAGTTTACGAACAACAAAACAGAGATACCCGTTGGTTCACAGCAGGAGGCTTTGCAGACTACTAAGACCTCATTTATGCATCCTAAACAAAGGGTACATCTCAAAAAGCAAACCACTCGCAAGCAAGTCCTAGCCCATGAAAAGGGTCAGAAGGATGTTGTTATTCCAAATTCCCGTATGTGGTCACCACAGCCACGTATGCAGAAGTCCAGAAAAGCTGAGGAGAAACCCTTGGCCCCAATTGAAAAGAATGTCTTTTACCCTTTGACCCAGAAGGAGGGACGGAGGTTCGGCAGGAGGCGCTCACCTTCTGTGATTGTGGCACCATCACCATCACTTTCAACCCAGCACCCGTCATATGGCACTAAAAACAGGAAATATGCTGAACGATTGGTCATTAAAAATTCGACCAATCTCGTTCAATTTAAAAATTTGCTTCAACAAAAGAAGGAGCAGAAGAAGAAAATTGAAAGAAATGCTGTTAACATCCTTTCACTTCCCACTTCCGACCCTATAGATTGGGAGCAAGTTGCTAGCACTTCTAGGCCATTAGTTGCTAGATTCAGAGATCAAACTCTAGCAGCCAGATTGGCCCAGCAAATAAAGAAGAGGGCTTTAGCTCGCTCCAAGAGACATGCTTGGAAGCAGTCACAACATAGAATCACTCAAAAATGGGTGATTAAAGAAGATGAGCCAAATCTAACCTCCTCATGTATGGTCGGACCTGGCTCAACCAGGAGAGTTACTCGGAGTATGGCTCGAACTCAGTCCTAAGATTTTGATTCGAACTCTCATTCAGATAGGACATCTGACGATCATGGTTCTGATAAGGACTCAATAACTCTCCTGGATACCGAAGATAGTCAATCCACTCTTCCTACATCCTCTTACCCCCGTCAGTACACCGTATTTATGGCTGAAGGGAGTGGGACCGGTAATGAAGAGGATGCCGGTAGAGGCAAAGATGTTAGCAAAGAAAATGCTGACGAAAATCAAGAGAATGACGTCAGTAATGTTGTCAAGCAACAAGGAGCTAAAATTGACCACCTGACGGCTCAATTGAAAATCTTAGCAGACAAACTGGGTAGTCCAGCGGAAGCTCCTGTTAATTCCTTATTTGCTGATAGAAGAGAACAGGCAATGATCAGGAGGAATGCCACCAAAATTGACCTACTTACAGCACAAATCAAGGCACTAACAGATAAAGTAATCGCCTCAGGTTCAACTCGAGGTGATCACTCCTCAATCCTTAGTTTCCACGCAGATCCTGAAAAACCTGTAACTTTTAAAGAAGTGGAGGAAATTTTAAACAAATCAAAAGTGGAAACCAGGATGAAGAAAAAGGGTATTACATCTAAATACCCTCCGGAGTTTGATTTGGTTCCATTTCCGCCAGATTACAAACTTCCGACTTTCTAGCCTTACCTTGGAAAAGGGTCAGCCTATCAGCATATAGTGCATTTTAAATCGCTCCTTGGCAGTTTACCTGAATTGGATGCACTAAAAATAAGGTTGTTTATTGGTACATTGAAGGGAGTTGCTTTCGATTGGTACAAACAATTGCCAGAACTCTCCTTCACTACATGGCCAGTTACAGAAGAAAAGTTTCTACTTCACTTTCAGGAAGAAGATCAAACGTTCACCTTCGCTATGCTCAGTAGTACAAAGCAAGGGGATAATGAAATTGCACAAGCCTTTATCAATAGATGGAGAGCATTGTCTTACAGATACCTAGAACAACCATCTCCAAAGGCGACAATTGAAATGTGCAAAACTAATTTACGGCCAGAAATTAAGGCTATCATACTTAGTCATAAAACTAAGTCTTTGGCCAAATTGGTTGAAGTAGCCACTGATGCGGAGTTAACCCTGAAAGAAATTAGCCAAAAGAAAGCAAGTTCCCGAAAAATGGAATCATCATCATCTTCTGCTCCAAAACCAACTGTGCCGAAACCCCAAAAGAAGCAGGAGGTATTTAATGTACAAACCTCCAAACCAGTTCCTCAAAAACCACAGAATGGTAAGACGGAGCAAAACAAAAAGGAAGAATATGAAAAGAGGAAGCAAACTAAGTACCCTTTTGATGGGGACATTGAAGTCATCTTCCAAGCATTGATGGAGAACAACATGCTCGAGCTTCCACCCATGAAAAAGCCAGAGCAAGCGGGTCGTATTAATGATCCAAACTATTGTGCATACCATCGGATGGTATCTCATCCTTTGAAAGACTGCTTTATCCTAAAAGAAAAGGTCAATGAGATGTGGAAAAATGGAGTAATAACATTTGATCGAAAATATGATACGGCCCCAGTCAATATGATTTCCTTCGGGAAATTTGCACCTGTGGCAATACCCGCTCCATCAAGGCCACCAATGGTCGAATTCCGAGTCATCAATGCACTACATAATGAACAGGAGTTGATACTTATCAAAGATTCTTCAGGGCAGGAAATGTGGGTTCACCCGGACTTAATAAATGATGAAGGATGGGAAAAAGTGAAAACTAAACCCACACCCGTGGAAAGAAGAAAGATCAAAAGGCAAATTAAAGGTTTCCAGAAAACCGCTCAAAAGAAACAAGAACAACAGTTTAAGCAGAAGAAAGACAAGGCGGTCGAGGCCCCAGTCTTAGAAAATCCTCCCAGATCAACCAGAGGTTATTTTACTCTAGCCGACTACATCATTCCAATTCCAAAAGATGAGGAAGAACCAGCAATATCTAGCTGCAATCGGATATCATGGGATGGTACACCCCCTAACTCCGATGATGAAAATCAATGGTCGGATTACTCTGATCTTGAAGACGATCAATGGATCGATGATTATTTTGCTGATGAATACCCTTCTGATGAGGATGAGGATTTCGAACAAGCCTTTGACCCCGAGACGGGAATGCTTAATATCAAGCACAGTCTAAATACACTATAGGTGACCTTGTATGACATACACAGGCCAAGTTCAAATGGCTGGTCGAATGATCCTTCTCTTTTTTCACTACCTCCAGAAGTTCATCCGGATCCACTACCATTAGTCGGGCACGATGAAGCTCAGGATCAGCAGACGGTTTTTCCTCCTTCCACGCCAGATGCTTCTTCCACACCTAATTCAGAGTTGATCTTTTCAAATGAAAATTTTGAATTAAGTAATCAGTTTGTTGACTTTAACTCAGTCAGGGAACTTGGGTTACCAAGGAGACATAATAACCCCAGTATTAGTAATATTGTCGAGAATATCTCTGACTTTGAAGAGGAACTGTCAACGGCTCCTTCCCTGGTGGTTTTGAATGCTGCCATAGAACCCCAAACATCGCAGGCTATTCCTAATGGTGTAAACCAAGAAGTAGGCCTGGAAGAGGTCAATCAGCTTTTCATCGAACCAGAAGAAGTCAATGCCATAAAAAGAGACGCACGACCAGAAATTGACCAAAGCAACATGCTTAATGATGGCACTCGCTCTGGTCGTAACTACAGGGTCAACTATGATAAATCCTCCGTTTCTTCCTCTTCTTATGTAAACCCTTCGGGAGGCAATACCAATGTAAATGTAACTTCTCCAGAAGTAAATGATAATGCAAGGCCACCAGAGCCATTTATGTATGATGTTGTTGAACACTTTAAGCACATACCTGCACGACTCCACATTTTTTATCTCTTGCAAATGTCCAAGGAGACTCGTGACAACTTCATACGAGCACTACAGGCCTTGAATATTGAGAATCAGACTCATATAGCACAAGTGCATCAAATAGAAAAGAACTATTTGAAGGCAAAATCCAAGAGGCCTCAAAAGCAATGCAAGGAATGTCTCTTAACTCACAATGCTTCTAAAGCTACTATCTCTTTCACCAAAGAGGATCTCCTTTTGGGAAATATGAAGCATACGAGGCCACTTTATTTCACAGCCTACATCAAAGATATGATTGTCCCAAGAGTTCAAGTTGACCCAGGGTCAGCGCTAAATCTCATCACAATCACGGCCCTTTAAGAGCTCGGTATTCCAGTGAGCAAGCTGTCTGCTACAAAGACTTCTATTCAAGGTTATGATGGGGAAGTCTAGGATCCGATTTGTAAAATCCGAATTCAATTCCAGTTGGGAGATTTAGTCTCAGAGGCCACTCTGCATGTAGTAAAAACTCGTGCTTGTTATAACATCCTCTTGGGGAGACGATGGCTTCATGATTATGACATAGTACCTTCTACTCTTCATCAATGCCTTAAATACATCGACAATGAGGGGAAGGTACATCGAGTCTTTGCAGAGGAAAAGCCATTCAAAGGAAAGGAGGTTTATTTCATAGACGCAGCAATGTATCAAGAAAAGCCTACAAAATCCAACTCAGATACAAAGAATGCTCTTGTGAATGATAATCCTGCAGAACCTTTCACTATTTCAGCAAAGAAAGTTGGTCAAAAATCTAATCTCCCCATAAAGTTGGAATGTGCAGGAAAATCTGCAGCAAAATGCGTGGATATCAAAGCTCCTTTGATAATTAAGGTAAAATCTGAAATTAAAAAGCCAGATCCACCTTTAATCATATCCACAAGGCTATCAAAACTAAAAGATGCTGAACATCAGAAGTTTTCATTTTCGGCCAACATAGTATCCTCGAGCTCTAATCAAGAAAGCAATGATATACCTCCCCCTACTAGGGGAATATCGCCTATAAAGCCTGATTCTCCTATCACTTTTAGTCAATTGATATTGACATCACAGCAGAGGGGAGAATTAGCAGACAGGTACATTGATAGATGGCTCTGTTTGGCTGAAAGATGTGAAAATCCTCCACACTACTCCGCATGGATTCACTTGTGCTGGGTAGGTTTTCGGCTAGCTCTCCGTAGCTTAACCATGGCGATGAAATTTCAAACCTTTGATGAGATGTCTCGAATTGTATCATCTCTCGAAGTGGCACTCCACCGGCTGCGCAGGAGGTCTAGAAGAATGCATCCAATACATGTCATTTCAATGATCAGAGATACAAATTCTGAATTGGACTCTGAAGACACTAAAGAAATGAGCACCTTCGTGCATTCTATGGTAGACTGCAATCTTCCGCCTATGCCATGGCCTACTCCCTCTCACATTTATGAATTCGAAGGTTCTTGCTTTTTGGTACCTTCATCTAAGCAGTATAATCATCCGATTAATTTTCATCGGGCTGAAGATACTTCTCCACCAGATATCATTGACAAAATCAGTAATGAGGGAAAAATCCGACTCGATATTTATAATCCTGTGGTCTGTAACATGATGAAAAATATGGGGTACAATCTCAAGAAACCTATGGGTTTTGGATTAACTGCAAATGGCATACGGGCTCCTTTGGATGTCTTTACTCCAGAGATGAAAGAAGATCTCCAGACAGGGGGCAGAATTGAGCAGCTGCGTCATTGCATAGGATATGTTCCTTACAGTAACATTCCTAAATTTAAACGAAGTGTTAAATCCAGATCGGTAGTCTTCACTGAAGAATATGACTCGGATGACTCTCATGAAATTCCTGTGCTTCAAGATCCCGTTGATTGGGCCATTTTTCAGCATCCTGAGGGGGCAAGTGATGAAGATGATGCTGCATCACAAATCACTGACTATTGGCCACCTGAACTCAACGAGGAAATAAGCCCGTCCCAATATGTCCGCTGGGAATGCTTAGCCCTTGATGTAAAAACCAAAGAGCCTAAAAAACCAAATCCTTGGAAAGGGGTCAGGCCTTGGCTAAAACCCCCAACTGAAACCCCAGAGGGTTTCACAGAGTTTGAAACTTCCAATAACAATGTAGAAACACTTCCTCCTAATCCTCCAACTGAGGACCAAGTACAAGAAATAAACTTGGGAACCCCAGAAAATCCCCGACCTACCTTTGTAAGCTCTCAAATTAAAGGAAGTGAACTTGATCTGTATGTGGGATTCTTGCGAGAGTTCATAGATTGCTTTGCATGGACTTATGCAAAAATGCCGGGCCTAGATCCAGAAATCTCCGTACACAAATTAAATATAGCAGATGATGCTAAACCTATAAAACAGGACCAAAGGAGGACTAAGGCTGAAATCATGGAGAAGATAGAAGGAGAAGTTCAGAAACTCAAGGGCGTTAATTTCATCCGTGAAGAACAACATCCAGACTGGTTGGCTAATATAGTCCCAGTTACTAAAAAGAATGGACAAATCAGAATCTGTATTGACTTCAGAGATTTGAATAAAGCCTGCCCCAAAGATGATTTTCCATTACCTATACCAAAAATAATGATTGACAATACTTTTGGGTTCGAAAGAATGTCATTCATGGATGGCTTCTCGGGGTATAATCAGATCAAAATGTTCAAAGAGGATGAGAAACACACTTCCTTTAGAACTCCATTCGGCATATACTGCTATACTGTTATGTCATTTGGTCTCAAAAATGCTGGAGCCACGTACCAAAGAGCAATGATGAAAATATTCAAGGACTTACAACATAAATCTGTTGAATGTTATGTTGATGATTTGGCAGTCAAGAGCAAGCATAAATCAGACCATCTCGCCGATCTTCGCACTGTCTTTGAGAGATTACGGAAATTCAATCTTCGAATGAATCCCCTGAAATGTTTTTTCGGAGTTTCTTCCGGAATGTTTCTAGGGTTTGTGGTGCAAAAAGGGGGCATTGAAATAGATCCCGTCAAAATCAAAGCCATATTGGAAATGCCTTCACCGAGAAATTTGAGAGAATTGAAAGGATTGCAGGGAAGACTCGCCTACATCCGACGGTTCATTTCCAACTTGTCCGAAAAGTGCAGACCATTCTCCAAATTGATGAAGAAAGGAGTAAACTTTGTATGGGACAAAGCTTGTGAAAATGCTTTTTAGGATATCAAACAATATCTTACAAACCCGCCAGTTCTTTCAGCTCCAATTCCGGGCAAGCCTTTCATTCTTTATACAAGGGCTTTTGATCATTCCTTGGGAGCATTGTTAGCTCAAAAGAATGATGAAGGAAAGGAGGTGGCACTCTATTACCTGTCAAGGATGCTAGTTGGTGCTGAGCACAATTATCACCCAATAGAAAAAGAATGTCTGGCGCTTATGTTTGCAATACAAAAGCTGCGGCATTACATCCTCTCTAATGTGGTGTATCTGGTTTCCAATATTAATCCATTAAAGGTATTATTAACAAAAGCCGGGGCGTTGAGCGAATGTCTGGCCAAATGGTCCATCCTTCTTTCTCAATATGACATCAGATACACTCCTGCGAAAGCAGTAAAAGGACAAGCTCTTGCAGATTTTCTAGCAAAACATCCACTGTCAGAAGATTCTGAGTTCATAGACAATCTCCCTGATGAGTCAGTCTTCTTCACCGAACAAACACGGAAATCCACCATTGATTCAGATCTACATTGGACCATGCATTTTGATGGAGCTTCCAGGACTAATGAACGAGGAAAGCCAGTATCAGGGGTTGGAATTATTTTCTGCAGTCCAGGAAGATTTTATATTCCTCACTCCTTTTCATTGATCAAGCCATGCTCGAACAATGTGGCAGAATACACGGCATTAATTATGGGGCTTGAGTTAGCTTTAGATGCTGGCATTAACATGCTAGGGGTCTATGGAGATTCACAACTTGTGATTAAGCAAATGAATCACGAGTATGAAGTAAAGAAGCCAGACCTAATTCCCCTTTTCAATAGGGCATATGAACTCAAACAAAGGTTTAAATTGATTGCGTTTCATCATGTTCCAAGATGCCAGAATGTCAAAGCAGACGCCTTAGCAAGCTTGGCAGCTTCAATGGCAATCCCTGAGAATGACAAGATGATATTGGAAGTTGTTGACAGAAGACTTCTACCCCCACTCGATACGTACAAGGCAGTAGAAGATAGCTTCACTGTAATCAAAAATC
Source organism: Sextonia rubra (assembly GCA_037013555.1). Taxonomy (NCBI): domain Eukaryota; kingdom Viridiplantae; phylum Streptophyta; class Magnoliopsida; order Laurales; family Lauraceae; genus Sextonia; species Sextonia rubra. Next base: position 128,253,303 of record JASUAD010000001.1, read on the forward strand.
GAATTTCATATTTTGAAAACTCATTCAGGGATTGGAGAGATCCTTTTATTGATTATATTCTGCATGGAGTATTACCAGAGAATCCTAAAGATAGAACCAGTATTCAAAGGCGAGCTCTCAAATTCCATTTTGATTTACCCTCAAAAACTCTTTATCGCAAATCATACGATGGAGTTCTACTTCAATGTTTGTCCCCGAAAGAAGCTGAACAAGTTCTTAGAGAAGTTCATGCGGCCCTATGTGGTGCTCACCAAGCTGGACCAAAACTTCATGATCAAATTCGAAGATTAGGCTACTATTGGCCTACCATGGTGTCTGACGCTATTAATTTTGCTAAAAGATGCAATGAGTGCCAAATTCATGGTGATTACATTCACCAGCCTCCTGAACATTTGCACCCTACGACCACTTCTTGGCCGTTTGAATCTTGGGGAATGGATATAGTGGGGAAGATCAGTCCACCCTCAGAACGTGGACATCAATTCATTTTGGCTGCAACTGATTACTTCTCCAAATGGGCAGAAGCAGTACCTCTCACAGAAGTTAAAATTGATACAGTCCTTAGCTTCCTGAAAACTCATGTCATTTGCCGTTTTGGGGTACCCAAACGTCTGTATCATGACAATGGCCCGCAATTCAATAATGATAAATTTTACAGATTCTGTGACAAATACGGAATCCAATGTTGTCCATCTACAGCGTATAACCCCGCGGCCAACGGACTTGCTGAGGCTTTTAATAAAACCATTTGCAAGATTTTGAAGAAAATGGTTTCTGACAACAAAAAGAGTTGGAGTACCAGGCTTCCTGAAGCATTATGGGCTTACAGAACTACAGTTCATGGTCCTACCAAATCAACACCGTACTCCTTGGTCTATGGTTGTGAAGCTGTAATACCTTTGGAAATTCAACTTCCCTCTTTTCGGGTGGCTGTGATAAACAAATATACTGAAGAAAAGAATGTCAAACTCAGATTGCAAGAGCTACAAAACCTTGATAAGAAAAGGCTTACCGCTTGACAAAGTATTGAGTTGTATCAAGCTCGTATGGCTGCATCTTTCAACAAAAAGGTCAAGTATAGAGCTTACAAGAAGGGAGATTTAGTCCTTGCAGTTAGAAGACCTATATTTTCCACGCACTTGTCGGGAGGCAAGTTCGAACCTAAATGGGAAGGACCTTTTGTTGTCGACAAGGTTTACTCCAATGGCGCCTATGCGCTCCTCACACTTGAAGGGGAAAGATGCATGATGCCTATCAATGGAAAACTTCTCAAGAAATACTATACCTGAATGTCATTGGTACACCCAAACCATGTACAATGTACCCAAATCATGTACAGTGTACATTCTCACTCCTAACCAAAATCAAAATCCTTTGGTTTCGAGCCTTACAACCTATGACTCGCAACCAAAATCCCTCAGATTTGTACAAAATGACTGCGAGGATCAAGTCCTTCGACCCCTCTAGTCAAACCTTTGTTACTTGGATAACGTCCTTACAAGACCCCTTGTAACATCCAGCTATATAGATTAAGTCTTTTTGCAGACCCTGTATGGCAAAACTCAGCTGTGTGGAATAAGTCTTTTTTTAGACCTCATATAGCTAATCCTTAGTTGTATAGAACAAGTCTTTTGTAGACCCTATATGACTACCTTCGGTTATATAGAACAAGTCTTTTTGCAGACCCTATATAACCGAAATCAAAACAAAAACCAAAACCAAATCTTTGTCCTAAGGAATAAGTCAAAGATCCCGGGATAGCCTCACACATGGGTACCGGATAACATCTGCTTTGTTTGACCCCTTTTGACACCAAAAGGATCAAGTCATGGACCCTGGAGAAAGCCTCACACATGGGCACCGGATAACGTCCACTATATGACTCCCTTATTTTTTATTTGTGGATCCAAAAGATCGCAAATCACACCCTCATACAAGTCTGAGAAAACCAAACCAAACAAACCATCCACATAAACCACATCAAACATCCACAAAAAATCAAACCAAACACCCATACCAATGACAAAAATAGAAAGGAAAAACATTTTCCATTGATATCCATTTTAAAGTTTGAATATAAACAGTGAAGTCAATGTATACATGGCCCTCAGGGCTAATCAGAAAAAGCAAAACCATCAAATGGAAGGTGCAGCAGAGAATCTCAGTCCAGGAACTCCTCCAGTTTCCCTTTGGCATTTAGCACTTCTGCCATGAAGATGCGCCCTTTGTAGCTTGTATAAGCTGGGATAGCAGTACTAATGTCAATCTCGTCCAGCTTACACTAATACGAATACCAGTTTCTCGGTGACAAAGCGTTAGCTCTCTGGAGCCACAAGTTAACATCAGATGCTTCATTTGGGTCTTTCGGATCAGGCCCTCTTGTGGTCTTACCCTTGGCACGACTTTTAGGTGCCCCGGCAGTGGTAGTTGCAGGCGTTTTACCCTTCCTATCTGCAAAACAAATCAAAAGAAAGAAAAGATGGGTATCAGTAACAATGATATGGGAACTTCTAAAAAAAAAAATCAGCAACATCTCCCTTTAGTATAAAGCCAAAAGGAGAAGGCAATACTCAGTTCTGAGACCAAGAATTGGCATCAAAAGCACACTTAAGTCTCAAAACCGAGGCTCCCGGTCCAAACAGATGTTCAAGCACCTTAAGACCTTTTCAGGGAGCAGCAGGTTCGTGTTCAAGCATAAAAATGGCATTCTATAATTCCCACAGAGGCTCTGATCACAGAAAGTTAGATGCGTGTTCAGTGATGTGCATGTTACTACTCAAACATAGGTGGATGTTCACTGTGACAACAGCAACAAGTATTAGACAGTCAGGATTGACCGTGATTATGAAGAAGTTCTGATAGAGTTTAAGACACAAGGGTTCTTCTCAACCGGATATGGCTGTAAAAAAAAAAAAAGGATGCATCCAAAAATCCAGGCTTGGATTCAGTCATGAACAAACACAAGAGAAGATGAAAAGGAAATTCTTACCAGCCATAGTCTGTGCTTGAGATGATGAAAGAAACCCAAGTCCTGCTTGGTAACTGAGAGGAAGATGCACCCAGTACCTCTCTGCTTCCACCCTTTCTCTCGGCCTCTTTCTCCGTTTTCCCTCTCTCTCAATTTCTCTCTCTCTCTCCCCGTCTCTCTGTTTTTCTCTCGGTCTCTCTCCCTCTTTCTCTTTTTCTTCTCTCTCTCCCAATTTCTCTCTTTCCCAATTTCTCTCTCTCTCGGTCTTTCTCTCCCTCTCTCTCGGTTTCTTTCTTTTCTCTCTCGGTCTCTCTCTATTCTTCTCCCCCTCCCGGTCTCTCTCTCTATTTTCTCCCTCCCGGTTTCTCTCTCTCCCTGTCTCTCTCTCTCGGTTTCTTTTTTTTCTCCAAATTTCTCTCTCCCGGTCTCTCTCTCTCGGTTTCTTTCTTTTTTCTCCCAATTTCTCTCTCTCGGTCTCTCTCTCTCTCTCCCGGTCTCTCTTTTCTCTCTCTTTCTTCTCTGTCTCTCCCGCTGTCTCTCCCGTTCTCTCTCTTCTCTCCCGATTCTCTCTCTTTTCTCTCTTTTCTCTCTCTCTCCCAGTCTCTCTCTTTTTCTCTTTTCTCTCTCTCTCCCGGTCTGTTTCTCTTTTCTCTGTCTCTCCCGGTCTCTCTTTTCTCTCTCTTTCTTCTCTGTCCCTCCCGTTCTCTCTCTTCTCTCCCGTTCTCTCTCTTTTCTCTCTTTTCTCTCTCTCTCCCGGTCTCTCTCTTTTTCTCTTTTCTCTCTCTCTCCCGGTCTTTCTCTCTTTTCTCTGTCTCTCCCGCTCTCTGCCTCTCCCGCTCTCTCTCTTTCTCCTTTTCTTCTCTCTCTCCCAATTTCTCTCTCTCTCTCCCAATCTCTCTGTTTTTCTCTCGGTCTCTCTCCCTCTTTCTCCTTTTCTTCTCTCTTTCCCAATTTCTCTCTCTCTCGGTCTCTCTCTCACTCTCCCAGTCTCTCTCTCTTTTCTCTTTCTCTCGGTCTCTCCCCTTTTTTCGTTTTTTTTTCTTTTCTTTGTTGGTTTGAGCTAAAAAAAAAAACCTGTTTGGCCTCCTTACCCACGGTCATTGCAAACTTGAACTGGTGGAGCCCATTGCTGAATCCCCTCGAGCTCAAGTCCTTCCCACAAATACAATTTGGTTATGATTAAAATCAGTGGAGTCTAAGATCAAGTCTTGATGAATTCCTCCTTCTTCACCACGATCTCTGTGATCTTTTGCAAGTCCTATGAGGGGTCCACTTGGAGTAATTCACCAGAAATAATCCTATTTTTAGGGTATTTCGAGGGAAATTATATATATATATAAAAGAAGATGCAGAGTCTCTTCCCAAATCAACTTTGGGTCAAAATTTGATTTCAAACCAATGTCTCAAATTGTTTTTCATCAAACCCATAAAGGCCAATCTCTTTCAAAATTACATCTCATTTTGTCAAAATTGCATCTCATTTTAAATCATGTCAAGCCAAGTCAAAACCCAAACTTTGATCTTTGAAAATGAACCAAAAATCCATGAAGATCCAAACCCAAATCCATTTTTACTAAAACTTTTGATTTTCTTAAAACCTTAGGGATTCTTTTTGTGGGTGTTCCCCACATCCCCACAGAGACGCCACTCTGGATATCTGTGAAAAAATAGGTCAAAAGAAAATCAAATTCATTTCCAAAATCCAAACAAAATTCATAAACTTCTGAATTTTCTAAATACCTAAGGGATTCCTTTGTGGGTATTCCCCACAATCCCCACGGAGATGCTACTTTTGATATCCGTGAAAATAGGGCAAAGAAATTCAGATTTCTTATGTTTTTTCAAAATTCCGTCATCAAACCCTTCATGGTTTTTATCAAAATTTTCAAATCCCAAAGTTTAGGCCTACAACCTACCTTGACAAACTGTCTTTTCATCAAGCCATCCATCATTCCCACAGATTGGTTATTTCGAGGCACAACGATTATTATACTATTATCATTGCACCTCGAGGGGGCGCTTGTTGACCTATAAAAAAAATTGCAAATACTGCAGCGAAGACACCTCATCTCAGCTTAATTTAGGCCATAGAGGTTATTTGCAGATCCTGGGGAATCACCGTGAGAACCAGCATTCCATGAAGATCAAGGTAGCTCGAACTCTCAGAGGAAGTTCAAATTTCGGGTTGAATAGACATCATCGAACTCAAAAGCCACAAGCATGTCAGCCTGAGGTCAGTTCCCCCCCAAGCCAGGGGGTCACTGACCAAAGTCCTGCTTCCCGATGTCCAAAATTGATGAAATTTGAGCACGAAGCTTCAGTCATGCTCAGAAGATACTTTGCAAATTTTCAAGATGAAAAGACTCTGTTTGGCCTAAATTTCATTACATGTCAGCTTAGAGGACAGTAATCCCGAATTTGGGGGTCATCGGCCAAGATCTTACTTCCAGAAGGGCAAAGCAGATAAAATTTGGAACAAATGCTCAAAGAATGCCCCAAGTTATTCTCTCAAAGTTTCAAGTCAAGGGGAGGCTGTTCGGATAGAAAACAGGCTAACTATCTCAATGTGGAGTGAATAGTGACCTAATGCATGCAATGAATACGTTACTATTCGAAATCCTACTTCCTTAAATCCAAACTGCATGAAATTTGGACGAATACTCCAAGATGTACTTGACGTCAGTCCCTCCAAGTTTCAAATCAAACCGGGGTCATTTGGGCTTCAAACAGCTGAAACAAGGGCCCACTGTCATAAAAAATTCAACTGGAGAGTTGACCAAGTTCAGATGGTCAAACAAAGCTGAAACTTCTATGACACACTCAAAATAGTGTCAAGAAGTGTTCCTCCAAGTTTCGTGGCGATTGGACGTCGTTTGGACCCCGAACAGGCGGAAACAAGCTATATATGCAAAAATCCAATAATAGGCCTTGGGAGTGACCGGGGCCCACAAAAAAAAGGAGTTGACCAAGTTCAGATGGTCAAACTGAGCTGAAACCTCTGTGACACAATCAAAATAGTGTCAAGAAGCATCCCTCCAAGTTTTGTGGCGATTGGACACCGTTTGGACTCCGAACAGGCGGAAACAAGCCACACATGCAAAAATCCAAGAATGGGCCTTGAGAGTGACTGGGGCCCACAAACAAAAGGAGTTGACCAAGTTCAGGTGGTCAAACAGAGCTGAAACTTCTGTGAAACACTCAAAATAGTGTCAAGAAGTATCCCACCAAGTTTTGTGGCGATTGGACACCGTTTGGGCCCCGAACAGGCGGAAACAAGCCACATATGCAAAAATTCAAGAATGGGCCTTGAGAGTGACCGGGGCAAACAAACAAAAGGAGTTGACCAAGTTCAGGTGGTCAAACAAAGCTGAAACTTCTATGACACACTCAAAATAGTGTCAAGAAGTGTTCCTCCAAGTTTCGTGGTGATTGGACGTCGTTTGGACCCCGAACAGGCGGAAACAAGCCATATATGCAAAAATCCAATAATGGGCCTTGGGAGTGACCGGGGCCCACAAACAAAAGGAGTTGACCAAGTTCAGGTGGTGAAACTGAGCTGAAACCTCTGTGACACACTCAAAATAGTGTCAAGAAGCATCCCTCCAAGTTTTGTGGCGATTGGACACCGTTTGGACTCCGAACAGGCGGAAACAAGCCACACATGCAAAAATCCAAGAATGGGCCTTGAGAGTGAGCGGGGCCCACAAACAAAAGGAGTTGACCAAGTTCAGGTGGTCAAACAGAGCTGAAACTTCTGTGACACACTTGAAATAGTGTCAAGAAGTGTTCCTCCAAGTTTTGTGGCGATTGGACACCGTTTGGGCCCCAAACAGGCAGAAACAAGGCACATATGCAAAAATCCAAGAATGGGCCGTAAGAGTGACTGGGGCCCACAAACAAAAGGAGTTGACCAAGTTTAGGTGGTCAACCAAAGCTGAAACTTCTATGAAACACTCAAAATAGTGTCAAGAAGTGTTCCTCCAAGTTTCGTGGCGATTGGACGTCGTTTGGACCCCGAACAGGCGGAAACAAGCCATATATGCAAAAATCCAATAATGGGCCTTGGGAGTGACCGAGGCCCACAAACAAAAGGAGTTGACCAAGTTCAGGTGGTCAAAATGAGCTGAAACATGTGTGACACACTTGAAATAGTGTCAAAAAGTGTTCCTCTAAGTTTCATGGCGATTGGACACCGTTTGGACCCCGAACAGGCGGAAACAAGCCATATATGCAAAAATCCAATAATGGGCCTTGGGAGTGACCTAGGCCCACAAACAAAAGGAGTTGACCAAGTTCAGGTGGTCAAAATGAGCTGAAACTTCTGTGACACACTCAAAATAGTGTCAAAAAGTGTTCCTCCAAGTTTCGTGGCGATTGGACACCGTTTGGACCCCGAACAGGCGGAAACAAGCCACACATGCAAAAATTCAACAATGGGCCTTGAGAGTGAGCGGGGCCCACAAACAAAAGGAGTTGACCAAGTTCAGGTGGTTAAATAGAGCTGAAACTTCTGTGACACACTTGAAATAGTGTCAAGAAGTGTTCCTCCAAGTTTTGTGGCGATTGGACACCGTTTGGGCCCCGAACAGGCGGAAACAAGCCACATATGCAAAAATTCAAGAATGGGCCTTGAGAGTGACCGGGGCCCACAAACAAAAGGAGTTGACCAAGTTCAGGTGGTCAAACAGAGCTGAAACTTCTGTGACACACTTAGAATAGTGTCAAGAACTGTTCCTCCAAGTTTTGTGGCGATTGGACACCGTTTGGGACCCGAACAGGCGGAAACAAGCCACATATGCAAAAATCCAAGAATGGGCCTTAAGAGTGACCGGGGCCCACAAACAAAAGGAGTTGACCAAGTTTAGGCGGTCAAGCAGAGCTGAGACTTCTGTGACACACTCAAAATAGTGTCAAGAACATCCCTCCAAGTTTCGTAGCGATTGGACACCGTTTGGGGCCCGAACAGGCGGAAACAAGCCACATATGCAAAAATCCAAGAATGGGCCTTGGGAGTGACTGGGGCCCACAAACAAAAGGAGTTGACCATGTTCAGGTGGTCAAACTGAGCTGAAACTTCTGTGAAACACTTAAGATGGTGTCAAGCAACATCTCTCCAAGTTTCGTGATGATTGGACATCATTTGGGCCTCAAACAATGGAAAATAGACCGCATATGCAATGTTCCAAAAATGGGCCTTGTCCGTGACCGGGGCCGAATTAGTGAAAAAGTTGACTAACTTCCTGAAGTCAAAAAGGACTGAAATTTTTATGAAATGTAGAGAATAGTGTTAAGAAGCATCCCTCCAAGTTTGGTGGCAATCGGACTTCGTTTGAGCCCAAAACAGATGAAAATGGGCCACATACGCGAAAAACCTGAAATTGGGCCTCGTCCGTGGCCCAGTCTGCGGTCACGGACCTTCAAAGGATGTTTCCCACGATTTTGGGTGGTTTCCCTCCACTCCTCTTCGAAATCCAACTCCCCACAACTGCTATTAACTCCCCAAAACTGCACAAAACTGATTGGGAGTCTATAAAAAGAGAAAATTTTGAAGAATGGAAGACACACACACACACATAAGGAAGAAAAGTGAAGGAATTGAAGAAAGTCACCACCTAAGGCAACAAGAAGCAAACTCCAGCAGCACTTCCACGACCATTCCCACCTTCTTTTCTTAGTTTTGAAGGTGAGCAAGAAAATTCAGAAGGAGAGAAGGAAGTGGAATGGCCAAAGTCCATACCATGTTCGTCCGACGCCAATTTTTGAGAGGATGACATTGTCACCTCTGTTTCTCTTATTCGTAGGGCTTCTTAGCCATTACAAGAGTTGTGAAAGAAGCCTCTCTAGGCCTCATTTTGTTCCTTGAAAATGATAGGTTCAAATGACACAACTCCGGCTTCAAATTTGCCCATTTCGGACTTGAAACAAAAATGCAGTCCGTAAGCACGAATGATGAGATACAGCGGTTTCAATTGATTCCATGGTTAAATGTGATCTTCTTGATGGTTGTCCACCGCTTCAAAGTCATGAGAATGGAGTTCCAACACTTGAAAGAAGTTCCAAGAAAGAACCAGCGCGAACAGCACAAAAAACGGAGGCACAAGGCCATTGTCTGTCAGTGACCGTGACCCACGGTCATTGGCAGGTTCCAGTGACCGCGGGTGAGTCACAGTCACTGGAAGGCCCCAGTGACCGCGGGTGAGTCACGGTCACTGGAAGGCCCCAGCGACCGCGGGTGGGTCACGGTCACTGGAAGGCCCCAGTGACCGCGGGTGAGTCACGGTCACTGGAATGGGGCAGTGACCGCGGGTCATGGTCACCCCCCATTTTTTCCCCTTTTCCACATTTTCTTTCACCTTATGTACATTTTCTTGTATTTTCCAAATTGAGATCACATCTAAGACTTGAGGGAGGGGTTGTAAACTTTCAAAATGTATATAAACAACCTGCATCCCCGCGGTCAGGGCACTTGAAGCCATGTAAACAAAAGGGAAATTAATGATGAACTGTAATTATTTCTCATTCTTCTTAACGCTTAAAGTGCGTGAATGTCGGACCTTGATTCCGTAATTCATTTCCACGCCTATATTTTTAAGCGCGATCAATATCTTATTAGAAGAGGTCCTGTAGACTTGAACTTTATATGGTATCAGATTTAATGATTATCCTTGTTGTTAAAAATGATTATCCCTAATGATGTACTGCCATAGCGTTGCATTTATAGATTTCTTAAATACTTTTTTTTAATTACTTCTGACCTTTTCATGTGTCTCATCTTTTGTGTTCCATATATTTTGCATAGGTCCATTTTGTGAGGTAAACAGAAAGAGGGACAAGAAGAAAGAGGTATGATACATCTCTCATCGCAACACCTTCCATATGTTTTTTTCCCCAAAATTCTTCTGTTAGAATGATGGATTGGTACAACATTTTTCAGTAAGGAACTGCAACTTACATAGCATTTTTCCTGTTTTGAACCTGGAATGTTGTTGCCAAATCGCAACATTCAACTCTAATTTTCCAAAGTCTTTCATTCAAACATTTGTAGGTTCAACTGGATTTAACTATTTTGAGGAACTTTGTGTTAGAGAAACTATTATATCCTTTAGCTAGGATGGTCTTGGCTACCTGGACCCATTTTTTTTTTATCCAATTAATTCATATCACATGCCCCACCCTATATGGGTTTTGTCCCAAGTTTTACTCCAACTAAGCAATTTACATTGCTTGATTGTTTATGCATTTAAAATTATTTGTTTATTTCAAGTATTACCAATCCAATGATTTTATTCACTATGGTTTACTAAAGTTAGACGATTGCCTAAACAAAGTGGAGTGTCTGATATGAATGAGGTGGATCTAGCAAAGGCAGGCGTGACACCTATCAAATAGGTGTTCATATTGGTCTTGATGCCAGAATGTTATTATTTCTCTTTCTGTTCAACTATATTTGCATATTTGCCTCATAACTATGTCTATTTATGGTCTCAGAACACACAATACGAGGATTCGATAGAGACAGAAAGACACATGAAACAAATGAGACAAGGCCCTAATCCTCAGACTTCATGGGTTCAAGATAACGCTCTACAAAGCAGACAAGGGCCTAATTCTTAGACTTCATGGGTTTAAGATAACACTCTACGAAGAAGCTTTGTTCGAAACATTTCACGTGATACACCCACCCTACTCTCAAAAAAAAAAAACAAAAAAAACAAAAAAAATACAATTAGCTGCTTTTTTCTTGCCTGTCTTGATAAATAACAATTTCTGTTCTAATATGAAGAACAGTGATACTGCTAACTATATCTTTATCTAGTGAATTAGTAACTCTTAGCATCTAATTACAGCCTCCTTATTGGGCTTCATAATGAAATATTGATATGTTATCTTCCACACCGTGCTCATTAAACAAACTTTTCTGATCATTAATTCAACTGTAAGATTGGTACAAAATATCAATGGAATCACACTAATAAGTTTATAAATATATGTACATTTTGATTGGAATAAAAACAAAAACAATTATCGGAATATGAAACAACCACGTGCAACGCACATACGCCTCACTAGTTCTAATTAAATAATGCAGTTGTCCAAACAATCTCATGGTAGTGCTTGTGCCTTTAGTAAGTCCTACATGTTCTCCACATAAATTATACACAAATTGATAAATTTTATCATTTCCATCTATATAGTTAAAATTATATGCAATTTATTATATATATAATCGTGGATGAAATAATTTAGCCTTGAAGAATCGTAAAAACAAAAGAGAGCAAAATCTGATAAATGAGGACTGAGGACGGCCCTCTACCAAATTTAGAGAGAAAGGACACTTTTACAATTCTCCAATATCTTACCTTGTCATTGTCAAAGAGTCCTAACCAGTTAAAACAAAGATACTATACTCTTAGCCAAGAGGCCTAAAAAGTTTTCGAAGATATACTCTAGCCTATATAGAGATATACCACCTAACATTTGATATTGAACAGTGCTTTTGGAGATAATCATTGAAACTGCCATACTGGCATGTGAACCGTGTGCATAAGGAGAAAGCCAAGAGTGAAGAGAATAAAAAGTCATTTATCCGGAAGTCATTCCAAAGCCCTCTTATATTACTTACAAAATACCAACAAATATGATAAAGACTAGGAATTAAAATCTTATATTAGGTTAGTCTATATAGAGATATATCACTTAACATTAGGCATTGAACAGTGCTTTTGGAGATAACCATCGAATTTGGCATGTGAACCGTGTGCATAAGGAGAAAGCCATGAGCGAAGAGAGGAAATAGTCATTTATCCAGAATTCATTACAAAGCCTTCTTATATTACCTAAAAAATGCCTACTAATATGATAAAGACTAGGTATTAGCGATATAAATTGCTCGGTTTCGGTATGAATCCCTAGTGGAATTGGAATGGAACCGATGGAAACCGAGCCAAAACCAGTTTCCAGGTTCCGAAACCAGTAAGAATATTAGTGGCTTTCTATTCCAGAACTGGCTTCAACTTCTATTTTCATTTTTATTTTTAATTCTCACAGAAATTGATAAGAGAGCCTTCTATGTAAATTCCTTGCCTCAGGCATATTGTACTGGGATATATGGGATCATTCGCGTTGAGAAATTGAACAAAACCATTAAAGAAAATTGACGATAAATGTAGATAAGTTTCAACATCGGATTCCGCATTGGACATTATCTTCCTGATCATCAAATCAATGAAAACTTGGTTGGTAAATGCTAGTGTCCAACTAAACTTACAGAGAATTTTGAAACATAGGACAAATGACTCATCAATGAAATTTGCGAGAAGTCAAAAGTACGCTGACCAGCCCAAGAAAAGTATTGAAAATTATTTCCACAACTTCTACTAAAACTTTGAGATTTAATAGGATAAGGTCAGCTGAAAATCGGTTAGGTCAAGATTGGGGTTTACATTCAAAGACCTAGGCCATATTTAACCCATTTGATAAATAGAACAAATACCAACTGCCCAACTTGTACCCATGGTAGGTCAATCCAATTATAGTTAATGGGCTACTTTAAAATATTTTTTAACTTGAGATTTTCAAAATTGTAGGTTTTCTCAAGTTATTAAAAAAAGTGCCCCTGACATTTAATTTTTTTTTTCTTTTTTCTTTTCTTTTGCTAATGAATATTTAAAAGTAGCATTTTCCTTAGTTTTTTTCCCCTTAAAGGGTGTTTGGATAAACGTAGCATATAATATTAATAAAATTGGATATTGTAAGATTTTATTATTGTAGAAAAAAATAGTATTATATTATAAGTGATGATGTTTGGTAGTATTTTGAAAGATTTATTTCTTAGATATTTACTCATATAGGAATGTGGAGGAGAAAAAATTTTTGTAATTTTTAGTAGAAAGTCATGCCAAACACCAAATTATTTGGTAGATAGATTCTATCATAATGTAACATACTATATCTCATAATCTTTTAAAATACCTTATTACCCAACACCAAGATAGTATATATGGGCCAACCTTTAGATTAATTGTGGAAGTCCAAGGGAAAACTTGCTTCACACATTCACATTATTGCCACCCAAAAACTATGTTTAGAAAACCAAAATGCAAACCCAATAGGGATGGCAATGAGTCGGTTTAAATGGGGACCCATCATGACCTATTCCTACTAAGGGCAGGTTTAATAGCAACTTTCTTGGGATAGGGTAGGTTTGGGTTTCGTTGATCTGGCCCGCCCCCGTATATATAATCTATTTATTTGTTATTAAAACTATACAAAAAAAATTGATATGATGCTAGTGGTGTTGAGCCATTAACTTAAGGCATGTGTTCAAATAAAACTGTGTTCAAACTCTACTACACTTTTTTCCTTACATTAATGATTGAACAGGGCGGATTTGATATCAAATACCAGTGATCTGCCATGGGGCAGGTTTAGGTATATTGCAACATGCCCCAAACCAGTCTTGTTGCCATCTCTACAACACAACCTATCAACGTTTGCAGGCTAAAAAAAACTGTTTTTAGCTGCAGCCGGCAGTTGCTTCTTCTCTGCCACTAAAAGTTAGGTTTAGCAGCATGATTTTTTTTTCGCTGGTAATGGTGTCATTTTGCAAGACAGTCTAAGCTTTTCGGGTGGATTTAAAAAGTAACAATTTTCCCGCTAAAATGGGTTGGATTCACTTAACAATGGGTCAAGATTCCCTCACCTGCAACCGACCCATCCACGATACAGATAAGCATCAAGTCAGATTCAGTTGGTCCAATTGAGTTTTCAACACTTGTATCAGAGAGGGCTCCCGAGTTCCGCCACAGCAAAGCCCAACTGAGTTCCATTCTATGGGCCCCTAACTTAGCTCAGGCTTAACCCATTAGCAAATTCAGGCCCATTCGACTAAATGTCATGCCAGGTCCGACCATCTATCTAGGTGACCCTTTGGACGGCCCGGCTCGCTCAATTTCCTTGCCATTACCAGTTGACCTGAGTCCAGCCTATGGTCCAGGTCAGTATAGCTACACAAAGAGCCGATTGGAAACTCTAGTTTAATTAATAAAAGCTAATTAGATAAAGATCTAAAATAGAAGTTTCAATATTTTTTAGTGTTAATTCATAAAAAATTTGTTTGGTAAAATTATAAAAGAAAACTCTTATTTAATGAGGCAATTGGGGTGGTATTTAGGAATTGTGATAATTAGGCACACCCTTTAAGAATTACACTGTAGAACTACCATCTGAGTCTTTTTCAAAAATTTGATGAGGTTATTTTCATCCAAAAGAACATTTCAATTATTCAGTTTTAAAAGATTATCTAGCACCTTGAAGATTCTAATGATTGTCATCAGTGAATCCAGTGGATCTAATATGCTTCTATAGTTTGGATCTATGGAGAAGATGTAGGCCATAAACTTACAAATTAGATACCAAGTCCAATAAAAACAGTCACGAGATTGCCCAATTTACTTGAATCAATGTGTTTCCAAGTCACTTGGCGAGTCTTCACCAAAAATAAAAAAAGTCACTTGGCGAGTACTTCTTTCGTCCGCCATATGTTTTCCTTTTATCCTAGGACAGATAAATTAGGGCCGTGTCCAACTTGCCACACCTTATTATAAGTTCAACCATTGGAAAAAGCCAACTCTAGAATTTTTTTTTTAAGTCAACCCCCGTTAATGGGATGAGACTAAATTGATGATTATATCTCAGTAATACTTATGTTGGGACGCGGCTCTAATAATGATGATGATCCAAGACAAAAATAGCCCTTTTTCTTTGTTGTACGAGACCTCTGGCAAAAGAAAGAGGAAGAAAAAAAAAAAAACTAACCTTGTCACATGCAAACCAAGGCAAAAGTACTTTGTCTCCTTGTTGATTTGACTAGTCCGTTTATTTCATGCAAAGGGAGATTGCACGTGGATGTAATGCACAGTAATGTACTCTCTTGCACAGTGCAAAGAAGAAAGAAAAAAAAAAGTGGTTGGGGTTTTCTTCAACTAGACCGAACTAGAAAAAAAATGGGAAGGGGGTATCACGTCAAGGGTGAGGAGGAGGGGAGGGCCTTCTGATAATGTGTTTAAGAAGAGAGAGAAAAATAGAGAGAGTTGAGGGAGAAAGAGAGATGCTCCTATTGAATGAGAAATGTGTACATTATGAAGGAGGGAGGTGGATCTTATTTATAGAGTAAGATTGCTTCCTCCCCAAGCAACCCAATATAGCAGGATTCTAATCCAAACTACTTTCCATATCTAATGTGGGCCCCAAGGTAGGCAGCCACTAATGATAATCTCTTATAACATGATCTTATTTCTACTTCTAATCACTCCTATTTAGGCCACGACAACTGTAAGATCACAATGCAAATTTCCAAAACACAGTGAAACACAATAATATTAACTCAATTTCTTATCTTATCATCTCAAATTTACAATTTTGCCGTAAAATCTCACTGCCTAAATGAAAACAAACAATTTACAACTGCACATCACAACAAGAAGCTCAACTCTTTGTAACTTTTCGTTGGAGGTAGTGACGATGAAACTTCAAGGCACATAAACAATAGTGTCAGGATCATCACCATCCCTCTCTAGGCATTCCACCTCTATGAGGTGTTCGATCTGTTTCTTGATGGCCTTCGGATCCGGCTGCAAATTAATTAGAATCCAAAGGTCAGTAGGTTCAGTATATTGAATTGGAATTAAAAAAGATATTGACTTTCATAATTCCATAAAAAATGTAAGGAACTGAATTATTTGGGTAGAAGCCAAAAAACCATGCATCTATCTGAAGCCCCCACTTCCATTAAAATTGAGCCCACGTTTCAACCAATCCAATAGGTTCACAATGGTGGACCCCACAATGTATAAGAAGTTATCCAAATCATCCAAAGACTGGGAGATCATAGGCAATTGCCATTCCTTTAGAGCCATAGTTTAATTCTACCTCTGACTACATATATTTGTGGGTCAAGATCCAATGAGTTGGAATCTTCTAACCTTCCAGACAACATTACTAATGAACAGTTAGAAGTAAAACACAATGTAACAGGCCCAACATATACAATGACCCAATAAAACATAGAAGAACGGACCTTCCATGCATAGAAGTTGGGGTCAGATAAAACTATATTTATGTTACGCTCAGGCCCAATAGTTTTTTGTACCACAAAAACCACATAGCCTTAGAAATCAATGTATCATTCTTATATTTGAGATATTTTACACAAACATACATAAATACATACACACATCCATGCATGATATATATATAGGAAAATATTTTAGTAAAAACTACCCTCACCGTTTTTCCCTTGAAAACCATGGGTGGAGCCCATCTATCACCCAATCCAAACTTTACAATGGACAAAGAACCCCCGCATCGTCACACGCCCCAAGTTTAGCATACATCCAAATAGACTAAACCGTTGGTTCAACTGACAACCCATCCGAATGGAATGGACTTATGAGCACAGATGAAGGGATTAGGGACGCGTGATTGGCAAACTTAATATTTGGGGTGGTCCTGCATGGATCTTTCCATCCCTCTGGTCTCATCTTTTGATGGGGTCCACAGTGGGCCCCACAAAAGAGTTCGCACAGGAATATAACCCATCAACTCATCTCTCTCTATCATCATCATCATCATCATCAAAGCCTTATCCCAACCATGTTGGGGTCGGCTATATGAATTCTATTTCTCCATTCCGTTCTATTTTGAGCTAAATCTTTCGATAAGTGCAACTTCTTCAAATCTGAATTAATGACTTCCATCCATGTTTTCTTCGGCCTACCCCTACCTCTTGATGGACCCTCTACCTGTATATCCAAACTTTTTCTCACTGGTGCCATTACTGGCCTACGCTCAACATGCCCAAACCATCTTAAACGAGTTTCTCTAATCTTATCTCCAAACCATCTTAAACTCCACCAGTTTTGCTGCCGGTCCCAAGCCCGGGTAAAGGAGGAGGGTTGCGTTAGGTAAGTGACAGCCAGCGTAAAACTTTGTCACAACCCAAACATGAATTCTGAACTCATCTCTTTATATATAGGAAAAATTCTCATGAATGCCCCATTTAAACAGAGGCATTTATGCTCTCTTTCTATCCTCCACTGAAAAACAAGTCATGTGGAGACTTTTTGTCCATTATAAAAGTAACATTAATTGCTTTTACAATTCCTAATCTCCTATTCATTGTAAAAAGGAGTGTTTTCACTTTTAAAAATGCCTTGGCTCTATCTAGCACTCCTCTATGTATGTATGTATGTATGTATCTATGTGTGTGTATATGTATGTACGTATGTATGCATGTGTATGTGTGTATAGTAATGCTCCCGTAGAAGCTTCCATTTGAAGTGTCTAGGAGGATAGCATTTTACCTTAAACCTTCGGTTGAGCAGCTCCTCACATTCTGCCACAAGTTGTTGGAAATCCAGAGTTTTACGGCTCTTCATGATACGCACAAGGGCTGCATCAATTGCATACCGCCTATCCGTATTGACATCTTCGAACACCTTCTTCTTCTCCTCCACCAGAGGGAGAGGGATCTACATTTCCAAAAGCAAGTAGATTGATCCATAAATATTAATATTATCAAGCTAAGATTACTGTCTAAAATATTTCAACTTCAACTAGTGTAACATAGATTAAGTAAAACAACTTCAATACGATTCCTTAAAAGAGTATAAAAGGGAAATAGAAGTGTGAAATTAGGGGTTCAAAAATGACAGAACCTCAATTTTCTTCATCCTGCTAGTGAACATGGCATTGAATTCAAAGGTATCAATTGAAGAGACAGTTTTAGTATTGGGTTCCTTATTAAGAATCTTGTATTTGGCACAAGACAGAGAATGCAGCAATCCAGTCACGTCTTCATCAGTTAAGTTCAACTGCAACTTAATGTCTTGGTAGGTTAGTCTATTCGAAGTATTGAAGAGTAGCAAAGCTGTCGCCTGTAGACAATTTAAAAAAGCATTCATGCTAAACATTCTGCCAATTGTTATGAAGTACAAATAGACACTCGGCCTTAGATAACTTACCTGACTAGTTGTGACTCTCAGTCTAACGACTTTTGATCTAAACCTGCCAACCATTTTACAAGTACTCAAGGAATATATCCATTGCAACTTCCGGTGATTCTTTGATTCATAAAACTTGTTGAATAGCTCAATGCTGTTTCTCTGTAAAGATAGAAAGTAAATAAGAAACATTAACAATTACAAGTAAAGAGCTGAGTTGCAAAAAACTAGCGATAATATAAGTCGGTTCTTGCCATCTCTGCAGGAATGTGGAGATCAGACGACTTGTACGTAGGCCAAAATGCTCTAGTAAGAATAGTGGCTTTCATCCTAATTCGTGACTTCCCAAGCGGGTTTTCCATTAAATAGTTTTCAAAGTTCTTTTGATTCTCACTTGCCAATCTAGAATCCCTCACCTGTATGCAAAATGAATTATTAAAAGGTCATATTAATAATTACTTGAGGAGGAGAAGAAACAAAATGCAACCATTCTGAATGAGTCCTTTGTGTAAAACTGACCATTCCTTCCATCGTAAATGTAAATTCAGAGCCCCATTGCTGCTTTAGCTTTGATAAAATGAACATTTCACGGTCAACACCAGCTCCTCCATCAAACAAAAGCCTGCAAGCAAGCTTTTTCCTGCAATTATACCAATACAGTTATTTGATTTCGTAAAAAGGAATCTCTTTGCCTCGTAGACAAAAATAAATCAGATCGACATAGAACTTCATGAAGTCGTCTGAAATGTCCATATAAAATATCTATCAATACATTTCCCCACAATCCAAGTCCAAATCTATTGAACCCCCTACAAACCTCCCCTGATTGTCAAGCATCTAATGGGCTCCATAGGAGGTGGGCATTTCAAAAAATAATCCAGATGCATTACAGTCACGGTGGCAGGCAAGATAAAAGTTCCAATTGTAGATTGGTCAGGCAAAGTAGCTGTTCAATCTAATTATCCTAATCCTTGATTAAGTATAATTGGCATTCAAGTTTATTAATTAGGTACAATCAGCATTAAAGTTTAATGGTTTCATAAATTAAACCTTTTGATATATTCAATTTAATGGTGCATTTAGTCTGGATGTCCCAAATTAGGCAAACTGCCAAATCATGTCAGAGTGGGTAGTGAGTGAAGGGATGAATTGATCACAGGCAGGTCATGCTGGTGAAAGAAGGGAAGTTCTTACCTGATTAAATTTAGTTCCCCATACACATACAAACACTCAGGTTCCTTATTTTCCAACACCACCATTTTCACTTAAAAAAACATTACATACAATGATCAGAAGTCTTTACCTGTAAAACTCGACAAAGAGATCTTTTTGATAGATGTACGTCAGCAACATCACTACCTGTAACATGCAAAGGTTCAAAATGGATCAAACAGAAAAGAGATTATTATTATTATTATTATTGGAATGCTAGCAAAGTAAGATTATAAAAATAATAAGTTGTTAAATTGAGAATCACCTTCTCGAGCATCTCCTTCATGTTACCAGTACTTAGTTTCTCATATCCATCACCTTTTTTCAATATCCTGTCACACGAAGTCGCAAGTAATTCTGGCATGGAGATGCCAGCAATGCTCTTGTTACAAAAATTCCTAAAAGCTTCTTCGTGTGCCTTGAGAACAGGTCCAAAGAATATTAGTATAAAGGCAAGAAAAGAAAAGAAAACATGAAACAACTTCTGAAGCCAAAATATTAAACAAAATGATAGAAATACAAACCTTGGCTAAAAGAGCATTGTCCATAAAGCAGTTCTTGACATATCCCAAATACTTGTCGTGAAGTTTAATAACTTTCCTTATAAAACCCTAGAGATCATTGAGAAGTGTTGTAAGTTCTCCCAAAAGTTCTAGCATACATCCAAATGCAGTGTGAAATGATAAGTAAATATAAGAAAACTCAGAGAATACAAGGATGTCTCTATGGATAGAAATCTTGCTCTCACAATACCACCCAGGGTTGGATCCCTTCAGAGGGTTAGGTTTAAAATAGCAAAAATGACAAAAGCAGAACTCTAGTCAATTTTCCTTTATTATTACTTGTCTAACAAATCCAATAGTGTCCATGTTCTTAACCTATCAAAATTTTTAAAAAAAAATATAAAGATTTGCAACAGTCAATAGAAACTGCACAAATATAAGGAACAACACATGAAACTGGAACAGGAATGAAATTCCAACTAGAAGTGATGCAGGAGGTCAATAGAGGAAGTTGCTGCCATAAGATACAGTGGAAACTAGCAACCCAACTAGCACAAATAAAGAAAAGGATTAGATGAACTAGCATAAACCAAAAAATGACCACCCACAGTACAAGAATTTGAATCAGTAAAACAAAGAACAAGAGCCATAGAGAAATAACTCTCTGGATGGGTAATAACATGTCCTTCTAACAACAAAATTATGGGGAAAAGTGGTAAGCAGTAAACTTAAGTCAGATTCAAAGCTGAAGTATTTCTTTGAGAACCAAAAATGAAAAGCCCATCCCATAACAACACTAGTATGTGTGATGAAGCACAACACCACAGTTAGGGCGAAAGAAATAACATGATTTAATCTTTTGCAAAAAAAAAAAACCCTATGTTGTAGTTATGTGGCATACAAATGTGTGCCACGCATCAGAGCACTTGGAGACAGAGATAGGTCCCATGGTCACACATGCTTTAATGGCCCTCCGCTCCTCACACAAGTGTAGTGTCTCAACCAAACACCTTTAATAGAAAATCCAATAAAAAGTTTCTAATTATTGGAAAAAACATGATCCTTCAAGATACTATCCACTACTTCCAGTTCACAATGTCAAAAAAAAAATGCAATGAGATAAAAAAAAAAACCCCACTTGCACAAACTGAAAACACAAAATATTAAATGCAAACCTGTTCATCACTTGTTTTATTTTCTACTTCTTTAATTAACGCCATACCAACTTCTGTAACATGCTGCATCAAATAGAAGGCTTATTAGAATATAAACATAGAGATAATATTTACATCTACTCAAATGGTTTAGTAAAATTTAATCATACCTTTTGAAATAGCATTGCAACTGGGTCCAAGCCACCCGTTATGCTAGAGAAGATATTAAACATCCTTTCAAGATGCTCCACCTATAGCAATGTCAAAGTCAAAATCATATATTGAGATTCATTACGGCCTACTTCAAGAGTTTATAATATAGGGACTTTTTTTTCTTTTCCAATCCTCAAAAAGTCAAGCTTTTCTTTCTTCCTATATTCTTTCTTTTCTCGTTTCTTTCTTATCTTTTTCTAGCTCTTCTGGAGTTTTCATCAATCAATCTTAAAAATTCTAATTAGAATGTACCACTTAAGGTGCAACTAGCAACCCTTGAAATCTCCATTCGAAAAATTTTTCAAAAGCATACACCATCACACTATATTTTGAGCGTGTAAGAAACACTAACAAAGAAAAGATACACATTTTATGTTTTCTGCTAGTCCAAACCAAATTAAGTACTGAGCACCAATATTGACTAGGAGTGCAAAAACATGAAGTAGCCAACCTAATGTAATTTTCCATGCATGGGCATGGTGAAACATATAACTATACATCTACTAAACTACTAAAATCATTTGAATTTTGTGGCATTGGACATTTCAAAATGATTAATTATAAGGATCTAGAGGATAGTGAAAGAAATATCATGTCATTGCAAACCTTGCCATCTCGTAGCAAAACATGTAATCCAGACTGTTGCTTTTCAAGTAGTTGATTCACATTTGCAAGCAGTAATTCATGTTGCATTTTCTGTTACAGGAATTTGCTAATAGTAAGATTAGAAATACAATAAATTTGGTTCAATGAAATAGAATAGAACAACAAGAATTTCAAATTAAAAGGATGAAAGTTTTAAAAAGATCTATGTGTAGAATACCTCTAGCAACTTGTCTATGCTGCTCAAATGTAGATAATGAGAAGCCCTGCTTTTCTCACCTTTCAGGTACTCTTCTGCCTACAAGATACCATAAGGGAAAATTCAACATGATCTCATTAACTGGTCTACAATAATTGTTTTCATGAAAACAATTGAGTTTAAAGAAGGAACTAAAGAAGGGACTAACCATCAACATGTATTCTGGACAAGAATCTATACAAAGATGATTTAAAGCCTTCTTAGAATAGTAAGAAGTTATATTTTCAAGCATGTGTGCCTCAAAGTCATCTTCATATGGTTTCATATTATTGACCCCCCCAACATCTAGGAAGATATCCAGAACTTGCTTTATTAAGCCATGATCAATTTGCTCCCCTTCGCGCTCTCGTTCAATCTGGAAGTACAAGACAAAAGGAGTTCATTATTAACGATTTCGAATTTTTCTCAAATACATTTCCAAATAGAAGGAGTTTGTACGCACCAAAATGATTATCACATCTTTGGCTTTACATTTGAACTCATCAAAGACCTGGAAATTTAGCAAAATTAGGAACTAAAAATTGAAATTGAACTGATTATCATTGTTGAATATATGACATGTGATTACATGAAAAAAATCTTGCAAGCAAATAATATGTACAAGTCAAAGATGGTTGAACAAAAAAATAGAATGGGATATTCCAATAATTAAGGAGAAATACAACATTCTACATTACTTACCTTATCACAGAATAGTGTTGAAGCCACTTCCGCCAGTGTAGGAAGCTTGTTCATTGGGACAAAGTGGCGATCAATATACTCAAAGATACGTAAAAGCTGTCTGACAATAAGATTGTAATTAACCTGTCTCCTTACAAACTCTCTAAGGAACGACACCCCATCCTCCTTCCTCAATGATGGAAATACCTAAAAGTGACAATACAAACATGAAAAGGGAACCAAAAGATATGCTTATATATATTTTATCGGTAAAGACATGCTCATATATTAACATCATTCATAAATTTATCAAACTGAAAGTTACCTTCTCACTTAAGAAATTAATGGAAAAATATAGAGTGAAGATTAAAACTTTGCATATGGTTTTCATCAACCTAGAAAAAGCTTACGACATGGTGCCTAGATATTTAATTTGGAGTGTTTTAAACAAAAGCAATGTTCTGAAAGGTTGTGTTCAAATTATTAAAGGTATAAATGAATGAGCGGTAACAAGTATGAGAAGTATCTATGGAGAGACATGTGAGCTCCCAATGACCACAGGTTTGCCCTAAGCCCTTATATTTTTGCACTGATTATGAATGTGTTAATTGCTCATATTCAAAAGGGAGTCCATTGGTATATGTTATTTACTGATAATGTAGTATTGGTAGATGAATCAGGAGATAGTGTGGCTGCAAAACTAGAGAAATGAGGTTTTTAAATAAGTTGTACAAAGACAGAATATATCAATTGCAACTTCAGTAAGCACACAGAGAGCTAAAACTACTATAAGAATTGAAGCTCAAGTGATACTACAAAAATATTCATTCCATTACCTTAGCTCGATAATTTGTAAGGATGAAGAGATAGATTAAGATGTCAAGCATAAGAGAAAAAAAGGATATGGTTGAAGTTAAGACTTACTTTTGGAGTGTTTTGTGACCCATGAATGCCAAAAAGATTGAAGGGAAAATTTTAAGGAATAGCATTAGACCAGTTGTGACCTATATAGTATAATGTTGGCCAATAAAAACAACATATACACAAAATAGAAGTAACAGAGATGAGAATGTTGAGGTAGATGTGTGGTAAAACTAGAAAGAATAAAATTAGAAACAAGCTCTTTCAAGAGCATTTACTGGTAACATCAATAATGGATAAAATTAGAAAAACCGGCTTGAAATGGTTTGGGAATGTCCAACACAGGCAGGGAAATAAACTGGTAAGAAAAAGTTTAGCTATGAAGGTTGATGGCCCACTAAGGGGAAGGGATAAGTCGAAGAAAATCTGAATGGATAGAGTAAAAATGTATCTAAAGAAGTGCAACTTATTTGAGGACTTGGAATAGGATAGAGCGGAATAGATAAACTGAATTCATGTAGATAACCCCAATATGGTTGAGACAAGGCTTTGTTATTGATGATGATGGTAACACTCTTTGAGAGTGAAATGCATTGTGACATAATAAACACAACATGGGAAAAAATTGCTACAAATTAGTTCTTATCTTGCTATGCATTAGTACAAACACATGCATACATACAATTGGTTTCACACACGCAAACGCACTTTTTGCAAGGGCAAATCTCACTAAAATTGTTTATATGATGAAAAAAAGAATAGCTTTCTAAGATTCCTCAACCTATGACACATCATGCCATTGATGGTTCATCCATTCAAAACTGATTTTAGATTGTTCAGAACCATGCCTTCTAAACAAGCAAGCTTTGCAATAATTGCACATGCTAAGGTTTCCTCTCATTACTTTTTATTAATTATAATAGCAAAGGAAATATAACATAAACTTAAGAAACATGAAAGATGTGCACACTACAAGGAGATATGGATAAATTCTACTCCAACTTGACTAGCTTCCTCCTTGCTACTATAAAAATTGATGAATAAGGAAAAAACATGAAAGCTGATTTAATTCCATATTGTAAGAAATTAAAATTCATTTAGAAATAGAAGAAAGAAGCAAGATAAAAATTGAACAAAACAAAGTTAATAACACATAGCTAGACAATACTTGTGTTTGTGTGAGTCCATATAGCTTGCTCCCACTTTAGAAAGTATACAATACTGTTTGAAACCTACATATTGGGTTCACTATTCATTTTCTAAGCCATTCATATCAAATAGTCATGAATATATAGGCTCCATAAGAGAAAATTCAATTCAATTAAAATGGGAACCATCATTGGATTGATCACATCTAGAACCCAAGATCAACTACACTAGAATAAATCACATTTTCACATTTAATCAATCCAACAGTGTAGTGTATTCCAATCGCAGTAAACTTTTGGGTGAGAGGTTGAGCCGATTTTTGTGGGTTTGTGCATACAAGATTACGTGTCACAAAGGGGGATTGCATGGACTTTTAGAAGTGGGAGAAAAAAAAAACACTTCACATGCATATGTCATAGATTATCCTTTTTTACTCTTTTCAATTAAATGGCTATTTTTCATCATAACCTTCCTTTCATGTTAGTCAAGTTCATTATCTTGAGATAGACAAGGGGGATCTTCATTCATATTTGACATGCAAATTTAAGTTTATTATAGAAAAAAATGATAATCGCTAAAAACCCAATATTATAGAAGTGGAAGGTCATTATAACTTCAGAAATTAAAAAAAATGGAAGAAAAAGAAGGAGAAAAGAAGTTTCTTTCTCACAATCAATTCAATGTACTCTTCCAATAACTTCTTATAGTGGTCATAAACTGGCCGTGATACTTGTTCATGTGGGCCCCTCTTGGTACATAAATCGAAGACTAATCTGTTCATAAGAAAAAATGAATGACCTATGTCAATCACTATTCATCACAACTTGATATAATTATTTAAAAAAAATGTAAACTCCAATATAGAAAATCAAACATACGTATATGCATCAATGCATTCAGCAGTACTGAATGACAATCCAGATGGATCCTCAATAGCGTTTGTCAACTTGTGAATTTTCTCACTTATACAAGCACATCCTTCCTCATCTGATGTAGTAATCTTTAGAAGGGGCAGAACCATTGTGCAGGTCATAAAGCTAGATAAAAGAGAATCATACAAGAAAGACATCAATATTAGAATGATATGAGGAAGACATCAACATTTAAAAAAAAAAAAATCAATGGCAACTATTTTCATTACAAAGAAGATCTAAAAATATATTAAATATTATGTGTTTCGAAAAGCAAAAGCAGAACAAATCATACATAAAGAAACACCATCTAATTTCTCAATGACAACTATTTTCATTGCAGAGATCAATTAAAAAATTCAAGATTATGACTTCAGAAAAGCAAAAGCAAAACATATCACAAATAGAAAAAAAAAAAAAAAAAAGAAACAACATGTCATTGCTATCTTGTAGCTCCTCTATTTTCTAGGCTATCTATATTGAGTTCCATTAGTTGCATTGTCTGCATCATGAAAATTAGGTGTCTAGTTGGCCGATTTATCACGAACTCAACCAGGCCCATGTCCAACCTGCTTTGAGGGGAGATTGGACCTTGGTTTTTTATAAAATTTGGTTCAGGCCTGCATTAAACTTGGGCCCATTTAACATTTGGGTTCGGCATGGATTAAGTGAAAATGCCCAAAGCCCAGTCTGGCACGGCCCAAATAAGTATTGCTTAATAACTGATTTGCACAAAGCATAGAAGCTGAAAAGTGATAGCAATCCTGGCCTAACCCGACCAGGATAGGCACTTATGACCGTGTGAGCTTGGTGTCACAACTAGAATGCTGGATTTCATTACAAGTCCCTTTTTTGTAATGGGGACTCACACATGTAAAAACACAGACACTAACTCATATATGTGAAGAAATGGGAACTCGCACTTATGAGGACATAGAGACTAACTCACACATATGAGGTAATGGAGACTTGCACATGTGAGGAGACAAAACACAAATCGCATATGTGAGGTGATAAAAATTCACATATCCAAAGAGGGGGGAGGCCAAGTTTGAACCCGGGACCTCTCAATGAGAATAAACACGCTTTCCATTAAGGTAAAGAACTGTTCTCAAACTACATGCCACTTGAAGAAATAAGAATGCCCACATCAACTGGGTCCACCTTAAGAACTTCAATTTTTCATACAATAGGCCCATGGACTAGCTTTAAGAAATCCCGCCCATGACTCCCATTCAAGGGAATCTCATGACACTCATAAGTGGGGCCTCTAACTAATTTTTTATGACAAGAGCCAGCCATTAGATAAGCATGAGTAAGCCATTTGATTTGATTAAAATTATAAAATCATACCTTATTTGACTAAAATTATAAAATCATACAATTTGGATTTTTTTATAAAATCTAATAAATATGGATTTTTAAAAAAATCTTAATGTCTATTGAAAGAATCCCAAATTGGAAAGCTGAAATGTGAATTAGCCAAAATATTTCAGTTTGGAGCCAAAACAAAATGGGGTCTAAAACGTAATTGACAATCCTCACTTGAAAGGTGTTACGGATTCGATTGGGTTTATGGAAACCTAACAAGTAAACAAGTGTAGGTAAATGCCACATGCAATTAGAGTAACGAAGAGAACGGGATTGCATAAGGTCAAAGTTAAGATAACAATGCAAGATTGTGCAAGGTGGAATAACCAATATCATTAGATGAATTCCTAAGAACAAGAGAACATATGGTTCGATAGTTTTCATGGCATAGAATACAAAAATGCACACCAGAGGGTGTGTTTGGATATGGGGTAGAGTAAATTAGATTAGAGTAGCCCCAAAATCAAGAAAGAATAACATATGATGGGGTTATAATGACTTTTTGTTTTTAGTTGCTTGATATAGAATCTTTTTAACTTTTTGTATAAAAAGTAGACTTTTTTGTAATTTAGTGATGACTTTTTGACATTTTTTTGAAAAAGAATGAGGGAAATTTGAATTTTTGTTAAAAAAGAAGGGGAAATTTTTTAAATTCAAAATTTTCATTTTACTTTACTCTAATTTACCTTACATCCAAATACACCCATAAGGGCTAAGTTAATAAAAACAAGGTTTTCCAAAGAGAACAAGTGTCGTTGAAAAATAACAAGAGGTAAACAAAGTTGCCCCTTTGGTGAAAAAGAGCCATCACAGGGATAAAAATTATTTTAAACAAGTTCAGAATATAGTTCTCAATATGTATATAGGCCAAAAGCCCCTGAACAAGCAAACGTCCCTATTGTGCTAGGCTAAATAGCTTAGTGGCGTACAACTCAATGGGGAGTTTTATAAAGTCAACCAAGCTTACAAGTTACATAAGGTGTCTAGGTCTAGTATCACAAGCGAGGAAGTACCCCAAATTCCTACATCTAGTTTTCTAACATCTCGGAGACTTAACCCAAGAGTATTTCCGTTCAACATCGGATTTGAGTCAAAATAACTAGGATTCGCAAGCTAATACTTAGAGAATCCATTAGGATTAGAGAATCCATTGGGATTTTCTTACATCTGTTCGGTTTTGTCTTGCATTCCGGTTTGGCTGGATTAGTTATCTGGTTTAGCCAAAACCGAGGGTTAAGGGTATATTAGTTATTATGTATGGGTTTTCTTGTTGGCCAAGAAAGTGGTAACTATGTATATTGATGTACTGTAACCCTAGATCCTGAGGGGATTGAGATTGGATAATGATATATGAGTTCTCTCCTCCGTGGACGTAAGCAAGGTTGTCGAACCATGTAAAATTGTTGTGTTCATGTGTGTGATTGTTTAATGGTGTGATTGCTTGTGTTCATCGTGGTTGATCCGTTGATTGCAGGGTAGTTTCCGTTGCACCGCTTTTCCCAACAAGTGGCATCGGAGCCTTGCTAGGATCTCCTAGGGCTTGAGGTTCATGTGCAGAAGATCAACGGAGTGGAATCCTGGTCAAAGGATTCGGTATCTCTATGTTCGGAAACAGAAACAAAGAGATCATTTGACCAATCTCTATTTGGGCCACACGATCAGCGAAGATTGAAGAGTTGGTTCTGTTTTGGGTTGCTAGAAGTTGCTAGAGCAAAAGGGTTTCTTGGTTGACATCCCAGGAGGTTTTTTGGTTTTTTCCTTTCCTTTCTTGGCTGCCGGATTTTTTTTAGAAGAAGCCTGCAGAAGAAATTGTTTGGACTGCTGCAAACAAAAAAATAAACTCACCGGTAGACGCCGCCATCCTAGCTAGCCGCCACCGCCGCCAGACGCCGACCATCATCGGTGATCGCCATCGCCGGACTAGCGCCACTGGTCCCCGGACCTGTCTGCCGTAGCCCAAGAAGAATAAGGGCTTCCGGTTTCCCTGTTGTAGAACAGTGATGAGAGAGGAAGAAGGTGGTTGTATATGCCGAGTTGTCGGTTCCAGGTTGGGTTGGGTCAGTTCGACCTGACCCGTGGTGGAGAAGCCCAGGCAGCAATGCAGTTTTGGGTCCGGTTAGGTCGTAATCGACCTGACCTATTAACAGCAGCCTAGCCAGAGCAAAGGTTGGATCAGGTGTAGTCAGGTCGGGTTGAACCTGACCTGTTAGCAGGGCAGCCCAGGAAGCAGCGAAGGTTGCAGGTCGGGTCGGTCCAAGTTGGTTCAGACCTGGCCCGTGCAGCAGCAACCCAGGGCAATTAGGTCAGGTCAGGTCAAGTAAAACCTAACCCATTACACAGAGAAGCCCAACATAGTAGAGGTGGTCAATTCCAGGTTCGGTTAGATCTGACCCCTATACAGCAGTCCAGCCCACTTTTGCCAGCAGCTGTGCTGACATTAGCACACGTCAGCAGCATAGATCAAAGGCAATTTGACTAGATTCAACAGCTGAAATTGTTTCTACAATATCTTGATCGTCCAATGTCCGATTGGAGATCCGTTTGAGCCTACGGACTCATTGTAAGGAGATATATGCGTATGTGAAAGAAAATGGGCTGTTCAATGGTCAATATGGATGTTTGACCAATCGGAGTGTAGAAAACTATTTCTGCAAAATCGAAGCCATCCGGAGTCGGATTTTAGATCCGTTTCTTCCAACGTGCTTACAGTGATGAGATCTACAAAGCAGATAACAGATATTGGAAGTTTGATGGGCAGAAAATTGGGAAATTGAAAAAACTGACAGATTCACGATGATAGCAATAGATTCAAGCATCATAGGCCAGATTGAAGTGTTTGATGGAAAAACAACTTCAGGGATTGGCAGGGAAGAGTGTTAGACTCCGTGACACAGCAACGATTGAAAAGTGTTACTTGATGTCATGAATAGTAGATTGCTTCGGAACTTTGAGGAAAGCTCAAATTCACGTCGAAGGGATTGGGAAGGAGCAACATGCCAAAATGGAAGAAAAAGCAAAAGAATCAGAATCGGAAGGAGTTAGTGTGCAAGAAAGCTTAGATTCGGATGATGGGGAATCACTTTCGGATACTACAAGTATGGATCGGGTTGATGATTCATGGTATTGGTATTCCGATTTTTCCTATCATGTGTTTGAGTAAAGATTGGTTTGATGCAAATAACTCTCATTGTTGATGAATCTGTTCTTATGGGGGAGAATGCAAATTGATGAGCATTTGAGATAAAAGCGGTAGAGATTCAGGTGTATGATGATGTTATTCAAACCCTAACAGATGTGATATATGTTCCGGGTTTACAAAAAAATTGGATTTCTTTGTGTGCCTTAGACTTCAAAGGCTACAAGTGCACTATAGCGGGTGGAGTTATGAAGATGGAAAATGGAACATTGGTCATCATAGAGGATGAGATGGTCAGAAATCTCTATAGATTGATAGGGGATGCTTTTTCCGGTGAAGTAGTGAAGGAGACATTAAATAACAGGGGAGGAAATATGTGGTTCAGGTGGAGTTAGATGTGACGGATCATCGGAAGATGCATTGATGGGTCTTCGATGATTTCATCTAGCAGAAATCCAGGAAGATCTGAACAGAGACGATTTTCTCAGAAAAAGTAGTCTTGTTAAGGTCGAAGTAAGCTGGTTTAAGTATCGGTCATACCTAACCCGCTTGTACTGTGCCTAACCCACTAGAACAAGCTAGAATAAGACAGTTGCAAGCTTAATGGAAAGAATACCAAGATGGAGACCGAATGAAGGATTCACAGGATACCAGTGAGATCCGGATTTGGGGAGGTCTTCAGTTTTGTTTTGAGGGATGGAACTTAGGTTCATTGTGTTGTAAGGATGCATGCGTATGGCAACAAATGGAGAGCACTTCGGAGGTTTAAGACAGTGGTGTTGAGGTTAAAGGAAGCAACTATGGGAAGTCTCAAGTCGGTTTGAACTTGATTGACACTAGACAATCCTGAGATTGTCTGTGCATCCAGATTAGGGATGTAGGTGCCGCACTTGGTAGTAATGTGTGCGGAGGCATACCTTTTAGCGAGGTATGTGAAGTGCTGGTTCAATATGTTGAGTGTTGAAAAAAAAAGGCTGCGCCATCGATGTAGTGACGTGCCCTTCAGCAAAGTGTGTGAAGACATTACCGGGTATCTCAAGGTGGCTCTGAAGATTTGCGGAATCCAAGCCAAGGTGGAGATTGTTGGGTTTTGTCTTGTGTTCCGGTTTAGCCGGATCGGTCATCTGGTTTAGCCAGAACCAAGGGTTAGGTGTATATTAGTCATTATGTATGGGTTTTCTTATTGACCAAGAAAGCGGAAACTATATATATATATTGATGTATGTACTGTAACACTAGATCCTGAGGGAATTGAGAAGGATCATGATAGATTCTCTCCTCCGTGGATATAGGCAAGATTGCCGAACCACGTAAAATTACTGTGTTCATATGTGTGATTGCTTGATGGTGTGATTGCTTATGTTCATCGTGGTTGATCCGTTGATCACGGGGGAATTTCCGTTGCGCCACTTTTCCCAACAACATCTAGGTTAGATAACTTACTAACTTGGATCATACATGGAAGGAATCTATGCAATGATGCAATGATAGCGCAAAGCATACGAGTGTCGAGAGTTAGGAATACAATCCAACATAGGTCTCACTTAGATTCGAGTTTACAAGTGTCATCATCTCAATGCTAACTGTCGCGCCCCGAGATCTGAGATCCTTGGGACCCTCAAATCCCTTGGCATGACGGGTCCACAGCAGATAAATTGAATAATTTCTAAATTTTATTAACGTAATTCAAATGATCTCACATAATCAATATCCTAAATCAAACCTCTGAAAAGTTCAAAATAAGAGTAATTCTCTAAAGCATAAAAACAGACATCCCATAATTATAAATCCTTAATTAAATCTACTGAAATCTAATATAATTCCGTAGCTCTTCTCACAACCCCGATTCTCGCAAAGCAAGCTAGTTTTCCTCGGGTTCTGGCTCAACCTCAAGACCAGTGGGGTAAAAACATATGTGAGTAAAACTCAACAAATAATGCAAACTATAAAACCTAGCAAAAACAGGTAACAATCAAGGAAATAAAATCTAGAGCCACGGTTTTTCGAACAAATTGTCAAGGAGCGAAATATAACAATCACAAACGTAATAATATCGATAGCAAGATCAGATCAAAATGAAATTTACATAAACGAATTTCAGCAGAATTTATACAAGACGGAGGAAATAAGCACGATAATCCAACCGTTAATCAAACATCACAATTAGGAGCAACATCCTAAAACCAAACTAAGATAAGGCATCTCCGCAGTAAACAAAGTAACAAAGTGTGCTCGCCAGAGTTAAGCCTGCTCCAAGCACAAGGTACCCGCTATGTACAAGCCATTTCATATCCAAAGTGGCACGAAGCCTGAGATTCCAGAAATCTCCAAAACAAAGTGGGCTAGCTGCAGACTAGAAATATCGCACAAAGGGGTCCCAATCCTAATATCATACTCAAAAGAGGCTAAAATCCGCGTGTGAGCGTCCCCACGGTGCGTTGCCCATACTTTAGAGAATGCCTTGATGTCAAAGATGTACGAGCAACAAATTCCAATAATTTGTGAATTTTCAATTTACAAGCAAAGGTCAGGTTGGAAATACAATCAAGCCATATATAATCGAACATTCACACAAATGCAACCTTCTCAATCAAGTATCAACAATTCACTGAGAAATTAATTCATAACAGAATGGTGTCCAAGATCAATATCAAATCTAACAATAAGTAAATGACAGCACGATAATATTAATACGAAAATATCAAATCTGATGGTCAACAAATCACAGGTAACAAAATATCCTAAGAATCTAGGATTATTTCAATAGCTCATAATCTCACGTAATTAAATCAAAAAGAGACAAGGCTTGAAAACTCTATGGCTAAGGAATCATGGTAAGACTACTTGCCTGGATCAATGGATCTGACCTGGATCTTGATGTCCAAGTGTCTCTGAGTGGGTTCCTGATAATTATATTTCATAAATAGATTTGCAATGGGGTCCAATGATTTCAGGTTCAAGCACGGGCTCTGTTGAATTTGGGTCGAGCTTGATTACGGGTTAAAAAGGATGAGATTGTCACATGTTGACTTGGGCTAGGGGAGGTCCAAGCAAGTGGGCCCTGATTAAATAAAGTGATATGGTTCATGCATGCACATGGGTAGAATTCATTGAGCTTGGATCAAATAGAGTAAACCTGAGTCAATGAGTGACGTGGAAAAACTAATAAGTGGGCTCAAGAGTTTGGAGGTCTAAAGGACAACACAAGTGGGGCCCGAGGTTGATAAATCTTGTTTGCATTCAACTGAGCATGGGTTCAATGAGTTCAAGTGGGTTGGACTGGGTTTGTTAATGTTGACGTAATGGGCCTCAGAACCTTGAACTATATTAACATACCAAGTGGGCCAAAAAGTTAAAAGTCATGTACGTTGCTAATAAATAACATGCATTCAAAGATGGTGCAGAACAGTTGCTGGATGGCTACAAATTGCCTACTAGCTCTGCTACAGATCGTAACAGTTGGAAAAACACAAAGAACAGAACGGAGGGGAATGATGTGCAGTGGGGCTCTTACCTTGGATCATGAGAGAGGAGATAACAAGAAGAAGTTGTAGTTGACTTCTGGTTTGGCGTTTGTAGGAAGAAGAAGAAGAAGAAGAAAGATGCAAGGAGGGAGAAGGAAAACATCAGGTGAAACAGAAAAACAAAAGAAGAGACAGAAAACAAAAGGAAGAAGATGAAGAAGAAAGTGGAAGAACAAGAGCAGCAGAGAATGAAGAAAACAGAGAAGAAAAAGAGCGGCTGGGCTTGAGTTGCAGAGAAGACAACAAAGGGAAAAGAAGTGAAACAGGAACAAGAATAGAAGGAATGGGCTGAGTTCGGTTAGTTAGAAACAGAGAGAGAGGAGAAGAAAACGGGAAACAGAGGAAGGAAAGGCATGAAACAGGAAGAATGAGAAGAATGCCGGGAGAAGAACGAGAAACAGAAGGGGGTTCGACTTGCAGAAGATGAAGTGGCAGAGAAAGGAAGAAAGAGGAAGCAAGTAAACACGAAGAAGAGAAGATGGGTGGCCCGGTGACGTGCATGAGTGATGGAGAGACAGAGAAGAAAAGAGAAACACAGAGAAAGGAAGACGAAGAAGAAGGTGGGCTGCAAACCGAAAACAGAGGGAAGGAGGAAGAAGAAAAGATAAAACGATGAAGAAACGGCGGCAGAGGAAGAAAAGTAAAAGAGAAACGAAGAGAAGGACAACCGAGAAGGAAAGAACAGAGAAACAGGAAGGAGAAAAGGAAAGTGGGCAAGTGGTTGCAGAAAACAGAGAAGGAGAAAGAAAAGAGGAAGGACAAGGAGAAGAAGGAACGGCGAGAAGGGTGCAGATGGGTTCGGGTGCAGATGAGTTCGGTGAAGGTGAAAGAAAAGAGACGGAAAAGGAAGAACAGAAAGAAGAGAGGATCCTGGGGGAGCAGAACAGACGAGGAAGAGAATGAGATGAGCTCGACTCAGTTGCAGCGGTGGAGGAGAAGAGAGATGGAACAAAAAGAAGAACGGAGAGAGAGAGAACTACAGAAGGAAGAGAAACAGGATGGTCTCACGGCTAATGGTGATGATGGCGCTGAGAAAAAAGAATGAAGATCCCCAGGTAATGGGTTCCGTTCGGATGCTTGATGGCAGACGGTGGCTGAGGGCTGATGGGTTGACTTGAGTGTGATTACTTGAGAGGCACGATGGAAGATGATGAAAAACAATATGATGTACTGTCCATGATGATGATGATGGTTGATGAAGATGATGAATTTTAACCCAACGAAGAGCCGTGCCTCACGTGCAAGGTAAGAAAGGAATTAACAATGATAGTAACATCAAAAGAAAGAAAGATAAAAAGAAGAGAGGAGACTTACCAAAATAGAACACTTCTAAGAGAGAGGAGGGAGTATTGGAATGCATCTAGAGGGGAGAGGGATTGTATGCTTTTATAGGAAAGGAAGGGAGAGTCTCTAAGGAAATAAGAGTCCTATACTAAGTTATCCTAAATATGCCAAATTCTAACAAAACATGGTCTCACAGATAATTCTAAATTTCGAATAATACAAATGCATGTGGGACCCAACATGGATCAAATCAAAGGTTGGGATTTATTTTAATTAAAAATAAAAATTCGGGTCATCACACTAACTTAGGCTCGGCAAGGGGCTTTCATGTATACTTTAGGGTTGAGCCAACATGATCAATTCATGTTTAGACCAACCCTTTAATCCAGCCTAAGCTTAGACGGCTTGAACACAATTCGCCCCTTTGAAATTTGGGTCTTTCATACAACCAGCTGGTAGGGTACCACTTGTTGCACCTTGGTACATAAGCGTCCTAGTTATACACCTTGACCCTAATTCCAACTGCTGAGTGGTTAGGTTACATACCAACGTTTTGGTTATTACCAACCCAACCCTTAGTGGAAGGAATCCTTATGCTATTCAGCTGTAATTTAGTACATATGGAAACTGTTGTGGCCCTGTTTATGTTAGACAGCCCACCCACTTGTGTTTCATGTGGTCTAGTCTTAGTTCATGCAGCCAAATTGACTGTATACCCCTTAAAGTTCAACAGTCCCCCCAAATTTGGGGCTGGGCCAGCAAGCAGGGGCCGAACCCTGTATTTTATGCACCCTTTAGAGCCCTCTTATGGTGATATCTAATGGATATAACCAAAACACTACTTCTAGCATCATGAATAATCTCAACATACCAACAAAGTAGATTTTTATAAACACCAATGTTGAAATCATCAAAGAACATTGCCAAAAAAGAAATCCAAGCCATGGTTTATTTTACTTGCCTTTCCTATATGGCCAAGCTCTTCCTCTTCGTCGTGGATGTCTTGTTGCGAAGCGTGAGTAATTCTATTGGTTAAGCTTATGAAAGATAGAGAGAGTGCAGTGGGGTAATAGAGAGAATCAAGTGGTGGCAGAGAGAATATGAAAGTGGGGCGATACGAGTCCGGTGGGCGGTAATAGAGAGCGTCGAGTGGCTTCTTTTTCTTCTTATATAATATATATGAAGGCCCACTTCCCTCTCTTTCTAATTATAATTATAAACGGCAGTTGTAGACCTTTTATAAATTAAGTTAACAGAAAGGAAAGTGTAATTATTCTATGACTTTCACTTGTAAATTTAACTTTTTTTTATTAAGGAAAAAGGGAAAATGTAATACTTCTGCAACTTTCACTTCTATAACTTTTACAGGGTCCTATTACAAATATAATTTTACTTGCCTTTCCTATATGGCCAAGCTCTTCCTCTTCGCCGTGGGTGTCTTGTTGCGAAGCGTGAGTAATTCTATTGCTTAAGCTTATGAAAGATAGAGAGAGTGCAGTGGGGTAATAGAGAGAATCAAGTGGGGGCAGAGAGAATATGAAAGTGGGGCGATACGAGTCCGGTGGGCGGTAATAGAGAGCGTCGAGTGGCTTCTTTTCCTTCTTATATAATATATATGAAGGCCCACTTCCCTCTCTTTCTAATTATAATTATAAACGGCAGTTGTAGACCTTTTATAAATTAAGTTAACAGAAAGGAAAGTGTAATTGTTCTATGACTTTCACTTGTAAATTTAACTTTTTTTTATTAAGGAAAAAGGGAAAATGTAATACTTCTGCAACTTTCACTTCTATAACTTTTACAGGGTCCTATTACAAGTATAATTTTACTTGCCTTTCCTATATGGCCAAGCTCTTCCTCTTCGTCGTGGGTGTCTTGTTGCGAAGCGTGAGTAATTCTATTGGTTAAGCTTATGAAAGATAGAGAGAGTCAGTGGGGTAATAGAGAGAATCAAGTGGGGGCAGAGAGAATATGAAAGTGGGGCGATACGAGTCCGGTGGGCAGTAATAGAGAGCGTTGAGTGGCTTCTTTTCCTTCTTATATAATATATATGAAGGCCCACTTCCCTCTCTTTCTAATTATAATTATAAACGGCAGTTGTAGACCTTTCATAAATTAAGTTAACAGAAAGGAAAGTGTAATTGTTCTATGACTTTCACTTGTAAATTTAACTTTTTTTTATTAAGGAAAAAGGGAAAATGTAATACTTCTGCAACTTTCACTTCTATAACTTTTACAGGGTCCTATTACAAGTATAATTTTACTTGCCTTTCCTATATGGCCAAGCTCTTCCTCTTCGTCGTGGGTGTCTTGTTGCGAAGCGTGAGTAATTCTACTGGTTAGGCTTATGAAAGATAGAGAGAGTGCAGTGGGGTAATAGAGAGAATCAAGTGGGGGCAGAGAGAATATGAAAGTGGGGCGATACGAGTCCGGTGGGCGGTAATAGAGAGCGTCGAGTGGCTTCTTTTCCTTCTTATATAATATATATGAAGGCCCACTTCCCTCTCTTTCTAATTATAATTATATACGGCAGTTGTAGACCTTTTATAAATTAAGTTAACAGAAAGGAAAGTGTAATTGTTCTATGACTTTCACTTGTAAATTTAACTTTTTTTATTAAGGAAAAAGGGAAAATGTAATACTTCTGCAACTTTCACTTCTATAACTTTTACAGGGTCCTATTACAAATATAATTTTACTTGCCTTTCCTATATGGCCAAGCTCTTCCTCTTCGTCGTGGGTGTCTTGTTGCGAAGCGTGAGTAATTCTATTGGTTAAGCTTATGAAAGATAAAGAGAGTGCAGTGGGGTAATAAAGAGAATCAAGTGGGGGCAGAGAGAATATGAAAGTGGGGCGATATGAGTCCGGTGGGCGGTAATAGAGAGTGTCGAGTGGCTTCTTTTCCTTCTTATATAATATATATGAAGGCCCACTTCCCTCTCTTTCTAATTATAATTATAAACGGCAGTTGTAGACCTTTTATAAATTAAGTTAACAGAAAGGAAAGTGTAATTGTTCTATGACTTTCACTTGTAAATTTAACTTTTTTTTATTAAGGAGAAAGGGAAAATGTAATACTTATGCAACTTTCACTTCTATAACTTTTACAGGGTCCTATTGCAAGTATAATTTTACTTGCCTTTCCTATATGGCCAAGCTCTTCCTCTTCGTCGTGGATGTCTTGTTGCGAAGCGTGAGTAATTCTATTGGTTAAGCTTATGAAAGATACAGAGAGTCAGTGGGGTAATAGAGAGAATCAAGTGGGGGCAAAGAGAATATGAAAGTGGGGCGATACGAGTCCGGTGGGCAGTAATAGAGAGCGTCAAGTGGCTTCTTTTCCTTCTTATATAATATATATGAAGGCCCACTTCCCTCTCTTTCTAATTATAATTATAAACGGCAGTTGTAGACCTTTCATAAATTAAGTTAACAGAAAGGAAAGTGTAATTGTTCTATGACTTTCACTTGTAAATTTAACTTTTTTTATTAAGGAAAAAGGGAAAATGTAATACTTCTGCAACTTTCACTTCTATAACTTTTACAGGGTCCTATTACAAATATAATTTTACTTGCCTTTCCTATATGGCCAAGCTCTTCCTCTTCGTCGTGGGTGTCTTGTTGCGAAGCGTGAGTAATTCTATTGGTTAAGCTTATGAAAGATAGAGAGAGTGCAGTGGGGTAATAGAGAGAATCAAGTGGGGGCAGAGAGAATATGAAAGTGGGGCGATACGAGTCCGGTGGGCGGTAATAGAGAGCGTCGAGTGGCTTCTTTTGCTTCTTATATAATATATATGAAGGCCCACTTCCCTCTCTTTCTAATTATAATTATATACGGCAGTTGTAGACCTTTTATAAATTAAGTTAACAGAAAGGAAAGTGTAATTGTTCTATGACTTTCACTTGTAAATTTAACTTTTCTTTATTAAGGAAAAAGGGAAAATGTAATACTTCTGCAACTTTCACTTCTATAACTTTTACAGGGTCCTATTACAAATATAATTTTACTTGCCTTTCCTATATGGCCAAGCTCTTCCTCTTCGTCGTGGGTGTCTTGTTGCGAAGCGCGAGTAATTCTATTGGTTAAGCTTATGAAAGATAGAGAGAGTGCAGTGGGGTAATAAAGAGAATCAAGTGGTGGCAGAGAGAATATGAAAGTGGGGCGATACGAGTCCGGTGGGCGGTAATAGAGAGTGTCGAGTGGCTTCTTTTCCTTTTTATATAATATATATGAAGGCCCACTTCCCTCTCTTTCTATTTATAATTATAAACGGCAGTTGTAGACCTTTTATAGATTAAGTTAACAGAAAGGAAAGTGTAATTGTTCTATGACTTTCACTTGTAAATTTAACTTTTTTTTATTAAGGAGAAAGGGAAAATGTAATACTTCTGCAACTTTCACTTCTATAACTTTTACAGGGTCCTATTGCAAGTATAATTTTACTTGCCTTTCCTATATGGCCAAGCTCTTCCTCTTCGTCGTGGGTGTCTTGTTGCGAAGCGTGAGTAATTCTATTGGTTAAGCTTATGAAAGATAGAGAGAGTCAGTGGGGTAATAGAAAGAATCAAGTGGGGGCAGAGAGAATTTGAAAGTGGGGCGATACGAGTCCGGTGGGCAGTAATAGAGAGCGTCGAGTGGCTTCTTTTCCTTCTTATATAATATATATGAAGGCCCACTTCCCTCTCTTTCTAATTATAATTATAAACGGCAGTTGTAGACCTTTCATAAATTAAGTTAACAGAAAGGAAAGTGTAATTGTTCTATGACTTTCACTTGTAAATTTAACTTTTTTTATTAAGGAAAAAGGGAAAATGTAATACTTCTGCAACTTTCACTTCTATAACTTTTACAGGGTCCTATTACAAATATAATTTTACTTGCCTTTCCTATATGGCCAAGCTCTTCCTCTTCGTCGTGGGTGTCTTGTTGCGAAGCGTGAGTAATTCTATTGGTTAAGCTTATGAAAGATAGAGAGAGTGCAGTGGGGTAATAGAGAGAATCAAGTGGGGGCAGAGAGAATATGAAAGTGGGGCGATACGAGTCCGGTGGGCGGTAATAGAGAGCGTCGAGTGGCTTCTTTTGCTTCTTATATAATATATATGAAGGCCCACTTCCCTCTCTTTCTAATTATAATTATAAACAGCAGCTGCAGACCTTTTATAAATTAAGTTAACAGAAAGGAAAGTGTAATTGTTCTATGACTTTCACTTGTAAATTTAACTTTTTTTTATTAAGGAAAAAAGGGAAAATGTAATACTTCTGCAACTTTCACTTCTATAACTTTTATAGGGTCCTATTACAAATATGTGTAGCTAGAATTACACTTTCCTTTTCCTTCTTCTACACTAGAATTCTAAATTTCTAATTATATTAAATAATGGAGTGCCCCACATAAATTATATACTAAGATCAGGTCTTCCTGGTGGATTTTGGTTTAGCCCAGCCCAGATCTGACCAATTGTCATCAAATCGAGCTGGCACATGAGCTGGGTCAGGTGAAAACTGCTCAAATTGGCCGAGTATGTCAATGGGTTGTTGAAGCCTAACTCCTAACCCGTTTCAAAAATGGGAAAGGTCACTTCAACCCGCACCCTATGTGGGTCAACCCCGCCTCACCCAGCTCACCCACAAACCTATCCCTCAGTTCAAAACCCTAAGCTTTACCCTTTTGTTCATTTTTCACAAATGGGCTCTCCATGTTTTCTACATCCAGCAACTTCCTGGGCCTCTCTCAAAATACCTTAGGCAGTTTGAAAAGAGGTATGGGGATTGACATGGTAGGCCGGAGGAGGTGAGAACAAGAGCTGGACGTGAGCTCGACGTGGGTTTCCATAATGCTTCGGTAGATGGTGTAATTTCAACCTTCAACAAAACAGGGTTTTTTGGTTGGTGATTTAGGGTTTTGATGCAATGTATGTTGTGTATTGGTTTTTTTTTTCTTTTTTTTTGTAAAGGTTTTTTTTATATGATTACCTTTAGTGGCCGATTTTCTCATACCCTTATCAAAGTAGAGCTATTTATCCACACATTTTTTCCATATTTTTCATATTGATAGTACATATTAAAAGTGGAAGAGATTAGAGATTTTACAAAATCGGAATTTTACTGTTATGAGAAATCACAAGTTTACTTTATACAATTTCATATGGTTTTTTTTATTCATGTCTCACTGTTCCTCATCCTGCCAAAAATTGAAGTTTTTATTACATTATTCACAAACTCCACAAAATCCATAAAGATTTAACACGCAAAACTAAACATTAGAAAGATTATATCTTTAGTAAATAAGATAAAAGGTTTAGGCCATGATTTTGGGGTCCACACTGAAATTAAGAAAATTGATGACTTAAAAATATCTAATAAAAATCCAACTCCATACTTAATTCAATAATTAAAACTTTAAAATATAAAGATTGGCATTTTGAACAACATAAAGCTACATGTTTTTGTAATATTGACAACCAAATAACATTGGAGTAATACCTCGATATTCTTACAATATTTGATCTAAATCTCATGGATACTAATTCTCTATAGTTAGGAAAAGGAAAATATACCATGAAATGCATATTTATTAAAAAAAAATAGTGACAACTTGGCAGTTGCTCAGTTGCTTTTGTAACCCAACATGTGTGGTCTACTCTTTCGACACATGTGGACTA
The DNA here is from genome assembly GCA_037013555.1 of Sextonia rubra. NCBI lineage: Eukaryota > Viridiplantae > Streptophyta > Magnoliopsida > Laurales > Lauraceae > Sextonia > Sextonia rubra. Next base: position 128,294,773 of record JASUAD010000001.1, read on the forward strand.
CCTTATGCTCTAGCCACCTTGACTAATACCTAAAGAGAGAGGAGAGAGAGAGAGAGAGAGAGAGAGAGAGAAACATACCTCACTAGAGCAAGGGGACAATAATAAATGGAGAATGAATACTGAACATTGGAATGAAACTATAAATAAGAAGGCCCTCATGAACTTTTTAAGAAATCACTCTGCAATATCACATAAGGAGTTTGCAAAATCGCAAAAACTTATATTGTGATATTGCAGTAACCTCATCATGAACTTTTTAAGAAATCACTCTGCAATATCACATAAGGAGTTTGCAAAATCGCAAAAACTTATATTGTGATATTGCAATAACCTCATCTATCCATCTTGCGTATGGTGAGTATAGAAAACGTGGGAGAACATGTAAGTAAACAGCTTTGACTTGGTGTGGGCATGTGAAAATTGACTGCTCAAGGTGATTGTATTGAAAAAAATCCCTATTTGTAAATAATGGAGCGAATAGTCATGTAGTCAAAAGAAATTCAAGAAATACAATCCAAAAACATCATACAACTATGAGTTTCTTTTTTTTTTTTTTTTTCATTTTCTATGTAGATTTTAGTGTACTTCCAAAGATGGACACCGTAGTGGATGGTTTATGATTCAAGAGAAGAACATTGTAGTAGGATTGAAGTAAATGCAGGGAATGGGTAGGTTTTGTGGGTTGACTCTATCACGGCTTACAGATCTTCAGTAATACATTAAATAATGGATGATCTGAAATTCTAAAAGCATACCTTGAGTTATGATCTTAATGATGACCAATTTAATATGATGTTTAACAAGGGTTGATGGGTACTTTGCAAATATCTTGGAAAGAGGATCAAAAGCCAATTTTACATATACCCTTAAAAAGAATGAAGTTACTTTTCATTTTCTCAAGATAAATTGACTAAAAACTAAAAGAAAGCATATTAAAACTAGGGGACTCAATGTGGGGCCCAATCATTCTTAGATGTGTGGTCATGAGGACCACTTACGCATAACATTTTTATCTCCACTTGAGTTTGCCATTAATTGTAATTATGTAACTCAGAAAAGAAATTTGGTTACTAAATCTATCATTTTCCTAAGCCAGCAATTCTTGTTTATCAATTATTATCACCCTAATTTGGAAAAATAAATCCATATAACTTCACAATTAGAGAGTAATAAACAAATGGCAATCATAAAAACAGAGCATAAAAACCTCAAACCTAAATTAAACATAAAGAATTGTTTGATTCCAATGCTTTTCGTAGGTGGTGGTGTAAATATACTGGAGTAATGCCACATTAGTATTGCCCAGTGTCGTAGCTTTTCAAAGGCTCCTAAACACGCGAAGAAATTTTTTGTCTTTTGGTAGAACATACAAAAAAGTTAAAAGAGGAAGATACTATTTTTTTTTTTTTTTGCCTTGTAAAGGATAATAATGATATTAAATCTGGAAAGAGACACAACATAAACAAACACTAACCAAGGTAGACCAAATAAAGTAACTCTAGATAGACCTACTACAAACTACAACTAGATCTTAACCCCAAACCAAACGACCTAATGGGAACAGAAAATACAGCAGGCCAAAAGGACCAAAGCCAGCCAATAACATTGATCATAGAAAGTGGTCGGTGGGTTGCCCCATGCCAAATTGATGAGTATATCTATTATGTGGCTGGGCCAGCAGTTCCTGTGTTTGATACAGAGCAGTGTTTCACTCGAGCATTTGGCACTGAGCATTGTTTATGTAGATGATAATCCAAACTGGCATGGGAACCATCTTGCAAATAAAATCTTTAAATATATATAGGTAAATAAAAGCACCCCAAAAGGTAAGCACAATTTCTTTCAAGGGGCCCCCTTATGTACGGCGACAGAGGCTTGAATCATCATCTTAGTCGCTTGATCAACAGCCTATTGGCTGTTCTTCACTATCTAAAAGGAGTACACAATCAATCCTATAGTCCCGTGTAATCAAATGGGTGCCAAAATCGGGATAAACGACTATAGGGGGTCTTTGTTTTATTATTCAGTTGAATAAATTGTAAGATGAGCCCCATGAGGTATTTAGGTATTTGGTGCTCAAGTTATCATGAGCAGGGGAAAGTTTCTCCATAGAAAAATGTAATAAAAATGCTTACAAAGAAATGTGGGCATGTAGCTATGAAGATTTGTACAGTGTTTGAGCTAGGCCACCATTGTATTCGTGGATTCCTCTCGAACTTTTTTTAAAATATCAGTCCCATTGCAACTACTCCAATTCGTCCCTAAAGTATGGCTTTCATGGGATTTACCAGATGGGCCCAACTCAACACAGCCTGGGCTGTACCTGTGACTATTTTCTACTTATACACTTAAAGGCCCAGGTCCAGCCCAGCCTATTTTTAGCAAAAAGGTGCACATGTATGTAGCAAACAGGCCTCATGGACCTAGTTATGGGTCTTGTTTTATACCAGATAACTAAAAAGGCTGGGCTCAGACTAGCTTACAGTCCCTACATGACCTTGAAAACAGATTCTTCTGTAGGCTGTTGATTATTTTCATTACCTCCAAACATGGATCGTACGTGCATGAACTGCAGATTAGATTTGAATAACAAGAAATGTGAAATGTGTACTTGTATCCATCAAAGTAGGTGAGACGTCTTCTTTGCTTGGGGGGTGTCTAACACTCTTCCACTACTCAAAGCGTGATTCTCAATGGGGTGAATCTCCTAAATTTCATATTGGGAAGATCTAACTCCTAAAACCCTTACATGGATTTTATTTTATTCCAACATAATTTCTGCCCATCATAGAATTATATTTTAATTAGGGCTTTATCATATCCCTTTTCTTTTAGCAGTAGGAGTCCTACTTTTTCAATAACCTCCTCAAATTCAAATATCTCATGAAAGAGACCTGATCTAAATGAATTCAATGACATATATGCATCTTACATAGGTGGGCCCCATACAGTATTGGACATGTGGTCATTGGGCCACATTAAGGAATTCAACATGGGCACCACACCATTATAGATGGTCCTTGGCCCAGAAAGCACATTGAGAGTGGGCAGTCTTCAACCTCAAAAGGTTTACTTGCATCATCATCATCATCATCATCATCATCATCATCATCAAAGCTTTATCCCAACTATGTTTGGATCGGCTACATGAATTCTGTTTCTCCATTCCATTCTAAAAGGTTTGCTTACATAAATCTAAAATCAAATTATATGCAGAAGTCCATCCACAAAGGCCCTTCAATTTAAGAAATCCAGGCCAGACCCATCAATTAAACGGGTCCAAGCCAAGCCCAGTAATTGATGGATTGTTAAAATGCATCATTGGCCATCACGGATCTTCCATGTTTCTAAAATCTTGTAATTCCCTAATATGGAAAATGAAGGCGCCAATTGCCTATTTCTCCCTAACATGGCACACCTAATGGCTACTGGCCAAAAATAGAAGCTGACAAATATGGAAGTTCTTTCCCTCAAAGCTACTGTATTTAGGAAAGACTGTGTCCGAAAACTTAGATTATTTCCTTCACGTATCACTCTCCTAATCGTAGTCCACGTACAGAAAACTTTCCATATCTGCCTTTTCTTGTTCTCTATATAAGTAGAACATTCACTCAAGAGAAATAAATACGGACACTAGATACTCATACGAATTCCTTGTTCCTTCCCACTCGATGTACTCCTGTCAAGATCAACTCCTATTTATTTCTCAAGGTGAGTGACAATGTTCTTGTCTCTATTCACGTGGATCTACATTCAATTGATGGTCTTGATCACAAGATCAATGTATGTGATTGCTCTATAATTGTACTTCCTCCTTGGCCTTCTTTGGTTCCTCATTACCTGCAATGTAACTACTAGTAATTCTATTTACATTGCGGCAGAAAGCTAAGCCGGCGTAGTTTACTGGTAGCTCAGGTTAGCCAACATCTTTGGCAAAGATCCAAATTGGCTTTTTCGGTTTTTCTTGTTTAGATCTGGAGATTAATTGGGCAATTTGAGAGAAGATGCAGATGATGTTTTCATTCTTGAAATTCCATTGAAGAGCAGAACTGAAGATGGAGAGATGTTTTCAGGAATTCTGGGATTTTAGGAAACCTCATCTCACATAGAGGGACAGCTTAGAACAGGTAAGTCCACCTGAAAATTCAATTCTGGGGTCTGGTTCTTGAGTCCCAAGTAGTTTGCTTAGAAATGAATGCCCCCTATTAGAAGGGTGGCAAAATCTGACCTGACCTGAAACTGGATCCAAATCGAATTTGCATTGGACACTAATAATTAGACTCACAATTCATATGGGTAAGTCAAGGGTTAGGAAAACCTGACCCTCATTTATAGGCCGCGTTAGGGTCAACCCACCTAATCTATTTAAATGTGTTGGGTTATGGTTAACCGGCATATCTAAACCCGTTTAAACAATCTGGTCATTTAATATTTGTTGCTTAGAACAGTATATTTTATATAAAACAAGGTGAGCTTTTGTTGGGCCTCTTTTTTTCCTGTGATTTGACCCAAATAGAGCCTTTTTTTATCCCAACTAAGGGGATTGAGACCCTGACAAGAACATGTGAGGAGAGAACCCACACAAATGAGAAGAGAGAGAGAGAGAGAGAGAGAGAGAGAGAGAGAGCTTAAGTGTGTGAGGAGTGGGGGGGCGAGCAGGATTGATCCTTAGTGATCCATATGCGAGGCCAAGCTTGGGTTTGGACCAAGATATTCTACAAGTTGGGTCAGGTTAAATTGGTTCACCACATTAAATGAAGGTTATGTGGGTCGGGTATGGATTAACCCACATTGGGTGTGGATTGAAGGTAATTGACCTGTTTTAAAAAGGGGTTGGATGCGAGTTGACCTTCAACCAACAGAAATCCATTTGAACTTGACCGGAGCTGTTTGCCATAGAAGGAGCTCAAACACCCCAAAAAAATTTTTAAGCGAGATGTACGAAGGTGGGTCAAAATGATCACACGCCTGATACATGGGCCACACCTGGAAGACCATCTGCCAAACTTCCAGGCTTCCAGCTATCACTATTGTGGGGGCTGATACAGAAGAATTCCATGATGGGTTCACGGTAAATCACTTCATAGAATTTGTTTGGAAAATCCAAGAGAAGAACGATAATGTGTTCTGTACATAAAGATATTGAGTGCTAACGATAGATATATTTTTATGTTTTGTGTTTGTTATTTAGGTACATATGAAATCTAACTTCATTGAGAAAATGAGATAATTATTATTGATTGATAGTTGGCTTTAAAAGGGGGTCCACATGATCTATCTTATGAGACATCCCCACATGAATAATAATATAGTGCATATATGCAATGGTCTTTAATCCTATGAAAAGTGTTTCACATATTTACTGTGAGAACCTTTTTTCTGAGGCCCATTTGTGGATCCCATTTGGGGATGTGACCAAGGGGGATGAAAAGATTTATGTGGAACTATCCCATATATTAAGTTTGGCCCCAATTAGATGTCCTTAACCCTTTCATCCATGGCCTGTAAATCTAATCCATTCGAATTGGTGCATAGTAAATTCAACAGTCTAATAAATTTAGATTTGAACGAAACTTAAAGTACGTGACTATCAGAAAAGTCCTGTATATTACAAGATTTTAATTAGGTAATAGATGGGCCCCATCTAAACTTTTCGCAAAAAAGTAGTGAGAATTAGTTCTCATACAATTATTTTTCATATATAATCAATAGCCCGTTTACAATGCATACACTGTACTTAAATTTTTAAAATTCATCTTAGACCAGCCTGCAATTTAAGTTTCATCCATGTTGTGTCCACCTACCGACTTGTAATCTCACTATGCAATCAAACATACATAATAGCAATTAAGATGTTGTCAATATTTTAGATCATCAAAGAACCTGAAATTCTGTTAGCGTAGGCTTTTCCTCCGAATTCCATTCCGTAAGTATCACAAATTCTATAATGTGGAGAATCTTAAATCCTGATATGGGCCTGATGTTTGCTAATTATTGTGACAGATTTTCAATACCCAGTATCTCTTGAGGCCCACCAGAAGGACGAAGCCTTGGAAAATATAATAAAGAACTATAGCAACTACTTTTATTCAAATAATACAGAAGAAGAAGAAACAACTTTTGAGACTAGAGCAGAAGAATTTGAGCTGGGATGGACAGAGCCTATTCAAAATTCAGACTTTCTCTATTACGAACCTGGCCTGCTGACCCAACCGAGGACGCCCCAGAGAAGAGAAAATCATACCATAAAAAAAATTCTATCCACACTAGTTGCAAGGAAAGAAGATCATCAACATGAGGAAGACAAATTCCAAAACAAGACCCCATCCCCCAAACTAGTTGCAAGGAAAGAAGATCATCAACATGAGGAAGACAAATTCCAAAACAGGACCCCATCCCCCATTGAGAGAAGAAAAAGATGCAGAAAATTCAAAGGGACTGCAGAAGAAGAAGGACATGAAGTCCTACCCAAGACAAGGAATGCCAGTAATATACCCATAAATACATCAGAATACGAATATAGAGAAGAAGCATCAGCACCTAAACCAGTAAAAGGCACCAAGAATAGGATACTTAGAGTAAGATTTAGAGACCCAGATGCCACAGAGTCCTCCAGTGATGACGATGACTGTGTAAGTCGGCAGAATCGCGGTATTTGTATTCAAGAAATATGTATTCCTGTTAAGAATTCTGGGTTGAAATTCAAAAACTTAGAGGCCAATGTAGAGAGGTTTAGAAGGAACAATTTGTTGGAGAGTTTGTTGATGCAGACTCCATGTCCTAAGAAGCAGAGAAGTAAGAGGAGGAGGAAGAGGAGTATTATCGAAGAGGATGGGGTTTTTCCCTTTCTGTCTTCTCCTCTGACTGCATTCAATTTTGAAATTCCAGGTCCAATACCTGATTTTCAAGATTTGTTTTTTGCAGTAGGTATTAGGATGGATACTTTTTTTGATGATTGTCCTGAGTATATCAATTAAAGCAGCAAAAGCAGCAAGGGTGCAGTCTCATATGATTTGAATAATAAATTAAGTATTAATTTGTATTAAAAAAAACATATGGATAGAATGAATGATACACCTGTAGTGGACTAAGCCCTGGCAATAGGTCATGATTGTACAGGATCCAGGGATGTGCCAGACACAGATACAAAAAACTTCATTAAGCCCTGATTGATGATTGTTATAAAAAAAAAAAAAAAAAGGTTAAAACATCAAACCTAAATTAGACATAAAAAATTCTTTGGATTCCAACGTTCTCTTTCTAAATATCCTCTAGCAAAGGGAAGTACTCAAGAAAATGGCTGGACTAAGCACAGATTAGTTTTCATGTGATGATTTAAAAATTCAGTGGATACAAATTAAAATAATTTAATAATTTAATGCTGGGAATTTGAAATCAAACCAAAAAGAGAGAAGGACTACAATAAGGAGAGAGGTAAAACCTGATAGTTAAGTACTAGTTCTTTTTCAGAAAATGAGGATCTTTAGTATTCTCCAGTATCTTAGCTCCAGAACATACAAAGAGTTGAAGACAAAGATACCATACAACATACTTCACTTGGCATATGGTGTTGAGCACTGCTTTTGGATATAACTACGTTTGCATGCCTGAGTGGAAAGGCATGAGAGGAGAGGAAAACGTCACTTAGCCGGAAGTCATTCCAAATCAAATCTTATATTAGGAATGTAAACGGCTTGATTCCTGCCCTTAATCCCAGGGAGAACTGGAACTAGAACCGTTTCTTAGAGGATGGATCCAATGGAATTAAGCAAGAACCGGCTTACAAGTTTGGGAACCGGTTTGGTAAGAATATTGGTATTTGGTTCCAGAACTGGCTCCCACTTCTATTTTCATTTTTATTTTTTTTAGAGAAAATTGGTACGAGTGAATTCCATGTAAATTCACTGCCTCGAGCAGATTGCACCGGGGCATATGGGATCCTTTTCATTGAAAAAAATAAAATAACTATTAAGGGAAATTAATAGATAAATGCACATAAGCAGGGGCGTTGAAAAGTATTTCCACGGCCTCTACAAATAGTTTTGGTATAAACAGTTTAGGGGAGGAAATTTAATAGGATAAGATCAGCTCGAAATGGATTAGGTCAAGATGGGGGTCTACACTCGAAGACCCAAGACATATCACTATATCGAAATTTGTCTCCATGGAAACCAACGGCTTTAGGGGCTATTTGTTTTTTTTCATATGTGATGTGAAAATGATTTACACATGTAAATGACTTAGATGTGAAATACAATTTTTGTTTATTATTTTCACATTCTTTCAAATGTGAATTAATTACACCAAGGGCTAATATGTGTTTTAAAAATATCTCAAGATCCATGTTGAATCAACACTTGAAATTTGACTTTTTCGCTGAAAGTGACTTTTTGAACAAGATTAACGGTTGGGATCATGAAAATGGGGCCCACAAAATCCCAGATATTAAGGTCAACGGCCTGAACTGTTTCATAAATATCTCATAACGTAAGACGAACCAACGGTTGAAATTTTGTACCATGGCCGTTATCATCATTTCAGACATTTTGGACCGTTCAGATCTTGCATTTAAAGCATACAAGATGCAAAAATTAAGAAAAACCGGACTGGCAGTATGCATCTAGTGGCTGAAATATTCTTTTTAAGATATCTCAAGAGTATGATGAATCAAGATCTAAAATTTGGTTTCTTAACTAAAAATGGCATTCTGAATGAGATGAACGGTTCGGATTGTGATAACAGGGCCCACAAAATCCCAAAATTGAAGATGAACGGCTTGATTTGTGTCATAAAGATCTCATAATGTAAGATGATCCAACAGCTGATTTTTTGCACCATAGCCGTTTATGACATTCCAAATAACTTGGACGGTTTTGATCATGATTTTGGTGGCCAAGAAATTAAAAAATAAAAAAAAACGTGCAGGGCGTGAAACGCTGTTCACGCCTCGTACCAGCGCCTCCTGAAAATGGGTGGGAATCCTTTTCACACCTGTAGAGGTGTGAAAAGTTTCTACTCTTTTTGCTTTTGATTTACACACCAAAATTATATGAGATTTACACAGCACATGTATTAAATGTAAAAACAAACATGAATGTGTAAAATCATTTCACATGAATAATGTTTACATATGTAAATGGCAAAAAACAAACAACCCCTTGACCATTGCAAAATTCAATGTCATTTTCTTCTTTTAAACACGACGACAAGCGGCTGTCATTGGAAACTGACGGCCTTAGCCACTGCAAAATTTGATGTCATTTTCTTTTTTTAAATACAACGACTAGCGACTGTTAGGAAATTCGTTAAAAATGCCAACCCTAGACTGTCACTAATAATAGACTACCCTGGGCCATCATTTTTTCTTTGAATTTTTTATTTTTCATAAAAATAAAAAAGATAAACAACTGCTAATAGCCTTTGATTTCATTTTTGACGAATTGCCTGACAGTCATAAGCTGTTATTTTTTGAAAAAACGATGTCGACTTTCACAATGGCCCATGTCGCACGTTTGTGACGAATTTTGATATAAATACCAACCCCCAACTTGCACCCATAGTAGGTCAATCCAAATATAGTTAATGGGTTATTTTGACATAATTTTGAACTTGAGATTTTCAAAATTTTAGGTTTTCTAAAGTCATTAACAAAAAAACCTCTAACATTTAAAATGCTTTTTTTCTACTTCTTTTTTCCTTTTTGTGATGGACATTTAGAAGTAGTGTTTTCCTTTTCTCCCCCTTAATTAAGAAATTGTATATATCGGCCAACCTTGAAATTAACTGTGAAAGTCCCACGAAATATAGCACTACACATCCATATTATTCCCACCCAAAAACTATGTTCATAAAACTAAAACGCAAATACAATAGGGATGGCAATGGGTCCATTTAAATGGAGACACGCCCTAACTTGCTCCTATTATGGGTGAGTTTGGTAGAGTTTTCTTGGAATGTGGTGGGTTTGGATTTTGTTGATCTAACCCATGCCACTACATATACATAATATTTATTTATTACTATAAGTATATACAAAATTGATATGGTGAAAGTGGTGTTGTGGCATTAACTTAAGGTATATGTGAAGATAAGATTGTGTGTTCAAACTTTGTCACACTTGTTTTCATACATTGTAATATTTTAAAATTTTATAAGCTTTAAATTTGACTTAATCCTGACCCAAACGATGTAGGTTTAGTTGGTATCACATAAACCATCAAGGGGTGGATCGGATTTGGATGAGCAAAAATTGAAAGGAGGAGCCCCAAACCCGCTCAGTTGTAATCCCTAAAACACACCCTATGGGACAGAAAAACATGTGGCTTTTAACCGTTCAAAAAACTGTTTTTAGCTGCAGCCAACAGTGTTTTTTTTTTCCTTTGCTATAAAAGTCAAGTTTGCCGGGGGGGTGATTTTTTTCCGCTGCTAAAGAGTGTCATTTTTGCCGTATCTAAGCTCTGGTGGTGGTTTTAGTCAATAAAAAAATAATGTTTGCTGCTAAAATTGACTTTCTCACATCACTTTTGGTCGGACTCAGTTAACAATGGGTGAAGATTCCCTCACCTGCAACCGACCCATCCACGACACAGATTGTTTCGAGTCTTTATCGGCTTGGGTTTTCAACACTTGTATCAGACAGGGTTCCCGAGTTCCGAGTTCCGAGTTTTGGCACACCAGATATCTCAACTGAGTTCCATTCTATGGGCATATAACTTAGCTCAGGCTTAACCCATTTTATTTCTTTTTTTTACATTGTCCACCTCCATCTACTCTAATTAAAAAAGCTTTAAAGAAATTTAAAAAGGAGACAGCCCCTTGGCTTAGCTCTTTGAGGCAAGAGCTCTAATTTGTATATTCTCTAAAAATAGAAATACAAATAGAGGTTAGCCAAATGCTTTAATATGTAAATAAGCTCTAAATCTTAAAATACGAGCTTATTTTAGAGTTTACAAAAAGCCCCTTAAAAATTAATCCACGCAGACCAAGTGCCGTATATTGGCCCCGAGCAAAGCACCAGCACTATTTTTACCGGATCAATGGTCTAGACCAACACACTATAGTATCCAGTGTTCAAGGATTATCTAGCATCTTGAAGATCCTAACGATTGTAGTCATCGAATCTAGTGGATCTAATATGCTTCCATAGTTTGAACCTTTGGAGAAGATATAGGCTATTTTTTTTTATGACCTAAGATATCCTTGCTAGCTTAGCTTTCGGACCTTTAACTTTTGATCTAGGGGTTGCCAAATTCTAACGTACAAGAATTATTCTTTGCGGGTACAAATATGCTGCATACATAGTACCCAGATAACGCAAGAGACGGGAGTTGAACTTTAGACTTGGGAAGCAAACTCAAGGTTTAAACCAATTGAGCCACCTCCTTAACGGCACAAAAAGAAATTAGATACCGTGTCCAGTAAAACAGTCATGAGATTGCCCAATTTATTTGAATCAATGTTTCAAGTAGTTCTTTCTCTGCCATATGTTTTTCTTCAATCCTAAAGACAGGTAAATTAGGGCCGTGTCCAGCTTGCCAAACCATATTATAAGTTTGACTCTAGGCTTTTTTATTTTATTTTATTTTTTTATGAAAAAAAAAAGTCAACACTTGTTGTAGATGGGATGAGACTAAATTGATGATTATATCTCAATAACATTTATGTTAGGACACGGCTCTAATAATGATGATGATCTTATTTCTACTTATCTAATCACACCTACCACGGCGACAGTAAGATCACAATGCTCATTTCCAAAACACAGTGAAAAACAATAATATGAACTCAATTTCTTATCTTATTGTACGAAAAGAAAAAAAAAACAATATATGGTTAGAAAAAAAAATCAATAGATGCTTAGCTATTATTCATTTCATCTCAAATTTACAATTTTGCCGCAAAATCTCACTACCTTGGAAGAAAACAAACAATTTACAACTGTTGCACATCAAAACAACAAGCTCAACTCTTTGTAACTTTTCGTTGCAGGCAGTCACGATGAAACTTTAAGACACATAAACAATAGTGCCAGGATCATCGCCATCCCTCTCTAGGTATTCCACCTCTATGAGGTGTTCAATCCGTTTCTTGGTGGCCTTCAGATCTGGCTGCAAATTAATCAGAATCGAAAGCTCAATAGGTTCAGTATATTGAATTGGAATTAAAGAAAATATATATCAACTTCCAGGATTCTATAAAAAATGTAAAGAACTGAATTATCTGGGTAGAAGCCAAAAAACCATGCATCTATCTGAAACCTTGAGCCCAAATTTCAACCAATCAAATAAGTTCACAGTGGTGGACCCCACAATGTATAAGAAGTTATCCAAATCATCCAGAGACCGGGAGATCATAGGCAATTGCCATTCCTTTAGAGCCATAGTTTAATTCTACTTCTGACCACATATATTTGTAGGTCAAGATCCCATGAGTTGGAATCTTCTAATCTTCCAGACAACATTACTAATGAACTGTTAGAAGTGAAACACAATGTAATAGGCCCAACATATACAATGACCCAATAAAACATAGAAGAATAGGGCTTTCATGCAAAGAAGTTGTGGGCAGATAAAACTATATTTGCATACCACAAAAGTCACATAGCCTTAGAAATCAATGTATCATTCTTATATTTGAGGTATTTTGCACTAACTAACATACATAAATACATGCATACATCCATGTATGATATATATAGGAAAATATTTTAGTGAAAATTGTTCTCACCATTTTTCCCTTGAGAACGATGGGTCGGGCTCATCTATTACCCAATTCAAACCTTACAATGGCCAAGGACTTCCTGGATAGTCACACACCTCAAGTTTGGCATACATCCAAATGGACTAGACTGTTTTGGCCGTGGATGAAGAGGTTAAGGTTATGCGATTAAAGCTAAACTTGATATTTAGGGTGGTCCGCATGAATCTTTCGTACAACCAAGGTTTATGAAAATAATCAAAACCCCACTTGACATAATCAATTAGAAAAAGAGACCACTAAGTTTATAATGAGTTTTAGTAACATCTAATGACTGTAATCAAAACCCTACTTACTCAAATTGGATTCTTATCTGAGGTAGTAGGCGTACTGTCAGATTTAGCTGGTTGTATTCAGGCGTTTTCCTCGTTAGCGCGCCTTTGCTCAGAAATGACCACTGAGCCTCTTGCTTCTTATTACGATAATTCAGTTGTATATATGAAGATTTTAGCTTTCTACTAACAAGGCGGCACCCTCTTACTAAATTCTCAGACTTGTGGCCCTATTATGATTAAGAATGTGGGTTATCATAGAAATTAGAAAGTCTTAACACATTTTGCTATCACCTCCTCTTGCAGTTATGATTACGGTAGGATCCTAATTAAATAATAGGATTGCCCAAACAAATATGTTGGCGTTTCGTGATGCTTTAGTGAATCCCACATGGGCTCCACTTTTTTTTTGGTAAACAAAAATTTTAGGGATTTTTATGAAAAAATTAAACTTAAACATTAATTAAACAATTTTACGAAGAAATATAATAAAATAACGAGATAGTTACTCGTACTTAGTTACTCGTACATTTTTTTGATGAAATTACCTTGGTTGATGATATCAATAACTCTATTAAAGATATGATTGACTTTAGTTGCAACATGAGATATTCTGCTCCATTTTCTTTTAATTAATGATGGAAGTGTGATGAAAATTATTGTATTTTGTGTTCCGATAGTCTTTCTTAAGTGGTCTTGGCAATCTTCCTTAGGTGGTGTGGGTCCCATCTTAGTTTCTATAGACTTGTTACCCTTTCAAATGAGGATTTTCTCCCAATTTGGTGTTTGGAGTTCAAGGTGTTTAGTGAAATGCCTAAATGAAGATTTTCTCCCCGATTTGGTGGGGGATGAATTTGAGTGTGCTTTTCTGAACTCTAGAGTTTGAAGTCACTTGTTTGGGAAATTCTTATAAGTCTTGATGTTTGTGAGCAACATGTAGGGAGGCACGTTGGACAATCTTTGAGTGGTGAATGTGAAGTTTTCTCCTAGGTAGTGCGTTATTTGTGTGGGGTTTTAAATCCCAAGAGAGTTTTTTTGTTTCATTATCTAAAATCTTTGAACAAATCTTAAGCTTGGATTTGATGGTGAAAGAATTGAACACGCATTATTATGTGATTTGTGAAAGACTTATTGAATCCTTTGTCATTGATACATTCACTGCATCATTTTTTTTTTCATACATTTATTTGAAATGAAAATTTAAATTCCCACCAAATCTTAACATCATTCCCTTCAAACTTAAGACAATCAAATATTAAAACTTTTAAATGAGAAGAGGAAAAGTCACAAATAAAAAAAAAAGTTGCAAGCAGTTGATATCGTCAAATGAGTTGATGATATCTTCAACTGGATAGTTTCATCCAAACAAGATGTACTAACAGCTATCTCATCATATTATGGTTTTTATTCATAAAACTATTTAATTAAGGTTTAAGCTTAATTTTTTTCGTAAACATCCCAAAATTTTATGATGCCAGGTTTATGGTGGATTTGGGTTTAACCCAGCCAAAATCTAACCAATTGATCAAAATTGTAAATAAATTCTTAGGCGTTTATACATATGTATGTACATACATATATACATAAAACATTGATGCAGCATCATTCAGTGCACAACTTGCGAATTTTCGCACTTATACAAGCACATCCATCCTCATCCGATGTAGAAATCTTTAGCAGGTGTAAAACCATTTTGTAAGTCATAAAGCTAGATAAAAGAGAATAACACAATGAAGACATCAATATTAGAATGATACGAGGAAGACATCAACATTTAAAAAAAAAAAACACTGGCAACTATTTTCATCACAGAGAATATCTATTTATAGATTAAATATTATGTGTTTAGAAAAGTAAAAATAGAACAAATCATAAATAAAGAAACACCATCTAATTTCATGATGCATTTTATGCATCATGAAAATTAGGATTTTCTAACATCCAGGTTAGGTAACTTACTAAATTAGATCATACATAGAAGAAATCTATGCAATGAGTCAATGTTAGCACAAAGCGTAAAGTTTCAAGGGTTAGGCTTACAATCCAACATAGGTCTCACCTAGGTTCGAGTGAACGACTGTCATCATATCAATGCTAAGCTAGGGGCATTCATATATACTTCAGGGTTCAACCAACTTGATCAATTCATGTTTAGACCAAAACGTTAATCCAGCCTAAGGTTAGACGGCTTGTACAATGTTGGCTCCTTCAAAATTTCGTTCTTTCGTACAACCAAAGTTTATGAATATAATCAAAACCCCACTTGACATAATCAATTAGAAAAAGAGACCACCAAGTTTATAATGAGTTTTAGTAATATCTAATGACTGAAATCAAAACCCTACTTACTCAAATTGGATTCTTATCTAAGGTAGTAGGCATATTGTCAGATTCAGCTAGTTGTATTTAGGCGTTTCTCTCATTAGCTCGCCTTTGCTCAGAGGTGATGGTTGAGCCTCTTGCTTTTTATTGCAACGATTCAGTCGTATATATAAAGATTTCAGCTTTCTGTTAATCGAGCGGGGCCCTCTTACTAAACTCTCAGACTTTTAGCCCTATTACAATTTAGGAATGTGCGTTTATGATAGAAATTAGAAAGTCTTAACACATTATGCTACCACCTCCTCTTACAGTTATGATTACAGTAGGATCCTAATCAAATAATAGGACCGCCCAAACAAATCTAATGGCGTTTCACGATGCTTTAACGAATCTCACATGGGCTCCACATATATATTTTTTTGGCAACAAAAATATTTAGGGATTTTTATGAAAAAAAAAATTAAACTTAAACATTAATTAAACAATGTCACAAAGAAAAATAATTAAAAAAATGAGACACTTGCTCTACCATTTTTTTGACGAAATTACCTTAGTTGATGATATCAAAAACTCTATTAAAAAAATGATTGACTTTAATTGAAATAAGGGATATTCTGCTCCATTTTCTTTTAATTAATGATGGAAATGTGATGAAAATTATTGTATTTTGTGTTCCGATAGTCTTTGTTAAGTGGTCTTGGCAATCTTCCTTAGGTGGTGTAGATCCTATGCTTAGTTTTTATAGACTTGTTGCCCTTTCAAATGAGGATTTTCTTCTAATTTGGTGTTTGGAGTGCAAGGTGTTTGGTGAAATGCCCAAATGAAGATTTTCTCCCCGATTTGGTTCGGGATGAATTTGAATGTGCTTTTATGAACTCTAGAGTTTGAAGTCACTTGTTTGGGAAATTTTTATAGGTCTTGATGTTTGTGAGCAACATGTAGGGAGGCACATTGGACAATCTTTGAGTGGTGGATGTGAGATTTTCTCCTAGGTATTGCATTATTTGTGTGGAGTTTTGGATCCTAAGAGTGTTTTTTTGTTCCATTATCTAGAATCTTTGAACAAATCTTAAGCATGTGAGTTGTGAAAGACTTATTGAATCCTTTTTCTTTGATGCATTCATGGCTTCTTTCTTTCTTTTTTTTTTCTCCTTACATTTGTTTGAAAAGAAAATTTAAATTCCCACCAAATCTTAGCATCATCCCCTTCAAATCTAAGACAATCAAGTATCAAAACTATTAAATGAAAAGAAGAAAAGTCAAAAAAGAAAAAAAAAGTTGTAAGAAGTTGATTATATTATCAAATGAGTTGATAATATCGTCAACTAGGTAATTTCATCCAGAAAAGATGTACTAAGAACTATCTCATCATATTATGGTTTTTATTCATAAAACTATTTAATTAAGGTTTAATCTTAATTTTTTTTCGTAAAAATTTAAAAATTTATGATGTTAGTCCTACCGTGGATTTGGGTTTAGCCTAGCCCAAATCTAACCAATTGATCAAAATTGTATATAAAAAAATTGTAAATAAATTCTTAGGCCGTTGTACGTATGTATGTAATAAAGTCTTAGGCCTTTGTATGTATGTATGTACATACATATATCTATGTAAAACATTGATATAGCATCATTTAGTGCACAACTCGCTCACTGGAATAGTGTAGACACCTCAATGTGTGACCTACACAGGGCCTTACTTAGCACCCGAACTTGGGGGATCGAAACATCTCCCTCAGCCCTTGATCTTTATAAAAACATCAGCCTCATTCGTAAATCCTATCATCTCTATCCAGGCCTTGGAAGTTTAATGGTGTACAATTCATTTAGATGGGCGTGCATTTGATCCATCAGTCCAGTCCATTTGGATAGGTGCAAAACTCAAAGGGCAAGTGAAATTCAAGGAGTGTGTGTGGTCTACTTGAATGGATCATTTGTGAGTCCCAATCTGGTGGGAAAAATTTTGCATCGGGCAGCCAACGGGGTGGGTCCCACTTGATGGTCCATCTAGGTGGACCACATACATGCACCCCCACTGCCGAATTGCATCTGTACCCAAGGTTTGGGTCCCATTTAAATACACTGGATCGTTGGATAGACTGCACACCTATTTAAATGAACCGCACATCATTAAACTTGTAGCGCCCTGATGGAGATGATAAGTGTGAGTGATGAGGCTGATTTTTTTACAGAAAGGAGGGGACTCAGGAGATCTTTCCTTTGGTCCCATTCCCAGATACATAAAGAGAGAGACGGGGGAGGGGGGGGGGGGGGGGGGGGGGGGGGGGGGGGGGGCATATTCATGCACATCTATCCTCTACTGAGCACTGGTGCTCACCTTTACAACTTTCTAGTGGGGTCACTAGGGGTCCCATTTGAAGATGGAACTGTGGGAGATTGAAAGATCTCCCCTTACTTGCCCATGCATGGTGGAGGTTCAAATCATTATCCTAATTACAAGTTTTCACTATCCAAAATGAGTGCAAGCCGATCCAACAATTAAATCAAATTTGATGGTACCAAACTAGGGATCGGTGACTATCACCAGCGGTCCCTATTTTATATTCCACTTGGATGGATCATAAGTTGGGCCCACTAGGTGTTTTGGCATCTGGTGCTCACCTTATCGTGAGCATTAGTGCTCATGAGAAGTTTTCCCATAAACCGTCCTCACAATTAGCAGGAAACTTTTTTTATACTATTTTCTATAGTGAGGCCCACTGTGTGATCCATCCAAATGGACCACACACATAACCCCCCTAAATCTCACATGTTCACCAATTTGGGTGCCATCTAATTTAAATAGATCGTTGGATCAACTATTAGGTATTCTTGGAAATCCTCTCATGCAGTTAAGAAGTTTCTCAAATGTGAATTTTCCACACTGGCAAAGAAAAATTGCGAGAATTCCCCCTCCTGAAGACCATTGCCAAACGTGCACGTGGGCAGGCTTTGGAGGAATTGGACCTAGTGTTCAGCGCAAGGCCACCATCGTATTCGTGGACTCCTCTCGAACTTCTTCACAATGGAACTTTTTTGCTACTCCTATCTCAATATGAATTGCCCAAAATGAAGAAAGAAAAGGGGTAAAAAAAAAAAAAAAGTTAGCTCTACACCCCTCTAATCCCCGTATGAAGAATTTCTTAATTGTCCACACGTGAACAATTTGTACTCCTCCATGTATGTGGACGATTATGTCTCTTTCTCTGATTGGAGATTGTGATCACCTCATCAACGATCTAGTGGCCGTCAGTTGATCTGGACTATCCATTGCCGTGCATGTGGAGTTCCTAGAAACAAATAATTTTCAGATCAATGGCAATCAAATTCTGGGCCTGTAAAGGGTCTTCCCAGTACCCACTTGTAAAAGAAGAGCAATATTTAATCAATATTAGTCCCATTGCACCTAGTCCAACTCATCCCAAAGTGTGGGTTTCATTTCATGGGCCTTACAATGTTGGGACCAACTCAACCTAGACTGGGCTGTACCTGCATCTATTTTCTAATCCGACACTTAAAGGCCCAGGTCCAGCCCAGACTCAGATTTTTAGCAGAAAGGTGCACATGTATGTAGCAAACAGGCTAGGCAATATTGCCTGAACTTTTAGGCTCTTGGGCCTGGTTACGGGCCATTTTTTGTACGCCAAGGGCTCAGACAAACTCGAACAGTCCCACATGACCATCAAAATAGATTCTTCAATACGTTGCTGATTATTTTCAGCACATCCAAACTTGGATCATAAATACATGAACTGCAGATAAGATTTGAATAACAAGAAATATGAAACTTGTACTTGAATCCATCGGAACAGGGTGAGATGGCTTCTTACTTTGGGGATTTCTAACACTCTTCCACTAATCCTCAAAGCGTGATTTTCAATGGGTAATCAAATCCCTCTTGTTTTAGCAATAGGAGTCCTACTTTTTCAATAACCTTCTCAAATTCAAATATCTCATGAAAGAGACTTAATCTAAATGAATTCATTGACATATATGCATCTTACACTAGTGTTCCCCACACAACATTGGACATGTGGTTATTGGGCCACATTAAGGAATTCCTATGTAGGCATCACGCCACTGTGGATAGGCCTTCGCCCAGAAAGCACATTGAGTAGCCAATCTTCGACCTTAAAAGTTTGCTTGCATAAATCTAAAACCAAATTATAAATTTGGCAGAAGTCTATCTCCAAAGGCCCTTCAATTTAACAAATCCAGGGCAGACCCATCAATTAAACGGATCCAGTCCATGCCCACAATTGATGAATTGTTAAAATGCATCATGGGCCATCACAGATCTTCCATGTTTCTAAAATCTTTTAATTGCTTAAAATAGAAAATGAAGGTGCCAATTGCCTATTTTCTGGTTAATGGCAAAAAATAGAAGCTGACTAATATGGATGTTCTTGCCCTCAAAGCCACTGTATTTAGGAAAGACTTTGTCCAGAGACTTAGATTAGTGTAGGTAATGTGATTGCAAGTCCCTGTCCTTCACGTATCACTTTCCTAATCGTAATCCACGTACTGGAAATTTTCCATATCTGTCTTCTTCTTGTTCTCTATATAAGTAGAATAAAAAGTCATCACTCAACACATGAATACAGACACTACGCTAAGATACTCAACGAATTCCTTGTTGCTTACGAGTTGATGTACTCCTGTCAAGACCAACTCGAGTTGCTTAAGTGTTCTGACAGATTTTCAATACCCAGTATCTCTTGAGGCCCACCAGATATAAGAAGACTGGGAAAGTATAACAAAGAGCAGCATAGCAGCTACTATTATTCAAATGATACAGAAGAAGGAGAACATCCCTTGACAGTAAAGCGGAAGAATTTGAGCTGGGACGGACAAAGCCGATTCAAAATTTGGACTGTCTCTACTACTAGCCTGGCCCGCTGACCCAACCCAGGAAGCCCCAGGCCCCAGAGAAAAGAAAATCATACCATTAAAACAAATTCATCCAAAGCCCTGAAACCAGTTTCAAGGGAAGAAGATCAGCATGAAGAAGACAAATCCTAAAACAAGACCCCACCCACCATTGAGAGAAGAGAATGCATAAAATTCAAGGGGACTGCAGAAGAAGATCAAGATGAAATCCTACCCAAGACAAGGAATGCAAAAAATATACCCATAAATATTTCAGAAAACGAAGACAGAGAAGCAGCAGCATCAGCTAAACCACTAAAAGACGCCAAGAATAGGATACTAAGAGTAAGATTTATTGACCCAGATGCCACAGAGTCCTCCAGTGACGATGACGACTATGTACGACGGCAGAATTGCAGTATTTGTATTCAAGAGATATGTATTCCTATTAAGAATTCTGGGGTGAGATTCAAAAAATTGGATGCCAGTGTAGAGAGGTTTAGAAGGACTAATTTGTTGGAGAGTTTGTTGATGCATACCCCATGTCCTAAGAAGAAGAAAAGTAAAAGGATGAAGAGGAGTATTATCAAAGAGGATGGGATGTTTTCCTTCCTGTCTTGTCCTCTGACTGTATTCAATTTTGAAAATCCTTGTCCAATACCTGATTTTAAAGATTTGTTTTTTTTCATTACGTATTTGGATAGATAATTTTTTTGATGATTGTCCTGAGTTCATCTATTAAAGAAGCAAAAGCAGCATAAAGCTCAGGCGATGCACGGGTGAAGTCTCACTTGATTTGAACTATAAATTAAGATTAATAACTCCGACCAAGTATTAATTTCTATGAAAAAGAATAGATGGATTGAGTGAATGATACACCTGCACGGGGCTAAGCCCTGGCTCGTGGAAATAGGTCATGTTTGTATAGGATCCAGCGATGTGTCCAGAGACAGATACAAAAATTTTCATTAGTCCTCGGTTCAGGTTTGGGCTCATGTCGACTATCAATTCTACAGTGCATCCCCAAGACCAGTGAAAAAAGTACCGGGTCGTACTGCCGCGTTACTTGACTCGGTGATCTTCCAAGTCAAGCAGGCAATGAAAAGTTTTCATTGTGATCATAGCCACTAGCTCATCAGCTCACCTACCTGCAATGTGGCTGGTAGTCTGCAACAGGCCCATTCATTCCATATGGCCTCAAACTCAGATGAACGGGATGACTAAGAACATCTGATTATGGGCCACCAGATTTGATGTTTAGAACTTGTTTGAGCATCCATCGTATCTGCGATTACCTGGACAGTTATGATACACATGTGTGTCGTGTAATTTTCTTTGTTTTTTGAATGGTATGTGCGTGTAATTTTCTCCCAAGAGGTCTCTTTCATTTAGACCTGACAAACGGGTCGGGTTGACCAAATTTGGGTCAGGTCAACTCGAATCCAAATTTGTTAGTTCCAACCCTAACCCGATTGGTTTTTAAAACTGATTGAAAACCTTTAACCCACACCCATGGTAAGTCAACCCAACCTGACCCGCCTAACCCGAATTTGATGTAGGTTGGGTCAGGTTGACCTAACCTAACATATTTAATTTCTTTTTTGTGTATGATTTAACTCATTTTATATGATTCAATTTCATTTGTAAAGCTTTCTTTACATCTAAACTTATTTCAAATGTTGCATTGAGCATAAGTTTATAATTTATCAATTTTTAAGGTGTAAAAAATGGAGAATCTATTAATATTTTCTTGCCCATTTATTAAGAATTTGAGATAATCGCTTCTCAATTTTTGTTTAATTTTATAATTCCATATTTGAGTATAAGTGTAAGACTCATTAACGATAATGTATTTCATTTATATCCATATTTTAGAGGTAAATTTATATGCCAATATACAAATAGAAAACATATATCAATATTTTAAGTGCAAAAACATTATATTTTCAAATAAAAAATAAGTTTTATATTCTAAATATTAAAATTTTACATAAATCTTCTACAAAAAATTAAAAGTACATAGTTTATAGCCCACATGAATAAAAAAAGTCACATGAAAATTGAAAAGCTATGATATTTAGTGAAATCTAAACAGGTCAAACGGATTAGGCGGGTTAGGCGGGTCAACCCTAATCCGACCTATTTTTATATCGGTTGGTAAACCCTAACCCTAAGTCGACTTGTATTTCAAACGAGTCGGGTTAGGCTGGTTGGAAACAGGGCGAGTTAGGCTAAGTTGGCCGTTCGAGTTGGATTTTGCCCGCTCTACTCTCATTCTTCGTAGTGAAGGTAAAATAAATATCAGGATCCTATGAGACCCTTTTGGATGCATGCCAACTATGGTCGATACGGTGATGAAAAGCTATCATTGTGGATTACTTTTTTGCCAAAAACAATAGCCTCGTCAAATGATTCAAATCCTTGATTTTTTGGGCTAGGTCGAGGCATATTCAAGTATAGCCCAACTTAAGAAACAGATTCATATGTCTGGGTCCAGCTCGACAAGGCCCAAGCCCCGACTGCTGCAAATATGTCCTGCCCTTGCCCACCCATTTAGTTAATCGGGTGGGTTGAAACAGGCTCCAATCACTTGTTTGGGCAAATCAGTCACCAAACTGGAAGCACAAGTTAGCCGGCCAACCCAGCCTAAGGCTTTTTCCACCAATTCAACCCCGGACCAAATATTAAAGGGTCCAATTTTCGTTCCATGGTTTTCCCAAGTACTAAATCACCAGCCTAAACCTGACCCAGAGCGACAGGGCCTGAGCTGGCCCACGCAACAGCACCCCTACCGATCACGTGGTAGATTTTATGGATCAAGAATTTTTATCCAAAATGTTTCTCCCGCGGGCCATGGTTCTTACCAAAGGTGAGAAAAAGCGAATGGTTTATACGGATCAAAAGAGGTCAATGCCAATTCATAAATTTGCCACTTTGCATGGACCAGTGGACCAGAGCTCTGTATGGAGGATTGTCATTTCATCACCAGAGTCCAGATCCCCTATGTGATCTCTCTCACACTTCGCACTAGTGAAAGAATGGAACATACGGTGGGCCATGGCTCATCTGATGAAAATCTAAGCCATTTAAAATGAGCTCCTGCCGCCAATCCTAATGGTGAGAGATTTAGTTGGATGGATGTGTGGGTGAGTGAGTATTTGCTAGAGAGAGGAGACAGATAAAAAAAAGGCCTTCACACCCTTTTATGACATGTCTTTAAATTTTAATAAAAAATAGGTTGGTCCCACCACAAAATTAAGTATATCTTTACTAATATAATTAGCACAATTGTATGCATTATTAAACATATTCATTAATGACGTTATTTGCTAAGTCTTCCAGTGCAACTAACTCATTTTGAAATAAAATTTGAGAAAATCTCATAAACAAGCTGGGCACTAATGTTAAGCGGCTTGAAATTAGGGTATGGGATGTCATTCAGGTGATGCAGAATCCCTGTCACCCCTTCATACTAATTAGGGTACCCTGCCACAAGTTTAGTTTGACAATGATCAAGATCATGTCCTCAACTAGATATCACTTTTTATACATTCATTTGATTTTGGAGGCCCGTATCCCAATCATTTCATGTCCTTCTGAATTAAAATTTAGTGATTAACCTTTTTATCCACTGTACCTTTTTCCTAATTTCACCCTTCAATGTAAATTACTTTCAAATTTTTCTCTCGGAATTCTTCAGTTCTTGAATGATGTATGGTTGCAATTTTGAGTGCAGGATGTTCATGCTCCGTTGAAGAGCTGAAATGCTACGTGAATGGTAAGAACAAGGTCACAACCATCTCTGCTGGCGAAGAAGAGATATGTAGTGCAATATTCAAGGTGACCCCACCTTTCATCTCTCTGGAAATTTAGTCCAGGATTTACAACATTTTAAATAAACGGTTCTAATTGTGATTCACCTGGAATAATTATGCATTAACTGACAATACAAAACCTTTAATTGATCGTACTAATAGACAATCATGGATCAATCACAGCCCATGCATAAATCTCGTAACTAATGTTACAGAAATTATCATCTTAGGAAAATGTCAAGACTACAGGATTCTCTCAGATGTTTTCAGCCTTGGTGCATGTATTCTCAAGATACTCTAGCTCATTACGGTTGTCGGAAGAATTATTTTAAGTAATAAAAAAAATGCTTAGTACATTAGTCTTGGTGTCAGCTATCTCATTAAATTGAGGATTTTACAAAAAAAAAAAAAAAAACTACTTTAAACTCCCTGTAGAATAAAAAAGAATCTAAAATACATGTATCCACCACAATAGTCTCAAGGGCCCTTTTTGGTTTTTTTTTTTTTTTTCACCTAGCGGCAATATCCCAGCTCACTCAAATATATGAGCAGAGATATTCCTACTTGTTTTTCCTTCTTCTTCCTCATCCTCCTTCCTCCTTCTCCTCTAACTCCTTTCATCACTATCAACTAACCCCTTACCCACACAACGTTTTCCTTTGTAATATAGAGACCTTATAGTCTTAAACTTGTGTGCAAGTGAGTGCTTATTACCAAAACACCATAATATTACATATACTCATTTAAATCCATCATCTTCCACATCCATTTTTCTCCCACAACCTAAATAAAATCATTTGAACCCATTCATCTTCTTCTAGCCAAACAAATGAAACTCCATCCCCGTCCCACATAACTCTCTCTATTTATTTCTTAAACCCATATTCTCTCTCTTCTTTCTTTTATTTTCTTTCTTCTCTTTTCATTTTTACTCTCTATAACTCACCTTAAGGTCACATTTCTTTGTGTAGCTAGCAATCAACTCTCAGTCATTTCATTAAACACCCTGTGGGCATCGCCCAAGTGTTCTACCCCATCAACATCTCAGTTCATTCCCTCTGCATCTCCTTTCCTACTAATCCAATTCACAACATCTAAACCAACTTCAGACCTATGACCAAGAATCTCTAACATTTTTCTTTCACCATCATCTTTAAATTCACCCATCATCACTATCCAATCTCCATTACACGGCGACCACCACCCTAAAACGAAGTTGTTACTGTTTTTTTTTCCTGAATCTAACTTGAGCGGCGATATCCCCGCTTAATTGTAAAGAAGAAGAGGAAATGAGTAGGAATATCTCCATTTGTGTACATAGGTGAGCAGTGATATAGCCATTGGGCGAAACAAAAAAAAAAAAAAAAAGAAGAAAAAAGGGCCTATGAGACTATTATGGTTGATACATATCTTTTAGGTAATTTTGGTTTATTATGAATCTAAGGGTAGTTTTCCAGTAAAATCCTCTGTTAAATTTAACCTTTGAATCTGAGTTGTTGTGGCATTGTACGACACTCATCTAACTTATCTCTATGTAGCCATGAAGCAATAGTGAGTTTACCAGCTATATCTAATTTATGCTTGAGAACATAGGGATTGTTTGTTGGGAAAATTACTTACGAAGAATGTGCAATCAGAAAAATAAATAAATAATTAGTAAATAAAAAGTGAATGTGAATAGTAATACTTGGCATAATGTGAATGTGAGAAATTGAATAAAATAATATTAAAAATAATGGACAAGACCCATAAATTAAGATGCTTTCTTAAGGATAACAATTTCTCATGTGTAGGTGGTTTTGATGAAATTTTGACCCAAGTATATAATGGCCAACTCTGATTAACACAAGGAAAGTTTGAAAAGATACACTCGAGTGTCACTTGAAATTTATTATTATTTTTTAAATTCTTGGTTTTAGAAAATACCCAACATAATGCAGTAGGTTGGACATCCAAAATCTCACTAAACTATCTGGGCTTCAATCTTGGGCTTCGAACAGTCCATGATTTGGTCCCTCTTCAAGAATGTTCACTTTAATTGCAGATATATTTGTCCTCCTTTGAAGAAGTTTTTTAATGTCGACGGAATCCATAGCTTTAAGTAAAACAAGCCAACAAATGAGAAATTAGGGGAAAAAAGGAGGACTTATTCTAGTATATTTATATGTTAATTTTGTTAATTATCCAAGACTTGCAAAAGTAAATAAATATATGAATGTTAATAAAAGAAGTGCAATGTTGATTTTTAGTACAACCATAAATATCAAAGTATAATGAATACATTCCTTAATTTAGTTAGGAATTTAGCCTTCATGCCCATATACCGACATCATGTCCAAGCTCAAGGACTGAAGCTATTAAAGGGTCTTTGTTTAGCAACCTGTAAAGTAACCAATGGTATTCTTCCTTTATATATCATGTCTGGATGAAGTTAAGGGCATCCCCCTAAACTTTGATCATTGAATGTTTGACTATTGAAGTTACTTTGCAGAATTTGAAATTTCATCCAGACATGAGTGGAGCATCTAGAAATGCCAAGGACACCACATCAACCAGCGAGCTCTCCAGATAACAGTGACGATCCACTACTCTAAAAAGGAGTCATCAGGCAAGAAAGGACAGAGAAGTGTAGGAGCAACTTCAGTTGAGGGAATGTCCAAAAAATCAAGTGATCTTTGGTTAGAACTTGTCACTTTAGATTTAGGGCATGCTATTTTACTAGAATTCAAACAATTTATGTTCGGAGAATTTGTAATTCTCCAAAAATTGTCCTTGATGTGGAATTCTTGAATCCTCATCTTGGGTGGAGCATCTAGAAATGCCAAGGACACTAGAATTTGAATTTTTCAAATGTCATTTGAGACTTTTCATATGGCTAAGAATTTGAAAATCTAACAAAGTCACATGGCATTTCAAATGATAGGAAAAGTCGTTAGAATATGTAATATATATATATATATTATTAAGGTAAAAAAGGTGTGATGAGTGTGATAGTTTTGTCTTTTTATATATTAATACTGGAGTGTCCCTCATCATTTGTGTGAGGGACATATGCACATAAATATTCCCCTATATATAGATATATATATATATATATGGCAGCAACTGACATGAAACATTAGCAGGACATCCTTAATTGAAAACCCTTTTAAAATGCTTAATATGAGAATCTAAGATTTTATGCCCTCACTTGAAAAACCCCTACAAACATAGGCCTTACTTTGAAAAAAAAACTAAATGTGGAAAAAACTATTTATAGAAAAAGAGAAAGAGAGAAAAAAAAATGGAAAAGTGAACAATCCTCTTTCACCTTTTCTGCTCCTCCAAACAGAAACTACCGTTGGTTGTTGAGGTAAGTGTTGAATATTTAGAAGGGCAACTGTACATCAGCTATAGTTGGTGGGCTTTCTGCTTTAATCAGCAGTTGAAGAAGACTGAATAGAAGTTTTGTAGAAAATAACTAAAACATTCATGGGGGCTAAGAGAATCTAAGATACAGGTAGGTGTTGAATATTTAGAAGGGCAACTGTACATCAGCTATAGCTGGTGGGCTTTCTGCTTTCATCAGCAATTGAAGAAAACTTACTAGAAGTTTTTTAGAAGATAACTAAAACATTCATGGGAGCTAAGAGCAACAAAGAGAGGAGACCTGCTTGGTTGCATTGCATTTGGTCTGCACTCAAATGAGCGGTCCTTGGTCCTCACCAAAAACGCATAGGCCCAAATGCCTGTTGACTGGAATATGGGCAATCTATGCACCTACCAGATCAGGAAGTCAAGTCTTCCTGAGTGTGGCCCACTGATAAAAAATGCATTTGTGCCGCGGATTCCTGCTGCAGGTATTAAATGGGAACCGTGTCACATACGCCTAGAACTCCACCATCATGCGTACCACAAAGAATTGGGCCGGTTGTCCAAGCTTTGGTTCCAAAGAAGTGGGACCCATCATATCCAAAATACGATTGACTACATGATCAAAATGTGATTGATCCCACTCGATAGCCACGCTATGTAAGTTATCAGTCATATTTCCATTGTGGCGCTCAATCCGACCGTAGACCTTATTTCTTTTGAAATGAAACATGCAGATGTGTTAGTAGAGGAAAAGAATTCATCTAAATGGTTCATATTATCTGCATGTGGGCCCAAAAATTAAATTCCGGACATGACTTACACTGGTCCTTGCAATAAGATCCCAACTCGATCTAGGGCCCATTTTAAAGCAAACCTTTATACTTCGGCCTTGGATCGAAAATTTCAACGTGTCACTTATTTGAGGGATTCCTCTTAGGCTTTAACCTACTTTTGTTAGTATAAAGATTTCTCAGCATCCTAATCATTAAATTATCATTTAAGTTCCTAACTAATGCAATTTGGGGTCATCAGTCACTGTAGCACCCTCATTGGAGAAGAAAAATAAATTGATCAATGTTAAAAACTCTATGGAGCCATTTATTAATTTAATTAGTAGAGTGAAGTGAGGTGAATGATCATTTCAAAAGATTAAAGAAAGAAAAGAATTAAATCAATTACATGATGAGATTTTATCTTTTAGTGAGAAGAGAATATAATTTTTTGACTTTTTGTATTAAAAGTAGATATTTTTTTTATCATTTATTAAGATGAGAAAGTAGTTTTTTATTTTTATTTTTTTTTGTGTAAAAAAGTAAAGGAGTTTTTTTTAATGTGATATTTTGATTTTACTTTTTTAATTTATTGTGTCTTGAAATGATAGATGACTTTAACTTTGTTTAGAGGTAAAATTATCAAACAACCCCTATAGAGTTGGATAAGACCAGCTCACAGAAAGTGCTTCATAAAATCAAGTAAGCAGTATATACAAAGAACTATCACAGACATGTAAATATAATAGTCAACATGACTCTTAAGTGGGAACCCATCTCATGATACACCATTAAGAAACCCTTAAACATAATTAAGGTTTAAAAAATATAGGAAAAGTCACTCACCTCTGATAGCATCTTGTTGCGCTTGCTTTGTAGATCTTCTCTAAACAAAATAAAAGAAAAGGAAAGATTTAAAAAAGATGGGGAGAAGACTACTAACCCTTATATATGTTCTTTGCTAATTGTAATTGATAGATAGGAGATCTAATTCCTGCTGTTTATATATGCTTCAGAATGTCTCCGGATGCAAAGGGAACTGGTGGACTAAATATAATTTTCCCACAATTATCATTCTCGATGGAACCCATATCGGCCCAGAACTCCTTACGCCTAGGTCTTATAAGCAACTTTCCAAGGTCTTAATTAATTAATGGTATCCCACTTTAGGATGATAAATTGGTCCCCTGGATGCAGTGATTAACAGGAAAAAAATTGAAAGGATTGTTTGGAGTTGGGGTCCACCATTTATTCGGATTAAACATCAGGGGCCTTCTATTTCATGATTGATCATAACAGTGCAGAGATGAGGCATAAAGATATCATATGCAAAATAAGGCCTGCATTAGGGCCAAGAAATAAAATAAAGATATCATATGCAAAATAAAGCCTGCTTTAGGGCCAAGAAATAAAAATATACTAAGCAGAGAAATTCTTAGAATTATTTTTTTAAACTGCATGAAGGGGCTGTCTTCTCAAAATTCAATCCTTCTAAATAAACTCCGTCTAATAATATGAAGTATGCCTAATTAACTCTTACATCAATCCAAATTTTGTTCTACCATTGTATTGTCCCTTTCATGAAAAATGTAATGCTCATCAAAGCCGTCCGCATCAAGTGGCACGTTTTGTTATGTGAGTGAGAGTGGAGGGGATGGGAAATGGGTTTCATTAGCCAAATGTGGGTGCAGTTGTCATTATCTTAGTGCTGTCATTGGATATTTAAAAGATTGTGTATCCTTTTCTTTGAGCAATGAAAAATGTTGTTAATATTGCTTTATAGATGTGTACACTGTCACGGGGGTAGTGTTTTTGCGCAGCAAACCCCGTGCGGCCTTAGCGCGTTCCACCGATTGAAAGCACTAAGTAAGCCTTTCCCCCTAGCAAGTAGAGCCTTGCTAGTTAGAAACCCCAAGAGTGTCTCAAAGAGAAAACCCACACACAAGAAGAGAGAGAAGCTCTGAGAATACAAAGAATGCTCTTGCTTTGGATGATTTACAAGTGAGGGTGGGGGTTTCCTTTTATAGGCAAAACCCCCCTTTACATCGATGGCTTGGATCTTGCTTCTAGAGTATTCTTACGATCCAAGGGCTACGTTTGATTGGTATATACATCATCCATGACATCACCATCTCTTTGACATAAGCCATGACATCACCATCTATTTGACATAGGCCATGACATCACCGTCTATTTGACATAAGCCATGACATCATGGTTCTAGAGAGTTCTACATATTTCTACAAGGCTCCCAAGAACTTTGCCAACTAGGATGTCTGTATGGCGCCCAGTAAGCATCCACATGGCGCCACTTGGTCGATGATGTGTCAGTCTGTTACATCCTCCCCCACCTAATTCCGCGATGTCCTCATCGTGGCTTCTTGGTGGTACTTGGCAATTTGATCCTTGAATTGCCATAGTGTGTCTTCACGCTCCCAGCTGGCCTCGCTATCCGGATGACCCTTCCATCTCACTAAGTATTCTGAATAACTTGAATGATTTCCCCTTCTTGGAATAACTCGGTGTGAGATGATATTCTCCACTTCCTTGTCATGCGCGGTAGTGATGGCTGTTGGAGCTCTCTTGGAGTTCCCACGTTCAGTGTCTTCCTTGTCTGCGTGATACGGTTTGAGCAGACTCACATGGAAAACATTGTGGATTTCCATTCTCGGAGGTAATTCAAGTTGGTAGGACACCTTGCCAACCCGTTTCACCACCTTGAATGGTCCTTCATAACGCCTCACCAAGCCTTTATGAAGTTTGGCATAAGTTCTGGACTGATGTGAGAGGAGTTTGACCAATACAAGGTCTCCCTCTTGAAATTCTCGATGTTTTCTTTTCTTATCAGCCCATTTCTTCATCCTTTTGACAGCCTTCTCCAAGTAGGCTTTCGCTAGCTCAGCATGCTCGTGCCACCCTTTGGCGAACTTGTATGCAGCTGGACTTCTTCCTCCGTAGCCAACACTTAGTGTGTTGGGGGCAAGTGGTTGCTGTCCCGTTGCTACCTCGAATGAACTGGAATGGGTAGACTCACTTCGATGCAGATTATAGGAGAATTGGGCAATATCAAGCAATCTTGCCCAATCCTTCTGGTTGGCACTCACATAGTGCCTTAAGTACGCTTCCAATAAGGCATTCACCCGTTTTGTCTGTCCATCTGTCTGGGGGTGAAAGCTGGTTGAGAAGTTGAGTTCTGACCCCATTAGTCGAAATAGCTCTGTCCAAAACCGCCCTGTGAATCGCCCATCGCGATCACTGACGATTATCCGTGGAATGCCCCAATACTTCACCACGTGCCGAAAGAACAATTGGGCTGTTACTTCCGCTGTGCAGTCCTTTGGTGCTGCTGCAAATATGCCATATTAGGAGAACCGATCGACCACCACGAGGATCGTGCCGTTCCCATCCGAAATTGGCAAACACGTGATGAAATCCATGGAGACGCTCTCCCATGGCCTCCTTGGAATGGGCAGCGGTTCCAACAAGCCTGCGGGATGATCGTGTTCGATTTTGTCTTGCTGGCATACCAGACAAGTTCGAACATAGGCCTCTACATCGTCATGCATCCGCGGCTAGTAGTATGAGTCTTCCAACAGTGCTCCAGTACGCTCGATTCCTGGGTGACCAGCCCACTTTGAATCGTAGCACTCCTTAAGGACCTCCTTCCTCAGGTTTCCCCACTTGGGGATGTAGACACGGTTGCCTTTTGTGTATAGCAACCCATCCTCAAGCCAGAACCTTCGTGTCTTGCCTTGTTGGACATAGTCAATCAAGGTCTTGGCCTGTGGATCATGTTTCATGCCCTCCTTGATTTTGTCCATTAAGGGGCATTTGGGCCGACTGATAGCAGCTAGCTCGGCCTTCCTGCTTAGTGCATCTGCTACCTGATTGGTCTTGCCCGGTTTATATTCTAGGACATAATCGAATTCAACCAGGAAGTCTTGCCATCTAGCCTGCTTGGGGCTCAACTTCTTCTGGGTGAGGAAGTAGCTGGTGGCAACATTGTCCGTCTTCACCACGAACCTTTGGCCCAGCAAGTAGTGTCTCCAAACCCGAAGGCAATGAACTATCGCAGTCATTTCCTTTTCTTGCACCGCATACCTCCGTTCGGTGTCGTTGAGCTTCCGACTCTCGTAGGCGATTGGATGCTCCTCCTGCATCAGCACACCTCCAATGGCAAAGTTAGAGGCATCAGTATGTACCTCATACGGTTTTGTATAGTCTGGCAGGGCAAGTACTGGCTCCTTCGTCACTGCTGCTTTTAACATTTCAAAGGCATTTTGGCATTGCTCCGTCCATTCCCAAGACTGGTTCTTCTTTAGTAGGTTTGTCAAAGGTGTTGTAATGGAAGAGTACCCCTTGATGAACCTGCGATAGTAGTTTGCTAGTCCCAGAAATGATCAAAGGTCCGGTACCCTTTTTGGTGGCTCCCATTCGAGGATGGCTTTAACTTTGGCTGGATCCATGCACAGCTTCCCACCTCCTACTTTGTGGCCCAAAAACATGACTTCTTGTTGGGCGAATGCACACTTTTCCTTCTTCACATATAGCTGATTGTCTCTTAAGACCTGAAATACTTGTTGTAGGTGCTTTACATGCTCTTGTAAAGTGTTACTATATATCACAATATCATCAAGATATACTACAACAAAGCGGTCTAAGAAGGGTTGGAAAATTCTATTCATAAGTGTGCAGAAAGTAGCAGGAGCATTTGTAAGTCCGAATGGCATGACTAGGAATTCATATGATCCATACCTTGTTACGCATGCCGTCTTTTCCTCATCCCCTTTGGCAATTCTAACTTGATAATATCCAGAGCGTAAATCAAGTTTTGTGAACCACCGTGCTCCCCCAAGTTGATCGAACAAGTCAGCAATAAGAGGAATGGGATACCGGTTCTTCACCGTGATCTTGTTGAGGGCGCGATAGTCTATGCATAGACGTAAGGACCCGTCATGCTTCTTCTGGAACAGCACAGGAGCACCATAGGGAGCTTTTGATGGCCGGATGAACCCTGCATCTAGTAGCTCCTTTAGTTGCCTTCTTAATTCCTCCAATTCTGGAGGTGCCATCCTATATGACACAGCAGCTGTGGGCCTTGAACTTGGCTCTAGCTCGATCTTGTGACCAACCTCTCTCTTGGGTGGAAGCTTTTTGGGAAGCTCAGCAGGCATAACATCTTCATATTCATCAAGAACATTTAAAATATCAGTTGGTGCATCCGTAATGGAAGGCATACCTTCGTCCAGCTTCAGTGTGGCCAGGAATGTGGGCTCTTGTTTCTTGAAGCCCTTAGAGAGTTGCATAGCTGATAACGTTTTTGCCTTCAGTTCTCCCTCTCGAACCACTGGCACCATGCAAGCTTTTCCTTGATCCATGATGCACATTGCATCGGCGCTTGGAATTGGTATAGCCCGAACTTCATCTAAGAATTCCATGCCAAGAACAATAGGGTAATCATCCATAGGCACAACAGAGAGATTCAACATACCTTTCCATTCACCAAGGCACATCTCCACGTTGTGAGCAACTCCGAAGATAGGCTTGGCCTCGGAGTTCACCGCTTTGAGCCACCCACGCTCTTCCTTGTATTTGATACCCAGTCGTTTGGCTTCATTCACTTCGATGAAGTTGTTGGTTGCACCAGTGTCAACCAATGCCTGTGTCTCTGTCCCATTCACTCTGGGCTTTACATACATCCTGCCCTTGTTCCCTGATGTGGGCATCTCAACCTTGGCCTTGATTGCATGTAGCAATTGAAGGGAACCCATTTGCCTATCCTCAGGTTCCGGCCTAGGTTCATCATCCCGGATGAGTGCTGAGAGTTTGCTTCGCTTTGGGCATTCCCGAGCCCAATGAGGACCATCACATAAGAAGCAGGTGAGTTTAGGTTTGTCACCCCCACCCTTGCCTCCTCCAAATTTGGTCTTGGCTTGATCTTTGGGTGGTTTATGGTTGCCCTCTCCCCCACCTTTGCCTTTGTGTGGCTTTTGCTCCCTTGTCTTGTAGGAGTCTCCTTTTTGCTTAGAGGAGTCCCCTTTCCTTAGTTCAATCAGGGACTCAGCTTCTGCTATAGCTGAGGTGAGGTCTTTCACCCTGCGTCGCTCCAACTCATTCTTAGCCCAATGTTAGAGCCCATCCATGAAGGCAAAGAAGGCCTCTTTTTCCGGAAGGTCCGGAATCTCTAATATTAACTCAGAGAATTCCTTTATGTAGTCCCGAATAGTACCCTTATGAGAGAGACGACGAAGCTTGGCCCGGGCTTCGTGTTCTACATTTACAGGGTAAAATTGGGCCTTGATTTCTCTTTTAAAATCATCCCAAGTAGTGATTGTGCACATACCTCTTTCAATGTCTGAGTGCCTCCGTCGCCACCATAGCAATGCACTCTCCACAAGATAGAGTGGGGCAGTTTTCACCTTTTTGGCATTCTCCATGATGCCTATTGCCTCGAAGTATTGATCAAGGCTCCAAAGGAAGTTATCTAGCTCCCTTGTGTCCCTGGACCCACCATAGGTCTTGGGCTTTGGCACATCGAGCTTGGCCACCGAATGGCCAGTCACACCCCCTTGGGTGATAGCCATCTTACAAAGAGACCAATCTGCCTTGATCTCTTTGATCTCTTCCTTCATGGCGGCAAGTTCTCCACCAAGTAGTTCTTCGAAATTGTGCAACTCTTTCCTCAAAGAATCAGCTGTGGAGTTAAGGAGTTCCAGCATCTCACCTCGTAGCTCTTCGTCCTTTGAACCGAGCTCACAGACGCTTTCGCCCAATGTCTCCATATCTTGGGCATGCTCCTCAAACCGATCCCTTCCATCGGCCACAGCAATCTCCACTTTGGCAAGCCGTGCCTCCATGGATACAAGAGGATCTGGTTGCACAGACCTATCCTTTCGACCTTTGCCACCGCGATCCTTCTCCCTTCCATGATGTTCTTCGATGTGAGCGAGACTTGAATCAGCCATTGCAAGCTTTGTCTCTGATACCAACTGTCACGGGGGTAGTGTTTTTGAGCAGCAAACCCCGTGCGGCCTTAGTGCGTTCCACCGATTGAAAGCACTAAGTAAGCCTTTCCCCCTAGCAAGTAGAGCCTTGCTAGTTAGAAACCCCAAGAGTGTCTCAAAGAGAAAACCCACACACAAGAAGAGAGAGAAGCTCTGAGAATACAAAGAATGCTCTTGCTTTGGATGATTTACAAGTGAGGGTGGGGGTCTCCTTTTATAGGCAAAACCCCCCTTTACATCGATGGCTTGGATCTTGCTTCTAGAGTATTCTTACGATCCAAAGGCTACGTTTGATTGGTATATACATCATCCATGACATCACCATCTCTTTGACATAAGCCATGACATCACCATCTATTTGACATAGGCCATGACATCACCGTCTATTTGACATAAGCCATGACATCATGGTTCTAGAGAGTTCTACATATTTCTACAAGGCTCCCAAGAACTTTGCCAACTAGGATGTCTGTATGGCGCCCAGTAAGCATCCACATGGCGCCACTTGGTCGATGATGTGTCAGTCTGTTACAATAGAGAGTGGCAACAAAGAAGGAAGTTATATGTGGAAAGAATATAGAGATGGGCCCCTTTTCTTGTCACCTTTCTTAGTCCCCAGCATGCATGTTCTGTAGCCCTGGTGATTCTGCAACAAACAGCTTCAATTAAAAATAAAGACCTAGATGCCTTCATTTGTTATGTGTTTCTTATTTAATGCTGAATTTCTTTGAAATATCTGTCACGCCCCCAAAACTGGGCCGGATCCAAACCCGGTTTCAGGAGTGTGACAATTGGGGCCAATTAAAATTTTTCTAAACATAAACAGCACGGGCCCCAATTCCGGGTGGATCGAAGTCCTTCGTGAGGCTATGCTTGGTGATCAAACAACCATAATCACACGCGGAACTAAAATCCATGCTCATCGCAGACGGATATTACATCACAATAAGATAATCAATCTCATTAATAATAAGACCAGAGTCAAGTGCTTCGAAGCATCACAATTAGAGTTAAAATTTCAAAACAACCAAACTTAAATTAATAAACTAATGGCCCAGACATGGCCTTATTACATAATCTAAAGTTTTTCGAACTCAGCACCGCACTAGGACACCTCAGATGATGTCATCGGTGCTCCACTCAACAACTCCGCCATCTGGCGGAATTTCCTGCGTCGCCTGACCCTCCGGTTCGGCATCGGCAACGGAACTTAGACACCCAAAAGTAGTGGGTCAGATTGACATAATCTGGCAAGAGGGTAAGCTACAAACAATGGATTAATCAACTGAATTAAACATAAGTATTTATTATGATCCAAATTATATCAGATGCAAACCCCAATGGCATGAATGCACAGAAACGGGTATTCCCACGGATAAATATACAGAAACAGGTAAATCCCGCATACAGATAACAGAAACGGGTAGTCCCGCAGATAATAACAGAAACGGGTAATTCCGCAGATAATGATAGAAACGGGTAATCCCGCAGATAATAACAGAAGGCACAGCTATATACTATTATCCACAGTACACGCTGACCCGATGGCGTACGTCCACCTCCGAACTGCAGTCGGTCAGATATACATATACAAACATACATACGTATACCGATGCAAAATGAACCTTAATATGAAACCCTTAATCCCAATATTCAATCTAATATCATTGGGAGTATTTAGAGTACTTAAATTTGAAAGTGTATTATGAACGTGTGTCAATTCAAATTCTTTGAGGGTAAGCACTAATCCACCAACGGTTAAGTTAGATAAATATGCATATGAAAACTAACTCTCTATCACAATGGAAATATGAGTCCACGATGCCGATATACTACTTTTGGTGCCTATTATATGGTGCATCCTGAGCCTCACATTCCCATTTTACATTTAGTCTAATTCTCATGTGAACATTCAACTAACATTCCTAAAAGACATAATTCATCTAATCCAATTATATATAATTAGTGTGTTTTACTAATTGGGTAAAAGATGTTTAAATTACAAATCCAAATTTAAATCAAGTTAAGATCAAAGGGGGAAAGGGAATAATTAATTCCTTAGTTATCATTGTTGTATACAAATACACCTTATTAATTTATACAAAACTAAAGGTATAACTCCCGGGCCCCAGTTTGAAATCAAACTCAGATTAAAAACCCAAATTAGATGCATAACCACAATCTACATAAGATTTATTCATCCCCAATTGCATCTTAGTTAATTTCTAAGCAAACTAAATAAAGTATAAATCACAATTACATAATTTCCAATTAAATTTCTAACCAATCCTAACTAAATTTCTAATAACATTGAATTTAAAATTTAATTTAATATGATCTAACCTCCACTAGTATACTAAACCATTAATCAAAATATAATACTATAATGTTTATATTTACTAACATAAAATTCTAATTACAATTATATAAATATATATATATTTTTTAAAAAGAAAATGGGTTGACGGGCCCAGCTAGCCAGGCGGGCCCAACCCGCCTGGCCTGCTACCAGGCGGCAGATGCTGCCCAGTAGCAACTATTGCCAGGCAGCGTTGCTACTGCCCAGCGGCAGTTGCTGCCAGGCGGCAGCGGCTGCACCGAATAGTTTTTTTTTTTTTTTTTTAAACAAACATCAATCTCCCTTATAATTTTGGAAGAAAATCAAATCACACTATTACCCTCTAAAAGCCATTAACCCAACAAGAAGAAGTCATGCACAAAGTGTGTAAATCAACAAGCAACTAAAATATGTTGCAAGAACTAAAAATCATTGTTTTAGCTATCACTTTCCTGGATCTTGAAGCCAAAGTAGATCTGAAGATCAAAGCTTGGAAGAGCCCACCCTGGTTTCCCCCTTAGAGAGCCTCTAGGGTTTTGGTTGAAGAAGAAAAGAAGAGGGTTGGAGAATGGGGAAAAAAACCCTAAGAGTAGAGTTTATATAAAAGAGGGGGGTTTTTCTAAATTACAAAGAAGGGCTCCCTGCTTTCTAGTGGGTTTTCAAGAAATTTCAAAAAGAGTCCTCTGGCCCAAAAAGGGTCCATTAACTCAGGCCCTACTTGTGTTAAATCAATCTATCTGACCCTCTTAACCCAACTCAAACCCGACAAACAGTGTGACCCAATATAAAAAAATTCGGGACATGACATCTCGCCCCCCTTAAAGGACATTTGATCCTCCAAATGACTAACATACCTCTGGAAGAAGGTGCGGATACTGACGCTACACTTCGTCTCTAAGCTCCCACGTTGCTTCCTCTGGGCGATGATGACTCCATTGAACCTTCACCCAGTGGATGACACGGTTTCTCAACACCTGCTCCTTGGTATCGACAATCCCCACCGGTTATTCAGTGTACGTTGTATCATCCTGCACTTGCAATGGCTCATATTGCAGCACGTGTGAAGGGTCTGCCACATATTTCCTCAACATAGAAACATGGAAGACGTTATGAACACCCGACAACTCTGGTGGCAGTGCTAACCGATAAGCCACGTCATTAATCTTGCTGATAATCTAGAACGGTCCCACATATCTTCGGGAAAACTTCCCTTTCTGCCCAAACCGCAATGTACCACGCGTAGGTGATACCTTCAAAAATACATGGTCACCAACCTCAAACTTCAACTCTCTCCTCCTTTTATCAGCATAACTCTTTTGACAACTGCGGGCAACCTTCAACCTTTCCCGAATCTGTCTTATCTTGTCACTGGACTCTCCAACCACAGACGGTCCATGAAAACCACGAGCTCCAAAATTCGACCAACATATAGGGGTTCGACATCTCCTTCTGTACAAAGCTTTAAAAGGTGCCATGCCAATGCTAGAGTGGTAACTGTTGTTGTACGCGAATTCACATAGAGCCAAACTTTCATCCCAACTAGTCTTGAAATCCAAGACACATGCCCTTAGCATATCCTCCAATGTTTGGTTTGTCCGCTCTGTTTGTCCATCTGTTTGGGGATGATAGGCTGTACTAAAACTCAGTTTGGTTCCTAAGGCTTCCTGCAGTGATACCGAAAACCGAGATACAAACTTACTATCCCGATCGGAGACAATAGAAACCGGTGCTCCATGTAATCTTACCACTTCCTTAATATACAAATCTGCCATTTTCTCCATTCCTTGACCAGTCTTGAATGGTACAAAGTGGGCTGACTTAGTCAAACGGTCCACTATCATCCAAATAGCATCAAATCCCTTTCTGGTATGAGGCAATCCAGACACGAAGTCCATAGTAACGTGCTCCCACTTCCACTAAGGAATCTCCAACTGATGCAAAAGACCCAGGGGTCTCCTATAATCTGCTTTAATCTGCTAGCAGACCAAACATTTTCCAATAAATTCTGCAATATCCTTTTTCATATTCTTCCACCAATAGTGATCCTTCAGATCGTGATACATCTTGGTACTGCTTGGATGAATAGTATACCGAGTATAGTGTGCCTCGACCATGATTTCATCCTTCAATTCTGGAAAATCGGGCACACAAATTCTGCCTTTATAATGTAAAATATTATCTTCCAACTTAAAATCGGGCCTCTCCTCCATATGATCTTTGATTCTTGTAATCTCGGGGTCTAGTAGCTGGTATTCTCTAATCCTCGGGAGTAATTCGGGTTCCCACGAGAATATACTAGCTAATACTGCTTGCTCACTGATAGGCTGAAAGTAAACATCCATATCTTCCAAACATCAAATCCAGAAGTATTCTGCAATTAATCCTCCAGTGAACGCTGTTTTTCTACTTAGAGCATCTGCCACCACATTAGCCTTCCCAGGATGGTACTTCAACCCAAAATCATAATCCTTAATATACTCCATCCATCTCCTCTGTCTCATATTCAAATCACCCTGTGTAAAGAGATACTGAAGGCTTTTATGGTCTGCATGTACTTCAAAAGTGGCTCCGTAAAGGTAATGTCTCCACATTTTCAAAGCAAAGACCACTGCAGCAAGTTCCAAGTCATGGGTTGCATACTTTCGTTCATGATCCTTCAACTGTCTAGACCCATAAGCCACCACCTTCCCATGTTGCATGAGAACACAACCAAGTCCAACTCCAGATGCATCAGTGTAAATCACAAAACCATCATCACCAGCAGGTAAGGTCAAAATAGGGGTTGTGGTTAACCTTCTTTTCAACTGCTGAAAACTTTGTTCACAATCCTCATTCCACACAAAAGGAACTCCCTTACGAGTCAATCTCGATAATGGGGCTGCTATTGAGGAAAATCCTTCCACGAATCTACGATAATAACCTGCGAGGCCTAGGAAACTTCGGATCTCCGACACTGTTTTTGGTCTATCCCACTTTACAACTACTTCAATCTTCGCTGGGTCCACTGCTAAACCTTCCTTAGAGATGATGTGACCAAGAAATCCTACCTGTTCCAACCAAAATTCACATTTACTTGACTTAGCATACAATTGGTGTTCCCTCAATAACTGCAATGAAGTACGAAGATGCTGAGCATGCTCTTCTCGACTCTTCGAATTTACAAGTACATCATCAATAAACACCACCACAAACTTATCCAAGTACTGTGCAAAAACCTTATTCATCATAGCCATAAAAGCTGCTGGCGCATTTGTCAACCCAAACGACATCACCAAAAATTCGTAGTGACCATATCTAGTTCTGAATGCAGTTTTTGGAATATTTTGATCTCGTACCCTCAACTGGTGATATCCTGACCTTAGATCAATTTTAGAAAAATATTGAGCACCTTGCAATTGATCAAACAATTCATCGATTCGCGGTAAAGGATACTTATTCTTGATGGTCACTTGATTTAGTTGTCTATAATCAATGCACATTCTCATAGAACCATCCTTTTTCTTCACAAACAATACTAGAGCCCCCCAAGGAGAGACAGTCTGTCTAATAAGATCCTTGTTCAAGAGCTCTTGCAATTGCTCCTTGAGTTCTCTCAACTCCGCTGGGGCCATTCTATAAGGGGCTTTTGAGATCGGAGTTGTGCCTGGAACAAGCTCAATTGAAAAATCAATTTCATGAACCGGTGGCAATCCGGAAATATCATCGGGAAAAACATCCGGAAACTCAGACACTACCGGTATCTCCTCCACCGCTTTAGTCTGTTTATCCTCCGTGTTAAACGCAATATACCCCTCAGAACCTTTCATCAATAATTTCATAGCCTTAATGATCGAGACCACATGAGTAACAACCTTCTTCTTAGATCCCGCAAATAGCACCTCAGTGCCATTACTAGCTGTTAACTTCACTGTCTTGGCACGACAATTCATAACTGCACTATAAGTAGCAAGCCAATCCATACCCAAAATGGCATCAAAGTCATTCATCGTCAATAGTATCAAATTGGCCTTAAACACAACTCCACTTATCACCAATTTACAATTAGAGTAGTATTTTAAACAACTAACCTTTTTACCCATCGGGGTGGCCACAATTAAATCATACGACAAATCAATTGCTCTAACTTCAATCTTCAAGGCAAAACTAGGGGAAACATAGGAGTGCGTAGAACCGGGATCAAATAAAGTTTTAGCATGGGTATCACAAATAGAAATAGTACCTTCCACAATGTTCTCTGCAATATCAGCTTGCTCCTGGGTCATGGCATACACTCTGCATGCCTGTTGTGGCCTTGATTGCTGTCTGTTAGGCCCCTGTGGTCGCTGAGGTCCTTTCTGAGGTCGGGGCTGCTGGGGAGGTCGGTACAACTGCATCTGCTGTTGCGGCGCCTGAAACCACTGTTGCGGGGGAGCTGGTGCTATTATCTCAGCGGCTGTGCTTGAATAGGAGCCCCTTGTGTAGTTGCCTGCCCATACTGCTGACCTTTCTTCTTAGGGCAATCCTTGACCTGATGATTAGTGTTGCCACAGTAAAAGCACCCCCTTGTCTGTCTCCAACACTTAGAAGTAGAGTGGTTATTGCCACAAATGCCACAAGACTCCCTCCTTTGCTTTTTGAATTGGTGTTGTGGGGTTGGAGACGGAGCAACTTTCTGCTTGGGTTGGCTCATAGGGGCCATGCGCCCAATCACCTCCTCTGCCCAATATGCCTTATCCAAATATGCCTGGTAAGTATTCAGAACTTGTGACTTGGCATGAAGGAGTATATCTGGTCGATGGCCATCGAGGAACCGTCGAATTCTCTCACTTTCTGGAGTGATCAGGGTTGGTGCGAAGCGGGAAAGACGGGTAAACTGTAGCTCATACTCCCGAACAGACAAATTCCCTTGCCTCAATCTATCAAACTCTATTCGCTTTTGAATGCGAACATTTTCCGGAACATACTTCGCACGAAATTGATTACGAAAGGTAGTCCAAGCTACCTCTTCTGCAATCTCCTCATATGTCTCTTTAACTGTAGTCCACCACCTATCTGCTACATCTCGAAACATGGAAGCTGTCAACTTGACTTTCTGTATCTCCGTGCAGACTAGATTTTTAAATATCTTCTCCACTTGAATGAAGAATTCCTCTGCCACCATTAGACCTTCACCCCCGTTGAACTCCGGCGGACCCCTCTTCTTAAACTTTTCAAAAATATCATTTGGATCATGGGGTCTGGGGGCAACAACAACCTGGGGCTGCCCAATCCTCTGCAAGGCCTCAAGTACACCAATTTGAAATGTAGCTTGATCCACTACTTGAGGTCGCACCACAGGCGTTGGTTGCGGCATTACCGGTGGCGGAATTTCATTTGCTGTATGAGGGTGGTTCATTCTTTGCACAACCTCCAACAATTGTGCTATCTGTTGATCTTGACGTTGCTGATGGTCTAACATAGTCTGGAGCAGAGTCTGTATTGGATCATTGGCAATACCGCTAGGCTCACCCGACTTCGAACTGGATGGGTTAGTTTTCGTTTTCCTTGTTCTAGGTGCCATGTCTGCAAAACAACCATTTATTAAAGACTAAACGACCAAAAATAAGAAAGGTAACAAATTTTGAAACCTCTAACCATGCTAAAGTTCATATACGATTATACACATGAAAACCCCATCGTCCCCATCTAAAGTTTCTAATCCTCACATCGGACCTACGTTCTAGCATCTTTTAGAACTTCTAGAACTTGACCGGCTCTGATACCATCTGTCACGCCCCCAAAACTGGGCCGGATCCAAACCCGGTTCCAGGGGTGTGAAAATTGGGGCCAATTAAAATTTTTCTAAACATAAACAGCACGGGCCCCAATTCCTGGTGGATCGAAGTCCTTTGTGAGGCTATGCTTGGTGATCAAGCAACCATAATCACACGCAGAACTAAAATCCATGCTCATCGCAGACGGATATTACATTACAATAAGATAATCAATCTCATTAATAATAAGACCAGAGTCAAGTGCTTCGAAGCATCACAATTAGAGTTAAAATTTCAAAACAACCAAACTTAAATTAATAAACTAATGGCCCAGACATGGCCTTATTACATAATCTAAAGTTTTTCGAACTCAGCACCGCACTAGGACACCTCAGATGATGTCATCGGTGCTCCACTCAACAACTCCGCCATCTGGCGGAATTTCCTGCGTCGCCTGACCCTCCGGTTCGGCATCGGCAACGGAACTTAGATACCCAAAAGTAGTGGGTCAGATTGACATAATCTGGCAAGAGGGTAAGCTGCAAACAATGGATTAATCAACTGAATTAAACATAAGTATTTATTATGATCCAAATTATATCAGATGCAAACCCCAATGGCATGAATGCACAGAAACGGGTATTCCCACGGATAAATATACAGGAACAGGTAAATCCCGCATACAGATAACAGAAACGGGTAGTCCCGCAGATAATAACAAAAATGGGTAATTCCGTAGATAATAACAGAAACGGGTAATCCCGCAGATAATAACAGAAGGCACAGCTGTATACTATTATCCACAGTACACGCTGACCCGATGGCGTACGTCCACCTCCGAACTGCAGTCGGTCAGATATATATATATACAAACATACATACGTATACCGATGCAAAATGAACCATAATATGAAACCCTTAATCCCAATATTCAATCTAATATCATTGTGAGTATTTAGAGTACTTAAATTTGAAAGTGTATTATGAACGTGTGTCAATTCAAATTCTTTGAGGGTAAGCACTAATCCACCAACGGTCAAGTTAGATAAATATGCACATGAGAACTAACTCTCTATCACAATGGAAATATGAGTCCACGATGCCGATATACTACTTTTGGTGCCTATTATGTGGTGCATCCCAGGCCTCACATTCCCATTTTGTATTTAGTTTAATTCTCATGTGAACATTCAACTAACATTCCTAAAAGACATAATTCATCTAATCCAATTATATATAATTAGTGTGCTTTACTAATTGGGTAAAAGATGTTTAAATT
Organism: Sextonia rubra; assembly: GCA_037013555.1. Classification (NCBI taxonomy): domain Eukaryota; kingdom Viridiplantae; phylum Streptophyta; class Magnoliopsida; order Laurales; family Lauraceae; genus Sextonia; species Sextonia rubra. The sequence goes on from JASUAD010000001.1 coordinate 128,339,284, forward strand.
ACAAATCCAAATTTAAATCAAGTTAAGATCAAAGGGGGAAAGGGAATAATTAATTCCTTAGTTATCATTGTTATGTACAAATACACCTTATTAATTTATACAAAACTAAAGGTATAACTCCCGGGCCCCAGTTTGAAATCAAACTCAGATTAAAAACCCAAATTAGATGCATAACCACAATCTACATAAGATTTATTCATCCCCAATTGCATCTTAGTTAATTTCTAAGCAAACTAAATAAAGTATAAATCACAGTTACATAATTTCCAATTAAATCTCTAACCAATCCTAACTAAATTTCTAATAACATTGAATTTAAAATTTAATTTAATATGATCTAACCTCCACTAGTGTACTAAACTATTAATCAAAATATAATACTGTAATGTTTATATTTACTAACATAAAATTCTAATTACAATTATATAAATATATATATTTTTTTAAAAAGAAATTGGGCTGACGGGCCCAGACCCGCATCTAGGCCCAAACCAGCCAGGCCGGGCCCAGCCAGCCAGGCGGCCCAACCCGCCTGGCTTGCTGCCAGGCTGCAGATGCTGCCCAGTAGCAACTGCTGCCCAGCGGCAGTTGCTGCGGCAGCAGCTGCACCGAATAGTTTTTTTTTTTTTAATTTTTAAACAAATATCAATCTCCCTTATAAGTTTAGAAGAAAATCAAATCACACTATTACCCTCTAAAAGCCATTAACCCAACAAGAAGAAGTCATGCACAAAGTGTGTAAATCAACAAGCAACTAAAACATATTGCAAGAACCAAAAATCATTGTTTTAGCTATCCACTTGCCTGGATCTTGAAGCCAAGTAAATCTGAAGATCAAAGCTTGGAAGAGCCCACCTTGGTTTCCCCCTTCGAAAGCCTCTAGGGTTTTGATTGAAGAAGAAAAGAAGAGGGCTGGAGAATGGGGAAAAAAACCCTAAGAGTAGAGTTTATATAAAAGAGGGAGGTTTTTCTAAATTACAAGGAATGGCTCCCTGCTTTCTAGTGGGTTTTAAAAAATTTCAAAAAGAGTCCTCTGGCCCAAAAAGGGTCTATTAACTCAGGCCCCACTTATGTTAAATCAATCTATCTGACCCTCTTAACCCAACTCAAACCCAACAAACGGTGTGACCCAATATAAAAAAATTCGGGATATGACAATATCCTTGTTATGGTTCATGATGGTATACAAGATAATATTCCGTCTTATCCTTTTGTGTGAATTACTTGTTTTGTTTTGCTTTTTTTTTTAAAATGGTAACAAAACTTTATTAATAAAAAGCCCAAATATAGAGCTCCAAAAAAAAAAAAGAAAAAAAAAACAAAGGGGGAGAAAAGTACAACAACGTTGTACGACCCCAATCAATACATAACCTTCGCACTTGAACAAAATGAATTATTTATTTGCATGTGTAGAATCCAGAAACCTGACGTTTTCATTGTGATAATGTTTGTAGGACTTTCATTATGATAATGTTTGTAGACCTTTTCATTTAGATTGGTCATCCTTCGCACTTCGCTGAAGGTGATACACCGACATGTATACCTACCAGACAATATCGCAGCTAGTGATTCGTATACTTGGCCTTGAAGATATTAGGGTTAACCGGTTGAGTATCTTCCTCTTCTTCTATATAAGAAAGTCATCACTCTAGGAAGACACAGAAAATCTGACAACTCTACTCAAAAGAAGTCGTTGTTCATTCCCACTTCACGTACTCCTGTCAAGACCAACTCCTATTTATTTATCAAGGTGAGTGACAATGCCCTTCTCTCTATTCGATCAATGTGTTTATATCATAAAATTTGATTGGGAAATCCAAGAGAAGAACAACCTTACGTTCTGTATAAAACGATATTAAGTGCTAATCACAGGTATGTTTTTTCTATGTTTTTCGTGTTTATTATTTAGATCTGATCCTATGATTAGCAATCCTATAGCGCTTAGCTTCATATTAAATCTGACATCTTTGAGAAAATGAAGAAATGAGTGTACCATTTGCTTGGCCTGCAGTGCTGAGACCCAACCCAGGACGTCCCAAAGAAGAAAAATCATAGCATCAAAAGCAGTTCATCGACATGAAGAAGACAAATTCCAAAACAAGAACCCACCCCACACTGATCAGAGGAGAAAAAAAATGCAGAAAATTCAAAGGGATTGGGGAACCCAAGAAAGGGAATGTCACTAACGTTAGACCCATAAATATATCGGAAAACGAAGATAGAGAAGCAGCAGCAGCAGCAGCTAAACCAGTAAAAGACGCCAAGAAGAGGATACTAGGAGTAAGATGCAAAGACCCAGATGCCACAGAGTCTTCCAGTGGCGATGATGAATGTGGAAGTCGGAAGAATCGCGGCATTTGGGTTCAAAAAATTTGTATTCCTCCTTCGTCTCCCAAGAAGCAGAGAATTGAAAGGAAGAAGAAGCGTGTTATCGAAGAAGGTACGTGGACTCCATGTCCTAAGAAGCTGAGAAGCGGGTGGTGCATTTTTAAAATCCCAGGTCCAATACCTGATTTGGAAGATTTGGTTTCTTCCGTAGGTAATAATCCGTTAGAGAACTTCTTTGATGACGTTCCTGACTGGTAAACTAATTTTTCCTGAATGTAAGTATGTGGAACCAAATAAATCTGTTTGTGTGTGGCTTAATTAATCGTATTTGTCAGCTTTTTCCACACACGGGCACCACAAATGTAATTAGAGTCCTGGATACACATGGATGCAAGGGGAAGAAAGATAGCTGCAACATCACTGCCACTGATCCCGGAGAAGATCCCCTTGGGGTTTCTGACTCCCTGCACGAGGAAAATCACGATATGTTTGCCTGCTCCAGATGAGCAGCCGCACCCGCCAGTTCTGTAAGGCTTGCAGAAATGAAAGGGCAAAACATAAGGGTTGATATTGTATTTTTCAGATTAAAATGAAGCTTCTCAAGTAATTTTATTATTCTGTTATTTGCTTATTTTTAATTGATTTTAGAGATGATGATTTTGTGATTTTTTCTTTGGATATTTAACTTGGTAGAATAATGTTTGTATAATATCCTTTATTTTTCCTTCTTTTTTTTTCTAAGTAGGAAGTAAGCTTTTTTAATAAAAATTTTTGGAATTTAAGTAGACTCAAACTACAAGAAATTTTTTTCTTTGAAGATGTTATTTTCTAATTTTATTGAGATAAATTCTCAATCAAATAACATTAGTATTTCAATATAATTCTAATAAATAAATTAGCTTAATAGATAATATATTTCAAACCATTTTAGTTTCACATGAATTAAATTAGAACATGGGAACGAGTTTTATATTGAATTTCTGAACTAGTATCTGTATTATCTAGCATGAAGCCATAACCTAATCTAGCATGAAGCCATAACCTAATGAGCACGGACATATAGGAGCACATTTTGTGATGCGAGTATTTCTTGCTCTTTTAATCTTTGGGTGTATTTGTGTAATGGTGGACCAAAAAATTTTATTTGAGGGGTGCGAACCCAAATAGGCTCTTAGGTTTTAGGAACAAACACATGATTGATTTTCATGTGGATTTGTGGTCGAACACAAGACTCTGATGAAAAATTTTAAAGTAGGGCCAGCATTTAATTATGGTTTTAAGAGGAGACTTAGGTCTAATGAGTGTGTTCGCCCCACATGGATGCACTTGAGTCCGCTACTGTATTTGTGTGAAGAGGGATTCTAAGATAGTGAGGAAAATACATTTTCTTTTGAAGGAATTTGGAATGCAATGATAGCATTCACCATCCATGTCTTCTATATCTCCAAACAGAATAAAATCAGAAGGTATAAACTTGATCAGCGTCTTCTTATATTATTTTGTGCGCACTCATCTAAATATATTCAAATTTTAATCCTGTGTGTATGGATGGGAGTAAAGTGAACTTAAGTGGAGCCTCCATTTCATAAAAATAATTTGATGTGTGGGTCTTTTCAAAAGTATAAAAATACAAAATTCCCCCTTCTTTTTTAAAAAATGAAGTAAAAAAACAACAATCAAGTCACTTACTAACAAAAAACCATTTACTTTTTAACACAAAAATGTCAAAAAGATTCATTCTTGGGTCACTAAAAATACAAAATCATCAAATTGTAATTTGACTCTATTATATTTTATTATCTCTTAATTTGATGTTCACCTTACCATATATAATTCACTACACCACATATCTAAATAGACCCATAGATAAAACTGAAGGAGTGGAGTGCTCTGTGGACCATGCCAAACTCACGTCAGATCATCATTCATTTGGCAGTTTAGATTTTAATGGTCGTCAATTAAATGGAAGAATTTCTTTAAAATGGTCTCCATGGAAGTTTGCCCAACGAGGGCCATCTAGAGGCTCCATACATAATGATGTGTGTTTTATTTGGTGACTGGAATAGTTATGGTAGGTGGCTTATGTGTATGGGTTGGGTGTAGGATTGAGAGGCTAATAGTGGGCCAAGTTGTGCCTCGCGTCAAGGTCTAAATCCGCCTGACTGTCCCACTCATCTTAAGCGTAAGGAGGGGAACCTCGCGTGAAGGTCTAAATCCTCCTAATTGTCCCACTCATCCCAAGTGTTAAAAGAGGGGTGCTGCTTGGTGGCTACGTCAGTGGCCGTTGTTTGGACTTGGTGATGGCAAATTTTGTGACAAGCATTGATGTGGTTTTTCAAAACCCACAGCACACGGCCTTGGCAAATTTGCAAAAACATAACACGGCAATACAATTTGGCTAGAAACTTGCCAAAAACCACCTTGCAAGTCTTTTTGTTGACTTTTATTTTAAAATGAAAATTCAAAAATGAATTCCCTCTTATTGAAATCCAATGGGGGCCCTCCTATTGAATTCTGAGTTCAAAAGGAGCATCTTACCCATTTAAGGTGATATTCTCAAACTTTTACCCCAATTCTCCCTCATTAAGATTGAGACATGATTAAGAAAATTTGAGAATAACCAATTGGGTAAAAGGAGCACACAGCCACGTGTTTGGCATTGTGCCAATGAAAATACCCAATTGTCTCATTAACCTTTTTCTTTTTAAAAACCCACTGTAAAACACAGGAAATTCTATTAGAATGTTCTTTAAGTGACCAACTTCTCCTTGCCCTGCCAAAAGCCTGCTGAAGTGCTGATGCTGTGTTATGCTGGTCAAGATTCACTATCACTTCAAGAATCTCAGGAACTATAATTGTCTACTTGTCAGGCCGTTTAGTTTGACTATTGTGGGAGCAATCTACTTTAAGTGATTTCTATTTTTATCTTGTTCCTGTCCCAGCTTGTCGGACCATTTCCTTTGTAGCTTGTTTTGGAGTTGTAGTTGATCCAACAACGTGGCAAAATATACTCCCCCTTTCTACTATAATTTTGCTATATTTGTTTATAAAATATACCATCTTACATTGCGGGTAAAAAAAATTAAAAAACACTTACCGAAGTGAGATTTGTACAGATAGTTAAGATTGACATATTTATTTTGAGCAATTTAAAATTTTAACTTGGCCCATTTGAGAAGCCTTAGAAATCTCTCATGGGTCCCAACCTCATAGGATTGAGAGCAATTTTGATAAGTGATAATAATAGAGACACATAATATTATAAGTACATGACCTTAAGCTAAAATGATAACTAAACATTTAAAATCATAAACTACATCTTAGATTTATGATTATACATTGCAAACACAAATATTGTAAATCTTAGTTTGGGTCATCAAGCACCAAAGATTAAAATAGACACGGTGTAATTCCTTTAGTGTTCAGAATTAAACTGATCTATTATTTTACTCATGGAGCAGAAAAGAAGATATATAATTAGAGTTGAACCTGTTAGTGTGAAACTAACATATTCCTAATTCGAAATTTGATTGGGAATTTATAACACTCATGAATTACGACTTTAACAACGTGATCTCGATGATATAATCAATGTAATGTGTAAAGAGGAGTTATAACCACTAAACCTTATATATAAGTTTTCATAAACAACTCCGTTCTCATCATAGAGTCTTGCTTCAATTAGGATTTAGATTCCTTTTAGTATATCAACACTATTAAGTTAGCAATTTTACCCTAACACCAAAGACATCTTCATAAAGGATACTTACCAATATAGGAGTCCTAATAGATAGTGGTTTATTAAAGTGGGAGCCCTACATTGGCATATGATCAATGAGCCACACTTAATGCCTAATAATTCTAACAGAACTAAGCCTTCACTCTCTTTTATTATGTGTTAATAACGATGGTTTTGCCAAAAATTTTAACGGGAGAAATTAGAACATTGGACCACATTAATAAGATTCACAATATAAGCCCACATTTATAGGAATTACAATGTAGCTCCACCTTTTATGATTATGACTATATAACCTACATTTAAAAATTAGAACATGAGGCCCACATGCAAAGGATTTATAATGTGGTCTCACTATTATAAGAAATTAATATTTATAATATGGGTTTACCTGGCAAGAGATAAGTAGAAAACAATTGTGCCAACAAGTTGTTTCTTATAATTGTTTTTTATTCCAAAATTCTTATGCTAGTGGGTTTAGATTTTAAAATTCCTTCCCATAAGACTAAAATTAAAAATAGTGATTTGCATATACCAAACACATTTTGTGCTGCCTTGTCTCATGGGAACATGGAAACATCTCAATATTACGATGTCAAATGCACCCTAAGATTGTATGAAAAATTGTTCTAATGTTTTCTACAATCGATTGTTTTTTTGCTTAGTTTGAGACCTTTTTCTCATAGAAAAGTAAAAAATAATAAGTTTATCTTCCTCGGTAAAGAGAATTTCGATTTCCTATGGGTTGAGTATGAATGATGGTTCTTCCCTCCTACGAAAGGGAATTCCAAAAATAATATGATCTTCCTTAGTTATGGATTGTTTCAACATTCCATGGGAGGGCTAGCAATGCAAGATTCTTTTCTCCATAAAAATAGAGGTGGAAGCACTTAGTCCTCTCATTGCATGAATGTCCTAAGGTTTTCACCAAAAATTAATTTACCTTACTTTTCTTCCACAAAATATGTCGCTAAAACAATGAAAAAAAATGAAAAAAAAAAGAAAAAGAAAAGAAAAGTGGTAACATTGTCCTCTCCCTCACAGAATCTTTGCATTGCATAAAAGTTGTGCTGCTCTTCCTTTTGAAGGAATTTGGAATGCATATGCACTGGTAGCATTCACCATACATGTCCTCTGTATCTCAAAACAAAATAAAAGAAGGCAGTTCTTACCGGTTTCTGTGTTTGAACCCGGGATACGGAACTTTTCACGCGAATAAACTTGATTCGTGTCTTATATTACTTCCGGTACACTGGTCTAAATGTATTCAAATTCAATCCCTAAATGTATGGGATTTAGGGTCCTAATCAGAACCATCCAGCTGGTGGTTCAATTTAAAGTGTCCCAGCACCATGCGGAAAATAAAAGTGTGGCCCAAACAGTGGACAGGTGGCCCATATAATGTACGGCTGTGAAGATCAAATGGCATGGTTCAAGCTTAACGGGTGAATCTGAATTGCCAAACTCACATAGGATGATCATTCATTTGGACGGTTTAGATTTTGATGGTCAAGAGTTAAATGGATAGAATTTCTTTAAAATGGTCCCCGCCAACAAGGGCGATCTAGAGGCTCCATTCACAATATGATGTGTTCTGGCTGGTTGACTTGAGTAGTTTTGGTAGGGGCTTGTGTGTATGGGTTGGGTGTGGGCTTCAGAGGCGAGTGGTGGCCCCGGTTGTCCCTTGCGTGAAGGTCTGCATCCTCCTGAGTCCTGAGTGTCCCACTATTGCTTTCCCACAGTGGAAGGAGGGGAACGCCATGGTGGCTCCGTCAACGGCCGTGTGTTGGACTTGGCGGTGACGAATTATGTGGCAAGCACATGGATGTTTAATTGAGTTAGGCTGGTACTTGGTAATTAAGAAACAAAAAACACCATGGCTAAAAACTAACCAAAAACGACATCTGATAATCGTGGGTTTTTGTTGGGGTCTTTCTTTTTTTAACAAAAAATGAGAATTCAAAAATGAATTCATTCACTCCTATTGAAACCTTATGAGGCCCTCCAATTGGAATTCGAGCCGTTGGGATATTTCGAACTTCCAAATCATTTTTCCCTCATTCCTTTCCTTGCACCATAAGGATTCAATCACCCCTCTATTCTCTCCTTAGGCCCCACCATTTTCAAATCCACTGAAACATGCACACCAAGTAATAATTTTATGGACAATGGACTTCTACTTAAGTGGTACAAGGCACCAACCCTTATTTTGATGCTCAGAATTTGAACTTGGGCCGTCACCATCCCTTATCTAAAGAATTTCCTACCTCACATGAGGTCGTCTTTCCCACAAGAGGGCTCTCCCTCCTCTTCGTTCCTCACCATAGGGCTGATTTCCAAACCCCCTAAACTGAGCAAAAAACAAGTCATAAATTTCTGCTTAACAGATTAAATTGAGGGGAAAAAAAAAAAAGAAGGCACCAAACACTTTAACAAATGGTCTACGGAATTATCCCAGCCGCCAATATTCTGATTTAGAGGAACCACTTTGCCGTTGCCACAATGGCAACCACCCAACAATGCAAGATGAAAAATCAAACAAATGCCATCCACGCACTCTTTTCCCTACTTAATATATCTTTTAGGGAATTCATTGCATTGCATGAAAAATCAACACCGTCTGAAAGTTGTATGGCGTTACCTAGAAAATATGTGTTAGCAATCTGAAAAGAAGAAGGGAATTTGGCGGCTATATGAAAGATTTACTTTGAAAGAATCCAAAAGCAGCTCGGTGTAAGAGGACAAAAATCTGCAATGTTTTCATGGATCTGAAAGTGATATTGTTAGGTTATTGTGATGTTTTCAGCCAATACCACGATACCTACTGCAATCGTTCGGTTGATGTTGGTTGACTGACAATATCACGACTCATGATATACTCTTTTTATTAACCGGTGAAGGTAAGTTTAAGAGAAACTTTGCTCGTGAAAATCCTTTCCCCTGCAGGAAAACATCAAGTGGCCCTTGCTTAAAAGTATTTGGTCGCCACCAAAACATGCAACGGGGTCAGCTTGGCTGCCCTTAGTTGCCGCTACAAGGTTGGTAGCTAAATGACTTAGTGGCGGTCGATGGCGGTGACGGCCGAGGGTAAAAATAACATTCAGCGGGGCCGCCGGCAGCCCCTAAAATGTAAATTAAAAAAAAAAAATTTTTTATGTTTTAGTGGGGGCTACCTGCTAGTGCTAAACGGTAATTTAAAAAAAAAAACTTATTTGTTTTTAGTGGGGTTCACCAGCCACCGCTAAAAGGTATTTTCTTTTTAAAAAAACTTTCTTTATTTAGCATTAGATGCCACTAAAAGTAAATTTTTAAATATATATATATATATCAATAAAAGAGAGATGGAGTAGCCTCTAACTATAAATCATTGTACATTACTGGATTACATATCGATACACTGATACTTATCATAATTGAGAGTCAATTGTAGATTTCTGCTGGGCCGGTGACATGAAAAAGAACACTTTTAGAGGGGGCCACTAGCTGCCACTAAAATATACGACAATTTACATGCACTACTTATCCCTAAATTGGTGCTATTGAAAGAATGTTTTTACCCTGTAATTTGTCTTCTCTTTTAATGAAAGTCCATTACCTATGTTACCAATTAAAAAAAATTAAAAGCAATGGCCACCGCTAGAAATCACTAGAAATTGACTTTTAGTGGGGCCAAATTTGGCTGCCGTTAAAAATGGCTTATAGCAGCACTTCACCCCCCCCCCCCCCCCCCAAAACAAAACTAAAAATTCACCACTAAAAATATCTTTTCTTATAGTGACACCAACAATCCTTAATTTATTTTTACTTTTACCACTTATTGCTATTTATAGTTAGCAACGCATGTAAAGATTTCATTCTAATTAATTCGGCAAAATCAATCTCCCTCCCTCCCTTGTAAGAAGTGGTGTGGCAAAATCTTTATTTAAGCTTTTTTTCATATACAAAAACCTAATTGAAAGCATTTTCTCGTAATGGTATACCGATACTTAATTTAGTTATGAAAAAAAAATATATATAGGGCATATCCTTCAACAAATGAGAGATACGAGAACATTTTGACAAATTCCGCCTCTACCTTAATATACTCATATCAGCAGTAGCCAACTTGCCATCGATAATTACTCGTACTGGGCGATACATATGCAAGATATATTTGACCAATTCCTCATGTGAACCAAATCGAACAAGTGGTTGCTACTCTGGTACTTTATTTATTTATCTCTTTTTTTGCTATTACATGTGAGGAATTGGAAACTACCCTGCTTATAAAGTAGTATATTCTAGCAGCCCATAGTCCATAGCCATAGGACGTCTCTGGAGCGCTCCACGTTGGATTGGGTGTGCATTAAGCCCAAGTTTTCCCACCTTCAAATGCATAAGTTTTATCTTCCTTCACTTCTCTTTATTTCTCCTTGTTCTACATTGGTTATTTAGTAATTTTTTGAAGTGGTTTGTTAAGCTTCCTAGTGGGTTTGGTGGTGATAACCTCACATGCGCACGCCCGCAAGCTATGCTATGCGCGCAGGCATGGCAAGGCCAGCTATAGCAGGCTTGGGCCTAGGTCTTGCATGCGGTGTGCATCGGGCCCGCCACTGCTAGTTAGGTAGCTCGGGTAAGGCCTTGCCCACATGTGTGTTTTTGGACCAAAGGTGGATTCAGATCCAGATCCACTTATTAGCCATGTGTTTTTGTATTAATATACATTAACATTACAATGTCTGCAAGACCATCTTCTCCTCACTACAAGAAAGTTGCCTTTTAGCGGCAACTATTTTAGCCGCAGTGTACTTTTCGCCTCTAAAAATACATATTTAGTGACAAAAATACGATGTTGCCGCTAAATGTAATATAGTGGCCATATTTAGTGACAATTCATATGTCGCAGTTAAGATTCGCCACTAATTCCATGGCGGGAAATTTTGGCACCATGGGATTTTGGAGGGAGAGAGATACAATGGTGATTTTTATTTTTTCGCCACTAATGCTTTATTGTTTTAGTGGCAACGTTTTTGTGTCATCGCTAATAACTTATATATCTTACATTTAGCTGCAGTTTATTTTTTTCCACTATATGTGTGCATTTTGTGGCAACTTTATATTGTCACTAAAGATATACGTCAGGAAAGTTGATTTTTAATGGCAATAGTTTTTGCTACAACTTAATTGTCATCATTAAAACTTCACCTTTAGTGGTGAAATATAATGTTGACACTAAAGGCATCACAGTGGTCACATTCGGTAGCAACTTATATGTAGCAGGTAAATGTTAGTTTTGAGGTGAAGAGATGTAGTGGCAATGTTCAGTTGTTTGCTACTAATTATCCAAGGTTTTGTGGCAATATTTAATTTTCGTGGCTAATTGCCTTAGGTATCTTACATTTAGCCACGGTAATTTTTTGGCCACTTTATGTGCCACATTTTTGTGGTGACTTGCGTATTGTTGCTAAAGACCGACCAAAAAAATTTGGCTTTTAGTGGTGATAGGTTTAGTCACAATTTCATTTTTGTCACTAAAACTCATGTTAAGTGAAAAAGGTAATGATTCTAAAGGCATTATAGTGGCTATATTTAGTAGCAACTCATTTGGAAAGAAAGAGATTTAATCGCAATTTTTAAATTTTTTTTTATCACTGATTGGTAGGGGTGCTCATGCATAAGGCTAGCTGTAGCCCAAACCATGCCTAACACAACTTGAGTTGGGCCTAGGCCATTAGCTTAAGTTTTCAGGCTAGACTGGAGTGTTTTATTTTGGCCAGATTTATAACTAGGCCGGGTTGAGAGCCCAATGTTTGGCTCAACCAAATTAGAAAAAATTCAATAAAGAAGTTTAAGAGTTACAGATTTGAACCCAAGTACATTTACATGTATATACACCACTAAGCCAATTGATAAACACTTGTAATTATGAAATCTTGCTCTCTTTATTTGTTATATATTAAAATAGGTTTGGGCTCAGGCTTTCAAAGTTCCGAACGCGTTGGGCTTGGGCCAACTCCTTATGGCTAGATTTGAGCCTAGGCCGAGCCTAGACTTGTAGTTTTGAAGTCGGGCCGGGCTTGGATATTCCTTAGCCTTGCCCAAGCTTGCCCCATGAACACTTATATTGATTACTAAGGTGTCCTACTTCTAGCTATAATTTTTTTATTGGGTATCATCAAATTCTACTTGAATGTAGTGGGTCCCACTAAACAATTAATCACATAATACTAGATCTACCTACAAAGCTTTTTAGCATACTCATTGAGTCTTAAAATCATGTTGAAATTTGAACTTAGAAATAAAAAATTGATGAGTAAACTTGAGAGCCGGTGATGGGGAACTATGCATGTGATTAAAACATGTGCGAAGCTCCATGCGTATGGACGAAAATCATGGAATCAATCATACAATTTGATTTTTGGGTTCTTCTTATAATTCATATATTCACCAATATACATAACTTATATCTAAAATTCAAACTATAATTACTATCTTTTTATTAGTTTTGTGAAAACTCTTACCCCAATCAAAGTTGGAAACTATTAAAGAGGTACAAGTAAATCCAGATGTATAGATACTCCAATTGAATGGTTTTACCATCTAATTGATATAATTATAAAATTCTTGAGTTTTTTTATATTTTTGTTTACATGTTATATAAATGATTAATGTAACAAATAGCCCTACTTTAATTTGACTAAAATTTATTAAGGTCTCAGTCAAAATGGAATTGATTATTATTGTAGATGTTTCATAAGTAGACTGCATTAGAGTTTAACTTTCTTTGATGTAGATCTTTTAAGTAAAATTTTTTTTAATAGTGGGTCTTTTTTAAGTGCAGTTTTTTTTAATAGTGGATCTATCACATGTTTTAGAAAACTATGTAGAATTTCATTAGTTTCATCATTAATGTATCAAGTGGGTCCTTCTTTTAACGTTAAATCTGGCCAATCTCATGAAATATAGTACATACCATCCATTCTAATTAAATTTGATTTAAAATAAATAGGACACATGCCCACCTAATGGACCTCACAAATTCAAGTGATCAGATGTGCACATGCTTGTGATTGTACATGCATTTGGATTTAGGGCTTAATAAGATCAATCCATGCGTCACTTTCTTTTTAACAAAGAGAGAAAACAAGGGAAAAGAGAGAAAATGAGGGAAAGGGAAGAAAACAAGGGAGGAAAGCATAGGAAGGAAAAGGAAGAGCAGAGCAGTAGCGATTCAGGTTCATCTCATAGCTTTTGAATCTTTCTTCATCAAAACATGCGTCACAGTGATTGTTGCAACCGTAAATGGATCTCTGTTTATGTTGCGTCTGTTAAAGTATATGGATCTATTCTACGTTCATGGCGGCATGATCACTAAGATTTGGATCTGTGTTGCGTCATTAAAATCTGTGTTTGTTCATGCTACGTCTGTTTGTTCATCAGTTAACGACGATATATGGATCTATAAGTTCTGCTGCGTCAGACTATGGGTCCCCCAAAAAAGGCCAGGCTTTGATTTGCACCTCCCCAGCGCTTGGTAATCACGCAGGATGCGCGTTGCGGGCACGCACCTGGTTAAATGTTTTCCGGATCGAGAATCTCGGGCCAAGCCCGGCTCGTGGTCGCGCATAGGGCTTATAGCAAAAAAATCCAAAAGAGCATGAAGTATAAAGGACAAGGATATACATATATAGTGCTCAAAGAATTTGAACTTTTCCAATATGGGACTTTTGAAAAACCACAAAGCTCTTTTTGTAAAGCAAAACTATAAAACTCAATTTTGAAATTAACCCTTTAAAACCCAACACCATATATATATATATATATTAACAAAGTTGAGTTCACCACAATAACTACCACAATCATGTGTTTGTCCGGTCTTAACTTCAAATCAATTTTCTAGCCATGCCAATACCATATACTAATGTAGACTCGTTATATTTAGAACCTATAACTAGTTAGTGATAGCATGAATTGAACACGCACATGAACACTTGAAAATTTGAGGGTTGCTTCTATACACATGAATTGTATTTTTGGAAGTAACTAAAATTAAAGAAATAAAAAGAAATATTCATAAGTGTCTAAGTAGGAAAAAAAAAGAAATAGAAAAGAGTAAAAATCTATATTGCACCCATTTGTTTGCTTGAAATTAAATGACTTGAACTCCTTTGAAAACATGAAATGTATTTTTGAAAATGACTAAAATTGAAGAAATATGAGTAAAGAATAGCATAAAATATCGTGCTATGTATGGCTAGTGTCGGATGTAGATTGAATAATAAATTAAAATTAATATTTAAACCAACTATTAATTAATTTATTAAAAATATAAATTGTGTGAATGAGACACATATTTCTGTGACTTCTTTTCATATCCTTTTTCATGACATTTATTGATATTTTTAGTTTCTCCCTTTTATATGTATTTTTAAATCTTGATAAGTTTTAAGAAAAAAAAATTAAGAGTGTATTGAGTAGTTAGATTGTTATAATAAGTTTAAAAAAAAAAACAGTGAAGAGTGTATTTGGTAGTTAGATTATTATCATAAAATATATAAACTTCATAAAAAAAAAGTTAAGCATGTATATTAGAAAATAATAATAAATTAGCCCAATACTTTAGAAATTAAAAAAAAGGAAAAAAAAATCCATGAATGTCAAATTAAAACCAAAGCTTAAGGCTAGTTCTTCTAACTTAGTTTTTAAAATAAAAAATGGCACAGAGAATGCCATGGTCTTCTTATAGACGTTTTTAACAATTGTAACTATATGGATGGCATAAAGAAGCCCTGATGGTTTAACATGTGACTTCTAATTTTTGTAAGTAAATGATGAAAGCTAGTAACCTTTTGTCTAGTTTAACTCCTAATCAAAGTTGATTTTGCATATTCACCTTGGATCTTTAATTTTGACCATCTTGATTCAGCAATAAATATTTTTGTATATTAATCCTATGATAAGGACCATTTTAGGTGATGAAGATGAATATATATGTTCAATTTATAGTAGGTACACTAATATGAATAAGAGTTAGATGAAGATTAAAGATAAACAACAATATGAGTATATAAATGGAGTTAAAAAGTTCTTAGACTTTGCATATGCACATACTGAACTAGGGAATAAGATTCGGTGCCGATGTGTTAAATGCAACAATCTTTATTTCCAAACTAGGGATGATGTGGAAGCTGATCTGTATTATTATGGTATGGTTAAAGGTTACACTCCATGGACATTCTATGGGGAAGAGTTTGAGTCAAGCACTAACGAATATGATGACGATAAGGCTAACAACGAAGATGAAGATAACCATGATGACATGCATGAAAGGATACATGATAATTATACTGCAGCAACTATAAATGCTTTGGCAATGGGGGATTCTAGTAGCAATAGTAATACAGTACCCGACTGGGAAGCAAATAAATTTATAAAATTATTTAAAGCTGCTGAACAAAAATTATATCTAGGTTATGAGAAGTTCTCCAAGTTGTCGTTCATTGTTAAGCTATTGCATTTAAAGATACTTAATCATTGGAGCAACAAATCATTCATAATGCTACTTGAGTTATTAAAAGAGGCATTTCCAAAGGGTGAGACGCTCTCCAATTCCTACTACGAGTCTAAAAATATAATTCGTGACCTGGGACTTGACTATGTAAAAATTCATTCTTGCATAAATGATTGCGTATACTATTTTGGAAAGAACATGAAAACAAACAAGAGTGTCCAGAATGCAAAGAGCTTAGATATAAAATTACCGATGATAAACGGAAAAAGATTTCTCAAAAAATCTTATGCTACTTTCCACTAAAACCGAGACTACAAAGGTTCTTTCTTTCAAAAGAGACAGCAATAGACATGAGGTGGCATAAAAAAAAGCGTGTCAATGATGGGGTGTTGAGGCATCCTGCTGATGCTGAAGCCTGGGATGAATTTCACAAAATGCACAACTCATTTTCCCAAGACCCTCGTAATGTTAGACTTGTGCTAGCAAGTGATGGATTTAATCCATTTTCAAATATGAGCACTTCTCATAGCACATGGCTAGTTATTCTTGTACCATACAACCTACTGCCATGGAAATGTATGAAGAGTCCCTTTTTTATTATGTATTTGCTTATTCTTAGACCCAAGTCTTCTGGAAATGACATTGATGTATATTTGGGACCTTTGACAAATGAGTTGAAAGAATTGTGTGAAGATGGTATTCAAACTTATGACGCTTATATAGGTACCAATTTTCAATTGCATGCTGCTTTGATGTAGACTATTAATGACTTTCCTGCATACAGCAACTTATCAAGATGGATCACTAAAGGTTATTTGGCTTGTCCTACTTGCAGTAGCTAGAGATCATATATGAGGTTGAAGAATGGAAAAAAGATTTGTTATATGAGTCATCGTCGCTATTTACCAATAAATCATATATGGCGACATAGAAAGAGTTCTTTTGATGGTAAAAAGGAACTTCGGGAGGCACCAAAGCCATTGTCTGGGAAATATGTGCTTGAGCAACAGAGTCACATCGAACCAGTGAAATTTGGAAAGACGCAACCAAAGAACAGGAAGCGTGCTGATGATTTAAATTGGACAAAGCATAGTATTTTCTTTGAATTGCCTTATTGGAGAACCCTTAGATTGCGCCACAATTTAGATGTCATGCACATAGAGAAAAAAGTATGTGATAATGTTATTGGGACATTGATGAACATCGAAGGCAAAACGAAGGACAATAAAAAAAGTCGCTTAGATTTGCAAGAGATAGGTATAAGGCATCAATTGCACATAAAGTATGATGGTAATTCCTATAAAATGCCCTATGCATACTACACGATGTCCATTGCTGAGAAAAAGAATTTATGTGAATTCTTAGCTTCAGTGAAATTTCCTAATAGCTATGGCTCAAACATATCTCGACATGTGAACATTAGAGAATGTCGAATTACAGGCATGAAGAGTCATGATTTTGCAAAGACTACTCCCACTTGCTCTACGTGGATCTTTAACTGATGAAGTTTGTGATGCACTAATTGAGCTTAGTCAATTTTTTAAGGAGTTGTGTTCTAGAACATTAACGAAAGATGTTTTAGAACGGCTAGACAGCCAGATTGCTGTAACACTATGCAAGTTGAAAAGGATATTCCCACCATCATTCTTCAACATTATGGTACACTTGCCCATTCATTTCACACGAGAAGCAATTCTTGGTGGACCATTGCAATATCGATGGATGTATCCAATTAAAAGGTAGTGTATTTTTTTTATTCTTACTATTAATTTTATAATTGTCATGTTAAAATCATAGTGTTCTTTCATTTATCATCCTGAATTTATATCTTATCAGATACTTACATACGTTGAAGTATTATGTGAGCAGCAAGGCATTTCCAAAAGGGTCAATTGCAGAAGGTTATATTGCTACAGAATGCCTAACATTCTGCTCGATGAACTTGCATGGGGTTGAAACCAAATTCAATAGAGTAGAAAAAAATTACGATGGAGCTAACAGATAAATGCATCAAGGCTTGTCCCTTTTTTCA
Organism: Sextonia rubra; assembly: GCA_037013555.1. Classification (NCBI taxonomy): domain Eukaryota; kingdom Viridiplantae; phylum Streptophyta; class Magnoliopsida; order Laurales; family Lauraceae; genus Sextonia; species Sextonia rubra. The sequence continues at coordinate 128,356,873 of JASUAD010000001.1, forward strand.
CAAAATTATTGTCCATTAGGGAAAGGAGAATATGGATACATTGATGACAAAGCTTGGAAGCATGCTCTCATTTACACTTTGAAAAACTGCGATGAAGTTCTACCATTTCTTAAGTATCACAATTATCCCAATGTATTTGATGCACATATAGTGTTTGTCAATTATCCAATTTATCTCAATGTATTTGATGCACATATAGTGTTTGTCAATTATCCAATTTATCTTTCTTATAATATATTTTCTTAAAGGTTATAATTATATATCTTTTTATATAGAGAACACAAAGAGGAGATGGCGAGGGAGAGTCTAAGGAATGTAGTAAAGAGACATGAAGAGAAGTTTCCTAAATAGTTTGAAAACCATGTAAGTATCATTAAACATATATGTTTTTATACTGCATGTTACTTTTTATTATAATATATTTATTTCATTCACATATATGAACAGGTTACACAATTGTACAGTCAAAGGAATGCACACGTCAATAAAGAACTTCTAGATTTAGCACGAGGTCCTGACAAAAGAGTGACACGATATAAGAGTTGCATCATTAATGGTCTCCGTTTTCATAAAAAAGATCATGAGAAGTTTCGAAAAACTCAGAATAGTGGTGTGGTTGTAAAGGAAGATGACGAAACAGGAAACCAAGATTATTATGGTGTTTTGAGAGACATAATTCAATTAGACTATTTTGGGGACCATAATGTTTTTCTTTTTAAATGTGATTGGTGGGACATTGGCAAAGAAAGTAGAGGAATCCAATAGATAAACATAACTACATCAGTATCAATTTTGCAAGAAGATGGAATATGGATGAGCCATTTGTGCTTGCGTCTCAAGTGGAACAAGTTTTTTATGTCAAAGACTTTCGATTAGGCAATGATTGGCATGTCACGGTAAAGACATAGGCTCGAGACTTGTATGATATCCTAGAAGATAAAGATGAAGAGCTAATTGATGATGACGAGCCATTCCAACAGAATGAGTCATATAGTATAGCTAACAGATTGAACGTTAGTGGCGATGACTTTTTGGCGAGGCCAAGAAATGATATTCCTCCAATTCTTATTGATGCAAATCTTGTAATGAATGAAGAAGAGAATGATGAGGTGTTAACACTTTTATTAATGATGAAAGTGAGGAGGATTGTAGCTCTATTGATTATGATACTAAAGAAGACGGATTGAGTACAGATGATGATAGTGAAGCCAATAGCTTGATGTAATTTGTATCATATGTTTATTTTCTTTTTTTTATCAATTAATACATGAATAAGGAAAGCTTATATTCCATGATCATATAGCATATAATAATCTTTTTTGGATTTAATACGTGTGCTTGATATGTATGCATATGTTTATTAAATAATAATTTAAAATAAAATACTGCAGATAGATCATAGACATGGCCAGTAGAGGCCGAGGTAGTTGCAGACGAGGAGGAGCTTCTGTAGGCCATCCCTTACAGTTAGGGCATCCTACATTAGAGACAGGACCCTCGGAATACACACAGGTTGAAGCATTTGCTCGAGATGATGTTGTCGTTAGTAGCACCGGTATGTTAAGTACCCCTTAAAATTATACATGTACTTTTTGTGGTTTATGCAACAATATATAAATTTATTAATGGAATATAATAATTTTAATTGTGTTTCAATTTAATAGGGCCATGTACATCCAGGAAAAAGGGACGAGGAAAGACCAGGGGCATTACACTTTCAAAGAGGAGGCATGAAGGGGAAAAGCTAGAGGTGGATATTCCACCAGACTTGATGTGAGCCGTAGGGAACAATGCTCAAGCGTTAATCACTAAGTTAGGTATTATTGTAAGACAAATGGCCCCACTTCAGTTTTCCAAATGGAAGGCAATTCTAGATGATGACAAAAACAAAATGTAGCTTGCTACGAAAGCAAGTCATTTAAATTAGGAAGGTCATATGTTAAATTATAATATTATGGTTAGATTTGATGTTACTACATTGCATTTATATTTACTAACATACTCATATGATATTGTGCAGCAAAGGTTTTCTCTCCAAGAGGAACCTCATATTCAAGAAGCTATATATCAACAGCTGATTCGCCAATACAGAGACTATCGGCACAGGCTGCATAAGGATCATTATTCCAAGTTTGAAACAGATGAAATGAGACTGGAGAATCTCCCTTAGGTGTAAGCCAAGACGTTTGGGTTGATCTTGTTAGGTATTTTGGATTTGAAAATTTTAAGGTATGCATGTTAATTTCGAAGTTATGTCATTTACCCCTTTGAATCTATCATTTATATTTATGTTACTTGTAATTTATGGTTCTTAAATGCAAAAAATGAGCAATAGAAATAAGGAGAACCGAAAAAAGCAGAAAATCCGTCATATTGCTGGGACGAAGGCTTTTGCTCGAATTAGCTGTGATAATGTAAACTTCACTTATAATGGTTATGACAATTTATTATTAAATTTATATTATATGTGTTAACTTATGTAATGACAGCGTAATCCTGAGACGGGGAAGGAGCCTTCCTGAACTAATTTATGGTTCGCCACTTGATTTAGCCTGAAAAAAAATACTTGGGTGGATCCAGATTCGCAGAAAGTCTAGGTAACTTATTGCTCCTTTCTATTTTTTCTATTAATCTTTTTATAGTATATATATTACTAAATTGATAAATGATCATAATTGTTCTTCGAATATAGGAGGAGCTTCAGAGGCAAGAGTCTTAGCCATTAGAGGAATGCGGTGCTCCTATGACTGAGGATCAGAGGTTTGAGGCAATACTTGGACCAGAGTGATCAGGATATATACGTGGTCGTGGGGCTGGTCCAAAGCCCAAGACATCTATAGTTGAAAAACAGATTCGTGCGCGGCTAGAAAGTGAGAATGAGGAGCTTAGAAAGCAAGTTGAGGAAGATAGGAGGCAAGCTGAAGAGGATAGGAGGCGACTAGAGTCCTTAGAGTCCCAGATAGCCTTATAGAAACAACAGATGCATGATGAGATGCAAGCTGCACTGAAGTTTCAATTTGCCACCCTCCTCCAGCAGTTCAAAGAGTCAAGGCAAATTCTGATATAATGCATAACTAGTGAACAGCCTGATGATCATGACTTTTTTTTATTTTATATGAGCTTTTATTTCTTTATGTAATGTTCAAATACTCTTTGGAACATAATGCTTTTAAATTTAAATTTATGTTTTAATACCTGGTTGTAATGAAGATTTTTATGTAGGCAAGTTCATGAGAAGCAAATAAATTAAAAGGAAAAAAATTTTAATAAATTAATATTATTTTCTTTTTTTTATTTTAACTTTTAGCGGGAATAACAAGTCGCAAGTAAAAGTCTTAAGTCTTACATATAATACTTTTACAACGACTTACAGTTGCTGCTAATAGTTTAACTTTTAGCTGTGACTACAAGTCACCACTAAAATTACCAATAAAACTGCTATTTTTAAATACTTTTAGTAGCAATTTATATTTGTCGCTAAAGGTTTAGTATTTAGTAGCATCAAAAGGTTGTCACTAAGGCTCCGTTTGGTTACCGGATTTTCAACAAAAAACCCTTCCCATTCCATAGCGAAAGGGAGGAACACTGTTTGGGTGCAGTCATCTCTCCGGATCTCCGTCTCAATTTGCGGAGATTTTTTCCGACTTAGAGGGGATCTTTGCTTCCTACCACTCCCGATCAGAAAGTGCTTTCCTCTTTCAATTAGGGGCTTCTATAAAAGCATGAGATTCTGTGAAAGGAAAACTAGCTCTTCCTCCTGTTGCAAGAGTCATCGAGGTTGCAACGAAGCCATCAACATGTCTTTCCCTCCCTTGCATACATGCTGCTCATATTCTTCATCTCTCGCTCCTGCACTCTTACAAAGCCATAGATGCTCTGTTTTCGCCAAATACAGTTTTTCCTTTTTGCTACAACCATGGATGCTCCATTTTTCCCAAATACAAAGAGGCCATCTTTCTCCCTCTCCGTGTCTCTGCTACTGCCATGGACAGACCAAAAGTAAATAAAATACTACTGAATAAGGTATTCGGTCTGTGGATGTTCCAATTGAAGCTGTGCTTCCAACTGGATCTGACTCATGTATCGGTGAAGGTCAGTTCCACGATCAGTTAGAAGTGATTGCTCGATGTGTTCCTGGATGGAGTCGTTCTGGTCTCGGTTCAGGGACCCTAAATACCCAAAGCTCTCTCTCTCTCTCTTTCCCCATTTTTCTGCTACTGACATGGATGCTCCTGTCTCTTTTCCTCCTTTTCTCTGCTATTGACATGGATCCTCCTCTCTCTCTCTCTCTCTCTCTCTCTCTCTCTCTCTCTCTTTCCATTTCTCTACTACTGACATGGTTGCTCCTCTCTCTCCTTCCATTTCTCTGCTACTAACATGGACGGTCCCCCCCTCTTTCTCTCTCCATTCCTCTCCTACCGATGTGGATGCCACCCCCCCCCCCACCCCCAACAAATTTCTCTATTACTGACATGGGTTCTCAATCTTCCCAAAAACCCAAAGGCCCTCTATTTTTAATTTATTTTAAAATTATTATTATTATTATTATTATTTTTTGCTTTCATGGATCTCTGATTTTTATTTTCCTCCATTACTTAGTTGAAAATGCATAGAATAGATTTGAGGAGAAGGTTGTTGGAGATAGATTGTCAAAATACAAGCATTTGGAGTTACACATAGAAAACTGATATGGAAAGAAAATGAAGAGATAGTGTTTGGTGAAGGAGTTAGTGCGTGATTATGTATGTTGTGAATTTTAAAGGGTTAATAGGATGTTCAATATCAATAATATAGGCTGGGAATCAATTGGAGAGTCAAAACATTTGTGTCACTTCTGTGAAATTGATGATGGCTGCTCCAAATGAACATGTGTGCATTCTTTGTATATATATATTTTTTGTTGCTCTTTTACTACAAATAATAATAAAGATGTTGGGCTGATTGCACAGATTTTCTGTTGGGAAATATTATTCACATTGAATTACTCAGACTCATACTTTTATGATGTTGATGGTGATATTGTTTTTGTTGTTCTTTATTATAATCACTAAGCCAACTTAGTAATAATAATAATAATAAACCACACTATATAACCACACCAAGGCCCTGTATTGTTTTCTTGCTTAAAAGCAAAGACTTGAGTTTTTTTCCACAGAAACTCTCGTGCGCATACGGCTCTTCTTTATTTAAAAGTATTGCATCTAATTCCTTATTATACTAATATTTATGCGTTATTTATTTGAATTCAAGCGTTTTATTTCTTTTCTTTTTCTTTTATCACTGATATCACTTACTTTGATTTTTTTTTTTCCTTTATATTGAGATTACATTGATAGCCCTTGCTAGGAAGAAATTAGGCTACTCAGTGAAGTAAAATAAACATCACATATCTAAATGGTTTGTATAGGGATAGACCACCAAAAAGAAAGTAAGCAACATATATTGGTTGGACATGGTGGGGAAAAGGATAAACGTAATATGAAGTGGAGTTATGTTCAGGATAAAATGCTCATCCAACTGATGATAGAACAATCTAGAGAAGGACGATCGATAAAAGGTGGCTATACTACAGAAGGGTGGAATGAGCTCACAAAAGAGATAACAAAAATCTTTGGCCTAGATTTTACCAAAGACAAATTAAAAAATCGTTTCAAAACATTGAAAAAGACATATGGTATAATGAAAAGTTTGTTAAATTTAAATGGGTTTAGATGGTGTGGGATCGTAAAATGGTCACGGCAGAAGGTCCAGTTTGGGATAAGTATATAGCGGTGAGTATAAAAAGTTTTTGTTATAACTATTATATTAAATGATAAAAATTTATATTTAAATCTCAAAATCAAACCATTGCAGGCACATCCAGATGTTGCATCTTATAAGACTAAGATGTGTCCAGATTATCGCATGTTGGTTGAAATTTTTGGTGATATTATTGCTGATGGAAGGGAAAGTTTTGCAGCTAATGACCCTGATTATGATAAGACAAGGGATCGTGAACACTTTATAGGTGAAGGAAACACAGAACTTCTTGATGAAGATGGAGCAACAAGAAACAAATGAACCCGAACTAGCACTGACACACAATCAACCTCCCGTCACTTGGCAAGTAATCGTTTAAATATAGGACTAGCTTTGGTGGGTGCTGTAGAAATCATTGCTACTGCAATTACTGACTATGCCAATAAACGTGCAGTTGACCATCAACCTATGTTGAAGTGTGTTGATGCATTTGGTGAGCTTGACTTGGATGGTTCTATGTATTACAAGGCATTGCGAATCCTAGAAAATGGAAATAAGCGGGAGACGTTCATGGCATTGGATCCCTTGTCTCGCAAGGCATGGTTGATGAGTGAGCTTGGACAAGAGTGATGTGCATCAAATTGCTTTTGACTAATATTTTGTTAAAACTATGACTATAAGTCAAGACTGTTATATTTTGAACTAAACTTGGGTTGTACTTAAAGACCCTTATATTTTGAACTCAGCCTAAGTTGTAACTATTTAGACTCTTATGACTATTGTACTCACTACCTATATGTTGCTTAGGATAATACTAATTATGCATCATGCTCTCTCTTATATTTTTCATGATGACAATGCTTTTTTTTTTTTGCATAATTTTTTCATTTGCAATGGATAATGCCATTATTGATGATGATGATATGGAATTTTTCATCTTTTATGCACAAGCAGTGACCTTAATAAGTGTCCTCGGTTACTACTATTCTTATGGCATTAGGAATATGGTCCACCAATCATTATTATCAGGAACTGGTTTTGTGCATGAAATTTGTATTAGGCATGATTGAGTATGTTTTGATCTTTTAAGAATGAATACTGGTTGTTATCTACAATTTTGTGAAGAGATGAGAGGCCGAGCTTTATTACGTGATTCACGAAATATAACTGTTAAAGAGCAAGTGGCAATTTTTCTATACACTGTTGGACACAATGAGCATAACCTTATCATGCAAAACCGTTTCCAACACTCTGGAGAGACAATAAGCAGATACTTCAATAAAGTTCTCAATGCTGTCATCGCATTTAGCAAACATTACATAACTCCACCAATACAAGATACTCCAATTAAAATTAGAACAAATTCTAGATACCATCCTTACTTCAATGTACAATGTTGATATTCACTCTTCTTGTTAGTTATATGGCTTTTGTTTACAATTAACATTTATTTTGAATTTTAACATTTTGGTCAAACTTATTCATACTAGGATTGTGTTGGAGCAATAGATGGGACACATGTTTCTGCTTGTGTATGTACTGACGATCATGGTCGGTATCGCAACAGAAAGGTGTGCTGTAACTTTTGATATGCAGTTCAGTTACATACTTGCTAGTTAGGAAGGTTCTGCTTCAGATTCTAAGGTGCTACAAGATGCAGTTTACAAAAGATCACATAATAGGATGAAAGTTCTAGCTGGTAATACATATTTCAACTATTATCTTTATATATATATATAATATTGCCTAATATGACAGTATATATAATACAGTCTAATATGATATATATATATATAATATAGCCTAATATGAACTTTATTGTCTATAAATTTGTTTTATAAGGAAATACTTCCTTGTTGATACTGGATATGCAAATGCTCGTGGCTTTCTTGCACCATATCGTGGTGTACGATATCATCTTAAAGAGTACTCCACAAATACACCAAGAACATCACAAGAACTTTATAACTTGCGGCATTCAAAATTGAGGAATGTCGTAGAGCGAACCTTCGCGGTTTTTAAAAAAGGATTTCCCCATCCTTCAAATTGGTACACATTATCCATTTAAGACACAAGCTAAGATAGTGGTTGCAACATGTGTCCTTCACAATTTCATTCATAAATGGAATGCAGGTGATGAGTTGTTTCAAAGTAATAGAAATGAGAATTTAAACTATGAAGATGGAGAAGAGCATGATACTGAGGAGGAAATATATGCTACACCCTATGCAAATAATTTAAATAAGGAGTTTGTTGTTGTCTTGCGAGATAATATTGCACAACAAATGTGGGATGAAAGATAATGGTTGGGTACTCTCATTTTGTGTGATTTTTTGAACTCTATATTTTGTGGTTTTAAAGGTTATTATGTTAAGAAATGAAGAATTTTGCAGTTAGATTGGCTACAGTGGTATTGCCTCTATCCTTACTGCTTCTTTCATTTTATTTATTTACTTATTAATGTAACCCCTTATTTTAATTTTGTTGATAGATATTCTCTTAAATTTAAGTGGTTGCAGTTCCTCATTATATTTTGCTTCTAGTGGATGTACTAAATTGGATATGGTGAGTAAAGGGTAATGCTTTTGCTTGATTATTCTTGTTCTATTATAAACTATTATGAGCATTTTGAGCAATATTCTTTTGTATGATCTTTATTTTTCAAGTGTGGTTGGAGATAGGTTCAAGATGAGTTGGATTCTATAATCTTAAGCAATATGATTTTAACAATGTGATTATGACAAGACCTTGTGTTTCTCTTATCAGTTGGTGATTTTGGACAAGAAGGAGAGGCTGTAGTGACATTACCTATGTTCATTTCAAAAAGATGGTAAATCCCTCATGGACTTTCGCATAATTTTTAATCTTTTTGTGATGTGTTATGTTGATTTTAAGGAAACAGTTATTTAAGGTAACATGATGGTCAAATAACCTTTATGTGATCATGGGTTGCAAAAGTTGAATTGTAGTATTGTTTGGTCTATTTCAATTTTCAACGAGAATGCTGACTGCTGCTAGCCTTTTATTTATAATGCTTCATAGCTTTTTGTCAACGTGCTGGTATGCTTCTTTTCGGGTTGTATTTATGGGCTTTTTTTCCTTTTCTTTTTTTTCTTTTTGTATATTGTGCATAAATTTCTAGAATCTATATGATATTGTCTGCCCAATGACCTCAAAACCGAACGTATTTTAGTACTTCATATGGCCTTTGATGATTGTTTTTCATTTCACTATGCATATAAACCTTTGGCATGTGTTATAAATCCATTAATTTGCCAGTGGGACCTGATGGTTAGTGGATTTATATCTGAAGTGGGAAGTTAGCATCATAAAAGAAATGCCATACAAGTTTGTACATGCATCATTTGTCAACCTGATGAAATCTCATACATGTGCCGTACTGGTATGGTGCATGAATGGAAATAATTGACATGCACATGTGTTTGACAAGCCTGTATATGTTACTTTTTGTTCTTGTCAGGCATATTGCTACAGTTCTATAAACATTGTTATGAGCACTTGATGTCATAGTCTGCTATCTGAATTCTTCCCATTTCTCCCATTAGCCTCATTCCAACATCTTTTTAACTATAATTGAGGAGTATTTCTTCCATCTTATAGATTTCGAAAAGTTCATTAGACTTATCCTTGGTTGCAGTTTTGATCCCTTCTTATTCTACATTGGAACAGTGTATCAATGGAGAGTTTAGTCCTAGAGAATCCAACTCGGCCCAAATGGAAGAAAGTGGCATATGGAGGAATGCAACTTGGATATGACGACAACGACACGGATGAGTCCTTCCTCGCAGACATGGTTATGAATGCCAATGTTGTAAAGAGAGACTTGTCTAAAGTGATGCGAGATGCGGTTTCTATTGTTGTGCGCGTGTGTGCAAACTCAAGCAAGATCAACCAATCACCACACAAGAAGACAAGAAGATTTACGTGGTTCGGCAAGGATGCCTACGTCCACGGGAAACCAATTTCCACTGGGTTCTCCTCCAATCTGTGAAACCACAGCCTTGAAATCTCAGCCTCTCTGACTGACTGCCCTAGGGTTACAGATTACATCTCATATATATAACCAGTACATCCTTATCCCCCAAGAACTCTATCTCAAGAAAAAGGAAAGTCCTAATACATTAGGAAACTACCCCAGATATAGAACCCAATCATGGTCTGGACCCACATGGCCAACAATCTCCCCCTCCAGACCATGGGGAAGATGCCCTGAACCCCTTACTGGGAGTTCAGTCCAGCCAACTCTGAACACAGCTCTAGCTTTCCCTTAGACACAACCTTGGTCATCATGTCCGAGGGATTCTTGTCCGAATGAATCTTTTCCAGCTTCATGAAGTTCTTCTCGATCACCTCACGAATCCAATGGTACTTGATATCAACGTGCTTCATGCGACCATGATATGTAGCATTCTCACTGAAATCCATAGCACTCTGACTATCACAGTAAACTACATATTCTTCTTGCTTCAAACCTAGTTCTTGAAGGAATCTCTTCAACCAAAGCATCTCTCTCCCTGCTTCATTAGCAGCTATATATTCCGCTTCAGTTGTAGACTGTGCTGTACACTTCTGTAACTTTGATTGCCAGGAAATAGCTCCCCCTACAAAAGTAAACAAATAACCAGAAGTCGACAACCGACGATCAAGATCGCCTGCAAAATCAGCATCAGTATAACCTTCCATGACTGGTTTTGAGCCTCCGAAACATAAGCACAACTTGGAAGTACCTCTCAAATACCTAAAGATCCACTTCACTGCTTCCCAATGCTCTTTTCCAGGGTTTGCGAGAAATCGACTCACTAAACTCACAGCATGAGCAATGTCTGGCCGTGTACAAACCATGGCATACATGAGACTCCCCACAGCAGAGGAGTAAGGAACACATGCCATCCGTTCCTTTTCATCATCTGTAGTAGGACACAAGCGCTTGCTTAGTTTGAAGTGACTGGCTAGAGGTATGCTAACTGGCTTAGCATTCTTCATGTTGAACCGTTCGAGAACTCGTTCAACATATTTCTCCTGTGACAACCACAGCTGCTTGGAACTCCTATCACGACGTATTTGCATGCCCAATATCGTTCGTGCGGGACCCAAGTCTTTCATGTCAAACGACTTTGACATCTCCTCTTTTAACTTGCCAATCAACTTGCTATCCTGTCCAACTATCAGCATATCATCTACATATAAAAGAAGGATGATGAACCGACCATCGATAAATCGACGAACATAGACACAATGATCTGCAGCTGTCCTCCGGTACCCATGACTCAACATGAATGAATCAAACTTCTTGTACCATTGTCTCGGTGCTTGCTTCAGCCCGTAGAGACTCTTCTTCAACTTGCAAACCATCTGTTCTTTTCCTTCTACCTCAAACCCCTCTGGCTGAGTCATGTAGATCTCTTCTTTCAAGTCACCGTGAAGAAACGCGGTCTTCACGTCCATCTGTTCAAGCTCAAGGTCCATGCTGGCGACTAGACCCAAAACGATTCTGATAGAAGTCATTTTCACAACAGGAGAGAAAACATCACTGAAGTCGATACCCTTCGTCTGTGCGAAGCCTTTTACCACTAACCGTGCTTTATGCTTCACCAGTTTCCCATTCTCATCCTTTTTCAGCTTGAACACCCATTTGTTTTTCATAACATTCCTATCTTTAGGAAGTTGTACCAGCTCATAAGTCTTGTTCTTCTTCAAAGAACTCATCTCATCCTGCATAGCCTTCATCCACTCATCTTTATCACCATGAGTCATTGCTTCTCGGAAGCTAGCTGGCTCTCCCTCATCAGTGAGCAACACATATTCGGATGCAGGATACCTAGTTGATGGTTGACGCTCTCGGGTAGACCTCCTAGCTGGAGGTTCCGTGGTTTCAATCCGAGGAGACTGCTGCTCCCCCTGCTCAACACCCTCATCATCTGGCAACCCCTGTGCCTCATCACGATCCGGATCGTTTTGTCCACCTTCTCCACCTGTAGTCTGCACCGGAGAAGGAGTCGGTGTGAGATCAACCACTCCATCAACTTTCTCAGAAGACTTATCAATCTTTTCAACATCTCCAAAGAACTGATCTTCATGGAAAACCACATCCCTACTTCTGATAAGTTTCCTCTTCTCTGGATCCCATAATCTGTAGCCAAACTCATCTCCACCATAACCAAGAAAGATGCAACTCACTGCCTTATCGTCCAACTTGGAACGCTGCTCCTTTGGTACATGTACAAACGCTTTACACCCAAACACCTTCAGATGTGAATAGGAAACATTTTTACCTGTCCATCTTCTCTCTGGAAGATCATAATTCAAAGGAACTGAGAAGGATCTGTTAATCAGATAAACGGCAGTCAGAACGGCTTCACCCCAGAATGACTTAGGCAACCGTGCTAATTTTATCATGCATCTCATCTTCTCAAGAATAATGCGGTTCATTCTCTCTGCCACACCATTGTGCTGTGGAGTACCAGGAACTGTCTTTTCATGTCGAATGCCATGCTTCAAGCAGTAGCTTTTGAACTGGTTGGATGTGTATTCACCCCCATTATCTGAACGGAGACACTTCAAGAGTTTACCTGTTTCTCTTTCAACCTGGACATGAAACTGTTGAAACATCTGGAATACTTGATTCTTTGATTTCAACGGATAAACCCAGACTTTCCTGGATGCATCATCGATGAACGTGACAAAGTACTTATTGCCACCCAATGATTCTACCTCTATGGGACCACAAACATCAGAATATACCAAATCCAACACATTGGATTTCAATGTTGATGTCGAAGAGAAAGCAACCCTATGCTGTTTACCATATAAACAATAATCACAAGGGCCAAGGGACATACCTTTGGAGTAAGGAATTAAATCCTTCTTTGCCAACATCTGCAAGCCTTTCTCACTCATATGACCAAGCCTCTTATGCCACAGATTCAGAGAGGAATTGTCTTGAACTGCATTCAACGCATCTTTGCACAGCTTGACTTGTGTTTTATAAAGAGTATTACCTGCTGTTCCTCTCGCAATAACAAGAGACCCTTTAGTGAGCTTCCATCTGCCATTTCCGAAGTAATTCTCATAACCAGCACGGTCCAATGCAGTCCCGGAAATCAGATTCAACCGCAGATCAGGAACATGTCGCACATCTTTCAGCGTCATTGTGCAACCAATATCGGTTTTAATGCAGATATCACCGATACCAACAATATCTGAATGACTCGTGTTGCCCATCTTCACAGTACCAAAGTCACCTGCTTTGTACGTCGTGAACATCTCCCTGCAGGGAGTAGCATGATAGGATGCTGCTGTGTCAACAACCCACTCAATCTGACCATCTGCAACACTCAAACACTTATCATCATCGCCGGCAAGCACCACTACTTCCTGTTCCAAAGTAGCTGTAGTGTTATCATTGTCATTCTTCTTCTCATTGTTGGATCCTTTCTGTTCCTTCATGGCAAAACAATTTTTCCTGATGTGGCCCATCTTGCCACAGAAAAAGCACTTTACAGACTTTTTCTTGCTCTGTGATTCACTGCTAGACTTAGACTGTGATTCACCTCTAGACTTGCCACGACCCCCCTTTGGTCCTCTACTCTTACTCCTCCCCCTGTTCTCAGTAACAAAGGCCTGTGCATTATCTGTCCCTGCAGATTTCCGTCTTGTTTCTTCATTCTGTAGGCTACTGGTAACCTGACTCATAGATAACACACCATCTGGAGTAGAATTGCTCAAGGAAACAACTAATGTCTCCCATGTATCTGGCAAAGAACTCAGAAGCAACAAAGCTTGCATCTCATCATCAAGGATCATCTTCATAGTGGCTAACTGATTTACCACACTTTGGAACTCATTGATGTGATCTTCGATCTGACCACCATCCTTGAATTTCATGTTCACAAGCTTTCTGATCAAGAAGGTTTTGTTTACCGAGGTCTTTTTATCATACATTGCTTCTAACTTTTTTCAAAGGGTATTCGCATTGGTTTCATTAGACACGTGGTGAAATATACTGTTATCAACCCACTGTCTGATGTGACCAATCGCTTTTCTATGCAATTTGATCCAATCAGCATCTTGCATATCTTTCGGTCGGGCACTATCCCCCTCAACGGGATCATGGAGGTCTTTACAATAGAGAATATCCTCCATCTTCGGTTTCCAGATCAACCAATTGGAATGGTTGAGCTTAACCATGGTAGTGTTGATCGTATTGTTCTCCATCTTAATCAAATTAAGTAACAGGAAAAACAAATAATTAACACTGACCTCAACTCCTGCACCAAGCTGTAGATCTCGTCAACACGAGCACGCTGGAAGAAACGGATCTGAAATCCGACCCCGGATGGCTCCGATATTGCAAAAACGGTTTTCTACGCTTCTGATTTGGTCAAACTCCTTGTTGACCGTCAAACAGCCAATCTTCTTCCACTAACGCGTAGATCTGCTCGAAACGAGTCCGTAGGCGCAAACGGATCTCCGATCGGACTTCGGATGATCAAGATATCGCAGAAACAAGTTTCTGCCGTCAATCTGGTCAACTCTGGCCGTTGACCGTCTGTCTGATGACGTAGGCTGACGTCAGCCTGATGACGTCACGCTGCTGACGTCTGCGCGGGGCTGACGGGCTGGACCGTCTGCTTACGGGTTCAGGTCGACCCGACCCGACCTAAACCGGCCTGCACTGCTCTACTGGGCTTAACGTCAACCAGGTCAGGTCAACCTTGCCTGACCCGAAACGTAACCCACCTTGCTGCCTGGGCTGCTCTTCTCCGCGGGTCGGTCAACCTGACCCGACCCGACCTGACAGATCCGAACCCAGACGACTGGGTCGTCTTCAACAGCGACGGGCGCTGCGTCTGCAACTGGTTGCAGACGCGGTGAATCGACGGCCTGCTGCTGCAGGCACCGGCGCAGCGGCCCGACGTCCGGTGGTGTCGCACGGCGATGGCAGCGAGCAACGGCAGGCGAGCAACGGCGGGCGGCCTCGATCGGCAGCGACCGGGTGCTTCTCGTGCGACCGGGTTCTTCTCTGCCACAGATCCGAGAAATCCGGCAAGCACGGCGACGCCTGGACACTGCTATTCTCCGGTCCTCTTCCTCAAAGCCGGCGGCCAATCTTCTCCGATGAAGATCTGGAGCAACCAAACCCCCCCGACAACGGCGTCTCTGTTTCCGGGAAAAACAGAACGAGAACCCAATCTTCTTCTTCTTCGATCGCGTGTGGCCCAGTAGAGATCAACCTTGATCTCTGCTCTTCCCGTTGATCTTCCACGCACAATCAATCGCTCTGATACCACTTGTTGTGCGCGTGTGTGCAAACTCAAGCAAGATCAACCAATCACCACACAAGAAGACAAGAAGATTTACGTGGTTCGGCAAGGATGCCTACGTCCACGGGAAACCAATTTCCACTGGGTTCTCCTCCAATCTGTGAAACCACAGCCTTGGAATCTCAGCCTCTCTGACTGACTGCCCTAGGGTTACAGATTACATCTCATATATATAACCAGTACATCCTTATCCCCCAAGAACTCTATCTCAAGAAAAAGGAAAGTCCTAATACATTAGGAAACTACCCCAGATATAGAACCCAATCATGGTCTGGACCCACATGGCCAACATCTATTTCTCAATATCTATGTATTGTTGCTCTTGTTGATTGTGTATGGACCTGCACATTGGAATATGTTGTTGATGAGACATCCCTCCTTTTGCTAGCGTAAGTCTTCTAGTGCACCTATTGTTGTTTGTCCTCTTCTTTGGTCTGTTGGTCTTCATCACAGTTGTTTGTCCTTATTGGCTTATAAAGATGCAAGAATACAAATTTGAGATTAATGGCCCTTGGGATGAGGCGAAGCTCTGTTTCGATATAACAGAGTAAGTGTAGGTTCCTGTCATTCGCAGAAGCCCGTAGAAGAGAATTCAAGCTTGCACTTTAACTTTGACCATCCAGTCCAAAGGAGCTTTTGGTAAGTTCATCATCCCAAGTATGTTGCTGTCTTTGTTACAGGAAGTTTCATGCTTAATGGAGTAGGAACCTCTTGTGAGGTAACATCCAAGGTTCTCTTGGATGTGTCCTAATTGCAATGCATGAATAATGCATTGCATATTAGTGAATTAGATGCTTAGCCCTTCTTTTTTTTTTTTTCCTTTTTTCTTAGCTATACTGGCTTAGTAGTGATACTGTCACTTGGCGATGATTAGCCCTTTTGCACATATGGGGTGGCAAATACATTGGATGTTACTATAGGAGGGATAACTTTTTTTTTGCATCATTCATGTTTCAGCCCTAAATCATTAAAAGTGAATTGCACTTTATACATTTCCTGGTCTATGCACAATCTCCAAGCCCAATGGAGAATGTAACAATCCTTTCTTGCAAAACATTTGAATCATTTGCAATTTTGGGTACAATTAGATTCTATTAATGAACGTATAGACTGTATTAGTTTGACTGGGTATGTGGTATGCTGTGGTAACTCACTTTGCCACAACATTTTTTTTTTTTTTGGTAAAACTGCCACAAGGCCTACAACAATTGATACTAGTATTGTTGAGAGATCAACCGACTATACATCCCGTTGCTTCTCAAAGAAGTAGGGCTTTTTGGTTTCTGGGGCACTGTTTTGATATGGGTGCCTAAACCACAACTAGAAATTCGTCGTAGTTGGATATCCTAGAATTTGAAAGTGAACCTGATACTTTGGCAGAAATAATCATACTGAAATGACTTTTGCTTATTCTGCTTGTTCGGCTACAGATGAAGATTGGTGATTCTGACATTGAAACTGGGAAGGCATTTTGAATGCACAAAGAGGCCATGGTTGCTCTCACTACCAAACAACTGCTCTTACCGACAAAGAAGACTAAGTTTTGTTGCTCTTTATATTTGAATTATTTTTTGGGCATTCTAGGAGCTTTCCATTTGGGTATGTTCATTGAGAAGTTGGTCCTCGGATGAAGTTTTCCAGCGCATGTTGTACTAATTGTTCAAAATGACAAAATAGTATACACAAAGTAATGTTGATATTCAGTTTACAGAATTCATCGTTCATTCTATTTTGGGGATTTTTTTTTCCTTTTTTGGTAAATCAAACCACCTCTCTTGAATGTTCCTGGAAAGTCTTCAATCTATTTTGGGCCCATCAGTGATGGCAACAAACCTGTGGATCTCAACCTTCTCCAATAAAAGGTAATGGGTCATATTCACTGCTGATTGAACCATGCCTTGGGGGATGAGAACTGCTCCATTGATTGAAGGCGTGGTTTAATCAATGGCACATAACACACTTCACCAATTGATGATGTTCAACCTCATTGCCTATCAAGTTGGATAAGTTGAGGTCGGAGAGTTTGTCATGATTAAAAGTGGGCCCCAGGTAGTCAACCTTTTTGCTATTGATATATCATTCTCTGAATCATTTCAAAAAATATCATCCTTCAAATCTCAGAGCGCTTGCAGTACAGAGATCTAATGACATTCATGCTGCTTGAACCCTATAATTATTTGCAGCCTTTGGCCTCTAAAATCAGGAGTGATTAATTGGTTTTTTAGTCTTGTATTCATTATTTATTCTTTTCATGGTTCATGGTGAATTCAATTAGAAATGAATTCAGTTGATGCCCATTAAGTGCAGAGGCAAGTCAGTTTATGGAGTTATGGTCATGCGTTCAAAACCCAGCTGTTATGGTTTTGGCTGATACCAATTGAAACCCTGAACTATATCTGCTTTCCCGACCTTTACAATTTTTCTTAGGAACCTTTACACCATTTCTTTGAGGCGAACCTATCATGCATTTGTAGGCTGTCGCCCCCATTAGGCTT
Source organism: Sextonia rubra (assembly GCA_037013555.1). Lineage (NCBI taxonomy): Eukaryota > Viridiplantae > Streptophyta > Magnoliopsida > Laurales > Lauraceae > Sextonia > Sextonia rubra. The sequence goes on from JASUAD010000001.1 coordinate 128,374,451, forward strand.
GAGTATGCTTCCAAAAGCATGCAAAATTTTTGGGTTTGCTTTCAAAATTCACATGAAAATTATGGGTCCACCCTCAAAACCCATATGAAAATCATGGGTGTGCCCATAAAACCCAACTACCTATTTGGGTCCACCCTACTCAAGTGAAACTTCTAGGTCCGCAATGCTTTGTTTTAGGATTGTAAGTCATAATAATCTTGTCTAAGGGATCCAACAGTTAGGTATTTACTCCAAGTAAGATTAAAACATTGACATGTAAGAATGCTCTAAAAGCTACAAAAGAAAAAAGAGAGAAAAAGATTTGCATTTTCCTAGAACATATATCAAAAGATATTGATTTCTTCAATTCTTCAATAATCAGAAGGAGCTCGAAGGTGCTGACCATCCTTTTTTTTTGGAAAGGTTAGTGTGTGTATTTCTAAAAAGAATTAGTACAGAGTACAATGAATTGTTTAAGTTATTCCACATTTGCTCCTCACAACTGAGGAGAAAAAAACAAAGGAACTAACCCCCAACAAAATGAAATTCCCACAACCTGGGAGGTGCTGACCATCTTCTTTCACTCCGATAGTAGACATCCTAACATGCATAATAAAACCTATTTAGGCTTACCATTTAGCAAAAACTAAAATGAAAAATATGTATAAGCTGGAATGAACTAAAATAGTTAGTACCTCATCTCAAAAGCTTTCCCATGAATTCCTGCGGCAGCAAAAGGGAAGTACCAATTCCAAAGAACGGGATGGGAAGAACCTTACTGGTGTGTTCAACAGTGTCCAATTACTAGGCTAGAGATCAAAATATGATTCATATAATATCTAAGCGAGAGAGAGAGAGAGAGAGAGAGTAGAACTTGGTTGGATTTGGATTGAGGATGGAAAATGGAAACAGACATGCCACCCTAGTTGAACTTCATCCCAGTTCGTTACAAGCCCAGCTCAGCCGAGTTACACCACTGGTCTAAATACAGATATTCCTGTGGTATATGTCATATTTTAAGGTTAGATCTACGTCTATATAAAAAGCACTATAAAAATTAAAAAGAAGGACCATTTATTTATTTTTTTCATATTTATGATAGCATAATAGAAGGGTCTTAGATCAAATGTGTATAGGACATCTGTATAAAACATGAATTTCTCCTAATAATTTAAATTATTATTTGATGGGGCCCAAATAATTTTATGAATGTAGTTTAGTTTGTCATGTATTGTAGGTAATAAATCTTTCATGTACTTTTTTAAATCACTTTTGTAAGCATGAGATTATTTTCCAACCCACCAATATGATGCACCAAACATCAATACATAGGAATCATCGAGGATTTTGTTGTTGCACCAAACAATATCCTAAGGAATCCGGGTGTGTTTTCTCTCCTGCACCAAACGCTTAAAAATAACACCATAGATTACTAATGCCACTGTTTTCTAGCTCCAAGGATGGCTTCAAAGGATTCCACTTAGGTCGGATTCCTCTGTCCGTACAAACGTACCCTAAAACTACCAAGTCAAATACTTTTAATGACAATTTATAGTCGAAGCTAAAAGTTATATATTTAACTGCAACTAAAAGTTGCAACCAAAACTCCAATTCCGTATGCTTATAATGATTTTTTAGTGGCAACTTTATACTTATAGCTACAATTATTTTTAAAATTAGCTACCAAAACCCTTGTGACAAAATAATAGACTTTTAGTGGTAATTTATTCTCGTACCAAAAAGTTTAACTTTTAGCCACAATGTTGTAAAGTTGTAGCTAAAACAATTAGTGACACCACTTTTAGCAACAGTGTAGCGGTGATAAAAATGTTATCACTAAAATTTTTAGTGGTGACTTTGTTGCTTTTAGCGACAAAATATACCACAGCTAAATGTCAACTTTCTTGTAGTGCAATCTTCTTTTCTAGTTTCTTTCTCTACTTTTTCTTTCTTCCTTTGTTTTCCTGCTAGTGTAAGTCTGCAAAAGTGGTTCCTTTGATATTCAAATACTTTTCAGTTAATTAAGTGCACGGTTGCTAAAGATTCCAATTAGAGAAGTTATCTTATTTTGGGGCAAACGTCCGTGTAAGTCCATCTACATCTGTTTGGAGGTGAATCTACCTAAAAAAAGCATCTCCAAAGACGTGATTCAGCTATCAATTATTTTGATGACTTCTAACTTTTTCCTCAATTATTCATTTTGCAGCTATTATCAGTACTGCATACACCAGAATCCAACACTCTCTTTTTCCGGACTTCGTGCTCTGTCACACAACACATTAATTCCAACTATGCACGGCGGGGGGGGGGGGGGGGGGGGGGGGGGGGGGTGCTACGTTTCTTACGGCTCCGTTAAATGCTATTTCAACAATCTTAAATATTCTTAATTATATATATATATAAAAATTATTTCTACTCTTAGTTGGAAACACAAATTTAAAATCTTATATATTTTATTTTGCAAAGTATCTACGTAACCAACCTGGTAAAATGGTGGAATGAGGCCAGTGACACACAGTACTAACTTCTTAGACCATGAGTATACTTACTAATTGGTTTAATACTTAATAAATGGTTTAAGTGCATCTCCCTTTTCTGAGAGGTGGCGTGGTTAAATCTTAATAAAGCATATTTTGCATACAAGGTAGTCTCTACAAACAAGTGACGTTAGATCGCTTCGACAACCTTAGCCTCTAAAGAAGGGCCTCTTACCTTACTGATAATAAGAGGTGGCTGTTCTTACTTGTCTGACCAGGTTCAAATCTGGACAGATATATTTCTCTCTCCAAAGGGCTCATGTTTAATTACCTGGCTCGAGGTCTAATTGCTTTTCTTGCCTTAAGACTTTACCTACCTCTTTGATGTCTGCTTTCCTCCACTAAGGATGCAGCCCAACCCTCTATAGCTGGGATATCCAAAAAAAATACATTAGCCTCTATTGTTTTATAGAACGAAAGTAATCTTACTACTTCTATGGGTGACAAATATTGATAGCCTAAAATAATTATCTGTATTGGGCGATATACATGTTTTAAATTTATTTCTACTTGTACGTCATATCGTCCAGGCATCAAATTAGATATGGATTGGCTTTTATTTTCCCACAAGTGGAAGCTACTCGAACCACCTTACCACTTATTGTTATTCATACTTTTTTTAGGTAAATGATATTGTTATTCGAACTTGGTAATGCATATATTGGAATCTTGTCTATTTCATTATCCGAAGTGTCCAACTAACCAAATGGTAAAGCCGTAGCGCAAGGCAAGCAACCAATTAAGGCTCCGTTTGACAAATATTATTTGTATAAAATAGATCAACATGGAATAGATCTACACGAAAAATATTTATGTGAAATAGATGTTCTAAAATAAAATGTTTGTTAAGACAAAAGGATGATTGAAATAGACATTCTTTTAATCCAATGGTTCACACTTTTTCACAAATTTTCTCACAATCCAACATGATTCACTGCATGAAATTTGATCACCAAGCCATTTTCAACCTCCTTAAAAAGAGCAACAGTTTGGATCATGATTGAGGAGCCCACAGAAGTTCACAAATGTAAATAAATCATTCAAAACTTTCTCACAAATATCTAAAGACTCATGACAAATCAATGACTTAATTTTGACTAGATGTTCATCTTTAAGGTTCTAAAGACAACCAATGGTTCAGATTGTGTTTTAGTGGCCCATGATTAAAAGGAAAAAAGAAAAAAAGAAAAAAACAGAGTGTACACTAATCCCTATGAGAATGAGCCAATATACACAACAATACATCATTGGGCAATCGTTTTCTAAGGATTTTTGGAGATCTAGATAAGATTAGTGGATGATATTTGAGCTACTAACCATTTGCACCCTTCTAAACAGGATCAATGGTTTAGATCACGATCTTAGGGCCCACAATTACTGGAATTTCAGATCTAATGGGTCATTTTTTAACAAATTTCTTGAGATCCGTAAAGAATCAACGAATCAAATTTGACCTGTTGGATGTCTTTAAGCTTCTTAAAATATCTAACGGTCAAAGTCAAAACTTTAGGTCCAACAATTAAAAAAAAGGACTTTGTTCTATCATGTGAAAAACCCGGTCAATTTAAGCTTCACACCATCAATGGTCCACACTTTTTTGATGAATTCCGAGTGATATATGAAGAGTCAAAGGATGAAATGTGGATACATAGCTGTTCTCGTATTTCTGAACAAGATAAATAGTTTGGATCTTGATAAAGGGTCCCACAAAATCCAAAAAACTGCAACTCTAACGGTTCATGATTTTTCTCAGATGTCTCAAGATCGTGAATCATTAACGTCTCAAAATTTATCACATAGCCGTTTCTGGGGCTTTGAAGATTTCTAAGGGCTTGGATTATCTTCTAATGTACGAGATTTTGGAAAACTTTGAGAAAGGCAGTGATGCATTTTCTCCACTGTAGCAAGTTCTCTTCTTGCTTAAGAGAAAAACATCTCTATGAAAAAGTCAGCTTTCTGGATCCTTCCCATTAAGACATAAAATGTCTATTCTCTTCTTCAAATAGACATTATCTTTGCACTACCCATAACAATCTGAGTGGTCTAAATCTCTATTTGAAATTGCTTTAAGACAAATTACGGCAAAATTCTAGATTTGCCAAACACCACCTAAGTTTACTTTTATTAGCATAACAGTTCTCTCTTATAGGAACGGTGTCTTCAAAATCGCTATTATAATATATGTTGTAATATTATAGAGATATCCCTCGTATCAATTAGGAGAAAGAAGTTGATGTATCTAGGACTGTATTGCTTCAACAAGTGGATGTGACTAGGATATTATGGCAACAAAACTCTATCGTTATTCAAATGTATTATAAACCTTTTGATTTATCTTAAATTTAGCCATTAAATTTTTGTAACATATCTTAATCTTTATCACACGTATTTGTTTTAGCCGTTCATAGCTATTGGTAGTGGGTGATAGACCTGTTATACATTCAACTCATTGATTCCTCATATTAGCCAAGCATGAATCAATAACTTATGGCCGTTGCATATCTTGCATTGACCCATATATCCTTTTGAGATGTCTCAGTGCCACAGAATGCTGCTTTTGGGTGGAAAGGAACTCTTGGCCCTCATTTAATTGCCTTGCCATCAAGGGTGGCTTGACCATTGGGCCAAAAAAGCCTTTGCTTTAGGCTCCCCAAAAAATAAGGCCCCCAAAAATGTAAATTTCATCTTTTTTTTTCAATCCAAAATAATAAGGCCTCAAAAAATGTAATTGTAACAACTTTAATCTTTTTAAATTTCAAAAAAAGAAAGTGTTATCATTTAGTTTCTTCTAAAGAATAAGACCTCATAAAAGTAATTAAAGCAACTACCATCTTTTTACATTCTAAAAAAAACAAGTGTTATCTTTTCATATTTCAAAAAAAAGAATTAAAGACCACTTTCACCATTAAGAAAATATTGCCATTAAAAGAAAAAAAAAACTTTAAAATCATAATAAGCAAGAAATCATTTTCTATTATGAAAATTCTCCAGTTTGCACATTTTTCCTTCTATATCTATGCTGCTTGAAATTATTAGAAGACAACTTCAAATAAAATCTTTTTTTTTCATATTGTTGAAGCTGCATCAAATTTAAAAGTAATCCGCATCTATAATCTTTGTGGCTAATACTGATAAATCACTAAATTAGCTTCTGTGGTTCTATGCTTGTAAAAAAAAATTTAATTACAAGCTCACATTATATGTTTATAATAGTTAGTGTTCTTTTTATTTGTAAATATTATTAGTTATAATTTATAAATGTTAAATATGTCTACTAGAAAAATATTGACAATATTTGTAACTGTTATTTTTACAAGAATAAGTTTTTTAAAATTAAAATTGATAAAATTGTAATTTAGATCAACAATATCACAAAAAAAAATAATTAGATTAGCCATACTATCAATTTTAAAAAATATGTTAGCAAAATTTGAATATAAAAACTTAAATAGTAATATTGTATTACAAAAATGAAAAAAAAAATAAAATATTATAATAATATTAAAAAAAAATTCCTTATTTAGGATTATCGCTTTAGGCCTCAAATTGTCTTGAGCCGGCCCTGCTTGCCATACATTAAGCATCCAATTGGAAATGAAAATTCAATAAGATTTTGGTCAGATCCTTAGTTGAATAGGGGCCATCTTAAAGACGCCTATAGTGACCGAGCTATTTATGACTTAGGCTAGCTTGGATAAGAATTTGAAGGTAAACCATTTCATCAATAATGAAGGATGGAAACTTCCAGCATCAACTTCTTCTTTTAGAAGTTTTTTTTTAATGCTTTTAGGGATATCTTTTCTGATATTCCACTAAAAGTCCAACGCAATCCTAATTTTGAAGATGAAGTCGTTTGGATGTTGGAGGATAATAGTAGATGTATATTAAAATCAACTTATTATATGATGAGGACACTTCAAAATCAAGAGGTGCAATGGCCATCATTAGTCTAGTTTAAAAGTGTACTAGAAAACAATCTATGTGTGCATGGTTGTTTTTTAAAGGGAGATTGAAAACAAAAGACCATCTCATTCAAAGAAAAGTTCAATTGAATTCTTGTTGTATGTTTTGTGATTATATTTGGGAGATAGCCACACAATTAATGCTCCAGTGTGATTATTCTCAAGCAGTTTGGACCCATGTGCTTTCACGGTTGGACTTAACCCCTATTGCCTGTGATTCTCCATAAGATATGATTGAGTCAATTGTTTTCGAGTTGATCAACAGCATAAAGGCATTCAGATTTTGGGGAAGATAGCAGTTTCTGCTTTCATATGGTGCATATGGCAGGAAAAAAATAAAAGAATTTTCAAGAATCAATAGAAGTTAACTTCAATTGTTGGGTTAATGAGATTGTGAAGACAATTCAAACTAGATTACTCTACTTGGGAACCATATTACTTGAAGCTATTTCAAGCCATTGGAATTTATCCACAAATTCTAGCAACATTTATCCTCAAGTAGAACCTCATATCCTAGAGGGCTTACGGTTGCATTTTTGTAGCATCAGTAGGTTATAGTTGACATCTTATGGTCTAATATTTGAGCTCCAAGCGAAGCAGTTGTTGAATCGGTGACTAATTACTACTCAGGAGTTTATCAATTACTATGTCTCATCCCAGATCATGGTGCTATAATTATAGATACTGAGCCTTCTCTCATTCAAGTCTTATGTCTTCCACAGCTATCTTCTTGGAAAAAAAGATTCAAGGTTAGAAAGTTGGAAGTTGATCTTCAAAGATTTGATCATGTGCACTTTTCAAAATTACATCTTTTAATGATTCCCTTCTATGAAAAGATATGCAAAAATATGAATGCTCCTATTTGTCTAACGACTTTGAAAACAGAACTGTAATTTCGATCTTTATGGTTTTACTCGATGCCCAAGCTATGGGCTATCATTTTAACTTTTGGCTTCATATGGTATGCCCCACCAGAGTTTCTATATTATTCGTGGGATAAGCTCATTGCTATATATTGCTTTAAGAAATAAAGATCCATACTTAATCTAAAAAAAAAAACTTTTGGTCGTTTCACTTTGACATATGGGTGCTTCATGAGAACCTTATCTATGTGTTTTATTTTCTACCACTTACTAGTATTAATAGTTAGCAACAAATACATAAAAATCTTATTTATGAAGTATCTACCTAAGTAAACTGATAAAATAGTAGTGTGAAGCAAATGACTTAAACTAAAAATTTATTGAATTAAACTGATTCTACTAATTAATTAGCCTTATTACTCTCTCTTTTTTTAAGATTAAAAAAGATCACCTCAAAGCAATTTTTTTAATAAAATAGGAGGTGGTCTCTCCCAATCATATTTATTATATTTTTCGTAGCTGACACCTCATATAGTATCGGTGAGGAGATGTCGACAATCGATAGAGCTGGCGTGAGCGATTCCAAAACATTTTGACTATCTGACCCTCTGTTTTATCTAAGCAATTTTGATTTTCAACAAGTCCAACCACGCATGAAATTATTTACATATTATATACATAACACTCTGACAAGTGGGTGGTAACATTATGACACCGTTAGCCTATGTTATCCTCTAACGCTCGTGCCATGTGTTTTAGAGTGCACGTGTGTTAAACCATCACTATGGGCCTCCCTAGAATGAGCGTGGAATAGGAGGGTGTGGGTGGGCACATTTCTTCAGAATATTCCGAAAGTCTCCTTTAACATATGGCTCCTCCAAAAAAAATCTTTTTACATATGCCCCCGCAAGGATATCTTTTTTACATGATGGCCCCTCCAAACAAAATCTTCATAGTTTCACCACTTCCACAAATGCTCCGTGTGTACTCTGCCGTAGAATACACTGACTCAGTCATGCTCTTCCCCAGTACACTTTCAGTCGTCCCCATCATCTAGGCTCAATGGGTGCCAGTGGTCACTCCCTAGCACTTAGGTAAGAATTGGTGCCCCATAACGACTTGGATATCTCATGATTCTCTGCAAGGTTGCTATTCATAGTTAGTAACGTATTTTATAAAAGTCTTATCTAATTTTACTGCTAATGCGCAATTAACCAAATAGGCAAAGCATTAGCGTGTAGCAGCGGAAAAAGTAGGGATCATGAGGCAAAAACATCAAAATTCATTTTTTTACATATGCACCCTTATAATTTTTTTATCTTTTACACAGCAACTGCCTCAAGGAAAATTTCTTTGGTCTGCCTCTAAAATGAGGTGAGCAAGGGAGAATAAAAACTCTAATAAAATTAACTCTTCTTATTCATAATGGCAACGCTCTACCTACCAACATTGTCCAAAGTGAATAATATTAGAAACTGATTGACATTGAAAACAAATTATCAAGCAGTGATAGTTAATGATGTTTTGATCATTGAAAAATCACCAAACTTTGAATCCAATTGCAAAGAGTAAAACACAACTCGACTTACAGTCAACATGATTGACTAGTTTGTCAAGCTATCAAAGGTGCTATTTCTAAATGATAAAAACCATAAAAATTGTTTGTAATTACTAAAACATACCCTGGGTCCTTTGTAAATTTTCCTTATTTTCTGTTCTAGAGGAAGCTTGCCCTGATATGATCTCAGCAGGGGCCACCGGCCCCACCCTGCATCATATCAGGCAAAAGTAACCACAACTATGTGGCCGGAACGTGTCAGATGACACCACATGAAAAAATTGCAGATAAAACCCTCAACAGGAAATACCCATTTTACCGTCCGTCCATCTTTGCCTTCCTCGTTCCTCCTACATTTGCAGAGGGAGCCAACCTTCCTCTTCTCTCTCTATCAAGAGAGAGAAAGAAGGGATGTTGGGGGTTTTCAGCAGCGCTGCAGTGACGGCGCCGGAGGAGCTGGTGGCTGCCGGGTGCCGGGCACCGTCGTCGAAGATGAAGGCGACGGCGCTAATCGACCGTTTTGTGGAGAGGGCCCCATCCGCCGTGTCCGTACAGATCGGCAGTGAGGGACTGAGGGTTACATCGCTTACTCCCATCACAACGAGTCGCCCTTGCAGCCTAGGTATTAAATTAAATTAATAAACGCCGTCCCTCTCCGTATCTGACGGCGTTCAAACGCAGTATTTTGTGAGGCCCACCTAGCCCTATGTAGGATCATCCTAGCTGTGATCTACAGCCATGGAAGGATGGTCAGCAAGATACCACGGTCTATGGCCCATGGCCTAGATCGGATTCTACGAGGCAGACCAAAGGGCAAATGTGACAAAACTGATTCAGTGCACGTCGGGCGCTAGTTACAAAGTTGGGAACACCCTTGTGCAGTGATTAGATCGAAAGGCCCTCAGATCCATCCAGACCGTTTAGTTTGTTTTCTTGGTCAACAGATGTTTCTAACCATTGACTTAGTAGAAATTTTTTGGGGTCGTTGCTTAATGTTAAAGTGATGGTGGTGGGTGCAGAGCATTTGGTGTGAAAGATGAGAAATTCTGTGTTTTTGAGGGAGCAGTGGAGAATCTAGGAAGCCTAAGGCAGCAGTATCGGCTGTCGAAGACAACGACGTGGTGCTAGTGATCGAGGCATACAAGGCCCTTCGATACCGGGCTCCTTACCCACCAAATCATGTGGTGGGCCATCTCATTGGCAACTTCGCCATCGTGGTATTTAATTCGTGGCTTCTGTAAGTCACCCTGCTAATAGATGTCCACTTGTAAGCTCATAATTTGTACGATTAATGGCTCTGCCGGGTCCCCTACACTCGGATTGGACTCCACTTTTGGCTCGATAAGGAAGTGAGAAGGGTTAAAAGGGTTGGATTATGGTCTCCGTACTGATCTAGTGATAATTAAAAAAAAAAGTAGTAAATTTTGCCCAGATCCGGATCTGGTGAGACCCGGAAAAACAAATACAAAAGTAGAGAAATATATGATAAAAGGAATTTTCTTTATTTTCTTGAATATATGAATTTATTTATTTTATTTGATTATAAGGGAATAAATATAAATATAATTTTATAAGTATTGTCTCTAATTTTAATGTTTTAAAGATTATTCTTTAAAATAAATTCCACAATGGTCCCCTCTGCTGGCTACCGATGATGAGCACACTTCATTGAGCCACATTTGGAGATGGGATGGGGATAAAAAGATCTCCCTCTGCCTCTTTTTATTTTATAGATCATGAGAATGTTCAAATGATTATCTTAACCATTTATCAATGGGTAGCAAATTTTACACTCCAAAAATGAGTGTGCTTTTTTTTTTTTTTTTTTGGTACACCTTGTCCTTGGGTGAGGAGATACACCTTTTGTGAAGTAATAAAACCCTTTAGTGAGAAGAGAGGACCTCCTGTGAGGTACAAGTTTGCATATAAGAGAATGTGCCTGTCCAAGATTTGCACCTTATTTGGATAGGTAAAAATCGCCATCTTCAACCATTAGGGTAAGAGGCGGTTCCTAAAATGAGTGTGAGTTGATAAGATGGTCCACTCTCTGGATCAGCTACTATCTACTAGGTCATATTTTATGGTCCACTTGATGTATTATAATTGGGATGCACTAATTATTTTGGCTAGTGGACGAAATTGGCCTCTTATTTTCGTAATTCTGACGTTTATTATATTGCGGATGTGATGACATCGATAGGATCAACATGGGCGGGTCCCACTATACTGGGGCATCACCGCAGATGGGTACACGGCGTCCGCTGATGACGCAGATCTGCTGAAAGGAGCTTGTGGCAAACCACTCGCGTCCTTCCCTCAAGGTATTTCCATCACTACCACACATTTCATCAGAATCTTTGACGTGGGCGAGCCACACTCTTGGAGCTCACTTGAATTACCACGGCTATCACATCTCATCCGCGTGTCTTGATGTTTCTGCGTTAGCGGCCGAAGGCCAAAAGCCAAACAAACATCTTTACTTGTCCGCAACGGAACGTTTTATCATGTCCGGAATAATAGAGCCACGCTCATCCTTAAAATGTAGATTCCCACTTAAAATGTTCACCAGCATTTTAATTGTTTGACCTGGTTTCATTCCTCATATAGGGTTTTTTTCTATTTCTTTTATCACTCACTTTAATATAAGGTGAGAGTTGATAGATACGTTACAAATAAAGTAGATGAAGTAAGAAGCGATCAAAAATTCATTTTTATAGATAAATCCTGTAAAGACTTAAAAAGGGATAGAAAATTCACTTTTATAGATAAATTCTATAAAAAATTTTCATTAAAAAAATCTATTAAAGGTAAATTTTTTTAATTCCTTCAAAGATTAGTCAAACAATAATCCTAATGGATTGAATTTCTTAAAAGTGAATTCAAAATAGATTTAGAGTTTTTTGTCTATACCCCTCTATAGTTTTAAAGATTTATAAATATGCCCTTGTAGTTTCAATATTTGTAAATAAGTCCTTACCCATTCATCTTAATACCTACCAAGTTCCTAAAATTAGTCTACCTAAGGAAAATGTATTAGTATGTTCTGAATTTTTTAAAGTATGACAACTTTGCCCTATACTCATTAAACAAAAATGAGTATATTATTAGTTGCAAAAGTACAATTATTTAATCAAGTCCCAATGGCCTCTCTCTCAAAAAAATTATTTAATCAAGTCCCAATGGCCTCTCTCTCAATAAAACTCTCATGAACATGATTTCTAATAATGTATTTTAAAATTTTCATCAATCTAATAGTTGGTCGTGCATGGATTATATTTATTATAAGTACATGTGTTGATTGTCATTATGATTAACTTGGAATTAATGAAATGAGCCATACAATGAGAAAAATGGACTTGCATAAAGTTATTTGTTGTCATTAAATGTAATTATTATGTTAAGCTTTAGAGAAAAATAAGTCTAGACTTTTAAAATTATTCATATATATAAGGATAAAAGGATGAGCTAAAGTGTCATTTTACTCTAAAAGTTTACAGTGGTTTGAAAGTTATTATTTTTAGGAGACATGCAAGGTATGAAAATGGAAAGGTAGAACTCTATTTTACAAATATTAAACCACAGGGACTTTTTTACAAATTCTAAAAACTTTAGGGGGCATATACAAAAAGAGCATAGATTTATTAAAATCGAACTAAAAAGAAAAAGTAAATTAAATTAGTGGACTCTAGGCGCAATGGACCACTCACGTCTAATATGACTCTCATTTACCTCACATGCGTACAGTTTTACATGCAAGACTGCAGCAAATGAACAACTTTCCTTATTTTTTTTTTCTCTGTCTTGTATGCAAACTAACAGCTTTCTAGGAATCAACCGCAAACATGCTTGGATGAGATAAGATGTTTATTGTACGAATAGTAGGCCGAAAACATCAAGACAAGAGAATTTGTCAGTGCCGTCCATTGTGGGCTGCTCCATTTGCTGTCTCCCATCTCCAAGCATCATCTGTAGGAGACTATTGTTCTAAAACTCGGTATATTTCGAATGTAAAAACCTAAAAAAGAAAAAAACCTCCAATGAGTTACTTGCTTCGGTAGAAAAATGGAGGACTTGAAGAGAAACTCAGTCTATGACCAGTTTCGTCTAGACTCGGATGAACTTGATCAAGACTGGATTAAATTGCCCGAGACTCGGAGAAGGCTTTGTTGAGTTGGTCAATACATGGGTAAATTCAAGAAAAGTTATTAGAAATTCCTTAATTTTTTTTAACGTAGTAGGTACCCACAAGAATAATTTCCTAGTTCCATCCGCCCGTCCATGTAAATTGTAAAGAACTCTTAATTTCAAATTTCCTCTTTAGAATTCTTCAATTCCTAAATGATATATAATTGCAATTTTGAGCAAGATGTTTCAATTCGAAAGCCCTTGGAGAGCTAAAATGCTATGAGAATCCTAAAAACAAGGTTACTGTCATCCCTGCTGGCGAGGAAGAGATACGTGGTGCAAAATTCAAGGTGAACCCCCCTTTTTCTTCCCTCTGAAAATTTTAGGCCCTGATTCACAACATTTTGAGTAAACCCATGTGATGACCTGGAATAATTATATATTAACTGACAATGCAAATCCTTTAATTGATCGAACTCACAGTTGATCGTGGATCGATCACAAGTACCCATGCATAAATCTAGTTGACTAATGTTACAAAAATCATTATCGTAGGGACATGCCAAGACTGCAGGATTCGCTCAGATTTTTCAGTCTTGGTGTGTTCTCAAGCTACTCTCATTAAGGTAGTGAGAAGAATTGTTTTAAATAATAAAAAATAATTTTAAATTAGTCTTGGTGTCTGCTATCTTTATTAAATTTTACCTCTGAATCTGAGTGGCTGTGGCAATGTATTGTACAGCACTCAGCTAACTTAACTCTATGTAGCCGTGAAGTAGTAGTGAGTTTACCAGCTGTATCGACATGGGGATAGCGCAACTGGTTGGATATCCCAAATCTCACTTAACTGCCTGGGATTCAATCTTGGGCTTCTAATCCCGCATGTGCAGATTTCTCTTATGGTTAGGAAAAAAACATCAAGCCCTCCATTTTGTTACACAGTGTCTCAAGTTTTCAATTTTCAGTGTCACAACTTCTTTAGTCTTAATCCACTGAACTTAACCTTATATATACTGTTCAGTTGCAACTTTTCCTTCACATGACGCAGTCTTGTTTCACTAATTATCACCACCTCATCGTCAACTAGACTACACCGCAAAAGTTTGAAACTAATGGATCAAAATATCAAATATCCTTCCCCCCTAATTTAGAAAGAAATTGACCATATTGTGATTTGGGGTTTTTTTTGTTTCAGGTGGAACCTGCTCCTATTTTTGCAGCCACCCAGTAGGCATCTCATAACCATGCTTTTGCTTGTGGAAAAAGAGGGCTGTGGAAATTGCTGTTAATATTGCTCTATATATTTGTACATAGAGAGTGGTAACAAAGAAGAAAGTTACATATGGAGAGAATTCAGAAATTGGCTTCTTGTCTTGTCACCTTTCTTAGTCCTTAGGACATTCTACAAGCATGTTCTGTAGCCCCGGTGATTCTGCAACAAACAGCTTCAAGTAAAAATAAAGAGATGCCTTTATTTACCATGTATTTCTTTTTTATATGCTAAATTTCTTTGAAATATCTTTGTTCTAGCTCACGATGGTGGACAACTTAATCCATCTCATCCTTTTGGTTGTTTGTGACATGCTGCAAATGGATTAAGATTAGGGAGGGCACTGGTCAGGTTAAAACCGTTTATTGATGGTAGACCCAATTGGGTTTGCTGCAGGCTCAGGTTTTGCCCCGAGGCCTGACCCAGTCTAATCCATTTATGACCCGCTATATATATTTATTAATGAAATAATATTTACATACATAAAGAGATCCCTTATAGAAAATATATACTACTTTTGCATCACGAGCAAGGGATAATCCATCAAAAACCTAGCCTGACTTGTTGGAGTGTTTTCAAATCAATTGTTTGGATTTGAATTGCAATAAAAGAACATTTTCAAATTTATGGTTGTCGACAGAATTTTTGGTGTGCAAACCATTTTAGTTTCACATGAATTAAATTAGAACTGGGAACGAGTTTTATATTGAATTTCTGAACTAGTTTCTGTATTATCTAGCATGAACCCATAACCTAATGAGCACGGACATATAGGGGCACATTTTGTGATGCGAGTATTCCTTGCTCTTTTGATCTTTGGATGTGTTTGTGTAATGGTGGACCAAAAATTTTTATTTGAAGGGTGCAGACCCAAATAAGCTGTTAGGTTTTAGGAACAAACGCATGATTTATTTTCATGTGGATTTGTGGTCAAAGACAAAACTCTTATGAAAAAATTTTGAAGTAGAGCCAGGATTTTAATTATGGTTTTAAGAGGAGACCTAGGTCTAATGAGTGCATTCGCCCCGCATAAATGCACTTGAGTCCGCCGCTGTATTTATGTGAAGAAAGGATTCTAAGATAGCGAGGAAAATACATTTTCCTTTGAAGGAATTTGGAGTACAATGACAGCATTCACCATTCATGTCTTCTATATCTCCAAAAAGAATAAAATCAAAAGGGATAAACTTAATCTGTGTCTTTTTATATTATTTTGTGCACACTGGTGTAAATATATTCAAATTCAATCCCATGTGTATGGATGGGAGTAAAGTGAACTGAGTGGAGCCTCCATTTCACAAAAATAATCTAATGTGTGGGTCTTATCAAAAGTACAAAAATATAAAATTCCCTTTCTTTTTAAAAAAATGAAGTAAAAAAACAATATTCAAGCCACTACCTGACAAAAAACCATTTACTTTTTAATACAAAAATGTCAAAAAGATTCATTCTCGGGTCACTAAAAACACAAAATCATCATATTATAATTTGACTCCATTATATTTTATTATCTCTTAATTTGACGTTCACCTTACCATATATAATTCACTACCACATATCTAAACATACTCATGGATAAATGTGAAGGGGTGGAGTGCTTTGAGGACCATGCCAAACTCACGTAAGATCATCATTCATTTGGCGGTTTAGATTTTGATGGTCATAAATTAAATGGAAGTATTTCTTTAAAATGGTCTCCGCGGAAGTGTGCCCGACGAGGGCCATCTAAAGGCTCCATACATAATGATGTGTGTTTTGTTTGGTGACTGGAATAGTTATGGTAGGTGGATTGTGTGTATGGGTTGGGTGTGGGATTTAGAGGCTACTAGTGGGCCAAGTTGTGCCTCGCGTGAAGGTTTGAATCCTCCTGATTGTCCCACTCATCCCGAGTGTAGGGAGGGGAACCTCGCGTGAAGGTCTAAATCCTCCTAATCGTCCCACTCATCCTAAGTGTTAAGGAGGGGAACTCCTTGGTGGCTACGTCAATGGCCGTTGTTTGGACTTGGTGGTGGCAAATTATGTGACAAGCATTGATGTGGTTTTTCAAAACCCACAGCACACGGCCATGGCAAATTTGCAAAAAATAACACGGCAATACACTCTGGCTAGAAACTTGCCAAAAACCACCTGTCAAGTCCTTTTGTTGACTTTTCTTTTTTTTTTAAATGAAAATTTAAATATGAATTCCCTCTTATTGAAATCCAATGGGGGCCCTCCTATTGAAATCTGAGTTCAAAAGGAGCACCTTACCCATTTAAGGTGATATTCTCAGACTTTTACCCAATTCTCCCTCATTAAGATTGAGAAATGATTAAAAAATTTTGAGAATAACCAATTGGGTAAAAGGAGCACACAGCCACGTGTTTGGCATTGTGCCAATGAAAATACCCAATTGTCTCATTAACCTTTTTCTTTTTAAAAACCCACTGTAAAACACAGGAAATTATATTAGAATGTTCTTTAAGTGACCAACTTCTCCTTGCCCTGCCAAAAGCCTGCTGATGCTGTGTTATGCTGGTCAAGATTCACTATCACTTCAAGAATGTCAGGAACTATAATTGTCTACTTGTCAGGCCCTTTAGTTCGACGATTGTGGGAGCATTCTACTTTAAGTCATTTCTATTTTTATCTTGTTTCTGTCCCAGCTTGTCGGGCCATTTCCTCTGTAGCTGGTTTTGGAGTTGTAGTTGATCCAACAACGTGGCAAAATATGCTCCTCCTTCCTGCTATAATTTTGCTATATTTATTTATAACATATACCATCTTACATTGCAGGCAAAAAAATTTAAAAACTCTTACTGAAGTGAGATTTGTACAAATAAATAAAATTGACATACTTATTTTGAGTAATTTAAATTTTTAACTTTGCCATTTGAGAAACCTTAAAAATCTCTCATGAGTCTCAACCTCATACGATTGAGAGTAATTTTAATAAGTGATAATAATAGAGACACATAATATTAGAAGTACATGATCTTAAGCTAAAATGACAACTAAACATTTAAAATCATAAACTACATCTTAGATCTATGATTATACATTGCAAACACAAATATTGTAAATCTTAGTTCGGGTCATCAAGCACCAAAGATTAAAATAGACACGATGTAATTCCTTTAGTGTTTAGAATTAAACTGATCTATTATTTTACTCATGGAGTTGAGAAGAAGATATATAATTAGAGTTGAACTTGTTAGTGTGAAACTAACATATTCTTAATTGGAAATTTGATTAGGGATTTATAAAACTCCTCAACTACGACTTTAACAATGTAATCTCGATGAGATAATCAATGTAATGTATAAAGAGGAGTTGTAACCCCTAAACCCTATATATACGTTTTCATAAACAACTCCCTTCCCATCATAGAGTCTTGCTTCAATTAGGATTTAGATTCCTCTTAGTATATCAACACTATCGAGTTAGCAATTTTATACACCAAAGACATCTTCATAAAGGATACTGGCCAACATACGAGTCCTAATAGATAGTGGTTTATTAAAGTGGGAGCCCTACATTAGCATATGATCAATGGGCCACACTTAATTTCTAATAATTCTAACAGAACCAGGCCTTCACTCTCTTTTATTATGTGTTAATAACGATGGTTTTGCCAAAAATTTTAACGGGAGAGAGGAACGAGCTTGTATCAAGTTTCTTCCACTAATGATAAAATGATCGATTCTTTCGGCCTATTTGTTTGCAAAGAATGCCTTGGAATTGATTATATAGGAATTTATAGTCAAATTAGCTTTATCAAAAGATAATTAAAGTGAAGGCTAAATAATACTGGGCTGTTTGGCAACATTTTGGAAATGTTTCATTCAAAGAGTGAGTGAAGAAACACTTGCTTTTGTAGATGTTTTGTGACGGAGAAAATCTAGAGAGGTAGAAAGGAGAAACAACGAGAGTGAGAGATTTTATAGATGTCCAAAAGGGAGAAAAAATGCTTATCAAACAAGCTTTTCTTTATTCACTCTGGGCGTGAAGCCAAATCTATATATCTAGTTAGATGTGGTCGTGCATGAGTTAAACCGAAACCTCCGTATCCCAAAAGCTATATTTCTGGGCAATAAGGAAAAAGGTAAAAGATACGTCTGTCCCTGTCACATGTCTGTACCTCACAAAACACAATGAATAAAAATTGCCTACCTTTGTTCAAAAAAACATAAAGTGCCTCACCCCCTCTCTCTCACTGTCTCTGCTCTATGTCAGTGTCAATTTTTTTTGAATAACTGCCTCATCCCCTCTCCCTCACGTTTCTCTCCCTCACAATACACAATATCAAAGGAGAAACTAGATAGATTCAGAGAAACAGACATGTGAAATGAGGACATGGGAAATACAAGATAAACATGCTTAAAGAAAATATTGAGAGAGGAGGCATGGGTTTGATAGTCTGGGTAACAGAAAAAGGAGCAGAAGAAGGAAGAATGAAGAAAACAAATCCTAGGACTTGAGTTACAGAGAACAGAACAGAAGAAAGAGAAGAAGAAAACAAAAAAGGGAGGAAAAGGAGTGAAGGGTAGAGGTGGAACCGGTGGTTGCAGAGAATAAGAAGATGGATAAATGACTGGTTGGGTACAGTTGTGGGGGAAACAATGAGAAACTATGGTTGGCAACAAAGGTGGAACAAGAAATAAAAGTAAAAAAAAAGAGAAAGGAAAGAAAAACTAGGAAGAGGAAGTGGGAGGAAGGAGAAGACAATAATAACGAGTTTGAAGGTGTTGGGAAAAGCAGCGCAACGAAAACTACCCGCGATCTACGGATCTACCACGATGAACACACAACACTTGCACCATCAAGCAATCACACACATGACACATCAGTTTTACGTGGTTCGGCAATCTTGCCTACGTCCACGGGAGGAGAGAACTCATCTACTATGATCCATCTCGATCCCCTCAGGATCTAGGGTTACAATACATCAATATATATAGATCCCACTTTCTTGGCCACCAAGAAAACCCATACATAATGTCTAAAATACCCCTAACCCTGAGCCTCGGTTCTGGCTAACCCAGACAACTGATCTGGCTAAACCGGAATACAAGACATAACCCAACAATCTCCACCTTGGCTTGGATTCCGCAAATCCTCAGAGCCACCTTGAGATACCTCGTAATGTCTTTACGCACTTTGCTGAAGATACGCCTTCGCACACGCTACGACCTAGCATGGCCACAATTGCCTCCTTTGACCTCAACACCACCGTCTTGAACCTCCGAAGTGCTCTCCATTTGTTGCCATATGCATGCATCCTTGCAACACAATGAACTTAACTTCCATACGTCAAGACAAAACTGAAGACCTCCCCGAATCCGGATCTTACTGGTACCTTGTGAATCCTTCCTTCTGTATTTATCCCAGTGTTCTTTCCGTCAAATCTGCAACTGTCCTGTTCTAGCTTGTTCTGGTGGGTTGGGCACAGTACATGCGGGTTAAGTATGACTCGATGCTTAAACTGGCTTACTCCGACCTGAACAAAACTACTTTTTCCCGAGAAAATCATCTCCGTTCAGGGCTTCTTAGATTTTCACTAGATGATATCATCGAAGATCCATCAATCCATCTTCCGATGATCCGTCGCATCTAACTCCACCTGAACCACAGATTTCCTCCCCTGTTATTTGATGTCTCCTTCACTGCTCCAACTGAAAAAAGCATCCCCTATCAACATGTAGCGACCAAACCTGATTCCTTTCAACCGAATCCGCGCTTTCTTGCACACTACCTCCTTCTGATTCTGATTCTTTTGCTTTTTCCTTCCACTTTGGCATGCCGCTCCTTCCCGATCCCTTCGACGCGGATCTAAGCTTTCCATCAAAGTACTTGGAGCAATCTACCATTGACGACATCAAGTAACACTTTTCAATCATTGCTGTGTCATGGAGTCTAACACTTTATCCTGCCAATCCCTGAAGTCATTTCGCCATCAAACACTTCAATCTGGCCCGTGATGCTTAAATCCATTGCTATGATCATGAATCTGTCAGTTTCTTCAATCCCCCAATTTTCTGCCCATCAAACTGCCAATATCTTTTATCTGCCTCGTAAATCTCGTCACCGTGAGCACGTTGGAAGAAACGGATCTAAAATCCGACTCCGGATGGCTTCGATATTACCGTGAGCACGTTGGAAGAAACGGATCTGAAATCTGACTCCGGATGGCTTCGATATCGCAGAAATAAGTTTCTACACTCCAATTAGTTAAACATCTATGTTGACCATTGAATAGCTCATCTTCTTCCATCTACGCGTAGATCTGCTCAAAACGAGTCCGTAGGCTCAAACGGATCTCCGATCGGACATCGGACGATCAAGATATCGCAGAAACAATTTCAACCGTTGAATCTGGTCAAACCAGCCTGTTGACCGTGCTGACGTCACTGCTGACGTCACGGCTTGCTGGCAAACTGGGTTTCTGAAACGAATCTGGGTCGGGTTCACTGGACCCGGAACTGAACTGAACTGCTCGCTCTGCTGGGCTTCTCTGACGAACCGGGTTCGGGTTCGACATGACCCGGAACCGACCTGCTCTTCTGTCACTAGGCTTCTCTGCAGGCGGGTCGGGTCGAACCTGACTTGACCTGCAACTGCTTGTCTGGGCTTGCCACACGGGTTGGGTCTAACCCAACCCAACCCGAAACCCGAACCGCTGGGGAGTCGTCTTCAACCTCGCGGTTCTTCTGTCTGCAACTGGGAAACTGTCGGATGCGCCGGCTCTTCATCCTCGGCTACGGTCCGGGGACCAGCGGCGGCTGGTTGCAACGGCGATGGAATGACAATCTCGGCGACGGCTCCTGGCAACGGCGACCAGCACCCCTGCAACGAAGGGTGACAGCACAGTAGCGGCAGCGGCAACAATGGAGATCTGTGGTGACGGCGGCGACGGTGCAGGCAGATGCAGGGGGCTCTCGCTGACACAATTGGTGCAGATGGCGACGGCGATGGCTGGCACAGCAACGGCAGATGGCAAGGGCTGCGACCTTCTTCTTTCTTCGCCCGATCAGGCAAGCCGGAAGGGACGATATTTCCTGTAGACCCCTGTTTGGCAAACCCCAAAACAGAAAAACCTGATCCTCGACAAGTAGCAGTCCGAACCAACCCCCTTGGTCCAGATTTAATCCGAGCAAGATCCTCTTGCCACAGAAGCACCATCGCCAGTGAAAGATGGATCCGAACACGATGTGTCGATCCTCTTCTTCCACACACATCCCAGACACGATCCATCAATCGCAAAACCACTAGAGATCTCAACCTCTCTCTGATACCACTTGTTGGGAAAAGCGGCGCAACGAAAACTACCCGCGATCTACGGATCTACCACGATGAACACACAACACTTGCACCATCAAGCAATCACACACATGACACAGCAGTTTTACGTAGTTCGGCAATCTTGCCTACGTCCACGGGAGGAGAGAACTCATCTACTATGATCCATCTCAATCCCCTCAGGATCTAGGGTTACAATACATCAATATATATAGATCCAGCTTTCTTGGCCACCAAGAAAACCCATACATAATGTCTAAAATACCCCTAACCCTGAGCCTCGGTTCTAGCTAACCCAGACGACCGATCCGGCTAAACCGGAATACAAGACATAACCCAACAGAAGGTTGCCGTGCAAGTGCGTGAAGATGGCTGTAGATTCCGATGACTGAAGAAGAAGGAAGAGAAGTTGCAAAGGTGAGGCCTGGTTGTGTAGAGATGGATGCTGGGTTATGTTTGAGACCATCAGACGAGAAAGGAGGAAGTCGAGCGAGAAGAAGTTAGCAGAGGAGGAAGAAGAGAGCAACATCAAGGAGGAAAAACAAAACACAAAAAGGAGAAGGAAAGAGAAAAGGAGAAACAATACAAAAGAAGAAAAACAAGGAAGAAGAGTTGAGAAGATTATGGGTTTTCCAGGCCACAGAGGTTGGCAGAGGGGATGGATTCTGCCTGTGTTGGAGACGATGATGAGAGAGGAAAAAGCAAAAGAAGAAGAAAAGGGCTTTGGTTCAAATCAACCATGACCATCTGCCTCGTCATTATTATCATCATCATCATCAGCAAAGCCTTATCCCAATCATGTTACGGTGGGCTACATGAATTCTGTTTCTCCATTACGTTCTATTTTAAGAACCATGAATCTGCCTATAAGAATGAAAACCAAACGCCTCTCCT
Organism: Sextonia rubra; assembly: GCA_037013555.1. Lineage (NCBI taxonomy): Eukaryota > Viridiplantae > Streptophyta > Magnoliopsida > Laurales > Lauraceae > Sextonia > Sextonia rubra. Next base: position 128,396,917 of record JASUAD010000001.1, read on the forward strand.
ATGTTCAATTAAAGGAGATGAAATCCCAATTTTCTGGAGGCCATGAATTGATGAAAGGGTCTCCTCTTTACTGGGGTAAGCTTTTGTGTGAGTGATTACATCTACCAGAGATCAATTTGGAATCTGTTTTGGTATCGTCAAAAGTTGTTGATTTCCCATGTGGGCCACCTGATTGGAAATCAAGTCCCCACATCCAATGGTGGACCCCAAGGCGACACTAGTTGTGGTCTCACATGGATTGGACCATTGGGTCCTACCATCTAATGGTCTGAACCATCCTAAGCGGTAAACCTTTTCTGACTAGTGAACATGCTAGGTTCTCTCGACATATATACACATACATATTAGTGTTTTTTGCCATGAGAGGAAAATGGATAGCTATTGATGTCAACAATTATAGCCAGTCATTATTATTAATGATCTATTTTTTTTCCTTATATTTATTTTAACCTAAAGGCTCTCCATATTGGTGTTTTAAGTTTATCTCTAGCAATGGGCCCTTAGATATCTTAAGGTACTGATATTGATTTTCTAGATTTCAATTTGACATTGTTGCAATTAAAATATAGGTATTGGCCCACCTTGAACATGATCAAATCTATACATGAACACTTGATCAGATTCTTAAATTTTATCCCTTTACCAGGCTCCGTTAGTTAGTTGATAGTGCTGGTTTTTTTACAAATGTGTGTGCATTTGGTCGTTCATGAATCTGTGCATAGCACGGATTCCACTAGTGGGCCTGCAATATAAATGGGGTCTTGACCTTCCTAGAACTTTAATTACTAATGTGATTGTTGGATATTTATTTTTCATATTCTCTTGATTGAATTTATGATAAAGTGGATAGTCATTTTCAGATATGGAAGTTTAATTCTTTATTTTTAACTACTTTTAGAAATACAATCTTAGGAAATCAGTTCCATGAAGCAAAAAAGATTTTTCTTTCTTTCTACCCCATTCCCAGACGTGGGGAAGGAAAAGGGGAAGCTCAATGATAGGGATTAGGGACCACGAATGTTAGCTTCCGACACGCTTAGCATATGCAGGCCCACATCAAAATAATATTTATATAAAAATATAATATTGTATCATTGTATTATTGCCTATATCTTTCAATTAAAAAAAAAGAAAATTCTACAATAATAAGATTCGAAAGTGTGTTATATATTGCTCATGTGCAATAAGGGGTGATTTGGAAACACTAATCTAATTAATAAGAGTTCGTCAAATTATGGCCTAAAATAAAAAGCTATAAGTAATTATTAGTCATGTGTTTGGTAAACATATAAAAAACTCTTATCTGATGAGATACTTGGGGTCCACATTAGAAAATGTGGTAAATTGGGGCCTACCATCACAATGTAGAACCAGCCACAATTGTGTCATTGAAGATTTTTTGAGGTTTTTTCAACCAGAACACTAATAAATATTGCATTATCTATCTCTATCGGCCTTAGCTAAAGAATCCCTTAGCTAAAGAATCTCTAAAAAATAAGAAAGTTCAGTGCATTCAAATTGATTAAAAAAAAAAAAAGAAGAAGAAGATCAGACATATGGTACCACGAGATGGGGGTGGGGTGAATGGACCATTCAAATTGATGATTAGGTGAGCCTCACGAGGAGATCTGCACAGTAATTAGACCTAAGGAAAAGATGTGCGCCTAAAACTTCTACTGAAAATGATTGAAGAAGAAAGGTTTGGTGACTAACTAACATATGGTGATTGTTCTTCAAGTTCAAAAGAACGCTGAAGTATGAAACGTTATGCAATGAAGGCAATAAAGAAGAACTCGTGGTCACCATTTTAAAAAAGCTTCGTTGCATTTCATGGGGTTGCCAAACACTGTCCTACTTTTAATCCCCATACAACCCCAGAGCAGTTGGTCACCAGATCGACCAATGAGTTGGTGGGCCGTCGAGGCAGATAGTACGGTGGGAATTTACTCTGGGGAGAGCTGAGTGGACCATAGTTGAGGAACTGATGAAATGTTGCTCCCTTCATCAAGAGATCTTTAGATGATTGTATCGTTGGCGTCAAGTCCGACTTGAAGTCCTCATACCATGGAGTCACCTCCAACCTCGTCTCCGGCTTGAACACATTCAGCTCTGAAAGAACCTTAGCGTGCGCCCTTCCCCCTATCGCATAGTACTTCCAATTTTTATAGTAGTTGTTTACCACATGACAATAACCCCACCTGATCAAAACAATCAGTCATACGTCAAAACTATTCAAGGTAGCATTATTGGTAGATACTAGTGAAATGCGTATGTCAAGATGGATTTATTGTGTTCCACGAAAACATAAAACCACATATAAAAAGATTATAAAAAATCTTAAAGAGTAGCTCCAATAGGAGTGAAAACCAAGAACTAATCATTCTTAGATATGTTAGAGATCTTTGAATGAAGCAGAAGTCAAGAAAAGATACAATGGACTGTAGAGCCAACAAGAAGATGACTAATAGAAAATATTGCAGAGAAAGTCGGATATGGAAAGAATGAGTTCTATCTTAAATTGGGATTAGAGATTAGAGTCATAATGTGATTAGAAATAGTGTGTGTTGAAAGTTACGTTAGCTGTTAAGGTTAGGTATTTTAATTTGTTTGTGCACTGTAAATAGCCACTGGTTTCTATATGAAAATCACAGTTTTGGCAAGATGTAGTGCCTAAATTTTTTTTTTTCCCATGAAGTCTTAATTATGACCATACGTAGGGTTGAGTATAGTAGAAGTCTAAAGGCAGACCCCAGATAGATGAGTAAGGCTATTATGATATTATGATCATCATCATCATATGTTAGATGGCATTGGTTAGGTATGTTGCAAGTACCTGCAATGGGGCATTCTTTGTTTAGATGAGTCAAACCAATTTCTATAAACTGTTACTCGCAATATCCGATCAACGACATCCTGATCTGATGCCCCCAACAGCATGTTGAAGTTATGATTCGAGAGATAGCAGTTAGAGATGGTCACATCTGTTGATCCTTGAAGGACTGTAACCAAACCCAAATTCCCATCTCGCGAACTCAGGTGATCAATCCAAACATGGTGTGACCCATCATAGATGTGGACTGTATCACTCTGCCCGGTGGCCACCACTTCCAAGTTGTGCAATATCACATTCTCCACCTTTTCAAGAACTAGGCCTTTCCCAATGACGGTAACATTCACACCTCTTCCATCTATGGTTGTGTTGGAACTGATCCACAGCTTCTCCTTGAGCCTGATTACCATACTATCATTGAAGATTATCCATGCACCCCCTCTTTTTCGTGCTGCAAAGTTAATGGCGTAACGGAGAGAACCCGGATCAGGGTTCCCCGGATCATTGTCATCAGAGCGTGTCACTGTGTAATATGGTCCACCGGCGCCTCCTGTTGTCCCTGCTGCGAAGCCAACTGCGCAGATTGGGAGCCTGTTCCCTTGTGCACAGGGTGAGAACTGGCATTTGGTGCCATCTACTTCACATGTTTCATTTCCCTTCTTCACTGAACGTGGTATTCCACGGACCTGTTGCTCTTGATCAAAGGTAGTGTTATTTGATTTGCATTGGATTAGGTGAATAATGGAATGCTGTGCTTGCTGAGCTAGGATTAGTGCTTTCTTAGAAAAATCAATGGTTGCTTCTGAGATGTAAACCTGCATTATTTTTTAATGGAAGAGAACAGAGATTAAGTCAGTGCATAGATGTGATGGTCCACATGCTCTTGAAATGCATGGCATGTATGAGATATATACCTATATTGGGTAAATCTTCTAATTGGTGCTTTAGAATTTTACAACCAGTTGGTTTCTCATTTTGTTCTTCATCTAATATATTTTGGCACCATAAACAACAGTTTGTAATATCGATTTGTTAAGACCCACCTAGTAACAACCATTATCTCTGATCAGTATAGAGCTATCAAAGGACCAGGGTCCAAAGGGGGTCAGCCCGAGGCCCAAATCTAAGGAGACCAACTTTGAACCATCCAATGGGGCTCTATAGTGTGGCCTAAGTTCCGGGTCCAATATCCTTATCATGCCACGACAGATTCCTGGATGCGACTCTTATTGGACTTGGTCCCTTAGTGGACTTAGTGGACTCTGGTGATTATCAAGCTCAAGACTTTACTGGCGGACTTGAGCAACCAGCACCCAGGTTTGAGGTTCTATGAACTGGACCAGATTTGTACTTGGGACTTTTACGACCACATTTAAGTCCAATCTGAATCCACCTTGTTTATAGCCCTATTGATTCTGTTGGGTCCATTGCAATCAGGTTCAGCCTGAGATTCGCTGCCCTGATGAGATCATGATGAAATCACGCCCAGTTTCTATTGGGGCTCCACTTAGTTGCGAGTCAAATATTTTGCCCAACCAGCTATGTCATACTGCCTTTCGAGATTAAAAAATTATTTTAGCAAATTTAATTTGTCAGAATAAACTTTTTTCCGACAATGACAAACATATCTACAGATATTTATACCACAGCCTGTGAATTTTCTTAATCTCATCTAAGCATGACTCAAATGATTGGCCCACTGAATAACTGGGTTAGAATTGGGCCAAAATCAGGTTTGGGGTGAGCCAGATCCACCTAGAACCCAACAGACCCATTAAAATTATAAAAAATTAAGAAATTGAAATGTCTACTTACCAAAAAAGGAAAAAAAAAAGGACTGAAATGTCATGATTCTTAGAAAAAAAAAGAGGTTGAATAAGACAGGAACTCACAGAACCAGTGAGACGATCCTCTGCCAACAAAGAAAGACCCTGAATTAGACCTTGCAAACTCCTCTCAACCTCTCCATAATGCCTTGCCAAAAAGTGATGCAGAATCATGGGTATCTCATCAAACTCCTTTCTCTCACCACTCAACTCCTCTTCACCAACCAATCTCTTCCATTCCACTTCAATCCCATAAAGATCTCTACCAACATCCCTCTCCAAGTCTCCTATAATTGTCCCACAACTCCTACCAACCTTCTGACCACACCCCACCAACCAAAATTGGAATACAAACAGAACAAATGGAACCCAAAACACACCCATCTCCTGTTCCCCTCCCTCACAAAATCATCATTACACCCATTTGTGGCAATATAAAAATGAAAGGTGGGGATTGACTTGGAGGGAGAATTGGAGAGGTTTGGACGGTTAGAAAGAAGTGGAAAGGCGTCTGTATGCTGTCACTAAGATGTAGAGATAAACATGCTTTGTCTCATGAGGAGGCCATTTGGATGGATTTCTTTGGGGGCTTTTGTTTTGTTGCGTTTTCCCATTGAGACCGTTTTTATCTTCTTCTTTTTTGTTATTTCTAGAGGGAATGTGTTTGAGGGCCATTTCCTTGAAATGAATGCATTATAAGTAACTGCCAAAAGAGGGAGTTCCTTCTCTGGGTCAGTTTGGAGCAGTTAAAGGCTTTTTAATTACTATCTTGCTAGTCTTCCATACCGGATCATTCTCACAATCTGGTGATCTACTAGTTGGATTTTTTTTTTTTCTGGGCTTATTTATCATGGATGGGGCAGATTGTTAACTCGAGCGGATCGGACGGGCATCGAATGGACAATTGGAAAGTAATGTTGAATGTTACAAATTTATAAAGGAGAATCGAACGGCTGACATTGTTTGTGGGAGTTTAGTTTTTAGTTTTCTTGGTCAAGATTAAGATTGAATGACCCACGATTTGGAGGGTAGTGGCATGTTTGGAAACCGGCTTTGGGTCTCGCAGCACACGTACCGTGTTTTGTTTGTAACCGCTGACGTAACGGCTGAAAATGTTCCATCTGAGCCTTGGATTGCTCTCCAAGGACCCATGACTTGCATTTTTGGTTATTATGTTTGCGGGTCTATGGAATAATTTCTACTCATCAAAATCAAATAGTCCTTTGATGGAGTCTAGGATCCAAAGGCGGGGCATGCAAAAAATACCCTGAGTCATAACAGAAAGTATATTTTTAATAAAACATTAAAAAAAAGGGTCAAAAGATCAGATTTTTCAAAGGATTTTCTTGGTAGTTTTAGGTGTATTTAAAGAAATGAAATTCTAATGTGGCCATGATAGGAGATCTATAGGAAGCATCCATCTAATGATCAACCCCTTCTCTCCTCCCAACAACTATCCAGCCAGGCAGTATATATTTTATATGACGAAAGAGACTAATTTCGGACTTTAAATTTGACCAGATGGAAACAGGCCAGGGCAAGTTTGTAATTAGGCTAACCCAAACCCAACTTCAATTACCGTGTCTTTGCCCATACCTAACCCGCCCCCTTGAGGGACTTAAGGTTTGTGATGCCGAACCTACCCAATGACTGGTTTGATCAAGTCTAATTTCTTAATGAATGATTTTCTATTCGTTTTAATTAAAAAGATAGCAATGTGTTTGATGAGAATGGAAATTTCGACCTAAAAAGTTGTATGCTTGTTGTTTTACATTTAGAAACTTACCACTTAGCATATAAGTTACAGGTAAATGTGGCAAGCGAGTCAAGTAAACCTAAAATTCAAACCCAGCCCAGACTCAACAAAATATATCCACATAAACACAACCAACTTACTACCAACTTACACCTTATAGGAAATATATAATTTTAAATTTCTTATACTCCTCAATTTAATTTATACAGAAAATTGCATATTTTAAACATCTTATAATTGTTTATATATTCTTTATTTATGAAATTCCCATAGTTTATACTTTTTCAATATATACTACTTATCCCACAAGCCCAGAAAAGAGAAGGTTTTGCATTCCATGGGTGACTGCTAGTATAAAACTTTTTACTACTTAAATGTGAATTTTGAGAAAGAAACCCAGAATTCACGTAGGCAACTCTAACATAATTGGAATCAGGCTGTCATGATGATAATGATCTTTTATAATATGAATTATATTTCTCATGCTAAGCAAGAGGATGTTTCACTATTACACGTGTTAACCAGCCCTGAAGCGGGTTGTGAGGGGGGTTCTAGTTGACTTGAATTGAGTACAGGTTAACCCGATTTAGAAACCCCTAGTCAACCGACTCATTTTTCCCCGAACCAACCCGTTTGCCAACCCTGGATTACAAGTTGATTCTTTACGGGGGATGATCCCAGTGAAGCAACTATTAAATTATCACAACATCATAAAACAATGACATTATACAACAAAGAAAGCCCAAAGAAAAGGAACCCAAAGAATGCTTACACAAGACAACAGAGAAAAAACAACTAGTAAGACAATCTCCAAAGAATGGTTGAAAGATCGAATGAAAAGCCGATACAAACTCCCCCATTTCACCGAACCTCATGAGAGCAGAGAAGAGGAAGATGAGTTCTCTAATTAGGATGATTACACTGCTGATTGGAGTTCTGGGATTCAGCACCATGGTTGTTAATGGTGCTCCAAACACAAACGTGACATCGGTGGTCTGCAACTCCGACATGTACACAACAAGTGATCCTTTTGCAACAAGTTTAGCCTATGTTATAGCTGAATTGGAAACTGTCACCCCATCTTACAAGGGCCATGACTACTACAACATCTCACCCTATCCTAACGCGTTTGCATACGGTCATGCAGCATGTGGTGCCACCCTCGCTGATGCAGATTGTGCTACCTGCCTCACTGCAGCTCTGGAAGTCATGGTTGATACTTGTTTCGATCGCATTGGGGCCCGCGCTGTTCTCTACGATTGTACCATTAGATATGAAAAGTACCCGTTTAATAATTGAGCATTCCCCTTTGATTTTCTCTAGTTAATTGTTCTTGTATATTTTCTACTAATAAGTTTCTTGTATCTGCAAGAAATAAGCTGTGTTCATCCATGGTTTTCTCTTCTCCATGTCAAATAGATCAGTGTAACTTACATGAGGGCTCATGCATTTGATGGCCAGAGTTATCTGGACATTATTTTCTTTGCCATAATCAATTACAAGTAAACAGAGTTACAGGAAATTTGATTTTAAGGTAAACTGAATTCCGAGGTTTCGAACAGGGCCAAAGGTTTTCTATTGCCTATAGTAATTTCATACATGAGAGGTAAAATGCGGTTCCAACCATCTTGGATTTTCTCCTCATTTTCACTGGGCAGAACAAGCTTGGAGTTGCACTAGTGGAAGATATATTTCAAGTAAAATACCTCTTCTAATACAGTATTTCCATTAAGAACTGAGAAAGAAAAAAAAAATCATCATTTCTGTTCTGCTGCTTCACCTCAAGTCTCCCGTCTCTTTTACTAATTCCTTAATAAGTACGAATACTTCCGTCTCTTACTAATCAATTTTCCACTAAAAATGGAGAATAGAAAAGGACTCCTGATGGCCAACCCAGTTTGATGCAACAACTACAGGATATTCAATTTACAAAGTTAATAACAGTCTACCATAACAATGAAAGGTTTCAATCAGTCCCACGGGACCCCATCATCATGCAAAGCGGCCCAACCAGCCAACCAATCCCAATCCAGCATCAGTCTAGTAGGTACATTCATCATTTGTCCTCTGCCAATCACACAAACAGAATCTTCCATCAGAGTGGGTTTGCCTCGTGTTTGTGTGATAGGAGGATTTTGGGTAGATTTTCATTCCACGATAAAGAGGTATCCTGCATTTTTACCTCTCCAATTAGAAATCAAAATCCTCTCCATAAAAATGTAGCTCTTTTTTTCTCCTTTTCTACATGAAAAAAAATTGCACCAATTGACAGAAGCACATGCATGGAAAATCAGGGCAATTATCCCTCTCGCAGAATCCTGTCATCGCACAAATGCACCTATTATTTGGAAATCCATAAAAAAAAAAGAATAATAAAAAATGAGAAGATGCTCTGCAGATCATACACTTTCCTCATCAGCATGCATTATAATATACTCTTCCAGCAATATTTTCTTTTACAAAATGCTAAACCGTTGATCACTAGAACAGCCAAACTCAAATTAATCAAAACACCCACAGGGAATCAAGAGAACCAAAATGCTCTACTTGTAGTTTCACTTCCACAATTCAGGCTATATTTCTAGCTTGGAGTCTCAAGCAAAAAAAATTCACGCTCCACCAGCTGTATCCATGTCTGCAACCCCATCGGCTATCACCTTGAATGAGATGCGGATTTTCTTTAGGCATGATGTCGTTGTCCCATTTGCACTAGTCATGCCATTGGCATGGATGATACCATATGGTTGTTTATGCGTAAGATCATAAAGCGGCTTCTGTAGATTTGATCGTGTCATTTCTTCTAGTACCGGAGGTGTTGGCATATAGAGATTTTCACCTCGATATGTTACACTCGGCTTGGATAGGAGTAGCTTTGGGTGCTCTCCAATGAGCTCTATAAACTGTTCCAAGAACCAAAGAGCAAAACAAACTAAGAAATGTGCCACAATCAGATTAACCATTCACAGAAGAACGAAAGAGCAAATCACACTAAAGAAATCACGTGCTACAATCAGATCACTATTCATAGAAGAACCAATGGCCAAATCAAACTATAGATATCGTGTGCTACAATCAGACAAGCTATCTAGCTTGCAATCACACTCGATACAAACTTCCACCAAGTAAACCATGTAACATGCACAAGTTATCTCTTAAAGGAATGGATTAAAGATGGGGTGGCAAACAGGACGAATCAGGTAAAATGGGTTGGGGCAGGTGTCTTAGGTTGTATCTAACCCATTTTTAAAATGGGTCAGGAATCCCAACCTTCACTCGATGCAGGTTATCCCGACCCACATAAATCTCCCCGTGTCCCAAGTCATTAAACATAGAGCCTCCTTCCCACTGCCTCTTATGTCATCCTCCTATCCAACCTCCCCTACCTCAGCCATAGCAAGCAGATGGCCTAGTTAAAAAAAAAACAGCAGATGCCCAAGGTCATGAATCAGAAGAGGACAACATGATCTGAACTCACAGACCATTTCAGAGCAGTTTTGCTGAATCACTGCATCAGTACAAAATTTTATATGATGTCAATTCGAGCAGTTGCCGCAAGAGGATTTAGAAAAGGAGAAGGTAAGGAGCAAGAGAGAGAGTTCTACTGAGATTGTACTTGGATGACTTGCCTTGGAATTTGGATGGAGCAATGAAGAAGCCTAGGAACAGACATGGATATGAATGCAAACAGCTGGAAGGAGCAATGAAGAAATTTCTGAATACAGAAGAATATCTAATATCCAAAACGAGATTTTTTTTTAAATAGTATCGAAATGAGATTATGAGAGGGTTGAGTCTGGATTCTGTTTCACTTATGCGTAAGTATAGGGATTGATACTCCATGATTGGGCACATTTATTGGAAAATCCAAACCGCTCAAAATGAACTTCGTTCTTCAACGGAAATTCTTCAAATTTACTCCAATAGGAGTTGGTCATGTCATAAGATTAAGCATATGAATAATAATGTTGTTAATACTCAATCTTACAGTGAAACTAACTAATAGTTGTCAAATTCAGTTTGGTTCAGCCAAATGCCCCAAACCATTTAGTAGACCAAATCGGATCATCCCCTAGAAAATATTCATTCCAGATTTCGGACAGTGTCTGCCAAAATCCACAATTTCACTTCAATCGGAGTCGGGACCACCATCAAATTCACGATGCCACATGGTTGAATAATGAACAATTAGAAATAAGATCTCAGGGTTTGCCCTTTAACAAGAAATCAGGTTCATCAAATGCTTCCACAATCAAATATCATTAATTGGATGGTCAAAGAATAAACACTGTGCTCACTAGACAGTTGATAAAAACCAATTTTACTCCAATAGGACTTGGCCCACTATTGGTTTGACTACTACGACACTTGAGTTTTTCTTATACATTATTCAAGAGATCAACATGACAACGGATCCAACTCTTATTGTAGTAAATTTTGTTAAGGCCTCATTCAAGAAGGGTATTTATTATCTATGGTTAAATTTTTCATAAGGAGGCCTAACAAGAAGGTCAAAAGATTCAATTAAAAAAAAAGTTGGGATACTCAACTGAATTTTTTAAATATTTTATTCACATGTTTACAAGCGTGATCAACTTGATAGTGGGCCAATGTTTATTGTAATAAAATTTGTTAAGGGCCCATTGATGTGAAGCAGGGTACCAAGTGCGGGATGGGCAAAGATGAAGTTACTGGAGATCGGAGGGTAGAGGGGAGTAGATCAGGGAAACTCTGAAAACCCTGGCCTCATGCCAAACTCCCCATCACGAGAGACAAAGAAGAGAGAACTCAGGAAACCTTAAAATCACTCAAAATTTTCATTAATTATAAACTAGTCCACTGAATCCAAAGGCTTTACATCACTTATATAGGAAAATAATAAAACCTAAAACTAATTTGGCACATCCAAACACATAGATGGCCATGATTAAAACATCTTAGCATCACCCATTGCATAGTGGTTTAAAATTTTCTTAAGTTAGCCGATTAAGGGCTATAATTAAAAATAAAAAAGGTCTAGGGGGGCCCACCAGTAGAAAATATAAAACATTCAAATTAAATGCCAGACAACTCTCTCTCTCTCTCTCTCTCTCTCTCTCTCTCTCTCAAAAACAAAAAAAAAACCCCCAAAACTCCACCCCGCATCATGGCCCTTGGCCAAATTTTACTATAATAGGAGATAGACATACTGTCTATGGTGTGCTTATGATTGAGATGTCAATTTTACAATAAAGGAAGAGATCAAGTGGAAGCAAAGAGAGAAAATCTGTTAGTTGAAAGGAGAAAAAAATACCAAATGTTTCCATGGCATGGCGTTGGTTAGGAGAAACAGAATCAGCTCCATGCTAGATGGTGACACTAGACTAGATGATAGAGAAGGAATCACAAGGCACATTTTGGAATATTTCCAATATTTGTATGCAAGATTGGGATAAACCTTCTCTAGGCAACCTCAACTTCAACCAAATAAGTGAGGACAATGTTTTGTGGTTGGAAAGATGATTTCAGATCAATAAAGTGACAGACACTGTATTCAATCTTGGAGGTGATAATGTGCCAGGTCCCAACGGGATCCCAATAGTCTTTTCCTGCGGTTCAGGGACATCCTGAAAGATGATATCATGGCCTTCATGCACAATTGCTACACTAAGCTCTCCAAAGGCATCAGCACTTCCATTGCCCTTATTCCTAGGAAGACTGAGTTGACTGTATTAAGGACTTTAGGCCCATGAGTCTCATCAGGAGCATCTATAAAATCTTGGCCAAGATTCTGGTGGGGTGACTTCCAAAGATTATGCCTTCCATTATTTCTTCTTCGCAAGGGGCCTTTGTGCACGGGAGACGTTCTTGATGGAGTGCTTGTAACTGATGAGTGTATCCATTCAAAGAGCCAAAGATGGGGTCCCTGATCTGGTTTGCAAATCAGATTGGACAAAGCCTTTAACAAAGTTGATTGGAATTTCTTTCTTTACATGATGCTAAGGATGGGTTTCAGTGCCTAGTAGCGAAGATGGATCCAAGAATGTATCTCCTCAGCTTACTTGTCCATTCTGATCAATTGATCTCCAAAGGCTTCTTTCCTGCCTAATGAGGACTCTACCAAGGCGATACTTTCTCTCCCTTCCTCTTTGCCATAGTTGGAGAGGCCCTTAGCTGCAATGTAAAACTCTGTAGGAGTAGCTAATCTGATCATGGGTTCGAAATTGCTAAGAGTGCTCCCACGGCCACAATCACTTACCAATTTGTGGACAACACGCATAGACCAAATAAAAAATGTGAGAACCATTCTGGTGTTTCTAAGTTGTCTTAGGTCACAAGGTAAATCTCTTCAAAAGCACTATTTTTGTGATCTCAGTGGAAAACATATCCTTCGCAGCCCGTTTGGTAATTCACTTGTCAAGTAGACTCAAAGTGAAGAGTCACTTTTAAGAGACAAGAAAGGAAAAGAGGTCTTATCAAAAAGTACAAAAATCACCTCTTCTATAAAAAAATATTCAAAAAGTCATTCTCTCATTCCACTAAAAGACCAAAAAAAAAAAAAAAAAAAACCTGCTCCTTTTTTATCCAAAACAGTCAAAAAAGTTCCTTCATATGCTACAAAATGACAAAAAGCCAAGAAAATGGATATTGAAATTTTGTACATTTTGATAAGACCCCTCTTCTTTTCTTTTCTCTTAAAAGTAACCATTCGCTTTGAATTCACTTTACAAGTAAACTTCCAAAGCCCAAGAAATATTATATGTTGCAAAATGGGATCTCTTCCATCCTATCACCTACATTTGCATTTTTGCCTCATAAGAGTACCTAAGTCCCTTCAGTTTGACTGGGTAAGGGGGGTAAGATTGTGCACTCTACGCTCGCCAACCTCTCAATCTACATTATGTCCATCCTTAGATGGACGGGGTTGCTCATCAATCACATTGAAAGGCTGCATCATGACATTATCTAGCAAGGTCGGGAAACCAACGAGAAATTCATCTATTTAAATGGAAATCTGTTTACACTTATAAGAAAGATGGTGTTCTTGGGTTGAAATCTATTAGGGGAATGAATAATGCTCTGCTGGGAAAATGGTTTTGGAGGAGTGGGATCCACTCTAATAGCTTGTGGAAGAATATCCCTGGTCAGACTTTTGGATGCTCAAGCCTATGGAAAGGCATCATGTCAAGCATGGAACACTTTACAACTTCCCCCAGATTTAGAGTCATCTCCCGAGATGATATATTCTTTTGAAGTGACATATTGATGCAGATAGACCTAGCCACACATGTAGGGTCGAAGTAGATCTAGGATTTTAATTATATGTCATTAGTTTCGTAATTTTATTTAAAGAGTTGTAATTAGAATAGGTTTAATTAGTTTCCTATTTTAATTAGTTTCTTACGGCCTAAGTTATTTTTTCCTTTTTTTATTACATTGTAGAGAAGATATTCTCAAAGGCATTAATTAATTGAATTAGGTTTTCCATTGAGATGCACCCTCATTAATGGTCTCTACAGGGACGAGTTAAAGTGTCGACATACACATGCTTCTACGCAAGCCCTAACCCCAGCGCCTGCATCAATTGGTGTAAGAGCCAAGTTGATCCCTCAATCAATCAGCGTGATCACCGTCTATCCATCCTATCCTTTTCATCATCGATCTATCCTTTCCATCCCCAACCCTCAGTAAATACTACAATGCACTTTAAAAAGCCAAATATGCACTTAACTATGGAATATCGTTGGCTGAGAATGAAGATTATTTTCCGCAATTTCTTGATTTGAAACAAGAAGAGTTGTTCGTAATTGAATGCTCTGACCAATTTTTGAGGCTCCAAGATGCACGTGGATTAGAGGATAATGAGGGACACGATTAAATTAATTTTCTAAGAGGCTTCAAACCGAATATAGTGGAGAGGATGAATGACTACAAGAACATACATGAGGCATATTGGGAAGCTATTCATGTGGAGCGAATGCTTAAACTGTATCAAGAAGGGAAGTCATCACGAATAATAGCAAAACATGTTGAGGAACTAGTGGTAGAGAATGTACAAAATGAGAAGCCTGAGCAAGACACAGAAGATTCCACGACTACATTTGGCCCTGAATTTCCTCCTATCAGCAATGGTGATCAAAATATAAATGCAGATAGGGAAGAAGCACCAATTATTGAAAACTCTCACATTAACTTCATCTTTGGAGATGATCAGCGGATAGTCAAATATTGTGATTTGATGGTGCAGGTTCTACAAGTAAAGCATCCAATGGTTTGATTGCACATCAAAACAAACTTTGGACATCAAAAGAAACGATGTGCCAAGTTTGCCTCAAGTTGGAGAAAGAGATCAGCAAAAGATTCCAAGTTATACATAACAATTGAAGTTCAATCAACCGACTCAGGTGTTCGTCCAATTGATCTTTGACCCTGGCAGACATTTACCGAACTCGAGGTCGAGTTCTTTCCAAATCAAAGAGAATGATCCAGATAGACCTCAGGCCACATGTGTAGAGGCCAAATAGATTTCGGATTTTAATTATATGGCATGAGTTTCCTAATTTTATTTAATGAGTAGTAGTTAGGATAAGTTTAATTATTTTCCTATGTTGATTAGCTTCTTACAGCCTAAGTTATGTTTTCTTATTTATATGGCATTGTAAAGAAGAAATTCTCAGAGTTATTGATTAATTGAATTGGGTTTTCCCATTGAGGTGTGTCCTTGTTTATAGTTTCTATGGAGACAAGTTGAAGTGTCTGCAGACACGTGCTTAAGCACTCCACACAAACCCTAAACCCAGGGCCTACATCACAGTTGGGTTAGTGAAAGGCCTTTAGCTCTTCAGTTTCAGTCTTTTAGAGACCTTTTCTCAGATATACATCTTAGAATAAGGCCACTAGTCTATAATAGAGTTTCACGCCCTTCTCAGGATAGCATATTTTCAGTGTCTTCTTTCTTCAAATCAGTCTGCACAGCTTTACACTCCTCCTCTCTAGATAAACACTGGGATCTTCTTTGGAAGACCGAAGCCCCTCCTACCCCTTCTGTCTCTCTGATGAAGAATCGGTCATTCATATTTTGCTAAACTGTAGGGTAGCTTGTGAGCTTTAGAACTTGGTTCTAAGAGAATTCGACTGGGGTTCTCCCGAAAACCATAGCAGACTTGTTTGATGCATGGTGGCTTGCTTTAGGTTCCCCGAAATGCAAGATTTTGTGGAGTCGCCCCATCGATGCTACATGTAGACAATTTGGAAAGAGAGGAACCTAAGACATTTTTAAGGACAAGCTACTTCTTTAAAAGAAATCTTAACAAAGATGAACCTAAGTGTCCCTTGTTGGGTCACTATCCTTCCCCATTTTGGGGCTTTCATCTGACTCCATCCTACACAACAGGAGGGAAATGGCCCTTTTTTAATTTGGGGCTTTTGATTCTCATTTTCCCTCTTTGCCGTCCATTTTAGACAGTTTATTTGTATTCGCCTTGCAGTTTTCCATTCTGATTGGTGCTTGTTTTTTGGAGGCTTTTCGTTTTGCTTTTTACTATAATCCTTTTGTAAATTAAAGCTTTTGATTAATACAGATTACAATTCAAAAAAAAAAAAAAATCATAGGCCTATCTCCCATTAGAGTGGAATTTGGCCAGGGGCCAAAGAAAAGTAAGACATTTAATTTAAATCGTTTAGATTTTCAACAGATCGGCCCCATAATGGAGCCCATGAATTTCTAGTATATCCAAATGTCACACAGTATGTAATGGAAAAGAAACCCTTAAAAGGGCTTCATCCCTTTCACTGCAACAATAAGACAAAACCGACATGAAAAGGGAGGGAAGGGAAAGAGGGAAAGAAACCAAAAAATAAAAGAGGGAAGGGGGAAGGAAGTAAGACACAATCTCGACATGAATATTGCTGGAGATCCTCTCTCCATGCCAAGACATCATGCGCTAAGATGGCAGCTAGTAGGTATGCTCTCCACTTCCATCACCAAATAAAATAGATACAATTGCTGCCTCTTCGCTTTCCTCCTGAGGCCTTTTCAGGGAGCACCACACTCAGAAGTGTGAGGAAATAATCTGCCACCATTTCTTCCTACAAGACAAGATCATATCCAATCAATTATCAACCCAACTGCACTGCAGTTGCTTTCTCTTCAAAGGATTTTCTGTGTTGCAACGGTCCACAGTCTTCCTAAAAAAATCCAATCTCGCCCCTGCCACTTCATAGATCATCTCCAGCATGAAAGATAAGTATGCATCATCATCTCGCCAGCCCAAAACCTTGCGAAATCCCTCATTTCTTCCATCATAAGTTCATCTTCCCAAAAACCTCTCCAAACCTTTGGTTTGAGGAAGAGAACAGTGGGGCTTAGGGTTTGAGTGGTGTTAAGGAATCCTGAATCCAAGTCAAGATATCACAACTGAAATGATAGTTGTCATTTTACACAACTTTGGGTTATAAGAAGCATTCTACGGTAAATTTCTTAAAATCAAACACTATGCAATAATGAATTAATCTAACACGTACTATTAAGTAAAAATCCCAACAACAAAAAAATAAATCACAGTGCTTTTATAATTTTTAGCATTTGAAAAAAAAAAGGAAAAGAAAAAAGAAAAAAATTAGGGCCACCAATGTTCCTACTGCCATTGGGAAATAAGTGGTTGAAAACTTTGGTGTACCATATAATATAATTTGCACTAAAGGGGAGCCCTTCACTCAGTACATATGTTGGTGGGCTTCTGGTCCTTTAGCTTAGAGAAGGTCTATCTCTTGAACAGATTCCTTCCTATTGAAAAGGAGAGACTAAAAGGGGTCTAAAGCAAAAAATCAATGACTTCAATCTAGTTGGACTGAAAGTAATTTATCTCATTTATCTCCAGCAGAGGCTGCTCCAGAAGAAATAAAGAATACAGACCTTTTGTAGAGTGACTGAAGTGTCCAGCTCAATAAGAACTCCAGGACCACAGACAATACAATCATTGTCCTTGACAAACTCAGTCACCTTAGTGTGAAGGCCTTCTTGACCATTATACCTACGAAATATGCATATTCATCAGTAGATATTGCCACAAAGAATAAATGTTATTTGACTTAAAAATTTGGAATATCAAATCCAAGCAGAAAAGTAAATGTGTCTCTCATTATAGTGCTATTAAATGTAAGCAATACATGTTCTGCTTTCTAATTCAGTAATTTTTTCTAATTAAGCATTATTTAGTACCCAAAATAAAACTTCTCAGATTGCACGAGCTCAATAATGTAAAAGGTAAAAATAAGTTTTTTTATTCCCCCAAATGCAATTAGAACAAAGTTTTTTTGCCAAACAAGTGTGTTTATCTTTTTAAAATGGGTAACTGATTGCTGTATTCAAAACGCAGATAAAAATATACAGATAAAAATATAACAGAAGGATCACAAGCCCAAAACGGAACCACACAGCAAACAGCTTACATAAATAAAATCACTCTAACCAGTCTTATAGATGTAATCCCACAGTTCTTTCCAAAAAAAGAAAAATCCACAAATCTGAAGTTGGAACTGTAATCCGACAGTTCTTTCAAAAAAAAAAATTCTGCAAATCTGAATTTGAAACACCAGTTTACTCTTTAGCAAAGATAGCCCAAAATAACACTAGTTCACACCTTAATGCCTAATGGCAAAACCATTTGGCATATCCAACATATTCTAAAAGAACAGTTACTACAACAAAGAACAGCAAGAGAGAGCAACTACATAACATAGTTTTCCCCAGCAAAAATGGAACCAATTCTTCAAAAATGGAACCAATTCTTCAAGTCACCAGCATTGAAGTGTCTGTCTAGCTCATATACTTAACTGAAGCAAATGACCCAGAATTCAAAACTACATACAAGATCAAAAATATGATGCAGCTCAATAATCTGTTTACTTCATGTAACAATCCCCAGAAATAGGCTGGTAATAATTAAGTTATCCTTACGGTCCTCTGACAATCTAAGAAGCACAGACATGGACACAGATAAAACACGGCACGGACATGCCGATACGGCATTTCTCAAAAAAGTAGGACACGAACACATCAAAGACATGTTAATAATATATATTTATTTATATATGGGTCACGCTACAAAACTTCCTAGGTATTTTTCAGTAAAAATAAAGGCCCATTTTTTAGCCTATGAGATTTTAACACGTGTTATGAACATTTCCTTAAAATTAGCTATCCCTTATTTTTTGCTTTGCATTTGTTAGGTAGAAGATTTTTATTGGACATATCGAAACGAGCATAAACTCCCCTTTTTTGAATGGGGAGCTTTTGAGAATTCCTCTATATATATAATCATTGACTAAAAAAGAATCAAAAAGAAAAACAATGGGCCAATAACATGGCATGATTAAAATAAGAAGGGACCATAAAAATTTTATTGCTGTTCCTAAACATTGGCCATTGATAATTATGAAGGCAAGTTGGTTGTACGGTGCATCCAAAATATCCACCCCAATTTTACAGGTGGCCATCAATAATTATAAAAATTTTGTCGCTAGTCCTAAACATTGGCCATCGATAATTATACTTTGAAAACCAACCCCCCCCCCCCCCCTTAATTATATTTTGACCCTCGAAATATTTTAAAATTCAAATTAATGCCCACCGTGTCCTTGCCATGTCTCCAACATGTCCCAGCCGTGTTTGAAATTAAAAAATTAAAAAAAAATGCACGTTTTTTGGCGTGGCAGACACATATCCTGCCATGTCCGACACGAACACGGGGACCTTATTGGCATGTCCGTGCTTCCTAGTCTGACATTATTCCATCTTCTACATGGCATCTACGTTTACTGCATCATAATAGCAGCAATAATGACAATAAAACAACAATCACCGTCATCATCATCATCAAAGCCTCATTTTAAATATGTTGGATCAACTACATGAATTTTGTTTCTCCATTCCATTCTATCCTAAGCCAAATCCTCAATAAATTACATTTCTTTAGATTTATCCTCACCACTTACCACTCGCATCTATGAAACTACCCATTTTCTTAAGAGGCCATCAACCTCTGTAGAAAAAAAGCTTTTACTTCCCGACACCATTGTTGGTTGCATTGGACATGCCCAACCAATCTAAAACAAGTCTCTCTTATGTATTACCTATTGATGCTACCCCTAAATGCCCCTAAATGTGCTTATTTTTTATTCTAGCTTTCTTAATTTGACAAAACATCCATCTCAATATTCTCATCTCTACTACACTCATTTTTCACATGTGTTTGTTTCTTGATTGGCATTCTGCTTTATAGGTAATAACTAGTGTCATAATTCTCCTGCAAGATTTTCCTTTCAATCTTGTTTGTATGTGCCACTCACAAAGCACTCCAAAGGCAAGTCTCCATTTCCAACTATCTAACTCTTATATTATGTTTGACATCCTTCTCAATCTCTCCATCCTAACTTATTATAGAGCCCAAGTATTAAAAGAAATCTCTTTGTGATATCTTTTAAGCTTCAATTCTCATAGGCCTTTCATGTCTCTCTGCACATCCCTACCGAGGTTGCTATTCATATATTTTGTCTTAGCACAACTTACTTTAAAGCCATTTGATTCTAAAGCCTCCTACCATCTGTCAGGTTTTACATTCACAACATATCTCAACTCATCCACTAACGTTATAGCACTAACAAACAACATATACCAAGGTACTTCCTCTAGAATATGACCAACTAACCCATCCACAATTAGTGTAAAAAGAGAAGAGCATAAAGCTGACCCTTTATGTAAACTTATAGTCGTTGGAAACTCACATGCCTCTCCACAAGTAGTAGTTCTCACAGTAGTTACTGCTCCCTCATACATATCTAATGATGTCAACATAGCCTCTTAGGACAATCCTTTCATTTAGAATCCACAAAATCAAAATTTCTAGGTACCCTATCATAGGGTTTCTCTAAATTGATAAAGACCATATGAAGATTTTTCCTCCTCTTGGTATTTTTCCATTGATTGCCGAATGAAAAGATAGCTTCAATATGACCATAGAGAACAAAAAACCAAGATACTCTACTAAGGGAATCAGACCAAACACCATATTTTGTACTCTCCAATGCAAGAAGCTACCTATCTAAACAAAACCCTCCCCCCCCCCCCCCCCCCCCCCCCCCCCAACAAAACAAAAAAAACACCCCTCTACCATTGTATGAAGCTCACAATGCATTGAAAGATTGTCAAACAAGTAATGCAATCTCACAGAAGTGATGGACTTTGTTAAGAAATTAGCCAACTGATCAACAAAGTAAAGACAGAGTACAATAGTGCATTGCCAAAGGTACTGTCGCACAAAACTGCAATCAATTTCAATGTTCTTTGCTCATTCGCAAAAGACCTCATTCTTGACAAACTAGTCAGCACTCCTATTATCACAAGTAGAGAGGGGTCCGCGCATCAACATAAACAACCATATCAACAAGCAACCACCGAAGCCATTGGTTTGGTGTTTAATTCCATTTCGGTTCTGCCAAAATGACCGAACAAATTTGATTCCCTCATGTGTCCGAACTTAACAGTATTTGGTTGGAATTCTGTTTGGACCCTCTCAGCCGAAAACCATGACTTTAACACAAAATCGTGGATTTTGGCTGAAAAAACCGGAATCCAAAAATTCGGCCGAAACTCTTCTTTTTTTTTCTTTTTTTTTTCTTGTTGTGTGTGTTGAGTGGGGGGTGGATCTTCTTCTTCGCCTTGCATTTCATCAGCCCTTAGTTTCTAGGTCATCAGGTCACACAAGTTAAGATATGAGTAGAGTCCATGATGGGCCCACCAACACATTGAAAACCCTACCCACTTAAATTATCACAAAATAATTGGACCCTAGTCATATTTGAGCACTAAATTCAAATAAAATAAATAGTACCCATGGTTGGCCACCCCATTGAAAATCCTAGTCAAAATAATACAAAATAAATGGGCCCTAGCCATATTTAGGGCCCAAATTCAAATAAAATTAATGTCCCACTAAATACTAATAACTAGATAGGCCCTTTCACTCTATTAGGAAATAGGGCCCTAGCCAAATTTCACTCTAACAGGAAATAGATCCCTAGCCAAATTTCACTCTAATAGGAAATGAGCTCTAGTCAAATTTACTATCTATTTTACATTTTTACATATAACTTACTTTTTAATCTTGTTTATGAAAAATAACTTGGAAATGTTTCACCGAATTTTGAATCAGCTGAAACATTTCAGTTTGGTGGCCAAACCAAAACAGCATCCAAACCGAATTTCACGAGTGTGGTGTGGGGGTGTTATTTTGTGTGGGTAGTGGTCGGGGATAAGGTGGTGAAACTATGGAAATTAGACTATTTCACATCATTTCATTCATGATGCTATTCATCAATGGAAGGAGTATTAGACTATTAAAAACTATAAGGAAGAAGGAAAAAAAAGAACGCACGTGAGATAATTGGACATTGTTTGGCTACAAGCCGTTGCTATTTTCAAGGCTTCCAGAGCACATGCTGCTGATACAATCGCATTTGTCGACGCAATGGCTGGAATGATATTCTTGACGACACCCTGCAAAACAAACAGATATTTTTTAAAGGGTGCTTGGGAGGAGAGCCAATATGTGATATAAGAAGAGGACTATTATATATAAAGAAATAAATATGCATATATATATATATATACACACCCAATAGCCCGTAAGCTATTAAAGGCTGTAAAGGTCAAGCATGTGAAATAGATCACCATCCAGAGAGACAGAATCAGAAGCATAAACCAAAAGTGAAAAAATGAATTAACATTCCCCAAAGCCAAATGAACAGTGATCAGAAATGTTTAAGAGGTCGGCATGACCATGGATGTGCAAGGTCAAGACAGCTACAGATGATTCCAAACACTTAAACGCAAACTTGAACATTAATTGCTACCAATTTTTGATGTTTTATAAACCATGGTTGCTACAAACAAAGGTTCCCTACATAAAAAATACATATTTATAGAGATATATATAGAGAGAGAGAGAGAGAGAGAGAGAGAATTTTCCCCCCTAAGACACCCCCGCATAGCACTTACGAGAATTTTGAATCCCCACCACAGCTGCCCTTGAATGGTGGGGATTCCAAATCCACATAAAACTCATGTGGGAGTCCCATACAGGGAAAAGTGATATATATATTATAGTCAGCTTTCCTTGAATGGCGGGGATTCCAAATCCCACTTAAAACTCAAAAAGAGATCCCATACAGAAAAAAGCTCCCATGCATCCGCCTCACACAAGTCTTACCATGCAACGTAGGATGTGGGGGCCCTATCAGTGATCAGAATAGAGCACACACAAACCAACCCCCCCCCCCCTCTCTCTCTCTCTCTCTCTCTCTCTCTCAACTCTAATTGTGACCATATCCCATGAATTTGCACCAACTAAATGGATGGACCATTGGATTGAATATCAAATATAATTTTTTATATAAAGCCGCTTAACTTGTGGGCCACGGATTAAGGGGTTAGCGGCATGGGATTGACAAAACAATTGGTATGTGGACTTTACACACGAGGATGTTTCCACCCCCCTTGTCCCATGATCTTGGGGCCCCAGCAGGCTACATCCCACAAGAAGATGGTCCCATGATTTTCGGTTGTCTTTTGCTAATGTTTGGGTGGTAGGATGCGTGGTTGGAAGAGGTTTTGGAACCCACTTGTTCCTCCAAGAATGTTGGTGTTTTTTGGGTAGCACATACATAAAATACTTGCTATGGGTCAATTGAGAAGGAGAAATCTTAATGTTTGCAAAATGCACATAGAGTGTGGGTGTGTATCCTTAATATGTTTGACTTGTGTTGGCTTATACCTTGTTCTCTAAAGGACTTTCTTCAGCAATGGATTTTTTAAGGCAAAATATGCTCATATTAAATTTCCTCAACTAACCATTTCTACCAAAACCTCAAGGTATTAGTAGTGGCAGCGGAAATACTTTCCAATATTCTCCATCGGGTGGAGCCCACTCCTCAATACTCCCCCTCAGGTGGAACCCCATCGGCACACTTTTGACAACACGCATTTGTTGTTTATTTAGCATCGAGTCGTTTCTCCTGAAATTCGAACTGAAAGACCAGTTAGCTCTGATACCATGTTAACAACCAATAAAACCAAAAACTCGAGTTTTTGTTGCTATTAGTAATTAACATAGTATCAGAGCTAGAGGTATGAGTTCAAAACCCTGGGGAGGCATGTTACCTCAATCTGTTTGTTTGTTCTGTCTATTTAGTGGGTTTCGAGTTCAAACGGCCTCCATTCCAGCGGTGTTGATATACATTGTTATGCCCTCCACTAATAGCTCGAGCTTTTGATGTTACTTGTTATTAACAGTGGGCGCATTTTGTGGCAGTTATCCTCATATATTGGTCTATGGAAGTTATGGATTGAGAGGAATAATAGAGTTTTTCAAAACAAATGCAAACCTTCTGAGAAGATTTTTCAGTCTATTGTTTTGGTTGTTTTGGAGTGGGCAACTAGGAAGGCCAAATTTGTTGGAGTTACTTTAAAGTTTAAAAGCTCTTAATAGATCTTGGCCAGCACACTTTCAAGGTGGTAGGCATTCTAATATCAAGCAAAACCTGTAGTGGGAACCTCCTCCGAACGGTTTTCTTAAGCTGATTTTTTATGGTAGTTTTTTTCTCCAACATATTCAAATGGGTGGTATTGGTGGTCTTATTCGTGACTTCTCCAAAAATATTGTAAAAAAATTTTCAGCTCTAGTGTGTATGCTTCATTGGTGTGATGCCGTGAACTACATCAGTTGGGAGGTTTCAATGTAATCATTTAAGGATATTCCTTACTGTGATTCAATGAGGTTCTAGAAAGTCTACTTTATTTGTAGACTTTGGAGGACTTGGTGGTGGAGGAGGTGCAAGGTGTTTCCTCTCGGCTAGGAGCTTCTTTTCTTCATATTTGATGCAAGACGAACCCAACTCCGACGGTCCAGATCACAGGCCCGCAAGACATCCGCTTGATTCCCGATTTCCTCAAAGATCCCTATCCTTATTTATCTATTTCCTATTTAGTAGGTCTTATTTGTTTAGAATTAGTCCTTCTATGTTTAGTAACGATCACTCCTATATAAGGAGGAATTATTCACTGTATTAAGTATGCTTTTTATCAATAAAATTTTCAGTTGTTTCAGAGTTTTTCGTTCTATATTGCCATCGTGACTGCCATTGAATCCTCGGATTCGAACAATCCCTCGGAAGATTGTTCTACTATCCATCCAAGATCCAGGGCCGCGCCAGATTGGTATCAAAGCCCAGATCCGGTCGCCGGCAACCTCTGTCGTTTCCGGAATTCATCGCTCAATCCATTCTGCTCACCGGTTATCCTCTCCACCACCACCAGGCCACCCTGCCTGCCTCGCAACTCCTCCACTCCCAGACCAACCGAGGCTTCTGTTCAAACCCTTAAGCCCATTCCCGATCAGCCCAGACCACGACAGATTCCATTCCGCACTACCATCACCATCACCGAACTCCACCGCCAACACTGAAGCCCGACAGCAACCCAAATCCTCTTCGGACCAACCCAATCCCATACCACCGATCATCCTGCCAACACCATCTCCCTATCCCTTTCTAAATCCACAACCCCTAACCCATTCGCCGGAACCCTAACTCCCCATCAGTAACCCTCACCCTGTTCCCCTACCGAAACCCCAGATCCCACTGGTCGACGTTTCTGCAACCCCCTGCTCGTAATCCCGATCCGTCACCGAGAACCCCCAGCCCTGCAAGCATCCCACTTTTTTCGGCCATATCTTCCCCCTCACCCAACCAGAGTGAAAAAAAAAAATAAAAAAAGAGCAAGAGAGAGAGAGCAGACCGCAGCTAGAAGAGAAAAAAAGGGAAAGACGACGTACCTGGCACCGGTGGTTGCCATCGTCGTCGGCTTCGTCGTCACTGTCAGCAGCGACGGCCTCCAGCCGTTGCGTCGTCGCCGTCCTCCGCCACGGCCACAAGCACAGTTGATCGCTTCAGCCTCCTTCGCACCGTCATCGCAACGGCCACGCCATCGTCAGTCTCCAGCACCACTCCCTCTCCGTTCTTTTCTCCCCTTCCACTCAGCAGCTAAGTCTCTTCCTCCTTTCTTTTATTTCCTTTCTCTGCACACCGACCGAGAACGAAAACTCCCGAACCTCTCTGGCCTTCACGTGAGGTGCCGGGTTCCCAATTGGACCTAAGTTGGTCCGACCCACTGACCCGCGACCTGCCTACATACCAAAAACAAAAAAAAAAAAGAAAGAAATCATGCCTAGGCGTGGTGATGATCTTCAGCATTGGATGACGGACCGCCAGAGGGATGAAACCATCCTTAAACTAAGTCAAGAATTAGAAGACGTCACAGGACGTCTCAAAATTGCAGAAACTGCCATTGCTGAGCTACAAACAAAGCAATTCGTTAGTCAAGAAGGATCCTCCAATGCGTCTATGATTTACACGCCCGTCCAACCAGAACGACCTGAAAATCATGAATCCATTCGTGATTTTATGCAGCGCCTTCTGGCTGAACGAGATCATCAAGCTCACCATGTTGCACCCCCTCCTGATGACATCACTAGGAAAGTCAAAATTGAAATTGCTGACTTTAGTGGTGATGCGAGCCCGAAAGTTTTTGTTGATTCCTTGGAGGATTATTTTGCTTGGTATGGTATGAATGATGCACAGCGGATAGCCTTTACCAAGGTTAAACTGAAGGGTCCTGCTCGTATTTGGTGGTATGGTGTTGAAAACAATGAGCTTGCAGTGGGCCAGCCGATTCTCCGGTGGAATGTCATGAAAGAAAAGCTCAAAAGCAATTTCCTTCCTTCTGATTATATGGATATACTTCACCAAGAATATCTGAGTCTCCAGCAAGGCACTATGACTGTGGAAGAATATACTAACAAGTTTCGCGAATACATTGTTCGCTGTAACTTGAGGACTGATGATCGTCTGACTATCACTAGGTACAGGGATAATCTGCGTGCTGATATCAGACGAGAGGTGGCAATGTTTGATTATGCCACAGTGGATGAAATATTCAATAAAGCCCGCAAAGCCCAACATGAAATTCAGTTGCGGAAGTGTACTCTTTTTCAAGCCGGGGAGTCTTCCATAAAAAAAGGTCCTGATCCTACTTATAATCGCAATCAAGCAACAGTTTATAGGCCTCCTCCTCAGCGACAAGTTCAGCAGCCTCCTCAGAATCCTCGGCCAGGGATGCAACAAAGACAGATGAATCCCCAACAGAATCAGAGGGGTCCACAGAACCAGCCTGATAATCGTGCTTATGCCAGAACAGACAGGAGGGAAATTGTTTGTCATGCTTGCAAGCAACGAGGACATTATGCCAATGAATGCCCTCATCGTAATTTATATACTTCCAATGAGCCTGATATTGATACTCAGCATGATGAGCATGTCGAATCAGGGCACGCTGATATAGATCCCCCTTATGAAGATCAAGCAGATCAGGTAGATTATACAGACGCTGATGATGGTATTCCACTTCTTTTTCTAGATCGTCGTTTGCTAGTAGCAGATGCTAAGGAGGAAGAAGATTGGAATCATGCTTCTATTTTTCGATCTCGTGTCAGATGTATGGACAGAGCATGTAATATGATTATTGATGGTGGAAGTGCTATGAATGTTATTTCCCAAGAAGCAGTTGATAAAATTAAACTTCCCACGATAAAGCATCCAAGGCCATATAAAGTTGCATGGGTTGATAACTATTCTATTCCTGTTCGTCAGCAATGCTGTGTGCCTTTTAAGATTGGCAATTATGAAGATACTCTTCTCTGTGACGTCATCCTAATGAACGTTACACATTCTTTTCGGGCGGCCATGATTACAGAAGCTTAAAGTGATCACAGATCATGAACACAATACTTATGCTTTCAATTGGAAAGGTAGACGTATTGTGCTACGTCCATTGCCAGCTCCGCCATCCCCTCCTATCTCTTCTCCCGCCGCCGCCGCAGTTTCTCCTACATCGCATATTTTAACCATGCGGAAATTTGAAGTGGAAAGCAAAGAGCAAGGTGTCATGTATGCCTTAGTTACTAAACAAGTTGCTGATGATTCTCAGGCTATTCCTCAGGAAGTGAAACCATTATTGGACAAATTTGCCGACTTAGTTCCTGATGAGTTACCCAAGGAACTACCCCTACTAAGGGACATTCAGCATGCTATTGATTTGGTTCCAGGAGCTTCTTTGCCTAACTTACCTGCTTATCGGATGAGTCCAGCAGAACATGCAGAGTTAAAACGGCAAGTTGATGAATTGCTTCAGAAAGGTTATATAAAGGAAAGTCTCAGTCCATGTGGTGTTCCAGCACTTCTCACTCCAAAGAAGGACGGAAGTTGGCGAATGTGTGTAGATAGCCGTGCAATCAACAAAATCACGGTAAAATATCGCTTCCCTATCCCTCGTTTGGATGATATGTTAGATATGATGACTGGTGCATGTATATTTTCCAAAATTGACCTGCGGAGCGAATATCATCAAATTCGCATAAGACCAGGAGATGAATGGAAAACTGCCTTTAAAACAAAAGATGGTCTCTTTGAATGGATGGTTATGCCTTTCGGTTTAACCAATGCTCCTAGTACTTTTATGCGGGTTATGACACAATTATTGCAGCCTTATATTGGAAAATTTGTTGTCGTCTACTTCGACGATATTCTTATTTACAGCAAGTCAAA
Organism: Sextonia rubra; assembly: GCA_037013555.1. NCBI lineage: Eukaryota > Viridiplantae > Streptophyta > Magnoliopsida > Laurales > Lauraceae > Sextonia > Sextonia rubra. Next base: position 128,425,022 of record JASUAD010000001.1, read on the forward strand.
AGAAGATCACCTTCAGCATTTAGATAAGGTCTGCCAACTTCTCCGCTGGGAGCGTTTCTATATCAATCTCAAGAAATGCACTTTCATGAGTGACTCTGTTGTTTTCTTGGGATATGTAGTATCTACACAAAGAATTAAGATGGATCCTGCAAAAGTAAGCGCTATTCTTGACTGGCCAATTCCTACTACCCTTACTGAAGTTCGCAGCTTTCATGGTCTTGCCAATTTTTACAAAAGATTTATCAGAAACTTCAGTACTGTTATGGCTCCTATTACTGATTGCATGAGGAAAGGTGACTTCAAGTGGACCAATGCAGCCACCAGGGCTTTTGAGAAGATCAAGCAAAAGATTACTGCAGCGCCCGTTCTGCAAGTTCCTGATTTTAGCAAGCTATTTGAAATTGCTTGCGATGCCTCAAATATTGGCATTGGCGGAGTCCTTAGCCAGGAAGGACATCCAATTGCATTATTCAGTGAGAAACTTTCTGATGCCAAACGAAAGTATACTACATATGATTTGGAGTTCTATGCACTTGTCCAAACACTTCGTCATTGGCAGCAGTATTTGATTGCAAATGAGTTTGTGCTTTACTCTGATAATGATGCTTTGCAACATTTACACTCTCAGCAGAAGATCAGCGCTAACCAAGCTAAATGGAGTGCATATATACAAGAATTCAAATTTAGCATTCGTCATAAAGCTGGAAAGGATAACCTGATTGCAGATGCATTAAGCCGGAGAAAACATCTTTTGACTGCCATGTCTATTAATGTGCCTGGTTTTGAGCAAATCAAACAAGATTATGCAGCCGACAAAGATTTTGGTTCTATTTATGTGGATCTCCTTAATGGCAGTCATATTCAACATCCTCATTATAGTCTGCATGATGGCTTCCTATTCAAAGGTACGCAACTCTGTCTTCCAGCCACTTCTATTCGTGAATATGTTGTGCGAGAGTTGCATGCAGGTGGATGTAGCGGACATTTGGGTCACGACAAAACACTTGCTCTTGTCAGTGACAGATATTATTGGCCTCGTATGAAGACCAATGTGATTCATATTTGTGAAAGATGCCGAACATGCCAGATTGCAAAAGGAAACAAGAAGAATACTGGGTTATATCAGCCTTTGCCTGTTCCACATACTCCTTGGGAAGACATTAGCATGGATTTTGTGCTCGGTTTACCCACGACTGCTAAAAAGGTTGATTCCATCTTCGTTGTTGTTAATCGCTTTTCAAAGATGGCACACTTCATTCCTTGCACTGCGACTACTGATGCTTACAAGGTGGCCAAATTATTCTTCAAAGAAGTTGTTCGACTACATGGGCTTCCCAAAACTATTGTTTCTGACCGCGATACGAAGTTTATGAGCCACTTCTGGAAGACATTATGGATGCTGTCTAACACCAAACTTAATTTCTCTACTGCTTATCACCCTCAATCTGATGGACAAACAGAAGTGGTGAATAGAAGTCTTGGCCAATTGTTACGCTGCCTTGTACGTGATCGTATCACAAACTGGGATCAAGTGCTCCCTATGGCCGAATTTGCTTACAATAAATCTGTCAACCGATCAACTGGACTTTCACCATTTGAAGCTGTTACAGGAGTTCGTCCTCGACTCCCTGTTGATCTTGTTCCATTACCAGTTGATGCCAGAGTGAGTGCAGATGCTAAAACTTTCTTCCAACACATGCAGCAAGTCCATAGTGAAGTACATCGCCATATATCTGCCAGCAATGATGTTTATAAGCAGCAAGTTGACAAACATCGTCATTTTGTTGAATTTAATGAAGGCGATATGGTTATGGTGCGTATTCGACCTGAGAAATTGCCACCTGGAGCTAACAAGAAATTACATCCTCGTAACTCAGGTCCTTTCAAGATTCTCCAGAAGATTAATTCCAACGCCTATATTCTTGATATCCCTACTGATTCAGGTGTCAGTTCTTCATTCAATGTCGAGGATCTTACTCTCTATCGGGGCCATGATACTGAAGGAGAAAATGAAGAGCAGCTTATTTCTTTACCCGTTAAATCTCCACCTCCTGATGAAATTATTGATGTCCTTGATGATCAAATTGTTTCTACACGTCAAGGAGGTTACCAGAAGTTTTATGTACGCTGGCGGAATCGTCCTCTCTCTGATGCTACATGGATTACAGCTACTGACTTCCAGCGCATCAATCCTGATCTTTATGAGAGATATCAAGCGCTCAACTCGCCGGAGTCGAGTTTTTCCAAGCCGGGGAGAGCTGATGCAGGACGAACCCAACTCCGACGGTCCAGATCACAGGCCCGCAAGACATCCGCTTGATTCCCGATTTCCTCAAAGATCCCTATCCTTATTTATCTATTTCCTATTTAGTAGGCCTTATTTGTTTAGAATTAGTCCTTCTATGTTTAGTAACGATCACTCCTATATAAGGAGGAATTATTCACTGTATTAAGTATGCTTTTTATCAATAAAATTTTCAGTTGTTTCAGAATTTTTCGTTCTATATTGCCATCGTGACTGCCATTGAATCCTCGGATTCGAACAATCCCTCGGGAGATTGTTCTACTATCCATCCAAGATCCAGGGCTGCGCCAATATTCCTCATGAAGCTAATGTTTGGTAGATGGATGGTCTTGCAAGGAAAGGAATAATTCGGTTACACATTTCTTTTGATGTTTAGTTTGTTTGTATTTAGTCTTGTTCGTTGTTTTGCCCTTGTTTTGTTCTTCTCTTTTGGAATAAAATTTACCGTTATCAAATAATATATATATATATATATAAATGTATACATACATATATATACACAAATTTATATAGACAAATAGATAGATAGATAGAATTGTTAGTTTTTCTCAAAAATGTTTCAAGCATTTGGCTAATCACAACTATAGAAGTGTCAACTAGATAATTCCCACATGTTTTTGGTGATGGTATTAGCATGAAGAGATCTGAATAACAATCAAAATTCATCCTGGTGTTAAAAATCATGTTTTGAAATTTCCATTCCACATTTCAAAGTCCACAAATACAACAAGCCATTAAGTTTCATACTTTAATCTATCATATTTATCCTGCAATTTGACTTTCATTGTTAAAACTATCAGCCCATGGTTCAAAACATATCCCGTGAACACAAATGGACTTCATAATTTAAAAAACCAATCTGAATCTGTCTACTTTAGTTCAGGATAAAGACATTACGCTGTGACATGCCCGTTTGTGACATGCTCCTTTGTCAAGCAATCGCTTGGTCTGTCCATGCCAGTTTAATTCTATGATCAATTTAATTTACGGTGTGCACTCTGCAAATATCTTTACCATGCATGTTCCCGAGTGTATTGGTCTGAAACAGTGTTGACTGAATCACACACAATTAGTCAATTACCTTTTTCTTTTTTAAAATGATGACCTTATAAATCTCAAAAGATATACAGTATAGAAGAAGTATACTGAACACTAAGGACCTTGGCACTAAAACAGTGAAGACATAAAGAACGGGAAGGCAAAACAGAGCGCCTAAAATTAAAGCTGAATAGAGAGAAGCAAATCAGATCTGTGAACTCCCTCTTTCGCAAGTGTTAAAAGGCAAAACTTCAGTCAAAGTTTTCAATTTTAATTTGTTATATTTCAAAATTGCTTTCAATGAGCCAAGGCCTGATAGCTTTATTTAGAAATCTAAGGTGTGAGATCTAGCAGAAAAATCTGTGGTTGATAGCATTAGTGTACCTGAGTTAAGGAATAAGTAACCCCAGTAATGCCGAAAAGTTCAGCTCTTTTAACAGCCTGTGTAGGATGTACAAAAGGTCAGTAAAAGGGAAAGGAAACTAAAAAAATAAATGTTCTAAATAGAAAACTCTCAACAACGGCTTTTCTATGAACCTCATAGTAAACCCACTGCATATGCTCTGGATCATCTGCATCAAAAGTTTTTCCACTATGTACCTGCCAGATAAAATACCAATGAGAAAAATTATAATAACTAGCCGAAACAGAACTCTGAAAACAGGAGAAGTTCTGGTGCTTACCTCACCCCATTTAATTAAATGGGCATATTCAATGCAATGAGCAGCAGTTCTAGGGGTTTCTGCAAGAGTGCATAATGGGTATTTCACTTGTGGCGGGAAAAGCCATATGGTACACTCAAAACATGGTGTTAACCCTGGCAGAATAACCCTAGCATGGCCCTTAAAACCTTCAGTTCCACCATCTACCATGGGTTTGATTGACGCTTCCAATGCATTGTCATGAGCATCATACTCTAGATTTCCCAAAAAAGTGAAATTAAGCACACCACACAACTACATGGGAAAGTGTAAAAATACTACTATTAGAAACATTATGTGTGTGTGTGTGTATATATATTAATATATATAAATGGATGCATATCTTGAAGCAGGCGTATTACATCGAAGGAGATTTTTAGCATCCTTGTCCTGATTTTTACAAGCAAGCCAAATAGTGTGGTGCTATAATGCACTGATATGATGGCTACATTGTGGATGGACCGACTACAGAAGTCCCCTTTCTTTTGGCTCTGGTAAACCTCAACTCATGCACCCCACATTCCCCAGAAGTTTCTAACCAACAAAGCAATAACCAAGAATCACCCTGGTTGTCCCGACAAAGAGGAGATGCGTTACCACCAATGCATCTAGAGTTAGCAACTACATAAGTTTATTAAACAGACAAGGCATTAGAAATAGGTAGAAACGCATATCCATGTGATGAAAGTGGTCCCAACACTCAAATAGACTGGGTCACACGTGATTGCTTGGCAAACGAGTGAAGATCCTAAACCTTTTGCTGATTGCCTAGGTCTCCACAATATAGAACTAAAGCTTAGGTGAGAAAGGTAGGTCATTTCCTCGGAACTAGGGAAGGTTGTCACAACTGCAAGGCAGTGATATATCAGATCCTAACTTTCAAAGGACAAATGATACAATATCTAGTTTTCAGGAAATTTTTGTATGGTGCAGAATTATAAGCAACATGTAGCACACTGAGTTGATTTTCATAGAACTGACAACAAAATATTGAGAAGTTTTAGCCATTTCATATGTCTAAATAGGTCTACTAATGAGATGGCAGATTGTTAGGCAAAGCAAGAGATGGACAGGATTACTGATTTAAAGGCTTTAACTTAGTGTTTATTGTTTGCTGGCATATGGTATATGCTCTTTTGGTTTTGCTTGTTCTCATTATCCTGTAATCCTCCTTTGTTTCTTTAATAAAATTTACCTGCTACCTATTAATAGAGAGAGAGAGAGAAAGAGAGAGAGAGGAAGCAACACACCTAGAAAACTACATACTACACCATTTATGTAGCTTCGAGCCTCAATAGAATCCAGACCAAGTGCAATAATATTAAACTGATTATAAAACTCAAGATCTTTGTCTTCAATTCTGCAAAAATGAGGGACAATATTCACTCCACTAACTCTTTCCATAACACGCATTGCAGCAACCTCAGCCTTTGGCTTTCCAACATCCTGAAGCCTACAGAACCACATCAAATAATTAAGAAGCATATCAGTAACATGAGCAGCATATGAAACCTGCAATACAAATGATAAGAATACACTGAGGGTTTCATTAATCTTAGGGGAAAAAATTGTAAACTTCAACCAAAATGACAAATGATTCAAATTTAAATAACCAAGAGAAGAAAAAAAACAAAAGAAGAGGGAAACTCCGCTTAAAACTGTTAGAATTCATCATGCAGCCATACAATCCAGCAGCATGGAGCAAGTGTTATGAACCCTTTATGCAACCACGACGTATTCAGACACTTCCATAAAGAATTTAACATAGATGCTAGTATGCTGCTATGTTTCTCTCATGACGAGATAAAACAACACCTTCAACTTCAAGCATAAAGCAAATGTTATGCAGTCCTTTTACTCAACCAAAAAGTGTTCAAATATTTTTAATAAGGACTCAACAAAAGGTGCTTCCATATTGTTTTTTTCCTTTCACAATGAGACAAACAAAAGATTCAAATTCAGGCATGGTGCAAACATTGTGAGGTTCTTTTATGCAGTCACCAAGTATTCAAGCATTATCCATTAAGGATTCAACATAGTCTGCAAAGGACAGCAAAGCTTCAACTTAAAACTTGAACTGAAAATATTAACAATCATAGCATTGACCATTTTCATAAACCCCAACTTCTTTCTATTTATTCTATTCTATATTCCCCATTGATTGAAAATCAACACAAAGTAGTCACATCATAATATAAACAACAGAGTGCCACACACTGCCACATGCTACTGAAAACAAAAGTTGCACGATTACAAGTACTAGTGTCAATACCATCATGATGCGTATAATTCAGCAGATCCTAAAACATAGGATTCATGGATTTTTGACATGACATTCGAGTCTACGTTTAGTTTCAAATAAAAATAATATTCATAGAATGGCGCTCATAAAAAAATTATGTAAATTTTTAATGGAAAAAATCAAATAATAGATATTTTTATGCTCTAGTCAGATATTTCAAAATATGAAAACATGGAATGTCATTTTATCAACATCTAGGAAACAATATTTAATTCAGTAATAAAAGAATCTCTGAGGAATCATGACAGCATTGTGCCCAAGATGTGTCCAAAATGTGTATGTTGCTTGCTTCAAAGAAACCATGCAACATGGTTTAAAACAGTAAAACCAAAAAAAAAAAAAAAAACCCAAGTTGGACAACATTTCAGTTTAACACGCCTAAGAGAGCATCAGTGCAAGCACATTAACAGTACAGAACAAAAATGGTACAGATGTACATCAATCAAGACTACCCAAGCAGCAGCCACCAAATGACTCTAGCAGGCAAACTGGTCGATCAAAAACAATGCCAGTCAGTGATTTGGAGAAGCTGACAATAGCAACTCCATGTTTGTTACATTTTACAGAGAAGTATCAATTCAAAAGGAATCAACAAAATAGAAGCATCAGCATAAGCACGTTAATAGCACACAACACACACGTAGATCAATCAAGGCATCCAAGCAGCAGCCATCAAACGAATTGAAGAGGAAAACCTGTCAATCAACAATGTTGCCCACAATTCAAAGAATTCTACACTGACTACTACATGTTTGCTAAAATTACAGAGAATGAATCACTTCATAAGAAAATAACAAAAATAAGCATAGATGCAACCAAATTAACAGCACACAATCCACACCCCAAAAAACACATGCTAACCAAGACCGCCCAAGCGTTAACCATCAAATGAACTGAACACGCAAAAACCCATCAATCAATCAATCAACAGTGGCTCCCCCAATACAGTAAACTCCAAACTGACTACAAAATGTTCGCGAAAATAACTCGAACCCACAAATCAAGACCATCCAAGCAACAGCCATCAAAACAACTCGTAACCCACAAATCGACAATGGCCCCCGCCATTACAAGGCAAGCACCCAGGGGCCATGACCACTAGATGTTTGCGAAATTGGCGGAGAATGTACTGTCCCACAAATTCAAAAAAGAAAAGAAACAGCGAAACGACCTGAAGAGGAACTGGCGGTTGAGATTGGAGACCTCGATGGTGTCCATGTCGATGACTTCGATTTCTCGGAAACCAGTGAGCGCCAGGTCCTTGAGCAATTCGCAGCCGAGGCCTCCGGCACCCACCACAAGGACCTTGGCGTACTCTTGCAGATCATCTTTCAGCTGCAACCACAAAAACCCAGCAACAATTACACCAGAAGAAGAAGAAGAAGAAGAAGTCTTCTGGGGGCTTTGGGGTTTTGGGGTTTTAGAGTGGGTACCTGAGGGCTGGGTTCGAAGTTGGATCCAACGAGATTGCCGGGTCTGGCGAGGAGCTTGTCGAGGTCTCGCCATCTGCTGCCTTCCTCTGTGGGGCTGGCCATGGCGCTAAAACCCTTGTTTCGCTGGTTCTGGTTCTGGTTCTGGTTCTCGTTCTGGTGCTTATTTTTGCATTCGTCTTCTTCTTCTTCTTCTTCTTCCTCTTCTGTTCGTTTTGATGGCTTTAGTCTTACGCTAGTCAGCAGCGTTTGGACGATCTTCTTAATAACTTGTTTTATTTTATCTATAAAACTCATCATCTGCAGTCTTAAGGTGGCCATGGCCATCTTTCCGATCATCCACAATCAATCACCCCAGAAGAAAATCAAACTATAAATAAAGGGACACCCTAAATTTACCTAGTTCGATAGATGAAATTTTTTTAAAATAAGGCAGTAAGTTTTTGCCTTATTTCCAAGAAGGACAAAAAGGAAAATTTTGAGCTGTATAAAAAGGAAAAGAAAGAAGCTAATAACGTAGTAAATAGTGCAAAGTTCAAATCATATGATGACCTTTATAATAGGTTGGGAACAAGAGAAGGGGAAAATAATATTTTTAAGCTAGCAAAAATAAGAGAAAAGAAAAGTAGGGATTTAGATCATGTCAAATGTATCAAGGACAATGAGGAAAATATTTTGACGAAGGATAACGATATTAAAGAAAGGTGGAAGAAATATTTTAGTAAACTTCTAAATGAAGAACATTTGGGTGATACAAGAGTTAAGGAGGATACTTCATCACTAAAGCATACTTTTCTCCGTAAAATTAGAGGGGTAGAAGTGAAAAAAGCATTAAAGTGAATGAAAACAGGAAAGGCAACAGGCCCGGATGGTATTCCGATAGAGATATGGAAATGCTTAGGAGAGATTGGGGTAAGTTGGTTATGTAGACTATTCAATAAGATATTTGTAACAAAGAAAATGCCGGATGAATAGAGAAAAAGCATTACAGTACCTATATATAAGAATAAATGAGATATACAAAATTGTACTAACTATTGAGGGATTAAACTTATGAGTCATACTATAAAGTTATGAGAGAGAATAATGGAGCAAAAACTGAGAAAGAAGACTAAGATTTCTGAAACTCAATTTGGCTTTATGCTAGGGAGATCAACTATGGAAGCTATCTTTTCATTTAAGCAATTAATGGAAAAATACCAAGTAAAGCGGAAAAATCTACATATGGTCTTTATCGATTTGGAAAAAGGCTATGATAGGGTATCGAGGAATTTAATTTAGTGGGTTTTACAGAAAAGGAATGTTCCTAGAGGTTACATTGAAAATTTTAAGGATATGTACGAAAGAGCGGTAACAAATGTAAGAACCACATGTGAAGAAACAGGTGTATTTCTCATGACTATAGGTTTACATTAAGGATCAACCTTAAGCCCTTATCTTTTTGTATTAATTATAGATGAGTTAACTGTGCATATTAAAAAAGAAGTACCATTGTGTATGTTGTTTGCAGATGATATAGTATTAGTGGATGAATCAAGAAATGGTGTAAATGCAAAGCTTGAGAAATGGCGAGGGGCATTAAAATCTAAAGGCTTTAAAATAAGTTGTACAAAGACAGAATATATGAATTGCAACTTCAGTGGATATATACAAAATGTTGAAACCGCTGTCAAAATTAAAACCCATGAGATACTACGTAGAGATTCTTTTTGGTACCTAGGCTCGATGATTAGTAAGGATGGGGAGATTGAGGAAGATGTAGAGTATAGGATAAAAACTAAATGGCTAAAGTGGAGACTAGCTTGGGAGTGCTTTGTAACAGACGAATGCTAACGAAATTGAAGGGCAAATTTTACAAGACAATGATTAGACCAGCTATGACATATGGAGCAGAATGTTAGCCAATTAAGAAGATGCATATTTATAAGATGGATGTCGCGGAAATAAGAATGCTTAGGTGGATGTGTGGTAAAATTAGGAAAGATAAAATTAGAAATGAGCGCTTTCGAGAGCATTTAGAGATAGCACTAATAGGGGATAAGATTAGAGAAACCAGTTTAAGATGGTTTGGGTATGTTAAGAGTAGGCCAGTAATAGCACTAGTGAAAAAAAGTTTAGATATACATGTGGATGGCTCATCAAGAGATAGGAGTAGGCTGAAGAAAATATGGATGAAAGTCATTAATTCAAATTTGAAGAAGTTTAACTTATCGAAAAATTTGACTCAAAATAGAACGGAATGGAAAAACAAAATTCATGTAGTCGACTCTAACATGATTGCGATAAGGCTTTGATGATGATGATGATGATGACACTAGTTTTAAAATAATTCAAATTAGGAATCTAAAGTTTTCCTGATAAGTTTTCGGTTAAGTACATCAGGTCATATGAAGAGGTATTTTTACTGGCTTTTTTCACTCATTTTTTCAAATTATCCTTCATTTAAAGTCATGGCATGTTTTCAGAAGTTACTACGGTCACCCTAGGGATTTCAATTGTTGTCGATTACTGTGAGGACATCGATGAAGTAAATAAAGAGAAGATATAGGGAGAGAATGAGGTTTTTGTTTAAATGAAGAATAACTAGGTATTTGAAAATATTAAGGGAAATAGTTGTATGAAAAAATGCCTTTAAATGGGTAGTTGTCCTTAATTGAGAAATTTACTGCACAGCTTAGATCCTGATTCGAAAAGTTTGGAGACTTGTATCCTTTTTAAAATAAGGCAAGAAACTTAAGCCTTCGATAAGATCGAGGGGAATTTTCACTCTCTTTCATATTTACCTTTTAGGTCAAACCTTAGAAAATTTCACCTTACGTAACTTTATATTTTTAACCGATATGACTAGAGAAAAGCCTTATATAATTACCAAAACACCTTAGATCTGAACTTTCATCCATAGCTACGATGAACCAATGCAGGTAGTTTAGAATAGAAGACACAAATCTAATATTATTTAAACTTACTTTTCCTTATTTATGAGATGAATATGTAAGAACTCGTGGTCAAATGAACTCTAAGAAAGCAAATATCATAGAAGGGTGACAATAGAAATTTCCTACAAAGAGAAGCGATGATCCACAAATAATGTCAATAGTTTTTCATTATTGATGATAAAACTCGCTAATAAACAAAAGGTAACAGATAAATAAAGTCGTATGAACATTAAGGGGTTGTTTGGCATTTACGCATGAGATATGTAAATGCATTTTACATATGAAAACGTTAAATATATAAATATTAAGTATGTAAGCTTTCCACATGTGATTTTGTTTACGATGTTTTAGCATAATTTTTATATGATATACGAATGTGAATCACTTTACCTTGTTTGTTTCAAAGACGTGTAAATGGATGAAAATTTTATTAGTGTTTATATTTAAAAATTAGAACAACTAAAAATGTCTCTAGTATTTGGCACCCTATATAGCATGTGGGGCCCACCATGGGGACCAACAAATTGGTAAAGGTTTAAATAGAAGTAGTGTATTTTTTTTTCCAACAGCAATAGATTGGTAAACATTTTATATTCATTCCTAATTTTAGAAAAATTAAAAAAATATATTTTAAAATAGGCTTATAGTCATCCGTATACATTAATAGACACTCACAAATCAATCCTCATTAGCAGTACATTTTATTTATTGCAATCATCAATTTACATCAAAAGTCGCAAATTAATATATACTAGTTTAAAAAAAACAAAAATATAAAGCATTGCTCCCATTCCTAGCCCTACAAAATAAGTGGTACAAAATTGACCCATCTTGAAACGAAGAAAAAACAACACACAAATATAAAACATCCCTCTCACAACTGAAGCAATCCTAATTGTGTGGCTCAAATTACATATGGTTTATTTAGCTCCATGCTCCAAAAGTTTCATCGGCCACTCTTATCCTGAATATAGAAAAGAAGAATGTCAATAAAAGACTCATTTTGATTCCCTTGAAAACATTATATGAAAATTTTTAATCAAATTAAAGAGCTTTAAGAAGCTTTGATAAGGACCCGATTCCATCGTCTATCCCGCAGCTTATCAATACTATGCATTGAGTCTTGAGTGTGCTCATTAATGTACTCCATCCAACACACTATGAAAAAAAAACAAAGAATCTAAAGATTCCTAACACATACATCTGCTCATAACAAGGCATGAAAACTAATCATATAAACAATTATATATAATACATAAAAACAAAATGAGAAAATTGATTCCTGCCATATTATATTTGTACAAAACTCTCAATTATCTCATACCATGAATTGAAACATAAGTTATGCAATTGCCTTAATTCCTAGAGTTACTAAAGCATCCAAAAACACCTCAAATCGGCAATGTGCTATCCAAAACGAAAACCCTCAAAATCTGACACATGGAACACAGAGATTGGAAGCATTACAAATTTGTAGCAAGAAATACATTACAACTGCAAACTAAGTAATGAATATTACTTAGTTTATAGAGTATCAAGTCCCCTTAGTAAAAAAAAAAGAACAAATTAAAGAAAAGGAAAAATTAGTTTGAGCAATCTACAATTGAATAGATTTTTGCATATAGAGAGAGAGAGAGGCATACCTAAGGTATGTCCAAGTCCAAAGGTGAGTCTCCATTGGGAATGGCTGAGAAGAGGAGTGGAGAGTATGAAGCCATTTTTGTATGGGAAGAAGAGGGAATAACAAGGGAACTGCGTTTCGGACCGTGTTATTTTTGTGACAGAATGATCGTCCATGCATAGTCCGCATTTTTGATGCAGTTTCATTTTACGTGTCTTGCACATATGATCCCTTTTACTATCTATTGGGATGTGAAAATTTGAGTGTGAAATTAGGCTCATTTATACATTATTTTCACATGAAATTTTCATATGTAATGTGTAAATGGTTGAAAACAAACATAATGCTGTAAAACCATTACATATGTGGATCATTTACATATGTAAATGATCTTAACCAAACAACCCCTAATAGATCCACATCAATCATTCATGAATAGAAAAACAAGGACTTCTATTGATGAGCAAATGAATTAAGGGATACAAAATATTCTTTCTTGTTTATTAGTATCATTGATAATTCTTTAGTTTAAAATTTGTAATTGAATAATAAATAAGTTAAGTGTCAGTCGAGTCTTTCTTACCATTCAACCCGCTAACCCAAACTTGATTTGTTGATTAATAGTTTAAATTGACCATTTTGTTACTTCTTGATTTTGTTCAAGTTGACATCTTAAACTTGATTAATAAATGTCAGTAGATCAAATATTAAAAATGTACTTAACATCTAATTAAACCCATTTATCAATCATATTGCCACGACTCGAGTCCAAAAATCTTAGGATTAAGGTTAATTTTAAGGCGTGACACGCGTACTCCGATGTAATCCACACATGGACCAAAGTCTAAACATAATTACACAAGGGATATTCATATACTTACATGTGTGAAGTACTTATAATCGAACATCTGTCCAAGAATATAGCACGTGGAAGCTTGTCAATATCACTTGTAAATTTTTCATTTGCTCCAACAGTTAAATATTTCCAATGAATCAATTCGTAAGAACAGTACACACTAAGATACCAATAAAAGAAGAAACGTACTATATGACATGATATATACAAGAGTTGAACAGAGCGTCATAACATAGTAACTCAAGAGTAATATAAGGTTTTATGGACAATATTAAAAAATATAAATCTCTCAAAATACAAGGAATCATGAACCATGCATGACAAAATAAAAAATTAATGCCATATCATGAGACTCTAATACTTTCCAAAACCCAAAATCAGAAGGCCTTATGATAATCGTATCGCACTCCATAGGTGGATCAGTTAGAACACTTTTGCTATCCACTTTCAAGGCCTAAAGGGACCCTGTAGGCCTCCGCTTGAGTCTCCTCGATCTTCACAAGATTGGGACTAAGATTTGAGCCTGTAATACCATTGACAACTATGAATAAGACTATTTAGCAAAGTATAAGCATAATTAAACTAACATGCATTATGTCTAAAAGAATAATTAACAAGTAATCATAGAAGTCAATTTAGTATGTTGAGCATGTTATGCATTGAATAAAGCATGATATCAGGATCAATTAAAAGAAATACTTTACTATTTAGTTACTATATTTGTTATATCTTCCCAATAGAAATCTTTGCATTGGAAACATCAACACCTCGGCTAAAGGTACAATTGGGTTCCTACGTCTATGCAATTTGGAAGCTCCAAAAGCACACTGTAGTGGTACCATATTAATCTAATACACCAAAGTCAATTCTGCTGGGTATCATAAGGCTGAAGCTGAATAGATCCAGACCATTTCAAATTATATAATTAAAATTGAGTAATTCATGCAATTCGTTTTATTGTGAATAATTCATTAGACATTTAATTCGTACTTACTCAATTCAATATTGACAATAGAAAAACCATATATTAAAAAGCGTTTAACTGACATTAATTCAATATGACCATTTGAAATCGTTTTAATAATAGAGAGCAACTATAACGATTAAATATGATATGCAATTCAAATTAGTATAATCAAGGTGATTTACAAGCCAACCCTAATCTAGTCATCCATTGTTTCTAACTACGCATGATGGTATAGTTTTAAGTTATCTGATACATAGTTGTCTCTGTTTGATGTTATATTGTGTAAGAAACAGTGTACTAAAGTCCCTTAGACCAACACTCATGAGAACGTGTTTTACAAATGAATAACATAACATGAATGAGTCTCAGCCCTCCAGACATTTCATCTTAAGTAATTTTCCATTGGGCCAAATAATTAGGTTAAAGGACCCAAGGAACTAAGGCCCTACAAGGTCTACTAAAAATGTCCCTAATTTTCCCTAAATTTCAGGGTCTGACGACCTAGTCATGGCTTCTTTGAAAATTGAATCCCCTTCTACGGCTTAGCCGTAGTGCATTTCACAGCTTAGCCATGAGGTTAGCCATAGAAAAAGAGTTTCGACCCTAGGTTTTACGTCAAACTTTTCATGTCTGTATGGCTTAGTCATAACACACTTATGGCTTGGCCGTAAGCTTCAAAATCTCTAAGCAATTTTAGTTTCAGAACACTTTCTTCAACCTATGACACTGGATTTAGATTATATATTTACATTTCATTCCACTATAGTGGTCCACCCTCAATTCAACAATCTAGCACTGTAGGTCCACATTTCACCATTCACTTAACAATTTCATTATACAATTGAAAACAAAGATAAAAAGGGTTGAAAAATCAAATTGAGAGTTTGATAGATTTACAAAAATCAAAATTTATCAACATGCATTCAGCAGTAATTAGCTCATACTTGCCTTTAGTTTAGAATTCAAACTATTACTACGACTTCTTCTTTTGGCTCAGTTAAGAGGAAAAGTCCACTGTTCTTCGCCTTAAATGACATGCATGTAAGAAAAAATGAAGAAGATGAGTGTATGGTGAAGATGAGAGTCTTCTCGACTCTATTAAATCCAAAATTCTATAAATGGGTAGGAGATCTTACCTTAGGAACTAGTTTGGAAGAAGAGGTGCTTAGATCCTACATTACAAGAGTGTGAAGAGAGGTAGAATGCAATAAAGATGGAGATGGAAACCCCCAATCACACATGCAAGCTACAAGACTTTCGATTGATGAGGAAATGGTGAAGAACAGGAGAATAAGGAAGAGCTCAATAGCAAGGAGAAGATAAGGGATCGAATGGAGTAGTTTTGGCTCCCTTTAAGCCTCAATATTTTTTGGATTTTTAATAAAAGTCTAGTTTCTGAGTTACAATTACAATTTAAGTCAAATGAGGTCTTAGTTAATTTAAGTGAAGTCGAATACGTTCAAGTTAAGCACAAAAGTTGACAAGCTCAAAGAGACAAACGTGATGATATCAATATGATGTGTGTATAATGTTAAATCATGAAGTCTAAAATTATAAAAAAGGGCTTTCATCTACCTAATTGAGGTTAAACCCAATTCAACTACCTATTCATAACCCAAACTTGACCCATTAGATTCAATGAGACAAAAATAAACTTGATCTAACCTAATTAGAGATTAAACATCACTATTTATAATAAATCTATATTAATTAGCTAATAATTTAATTAATCTATAATTGTGCTTAATTGGGTTTACTGTGCTACACGTATCAAATGCGAACCCAATTCCAAAAATATATATATATATAAGATCAACCTAAACCCTCAATTACCAATTGGGTTCAAAGGGTGGGTTCAAGCCAATAGTTGCCACCTTTAAATGACCCATCAAAATCTTTATTAACTTTTATTACTAGAAAATTAATATGGTTTTCAAGTTAAAGAATACAGAGAATAGAGTTTTTTCATTATCAGGAGACATCTATTCCATTTAGTGAATGTATTGTGTCCAAAAAGTACTATACTTCAGTGAATTATAAATTAAAAACAAAGAATAGTAACAAATATGATATGAATTTCTAAAAATGTAGGCTAAGAAAGACTAGGGATTTTCACAAAACGAATCCTCAAATATCCCTATACTTTCAAAAGTATCCTCAAATACATGTAATGCCCAAAAGCATCTTATACATTAGACTTCATTTTTTCCAGATCAAATTGCCCTTTATTTTATCTCTCACAAGTTCAAGACATGACACTCGTGAGCTCGAGACAAGACTCACTAGTTTGAGACATAATGCTTATGAGCTCGAGATTTAGTGTCCATATATGTGCCCAACATTATTCGCAAGCTCAGGTTTTAAGTCACAATGTCGATAATCAACTCGCAATATCAAGTATCAACGTGCACTATCAAGAAAAAACTCTAGAGTTTAATAATTAAAGCTTTCCCAAATGGGATATATACATCTGCATTGGTTTTGAGTAATAATTTTGATGTTGAAGCTGAAGCAATAATTTTTGTAAATGCATTGTAACACTCCGACCCAGCTTAACCCCGTTTAGCGACTAATTAATGTTGTTTTCGTTGTTAATTGTGTTTTGCTTGTGTTTTGTTTTCGTTATGGGTCATGGATAGGTAGTTGGGTTGAGTTTGACCTGGATTAGGTAGATCAAGCCCTTTTTCGTAATTTCAGCTTTTCTAAGACATGGTCATTTTCGCATCATCTCGATGTCAACACGTGTCTTTCATTGAGCTCGTTAACTTTCGTAACTACTTCGTTTGCAACCGATGTCGTATGATTCCATTGGACCCATATTTGACTCAAACTGGAAATTTATTTATGACTTGGACTTCATTGCAAATTTGACATCCACTTACTTTATATAAGATCCTCTCCATCGACTCAAGTTCTCTCTCTCACTCTTCTCTCACTGTTCACGTGGACATCTCTCTCTCCCTCTTGAGTTTTCTTCTCCATCGATCAAGCCTAATTGAGGGATTTTGGTTCTTTCATTCATTGGTGTTTGGTTTGAGGTGAGTCTGAGGTCTTCCCCATCTCCCTCATCATCATCATCTTCTTCTTGTTTCCATGATTGCATGATGTTGCCCTTGATATTTCTTCTTTTCCTCATGCATGCATGATCGCAGTGGTGGTGTTTGGATTTGTATGAGCCCAAGGATAGCCATTGGTGTACTTGAATTCAATTAAGGCAAGTATAACCATAATATGTAAGAACCCATGTTGGTATTTACTTGATTTTGATTGATTCACATGAGTTTGCAGGGAAAAAATGTTTACAACCCAATTTGCTCTCATTCACTCTTTATCTATTGGAATTTTGTACATTTGATATCATTCCAGATTTTCTGTACTTGATTCAGAATTCGACCCCGTGTATGTACGACTAAGCCGTAAGTCACCTTCGGCTTAAAGTCCAGAGAGGGTAAAAACCTAGTTTTCTTCTACGGCCAGGACACGGCTAAGTCGTATATTATCCTACGGCTAAGCCATATCTCAGTCGTGACCCAGCCGTAGATCAGTACATGGTACTTTTTTCGATTAACTGAAGGTAAGCAATTGACAGAACTTCTACGGCCCAGCTACGGCTAAGCCGTAGAACAGCACACGGCTAAGCCGTAGAGTAAAATACGGGTAAACCGTAATTACGGATGAACAGTAATGGGAATCACGGTGGAGCCGCAGTGTATATTACGGCTGAGCTGTAAGATGCCTATGGCTAAGTCGTATGTTCACCTACGGCTAAGCCGTATCACCCTGGAAAAATAAATAACAAGGATAGGCATAAAGAAAAGACCGATATGGCCTTCATGATAGAATGTAGAGCACCTAGACTTGCCCAATGGTATGAATGTATGACATAAATGATCTCGAGGGCTGCTACTCATTCATGCACGTTATCCAGTTGTTAAGCACCTCCCCATAGGTGTTGGTTTAAGGGACTTCGGTGCACTAGCCAATTCAATGCAACACTAGACAATGGTGCATCGAATAACTTAAAACTACATCATCATACACGGTAAGAAACACTGGATAATTAGCTTAGAGTTGGCTCGTAAATGAAGGTGATTCGATTTCGCATGATTTGTTGCATAACATGTTGCATTTCGATCATTGATCTCCACTCTCTAGCATGATTACTTGTTTTAGCTACTTTCACTTTGTTAACTATGTCTCTATGGTTTCTTTACCTTGAGTATACATGTATGATTCACGTATAATAAATGATCTCGAATATGCACGCAGGATATGTTGTCACGATCTACTCAGGGTTTTCATGATTGACTCTGTATGGTCAGGCACTACTTAGCCTCAACCTTAGGATCCCGACGGGGTGAATTTGGTGTAGTTTCATGGCCTTGCTGCAATAAGGAAATGTCTTAGGGAACCGGACCCCAGGAAACCTGAGACCCATTGTACCTTGGCCCAGACAATGGTGTTCTCTGCATGAATATAAGATCCCTCTTTTGGGAGCATATGGCAATGTAGTCGCCAATTAGTTATGTACACAGCATGTATATATTGATTCGCATGGCATGTTTCTTTCTTTCTTGCATGATAGCTTAGTATACGAATATGCTCTGTTTTAATTTACATGATGTTCTTTATTCTATTAGACACAGCATGTGTTAACTTATTATGGTATATACTTTGTTGAATCGTTGTATTCACAGTTGTTTTTAGTGTTGTAGGCTCAGATACCCCTGCCGACCCCTCGCCGGTCGGCCAGACTCCAGTTGAGACCCCCGAGGCCCCATCAGGTCTAGAGGAGTGGATGTAATCACTCCGTCGGAGAGCGTATTGGATTATACATGGCATAGGAGTCTTCCTTTTTGAGGATTGGAATGCTTGTATACGTTATGATTTGTATATGTTATTTTGTTCATTTTGTAAAAACCTTCATATATGTATATGTCAGTTCTGTTTCATATTCTCCTCTTGTATTGCTTAGCTTGATGTTTTGATATCTACAGCTTCCGCGTACATGTTTGGCATGTGTGAATGTTCCCTTGTGTGTATGCATTTAGACCGGGTCTACGTGTACGGGCACAGGAGTACGTGTGTCATCGGTTTGGCTTTTGCTAACCCCCAAACTCCTAGGCTCGGGTTGTGACATGTGTAACACTCCTATCCAGCTTGACCTCGTTTAGTAGCTAATTAATCTTGTTTTTGTGGCTAATTGTGCTTTGTTTATGTTTTGATTCCGTTGCGGGTTGTGGATAGGTAGTTGGTTGAGTTTGACTTGGATTAAGTAGACCAAGCCCTTTTTCATAATTTTAGCTTTTCTAAGACATGATCATTTTTACATCATCTTGATGTCAACACGTGTCTTTCGTTGAGCTCGTCAACTTTCGTAACTACATCGTTTGCAAACAATGTCGTATGATTCCATTGGACTCGGATTTGACTCAAAATGTAAATTTGTCTTAACCTTGGACTTGAATGTAAATTGACATCCACTTATCTTATATAACCTTCATTCCATCGACCCAAGTTCTCTCTCTCACTTTCTTCTCTCACTGTTCACGTGAAGGGCTTTCCCTCCCTCTCCTGAATTCTCTCCTCCATCATCGACCAAGCCAAAGTGAAGGTTCCTTGCATTCTCAGTTGTGTTGATTGAGGTGAGTTGAAGTTCTCTTCCATCTCCCTCATCCTCTTCTTTTTCTTCTTCTACTTCTTGTTTCCACGATTGCATGGTGTGTCTTGATATTTTCCCTGTTTCCCTTGCATGCATGTTTACAGTGGTGGTGTTTGGTTGTGTTTGAGCCCAAGGAGAGCAAGTTGTGTCATTGAATTCAAATAAGGCAAGTATAATCATAATCTGTAAGAACCCATGTTGGTATTTGTTTGGTTTTGGTTAATTCACATGAAATGGCATGGCAAACTTGTTTACAGCCCCAAATTGTTAGTATTCTATCTTATCTCTGTTGGATATTTGTAATTCTGATGGTTTTACAGGTTTTCTGTACTTGATTCAGAACTTGACTTTGTGCATGTACGGCTAAGCCGTATGTCACCTACGGCTTAAAGTCCAGAGAGGGTAAAAACCTAGTTTTCCTCTACGGCCAGGGCACGGCTAAGCCGTGTATTGCATTACGGCTAAGCCGAACCTCAGCCGTGACCTAGCCGTAGATCAGTACAGGGTGCCTTCTTTTGGATTAACTGAAAGCAATCAATTTGACAGACCTTCTACGGCCCAGCCATGGCTAAGCTGTAACACACACACGGCTAAGCCATAGAATAAAATACGGGTGAATCATAACTGCGAATGAACAGTAAAGGGAACCGCGGTGGGGCCGCAGTGCATATTACGGCTATGCCGTAAGATGCCTACGGCTAAGCCGTACGTTCACCTACGGCTAAGCCGTATCAACCCTAGGACAATGAATGACAAGGATAGGTGTAAGGTAAAGACCGATATGGCCTTCATGATGGAATGTAGAGCACCTAGACCTGCCCAACAGAATGTGATACAATGCGTGAATGATCTCGAGGGTTGCGAATCATTCATGTTCGTTATCCGGATGTTAAGCACCTTCCCATGGGTGTTGGTTTAAGGGACTTCGTGCACCATCCGATTCAATGCAACACTAGACAACGGTGCATCGAATAACTTAAAACTACATCATCATGCACGGTTAGAAACACCAGATAATTAGATTAGTATTGGCTTGCAAATAATGATGATCCGATTTCGCATGATTTGTTGCATAACATATTGCATTCGATCATTGATCTCTACTCTCTAGTATGATTACTTGTTTTCCGTTACTTTCACATTATGGTTCTTACCTTTAGTATGCATGTGTAATTTCACGTATAAGACATGTTCGCAGATATGCACGTATGATATGTTGTCACGATTTACTCAGGGTTTTCATGATTAACTTTGTATGGTCAGGCACTACTTAGCCTCAGCCTTAGGATCCCGACGGGGTGAATTTGGTTTAGTTTACATGGCCTTGCTGCAGTAAGGAAACGTCTTGGGGAACCGGACCCCAGGAAACCTGAGACCCATTGTACCTTGGCCCAGACAATGGTGTTCTCTGCATGAATATAAGACCCCTCTTTTGGGAGCATATGGCAATGTAGTCGCCAACTAATTATGTACACAGCATGTATATATTGATTCGCATGGCATGTTTCTTTCTTTCTTGCATGATAGCCTAGTATACGAAAATGCCTTGTTTAATTTACATGATGTTCTTTATTCTATTAGACACAGCGTGTATTAACTTGTTATGGTTTATACTTTGCTAAATCGTTGTATTCATAGTTGTTTTTGGTGTTGCAGGCTCAGATACCCCTGCCGACCCCTGGCCGGTCGGCCAGACTTCAGATGAGATCCCCGAGGCCCCATCAGGCCTAGAGGAGTGGATGTGATCACTCCCCCAGAGCGCGTCTTGGATCATACTTGTGCATGGCATAGGAGTCTTTCCTTTTGAGGATTTCCATACTTGTACACGTAATGATTGTATATATTATTTTGTTCATTTTGTAAGACCTTCACATGTAATTATGTCAGTTCTGTCTTCGTATTCTCTTTTTGCACTGTTAGTTTGATGTTTCTGATATTTACAGCTTCCGCGTACATGTTTGGCACGTGTGAATGTTCCCTTGTGCTTGTGCATTTAGACCAGGTCTACGTGTACAGGCACGGGAGTACGTGTGTCATTGGTTTGGCTTTTGCTAACCCCCGAACCCTGGGCTCGGGTTGTGACAACATGCATGAATTAAACCGTTCAAATGTGGGCTTGTTCAATAGTGAATGTACTCACCTTGACCCTTCTCTTTATACAATCTGTGGATATTTTGCTCCAAAAAAAATTAACTATCTCATTTTTTGAAAAACAATGCAAAAAATTAAATTCTCTCCATTTCCCATTTGCAACTTACTTTTATTACAGTCTATGAAGGATTAGGTACACAGTTAAGGATATTTTTCTCTACATTTCTTGCTTTAAAATATGAGTTTAAAATAAACATTAACCAATCACTCACAATGTCCAAATTAAACTAGCGAGCTCAAGATTTGAAAAAAATAACAAGTCGCAAATACTTCAATACGTGAACGTCTCGATGTCGCAAGAGATAAAATGAAGAGCAATTTGATCAATGTAAGATGCTTTTGGATATTAGCTGCATTTGAAAATGCTTTTGGAGTTATAGAGATATTTGAGGCTTCTTTTAATAAAAATCCCATAATAAAAGCAAAGTTCTGAGGGTTTTTATTTTCTTTTTTATAACAACCAAAATCTTTACTATTAATCAAGAAAGAAAAAATGCTTCCAAATAGGCTAATCATTTCATGCGACCAACTTTTGTTAATAGTTTACACAACAATAACAATGTTTAGAAGCATAGTTTCCTATTTAGGTGTGACTATATTTTCAATGAAGAGATTGTTAAAAAGAAAGGAAAAGGGGCTGTTTGTGTAAATGACCATCAAAATAATCTCCCTTGAGATAAATAAAAAATAAAAAAATTTAAGGGAGGATAGGAAAGTCATAGTTCATCTGAATCTCTAACTTATTTCATTAATCCATCGAAATCTCTAGCTTATTTCCTTCACTCCATAAAGGCAATCAAATATATAAATAAATAAATAACGAAAAAAAAGGATAGGAAAGTCATAGTCCTGCTAAATCCCTTACTTATTTCCGTAGTTCATGCAAATCTCCGATTTATTTGCTTCCCCAAATAAACTCTTTGATAGATCCATTATGCAATTTATGTGAATTAAATGTTAGAATTATTGGGCTTAAATGTGACCTAATAACCACATACCCATGTGGGTCCCCCACTTTAGAAGACCACTATATATTAGGATTTTTATGTTGGTAAGTCTACTTATGGTGATATCTTTTGCATTTAGAAAAGGTTGCTAATCCAATAGTGTTTTCTATCCTAAGAGGAACCTAAATTCTAATTAAATTAAGTCTTCACTATGAGAAATAAGTTATTTAAGAAAATCTTATATTAAGATTTAAGGGTTACTACTCCTCTTTACTTCATTACATTCATTGCCCCCTCCATATCATATAGAAAAGGCGTAGTAGATGAGTGTAGTAACCTCAGTTGAAATTATATTAGTCATATGCTAACATTAAATCCATGCAAGTAAATCAACCATTGGAGTAGCCATTTCAGATGTCTCCTTGAAGTTTTGTTGTTGATTTATATTATTGTTAGGATACCAAAAGAAGCAAAGAGAAGAAATAAAATTTGCACTGGGAACATATGAGAGTAGGGTCCTGTCTTAAGTTCCTAATTAACTGATGTTTAGTTTTGCTTTGACACCATAGACGACATGTGTCTAAATTCCTGAGACGTGACTCCACCCTACTCTATGGGCTTCCATTAATCATTCAATGTCCAATTGAGGAGCGGCAGAGACATGTAACCCCACCCTATTGGCTTCCATTTGATTATTGAACACCCACTTTTCATCCCTAGTCGTGGATCCAATTATACTATATTAAAGTCATGTGTTTTGAAGATAATTTTGACCATAACTTTTGATTTTGATTGGGAGTTATAATGATTCTCTACAACTTATCCACCTTCTCCCCCACTTCCAACATGTAACAACCCAAGTAACCACTCAATCTTCTACTTACTCTTCACTCTTCTGCAACAACTTTCTTTCAATTCCAAATCTAACCTACCCCCATTTCTCTTATCTTCTTTCTTTTTCACAAACTCTTGGATTGAGAAAAGCAGTGTTATTGTAATATTCTCTCCTTTTATTCTCTTTTTGAGATTTTATGCACTATATACACAAACATTATTAGTAACTATTTGAGAATGATTTTGTGATATTTGAATTTCTTTTTAATGAATTACATAATATATTTTTGCAGTTATTAGTGAACATGCCCATGTTAATCACGGGTTGTTGTGTTAATATGTTATTATGAGAGGACCAACTGAAGGTCAATTGATGATATTTCATATTTATTGGTTGACTACTAATCACTCAAAAATTAATTTATTTTTTTATAAATTAATAATACCAAAAAAATCTTAAATTTCAAGGCATCCAATATTTTTTAAGAATAATTTCTCAAAATTTTGCGAATTCATTTAAAATGTAGAAAACATGGGACTCATCATGATAAATTGAAATTGCTCAAATTAATCATTTTCTCCTTGTTTCGCCCTAAAAACTGCATATCACCACAATCAATGTAAGGCTCTTGTGATTGATATAGTGTAAACCAATCTACTCACAATTAATTGATGAAAACTTGTTGATTGGTTCATTATGATTGTTGATGGGCTATGATACTATGGTGTACATGGATAGTAGAGAAGTAAACATCGAAAATCGCTCACCAAGTTATGATGAGGTGAATGATAAGAAGTGTAAATGATATGACAATGCAAAGTTAAGGAGCCATGATTTTTTGATTGTCACTCAGGTTTATCACGCGCCTTGTGAAACTACATAGTGTTAACCTACATATTGAATATTCTAACTACTTAAAATAAAAAATCTCTTCTTCAACGGCTTTTCCCAAAGTTCACTTTGGCCAGATTTGGCCCCATTAAAGTTGATGTAAAGGATGTGTCTGAAATTAAACAACTTGTTTGCGTACTTGACCAAGTCATGGAAATAAACTATATATCTTATAGATTATTAAAACACATGAATATATGTAAAATAAATGTTGACATGCTATTTTGAGACTTTTTTTTTGGAAGGTTAGTAATCCCTTTATTGACAAAAAAAATAATTTATAGAAATTTCTGATGATCTCAAAGGAGCATGCCCCTTAAAACAATCATAAGATAATGCTAAACTACACAAGAACCCACATCTTGAGATCAAGCAACAATTAAAATAGCATTACATGAATTTGCATCCAAAACAGGAGGAATTTATCATTGTAATATTTTAACTAATCTCCATGCTATGGAAGTAAGAAGTGATAGTGAACATTAGGTAGTTGGTGAATCTCTTGGGTCATTTTCCTTTTGATGGAGTGGGGATACTCCCTTGATAATAATTCATGTGTTCTTGCCTTTTTAAAGACTAGATCCTAGTAATTCATCAAGAAAAGTTGAAGAAGATGCATGATGTCCATATGCATGAGTACCACTACCTCCAGCATTTACTATAGCCATTGCATGTACTATCTCTACCTCAAACACTATAGAATCACCATCTAGATTAGATAAGCAAACATATCTATTACCTCAAGGAGATGGAATTCTACTACCCTTAGAAGGGCTAAAATCCTTAGAACGTCCCACCATTTGAAAACCCTCCTTGTCGACCACCTGAGTATCCTTAAGATTATCCTTAAGACTATGCTTCAAAACAACATCCTCATTATATTAGATTTCTATTTAGGAACCCATACTTTTTTTTTTATTCAACTTCAAAATACAAGTATTACCTTAGTTCTGCAAGTTTTACATGGAGAAGGTCTCCATACATACTTAAGGTATATATTTTGAATTTTCAAACCTTTTATTCTATTAATTCAGTAATTTCATATCAACATTAATGTCTGTCGATATTTTACAACTACATTAATATTTTCAAAAAAAATACCATTCATAAGAAATTATGTATATCCCATGATACATGATATTTTAAAAATGTAGATAATTGTGAAGAAGAAGAAGAAGAATTACGTAAGAGCCAAAATAAGAATGACATAAGAATCATGCTCAAATTGTAACACCCCGACCCAAGTTGATCTGGATTAGCAGCTAATTTCGGAGGATTTGGTTGCTAATTGTGCTTTGTTCTTGTTTTTGTTTAGTTTCGGGTTATGGATAGGTAGTTGGGATGAGTTTGACTTGGTTTAGGTAGATATAAGCCCTTTTTCGTAATATTGCATTTTGTGTGATGTCATCATTCATGCATCATCTTGGTATTCACGCGTGTCTTTTGTTATGCTCGTTAATTCTCGTAACTATGTCGTTTGCCAAATATGTCACTTGTTTCCATTAGACCCGCAATTGACTCAAACTGGAAATAATCTTCATGCTTGGACTTTATCGCAAATTGCCTTCATCTTTATCTTTATAAGCCATCACCGAATTTCTTCTTCTCTCTCACTGTTCTGTCTTTCTCTGAGGCTTCTCCTCCTTCTCGTTCCTCGATGAACTAGCTAGGGAAGGAAGTTGTGCATGTCCACGTTTGAGCATCCCTTGTGTGTTTCGAGGTGAGTTGGAGTTCTTGCAGTGTTTCTTCTCTTCCTTCTTCTTGTTCTCATTATCGATGGGTATGGATCCTTACGGTTCTCGTTTCCTCTTCTTTCACATGCATGGCGATTAGGAGCTTGTTGGTAGTGTGATTGAGCCCAAGGACAACAAGATCGTGTTTGAACTCATTTTGAGGCAAGTATAAGCATAACTTGGTTTAACCATGTGGGTATGTATTTGATTAAGATTATATCATGTATTCTTGCTTATGAATGTCGTCTACAGCCCCTCTTGCGTTCATTTCCCTCTATTACATGTGATTCGTCGGTTTGGATTGGTTTTAGTGATTCTGTAATCAGTTCAGAACTGTTTCGTGTGTACTATGGCTAAGCCGTAACTCACCTTCGGCTTAAAGTCCAGAGAGGGAAAAACCCAGTTTTCCTCTACGGCCAAGACACGGCTAAGCCGTATATTGTCTTACGGCTAAGCCGTATCTCAGCCGTGACCCAGCCGTAGATCATTACCGGGTGCCTGTTTCTGGATTAACTAAAAGTAAGCAATTTGCAAGACCTTCTACAACCTAGCCACCCGCTAAGCCGTAGAACAGTACACGGCTAAGCCGTAGAACAAAATACGGGTAAACCGTAGTTGCGGATGAACAGTCAAGGGAACCGCAGTGGAGCCGCAGTGCATATTACGGCTACGCTGTAAGATGCCTACGGCTAAGCCGTATATTCACCTACGGCTAAGCCGTGCCACCTTTGTAATATGGATAACAAGGATAGGTGTAAGAAAGAGACTGATATGGCCTTCATGATAGAATGTAGATCACCTAGACTTGCCCAATGGTATGAATGTATGACATGAATGATCTCGAGGGCTGCAATTCATTCATGCACATTATCCGGTTGTTTAGCACCTCCCCATGGGTGTTGGTTTAAGGGACTTTGATGCATATTCCCGATACACTGCAACACTAGACAATGGTGCATTGGACAACTTAAAACTACATCATCATGCACGGTTAGAAACATTGGATAACTAGAATAGGATTGCCTAGTAAAAGATTATGATCATTGCAAGAAATCTGATCGCATGGCATATTGACTTCGGTTCTTGTCCTCTTATACGCGTTCTATGCTGGGGCACACGATTGGATATTTCTAGCTCTGTCCATGGTTAATCCCGAGTGGAACAGCGGTCGTACATGCTTGCTCTTACTTTATGCTTTCATCCTTGGTTATCCTCATGCTTTATTGTTTCATTCGTATGACATCTTACATTTGTTTGATATCTGCTTAACAAGACTTGCACGTCACGTTCTGATAAGATACATGTTTAGCTATGCGCGTAATGATACGCACACTATGATATGCACGATATGATATGCATGTTCTTATATTGATTGACTCGATATAATCCGGCGCTACTGAGCCTCAACCTTAGGATCCCGATGGGGTGACTTTGGTATAATTTGTATTGACTTACTGCAGAAGGACACGTCCCTTACTGCAGAAGGACACGTCTTAGGGAATCTGGACTCCAGGAAACTGAGACCCATCTGGCCCATGGTGTTCTCATCATGTTTATAAGATTCCTATTTTGGGAGCATATGGCGTACGTAGTAGCCACCTAGTATTACATGTTATGTATCTATTGATTCACACAGAGCATATGTTAATTTGAATGCACAACTGCCTAGACTACTACATTGACTTGTTATGATTATTTATGTCTTTTATTCTATTAGAGATCACACGTGTTAACTTGTTACTGCTTATGCTTTGCTGAATCGTTGTATTCATGAGTTGTTCTTGGTGTTGCAGGCTCAGGTACCTTCGACCGTGTTCTTGTCGGTCGTCAGTTTGCTTGGGAGACGCTAGCTGTCTCTTCAGGTTCGCGGAGTGTGTGCTATTACTCCATCAGAGCGCGACTGTTCTCTGCACGCATGCATCTTGTTTTCTTTTCATGTCATTGATTGTACTCATGTTCTATACATTGTGATTGGATCCCGTGTGTATATTCCGACCTTTATGTCAGCCTTTGGATATCATTTCTTTTGTCTCTTGTGCACCTCATGTCCTATGTTGATATTTGTAGCTTCCGCATACATGTTTTGCATGTGTGTTCCCTTGTGCATGTGCCTCTAGACCGGGTCTAAGTGCATATGCACGGGAGTGCATATATCGCTGGCTAGGTTTTTACTAACCCCTGATTCCCTGGGCTTGGGTTGTGACACAAATAAACTCACATATATACATAAAAAATAAGAAGCTAGGGCCAAACCTATTATTGTCCAAACTTGGCCATTAAATAGGTAGGTTTGTGAAAATCTTGTCCAAGCCCAACCATCAGTCTTTTTAAAAAATAGCAAAGGCTCTCATTATGTTGGCTTTTTGATGTCTAGGTTGGGCTAATCGATTCACCACCTTCCTGGTGTAGTAGAAAGCCTCTAACTTTTTATGCTTTTATTTTTTGACTATTTGGTACACTGCTTTTTCACGTAAAAAGAGAACATATTGTACTATTTTTTCTAACTCACAGAAAAGAGATCTCCTACAGTAGGAGATGGGAATCAATTTTTGCGGCATGGTAGAAAATAATTCCATGATGGAGCATAAATTTGCATTGCACGAATGTGTCTCCAAAGTAGAGCAAAGTTATAGAATTCTTAAAGGTAATCATATGCTAAATTCTTCGATAAAACTTCTCCATCTTACTTTCCTAGAAATTTAAACATTGCGGCTCAACAATGGGCTAGTTTTTGTTATTTAGGCATGTTTGTGTAGGCCACAAATAACTAGTTTTGCACAAAATTTACTCTTCCATGGAAAAGAATTTTCTGATCATAGGAATTTGTTTGAGAAATTGCAGAATAGTTTTTAAAAAATTGCACAAAAACTTAGCCCAATTTTGTTCTTTTCCACAATGAAAAACAACTACAAACATGAATTTTACTATAGCGTAGGATTTAATTTCTGCAATCATCACTTTTTCCTGCGAAAACTGGCTGCACAAAGTTGCCCATTTGTAATTGAGATGTGTAATGGTTAGAGTTGTATTCAATTTAGTTGGATGAGCTGGTCCACCGAAAAGAGACATCACTCCTCACCTCGCATGTTAGGGATCGACACAGGCTTAGGGTACCCCTAGTACTCAGATTGAGGACAAGGTGGAGGTGTGTACTCAGGCAGCGTAAAGGGTGGTGGAAGTTGCATATGCAAGTGAAGAATGAAATGCATGAAAGGCCACATGGTTGACCCCTAGGTTGATAAATTTGGCTCTTTTAGGATTAGAATAGTTTACCCTTCTCTCTCATGTAAGGCAAAAAGAAAAAATATTTAAAAAAAAAAGAACTCTTGTTTTCATCATGTCGAGTTTATGTCTTGTATTCCATTTGATTGGGTTGGTTCATTCAGTTGGCCAATGGCCAAGTTTCAGGTCATGGGTATTTTGATAATTGTATTCTAGCTTTCTTGGGGGCTAAGAAATGATTTCTTGTAGGTACTAAAGTAAAGATTATATATTGATGTAATCTACCTTCGGCTTTGTGTGAGATAGCTAAGAGCTCTCTTTTATGGGTGATGGAGTTTTCTAAACCACATGTGGTTGAATGGAATAAGGTTGAGTTTCTTTCTAGTTGATATAGGCGTGCCACATAAATCTTTGTGCTTGATTTTCTCTTCTTCTGTAGCTTGACTTATTCTTAATTGTTGTTTGTTCACGTTTTCGCACACACGCGCACAATAAGTGATTTTAGAGCAACAACACATCACTCCCCAAAAATTTAGTTCATTGCGAGAAAACAACTTGATCACTATTGAGAAACACTTGTTTTCAACACTCCCATGAAAGCAATGCTATTATCAAGAGATTTTCAAGATATGGTAGTTTGCCTAATTATAGAACAATGCTTTGCTTGTGCCTTGCTTCACGTGAATTCTTAATTAATTAATTGTTGGTATATTTAATATTTGGTAGAAAATGGAAGAAAATATAGGAATTTTTACCAAAAAAAAAAGAGCTTAATTCTTAGTTAAACAGTTTTATATAGAAAAACCATAAAAATGATGAGATAGTTGTTCGTACATTTTTATTGGACGAAATCACTCAATTGACGATATCATCAACTCAGTTGATGATATCGTTAATTGGTTGACAGTATCATCAACCTTCATTGCAAAATGCGATATTTTGCTTCATCTTCTTCTACCTAGTGATGGAAAAGTTATGAAAATAATTGCATTTTGTGTTTCGTTGGCCTTCCTTAAGTGGTTTCTGCATTCTTTTTTAGGTGGTGTAGGTCTCATACTTAGTTTCTACAAACTTGTCCCATCTTTCACATGAGTTTTGAGAGTTTGAGTTTGGAGTGCAAGGTGTTTCGTGAAATGCTCAAATGAGAATTTTCTCTTGATTTGATAGTGACTTCCAGCAAGGTTAGAGGGGATGAATTTGGGTGTGCTTTTATGAACACTTAGAGTTTGAAGCCATTTGTTTGAAAAAATTTGTAGGTATTGATATTTGTAAGCAACATGTAGGAGCCATGTTGGGCAATCTTTGAGTAGTAAATGTAAGATTTTCTCCTAGGTATTCTATTATTTATGTGGAATTTTAGATCCCAACTCTTTGTTCCATTAATCCATAATCTTCGAGCTAATTTCAAGCACGGATTTGGTAATGTAAGAATTGAACACACTTTATTGTGTGAACTATGAAAGACTTACTAGGTCTTTCTTCTTTGATGCATTCATCACCTCTTTTCAATTTTTGAAATGGATATTCATACCCCTACCAGATTTCATCATTATCCCTTTCAGTTGAAAAAGAAAAAGAAAAGTTGTAAGAGGTTGATGATATCATCAACTCACTTGACAATCTCGTGAAGTGAGGTAATTTCATTTTAAAAAAATGTACGAACAACTATCTTAACATTTTATAAATTTTCTTCAAAAATATTTAATTAAGATTTAAGCTTAATTTTTTTGTAAAAATCTCATATTCCACTCATCTAAAGCAACAAGAGGCCCTAAAAAATAAAATGCTTCCCATCAATGATTCAGAACTCCGGAAATCTCACTCTAATTCTAGTTAGATCCATCCATTAGTTTGATAGTTTGACAAATTAACTCAGGGAAGAGAAGATTCAGTGCAAATTCAAAGCATCACTATTTTCCAATTGTTTTCTCCGCCTTCAAATTCCAATGTAAATGTGGTAATAATTTCCTTGAAAAGATCCAGGATGCAATAATCAGGTCTTTTATGTTCTCACTCCATAGAAATTTCCTCTTGACCGACTCAGACGTATTGACCCTTGACTGACTCAGACTTGACTCCTAACTGTTTCAGTCTTACCTATGAGTGGAAGTCTGCTGTTCCTCACAACCTTGAGTTACGCAGCCCACAATGCTTCTACTTGTGCAAGAGATTTTGAGTCCTATCATAGTCATTCAGAAAATCTAGAAATGCTTTCAATTACAGTTTTAATTGAGGTTTTAATTAGTAGGAATCCACGGAGTCCTCTGCATTCTCACTCAATGCGTGTAGGACTGTTTAACGGTAAAAAAAAAAAAAGGAGAAAAGAAATGCGTCCTTCATCTAAGTAATATTGACCTCTTGCACATCTAGTCAATGTTTATGCATTTTTAGCTAGTTTACAAGAAGGTATACAATTTCTGAATGTTTAGACTCTCAATCCTCACGGCACGTTTCTTTACTAATATTCTTAGAATTCATGTTTCACGTCTGTCCAGCAATTCCAAATGATAGGATTTTGAAATACTATTGAATTTTATCATTTCTGAATTCTCTCTATCATTTCTATTTGAATTCTTGCAAGATAATTCCTAAATTTCAGAAATTCCCCATCACATTGCTCGATAAATTCTTGACTGAAATTACACATTTTATGCATTGTAGTACATGGGACCCTCCTTTTGTGGTTATGAAATTGGAACCAAACTGTAGGCATTACAATATGAACCCACATCAGTTCTATCGTACCTGGGCCCATCTTTTAGAAACTACAGAATGGGATCCAACTTTAGAAATTTGAAAATGGGCCCATCTTGATGGAAATTGTATGGGCCCAATTCTTGAGATTGTAAATATGGAGCCCACTTTTTTGTAGGTAAGAGGAACTTCAAATTTTATGATTTTTGTTTGAACGGAAACAAATCTTTATTAAGAGAAAACAAAGAAGGAATACAAGAGAAAAGAAAGACAAAAGGAACAAAGATGAAAAACAAAGAAAAAGAGAGGAGGGACAGGGTACATGAGCATTATACTAACCCACTCCACGTACATCAACACAACCACCTAAGGAGGCAGCCCTTCAACCTCTTATTTGGGTAACACATTTGCCATATGGTTGGCTGATCTAATTGTTACGCTTAGTGTATCGGGTCCACTGTCATGTTGATGGTCCACACTCATGCAAACACCCCTCACTCTTTACGAATATGCAATCTACTTGAGTGTGAGAGATTTCTAGTACAACTCGTATGACCTCTTGATCAATACACTATCTTATCCTTTGCGTAAAATGGTCATGAGCATTGTAGCGGACTCATGCAACGCAATAACTCTCTAATTTCATTGAAATGGAATTAAAATTTTCAAGGAACCCCTTCCGATTTATTATGATATAATTAATGTTGTATAATCATGTATCAGTGGAGAATATTCAACAAGATACGGGTGTATATGTTGGAATTGAACAAATGATAGGTGGGCCATTGTACTCAATCAAAGTGACCAAATTTTAGATGGACCCACGCCGCAATCATGCACGGCCCACAATCCTCCACATCATAACCAAAGCCCCCAAAACCCTTCAATCCCAACAAAACACCACTGTCACTGTGCTCCCTTAACAGAGGAAATCTAAAAGCCTTGCACTGGCAGGAGGTTGTCGACCCGGTGGGGTCCTTGATAGAAGTAAGGGTGAAGGCACTCAAGGGAGATAATAGAAATAGGGCCATGACATAGCTGATCATGGAGTTGATTATCTACTTTTTGCAGAAAATTAAGGTTTGCTCTCTCTCTCTCTCTCTCTCTCTCTCTCTCTCTCTCTCAAAATGAAGTCAGACCCATGAAGATTTTCACCCTTTGCACTCCTCTCCGTTATACTTGGCTTCACCTCCATGCTAGAAGTGTACAAACATGCCCCCTGGGGC
Organism: Sextonia rubra; assembly: GCA_037013555.1. NCBI lineage: Eukaryota > Viridiplantae > Streptophyta > Magnoliopsida > Laurales > Lauraceae > Sextonia > Sextonia rubra. The sequence continues at coordinate 128,458,539 of JASUAD010000001.1, forward strand.
ACGTCTGTGTGGGTCTGTGGAAAACTGGTTCCATGGACTTTTTCCCCTTAGTGAGCGCCTAAATTGGTGAGTGGATTACTCCAATTAGTGACAAGAAGATGACTCTATGATTTTTACCGTAAAACCCCAATTCATACTTAAATGATTTTATCTGATTACATGTAAAACAATTGTCATCAACAAACAAACAAAATACAGAAAAAGAAGAAAAGACCCTTAAAATCAAAAGGCCAAAATCAATATCCATGAGTCATTTGGGAAAAAAAAATATGAAGGAAAAAAAATATTCGACAGCCATTCTTTACAAACAATTGCTTAGAACCATTCTTATGTATGATGATCAAATGAGTGCAAGGGTCATGTAGCTACCAATACAAGAACTTCCAACTTCACTGGCATCATCCAATCTAGATGAGCCCATGCTTCAATGGCCAAATATAGCATTCAATCAGATTTGAACAGCAGATTGTGAGTTCAATGAAATGAACAGTAATTTCCTTAGGTTTCTTGCCAAAATCACTTGCTCAAGCTTTCTGAAAGGAAGGGAAAAAAAGCAGAGATCTTTTATGGATTTAGTTTCCCCAAGACTAACAAATCCAACTGACACCTCCTACTATATATTAGTTCTATTGGTTGCAGTGATCATTGAGAGCTTTTCCTCCCATCTAGGATATGCTTTTCATCTTCTAGTGTCATAGAAATTTGATTGAAGTTTTTAAGTCAAAGCAGGTACCCTGTGAGGATGCGAGCGTAGAGAAGTTCATTCCATGCATCAGGGATCCCAGGGAGACACCAATGTCTACAGTCCTGCTTGTTGAGTGGCATTGTTCCCGCTTCGTCCCCGAGATAGTATTTGGATGGGTGGCCATCCGGCCTAAGTGCTGTCATAGGGGTCACATTCATTATCTCCCACAAGAACAGCTCTGGATCTATAGCTGAAGGAACTTCTATGGTGGGATTCAACAAATAAGCCCATGATGGGGTTGACAACAGCAGTGATGAGCTGATTTCTGGCTTTGTTTTTAAATGACAATGCCCTACACTTTCCCCATCCATGCCTCTGCATGAAGCATATTACACAAGAGAGAGGTCAATGGAAGTTTGTACTAAGATTTTTATCATTATAAAAATAATCTACTTCCAGCATCATCATTGTCATCAAAACCTTATGCCAACTATGTTGGGGTAGCTTCAACTCTGTTTATCAATTATCACAGTTGAGAGGTAGTATGGAATTATAGAATACTTTATAACAAGAAGTTCAAATTTGTGTTAGCTAGATTTCCAATAAGAGAAAGCTCCTAGCCAAAACTAACCCTTATAAGGTTTCAATTTTCAGACAGTACTCAGGTCATGTTTCCTATTCTCACAGAAACCCATATTACCAAGAAATGCCAATTTTAGGGCCCTCCTTTTTCCCATTCAGTGCCCATTCTTGTGAATTCTTCATTGAAAAAGGATTGTTGGAGATAGGTGAAGAAAATATGTTAAATCAATCACCCATGCACCATGGAAGAAGGAAAGAGCAACCAGTACTTGCCTCCCATTTTTAACATTTATGCAATTCTGTTTTCTCATGTTCCTCAATGTCTAAAGTTAATGTGGTGGAAACAGGTTTGCCTTCAGTAATTTGCATTACAGCACCTAGAGTACAGCTATTATCATAGAAGACTATAATAAGAAAATGGGTTCCTAATTCCTGTGCCTAACGCAATGCTTATCCTTGCTAAGTTTTTACATTCAGCATGCTTCTATGATGCTTTACTCAAACTCACAGGGACTTCTACGTAAAGCATTCCAACAATCAAGCCAAACCTTTTCTAATGTTCTTGAGCCCCTAAAAAAGACTCATGCATGCATAATTAGATAAAACAAATAATGATAGTAGTAGTAATAGAACAATATTAGTAACCAAGAACTAGATGCCATTTTTCCCTATTCTGAAATTTTGATATGAGGATTTAACAAATAATTGAGTAATCCAAAAAACTAAAAGGAACATAGAAACTAACATGTAATGAGCTGGAGCATATGTACGAAAGATAACTGTTTTACTGGAATCCACTTCTTTATTTATCCAGAGAAACAGTGTCTCAATTGATTTCCTGTAAGCACTTTCTATGGTCATGTCCACCTGCACATTGTTGCCTATTTGGAAATAACAGCTCCTGCCCACAAGTCACAGTTCACAATCTCTAGTTAATTGAACTGATAATATTGGAAACTAATATTCTTTTATCTTAGGGAAATTTGATTTGCAAATAAAAACTTCCCTTGTTTGTCTATTGGATCAGATCTTAGTGAAAAAGAGCATAGAGAAATTCAAGAGATTTTTATTACCTCCTTTTGATCTTACAGTGATTCCACCAGTAGCCTGTGTTGAAAATTAGAATATCTGCATCTCTCCAATGTAAAGAGCTAGAATCCATGACATCCAATTTCAATAACATCTCCACCTTTTCCAGAGTCCCAGATTCCAATTGTCCTTGCAGTACTAAAAATGGAGATCTGTAGTACTCCACAGTGCAGTTATGGGACTTGAATTGAAATATCAAGAACCCTGTGTGATTTTTCATTGTGTTTCCATTCACTTCATATATTGATTCCTCAGCAATTGCCGAAGAGAGCATGCAAAGAAGGGATTGCCATTGGTTTCTGCTAATTGAATCACCAACAAATACTAACCGACGATTTCGTAGCTTCTCCAGCATCGTCACTGCATCAAACCTTCAGGGGAAGCAGGGCAAAAGATAATGCAATTCGTTGAAAAGAAAATTCATCAGAACAAGAAGGAAAATAAATAAATCAATAAAAGCGAAACCAAGAAAGCAGCAACAGCAAATGAGTTGTTCCAATTTATAGAAAATTTCAAAAACTGAAAAACATAGGAACAGAGAACACTTGGAAGTCTGCATTTTAATAGCAAGAAAGATGGGGGTCACACAACCTGATGACTTCCTTGCTGTGGATTGATCACCACTCCTTCAATGGAAGCATGTTGGCTAATATGGTTCTCACTTCTTAGTTCTTACATAACAGGAACTTTCTTCCAGTTAGAACATGAGTTGTAAATCGACCAAAACCAGGACGCAAGACATTGATGGAATTTGTTTCCACAGTACAAATAAACTCAATGTACAATAAAGTTTTAACTAGAGAAACCAAAATTCAAGAAGAATATGCTTGACTATTCAATTAAGAAAAACAAAACGAAAAACACAAGCATTTATTAAAAATGGTAAACAGAGAAACTATAGAAGTCAAGAAAGTTCAAGAAGAGGAGAAGAAGAACCTGGGAAGATTGCAATTCTTGGGTTGCCATCGCCATTTTGCATAGGAATTGTTGGGCCTTCCATTCTCTGAACAGCGGAACTCTTGGTCCAAGAACTTGCAGTTCCTAGACTCATACAGCGGATAGCTTTCGTCCCAGACCCAGTCCCCTTCATCCCAATGACACTCACCCTCTGCATCATCAAGAATTTGAAGAATATCCTGTAGTGAATTCTCTTGAGGACCCTCAAAACGGGTCAGCGCCACCCCCGGCAGCGGCAGCTGGGGTGGAAAATCTCTGGCAACGTTGTTACTGGAGGTGATGTAGAAGCAGACGTAGTATGCAATCCAAGCCAAGAAGGTGGACAGAAAAACACATGAACTCACAAGCGTCTTGAGCATCTTCAATGACTCTACAGAAGCTCAAAATGTGAAACTATTGTTGCTTTCAGTTGAGGTGCTGGAGAAGGAGATTAGAACAAGAACACGAGTTTTTTTGCCAGATTGGTATATATGTCCAGAAGGGAGTTTTAGAGGAGACGCTTGTTTGGCACATGTTTATGCGTGTGGAAAATTGGAAGAGGTATTTGAAAACAGAATTCGAGGATCTTAGTGGGTCTTCTCTCTAATCATACATGGAGTGTGATAAGTGCTGAAAGTTGCATCATTTTATTAGAAAATTTTAATAATTTATTCATTAGAAATCTCTTCATTTAGTTAAAAATCATACTTTCATAGTTTTGAGCATCATTATATAGTTCTCATGCAAAAAACATTGAAAATCATCAATTTTTCACAAAATCATAAAACTTTTCATTTTTTGAAATCCATTTTTAGAAGGTTTTTCAAATTCATTATTTTTATATAAAAATGACAAAGGTTTTTACCAGGGCCCACATTAATGTATTTGTGATTTTTGGTCAAAATCATTATTTTTAATAAAATGTTACTTTTTTTTGTAGGAAAATCGAAGAAAATGGACTCACATACATGAGCACATTTGCATACATGCTTTGATGTCAAAGTAGGGTTCAACTCTTCAATTGCTACATATAGCTATATTTGGATTTTAAGAACTCAAATTGGGATGAAGAAAGGAAAGTCATGGTGGAGAAAATTTAAGAAAAAGAAAGTCAAAGAAAAAGAGATAAAAAATGAAAAGTCAATCCTATTTTTATTTAGCCAGCATGGATTAAAACAGTCATAATTCTCAAACTGAATGTCGGATCGAGGACAATCTAGGTACTGTTGGAAAGTTCTTTTTGAGTAGATATCTTTAGATCCAAAGATTACACCAATCGGAGTTAAAACGATAAAGTTATGGCCTTTGGAAGTTAGCTGTGTATTTTTAAGTGGGATTGCATAAAATTGAAATCTTATTTTGATTTTAGAAAGTAGGTGTAAAGAGAAATTTGCACAAGAAAAGGAACAAAAAAATCTTTCTACTTACTATTTATTTGCTAATTTTTTGCCCAATAAGGAAACCAAACATTATAAAAAGGATTCAAGGGGGGAGTTCTCTAACACACCAAAAGCCAGCATTCTTGGGTCCCATCTACTCCATCCACTCCAGTCCATCATCCTTCTCTTGTCTAATTATTCTCCCGTGGTGTGAAGCATGAAGATTAAATTTCTGATTGCGCGCAAAGTCCCGTCTTTTTCTTAATGTCATGATTTGGGGTAAAGATAGTTTCTTTTTTTAGTTTTAATTGCTTTTGGAGATTATTGGTTGTATTGGTCCGTTTTAATTTAAAAGACACAATTGTAAGGTCAAGGTGTCTCGCCTTGGTTCGGCATTGTGTGTTTGTATGTAGTGAGAGTATGCACTTGGTGTAGTATTGTTGTAGCCTTTTATTAATTCCGCCAATATGATATTCTAATTTCCCATAATAAAAGAAACTAGAATTCTTTTTATTTTATTTTGTTAATCCTTTACCTTTGAATGATTTATTTCTGATTTTTAGTTTAATGCATGGTTTATTTATTTTTCTACAATTGGTAGTTTGGTGAATTTTATGGTTTTGCAGTTTAGTAATTTAGGCAACTTATTAGTTTATAATTTTTATATTAGGTTTTATTTCTGATTTGTTATCTAATTTTCAAATTCGTGATTGAAATTTAAATTTAATTTTCAGATTTAGTAGGTGTGTATTTGTATAGATTTTATTAGGTTAGCACTAGTTTTTCAATTAAGACAAACTGTGAGATACATCGCTTTCTGTGGATACGATCCCGACTTATTAGATAAAACTATAACGAGGTCTTGCACTTGGGGTCACGATACAGAAAGAGAAAATAGTAAAAGAAAGACACCAACAGAATTCATGCCTATTACCAGGAAATAAAAACTTAGAATTCATAGCAAGTTGTAATTATATTCCTTTATTTTGATTTGTTTTTTCTTTGAGAGGGTAAAAATTGTTGGAAGTAACTACATTGTAAGAGAGAGAGAGAGAGAGAGAGAGAGAGAATCCAAAATAGAGATTCTCCAAAGATTTCATAATAAATGCAACCGAGTCCTCATTAGAACCTAATCTAATTGGTAACAAAGAAGAGATTGCGGAGAGGAAATATAAGGCATTGGAATTTGGAATAATAACAATATAAAAGAAAGTGCAAGTTTGTTTTTATTGGTAAAGTGTCTTTCCGTTAGTGGGATGCATGGAATAAAGTTCACGTGGGAAGGGCCAAAGGTTCCGGTTGGCTAGTATATCTCTTCGTTTAAGCGCCACCCAATAGGACGCTTTTTCTAAATGGGTCAGGCATCACAATAGGCACTCTATGTATGTCGGCCAACCCGCACCATCTCCCTCTTCCTGTAATCCTAGAGCGCCCTTCCCATTGAAAAAAAAAATTCGCCTTCTTGTATTTGATATCCATAGGGTTTTTTTTTTTTTTATAGCTAATGGAATCCCTTTGGGCCCGTGGGTAGCTGGGTCAATCCCATGTTGTCCTAATGTGGTAGCGCATCTAAAAATCACAACTTCCAAGAGCAATGGTGAAGCCAGGATTCTCTTTTTTTTTTTCTTTTTTTTTGTTGTTGTTGTTTTGTGGGGGGGGGGGGGGGGGGGGGGGGGGGGGGGGGTGTCAAGCCAACAATATGTTTGTAAAAAAATATAGTATATGAATCTTATAATGAACATCTTTTTCTATGTTAAATCCTCAAAACAATAAATATAATTTTTTTATACATAAGAAGCGATCAATCAGTTAAAATAGTGCTTGACAAGTCTTTTGGTCAAGGAAGTCAACTATGATTGACTCCATTGTAAGTTTTCAGCAATCTCTCTTTCAATATATATAATCATATATTATAATATTATTTAATAGAATTTGGTTTCTTGTCTTTTAAATTAGAGTGACCATGTTAATAATGGTAGGGTTATAGTTCAATGCCATTTATTATTTTAAGATATTATTCATAAATGCTAGGTAGACTTTTGAGGGGGGGGGATGGTTTCTTACTCAGCTCTATATTGTGTTCTTTTCTTGCGAGATATCCATATGAGAGTTTTTACCAATTTCACCTTGTGACTTGAGTCATTTCTAATATATATCTAACCTTCTGGGTTTCTAAACGTCCCTGATCTATGTAACATTTTTTTTTAAAACACTTTCAATTAGTTAGTTTCAAATTTCATCATCTTTTATTACCATTGGACAAAAGAAAATAGTAAAACACCTTTAATTTAAGCCCAAAATCAAAAGTAATTTTTCAAAAATGCCCATAGTTCCTCTCTTAGTTTTGAGGTCCCTAAAAGTGCAATTATTAAAAGTTACTTAAATTTAAAAATAATTTTAAATGTTCTTTACTATTAGGTTACACAAGTGAAAAATTTTTCTTAATTAAAAAAGGTTAGAATAAAAATCTAGGAAACAAGGAAAAGATTATTTTATTGGGCAATGCCATATATATATTGATATATTTTACTCGGATACAGATACAAAGTTGTTCATTTGGATACTACATGATTGGATCTAAACTCAATTCCAATATGTGTGTGTCTGTGTGTGTGTGTAGGGAAATAATCCTATGAGAATTGTTTCTCACCACTGTTTTGTAAGAACTCTAGGTGCGCCCATCTATCATCCAATCCAAACCTCGTAATGCACAGGGGGCCCTTTCATAGTCACATGCCCCAAATTTTAGTCAGATCCGAATTATTGAACCGTTGGATTAACTGTGCACCGATCCGAATGGAATGGATTTGTGGCCCATAGATGAAGGAGTTAGGGATATGTAATTGGCACCAAACTTGATATATAAGGTGGCCCCGCATGGATCATTCCATCCCCCTTAGTCTCATCTCCAAATGAGACCCACAAATGGGCCATATAAAAAGTTCTCAAGATAGGTGCGTGAGAACAATTCTCACAGGATCAAAGTCCACATATATATTTTATTTATTCATGGCCATAGGGGCCATAGCCCCCTAGCCTCGCCACTATTCAAAAGCAAACCATGGTCTTAAGTCAACTAAACTACTCTTTGAGGTTAATAACTAGAGATTAAATGCTTTTATTTTCACAACCCCTAAAGAATTTGCCTTCACTTCTCTAAAGCCATAGATTGTAAAAGATTCATGCTATTTGTATTCCTCTTTCTTCTCTTCTTACACCAGCCAAAAAGGCAAAAAAAAAAAAAAAAAAAAAAAAGAAAACTTTTCAAATTACCCTCAACTATTCTCAACATATACATTTCTCTCCCTTCCTCCCCTCCAGCTGGTGGAGGGCTCTTCCTCCGTTTCTCTCCCTCTTTCTCCTCCTCGTTCCTCTTCCTCTTCCTCCTCTTCCCCCTCTTGGCCTCCTCCCTCTATTCTCTCTCCTTCTCTCTCCCTCCCTCTTTCCTCCCTTCCCCTTCCCATCACCGCAACTGGCCTCCCCGCAGTGGGGAGATCGGCATCTCCTCGCTGACTGATCTCTGACCGGTGACGATGAGCTCTGCCAGAGCTCTTCCTCTCCCTCCCCTCCCTCTTTCTTTTCCTCTTCCTCCTCCTCTTCCTCTTCCTCTCCCTCCCTCTATTCTCTCTTTTTTTTCCTCTCCCTCCTTCCCTCCTTTCCCCTTTCTCCCCCTTCCCCGTTGGCTCCCCGCCGAGATCTCCGCGCAGCAAGGAGCCCGATCCAGCCTCCCTGCTATGGGGAGATCTTGGTCTCCCTGTTGTGGGGAGACCGGATCATCTCCCTACTTGGTCTCCCAGGGAGATCAGGGTCTTTCTGCAGTAGGGAGACCGATCTGGTCTCCTTGTTGCGGGAAGATGGCGGAAAGGAGGAGGGAGGAAAGAGAGAGAGAATAGGGAGACGGAGAGGGAGAGTGAGAGGGAGAGAGAGGAAGGGGAGAGAGAGAGCCGCCAGCTGGCGATCAACTCATCGCCGGCAAGAGAAGGGAGAGAAAGTGTGTATAGAGAGAAGGGCATTTAGGGAAGTTTTAAATTTTTTTAAAATTTTTTAACCAGTGTAAGGAGAGTAAAACTCTGTGTATATTTAGAAGCTCCCTTGTAAAATTATGTGCCCAAGCTCTTATATTATGAAAGACCCCCGTATTTTCAGATAACCTCAAAAAAGCCCCTCCATTTTGTTCTTTTACAAAAACCTACCCGGTGGTTAAACGGTTAGGCTTAATGGTGAAGTGGCAAAAAAATCTTAGGGCAAAAAATTTCGTGTCCAGCAAACTTCGTCTCTCGTCAACCGCCCACCCAAACAAACCAAAGCTTCCTCTCTCTCTCTCTCTCTCTCTCTCTCTCTCTCTCCGGTACTCTCTTTCTTTGCATACATATATCTCTCTCTGTCAGTTTCCTCTTCGTCTCTCTCCCCTCCTTTTTGTTTTTTGTTCTCCTCTCCTTAGATGGCGTTGAAAGTAGTGGGCATTCACACCTTGCATATATTGGAAAGGAGAACCAGATTTCTCACTTGAATATTGTAAATTCTTTTAATCCAGGTTTTGTCAAAGTAATGAAAACCCCATTATACGAATCCTATCATCTTGATTTAGAAGTAAATACTTGACCCAAATCACAGGATATTCAATGTCTAGCTTGACAAGAGGCAGGCCTCACAATTCTAATGTTGATGAATTAGATTGACAAGAGGTGGGCTCCTCATTTATCATCTTGGAAATATATATGGGAGATTGATTGCCCACAGTACCGATTCTCACTACAGCCCTTCTATGATATTATCCCTCTTTCGCCATTCTCTTCTTTTACAATAGTGATATGGAAAAGAAGAAACACCAGCTACCAGTTGCATGGGCTGGACCTGATGCCTTGGTCAAAATCCTTTGAGGTGGACATTGGTCTAGTGAGGATCTTTTGAGATCTATTAACCTGTGCAGTATTTTGAAAAGAATTTTCTGAGATTGATGAGGATCTAAATATCACTGGATCTTTCTACACATATTCTTTCCATGTTTGAATGATGCCATTATTAGGAGACTGGGTCGTGTAGTAAATTTTGTGAGTTGGACGCCAACCCGATGCATGGGCTGGATTTTTATGCCACCTGATATGTGAACTGAACAAATGTATGGCTGGGTCGGTCAGAAAAATTTTGCCCTACATTGATCGCCCACAACTCTCTTCACATCGAAAGAAGAATGCGAGAGAAGGAGAGAGAGGAATAGGGAGATATTTTTGCTGGAGACTAAAAAAAGGAGGTTATAGTAGGAGAGAAGTTGTTTTACTCCTACAAAGGATATTCTTGCCATCTCCGAGAGAAACAAGCAGTTTTTGTTTTCTACTGTCACGTTAGGATTTAGGAAGATTTTAGTAAAATCACAAAATACAGGGGCCTTTTTGAGATTGTCAGAAATACAGGGGCCTTCTTGTAAAAGCGTTTACAATAAATAGAAGTTGGGAAATATAGGTACCAAAAGTGATCTAAACATATGATTGTTAATATGATTAATGCTTAATTTGAGGGCAATGCGAGGACAGTACCAAGCCATGCATGTCATCCGAAGTGTTTTGACTCAGTTATATATGTAGTTCGCGTCCAGCATCATTTCAAAAATTAAGAATCATTCAATGGACCCATCATATTCTTAGGAATTTTTTAATTTTTAGTCAATCCCATTTCTGGCATTTTAATTTTATAATAATTGTTTAAATTGATTTCTACCCAAAAAATAAAGATAATAACAGAAAAAATACTTGTAAATCATTTTTTATTTTTATTTCTTACAAAAATTATTTTCTATTATGTTGTCTTAATATATTAGTAGAATGAGGATTTTATTCGAAAAATCATCTTATATATTAGCTGCACCGGAAAGGCCCTTTTAGTTTCCATTGCATAGAAGTCATCCGAATATTTCTAGAGGTGTAATGTGGCCCATCTGAAATCGAAAGCTTTCTATAATTTTTGTTGTTGGGAAAAGCAGCCCAACAGAAAATACCCGCGATCAACAGATCAACCGCGATTAACACACCACAATCACACCATCAAGCAATCACACACATGAACACAACAATTTTATATGGTTCGATAACCTTACCAACATCTACGGCGGAGAGAACTCATTTATCATGATCCCATTATAATCCTCTCAGGATTTAGAGTTACAGTATATCAATATATATAGTTCCTACTTTCTTGGGCAACAAGAAAGCCATACATAATGACTAAAATACCCCTAATCTTGAACTTCGATTTTGGCTAAACTAGATGACCAATCTAACTAAACCAGAATATAAGACAAAACCCAACAATCTCCGCCTTGGCTTGGATTCCACAAATTCTTAGAGCTACCTTGAGATACTCTGTAATGTCTTCACGCACCTTGCTGAATGATACGTCACTACACCGATGGTACAGTCCTCTCTCTTCAACATTCTAACACGTTGAACCAACACTTTACGAACATCACTGAAAAGTACGCCTCCACACACGTTACGACCTAGCGTGGCTTTTGCACCCCGTAGCTCGGATGCACAGACAATCTTAGTATTGTCTAGTGTCGATTAAGTCTAAATTGACTTGAGACTTCCCACAAGTTCCTCATTTGACCTCAACACCATCGTCTCGAACCTCTAAAGTGTTCTCCATTTGTTACCACATGCATGCATCCTTGCAACACAATGAACCTAATTTTCATCCGTCAAGACAAAACTGAAGACCTCCCCGAATATGGATCTCACTGATACCTGTGAATCTTTCCTTCTGTTTCCATTCCAGTATTCTTTTCATCAAATCTGCAATTGTCATGTTCTAGCCTATTCTAGTGGGTTGGGCACGGTACACGCGAGTTAGGTATGACCTAATGCTTAAACTGGCTTACTCTGACCTAAACTGGACTACTTTTTTTGAGAAAATCATCTCCGTTCAGGTCTTCCTAGATTTCTGCTAGATGATATCATCAAAGACCCATCAATCCATCTTCCGATCATCCCTCACATCTAACTCTTTTTAAAAAAATACTTAAAAAATTACACACACCTTTGGCCCCATATCTAACCTCAAAGATCTCTTTAGAGTAAGGATACCTATTTTCAATATTTTTTCAAAATTAAGAAATTCGATCCTACCTACTCAGTTCATTTGAAATCTCCATTAGGTTTTTTAAATTTAAATGCTACAATACCTCTCTTAGTATCATTCATCTCTCATCTATTCCATTTATTCTCCTAATATCCCCCCCTCCCCTCCCCCCCCCCCCCCCCCCAACCCAACAACCACCACACAAAAAAATTTTCTCCATATCTACTCATGATTTTCATCTAATCATGATCCTATTCCAACCCAGTTGTTCTTAGCAAATCCTTGATTTTAAGGAATTTGCTAATCTCTATTTTGAACTCAAACCTCACATCTCTTAGGGGTCATTTGTTAATTTCACATATGATGTGAAAATATTTTATATATGTAAATACCTCACATGTGAGTCATATGTAACAATGGTGTATGTTTGGTATTTTCACACCTCTTCAAATGTGAATCTAATTGTACCTAACGATTCACATGTTTTTTGCAAATTTTGAAAAATCTGCACTGAATCAAGTGATGAGATTTGATATAAAAAGCATTGTTGGCCTTTTAAAGAAGATCAACGGCTCGGATTGGGAAAAAAGGCCCACAGAAATTAGAATTAAAGATCAAATGGTCTAACATTTTTTGTCAATATCTCACAATCCATGAAAAATCAATGGTTGAAATTTGATCCCCTAGTCGTGTTTGGCCTTGTATAGAGATTCAATGGTTTAGATATTTCATTTGACGCTCAGGTGATCCAAACAATTGAAAAAAAAGGACTACCCATTCACAACTTGCAGTGCATTGCATCAATAGTGCATGCATCCAATGGTTAATACGGTTTTATGAAGATATCTCAAGATTCTTATTGAATTAACAACTAAAAATTGACCTTTTAACTGAAAATGGCCTTTTGAACAAGATTAACTGTTCGGATCATAAAAATGAGCCCCAAAAATTCCAGAAATGAAGATTAACAGCTTGAATAATTTCAATTATGTCACAACCCGAGCCCAGAAATCGGGGGTTAGTAAAAACTTAACCTGCGACACACGTACTCTCGTGCACGTATACTTCGACCTGGTCTAAGTACACACACACAAGGGATGTTCACACGTGCAAAACAAGTGTACGCGAAACTGTACGTATCATAGCAAGCTAGGAAAATGAACAGAATACATAATAATATAGAGTCAACAAAATGTACAATATAAAGTGAAGAGATAGTTCCTTAGGGACCAATACAAAATAGATGTATAAGAAACAAAACAAACAAAAGGAAAGGCAATAGATGGATGCAATGCCAGGCCACTTTCCGTGGGAGTGATCAAGACCACTACTCTAGCCCTGATTGGGTCTTTCGGATCTCTCCCGGAGTTTGGCCGACCGACGAAGGGTCGATAGAGGAATCTAGGCTTGCAACACCAAGAATAACTAATGAGTACGATTATTCAACAAAGCATAAGCTCCAATAAGTTAACACGCGTTGCATCTAGCAAAATAATTAACAGTTAACAATGAACAAATGCATAGAGATCACATTTGTACACTAGGCATGTCGTGCATATCAAGAAACATGCTGTAAGAATCATAAAATAGATAAACTAGCTAGGTGGTTGCTACATTTGTCATATTCTCCCAATCGAGAGCAATCAGTACGAGAACATCATCGATCGGGCCAGGGTACGAATGTGTCTCTGGTTCCCGGGGTCCGGAATCCCAGGACAGTAGCACTCTGCAGAGGCAATAACAGTCTACGCCAAAGTCAACCTCGTCAGGTATCCTGAGGCTGAAGCTAAGTAGAGCCAAACTAATAAAATCAGTCATGTAGTATGATGCACGTCAATCAATGTCAGTCAATCGGTCAATCAATGACAGTCGGTGCAATTCAGTATAGTACAGGTCAAGTCACAATCAGGCAAAACAGTACATGCATCATTTGGATTAATACCATGACAAGTCACAATTAAACAATTATAAGTCAAATAAGGAATAAGACAAAAAGCATGGAAGGCAGCTGTTTCCGCCCAGGATTTACCATGGACAGAGCCCTCAGGGATTATCTAATCATTGCCCCAGTGCAGAACGCGTACCATATGAATAATAGGGCAAAATTGAAGTCAATATGCAATGCAATTCGGATTATTGCAGGAATCACGATCTTTTACTAACCAACCATATCTTAGTTATCCATTGTTACCAACCGTGCATGATGATGTAGTTTTAAGTTATTCTGTACACAGTTGTTCATTTGGGAGTGTTGCACTGTAGTACGAAACGTGTATCGAAGTCTCTTAAACCAACACTCATGGGAAGGTGCTTAACAATTGAAAAACACACGTGAATGCATCACAGCCGGTAAGACCATTCATGCGTTCAAGGAAATCCGTTGGGCAAAATGTATGGTTGAGCAGTTCGTGGGGAAGGCCCTATATGGTCTCGTCATGAGCCTAGAGGTAGCATAAAAGCTCCTATGGTGTTACAGGAACTAGGGAAGGAAAATGAGTAAGCATGGGATTTCGTTGAACCCTAGTTCTCTCGGAGCAGAAATGCATCAGGGCCGACCGGTCGGCTCTGAAGCCCAATCGGTTGAATTCGGTTCTGGGAGTGTCCAATCGGTCGGACCCTAGTCCCGATCGGTTGGACTACAGAGTTCTGTACAAAACAGGGTCACTATATTACATGATTTCCATTTACAAAAATGACATGTAACAAGGTCATACAAGACAAAATGGTTGTCAAAACACTACATACTTGAGAGAAAGAATAGAAGAAACATAACAATCAACGTGTACCAACATGTGTTCATTCATACTGTGTATTATTTGCCTTAAACACTCTCTTTCCTTACTTCAGCTGTTCTTAAGCTCAAACGATCCTGGAGATGCATTCCTAAAACCATGCATGTCAAGAATAAGCAAAAGAGAAAGGGTGCATGCAGTGCCATCATGCTCAAAACTCATACAGAAACCGTGACTCAACTATTCACCTTAAATGAAGTGTGAAGATGGGGCAAGGGTCACATCCACGACGAGAAGACAAGAAAGAAAAAAGCGAAGACGAGATAGAGACGTAAGGTAGAGAAGATACCAACGAACCCAACGAGAAGGCAAACACCCGGTGCGTAAGACTTTCTCCCCTTGGCTCTACGTTGATCGCAAGGGAGAAGAAAAAGAAAGGATGGAGAGCAGGGGAAAAGAAGAGAAAACGAGAGAAGAGAGAGAGAGAGAGAGAGAGAGAGAGAGCTGGCATGTAGGAGAAGAAAATGAGGGAGAGAGAGACAGTGGTTACATTTTATATAAGATAAGGATTGCCAATTTATATTAAAGTCCAGCAGTTCAGGAGAATTGCGGTTTAAGTTAATTAAAGGTCCAATGGAAACAAACGACCTCGTTTGCATATGAGCCAGTTATGGAAGTTAACGAACTTAACGAAATACACGTGTTGACACCGAGATGATGCATGAATGATGAACTCATACACAATAAAAAATTACAAAAAATGGCTCGAGACTGCTTAAACCAAGTTTAACTCACTTAACTCCCTATCCATGACTTGAAACGGATCTCAAAAGAATAATACCACAAGCTTAACTTAAAATTGCTATAACTAGTGCCAAAACCTCATTTATTACTTGTTAATGAATTGTTAAACCTGCTTAAGCTGGGTCAGAGTGTAACAAATTATATCTCACAATTTATGATGATCTAACAGCTGAAATTTTACAACATAGTCGTTTTTGACATGAAAAACATATTGGACGATGCAAATCATGCTTGAGATGCCTAGAAAAATAAATATATATTAAAAAATGCGTGATGGGCGTTGTGCCACTGTAGCTCTACCTTTTTTAAGTTGCTGTAAAAAATTTTCACACATGTTGAGGTGTGAAAATTGCTGCCCCTTTTTGCATGCCATTTACACACTAATGTACAAAATTTATTAACAAACATAAATGAGTGAAATCATTTTATATGTGAGATGGTTACATATGTAAAAGTGCTGAATAAACGACCCCTTAATACAAGCAATTACCTATTTCCATTCCTACACCAGCCTATCTCATCTTTACCAACAGTTTCTGCAACCCTTGTCAGCTTCATCATCTTATTCTGTCAAAAGGTCCTGGCCATCCTTTGCAACACCCACACACAAGCTCCTATCTGAGTCATCATCAATAACACCAACATGTTACCATCACTTGAACCCATCTCTTTTCATCCTCATGTCCACCATCTCATCTCTCTTTTTCACCATCCTGATCATTTTCACCCATTTATGTTTATCATCCAATGAATCAAAACATGAAGCAACAAAAACAACAAAAACCCCATAAGCAAATCACCAAGTCAAAACATCACCATCATCCATTGAAGCAACAAAAACAACTACAAACCCCATAAACAAAAACCAAGAAACCAATCAAAGAAATAAAAATCAACCTGAAGCGGGATATTCCGAACCTCTCCTGTGCATCACTCAGTCTTGTTTCTAAATGTTAAGAATCTAACTATGAATGGGGTACAGGTCTAGCTATGAATGTTGAAATGCTTCAAAAATGGGAAAAATTACTTTTGGGCATTTCATCAAACACATTGCAAGCAACAATAATATCTTCACTAACACATCACCATCCAAACTAGAGGGAAAAAAAACCGAGATTTAGGGCTTGAAACAGACCTGGATTCAAAATGAGAGATTAGAGTAGAGATCTCTCGATTTCACAAGATGAAGGTTGGAGCAGATGTCTCTTGATGTAGTTGGAGGTCAAAGGTCGAAGGTCGAAGTGAGGAAGGCTGTCCGGCAATACATCGGCAATGTTATAAGGAAGTTGATGTTCAACCGAAGGAACTTAGGTAACGGACAGGAGGATGGAGGCTTCGGCGTGGAAGAAGAAGAGCATGTGGAGGCTTCGGCTTTGGCCTTCAGTGTTCTATCGCAAATGTCTCCGGATGCAGGGGCAGAAATGAACAGGAGACGTCTGCGTTCTATCGCAAATGAATATATAAACTTTGGGGCGACGAAATTCATTTCGTCCCCAATCGGTCCCTTTTTATTGCGACTATAATTTTTGTCGCCTATGTACACTAAGTGGGTGCCGAAATTTTTTTTGGCACGAACATACGTATTTGTTGAAAGTTGCGATGACATTTAAATTTCGTAGTTAATAATGGCTTTTGCCGACGATATTTTACCTTAAAGAGACGAAATTTTACTCCTCGCTAAAATAATTTTTTTCCTTAAATTGCCGATGAAAAATAAATTTCGTCGCTAATAATGACTTTAGGCGACGAAATTTTATTTCGTCGCCATATTTCCTTGCCCAAACACCATTTTGTTGTAGTGCCGACTTCTGTTACAAAGGTTTTTGAAAATGATACATATTATTGTTTCTCATATTTCGGAGAATTGAATGATTCTCATGATTTAAAAGAAAAAAGTATTAAAATTCTATTTAATTTTATAAATATTTGAACTTTTTTTTATAAATTTTATAATAAACTAAGCACGGGCAACGGCTCCTATGAGTTCTCCTTTTTAAAAAATACTTAGAAAACTATATACAACTTATACCCCACATCTAAACTCAGGGTCTGTTTGGATAAATAAGGAGTAAAATAAAATGAACTAGATTTTGTATTAGGAGTGAAGTGGGTTGAAGTTAAGGTAAATTACTTTACTTCACTTTGTTTGGATGCTTGGTGTGAAATGAAATCAAAAAATATTTTGGAGTAAAGTTGAAATTTTAAGCTCTTAGAGCCCATTTAACTTTACTCCCCTCTATTTTTTGCTTATCCAAACAGGCTTTTCAGAGATTTCTTTAAAGTAAGGATACCCATTGAAATCTAGATAACCATGGTTTTTTCAAATTAAACAGATTCTATCCTACTTACCTACTCAATCCCGATAAAATGTAAATCTTTATTTTTTATCTCCTATTCTTTCTCCATCATCTCCTAATTTCTCTCCATCCACCTTAATAATTTTTGAGAACCCATAATATTTTCTACAAATCAAAATTCAATTCTACCCACATCTCCAGCTAGCTCTCCAAACCTTGACATCCACCTCAAGCCTCCTTGTGCTTCACAAATTACTTTAAAAGGCCGTAGTATTCTTTCTAACCTTTTGTTTGTGCGAATCATTATAAGTTGGGAATGTTATTCATATCTGTGATTGACCAATTTTTGCATATGATTTTTTTCTGCTCTTCCATTCTTTATTTGTCTATGCACTTGCAATAACTAGCACAGGTTATTGGGCAATATGTTGGCATTGCTACTGTGGGTGTATTCATCATATGGTTCACGCACGGCTCCTTCTTGGGCATTGACTTGAGTAGTGATGACCACACACTTGTAACCTATTCTCAGTTCCCTAATTGTGGCCAGTGTTCTTCATGGGAAAATTTCACTGCTTCTTTTAGGTCTCATGTATTCTCCTTCGACAACAACCCATGCGTCTATTTCCAGGTTAACAAAGTGAAAGCCATGACCCTGTCGCTCTATATCTTGGTTGCTACCTAGATATTCAACTCTCTCAATGCCCTGTCTGAGAATGGGAGTCACTTGATCATGCCTCAATGGGTCAACCCTTGGGGCTGATAAAAGTATAATCCGAGTTGGAACGGTTGAAATCTCAAGCCTTCTATCCAAAGTGATCAACCCTCCCACTCTCTCTGTGGTAACGGTAGTATGATAAAAGCCATCCATCTCAAGCCAATCTCTTTGCCATGAGCATTTCAATTTTTTTTTTCTTGAAGATATTTTAATATTCATATTTTCTTTTCTTTTCTTTTGTCTTTTTTTCATGTATGGACATTGGTGATTAGGGGTGCACAAAAAATCCGTCAATCCGTTAAACCGATCCGATCCGATCCGATCCGCGGTTTTTTAACCGATCCGATGGTTAATGGATTGGTGACGGATTAAAAAAGTCCTAATCCGTTAGTAACGGATTGGTGACGGATTTTATCCTTAATCCGTGGATTTAAACCGATCCGATCCGTTAAGATATATATTTATATAAAAATATTAAAAAACATTAATTTCCATTCATCATCTATCATTTAATCTCATTCTATTATCTCATTTTCAAGGGCTGTTTTAATTTGGATTTTGGTGTACCTTTATTGGTGCACAACTGATATTAGTTTGTAATGAGCTATCATTTTGTTGGCTAGACTTCCATCACAGTGGTAGACAGGAATGAAAAAGCATGGTTGTTCTCTAGATACAGTAACTTTTAACACATTGTTAGATTACCATGTATAAAGTTACCATGTATAAAGCACATAATAAGTCATAATCCTTGTCATTTATTATCAACGGATTAAACGGATTTAACCGATCCGAACCGTTGATCCACGGTTCGGTTCGGATCGGTTTTAAAGGGCAACGGATCGGTGACGGATTATAAAACCATGAATCCGTAAGTAACGGTTTGGTGACGGATTTGGCTCAATCCGATCCAATCCGATCCGTGTACACCCTTATTGGTGATGATGATTAAGTTTTAGAATTTTTTTTCTTCTTTTTGTTTTGGATGTATGGAACGTTAAATGTTCAAAGATTTTTTTTTTTTTTTTTAGGGATGATGGTTACGCTATTTCATAATGGGTTTTTATTTATTTTTTTTTCTAAATGTTAAGAAGATGGCTATGTTGTGTTTTTTTTATTATTAATTTCTCTCTGTCTCTCCTGGTCGGTGTCATTTTTAACATGCTATTGCATGTTTGTTGAGTGTGTATTTCGTGTTAGAATGTCTATGGTATTGTAAATGGTATTTTATGCTTAGTGTAAGACTCATATGGTATTTTATAGTCGTTGATTCATGATTTTGACTCATGTATGAATGGTAATTTCAGCTCATCTGTTTCAAAGTATGCCTTATTGATGTTTACGATGAAAATTGGCATGATTAGATAATATTTTGAATGTCTTTAGGTACCTACAATACAGGTTATATGCTGGGATCAAAATCCAAGCTGGTAGTTCAGTTATTGAATCCACGGGTCTTGTTCAACCGCGGTAGACCGAGGTACTCTATTTGTGGACAAGTACTCTTGGATGTTCATGGTCAACCGGGGTATCTCACTTGCAGACAACTTTTTCGTTTTTGAAGGTCAACCATGGGGAATAGGTTCAACATAGCCTCAAAGGGTGGACCTTGGGGTCGATCGTGGAGTCCACTGAGCCCACTAGGTTTCATAAGCGATTTAGAGGACCGTGCACAGACCTTAGTGACAGAACCCATTACCCTTTTGACTACAATGGTGATTAATACACATATGGGAGGCGTTGAGCCAACACATACCCATTAGATTTTCCGGGTTAGTTTTGATGCCAATTATAGGTGTTGATATAAGGAGTTTGATGTCTCTTTCATATACAAGGTAGCACCAAAGCTATGGTAGCACATTGACATTGAACACCTTACGATTACATCATATTGGATGGCTAAGGACAACGGGTTAGCTAGTAAATATCTTTGATTCCTCCGTGATTCTATTGCATACATATTGTTAAAGTTAAAGCCAAGCCCTATACATATTTAATTATGTTTCTTACAAGTTATGCATTGGTTAAAGTTAAAGCCAAGCCCTCGAAATCATTTAATTATGTTTCTTACAAGTTATGCATTGGTTAAAGTTAAAGCCAAGCCCTTGACATGATTTAATTATGTTTCTTACAAGTTCTGCATGGTCCAAGCCCATCCATTGCTTAGTTTGCTTATTTTATATGTGTTTAATCGATACGGTTCATGGTTCCAAGATTGCAAATGTGACTTGATACTAATGGAGGTGTACTGAATGACTACGATTGAAAGCAAGAGTGGATTCTAGGTTATTCATTGCTCGTATTGGTTTGCACCACTTAGCTCCTGCCATATGAGGTTTGACGGGGCTGATTATGGCATAGTGAATGATCCTATTGTAGTTAGGTATTTCAGAGCTGACCAATGCTCCTCAAGTAGTAGGGTGTGTCTTTGGCCGGGCCTCCTTGTGATGTCCCAACATGAATGAACTTACTCCTCCTTAGATGACACTTGATGCAACCAACGGTTGAGAGAATATAGCTATGTAGATTGCCAACTAGAATGGAAGTACTTTGTTATTCATGATTCTTATAAGGACCTGGATCCCACTAACCTTAATCTCCGTTAATTAATTTTGTTTATACTAAGTAAATCTTACTAAGGTTAATTTAATTCAAAACTACTGGGTTCGGGTCAAGGTCAGGTAGATGGGTCGGGTCCGAACCTTATCTAAGTGGTTAAGAGCCTTATTGTAATTATTCTGGCACCCTATGGACACCTCAACTCCTTTGCCCTTCGTGTAATTTTTCGTGTAGATCATTTTTCATATTGGGTTTGACTTGGTCCGACTCATCCTAGCTCAATAGAGGCCCATTTGACCTAAATCGTAATTTCCCGGGAATTATTGGGCTTGCATGCAATACTATGGAAAACTTTGATTTAAAGAGGGAGAAACCAATGTTTCTCCTCACTTTTCACTCTGGAACATTGGAGGTCGCCATCTCTGCTCTTCCTCCTCTCCATCTCAACCCTTGAAGCCTTGCATGAAGGAGGATTCGACTCCACATACCTTCACCTTCAGGCTTGTACGACGTCCCACTCGAATCCATCTCCTTTAAACTAAAGAGAGCCCACTTTGATTTGGAAGTTCCCTGAGCATACAGCAAGAAAGAGTTGAGGGAAGGGTTAACACTGGTAAAAGGCAAATATTTGAGTCATACGTGATGCATGTATGATTAAGTTATTGACTATTGAGTTAGCTCCTTACATTCTCCAATTTCAGCCATTTTTCACTGTTTAATGGTATACAAGTGGGATATGGACTGACTTAGGATGATCAAAACGGAATAGGAGGGTCTGTGAGTGTCGAATACCTTTAGGGACACTTCAATTAAGTCACAGACACTTTTCATAAGTTAGGTTCTGGATTGATTCCGAATTGAACGGAGCAGCAGAACCAACTTCAGGTTTCTGAAAGTTACAGCGAAGCTACAGCTAAGCCGTGAGTATTTACGGCTCAAAGTCCCGAGAGCAACAAATTGGGTTTTTGTACTGCGGCTCACCCACGGCTGCGAAGTGAATTTCACTATGGCTAAGCCGTGTCCAACTCGTACCCAAGCCGTAAGCCTTCCTATGAAAAGCTTTCCAGAAAGCTCAAAAGACCCATTTCTTCTACGACTTACACACGGCTTCACCGTGAAACGCACTCCGGCTAAGCCGTAACCTGACCGTAACCTAGCCATAGGCTTAGCACGGTTAAGCCATAGGCCAACATACGGTTAAGCCGTAGCTGCGCCTGAAATCTAGAAAGGAATCCGAACCACTCGGCTAGGCCGTAACCTTGTACATAGCTAAGCTGTAAGAACCCAGTGAATATATGATATTGGGAACCCTCAATGACCTTGTAGGGCTTAGTATTGGCACCTTTCACACCTCCACACTGGTTCACTGGCAAGCACATGTTGGAGAAAATAAACGATTTTCGGATAATCTCCCAATAGCAAGTCATGGATGTTGGCATAAGAAGGGGTGTCCTGTATGCATATGAGGTAATACCAAGACGCGGTAACACAACGACACTGGACGTCTTATAAGTACATTGTGTTGCATGTCCTTGGGGATCATCGGTTTCCTAATATAGGGTGGATAGTGATTCCTTGGATACTTACTTAATCCGAATGCATTCATCTTGCTAACGTACATCACCTTCAGCATGATGGTTATCGGATTCACTTCCTCTAGCAAACCCTGAGGTAATTCAGACCTGAGTTTCTAATGAGTGCGTGTCTGACAAGCCGGAGCTTCTATTGAGTGTGTGCTTACTAGCCAAGGGTATAGCCGAGGTTCGACCCTTGCAGCTCACATGCATATACTTCGTTTAATCATCCGTCTGCTTTCATGATTAATTACACTTTTAGATTGATATCTCTTATGTATGCTATGACTAGTATGATTGAATCTAAGTCGGCACCACTTAGCTTGTGTCCTTTGGGTATATGTATGTCATTACTGTAGTAGTTTACGGAGGATTTGTCGACGCTCCTCGGAAAGCTAGCTTGATCCCTTAGCGACCCATATGTACGCTCCCTTTTGGGAGAATAGAGCATCGTGGTTACCCATCAGTATATACAATGTTTTTAAGTGTAATTTCCTCATTCATTGCTACTCATGCACCATATGTCTATTAAACTATCAGTTCTCTCTTTGATTAATGCATACTGTCAAGTTCATTTGATACATTATGCCATACTAGTTTCTTATGCCTCGGTACTTGCTTAACCGTCGTGTTAATAGGGTTACTCTTGGTATTGCAAGTACAGAGCTCAGTTCCAACTCGGGTGTTGACGCACCCCCGAAGAGTGCCCCAACGGTACCTCGGGGTATAGATGAATGGAAGGATGGCGATGTCTTTTATTAGTCATCCTACGGAGTGCGTCGGGCTTTGGAGGCGTTGCTATCTCATGTTGGTCTTTCCTCGGGGAAAGTGCAAATGGAACATTTTGTGTTTGACTCCTTTAATAGGGGATGGGTGTATGAAATGAAATGAAATGAAATTATAGACTTAAGGACTGATATATATACCTATATATCTATCTATGCATGAAGAAGAATATGTTCTTTAACTTGCTCTTGATTATTACTGAGTATTTCGCAGGCATCCGCTTATGATGAGTTATATCCCTACGTGTGTTGGCTTGCCTCACACGTTTTTATGGAATCTCCTTTGTAGGATTCCGTGCACAACTCTTCAGGGCATGGATTTCTACGGGATTACGTATCCACGCCCTGGGGGCCTATTTAATCCCCAAATTCCCGGGATCGGAGCGTGACAATTCTTTTATTCATTTTCATTCAATACGTGCACAACTGCTTAGTATATGTTTATTTCCTTCATTTAATCAACATTTTTACTTTATTCAATGGATACAACATGCTATGTTTATATTTGCTTATTCTTACTAAATCGTCATATTTATAGTGCTACTTTTGGTGTTACAGATATAGACACTGACGCACCCGACACACCCATCGAGGAAGTCATAGCGACTCCTCATGGTTTGGAAGAATGGATTGCGGATGATATATTTTAATCACGCGTCACATGGGAGTATTTTAGGGCATGTTTAGGGTTGCCACCTGGAGTGGCATCCCTTTTGCATCTAGCCATCGTATTTTATTGTTGTGGTGTGATTTACTAATGATGGACTGTACTTTGCATACAAATGTGTTTATTGTTACAAATTCATGTACATATTGAATTGCATACAAATAGACTTGTATTTTTAGACACTATTACGTAGATACATTATTTTGGACAATGTAAATATACATGGGCTCATGGTTTCATGACCTTCATCCAAATGACTGTTGTGAATTCTGTGTCTTTTGTTTATAATTGAAATTAAATGGTGACTTGATTTATGCTTAATGCCAAATTCCAAGTCATGAAATGTATAGGTTAATACTTACTTAAGTGAATTACACAGGCTTTCTCAAAAAGTTCAAATTTAAACATATTACGTGATACTCCTCACATGTGAATCCTCTAGGAATCCCTCTGTAGAGGTTCGTACGTGCCTCGGGCAAGTCGTGAATCTCCATTGGATATGCATGTTGTGCATTGGGGTTCGTCCTAATTTTGAAATCTCGGGCTCAGGGCGTGACACTTCTGTAACCTAGAGTTATTCCATTAAAAAACTCAAAGAATGGGAGTACAAATAAAACCTCATATCTTTGTTCTGAAGGGAAAATCATATCCATGCACTCTGTGAACTTTACCAAGATCATGTCCAATAAGGCGAATCTCTTTGCCAAGCACTGGTTCTTACGATAAGGTGAGTACCACATGCAGAAATACTTTATGAGGAACCAACTTATGATCAATTCAAGTGAACTATAAAACAAGAACACCCCCTAGTATAAGTCACCGATCCCAAGTTTGGTACTCATCAAATAGATTGGACCATTAGGTTGGCTTGCATTTATTTTGAATGGTAAAAACTTGTCCGCCATTGATCAAGTGGTTAGGATGTGATTTGAGCCTCCGATACCATAGACGGGTAGGTGGGGGAGGGGGTATCTTTCATATATATATATATGAAAAATTCTAACAAATGCTTTCATATATGAAACACTCTAACAAACGCTCCTTCTTTGAAAGGGCATTTTTGCCTCCATATAGCATCCAATGAAACCTCTGAAGACATCTTATTTTAAGAGACATGTTGATTACATTATCTCTCCTGTTTTATTATCCCTCTTTATTTTTTCTCTCTTTTACTATCTCCTCCTATTTTTTTCTCTTTCAAAGGAATTTCCTTGCCAAAGATATTTTTAAACTCAAAATCAAGTTAGCGGGGCCCAATATTGTAAAAAAATAACACATGAAGCAATCTTTTTTTTTTTTTTTGAAAAATCCTCACTATTGTTATTAATGATGGGGGTCGAACTATGATCAGTTCAAGTTCCAAACCTCAAATAATCCTCTTGGTGTGGAATAAGTACTCTTTTTGGTTAGCTTTTTTTATAGAGGAAGTTTAGAGTCTTTAAGATGATCTCAAGCATTTGTTGAAAGAGAAAATTTAGGAGTCATATAGAGAAAAAGTACGAGCAATAAGTTAGCCTTTTGAGAGAGAAATTAAGAGCCATTTAAGCCATTTGCTTTCCTCTTTTTTCCAAACAACACAACACAACTCATCCTTCTCTCATTCGTTAAAAGCATGGGGAGTTCATCTTTTAAAAATGCCCTAGTGTCACCTAGCGTTCGCCCATATATATATATGAGTAATTCTCAAAAACTCCCCATTTAAAAAAGGGGAGTTTATGCCCATTTTAACATGTCCAATAAAAATTTACCATCTCACAAGTACAAAGCAAAAAATAAGGAATAGTTAATTTTAAGGAGATATTGATGACACATGTTAAAATCTCAGAAGCTAAAATGGGCCTTTTTTTGTGAAAAATGCCCTCGTAGTTTTGTAGCGTGACCATATATCTATCTATATATATATATATATAGAGCCTCTCTCCTAAGCTAAAGCTTAGGATATAGTGAGCTCAAGTGTGTGGCTTACACCTGGTGGGGGTGGACTCACATGGGTGTTGGGGGGGGGGGGGGTGATTTGAAGGATTCCCTATGGCCCTTCTCTTTAAAAAAATTAGTTCCAATCGTGGTTTCTATCATATTCATCTGGGCCTTAAAAATTTAATGGTCAACAGTCCATTTGGATTGGTACACAGTCGATCTAACAGTCTAGTAAGTTCGAATTTGACCAAACATTGGTGAACATGTGCAATTCAGGGGGGTTGTGTGTTTGGTGCATTTGGATAGACCAAAGGTGAGCCCCAATGGCTCGGGCTTATGAAATTTCTTATATAGCTGGAGCTTAGGAGAGGCTTGTCCATATATATATGGAAACGGTCATGCGAGGACAGTCCTTATGGACCATTTCTCACTGTTTTGGATTGTGTGGCCCACATTGCAAGCCATCCAAGTGGATCACATATATGACCTCCCTAAATTGTATACTTCTATCAATTTTGGGTCTCATCCAAACAGATTGGATCATTAAATCGACCGCACACTCATATATATAAATAAATATATATAAAGTCTATTCGGATAGATGTGTAGTTGATCTAATGACCCAATCTATTTTAATGAGACCCAAAATTGGTGGACGTGTGTAATTTAGGGGGGGGTCATGTGTGTGATCCATTTGGGTGGCTCACAGCATTGGCCACACTGAGGGTTGTCCTTACAGTCCTTGTGGTTGTTTTGCATGTGGAGCTCACATTGCAAGCTATCTAAATGGATCACACACACGATCCCATTGAATTGCACACATTCACAAATTTTGGGTCTCATTTGAAAATCCTGGACTGTTGGATTGACTACAACGTGGGACCTACTATGTGAAATGGTCAAATTTGGTTTGGTTTGTAAGGACCATAACGACAACCCTTCCAGGACCATTTCTCATATATATATATTGGAATTCTAGAAAATGCCCTTCTATAATAGGGGTGTTTTTCCCTCCATTTTTTTATGAAACATATTTATGCTACGTCACCATCCCCTTTTCCTTTCCTTTCTAAAAAGTCAACCCCAAGGCCTCTTTTCCACTATTCATGTGCCTAGTTTTCCCACTTACCACTCTTCGCACTATCACACTGAATGCTAAGGAAAGCCTAAGAAGGTATCTTCTAGGCAACCAATAAATGAAAGAATGTCATGCAGTTGGGCCTACAATTGCTCACAATGCTCTTATTCCAATAGGTTGGAGAGTCACTGTTAAGGTGAAGAGGACTATAAGGTACTTCATTTACAAGGTTTTTCATTTGCAAATGATAGAAGGGCCCACAACTGCTCAGAGTGACTGTTGAGGTGAAGGAGACTATGAGGAGCTTATCGACAACATATCCCATTTGCAATAAATGACAACTATGAGACTATTGGTAGGAGATCATAAAAGATGAGCATACTTTAATGTGGCTTTTCATCTTCATAGATGCGCCTCGTTAAGAAACATTTATAGCTTTCACAATTGTGCCACTTATGCATTTCTAAATTGATGGAAAAAAGGGGCGTCCACAAAGGAAATACGCCTGGGCACTCCATAGCCTTGCGCTGTTGCCCCCGCCACACCCCCCCTCCAATATATATATATGTCAAACGGTCCTGTAAGGACGGTCCTTATAGACCATTTTTCACCATTTTAGATAGTCCAGCCCACGTTGCAAGTTATCCAAATGGATCACATACATGCCGCCCCCTCCCCTCCTTAAATTGCACACAGCTAACCAATTTTAGGTCCTATTTAAGTAGATTGAATTATTGGATCGACTGCACATCCATCCGAATAGACTTTATATACATACATATAAATATAACATCGCATCTGGAAAGGGGCATTTCTACCCTATCTTTTCTCCAAATACAATGTCTAGATGTGGATATTATTTCTCCTTCCAAATCAAGGATTTATTACATTCTATTTCCTTCTTTTTCTCTTTTGATAGAGTTGTTTTAGTTGGAAAGATATACTTTATTGGATATATATAGATTGTTGTATATTGGAAACCAATAAGATCAACTCTCTTTGCTCCACATGGGTAGGTAGCTTGACATTTGGAAATCACCAATAAGATCATTTAGTTTGAATAGATAAATGGATTTCTCACGAGTGGTCCCAACTAATGGGGTCTTGAAATTGCCCACTTTGAAAATGAAGTTCTTAAAAACATCAACTACATCTTCTGGTGTCTTTAGAGAGAATATTTTGAAACCATTTATAGAGAAAATAGGATCCATGCTATCCTCTTTTTCATAACAACTACATTTAATGCAAGTACAAGTATCTTTATTTCATTGAATAAACACCTAGGGCGCTTTTCTTTACAAAATGCCTGGGGAGCTATACAACGTCCCTCTATTTATAGGGGCAAACCCACGTTGTAGAATGTGGGTGCAATTGCACCCACTCGATTTGAAAAATGCCGATGATAGGCTTCTAGCTGCATGGCCTACACCCCAGCTTCAAAATGGATTTTGCCCTACCCTTTGAGTCAGTATAGTCTCTCTTCAGTTTTGCTCTATTTCATCGTGGTGTTATTCTTCTGCAACTAACGTTTGGGGAAGAAGAAAGAGTCAATGAGACTCTTCTCTTTGGACCTTTAAACTGTTTGGGTTCTTTTCTTTCTCTTAGCCTTAGGTCAAAGGCTCTCTTTTTAACCATAAGATTGAGAGCAAAAGTGAAAGGACAAATCACACGGACAAAAGAGCTGTTAGGTTTGTCTTTCTCTTCTTGAGTGAGGTGAATGAGAGAGAAAGGATTAAAGAAAGTAAGAAAGGGGGCATGGTCAAGAATGGGTCCCTGATTAAAGGGCTTGGCAAAGTTGTTTATTTATTTATTTATTTATTTTTTTTATGACCTGGGCTACTTTCACTACTACACGAGTACACGTCAAGAGGTAGCCATAACAGGGCTTGCGAACCAAGCAACCTTACATGGTAGAGTTAATGCAAAGAATATAGTAAAAGAATACAAAAAGTCTGCCGCACCCAAATGAGAATTCTGAGTCTGCCATCACCTCTATTTATATGAATATATATGCATATATATAAGAGTATTGTTGAGTGTTAGAAGTTGGGTAGAAGAAGGAAGAAATGGCAAAATGAATTTAGTTCAATAAACAAAGAGAGGAAGAAATTCTTTCTCTAGCTATTGTATTTTTGTTATAGGTAAGGGGAACTTCCCTTAGTGAAAAAATCACAAAAAAGAGAGCAAGAGGTAAAAGGAAAAGATCAAAGGGGAATATAGGTATCAGAGCCTTGTACCCACTCAAAAAAGACTACAAAATAACACTCTCCTAAGGAATATTTCTGTCAACCTTTTGATTGGCTAAAGCATCTACTATAGCGCTGGCCGATCTTAGAACGTGGTGGGTAACAACATAAACATTGGTGGATAGAAATCAAATTTCATCATAGAGAATTTGAAACTTCCAACAATTAGCTTTTCAATTAGATGCCAAGCAACCATATTAGAGGAATCACTCTTCAAGACTAGGTCACCATTAAAGTTTCTCACGAAGCATCGAATAGCTTTCAAAATTACAAAACCTCCCATTCATTGGATCCATAAATGCCCACATACTTAGAGAAGATAAATAAAACGGCCCGTTGCAATTTCAAAGCACACAACCAATTCCATTGGACTCGTTTTACCTCTCACTGCACCATCGACCTCCCTGATTTCATTTGCATTTGTTGCATTAAATAAGAGAGAGACCCCAATAACACCGAAATAAGGACTCTAGAGTCCTTATTTTAGCACCTGCTCCTACTGTGATGCTTAATAAAGCCAGTGCACAATCCAACAGCTCCTTTGGGAAAAGGCTCCTTTTCTAGCTCTTGTTTTTTTTTTTTCCGCTCTAGAGAGGAAAATCAAAATCCAAAAGACAGTTCATGAGAGGTGGCGGAGAGCAATTTCTACACCGTCATAAGAAATCATGCAGTCAAAATAATCTTCACTCTTTGCATGTGGGGACTGCTAAAAAATAAATAAGAAATGAGCTTCTGATCAAAAGTCCTCCATCAAACAATTCAGACTGCCCAGCGAATGTAATATCGGTCTCAATAAAAAGGGTTACCATCGTTTTAAACATAATGACCAACTAAACAGTTTCAACCCCTTCCCCAAAAGCAATAACAAAAATGATTATGAAATAAGAAAATAGAATTTTCATACTTTTCTTGGAAGTTAAAACACATATAAACAATTCTTTAGTGTATGCTCAAGTCTAATGATGTTAACTTTTTAGACGCTGGGATGTAGAGAACGCAGGAGAGGTAGATACTTTTTTGTGATTGAGAAGATACTTTTTTGTGATTGAGAAGAGAAGGTGGGGAGGAGTAGTGGAGAGTGTAGGATTCTACTCTCAGAGAAACCGTTGAATCCTTGCAGTATACAAACACACCTTAAACTCATTGCATGGAGAACTATGTTATCAACATATTTCCAAAAAACATATTATGGATCTAATCCTTGGAAAAATAGATTTTAAGCAATGATTCTTCATTTAAAATGAATTTGGAGGAAAATCTCATCTCATTTTTGTAGTGTCTATCTTTTGTTTGGAAACTATTTCATTAAGGGCCTGATTGTTTGTATTAGATTATATAGGAATTCGTAGTCAATTGAGTTTTACCAAAAGGCTTTTTAAAAGGTGAAGTGTGAATGTTATCGATTGAGAGATGAAGGATATG
Organism: Sextonia rubra; assembly: GCA_037013555.1. Taxonomy (NCBI): domain Eukaryota; kingdom Viridiplantae; phylum Streptophyta; class Magnoliopsida; order Laurales; family Lauraceae; genus Sextonia; species Sextonia rubra. The sequence continues at coordinate 128,489,083 of JASUAD010000001.1, forward strand.
ACGTTGACTTAGGTGGGACCTTTCACTCTTTTAGGATTTGAATTATTAAAATAATGGCTGGGTACTAATTCCCCATCTGCCCTTTATTTAATTTTCCATTAAATGAGCAATTATTTGATGGCCATTTTTATAATTGACCTTTGATCTCCTTTTTTGATCACTTATAGAATGAATTTCTATGTAGTAAATGCAAACAAACTGACCCTGATGCGCTTTCTTTTGTTAACTGTCGGATTAGACCCTTGACCATTGCTTGGGCATCAAAGTGCACTGGACTGCGAGCGTGGATATCAATAGGCTCGCTGCCGCATGTCACGTCATTGTAAGGAGCTTTGAATAACCTTATTGATTTCCACTGAACGAGTTTAAGTGAGTTGGTTCAGATCGTCAGCTTAGCCAAGTTTGACTCAACTCACTGAGTCACAAGTGACTTTGTTTATGCCCATTCAAGGGCTAGCCATTTCTTCCAGAGGTTGCTCCATCCAAGAGATAATTGGGTGTATCTACCGTGTAAAGGCATAACTCATTTGAAAGAAGGGTCCTAATCCTTTTCATGAAGGTCACAACTCACAACCCTTTCATGGTCAGAATCCTCGTTTGAAAGGTCTTGACATGCAAAAGTTCTGTCCACTCATGAATAGACAGGCCTACACACATTTAGCCATAAACCCAGCTCTCAAATCCATGATTTTCCACCCATGAATTTCGTGAAGCACATCCCATATCATACCCTCATGATCTCCTTTAATTTTGATTGGATTGAGCCTATCAAATCTTACACCATGTCTAATTGGTCTATGCACAGCAATATTTGTTGGCCCATGTCAAATTCACCTGTGGTCATGTTCGTATCACGGTCAATGTGATCTCATATTTTGTTGGACTCGAGCATGGAATTATTATTATTATTATTATTATTATTATTAGTAGTAGTAGTAGTAGTAGTAGTAGAGTGTTGTGTTATTTGAAGTTGAGATGAAGAAGAGAAATTTAGTTGGTTCAAGAAACAAAGCAATTTTTTATTTTTATTTTTTTAATTTTTATTTTATGTGCTTGTTGCATTTGATTCATCCCTCCAGATAAAACAAAGGCCCAAGAGTAAGTTACAGTTTTATTTTCAATGGATCAAACTTCTCATTTTGGCGTCTGCTCCTCATTTTAGTTCATTCTTCTCTTTTGGGTGTTGGAGAAGAAATCAAAATGCAATGGAAAGTTCAGGAGAGGAGGTGAGCAGAGTTCTACACCCTCAAAGGAAACCATGGAGGAGTCAGCACCATCCTCACTCTTTGCATGGAGGACTAGATGAAAAAGAAAGAAATAAAGAGGAGCACTTCAATTCACTAATGTTCTATTATGACCATCTAATTTTTGTTTCTTAAAAGTCCTCCATCATGCAATTCAGACTGCCAAATGAATATAATATTGGTCTCTTACACTTCTAGTCTATGTTTTTGAATTTTGTGAATTTTGAGCTGGTTTCTATTTGGGGAGGATGAAGAAATTAATGGGTATAGAAATAGGTCAAGGCGTGGTTAATCATGGAGTTGATTGTCTACTTCATGCAGAAAATTTATCTCTGCTTTCTTCCTATAAAATGAAATCTAACTCATGCAAATCTCCACCCTGTACATTTCTCTCCCTCATAATTGGCTTCACCTCTACTCTAGAAGCTCACAAAATGCCCTTAGGTTGGGACCTAATGGTTCATTGGATTACTCCAATTATTAACGCCGTGGTGACTATGACCTCCACCATAGAGTCCTCCCATTTCCAAGTGATCATTTTATCTGATTAGCCGTTAAACTTATAACATCAACAAAATACAAGCAGATATAGCAAAAGAAGAAAGGACCCTAAAAATCAGGATGCTAAAATCATCTTCCATGAATCATTTGAAAAAAGAGAACACTTCAAAACAAAATTCAAGAATTCTTTACATGAAATGCTTAGAAGAATTATATCTATTGCAATCCGACGAATGCAAGGGTAATGCCTGGAACTCTAGTGGCCTCATTCAATCTATACGAAGCCCATGTCTTATCTCTTAATTGTCTATAAAGATTTGTAGAGCTTCCAATCAGATTTGAATGGCAGCTTGCAATTGTAATTCAACAAAAAGTAGTTTTCCTAGAACAGCACCACCTATGTCAGTTCATTGCCTGTAATAATCCTCAAGAGGCTTTCTTCAATCTAAGGTATGTAGCTTTTCATATTCTATCTTCAGTCTAAGATATGCTGCTTTTCATCTTCTATCTAAGATATGCTGCTTTTCATCTTCTATCTTCAGGCTAATATATGCTGCTTTTCATCTTCTATCTTCAGCCCCAACTAAGGATGAGAGCATAGAGAATTTCGTTCCATGCATCAGGGACCCCAGGGAGACACCAGTGGCTGCAATCCTGCTTGCTGAGTGACGCAGGCCCCATCATGGGCCCGCGATAGTATCTGGATGGGTGGCCATCTGGCCTAAGTGCTGTCATGTGGGTCACATCCATTATCTCCAAGTCCAACTTCATCTCTGGATCCATAACAGACAACACCTCTTTGATGGGGTTCGTCAGGTGAGCCCATGGTGGGGATGACAGTGACGATGAGCTTATATCTGGCTGCATTTCGAAATCACAGCGCCCTCCAGTCTTCCAATTCCCACCTCTGGATTGAAATGATTAAAACTCCTTCAGATCAAATACTACCAATCTCTTGAAATTAAAACATTGCAAAAAGGTTGAATGCTTTGGCAAAAAGGAAAGAAAAGAAGTTTTGGAACTGAAAAGAAAAGAAGTTTTGGAACCCCTTTCCTCTACCAGTACTTGCTCACTTATAACATTTCTGCATATCATATGTTTCTCATGTTCCCATGACATTATTTGTATCAGATATAACAAAGCATAGAGTACAGCTATTATTGATGAAGACCAAAAAAAAAAAAAAAGGGTTCCTATGCAAAGGCACTTGTTCTTACAAAAATTTTGATTTCCTGCATGCTTGCATGTTGTTCTACTCAATTTGCAATGACTTACTATGCTAAAGCATCCCAACAATCAAGCCAAACTTCTCCAAATGTTCTTTAGCCAGTAAAAAAGAATTGGATAGTTGCATGACAATTAGAATTAGATAAAACAAACCATGATTAAAGAAATAGAACCACATTAGTAACCAAGAACTGGATCTAACTACTGCCATCATCATCAAAGCGTTGTCCCAACTATGTTGGGTCAGCTAAAGGCATGATTTAAGCAAACAAAAAAAATCTGTGTAATATAAAAGAATATAGGAACTAACCTGTAATGAACTGGAGCATATGTACGAAAGATCACCATTGCTGAAATCAAATTCACTTCCCTACTTATCCAGTCAAATAATGTCTGAATTGATTTCCTGTAAGCATCTTCTATGCTCATGTCCATATTCACATCATCGCCTACTTGGAAATAGCAGCCCCTGCCCACATATTACCATTCCAAAATCCTAGTTATTAATACTTCTAACATAGGTAACTAAAATTCTTGTTAATCAACTTTAGGCATTGATGTTCGTGCCCAAATTTATATCAAGATTACTAAAAGATGAGCTTTCAGGTCTGCGGCACAGTGACAGGTTGTTAGTTCAATTGTTGATCCCTTGGCAGTGCGGCCAAACAGTTGCGCCCTTGGTATATCAGGATGCAAGTTATATTTATTTGTGAAAGCACTCTGTTGAGCAAAACTCATCCTTGGTGAATCATATTATGAAAGTGGACCCCACAGAACAGCACCCACCCAAATTTCAGAGTGGAGCGCACTTCCCATCACTGTCAGGTCTTGATTGAAAGGTATATTGGTTAGCAAATAAAAACATATGTTCTTCTTGTTGATCAGATCCAATCTCAGGCATAATAAGATAAAGAATTTCAAGAGATTTTTATTACCCAATTTTAATCTTGTTATGGTTCCACCAGTTGCCTGTGTTGAAAATAAGAACATCTCCATCCTTCCACTGTGCAGAGCTAGAATCTATGACATCCAATTTCAGTAACGATTGCACATTTGCTGGAGCCCCAGCTGGCAACCGACCCTCCTGCACTAGAAAAGGAGATCTGTAGTACTCTACTGTGCAGTTATGTGACTTGAATTTAAATATCAAGGACCCAATGTGCTTTGTTATTGGGCTTCCATTGACTTCATAGACTGAATCCTTATCAGCAATTGCAGAAGACAGCATGCAGAGAAGGGATTCCCATTGGTTTCTGCCTATAGAATCACCGACAAATATCAACCGACGATTTCGTAGCTTCTCCAGCATTGTGATTGCATCAAACCTTCAGAGGAAGTAGGGAAAGAAGCAAGCTCAAGTCATTGCAATACGCCAAAAGATAATTCACCAAAAAGGAAAAGAAACAAGCAGAACAAAGAAGACTGCATCAATCGAAAACCAAAAACCATAAGAACAAAGAACATTCAGAAATTTGCATTATATTAGCAAGAAAGGGGGTCACACAGCCTGACAACTTTCTTGGTGTTGGTTTGATTCACTACTCCTTTCAATGGAAGCATGTCATAAGGACTATATGTTGTTGATAGTGCTATGATTTCTGAATCTTCAATAAAAGCATAATAATCTAGAAATCAAACCAGACCAGGAAGGATTAAAAACTGTGGTATCCAAAGCACGTCTTTGACGCTCTTTCCAGTGGCAGGATGGCTCTTTGGAACATCTGCCATGGTATATGGCGGCTTCATGTTTGGATTGCTTCACCCGTCAGCCTTAAATGGTGTAGCAATGTTGAGCCTCAAAATCATTGAGGAAGAGACAGAGTAGAAAGCAAGAAGGTTGAGAACTACTCCAACTACCATTTGAGACTTTTTAACTTAACGAAGGAAAAGGTATGAAGAGAAAAACTATAGGCTTTTTCCTATGATTTAGAGCACCATATGCAACACCATAATGTTCTTACTTCTCACAGACTAAAAAAATTTTCCAGCAAAAATTAATTGCAAGATATCAATTGTATTTGTTTCAAGACTACACATACACTCAATATACCGTATATTTTCAATGAGAGATACTAAAAATCCATGAAGAATATGTTTGAGCATCCTAGAAAAGCAATAACACACTTGCAATCATTCATACCAGACTAAAGACCAGTAGTCCAACTAGGTAAAAATACCAAATATAGAAACAAAACATTTGAAGAAAGCTAAAGAAGGATGAGGAGCAGAACCTGGGAAGATTACACTTCTTGGGTTGCCACCGCCATTTCGCATAGGAATTATTGGGCCTTTGATTCTCTGAACAGCGGAACTCTTGGTCCAAGAACTTGCAATTTCTGGACTCATACAGTGGATAGCTCTCGTCCCAAACCCACTCCCCTTCATACAAATTACATCCTCGATTTTCAAGAACATCCCACCACAGAGAATTCCCTTCAGGACCTGCAAAATCGACCTGTGTCGCCCAGTGTGGCAGCAGCTGGAGCTGATTTTCTTGAAGGTTGCTACCCCAGTTGTAGACGCAAGCAAAAGCAACCAGGAAGATGAAGCAAAAAACCCACGAATGCCCACGGGTCATGAACTTCTTCAAGAAATTCATTGAAATTATTCTTATTCTGGGTAGAAGTAGTGGAGCAGAACTGTAGAAGATGTTATGGGTATGTATGGAAATGAATAGTAGAACAGGAATCTGAGTTCTAGAGAAATGGGTATGTCTAAAAATGAGTATCATAAAAGAATTTGAAATGGGTATGTAAGTATGCAAAATTGAAATTTGCGTTTGTAAACAGAATTCAAGACTCTTGTTGGGTTCTTGGTAGTTTTCCTGAAGAGGGAGAATCAAGAGAAGAATAAGCACTCATTCATTGTTACTCTTACAGATGTGATGAGAGAGAGGCTGGTTAAGAAGAGGACGACAATGGAATTCATGGCAAGCTGTAGTTAGATTCTTCTATTTTGATTTACGGGCACGTTTCTCTCATTGCCAAGAGCCAAAAAAAAAAATCTAGCTGGGATAGATAAACCCAACCTTTTGAAATGCATTACTTTCATCGTCAACTATATTTTAAATTTGAATTTACCTGCCTATCTCTACCATCTCATAACAAACGATCCCAACATCCTGTTTAACATGTCACACGGACCCCACGAAGTACGGGTCCACATTTTACTTTAAAACCTACATCGATACTTTTGGGTTCTGTCTTGTATTCTAATTTAGCCAGACTGATTTATTCAGAACCGAGGTTCAAGATTAGGCATACTTTAGCCAGTATGGGTTTTCTTGTTAGGCAAAAAAGCAGGAGCTATATATATTAATGCACTATAACCTTAGATTGGGAGGGAATTGAGATGGGATCATGATAAATGAGTTTTCTCCCTGTGGACGTGGACAAAGTTGCTGAACTAAGTAAAGTTATTATGTTCATGTGTGTGATTGCTTGATAGTATGATTGCGTGTGTTCATTGTGGTTAATCTGTTGATTGCGGCTATTTCCATTGCACCTCTTTTCCTAACAAATACACCATTGGATCAATTGATTATACATGAGCAACTCTCAAAATCTCACTCATTTTAATTGATTCCCTTTTTGCTCTCCTATGTTTTTCGGCCGCGAAGCCCACCTTGACCAATCATGACACACATTCTATCTCCGTGAATTTATATATAGCTTGAATTTGATATTTATTCAACTTTTACTCACCATTAAATTGAAAATAACAAGAAATTGATGCCTCTAAAACTATTAAATTTTGGGGTTATGGATAAGGGGTTAAGATAATCTAATGGAGCTGAAAGATTTTACATAAATACATCTTATCTAGATTATTACATCCAATGGCATTCCATGATTGTCATACACCTTTATGGGCCCATCCACAAGAAGTCTTCTTTTGAAAAAAAAACTTGCCAAAGTTTTCTATTGCTCCTCATTAAACATTAACGAATAACTATATATAATTCAATCATTTCACACATATTACTCAAAGATTGGTAATAAAGCCCCTTGTGTATATATACATAGGGAGTGCTAAAAACCTCCCTGGAGTCTCTTCCCATTTGGGCCTATTATGCTGCATGACAATAATGAAATGCCACTAGAAAACTACCATTCGATGAGTGCAAATTTGAGCTTCATACCAATTCACGGGTAGTATGTGTGAAATATTTGGATTGACTCAAGGTGGGGTCCATGTCCTAAAAACAAGGGGAGTAAAAAGGGAAGTTCTAAAAATGGGAACCTTCTAAGAATTCCTCTTATATATATATATATATACTAGCAACAAAAGCCCGTGCCAAGCTCAGGCAAAAAACTGAGAATATATTAAAATATTAAATGTATTAAAATATTATTAAGAAAAAATTATACATTCTTTTTTTTTCTATTAATCTTTCTATTTTAGGTTTATCTTTTCTTTTTTGGGTTTAGGGCTAGGGTTGTATACATAATGAATACAAATGGGTAAAAAAAATTCAAGACAAGTAATAATATTTCTATTTTTGATTTATTTTTCTATTTCCACAATTTCATTTGTGATAACTGATTTTCAATAATTGAACATCCCTTGAACAATCGTTCCTTCAACTGCAAGGAGAAATAAAATGATGAGGATAAAATATAAACAGAAAAAAGGTAATATGAAACTCAAATAAAATTAAAAGAAAATGGTCACATAATAAGAAATCAAGTTTGATCATGGTGCACGTTCTTATATTAACCCTATCAAAAGAATGTGTGAAACAGGAATTCAATCTCTATATAATTTTTTACCTGCAAGGAGAAAGAAAAATGGTGAGAAAAAAAAATTGGTGAGGATAAAACATAGAGTGGTCTTATGCCTCCACCAATTTAGTCATCTTGGATGGTGGGTCATAGTGGATCAAATCCACAAAGGAAGTAGGTCCCCAAAGTCACCCAGAAGTGGGGAAGGAGTGGGGATAAAGATAGATTTTAGGAGAAAATCTCTCCCCCTCATTGGAGTAATCTCTGAATAGAGATGGTGATAGATTTTAGGGGAAAATTTTGAATTGATGAGAAAAAGGTTTGAATACCATTTATTCAAATAGAGAGATTTTTGGGGAAATAATGAAATAGAAGAGAGAGAGATGAGGGTAGAGAGAGATTTTAGGGGATGATGCAAATATGGTGGGGAGAGAGGGAGAGATGACGTGGCGCTCTAGAAAAAAAGAAAAATAGGGGGTGCTGATGTGGCACCCTCCAGAGACCTCTATTTTTGTAGCTTTAATATATATAATTGAGTGATTAATCCGATGATTAGCCATTATCTAATTGTGCTGTGAGAACCAAACGGGGATGGACTGGGTGGATCTCAAGATCTCGTGGGCCCTATCAGTGTAAAGTGATGAGTTCACATGAATACTAGATTACCTAACATCTTGATCAACAGCCAACTATTCATCACCCTTAAAAACGGGTGCACAGTCCATGGTGCACCCTTGAATTGGTTCAGTCCATCCGGATGAGTGTAAAAACTGATAAAGATAGGTGGGCCCCAAACTTGTGAAATCAAGTCTTCATTGATAGATCATTCCATCTCAGATTTGGGACAGGGACATCCAGGTGCGGCTCAATTCAAGACACCCTCCAAGACCCTTGGAGACTATTTGTAAGTTTTCATTTTTGTAATGATCACAGCACAAATGTGGCTTATAGGCCACAAAAGAAAAAGAAAAAGAAAAAAAAAAAGAGTTTGTAAAATCACTGTGACAGAGAACATTGGTGATACTCGTCGGAAGAGTGAAAATTCTTTGCCCAGTTTTCCTATTTTCCCACTAGTGGAGAATTTCTCACCTAGCTATTTAAAAGGGTTTTAAGAAAAGTTCAATGATAAATGGTTTCAATTACCAACGTAGTGGGGCGAATATTTGATGACAACGAGCGAATATTTTAAAATTTTATCTAATAAACAACAAGCAAAGTTCAATTTTTTGAAATTTTATTTGGATGCCTTAGATTGGAGAGAAAATAACATCCAATATATTTGACTTTTTGTATTAACTGAGGGACCGTTTTGAACTCTAATCTAATTATTAACAGTTAATTTGACTAAGTTCTAAAAGAAAAGCTTTAACTTTTAAGTTCTAATTTTAAAATGATAAAATTATAAAAAGCTAATGTTTGATAAGGCAATTGGTGGCCCACACTAAGGAATTATGGTAATTAAGGCCTACCTTTTAAAACGTATGATGTAGAACCTATCATTTACATCATTTTAAACTTTCATTAGTTTATTTTTATTCAACACGTATAAATTTTTGCATTGTTCACTTCTTCCACTTCCGCTAAAAAAGATAAGCACGTTTCTGAAAGTGAGTCACACACACATGAGAAAAAATAAGTTATTTTTAGAGTTACCAAATACCCTCTAACTCTAAAACCACGTTAATTTTATCTTTCAATACGCATCATCTCGTAGATTATTATGGCAAATATCTGTGGAGTTTTTGAAAATATTTCAAGAATTTCACCAATTTCACATCAATGATTAAACAGTATTTTCTTTTATAACTTTGTGTTATTTTCTGAAATTTGTACATATTAAAAAAATGATGATAATATCATAATAAAAAAAGGAAAAGATTCTTGAAAAAAACCTGCAACAAATGTTTTTATTGATATTTATATCAATTTAATAACTAATTTACATTTTTGAAACATTATCTTAATAATATTCCGAGAAAAAACAAAAACTTGAGAAATATTTCAACAAGTTTTAATTAATTATGTTATCCATTGAGAAATAAATATTATTTTTTTATGCCACCGATACAAATGAGACATTGCACTGAACCACTACGATTGTTTTGACGTGTCCAACTGTTATTGGAGGGCTTAGAAGCTTTCCTCACCTCTGGTCAGAGCTCCTTAATAGAAGATGAAATCCTAGTATCCAACTGTGTGGAGAAAAGTAGGAGAAGAAGAAGCAGAAAGAGATGAGTGGTAAGAGTGGAAAAGAGGAATTTGGAGCCTTCATTGAAAAATTCACACTGCTTCCTCCATCCAACTCTCCCCAACTTCCTTTACACTCTCTCACCTTTGCTGTCAAAGATATGTGAGCTCTCTCTCTTTCTCTCTCTATCTCTCTCTCATATCCCAACAACTACAATTTAGATGTTTGACTATGTGCCCAAACAATTAGGAGTGAAGTGGGCCCATCTCTGGTACTATCATTTCATCATTTGCCTTTTTTTATTTATATTTTTTTAGATTTTTGGGTTCTACTAGAGTATTTGTCTGATAAAAAAATGGGTTCTTCTTCTAATCAAGTGTCACTAAAGTTCATAGTGGGGTGATCATAATCACGGGTTAGAACTTATGGTGTAATTGGGTTGTGAGATAGATTGTGGAAAACCAGAGTGTTGAAAAGCAGGAGAAATTGAAGTTAATAGTGGGGTGATCATAATCATGGGCTAGAACCTATTGTTGTAATGGGGTTGTGAGATGGATTGTGGATAACCAGAATGTTGAAAAGTAGGAGAGATTGAAGTTAGTAGTGGGTGATCGTTATCATGGGTTAAAACTTATTGGTGTAATGGGGTTGTAAGATAGATTGTGGAAAACCAAAGTGTTGAAAAGCTGGAGAGGTTGGAGTTAATAGTGGGGTGATCATAATCATGGGCTAGAACTTATTGATGTAATGGGTTTGTCAGGTGGATTGTGGAAAACCAAAGTGCCGAAAAGCAGGAGAGATTGAAGTTAATAGTGGGGTGATCATTATCATGGGTTAGAACTAAATGGTGTAATGGGGTTGTAAGATGGGTTGTGGAAAACCAAAGTGTTGAAAATTAGGAGAGATTGCTGTTTGTCGATGGAGGAATGATGAATTGGTGGGTTTCAAGTATGATGCCCTGATATGGCATGGATACGATTAGGACACAGCAGGGACATCGATTTTACACATAAAAAGTGAAGTATCAGATATGATGTGACATGATACGCTGCCCTTTTTAAAGTATCCGTGCATCATAGGTTCCAAGTATGGTAAATTGCGAATCAGTCCATATATTGGTACAAAGTATAGTTGAACTGACCATGTCTATGTCATTATAATTAGATTGATCTGGAAAACGGTCTTGATTTGAAGTAGATTGGCCTGGTTTTAATCATTGTGGATCTTATGCTCAAGGGTTGTGGGTGAGAAGTTGATAAAGTACAGAAATTCCCTACGTCAAGCCCATTAATCAATCTGAAATGGATGAGTTACAGATGAGAATGGTTTTTTTATATTTAATCTGATTCATCTACTAATTAAAGGATTTATGTGATCTAGTGTAACTTCTGGGTAGTTAAGAGATTATGTTAGGCGACAAACATTGTGGATTGAGAAGAAGGCAGTCAGTAGGATTCAAATTACATAACAATGGACCTTCAGGAATGCTAGACTTTTTCAAGCTACTTGCACTACCGTTCTGAGATACTCCTTTTATTTCTCTCTCTCTCTCTCTCTCTCTCTCTCTCTCTCTCTCTACATATGTATATGTATATGGAGAGTATTACCATGCATCCATTCCTCACCATTTTGGTAAAGGACACTTCCATTTTTAAACCTAACAAGGTCAAAAAGGTGTCATGAGGTGTGATGGTTTTGTCCTTTTGTACATTAATACTTTCCATATATATATATTTATATATATAGGAGATCGTTTGTATGCATCATTCCCTCACCATAGTGTGAGGGATAATTACATGGCACTCCTTATTTGTATTTGAGCATTCCTCTTTGTATATAACTTTTTGTCTTTTGCACATTAATATATCCAAATATGGAAGTGTCCCTCACCCTATCGTGAGGGATGGACGCATACTAATATTCTCCATATATATATGTATGTATGTATTTATGTATATGTACTGAAGGGTTTGACAATGATTGCTTGATATTGGTTTCTTTTAGTTCGAAGAATGAAATGGATGGTTTGAATTGGTTAAAGATGTGGTTAGACTGGTTTTGTGTTAGGACTCAGGAATATCCACATGTTGAGTTGCTAAGTGCGATGTCTACAACATGTTTTGTGGGGCTTTTGTATAAATCTATCAAAAAGAGCAAAGCTGTGATATAGCATCCAGTCCAGAAGGTAGTGCTCTGTCACAATCAACGCCACCTTTGTGCCAAATATCAGTTGGAGCAGAGTGATGGTCACCGTTGGATTGAGTTGTGAGATTACCTTATGTAGAAACACTTTAATCCAACAGCAATTATTACTTGATTGAGCGATAATTGGTCTTGTGGCAATTCATAGGGGCTGATGTGGACTGGATGATCTACCTTGATAAGATGTGGACTCACACATATAGTTTACTTATAACTACAAGTCATGGTAGTGTTAGCTTTATATAATCATCTTCATCTTTGTTACACATGCATTATGTTTCTAATGTTAACTTCTGTAGCAGATTCGACATAAAGGGGTATGTTACTGGGTTTGGTAATCCTGATTGGGCAAGGACTCATGAAGCTGCCACCTTGACAGCTCCTTCTGTTTTGGCAATTTTGGACGGTGGGGCCACATCTGTTGGTAAAACTGTCATGGATGAGATGGCCTACAGGTTAGAGTTAGAAGCATTTGATTTAGATATTTAAGAATCTTCTTTACTGTTTTTGGTTCTTCAAAAATTATATTAACCATTACAATGCAATTGAATGTATCCTGACAAGGAGCAGATTGATGGTTCCCTATTCAATTGTGTTTAAAGCTATGTGGAAATTTGAAACCACATTATTTGGACTGCTTTCCTTTTCCCCCGTTTCCATTGCAAATCATTATCTACAGAAATGGTGGCTGGTGATTTGGATGGGAAACTCAGGAGTGTAGTATCCCACTTACTGTAATTTTGATCTGTGCCCTTCCAATTGCACTGGAAATGAGCAATTATCAATCCCTTCTTGCTAATTTATTCAAAGCGCTTATAATTTTGCAAACTTCTAGTTGTATCCTAACTCTTTAGCTTAGTACCTTATGCCAAATTCAAGCAATGCTATTTGAAACATGCCTCTAGAAAGAAGATAAGATTCACATTTCTATATTTTCCTAATGTGATCTCGTGGTGAATCTCATAATATGCTTTCCCATGAAGATTGCATTTTCAAATGCATCTGTGGGTTCCAGTAGTATCAATTCCATCACGATGGTCCAATGGAAATACTATAATCTCCATAACTAATTGTTTGCAGTATCAATGGAGAAAACAAGCATTATGGAACTCCCACTAATCCATGTGCTCCGGATCGGATACCTGGAGGATCTTCTAGTGGTTCTGCCGTGGCAGTTGCTGCAGAGCTTGTGGATTTCTCCTTGGGTGAGATTCTTCCGCGCAGGTTGCGGAATAGCTTTCCTTTTCTTTATTCGTTTCTTTGTTTCTGTTTTTTTTAAGTAATATGGCCAGCTTGGTAAATTTCAATGAAAATTTTGCATCCTGTGTTAATGTTGTATGGGGATCAACATATATGAGATGAAAGCATGAAAGTCAAACGTTACATGGAAATGGTTGAAGTCTGACTTTCCATCTTGTGAGCAGAACTTTATCTTTTTTATGTTTACTCTAAGCTAAATTGTTGTAGTTTGGGGATGGTTACCTCCAGAATTTTATGCCCTTATTCCCTCCAGGCTTGCAACTAAAGGAGCATATCTCACGGTTGGAAGATGTTCACTTCTACAACCATGAGATTGTATGTTCGAGTCTAGTTACCAAAAAGTAAAAAAAGTAGAAAGATTCAAATACATGTAGAAGAGAGCACTTTAGATATAGTAAAGACCTTGAGAAATTGGATTCTAATGCCTTTTGATTCCAAAATGTCCTCTTGCGTTGGAGGATGGTGTTTGAACTTTGAATGTTTGATGCATTGTAAGTTGTGACCTTACTAGACAGAGAGGTACCAGTTTTGGTCAATCGGATCTTCATCCATGTTGGATTATAAAAAGGGTCGATGGCAGTGCCATATTGGTCTGATAAATGGTACTGAAGTTCATGTTTGATCACATTCTAGAGATCTACTCATAACCTTTGTCATGCAGCTGTTGATCTCTGACTCTATAATGCAGGTACTGATACTGGAGGAAGTGTAAGAGTGCCTGCAGCTTTCTGTGGTATATTGGGATTTCGGCCTTCACACAGATGTGTTTCTACTGTTGGTGTCATTCCAATGGCTCAAAGCTTTGATACTGTTGGTGAGGAACTAATATTGGACTTGGATAATTCATCAGATCAGAAAGTAAATTAATCATTTATCAGCTCTCTCTCTCTCTTCTTTTTGTTGGTGATCTGGAATACAAACTGTTCACCACAATTATAGTACCTTTGCTCCTATGGCATGACATGGGTTATGGTGTTAGAACAGTTTTACCACTTCCATTAGGGCTTATTTGTTTAATCAGTATTGCATTTTTGGAATTATAAGCAATGTATTCCTATCGAATGGGCTAAATGTAGAAGTTGAGGACCCACAAAGGGCTAACAGATAGTCTTCCCTTTGGTAGGAAATGATTGCCCAACCATCACCTTGGTAAGTCATTTACTGGGAAAGTGAGGGTCTCATCTACATCTCCACTTTTTATCCTTCACTTACCTCTTTTATTGTCCTACATTAGAATTGTTTTTATTGGTAACTATAAAGATTGCATTAATCAATGGAGAGATGGTTTAACAGAATTAACCAACCAACTACCAAATTTCTAGGTGAAAATGCCTGCATGCTTAGAAAACAGAAGAAGAACCACCCACCTTCCAAAGAAGGATCCCAAGAAGTCAACTTCCTTACTCTTGGAGGCCCCTGTAGCAAGAAAGCCTCCTCATCATGCATAATATCATCCATCCTTAGGTTATTAAACTCTCTTCTGGAAGAAGTTCATTTGGCTTTCTGAAGAATCACCTTTGGGAAAATATCTTCAACAAACGAAATCAACCTCCTAAAGATCCCGTCGTTTCTTTCCTTCCAAACTAATTGTTAAATGGAAAAGGGAACATGCCTCCAAAGGATTGCATTGCAACCAAAGAAAAGAAACGACCTCCAAGCCTCAACCTAGCCAACTAGAGACTCTGGAGCATCAAGAAATACTATACTGAAGAAGGAAACAACACCAATTAGTGTAAGAGAACTCATAATGCAAGAAGTGGTGATCAACATTTTTTTTTTCTTTTTTGCTCTTTCCACATAACAAACAAAAATTTGAAATCGACTTTGAAGTCATCCCTCTGCTTGTAATATTGTTTGTAATGAATATCTTTCCTGAAACTACTAGCCCACAAAATGCTTCCACCCTTGGAGGGGCTGTATTTAACCAAATGTGCAAGCTAGGGTCTAGGGCATTTGACAAGATGTACCTCTCACAACTCCTTGAAAAGTGAATTGGATATGAAAGAGTCAGAAGGACGTGACTTGAAAATAGCAATATATGCCTCTTCCAATGCAAATAAAAACGGTGGAAAGCAGAGTCAACAACTTATTCTATCAATTCCTACAAATTCAGTACAAAGGGGGCAAATAAGCCTTGTAATTCAGTTAGTTTCGAATTCCATATATTTGTTCAATGTGAATTCAAAGTCAATGTTTCTTTTATTTTCCTTATTCAAATGGTAGTTGTATGCTAAATTTATTGATTGATAGTGAAGTAATTTCCATGATGTGTGTTAATCCTTTAAATAATAGATCAAGAGCCAATTATGCCATATTTCTCTCTCACCAACTTCAATGGTGAAATTGTTAGGATTGTTAACCAGTTGTGTAGTTCTTTGCGGGAGCTAATTAATTGGCCGGTATCCAATGGGTAGTTTTGAGATGCATTCTTCTTGGATCATAAACAAATTGACTGACTACTTGGACAGCATGGAAATGTCCAGTCTATTTATGTTATCGTGAATTAAACCAACTTCTAGCTTTTTGCACAATTGTGGGATCATCCAACAGTTAATCTTCTTCATCCTTTTTAGTTCCATAGGAGCTTCCACCTGATTATCCTCAGTTAGTCCAGTTGATGAGACTAGTTATCATATGTCTATTATCATGATAAATCAATTAAAGAAATATAAGTTGAGGAAGTAAGTTTGAAATCCAAGACATCCATCTTAAAGAAGGATGTAATATTGTCTTTCCAAGAATGGTGTTAAGTAGTTAGTTTCCCACATCTTTAGTGTCTAGGCATTTTGGGTGTATTGGTTAGCAACTTGAGATGGTGTTAGAGCCAACACATCCTAGGTTTGAATGCACACAGGAAAAAAAAAATGCCTCATGTCGCATCTTGTGTGTGGGTGTATGTATGTAGGGCAAAAAGGCCCCATGCCCCGTCTTGTGTGCGGGTGCATGTGCACAGGGCAAAAAGGCCTCATGACGCATCTTGTGCGGGCATGTGCTTCGAGTTTGGGCTGTGTCTTGTCTAAGGGGTTTGTTAAGTAGTTAGTTTGCCACACCTTTAACGCCTATGCATTTTGGGTGTATTGGTTAGCACTTGAGAAATGATTTGGAGTCGGCTTTAAGAGCTTATCTTAAACCATAGATAGATTTATTTAGCCATAATACAAGTCCTTGTGAGAATTTTAGTAGGAAACTTGGTGGACCCATACAACATTTTCGTTGAACATCCACTGTGAAGTGCATTTATAGTGATTGAGTGAGATATCTCTCACATGTCTAGAAGCAACAATCAAGATTGACTAAATAGCTCTCATTTTGGCAACAGGAGCTAATGTATTAATGTATCATAATTAAAAGTTTTGGTCTCCTATACATGGTTTTCATGAGAACTGTGCACAAGAGACATCAAATAGGTGGGACTAACCATCTATGACGTCTCTTGTGCATGTTCCCATGGGAATTGTGTATAGGAGAATATTCTCCCATAATTAATTGATTCCAAGTTTCATTTTGTATCATTGAGCTACTAATTGAGCCTCTTATTGGTATATTGTCAATGTGCCTAGATTTCTAACTTGTGAGCCTTGTCGCTGCCAATTACTTGGACACTGGTAGGTTGGGGAGCAATATCCATGTCTCAATCTCCTTTATGCTGCCATCTCATCTTTCATTGCCTACCTCCAACTAGGGTTGTTAATTAGGCCCTCTTATGAGGGTTCTTGATCTGGCATGGCCCTCAAAAGCCCACAAAATGAGGGCTTTTGTTTTTCTTAAGGAGCCCGAAGGTCGGGCTTGGACAAAGTTTTTGGAGGCCTACCAATGTAAGGGTTGGGCTTGGACAATAGTAAGCCTAAGCCTTGGAAGTCCCAGTTTTTCGAGATTAAAGAACTTTCTTCTCACTTTGATGCTGCCTTTCCTCATGAGTTTAGATCCACGAATAGTATACCATATGCGCCCATGAAGAAAGGGGTTATTAATAGATCTTCTATTTGGGTGGGATCCTTGTAATTCTCGGGGTGTGGTGGGGTGGGTTATAATGCTCTTCCCTTATTTTATTATTATTATTTTTGTGTGGATTGATTTGAGGATATCTGTGGGTTTTATTTGAACATGATTCTTATATTAATTTTTTCTATATGATATGTTCATGCATGATTTTTCTTCTTCTTCTTCTATTTTGCAAAGGCTTACCTACATACAATTGCTATATATGTGAATTTATTTTAGCATATATGTGAATTTATTTTAGCATATATGTGAATTTGTTTGAGCATATATCTAGGTTGTTTGAGGATGATTATTATGTGAGTTCCTAATAGCTTGGGATCGCTTCTTTTTAGTTATTGGGTCTAATATTTAGCCACATGTTCAGATTCAACTCCAACAATCCACCTGTGGGATGGACAACAACTTGAAAAATAAAGTGCTACAAAATCCCTATGGCATGCTTTAGAGAAAATTAGAAGGCAAATTTTCTTTCTTTTTTTTTTTTTTTTAAGATAAGATTCACCAATACCATCAAATAATCTCATCTTGAATAGTAAATGATTGCCTAGCCTGCACCCTACTAAATCAAATTGTAGTAAAGTGGATTTCCGTCTACCACTATTTTTCTTGGTGTCCAATGGCAGGGTAGAAAAGAATTGATTTTCTTTTCTTTAGGCTCTAGGCCTGGCTCTGTCTTGGGAAGGCTGGGTGAGGGCCTAGGTTGTACAGGTCCTCGCGGGCTTTGGCCAGCCTGGGCCCAGCCCGCATATGTTGAGGGTAGGGCTTAGACAGCCCTTGGCCTGGCCTGGCCTGGCCCTTTGACACCCTACCTCCAACATTCCTTTCAAGGTACCTGCTTATAAATAGAGGGAATAAGTAAATAACAATTTACAATGCATTCAAGCACTGAAGAGGGAGCGAATATTTAAGTGGAAGAAAACAAAGGTACTTCAAGATCTCTGTTCCATACATCTCTTATGTAGAATGTAAAATCCTTACGTGTTCCTCTATCTGACTAGGGTCTTGTTTTGCTTATTTTAAGCAAAGTATCTATATCCATGCTCACCAGTTCAAGGTGCAGGTTCCCACTCATCATTGTGTATAAGGTAGGACAATTTTGGTAGTATGAATAAGAAAGTTAAAATTTTGTGCACTTACTATGAGCTCAAATTTATATTAGAAGAAAAAAAATCATGACATCAATTTCAAAGTAGAAAAAGAAGTTTCTGTTTTTTTGGATGGATTATGCGGTGATGCAGTAACTAAAAATTTTGTTTCAATGACAAATTTTATAGGAAGATGGGTTAAGAAATAAAAAATAAAAAATAAAGAAGGAACAGAGTTGTTGATCATACCAATACCAAGTGAGAGGAATCTTCAGCATCTGTCCTTCCTCATTATTTTTCTACTTTGGAGATCCTGAGGATGGAGGCCATCACGAGTTTACTGAACCAAGGAATTTTATTCAACAAGTTGACCTACAGAAATATGTAAGGATGTGTGAATCCTTATGTCAACAATCTTAAGAGAAGAAGAACAGAGGAATTGAGGAAATTGTTGAATCCCTTGGATGGGCATCAACCTTCGCATTTATAATGTGTATTGCCTTAATTAAAGGCTGATTTACAATGATTGATATCTAATTACAAGAAAATAAAGAAGGGCAATAAATCATACAGCTGCACAGAATGTTGACTAATGCTAACTGGATCCCTCACGTGGCATGGATTGCTGCATTTGGGCCTGATGAGTTGATGGGCCTGATCTTACTATGCTTCTACAAAACAAAGTTCTCAAACAGCCAAGAAGCTAGCATAACTTTTCTTAAGATGAGATTTATTAGGAGACAAAGGCAGGGAGATGGTCCCGGTGCCTGTAACACAGTTCACTGGTGCCAGTCAAAATACTTTGGTTTCTTTTAGAAGGATATTTTTCTTCAAGTTTTCAATAAACTATTATTTATATGATTGGAGGGACCAATATGAACCATTCTGAGGATTAAGGCTAAGGGTTGCCTCAGAGACTGGCTGATAGTGTAGTGTTAGCAAATGTGTAAATCATTTTGTTGCTGCTATCCAGAGATCAGGTGTTCTGCAGCGATCTCAAAAGTTCTTGTTACAATGTGTGGCATAACTATCCATGTGAAAAAGAAGATATGTATTATGAATTCTAGAAATTTACACAATTTCAAATGGTACAATGTGAGCACCTATCTGTAACCATAAAGTCCTCATCTTATTTGTGCTGAGACAAATTCGTCTTCCAGGGTGGTTTGCTAGGGATCCAACAATCTTGAGAGAAGTAGGCCATGTGCTCTTGCAGTTGTCTGAAGTTTATCCTGTGCAACCTAGTCGTATTATCATTGCAGATGATTGTTTCAGTCTTCTAAGCATTCCAAGTGATCGAGTTACAAAGCCTCTCATTAAGTCCATAGAAAAACTCTTTGGGAGTAAGTGCTTTCTCTAGTAGTTTCCAACTCTCTCTCTCTCTCTCTCTCTCTCTCTCTCTCATTGTTATTTGATTTTAGATGGTCTACATATTTCAATACAATATTCTATAATTTCTGTTATTGAAGGTGAAATTGTCAACCACATCAAACTTGGAGACTACATTGAAGATAAAGTGCCAAGTTTAAAGCATTTTATGAGCACTTATTGTCAGAATCAGGAATATACAGTTCCATCTTTAATGGCACTTTCAAATGCCTTGCGATTGCTTCAGAGGTGTGGATCTTAATCACTAACACTGGTTTCAAATGCATTAAATCATCCTATTTGGAAAAAAAAAATGTTACAACTACCTAAAATCATTTCTCTGCTTATATGAAAAAATGCACAATGCTACAATTTTAATCCCATGCAAGGGTATGTACAGAATAACCCTCTAGTCAGAGGACATTTGCTAATGTTTTAAGAATAATCACTTAATTCCTCCTTCACTTGAATTTCATCTTCTCCTGCTTTGTGGGACGAAGGTACAAGAGTTACTCTTGTTTCTTCAACCTTGTAATGGCATGGCCTTGTCCCATGCCTAAGCATCATCTATAGGGGTTACAAATAGAAAGGTCTGGGTTTTTGATGGATAAGTTAAAAGTTCACCATTTTAGGGTAAATTTTCAGCTTCTTACTGTCAACCAATTGACCATGCCTTTTACCTTGATTCACACCTGGTTCAAAGAAGTCTTCTGCTTTGTCTCCAGTTGCTATGTGGAATGTGTAGATTCTACTTTAATAGTATTATGGAACATTTCATGAATGCACTAAGTAGAGAGAGGATCAGTGCGTCTTTTCATTTGTAAAAGTTAAATCCACCAAATAGGTGCAAGAAAACATAAAGTACAATGCTCTCCTTAACATGGTTAAAGGAGAGGGTGGTGCAAAAACTGATGCTGTAACACATTCCCTCTCACATAGAGGGCAGGAGGTACAGGTTCAGATTGTACTCTAATAGGTGGGACTGCCACCAGGCCCACCTCTAAGTTAGCACATAAAAGATACATTACCAAACCAAAGACAATATGATACCAGGGGAAGTTGTAACTGAAAGTAAACACATCTCTTTCACATAGTACAGATGTTCCCATATCACCAGTCAATTCTAGCGTTCAGAACATCTCTTTGAAAATTTGAACAATGACATGGCATATTATCATATGGTTGTTTTAACTTGTCAAAAGAAGACATCTTAAGTAGAGCATTATATTTCTAAATCATGAACTTTCACTGCTTCATTGCCATGCAGCACACGTTTTCATCATGTTTTGTTATGCAGTGCATAGTATCAGATTTATTGCTAGTGCTTTATTGTTAGTGCTGAGTGCGGAGTAGTCTATAAATTTTGAAGCATAGGTTTGAGTTCAAAAATAACCATGGAGAATGGGTCAGTACTGTCAAACCTGATTTGGGTCCTGGAATATTTGAACGAGTTTGGGAAGCCCTTAAGACAACAGATGAAAACACTGATAGATGTCGGATGGTTATTACTGAACTTCGTGCTGCTCTCAGTGATCTCCTGCAGGTAAAAGCTTTCTCTGAGTATCTTTTTTCTAGTAGGTATTACTGGGTTTTCATTGGTTAGAATGTCAAGCATTATTATTATCTGGAATCTGGATGTTTTGATCTCTCAAATCTTTTAAAATATCATTTAGATGCGGCAGTGGCTGCAAATACAACTGTAGGTATCAACAGCCACACTAGGACGGGCCTGTTAAAGGCTACCGTTTTTAGTATCGTAGTGCTTGTAGCAACTGGGAGTAAATGCAGTGGCTTTGGGTACCTTTAGTGGCCATCAGAGAAGTAATTACAAATACTTCTTACTCTTCAAATGGAACTTTATTAGTTAATCCAAAGAGGACAACTAAGTACCTGTTAGCTTTCAGAGAAAACCAAAAACTGATTTTGTTCCATTCAGAGGGAGAAGTACATATTTTTAGCATACAATAGCAGGTAATCAGAAGTGAGAGAAAGCTAATGCGTTGAGCACATTTTATTCTTATGTTTAATGCCATTTTCCTTTCTTTGTGACTTTCCTGACATTCATTTAGGATTCTGGAATTCTTGCAATTCCAACCGTTCCTGGGCCTCCACCAAAACTACATACCGAAGTGACTGCATTAGAAAGTTACCGTGCTAGAGCTTTTAGTTTGCTAGCTATTTCTGGAATGTCAGGGCTATGCCAGGTATTCTCTGTGTTTAGTGACTGAAGATCATGACTTCCTACCTTTATAGGCATATTAATGATTATAATTTTCTTGTTGCCAACTACAGGTTACCATACCACTGGGAATGTACGAGAATCTACCAGTGGCTGTTTCGCTCTTAGCCAGTCATGGAGGGGATCAGCTTTTACTTAATCTTGTACAAACCATTTGTGGTACACTTAAAGAACAGGTCAGCAGTGTGGAGAAACTGAGTGATTGAAGTTTTGTGAGGTGATTTTCTTTACTCTGCAGAGTGTATGTTTATTGTATTTACTTATCTTAAACCATGCATTTACTTTTTTTTTCTTCTTAAAACTTTTATTATAAATGGAGAAAAATGATCATGAACAATGTCCTGAATGCTTTGTGCTGCTAATGGTACAGGTGAAAGACCAAATATGCATAATGCATCATTTTCAAGGACTGAAACTTCACAAGGACCTGTAAACTTGTTGTGGTCAGTACCCTCCTCTGAGGACATAATTTTTATGTGAAATGATTCTAGACCTTTTAGCAGAGCTTCTGCTCATTTGAAGCGAAAGTGTTATTGTGTAATTCACTCTCTTTGGGTTTGTTTTGTGTTTAATCACCCGTTTTACACATGATCAATCTCATTATGGAGGCAACTCTAACTGGAGTTTAATCTGACCTAGTGTCAACCATGATGAGGATAGCAGAGCGGCTTGCAATTAAGATGGGCCCCACCTAGGGTTTCAAAGTGGTAAAACATATTAGTGAACATGATGGAAATAAGTAGTGGTGTTGAAGCCAGTAGCTATTATATATGCGTTATGACCATGTCAATTTCACAATATCTAAATGTAAATGACCAACTGTGGTGAATTAAACGACTCACAATATGGAATCACAAGGTTGCTGCGATCGCACCTTTCAATTGCACTGCAAGTTCTTGTTAGAGGGAAAAATAAATAAATGAAGAAATATACCATCATTTTTTCTGGGTGATGATATCCGCAATCCAAGGATGCAAACACACATGACCCCCATGGCCCCACAAAAGGTTTTTGTTTTAAGTAGATATATTTGTTATTATCATTTGTGACAGTGTCAATTTACAAAGTTATCAGTGTGAATTCCCAGCTTGGAACTACGATGGTTAACTGAACTAAAATGGGCGTCACAAACCTCTTTCTTGGGAAAATATTTGGATAATCCTAATTTCTTTTGTCAGGTTATTATTTGGAAAATATTGAGGGAAATAATAAAAATAATAATTTACAATACAAGAAAAGAAAATTGTTGAAATTTGACATATTATTAACTTTTCATCATTTTCAAGTTTGCTGACATTTTGGAAATATCGCTTATGGATTATGGACATCTCTCTCCACTCCCCCTTTTGGAAGGCAGAGGTATTGTACTTTGAACTTTTTTAATGGTTCCCATAGGGGTCAATTTTCTTGTCTCTAAAGATAAAGTAATTCCATGCATTCCATATTGCCCACCATAAAGCAAATATAAAATCCTTATGCAATAATTTTTTTTAAATTGTTAACCTAGCCCTAGCCAAGGAGGTTGGGGACCCATGAAAGCATCTGCATAGGTAGAGAGAACACCCGCACTATGTGGGGAGGAGGCACCCACACAAGTAAGAAGTGTGGAAAGAGTTGAGCCTTGAGTTTGCTCCTAAAGGTCTCGAGTTCGACTCCCGCTGCTTGCGTTGTCTGGATAATATATATGCGGCTATGTATGTACTCCCTAAGGAACAATTCTTGCTCGTCAGAATTAAGTTGATGTGAAAGCCAAAGATCTGAAGGTTGGGCTAATGGGAATATGTTGCGTCAATAAAAAAAAAAGCAACGAGAAAGCATATCCGAGGATCAACCTTTGGGTAGTTGATGTGAGAGTGCTAGAATTGTAATAGGATTTTGAGTTATTATGTCTTTTATTACAATTAAAAGTATTGGCTAGTTTATGAATTGGACAAAATACTAGCTCTAGTTAAAGTTGTATTTATATTTATTTTAAACTAGGAGTTTGAAGATGTGAAAGAGTCCCAAAATAGTTAAATTTAAGAGGTTGTATCTCACAAACAGAGTATCACATATAAGTAGATGATTTATTGTTGGAAAATTCGTTTTGAGTAGATATTCGTAAGTTCCAAAATTGCATTAATCAGAGTTAAAATGACAAAGTTATGGCTTCGGGAAATTCACAGAAATTGTATTGTCAGAAATTATGAAACTGTAATTGCACGAATTTCTATTTCTGTTTTAAATGAGACTTTCCTGTTTTGTGCCAAATTCTTTCCTATTGAATTACCATTATGAGGTACGAAATTAGGGCTATAAAAATGGATTTTTTCTCAACCCTAGGGTATGGAACACTAATCTTAATATTCTAAGTGAAGATTATTTTTTGGATATTATCTTTTCTACAGTTTTCATTAGAGAGTTAAAGGGTTAAAGTTTTGTTCTAAAGATCTTTGTTTTCTACGTCTCTTTGTAGAGGATCATCTTCTTTCATAAAAGATCTAAGGAGTCAAGCTAATAGCTAGAAAGCGTCTAATTAATTAGATTTGTAGAAAGCAATGACATGTAGTCGTTGAAGAGTAAGTTTTTACAAGAGGTTAACACTACAGAGTCATATAGATGCTATAAGTGGCTTGTAACTGCGTAATAATTCATAGTGTTTGCTTTTTGGTCCAGTTCGAACTTGTGATTTTTTTTCGGTTTGGGTTTTCACATAAAAATCATGTTCTTGTGGTGTATACTTGTGTTGATTGTTTTTATTTCCGCTAAGTAGTTTATTTTTTCCACACATTTTATTGAGATTGATTGTGTTGATTCATTCTAGAGGTTTTCCCAAAAAATTTAGAGAGGCTGCATTCCTAACCAACTAGGCAACCCCTCATTCTCATGTGATAAAGCACATAACTCTATTTGATTTGATCAAAGGGAATCAAAAATTCATTCCACCATTCTCTTAGAATAAGATTTTATTTATAGACTCCCAATTTAAACTCAAACATGAGCTTTGGAAACATTTCCGGGAGAGAAGCAATGCTTAGGTGAATCAAGAAAGCTCCAACCTGTAATTTTCAAAAATACCTCAAGAGATTTTTGTGAGGAAAATTGTGTATCCTTTAGCTGCATTTGATATGTATTTAATTGGACACAGTTTCTATGTTTACAAGATATTATGAGAAACAGTCTAACTAGTTGGTTTGGTATATGAGCTAACTTTTTAGGGCCCACCTGGAGTTGTGCCAAACATGAAGGGCATGAAGGATTGAAAGCTAATGATAGGAACTAGGTGTGTGAAAAAAATCAGTTCCATCCAATCATCCTAGCCCCTTCATTTTAATGGTTTACATTTGCAACGGTTGAAATAAGTTACCTTATTTCACACATCAAACTATATTGGATGAGGTTGATGTTTTGCATACATCTAATTCCCATCATAGTCTTTCAATCCCTCATGCCCTTCATAGTTGGTATGACTTCAGGTGGGCTCTAAAAAGTTAGCTCATATACTGCATTATCTCGCTAGACCGTTTCTTATGATATTTGATCCTAATCTTTATAAATGCAATATACACAAGGCACTGACTTAGCATAAGATTACAATAAATCTACGATGGTTCTTCTTGGATTTGGCTTGACCCATTATGTTGACCTAACCCCAAAGATTGGGCTTGACATGTTTCTTGACACAACCAAGATAGATCTTACTAGAATTAGACTTTTCAAGTATCTCATTTACGTAGCATGATTCTTTGAGGCAGTCTCCATAAAAAAAAAGAAAAAAAAAGCCTCCATTTTGGTAGATGGATCTCCATCTATGATTCTCAGATGCAATATGGATTTAGCCAGGATACATTCGATGGATAAGGTAGGGACACAAATTTTACACATAAAAATTGTAGTACTCATACGACATGATATGTTTCTCATTTTGAACTACATGTGTATCATAGGTCTCCATGAATACATTCATATATTTTTTCATGCCGACTTAATGACTACTTTTGCAGTCTTTGACATTAGTAGACATTGTAATAAAAACAAATTCTAACAAGTTAAATTCAAGATATTGACAATATTTTTAGTATGTCGATCATTTTCAACAATAAATTAAACCAAATATCAGTGATCTTTGCAACAGTGGGGGCGATTTCCTTCTCTATACAGTGCATGTGCCTTTTTTTTTAGTCAGTAACAAATGATATATGACTTGACCTTACAAGCTCAAGGTTTGTGATGGTGGGCATCTTTTACTGTTTTGACAATTTAGTATATAATTAAGAGTAATTGTCTTATAAGGATAGTCCTTACATCTTAAAATAAAGACTCCTACGAATCATTAGGTCAATGAAAAGCATAGGGTTCAATGATCATTTCAACTTCAGATTTAAAGAGTCTTCTTACCGTAACTATAGAAACTGTCCTTAGAGGACCATAACCTTATAATTAAAACTAAGTAGACTCTTACATAGGAGTATAACTCAAGCAATTGAGGCCCTTAGTTATTGATTATACAAGTTCTTAAAAAGTGGGATGTTTCAGGCCTCCAAAGCCATTCCTCTATATTAGGCCTCCAAGACCATTCGTCCATATCAAATATTAACTATGAGAAAAAATATCATTGGAATTGAGTGCCGGACCCCTTCATGGGACTCCTCATTTTATATCCTTTAGAATACCATGAATAGAAAGATCAACAATGCTGATATCTCTTTTATTGGGTATAATTTACAAGCAGACTTATGTTGAACATAGAAATACAATAAAGATGATCAGTTTTGCTAAACTAAAACAATCGTATAGGACATCTTTGACAGATTTGGTCCAAAAGGTAGCCCATTTGGGCCCCTTCAAGTCGATCCAGTCCATTGGGTCGACTTGAGCCATTTGCATTCATCGTTATTACTCTTCAATGCTCCAATGAAATAGTAGAAGAAGAACAATCCATTCAACGTGGAGAGAATATAGTTATCGTAATCTGTTGTTTAGAATAATTACAGCGACGTTGAGTTGTGTCTACTACATTCTTCCTGTTCTTGGGACTCTTACTAGGCACATGAATTTGTCGTCACGCTGACCATAAGAAGAAGATGCAACATTGATAGTACTGATTAGGAAGAATATGCAATTAGTGATCGAACATTGCCACCATTTACAGACACCGAGGCATTGGATGATAGACCTTAGTGGCAGATAACACATAACCTCTACATTAAGGATTTTTGTATGGGTTAATTCATGCGTTGCACAAAACTTGGGTCCATTGGTGTAGTATTTTATATATCTTTTAATATGGAATGTGCTATGAGTTGTTGGATACACTGAAGTGAGGAAATAAAAAAAAAAGTGACAAATTGAAGTATTTTTTAAGGATAACATGGTTTAAAATGGTTATATTTCACAAACCGAGCGTTGCATGTAGGCAAGCTATCTACCGTTTGAAAGTTCAATTGGAGTAGATATCTGTAGAGCCAAAGATTACGTCAACCGAGGCTAAAATGACAAATTTATGGACTCGAGAAGTTTGCAGAAACTTGTGTTAAATTTTATCCAATTGATCGGGTGTCAATTGGGTGAGACAGTAACTTAATCCGATCAATTGGACCTTTGAATGATCAATTGGGTGTTACGCAAAAACCCACCGACTTGCATGAAAAACTTTCTTGTTTGTGCCAGATTGCCTGTTTGGTCCATACTTGAACTTTAATACCAATGCACGAATTGTATGTTATAAAAAAAGTGTTTCTCTCAACCTTAAGGCATCCACATAGATCTTATTATTTTAATTAGAAAACACTCTTTGGAGATCGTCTTTATTCTCTAGAGCTTCCATTAGAGAGAGTTTGTTGAAGGCTTATAGTTCTAGAGTTGTTTTTACTTTCTTGTAGGAGATTGATTGTTTTTACTTCATTGTAGGAGATTGTCGTTTCGGTGCATAAGATTTGTTCAGCCTAATGAAATTAAGGTGGTTATCAAGTGTGGAAAGCAAGGTATGCAGAATTGAGTCGTTTCATGAATTCTTGCAAGAAGAACTACATTTTATAATTGAGGGACTGACTATGTAAGGTTGTGAGTAGATTTTATAACTGCTTGAAATTAGTGTTGGATTAGTCTGGTGTGAATTGTGTTTTTTTCCCATTGGGGTTTTCATGTAAAAATCTGCGTGTCTTCTTCTTGTGTATGATTGCTTTTCGCTTAGAAGTTTACTTTATTTATTCCGCTGCATATTGTTTGACTTGCGATATAGAAATTCAGGACCGTTTAGAACTTTCAATTGGCATCAAAGCTATATATTATTTGACTTGCAATCCAAAAATCTAGCTTGAAAAAAAGGCTAAAATTTGAGTTTGAGAAGAAAAACTCTAAATCAATTCAATGCTTTGAATGTAAAAGGTTTGGTCATAGAGCATCAGAATGTACAAATAGAAAAAAAGAAGAGATGCGGTAAAATTGATGATTCTGAAGATGCAGGAAATTCACTTCCTATCATCGTTAGTGCCTAAGTATGTTACTTTCATGGTTAAGTCTTCACGTGTTTCCTTTAAAGTGGATTCCGATGATAATAGTGAGTTAGAGGTTGAACCTGATTGGAAGGAAAAAGATCATATTTTGTTTTAAAAATCTACGAAGATGGGCACAATGAATTAGAAGATTGCAATCAGTTGGCAAGCTATAGATGAACAAATTTCTTCATTGAAAGCTGAATTAGCTGAAGCTCATGATAAGGTAAAACTCCTTGATAATCAGAAGAATAATTTGGCTAATGAGCTGACTGTTGTAGATCAAAAGTATAAGCTGTTGATTGTTGATCATGAGAATTCTACTCAAGAGATGAAAGAATTGAAGAAAAAGCTTTTCACTTGTTAAACTGAGAATGTTAACTTAAAAGGTAAGTTGAAGATGACATTGTCAGAGTTGAATGCTTCAAAGGAATTGCTTTTCAAGAAGAATGCCGGTTCTGCAATGCTTGATAACATTTTGTGCAATCAGAAATGGATTAAGACAAATTTTGTCCTGGATATGATCAAGGTGCATCAACTTCAACTGCAAAAAGGTAAAACTATTTTTGTTAAAAGTTTTCCTTTAAATTCCTTTGCATCAATTGCTCCATATGCTGCAAGCACAAATCATATGAGGAGTAGTGCAAAGAAAAAAAATGTGTCAATTCAAAAATTACACCCATATATCATTATTGTGGAATTAAAGGATATATTCAACCCCATTGCAACATGCTGAAAACCTTATTAAAGAGAAGCATTGGAGGAGGCTGATATCAGAGCCAATGGTGAAGACTAAAGCCATCTTAGTTAAGAAAGATGATTTGCCTAATCTATTGATACACATTATGTCAAAACTTTTAAATTTGTAAGTGTGGGTATCAAAATTCAAAAGCCGTTAATTAAAAAGATCAAGCTCCCACCCCCCACTGCTACGAGGACCTCATTAAAGGAGAGATACAATTGAAGGGAAGCTATTACTGATTCCTGATTCATAGTTATGCCGCATTGTCAAGTATAGACAAAAAAAAAAAAAAAAAAAGAAGAAAAGAGAATGAGGTATTCGGGAGGAGTCTGAAGATGGATCTAAAGACAAAGTGCGCTGAAGATGGATTTAATCGATACAGAAAATTTTTTTCAATTTGTATCAGAGCAACATTAATTTATTGTATTAGATCCTTTGAGATTTCTAGAATAGAAGTCAACCGAGAAAGCACATCTACAATCAAAACTTATATTCTGAAAAATAATAAATCTAGGACCTTATAAAACTTTCATCCACCATCTAATCGTTACTCAAATCCTGTGTTGTTCATCTTCTTCCTTTCTTTCTCTCCATACTGTTGTTATTGGTTATAATCAATCAAACTGACATGATATTTATGGCATGGATCTTTGATGAATGAACTTGAGTAAATAGTTGTAGAGGATCCTTCTTTTAAAAAGAGGTTAGTATTTTGGTCTAATTGGCAGTAACCATGGGGTTCGGGCTTGGAGGCCCTCCAAAGCCATTGTCGCCACCTTTATTGGATGAGTAGATCTGTAATTTAGAAGGTGCATCATATAGTCGTTAATTGTCATTGTTTTTAATTGTTGATTTTAATTTTGGAGGTTTTTGTTGGGCTTCTTAAACAATATTAACTTCAACATCTAAGAAGTTTGAACTTTGGATTGAAAAGTCATTTACTTTAAAGTCTAAAATTGTGACATCCTGGAGTCCTACATCAATTATAGCGAGAAAAGTAATTGGGCTTATATGTACAGCTTGCACCAGTACCTTACATGAGGCCTTTTGGTGAGTTGAGACCGGTCCCCGCCATGGTCTGGTACAAGTGAGTGGGTTTTCATGTGGGTGGGCCAAGAGGGCTGGCAGGCTACTGTACAGAGATGTGCAGCTCTAAGGAGGTGGATTGTGATGTTTTGGAGTGCCATATCGACTATAGAGAGGAAAGTGATTGGGCTTATATGTACAGTTTGCACCCTTACCTTGTATGAGACTTTTTGGTGAGTTGAGGACCACCAGAAGCAAAACTATAAAGCCCCTGGGCCAAAATGGACAATATAATGTATGCATATGAGGTGGGGCGTTACAAACTCAAGTATGATATTAAATTCATGTTCTTTATCAATAATTAACAAGATATGAAGCATGAGTACCAGCTTGTTAGTTAACGATGCTAGGTAGCATGAGTACCAACTTGTTAGTTAACGATACTAGGTAAGTTAGGGATGTTAGTTTTAAATTTAATCGAATAAAGCCTTGTTTCAATTTTGAATAGCTTCATTATGCATGCATTAGGATGCTTTACTATACTATAAAGTTTCCATTAAAGGTAGCCTTAAGTCCTCAACCTCTTGAAATTCTACATGGTTTTAAGGCTCTGCCTCGACATGAAGAATCAGTGATCTAGCAGCCAAAAAGAGAGGGTTATAATGCTTTCCATGAAATGAATCATGTAAAGATAGATATGAAATTGTTGGAGATGTTAGTCTTGAGTTTTAATTTTTTGAATGAAGATTCAGTTCGAATTTTGAATAGTTGCCTTGTCATCCTATAAAATGATATAAAGTTTTTATCTAAACCTCGCTGTAGTGCTAATGGTGAGAGACTAGATGATTGTATGTGGGCATGTGTGTGAGTGTTTACCAGAGAAAAAAAATTATGCTCCAAATTCACCCCACTACTTTTAAAAAAAAATCATGCACCAAATTCACCGCCCTACTGTTAAAATTGGGATTGTGTTTTCAAGAAATTAAAATAACGCGAGTTGAGAAATGGTGTTTGAAATCCAAAGCATTTTATAGTTAATTATATGATTTGTTTATCGCATATAACAGTTTTGATCACCTCCATATTTGCCTAATTTGATTAGTAATAAAAGGAGTATCTCCTCCAAAGTGCAACAGAATTTCTAGGAACAAAGAGAAATGATGGGAGATGCATGAGATGTTAAAGATTAAAATGTGTAGGGTCAAGAATTATAATTAGCAAAACTCAATGTCAAATTTATTTATACAAAAAGAAAAGATTCAAAAGCATACCAATTGTCGGAGATGCGCTACTAAGTCCGACTAAAACAGGGTTAAAAGAACCCGTTAAGGGACAGTGGCTTGGAACCAACTCCATTTTGTTTGCTGTCAACATTTTTCATGTAATTTCTTGATAAAAAAATGTGTTTAGTTAAATTAATTGGATTTTATCTCATAATTCAGATGTTACTAAGAATCAAATTCCTTTAATCTCAATTTTCACTAGCAACAAAGGTAGCACGGACAATAAAAAATGAAAAAAATAAAATCAATTGTGTTTCCTTTGAAATATTATTGATAAAAACATAAATTAAAAATAAATATATTTATTATTTACAATAAAAGGCTCATGATAATTTATCTAGAAAACATAGATTGAAACACTAATGATATCTAGATTTGAAAATGGTATATAAGAATTATAGAAAGGGAGAATGATGATGATGATGATTGTTGAAAATTTTATTTAAAAAAAATAAAAATAATTCTAAAAGTGTCTACGTTACATGGTTGTGAGTTCAGGTGTAGTAAGAGTGCCCCACCCCCACAAAAAAAAAAAAAAAACCTATTTATGAAAAAAGCAAGTGTATTGATAGTATTTGTCATTTCTAGTCCAGTATTGATTCTAAAATATTTTAATTTCTAATATAAACAAAAAAAAAATCTACTCCAAATGAGAATACAAAAAATATCATTCACTACCTTAATTTAGAGCTCTAAATTGCATCCTTGTAACCTCAAATTTCCAAATAATAATAATAACATAGAAGTGGTGGTGGTGGTGGTAATAGTAGTAGACACCAACAAAAAATACACAAGAAATGGTAAACTATTAATATTGTAAAAATAAACATAAATAAAGAAGAAGTAAGAAAGTATAGTAGCTATGTTAGACTATTATGGCTAAATGACATTTTTGGAACAAAAGCACTCCATGGATTGAGTTGCCAGCTTTTTTTCATTTCGTGTGACTTGCCAATGCAGTTTACAGTCTCGGGTAAATCAATAAAGACTAAAAAAAAGGAAGAAAAAAGAATACCAACATTAATCAATAATTTGATACATTGAAGGTTTGAAGTGAATCGAGTAAAAGTACTTATATTTCCATGTATTTAATTTGAAATTAAATTCTTACTCTACAAAATGTTATAAAGGCTCCATAAAACTTTTTTGGTTTTTGGTTTTTAGTTTTTTTTAAACTTGTATGACTCCATCTATTTCATATGACATCCCCATGCAGTCAACATTCTTGGCTAAAATATGAAAGACTAAAAGCAAAACACAATAATATTAGTTAACCATTTGAACAATTTGATATGCTAAAACTTAAAAGTGAATCAAATAAGTATTTCCATACTAATAAAAATTACATTCTTGCTTTGCAAAATGTTCTAATAGCTAAAGAAAAAATTACTCATTTCACAGCCTATGTTCATATGACTTTACCATAAGTAACAATCATAAAAATAATTATTGATTAGTTGCTTGGTTTTGCAGACACTGGTAAACAACAATTATTCATTTCATATATTTTTATGAAAAAAAAATAGTCATCACCATTCAAATTTATAAAAAAAAAATTGCAGAGGTGGGTACAATTCTCAAATCAAATAATTTTTTGATAGGTATGACGGGCAAAACCAACATGATGTGTGGCTCAAATAAACTTCATGACAAAATTGTTAAAATGGTATACAGTCTATCTTACCTCAATTGCAAAGAGAATAAATAAATATATGTATATATATGTAGGGGCCTTTTTCTGTGCATACGTCCCTCATGGACTTTTCAGGCACACTCTTTGGTGGGGCTCACTGTCGACCCCACCAAGGGATGAGATTGGGGGGGGGGGGGGGGGGGGGGGGGCGGGGGAGGAGGGGATTGGAAAGATCTATGTGAAAACACCTTACAAATCAAATTTGGTCCCAATCACATATCCCTAACCCTTTCATCCGTGGCTCACAAATTCATTCCGTTCGGATTAGTGTATAGTCAATCCAACGGTCCAATAAATTCGGATCCTACCAAAAGTTGGGGCGAGTTGCTATCATGGGGTCCCATGTGTGTTGCAAGGTTTGGATTGAGTGATAGATGGGCTCCACCTAGAGTTCTCACGAAAAAAATGGTGAGGGATGGATGCGTAGGAAGATTCTCCATATATGTATATATATATAGGAAGAGAGAGAGAGATGGCATGAACATGGTGCAATCCATCCATCTCACTGTCTTCCACAAGAGATTTGACTTTAAAGTTTTGGAGTTGAGATTTCAATTGAGGCATTTAGGGATTTGGAGAGGAGAAAAATAAGAAGGCAATGCACTTGGTGAGAGATTTCCATGTGTTTGGATATGCATAACTAGATTGCTATTTAGTCAATGATAAAAAGAGATTAAGAGATTAAGAAGGGGAGGAGATTTAAAAGAGACTAAGTGAAATTTAATAGTGGCATTTATCATTCATAATGTTGGGGGAGAGGCTAGAGACATTTTGAATAGAAGAATTGAAATAAAAAGAAGTCCAAGAGAAAAACAATAGTAGTAATTTTTGAAGAAGATACTATTTGAATTAGTTTGCTTTCATTAAAATCCTCTATATAATAATTAGAACTACTTATGCTAATATCACTTTGAACAGTTAGGTTTGCTTATCCTTCTTTGAATTATGAGGGCTTTAGATTTTAGAAAGAATAATGCTAGCCACACTCCTCATCTTACAACTCATCTCACAACCGTCCTATGTGAGTCCCATTTGGGGATGAGACTAGCGGAAATGGAAAGATCTATGTGGAACTACCCCGTATATCAAGTTTGGCCCTAATTATATATTCCTAACTCCTTCATCCGTGGCCCACAAATCCAATCCATTCGGATTGGTGCATAGTCCATCCAACAGTCCAGTAAATTTGTATTTGACCGAAATTTAGGGCGTGTGACTATCAGGAAGGTCCTTGTGTATTGCAAGATTAGGATTGGGTGATAGATGAGACCCACCTAGAGTTCTAACCAAAAAGTTGTGAGAACTAAGGATTATTTCCTTTTAAGCGTATGCTATATAAAACAATCTTGAAGGCATATTGAGATGTATATAAATTGCCAAACGCTATAAGTGTCACAATATTATAATATGATACTATTTTATTTTGTGATAATGAAATCTTACATTATTTAAATCTAATGATATTATATTCTGCATTTATCCAAACACCCCCTTAACATTAATAATTACATTAAGTGGCAACAAATAACTTTACGTAAATCCATTTTTTCATTGTATGGCCCATTTCGTTAAATCCAAATTGATCATAATGACATTCAGCACATGTACTTATAATAAATATAATCCATGCATGACCAACAATTGAATTGATGAAAATTTCAAAATACATAATTAGACTTCATATTCACGAGAGCATTATTGAGAGAGAGGCTTTTGGGACTTGAGATTAAATAAATATATTTTCATAAATAATAATATACTCATTTTTGTTTAATGAAAATAGGGCAAAGTTTTCATATTTATAAAAATTCAAAACATACTAATCCATTCTCCTCAGTTGACTAGTTTTGGAGACTTGGTAAGTATTAAGATGAAAAGGCATGAGCTTATTTGCAAGTACTAAAATCACTAGGGCATATTAACACATCTTTAAAACCCTAGTGGTATAAAAAAATAAAATAAAATAAATAAGAAAAAAACTCTTTTTTTAATTGAACAAAATCTGTGTCTCAGTGCAATAAAATAAAATAAAAAATTCTTATTTTTATTCATGACCCACTTGAGTGATGACACGTTTCATTTTACTATTTTCTTCCAGTAGTTTTTGTTTTTCTTTCTCTGTGTTCTTTTTGTTAGGTTATATTGAGAATATAAATGATCTCTCTTGTTTGTGAAGTGTTTTGCCTCAGCTAAATAGAAGTGAGTTCAGTAGTGTCAAAACTGTAAAAATAGTGTCTAGCATTGATACGGGGAAAAACCATATATTGGCTTATTTCTTTGTTTTGTCTTTTTTTTTTAGTATTATCTAGATGTATGTAAAGAAAGCAGTTCTGGATGATCTAGTTAATGACACGGTCACATGATAATCTACCTGTATGTTCCAAATCTTAACAATAGTCGGATTTGTGGTTAACTCTTATGTATAAGAATGTTACTAGCACAATAACCCGTGCTAAGCATGGGTATGATCCATGTGGCTGGGCCCACGCTCCATATAATTTATTTTGATATTTTTTTGGTAAATAAATGCACATGTGTGCTGAAATGGTTAGGCTACTTGTCCAAAAGGGTAAGAGCTCATGAGTTCAAATCACTTTACGTATATAATTTTTTTTTGCATTTTTACAAACTCTCAATAAAATGTCAAAATTTAAAGGAATTTAGTCAAAATTGAATCCAAAATTGTTCTTTTTGATATATTATAATTGATTCAGATTTTGATGAGCATCTTGAGGAAATCAAACTCCACTGATTTGTACTGTTATGATGGACAAGTGGGGGCACGTATGATGAGCCCATGAGGGGAATGCATGATTCGAGTTGGGACTTATGGTTAGGATGGATGAGGATGAGAAGTAGCAGGCGTTGGAGACTATTCTTGTCAAGTTGGGACTTGCGGTTGGTGCGGATGGGATGGGAAGGAGCAAGCATGGAGACTATTCTTCTCACATAAATCCTTACATTTGAATGTTGAAGGCTTTGTTTTTAACTTGTAAACAACTATTCATCTCTAAGTTTATGACTAGATCAGATATATATGGTAGATAACAAAAACATTGTTTCTTCTTTGTTTCTTGAAAATGCTGTAAAACTATTACCTGAAAATGCTAATTGTATTTTTTCTTGTCCATATTATATGTAACTGGACTCATCAATTTATTGAAATTGG
The DNA here is from genome assembly GCA_037013555.1 of Sextonia rubra. Lineage (NCBI taxonomy): Eukaryota > Viridiplantae > Streptophyta > Magnoliopsida > Laurales > Lauraceae > Sextonia > Sextonia rubra. The sequence continues at coordinate 128,525,509 of JASUAD010000001.1, forward strand.
TAATAAAATATTACTTGATGCCAAGTGCAACTGCTTATTATGTGATGGGCCCTGTGGTCATTTGAATGCGATATAGTTTGGAGCAATTGCGGGACATATAGTATTGTGGAATCCACCATATTATGCTGATCATGGTTTTCTTGATTGACTGTCATTATGATAGCGATTTCAACTATCAAAGGTTAGTAAAATTTAGTTAAACTATCTTTCAAGGTCAATTTGGTTTGCTTCTAAAATGAAAGCACTGAGTGCAGGTAATGAATACTATATTGTCTTTCCCATGAAATTTTTTTTAGCCTTGAATTTGATGAATAATGTAAAAGACCTGCCAGTAATATTTTTACATTGAAGTTGAATTGGGGAATCATTTCTTTCGATATATGCTCTCATTTACTGCTGAGATGCGCTTACAACAAGCTTGTTTTTGCTTGGGTTGGTGGGTGGGGGGGTAGAAGATTACTAAGACCTCATATTAGGATAAAGTTAAATAAGTCAAAATAAATGAACACTTTGCATGCGTTTGGATGGTTAGTTTAAAATAGAAAGGCATTAACTTGCATGTGTTTGGATAACCTGAAGTCGAGTAAACTTCATGAGTTAGGAGGTCACCATTGTCCATTCTCAGATTTTTTTTTTCTCTGCTCGGGGAAACCAGCGGATCCGGAAGTCTTTTGAGAAGTTCTGATGATTTTTTAGTGGAAAGTTTCTCCTGTTCCTTTAATTTCGATGAACAGATAGTAGTTCTATACATTTTCATTGGTACTTGTGTTTTGAGTGTTTTTTGATTTTTTGCTCTTTTTTTGTGCTCTGGTTTGAGAGATGGTTAATCTGCGCATCTGTTGAAAAAAATTTTTTTTTACTCACAGAAATCTTTCTTTGTCTAATCACCGTACCTGAGTAATGATGGTTTATGATTTGTTCTTTGTATACCCTTTCAAAACCAGTTTCACCAGTGCATTGATGTGCTATTCGTGATCTTCTTTCTTGGTTCTGAAAACTCGTCTGATGATTGAATTTGCTGATACAGGCAAAAAGAACATCACACATCTTTCCTCCTATCCTTCTTCCATTCATCACACATCCATTATCCAACCCACTATTCCATTCTCACCTCTCTTCCTTCTCACTACATACACACTTAATGTTAGTCAACCCAATCACACCATGACTGTGGCCCACTCAGCCTATCAAACTTCCAGTCATGATAGATAGCAATCTCCTTCATATCTCTTCACTGTTTGAATGATCTCACTGTATCAATACTTGTCATATACGATCCTAGACTTGTAGGATCTTTGATATGATACCTTCGTACACATCCCAATGATATAGGATCTATGATCTTGCAAAAACCTCAATATTGTAATATAAATATATCATCAATACAAGAAGTCTGTGTGTTCAGGATCATAGAATTCTTTCATCGTATAGGAGCATAGGATCCTATTTTTCAAGTGGGTAGTCTCACTATTGCTTAGTGCATCATAGTGTAGATCTGAGTAGATCTTTTCTTTAACGTGCCTGTGTGTGGATATGTCTCCAATCACCTTCCCATACTACAAACAGATCCATGTGGTTCTATATATGAAGCTTTGAAAGCTTCTATGGAGTAGTGTGGAACGTATAGTTGCTAGTCCAACTGTTCTTGTGTCAGTGTGGGTTGTCTCTCCACTTGTTGCTTTTCCATCCAGATGTTGTCTTCTTAAGTGCAATATTCAGATCTGCATCTCAAGGTAACTCACCTATTGCAACCTCTTGCCTACATATAATTAAAGACATGTTGCTGTCCTTTTAAGTCCAATAGCCAACCTGTTGTTGGTTTGGCCTGCTATATGTCTTCATAGTAGCTGCTGCCTAATGGATCACCAACGAGTCATAAGAACTCAAGCACGACGTCCAGTATTGCAATTTTGTACATGATGTGTCGCATTTTGTAAACGTAATTCTTCTGATAAACCATATTACATTTGTTTATCAGGGAGCTCTATTGCTGTTGCTTTTCTCATGGCTAAATAAGGTACTTCTTATGGCACCATCTCTATTTCAAACATTGTAAGTCTCATCTCTATTCGTTTAGATAGGGACAATTATTTGTTATGGAAGACTTAATTTCTTCCGGTTCTCAGGGCAAATAACTTACTATAATATGTTGATGGAACTACTCATTGCACTGAGAAATTTCTAAAAGACAAGGATGGGACATTTTCTTTTACAAGCAATCCTGCCTATGAACTTTGGGTTGACCAAGATGCTCTTGTTTTTATCTGGATCAATGCTACTCTCACACCCCAAGTATTGCAAAAGGTTGTGGGTCTCCAATCTACTCATAAAGTTTGGCAACGATTGGAGAATCTTCATTTGATTCAATTACGGTCTAAGGTTTTGCAGTTGAAACAACAATTCCAAAATCTCAAGAAAGGGGGTCTCCCTATTACAGAATATCTTGACAAGATGAAGGGTATTACTGATGCTCTTGAGGTCATTGCTCAACCAGTTACAGAGTATGATCTTTGTAATCAAATATTAAATGGCTTAGGACCATATGTGACCCGCTTCATACTTCTATTGTGAACCGTGAAACTTCCATTACCTTTGAAGAGTTTTTTGGGAAACCTTTAAAATTTGAGCAATGACTCGAATCACATTATTCTACACCTGCTGTGGAGCAGCCTATTACTGCTTTATTTACCACTAATAATTCTTATGGATGTTCTGGCTCTCGTAGTGTTTTGATCCAGTTACCAAACGGATCTATATGAGTAGACATGTGGTATTTGATGAGATGGTATATCCTTTTCTTATTAATCATATGCAAGTTACTACCCCACAAACTGGGTCACATGAACAGGTTATACTTGGTCATCATCATCTGAACACTGTGCTTAGCTTGTAGCCACAGACATCATCAGATATAGTGAGCACTACACACCCACTTCATCCCACCAATGTTGATAGCTTAGCTCCATCACAGACATTGGCATTGCAGTCATCTTGGGCCCCCTTGGTTTGGAATCTGATCACTTAAATGCCTCTCCTCGTGGCCAATCACATCACTCTAGTACTGGCCAAATGGGGTTCCCGTGTTCTTCAAGTTCTACAAGCATAGACGCTACTAATGCTACCTAGGTGGAGCCACAATGTCATACTAATGCATGACATGTGCAATCTGAAACTTAGGATGAAATGCCCATTGCATCTCACTCCACAGATTCAACAATGCCTTTATCTACCCCACTATTTGAACAATAGTCTATGTCATTGCATCAGCAAACTACTAACTCAATGGACACCATGCCATATGCTGCTACTGTACCTCCTTTACAAACTAAGCGAGCACATCCATTGGCCTCTCTTCAGTGCATTCGCACAATGCGCACTCGGGCCATTGATGGTATCTTTAAGCCCAAAATATTCAAGGCCGCTAAACACCCATTGCCAAAGGGACTTCAAATTGCACATGTACCAAGTGAACCTATGTGCTATTCCCAAGCAATTAAATCAGCAGAATGGAGTAAGGCAATGGCACTAGAAATTGAAGCCCTTCATAGACAAGGAACATAGACACTAGTTCCCTTACCATTTGGAAGAAATAGTGTTGGATGTCACTGGGTCTATAAAATTAAACAAAGAGCAGATGGTCATAGAGAGATATAAAGCCCGGCTTGTTGCCAAAGGGTTTCATCAACAACCTGGTCTGGACTATAGTGACACATTTAGTCTAGTAATAAAACACGCCACAGTTAGACTTGTTCTTTCTTTTGCTCTTCAACTTGGTTGGCAAATTCATCAACTTGAAGTTCACAATGCATTTTTCCATGGTGCACTCTCTGAGGAGGTCTATATGGACTAACCCCAAGGCTTTGTTAATCCTAACCATCTAACCCATGTTTGTAAGCTTCGCAAGGCAATTTATGGTCTAAAACAAGCCCCACGTGCTTGGTATCTTCGCCTTACAAATTATCTTCAAAGTTTAGGGTTTAATGGTTCTTTAGCGGATCCATCATTATTTGTTTGCAACTTTGGTGGTCAGTTTATTATACTGTTAATTTATGTTGATGACATGATGGTTACTTGTAATAATACATGTGCCTTGCCTAAACTATTACAAGAGCTTAGTCGACTGTTTGCCATGAAGGACTTGGGGCCACTACATTAGTTTCTTGGAATTGAGGTTCATAGAATTCCTTCAGATATGTATCTCACACAGACTAAGTATGTCTTGGACCTGCTTCACCGCAGTAACATGCATGATGCCAAACCACTTAAGTCACCAGTGCAACCTGGGCTGAAATATCTCGATATGATGGTGATCCTCTCTCTAATTCTCAAGAATATTGTTCTGTCGTTAGAGCTCTTCAATATGTCACACTGACTAGGCCAGACATAGCTTTTGTAGTCAACTAAGTTTGTCAGTTTATACATGATTCTCATTTAACTCATTGGGTAGCAGTCAAACGAATTCTTCATTTTCTCAAAGGCACTATTACACATGTTTACACTTTCGTAAAGGTCCCTTTGCTGCCATGGCCTACTCTGATGCATAATAGGCCGGTGACCTGGATGATAGACGCTCTACATCTAGCTATGCCATTTTCATTGGTCCAAATTTTATATCCTAGAATGCAAAAAAACAACATTCAGTTTTCCGATCAAGTACAGAATCTGAGTATCAATCTCTAGCACTAACTGCTACAGAGCTTTTTTGGGCTCGCCTGTTGATGAAAGATCTAGGAACTTATCTTAAAATTGCTCCCATAATATATTGTGATAATATTAGTGTAATTACCTTGGCATCTAATCTAGTTTATCATGCTCGCACCAAGCACATTGATGTCGACTACCATTTTATTAGAGAACAAGTTCTAAGAGGTGACATTCAAGTCCGCTTCATTGGTTTTGTGGATCAATTGGCGGACGTTTTTACAAAAGGGCTAAGTTCAATAAGATTTACATTATTAAAGAACAAGCTACATGTCCATATCAGCCGTTTAGCTTGCAGAGGGCTGTTGTCAACCCAATCACACTATGGCTGTGGCCCACTCAGCCTATCAAACTTCCAATCATGATAGATAACAATCTCATTCATATCTCTTCTCTGTTTGAATGATCTCACTGTGTCAATACTTGTCATGTATGATCCCTGATTTGTAGGATCTTTGATATGATACCTTTGTATACATCCCCATTATATAAGATCTATGATCTTGCAAGAACCTCAATATTGTAATATAAATATATCATCAATACAAGAAGTCTGTGTGTTCCGGATCATAGAATTCTTTCACTCAACACTTACCCAATAGCCCAACACCTCTGTATATTTCTTCTCCTCTCTTTCTCATGGCCAAGCCCCACCTGCTCGCCTAGCCAAACTCAACTCACTATCACCATCACCATCACCATCACGCACCTCTCTTTCCAATGATGTAATACATCTTTAACCATCTCCAACGTATCAATAATCCAAACCCACAAAGATTAGAACCGAACACATTTTCTTTCAATCCAAGGAAACAAAATCGAGATTAGGGCTCCTGGGCAGGTTCTGGATGGTACGATTGAGGGCTCCAGGAAATGTATTTTTGGGTGGTGGGGATCATTTGGAAGCAATGGATGGCTGGGATCTGGAGATCAGAACACACCTATTCACCTATATATTTTTTAGGAGAAAACCATATGATAGAAATATGAAACTACAAGACACTGAAATGGAGTGATTTCATTGATACAGAAAACTCAAAAAAGATTACAGAGAAAATGATATTTATACACGAGCTATCAGTATCCAGAACCTTTTTCAACTAATCTTCTGTTGCTTAACTAATTATTATTACAATTATAATTAACGACCTCCAGCTGAGCAGACAGTTGTAACTTGTCACAAGTGCAGATGGCATGACTTCTCCAGACTGTTGGGCAGGCGGTTATAACTGTCATTGACTCGGTGTCTTCTTCTATGACAAATGAGATAAGACTCATCCTACTGAGCCAGCCAGGTTCCAATTAGTTTGGCCTATTGTCATGTTGAATAGATTTTACATGAAAAATCCCAGTAGATGGGACCTACACGGGAAAGGGCCTTGTAGTTCTTACCACGTAAGAACGGACCTCCTGCCAAATTTCTTTCTTTCTTTTTTGTTAGTTTTTTAACGAGTGATGCTAGCTAATAGAAGATTTTAAGGAAAACGGTTTCTTCTCCATGTAGTTGACCCCATATCCCCTCTCCTTTGCACTTCCGGATCAGTTTGCTTGTTATTGCTGGAGACATCAGAGGCCTCTCGTGATATTTGGGTTTTCAATTTTTCTATGTTTTGTACACCGGGTTCTTGGTTTTTCTCCGATTTGCAAAGTGGAGTTCTCATGGTTCTTGTGGTTTTTCAGTTTTTCTCTAATTTGCAAAGTAGAGTTCTCATGGTTCTTGTGGTTTTTGGTTTTTCTCTGATTTGTAGAGTGGAGTTCTTATGGTTCTTATGTGTTTTTTTTGGCATGTTGCTCCCGTAGTAATAAAGGGGCGAGAAATAAAAGCACGAGTGTCGCTCCCTTTGTTAAAAAAAGAAAAAGATGATTTAACACAAAAAAAACATGTGACCCACAATGAAAAAGACCCTGTAGTTTTAACCATAGTAGATTGATCATCTGGGTCCATTTTGTTGTAAAAAAAATGAAAGTAGTAGTGAAACTAGCATCGCTCTTCTTGAGTAATTTTTTTCCCCACACAACTTCAAGGATGGTGAGGACTTGCATATATAATACATAGAGATTTTGTTAGGATTTGTTGAAGGCACCACAGAAATATGTTATGGCACCCTGTAGTCCTTATTCCACAAAATAGGTCCTCAAGTCACTTTTCAAAAAAAAACATTTTTTTTCATTTGTTGTCTTCGTGGACTTGGTAGAAAGGAGGGAGATATACTACCCCTTGTACGAAGCATAAGCTTAAAGCTGGTCGTAGAAGGCTGGGGCTTGGTAGATGTATTGCCCGTGGTGTTTGTAGATCTCAACCTATTTGAGATAAAACTGGGGCTTGGTGGGTGGCAATGAGGTGGATGTTAGATATTCCCAACTTGATTAATGAAGACGGCCACCTCTCTATAATAAATTAAAAGAAGTCAAAGGAAATAGTGCAACTAGTGGAGTTTCAAGAGCAAAAAGACATATCAATTACTGGAAAAGGTGCAAAGGATCCTTGAAGCAATGCAACGCTAGTGTCACTCCTTAATTCACTGTATTAAAATGTGATGCTAGCATCGCGCTCCAATAAAACGACCATAACATATCATGCCCGAGAATTGTAACACTCCGACCTGAGTTGATTTGGATTAGCGGCTAATTTCGGAGGAATTGGTTGCTAATTGTGCTTTGTTCTTGTGTTTGTTTGGTTTCAGGTTATGGATAGGTAGTTGGATTGAGTTTGACCTGGTTTAGGTAGATATAAGCCCTTTTTCGTAATATTGCATTTTGTGTGATGTCGTCATTCATGCATCATCTTGGTATTCGCGCTTGTCTTTTGTTATGCTTGTTGATTTCCATAACTATGTCGTTCGCCAAATATGTCACGTGTTTCCGTTAGACCCGCAATTGACTCGAACTGGAATTAATTGGAACAATTGGACTTTCTTGCAAATTGGCCTTGATATTTATAAGCCACCGACCTTCTCCTTCTCTCTTACTGTTCTATCTCTCTCTCGTTCTCGAGTCTTCTTCTTCTTCTCTCCTGTTTCTTCTTTTTCCTTCTCGTTCAAGGCCAGGAAGAGGAATTTATGCTCGTGATTCTCGATTCGTGTCTTTTGGTAAGTTCAGGGAAGCTCCATGTTCTTGATCGTCTTCTTCTCCTCTTTCTTCTTCATGTTCTTGCCTATTACATGCACTCACGCTTTTCGTTTCCTCTTCTTTTGCATGCATGGCGATTAGGAGCTTGTTGCCAATGTGATTGAGCCCCAAGGACAACAAGATCGTGTTTGAACTCATTTTGAGGCAAGTATAAGCATAACTTGGCTAAACCATGTGGGTATGTGTGTCACAACCCGAGCCCAGGGTTCGGGGGTTAGCAAAAGCCAAACCTAATGACACACGTACTCCCGTGCATGCACACGTAGACCGAGTCTAAATGCACACGCACAAGGGAACAAGCACACGTGCCAAGCAAGTATGCGGAAGCTGTAAATATCAGAAACATAAACAACTAATAACACAAGAAGAGGATACAAGGAAATGACTGACATAATTACATATGAACGTTTACAAAAGAACAAAAGGATAAATACAATAGTGACATGTCATGACATATACAAGTCTGAAAATCCTCAAAACATGACTCCAACATGATGCATGCCATGAACGCGCTCCCGTGGAGTGATCACATCCACTCCTCTAGGCCTGATGGGGCCCCGGGGGTCTCATCTGGAGCCTGGCCGACCGGCGAGGGTTCGGCAGGGGGATCTGGGCCTGCAACACCAAAAACAACGGTGAATACGAAGATTCAGCAAAGTATAAACCATAGCAAGTTAACACACGCTGTGTCTAATAGAATAAAGAACATCATGTTATTAAAGAAAGCATTTTCGTATACTAGGCTATCATGCAAGAAAGAAAGATGCTGTGTGAATCAAGGATAACATGCTGTGTACATGACTAGTGGCTACTACATTACCATATGCTCCCAAAAGAGGGATCTTGTAACATGCAAAGAACACCATTGTCCGGGCCAGGGTACAATGGGTCTCGGTTTCCTGGGGTCCGGTTCCCCAAGACAAAATCCATACTGCAGTAGGTCCTTATAACTATACCAAATTCACCCCGTCGGGATCCTAAGGCTGAGGCTAAGTAGAGCCTGACCATACAAAGTCAATCATGAAAACCTGAGTAGATCGTGATCATATATCATGCGTGCATATCTGGAATTGAACATATCATACATGTATACTCAGGGTAAATAATCGCAATGTGAAAGTAAAGTAACGGGATACAAGTAATCATGTCAGAGTGTGAGATCAATGATCGAATGCAATATGGTATGCAACAAATCATGCGAAATTGAATCATCTTAAGTTACAAACCAATTCTAATCTAATTATCCGGTGTTTCTAACCGTGCATGATGATGTAGTTTTAAGTTATTCGATACACCGTTGTCTAGTGTTGCCTGGAATCGGGCGATGCACGAAGTCCCTTAAACCAACATCCATGGGGAGGTGCTTAACATCCGGATAACGAACATGAATGATTCGCAGCCCTCGAGATCATTCACGCGGAGTATCACATTCCGTTGGGCAAGTCTAGGTGCTCTACATTCTATCATGAAGGTCATATAGGTCTTATCTTTACACCTAGCCTTATTCTTCATGTGTGGTTACGGCTTAGCCGTGTGTGTGCTACGGCTTAGCCGTGTGTGGTCTACGGCTTAGCCGTGGCTGAACCGTAGAAGGTCTGTCATTTGCTGACTCTCAGTTATTCCAGAAATTGCACCCTGTATTGTTCTACGGCTGGGCCACGGCTGAGCTACGGCTTAGCCGTAGGGCATTCCACGGCTTAGCCGTGCCCTAGCCGTAGAGGAAAACTGGGTTTTTCTCCTCTCTGGATTGTGAGCCGTAGGTGCTATACGGCTTAGCCGTACCTGCACGAATTCAATTTCCTGAAACCTGTACAGAATGTCTGGGAAGCATCCAAATTTCAATTATCAAAGGGGAGTAGACAAGTATTGAATTAATGAGTAGCAAATGGGCTGTAAATACATATTTCCACATCAATTCATGTAAAGCTATCCGATTCAAATGCATATCAACATGGGTTCTCACAAGCTAGGTTTATACTTGCCTCAATTGGAGATCACTTGCATAATTGTATTTCTCAAGCCCAAACACAACCTAAACCAAATCAAACCACAATGCATGCATGAGGGATAGAGAGAAAACCACTACACCGATACACCATGCAATTGATAAACAAGAAGGAGAAGAGATAGAGAATGGAGAGGAGGGGAATGGAAGGAAATCCACTTACCTCTCATGCAAGAACCCAATTCCTCAATTTGAACTTGATCGATGAAGGTTGGAGAAGAGAATGCAAGTGAAGAAAAAGAGACTCCACGTGCCCAGCAGGAAATGAGAGAAAACGAGAGAGAACGTGAGAAGGAATGTGAGTTGAGATCGATGGAGAGCTTATATAATCAAATGGGTTGTCCAAATTTACAATGAAAGCCAAGCTAGAAATGTATTTACAGTTTGAGTCAAACTCAGGTCCAATCGAATCATACGACCTCGGTTGCAAATGACGTAGTTACGAAAGTTAACGAGCTCAACGAAAGACACGTGTTGACCTCAAGATGATGCAAAAATGACCATGTCTAAGAAAAGCTAAAATTACGAAAAAGGGCTTGGTCTACTTAATCCAGGTCAAACTCAACCCAACTACCTATCCATGACCCGTAACGAAAACCAAAACACAACAAAACACGATTAGCAACAAAAACAAGATTAACTAGACGCTAAACGAGGTCAAGCTGGGTCGGAGTGTTACATCCTCCCCCACTTGAGAATCATTCCGTCCTCGGAATGAACACTAACTCGCTCATACCTGGGAAAACAAATCGGGGTACTGACGTGCCATCTGCTCTTCTAGCTCCCAAGTAGCCTCATCAGGACTGTGATGCTCCCAAAGCACTTTGACCCATCGAATTGTCCTGGTGCGGAGTATCTGCTCTCGGGTTCCCACGATACGGAGCGGTCGCTCAACGTATGCAGCACTCGGCTGAATCTGAACCTCGTCGTAGCGAATGACATGGGAGGGATCATGAACATATCTCCGAAGCATCGAAACGTGGAAAACGTTGTGCACTCCTGAAAACATCTCGGGAAGCTCTAATCGATAAGCTAAATCACCGATCCGACTCTTGATCTCGAACGGTCCGACATAGCGTGGAGCTAACTTGCCTTTCTGGCCGAAACGGATCGTACCCTTCATCGGAGAGACCTTCAGAAAAACCCACTCGCCAACCTGAAACTCTAAGGGTCGTCTGCGGGTGTCTGCATAACTCTTCTGTCTCGACCGAGCAACTTTCAAATTCTCAATGGCTTTCTGTACCTTCTCCGTAGTCTCGGCAATGATCGTCGGTCCGTGAAAACTTCGAGTTCCAACTTCTTCCCAACAAACCGGACTTCTACACTTCTTCCCGTACAATGCTTCATATGGTGCCATCCCAATGCTCTCGTGGAAACTGTTGTTGTAGGCGAACTCGCACAACGATAGATGAAGATCCCATTCTTTCTCGTAGTTCAACACACTGGCTCGCAACATATCCTCCAAAGTCTGAATCGTCCGCTCTGATTGTCCATCTGTCTGTGGGTGGTATGCCGTGCTGAAACTCAACTTCGTACCCAAAGCCTCTTGGAATGCTCTCTAGAAAGACGAAACAAAACGGCTGTCACGATCGGATACAATCGACACGGGGGTACCATGGAGCCTGACGATCTCATCCACGAACTTCCTAGCCATCTCTGAAAATGTCATACCCTTCCGAAAAGGAATGAAATGGGCTGTCTTCGTCAATCGATCTACAATCACCCAAATGGCGTTGTTCTTCCTGCTCGTCGGTGGTAACCCTGAAACAAAGTCCATGGTGATGTGTTCCCACTTCCACTGCGGTATATGCAAAGGATGCAACGAGCCTGGCGGTCTCTGATGATCAGCCTTCACCTTCTGACATGTCAAACAGCGAGCAACAAAGCCTGCTACTTCTCTCTTCATGTTGTTCCACCAAAAGCGATCCTTGAGATTCCGAAACATTTTCGTGCTGCCTGGATGCATCGCGTAGCGAGCGTAATGCGCTTCGTTCATCAGCTTCTCCTTGAACTCATCAACTGCTGGCACGCACAACCTACTCCGAAAGTAGAGTACACCATCCTCGAGTCTGAAATCGGGTCTGTCTCCAATGTGGTCTCGAATGCGCTTCAATGTTAGATCTTCAAACTGCCTGTCTTTAATCTGCTGAATCATCTCAGGCTGAAACACTAGCGTACTAGCCAAAGTCACGCACTCATCCACTAGTTTAACTTCAACAGGGAGACCATGGAACTCTAGGAGAAAACTGCTCAAAAGCTGCACTGACTCTGTTTTCCGACTGAGTGCATCTGCCACCACATTCCCCTTGCCTGGCTGATATTTGATCGGGAAGTCATAATCCTTAATAAGCTCAAGCCATCTCCGCTGTCTCATGTTCAGCTCCTGCTGTGTGAATAAATACTGTAAACTGTGGTGGTCAGAACGAACCTCAAACTGCACACCATAGAGATAATGTCTCCACAGCTTCAACGCAAACACGATGGCTGCCAATTCTAAATCATGGGTGGCGTAATTCTTCTCATGTTCTCGCAACTGTCTCGATCCATAAGCAATCACCTTCCCATGCTGCATCAACACACAACCTAGGCCAACTCGAGAAGCGTCTGAATAAACCACGAATCCTTCACTACCATCTGGCAAGGCTAACACTGGGACCGTAGTCAACTTCTCTTTCAAAATCCTGAAACGGGCTTCACACTCCTCAGTCCAATCAAATGGTACATTCTTCCTGGTCAACTTCGTCAAAGGAGAAGAGATCTTAGCAAAGTCCTGGACAAATCGACGGTAGTAACCTGCTAGACCAAGGAAACTGCGAACCTCTGTCACTGTCTTGGGGCTAGACCAATTCACCACTGCCTCTACTTTAGATGGATCAACTGCCAATCCCTCTCGTGAAATGATATGACCTAAAAATGCAACCTGCTCAAGCCAAAAATCACACTTCGACAACTTAGCAAACAATCGATGTTCTCTCAACAACGACAAGGCTTTTCTCAAATGCTCCCTATGCTCCTCTGCTGACTTAGAATATATCAAGATATCATCAATAAACACAACTACGAATTGGTCCAAGAAAGGAGCAAAAATCTGATTCATCAGTGCCATAAAAGCTGCAGGTGCGTTGGTTAGTCCAAAAGGCATCACGAGGAATTCATAATGTCCATAACGAGTCCTGAAGGCAGTCTTAGGAATATCATCTTCTTTGACTCTCAACTGGTGATATCCAGACCTCAAATCAATCTTCGAAAAATATGCTGCGCCCTGAAGTTGATCGAACAGCTCATCAATCCTGGGTAAGGGGTACTTGTTCTTGATCGTCACTTTGTTCAGCTGGCGGTAGTCTATGCACATCCGAAAAGTACCATCCTTCTTCTTGACAAACAAGACTGGTGCTCCCCAAGGTGAAACGCTCGGGCGAACGAAACCCTTATCCAAAAGCTCCTGCAATTGTTTCTTCAATTCTGACAACTCTGCTGGGGCCATGCGATACGGAGCCTTGCTGATCGGTGCCGTGCCGGGAACAAGCTCAATGGCGAACTCCACATCTCGAACCGGGGGTAAGTCTGGCACATCGTCTGGAAAGACATCTGGAAAGTCACAGACCACCTGAACCTCACCTAGCTGCTTCGGCTCCTTCTTCGCTGAGATAAAGGCAATGAAGCCTTCGCACCCTCGGCGGATCAAGCGATCTGCCTTACACGCCGAAATCATACGTCTGGGGCATCTCTGCTGACTGCCCTCGAAACGGAAGCCCTTGCCTAAATCGAAGAAGATCGTCCTGTTGTAACAGTTAACACAGGCACGATATCGAGCGAGCCAATCCATACCAAGGATCACGTCGAAGTCCAGCATCGACAACAGGATCAAATCAACAGGTAACTGATGACCTGCAATCTGCACGTCGCAATGGGGGTAGTACATACTACACTCCACTCGCTTGCCAACTGGGGTGGATACAACCAACACATATGGCAACGGCTCAGACGGCTGATGCAACCGCTTGGCGAAATGAGGTGCTACATAAGACCGTGTAGACCCCGAATCGAACAAAGCTAAAGCCTTGACGCGCGAAATCAAAACAGTACCTTCAACCACCTGTGGATCCTCGGCACTCTCGTGAGTAGCAGCGTAAGCACGGGCTGTCTGGCGAGGCTGTCTCGAGCCTGGACGAACTGACTGTGGCTTGCTCAGAGCTGTAGGTGCACTGGGTCTGCTAGGAACTGCACCGGAAGTAGGGCCAGATGGAGCTGCACCGGAGGCTCGATGTCGAGGACAATTGGCGATCATGTGCTCCCTCGAACCACAAATGAAACAAGCACCGGCCTTCCTCCAACAAGCTTCAGTCGTGTGGTTCCTACCACAATATCCACAAGTCACTCCACTGGAACTAGAAGTACTCTGCTGGCCTTTGGTCTTCTTCTGTACTTGTCCTCGTGCACTGAAAGGCGGCTGTCGCTTGGGTTCAACGGCTCTAGCAGCTTGGTGGATGGCCTCAGCAGAATAGGCCCTGTCCACTGCATCATCGAACGTAGCGGGACGCTGAAACGCTGTCACGTGGTGCATGTACCGGGGATGCAAACCTTCCACAAACCTGTTCACCTTCCTTTCCTCGGTGCTGATCATGTCCGGAGCAAAAAGCGACAACTGCATAAACTTGTTCACATACTCTGCTACTGTCATCTGCTGCTGACGGAGAGCTAGGAACTCAACCTCCTTGGCTCGAAACACATGAGCCGGGATGAACTTCCTCCTGAACTGTTGCTTGAACATCTCCCACACTGTCGCGCTAGGAATGTCTCTGTACGAATCTTTCACGCTCTTCCACCAAGTCTTTGCGACATCTCTAAACATGGAAGTTGCTAGCCCGACCTTCTGTCGGTTCGTGCACACAACGGTCTCAAAGACATCCTCTGTCTGGTCTAACCACTGTTCTGCCTTCAGTGGCTCTTCTGTTCCATAGAACTCAATAGCTCCTCGCTTGCGAAATTTACCATAGAGGGCATTCGGGTCACTCTCTCGAGGCTGCAAGATCACCTGCTGGTCCACATGCGACTGAACTGGGGCTTGACTTTGTCGGTCTAGCATGGTTGTCACTTGGGCTTGCAAGTTCTGCATCGATTGCGATTGTGCCTGAAGGGACTGGAATAGCATAAGGATGCGTTCATCTGTATTCGGTGTCTGCGGTGACGGGGCAGATCCGCTCTCGTTATTTCCGGCGTTCTGCTGCGAACCAGAACCTGATGCCATCCTGTAAAATGGAAAGAGTCAGACACAAACACAACACAAGAGCGCCCAACAAACCCCAAAGTCTAGAAAGAGCACAAAGAAATAATCGTATCCTCACCACGATCCTACATGCCTACATGCTTATCACACTAGAACAAGGAATGAGCAAGGAATGCTCTGATACCATACAATACGTATGTCACAACCCGAGCCCAGGGTTCGGGGGTTAGCAAAAGCCAAACCTAATGACACACGTACTCCCGTGCATGCACACGTAGACCGAGTCTAAATGCACACGCACAAGGGAACAAGCACACGTGCCAAGCAAGTATGCGGAAGCTGTAAATATCAGAAACATAAACAACTAATAACACAAGAAGAGGATACAAGGAAAGGACTGACATAATTACATATGAACGTTTACAAAAGAACAAAAGGATAAATACAATAGTGACATGTCATGACATATACAAGTCTGAAAATCCTCAAAACATGACTCCAACATGATGCATGCCATGAACGCGCTCCCGTGGAGTGATCACATCCACTCCTCTAGGCCTGATGGGGCCCCGGGGGTCTCATCTGGAGCCTGGCCGACCGGCGAGGGTTCGGCAGGGGGATCTGGGCCTGCAACACCAAAAACAACGGTGAATACGAAGATTCAGCAAAGTATAAACCATAGCAAGTTAACACACGCTGTGTCTAATAGAATAAAGAACATCATGTTATTAAAGAAAGCATTTTCGTATACTAGGCTATCATGCAAGAAAGAAAGATGCTGTGTGAATCAAGGATAACATGCTGTGTACATGACTAGTGGCTACTACATTACCATATGCTCCCAAAAGAGGGATCTTGTAACATGCAAAGAACACCATTGTCCGGGCCAGGGTACAATGGGTCTCGGTTTCCTGGGGTCCGGTTCCCCAAGACAAAATCCATACTGCAGCAGGTCCTTATAACTATACCAAATTCACCCCGTCGGGATCCTAAGGCTGAGGCTAAGTAGAGCCTGACCATACAAAGTCAATCATGAAAACCTGAGTAGATCGTGATCATATATCATGCGTGCATATCTGGAATTGAACATATCATACATGTATACTCAGGGTAAATAATCGCAATGTGAAAGTAAAGTAACGGGATACAAGTAATCATGTCAGAGTGTGAGATCAATGATCGAATGCAATATGGTATGCAACAAATCATGCGAAATTGAATCATCTTAAGTTACAAACCAATTCTAATCTAATTATCCGGTGTTTCTAACCGTGCATGATGATGTAGTTTTAAGTTATTCGATACACCGTTGTCTAGTGTTGCCTGGAATCGGGCGATGCACGAAGTCCCTTAAACCAACATCCATGGGGAGGTGCTTAACATCCGGATAACGAACATGAATGATTCGCAGCCCTCGAGATCATTCACGCGGAGTATCACATTCCGTTGGGCAAGTCTAGGTGCTCTACATTCTATCATGAAGGTCATATAGGTCTTATCTTTACACCTAGCCTTATTCTTCATGTGTGGTTACGGCTTAGCCGTGTGTGTGCTACGGCTTAGCCGTGTGTGGTCTACGGCTTAGCCGTGGCTGAACCGTAGAAGGTCTGTCATTTGCTGACTCTCAGTTATTCCAGAAATTGCACCCTGTATTGTTCTACGGCTGGGCCACGGCTGAGCTACGGCTTAGCCGTAGGGCATTCCACGGCTTAGCCGTGCCCTAGCCGTAGAGGAAAACTGGGTTTTTCTCCTCTCTGGATTGTGAGCCGTAGGTGCTATACGGCTTAGCCGTACCTGTACGAATTCAATTTCCTGAAACCTGTACAGAATGTCTGGGAAGCATCCAAATTTCAATTATCAAAGGGGAGTAGACAAGTATTGAATTAATGAGTAGCAAATGGGCTGTAAATACATATTTCCACATCAATTCATGTAAAGCTATCCGATTCAAATGCATATCAACATGGGTTCTCACAAGCTAGGTTTATACTTGCCTCAATTGGAGATCACTTGCACAATTGTATTTCTCAAGCCCAAACACAACCTAAACCAAATCAAACCACAATGCATGCATGAGGGATAGAGAGAAAACCACTACACCGATACACCATGCAATTGATAAACAAGAAGGAGAAGAGATAGAGAATGGAGAGGAGGGGAATGGAAGGAAATCCACTTACCTCTCATGCAAGAACCCAATTCCTCAATTTGAACTTGATCGATGAAGGTTGGAGAAGAGAATGCAAGTGAAGAAAAAGAGACTCCACGTGCCCAGCAGGAAATGAGAGAAAACGAGAGAGAACGTGAGAAGGAATGTGAGTTGAGATCGATGGAGAGCTTATATAATCAAATGGGTTGTCCAAATTTACAATGAAAGCCAAGCTAGAAATGTATTTACAGTTTGAGTCAAACTCAGGTCCAATCGAATCATACGACCTCGGTTGCAAATGACGTAGTTACGAAAGTTAACGAGCTCAACGAAAGACACGTGTTGACCTCAAGATGATGCAAAAATGACCATGTCTAAGAAAAGCTAAAATTACGAAAAAGGGCTTGGTCTACTTAATCCAGGTCAAACTCAACCCAACTACCTATCCATGACCCGTAACGAAAACCAAAACACAACAAAACACGATTAGCAACAAAAACAAGATTAACTAGACGCTAAACGAGGTCAAGCTGGGTCGGAGTGTTACAATGTGTTTGACTAAGATTAAGTCATGTATTCTTGCTTGTGAATGATGTTTACAGCCCATTTTGTGATGATTTCCTTCTACTCTATGTGATTTCGTTAGTTTGGTCATGTTTCGATGATTCTGTAATCAGTTCAGAAACTGCTTCGTGTATACCACGGCTAAGCCGTAACTCACCTTCGGCTTAAAGTCCAGAGAGGGAAAACCCAGTTTTCCTCTACGGCTAGGACATGGCTAAGCCGTATATTGTCTTACGGCTAAGCCGTATCTCAGCTGTGACCCAGCCATAGATCATTACAGGGTGCCTGTTTCTTGATTAACTGAAGGTAAGCAATTTGACAGACCTTCTATGGCCCAGCCACGGCTAAGCCGTAGAACAGTACACGGCTAAGCCATAGAACAAAATATGAGTGAACCGTAATTGCGGATGAACAGTAAAGGGAACCACGGTGGAGCCGCAGTGTATATTACGGCTACGCCGTAAGATGCCTACAGCTAAGCCGTATGTTCACCTACGGCTAAGTCGTGCCACCTCTGTAATATGGATAACAAAGATAGGTGTAAGAAAGAGACTGATATGGCTTCATGATAGAATGTAGATCACTTAGACTTGCCCAATGGTATGAATGTATGACATGAATGATCTTGAGGGCTGCGATTCATTCATGCAATTTATCCGGTTGTTTAGCACCTCCCCATGGGTGTTGGTTTAAGGGACTTCGGTGCACATTCCCGATACACTGCAACACTAGACAATGGTGCATTGGACAACATAAAACTACATCATCATGAACGGTTGGAAACATTAGATAACTAGAATAAGATTGGCTAGCAAAAGCTTGTGATCCTTGCAAGAAATCTGATCGCATGGTATATTGACTTCTGTTCTTGTCCTCTTATACGCGTTCTACGCTGGGGCACACGATTGGATATTTCTAGCTCTGTCCATGGTTAATCCCGGGTGGAACAGCGGTCTTGCATGCTTGATCTTACTTTATGCTTTCATCCTTGGTTATCTTCATGCTTTATTGTTTCATTCGTATGACCTCTTACATTTGTTCGATATCTGCTTAATAAGACTTGCACGTCACGTTCTGATAAGATACATGTTCAGCTATGCACGTAATGATATGCACACTGTGATATGCATGTTCTTATATTGATTGACTCGATATAGTCCGGCTCTACTGAGCCTCAGCCTTAGGATCCCGACAGGGTGACTTTAGTATAGTTTGTATTGCCTTACTGTAGAAGGACATGTTTTGGGGAATCCGGACTCCAGGAAACCGAGACCCATCTGGCCCATGGTGTTCTCAGCATATTTAAAAGATCCCTATTTTGGGAGCATATGGCGTACGTAGTAGCCACCTAGTGTGTACATGTTATGTATCCATTGATTCACACGGAGTATATGTTAATTTGAATGCACAACTGCCTAGACTACTACATTGACTTGTTATGATTATTTATGTCTTTTATTCTATTAGAGACCATACGTGTTAACTTGTTACTGCTTATGCTTTGCTGAATCATTGTATTCATGAGTTGTCCTTGGTGTTGCAGGCTCAGGTACCCTCGACCGTGTTCTTGTCGGTTGTCAGTTTGCTTGGGAGACGTCAGCTGTCTCTTCAGGTTCGCGGAGTGTGCGCTATCACTCCATCAGAGCGCGACTGTTCTCTGCATGCATGCATCTTGTTTTCTTTTCATGGCATTGATTGTACTCACGTTCTATACATTGTGATTGGATCCCGTGTGTATATTCCGACCTTTATGTCAGCCTTTGGATATCATTTCTTTTGTTTCTTGTGCGCCTCATGTCTCATGTTGATATTTTTAGCTTCCACATACATGTTTTGCACGTGTTCCCTTGTGCATGTGCATCTAGACCGGGTCTAAATACATATACACGGGAGTGCATGTGTCGCTGGTTAGGTTGTTACTAACCCCCGATTCCCTGGGCTCGGGT
The DNA here is from genome assembly GCA_037013555.1 of Sextonia rubra. NCBI lineage: Eukaryota > Viridiplantae > Streptophyta > Magnoliopsida > Laurales > Lauraceae > Sextonia > Sextonia rubra. The sequence goes on from JASUAD010000001.1 coordinate 128,545,230, forward strand.
TGTGACATACGTATAGTATGGTATCAGAGCATTGTTGCTCTAGTGGGTCAGCATGTAGGCATCTAGGCACGTGGTGAGTAAACGTGAGGCTAACAGTTGGTCTTTAGTGCCAATTTGTTGGTAGGGTGGGTCGGTATGTGTTCTTCTTGTCTATTCACAGGTGTTTCTTTCGCAGGTGTTCAATCAGTGTTTGTTGAGACAGTCCCGCCGTAACCTCGCGTAGCGCATTGTGCCCTAGTGGTAGAGCTCATGGCAGTGGACGATTTTCAGGGGCCCTACATTGATGTTCTCCGTTGGGAGTTACGGCACCTCAGAGGCATTCCTTTTGTTGTCCGGACGACGGCATTGGTGGATCTACTGCAAGAAGCGGAACTGTCCCGAGACCTGTACACGTTAGAAGAGAGAATCAGGCATCTTCTCCCAGACGCTTTTACGATTGTGTGCAGACGAAGGCGACTCCTGTTGTTTGCATTCAGAGTACGAGAGATCCTCAGGAAGCACTTCGGCTATCCCTATACCTTTTGGACGGACAGCAATTACGTGACATTCGAGGTGTATTTCCACGCTTGTGTAGAAGCTTTGCTCGCGCAGTGGGATGAGTACGTCAACATGCTCCAGGGAGTAGTTGTTTAGTATGTGCTGCATCGAGGACCCCATGCCTTCATCGCACCCTATTAGAGGCAACTCCTTTCTCGTGCTCGAGGGACTGGCTATCCATGTTCTCTGGTGTTTTGGGTCTCCTCCTTTTGCTTTTGTGTTAGTTAGTAGGGTAGGAGTCGGAGAGATCTTCCATTTTGAGTTTTGTGTTGTATAAACCCTTGACTTTGTAATTCTACTCTTAGTGCCTTTCTTGCATTGTCTCTTGCTCTCATTCTACGTGGATGTCGAGATGTTAGTTTCCTTTACCTGGTTTGAGGTTACTCGTGAGATCGGGTAGTCCCTTGTCGTGTGATCTTGTTTGGGAAGTGTAGTCACAGCCCAATTGGTGTAAGGAGTCTGATCCGTTCTTTTAGTGGGGGAGTTTGTTCATCTCCACTTCGTCCGAGTTCCATGAATCTCTGGTTTTGTTGTATATCCACCCTGGTTTCGTTGTACCTCCGAGAAATGGCTAAGTTGGCTTAGCTGTTGCCCTTGAGGGGAGCATGTAGTTCCCAATTGTCATTGTGTTGGTGAGGGGCAGTTGATTCCTCCTAGGCTTTACGTTGTATCGACTTGTTGTTGTCGAGTTGTTGTGTTGTTGTGCAGTGTCACCCTTCGAGTGGTAGACTCCAGATGATTCTTTCCTTTTTCCGCTCTCACTTGTTTGTTCTTCCTTCCTTCTTTCCATCGATTGGTGTGGAGTCATGCCCGTACATTAGCTAGTGACCATCGATAAGTCCTCTCGGGTTTACTCCACTGTTTTGTATTGGGTCTGGTTTACTATTCAGTTCTTCTCTGTTCGTGCCTGTGACTAGGTGACCAATGTCAGAGTTTTTCTCTCTGTTCGCTTACCCCTCCGTTTCCTTGCTCGGATTATTCGGAAGTTTTGTGGAACGTTACTTCTTTTCCGACGTCACTGCTTGATCTGTTTACCTTTGCTTTTCACCTAAGGTGCTTCTCGTGGGATCTTGTTTCCCTTACCATTGGAGATGGATCGTTAAAGTTCTAGTTGTCTCATGCAGTCGTAAATCCCCTCTGAGTTTTTCTGAGTTTAACCCTCCTTGGTGTTCTCCATGTAATTTTGATCGCCGTCATCGACGTTTCTGTTACCGTTTTCGATTGGACCCTATTCGTTTCATTGTTTCCCATTGCAACTGTTCGCTTCTCTTCTAGTTTTGTTCTCCATCTTGTTCTGTTAATCTTTTTCCTCAATTCCCTGTCTATGGATGTATTTTTGGGTTGTTGTACACTATCGAGTTCACCATTCTTGGAATGTCACAGTTTTGTTTCTCTGGTATCAATGTACCTGTCTTGTCTTGTGGTAATCTTCCCTTTCGTTCTTTCTTGTTTCCTTCCTTTGGATCATGCCTTCACTACTTGTCTTCCATATCTAGTTGTGTTATTTGGTTGTTTCCTCGCCTCTTGACCCTGGTTTCCTTACTATTTGTTCATGATGCAGGATGTTGGGTGGATCACGTCGGTGGAATTCCTTCTTCGTGGACTTTGCTAGCCGTTGCTGTGCTGGCAGTGGCGTGAGCATCGAGTTTCGTTCGTCGAAAGATGGAGGATATTTTCGCTTGACAAGAGTTTGCCAACTTTCTAGGTGGAGTGGGCGAACGGATGATCAGTTAGCATTGAGGAGGTGATTTGGTGGCCTAGTGCGTAAATGGTTGCTATTCTGGTCGTGTGATAACGCGTTGCTTCACGCTGGGTTTCCTGTCGAAGTCCAGCTTAGCGAGATGACGTGAGGGTGAGAAGGGTCCGATGTGGATTGAGGACTTGGCGACTTTTTGTGTTGGGTTGAGCTTTTCGGTTGGGCAAAGATCTGGAAAAGCTATCAGCCGTCATGTCAGTTCTTCGGGGAGCAGTCCACGCTTGCAGCCGCGTTCGTGACCTTCTTCCGTTATTCGAAATGCGGAGATGCTGTTTCGTCAAATGCCTTCGCAGTTGCTCATTGCTCCTTCAGTCGGTACGAATTGTCAGCCTTGCATATGCAGACAGACGGATAAGATCGCGTAGTACAGACAAGGAAGCCTTGCAGACTAGTAGATGACAGTGAAATTGTCGACGAGAGGATTGAGTTTCGGAAGTCTTGCCGCTACAGAGTGCAATCTTTCGTGCCAAGAAGACAAGTTAGCTACGAGGCCTGCTGCACCATGCAAGATTGAGACTAGCTTCAGGGACTCGGCGCACAGTTGGATTCTTCTGTGACGTTTTCTAGAAGACATGCTGTAGTCAAAGTCGAGGTACGTCATTGATGTGTTCGGGACTTTCTCCTGCTTGTTTGTTGCGACGATGTACGTGTGTTCTGCCAGGACGCTTTTTGTGAAACGATTCTTCCAGCACGTGGGAACTTGAGAAGCCGCCGTGCCTATCGGAATGGGTCAAGAGATCAAGCATTACAGAGACATCATTGTTTGGCGGGTTGTGCCTACAAATGTGTGTTCATTCTGTCCCCGGAATGTGTCTTTAGTGGGGGAGGATGTAACACTCCGACCCAAGTTGATCTGGGTTAGCGGCTAATTTCGGAGGAATTGGTTGCTAATTGTGCTTTGTTCTTGTGTTTGTTTGGTTTCAGGTTATGGATAGGTAGTTGGGTTGAGTTTGACCTGGTTTAGGTAGATATAAGCCCTTTTTCGTAATATTGCATTTATGTGATGTCGTCATTCATCCATCATCTTGGTATTCGTGCATGTCTTTTGTTATGCTTGTTGATTTCCGTAACTATGTCGTTTGCCAAATATGTCACGTGTTTCCGTTAGACCCGCAATTGACTCGAACTGGAATTAATTGGAACAATTGGACTTTCTTGCAGATTGGCCTTGATATTTATAAGCCACCGACGTTCTCCTTCTCTCTTACTGTTCTGTCTCTCTCTCGTTCTCGAGTCTTCTTCTTCTTTTCTTCTGTTTCTTCTTTCTTCTTCTCGTTCAAGGCCAGGAAGAGGAATTTATGCTTGTGATTCTCAATTCGTGTCTTTTGGTAGGTTTAGGGAAGCTCCATGCTCTTAATCGTCTTCTTCTCCTCTTTCTTCTTCATGTTCTTGCCTGTTACAAGCACTCATGCTTTTCGTTTCCTCTTCTTTTACATGCATGGCGATTAGGAGCTTGTTGTCAGTGTGAATGAGCCCAGGGACAACAAGATCGTGTTTGAACTCATTTTGAGGCAAGTATAAGCATAACTTGGCTAAACCATGTGGGTATGTGTTTAACTAAGATTAAGTCATGTATTTTTGCTTATGAATGAAGTTTACAGCCCATTTTGTGATCATTTCCTTCTACTCTATGTGATTTCGTCAGTTTGGTCATATTTCGATGATTCTGTAATCAGTTCAGAAACTGCTTCGTGTGTACCATGGCTAAGCCGTAACTCACCTTCGGCTTAAAGTCCAGAGAGGGGAAACCCAGTTTTCCTCTACGGTCAGGACACGGCTAAGCCGTATATTGTCTTACGGCTAAGCCGTATCTCAGCCGTGACTCAGCCGTAGATCATTACAGGGTGCCTGTTTCTTGATTAATTGAAAGTAAGCAATTTGACAGACCTTCTACGGCCCAGCCATGGCTCAGCCATAGAATAGTACACGGCTAAGCCGTAGAATAAAATAAGGGTGAACCGTAATTGTGGATGAACAGTAAAGGGAACCGCGGTGGAGCCGCAGTGCATATTACGGCTAAGCCGTATGTTCACCTACGGCTAAGCCGTGCCACCTCTGTAATATGGATAACAAAGATAGATGTAAGAAAGAGACTGATATGGCCTTCATGATAGAATGTAGATCACTTAGATTTGCCCAATGGTATGAATGTATGACATGAATGATCTCGAGGGCTGTGATTCATTCATGCACGTTATTCGATTGTTTAGCACCTCCTCATGGGTGTTGGTTTAAGGGACTTCGTTGCACATTCTCGATACACTGCAACACTAGACAATGGTGCATTGGACAACTTAAAACTACATCATCATGAACGGTTGGAAACATTGGATAACTAGAATATGATTGGGTAGTAAAAGCTTGTGATCCTTGCAAGAAATCTAATCGCATGGCATATTGACTTCTGTTATTGTCCTCTTATACGCATTCTACGCTGGGGCACATGATTGGATATTTCTAGCACTGTCCATGGTTAATCCCGGGTGGAACAACGGCCTTGCATGCTTGATCTTACTTTATGCTTTCATCCTTGGTTATCCTCATGCTTTATTGTTTCATTCGTATGAACTCTTACATTTGTTCGATATCAGCTTAATAAGACTTGCACGTCACGTTCTGATAAGATACATGTTCAGCTATGCACTTAATGATATGCACACTATGATATGCATGTTCTTATATTGATTGACTCGATATAGTCCGGCACTACTGAGCCTCAGCCTTAGGATCCCGACGGGGTGACTTTGGAATAGTTTGTATTGCCTTACTACAGAAGGACATGTTTTGAGGAATCCGAACTGCTGGAAACCGAGACTCATCTAGCCCATGGTGTTCTCAGCAAGTTTATAAGATCCCTATTTTGGGAGCATATGGCGTACGTAGTAGCCACCTAGTATGTACATGTTATCTATCCATTGATTCACACAGAGCATATGTTAATTTGAATGCACAACTGCCTAGACTACTACATTGACTTGTTATGATTATTTATGTCTTTTATTCTATTAGAGACCATACGTGTTAACTTGTTACTACTTATACTTTGCTGAATCGTTGTATTCATGAGTTGTCCTTGGTGTTGCAGGCTCAGGTACCCTCGATCGTGTTTTTGTCGGTCGTCAGTTTGCTTGGGAGACGTCAGCTGTCTCTTCAGGTTCGCGGAGTGTGTGTTATCACTCCATCAGAGCGCGATTGTTCTCTGCATGCGTGCGTCTTGTTTTCTTTTCATGACATTGATTGTACTCATGTTCTATACATTGTGATTGAATCCCGTGTGTATATTCCGACCTTTATGTCAGCCTTTGAATATCATTTCTCTTGTTTCTTGTGCACCTCATGTCTCATGTTGATATTTGAAGCTTCCGCATACATGTTTTGCACGTGTGTTCCCTTGTGCGTGTGCATCTAGACCGAGTCTAAGTGCATATGCACGGGAGTGCATGTATCGCTGGTTAGGTTGTTACTAACCCCCGATTCCCTGGGCTTGGGTTGTGACATACGTATAGTATGGTATCAGAGCATTGTTGCTTTAGTGGGTCAGCATATAGGCATGTAGGCACGTGGTCAGTAAACGTGAGGCTAACAGTTGGTCTTTAGTGCCAATTTGTTGGTAGGGTGGGTCGGTATGTGTTCTTCTTGTCTATTCACAGGTGTTTCTTTCGCAGGTGTTCAATCAGTGTTTGTTGAGACAGTCCCGCCGTAACCTCGCGTAGCGCATTGTGCCCTAGTGGTAGAGCTCATGGCAGCGGACGATTTTCAGGAGCCCTACATTGATGTTCTCCGTTGGGAGTTACGGCACCTCAGAGGCATTCCTTTTGTTGTCCGGACGACGGCATTGGTGGATCTACTGCAAGAAGCGGAACTGTCCCGAGACCTGTACACGTTAGAAGAGAGAATCAGGCATCTTCTCCCAGACGCTTATACGATTGTGTGCAGACGAAGGCGACTCCTGTTGTTTGCATTCAGAGTACGAGAGATCCTCAGGAAGCACTTCGGCTATCCCTATACCTTTTGGACGGACAGCAATTACGTGACATTCGAGGTGTATTTCCACGCTTGTGTAGAAGCTTTGCTCGCGCAGTGGGATGAGTACGTCAACATGCTCCAGGGAGTAGTTATTTAGTATGTGCTGCATCGAGGACCCCATGCCTTCATCGCACCCTATTAGAGGCAACTCCTTTCTCGTGCTCGAGGGACTGGCTATCCATGTTCTCTGGTGTTTTGGGTCTCCCCCTTTTGCTTTTGTGTTAGTTAGTAGGGTAGGAGTCGGAGAGATCTTCCATTTTGGGTTTTGTGTTGTATAAACCCTTGACTTTGTAATTCTACTCTTAGTGCCTTTCTTGCATTGTCTCTTGCTCTCATTCTACGTAGATATCGAGATGTTAGTTTCCCTTACCTGGTTTGAGGTTACTCGTGAGATCGGGTAGTCCCTTGTCGTGTGATCTTGTTTGGGAAGTATAGTCACAGCCCAATTGGTGTAAGGAGTCTGATCCGTTCTTTTAGTGGGGGAGTTTGTTCCTCTCCGCTTCGTCCGAGTTCCATGAATCTCTGGTTTTGTTGTATATCCACCCTGGTTTCGTTGTAGCTCCGAGAAATGGCTAAGTTGGCTTAGCTGTTGCCCTTGAGGGGAGCATGTAGTTCCCAATTGTCATTGTGTTGGTGAGGGGCAGTTGATTCCTCCTAGGCTTTACGTTGTATCGACTTGTTGTTGTCGAGTTGTTGTGTTGTTGTGCAGTGTCACCCTTCGAGTGGTAGACTCCAGATGATTCTTTCCTTTTTCCGCTCTCACTTGTTTGTTCTTCCTTCCTTCTTTCCATCGATTGGTGTGGAGTCATGCCCGTACATTAGCTAGTGACCATCGATAAGTCCTCTCGGGTTTACTCCACTGTTTTGTATTGGGTCTGGTTTACTATTCAGTTCTTCTCTGTTCGTGCCTGTGACTAGGTGACCAATGTCAGAGTTTTTCTCTCTGTTCGCTTACCCCTCCGTTTCCTTGCTCGGATTATTCGGAAGTTTTGTGGAACGTTACTTCTTTTCCGACGTCACTGCTTGATCTGTTTACCTTTGCTTTTCACCTAAGGTGCTTCTCGTGGGATCTTGTTTCCCTTACCATTGGAGATGGATCGTTAAAGTTCTAGTTGTCTCATGCAGTCGTAAATCCCCTCTGAGTTTTTCTGAGTTTAACCCTCCTTGGTGTTCTCCATGTAATTTTGATCGCCGTCATCGACGTTTCTGTTACCGTTTTCGATTGGACCCTATTCGTTTCATTGTTTCCCATTGCAACTGTTCGCTTCTCTTCTAGTTTTGTTCTCCATCTTGTTCTGTTAATCTTTTTCCTCAATTCCCTGTCTATGGATGTATTTTTGGGTTGTTGTACACTATCGAGTTCACCATTCTTGGAATGTCACAGTTTTGTTTCTCTGGTATCAATGTACCTGTCTTGTCTTGTGGTAATCTTCCCTTTCGTTCTTTCTTGTTTCCTTCCTTTGGATCATGCCTTCACTACTTGTCTTCCATATCTAGTTGTGTTATTTGGTTGTTTCCTCGCCTCTTGACCCTGGTTTCCTTACTATTTGTTCATGATGCAGGATGTTGGGTGGATCACGTCGGTGGAATTCCTTCTTCGTGGACTTTGCTAGCCGTTGCTGTGCTGGCAGTGGCGTGAGCATCGAGTTTCGTTCGTCGAAAGATGGAGGATATTTTCGCTTGACAAGAGTTTGCCAACTTTCTAGGTGGAGTGGGCGAACGGATGATCAGTTAGCATTGAGGAGGTGATTTGGTGGCCTAGTGCGTAAATGGTTGCTATTCTGGTCGTGTGATAACGCGTTGCTTCACGCTGGGTTTCCTGTCGAAGTCCAGCTTAGCGAGATGACGTGAGGGTGAGAAGGGTCCGATGTGGATTGAGGACTTGGCGACTTTTTGTGTTGGGTTGAGCTTTTCGGTTGGGCAAAGATCTGGAAAAGCTATCAGCCGTCATGTCAGTTCTTCGGGGAGCAGTCCACGCTTGCAGCCGCGTTCGTGACCTTCTTCCGTTATTCGAAATGCGGAGATGCTGTTTCGTCAAATGCCTTCGCAGTTGCTCATTGCTCCTTCAGTCGGTACGAATTGTCAGCCTTGCATATGCAGACAGACGGATAAGATCGCGTAGTACAGACAAGGAAGCCTTGCAGACTAGTAGATGACAGTGAAATTGTCGACGAGAGGATTGAGTTTCGGAAGTCTTGCCGCTACAGAGTGCAATCTTTCGTGCCAAGAAGACAAGTTAGCTACGAGGCCTGCTGCACCATGCAAGATTGAGACTAGCTTCAGGGACTCGGCGCACAGTTGGATTCTTCTGTGACGTTTTCTAGAAGACATGCTGTAGTCAAAGTCGAGGTACGTCATTGATGTGTTCGGGACTTTCTCCTGCGTGTTTGTTGCGACGATGTACGTGTGTTCTGCCAGGACGCTTTTTGTGAAACGATTCTTCCAGCACGTGGGAACTTGAGAAGCCGCCGTGCCTATCGGAATGGGTCAAGAGATCAAGCATTACAGAGACATCATTGTTTGGCGGGTTGTGCCTACAAATGTGTGTTCATTCTGTCCCCGGAATGTGTCTTTAGTGGGGGAGGATGTAACACTCCGACCCAAGTTGATCTGGGTTAGCGGCTAATTTCGGAGGAATTGGTTGCTAATTGTGCTTTGTTCTTGTGTTTGTTTGGTTTCAGGTTATGGATAGGTAGTTGGGTTGAGTTTGACCTGGTTTAGGTAGATATAAGCCCTTTTTCGTAATATTGCATTTATGTGATGTCGTCATTCATCCATCATCTTGGTATTCGTGCATGTCTTTTGTTATGCTTGTTGATTTCCGTAACTATGTCGTTTGCCAAATATGTCACGTGTTTCCGTTAGACCCGCAATTGACTCGAACTGGAATTAATTGGAACAATTGGACTTTCTTGCAGATTGGCCTTGATATTTATAAGCCACCGACGTTCTCCTTCTCTCTTACTGTTCTGTCTCTCTCTCGTTCTCGAGTCTTCTTCTTCTTTTCTTCTGTTTCTTCTTTCTTCTTCTCGTTCAAGGCCAGGAAGAGGAATTTATGCTTGTGATTCTCAATTCGTGTCTTTTGGTAGGTTTAGGGAAGCTCCATGCTCTTAATCGTCTTCTTCTCCTCTTTCTTCTTCATGTTCTTGCCTGTTACAAGCACTCATGCTTTTCGTTTCCTCTTCTTTTACATGCATGGCGATTAGGAGCTTGTTGTCAGTGTGAATGAGCCCAGGGACAACAAGATCGTGTTTGAACTCATTTTGAGGCAAGTATAAGCATAACTTGGCTAAACCATGTGGGTATGTGTTTAACTAAGATTAAGTCATGTATTTTTGCTTATGAATGAAGTTTACAGCCCATTTTGTGATCATTTCCTTCTACTCTATGTGATTTCGTCAGTTTGGTCATATTTCGATGATTCTGTAATCAGTTCAGAAACTGCTTCGTGTGTACCATGGCTAAGCCGTAACTCACCTTCGGCTTAAAGTCCAGAGAGGGGAAACCCAGTTTTCCTCTACAGTCAGGACACGGCTAAGCCGTATATTGTCTTACGGCTAAGCCGTATCTCAGCCGTGACTCAGCCGTAGATCATTACAGGGTGCCTGTTTCTTGATTAATTGAAAGTAAGCAATTTGACAGACCTTCTACGGCCCAGCCATGGCTCAGCCATAGAATAGTACACGGCTAAGCCGTAGAATAAAATAAGGGTGAACCGTAATTGTGGATGAACAGTAAAGGGAACCGCGGTGGAGCCGCAGTGCATATTACGGCTAAGCCGTATGTTCACCTACGGCTAAGCCGTGCCACCTCTGTAATATGGATAACAAAGATAGATGTAAGAAAGAGACTGATATGGCCTTCATGATAGAATGTAGATCACTTAGATTTGCCCAATGGTATGAATGTATGACATGAATGATCTCGAGGGCTGTGATTCATTCATGCACGTTATTCGATTGTTTAGCACCTCCTCATGGGTGTTGGTTTAAGGGACTTCGTTGCACATTCTCGATACACTGCAACACTAGACAATGGTGCATTGGACAACTTAAAACTACATCATCATGAACGGTTGGAAACATTGGATAACTAGAATATGATTGGGTAGTAAAAGCTTGTGATCCTTGCAAGAAATCTAATCGCATGGCATATTGACTTCTGTTATTGTCCTCTTATACGCATTCTACGCTGGGGCACATGATTGGATATTTCTAGCACTGTCCATGGTTAATCCCGGGTGGAACAACGGCCTTGCATGCTTGATCTTACTTTATGCTTTCATCCTTGGTTATCCTCATGCTTTATTGTTTCATTCGTATGAACTCTTACATTTGTTCGATATCTGCTTAATAAGACTTGCACGTCACGTTCTGATAAGATACATGTTCAGCTATGCACTTAATGATATGCACACTATGATATGCATGTTCTTATATTGATTGACTCGATATAGTCCGGCACTACTGAGCCTCAGCCTTAGGATCCCGACGGGGTGACTTTGGAATAGTTTGTATTGCCTTACTACAGAAGGACATGTTTTGAGGAATCCGAACTGCTGGAAACCGAGACTCATCTAGCCCATGGTGTTCTCAGCAAGTTTATAAGATCCCTATTTTGGGAGCATATGGCGTACGTAGTAGCCACCTAGTATGTACATGTTATCTATCCATTGATTCACACAGAGCATATGTTAATTTGAATGCACAACTGCCTAGACTACTACATTGACTTGTTATGATTATTTATGTCTTTTATTCTATTAGAGACCATACGTGTTAACTTGTTACTACTTATACTTTGCTGAATCGTTGTATTCATGAGTTGTCCTTGGTGTTGCAGGCTCAGGTACCCTCGATCGTGTTTTTGTCGGTCGTCAGTTTGCTTGGGAGACGTCAGCTGTCTCTTCAGGTTCGCGGAGTGTGTGTTATCACTCCATCAGAGCGCGATTGTTCTCTGCATGCGTGCGTCTTGTTTTCTTTTCATGACATTGATTGTACTCATGTTCTATACATTGTGATTGAATCCCGTGTGTATATTCCGACCTTTATGTCAGCCTTTGAATATCATTTCTCTTGTTTCTTGTGCACCTCATGTCTCATGTTGATATTTGAAGCTTCCGCATACATGTTTTGCACGTGTGTTCCCTTGTGCGTGTGCATCTAGACCGAGTCTAAGTGCATATGCACGGGAGTGCATGTATCGCTGGTTAGGTTGTTACTAACCCCCGATTCCCTGGGCTTGGGTTGTGACATACGTATAGTATGGTATCAGAGCATTGTTGCTTTAGTGGGTCAGCATATAGGCATGTAGGCACGTGGTCAGTAAACGTGAGGCTAACAGTTGGTCTTTAGTGCCAATTTGTTGGTAGGGTGGGTCGGTATGTGTTCTTCTTGTCTATTCACAGGTGTTTCTTTCGCAGGTGTTCAATCAGTGTTTGTTGAGACAGTCCCGCCGTAACCTCGCGTAGCGCATTGTGCCCTAGTGGTAGAGCTCATGGCAGCGGACGATTTTCAGGAGCCCTACATTGATGTTCTCCGTTGGGAGTTACGGCACCTCAGAGGCATTCCTTTTGTTGTCCGGACGACGGCATTGGTGGATCTACTGCAAGAAGCGGAATTGTCCCGAGACCTGTACACGTTAGAAGAGAGAATCAGGCATCTTCTCCCAGAATCTTATACGATTGTGTGCAGACGAAGGCGACTCCTGTTGTTTGCATTCAGAGTACGAGAGATCCTCAGGAAGCACTTCGGCTATCCCTATACCTTTTGGACGGACAGCAATTACGTGACATTCGAGGTGTATTTCCACGCTTGTGTAGAAGCTTTGCTCGCGCAGTGGGATGAGTACGTCAACATGCTCCAGGGAGTAGTTATTTAGTATGTGCTGCATCGAGGACCCCATGCCTTCATCGCACCCTATTAGAGGCAACTCCTTTCTCGTGCTCGAGGGACTGGCTATCCATGTTCTCTGGTGTTTTGGGTCTCCCCCTTTTGCTTTTGTGTTAGTTAGTAGGGTAGGAGTCGGAGAGATCTTCCATTTTGGGTTTTGTGTTGTATAAACCCTTGACTTTGTAATTCTACTCTTAGTGCCTTTCTTGCATTGTCTCTTGCTCTCATTCTACGTAGATATCGAGATGTTAGTTTCCCTTACCTGGTTTGAGGTTACTCGTGAGATCGGGTAGTCCCTTGTCGTGTGATCTTGTTTGGGAAGTATAGTCACAGCCCAATTGGTGTAAGGAGTCTGATCCGTTCTTTTAGTGGGGGAGTTTGTTCCTCTCCGCTTCGTCCGAGTTCCATGAATCTCTGGTTTTGTTGTATATCCACCCTGGTTTCGTTGTAGCTCCGAGAAATGGCTAAGTTGGCTTAGCTGTTGCCCTTGAGGGGAGCATGTAGTTCCCAATTGTCATTGTGTTGGTGAGGGGCAGTTGATTCCTCCTAGGCTTTACGTTGTATCGACTTGTTGTTGTCGAGTTGTTGTGTTGTTGTGCAGTGTCACCCTTCGAGTGGTAGACTCCAGATGATTCTTTCCTTTTTCCGCTCTCACTTGTTTGTTCTTCCTTCCTTCTTTCCATCGATTGGTGTGGAGTCATGCCCGTACATTAGCTAGTGACCATCGATAAGTCCTCTCGGGTTTACTCCACTGTTTTGTATTGGGTCTGGTTTACTATTCAGTTCTTCTCTGTTCGTGCCTGTGACTAGGTGACCAATGTCAGAGTTTTTCTCTCTGTTCGCTTACCCCTCCGTTTCCTTGCTCGGATTATTCGGAAGTTTTGTGGAACGTTACTTCTTTTCCGACGTCACTGCTTGATCTGTTTACCTTTGCTTTTCACCTAAGGTGCTTCTCGTGGGATCTTGTTTCCCTTACCATTGGAGATGGATCGTTAAAGTTCTAGTTGTCTCATGCAGTCGTAAATCCCCTCTGAGTTTTTTTGAGTTTAACCCTCCTTGGTGTTCTCCATGTAATTTTGATCGCCGTCATCGACGTTTCTGTTACCGTTTTCGATTGGACCCTATTCGTTTCATTGTTTCCCATTGCAACTGTTCGCTTCTTTTCTAGTTTTGTTCTCCATCTTGTTCTGTTAATCTTTTTCCTCAATTCCCTGTTTATGGATGTATTTTTGGGTTGTTGTACACTATCGAGTTCACCATTCTTGGAATGTCACAGTTTTGTTTCTTTGGTATCAATGTACCTGTCTTGTCTTGTGGTAATCTTCCCTTTCGTTCTTTCTTGTTTCCTTCCTTTGGATCATGCCTTCACTACTTGTCTTCCATATCTAGTTGTGTTATTTGGTTGTTTCCTCGCCTCTTGACCCTGGTTTCCTTACTATTTGTTCATGATGCAGGATGTTGGGTGGATCATGTCGGTGGAATTCCTTCTTCGTGGACTTTGCTAGCCGTTGCTGTGCTGGCAGTGGCGTGAGCATTGAGTTTCGTTCGTCGAAAGATGGAGGATATTTTCGCTTGACAAGAGTTTGCCAACTTTCTAGGTGGAGTGGGCGAACGGATGATCAGTTAGCATTGAGGAGGTGATTTGGTGGCCTAGTGCGTAAATGGTTGCTATTTTGGTCGTGTGATAACGCGTTGCTTCACGCTGGGTTTCCTGTCGAAGTCCAGCTTAGCGAGATGACGTGAGGGTGAGAAGGGTCCGATGTGGATTGAGGACTTGGCGACTTTTTGTGTTGGGTTGAGCTTTTCGGTTGGGCAAAGATCTGGAAAAGCTATCAGCCGTCATGTCAGTTCTTCGGGGAGCAGTCCACGCTTGCAGCCGCGTTCGTGACCTTCTTCCGTTATTCGAAATGCGGAGATGCTGTTTCGTCAAATGCCTTCGCAGTTGCTCATTGCTCCTTCAGTCGGTACGAATTGTCAGCCTTGCATATGCAGACAGACGGATAAGATCGCGTAGTACAGACAAGGAAGCCTTGCAGACTAGTAGATGACAGTGAAATTGTCGACGAGAGGATTGAGTTTCGGAAGTCTTGCCGCTACAGAGTGCAATCTTTCGTGCCAAGAAGGCAAGTTGGCTACGAGGCCTGCTGCACCATGCAAGATTGAGACTAGCTTCAGGGACTCGGCGCACAGTTGGATTCTTCTGTGACGTTTTCTAGAAGACATGCTGTAGTCAAAGTCGAGGTACGTCATTGATGTGTTCGGGACTTTCTCCTGCATGTTTGTTGCGACGATGTACGTGTGTTCTGCCAGGACGCTTTTTGTGAAACGATTCTTCCAGCACGTGGGAACTTGAGAAGCCGATGTGCCTATCGGAACGGGTCGAGAGATCAAGCATTACAGAGACGTCGTTGTTTAGCGGGTTGTGCCTGCAAATGTGTGTTCATTCCGGGGACGGAATGTGTCCTTAGTGGGGGAGGATGTAACACTCCGACCTGAGTTGATATGGATTAGCGGCTAATTTCGGAGGAATTGGTTGCCAATTGTGCTTTGTTCTTGTGTTTGTTTGGTTTCAGGTTATGTATAGGTAGTTGGGTTGAGTTTGACCTGGTTTAGGTAGACATAATCCCTTTTTCGTAATATTGCATTTTGTGTGATGTCGTCATTCATGCATCATCTTGGTATTCGCGCGTGTCTTTTGCTATGCTTGTTGATTTCCGTAACTTTGTCGTTTGCCAAATATGTCACGTGTTTCCGTTAGACCCGCAATTGACTCGAACTGGAATTAATTGGAACAATTGGACTTTCTTGCAAATTGGCCTTGATATCTATAAGCCACCGACCTTCTCCTTCTCTCTTACTGTTCTGTCTCTCTCTCGTTCTCGAGTCTTCTTCTTTTTCTTTTCTGTTTCTTCTTTCTTCTTCTCGTTCAAGGCCAGGAAGAGGAATTTATGCTCGTGATTCTCGATTCGTGTCTTTTGGTAAGTTCAGGGAAGCTCCATGTTTTTTATTATCTTCTTCTCCTCTTTCTTCTTCATGTTCTTGCCTGTTACATGCACTCACGCTTCTCGTTTCCTCTTCTTTTGCATACATGGCGATTAGGAGCTCGTTGCTAGTGTGATTGAGCCCAAGGACAACAAGATCGTGTTTGAACTCATTTTGAGGCAAGTATAAGCATAACTTGGCTAAACCATGTGGGTATGTGTTTGACTAAGATTAAGTCATGTATTCTTGCTTATGAATGATGTTTACAGCCCATTTTGTGATCATTTCCCTCTACTATATGTGATTTCATCAGTTTGGTCATGTTTCGATGATTCTGTAATCAGTTCAGAAACTGCTTCGTGTGTACCGCGGCTAAGCCGTAACTCACCTTCGGCTTAAAGTCCAGAGAGGGAAAACCCAGTTTTCCTCTACGGTCAGGACACGGCTAAGCCGTATATTGTCTTACGGCTAAGCCGTATCTCAGCCGTGACCCAGCCGTAGATCATTACAGGGTGCCTGTTTCTTGATTAACTGAAAGTAAACAATTTGACAGACCTTCTACGGCCCAGCCACGGCTGAGCTGTAGAACAGTACACGGCTAAGCCGTAGAACAAATTACGGGTGAACCGTAATTGCAGATGAATAGTAAAGGGAACTGCGGTGGAGCCACAGTGCATATTGCGGCTACGCCGTAAGATGCCTACAGCTAAGCCATATATTCACCTACGGCTAAGCCGTGCCACCTCTGTAATATGGATAACAAAGATAGATGTAAGAAAGAGACTGATATGGCCTTTATGATAGAATGTAGATCACCTAGACTTGCCCAATGGTATGAATGTATGACATGAATGATCTCGAGGGCTGCGATTCATTCATGCACGTTATCCGGTTGTTTAGCACCTCCCCATTAGTGTTGGTTTAAGGGACTTCGGTGTACATTCCTGATACACTGCAACATTAAACAATGGTGCATTGGACAACTTAAAACTACATCATCATGAACGGTTAGAAACATTGGATAACTAGAATAGGATTGGCTAATAAAAGGTTATGATCCTTGCAAGAAATCTGATCGCATGGAATGTTGACTTCAGTTGTTGTCCTCTTATATGCGTTCTACGCTGGGGCACACGATTGGATATTTCTAGCTCTATCCATGGTTAATCTCGGGTGGAACAGTGGTCTTACATGCTTGATCTTACTTTATGCTTTCATCCTTGGTTATCCTCATGCTTTATTGTTTCATTCGTATGACCTCTTACATTTGTTCGATATCTGCTTAACAAGACTTGCACGTCACGTTCTAATAAGATACATTTTCAGCTATGTACGTAATGATACGCACACTATGATATGCATGTTCTTATATTGATTGACTCGATATAGTCCGGCACTACTGAGCCTCAGCCTTAAGATCCCGACAGGGTGACTTTGGTATAGTTTGTATTGCCTTACTGCAGAAGGACATGTTTTGGGGAATCCGGACTGCAGGAAACCGAGACCCATCTGGCCCATGGTGTTCTCAGCATGTTTATAAGATCTCTATTTTGGGAGCATATGGCATACGTAGTAGCCACCTAGTATGTACATGTTATATATCCATTGATTCACAAAGAGCATATGTTAATTTGAATGCACAACTGCCTAGACTACTACATTGACTTGTTATGATTATTTATGTCTTTTATTCTATTAGAGACTATATGTGTTAACTTGTTACTGCTTATGCTTTGCTGAATCGTTGTATTCATGTGTTGTCCTTGGTGTTGCAGGCTCAGGTACTCTCGACCGTGTTCTTGTCGGTTGTCAGTTTGCTTGGGAGACGTCAGCTGTCTCTTCAGGTTCGCGGAGTGTGTGTTATCACTCCATCAGAGCGCGACTGTTCTCTGCATGCGTGCATCTTGTTTTCTTTTCATGACATTGATTGTACTCATGTTCTATACATTGTGATTGAATCCCGTGTGTATATTCCAACCTTTATGTCAGCCTTTGAATATCATTTCTTTTGTTTCTTGTGCGCCTCATGTCTCATGTTGATATTTATAGCTTCCGCATACATGTTTTGCACGTGTGTTTCCTTGTGTGTGTGCATTTAGATCGGGTCTAAGTGCACATGCACGGGAGTGCGTGTGTCGCTGGTTAGGTTGTTACTAACCCCCGATTCCCTGGGCTCGGGTTGTGATAAGAATAGAGTGAATGAAAGATGTGGACAGCAGGAAAAAGGTAACTTGTTTGGCTTCTCTATTTGGTGAGAGATTGGGTGCAATGATCATCTAATAAGTACATTTCATCAAGCTTGAAGACCCATGCTCTGTTGCTCAGGTCAAACTTATCCGATGATGGAAACACTAACTTGTCACCAAATGAAAAGACAAAACAAATCACTCATTCCTGTAGTCCCATCTTTCATTTACTCTAGTCTTAGGCTTGGTAGAAAACAACTGTGTGTCTTCGCTGCATGCATATAAAGAGAAGAGAAAAAGAGAAATGACAGGGCTGAAAAACCCTAAGAAGGTGTACTTGTCTTTTGCCTTAGACACCTTGTATAGGAAAATTGCATCTCCATAGTAGTACTAGCGTAGTTATCCACTATAAAAGGAGAAACATCACTAGCGTCTCTTTTCTCTATTGACAAGCGACGCTAGTGCCCCTTTGCAAACACAGGGGAGTGATGCTAGCGTCGTTTCTAGTATTATTTCAAATTTCAATTTACTTCAATCTAACTTTTATTAAGCTTCAATTAAACTCTTATTCAATTGCAACACACATATATCATACTTCAATTAATAGAAACTTCTCATTTACAGCTCCTCATTTTTCTTCAATACATTTCATACAGAAACATATAAAAACTTCTCATCTGCAACTCATAATTCAGCTTCAACAAATTTCATAGTTTAATTTTAATACTTCAATCAACACATTCCATAAAAGAGTATTAAAGTCTAAACATACATAACATATAGGCAAATTAAACATAACAAAGGCAAAAGCATCAAATCTAAACACAAGTCTAATCAATAAAATTGTATAAGCCATATGCAAGGGAAACTTATAACACCATTATAGATAATGCCATGGGGTAAGAGATCAACAATCAACGATTGCACATGAATTCCCTAAAGGTGTCAAGCTTGCCTTCAACTCGATCAAAACGAGTATTGAGCCTTTGAAATTCTTCAATCATTCAATTTTCAAGAGTTTCAATGTGCACCAACTGATCATAATTGCATTCTGGAGATCTTTTAGGTTTTCAGGGATGGGCTGATCTTCTATTGCTTTTTCTACTGGGTCTTCTGTTGCTCCATGTGTGAAAAATTGTTCAAGAGTCCTCACATTAATCTGAGGATGCAAGAAATTGTGGCCTTGTGCATTTGAGCAATGGCTTGCAGACATATTAAATATCTGCAGATCATACGAGAAATGAAAGTGCTGTACATTTGGAAGCAATAAACATCCTAGCTATTCCACGAAAAATTACCAAGGGTAGATCAGTAGTCTTCCGAGTCCCAATGGCATACAAAATGTATCCCTGCTCTTGATTTAAATATGAACGACGTGACCTCGATTCCACGTTATAGTAAACAAATAGATTTAAAAGGCAATAATTAGTAGTCAATTCATTTTGGTGAATAAAGTCACTAAGCCATTGACAATTCCTTTCACACAAAGTGGTCCCTACTTGATCCCAATCAATATCATCAGCAGCATCATCATCATCCATTTCATCAATATCCTTCTCAAGGATGGAATATTTTGTATTAGGAGTAAGTGGAATTCACAGAACTAACTTAGCACATTTGGACTTATTGTGAGATGCTTTCCCCACACATATGTCTGGAATGAATCATTACTAACATCATACATATTGCAATAAAATTCTTTCACTCAGTCTACTATGACTTCTACATAAAAATCACATAAAAATGTCCATCTTCTTTGCATCAACCATCTATAAATAGGCATTCCATGAAACACATTTGGGTTGATAGTCCTTTCTACAATAAGATTCCTCTTTCACAAACATGGATCCAAACTACCTTTCACTCTCCTCATGTAGAAATCGAGTAGCACCAAAGGTGGAGGAGGAGGTAGAAGCATGAGAAGAACTCTTCTTCTTTGAGAGTGAGATTTTGGGAGCCATTGATGTACTATTGATCAACCTCAAGAAAACCAAGAAATATTTTCAAATCCACAAAATAATCCAAAAAAATGATTCTTCAAACACAAATCCTGGAAAAGAAGGAAAAAAAAATAGAAGCAGTTACCATGAAATTGGAGTTTAATGAGAGAAAAAGTAGCATCTACCAAAGAAGTTGAAAGATCTCTTTGCAAATTGCTCACAACAACTTTTGAAGCAAATAAAATAGCAAGGAGCAGTAGAGCTTTTTAACCCTACTAAGTTTTTGAGGACCCAAAAGGACCTTTTTTGTGGGGTGTGGACTATCTAAAGGGTTTTTTTTTTTGGTAAATCCTCTCTCTCTCTCTCTCTCTCTCTCTCTCTCTCTTCTATTGATCCTTATTTTATTCCATTCCACCCCTTGTCCAAAAAAACATGCCCTATGCCTTATTTTTGCATTGCATCTGTAACCACCAGTTAGATGATCACGAGTCTATGAGGGGCATGGATTATTCAAGCTACACATGGAATGGGACAAAGAATGTATTAGAGACCAAGTTCTGTGATTGTCCAATGTTGAATCCAATAAAACTAAAAAAATGATTATGAGTTGATGTTCTAAATGATAAAATATCAAATTAAGTTTATGGGCCCAATCTCATCTGATGAATGTAGGGCATGTTTGTATAGCTCATTTTTCGGAAAAAAAAGGGGTGAGGATTAAGGATATGGTTTTCCATGCTATAGAATAATCTATGTCATGTTTGTATAGCTTGGTTATGGAAAAAGAAAAAAAAAGGGTGAGGATTGAGGATTTGATTTTCCATGCTACATAATAATCTATATTTATTACAACCATTTTTTTCTCGCGGAAAAATATAAAAGTAGGCTAAGTTTCCCATGATTCTATTATGATACCGGTTGAATAATGATGATAATAAGATTGCCCAATTCGAAGACGGCTGAACTCCTTGTGTAAGCACATAATTTTGAAAAATAATTTTCTAATTGTTATGAAGAGGAATACAAGATATTTATAAAATTCCTTGCCTCAAGCATAAAAACTATCCTATTAGTCACTAATCAAGTACCGAAGTCATGGATATCAATCACCTTAAATCAAGGATATCAATAACTAATCAATTACCTTAAGTCAAGGTAATCAATCACGTAAATGAAGGTAATCAATCACTAATCATGTTGCCTAAATCAAGTAATCAATCATTATTTTATTATCTCCATGATTTGGGAATTGACATAATAAAAGATTTGTGATCTAATATTGCTATTTTTATTTAAACCAATGTAATGGAGTTGCCTAGCCTCCTCTAGACCCCACAACTTGTGTGACTTGTGCTTGGCCCTTCAATCATATTAGGTTCCACAGAAAAGAAATTCCTATAAAAAATTTTATAAGAGGAAAATTTATATAAACTACTTTTTCTTAGCATATACACAAATGTGGTGTTGAATGTATTCGAGTGGTGTTTAGCAATATAATTGCACCAGGCTCCAACATAGAGCCATCAAGGAATCCATTCTTGTGACAAACAACTCTACAGAATCAAGCCTCTTTCCTTAGTTGCACCTTTGGATACAATTATATAATGAATTACCTTTCCATGGCTTTCAAAAGCTAAGGAAAATAGAGTTGCAATGACTCTACTCAAGTGGGATCTAATGCACAGAGCCATAGATTATCCCATTTTGGAAAAGGAGGAGGCACATATGGAGCAAAAAAGAAAATAGCCACATCAAATTATCCTAACCCTTGATTTAACAAGTTTAAAGATTAATGGTATATTATCCATATATTTCAGGGAAATTTAATCCAATTTTGAGTGAAAGTTCAATAAGGGTCTAATGCAAATCATGGGATGAGCACATCATAATACAAGCTTAGATGAGAAAAAAATGTGCATCACCCGCTAACCTACTTCCACCTAAGAATGAATGAATGAATAAGTATGTAAACACGTGAGCCTAGGCCTTGTCGTGCTAGCCCAGGTCCTCAAGGGGCCAACCTAACACTGTCCCAAGTGTGTTGTGCTGGGCCATACTGCCCATGGGTTGCCACCAGCCCATATTTATTAAAAAAATTGAGAATATAAATTGGAAAAAAAATTAACGATGACCTTTTTTAAAGATTTTATCTTAAAATGAAATTAAAACTACTAAAATAAATGCACGCAAGCATTGAAAACAATATAAACTAATTATTTTTCTTAATTGTCTACGAAGGTGACTAGTGCCACTTCCTACATTGAAATTGTAAAGCCCATTATAAAACATGCACTACTCCTTCTCAACAAAATTTTCTGTGTCATCAATAATCAGAACTATTTGCAAATAATTCCAAATATGATGAATCATTATTCTATTCTTTTTCTCTAGAAAAGGTGAACATTCGGCTTGCCTTGCGTCAATGTTGAATGGCTGCATTGGCCCACCCATTTTTTAGAACTTGAAGAGAATTCCTGGTGCCTAATAAAATCTTATAGAGAGAAAGAGAGCTAACAGCTAAAACTTTAGAGAGTTTGAAGTGAAAGAAAAGATATTTAGTAGAATATAAATATGTGTTGAGAAATGAGGGGGAGTAGGTATTTTTAGATATAGACACAAAATAACCCTCTTATGACTGTTATTTGATAGTTGATGAGGATAATAGTGGTAAAAAGGTAAGAGAGTGAAGAAAGACACAAATACCCCCTCCCCCATTTGACGATTTTATGGTTGTTAGGGGGTTAAAATGGTAATAAAACCCCATAGCCGGTTATGATGGGGGGGGGGGGGGGGGGGGGGGGGGGGGGGGGACATTTTAAATTTGGCCCACGGGCCACGGCTTAGCATGGTACAGTTTATTGGCTATGTCGTGCTGAGTTGTGCCTTGGCTTAGCCCCCAGGCCCAGCACGGCCCAAATTTATACAGGCAATGTCGAGCGGGCCTGTTAACGGTGGTCAATAGGCTGGGCCGGCCCACGGCATGAAAAGTATGGGCTAGGCTATGCCAAGCTTGGGTGGCTCTCCCATATTTTCTCCCGTAGAATGAATAGTTAAGGTGATGCCACCCAAGTTATATAGTTCCTTCCATATGCATATTTAAAAAATAAAAGAAGCCTCTCCCTCTTCCTCAATCTTTTGTCCCTCACAATGGAGTTCCTCACTTCCTTGTATGTTTAAAAACTAAGAAGCCTCTGCCACTTCCTTGATCTTTACTCCCTCATCTACTATAAATGTACCTCTCACTATGATTCCATCTCCTTCCAATGTCTCTCTCTCTCTCTATTCAAATCTCTATTAATGGCATTATTCTCCCCCCTTTGGATTCTTCACCTCCTTGCAATCCCTTGCTCTCTCCTCACATGGTTAGGCTTAAACCATATCTTTTTTAATGGTTACTATATCCACAATTCAGGCTTGTTCATTCAAAATTTGCATTTCACCTTCAAATTCATTGAATGAGGAAGGGATTTTACACTTAGACTAGCGCTTCAAGGCCCACGTTGGCATGGAAAAAAAATTAAATTTTATTAAAAAAACCTCAATTTTGTTAAAAGTTAATAATGTTTTAATAAAATATAAATGAATATTATCATATAAATCTTGTATTCAAGTGGTGGGATGCACTCGATGTTTAATCAACAGTTGAGCTTTAATCAAAATGATCTTATTGACAGTTGATCGAGTATTGATTTTGCATCAAATAATATGCAATTGCACCAAATAATATTATCGCCAATTCACCAAGGAAAAAAAATTTGCACCAAACATGAACTTTTGTACTTCCGCGGAACTTTTTTCCCATGAAATTCATTTCTATGGAATTTGCTAAGGTGGCAATTTTTTCTTTTCGCAGAAATGGTGCATACACAAATGTGCCCTTAGCTGTTCTTGTGACCCTAACTATGCCCACACTGAATGTGGCCCATGATAAAAATAATTTAAAAAGTTTAAATAAAAATATTCATAAATATTTAAATGGATTAGAAAAATAAATTTGGTGGGCGATTATAGGCGAGAGGAGTGCTCTTTTAGATTTTAGGGAATTATGCTGAGATTACATGAAAAGAATTGCATTGAGAATTCTTAGGAAAATTGAAACTTACAATGATGATTAAAGAAAGAAATAAAATACCTACTAAATAAATATATTGTTACATGTTACTCTCCCGCTCAAAGGTCCATGCTAAGCTTGGCCAAGAAATTCTTCATACAAAAAAAAAAAAAAAAAGTAAAAACCTACAAAGGAATTTCTCCAACAATATTAGGATGGTGAACATATATACGTACACATCAGTACATCACATCACCATAAACCAAAAAACATACAATGGACAAATATATAGTAAATAAAATAATCAAGAATTATTATTAAAATAGAGAAGACTTACCAAAATGTTGTTGCCTTTATTAAATGAGTCTTTACAAAAAGTCACGAAAACTTGAAAAGTGCTTAGAAAATAAAGAATCGAAAATAATAAAACAAAAATAAGAAAATAATAAACAAAGTTCATTTAAAATCTAAGTAAAAATCACTAACTCATTGAAGTAGGTTCGAGATACTTACCATGGGATGAAACGTCTTCAAGAGCACAGTTATAAATAGGAATATAATTATATGTTAGGCACTCTATCGCAATCAATAAAGATCTAATTAGATATGACCAACACCAAGATTAACTATATAACATATGGTGATCCATGGGAACCTGTCATCTTTAGTAACCAAATTAAGAAATATCAAATAAGTAGTCAGACAAAACTAACCAAGACCTTATTAAACTTGACCCTTTTCAAATATCGGTCAAATAACACAGAGATCCAAACCAAAAACCCTCATTCCTATCTCGAGTAACAATTCAAATCAAACATAATTGACAAAGATCCAATTACATCTGAACTCATCGAAGAACAACCACATAAGAAAGAGATAGTCAAAATATATAATAATACTTTAGATTGAGTCCCCAAGTCACCACGTACATTTTGTACTGACAAGGATTTTTATCTTAATTTTTTTTATAAGGATTATACTTTAGAATTGGTAACAAATAAAAGCAAAGTAATCGATTCATGATTCAACATTAAGTAGGTAACAAATAAACAATTGATACCAATCTCGGCCTCGGATATCAATTGTTGGCAAGCTCCAGAAATTAGTGTATTGGACTCGGAGTGTCGGACCCATCCATTGTTGGCGAGCTCCAGACACTCGTCCATCTCAAAGGGGTTTTGGTTCATGGAGTCTCCCCAGATGTGGTAGTGGAATGAACAATGCCTCAGTGCTGATGCCCGCCACTCAAAACCCTACTGCAACCCATCGTGATGATGAAGAAATAAACAGCGAGAAATTTAAAATTGAAGCCACTTTTCTCCAAAAATGATAGATGAAATTTTAAAGATTCTAAAGTCCTTGATAAAATGGGAAGATTTTAGGGTAGGCATTGTATATAAAATTGAAAGAGTTAAGGGATTAGGGATAAATAAAGAAAAGTTTAAAATTGGATGTGATTTCTTTTAGGGAGAAGATTTGTATAGTATTTAAAACTTTAATGAGAGCGTGCCACTTATCGCTCTCTCGGGCTCTCTCATAAAGGGGTGAATTCTCTTTATAAATATAATTTATTTAAAGTTTATATCAATTCGATTTAGTTTACTAGAGATTTAACCAAACAACCAAGGATCAATTCTGAGCTGCTTGTTGTGCATAGGGTGAAGGACTTGATGAGTATATGTGTGGGTGTGTGAGTATTTACCATAGTGTAAAGAAAAAACAATAAAATGCCAAACCAACCGAAAAGATTCACTTGGAAGCCAAAAGAAAACCACGACTAAAATGACATTGGTAACTATGGTTTTACAATTCTCAATTGTTGAGGTTTTTGGAGAACGCACTTACTGCATTGATGTATTGAGTCCGCATTTTGTTTGATCTGGGTATTCTTGCTGTAGTGGGACCTGCCAATGGCGGACCTAGGATTTTTATTTGAGTGGGGCTAACAGTGGTTACTCGAAAAAGCAATCATTATTTTGATGTACTTTTTTTGCATTAACAAATATTTTTTAGTAAAAAATTTTCACATTGACAAGTTGGTAAGGAGTGACAATTCGATCCGGACCCTAGATATGCCACCTTTTCCACACGTGTAGGTTTCCATTTTCGCCTGTAAAAGGAAAAGAAGGAAAAAGAATTGGAATGAGAGTCTTTTCTAGACTTGAGAATAGTGGATAAGATTGTACAATGTATTAATATTCGTATCCCAAAGAGGGAGATCGGCAGTGACTTTTTATTCACTACAAGTCTAATTAAAGGCTGCAATTATGCAAAAATAGAATCCTATATCTATATATACAATTATGTAACAATTCCATAGCTAAACATCTTTGACCAATATCTTTTGAGAACCCTCACCTGGAGGGGTAATTTATCATGGGGCCTGGGCTTGGATCATAGACTCATGATGGGCTTCCACATAATATACACTCAAATATACAATAAAGAACTATAATGGAAAAAAAGTAGTAAGACGCAGTGAGGCTGAAATTGAAAAGTTGAATTAGGCTTCTAAAAAAGTCAGAAATTTCTAATGAATTGATAATGATCAACTTTGGAATGGGCATTTTTATACGATTCACTTTTTTCAAACAATTTTTTAAATAAATGCATAGCGACTTTACACATTCTGTTTGACACATACACTATTACACATAAAATTCAATAAAACTTAGTAGCTTCATGGACAGAAGAGTGCCAATTGTTGAGAAAACCAAACAATGGCAATATCTAAGTCATTTGGTGCCTTAGTGGCCAGTGCCTATGTTTTGATTTTCCAAGAGACTCAACACATTGTAATTCCAATTATATATTTTTTTTGTTAGATTTGAAACTGTTACAATATTTTCCTTCCCTTGTTTATCTCAGTTGTTCTATGAGATAAGCAATCAGGGCAGTTGAAAAAACAAGTTGGTTATGTACGTGTCCCTAAATGCGTTGACTTAACCAACTATTAGATTCTATTGGAGTCATACAAACGGATAAAACTAACATAGCAAAATAGAATATAAAGATGATAATAATGAAGTTTAAATATATTTAAGGTCTCAAATCAAACATAAAAGACAAGTATCAGTTGTGGATGAAACCTTAATGTACTGTTCAATATAATCATGTTTAGGTAGATCCGTGATTTGATGTGGGCCTGAACTAGAGGAGTTCTACTATATTTTTATGGTAGAAACACTATGATCATCATAAGAGAAAAACCATTGTCTCCTTTATCAATTGATGCTGATGGAATCAAATCATTGACCTTCATATGAAACTTCCATATAAGGTCATCTTGATGTGAGAGTGATAATCGGGAATTCAGGGTTTCAAAAAACTTTGACTACAATGACTATTGAATGGTATTGAAGAATCCTTCAACAAGCTAATCGTGAAGATGTAAATTATCCTTATAGCTACATCGTATAATATGCCAGATCCATGAAATGATAGATTCAAAATAAAAAATGATTCCACCCAAGATTTAGTTTGCTAATTTGAAAAATTACACCCAACTTAGCTCTCCACACAACTTGAGAGAGAGAGAGAGAGAGAGAGAGAGAGAGAGAGAGATCCGAATATGAATACATGCATGAGAGATAACTGCGACGTGTCCTGCGCAATTGCTAATGCCGATGCTGCTGGAGCCGAAGACCGATTTAAGGACTTCTGATTTAGGGACTTTGAGTGAGAGAGAGACAGAGATAAAGAAAGGGATTGATTGCTGGGGATATTTTTGACTTGGCGAGGGTGGGGTGCTTCAATGGGTTTTTGAATGGGGGTTGGACCAATTGGGCTATATAGCTCTTTTGTGCATTTTTAAAACATGATGGGGGCTGAAGCCCCAATTTCCATGTACGGAGGCTCGCCCTGGGACCCACTGTATATTGGCAATTGAGAATATTCTCTGTTGATGAATCTTAAGTGTGCAGTTGGTGGTTTCTTTTTTTTTTTTTTTTTCTTTTTCTTTTGTTTAAGCTTGAGATATTAGCTTTTTTTTTCTTTAAGTTTTAGTTCAACTTTTTGCTAGTTAATTTAGATGGTTGAGATTGAGTGGAGTGGAGAGGAGTTCTTTTACTCCATTGCCAGTCCATAGTGGGCTCCACTAGATGAATGGTTTGGATATCTAAAAGAAGGTGTCACCTGCATGGAATGCTTTACATAAGCAAATTGTGGATTAGCTCAGACTCTGCATTTTTTTTTTCTTGTGTACTAGCTTTATTTATTTCTCCTTTTTTCCCGGGGGGGGGGGGGGGGGGGGGGGGGGGGGGGGGGCAATGATCCCTTGCATAACTAATTTCACTTTAATTTAACTCAGTATGATATTGTCCTTTGCAGCCCATATATACATACAAGGACTTCCTAGTCGATTACCCATCCTAATACAGCTCCCACCTAAACATGCTTAACTTCGAAGTTCTTATGGGACACGAAATCTCACACTTTCCCCTACCGGAAATAAAGTCATCCATGGCTCAGATATCAATTGTTACAGGCTCGATCAACTCAATGTAATATTGTTTACTTTGGCCCATGTGCACGTGCTAGGACTTTCTATGTAGTCACCAATCCTAGTACTGCTCCCACCCGAGCACACTTAATGTCGGAGCTCTTATGGGATCTGAGGTTGCATGACTTTAAAACGTGTTAGGTTGAGTTAAGATGTGATTTGACTTATAAATCCAAGGTCAGAACTTGGATATTTTTGATGTGGGACTGATTGAGTCCCCGTATTCCGCGCATTCTTCAGTCGGTGATGGCGACATCTGCTTTTTAATTAAATATGCCACCTTGGCCCTAGCCCACCAGATCTTACAGGCTCACATGACAATTATGACTCCAGAGAGATGGGGGAGATAGAATGATATCATTAACTCACAGGTGTGTGCAAGAAATCATCTCCATCATATCATCATAACCTCTTATCTTTGACCGTCAAACTTCAATGGCTGTAAAGTGTACAGGCATCAATGTTTTGGGTTTTAATGCAATAGTGAGTGACACACAAATGAATGTAGCGGCCTAGTTTGAGAAAAGAAATGGAAGGTTTTATCACCTAACAGGATCATAACTATATTTTTATGGCCAAGGCTCAATTAAAGATACCTCTCATGAAGACATTGTGTGGAACCCCTTGTTTTAAGCTTGTGGGAGCCCTGAGATCAATCCAAATTCTGACCCACTACACTTGCTAGTCACTAGTCCCCATGAATTGGCACAAACACAAACTTGACACTCATCCAATGTTACTCACTATAAGTTTGAAATCCTAAAAAATGATGCCTTCTAAAATTATTGAACTTGAGGGCCATGTATCAAGGGGTTAGGATGACCTAATAGAGCTGAGATTTTGCACACATGTAAGTCTCATTTCGATCTTTTAATCCTTCACTTTCCCCCTGATTAACATGGTCCCATCGGGCCTGACAAGGAAGTCCGCACTACGGGTCCATGAGAAACATCTGCACGAGGGCACATTTTACTATTGAGAAAGAATTCATCTATGCAGAGACGGATTTTCTTATTTTCAAGCACGCATGCGTACACACATACCCTCAAAAAAATACTTTAAAAAATGGAACTTGAATCTTCAAACTCTAGTTATTATTGTGGATTTTAAATTTTTATATTTTTGTTTCATCCCTTTGCAAGCTCATTTTGGCATGATGAAAAAGAATGATTTGCCCACATTTTTGTTGATAGGTGGGAATTTATGGTTATCCAGCATATTCAACTAGTAAATTTGGGCTTCGTGGGTTAGGAGAGGCACGGCAGCAGGAGGTCATTACAAACAATATACATGTGTCCCTTGTATTCCCTCCAGATACTGAAACTCCGGGTTTAGCGGAAGGTTTGAACGTGTGTTTTAGCCTTTCTCATGTCACAAATGCTATGAGTTTGGTCAGAAATGAGAAGTCGTTATAAATATTGAAAATTGGGTTCTTATATAAATATCGGTTCATGTTTCCATAATGTATTCAGAAATATGTCTACATAAATTGAATTACTATAAATCTATAATGATCAGTTAGATAATATAAAGGGGTTTTTACAAAAAAGTTCTCTTAGACCAAAAGGGACCTAAAGTTTTGATAGTGAGTATATAGGTTTTCCCGCCACAATTCTCTCTCTCGCTAAGCAGTGATAATGTTGCTCGTGTACAACATAGCCAACAATATATTCATCTTAGAAGAGATTCTTTGCAACCTTTACATCTCAGAACCCATTTTTAGCCTTTTCCTTTCTTACCTTTTGTTTATGTGTGTTTAAACTTAGAACCTACTTTGCATAGATTTGTTTTTGCAAACAAAGACAGTGGGAGAATCAATCAGATGAAACGGTTTTACCTCTATGTACTATTTATTCAAAACTCAGGGTGTTGGCTTTCTCTGAGAATGGATATCGATGCATTCGATGCCCATGTCTTTGAATTGAGACCAAATTGAGTGTGGAAACTTGTGCTGAGCATCGATATCGATACTCGCAGTATTCATTATATTCAAAACTGATAGTGTTAGACTACTCTGAGCATTGATATTTGTAACAACCTAAGAATCTGGAGCCCTTCAGATTTTTAAGACATTTCAAATTTATAAATCATTAACATTCATAAGTACAATTTCCAAGAGCACTAGTCCGAAGCATAAATTAAATATTTAAATTTAAACATCAAAGTCTCAAAGTCACTAAGGGATTTAGCTACAAGGAACAAGTTTTAATTTAAACCAATAGAGCAATCAAAATAGGGTTGATCCCATCAATAGAGTAATCAAAATAGGGCTGATCTCATCAAATATATATATATGTATGAAGTATTCTAGTGCATCCATCCCTCACCATATTTGTTTTTTTGACCTATCAAAGGCCAAAAAGGTGTTATGATTTTTATTTTTTGTCTTTTTGAATACTAATACTTACTAAAAAAGGAGTATCCATCACCAAAATGGTGAGGGATGGATGCAGTTGAATATTTTCCTATATATACATATACATATATATGTTGATCGTATGCGCAATCAGCCATGGATACCAAAGTTTATAAGTTGATCTCTGCCATTCTTCAATCCCGCTACGAATGCATTACCTGTAGTGAGACAAACTACTAGTCAGTTACACTGGTAAATAGAATTCCTAAATCAAAGAAAAATCATCAAGTATAAAGTGAGTTTAATGTCAGCCTTATAGAAACATGAAAGGTGAGTCACTGATTTTTAGTAGTGTAATTTGACCTTTCATTTCCTTCCCGAGTATCCCTCCACGTCAAAATACTGATCAATTAAAATATTCCACATGGGGGTTTATCGGCTCTCCTTGAAAGAAAAGTTCATAATTATATTCAACAACATGGCTTGTCGTACTACCATGATTGTTTTACTTCCACAAGGGAAATTCATATTCCTATCATGACAAATCTGCCACCAATCTTAATTCAAGCAGTTCTTATACTTCCACAATGGAAGTTTATATTCTTGTTGTGACAAGTCTACCACCAATCTTAATTTAAGTAATTCTTATACTTCCATAAGGGATGTTCATATTCTTGTTGTAACAAGTCTGCCACTGATCTTATTTCAAAGGTCAAATCCAGTACTAGCGGAAAGCGGACACTCCATAACAAATCATAGTTCAAACTTTAACTTAGCTCATAGATTCCATATTAAGTATCATCACATCTTTCCATTGGCCAGTCCCACATATTTTGTGTTGAAATCTCTCCTTACTCCAAATCAGAATTGGCAGCCCAAGTATGTGGCATTGCCCATATCTCCTTTGGGGTCCTAGTTATTCATAGATAAAACACATTAATCAACTTATAATTTGCAATATTTAAACTTAGACTGTACTCTTATCATTTTCAAGTGCTCAAAGTGTTTTATATTAAGCCCTCACTTTCAACCAAAAGTTCTATAACATATAATTGATGATATCGAAAATCCGGATTACACAATTCAAAGTTAATACAGAATAATAGAATGAATAGTAATAAGAATGTATGGCCAGAATTGGTTATTTCAACAGTTACTCATCTTATTCACATGAACATAAAGAAGTAGTAAGTAAAAAGTGGTTTCTTAACTATAATAATAAGGCCAGGGACTATTCTGAAATTTCCATAAGGATTCTTATTATGAAATAACATTAAAATGAAATCTTCATAATATTGAAATAATTTAGAATTCTAGGGATCTTTCTAGAATTTTCAAAAAGTATTATAAGCATCGAAACTTGGTTCAAACAAAACCTTACTCAAGGAAACCGGCCACACACCCTATTTTGAGACACTTGGATGACAAACCCAATGCTCCAATCCTCCCAATTCCATTATCATAGTGGTCGCCTACTAGTCCCCTACCAAATGTGGGAGATTGATTGTAACACTCCGACCCGATTTGATCCGGATTAGTGGGTAATTGCGTGCGATTTTGTCGTTAAGTGTGTTTTGGTTTTTGTTTTCCCTTGGTTTAGGTAGTTCGAGCCCTTTTTCGTAATTTTGACTTTTGATTGACCTTGTCAGTTTTGCGTCCTTCTGACGTCATCGCGTGTATTTCGTTGAGCTTGTCGATCTTCGTAACTGTCTTAGATCCGAATGATTACGTTTGCTCTCGTTGGACCGTCAGTCGACTCAAACTGACAATTGTGTAATCTGTTTGGACTTATTTGTAATTTGGATTCCTTTTTAACTTATAAATATCCTACCTACTCTCTCTTTCTCTCTCGATCGTTCTCTGCCTCTCTCAGTTGTCTCTCCTTCGTTCAGCTCTTCTCTTTCACTTCTTTTCCTTCCTGTTTATTGCACGTGAGGAAGAGAGGAGCCAAGTTGTGTGTGTTTCCAGCGGACTGAGCCAAAGCAACGACGTGATTCCGTCTGTGAGGCAAGTATAAGCACAAGTAGTATGAACACCGATTGGTATTGCTTTGATTGTTTGTATTTTTACTCTTCATTGTATGCATCAGTGTTCGACAGCCTTACTGAGTTAGTTTCGCTGTTATTTTTCTGTTTTCAGTCGAATCGTTCTTTTTCTGTATGTCTGTAACTGTTGCAGGAAAAATGACTCCGTGCACTCACGGCTAAACCGTGAAATGTACTACGGCTAAGCCGTGAAATGGCTTACGGCTAAGCCGAGACCCAGCCGTAACCCTAACCGTAGAACAACACAGGGTGACATCTGAAAATAACTGAGAGTTGGCAAAATGCTACTCTCCTACGGCCCAGCCTGATCTAAGCCGTACATTGTACTACGGCTAAGCCGTGGACCAGGATACGGCTGCGCCGTAGAGTAAAATACTGGTGAGTCGTAAATACGGATGCACATTTTGGGGAACCTCGGCTCTGCCGTAGTGCGGATTACGGCTAAGCCTTAAGATGCCTCGGCTAAGCCGTAAGGTCACCTACGGCTACACCGTGTGATCTTGCAAAAGGAATAAAAAGGACTAGGCTTAAGCAAGAGACCGTATATGACTTTCATGTCAGAAGGTACCTAACCTGAACATGCCCAATGGAATGTTTGAATGACATGAATGATCTCGAGGGCTGTGAATCATTCATGCCCATTATCCAGTTGTTTAGCACCTCCCCATGGGTGTTGGTTTAAGGGACTTCGGTGCACACTCCAGACACTGCAACACTAGAAATGGTGCATCGGACAACTTAAAACTACATCAACATGCACGGTTAGAAACACTGGATAAATAGGTTAGGATTGGTTTGTAATTGACCTTGATTCGTAACAGTACTCTGAATTGTACAGCATATTGACTTCGGTTATGTCCTCTTATGTGTTCTGCGTTGGACCTCTCGATTCTGTGGGAAATGCAGCAACCCCAGAGCGAAGCCCGGGCGGGACCATTCTATTATTGTGTATTGTATTTTTACCATTGCTCCGGTGGAGTACTTGCGTCAGTGATTATTTGTTATTGGTACTCAATTGTCAGTGCTTCTTGTATTGCTTATTTGCATTCAGTATGTGTGATGCACTTCCTATTGTTCGTTTAGCGTGATATGTGAGACCTGTGTGATATGATTGATTGATTGAGGTGCATCATCCGATTTGATTGTGATTGGTATATGGCACTACTGAGCCTCAGCCTTAGGATGCCCGACGGGGTAGACTTGGGTTTAGTTTATGTGTTTGCCTCTGCAGAGTGTTCTGTCCTGGGACTCCGGACCCCGGGAACTAGAGACCCATGCGTACCCTGGCCCGGTCGCTGGTGTTCTCATTCCAACTGCTCTCGAAAGGGAGAATATGGCCAATGTAGTAGCCACTTTGACTGTTATCTGTTTATGATTCCGATAGCATGCTTATTCATTTGCACAATTTGCTTAGTATACGAACATGCCTACTATGGATCTTGCATTGTGACTATTGCTCATTTTAGACACAATTCGTGTTATCTTCTTGTGGCTTATATTTTGCTAAGTCGTTGTACTTATGAGTTGTCTTTGTGTGTTGCAGGCTCAGATCCCTCTCCCGATCCTGCGTCGGTCGACCCGACTCCAGGAGAGGCTCGCGAGGCCCCCTCTGGCCTAGAGGAGTGGACTTGATCCATCCTCCAGAGTACGGTTTGCATCATTTTGTTTTCCCCGTTCATTTGAGTCTGGGTCTTTTGGGGATTGTTCTGCAACTTGTATTGTGGGCTTGATATCTGTATTTTGATATTTTGTGAGCCCTCTTTATTGTCATACGTTCTTGTAATTATTCTTGTCGTCAGTCTAATGCTTTTGTAATCCATTATGTCTTTTGATTTATTGTATGCCTTGATACGTACAGCTTCCGCGTACATTGTTTGCACGTGTGAATGATCCCTTGTGTGTGTATGCCTGGACGAGGTCTAGGTGTACATGTACGGGAGTACGTGTGTCATTGGTTAGACTTTCTCTGACCCCCCGGTCCCTGGGCTCGGGTTGTGACATACGTATTGTATGGTATCAGAGCATTGTCTCTATCTTAGTTTGTAAGCATGTAGGCATATAGGACGTGGTGAGATTCCGTAGTCCAGTCGTAGACTGTTGTGTTTGGTCCTCTTTTCTTGTGAGTCTGTGTGCGTTACCTAGTGTGATAGCAGATTGACTTTTGTGTTTTGCAGGCTATGGCATCGGGATCTGGTACACACAACAATAACAATCAGGGAGATAATGAGCGTGGATCAGCCGCTCCACAGCAACTTGTGAATTTTGACGAGCGTTTCTTGACCATGCTGCAGGCGATCCATTCCTTGCAAGCACAGGTCGTTTCTCTGATAGACCGGCAGAGTCAAGCATCAGTTCAGCGGCCTGTAGAGTAGCAAGTGGTTTTTCAGCCTAAGGAGAGCAATCCAAATGCGTTGTACGATAAATTCAGGAAACGTGGAGCCATAGAACTCTACGGCAATGAAGATGCGTTGAACGCTGATCAGTGGCTAGAGCATACCGGGGATCTCTTCTCGACCATCGTCTGTGATGACCGGCAGAAGGTTATGCTTACGGCCTCGATATTCCGAGAGGTGGCAAAGACGTGGTGGAAGAGTGTCAGTGCAGCCTATCTGACCATGCCTAGTGAAACGGTGTGGGAGACGTTCCAGAAACAGTTCAGGAGAAAGTTCATCCCTGCCCATGTTCGGCGTGTGAAGGAGGTTGAGTTTCTGGCCTTACAGCAGCAGCAGCTGACCGTCTCAGAGTATATTTACCGATTCATCCAGTTGTCCCATTTTGCTGAGGACATGATCAATACTGAGGAGAAGAAGGTGAATCGTTTCATTACTGGTCTGCATCCTAGATATGCGAATTATGTGACTGCCTTCCAGAGACCAGCTACTTTTGACGATGCGGTCGACAGAGCACATGCTGCGGAAGCCAACCATCTAGCAGAGAGAGCTATAGACTTCAAGAGGAGTGCACCAGTGGGGTCCAAGGGACAGATTCAGAAGAAATGGAAAGGGAAGCAAGGAACTTCGAGTTTCTCCGGGAGCAGATGCGAGTTTTGTGGACTGGGACATCCGACTGAGAAGTGTTGGAAGAAGTCCGGAGCTTGTTTGAGTTGTGGATCTATGGAGCATAAGATAGCTCAGTGCCCGAAAGCCAGGACCTTCCAGTCATCTAGGTCTATGGGGTCATCCAAGTCTCTGAGTTCTGCAGCTTCGAATAGCCCCCAGCCGTCTCGCCAGAGCCAAAAGCCGCAGCGTCAGACTGCTCGCATATACACAGCCTCCCATGATAATGCAGAAGACGCGAATGTGGTGGAAGGTAAAGTTCTTATTGCCCAAGCTGAAGCACATGCACTATTTGATTTGGGGTCTACGCGTTCGTATGTTGCACCTCGTTTTGCTGAACAGTTACCGCAACCCCCTCAGCCGCTACCCTATTTGCTGGTGGTGTCCACTCCGGTGGGCAAGAGAGTGGAGTGTAGTGTATACTACCCTCAGTGCGACGTGTTGATTGAAGGTCGCCAGCTGCCAATTGATTTGATCTTGTTGTCCATGTTGGATTTCGATGTGATCCTTGGAATGGACTGGCTAGCGCGGTATCGTGCCTGTGTTAACTGTTACAACAGGACGATTTACTTCGATTTTGAGAAGGGGTTTCGTTTCGAGGGCAGTCAGGAGAGATGCCCGAGGCGTGTCATCTCCGCATGCAAGGCGGATCGTTTAATACGCAGAGGTTGTGCAGGTTTTCTTGCTTTCGTCTCGGAGAAGAAGGAGGTGAAGCAGTTGGGTGAGATTCCGGTAGTACGTGAGTTCCCGGATGTATTTCCACAGGAAGTACCCGAGTTACCCCCTATCCGAGATGTAGAATTCGCGATCGATCTAGTGCCCGGTACAGCACCCATTAGTTTAGCTCCTTATCGTATGGCCCCTGCTGAGCTACTCGAATTGAAGGCGCAATTGCAAGATCTTTTGGAGAAGGTTTTCATACGGCCGAGTGTGTCACCGTGGGGAGCTCCAGTGCTGTTTGTGAAGAAGAAGGACGGTACCTTACGGATGTGCATAGATTACCGGCGATTGAATAAAGTCACTATCAAG
This sequence comes from Sextonia rubra, assembly GCA_037013555.1. NCBI lineage: Eukaryota > Viridiplantae > Streptophyta > Magnoliopsida > Laurales > Lauraceae > Sextonia > Sextonia rubra. Next base: position 128,581,586 of record JASUAD010000001.1, read on the forward strand.
AATAAATACCCATTGCCGCGTAATGATGAATTGTTTGACCAACTTCAAGGTGCCGCCTACTTTTCCAAGATTGATTTAAGATCAGGGTATCATCAACTTCGGGTGAAGGAAGAAGATATTGCGAAGACTGCTTTTAGGACACAGTATGGACATTTTGAGTTCCTCGTGATGCCATTTGGATTAACCAATGCACCTGCTGCCTTTATGGCCTTGATGAAAAGGATCTTTGCTCCTTTCCTGGATCGATTCGTGGTGGTCTTTATTGATGATATTCTGGTGTGTTCGAAGACCCCAGAGGAGCATGTGGAACATCTACGTCGAGCTTTGCAGTTGTTGAAAGAGCATCGCTTGTATGCCAAATTGTCGAAGTGTGATTTTTGGCTCGAGCAGGTAGCTTTTCTTGGTCATACCATTTCACGAGATGGGTTGGCAGTGGATCAGACGAAAGTTGAGGCAGTGATGAATTGGCCCAGCCCAAAGACAGTGACGGAGATACGGAGTTTCCTCGGACTGGCTGGCTATTATCGTCGATTTATTCAAGATTTTGCCAAGATTTCTGCACCGTTGACTCGATTGACCCGGAAGAATGTTCCTTTTCTTTGGACAGACGAATGTGAGCACCATTTCTGTATGTTGAAGGAGAAGCTTACTTTGGCTCCAGTCTTGACGTTACCGGATGGGAATGAAGGATTTATGATCTACTCTGATGCTTCTCGAGTCGGTTTGGGATGTGTTTTGATGCAACATGGCAAAGTGATTGCCTATGGCTCGAGGCAACTCAGGGAGCATGAGAAGAACTATGCCACGCATGATTTAGAGTTGGCAGCCATCGTTTTTGCCCTGAAGATGTGGAGACATTATTTGTATGGTGTGACATTTGAAGTACATTCAGATCATCACAGTCTACAGTATCTCTTCACGCAGTCTGAGTTGAATATGTGACAACGAAGGTGGCTTGAGTTGATCAAAGATTATGACTTCCCCATCAAATATCATCCAGGGAAAGGCAACGTTGTTGCAAATGCCTTGAGTAGGAAGTCGGAGATTCTCCAGCTTTGGATAGCCTTTATTTTGTGAGACATGCTCAGCCAGTGGAAGTGCGATTAGTGGAGAACTGTTTGACATTTGCCAGCACAGTGAGTTTTCAGCCTGACATTATTCAGCACATTAAAGACCAGCAGTTTGAAGATGCGATGTTGAGGCGAATTCGGGATAGCATTACGGATCGACCAGACTTTCACTTGGAGGGTGATGTCTTGTATTTCAGGAGCAGGTTATGTGTGCCAGCAGTAGATGCTTTGAAGGAGAGTTTGATGACAGAAGCACACCATGCTCGTTATTCTATGCACCCTGGAAGTACGAAGATGTACCGAGCGCTCAAGGACAGATTCTGGTGGAATAATATGAAAAGAGAAATTGCTGGGTTTGTTGCTAGATGTTTGACTTGCCAAAAGGTGAAAGCTGACCATCAGAGACCTCCAGGTTCCTTACATCCATTGCATATTCCCCAGTGGAAATGGGAGCACATTACGATGGACTTTGTTTCAGGTTTACCCCTGACGAGCAAGAAGAATAGTGTCATTTGGGTGATCGTGGACAGACTGACGAAGACAGCCCATTTTCTTCCATTCAAGAAAGGCATGACATTTTCCGAGATGGCAAAGAAGTTCGTTGATGAGATCGTTAGACTACATGGTACGCCTGTATCGATTGTGTCTGATCGAGATAGCCGCTTTGTTTCTTCGTTTTGGAGAGCATTTCAGGAAGCCATGGGAACGAAGTTGAGCTTCAGTACGGCGTATCACCCGCAGACTGATGGACAGTCAGAACGAACTATTCAAATGCTCGAGGACATGTTACGGGCCAGTGTACTGAATTTTGAGAAAGAATGGGATCTGCATCTCTCGTTGTGCGAGTTTGCGTATAATAATAGTTTCCACGAGAGTATTGGGATGGCACCATATGAAGCTTTGTATGGACGGGAATGTAGAAGTCCTGTTTGCTGGGAAGAAGTTGGAACAAGGAGTTTCCACGGACCGACGATCATTGCTGAGACTACAGAGAAAGTTCAGAAGGTCATTGACAATTTGAAGATTGCCCGATCGAGACAGAAGAGCTATGCAGATACGCGAAGAAGAACATTAGCATTTCAGGTTGGTGATTGGGTATTTTTGAAGGTCTCACCGATGAAAGGTACGGTACGATTCAGTCAAAAAGGCAAGTTAGCGCTAAGATATGTTGGTCCATTTGAGATCAAGAGCCGGATTGGCGATTTAGCGTACAGACTGATTCTTCCAGTGGAGTTTTCTGGAGTACATGACGTCTTTCATGTGTCAATGCTTCGCAAGTATGTTCGAGACCCGACGCATGTGATTCGTTATGATGATATTCAAATGCAACCGAATGCGTCATACGTTGAGCGTCCGCTCCGTATTATTGGGACTAGAGAACAGTTCCTGCGCACGAGGACTATTCGATGGGTCAAGGTACTCTGGGAACATCATGGACCTGATGAAGCCACGTGGGAATTAGAAGATCAGATGGCGCGTCAGTATCCTTACCTTTTCGCTCAGGTACGCATTCATTCCGAGGATGGAATGATGTCTAAGTGGGGGAGGATGTAACACTCCGACCCGATTTGATCCGGATTAGTGGGTAATTGCGTGCGATTTTGTCGTTAAGTGTGTTTTGGTTTTTGTTTTCCCTTGGTTTAGGTAGTTCAAGCCCTTTTTCGTAATTTTGACTTTTGATTGACCTTGTCAGTTTTGCGTCCTTCTGACGTCATCGCGTGTATTTCGTTGAGCTTGTCGATCTTCGTAACTGTCTTAGATCCGAATGATTACGTTTGCTCTCGTTGGACCGTCAGTCGACTCAAACTGACAATTGTGTAATCTGTTTGGACTTATTTGTAATTTGGATTCCTTTTTAACTTATAAATATCCTACCTACTCTCTCTTTCTCTCTCGATCGTTCTCTGCCTCTCTCAGTTGTCTCTCCTTCGTTCAGCTCTTCTCTTTCACTTCTTTTCCTTCCTGTTTGTTGCACGTGAGGAAGAGAGGAGCCAAGTTGTGTGTGTTTCCAGCGGACTGAGCCAAAGCAACGACGTGATTCCGTCTGTGAGGCAAGTATAAGCACAAGTAGTATGAACACCGATTGGTATTGCTTTGATTGTTTGTATTTTTACTCTTCATTGTATGCATCAGTGTTCGACAGCCTTACTGAGTTAGTTTCGCTGTTATTTTTCTGTTTTCAGTCGAATCGTTCTTTTTCTGTATGTCTGTAACTGTTGCAGGAAAAATGACTCCGTGCACTCACGGCTAAACCGTGAAATGTACTACGGCTAAGCCGTGAAATGGCTTACGGCTAAGCCGAGACCCGGCCGTAACCCTAACCGTAGAACAACACAGGGTGACATCTGAAAATAACTGAGAGTTGGCAAAATGCTACTCTCCTACGGCCCAGCCTGATCTAAGCCGTACATTGTACTACGGCTAAGCCGTGGATCAGGATACGGCTGCGCCGTAGAGTAAAATACGGGTGAGCCATAAATACGGATGCACATTTTGGGGAACCTCGGCTCTGCCGTAGTGCGGATTACGGCTAAGCCTTAAGATGCCTCGGCTAAGCCGTAAGGTCACCTACGGCTACACCGTGTGATCCTGGAAAAGGAATAAAAAGGACTAGGCTTAAGCAAGAGACCGTATATGACTTTCATGTCAGAAGGTACCTAACCTGAACATGCCCAATGGAATGTTTGAATGACATGAATGATCTCGAGGGCTGTGAATCATTCATGCCCATTATCCAGTTGTTTAGCACCTCCCCATGGGTGTTGGTTTAAGGGACTTCGGTGCACACTCCAGACACTGCAACACTAGACAATGGTGCATCGGACAACTTAAAACTACATCAACATGCACGGTTAGAAACACTGGATAAATAGGTTAGGATTGGTTTGTAATTGACCTTGATTCGTAACAGTACTCTGAATTGTACAGCATATTGACTTCGGTTATGTCCTCTTATGTGTTCTGCGTTGGACCTCTCGATTCTGTGGGAAATGCAGCAACCCCAGAGCGAAGCCCGGGCGGGACCATTCTATTATTGTGTATTGTGTTTTTACCATTGCTCCGGTGGAGTACTTGCGTCAGTGATTATTTGTTATTGGTACTCAATTGTCAGTGCTTCTTGTATTGCTTATTTGCATTCAGTATGTGTGATGCATTTCCTATTGTTCGTTTAGCGTGATATGTGAGACCTGTGTGATATGATTGATTGATTGAGGTGCATCATCCGATTTGATTGTGATTGGTATATGGCACTACTGAGCCTCAGCCTTAGGATGCCCGACGGGGTAGACTTGGGTTTAGTTTATGTGTTTGCCTCTGCAGAGTGTTTTGTCCTGGGACTCCGGACCCCGGGAACTAGAGACCCATGCGTACCCTGGCCCGGTCGCTGGTGTTCTCATTCCAACTGCTCTTGAAAGGGAGAATATGGCCAATGTAGTAGCCACTTTGACTGTTATCTGTTTATGATTCTGATAGCATGCTTATTCATTTGCACAATTTGCTTAGTATACGAACATGCCTACTATGGATCTTGCATTGTGACTATTGCTCATTTTAGACACAATTCGTGTTATCTTCTTGTGGCTTATATTTTGCTAAGTCGTTGTACTTATGAGTTGTCTTTGTGTGTTGCAGGCTCAGATCCCTCTCCCGATCCTACGTCGGTCGACCCGACTCCAGGAGAGGCTCGCGAGGCCCCCTCCGGCCTAGAGGAGTGGACTTGATCCATCCTCCAGAGTACGGTTTGCATCATTTTGTTTTCCCCGTTCATTTGAGTCTGGGTCTTTTGGGGGATTGTTCTGCAACTTGTATTGTGGGCTTGATATCTGTATTTTGATATTTTGTGAGCCCTCTTTATTGTCATACGTTCTTGTAATTATTCTTGTCGTCAGTCTAATGCTTTTGTAATCCATTATGTCTTTTGATTTATTGTATGCCTTGATACGTACAGCTTCCGCGTACATTGTTTGCACGTGTGAATGATCCCTTGTGTGTGTATGCCTGGACGAGGTCTAGGTGTACATGCACGGGAGTACGTGTGTCATTGGTTAGACTTTCTCTGACCCCCCGGTCCCTGGGCTCGGGTTGTGACATTGATCATAGATCAGGTTTACCACTTGGGCCCACAACTCATAGACGTCCAAGGATATTTTTAACAAAACAGAACTGGAAATTTTTGGGTTCTAATTCTTCCTCTATGCTATTCCGCCCTTCTCTCTATTAGAAAGCAATCTTCAAGAAGCGTATTAATCATGATATCCATTTATCCAATTACCTACACAGAAGATTTAGGTTTTCATCATCAAATACCCATATCAGAAGGGTCACTAGTTTAAGTATTTACAATAGATTAGATCTCAAGTTGAATAGTGGACCCCAATGGTCAAAATGAAAAAGAGACTTCATCTTTGGGATCGCCTGCCTGTCCCAAAGACGGATTTGCATCTTGTTCTCAAGAACAAAAATATCGACAAGTGGCTCGAACACACATTTTTCCAATAGAATAGTTCTTGAAAGACCAATTCCTGGATCAACACTATATGTCATTGAGTATGTAGGTAGTTCTACTCACCTTGAATATATAATCATTGCTTGTGCCGTAAGTGATCTCAAGCCGGACATCCACTTAGCAAACTACCCTTCGTTGCGATTCTCTACTTCTATTATCAATGGCACAGATCATCATTAGATCTTTTTATATCTACCTCTCTTAATCTATGGGAAAGTATCCTTTTATATACTAAGCTTGGATGTCTAGTGGAGGAATCCCATTTGAATTTCTCTGCTTTGAAGAGTCACATGGGGAAGCTACAAGGTCACACCCATTGGTGTACAATGAGGAGTCGTCTTAGGGAACTACACGTTACTACAAATGGGTTTAGGTCAAATTTCTACCACCTAAAGACCTGGTAAGACTTAGTGCAATAGCACAATCCAACCTTGAATTGAGCTAGTTGAATGTGGGCCCATCTATGCTAGGTTGGCCCACTAAGTAAGTTCAGGGTTATCACAATATCGATCCTTATATGTCACTAAATTAGGGTCAATGTAAGCCTGTGTGCCCGTTGTCTTCAATATATTCAAAACTTTGAGTGTTGGCTCACTCTAAGATGCTCATATGTCACTAAATTGAGGCCAAACTAATAGTGTAAGCTTGTGCTATGTATCAATATCGATGCTCATAGTGTTCAATAATTCCTAGTCGAACTTAGTGTAAGCCTATTCAATGTAAACTTATACATTCACATTCAAATTCTCTTACACATTCATCTGCACATGGAGATAGTTGGCATTCACATTAAAGTTCATGTCTCATATTCACATTCACGTTCCAGTTCACCATTCACATTCATCTTCACCCTCCAAATCACATGTAAACTAACACACCCACCTAAAGAAATTGAAGTACACAAAATACAAAGAATCTTGCATAGTTATATCTAAAGTCTCCAAATATTAAATCATGATCAAATATCTACAAAACGTAATCTACCAAAACCCAATCGCTAAGAAGAAGAGAAAAATCAACTCTTTATAAGAGATAGAGGATGAGTTGTTTCTGGTTTTAGGTTGGATCTTAATTCTGTATTTGATTCCACTTGTGAGGAGGAAGATGAAGACAACAAGTCATCGAAGAAGCTTCCAATTCATCAGCTATCAATGTCGACGGGCTAGCGGAGAACCATTCCTGCTCCACCCATGTCAACCGGGCACACAGCGGAGGTAATCTTTTGATGTTCTGCTTCAGTAATTTGAAAAAGGGGAAGCGACATTGTTGGAGAGGAAGAAGATGATGGTGGAGATAGAGATGATAATGGGGTATTCTTGCTGTCACAGTCGATGGGTACACAAGATGAGGAAGAGGAAGAAATGGGGGAAAAGGGTCACACATGTGTTTATTGTATGTAAGGACATTTGACTATTGGCAAATTCTTTAGGATATGAACAAAACTAGGCTTCATTATTAATCATGTATTTTAATAGATGGACTATGCTGTTTAACAGTACTGAATTTTTTAATTTACCTAGACCGCGCTCATGCAAGCAACAAACCGCGCTTGTACGCTAAAATTTGAGATGAATGCACCGAAAATTTTCAGACTGTGCTCGTGCGCGCTTTGAACCGCGCTCATGCGTTAATTCCAGAGATGAGTGTGCAGGAGCCCCATAGTCACGCACTCGTGTGTTGATCCTCGGATGTCAAGTTTATACAAGCACGCTCGTACTCAGTTAAGAGCGTACTTGAGCGCATAGTGGCAAAATTGTTTCCTAGGTCTTCAAACTTTCTTTTTTCTTTTCCTACTTCTTAGGAAAGATAATTTATGCACGTGGGAGACTTAAACTATGAAGCAAAGCCTATATATGAGGTCATTCTTTCCCACCAGATATTATCTATCTTCTTGAAGAACAACCTAGCTTCCGTTGAAAATTGAAGCACCCTCTTTAGAGTATCTTGTGAAGATCTGAAATGCTAAATCCTCTGCTCTAGATCTACTTATCTATTTTCTCAAGTAGTAGATTCAACTTAAAGAGCCTGTTAAGTTGGTTGTTTCAAGCACGGTGAAGGTGAATGGAGAAGAGTCGGCTAGATCATCGTAGTCCTTAGGTTAAGGTACAACTAAGGGTGGGGGGGGGGGGGGGGGGGGGGGGGGAGGGGGGGATCTGTAAGTATCTCTTGTAATCTTTAGTTCCATAGTGCTTGTTACTCCTGGTCAAGGTGATGACCCGTGGTTTTTCTCGAGTAGGGTTTTCCACGTAAAATATCGCGCCTTTTGTCTTGTGCGTGATTGCTTAATTATTTAGTTTAATTAATCTGATATTTCTATCATTCATATTATAATTTGTGATTGGGACCTTTAGACAAAACTAGGGCACTTCAATTCACTTATGTTTTATTATGACCATCTCATTTTTGTTTCTTAAAAGTCCTCCATCATGCAATTCAGACTGCCAAATGAATGTAATATTGGTCTCTTACACTTCTAGTCTATGTTTTTGAATTTTATGAATTTTGAGCTGGTTTCTATATAGGGAGGATGAAGAAATTAATGGGAATAGAAATAGGCTAAGGCGTGGTTAATCATGGAGTTGATTTTCTACTTCATGCAGAAAATTTATCTCTGCTTTCTTTCTATAAAATGAAATCTAACTCATGCAAATCTCCACCCTGTACATTTCTCTCCCTCATAATTGGCTTCACCTCTACTTTAGGAGCTCACAAAATGCCCTTAGGTTAGGGCCTAATGGTTCATTGGATTACTCCAATTATTAACGCTTCGGTGACTATGACATCCACCATAGAGTCCCCCCATTTCCAAGTGATCATTTTATCTGATTAGCTGTTAAATTTTTAACATAAAAAAAATACACGCAGATATAGCAAAAGAAGAAAAGACCCTAAAAATCAGGATGCTAAAATCATCTTCCATGAATCATTTGAAAAAGGAGAAAACTTCAAAACAAAATTCAAGAGTCATTCTTTACATGAAATGCTTAAAAGAATTATATCTATTTCAATCCGATGAATGCAAGGGTAATGCCTGGAACTATAGTGGCCTCATTCAATCTATACAAAGCCCATGCCTTTTTCTCTTAATTGTCTATAAAGATTTGTAGAGCTTCCGATCAGATTTGAATGGCAGCTTGCAATTGTAATTCAACAGAAAGTAGTTTTCCTAAAACAGCACCACCTGTGTCAGTTCATTGCCTGTAGTAATCCTCAAGAAGCTTTCTTCATTCTAAGGTATGCCGCTTTTCATCTTCTATCTTCCGTCTAATATATGCTGCTTTTCATCTTCTATCTTGGGTCTAATGTATGCTGCTTTTCATTTTCTCTCTTCGGCCCCCACTAAGGATGAGAGCATAGAGAATTTCGTTCCATGCATCAGGGACCCCAGGGAGACACCAGTGGCTGCAATCCTGCTTTTTGAGTGATGCAGGCCCCACTGTGGGCCCGCGATAGTATCTGAATGGGTGGCCATCTGGCCTAAGTGCTGTCATATAGGTCACATCCATTATCTCTAAGTCCAACTTCAGCTCTGGATCCATAACAGACAACGCCTCTCTGATGGGGTTCGTCAGATGAGCCCATGGCGGGGATGATGACAGTGACGATGAGCTTATATATGGCTGCGTTTCGAAATCACAGCGCCCTCCAGTGTTCCAATCCCCACCTCTGGATTGAAATGATCAAACTCCTCCAGAACAAATACTAGCAATCTCTTAAAATTAAAACATTGCAAAAAGGCTGAATGCTTTGGCAAAAAGGAAAGAAAAGAAGTTTTGGAACCCAAAAGAACAGTAGTTTTGGAACCCCTTTCCTCTACCAGTACTTGCCCACGTTTAACATTTCTGCACATCATATGTTTCTCATGTTCCCATGACATTATTTGTATTAGATATAACAATGCATAGAGTACAGCTATTATTGATGAAGACCAAAAAAAAAAAAAAAAAAAAAACTGGGTTCCATGCTAAAGCACTAGTTCTTACAAAATTCTTTATTTCCTGCATGCTTCTATGTTGTTCAACTCAATTTGCAATGACTTCTATGCAAGAACATCCCAACAATCAAGCCAAACTTCTCCAAATGTTCTTTAGCCAGTAAAAAAGAATTCGATAGTTGCATGACAATTAGAATTAGATAAAACAAATTATGATAAAAGAAATAGAACCACATTAGTAACCAAGAACTGGATCTAACTACCGCCATTATCATCAAAGTGTTATCCCAATTATATTGGGTCAGCTAAAGGCATGATTTATTCAAATGAAAAAATTCTGTCTAATATAAAATAATATAGGAACCAACCAGTAATGAATTCAAATCAAGTTCACTTCGCTGCTAATCCAGTCAAATAATGTCTGAATTGATTTCCTGTAATCATCTTCTACGCTCACATCCATATTCACATCATCGCCTATTTGGAAATAGCAGTCCCTGCCCACATATTACCGTTCCAAAATCCTAGTTATTGATACTTCTAACATAGGTAACTAAAATTCTTGTTAATCAACTTTAGGCATTGATGTTCGTGCCCAAATTTATATCAAGATTACTAAAAGATGAGCTTTCAGGTCTGCGGCACAGTGACTGAATTTAAATATCAAGGACCCAATGCGCGTTGTTATTGGGCTTCTATTGACTTCATAGACTGAATCCGTATCAGAAATTGCAGAAGACAGCATGCAGAGAAGGGATTCCCATTGGTTTCTGCCTATTGAATCATCTGCCCTGGTATATGGCGGCTTCATGTTCGGGTTGCTTCATGTTTGGTGATAGAGAACATTGGTGATACTCATCAGAAGAGTGAAAATTCTCTGCCCAGTTTTCCTATTTTCCCACTAGCGGAGAATGTTCCACTACCTATTTAAAAGGGTTTTAAGAAAAGTTCAATGATAAATGGCTTCAATTACCCAACATAGTTGGGCCAATATTTGATGATGATGAGCGAATATTTTAAAAAGTTTATCTAATCAGCAGCAAGCAAAGATCAATTTTTTCAAATTTTATTTGGATGCCTTAGATTGGAGAGACAATAACACCCAATATATTAGACTTTTTGTATTAACCGAGGGACCGTTTGGAACTCTAATCTAATTATTAACAGCTAATTTGATTAAGTTCCATAAGAAAAGCTTTAAGTTTTAAGTTCTAATTTTAAAATGATAAAATTATAAAAAGCTAATGTTTGATGATGCAATTGGGGCCCCACATTAAGGAATTATGGTAATTAAGGCCTACCTTTTAAATTTTCCAATGTAGAATCCATCATTTTAAACTTTCATCAGTTTATTTTTATTTAAAACACATTAATTTTTGCATTATCCACTTTATCCGCTTTTAGTAAAAATCTCTAAAACTAAACACCGCACATTTCTAAGGTGAGCCGAACCCACAAAGAAAAAAAAAAAAAAAGCTTATTTCTACAGTTACCAAATACTCCTAACTCTAAAAACCATGTTAATTTCATCTTCCTATGCGCATCCGGCATCACCTCACTGATTATTGAGACAAATATTTGTAGAATTTTTTAAAATATCACAAGAATATCACCAATTTCACATCAATGATCAAACAGTATTTTCTTTAATAATTTTGTGTTATTTTCTGATATTTGTACATATTGTTAAAAAATGATGATAATATCATAATAAAAAAAGGGAAAAGATTCTGGGAAAAACCTGCAACAAATGTTTTTATTGGTATTTATATTAATTTAATAACTAATTTACACTTTTGAAACGTTATCTTAATAATATTCCGAGAAAAGCAAAAACTTGAGAAATATTTCAACAAATTTTAATTAATTATGTTAGTGTATTGAAAAATAAATATTATTTTTGAAGCCACCGATACAAACGAGACATTGCTCTGAACCACTATAATTTTATTGACGTGCCCAACTGCTATTGGAGGGCTTAGAATCTTTCCTCAGCTCTAGTCAGAGCTCCTTATCAGAAGATGAAATCCAGCTGTGTGGAGAAAACTAGTAGAAGAAGCAGCAGAAAGAGATGAGTGGAAAAGAGGAATTTGGAGCCTTCACCGAAAAATTCGCACTGCATCCTCCATCCAACTCTCCCCAACTTCCTTTACACTCTCTCACCTTTGCCATCAAAGATATGTGAGCTCTCTCTCTCTCACTCTCTCTCTCTCTCTCTCATATTCCAATAACTATGATTGACTATGTGCCCAAACAATTGGGAGTGAAGTGGGCCCATCTCTGGCACTATCACTTCATCATTTGCCTTTTTCTATTATTTTTTTTAGATTTTTGGGTTCTACAAGAGTTTTTTTCTGATTAAAAAAAAGGGTTCTTCTAATCAAATATTCAATTGCAGAATATTGAAAAAAGTTCATAGTGGGGTGATCATAATCATGGGTTAGAACTTACGGTGTAATTGGGTTGTGAGATGGACTGTGGAAAACCAAGAGTGTTGAAAAGTAGGAGGGATTGAAGTTAATGGTGGGGTGATCATAATCATGGGCTAGAGCTTATTGTTGTAATGGGGTCGTGAGACAGTTTGTGGAAAAACAAGATGCTGAAAAGGTGGAGAGGTTAATAGTGGGTTGATCATAATCATGGGCTAGAACTTATTATTGTAATGGGGTTGTGAGATGGACTGTGGATGTTAGGCCGCAGATTTTAATTTTTGGGTCAAGTCGGTTTGTCGGATTTGAGTCGAGTTGAGAGGGGTTAGATGGACTGATTAAACACACTTGGGCCTTGGGCTGAGTTATTTTACCCTTTTAGGCCAAAAGACCTTTTCTGAAATTTCATAAAACTTATTAGAAAGCAGGGAGCCCTTCTTTGTAATTTAGAAAAATATTTTCATAATATAAACCCTAAGGTCTTCCCCATTCTTCCATCTTCTTCCTTTCCTCTTGCAACCAAGTCCTAGAAGCTCTCCAGGGAGAAACTAAGGCTTGATCTTCAGATCTACTGTTGGCATCGAGATCCAGGCAAATAGATAACTGTAAACAATGTCTTCTTAGTTGCTTTCTTGAATCACATGCTTTATTTATGATTTATTTGTTTTGGTTGATGTTTTGGGTTAGGGATTAATAATGAAGATCTGTATTTGATTGAAACTAATATGATTCATTCGAATGGATTTCAAGTCTTTGATAATACGGATATGATTTCGTTTATTTACGAATTTGATTTCTTTTATTTTAAATAAAGAATAAAAAAATTAATAACCGGCAGCAACAGCGCAGGCGCTGCCTGGGCATGCTAGGTGGCATGGTTGCCCAGCATGCCCAGGCAGCGGGCTAGGCTAGGCTAGGCCGCTACTGGCATCCTAGCCTGTTGGCAGCCTGGCCTACTGGGCTGCTGGCAGGCTTGGTTGTTGGGGAGTCTGGGCCAGGTTCAACAGGGCAAGGCCCAATAAAAAAATAATATGAATTAATTAGTATTTAGTATATTATTTTCAAATGATTTAGAACATTGTATGTTAACTAATGGTCTAGTAGATTAATGGAGGATTGATTATATTAATTAGTTCTCAATTAGGCGCTATTAGAAATTTAATTAGGATTGTTTATAAATTTGATTGGGGTTTAATTAATTGTGGTTAATATTTTACTTAGATGGATTAGAATTTAATAAGAGGTAATTGGGGGCGGGGGGTTGATTAAATCTTAATTAGAATGTATCTAGAATTCTAACTTGGATTCTAATTTGAGTTTAGGTTTTGAAATGGAATATGAGATTTGGATCTTTTATTTAAATATAAAATGATAAGGTGTATTTATATACAACAATGATAATTAATAACTTAATTATTCCCTCCCCTTTTTTATTATAATGTAATTAAGTTTGGATTTGGAATTTGAATATCTTTTATACAATTTGTAACACACACTAATTATACATAATTGGATTAGATGGATTCCTGTCTTTTAGAAAATTTTGGTTAAATGTTCACGTGAGAATTGGACTGAATTCAGGATGGGAATGTGAGGTTCAGGATGCACTATATGATAGACACTGAAAGTAGGATATTGGCATCGTGAACTCACATTTTCATTATAAAAGAGGGTTAGCTCTCCTATGTATATTTAACTAACTATGACCGTTAGGTGGATTAGTGTTTAGCCTCAGAGAACTTGAATTGACACACGATCATAATACACTTTTAAATTAAGTAATCTAAATAATTAAATTATCATTGGATTGGATATTATAAATTAAGGGATTCAAAGCATGATTCATGGTGCATTAGTAGACATATCCATTTCTATAAACATTTATATATATTTGACCGACTGCAGTCGGAGGTGGACGTACGCCATCGGGTCAGTGTGTACGGTGGGATATAGTACATAGCTATGCCATCTGTTATATTCGCGGGAATACTTGTTTTTGTATATATATCTGTGGGAATACCCATTTTTGTATATTATATTTGCAGGAGTACCCGTTTTTTGTATATTGTATCTGCAGGGATACCCGTTTTTGTGCATTCATGCCATTGAGTTTCATTCGGTATAGTTTGGGACAGAATGAATATTATGTTTTAATCCAGTTGATTAACATCATTGCTTGCAGTTTACCCTCTTGTTAAATTACAGCAATCTGATTCACTACTTTTAGTGTTTAGGTTCCGTTACCGGTGCCAAACTGAAGGGTTAGGCGACGCAGGAGATTCTGCCAAATGGCGAAGTTATTGAGTGGAGCGCCAATGACATCATCTGAGGTGTCATAGTATTAGTGCTGAGATTGGAACTTTAGATTATGTATTAAAGCCATGTTTGGGCCATTGGTTTGTTTATTAAATTTATTTGTATTAGAATTACAACTTTAATTATCATGCTTTGAAACACTTGACCTTAATTCTATTATTAATGAGATTTGTTACATGATTGGTATATGATATTCATCTGCGAAGATTATGGATTTCAATTCCGTGTGTGATTATGGTTGCTTGATCACCAAGCATAGCCTTACGAAGAACTTCAATCCACCCAGAATTAGGGCCTGTATCATTTATGTAAGAAAAATTTTAAGTGGTCTCAATTCTCACACCCTTAGGACTGGGTTTGGATCCGACCCAGTTTTGGGGACTTGACAATGGAAAACCAAAATGTTGAAAAGTAGGAGAGATTGAAGCTACTGGTGGGGTGATCGTTATCATGGGTTTAAATTTATTGGTGTAATGGGGTTGTAAGATAGATTGTGGAAAACCAAAGTGTTGAATAGCAGGAAAGATTAAAGTTAATAGTGGGGTGATCATAATCATGGGTTAGAACCTATTGGTGTAATGGGGCTGTCAGATGGATTGTGGAAAACCAAAGTGTTGAAAAGCAAGAGAGATTGAAGTTAATAGTGGGGTGATCATTATCATGGGCTAGAACTTATTGTTGTAATGGGGTCGTGAGACGGTTTGTAGAAAACCAAGATGTTGAAAAGGTGGAGAGATTGAAGTTAATAGTGGGGTGATCATATTCATGGGCTAGAACTTATTGTTGTAATGGGGTTGTGAGATGGATTGTGGATGTTAGGCCCCAGATTTTAATTTTTGGGTCGAGTCGGTTTGTTAGATTTAAGTCATATTAAGAGGGGTTAGATGGGCTGATAAAACACACTTGAACCTTGGGCTTGAGTTATTTGACCCTTTTAGGCTAAAAGACTTTTTCTGAAATTTCGTAAAACTCATTAGAAAGCAAGGAGCCCTTCCTTATAATTTGGAAAACCATTTTCATAATATAAACACTAAGGTCTTCCCCATTCTTCCATCTTCTTCTTTTCCTCTGGCAACCAAGCCCTAGAATCTCTCCAGAGAGAAACTAAGGCTTGATCTTCATATCTACTGCTAGCATCGAGATCCAGGCAAGTAGATAACTGTAAACAATGTCTTCTTGGTTACTTTCTTGAATCACATGCTTTATTTATGATTTATTTGTTTTGGTTGATGTTTTGGGTTAGGGATTAATAATGAAGATTTGTTTTTAATTGAAACTAATATGATTCATTCGAATGGGTTTCAAGTCTTTGATAATACGGATTTGATTCTTTTATTTACGAATCTGATTTCTTTTATTTAAATAAGAATAAAAAAATTATAACTGGTAGCAGCACCGCAGGCACTGCCTGGGCATGCCAAGTAGCATGGCTGCCCGGCATGCCCATGTAGCAGGCTAGGATGGGCCGCTGCTGATAGCCTGGCCTGTTGGCAGCCTGGCAGGCAGGGTTGCTCGGGGTCTGGGTCGGGTTCAACAGGGCCAGGCCCAAAAAAAAAATGATATGAATTAATTAGTATTTAGTATATTATTTTCAAATGATTTAGAACATTGTATTTTAACTAATGGTCTAGTAGATTAATGGAGGATTGATTATATTAATTAGTTCTTAATTAGGCGTTATTAGAAATTTAGTTAGGATTGTTTATAAATTTAATTGGGGTTTAATTACTTGTGGTTAATATTTTACTTAGATGGATTACAAGTTAATAAGAGGTGATTTTTTTTATTTGGGGGGGGGGGGGGGGGGGGGGGGCGTGGATGATTAAATCTTAATTAGAATTTATCTAGAATTCTAACTTGGATTTTAATTTGAGTTTAGGTTTCGAAACGAAATATGAGATTTGGATCTTTTGTTTAAATATAAAATGATAAGGTGTATTTATATACAACAATGATAATTAATAACTTAATTATTCCCTCCCCTTGTTTATTATAATGTAATTTAGTTTGGATTTGGAATTTGAATATCTTTTACCCAATTTGTAACACACACTAATTATACATAATTGGATTAGATGAATTCCTATATTTTTAGAAAAATTTGGTTGAATGTTCACATGAGAATTGGACTGAATTCAGGATGGAAATGTGAGGTTCGGGATGCACTACATGATAGACACTGAAAGTAGGATATTGGCATCATGGACTCACATTTCTATTGTGAAAGAGGGTTGGTTCTCATATGTATATTTAACTAACTATGAACGCTAGGTGGATTAGTGCTTAGCCTCAGAGAACTTGAATTGACACACGATCATAATACACTTTTAAATTAAGTAATTTAAATGCTTAAATTATCATTGGATTGGATATTATAAATTAAGGGATTCAAAGCATGATTCATGGTGCATTAGTAGACATATCCATTTCTATATACACATATTTATATATATTTGACCGACTGCAGTCGGAGGTGGACGTACGCCATCGGGTCAGCGTGTGCAGTGGGATATAGTACATAGTCGTGCCATCTGTTATATTCGTGGAAATACGCGTTTTTGTATATGTATCTGCAGGAATACCTGTTTTTGCTTATCTGTCTGCGGGAATACCCGTTTTTGTATATTATATCTGCGGGAGTACCCGTTTTTTATATACTGTATCTACGGGGATAACCGTTTTTGTGCATTTATGCCATTGGGTTTGCATTCAGTATATTTTGGGACAGCATGAATATTATGTTTTAATCCAGTTGATTAACATCATTGCTTGCAGTTTACTCTCTTGCTAAATTACAGTAATCTGATTCACTACTTTTAGCGTCTAGGTTCCGTTACCGGTGCCGAACTGAAGGGTCAGGCGACGCAGGAGATTCTGCCAAACGGTGAAGTTATTGAGTGGAGCGCCAATGACATCATCTGAGGTGTCATAGTATTAGTGCTGAGATTGGAACTTTAGATTATTTATTAAAGCCATGTTTGGGCCATTGGTTTGTTTATTAAATTTATTTGTATTAGAATTACAACTTTAATTATCATGCTTTGAAACACTTGACCTTAATTTTATTATTAATGAGATTTGTTACATGATTGGTATATGATATTCATCTGCGAAGATTATGAATTTCAGTTCCGCGTGTGATTATGGTTGTTTGATCACCATGCATATCCTCACGGAGGACTTTGATCCACCCGGAATTAGGGCCTGTATGATTTATGTAAGAAGAATTTTAATTAGTCCCAATTCTCACACCCTTAGGACCGGGTTTGGATCCTACCCAGTTTTGGGAGCTTGACAGTGGAAAACCAGAATGTTGAAAAGTAGGAGATATTGAAGTTACTAGTGGGTGATCGTTACCATGGGTTAAAACTTATTGGTGTAATGGGTTGTAAGATAGATTGTGGAAAACCAAAGTGTTGAAAAGCAGGAGAGATTAAAGTTAATAGTGGGATGATCATAATCATTGGTTAGAACTTACTGGTGTAATGGGGTTGTCAAATGGATTGTGGAAAACCAAAGTGTTGAAAAGCAGGAGATATTGAAGTTAATGGTGAGGTGATCATTATCGTGGGCTAGAACTTAATGGTGTAGTGGGGTTGTGAAAAACCAAAGTGTTGAAAAGTAGAAAAGATTACAGTTTGTAGATGGATAAATGGTGGATAGGTGGGTTCCAAGCTATGATGCCCAGATATGGTATGGATACGATAAGGACATGGTGGGGATACGGATTTTACGCATAAAAATGAAATATCATATATGATACGACATGATAGGTTACCCATTTTGAAGTATCCGTGCATCATAGGTTCCAAGTATAGTAAATTGCAAATCAGTCCATGTATTGGTACAAAGTATGGTTGAACTGACCATGTCTATGTCATTATAATTAGATTGATCAGGAAAGCGGCCTTGATTTGAAGTAGATTGGCCTGGTTTTAATCATTGTGGATCTTATGCTCAAGGGTTGTGGGTGAGAAGTTGATAAAGTGCAGAAATTCCCTACATCAAGCCCATTAATCAATCTGAAATGGATGAGTTACAGAACAGAATGTTTTTTTTTTAATCTATTCATCTACTAATTATAGGATTTATTTGATCTAGTGTAACTTCTGGGTTGTTGAGAGATTGTGTTTGGTGACAAACATTGTAGATTGAGAAGAAGGCAGTCAGTAGGATTCAAATCACATAACATTGGACATTCAGGAATGCTAGACCTTTTCAGGCTACTTGCACTACCATTCCGAGATACTCCTTTTATTTCTCTCTCTCTCTCTCTCTCTCTCTCTCTCTCTCTCTCTCTCTTTACATATATATAGGAGGTTAGTATGCCTCTGTGGTGAGGGATGCTTACATGGCACTTCTTATTTGTACTTGAGCTTTCCTCTTTGTCATATAACTTTTTGTCTTTTGTGAATTAATATATCCAAATATGGAAGTGTCGCTCACCCTATGGTGAGGGATGGTTGCATACTAATATTCTCCATATATATGGAGAGAGATATATATATGGATGTATGCATATGTACTGAAGGGTTTGACAAGGATTGCTTGATATGGGTTTCTTTTAGTTTGAAGAATGAAATGGATGGTTTGAATTGGTTAAGATATGGTTAGACTGGTTTTGTGTTAGGACTCAGGAGTATACACATGTTGAGTTTCTAAGTGCGATGTCTACAGCATGTTTTGTGGGGCTTTTGTTTAAATATTTTAACAAGAGCAAAGATGTGATTTAGCGTCCAGTCCACAAGGTAGTGATCTATCACAATCAACACCGCCTTTGTGCCAAATATCAGTTGGAGCAGAGTGATTGTCACCATTGGATTACCTTATGTAGAAACACCTTAATCCAACAGCAATTATCACTCGATTGAGTGATAATTGGCCTTGTGGCAATTCATAGGGGCTGATGTGGACTGGATGATCTACCTTGATAAGATGTGGACTCACACATATAGTTTACTTATAACTACAAGTCATGGTAGTGTTAGCTTTATATAATCATCTTCCTCTTTGTTACACATGCATTATGTTTCTAATGTTAACTTCCATAGCAGATTCGACATAAAGGGGTATGTTACTGGGTTTGGTAATCCTGATTGGGCAAGGACTCATGAAGCCGCCACCTTGACAGCTCCTTCTGTGTTGGCAATTTTGGACGGTGGGGCCACATCTGTTGGTAAAACTGTCATGGATGAGATGGCCTACAGGTTAGAGTTAGAAGCATTTGATTTAGATATTTAAGAATCTTCTTTACTGTTTTTGGTTCTTCAAAAATTATATTAACCATTACAATGCAATTGAATGTATCCTGACAAGGAGCAGATTGATGGTTCCCTATTCAACTGTGCTTACAGCTATGTGGAAATTTGAAACCACATTATTTGGACTGCTTTCCTTTTCCCCCCTTTCCATTGCAAATCATTATCTACAGAAATGGTGGCTGGTGATTTGGATGGGAAACTCAGGAGTGTAGTATCCCACTTACTGTAATTTTCGATCTGTTCCCTTCCAATTGCCCTGGAAATGAGCAATTATCAATCCCTTCTTGCTAATTTATTCAAAGCGCTTAAAATTTTGCAAACTTCTAGTTGTATCCTAACTCTTTAGCTTAGTACCTTACGCCAAATTCAAGCAATGCTACTTGAAACATTCCTCTGGAAAGAAGTTAAGATTCACATTTCTATATTTTCCTAATGTGATCTCGTGGTGAACCTCATAATATGAAATCCCATGAAGATTGCATTTTCAAATGCATCTGTGGGTTCCAGTAGTATCAATTCCATCATGATGGTCCAATGGAAATACTATAACCTCCATAACCATTTGTTTGCAGTATGAATGGAGAAAACAAGCATTATGGAACTCCCACTAATCCATGTGCTCCAGATCGGATACCTGGAGGATCTTCTAGTGGTTCTGCCGTTGCAGTTGCTGCAGAGCTTGTGGATTTCTCCTTGGGTGAGATTCTTCAGCGCAGGTTGCGGAATAGCTTTCCTTTTCTTTATTCGTTTCTTTGTTTCTGTTTTTTTAAGTAATATGGCCAGCTTGGTAAGTTTCAATGAAAATTCTGCATCCTGTTTTAAAATGTTGTATGTAGATCAACATATTTGAGATGAAAGCATGAAAGTCAAACGTTACATGGAAATGGTTGAAGTCTGACTTTCCATTTTGTGAGCAGAACTTTATCTTTTTTATGTTTACTCCAAGCTAAATTGTTGCAGTTTAGGGATGGTTACCTCCAGAATTTTATGCCCTTATTCCCTCCAGGCTTGCAATGAAAAGAGCATATCTCATGGTTGGAAGATGTTCACTATTACAACCATGAGATTGTATGTTCGAGTCTAGTTACCAAAAAGTAAAAAAAGTTGAAAGATTCAAATACATGTAGAAGAGAGCACTTTAGGTTTAGTAAAGACCTTGAGAGATTGGATTCTAATGCCTTTTCATTCCAACATGTTCTCTTGTGTTGGAGGATGGTGTTCGAACTTTGAATGTTTGATGCATTGTAAGTTGTGACCTTAGTAGACAGAGAGGTACTGGTTTTGGTCAATCGGATTTTCATCCATGTTGGATTATAAAGAGGGTCAATGGCAGTGCCATTTTGGTCTGATAAATGGTACTGAAGTTCATGTTTGATCACATTATAGAGATCTACTCGTAACCTTTGTCATGTGGCTGTTGATCTCTGACTCTATAACGCAGGTACTGATACTGGAGGAAGTGTAAGAGCGCCTGCAGCTTTCTGTGGTATATTAGGATTTCGGCCTTCACACGGACGTGTTTCTACTGTTGGTGTCATTCCATTGGCTCAAAGCTTTGATACTGTTGGTGAGGAACTTATATTGGACTTGGATAATTTATCAAATCAGAAGATAAATTAATCATTTGTCAGCTCTCTCTCTTCTTTTTGTTGGTGAGCTGGAATACAAACTGTTCACCACAATTATAGTACCTTTGCTCCAATGGCATGACATGGGTTATGCTTTAGAACAGTTTTACCACTTCCATTAGGGCATATTTGTTTAATCGGTATTGCATTTTTGGAATTGTAAGCAATGTCTTCCTATCGAAAGGGCTAAATGTAGAAGTTGAGGACCCACAAAGGGCTAACAGATAGTCTTCCCTTTGGTAGGAAATGATTGCCCAACCATCACCTTGGTAAGTCAAATACTAGGAAAGTGAGGGTCTCATCTACATCTCCACTTTTTATCCTTCACTGACCTCTTTTATTGTCCTACGTTAGAATTGTTTTTATTGGTAACTATAAAGATTGTATTAATCAATTGAGAGATGGTTTAACAGAATTAACCAACCAACTACCAAAGTTCTAGGTTAAAATGCCTGCATTCTTAGAAAACAGAAGAAGAACCACGCACCTTCCAAAGAAGGATCCCAAGAAGTCAACTTCCTTACCCTTGGAGGCCCCTGTAGCAAGAAAGCCTCCTCATCATGCACAATATGATCCATCCTTAAGTTATTAAACTCTCTTCTGGAAGAAGTTCATTTGGCTTTCCGAAGAATCACCTTTGCGAAAATATCATCAACAAACGAAATCAACCTCCTAAAGATCCCGTCGTTTCTTTCCTTTCAAACTAATTGTTAAATGGAAAAGGGAACATGCATCCAAAGGATTGCACCGCAACCAAAGAAAAGAAACAACCTCCAAGCCCCAACCAAGCCAACTAGAGACTCTGGAACATCAAGAAATACTATGCTGGAGAAGGAAACAACACCAATTAGTGTAAGAGAACTCATAATGCAAGAAAAAGTGATCAACCGTTTTTTTTTTTTAATTTTTGCTCTTACCACATAACAAACAAAAATTTGAAATGGACTTTGAAGTCATGCATTTGCTTGTAATATTGTTTGTAATGATTATCCTTCCCAAAACTATTAACCCACCAAATGCTTCCACCCTTGGAGGGGTTGTATCCAACCAAATGTGCAAGCTAGGGTCTCGGGCACTTGATGAGATGCACCTCTTGCAACTCCTTGAAAAGTGAATTTCATGTGAATGAGTCAGAAGGATGTGACTTGAAAATACCACTGTATGCCTCTTCCAATGCAAATAAAAACGGTGGAAAGCAGACTCAACAACTTATAATATGAATTCCTACAAATTCAATACAAAGTGGGCAAATTAGCCTTGTAATTCTTTTAGTTCTGAATTCCATATATTTGTTCAATGTGAATTCAAAGTCAATGTTTCTTTTATTTTCCTTATTCAAATGGTAGTTTTGTCATGTGCTAAATTTATTGATTAATAGTGAAGTAATTTCCATGATGTGTGTTAATCCTTTAAATAATAGATCAAGAGTCAATTATGCCATATTTCTCTCTCACCAACTTCAATAGTGAAATTGTTAGGATTGTTAACCAATTGTGCACGTTGTTTGCGGGAGCTAATTAATTGGCCTGTATCCATGGGTTGTTTTGAGATGCACCCTTCTTGGATCATAAACAAATTGACTGACTACTTGGACAGCATGGAAATGTCCAGTCTATTTATGTTATGGTGAATGAAACCAACTTCTAGCTTTTTACACAATTGTGGGATCATCCAACAGTTTATATTCTTCATCCTTTTTAGTTCCATAGGAGCTTCCACCTGATTTTCCTCAGTTAGTCTAGTTGATGACACTAGATATCATGTCTATTATCATGATACATCAATTGAAGAAATATATGTTAGAAATCCAAGACATCCATCTCAAAGAAGGATGTAATATTGTCTTTCCAAGAATGGTGTTAAGTTGTTAGTTTGCTACACCTTTAGTGTCTTGGCATTTTGGGTGTATTGGTTAGTAACTTGAGATGGTTTTAGAGCCAACACATCCCAGGTTTGAATGCATATAGGACAAAAGAAAAAAAAAATGCCTCATGTTGTGTCTTGTGTGCGGGTGCATGTACGCAGGGCAAAAAGGCCCCATGTTGTGTCTTGTGTGAGGGCGCATGTGCATAGGACAAAAAGGCCCCATGACATCTTGTGCGGGAGTGTGCTTCGAGTTTAGGCTGTGTCTTGCGCGAGGGGGTTGTTAAGTAGTTAGTTTGCCACACCTTTAGCATCTATGCATTTTGGGTGTATTGGTTTGCACTTGAGAAATGATTTGGAGTTGACTTTAAGAGCTTATCTTAAACAATAGATAGATTTATTTAGCCATAATAGAAGTCCTGAGAATTTTAGTAGGAAACTTGGTCAACCCATACAACGTATTCATTGAACATCCCCTGTGAAGTGCATTTATAGTGATTGAGTGAGATATCCCTCACATGTCTAGAAGCAACAATCAAGATTGACTATAGAGCTCTCATTTTGGCAACAGGAGCTAATGTAGTAATGTATCATAATTAAAAATTTTGATCTCCTATACCTGGTTTTCATGGGAACTGTGCACAGGAGACGTCAAATAGGTGGGACTCACCATGTGCGATGTCTCTTGTGCACAGTTCCCATGGGAGTTGTGTATAGGAGAATATTCTCCCATAATTAATTGATCCCAAGTTTCATTTTGTATCATTGTGCTACTAATTGAGCCTCTTATTGGTATATTGTCAATCTGCCTAGATTTCTAACTTGTGAGCCTTGTTGCTACCATTTACTTGGACAATGGTAGGTTGGGGAGCAATATCCATGTCTCAGATTCCTTTATGCTACCATCTCATGTTTCAATGCCTACCTCCAACTAGGGCCGTTAGTAGGCCCTCTTATGAGGGTTCTTGATTTGGCCTGGCCCTCAAAAGCCTACAAAATAAGGGCTTTTGTTTTCCTTAAGGAGCCTGAGGCGAGGCTTGTACAAAGTTTTTGGAGGCCTCCCAATCTAAGGGTTGGGCTTGGACAATAGCAAGCCTAAGCCTTGGAGGTCCCAGTTTTTCTTCCGTGAGATTAAAGAACTTTCTTCTCACTTGGATGTTGCCTTTCCTCATGAGTTTAGATCCACGAATAGTGTACCATATGTGCTAGTAAAGAAAGGGATTATTAATAGATCTGTTATTTGGGTGGGATCCTTGTAATTCTCAGAGTGTGGTGGGGTGGGTGATAATGCTCATCCCTTATTTAGTTATTATTTTTTGTGTGGATTGATTTGAGGATATATGTGGGTTTTATTTGAACATGATTCTTACATTAATTTTTTCTATATGATATGTTATTTTTATGTAATAAGCCATGCATGATTCTTCTTGTTCTTCTATTTTGCAAAGTCTTACCTACATACAATTGCTGTATATTGGAATTTATTTTAGCATATATGTGAATTTATTTGAGCATATATGTGAATTTGTTTGAGCATATATCTAGGTTGTTTGAGGATGATTATCATATGAGTTCCTAATAGCTTTGGATGGCTTCTTTTTAGTTATTGGATCTAATATTTCGCCACATGTTTAGATTCAACTCCAACAATCCACCTGTGGGATGGACAACAACTTGAAAAATGAAGTGCTACAAAATCCCAATGGCATGCTTTAGAGAAAATTACAAGATAATTTTTTTTTCTTTAGGATTCATTTGTTTGTTCGGTATTTAATTCATGTGAACTCAATGCTAGGCATTCTGTTAGGGCCTAAAATTGATGAGTTCAAAGATAAGATTTGCCAATACCATCAAATAATCTTATCTTGAATGGTAAATGATTGCCTAGCCAGCGCCCTACTAAATCAAATTGTAGTAATGTGGATTTCCATCTACCACTATTTTTCTTGGTGTCCAATGGCAGGGTAGAAAAGAATTGATTTTCTTTTCTTCAGGCTCTAGGCCTGGCTCTGTTTCAGGAAGGCTGGGTGAGGGCCTATGTAGTACAGGTCCTTACGGGCTTTGGCTAGCCCAGGCCCAGCCCTCATGTGTTGAAGGCAAGGCTTAGAAAGCCCTTGGCCTGGCTGTTTGACACCGTACCTCCAACATTCCTTGGAAGGTACCTGGTTATAAATAAAGGGAATAAGTGACTAACAATTTACAATGCATTCGAGTACTGAAGAGGGAGCGAATAATTAAGTGGAAGCAGACAAAGGCATTCCAAGATCTCTGTTCCATACATTTCTTATGTAGGACGTAAAATCCTTATGTGTATGCTCCTCCATCTAACTAGTATCTTGTTTTGCTTGTTTTCAACAAAGTATCTATGTGCATGCCCAGCAGTACAAGGTGCAGGTTCCCACTAATCATTGTGGATAAGGTAGGACAATTTTGATAGTATCAATAGGAAAGTTAAAATTTTGTGCATTTACTATGAGTTCAAATTTATATTAGAAGAAAAAAAATCATGACATCATCAAAGTACAAAAGGAAGTTTCTGCTTTTCTGGGCTTTTCTGGATGGATTATGTGGTGATGCAATAAATAAAAATTTTGTTTCAATGACAAATTTTATATGAAGATGGGTTAAGAAATAAAATACAATAAATGAAGAAGGAACAGAGTTGTTGTTCATACCAATATCAAGTGAGAGGAATCTTCAGCATCTGTCCCCTTCCTCATTATTTTTCTACTTTGGAGATCCTGAGGGTGGAGGCCATCACGATTTTACTGAACCAAGGAATCTTATTCAACAAGTTGACCTACAGAAATATGTAAGGATGTGTGAATCCTTGTGGCAACAATCTTAAGAGAAGAAGATGAACACAGAGGAATTGAGGAAATTGTCGTATCCCTTGGATAGGCATCAACCTTCACATTTATAATGTGTATTGCCTTAATTAAAGGCTGATTTACAATGATTGATATCTAATTACAAGCAAATAAAGAAAGACAATAAATCATACAGCTCTACAGAATGTTGACTAATGCTAACAGGATCCCTCACGTGGGATGGATTGCTGCATTTGGGGCTTGATGAGCCTGATGGGCCTAATCTTACTATGCTTCTACAAAATAAAGTTCTCAAACAGCTGAGAAGCGAGCATAACATTTCTTAAGTTGAGATTTATCAAGAGACAGTGGCAGGGAGATGGTCCTGGTGCCTGTAACACAGTTCACTAGTGCCAGTCTGTAACACAGCTCACTAGTGCCAGTCAAAATACTTTGTTTTCTTTTAGAAGGATATTTTTCTTCAATTTTTCAATAAACTATTATTTATATGATTGGAGGGACCAATATTAACCATTCTGAGGATTAAGGCTGAGGGTTGCCTCAGAGACTGGCTGATAGTGTACTGTTAGCAAATGTGTAAATCATTTTGTTGCTGATATCCAGAGATCGGGTGTTTTGCAGCAATCTCAAAAGTTCTTGTTACAATGTGTGGCATAACTATCCATGTGAAAAAGAAGATATGTAGTATGAATTCTAGAAGTTTACACAATTTCAAATGGTACAATGCGGGCACCAATCTGTAACCATAAAGTCCTCGTCTTATTTGTGCTGAGACAAATTTGTCTTCCAGGATGGTTTGCTAGGGATCCAACAATCTTGAGAGAAGTAGGCCATGTGCTTTTGCAATTGTCTGAAGTTTCTCCTGTGCAACCTAGTCATATTATCATTGCAGATGATTGTTTCAGTCTTCTAAGCATTCCAAGTGATCAAGTTACAAAGCCTCTCATTAAGTCCGTAGAAAAACTTTTTGGGCGTAAGTGCTTTCTCTAGTAGCTTCCAACTCTCTCTCTTTCTCTCTCTCTCTCTCTCTCTCTCTCATTGTTGTTTGATTTTAGATGGTCGATCTGCATATTTCAATACAATGTTCTATAATTTCTGTTATTGAAGGTGAAATTGTCAACCACGTCAAACTTGGAGACTACATTGAAGAAAAAGTGCCGAGTTTAAAGCATTTTATGAGCACTTATTGTCAGAATCAGGAATATACAGTTCCATCTTTAATGGCACTTTCAAATGCCTACCTGTTGCTTCAGAGGTGTGGATCTTAATCACAGACACTGGCTTCAAATGCATTATATCATCGTATTTGGAAAAAAAAAATGTTACAACTCCCCTAAAATCATTTCTCTACTTAAATGAGATAATGCACAATTCTACAATTTTAATCCCATGCAAGGGTATATGCAGAATAACCCTCTTGTCAAAGGACATTTGCTAACGTTTTAAGAATAATCACTTAATTCCTCCTGCACTTGAATTTCATCTTCTCCTGCTTTGTTGGACTGAGGTACAAGAGTTACTGTTGTTTCTTCAAGTAATGGCATGGCCTTGTCCCCTGCCTAAGCATCATCTATTGGGGTTACAAATAGAAAGGTCTGGGTTTTTTATGGATAAGTTAAAAGTTCACCATTTTAGGGTAAATTTTCAGCTCCATACCATCAACCGATTGACCATGCCTTTTACCTTGATTCACACCAAGTCTTCTGCTTTGTCTCTGGTTGCTATGTGAAATGTGTAGATTCTACTTTAATAGTATTATGGAACATTTCATGAATGCACTGAGTAGAGAGAGGATCAGTGCATCTTTTCATTTGTAAAAGTTATAAATTTCCTTAAGGGCCCAAATCAACCAAATAGGTGCAAGAAAACATAAAGTACACTGCTCTCCTTAACATGGTTAAAGGAGAGGGTGGTGCAAAAACTGATGCTGTAACACATTCCTTCTCACATAGAGGGCAGGAGGTACAGGTTAAGATTGTACTCTAATAGGTGGTACTGCCACCAGGCCCACCACGAAGTTAGCAGATAACACGAAGTTAGCAGATAAAAGATACATTACCAAACCAAAGACAATACGATACCAGGGTAAGTTGTAACTGCAAGTAAACACATCTCTTTCACATAGTGCAGGTGTTCCCATATCACCAGTCAATTCTAGTGTTCTGAACTTCTCTTCGAAAAGTTGAACAATGAAATGCCACACTAACATATGGTTGTCTTAACTTGTCAAAAGAAGACATCTCAAGTAGAGCATTATTTTTCTAAATCATAAACTTTCATTGCTTCATTGCCATACAGCACACATTTCATCATGTTTTGTTATACAGTGAATAGTATTAGATTTATTGCTAGTGCTGAGTGCTGAGTAGTCTATGAATTTTGAATCATAGGTTTGAGTTCAAAAATAACCATGGAGAATGGGTCAGTACTGTCAAACCTGATTTGGGGCCTGGAATATTTGAACGAGTTTGGGAAGCCCTTAAGACAACAGATGAAAACACTGATAGATCTCAGATGGTTATTACTGAACTTAGTGCTGCTCTCAGTGATCTTCTGCAGGTAAAAGCTGTCTCTGAATGTCTTTTTCTAGTAGGTATTACTGGGTTTTCATCGGTTAGAATGTCAAGCATTATTATTATCTGGAATGTGGATGTTTTGATGTCTCAAATCTTTTAAAATATCATTTAGATGCGGCAGTGGCTGCAAATACAACTGTAGGTATCAACAGCCACAGCTAAGACGAGCCTGTTAAAGGCTACCGTTTTTAGTATCATAGTCCTCGTAGCAACTGAGAGTAAATGCAGTGGCTTTGGGTACCTTTAGCGGCCATCAGAGAAGTAATTACAAATACTTCTTACTCTTCAAATGGAACTTTATTAGTTAATCCAAAGAGGACAACTAAGTACCTGTTAGCTTTCAGAGAAAACCAAGAACTGATTTTGTTCTATTAAGAGGGAGAAGTATATATTTTTGGCATACAATAGCAGGTATTCAGAAATGAGAGAAACCTAATGAGTTGAGCACGTTTTATTCTTATGTTTAATTCCATTTTCCTTTCTTTGTGACTTTCCTGACAATTGCTTTAGGATTCTGGAATTCTTGCAATTCCAACAGTTCCTGGGCCTCCACCAAAACTACATACTGAAGTGACTGCATTAGAAAGTTACCGTGCTAGAGCTTTTAGTTTGCTTGCTATTTCTGGAATGTCAGGGCTATGCCAGGTATTCTGTGTTTAGTGACTGAAGATCATGACTTCCTACCTTTATAGGCATATTAATGATTATAATTTTCTTGTTGCCATCTCTTCTAAACTACAGGTTACCATACCACTGGGAATGTATGACAATCTACCAGTGGCTGTTTCGCTCTTAGCCAGACATGGGGGGGATCAGCTTTTACTTAATCTTGTACAAACCATTTATGGTACACTTAAAGAACAGGTCAGCAGTGTAGAGAAACTGAGTGATTGAAGTCTTGTGAGGTGATTTTCTTGACTCTGCACACTGTATGATTATTGTATTTACTTATCTTAAACCATGCATTTACCTTTTTTTTTCTTCTTAAAATTTTTATTATAAATCGAGAAAAATGATCATGAACAATGTCCTGAATACTTTGTGCTGCTAATGGTACAGGTGAAAGACCAAATATGCATAATGCATCATTTTCAAGGACTGAAACTTTACAAGGACCTGTAAACTTGTTGTGGTCAGTACCCTCCTCTGAGTACGTAATTTGTATGTGAAATGATTCTAGACCTTTTAGCAGAGCTGCTCATTTTAAGCGAAGTGTTATTGTGTAATTCACTCTCTCTGGGTTTGTTTTGTGTTTAATCACCTGTTTTACACATGATCAATCTCATTATGGAGGCAACTGTAACTGGAGTTTAATCTGACCTAGTGACAACCATGAGGAGGATAGCAGAGCGGCTTGCAATTAAGATGGGCCCCACCTAGGGTTTCAAAGTGGTAAAGCATATTAGTGAACATGTTGGAAATAAGTAATGGTGTTGAAGCCAGTAGCTATTACATATGCGTTATGGCCATTTCCCAATATCTAAATGTAAATGACCAACTGTGGTGAATTAAACAACTCACAATATGCAATCACAAGGTTGCTGTGATCGCACCTTTCAATTGTACTGCAAGTTGTTGTTAGAGGGAACAATAACTAAATAAAGAAATATACCATCATTTTTTCTGGGTGATGATAGCCGCAATCCAAGGATGCAAACACACATGACCCCCATGGCCCAACAAAAGGTTTTTGTTTTCAGTAGATATATTTGTTATTATCATTTGTGACAATGTCAATTTACACAGTTATCAGTGTGATTTCCCGGCTTGGAACTACGGTGTTTAACTGAACTAAAATGGGCGTCACAAATCTCTTTCTTGGGAAAATATTTGGATAATCCTAATTTTTTTTGTCAGGTTATTATTTGGAAAATATTGAGGGAAATAATAAAAATAATAATTTACAATACAAGAAAAGAAAATTGTTAAAGTTTGACATATGATTAACTTTTCATCATTTTCAACTTTGTTGACATTTTGGAAATATCGCTTATGGATTAGGGACATCTCTCTCCACTCCCCCTTTTGGAAGGCAGAGGCATTGTACTTTGAACTTTTCTAATGGTTGCCATAGGGGTCAATTTTCTTGTCTCTAAGGATAAAGCAATTCCATGCATTCCATATTGCCCACCATAAAGCAAATATAAAATCCTTATGCAATAATTTTTTTTTAATTGGTAACCCAGCCCTAGCGAAGGAGGTTGGGGACCCATGAAAGCATCTGCATAAGTAGAAAGAGAACACCCACACTATGTGCAGAGGAGGCACCCACACAAGCAAGAAGTGTGGAAAGAGTTGAGCCTTGAGTTTGCTCCTAACGGTCTCGAGTTCGACTTCCGCTCCTTGTGTTGTCTAGATAATATATGTACAACCATGTATGTACCCCCTAAAGAATAGTCCTTGCTTGTTAGAATCAAGTTATCCTTAAGCCGAAGGCCAAAGGTTGAGCTGATAGGAATACCTTAGGTCATAAAAAAAAAAAAAAAGCAAAGAGAAAGCATATCCGAGGATCAACTTTTGGCTAGTTGGCGTGAGAGTGTTAGAATTGTAATATGATTTTGAGTTGCTATGTCTTTTATTACAATTGAAAGTATTGGCTAGTTTATGAATTGGACAAAATCCTAGCTCTAGTTAAAGTTGTATTTTTATTTATTTTAAACTAGGAGTTTGAAGAGGTGAAAGAGTCCCAAAAGAGCTAAATTTAAGATGTTTTATCTCATAAACTGAGCATCGGATATAAGCAGATGATTTATCGTTGGAAAGTTTGTTTTGAGTAGATATTTGTAGGTTCCAAAATTGCATCAATCAGAGTTAAAACGACAAAATTATGGCCTCGGGAAATTCACAGAAATTGTGTTGTCAGAAATTATGAAACTGCAATTATGCGAATTTCTATTTCTGCTTTAAATGAGACTTTCATGTTTTGTGCCATATCCTTTCCTGTTGAATTACCATTATGAGGTGCAAAATTAGGGCTATAAAAATAGATTTTCTCTCAACCCTAGGGCATGGAATACAGATCTTAATATTATGAGTGAAGATTATTTTTTGGATATTATCTTTTCTAAAGTTTTCATTAGAGAGTTAAAGGGTTGAAGTTTTATTCTAAAGATCTTTGTCTTCTACGTCTCTTTGTGGAGGATCATCTTCTTTCATAAAAGATCTAAGAAGTCAAGCTAAGAGCTAGCAAGCGTCTAGTTGATTAGATCTGTAGAAAGCAACGATATGTAGTCATTGAAAAGTGAGTTTTTACAAGAGGTTAACACTACAGAGTCATGTGAATGTTGTAAGTGGCTTGTAACTATGTAATAATTCATAGTGCTTGCTTTTTGGTCTAGTTCAGACTTGTGATTTTTTTCCGGTTTGTTTTTTCACATAAAAATCATATTCTTGTGGTGTATACTTGTGTTGGTTGTTTTTATTTTCGCTGAGTGGCTTATTTTTTGCACACATATTATTGAGATTGATTGCGTTGATTCATTTCAGAGGCTTTTCCAAAACATTTAGAGAGGTTGCATTCCCAACCAACTAGGCAACCCCTCATTCTCACGTGATAAAGCACATAAATCCATCTGATTTGGTCAAAGGGAATCAAAAATTCATTCGACCATTCTCTTAGAATAAGATTTTATTTATAGACTCCCTCTTTAAACCCAAACATGAGCTTTGGAAACATTGCAAGGAGAGAAGCAATGCTTAGGCGAATCAAGAAAGCTCCAACTGCAATTTTCAAAAATACCTCAAGAGATTTTTGTGAGGAAAATTGTGTATCCTTCAACTGCATTTGATATGTATTTAATTGGACATAGTTTCTATATTTACAAGATATTATGAGAAACAGTCTAGCAAGTTGGTTTGGTATATGAGCTAACTTTTTATGGCCCATTTGGAGTTGTGCCAAGCATGAAAGGCGTGAAGGATTGAAAGCTAATGATAGGAACTAAGTGTGTGAAAAAAATCAGCTCCATCCAATCATCTTAGCCCTTTCATCTTAATGGTTTACATTTGTAACAATTGAAATAAGTTACCTTATTTCGCACATCAAACCATATTGGATGAGGTTGATTTTTTGCACACATCTAATTCCCATCATAGTCTTTCAATCCTTCATGCCCTTCATAGTTGGCACAACTTCAGGTGGCCCCTAAAAAGTTAGCTCATATACCGCACCATCTTGCTAGACCGTTTCTCATGATATTTGATCCTAATCTTTATAAATGTAATATACACAAGGCACTGACTTAGCATAAGATTACAATAAATCTACAATGGTCTTCTTTCATTGGGCTTGACCCATTATGTTAACCTGATCTCAAAGATTGGGCTTGACATGTTTCTTGACACAACCAATATAGATCTTACCAGAATCACATTTTTCAAGTATTTCATTTACGTAGCATGATTCTTTGAGGCTGTCTCCATAAAAAAAAAATGCCGCCATTTTGGTAGATGGGTCTCCATCTATGATGCCCAAATGCAATATGGATTCAGCCAGGACACATTCGATGGATAAGGTAGGGACACAAATTTTACACATAAAAATTGTCGTACCCATACTACATGATATGTTTCTCATTTTGAACTACATGTGTATCATAGGTCTCCATGAATACATCCATATATTTTTTCATGCCGACTTAATGACTGCTTTTGCAGTCTTTGACATCAGTAGACATTGTAATAAAAACAAATCCTAACAAGTTAAATTCAAGATATTGACAATATTTTCAGTATGTCAATCATTTTCTACAATAAATTAAACCAAATATCAATGATCTTTGCAATAGTGGGGGCGATTTCGTTCTCTATATAGTGCATGTGCCTTTTTTTTTAGTCGGTAACAAATGATATATGACTTGACCCTACAAGCTCAAGGTTTTGATGGTGGGCATCTTCCACTATTTTGGCAATATAGTATAGAATTAAGAGTAATTGTCCTATAAGGATAGCCCTTACATCTTACAGTAAAAACTCCTAGAATCATTAGGTCAATGAAAAGCATTGGGCTCAATGATCATTTCAACTTCAGATTTAAGGAGTCTTCTTACTGTAACTATAAAAACTGTCCTTAGAGGACCATAACGTTATAATTAAAACTAAGTAGACTCTTACATAGGAGTATAACTCAAGGTATTGAGGCCCTTAATAATTGATTATACAAGTTCTTAAAAAGTGGTATGTTTCAGGCCTCCAAAGCCATTCCTGTATATTAGGCCTCCAAGACCATTCCTCCATATCAAATATTAACTATGAGAGAAAATATCATTGGAATTGAGTGCCGGACCCCTTCATGAGAGTCCTCATTTAATATCCTTTAGAATACCATGTATAGAAAGATCAACAATGCTTTTATCTCTTTTATTGGGTATAATTTACAACCAGACTTATGTTAAACATAGAAATACAATAAAGATGATTAGATTTGCTAAACTAAGACAATCGTATAGGACATCTTTGACAGATTTGGTCCAAAAGGTAGCCCATTTGGGCCCCTTCAATTCGATCCAATCCATTGGGTCGACTTGACCCATTTGTATTCATCATTATTACTCTTCAATGCTCCAATGAAATAGTAGAAGAAGACCAATCCATTGAACGTGGAGAGAATATAGTTATCGTAGTCTGTTGTTTAGAATAATAACAGCGACGTTGAGTTGTGTCTACTACATTCTTCCTGTTCTTGGGACTCTTACTAGGCACATGAATTTGTCGTCACAGTGACCATAAGAAGAAGATGAAACATTGATACTACTGATTAGGAAGAATGTGCAATTAGTGATCGAACAGTGCCACCATTTACAGACACTGAGGCATTGGATGATAAACTTTAGTGGCAAATAACACATAACCTATACATTAAGGATTTTTGTATTGGTTAATTCATGGGTTACGCAAAACTTGGTTCCATTGGTGTATTATTTTATATATCTTTTAATATGAAATATGCTATGAGTTGTTGGAAAAATTGAAGTGAAGAAATGAAAGAAAGAGTGACAAATTGAAGTATTTCTTTGAGGATAACATGGTTTAAAAGGGTTATATCTCACAAACCAAGCATTGCATGTAGGTAAGCTGTCTACTGTTCGAAAGCTCAATTTAAATAGATATTCGTAGAGCCCAAGATTACTTCAATCGAAGCTAAAATGACAAATTTAAGGACTCAAGAAGTTTGCGGAAATTTGTGTTAAATTTTATCCAATTGATCGGGTGTCAATTAGGTGAGACAGTAACCTAATCCGATCAATTCGACCTTTGAACGATCAATTGGGTGTTGCATAGAAACCCACCGACTTGCATGAAAAACTTTCTTATTTGTGCTAGATTGCTTGTTTGGTTCATACTTGGACTTTAACTCCAATGCACGAATTGTAGGTTATAAAAAGGGTGTTTCTCTCAACCTTAAGGCATCCACATAGATCTTATTATTCTAATTAGAAAACACTCTTTGGAGATCATCCTTCTTCTCTGAAGCTTCCATTAGAGAGAGTTTGTTGAAGGCTTATAGTTCTAGGTTGCTGTTTTTACTTTCGTATGAGAGATTTGTTGTTTTTACTTCATTGTAGGAGATCGTCGTCTTAGTGCATAAGATTCGTTCAGCCTAATGAAATTAAGGTGGTCATTAAGCGCGGAAAGCAAGGCACGCAGAATTGAGTTGTTTCATGAATTCTTGCAAGAAGAACTACATCCTATAGTCGAGGGACTGACTATGTAAAGTTGTGGGTAAATCTTATAACTGCTTGAAATTAGTGTTGGATTAGTCTTGTGTGAATTGTGTTTTTTTCTCATTGCGGTTTTCATGTAAAAATCTACCTGTCTTCTTTTTGTGTTTGATTGCTTTTGTCACGCCCCACCCTTCACACATGCATGATATTGTCCGCTTTGGCCCATGGGCCTCACGGTTTTGTTTCTGGTGGGCTTCAACCCACCAAAAGACCTCATGCATAGTAAGGGTGCAAGCTCTCTATATAAACCCATTCACTTTCCTCTCTATAGTCGATGTGGGACTCCAGGATGTCACAATCCACCCCCCTTAGGGCTGCACGTCCCTGTGCAGTAGCCTGCCAGTTCTTGTAGCCTGCCAGCCCTCTTGGCCCGCCCACATATGAACCCGCCCACTTGCACCAGGCCACGGCAGGGACCCACACTCGAACTAGTCGAGAGTCGGCTCTGATACCAACTGTCACGGGGGTAGTGTTTTTGCGCAGCAAACCCCGTGCGGCCTTAGCACGTTCCACCGATTGAATGCACTAAGTAAGCCTTTCCCCCTAGCAAGTAGAGCCTTGCTAGCTAGAAACCCCAAGACTACCTCAAAGAGAAAACCCACACACACGAAGAGAGAGAAGCTCTGAGAATACAAAGAATGCTCTTGCTTTGGATGATTTACAAGTGAGGGTGGGGGTCTCCTTTTATAGGCAAAACCCCCCTTTACATCAATGGCTTGGATCTTGCTTCTAGAGTATTCTTACGATCCAAGGGCTACATTTGATTGGTATATACATCATCCATGACGTCATCATCTATTTGACATAAGCCATGACATCATGGTTCTAGAGAGTTCTACATATTTCTACAAGGCTCTCAAGAACTTTGCCAACTAGGATGTCTGTATGGCGCCCAGTAAGCATCCACATGGCGCCACTGTGTCGATGATGTGTCAGTCTGTTACGCTTAGAAGTTTACTTTATTTATTCCGCCGCATATTGTTTGACTTGCGATCTAGAAATTCAGGACCCTATAAAACGTTCAATTGATATCAAAGCTAAAATCTGAGTTTGTGAAGAAAAACTCTAAATCAATTCAATGCTTTGAATGCAAAGGGTTTGGTCATAGAGCATCAGAATGTACAAATAGAAAAAAGAAGAGATGCGGTAAAATTGATGATTTTGAAGATGCAAAAAATTCACTTCCTGTCACCGTTAGTGCCTAAGTATGTTGCTTTCATGGTTAAGTCTTTACGTGTTTCCTCTAGAGTTGATTCCGATGATGATAATTGTAAGTTAGAGGTTAAACCTAATTGAAAGGAAAAAGATCATATTTTGTTTCAAAAATCTACAAAAATGGGCAAGATGAATTAGAAGATTGCAATAAATTGGCAAGCTGTAGATGAACAAATTTCTTCACTGAAAGCTAAATTAGCTGAAGCTCATGATAAGGTAAAACTCCTTGATAATCAGAAGAATAATTTGGCTAACAAGCTGACTATTGTAGATCAAAAGTATAAGCTGTTGATTGTTGATCATGAGAATTCTACTCAAGAGATGAAATAATTGAAGAAAAAGCTTCGCACTTGTTAAACTGAGACTGTTAACTTAAAAAGGAAGTTGAAGATGAAATTGTTAGAGTTGAATACTTCAAAGGAATTGCTTTTCAAGAAGAATGCCGGTTCCGCAATGCTTGATAACATTTTGTGCAATCAGAAACGGATTAAGACAAATATGGTCCTGGATATGATCAAGGTGCATCAACTTCAACGGCAAAAAGGTAAAACTTTTTTTGTTAAAAGTTTTCCTTTAAATTCCTTTGCATCAATTGCTCCACATGATGCAAGCACAAATTATATGAGGAGTAGTGCAAAGAAAAAGAATGTGTCAAGTTCAAGAATTACACTTATATATCATCATTGTGGAATTAAAGGATACATTCGACCCCATTGTAACAAGCTGAAAACCTTACTAAAGAGAAGCATTAGAGGAAGTAGATGTCAGAGCCAATGGTCAAGACTAAAGTCATCTTGGTTAAGAAAGATGATTTGCTCAATCTATTGATACACACTGTGTTAAAACTCTTAAATTAGTAAGTGTGGGTATCAAAATTCAAAAGTTGCTGATTAAGAAGATCAAGCTCCCACCCCTAACTACTATGAGGACATCATTAAGGGAGAGATATAATTAAAGGGAAGCTACTGCTGAATCTTGATTAACAGTTATGCTGCATTGTCAATTATGGACAAAAAAGAAGAGAATGAGGTATTCGGGAGGAGTCTGAAGATGGATCTATAGACAAAGTGAGCTGAAGATGGATTCAATTGATACAAAGATTTTCTTTCAATTAGTATCAGAGTAACATTAATTTATTGTGTTAGATCTTTTGAGGTTTCTAGAATGGAATTCAACCGAAAAGACACATCTGCAATCAAGCCTTATGTTCTCAAAAATAATAAATCTAGGACCCTATAAAACTTTCATCCACCATTTGATCGTTACTCAAATCTTGTATTGTTCTTCTTCTTCCTTTCTTTCTCTCCATACTGTTGTTATTGGTTATGTAATCAATCAAACTGACATGATATTTATGGCATGGATCTTTGATGAATGAACTTGAGTAAATAGTTGTAGAGGATCCTTCTTTTAAAAAGAGGTTAGTATTTTGGTCTAATTGGCAGTAACCATGGGGTTCGGGCTTGGAGGCTCTCCAAAGCCATTGTCACTACCTTTATTAGATAAGTAGATCTCTAATTTATAAGGTGCATCATATAGTCCTTAATTGTCATTGTTTTTAATTGTTGCTTTTAATTTTGGAGGTTTTTGTTAGGCTTCTTAAATAATATTAACTTCAAAATTTAAGAAGTTTCAACTTTGGATTGAAAAATCATCTACTTTAAAGTCTAAAATTGTAATGTCCTGGAGTCCCACATCAACTATAGCGAGGAAAGTAGCTGGGCTTATATGTACAGCTTGCACCAATACCTTGCATAAAGCCTTTTGGAGAGAGAGATCTAGTGATGGCATGAACATGGTGCAATCCATCCATCTCACTATCTTCCACAAGAGATTTGACTTTAAGGTTTTGGAGTTGAGATTTCAAATGAGGCGTCTTGGTATATGGGGAGGAGAAAAATAAAAGGCAATGCACTTGGTGAGAGATTTTCATGTGTTTCGATATGCATAAATAGATTGCAATTTAGTCAATGATAAAAAGATATTTAAATAAGAGATTAAGAAGGGGAGGAGATTTAAAAGAGACTAAATGAGATTTAATAGTGGCATTTATCATTCATAATGTTGGGGAGAGGCTAGAGACATTTTGAACAGAAGAATTGAAATAAAAAGAAGACCAAGAGACAAACAATAGTAGTAATTTTTGAAGAAGATACTATTCGTGTGCAGTATTAATACCAGGTCAGGATTTTAAGGGACAGTCTAAATCAAATTAAAAATTAACTTTAAAAACGAAGTTGAAATCAGTTCACTTTCATTAAAATCCTCTCTATAATAATTAGAATTGCCTATGCTAATATCACTCCGAACGGTTAGGTCTACTTATCCTTCTTTGAATTATGGGGGCTTTAGATTTTAGAAAGAATAATGCTAGTCACACTCCTCATCTTATAGCTCATCTCACAACCGTCCTATGTGAGTCTCATTTGGGGATGAGACTAGGGAGAATGGAAAGATCTATGTAAGAGTACCCTGCATATAAAGTTTAGCCCTAATCACATATCCCTAACCCTTTCATCCGTGGCCTACAAATCCAATCCATTCTGATTGGTGCATAGTCCATCCAACAATCTAGTAAATTTATATTTGACCGAAACTTGGGACATGTGACTATTAGGGAAGTCCTTGTGTATTGCAAGATTAGGATTGAGTGATAGATGAGGCCTACCTAGAGTTCTAACCAAAAAGTTGCGAGAACTAAGGATTATTTCCTTTTAAGTATATGCAATATAAAACAATCTTGAAGGTATATTGAGATGTATATAAATTGCCAAACACTATAAGTGTCACAATATTATAATATGATACTAGTTTATTCTGTGATAATGAAATTTTACATTATTCAAATCTAATGATATTATATTCTACATTTATCTGAACACCCCCTTAACATTAATAATTACATTAAGTGGCAACAAATAACTTTATGTAAATCTAATTTTTCATTGTATGGCCCATTTCATTAAATCCAAATTGATCATAATGACAATCAGCACATGTACTTATAAATAAATGTAATCCATGCATGACCAACAATTGAATTGATGAAAATTTCAAAATATATAATTAGACTTTATATTCACGAGAGCATTATTGAGAGAAAGGCTTTTGGGACTTGAGTTTAAATAATTATATTTTCATAACTAATAATATACTCATTTTGTTTAATGAATATAGGGCAAAGTTGTCATATTTATAAAAATTCAAAACATACTAATACATTCTCCTCAGTTGACTACTTTTGGAGACTTGGTAAGTATTAAGATGAAAAGACATGAGATTATTTGCAAGTACTAAAATCACTAGGGCATATTAACGAATCTTTAAAACCCTAGTGGTATAAAAAAAAATAAAATACATAAGAAAAAAACTCTTTTTTTAATTGAACAAAATTTGTGTCGCAGTGCAGTAAAATAAAATAAAAAACTCTTATTTTTATTCATGACCCACTTGAGTAATGATAGTTTCATTTTACTATTTTCTTCCAGTTGTTTTTGTTTCTCTCTCTCTGTGTTCATTTTCTTAGGTTATATTGAGAATATAAATGATCTCTCTTGTTTATGAAGTGTTTTGCCTCAGCTAAATGGAAGTGAGTTCAGTAGTGTCAAAACTGTAAAAATAGTGTATAGCATTGATACGGGGGAAAACCATATATTGGCTTATTTCTTTGTTTTGTTTTTTTTTTTTTAGTATTATCCAGATATATGTAAAGAAAGCAGTTCTGGATGATCTAGTTAATGACACGGTAACATGATAATCTACCTGTATGTTCCAAATCTTAACAATAGTCGGATTTGTGGTTAACTCTTATGTATAAGAATGTTACTAGTATAATAACCTGCGCTAAGCATGGGTATGATTCATGTGGCTGGGCCCACGCTCCATATAATTTATTTTGATATTTTTTGGTAAATAAATGCACATGTGTGCTGAAGTGGTTAGGCTACTTGTCCAAAATGGTAAGAGCTCATGAGTTTAAATCACTTCACGTATACATTTTTTTTTTTTTGCATTTTTACTAACTCCCAATAAAATGTCAAAATTTAAAGGAATCTGGTCAAAATTGAATCCAAAATTCTTCTTTTTGATATATTATAATTGATTCAGATTTTGATGAGCATCTTGAGGAAATCAAACTCCACTGATTTGTACTGTTATGATGGACAAGTGGGGGCACGTATGAAGAGCCCACGAGGGGAATGCATGATTCGAGCTGGGACTTATGGTTAGGATGGATGGGGATGAGAAGTAGCAGGCGTTGGAGACTATTCTTGTCAAGTTGGGACTTGCGGTTGGTGCGGATGGGATGGGAACGAGCAAGCATGGAGACTATTCTTCTCACATAAATACTTACATTTGAATGTTGAAGGCTTTGTTTTTAACTTGTAAACAACTATTCATCTCTAAGTTTATGACTAGATCCGATATATATGGTAGATAACAAAAACATTGTTTCTTCTTTGTTTCTTGAAAATGCTGTAAAACTATTACATGAAAATGCTAATTGTATGTTTTCTTATCCATATAAAATGTAACTGGACTCATCAATTTATTGAAATTGGTAATAAAATATTACTTGATGCCAAGTGCAACTGTTTATTATGTAATGGGGCCTGTGGTCATTTGAATGTGATATAGTTTGGAGCAATTGCGGGACATATAGTATTGTGGAATCCACCATCTTATGCTGATCATTGTTTTCATGATCGACTATCAGTATGATAGTGATTTCAACTATCAAAGGTTAGTAAAATTTAGTTAAACTATCTTTCAGGGTCAATTTGGTTTGCTTCTAAAATGAAAGCACTGAGTGCAGGTAATGAATACTATATGGTCTTTCCCATGAAATTTTTTTTAGCCTTGAATTTGATGAATAATGTAAAAGACCTGCCAGTAATATTTTTACATTGAAGTTGAATTGGGGAATCATTTCTTTCGATATATGCTCTCATTTACTGCTGAGATGCGCTTACAACAAGCTTGTTTTTGGTTGGGTTGGGGGGGGGGGGGGGGGGGGGGCGGTGGGGTGGTGGTGGTTGGGGGTAGAAGATTACTAAGATCTCATATTAGGATAAAGTTAAATAAGTCAAAATAAATGAACACTTTGCATGCGTTTGAATGGTTAGTTTAAAATAAAAAGGCATTAACTTGCATGTGTTTGGATAACCTGAAGTCGAGTAAAATTCATGAGTTAGGAGGTCACCATTGTCCATTCTCAGATTTTTTTTTTCTCTGTTAAGGGAGATTTGGAAGTCTTTTGAGAAGTTTTGATGATTTTTTAGCGGAAATTTTTTCCTGTTCCTTTAATTTCGATGAATGTCATGCCCCAAATTTTTATTTTTTTGGGTCATAGCAATCTGTTGGGTTTGAGTTGGGTTGAGAGGGTTTATATGGGCTGAGTATACACTTTTGGGCCTTGGGTTTGCATTATTTGACCCTTTTGGCCGATAGACTCTTTTTGGAATTTCGTAAAACTTAATAGAGAGCAAAGAACTCTTTTTTGTAATTTAGAAAAAAACCTCCTCTCAATATAAACCCTTAGGGTTTTCCCCATTCTTCCATCTTCTTCCTTTCGTCTTCAACCAAGCCCTAGAAGTTCTTCGGGGGAAAACTAAGGCTTGATTTTTAGATTTGCTTTTGGCTTCGCGTTCCAAGCAAGTGAATAACTGCAAACAATATCTTCTTGGTTACTTTGTTTAATCATATATTCTAAACATGATTTATTTGTTTGGTTTAATGTTTTTGGTTAAGAGATTAATAGTGAAGATTGATTTTGATTGAAATCAAGTAAGTACATATGATTTAAGGTTTAATGTCTTTGAATCAAGGTTTGATTTCTTTTTATATATATTGATATATTAAAAATAAAAATAAAAAAAATCACTAGCAACAGCGTTGCCTAGGCCAGCTAGGCAGCGGCTCGGCCTGGTTGGGATGGAAGAGCTGCCTAGCGGGCCCAGGTGGCGGGTTTGGGTTGAGTCAGCTCAGTTTAAAAAAAATACATATATATAATTATAAAAATAAAAGTTATTAGAATTTTAGAATATTAATTATTAGCAGGTTATAGTTTGGTTAACGGTTCTAGTATGCTAACAGAGATTTGATTCCATTAAATTAATTTTAATTTGATGTTATTAGAAATTTAGCTTGGATTATTTATAAATTTAATTGAGAATTATGTAATTTTGGTTAATGTTTATTTAGATTGATTTGAAATTAACTAAGATGTATTTGGTAATTATTAAATCTTAATTAGATTGTATTTATAATTCTAATTCGGATTTCTAATTTGAGTTTGATTTCAAACTGGGTCCAAGATTTGTACCTTTTCTTTTGTATAAAATAATAAGGTGTATTTATACACAATAATGATATTAAGGAATTAATTATTCCCTTTCCCCTTTTTATCATAACTTGATTTAACTTTGGATTTGGAAGTTGAACATCTTTTACCCAATTTGTAAAACACACTAAATATACATAATTGGATTAGATGAATCATGTCTTTTTAGAAAGGTTAGTTGAATGTTCACATGAGAATTGGATTAAATGCAGAATGGGAATGTGAGATTCGGGATGCGCCACATGATAGACACTAAAAGTAAGATATCGGCATTGTAGACTCACATTTTCATTGTGTTAAAGGGCTGATCCTCATGTGTATATTTAACCAACTATGACTGTTAGGTCGTTTAGTGCTTATCCTTAGAGAACTTGAATTGACACACATTCATAATACACTTTCAAATTTAAAAGTCTAAATACTAAAATTGATATTGGTTTGAATATTAGGATTAAGGGTGTCATATCATGGTTCATTTCGCATCGGTATACGTATGTATTGTAAATATATATATATATCTGACCAACTGAAGTTCGGAGGTGGACGTACGCCATCGGGTCAGTGTGTACTATGGATTATAGCACACAGCTGGGCCCTCTGTTATATTTTGGTGGGAATACCTGTTTCTGTATATTTATTTGAGGGAATACCCGTTTCTGTATATTTATCTGCGGGAATACCCATTTCTGCTTATCTGTCTGCGGGAATACCCGTTTCTGTATATTTATTTGCGGGAATACTTGTTTTTTCTTTTCTGTCTGTGGGAATACCCGTTTCTGGTATATAGTATCTGCGAGGATACCCGTTTTTGTGCATTCATGCTATTGGAGTTTGCATCTGATTTATTTTGGGTCATAATGAATATTATGTTTAATTCAGTTGATTAATTCAATACTTGTAGTTTACTCTCTTGCCAGATTATGTCAATCTGACCCACTACTTTTGGTGTCTAGGTTCCATTACCGGTGCCGAACCGGAAGGTCAGACGACGTAGGAAATTTCACCAGATGGCGGAGTTGTTGAGTGGAGCACTGATGATATCATCTGAGGTGTCCTAGTGTTGGTGCAAAGTTTGAAACTTTAGACTATGTAATGAGGCCATGTTTGGACCATTAGTTTATTAATTTAAGTTTATTTGTTTTGAAATTATAACTTTAATTGTTATGCTTTGTAGCACTTGACCCTGATTTAATTATTAATGAGATTTGTTACATAATTGTTATATGATATTTATCTGCAATGAGTATGGA
Organism: Sextonia rubra; assembly: GCA_037013555.1. NCBI lineage: Eukaryota > Viridiplantae > Streptophyta > Magnoliopsida > Laurales > Lauraceae > Sextonia > Sextonia rubra. Next base: position 128,625,531 of record JASUAD010000001.1, read on the forward strand.
TTTCAGTTCCGCATGTGATTATGGTTACTTAATCATCAAGCATAGCCTCACGAAGGACTTCGATCCACCCGGAATTGGGGCCCGTATTGTTTATGTTAGAAAATTTTTAATTGGCCCTAATTCTCACACCCCTAGAACCATAGCACCAATTCAAAAAGCAAAAGAGGGAGTCTTGTGGCATTTGTGGCAGTAATTACTCTACATCTAAGTGTTGGAGACAGACAGGGGGGTGTTTTTACTGTGGCGACACTAATCATCAGGTCAAGAATTGCCCTAACAAGGAAGGTCAGCAGTTTGGGTAGACATCTACACAAGGAGCTCCTATTCAAGCACAGCTGTTGAGACAGATAGCTCCAGCTCCCTCGCAGCAATAATGACCCTAGGCACCGCAACAACAAATGCAGTTGTACTGACCTCCCCAATAGCCCTGACCTCAAAAAGGACCTCAGCGACCACCAAGGCCTAATAGACAGCAATCAAGGCCGCAGCAAGCAGGCAAAGTGTTTGCCATGACCCAGGAGCAAGCTGATGCTACAGAAAACATTGTGGAAAGTACTATTTCTATTTGTGATAGTCATGCTAAAACTTTATTTGATCCCGGTTCTATGTATTCCTATATTTCCCCTAGTTTTGCCTTGAAGATTGGTGTTAGAGCAGCTAAGCTGCCATTTGATTTTATTGTGGCCACTTCGATGGGTAAAAAGGTTAGTTGTTTGAAATACTACCCTGATTGCAAATTGATGATAAGTGGGGTTGTGTTCAAGGCTAATCTAATACTATTAGTAATGAATGACTTTGACGCCATTTTGAGTATGGATTGGCTTGCTACTCATAGTGCAATTATGAATTGCCATGCCAAGACGGTTAAGTTAACAGCTGATAATGGCACCGAGGCTATTTGTGGGATCTAAGAAGAAGGTTATTACTCATGTGATCTTAGTTATTAAAGCTATGAAGTTGTTGATGAAAGGTTCTGAAAGGTATATAGCGTTTATCACAGAGGATAAACGGACTAAAGCGGTGGAGGAGATACCAGTGGTGTCTGAGTTTCTGGATGTTTTTCCCGATGATATTCCTGGATTGCTGTCGGTCCGTGAGATTGACTTTTCAATTGAGCTTGTGCTGGGCACAGCTCCGATCTCGAAAGCCCCTTGTAGAACGGCCCCAGCTGAGTTGAGAGAACTTAAGAAGCAATTACAGGAGTTGTTGAATAAGGGTTTTATTAGACCAAGTGTCTCTCCTTGGGGGGCTCCAGTGTTTTTTTGTGAAGAAAAAGGATAGTTTTATGAGAATGTGTATTGATTATAGACAACTAAATCAAGTGACTATCAAGAACAAATATCCTTTACCGAGAATTGATGAATTGTTTGATCAATTGCAAAGTGCTCAGTATTTTTCTAAGATTGATCTAAGGTTAGGATATCATCAGTTAAGAGTACGAGATCAGGATATGTAACACTCCGACCCGATTTGATCTGGATTAGCTGCTAATTTCTGATGATTTGGTTGCTAATTGTGTTTTGTTCTTGTTTTTGTTTGGTTTCAGGTTCTGGATAGGCAGTTGGGTTGAGTTTGACCTGGTTCAAGTAGACATAAGCCCTTTTTCGTAATAATGCATTTTGTGTGATGTCGTCATTCATGCATCATCTTGGTATTGACGTGTGTTTTTCGTTACACTTGTTGATTTCTGTAACTACGTCGGTTGCCAAATCTGTCACTTGTTTTCGTTAGACCCGCAATTGACTCGAACTGGAATTAATTGGAACAATTGGACTTTCTTGCAAATTGGCCTTGATATTTATAAGCCACTGACCTTCTCCTTCTCTCTTACTGTTCTGTCTCTTTCTCGTTCTCGAGTCTTCTTCTTCTTCTCTTCTGTTTCTTCTTTCTTCTTCTCGTTCAAGGCCAGGAAGAGGAATTTATGCTCGTGATTATCGATTCGTGTCATTTGGTAAGTTCAGGGAAGCTCCATGTTCTTATCGTCTTCTTCTCCTCTTTCTTCTTCATGTTCTCGCCTGTTACATGCACTCACGGTTCTCGTTTCCTCTTCTTTTACATGCATGGCGATTAGGAGCTTGTTGGCAGCGTGATTGAGCCTAAGGACAACAAGATCGTGTTTGAACTCATTTTGAGGCAAGTATAAACATAATTTGGTTTAGCCATATGGGTATACATAATTTGGTTTAGCCATATGGGTATGCATTTGATTAAGATGAAATCATGTATTCTTGATTATGAATGTTGTTTACAGCCCATCTTGTGATCATTTCCCTCTGTTATATGTGATTTAGCCTGTTTGCCTACGTTTCAGTGATTCTGTACTCAGTTCAGAACCTGCTTCCGTGTGTTCCACGGTTAAGCCGTAACTCACCTTCGGCTTAAAGTCCAGAGAGGGAAAAACCCAGTTTTCCTCTATGGCCAGGACACGGCTGAGCCGTATCTTGTCTTACGGCTAAGCCGTATCTCAGTCGTGACCCAGCCGTAGATCAATACAGGGTGCCTTTTTCTGAATTAACTGAAAGCAAGCAATTGGCAGACCTTCTACGGCCCAGCCATGGCTAAGCCGTAGAACAGCACACGATTAAGCCGTAGAACAAATTACGGGTGAACTGTAATTGCGGATGAACAGTAAAGGGGAACCGCGGTGGAGCCGCAGTGCAGATTACGGCTAGGCCGTAAGATGCCTACGGCTAAGCCGTATGTTCACCTACGGCTAAGTCGTATCACCCCTGAAAAATGAATAATAAGGATAGGTTTAAGAAAGGGTTGATATGACCTTCATGATAGAATGTAGATCACTTAGACTTGCCCAATGGTCTGTATGCATGACATGAATGATCTCGAGGGCTGCGAATCATTCATGCACGTTATCCGGTTGCTTAGCACCTCCCCATGGGTGTTGGTTTAAGGGACTTCGGTGCACATTCCAGATACACTGCAACACTAGACAATGGTGCATCGGACAACTTAAAACTACATCATCATGCACGGTTAGAAACACTGGATAACTAGAATAGGATTAGCTAGTAAGAGATTGTGATTCCTGAAAGATAATCTGATTGCATGGCATATTGATTTTGGTTCTTGCCCTCTTATACGTGTTCTAAGCAGGGGCACATGATTGGATATTTCTAGCTCTGTCCATGGTTAATCCCGGGTGGAACAGCGGTCTTGCATGTTCGATCCTACTATTTGATGCACGTTAGTTGATATGTCTTTATCCTTGGTTACCTGCATGCCTTCGACTCAGCTGGCATCCAGTATATTGTTGTTGCTCTGTTCAGTTTGATATATTTGATTGTTTCATTCGTATGGCCTCTTGCATTGTCACGTTCTGATAAGAGATACTTGTTATGCTATGCACACAGTATGATATGCACGTTATGATAAGTTATGCATATACTTATGTTTGTTTGTATGTTTGTTTGACTCCATATGGTCCGGCACTACTGAGCCTCGGCCTTAGGATCCCGACGGGGTGACTTTGGTATAGTTATATGGCCTTGCTGCAGTAAAGAAATGTCTTGGGGAATCCAGACCCCAGGACCCAAGACCCATCTGGCCTATGGTGTTTTCAGCACGTTTATAAGATCCCTACCTTGGGAGCATATGGCGTACGTAGTAGCCACCTAGTATGTACTTACACATTGATTCACGGAGCATATGTTAATTTGAATGCACAACTACCTAGACTACTACATTAACATGTTATGGTTATTTATGTCTTTTATTCTATTAGAGACCACACGTGTTAACTTGTTACTTCTTATATTTTGCTGAATCGTCGTATTCATGAGTTGTCCTTGGTGTTGCAGGCTCAGGTACCCTCGACCGTGTTCCTGTCGGTCGTCAGTTTGCAGGGGAGACTCCAGCTGTCTCTTCAAGTTGCGGAGTGTGTGTTATCACTCCACCAGAGTGCGACTATTCTCTGCATGCATGCATATTGCTTTCTTTCTTTTCATGTCATTGATTGTACTCATGTTCTATACATCGTGCTTGGATCCCAATTTGTATGTTCAGACCTTTATGTCAGTCTTTGGATATTATTCCTTTTGTTTCTTGTGTGTCTCAAGTCACATGTTGATATTTGTAGCTTCCGCATACTTGTTCTGCACGTGTGTTCCTTTGTGCGCGTGCATCTAGACCGGGTCTAAGTGCATATGCACGGGAGTGCGTGTATCGCTAGTTAGGTTTTTGCTAACCCCCGATTCCTTGGGCTCGGGTTGTGACAGGATATTCCGAAAACTGCATTCAGAACTAGATATGGTCACTACAAATTTTTGGTGATGTCTTTTGGGTTGACAAATGCACCAGCAGCTTTTATGCTATGATGAATAGGGTTTTTGCACATTACTTGGACAAGTTTGTGGTGGTATTTATCGATGATGTACTTGTACATTCGAAGAGTTGGGAAGAGCATGCTCAGCATCTTCGTACTTCATTGCAACTGTTGAGAGAACACCAATTGTATGCTAAGGCAAGTAAGTGTGAATTTTGGTTAGAACAGGTAGGATTCCTTGGCACATCATCTTTAGGGAAGGTTTAGCGGTGGACCCAGTAAAGATTGAAGCAGTGGTAAAGTGGGATAGACCGAAAACAATGTCGGAGATCCAAAGTTTCCTAGGCCTCGCAGGTTATTACAGCAGATTCGTGGAAGGATTTTCCTCAATAGAGGCCCCACTATTGAGATTGACTCGTAAGGGAGTTCATTTTGTGTGGAATAAGGATTGTGAGCAGAGTTTTCAGGAGTTAAAAAGAAGGTTGACCATGGCCCCTGTTTTGACCTTACCTGTTGGTAATGATGATTTTGCGATTTTCACTGATGCATCCGAAGTTGGACTTGGTTGTGTTCTCATGCAACATGGGAAGGTGGTGGCTTATGGGTCCAGACAGCTGAAGGATCATAAACGGAAGTATACAACCCATGACTTGGAGCTAGCAACAGTGGTCTTTGCTTTGAAGATGTAGAGACATTATCTTTATGGAGCCACTTTTGAAGTGCATCGGATCATAAAAGCCTCCAATATCTCTTCACGCCGGGGGATTTGAACATGAGACAGAGGAGATGGATGGAGTATATAAAGAATTATGATTTTGGGTTGAAGGACCATCCAAGAAAGGCTAATGTAGTGGCAGATACTCTAAGTAGAAAAGCAGCATTCACTGGAGGATTAGTTGCAGAATACTTCTGGATTAGATGTTTGGAAAATATAGATGTTTATTTCCAGCTTATCAGTGAACAAGCAGTATTGGCTAGTATATTATCATAGGAACCCGAATTACTTCGGAGGATCAGAGAATACCAATTACTAGACCCCGAGATAACAAAAATCAAAGATCATATGGATGAGAGGCCTGATTTTAAGTTGGAAAATAATATTTTGTATTACAAAGGCAGAATTTGTGTGCCCGATGTTCTAGAATTGAAGGATGAAATCATAGTCGAGGCACACTATACTTGGTATACTATTCATCCAGGTAGTACCAAGATATATCACGATCTGAAGGATCGCTATTGGTGGAAGAATATGAAAAAGGATATTGCAGAATTTGTTGGAAAATGTTTGGTCTGCCAGCAGATTAAAGCAGATTATATGAGACCTCCAGGTCTTTTGCATCAGTTGGAGATTCCTCAATAGAAGTGGGAGCACGTCACTATGGACTTTGTGTTTGGATTGCCTAATACTAGAAAGGGATTTGATGCTATTTGGGTGATAGTGGACCATTTGACTAAGTCAGCTCACTTTGTACCGTTCAAGACTGGTCAAAGAATGGAGAAAATGGCAGATTTGTATATTAAGGAAGTGGTGAGATTGCATGGTGCACCGGTTCCTATTGTCTCCGGTTTTCATGGACTGTCTGTGGTTGGAGAGTCCAGTGACAAGATAAAACAGATTCGGGAAAGGTTGAAAGTTGTACGCAGTCGCCAAAAGAGTTATGCAGATAAAAGGAAGAGAGAGTTGAAGTTTGACGTTGGTGACCATGTATTTCTGAAGGTATCACCTACACGTGGTACTTTACGGTTTGGGCAGAAAAAGAAACTCGTTAGAAGATATGGGACCGTTTCAGATTATCAGCAAGGTTAATGACGTGGCTTATCGGTTAGCACTGCTACCAGAGCTGTCAGGTGTTCATAACGTCTTCCATGTTCCTATGTTGAGGAAGTATGTAGTAGACCCCTCGCATGTGTTGCAATATGAGCCGTTGTAAGTGCAGGATGATACAACATACACTGAGTAGCCAATGGGGATTGTCGACACCAAAAAGCAAGTGTTGAGAAACCATGTCATCCATTGGGTGAAGGTTCAATGGAGTCATCATCGCCCGAAGGAAGCAACGTGGGAGCTTAGAGACGAAGTGTAGCGACAGTATCCGCACCTTTTTCCTGAGGTATGTTAGTCATTTGGAGGACCAAATGTCCATTAAGGGGGATAAGATGTCATGCCCTGAATTTTTATTTTTTTTGGGTCATAGCAGTTTGTCGGGTTTGAGTTGGGTTGAGAGCAATTATATGGGCTAAGTATACACTTTTGGGCCTTGGGTTTACGTTATTTGACCCTTTTAGGCCAATAGACTCTTTTTGAAGTTTTGTAAAACTTAATAGAAAGCAGGGAGCCCTTCTTTGTAATTAAAAAAAAAACCTCCTCTCAATATAAACCCTTGGGGTTTTCCCCATTCTCTCATCTTCTTTCTTTCGTCTTCAACCAAGCCCTAGAAGTTCACGGGGGGAAACCAAGGCTTGATCTTCATATTTGCTTTTAGCTTTGCGTTCCAGGCAAGTTGATAATTGCAAACAATATTTTCTTGGTTACTTTGTTTAATCATATGTTCTAAACATGATTTATTTGTTTGGTTTTGGCTAAGAGATTAATAGTGAACATTGATTTTGATTGAAACCAAGTAAGTACATATAATTTAAGGTTTAATGTCTTTGAATCAAGATTTGATTTCTTTATATATATTTATATGTTAAAAATAAAAAAAGAAAAGAAAATCGCCAGCAAAAATGCTGCCTGCGCATGCCAGGCGGCACGGCTGCCTGGCATGCCCAGGCAGCGGGCCTGCTACCTGGGCCGGCTGGGCAGCGGCTCGGCCGGGCTGGGCTGGGCTGGCTACCTAGTGGGCCCGAGTGGCGGGTCTGGGCCGAGTCAGCCCGGTTTTGAAAAAATACATATATATATAATTATATAAATAAAAATTATTAGAATTTTAGAATATTAATTATAATGTTTAGAGGGTTATAGTTTGGTTAACGGTTCTAGTATGCTAATAGAGATTTGATTCAATTAAATTAATTTTAATTTGATGTTATTAAAAATTTAGCTTGGATTATTTATAAATTTAATTGAGAATTATGTAATTTTGGTTAATGTTTATTTAGATTGATTTGAAATTAAATAAGATGTATTTGGTAATTATTAAATCTTAATTAGATTGTATTTATAATTCTAATTTGGATTTCTAATTCGAGTTTGATTTCAAACTGGAGTCCGAGATTTGTACCTTTTGGTTTGTATAAAATAATAAGGTGTATTTATACACAATAATGATATTAAGGAATTAATTATTCTCTTTTCCCTTTTGATCATGACTTGATTTAACTTTGGATTTGGAAGTTGAAAATATTTTACCCAATTTGTAAAACACACTAAATATACATAATTAGATTAGATGAATCATGTCTTTTTGAAAAGGTTAGTTGAATGTTCACATGAGAATTAGATTAAATGCAGAATGGGAATGTGAGATTCGGAATGCGCCACATGATAGATACTAAAAGTAGGATATCGGCATCATGGACTCACATTTCCATTATGATAAAGGGTTGGCCCTCATGTGTATATTTAACCAAATATGACTGTTAAGTTGTCACGACCCGAGCCCAGAATTCGGGGGTTAGCGAAAAGCTAAACCGGTGACACACGTACTCCCGTGCACGTGCACCCAAACCCAGTCCAGATGCACGCACACAAGGGATCTAACACGTGCGAAACAGACGAACGCGGAAGCTGTACATATCATAGCAAGCAACAAAGGAAAATAAAATAGCGGAAGCCAAAGCAAGTACGAAACGGAAAAGACAAGGACAAATACACTGAGATAAAACCGAATACATACCAAAATCAATATACACAAAATATACAGAATACAAGTCCAAAGTCCAAAGTCCAAATACAAGCTCTCAAAAACCAAAATGCAAAATAAAAGCCACTGGTATGCATGCACGCACTTGGCAGAAGTGATCAGGCCCACTCTGCCAGACCGGAGGGTGCCGCTACACTCGCCCCTGCAGCCTCCTCGACCGCCGGGGAGCTGGGCAAGGTATCTGTGCCTGCAACACCACAGACAACACAAATGAATACAACGATCCAGCAAATATAAGTAACAGGAAAGAAACACGCATAGTATCAAAGCGAAATGAAATAGGGACAGAAGATTAAATACAGAGTTCCATATTAGGAAACTAAGCAAATCGTGCATAGAAGTAACACATGATATGTGAATCAAAACATAGAATACTGAACTAGTTGGCTACTACGTTAACCATGTTCTCTCCAAAAGAGAGCAGAGCAGAGCAGAGCAGAGCAGAGCAGAGGAGAACACCGCTGTCCAGGCCAAAGGTACAACGGGTCTCGGTTTCCTGGGTTCCGGGGTCCCAAGACAAAGCAACACTGCAGTTAAAACAGAGATACAGAGATCTACGCCAGAGGTAACCCCGTCGGGTATCCTAGGGCTGAGGCTGAGTAGAGCCAGACTAATACCAATCAAATCAAAGTTAAAGAAAGGAGATTATCCGCTTTGGACTCACCGATGACAAGGACCGGATCTTATCCTCACGTATTAACCTCTGGGCAGAGCCACCAGGGAATACCCAAAAATCAGAGATATACAAAGCCAGAGAATATACAAAGCATAGCATAGATCAAAACAGAGTACAGAGCGAAGAATAATACAGATATACAGAACGAAAGCAAAATGACTGAGGAATGCATAACATAGATTAACAGAACAGAGGGCAAAACTATAAACAATATGAAATGCATCTCAGATTAATACGGAATCAAGGTTAATTACAAGCCAAGTCTAATCTAGTTGCATCACTGTCACTAACCGTGCATGTTGATGTAGTTTTAAGTTATTCGATGCACCGTTGCCATCCTAGTGTTGCAATATAATCCTCATGTGCACCGAAGTCCCTTAAACCAACACCCATGGGGAGGTGCTTAACAATGAGCAACACTCACATGAATAAGTCACAGCCTAACAGACTATTCATGCGCTCCAAAGAATCCATTTGGGCCGGTTTACGGGTATGGTTAACCTGTATTTGAGCCCTACAAGGTCACACCATTAGCCTAAGTTAATTGATATTTAACAGGTCTTACGGTTTAGCCATGGGTGACCTACGGCTTAGCCGTGGCATCCTACGGCGTAGCCGCAATATGCACTACGGCTTAGCCGTGGTTCCCTTCAGAACACGGCTAAACTGTCATCTTTTCCACCTCTGATCTGATACATCTCACGGCTGAGTTACGGTGGAGTCCACGGCTTAGCCGTAGACCATCACGGCTTAGCCGTAACCTCACCGTAAGAACACTGATATCAGAAAAGTTTCGACTGATCAGAGATTAAATCCACGGCTTAGATACGGTTTGGTTCACGGCTAGCTTACGGCTCAGCCGTAGGACAAATTGCGGCTTAGCCGTAGCCTAGCCGTAGAACAAACTCGAATTTGTCACTCTCTGGAATCTAAGCCGTACAGGGTTACGGCTTAGCCGTACAATACAGACGCGAATTCGGGAAGATTACAGAAACGAAATTTTTGTACAGAAACTGAATAAAATGAGTTACAGAGGTTCCAAATTCACAAATTGTGGCTGTAAAACATGCTAGACAAAGAATAAGAGTGAATCAAAGCCATCAAACAAACACCCATATGTGTTATCAAAGCCTGTACTTATACTTGCCTCAAATCTGACAAATCCTCTGAAATCAAGCTCCAAGCAACTAAAATCAAAACAAATCAAAGCAATCACACATGCATGAGATGAAGACAAAGCAACAGAGAATGGGAGATGTAATTTGGAGAAGAAATACAAAGAGTTGGGAAAGAACCCACTTACCTAAGGCAAAGACAGAGATGAGAGAATGGAGAAGAACCCAAGCCAAACAGAGGATCCAAATCCTCAATCGATCAAGAGAAGGAAAGGAGAGAGAGAGAGAGAGAGAACGAACGTGGAGAGCTTCCCTGGAATTCCTCTTGCATGCAACGATCAAATGAAATGGAGCAAGAGAGAGACACCTGGAGAGTGACTCATTTAAATAGGTTTTGTGGTTTAGGTCAAAGTCCGGTAAGTTTATACTAATTACAGTTCAAGTCACACGAAGGTCTAACTTCTCCAATTGACTCCAAACGGATCTGACACAGTTACGGAATTTGTCGAGCTCAACGAAATACATATGCTGACACCAAGATGATGCAAAGATGATATGAGCAAAGCAAAAGCAAAATTACGAAAAAGGGCTTAGAACTACCTATTCCAGGTCAAAGGTCACTCAACTACCTATCCATGACCCAAAACAAGTCCAAAAGAAATAAACAAAACAAAACACACACTAATGAGCCACTAATCCAGCTCAAAGGGGATCGGAGTGTTACATCCTCCCCCACTAGGAATCATTCCGTCCTCGGAATGACTACCTACCTGCGCAAAGAGCTGGGGGTACTGGCGCGCTAGCTGCTCCTCTAGCTCCCAAGTAGCCTCATCCGGACCGTGATGCTCCCACAACACTTTAACCCATCTGATAGTCCTGGTACGGAGAATCTGCTCTCGTGTCCCAACGATGCGAAGCGGACGCTCAACGTAAGTCGCATTAGGCTGAATCTGAATATCATCATAGCGAATCACATGGCTCGGATCTGGCACATACTTACGGAGCATCGACACATGGAACACATCGTGAACACCGGAGAACTCAACTGGAAGTGTCAACCGATAGGCTAAATCTCCAACTCGGCTCTTGACTTCGAACGGTCCTACATATCTCGGAGCTAACTTGCCCTTCTGACCAAATCGAACTGTGCCCTTCATCGGAGAAACTTTAAGGAACACCCAATCTCCAACTTGGAATGCCAAAGGTCTCCTCCGAGTATCCGCATAGCTCTTCTGCCTGGACCGAGCAATCTTCAGATTCTCTATCACCTGTCGTCTCAGCAATGATCGTCGGACCATGGAAACTTCTAGTTCCAACTTCTTCCCAGCACACTGGAGTCCTGCACTTACGTCCGTATAGAGCCTCATATGGTGCCATACCAATGCTCTCATGGAAGCTGTTGTTGTAAGCAAACTCACACAATGCTAGATGCGTATCCCATTCCTTCTCAAAGTTCAGCACGCTAGCTCGGAGCATGTCCTCCAATGTCTGAATGGTACGCTCCGACTGTCCATCAGTCTGGGGGTGGTATGCCGTACTAAAACTCAACTTCGTGCCCATAGCTTCCTGAAATGCTCTCCAAAATGAAGATACAAAACGACTATCGCGATTTGACACAATCGATACTGGGGTACCATGCAATCTGACTATCTCGTCAACAAACTTCCTGGCCATCTCCGTGAATGTCATCCCTTTCTTGAACGGAAGGAAATGTGCTGACTTGGTCAATCTGTCCACTATGACCCAGATCGCATTATTCTTTCTACTGGTCGGCGGAAAACCGGAAACGAAATCCATCGTAATGTGCTCCCACTTCCACTGCGGAGTGTGCAATGGATGCAATGATCCTGGAGGTCGCTGATGATCCGCTTTCACCCTCTGACAGGTCAAACATCGAGCTACGAACCCTGCGATCTCCCGCTTCATATTGTTCCACCAAAATCGATCTTTCAAGTTCTGGTACATCTTCGTACTACCGGGGTGCATCGCATATCGGGCATCGTGCGCATCTGTCATCAACTTATCTTTCAGCTCGTCCACAGCGGGAACACACAGTCTATTCCGAAAGTATAAAACTCCATCTACCAAGCTAAAATCCGGTCGATCTGCAATTCGATCTCTGAACTTCACCAGGAGGGGGTCCTCAAACTGGCGATCCTTGATCTGCTGAATCACCTCAGGCTGAAACACGACAGTAGTAGCTAATGTCACCGAGTCTCCTACCATCTGAACCTCTACAGGCTGATCATGCACAAACATATAGAATCCTGCTAACACCTGAAGACTGTCTGTCCTCCTGCTGAGTGCATCTGCAACTACATTGCCCTTGCCTGGGTGGTACTTGATCGGAAAGTCGTAGTCTTTGATGAACTCCAACCACCTTCGCTGCCTCATATTCAAGTCATGCTGATCAAACAAGTACTGCAGACTGTGATGATCGGAATGGACCTCAAACTTCACACCGTACAGGTAATGTCGCCACAACTTCAATGCAAATACAATGGCTGCTAACTCCAAGTCATGTGTGGCATAGTTCTTCTCATGTTCTTTCAACTGTCTGGATCCATAGGCAATCACCTTCTGATTCTGCATCAGTACACAGCCTAGTCCAACTCTAGAGGCATCGGAATAAATCACGAATCCCTCACTACCATCCGGGAGAGTCAACACTGGCGCCGTAGTGAGCTTTTCTTTCAACATCTGAAAACTACGCTCACACTTCTCTGTCCACTCATACGGGACCTTCTTCCGAGTCAACTGAGTCAGCGGAGCTGAAATCTTCGAGAAATCCTGCACAAACCTGCGGTAATATCCCGCCAAACCCAGAAAACTCCGAATCTCTGTCACTGATCTAGGACGGGGCCAATGGACTACTGCCTCAATCTTAGCCGGATCCACCATCAATCCATCTCTAGAAATCACATGTCCCAAAAATGCAACTTGCTCTAGCCAGAAATCACATTTAGCCAACTTTGCATACAACTTGTGATCTCGAAGCAGCTGCAATGCCTTCCTCAGATGGTCTGTATGTTCCTCAGCAGTCTTCGAATAGACCAATATGTCATCTATGAAGACCACAACAAACTGGTCCAAGAAGGAAGTAAACACCCTGTTCATCAACGCCATAAAAGCTGCGGGTGCGTTCGTCAAACCAAACGGCATGACAAGGAACTCGTAGTGTCCATACCGAGTCCTGAAAGCTGTCTTAGGAACATCCTCATCCTTCACCCTGAGCTGGTGATATCCTGACCTCAAGTCAATCTTAGAGAAGTAAGCTGCACCCTGAAGTTGATCGAACAACTCGTCAATCCTAGGCAATGGATATTTGTTCTTGATAGTCACTTTGTTCAACTGCCTGTAGTCAATGCACATCCGGAAACTGCCATCCTTCTTTTTGACAAACAATACAGGAGCTCCCCAAGGTGAAACACTTGGGCGTATGAACCCTTTATCCAACAAATCCTGCAACTGTTTCTTTAATTCCAACAACTCTGCAGGTGCCATACGATATGGAGCTCTACTGATGGGTGCTGTACCTGGCATCAAATCAATCGCAAACTCTATCTCTCGAGCTGGTGGCAACCCTGGCACATCCTCCGGAAAGACATCCGGGAACTCGCTGACTACTGGGATCTCACTGAGCTGTCGCTGATCTTTCTTCTTTGAAATGAATGCAAGAAATCCCTCACATCCCCTACGAAGCATCCTGTCTGCCTTACAAGCAGAGATCACACGTCTTGGGCACTTCATCTGGCTGCCCTCAAATCGGAAACCGCTGCCCAAATCAAAGTAGATAGCTTTGCTGTAGCAATTGATACACGCATGATATCTTGCAAGCCAGTCCATACCAAGGATCACATCAAAATCCAGTGTCGTGAGCAACACGAGGTCTACTGGGAGCTGATGACCAGCTATCCGCACATCACACTGAGGGTAAAACACACTGCACTCCACCCGCTTACCAACCGGAGTGGATACTAACAACAAGTAGGGAAGTGGTGTAGGTCGCTGTCGAAGCTGCACAGCAAAATGGGGTGCTACGTACGAACGCGTAGACCCTGAGTCAAATAAAGCTAAAGCTTCTGCATCGGAAATTAAAATTTTACCTTCCACTACCGTGGCCTCCTCCGCGCCCTCATGCGTAGCAGCATAGGCTCGGGCTGTCTGGCGATTCGGCTTCTGGCCTGGGCGAGCTGGCTGGGATCTGCCCTGTGAGGTAGGTCCTGTCTGTCTCGTCTGTGGAGAGGACTGAAACTTCGGGCATTGGGCCCGCCTGTGGTCCGTAGAGCCACACCCGAAACAAGCCCCACTCTTCCTCCAACATCTATTGGTGGGGTGGTCCTTCCCACAGTGACCGCAAACTATCTGAGAACTGCTCGAACTGCCCTGTTTACCCTTAAACTTCTTCTGGAACTGACTTCTGCCACTGAAACCTGCTGCCCTCTTAGCCTCTGTTCGCTCCTCCTCAAAGATGGCCTCTGCGTCATAAGCCCTGTCAATAGCGTCATCCAATGTAGCCGGCCACATACAAGCAACCACATGGCGTTTGTGTCTCGGATTCAGGCCGTTGACGAAGCGAGTCACTTTCTTATGCTCTGTGTTCACCATGTCCTCTGCGAAATGAGACAACTCTGTAAACCTGTGTACATAATCTGCAACTGGCATCTGTCTCTGCTGAAGGTTGAAGAATTCCACTTCCTTGGCTCGCTGAATATGGAGAGGCATGAACTTACGACGGAATTGCTGCTTGAAGGTCTCCCAAACTGTGGCACTGGGCATAGTCTGAAATGAGGTCTTAACACTCCTCCACCATGTCTTAGCTACACTCCGAAGCATAGAGGCTGTGAGAACTACCTTCTGCTTGTTACTGCACACGATCGTATCAAACAACTCTTCAGTCTGCTCCAACCATTGCTCAGCCTGCAATGCATCCTCTATCCCATGGAACTCAGTCGCCCCTCGCTTACGGAACTTGTCGAAAAGAGCATTCGGATCTGATTCCTTCGGCTGGAAAATCACCTGCTGATCTATACGAGGTGATGCAACTGCGGCAGCCTGACTCTGTCTATCTACCATGGATGCCATCTGCGCCTGTAATGACTGCATAGACTGCATCATCATCATCATCCGCTCCTCACTACTGATATGTGGAGGTACTGATCCACTATCACCGTTATGGCCCTGTTGATTCTCATCCCTAGATCCTGATCCTGATGCCATCCTGCAAAAGGAAAAGAAACACAACACACAAATATAAAATGCCCTGAGTTAGTCCGATCCCAAATCAACCTATGAGACCTCGAGTCAAATAGTTGATATCGTTATCTCACCACGATCTTAGATGCCTACATGCTTATAACTAGCATGCTTTGATACCATACAATACGTATGTCACGACCCGAGCCCAGAATTCGGGGGTTAGCGAAAAGCTAAACCGGTGACACACGTACTCCCGTGCACGTGCACCCAAACCCAGTCCAGATGCACGCACACAAGGGATCTAACACGTGCGAAACAGACGAACGCGGAAGCTGTACATATCATAGCAAGCAACAAAGGAAAATAAAATAGCGGAAGCCAAAGCAAGTACGAAACGGAAAAGACAAGGACAAATACACTGAGATAAAACCGAATACACACCAAAATCAATATACACAAAATATACAGAATACAAGTCCAAAGTCCAAAGTCCAAATACAAGCTCTCAAAAACCAAAATGCAAAATAAAAGCCACTGGTATGCATGCACGCACTTGGCAGAAGTGATCAGGCCCACTCTGCCAGACCGGAGGGTGCCGCTACACTCGCCCCTGCAGCCTCCTCGACCGCCGGGGAGCTGGGCAAGGTATCTGTGCCTGCAACACCACAGACAACACAAATGAATACAACGATCCAGCAAATATAAGTAACAGGAAAGAAACACGCATAGTATCAAAGCGAAATGAAATAGGGACAGAAGATTAAATACAGAGTTCCATATTAGGAAACTAAGCAAATCGTGCATAGAAGTAACACATGATATGTGAATCAAAACATAGAATACTGAACTAGTTGGCTACTACGTTAACCATGTTCTCTCCAAAAGAGAGCAGAGCAGAGCAGAGCAGAGGAGAACACCGCTGTCCAGGCCAAAGGTACAACGGGTCTCGGTTTCCTGGGTTCCGGGGTCCCAAGACAAAGCAACACTGCAGTTAAAACAGAGATACAGAGATCTACGCCAGAGGTAACCCCGTCGGGTATCCTAGGGCTGAGGCTGAGTAGAGCCAGACTAATACCAATCAAATCAAAGCTAAAGAAAGGAGATTATCCGCTTTGGACTCACCGATGACAAGGACCGGATCTTATCCTCACGTATTAACCTCTGGGCAGAGCCACCAGGGAATACCCAAAAATCAGAGATATACAAAGCCAGAGAATATACAAAGCATAGCATAGATCAAAACAGAGTACAGAGCGAAGAATAATACAGATATACAGAACGAAAGCAAAATGACTGAGGAATGCATAACATAGATTAACAGAACAGAGGGCAAAACTATAAACAATATGAAATGCATCTCAGATTAATACGGAATCAAGGTTAATTACAAGCCAAGTCTAATCTAGTTGCATCACTGTCACTAACCGTGCATGTTGATGTAGTTTTAAGTTATTCGATGCACCGTTGCCATCCTAGTGTTGCAATATAATCCTCATGTGCACCGAAGTCCCTTAAACCAACACCCATGGGGAGGTGCTTAACAATGAGCAACACTCATATGAATAAGTCACAGCCTAACAGACTATTCATGCGCTCCAAAGAATCCATTTGGGCCGGTTTACGGGTATGGTTAACCTGTATTTGAGCCCTACAAGGTCACACCATTAGCCTAAGTTAATTGATATTTAACAGGTCTTACGGTTTAGCCATGGGTGACCTACGGCTTAGCCGTGGCATCCTACGGCGTAGCCGCAATATGCACTACGGCTTAGCCGTGGTTCCCTTCAGAACACGGCTAAACTGTCATCTTTTCCACCTCTGATCTGATACATCTCACGGCTGAGTTACGGTGGAGTCCACGGCTTAGCCGTAGACCATCACGGCTTAGCCGTAACCTCACCGTAAGAACACTGATATCAGAAAAGTTTCGACTGATCAGAGATTAAATCCACGGCTTAGATACGGTTTGGTTCACGGCTAGCTTACGGCTCAGCCGTAGGACAAATTGCGGCTTAGCCGTAGCCTAGCCGTAGAACAAACTCGAATTTGTCACTCTCTGGAATCTAAGCCGTACAGGGTTACGGCTTAGCCGTACAATACAGACGCGAATTCGGGAAGATTACAGAAACGAAATTTTTGTACAGAAACTGAATAAAATGAGTTACAGAGGTTCCAAATTCACAAATTGTGGCTGTAAAACATGCTAGACAAAGAATAAGAGTGAATCAAAGCCATCAAACAAACACCCATATGTGTTATCAAAGCCTGTACTTATACTTGCCTCAAATCTGACAAATCCTCTGAAATCAAGCTCCAAGCAACTAAAATCAAAACAAATCAAAGCAATCACACATGCATGAGATGAAGACAAAGCAACAGAGAATGGGAGATGTAATTTGGAGAAGAAATACAAAGAGTTGGGAAAGAACCCACTTACCTAAGGCAAAGACAGAGATGAGAGAATGGAGAAGAACCCAAGCCAAACAGAGGATCCAAATCCTCAATCGATCAAGAGAAGGAAAGGAGAGAGAGAGAGAGAGAGAACGAACGTGGAGAGCTTCCCTGGAATTCCTCTTGCATGCAACGATCAAATGAAATGGAGCAAGAGAGAGACACCTGGAGAGTGACTCATTTAAATAGGTTTTGTGGTTTAGGTCAAAGTCCGGTAAGTTTATACTAATTACAGTTCAAGTCACACGAAGGTCTAACTTCTCCAATTGACTCCAAACGGATCTGACACAGTTACGGAATTTGTCGAGCTCAACGAAATACATATGCTGACACCAAGATGATGCAAAGATGATATGAGCAAAGCAAAAGCAAAATTACGAAAAAGGGCTTAGAACTACCTATTCCAGGTCAAAGGTCACTCAACTACCTATCCATGACCCAAAACAAGTCCAAAAGAAATAAACAAAACAAAACACACACTAATGAGCCACTAATCCGGCTCAAAGGGGATCGGAGTGTTACATAAGTGATTTAGTGCTTACCCTCAAAGAACTTGAATTGACACACATTCATAATACACTTTCAAATTTAAAAGTCTAAATACTCAAATTGATATTGGTTTGAAAATTAGGATTAAGGGTGTCATATCATAGTTCATTTCACATCGGTATACGTATGTATTAAAAATATGTATATTTATATATATATCGACTAACTGCAGTTCGGAGGTGGACGTACTCCATCGAGTCAGTGTGTACTATGGATTATAGCACACAGCTATGACTTCTGTTATATTTTGGTGGGAATACCCGTTTCTGCTTATCTATCTGCAGGAATACCCGTTTCTGTATATTTATTTGCGTGAATACCCATTTCTGCTTTTCTGTCTGCTGGAATACCTATTTCTGGTATACAGTATCTACGGGGATACTAGTTTTTGTGCATTCATGCCATTGGAGTTTGTATCTAATTTATTTTGGGTCATAATGAATATTATGTTTAATTCAGTTAATTAATCCATTGCTTGCAGTTTACCTTTTTGCCAGATTATGTCAATCTAACCCACTACTTTTGGTGTCTAGGTTCCATTACCGGTGCCGAACCGGAAGGTCAGACGTCGTAGGAAATTCCACCAGATGGCGGAGTTGTTGAGTAGAGCACTGATGATATCATCTGAGGTGTCCTAGTGTTGGTGCAAAGTTCGAAACTTTAGACTATGTAATGAGGCCATGTTTGGACCATTAGTTTACTAATTTAAGTTTATTTATTTTGAAATTATAACTTTAATTGTTATGCTTTGTAGCACTTGACCCTGATTTAATTATTAATGAGATTTGTTACATGATTGTTATATGATATTCGTCTGCAATGAGTATAGATTTCAATTCTGCATGTGATTATAGTTGCTTGATCACTAAGCATAACTTCACAAAGGACTTCGATCCTCCCGGAATTGGGGCCCGTACTGTTTATGTTAAAAAAAATCTTAATTGGCCCCAATTCTCACACCCTTAGAACCGGGTTTGGATCCGGCCCAGTTTTGGGGGCATGACAATGAACAGATAGTAGTTTTATACATTTTCATTGGTAGTTGTGTTTTGAGTGTTTTTTTTTTTACTCTTGTTTTGTGCTTTGGTTTGAGTGATGGTTAATCTGCGCATCTATTGAAAAAAAATATTTTTTACTCACAGGGATCTTTCTTTGTCTAATCACAGTAGCTGAGTACTGATGGTTTATGATTTGTTCTATGTATACCCTTTGTCACACCACGAACGCGAGAATTGGGGATTTATTGTGGATTCCGGGGCGTAACATGTATCCGTGACAATTCGTGCCATAATCAGACACGTACAAACTGTCACAAGGGTATCCTACAGGTACGTATGAGGAAGATCTTTAAACACATATTAATTAAGTGGAAACCTGGAGAATTCACGTGTACATATCATAGGCATCAATAAAACATTCACTTCAGTTATTAATGAAACGAAGTCTGTTAATTATCCCGACTACATGTATAAAATATGGAAACTCCATGATAATACAAAATGTCAAGATGAACCCTAAGCCAATCTATAGCTAAGCTAGGTCAACCGAAGTAACCCTATTGCGCGCTGTTAAGGAGGATTAAGAAAAGATATCTTCCTCGTTCTACTTGTTCACATCCTAAGATAATGCTGGGGTTCCCTTCGGGAGCGCGCTGAGTGCCGAACTAGCAAGGGGTTTGCTACCTGTAACACCATGGTAACCTTGTTAACATGACGGTTAAGCAAATATAAGGATACATGAGCTTAACATGATATAACAATTAAATTAAAATGACGTAATGATTAAAAGAGAGCAATATCAAAATCTAGGCACTTATGCATACGAGTAAGCATGAATAAGGAATCATGAATAAAGAGTACATCATACCAAATGGCAACCACATTGCTATCTCCTCTCTAATAAGACAGTGTACTGATCTGTGGGAAATCACTAGCGATCAGGCTAGGACCGACTAGCTACCCTAAGAGCGTCGACTCACTCTTCTGATAATTACTGCAGTAGATGACTGATAAAATACTCTCATTCAGTCTCGTCGAACCTCCTATGGGGTATAAGCTAAGTGGCGCTAACTCCAAATATATCGGAATTAATCTAAATCTCATACCCATCGTATACTAATCTGTTTATACTCATTCGGAAATATCTTTCAGTCTTGATGAAAATACCAATCATAGAATCGCAACTGAGTAGAATACTGATCATCAATAATGCATACTGATATGAACTATCATATTGAGATCATGGTTACTATCAATATGAATGTAATTAGATTGAGAGGTTCTTAAGGATAGTTACTAGCCAACCCTATGTTAGATAATCCGGGTTTCCAAGGTCATTCAATATGGTGTATTCATAAGACGTTCGGTGTCATCGTGTTACCATTCTCGGCGTTACATTATATATGTAATGGACACTTCATCTTATGCCAACGTGACATTGAAAACTAACCGGAGAATCAAGAGGGAATGAGTGACAGCTCAACACTCTTCCTTCTCCAAGTTTAGTTACCGTTGGGCTAGTTTGGTGTAGTAAAGGATCCTACTTCTATGGTCATAATTGGTCTTGTGTTAAACCTACAACCTATAATAAGGGTGGGTGGATACCTCTGTCTCTTTCTAATGTTAAAGGGTGTAACCCATCATTGGTTGTTCCGTAGACTATAGAAAGTCCATAGTCGATCATGACATTCATTTTTGGAACACATTTCTATAAGCTACAGGTTAAGCTTACCCAATTGATCGGGTATTGGTCTGACCAGTCGGACCGTCTCCAGAAGTGAAATTCGACCGGTCAGGAAGATTGGGCGACCGGTTGGACTATCTGGAGAGGCAATTCGACCGATCGAGCTTCAGAATCGACTGGTCAGCCCTGAAGTACTCTATTACGGGCGTGTTCAGTTCCCAAACTGATTTTCTCTTCCTTTCTCCTATTGCACCTGCATTCAAACCAACATAGAGGCTTCCATTCCACATTCTTAGGCTCTCTACTGACCTCTATCATTTTATTCATTCCAAAATCATTAAAATCATGAATCAATTCCATGTATTAACCATTAAAAATTAAAAGAGCTGTAAAAAGAGTAAATCACAAGAATATCTATCAAGGATCAAGAAATAAGCCCTTGCATGTAAAGAAAATGTATCCTTATACTTGCCTTATGTGTGGTGCTTCACTCAAATCGATTTGCTCCATGTTAGAGGATGGAGAAGGCTTCACTAATGAAGAATCTAACACATGCATGGAGAAGAATGAGAATGTGATGCATGCATGCTAATAGATTGGATCTCTTGACCCTCATTGAACTCAATGACTCAAATGGAGATGGGGTTTCCTTACCTCAAGTCTTCTACAAGCAATAGGAAGACATGGTGCCTTGGTTTCTAGAGATGAGAGCAAGAAGAGTGAAAAGGAAGAAGAAGATAGTGCATGCAACTCCAATCGCCCTATCTAAAGGGAAGATGATGAAGAAAGTATGAAAGAAGAAGAAAGCGTGGAGAAGAAGAATCTCTTGCTGTAGCCAAATGAGGGAAAGAAGAAGAAAGAGATCGATGGGTTTGAGTATTTAAAAGAGTGGAATTCTGGAAATTGCAAGTAGGCCCTACTGGTTTCTATATATCCAATTTGAGTTAGTTGGGCTTAAAAATGAGCCAAGATGAGTCTAAACGAAATTGGGCCAAACATGAAAATGCGCCACAAGATGAAACTCACCGAATGCAACTAATATGATGCGTAAATGATACAAAACCATGAAAATGCTAAAATAAAAAAGGTCTTGGACTACCTAGTAAGGTTCGAACCTGACCCAACTACCTATTCATGATCAAAACCTCTTGAGATTTGAGCTTAATTAGCTTGATTAAGACAAAAAAAGATTAATTAGTGCAAATCGTGATTAACTCGAGTTTGGAGCTTACACCCTTTCAAAACCAGTTTTCACCAGTGCCTTGATATGCTGTTCTTGATCTTCTCTCTTAGTTTTGAAAACTCGTCTGATCATTGAATTTGCTGATACAAGCAAAAAGAACATCATACATCTTTCCTCCTCTCCTTCCATTCATCACACATCCATTATCCAACCCACCATTCCATTCTCACCTCTCTTCTTTCTCACTACATACATACTCACTGTTAGTCAACCCAATCACACCATGACTGTGGCCCACTTAGCCTATCAAACTTCCAATCATGATAGATAACGATCTTGTTCATATCTTTGCCTTGTTTGAATGGTAACTCACTGTATCAATACTTGTCATGATCCCTGACTTATAGGATCTTTGATATGATACCTTTGTACACATCCCGGTTATATAGGATCTATGATTTTGCAAGAACCTCAATATTGTAATATAAATATATCATAGAATTCTTTCATCATATCAGAGCATACGATCCTATTTTTCAAGTGGGTAGTCTCACTAGTGCTTAGTGCATCATAGTGTAGATCTGAGTACATCTTTTTTTTAACGTGCCTGTATGTGGATATGTCTCCAATCACCTTGCCATACTACAAACAGATCCATGTGGGTCTATATATGAAGCTTTGAAAGCTTCTATGGAATAGTGTGGAACGTATAGTTGCTAGTCCAACTGTTCTCGTGTCAGTGTAGATTGTCTCTCCACTTGTTGCTTTTTCATCCACATGTTGTCTTCTGAAGTGCAATATTCAGATCTGCATCTCAAGGTAACTCACCTATTGCAACATCTTGCCTGCATATAATTAAAGACATGTTTCTATCTTTTTAAGTCAAATAGCCAACCTATTGTTGGTTTGGCCTGCTATATGTCTCCATAGTAGCTGCTGCCTAATCGATCACCAAAAAGTCATAAGAACTCAAGCACAACGTCTAGTATTGCTATTTTGTACATGATGTGTCGCATTCTATCTATGCAATTCTTCCGATAAACCATATTGCATTTGTTTATCAAAGAGCTCTGTTGTTGTTTTTTTTCTCATGGCTACATCAGGTACTTCTTATGGCACCATCTCTATTTCAACATTGCAAGCCTCGTCTCTATTCGTTTAGATAGGGACAATTATTTGTTATGGAAGAATCAATTTCTTCCAGTTCTCAGGGCAAATAACTTACTATAACATGTTGATGGAACTACTCATTGCCCTGAGAAATTTCTAAAAGACAAGGATGGGACGTTTTCTTTTACAACCAATCCTGCCTATGAACTTTGGGTTGAGCAAGATGCTCTTGTTCTTCTCTGGATCAATGCTACTCTCACACCCCAAGTATTGCAAACGATTGTGGGTCTCCAATCTACTCATAAAGTTTGGCAATGATTGGAGAATCTTCATTTGATTCAATAACGTTCTAAGGTTTTGCAATTGAAACAACAATTACAAAATCTAAAGAAAGGGGGTCTTTTTATTACAGAATATCTTGAAAAGATGAAGGTTATTACTGATGCTCTTGAGGCCATTGCTCAACTAGTTACAGAGTATGATCTTTGTAATCAAATACTAAATGGATTAGGACCATATATGACCTGGTTCATACTTCTATTGTGAACCGTGAAACTTCCATCACCTTTGAAGAGCTTTTTGGGAAACTTTTAATATTTGAGCAACGACTCGAATCACATCATTCTACACCTGCTGTGGAGCAACCTATTACTGCTTTATATACCACTAATAATTCTCGCGGATGTTCTGGCTCCCATAGTGTTTTGATCTAGTTACCAAACAGATCTATATGAGTAGATATGTGGTATTTGATGAGATGGTATATCCTTTTCTTACTAATCATATGCAAGTTACTACCCCACAAACTGGGTCACATGAACAAGTTATACTTGGTCATCATCATGTGAACACTGTGCTTAGCTTGCAGCCACAGACATCATTAGATATAGTGAGCACTACACACCCACCTCATCCCACCAATGTGGGTTAGCTCCATCATAGACATTGGCATCACAGTCATCTTGGACCCCCTTGGTTTGTAATCTAATCATTTAAATGCCTCTCCTCATGGCCAATCACATCACTCTAGTACTAGTCAAATGGGGTTCCCATGTTCTACAAGTTCTCCAAGCATAGACGCTACTAATGCTACCCAGGTGGAGCCACAATGTCATATTGATGCACGACATGTGCAATCTGAAACTTAGGAAGAAATGCCCATTGCATCTCACTCCACTGATTCAACAATACCTTTTTCTACCCCCACTATTTGAACAATAGTCTATGTCATTGCATCAGCAAACTACTAACTCAATGGACACCATGCCATATGTTGCTACTGGACCTCCTTTACAAACCAAGCGAGCACATCCATTAGCCTCTCTTTAGCGCACTCACACAATGCGCACTCGGGCCATTGATGGTATCTTTAAGCCCAAAATATTTAAGGCCACTAAACACCCATTGCCAAAGGTGCTTCAAACTGCACTTGTACCAAGTGAACCTACGTGGTATTCCCAAGCTATTAAATCAGCATAATGGAGTGAGGCAATGGCACTAGAATTTGAAGCCCTTCATAGATAAGGAACATGGACACTAGTTCCCTTACCATCTGGAAGAAATAGTGTTAGATGCCGCTGGGTCTACAAAATTAAATAAAGAGCAGATGGTCATAGAGCGATATAAAACCTAGCTTGTTGCCAAAGGGTTCCATCAACAACCTAGTCTAGACTATAATGACACATTTAGTCCAATGGTAAAACACACCACAGTTAGACTTGTTCTTTCTTTTGCTTTTCAACTTGGTTGGTCAATTCATCAACTTGAAGTTCACAATGCATTTTTGCATGGTGTACACTCTGAGGAGATCTATATGGACTAGCCCTAAGGCTTTGTTAATCCTAACCATCCAACCCATGTTTACAAGCTTCGCAAGGTAATTTATGGTCTAAAACAAGCCCCACGTGTGTGGTATCTTCGCCTTACAAATTATCTTCAAAGTTTAGGGTTCAATGATTCTTTAGCGGATCCATCATTATTTGTTTACAACTTTCGTGATGAGTTTATTGTACTGTTAATTTATGTTGATGACATGGTGGTTACTAGTAATAATACATGTGCCTTGCCTAAACTATTACAAGAGCTTAGTCGACTATTTGCCATGAAGGACTTGGGACCACTACATTAGTTTCTTGGAATTGAGGTTCACAGATTCCTTCAAATATGTATCTCACACAAACTAAGTACGTCTTGGACCTACTTCACCACAGCAACAAGCATGATGCCAAACCACTTAAGTCACCAGTGCAACTTGGGCTGAAATATCTCGATATGATGGTGATCCTCCCTCTAATTCACAAGAATATCGTTTTGTCATTGGAGCTCTTCAATATGTCACACTGACTAGGCTAGACATAGCCTTTGTAGTCAACTAAGTTTGTCAGTTTATGCATGATCTTCGTTTAACTCATTGGGTAGTAGTCAAACGAATTCTTCATTTTTTTAAAGGCACTATTACACATGTTTACACTTTCGTAAAGGTTCCTTTGTTGTCACTGCAGACTCTGATGTAGAGTGGGGTGATGACCTAGATGATAAGCGCTCTACATCTAGCTATGTCATTTTCATTGGTCCAAAATTTATATCCTAGAATGCAAAAAAAAACGGCCTTCAGTTTTCCGATCAAGTACAGAATCCGAGTATCTATCTCTAGCACTAACTGCTACAGAGCTCTTTTGGGCTTGCTTGTTGATGAAAGATCTAGGAATTTATCTTAAAATTCCTCCCATAATATATTGTAATAATATTAGTGCAATTACCTTGGCATCTAATCTAGTTTATCATGCTTGCACCAAGCGCATTGAGGTCGAATACCATTTTATTAGAGAAAAAGTTCTAAAAGGTGACATTCAAGTCCGCTTCATTGGTTCTGTGGATCAAGTGGCGGACGTTTTTAGAAAAGGGCTAAGTTCAGTAAGATTTACATTGTTAAAGAACAAGCTACATGTCCATGATCGGCCATTTAGCTTGCAGGGGGCTGTTAGTCAACCCAATCACACAATGACTGTGGCCCACTCAGCCTATCAAGCTTTCAATCATGATAGATAACAATCTCCTTCATATCTCTTCTTTGTTTGAATGATCTCACTGTATCAATACTTGTCATGTATGATCTCTGACTTGTAGGATCTTTGATATGATACCCTTGTACACATCTCCATTATATAGGATCTATGATCTTGCAAGAACCTCAATATTGTAATATAAATATATCATCAATGCAAGAAGTTTGTGTGTTCCGGATCATAGAATTCTTTCACTCAACACTTACCCAATAGCCCAACACCTCTGTATATTTCTTCTCCTTTCTTTCTCATGGCCAAGCCCCACCTGCTCGCCTAGCCAAACCCAACTCACCATCACCATCACGCACCTCTCTTTCTAACGATTCAATACATCTTTAACCGTCTCCAACGTATCAACAATCCAAACCCACAAAGATCAGAACAGAACACATTTTCTTTCAATCCAAGGAAACAAAATCGAGATTAGGGCTCCTAGGCAGGTTCTGGATGGTAAGATTGAGGGCTCCAGGAAATGTATTTTTGGGTGGTGGGGATGATTTGGAAGAAATGGATGGTTGGGATCTAGAGATTAGAACACACCTATGCACCTATATATTTTTTAGGAGAAAACCATATGATAGAAATAGGAAACTACAAGACACTGAAATGGAGTGATTTCATTGATACAGAAAACTCAAAAAAGATTACAGAGAATATGATATTTACACACGAGCTATCAGCATCCATAACCTTCTTCAACTAATCCTCTATTGCTTAACTAATTACTTTTACAATTATAATTAACGTCCTCCAGCTGAGCAGACAGTTGTAACTTGTCACAAGTGCAGTTGGCATGACTTCTCCATACTATTGAGCAGGCGGTTATAACTGTCATTGAGCCAGTGTCTTCTTCTGTGACAAATGAGATAAGACTCATCCTACTGAGCCAGCCAGGCTCCACTTGGTTTGGCCTATTGTCATGTTGAATAGATTTTACATGAAAAATCCCAGTAGATGGGACCTACACGGGAAAGGGCTTTGTAGTTCTTAATTATCACGTAAGAATGGACCTCCTGCCAAATTTCTTTTTTTTTTTTTTGGGTTTTTTAATGAGTGATGCTAGTTAATAGAAGATTTTAAGGAGAATGGTTTCTTCTCCATAGAGTTGGCCCCAGATCTCTTCTCCTCCGCACTTCTGGATCAGTTTTGCTTATTGTTGTTGGAGACATCAGAGGCCTCTCATGATATTTAGGTTTTCAATTTTTCTATGTTTTGTACAGTGGGTTCTTGGTTTTTCTCTGATTTGCAAAGTGGAGTTCTCTTGGTTCTTGTGGTTTATCAGTTTTTCTCTAATTTGCAAAGTAGAGTTCTCATTGTTCTTGTGGTTTTCGGTTTTTCTCTAATTTGCAGAGTGAAGTTCTTATGGTTTTTACGTGTTTTTTCTGGCACGATGCTCTCTTAATAATAAAAGGGTGAGAAATAAAATGACGACTGTCGCTCCCTTAGTAAAAAAAAATTGGAAAAAGATGATTTAACACAAAAAAAACATGTGACCCACATTGAAAAAGACCCTGTAGTTCGACCACACTAGATTGATCCTTTGGGTCCATTTTGGTGTAAAAAAAAAATGAAAGCAGTAGTGACACTAGCATCGCTCCTCTTGAGTAATTTTTTTTCCCCACACAACTTCAAGGATGGTGAGGACTTGCATATATAATACATAGAGATTTTGTTAGGATTTGTTGAATGCTATGCATAGAGATTTTGTTGGGATTTGTTGAAGGCATCACAGAAATATGTTATGGCACCCCGTAGTCCTTATTCCACAGAATAGGTCTTCAAGTCACTTTTCATTGTTTTTTTTTTCTTTTTTTTTATTTTGTTGTCTTCATGAACTTGGTAGAAAGGAGGGAGAGATATACTACCCCTTGTATGAAGCATAAGCTTAAAGCTAGTAGTAGAAGATTGGGGCTTGGTAGATGTATTACCGGTGGTATTCGTAGATCTCAACCTGTTTGAGATAAAACTGGGGCCTAGTGGGTGGCAATGAGGAGCACGTTAGATATTCCCAACCTGATTAATGAAGACAACCACCTCTCTATAATAGATTAAAAGAAGTCAAAGGAAATAGTGCAACTAGTGGAGTTTCAGAGCAAAAAGACATATCAGTTACCGGAAAATAGTGCAAAGGATCCTCGAAGCAATGCAACGCAAGCATCACTCCTTAATTCACTGTATTAGAATGTGATGCTATCGCTCTCCAATAAAACTGCCATAACATATCATCCCAAGAATAGAGTGAAGAAAAGATGTGGACTGCAGGAAAAAGGTAACTTGTTTAGCTTCTCTATTTGGTGAGAGTTGGGTGCAATAATCATCTAATAAGTACATTTCATCAAGCTTGAAAACCCATGCCCTGTTGCTAAGATCAAACTTATCAGATGATGGAAACACTAACTTGTCACCAAATGAAAAGACAAAATAAATCACTCATTCCTGTAGTCCCATCTTTCATTTACTCTAGTCTCAAGCTTCATAGAAAACAACAGTGTGTCTTCACCGCATGCATATAAAGAGAAGAAAAGAAGAGAAATGACAGGGCTGAAAAACCCTAAAATGGTGTACTTGTCTTTTGCCTTAGACACCTTATATAGGAAAATTGCATCTCCATAGTAGTACTAGCGTAGTCCCCCATTATAAAAGGAGAAACGTCACTAGCATCTCTTCTCTCTATTGAAGAGCGATGCTAGTGCAAACATAGGGGAGTGATGCTATGTCATTTCTAGTATTATTTCAAATTTCAATTTACTTAAGTTTAACTTTTATTCAGCTTCAATTAAACTCTTATCCAATTGCAACACATATATCATACTTCAATTAACAGAAACTTCTCATTTACAGCTCCTCATTTTGCTTCAAAACATTTCATACAGAAACATATAAAAACTTCTCATCTACAACTCATAATTCAGCTTCAACAAATTTCATACTTTAATTTTAATACTTCAATCAACACATTCCATAAAAGAGTGTTAAAGTCTAAACATACATAACATATAGGCAAATTAAACATAACAAAGGCAGAAGCATCAAATCTAAACACAAGTCTAATCAATAAAATTATATAAGCCATATGCAAGATAAACTTATAATACCGTTATAGATAATGCCATGGGGGAAGAGATCAACCATTACACATGAATGCCATAAAGGTGTCAAGCTTGCCTTCAACTCGATCAAAACAAGCATTGAGCCTTTGAAATTCTTCAGTCATTCAATTTTCAAGAGTTTCAATGTGCACCGACTAATTATAACTGCATTCCGGAGATCTTTTAGGTTTTCAGGGATGGGGTAATCTTCTGCTACTTCTTCTGCTGGGTCTTCTGTTGCTCCATGTGTGAGAAATTGTTCAAGAGTCCTCAAATTAATCTAAGGATGAGAGAAATTGTGGCCTCGTGCATTTGAGCAACAACTTGCAGACAGATTAAATATCTGCAGATTAATACGAGAAATAAAAGTGCTGCACGTTTGGAAGTAGTAGACATCTTAGCCATTGCACGAAAAATTACCAAGGGTAGATCAGTAGTCTTCCGAGTCCCAATGGCATACACAATGTATCCTTGCTATTGATTTAAATAGTAATGACATGATCTCGGTTCCAAGTTATAGTAAATAAATAGATTTAGAAGGCAATAATTAGCAATCAATTCATTTTGTAAATAAAGTTACCAAGCCGTTAACAATTCCTTTCAGACAAAGTGGTCCCTACTTGATCCCAATCAATATCATCAGCATCATCATCATCATCCATTTCATCAATATCCTTCTCAAGGATGGAATATTTTGTATTAGGAGTAATTGGAATTCACAAAACTAACTCAACACATTTGGACTTATTGTAAGATGCTATCCCCACACATATGTCTATAATGAATCATTGCTAACACCATGCATATTGCAATAAAATTATTTCACTCAATCTACTATGACTTCTATATAAAAATCACATAAAGATGTCCATCTTCTTTGCATCAACCATCTACAAATAAGCATTCCATGAAACACATTTGGCTTGATAGTCCTTTCTACAATAAGATTCCTCTTTCATAAACAAGGATCCAAACTGCCTTTCACTCTCCTCATGTAGAAATCAAGTAGCACCAAAGGTGGAGGAGGAGGTGGAAGCATGAGAAGAACTCTTCTTCTTTAAGAGAGAGATTTTGGGAGCCATTGATGTACTATTGATCAACCTCAAGCAAACCAAGAAATATTTTCAAATCCACAAAATATTCCAAAAAAATGATTCTTCAAACACAAATCTTGGAAGAGAAGGAAAAAAAATAGAAGCAATTACCATGAAAATGGAGTTTAATGGGAGAAAAAGTTGCATCTACCAAAGATGTTGAAAGATCTCTTTGCAAATTGGTCACAACAACTTTTGAAGCAATTGCAATAACAAGGAGCAATAGAGCTTTTTAACCCCTACAAAGTCATTAAGGACCCAAAAGGACCTTTTTGGTGGGGCGTGGACTATCCAAGGGGTTTTTTTTATGTTAAATCCTCTCTCTCTCCCTTTCTTCTATTGGCTGATCCTTATTCTATTCCATTCCACCCCTCGTCCAAACAAATATGCCCTATTTTTGCATTGCATCTGTAACCACCAGTTAGATGATCACGAGTCTATGAGGGGTATGGATTATTCAAGCTACACATGGGATGGGACAAAGAATGTATTAGAGACCAAGTTGTGTGATTGTCCAATGTTGGATCCAATAAAATTAAAAAGATGATTATGAGTTGATGTTCTAAATGAGAAAATATCAAATTAAGTTGATGGGCCCAATCTCATCTGATGAATGTAGGGCATGTTTGTATAGCTCATTTTCTAGAAAAAAAAAAGAGTGATGTAACACTCTGATCCCACTTAACCCCGTTTAGCGACTAATTAATGATGCATTAGTTGTTAATTGTGTTTTGTTTTTGTTTTGGTTTTGTTGCGGGTCATGGATAGATTGGATAGGTAGTTGGGTTGAGTTGACTTGGTTTAGGTAGACTAAGCCATTTTTCGTAATTTTAGATTTTATAAGACATCGCCATTCACGCATCATGTTGGCGTCAACACGTGCCTTTCGTTGAGCTCTTTTATTTCTATAACTGCCCTGTTCGCAAAAGATGCCAGTTGTTTCCATTGGATCTAGATATGACTTGAATTGTAATTCGTCAGAACATTTGGACTTTATCGCAATTTCCCTTTTATCCTTATCTTATATAAGGTGCTCACCGACTTTTCTCTCTCACGTTCATTTCTTTCTTCCTCTCGTCTTCATTTCTTTATTTCTTTCTCCTTCTCCAACGATCAAGCTAAGGAAGAATTTATGTACTCCTACCTTTAAATTCTTCTTGTGGGTGGATGTAAGGTAGGCTTTGAGTTTGGCTTTCATCTTCTTCATCTTCTTCTTCTCGTCAATTACTATGTGCATGCTCTCACGTTCTCCTCTCTTCTTTCTTTCTCTGCATGCATGATAAGTAGGAGTGTGTTTGGACGGTAAATTTGAGCCTAAGGACAGTGATTCCCATCTTAGAACTCAATTGAGGCAAGTATAAGCATAATTTGTATGGACCCATGTTGATATACGCTTGATTTTGAATAATTCTCATGATCTTACATGCGAAGTATGTTTACAGCCCAATTTGTGTTCAATTCTATCGATTTGATATGGTTGATATGAACTTTGTATCTTTCTCGTTATTCTGTAACAGATTCAGGAAATCGACCCAGCGCAGTCACGGCTAAGCCGTAAACTGTGCTACGACTAAACCGTAAAGTGTACTACGGCTAAGCCATAAACCCAGCCGTGACCCAGCCGTAGATCAATACAAGGTGCATTTTCAAATAACTGAGAATTAGAAAATTTCAGACCTTCTACGGCCCAGCTACGGCTAAGCTATGTAGCCTTCTACGGCTAAGCCATAAGCTGCCTACGGCTAAGTCTCAAGGTCACCCACGGCTGAGCTGTAAGATCTGTAACGAGTAAGAAAGTTAAGGATGAATGAGACCTTGTAGGACCTTTACATTAGAATGTAGGTAACCTTCACTTGCCCAACGGATTATGTACACTGCGTGAATGATCTCAACGGCTACGAATCATTCATGTTCGTTATCCAGTTGTTAAGCACCTCCCCATGGGTGTTGGTCTAAGGGACTTCGGTGCACCCTATGATGCAATGCAACACTAGACAACGGTACATCAGATAATTTAAAACTACATCTTCATGCATGGTTAGAAACACTGGATAACTAGATTAGAGTTGGATAGTAAATGATCTTGACTCGATAATTATTGATTTGCATGGCATCTCATATGACTACCATTGACCTCCACTCTTCAGCATGATCGATTAGTTTTTTTTAACATTGAATTGTTGGCTTGTTCGTTATGTTTCCAGAACTTTGAGTATGCACGTATGTTATTGAGTATGCATGTATGATATACGTTCTTGCGTATGCACGTATAATATGCTTGTCACGATATGCACGATCTACTCAAGGTTTAGTACATGACTGACTCTGTATGGTCAGGCACTACTCAGCCTCAGCCTCATGATCCCGACATGGTGAATTGGGTGTAGTTTATATGGCCTTACTGCAGTGAGGACACATTTTGGGGAATCCGGACCTCAGGAACCCGAGACCCATTCGTACCCTAGCTCGGTCGATGGTGTTCTCAGCACGGATATAAGATCCCTATTTTGAAAGCATATAGCAAATGTAGTAGCCAACTAGTTATGTACATAGCACATATACCTTGATTCTTATGGCATGCTTTATTTAATGCACAACTGCCTAGTATACAAACTTGACTTGCTATGATTTATGTCATGTTCTTTATTCTATTAGATACAACGTGTGTTAACTTATTATTGCTTATCCTTTGTTGAATCGTTGTATTCACGAGTTATCCTTGGTGTTGCAAGCTCAAATACCAAGACCAACCCCTCGTCGGTCGACCAGACTTCAAGGGAGGCCCCCGATGTCCCATTCGGACTAGATGAGTGGATATAGTCACTCCATCGAAGAGCGACATGGACACATTGCATATAGGTCTTCCTTATTTTGAGATTTGACACGTTTGATCTATTCTTGATTTGTATATTTGTCTTTTGATTCATTTTGTATAACTCTAACTTCTCTGTAATCTTTGTCACTATATTATTTTGTTCTCATCGTATATTTCTTATGTCATGTTTTGACACCTACAGCTTCCGCGTACATGTTTGGCACGTGTGAATCTTCCCTTGTGCGTGTACATTTAGACCAGGTCTAAGTGTATAGGCACGGGAGTACGTGTTTGGGCTTTTACTAACCCCCGATCTCCTACACTCCGGTTGTGACAGGTGAGGATTGAGGATATGGTTTTCCACGCTATAGAATAATCTATGTCTTGTTTGTATAGCTTGTTTTCCGGAAAAAGAAAAAGAAAAGGGTGAGGATTGAGGATATGATTTTCCATGTTACATAATAATCTATATTTATTACAATAATTTTTCTCTCACTGAAAAATATAAAAGTAGGCTAAGTTTCCCATGATTTTGTTATGATAGCGATTAAATAATGATGATAATAAGATTGCCCAATTCGAAGACGGCTGAACTCCCTGTGTAAGCATAGAATTTTGAAAAATAATTTTCTAATTGTTATGAAGAGGAATATAAGATATTTATAAAATTCCTTGCCTCAAAAATAAAAACTATTCTAGTAGTCACTAATCAATTACCGAAGTCATGGATATCAATCACCTTAAATCAAAGATATGAATAACTAATCAATTACCTTAAGTCAAGGTAATCAATCACTTAAATGAAGGTAATTAATCAATAATCATGTTGCCTAAATCAAGTAATCAATCATTATTTTATTATCTCCATGATTTGGGAATTGACATAATAAAGGATTTGTGATCTAATATTGCTATTTTTATTTAAACCAACCTAATGGAGTTGCCCAGTCTCCTCTAGACCCCACAACTTGTGTGACTTGTGCTTGGCCCTTCAATCGTATTAGGTTCCTCAGAAAATAAATTCCTATAAAAAATTTTATGAGAAGAAAATTTATATGAAACTACTTTTTCTTAGCATATATACAAATGTGGTGTTGAATGTATTTGAGTGGTGTTTAGCAATATAATTGCACCAGGCTCCAACATAGAGCCATCAAGGAATCCATTCTTGTAGCAAATAACTCTACAGAATCAAGCCTCTTTCCTTAGTTGCACCTTTGGATAAAATTATATAATGAATTACCTTTTCCATGGCTATCAAAAGCTAAGGAAAATAGAATTGCAATGACTCCACTCAAGTGGGATCTGATGCACAAAGCCATAAATTATCCCATTTTGGAAAAAGAGGAGGCACATACGGAGCAAAAAAGAAAATAACCATATCAAATTATCTTAACCCTTGATTTAACATGTTTAAATATTAATGGTATATTATCCATAGATTTTAGGGAAATTTAATCCAATTTTGAGTGAAAGTTCAATAAGGGTCTGATGCAAATCATGGGATGAGCACATCATAATTCAAACTTAGTTGAGAAAAAAATATGCATCACCTGCTAACACACTTCCACCTAAGAATGAATGAATGAAGAAGTATGTAAGCACATGGGCCTAGGCCTTGTCCTATTGGCCTAGGTCCCCAGGGGGCCAACCCAACACTGTCCCAGGTGTGTCGTGCTGGGCCATATTGCCCATGGGCTGCCACCAACCCATATTTATTAAAAAAATTGAGAATATAAATTGGAGAAAAAATTAACAATGACCTTTTTAAATATTTTATCTTAAAATGAAATTAAAACTTCTAAAATAAATGCACGCAAGCATTGGAAACAATATGAACTAATTATTTTTCTTAATTGCTTTAAATAAGATTCTGGTATACACGATTGCAAGCGTCTACGAAGGTGGCTAGTGCCACTTGCTACATTGAAATTGTAAAGCCCATTATAAAATATGCACTACACCTTCTCAACAATTTTT
This sequence comes from Sextonia rubra, assembly GCA_037013555.1. Lineage (NCBI taxonomy): Eukaryota > Viridiplantae > Streptophyta > Magnoliopsida > Laurales > Lauraceae > Sextonia > Sextonia rubra. The sequence continues at coordinate 128,660,684 of JASUAD010000001.1, forward strand.
TCAATGTTATCAATAATTAGAACTATTTGCAAATAATTCCAAATATAACGAATCATTATTCTATTCTTTTTCTCTAGAAAAGGTGAACATTCGGCTTGCCTTGCATCAATGTTGAATGGCTGCACTTGCCCACCCATTTTTTTTTTAGGGCTTGAAGAGAGTTCCTGATGCCTAATAAAATCTTATAGAGAGAAAGAGAGCTAACAGCTAAAACTTTGGAGAGCTTGAAGTGAAAGAAAAGATGTTCAGTAGAATATAAATATGTGTTGAGAAATGAGGGGGAGTGGGTATGTATAGATTTAGACACAAAATACCCCTCTTATGACCATTATTTGATAATTGATGAGTATAATAGTAGTAAAAAGGTAAGAGAGTGAAGAAAGACATAAACACCCTTCCTCCATTTGACAATTTTATGGCTGTTAGGGGGGTAAAATGGTAAAAAAAAAACCCCCCATAGCCATTTATGATGGGGGGACATTTTGAATTTGGCCAACGGGCCACAACTCATTATGGTACGGTTTATTGGCCGTGTCGTGCTGAGTTGTGCCTTGGCTTAGTCCCCAGGCCCAGCACGGGCCAAAATTTATACGGGCTGTGTCGGGTGGGCTTGTTAACAGTGGTCAATAGGCTAGGCCGGCCCATGGCATGAAAAGTATGGGCTAGGCTGTGCCGGGTTTGAGCGGTCCTCCCATATTTTCACCCCTAGAATGAATAGTTAAGGTGATGCCACCCAAGTTATGCAATTCCTTCCATATACATATTTAAAAAAATAAAAGAAGCCTCTCCCTCTTCCTCAGTCTTTGGTCCCTCACTATGCAGTTCCTCACTTCCTTGCATGTTTAAAAACTAAGAAGCCCTTGCCACGTCCTTGATCTTTACTCCCTCATCTACTATAAACGTACATCTCACTGTAATTCCATCTCCTTCCAATCTCTCTCTATCATTTCCACAGACACCTCTGAGCTCTCTCTCTTTCTCTCTCTCTCAAAATTCAAATCTCCCTTAATGGCATTATTCTCCCCCCTTTGGATTCTTCTCCTTCTTGCAATCCCTTGCTCTCTCCTCACATGGGTAGGCTTAAACCACATCTTTTTTAATGGTTACTATATCCAAAATTCAGGTTTGTTCATTCAAAATTTGCATTTCAACCTGAAATTCATTGAATGAGGAAGGGATTTTACACTCAGGCTAGTGCTTCAAGGCCCATGTTGGCATGGAAAAAAAATAGATTTTATTAAAAAAACTCAATTTTGTTAAAAGTTAATAATGTTTTAATAAAATATAAATGAATATTATCATATAAATCTTGTAATCAAGTGGTGGGATGCACTCGAAGTTTAATCAACAGTTGAGCTTTAATCAAAATGATCTTACTGACAGTTGATCGAGTACTGATTTTGCATCAAATAATCTACGATTGCACCAAACAATATTATCACCAATTCACTAAGGAAAATAAATTTGCACCAAACATAAACTTTTGTACTTTTGCGGAACTCTTTTCCCATGAAATTCATATCTATGGAATTTGCTGACGTGGCAATTTTTTCTTTTTGCAAAAAGGGTGCATATACAAATGTGCCCTTAGTCGTTCTTGTGACAACCTCAAATCCCTTTGAAACCCTAACTATGCCCACACTGAATGCGGCCATGATAAAAATAATTTAAAAAGTTTAAATGGAAATATTCATAAATATTTAAATGAATTAGAAAAATAAATTTGGTGGGCGATTATAGAAAAGAGGAGTGCTCTTTTAGATTTTAGGGAATTATGCTGAGATTACATGAAAAGAATTGCATTGAGAATTCTTAGGAAAATTGAAACTTACGGTGATGATTAAAGAAGGAAAAAACTACATACTAAATAAATAGAGCATCACATGTCGCTTTCCCGCTCAAAGGCCCATGCTAAGCCCAAGCCAAGAAATTCTTCGTGAAAAAAAAAAATAAAAGTAAAAACCTACTAAGGAATTTCTCCAACAATATTAGGATGGTGAACATAAATATGTACACATCACATCACCACAAACCAAAAAACATACAATGGACAAAGATATAGTAAATAAAATAATCAAGAATTATTATTAAAATAGAGAAGACTTACCAAAATGTTGTTGCCTTTATTAAATGAGTCTTTACAAAAAGTCACGAAAACTTGAAAAGTGCTTAGTAAATAAAGAATCGAAAACAATAAAACAAAAATAAGAAAATAATAAACAAAGTTCATTTAAAATGTAACTAAAAATCACTAACTCATTGAAGTAGGTTCGAGATACTTACCATGGGATGAATCGTCTTCAAGAGCACAGTTATAAATAGAAATAGAATTATATATTAGGCACTCTATCGCAATCAATAAAGATCTAATTAGATATGACCAACACCATGATTAACTATACAACATATGGTGATCCTTGGGAACCTGTCATCTTTAGTAACCAAATTAAGAAATATCAAATAAGTAACCATACTAAGTCAGACAAAACTAACCAAGATCTTATTAAACTTGACCTTTTCAAATATCGGTCAAATAACACAGAGATCCAAACCAAAAACCCTCACTCCTATCTCGAGTAACAATTCAAATCAAACATAATTGACAAAGATCCAATTACATCTGAACCTATCGAAGAACAACCACATAAGAAAGAGATAGTCAAAATATATAATAATACTTTAGATTGAGTCCCCAAGTCACCACGTACATTTTGTACTTACAAGGATTTTTATCTTAATTTTGTTTTATAAGGATTATACTTTAGAATTGGTAACAAATCAAAGCAAAGTAATCGGTTCATGATTCAACATTAAGTAGGGAACAAATAAAAAGTTGATACCAATCTCGGCCTCGGATATCAATTATTGGCAAGCTCCAGAAATTAGCGTATTGGACTCGGAGTGTCGGACCCATCCATAGTTGGCGAGCTCCAGACACTCGTCCATCTCAAAGGGGTTTTGGTTCACGGAGTCTCCCCAGATGTGGTAGTGGAATGAACAATGCTCAGTGCTGATGCCCGCTGCTCAAAACCCTACTGCAACCCATCGTGATGATAAAGAGATAAACAGCGAGAAATTTAAAATTGAAGCCACTTTTCTCCAAAAATGATAGATGAAATTTTAAAGATTCTAAAGTCCTTGATAAAATGGGAAGATTTTAGGGTAGGCATTGTCTATAAAATTGAAAGATTTAAGAGATTAGGGATAAATAAAGAAAAGTTTAAAATTGGATGTGATTTCTTTTAGGGCGAAGATTTGTATAGTATTTAGGACTTTAATGAGAGCGTGCCACTTGTTGCTCTCCCACGCTCTCTCATGAAGGGGTGAATTCTCTTTATAAATACTAGCGCTGCAGGCGCGGGCCTTGTTTGGGTTCTGGCCTTGTCTAATAATTGCATTATTTGTAGCTAAAAATATTTATAAATATATAAATAAATTGTACATTAATATTAACAAAAAACTCATTACACAAACATAATTTTAAATATTTTAGTGCACTCTTGAAAAAATAAATATCATATTAGAAACTAAATAAAAAATGATGTACCCATGGAGTTTTATTAGAATAAGAATAGAAAAAAGTTAGATAATTAATTATTTAATCTATGCATGAGGAATAAGTAAAAAGAGGATTTTTATAAGTTAAATCAGTTGAACCAATATATCTACGGTTGATTAAATTCTTATCATTATCAATCAAAATTTTGTTTAGAGTATATAACTCATATGAGATGATTCTGAAAATTTTAAAAAAAGACATATAGAACCATTGATATTAAGTTATCCTTGAATGATTAAAGGATTTACATGTGGTATAAAGAAAAATAAATATTGATATTTATTTATTGGCATAAACTTGTTTCAGTAGTTGCAGTTAGTTCATCTTCTATATACATTTATTGTCCCTCTCTATTCACTTATAAATGTAGCCTGTTTCTTTGATTAATATCTAGCCTTTCATTGAGATTTTATGGAAAGATATTAGTCAGTGCATCTAAAACTTGGACCCTTTAAGAAAATAAATGAGCTCTCTCTCTCTCTCTCTCTCTCTCTCTCTCTATTACTACATGTAGAAGCTACATATTATGTCTGGCGATTCAAGGGTGGGTCCTACTTTTACGACAGTCTGTTTATATGCTCCTTGCAAAATGTCCTTGGATACATGTCCTTGTAGTCCTAGTTTTCATATTAGTAAAAGAAACTAATATGAAAGAAATTGTTTTGATGGCATTAAAATAAAACTCATAATTTTCAATTTCTGCGAGTAGAATGGTTGATTCTTGAGTGTAATTAATTTCTTCAATTTTCTTGACCGCTAGCTATGAAGAAAAAAATTATTCTTTTAAAAAATGTATTGATATTTTAATAAAATATGAATAAATTTTATCATGTAAACCATAACACAAACACAGTTAAAATTAAAATTTACAAAACCAAGAGTTTTAATAAGTTTATATTAAATATAATGAAATTTAATTAAATGCACACACTTTTTTTATGACCCAGTGTATCACTAGTCAGCCCAGCCTTTCCGGGGGTTATCATGTCTACCAATTGAGAGTGGAAAAAAAAAAAGACGCTCATGGGAGGGCGACACGTGGTATAGTCTTCTCGCAGGAGAGCGACACATAGCGCACTCTTATTTAAGTCCTAAAATCTATATATATCTTATCTACTGTCTTTCATATATATTTTCTTAAAATCTCTCTCTAAGCAATCCATCGTATCAAATTAATTTAGAATGAACTTTACAAGCAAGTTGTATCTTCTCATGTGGTGGAATTCTATTGAAAATCACTATACGTAAGGTGGGACATGGATCCGCACATTATTACATGACATGGCATCAGTCCGACCTTCACAAATGGGACTAAGTTTATTAGCCAAGGAAATTGGATCGTGCGCTTTTACACATGAGTGGGATCCAGTTTATCAACCTGTCTTCATTCAGTCATAGAAAGTGGGCCCAATCCATGTGTTGCTTCTATCCAATATCCTACACTTAAAATCTCTCTCTCATTGCTAAGATCCTTTACTATCTTCTCATCTAGAGAACTAATTCTCAAGATCCATAGAGTGACACATAGTGCTTCATCCCTCCCACCTGTTTTAAATACTTACCTTACCAAAGACTCATAGAGGATCCTATCTTTTATTTCGGACTTATATCCAAATCTTGCCCATTAGCAAAGCCCACCTCAAAATCTAAACTGCTCAAATCAAATTACTCAATCCCTCCTCACCTTGATGGTTAAAATCTTTGTTTAAATTTATAATCAATATCGGTATATATTGCCAATTTGATATCGATAGAGAGAGGAAAAAATCCATGCATACGGAACCCATATTAGATCTTCCAAATTTCTATTCCAAAAGGAGGAGAGAAAGTAGGGGTTTGTTACTCCTTAAAAGCCCGCCACTTGCAAGTGCCATGGCAGATGGTGTTATAGTTGGCAGGGCATTTGGCTTCTAGGCAGCACATGTCCAGTGAAAAATCGGTCCATATGGCCATTTATAGACGCCTCACACCAACTTCCCAACATAAAAATTTTCAACTCCGTAGAGTTGAAGGATGATTAAAAATGTGAAATTCCTTCTTATTTATAGGTGATGGGTGATGTTTTTGTTCCCAATTTACATATGCACGGCTTTGGTTTCCTAATTCCGAAAAGCAACAATATGGGGGTGGGACCCATCCTAAGGTTTCATTCTAAAATTGTTACGCATCGATGCATGGTACTTAGATTTTGAAGTGGGATGGGGTTCCATATCAAAAAAAATAAAAAAAAAAAAAAAACCTATACTGGGTGGGGCCAGGGGGAGTGATCTCGCTGAATTTAGATTTTGAAGTTGGGCCCATTGATGGTTTTTATCTATGGAAGAAATATATTTTAGAGGGAGATTTTAGAAAAATATATAGGAAAGGGCTGAATAAGATATATTACTTAGAATCTATAAGATATCATGCCTTTATTAACTAAATCATAGAAAAATATGTGGATAATATTAAAATTTAAAAACATGGTTTCATACATTTAGGATAAATTTTCTAAATCAACTCATAATATGGCACATGTATGACATAGTCTTAATCATAGTGCAAACCCAACCCAGTGGACAGCAGCAAACAAACAGATTCAGCCCTGCAACAACTCATCATGCAGGGTTCAATTATAGAAAGATAAGTGAAGTAAAAACAGCAATGATAAATATGTAACACCGGACTACCACTACGCTGAACTAAATTTACTGATTCAGGATCATAAGGAATCATAGCCAGCTTATGTTACGTACAAAACCAAGCCAATGCAGCAACCACTGACTACAATAAATCAGATAATCAAATCAGGACATCAAAAGCAAGATCAATTGAAACAAACAGATCATCTCAACATAAAGATAACACAGAGAAGATTAAAGCATCAAAATCTAACATCCAGAATAGATCTCTCACATTGATCCAATTAAACATCCAAGAACAACGTAGATCATCCCAAAAAGAGATCGATCCATTAAAACACATCAAAAAACTAAATCGAGAAGAAGAAAGCATATATTAAGAGCTGTAGGGTTTGGATTGGAGAAATCACCTGTTCTTCTGCTTGATTTGAAAGCGATTGTTGCAAAAAGAGAATTAGGGGTTTTTCAACTCCGTGGAGTGGAGTTTAAGGATGATTAAGAATGTGAAATTCCTTCTTATTTATAGGTGATGGGTTACGTTTTTGTTCCTAGTTTATATATGCACGGCTTTGCTTTCCTAATTTCGGAAAGCAACAAAATCAGTGGAAATTGGTAGAGATAAGAATGGGAAAGATTTTATATAGGAAAGATATTTTGGATTTTAAGGAGAGCATTCCAATAATATTTAGGACTTTTTTAGAGATAAGGGAAATTTAAACTTTTAAAGAAAGTTATTTTAGAGAGAAGATTTGTATCTATAATATTTAGGACTTTAATGAGACCGCACCACGTGTCGCTCTCCCATGAAAAGGCTGCGCCATGTGTGCCCTCCCGCGAAAGGGGGGATTGCTTTAATATATATAATAATAACTAGCAACACAGGGCTCGTGCCCAACACAGGCCAAAAAAGCCAAAATATCTAATGATATAACAAATAAAGCAAATATAAAATATATAAATATATTATTTAACATTTTGAAATTCACTATGTCAAATTCTATAAAAAAGAAAAAGGAAAAAAAATAGGTGCAATGAGTTAACATAAATTACAAATCAATCATGTAACTTTTTTAGTTAAAGTTGTTGATGTATAAGAGTATAAATCTTAGACCAATAACAAATCTCTATACCCTATATTGAGTAGGGATACTAATGAAATAATATAAAATGAAGCGATATGTGAACTCAAGATAAATCTTAAATCTTAAATAAAATATATAAGTATTTGAAACAAATAGTCAATAGGAAAGCAAAATAACTAAGCCATGATTGTAGCTGGTAATGACTGGAAAAAAAAACATTGTAGTCATTATAATGATATTTAAATAATAATAACAATAATAATAATAATTATTATTATTATATAATCGTATTTTAAGTAGGTTTTAAAAGTTTGAATGAGGTAAAAACCAAATGAAAAAATAAATTTACTAAAACTTCTTCCTTAAATTTTCTATTACTAAACTATAAAAAAAAAGGTAAGAGAGACAAATCTAGTGGCACAAACTCTAGCCACTTAATTTTGGTTGACTCTTCTCTCCTTATATAGTAATGTTGTTGCTTATTCAACTAACAAAAAATTAAAATAGAATTTTCAATATCTAATTACTTCAACTATGCTACAGCAGCTAATGAAATAGAAGTGATCCCCAACTTATATCACACATGTTGATAAAAAAATATCCATCAAACTCACCCACATACTTAAACATTGCATTAATGATACATTTCCAATACATGAAAAATAAGTAAAGAGAGGATTTTGATGAGAAAAATTACTTGCCACACACCACCCCACTTAGGAGTGATCCTGGGCCAGGCCAACCCCAGCTCGGTGGGCTTGGATATGTAATTAGAGCCCTTTTAATAAGTGGACTGATCTTAAATTAAGTGATAGAAAGCCCAAAACTCGGCCTGACTTGTGTAATGAATGCATATAATTTAATTTAATTAATATAAACAATTACTCAAATAACCACATAATTGATTAAAAAAACCCAATTTAGCTTGGCAGGCTCGAGCCTGACTCTTATAGCCAATGTTGAGCTTGACCCAGGCCTGGGCCAATAATTCTAAAGTTGGGTTGGGACTGGTTATGCATTAGCTTGGCCCAGCCCATCCCATGAACACCCCTACTACCCCACTTATTCATGGATGCAATGCATACTACATCAGTGGGCTCCACCCTTCCTTGCATATGTAGTGGCTGGCATTATCATATCTACAAGTTGAGAGTAAAAAAAAATGTTGAGATTATGTCATCCTTGACGATTTAAGAATTACATGTGGGCTGACACATTTGTATTGGATTATAAAAAAAAAAGACTCTATTGGCCTTAACGTAAAGATAGAGATTCAGAAATTAAATGAAACAACTAAAACTTTCAGTCTATATTATTGAGATGAGCTAATTTTATCAGTTGGGTTTAAATGAGGCCAATTCAATCTATGCTTATCGATAATAATATTAGTACCAATTCTCCAAATGTAGACTCCAAATCGATCAGGGTTCTTGCCAACTTGTCCTGCATAATGAACTCATTATGTTATCCAAATTGATTGGATTTGAATCAACATGACCCGATGCATCAACGTTTGCTTCAGTGAACTGATTCATCTACTCCACATTTGCTTTCAGAGGAGTGTAAAGTTGATCCGAAAAAAAAAAGGGGGAAAGTAGTATACATCAATACTAACAGGAGAAAGTAAAGAGAAAAAAAATAACAAAACAAGTGCACCAAATAACCTAAATCTTAATTTAACAATAAAACTGTAATCTTGATTGTGTTGAATTGGAGTATGCGACAACAAACCGAAATCAATATTGCTCGTTCCAATTCCACCATATCCAATATAATTGCAGTTATCATAGGTAGGCTCCAACAAAGATTGATTTTGGTGCGGAACATTATTGTGGAAGCACTGTATATTCTTTGATGGTTGCACTTTTAGTGCTTGGTGACGAGATGAACTTTGCTCAAAGTTCATGTGCTGGTTCAACATGTCAAAGTGTTGAAGAAGACTGCATCCCTGGTGCAGTGACGTGCCATTCAGCAGGGTACGTAAAGACATTGCCGGTTTTATCTCCTAGTAGCTCGAGTTGTACGGAGTTGTACGGAATTCAAGCCAAGGTGGAGATTGTTAGGTTTATGTCTTGTATTCCGGTTTAGCCGGATGAGTCACTGGGTTAGCCAGGGACTGGTTTAAGGTCAAGGGTATTTTGGTAATTGTACCGGGGCTTTCTTGGTGGCCAAGAAAGCGGAGATTATATATATGTATAGTCTGTAACCCTAGATCTTGCGGCGCGGCGGCAGTTGCCCGTGGTGTCCCACACCATGTTGCATTAATTCGTGTTGGTATATGTTGGTATATGTTTGATTTTGATTAATTCGTGCATTAAATCGAACCATGTTGGTATATGTTTGATTTTGATTAATTCGTGTAATCTTGCATTTGAATTAAGTTTACAGCCCATCTTGTGTTAGTCTCCATCTGTTTCATATGATTTTGTCATTTTTGTACATATTTAGTTGTCTTTGTAACAAGTTCAGAAAATGACCCCGTGCAGTCTACGCCTAAGTTGTAATTGTACTACGGCTCAGAGCTCAAAATCCTGTAAAACCCAGATTTCCTATATGGCCAGGACACGGCTAAGCCATATAATGTGCTATGGCTAAGCAGTAACCCAGCCGTGACCCAGCCGTAGATCAATATAGGGTTATAGAATTTGGAATAACTGAGAGTTGACGCTTTTGCAGACCTTCTACGGTCCAGCTACGGCCAAGCCGTGAAGAGTGCTACGGCTAAGCCGTAACCTCGCTGTGGCTGAGCCGTAGAACAAAAAGGGCTAAGCCAGAAATGTGGATGAACAGTAAGGGGAACCACAGCTAAGCCGTAGTGCATATTACGGCTAAGCCATAAGCTACCTACGACTAAGCTGTAAAGTTACCCACGATTGAGCCGAAAGACCATTAAAAAGTAGGAAAGATAGGTTTTGAAGAGACCTTGTAAGGCCTTTGAAATAGAATGTAGGCAACCATGACTTGCCCAATGGTTTATGATCAGAGTTGCATGAATGATTTCGAGGGCTGCGATTCATTCATGTTCGTTATCCAGTTATTAAGCACCTCCCCATAGGTATTGGTTTAAGGGACTTCGGTGCACATGTAAGATACAATGCAACACTAGACAATTGTGTATCGGATAACTTAAAACTACATCATCATACACGGTTAGAAACACTGGATAACTAAAATAGGATTGGCTAGTAAAAAATCGTGATTCTTACAACGTAATCTGATTTGCATTGCATCTTGGCTTTGGTCCTTGCCCTCTTATACGCATTCTGTGCTAGGGCAACGATTGGATATTCCCTGGCTCTGTCCATGGTTAATCCCGGACAGAAACAGCGGTCCTGCATGTTCAATATTAACCATTTGATCCATGTGAATTGATAAAACTTCATATCTTTTGTTTTCTTGATTCCGTATGCTCTGTTTGGCATCCATTATACCTTTTGATCTTGTAAGCTTGATTTGCTTGTTCTGTTCGATTCGTATGATCAACCTAACTCATATGACCTCTTGATTTGTCTGATATATGCTTGACAAGACGTGCACGTTACATTCTGATAACATATGTACGTTATGACATGCACATTGTGATATGTACGTTATGATAAGATTTGTATGCTCTTATATTTGTGTGACTCCATATGGTCTAGCACTACTAAGCCTCAGCCTTAGGATACCTGACGGGGTTAAATTTCGCATAGTTATATGGCCTTGCTGCAGTGAGGATTGTATTGGGGATTTCGAACCCCAGGAATCGAGACTCATCTGGGCCATGGTGTTCTCATCACGTATGCTCTCTCCACAGAGGGAGAATATGGCAAATGTAATAGCAACCTAGTTATGTACACGTTACGTATGCATTGATTCTGATAGCATGCTTTATTCATTGCACGATTTGCCTAGCATACGCAATTGAACTTCTGTGGATTATTTGTTATCACTTATTCTATTAGATACAACATGTGTTAACTTGTTATTACTTATACTTTGATGAATTGTTATATTCATGAGTTGTCCTTGATGTTGTAGGCCCAGACCCCTCGACTGATTCCTCGTCGGTCATTTGGTTTGCAAGGGAGACATCAACTGTCCTTTCAGGGTTAGCGGAGTGACTGTAATCACTTCATCGGAGCGCGACAGTATCATGCATGCATATCATCTTCTTTCCATGTCATTGGGTTTTTATGCTTAATCGGTATATTTGTGATTTGGTTCAGTTTGTATATCCGACCTTTATGTTAGCTTTGGATATTATTTATTTTATTTTGTGTTCCCGTATTTTTAGTATTACGGTTTGATACCTATAGCTTCCGCGTACATGTATGGCACGTGTGAATTTCCCTTGTGTACGGGTGCATTTATATTCGGTTTAAGTGCACATGCATGGGAGTACGTGTCACGCCCTGAACCCGAGAATTGGGGATTTGATGTGGGTTCCGAGGAATCGATCGTACCATCACCACGTTTCCTAGGGTTGCTAAGTCTTTTAATTGACTTATCAATGCTTTGATACCATACTTACGTATGTCAATCCTCAGAACCCACGTCAAATCCCCAATTCTCGGGTTTGGGGGGTGACAATACGTGTGTCACTGGTTGGATTTTTTTGCTAACCCCCGATCTCCTGGGCTCGGGTTATGACACTGCTCCTATCGGAACATGTTTAACTTCGAAGTTCTTATGGAACACGAAATCTCACACTTTCCCCTACTAGAAATAAAGTCATCCATGGCTCTGATATCAATTGCTACAAGCTCACCCAACTTAACGTAATATTGTTCACTGTGGCCCATGTGCATGCGCTAGGACTTTCTATGTAGTCACCAATCCTAATACTACTCCCACCCGAGCACACTTAAAGTCAGAGCTCTTATCGGATCTGGGGCTGCATGACTTTAAAACTTGGCAGGTTGAGTTAAGACGTGGTTTGACTTATAAATCTAAGGTCAGAACTTGGATATTTCCGACGTGGAACTGATAGAGTCCCTTGTATCCTGTGCGTTCTTCGGTGGGTGATGGCGACACCTAATTTTTAATTGAATATACCACCTTGGCCCTAGACCACCAGATCTTACAGGCTCACATGACAATTATGACTCCAAAGGGATGGGGGAGATAGGAGGAGATAGAATGATATCATTAACTCACGGGTTTGTGCAAGAGATCATCTCCATTACATCATCATAACCCCTTATCTTTGACCGTCAAACTTCAATGGCTGTAAAGTGTAAAGGCATCAATGTTTTGGGTTTTAATGCAATAGTGAGTGACACACAGATGAATGTAGCGGCCTAGTTTGAGAAAAGCAATGGAAGGTTTTATCACCTAATGGGATCATAACTATATTTTTATAGCTAAGGCTCATTTGAGGATACCTCTCATGAGAGACATTATGTGGAACCCCTTGTTTTAAGCAGGTGGGAGCCCTGAGATCAATCCAAATTCCGACCCCCTACACTTTTTAGTTGCTAGTCCCATGAATTGGCTCAAACACAAACTTGACACTCATTCAACGGTTACTCACTATAAGGTTGAAATCCTAAAAATGATGTCTTCTAAAATCATTGAACTTGAGGGCCATGTATCAAGGGATTAGGATGACCTAATAGAGCTGAGATTTTGCACACATGTAGGTCTCATTTTGATCTTTTAATCCTTCACTTTCCCCGTGATTGACATGGTCCCATGGGGCCTGACAAGGAAGTCCGCACTACGGGTCCATGAGAAACATCTACACGAGGGCACATTTTATTGTTGAGACAGAATTCATCTATGCAGAGACACATTTTTTTATTTTCAAGCACGCATGCGCACACACATACCCACAAAAAAAATTGAAAAAATGCAACTTGAATCTTGAAACTTTGGTTATTATTGTGGATTTCAAATTTTTATATTTTTGTTGCATCCCTTTGCAAGCTCATTTTGGTATGATGAAAAAGAATGATTTGCCCACATGTTTGTTGATAGGTGGGAATTTATGGTTATACAACTATTTAGCCAGTAAATTTGGGCTTCGTGGGTTAGGAGAGGCACAGCAGTAGGAGGTCATTACAAACAATATACATGTTTCCTTTGTATTCCCTCCAGATATCGAAACTCCGAGTTTAGCGGAAGGTTTGAATGTGTGTTTTAGCCTTCCTCATGTCACAATTGCTATGAGTTTGTGTAACACTCCGATCCCCTTTGAGCCGGTTTAGTGGCTCATTAGTGTGTTTTTGTGTTGGTTAATTCTTTTGGACTTGGTTTTGGGTCATGGATAGGTAGTTGAGTGACCTTTGACCTGGGATAGGTAGTTATAAGCCCTTTTTCGTAATTTTGCTTTTGCTTTGAGTGCATCATCTTTGCATCATCTTGGTGTCAGCACGTGTATTTTGTTGAGCTCGTTATTTTCCGCAACTGTCTCAGATCCATTCAGCGTCAATTGGAGAAGTTGGACCCTCATGTAACTTGAATTGTAATTAGTCTAAACTCCTTGGACCTTGTTTTAAACCCCAAATCTATATAAATGAGTCACCTGTACAGATGCCTATTCATTCCCTTAGTCGGTGCATGCAACAACCAGGAGAAGTTCACGTTCTCTCTGTAACACTCCGACCCAGCTTGACCTCGTTTAATGGTTAATTAATCTTGTTTTCGTTGCTAATTGTGTTTTGTTTGTGTTTTGTTTTCGTTGCTGGTCATGGATAGGTAGTTGGGTTAAGTTTGACCTGGATTAAGTAGACCAAGCCCTTTTTCGTAATTTTAGCTTTTCTAAGACATGGTCATTTTTGCATTATCTTGATGTCAACACGTGTCTTTCATTGAGCTCGTCAACTTCCGTAACTACGTCATTTGCAAACGATGTCGTGTGACTCCATTGGACCCGGAGTTAACTCAAACTGAAAATAGAATTATGACTTGGACTTCATTGCAATTTGGGCATCTACTTATCTTATATATATAGCTTCAGCCCATCAACTCACGTTCTCTCTCATTTTTCCTCTCACTGTTCACTTGGAATTCTTTCTCTCTCCTTATTGAGTTCTCTCCTCCATCGATCAAGTTGATTTGAGGGCTTTTGGTTCTTTTAGTCACTGGTGTGTTGATTGAGGTGAGCTGGGATTCTCTTCCATCTCCCTCATCTCATTCTTATTCTTCTCCTTCTTGTTTCCATGAGTGCACGATAGGTTTTGATATTCTTTCTGTTTCTCATGCATGCATGTTGTTGTGGTTGGTGTTAGGTTGTGTTTGGGCCCAAGGACAGCAAGTTGTGTAATTGAATTCAATTAAGGCAAGTATAACCATAATCTGTAGAACCCATGTTGGTATTTGTTTGGTTTTGGTTAATTCACATGAAATGGCATGTCAAACTTGTTTACAGCCCTAAATTGTTAGTATTCTACCTTATCTCTATTGGATATTTGCAATTCTAATGGTTTCACAGGTTTCTGTACTTGATTCAGAACTTGACTTCGTGCATGTACGGCTAAGCCGTATGTCACCTATGGCTTAAAGTCCAGATAGGGTAAAAATCCGGTTTTCCTCTACGGTTAGAGCACGGCTAAGCCGTGTATTGCACTACGGCTAAGCCGAACCTCAGCCGTGGCCCAGCTGTAGATCAATACAGGGTGCTTTTTTCTGGATTAACTGAGAGCAATCAATTTGTCAGACCTTCTACGGTCCAGCCACGGCTAAGCCGTAGAACACACACGGCTAAGCCGTAGAACAAAATACGGGTGAACCGTAACTGCGGATGAACAGTAAAGGAAACCGCAGTGGAGCCGCAGTGCATATTACGGCTACGCCGTACGATGCCTACGGCTAAGCCGTACGATCACCTACGGCTAAGCCATATCAACACTAGAATAATGAAGAACAAGGATAGGTGCAAGGGAAAGACCGATATGGCCTTCATGATAGAATGTAGAGCACCTAGACTTGCCCAACTGAATGTGATACAATGCGTGAATGATCTCGAGGGCTGCGAATCATTCATGTTCGTTATCCGGATGTTAAGCACCTCCCCATGGGTGTTGGTTTAAGAGACTTCGGTGCACTATCCGATTCAATGCAACACTAGACAACGGTGCATCGAATAACTTAAAACTACATCATCATGCATGGTTAGAAACACCGGATAATTAGATTAGAATTGGCTTGTAAATAAAGATGATCTGATTTTGCATTATTTGTTGCATAACATATTGCATTCGATCATTGATCTCTACTTTTCGATATGATTACTTGTGTTCCATTGCTTTCACATTGTGGTTCTTTACCTTGAGTATGCATGTATAATTTCACGTATAAAATATGTTCACAGATATGCATGTATGATATGTCGTCACGATCTACTCAGGGTTTTCATGATTGACTCTGTATGGTCAGGCACTACTTAGCCTCAGCCTTAGGATCCCGACGGGGTGAATTTGGTATAGTTCACATGGCCTTGCTGCAGTAAGGAAACGTCTTGGGGAACCGGACCCCAGGAAACCGAGACCCATTGTACCCTGGCCCGGACAATGGTGTTTTTTGCACGATACAAGATCCCTCTTTTGGGAGCATATGGCAATGTAGTAGCCACTAGTTATGTACACTGCATGTATACGTTGATTTGCATAGCATATTTCTTTCTTGCATGACAGCCTAGTATACAAAAATGCCTTATTTAATTTACATGATGTCCTTTATTCTATTAGACACAGCGTGTGTTAACTTGTTATGGTTTATACTTTGCTGAATCATCGTATTCATAGTTGTTTTTTGTGTTACAGGCTCAGATACCCCTACCGACCCCTCGCCGGTGGGCCAGACTCCAGACGAGACCCCCGAGGCCCCTCAGGCCTAGAGGAGTGGATGTGATCACTCCACGGGAGAGCGTTCTTGACATGCATGGCATTGGAGTCTTGTTTTTTGAGGATCTTCATACTTGTATATGTCATGATTGTATATATTATTTTGTTCATTTTGTAAGACCTTCACATGTAATTATGTCAGTTCTTTTTTCGTATTTTCTTTTTGCACTGTTAGTTTGATGTTTCTGATATTTACAGCTTCCATGTACATGTTTGGCACGTGTGAATGTTCCCTTGTGCGTGTGCATTTAGACAAGGTCTACGTGTACAGGCACGGGAGTACGTGTGTCATTGGATTGACTTTTGCTAACCCCCGAACCCTGGGCTCGGGTTGTGACACTCTCTCCCTCATTTTCTCTTCTCTTCATCGTTTTGGTTGGTGTGGGATTTTGTATCCGTTTCAAGTGGGTTCTTTCTCTCCTCTCATCTCTATCTGTGCTTTGAGGTAAGCGGGTCTTGATTTCTTCTTCTCTAATTTGGATTTGCCATATCTTTTGCTGTGTTCTCATGTTTGCGTGGGTTGTTTCTCTGTTTTGCTTGGGTCCTTAGTTGGATTGGAGCTTGGCTTCAAGGGTTTGACATAGCTTTGAGGCAAGTATAAGTATAGGATTGTTTAACACATATGGGTATATTGTTTGATTGCTGTGATTCTCTTGTTCTTTTATGCTTGGCATGATCTACAGCCTAATTCTATTACTTTAGATTCATTGGAGTTTATTTCGCTCAATTTGCACATGAAATTGCAGTCTCTGTAACTATCTCGAGTTCGTTTTCTGTATTGTACGGCTAAGCCGTAATGTTGTACGGCTCAGAATCCAGAGACTCGAATTTTTGAATTTGTACTACGGCTAGGCTACGGCTGAACCGTAATTTGTTCTACGGCTGAGCCGTAAGCTAGCCGTAACCCAGCCGTGAATTAACACTCTGATCAGTCGAAACTTTCCAGACACAGTACTCCTACGGTGAAGCTACGGCTAAGCCGTGAATTGGAATATGGCTAAGCCGTGGACTCCACCATAGTTTAACCATAAAAGGTATCAGATCAGAGGTGGAAGATAACCAGTTTAGCTGTGTTCTGAAGGAAACCACGGCTAAGCCGTTGTGCATCTTATGGCTAGGCAGTAAACTGTCGATGGCTAAGCTGTAGGTCACCCATGGCTAAACCGTAAGACCTGGAAAATCTGAATTTAAACTTAGGATAATGGTGTGACTTTGTAGGGCTAAAAGACAGGTTAACCATACATGTAAACCGGCCTAATGGATTCTTTGGAACGCATGAATAGTCTGCTCGGCTGTGACTTATTCATGTGAGCGTTAATTTATTGTTAAGCACCTCTCCATGGATATTGGTTTAAGGGACTTCGGTGCACGTGAGGATTTCATTGCAACACTTTGATGGCAATGGTGCATCGAATAACTTAAAACTATACCAACATGCACGGTTAGTGACAGTGAACAACTAGATTAGAGTTGGTTTGTAATCCTCCTTGATTCCGCGTTAATCTGAGATGCATTGCATATTGGTTATAGTTTTGCCCTCTATTCTGCTGATCTATATTTATGCATTCTGAGATCATTTTGTTTCGTTCTGTATATTTGTTTTATTCTTCGCTCTGTACTATGCTTTGATCTGTGCTGTGCTTTGCCTCATTTTCCGCTATGCTCTGTATATCTCTGGCTTTGTAAATCTCTGATTCAATGGGTATTCCCAGGTAGCTCTGCCCAGAGATTAATACGTGAGGATAAGATCTGCCCTTTGTCGTCGGTGAGTCCAAAGCGGATAATCTCCCTTCTATTTAGATTTGATTTGATTGGTATCAGTCTGGCTCTACTCAGCCTCAGCCCTAGGATACCCGACGGCGTTAACTTTGGCTTGGTTCTCTATGCTTTGTATCGCTGCAACGTAGCTTTGTCTTGGGACCCCGGAACCCAGGAAACCGAGACCCACTTATACCCTTTGTCACGACCCGAGCCCAGAATTCGGGGGTTAGCGAAAAGCTAAACCGGTGACACACGTACTCCCGTGCACGTGCACCCAAACCCAGTCCAGATGCACGCACACAAGGGATCTAACACGTGCGAACTAAGCGTACGCGGAAGCTGTACATATCATAGCAAGCAACAAAGGAAAATAAAATAGCGGAAGCCAAAGCAAATACGAAACGGAAAAGACAAAGACAAGTACACTGAGATAAAACCGAATACACACCAAAATCAATATACACAAAATATACAGAATACAAGTCCAAAGTCCAAAGTCCAAATACAAGCTCTCAAAAACCAAAACGCAAAATAAAAGCCACTGGTATGCATGCACGCACTTGGCAGAAGTGATCAGGCCCACTCTGCCAGACCGGAGGGTGCCTCTACACTCGCCCCTGCAGCCTCCTCGACCGCCGGGGAGCTGGGCAAGGTATCTGTGCCTGCAACACCACAGACAACACGAATGAATACAACGATCCAGCAAATATAAGTAACAGAGATGAAACACTCATAGTATCAAAGCTGAATAAATGACAGAATAATGATTTCAGAATTTCATCTTAGTAAGCTAAGCAAATCGTGCATAGACGTAAAGCATGATATGTGAATCAAACATAGAAATACTGACTAAGTGGCTACTACGTTAACCATGTTCTCTCCAATAGAGAGCAGAGCAGAGCAGAGCAGAGGAGAACACCGCTGTCCAGGCCAAAGGTACAAGCGGGTCTCGGTTTCCTGGGTTCCGGGGTCCCAAGACAAAGCAACACTGCAGTTATACAGAGATACAGAGATCTAAGCCGGAGGTAACCCCGTCGGGCATCCTAGGGCTGAGGCTGAGTAGAGCCAGACCAATACCAATCAAATCAAATCCATAGAAAGGGAGATTATCCGCTTTGGACTCACCGATGACAAAGACCGGATCTTATCCTCACGTATTAACCTCTGGGCAGAGCCACCAGGGAATACCCAAAAATCAGAGATATACAAAGCCAGAGAATATACAAAGCATAGCATAGATCAAAACATAGTACAGAGCGAAGAATAATACAGATATACAGAACGAAAGCAAAATGACTGAGGAATGCATAACATAGATTAACAGAACAGAGGGCAAAACCATAAACAATATGCAATGCATCTCAGATTAATACGGAATCAAGGTTCATTACAAGCCAAGTCTAATCTAGTTGCATCACTGTCACTAACCGTGCATGTTGATGTAGTTTTAAGTTATTCGATGCACCGTTGCCATCCTAGTGTTGCAATATAATCCTTATGTGCATCGAAGTCCCTTAAACCAACACCCATGGGGAGGTGCTTAACAGTGATCAACGCTCACATGAACAAGTCACAGCCTAACAGATTATTCATGCGATCCAAAGAGTCCATCGGGCCGGTGTACGGGTATGGTTAACCTGTATTTGAGCCCTACAAGGTCACACCATTAGCCTAAGTTTAACTGATATTTAACAGGTCTTACGGTTTAGCCATGGGTGGCCTACGGCTTAGCCGTGGCATCCTACGGCGTAGCCGCAATATGCACTACGGCTTAGCCGTGGTTCCCTTCAGAACACGGCTAAACTGTCAGCTTTTCCACCTCTGATCTGATACATCTCACGGCTGAGCTACAGTCAGTATACGGCTTAGCCGTAGACCAATCCACGGCTTAGCCGTAGCCTCACCGTAGGAGTACTGATATCAGAAAAGTTTCGACTGATCAGAGATTTAATTCACGGCTGGGGTACGTGTCACGACCCGAGCCCAGAATTCGGGGGTTAGCGAAAAGCTAAACCGGTGACACACGTACTCCCGTGCACGTGCACCCAAACCCAGTCCAGATGCACGCACACAAGGGATCTAACACGTGCGAACTAAGCGTACGCGGAAGCTGTACATATCAAAGCAAGCAACAAAGGAAAATAAAATAGCGGAAGCCAAAGTAAATACGAAACGGAAAAGACAAAGACAAATACACTGAGATAAAACCGAATACACACCAAAATCAATATACACAAAATATACAGAATACAAGTCCAAAGTCCAAAGTCCAAATACAAGCTCTCAAAAACCAAAATGCAAAATAAAAGCCACTGGTATGCATGCACGCACTAGGCAGAAGTGATCAGGCCCACTCTGCCAGACCGGAGGGTGCCTCTACACTCGCCCCTGCAGCCTCCTCGACCGCCGGGGAGCTGGGCAAGGTATCTGTGCCTGCAACACCACAGACAACACGAATGAATACAACGATCCAGCAAATATAAGTAACAGGGGTGAAACACGCATAGTATCAAAGAGGATATAATAGTGACAGGAGATTAAATACAGAGTTC
This sequence comes from Sextonia rubra, assembly GCA_037013555.1. Lineage (NCBI taxonomy): Eukaryota > Viridiplantae > Streptophyta > Magnoliopsida > Laurales > Lauraceae > Sextonia > Sextonia rubra. The sequence continues at coordinate 128,681,087 of JASUAD010000001.1, forward strand.
CATATTAGGAATCTAAGCAAATCGTGCATAGAAGTAAAACATGATATGTGAATCAAAACATAGAATACTGAACTAGTTGGCTACTACGTTAACCATGTTCTCTCCAAAAGAGAGCAGAGCAGAGCAGAGCAGAGAACACCGCTGTCCAGGCCAAAGGTACAAGCGGGTCTCGGTTTCCTGGGTTCCGGGGTCCCAAGACAAAGCAACACTGCAGTTAAAACAGAGATACAGAGATCTACGCCAGAGGTAACCCCGTCGGGTATCCTAGGGCTGAGGCTGAGTAGAGCCAGACTAATACCAATCAAATCAAATCCATAGAAAGGGGAGATTATCCGCTTTGGACTCACCGATGACAAAGACCGGATCTTATCCTCACGTATTAACCTCTTGGCAGAGCCACCAGGGAATACCCAAAAATCAGAGATATACAAAGCCAGAGAATATACAAAGCATAGCATAGATCAAAACATAGTACAGAGCGAAGAATAATACAGATATACAGAACGAAAGCAAAATGACTGAGGAATGCATAACATAGATTAACAGAACAGAGGGCAAAACCATAAACAATATGCAATGCATCTCAGATTAATACGGAATCAAGGTTCATTACAAGCCAAGTCTAATCTAGTTGCATCACTATCACTAACCGTGCATGTTGATGTAGTTTTAAGTTATTCGATGCACCGTTGCCATCCTAGTGTTGCAATATAATCCTTATGTGCATCGAAGTCCCTTAAACCAACACCCATGGGGAGGTGCTTAACAATGAGCAACACTCACATGAATAAGTCACAGCCTAACAGACTATTCATGCGCTCCAAAGAATCCATTTGGGCCGGTTTACGGGTATGGTTAACCTGTATTTGAGCCCTACAAGGTCACACCATTAGCCTAAGTTTAACTGATATTTTACAGGTCTTACGGTTTAGCCATGGGTGACCTACGGCTTAGCCGTGGCATCCTACGGCGTAGCCGCAATATGCACTACGGCTTAGCCGTGGTTCCCTTCAGAACACGGCTAAACTGTCATCTTTTCCACCTCTGATCTGATACATCTCACGGCTGAGCTACGGTGGAGTCCACGGCTTAGCCGTAAACCATCACGGCTTAGCCGTAGCCTCACCGTAAGAACACTGATATCAGAAAAGTTTCGACTGATCAGAGATTAAATCCACGGCTTAGATACGGTTTGGTTCACGGTTAGCTTACGGCTCAGCCGTAGGACAAATTACGGCTTAGCCGTAGCCTAGCCGTAGAACAAACTCGAATTTGTCACTCTCTGGAATCTAAGCCGTACAGGGTTACGGCTTAGCCGTACAATACAGACGCGAATTCGGGAAGATTACAGAAACGAAATTTTGGTACAGAAACTGAATAAAACAAGCTCAACTGATTCTCATAGTTTAGAAAATGGCTGTAACACATGCTAAACAAAGAATAAGAGTGAATCAAAGCCATCAAACAAACACCCATATGTGTTATCAAAGCCTGTACTTATACTTGCCTCAAATCTGGAAATCCACTGAATCAAGCTCCAAAGCAACTAAAACCAAAACAAATCAAAGCAAATCAAAGAGATACACCATGCATGAGATGAAGACAAAGCAACAGAGAATGGGAGAAGCAATTGGAGAAGAAGAAGGGAGAGTTGGGAGAGAACCCACTTACCACCAAAGCCACAGACAGAGACTAAGCACAGAGATGAGAGAGAATGAAGAAATCCAAATCAAAAATGAGAATCCAACATCAATCGAGCAAGAGAAGTGAAGAGAGAGAGAGAAAACGTGGAGCTCTGGAGATTTCCTCTTGCATGCACGTTGAAGACAATTTACAGGGAATGAGGACATCTGGAGCCTGATTCATTTATATAAGTTTGGAAGTTTAAAACAAGGTCCGGTGAGTTTAGACTAATTACAGTTCAAGTCACACGAAGGTCTAACTTCCCCAATTGACTCCAAACGGATCTGACATAGTTACGGAATTTGTCGAGCTCAACGAAATACGCGTGCTGACACCAAGATGATGCAAAGATGATATGAGCAAAGCAAAAGCAAAATTACGAAAAAGGGCTTAGAACTACCTATTCCAGGTCAAAGGTCACTCAACTACCTATCCAAGGCCCAAAACCAAGTCCAAAAGAAATAAACAAAAACAAAACACACACTAATGAGCCACTAATCCGGCTCAAAGGGGATCGGAGTGTTACATCCTCCCCCACTAGGAATCATTCCGTCCTCGGAATGACTACCTACCTGCGCAAAGAGATGCGGGAACTGGCGTGCTAGCTGCTCCTCTAGCTCCCAAGTAGCCTCATCTGGACCATGATGTTCCCACAACACCTTCACCCATCTGATAGTCCTGGTACGAAGAATCTGTTCTCGTGTCCCAACGATGCGAAGCGGACGCTCAACGTAAGTTGCATTAGGCTGAATCTGGATATCATCGTAGCGAATCACATGGCTCGGATCTGGCACATACTTACGGAGCATCGACACATGGAACACATCGTGAACACCGGAGAACTCAACTGGAAGTGTCAACCGATAGGCTAAATCTCCAACTCGGCTCTTGACTTCGAACGGTCCTACATATCTCGGAGCTAACTTGCCCTTCTGACCAAATCGAACTGTGCCCTTCATCGGAGAAACTTTAAGAAATACCCAGTCTCCGACTTGGAATGCCAAAGGTCTCCTCCGAGTATCAGCATAGCTCTTCTGCCTGGACCGAGCAATCTTCAGATTCTCTATCACTTTCTGCACCTTCTCTGTCGTCTCAGCAATGATTGTCGGACCATGGAAACTTCTAGTTCCAACTTCCTCCCAGCACACTGGAGTCCTGCACTTACGTCCGTAAAGTGCCTCATATGGTGCCATACCAATGCTCTCATGAAAGCTGTTGTTGTAAGCAAACTCACACAATGCCAAATGCATATCCCATTCTTTCTCAAAGTTCAGCACACTAGCTCTGAGCATATCCTCTAATGTCTGAATGGTACGCTCCGACTGTCCATCGGTCTGGGGGTGGTATGCCGTACTAAAACTCAGCTTCGTGCCCATAGCTTCCTGAAATGCTCTCCAGAATGAAGATACAAAACGACTGTCTCGATCTGACACAATCGATACTGGGGTGCCATGCAATCTGACTATCTCGTCAACAAACTTCCTGGCCATCTCCGTGAATGTCATCCCTTTCTTGAACGGAAGGAAATGCGCTGACTTGGTCAATCTGTCCACTACGACCCAGATCGCATTATTCTTCCTACTGGTCGGCGGAAAACCGGAAACAAAATCCATAGTAATGTGCTCCCACTTCCACTGCGGAATGTGTAATGGATGTAATGATCCTGGAGGTCGCTGATGATCAGCTTTTACCCTCTGACAGGTCAAACATCTAGCCACGAACCCTGCGATCTCCCGCTTCATATTGTTCCACCAGAATCTATCTTTCAAGTTCCGGTACATCTTCGTACTCCCGGGATGCATCGCATATCGGGCATCGTGCGCATCTGTCATCAACTTATCTTTCAACTCATCCACAGCGGGAACACACAATCTGTTCCTGAAGTACAAAACTCCATCCACCAAGCTGAAATCCGGTCGATCTGCAATCCGATCTCTGAACTTCACCAGGAGGGGGTCCTCAAACTGGCGATCCTTGATCTGCTGAATCACCTCAGGCTGAAACACGACGGTAGTAGCTAATGTCACCGAGTCTCCTACCATCTGAACCTCTACAGGCTGATCATGCACAAGCATATAGAATCCTGCTAACACCTGAAGACTGTCTGTCCTCCTGCTGAGTGCATCTGCAACTACATTGCCCTTGCCTGGGTGGTACTTGATCGGAAAGTCGTAATCTTTGATGAACTCCAACCACCTTCGCTGCCTCATATTCAAGTCATGCTGATCAAACAGGTACTGCAAACTGTGATGATCGGAATGGACCTCAAACTTCACACCGTACAGGTAATGTCGCCACAACTTCAATGCAAATACAATGGCTGCTAGCTCCAAGTCATGTGTGGCATAGTTCTTCTCATGTTCTTTCAACTGTCTGGATCCATAGGCAATCACCTTCTGATTCTGCATCAGTACACAGCCTAGTCCAACTCTAGAGGCATCTGAGTAAATCATGAATCCCTCACTACCATCCGGGAGAGTCAACACTGGCGCCGTAGTGAGCTTTTCTTTCAACATCTGAAAACTACGCTCACACTTCTCTGTCCACTCATACGGGACCTTCTTCCGAGTCAACTGAGTCAGCGGGGCTGAGATCTTCGAGAAATCCTGCACAAACCTGCGGTAATATCCCGCCAAGCCCAGAAAACTCCGAATCTCCGTCACTGATCTAGGACGGGGCCAATGGACTACTGCCTCAATCTTAGCCGGATCCACCTTCAAACCATCTCTAGAAATCACATGACCCAGAAATGCAACTTGCTCTAGCCAGAACTCACACTTGGACAACTTCGCATACAACTGGTGATCTCTAAGCAGCTGCAATGCTTTCCTTAGATGGTCCGTATGTTCCTCAGCAGTCTTCGAATAGACCAATATGTCATCTATAAAAACCACAACGAACTGGTCCAAGAAGGAAGTAAACACCCTGTTCATCAACGCCATAAAAGCTGCGGGTGCGTTCGTCAAACCAAACGGCATGACAAGGAACTCGTAGTGTCCATACCGAGTCCTGAAAGCTGTCTTAGGAACATCTTCATCCTTCACCCTGAGCTGGTGATATCCTGACCTCAAGTCAATCTTAGAGAAGTGAGCTGCACCCTGAAGCTGATCGAACAACTCATCAATCCTAGGCAATGGATACTTGTTCTTGATAGTCACTTTGTTCAACTGCCTATAATCAATGCACATCCGGAAACTGCCATCCTTCTTCTTGACGAACAAAACAGGAGCTCCCCAAGGTGAAACACTGGGGCGTATGAACCCCTTATCCAACAAATCTTGCAACTGTTTCTTCAATTCCAACAACTCTGCAGGTGCCATACGATATGGAGCTCTACTGATAGGTGCTGTACCTGGTACCACGTCAATAGCAAATTCTACCTCCCGAACTGGTGGCAACTCTGGCACATCCTCCGGAAAGACATCCGGGAACTCGCTGACTACTGGAATCTCGCTGAGCTGTCGCTGATCTTTCTTCTCTGAAATGAATGCAAGAAATCCCTCACATCCCCTACGAAGCATCCTGTCTGCCTTACAAGCAGAGATCACACGTCTTGGGCACTTCATCTGGCTGCCCTCAAATCGGAATCCGCTGCCCAAATCAAAGTAGATAGCCTTACTGTAGCAATTGATACACGCATGATATCTCGCAAGCCAGTCCATACCAAGGATCACATCAAAATCCAGTGTCGTGAGCAACACGAGGTCTACTGGGAGCTGATGACCAGCTATCCGCACAGCGCACTGAGGGTAGAAAACACTGCACTCCACCCGTTTACCAACCGGAGTGGATACCAACAACAAGTATGGAAGTGGTGTAGGTCGCTGTCGAAGCTGCACAGCAAAATGGGGTGCTACGTACGAACGCGTAGACCCTGAGTCAAATAAAGCTAAAGCTTCTGCATCGGAAATTAAAATTTTACCTTCCACTACCGTGGCCTCCTCCGCGCCCTCATGCGTAGCAGCATAGGCTCGGGCTGTCTGGCGATTCGGCTTCTGACCTGGGCGAGCTGGCTGAGATCTGCCCTGTGCTGTAGGTCCTGTCTGTCTCGTCTGTGGAGAGGACTGAAACTTCGGGCATTGGGCCCGCCTGTGGTCCGTAGAGCCACACCCGAAACAAGCCCCACTCTTCCTCCAACATCTGTCGGTGGGGTGATCCTTCCCACAGTGACTGCAAACTATCTGAGGACTGCTCGAACTGCCCTGCTTACCCTTGAACTTCTTCTGGAACTGACTTCTACCACTGAAACTTGCTGCCCTCTTAGCCTCTGTTCGCTCCTCCTCAAAGATGGCCTCTGCATCATAAGCCCTGTCAATAGCGTCATCCAATGTAGCCGGCCACATACAAGCAACCACGTGGCGTTTGTGTCTCGGATTTAGGCCGTTGACGAAGCGAGTCACCTTCTTATGCTCCGTGTTCACCATATCCTCTGCGAAGTGGGACAACTCTGTAAACTTGTGTACATAATCTGCAACTGGCATCTGTCTCTGCTGAAGGTTGAAGAATTCCACTTCCTTGGCTCGCTGAATATGGAGAGGCATGAACTTACGACGGAATTGCTGCTTGAAGGTCTCCCAAACTGTGGCACTGGGCATAGTCTGAAATGAAGTCTTAACACTCCTCCACCATGTCTTGGCTACACTCCGAAGCATAGAGGCTGTGAGAACTACCTTCTGCTTGTTACTGCACACGATCGTATCAAAAAGCTCTTCAGTCTGCTCCAACCATTGCTCCGCCTGCAATGCATCCTCTATCCCATGAAACTCGGTCGCCCCTCGCTTACGGAACTTGTCGAAAAGAGCATTAGGGTCTGATTCCTTAGGCTGGAAAATCACCTGCTGATCTATACGGGGTGATGCTACTGCGGCAGCCTGACTCTGCCTATCTACCATGGATGCCATCTGTGCCTGTAATGACTGCATAGACTGCATCATCATCATCATCCGCTCCTCACTACTGATGTGTGGGGGTACCGATCCACTATCACCATTGTGGCCCTGTTGATTCTCATCCCTAGATCCTGATCCTGATGCCATCCTGCAAAAGGAAAAGAAACACAACACACAAATATAATATACCCTGAGTTAGTCAAACCCCAAATCAACATATGAGACTTCGAGTCAAATAGTTGATAGCGTTGTCTCACCACGATCTTAGATGCCTACATGCTTATAACTAGCATGCTCTGATACCATACAATACGTATGTCACGACCCGAGCCCAGAATTCGGGGGTTAGCGAAAAGCTAAACCGGTGACACACGTACTCCCGTGCACGTGCACCCAAACCCAGTCCAGATGCACGCACACAAGGGATCTAACACGTGCGAACTAAGCGTACGCGGAAGCTGTACATATCAAAGCAAGCAACAAAGGAAAATAAAATAGCGGAAGCCAAAGTAAATACGAAACGGAAAAGACAAAGACAAATACACTGAGATAAAACCGAATACACACCAAAATCAATATACACAAAATATACAGAATACAAGTCCAAAGTCCAAAGTCCAAATACAAGCTCTCAAAAACCAAAATGCAAAATAAAAGCCACTGGTATGCATGCACGCACTAGGCAGAAGTGATCAGGCCCACTCTGCCAGACCGGAGGGTGCCTCTACACTCGCCCCTGCAGCCTCCTCGACCGCCGGGGAGCTGGGCAAGGTATCTGTGCCTGCAACACCACAGACAACACGAATGAATACAACGATCCAGCAAATATAAGTAACAGGGGTGAAACACGCATAGTATCAAAGAGGATATAATAGTGACAGGAGATTAAATACAGAGTTCCATATTAGGAATCTAAGCAAATCGTGCATAGAAGTAAAACATGATATGTGAATCAAAACATAGAATACTGAACTAGTTGGCTACTACGTTAACCATGTTCTCTCCAAAAGAGAGCAGAGCAGAGCAGAGCAGAGAACACCGCTGTCCAGGCCAAAGGTACAAGCGGGTCTCGGTTTCCTGGGTTCCGGGGTCCCAAGACAAAGCAACACTGCAGTTAAAACAGAGATACAGAGATCTACGCCAGAGGTAACCCCGTCGGGTATCCTAGGGCTGAGGCTGAGTAGAGCCAGACTAATACCAATCAAATCAAATCCATAGAAAGGGGAGATTATCCGCTTTGGACTCACCGATGACAAAGACCGGATCTTATCCTCACGTATTAACCTCTGGGCAGAGCCACCAGGGAATACCCAAAAATCAGAGATATACAAAGCCAGAGAATATACAAAGCATAGCATAGATCAAAACATAGTACAGAGCGAAGAATAATACAGATATACAGAACGAAAGCAAAATGACTGAGGAATGCATAACATAGATTAACAGAACAGAGGGCAAAACCATAAACAATATGCAATGCATCTCAGATTAATACGGAATCAAGGTTCATTACAAGCCAAGTCTAATCTAGTTGCATCACTATCACTAACCGTGCATGTTGATGTAGTTTTAAGTTATTCGATGCACCGTTGCCATCCTAGTGTTGCAATATAATCCTTATGTGCATCGAAGTCCCTTAAACCAACACCCATGGGGAGGTGCTTAACAATGAGCAACACTCACATGAATAAGTCACAGCCTAACAGACTATTCATGCGCTCCAAAGAATCCATTTGGGCCGGTTTACGGGTATGGTTAACCTGTATTTGAGCCCTACAAGGTCACACCATTAGCCTAAGTTTAACTGATATTTTACAGGTCTTACGGTTTAGCCATGGGTGACCTACGGCTTAGCCGTGGCATCCTACGGCGTAGCCGCAATATGCACTACGGCTTAGCCGTGGTTCCCTTCAGAACACGGCTAAACTGTCATCTTTTCCACCTCTGATCTGATACATCTCACGGCTGAGCTACGGTGGAGTCCACGGCTTAGCCGTAAACCATCACGGCTTAGCCGTAGCCTCACCGTAAGAACACTGATATCAGAAAAGTTTCGACTGATCAGAGATTAAATCCACGGCTTAGATACGGTTTGGTTCACGGTTAGCTTACGGCTCAGCCGTAGGACAAATTACGGCTTAGCCGTAGCCTAGCCGTAGAACAAACTCGAATTTGTCACTCTCTGGAATCTAAGCCGTACAGGGTTACGGCTTAGCCGTACAATACAGACGCGAATTCGGGAAGATTACAGAAACGAAATTTTGGTACAGAAACTGAATAAAACAAGCTCAACTGATTCTCATAGTTTAGAAAATGGCTGTAACACATGCTAAACAAAGAATAAGAGTGAATCAAAGCCATCAAACAAACACCCATATGTGTTATCAAAGCCTGTACTTATACTTGCCTCAAATCTGGAAATCCACTGAATCAAGCTCCAAAGCAACTAAAACCAAAACAAATCAAAGCAAATCAAAGAGATACACCATGCATGAGATGAAGACAAAGCAACAGAGAATGGGAGAAGCAATTGGAGAAGAAGAAGGGAGAGTTGGGAGAGAACCCACTTACCACCAAAGCCACAGACAGAGACTAAGCACAGAGATGAGAGAGAATGAAGAAATCCAAATCAAAAATGAGAATCCAACATCAATCGAGCAAGAGAAGTGAAGAGAGAGAGAGAAAACGTGGAGCTCTGGAGATTTCCTCTTGCATGCACGTTGAAGACAATTTACAGGGAATGAGGACATCTGGAGCCTGATTCATTTATATAAGTTTGGAAGTTTAAAACAAGGTCCGGTGAGTTTAGACTAATTACAGTTCAAGTCACACGAAGGTCTAACTTCCCCAATTGACTCCAAACGGATCTGACATAGTTACGGAATTTGTCGAGCTCAACGAAATACGCGTGCTGACACCAAGATGATGCAAAGATGATATGAGCAAAGCAAAAGCAAAATTACGAAAAAGGGCTTAGAACTACCTATTCCAGGTCAAAGGTCACTCAACTACCTATCCAAGGCCCAAAACCAAGTCCAAAAGAAATAAACAAAAACAAAACACACACTAATGAGCCACTAATCCGGCTCAAAGGGGATCGGAGTGTTACAGTACGGTTGGGTCACGGCTAGCTTACGGCTCAGCCGTAGAACAAATTACGGCTTAGCCGTAGCCTAGCCGTAGAACAAATTCAGATTTTCGAGTCTCTGGAAAGCGAACCGTAGAAATTTACGGCTTAGCCGTACAATACAGAATACGAGTTCGGGAAGATTACAGAAACGAAATTTTTGTACAGAAACTGAATAAAACAAGCTCAACTGATTCTCATAGCTTAGAAAATGGCTGTAAAACATTTCTCTAAAGAGAATGAGAATGAATCCAAGCAATCAAACAATACCCATATGTGTTATCAAAACCTGTACTTATACTTGCCTCAAATCTGGAAATCCACTGAATCAAGCTCCAAAGCAACTAAAACCAAAACAAATCAAAGCAATCACACATGCATGAGATGAAGACCTAGCAACAGAGAATGGGAGAAGCAATTGGAGAAGAAGAAGAAGAAAGAATTGGAAAGAACCCACTTACCAAATCACAAAACATAAACAGAGAGAAGAGAAGAACCCAAATCCACGAAAGGACCCAATCCTCAAACGATCAAGAGAAGGAAAGAAGAGAGGGAGAGAAGGAGAGAGAACGTGGAGAGCTCCTCTGGAATTCCTTGCATGCAACGATCAGGTGAAATGAGAGAGAGAGAGACACCTGTAATGACTCATGTATATGTAGTTTTGGAAGTTTAAGTCAAAGTCCAAAGAGTCTGGGTTATTTACAAATCAAGTCACATGAAGGTCCATCTTCCCCAATTGACTCCAAACGGATCTGACACAGTTACGGAAATTGTCGAGCTCAACGAAATACACATGCTGACACCAAGATGATGCAAAGATGATATGAGCAAAGCAAAAGCAAAATTACGAAAAAGGCTTAGAACTACTTATTCCAGGTCAAAGGTCACTCAACTACCTATCCAAGGCCCAAAACCAAGTCCAAAAGAAATAAACAAAACAAAACACACACTAATGAGCCACTAATCCGGCTCAAAGGGGATCGGAATGTTACACCCTTGGCCAGGTCAGTGGTGTTCTCATCTGTCTGCTTTGTCTGCTCTCTATGTGAGAGAATATGGCCAACGTAGTAGCCACCTAGTTCATTATTTCTATGCTTTGATTCCTTTATCATGTTTTACTTATATGCACGATTTGCTTAGCATACTAATGTGAATCTCTGTATTAATCTTCTGTCATTATTCACTTTTATACTATGAGTGTTACATCCCTGATACTTATATTTGCTGGATCGTTGTATTCATGGTGTTGTCAATGGTGTTGCAGGTACAGATCCCGTGTCCGGCTCCCGGCGGTCGAGGAGACTGCAGGGCAGGAATTAGTAGAGACTCCCTCCGGCCTGGCAGAGTGAGCTTGATCACTTCTGCCGAGTGCGTACATGCATATCATTAGCCGTCTATTTGTTTTGGTTTTTGGAGATTTTGTATTTTATCACTTTGGCCTTTGTCACTCTTGTATTATTTTGTATATCATGATTTTGATGTATTTTGGTGTGTATTCAGACTCGTATTTGGTTTATTGCCAGTTTTAGCTTCCGCTATTTCTTTTGTTGCTTGCTATGATATGTACAGCTTCCGCGTACGTTTAGTTCACACGTGTTAGATCCCTTGTGTGTGTGCATCTAGACTGGGTTTGGATGCACGTGCACGGGAATACGTGTGTCACTGGTTTGGCTTTTCGCTAACCCCCGATTTCTAGGCTCGAGTTGTGACAGTTTGGTCAGACATGAGAAGTCTTTATAAATATTGAAAATTGGGTTCTTATATAAATATCGGTTCATGTATGCATAATTTATTGAGAAATATTTCTACATAAATTGAATTACTATAAAACTATAATGATCAGTTATATAATATAAAGGGGTTTTTACCAAAAAAGTTCTCTTAGACCAAAAGGGACCTAAAATTTTGATAGTGAGTAAATAGGTCTTCCCACCACAATTCTCTCTCTCTCTCTCTCTTGCTCTTGTGCTAAGCGGTGATAATGTTGCTCGTGTACAACACAACCAACAATATATTCATCTTAGAAGAGATTCATTGCAACCTTTTCATCTCCTAACCCATTTTTCAGCCTTTTCCTTTCTTACCTTTTGTTTATGTGTGTTTAAACTTAGAACCTAGTTTGCATGGATTTGTTTTTGCAAACAAATACAGTGGGAGAATCAATCAAATGAAATGGTTTTATCTCTACGTACAATATATTCAAAACTCAGGGTGTTGGCTTTCTCTGAGAATTGATATCGATGCATTCGATACCCATATGTCTCTGAATTGAGACCAAATTGACTGTGGAAGCTTGTGCTAAGCATCGATATTGATGCTCGTAGCTTTCATTATATTCAAAACTAATAGTGTTAGACTGCTCCGAGCATCAATATTTATAACAACCTAAGAATCTGGAGCTTTTCAAATTCTTAAGACATTCTAAATTTATAAATCAATAACATTCATAAGTACAATTTCCAAGAGCATTAGTCCAAAGCATAAATTAAACATTTAAATTTAAACATCAAAGTCTCAAAGTCACTAAGGGATTTAGCTACAAGGAACAAGTTTTAATTTAAACCAAAAGAGTAATCAAAATGGGGCTGATCCCATCAAAAGAGTAATCAAAATAGGGCTAATCCCATCAAATATATATATGGGGAGTATTCTAGTGCATCCGTCCCTCACCACATTTCCTTTTTTTAACCTATCAAAGGTCAAAAAGGTGTCATGATTTTTATTTTTTTGTCTTTTTGCACATTAATGCTTGCCAAAAAAAGGAGTGTCCCTCACAAAAATGGTGAGGGTTAGATGCACTTGAATATTTTCCTATATATATATATATACATATATATATGTTCATCGTATGCGCAATCAGCCATGGATACCAAAGTCTATAGGTTGATCTCCATCATTCCTCAATCCCGTTACGAATGCATTACCTGTAGTGGGACAAACTACTAGTCAATTACACTAGTAAGTAGAATTCCTAAATCAAAGAAAAATCATCAAGTATAAAGTGAGTTTAACGTCAGCCTTATAGAAACATGAAAAGTAAGCCACTGATGTTTAGTAGTGTAATTTGACCTTTCTTTTCCTTCCCGAGTATCCCTCCGCGTCAAAATACTGGTCAACTAAAATACTCCACATGGGGGGTCATAAGCTTTCCTTGAAAGAAAAGTTCATAATTACATTCAACAACATGGCTTGTTGTACTACCATGATTGTTAGACTTCCACAAGGGAAATTTATATTCATGTTGGGACAAGTCTACCACCAATTTTAATTCAAGCAGTTCTTATACTTCCACAAGGGAAATTCATACTCTTATCGTGACAAATCTGCGACCAACCGTAATTCAAGCAGTTCTTTTACTTCCACAAGAGAACTTCATATTCTAGTTGTGACAAGTCTACCACCAATCTTAATTCAAGTAATTCTTATACTTCCATAAGGGATGTGCATATTCTTATTGTAATAAGTCTGCCACTGATTTTATTTCAAAGGTCAAATCCAATACTAGTAGAAAGCGGACACTCCATAATAACTAATAGTTCAAACTTCAACTTAGCTCAAAGATTCCACATTAAGTATCATCACATCTTTCCATTGGCCAATCCCCCATATTTTGAGTTAAAATCTCTCCCTACTCCAAATCAGAATTGGCAGCCCAAGTATGTGGCATTGCCCATATCTCCTTTAGGGTCCTAGTTATTCATAGATAAAACACATTGATCAACGTATAATTTGCAATATTTAAACTTAGACCTTACTCTTATCATTTTCAAGTGCTCGAAGTGTTTTATATTAAATCCTCACTTTCAACCAAAAGTTCAATAACATATAATTGATGATATCGAAAATCTGGATTACACAATTCAAAGTTAATACGCAATAATAGAATGAACAGTAATAAGAATGTTTGGCCAGAATTGGTTATTTCAACAATTACTCATCTTATTCACATGATCTTAAAGAAGTAGTAAATAAAGAGGGGTTTCTTAACTATAATAATAAGGCCAAGGACTATTATGTAATTTAGATAAGGATTCTTAGTATGAAATAACATTAAAATGAAATCTTCATAAAATTGAAATAATTTAGAATTCTAGGGATCTTTCTATAATTTTCAGAAAGTATTATAAGCGTCAAAACATGGTTCAAACAAAACCTTATTCAAGGAAACCAGCCACTAGCCCTATTTTGGGACACTTGGATGAGGGGCCTAATGGTCCAATCGTCCCAAGTCCATTATCATAGTGGTTGCCTACTAGTCCCCCACCAAATGTGGGAGACTGATCATAGATTAGGTGGACCACTTGGGGCCACAACTCATAGACGTCCAAGGATATATATTTAACGACACAGAACTAGAAATTTTTGGGTTTTGATTCTTCCTCCATGCTATTCCACCCTTCTCTCTATTAGAAAGCAATATTCAAGAAGTGTATTAATCATGGCATCCATTTATCCAATTACCTACACAGAAGATTTAGGTTCTCATCATCAAATATCAATATCAGAAGGGTCAACAGTTTAAGTATTTACAATAGATTAGATCTGATGTTGAATAGTGGACCCCTATGGTCAAAATGAAAAAGAGACTTCATCTTTGGGATCCCCTATTAGTCCCAAAGATGGATTCGCATCTTGTTTTCTAGAATAAAAATATCAACAAGTGGCTCGAACATCTATTTTTCCAATAGAATAGTTCTTGAAAGACCAATTCCTGGAACAGCACTATAATTCATTGAGTATGCAGGTAGTTCTACTCACCTTGAATATGTAATCATTGCTTGTGCCGTGAGTGATCTCAAGCCAGACATCCACTTAGCAAACTGCCCTTTGCTGCGATTCTCTACTTCTATTATCAAAGATGGATTCGCATCTTGTTTTCTAGAATAAAAATATCAACAAGTGGCTCGAACACATATTTTTCCAATAGAATAGTTCTTGAAAGACCAATTCCTGGAACATCACTATATTTCATTGAGTATGCAGGTAGTTCTACTCACCTTGAATATGTAATCATTGCTTGTGCCGTGAGTGATCTCAAGCCAGACATCCACTTAGCAAACTGCCCTTTGCTGTAATTCTCTACTTCTATTATCAATGGCACAGATCATCATTAGATCTTTCTATCTCTACCTCTCTTAATCTATGGGAAAATATCCAAAGAAGAGAGGTGTCCTCTTTACATACTAAGCTTGGATGTCTAGTGGAGGAATCCCATTTGAATTTCTCTTCTTTGAAGAGTCACATGGGAAAGCGACAAGGTCACACCAATTGGTGTACAACGAGGAGTCGTCTTAGGGAACTACACAGTTATTACAAATGGGTTTAGGTTAAATTTCTACCACCGAAAGACCTGATAAGACTTGGTGCAGCAGCCCAATCCAACCTTGAATTGGGCTAGCCGAATGTAGGCCCATCTATGCTAGGTTGGCCCACGAGGTAAGTTTAGGGTTATCACAATATTGATTCTCATATGTCACTAAATTAGGGTCAATGTAAGCCTGTGTGCCCTTTGTTTTCAATATATTGAAAACTATGAGTGTTGGCTTGCTCTGAGATGCTCATATGTCACTAAATTGAGGCCAAACTGATAGTGTAAGCCTATGCTAAGTATCAATAACGATGCTCATAGTGTTCAATAATTCCTGGTCAAACTTAGTGTAAGCTTATTCAATGTAAACTTATACATTCACATTCAAATTCTCTTACACATTCATCTGCACATGGAGATATTTGGGATTCACATTAAAGTTCATGTCTCATTTTCACATTCATGTTCCAGTTCACCATTCACATTCATCTTCACCCTCCAAATCACATGTAAACTAACACACCCACCTAAAGAAATTGAAGTACAGAAAATACAAAGAATCTTGCATAGTTATATCTAAAGTCTCCAAAAACTAAATTGTGATCAAATATCTACAAAACATAATCTACCAAAACCCAATCACGAGAAGAAGGGAAAAATTAACTTTTTATAAGATATAGAGGGTGAGTAGTTTCTAGTTTTAGGTTGGATCTCAATTTTATCTGATTCCACTTGTGAGGAGGAAGAAGAAGACAACAAGTCATCGAAGAAGCTTCCAATTCATCAGCTATCAATGTTGATGGGCTAGGGGAGGACCATTCCTGCTCCACCCATGTCAACCGGGCATGTGGCGGAGGTAATCTTTTGGTGTTTTGCTTCAGTAATTTGAAAAAGGGGAAGCGACGTTGCTGGAGAGGAAGAAGATGATGGTGGAGATAGAGATGATAATGGGGTATTCTTGCTGTCATAGTTGATGGGTACACAAGATGATGAAGAGAAACAAATGGGGAAAAAGGGTCACACATGTGTTTATTGTATGTATGGACATTTGAGTGTTGGCAAATTCATTGGGATATGAACAAAACTGGGCTTCATTATTAATCATGTATTTTAATAGATGGACTGTGCTGTTTAACAATACTAAAATTTTCAATTTACCCAGACTGCGCTCGTGCGTGCAACAAATCGTACTTGTTCGTCAAAACCCAAGATGAATGCATTGAAAATTTTCAGACTGTGCTCTTGCGCACTTTGAACCGTGTTCATGCATCAATTCCAAAGACGATTATCCAGGAGCCCCATAAGTCACACACTCGTGCATCGATCCCCAGATATCAAGTCTATCCAATCGCGCTCGTGCTCGATTGAGAGCATGCTCGAGCACATAGTGGCAAAATTATTTCCAAGATTTTCAAACTTTCTTTTTTCTCTTTCTACTTTTAGGAAAGACAATTTATGCAAGTGGGAGACTTAAACTATGAAGCCAAGCCTATATATGGGGTCATTCTCTCCCAATTGAGATTATCTATCTTCTTGAAGAACAACCTAGCTTTCATTGAAAATTGAAGCACCCTCTCTAGAGCATCTTGTGAAGAATCTGCAATGCTGAACCCTTTGCTCTAAATCTACTCATCTACTCTCTTAAGAAGTAGATTCAACTTGAAGAGCCTATTAAGTTGGTTGTTTCAAGCACGGTGAAAGTGAATGGAGAAGAGTCGGCTAGATCATCGTAGTCCTTAGGTTAAGGTACAACTGGGGGGGGGGGTGGGATCTGTGAATATCTCTTGTAATCTTCAATTACATAGTTCTTGCAACTCCTGGTTAAGGTGGCCCATGGTTTTTTTCGAGTAGGGCTTTCCATGTGAAATATCGTGCCACTTGTCTCTTGTGTGATTGCTTAATTAGTTAGTTTAATTAATATGAGATTTCTGCCATTCATATTAGAATATGTGATTGGGACCTTAAGACAAAACTAGGGCACTTCAATTCACTTATGTTTTATAATGACCATCTGATTTTTTTTTTTCTTAAAAGTCCTCCATCATGCAATTCAGACTGCCAAAGGAATGTAATATTGGTCTCTTACACTTCTAGTCTATGTTTTTGAATTTTATGAATTTTGAGCTGGTTTCTATTTAGGGAGGATGAAGAAATTAATGGGGATAGAAATAGGCCAAGGCGTGGTTAATCATGGAGTTGATTTTCTACGTCATGCAGAAAATTTATCTCTGCTTTCTTTCTATAAAATGAAATCTGACTCATGCAAATCTCCACCCTCTACGCTTCTCTCCCTTGTAATTGGCTTCACCTCTATTTTAGGAGCTCACAAAATGCCCTTAGGTTAGGACCTAATGGTTCATTGGATTACTCCAATTATTAACGCTGCGGTGACTATGACATCCACCATAGAGTCCCCCCATTTCCAAGTGATCATTTTACCTGATTAGCTGTTAAACTTTTAACATCAACAAAGCACAAGCAGATATAGCAAAAGAAGAAAGGACCCTAAAAATCAGGATGCTAAAATCATCTTCCATGAATCATTTGAAAAAGAGAACACTTCAAAACAAAATTCAAGAGTCATTTACATGAAATGCTTAGAAGAATTATATCTATTGAAATCCGATGAATGCAAGGGTAATGCCTGGAACTCTAGAGCCCTCATTCAATCTATACAAAGCCCATGCCTTCTTCTCTTCATTGTCTATAAAGATTTGTAGAGCTTCCAATCAGATTTGAATGGCGGCTTGCAATTGTAATTCGACAAAAAGTAGTTTTACTAAAACAGCACCCCCTGTGTCAGCTTATTGCCTGTAGTAATCCTCAAGAAGCTTTGTTCAATCTAAGGTATGCTGCTTTTCATCTTCTATCTTCGGTCTAATTTATGCTGCTTTTCATCTTCAATCTTCAGCCCCCACTAAGGATGAGAGCATAGAGAATTTCGTTCCATGCATCAGGGACCCCAGGGAGACACTGGTGGCTGCAATCCTGCTTCTTGAGTGATGCAGGCCTCATTGTGGGCCCGCGATAGTATCTGGATGGGTGGCCATCTGGCCTAAGTGCTGTCATGTGGGTCACATCCATAGTGTCTATGTCCAACTTCAGCTCTGGATCCATAACAGACAAGGCCTCTCTGATGGGGTTCGTCAGGTGAGCCCATGGTGGGGATGATGACAGTGACGATGAGCTTATATCTGGCTGCGTTTCCAAAATCACAGCGCCCTCCAGTCTTCCAATTCCTAGCTCTGGATTGAAATGATTAAACCCCTTCAGATCAAATACTACCAATCTCTTAAAATTAAAACATTGCAAAAAGGTTGAATGCTTTGGCAAAATGGAAAGAAACGAAGTTTTAGAACCCAAAAGAAAAGAAGTTTTGGAACCCCTTTCCTCTACCAGTACTTGCTCACTTTTTAAAATTTATGCACATCATATGTTTCTCATGTTCCCATGACATCATTTGAATCAGATATAACAATGCATAGAGTGCAGCTATTATTGATGAAGACCAAAAAAAAAAAAAAAAACTGGGCTCCTATGCTAAAGCACTTATCTTGCAAAATTATTTATTTCCTGCATGCTTCTATGTTGTTCTACTCAATTTGCAATGACTTCTATGCAAGAGCAGCCCAACAATCAAGCCAAACTTCTCCAAATGTTCTTTAGCCAGCAAAAAAGAATTGGATAGTTGAATGACAATTAGAATTAGATAAAACAAATTATGATAAAAGCAATAGAACCACATTAGTAACCAAGAACTGGATCTAACTACCGCCATCATCAAAGCATTGTCTCAATTATTCTGGGTGAGCTAAAAGCATGATTTATTCAAACAAAAAAAATCTGTATAATATAAAAAAATATAGGAACCAACCTGTAATACTGAAATCAAATTCACTTCCCTACTTATCCAGTCAAATAATGTCTGAATTGATTTCCGGTAAGCATCTTCTACGCTCACATCCATATTCACATCACCGCCTATTTGGAAATAGCAGCCCCTGCCCACATATTACCGTTCCAAAATCCTAGTTATTGATACTTCTAACATAGGTAACTAAAATTCTTGCTAATCAAGTTTAGACATTGATGTTCGTGCCCATATTTATATCAAGATTACTAAAAGATGAGCCTTCAGGTCTGCGGCACAGTGACAGGTCGTTAGTTCAATTGATCCCTTGCCGGTGTGGCCAAACAGTTGCGCTCTTGTCATATCAGGTGCAAGTTATCTTTTTTTGTGAAAGCACTCTGTTGAGCAAAACTCATCCTTGGTGAACCATATTATCAAAGTGGACCCCACAGAATAGCAAACCCACCCAAATTTCAGGTCGAGCCCACTTCCCGTCACTGTCGAGTCTTGATTGAAAGGTATATTGATTAGCAAATAAAAACATATGTTCTTTCTTGTTGATCTGATCCAATCTCAGACATAATAAGATAAAGAATTTCAAGAGATTTTTATTACCCAAGTTTAATCTTGTTATGGTTCCACCAGTTGCCTGTGTTGAAAATAAGAACATCTCCATCCTTCCACCGTGCAGAGCTAGAATCTATGACATCCAATTTCAGTATCGATTGCACATTTGCTGGAGCCCCAGCTGGCAACCGACCCTCCTGCACTAAAAAAGGAGATCTGCAGTACTCTACTGTGCAGTTATGTGACTAGAATTTAAATATCAAGGACCCAATGTGCTTTGTTATTGGGCTTCTATTGACTTCATAGACTGAATCCTTATCAGAAATTGCAGAAGACAGCATGCAGAGAAGGGATTCCCATTGGTTTCTGCCTATTGAATCATCTGCCCTGGTATATGGCGGCTTCATGTTCGGATTGCTTCATGTTTGGTGATAGAGAACATTGGTGATACTCATCAGAAGAGTGAAAATTCTCTGCCCAGTTTTCCTATTTTCCCACTAGCGGAGAATTTTTCACTACCTATTTAAAAGGGTTTTAAGAAAAGTTCAATGATAAATGGTTTCAATTACCAACATAGTTGGGCGAATATTTGATGATGATGAGCGAATATTTTAAAAAGTTTATCTAATCAACAGCAAGCAAAGATCAATTTCTTCAAATTTTATTTGGATGCCTTAGATTGGAGAGACAATAACACCCAATATATTAGACTTTTTGTATTAACCGAGGGACCGTTTGGAACTCTAATCTAATTATTAACAGCTAATTTGATTAAGTTCTATAAGAAAAGCTTTAACTTTTAAGTTCTAATTTTAAAATGATAAAATTATAAAAAGCTAATGTTTGATGATGCAATTGGGGCCCCACATTAAGGAATTATGGTAATTAAGGCCTACCTTTTAAATTTTCCATTGTAGAATCCATCATTTACATCATTTTAAACTTTCATCCGTTTAGTTTTTATTTAAAACACATTAATTTTTGCATTATCCACTTCATCCGCTTCCACTAAAAATCTCTAAAACTAAACACCGCACATTTCTAAGGTGAGCCGAACCCAAAAAAAAAAAAAAAAAAGCCTATTTCTACAGTTACCAAATACTCCTAACTCTAAAAACCATGTTAATTTCATCTTCCTATGCGCATCCGGCATCACCTCACTGTTTATTGAGACAAATATTTGTAGAATTTTTTAAAATATCACAAGAATATCACCAATTTCACATCAATGATCAAACAGTATTTTCTTTAATAATTTTGTGTTATTTTTTGATATTTGTACATATTGTTAAAAAAAATGATGATAATATCATAATAAAAAAAGGGAAAAGATTCTGGAAAAAACCTGCAACAAATGTTTTTATTGGTATTTATATTAATTTAATAACTAATTTACACTTTTGAACCGTTATCTTAATAATATTCCGAGAAAAGCAAAAACTTGAGAAATATTTCAACAAATTTTAATTAATTATGTTAGTTTATTGAAAAATAAATATTATTTTTGAAGCCACCGATACAAACGAGACATTGCTCTGAACCACTATAATTTTATTGACGTGCCCAACTGCTATTGGAGGGCTTAGAATCTTTCCTCAGCTCTAGTCAGAGCTCCTTATCAGAAGATGAAATCCAGCTGTGTGGAGAAAACTAGTAGAAGAAGCAGCAGAAAGAGATGAGTGGAAAAGAGGAATTTGGAGCCTTCACCGAAAAATTCGCACTGCGTCCTCCATCCAACTCTCCCCAACTTCCTTTACACTCTCTCACCTTTGCCATCAAAGATATGTGAGCTCTCTCTCTCTCTCTCTCTCTCTCTCTCTCATATTCCAATAACTATGATTGACTATGTGCCCAAACAATTGGGAGTGAAGTGGGCCCATCTCTGGCACTATCACTTCATCATTTGCCTTTTTCTATTATTTTTTTTAGATTTTTGGGTTCTACAAGAGTTTTTGTCTGATTAAAAAAAAGGTTCTTCTAATCAAATATTCAATTGCAGAATATTGACAAAAGTTCATAGTGGGGTGATCATAATCATGGGTTAGAACTTACAGTGTAATTGGGTTGTGAGATGGACTGTGGAAAACCAAGAGTGTTGAAAAGTAGGAGAGATTGAAGTTAATGGTGGGGTGATCATAATCATGGGCTAGAGCTTATTGTTGTAATGGGGTCGTGAGACAGTTTGTGGAAAACCAAGATGCTGAAAAGGTAGAGAGGTTAATAGTGGGGTGATCATAATCATGGGCTAGAACTTATTATTGTAATGGGGTTGTGAGATGGACTGTGGATGTCAGGCCGCAGATTTTAGTTTTTGGGTCAAGTCGGTTTGTCAAATTTGAGTCGGGTTGAGAGGGGTTAGATGGACTGATTAAACACACTTGGGCCTTGGGCTGAGTTATTTTACCCTTTTAGGCCAAAAGACCTTTTTTGAAATTTCATAAAACTTATTAGAAAGTAGGGAGCCCTTCTTTGTAATTTAGAAAAACATTTTCATAATATAAATCCTAAGGTCTTCCCCATTTTTCCATCTTCTTCCTTTCCTCTTGCAACCAAGTCCTAAAAGCTCTCCAGAGAGAAACTTAGTTGATCTTCAGATCTATTGTTGGCATCGAGATCAACTGTAAACAATGTCTTCTTGGTTGCTTTCTTGAATCACATGCTTTATTTATGATTTATTTGTTTTGGTTTGATGTTTTGGGTTAGGGATTAATAATGAAGATCTGTTTTTGATTGAAACTAATATGATTCATTCGAATGGATTTCAAGTCTTTGATAATATGGATTTGATTTCGTTTATTTACGAATTTGATTTCTTTTATTTTAAATAAAGAATAAAAAAATTAATAACCGGCAGCAACAGCGCAGGCGCTGCCTAGGCATGCTAGGTGGCATGGTTGCCCAGGATGCCCAGGCAGCGGGCGAGGCTAGGCCGCTACTGGCATCCTAGCCTGTTGGCAGCCTAGCCTACTAGGCTGCTGGCAGGCCGGGTTGTTGGGGAGTCTGGGCCAGCTTCAACAGCGTAAGGCGCAATAAAAAATAATATAAATTAATTAGTATTTAGTATATTATTTTCAAATGATTTAGAACATTGCATTTTAACTAATGGTCTAGTAGATTAATGGAGGATTGATTATATTAATTAGTTCTCAATTAGGCGCTATTAGAAATTTAGTTAGGATTGTTTATAAATTTGATTGGGGTTTAATTACTTGTGGTTAATATTTTACTTAGATGGATTAGAATTTAATAAGAGGTAATTGGGGGGGCGGGGGGTTGATTAAATCTTAATTAGAATGTATCTAGAATTCTAACTTGGATTCTAATTTGAGTTTAGGTTTTGAAACGGAATATGAGATTTGGATCTTTTATTTAAATATAAAATGATAAGGTGTATTCATATACAACAATCATAATTAATAACTTAATTATTCCCTCTCCTTTTTTATTATAATGCAATTAAGTTTGGATTTGGAATTTGAATATCTTTTATACAATTTGTAACACACACTAATTATACATAATTGGATTAGATGGATTCCTGTCTTTTTAGAAAATTTTGGTTAAATGTTC
The DNA here is from genome assembly GCA_037013555.1 of Sextonia rubra. Taxonomy (NCBI): domain Eukaryota; kingdom Viridiplantae; phylum Streptophyta; class Magnoliopsida; order Laurales; family Lauraceae; genus Sextonia; species Sextonia rubra. The sequence goes on from JASUAD010000001.1 coordinate 128,704,081, forward strand.
ACATGAGAATTGGGCTGAATTCAGGATGGAAATGTGAGGTTTGGGATGCACTATATGATAGACACTGAAAGTAGGATATTGGCATCGTGAACTCACATTTTCATTGTAAAAGAGGGTTAGTTCTCCTATGTATATTTAACTAACTATGACCGTTAGGTGGATTAGTGCTTAGCCTCAGAGAACTTGAATTGACACACGATCATAATACACTTTTAAATTAAGTAATCTAAATGATTAAATTATCATGGGATTGGATATTATAAATTAAGGGATTCAAAGCATGATTCATGGTGCATTAGTAGACATATCCATTTCTATAAACATTTATATATATTTGACCGACTGTAGTCGGAGGTAGACGTATGCCATTGGGTCAGTGTGTACGGTGGGATATAGTACATAGCTGTGCCATCTGTTATATTCGTAGGAATACTCGTTTTTGTATATATATCTGTGGGAATACCCATTTTTGTATATTATATTTGCGGGAGTACCCGTTTTTGGTATATTGTATCTGCAGGGATACCCGTTTTTGTGCATTCATGCCATTGGGTTTCATTCGGTATAGTTTGGGACATAATGAATATTATGTTTTAATCCAGTTGATTAACACTGTTGCTTGCAGTATACCCTCTTGCTAGATTACGGCAATTTGATCCACTGCTTTTAGTGTCTATGTTCCATTACTGATGCTGAACCAGAGGGTCAGGCGACGCAGGAGATTCCGCCAGACGACGGAGTTATTGAGTGGAGCGCTAAAGACATCATCTTAGGTGTCCTAGTATTGATGCTAAGATTTGGAACTTTAGATTATGTAACAAAGCCATGCTTGGGCCATTAGTTTGTTTATTAGATTTATTTGTCTTAGAATTACAATTTTAATTATCATGCTTTGAAGCACTTGACCTGACTTTTATTATTAATGAGATTTGTTACATGATTGATATATGATATTCATCTACGAAGATTATGGATTTCAATTCCGTGTGTGATTATGGTTGCTTGATCACCAAGCATAGCCTCATGAAGGACTTCAATCCACCCAGAATTAGGGCCTGTATCATTATGTAAGAAAATTTTTAAGTGGTCTCAATTCTCACACCCTTAGGACCGGGTTTGGATCCGACCCCGTTTTGGGGACTTGACAATGGAAAACCAAAATGTTGAAAAGTAGGAGAGATTGAAGTTACTAGTGGGGTGATCGTTATCATGGGTTTAAACTTATTGGTGTAATGGGGTTGTAAGATAGATTGTGGAAAACCAAAGTGTTGAAAAGCAGGAGAGATTAAAGTTAATAGTGGGGTGATCATAATCATGGGTTAGAACTTATTGGTGTAATGGGGTTGTCAGAAGGATTGTGGAAAACCAAAGTGTTGAAAAGCAAGAGAGATTGAAGTTAATAGTGGGGTGATCATTATCATGGGCTAGAACTTAATGGTGTAATGGGGTTGTGGAAAACCAAAGTGTTGAAAAGTAGGAGAGATTACTGGTTGTAGATGGGGAAATAGTGGACAGGTGGGTTCCAAGCTATGATGCCCAGATACGACATGGATACGATAAGGACGGTGGGGATACGGATTTTATACATAAAAAGTGAAATATCAGATATAATACGACATGATAGGTTGCCCATTTTGAAGTATCCGTGCATTATAGGTTCCAAGTATGGTAAATTGCAAATTAGTCCATGTATTGGTGCAAAGTATAGTTGAACTGACCATGTCTATGTCATTATAATTAGATTGATCCAGAAAACGGTCTTGATTTGAAGTAGATTGGCCTGGTTTTAATCATTGTGGATCTTATGCTCAAGGGTTGTGGGTGAGAAGTTAATAAAGTATAGAAATTCCCTACATCAAGCCCATTAATCAATCTGAAATGGATGAGTTACAGAAGAGATTTTTTTTTTAATCTGATTCATCTACTAATTAAGGGATTTATCTGATCCAGTGTAACTTCTGGGTTGTTGAGAGATTATGTTAGGTGACAAACATTGTAGATTGAGAAAAAGGCAGTCAGTAGGATTCAAATCACATAACATTGGACATTCAGGAATGCTAGACCTTTTCAGGCTACTTGCACTACCATTCCGAGATACTCCTTTTATTTCTTTCTTTCTCTCTCTCTCTCTACATATATATAGGAGAATGTTAGTATGCCTCTGTGGTGAAGGATGCTTACATGGCATTCTTATTTGTACTTGAGCATTCCTCTTTGTCATATAACTTTTTGTCTTTTGCACATTAATATATCCAAATATGGAAGTGTCACTCACCCTATGGTGAGGGATGGTTGCATACTAATATTCTCCATATATATATGGATATATATGTCCCTAGAGGTTACATTGAAATTTTTAAGAATATAAATGAATGAGCAGTAACAAATGTGAAAACCACATTTGGAGAAATGGTGGATTTTTCGTGACTATAGGTTTACATCAGGGATCAACCTTAAGCACTTATCTCTTTGCATTAATTATGGATAAGTTTACTGTGTATATTCAAGAAGAAGTGCCATAGTGTATGTTGTTTGCAGATGATATAGCATTGGTGAATGAATCAAGAGATTGTGTAAATGTAAAACTTGAGAGATGGCGGAGAGCATTAGAATGTAGAGGCTTTAAAATAAGTCGTAGAAAGACAGAATATATGGATTGCAACTTCAGTGGACATATATAAAGTGTTGAAACCACTGTCAAAATTGAAACCCATGAGATACCACGTAAAGATTGTTTTCGATACCCAGGCTCGATGATTAGTAAAGATGGGGAGATTGGCGAAGATATGAAGCATAGGATAAAAGCTGGATGGCTGAAGTAGAGACTAGGTTTTGGAGTGCTTTGTGACAGATGAATGCCAACGAAATTAAAGGAGGACAAATTTTACGGGACAGTGGTTAGACCAGCTAGGACATATGGAGCAGAATATTAGCCAATTAAGAAGACGCATATTTATAAGATGGATGTAGCAGAAATGAGAATGCTTAGGTGGATGTGTGGTAAAACTAGAAAAGATAAAATTAGAAATAAGCGCTTTCGAGAGCATTTAGGGGTAGCACCAATAGGGTATAAGATTAGATAAATCCGTTTAAGATGATTTAGGCATGTTGAGTGTAGGCCGGTAATGGCACCGGTGAGAAAAAGTTTGGCTATACAAGTAAATTGCCCATCAAGAGGTAGAGGTAGGCTGAAAAAAACATTGATGGAGGTCATTGATTCAGATTTGAAGATGTTTAACTTATCGAAGGATTTGGCTCAAAATAGAATAAAATGAAGAAACAAAATTCAAGTCGCCGACCCCAATATGGTTGGGATAAGGCTTTGATGATGATGATGATGATATATAGATAGATATATATATATATATGAATGTATGCATATGTACTGAAGGGTTTGACAAGGATTGCTTGATATGGGTTTCTTTTAGTTTGAAGAATGAATAGGATGGTTTGAATTGGTTAAGCTATGGTTAGACTGGTTTTGTGTTAGGACTCAGGAATATCCACATGTTGAGTTTCTAAGTGCAATGTCTACAGCATGTTTTGTGGGGCTTTTGTTTAAACATATCAAAAAAAAGCAAAGCTGTGATTTAGCGCCCAGTCCACAAGGTAGTGCTCTGTCACAATCAACGCCACCTTTGTGCCAAATATCAGTTGGAGCAGAGTGGTGGTCACCATTGGATTGAGTTGTGAGATTACTTTATGTGGAAACACTTTAATCCAAAGGCAATTATCACTTGATTGAGTGATAATTGGTCTTGTGGCAATTCATAGGGGCTGATGTGGACTGGATGATCTGCCTTGATAAGATGTGGACTCACACATATAGTTTACTTATAACTACTAGTCATGGTAGTGTTAGCTTTATATAATCATCTTCCTCTTTGTTACACATGCATTATGTTTCTAATGTTAACTTCTGTAGCAGATTCGACATAAAGGGGTATGTTACTGGGTTTGGTAATCCTGATTGGGCAAGGACTCATGAAGCTGCCACCTTGACAGCTCCTTCTGTTTTGGCAATTTTGGACAGTGGGGCCACATCTGTCGGTAAAACTGTCATGGATGAGATGGCCTACAGGTTAGAGTTAGAAGCATTTGATTTAGATATTTAAGAATCTTCTTTACTGTTTTTGGTTCTTCAAAAATTATATTAACCATTGCAATGCAAATGAATATATCCTGACAAGGAGCAGATTGATGGTTCCCTATTCAATTGTGTTTAAAGCTATATGGAAATTTGAAACCACATTATTAGGACTGCTTTCCTTTTCCTCCCATTCCATTCCCAATCATTATCTACAGAAATGGTGGCTGGTGATTTGGATGGGAAACTCAGGAGAGTAGTATCACACTTACTGTAATTTTTTATCTGTGCTCTTCCATTTGCCCTGGAAATGAGCAATTATCAATCCCTTCTAGCTAATTTAAACAAAGCACTTAGAATTTTGCAAACTTCCAGTTGTACCCTAACTCTTTAGCTTAGTACCTTAACGCCAAATTAAAGCAATGCTTCTTGAAACATGCCTCTAGAAAGAAGATAAGATTCATATTTCTATATTTTCCCAGTGCGATCTTGTGGTGAATCTCATAATATGCTTTCCCATGAAGATTGCATTTTCGAATGCATCTGTGGGTTCCAGTAGTATCAATTCCATCACGATGGTCCAATGGAAATACTATATAACCTCCATAACTATTTGTTTGCAGTATCGATGGAGAAAACAAGCATTATGGAACTCCCACTAATCCATGTGCTCCGGATCGGATACCTGGAGGATCTTCTAGTGGTTCTGCTGTGGCAGTTGCGGCAGAGCTTGTGGATTTCTCCTTGGGTGAGATTCTTCAGCACAGGTTGCAGAATAGCTTTCCTTTTCTTTATTTGTTTCTTTGTTTCTGTTTTTTTTAAGTAATATGGCCAGCTTGGTAAGTTTCAATGAAAACTTTGCATGCTTTGTTAATGTTGTATGTGGATCAACATATTTGAGATGAAAGCATGAAAGTCAAACGTTACATGGAAATGGTTGAAGTCTGACTTTCCATCTTGTGAGCAGAACTTTATCTTTTTTATGTTTAATCCAAGCTAAATTGTTGTAATTTGGGGATGGTTACCTCCAGAATTTTATGCCCTTACTCCCTCCTGGTTTGCAACGAAAGGAGCATATCTCGCGGTTGGAAGATTTTCACTTCCACAACCATGAGATTGTATGTTCGAGTCTAGTTACCAAAAGGTAAAAAAAAGTTGAGAGATTCAAATACATGTAGAAGAGAGCACTTTAGATATGGTAAAGACCTTGAGAGATTGGATTCTAATGCATTTTGATTCCAACATGTTCTCTTGTGTTGGAGGATGGTGTTTGAACTTTGAATGTTTGATGCATTGTAAGTTGTGACCTTACTAGACAGAGAGGTACCGGTTTTGGTCAATCGGATTTTCATCCATGTTGGATTATAAAGAGGGTCAATGGCAGTGCCATTTTGGTCTGATAAATGGTACTGAAGTTCATGTTTGATCACATTATAGAGATCTACTCATAACCTTTGTCATGCAGCTGTTGATCTCTGACTCTATGACACAGGTACTGATACTGGAGGAAGTGTAAGAGTGCCTGCAGCTTTCTGTGGTATATTGGGATTTCGGCCTTCACACGGACGTGTTTCTACTGTTGGTGTCATTCCATTGGCTCAAAGCTTTGATACTGTTGGTGAGGAACTAATATTGGACTTGGATAATTTATCAGATCAGAAAATAAATTAATCATTTATCAGCGCTCTCTCTCCTTTTTGTTGGTGAGCTGGAATACAAACTGTTCACCTCAGTTATAGTACCTTTGCTCTTATGGCATGACATGGGTTATGCTTTAGAACATTTTTACCACTTCAATTAGGGCATACTTTTTTAATCGGTATTGCATTTTTGGAATTATAAGCAATGTATTCCTATCGAAGGGGCTAAATGTAGAAGTTGAGGACCCACAAAGGCCTAATAGATAGTGTTCCGTTTGATAGGAAATGATTGCCCAGCTGTCACCTTGGTAAGTCAAATACTAGGAAAGTAAGGGTCTCATCTACATCTCCACTTTTTATCCTTCACTAACCTCTTTTATTGTCCTACATTAGAATTGTTTTTATTGGTAACTATAAAGATTGTATTAATCAATGGAGAGATGGTTTAACAGAATTAACCAACCAACTACCAAAGTTCTAGGTTAAAATGCCTGCATGCTTAGAAAACAGAAGAAAAACCACCCACCTTCCAAAGCAGGATCCAAGAAGTCAACTTCCTTACCCTTGGAGGCCCTGTAGCAAGAAAGCCTCCTCATCATGCACAATATCAACCATCCTTAGGTTATTAAACTCTCTTCTGGAAGAAGTTCATTTGGCTTTCCAAAGAATCACCTTTGGGAAAATATCATCAACAAACAAAATCAACCTCCTAAAGATCCCGTCGTTTCTTTCCTTGCAAACTAATTGTTAAATGGAAATGGGAACATGCCTCCAAAGGACTGCACCACAACCAAAGAAAAGAAACGACCTCCAAGCCTCAACCAAGCCAACTGGAGACTCTGGAACATCAAGAAATACTATACTAGAGAAGGAAACAATACCAATTAGTGTAAGAGAACTCATAATGCAAGAAAAGGTGATCAACCATTTTTTTTCTTTATTTTATTTTATTTTATTTTATTTTTTATTTTTGCTCTTACCACATAACAAACAAAAATTTGAATTGGACTTTGAAGTCATGCGTCTGCTTGTGATATTGTTTGTAATGAATATCCTTCCCAAAACTACTAGCCTCCAAAATGCATCCACCCTTGGAGGGCTCGTATCCAACTAAATGTGCGAGCTAGGGTCTAGGGCACTTGACGAGATGCACCTCTCGCAACTCCTTGAAAAGTGAATTGCATGTGAATGAGTCAGAAGGATGTGACTTGAAAATACCATTGTATGCCTCTTCCAATGCAAATAAAAATGGTGGAAAGCACAGTCAACAACTTATATTGTGAATTCCTACAAATGTAGTACAAAGCGGGCAAATAAGCCTTGTAATTCATTTAGTTTTGAATTCCATATATTTGTTCAATGTGAATTGAAAGTCAATGTTTCATTTATTTTCCTTATTCAAATGGTGGTTGAGTCATGTGCTAAATTTATTGATTAATAGTGAAGTAATTTCCATGACGTGTGTTAATCCTTTAAATAATAGATCAAGAGCCAGTTATGCCATATTTCTCTCTCACCAACTTCAATGGTGAAATTGTTAGGATTGTTAACCAATTGTGCATGTTGTTTGCAGGAGCTAATTAATTGGCCTGTATCCTTCTTGGATCATAAACAAATTGACTAACTACTTGGACAGCACAGAAATGTCCAGTCTATTTATGTTACGGTGAATGAAACCAATTTCTAGCTTTTTGCACAATTGTGGGATCATCCAACAGTTAATCTTCTTCATCCTTTTTAGTTCCATGGGAGCTTCCACCTGATTATCCTCAGTTAGTCTAGTTGATGACACTAGATATCATATGTCTATTATCATGATACATCAATTGAAGAAATATAAGTGAGAAATCCAAGACATCCATCTCAAAGAAGGATGTAATATTGTTTTCCCAAGAATGGTGTTAAGTAGTTAGTTTGCCACACCTTTAGTGTCTAAGCATTTTGGGTGTATTGGTTAGCAAACTGAGATGGTATTAGAGCCAACACATCCCAAGTTTGAATGCATACAGGACAAAAGAAAAAGAAAAATGCCTCATGTTGCATCTTGTGTGCGGGTGCATGTATATAGGGCAAAAAGGCCCAATGTCATGTCTTGTGTGCGGACGCATGTGCATAGGGCAAAAAGGCCCCATGATGCATCTTGTGCAGGAGTGTGCTTCGAGTTTGGGCTTTGTCTTGCACGCGGGGGGTGTTAAGTAGTTAGTTTGCCACACCTTTAGCGCCTATGCATTTGGAGTGTATTGGTTAGCACTTGAGAAATGATTTGGAGTCGACTTTAAGAGCTTATCTTAAACAATAGTTGTATTATGGCTAAATAATACAAGTCCTTCTGAGAATTTTAGTAGGAAACTTGGTGGACCCATAGAACATTTTCATTGAACATCCACTGTGAAGTGCATTTATAGTGATTGAGTGAGATATCTCTCACATGTTCGGAAGCAACAATCAAGATTGACTAAAGAGCTCTCATTTTGGCAACAGGAGCTAATGTATTAATGTATCATAATTAAAAATTTGTGATCTCCTACACATGGTTTTCATTGGAATTGTGCACAGGAGAAGTCAAACAGGCGGGACTCACCATGTGCGACTTCTCTTGTGCACAGTTCCCATGGGAGTTGTGCATAGGAGAATCATCACCATCATCATCATCATCAAAGCCTTATCCCAACCGTGTTGGGGCCGGCTACATGAATTTTGTTTCTCCATTTTTGTGCATAGGAGAATATTCTCCCATAATTAATTGATCCTAAGTTTCATTTTGTATCATTGAACTACTAATTGAGCCTCTTAGTGGTATGTTGTCAATCTTCCTAGATTTCTAACTTGTGAGCCTTGTTGCTGCCAATTACTTGGACAATGGTAGGTTGGGGAGCAATATCCATGTCTCAGTCTCCTTTATGCTACCATCTCATCTTTCATTGCCTTCCTCCAACTAGGGCTGTCAATAGGCCCTCTTATGAGGGTTCTTGATCTGGCCTAGCCCTTAGAAGCCTACAAAATAAGGGCTTTTGTTTTCCTTAAGGAGCCTGAGGCCGGGCTTGGACAAAGTTTTTGGAGGCCTACCAATCTAAGGGTCAGGCTTGGACAATAGTAAGCCTAAGCCTTGGGAGTCCGAGTTTTTCTTCAATGAGATTAAAGAGCTTTCTTCTCACTTGGATGTTGCCTTTCCTCATGAGTTTAGATCCATGAATAGTATACCATATGTGCTAGCAAAGAAAGGGATTATTAATAGATCTTTTATTTGGGTGGGATCCTTGTAATTCTCGGAGTGTGGTGGGGTGGGTGATAATGCTCATCCCTTATTTAGTTATTATTTTTTGTGTGAATTGATTTGAGGATATATTTGGGTTTTATTTGAACATGATTCTTACATTAATTTTTTCTATATGATATGTTATTTTTATGTAAATAAGCCATTCATGATTCTTCTTGTTCATCTATTTTGCAAAGTCTTACCTACATACAATTGCTGTATATGTGAATTTATTTTAGCATATATGTGAATTTATTTGAGCATATATGTAAATTTGTTTGAGCATATATCTAGGTTGTTTGAGGATGATTATTATATGAGTTCCTAATAGCTTGGGATGGCTTCTCTTTAGTTATTTGATCTAATATTTAGCCACATGTTTAGATTCAACTCCAACAATCCACCTGTGGGATGGACAACAACTTGAAAAATGAAGTGCTACAAAATCCCTATGGCATGCTATAGAGAAAATTACAAGATAAATTTTTTTTTCTTTAGGATTCATTTGTTTGCTTGGTATTTAATTCATGTGAACTCAATGCTATGCATTCTATCAGGGGCCTAAAATTGATGAGTTCAAAGATATGATTTGCCAATACCATCAAATAATCTTATCTTGAATGGTAAATGATTGCATAGCCAGCACCCTACTAAATCAAATTGTAGTAACGTGGATTTCCATCTACCACTATTTTTCTTGGTGCCCAATGGCAGGGTAGAAAAGAATTGATTTTCTTTTCTTCAGGCTCTAGGCCTGGCTCTGTCTCGGGAAGGCTGGGTGAGGGCCTAGGTAGTACAGGTCCTTATGGGCTTTGGCCAGCCCAGGCCCAGCCCTCTTGTGTTGAGGGCAGGGCATAGACAGCCCTTGGCCTGGCCCTTTGACATCCTACCTCCAACATTCCTTTGAAGGTAACTGCTTATAAATAAAGGGAGTAAGTGACTAACAATTTACAATGTATTCAAGCACTGAAGAGGGAGCGAATATTTAAGTGGAAGAAGACAAAGGCACTCCAAGATCTCTGTTCCATACATCTCTTATGTAGGATGCAAAATCCTTATGTGTATCCTCCTCCGTCCGACTAGTAGCTTGTTTTGCTTATTTTCAACAAAGTATCTATATGCATGCCCAGCAGTACGAGGTGCAGGTTCCCACTCATCATTGTGTATAAGGTAGGACAATTTTGGTAGTATGAATAGGTAAGTTAAAATTTTGTGCATTTACTATGAGTTCAAATTTGTATTAGAAGAAAAAAAATCACAACATCATCAAAGTACAAAAAGAAGTTTCTGCTTTTTTGGATGGATTATGTGGTGATGCAATAACTAAAAATTTTGTTTCAATGACAAATTTTATATGAAGATGGGTTAAGAAATAAAAAATAATAAATAAAGAAGGAACAGAGTTGTTGATCATACCAATATCAAGTGAGAGGAATCTTCAGCATCTGTCCCCTTCCTCATTATTTTTCTACTTTGGAGATCCTGAGGGTGGAGGCCATCACAATTTTACTGAACCAAGGAATTTTATTCAACAAGTTGACCTACAGAAATATGTAAGGATGGGTGAATCCTTATGTCAACAATCTGAAGAGAAGAAGCTGAACACACAGGAATTGAGGAAATTGTTGTATCCCTTGGATAGGCATCAACCTTCGCATTTATAATGCGTATTGCCTTAATTAAAGGCTGATTTACAATGATTGATAGCTAATTACAGGCTAATACAGAAAGACAATAAATCATACAGCTATACAGAATGTTGACTAATGCTAACTGGATCCCTCACGTGGGATGGATTGCTGCATTTGGGCCTGATGAGCCTGATGGGCCTAATCTTACTATGCTTGTACAAAATAAAGTTCTCAAACAGCCAAGAAGCGAGCATAACATTTCTTAAGATGAGATTTATCAGGAGACAGAGGCAGGGAGATGGTCCTGGTGCCTGCAACACAGTTCACTAGTGCCAGCCTGTAACACATTTCACTAGTGCCGGTCAAAATACTTTGGTTTCTTTTAGAAGGATATTTTTCATCAAGTTTTCAATGAACTATTTATATGATTGGAGGGACCAATATTAACCATTCTGAGGATTAAGGCTGAGGGTTGCCTCAGAGACTGCCTGATAGTGTAGTGTTAGCAAATGTGTAAATCATTTGTTGCTGCTATCCAGAGATCAGGTGTTTTGCAGCAATCTCAAAAGTTCTTGTTACAATGTGTGGCATAACTATCCATGTAAAAAAGAAGATATATATTATGAATTCTAGAAGTTTACACAATCTCAAATGATACAATGCGGGCACCAATCTGTAACCATAAAGTCCTCATCTTATTTGTGCTGAGACAAATTTGTCTTCCAGGATGGTTTGCTAGGGATCCAACAATCTTGAGAGAAGTAGGTCATGTGCTTTTGCAATTGTCTGAAGTTTCTCCTGTGCAACCTAGTCGTATTATCATTGCTGATGATTGTTTCAGTCTTCTAAGCATTCCAAGTGATCGAGTTACGAAGCCTCTCATTAAGTCCATAGAAAAACTGTTTGGGAGTAAGTGCTTTCTCTAGTAGTTTTCAACTCTCTCTCTCTCTCTCTCTCTCTCTCTCTCTCTTATTGTTGTTTGATTTTAGATGGTCTGTATATTTCAATACAATATGCTATAATTTCTGTTATTGAAGGTGAAATTGTCGACCACATCAAACTTGGAGACTACATTGAAGATAAAGTGCCAAGTTTAAAGCATTTTATGAGCACTTATTGTCAGAATCAGGAATATACAGTTCCATCTTTAATGGCACTTTCGAATGCCTACCGATTGCTTGAGAGGTGTGGATCTTAATCACAAACACTAGCTTCAAATGCATTAAATCATCCTATTTGGAAAAAAAAATGTTGCAACTCCCCTAAAATCATTTCTCTACTTAAATGAGATAATGCACAATTCTACAATTTTAATCCCATGCAAGGGTATGTGCAGAATAACCCTCTAGTCAGAGGACATCTGCTAACATTTTAAGAATAATCACTTAATTCCTCCTGCACTTGAATTTCATCTTCTCCTGCTTTGTGGGACTGAGGTACAAGAGTTACTGTTGTTTCTTCAAGTAATGGCATGGCCTTGTCCCCTGCCTAAGCATCATCTATAGGGGTTACAAATAGAAAGGTCTGGGTTTTTTATGGATAAGTTAAAAGTTCACCATTTTAGGGTAAATTTTCAGCTTCATACTGTCAACCGATTGACCATGCCTTTTACCTTGATTCACACCAAGTCTTCTGCTTTGTCTCTGGTTGCTATGTGAAATGTGTAGATTCTACTTTAATAGTATTATGGAACATTTCATGAATGCACTGAGTAGAGAGAGGATCAGTGCATCTTTTCATTTGTAAAAGTTATAAATTACCTTAAGGGCCCAAATCAACCAAATTGGTGCAAGAAAACATGAAGTACAATGCTCTCCTTAACATGGTTAAAGGAGAGGGTGGTGCAAAAACTGATGCTGTAACACATTCCCTCTCACATAGAGGGCAGGAGGTACAGGTTAAGATTGTACTCTAATAGGTGGTACTGCCACCAGGCCCACCACGAAGTTAGCACATAAAAGATACATTACCAAACCAAAGACAATACAATACCAGGGTAAGTTGTAACTGCAAGTAAACACATCTCTTTCACATAGTACAGATTTTCCCATATCACCAGTCAATTCTAGTGTTTTGAACATCTCTTTGAAAATTTGAACAATGAAATGCCATACTAACATATGGTTGTCTTAACTTGTCTAAAGAAGACATCTTAAGTAGAGCATTATTTTTCTAAATCATAAACTTTCATTGCTTCACTGCCATACAGCACACATTTTCATCATGTTTTGTTATACAGTGAATAGTATTAGATTTATTGCTAGGGCTTTATCATTAGTGCTGAGTGCTGAGTAGTCTATGAATTTTGAATCATAGGTTTGAGTTCAAAAATAACCATGGAGAATGGGTCAGTAGTGTCAAACCTGATTTGGGGCCTGGAATATTTGAACGAGTTTGGGAAGCCCTTAAGACAACAGATGAAAACACTGATAGATGTCAGATGGTTATTACTGAACTTAGTGCTGCTCTCAGTGATCTTCTGCAGGTAAAAGCTGTCTCTGAATATCTTTTTCTAGTAGGTATTACTGGGTTTTCATCGGTTAGAATGTCAAGCATTATTATTATCTGGAATGTGGATGTTTTGATGTCTCTAATCTTTTAAAATATCATTTAGATGTGGCAGTGGCTGCAAATACAACTGTAGGTATCAACAGCCACATCTAGGACGAGCCTGTTAGGGGCTACTCTTTTTAGTATCGTGATCCTTGTAGCAACTGAGAGTAAATGCAGTGGCTTTGGGTACCTTTAGCGGCCAGCAGAGAAGTAATTACAAATACTTCTAACTCTTCAAATGGAACTTTATTAGTTAATCCAAAGAGGACACCTAAGTACCTGTTAGCTTTCAGAGAAAACCAAAAACTGATTTTGTTCCATTAAGAGGGAGAAGTATATATTTTTAGCAGACAATAGCAGGTAATCAGAAGTGCAAGAAAGCCAATGAGTTGAGCACGTGTTATTCTTATGTTTAATGCCATTTTCCTTTCTTTGTGACTTTCCTGACATTCCTTTAGGATTCTGGAATTCTTGCAATGCCAACAGTTCCTGAGGCTCCACCAAAACTACGTACTGAAGTGACTGCATTACAAAGTTACCGCGCTAGAGCTTTTAGTTTGCTAGCTATTGCTGGAATGGCAGGGCTATGCCAGGTATTCTGTGTGTTTAGTGACTGAAGATCATGACTTCCTACCTTTATAGGCATATAAAAGATTATAATTTTCTTGTTGCCATCTCTTCTAAACTACAGGTTACCATACCACTGGGAATGTACAACAATCTACCAGTGGCTGTTTCGCTCTTAGCCAGACATGGAGGGGATCAGCTTTTACTTAATCTTGTACAAACCATTTATGGTACACTTAAAGAGCAGGTCAGCAGTGTAGAGAAACTGAGTGATTGAAGTTTTGCGAGGTGATTTTCTTGACTCTGCACTGTATGTGATCATTGTATTTACTTATCTTAACCCATGCTACTTTTTTTTTTCTTCTTTAAATTTTTATGGTAAATGGAGAGAAAACTGATCATGAACAATGTCCTGAATGCTTTGTGCTGCTAATGGTACAGGTGAAAGACCAAATATGCATAATGCATCTTTTTCAAGGACTGAAACTTCACAAGGACCTGTAAACTTCTGGTGGTCAGTACCCTCTTCTGAGTAGGTAAGTTGTATGTGAACTGATTCTAGACCTTTTAGCAGAGTTTCTGCTCGTTTGAAGCAAAGTGTTATTGTGTAATACACTCTCTCTGGGTTTGTTTTTTGTTTAATTACCCATTTTACATGCGATCAATCTCATTATGGAGGCAACTCTAAATGGAGTTTAATCTGACCTAGTGTCAACCATGACAAGGATAGCAGAGCGGCTTGCAATTACGGTGGGCCCCACCTAGGGTTTCAAAGTGGTAAAACACGTTAGTGAACATGATGGAAATAAGTAATGGTGTTGAAGCGAGTAGCTATTATATATGCATCATGACCATGTCAATTTCACCAATATCTAAATGTAAATGACCAACTGTGGTGAATTGAACAACTCACAATATGCAATCACAAGGCTGCTGCGATCACACCTTTCAATTGTACTGCAAGTTCTTGTTAGAGGGAAAATTCAATAAAAAAGGGCGGCCCAGTGCACGAGGTTCCCGCATAGCGGGTTCTGGGGAGGGCAAGATGTACGCAGCCTTACCTTCATGTTTAAAGAGGGAAAATTAAATAAATAAAGAAATATACCATCATTTTTTCTGGGTGATAATAGCTGCAATCCAAGGATGCGAGCACACGTGACCCCCATGGCCCCTTAAAAGGTTTTTGTTTTAAGTAGATATATTTGTTATTATCATTTGTGACAATGTCAATTTACAAAGTTGTCTGTGATTTCCCAGCTTGGAATTACAATGTTTAACTGAACTAAAATGGGCGTAACAAATCTCTTTCTTGGGAAAATATTTGGATAATCCTAAATTTCTTTTGTCAGGTTATTATTTGGAAAATATTGAGGGAAATAATAAAAATAATAATTTACAATACAAGAAAAGAAAATTGTTAAAATTTGTCATGTTATTAACTTTTCATCATTTTCAAGTTTGCTGACATTTTGGAAATATTGCTTATGGATTATGGACATCTCTCTCTACTCCCCATTTTGGAAGGTAGAGGTATTGTACTTTGAACTTTTTTAATGATTGCCATAGGGGTCAATTTTCTTGTCTCTAAAGATAAGAGCAAGTCCATGCATTCCGTATTGCCCACCATAAAGCAAATATAAAGGCCTTATGCAATAATGTCTTATTTTTAATTATTGGTAACCCAGCCCTAGCCAAGGAGGTTAAGGACCCATGAGAGCATCTGCACAGGTAAAGAGAACACTCACATTATGTGGGAGGAGGTACCCACACAAGCAAGGAGTGTGGAAAGTGTTGAGCGTTGGGTTTGTTCTCAAAGGTCTTGAGTTTGACTCCTGTCCCTTGCATTATTTGTGTAACATATGTACAGCCGTATATTTATCCTCCAAAGAATAGTCCTTGCTTGTCGGAATCAAGTTACACTTGAGCCGGAGGCCAAAGGTCTAAAGGTTGGGATAGCATGGATACCTTGGGTCATCAAAAAAAAGGAGAAAGCATATTCGAGGATCAACCTTTGGATAGTTGGTGTGAGTGTTAGAATTGTAACTGGATTTTGAGTTTTTATGTCTTGTATTACAATTAAATGTGTTGGTTAGTTTATGAATTGGACAGAATTCTAATTCTAGTAAAAGTTGTATTTCTATTTATTTTAGACTAAGAGTTTGAAGGGATTAATGAGTCCCAAAAGAGCTAAATTTAAAAGGTAATATCTCACAAATCAAACATTGGATATGAGCAAGCAATTTACCGTTGGAAAGTTCATTTTGAGTAGATATCTATAAGTTCCAAGATTACATCAATTAAAGCTAAAACGACAAAGTTATGCCCT
Source organism: Sextonia rubra (assembly GCA_037013555.1). Taxonomy (NCBI): domain Eukaryota; kingdom Viridiplantae; phylum Streptophyta; class Magnoliopsida; order Laurales; family Lauraceae; genus Sextonia; species Sextonia rubra. The sequence goes on from JASUAD010000001.1 coordinate 128,720,141, forward strand.
CAAAAAGTTTGCAGAAATTGTGTTGTACGAAATTATGGAACTGGCATTGCGTGAATTTCTATCTCTATTTTAAGTGAGATTTTCTTATTTTGTGCCAAATCCTTTCTTGTTGAATTACTATTATAAGGCATGAAATTAAGGATTTAAATATGGGTTCTCTTTTAACCCTAGGGCATGGAACACAGATCTTAATTTTTTGAGTGAAGATTATATCTTGGAGATCATCTTCTCTAGAACTTTCATTGAAGAGTTGAAGTTTTGTTTTAGAGATTCTTGTCTTCTACATTTCTTTGTGGAAGATCATCTTCTTTCGTAAAAAATCTGAGGAGTCAAGCTAACTAAAAAACGTCTAGTTGATTAAATTTATAGTAGGCAATGACATGCGGTTGTTGTGGAGTAATTTTTTATAAGAGGCTAATACTATAGAGTCGTGCAAATGTCTGTAAGTGGCTTGTAACTGCGTGATAATTCATAATGCTTGTTTTTTGGTCCAGTTCGGAATTGTGATTTTTTTTCCAGTTTGGGTTTCCACATAAATTTCATGCTCTTATGGTGTGTGCTTGTGTTGATTGTTTTTATTTTCACTAGGTGGTTTATTGTTTGCACACATATTGTTGAGATTGATTGCATTGATCTATTCTAGAGGCACTCTGAAAACCTTCAAAGAGACTGCGTTCCCTACCAACTAGGCAACCCCTCATTCTCATGTGATAAAGCACATAAATCCATTTGATTTTATCAAAGGGAATAAAAAATTCATTCCACCACTGTCTTAGAATAAAATTTTATCTATAGACTCCCAATTTAAACCCAAACATGAGCTTTGGAAACATTGCAAGGAGAGAAGCAATGCTTAGGCAAATCAAGAAAGCTCTAACATTTAATTTTCAGAAATACCGCAAGAGATTTTTGTGAGGAAAATTGTGTATCCTTCAACTACATTCGATATGTATTTTCCTATACACAGTTTCGATATTTACAAGATATGATATCTTATCCTTTTCTTTATAAATGTAATATACACAAGGCACTAACTTGGCATAAGATTACAATAAATCTACGATGGTTCTTCTTGCATTGGGCTTGACCCGTTATGTTGACCCGATCCCGAAGATTGGGCTTGACATGTTTCCTGACACAACCAAGGTGGATCTTACCAAAATCACATTTTTCAAGTATTTCATTTACGTAGCATGATTCTTTGAGGCAGTCTATATAAAAGAAAAATGCCTCCATTTTGGTCGAACGGTCTCATCTATGATGCCCAGATGCAATTTGGATTCAGCCGGAACATATTCTATGGATAAGGTAGGGATACAAATTTTACACATAAAAATTGAAGTACCCATATGCCATGAGATGTTTCCCATTTTGAACTACATGTGTATCATAGGTCTCCATGAATACATTCATATATTCTTTTTTCATGCCGACTTAATGACTACTTTTGCAGTTTATATAAGAACAAATCCTAATAGGTTAAATTCAAAATATTGACAATATTTTCAATATGTTGATCTTTTGCAATAAAAGAAACTTCAACAATAAATTAAATCCAAATATCAATGATCTTTGCAAATGTGGGGGCTGTTTCCTTCTGTATACAGTGCATGTGCCTTTTTTCTTATTGGGTAACAAATGATATATGACTTGCCCTACAACCTGAAGGATGTGATGGTGGGCATCTTTCATTGTTTTGGCAATATAGTATATAATCAAGAGTAACTGTCCTATAAGGATAGTCCTTACATCTTACAGTAAAGACTCCTATGAATCATTAGGTCCATGAAAAGCATAGGGCTTGAAGATTATTTCAACTTCAGATTTAAAGAGTCTCCTTACCATAAGTTGTAAGAACTATCCTTACAGGACCATAATGTCATAATTAAAGCTAAGTAGACTCTTACATAGGAGTATAACTAAAGCTATTGAGGCCCTTAATAATTGATTATACAAGTTCTTAAAAAGTGGTGTGTTTCAGGCCTCCAAAACCATTTCTCCACATCATATATTAACTATGAGAGAAAATATCATTGGAATTGAGTGTCCTCCCCCTTCATAGGACTCCTCATTTTATATCCTTTAGATACCATGTATAAAAAGATTACAATGTTCATATCTCTTTTATTGGGTATAATTTACAACCAGGCTTATGTTAAACATAGAAATACAATAAAGATGATTAGTTTTGATAAACTTAGATAATCGTATAGGACATCTTTGACAGATGTGGTCCAAAAGGCAACCCCTTGGGGCCCCTTCAAGTCGATCCAATCTATTGGATCAACTTGACCCATTTGTATTCATCATTAATACTCTTCAATGCTCCCATGAAATAGTAGGAGAAGACCAATCCATTGAACATGGAGAGAATCTAGTAATCGTAGTTTTTTGTTTAGAATAGAATATATATAATAAAAAGGGACGTTGAGTTGTGTCTGCTGATTCTTCCTGTTATTTGGACTCTTACTAGGCACATGAATTTGTCGTCACGGTGACCATAAGAAGATGCAACATTGATAGTGTTGGTTAGGAATAATGGGTAGTTAGTGATCAAACATTGCCACCATTTACAGACACCGAGGCATTGGATGATAGACCTTAGTGGCAAATAACACATAACCCCCACATTAAGAATTTTTCTATTGGCTAATTCATGGGTTTCACAAAACTTGGGTCCATTGATGTAGTATTTTATATATCTTTTAATATGTTGTAATAGAAAACAGAAAAGTCGATGGAGAAAGAGGGAGAACTTTTATTAATGAAATATATGTGTGTATCAATCATAAGGGGCGAGGAAGGTCTTATTTATAGAACAAGATTGCTTCCTCCCCAAGCAACTTAATAGGGAAAGACTTAAACTCTAAATAATCTTTCTTATCTCATGTGGGTTCCAATGTGGGCATCCACCTATGATAATACATCTTATAACACTCCCATTTGGATGACCATCATTCAATGACAGTTATCTCATTAAAACCTTGCAAAGGAAAAACCCAGTGGGTTAAAAACCAAAGCAAAGGAAAAAGAGTACAACATTCGATAGGATCATTGATTTGGTGTTGGACGTGCATAATGCTGCCTCGTTAAAACCTTAACTAGGAAAACCTAGTGGGATAAAACCTAGAAAAGGAAAAAGAGTATAGCGCATATATGTCCTGTGTAGCATACTTCATGATGCCTCCCCTTGATGACTACTCCCCATGACGATAACAACCTTTCACATAGCTAGATTTTTCAATCTTGAATACAAGTTTCTAGAATACCGATTTTTGGCAAAGACGTCGTAAACTGATCAGCTAGGTTGTTGCTTGAACGAACTTGCTTGACTTCAATGTTGTTATTCTTCTGAAGCTCATGAGTGAAGAAAAACTTTGGTGTAATATGGTTCGTCTTATCATCTTTAATGTATTTTTCTTTAATCTGTTGAATACATGCCCCATTGTCTTCGCAAATAATGCTTGGGGTACCTGTACTAAGAGGCAATTGACAAGAACTACATATATGCTGAGTTAAAGATTTTAGTCACATACATTCTCCATTGGCTTCATAGAGGACTAAAATCTCAGCATGGTTAGAATAAGTAACTACCAAAGTCTATTTAGTTAAATACCAAAAAAATAATGGCATTGTCATTAAGAAACATACAACATGTCTATGATCGACCCTTATGAGGATCAAGGATATATCCTGAATCTGCATATCCTATAAAATTATAATCTTTACAACCATAAGAATAAAATAGTAGCAAATATAGTAGGATTTGTTTGATACCAATACAATATTTTTGAGTTGGTGTGAAACTATATATAGCAAGCATATTTACAAAAAATGAAAAATCTCATTAGAACTTCTCTCGATTCGCGGGTCGAAATAAAATAGTCAATAGTTTTCTCGAGCTCTTCTGGAGTCCCGATTAGGTTTATAAACTTCTACTATTATAAATCCATTTAAGGATTTTATAAAGATACACAGGCAAATGAAATTGTTTTCATACCCTTTCTGAGATAAATATTCACTAAGACGATTGTACCATATTCTTTTGGAATGCTTCAGGCTATACAATAAATGTCTTACTTATATTGAGTACGTATTTTCTGACTTTGCTTCAGGCAAAGCAAATCCTTCTGGGATTTTCATATATATGTCTGTGTATACTTTTAATTCCAAGTTTCTGCAGGAAACCTTGTATTAAAAGTTTTGTCTTCTATCAAGTAATTTTATTCGTTTTCCTTACAAACACCCATTTGTAACCGACAATGTTAACACCTTTTGGGGTTTGTACTATAGGTCTAAATACACCACGTCTATTGAGAGACTGTAATTTCTTAATAGCATCTCTCTATTTTGGCCAATATGTTCTTTGTCGATATTCATTTATAGAACGTGGTTCTGTATCCCAATCATCATTCTCAATTATTTGCGTAGCTACCGCATATACAAATGCGTCATCGATGATAATTTCATTGCTATCACATCTCTCTCTTGAATAATTATAAAGTATAGAGATCTCTTTATTTATTGGGTACCCATTGCCTCTTCAGGGGCTTTTAGAGTCTCTTCCGGGACTCGTGTTTCTTCCAGGACATTAATTTCTTCAGGAATATTAGAGAGAGTGGATTTTGTCATAAACTCTTCGGGAGTATACCTCTTCTGGAGTATGATTGGGATATAATTGCTCATTTTTCCTTTTCTGGGGAGCTGAGTCCTTAAAACCTATAAGTCTACCATGCTTCTGGCATGTATAGATTCATTTGCTGTCATATTTGGACTTTGTATCCTACAGGGATACTAATTTGTGCATGCGTGTTCATAGCCGGTACATGTGACCTAGTCACTTTTGCTGCATCATTAAAAGCATCAGGAAATTCGTTTGTAATGAAGTGCATAATTCTCCGTACTTCATTCTCACATTGTGAAGTACATAGATTTAGATGAGACAGAGTGGAAGTATTCCATGCTAATTTTCACCGTTCTTCAGGAATTGGTTGTTATACAGGAACAAGATATTCTTCAAGAACTCTCTTATCTCCATAACGACAATAAGACTGTCTCATCAATATGAGAATCAGTAAAACGAGCAAAAATACATCTCCTGTCATTGGGTCTAGATATCTAATAATCGGGGTGAATAATAACCAACATAGATTTTCAATCTACGTTGTGGCTACAATCTACGTTGTGGCTTCATGCAGCTCACGAACCTATTATATCAAGCCTTATAAATTTAAAAACATGCTCAACGAAGTGTATCATAGGTTTAATAATTTGTGCTAATGGGCGGGATTTGATGGGTTCACAAATGTCACACTATATCCTTTGTGGAAAGGATGGTCAATGGATGGTACTCTAAGGAGTGCTTAACAAAATTATTAATAATTTGCCATAGCATATTACCCTAGGGTGACTAAACATATCATGCCAAAGCATTAAAGCCTTAGGGTCACTAAGTTTAGGGCTTAATATGAGCTTCGGGCTTGACTCTGTCGTTTTGCTCATAATCGAATGTGATTCGAGTTTTGAAGATTATCTTGTAATATAGCCTTGCGGCCTGATTAAAATACACGTAGCTTTTCTAGTATCAGCTTCTGGCTGTTAATACTAGTAATAATGTACAAATATTTTGTGTAGACTCTTCTAGAGCATTCAAGTATTTGTATCGATCTAGCTATGATCGATGTCGTGCACAAATTAAGCACTAATTCTGAGAAAAACTTCTGGTTTTTTTTTTCAATAGTGTACTTTGTTACACTGTCTACTAGACAGATATGATCCTCAGTTTCATATATTCCATGATCCATACAGCAAGTAATAATAAACTAACATAACTATTTAGTTTGATGACAAAAATAAAATTAAGAACAGCTACACAATTCAGCATTCAAACCAAATATAATGTATAAACATAATATACGGGGGATAAAAGAATAAGTCCTAGCATTCAACAAAATATCAAAAAATTGAACTCAATATTCAAATTCACAATAATAGTTGTAGGTCTTGTAGATCATGCTTGGTGGTTCGCCCAATTTCCGAACAAAATGCCTTGTTAATCACCTCTTTTGGGGTAATTATTTTCATCTCTACTGGGGGAACTATTATATCAACCTCTTCTAGAGGGATTATGTTGGACTAATCTAGCATTTATTTTAAGCATTTGGTGTATGACCATCTGCTGGTGATCATCCTTATCTAATAGGGATATAATCACACAGAAAATAAGAGCATATATCATATCCACTAGGGATATTTTATGTCCGACCTTGATAGCATTACCAAGCCTTGTAGAATGTGTAAAGATCAACTTACCAATAATAATCAAACAAAAACAGAACTTCGGGTTCTCAATATCCAATAACAAAATATAATGAAAATTGGCCAATTAGAAAGTTAGAACTTCGGGTTCTTAACTGACGAATCAGAACTTTTAGTTCTGTCAAGACTTTAGGCTAAATATAAAATTTCAGGTTCTCAGAACTGTTGGTTTTATCAAAGCTTTAGGTTTGAATCACAACTTCTGGTTCTGTCAAAACTTCAAGTTTGATTTCATGGCTTTCGTATCGATCTATACTACTTTGAATCTTTAGAAATCAAAGCTCCAAGTTTGATTACGAATATGAATATTCAGGTTCATATTCCAAATCTTAGAACTTCTGGTTCCAGATAATGTATGGATCTTCATGTCAAGGTTATTCATTTGATATAGAACTTCAGGTTTTATTAAGACTTCGAGCTTGATATTATGGCCTATTGGTTTTATTTCTGGATTTAAATATCAAACTTCATGTTTGAGTAGGAATATAAATCTTTAAGTATATATTGTGGATCTAAAAACTTCTGGTTTCAGAGTAAAATACCCAACGGATCTTCTTGTCTGAATTTGAAAGAACTTTTAGTTCTAAATATCGTATGGAACTTCAGGTTTCAATTACTTATATAGAACTTTTGGTTCTATTTATGATCCATGATTTTCAATTTTATCATGATTTCTTTTTCATAAGAAATAATAAATTATTCATCACTTGAATTAAAATTATAAATACTTGTAGATCGAAAAAAGAATAAAAATAAATGCAGGTGTATGATTATCAAACTAATAAAAGATTATAAAATAAGGAGAAATTACTTAACCTTTGAATCGCCCTCCTTTTGGTGCCAATGTGTAAATTTGCTCGCCAGCTTTCCGTAGGCGCAAACAGATCTTAAATCGAACTCTGGGTTGTCAAGATATCGCAATTTCAAATCTCAGCCCTTCGATCTAGTAAAATAGTCTTTTGAACCTGATTTGTATATGCTGACATCATCAGTGGTGTCACCCTGATCTGGGCCTCACTCGGGTTGGGTTGATCCGAACCTAGACTGACATGCCCAAAATCCAACCTGAGGGATTACAATGGATTGTGGTGCCTCGGTGCACCAAGCCCAAAAAGGGAGGAACACACCCATGTGATACATCTCACAACATGACAAAAAAAAATTTTTTTATTAAGTCACACGCAAATGCAGGAGACCATCCTCTTCATTTTTCTTTATTTCCATTTTTGTAACGAGAATTTGTTCAGCCAACCCCTTCTTCCTTATCTCTTCCTCGTCCATGACATCATCACAGGTGATGGAGGGTATGTGGTGACAGGGAAACGGCAACCAGCAACGTTCGGAGACGTTGAGGCAGCGGCTGCGCGTGGCGGTAAGTGGGCGCAACGGGCGACGATGGTTCTGCGATCACTAGCCCATGTTGTCTTCGTCATCTGTTCTATAAACAAAATAGATTTGAAGACAAATCCTTCTCCTTCCTCACAATCGATCAGCAGATCGAGCCTAGAACCTCCTTTTGAGACTCGAGCCAAGGAAACCTCCTCTCTGCTTCTCCAACTGTGGCCCAACGGAGATTATCATGTCTGATCTCTCTGTTTCCTTGATGAAACAAGTCCAAACCTGATGTTGAGAAGGCCCGGAGGAGGTCGAGGCCGGCTTGTCCGAGCTTCTCAATGATGAGGACCGTGGGCTTAGAGTCGGCGGCCCGGATTTGGAGATCTGGGGAGGGTTTTGAAGGGTTGGGATTTGAGGAGGAGAGACGGTTTGGGGTTTGGGGGAAGAGAAGGAATTGAAAGTGAAATGGCTTTCGCAATTGCGGATGCAGATGCCATGGTTTTTGATTGGCGGCAACGTGTTTGATGATTTGCCTCTGATAATCAGAGAGAGAAAGCTATGTGTTTGATGATTTGCCCTTGAGAAAAGGAGAAAGAGAATGGCGTATTTTTCTATTGAAGTAGAAGACGTTGGTGGCGGTTCTTGTACGAGGAAAAGAAAGCTAGAAGCGGTTGGAAAAAAAAGAAGGGAAAGAAGAAAAGGGCCTCGTGCTGATAACGTGTTGTAAAGAAAACAGAAAAGTAGATGAAGAAAAAGTGAGAACTTTTATTAATGAGATATATGTGTCTGTCCATCATAAGGGGCGAGGAAGGTCTTATTTATAAAACAAGATTGCTTCCTCCCCAAGCAATTTAATAGGAAAAAACTTAAACCCTAAGTAATATTCCTCATCTCATGTGGGTCCTAATGTGGGCATCCACCTATGATAATACATCTTATAACATAATATGAATTGTACTATGAATTACTGGATTCATTGAAGTGAAGAAATCGAAGAAAGAGCGATAAATTGAAGTATTTTTTTGAATATAACATGGTTTAAAAAGCTATATCTCACAAATTGAGCGGTAAATATAGGCAAGCTATCTACCGTTGGGAAGCTCGATTCGAGTAAATATCAATAGAGCCCAAAATTATATCAATTGAAGCTAAAACGGCAAAGTTATGGACTCAAGAAGTTTGCAAAAATTTGTGCTAAATTTATCCGGTCGATCGGGTGTCAATCGGGCAAGACAGTAGCTTAATCCGATCGATCCGACCTTTGACCGATCAATTGAGTATTGTGCAGAAACCCACCGTTTGCATAAAAAAACTTTCCTGTTTGTGTAAGAGTTGCCTGTTTGGTTCATACTTGAACTTTAACCCTAAGGGCCTATTTAGATCAATGAGGAGTAGACTAAAGCGAAGTAGATTTTACATGAGGAGTAAAGTGGGTTGAAGTTAAGGTAGATTAGTTCACTTCACTCTATTTGGATGCTTGATATGAAGTGAGATTCAAAAATATTATGGAGCAGAATTGACTTTTATTCAAGAAAATTGAAGTATTTAAGGTTGAAATAAAATGAAGTACACATGTGCTAACAACAATACTTCATCTTTTAGCAAGACTTATCCAAACAGAGTCGAGTTAAAATTTTAAACTGTTAGAACCCATTTAAGTTCACTCCACTATATTTTTTGCTTATCTAAATAGGCTCTTAGGCACGAATTATAGGTTATAAATGTGGTATTTTTCTTAACCCTAAGGCATCCACATAGATCTCATTATTCTAATTAGAAAATACTTTTTGGAGATCATCCTTCTCATCTAGAGCTTCCATTAGAGAGAGTTTGTTGAAGGCTTCTAGTTCTAGAGTTGTTGCTTCTACTTTCTTGTAGGAGATTTGTTGCTTCTACTTTCTTGTAGGAGATTTGTTCCTTTTACTTCATTGTAGAAGATCGTCATCTCGGTGCATGAGATTCGTTTAGTCTTATGGAATTAAGGTGGTCATCAAGCACAGAGAGTAGGACACACAGAGTCGAGTCGTATCATTGATTCTTGCAAGAAGAACTATATCCTCTAGTTGAGGGACTAACTGTATAAGGTTGTGAGTAGATTTTGTAACTGCTCAAAATTAGTGCTGGATTAGTCTGGTGTGACTCGTGTTTTTCTGCCTATTGAGGTTTCCACATAAAAATCCGCATGTTTTCTTCTTATGTGGTTGATTGCTTTATGCTTGTAAGTTTATTTTATTTATATTGTTGCATATTGTTTGACTTGCAATTTAGAAATCTGATTTCCTAAAAAACTTTCAATTGGTAGCAAAGTTACATATTGTTTGACTTGCAATTTAGAAATCTAGCTCGAAGAAAATGCTCAACTCTGAGTCTGAGAAAAAAAAACCCTAAATCAATTCAATGCTTTAAATGTAAAGGATTTGATCATAGATAATACATGTAAAGGATGGTGAGGACTTGCATATATAATACATAGAGATTTCGTTAGGATTTGTTGAAGATGCCACAAAAACATGTTATGGCAACCTGTAGTTCTTATTCCACAAAATAGGTCCTCAAGTCACTTTCCATTCTTTTTTCATTTTTAGTTGTTGTCTTCGTGACCTTGGTAGAAAAGAGCGAGAGATATACTGCCCCTTGTATGTAGCATAAGCTTAAAGCTGGTCATAGAAGACTGGGGCTTGGTAGATGTGCTGTCGGTGGTGTTTGTAGATCTCAACCTATTTTAGATAAAACTAGGGCTTGGTGGGTGGCAGCGAGGAGGACACTAGATATTCCCAACCTGATTAATGAAGACAACCACCTCTCTATAATAGATTAAAAAAGTCAAAGGAAATAGTGCAACTAGTGGAGTTTCAGAGCAAAAAGACATGTCAGTTACCGGACAATAGTGCAAAGGATCCTCAAAGTAATGAGATGTTAGCATCACTCCTTTGTTCACTGTATTGGAATGTGACGCTAGTGTCGCTCTACAATAAAACTGCCATAACATATCATGCCTGAGAATAGAGTGAATGAAAGATGTGGACTGCAAGAAGGTAACTTGTTTAGCTTCTCCATTTCGTGAGAGATTGGGTGCAATGATTATCTATAAGTAGATTTCATCAAGCTTGAAGACCCATGCTCTGTTGCTAAGATCAAACTTCTCAGATGATGGCAACACCAACCTCTCACAAAATGAAAAGACAAAACAAATCACTCATTCTTGTAGTCCCATCTTTCATTCACTCTAGTCTTAGGCTTTATAGAAAACAACAGTGTGTCTTTACCGCATGCATATAAAAAGAAGAGAAGAAGAGAAATGACGGGGCTTAAACACCTAAAAAGTTGTACTTGTCTTTTGCCTTAGACACCTTTTATAGGAAAATTGCATCTCCAAGGTAGTGCTAGTGTAATTCCTCATTATAGAAGGAGAAACATTACTAACGTCTCTTCTCTATATTGACAAGCGATGGTAGTGTCCCCTGGCAAACACAGGGGAGTAACGCTAGCATTGTTTCCAGAATTATTTCAAACTTCAATATACTTCAATCTAACTTTTATTCAGCTTCTATCAAACTCTTATTCAGCTGCAACACACATAGATCATATTTCAATCAACAGAAACTTCTCATTTACAGCTCCTCATTTTTTTTCAATACATTCCATACAGAAATATATAAAAACTTCTCATCTACAACTCATAATTCAACTTTAACAAATTGCATACTTCTTTAATACTTCTGGAAACACGTTTAACTTGTTATTGTGAGATGCTTTCCCCGCACATATGTCTAGAATGAATCATTGCTAACATCATATATATTGCAATAAAATTCTTTCACTCAATCTACTATGACTTCTACATCAAAATCACATAAAGATGTCCAATCGCATAAAGATGTCCATTTTCTTTGCATCAACCATCTCCAAATAGGCATTCCATGAAACACGTTTGGGTTGATAGTCCTTTCTACAACAAGATTCCTCTTCACAAACATGGATCTAAACCTCCATTCATTCTCCTCATGTAGAAATCAAGTAGCATTAAAGGTGAAGCAGGAGGTGGAAGCACGAGAAGAACTCTTCTTCTTTTAGAGTGAGATTTTGGGAGCCATTGATGTGCTATTTATCAACCTCAAGCAAACCAAGAAATATTTTCAAATCCAAGAAAATGATTCTTCAAACACAAATCTTGCAAAAGAAGGAAAAAGAATTAGAAGAAATTACCATGAAAATGGAGTTTGACGGGGGGAAAAGTAGCATCTACTAGAGAAGTTGGAAGATCTCTTCACAAATTGCTCACAAAAACTTTTGAAGAAAATAAAATATCAAGGAACAATAGAGCTTTTTAACCCTACAAAGTTGTTAAGGGCCTAAAGGACCTTTCTGGTGGGGTGTGGACTAAATGGTCCTTTTCAATGTGGGTCCCATCTAAGGGGTTTTTTTTGTGTTAAATCCCCTCTTTTTTTTTATTTCTCTTTTCTATTGGTTGATCCTTATTTTATTCCATTCCACCTCTCGTGCAAACAAATATGCCCTATTTTTGCATTGCATCCGTAACCACCATTTAGATGATCACGAGTCTATGAGGGCATGCATTATTCAAGCTACGCATGGGATGGGATAGAGAATGTATTAGAGACCAAGTTGTGTGATTGTCCGATGTTGGATCCAATATAATTAAAAAGATGATTAAGAGTTGATGTTCTAAATGAGAAAATATTAAATCAAGTTGATGGGCCCAATCTCATCTGATGAATGTAAGGCATGTTTGTATAGCTCGTTTTTCGAGAAAAAAAGGGTGAGGATTGAGGATATGGTATTCCATGCTACATAATAATCTATATTTATTACAACCATTTTTTTTCTTGCGGAAAAATATAGAAGGAGGCTAAGTTTCCCATGATTCTGTTATGATACTGGTTGAATAATGACAATAATAAGATTGCCCAATTTGAGGACAGTTGAACTCTTTGTGTAAGCACAGAATTTTGAAAAATAATTTTGTAATTTTGATGAAGAGGAATACAAAATATTTATAAAATTCCTTGCCTCAAACATAGAAATTATTCAATCAATCACTAATCAATTACCGAAGTCATGGATATCAATCACCTTAAATCAAGGATATCAATTACTAATCAATTACCTCAAGCTAAGGTAATCAATCACTAATCATGTTGCCTAAATCAAGTAATAAATCATTATTGTATTATCTCGTGATATGGGAGTTGACATAATAAAAGATTTGTAATCTAATATTGCTATTTTTATTTAAATCAATCTAATGGAGTTGCCTAGTCTCCTCTAGACCCCACAACTTGCATGACTTGTGCTTGGCCCTTAAATCATATTAGGTTCTTCAAGAAAGAAATTCCTATAAAAAAATTTTATAAGAGGAAAATTCATGTGGAACTACTTTTTCTTAGCATATACACAAATGTGGTGTTGAATGTATTCGAGTAGTGTCTAGCAATATAATTGCACTAGGCGCCAACATAAAGCCATCAAGGAATCCATTCTTGTAGCAAACAACTCTACAGAATCAAGCCTCTTTCCTTAGTTGCACCTTTGGATAAATTATACAATAAATTACCTTTTCCATGGCTTTCAAAAGCTAAGGAAATAAGAGCCGCAATGATTCCACTCAGGCATGATCAAATGCACATAGCTATAGATTATCATATTTTGGAAAAGGGGGAGGCAGGGAGCAAAAAAGAAAATAGCCACATCAGATAATCATAACCCTTTATTTAACAAGTTTAAAGTTTAATGATATATTATCCATAGATTTCATGGAAATTTAATCCAATTGTGAGTGTAAGTTCAATAAAAGTCTCATGGGATGAGCACATCATAATAAAAACTTAGATGAGAAAAAATGTGCATCACCCGCTAACCCACTTTCACTTAGGAATGAATGAATGAATAAATAAGTATGTAAACAAGTGAGCCTAGGCCGTGCCGGCCCAGGTCCCTAGGGGGGCCAACCCAACACGGCCCCAATTGTGTCGTACTGGGTTGTACTGCCCATGGGCTACCACTAGTCCATATTTATTTTAAAAAATCTAGAATATAAAAGGGAGAAAAGAATTAACAATGACCTTTTTTTAAAGATTTTATCCTAAAATGAAATTAAAACTACTAAAATAAATGCACGCAAGCATTGAAAACAACATAAACTAATTATTTTTCTTAATTGCTTTAAATAAGATTCGGGTATATACGATTGCAAGTGTCTATGAAGGTGACTAGTGCCACATGCTACATTGAAATTGTAAAGCCCATTACAAAACATTCACTACACCTTCTCAACAATTTTTTCAATGTTATCAATAATCGGAACTATTTGCAAATAATTCCAAATATGACGAATTATTATTCTATTTTTTTTCTTTGGAAAAGGAGAACGTTCGGCTTGCCTTGCGTCACTATTGAATGGCTATGCAGGCCAAGTCATTTTTTAGAACTTGAAGAGAGTTCATGGTGCCCTGTAAAATTTTACAGAGAGAAAGAGAGCTACCAGCTAAAACTTTAGAGAGCTTGAAGGGAAAAAAAGATGTTTAGTAGAATATAAATATATGTTGAGAAATGAGAGGGAGTAGGTATTTATAGATTTAGACACAAAATACCCCTCTCATGAGTGTTGTTTGGCACACTACAACAGGTATTGTCTTAGGCGACGTAAACTTTGGTTGCCTAAATTCCAAATTTCGTCGCCTTTAGTATAGGCGACGAAAAATATTCGTCGCCAATGTCCTCGCCATAGATTCGTCGACAATGCTGTTTGGCAACAAAATCTTAATTGCATCATTACTTAGATTTTTAACCATTCACTTATCAAAGTAAGAGGTTATGCGGGCAGATTTTTTTTTTTAAATGTTGGTGGCCCATCACAGTTTTATGAAAGTGGCAAACATCCTGCACCTGTGCCAAATAAAAGCAACGTGTCTGAGTTCATTCCCAGACACAATCATCTTTCTGTCTCTTTTTTTTTTTATACAAATGATGATGGCCCACCACTTTTAGGAAGATTGGAATGCCCTACATATACTACAGACAAGTAACGTGTCTCGGTTCATTCCCAGACATGATCAACCCTTTTTTTTTTTTAAACAAAAGACCCATCTGTGAAATGGCCCGGTCCCCTTTTCATCAAATCCATCAAAATCATCAAAATCATCAAATCCATCGAAACACCATCAAACAAAAAATCTGTCAAATACTTACCCACCTAATCTACCATCAATCTTTAGAGATTTAAATAGGCATTGACAATCACATCTAAGATCATAAAAATCAATGAAATGAGTGAAAATCATTAGAGATAAGTGCAAATCACTTGCCTTTGATGAAGATTAATGGATGGGATGATCTAGATCTCTCTCTCCCTCGTACACACTGCCAAACCCCAACTGAGAAGATGAAGAAGAAGAGGAAGAAGAAGAAGAAGAGATGATGAAAAGATGCAACCTGTGGAAGCCTTGGACTAGGCTTGGACTGGGCTGATCGAGAAGAGACGAAGATGGAGGAGAAAGAAGAGAAGAAAATCACTGTAGAGATGGGGAGAAAGGCACCCATCGTTAGATATAAAAAGGCTTAGGGTTTGGTGAATAAATTTGGGTTTTTATAAAAAGAACCCTGTTATTTAGGCTAATTTATAAATATGGGCCTGGTCTGGTTTAATGGGCCCAAAATGGGTCCGAATTGGGTCGAGTCAATGATGAACACTCATGGTCCTAAAATTACTATCCGTCCAAATTGGGTCGGGTCAACGATGAACACTCATGGTCCTAAAATTACTATCCGATTAACCCAAAACCCAAAAGAAAATTAAATAATTATAATAACCATAATTAACTAAAGTACAAACAATTAAATAAAATTATATTTAAATTAATTAAAATAATAACTTGGGTTAAGAACGTTACAGTTGCTTTCAAAGAGAGAATATTACCGTTCATATCTCTAAGGGGGGAATTATTTGGTAAATTGCCTTCTTAACCTCTGCAATGATAGCTTTCTTTCCATTGATTTTGTCTTTTACCTGGAAAAATATGCCAAACTAGAAACTGTAAGTAATTTCTAAACCTTGAAGAAAAAATATCATGCATGAGTGATGTTTTGGCATTTTATGGAAGTATTGTGTTCGTCAAAATTGATACATCCATTCAGAGAAAAAAGAATATGATTTAATCTAATATGCAAATAAACATTCTCAGACCAGACATGAAGAGAATAGTACACAATCGAAATGGTATTATTGTGAAGGAAATAGAAAAATACTTCAGGGCTAAACTAAGTAGGATTTAGCTCACAACTAGCAACACAAAACTGCTTTCTAGAAATATAAATCATAGAAATAGACAAAAACAGGTTCCAAACCTCTTCAACAAACACCAAAATTTCTAGGTTGGGATTTTACATTCTAGATTCTCAATTGGAAGTACATATACTGCTCAAATAGAGGGAAGTAGTCACATATTTTGAAGTACAGGACCAAACCCAGAAGGGATTTGCCATCCAAACCATTGGTGGAGAATGTGTCTAAAAAAGACATATTTTCATTCCAAACAACACGAAAATTTTCACCCATTCCCATTCCCATCAGAAGTTTAATGCAAAAAGTACATCACCCTTCCCATTACCATCAGGAATTTAATGCTCTCTCTCTCTCTCTCTCTCTCTCTCTCTCTCAATTATATTCAGAGAAGTTAGTAAGATTCATGTGGCCCACCTATAAATTAAACCAAACAAAACGAAAGTCCTCTTTTTTCATACGATTTAGCTAAATGTATATCTCAAATAGGGTTGGGCCTTCCACCTTGGTTGGGGCTAATCCCCAAAGGCTTCATACAAAGTAGGTGTCTATTTTTTGTGGATTTTGGTCTCCCACACCAAATATGGATTGAAGGAATCTCAAGTCATTCAATAGTTCTAACCAAATATCGAACATCAGAAATCCCCAACTATACAAATCCTAGAGAGTATTTTCCTTTTCCATGGGTAGTGAGAATCCTTAAATCATCATATTCCTCACCTTTTACCAAACATGCTCTTAAATTTAAAAAAGGAACAATATCACTTCTCCGTCTCTCATCTAGATGATTTTAGAAGGATTTCAATATTTGCAAGGATTAGGCTTCCTTTTTTAGAAAAAACATCTCTTGTCTGTTCTCATTAGAGATTCTAATTAACTTAGGAAACTAAATATTTTCTTAGAGTCAACATAAAGAGAGAGCTTTGAGCAATTTAATATGATTAGGAAACCTTAGTACCTTAAAATAAGTGAGAGGCATATATACACATGGCTAGGCCCAGCTACCTATCATCACTCATGGGCCCAAATGGGTAGAGTAAAATAGAGTAGAGTAAACTCAAAATCAAGAAAGAATAATATATGATGGAGTTATAATGACTTTTTATTTTTAATTGTTTAATAAGGAATTTCAAGTAGATGTTTTTTGTAATTTAGTGGTTGCTTTTTTTTACATTTTTTGAAAAAGAATGGAAAAAATTTTAAATTCAAATATTTAACTTTATTCTAATTTACTTTACCTCATATTCAAACACACCTTAGGTTTATATTTTCAAGATTCTCAATTGTTGTTTGTTTAAAAGTTCGTCTTCTTCAAAGACTTTCTAAATTTTTTACATATTAACTTTTATTACTAACAATTTATGTGCAGCCTTTTACTTTCTCATCCACTTCCAATTGAATGGAGATAGAGAAGAGAAGAACAGCCACAAACGATCTAACGGACAACCTGATGGTGGAGATTTTGCGTTTGTTGCCACTAAAGGTCCATCATCCAATGCATTGATGTCTGTAAACGGTGGAAATCTCTAATCACATGTTGCCCATTCTTCCTCACTAAACCCGTCAATGTTGCGGCCAGTCCTTATAATTGCGATTATCACAGACACACGTCTTGAAACAGGCCGAAGAGAAGGAATGAAGATTTCAGTTTTTGACTTCTCTATTGATTTTCCAAATGAAGAATTACATGAAGATCAGATTCTCCCTTCGTGCAATGGATTGCTTTCTCCTATTATTTCCTTGGAATGCCTTTTTTAAGTGAGTTCTACAACTCCAATCCATGGACCAAAAAATGTGTTCGTCTCCAACCATGCCATGCCACTTTTCTCTTGGTAGGCTAGCCTTCAAAAACAATTCAAGCGACAACAACAATGTAGCCTTGTTCAAGATTGTGATGGCCCATAGGGATAAAGTTTGCTCCTACAGAAAGGATGCACCTTATACATTTGAATTCTACTCATCTGATAAAAAGCGGTGGCGATTGCTTCGGAAGGCCTCGCCACCCAAACCCCATGTTTATTGTCAATCATACCAAAATGGGGTTTATTGCAACCAAGTCCCTAATTTATTGGCAGTGTCGTAGTAAGGAATCTGCGCTCATGTTCAACTTAGGTCGGGATTTTTGGATCTTCCAAAAGGCAACTATTAGGTATATGTCTTGTATTCCGGTTTAGCCGGATGAGTCCACTGGGTTAGCCAGGGGCTAATTTAAGGTCAAGGGTGTTTTGGTAATTGTATCGGGGCTTTGTTGGTGGCCAAGAAAGCAGAGATTATATATATGTATAGTCTATAACCCTAGATCTTGCGCGCTGAAGAGAGGTGAGAGCTCTCTTGCCGGTGGTGTTTCCACACCATGTAGGTGAGACGATGTGAGAGAACGAGAGTCTCTGTATGCTTTACATGTGATAGTGAAGATGATCGTCTCTGTGCCCGTGGACGTAGCCCTGTTTGAGTCAACCACCTAAATGTCGTGTCTCTTCTTGTGTGTGGCTTGTTTTTGTTGATCTTGTGATTCATGGATGTGCACAACGGGTGATGTCAGAATCACAACAATTGGTATCAGAGCCGAGGTGGTGTTCCTCGGGTTTTTGAGCGAGGTGGAGATCGTTCGGTGGCTTGGAGGTTGTGTGCATGAAGATCAACTGATTGAATCCTTGTCGAAGGGTTCGGATCTCTGTTTTCGAAACAAAGAAGAAGAGAGATCTGGTTCGTGATTTCTGGTTGGGCCACCATCGGAGAAGAAGAAGAAGAGGAGATTGGGTTCTCCGGTTTCGCTGGATCGGAGGACAAAGGATTCACAGGTTTCATTCAGATCTTGGAGTTAGATCTGCGGTTGTGATCTAAGGATCAATGGATCGGCTTGCTTCCCGTCATCGTGAGCCACTGTGCCAGAAGCAGAAATAGAAGACGAGAACTGGGGAGAAGCAGAGAGATGGTCTTATTTTTCGGGTAAATCGGAGAAGATAAGATTAGATCCGAAATTCTTGAGATTCAGATGCGAAGTTCTCGCAAAGAGATCAGGTGTGGATCAAGATCACAGGTGGGCCCCATGTTGTTTCGAATTAGAGATCGTTGAAGCAGAGATTAGTGAGAAACCGCTGGGTCACAGTAGAAAAACATTTTCTCTGTTACTGAAACAAAGAAAACGGTTTCTTGCAGAACTCGGAGAAGACGACAGAGGTTGGGCTCTGTTGCTGACGATCTTCATCGAAGAAAAAGAGGTGCTGCCGGAATTGAGGAGGATGACCTGCGGAAAGAAGAAAAAAAAAATTTCGTCAGGGTCGCCGTTGCCAGCCGCCGATCCCCGCTAGCTCGCCGCCGTCGCCGTCGTCCGCTGGTGGTTGCTGTCGTCGGTCCTGAGCCGCTACAGGTCGCCGTTGCCTAAGAAAACCATCGGTCTGCAACCAGGTTGCAGACAAACGCGGGGTTGAAGAAGACATTCTGCTGGGTTTTGGGTTTGGGTTGGGTCAGTTTGACCTGACCCGTGGAGATAAAGCCCAGGTCAACAGGATCCGATCTTCGAGTTTCTGGTTGGGTCCGCCCAACCTGTGGTGCAGCCCAGTCCAGCAGCACGAGTGCAGGCCGGGTCGGGTCGGGTCAACCTGGTCCGTGTACTAGAAGCCCAACCCAGAAGTTCGCCCAGCAGATCAGCCAGTTCGGGTCGGGTCCGACCCGACCCATGTTCGTAGAGTCCAGCCCAGTGCACTGAAGCAAGTTCAGTGCGTGTTCGGGTCGGGTGGACCTGGACCGGTTGCAAAAGCCCAGTCAATGTCAGCATTGCAGTATGATGTCAGCTGACGTCAGCGAAGGTATAGTCAAAGTCAAGGTTTGACCAGTTTCAATGGTTGAAATTGTTTCTAAGAGATCTTGATCATCCGACATCCGATCGGAAATTCGTTAGCGCCTACGGACTCGTTTCGAGTAGAACTACGCAGTGGAAGAGGTTGATTGGCTGTTTGATGGTCAAGGAGGTGGTTTGACTGATTGGAGCGTAGAAACTTGTTTCTACGATATCAGAGCCATCCGGAGTTGGATTTTAGATCCATTTCTTCCAGCATGCTCGTGTTGACGAGATCTACAACTTGATGCAGAAATCTGGTGAAGATCTAAACAGATGTGGATTCAGGCTAGAATCGGGTCTACTCGACCTGATTGTTGTTGTAAACCCAATAATAGAAGTCGCCGACCTAGTTGCAAAGGGTTTGCTGATTCAAACGAAGTTGTTCGTTTGGGGTCACATACTTTCCAGATCGCATGTGATGTTATTTATCTTGCCAAAGCAAAGCCAGAAAAGCAGCAAGGAGGAGCTGATGTGTCAGCAGTTGTCAAACATTTGTTTAATTGATCAGAGGCCCGGGTCAAATGACGTTTTTTGACCGCTCGGAGGCAGAGGTTTCTGCAATTGTGAAGTCATCTGGACTTGTATTCCCTATTTATTTTGCTTGCATGCTTGTGGTGATTGGATCTTCACAGTGATTTTGAAGATAGGGCAGGATGGTGAGTGATTCAAATATCGATATCACTCAGATTCGTCAATAGTTTCGAGCTTTTTGTTCGATGTGGAGTTTGATAAGAAGATGAACTTTGCTCAAAGTTCATGTGCTAGTTTAACAAGTCAAAATGTTGAAGAAGACTGCATCGTTGGTGCAGTGACATACCATTCAGCAAGGTACGTGAAGACATTGCCAGTTTTATCTCCTAGTAGCTCGAGTTGTGCGGAATTCAAGCCAAGGTGGAGATTGTTAGGTATATGTCTTGTATTCCAGTTTAGCCGGATGAGTCCACTAGATTAGCCAGGGACTGGTTTAAGGTCAGTGGTGTTTTGGTAATTGTATCGGGGCTTTCTTGGTGACCAAGAAAGTGGAGATTATATATATATGTATAGTCTGTAACACTAGATCTTGCGCGCTGAAGAGAGGTGAGAGCTCTCTTGTCCATGGTGTTCCCACACCACGTAGGTGAGACGATATGAGAGAACAAGAGTCTCCGTATGCTTTACATGCAATAGTAAAGATGATCGTCTTTGTGCCCGTGGACGTAGCCCTGTTTGGGTGAACCATGTAAATCTCGTGTCTCTTCTTGTGTGTGGCTCGTTCTTGTTGATCTTGTGATTCATGGATGTGCACAACGGGTGATGTCAGAATCACAACAGCAACGATGTTGATGATGCAATAGCATATAACTGTAGGTTGAAAAGAGTAAGGATCGTCTGCACTACATTTGAATAGGCCTCGACTGCCTACACTTCATTTGAATAGGCCTCGGCTGCCACCCCCGACTAAGTGTGTGGAAGATGTTGATGATGAGTAGTGGTGGATGGTTGCTATTGGATAATGTAGACCTAAAAGGAGTAGTGGGTTTGGATTTTTTTTTTACATTGCTTAGAAAAAGTGGATTCTTCCCAATTTTCAAACCCATAGACATGAGTTCGCGAGGAGATGATGAAGTTCTGCTTGCTGACTGTTTCAACAAGAATGGATCATATGACCGGATTGGTTTATATGATTTGAAGAGGGATGTGGCTGAGTTTGTCCTTAAGGGGACACCACATTCAGGAGTGAGACTTCTTCCGATATACACCGACTTCCAAGCACATATCTTGGGGGTAAAGCTACTATTATGTTATGTGCTTCTAATCTATAGGCGCGCTTGGCTATTTTAATTTTTGTTTTGTCATATATATTTTTTTCTTTTTTCTTTTTCTTTTTTTTTAACGTTGTTGCCAATGACAGTTATTTATGTCAACTTTTATTTTGTTCTTCTGAATGCAACAAGTGCCCCATGTAACACTCCGATCCCCTTTGAGTCGGATTAGTGACTCATTAGTGTATTTTCTGTTGTTTTATTCTTTCGGACTTGGTTTTGGGTCTTGGATAGGTAGTTGAGTAACCTTTGACCTGAGATAGGTAGTTCTAAGCCCTTTTTCGTAATTTTTCTTTTGCTTTGTTTGCATTATCTTTGCATCATCTTGGTGTCAGCATGTGTATTTTGTTGAGCTCGTCACTTTCCGTAACTGTTTCAGACTCATTCGGAGTCAATTGGAGAAGTTGGACCCTCGTGTGACTTGATTTGTAAATAACCAAAATTCACTAGACTTTGTTTTAAACTCCAAAACCTATATATGTTGACTCATCAGCCAGATGTCTTGTTCATTTCGTTGATCGACTGCATGCAACTCCAGAGCACTCCACGTTTTCTCTTCCACTTCTTCTCCTCTCTTCATTCTCTACTTCGGTCTTGTTGGTGTGGGAGTTACATCTCTTCCGAGTGGGTTTTCTCTTCTCTCTCATCTCTGTCTATTGCTGGAGGTAAGTGGGTTCTCTGCAACTCTTCCTTCTTCTTCTCCAATTGCATCTCTCCTTCTCTGATTTCTGTGTCCTCATCTCATGCATGGGTTGTTTCTTTGATTTGCTTTGATTTTAGTTGATTTGGAGCTTGATTCAGTGGATTGACAGAGTTTTGAGGCAAGTATAAGTACAGGATTATTTAACACATATGGGTGTTTTGTTTGATTGCTTTGATTCATTCTCATTCTTTGTATAGAATGTTTTACAGCCAATTTCTAAGGTGATTAGGATCAGATGAGCTTGTTTTGATGACATTCTGTGCAAATTTCCAGTTTCTATACACAACCCGAATTGGTTATCTGTGTTGTACGGCTAAGCCGTAACCTTGTACGGCACCCAATCCAGAGACTTGAAATTTCACCTTTTGTTCTACGGCTAGGCTACGGCTGAACCGTAGATTGTCCTACGGCTGAGCCGTAAGCTAGCCGTGACCCAACCGTGACTAAGCCGTGAATTAAATCTCTGATCAGTCGAAACTTTTCAGATACAGTACTCCTACGGTGTGGCTACGGCTAAGCTGTGGATTGGTCTACGGCTAAGCCGTATACTGAACCGTAGCTCAGCCGTAAAAGGTATCAGATCAGAGGTGGAAGATGACCAGTTTAGTTGTCTTTGGAAGGGAACCACGGTGAAGCCGTAGTGCATGCTATGGCTAGCCCATATGATGTCTTCGGCTAAGCCGTAGGTCACCCATGGCTAAACCATAAGGCATGGCAAATCCGAAATAAAACTTAGGATAATGGTGAGACTTGTAGGGCTCAAATACAGGTTAACCATACACGTAAACCGGCCCAATGGATTTTTGGACCGCATGAATAGTCTGTTAGGCTGTGACTTATTCATGTGAGCGTTGATTTACTGTTAAGCACCTCCCCATGGGTGTTGGTTTAAGAGACTTCGGTGCACGTGAGGATTACATTGCAACACTTTGATGGCAACGGTGCATTGAATAACTTAAAACTACATCAACATGCATGGTTAGTGACAGTGAACAACTAGATTAGGACTGGCTTGTAATGAACTTTGACTCCGTATTAATCTGAGATGCATTGCATATTGTTTACAGTTTTGCCCTCTGTTCTGCCAATCTATGTCTATGCATTCCGCAGTCATTTTGCTTTCGTCCTGTATGTCTGTTTTATTTTTCGATCTGCACTATGCTTTGATCTATGCTGTGCTTTGACTTAATCTATGCTATGATCCGTATTTTGGCTATGCTTTGTATATTTCTGGCTCTGTATATCTCTGATTTTTTTTTGGTATTCCCTGGTGGCTCTGCCCAGAGATTAACAAGTGAGAATAAGATCCGGTCCTTGTCATCGGTGAGTCCAAAGCGGATAATCTCCCTTCTTTTGGATTTGATTTGATTGGTATTCGTCTGGCTCTACTCAGCCTCAGCCCTAGGATGCCCGACGGGGTTACCTCTGGCTTAGATCTCTATATCTCTATATCACTGCAGTGTCGCTTTGTCTTGGGCCCCCTGAACCCAGGAAACCGAGACCCACTTGAACCCTGGCCCGGACAGTGGTGTTCTCCTCTGCTCTGCTTTGCTCTGCTCTCTATTGGAGAGAATATGGTTAACGTAGTAGCCACTTAGTTCAGTATTTCTATGCTTTGATTCACTTATCATGCTTTACTTCTATGCACGATTTGCCTAGCATACTATTATGAAACTCTGAAAATAATTATTCCCTTTGATACTATGAGTGTTTCATCCCTGTTACTTATATATTGCTGGATCGTTGTATTCATTTGTGTTGTCTGTGGTGTTGCAGGCACAGATCCCTTGCCCAGCTCCCCGGCGGTCGAGGAGGCTGCAGGGCCGAGTTTAGAGGCACCCTCCGGGTTGGCAGAGTGGGCCTGATCACTTCTGCCGAGTGCGTACATGCATAACATCAGTGGCCTAGTTGTTTTGGTTTTGAAATTTTGTATTTTGTACTTCGGACTTTGTCACTTTGTATATTTGTACATCTTGATTTTGTCGTGTACCTAGACTTGTCTCTGGTTTTCCAGTATTGTATTTAGTTTTATCTTTTCCGTTCCGCAATTGTTTTGGCTTCCGCTTTTCCTTTGTGACTTGCTATGATATGTACAGCTTCCGCGTACGCTTAGTTCGCACGTGTTAGATCCCTTGTGTGTGTGCATCTGGACTGGGTTTGGATGCACGTGCACGGAAGTACGTGTGTCACTGGTTTAGCTTTTCGCTAACCCCCGATTTCTGAGCTCGGGTCGTGACACCCCACCAGAAGATGGGCTTCATTTTGTTATTTTCTCAACTATGATAGAAGAACCTCAGGCTTTTTTCATTGCTAATTTTAGTTTTACAGGCCCCTTTTGGTGGGTTTCTTAAACAATATTAACGGCAAAATTTATGGGCCTTTCTGCTGAAAGGAAAAGCTCTTTCTTCGTACAGTATCGATTAAATTATTTGGCATGACAACTTCGTCAGAAAATCCTTATTGAAAATCACCATCATTATCATCAAATCTTATCCCAATTATTTTAAAATCGGTTATATGAATTCTATTTCTCCATTCCATTCTATTTTGATATGTTAAACTTTTAAGTTAAAATCCTCATTATCGGGATTCATAAGTTAAAATCCTTATCCGGAATGCTGCGCTAATTTGAGTGATGGTATTTATATTTTATACTGGTTTCCTTCCATAGAAAATCTCTTTCTGCAATGATGAAAAAGGATCAGCTGTTCCCTTCTTGTCTATTAGGTATGCCACCTTCTCCTCGTTATCTTTCACTCTCTCTAACCATGTTTTCATCTCTCACTGACCATCCCCCTCTCCCACTCATTCTCTGTTCGCCTTTCTCCCCACCCCACTTCTCTCTCTCTCTCTCTCTCTCTCTCTCTCTCTCTCTCTCTACTGCTTGAAGGAAGAGGTAATGACGGAGGAATGGGTGATTTTAGGTTTTTACTTTACATTATGTATTTGGGTTGTTCGTGGTTTGAACTTTCAATAGAGGTACTGGGTCCTTTTCATTTTGTTGAAGTAGAGAAGAAAGATGGATTTTGATGAATTGGGTGCTTGCTTATTTTTTAGTTTTGAGTGATTGATAGTATTTTTATCTGTCTTGCTTCTTGAAAAGGAGATGTTTTAGTTGAGAGATGAGTAGTATTTTTATCTGTCTTGCTATTGGGTGTTTTTTTTATTTTTTATTTTTTATTTTAGTTTTGAGTGATGATAGTAGTCTTCTGTTTTTATTTTCGGTTTGTTAGTTAGCTAGGGCCTCATTTTTTTTGTTTGGATTAAAGTGAAATTAAGGTTTATGATGAATTGGGTGCTTTTTAACATTGCATTTTTGAGTGATTGGTTTTGTTTTCGATCTATCTTATTATTGCTTGAAAGAGGTGATTTGATGGAGAAATTTGTTTTTAAATGTCTTATTTTAGATTTATTCATTCGTGTTTGTTGTTGATTTGGATAGAATTAGGTCACCTTTTTGCAATAATGGTCGGATGCGATTGTTTTTTTTTTTTTTTTTGTTTTTTGTTTTTTTTTTGGAAAGATTACGAATCCATTGAAACAAAAGAAAGAATACAAAAGGCGGTTGAAGACCAAATAGAAAGAAGAACAGAGTCGGACAGCCCAAAGACGAGAAAACACCTACCGAGCCCTTAGACAACCCGGCAGGAAAGAAACAACAGCAATGGGGTTACATTAAAAATGCACACTCACAGGAGTTTAACAACTTAGGGGGAATGTAGATGCGCTTGATCTTGCTCCCAACTGTCTTGCTTGGAAAGGAGATTGGTTGAATAACATAAGATTCCAGGTCATTTATTATCCTGATGATTTTTCTAAAGATGAACCGAGCTTGCCATGGTGATCGATCAGGGTACCTGAGAGCTTCCGCCAACTGTCCCTCCACCTCAAAACACACCTGGGATATGAGAAAATGTCTAGCTGATTGCAAGAGGTTCAGCAAAAGCATATGCGACTTTTCATTTGAGATGACCACTGAGATCAGGATTCTTGAGGGATGCCATATCACTGCCAAGGAACAATCCTGTATTTCAAAGCAAGCAAGGCGCCATCCTGCAACTGTGGTTGGTTGAGGAAAGTAGCGTGTGGGAGCAGCTGTCTTAGTAGGAGGGCAATCCCACCATTGGGAAAAAGGAAGAGGGAGGCTAGAATGCAGAAAAGTCAACCGAGTTTGAATTTGGGAGGAGATATCAAAACTTACCTTTGCAGTGGAGTGAGCCACATTTGAGAAAACTCTCTTGTTTCTTTCTCTCCAAATGTTCCAAACAAACGCCGGGAAGATGAGGTGAGCTAGACAGTCTACTGAAGTCGAGATTCCTTCGAGTGAAATTAAAAAAGATGAAACTCTAGCGAAGAGAGAGTTGGCTTGGGGAGATTAAATGCCCACCTTCTAGAGCAGAGCCATCCAAACTCCCTAGCTGAAAGGGCAGTGAAGCAGAAGATGTTCCAAGTCTTCTTGAGGGCTATTACAAAGAACACAATGAGGACTACATGAAATCCCCCTGGCACGAAGAAACATTCTGGTTTTGAGGCTCCCCCGAAAACACATCTAGGCACAAAGGGATTGCTTCGGTATGTGTCCTTTGAACCAGATGAAATCCGCCCACTCTACATGAGGGAGGCTACCAAAATTGCAAACCTTCTGAATGGCTGATGAAAGAGAGAATACACCATTGTCTTCCCCTACCCAAACAACTTCGTCGAGCAGAGAGCTCTCAAGATTAGGAAGTTGCTTGATTAAATGAGACACAGTAGGGATTAAACAACTTTGTCAGATGCGATTGTTTCATGTACTGCATTGTTGTTCTTTGATGTTAGCAATTAATTTGTTGATACCAAATCATTCAATTGATTTTGGTTGTTTATTTCTTGGACTGATGAATTCTAAGGTTGATTTTGGTAATAGAAGTTATTATCTCTAGGTTTTTATTTTGTAGGCTTCTGTTATTCTATATGTACTGCATTGTTGTTCTTTGATGTCATCAATTAATTTGTTGATACTAAATCATTCAATTGATTTTGGTTGTTTCTTTCTTGGACTGATGAATTCTAAGGTTGATTTTGGTAATAGAAGTTATTATCTCTAGGTTTTTATTTTGTAGGCTTCTGCTATTCTATATTAGGTGATTTTCTTGATTATTATATATGACCCACTTGAGTGATGACAGTTTCATTTTACTATTTTCTTCCTGTAGTATTGTTTATCTCCGTTCATTTTCTTAAGTTGTATTGAGAATATAAATGAATTCTCTTGCTCATGAAGTGTTTTGCCTCAGCTAAATGGAAGTGAGTCATTACTCAGTAATGTCAAGACTGTAAAAATAGTGTCTAGCGTCGATAGTGTGAAAAACCATGTACTGGTTTATTTCTTTGTTTTGCTTATTTTTTAAGTATTATCCAGATGTATGCAAAGAAAGCAGTCATGGATGATCCAATTAATGACACGATAATCTACTTTCATGTTCCAAATCTTAACAAGATTTGAATTAGTGGTGAACTCTTATGTACAAGAATACTATTCAGGTTTCGATGAGCATCATGAGGAAATCAAAAGCCATTGATTTATACTGTTATGATGGACAAGTGGGAGCAAGTATGATAAGCCCATGAGGGGAATGCATGATTGAAGTTGGGACTTACGGTTGTGGCGGATAGGATGGGAAGGAGCAGGCATTGGAGACTATTCTTGTCAAGTTGGGACTTGCAGTTGGTGTGAGACTATTCTTCTCACATAAATCCTTACATGTGAATGTCGTAAAGAAAATTTGAATTTGAGAGAGAATTTTTTAAATCAAGACGCCCTTTTATCAAAAGGTAAGTCATATGAATGATCCTTTCACTATTTATAAAGACAGTATAGGTCGAAACCATTGACTAATTGAATTTTACAACAATGATTTAATTTTCCTTGTTTGTTTGCAAGAATCTTGTTGACTGGGCATGATTCTCTCCATAATGTATTTGCACTGCTTGGCTTTCCATGTTTGCATTGTAAGAATCTTGTTAACTGGGCATGATTCTCTCTATAATGCATTTACATTACTTGGCTTTCCATGTTTACATTGAATGTAAGTCACCTTCTCATGTTAGCATGCATGATTTTGCATGAATTTCTCCACGTGTACATTAGACACTAGTCTTTCCTTATGTATATGAGACATATGTTCCTTTCCTTGTTTGTTCCATTGACCATCAACACTTGTTTTTCCTTGTTGGAATGAGACATCTTGTGGATTAACTTTTACACCCGCCCTTAAATTGGGCTGATTCATATGACTTACCTTTTGATAAAAGGGAGTCTTGATTTAAAAAATTCTTTATCAAATTCAAATTTTCTTTATGGTATCATAGCCGACTCTCAACTAGTTCGAGCGTGGGTTCCTGCCGTGGCTTGGTGCAAGTGGGCGGGCCAAGAGGATTGGCAGGCTACTGTACAGAGACGTGCCACCTTAAGGGAGGTGGATTGTAATATCATCGAGTCCCACATTGACTATAAAGAGAAAAGTGAATAAGCTTATATATATAGCTTACACCCTTACTTTGCTGAAGCCTTTTGGTAGGTTGAAACCCACTAGAAGCAAAACTGTGGTCAGAACGGATAATATCATACATGCGTGTAGGGGAGAAAATACTTTTTAATATTCTCCATCGGGTGGAACCCACTCCTATATGTTGAAGGCTTTGTTTTTAACTTGTAAATAACTATTCATCTCTAATTTCAAGAGTAGATCAGATATATATGGTAGATGGATAAAAACACCATTTCTTCTGTGTTTCCTGAAGATGCTGTAACACTATTAGATGTAAATGCTGATTGTATTTTTTTTCCTTTGTCCTCATCCTTGTAATATGTAACTGGACTCATCAATCTATTGAAGTTAGTGGTCTTCCAACATTACTCGATGCCAAGTGCAACTGCTTATTATGTGATGGGGCCTATGGTCACTTGAGTGTGACATAATTTGGAGCAATTGCGGGACATACAATATTGTGGAATCCACAATATTATGCCGATCATAGTTTTCTTGCTCACTGTTAGTATGATGTGATTTCGACCATCAAAGGTTAATAAATTTTTGTTCTACTTTCTTTCATGGTCAATTTGGTTTGCTTCTAGAATGTAAGCACTGAGTGCAGGTAATGAATACTTTATGGCCTTTCCCGTGGAATTTTTGTAGCGTTGAATTAGATGAATAATGTGAAAGACCTCCCAGTAATGTTTTTACAGTGAAGTTGAATTGGAGAATCGTTTGTGTCGATATACTGTCTCATTTACTGCTGGGATGCACTTACAACAAGCTTGTTTTAGCAAAACAAAAAAATTTTGTTTTGTTAGGTGGGCGAAAGATGTTACAACAGGGTAAAGTTAAAAAAGAGTGGATTAAAATAAATGAATACTTTGCATGCATTTAAGTTAAAATAAACTAATACTTTGCATGCATTTCGGTTTAAAGGGTTAAAATAAACTAATACATTGCATGCGTTTGGGTTAAAATGAATTAATACTCCGCATGTGTTTGAGGAGTATTAAAAAAAAAAGGAGAGTGGGAGAGTGGGATCTCGCTCAGACAGGTTCACTTTACGCGCCGCTGGCAGTGCATCCAAACACGTTGATAGGGCATGTATGTATATCTGACTTACCATAGAAGAGTGACGATCGAGGATATGGTTTTCCATACCGCAGTAGAACTTTGTTTCTTGCAGTTGCTTTTATCTCGTGAAAGAGCACAAAAGTAGGCCAAGTTTTCCATGATTCCTTAGAAAATAAGATCCTAGAAGGGTAAGGAAAAAAAAACTCCATAAGGAAAATTTGTGTGGAATTAGTTTTTCTCAGCATGTACACAAATGTGGTGTTGAATAAGTGGTGTCTAGCAGTATAGTTGCACGAAGCTCCAACATAGTCAAGTCATCAAGGAATCCGTTATTATACAAAACAACTCTTAGGGCATATTTGGCAATAATCCATAGTGTGGAATCTTTACCACTGTTTCTTTGCATTTTCAGAAAACCATGTTTGAAAGCAAATCCCACCATATGAGAGGATTTCTCAAAATACTGAAAAGTCCTCATAAGCAGAGAAACCCACTGTCCGACCTCCTCCCATTGAATTCTGGTAGTCTGCATGCATAGAAAGGCGGATGAACATTGTATTTGGCATCAACTGTAGGGTAACACCTTTTCATTTGGAAACCCCACTTTTGGGTCCTATAATCACAATCCAAGCCACTAATCAAGTTAATAACATCAAAAACGACTATGAGGTCAAATCTCAGCTGTTGATGCTTCATCGATTTTAAGATATTTCTAAAAAGTCCAGACCATTGGATCATAAGATTTGAATTTTTCTAGGCCTCGTCTGTGAAATCTGAAACATTCAATCTCTTCAAAAGGCACAAAATGACTAGGGGTCAAATTTGGCACCTAGATCCATTAGGGATTGTGAGGAAAATGCCAAATATATATATATATCTCTACTGATTGTTCATTGTCCAAAATCAAAATCGTTCCTACCTGCACACGAACAATGAACGGTTTGGGCTTTTGGAAACCGAACTTTATGTGTCCCACATTGACAATCTAAGCGATCCATCGTGTTTAGAAGGTCCAAAATGGTTAGTAGATCACTTTTCAGCTGTTAATTTCTGATATATTTTGAGATATTAAAATAAGCTGAAAAAATAAAAAATATTTTAAAATTCTTATGGGACCCACAATGAAAATCCGAATCATCCATCATCTCTGTAAAGCTAAAAACGGCTAGGGGTTCAAATATTAGGGCTTAATTGATTGTGGATTATCAGAAAAATGACAAAAAACTTGTGATCCTTGGATGCAATATATGTAAATCTAGAATTCCCTCCTATTTGCTAAACATGATTGCAGGAG
The DNA here is from genome assembly GCA_037013555.1 of Sextonia rubra. NCBI lineage: Eukaryota > Viridiplantae > Streptophyta > Magnoliopsida > Laurales > Lauraceae > Sextonia > Sextonia rubra. The sequence continues at coordinate 128,751,325 of JASUAD010000001.1, forward strand.
ATCTCTCTCTATATATATTATAAAAAAAATCCCACGGGAGGACACCATCGTATAAAAAGAATGAAGGGATCCTCTGAATAGATGATTCTCCTCCCTCGTATGGACATTTGCCAAAAGTGCCCTAAAGAAACAAGCCTCTTTCTTTACTAGCACTTGTAGATAAAATGATACAATGGATTACCTTTTCCATGGCATTCAAAAGCAAGGGAAAATAGAGCTGCAAGGATTCCATTCAGGCGGCATAACTCTCTTCACATAAGAGAGTCGTATTTTGGACAACAGGGAGGCACACCACCAAAAAGGAAATCGTCCCACTAGATCATCCCAATCCTTGGTTTAATAGGCTTAAAGTAAATGATGTCTTAGCTATAAATTTGATTGAAATTCAATCCAATAGTGAATGAATGTTCACTGAAGGCCTGATGCCAAATCATGGGATGAATGGACCATCAAACAGGCAGCACTAATTGGGCCAAGTAGGCCCCATACAGCTGCACTACACACCTAGTCCACTGAAGCACACCATAATCTATGGATAAAAAAAGTGCATCACTAAACATGCGCTCACGCACTTCAACCAACGCAAGCTATGCGGTCCCTTGCATGTTCAGAAAGAGAAATGATAGCCACACAAAGAAGCTAGCTTCTCCCGCCTCGGTCTCGACTCCCTATCTCTGCTATAAATAAACATTTCAGTGTATCCATCAACTATAAACGACGCTCTCAGTCATTTCCACAAACACCTCTGCTTCAAATCTCCCATTGGATTAATGGCGTTATTCTTCCCCCTTTGGATTCTTCTCGTCGCTGCAATCCCTTGCGCTCTCCTCCTCCTCCTTCTCTCCGCCCTCGTCCGCCCACGCCCCGTCGAAATCCCAATCAAAGGCCGCCACGTCTTCATCTCCGGCGGCTCCAGCGGCATCGGCCTCTCCCTCGCCCGCCTCGCCGCCCTCGAAGGCGCCCGTGTCTCCATCCTCGCCCGCAACCCGGACAAGCTCGAAGAAGCCCGACAGTCCATCCGCCTCGCTACCGGCGTCGACGTCGCCGTCTTCAGCGCAGACGTCAGGGACGCGGACGCCGTCCGCCGGGCGCTCGACGAGGCTGGCCCCGTCGACGTGCTCATCTGCAATCAGGGGCTGTTCGTGGCTCGAGAGCTTGATTTGCAGGATGTGGAAGCTGTGAAGTTCATGATTGATGTCAATTTGACGGGCACCTTCAATCTCATCAAGGCCGCGCTGCCCGGGATGAAGAACAGGGGGGACCGTGGCCCTGGTTCGATCGCTCTCATGTCATCTCAGGCCGGTCAGGTATGTGATTTCGCGTGCTCGCAGGGTTTAACGTGGCTAGTGGTGTGTTTTGAGCTTAAACCATATATCTTTCTATATCCAAGATTCGGGTTTAACGTGGGTAGTGGTGGGTGGGCTGCATTTTGTTTGATTTGGGTATTTCCGTTGTAGTGGGACCCGCTGAAGATTGACAATTGAGAATCTTCATTGTTGATGTTGGTGGTTTTTTTTTTTTTTTTTTTTTTTGGTTTGTTTGAGGTTGAGATATCGGCTTTTTAAAGTTTCAATTCATGCATTGGCTAGTTAATTTAGATGGTCGAGATTGAGTGGAGAGGTGCTCTTTTACTCCTTTGCCAGTCCACAGTGGGCTCCACCAGATGAATGTAGCGGCCTAGTTTGAGAAAAGAAATGGAAGGTTTAGCACCAAAGGGGTCATAACTGTATTTATATGGCTGAGGCTCAAGTGAGGATACCTCTCATGAGAGACATTTTGTGGACCCCCCTTGTTTTAAGCATGTGGGAGCCCTGAGATCAAGCTGAAATCCGACCCACTGCACTAACTAGTCGCTAGTCCCCATGAATTGGCACAAGCCCAAACTTGTCACTCATCCAATGGTTAATCACTGTTCGGTTGAAATCCTGAAAAATGATGCCTTCTAAAATCGTTGAACTCACGGGCCATGTATCAAAAGGGTTAGGATGACCTAATAGAGTTGAAATTTTGCACACATGTAGTTCTCATTTAGATCTTTCAATCCTTCACTTCCCCGTGATTGACGTGGCCCTAGGTGGCCTGACAAGGGCACATTTTACTGTTGAGAAAGAGTTGGTTCAGTTCATTTATGCATGCACACTCACACATCCTCAAATTTTCAAGCATGCACATGCGCGTGCACACTCCCATGAAAAAAAAATGAAAGTTGAAGGTTGGCTCTTCAAGTTCTGGCTATTATTGTGGATTTCAAATTTTTATATTTTTGTTGCATCCCTTTGCAAGCTCATTGTGGCATGCTGGTGAAGAATGTTTTGCCCACACTTTTGTTGATAGGTGGGAGTTTATGGTTATACAGCATATTCAGCCAGTAAATTTGGGCTTCGTGGGTTAGGAGAGGCACTACAACAGGAGGTCATTGCAGACAATATACACGTATCCCTTATATTCCCTTCGGATACTGAAACTCCAGCTTTAGCGGAAGGTTTGAACATGTTTTTTAGCTTTTCTCATGTCACAAATGCCATGATTTTGTTCAGAAATGAGAAGTCTTTATAAATATTGAAAATTGGCTTTTTATATAAATAGTGGTTCATGTGTGCATAAGGTATGTAGAAGTATGTTTACAAAAATTGAATTACTATAAAACTATACTAATTTGTTAGATAATATAAAGGGGTTTTTACCAGAAAAACCCCTTAGACCCTTAGTAGACAAAAAAGGACCTAAACTTTTTATAGTGACCAAAAAGGTCTTCTTGTCTCAATTTTCTCTTTTTTTTTTTTTTTTGCTGAGCAGCAATATCTTTGTCTCAAAAGTGATTCTTTGCAACCTTTTCATCTTAGAATACATTGTTTGTCTTGTTCTTTTTCATCTTAGAGCCCACCTTACCTTTTATTTATGTGTTTATACTTAAAACATTTATTCCATGGATTTGTTCTTGCAAACAAAGATAGTGGGAGAATCAATCAGACAAAATGGTTTTGCCTCCGTGTGCAATATATTCAAAACTGGGATTGTTGGCTTGCTCTGAGAATCGATATCAATGCATTCGATGCCCATATGTCACTGAATTGAGGTCAAATTGAGTGTGGAAGCTTGTGCCAAGCATCAATATCGATGCTCGTAGTGTTCAATATTTTCAAAACGGAGAATGTTAGCCTGCTCGGAGCATCAATATCGATGCTCATATGTCAATTAATTGGGGTCAAACTGAAAGTGTAAGCCTGTGCTAAGCATCAATATTGATGCCTGTTGTCTTTAATATATTCAGAACTTAGAGTGTTGGCCTGCTCTGAGGTGCTCATATGTCACTAAGTTGAGGCCAAACTAAGAGCGTAAGCCTGTAATGAGCATCGATATTGATGGTCGTAGTGTTCAATATATTCAAGGCCAAATTGAGTGTAAGCTTATTCAATGTAACTTATACATTCACATTCAAATTCACTTACACATTCACCTACATGTGGAGATATTTGACGTTCACATTAAAGATCATGTCTCATATTCACATTCATGTTCAAATTCACAATTCACATTCATCTTCACCCTTTAAATCACACGTAAGCTAGCACACCCACCTAATGAAATTGAAGTTCACAAAATACAAAGAATCTTGCCCAGTTTTATCTGAAGTTTCCAAAAATTAAATCATGATCAAATATCTACAAAGCCCAATCTACCCCAATTGCTAGGAAGGAGAGAGAAATCAATTCTTTGTAAGAGATAGAGAGAGTGAGTAGTTTTTGGTTATAGGTTTTGATGTTGGATGTTAATGATGTATCTGATTCCACCTGTGAGGAGGAAGAAGAAGACAGCACGTCGTCAGAGAATCTTCTCGAAGCTTCGGGAGGCCACATGGACAATTCTGGCACCTTCAATTCGTTAGAGTCAATGGCGGGCTAGGGGAGGAGCATCCCTGCTCCACCCATGTCAACTGGGCAGGCGGCGACAGCGATCTTTTGGGGTTCTGCTTCAGCATTTACGAAAGGGGAAGGGCGTTGCTAGATAGGAGGAAGATGATGGTGGAGATGGAGACGATAATGGGGTGTTTCTGTAGTCACAGTCAATTAGTAGAAGAGATGAGAAAGAGGAAGAAATTGGGGAAAAGGGGTCGCAGCCACAGCGATATCCCTGCCCAGGAATAAACCAATGAAAGGAAAACCGAAAAAATGGAAAGGGCCCTTGGTACCACTCTGGGCCATTATAGTCTTATAGGTCCTTTTTGGTCTATAGTAGGTATACAGGGATTTTTCCGGTAAAATTGCCTAATATAAAATATTGGTGCTGTTTGCAGAGTTGATTAGCATCTAATCGAATTTATGACAACCATATGACCACATCATCCACACACTATTTCCAAAATGTGTGGTTGATGGGTGTTGAGTGTTTGCATGGTTTTTCCATGAATGTGATACGTACCATTCAAAAAAAAAAAAAAGTGATATCTGCTCCTCATACAAAAACAAATGATAAGTTTTCCCCTAATGGATTTATCTGTGCCTTTGGGCCATGGGTGCCATATGCAGTAGTTCTCAAAAATGACCTGTCCCTGTTACAGAGAACTGGACCACATCAAAGTTACAATTCCGGTACTATGTGCCACCTGTATTTCTTCATGGTGATATATCATTTGTGGGATTTGAATGTATTATCTTTTCATTTCATGTATATGTATGCATGTGTCTATGTATGTGTGTGTGTATGCTTCTATGTGTATATGTATGTATGTATGCACTTCATGAAGAATTTGCTAGTGCAGGCTTTGTGCTCCACTTTGTCATGATCATGCTCTAAGACCTGCTGTGGTTGAGATATGCTAACTTTGTTGCAGATATCAAGACAAGGTCAGAGATCACCAGAATTATATCAAACTCTTCTGGTGCTATGAAGGCGGATGAAGTTGCTATGATTACTCTCGATGGCATTAAATCTGGAACCTTTTTTGTGACTTGCAACTTTAATGGCATCATGCTGGCCCTGGGAACTGCTGGTTTCTCTCCTCAAAGATCATTTTTTGTTGCATTTTTTGAGGTTGTTTGTGCTGGTTTGATGCGCCTCATCGTTTTATATTTTCAATGGACTTGGTACAAAGCTATTGAAAAGTGGCACTCACAAAAGAATAGTAAGTCCTTTTTTTCTTTTGTGAATTGCTGTTTTAGCAGTCTGACATTTTTTTTTTATTTTTTTTTCTGTCGGAAGCCTCATTGCTTGTTTTCTAATCAAATTATTACAAATGTTATGAGTGTGAATAATTCTGCTTGGACCAATTGTACAACAAGTAGTTGAGATACTGAGAAGACTATCCTGGGATTCTTCTTTTCTACATTTTGGTCACATGTCCATTTGAAGCCGCTTTCCTTTCTTTTGAGACTGTGTTGGGTGTGACAAATGTCTATTCCCTAAATGAAAAGAGACGATAAACCCATCAACATTAGCTGAAGACTGCCACCTCATTGCTAGCTTCCTTCCTGCTGCCTTCCTTTGACCTTGACTTGAAGAAGAACCAGATTCAACTCATTATGAGGTCTGGATCTGGGTTCAGGCTAGCCAAATTTAATCTGATTTTGATTCTGGTCCTAGCAAGTTGGTCTGAGTAAGTGGGTCTAGATGTGGTCCAACTCTGATAATTGATCCAGATCTAGGTGTAAAAAATTCCTCAGCCAAGTCTAAACATTCTACAGCCAGAAGAAGCATTCTTCCTGAAAATTGGAATCCATGAATAAAGTACATTCATGAGCTTGTTGAGTTCCAGATACAACAGCGGTCCATGTCCAAAGAAGATGCTTTAAAGCATCATCATCATCATCATCATTATCAAAGCCTTATTCCAACCATGTTGGGGTCGGCTACATGAATTCTGTTTCTCCATTCTGTTCTATTTTGAGCTAAATCTTTTGATAAGTGAAATTTCTTTAAATCAAAATTAATGACTTCCATTCATGTTTTCTTCAGCCTGCCCCTACCTTTTGATAGGCCCTCCACCTGTATATCCAAACTTTTTCTCACTGGTGCCATTACTAGCCTATGCTCAACATACCCAAACTATTTTAAACGGGTTTCTCTAATCTTATCCCATATTGGTGCTACCTCTAAATGTTCTCAAAAGCGCTCATTTCTAATTTTATCTTTCCTAGTTTTACCACACATCCACCTAAGCATTCTCATTTCCACTACATCCATCTTTTGAATATGTGTATTCTTAATTGGCCAACATTCTGTTCCATATGTCATAGTTGGTCTAACCACTGTCCTATAAAATTTGCCCTTCAATTTCGTTGGCATTCGTCTGTCACAAAGCACTCCCGAAGCTAGTCTCCACTTCAGCTATCCAGCTTTTATCCTATGCTCCACATCTTCGTCAATCTCCCCATCCTTACTAATCATCGAGCTTAGGTACCGAAAAGAATCTCTACGTGGTATCTCATGGGTTTCAATTTTGACAGATGCTTTAAAGCATGGTGTAAGAAAATAACAAAGTTAGAAAGTAGTCTCATAAGTGTCCAATGCTCATTGTGTAAAATAAGTTCTTTAAGACTCCAGAATATATTTTCATTAAATCTTAGCTATCTTGGTTTCTTTACTAAACCTTTCTATGGAAGAAGATTCATCTGCTAAGCATTAAATGTCAATTTTTATGTGTTTCTCTGAAAATTCCTTTACAGGACATGAATTCTTAACTAGGACAGTGCTCGCCATGGTTCTAAAATATGCATCAGTTTTTATTTTATTTTATTTTATTTGTGTGTTTGTGCACGCTCCTCCCAAGTGCAATAGAGGCCAACTGACCCAGGCCATGGGCCTTCTTGATCACGTATTGACCCTGTCTAGGTATGTATAAAATATCCATCAGATGTTACTATGACCAAATGCCAAACACCATTGCTTAACATCTAATATGAATCAGATGTTAAGCTATGGTATTTGGTATTGGGTCACAACCTATGATGCCCATATACGATATGGATACGATAGGAACATGCCATGGATACGGTAAGGATATAGATTTTACACATAAAAAGTGAAATATCAGATACGATACAACACGATATGTTGCTCATTTTGAAGTATCCTTGCATCCTAGGTCACAACTCACAGCTCTTGTAAGGAGATTTTGTCCTGTAGAAATCTGCACAGGATGGCATATGAAAAAATCAGTCTTCACCTTTAATGCAGGGGGGTCCTCACTGCATTAACATGCATTATTGTTTCTTCCACACGGGTGCACATGTTTGCGGGGGAAAATTTTTCATAAGCTATATACATTGATTTCAGCTCACTTTGTTTGGCTGTGCAAGAACATGAACCGTGATGGTTAGCATTTCTGTCTTCACATTTTTTTTTTATTTCTATTTTCACTAGTCAAGGTAAAATGACTTTTGTCTCCTGCATGTTAAGGGAACCTTACACATTAGCATCATATCTTAAACTAACTGTATTATTTATTTGATGAAGAATGCTTGAAGTAGCTATTGAAGTTCATATGATAATGCGCAACTCATTATTTTGCAGTTTTGAGTATGAGAGAATTCCTAACATTGATCTAACTTAGCTGTATTTTTATGCTTGGCTTTCTTTGGAGATTATGTTGTGTAGTAACTTCCAGTTGCCCTAACATTTTCAGGGTCATAGGAAGATAGGTAATGAGGGTTGGATATGCGTTCACTTGCTTTGGATGAAGACTGTTGGTGAGGCTCCCAAAGATGCCAACTAGATAATTTCTCTTATGTATTTCCTTTTTTTTTTCCACCCAATCTACAGAACTCTGTTGGTTGGTTCAGATGAACTTAAGCTTGCATGTTCTATGTCGTTTACCATGGAAATGTGTTGGATTTACATCTTGAATGTCATTCAATGGGGCTTTCATTTCTTTAAATCTTGATTATGATGTTATTGATGACCATTGGTGCCCTCATTGTGTCTGTGTTATCTGGTTCATATGACCTTTTGGAATGTCTGTTTCTTCCATCAGTAGCGTCATTTTGTATTTTTCCCTGTAACACCTTTATTTTGATAAGGGCACTATAGTTTCTGTCTCTTTTGTTAAACGAGTGTATTTTGCAAATCAGCAGCTAATAACAACTAACCTTGTAAAGGAAAATGAGGAAGTTCAAGTGTTCAATATCCCTTTTTCAAGTGAGAAAACTCAGTTGCCCTTTTGCCAAGTAATAAATGAAATTTAGGAACTACAGCAACTACTTTTAACCCTTTAAATACGCCGGATATTTCAACAAAGGAGTCAATGATCTGCCACTTGGTGAGACCCATGAATGACCCAGGCTACATCTCATGCTTTAAAATATCAGCCATGTTTTGGCCAATATACTGTGTATCATATCTGTCTGCAACAGTATCTTTCTGCTGCAGCAGCTGCTTCTCCCTCCACCCTCGCTTCTACTTCTTTTTCAGGAGACATGCTGATGAAACCACATCAGTTTTCTTGTCAAACTATTGATTAAAAGTAGAGCATATTGCACAATTTTTGAGGCCCACTGGTCTACTTTTAGAATCTAACCATCTACTTGGAAATTAGGTCCGTTGGATATTTTCAATTGTCCAATCAAAGAACATTAAATGGTTGGGCAAAATAGATAATTTGGTTACCATCCTTTTAATGAACTTAGATGGCTGCAGTTGGTGACATACATCTGACTTTATTGTTTTTTACATTTTTAAGATCATTAGATCCTTAAGCCTTTCTTTGTTTAGTAGGCCAGTAAGCTCTACAAACTCTACAACATGTCTCATTTTAATTGGTAGTTGCTTTTACAAGGAAATTATTGCAGTTTCATAAGCATTCACATTTTTAAATATTGGAACCCTCTATAAAGAATTTTGTAGCCACTACCTTATTAACCCATCAGTGAGGTCCATATTCTAAATCGAAACTAAAAATCACTGTCATCCACTATATTAGCTCTGCACTTTATTTCAAGTCAATCAAAGTTGAACCTACTATTATGCTGAACATGCATAAAACACGTGATTGTTTTATGCTTGATTAATCTGGAAATGGGCCCAACTTTAGTTGGAGTGAAGTACTCAAAGCTAATCAAGGGGTGACAGTTATTGTTGACTGGTTTGGTTGGAAGTCGTGGGCCCCATTGGTGGATTTTTAGGGATGGGCTCGGGGAATTCTCTAAGACTTGCCTTATAGGGTCTGGATTCCAGATTCTTCAGTGGAGTCATGATCCTTGATTTGAGGCCTTAAATTCATTGTTGTAAGTGTAATCATGTGGTAATTTAAGGCAAATATTGATAATTGGTCAGATCGGTACCAAATGGGTTGACTACCAAATCCATGAAGGTGGATGTTGTATGGGTTTGGATCAATTATGGTTAGGCCCTAATGCATAATTAAGAGACTCTAAGCTTTAAGGCCCGCAAGTCATGGGTTAGGATAATTTGGTGAGACTATTTTTGGTTGCATCCTAGTCCTTGATTAGTTATTTCCATCCCCTTATCCCCCCCTAAGTGACTTGCACCTGGGTGAGTTCTATGAAGAGAGAGGACATAATTGATATCAATCTGGGGTTGTCAGTCTGTATAAGTGAGGCTCACAGTTCAATTATTCAAATTGTTAACGTGATGTGCTGCGTGCTTAGACTTCAATGGTCCATGCCAATGTTTCCTGATGTCCATAATCAAAAGTTTATGATAAAACAGTGAGAGAAGATCTATTTAGCTCTGCGGACCAATTCTTACATTTACAATGTTCCCTAGTGGGGAAAAAGATTCTTGCATTCTTCAATATATCTTTTACATCCTTTTTTAGATTTTTTAAGGTATATATGAAAATTATTGAGTTAAGTAACTGGAGTGAGCCTAACCGAGTGCTTATTTGTTCATATGACTTGATATTGCTGGTAAATAGTGCTTGAGAGCCATCAAAGAAGGCGGATTTGATAGAGGACAGCAAAGAATCTTAAACTTCTTTCTCACAAAACCCTTATGCCCACCTATTCTTACCTGTCCACTCTCCAAAAACATTTATTTGGTTTAAAAATATAACTGTTAGATCCCATTTCAACCCTCCTTTACTTTAATATGTGGCAAATAAACATGCCCTTAGGAGGAGTTTCTAGTAGATGAGCCCTATGCTACCAAAATGGCAGTGGTTCCCACCATGATTTTCCAACAATTAATCTATTGATACTATTCCACATTGCATCAGCACCTGCCTACACTCTAAATCTATTAGCGATTAACTAAAAGAAATGATTAGGAGTCATCACTTGATTCACATTTGATTAATCCGATGAAGAATATAACTCGATCAAACCATTGATATAAGCAACGGCAAATATCACTTGTCCCAACTAGAATATCAGTTTAAATTGTTATAGCTGATAAAAAAAAAGGGAGAGAGTTTTAAGTTGGTATGAATGGAGGTTAATGGTTTGATTTCATGAGAAAGAAGGGAGGCATTGGAATTGTAATTCTTCCTTTGATTGGGCATTATAATAATCCAATGCATAATGTCAACATTGGGATCATCAAGAATCACACTGATGAAATTATTCTAATGATCTGATCCATATAATGTAAAATGAACAATCAAGATTCTCCATAAATGAAAAGCCACCATTTGGATAAGGTAACCTCCAATTCATGCATTTTCTGCATTGCATCCTTGGAGCATGAGAGAGAGAGAGAGAGAGAGAGAGAGAGAGAGAGAGAGAGAGAGAGAGAGAGAGAGAGAGAGAGAGATTGTTTCTTCTTGTTTTGGTACCCCAACCAAGGGGGTTGGATCCCAAGAGAACAAAAGCCCACACGTGGAAAAGAAAGCCCATACAGGTGTGAAAGGTGGAATATCTAGAGTTTGAACCCTAGACAGCTAGGTGAGAACTACCGCTTCTTACCACTTGGGTAAGCAACTCTTCTCAATAGAGATATTGTTATAAAGGCTCATTTTTCATTGACCATAGTAGAAAATATAGGCAGACTAGAGGATGGTTAAAGCCTACATTTGAATGAGTGGACACTACTTTCATCTTCAAATAGATAAAGTTCCTATAAATGAACCGAGACTTCTCAAACAGTTTAGATGAAGCATATTTAATTTTACTATCAAAGCTCAAACCTCTTTAACAAACCATTGATATTAGTTGATTCCTACTCACCAATCAGGTGGTTGCTATTTAGAATGAAGTTTAGATAACTTCACCGAGTTTTCATGATGATGATGATGATGAAGTAAAACCAAGAGAAACTCATTGCTTGAAGAGTCAAGATTGATAATCATTTTCATTTAATGTAGTTGTATTACAAGTCGTTTCATGTTTCCATATACGGAGAAGATTGGTTTAGAAGATATTGTGAAACAAAGTGCTCGGAGTTGTTGTTGTCACTAGGTGTGACTGTGTAAGATTGGAAGCAAAATGCATGAATGTAGGCCACTGAATCTCCCCTTGAATGCTCATGTGCCAAATATTACTTCAATCAAAGTGATATATTTGGCTTGAACTATCACATACCAATTAACCACATCTATTTCACAGACTCAATAAAACAGGAGCTATTGCTCCGGTCAAAATATATTTAGGCATGTTGCGTTGGGTTCATGTTGAGTTTCATCCTCCTGATGAGTTGAGGTGGGAGTTTGGGACTTGAATGGCATTGATCTTGAGCCCGCATGCATTAATAAGTATTACATTTTTTGAGGTAATGTTTCGAGCCTAAAATCACTCATTGGCTCTATTGTTCCAAAAAGCTTTTACCCATTGGTTATAACAATGAGTACGCTAACAAAGGAGAAGTGCATGTTTTAGATTCCAGTTTCGTACCCAAAAAAAAAAAAGCGCATGTTTTAGAATTTCAATGAAAATTTTTAATTAATATGACGAGCTTGGTAGGTTTCAATGAAAATTTTGCATCCTGTTTTAATGTTGTTTGTGGATCAACATATATGAGTTGAAAGGATGAGAGTCAAAATGGAACATGAAGATGGTTGCAGTCTGACTTTCCGTCTTGTGAGCTGAACTTTATTTTTGTCATGTTTACTCCAAGCTAAATTGCTGTAGCTTGGGGATGGATTATCTTCAGAATTTTATGCCCTTATTCCTTCCAGGCTTGCAACGAAAAGAGCATATTGCACAGTTGGAAGTTGTTCAATTTTACACCCATGAGATTGTATGTTTGAGTCAAGTTCCCAATAAGGTAAAAAAGTTGAAAGATTCAAATACACGGAAAAGAGAGCACTATAGGTATAGTAATGACCTTGAGAGATTGGATTCTAATGCCTTTTGATTCCAACATCTTCTCTTGTGTTGGAGGATGGCATTTGAACTTTGAATGTCTGATGCATTGTAAGTTGTAACCTTACTAGACAGAGAGGTACCTGTTTTGGTCAATCGGATTTTGATCCATGCCGGATTATAGAGATGGTCAATGCCAGTGCCATTTTGGTCTGATATATGGTACTGACTACTGAAGTTCATGTTTGATCGCATTGTACAGATCGACTCATAACCTTTGTGATGCAACTGTTGATCCCTGACTCTATAACACAGGTACTGATACTGGAGGAAGTGTAAGAGTGCCAGCAGCTTTCTGTGGTATATTGGGACTTCGGCCTTCACACGGACGTGTTTCTACTATTGGTGTCATTCCAATGGCTCAAAGCTATGATACTGTTGATGAGGAACAGATATTGGACTTGGATAATTTATCAGTTCAGAAAGTAAATCATTTATCAGATCAGAAAGTAATTTATCTCTCTCTCTCTCTTCTTTTTGTTGGTAAGCTGGAAAACAAACTGTTCACCACAATTATAGAACCTTTGCTCCTATGGCATGACGTGGATTATGCTTTAGAACATTTTTACCATTTCCATTAGGGCATATTTGTGCAATCAGTATTGCATTTTTGGAATTATAAGCACTGTATTCCTACCTAAGGGGCTAAATGTAGAAGTCGAGGACCCACAAAAGGCTCACAGATAGTCTTCCCTTTGGTAGGAAGTGATTGCCCAACCACCACCATGGTAAGTCACATACTAGGAAAATAAGGGTCTCATCTACATCTCCACTTTTTATCCTTCACTGACCTCTTTTATTGTCCTACATTAGAATTGTTTTTATTGGTAACTAATGATTGTATTAATCAAAGGAGAGATGGTACAACAGAATTAACCAACCAACAACCAAATTTCTACGTGAAAGCAACAAGAGGAAAAGTTCTATCCACCCCTTTTAAGCCAAGGAATTGGCCATACCACTGGCTGCGTAACCTACATGCTTAAATTCTACTATAGTTGTAGAGGACAAGGCCTTGATCTTGTTGAAATAAAAGTGTTGAGGCCAAGGGCTCATAATGGAGGAAGAAACCCAACAGATAGCATTCAATGAATCACTTTTCGCAACAAGCTTGCCTTGAAGGGAAGCCACAAAAATCTGAACACCTCCAAAATAGCCAACAATTTTGCCTAATTAGATCCCAAAATGCCTGCATGCTTAGAAAACAGAAGAAGAACCACCCCTTTGCAATTCGGACACACCCCACCAATACCATCAGGTGCTGGCTTATCCCTTGTAGCTCCATCAATATTAAACTTCAACACACCTTCCAAAGAAGGAGCCCAAGAAGTCAACTTCCTTACCCTCGGAGGCCCATGTAGCAAGAAAGCCTCCCAATGATGCACAAAATAATCCACCCTTAGGTTATTAAACTCTCTTTTGGAAGAAGTTCATTTGGCTTTCCAAAGAATCACCTTTGGGAAAAAATCATCAACAAAAGAAATCAACCTTCTAAAGATCCTGTCATTTCTTTCCTTCCAAACTAATTGTAAAATGGAAAAGGGAACATGGCTCCAAAGGATTGTGTAGAGATAGGTCACCTGACCCACCTTGACAAGCCCTATACCAAAGCCCACACTTCATTCCATCTTATCCCACATGTGGGATCTTTGTGGGATTTGGTCAAAGGTCCTCTTATGGCATACTTACATGTATAATTGAAATCTTCCTACAGTTTACTTGTTAGCTTGTAATCAAAGATAATTAGAATATAATCATTGTAATCACACCTGTGAATGGGCAAATGTTAAGTGTGTATAAATACAGTTGATCACCTTCTTTGGGAATCGAATGACATTCACAAAGCTCTGGTGCTATTCTTCTTCTTCCTCTAACATAAGGATCTGTCGTCTTTAACAGATTGCATCGCAGCCAAAGAAAAGTCATGACCTCCAAGCCTCAACCAAGCCAACTGGAGACTTTGGAACATCAAGAAATACTATACTGAAGAGGAAACAACACCAATTAGTATAAGAGAACTCATAATGGAAGAAGAGGTGGTCAGTTGTTTTTTCACTCTTACCACATAACAATAAAAAATTTGAAATGGACTTTGAAGTCATGCCTCTGCCCATCCCAAAACTGCTAGCCCACAAAATGCTTCCGACCTTGGAGGGGCCATATCCAACCAAACGTACGAACTAGTGTCGAGGGCCCTTGACGAGAAGCACCTCCCGCAACTCCTCGATAAATGAATTGGATATGAATGAGTCAGAAGGACTTGACTTGAAAATACACATGTATGCCTCGTCCAATAATAAAAACGTTGGAAAGCAGACTGAACGACTTCTGCTTTGAATTCCTACTAATTCAGTACCAAGAGGTCAAATAAGCCTTGTAATTCATTCAGTTCTGAATTCCATATATTTGTTCAGCCTGAATTCAAAGTCAATATTTCTTTTGGATTTCTCCTTTTTCAAATGGTAGTTGTATGCTAAATTTATTGATTGATAGTGAAGTAATTTCCGTGACGTGTTAATCCTTTAAATAATGGGCTCAAGAGCCAATTATGCCATATTTCTCTCTCACCAACTTCAGTGGTGAAATTGTTAGAATTCTTACGCACATTCTTTGCAGGAGCTAATTAATTGTCCTGTATCCAATGGGCAGTTTTGAGATGCATTCTTCTTGGATCATAAACAACTTGACTAACTGCTTGGACAGCATGAAAATGTCTCGTCTATTTATGTTATGGTAAATTAAACCAATTCTATCTTTTTGCACAGTTGTGGGAACATCCAACGGTTAATCTTCTTCATCCTTCTTTGTTCCATAGGAGTGTCCACTTGTTTATCCTTGGTTAGGCCAGTTGATGAGACTAGATATTATATGTCTATTGTCAAGATGCAGCAATTGAAGATCTATAAGTAAGCTGAGGAAGTACTTAGAAATCCAATATATCCATCTTAAAGAAGGATGTAATGTCTTTAACTCCTAAACACTTTTTTGATCATTTCCAATAGTGATGAATTGTCAACAAAAATGATAATTAGGGTAATGCATATGTTGCTACTAGATCTTATGGATAAAACTAATTAAATATGCTATGGGGAAAGATTGTCTTTCCAAAAATGGTGTTAAGTCGCTAGTTTGCCACATCTTTATCGCTTAGGCATTTTTGGTGTATTAATTAGCAACATGAGATGGTATCATAGTCAATACATCTCAGATTTGTTTCCGCGTAGGGCAAAAAAAATGGCCTCATTCCGCGCCCCGTGTGCGGGTGCATGAACGCAGTGCAAAAAGTCCCCATTGCATGTCTTGTGTGTGGTGCATGCGCGCAGGGGAAAAAGTCCCAATGCCGCATCTTGTGTGGGCGTGTGTTTTGAGTTTGGGTGGTGTCCAGCCCGAGGGGGTGTTAAGTGGTTAGTTTGTCACACCTTTAATGCCTAAGCATTTTAGATGTATTGGTGAACACTTGAGAAATGGTTTGGATTAGGCTCTATGTGCTTATCTTAAACCATAGATTTATTTAGCCAAGATACAAGTCCTTCCGAGAAATCAAGTAGGAAACTTGGTGGAGCCACACAATGTTTTCTTTGAACATCCACAGTGAAGTGCATTTATAGTGATTGTGTGAGATATCTCTCACATATGTCTAGAAGCAACAATCAAGATTGACTAAATAGCTCTCATTTTGGCAACAGAAGCTAATGTATTAATGAATCATAATTAATAATTTTGGTCGCCTGCGCATTGTTTGCATGGGAACTATGCATATGAGACATCAAACTGGTGGGACCCACCATGTGCGACGCGTCTTGTGCACAGTTCCTTTGGGAATTGTGCATAGGAGAATATTCTCCTATAATTAATTGATCCCAAGTTTCATTTTTAATCATTGAGTTACTAATTGAGCCTCTAAGTGGTATAGTGTTAATCTACTTGGATTTCTAACTATTGAGCCTCGTCACTACCAATTACTTAGACACTAGTAGGTTAAGGAGGGAGCAATATCCATGTCTCAGTCTCCTTGATACTACCATGTCATCTTTCATTGCCTACCTCCAACTAGGGCCTTCAATTAGGCCCTCTAATGAGGGTTCTTGCTCTAGCCTGGCCCTCAAAAGCCTACAAAATGAGTGCTTTTGTTTTTCTTAAGGAGCCTGAGGGCCGGGCTTGGACAAATTTTTGGAGGCCTACCAATCTGAGGGTTCGGCTTGGACAATAGTAAGCCTCAGCCTTGGAAGTCCCAGTTTTTCTTCAATGAGATTAAAGAACTTTCTTCTCACTTGGATGTTGCCTTTCCTCATGATTTAGACCCATGAATAGTATAATGTACACGCTAGCAAAGAAAGGGATTATTAGTAGATCGTCTATTTGGATCGGATCCTTGTTGTAATTCTTGGAGTGTGGTGGGGTGGATTATAATGCTTGTCCCCCCTTTTTTTATGTGGATTGATTTGAGGGTATATGTGGGTCTATTTGAACATGATTCTTATATTAATTTTTTCTATATGATATGTTATTTTTTTGTAAATACGCCATGCGTGATTCTTCTTCTTATTCTATTTTGCAAAGGCTTACCTACATCCAATTGATATATATGTGAATTTTTTGAAGGATATATGTGAGTTTTGTTTGAGCATATATCTAGGTTTGTTTGAGGATGATTATTATGTGAGTTCTTAGTAGCTTGTTATTGCTTTTCTTTAGTTATTGGGTCTAATATTTAGCCACATGTTCATATTGAACTCCAACAATCCACCTGCGGGATGGACTACAACTTGAAAAATGAAGTGCTACAAAATCCCTATGGCATGCTTTAGAGAAAAGTACAAGACAATTTTTTTTCTTTTTTCTATATAGGATTCATTTGTTTGTTCGGTATTTAATTCATGTGAACTCAATACTATGCATTATATCAAGGGCCTAAATTGATGAGTTCAAAGATAAGATTCACCAATACCATCAAATGATATTATCTTGAACAGTAAATGATTGCCTAGCCAGCACCCTACAAAATCAAATTGTAACAAAGTGGATTTCCATCTACCCAATGGTAGTGTAGAAAAAAAATTGATTTTCTTTTCTTCAGGCTCTAGGCCTGGCCCTGTCTCAGGATGGTTGGGTGAGGGCCTAGGTAGTGCAAGTCCTTTATGGGCTTTGGCCAGTCCCAGGCCCAGCTGGCATATGTTAAGGGTAGAGCTCAGACAACCCTGGGCCTAGCCCTTTGTCAGTCTACCTCCAACATTCTTTTGAAGGTACCTGCTTATAAATAGAGGGAGTAAGTGAATAACAATTTACAATGCATTCAAGGACAGAAGATAGAGAATATTTAAGTGGAAGTAGACAAAGGCACTCCAAGATCTCTCTTCCATACATCTCTTATGTAGGATGTAAAATCCTTACATGTATTCTCCTCTGTCTAAATAGGATCTTGTTTTGCTTATTTTCAACAAAGTATCTATATGCATGCCCAGCAGTACAAGGTGCAGGTTCCCACTCATCATCGTGTGTAAGGTAGGACACTTTTGGTAGTGTGAATAGGAAAGTTAAAATTTTGTGCATTTACTATGAGTTCAACTTTGTATTAGAAGAAAACAACCACTTATATTAGAAAGACATCAATTTCAAATTACAAAAATAAGTTTCTGTTTATTTGGATGGCTTATGTGGTGATGCCATAACTACAAATTTTGTTTCGGTGGCAAGTTTTATAGGAAGATGGATAAAGAAATTAAAACAAATAAATAAATAAAGGAGGAACAGAGTTGTTGATAATACCAATATCAAGTGTGAAGAATCTTCAGCATCTGTCCCCCTCATTATTTTTCTGCTTTGGAGATCCAGTGGATGGAGGCCATCACAAGGTTACTGAATCAAGGAGTTTTAGTTAAGAAGTTGAATTACAGAAATAAAGTTATGAAATAGCTGAGCAGCTAAAATAACATATCTTAAGATGAGATTTATCAGGAGACAGGCGGGGAGATGGTCCTATTGCCTGTAAGAGATAGTTGTTCACTGGTGCAAGTCAAAATACTTTGGTTTCTTTTAGAAGGGTATTTTTTGTCAAGTTTTCAATAAACTAATATTTATATGATTGGAGGGTTGAATACGAACCATTCTGAGGATTAAGGCTGGTTGCCTGAGAGACTGGCTGATAGTTGTAATGAAGCGGAGGTAAAAGCTATTTTGGAAGCTCTTTGATGCTTTTCAGGAGATTTTAATGATAATGGTACTGTGGAAAGTAACTCTTTCAATGTGAAAAGTAACTCTTCCACAGCCAGCGCTTGGGTAATAAACCGAAAAGCGAGCCCCTGGAAGTTCCATTTCCTTTTTAATGAGATCCAGACTCTTATCTTCAGCATAAATGTTGTCCTCTATCATGAGTACAAATCAGCCAATTCCATGGCTGATGCTTCAGCCAAACAAAGGGTTGAGAGAGTATCTCCTTGGGAGGGTTTAATTATGTAGTTCTATTGTGAATGGGTACAATGCTCTTGTGCCTTTTTTTGCTTTTTCTTTCTTTTCCTTGTTATTTTTTTCCTTTTAATGAAAGGTTTTTTTATTACTAATTAAAAGAGAGAGAGAGAGAGAGAGAGAGAGAGAGAGAGAGAGAGAGAGAGACGAGCTGATAGTGTAGTGTTAGCAAATGTGTAATTCATTTTGTTGGTGCTATCCAGAGTCATTGATCAAGGGTTTTGTAGCAATCGCGACAGTTCTTTTTACAATGTGGTACTTCTACAATATCTCTGTACCCATACCGGGTACGTACCTAGTATGGGTATGGGTACTTATACGGTAAAAAACATATCGGATATGGTCAAACGTACCTGTATATTTTGACTTTGTGGGTACGAGATAGGTACGTTTGTAGGTATGAGATAATATGTACATGGGTACATTCCTAGTACTTTTGTAAGAGTTTTTTTTTTCTTTTTGGTAAAAACTTTTGTAAGATTTTGAAAGAGCTAAAAATATAATTTTTAATTTTACCTCTAACCCTTTTTGACGAACTTAAAAGGAAAAAGGCTTTACAGTTAAATCATCTCCAACCCCCTTGTCTCCAATAGAAAAAAAAAAAGAAAAAAAAACAAAAAGGAGGAAGAAGAAGAAGAAGGAAGGATTGCCGAATTATGAATATAAAAAATAATATTGCTGCTACTCTTTTTTTTTTCATTAGGATGAATTTGTAATGGTATTAAGTAATTATTGGCTTGTTGTATATAAGGATTCTAACCTGATTAGCATATTGCATTATTAAAATTTAAAAAAATATAATTTTTTAATGGATATATTCCAACCATACTCGCATCTTATTTTTAATGATTTTTTCATATCGACATACCCGTACCGTACCTATATTGGTACTAGTGCTTCATAGCAGATTATTATCCACTGCAAAAGAAGATATGTATTATGAATCCTAGAATTTTATGCAAATTTCAAATGGTCATGTAGCATCTGTCAATGAAGGCCCATTCCAGGCCTCATGTTTGACTCACATATTACTGGGTCAAAGATAGAATTGTAAACCGCTGTACAAGTGGATTAGGTTAGATTTAGAATCTAGATTTCATTGTCTAATGATATGCCTAATTAAAGACTTGACTGTCTCTGATTGATTGGGCAATTAGCCCTTATATAAAGGACATGTCAATCCCTCAAGGGGACACAATTTCTCTCATTTTCATCTCTCTCTTCAAAGCATCTCATTGACATGGTAATAGAGCTCCTTATAGAGAGAAAGCATTCTCTCTCTTGGTGAAGAACAGATCAGTAATCTATTTCAAACATATCTTGCATTAGCCAGCCAATACATCTGCTGTAGGTCATCCCTGATCTACAGTGGCCCACCTGTGATCGTCAAGATTTCGCTGGCCTACCCTGCAATCTTGGTCACCCATATCCTCTAAGTTTTTGGTGACTTTTTCACTATTTTTTGACACCTGGAGGTAGGCCGTTTGATCAATCTTGTGATTTCCAAAATTCTTGCACTGTTTTCAATCTCGACCGCCCAAAAGCTTGGATCTGAGGTATGTTCAGACCATACTTCGTCACAGGGTGGCTCTCTCATATCTGTAATCAAATCACGCCTTGGAGCTGCAGTTGAAATATTCTGTGGGGCCCATGTTTTGCACCAGCCACAGAAACAAAGGCCGCCTGGGGTCATTTCATCCATTTCTGTTGACGTTCTGCTCAGATTTTGCCACCCGTCATGCAGCCTGTTCAGATCTTGCCTGAATAACAGTTGTGTGTAAGATTTCTTTTTGTTTTTTTTACAAAACCTTGCTCTGTGGTTGCATTCTGTTGTTACTTTCTGCACTGTTTGGAAACATTTCTGCACTGTTAGTGTCTTAGTGACATACTCTGTACTAATGGTAAAATTTCTGCACTATTGGTGGACTTTCTACACTGTTGGTGAAGCTCCTGATCTAGTGGTGATTTTTGGTTGGTGGAATCTGCACATTACTGTTGTTTTTTTTTTTATACAATTTTGGGATCTGGACATTATTGTTGCTGTTGCTATTGCCGTTGCTGTTGCATATTGCTGTTGTGGTTGCTCTCTTTAATATAGCACTTCGAGTGCTCTTTTCTGTTGCTGTCCTCCTGCTGGAGAGGACATTGTTGATTATAGTGTAAGAGTATACTTTCTTTATTAACTTGGTTGTACGCAATTTACTAATAAAACCGGGACAAGAGTTCCATGGATATACTTAAACATGATGATAGATTTAGAAAATGTCAAGAATTACGCGTGGGGTACCAGTGCTCTAACATATTTGTACTAGTAATTAGGCTTAACGAGCCGTTATTAAACAAATGACTGGATACTTGACGCTGCTGGAAGGGTGCGTATACGAGCGCTTTGAAACACTAGCTCTTATAGCCAACGTATCCTATTTAGTGAGGCAGCCTTGTGCGATAGGTTGGATTCCTCGTAGGGAGACCGGTTCAACTTTTCCAGGTCTGCAAAAAAAACTAGACTACTTGACCATTGATAACATAAATTAGTTTGCATATTGTTTTCTTTCCATTGAAAGCATATATTATCATTCTAACCCATCATATTATTTACGATTATTATCATGTTTGCAGGTCGCATGAGATCTTTATATTTCTTGTAGGCAAGAACATCTATTCTATCAAATTGCCCTCTATAATGGAGTCATAGCGCACTTGGATATTGTAGAGGCCTACCATTCAGATAAGGTTCTTCGACAATTTGATCGGATACAAACCATTCTAAATCCGCCTTTAGAGCTACTCCGCTGTTCGAGGGGTAATATAGCCTAGTCATATCATATCTCATTCAGATTATATAATCAAATGTAGGATCAATATCAATGGTATAATCACTTACTAGCCCAAGTAAATTGGAGGACACCGGTCCATCGTCCTTAGGATTGAACGTCAAATTATATGGATTGGTACACAACAGTGTCATGGAGAACATTGACAAACCCCAAATTACAGTCTGATTTTTGTAAAAGTGAGTCGATACCACATGCATATAATGTAATCGATTATGGATTGCACAGTACAAATGCTCTTCGCATCTATGAAAAAATCGAGTCAAGGGTTGAAAAAACATTCACATAAGACAGACATAGTTTGTATCAATTTGTTTGTCAGATGGCTCGAGCTTTGCGGGGACTTTCCGTTGAGGATGAGCGTGAAACAAGTAGAGATCACCATATAACATCACGTGCTTACTCTTGTCAGTCTAAGAATGAGAGATGAGTGCTAATTTGACATATATGTTGATTATACTTTTAATTGCAAAAAGTTTTTGTAATAAACTATGATTCAAGTTAATGAAATATGTCTTCTTTGTGCAACATGATATTCCAACCATTACAAGATTCATTACATCACTCTTTAAATGCTACATGATTCATTCCAAGCGATACAACATTTAATCTTTGTCTTTTAGTTAATATCTTTTCCAATGCATTCTTAGAAATGTTCCCATAAACCTCTTTGAATTCAGTAGGTTTGAAATTGTGTTGAACAAATCTTTTACTTTTTTTCAAATGATGCTTTAATATCCGTGTGCTGCACTTTAAGCAAACTATGAATCTTTAACCAATTTGTTTCAAGATTTCATTAACTAGATTGGAGATGTCTCTTCAACTGCACATGCGAACTCTCTGCCCTTTAAAGAAGAGAACGACACAATACATTAATAGTTTATAATGTTATAAAACTGCATGACATTTATAAAAAAAATTTTTAAGATATAAACCATAGTATTTTCAGAATGTATATAATTATTTATTCATGCTGAGATAAATCTTTTTCTATATATGGGTCTAGCCAGCTGGAGTTGATATATTTAAATGCCTGCCGATATGGATTAACGTTTTCATCAGCTTTTGTCAATTGTCGAATGTAATCTTCTACCCACTGTCAACATTTTACAATGAATATTCCAATTGTTCCACAGACAGAGTCATTTCCACAAACACCTCTCTCCCTCTGTCATTTCCACAAACCCATCTCTCTCTCTCTCTCTCTCTCTCTCTTTGAAGATTCAAAATTCTATTAATGGCGTTATTCTTCCCCCTTTGGATTCTTCTCCTCCTTGCAATCCCCTGCTCTCTCCTCCTCCTTCTCCTCTCCTTCCTGGTCCGCCCCCGCCCTGTCAAAATCCCAATCAAAGGCCGCCACGTCTTCATCTCCGGCGGCTCCAGCGGCATCGGCCTCTCCCTCGCCCGCCTCGCCGCCGCGGAAGGCGCCCGCGTCTCCATCCTCGCCCGCAGCATCGACAAGCTCCAAGAGGCCCGCCAGTCCATCCGCCTCGCCACCGGCGTCGACGTCGCCGTCTTCAGCGCCGACGTCAGGGATGCGGACGCCGTCCGCCGGGCGCTCGACGAGGCCGGCCCCGTCGACGTGCTCATCTGCAACCACGGCGTGTTCGTGGCTCGAGAGCTTGAGTTGCAGGATGCGGAGGGTTTGAAGTTCATGATTGATGTCAATTTGACCGGCACCTTCAATCTCATCAAGGCCGCGCTGCCCGGGATGAAGAACAGAGGGCGGCGTGGGCCTGGTTCGATCGCTCTCATGTCGTCTCAGGCCGGTCAGGTATGCGATTCCTTCTACTCCTTGGGTTTAACGTGGCTTTCAAATTCTCATAGTTGTGTTGATTTTGGCATGATGACGAGAGAGTGATTTGCCCACACGTCTGTTGGTAGGTGGGGATTTATGGTTATACAGCGTATTCAGCCAGTAAATTTGGGCTTCGTGGGTTAGGAGAGGCACTGCAGCAGGAGGTCATTGCAGACAACATACATGTATCCCTTATATTCCCTCCAGATACTGAAACTCCGGGTCTTGCTGAAGGTTTGAACGTGTTTTTTTTTAGTCTTTCTCATGTCACTAATGCTGTGATCTTGTTCAGAAAATGAGAATTCTTTATGAATATTGAAAATTGGGTTATTATATAAATATTGGTTCATGTGTGCATTAGGTATGGAGAAGTATGTTTACATAAATTGAATTACTGTAGAACTATGATGATCAGTTAGATAATATAAAGGGGTTTTTACTGGAAAATGCCCTTAGACCCTCAGTAGACCAAAAAAGGGCCTAAAATTGTTATAGTGAACATATAGGTCCTCCCATCACAATTTTCCCTTTTTTTTTTTTTTTGGGTCTCAGAAAAGATTCTCTGCAACTTTTTCATCGCAGAATCCACTTGGCGTTCTCTTTTTCATCCTAGTGCCCACCTTACCTTTTATTTATGTGTTTAAACTTAGAACCTTGGTTCCATGGATTTGTTTTTGCAAACAAAGACAGTGGGAGAGTCAATCAGTTGAAAGGGTTTTACCTCTGCATGCAATATATTCACAGCTGAGAGTGTTGGCTTGCTCTAAGAATCGATATCGATGCATTCGATGCCCATATGTCACTGAATTGAGGCCAAACTGAGTGTGGAAGCTTGTGTCGAGCATCGATATCGATGCTTATCATGTTCAATATATTCAAAACTGAGAGTGTTATCCTGCTCTTAGCATCAATATCGATGCTCATATGTCACTAAAATGGGGTCAAACTGAGAGTGTAAGCTTGTGCTGAGCATCGATATATGCCCTTGTCTTCAATATCTTCAAAGCTTAGAGTGTTGGTCTGCTCTGAGATGCTCATATGTCACTAATTTGAGGCCAAACTGAGAGCGTAAGCCTGTGTTGAGCATCAATATTTTTCATATCCCGAGCCCAAGAATTCGGGTATTATGATTAAACCTAAAATAGTGACATACGCACTCCCGTGTATACATACCTAGACTCCAGTCTAAGTGCAAACACATAAGGAAAAGTCACGTGTAATTGCTATTAGTGGACCCTTGTCCAAGCATTCATACGTGGAAGCTTTCAGTATCACATATAGAACAAGAGGACACACAACAACTAGAAACATATATACATGTAATAAAATGAAAATGAGACATGACTTTACAAAAAAAGGAGAAAAGTTTCTAAAAAGATGGAATGTTTATACAGTACACAAAATACATGCAATCATGGCCCATACATAATAAAATGAACTTAATGCAACCACAACCCAATATAAGACCTATACTAATCCAAGTCGCACTCTGGGGTGGATCGGTCAGATATGAACTACTGTCCACTCATCTAATTCCGATGGAGCCTCGGAGATCTCCTCCGAAGTCTCATCGACTTTCAAGGAATCGGAAGAGGGACCTGAGCCTGTAATACTAATGGACAACGAGTGAATAAGACTATTCAACAAAGCATAAGTAAAATTAAGGTAATACGCGTTGTATCTACAAGAATCACTAATAAGTGATCATATATAGATTTTTAATTTAGTATACTAGGCAAATTGTGCATTTGAATAGAGTATGTTTATGAGAATCAAGTAACAAAAATACTTTACTATGTGGCTACTACATTTTCCATATCTTCCCTTTAGGGATCTATGCGTTGAGAACACCATTGACCGAGCTCGGGTACGAATGAGTCTCTAGTTCTTAGAGTCTAGAAGCCTCAAGAAAAGCACATTGCAGTGGCAACATACATGCTACACTAAAGTCAGCCCCGCCGGGTATCATAAGGCTGAGACTGAATAGAGCTAGAACAATTCGATTCATTCATATAAGTGAATTTGAGTAAATCATACAAGTTATTCGTTGAGGAAAGACAATAGCATACAGTACATATTCAAGTCATGCGTACAATACGTTCATAATCAATTTATACGTATTCAAGTACATGTCAAGGTCAATAGAAAACATATATTGTAATAGAATCAATTGAGAAATAATCATTCAATTCAAAGCATTATTGGAAGAATAGAAGTTAATAACTAAAATTCAATATGCTATACAATTCAATTTAATTCCATGGGATCAAGGTGGTTTACTAGCCAACCATAATCTAGTCATCCATTGTTTCTAACCGTGCATGCTGATGTAGTTTTAAGTTATTCGATACACAATTGTCCTTCTTTTGGTGTCACATTGTATCGGGAATGTGTATCGAAGTCCCTTAAACTAACACCCATGGGGAGGTGCTTAACAAATGGACAACACATATGAATGAGTCTCAGCCCTCAAGACCCCTCATGATGTTCAATTATTCCATGGGACTAGTTAATGGGGTAAAGGGATCCAAAAACTAAGGCCCTTACAAAGTCTCCTGATAGTACCTAAATTAACCTTGGTTTTCAGTGGCCTTACGGCTCAGCCGTGGCCCGTGGGTGACTTACGGCTTAGCCGTAGGCATCTTACGACTTAGCCGTAATATGCACTAGGCTTAGCTGTAGTTACCTAGAAATTCCCCGCATTTACGGTTGAACCGTGGTTTGTTTTATGGCTTAGCCGTATTTGTTCTACGGTTGTGCCACGGTTTGGCTTTACGGCTTGGCTTTGGCTTAGCCGTAAAAGGTTTTCAATTTTTCATGCTCTCTGGATTTCAGGCAGTAAAAGTACTTACGGTTAGGCTTCAGCTTGGTTATGGTGTAGCCGTAGTACATCCTACGGCTTAGCCGTAGTAAAATTTTCAAATTTGTTGCTCTCTGAAGTTAGACCCATGGAAGACCTATGGCTTAGCCGTAAGCTTCAGAGTTTCTGAAGCTCAGGTACTCCACGTACAGTTCAGAACTTGGTGAGTTATTTGTAGATTTTAACAAGAAAATATAGAAGTACAAAAGAAGGGCTGTAAAACACATTAAACTTGAAAGATTTGTAGGAATCATAAGAATCAAGATATACTAACATGCATTCAACCAAAATTTGCTTGTACTTGCCTTCAATTAAGCTTTTCAAGCTATTAATCCTTCTTTTGGCTCAATTTGGATAGTTTTAAATCTAATTGCCATGCATGCAAGAATTGAGAAAAAAGATGAGTGCATGCAGTGAAAGGAGAGTCCCTTTGACTCAAAAGAGCTAAAATGAGAAAGGCTTTTACCTCAGACCACACAAAAGAGATGGACTGGTGGAATGGGTGCTTACAAACCCACATGTAAGAAGGATCCTGCTCTTTGCTTTGATTGCAACAGAAGAGGAGAGAATGGAAGGAGGAGAAGACGTTGGAGAGGAGTGCACAGAGTATGAAAGGGTCGAATGGGTAGGTGAGCCCTTTTCTTTGACAAAATTTTTGGAGTTTATAAGAAAGTCCAATTTCTTAGAGGAAATTTCATTTTGAGTCACATGAGCGTCCAACTAGCGAGTCAAGTACGGAAGTCAACAAGCTTCACGAGATACACGTGATGACACTAATATGATGCATGAATGACGTAATCTGACAAGGTCTAAAATTATGAAAAAGGGCTCATATCTATCTAATCCAGGTTAAACTCAACCCAACTACCTATCCATGACCCTAAACATGACTTATTAAGACAAAACATCATTAGCTAGATTAATTTTATGAAAAATCGCTAATAACTTAATCAATTAGTCGCTAAACAAGCTTAATTAGGGTCGGAGTGTTACAATGTCGATTTTCACATTGTTCAATATATTCAAGGCCAAACTGAGTGTAAGCCTATTCAATGTAACTTATACATTCACATTCAAATTCACTTACACATTCACCTGCGCATGGAGATATTTGACGTTAACATTAAAGGTCATGTCTCACATTCACATTCATGTTCAAATTCACCATTCACATTCATCTTCACCCTCCAAATTGCTTGTAAACTAACACACCCACCTAAAGAAATTGAAGTTCGCAAAATACAAAGAATCTTGCCCAGTTATATCTAAAGTCTCGAAAAATTAAATCATAAATCATGGTCAAATATCTACAAAACCCAATCGCTAGGAAGGAGAGAGAAATCAATTCTTTGTAAGAGATAGAGTGTGTAGTTTCTGGTTTTGGGTTTTGACGTTGGATCTTAATGATATATCTGATTCCACCTGTCAGGAGGAGGCAGAAGAAGACAACACTTCGTCGGAGAATCCTCTCAGAGCTTGGGGGGCCACACGGACAATTCTAGCACCTCCAATTCGTCAGAGTCAATGTTGACAGGCTAGGGGAGAAGGATTCCGGCTCCGTCCATATCAACTGGGTAGGCGGCGGCAGCGGCAGCGGCGATCTTTTGGGGTTTTGCTTCAGTATTCTGAAAAGAAGGAGTAGCATTGCTAGGGAGGAAGTAGACAATGATGGAGATGGACATGATAACGGGGTATTTCTGCAATCACAGTCGATGGGTAGAAGAGATGAGGAAGAGGAAGAAATTGGGGAAAAAGGGTTGCACATGGGTTTAATGTAAAAGTGGGCAGCAATATCCTAGCCTAGGAAAAAACCAATGAAAGGATCAAAAAAAAAAAAATTGGAAAGGGCCCCTGGTACCACTCTGGGCCGTTAAAATCTTATAGGTCCTTTTTGGCCTATAATAGGTCTACGGGGATTGTTCCGGTAAAATCCCATAATATAAAATATTGGCACTGTTTGCAGAGATGATTAGCATTTATTCGAGTTTGTGACAACCATATGACCACATCATCCACAAAATATTTCCAAAATATGTGGTAGATGAGTGTTGAGTGTTTGCAGGGTTTTGCTGTGAATGTGATAGCTACCATTCAAAAAAAAAAAAAAAGGGTGATGGCTTCTCCTCATACAAGAACAAATTATATGTTTTCCCCTAATCGATTTATCTGTGCCTCTGAGCCATGGGTCCCATATATAGTAGTTCTTGAAAATGATCTGTCCTTATTACGGAGAACTGGAACACATCAAAGTTACAATTCTGGTACTATGTGCCATCTGTATTTCTTCATAATGATATGCGATTTGTGGGATTTGAATGTTTTATGTTTTCATCTCATTTATATGTATGGATGTGCATATGTATGTGTGTGTGTGTGTGTGTATATGTATGTGTGTATGCACTTCATAAAGAATTTGCAAGTGCAGCAGCTATGCTCCACTTTGCAATGATACTCTCATGCTCTAAGACCTTCTGTCGTTGAGATATGCTGACTTTTTTGCAGAAATCAAGACAAGGTCAGAGATCACCAGTATCATAGCAAGCTCTTCTAGTACTATGAAGGCAGATGAAGTTGCTATGATTACTCTCAATGGCATTAAATCTGGAACATTTTTTGTGGCTTGCAACTTTGATGGCATCATGCTGACCCTAGGAACTGCTGGTTTGTCTCCTCAAAGATCGTTTTTTGTTGCATTTTTTGAGGTTGTTGGTGCTGGTTTCATGCGCCTCGTGGCTTTATATTTTCAATGGAGTTGGTACAAAGCTATTGAAAAGTGGCACTCACAAAGGAATAGTAAGTTTTTTTTTTTTTTTGTGAATTTCTGTTTTAGCAGTCTTGACATTTTTTTAATTTTATTCTCTGTCCCGAGCCTCAGTGCTTGTTTTCTAATCAAATTATTGCAAATGTTATGAGTATAAATAATTCTGCTTGGACCAATTGTACAACAAGTAGTTGATATACTGAGAAAGAAGACTATCCTGGGATTTTTCTTTTTCTACATTTGGGTCACATTTATCCATTTGAAGCTGCTTTCCTTCCATTTGAGACTCTATTGGGTGTGACAAATGTTTGTTCCCTAAATGAAAAGAGACAATAAACCCAGCAACATTAGCCAAAGACTGGCACATCACTGTTTGCTTCCGTCCTGCTGTCTTCCTTGACCTTGACTTGAAGAAGAACCAGATTCAACTCATTATGGGGTCTGGATCTGGTTTCAGTTTAGCCAAATTTAATCTGATTTTGATTAGGGTCCTAACAAGTTGGCCTGAGTTAGTGGTTCTAGATGTGGTCCAAATCTGATAATTGATCCAGATCTAGGTGCAACAAATACCTCATTTAGGCCTAAACATTCTACAGCCAGAAGAAGCATTCTTCATGAAAATTGGAATCCTTGAATAAAGTGCATTCATGGGCTTGTTGGGTTTGAGATACAATAGCGGTCCATGTCCAAAGCAGATGCCTTTAAGTATGGCATAAGAAAATTACCGAGTTAGAGAGTAGTCTCATAAGTGTTCAATGCTCATTTTGTGAGGCGAGATCTTTTAGACTGGAGTATATATTCTCATTAAGTCTTCGTTATCTTGGTTTCTTCACTTAACCTTTCTATGGAAGAAGATTCATCTGCTAAGCATTAAATGTCAATTTTCTTGTGTTTTTCCTGGAAAATTCTTTTGCAGGCCATGAATTCTTAACTAGGATGTTGCTTGCCATGGTTATAAAATATGCATCAGTCTTTTTTTTATTTTATTTTATTTTATTTTTATTTTTTATTCTTAAACTTCTGTGTATGCTCCTCCCAAGTGCAATGGAGGCCAACTGACCCAGGCCATGGGCCTTCTTGATCATGCATTGACACTGTCTAGGTAAGTATAAAATATCCATCAGGTGTTACTGTGACCCAATACCAAACACCATTGCTTAACATCTAATATGAATCCGATGTTAAGCGATGGTGTTTGGTATTGGGTCACAACTCACAACTGTGTAACATAGGCTGTAGGGTGATTTTGTCCTGTAGACATCTGCACAGGATGGCATATCGAAAAATCAGCCTCCCCCTTTAATGCATGGAGGGTCCACACTGCATTAACATGCAGGATTGTTTTTTCCACATGCCGTGCACATGTGTGTGGGAGAAAATTGTTCATAAGCTATATATCATTTATTTCAGCCCACTTTGTTTGGCTGTGCAAGAACATGAACTGTGATGGTTAGCGTTTCTATCTTCACTTTTTTTTTTTTCCTATTTTCACTAGTTGAAGTAAAATGACTATTATCTCCTGCATGTTAAGGAAAACTAACACGTTAGCATCATATCTTAAACTAACGGTATTAGTTATTTGATGAAGGATGCTTGAAGTAGGTATTGAAGTTAGATCCATTCATATGGCAATGGACAACTCATATTTTTCAGTTTAGAGAATGAGAAAATTCCTAACATTGATCTAACTTAACTTTATTTTTATGCTTGGCTTTTTCTGGAGATTATGTTGTGTAGTAACTTCCAGTTGCCCTAACATTTTCAGGATCATAGGAAGATAGGTATTGAGGAGTTGGATATGCCTTCACTTGGTTTGGATGAAGACTGTTGCTGAGGCTCCGAAAGATGCCAACTAGATAATTTCTCTGATGTATTTCCTTTTTTTCTGCTCAATCTACAAAACTCTGCTTTTTTTAAATATGTATCTTGGATATTGACACATATCCTTTCCTTACTGATGACTGGTGAGCAATTGAGTATTCGTTGATTCAGATGAACTTAAGTTTGCATGTTCTTTTTTGTTTACCATGGAGATGTGTTGGATTTACATCTTGAATGTCATTCAATGGGGTTTTTCTTAGAGGCTTGATTATGTTGTTATTGATGACCATCGCTGCCTCATTGTGTCTATTTTATCTGTTTCATATGACCTTTTGGAATGTCTGTGTTTCTTCCATCAATAGCATCATGTTGTATTATTTTTCCCTGTAGCACCTTTCTTTAGATAAAGGCACTCTAGTTTCTGTCTCTTTTGTTAGACGAGTGTTTTTTGCAAATCAGCAGCTAATAACAACTAACCTTGTAAAGGAAAATGAGGAAGCTCAAATGCTTAATAGTCCCTTTGCGAGTGAGAAAACTCAGTTGCCCTTTTGCCAAATAATAATTGAAATTTAGGAATTACACCAACTACTTTTAACCCTTTAAATACACCAGAGATTTCAACAAAGGAGCCAATGATCTGCCAATCGGTGAGATCCATCAATGACCCAGGCTACATCTCATGTTTCTTAAAATATTGGCCATGTATTGGCCAATATACTGTGTATCATATCTGTCTGCAAAAGCATCTTTCTGCTGCAGCTGCTGCTTCTCCCTTCGCCCTTTCTTCTATTTCTTTTGTGAGACCCATCAATGACCCAGGCTACTTCTCATGATTTAAAATATTAACCGTGTATTGGCCAATATACCGTGTATCATATCTGTCTGCAAGAGTCTTTGTGCTGCCGCTGCTGCTGCTGCTGCTCCCGCCACCCTTTCTTCTACTTATTTTTATGGAGAAATGCTGATGAAACCATATCGGTTTTCTTGTTAAACTATTAGTTAAAAATAGAGCATGTGGCACAATTTGTGAGGCCCACTGGTCTACTTTTAGAATCTAATCATCTATATAGAAATTAGGTCTGTTGGATATTTTCCAATAAAAACTCATTATATGGATGATCAAAATAGATAATCTGGTTACCATCCTTTTAATGGACTCAGAAGGCCACAATTGGTGACATACAACAGACTTTATTGTTTTTTACTTTTTAAAGATCTTTAGATCCTAAAGCCTTTCTGGATTTAGTGGGTCAGTAAGCTCCACAAACTCTGCAACATGTCCTATTTTTAATTGGTAGTTGTTTATAGAAGGAAATTATTGCAGTGTCCTAAGTGTTCTCATTTTTAAATATCGGGACCCTCTATAAAGAATTTTGTAGCTAATCCCTTATTAACCCATTAGTGAGGTTCATATACTATATCCAAACTAAAAATCACTATCGTCCACTATATTAGCTCTGCGCTTTATTTCAATCAAAGTTGAACCCACTATTATGCTGAACATGCATAAAACATGTGATTGTTTTATGCATGATTAATTTGGCAATGGGCCCACCCAACTTTAGTTGAAGCAAAATACTCAAAGCTAATCAAGGGGTGACAGTTATTGTTGACTGGTTAGGTTTTTAGTTGTGGGCCCCATTGGCGGATTTTTAGGTGTTGGCTCAGAGAATTCTCTTAGGCTTGCCTTATATGGTCTGGATTCTAGATTCTTCAGTAGAGTCAAGATCCTTGATTTAAGGCCTTAAATTCATTGATTTAAGTGTAATCATGTCGTAATTTAAGGCAAATATTGATAATTAGTCAGATCAGTACCAAATGGGTTGACTACCAAATCCATGAGGTGGTTGTTGTGAGGGTTTGGATCATTTATGGTTAGGTCCTAATGAATGATTAAGAGACTGCTAAGCTTTAAAGCTGATGCAATAGTGACCTCCATTGCCACTTGTGTAGGGCCCAATTAGATTTAGGATTTTTATTTAGTAATTATATGTCATTAGATTGCTAATTGTATTTAATGAGTTGTAATTAGGTTTCAGTTTCTAGGTTGATTAGATTTCTTAGGCTCTAAGTTTTCTTTTCTTATTTATATGGCATTGTAGAGAACAATTATGCAGACTTGGATTGATTAAGAGAATTGAGTTTTATCTTGAGAGGTGCGTCATTATGTGTTTGAAATCTGTTGACGATTCAAAGTGTCCTTGGACACGTGCTTCGGCACCCCTATGCAGCCCTAATCCTAGGGCCTGCATCAATTTGGTATGAAAGCAAATCCTTGGATAGATTGGCCTGTTACCCCTATCCCCCCATCCATTGAAACAATTCCCATCACCTTCGTGCACCCAGCCAGCCACTTTCATCCCACAGACGAACCCATCTCCCCACCCTCTGCTATACCTGTTTTGCTAAATCTAAGGTTTTCGTCCCCAACTTGCATTCATCAGAAGAAACCTATCAAAAGAGAAAAAAAAAAACAAAACAAAAAAAAAACCCAATCCCTCCATGTGAACAAATCTAACTCAAACAAGAACCAAGCAAGAGCAGAATTGAAGAGAGAATTGCATGCTAGAGACGATCACAGCATGCCTATTAATAACGTTGAACTTTCTAACTATGATACAATTACTGTAGCTATCTAAAGCTAAAATAGAAATATATAGGTTGTGATATCTGTACAAAGGATGTGATTAATCTACAAAAGATCCCTCCAGATCTGATTAATCTACAAAGGATCCCTCCAGATCTAGTTCAATTTAATGAGCCAGACCTGCCTTGGGCCCATTGGGCTGACCCAATGGGCGGGGCCCATCAACATAACCCAATGACTTGTTTTGACACCCCCCTCAAGCTCGGCATGCGGAAGCAGTAAGAGATTGTGCAACAACGAAGAGAAGTGTTCAAACGGATGAGCTTTAGTAAAAAGATCAACCACATTGTCGGCAAAGGGCACGGAATGGAGGGAAAGGGTGCCCTGTTTATAGTGTTGACGAACAAGATGACAGTCAGTTTCGATATGCTTGGTTCGTTCATGGAAGACTTCATTCTGAGTGATTTGACGAGCACTTTGATTGTCACAATACAAAGGTGTAGGACTTTGAAGATGAATACCCAAATCTTGCAAAAGCCACCGAATCAAAATGATCTCAGAAGTAGTATCAGCGAGTGCACGATATTCAGCTTCGGCCGAAGACTTTGATACCTGTGTTTGTTTCTTACTTCTCCACGAGATTAAAGAATGGCTAAGAAAGATACAGAATCCAGTAGTGGAGCGCCTATCATTAACATCACTTGCCTAATCAGAATCGGAGAAGGCCCGAAGAGACAGTGAACTGCTGGAAAAGAGAAGTAATGCATAGTTTTGAGTGCCTTGAAGATAGCGAAGGATGCGCAAAACAGCAGCCCAATGAATTGAGGTTGGTTGTGCCATGAATTGGCTAACAATATGAACAGCAAAGGCAATATCAGCTCGAGTGATAGTAAGATAGACAAGGCTGCCTACTACTTCACGGTATCGAATAGGATTGTTTAGAAGAACACCTTCAGATTTGAGTAGCCAAGCATTTACTTCCAACGGGGTAGAAACTAAAGTGAGATCTGAGAGTCCTGCACGGCGGATGATGTCAGAGCAGTATTTGAGTTGAGACAAAATATATCCGTTCTTGGAATATCCTACTTCGATGCCAAGAAAATAACGAAGAGGACCCAGATCCTTCATTTCAAACTGTTGATGAAGAAACTGTTTGAGCTTCGAAATCCCCAAATAATCGTCCCCAGTGAGGATCATGTCGCCGACATACAAGAGAAGTATAACCAATCCTTTGCTAGTTTGACAGGTGAATAAGGCACTACCATGCATACTTTGCTTATATCCAAAAGAGGTGATTACGTTAGTAAACCTCTCAAACCAAGCTCGAGGAGCCCGCTTAAGACCATATAGGGTTCGCTTCAAATGACAAACCTATGTGGAGGAGTGTGGAAACCCAGGTGGAGGGACTATATAAATATCTTCATGAAGGTATCCATTTAGAAACGCATTTTTAACATCTAACTGATGAAGTGCCCATTGTTTCACAGCTGCAACAGAGATTAAGGTTCTAACCGTAGTCATCTTGGCAACCGGTGTAAACGTCTCCTCATAGTCAATGCCATAGTCCTGTGTATATCCTTTAGCAACAAGGCAAGCTTTGTACCTTTCAATTGAACCATCAGCTCTAGTTTTCACCTTATATATCCATTTGCACCCAATTGCTTTCTTTCCAAGGGGTAAGGTAACAATTTCCCAGGTGTGATTCCTCTAAAGAGCAGTAAGCTCTTCTGCCATGGCTGTTCTCCACTCAGGGTATTGAGATGCTACTTGAAAGGATTGTGGCTCAAAGTGAGAGTGAACCTTAGAAAGAAAGGTAGTATATTGTGGTGAGAAACAACTAGTAGAGACAAACCCATACCTTTGCACTGGTGTACGAGTACGCAAGGGGTACCATCGAACTGGTGCATGATCCAAAGCTTCAGGAGCAAAAGGGACATCAACCATGTCAGAGGAGGTAGAAACTGGTGTTGGTCGCCTTTGATAGACGAGAAGTGGTTTAGGTTCAAGTGTGGGGTCAGCCAATAGTATGTTTTGAGGAAAAAGATTTGGAAACGGGTCAAGAGAGCGGACAGTTGGTGTAGGATTTCGTTGCTTTGCGCAGGGTAAGGAGTAGTATGGGACATGTTCAAGGAAGGTCACATTTCGTGAGACACGTAGCTTGTTCGATCGAGGATCGTAGCACCGATACCCTTTTTGTTCAAGTCCATAACCCAAAAAAACACACACAGCTGATTTTGGAGACAATTTGTGACGTTCATTTGATGGCAGCAAAACAAAACAAGTATAGCCAAATACACGTAGGTGGGAATAATTTGGTTTTGTTCTGAAAAGCTTTTCAAATGGTGTTACACCAGATAAGACTGATGATGGCATTCTGTTTATGAGGTAAGTGGTAGTAAGAGCACATTCACCCCATAATGAAATTGGCACAGATGAAGAGTACAGCTTTGATCTAGTTGTTTCAATAATGTGACGATGTTTTCTTTCAGCCACCCCATTTTGTTGGGGAGTTCCTGGACAAGAGAGCTGTGCCAATGTGCCATGAGAAGCAAGGACATTTAGAAATTTATGTGACTGATACTCCCTTCTAGAGTCTAATCGGAAAGTTTTAATTTTTGCTGAAAACTGTGTTGCAATCATATTGGTGAAATGAACATATGTCAAAGAAATCAGATTTATGTTTTAACAAATATATCCAAGTGTATCTTGTGTAATCATCCACAAACAAGACATAGTAAAGAAATCCTCCTTTAGAGGGTTGCACTGCTGGTCCCCACAAGTCAAAATGAACAAGATCAAGAGGTGCAAGAGAAACTGAAGTACTTTTATTGAAAGGCAAATTAACTTGTTTTGAGATTCTACATCCAATGCAATCAGAAAAGTCACCTGGATGAATTTTACCAAAACAATTGGAAGAAACCAAATAATCAAATTTATCCTTAGATAAATGTCCTAGTCAAAGGTGCCACAAACTGGAAGAGATAGGTGAAAGGGTAGAAGATGCAAGATACGACGAGCCTGGCACATGAAGTGTCTCTAAGTGATACAATCCTCTACCTTTACGGCCTGTCCCAATTTGCTTCCCTGTGCACGGATCCTGCACAATACAACCATTTGAATTGAACAGAATTAGATATCCAAAATCTGCAAGTTGACCAACTGAGATCAAGTGCACAGAAAGACCAGGAACACAAAGTACATTGGGCAGGGACAGAGACCCGAATGTGGTTTTTGTGTTTACAGGACCAACAGATGAAGCAGGAATAACAGACACACTAGCAGTTTGGATATTCATAGGTACAAGTAAAGATTGATTGGAGCGTAGAATTGAGGAATCAGAGACCATATGTGAAGACACACCTAAATCAAATATCCATGACTGTGGTTTACCTGAGAAAGAGGTCATGGCAGAGGTAGTTGGTTCTCCAGAGATTGCACTGGAAGGGGCAGGATTGGTAAGAAGCAATTGTTACAGACGTTCATCAATCATGCTTTGAAGTTGAGTAGAGAGATCTACAGGGGTAGATGATGCTATCTGATAGCTTCAATTGTTTCCAGTGATTCCAGTGATTTTTTCTACCATCCGAAATGCAACAGAGACAACAAATCAAGAGAAACAAAAAAAAAAAAAAAAATACAGTTTAGGCGTCCAACAAAACAGGGAGTAGAATCCCTTTATGACTATTAGAACTTAGCCGATCCTCAAATCAGGTTTCAAGAAGCAGGGGAAACAAAAAATTTGCACTCAGCAAGGCTGGTTTCAATTAGATCCAATA
The DNA here is from genome assembly GCA_037013555.1 of Sextonia rubra. Taxonomy (NCBI): domain Eukaryota; kingdom Viridiplantae; phylum Streptophyta; class Magnoliopsida; order Laurales; family Lauraceae; genus Sextonia; species Sextonia rubra. The sequence goes on from JASUAD010000001.1 coordinate 128,788,478, forward strand.
ATAGTCGACAGAGATCAACGGCCTTGATTAAAACTAACAGGTGAAAAATCCAAAACAAAGACGACCACAAATCGATACCTTACAGCAGTCCAAAAAATCTGAAAAAATCACCAAAAGTCTTCTCTTGGGTGGTCGACCACAGTGGGATGAAGCTCTCTCACCCAGATCAAGTGTGGGCCCCACTGACTGATGACTCCAGTTACTGCAGATCACATGATTAGGTTCTGTTTCAGACTATTACAGTTACTGAAGGCTCTGATGGACTGCTTGGAAACAGCAGACGATCTCTTGTGGGCTCCACTTCAGATAGACCACAAGACTATAGACTATGCTTCTGCGCAGGTGATCTCCAAACGATGATATACTACTGATCACAGGCTAACAGAGAGGGCTCTGATACCATATGAACAAATCTAACTCAAACAAAATCCAAGTAAGAGCAGAATTGAAGAGAGAATTGCATGCTATAGACGATCACAGCATGCTTATTAATAACATTGAACTTTCTAAATATGATACAATTATTGTAGCGGTCTAAAGCTAAAATAGAAATATACATGTTGTGATATCTGTACAAAGGATGTGATTAATTTACAAAGGATCCCTCTAGATCTAATTAATCTACAAAGGATTCCTCCAAATCTAGTTCAATTTAATGAGCCAGACCTACCTTGGGCCCATTGGGCCGACCCAATGGGCAGAGCTCATCAACCTAGCCCAGTGACTTATTTTAACACTCCAATCCATTGCCATACCCAAACCCTAACCCCCAAACCCCAACACCATCGAAATCTCCCATCGTGAACCCCTCTTCCATGTCCCCTCTCGGCTTGCCCATATTCCCCAAAAAAAAAAAAAAAAAAGAAAGGACAGAAATACAACTCAAAGAAGAGATGAAAAAAAAAGTGGAAGGAGTAGAGAGGAGATCAGAGGGGACATACCAGTTACTCGTGCTCCACCGGCCGCCGGCGTCAGAAGTCGTCGTTGCCAGCACCACCGCAGCCACCGGCGTCGGTAGTTGTCGTTGCCAACACCTCCATCATTGTCGGCTTCCTACCCCTCCATCGCATATTTGTCGCAAAGTTCCAGCATTGCCACAAATTTGTGCCACGGCCCACGGCAATGCCTATTGCCTCACCGCACGACTTCACCTTCATTGCCATCGTCATTCTTCCAATCCCTTGCCCGAAGACACTGCACCTCACTCCCTTGTTTTTGGTAGAAACCCTCTCATATTACTGTGAACACTACAAGAGAAGGAAAAATCCAACAATTTTCTTTACTCTCTGCACACAAAGATCGAGGAGTGCAATTGACTTCCCCACCACGTGTTGGAGTGTGGGTTATACACAAACGTATGCACAGGGGAATTTGCACCTTTGCTGTGACGTGCTAACCGAAGCACAGTTTTTGTGAAAGCCCCATTCCAATTTAGAGTCAAGGCAAATTTGGACCAAAATCAGAGGCCAGGATTTATTTTCGTCAATTTCTGAGCCATCTTTCATCAGAGTTGCAATCAATCTTCATCATTGTGTTTGTGAAGTGCAGATCTACACATCAGGTTCGTTTATTTTTTAATTCAAAATGAAATTTCATGATACTATAATCTTCAACATACTTCAAAGATACAAATATGAAGAAAAATATTGCTTATTATATTTTGAAGATCAAGTCTCATTCCTTAATTTGAAACAAGGAGAGATGTCTGTTCTTGACTATGGTGACATGTTTTCATGGCTCCATGACAAGTGTGGATTCGAAGACGAGGAAGAACATGACTTAATTAATTTCCTCAAAGGCTTGAGACCAGAAATAGTGGAGAAAATGAATGACTATAAAAACATTTATGAGGCACGTTGGAAAGCATTTTGTGTAGAGCGGCTACTTAAAAGATCTCATCTAATTGGAGTTACACCCTGAGAAGAAAAGTCGCCACAAATAACATCAGACCATGTTGAGAAACCAGTGCCGAGGATATGCAAACCAAGGAGTCAGAGCAAGATACAGAGGATTTGACATCTACACTTGTACTCAAAATTTTTCCTATGAGTAATGATGATCAAAAAGTGCAGCAACCAAGAAAAGAGGAACTGGTTGTTGCTATTACCCACATAAATTCTTATGTTAATTTCATCTTCAGAGATCAACACTGGAAATTGGGAGATGAAGTAACTAGTTCGAGATTGTGATTTGATGGTGCAACTTCCACATGTGATACATTCAACGGCTCGATCGCACATCCACACAAAATTCAACTTACAACACACAGGATGCATCATGATTATTTCAAATTGGGGAAGAATATTGCATAAAGTCTTCTAGATGTGCGCAAAAGCTCATGTTCAGCCAACGGATCACAAGGTCATCCGATTGATATTTGACCCAGGTGGATTTTTACCAAACTCGAGATCGAGTTCTTTTTAATTCGGGGAGAATGATGCAATATTGACCTCCATGGCCACTTATGTAAGGCCCAATTAGATTTAGGATTTTTATTTAGTAATTATATATCATTAGATTGCTAATTTTATTGAATGAGTTGTAACTAGGATTTAGTTTCCTAGGTTGATTAGATTTCTTAGGCTCTTAGTTTTCTTTTCTTATTTATATGGTATTGTAGAGAACAATTATGCAGACTTGGATTTATTAATAGAATTGTGTTTTATCCCTGTGAGGTGTGTCCTCGTGTGTTTGAAGTCTATTGATGATTCGAAGTGTCCTTAGACACATGCTTCGGCACCCCTACGTAACCTTAACCCTAGGGCTTGCATTGAAAGCCCTCAAGTCATGGATTAGGATAATTGGATAGACTATTTTTGGTCAAATCCTAGTCCTGGATTAGTTATTTCTATCACCTTGTCCCCTTGACTTGCACCTGGGTGAGTTCTATAAAGAGAGAGCACATAATTGATATCAATCATGGGTTGTCAGTTTGTACAAGTGAGGCTTATGGTTCAATTATTCAAATTGCTGACATGAAGTGCTGTATACTTGCACTTCAATAGTCCATGCCAATGTATCATGATGGAATCCATAATCAACAGTTAATGATAAAATACTGAGAGAATATCTATTTAGCTGTGTGGACCAATTCTTACTTTTACAATGTTCCCTAGAGGGGAAAAAGATTCTTGCATTCTTCCATCTTTTTTTAGATTTTTTCAAGGTATAAATGAAAATCATCCCCTAAGAAGCTGCAATGTATTGCCGGCGGCACCAGCTATCAACTTCCAAGATGATTCCCACCATGATTACAATCTTCGACTATGTTCCGGCTACAATGTTGTTCGCAACCTCAATAATCAGCCAACTAGTCACACATTGCGATCATCAGTCCATATATTTCCATGTTGATCACCCTAGTTGACACAAATGGGCGGTAAACCAGCCCTTCTGAATCCTGTAAGAAAAAGGCCCTATATTCAGCAGCTTTAGGATGGCCTTGAAGAGTGTAATGGGGAAGAATAATCCATGACAGGGGAAGAATCTCAACAATTGACAAGAAGCCTTAGCCCCCCAACGATATGAAAACTGAGCAATGGTGGAGACATTTGATGGTTTTTTTTTTTTTTTTTTTTTTGTGCAGCCATGAGAGATTTCTCAGATTGTATTTTTAGGTGTCAACAAAAATGTTCAAGTTTAACCATAACATGCAAGAATTGGCAAAGTCAGTGGAGGAGGAAGAAACGAAGCAAGCAACACGTCATGTTAGTCCAAACAGGGGGAACTCCAATGAGACCACCAGCAATATAGACCCCATTGGGTGGAAGATAGGTTGATGAGTCTTGGCAAACAGCTGGGATGTGGACTTTGATGACGTCGAGAAAAAAATTGGAGTTGTTTCTTTTATCTGGAAAGAAAGACCTTCCTCTGTTGAATGGTAAGAAGTTGAAGAGGAAGGGAAGAGTAAATGAGAACCACTAAATATGGTTTTCTCTGTGAATTATGAAAGAAGAGAAGCTTTTCTCCAATTGGCTGAGTTGATATGTGTAGGCCAATTAGGGAACCCATCAAAAAGGGTTCCAGTGAAAAAAATTCATGTGTGATTTGGATATTGTTCTCCTTGATGAAATTGAACTGCTAATGCTGCCTGTTTCTGCCATTCAGTCTATCTGGGAAATTTCCAATTGGAAATAGGAAGCTGATCTGACGTTGGTGCATCCAAGCAATCCTTACATTGCGCTATCCTGCGTATCAATCAAAGACTCCATTATAGTTAAGGCAGTGTAGGGGTGGTTTCTCAGTATTGTCTTTTTATGTTTCACAGTGAAGACTCTCAAGTCATTTCGCCATGCTCATTCTCACTACCGTGGCAAATGCCCTGAAGTTCTGATATCTTGTGCATGTATGTTAGTTTCATTTGCAGATTGATTTCACTATATTTAGATTTGGGCTCTTTTCTATTTTATTTCATGGTGTTGGTCATCAAAGGACAGGGGCTTTCTTGGGGTCTACATAGTTGGCCCTAGATATCTTTCTCCTTCAGTTGTTTTTTGTACTCAATCCATCCTCAATATACATGATCTCCCAGAAACCCAAATCATGCTAATGTGTTACACTCAGTGGTTAGGATTTTACAGTTAAATCTACCAAACAAAGGCAACTTTGCCTCTATAGCAACCATTTACAAGATGAAAGTCAGGGATTGGTAAGCTGGCACTCTGCATCCTAACCAGCCGTGGATTGTTTTTTCCTTCAACTTGGAAATCTGGTTTGTTGCTCTCAAAGGGAAAATGCTACCATTCATATCTCTGAGGGGGGAATTATTTGGTAAATTGCCTTCTTAACCTCTGCAATGCTAGCTTTCTTTCCATTGATTTTGTCTTTTACCTGCAAAAATATGCCAATCTAGAAACTGTAAGTAATTTCTAAACTTTGAAGAAAAAATATCATGCGTAAGTGTTATTTTGGCATTTTATGAAGGTATTGTGGTTGTCAGAATTGATAATTTCATGCATGTTGATGTATGCATTTTGGTGTGTTTATCCGGAATCTGTATACCTTAGCTCGTAATTCTGCAACAAAAACTCCATCAGTTGACGATGACTGGACAGCAGTAATCTCTAACCGAAGTTGACGAAGAACTTGCATAATCTCAAGAAGAAGCCCATCTCTGTATGGGCACTTTAGCTCCAAAAGGGCATCACTTTCAATTATAGAAACTTCCACGGCGCTGCTGCACATTGCTTCAACCGCTCTGGTCTTTGCATTCTCAATCCCTTCAATTATCCTCATCTTCCTCTTCTCCAATGCTAGAACCTGGGTTCTGTTGTTGTTCATGTTTTGAGGTGTGTTGGCCTTTGCTAGACCACTCTTCTGTTGGATGCATTGCTCATTGGAATTGGTCAAATCAGGTGCTTGTTTTCCCTTGGACCGTTGGTCGATTGCAAACTGCCGGTTCTTGGCTTCAAGGTCTTGTATCTTCTTTCGCAGCTGCTTTACATACTCAATTGTGTCACCTAGTATTGAAGCTTTATCCATCTACAACAGTACCAATCTACATTAAAGGTTGTTAATGAGGAACACTGTAGTCCCTTACAGTGGTTAACAAAATTCTTTTATCATTACCTGTTCATGCTGATATGAGCTGCTTGCGCTTGGATGTATTGCTGTCCTGTCATCAGGATACTTAAGCACAAGCAGCACATATCCCCACGTATTATACCTTTTTCACTAGTGTAAATAATAGTTGTGATTTTTCAATCAGGTAATAGACATTGCTCAGCTTCCAGAAGAATGTAGAATTCATTAGTGTTCCTCCTACTGACCTTAGTTACGAAGGGGACCAGAGATCTGAGGATGATGAACCGCTCGTTTAGCTTCTCTCTCCTCCGACGTTCTGCAAGAACATGATTGGCGCTCAGTTCATCTTGAGAGGCGCTCTTCCGTAACCGGTTTCCACCATCGCCACATGACTTCAGGGAGTTCTCATCTCTGCATTTGGTGTGAAGCAATGGAAGGGTGAAAAGAATGTACTTAAGCATCCATTGAGAAGTTCCATCTAATGTTGGAAGGTGAAGGAGATGATGACGATCGCTTATGCGATTCCATTTGGAGAATGCGGACTGCTGGGAGTATCTAAGGTTGGAGGAAGCTGAGGAAGAAACTGCCCACCGGCTTGCGTTAAATTGAAGAATCATCGACAGTGTCTGGGAGTAGTGAGCATCTTCTTGGGTTAGCCCTTGGAATTGAGACCCACCTGCATGTGAACATCAACATCCATGTTAAAAAATTCTTCTGTCCATAGGAATAGGTGCGCTCCACTCTGCAGTATAGGTAAATTTTATTGGCATGCCTTTGATTGATTGGATGATTCAAAGAAAGGGAGATGATCCATCAGCTGGATACTGAACTGTATAGCAGGGCCCAAGAATTGTGAGCTTAAGAGTCTTAGGCTGTTGTTTCAAAACTTCCCCACGTGGATGGCATTGGTCCCACAGAATGATGTCTGATGTTGAATCAAAATGATCTCTATCACAGGTGCTTTTACATTTTAGTTTTGAAAGATGGGATTCTTCAGTGAATGCAAAGACGGTTGAGTGATTTGGGCTAGTTGCAATTAGGGCTTGGAGGTTTTTCCCTTTTGTTTGCTTGTATTTTATTTTATGGTAAATCACTTCCTCGTAGCACTCATCTTTGGCAGGGTACATTTGTGCGACTAGTGGAATCCATGAGGAAAATCAGAACATGAGAGAAATCGTTCTGCTTTTCATGCAATCCATTTTTCCAATCGTTGTCTTACAGCATTTTCCTTGTGGAAAAGTAAAAAATGATTCCGTTTTCTTAGATGGAGAGGATTGTGATTTCGTTTGTGTGGTTAGGAACACGGGATCCCTCTCTATCATGGACATGAAAATTCCCACGGTGTGGAATCCTCACAACATATGATTGCTCCCTTTTAAGGGAGAGGTGCGTTAGGGAAGTTTGGTTTGTCATCTTCAAGACAGACACTCTAATTTTTAGAAATGTTTAGGTAAGATTATAACCATGACAATCACTAACATTGCCTAGTAAAATGGCCACGCAAGTGAGGCCCTACTTATGCACCAGTTCCTGGATATCATTGTGATAGGTTAACCTACTTTCGGCATCTCACCTTGTAAGTTATCAAAACAAGTTGTTACCTAAAGGCAGTGGGTCAGCTCCAAACTCATATTGCAGCAATGGCCACGGCTGGGCTGACTCAGCCTGGTAAGATTCAGTGTGTCTCTGATGATCAACAGGGTGCTGCTGGAGCTCTGATTCTACATTATTAGAACAGTTTTCTGGCGAGCCTAGCCGAATGTCCTCTGACATATCCAATTGCATCAACTCACTTGGCTCCGCTGCTTCTTGAGCCATGACAGCACCATAAGTAACTGGTCCATGCAAGTGTGTGGGATGTTGGGCACCATTTGTGGGGCTCTCTCTTCCTGGTTCATCTTCTGAGTCCAATTCTTCTTCTTCCTCTTCCTCATCTTCGCCATCAATAACTTGTTCATTGTGGGCGTCTTCAGCTTCCTTGACTTGAGGGTCCACCGTTGATGACATTGGTGGGATGGGTGTCAGATGGTACCGCTGCTGATCGGGGGAGGATGCAGGGTTGGATGTGGATTGCTCGGAGAGTGCAGGCTTGGGATGGTGCTGTGTGTTACAGTGGTCCATGAAGTAGCCCTTTGCATGCCGAATGAGACCCAGGTCCTCTTGAACCTGTGTCAGCACAGGATCCTTTCAGTCAAGATTGTTTGGCCTGGACTCAACTTTGGCCCAACTCATTTATTAATTTGTCTTTAAGTTCAGAATCAGGGTCAACCTATGTGCCCTGGGCCTAAAATTGGTCTTAAATTGGTCTCCATCAGGTCGGATTGATCTTCAAGGCAATGGTTATGGATGGAACACAAACCTGACCCGTTGTATTGATCTAACAGTTTAAACTCGATCCAAACCCAAAATTTTCAGTCCAGTATAGCGGGTTAGAGTACAACAAAATGGGCAGGCGGTTCGGTTCAAGTTGATAAGTAGAGTAGTATTGTGGACCCAACCCAGCATCGACCCATTAATTACCCTGAATTGTCAGGTTGGGTCGGAAGCCAGGTCAGCGTTGTCACCCGTACGTCAGGAAAATTCCCAAACCTAGACCTTCTTGCAGTAATAAATAATAGGGTGGGCTCAAAAATCCGATGCAGTATTACCCATGAGCCAAAATCTCATCCCGCAAGCAGCCCGTACAAGGTGGTCCTTTTATTATATATATTTTTATTTTTTATGACTCAAGGTATCTCTCGTTAGTCCGGCCTTCAAACCTTTAGGCTTTGGAGGGGGTGGCCCATTTCCAACACTAGAAAGTCAAATTTTGAACCAATTTAAAGCGTGACATATGTGGCCTCACCCGCTCTGTAGTGCCCAGTTCAAGTACTCCATCCATGAGAGGAATGCATACAACAGTCTGCAAGTTCATGAAATGCATTCAAACTTAAATAGTGAAAATAGATGCATGAAGGAAAAACCAATTGACTGTGAAGTTGAGTTGATGAGAAATACCTGAATCAGAGCGCTCTGATGATGCATGGTCATAGCATTTGCATTGGATGTGAACAAACAGAGACAAGTAGCAGTTACTTTAACTGAGGTGGAAAGTAGCAAAACAAATTGCCAGTATAAAGCAGCATGAGTGGGGTGTCTCAGTAGAAAAACACATAAGAAATTATCTTGATATGAGTTCTGGTGCTGACTGCATCATTCTATATTCGTCTGGGGGCCATCTTCGATCTGATTTGCTCGTAACAAATGCAATCCATGGACAGGAACTGGCCCATTGTTCAAATCAGATGAATGAACTGTTGCTTGAAAGTGCAATTGGTCAAGCTTATGGTGGATATCACCCTGATTAAAGTGAAATTTGGCAATGCCTATCAATGGAAGGAGTGTGTTACATGCAAAAGGATTGGTCTCACAAGGGTCAAACCAAGTGGTGGACCTTTAATTTTCGTTTGACGGAGTGTAGGATTTCAAACAAGTAGTTGGATTTTGAGGATACACCCAAAATTTTCTTGTAAGTTTTGGGAGCAAATCCTAGACTTCATGTGAATTTGAGAAGAGGGCTAATAATTTTAATATGAATTTTAGAAGCTATCTAATGTTGGACGGGCAACTGCCTCCATAAGGATATATGTAGGTCCACCCATCCAAATATAATGGCGCCCATGGGTTAGGTACTACTGTCATTTCTCTCTCTTTCTTCTTTATACCAAATACTTCTCATATCATGATATGTTGTGCGATGAGATAGATTTGGTGTCAGGTTAATGTAGAGTCGAGATACGCACATATGGGCTAAAAATGTACCCCTTTTTTGTTCATCCTGCATCCAATGCCTCTCTGGGGCTAAAATAAAAAGGAAGATCATTATAAAATCTTAAGCAAATCCTTCATTGCAAAATAGCTCCTACATGAAAGACATTTGATCGTTACAAAGAATGCAAAAATAGGATGAATCTTAACCATTTGTTCGGGTTTACCTTAGCAAGAATGGCCCTAGAGAAGACTCTACTGTCGGCTTCATTTGCACCACTCAACCAGACATGGTGTCGCCTTGCATATGCCTTTCCTGGTAAACTACACACACAGGCACCTGCATTCTGTCAGATCATCTATGTATTTTGTGCGGTAGAACATCTTTGCTCTGTAGAATATGGATATGTGACAGTGACATGGTGGGATGAGTAATATAACTTTGTAGTGCTTGCCTAGGTGCGTGTCGACCATAAGAAATTAAAAGATCTTGGTAAGGGCTGGTATGTGAAAAAAAAAAAACCATACCCATCCAATATTGTATGATATGTGAAATGATATATTTTTATCAAAGCTATTAAACAATTGCAAATGTGAATTATTAAGATGAAACGCCCTCACACCTTGTAATATTTACGTGTTAAACTATGAGAGGTACCAAGAAATGTAACCCATATATGGAAAATGTTCACATGTGAACCATGATCAGTCAAACAATGCATCGAGAACACCCAAAATGTGGGCACTACTCTTGAGTTTCAAGCATCATACATCATGCATGATCTGGATCAATCGAGTGTGCGCTTATGCATAGTTCGTAGGTGAATTATTCAACCCATATATATTTAAGCTACCAAAAACTGTAACTCATATATATAATATGGGCCATGCTCTCGTGAGCACTTCCTTGTAGGGCCCATGATAGGCCATACAAATTATAAGGTATATGGAGATCGAAAGATCTAAATAAGACCCAATGTACACAAACTATTACTCTCTTTTAGATCATTATAATCCTTTGATATATAGCCCTCAAATTTAATGGCCTTAGAAGGTATCATTTTTATGATAGTTTAATTTAGCGGTGAGTAACAGTTGAATAAGGATTTGATCAAGATACCTAGGAGTGGAACTAGACCCGAGAAATTGGTATTTAATTAATGTATAGACCCAGCTAGACCTGGACCCAGATCCACCAATCTGTGCAGCATGGACCCAAACACCAAGTCGGGCCCCAAAGGCCTCATACCCAAACTTTCCGGGTCAGGTTCTTTGGGTAACCAGCTGATGTCTTTGAGAATTGAGATACATTACAGGTAGATAATAGAGAGATATTGAAGAGGGAGAGGGGGGTGATAGTCGGGTACAATTGCACACACCCACCTCCGTTTAACTCACAACCAACAACTTATACCTTTGGCAATACAAAGGACGGGGACCAGAGCATTGGTTCCCTGCCGCCAACAGTAGACACAGACATACACATTGCAATTAATGGATATAACTTCTGGTTCTGGTCATGTCACCATCCTCTGCCATGCATCAAGTACAATTGACATGAAGATTTCATCAGGGAGACAATTAGGTGAGAGAGTTTGAATAACCAGTAAGAAAAATTTCAAAACAGGGCTCCATTTTTTTTTCGGATTTCAAAACAAGACAAAAAAATTTTACATTTAGAATTTAAATTTTGCATTTACCTTTCAAATTAGGACATCCATTGAGAATTTGAGTTTTTCAGTGACCTGTTCTCTAACTTTTTTAAAATACTCAAAATGCCCATACATTCTTTCCACTTCCTCTCTCCCAACTATCATTGTCTCCACAGCAACTTATGAGTAAAACCATTAGCAACTTCATAGATTTATTTTTCCAAATCACAAAGCAAATCATTCTCAATGAATCTAATGGATTGAACATCTTTTTTTCTCATTCGATCCATGTCATCCTCAGCTGAAAGACTACTAGGTCCAAGAGTCGAACCCTGGAGCAGATGGACTCATTCTGCAAATGCAAAGTAGTGGCCATCTCAATGCGCTATCATCTCAACGGGTCATGCTCATATTCTCCGACGAAACCCAAAGCAGAGGACCTCATTTGTTGTTTGTAAATGGTGTCTGAGACAAGAAATCCTTTGCTTTAAAGGCCTTTTTAAATAACTTTGCAAGTAGCAGTGACATAGCTAAAAGCAAAGCCAGTGGATTTTCAGACCCATGTGAGATTTCACTCCTTCCTCTCTGTCTTGGATACTAATTTCTCTATTGCACTATCAAAAATCCTAGCCTTCTTTATTCTTCCTTGCTCAAGTGAAATCTAAATTTATGAGCTTCCCCTTTAAAAAAAAAAACTCTAAAAAGAAGACAAGAACAAGGAATTCGGATGTTGAAATGAAGAAGGTAGGTATTAGTGTACGAATGTATGGTGCTGATTGGGCATGGTGTGTGTGAAGGAAGAATTTATTTATTGATGTTGTTTTAGAAGAAAGAAGCAGCAGGTGACAAAGATGATGGTTGGAAGGGGGCAGAGAAAAAGATGTGAGGGCATTTTTGAGATTTTGGAAAAAATTGAGGAACAACTTGCGTGGAAATTCAAATTCTCGCTAGATGTCCAGTTTTGAAAGATAAATGAAAAACTTAAGCCTTGATTTGAAATCTAAGCAAAATTTTAGCCTTATTTTAAAATTCTTCCTAACCAATAATTGCATTTGTCTCCAAGCCTTTAATGTCTTCAAGAGCATCTATCTCGGATATGAATTTCTCTCACCTTCTACTGTTTCTCGCCATAAATGGAAAGAACATTGAAAGAGATGCATGAGAACTGAGACAGTAAGTAGCTAAGAATCAGCTTGAATGAACTGTGGAAAGCACTGCACGAAGAACTTCCAAGAATAGCTTTGTGTTAATGGAGTTGGTTGGGGGACTGGATATGGACAGTGGAGTACAAATATCTACCCATTTCAGTTTTTGAACACTCGGGACAGTCAAAAATTGTCAGACAAAAACTCTCTGTGTCAACTGGAATTTACAGTGTTAGGGCCTACTGTCGGTATACAGATTGCAGACATATCCTCCCCATACTAGGAAAATTGGAAATTTGATTTAGACTTGGATAATCACTGAGTTAAGTAACTTGAGTGAGCCTAATCGAGTGCTTATTCTTCTCATATGACTTTATAATGTTGGTAAATCTTGCTTGCGAGCCATCAAAGAAGGCGGACTTGATAGAAGACAGCAAAGGGTCTCCCAGTAAACTTTTTCTCACAAAGCCCCTATGCCCACCAGGCACCAATCTTTACCAGTCCAATCTCCCAAAACATGTTTTTGAGTAATAATGTATAACCCTTAAATCTCATTTCAACCCTCCTTTATTCTATGGCAAACAAATTTATCTTTAGAAGGAGCTTTAAGTAGATGAGCCCTGTGCTATCAAAATGGTGGTAGGTCCCACCACAGTTTTCCAACAAATATTCGATTGAGTCAAGTTTACTCATCATGTCTCAAACAAGTCAGAGTGATTACTAAATACTTCGCCACATTGCATTAGCACCTGCCTACACTCTAAATCTATTGGCGATTAATTAAAAGAAATTGATTAGGAGTCATCACTTGATTCACATTTGATAAATCTGATGAAGAATATAACTTGATCAAACCATTGATATAAGCAATGGCAAATATCAATTGTCCCAACTATGCAATCACTTTATATATATTAAAGCTCTAAGAATAGAGACTTCTGAAGGATGCCCATCAGCACCTCTTATTTTTCTTTTTTTCTAGAGCGCCACGTCAACATCCTAAAATACTACAATCTCTCCTCCCATAATCTCTCTCCCTCCTTCTTATCTTTTAGATAATTAATATTTTCTAAACTTTGATCTCCTAAAATTTTTCTTTTTTTCCTCTAAATTTTCAATTTGATTTTCCCTCTTAATATCTAATCACTTCATTCATCATTCCAAAAACATGTTTCTATTGATAGAATTTAAAATCAGGAAGATTCTCATATAGCTACTATTATCAATGTCAGCTCCATTGATAAATTGTTTATTATTAAAGTGGACCATTTTACATTGTATTCTCATTAAATTTAAAGTATTCAAAAATAAAATTTAAAAAACATTAGATTTCAATGTTTTTTTATTAAGTGTTTTAATGTATTGTTAGTGGTCAGTTCATTAGGATTAGAATGTTAATTTATTCATTTACTTGATTATTATTAGGTGTTGATGATTATTACATGATACTATTAAATTAAAAGAAAAGGAATCAGCTATTACTATTCAAGTATTTTTCAAATCAGTTATGATTTACAATTTTGCATTTTTACGCATACAATTTTATGCAAATAAAGATGTACCCATGCCATTGTCGTTATGAATATCATTATTTATGCTGAACAATATTAAAGCCTTTGAGATGTATTTGATTTTCTTGACCTGAGCTCAGCACAGGCATTAGTTGGCCTCCTCACGTAAACACTTAAAGTTATTTATTAAGTTCATAGCTGTGTTCAAGGAGGAGATAAGATCAATCTATAGATATCATAATCAATTTTCTATTTTGCAATAAATATATTTTCTCCAAGGAACTGCTATCTAATGCTTTGGATGTGATTTTTACAATTCTTTCTATGTAAAACTATTTCGGTAAACTTTTAATCGATTTTTCAATTTTAAAAATAAACTAAAATAGGTTATAGGTCAGAAATGTCACTTGTATTTTTATATGTTTTTACTATATTTTTTATAGTAAATTTTAAATTTTACCATAATTTTTTTTGTTGGCCCGGCCTTAGCACGAGCTTTGATTGCTAGTTAAGTTGTTATAACAGATAAAAAAAAAGTTGTAATGAACGGAGGTCAATGGTTTGATTTCATGAGAAAGAAAGAGGGATGCATTGCAATTGTAATTCTGCCTTTAGTTGGACAAAAGAATAAACCAATGCATAATGTCAACATTACGATCATCAAGAATCACACTGATTAAACTATTCTAATAATCTAATCCATACAATTTACAATCAACAATTAAGATTCTCCATTAAAAGAAAGACACTTGTTGGATAATCCGTAAACTTCCAATTCATGCATTTTTTGCACTTTGTCCTTTGATCATTAGTGTGCATGTGAGAGAGAGAGAGAGAGAGAGAGAGAGAGAGAGATTTTTGATACCCAAACCAAGGGGGTTGGGTCCCAAATAGAGTATGCACAAGTACCAAAGAAAATATATGCACAGAGGAAGAGAAGCTCACACACTCAAGAACAAAAGCCAGACGTGAAAAAGGAAGCCCGCACATACATGAAAGATGAAATATGTAGGATTCGATGAGAACTGTCGCACCATATCACTTGAATAAGCAGTTGTTCTCAATAGAGAGATTGTTTAGAAGGCTCATTTTACCTCTACTTCATTGACTATAGTAGAAAAAATTAGGCCAACTAGTGGATGGTTAAAGCCTAAGCTTCACAGAGAGAGTGGACACTACTTTCATCTTCAAATAGTAAGTTCCCATAAATGAACCTAGACTTCTCAAACATTTTAGATGAAGCATATTTAATTTTACTATCAAATCTCAAACCTCTTAAACAAACCATTGATATTAGCTGGTTCCTACTCGCCAATCAGATCGATGCTATTTAGAATGAAAGTTTAGATAACTTCACCGAGTGCTTATAATGATGATGACAGAAAACCCCGAGAAAAACATCGCTCGAAGAGTCAAGATTGATAAGCATTTTCATTTAATTTAGTTGTATTACCATTCGTTTCATATTTCCATATAAGGAGCTGTTTGGTTTAAAAGATATCGTGAAACAAAGTGCTTGGAGTCGTTGCTGTCACTAGGTGTGAGATTAGAAGCAAAATACATGAATGAATGCCATTGAATCTCCCCTTGAATGCTCATGTGCCAAATATTACTCCAATCAAAGTGATAGATTTGATTTGAAGTAGCACATACCAATAAATCACATCTATTTCACAGATTCAATGAAACAGGAAATATTACTCCTCTAATCAAAATATATTCAGGCATGTTGGGTCATTCTTACGATAAGTTGAGGGGGGACTTGAATGCCATTGATCTTAAGCCTGCATACATTAAAAAGTATTGCTTCCTTGGAGGCGATGTTTAGAACCTAAAAGCACTAATTGGGCTCTACTGTTCCAAAAGGCTTTTATCCATTGGTTATAACAACGAGCAGGGCTGCTTGGTAAGCAAGCTTGGAACAAAGGAGAAGTGCGTGTTTTAGATTAATTTCGTAACCAAAAAAAAAAAGGAAGGAAGAAAAAAAAATGCATGTTCTAGAAAAGCATCCTTAAAAATTCCAATTTAGAGAATAAAAAAAGGGCTTATGGCATCCCTCTCTCAACCGAGGGATTAGAAGAGAAAAAAAGGCTCAAGTTTGAAGAAGAGTGAATATTCAGTCCACATACTCAACAACAAGAAGACATCATTTTGTCCATTTCAAAATATTTGGTTTGGAAGGATTTTATATTCTCATTTGAGGTATTGCCCTTGCTCTTTTCGTTATATATATCACCACTGAAGATTGGTAAAGGTTATTGTATTGGCATCCTCTAGTTTTGACTGGAGAAGACATTTGTAGACTCATTTTATAGTGGATGATTCTAGATATGGTCCCATTGTTTTTCTCATCACATTAAGGGTTTTTTGGTTGAAAAAATATTAGGTTCCATCTAAAGGGGAGTATTAAAAATCATTTTTGCTACTTTATTAGTGCCTCAAGGTTTGAGTAAAAATGCTTTGTTGAGAAATTTTAATATAATATTGATGGCAGCATGTTGTGAACTCAACTCTTATGAGGAACAACTTAACACTAAAAAACTATGCATACTACCAAAAGTGTGCTAATGAGGTTTTACCTAGAGGAGACTATTGAAAACCAAGTTCGACCTAGGGAAAGTACTGAAACTATTTTTACTGTCTTCATTAATTCCTCAAGGGTTTGGTAAAAATACTTAGCTAAGAAAAATTAATATTTTCACGCAAATTTTTTGTGTGTTCTTACTCTCTTTTTTTTATTAATTGTCAATTGTTTTGTATTTCTCTTTGTTTTTAGTTGATAGGCACATAGAAAGGAAAAGGTTTGAGGTGTTCTTCATTCAAAGATTAGTGTCAATATAGTGTTAAGCATGCACGAGCACGTTTTAGAAAGAGAGAGCCTTGGATTCTGTCAAATCTCATTTAGGAGAAAAACATTAAGAGTAAAAACCGAAGATTGAAAATCTTCAATAATTTTTACTGTCTTGTCAAGAATATTATCTATTAGATAAAATCTTCTAGACCATGACAATAAACAGAGTACCATGAACATGGTTTCAAGGCATGATTTTCTTGTTTTCAAGGAACCAGATGCGCCAGCATAACAATCCCATGTTTCATCCAAACCTTCATTATTCATGGCTTTTAGGATGTTTTATGTAAAAGATTAATAAAAATGAATATATCAGGTAAGAAATTATATTTTATAGTGTTTGTACTAATCCAAATGACTTGTATCATAATGGTTAACTCTCCAACTAGTACGTAACAGGAAACTGTTACAAAACAGCCATTAATTTAAACAGTGACGACAGGTGCAACCATTACAAGGGGGAAAAACCTTTTGACTGTTTCATGAAGTTGATGTTAGGTTATGACCAATGGTACTGTCTTAGTTATATTACCATCGCATATACTAGAGACCAGATGAAAAGGAAGAGAACAAATTCACAAGGAATTACTAGAAAAGTCACATAGTGATAGACATAGAGGACTAAAAGCTAGAAGGTGTAGAGGAAAGAGGTGAGAGAGAGAAACATACTCAACCCCAGGCGGGAAGGAGAAGGAGACACACATGAGATAGAACCACTCCGACTCTGTTAGATCCTCTGGGGAGAGAGCCGCACATGGCCGCCGGGCTGGCTGGTTGGTCTCTCCTGCTGCGAGTGACTCATAGAGCTCTCTCAGCTGTTGGCTCCTTTGTAGGGATGCCTCCTCGGTGCTTACCTCCATGGGCTGCACCGTCTTCCTTGTTTTTATAGCACCATTGTAGTAGCCATCTCCCCACACTAAGACCCTTTACAAAAACCAACACCATTAGCACCAAAGCACGGTGACATTGAAAAACCTCGCATGATTGAGATGAAGATGCCTATGATTTTATTATCAGTAGTAGTGTTAGTATTAATACTACTAACAAGACTAACAATACAAATTGAACTATTGCACGTGCTGCAGCATTATATTACTACCACCAACTACCGTAATAGCTATAATTAGTAGAGGAATTATGGTGTTTAAATGCATGCCTGCATTCTCAAGCTCTATCAAATAAAGGAAATAATATTTTTTTTATGATGATTGTATTAGTAGTAGAGCAATAGTGTGCTTGTAGTCCTACACTATCAACAGCACACAATCACACAAACAACACATCAATACCAACATATATGATGAGGCAAAGATTACTGAAGTTACATGATGATGACTGTTTTCTAGTACCTTAGGATTTAAAACTACTAATTAACAACTACATAATAACAACTATAAGTGGATCAATCACATGAAAACACGTATCTAAGCTCCTATATATAGGTGATAAAGCTACAATGATGATGATTATAAGTGTAATTTTTTTGGTAAAATCATGAGATGACAATTAAAATTGTATTAGTAGTGGCACTAATAGTGGTATACAACTTAAACACCATATTATTAACATTACACAATTACCACCATAATATGGTGAAGACGTTGACTGTTGACTGACCGTTGTTGATTGTATTAGTAGTAGCTTTACACGGCTGAAATGTACATATTCCTTAGCAATAAGGTGGTTGACTTTAGTAAAACAATGAACGGTGTTATACACAGCTGAAATACACATCTTCTTTAGCAAGCTAAATGGACTAAATGGTATAAGAATTTGATGGTAATTACAACAAAAAATATATGAGTGCAACTTGATCTTTGATAAATAAAGTGAAAAAAATGAGACAATCCCAATTTAGTTCTTTTTTATAGAATAATTGTAACCACCAAAAACAGCACTCGTAGTAATTCTAATCACCATGCTAATATTTACCAAAAAAATCATCAGATCTGATTGAGATAATATGATAGTTATAAAATGATAATGATAATTATAGTAATTACAATAATCATAGAAAAGTAGAGAGAAGGAGAGGGAGAGAGAACCCATAAGTTAATTTATTTCTTTGAGATAATACCCTCACAAATTCATCCTTCTCCTGCTTGTTATTTCCAGCAAGTCTCGGACAAAATTGTGTTTGTTCAGACAAGATATATGGAGTTGGATTGCTTCTTTCCTTAAATAGAGCAAATATAAGCAAGGGTAGCAATATAATAACAATGACGATCATGATGATGAGGATGTCAATATAAAAATAATACAAATCACACTTCCTTTCTAAATGCAAAAGAAAAGGAAATGAAAATTGAGATGGATTATTATTATAGGAGGGACAAGGTTTCGAGGTTGATGATGAGATGGATATCTTTTATTTCTCTTACCCTTGTTGAGGACAAAGCTGCCAAAAAAGGCTGTAGGTCCACTGAATTCTTTGAGCTGTGGCTTGCAACATCTGCTGTAGGCGACTGCTGGAGGGGGAAGCCATTGAGGTCGCCGGCATCTCCTCCCTCTAACTTACACCACAATTTCTTCTTCCTCTCCCTTCTTGGTATTGTTTTCTCTCCTTCCGATTCTCCAAAAATTAAAAATATATATATATATATTAATAACAAAAACTTTTCCACCTATATTTCATGAGTTCAATGATGACCTAAAAGAGATTCATGCTTTGCTTCTCCATTAACAAGGTCGCTGAAAAGCCTTTCTCTACCTGTCATGGAAATTCAAGGATTTTGTTGCTTGCATGCATGGGTGTTTGAAGTTTAGTTTGGAAGATGAGATGGAGAAGAAGGGTAGAGAAAGATGTGGCTTCTGCGTATTGGTTTTGACTGGTCGCTCTGCCTCTCTCTCTCTCTCCTCTCAATGGGTATGCCTTTGTTAGTTGTGAAGAAAAAAAAAATACAGCGTCAGGTACTTGTTGGGGTGAAAATGAAATGCCAACCAAACCAACCTTCTAGAGCCCAAGTTTACAAGTACCTTCTTGATGAATGGTCGGATGGAAATAATCTTATGTTGATCATTTATGACATAAATTTCATTTTGGTTTTACTAGTGCAATCATTTGATCAATCCTATGCAATATAAGGGGTTGAACCAAAACGTTCTAACTTTTTATTTTAAATCTCCCTTGTAAAGACTGTTATGATCATCAAGTGAAGCTTAGTTTTAAGCCACATTCCAACCAAACCTTCCTGGCTTCCGATAAATAAAAATGAAAAAATAAATTTGGGATAAATCAAAATGGAAAAATAAAATTCATATGGTTTACTCTAATTTTATTGAAATAAAATTTTGATCTAATATAATCATGATCACCATGCATATTATTGCTCAAGTAGCACCTGTTTTGGATTAACCCATGAAATTTTGACGCCCATTTTCTACCGCACTAGCTAACAATCAAGTATGTGCGCCCCACCAAACAAGAGCAGGCCGTGCTCATTAAATGCGGATCGGTTTGTTGGGGTTCCTTTTTGGGGCTGCCCCGGAATCCACGTACCGAACCTGTTCGGTCAATAAAAGGGCACTTTGGTAGTTTTGCTCGCCCTTTGAATGGTGGATGCCCTGCTCCTCCTGCTGGTGGACACCTGAGCCGATGACCGAGGATCATGTTTCACACCTTCGGAATCCTCCGGATCCAATCGGAAGACGACACATGGCAATGGACCCACTTTAGTGCAGGACTATATTAGCCATTTGCTAAAAATGGGACCCATCAGCTGGATGTCCCCTCTAAATCCATGAAATTAACCAATCCATTTTATTCACAATTTTTATTCGATTTGATTTTTTTGTATAGTATTTTTTTTTGTGCGAGTATTCTTGAGGAATTTATCTTGAGGAATTTCACTCGACTATTTCCTTGGGTGGTGCTCACTAAACCCATACACATGTACACAAGGAAAATCTGGCCTGGGTTTCGAACTAAAGTCATACCAGCAAACCTACATCATATATCATATGATCAACTCCCTAAGTATAGTTATTATTATAAAGAGAAGTCTTCATGTACATATATCCCTCACCATTTTGGTAAGGGACACTTCCTTTTTTTATACCTATCAAAGTTAAAAGGTGTGTAACAGTATGAGGTATGATGATTTTTTCCCTTTGCACATTAATATTTTTCAAAAAAAAAGTAAAATGGTAAGGAATATATGCACATAAATATTCTCCTATTATAAAAATGCCTCTTTTATTATACAAATAATGGGAATTATATTTAATAAATTTGATGTATATATATAGTTTATATACAAGCACCTCTTTTATCATGTAGGATCAATAGGCCTTAAGCATGCTACATATAACTAGAGAAGATTCTAACTCGTTTTCACTTTAGAGGAAGACACTAGTTGTTTAATGAAATGGGACATGACAGAGTTTACAAGTAGTTTTGCCATTTAGCCATTTCAGAGGAAAATTTTGAGATTTCTTGAATGTCGCCAATTGTCCAATTATATAAACATATACATATAATATGTATCAAGCGTATGGGATTTGATTTTACAACTGAGCTCCAATTGAGTAATTGATTTTTAAAGAGTCCAATTTAATAGGAGCAATTGAGAGAAATTTTAGGGATTATTTAGGTTTTGGGGAAGATCAAAACTCTTTCCCATCTCACATTGAAGGGAGAGACTGTAGAAATTTCAAATTATTTAGATTTTTAGGAAGATTTGGACTCTTAGTATTTTATTATTTAGCTTTCTTTGCTCTCTTTTAATTATTTATAGTTTTTTAGATACAGTACATTCGTCTATACAATATTATTTAGCTTTCTTTTCTCTCTCTTAATTATTTATAGTTTGTCTCTGTGTGTGTGTGTGTGTGTGGATAGGGGACACTTATCTCTACCATATGGATTTTTACTCAAGCCCCTTTTAGGAGAATGAGGAATTTATGAATAATGAGATCTATATTCCCCACATACTAGAATAGTAAAACCCACAATTGGGACTATTGTTATTTTTATTCTATTAGAAGGATTATTGTTCTTGGGAATGTTTAAAAAACCTCCATTAGGACGAAAAGGTCCATGCAATGGCTAACCTAGGAGTTTTGTTTGGGCAGTGCAAACCTTAATAGGTAGTTTAGTATTGGGGCAAGCAAAGTATGATTTTTTAAGTGGACCTTGAGGTTAAATCCACAATTTTCATTGAATTTTAAGGAGCACACTGTAGGTTAATGAGTGCGGCCACACCCACATGGCCCTACTTGGGTCCGCCTCTGGGTCCATGTTATATATTTAGGTGAATTGTTACTTTCATGTATTGTTATCCAATTGCATATATTACTATTTATAGTGTGGTCTAATTTTCCACAGTCTCTAATCAAGTAATCCATATTTCGAATTTTTTTATCTAAGGGAGTTCATGGATTAAGCTAACTTAAGCATGTATTCGACGCAGTCTGCTTTTAACCCTGGCTTGGACCTTAAGTTTAAGTACTCAGGCCAGGCTTAGATTATTTAGGTTGGCACATTTAATAGACGAGTTGGGCTTGGATTGAATGGTAAAGAGATCAATCCCACCAAGCTCGGCTCAACCTAACTGCAAAAATATTTTTTTAATATTTTTTATCATAATTCTGCTTTATTATTTCTTTGGTTTTGATGAATTCTTTTAATTTATGTGATGATAGATTTTCATTTATTTATGTTTTTCCTTATATTTTTTAGCTTCAATTTTTTGTTTTTTCCTTATATTTTTTAGCTTCAATTTTTTGTTTTTAGGCACTTGGTTTTCATGGATTTATTTGTTTCTTCTTAGCTTTTTTTATTATTGGATTGTTTATGAACTTTTGTTTTCATGTTGTATTTTTGTGGTATTTTTATCAAAACTTATTCTTTATTATGAATTTGCTCTTTTGATTTAAAAAGAATGTTTAAAGTAAAACACACAAATCATTTCAAACAAATTAAAGTGCTTTCATTTTGATTGAGCTCCAATTTTGCAATTGATTGAGAAATTGGAGTACTCCATTTGATTAATAATTGATTTTTCAGAGTCCAATTTAATAGGAGCAATTGAGAGAGATTTTGGGGAATTTTAGATTATTTAGGTTTTTGGGAAGATCAAAACTCTTTGTCATCCATACTAAAAGAGAGATTTTAGGAATCTCAAATTATTTAGACTTTTAAGAAGATTTGGACTCTTGGTTTTTTATTATTTAGCTTTCTTTTCTCTCTCTTAATTATTTATAGCTTTTTTTAGATAGGGTACATTTGTCTTTATCGTATTGTTTAACTTTCTTTTCTCTCTTTTAATTATTTATAGTCTCTTTTGTAGATAAGGTATATTTGTTTACACCGTATGGATTTTTAATGAGACCCCTTTTGAGAGAATGAGGAATTTGTGAATCATGAGATACAAACAAGCATTTGTTAAGAAGCAATTTGGGTTGTACGTGGTTCACAAACAATAAAACCATTAATTACTCATCCGAGATCAAGAAAAATGCAAAGAACAAAAAAAATTTCAAAAAAAAAAAAAAACAAATCTTAGAAAATTTAAACTCTTACTCTTCATTTATGTTGGAAATCTGCATTCCAAAGAACTAAGATACAAGAAGCTTTAAGTGAAATTCATAATAATCACTAAAAATAACAAAGCAGTTCAATTAAAACTCCTCTACTTTGCTCCAATAAGTTCAGATTTGGATTAAAAAAAAAAATTCGACTCATGATTGAAAAAAGAACTTACAAAGTTGAAACCCATTTTTTATCAAAGAAAATCAATGCCAGAAATGCTTTTTGTCATTTTTTTAACAAGAAAATCAACACCTAAAATGCATTTCATAACATCAAAATTCAAGAACTCCAAATTCTCCTTTCTTTCTTCTAATCGGAATTTTTCATACAACTCCCTGTGGTTGGATGATGGCATTTGCCCTGTTAAGTTTCTCTTTCTGCATTAAGCGTTGAACTCTCTCTCTTCTGCACTTGATGGAATTTCGGTAGTTCTTTTGTGAAGTTATCTTTCTGCCATTGACCGCATTCCCCCCCACCCACCTGTTACAAAAGCAGGTGTAATTCGTTTGGCTTCTCAACTAATAAAATTCCCTCCTCGCTCAATGCTTTCATCTTTCTCAACTGTCACATGCAGTCAAATGAAAGGTGGAGATTCTTTCTTTACTTCGATTGGGCTAGCAACTGAGTACCTTCATGAGTTCGATCTGAGGGTAGAACACCACTCTATGTGCAGCCATGTAAGGTGACCGTAGTGGTAACTGACTCTCATTTTGTCCTCCATGGTCTATTTCTCATAAAGCTCCCTCAAATTATATATTTGATTTTCGAGCAATTTCATTTGGAAATCCAGCCTCAATTTGTTACAAACTCTCTATTTCAATCTCTAAATTTTGGTTTAAATTTAGATTATGACTTATCTTTTCAAATAAGAATTGTCTCATTTAAATAAGAAGATAAGTCTCAATGACTCCTTTCATCTTCACATCAACATCTTTTGTTTTTGCAATTGTTATACCCAAACTTATAGGTTTCCGAGAATCAATTATGGAGCCCACATAATGATAATCCAAATAGTTCAAAATGGATATCAACCCTTCCACTGGCATATACTAAAATCTCATTTCAATACATGCGGATCCTACCTTTTGATTGGGAGTATGATAAAAATGTGCAATGTCTAGGCAGAGCTTAGGCCAATGCGCTAAAAAAATGGGTCGGGCCTAGATATTACATAGTCTGCCCCAACCCAAGCCATAAACACTTCTATTATCAACCTCTTATACTACAATCTAGGGTGCTGAAGTCTTACATAATCTGTATGTACTCTCCATCTGTAATAGATTTTTTTTTCTATTATTTATAATGTTGTTTTAC
Source organism: Sextonia rubra (assembly GCA_037013555.1). Lineage (NCBI taxonomy): Eukaryota > Viridiplantae > Streptophyta > Magnoliopsida > Laurales > Lauraceae > Sextonia > Sextonia rubra. Next base: position 128,812,753 of record JASUAD010000001.1, read on the forward strand.
TTCTTTTAATTTTTTTCTTTTATGAAATTCAACATAATCTTTCTTATCATCTAAAAAATGAGCCTCCAAATCCATTAGGTTTTTGGCATCTTTTTTTAATATCTTTTTCAGTGTTCAATTTAGTTTAGTAAGCCTCCCTTTTACAATTTATTTTATCATTGTATTATTTGAATATTTAATTATTTTAGGTTTTTGTTGGTGATATAATTTTTTTGTTTAAAACTTATTAATTTTTATAGATTTTTTAAAGGGATTTTGAATTTGGTGTTAGAGATTTCTAGATATCTGATTATGGATTTCAAAATGGGGTTAATGATTTCTTAATATGGATTCCAAAGTTGGGATTACCAATTTCTGAGATTTGGAATAGGAGAAATTGATCGAATAGCCAAATAACATACAATCTAATCGAAAACATCTTTATTGATGCGTTGGAGGGTCAAACACATGCACTTTCTCATATGCATGCAAGTCCCAACCAGCTAAGCTACTACTTAGAGTTGATAGTGGAATCTTTTTTATTTTATAAAAATATAAAAATTATCCACTTAAGATAGGGCCCACTACAACAATTCACCTCTTTAGCTACGAAATTTTTCGTTTTCAAAAGATAACAAAACTTCGGCATATAAATTTACCGAAAAAAATATTTTTGTGGGCCGAATGTCGCCAAAAAAAGTTAGCAAAATATTTTACTGATTAAATAAAATTACATCGGCCAAAACTTATATTTACCAATGATAAATTGGCCATTTACCGATGTTGAAAAATGTCGGAAAAAATCATTTCATTTTTTAAAAATTTAAGCCCACGATTTACTGACGTTTTTTAACGTCGGTAAAAAATTTTCATATTTTTAAATTTTTAAAATTTCATTTTTACCTAGGTTAAAAGACGTTTCGTAGGCTAACTGAATTCATATTTTTTTAAATCTCAACTTCATTTTTACCGAAGTTTTACAACGTTGGTAAAAATTTTCATCAAATTCTAGAATTACATTGAGCCGATGTTAAAAAAAATTGGCAAATTAATTTCAATTTTTATAATTTTTCTTTTACTTTTTCCAATTTTTTTAATGTCGGTAAACTCATTCATTTTTCAATTTTAATTTTTTTACTTTTACCAATGTTTTTTATATGTCGGTAACATTTATTCCTATTTTTAAAATTTACAATATCTTTTTGCCGACGTTAAAAAACGTCGGCAAATGTCATTTTCATCAGCAATAGATTACTTTTTTTAAAATATAATAATTGTTTTTTTATCATAGTCTTCCAATAAACCTATTTATACACTTGTATCAAATATAAACCTATTCATATATCTGCATTTAACATAAGAAATCCATCCATACAAGAATTGCTAAATAAACAAACAACAATCACAATTTTTCATCAAGTCATTCATCTCATTTAACAAATACTATAATGATACAGTCCCATATAATTATCCAATATACAAATACAAATAGCTTCAAATGAAAAAAAAAAAAACGCCCCTCCAAGTCTGCAACCGAACCCAAATCGTCCATTAATCTGTAATGACAAAAATAACATTAGAACCTTTTCAATAAATTATATTAAAAATGTAAGATAAACATGTATATATATAATATTTTCCTAAGTTTCTTGGTGGCTTGTTTTCCGGCCTAAGTATTAAGAATTAAGTAGTTATTGCATCTAATTTATTAACCGGGAGTCTGATTCACGAGCCATCAACTCGTACAAATTACTTTTGCCTCAAGCGAAGTACTCGTGCTGGTTTCCAGGCCACCAAATGGCCATTTCCCATTTTGGACCTCCAGCAACCTATTTTCGAGCTTAATTAGGTAATCGGGAGTCTAATTTACGAGCCATCAATTCGTACAAGTTGCTTTTGCCTCAAACAAGGTACTCGTGCTGGTTTTCGGGCCACCTAATGCCGTATCCCATTTTGGACCTCTGACGGCCTTTTTTCAAGCCTAAGTGTTTGGAATCTAGCGTTTTTAGGTCTAATTCTCTAACTGGGAGTCCAATTTGTGAGCCGTCAATTCCTACAAGTTAATTTGGCCTTGAGCAAGGTGCTCATGCCAGTTTCCAATTTTTTAGGGGGCCATTTCCCATTTTGGACTTCCGACAGCCATTTTTAAAGCCTAAGTATTGAAAATTCTAGGTTTCATCGTCTAATTCTCTAACTAAAAGTCCTATTTGTGAACCGTCAGTTTCTACAAGTTACTCTATCATCAAGCAAAGTGCATATGCCAGTTTTTTATTTTTCCAGGGTTGTTTCCCATTTTTTAGCCCCTAGTGGGCAGTTTTCCAGCTAGATCGTTTTGGAAATCGTAGGTTTTTACTTCTAATTCACTAACCGGGATTCCGATTTGCAGACCGTTAGTTCTTACAAGTCACTCTATCCTCAAGCAAAGTGCTCATATCAATTTTCAATTTTTCCGAGGCCATTTCCTGTTTTTGACCCTCCGGTGGGCTGTTTCTAAGCCTTAGTCTTGGAAATCATAAGTTTTTGCTTCTAATTCTCTAACCGGGAGTCCGATTTGCGGACCGTCAGTTTCTATAAGTCATTCTACCCTCGAGCGAAGTGCTTGTGCCAGTTTTTGATTTTTCCAAGGCCGTTTTCCCTTTTTAACCCCTCGGTGGGCAGTTTTCAAGCCTAACTCTTGGAAATCGTAGGTTTTTGCTTCTAAGTCTCTAACCAAGAGTCTGATTTATGGACCTTCATTTCCTATAGTCACTCTACCCTCGAGCGAAGTGCTCCTACCCGTTTTTTATTTTTCGGAGCCGTTTCCCTTTTTTGACCTCTCGATGGGCGATTTTCGATCCTGAGTCTTAGAAATCATAGGTTTTTGCTTCTAATTCTTTAATTAGAAGTCCGATTTGTGGATTGTCAGTTCCTACAGTCACCCTACCCTCGAGCGAAGTGATCGTTCCAGTTTTCGATTTTTCCGTGGCCGTTTCTCTTTTTTGACCCCCAGTGGGCGGTTTTCGAGCCTAAGTATTGAAAATCATAGGTTTTTGCTTCTTATTTTCTAATCAGGAGTCTGATTTGCCGATCGTTAGTTCCTATAAGTCACTCTATCATCAAGCGAAGTGCTCATGCCATTTTTCAATTTTTCCGGGGCCGTTTCCCACTTTTAACCCCCCGGTGGGCGGTTTTCGAGCTTAAGTCTTGAAAATCGTAGGTTTTTGCTTGTAATTCTCTAGCCGAGAGTTCGATTTGCAGACCATCAGTTCCTACAAGTCACTCTACCCTCAAGCGCAGTGCTCATGCCGGTTTTCAATTTTTCTAGGGCTGTTTCCCACTTTTGACCCCCCCTCCCCCCCCGGGGGGTGTAACACTCCGACCCGAGTTGATCCGGATTAGTGGGTAATTATGTGCACTTTTATCTTTAAGTGTGTTTTGGTTTTTGTTTTATTTGGTTTTGAGTTTAGAGAGATTGTTTGGGTTGAGTTGACTTGGTCTAAGAAGATCGAGCCCTTTTTCGTAATTCTGGCTTTTGATTGACCTTGTCAGTTTTGCGTCATTCTGACGTCATCGCGTGTTTTTCGTCGAGCTTGTCGATTGTCGTAACTGTCTTGGATCCGAATGAGTTCGTTTGCTCTCGTTGGACCGTCATTTGACTCAAACTGACATTTGTGTTAACCGTTTGGACTGAAGTGCAATTTGGACTCAAATTAATTGATAAATATCCCACCAACTCTTTCTTTCTCTCTCTCTCGTCAGCTCTCTTTCTCTCCTCCTCCATCTCTGTGTCTATTGCTTAAGGGAGGAAGAAAGGAGCCAATTCGTGTGTGTTTCCCGGTGGACTGAGGCAAGCAACGTGTGATTTTCGTCCGTGAGGCAAGTATAAGCTCAAGTTGCATGAACACTGATTGATATGGATTTGATTGTTGTGTTCTTGTTCTTCAGTATGTTTCTTAGTGTTAGACAGCCCTATTGGACTCATTTCACTGTTATTTTGCTGTATTCAGTCGTTTTGTTCAGTTTCTGAATGACTGTAATGATTCCAGAAAAATGAGTCCGTGCACTCACGGTTACGCCGTGAAATGTGCTACGGCTAAGCCGTAAAATGGCTTACGGCTAAGCCGAGACCCAACCGTAAACCAAACCGTAGAACAGTACAGACTGTTATCTGAAAATAACTGAGAGTTGGCAAATTGCCATTCTTCTACGGCCCAGCCTGATCTAAGCCATGCATTGTCTTACGGCTAAGCCGTGGACCAGGATACGACTGAGCCGTAGAGCAAAATACGGTTGAGCCGTAAATCCGGATGGGTAATTGGGGGAACCTCGGCTCAGCCGCAGTGTATAATACGGCTAAGCCGTAAGATGCTTCGGCTAAGCCGAAAGGTCACCTACGGCTACACCGTGAAGCCCTGAGAATTGAATAAAAAGGATTAGGTTGAGCAAAAGACCGTATATGACTTTCATATTAGCATGTAGTGAACCTGAATAGGCCCAATGGAATGTCTAAATGACATGAATGAGATCGAGGGCTGCGAATCATTCATGCAGTTATTCGGTTGTTTAGCACCTCCCCATGGGTGTTGGTTTAAGGGACTTCGGTGCACACTCCAGACACTGCAACACTAGACAATGGTGCATCGGACAACTTAAAACTACATCAACATGCACGGTTAGAAACACTGGATAATTAGATTAGGATTGGCTTGTAATTGACCTTGATTCGTAAGGGTATTCTGATTGTACAGCATATTGATTTCGGTTATGCCCTCTTATGTGTTCTGCGCTGGACCTCTCGATTCTGTGGGAAATGCAGCAACCCCAGAGCGAAGCCCGGGCGGGACCATTCTATTATTGTGTTTTACCGTTGCTCCATTGGAGTACTTGCATCAGTGCTTATTGTTATTGGTACTTGAGTTTCTCAGTGCTTTCTCCGGCTTATTGCATTCATTACCTTCAGTATCAGTATCAGCTTATTGTATTCAGTATTCAGTATCAGTTTGTGTGATGCACTTCCTATTGTTTGTTCAGCATGATATGTGAGATCTGTATGTGGTATGTGATATGACATGATTGATTGACTGAGGTGCATCATCCGATTTGATTGTGATTGGTATTGGCACTACTGAGCCTCAGCCTTAGGATACCCGACGGGGTTAACTTTGGTTTAGTTATGTGTTTGCCTCTGCAGAGTGTTCTGTCCTGGGACTCCGGACCCCGGGAACTAGAGACCCATGCGCACCCTGGCCCGGTCGCTGGTGTTCTCATTCCGTCCGCTCTCGTAAGGGAGAAAATGGCCAATGTAGTAGCCACTTTGAATGTTATCTGTTTATGATTCTTACGGCATGCTTATTCGTTTGCATATTTGCTTAGTATACGAACATGATTTCTATGGATCTTGTACTGTGACTATTACTCATGATTAGACACAATTTGTGTTATCTTCTTGTTGCTTATACTTTGCTAAGTCATTGTACTTATTAGTTGTCTTTGTGTATTGCAGGCTCAGATCCCTCTCCCGATCCTGCGTCGGTCGACCCGACTCCAGGAGAGGCTCGCGAGGCCCCCTCCGGCCTAGAGGAGTGGACTTGATCCACCATCCTCCAGAGTACGGTTTGCATCATTTTGTTCTCCCCATTCATTGAGTTAGAGTCTATTGAGGGGATTTCTGCTGTGACTTGTATTGTGGGCTTGATAATTGTATTTGATAGTTGTAAGCCCCATTTTTGTATCATACGTTCTTGTAAATTGTACTTGTTATCAGTTCATGATCTTTTGAAATCTCCTATGTCATTTTGGTATATTGTGGTATGCCTTGATATGTACAGCTTCCGCGTACAGTTGTTTGCACGTGTGATTGATCCCTTGTGTGTGTATGCTTGGACGGGGTTCAGGTGTGCATGCACGGGAGTACGTGTGTCATTGGTTAAACTTTCTCTGACCCCCGGTCCCTGGGCTCGGGTTGTGACAGGGGGGGATAGTTTTTGAGCCTAAGTCTTGGAAATCGTAGGTTTTTGCTTTTAATTCTGTAACTGGGAGTCCGATTTGTGAAGCATCAATTCTTACAAGTCACTCAACCCTCGAGCGAAGTGCTTGTGCTCCATGTGTGATATCTTTGATAGGGGATTTTATTTAATGATGGCAGGTCTAATCTCTTGAAACTTCATCATACATGTTTTAGCTCTAAAACAGGAAACAAATACCCAAAACCTAATAGCCAAAAATTTTGCAAAGAAGAAAATTACTCTCTCGCGTATATTAAATGCATTCGTGTTTGAACTATGAACCCATTTACGAAAAATGAACTTCACGCTCCCTATTTGTCCAGATAGTATTTTTAGAACAAAAAATGCGATATTCAAATGTCATTTATCTGTCATTCAAATGTAAAACATGACATATTAAGAGAGAAAAGTTTTACAAAAAAAAACAACATAGATTAGAATTGGAGGAAATACTTCAACCGATTTCCATTATAGACCACAGACATCAAATTCAATAAAACTAAGAACATTGATCAATAGTTTATTGGAAATTGGAGCACCCATCAACTCAAATGCAAGCACAACTTCAAACTCTACAATAAAGATCAAACACCATACAACTTGTTACAGTAAATATCATTCCAATTTACAAGAAAAAAATTGAGTTGTGGACAAACAAACCATCATGCTTGTGCCTTTTATTTCATTCACATTTGAGATTAATGGAAAGCATGTTCAAGACCATAAAGATACAAAATTCAAAGTCATGACAACATATGGATAGAAACAAATGTGCAAGTTTAAAGTAATAAGAGTTGCATCTTCTTCTACTCATCAATGGACACCCATTTAGATTTATGTGCATTTATATCCTAAGAGAGATGAGAGATAAACATGAATGGGGAATGAAGAGGGAAGAGATGCAGAGGCAGCTAGAGACAAAGAGAGAAGAGATGAAAGACAGAGAGAGTTTACCTACAGAGAGGGTAAACCAAGAATGTAATTGGTTTATGTAAGGAAGGGGCTCAACTGAATGCACTAACTGAGAACTTACTACCAGATTTTCCAAAAAAATAAAAAAAACACATACAAAATAGAAAACAATCTCCTTTTGTATTCTTTTGTTTGTACTAACTAAAATTTGGAAAGTTTCACAACATGATGGATGGATTTTGTTTCAAAGAAGAAGCCTGAGAAGCATAATGAATTGCATGTGAATCAAAGAGTTGGTTGTGTTGGTTTAAAAGAAGTGTATTGTATTTTTTTATTTTTTTATTTGCAAACCGCATTGGATTTCAATCTCTTGTTTGAAAAATATAATCCAACAACAAACAAATATAGAGCTCCCATCAACACCAAGAACAAGAACAGAGCCAACAAAACAATAAGAAGAACTTGGGTTTCTCAATCTCTCATGTTACATTTTGAGAAGTTAGGGAGAAGAGAAGCGAATGCATGCACTTTGAAATAAAAAGAATGTAAAAGCAAAGCATCAATCAATCAAGAAAACCTTGACCTTGGTGGTGGATTAGAACTTACAAAGGCAGCAATGATAGAGAGGGGGTCCAATCGCAGAAAGGAGAGAGAAAGCAGAGAGGGGAGAGGGAGAGAGCAGGAGGGGACAATTGCAAATAGAGAGCTAGGGTCGAAGGCCGGTGTGAATCAATTCTTTTATATTTCTTCCTTCTTTACTCCTTCCTCTTGGCCGGCAGAGTCAGAGGCAGCGGTAGAAGCAGCCTGAAAGGCTTGAGATCGTTACTCCCACTTACACAGAGAGAGAGAGAGAGAGAGAGAGAGAGATGGAGATGCGCAGAGAGAAGAGGGGCAGCAGAGGTGATCAGAAAAGGGAAAGAGAAAGAGAGAGAGAGAGCAGTGCACAGAGAGGAGAGAGGTAGAGGGACGTTGGTGCTGGGATCAATGGCCGGGGCTATTCGTTTCTCTTTCTTCCTTCCTCCTCTTGGTCGGCAAAGTGAGAAAGAGATTGGAAAGAGCAGAGAGAGTGAGAGAGTGAGAGAGTTAAGAATCAAAGACATCGCGAGAAAGAGAAGGAGAGATCACAGAGGCTGAGGGCAGACCGAAGAGAGAGCAGAGCGAGATTAGATAAGGGCAAAGATAAATAGTGAGAGAAAGAGAGGAAATTAGGGGCGGGTGAAATGAAAAAGAAGAGCGAGCGCAGATTTTTTTGCAGATTTTTACCGACAAAAACGAATCATTGGTAAAATTCACATTTATTGGTAAATTATCCCAATTTTTTATTCTAAAAATTAATAACTTTACCGACATACAGTACTTTCATTGGTAAAATTAATTTTCATAGATGTTTAAATTCATCGATAAATTTTTTTTTCATTTTTCCAAAAATAAATAAAAATTTATATAATTTTCACCGACGTTTTACACAAATTGTCAGTGAAAACTATCTTCGGGTCGATGAATCTAAACGTCGGTAAAAATTTTTTTATTTTTTGCAAATTAAATAAAACAATATTAATTTTACCGACGAAAATATAAAAAACATTGGTAATATTCATATATACCAACGCCTATTTTCGTCGCTCCACCTACAAAAATTCATTGGCAATAATTTATTTTCTTTTATTTTTTATAAAAATTTACTACTAGCATTTTACCGACAAACTTTAACTTAACGTCAGTAAAGGCCATATTTTACTAACGTTTTATATAAAACGTCGGTAATTTCTAGCCGTTACCGATGAAATTATAAAAGCGTCACAAAAAACATCACCAAAAGTGCAACTTCTTGTAGTGGCCTTACCTTTGTCAAGCGTATTAGTCCTAGCACTATGCTATTGAATCAAAATACATGTCTACTATCATTGATTTATTCTGCTCAAGTAGTACATGCAATAAAACTAAAGTATAAAAATTTTAATTATTACAAACTTTAGATGATATTTTTTATTATTTAGTGTATTTTAAGTATTTAGTTTATATTTAATTACACAATTTCTTAGTTTGCAGATATAATTAATTATAGTTTTCCTCTATCTCTTAATTGAATGAGTGTTTAATTTATAACTTACGCTCTTTATTATTTTAAATATATAATTTTTATATGATAATGAAGAAAAATGTGACCTCGGCATGAGCTATGATGCTAATTATAATATGCGAAGCTGGGGTGATTTGATTTGAAAATTGAAGTTCAATTTGGCAATTGATTGCTCAATTGAACTAGTAATGAGGACTTGACGTTAACTTTATATTCTCAAATACGGAGAGTCTTACACGATATGAGTGTCTAGCATGATTTGGATTCTTAATTCTTTATTTGATAGAAACTTTTCTTATTTAATGTTAAGTTCCAAATTCTTATTCTTTGTTGTTTTGTTTTCATTTCAAAATTTTCTTTTTTATTTATTATTCTAGAGATTTTTATTTCCTTCACTAATAAAATAATGTTATAAAATTGCTACATACTAAATAAGAAATTAAAAAATAAAAAATTAGGTTAGGATGTAATTTTTTAAATAAAAAAATTATGACATACCTTTTTCCTATGCCATCCATTCCTAGTAAAGATATTTTGACTAAAATTGAGAAAAATAAATTTATAATTTATTTTAAAAACAAAATCATTATAATTATTGAGAGCTAAAAATAATATTAGTGTGAATAAAAAATAAAAATAAACTTAAAAATGAACATATTTAATCAATGAGCCAAATTCAAGCCATATCTTTGTCCTTATTCAACTTTTAATTTAGTTGTTTTGGACATAGATAGGTGTAAGTCCCTTTTGTTTAGAAAATTAACACACTTCAACTTAAATCTAAATTATGTGGTTGCCTAAATTGATTAAAAAGTTTCAAAAAATTATATAAATATCTCTTAATATTACATATGTATTAAATTATATGCTATTTTTTTGGATATGCACAATATACAAGACATACATAAAAACTCCATAAGTAAAGTTAAAACCCTTAGAAATGACAATTGTCATAATGTATGTAGGTTCTAACATGGACTTACATAACAATAGCATCAATCAGCTCAATTTTATGTGACATTACGATAATAATAACTTTCTAAAAAATTAAATAAAATGCGAGCGAGGGTAGGAGACCAATATTTAAAAAATGAACGAGAGTTTTGAATTGAAATGTGCAAACATCCTTATTTATATGTTAAAAAAGTCATAAATAATTGCCAAATGTCGCTAATCTAACCATACAAAAAGAATAACAGCAAGTGTCATGTCATAATATTATAGTTTAAAGATAGGCAGTCATAAATGATTGAAAAATGTCACTCATCTAAACTCTCATTCCAAAATGATGAAAAAAAAGTGTTAGTCAAATAATAAGCTAAGCTAAGTTAGGTTTGAAGATCAAATATCATGTATTAATTTATCAAATATTATGTATTAATTTAATTCTGACCCAATCTATTAATTAATTTGGTAGAAAATGTTATCTCAAATATAGAAGAAGAAAAGAAAAATCAACTCTAACTTTGAATAACTAAATAGAATTCAAGTTAGGGGGTCAGTAAGGTCAAAATTGCTACTTCTATCAATATATTTAAAAACTTTCGCCAATTAAGGGATTATTGTTATTTTATTAATGATCTTATGTAAAGTTCTTATTAATGATCGTAACTTAAAGGTGCTAGTAAAATTCTTTCACTTTAGTTTCATTGGAAGGTGAGCTACACCAAAACCAAACTTGACTATTGTCATTAATTCAATTTTATTTTATACTTAAAAGTTTGTAGTGATCTTGTAATAGTTTTTACTCAGGTCTAGCTGAAATCAACATGAATTCAGTCTATTGCAATTGACCGACCGTGTTTAACTTTTTTTTTTTGTTTAATGCAATTATTACTACATAAAGGACTACATATAAATAATTTCCTAAATTGCATAATCTTGGCCTTCAAATTAATAGATTTTTTTAATAATTTATTTATAAATATGAATGATTTTGATAATTTCTTTCTCAATCACATCAAAATATTTAAAAACTTTTGCCAATTAAGAGATTAAAGTTATTTTATTAATGATCTTCAGTAAAGTTCTTATTAATTATCGTAACTTAAAAGTGTCAGTAAAATTCTCTCACTTTAGTTTCATTGGAAGATGACTTACACTAGACTCTAACTTGACCATTACCATTGACTCAAGTATATATTTTTATATACTTAAAAGTTTGTAGTGATCTTGTAATAGTTTTTGCTTTAGTTTGGATGAAATCGACTCGAATTCAATCTACTACAATTGACCTGACCATGTTTAAACTTTATTATTATTTTTGTTTAATGCATTTACTACTACTTGATTGACCACACATAAATAATATTCTAAATTGCATAATCCTGGCCTTCAAATTAATAGATTCTTAAAATAATTTAATTATAAATCTAAATTATTTTAATAATTTCTTTCTCAGCCACTATTGTATTATATATTAAATTCTACATTTAAGTTATTACTCTATTTTTTCCCACTTGTTCAGTTATTTATGTGTAAATTTAATTTTTTTATATTAAATATGGTTAATATAATTCTCCCATTTGTTTTTGAATCCAGTTAATCAAAATGAATCTAAAGGAAAAACTGCACTTTATTTATAAGAAAGCTCACGTTTATATCACTCAATAATTTAACATTATAATTAGTATCCTCTCTATAATTATATAACTGTATTATTTTAGCCAAAATGATATTGAGAGTTAAAACTTTTACATAACTTCTTTTTTGTTTGTAAATAGTTTCTATTTATAGAATCATACCCAATAAATCCAATTATATTGCTCTACTTTGAATTAGATCCATCTAAAAGATTGATTATTCTTTTTTAATATTTGATATAAATTTCTTTTTTAATATTTGATGTAAATTAAAATAAAAACTAGGATACCTAACATGCGGAGAATAGTATTCAATATGACATAAAAATTTATTAATTTCTTACTTCTCATAAAGAATTGTATTTTTGTTAATTTATATTTTTCTAATTTTAACATTGATGATACTTAAATTTTAATTGTAAATAATTCCTATAATTAACTAATATGTTTAAAATTGACCTCCCATCAAAGCTACTACGAAATTTTATTTTTAGTTGCATTTACATGTCCGTGCTTTAAGCACGGGTGTTCATTTTAGTATAACTGAATGAAATGAATGAAAAAAGAAAGTCATTCTTTTGACAGTCACATATTTGCTTCGATCGCATTGGCAACATTAAATTGTACTGATCTGATTATCTTAGCCGGCTAGATCGATCCTGGATGTCATGCTTTAGATCTGATTATCTCAACATATTTGCTAGTCATTGTTTTGTCATATTTTTAAGAAGCATAAGCCACAAATGAGTTAGATTATTAGGGCACTTTAATCCATTAAAGTCTGGCATTTTCTAAAATTGCCCATTTAGTGGGCCACGCTTTGATCATGCAGGCTATGCATTTTTGCTATATGTTCCATGTGAAATGGGGCTGATTCTACATTGTCTAAAAGAGATTTTAAATATCCTCAAATTCTTATGAAATTGTTTGCCCTTTTCAATTTCTAGGCCAATCTTTCAAAGGCACTCCGAAATTTACAATTTAGATTATTTAAAATGCTATTTTATTGTAGTTAGTTTTGAAATTCTTTTTGCCAAACAAAAAATTTAAGATCTTGGGAGATGATTTTTTGAAAATTTTAAATTTGAATATTCCAAATAGAACTTTTACTTAACAAGTAGATACTAATCTTTTTTTAATAACATAAATCAAATCAATTCAATCATCCCAAACTCACAGGTGAAAACTGCCTTTGGACTAATCAAATTTGACAAGAGGACTAGTTTGGTTCAAAATGTCCAATATAGGGGAGCACAGTGAAGTTTTATCTGCTCCCCTTATTGTAGCTAGAATCCCAATCTAGATTCATTGGATAAGATTATGACATTCACAAATGCTGCTTCTATTCTTAGAAATGGGAAATCCAACTATGATTTTTCAAGATGAAATATAATACTTCTTTGGTTATAAGTGCTCACTTTAGACTAGGATTACTTCCACTAAAGAAGCATAGGCACGGGCTATTTTCCTTGCATTAAAGGAAGCAAGAAGAAGATGTCTTTTTTTTCCTAAGATCATGCGTCGGTAGCCAAAGAAGTTATTGAATGCAATAATGAAAAAGCTGACTGGCATTTTGGACATTAAGTTTTTGTGTCTTTCCTTTTCTTTTGTTGAGTTTTGACTAAGGTCACTCATGTTTTGGCTGAGTATTGTTCACGTGGGCTATTTTCCTTGCATTAAAGGAAAAAGAAGATGCCAAGAAGTTGTTGAATGCTTCTTTCAAATGCCGAAGAAGTTGTTGAATGCAATAATGGGAAAGCTGTTATTTTAGACGTTAAGTATTTTGTGTCTTTCCTTTTCTTTTGTTGAGTTTTTACATTTTCCGATGACTGTTAATGATTTCACCCATGTTTTGGATAAGTATTGTTCTTCCATTGACAAGAGTTTTTGTTGGGACTTTTGTTTTTCAGGTTAGGTGTCGGCTAGGATTTCCTCCACATAATTTTCAGTCCATTGATTTTTGCTATTGATGTTTTCTAGTTTTAATATAGTTCATTAAAAAAAAAACCTATGATAGACCATAGGCCCATTTTTTGGAGAAATGAGCATGAACAGACATACATTGACACCAATTGATCATTTGACTCACATGCGGTGCTAATCGTTTATTGTAAATACTAATTGAGGTGGAATAGGAACTAGCCTCAGTGGCTCAGCTTTAATCTGAGTTCGGTGATCTCAATCTACAATAATTTACTAATAATCTGTACCAATCTAATGGGCACCAATTAGTGGTAAGGAGTGTTGTTTCTACTAAGAGGTTTGAGATTCAAACTTAGCCCCCCTCTCTTTATATATGTAAGTTTTTGTCACTCGTGCATGTGTGAGTTAGTGTCTGTGTCCTCACATGTGCAAGTCTCAATTATCGTGCGAGTCCCTCTGGTGAGTTACCAAAAAAAGAAAAGAAAAAAAAACCTTGGAAAGCTAGCCAAGTTGACTAGTGACTTAGCCAAGCCACCTCATTTTGGATAACTAAGTGGTAAAATTCAAAGTAGAGTACTCATCATATATGAAAAAAAAATTCTGCAAGGAAAGTTTTTTTTCCTTTTTCTTTTTTCTTCTTTTAATATTGGATTAATTATCTTGAATATTGTGCATGTGTATATATATACTGAAAATATTCAAGTGAGAACTAGTTGTGGGAACTATTGGTGGGGCTCACCTAGCAACCTATCCAAACTATGTACAAACAAGACCCCCCTAGTATTCACCAATTTCAAGATTTGACATTCATTCAAATGGATAGATATATATATCAAGAGAGAGAGAGAGAGAGAGAGAGAAATTCTCAAAAATTCATTATTTCAAAAGGAGAGTTTTTGTCCCTCTTGATTTGTTAAATGAAATCATGCCACCTCGCCCTTACATGCTAACTCATATAAAGGGATGTTTAAATACTTTGGCTTCATAAACAAAAGCGAAAGAGCAACAAATTGGTCAATCAGAAGAGGAGAGTTTTTCTTAAGAAAACGCTCGGGGTGATTTCTAGCTTGCCTCATATAATATATATATATATATATGGCAAGCCTCTCTTAAGCTCAAGCTTATATAAGAAATTCCTTAAGCCCAAGACCTTGGAGCCCACCTTTGGTCCATCCAAATAGACTAAACACACGACCCAAATGAATTGCACATGTCCATTAATTTTTGGTCAAATCTGAATTTATTAGACCGTTGAATCGACTGTGTACCAATCCGATTGGACTATTGACCATTAAATTTTTGAAGCAAAGATGGGGATGATAGAAACTATAGTTGAGGCTAATCTTTTTGTAGAGGGGAGGGTCAGAGGGAGTCCTTCAAATCCCCCCAATCTCAAGCCTCATGTGGGTTCCCAGGTGGCCCCCACAAGCGTGAGCCACACACTTGAGCGTACCTTATCTTAAACTTGAAGTTAGGATAAGAGCTCCTATATATATACATACACACTAGCAACAAAGGCCTATGCTAAGCCCGGGCCCTAAAAAAATACACAAACTCGGAGATGATATTATTTAAATAAAAAAATCAATAAACGTGATGTTTTTCTAACAATAAAGGCATTTAGTGAATGATTGAAAAAGCAACATGTAGATACAAGTTCTGCTTGACTCCCTCTTATCTTTTTATCCAAGCTTAGAACTGGCATGTGATCAAAATAAGAACAAGGACAGAATTTGTTGGTACAAATTGTGAGTTTGATGTTAGGGGTGAAGCCTAATTTTTTAATCTATGTTCATAAGATTGTATAAGACTTACTTGTGTCAGTATTCGGGTCCCAGGGCCTTAGCTGGAATACCCAGAGCCATCAAATGTTCAGCTACTTGAACTTTCTAAGATATCAATGATGATCTTGAGATTTTGAGAAGAGTTGATGACAACAATAGAGACCAGAGAAAACTAGTCCCTCTCCTCTGTGTGACCCGGCGAAGACCCTCTCCTCTGTATGACCCGGCGAAGATGGAGACCAGCGATGGCAACGGTGACAACAGGACTGGCAACAATTGACGGCGCAGCGGCGGCGTTCTTCTCGGGCAATGGTGATGGCGCAGCAACAAATTTGGCAACACCAAGTTGTCGAGTCTTCTCCGATTCCGGTGGCCAAATCCCAAAAGATGTGGGTTCTGCAACCAAGAGTCTTTGCTCCTCTTGATTCTTGGCCTTTACTTTAGTTGATAGTGGCCCACTTATAGATCTGTGGTCCACAGCGAATCCGGATAGATTCTCCTCTCAGATCTGAACCGTGCATAGTGATGGCCCACTTTTAATCAACTTGATCCCCTCCGTCAATCGTCACAATGGGACAATCCAAAGCTCTGATACCATGAAAACACCAAAAAGAATAGCAAACAAAGTTGTGAGAGAGAAGACCAACCTCTAATTCCAACCTTTCGAGCGGCGGCCGATTCTTCTTCTTTAGTCTTATTTGAGCGAGTTCGCAAAGTCCGAGTCAAGGCCTCGAAGACCGCTGTCGGTTTAGTCACAAAAACCCCTAATTCCAACCTCTCAAGCGGCTGCCTATAGGTAACTTTGTTTTTCTCTCTTTCTTCCTTTTCTTCTTCTTCCTCCCTTTGTTCTCTATTCTTTCTTTCTTGTATTTCTCTGAATTCTCTCCCCTCTCTTCTCTTCTCTGTTTTTCTGTTTTTTTTCTCCTTCTTGACAGTGTTCCCGTCTCTCTTCTCTTTGTTTCTATCTTTTTTTTTAAAGTTAAAAACAAAAGCTATTGCTTGAGTTTGTTGGGATTCAAATGCTTTGGGTCGGATTGGGATTGGGATGGGAAGGAATAGAGAGGTGCTGGGGTGGGGAGAGTTTTGAATTCAAAAAACGCAATCGTTTGAGGTGCTGATGTGGCGCTCCAGAAAAAAAAAAAAAAAAAGGGGGTGCTAATGTGGTACCCTCCAGAGGCTTTGATTCTTAAAGCTTTAATATATACAATATATATAATAGTCATCCAATGCGTGCCATGTGCAACTCAATGTAGGGCCCACATGGGGCCTCACCTGGGACTGGGACTAGGGGGATAGAAAGATCTCCCTGAGCCCTTCCTCTCAGCAAAAAATGAGCCCCATCCCCTCTATGCATCCTCTCCATCGAAACCTCACAATTTTAATGATGCACAGTTAATTTGGATTGATGTGCAGTCAATCCAAAGATCCAGTCCCTTCGAATCGGGCCAAAAATTGGTGGATATATGCAATTCAGGAGGCATGTGTGTGTGGTCCATTTAGATTGACCAATCGATGGGTCCCACCCTATCTACGCACCATGCAAACGGTGCACCATTCGATGGGCTCGAGCTACAGGAATCCGGCCACTCATGCCTGTGGGGCTCACCTGTGGATAGGGATGGAGATGGAGGGAATTTGAGAATCTCCTTGGGATGTAATACTCCGACCTGAGTTAAGCCCGATTAGTGAGTAATTACTCATGATTACTAATGTGGTTTTATTTTAAACAAGTTTATTTTAGTCTTTTGGAGTCCAGTGGGTCAAGTTCAGGTCATGGATATGTAGTTAGGCCTGGTTTAACCTTTATTAGGTAGATGAAGCCCTTTTTTGAAAATTTAAAATTTATGGTTTCACGTCATACGCGCATCATATTGATACCATCACGATTGTCTTATTGAGCGCGTCAACTTTTATACTTGACTCGACCGCATTAAACTTCATTTGACTTACTTGGACCCTCAATGGCTGAAATTGTAATAACCTCTTGTGAGAGGACTTTTTTTTATTAAACCTTAATATATATATATATATATATTCAAATGGGTCTCAATATCTATTTTGTTCGATTAACTCTTCCTTTAGATACTGTGGAGCTCCTTCTCCTCTGTCTTCCTTTCTATCACCATTTCCCTTCTTGAGAGCAAAGCTTGTATGTGTGACTGGAGGCTCTCATCTTCCACCATTTCATCTCTCCTTGACTTTCCTTCTCCACTGCAATCAAGATAGTAGTTCACATCTTTCCTTATAGTTCCCTAACTATTATCTAAGGTAAGATCTCTTTCTTGTTTACAGACTTCTTGGTTCAACGAAAACAGGATACTCTTATTCTCAAACATACACTTATCTTCTTCATCATTTCTTACATGCATGTAATTTAGGCCAAAAACAATGGGTTCTTCTTCTCAACTGAGTCAAGAGAAGGAGTAGTTGTGGAACTTGAAATCGAAGGCAAGTATAAGCTAATTTTGGTTGAATGCATGTTGGTATTTTATGATTCATGTAAATCTAATAACTCTTTAATGTGGAAATCAACCCCTGTATCTTCATTCTTCCAAATTTCTACTGCATGATGATCTTCCGTTTATACATGAGGAAGTGTGAATTAAAATGGACATTGGAATGTAGAGCAGAGAAGTCCTCTGAAGTGGGTTCAATTGTAGACTACCCAGTGTTATGGGTTGAAGATAGAATTTTATAACTGATGGAACATTCAAAAACCTAAAGCTTACGGGTAAGCCGTAAACATGTTACACCTAGCTTTCTAGAGAGCTAAAAAGTACGGATTTCTTCTACAAATAAGCCACGGCTAAACCGTAAAACATACTATGGCTAAGCCGTAGCCTAGTTATGACTCAGCTACACACACTCTACGACTAAGCCATAGGCTATTCTAGGCTCAGCTATAGGTATGGGTGAACAGCATTGAAACTATTGCTCAACCATAGTGTAATCTACGGCTAAGCCGTAGGCAACTTACAACTAAGCCATAAGCCATACACAACTAAGCTGAAATGACCCTGAAACTCCAGATTTAATTAGGGGCATTCTGAAGACTTTTTAGGACCTTAGGTCTTGGATCCCTTTACCCTATTCATTAGCCTAATGAAATAATTAAACACCATGAAGGATCTTGACGGCTGAGATTCTTTCATGTAGTGTTGTCCATTTATTTAGCATCTCCCCATGGGTGTTGATTTAAGAAACTTCAATACACATTCTGTATATAATGGGACACCAAAGAGAGACAACTGTATACCGGATAACTTAAAATTACATCATCATGTACGGTTAGAAACAATAGATGACTAGATTAAGGTTCGTTGATAAGTTACCTTGATTCCATTAAATTAAATTAAATTGCATAGCATATTGGATTATCGTTATTACCTTCTATTATTCCAATAATGATTTGAATTAAAATAATCATAGTATGCATTGAATCTATTTGAAATGTTTCTTGACATACGTTTTATATTGACATTAACATGGAATTGAGTAACAACAAATTGAGCAAATAAATTAAACAATACTGTATAATGTTGTTCCTAATGAATGAACTGCACAAATTACTCAAGTTCAATTATATGAATCAAAATAATCTGGCTTTACTCAGCTTTATCCTTATGATACCTGCGGGGTTGACTTTGGTATAGTATACGAATGGTGCCACTACAATATGCCTTTGAAGCTTCTGAACTCCATGTATGAATAGACCCATTTATACCCTAGCTCGGTCGATGGTGTCATCAATATAAAGATCCCTAGAAGGAAGATATGATAAATGTAGTAGCCAAATAGTATGTGTTTTCACTTATTGATCCTTATAGCATGCTTATTTCAAGTACACAACATACCTAGTGTACTGAATTGACCTCTATTGATCACTTGTCATTAACCCTTTTAGACACAATGCGTATTAACTTAATTCTGATTATACTTTGTTAAATAGTCTTATTCACAGTTGTCAATGGTATTACAGGTCCAAATCCGGATTTTGGTTTAGCAGAGACCTAGGAGTCAGAGAAGGAAACGGTAGCGGTTCCTTCATATTTAATGAGTGGATAACGAAAGCTTACTGCATAATCCATATGCCGAGAACGACTCACTAATATCTTAGGAATGTATATATTAGGTATTTTGGGGACTTTTAGCATATACATATATTCATTTGCATCCAGATAGATTGTTACCTGCATAGTGTGACCCTTCTATAAATGTCATTTGATTTCTTATACTTCATTGCTCTACTTTCTCTACATAGAACGTTTATCCTTTGCATAAATGCATATATGTGCATTATGTTTGAGTTATACAGGTGATGAGTATAATTAATTTAATAATCTTTTGTTCTCTAAATGTTAAGATTTGGACTATTTTATGGTTATAATGATATTTTGAACTGTTTAATGAAAAGTGAAAAATTATAAGCGATATTGACAGACTTTCATATATTGAATGCTTGGACAGATGTCCGTTAAGCACCTCACATGTGTAAGTATATGAATATTTCTTATATAATTCTATTCAAACTCCAGTTCATGTGTGAATTGTATGAGAGTACGTGTGTCAAGCCTTGGGGTTAACCCTAAGCCTGTGATTTTCGGGCTTAAGTCGTGGCAACTTCCTCTCTACAAAAAATTAGCTCCATTCCTGATCTTTATCATCTCCATCTATGCCCCCACAAGTTTAATGGCGTACAGTCCATATGGATGGGTGTGTAACCGAACCATGGTGCACAGTCCATTCAAATGGATCAAAGTTGGTGGGTCCCTTGAACAATGGGGGGGGGGGGGTGGGTGTTATGGTTAACTCGGATAGTCTGAAGGTGGGCCCTACATGTGCAGTGGACATTCCTCTCCCATGAACTCGAGCTAACAGGAAGGATGACCTATATATATATATATAGGGTAACACTACAAAACTCTCCAGGCATTTTTCACAAAAAAAAAAAAGCTCAGTTTTTAGCATACGAAATTTTAACACATGTCATCTAATCTCTCTAAAATTAACTATCCCTTATTCTTTTGCTTTACTCTATTTTCATTGGTTATGTTAAAAGGGGCAAAAGCCCCACACCCCCCCTTTTTTTTATAGATTTTCTAGAGGCACTTCCTCTAACCAAACATGCTCAAAATCAAAATTTTTTGCATGTTTTGCTAAAAAATGAGCTACTTAGTTCCCATCTCTAAAAACATGTGAAAAAATGCATGAACTAAACATCCTTGAAATAGCTTTGGCTTCTTCAATGATATGACCAATCTGAGAGAAATCCTCCTCTGGTAATTGAACAGCTTTAATCATTTTGAGTGAGTCACCCTCTACAATAACAATTCGAGTACCTACCTCCAAAGCAAATCTTAGAGCCTAAAAAAGTGCATAAGCCTCCGCTTCATCTGCGTCTTCAACTTGTCTTTCACGTGAACTCAAGGCTACAATAGGAAGTCCTTTTTCATCCCGAATTATAACTCCCATACTAGCTCTACGAGATTCTTTGAACACTGTAGCATTAAAATTAACATTGTAGCAACCTTTGGTTGGTGGGGACCAATTGTGGCATCTCTTTGTTTCTTGGATAGGTTTGTTGTCAATTGTACTGATACACTCCTCCAAATAACACCTAGCTCTGTCAGCAAGATGTTGTGGCTTAATAATGTTTCCTCCACGCAAGACA
The DNA here is from genome assembly GCA_037013555.1 of Sextonia rubra. Lineage (NCBI taxonomy): Eukaryota > Viridiplantae > Streptophyta > Magnoliopsida > Laurales > Lauraceae > Sextonia > Sextonia rubra. The sequence continues at coordinate 128,833,668 of JASUAD010000001.1, forward strand.
TTGGTTCTCTGGCTCCAAATATGCCACACCATTACAAAAAATAAACCAACCAATTTCAGAAGTATCTAGTTTGTCCATCATATCAACTGTAAAGTTCTGCATATCAAAATAACCTTGAGAATTTTTCTGCAACTTTGATGAACAATAAGCCCAAACCATTATTGCCGTAATATAGCACCATAAAGCATGAATTCCATCTTCTAGCTATGTTTTGCATAATTCACACATATCATCTGGAGCTACTTTCGTTTTGACTAAATTCCTTTTTGTAGGGAGGATGTCTTTGCAAGTTCTCCAAATAAAGTGTTTCATTTTATTGGGGACTTTCGCATGCCATGTTGTACTCCACATCCTTTTCTTTTGACTGCCATCAGAGCACTCTGTTTCATTTGTTGTAAATTTTTGTTGAAAGCTAGATAATATGTTGTCTTAACAATATATTTACTACTCTTTGAAGTTGTCCATATTATCTTGTCATCCAATGGCATTGAGCTTAATGGTGTCTTTAAAATACACTCAGCATCTTGCAGTAAGAATATCTATTTTATAAGACCTGACTTCCACCATTTAGTATCTGGATCAATAATCACACATACTCTAGACTCAAGATCCAAGGTATTTGGTCACAACATAATCAAAGACTTTGATGAATTTGATAGCCACTTATCTTTCCAAATTCCAATATGAGTGCCTTGCCAACTTGCCATCACACACTTTGGATTAAAAGTTGTTGGGCCGACATGATGCTTCTTCAGGCATAGGAAGGTATCCTACCAAATCTGGCTTCCAAAAAGGAGCATCTAGGGAAGTATTTAGCTTTGAAAGCTTTATAAAACAATGAGCTATGATTTTGACTAACCTCCACCCTTGTCTGGTAAGAAGTGTTAGATTGAAGGAGCTCAAATCTCTGAAACCCAAGCCTCCCAAGTATTTTGACTTACGTAGTTGTTCCTACCTTAGCGAGTTTATTTTTCTCCCATTGTTTGTTTGACCTCACTAAACAAGGACTTCAAATTATCACATAACGTCTTGGGCAATCTAAAATAAGACGTGGCATAAGTCGGAATTGACTGAGCTACTACTTTTATCGATATCACTTTACCTGCCTTGAACAGCAATTTTTCCTACCAACCCTATAACTTCTTCTGTACTTTCCCCTTGATTGCTGCAAATGTTTGACTCTTCGATTTTCCTGTAAAGGATAGAAGGCCAAATACTATTCATGCCTTACACTTTCTTGCACCCCAAATAAATATTTGATTTTGTCCTTTGTTTCTTCCCCCTTTTAAATGGGGAGTTTTTTAGCATTCCCCATATTTATGTATATTTATATATATAATTTTGTTAGCGTCTAATCTAATTCTAAATTTTTTAGAAGTGGATTAGATGAAATCTAGGTCAAGTTACTTTTGAGTTAGGTGAGCCAAGTCTGTCTTAAGGAGTTCTCATCTCTCTCTCTCTCTCTCTCTCGTAATATATCTTGATTGGGATAAATGATAACGTACTGCATGTAATATAAAGGAGTAGATGGCTTGCAACATTAGGTCATTGGTCATGGTTTCCAGATGACTACTATTCTAATACCTGGTGCGCAAGTGGGGCCTATCCAGGGATCCAATCTTAATAGACCAAAAAATCCCCTCCTACTTACATAGGTCCTACCGAATTGCACCCATCTTAGTGAATTGTACACCGTTGGATCAGCTATACACAATACACAAGGAGTGTTACCTTCAAACTTGTGGGCCTTGGATGAGAAAGATGGGCTGATTGATTGGAGCTGATTTATTAAGGGGAGAAGGGGTCTAAGGGGATCTTTCAACATCTCTAGGCCATTGTCCATGTGGAGCCCCAAGTGATCTCAATAGTGTGGTGCAGAGGGTCATCTAATGTGTGGTTGTGCGCTGGATGACCATTAAGGTTCCAAATTGACACCAAGAGGAGAAAAAAAGATAACTATCAAGCAAAGGACAGCCAAAAAAGAAAAAGAAGAAAAAAAAAACAGTAGTTGCCAGAGTATTAGGGCACCCGATCATTAATTCATCTTTTTCATTGTGATCTTCAATTTGATAGCCACCAATTGCACGAGTAGATTAGTCAATGCATCCCGGCCGGCCCACTATCTAAATTGCCTGAATTTAGTTAGGTGCAAGTTTAAGGTGGACGCACATAGTTCATCTCCTTTAAGAAATTTTCAGAAATTGTCTTTTTTTTCTTTTCACAAGAAAAGTTGAGATTAACATCATCATTTTCCCAGAATCACAAATATCATTCTCAGTGAATTACCATCTTCATGCAATCTCTAAGTTTCTTCAAGATTGCAACACCATCTTTTATTCTTCTTCAAGCTTCTGCAATACCATCTTTCCCAACTTCTTGCGGTAATCTCGACTTCGTCGAAACGTTTTGGGCTTGACCTCACCTGTTTGCCATCCATAAATGGTACATAGGTATAATTAATTATATTAATTATAGGGTCATTTAATTATGTTGTGCTAATGAAACCTCTCACAGTTTGCATGAGATTTTTTCTGCATTGCATGGTCCAAATTATACTATTGTAGGATTAAATATCCTAAGAAAATATAACCGGAAAAAATGTTTAATTGAAAGGCTCCTAAATCAATGGGTTTGATGATCTAATGGAGACCATCTTTGCCCAACTTCATATCCACAATGAGACATTTACTCCAGGTATTCTCCCCATGATTAGCATTCCTTCAAGTGGGTCCCACCTTAGCAAGACCTGGCCCACGTGTATGAGAAGCAAGAGCCGCCCGAGTGGAATGGTTTAAAACTGCAGCCTCAATCATTCTCCGGGACGGATCTTGGAAAGCGAAATGACACGACATCGCATCGCAGTTCATGATCTTGACAGCCGTGAGGGGGTGGTTCCGTGGTCCCCACCTGTGGACCCCACAAAATATGGGCTCAACCCTGACCCGACCCCGAGCCGGACCCGGACCCGGACCCGGACCCGGACCCATTTCAGTCCCTAAACCTGGCAGACGGAAACTAGGGTTTAGGGTTCGGTATCGACCCGATGAAGAGCCTTCTTTCCCGCTGCTAGGGTTTTAACGGGAGAGCAAGAACAATCCGAAGAAAGGGGAACAGGAAGAAGAAAGGATCAGAATTTCTGCAGCATGGGCAAAAGAGGCAAGAATCCGAAGAAGAAAGATGGCAGAAACCCTAAGAAGAGCCGCACCCGAGACCACTCCTTCGCACCCGACCCTGACATGGATGACGAAATTGATGCATGTAATGCTTCCTCTTCTCTTCTCTCTCTTTCTTTTTCTGGGGTCATTGCATATTCTTGTTGCTGTATGACTTGAAACTTGAGTGCATTTCAATGTGTGATTGATGTGTTGCGCAGTTCATAAACAGAGGGATGTAATTCCGCTCGATGTTGATGAAGATCTCGGTGAGTTGTGATGACTAGTATTGTTGTTTCGTTGTTGTCTGTGTTGTTCTTGGATTTTGTTGTAATGAGGATTTTCTGTTGATAGGCGACTCATCGGACGAAGACATGGAGCAGCCTGTCTTTGATTTTGAGGTTCGCGATTGCGCTTTTCGTCAATTTATGATCTTAGTTCAATGCTTGTTGGTCTTGTATTCCTTATTGAGTCTGAATAATTGTCAAATATCTCTGGATTCAGTTGTCTGGGCAACTTAATTTGTTTAATGGGATTCATGCACGAGTGATTACTTACTTTAAATTCTTTGTACAGGACAATGACAATGATGATGACGACAAGGATGAGGATGACGACGACGACGACGATGATGACACCCAACTTAGAGGCCTTGCAGCAAAGAGTAATGAAAATTTCTTGTTGGACATATCTTTAAATTACATTTTGATCATGCTTATTCATCCCCCCAGTGACAACTGGTATAAATAAAACTGTGGATAGTTACTAGAAGTTGCTGTGACTACTATATATCTGTGCTCATACTTCGTGAGCAATCCATTGACTGGTGCTTTTTTTAATTTTTTGGGAGTTGTAGTATGTAGCTTCTGAAGCAGTCATGTTTGGTTCTGCTTTCGTTTGAATGTAATGTTTTATGAATAACCCCATTCCCTATGTTGCAATTTCAAAATCCAACTCTACTTTCAAAACGCTGTTTGTCAGGTTTGTTTTGTATCATTAGCATGGTTGATGTAATTTATTTATTTATTTATTTATTTTCTATATGAATGTTGAGCCCTTGCATAATGTAGGATTATCAAACTTGATTGGATTGGTTCTCCAAAACTCAAAAAAATCCAATAACAATGAAATGGAAGGAAATTCAAGAGATAGACACCTGCAAATAGCCAATCGTAATTTTCATTCATTCACATGCCCTAGGTCAAATACAACAGGGAACATGCTGTCAAATACAACAGGGAACACATTAAACTTTAAATTGGAGTTTATGAAATCATGAAAATCTGAAAACTAATGAAGAATGGAATATTCAAGCAGCTCTTAGTATGAGTACTGTCTCTGATAGCATAATGACGCACTAGAGTTAATCATAGCCATAGGATTTGGCATTAGATGTTTTCTCCCAAGCCAAATAAAAGTGAAATGACAAAAACAAATACAATTTAAGTGAATAAAATGAGAAAAACAATAAACAACTTTATGCAAGTCATGCCCAAGGATGCTGGTTGGTCCATGTGCATTATAATGTCAGACATCTGAATGTGACATGGTACCATTCTACCATGGGCACGATTATGGTGTGTGGATCACCTCAATCAATAGCTGGTTGGAACCTTCTTGGTTCTTTTGGTCAGATCCAATCAGGCCATATTCCTATCTACTTGCTAGATGAGATCAATCTGTTGATCATTGTCTTTCTTGTACCCAAATTCCACCATGTCCTGGTATGGCATCCATCTCCTGGCATAAGTGAGATGTTCTTATGGAACTGATCATACAAATCCCACCCAAACTGCTCACATGTGTCCATTCTCCTGCTAATTTGCAGATACTCATTTGCGTTGAATGTTTAACTTGAAACAATACTTGTGTTGTAGATAATGCAATATCGTTATAGCATAGCAGCCCATTGTGTGTCTTTTGGTTTTGGGATGGAAATTCATCATCACCATCATCTTCAAAGTGCTATCAAGCATATTTTTGGTTGCCTTTATGAGTTCTACTTCACTCATCCCTTCTTCTTAGGGCTAAGTTCTCTAATACCTACCATAAAATGTAACATGTTGCCTTTAATTGCTTCCTTCCAAGTTGCTATTGCCTTCCTTCTCATAATAACCTGTGCTTGCAACACTTGAGACCTCCCAGGCTGCATAAATAGAAATTAATGACTCTTTTTTATGTAATGTTTTGATTCGCTCTGGAAGAAATGTGTAATGTTTTGATCTGTTAGTTCAGATGCAATTATTCCTTTCCATCTGTTGCTTAAATTGATCATGCGTGAATGATATATGTTATTGCTGACAAATTCACGATCACAGAGAAGTGATTTAGAATCCTCTTGAGAATGTATTAATTTGTATGTCTTTTTATGGAGATTGTACATCATTATATAGGTATTTACATGCCTATAATCTAGGCTCTAAGAAAGGAAAACTATCTAATTGTATCAATCACTAATTTAAGTTAAGAAAGCAACTAATTACAACAATTGTTATTCTAAGAAAGGAAAGCTAAAGCTGTCTCAATATTGACCAAATCAATTCCACGTGAGATATAACATTAATGGGCTTTGGGCCTTGGGCCTTGGGCCTGTTTAACACCCCCCTCAAATTGATGCGGGAGAATCAATAAGCATCAATTTGTCAACCAAGAACTGATAGCATGGTCGTGGAAGGCCTTTGGTGAGAATATCAGCAAGTTGAAGTTCAGTGGAGACATGTGGCAGGCTGATGACACCACGTTTAAGCTCATCACGGATGAAGTGACAATCAACCTCGATGTGTTTAGTCATCATCATCATCATCATCATCATCAAAGCCTTATCCCAACCATGTTGGGGTCGGCTACATGAATTCTATTTCTCCATTTCGTTCTATTTTGAGCTAAATCTTTCGATAAGTGCAACTTTTTCAAATCTGAATTAATGACTTCCATTCATGTTTTCTTCGGCCTACCCCTACCTCTTGATGGACCCTCCACCTGTATATCCAAACTTTTTCTCATCGGTGCCATTACTGGCCTACGCTCCACATGCCCAAATCATCTTAAACTTCTCTAATCTTATCTCCTATTGGTGCTACCCCTAAATGTTCTCGAAAGCGCTCATTTCTAATTTTATCTTTCCTAGTTTTACCACACATCCACCTAAGCATTCTCATTTCTGCTACATCCATCTTATGAATATGTGTCTTCTTAATTGGCCAACATTCTGCTCCATATGTCATCGCTGGTCTAACCACTGTCCTGTAAAATTTTCCCTTCAATTTTGTTGGCATTTGTCTATCACAAAGTACTCCCGAATCTAGTCTCCATTTCAGCCATCCAGCTCTTATCCTATGCTCCACATCTTCGTCAATCTCCCCATCCTTACTAATCATCGAACCTAGGTACTGAAAAGAATCTTTACGTGGTATCTCATGGGTTTCAATTTTGACAGTGGTTTCAACACTTTGTATATGTCCACTGAAATTGCAATCCATATATTCTGTTTTTGTACGACTTATTTTAAAGCCTCTAGATTCTAATGCCTCCGCCATTTCTCAAGCTTTGCATTTACACCCTCTCTTGATTCATCCACCAATACTATATCATCTGCGAACAACATACACCATGGTACTTCTTCTTGAATATGCACAGTTAACTTATCCATAATTAATGCAAAGAGATAAGGGCTTAAGGATGATCCCTGATGTAAGCCTATAGTCACGGGAAATCCGCCCGTTTCTCCATATGTGGTTTTCACATTTGTTATTGCACCTTCGTACATATCCTTTAAAATTTCAATGTAACCTCTTGGGATATTCCTTTTCTTTAAGACCCACCAAATTAAATTCCTCGGTACCCTATCATAGGCTTTTTCCAAATCGATAGAGACCATATGTAGATTTTTCCTCTTTGCTCGGTATTTTTTCATTAATTGCCTAAGTGAAAAATAGCTTTCATAGTTGATCTCCCTGGCATAAAACCAAATTGATTTTCCAAAATCTTAGTCTTTTTTCTCAGTCTTTGTTCTATTATTCTCTCCCATAACTTCATAGTGTGACTCATAAGTTTAATCCCTCGATAGTTGGTACAATTTTGTATATCTCCTTTATTCTTATATATAGGTACTACAATGCTTCTTCTCCATTCATCCGGCATTTTTTTTGTCACAAGTATCTTATTGAATAGTCTACATAACCAACTTACTCCAACCTCTCCTAAGCATTTCCAGACCTCTATCGGAATACCATCTGGGCCTGTTGCCTTTCCTGTCTTCATTCGCTTCAATGCTTCCTTCACTTCCACCCCTCTAATTCTACGGAGAAAAGTATACTCTTGTAATGAAGTATCCTCCTCCACTCTTGTATTGCGCAAATATTCTTCATTTAAAAGTTTACTAAAATATGCTTTCCACCTTTCTATAATATCGTTGTCCTTCACCAAAATATTTTCCTCATTGTCCTTGATACATTTGATATGATCTAAGTCCCTACTTTTCTTTTCTCTTATTTTTGCAAGTTTAAAAATATCCTTTTCTCCTTCTCTTGTTCCCAACCTATTATAGAGGTCATCGTATGCTTTGAACTTTGCACTACTTACTACTTTCTTAGCTTCTTTCGTTGCCTTCTTATACAACTCAAAATTTTCTATACTTTTAGTCCCCTGCCAAACTTTGTAGCAATGTTTTTTTTTGTCGAATAACTTCCTGAACCTCTATACTCCACCACCATGTTTCTTTATTAATATGTCTCTTCCCTTTTGATTCTCCAAGTACCTCCTTTGCAACATTCCTAATGCAATTAGCCATTTGATTCCACATTACTGTAGTTTCTCCTTCAATATTCCATTCTCCTTTCTCAATCATTTTGTCTTTAAATATATTTACTCTTTCCCCCTTCAAATCTCTCCACCTTGTTTTAGGGTCCATTTTGTTTACTACTGCTCTCTTTTTACTTCTAATCCAAATATCTAAAACTCCAAGCCTATGTTGCGTAGTCAAACTCTCTCCTGGGATAATCTTACAATCTTTACAAGCCAATCGGTCCTGTTTTCTAATTAGAAAAAAGTCTATCTGACTCCTATTACTCCCACTTTTATATGTAATTAAATGCTCATCTCTCTTTTTAAAGTAAGATTTGCTACTATAAGATCAAATGCCACTGCAACGTCCAATATAGTGTTTTCGAATTCATTCTTTTCTCCAAATCCATGCCCTCCATGCACTCTCTCATATCCTCTATTATCTCTTCCTATATGCCCGTTTAAATCCCCTCCAAGGAAAATTTTATCACTATTTGGGATTTCTCGCATTAAATCATCCATCTCCTCCCAAAATTGTCTTTTTAAACTTTCTTCTAGTCCTACTTGGGGAGCATATGCACTACTGATATGAATTATGTCTTCCTCTAGTACTAGTTTAATTGCTATAATTCTATCACCAAACCTCTTTACCCCCACAATTTTCTCTTTTAAATCCTTATCTATAATTATACCCACTCCATTTCTTGTATTACTCTTTCCTGCATAGAAAAGTTTATACCCATCCATGAGCTCCTTAGCTTTATTCCCTTTCCACCTTGTCTCCTGTATACAAGCCACACTAATTCCTCTTCTTTTCATTACCTCAACCAACTCCATGCTCTTGCCTGTCAAGGTTTCTATATTCCAAGTAGCAAGTCTAATTTTCCTATTCCTCCTCTTCTTCTCATGGATTAACTTCTTTAACCGCATTAGCACAAAGTCATGCGGTAGCCCTTGCACACTTTTCACTGCAGCCGGGCGATGCTGTAATGCATCGCTTAAAATGGGGAACGCCCTAGCCTTATCGTGAAATATCATTTGTTCAGAATTCATGTTTGGGTTGTGACAAAGTTTTACGCTGGCTGTCACCTACCTAACACAACCCTCCTCCTTTACCCGGGCTTGGGACCGGCAGCAAAATTGGCGGAGTTCGATGCGTTTAGTACGTTCATGAGAAATCGGATTTTCAGTAACCCGAATAGCACTGGTATTATCCGTATAAAGGGGGGTAGCTCCTGCTGCTGGAAAACCAATGTCAGAATGCAAACCACGGAGCCAAAGAATTTCGGAGCATGCAGCAGACATGGCGCGGTACTCTACCTCGGTAGAGGATTTGGAAACTTTGTCATGTTTCTTGCATTTCCAAGAAATGAGACTATCACCCAAAAACATGCACCATCCAGTCGTCGATCTGCGAGTATCCGGACAACCAGCCCAATCAGCATCTGAATAAGCTTTGAGAGTTAGAGGATTATTGGATGGAAAAAACAACCCACGAGTCGGTGTGCAAATAAGGTACCGAATGATGCGGCGAATAGCAGCCAGATGAAGGTGACGAGGAGCAGTCATGAACTGACTCATCAGATTGACCGCATAAGAGATATCGGGGCGAGTGATCGTGAGGTAGATCAAGCTGCCAACCAACTGGCGATAGGCAGTAGGATCGGAAAGAAGATCACCTTCTTTGCGACTGAGTTTGACATTCAGTTCGATTAGCGTATCAACAGGAGCAGAAGCAGTAAGACCAGCCAAGGCGATGAGATGAATAGTGTATTTGTGTTGATTGAGAACTATACCTGTAGACGATTGATGAACTTCAAGACCGAGGAAATAGTGGAGAGGGCCAAGATGCTTCATTTGAAATGACTCACAAAGAGGCGCTTGGAGCTTCTGAATCAGTCCGGCATTAGGACCGGTAATGACGATGTCATCAACATAGACAAGGAGTATAGTTATCCCGGATGGAGCATGATGTAAAAACATAGAAGGATCATACGTGCTTGGATGAAAATCCAAGTGGAGAAGAGCAGTTTGAAATTTCTCAAACCATGCGCGAGGAGCTTGTTTCAGACCATAGAGGGAGCGACGAAGTTTAGCAACCATACCGGTGCCGGATGAGCATCCCTGAGGCAAACGCATATAAACATCTTCTTTGAGATCACCATGGAGAAACGCATTTTTGACATCCATTTGATAGAGAGGCCAAGATTGAGATGCAGCAACAGCAAGAATAGTGCGGACGGTGGTCATCTTGGCAACCGGAGCAAAAGTCTCATCATAATCAATGCCATATTCCTACCGATTTCCAAGAGCAACAAGACGCACCTTATATCGATCTAAAGAGCCATCAGATTTTAACTTGAGAGAAAAAACCCACTTACAGCCAATAGGTTTGACACCCACAGGAGATGGAACAATATCCCACGTATCATTATGCGCTAATGCATCCAATTCATCTTGCATAGCCTTGTTCCAACACGGATCCTGCACAGCCTGAGAATATGATTGTGGAATGGAAGAAGAAGACAAAGTGGCCATTAAGGAAGTATGTGAGAACCCATAACGGTCTGGCGGTACCGAAATCCGAGTGGAGCGACGCAGTGAAGTATGGCCGGAACCGGAGGCCGGAGGAAGAGCAGGAGGGGGACCACTAGTAGGCGCTGTGCTGTTCCGTCTGTGATACACAAAGGTAGGATTAAAACGAACAACTGACGAGTTTTCAGAAAAACCAGGTAATGACACAAAAGAGGAGTCAGGAGGATCAATGTATTTTTGAACAAAATACTGATGTTCAAAGAAGACGACAGTCCTAGAGGTACGGAAACGATGAATGTGAGGATCATAGCAAAGGAACCCTTTCTGGAAGGGTGCAGAACCTAAAAACACACACTGAGCGGATTGTGCCGTGAGCTTTGTCCTCTCAGAAGGAGGCAAGTGCACAAAACAAATGGAGCCAAAAACATGAAGATCATCATAGGATGGAGCAGTCTTGTACAAACGGTAATATGGGCTTTGATTCTCAATGGAGGTTGACGGCATACGATTGATAAGATGAGCTGCTGTAGCCAGTGCCTCAACTCAAAAACGAGCAGGAACCGAGGATTCCAGAAGAAGGGAACGAGTGACATCAAGAAGATGTTGATTTTTCCGTTCAGCGACTCCATTCTGTTGGGGAGTATAAGAACAAGATCTTCAACACAGACTGTTTACTGCAGAATCTCAACATGGGCCCCACAGAAGGATCTGAATGCTGATCAGATGATTGATCCAAGAAGACACTGTAATTTCGCACCTACGGGAACAAGTTTGAACCTATTCCGCTGAATATCCAAGAAATTGGATGGTCTTGATTGAAACTTGATGAATTTTCTAAAGAACACGAGAATGAGCAGAGAGACTACCTGGAGACTCTTACAAATCTTGAAAAATTCCCAATAATCCTAGAAATATCAGGCGACCAAGTCTGTGTAGTTTATGAAGATTGATCTGATGATCAGGGGAGGGCCACCAAGATGATGAGACTATCGCAGAATGTGGATGCCGCTGAAATTGCTTTGAACAAATGCCAGGATCTGTTTACTGCACGAGAGAGAATTATTCCTCTCTCTACCTTGATTGCTTTGGAAGAAAAGAAACTAGATGTTCATGATCCTTGCTTTGATACCATGACAAATTCACAATCACAGAGAAGAGATTTAGAATCCTCTTGATTATGTATTAATTTGTATGTCTTTCTATGGAGATTGTACATCATTATATAGGTATTTACATGCCTATAATCTAAGTTCTAAGAAAGGAAAACCATCTAATTGTATCAATCACTAATCTAAGTTAAGAAAGCAACTAATTACAATAATTGTTATTCTAAGAAAGGAAAGCTAAAGCTGTCTCAATATCGACCAAATCAATTCCACGTGAGATATAACATTGATGGGCTTTGGGCCTTGGGCATTGGGCCTGTTTAACAATTGCAATACCGGATACTTGAACAATCCCCGTTGATCCATATTGGACTAATACAATACTTGTATTGGTGCCTGATACTGCACCGATACTTCTAGGGTATAAGTTTAGCTATCCTACTTGGCAAATGCATTACTTCATTAGTTCTTTAAAATTTCTTAGTTCTTTAAAATTTCTTACTTCTCAACATACATAATGTTAGAAAGGAACATAAACAATGATAAATTTCATTAATTCAAGCATGATCTAAAGAAAAAATTAGGACACCAATATCCGTATACATGTCCAAGATTTTCAAAAGTGGAGAGTCGTACCCCTGATCCTCATATCTGTGTCCATACCCACATTCGTATCTGGGCATCATAGGTTGTTGCATTTATACTTTCATCCTATTCTGAAATGCACATCTCTTATGTGTCTGTTATATCATGGCTGAGAATTTTTTTTTGTAATTATGTCTTGTTAAATGGTGTGTCAATCTAATATGCCTCTGATAGGAGCCTGTACAACCATTCGAAGGTACAAATTGTCACTCTAACGAGGTTGCTAGTGGGGATGTAATCAAGCTAAGCTGGGCTCAGCTGGACTAAGTTCTAGTTTGAGCTCAGATCAAGTATCTGAAGTGCGAGCTTAGAATTACTTTAATTTATGCTTGACAACAAACCTTTCTCAAAGCTTGAGCTCAGTGTGGCCTCATTTTTCAAGCTTGAGCTTGATTATAATTATAATCAAGCTGAACCAAGTTAATCTTGAGCTCGACTTGATTTTTCCACCATTATTACTCTAGTCTCTATAGCATATTATAAGAATATTTATCATACGTAGGCCACACATGAAATGTAATAGTCATTTGTGGATATAATATAATAATATGCATAATTATATGAATAATTTAACATAAAAAATCAAATCAGTGGAACCAAGGCAAGTATGATCTCTTTTTTGTTTGTGTACTCTCCCCTCCTTTTTGTGGGCCTTTTTATTTCAGTATAGTTCTTTTATACTGTAAAGTTTTTTTGAGCATTCAATACAATCACTATTTTCAAAAAAAAATAAAAAATAAAAAAAGAAAAGAAAAAAAAAAGAATAAAGGAGGCAAGTATGATCTCGCTCCAGGTTGGCATGATTTGCATGGGAGCTGAGCACTAACTTGAGGCTACCTGATCTGGTTGGGTTCTTTGATTTCCTGAGTTCAAATTTAGGCAGTTTGTTATCTTTTTTTTTTTTTTTTTTCTAAAGAAGGTTTTGGGGTTATGGCATTTTCAGTTAGCCCCTGCTGTATCCTGAAAATTTTGTACCATATCACAGGTATATCTTGCTGTATCCTGTACCCAAATCCAGGGGTGGTGCTACATTGTGTACTTGACACCACTGAAATTTGACAAAAAAAATTTCCCATGTATAATTTTATTAATTTTGGGGGGTTTTCTGAAAGTGACCCATTGGAAAATTTGAAAAATACTAAAGATACGGGTTCTGAAAATGTTTTTACTTGTCATTTGACAATAGTATTGAATGACCCCATTGACCTAAATTCCTGGCTACGCCACTGCCCAGATCTGTATCATGCCGTATTGGTATGAGTAACATGGGTCAAATGCTGTATCCGGGTATCATAGACAATTTCATATCACTCACAAGTTTTGAGTCACATCATATAAACTGTATTTTTATTAGTCACTTGTTTTTCTCCTCTTAAACTTTACAATTTCAAGTTCTTGAGGTTAAGTGGTTGATTATTTACAGATGGTAATTTTATTAATGGAGTTCAACAGAAGTTTATTTTATTACTTAATTGCGTTGGCTTTCCAGTTGCAAGGCAACAGAAGTTTTTACGGCAAAAGATTGGAGGAGTTGAGGATGAGATGCATGATGATGTTGATGAAGAAAAAGAAGAGGAAAGAAAGGCTGTGTGGGGCAGAAGAAAGCATATGTATTATAGTGCTGAAAACATTGACTATGAGGTATGGATTCAAACCATTCAAAATGAGTGCACATTCAAATTCAGCTGGGTGCCAACCAAGGATCGGTGACTATGAGAGAGAGAGAGTTCTTTCTATACACTAATAATATTTAGGAATCTGATTTCTGTTTATTGTTTCATTAATGTATTAATGTTCACTTTTGTATTTACAAATTCTCAATTTTATGTTTGAACTGGATTTGGAACACAAGATGCACTATTATTTTTTTACCATTTTGTTATCTGTTGAAATGAAAGATACAATCAAGCGATGAGGACCTGGGAGCTGAGGAGGAGGCTGAGGTTTTGAGATTGCAGAAGGAGAGGGCACAACGTCTTCACATGGAAGACTTTGGACTTGAAGACGACCAAGATGAGAGCAATTCTGATGGACAGATAAAAACCTTACAGGTAAGGGTTGTACAGTAAGCTCATAAACCTTGAGACTTTGACAAGGAAACTGTTGTACACCTTTGAGATGGATATATTGTGTTGGGTATACTTACAAAATTCCTGATACATTGACACACCATCCACAATTCCACATACATTATAAAATACTAGTTTCGGCAATCTGTTGCAGTTATTTACTTTGTAAAAGTTGTATCTACAAGAATCAAAATACATCAGTAATATAGAATTGTTATATAATGCTACTAGTGTGTAGGAAAAAAATTAAGTTGATTTTTATTTATCATCATTGTCAAAGCCTTGTCTGAACTATGTTGAGGTCAGCTATATGTTTCTCCATCCTGATCTTTTTTTAACCAAATGATTTTTATTTATCGTTTTTCAATTTTTAGCGTTGACATGTTTCCATGTGTTCAACATGGATGCAGGTATCTGAAATGGTCTTTTCTTTTGGGTGTCGATTTGGAGTATTGTTACTCCTTGTTCAGTTGCCATTTACTCGTTTATCAGTTTCTTCTGATCTTTTCCCGCCATTGTTCAGAAACATGGTTTATAATTTGTTAGCAGTAGTGCCTAGGGTTAATCGTTACGTGAAGGCTGATATAATTGCCTAGCCATTGTATCAGTGCCTTTTCTTTCCTTTCTCTGTTTTGAAATTTGTTCTATAAAAATATTGGAAAATGGAAGTCTTGAAAAAAAATTTTCTTTCACAAAGCTTTTTTTAAAATTTTTTTGGCCTTTGAGATTTAAATAAAAATATAATATACCATTAAATGCAACAATCCATAGGAATTGTATATGTAATTTATGTTTCGGATTATTTCGCTTTTTTTTTTTTTTTGAACAGTAACAGTAAAGATATATTAAGACCAGAAAGAATTTACATCTATGAAGAAAAAAGAAAGAAAAAAACCACATCCAAACACCAGATACAACTAAATAAGAGAAGCCTCCAAGGCCGAAGCATCTGCTATACAATTAGTTGATCGACTCACATGAGAAGGTCACCCGAATGAAGGAAGAAACAGATTTAATCGCGTTGATGGTAAACAGAAATTTCCATGGACCCTTTTAGAATTAACTCATGAGATGGGCTTGAGAGAATGACTTTCCACAACTAATTCTTCTAAAATTTTCCAGAATATAAGTGAAGAGCTTATAAAATAGCTAGAATCTCTATTTTGGACCATTATTTTCACATGTGGTAATGATGACCACCAGAAGTAGTATGGATGGGGAAAAACTATTACGTAATGGCTTTTATGTTAAACCCTGTTTCCAACTAACATGCGACTATCTTTTGCAGGGTCTTTTGGGAGAAAAACAGAAATTTTATATGGAGAAAGGTGCTGAAGATGACATTGGCATAAATTATGAGGAGGTCCAAAAAGACATTGATGCTTTGACAAAAGAGGAGCAGATGGAGGTTGTATACAGGTAAGTCTTGCCCCTTTGTGTTTGCCAATATAAACATTTACTTATTTTTCTAAGATTTGACAGATATATCAATCGGTCAGTTTATTTCATTATTGCATTAACCCACTTATTGTATTGAGTAATGAGTATTATCATACCCAAGAAATCAACCGGGCCAACACACTACATTGACCCATGGGTCAACTCAGTCCATTAGGTTCAACCCACAGGCTATCATGCACGGATACTTCAAAATAGCTTATGTATCGTGTCGTAGTGCATCCGATACTTTACTTTTTGTGTGTAAAATCCATGTCCCTGCTGTATCTACAATGTGTCCTCGCCGTATATGCGCATCAAAGCTAATGGGGCAAGGACCCACAAGTGGTCCCCTTTCATGTAGATTAGGATTATATTTTTTTTATTATTAGTAGATTTCTAATTTCATTGTTATTAAGGAGTTTCTATTATTAGATTAGGGTTACTTAGGCACTAGGTTATATTTCCTATTTATATGATAATTTAAGGAACAATTATGCAGAGTTTTTGAGTTAATAATATTTTCTATGGAATTTATCTTTAGATTCTTTCTCTTCTTCATGTGATTGTTTCTATGGAAACCCCCATTGTGCCAAGGCACTCTAATTGCAAATCTTACCCTAGGATTACATCAATCGATATCTGAGGTGAACGGTCCTCGTGATCGTCCGGCGTGTTACCCTCAGTCTCCATTCCCACCTGCCAATCACCATCTTCATCCTCTACCCGCCTGTAAAATCTATCCCTCTTCCACCTCTATCAAAACTGCCCAAACGTCATCCCAAACCAAAACCCCATCCTGCTAAATCCTCTTCACCGAACCACCCCTCCCAATCCCAAACCCAACTCACCATATGAGAAAGCCACCCCAGCCCCTTTTACAAGATTAAAAAAAAAAAAAATCCAAATCCCTCAACCAAAGCCATCCCAGACCAAAAAAAAAAAAAAAATAGAGGAGGAAGAAGAAGAAGCAGAGAGGAGAATAGAGAGGACTTGCCTAATAATTGTGCTCCACCCGTTGCCATTGTCGGGAGTTGTTGTCGCCATCACCACAATAGTCGCCTGCGTCGGTAGTTGCCGTCGTCAACACCACAGCAGCCAAACCCTGCAAAGCCTTAATGAGTCCCGCCAGGTTGCTCTTTCTTCTCGTTTGTGGATTTTAGAGAGACAAGCCGGGAGGCACCTCGTGACTCGTGCTCAGATAGCCAAGGGTTAGTCTTCAAGCAGTGGTTGAGATCAACCAGATCAGAAACTCTCGTCCAACCCTACGCTTTAGTTATTGGGCCAGATCTACTAGGACAACTTTAACCCACACGAATTTGATAAAATCCGACGGCTAGGATTTATTTTTGCGATATCAGGCTCATCCGAGATCCGATTTTCAATCGGTTTTCGCCATTGTGTTTATGGTTAGCAGATCTTTTCTTCAGGTAAGTTAAAATTTTAATTTGCTTTTAAAAAATGCCTCCTAAAAAGCAAGTTGATGTGGAATCTTCATCTTCTTTACTTGAAGATTTAGTTAGTGCTATTAGTGATTTAACTGTCACAGTTAATAACATGCAAATCACCTTGTAACAATTGGACACTAGGGTGATAACTTTGAAAAATAATCAGCGTCTGAATCACAATCAAAATGATGGAAAAAATATTCGGAATCAACGAGATCCACCAGTTAATGATCCTAACCGAGATTTAGAATTAAACTCGTGATTTCCGAATATGATGGAAAATTGCAGCCCGCTGAATTTATGGATTGGTTAGTGTGTAAGGAGAATATTTTTGCACACAAACCGATGACTGAGCACCATAATGTCACACTGATTGTCACTAGATTCTGTAATTATACTGTAACTTGGTGAGTTGAAATGCAAAGAAAAAGGAGGAATCAGAACATGGACCCTATTGAAACTTGGACTGAGATGGAGAATATTTTTAAGCAAAAATTCTTTCCCATCAACTATGCAACAGATCTACATTCAAGCTTTCAAAACTTGAAACAAAGGTCCAAGACAGTTGTTGATTATTCTAAGGAATTTCTAATTCTGCAGGCTCGTTGTGGTGTGAATGAAGATGATGATGTGGTTGTTGATAGATTTTTCAATGGATTAAGAATAGACATTCAGCATATCATTGCCTTCCAACATTTTGATAATGTCGATGAACTTATCCAATATGCTATCAAAGTTGAGGGAATTGCAAATCATCAAGCACAAAAATCTAAATGGATTCCGCCAAAGAATTCATCGCTGCAAGATGCTAAAGCCAATGGTTTGTCAGGATAGATTTTTGCAAGGACTGAAGGTCAAGATATGATGATTTTTTTTCATTGTTAACAACCTGGGTATCGTGCAGCAGAATATCCAAAGCGCATACATCCCATTGAGACTGAAAGTAATGAGAAAAATACCCCTGAAAGTGATGCGTAAGATACTCCAAATGATTCTAAGGGAAATGAAAGTGAGAAGATTGAAATAATGGATCCCTTAGAGGAAATTGACATGCTCATGGTCATCAAAGAGACTCAGCAGACCAAAGGAAAGAAATGGTTGTGCAATAATATTTTTCGCTCAAAAGGTACAATCAATGGAGAAGCATGCACAGTTGTAATTGATGGAGGTAGTTCTGAAAATATCATCTCTCAAGCCTTAGTGGATCAGTTGCAGCTGAAGGTTCGAAAGCATTATCGTCCCTATTTTGCTAAGTGGCTAATGACAGGTGATGAAGTGCAAGTACGATATGCATGTCCAGTTACTTTTACCATTGGTGAAAACTACAAAAATACAATTTGGTGCGATGTGCTACCAATGGACAGTGGTGATATCTTATTGTGACGTTCGTGGATGTATAACAAAAATGGAACTTATGGCATGTACAACAACACATAGACTTTTGTTCACAATGGAAAGCATGTCACGCTCCATCCTATGAAACCCAAACCACCCAAACAAGGATCCCAAACCCGCTTTACTAAGGACGCACTTCACGCACACAATGTCTACCGCTGCAATACCAAGCCATACCAAGTTAGTGGTCGAACTCTTTTCCAACCCGGGGGGAATGATGTCGCAAGGACCCACAAGTGGTCCCTTTTCAAGTAGATTAGGATTATATTATTTTTATTATTAGTAGATTTCCAATTTCATTGTTATTAGTGAGTTTCTATTATTAGATTAGGGTTGCTTAGGTACTAGGTTATATTTCCTATTTATGTGACAATGTAAGGAACAATTATGCAGAGTTTTTGATTTAATAATATTTTTTGTGGGATTTATCGTTGGAGGCTTTCTTTTCTTCATGTGACTGTTTCTGTGGAAACCCCCATTGTGTCAAGGCACTCACTTTAATTGCAAATCCTATAGGATTGCATCAAAAGCCCATGGGCCTAATTGGTTGAGAGCTACTATAGCATTCCCTTTTTATTCTATATCTATCTTCATTCCTATTTTTAATCATGGAACTATTGCTAATTTTATTGTTTAATTAGGATTAGCTAGTTTCCTTTCTCATTTTAAAAGTCTTGTTTGCTTAGAAACAATTCTACTCATCTATATATAGTTGAGTCCACATTGTAGTTGCTTGTGCTAGTTTCAATTAATAAATGATTTATTTGAGTTTTCTCTTCAATATGATCTTTTCCATCACTGTGAGTGTGTTCCTAGTTTTTAGAATCCATTCTTGGATTCAATCAATCCCATTGGAGATTGATCTATTTTCGATTGAGGATCCTGGGCTTCACCATTAACTCTTATTTCCTATTTATTATTGATTGCCAATTTAGGATCCCTTTGTGTTGGAGGCAAACAATGATGCAGCCCAAGAGGAAGCTCCCCTCTCTATGTATGCATATGTATTTATATACATGCTATAAATTTGCTAGAGCAGATCTCTTTTAGCCAGCCTATGGTTGATGGGATAAAGCTTGGGCGAGTTTGATGCTGTAAAATGTATGCTTAGCACAAGCCCATGCCAACAAACACCACCCCACCCCACCACACCACCACCACCACATGCACCAACCCCTCAACCCCCCACCCCCCTCTTTCCCCTCTTTTCCCCTCCTTGACAAACCAACTCTCTCTCTCAAATGGTAGAGGTTGATTTAATTTAAAAAAAAAAATAACAGAAGACTTACATTGACATCTTAAACTGGCATAAAGGAGATGGCCAATGTGGCAACTCCTGATACCTTGCTCAACACAAACTACTACAGAGATGCAACCAAAAACATAGATACAAAACTATGCACAGCTGTAGGCCTGTAGCTCAGCTTTAAGGGATGTGAGTATGTGGGTTTGAGAGCATGAGTTATGAGTTCCCAATGTTGGAAAAATACAATAGATAGATACAAAACAGTGCACTACAAATAGATGAGTCACATCCCCAAACCAAAGATATACTCAGGTCAAGTTTGTTATCCACTGTCAATCTAAGGTAAAGCTGTGCTAAATTTTGCTCAGTTTCACTTGCTTCATCCTAAAACAAAAACGGTGGAAGAACCAATACACAGCTGCGTGTAGTTCTTTTATTCCAAGAAGAGCAAAAAGTTAGATTAGTATGGTCTGGGTGGCTGTAACTCTCCATGTAAAAGTGACAGGTCCCTATCAAATCATATTCAATTGGTAAAAAACAACTTCTGGATGATAAAGGAATCCATGGGTAGATATGAGTGACAATCCACAATGCAGAATGTCAGTCACATAAGTTGCATGAGCATGGGCATGGCGCCACATCATTGGTCTGATAGCATAGTGGTGAGGCATCTCCCTCGCCATAGAAACAACTATTGTTTGATCCATGGCTGGAGCTCAATTGATTAGGGACTTGGGTATTTTGTGTGAGTGGGTGTGTGTGTGTATTTATCAGAGCGGAAAAAGAAGTGGAATGTGTATGAAAAATTTGACAATGGTTCAAGGTGTCTGATTCGCTAACCCCAAAATATAGGATTCATTGGATTGAGCAAGATTTCAACTAGATTTAATCTAATGTTCTATGAGATGAAAATAATATGCAAAAATAGCACCGGTAATAAAATTATGTGGAGATCTTATTTTTAAATAGTGAAATGAGGTTTTTCAATGTTTTAGTTAGATTACAAAAGAAGAAACATGTATTAATATTTTATCAGTTTCAAAACAATGTTTCAATTAGCACATTAGTAGATTTGCAAATGGGATGCAGATTGTTTAGCTAAGCAAGGGGAGATAGATCTTATAATTTAAGTGCTTCTATTTTGTAGTTTGTGGCTGTGGCTGGTACATTTTTCTCGTACCGGTTCTTCTTTGAAAGGTGTTCTTTTGTTTCTTTTAACCTGAGTTGTACCGGTTTCTTTCTTTAATGAAATTATACTGTTACTGAACTCAAATAATAATGAAAAAGAAAAAAACAATGTTTCAATTAGTGATAGAAGAATTCATTGTAAAATCTATGTAAGGGCCTGTTTGTTTGCTTGAGGGTTGTAATGAAATAAAATTAAGTGTTTCAAATCAAAGGGAAAAAGAGAGAGGAAGGGGTTGAAATTAAAGCAACAAAATGACAAAAAGCTACCCTTAAAAGGCACTAAATGACAAATAGGGGAGGAGTAATTTTTTGTCTTTTAGTACTTTTACTCACACCTCCCTCTTTTGTCTCTTTCTTTTGATTTGACCGTTAATTTTATTTCATTTCACCCCTCTTGCAAACTAACAGAAGGGTAAGATTTTGTGTTGTCAATCCCTCATGGAGATCATTTGGGCCTTATGGAAAGAAATGAAGGACCGATGCTCCAGGTGCAAGTTGGCAAATAAGCTGATAGTGGAGGACATGGTCAACTTCTATGTTGCATCCTGAGCTTCTTTTCTAGAGGCCTTCAAAGGGGTTGAAATATCTATTATACAATAGGTGCTAGGAGGTTGTGACTTCATTGAGCTACTCACCAAGGCTACATCCACATGGCAGTGCTTCTTTAAACTTAACTTTGATGGTGGTGCTGTGGAGACTTTGGGACCACGAGTAATGGGGGCTTATCCGGGTAGGTCACACTGTTCCCAATAGGCATCCAGATAGTCAGCATAGTGGAGCTTATGTCAATTAAAGTCCTTGAAGCTTGGACTCTTAACGCCTAAAATACCGTTGTGGAAGGGGGGCTTGGTGTGTGCTATCTGATTCGTGTTAAGAAACAACTTGGGACTTGTCATTTTCTAGTAATTACTTATTAATTTATAATCATAGTGATTGATTAAATAAAGTGTTAAAGGCTGCTCAAAATTAAGGTTGGATGACTAGTCCTCATGATCCTCGCAAATTTACTGGAGGTTGGTGGATTGGGTGGAGGTGGTGCTGGATATTTCACACGAGTTGGGTGTTTGATTTCACCATATTTAAAGAGAGGCAAATGCATTGGCTGATGGTCTAGCTAAGGAGTATTTTGTTGTACTCTAATTTTTTTTATTGATATATAGTTTCTTTTTTGTTTTATAGGTTTCGTGGAGTGGGTTTTTTTTTTTTTTTTTGGCTTAGGTTCTTGCAACTAAGTTCTTCTTTGGTGTGTTTAGTGGTTAAATAAAATTTTACTGTTATAAAAAAGCCCTAATCTTTACTTCTTTAACTCTTTATTCTTTCAAGTTCTTTCCGTACTTTCCTTGTCTATTGAAAATTTCATCTGTTTGTACCGAAGGAAAGATTTCAGCTCATCCATTGAAGTGCCATTAAAGCTGATCGCTTGGCAAAAGGTGCTGGCTGGAATTATATGTTCTTTGGAAATATCCCTTTGCCGAGTTGAGGGCTTTCTGGCTTCTATCCCTTCCTCTCATACATACATTGTACATGGGCATTGTGGGGGTTGTTTATTTTGTAGGTTTTTGCTGCCATCCTCAAGTATAGCACTCCTGTACGATAACCTTCTCCTCCCTAATAATCACCATTCCAATAAAAGTGTACTAGTAGAATCCGTGAAGGATCAGACATGGTGTTGTGTTTGGGACCTGTGATTTTTCAGGATAAAAAGTGTTGCATCAACCATGAGAAAAATACTTCTATTAATAGACACTTCCCTGTTCAGAAGTTAAACGTGAGATTTCCTTATATTGTCCAGTTTTTCTGCTGCTGTTGTTTACAAGTTCCATAACTTATTATACATTTTATTATGTATTTAACTTTTACTAGAAGAAGCAAATGACCTTCCTTGATTTATGTGATCTTACAGTGCTGCTCCTGAATTAGTTGGTTTGCTAGCAGAGTTGAATGATGCATTCAATGAACTTGAAAACAAAGTGAAGCCACTAATCTGCATGGTAATTCTATCCCTCCAACAATAGAAACTTTACCTTTTTTCACCCCTGCAACTGCAAGGACCACTTCATAGTTCCTACAAAAATAGCCGCTTTCTACTACCCTTTAGTTTCTTTATCTTTCCATTTCTTATACTGAACCCTTTTTTTTAAACTAAGGTTATGTATAAAATTGTTCTCCTCTCATATCTGATATCTTTGTCAATTTTTCATGCTTTGTGAAGATGGAAAAGGGAAAAGCCATACCTGAAGGAGGCATGCACTATTTGGAGGTTAAGAAAGTTCTTCTGTTGACTTATTGCCAAGCAATTAGTTTTTATCTTCTTCTGAAGTCAGAGGGGCATCCAGTTCGTGATCATCCAGTTATAGCTCGCCTTGTTGAGATCAAGAACTTGCTCGATAAGGTTCTCTTAATAGATTAGTTGTGTACTAAATTCTGTTGTCATGCTGATATATTATGCCCATTTATGCAAAGATAATGAACATGGGTTGCAGGGTTGCAGCTCATGTTTCTTGGAATGCAAGTTGATTATTTGGTTTCCCTTGATTGAAAATAGTGGAGCTAACAAGCATTCTCCCTTTGCTGTCAATGTCATTTTTGTTGTTAATTTATTTTCTTCTTCTTCTTTTCCCATCTTTCAGTTGAATGGAACATGTTAGACATTTAGATAACTGAATTTTAAGAACTTCTAATAGTTTGGTAAAATGTGTTAAAAATTTTAACCAAATGAACAGCCTAGAAGTTAATGCATAGCTTCACATCAAGCAATATGATTCATTAACATTACTAAAAACGTTCGAAGAAAGTAACATGAATACTACTATAATGGATTTGGAATCCATTTTTCATATTTGAACCTAAAAGCCAAAGAAGAGAGACTTTCAGCTGGTGGCAAGCATCACTGAAATGTTTGACTGAAAACTGGGTGGTTTGTTTCTTCCAAATATCATAGCCTCCTTTTATGCACAGGCATTCCAAGAAAAAGACTATGGGACCTGATCTAAAACATTCTGAGTAGCACGTCATGTTACCCCTATTAAATCAAGAATCTTGAGAAACTCCATTGTGATTCTTGTAGAGAAACATGAGGGGAAGTACCACCTAATTGCAAGGGAGCAAGTTAACCAACCCTTGACTGAAGGAGGCCTTGTTATTACACCTTTGAGATGGGTAAATTAACTTTGCTTGGTAAATGGCTATGGATGTCAGGAGAGCCGTTGGATTTGTAGCAGCGCATTGTTGTAACTACGATGTAAGTGGTGACACTTGGTAAGTTGGTCGCATGGTGGGTAGTTCTTTGAGTGTGTTGTTGGCTATTCATAGTCTTAAGGCAAGTTATTGAAGGCATAAGATATTGTGTTCAGGATGCACAGTGCATGAGATTTTTGAAGACACTTAGAGTTGAAATATACCTCTTCTATTTCATCTCTATTTCTCAGTCTTTGGTTAGCGAAAATTTTGAGTGAGAAGGCAGTCATCTTATTTATTACCACAGTTCAGTCAGCCTTTGAGAGATGAAGAAAACACATATATCCTATATGCTTCAAGGCCATCCTTGTACGTCCAGAGTGTCCATCATCATTATCATCATCAAAGCCTTATTCCAACCTTGTTGGGGTCGGTTACATGCATTTTGTTTCTCCATTCCATTCTATTTTAAGCCAAATCTTTCGATAAGTTAAAATTACAATTTTAGTGTCAGGTGGCAAATCAGACAGGTGTCTTGTAAAACATTTCTGTAGGAGAGACATCAAATTGAATACCGACCAACCTTTCATACCATCTGGGGGTATGAAAATACCTTGCAATCTTTCGTGGACAACTAGCGTGGACAATATCTTGACTGTGGGGGACCTGCAATGGAGATACTGGATAGATTACTTGCTCCTCCATTTGCTTGGGAGGTGTGGAGTGCAATTCTAAGTTTTGGGGAATTATCAGAGTTATACATTAATATGCTGAATATTTTTGGGAGTCCAGATTTTTGGCCCTAGTTCTTGACAGGCAAGCCTTATGTGGAGGGCTCATTCTTGTTATAGTTTGTGGTCTATGTGGAAGAAGTATAACAATTGGGTTTCCAGTAGCAAGGTGGCATGAGTGAACCGTGTTGCTTCTTTGGCCAGTTAAGTCCAAGGTGGTCTCGTGGATTGTAGTCATGGGAAAGTTGTGAGGATCAGGCATCGTCCTCTTTGGTCCTCACCCCTGATTGGATACCTCAAGCTCAGTTTCTCTGGCACTGCATTGGGTGCTTAAGTAAAGATCACAATGGGCCTGTTTGTTCTTTTGCTTAGTCCCTCAAAAAAGCGGAATTAGCGTCTCTTAGTTGCAACGAGGTGACTAAACTACTCACGAGGCAATTGTCAAGGGTGGGAAATGACTAAGCTGCACGCTCATGAGGCAATTGCTGGGGCCAGTCATTTGGCAAGCCAGAGACCACCGTGTTTGAATGAGATTAAAGTATGATAATTAGGGAAGAGGAGTTTCATATTTCATATTTGACATATCCTTTGAGAAGGCAATGATGAGGCTGATCATCTAGCAAAGGATGACAGCTACGTTGCATCCATAGCTTTTACTACCCACACCTGTTTAAGCGGTTCTGTGGATGTTTACACATAAACTATTACTACTCAAAGAAAATACTTTGCAAGCATGTTTTTATTACCCGCACCTGTTTTAGGTGGTTCTGTGGATGTTTATGCATAAACTGTTACTGCTCAAAGAAGTTCATTTTCTTTTACTGCACAAAATTTGTCTATAAATTTTTTTTTTTGTACATCTGTTGCAGCGTAAGAATGTATAGTTCCCATAGTTGCACCCTACTTGTTTGAGTTAAAAGCTTTCATGATGTTCTCAAATGACCCCCACCCACCATATAGAACACCCCCCCACACACCACACCACCACACCCCCACCACCCCACCCCACCCCACCCCACCCCCCGCCCCCCCACAAACTACCCCCACCACAAAGCCCCCTGCCCCCAAAACAAACACCACGCGCACGTTGCATGCACACACCGAACCCAACCCACAAACAAAGGCATCTACAAATGGTTAGTAATAAAATTGGAATCTGTGGTTCTGACTGAAAGCTAAAAATCTGGACCATTTCCAGAACAGATTTGACTGGCTGGACAGGCCAAAATGATACGATAGAACTAATACACCAAGAAGGTAGGAACTATGGCTGATAGAATCACAGGGGCATTATGTCATTTTTTTATGTTCTTTTTTAAAGAGAACTAGAGTATTTGCATTAGATTGGGTGATGGAATGTTTCAGTATAACTATGCATAACAAATTGAGATGCTGTTAAAATTTTGTTACTAGCATCTATAGAGATTCTGTTAGATCATTATTGACACGATACTACACCTGCAGCCTAAGTGCTGACTAGTTTATTTCAATATTCTGATACATGGCTTCTATTTACAGATGAAGCAGATTGACGGCTCTTTTGCTTCACACATCGATAAGATTCTCAACCAGGAGCATGGAACAGAACTGGAAGTAATGGAACCCAAAGAGAATGGTCCATTGGTAGCTGAACCATTCCCTACAAACAATAATGTATCTTTTGCTAAAACACGTGAAGTAGCAGTGGTATGTTTTTCGATCTTGCATTGTTCGTCTTTAATGGTTCTGTAGCTTTTCAGGCTCAGATCAGATGTTTGGCAATTGGTGTAACTGCAGGATGATGAAATACCTGAGTTGGTAAAGGTGGCACTATCAATGGATCAGGACAGTCAAAATGTGAAAAGTAAACACCAGGTCAGTCATTAATCGGCGCAAGTGTCAAGAAGTCTTCATAGACTTTTGACATTGTTTCAGAAGTTATGAATGCTAAAATCCTAAAATAGTATGGGATCTCTAATTATTGCAGGATAATCAGGTCAGCTTACAAAGCTTACAAATGATGAAAGTTAGAGAAAGTCTTGAAGAAAAACTGAAGCAGAAGGGTCTTCATGGTTCTATAGTTTCAAGGATTAATGGAACAAAAAAGAATGCTTTGCAGCCAGTGAATGGGTATAAATTTTTAGTTGATGGTGGCCTGTACTTTAGCTGCTTAAAATTCAGAAGTTTAATCTCGTGACTTTAAAAATGGACAGACGGATGGAAACAAAAGATGATTTTGATGATGAGGTTATGGACAAGGAGGCAGTTGGCCAAGGCTTAATTAATGAGCGTGCCGGTTTCTTGCATTCCAGCAAACTCTCTCAACTTGTTGCATCAAAAGCAAAGAAGGCTAAGGTATGCCACTCGATAGAAGATTGCATGACATTCACCTGCAGTTTACTGAATAATTTAAAAGCGTGACTAGCAGTCCACTTGCACGTACTGTCAACCTTAGAATTTCTTTCCTTCAAATTTACAAGCTAAAGCTTTCAGGAAGAAATTCTTAACCAGTAAATGCATATCATTTTGACATTTCCTGTGAATGAATACATTAGTAGGTGAAACTCTTTGTTCTGATACTTGTTTTATTAACGAAACATTTGAATCTATTGTCACTTGTGTAAGTAACTGTATGCAACTATATTATTTTCAGCTTGTTTCTGGTGATGACGACTTACCTGTGAGGGATGACATTGGAGAAAGACGGCGGAAGTTTGAACTACAAGTTCTTGGAAAAGCTGGAGCTGCAACTATGGATGACAGTGGAGATGAGATGAGAGATCAGGAGAATTCTGGAGCTGAGTCCACGGATGAAGATGGGGATGGTAGACCAGAAGAATCAGAAGATGAATTTTATAAAGAAGTGAAACGACAGCGAGCTGCAAAAATATCTGCCAAAGCAGCACTCTATTCAAGGTATGCTTTTCCACTTAGGACATTGATTTTTCATAGAATACCATACATTGCTCTATTCAAGGTATGTTTTTCCATTTGATTTGTTCAAGTATTAATGGTGTTGATCAGTCCTACTTTCTCAATCCAAGTTATTAACAAGTAACATTTGAGATCCCTACTTCAATTTTGCGAGGCATATCTTATTCTTAAGGATAGAATGAGGAATTATTTTGGAACACTGGGAATATTTGATTCCAAATCAAACTAGCTAATGCAATCAAACAATAAAATTAGAAATAATTCCATGATTAAATAAGGAATGAAAATAGGAATAGGATAAAAAGGGAATATCACAGTAGCTCTTATTCAAGTGAGCATGTGGGCTGAACACAATGGAGTAGGTTGACTCTGGGTCAACATGTTAGCCCTGTTGATTTCTTGGGCCTGATCTGTACTTCAGCAAAATAATACTCAAAATTTTTTATTATTTTTTTCCGATCAATCGAGTTTGAACAGCCTAGGAGGCTTTACATTGCTTTATCTAATAAAAGAGATGACCCTAAATCTAATCTCAACCCTTTGAACACATTAACGGCCAAAATTAAAAAGTCTAAACTAAAATAATTTAAAAACATAAACCATAATTAAAAACTCTAAATAAAATGAAATAGATTTGAATTGACCTGGATATGCCCAAATTGCTGGTCAACTCATGGATCATGGGTCTATCCTGCATCAAAAGCACAGTTTATTGTGCCAATAAAATGGTACGGTTCAGTTTATATGTAGTTTTTGTATGGGCAAGTGCTTGACAGGGACCTTTTTCTCCTCTCTTGATTGTCATAGTGGATGAAGCTTTGAGTAGCATGCTGGATAAAGGCAAAACAAGCTGACCTCATTGGTGGTTTTAGTTGTGGCTGTGGAAACTTTCTCGTTTCTCACTTGCAGTTTGCAGATGCCACATTACTGCTTTAGTGTTTTATGGTGCAAAAGTAAGGCAGGTGGTGAATGTTAAAAGCTATCTTAAGATGTTCCGAGAAAGTCTTGGGCTTAACATCACCTTCTCTCCGTAGGAGTTTAGAAGGGTTGGAATGAAAGAGTACAGGCTGTTCTGTTCTGAAATATTTTAAGGTTCAAATCTGTATCTTTCCTGACTAGTTTCATTGGTCTTTCTTTTATGCGTTTGAGGGCCTTAAGTAGCCTGTAGAATCCAATGGTTGAAAGATTGGAGAAGAAATTATCCTCCTGGAAATCCGAATACTTATTTCTTGGGGAAAGGATACCACTGATTCAGGCATCTCTATCAAACTTGCCAGTATTTGACACTCCTCAAATGTCCCATTATGGTTATTCAGCAGATTGTAAAGACTCAGTTGGATTTCCTGTGGCAAGGAATGGAGAAAAAGAACAAAATATTAGCCACAGTTGTCAAGGTGTGCAAGCTGAAGGATATAGGGGGTCTGGTTATTTGCCTTTTATAGGCTAAGAATCAATCTTTCCTAAGCAAACAGCAGTGGAGGATTGGAGATGGTGGCCTTTAGCAGGATGTGTCAGTTAATAAATAGAGTATTAGAAAGATGGTTGGGATCTAATAGAGTGGGTGGCTTGCTGTGATGCCTCAATACGCATCCACTGGGGAGACATGATGGATATGGCAGGCATACAGATTTTACACATGCGTGCAGACACATGCACACAAAAGGTGAAGTATTTGATACAATGCGACACGATATGTTGTCTATTTTGAAATATCCATGTATCATAGGTGGCTGGTCATTCAAGCATCCGTAAGAGCATTATGCCTACTTATGGCCTCTCCCTGCCTCACATTTGCTTCAAGGGGGCAATGGCTCCAAAATTTTGTTTTGGCTGGACATGAGGTTGATGCTAGGCCCCTGTTGATTAGGTTCCCTAGTTTCTTTCAATGTGCTATGATTCTAGAAGCTACAATTGCTTTCTACTTGGATAGACTTGGGTGAAGGCTGTCCATGAGTCCTATTTCTTGAAAACAGCTAGAGATGAGGAGATTGTGGAACCACAATCCCTTCTCAATTTGGTGTAGAAAGTGCATTTGCCGATTCAGGCTGTGGATAGAAAAATTCAGACCAGTCATCAAAGTGGTGAGTACTCGTTAAATTCCTGCTAGCTGATTGTTAGTTCTGGCAGAGCTGTGGATAGAAAAATTTAGACCTTCTGCCACCAAGCCGCACCTAGTGTTCAAGCTTTTATGTGGTTTGCTCAAGGTATGACTAAATAATCTGTGAATGAGGGATACAATTGTTGTCAATGTCTGTCCTCTCTGTTCAAGAGAGAGGAGATGCATCTCTTGTTTATTTGCTCTTATTCCCAGTAGGTGGTGTCTAGACTGTCATCATCGTTATCATTAAAGCCTTTTGTCCTAACTATGTTGGGGTCCATGATGCAATTTGGGACCCACAAGTGGTCCCTCTTCAAGTTAGATTAGGATTATATTATTTTTATTAGTAGATTTCTAATTATATTATTATTAGGGAAGTTTTTGTTCATAGTTTAGAGTTTGCTTAGGCATTAAGTTTGCTTTTATTATATATATGGCATTGTAGAGAAGAGATTCTTAGACTTTGATTGATTAATAAATTTGTAGATTTTATCATGGAGGTGCGTCGTTGTGTGTGAAGTCTTCTCGAGGATTCAAAGTGTATTCAAACACGTGCTTCGGCACCCCTACGCAAGCCCTAACCTTAGGGCCTGTATTAGTTTGGTATTAGAGCCAATCCTGGATAGTTGGCGTGTTACCCCTATCCTCCCATCCAGTTACTATCTCCTTGCCCCCATCTCCATTACCGTAGCCCCAAACCCTTTCCTCTACAATCCAGCTGGCCACCCCAACCATAGCAACCGCCCCCTCTCAAAACCCCTCCTTGACCAAATCTCTCCAACCCCATTCTTGTCTGGCACTAGCCATCAAACCCCTAGCCCACCACTGTTCCCCATCGTAGTAGACAAAAAAAAAAAGGCGGGGAGGGGGGGGGGGGGGGGGGGGGTGGTGTGTCTTTATCATCCATCCCTTGGTAACAAAAGAAGAAAGAACAAAAAAAAAAATGAAGAAAAAGAGAAGGGAGCAGAGGAGAAGACCAAAGATGTGCCTGGACCATCACCATCATCCATTGCCGCTGTCCACCTCTGACATCGCTACCGCCCGTAGTCACTGCTCTCCCGCCTGCCTAGCCGACACCGCCGCCCTGCGACGATCCATCGTTGCCATCTTCACTACAGCCAGCAATAGGCACCATCGATTAGCATCTCTCCACTGCTGTCACAGTCCGCCATTCTCCCTTCCTTCGACATTGCAACATCATCCATCATCTCTCTAAGCTGCCTGGAGCATAGCAACAACCACACCACTCGTCAAAAGCGCAACCGCACGCTACACACTTGGTTTTTCCCTAAGTTCGCTGTTGTCAGTCGCAAATTGTCACTTGTCTTCTCCATCTCACACCACGCCCTAGTTCGTTGTCACCTTCCTGTCGGCCAATCTTGCGCCTGAGCCACACGCTGGAGATGCACCTCCTCATCTCGTTGCATAGGAGATGGTTTCCAAACTGAAAGAGTTAGGCTCTTTTGTTTCCTTCTCTGGCACAAAGTCCCAAAAAAAAAATTATAGGGTGTTGGGCCTGGTTTCGGATCCGAGCTACCTCTTTGATCGACCTGCAGAAGAGTGCCAATATGATTCTTTTACCGAGATCACCACTGCACTAGTAAAAGCAGTCCATGTTAGATCAAGGGCTGAAAATTGTTTGCACAATTTTGGAGACATCTACAGTCAGCTTGCCGATCCGTTTTCGCCAATGTGTTAGTGTAGCACAGATCTACATATAAGGTCAGTCAGATTTTAATTTTGCATTAAAAAAATGCCACCTAAGAAGCAAGTGGAAGCTAAAGCTTTATTTTCTTCAATTGAAGATTTGGTTGGTGCCATTAGAGAATTATCTACAAAAGTTGATAACATTCAAACCACCTTGCAACAATTGGAAACTAGGGTAACAACTTTAGAAAGTAATCAGTGTGTGAATCATAATCGTGATGATTGTGCACATATTTAAAATCAACGAGATCCACCAGTTAATAATACTGATCGATATTTAGAGATTAAACTCGTGATTCCGAATATGATGGAAAATTGCAGCTCGCTGAATTCATGGATTGGTTAGTGTGTGGAAAATATTTTTGCACACAAACTAAAGACTGAGCACCATAAAGTCACACTGATTGCTACTAGATTTCGTAATTATGCTGCAACTTGGTGGGTTAAATTGCAAAGAAAATGAAGGAATCAGAACGTGGACCCTGTTGAAACATGGAATGAAATGAAGAATATTTTGAAGTAAAAATTCCTTCCTTTTAACTATGAAAGAGATCTATGTTCAAACTTTCAAAACGTGAAACAAAGGTCCAAACAGTTGTTGATTATTCTAAGGAATTTCTGACTCTGCAAGCTCGTTGTAGTTTGAATAAAGATGATGATGTGGTTATTGATAGATGTTTTAATGGATTGAGAATAGACATTTAGCATATCCTTGCATTCCAACATTTTGATAATGTCAATGAACTCATCCAACATGCTGTCAAAGCCGAGGGGATTGCAAATCATCAAGCACAAAAATCCAAATAGGTTCTACTAAAGAATTTGTCTCTACAAGAAGTTAAACCCAATGGTTTGTTAGGACAGATTTTTGTAAGGACTGAAGGTCAAAATATGATGATTTGTTTTCATTGTCAATAACCCAGGCATTGTGTGGCAGAATGTCCAAAGCAGATACATTTGATTGAGATTGAAGGTGACGATAATGATATCCTAGATGATCTTCAGGGTACTGAAACTGATCCCAAGGATATTGAGAATGAGGAATTTGCTGAAACATATGCAGATACCACAGGTAAAGTTTTTATCGTAATCAAAGAGGCTCCACCAACTATAGAGAATAGGTGGTTGAGAAAAAATATCTTCTGTTCCACGGGTACAGTTCATGGAAAAAATTCCACAATTGTTATTGACGGTGGAAGTTGTGAAAATCTCATCTCTCAAGCTCTTATTAATCACCTCAAGTTGAAAGTTTACAAGCACAACCGCCCTTATTTTGTCAAATGGCTGATGACTGGTGATCAAGCGCATGTTCAACATTCTTGCAAAGTTCCTTTTGCTATTGGTGAGGTTTACAAAGATACAATCTGATGTAATGCGCTACCTATGGATAGTGGTGATATATTATTGGGCCTTCTATAGATATATGACAAAAATGGGACTCATGGTATGCGTGACAACACATTTACATTCATGCATGGTGGAAAACAAGTTACTTTTCATCCTGAGAAATCAGAATCGCCGAAGAAGAATTTCTAGAAAGCTGCAATAAAGGAAGTCCTTCGTATTTACCACATTTACAGGGCCAATTCAAAGAAGACTCAAGTTTGAGGATAAACTCTTCTTTCAACCTGTGGAGGATGATGCAATTTGGGCCCCACAAGTGGTCTCTCTTCAACTTAGATTAAGATTATATTATTTTTATTAGTAGATTTCTAATTACATTGTTATTAGGGAAGTTTCTATTCATAGCTTAGGGTTTGCTTAGGCATTAAGTTTGCTTTTATTATATATATGACATTATAGAGAAGAGATTCTTAGACTTTGATTGATTACTAGATTTGTGGATTTTATCTTGAAGGTGCGTCCTCGTGTATGAAGTCTTCTCGACGATTCGAAGTATCCTCGGACACATGCTTCGACACCCTTACGCGAGCCCTAACCTTAGGGCTTGCATCAGTTCGTTACATGAATTCTAGTTCTCCTTTCTGATCTATTCTACTCTAAATCTTTAGATACGTTGCACTTAGTCAAATCTATTTTTACTACTTCTATCCATGTCCTTTTCAGCTTACGCCTTCCCCTTGGTAAGTCATAAACCTACATGAATTTTTTTCTTTTCTCACCACATTGTCATTGTTGGCCTATGTTGGACATGTCCAAACCATCTCAAATAGGTTTCTATTATTTTATTACCTATTAATGCTGCCTCTAAATGCTCACGAAAGCACTCATTTCTGATTCTATC
The DNA here is from genome assembly GCA_037013555.1 of Sextonia rubra. Classification (NCBI taxonomy): domain Eukaryota; kingdom Viridiplantae; phylum Streptophyta; class Magnoliopsida; order Laurales; family Lauraceae; genus Sextonia; species Sextonia rubra. The sequence continues at coordinate 128,867,542 of JASUAD010000001.1, forward strand.
CTTCATAATCTTACCACACTTCCACCTCAACTCTCTTATCTATGCTATACTCATTTTGTGTATGTGTTGCTTCTTGATTGGTCAACATTTTGCTTCATAGTTCATAGCTTGAAGCATGTCTTGTTTCATCATGTTTGGGCAACCTACCTAATACAACCCTTCCTTGTCTAGGCTTGGGGCCGGCAATAAAAACTGATGAAGTTTTTATTTCTTTCCCTGTTGATATGGCGGACCATCTCATCTTGGTTTTATTGCTCTCTAGTGTTCCCCAATGGAGTGGACCTCCTCTTTAATGAACAGAGGCAGGGCATTGTCGAGAAGGGGCAAGATGTTTGGAACCTGGCTTTTATGGTGGGTGTGTGGTCTATATGAAAAGGAAGGAATAGGAGCTGTTTTGAGGGGATATCTTTTTCCATGGATCTCTATCAGCAAAGCTTCATCTATCTATCATTGAGTGGGAATTAAAACCATTAGAAGTTGTGTCCAGGGAGCTTTTACATCCTCTTCTTGGAAGGAGGTAATTGGAAATTCATCTCCCATGCAAGGTGCTCATCCAAGTTGGTCTCCGGTGGAAGCTGTGCTTAAATGGAACTTTGATGGAAGTGTTGTTGGCAATCAAGGATGGAGTGAATTCTGCAGGATTCGGCTGGTGCAACTTTGATATTGTTCTCGTGTCTGGTTGGTTTGGCTTTTGTTGATGAGGCGGAAGCAAAGGCTATTCTTCTGGAAGAGGCAATGGAAAGAAAAGCCTCAGCCATCTGATTGTTGAGGGTAATTATCTGTGCAATCCGGTAAGCTAATGGTTGATCCTCCTTGGCATCTTGCGGGCTTGGTGGAAGGGATCCATGATATATTTGGGGCTACTGGTTTCTTTTTTTCACATTCTAAGAAGTTTGAATGTGGAGGCTCAGTGGCAAGAGCAGGAGTTTTATTTACATTTCATAGTCTGTGTGCTTCTTTTCTTTTTGGCTTTGTTTTTGGGTGTGTTCGGGGATGGATCGTTTTTGCAGCGTCACTCTCCCTTATAAAGAACTCAGTATATTCCCATATACTGTACAGTTCTTTTGCATTTTAATCATTATATTTATGTATGCACACTTCGCACACACCATTAAAAAAGGGTAAGGTGATTGAATTTGCTTACCACTGTGTTCTGAGATGATTACCATCCAACTGTGTGCTTCAATCCCAATTACCTGATATTTTAGAAAGACTTGTAAGTTTTAATATTTCGATTGACTACTGTTGTGATTTTTGTGTCTCGTGCCAGTCCATCTGAATCAATTCCTTTTTTTTCTTCCTCTGCAGATCTCCAACTGTCCCATCATTGCCGGAAACAGAAGTGGATGGTAAACGACTAATTACTTATCAGGTCAGTTCTTTGTCACTCGTAATCTTCTAATTCTCTGTACTGGGTTTAATTTCATCATTTATGTTTGGAATCATTTCCATCCAGATGGAGAAAAACAAAGGTTTAACTCGTGCTCGAAAGAAACTTACCAAGATTCCAAGAAAGAAATACAAGGTAAGTAGTTGTGGACAAGAGTTAGGAGAATATTTGAATGATCGTGTCAGCTCACAGAATTTTTTGGCACCTACCATTTACCTGTTTCTCATTTTCTCTGGGTAATGCAGTTGAAACATCAAAAGGCAGTGGTCAGACGGAAAGGGCAGGTACGTGAGATTAGGAAGCCAAGTGGTCCATATGGAGGAGAAACAACTGGTATTAACACTGGCATCAGCCGCAGCATCAGATTCAAGAGCTAGCAATCTTTCTTGCGGATTCTGTTTTTGTAAAATGAGTGAGGCATCTGCACAATGGAGCGATCCAGCGACATCTTTCAATTCTGCAATTGAAGCAGCAGTTTTCATGTTTTCACAAAATCATTTAATGAGGAGCCCAGTATTTTGCATACTTGGGAAACTGGAAGTAGTTTCTGTTAAAGCTGGCATTCGAACAACTTCTAGCAGAGTGCATGGGCGGAGGTTCTGGTGGAGAACTAGTGATGTTTGATTCCGTTTAGAGGATCCCAGTAGCATTTTCTTTCCGGAAGCACTTTTGGCCACATCAATGTAAAACCAGTGAACCATGAATGCATAGAAAAGGAATAGTTACATTGGTTGGGTTTTGAATGAAGAGACACATGAAACCCTATATCATGAAACCATAATTGTATTATTGTTGTCACAAATAATGTTATTGGGTTCTTATAGGCTGTTATATTTGCAGGAACATGCTGGCAGAAAAATTTTGAGAGGAGGAAATCATCAAGAATTTATTTCATAACTCTTTTTTATGGTATTTTGATTTTCTCATGATATTATTGCGCTATTAACGTTTTTCAGGAATTATTAGTTATTGTCCTTGGCTGATCTATATACATAACCACGTTCCTATCTGACTGGTATAGCTGTCTTGGGTAAAAAGTACCCTGGATTGATCTTGTCCCTGAAATGGTCTGTTGGGCAATCTGATAGTGTAAACTTTTGCGAGATAAATGTAACCAGGCGCTTGACCAGTTTACAACTTGTCTTCAACTAATGAAAATGCCATCAAAAGGACTGGAGTTATCAAAGGTTTAGCTCAAACATGTAAGAAAATAAAGCCCACATGGAGACAGGATGGTTAAGACATTCAAATCAGGCACATTAAGCTTGTCGAAACAATTTGAGCACCAATGCTCCACTTGGAAGATGGAATTCATAATTTTTATTCCATTGTCAAAGCCCTAGTCACTGCATACTCTCCCAAGTACGCATAAAAGCTAAACTTTGATCAGTGCTCACTTGCCTCAAAGGACTGGAGTATTTTACGGGTTACGGGTTGACTAACTGCCGAAAATCGAATCTTACTTAAATTTCACACAATTAACAATAGAAGACAGATCTGCAAAATAATATTCCTTTCAAACAAAGAAATATGCTCATGGATCCAGCTACAAAGGGACCGGATTATTTATTAGCCTTCTACCAATAGTAACCTCATATCTCATTGGTGAGAGAAGTAGACCTCGGGTGAAATAGAACAGCCCTTTAGTGAGAGAAGGTGATCGCCTAATTCAAATCTTGGGCAACCAGGTAAGAAGTGATGCCTCTTACCATTGGGGTAAGAGATTGTTCTTAGCTCCTTGCGATGTTATTAGCCATCAAAATTGAGGGTTGGATGAAATGTTCGGTCAGTTTTTCCGTGTTTTAATTTTGGTTCTTAAAAAAATGCATAAGTGGCTCAGTCATCTATTTATGAGGAAATGTTGACCTACAATCCAATTGCATCATTATCATCAAAGCCTTTATCCCAACTATGTTAGGATCGGCTACATAAATTTTATTTCTCCAATTCGACCTATTCTAAGCTAAATCCTTAAATAAGTTAAACTTTTTTAGATCAAATTATTACCTCCATTTACGTCTTCTTCAATCTATCCTTTCTGCGTAGTGGGCCATTTACTTGTATAAACAAACTTTTTTTTACCAGCCTACATTCAACATGCCCAAACTATTTCAAATAGACTTCTCTAATTTTATCCCCTATTGATGGTACCCTTAAATACTCTCGAACGCGCTTATTTTTAACTTTATCTTTTCTTGTTTTACCACACATTCACCTTATGGATTTCTAATTCTCATTTCTATCACCTTCATTTTATGGATATGTTGCCTTTTGATTGGCCAATATTCTACCCCATAAGTCATAGTTGGTCTAATCATTGTCCTGTAAAATTTTTTCTTCAATGTTGTTGGCATTCATCAATCACAAAATACTCCAGAAGCAAGTCTCTACTTTAATAATCTTGCTTTTATCCTATATTTAACATCTTCATCAATCTCCCCATCCTTTCTAATTATCGTGCTAAGATATCAAAAAGAATCTCTATGTTGTATCTCCTGCGCTTCAATTCTCACAATAGTTCTGGCTCTTTATATATGTCTATTGAAGTTACAATCCATATATTTTGTATTTACATGAGTATACTACATATAAGCCAATTTGCAACAAGTCGTGGAGCTTACTTAGATGCAAATTTTTCGATTTGAGAAGCGTAGGTTGATAGGTCTTCTCATTAACAAGGAGAATTCAAAATTTTAGGCTCACCAGATTATCCCAACCCTTGGTTTAACAACCCTAAAGTTCAGTGGCATCTTAATCATAGATTTTCATGAGATACAATTCAAGGGTAAGTGAAGGTTTAGTGAGTGCAAAATTAGTCCTAATTCTAGATCATGGGATGAAAAGACTATCAAAGGAGCTACATTGATGAAAGGTGGGCCCAATGGTGGAGGACTACGGTGCAATTGCTCCTATGAAAACATTTTCCCTAATTTGGATGGCTACATACATTGAGTTTATTTTTGGCAAGTGGCTCATTTACAACCTGCTACATAGGGAGGGTTTGTTTGCACCCATTTACACATAAATGTTTCAAGTATATGAACATTTGTTTGCACTCATTTAGTAATGCATAAATGTGAAAATTCTCATGACCCCAATATAAGGGATGCTGGGTCAGGTTGTAGAATCAAATCGTTTCACCACCTTGTGTTCTTTGTGACTTATGAGGGCCTCACAATTTTTAATCCGAACCATTTAAAAATTTCAGTGATCCATAAAAACATTAGGTTTCATGTACCATGAATATATTTTGAGATAAATAAATATTTTACTTATTTATACTAACTACGACATTTGCCCCATGTGAAATGGTGCTTCTAATCAAACATAGTATTGTGTTTTACGTCTGTAAATTTTACATATGTGAAATTCATATGCAACAAATCCCATTTTCATATCTTATCCATAAAAGGCAAATGTTAGCTCATTTGGTCACTCAATTTATCATCAAAGTCTAACCACGAGTCACCAAATGGTAACAGTCAGTGTCAGAACCCTTTGATATACATTGCTATGTTGTTCCCTAATAGATCAAGCTTTTGGTTTCACTAGCTACTAACATGGTATTAGAGCGAGAGGGTTGTCTTCAAATCCATGGGGACATGTTTATGTCCACATGGATATCATCATTAGGCATCAAATGTTTAGTGTTTCTGGTTACTATCAGTCAGGACCACTATTGGGTCAGGTGGGAGTTTCCAATGGAACTATGAATGTCATTAAACTCACAGTACAAGCTCAGTTTGTAGGGAAGCTCTTTTATGAAAAATACTAAAAATGCAACAAAATTTTGCATTTTGCTTGCTGTAAGAATTGTCATTCCTGAAATGGCTGCAACTAATTCTGCAGGAATGACATCTAATTGCCTGGTTACATATGTTGCAGGCATCTAGAAAGGAGTCATTCCAGGTGTAGTCGATACAAAACCAAATGGGATTTCACTTGAGAGAAGTCTACAGAAATTCTCCATTTAGAGGCATTTATCTAAATCCATTACAAGAGAATAAACTAACCTAATCTCTCTCTCTCTCTCTCTCTCTCTCTCTCTCTCTCTCTCTCTCTCTCCACATTAGGAGGTAATAGTAGACTGGTCCTAATGTACTTTGCTCCCAGGACCCTCACCCCATAATGAAGCAAATACAGCAGAAAAGAAAGTGAGCATCTCATCCCTTTCATTCTTCTTCCAGCAAGGCTTTTGAGGCTAATCCCTTGATGGAATGTTTGCATTGGAACCTAGAACAAGAAATCATATGTATGGGTCAAATCATAACATTATTCAACAAAAATGGAACATGCTTACAGATGAGTTTTCTACAAAAAGGCTACACTTGCTTGTCCAGATTACCAAGGTCTAGGTGCTCATTATGGATCAGCGACCTACAGTGATGATGGTCCTAACTATCATTTGCTAATTATGAATTTGGTCCATGGTTCTTATTGTTGGCCATTCATCCAACAGCCAATAATTAGACAATTAAGTTCATCTCATCAGTGTGATGTCGACAATACACCATCTGTGGTGGAGGGCCTTGATTTAGACCACTGGATGCAAATAGGATGCATACGGTGGGTGAATTCTCACATATTTTGAATGAGCAAGATGCATTCAGGAGTCCTAACTGTCCACAAGGCTGCTTGTGCATTTTATTATGTGTAAACGTATGGAGACGACAGCATATAAAGTAGAAAAGATAATGGTGAAACTTTACAAATCATTTTATTTCATTGTTGGGTTGGGGAGGGGGTGCGGCGCAAGGCACTAGATAACAGAAGGATTTACCCACCAAATCATATCGGTAGAAGAATCATCCAGCAAATTGACGAGGTTATTAGTTTCAGAACTGGGATGAGACTCATCCATGTATTGATCTTGAGTCCTACAGTTTATGTGTAATCTGAAAGGTACTATCTGTAACAATAAAGGCAATTAGAAGAGCCAGATTGTTAGATATATAAACAATTAGCATGCAGACATTGTACCTAGATGTGCATTTAGATGTACCTCAAACTACAGTTAGGATCCAATATTTTGACAGAATGGATGCCTCTTGTCTGTATTGAGTTTTTGGAGGTGCAGAAAACAGAAATTGCATTTGGTTGGATTCTGTTTTACAGACATCAATCTCAAGTTACAACAGTTGATATTTACACTGATATTAATGAGCCAGAAGGGCAAAAGGAAAGCATCAGACCACCTGTAGTCTCCAAGTTAATGCTGCCCCAAGTGTACAAGTGAGCAGAAAAATATGATTTCTGCCTATTGGTTAATCAGCATAATTCACCTTGGGCTTATGGAAATGAATGCTAGGATCATAAGACAAATATATATATATATATAAATATGCATGTGAACATGGAATTTTGTAGATTTATTTATCTAAAACCCATATACACATCATGAATGCAAGAAGCAAACCAATTATGGTACAAACACATTGAATATTTAAAGGAATGAGAAAATGAATCATTTGTGCTTGGGATAATGGCATACCTTTTTGCTGTATCTAAACTCACGTTTGGGAAGAAAATGATCTGATAGATTTGAAGTAGATGGAGCTTTAACCAAAAGAAACAACTTTGCAGGGCCTACAAGAAAAAGAATCCACTTTGAGAGAGCATCCTAGCCAGTAAAGATATTTAGGGGAGCAGATTGCCACGTATCCATGGTGGAAGCTGGAAACAGAAAATCAGTTCCACGGTGACATGGTCATCTTTTTATTCCTGTTTAGCCCCTCAAACAACTTCCAGACCTATTTTGTTTGAAAAGAATCCTGCTAGCTCACTTCATAAAAGGAATGATCATGTCTAGATTGTGAAGGAACTGTAAATTTCTTTATTTATTTTTTATTTTTTATTTATGTTGGATTTATGCTGAATTGCTGATAGAGTGTTTCACTTTAATGATCCTTCATCATTTCTTTTGGGTCTTCTTGTCTTTGCCATGCATTGTCAAGTCCTCAGGCAATACTCCGATCCCCAGAGAGAGTCTCACTAACACAGCAAGTGTGGGCTTGGCAATGGGGCAGTCATGGTTCCAAATAGTGTAATATAGCATATGGCCAATTTAACAACTTCATGACTGGTGTAATGGTTATAACAATTCCATCTTTTTATTTTGGTACTGAAACAAAGTGCAGTACCATAGCAGCTCCAAATTTAATGAAAATCATTGCTTACACACATGAAGAAAACCTTTATGTGAGAAATAGTGTTCTAGGAATCTAGTTAAAAGCTATATATAAGGAAACTTCAAAATGAGCAATGTATTGTGTTGTATCATTTCATTACTTTAGTTTTCCATAAACTCTATGTCCTTGTCATATCAATGGCATTTCCCTACTGTATCCATGACATATCTAGGCAGCATAGTTTAAAACTGCCACCACTAAATGAGGTCCTTTCAAGATTGAAACCATTACACTGCCATTTTTGAAACCATGATTTCTACCCTTTGAAATCAAAAAGACAGAAGGAAAAAAAAAACCTTGGCTTGTGAAAAGAGCACATCTCACATCTCACTTGTGGAGGAAGGGAAACTCTTATAAAATTTATTTATAAAAGTTATGAATGTTGATGCCTCATTCCTATACCCCATTTCCTTGATGGGCCTTCCACCTTCATAGAAAAACTTCTAACTGATGTCTTTGTTGGCTTGCATTATACGTGTCCAAACCATCTCAAATGAGTATCTTAATTTATTACCAATTGAAGCTATCCCTAAATGCTCCTAGATGCACTCATTTTAGACTCTATCTTCCCTAAATTTGCCACATATCCATCTCAACAAACTCATTTATATTACGCTTTTTTTTTCACGTGTTTGTGTGTGTTGTACTTGTATCCTAGTTGGCCAACATACTGCTCTGTAAGTCATAACTGGTGGAATCATTGTCTTGTAAATTTCCCTTTATTCTTTTTGGTAGCGCCGATCACAAAACACTCCAGAAGCAAGTCCTAGATTCAACCATCCAACTTGATATCCTCTATAGTCTCTCCATTCTTACTAATTTATGGACCAAGGTGAAAGAAATAATCTCTTGAGCTTCAATTTTGACAAGAGTTGCCTCTCTTTAAACATCCTTACCAAAGTTTCATTTCATATATATTTTGTCTCCATACTGGATTACTTATTTTGAAGCCCTAGGATTCTGAAGCCTTCTGTCAACTCTTAACTCTTAAGTTTCACATTCATGTCATCTCTCAATTTATTCACTAACATTATACCATCTACAAACAATGTACACCAAGATTCCTCTTGTTTAATACGAGTAGTTAACTCATCCATCATCAATGCAAAAAGATAAGGGACCAACACTAACCCTTGATGCAAATCTATGGTTTCTAGAAACTTACCTATCTCTCCACAGCTAGTTGTCACAGTAGTTGCCACTAGTGTTGCTCATGGGCCAGACCAGCCCGAGCCCAATCTGAACCTAACCCACTTTGGGTCGAGCTCAAAGATATAATTTGAGCCCTTTAATATTTGGACTAAGCTTAGGTTGAGTGATAGAAACCCCAACGCCTACCTTGCCAAGCCTAAATAAGGAGTGCTTGTAATTTAATGAAAATTTGTCCAAACAATTGCTAGAAAGCCCGTACAAATGATAAAAAGCTTGGTTCAACTGGCCCATTTAACTAAATGGGCAAGCTTAGGACTAACATTTGTAGCTTGTGTCAAGCTAGGGCAGGATAAAAGCATGTGTTTCTAAGGTCGAACTAGGCCAAGATATGCCTCAGCCTTGCCCAACCCAGCCCATTTACACTCCTAGTAACCTTCCCTCATACATGTTTTTAATGATGTCAATATAACTTTTTAAAGCACTTATTTTATCTAAAACCCACTGAATCAAATCTCTAGGTACCATGTCATAGGCTTTTTCTAGATCAATAAATACCTTATGAAGATTTTTCCTCTTCTCTCTGTAATTTATGCAAACCAATTTTATGCAAGAAGGGTGACACACATCATACAAAATTATATTTAGTCGATTGGAAGGAGGTGCCAAAGAGAAAAGTTAGGGGAATGATGCTTGGAGTCGGGAAGATTGAGACAAAATTATACCTTACCATGTACCAACCAAAGAATTGAGCAATTTGGCAAAAAGAATGCACTGATCCAAAGGACCATTTTAAAAAGATTTATATCTCTAGTGAGGACATAACTGATGCAATCTAACATGGAAGAGGATCCAAAGTACGGAAAGGGATTGCTTGTGAAGACACAAGCCCAAAAAAAGATCAAGATATCCCTTCCTCATGGCATCTCTGTTTCAATAAGCAAAGGAAATGACATTCTTGTTTGGAGGATAGGTGGTTCGTTCGCAGTTTCAATTCGTCTATATTAATATAAAAGCTCTCAGCAAGGCTGATGTGACAAATTTTTGAAAAGGTTTAAGGCCACTTTCGTGGAGAAATTCCATCATTTAGGCAGTCAAATCTCAATTTTTCCATTCAAGATTTTTCGAGTTTCTCAATCTAATTGAAGTTCATATGCTATGTCTTACTTTAAAACTTGATTTTGCTATACTATAGTTTGGAGTCTAGATAGTCACTTTAATTCTTTTAGTAAGACATAGCCAAATCTAACTGGAAATCTTCATTTTTATTTAATATAAAGCGTTGCAAACTAAGATTCAAGACAATTCATCTGATTTACATTTCTAAATTTGTAAAATTTGCTCTGATCACCCTAGTTATAGGTATAATTCTAGGCTTCACTCTTTTGAAGAGATAATGATCTTCTCTTACACTTCCAACAACCCATATCCCTCTGCCATAGAAAACCACCAACATGGATACTGTAATTCAGCTTACAAGGATCACCCATATCAGGCATAAAATAACTTTCAGCAATAAGACAAGGTTAGCAAATAACCTGCGTAGGAACTAGAACCTGCGCCGTTTGATATCAGTGCCCGAATAGCCTGAAACAAATATCCAATTAAGTCAAAGAAAAGCACACTGATAAGTTGAATGCAACTCGTAGAAATATAAAGAGGAGGAAGAGGAAAAAGAAGAAAAGGAAGAAGAAGAACCTTTCTTGAAAGAGCCTCTGCAGCTTTGTTTTTACTACATTCATTTGCGCTCGCTGAGACAGATCTTCCCTGTGGTAAGAAAATCTCATAGACATGCTGAGGCCGTACAAGACTAGCTCCCAGAACTAACACAACCCTTTGGATATTGGGTATTTCAGTAACCATATATTGAAGAGCAGAAAGCAGACTAGCAATGGCATTCATCAACTTCTCCAGCCTCCTAATCCCTTGTTTCACCTCTCTTACTCTCCCATTATGCTTTCTTCGAGAATTTGCATGTGATCCCGCTGCTTCTGTTACGGTTGACTCCTAGAAATGACACTGTTAGGCAGAGACATGCCACAATGCCGCTCTAAAAACAGGCTGGTGGGTGCGATGTGGAATGCCTTAAAATATTGAGTTGTGCCTCTACCATCACCAATTGATTTTGGTGGGAATGGCAGCTCAATGGGTGCATAAGATCCTACGTACACTTTTCGTGATGCCAAGATTCATACCTAAAAAGCTCTTACTGGTAAATGTAGAAGACATACCAAATTTTTACTTTCTTGCTTTAGATCGTCGAATTCAGTCTCGAGATGCTGCAATACACTGCAGAAAAAAAAATTGGTTAACTTTCATCAGATTGAGTACTGAAAAACAATCAGAATCTAGTTCCGACTTCCAATGAAATGAGAAGGAGAAGGAGAAGTAGAAGAAGATTTGTGGTTTGATTACGAGGGGATCTGATGGTGCATGTAGAGGACGAATCCAAGGACCTCTTTGACGAGATGGAAGACGGTGGGTCCATCAAGATTCTCTGCTCCCGTTTCAATCTCCATAAACCCTCTTTCCCTCTCTGTGCCTCTCTTGTTTGTTTTTGGGGCTTTCAGAGTTGACATAACTGGTGAAGTCTGTGATTTGAAAAAGCAGTTTGGCGGGCAATGTGGGATTGAAAACGGACGATGGATGTTGGATCTGTACGCCTGGCCTGATCATTCATTCAACCTGGTCCTGCTTTTGTGGTCGGGTCGGGTGGGTCAATGTAATCATTAGCCCTATGGTGCACCCCATCTCCAATTGATATCATTAGCCGTAGGAGCAAAATTTGGCAGCCGCCTGACTTTTATTCAAAGCCTGTTGTGTGTCGTGTGATTTTGATGTATGAATAGGTAAGATGTTATATATAATTAGTTTCCTATGAATTTGATTTAAGAGTGGAATTCCCATTAATGGAAAACTATTTGATGATCATTTGCATTGGATCCATCATTTTTATTTAACATGAAATACAAGGCTTTAGAATTTTAAAAAGGTTAATCACATGAAACGAACTCTTTGCATCCCTCCTGCTATCCAGGTAAGACCCACTAATTTTAGTGTTCCTCAGCCAAGAGCATGGTTAGTCACGGGTTGAGTGGGCTCACCGACTTACATAGCAGAAGAAATAAATGTTCAATACATATAATATAATAGGAGTGCACAAAAAAAAAAAAAAATCCATCGGTCTTTAAAATCAATCCAATCTGATCCGATTCACTATTTTTTAATCAATCGCTTGTTAATGATTTGGTGATAGGCTGAAACAATTCTAATCCCTTGACAACTGTTTGGTGGCAGATTTTACCCTTAATCCACATATTTAAATCAATTCGAACGATTGAAATAAAAATTTTATTTTTTATATAAAAATATATATTTATTTTTATATAAAACATATTAAAATGCGACATTATAGCCATTCATTATCTAACTTTTAATTTCAACCATTCACTTTCCATATAAAATAATAAGGAAACAATTAGTATTACTATAAACAAATCGAATAGTTTTAATCAAATCAAACGGTTGATCCACGGTTTGATTTGGTTTGGTTTTTCATAGGCAATGGCTTGATTAAAAATTATAAAACTGTAAATTTGTGGGCATTAGATTAGTGATGGATTAAGCACAATCCAATCCAATCCAATTCAAACTATATACACCCCTACACATACATATTAATATGCGCAAGTTATAAAAAAATAGTTTTTTTTTTATTCTTCTTCATCTGTGTTTTATTTTTCTATTATTCAACAAACAAGAGGTTGTCACTTGCTTGCCAACCTTATCTCCCTGGTAGCCCAAGGTTTGATCCTTTCTCATGCCCATCTTCTTGTGAGTGTGGGGTTTCTCTTCCAATATTTGTACACTTTTATGAGCTTCCTCAATGGTTTTTGTGGGCTAATATATTGAGTACCATTTGTTATGAGGTCCACTTAGGGATGGGATGAGCGACCGAAAGGTCTCCTGCTACTTCACCGAACCGTGTATGTTTATGGATGCTCAAATCATCAACTCATACACTCGATCAATTGTTGACTAACTATTACCATTTAAAATGAGTACACAAGAGATCCAGTCTAAATCCCGTAAATGTGCGTGTATCCCTAACCATAATGAGTTCTCTATTTTATAATCCACTCCCATGTATCACCATGTGGGCTCCATTAGATATTTAGGCATGAGTCCGAATCATCTGTGTAATTTTCTATTACTGGTCGTAGGTGAGGTGAGTAGATCATCAACGATCTGCCACGCCATCGTAGAAAAGAAATCGAGTTTGGACCAAATTCCTCACGAACGAATGTAATCCCGACCCGGCCGACACAGCCGACCCGACTGACTAGCAAGCAATTGTTAAACATTCTCGTAGAAAACTATTTGTTCTCTCTCTCTTTCTCTCAGAGCAGCAGAGAGAAAGAAATGCCAGAAATCGAAGCATACGTCGAGAACGACGACGATCTCTTCGGCGATTTCGAATGTGCATCCTCCTCTCTCCCCTCTTCGAATCCAATTCCAAACCCCCAATCACAAGAAGACGATGAATGGGGTGATTTCGTCGAAAACCCTCTTCGATTCAACCCCTCCAACACATTCAATTCATTCTCTTTCGATCTCTTCTCAGCTCCTCACACTCCCATTTCCGATTCCCCCAACAACCCGCCTGCTTCCCAGCTGACCCAACTCGCACGATCCGCGAGCCCGGCGGAGCCCGGAGTTGGCGCGAAGCAATGGGAGAAGCCCAAGGGGGCGATTCCACTCTCGATTTTCGGGGATGAAGAGGAGGAGGAGAGACCCAGTTCGGTAGATCTTGTTTTGGGCACCGAAACCCAAGATGGGTTTCCTCCCAAACCCGAAGTGGGTGCGAAGAATGGGTTCAATTTGGCATCTGGGGTGGGTTTTAATGATCTTATCTTGAATCTGTATGCTCAGGACGATCCGATCAAGGGTGGGGAGGCCTTGAATTCGGATCTGGGTGGTGGGGAGGAGGACGATTTTGATGGTGGTTCCTGGGAATTCAAGGATGCGTCTTCGGAAACTGGTAGCAGAAATGGCCATTCTGGAGTAAGGGTGTTGTGCTTTTGTAGATGCCATTGATGTTACTTTATTTATTTATTGTTTGCAGTGATTAAATTTAGATGCAAATGTTTTCAAAATTTATTGTGTTAGGAAGAGCAGAAGACATTTGAGTTTTCAGGATTTGAAGCAAAAGAAAACACAGTCATGAGTGGAAATCAGGTAACTACCTTTGATTTTTTTATCCAAAGGTTCATGAAAAATGCCAACTTTGTTTGTTCTTATCTAATTATGTGATTTTATTCTTATCCTTTTCGTCACAAGGGAATTATAATTTGGGGGTGTTTTGAACTTCTATAAGTATACATATTTATATTAAAAAAAAAAAAGAATCTTCAAGGTATAGCCAGAGCATGATAGTTAAGAAGCTTCTTCTTCTTCCCCTTTTTTTCCCGTATTTTTTGAACTGTTGTGAGCTGGAATTTGCCTACCATTTGTAGTTTTGTTGTTTTGATCCCCTGCTTCTAGTAGAACTCGGTTGGAAACGTGCCATTGACGTGGGTACAGGTGACAGAATTTGGCATTTAACATATCACCTAAAGATTATTGATGAGTGGATAAGTCTACGTCAATGAACTGCTACAAAGTTAATAATTCTGTATATATATATATATTTTATAATGATTTTGGTATACGATGGGTTATATAGTAAGTTCTATAATGGATTATGTATATTTAGAAAACATTTCTATTAGGAAAGGGTAGAAGAAGTCCATTTATGAGGTAGTGAGTTCCATCCAAAATATCTATCTTGCATCTTCTTCCCATTTTATTCCACACACGCACACAATTTTAAAAAACACCATTCTAAATGAGATGAGTTATAATTTGCTGATAGTTAGGTTAAAAATTGTCAATGTTCTCTCTCTCCCCCCCCCCCCCCCCCCCCCCCCCCCCCCCCCCCCCCCCCCAAACAAAAAAAAATGTTATATTAGAGAAACTTAAATATGGTAGAGTCACACGCATATTTTTGGGTCAGTTACAGTATTATCACATTGAATGGAAAGTCTTTATGAACTTACATTAGAAAAATTGCTGGATATGGCTAGTGCCTAGTGATACCACCTTATATATCTTATTTGAAACTATTGTTTCTTTGACAATAAATTGCAATATCCAAGAGTTCTTTTTCCTTCATGCTGCACAAGCAATAGTATTCGTTGTTACTCCATGTTTATGAGTCTCCTTGAAAAATGATCATTATAATGCTTCACTTGTTCCTTTACGTCCCTCGCCTCTGTCTCATTTGAAGCTGTTACTTGTACTATTCATAAAAAAAAGCCTCTTGTGATACTAAAAGATCTATCAAGTCTGGCTATTGTGAATTTGTTACATCATCATTGTGATGATTTTGTATGTTTTGGCCACCTGTGTTAGCCTCCTAAATATTAATTTTTCTTGATACTTCTACCTTTTTTGGAATGCAATGGTCTACCAAAATCTTTGTATAGCTTGCTTTTTTCAGGGATCCTCAATATGCTTAGTTTTGAAATTCCCCAAATTGCTTATAGGAAAACAAAATTGAAGCCATCTGGTATTGGAATTTTCTTCTCTTTGGTGTAATTTACATATGATTTTATAGTCATTCAAGTTCTGATCTGCCTTTTTCTTCATGATGTTGCTCTTTTTGTGTGCCGATCCCTAGGCATTGGCTATATTTATTTGCTAGTTGCCACCACTTATGAGTTCTATTCGTATACTGCTATCTTCTACTCATGCAAATTTGCTCTTTACCACGCTTATGGAGATGCCACTTTCATTCACCTATGTTAGATAGATAGGAAGCTAGGAAGCACGAACATGCCAATAGGGACATAGACACCGCTCGGACACATGTCCGACACCCCAAAAAACGTGTCCTATTTCTTTGTTTTTTTTTTAAATTTATTTCGGACAAGGCAGGGACTTGTTGGGGCATTAATTTGAATTTTAAAATATTTCGAGGGTCAAAATATAATAAAAGGGGATCAAAGTATAATTATTAATGGCTAATGTTTAGGACCAGCAACAAAAATTTTATAATTATCGATGGCTACATATAGAATTGGGGTAGATATTTAGGATGCACCATACAGCCAACTTGCCTTTACAATTATTGATGGCCAATGTTTAAGACCAGTAACAGAATTTTTATGGTCTTTTTTTTTAATCATGGCATGTTATTGGCTTAATGTTTTTTTTTATACTTTTTTAGTATATATATATATAAATAAATATATATTATTAATGTGTTTGATGTATCTGTGTCCTACTTTTTTGAGAAATATCGTGTCAGCGTGTCTGTGTCGTGTCGTATCCGTGTGTGTGCTTCTTAGATAGGAAGTATAGGGGAGCTTTTCCTCTTTTTTTTTATTATTGTTTTTCTTGATTTAGTTAGTAGAAGTAGAACTCTTTAAGCTAGCCCTACATTGATGAGATAATCTAAGATGTTGATTCAAGATCTCGTCCTCTATATCCTTTTTGGGTCATTAAATCAACTGCTCTTCTGAATAATCTTCATATGATGTCAATTATTCTCTTTACATTTGCAACTTCATAAAAAAAACAAAACAAAACAAAAATCACACACATTTACCCTCCTCTGCCATGGAAGTTTGTACTTCTAAGTTCTAACACTAAGACACTTCTTCACTTTCACCCCATGTTTGTCTTAAGCTTCTTTCCCCACCCCTGTCCCATGTGTGTATGACTCAAGGCACAACCCATGTTACCAGATACTTCAAAATAGGCAATATATCTGTACTGGATTATGTACTATACTTGCTTTTACTTGTAAAATCTGTGTCCTTGCTATATCCAAGGTGTATCCCTGCCATATCAATGCAGTATCTGGGCAGCAGGGCTCTACATTTTGTTTTTTATTCTTTCCAATCTGCCAAAAACTCCCTGCTCTATTTTCTAATTTTTATTTCTGCTATTGTAATTTCATGGAAGCTTGGAAAATTCCCATTTCCTAACCCTCCACTAAGAAATAATTTCCTAAACTCTTTGATCATGTCCACTTAACCCCAGGGAGCTTAGCCACATTCTTTTAAATTAAAATGGTCAAAGGTGTTGTACCACTATTGTTGAATTTTGTAGTGTAGTTGATGATTGGACCCTTCCTTTGACAGTGATGTAAAACTCTCGTTAAATAGCCTTTCTGGTCCCTTGATATTAGAAAATGAATCTGGCTACTTATTATATATTCATCTATGTA
This sequence comes from Sextonia rubra, assembly GCA_037013555.1. NCBI lineage: Eukaryota > Viridiplantae > Streptophyta > Magnoliopsida > Laurales > Lauraceae > Sextonia > Sextonia rubra. Next base: position 128,884,544 of record JASUAD010000001.1, read on the forward strand.
AATTTTCACTATATTTGGGGCCAAGTCAATTCATTCACCATCATTGGTAAAATCTGAAAAAGCTACCATGCTTTGATCATATTCTCCTTTTCTTTATTATTATTAGTACTATAGTATTTATTTATTATTATTATTATTATTATTTGGAGGGGTGGGGGGGGGGTTCTCTCTCTCTCTCTCTCTCTCTCTCTTAATTTTTTAAATTCTTTTCCTTTATTGGTAGACGCAGAATACCTATTCACTCCTTTGTTCATGTAGAAACCAAAAGAATCGAAACCATTGGTGCTTTCTGGTTCAATCTGTCATATCTCATCCAACGAACTCAACTCCACAATAAGGCTAAGCTAACACTGTCTTCTGCTTCAGTTGGACTGTATACTGAAGTGGCCTCCCATCTAAAATTGGTTTCAGCTGAAATGAACTGCAAAGATATGGATCAGTGGTTGCTAATTTCTCCTTTTCTTAATGTTTCATGTTTCCAAGTTCCTCAAAGCACACCTTGAGGTGACACAGTGCTCGATTTAGATTCTGCCACCCGTGATTCTGATTGCTGAGGATACAATCAGTTTATTTCTTGAAGAGAAAACTTTTTCATCATCATTAATCAAAGCCTAGCCCAAACTATGTTGAGGTCGGGAGAGGAATTTTTATTTTTATTTTTATCATGTTTCCTTTTTGTCCGAACTATGTTGCTAGATTTCCACTTTTCTTCTGCCTTTTCTCTAGATATTATATATATATATATATATATATATCACAACCCAAATTGCAAGCTAATTTGATCAACACTTTTGGCCCCATACCTTTTCTAGATTTCTATCTACTTTTGTTGCTAGATCCCGTTGCAGCACTGTACAAGCATTTTACCCTTGCCTCTATTGTTTCTAAAGGAAACTCTGGTCATCATGCTTTTATTGCGCAAGCTTAGTTTCTTGTCTCAGATTGTGGAAGGAACCTTCCACATTTGTGCTTCCTCTTATCTGTCCTGTCTATCACTAACTGCTCACTGTTGACTTGTTGATGCGGAACGGAGGGATTCAGGAGGCAGGCACGGTGAATGATGGAGATATGTGGGAAAATTCTCACCAAACTTCAATCTAGGAGGCATTAGTGAATTGGGCTCTCACAAAATTCCAATCTAGGAAGCATTAGCGATTTCGAGGAGAGCTCAATGGAACTTGGGGAAGATCTTAAAACTTTTCATTAATAATCGATTCTTCACCAAGCCAAAGAGGCTTTACAATGCTTAAATACATAGTTGTCAATATTGTACGATTCACGATTTGAATTCTACGATTTGTATCGTATTGGTGGAAAAACGATTCGTATCACACCTTGGAATCGTATTGAATAGAATATTGTGCGATTCGATACGATTCGATTTGCGATTTACGATTCGATTCAAGATTCACAATTTGGTTATTTCACAAAGGTGAGAATTTGAAAAGTCTAGTAGCTTATTTTAGTTTTCTTACGATTTTTTTCCCACTTTTTTCCCATTTCCCTTCTAGTCTCTCTCCCTTTTTCATTTCTTCTCCAATTAGGACCCACGATGAATCTATCATCTGTTTCAGTAACCAAAATCCGAATCACATTTGGGCAAATCTGAATTTTTTTTTGTCAACTTTACTTTTTTTTTTTTTTTTTGAATTGATGTTTGACCTAAATCAATCTTGCGGTTTGGGAGCCAGTGTCAAGTTTTTTTTCCCTTGTATGTTCTTTTGCATCTCCATTTTTTCCTCATCAACTTGTTGGGCCCGCATGGCGATAGAATCCAAAATTTTCCTTTTCATCAACTAGTGGGGCCTACTTATTGGTGATTCTTTAATTTTAGTACTTTTGTGATTCATTAAAAAATGAATATTTGAATTTGCACCTTTTTTTTTTTGCATGGATTAATGGAAAGAGTATTTTAGAGTTATGGCATCAAAAAAAGAGGGGAATGCAAAGGGCCAACAGCACAATTCTAATGCAAATATAATTTTTTTCCTTTTAAACACATGGGATTTTGATTCTACAGATTACTTTTATATTTTTTGTGTTGATATGATAGATATGTTACTTTTTTTATATCTTAATAATGCTCATCGGTTTGGTAGTAGTATATCAAGATGCTAATAATTATCACGTATTGATGTGGACATGGATGAAAAATAGATAGACTATGAACATTTATAATTTTCTCTATTATATATATATTTACTATTTTCCATCTATATTGAGAAAAATAGAAAATATCCTATGATTCGCTATTCGATTCATGATTCGATTCAATTCACCCCCTTAAGCGATTCACAATATGATTCACGATTTGACAACTATGCTTAAATAGAAAAAAGAAATAACTTAAGACTAATCTGGACCACCCAATCAAGTTGATGGCCGCAAGTAAAACATCTTATTAAAACAACATAATGCAAATAAAACCCTAATAAAAACATCTTATTAAAACAACATGTAACGACCCAAGATTCTGGAGCTCTTCGGATTCTTAAGTCGTTAACTTGATCATATTACAAATTCATAAAATAAATTCAAGAGCAAGTCTAAGGAAAATGAAGGTAAATTCATAATATTAATATCTTAACAAAGTCTTTACAATTATAGCTAAGAAATGACAATAGATCTAAAATATTCCAAAATGGGGCTAACTCCATCTAATGGTCTAGATGGTTTTCGAACTCTCTATCAGCGTTGCATGCCAAAGTCTATATGCTGATCTCCGCCACTCCCAGATCCCGCTACAAAAACGTTACCTGTAGTGGGGCGAACTACTAGTCAGTAACACTGGTGAGTAGAATTTCTAAAATCAAGAGAGCAATAGTAATTTATCATGATATCAATAGAAGTTCATAGGTTGATTGACCAAACTACCACCATACCTGTTTATATTAGCAGCATGAACAAGGGATTCATATTCGTGTCGTGACAAGATTGTCACCATTCTTAGTTGTAAAGGGATTTATATTCATGTCGTGACATAACCGTCACCATTCTTAATTGTGAAGGGGATTCATATTCATGTCGTGATAAGATTGTCACCATTCTTAATTGTAAGGGGATTCATATTCATGTCGTGACAAAACTGTCACCATTCTTAGTTGTAAAGGGATTCATGTCGTGACATGACCGTCACCATTCATTTTAAGGGGATTCATATTCATGTCGTGACAAGATTGTCACCATTCTTTAATTGTAAGGGGATTCATATTCATGTCGTGACAAGATTGTCACCATTCTTAATTCATAAGTCGAATCCAATACCAATGGAAACAGACACTTCCAAACAATTCTAAAAAAATATCTCCGCTCACTGATTTCATAATAAGTATCATTATGTCTTCCATTGGCCAGTCCCACATACTTGAGTCAAAATCTCGCCCCACTCTGATTCATAACTGGTGCTCCAAATATGTGGCATTGGCCCTATTTTTTTGAAATTCTTTTTAGTCATAGAGAGAATACTATACTCATATAATTAGAATTAATCACTTTGAGCAAGTATCACAGAGTCTCATATTAATTATTCATTCCATACATAGCTACTAAGGACAGTATTAAATCTAGATTGAGATTCAGAATTTACAAGTCATCATTTGTATAGTAAAAATAAAAATGAGACTGTAGCGATGGAAGTACCCACTACTTAATTTGGAACTAGTTATATTATGGTAGCTCATCTTATTCACACGATCTTATTTAATAAAAGAGGGAACTTCTTAACAATCCCTTACAACGGTGCAATATTAACATAATGTTTCACAGCTAAATATTCGTGAAATGGAAAGCAGTCACTACTGTACATGTAATACTATACAATAGTACTAGTATTCCCATTTTCTCATAATATAGATTAATCCTAGGGATTCTTTGGAACCCAAAGTCCTTTATAAAAATTCCTAAGTTTCTTTGATATGAAATTGTATAACAGTAACATAGTTCAAAGGAGCACTTGTGACCGATTAGGAAAATAACAGTAGTTTAGTTGAAAGAGTACTTATAACTGATTAAGAAAATAACAGTTGTTTAGTTCAAAGATTACTTGTGACTGATTAAGAAAATGTATAACAGTAGCTTAGTTCAAAGAGTACTTGTAATTGGGTAAGAAAATGTATAACAGTAGCTTAGTTAAAAAATACTTGTGATTGGGTAAGAAAACGTATAACAGTAACTTAGTTCAAAGGCACTTGTGACTGATATATAACAGTTGCTTAGTTCTGAATTTCTTCACTCAATAAAACATTATATTCTATAAAAGAAACAGTCCATAGGAAGTGTATCAATCATAGGATTCAAATTTACTAGTCATTATACAAAGAATTAATGTACATATTAGACCAGTAGACTGTATGATGAAAACAGTCCTTAATAATCACATTTATCATAAGATTCAGATTTACCAATCATTACACAAAGAGGATAAATTTTAAATCTGTATTTTCCTTCACAATCCTGTCGTCAGTCTAGCATTTTCATCAATTCAGATCTGGATTTTTAATATAATGAACCCTTATTAAGCCAAATCAGAGAAATGATAATCTTATGTCAAACAGAATTTATATCCTGTTGCAAGGATATCAACAGAAACTGACTGATATATGTAAATAGAAACCAAACAGCAGAATATAAGGAATACCATATTCACATGAGTATAAGAGAAGTCCTACTCACCTGGTATAAGTAATAAGTGACCTCAAATCAGACATCCACTATGTTAGGTGTTCCTTGGAATCTCCTCGCTTCTATTTTCAAATATCACTATATTGGACTCCTACTTTTCTTCCATGAGAAAGTGAACAAAGATGAGAGGAGATCTCTTCTTATATAGTGCTGGAATCCTAAATGATTTCCCTTGAAAGGTCACCTAAGAAGACTAAAAGTCACAATTTAAGGTCATTATTGTGGGAGTTACACAGTTATAATTTTTGGAAAATTTAAGTTTGGGGAATTTAAGTGTGGGAGTTTCACAGTCATAATTTTGGGAAGCTATAGAGTCACAATTGAGTGAGTTTGGATCATTTATGGACCTGAAAAATTTGACCCAATAGCTCAATCCAGTCATGAATTGGACTGATCGAAACTGGGCCTCTCTAAGCCCATTTAGCCCATTTAATAATTCAGGCTTGGCCCATTTATAATTCAGGGTTCTTACATATTGTGACATCCTGGAGTCCCACATCTCCTATAGAGAGGAAAAGTGAATGGGTTTATATAGAGAGCATGCACCCTTACTATGTATGAGGCCTTTTGGTGGGTTAAGGCCCACCAGAAACAAAACCGTGAGGCCCATGGGCCAAAGCGGACAATATCATGCATGTGTGAAGGGTGGGGCGTGACACAACATAATGCAAATGAAATCCTAATAAACTAGGATAGGTGGGCTAGGCCCAAAGATGGGTCGACCCATGGGTATCCATAGGTCTGTCTTGCATCACTTCTCCTTTCCCACGATCTGGAATGCAGCTGTTGTCCTGAATCCTAGTGCTTCTTTACTCAGTTGTACTCTGGAACCTTTTCAAGAGAAGGTTCTTTAGTTCTTCCCCTGCCTGATAGGAAGAGGATGCTTCTGAGTTCCTCTTCCAAAGCATCTTCATTGAAAGCCTTGTTTTATGTGCCTGGTTTGACCTCAATTGCATTAACTCTAGTTTTAGGTAAAATTTACTCATGTTTTTTTGGTTATCCCAAATTGAAACCCTCCATATATCTTTTCTTGTGGGTAAAAGGAGTTAAAGATGTATTTCAGAAAGAGAAAAAGGGTAATTGACTTCTAGGAAATGTGATGTAAGGTCATTCTAGGAGGAGACAATGACATGGATTTCATCTTCCTATTCATCTGAAGAGAAATTGATATGGTTGTGACTATAATATACATTGTTATGTCATTTGCAAAATATTTCTATAGCATTCTCCATGTTTTTCTGGTTCACGGGGTCTGATAAGTTTTAATTTGAAGGCTGCCATTGAAAATGGAAATTTGATGGAAAATGGATCAAATCTCAACTCAAATTATTGGAACACCAATTTTGGTGAAAATGGCTGGGGATTTAAGGACGCCTTCTTAGAAGATGGAACTGTGAGTGGTTATTCTGAGCACAATGCAGTTAAGCTTTGAAATTTGACTGCACTATTTATTGATTTCTTTATGTTTTAATTTTTATTAATTAATTAATTTATTGCATTATAGTTTTGGGCAGAGCTAAAACTGATGAAAATAATTTTCTGTTTTTTTCTTTCTTTTTTGTATGCTAGGAAGAACGGAATGTTGCGGATACATCAAGGGCTGAAACAAAAGTTTCTATGTTTGATTTTGAAATTCAGGTGGGTTAATTTCTAGTGCATACAAAAAAAATGAAACAAGCGGTTTGATTTACTATAAAATAAGTTTCAGGTAGGTTGTTTGATTGATTTACTAGTATTGTCTACTCTGTGTTTTGTATCTGCACGTTATGTAGTAGTTGTGGCATCTGGAACTTGGAAATATCCATACAGTTTTTTTATTGGTAATATTCACTATCAATGAACCTATCTTTAGTTTCTGATGGGAATATTTGAGCCTCTCTCTCTCTCTCTCTCTCTCTCTCACACACACACACACACACACACACACATTGGAGTCGATGATGACTGAAGTGTGGATCAAACCCTCCCATGTTAATGGTGCTGGGCTATTAGTTTTTAGGAGTTGGTTGCTCAACATCAGTTCAGTAACATGTTGGCCATTCTATGGACTTCCCAAAAAAGTTGATTTGTCATGGTCATCTTATTTTTTTTTACTGGTCTACAACCTCAGGTGTGGATGAGTGATTTTATCTATTTTAATTTCTGTGCAGTCTCTTTCACTGCATAACTCATATATTATGTCTTCCAGTCATAATTGCAGTCTATGATGCCCATATACGAATATGGGTACGAACACAGATATAGGGATCGGGGATACGATTATGCACTTTGAAAATTTAGGACACAGATATGGATACAGGTGTCCTAAAGTTTCCCTTAAATCACATTTTAATTAATGAAATTATCAATTGTTTATGTTCAATTCTAAATGTTCTATGTTGAAAAGTAAAAAAACTTATAGAAATAAATAAAATAATGGACTTGCTAAGTAGGATATACTAAACTTATACTCCGAAAGTATCAGTGCAATATCAGGTACTAGTATGAGTATCGTATCGGTCCGATACAGATATGTTGGGCTTGTACAAGTATCCGGGTATCATAGATTTGCAGTGTACACTGTTATGTCTTTTTGCATAGCCATCATGCTTGTAAGTTGTAACATGTTCTCAATGCTTTTCTAGTCTTTTGAGATCTGAGAGGTCTTACTTTTGAAGGTTGGAATTGAAAATGGAGTCGGAAGGGAAAAGGGAATGAATATTAACTCTATTGATGGGAACATCAATTTTGACAAAAATGATTGGGAATTTAAGGATGCATTCCCAGGATTTGGGACTACAGATTCCCTTTCTAATCATAAGGTAGTTGTGCTTTTGAGTTTGTCCATCCTGTGTCTTTATTTATTTTCATTTTAGTCTTATGCAGTTCTAAAAATGCTGAGAAGAAAGGTTTCTTATGTTTTTTGAGTGCTAGAAAGAATGGAAAGCTGATGATAAATCAGGAGCTGACACAAAGTTTCCTATGTTTGATGGTGAAATACAGGTGGGTTATTTACTTGATTTTGTGTAGGTTTTATCAAAATGGCATATTTCTGGCCTGCTTTTCTTGCAATATATTTTGGTAGAAGATGCAGAGCTTGCCAACTTGCGGCTCAAACTCAACTCAGAGGGGATGGAGTGGAGTGAGCTCAGTGATTTGGGAAGTTGAATTAATCTTTATTTACATTAAAAAATGTATAAAAAATTGAAAGGATGACTAAATGATAGAAACATAAGAAACTTAAGTGCATATGGAACAAAATTTAATAATCATTAGGGCTTTTAGAAATAAGAGATGAGAGAAATTGAGTTGATATAGTAGAGTTTGGAATATAGATTTCTTTTTTCAAAATAGAGGGTTTGGAATATAGATAAATATTATCTTTTTTTTTTTTTTTGTTTGGTCGTGGGTTTTATGATATAACTACTGTTACAAATCTCACATTGTCAGTCTGCACTGTTTCTTCGACCAGAATTTTTTCTTTAATTATGGTCCTTTTTCCTGTTTAAAGTTAAAATACTGGTCTTGATTTCTCTGCAATCTATTCTGCTCCAGTTTCAGTCCATAATCAGTTTTTAAGTCATCACATAGTGTGTGTTTTGTTGCATGAGTCCGTGCAAAGCCTAAACATAGGACAAATAAAAAAGCTAGAGAAATGTAGCACCACATTTCCAGACACGTTTCCAAAAAAATAGAAATAATAAGTCCTACAAACCATTTGGTTGAATGACCCATGCGATAATCATCACTTGTGCTTTTACAGCTGCGCATGAATCAGTGGAAGTATTGTATATTGTTAAGTCATTTGCATGCATAATATGTTAGTAATCCATTCCATACTATTCTCTGGTTGTTGAGATCTATTAAATTTTGCATTGAAGGTTGGAATTGGAAATGGAGATGGATCGAATCTCAATTATTCAAATAGGAGCACCAATTTTGATGAAAATGGCTGGGGACTCGATGATGCCTTTCAAGAGACTGGAACCATGGTTAGTTCTTCTGGACATAAGGTATAGTTGAGATTTTGAATTTGTCGATATCTTGTAGTGCCAAAATCCTATACAAATTTATACTTCTATATTTTTTGGGTGCTAGAAAGAGTGGAGTTTTGCTGATTTATCAGGGGCTGAAACAAATGTTCCTACATTTGACACTGAAATTCAGGTGGGTTATTTGTTTATTTTTTGTAATTTTTTTGTATTGTGTTCCATTTTAACTCTGCATTTCTTGCACAATTTAGTTGTTGTGGCTTTAGGAAGTTGGAAAAGGGATTATCCCTGGGTGACAACCACTGTGGGGCCCACTCTGGACCTTGCTTGATCCAGGCTTGCCCTTTCCAATACTGCCCCTCCCCCGAATTTCCAGCATGCCCAATTTGACAGCATACCGACTGTGCTAAGTGCTAACCATTGGACTTTAGATTAGATCCAATTTTTGGGACCATTGATTTTGGTGGCCCCATATCTTGATCACCCTAGAACCTTAGGATTTGAAAGGTGGTGGGCCCTACATTTGAGGAAATACCTTTCTGACCTCCCCGGCTCCACACCCATCCTCCCAAGTGGGCCCTCTGGGCTGTCACCCAGGAAATCGCCTTCCAAGGATGGAAATTTTTTGGGACAGTTTTCTTCAACTTGTCATGAATATGGCAGTGATAAGGCTGTCACTATAATATGGCAGACAGATGAGATTAAGCAACTGTGGTGCCATGTGCTTATGACTAATAACCAAGTGCAGCTTTTGTGATCAACATTATTAAACTATTAGTCAATTGATCAAATCAATTTATGACCTCATGCCTCTAAGAGAGCTCAAGCTTAAGTGAGAGACTACGAGCAGCCAGTGTCTTGAACTAGAAAGAGACTAAAAACAGCTGCTGAGCAAAAATGGGTGGGGTTATTCTAATCCATATATCCCATACATGTTCCCAATGTAGAGCTCTTCTGTGCCAGTTAGCTGTACCAATGCAGAGCTGTTCTATCTGAAGCCCCTCAACCTTTGACTGAGCTTTCATGTCCAATAATTGATAGGGATGTTTGGGACCTGTAATGTGTAAAGGCTATCCCGGTCCTGTATAAACTTATCTGGAGTATATACTTGTGATTGGGTTTCTGTTTAGTGTTTTTGAAGCAGACATAAAACATTTTTTTAGGTTAATAGATGCTGGGTTAGACTGACACCTTGAGGTCATTTTTTCTGCTATCATAGAAATTGGTTGAGGCACTAATCTCTGTTTATGCCGTAATACCTATAATTTATGCAAGAAATTAATGCTCTAAGGCTTAGTGATTTAAGCCATGCATAAGTTGTTTATGAATCTATTCCATTATTTTGATAATTTTCAGTTGTGTTCATGAGTTGCTGTGAATCTTTTAGAAGGTATAGGTATTTTCCAGGAGTGTGGGAAATTGATGAGCATGTCATGTTGTTTTTGCACACGTTGAAAATTGGAATACTGTTCTTGTCTATGTATTGGAGACAGTGATTTGTAGTTTCTTTAAGAGGATTGATATGTATCTCTCAGAGGTGTGGTCAATTGCTGGCCTTCTCACATGCACCCATTGGAATACTCGTCCCTTCTGTCTGCATGTCTTCATTGAGATACTATCTTCAGTTTTGTTTGGATGAATGTGTGTCTGTACCTCCATCTACTTGCTTGGTGTCTCTTGTGCATATGCCAAGTCTACATTCACTTTTGTGGAAGCATGTGCTTTATAAATATATCATTTCTTTATTTATTTCTGTCACTTCTGTTCTTGCTTCAATCATGTGTTTTTAGGACTTTGGTAGCTCTAGTTGTTCATATTGCTTTTCATTTTGGAGCTCTCTCTCTCTTTATGCACATACATACATATATACATGCACATACATGTGTACATTAAATTGGGAAACTACTAAATATATGTTTTTAGAGTACTTGTAAAAACGGACAAATATGATTTTTTAATGACTTTTCAGGGCATCAGTAAAATGTTGGATAATCAGAAAAGGACGCACTCTCTGCCTATTTTTGACAATGATGAGCAGGATTCTGGTGATAAGCTACCCCAAGATGGTTTTCTCCACAAGCCCACCACCTTTGTTAGAGATGGTGTCAATGGCTCCAACTCTACATCTATTACTTTTAATGAACTTATTTCGAGTTTGTACAATCAAGCTGAGCAGACATCCCCTATTAAAAATGTTCAAAAGCCCATTGAAAATGGATTCAATTCGGCTTCACTGGGCTCAAATTCTGATTTATTAAGTGATGATGATTGGGACGAAAATGGCTGGGAATTCAAGGATGCCTTTTCAGAAGATACAACCAAAGACCTGAATTCTGGATCTGAGGTTGTGACCACACATAAAGAAGTTGCTGGTGGCCTAAAGCCGGAGAATTTTGTGGATTTTTACTCTAGACTGAAAGAAGAATCATGCTTTTTCATACTTCGCCATCTTGATGGTCTCAAGGTCAGTGCAAATTCACTGTTAAGATCTTTCATTGACGCTTCATTGTGCTAAGAGTTTGTGAAAAATGGTCCGTGTTAGAAAGCGAAGAAGATTGCTGCTCTTTCTGGTGAAGAAGCGAAGGTGATGGCCATTGATGAGAATATCCAGGTGTGTAGTTTTCGGTTGTTCATACAATTCTATCTCTGAAGCCTACAGATTTCACTTTCCCATTTGTATCTCCATCATAAGTAGACTTATTACGTTCCCCAGGAAACAAGCTATTTTTTGCATTTTAGATGAAATTTATTGCATTAAGAAGTTTGGTGACCAATAATTAATTAATTGGGAGCTTCTGTTTGAGTTTTATTTATTGATTTGGTAACTGTGCATTATATTAAGATGAAAAGAAGGTGCAACCAAAATTCACCAAAAAGACTCCACACTTGAGTGTACTGGTAACTGTTTGAGTTATATTATGTTGTGAGGAAAATTCAAATGGGTGTGAAAAGGGGGATGAATTGATGATCCGACACTGTAATCAGCATTTGCGGAAGAGTTTAGTTGATCCCCTTTTAGGAACTTGAGACTTAACTAGGGGCTATAGTTCCTTGGGTGAGTACTCCCCAAGCCAATCTTGATTCAGATTTCTTATTCAAGTAACTAAAAGATCTATAATAAATGAAGTGGTTGGTACTGGACCAACAAAAAAATTGACCAGACAATATACGTTATAAGCTTACTAACTATCCATACTAAGGCAATAATGCTGGTGTCGGTGAATATGGAAAATTGAAATATGAGACTTCTGGTTTCATTTCTGTTAGTTGCCTAGCCATGGTCAAAATTGACAATATTTAATCCCGCGCTGTTTTACTAAGATGTTGTCTCATCACATGTCTCTTTTGATGGATTGAATCACTGCATGACTTATGCTGCATTAACATGTCAAGGCTCAGTGGCTTACAAGTTCCAATTATGAAAAAAAATAAAAAAAAAAGAAAGGAGAGAAAGAAATGAACTAAAAATAGCACAAGGTGTTCAAGTTACCATTTCACTTGAAAAAAATTACAATTTGATTACTTTTGGGAAGAATATTCAATATGCAAATATATGAATCGATGTTATTATTATTACAATAATGGTCCAACTATTTATGCATCTAATTTTTATTATGATAATGAGAGATATTCGGGTACGAATGGTTTGTTCCTGTTATGTGTGAACTCACCTTTCAGCTGTGTGATTGTGTAGTAAGATTCAATGACTGAAAGTGCTCCATGCCTAAGAGAGGAGAACAATCCAAAAAATCAGAGGATATTGATATGCAATTTAGGGTTCAGATCATGGGGATTCAGGGTTGGGTGAGATGACTTAAGTTTCAGTGATGGGATTTAGGGTGGGGTATTGGGACTTCCCCATATCAGTGATGGGATTTAGGGTTTGAGTTTAAGTTGATGGGGAGAGGAGGTAGATAAAGAGGGGATGTAGGGTTTGGGTGATGGAGGTAGAGTCAAAGGGGAGGGGATTTAGAGTTTGGCTGAGAGAGAGAGAGAGAGAGCTTAGTTGGGTGGAGGGAGGAAGGGATGCAGTCGCAGAGGCCATCAGTTGTGATGCGAATGGAGAAGTAGGAGAGAGTCAAGAGAGAGATGTAAGAGAGAGTTTGAGTAGAGGAAGGGCTCGTTTGTGTCTTTTTTTTTTTCCAGCATATGTATCACATGGTCCAACTATTGGATCTTCTGCATGATCCAATGGTTGAAACTGATGCACTCTTGGGTTTGCAAATAGCTAAAGCGAACCATTCGTACTTGAATATCTCTCTACAATAAAAGTCTAAATATTTTGAAGAGTAGTTGTTTTTAATGTAGTTGTCAGTTCCATTTTGGTCTCCATTTTGGCCCTGTAGTGGAACGCTTTGATGTTCTGATCAATTCTAGTGTTCCATTCCAGAAATGATGTGTGAAAATGAAAAAAAAAACAAAAAATAATATCTAAAATTGAAGAAAAAAGCGTAATGCTTTAATAATACTAAATATGCATACTTACATCATTTAAATTAAAATAAAATACATTTCGAGAGGGGGGGGGGGGGGGGGGGGGGGTTGCTTTCCTCTTCGTCTGGAATGGGCCGGAGTTAGGCTAGAATTGGGGCCACTAGTTGGCTTGGAATGACCAAAATGGACCAGCAGTGGACCTGGAATCTATGATGCCTAGATACAGCAGGGACACAACTTTTACACATAAAAGTTGAAGTATTGGATATGATACGACACAATACATTGCCCAATTTGGTACCTGTGCATCGCAGCTTGGAATTGTTCTTGTGGCATTTCGTTCTACCCTTAGCCAATTCTGTAACATTCTGACTAATTCCGTCTGGGTCTAGAATGGACCAGAATTAACAACTGTGGTTTGTAATGATAAAGCATTTGAGCGTTATAATTCACTAGCAAAGGAGTTTTATATCTATATGGATACATACATATATAATAATATAAATATGAGTCATGCTACTCCCCAGGCGTTTTCTTAAGAAAGACGCCTCTTTTCTAATTGGTTGATGTGTTCCTCTTACGCTATTATTTAGGAAATCAAAGCATTTAAACATCCATAATTTTTCTCTTTGAATATGAGTTGGCATATAAAGGTGGCATAGCATCATCTTATTTAACAAATCAAGAAGGGTAAAAACTCCCCTTTTAAAATGAGGAGTTTTTGAGAATTCCTCTCTCTTTCTCTCTCTCTCTCTCTCTCTCTCTCTTTCTCCATAGATCATCATTATCATTATCAAAGCCTTATCCCAACCATGTTGGGGTCGGTTGCATGAATTCTGTTTTTCCATTCATTTTTTATTTTGAGCTAAATCATTAAATAAATTAAACTTCTTCAAATCTGATTTAATGGCCTTCATCAATGTTTTTTTCAGCGTACCCCTACCTCTTAATGGGCCATCCAGCTGGATAGCCAAACTTCTTCTCACTGGTGCCATTATTGGCTTACTCTCAACATGCCCAAACCTTTTTAAACGGGTTTCTCTAATCTTATCCTCTATTGGTGCTACTCCTAAATGCTCTTGAAAGAGCTCATTTCTAATTTTATTTTTCCTAGTTTTACCACACATCCACCTAAGCATTATCATCTCTGCCACATCCATCTTATGTATATGCATTTTTTAATTGGCTAACATTCTACTCTATATGTCATAGCTGGTCTAACCACTATTCTGTAAAATTTACCCTTCAATTTCGTTTACATTCGTCTGTCACAAAGCACTCCAGAAGCTAGTCTCCACGTCATCCATCTAGCTTTTATCTTATACTCAATATCTTTGTCAATCTCCCCATCCTTACTAATCTCTCTCTCTCTCTCTCTCTATATATATATATATATATATGATGTTGGATTTTTTAGTGGTACCTGGCTCTTCACTTGGCCTTGTAATAATTGACTATGTCATGACTTTCCAAGTTGAGAGTCATGTTATTAGAAGAAAGACAAGCATTAGAAAAAACACAAGGTGCTCATGTGACCATTGCACCCCAAAAAAACAAATCACAATTTGATATTTGTTGAAAAGAATAATTAAGATGTTAATGCAAATCTATGAATAACGTTAATTGTTATTACAGTAATAGTCTAAATATTCCAAAGGTCAGTTGTTTGTAATTTTATGATTTACAAGCTAGGAGTTCTTCTTCTTCCTTGAATTTATCCTTTATGAATTTGTGCAGTTTCATGGGATTAGATCCGATATTTTTGTGATAAACCAGTACCAAAGAATACAATTTAAAATTTATTCTTCGGCCTTCCATGGTTTATCACAGTATCAATTCCAGTTTCATTTTCATGGAATATTTTGTCTTTGTTTGTTTGTTTGTTTGGTTTTTTTTTATCTCTTCTTTCTAAATTCTTTCTTTCCCATTTTTCCAATCATTGCAGGCAGCAAATGAGAAACTAGAAAATGCTGTCCATGGAAAGCTTCATCTGGATGAACAAGTGCTGGGAAATAGTCATGTTCATGAATTGATTGAAGTCATACAGGACCCAAGATTCCAAGCATTTGAGTTTGAATATAACTTGTCAAAAAGAATGCAATCAGTATGCGCTTCTTCCTTCCATTCCTGGATATTTACTTGTAAAAGATAACACATATGTATATATGTTCTTGCCCTACCCTACTGAGCTGAACCTAGGGAAGTATACGCATGACCCACCACTTGTTCAAACCTGTACCCCTGCCCTTCACAGTGGAGACTGTGTCATACACTATGTGAAGTGCGGGAAGACTGTAAAAGATAATTATATTACAACTCATCTATAACAGAATATGTATTGTTCTAGTCTACTAGAACAATACATATTGTTCTAGTCTACTGGGCCTAGGGAAGTATACGCATGACATACCACTTGTTCGAACTTGTACCCCTGCCCTTCACAGTGGAGAGTGTGTCATGCACTATGTGAAGTGCGGGAAGACTGTAAAAAATGATTATGTTATGACTCATCTCTTATGGAATATGTATTGTTCTAGTCTACTCAAGAACCAATTATTTAATCCATTTACTTGTTAATTGTAGATCTTTTAACAAATACATGAAACAATTTTCTAGGGTGGATATTCTAATAGATTCTTCATGTTGGGACTCTTCTTTATGTATTGGGGGCTATGATGCCCAGATACAAATACAAGTATAGACACGGAGATAGGGATTGAGGATACAGCTTTACACTTTTGCAAATCTAGGACACTAATAAGGATATTGGTGTCCTAATTTTCCCATTAGACCACGTTTGAATTAATGAAATTATCATTGTTTATATTCTTTTCTAATATTTTCTTTCTTGAGAAGTAAGAAAATTCAAAGAACTAAATGAAATAATGGACTTGATACGTAGGATATGTTAAACTTATACCCTAGAAGCTGTGATTCATGGATACTTCAAAATGGGCAACGTATCATGTCATATTGTTTCCGATATTTCACTTGCTATGTGTTAAATCCGTGTACCTGACATGTCTATGACGTGTTCCTACCGTATTTAACTTATATCTGGGCATCATAGACTAGAAGTATCGGTGTAGCATTGGGTACCAATACAAGAATTGTATCTGTCCTATACAAATACATTGGGCCTATACAAGTGTCTAGGTATCATAGATTGGGGGTGTGGGAGTGTTGAGAGAGTGTGTATTTGTTTAATGGGTTTTTTGTTAGCTATTTGCCTACCTAGTTATGGTTTCTTTGAGCATTAAAATAATTCTGAATTCTTGTATTTGGGCTGCAAAGATTGTTTGGGTATTGTGCACTATCCTTAATGAGGTTTCCAACATCACATTTGCATCTAATCAAAGTGTTTTCTTATGTGTAATGGGAAATAAATGTGTTGGATCACTTTTTAGAGATGGTTTGTCTTGATAAATCTTGAAACTTGAAAATTTTTTCCCCTTTAAAGGAACAGGGTTGATATAGTTTCCTCTTACACTTTGCATTTTATTCTACATATTGTATTTTGAGGATTTTACACAAAAAAACTCATTAATTGGGACCTATACTGAAAATGACCCTATAGCTCCTACCACACACTCCTTTGGGTCGTTTTTTGTGCAAAGTCCTTTTTCTAATCCAAACACCGCGCCCCCCCCCCCCCCCCCCCGGTTTCCCTTTTTCTCTTTTATTAAGAGAAAAAAAGAGAAACTATGGCGGGGTTCCCGGTTTTTTTTTAGATTTGTAGAGTAGATAATGCAGTCTAGGCTCCACAAGTGGTCCCTTTCAAATCTAATTTGATTAGGAATATGGTTTTTTATTAGTAGCATTCTAATTGCATTATTAGGGAAGTTTTTATTAATAGATTAGGGTTTGCTTGGAAATTAAGTTTGCTTTTATTATATATATGGTAATGTATTGAAGAAATTCTCAGACTTGATTGATGAATAGAATTAGGTTTTAACCTTGGGAGGCGTTCATGTGTGAATCTTCTCGAAGACCTTTCAAAGTGTCCTCGGACACATGCTTTGGCACTTCAAGCAAGTCCTAATCCTGGGGCTTGCATCAGATTGGTATCAAAGCTGAACGATACCAATCGTGGTCGTCTGGCGTGTTACCTACTATTCCCATCGTGTTGACCCCCCATTCCACCCAAAACCAACTGCTCGCCAAACCCTTTTCCTCTTCATCGAGCCTCTCATTACCCTAGTCCACCGGAAACCTACCTACCCTCCCAGCTAGCCCTTTCCCATCGCAAAATCCCACCATCAGGCCTCAAACCAAACCAACCCCCCCACAACCAAACAACAAAACCAAAAAAAAGAAAAAAAAATCATTCCTTCATCCCACTCCTCTTCCGGCTGAAACCCAAAAACCCTCAACAAACCCAAGTCCCCTGCCCATCGTCAAAATTCCCAAACGCCCAAACCCTTGCCAAAAGCCTCGTCCACCAAACCCCATCCGTTGCTGCTTCTACTGCCAACACAACCCACTTTTGATTTCCCCCCCCCCCCCCCCCCCCCACCAAAATCTCTGTTAAAAAAAATAAAAAAATTAAAAAAAAGAGAGAGAAGAGGATAAAGAAGTGGAAGGAGGGAAACAAGCAGAGTACCTAGAATCCTCAACCATCATCCATTGTAATTGTTGCTTGCCATCGTTGCCAACTCACCACGCCAAGGACCTTGCACTTATCATTGGATTGAAACATTGCTGTCATTCCCTGTTCGGGTAAACCTGACCAACATGGGTAAGAAAGCCCAAGTTACAAACCCAGTTGCTAATATCAACAACATTTAATCAAAGGTCAACATTTATTTTCGTAATCTCGGCACCATCTGATGTCCAATTTCAGATCCATTTTCTCTTGTGCTATCATAGTGAGCAGATCTAAATCTCAATCGGGTCAGTTAGATTTTCAATTTGCATTAAAAAAAAGCCTCTTAAGAAGCAAGTGGAAGTTGATTCTTCATCTTCTTCAATAGAAGATTTGACTGGTGCCATTAGAGATTTAACCGCAACAGTTGCCACCATGCAAACCACTCTACAATAACTAGAAACTAAGGTGACAACTTTGGAAAATAATCGGTGCGTGAATCATAATTGAGGTGATAGTGAAAATAGTCGGAATTAACGAGATCCACTAGTCAATAATCTCGATTGAGATTTAGGGATCGAACTTGAGATTTCCAAATATGATGGAAAATTGTAACTCGCTGAATTCATAAATTGGTTAGTGTGTGTGGAAAATAGTTTTGCACACAAGCCAATGAATAAGTGCCATAAAGTTACATTGGTTGCCACTCAATTTCGTAATTATACGGCAACATAGTGGGCTAAATTGCAAAGAAAAAAGAGGAATCAAAATATGGACTCCGTTGAAACATGGACTAAGATGAATATTTTGAAACAAAAATTCCTTCTCGTCAACTATGCAAGAGATCCGCACCCAAGCTTTCAAAACTTGAAATAACAAATTAAGTCAGTTGTTGAATACTCTGAAAAATTTTTGACTCTATAAGCTTATTGTGGCTTGAATGAAGATGATGATGTGGTTATTGATAGGTTTTTCAATAAATTGAGGATAGACATTCAACATATCCTTGCTTTTCAAAATTGTGATTATGCAAATGAACTCATCCAACGTGTTGTCAAAGCCGAGGGTATTGCAAATCATCAAGTACAAAACTCCAAATGGGTTCCACCAAAGAATTCATATCTGCAAGATACTAAACCCAATAATTCCTCTGGACAGGTTTTTGCAAAGATTGAAGGTCAAACTAGACTGATTTGTTTTCATTGTCAACAACCAGCGCATCACAAGCGGAATGTCTAAAGCGCATACATCTAATTGAGATTGAAGGTGACGTTAAAGATACCCCAAATGATTCTAAGGGAACTAAAACTGATCCCAAGGTTACTGAAACTGAGGAAGTGATAGAAACATACGCCGATACCACAAGTAAAGCCTTCATAGTCATCAAAGAAGCTCTATAAACCATTGAGAATAAATGGTAGAGGAAAAATATCTTTCGTTCTACGGGTACAATACTCGGACAACATTGCACAATTGTTGTTGATAGAGGAAGTTGCGAAAATCTCATCTCTCAAGTTATTGTTGATCGCCTCAAGTTGAAAGTTTGCAAGCAAAACTGCCCTTATTTTGTCAAATGGATGATGGCAGGTGATTAAGTGCTTGTTCGACATACTTGTAAAGTCGCTTTTGCTATTGGTGAAGTTTATAAAGATATAATTTGGTGTGATGTGCTACCTATGAATAGTGGTGATATTTTATTGGGTTGCTCATGGATGTATGACAAAAATGAGACTCATGGAATGCGCGATAACAAATGCACCTTGCATGGTGGAAAGTAAGTTACACTTCATCTTGAAAGGCCAGAGCCACTGAAAAAGAGTTTCAGGTAGTTGCAACAAAGGAAGTCTTTCATGTTCACCACATTTACAAAAATAAATCCGAAGAAGACTTGAGTTTGAGGATGAACTCTTCTTTCAACCCAAGGAGGATGATGCAGTCTAGAGCCCACAAGTGGTTGCATATAAATCTAATTAGATTACGCTATGTTATTTATTAGTAGCTTTCTAATTGCATTATTAGCGAAGTTTCTATTAATAGATATGGGTTTGCTCAGGCATTAAGTTTGCTTTTGTAATATATATGGTGCTGCAGAGAAGAAATTCTCAGACTTGATTGATTAATAGAATTGAGTTTTAACCCTGTGAGGTGCATCCTTGTGTGTGAAGTCTTTTCGAGGATCTTTAAAAGTGTCCTCGGACATATGCTTTGGCACTTTAAGCAAGCCCTAATCTTGGGGCCTGCATTAGTAGAGTTCTTATGGTATTAGGTTAAAAGTTAATGTATTTGATTAAAGTTAATGCATCGTGCCCTAGTAATAAAAAGGGATTGGGAAGCCTCCACCGGAGAAGAAAGGGTTAGTATTTTGGGTTCTCGGTTTTTCTCAGATTTGCAGAGTAGAGTTCTCGTGCTTCTTGTCGTATTCGGTTAAAAGTTACTGTGTTGCTCAGGGTCTACTGATGCAGGACCCTAAACAATTAATGAATGATATGCAAAGAGAGAGATCAAATCAAAATAATATGCACACTAAATCACACAGATTGGCACCAGCACAAAGCAATATTAATTTCAGCAATAGGTATTTATTTTGATTCGTCATACAAATCGGTCCCGCGAATGTTTTCCCCAAATCAGGAGATGGATCTTGCGGAAGAGGAACTACCAACTATTCTAGGGATTTTTAAATCAGCCAAATTTCAGATCTGAAAGTTGTAAATTCAGATCTGAATGTGGAAATTCAGCAGTTGGTTACTAACAGTACTGATCTAGGGTTCAAATTAATATTCAGATCTGTCCAAACTTGGTTTAGATTCAGATCTACAGGCTATTTGGACTGTATTTCTTGAGGTTTCGGATCTGGTTGTAAGGCTTATGATGTCCAAAATTCAGATCTGGGACTGTTAGGATGACTTCTCTTCTTAACCCAAGATTGGGCTGGTTTTAGAAGAAGAGAGGAAGGGTTTCTTGGACTGAAAGGCTGGATGTTCTTTACCAAAAGAAAAGGAGGAGGAAGAATGCCTTAGAGAAGATGATTTACTTGGCCTCACGCCAAACTCCCCAACTAGGGCGAGAAAGATCCAAAATCTCTCAAGAAGACTTGAGAAGCTTTCAGCAAGAAGAGAGTTCTTTCATTCATCAACAATGGCTTCTCCAAGATGGAGTTACAGTTTAAAAGAAGAGAAAACTCAGCCCTAATCAATCAATGGCTGAGATTTAAAGATGTCACTTAAGACAACAAAGCAAAAGAAATAGAAAAAAAAAAAAAGAAACATAAAAGAAGGCTGGCCGAATGGGAGAACTCCCCCTTGCACGCATTCCAATGTGGTCTTTTAAGTTGTGGGCCCTCCTCTAAATGCATTGAAATAAAACTACATATATTGGGACCCCTTTTTATTACATAACTTAACCAAAACAACTTGGGACCCTTATTAAAATTAAAGCAGCATTAAAACAGCAATAACTCTTCTCCCTTGGCACATCCCAAGGTGGGGCCTTCTACTTGCATGCCTTGGGAGCCCTCCAACGATGGATCTTCATCGATACTATGATCCAACGGTGGATCTTGTAAGCCAAGATGAAGTAACCCCATAAAAGGATAATCCATCCAAATTGAGGTCAGGCTACGCACTTTCCTTCTTGGTTTGATGCCCCCATCATCTACGGAGTGATGCTACACCAGAGAAGAAAGGCTTGGTATTTGGTTTCTCATCTTTTTCTCGTAATAAAAGGTAGTTTTTTTTTAAGACTTTGCACCGAAAATGACATGTGCGGTAGGAACTATAGGGTTCTTTTCAGTGTAGGTCCCAACTAAGGGTTTTTTTCCCGTAAAATGCTCTTGAATTTTTCACTATGTGTGCTCTGTGCTCCATCTATTAAGACTGCATCCAATTTGTATATTTTATAAACTGGATTCTTTACCATTTTCTCAGTGGTTCAAGTTCTTATATTGTTCCAAACCTATAATTGAACTTGTGCAATGCCATGATAGGCAGAGAAGGAATTGAGCTCGGCTGTTGAACTCTTGGAGCATGCTACTTCAACACTACATATTATGAAATTGGCGGCAAAAGATGAACAATGTGCCTATATTTCTACCTGGTCTAAAATGGTTTTGGCTTGTGCACAAGAGCTGCAACATGGTGCGATGATTTGGAAACAATCAATTGAGAAGAGTGCCCACTTGCATATCTTGTCTGAACATCAAGGTGCGTCCAGATAACGATTCATCATTTCAGCTCTTGGTTGAACATTTTTTATCTTTATTTATAACAGTGACATTCTACCTGTAAATAAATTGCATTGGAAACCAGTTATAAGGACACATTGAAATTTGAAATGGCCTTGAGGATTAGGCCTCATTTTTTAATGGTTTTTCATGTAATGAGTAGGGATGAGATCCACTGCTGCCAAAGCATGAAAATTTCATGCCTTGCACATATGTTGATTGCATGCATAGTTCATATTGGATGAGATCTAGAGGGTTGAGTTGTTTGGTCCATCCATGAATTTGCGTTAGACCAAACCTACATGAATTAAGTTGTATTTTTATTATTTGATTTAATTTTAAGTGGGGAAAGGTTAATACATTTGCTTTCCATGAGTTAACTAAATTCAGAATTAAAAATCCATTATTTTAGGGCTTTCATTCATTATTTGAACATATGTAATTATAATTGGAGCTGGATGACCAGCACAATATTGGACGTTTTATGTAATTTCTCATTATTTCTTCTCCAGCTTTGAGTTTCCTCCATTAGAGAACCTTTCAGTTGAGATTAGGGCTAGAAAATCAAAACTTTTGTGGCTATTTTCTGGTGAGTAGCACTTGAATTTTCCTTGGTGACTGCTGGTTGGAAAGTTTTTGGTGGTACCAAGTCCTGGGTTGCATCACTATGTTATCCATGGCTCGTCAATTCTCCATTGATGGATCATAGATCATCATCATCGTCATTAAGGTTCAAAATCGTGGCTTTGGTTGGTTTCGGCCAGTCCTAGAAGTAATAGGTTTGGTTGATAGTTATCAGCTGTATTGGTGTATATATTTTTACCTAGAAGAATGTGTAACCAAATAAAAAAATCCTAAATATTGTAGAGTGATAGATTTTAATATTTTGTTGCATCAGGTTATATTATGCATATAAAAAATTCAAAAAAAAAATTGAAAGTTGAATATGGGCGATGATAATGACCAACGCGACTGATAATAATAGATATTAAGTATGAATTATTGATATGTTGGTTACACAGGCTAATGTTGTAGCAGCATGCATTCATACCCACTATTTAGCTCAGCTGCTTTGAACAACAGTCATCCGGCATTATCCCTTCTATTTGGGGTTTCCTTTGTGGCCCTTGCTTTTGACACAACCATACTTGTATGGCATAGGCAGCTGAAGAACAACAATTTTGTGCCCTTGACCAAGTTTCCATTTGACCAAGTTTCCAATGGACAGTAAGGGCCCATTGTTAACTGTAGGACCCCCTGTCAAGGCAAAGGTGATTTAGGTGTGAGTTCAACATGAATAGTTGGATCAATTTGTCAATTTTCCAGTTTGACAGGGTCATTGATATTCACTAGGACCATCCAATCATGATGATAGAGGGACCCAGTGCATCTGTTTTGACTTTTGAGGCCTTCTTATCTAGTTTCACTCCATATGAAGGTGTTTCTTATGATTGTGTGCAAAGGCTGTGAAACTACGATCCAATGGGCTTCATAATTGAACAGAATCTGTTCTACAAATTATGCTTCATGACATTTTTTTTTTCATGTTATGGATGTCTCAGCGGTTATTCTGGGCATCACCGTCTTTGACTCCTGGGGCTGTCCTATATGTCAATAAAGTCACATATTAGTGTCTGATTACATGTTCATTGGGTAATCATTCTTATCATTTTTTGTTTATGATACAGGCCTCCAATATTTTGTTTCCCTTGGAGAAATTTATAGAGTGTCTGAAGTTTTGAGAGCTTCAGCAACATTGTATAAGCCTTGGATACTATCAAACTGTGGTGACTCCATGGGCATATCCGTGAGCTTGGAGGAGTGTAAATCTGCCTGGATGGATTCCGGATTGAAGGAAGCCCTTGAGAGCATCTCGAGCACAGTGCATCTTGAACACAAAGGAGCGATCAAGGCACTACTAGAATCTGTACTTGCTATTCATGAACTTGATGCACTTGCTCTCCAAAACCTTGTTTTTGTTCAAGGGGAACCAATCTGTAGATTATCATTGTTATCATCGCAAGTGTCACAAGGTATGTTAAAGAAAAAATGCATTGGGTCTTAAATCTTGCCTTTCTCTCATCTCTTCTACTAACCAGTATCTCAAATGAAACAGACATGAAAGTGGTGGTTTGGAATGGGGAGCACTACTTTCTCAAGCTTGCGAACTTGTGGGCCAATCGGTTATCTCGTGATCCTCCAGAGCTGCCACAGATACATTTGTACCGATGAGAAGAACCATCCAAGTGTTGTGGTCTGCTGTACTAGAACTCATGTGGCTGCCTTGTAAATGCAATGTGGATTTCCTTCTAGACGCTTTTCCTCACTGTGGAAACTCGAAGCTTTCGACTTGCTTAGGAAGCCCAAGGGAACAACAATCTTGAATTCAGAGTGATACGAGCCATAGTACTGGCAGTGGAGCTGTTCCATGTTAATGTTCTCCAAGGCCCTACTAGAATCTGCTTTTAGTGGATTCTATTTCTCACAGATGGGATGGCTTGATCCTGAAAGGTACCCAATTCATTCTCTTGTGCATTCTTTTTTTTTTTTTTTTGTAGCATAAAATATTTGATATTATCCTGTTTGTTCAAGGGTTAGTATGATTTGATTGCATTCAACCCTATAGAGAGGATACACATCATAATTGTGGAAAATGTAAAATTGCCGTTTGGCATAGATTTTATATGATTTTGTTTGCTTGCAGATTTTGACAGGACAGAATCTTTGGGAATGATGTCAACATTATGTATTCATTGAGGAAAAGTTTAGATTGCATGTCATTAATTAATCTCACATCTCAAATTTAATTAGCACATTTTTTCCTTGTCTAAAGATGCTATTGGGCACTACTTGGTGTGCAATCATGCTGATTGGTCTTAATCTGTGTACATAGGTACTTTACATCATTGGCAGCTTGTCTATTGGTTGATTTAATTAGTTTTAATGCAAATGTTGGTATGAGCAAATTCTATTCTTGCCAATTACTTTATACTAAAAGGCTCCACATTTTCTAATAAAAAATTGAAAACAAAATGTTGTTATTTTTTTGTTGTGGCCTGATCACAGCCATTTTGTGAGATTCTTTTTCACAGCATTGTATATTTGATTTGATCCTGTTCTATTTGAGGAAGTAGCTTGTATTACATCCAAGAAATATTTGAAGTAATCCTGTAGTAATTTGATACTACAACTAAGATGCATAGAGGTTCCATGTACCTCCTCTTAATTTAGCTATTTTCCTTCTCTTAACCATCAGTCGTTGAAGTTCTAGTTCTTGTGCATTATTAATGTTAATGCCATCTTTTTATTTTTAATTTTCTGTTTAAGGCTTCATCTGGTGTCTAGAAAAATACACCCGTGGGCTTAAATATTGTGTAAATAATGTCCTATAAATTGTTAATATATCACTTTTGTTATTTATATAGTTTACTTGTCCCAGTCATGATGAGATAGATAACCACAAGGAATCTCTGTTTTTATTGAAGATTATATGACAGTAGAGATAGCATTAACAATCCTTATCTTCAGCTTGAGAGAGAGAGAGAGAGAGAGAGAGAGAGAGACTAGTAGCTCCATTCCTTTGGAAGAAATATCTCTGGTGAAGAGCCAAGGGACTTTGTCAGAACAGAGTGTTGTGGTGAAGCATTATTCTCAGAGACTTCATCGCTAATTGAATTGTAATCATGGTTATTTATTGGGTTGCGATTTGTGCACTTGAGATTATCTACAATTTCTGCAAATCATAAGACTGTCTACGTTAATACAAATGCAAGCCGGATGGGAAAACTGATGCAGTCTTAAATGAAACAAGCTAAGATATTAAATAGTTTGACCTCGTTGAGGTTTGAGGTTGGAGCCTAATGCATGCACGTTGAGGTTGAGAGCATGCACAACGCGAGAAGGGAGGAGAACTGTCGAGCAACCTGCACAATTTGCACAGGATTAATCATGGACATTGACACTTTTAAATCACTGATCTCATCATTAATATTTAATTGCTATTTTTGCATCATCAGTTAGTTACAGCTCCTGCCTAACTCGTCTCTATTGCAACTACAGTGGGTATGGAACTGAGGTAATGGATCCTGTACCTGGTTTCTTGTTAGGTTGGAAGTCATCACCCACCCTCCGGGGGAGGAAGAAGCCAGTGCCACATGATCTCTGACCAGAGCTTAGAAAAATGGCCTGCATTCCTGGCCCACCTGATGCACGGTTGGTCGGATACCTAGATCTTTGACGCGATGATTTCCATCCGGGCTTAGGGAAGGATTGTTGAAACTATAATGCAAAATAAAAAAAATAAAAAAAAAGAGGGAGAAATTGATTAGTAAGGCATTTTCTGTTTCTTCCTATTTCATTCAGTAGGTGTACATGTTGCATGGAGAAGAAACAATGGGTTCAGGTTTTGTAACCAGACTGAAACCAGAATTACTAGTAGGGAACTTGGACCCGCCTAGACTCGGGGGCCCGATTCAGGTGGAGTTGAGTGAGAAAGGACCTGCTGGCTTATTTTTGTTTTCTGAGCAAATCCCGCCTCACTCAGCCCCCACCTGATCTTTTAAATTGGGTCCCACTGCTATGATCCATTAAGACCTTTTAATTTTTGGTCCATGAGCCTGATGCACTGTGCACCCTCTCCCATCTCTGTTCTTGCAAGTTTAGACTGCGCTTTTGCCATACAGCCTGGTCTCTTGCATTTGTGCAGTGTGGGATTTTTCCAATCCAAGCTGTGGGAATGTGGGATCCTCCCCTGCATGGAAGGCACAGACCGAAAAATGCCATCCGATACCTTAGGACGATCTAAAACCTAGGGTAGGACACTTGACAATTGACATCATTCACTCAAATTTGATTCTTATGGGGACTTCAGTAATCATGGTGGGACCTTTGGGACCCTATATTTGATGGACCAAGTTATTGGAAGATCAACACTTGCAATTAGCTCAGCCGGAAATCATGAATTATGGAATAATTTCATTGAAGATGGGTTTTTTTTTTCAATTAAACATGACTTTGATACTTGTAAAAAAAAAAAAAAAAACCACTGGAGATGAATTTTGACACTTACAAAGGTCCTGAAATACATATTTTTTATTAGCTATATTTGTGCTGTGTCTTTGTCAATAATTTCGAACTAAGAGAATGAATACATAACAAACTAGAGATGCTAATTTCAAACTAATACAGAGATGATGCAAATCTCTCTCTCCATTTTACTGAAAAGTTTTCAAAGTTTCAAATTCGAGTATCTTTCTTATTCAACATTTTTAGGATTTTGGCATTAGATACAATCTTACAAATGCGAAATAGAATTGGGAAAGAAGGGGGTTCTAACTAATAGAGTTATGAGTTCCAATACAATAAAAAGTAATAAATGGGATGCATAAAAACAGGGTTGAGTTATGATTTCCGGACTGATACAGTTAAACATCAAAGTCAATGAGCCATCCGATTCATTATGTAACTGCCGACTTTTAAAGCCATGGTTAACCAAGATGCTAGGTGAGACACAATTTAGTATGTCAGGCTATGGAACCTTTCTTTCCAATTTAATTAGGTGAGGCACAATTTAACGCCATGGTTTATCGCATTGGTAAAAATCGTAAAAGTCTTTTCCCATGCTTGATGACCAAGGTTCGAAGCTTGTGAATCCTCCCACGTCCGAGTAAATGTTCTCAGTTAATAATAGTTACCAAAAATAAGGATGATGTCAAACTTGGTCAGACTAAGTAGTAAATTCCAGCTTTTTTTTCATCTCTAATTAGCATGTATTTGTGAGTAGACTTGAAAAAATAAAAATTTGAAAAAAATTTCAAGAAAGTCAGGTCAAGAGTTTGGAGTCAAATTGACAATTTTTTTAAATCAGTGAGTGTATAATTACATTTTAGATTACTCTAAGCTCAGCCAGGCAAAGAAGAATATTAATGAAAATAAGTACCAGAGAAGAATATTCTATTTAAAACAAAATAATGCCATCTTAAGGGAACAAAACTATTCACAAAAAAAATTAAGAAAACTAAATTGATTCAATAAAAAAATAACTATTAACCCATAGTTTGACATACAATCAATAATAGTGCAGATGTAGAACCACGTATATATCGAATATCAGAATGATAATATGCCAATTTTATTATACAATTGTGTCCCTTGACACTAACATCGTCAGAAATTATCTACTTAACCATTTGTCATCTTAAAAGATGAGGATCTGAAAAACGTTGGGGAAGTTTTTCTTTTTTTTTTTTTTTTAATGGGTTTTGTCTAGGATATTAACCAGGAGAAAATAGAAATGTTTCAAAAATCAAACTTTTTTCAAAATGTGAATGAATACTAAAATATAGAACTTTTCGAAATAAGTAAAAATTTTGCAATTTGTGGAACCAACAACAATAATATTGCAATCACAACGATTGTTCTCAAAATATGAAGTCATGTCGACATTCTAAGATTTCTATTTTCATAGCATGATGAGCTTTTCGTCAAGCATTCGTATTGGATTTTTTATTCGGTACCCTAGTTTTATTTTACAATTATGTTACCCTTCCTAATAGTTACAATTTTCAGCTCATTTTGGGATTCTATTCGTCATGTATGAATTCTATAGCATCTAACTTAAATAGATGATTCCAAGGCTTTCAATAAGATATCATGCATGTAAATTAATGTTGCAACTTGATCCCAAAACATCACTATATAACCACAACCATATAATTGCATCGTTCTTACTTTATTTATTATCGCATTATTATTCAAAATATACTCAAAACTAGATTTGATAAATGTTTATAGACAAATACGCTTTTTATCTAAAACGTGGGTATTACTTATTTCTTTTTAACCACATAAAAACTAGTAAATGCAATAGGGTAAAAAGTGCACCCGAGAAGCTTGGTCTTCTATCAAAGGAACATAAGGGAATCGTCGATTTTTTTGCTGAGGCCATGAATGTTCCTGCAAAACGAAATTCACAACAAATCAAAAACATAAAATTTAGATGAAAGCTCAATGCACCAAAGCAACCCAAAAGAATATAAGAAGAGTTTGCAGAGAAGTAATGATGAACTTATGATAGCCATCAAATGAGGGACCTTTGAATCATATGTATCGCTAAAAATATGTGAAGGTAGCCACAGCCTTCCCTCCTCAAAACCCAGAACTCTGGTGGTGTCAAAGTCCTCTGCCATAGTAGCTTTTTTTTTAGAGAGAGAGAGAGATCCACTTCTCTTCTTCTCCTTTCTTCTTGTTTGATAAATGGTAGATGCGTTTGCTTTCTTCTTGTATTTGAAGATTGAAAAAGGGTAGAAAGAGAGGGTCTTCACTCTTCCTGTTCCAACCCCGGACCTGCAACGTAACCAATTATGAAAACGTGGAGAACTGGAGATTGAGGGATGTTTCATTATAAATAGGTTGACAATAAAAAAGTCCCCTCGTGGTTCTTCAAAATTGCAATGGGAGCCATCGGTTTCCAAATTATTCTACTAGTAAATGAAAGAAAAGGCACTCACCCCATTTTATGTGGATCCCACTTGAATGCATGTCATTTATGATGAAATGAGGACATCGTGCTCCCAACTGGAATGAACCAACGGTGTAAATTATAAGGTTAGTGGGGAAAGTGAGCGCATATGTGCTTGGGAGCGGATCCTCCAAATCTTACGTAAATCTAGACCATCCAAATTGTGGCCATCATTTTAGATGATAGAATATGCTTATGGCAGATATAACCAATGATGATTCGACTCATAGATATTAATCTTTCTCTGAAATTCATTTAACGCATTTGATTTTGCTCTTTAAATTTTCACAAATTGATCTCGATCTTCATTTCCGTGTGGCCCATCATGCCAAGTGGGACCTCACATGGATTCTCCCTTACACTCTGTTTGCATGAGTCAAGGATAAGAAAAATCAATCAACGTGATCAGATCAAACAAAAGAGACTCTAAAAAACCTGTGCTAGGGAGATCAAACCCTAGATCAAATCTCTCTACCGAATCAGAAAAAAATCATCTTAATCCACAAACTATTGTATGATGAAAGACCCACCTGTGAACTCAGGGGCAGACTCAATGTAGTCAAGCGGGCGCAGTTGAACCCGTGTGATTCAAGAAACCCCCTTATATTTTATCTTAAGTATTTTAATATTATTATTTAACTTTTTCACTTGACCATCACCAATATTACCGAAAAGAAAATCTTGGGTCCACTATTTCTGCTGATTGGGGCTCTAGATTTAAAAATTCAAGCCATTTTCTAATTTGGTAAATAGGTAAGAGAGCAAAAGGGTATTTTAGTAACTTCCTTGTCTTTTGCCCCTTGCAGTAGAGATTAGGCAAGCGACGTGGGTTTGGATTGGGTTCGGTAAACCCCTCTTCTATCGGTTGTTGCAGTTATCATTCTTCACGTAACACATAACAACACCTTCCACTCTCTCCAACTATTCCACACACAACTTCACACGCATGCACGCATTTGTATTCCTTTGTTAATTCCCTTCCCACCCCTTTTTCCTAACTAGAAAGGGGTTTAGACTTACATAGACTCACACAAGGGTTTTATGTTTCTTAACTACACCACCTGTAACACTAGCGCTTCTTCTCCTTAACAACCCCACCAACCAACTTCTATTTTGTCAAAGCTTTCCAGCCTCCAATTTGACCAAAAATCTTAGGTACACATTATCCTTGTGGAGAGGCTCATGAGCATATATAATAAGGTTGATGGATATGCGATGCTTTGATTGTTCATAGTTTCTCCTGTCAAGTTGAATTGTGGCCCCAGATGAGTGAGGATTGTATGATCACTGTAGTTTTCTTAATTTATAGATTGGATGATAACTGGTTGGTCATGATGATGGGACCAGGATTAATATTGATGAAATGACTGTGGTTGGAGGTTCATGGGCCGTGGATTAGAGATTATGTGCAGTCAATGGTCAATGTTTTGGATGAACCAACTTTGACCTTTTTATTAACATGATTTACCCCAAAGGGAATAGGGATGAAAATGGGTCTCTCAATCCCCAAATACGCAATGGATGCGAACTGGAAAAATGGAGCATGAGTCCAATTCAGGGATTAATGGAAGAAATGAAATTATTTGGGTTCAACCCAAGTCCAGATTTACGCCATTAATAATTTAGATCTAAGCATATTTACTTCTTTATACAAGAAAATTATCATTTAATGGGGCAAGACTGAACTCAACTCAAGGCTTGGTTCAGGTCCATAATTTCAACTTAAGTGCATTCAGGTTAGGCCTGTCAATTTGGCCCTGAAACAAGGTCAGCCCGGTCCTCAAAAAGCCTTTAAAATAAGGGCTTTTGTTTTTAAGAAAAAGCCCCATGGCTGGGCTGGGCTTGGACAAAATTTTGCAGGTCTTGAGAAATACATTTTTATATTATATTATATTATATGTATACACTAAAAATACGCATATAACAGTCACACATAGAAATACTAAAATGAGGGGATATGAAGGAAATCTCAGACCCCCATAACTATCAAAAAATGCCAAAAAAAAAAAAAAAAAAAAAAAAACAAATACCCACATGCTTAGTTCATTTCATCCTATTTAATTATGTTAGTGCACAAGAAATATGAATTACATGGTTGCTTTCAATCCCTTCTATTTTAGTTGCCTTTTTTTTAGGATTTTATATTATTTTTATGCATTCTTGCTACTGCAAAAGAGGTGCAGTGCTCTTGTTGATGAGGATACACTTTTTCTTCTATAGAGTAACTTAAGATGTTGATTTTGTATGTGTATGGAACTTCAAGGATTTGGTGTGTCCAAATATCCTTTTTCTTGGTTAATTAGAACTCTCAATTTTTAAAGTATAAACTAATAGTGATTTTTTAAGTGCATTTAATTTACTATTGGCGGAAATCCAACAATGCTTATATTAGCAATTTTGTAATTGGCTGAATTCAGGTATTAGACAAAACTTAAGTCCATGATCTTTATTTTATATTATTAAGTTTGGACTATTGATCGTGTCACAAAAATGCTAAATTAAAGAAAATAGAAATTACTGCATGCGCCCAAGCAGATATGCTCATGCACTCAAGCGGGCTTAGACAGAGACTACTGCGCTCAAGCCCGGGAAGACCGCGAAATTGCAAATAATTAGATGTGCGTGACACTCGCTCTAGCGGATGCTCACAAGTGCTCGAGAGAGTAAACGATAGAAACCCATTGAACTGCACAGATCTTTTTCTTATTTGTGTAAGAACTTTCTGTTTCAATTGAATTTGGTTTTCAACCCTAAGGTATGAATTTTGGATTATAAAATGAGGGTTTGTCTCAACCCTATGTATAACACGACAATAAAGCTCTCCAAGTTCTAAATTAAGATTGCCATTAGAGAGATTATTTAGAGCTTTCATGAGCGATTGGGCTGAAGGCTTTAAGTTCTAAAGTTGATATTTCTACTTCATCGTAGGAGATTTGTGGCTTTTATTTCCTTGTAGAAGATTGTTCTCTTGTTGAAGAGACTTGTTCATTATGAAGATGAAGGCACTGAAAGTAGGGCACTGAAGGACTACATGGTGTGGAGATCCATCAATAAAACTACAACGCCTTGTGTCAAGGGATTCACTATAGGGTTGTGAGTAAATCTTATACCACAAAAGTTAGTGATTGATTTTGTTTACTTTGGACTCATGGTTTTTTTTTTCCATTTAGGTTTTCACGTTAAATTGTATGTTGTCTTCTTTATGTGATTGATTACTTTTATTTTTCCACTGCATAGAAGTAGTAATCGAATCATAATCTAAATTAAATCTCAAGCATCTTAAACTTTCAACTTAATAGTCATAACAGTGTTAAATTGAAAATAATTTCAATACATAAAAGCTAGGTGAATATAAATATTTTAAACTTTTCAAAGATAAGGCTTTGATGAAATTTTTTGGTATGTGAAAATTATTACAAGTGGTGTAGATAGAATAGGCTTTTAACTGTTTTCTTTATTTAATAAAATAAATAAACTTATACGTCTAGAGCCCAAGTTACAAAAGCAAGTATAACTTTGTTTGATAAAAGAAAGATTTTAGACACAGGTTCTATCCTCTAAATGTTTTCTTAGTGGTTTATTTGCAATCAAGGCTAAACAAATAATGATTGGTCAACACTCAATACTTGATAGCCATATTAAAAATAAATAAATAATAGTTTTCTTATTTTAAGGCCTGAGCCCTGCTCGGCCCTAGCTGGCCCGGCCTATCCCGGCTCTTTGACACCCTAATTCAGGTAATGATTGGCAATCAAATACTTGGTAAAAGGATTTTTGCTTGTCATATTGGCATGGAAATCCACATTTGAAAATTGTAAAGCCCTGAAGAGTTCCATATCCACCTCAAGTTTCCACCCACCTCTACAGAATGTGGAATCCACTAAAAGGGAGAGTATAAAATCCTCAAATCTGTGAAGTCCTCACCTATTATCTTATGTGGCCTAAGAAATCCTCTGCGATTCAAATCCTTAGTGAGGAAAGTCCTATTCTAAAGCCCTTAGTGAGGAAAGTCCTATTCTAAAGCCAGTGAGAAATTCTTATATCAGTCGATTCCTCACCTATTTCTAAATGCGACCTCAATGTTTTATGCAATAAAGAATATGTATTTGGGCTCTATTCTATCCAGGGTTCCCAAGAATTTCTTTTTTTTTCCAAATAGTGGTTCCCCATTCCAAGGGCAATTTCCTAGGTCCACCACTTCTTATAGGGTCTTTGTGGATGTAGGTCAATCGTGGGAGGATAGTGTAATTGAAAGGTCTCATTGTGGATATAAAAGATTTTGGGAAGAAATCACCCCAGTTCAATCATTACAACCATTGATTTAATAGCCTTATAGTTTAACAGTTTCTTGGTTATGTCTTAATTTACCTAACTCAACAGTGAGCAAAGCTTACATTAATGTTGAATTAGAGTGACTGCCAATTGATAGTGCCAGCAAGTGTGAAGGGGTTGGATTAATGATGGGTTCCAATATGGTAGTAAAAAAGTCACTTCTTTTGTATCTTTCAACCAAAATAAATCCCATCTTTTATTTTATGTCGCTGGAAAATACCCTTCTAAGAACAGTTTGCATAAAGCATCATGCAGACAGCTGTGTGGGG
The DNA here is from genome assembly GCA_037013555.1 of Sextonia rubra. NCBI lineage: Eukaryota > Viridiplantae > Streptophyta > Magnoliopsida > Laurales > Lauraceae > Sextonia > Sextonia rubra. Next base: position 128,918,556 of record JASUAD010000001.1, read on the forward strand.
CTCACTTGGGGCCTCCTATGATCCACCCAACCCCACACTCTCGCAGGTTGAATGTCACAAAATCCTAGTTTCTTGCACTATTCTGGTTGGGATTGAACAATTGGATTGAAATGATACAACATCCAAGTACTATAAAACCATCAAACTTGATGACCATAGATTAAGGAGTTAGGCTGGTCTTATATATTGGAATTTGTATACAAGTGGGTCATATTCAAATCTTTAGCAAGCCAAAAAAAGGCACCCAACTCAATTTTGAGGCCCTTCGGATAATAGGATAACTAGTTTAACCACCCTTGCATATAAAAGCATAGGCATGAATATGCATAAAAAATAATTAAAACCAAGTCTCACAGATGCTGAGATTATGATAGATAAAATTGTTCATATATTTTAAGTTTTATTGCATAATATAGCAATTTATAATAATAAAAAATATGCACCTGCACAGCATGCATCTAGATCATGCTTCAGGCGCATTGTCAGAAGTAAGTCCTAGCAACCTAATAGTGCAAATAATGAAAGTGTATTAATTGCCAAAAATAGAAATAAACTGTATTAGAGTTCAATATAGAACAAACCTCTGTTAGGAGCCTAAAATATAAGGAAACTATAGAAACCGAATCAAAATTGAAATAAAAAAAGAAAATGTACAAACAGTCCAAACTAATAAGGAAATTATATCAAAATATATTAAGATTCTAAATGAATAATGGAACTCATCCAAATTGAAATCAAAATTATAAATTGCATCAAATTGAGCATCAATTTTGAAGTCAAGCCTCCCTCACTTCATATATATTAATCAGAGTTCCTTCTGTATTTGTATTTTTTCACTACTATGGACTAGTGCCATGGGACGACTGCATTGAGACCTACACGCCAGCCGCCGAGGAATCCATACATGGAAGGGCATAAAGGATGAGATATTGTCTACTTGCCACTGGGCTGTGAGGCAGTTTTGAAATAAATATGCTTCCAAATTCCATCGACATTCCTATTTCAAGTGGGATTATTCTAGAAAGGTACACATAAAAATAGAATTCTAAATTCTAACTAAGTGGAGATCAGACTTCAGAGACGTAGACCTCCCAAAAAAAGAATCACACAAGTACCATGCAGGGATGGATGGGTGTACATTTATCTCAACTTAGTTCCAAATACCAAAGAAAAAAACTTTGGCCTCTCTGTGCAGATCACTTGGGAAGTGAATTGAAGTGATGGTAATTTTAAAGAGGTCAGGAAAGAAAATGAGTTATATAAAAAAAATATAAAATCTCAAGATTCACATGCTTGGATTTTTGTAATTTTGTGATATGAGAAGAAGAAACTTTTTTTTTTTTTGTGTACCTTTTTAGATACAAAAAATAACTTTTGTCGTTCAGCGTTCAGTGGAATAGAAGAATTACTTTCTTAACCTCCTTGGTTTTTAAATGTAAATTTTAAAATTTTATACTTTTTAATATATCCCCTTGTATTATCTTGTTTATAAAGTGATCATTTACTACAAATCACTTTAAAAGAGAATTGCCCACATAGGCCGAAGGTCTAAATAGTTGTAGGGCCCATGCTTAGATTGACGAAGGCCAGCACCTTTGCATGGCTTAGTTTGACTAAAGTGTACCACATACAACATGGATGGCCTTCAATGTCCAATTTAGTAATAATAATAATAATAATAAATCATAATTACATGTGTCATCTTTTACATATGCTTTTTAATCCATTAGAGCCATGGTTTTAAAGCTAGGTAGGCTCTACCAAGCGGCATTGCTGGAAAGGTTAAAAGGTTTCAATATATAAGTGTCATTGTCTTTTTATAGGTTTAATTCGGTGACTACAACGCCTTTAAATCAATTAAAAATTTTCATTTTTATAGGATCGAAACAAACTGAAATATCAGCCAAAAACCCGTACATTGATTGGCTCGAGATCAAGGTCGGACAGTGAGCAGGACAGCAAAGAAGGCTCAAATTGATTGCCTTGTGAGCTGAGTCAAACCCGGAAACGTTTACCGCTTCCCCGCTGGAAGATGGACGACGGTGGGTGTAGGCGTGCAGCTATGGTCAGGGGTAGTGATGACCCGGGCCGCGGTAGCTGCATGTCAATTTTGAAATTACGTAGAGATTCAAATGCGCTCGACCATGCTCCTCTTATATCTAATAAGGATTGCCCTCACCGTTTTTCCTAAGAGAATAATGGTGTGGCTTATTTATCACCCAATTTAAACTTAATGATAAATAATGACCTCCCGAAAGTTATTCAAATGGATTGGATAGTTAGATCAAGCTTACATGCATCCAAATGAATTGAATTTGTAGGCCACAAATGACCGGCTTAACAAACCTAGATCTAGGCTGCACAAAGACAAGAGTCGGGCCTATTGATAGCAATACCAATAAAGAGATTTTGTCTTTCGATTGAAATGCTCAATTACTTCATTAAAACTTAGTGCACACGCCCCTCATAGACAAATATGAATGAAAGTGGGCCTCATAAGCGGGATTCCATATGAAGAATATACATTCCGCTAGTGGGATCATGTGTGGAGGGAGAGATTGTATTGGGGGAGAGATTTTATGGAGAATAAATGAAATAGATGAGGGATTGTAGAGGGGGAGAGATTTTTATGGGGAACAAATTGAACAGATGAGGGAAAGAATATATATATATTGGAGTGGGGAGGAGATTTTGAATTTTGGTGATAAATAATTAAAAACGGTGGTAGAGAGCGGTGGTAAACTTCGCCAGTTTTGCTGCCGGTCCCAAGCCCGGGTAAAGGAGGAGGGTTGCGTTAGGTAGGTGACAGCCAGCGTAAAACTTTGTCACAACCCAAACATGAATTCTGAACAAATGATATTTCACGATAAGGCTAGGGCGTTCCCCGCTTTAAGCGACGCATTGCAGCATCGCCCGACTGCAGTGAAAAGTGTGCAAGGGCTACCGCATGACTTTGGACTAATACGGTTAAAGAAATTAGTCCATGAGAAGAAGAGGAGGAATAGGATAATTAGACTTGCTACTTGAAATATAGGAACCTTGACAAGCAAGAGCATGGAGTTGATTGAGGTAATGAAAAGAAGAAGAATTAGTGTGGCTTGTATACAGGAGACAAGGTGGAAAGGGAATAAAGCTAAGGAGCTCATGGATGGCTATAAGCTTTTCTATGCAGGAAAGAGTAATACAAGAAATGGAGTAGGTATAATTATAGATAAGGATTTAAAAGAGAAAATTGTGGGGGTAAAGATGTTTGGTGATAGAATTATAGCAATTAAACTAGTACTAGAGGAAGACATAATTCATATCATTAGTGCATATGCTCCCCAAGTAGGACTAGAAGAAAGTGTGAAACGACAATTTTGGGAGGAGATGGATGATTTAATGTGAAAAATCCCAAATAGTGATAAAATTTTCCTTGGAGGGGATTTAAACAGGCATATAGGAAGAGATAATAGAGGATATGAGAGAGTGCATGGAGGGCATGGATTTGGAGAAAAGAATGAATTCGAAAACACTATATTGGACTTTGCAGTGGCATTTGATCTTATAGTAGCAAATACTTACTTTAAAAAAAGAGATGAGCATTTAATTACATATAAAAGTGGGAGTAATAGGAGTCAAATAGACTTTTTTCTAGTTAGAAAACAGGACCGATTGGCTTGTAAAGATTGTAAGATTATCCCAGGAGAGAGTTTGACTACGCAACATAGGCTTGGAGTTTTAGATATTTGCATTAGAAGTAAAAAGAGAGCAGTAGTAAACAAAATGGACCCTAAAACAAGGTGGAGAGATTTGAAGGGGGAAAGAGCAAATATATTTAAGGACAAAATGATTGAGAAAGGAAAATGGAATATTGAAGGAGAAACTACAGTAATGTGGAATCAAATAGCTAATTGTATTAGGAATGTTGCAAAAGAGGTACTTGGAGAATCAAAAGGGAAGAGACATATTAATAAAGAAACATGGTGGTGGAGTATGGAGGTTCAGGAAGTTATTCGACAAAAAAAATATTGCTACAAAGTTTGGCAGGGGACTAAGAGTATAGAAAATTTTGAGTTGTATAATAAGGCAAAGAAAGAAGCTAAGAAAGTAGTAAGTAGCGCAAAGTTCAAAGCATACGATGACCTTTATAATAGGTTGGGAACAAGAGAAGGAGAAAAGGATATTTTTAAGCTTGCAAAAATAAGAGAAAAGAAAAGTAGGGACTTAGATCATGTCAAATGTATCAAGGACAATGAGGAAAATATTTTGGTAAAGGACAACGATATTATAGAAAGGTGGAAAGAATATTTTAGTAAACTTTTAAATGAAGAATATTTGGGCGATACAATAGTGGAGGAGGATACTTCATTACAAGAGTATACTTTTCTTCGTAGAATTAGAGGGGTGGAAGTGAAGGAAGCATTAAAGCGAATGAAGACAGGAAAGGCAACAGGCCCAGATGGTATTCCGATAGAGGTATGGAAATGCTTAGGAGAGGTTGGAGTAAGTTGGTTATGTAGACTATTCAATAAGATACTTGTGACAAAGAAAATGCCGGATGAATGGAGAAGAAGCATTGTAGTACCTATATTTAAGAATAAAGGAGATATACAAAATTGTACCAACTATCGAGGGATTAAACTTATGAGTCACACTATGAAGTTATGGGAGAGAATAATAGAGCAAAGACTGAGAAAAAAAGACTAAAATTTCGGAAAATCAATTTAGTTTTATGCCAGGGAGATCAACTATGGAAGCTATCTTTTCACTTAGGTAATTAATGGAAAAATACCGAGCAAAGAGGAAAAATCTATATATGGTCTTTATCGATTTGGAAAAAGCCTATGATAGGGTACCGAGGAATTTAATTTGGTGGGTCTTAAAGAATAGGAATGTCCCAAGAGGTTACATTGAAATTTTAAAAGATATGTACGAAGGTGCAATAACAAATGTGAAAACCACATGTGGAGAAACGGGCGGATTTCCCGTGACTATAGGCTTACATCAGGGATCATCCTTAAGCCCTTATCTCTTTGCATTAATTATGGATGAGTTAACTGTGCATATTCAAGAAGAAGTACCATGGTGTATGTTGTTCGCAGATGATATAGTATTGGTGGATGAATCAAGAGAGGGTGTAAATGCAAAGCTTGAGAGATGGCAGAGGGCATTAGAATCTAGAAGCTTTAAAATAAGTCGTACAAAGACAGAATATATGGATTGCAATTTCAGTGAACGTATACAAAGTGTTGAAATCACTGTCAAAATTGAAACCCATGAGATACCACGTAAAGATTCTTTTCGGTACCTAGGCTCGATGATTAGTAAGGATGGGGAGATTGACGAAGATGTGGAGCATAGGATAAGAGCTGGATGGCTGAAGTGGAGATTAGCTTCGGGAGTACTTTGTGATAGACAAATGCCAACAAAATTGAAAAGAAAATTTTACAGGACAGTGGTTAGACCAGCTATGACATATGGAGCAGAATGTTGGCCAATCAAGAAGACACATATTCATAAGATGGATGTAGCGGAAATGAGAATGCTTAGGTGGATGTGTGGTAAAACTAGGAAAGATAAAATTAGAAATGAGCGCTTTCGAGAACATTTAGGGGTAGCACCAATAGGAGATAAGATTAGAGAAACTCGTTTAAGATGGTTTGGGCACGTTGAGCGTAGGCCAGTAATGGCACCGGTGAGAAAAAGTTTGGATATACAGGTAGAGGATCCATTAAGAGGTAGGGGTAGGCCGAAAAAAACATGGATGGAAGTCATTAATTCAGATTTGAAGAAGTTGCACTTATCAAAAGATTTAGCTCAAAATAGAACGGAATGGAGAAATAGAATTCATGTAGCCGACCCCAATATGGTTGGGATAAGGCTTTGATGATGATGATGATGATGATGATGGTAGAGAGCGGTGGTAAAGGGAGTGATTTTAGTGGTGATGCAAAAACGGTGGTAGAGGGAGAAATTTAGCCATTTATTAGTCATCATAAATAATTAAAAGCAGTGGTTAGAGCGATTTCGGGGATAATGAAAAATTAAAAGCGGTGGTTAGGGCGATTTCAGGGATGATGAAAAAACTGTGGTAAAGGGAGATATTTTAAGGAAGCCAAATTTTGATGTCACGCGTATTTTCTTAAATGCTGACATGTTCTTTAAAAAAGAAAAAGCAAGCCAATGAAGCGGTGCCCTAGCCCATCCTCCCTATTGCTTTAATATATATAATGGGAAACCTTGTTGTGGGAATTCATTTGTGAGAAGTAGAGGTGGCGATGCTGCTACAAATAATGGAAATTTTTTCTAATTTTGTTCTTTCTTAATGTTATTGTATCTCTTTATTCTTCAAAAAGCAAACTAAAAAATACTCGTCAGTTAATTAGAACATTAGGAGAGAAAGGCAAATGAAAAGCAAAAAATAGTGTTACTTAGCATTGACGCAGACATCAGGGTGATTTTAGAAAATTCCTAAACTTCATATTAATTAGGAATTTTTTACGTACGACCACTACTAGTCATGCATAATCTTGTCTTGTGATTTAGATGTTTTCCATACCAATATTGCATAATAAATTTACATTATAAAAAAAGTACTAACATTGAGAACGTCTAATAAATCTTCTCAACTTTGGTCCTAAGATGAGATTATCAATGACTAAATGGGATTTTCTCAACTTTGGTTTTACTATGAGACTATCAATGGCTAAATGGTGGTCGTATTTTAAAAACCCTATTAATAGAACATGTTTCCATTTTTAGAGCAAATTTTTTTCGAAAAAGGGCTTTTGATACACTGCAGACATGTCAGAGATAGGACGTTTTTGAAAGGAAAAGTTTCAAATAAGGGCTTAGGCTTTTACTTTATTTCAAAAAAGGACAAAGGTCTTAAAACTTCTTAAAATAGTCTCTGAGTTTTTCAAGAAATTTTCAATTAAGGACATCCGTACATTTAAAGCTATTTTTCGGCAACTTTTTTTTCAAAATTTTTTAAAATACCTAAATTACCTTCCATTGAAATAAAACTCTAATTCAATTCTTCCATATTCTCCTCATTTCCTTTTATAGCATCATCATAGTAATCAAAGACAACTAACATCCTCACGATAATCGACTGCACGTAATGGTTATGGAAACTATGTCATGGCATTGAATAAAAGGTAATTTTAGTGTTTTTATAAATTTGAAAGAAAAAGTTGTCAAGAAGTACCTTCAAATTGTTGAATGTCTTCAATTATTTCCTTTTGATCAGGAAAAAAAATTCTTGGATATCTTTAATTAAAAATTTACTAAAAGTTTAGGGACTAATTTAAAAAATTTTAAAACTTATGCTCTTTTTTGAAATATGGCTAAACTTAAGGCATTATTTAAAAATTTTCTTTTTGAAATGCCTTTCCTATCTCCTTCCAGGTTTTGATTGTTGATCACAGGTTATCCGCTTTCGCATGTGCGCAACAAAGATAGATTAGAATTTTGTTCTGAACTCATAGAATTTCTTTTTTTTTCTCTTATTTTTTAATGTGTTTAACTTAAGAGGATCACAAAGTGGTTGAACAATCAATTTTAGGAAGTTTTTGTTAGTTATTAAATTAAAACCTTTAAACGAAACTACCAGTTTTAATAATAAAATAAGCAAGAGATAATTATTGAAGTCGTGCTTCGGAATTTTTTTGTGAGTTAAAATTATCAATTATGTATTTCAACATTATAATCTCTTTTTCAGCGTATACAATCAAACAATCACTAAGGCATTTCATTTTGCTGAGTACAATCTGAAGTGTATCTCTTCTATTTTACTGAGATCTTGACGACAAAATTGATCTATACAGTTACGAATTTCATTTATTTTAATCAAACATTTACCCATTTACAAGATTCAAAGCAAAGCTGGAATGAGAAGTTCACAGGATGCTCATTGAATCTATTATGCAATTCTTGTAATTAAGAGTCCACAATAATGATGCTCCATTGTAGTCAAATATTGCTGACAATGTATCCGGAGTATATTTGTGGTTATCGAATATTGAGTATTCATATGAGGGACATCTATATCAATGTCGTTTAAAAAACAATGGTACTGAGAAAGTAGCTCATTCCAACCAGTGCACTCAATTCTTGAATGATTGCTTTTGTAGCACTGGAGATTAAGTGCATGACATTCAAAATATCTATACAATTGTGTGGTAATGTTTGTGAAAACTAATCTATTACTCCTAATATCCTCATCGGAAGACGCAACTAGAAAACGAATTTGTTGTCGTAACATAAGTTTATCTTGCTTTCCACAGTGATCAATCATCATATCATATTCTTAAGACTAAATAAAGTACATTATACACGACTGTTAAGTTGATATATATTATAGAATTACAGTAAGAGCTCCAACGAATAACTCCTATTCGTTGAAAGTTTCAATTTGATTAAGCCCTTTACATATTTCAAGTTTGTTAATAGTAATCATATATTCAATTTTAGCATCTTGTGAAGCTTTTAATTTATTGTGAAATTGAACTAAGCACTAACAATGGTAACAATTAAATATATTTTGAAGAAACTTGTTGGATAGGAATAAGTTCATTAGAAGTTGCAACCAAACTTACGTAAAAATTAAAGCTTGCAACCCATTCCATTCACCATGTGTCACAACCTAAGCCCGGGCTTCTCTTAATTAGGGTAATATTCGATGTGCAACACATGTACTCCCGTAAAATTCTTTCCTAACTCCGTGATAGATTAAAATCTACAATGGATACTTACAAATCTTCACGCGTGTGTGGTCACTCAATGACAACTATCAAGGGTGTTCAATGCGGAAGTCTGTACTATCACTTGTACAATTCAAATTCCACGTGGTATCACAGCATGAACAGTCCATAATTTAAACATCTTAATTTTTACAAGACAATGGTTTCATTCATAAAAAATATAAAATCCCCAAAATACACATACATGATATACATGTAAATGCCATGATATATCGAATGAATTGTAGAGTGTATTCTGAAATCATTTAACTACATGGTCCATATACACAATTATGTACGAGTCTATAATATACAAGTGACACTACCACTATATGCAAAGCAAGTGATGTGAATGAAACGGTATGATGCAAGTACTATTCCCAAAATAACCCCAAACTGTAAACTCATGTTACTCGCTCCGAATCCAAGGACTAAATGACATCCTCAAGTGACTATACTCTAATTTTGGAGGAACCTCTAGAGTTTCCTTCCTACCCCTCCTCGATTTTTGTAAGATCGGTACCTGCATCTGTGCCTGCAACATGTCACAACCTGAGCACAGGGACCGGGGGTCAGAGAAAGTCTAACCAATGACACACATACTCCCGTGCATGTACACCTAGACCCCGTCCAAACATACACACACAAGGGATCATTCACACGTACAAACAAATGCACGCGGAAGCTGTACGTATCAAGGCATACCATAACATACCAAAAGACATAATGGATTACCAAAGCATTAGATTGATGACAAGAACAATTACAAGAACGTATGACAATAAAAAGGGCTCACAAAAATCAAAATACATATATCAATCAAGCCCACGGTACAAGTTACAGAAAAATCCCCCAAATAGACCCAGACTCAAATGAATGGGGAAAACAAAATGATGCAAACCGTACTCTGGAGGATGGATCAAGTCCACTCCTCTAGGCCGGAGGGGGCTTTGCGAGCCTCTCCTGGAGTCAGGTCGATCGACGCAGGATCGGGAGAGGGATCTGAGCCTGCAACACCAATAACAACTCATAAGTATAACGACTTAGCAAAATATAAGCAACAAGAAGATAACACGAATCGTATCAATAATGAGCAGAAATAGTAATGCAAGATCCATAGTAAACATGTTCGTATACTAAGCAAATTGTGCAAATGAATAAGCATGCTATCAGAATCATAAACAGATAACAGTCAAAGTGGCTACTACATTGGCCATATTCTCCCTTTCGAGAGCAGTCAGAATGAGAACACCAGCGACAGGGCCAGGGTACGCATGGCTCTCTAGTTCCCGGGGTCCGGAGTCCCAGGACAGAACACTCTGCAGAGGCAAACACATAAACTAAACCAAAGTCAACCCCGTCGGGTATCCTGAGGCTGAGGCTCAGTAGTGCCATGTAACAATCACAATCAAATCGGATGATGCACCTCAATCAATCGTATCACATACAGATCTCATATATCACAATAAACAAACAATAGGAAGTGCATCACATATACTGATACTCAATGCGCATAGCAATACGAATAACCAATGCAAGGAAGCACTGACGAATGAGTACAGATAACAATAATCACTGACTCAAGTACTCTACCGGAGCAACGATAGAAACATAGTAATAGAATGGTCATGCCCGGGCTTCGCTCTGGGGCTGCTGCATTTCCCACAGAATCAAGAGGTCCAGCGCAGAACACATAAGATGGCATAACCGAAGTCAATATGCTATACAGCTCAGATTACTTGACGAATCAAGGTCAATTACAAGCCAATCCTAACCTATTTATCCAGTGTTTCTAACCGTGCATGTTGATGTAGTTTTAAGTTATCCGATGCACCATTGTTTAGTGTTGCAGTGTATCCGAAATGTGCACCGAAGTCCCTTAAACCAACACCCATGGGGAGGTGCTAAACAACTGGATAACATACATAAATGAAACGCAGCCCTCACGATCATTCATGTCATTCAAACATTCCATTGGGCATGTTCAGGTTATCTACATTCTAACATGAAAGTCATATATGATCTCTTTCTTAAGCCTAGTCTTTTTATTTAGTTCTCAGGATGATACGGTATAGCCGTAGGTGACCTTACGGCTTAGCCGTAGGCATTTTACGGCTTAGCCGTAATCTGCACTGCGGCGGAGCCGAGGTTCCCCAAACTGTTCATCCGCATTTACGGCTCAACCGTAATTTACTCTACAGCGTAGCCGTATCCTAGTCCACGGCTTAGCCGTAGCACAATGTACGGCTTAGATCAGGTTGGGCCGTAGAAGAGTAGCAATTTGCCAACTCTCAGTTATTTCAGATGTTACCCTGTATTGATCTACGGTTAGGGTTATAGCTGGGTCTCGGCTTAGCCGTAAGACATTTCACGGCTCAGCAGTAGCACATTTTACGGTTTAGCCGTGAGTGCACTGAGTCATTTTCCTGCAACAGTTACAGACATACAGAAAGCGAACTTTTCGACTGAAAACAGAACTATAACAGCAAAACTGACTCAATAGGGCTGTCTAACAATGATGCATACAACAAAGAGTAAGAATACAAACAATCAAAACAATACCAATCGGTGTTCATGCTACTTGTGCTTATACTTACCTCACAGTGAAATTACACACACACGACAGTCGTTGCTTGGCTCAATCCGCTGGAAACACACCACAACTCACAGGCACTGCTCTCTTCTTTCTCATGAGACTAAAACAAAAGAAGAAAGAAAGAGAGCTGAAAGAGGGAGAGAAAAACTGAGAGAGAACGAGAGAGAGAGAGAGAGTAGGTAGGATCTTTATAAGATAAAATGAATCCAAATTACAAACAAGTCCAAACAGATTACACAATTTCCAGTTTGAGTCAACTGACGATCCAACGAGAGCAAACGAAATCATTCGGATCCAAGACAGTTACGAAGATCGACAAGCTCAACAAGATACACGCGTTGACATCAAAATGAAGCAAAACTGACAAGATCAAACAAAAGCCAAAATTACGAAAAAGGGCTCGAACTACCTAAACCAGGTCAAACCCAACCAAACGACCCATCCATGACTCAAAACGAAAAAAAAGCAAAATCAAAACACACTTAACGACAAAATCGCACGCAATTACCCACTAATCTGGATTAAATCAGGTCGGAGTGTTACACAACATCAATGGGATAATTGTGAATACGACGATTTAGCCAAGTACAAACAAAAGTAGAATAATGCACATTGCATCTTTGAACATTTGAGAACATACTATTAAGAAACTATTCAAATAACTAAATACATTTTACCATAACTTAAGTCATACATCAGGTGATGATTATATTTAGAAATTCATTAAGTAATATAATTGTACTCTTCTATGAGGGCTTAAATAAATCATGTGAGATTTACTCATTAGGTGGCTTGATTATACTCTTCCATGAGAGACTAAACAAATCATGTAAGATTTATTCATTAGGTGGCTTAATGGTGCTCTTCCATGAGAGCTCAAACAAATCATGTGGGATATACTCAGTGTCCCGGCCCAAGTACAACTGATTACCGATTGGGATTCCGAACAATCCTATTATCCACTGCAGTGGCCAAACTTAATCTTTAGTTCTTATTTACAAATCTCCATGGTTGGAGACTCATTAGGTGGCTTATTTGTACTCTTCCATGAGAGCTTAAACAAATTATGTAGGATATAATTAGTGTCTAGGCCTAGGTACAACTAATTACCTGATTGGAGTTCCGGACACTCATATTATCCACTGCAGTAGTCAAACTTAATCTTTAGTTCTTATTTGATTAGTTTCCATTTTAATTCCTTTTTTACAACTCAAATTCAATGTAAATAAAGAAAGTGAATACAAATAGAAGAATGGAGATTAATACAAAGTAAAACAAGTACTACTGCTATATCAATTCTTCCAAACACAAGCACTACCACTATATCAATTCATGGAAGGACAACAATATTATATTTTTCAATAAGTTAACAAGATTGGTTGAATTACTACCAATCCTAATCTAGGTTCCAATTGTCTCTAACTATCCATTCGAAGTAGTTTTAGGTTATCCAACATACGGCTATCCTTAGTTGATGTTTCATTGTGTCGTTAAAGTCCCCTAAACCCACATCAATGATTAGGTGCTAAACTAAGTAGATGATACACATGATCAGGTCTCGATTTTCAAGCTCACTCATGCATTCCAGGATTCCGTTGGTTAATATTAAAGGCCATGGTTCCATTACTAGGGGCTTACAAGGTCCTTGACACCTAATGATCCTAGTTGGTTAAATTTTACACTATAATTAACTTTTAGGTTAATTATAGAAGGTCTTTGGTAAAGAAAGTGAGTTAAATAGGCTGTAGGACCCCAAACAGGACCCTAAGCACAAAAGCCCAGCCGACTAGTCGAATTAAGGTTCGATCGGTCGGATTTGTCTAAAAGGGTAGTTCGACTGGTTGGACTTCAGGTCTAATCGGTCGAGCAGGTCACGAATTGGCTTCAGGTTCTCTAAAGTCCATTTTTTGTTCCTCCTCTTTATACCTGCAGGGAAACTTCATGTCCCATTGAAATGAGCTTCTAAATGACTAGTTTCCAATCCTTTTAATCTACACTCATTCATCAATTCATTAATAGCGTATTCATTTAATGAGACAAATTAAATATATAAGAGGGGCCGAAGATAACCATAAACAAAATATAAATCATCCAAATCATCATACTATTAGCATGCATTTACAAACTTCTACTTACACTTGCCTTTTTAACTAAGAGCTTCAACCTCAATTGACTTCTTTTGTATTCTTTGATGTAAAAAGTTCGAATTTATGTCAACCCTAGACATGCAATAAGAGAAAAACGTCAAGATATGAGAAATCTAAGCATGCATATCACATAGTGTATTTCAGTCATTTGCCATTAATTTATGAGGTTTCCAAATATCTCTAAAATGCTCTAATATGACTGGAGATTACCTAGACAAAAGCCCCATAGACTCACTTAAATTCATTCAAAAATGGAAACTAGGAACGAAGAAGCAAAAACCCTTTTGCATGTAGTGCTAATAGACTGTTTGGAGCCCAAAGATGCATAATCCAAGAAATGAAGATCACCTCTTACCTACAAGTGGTCGAACCAGCAAGGAAGTTGAAAATAGAAGGGTGCCCAAGCACTCTCTTCTATAAAAATGAGGTCTTTGGAGAGCTGGGAAGATGAAGAACAATATGGTAGACTTGGATTTTTAATTTGGTGAAGGTTAGAGTTAATTTGATTTAAAAAAAAAAGAAGCAAGAAGGGGAAAGAGGAGAAGAGCTCATGTGGTGCTGAGTTGCTGTAATCATTGGAGAGTGAAAATAAAGGAGGAAGAAGGGTCTATGTTTATATAAGGCACTAGAAGTTGGGCCCACTTGTATGTAAATTTTAAAGGCTTAAAACCTTGAGTTCTAAGCTTCGAATCACTTCGGCGCAAAAGACAAATATGCATGAAATTAAATCTAGTTTCTAATAAATATAATTTTGATACCTTTTTGAAAATTTAGAAATTTGGCTCATATTAAGTGAAAAGACAGTTTTATCCTTATTTGTGCAAAAATCATAAAAATATGCAATTTCAGGACATCGAATAGTTATGAAGTGAATATGAAAGCTATACAAAGTGATTTTCCTTATTCAATGGCTCAAGATTATGCATGAATGGTGTGTCCAAATGAATGCATAGCTCATGACATGCAAATCACCAAAATGGCCATAAATCCTACCTGGGTTTGATTAAATCCGGCCCAAACTGCCTATCAAAGATTTGAACTCGACCCACTAGAATTAATGAGAACAAAACTAAAATAATTTAATATAATTAGGCATCCAAACAAGATTAATTAAAATAAAGACAAATTTAATTAGTAATAAACATGATTAAGTTGTGACAAGGTGTCACACCATGCATGTTACATTCACTACCATATCACTGAGCCCCAATATTTGAATTCTTATATTATACTGTAAATTGACCAATTATGTCTTCTTTTTTAAAGTTTGTGCTCTTATACTTTTAGTATAAACATGATAAAAAAAAATCTCACATTGGCAGATGTTTTCTATCAATAGAAGAAAAAAAGAAGGAAAAAAAACATCTCACATAAGAAGCAATTTTTTTGTCCAAAAATCTTAAAATGAGCAACATGCTTTATCTTTAAATTGATCTGGAGCTTCGTCAATAAGAATTTAAAATTTTGGATCATCAATCTTATTCCTAATTGTACATTGAACTTTTTTCTAGAAAATATTTAAAATCTCTTTTTAGATCATAGGTGAAGTACATATAGCCCTTGCAATGGGGCGCCCTTATTTAAAACAATTTTAACAATTTTTCAATTATGATTTTAAAATTTTGACCCTTTTAATTCAAATGTTCGTTACAACCTCTAAAAGTGCATGCTTGAAGTATAAGTCATCAAGCAATTTTTTCTTTGATGTTTTAAGCTGCAATTTATTTTCTGGAATTTGAATTAAAAAAACTGCATGAGGTTCCTTCTCGATATGTAGTGATTTATTAGAAAAATATCTGTAAAATTCATAAATGCATTATACAATGAGTATTGCTCTTTTCTCACATGTCTTATTTCCACTATTTTTCCATCATGAACTTTTGATCGTTACCTAAATCTTTTAATGATAGCGGCACTTGTTGTAGGACGTCCAACTAGTAGTTTATTGAAACAAAAACATTGGAGACAAAATGTTGCATTGTTCACAAGAAAATATTTTGACCAAGAAGTAAAATTTTAGATCAAGAAAATGGAAATCATTGTGTAGTTTTTTTCTGATTCAGAAAATAGATCTTAAAAAGACTACGTTGATCCATACAATCCAAAAGGAGATTTTACATGTTTTTTTAGAAAAATCATAAAATGAAATTCAAATTAAGATTGATGATCAAAATTTTTACATTATCATTGACAAAGCTTGGGATCAATTTGAAGAGAAAGCAAATTGCTGTTTTATTTATTTTTTTTTAAAGGGCTTCCAAAGTGAGGGTTTTCTTTTTTCTTGTTCATATTAAAAATACAACTGTACAAACTTTGAAAAATTAGATATTGCTTTTTCATTTGTATTGTAATATATGAATTCCAATAATATAAAAGTGCTAGTAGCCTGGTGAATGGAATGAGTTGCATTTTTTTTTTTTTGTTAAATGACTTTGGTTGTAACTTCCATCGAACTTATTGTTATTCCAACATTCTCAAAATTACATTTGATTATCATTGTTGCCTTTGCTTGCAGGTGTCACGACGAATCTCAAGCTGCTCAAGATGCTAAGCTTGAGTGTATTATTACTAGTAATGGAACTTAAAATTAGTGAAGGGTACAATTAGATTCTAATATTGTGATAGGCAGTAGATACTTGTAGGAATTTTCAAAATAACTATTTATGTATCTTGGCAAACATGTGCAATGTAATTTGTTCAGTTCTTAAGAATATCATTGGCGATGAGCCGACGTGAATTGGCAGATTCAAGTTTTGACCTATGCTATCTAGGTATGACATTGATGTGGTAGGGACACACCATAGAGATGACAACGACACAGATTTTGCAGATAAAATCCAAAGCATCAGATATAATAAAATAGATATATTGCCCATTTCGAAGCATCCATACATCAGGTCCTTCAATTTATATCTCATGATAGATAAATTAGGAGCTATAAATGATTTGCTCCATTTAAGCTTTTAGATTTTTTAAGTATCATGCTCTCGGTATTGATCTCGAAGATCGTGAATTCTTAATCATCTGAGATGCAACTCATTCAAGTCATCAAGGTTGACTGAGTGAAGAATATGACTATGCTGATTGTTTAGTATGCTGTATAAATGTTCAAAACAGGTTAAAGAAATTCCACCATGTATTGTAGGTGGATTCTTATGTTATAGTTATAATGATATTTCAATAGATTACAATGGAGATCTTTTAGATACAGGACAACTATTTGTACCCTAAAAGTCATTGCCTTGTCACAGTCTTTTAGAGAAATTGAAACCGTTGAGAGCTGAGTCCTTTAGTGCGGATGTCAGCAGTCTGATCTTTGGATGAAATAAAACGAATATCGAGGGACTTCTAAGCCACCTTTTCACGCTCCAACTGAAAATCAATTTCAATATGTTTTGTTCATGTGTGAAATACTAGGTTTATTGTGAGATATGTTGCTACAGGATTGTCACACGAAAGGCAAGGTGGAGCATATATGCGGAGTCCCATTTCATGAACAAAGGATTGAATCCATATAATTTTGGTAGTAGCATTGGCCAGTCTACGATATTCTGATTCTTTGTTGGAGCGGGAAATTGTATGCTGCTGTTGAGAGCTCCAAGAAATGAATTTAGGCCCAAAATAGATGCAATATCACTAGTGGAGTGTCAATCGTCCAAGAAGCCAGACTGGTTAATTTGCATCAAATTAGGCACTCAACATGAATTCCAAAGATGAACGGATGAAAAAACCATGGTAATTGGTTGATTTAAAATAATGCAAGATCCGTTTAACTGCAGCCTAATGATCATCAGCTGGGTTTTGCATGAATTGGCATATCTTGTTGGCAGGAAAAGTAATATCAAGGTGTGTGAGTGTGAGGTATTGTAGGGCCCCAACTACACTTTGATAATAGATTGGATCTTGGAAAGCGATTCCACCAAATTTAGGAAGCTTTGACAAGCTGCAAATTGGAGTTTTTTGTGGCTTTGCACCATCCATACTGATTCTCTGCTGTAACTCAATAATAAACCTCTTTTGTGAAAGATAAAAACCATGAGAAGATCTAATTGCCTCCACTCTTAGGAAGTAATTAATAGAGCCAAGATCTTTGATGGCAAAGATGGAGTTCAGGCAAACAATGACTTATTTAATGCAATTCATGTGGGACCCAGTGATATAATATCATCAACATAAATAAGCATCTATCTCGTGAATTAATATGAATCCTATATGTATATGAAATGTTCTTAGCCTATGATACTAGGCCCGTGGTGCCTATTGAAGCCCATATAATGATTTATGTAAGCGGCACACATGTGATGGATACTTAAGATTCGTAAAACCTAGAGGTTGTTTCATGTAGACCTCTTCTTCAAGAATGCCATGTAAAAAGCATTTTGGACATCTAACTAATGAATAGGCCAATTTAATGACACTTAGGATCTGTAAAACCTAGAGGTTGCTTTATGTAGTCTTCTTCAATGATGCCATGTGATAAGTCCGTAAAAACTCACTTTTTCAAGGTTATTTTTAGAAGTTTTAAATACTTATCAAGCTAAAAGGGCATCACTTAGTGTGATATAATGATCTCATTCATTTTAAAATCATTTTAGTATTTTCCTGCATAATTTTCTTAAAATTCACAATTTTTTTATAAATTCATAAACCTGCCATTTGTGGAAATCTATTTTTGGAAAGTTTTGTCAAAAGTATTCTTCTCATGGGATGATGTAAATTTTCATCATAATTAGTTTAATCAAGTAAAATCATGCATAATGATGTGCATTAATGCTATCATTTCATGAGAGATGGGCCCATAGTCATGCATTTGTGAATTAAGCATAAAAATTATCTTTTCACATGAATTTCACTTTTTACTTGTAGGTGATTAGAGAAATGAGTCCCACAATAAAAGAAAATATTTTGGAAGAAAAGAAAGAAAAAGAGCGAAGAAGAATTTTTGAAGAAATTACAAAAATTAATTTCACGGGCCCTACACATGAACATGTGTGACTTCACACATGTGGGATGGTCATGTGGGTCTACCTTCTTTGCATATTTTGGATAATCTCAAGAATATAAAAAAGATTTGAAAAAAATCTCCAAGAAGTTTCAAAGAAGGAAGGTCAATGGTGGAGATTATTTGCACATGTGAAATAATGCAAAAAAAAAAAAAAAAAAGGAAAGTGCATTTCCAAATTATCTCTAGAGGTCCAAAGTCAAAAGAAGAATTTCCTTAGAATGGAAAGGTTACTTGTGCAAATAATTTAAAACTTGGAAAGTTGCTTACGTCACATGAGTTGTTGACTCCAATCTTGACTCAATTCAAATTGCTGCTAGCCACTATGAGGAGGAATATCTCTCAACATATCCCATAAAGATCAAGTTATAAAGGAGATTTTGTTTAAGGATGAGACTTACCAAACAATGAAGATTTCTAGCGAAGAAAGTGGAGCCAGAGAGGGAAACAAAGCAATAAAAAAATTTATATAAGCAAGCTTGGACCTCCCATACTCTCTATAAAAGAATTACTCACCTCCCACCTCTAGATCTCTTTTACCCATCTCTCCCTTAGTTGTCCTCACATCTCAAGTCATCAAGGAAGCTTAGCCCTAAAGCTACACCACCTACCTTGAGTGTTCAACTAGAAGAAGGAATTCGCATCCATCTAGTATGTAGTGTGTTTAATTTTAATTTTCAATCTTATGTAAAATAATTTCATGCTAGTATTAATAGTTTATTTTTTTTTTCAATTTTCCTTCTCTTTGATTTTGTACTGTTCTTAATATTAGTCTTGTGATCCATTGCAATTGCGTTAATTTTCATTCTTATTTAAATATTGAGATAGAGTTGGAATTACAACTATGAACCCATCTTAGTAAATATTTCAATATACTTTGTCTCTTTGGATATACTGTATTTTTGAAAGCAATGCAAGGTGGAGTTAAAGAGATTTGAATGAAGAAAGATTAGAGGCTAATTATCTGAAATTTATTGTACATTGAATAATGATTTGTTATTCTGACTTATATTGACAACCTAAGATAAATAATAAAGGCCTAGGACTGCACTTTTAATCTTTTTGAGCCCATGTTGAGATAAGGAATTGAAATAAGAACTTACCACTTTAATTTTGTTCACCACTTTTGAATTTCAGTTTTTACAACATTTGAATTTTTGTTTACAAACTTTAATTTACTACAATTTACTCTTTTTTTTTGCACTTTTTTTTCACTTCCTTCACACTTTATATTCTTGAGTGTACACAGTCTTTGTTTAATATGGTTTACTGCTAAGAATTGCATAAATTTCAAGTATGCTTTCCCATTCTTAGGAACATGTTTGAGTGTGAAAATCATGGTGAATTCAGAACTCAGATTTTCAAATCTGAATGCTGAGTAGTTTTGTGGAGAGAACAGTCTAAAATTAAGTTAAAATCTGAACTTATTTCAAACAGCAGTTAAGTGCACGTTTTTCCATGTGTTTGATTAAGGAAAAAAAATAGAATTGAAACGTGACTGGATTCAGACCGAATTGGTGTTTTATACATGTCGAGTTATGAATATGTGTTGGCAAGATTAAATGTTACAATGAAAGATTATTGATACTAGTTTTTCTGTGTGCAGTTCGGTGCTTATTTTCACTCCTAAATGTTTGATGTTGGAGTCACTTTGGAAATCTAAGAATAAGTTTTGAAATAAATTTATACTTGGTGCAGAAATAGGTGGACACATATATGGTTTCAGGGGTGAACTGGGAGACTGTTTAAACAATTATTGGAATCGATCTTCTCGGCATAGAACTAGAAAGTTTCAATTTTGAAATCAAGAATAATTATCATCTTAAAACTGAGTTCTGAAGTTATCGTGGCCACCTCATTCACACCATGCCTGCACGCGTTTATGTGTTTGCTACTGTTTAGTGATGCTTTTCCATGTTAATTTATGCAAATTAGGGTCATTGATTTCAGCAGTAAATAGTATTTTAGAAAGCCTTGCGATTTAGAATTTTAACCTAACTTAATTTAATTTAGGAAAGAATTTGACCTAACTTGTTCATTAACCCAGTTTTTAATTTGGTGTAGGATTTTCAAGTTAGGAAAGTTTTTAATTTTAGGAAATTTGACTTTAGATTAATATTGATTGTTTCTAATTTAGTTTCATTTAGTTTCTAACTTTGTTTCTTAGTTTACTTGTTATTTTTTCTTATAATAACCCTTTTTTTTTGGAAGCTCTAATCTATGTGTTGTTTTTTTGTAGCAACTTTAGTTTTATTTTAGTAATATTTAGATTTAAGATTTCTAATTTAGAAAGTTTTACTTATTTGGGTTGTAATTGTTTAATTTTTATTTTTGTAAATTAGCAATGAATGTATTTGTTGAATTTTAAATTTGGTTAGTTTTAGAATTTTATTTAGGGGTTAGTTTTAGAATTTTATTTAAGGCATGTTACAAGTTGAAAATATTTTAAACAATATTACTCCCTATGGATCGACCTAGTCTTACCAATTTTATTACTATATCGCAGCTCTGCACTTGAAACTCACGATCAAATTTTTGGTAAAAATTCGTTTTGGACATTTAACTGATGAATAGGCCAATTTAATGAAATGGCATCCCTGAGGATAGTGCAGATTGTATAAGGTTTAACCACGAGACTAAAAGTTTCTCAATAATCTATGCCTTTTTGTTGATTGAAACCATTAGCCACTAGCCAAGCCTTAAGGCGATCAATAGATCCATTCGCTTTCCATTTGAGTTTAAAAACCCACTTGCAACCTACAACATTCACATAAGGCTCAGGGGCAACAAGAGCCCACATGAGCATTAATTTCTTGAGACATGGCAATTCTCCAGTTTGCATCCTTATTTGCTTATGAGAAGCATGTAGGCTCAACAATATCTTCACCTCGAAGAGGATGCTTTGTGGCCATATAAGATTTTGTCTTTAGAATTCCTAGTTTTGACCTAGTGACCATGTGATGGACCTCTTGAATAGGTCGTGGAACGACTGCTGCTAACTTATCACATGGAGGAATTGTATTAATGCCAAATGTAATTTGATTAGAGAGATCACTTGTTGAAAAAGCTCCAGAATTTGTTGGACCCGCTTGATTATTTGATAACTGGATAGGGTGGTCAAATAACTGTTAGTTAACCTGATCATGGGCACTTGTGCGGTACTACCATGTGTAGTAGTGGCAGCTTGATCATGTTCAACTTGACCATGTGGTCCATGTGCAACGTGTTGATCATTTGGAGTCGGCACATGAGCTGGACTTTAGGAATGCCAAGATGGACTAGTGTCAAGAATTGTAGTAGTTGGTTCCTGGGATGACAGCCTCTGATGTGTTAGAAAAGGTGGAGGACTATGAAGCCAAGGGTTAAGATTATGTGCGGCCACATGAGGAGTGCATTGCACAATTGAAAATGGGAATGTATTTTCATTGAAAATCAAATCACAAGGAATATAAATCCTATTCGTTTGGATGTGTGGACACTGTACCCTATATGAGATGGACTGTAACCTGGATATATGCATGAGAGTGACTTTGTTGCATGTTTATGTGCATTATACGGGCAAAGATGAGGATAGCATTTGCACCCAAATAGACGTAAATTTGTGTAGTCTCGAGGGTATTAAAAATGTAAGTGGGGATCTATTGTTAAGAGTTGTGGATGGGAGGCGATTAACGAAGTAACATGATGTTTGAAAAGTATCATCCCAATATGAGGCTGGGACCGAAGCAGAAGACACTAAAGTGAGCCCAGTTTCAACAAAATGGCGATGACACCGTTCGACTAACCCATTTTGCTGTGGGGTGTGATGACATGAAAAACGATGGGTGACGTGGATGGATTCCAAAAATGGACTAAATGTGATAGATTCACCCTCATTGTCCGATCGAAATCTATTTAATCTTTCAATCAAGAAGCCGCTCAATTTATTTTTTGAAAGAAATAAAGGTGATAAGGGCATCAGGCTTTATTCGAAATTGGAAAAATCCAAGTGCAGCGGCTGACTGCATCCATGAAAATAATATAACATCTAAAACCATTATTAGAGAGTGCTGGAGTATGACCCCAAATCTTAGATACAACAAGATCCAATGGAAAATGATAAATTGTAGAACTATAATAAAAAGGTAATCTATGGCTCTTATTTATGTGGCAGGAACGACATAAGTCAAGCTTCTTATTATTGATTGGAAGAGAGTGAGTTGCAATGTTAGCTTTAAGAGTGTGCACCATTGGGTGTCCAAGGCATTGATACCGCAGATCCATGGATGTACGTTCACCAACAAAAGCAGGAGGTGAAATAGTATATTGTGAACTTCTATTTAGATGATAAAGGCCTTGATTATTCGGCCCTTGCAGAACTACTTTTTCCATTCCGTGGTCCTTGGCAAGAATGAAATGAGGGTGGAATTCAAAACACACATCATCATCATGGGTGAATTTTGAAACAGCTAAAAGATTTTTTGAAATCTGTGGAATATGGAGAATATTTTTAAGAGCAAATGTGTTGGATTAAAAGAAAAGGAGGACATACCAACATGAGAAATAGGGTGGCCAGCACCATTACTGACGCGTAGTTGATCAGGGATGCTATACTTAAACAGAAGGATAACATTGTTGAGATCATAAATGACATGATGAGTGGGCCCACTATCGGGTACCAGTTTTAATCATTGAATGGGGAGAAAGCAGCTACATAAGCACTGGATGAGGAGTACTGGCCATCCACATTGTATCGTCAGTCAAAGCAGTACCAACAAGAGCCAGCAAAGTGGTTCTTGCGACCACATAGTTGGCACGGTCTAGTAGGTGGATGTGGTCCTAAACAAGGGTTGGAGTGAGCCCCTCCTCTATTGGAATTTCTACCACGTTTTGAAGAATTTGTGGTGTTACCGTGGCCTTGTCCTTGAGATTGGAGAGGACTTGGTAGCAATGTTGGCGGAAGGAGTAACTTGATCCACCAAATTCTGAGACTGAATGCAAAAGTCGAATGCAAGCAAATGTACTTGGAAGTCCTCCATGGTTGTATCAGTAACAGTAGTTGTGAGAGAGGTACCATAGCATCGTATGCCGAATCTAGGCCATTTAGAATGACCTACTAAAGATTAGATTCAGCCATTGGCTTGCTAGAGGCAGCAAGACAATCCACGTATTGCTTGGCACGTTGAAGATAGTCATTCATAGTCATATTTGTTTTGTGCATACATAGTTTGAAGGTCGTGTCGAATTTGCATAAGTCGACCTAGGGGGTGTGATGCGCATTGGTTCTCAAGAGCCAACCATACGTCTTGGGTAGTTGTGAGACCAACAACTTGCATTAAAGCTGTCTCCGATATGGAAGAGAGCGGCCACCCTAGGAGCACTTGATCCTATTTTTGCCAGGCAATATATGTCGAGTTGACTATTGGATGTCCATCATCTCCTGTCCTTGAGAAGGGTACAACTTCTGTGTTTTGTTGTGTGCGTGGCGCCGGGGGGGGGGGGGGGGGGGGGGGGGGGGGGTGGGGTGGGGGGGTGGTGTTGGGGCGGCGGCTGTGGTGTGGGGCTGTGTGTGGGTGAGGGGTGGGTTGGCGCATGGCAGCGGCCCTTTTATATAACCTTCAAGTTCATAGCCTTTCAACATAGGCATGAATTGAGTGTGCCACAAAAGGTCGTTGTGACAATTCAGTTTGAAATCAAACGGTGGACGTTGATGGTTTGAATGGTGGGGATTGAAGAAGAAATGTTTGAGGCCATAATTAAAAAAAAAAAAAAAAAGAGGATGAAGAAGGATCTAGATGTGAGTTTATGTTAATTCTCTGATAACCATAAAAATGTTCAAACTGGTTGAAGAATTTCCACCATGTTATCGTAGGTGTGTTCTCATGTTACGTTTATAATGATATTTCAATAGATTACAATGGAGATCTTTAAGACACAATACAATTGTTTGGACCCTATAAGTCATGGATTGCCCTTGCACAATCTTTTGGCCTTCAATTATGTCATATCCTCTTGGATATGTGCTGACTCAATTTCCATTTTATGGGGATTCGATCAGCTGGGTTTCATATTTATCCAGTTGACTCAATTTCCTACACGTTGAGCTGGGTCAGCCTGGTCAAGCCACTAAGTTGACTAGGCTAGTTGACAACCTGAGAGAGTGGTGGCCATGCAAACATAAGCTTTGGCATTTGTTTACAGTAATCAATGCCACTAATGTTTGTAAGACTTGCTCTACATATGGTCTCCGTATCATGGGCGGGTAGTCTCCTGCCTTTTGCTACTGGTTACATGGGCTTGAACACACATACCTAGCGGTTGTGAATAGTGATCGCGTTCCAACTCTGCTAAAAGCTCTAATGATGTTTTGATTCATTTTATTTATAGGTTTCTTTGCCGAGTAATAAACATGAAAAGCAATATGTTCATCCATTGAACATTATGCTCGCAGCAACAGAGAGGACTAATTGCTTTATTCTTGAAATTAGCAGGTAGGTAGGTATATTGTAGAAATACTTGTACCTTTACGACTCTTATTGTGAACTAGCCTTCTCTCTTTCGAGAGCCCCATCAACAGATGTGAAAGGAAAGATGTCTGAAGATAAGGTTAGCCCAATTTGGTTGCACCTCTTCATATTTATGGCCTACATTCTACATGAATTGGTGTTATCTTTGAATGGGTATCCTCTTACATCCGAAAGTGTCATTATCATGTAGATAAACCTTACACTAGTTTTGATTTGGACAGACAACTACTGCAACCGGGTAAAACGAGAGCAGAGACCAAAGAAGGGCGATTGGCATGCAAAATAAGTTGTTAAAGGAGATGTTAATACCTTTGCAAGAATGTGTCATTACTCAGTTGCATTTTTTTGAGTTCATGAGGGTTGAATTAAATTCACCCCCGACCATGTTTAATCCCTTCAAGCGCTAACCAAATTAAGGGATCATTGTCATTTAAACGGCCATCCCACTGCTGATCAATAGGATTTTGACTCCTGGGAGAAGGCATAGTTGGACCGCTGGCTGTCTGCCATCATATACTGTCCAAATGCTATTCCATCACTTGAGTAATGCTTTTTTGGCAGTGACCTTTTGACTAGCACACCGATGTTAAAAAAACCAAAATGATACTTGCACAAAAGCTGGAGTGATGTGACTCGGTGGTGTCCATATTCTTCTGATTTTATTTGATACTTGCGCGAGTTGTTCTCATGAATTATTGACATGAATAGGGAAATGTCATGCGCTCATTTCCACCTTGAGCTTATATTTTGATGTTTCTAGTTTGAAAACATGGTAAAGTCTGTCTCAAGATGAAAACGATGGTGGAAACTGAGATGAGAGAAAATTCTTTGCAATGCTATGTTCTCTGGTAATACATGTAGGTAAAGACTTTTTGTTGTGATTTTGACATCACATGTTGTGCATATATATGAATTACAATATCAACAAAAGAAGCAACCACATACATGAAGAGACACAGAGATTTACGTGGTTCACCCAAACAGGGCTATATCCATGGCACAGAGACGATCATTTTCACTATGATTAGTAAAGCATACAGAAACTGTCACTCTTTCACATCGTCTCTCCTACGTATTGTAAAAAATATTATGGGCAAGAGAGCTCTCACCTCTCTTCAACGTAAAGATATAGGATTACAAACTATATACATATAAAATTTCTGCTCTCTTGACCACCAAAAAAGCCTCGGCATAATTACCAAAATATCATTGACCTTAAATCGGTCACTGGCTAACCCAATGGACTTATCCAGCTAGACCGGAATATAAGACATAAATCCAATAATCTCCACCTTAGCTTGAATTCCTTATGACTCGAGCCACCAGAAGATAAAACCAGCAATGTCTTCACGTACATTGCTGAATGGTACATCACTGCACCAACGATGTAATCTTCTTCCTTCAATATGTTGACATATTGAACCAACATATGAACTTTGAGTAAAGTTCATCTTCTCGTCAAACTCCACCTTGAACTTAAAGTTCGAATTCATTGGCGAAGTGATATCGATATCTGAATCGTTCACTATCCCGCCCCATCTTCAACGTCACTATAAAGATCCAATCACTACAGGCATGCAAGCAAAATAGATTGGGAATACGAGTCCATATGACTTCATAATTGCAAAACAACCTCTGCCTCTGAATGCTCAAAAACCCTATTTGACCTGGCCTCCGATTAATCGAACACTTGTTTCTAAGTTTGAAGTACGTATAGAAAGAGCTAGGTAGATTCTCTATTGCTATGCCTATTTCGAGCTTGGGCCATTTGTTCTCCCGATTTATGTCTGTCACAGGCTTGTATTTTTCACCTGGCATTCTCTCATGAAGCTCTCAGTTTTCCTACATGTCTCAGAGTTTTTGTTTTCATGCCTTGTCTTAGCTATGAATTGATTAAGTTCCATATGCAACCTTAACCAACCAATGTAGAACGCATTGCCACTTCATTTTAGGGTATGTTTTGTGCAGCACTCAGACTGTTGTGCTCCATGAATTTTTTTTCTATGTGCCATCTGAGAAAAGTGCCCTACCCCAACCCCTAGGGAAGTAGTTTTCATGGAATTGAGGAAGTTTATTTACAAAATATTCTCCCTTTTCATATTAGATTAGAAGTGCAGTTTGGAAAATAAGAGCTTTTCTGTGGGCATTAGGAATGCTCATTACACAAATGTATGCACAAACTGTGTTATGTTAAGGGGTGAATGAATTGTGGTTGTCAAAAAGAATGGGTTAGCCCCACCTTTTGGGGTCAGGTTTGAGCTGTAGTCATTGTGTTGCTGCACACATTTGGATTTTGAAATTGAGATTTGTTAAGATGGGCCGGCCAGGTCTTCAACTCTGCAGTCACTGATGTGGCAGTGGTTCTGTTGTTGCCGGGCTGCTTTTCTTTTTTTTTTTTTTTTTTTTTTTTTTTGGGTTTAGTACAATGTATTTTTGGCTTAGAAGTTATAATTTCTCATGTTTGTGGTATGATTCTTAGGCTATTTTTTAATGGGTTGGAAGTTGAACCAACCTGCCCCAGAGCCCATTACAATTACAGTAACAGGTGGGGCTTGAGCCTGAATCTTTTTCATACTTCGTAATGGGAGATCGGTTGGGATGGAGCTAGCGCAGACCCAACCCATTGGTCCCTCAACTGGGATAGAAAATGTTACCATGGGTTTGGATTAAAACTGAGTTATATGGGTAATTTGTAAAGAGAAATTGGAAAACTAAACTTTTTACATTATATTTGCCAAGCTGTTACCTCGGTAAGGAATATAAAACAAAGTCCTGCGTGGCAGACAGGATAGGATGGTGAGGTTCATGCCCCAGTTGGAATGGAGATGTATAGCACTTTTAAGGATAGATAGGGCATCTGACTTTGGAGGGTGGATTATCACTGTAAGAGTCCAAAGTGTTAGATTATTTTAAGGAAATTTCTCAAAATAATCCCTAAGCTATGGTGCATAATTTCAAAAAAGGGCTCAGTGACTTGCTGGTATAAGAAGTCAAATTGTATTTTATTTAGCATTTATGTTGCGTGCAAATAGGTCGTTGTCATTATTTGCCCTAATGCAACGCAAATAGTGTCACACAAGACAATTACTTAAATGTTTCCTTGTTTCTGAGTGATAGAATAATAGTCAACCCAAAATGTGCTCTAACCTCATGGAAATCTGATTGGCAATATTGACACCAGTAAGACCATCATTTTCCATTTTCTACTATCGAGAAAATGTGCTTGTTCCCATTTCTCTTGAAAGCAGAGAACCCCTTCAATTACAAACTTAAACCGTTTCTAAGTCCTACCCTCCAATTTTGACAAAAGCTTTACAATGAATGGGAACCTTAGTGTATGCCCCAGTTTTGTTAATTATGTTAAATCGAAATTAGTCTCTCACTTCTACCCTAATCTCAACCAAAACTCAAAGTATGAAATTATGGTTTGATATTCTCAACTTATACATAATTAAAAAAAAGAAAAAATAAAAAGCATATGAAAAATATATAGGGCTCGGCTATGGCACAACTTTATACATCATTTTCACTCAGAAAAATGGAAGTTAGGAACTTGAATATGAGTAAGAAGATGCAGAAAAGAGGTGTCGAGATTGATTGAGCCCAATGTGAGAGAGAGAGAGAGAGAGAGAGAGAGAGAGAGAGGGAGATGAATTGGTAAAGATAGAAATGGATAGAGAATATGGGCAAAGGCAACAGGGTGTGGTTTTCTTTTTTTGGTTTTATTTTATGAGAATGTAAGCAAGTTAATAGCAAGAACCCCATTATAAATAAAAGGGAAAATTACATCCGTACCCCTTATATGCATAAATATAGGTACACCCCTTCCCTTTTCTGAATTGACACTGACACCCCTTCGCAGACATTGTTAGTTAATAGATATGATGGAAACAGTGGGTTTATGTATTTGCCCTTAACGGAACCCAACATCTGATTGATTGTTTGATTTTAGTGAAAGTAACCGTAGTGTTTTTTTTTTCTTTTTGGTAGAAAAAGTTGGTGCTTTTGAGACTGTGTGCTTTTAAAGTCACCTTAGTTAAAGTCGTCGGTGGTAGAGCAAAACAAGTCAAGTCAAAAGAAATCTCCATTTTCATCTTCAACACCTAGAATTTTATTCCATCGTACGGAGGTCTGCTTCTTCTCGTCCATATGTGCTTTTGATCTTAGGTACGGTTTCCCCTCTTCATCTCTTCTTCACCCATGAGTCGCTATCTCACTCTCCACCCTCTCTCTCTTCTCCGACTCAACCTCAGTCGTCTTTTGTTTGTTCAACTCAATGAAGCCCAAATCTCTGCATTCTCTAGAATGCACATGTGAAGTTAGGGATTTTGGGATGGTTAGGGCTTAGGAATTTTGGATGGTTTGGGAAGTTGTTGGCGTCTGGGGGTTGTGAGGGTTGGGTTTGGATTCATGGGCAGGTTCAGACCCACGTATTACCTTTTGGTGACTTCAGCCCCACAAGATCCCAAAAGCTCTCAAGGTAGCCCCACAGATATAGAAAAGGCTCTGCCTTTTGATTTTGACTCTTTTATCATCATACCCTTTTCCCTCAATACCCACCAGATACAAAAAAGGCTCTGCCTTTTGACTTCAACTCTTTTCCCACCATACCTTTATCAGCCACATTATATCTCTATATCTCTTTCACACCAAATATCTCTTTTACCACATTTGTATTGAGTTGTATTACTTATGTGCAATTGCTCATTTACTGAATTATTCATTTTTGTTGTAATAGGGATGTTTAATTAGAGGCATCACCTCATCATATGCTATGAGAAGAAAATGTATGAGATATTTGATCTAGATCCGGATCGATACTATCATAGTGATTTGATAAATGACTTGGTTGAAATGCATGCTGATTTCCCACCTAATGGGGCTTTATCCTTCAGTTTTTACTATTACAGTCCTTTTAGAAGACAAAGACTGGGGCTCAACAATAGAGTTAATGCAAATGCTTATGTTGTATGAGCGTATAATGGACATAGAAATTTGGGCTTATCTTGATGGAACTGTATCTCCAAGTCATAAAAGGAATGTAGGTCAACCAAGAATAAGTTATGAACGAGAGAGGAGTGAAGGTGTGAGGGAAGAAGGAGAGAGGGGTGAAGGCGTGAGGGAAGAAGGAGAGAGTGAAGGTGTGAGGGAAGAAGGTGCGAGGAGTGAAGGTGTGAGGGAAGAAGTTAGGAGTGAATATGTGAGGGAAAAAGGTGTTAGAAGTGAAGATGTGAGAGAAGACAGTGTGAGGAGTGAAGGGGTGAGAGATAAAGTTGTTGGAGATAATAGTACTAAGAGAAGCCATAAAAGGAGAACCAAAGCTAGTAATAAGGGCAACATGGAAGGTGTAAATGAGAAAGATAATGATGGTGATAGTTCAAATGGTGACTATGAGCCTAATGATGTCTATGGGTTAAATACAGAGGATGAAGATTATGGGGATATAAATAACAATTTGTAGTATGATGTCATGGGTGGGATCGATCTAGATGCAGGGGATGATGGATTGTCCAATTATAACTCAGAAGATAGTGAGATGCTTAAGTCAAGTTCTGAGAGTGCGAATGACTGGCATAGGACATTTGATATAATCAAATATGGAAAAGAGTTACCAAGGCAGCCTGATGGGTTAATTAAGTTAAAAGTGAATCATTTGTTCAGGGATGTGAACCATTTTAGGAAGATTCTAAAAGAGTATGCAGTACAAGAGAGTTTTAAATTGGTTTGGGAGAAAAATGAAAAGATGAGGGTGACATATTGTTGTGAAAATGGTCAATGTAAGTGGCGAATTCATGCATCCCCCATTCCAGATGGTATCACTTACTACATTATGACTATGAGAGGGCCTCACACTTGTATCAGATATATTCATAATCCTGAGGTCACAGTAGCATTTTTTGTTGAATATTTAGTTGCTGAACTAAAGGCAAATCCAAAACTAGGGTTAGACACATTACAGGAGTCTGTAAACAACAAGTTCCATACCACAATTCACTGGATGAAATGTTACATAGCCAAGAGGAATGCTCTTGATGAGCAGGAAGGAAACCATACCACATCTTATCAGATCTTGAGGATATATGGGAATGAAATATTGAGGAGTAACTGTCACAACCCGAGCCCAAGAAATTGGAGATTGGGGTTAAGTCCAAACAATGACACACGTACTCTCGTACAATTCACATCCAGACAGAAGTCTCAATGAAATTACACAAGGGATATTCACATGTTTACACGTGTGAAGTGCTCAACAGAACATCGGTCCAAGTATTTAATGCGCGGAAGCCTGTCAATATTGCCTATAATTTTTCTTCACTTTTCATTAAATAGTTCAGCGATATTATCACAACCATGAAACAGTCCAAATTTTAAATATTCAAATACATAAGATTATTATATTCATTACCTATACAACTCAGCATGATATGCACATGGATGCAACTACACCAAAGATACGTTCTATGAAGAAAAGATAGAATAATGGAGTGCAAGAAGGGAAAGGCATACATAACGAGATCAAGATTATCCAGTTATACAAATGTAGTCTACATAGATGCAAATATGTGCAAATGCTAAAAGTCCCAAAAATACTTAATATATACATTCCTATATCATTAGTGAGTCGCCCTCGGCAACTGGATCAGTCAATAAGCTTCTATTGTCCATTTATTACAGCCTAAAGAAACCGTTGTGGTTTCCTTCTCTGACTCATGGGTCTGTCTTAGATCGGTTCAGAATCTAGACCTATAACAATATTAGACAACTTGTGAATAAGACTATTCAGCAAAGCATAAGCATAATTAAGGTAATACACGTTATATCTAAAAGAATTAATGACATGTACTTAATAGAGTTTAAGTTAATATACGAGGCATATCGTGCATTTGAAATAAGCATGCTATGAGAATCAATACGTGAAATACACACTATTTGGCTACTATATTTGCCATCTCTTCCCTCTAGCAATCTATGCATTGAGAACACCATCGTCCCAGCCAAGTTACAAATGGGTCTCTAGTTCCTGGAGTCCGGAAGCCCCAAGATAAGCACACTACAACAGCAACATACATGCTACACTAAAGTCAACCTCGCTGAGTATCATAAGGCTGAGGTTGAGTAGAGCCTAACCATGTCGATTAAATCATATCATTGAGTCGATCAGAACACCAAGCTAATACTCTTAACTCGAGTCTTTACGATTGATTGTTGGCAAAGTTCTTTTATTAGGATGGTACTCCCCGATCTTCCGTGGACTTATATGACGAGGATGCATGATCTTATGAAGCCTCTGTTATCTGAATACACTGTACTGAACTGAAGCTTATCGCTATAGATCACTATACCAGTAACAGTTATCAGTATAAAATGGGAATGCATGTTGCCGCAATTAAGGCATTCAAGTTCTTTGGTGGTCGAAGACAAAATAAATTTTCATTTGGCTCAATTTGAAGAGAAGCACCAAATTCTTGAGCTCAAATGTCATGCATGCAAGAAATGAGGCAGGGGATGAGTGCACGTGTTAGAATGAGAGTCTCCTTGACTCATTGAACCAAAAAGTATATAAATGGAGGGATATCTTATCTGATACAGT
Source organism: Sextonia rubra (assembly GCA_037013555.1). Lineage (NCBI taxonomy): Eukaryota > Viridiplantae > Streptophyta > Magnoliopsida > Laurales > Lauraceae > Sextonia > Sextonia rubra. The sequence goes on from JASUAD010000001.1 coordinate 128,951,124, forward strand.
AACTAAAGAGCAGTTTGAGAAAGAAGAACCCACTGTCTTCAATCTGTAATGAGGAAAGAAAGTAGAGGAGAGTTGGAATGATGGAGTGGGTGCTTAAAATCCCACATGCAAGACCTCTCTTGCTCTCTTGATGAAGAAGAAGAAGAAAAGAAGGAGAGAGGAAAAACTCCACAGCAACAAGGGAGAGAGCAGCGGTGATCGAACAAAAATAGGTTCTGAAACCTTTGACTCTATATATATATAATGTGGGGTCTAAAAGAAAGTCCTTCTAGTTTGTTTTATTCCCAATATAAGTCAAATAAGGGTCTAACTGAGTCAAATAAGGTCTAATACATTCAAATCCAATATGAAAGTTGACGAGCTTAACAAGACAATCATGATGGTGTCAATATAATGCATGTATGACATGAAATCATGAATTCTAAAATTACGAAAAAGGGCTTTTGTCTACCTAAGTAAAGTCAAACCCAATCCAACTACCTATCCATAACCTAAACTTGACCTACTAGACTCCACAAAACATAAATAGACTTGTTTATAATAAAACGACATTAATTAGCTCATAATCACAATTATTTACTTACTAATCATGCTTAGCTTGGGTCGGGGTGTTACAATAACCTAGGGAGTTTAGTTGCTATTGAAACTGGTGATGAAGTTGTTGCTGGAAAAAAACCATTTAAGAGAATCTTCATTTCTTTGAAGGCATTGGTCATGTGTCTCTTGAATGGTTACAGACCATTCATAGGCTTGGACGGATGCATATCAAGGGTCCATATGGGGGTATTCTATTGTCAGCTATTACACTTAATGGGAACAATGGTATATTCCCTATTGCAGTTACTGTTGTAAAGAGTAAGAACAACGCTAGTTGGAAGTTTTTCCTTTGTCACTTAGGAGAGATGATTGGGAATGATATCAATCCTATATGCTTTATGTCAGATCAACAGAAGGTACTTTTTTTCTTTCTTATTTTGTTTACTAACTTACTCTAGTTTTTATTATATTCACAAACATGTTCATTTCTCTTGTTTGCATGCAGGGGTTAAATAATGTCATAAAGGCCATGTTTTCCCAAGCTAGCCATAGATTATGTGCTAGACACCTATTCAGTAATTTCAAGAAAAAGTTTCCTGGGGTTGAACTTAAAAGATTATTTTGGTGGGCTATGAGAGCATACAATCCTGAGGACTTCAATGAGGCCATGTTGCAGATGAAATCTGTTTTAGAGGATGCAAACTAATGGCTGCCACAAGTGCCAAATGAAATGTGGTCTAGGCATGCATATGATAGTAGAATTAAGAGTGACCATATGACAAACAATCACACAGAGTCTTTCAACAACTGGCTGGGAACTTTGAAAATGAAGACTATTATAGTGCTTCTAGACAGGATAAGGACAAAGTTCGTGACTAGGATCCATGAAAGACATGATAGAAGTAACAACTAGGAAGGAAGGTTGACTGAAAACATTAGGAAGAAGCTAAACAAGGCAATTCAACAAGCAAGGTCATGCCAAATCCGACAAGCAGGTGCATTGAGTTATGAGATAATGGACAATGGAATTAGGTATGTGGTGTTGTTAAATGAGAGAACTTATGATTGCAATTTCAAGGCTGGTTGGTATACTTTGCAAGCATGCTGCCCTTGTAATTACACACAAAAGACTACAACTAGAAGAGTTTTGTGATGAATTTTTTTGGAAAGATAGATTTTTGAAAGCACATGAAAATGCTATTAACCCCATTTATAATAAGATGAAGTGGCCACCGGGTGATCCTCCTCCTCTTAGAAGGTTGCCTGGTAGACCTAGGAAAACCAGGAGGAGAGAGCATGATGAGGGCGATGCAAGGACAAGTCATTCAAAGAGGTGTTTGACTGTGAAATGTAAGAATTGCCAGCAGTATGCGCACAATAGGAGGACATGTTAGAGGGCTCTAGTCAGAACTACAACCAGAGAGAAGAGATATGTTAATAGATCAGTCAATGAAGCAGCTATTCAAAACAGAGGCATTGCAGCTTCCATATGAAGAGGCATGTGAGGCAAGAGACATGCAAAGCCAGGATGCCATGTGGTGGTGAAGGCACTATACAGACATGTAAAGCCAGGATGCCTTACAGAGCTAATATTCATTTTGTAGTAAAGGTGTTGTAAAGACTTGTAAAGCCAGGATGCCATGTCTGTGTTTTGTTAGTCGTGGCATGTCTGTGTTATGACATGAGTTATTTTGATAGTGATTTATATTAACTGTTTAATATATCATGTGATGTTAGCCATTAAGAATGTTGTTAGCCATTAACATGTATGATGATGTTTGCCTTTTTGTTTTATCAATAAAAAACAGAAGTGTTTTGTGAGTGATGCATATGAATAGGTTAATATATTAGGTTATGTTTGGCATTATGAATGAGTTGTTTTGATGGTGATTTATGTTAATAAGTTAATACATCAAGTAGAAAATAACATAAGGGTTTGTGAAATTTTTCCTCCTTGGATTGGGTTCTAATTGGCTATTGTATTCCAACTAAGAGAGCTTATTCAATCAAACACGTCAAAAATCAATCCCTCATTATGAATGAGTTGTTTTGATGGTTATTTACGTTAACAGGTTAATATATCAAGAAGAAAATAATAGAAGGGTTTGTGAAAATTTTCCTATTGGATTGGGTTTGAATTGTCCATTGTATTCTAACAAAAAAAAACTTATTCAATCAGACAAATAAAAAATCAGTCTCTCACACTATAATGAATAAACTACATCTCAACATTTCATTGCCATCAAAACAAGCTATACAATATAGTCACCACATTAACATAACAGAAAATCAACTACAATTTTAGAAGTGAAGCTAATCCCAAACATACAATGTAGGAGATAAACAACAACACATGACATACATATATATTTTTGTAATACAAACTTGTAATTCAGCTAATTTTTTGTTTTCTTTTCTCTCTTCAACTGCTACATGCATCAGGTGGTTTTGCTTCATAATTTCTCTGTTTAAGTCTTCAATCAACATTTCAAGATTTTGCACATCTTTATTTATATCATTTCTTTCACCTGTCATTGCATTTGATTCAGAGCCATCTTCCCTTGAAACTCTATCTTTCCATTGTAATGCGCCACAACTCCATTCATCTTACATATATTTTTATAATTAATTAATACAATTTATAATCCTCTCATTCATAATTTTTTTTCTAGCAAATATTCCAATTAATAAACTTACCACCCACTTTGGGCATTTCCAAAATTTTCGATTTGGATTGGACCTCATATAAGAGGTATATACCTTCATGTCGCCAATCCTACACCAGCATTTAGGACGAATTTCTGAACTTGAGGAAAGGGATGACATTCAATTAAACCTAAAAAGAACACATTACTGTACTTTTTAAAAGCAGACACAACTAAAACTTAACCTTTATATTATAGAGAAGTAATAAAACTCTAATTGGTCTCCAAATCAACACATCCAACTATACAAATCCAAAATTCTTATGTAAATAAAAAATGAGACAAAAAGTTTAATTTTTCAAAAACAAATCAAATTATAGGCCGTAAATCAGGCAATTTGTATCAATTTCATTTCTTCTATACTACAGCCACTGTCATTTTTCCTATATCATAAGAAACAAAGTCCTTTTGATAAGAGTTCAAAAAACAAATAGACGAACTCGTACATCTTGACCTAATTAGAGCCTCGATTAATCAACACAATAGTCGAGCATTTTTTTGTAAACAATCATGTCGAGCAAGTCAGAAGAAAATGGAGAATGGTGTTTAACTATAGGAACCTCAATCAAAATATCATTTCAGATAGCTATGGAGAATGGATAGATGGCATTCAACCACTATCATTTTCTCTGTATCATAAGAATCAATGTCCTTGCATAATAAATTTGAAACCATTCCCGACCTCTCAAAGATATTTATGCCATTTATCCTAACCCTTGCGTCTAGATTCACTACATAAAGTGGATTAGAAACAAAAATATAGCCATCAATAAATAGCTCTGGACTTCTCAATTATTCCCAACCCATTGGTTCTTTCACAATGGTTGACGAGCTTATGGTGTATCCACCCATTCAATCTTTTACAACATGTTTAGTCTAAAGCAAGCCCAACCATGTTGGGTCTTATGGCATACCCACTATCACGCCCCAAACCCGAGATTTAGGGATTAGAGTGGGACCCGGGTGTTTATACGTAATCCTGTAGCAACCCATGCTAAGCAAAGACATACACAAATTGCTACAAAGGAGATTTCACATGAACGTGTGAGGAAGTTTCATAAACACGTATATAAAGATTTAATCAATAAAGCGGAAGCCTGTGAAATACATCAGTAATGATCATAAACAATAATAAAACATCATTTATTCATAATTACACTTAAAGTCTATTAATTAACCATCCACCATCATAAGACAATAAAATATTAAAACACAGTTATACAAAATCCAAATAACATGACCATCCAACCCTGATTTCAAAATAACCATAAGTCCCAAACAGGTCTAATCTTAACAACCCAACAAAAAACCCGATGATGCTCTACGTAAGACAACTAATAATATACGTCGTCTTCAGTCCACTCGTCTACTCTCAGAGGTCACATCGTCCGCGGTACCGGCATCCCGTTCTATATCTGCAACATCAAGGGTAGCACTATTAACATGACGGTTAAACAAATATAGAGACGTATAAAACCATCAGCATGTATCAAATGAATTAGAAAGCATATTGGTTAAAGAGAGCAGAATCATAAGGTAGGCATATTGTGCATGAAATAAGCATGAGTAACGAATCATGAACAAAGTATCATAACATACTAGTTGGCATCTACGAGGCTATATTCTCTCTAAAGAAAGTGTATAATATACAGAAGGGAATATTGTTAAGAGATCAGTCTAACTTCCTACGAACCGCCAACATTCTCCTTCATAAATTACTGCAGTAGTGACATAAAGAATACCCAAATTGGTCCCGTCAAACCTAAGAAAAGTACGCACAAGCTAAGTGGTGCCGACTCAACATATCAAAACTGTCCTGAATTCATATTATACATACTTATTATTGATCATAACGATCATCACATATTCATGCATATTTATTCATACTTATCATCATATTATACATGTGGGAATTTTGATCTTGAGATCATATGCAATCATAAGATTTGGAATTAACAAGGTAACTGATAATTGGACAATGCATTCTTAAATAAGCTAATAGAGCTCGAACCCTATTAACCTTAACTACACCCATGTTGACTCACAAGCACACACTCAATGGAAGCTCTAGCACCGATTTTGCCTTAAGGTTCGGTAGGAAGAATGGGCACATGATTAGGTCATGTTAAGGGCAAAGTTATTTACTAATATGAATGCAATTGGATTGAGCAATTGTCAAAGATAGTTACTAGCCAATCCTATGCTAGATAATCCATGTTTCTGGGGTCATTCAATATGATGTATTCATAAAACATCCAGTGTCATTGTGTTATTAAAATCTCGGTATTACATTATGTATGCAAAGGATACCTCTTCTTATGCCACCACCCATGATGTAACATCAGAAAACCATCTGGAAAATCAAAAGGGATAAGTGACAGCTCTTCACTCTTCCTCCTTATCATTTGATCATCATTGAGCTAATTTAGTTGAGGTAAAGAGGCCATATCTAAAGCCCTATAAAGTCTTAGAAGTTTTTAATTTCCTAAGTTTACAATGTTTTTACGGCTTAGCCATGTGGCTTAGGTTCTACTCTTAGTTTCACACGTATTTACAGCTTAGTTGTAAATTGACCTTCAACTTAGCCATATGAAACCTACGGCGAGGCCATGGCTAATCTACGACTTCGCTGTAGTACAACTTGCGGCTTAGCCGTAGAGAAAAACTGAGTTTGGTTGTTCTCGGGAAAGTTAGCCGTAAAATGGCTTGCGACTTGATCACGGGTAATTATGGCTTAGTCGCAGTTTATTCATAGCTTGGCCGTGGGTTAGCCGTAGTTCAAATACTGAATTTTTGCTCTCTAGATTCCGAGCCGTATAACACTTACGGCTTAACTGTGGCTTCATCGTAAGCTTCAGAATTTCGGAAAGCTATCCCTGAAGCTCGAATTTAGTGCAGAACTCTACCATATTTGGTTCCACCGAGATTTCCTTTGCTTAAGATAATCATGATAAGTTTTACATCACCCACATAACATCTATATTACATTTTCATACTCTTTATCACTTACTCTAACACATATACACTTAAAAAGGGATGGAAAAGTTATAAACTGGCATGTGCGAGATTACCTCAAGAATTAACAAGATTTAACATGTATGTAGTAATATATATACTCTAATACTTGTTTTTTATCAATACTTGACTCAAATCAACTCCTCCCTTGGTGTAGGGGTGGAGAAAGCCTTAATAGAAGCAAATTCTATTACATGCAAAGACATATAAATGGTGAATCAAGTGTAAGATGCATGCATGTCACCAAATTGAGTCTCCTTAACTCTATTGGACTCAAAGAAATGAAATGGTATTGGAATTCTTACCTTGGGGAGCTGTAGAGAAGGTGAGGAGTGGAATTGTAAATTTTCAAAAGAAGAAGATGAACAAGAGGATAGAGAAAAGGTAGATGGAACCTAATAGGAGTACATGCAAGTTCCCAAACTTAGTTTTCAGCTCAAGTTTGTAGAGGGGAGTAAGAGTAAGGAAGGAAGAAAGAGCTCCAGCAAGAGAAAGTAGAAAGAAATGAAGGAGGAAGATGTTGGATACACCCCTTTAACTCAAATTTCCTGAAGTTTTGCATGCAAGTCCACTGGCTTTGGGAAAATTTTAGTTTGAGTCAAATCATATTCAATTGGGCCTAAATGGCTCCAAAATTAAGTTAAGCCCAATGCGAAAGATAATCTACAAGATGAAAGACGCATGATGCAACAAATGTAGTGTCAAAATGATGCAGACCATACAACTCTAAATTACAAGAAGGCCCTTAACTATCTAGATAAAGTTCGAACCCAACCCAACACCTATCCATGACTCATACCCAAAGGGTTTTGAGTTAAATTAGTCTAAAAGAGTATTAATTAGCACAAAACAAGTTTAGTTATCATAAATATAAATTAGTTTGGGTTAGGATCTTACACCCACCCATGTAATCTTTCACATGGACACTTCGTTGGAATCCATAGTAGGCCGGATACTAGAAAAAAGAGGAAAAAAATGTAATGGAGATAGACTTTTACCTAGCCTTGCCTCATATGCACCCAAGAGAAGTAGCCCAGGCTTTCAAAGGAATAGAGAAGTACCCAAGAGAAGCATAAAAAAGAAGTAGCACCAAGGATAAGACCCAAGTCAGACTCCAGCAAAAGCCATGTTCTTGGAATTTTTGAACTAGGAAAGACAGAAACTCATCAATGGTTTACTTTGACATTTCTAACCATGGTTAAGTGGTTTTTCAGCCAAGTAAGACAAAAAATATCTTCAAGGGTTTTTCTGGTGGTTTAGAGGAGAATAGTTGATCACGTGACCTACTTTTTGGGTTGTCAGTAACTACACTGACGTCCAAAGATACGTTTGTAAATTAACTGTGAACAGTAAGTAGGTGCAATGTAAATTCATAAAAGGGAAGTGATGTACATGTATTTACGCTATTATACAGGGGGATGAATGTAATTTTCCCTAAATAAAACATAAAACTTAAATTATTATAATATAAACATCATATAGTGGATTCCTATATTGGGACCCACATATGATAAAGAGCTTGCATGGGATAAGAGTCTTGTCATAACATACCTATTATGTACGCACATCCCTCATTAATAAAATCTCTTGCTTTCTCCCTTTACTCCTTTATCTTCTAGTGTTTAATATTTTAACATGTTATCAACACGAAAAGGCTCTTCTTCTTTAGTTCTAATTGAAAAAAAAGGAGAACACTGGCTTAAGCCACCGCCAGCTTCTGGTGTAAGCAGGTTGATTTCTTTTTTTCTTTCATCCAACTTCAAATTGCGATATCTTGGTCATTCGGAGTTTGATCGATGATCCATTTACGTCTACAGAAAGGTCGCGAGCAGATCTACATATTGAAAGCAAAAGGAGGAGAACTGAACAATTAACTATGTTTTCCTTATTTTATGATCTTTTATTAATTTAATAATTATATATATGTATTTATCTTGATTCTTTTGAGATCTGCAAGTATTTATAATTTTAATTCAAGTGATGAATGATTCATTTTCTCTTATCGAATGGAGATCACGATAGAATTATAAGTCACAGATAATAAATAAAATCAGAAGTTCTATATAAGTAATCAAACCTGAAGTTCCATATGATATTTAAAACTAAAATTTCATATCGAATAAATAACCTCGAGCTGAAGTTTCGTACGGTATTTTAATCTAAGACTCGAAGTTCAAATCCAAACTCGAAGATCCGTGAGTTATTTTAATCTTGAACCAAAAGTTCTAAGATTTGTAATAATTTATTTGAACCTGGATATTTATATTCATAATCAAATATGAAGCTTTGATTTTAATACTAAGATTTAAAGCAATATTGATCGATATTTGGCCATAAAAGCGAACTTGAAGCTTTGATAAGGACTAAAAGTTTTGATCCAAGCCTAAACCATTGACAGAACAAGAAGTTTTGGTTCACAAGTTAAGAACTTAAAATTCTAACTCAAACCTAAAGTCTTCATGAACCAGAAGTTTTGATCCTTAAGTTGAGAACCTAACGTTCTAATTTTATTGGTCAATTCTTCATCACATTTATTCTCAATTATCTTCAATTGGATATTAAAAACCTGAAGTTCTATCTTTTATTTCTATTCCTTTATGCACTTTTAATTTTATATAATTTATTATATTGAACATCATACTTGACATAATTACTTTGGTAAAGTTACAACTATATGATTATATGAAACTTTAGCTTTAATGAATTTACTGCCAGAAGCAATCATTACATATAGTAGAATCGAAAGTTCTATATCAAGCATATAATTTGGACTCAAAGTTCCCTGAATTATGGACTGCAGTTCTAAGATTTTTTTAAACTTTTATATAAACATGTAGATTTATATTCATGATCAAACTTGAAGTTTTGATATGAAGATCCAAAGTAAAATTGAAAAAGTTTGGTGAGGCCATCAAAGAAAGAAATAAGATGTCCCCGAAAAGCATAGTATAACCCCTCAGGTTTTTATGCCGTTATATCTCTGAAGGACATGTATGATCACCAGAAGATGATCATACCACCCAATGTTTAAAATAAATGCCAAACTAATTAAACATAACAGAAGCATAAAATACATGAAAACAATTCCTACAGAAGAAGTGGAAATAATAATTCCTCCAAAAGAGGTGGACATAATATTCTTCCAGTAAAGGTAGACATACTAATTCCTCTAGCAAAAATTAAAATAACCATCTCAAGAGAGCTAATTAACGAGGAATTTGATTCTAAATTAGGGGAACCACCTAGCATGGCCTAGAAGACCTACAACTACTATTATGATCTTAGCAAACTTATTTTAAGTTCGGTTTTTAAATATTTCGTTGAATGTTGGGACTTATTCTTTTATCCCATGTATCTTTTGTCTGGATATTATATTTGGACTAAATGGTTTATCTACCTTTTAATTCAATTCTTACTATGTGATTGTTAAGGTCCTAAAATTGCATTATGTTAGCATCAATTAGTGTGAATTAGGGACTTAATTATATGATTTGCATGAATTTTTAGTTATTTTCATCATTTTAAGCAGTTTCACCTATGCATTGAAATTCTCACAAATTTTACATATCTTCTGCATTAATCTAGAAATTTAAAATTTTTCTCCGAAGAGTCCCAATTTGAATAAAACTCTGTCCGGATGGGTCTAGCTTCAATATGGGCTCTTTAACATTTTATGGGTTGGATTAGAATATGTAGGAAGATATAAGTAGAACATGTAGGGTACACCATGTAAAAAGTTTGGAAGATTAACTTTATGAGGCATGTGCACACATGTTTGGATGTCAAATGGGGGTCCCACTCTTAAGTTGTAAAAGGAATTCAAATTTAAATCAAGATAAGAAAGCCAAGGTAGAGAAAATCCCAAAAAAAGAAAGTCAAAGAAGGGGAATTCAAAAAAGGAAAGTCATGCCCATTTTTCTTTAGATAATATAGATTAAAACGGTCATAACTTTCAAATTGAGCATCGGAATTGGACAATTTACTTATCTTTGGAAAGCTCTCTTTGAGTAAATATATGTAAGATTTAAGATTGCATCAATTAAAGCCGAAACGATAAAGTTGTGGCCTCTATAAATTGGATGTATATTTTTAGACTGGATTACAAAAAGTTTAAAAATTTTCGCCATGTTACACCTTTGGGTTGGGTCCACCTCTCTTTAAGTGGAGTACATTGAAGATCAAAGTGGGGTTCAAAATCCTTGCCTTATTTTTTTCAAGATAATCTAAGAACATTAAAAGAAAATTCTTAAGAAGTTAAAGAATGAAAGCTTATTTAGAAAATTTACTTGCACATGGGAGGAGAGTCTTTTAAAATGGAAAGTTTGTGTAGAGATTGGTTTCTAAAGAAAAGCAAGAGAAATCACTCCAAAGTTGCTAAGTCTTTGCTAACTTGGAGGCAAAACCAAGAGACCTTTCCAAAAGAAGACTTTACAAGCTACAAAAGAAGATTTTACAAGCTACAAAAGAGCAAAAATAAGGAAACAAAGGAGCTCCAAACCCCATAAATCGAAGGTCTTGGATGTCCAAGCTCATGCCCACTCCATCTTTCTCTCTCTCCACTTCTCTCTCCTCTTTCTTTTCCTCCTCTTCTCTCTCTATTGTAGAAAAAAATAAAGATTAATTTGGGTATTTTGGAGCCCCGTTCCAGAACTAGGCTAGAAGATTGTTGAGAGAATCCTTGTACTCACCATGAGAATAGCAATGAAGTTTTTTTTTTTTTTGCAATGGAGGAGTAGATTTCAGGATCGGAGCACAATGATGAAGTTAAGTGATTTTGCTTTCATTTTATGTTTTTAATTTATCCTTTTAATGTCTCTATAGCTTAGAATAATAGATCTGTCATCGGGCTTCAGGCAAACCTTCGTTTTATGTTCATAATAAATTATTTTCTGATGATTTATTCTTATTTTAATAAAATATGCTTAGGCTTATATGCTTTTAATATTTTATTCTTAATTTGATGAATGACACTTAAATTAATTTTTACTTTGATGAGGTGATGGAGATATTGGATTCTTTTTGCTGAAAGTTGATTTTTAAAAAAAGAAAAATTCTCCGAATAAAAAACATTGAGTTGTTTCTAATCTAAGTTGTTTTAGAGACTAATGATTAAATTAAATTGCATATATTGATTATTAAATTTGTTTAATGGATTCTTTATTGCTCTGATCTACTTTTATTATTATTTTCATCACTTTACTTGCATTGTAGTTTTATTTTGACTTCTTACTTATATCTTAATTTGCTTTCATTCATATTGATCTTATTGTTGTTAAGAAAATCAGATTAAATAAAAATTTTCAAAAGTGGTCCCTGTGGGATCGACCTATATTTGCCATTGTCTCAAAAGGACAATTGCTCACTGGCAATTTTAAGTAGATTGATTAATTCACAACAAGGATTGAGTAGTTGGATATTTTTTTATTACTTTTTCAAGATATGGATCATGAAATGCGTGAAACTGAGGATAATCTTTATCTACTAGACAGCGCCATAACATATACTATATTTAAAAAAAGAAGTTTTTCTCGGAGTTGGCATTTTATTCGCACAAAGTGTCTACCATAACTGGATCTGTTCAAATAATTGAAGGCTCCGAAAGAGCCCACATAATGTTGGCAAATGATACCCACCTATTCATTAAAGATGCATTATTTTCAAGAAGTTTCCGAAAAAACTTATGTAACACTCCGATCCCCTTTGAGCCGGATTAGTGGCTCATTAGTGTGTGTTTTTGTTGTTTTATTCTTTTGGACCTGGTTTTGGGTCTTGGATAGGTAGTTGAGTAACATTCGACCAGAAATAGGTAGTTCTAAGTCCTTTTTCGTAATTTTGCTTTTGCCTTGCTTACATCATATTTGCATCATCTTGGTGTCAGCACGTGTATTTTGTTGAGCTCGTTATATTCTATAACTGTGTCAGACCCATTTGGAGTCAATTGGAGAAGTTGGACCTTCGTGTGACTTGATTTGTAAATAACCGAAACTTACCGGACTTTGACTTAAACTTCCAAAGCTATATATATATGAGTCATTCCAGGTGTCTCCCTCTCTTGCTCATTCACTTGATCGGTGCATGCAAGAAGATCTCCAGGAGCTCCACGTTCTCTCTCTTCTCTTCATTCTCTTCTTGTTCTTGTTTGGTGTTGGGAGCTTGCACCCATCTTGATTTGGGTTTTCCTTCTCCTCTCATCTCTGTTTGTGACTTTGGTAAGTGGGTTCTCTCCAAATTTCTTTCTTCTTCATCTCCAATTGCACCTCTCTTCCTCTGTTGCTGTGTCTTCATCTCATGCATGGTTTATTTCTTTGATTTGCTTTGATTTTAGTTGATTGGGAGCTTGAGTCAGTGGATTGGTAGAGCTTTGAGGCAAGTATAAGTATAGGATTGATAACACATATGGGTGTTTGTTTGATTGCTTTGATTCAGCCTTATTCTCTGTATAAAATGTTTTACAGCCATTCTCTAAGATGTTAGGATCAGTTGAGCTTGTTTTATTCAGCTTCTGTACCAAAATTTCCGTTTCTGTAACTATCCCGAATTCGTTTCTGTATCGTACGGCTAAGCCGTAACTTTCTACGTCTCACTTTCTAGAGACTTGAAATTTCGAGTTTATTCTACGGCTAGGCTACGGCTAAGCCGTAATTTGTTCTACGGCTGAGCCGTAAGCTAGCCGTGACCCAGCCGTGAATTATCACCCTGATCAGTCGAAACTTTTTCTGCTATCAGTACTCTTACGGTGAAGCTACGGCTAAGCCGTGATGGTCTACGGCTAAGCCGTGGACTCCACCGTAGCTCAGCCGTGAGATGTATCAGATCAGAGGTGGAAGATGATAGTTTAGCCGTGTTCTGAAGGGAACCATGGCTAAGCCGTAGTGCATGTTACGGCTAAGCCGTAAGATGCATACGGCTAAGCCGTAGGTCACCCATGGCTAAACCGTAAGACTTGTAAAATATGAATGAAACTTAGGATAATGGTGTGACTTTGTAGGGCTTATATACATGAAACCATACACGTAAACCGGCCCAATGGATTCCTTGGATCGCATGAATAGTTTGTTTGGCTGTGACTTATTCACGTGAGTGTTGATCACTGTTAAGCACCTCCCCATGGGTGTTGGTTTAAGGGACGTCGGTGCACGCAAAGATTACATTGCAACACTTTGATTGCAACGGTGCATTGACTAACTTAAAACTACATCAACATGCACGGTTAGTGACAGTGAACAATTAGCTTAGGACTGGCTTGTAATGAACCTTGACTCCGTATTAATCTGAGATGCATTGCATATTGTTTATGGTTTTGCCCTCTGTTCTGTTAATCTATGTTATGCATTCCGCAGTCATTTTGTTTTCGTCCTGTATGTCTGATTTACTCTTCGATCTGCACTATGCTTTGATCTATACTGTGCTTCGACTTAATCTATGCTCTGTCTTTGGCTTTGTATATCTCTGTTTGGTTTGGGTATTCCCGGGTGGCTCTGCCCAGAGATTAATACGTGAGGATAAGATCCGGTCTTTGTCATCGGTGAGTCCAAAGCAGATAATCTCCCTTCTTTTAGCTTTGATTTGATTGGTATTAGTCTGGCTCTACTCAGCCTCAGCCCTAGGATGCCCGACGGGGTTACCTCTGACTTAGATCTCTGTATCTCTGTATCACTGCAGTGTTGCTTTGTCTTGGGACCCCGGAACCCAGGAATCCAAGACCCACTTGTACCCTTGGCCCGGTCAGTGGTGTTCTCATCTGCTTTGCTCTGCTCTCTTTTGGAGAGAACATGGTTAACGTAGTAGCCACTTAGTTCAGTATTTCTATGCTTTGACTCAAATATCATGCTTTACTTCTACGCACGATTTGCTTAGCATACTAAGATGAAACTCTGTATTTAATCTTTTGTCATTATATTATTCACTTTAATACTATGAGTGTTTCATCCCTGTTACTTGTATTTGCTGGATCGTTGTATTCATTTGTGTTGTCTGTGGTGTTGCAGGCACAGATCCCTTGCCCAGCTCCCCGGCGGTCGAGGAGGCTGCAGGGCCGAGTGTAGAGGCACCCTCCGGTTTGGCAGAGTGGGCCTGATCACCTCTGCCGAGTGCGTGCATGCATATCAGTGGCCTTTTGTTTTGATTTTTGGTTTTTGGGGATTTGTACTTGGACTTTGGACTTCGTATTCTGTATATTTGTACACCTTTATTTTGTCGTGTACCCGGGCTTGTATTTGGTTTTCATGTATGGTATTTAGCTTTGATTTTCCGTTCCATATTTGTTTTGGGTTCCGCTATTTTCCTTTGTTGCTTGCTATGATATGTACAGCTTCCGCGTACGCTTAGTTCGCACGTGTTAGATCCCTTGTGTGTGTGCATCTGGACAGGGTTTGGATGCACATGCACGGGAGTACGTGTGTCACCGGTTTAGCTTTTCGCTAACCCCCGATTTCTGGGCTCGGGTCGTGACAACTTACTTAGCTTCAAAGACATCAGGATAAATGGGAACCGCATTGAAACTATCAGTGAAAGTAACAAAGAATATTTATGCATCATTACTAGTATTAATAGTCATAAGCTCACATTAGAAAAACTAAGTGCATTATCCTCTGAACTAGATTGCAAAACAATCTCCAATGTTGGATCTCATTCTATTATGAGTAACATGATAACATCAAGCCCGAAGCTTAGACCAAGCCTGAAGCTTAATGATCTTAAGGCCTTAATTCTTTGGTATGATAGCTTAGGGCATTCTAAGAAACTGTGTTGAAGAAAATAATAGATAATTCTTATAGGTACCCCTTAGCAAATCATTAGTTAACTAAACCTACTGGAACTTATGTATTTTAAGGTAAATTGATCACCAGACCTTCTTTTCTTAAAATTGCATTAGAATCACCATCTTTCCTAAAGAGAATGTAAAGTGATATTTTTTGCCCCATTAATCCCCCTAATGAACCTTTTAGGTATTTTATAGTCTTAATAGATGCTTCAACACATTGGTCTAATATAAACCTACTTCCACTAGAAATATAGGCTTTGCCCACCTATTAGCACAAATTATTAAACTTATGGCACACTTCCCTGGACATCATATTAAGTCTATAAGACTTGATAATGTAGGCGAATTTATATCTCATGTTTTTTTATAACTATTTTGTTTCAATAAGAATTGATGTTGAACATCTCGTTTCCCATGTTCACACCCAGAATAGAGTAGTTGAATCCCTGAGTAAACAAATTCAACTCATATCAAGGCTTTTACTAATGCAATCCAAATTAATAGTTAGTGTATAAAACCATGTTGTATTGCATGCATCAATGCTTATTAAACTTCGACCCACAACTTATCATCAATACTCTTCTGTACAGCTTATGACTGGCAATCAACTAAATATATTACATTTACATAAGTTTGATTGCACAATTCAAGTCCTAATTCCTCCTCCTCAACGAACTAAGATGGGCCCACAACATAGGTTAGGGGTCTATGCTGGTTATGACTCACCCTTAATTGTTCGATATTTAAAACCAATGACAGGAGATGTGTTTACTACCTGTAACACCACGACCCCAAATGAGCAGGTTAGAAGTTGTTTAGTTGGGTGATTAGTGTTTTGCTAGAGGTTACTATTAGGCCATTGTGTTTGACCTTCTCCAGGTTATGTTTGAGGTCTTGGTTAGGTAGTTGGGTTGAGTTTAACCTGGATTAGGTAGCTTCAGGCCCTTTTTCGTAATTTTTTTATTTCTCCGAGTTCGTCATTTTGATGTCATCTTAATGTCATCGCGTGTCTTTCGTAGTGGTTGTCAATTGTTATAATTGCCTCGAGAGCATCCAGAGTCATTTGATGTGTTTAAATGTTCGTTTAATTCGAATTGTAATTTGTATAACTTTTGGACCTAGTTGCAAATGACTAAACTATATATATCCATTCACCTATTCATCTTTATTCGTTTCTTTTTCTCTCTTCTGCTTTCTTCTTTCTTCCTTCTTCTTCGTTTGTTCTTCAGTCTTCGTAGTTTCTTGTCAGCAGTGTCTAGCCATGATACTCTCCACCAGTTCTGCGTGATTCGAGTCTAGAAATACGGCAATCGTCATTTAAGGCAAGTATAAGCAACTATTGGCTTAATACATGTTGGTAACTCGTGATTAGTATGATTTACTTTCCATTATTTGTAGGGTATGCATGGTTTGACAGCCCCTTTTGTTTCTTATTTCAATTGGTAGGATAGAAAAAGATAAGATCCCTTACGGTTAAGCTATATGCAAGCTGTGATTTAGCCGTAGCTCATACATGGTTAAGCTGTGGAGCATTATACGGCGAAGTCTGACGACCTGATAAAGCCCACACCTAGAGGTTGAGTAAGGACCATACAAAATTTTGTAAGACCTTAGTTGTGGAATTCTTACCCTTTATCTTAAATTGGAATCACTTCAAGACTAATTCCGTGCGTGTCAGAAAGCTTCAGGGCCCATCGGTCAATCCTAAAGCCCCGACCGGTCGAATTTTAGTTCTGGATGGTATCCGACCGATCGGACCCTAACCCGATCGGTCCAGTAAGTAACCTGCAAGAATGTGGACACTTAATTTAAATGGTTCCCCGGACCGACCATAGACCACTTGGAGATCTATATATGGACTATACTAATGACCGAAGATATAATTATCATGAATGATCTTGAGGGCTGAGATGCATTCATGAAAGTTATCCATCTGTTAAGCATCTCTCCATGGGTGTTAGTTTAAGGGACTTCGATACACTTTCTCTGCATAATGAGACACCAAAGGAAGAACAACTGTATATCAGACACCTCAAAATTACATCATCATGCACGGCTAGTGACAATGGATAACTAACTTAGGGTTAACTAGTAAAAGTACTTGACTTTGTTAAATTGAACTATATAGCATATTGGAATTCAGTGATTGCCCTCTATTGTCAGATATTATTGTGCATTGTATTTTTTGGATGGTTATTGTCTCCTGATAGTTATTATATCGTGAATTGATATTGCTATTAAGATTGATTGCTTTACAAACGATTGATTTGTTAACCATTCTTTCTGATGCTTGCGAAAGGAATCGTTTTCACTGATTGATAAATAACTGATTGGTAAAAAGGCTTGGCTCTACTCAACTTCTGCCTTACGATACCCGATGGGGTTGACATTCGGCGCATTATTGATTGTTTCCACTACAGTGTGCTACCGTCTTAGGGATTCCGGACCCCAGGAAACCAAGACCCATTTGGCCTATGGTGTTCTCACTACTGATTGCTCCTCATAAGGAGAATGGGCAAAATGTAGTAGCCACCTAGTTCATTATTCTTATTATTGACTCGCACTGGCATGTTTTTTTTCATTTGTATGATTGGCTAGTATACTAACATGAACTCTATTAAATCCACCTGTAATGAATTCTTGTTAGATACAACGCGTGTTACCTATAGATTGCTTATATTTTGTTGAGTCATTGTACTCACTTGTATTCTTGGTGTTTCAGGCTCAGATTTTATCTCCGATCCTATGAAGGTTGGTCAGACTTCGAAAGAAATCTTAGGGACCCCTTCTGGGCTAGATGAGTGGGAATGAGTGCTCTACTCCAGAGAGCGGTTCGTCAGTGTTCTTGTGCATCTTGATTTCATTTCATATCATTGTCTCTCCTTTTGTTTTGTATTGTACTCATGACTCTAATGTATCATATATAGATATATCATTTTGCTTATATTCTTGTCTTATTTTCTAGTTCTTTTATTGTAATATAATGAATGATACTTACAACTTCTGCGTACAATGTGATTGCACGTGTGAATGTTCTCTTGTGTATATGCATCTGGATCAGGTTTAGGTGTAGGTACATGGGAGTATGTGTGTCCCTGATTGGGAAGATCCTAATCCCCAGTTTCTTGGGCCCGGATTGTGACACTACCTGTTTTGCAGATTATCATTTTGATGAGACAATTTTCCCGCTGATTAAGGGAAGATAAAAAAAGTTTTGAAGAACATCAAAATTAATATATAACACTCTCACTGCCTTATCTATATCCACATACTTCACAATGTGAGAATGAAGTACGAAGATTAGTGCACTTACAAGAAATTACAAATAAATTACTTGATGCTTTTAATTATGTAGCAAAAGTAATTAAGTTGCATGTGCTATCTATAAATGCACTTGCTGGACTTAATATCCTTGCAGGACAAAATCCAAATATGGGAGTAAATGAAACTATTACACAGCAGAAGCTTGGCAAACCTATAGGTTCTAAGGACTCAGCTCCTCAGAAAGGAAAAATAAGCAATTATATCTCAATCATACTCTAAAAAAGATACACTTTTGAAGTGGTTATGGAAAATTGTACACTCCTGAAGAGGTATGTCATTTCACTCAAGAAGAGGTTATGACAAAATCCACTCTCTCTAAACTTTCTTAAGAAATTAATGTCCTAGAAGAGACTTTGGAAGCTCATGAATTGGTAAGGGTACCCAATAATGAAGAGATCTCTATACTTTACACTAATTTAAGAAAAAAATATAATACAAAAGAAATAGTTGTCGATAAAATATTTGTATATGCAGTAACTACATATATATCAAAGGAAAATGATAATTGAGATACAGAATTACGTACTATAAATGAATGTCGACAAAGGATGGATTAGCCAAAATGGAAAGATGCTATCAAGGAAAAATTAGAGTCTCTAAATAAACGTAGTATATTTAGATCTATAGTACAAACCCCACAAGGTGTTAACCATATATGTTACAAATGGGTGTTCCAAAAAAATGAATGAAATTATTAGATATAAGACATGACTTGTGCCACAAGGTTTCCCGTAGAAACTTGTGATTTTTTATGAGGAACCATATTGCCTCGTCATGGACACAACTACGTTTAGATATCTGATAAGTTTAGCAGTTTCCGGAAATTTAGATATGAAACTCATGGATGTTGTAATTACTTACTTGTACAGGTACTTAGACACAAATATATAAATAAAAATCTCGTAATGATTTGCTTTGCCTAAAACAAAGTCAAAGAGTATATCCTCAATCCAATTAAGGCGATTATTGTATGGCCTAAAGCAATATGAAAGAATGTGATATAATTGTCGTGAATGTTTGTCTAAGGAAGGGTATGAAAACGCTCTCATTTGCCGGTATGTCCTTATAAAGAAATCTTTAAAGGGATTTGCAATAGTAGCAATTTATGTAGATAACATAAACTTAATTGAGACTCCAGAAGAGTTCGAGAAAACTACTGACTATTTGAAGGGATAATTTGAAATGAAAAACCTTGGGAAAACAAGATTTTGTCTCTGCCTATAGATCGAGAGAAATCTTAGTGGGATATTAGTCCATCGATCTAATTATATTAAGAAAATTTTGAAACATTTTGATATGAACAAGGCACATCTATTATGTGCCCCCATGGTCCTCCAGTCGCTAGATATAAAGAATGATTCATATCGTCTTAAAGAGGAAAATAAAAAAGTATTAGGTCATGAAGTACCATACTTAAGTGCTATTGGTGCCCTATTGTATTTGACACAATGCACAGGATCGGATATTTCTTTTGGTGCCCTATTGTATTTGACACAATGTACAAGATCGGATATTTCTTTCATAGTGAATTTGCTTGCCAGATATAGTTCTGTACCAATTCAAAGGCACTGGGCTGATATCAAATATATCCTATGATATTTATGTGAAACTACTAATTTAGGTCTACTTTATTCTTATGGAAGTAAAGATTCAGAGTTTGTATGTTATGTAGATTCAAGATACGTCTCTGACCCTTTGAGGGTCGATCTCAGACAAGTTATGTATGTCTTAGCGAAAATGCCACCATTTCTTAGCATTTTGAACAAACTTTGGTAGCTACTTCCTCTAACCACGCTGAAATTTTAACTCTTTATAAAACTAGTCATGAATGAATATGGCTGAATTTTTAATCCAGTTTGTTCGTAGTTCTTGTCAATAGTCTCTTAGTATAGATACCTCAAACATTATTTATGAAGACAATGAGCATATATACAACAAATTCAAGAATGTTACATGAAGGGAGACAAAACGAAGCACATTGCATCAAAATCTTTTTCACATAAGCTTCAGAGGAACCAAGAGATAGAAGTACAACAAGTTTGTTCTAGTAACGACTTAACTGATGTCTTCACCAAGTTATTACCAAAATCAACATTTCAGTAGTTTGTATATGAGATCAGCATGCAGAGAATATATTATCAAACAATCTAAATTTATTATCATCAGGGGAAGTAACTAATTAGGGGGCATCTTGAAACATGTTACCTAAAACATATGTGTGCTGTACTCTTTTTCCTTTTTTAGGTTTTATTTCATTGGGTTTTACTAGTAAAGGTTTTAACTAGGCAGCATTATACACATCTAATACCTAATTCAAAGATCCTGAAAAATATTAAAGATTTTAATGAGACAGTATTATATACATCCAATACCTAATTTAATGATCTTGAAGAATGTTATACTCATTTTCCTTCGCTTAGTTTTTTTTTCCATTGGGTTTTCATTTGCAAGGTGTTAATGAGGTAATTGTCATTGAATAGTGGTCATCCTAGAGGGAGTATTATAATATAAATATCATAGGGTGGATGCCTATATTAGAATCCACTTAAGATAAAAAAAACTTGCATGGAATAAGAGTCTTCTCATAACATATTACTTGGAGGTAGTCTTCTCATAGTATAAATAAGACTCTCCTCTTCCTATTATATACATACATCCCTCATTAATAAAATCTCTCTCTTTCTCCCTCTACTCCTCTCTTTTCCTATGTTTAATATTTTAACATAACCATCATTTTTACAATAGCATTTTTTTATTGGGTAAATACTCAAGCATCCATCATACACTACCCAAATCCCTCACCAAGTAAACTGTTATTTCCGTTGGGAGGGAGATGCCTTAGAATAATGGAAGTGAGCTATAAGTGGATTTACTTTTACATTAGCCATTCATTGAGCTATTCTTCAATACTTGGCCATGACTTGGAAATTATTTTTTAAGCTCTTTTTGTTTTCTTATCTTGGAATTTACAATGAAATTATTATTATTATTATTATTATTTTTGGCTAGTCCGGCTTAGTGGCCAGGAGAGAGGACTTTCAAAGCATCCACGAGGAATCGATCCCTCATGAGTATTATGGGAAATGGGGTGACTACTGCGAACCCAACCCTCAAATCCCCAGTGAAATTCTTTTACACACCGTTGGTGCTGTTTATTAGTAGACTTGGTTTGTCATTTCCATATACAAACAGCAGACAAGCCTCGGACAAAAACAAATGGAAGTAAAACCTGGCAACTGAGAGGGGCAGAGAGAGCGAGAGAGAGAGAGAGAGCTGAATAATTTTACTCATACCATCAGAATTTTACCCATGGTATCAGAAAAGAAAGAATTGAGGTCCCACATATGGGAACGAAGTGATCTTGCCAGCATAGAAGGAGAAACAATTTGAAAAAAAAAACATGATTAACGCAAAAGCAATTGCTTTCAATCAATCTATCAGATAGATTTATGCAGGTAAACCCTATTTTCCCATTTTCTGGGTTTTCATGTACGGTCTCACCCTTGAATTTTGGCACGGACATATCCTAAATTGTTAAACCATTCCATTTTTCCGTAAACATTTCTAGCGTTGACATCTATTCAGGTGGGCCCTGACTTATTTTCTTTTCAACGAAAACCCCTTGTTTATTAGCTTCTTTGTTGTAGTGAATTATAGTAAATTATCATCGCCAGAAGAGATTAACTACATCAATTATTGGCGAAAAATAATGTCTAGTCAATTGTCATTGTTCTTAGCTGTCTACTTCAGGGACCTCATCTTGAAAGTACTAATGTGCCTCATGAATCACATTTATCTAGGCTTTGTAGATGAGCTTCAGAGACCAAAACAAGTCCAAGTCTGACCCATTTACAGTACAGGCGTAATATTTTTAGCCCATATTCAGCTCACAGCCTTGACAGACTAGGCCCTGATTTTAGTAATCGGTAGCATTGTTTTGAAAACCAAACCGACGCAGTTGAGAGATATATAAACAGGTCCAACCATACGAAACCGGCCAAATTCAGGTGAGTCCTGTGGCCAGACTGGCTTTTAGAAAAGATTTTAGCTATCTGCTCCAATCGATACAGCTGGCCATGGCCAGGCTTACCAGTCAAACAGGAGCACACCGAGATTGGGGGAAGGACCCTCAAAAGTGAATGATACGGGAATGCAATGGAAAGTTCATAAGATCTGAATGTCAGCTTTATGGTCAATAAAAGGTGCATCAGAGATTGATAGCTTTGTTCAAAATAAAACATGAAAAGTGCTTGGTTGCTTCAGGCAAAAAGATTTTGGACTGCTTGGGCCAGGCCTATTAAAAAAGTTTAATTTCCCTAAGCCCGGTACAACCATGGACAGCCTTTTTGAGGATTCAATCATATGATTGTTGCTACATGTACCTTGGGATTCTGTTGTGCTTTCCAGTGGGCCACACTGTGAATGGGCCATGCATAGTAAATTTATGCAAAACTTACCCTGAACACGGGCAGTGTTCCGTATTCAGTAGGCAAAATTCCTTGATCACATAACTAGGATCTCTTGAAGAGCACAAATGAAACAATCACCCAACATATGATCTCTCTCTCTCTCTCTCTCTCTCTCTCTCTCTCTCTCTCTCTCTCTCTCTCTCTCTCTCTCTCTCTCTCTCTCTCTCTCTCTCTCTCTCTCTCACACACACACACACACACACACACAAGCACACAAATCCACTTGACTGGAAGATGAATGGGCTTCCTATTTGTATCATTTATGGCCCTGGTTTTTACACAAGTTTGAGCAAGTCTCCACCTTTCAAAGTCCCTCTATTTAGATCCATCTATCAAAAACTGAATTTTGATGATAACCCAAAATTCTTAATCATCAAAATTCTTACCAATGAAAAGAGAACAGCATTTGATTGAAAAGGAAAAGTTTTCCACTCTTATCTTCATCTTTTACATCAATATTTGTCAATATTCATACAAACAAGCCCTCACTTATTCGGTGCCATGACCTCAACTATTTATAGTCAATATGGAAATTAACAACAAAGATACAGAGCCTAACAATAACTGAAGACTATTTATCATTACAACAACTTATCAAATCATTCCTATGCTCAAGTCATTGAGTTCGCCATCACTGAGATGAAAGGTTCATAAGATGCCCATTCTATCAACTGGTTCAAAGTCAACTGCATAAATATGATCAAATCTACCTGTTGTGCAATGGATCTGGGCAAGATGGGACTTGTCTTTCACTTGTGTCAAAGAAGTCTTCACCTCTAAAACTAGTGGTTCTTCTCCAAACTTGAGTCTCCTCTTTCTTTGCTACCTTCTCTTGAAGATGTCTGACACCCAAAACTCTGCTACCTTCCCCTGAGGCACTCAACAAAATCACTAGAAATAACCCAAGTTGCCACTTTGAGATCACCATAGCTTTCAACTCCCTACAACACGAACACATACAAAATCTTTCTATCTGTGGCTCTTTTCTCTCTTATCCCTCCTAGTAAGAGGAGGTCAATCAAAGGGTTCTATGTAAATTTATATGCATAAGAGGGAGGCATATGTAAGAGGATGTCAAATTCCTAAGAAGCCAAGAAAAAAAAAAAGAGTACGGTGGAGACAAATACGTAAAGGTTGCAGGCTCCGTGGGGAAGGGGCTCGGTGAAGACAAATAGGTAGAGGTTGCAGGCTCTGTGGGGAAGGGGCTCATTAAAGTCTTGAGTTTTTTTGGCTATGTAGGCTTGGTGTGGCATTCGACACCATCCTTGGAGGATTTGTTCAACACTCATCTTTCCGTAATTGCCCTTGTTTCAAGAGCATTCTTGTTACATGTGACACTGAAATGTGATGTCCCCCATTGACGGTGTCCATGAATGATGAGTAGATTATTGAAGGCTAATCACTATCCCAAGTGGAGACCCACTTGATGAATGGTCTGGACGATGCTGAGATCATGTAGTTTACCGAGTACTACTTCTTTAAAGTAAACTTTGTTTTGTAGTTATATTATACCCGATGTCAGTCTCGCACAATATCCTTGTTAGTACAAATTTTTAGACCCCACATGATGAGGAACTACAAATGTTCAGGCAAAAGCCAAAAAAGTAGATAAAATGGGACATTGGGTGCCATGGTAATGAATCTCGAAAATGGACCATAAGAGAGGGATAATCCTTTGTTTTTTTGGTAAAGAGAGGGATCATCCTTACGATAGCCAAAAATGGGCCTGCTGACAAGGAGCATCAATGAAAAGGGGCCCATCTCGAGAACTAATATAAAAAATCAAGGGTTCTTTCGTAATTACATTTGACCAATAGGGTTCTCCAATTTTTTTTTTTTTTTTTTAGCTTGGCTGACTCACTGACCTGAAGGGGAAGGAAATTAAAGCACCACCAGAGATCCTTGTGGGTTTTCCTTCTTTTGGTTGAAAGAACAGTAAGATTTTTCCGTGATGTTTGATACATCATCCGTACACGCATGTAGTCAGTAGCTATATTTTGTAAGAAAACGAGAACCCAAGACCTCAAATTCAGGATCAAACGGTTGACTCTTCCTAGGACTCGCTGTTCTTTTATAATAATAATTCAAACCTCCCTAATACCTAAAGTGGGTGTATTTTCTTACTCCATCCTCTTATCTGTTGACTAATTAAGCATCTCTAATCATAATACATGTGGTCCCCTTTCCTTCATTTCTATTTTTTATTTCACCTCAACTAAGTGAGGACTTCTGTTACTATCGAGTGTAGTCTTTGGATCTTTCTTGTTGTCTCACATGGTTTTAGGGTTTTATTTTAGCATTTTTGGGGTGGGTTTGGTTTATTTTTCTGGCATAGTGAACTATGGGTTTGGTCCTTGTTTTGGGTAACAGCTTCTGGGCTCTGTCTCACAAACTAGGAATGGCTGGATTTTTTTATTGTAGTTGGGCGTTCACATGCTTTTCCCTTGTCTCTCTGGCAAAGTTTGTTGTGCTCCCTTGTTTCTTTCATGGATATGAGTGTGCATGGCAAAGGCAGGTTATTTCCATGGCTCTAATTCCCAAAAAAATGGTTATGAATAGGTTAGGTTGAACCCAAGACCAAAATGTCTCAAACTCAAGCATTGAACAAAAAAAAAAAAAAAAGACTTTTTCCCACTTTTCACCTGATTAGTCAGATGCGGGGCTAAGGCGGAAGATCTGTCCAACTTGAAAAGGGGACTCTAATCGGGTTTGCATATAACAATAAAGGAATCCGACCCAGATTAATTTAAATGTTACATGGACAAGGTTCATATCCGTACCAAAGGGATCCAGATATGTATACTCGACCAACTTCAACTCGGACTTGTTTTAAATGTGTTTTAGGTGTTGGTTCAATAGAATCTTTTACACGCTACATTTTACCGTCCTACCCAAGAGAGGCATTGAAAAGTCTGTTTTCATCATCCTCATTATCAGGACTAATCCCATCACTCTGGGTGGGTTAAAAGACATCTACTCAAGAGTTCATTACTGATAAATTATAATTAAACTGGGTCTGTCCACTTAACCTCATCATACACTAAGGGGTCGTTTGTTAATTTTACATGTGATATAAAAATGATTTACATATGTAAATGACTCACACAGATATGCAAATGACTCACATGTGAAACATAATTTTTATTTGTTATTTTCACAGCTCTTCAAATGTTTTTAAATGTGAAAATGATCTAGTATTTTTTGTAAAACTCTCACACTCTATAAAGGATCAACGGTTATTTAGTACACTAACCATGTTTGGCCTAATAAAGAATTTCAACAGTTCAGATCTCTCCTTTGAAGTTCAGATTATCCGCAAATTTAAAAAAAAAATGAACTGCATATTCAACTATAGTGCATGCATTGAACGGTTGATATATTTTTTGAAAATATCTCAAGATATGTTTTAAATTAGCATATGAAATTTGACTTTTATTTGGAAATGGCCTTTTGAACGAGATTAACGGTTTGGATCATGCAAATGGGGCCAAAAAAGTTCCAAAAATAAAGATTAATGGCCTAAATGTTTTCTTAAATATCTCACGATCTATCATGATCCAACGGCTGAGATTTTTAATCATAGCTGTTTTTGACATTTTTAACATTTTGAATGGTTCAGATCATGTTGGGGGTCCCACAAAATTAAAAAAATAAATAAAAGGCATCTGGGCGTGATTTTACTGTAGCTCTACCAAATCAGTGGTGCTGTGTAAATCTTTCACACCTCTTGAGGTGTAAAAATGGCTACTCCTTTTTGCATTGCATTTACAAACTACAAATCATACTTGATTTACACACTACATGTGTAAAATTTAAAAACAAACATAAAATGTATGAAACCATTTCACATATGTAATGTTTAAATATGTAAATAGAAAAAACAAACGACCCCTAAAAGCTCAAAAGTAAGCTCGAGAGTCTCTCTTTCTCGCTCATGCAAGGTCTGTCTACAGAATCTAACCACATAAACTAAAGAGGAAGCTCTGCTTGTTTGTATTTTTCTCCAAGTAGATGCTGCATATTACACCCTTTAATTATACAAAGGCAAACCAGCTCAGATAATACCATTGACATGCACTTTGGCTAGAGAATGTGGCCCATATCTCCCAGCATTGATTTTAACAGCCGGGGCTCATGATCCAGAGACACACAGCATTGAATAGCCGATGGGATCACACAACGATAGCCCTAGCTTTTATGGGGGAACAAATGACGATTGAAAACCAATGCCAATATAGCAATCAATTCTCATTATATTCCTTCATTTTTGACTCACGGGAAGTTGAGTTGGGCAATTGGGTTGGCCCATCGGGGGTAATTTTTAAGGCATTTCTAGCGTAGTGACCCACTGGATTAAGGGTTATACCACTACAAATTATGAGCCCACGTGCAAAAGGCCAACAATAGTTCATTCGTCATTTTCCTAATCAAACCTTTTATCACCTATTTGGGACCAACTTTGTTCAACGTCTCCATATATTCCAATTTGCAGCCATGTTTAAGCAACTCCAATATCCTTTATGTCTTTTCAGAGTACTTCATTTTTAAGGTATTCGCCGCCGTAAAGATTCTATGAAGTGTAACAAGACTCTGCAGCCAACTGCCTGCCCAAACAATATCCATCCTTTATAATTGCACTGCAAGAAGCACAACAATAATTGATACGACAACATATTAATCTAACTATAGTTTAACAGGTAAGACCATCCTAAGCTTATGAGCTTTGAAAGAGAAGCCTGCATCTCGAACCAGACTTTTTATTCATAGAGATTATCGTGAGGCCCAGGTCCAAATTCTTCCCCACAGACCAGCCCGGCTCATTAACTACATAAAGAACCATGTGAAATCCAAACAGAGAGTTGCATGCAAAGTGGACTTCCAAAAGCTATACTTCATAGTCGTATAAAAATGTGAATGAACAAACCTCCAAACGAGATGAAGGTTTTGAGCTTATGGTACTTCTTCCTAAAATGAAAGAATACACACCTACTGATTTTTAGAGGCAATTAACTCGAGGAAGCTTACCACAAGACATAACACACCAAAACAATAAACGATTTACCTCTACTCTCTATGTATGAACTACAATCATTCTGCTCCAACTGAAGAAAGTCTCCCTTTAACTAGTTCTTCCCCACAGTTATGGTGAAAAAATAAACCTTAAGAACAAAAGCAAGAGCCAGCTGCAATAGAAAGATCCCAGCCACAATCAAAAACCAGCTTTCACCTGCGGAACGGATGTGGGTTCGAAGATTAAGGGAAACAAAAGTTGCGGACATGAACCCAGCAACACCTACTACGACCCACCTAAATATTTCCAGCGGCACAACGGATAAACACTGCAGCAAATATAATAAAAGTTTCAGCACAACAAAATAGCTCTTCATGTGACAAATCATGCAGAATTTCAAATTCATACACAATAGAGGGTGGAAAAACCTCGACCAGCCAATATCCAACCTGGGTTTGACCCACTAAACCTGATCCTCAACACATACTGCTTAGTCTAGGCTCAAGAAAAATCTTATCCACATTAAAACAGATTTGGTTAGGGTTGATCACCATAACCCACAAAACCCATTCCTCTATGCATCTCAGAAAATTTTAGCTAGAGCCTAGCTCAAAAGTTTCTCTTCAATGCGTATCAAGATTTTCTTATTTTAACAAATGGGGGTTATCTGGGTAAGGTCTGGTTTACCTGCATCAATGCAGGTTGGTGGTTACCTATTTTACAAATGAGTTGATACGGGTTCGGCCTCAACCCCTTAGAGACTATTATTCAACCTAACCCTAATTTACTTAGCCCAACCTGTTTTCTATACCTACCTACATACATGTTGATGTAGTCGAGGCCCCACAAGCAGCCCATCTTCAAAATTAGATTAGGATTATCTTATTTTTTTTAGTAGATTTCTAATTATATTGTTATTAGGGAAGTTTCTATTAATAGCTTAGGGTTTTCTTAAACATTAAGTTGCTTTTACTATATATATGGCATTGTAGAGAAGAGATTTTCAGACTTGATTGATTAATAAAATTGGGTTTTATTTCCGAGAGGTGTGTCCTCGTGTGTGTTGAAGTCTTCTTGACGATTCGAGGTGTCCTTGGACACGTGCTTCAACACCTTACGCAAGCCCTAACGCTAGGGCTGCATCAATTTGGTATCAAAGGAGAAGATCCCCTTGATCTAGGCGTGATACCATCATCCCCATTCCCCCACGTCTGCCTCCTGCCATCTCTCTCCCAACGACACCCATCCCTCATCACCGAGACTACCCACATCCATACTGGGCCACCGAACCCCTCTCCAACTTCCAACCACCCTACTGCCGCCTTCCAACCTAGTCACAGAACTCTAATCTCGTCAACATCTTAGAAACCAGACCAAACCCTAATCATCAGCCGGCCAACTCTCGCCACCGTCAACCTTTTCGACGCACAACACCACCATCGTCATCCCTAACCATCATCGTCACAGAAACCCCCATCCACTATCCCAACCGGGCCAAAGCCTCACCACCGCTCTTGTCAAAAAAACCAAAGATCGCAGCCCTGTCGAAACCCCTCCCTCCCTTTTCCCAACCCTAACAGTCAAGCCCAATTCCTGAACCCAGAGGATAAAACAAAAAAGCTGGGGGGGGGGGGGGGGGGGGGGGGGGGGGGGGGGACATACCTGGCACCCATCGCCGCCGTAGTCTGCTGCTTGCCGGTACTCTTGACGATCGCTGCCATCGCAGCACCATCGCCATCATCCAGCACCGACGTTTCTGCCTCTAGCCGCATGCCTTACCCCACCGCTGCTGCATACGCTTCGCCGGAGCCGCACCTAGCTGCTGACGCCATTAGCTGCTCGCTGCACCATCGTTGCTACCGCTCGACCTCGTCTCCAGCGCAGACGCCTCTCTCTCCCATTCCTTCCTCTCTTCCCATCCCTTCCTCTCTTTGCATAAAAGAAACAAAAAAGAGTCGAAACTCTTTTGTTTCTCGTCTAGCACAAAGAACAAGGCAAACTACAGAGAGAGAACCCACAGGTTATTGGGCCTGGTTTTGGATCGGACCACCTCTTGGACCCATCTGCACAATACAACCCATCAATATATTGTGACACCACGGCTCACCATTTATTTTCGTGATATCAGGCTCATCCGCATCCAATTTCCAATTGGTTTACACCATTGTGTTAGTGGCGCGCATATCTACATCTCAGGTCAATTTGATTTTAAATTTGCAATAAAAAAAAATGCCTCCTAAGGAGCAAGTTGAGGTCAAATCTTCGTCTTCTTCACTTGAAGATTTCGCTAATGCCATTAGAGAATTATCTGTAAAAGTTGATGGCATGCACACCACCCTGCAACAATTGGACACTAAAGTGACAAATTTGGAAAATAATCAGCGTGTGCATCACAACTGTGATGATGGTGCAAATTTTCGGAATCAACGCGATCCACCAGTCAATAAACCTGATCGAGATTTAGCGATTAAAATTGTGATTCCCGAATATTTTCATACACAAGCCAATGACTAAGCACCATAAAGTTACACTGATTGCCACTAGATTCCGTAAATATGCTGCCACTTGGTGAGCTGAATTGCAAAGAAAACAAAGGAATCAGAACATGGACTCTATTGACATATGGATTGAGATGAAGAATATTTTGAATCAAAAATTCCTCCCTGTCAACTATGCAAGAGATTTAAGTTCCAGCTTTCAAAACTTGAAACAAAGGTACAAAACAGTAATTGATTATTCTGAAGAATTTTTTACTCTGCAAGCTCGTTGTGGCTTGAATGAAGATGATGATGTGGTAGTTGATCGATTTTTCAATAGGTTTAGAATAGACATTCAGCATGTCCTTGCCTTCCAACATTTTGATAATGTCGAAGAACTCATCCAACATGCTGTTAAAACTAAGGGAATTGCAAATCATCACGTACAAAAATCCAAATGGGTTCCATCAAAGAATTCATCTCTATAAGAAGCTAAATCTAATGGACAGATTTTTGCAAGGACTGAAAGTCAAAATAAAATAGTTTGTTTTCATTGTCGACAGCACGGGTATCGTGCAGTAGAATGTCCGAAGCGAACACATCTAATTGAGATTGATGGTGCTGATAAAAATATCCCAGGTGATACTAAGGGTACTGACACTAATCCTAAGGATATTGACAATGAGGAACTTGCTGAAACATATGCAGACACCACAAGTGAAGCTTTTATTGTCATCAAGGACGCTCCACCAATTGTTGAGAATAAATGGCTAAAGAAAAATATCTTCCGTTCCACGGATACCGTTCAGGGACAAAATTGCACAGTTGTTATTGACAACGAAAGTTGTGAAAATCTCATATCCCAAGCACTTGTTGATCGCCTCCAGTTAAAAGTTTATAAGCACAACCGCCCTTATTTTGTCAAGTGGCTGATGAATGGTGATCAAGCACATGTTCGACAAACTTGCAAAGTTACTTTTGCCATTGGTGAAACTTACAAAGATACAATTTGGTGTGATGTACTACCTATGGATAGTGGTGATATCTTATTAGGTTGTCCATAGATGTATGACAAAAGTGAAACCCATGGTATGCATGACAACACTTATACATTCATGCATGGTGGACAGCAGGTTACTCTTCATCCCGAGAAACCACAACCGCCGAAGAAGAATTCCGAGAAAGCTACCACAAAGGAAGTCCTTCATGTTCACCACATTTGCAGAGGCAATCCGCAGCAGACTCGAATTCGAGAACGAACTCTTCTTTCAACCCAAGGAGGATGATGCAGTCTAGGCCCCACAAGCAGCCCCTCTTCAAAATTAGATTAGGATTATCTTTTTTTTTTTTAGTAGATTTCTAATTACATTGTTATTAGGGAAGTTTTCATTAATAGCTTAGGGGCCGTTTGTTAATTTTCCCTCATTGTAAAGTTAGAGTCATCTTTCATTTCACCACATAACAACCCAAAAGAGTCAAATCAAAATACCACATTTCAAAAAAATCCTTTTACCTTTTTACACAAAAAAGTCAAAAAGTTACTTTTCTATCTCACTAACTAACAAAAAATATCTACTTTTAACACAAAAAGTCAAAAAGTTACATTATCTTTTCACTAAAAAACAAAATCTAATCATTGGATTGATTTAACCCCTCTTATTTTTTTATCTTTTAAAATTATCATTCACCTCATTTCACTCTACCAATTAAATTAACAAACGGACCCTTAGGGTTTTCTTAAACATTAAGTTGCTTGTACTATGTGCATGTTTGGCAAGTCTAAAATTTAGGCTCTTATTGTCTAAATGTCTAAAATTTATAGAGTTGGAAAAATAGAGGCGTTTGGCATGCGTTTTTAACTCTATTTAATTTAGACAATAAGAGGTAAAAGCTCTATTTTGGAGAGGAGCCCATGTGATGAATTTCCAAATCAGAGGGAAAAAAAAAGAGGCGCCCAGCTACAGTAACATGATGGATCACGCCCAGTACGGTTTTTTCGATTTTTCTCGAAATCCGAGCCCCTAAATCTACATCCAAACCGTTGAAAATGTTCACATGATCAATTACGGCCACCCATCCAAATTTCAGCCGTTAATTCATCCTGAATCTTGAGATATGTGCAAGAAAGCGTGAGCCATTGGATACTAGTTTTTGAATTCTGTGGGGCCCAAACACAAGATCCAAACCATTGGAAATGTTGGGAAGACTAAAAACGGCTATGGGGTCAATTTTCAAGGATTGATTCCTTGTGGATCTCAAGATATTTGTGAAAAACTTTCAACCATTGAATTTAATATGCTGAATGTATAACTAGTCCACAGGCAGCCCCTTTTTTATTTTTTATTATTATTTTTGGGACAGTAAATAACAATCCAAACCATTGAAAATGTGTAGAAGGTCAATGACCATTATGAGACCAAATTTCAGCCGTTGGATCATCACCAAACTTGAGATATTTATGTAAAAACGTGAATTATTAAATATTATTTTAAAAAAATTGGGGGCCTCAAACGCAAAATCTAAACCGTTAGATCTCTTTGGGAGGCCAAACGTGGTTATGAAGTGAAATTTCAAGGCTTAATACCACTAGATCTCAATATATTTGTGAAAAATTTTCAACTATTGATTTAAAATGGTCTATTTAAAATAGATGCTTTCATTGCCAAACACATATTTTAAATCTAGCATCTTTTTTTTATAGCTCTTTTTTTAATAGCTCTATTTTAGATGGTCTATAAAAATAAGACTAGACCTACCAAACAAGCCCTATATATGTGGCATTGTAGAGAAGAGATTTTCAGACTTGATTGATTAATAGAATTAGGTTTTATTCCCAAGAGGTGTGTCCTTGTATGTGTTGAAGTCTTCTTGACGATTTGAGGTGTCCTTAGACATGTTCTTCGGCACCCTACACAAGTCCTAACCCTAGGGCCTACATCACATGTATGCGTGTAGGGCTTTTTAGCTGTGCAGCAGCTCATTTAAGCAATTTGTCGTTGGCCTTATGGGGCGCACCTGGGCCATGTCAATTTGTGGGAAGGTGGGGATTAAAAGATTTAGATGAAAACCACCTATGTGCAAAATTTCAAGTCCACCAAGGCATCCTAATCCTTTAATCAGTGGCCCTCAAGCTTTACGGTCATAGAATGTATCTTTTGTTTTTCTTTTTTTTAATACCAAGGTCCAGTCCCATTTGGATTGATTGGAGAAAAAGGGGGGAAAAGGAGCAAGAGAGGGGGAGGAGGGTGGTAGGTATCACATTCAAATTGATCATAGCAGAATCCTCAAATGAGAACCATGCACCCCCTTTTTACCAACAAGTGGGACCCTTAATATCAATCCAACCTCCTCACACTCAATACCCCCCATGAATTGGCACAAGCCCAAATTTGACAGCCATCCAACTATTACTCACCAATGGATTAAAATTCAAAAAGTGATGCCTTGTAAAACTATTAAACTTTGATGGCCATAGATCAAAGGGATAGGATGATCTAAAGGGTTGATATTTTGTAGAACCCTAGGTATCATTTAGATCTTTTGAACCCAACCCCCCCCCCCCCCCCCAACACACCAAAAAAAAAAAAAAAAAAACCCAACCCAAAAGAAAAGAAAAATGATTGGCATCGCCCCGGGTTGGCCCCCACAAGGCAGTGCTCACAAGAGGTGCTCGGTAGAGAGAGTGGCCCACATATATATATATATATAACTTGTTTGGCATCATTGTGGGAACGTTTTATTCTAATAATGAATGAAGAAAAACTCGTTTGGCAGGCATTTTCTCTCCCTTTCTACACATCTATAAGATCTCTCCCTTTCCATCTCCCTCCTCTCTCTACTTCTCTAGATTCTATCTCTCACAAAATGCCTGCCAAACAAGTTCTCTCATTCATTCAAGAAATAAATGATGCTCCAACATATTTGGGACAAGGCTTTGATGATTATGGTGATGATGATTCAGGGAATGGAGCATTCCCAGAAAGATTACAAACAAAGCTTTGATGATTATGGTGATGATGATTCAGGGAATGGAACTTTCCCAAAAAGATTACAAACAAGCCTTTAGTTTCCTTTTCATCTCAAATTTACTGCCCAGTAAGTTTAATACATTATCAAATATACTGAATCATGCATTGATTTCTCAAGTTACTTTAATGGTTTTATCGAGAAAAAATGATATTGATAATTAATAAGCTAGAGACAGAAAAGGATATACTTATAATTTGTTATAGAGATAGCCACCAGAGTTAATAAAAACTTACTGACGCAGGAATGAATACGAAGAGTGAGTATCCATACAGGCACCAAAGCTGGACAAGCCCGGATGGAGCTGAGAAGTACTTGAGAAGAACGTACAAGCAAAGAGGAACTATTGCAACGTAGCCATAGAACAAACCAGCCGACCAAGTGACCAGATTTATGTCATAGTCCCACTCCTTGTTTTGCAGTTTGTGTGCCAGGTACGTGACAAATGCCCCAATGGATGCAGCAACAAATATTAAGGTAGTGCATATCCAGAATGGTCCGTACCTGCTCAATGTATATAACCAAATTTGTAAAACATGCAACAATGAATGTATTCTGCATTTTTGGGGGTTTGTTTGTGAAACAAGGAATGATAATATAAAGAAATACATTACAAAGAATATGAATTTTGGTAAATGGCTAATCTAACCAATCACCATGTGATGCAGGCCAAACCATGGGTCAACCAGCCCATTGGGCCCAATCCATAGGCCCAAGCAACACCTATTTTATTAGAAGTTTAGGTTGTTTAGGAGTCGTGATTAAGTATATCTTATTTATTTAAATTAGGAGTTTGATTTTAGTTGGATCATTCGTTAAGCAAGTCTAGTGGGTTACTTGCTTAGTTTCCTTTATGGTTGAGGAGAGTCTTGGCGTCTAAGTTATCCTATACTCTATATGAGGATGAATATGGCTCAGTTGTAAGGACTGTTTCCTCTAATAAATCAAAGATTTAGAGAGTTCTATTCAATTATGATGTGTTTTATGATTTTCAGTGTGCCCTAGTGCTGGAATCCATTTTTGGATTCAATCAATCCCATTGGAGATTGATCTATCTTTGATCAAGGGTCTGGGGCTGAGCCAGACCATCAGTTTCCAGATCATGTCAGGCTTTCGAGAAATCTGAGCATACCTTTCCAACGACAGTAAGCTTAAATTATGGATCAACACTTCAGTAACAGAATGAAAAGCGAGTTCCATAATAATGAGAGAGATAAAGAGAGACAGACTCCAAAAGCAAAAACAACTCTTAAAGATTTCCCAACTCCACAGCAATAGAACACTGGCTGGATCATCCATTAAGCCAAATATGACAATAGTTTGAGCATAGAACTCAATAATACAATGTTGTAGCCATTGACTAAAGTTTGACATCTGTGTGTGTGTGTGTGTGTGTGAGAGAGAGAGAGAGAGAGAGAGAGAATCAAATGTTTTAGCCAGTGATATTTATAATTATATATATATAGAGAAAGAGAGAGAGAGAGAGAGAGAGAGAGAGAGAGAGAGAGAGAGAGAGAGCACTATGAAAAAAAAATTATAGAGTACTGATCCTCAGGAGAAATGCAATTTCCTAATGTCCTGTGCACCCTATGTTTTCAGCGACCAGGAGGATACACGATGGGCCCAGCATGGGTACAGAATGTTCATAACTATCCCAGAATGATAGAGAACAGCAACCATTGCTTGCCTTCATTGGTGTCTGATATCTAAACTGTTTGTGTACAGGCCACCAATCAAAAGGTACCCTTATTATTATTATTATTATTATTATTATTATTATTATTTTGTATATTCGTATCTTGGGATCATCATATTCAATGATAAGATGACAAAAACAGAATAATGGGACCGCGTCAGCATCAGGAAACTATGTATTTTTAAAATATAGGACCAGGTAAAAAACCTGCACATATAGATTAACATTAACGATGATAACAAAACAATCAACCATAGAAAGATCATATTGTCCCCTCAATCCTCATCTAAGAAGCACGGACACTTCTAAAAAAGTGATATATCCATGTCGGACACGTGTCGGACGCCGACACTCTTCGGACACTCTTGGACACGCGTCCGACACTATTTTAAACGTGTCTATAATTAATAACTAAAAATCATAATTTCGAACACTTGTCCTACACTCTTTTTGCGACGTATCCCACAATTCCTAACCCATGTCTATAACTTAAAAATAAATATGTGGCTAATATTTTTGGACACTTTGTTAACATGTGGTTACTAAAACTTGTCAACTTGATATATGACAATTTTATACCATGGAAAAATGTATGATTGTTAAGATAAATCATATTACAAGCAAAAGACAACTAAATCTTTCACTAAAGAATATGCCTCGAGATTGGCTTCTTTTTTGCTGCTTTTTTTTTTAGGAAGGGGAAAAAGATGATCCTTTATTTTCTTTGTATAGATTTTATAAAACTATAGATATTTCATGTTTAATGATTATGATTATGTTTTAGTGTTGCATTGATATTTGACAATTTGATATGTTTGTTAGTTAGTACTTGAATTTTTATTTTTTGATTGCTAAATTGAATAAAAAGTTAAAATGATATTATTTTTTTAGTATATGATTATATATAAATTAATATATATTATTGACGTGCCCCTCAACATGTCCATGTTCTACTTTTTTAAGAAATGCTGTGTCGGCATGTCCGTGTCGTGTCGTATCTATGTCCCGTGTCTATGTCCATGCTTCTTTGATCCTCATAGTGACATCTTTAAAATGGTCACAAACGCTGACAACTGATATGAATTTCTCAAGTTTCGGCCCTGACATACCCATTTTGGTCTTGATTTGAAATCTTAATATCCTAATACCAATTTCTCACAAAAAAAAATTTTTTTTTGGGCTAAAAGCCAAAAATGTTTGTTCAATTCATTAATATTCTAAAAGATTTTAAAATTTGTATAAGGATGAAATATTATAATCTAAGGCCTTAGGTTTGAAACCCCAATTTTTTCCCTCTTTCTTTATTTTTTTTATTTGCTAAAAACCAAAAAAGACTATTCAATTCATTAACAATCTGATAGCTTTTCAAAATTTTTCAAAGGATGAAATTGGCCAATATTTTGGCTGAGAAAGGGTACTCTACCTATAACCAAAAAAACCCCTTTAGCAATGCTCTGCAGTTTAACTATAATAATCAACCAACAAATCAAAGACAATGCACTTACAGATCGGGATTTTCGGCTGTCTTTTCCGAAAAACTTCCCTTAAATGGGAAGAGGGAGTCTCTAATCCTTTCCAAGACGTCCGACGTGTCAACATCGAAGTATGGCTTGTAAGCCGCAACGGTGAAGGCGCGTAGCCAACCAGCTGGCTGGGCGTCATTAGAACCACCGGGAGCAGGTTTTGAGAATGAATCTGTCATGCAGTCAAATGCATTCCATGTCAAAAACAGCAGCAGCATAAGAAGAAGAAGAAGAAGCAAGAATGAAACATGAATGCTTATAAACAATCCAATGTTAAAGAACTGAAAAACTCAATTGAACCCAAAAGGTTCACATATATTATGTTCATGTCTTATACTATACAGTTCCAATTTGGATCTTTTCTTGATATAGTATCAATCTCTTACACTGTATAGTTCCGATGGAATTGCAATCAAAACAAGTAGAGAGAGAGAGAGAGAGTACCATCAGCATCTGAGGGAGGGCGATACGTGCCGGAGATTTTCCCTTGGGCTTCAGAAGGGGGAAACGTCTGAAGATTCGTCTCTGCGAACAAAGAAAAGAAATCCATCATCATCATCAGAAATCAAGGTTACGAGAACCCACAAGAAAGAAAGATCGAGAAATGGAAATCAAACCCTAACCTGTGAATTTGACTGTAACATGATCCGGATCTGGGACTGACTGGAAAGACAAGAAGAGATTCAGTCAGATCTGATGAACAGAGAAGGAAAGAGAGAGAGAGAGAGAATTTAACAATAACGTGATCTAGATCTGACACTGGACTGCAGATTTGAAGAAGAGATGCAGTGAGATCTGATTGAGAGAGAGATTACAGGGACAACAGAAGATTCGGAGTCGTTTTGCTTATCGATGGTGGTGTATCCGCTAGATTTCATCATCTTCTTGTGCCAAATCGTGATCTCACAGCAAGCAAGCGAGCTGCTGCAGATGGCTGCTTCCGCGTAGAATTCGCAAACCCCCGCACCTTCTTATACCAATCTTTCTAATTGTCGTAATCGCTGCAGTGCATTGGAGATGGGACGCTGATTCGAAGTGGGCACGGCACTACCAACATGGACTAGCCCTGGGGGCCAGCTGCCGGCCCATGTTTATTTTTTAATTCTTCTTAAAGAACATTAGAAAAATAAGAATATGAATTGGAGAAAAAATTAACAATAAAAGTAACAATGACTCCTTTTAAGATTTTATCTTAAAATGAAATTAAAACAACTGGAGAGACTGGCACTAGAGATAGTGTGAGTTTGAAACCATGATCCTAACCAACTGCATTGAGTAGATAGAAGGGAAATTTACGCCTCATGATAGAAGGGATTGAAGAAAATTGACGACGTTGAGGGGAAGTAGAAAATAACATGCGAAGTAGAAAAGGCTTTCGGTGCGAACCTAAGCGTTTGTTTCTATTCATCATTAGATAATATAAGAACTAACGTCGTAGGATAGGAAATCATGTTCAAATGAGCATCTCCTAAGAATTATTAAAAAGGTCAAGGTAATCAATATGAGGTGAAATGTGAAAGATATGAGGTACAAATGTAGATCAAACCTTGACCTTTGTAGGAAATTTGTCATAGGTAATCATTTCCCATCTTTCTATGCTTCAATTCCATTAAAGGGAAAATTATTTGAAGGTCATTTTTATATATTCACCTTTTTGTCATAACTCTTTACTTCTAACCTTATGACATCACTCCATATGTGTTCTATGCAAACGACCACCGATAAAAGCACTTTTTATTTTTCTATTATCTGTTCATTGATATTGGCTAAAACTTAGCCATTGAAATTGACTACAAAGAATGAGCAAGTGTTATCCACTCCAGAGTTCACCTATAGGTCACGTTTGACAATCAAATACTTGGGCAATGACTCACTTTTTACGGAGTTCTGGAAAACCCACGTTTCGCAATTATAAATCTCAAAAATTTGCACTAATGGAAATCCCCATTCCTTAGAATTTCAAGTCCAACCTCTTTCATAGGATTTGAAAATTCTCATTTTTAGGGGATTTACAGATTGAAACTAGTTTTTCTCAGTTACATACATCAATATGCACCGATATCAATGTAAAATTCTTGATGAAAAAATCCGATTATAGGGGCCATAAGAAATCCTCAGATATGTAGAGTCCCCACCCCGTACCAAATGTACTCATATATATATATATATGACAATTAAGAATATGAAGATTTATAGATTTCATTGTGAATGAGGAGGTAAGGTAATGGATCACTTAAATGGGCGAAGCACCTTGGCCCTCCGTTGAGGGCCAAGTTTGGTGGTGGTTCTGGTGCATTTGAGGTTGGTCCATGTTATATTAAAAAAAAAGGGGTAAAAACATCTAATATATTGTAAATCACAAGCAGCATGGGGTAACTCCTGTCAACCCTATCACATGTTAAGCCCATCACAGGACAAAATTGATACAGGATAAAGTTAGTGTGAGCTGCATCTAGCCCATCGGCCACATTATAATAGAATATATTAAAAGTTACTAAACCTTGACCACATTGATTTTAATTTTTACTGCTCAAGACCTACAGCTGAATTTTTTTTTCCTCGCTGTAAGTGTCCTTTTGACTCAATGGAGCTGTGTCTAGATTTATCTGCTTTTTTTTTTCGTTATGTTAACATTTTAATATTTATTATTTTTACTCCCTTTTCTGATTTTAATTGTGTTTTGTTTGTAAATCAATCTAATAGTAGGGCCAACACGAGCTAAATATTTTTCTCCTAAAGTTCTTCAGCATGTGTTACAAACATGATGTTAATCTTTGAATTTTAAGCATATGTTTGTAAAGTTAGACATTTATATTTTATTTTTTACCTCTATATTTTGGGAATATATCGTTCTTGGAGTTGAAAAAAAAATTACTTCTCACTTTTTATTTATACATATTCTCAAATGTTTAATTACTACATTTTTGTAGTTTTCATAACTTTCACATTAAATGTGTATTAATTCCTTATTTCATATAAAATATTATATTATTCAATTACTTTTTATAATTTAATCATGTTTTAAAATTTTAATTCCTATCAATACTACTAATGAGTATTTTATTTTTCCATAATTAGTGTTGGATGCAACTCCAACCCAATCAAATGATGCACTCATTAAATTATATTCGAATGAGAGCGACGTACACCGGTAAATTGATTAATGAGTAAAAACAAGATTGAACTCAACTATTTATCTCGTTTTCCAAGCTTTTACTAGTATACAACAAATTATATCACTCGCCCTGGAGTGAATTTTTTGCCCATGACCATATATTGAGGACTTGTGATAGGAATTATTGAGATCATGCACAGGTGGGCTACACATGGGTCAACGGTAGTAATTGCCTTCCCCTATGTAGAAATAGCATCAAATCATATCTTTATAGAGGATTATTATTGACCTACTTGTATGATAGGAATGATTAAACAAGCCACGCTGCAACATCCGGTCACATTTGGTCGAATGAATTCTATACTGTGGTGCACTCAGCATTCAAACCACTCAATAGGATGTTTCAATTTCTTGCAACAGTCTCCATGCGCTTTGGCAATTGATCACATAATGTGATTAAATCATTTGTTTACATATTTCTTTTAATAAAATCAGAATTTTCAAAAATTGGGGCTCACTTGACATGAATCTAAACAGACAATTCAATAGTTAATACATCTTCCGACTCACACTACAAATTTAGGGCTAATCTAAGAAAATTTGATCGTTAGATTAGACATGGGAAAATATAGCTAAATTGTGTTTATCCAATCTAATAGTAAATAGAACTCCAATTTGATTAAAATTTCAATCATTTATAAGAAAATCACACGTTTGATGAACAGTTAGAATCACCACAAGGCAAGCCCCATTATTTGTAAGAACGAATTTATTAATAAATAATATTACTTCATACTTAATCACGTTTTCTTCAAGCTGAACATTGACAACCTTTTTCTTTGAGAAGAGCTGGTGTCAAGGAAAACAATGAGAGCCACAATTTGTACCGTTTTGGATGTCTAAAAGGTGGACCCAAACATTTATAGATTTGATTTGACCTAACCAACAGTGTGTCCAACAATATAAAAACCTTTAGAAGTTGAGAAATAAAGAGATCCTTTTATGTAACAGTAGAAACCTTAAAGCCCCCTGCATCAAGAGCCAGGATGATTGGAAGAATTTTTGGTCCACTCCCAACGCATGGACAGAGTTACCCATCTCACCCTTTCCCCCAAAATTGGCATATATCCATGTTGTTCAATGTTGATCTCATAAAGAAACTTCCTTACTTGTTTGGGGGGGGGGGGGGAGAAACAGAACTGTTAACTTATACAATATCACTCGTAGTTGCATTTCTCATACAAAAACTACGCAAATGTAGTGGACAAAAATAACACAATTATGTACAATGATCACCCAAAGTAAAATGGATAAAATAAACAATTGAGAAAAACATGACTAAGCTATTATTGAATCTTCTTTCACAACAATGTTACTGACTAGTATGAAAAATGATATGGATTTCCATCCATGCTAAAGATCTTTTAGAATTAAACAAGAAACACTTGATCATCATCCATAACAATGAAGTCGGATACCATCTATCTGAGTTGGTATTGTGAGTTCTACTTTTATACGCTCTTACCAAAATGTGGTTCACTATATTCCTCTTTATAATCTAGCATGTCACTTCGGCTTCAAAGGGAGATGAGTTTCAAGGTTAAAATTCTGAAAATAACTAATTGAATCTTCTTAGGATTCTTCTCATGGCCATCTGACAGCTCCAAAATCAAACAGCCACATTTATTATGTTCAGCCATGTACCAATGTATTAAGGGCTCTTTAATCTACTTTGGGTGGCAAACAAATACCTCTGAAGGGCAAGCATCAAGACCCATGTAGTCTTTGAGATCTTCTCCTTGATCATCAA
Organism: Sextonia rubra; assembly: GCA_037013555.1. Taxonomy (NCBI): domain Eukaryota; kingdom Viridiplantae; phylum Streptophyta; class Magnoliopsida; order Laurales; family Lauraceae; genus Sextonia; species Sextonia rubra. Next base: position 128,993,596 of record JASUAD010000001.1, read on the forward strand.
CAGTAAGGCAGAGCTCAGAACAGTTTTCAAGATCTGAGCCTGAAACCCCTTGAAGAAACCAAAAGCCCCTTCCCTTCTCCATATTGCATATAGTGCATCCCTCACTGTTTTGGGAGGCTTAGATTGGACTCGCTGCGTCTCGCCTTTTGGCTCAGCAGCCTGGATCATGACCTTGCACCTGTACACAAATCATCCAACTCTTTAGTCAAAAAGAAAGGCAACTGATCCTATACAAAACCCTACATTCCAAAATTTATTAAAAAAATAAAAAAGTAAAGATCATGTGTGAGAAAATTATTATCCAAAAGAAGCATAGTTTTATACATGCAGCACGTATCCATTCAAAGCTTCAAACCATCAATATTGTGGGCCACACTGAACACTGATAATCATATGTAATTTATGGACAGGATCTGTTGAGTAGTATGTTTGATGTCCAGAAATCAGCCATTGATCATCCATTCAGTAATATCTTTGATTATGGACCATCCACATTAAGGCTAATGATGACATTCTATTGGGCTAAATATATCAAGTTTCATCCTACGGAAGAATGTCATATTATTCCTTGTTGAATGTAATGCAATGTGTGCACACAAGACAAGAACTTCAACAACCTGATTGCTGGATATGTCAAGAAGGTAGCAATGCTCTTTGAAAGGGCACCCAACACAAAAGCTGAAAAGGCGGAAAGAGCTTCTGGAGAGGAGTCTTTAGTTGCCAATCCCATTCTGTCGCTTGGTTGCCTCTTTAGTAATCTTTGCTTCAGCTGATCAAATACTGTGTACTGCATATATTGCCAGGTCACAAGCATTGAAAATCAGAACCTTTGTTTTCACTTGATTGCATAAACTGATATAACAACTAACCAGCATACAAAAATGCTAAATAATAATTTAAAAACGATGAATTGTTGTTTACATTGAAATGAGTCAAACAATCAAACATGTGCTGTCCTTCAAGACCAAAACATCAGCAATTTCCAAGATCAATCTACTATGACAGAGCAATTAGTGCATGTAAGAAACATTGAAGCAAGGTGTACCTTACTAAGTCACATCACCATCATCATCATCATTAAAGCCTTATCACAATTATGTTTGGGTTGGCTAGATGAAATTTGTTTCTCCATTCCAACCTATCCCGAGCCAAATCCTCGAATAAGTTGCACCTCTTCAGATCTAATTTTACTACCTACATCCACATCCTCTTCGGCCTACGCCTTCTTCTTGGTTGGCGATCAACCTGCATAGCCAAACTTTTCCTTACTAAAGCCGTTGTCGGCCTACATTGGACATACCCAAACATATCAAATGGGTTTTTCTAATTTTATCCCTCTATTAATGATATATCTCTAAATGCTCTCAAAAGCGCTCATATCTAATTTTATCATTTCTACTTTTTATCACACTGTCCACCTCAACATTCTCATCTCTGCTACATCCATTTTGTGCATATGTTGATTCTTGATTGGCCAACATTCTCCTCCATAGGTAATACATGGTCTAATCGCGGCCTTGTAAAATTTTTCGTACAATCTTGTCGGCATTCGTTGGTACCAAACCACTCTAGAAAAAAAATTACACTTGAACCACCCCGCTTTTATCCTATGTTCAACATCTTCATCAATCTCTCCATCTTTACTAATTATCGAGCCAAGGTAACGAAATGAATCTTTTGTCGCATCTCTTAGGCTTCAAGTCTCATCGTAGTTTTAGCTGTTCCTATATGCTTATTGAAGTTGAATCCATATATTCTGTCTTTGTGCAGCTTATATTAAAGCCTTTGGATGCGAAAGCCTCCTACCATCTCTCTAGCTTAGCATTTACATCATCTCTTGATTCATCCACCAACATTATATTATTTGCAAACAACATACACCAAAATACTTCCTCTATAATATGAGCAATAAACTCATTCATAATTAGTGCAAAGAGATAAGGGCTTAGATCTAACCTCTAATGAAAATCTATAGTTATTGGGAACTCACATGTCTCTCTATAAGTAATTCTCATGCTCATTACTGCTCCTTCATACATAACCCCTAATGCAAATCTATAGTTATTGAGAACTCACATCTCTCTCTCTCTCTCTCTCTCTCTCTCTCTCTCTCTCTCTCTCTCTCGATTGGTATGAAACATAGATGGGCTACACATCACCGGTCACATTAAACTATGATATATGATTCATAAGGGTCAATTACTCTGATTCTATCCAACAGCCTATATCATTTCAATTAGATTGATACTTGGCCTAAAAGCAATCACAGAGGAAAGGTTTTATCCAATAGTTGCATTAATGAAAGGCAAGCCCACTGCATGGATATACAAATAACAGTACCAATCAGAAAAATGAAAAACAAGAAGCAAAGAACCAATTTTAACACCTGTCATCGGAAAAACAGATCAAATATATTCTTACCAAAAACAAAAACTGACGTGGGCTAGACTCCAAAAAGTACGTGGTAGAAGGCAAACAAAACCACATTACAGATCAAATATCAAATAGGTGTATCAAAAGTTGGTATTACTGATTCTTTCTAACCAGAAACAAGCTTACCTGTCTTCAAATCCTTGGGCCCAGTAAAAATTATATTCGCCATGGTCTAACAGCAGGAAGGGCAAATTTAGTTCAAAGGATTCAAGGTTTCTCCTAACACACATTTGCAATTCACTGATGATGCCTTGAATTTTTGTACCATGGAAGAAGATTAAAAAAAGAAGGCTCCTATTTTCAGGAGAGTATCCGGCTTGAAGTTAACTTCTTCAAAAGCAAATTAATTCGGATCAAAGTGGAGAGTAGCAGATTAAAAGCATTAGCTGAGCTGATGGGGAAGTAAAAATGGTGCATTACTTCAAACTACATTAGTCTTCTCCTTTGTCTGGAGTGGCCTCAAGATCTTGCTGGACCCACTCATCAGAGAATAGAAAATAAGCTCGCCATAAGGAAGTCAAATATTTGTCATTTGGAAGAAGAATCACCTTTGTCAAGGTGGCGTCGTCAAACTTCCCTGTCTACTTCATGTCAACCAATAAATGCCCCATGGAACTTTCAAACGGTTGTAAAGGCTTCAAATTGAGCTCCAATAGCAGAGCATGGAGGGGAGAAGAAATATGACTCCAGATTTTTTTTTTCAAATGTAAACTTTATTTCTGATTTAAGGGTAGTATAGGAGAAATATATTGAACGACCAGAAGTCATTCAAAAGAGACATGAATCAGTTCTGAAGGAAAACAAGAAGGAAAAAAAAAACACTAGGTCCTATTGGAATAAATCACAAAGCTCTACCATTGAACATCCTCTTTTGCCAAGGGATCTGCCAGAGTTAGCATCCCTTTTGACATGGAAGGAGGCACAAAGATGCCTGGCAAGGTCCAAAATCTATTCAACAATGTTCGCAAGCCTCCAAGGAAACCTATAACTTTCTAGATTGGGTTACTGTTAGCAAGCCCAAGGAGAAAGGAGCTTAGGAATTAGGCTTATGATGTCTAACGAATCAACTTTCCTTGGTAAGTGGCTATGGAGGTCCTGAAGGCTTGTGGAAGCATATTATGCAGTTGATCTATGAAGTAGCCAGAGACAGCTGGCTCACCCAAGAGCGTCCAAATCATTCTTCAGGATTGTGGAAAGGCATCCTATCAGCTAGGGAGTCGTTTATGGAAAATATCATATATCAAGTCAGAAGTGGTTATCAAATTCTCTTCTGGATAGATAATTTGTAGGGGAGTTTTCCCTTACAACCTGTTTCCCCAACATACAGCAATGTGCACACAACCAGAGAGCTTTTGACTCTGACTACATGGAGTGGGTTGGAAGTCAACTGATCCGATGGTCAATCTTTAGATGACTCAGCAGAGATAGAGGAAGCCCACTTTCAGTTCAGCCTCACCCTCCTTAACAAAGTCTAAATTTTGGAAAGGGAGATTGACAAACGAGTTTGGCTGCACACCTAAAATGGTTCTCAGGATTTTTTTTTTTTTTTTTTCTTTTCTGTTCTCTTCTTTCTAAGGGGGTTGCAACTGTTCATAGCTCTTTGGCAAGTGTTTGTCACATTAAGCCCCTCATAGAGTCCTTACCTCAAATACACATGCTACTAAGCAACATATTAACTACAGAAATCCCTTTTTTTTTTATTGAATGGTAAACTAATCTATAGTGGAAACAATGGGTAATTGTCAACGCTTTCCTCATGTGTCTCTCCTTTTTTTCATTACGCAGTTGATTCTCTCCTGCTTTATTGCTGGGTTGCACAGTTTCCCTGTGAGCGGGTTTTGGGATGATTTGATCATAGTTGGCAGTTAGGCCTGGAATTTACCTTTTGAAGGTCTTCAGGAGGCCATTTGGCTATGTACAAAGAGGAATCTGCACTGGTTCAAGGGCACATCATTTCAACAGGAGATGGTGGTAAGCAAAGAAAGTCGCATGCTATGCTGCTTTGTCAGACTTCTCAATGCCTTCCTTCCATGACTTGACCATAGCTATAATAATTAGATGCCAGTATGAGCTGATTTTCTCCTATTTAACATCCACACCTGTGATGCCTAGGTGGATTCTTCCTCATGCCAAGTTGGTTAAGGGCCTGTTTGTTTGGAGGTCTTTCAGATGAGAATTGCTTAGTGTTGGGAATTTTGACATTGTAGGTAATTCTGACAAGAATTGCCGAGTGTTGGGAATTTCGACACTAGTATCAGATCATGTCTTTAGAGAATTGGTAATTCTCAGTTTGATGCTAGAATTTTGAAAAGCATCCTCCTGAAAAGCAGTCACTTTTGGCCTTTTGAAGCAGCGCAGGGGAAGAAGATTAGCCAACGGGCTAATCTCCAAGCCAAAAGGCTTAGGGATAAATTGTCTAGGTGTCTCACCAAAGACAAATAACTCTCTCAACTGAGAACCAATGCCCAAAGCTTTATTCAATATCAAAATCTAACCAAACAGGCCCACAAATTAATTTCAATGACATTGCAAGGGGCAATCTGGGGCTAACAGGAGCAGGTGGGGTCACTATGGATGATGTCTCCATGATAATCATTTCCTGCCAGTGGCATGAATCTGTTAACGTGGAAGAGATGATGGCTTTAAGAATTGGATGGCTTTAAGAATTGGACTTAATTGAAGCCTCTCAAATGTCTCACGTTGTTGTGGAAGGTCTATTAATTTTCTATCAATTGCGCTCATGGCCAATGTCCTCCTTGGGGGTTAGCAGATGTGTTGGAGGAAGTGATAGAGATCATATCTACTAGATGTATCCAGGCAACCTCCTCTCATGTCAATCAAGGGTTCAAAGGAGAAGGCTCTTCAGCTGGCTAAGGAGTGAGTCACTCTTCAAGCTTTAATCTTCAACATGGATCCAATTACTCCTCCTTAAAGATCTTAGTCAGGCTTGTTGTTTCCTTTTCTTTCTATACATTTTTGTTTTCTCATACCATTCAGGACACAGCTTTTTTTTGTGTTGGCTCAGGCTTTTCAGTTTATATCTCTTATATTATAAATCACTATTTATAGAGGTAGGGCAGGCCGAAGAAAACATGGATGGAAGTTATTAATTCAAATTTGAAAAAGTTTCACTTATCGAAAGATTTAGCTCAAAATAGAACGGAATGGAAAAACGGAATTCATGTAGCTGACCCAATATGGTTGGGATAAGGCTTTAATGATGATGATGATGATGATGATATTATAAATCACTATTTATAAAAAAAAAAAAAACCAAACCTGTGGTCTATTTTGTATTCACCACTCAGGCTAGACCTACACTGAAAATTTTGGTTTCATTTTTTTACAAGTAGACAATCACAATTTTCCCACTGCAGGTGTTTGTGAAATATAACCTCTCTCATCAATATGATTACGAGATCATTTTTCAGTAAGATAAAAACAAGTAAACAAACACAATAACAACAATAAACCAAAGAAGGAGGAAATCTGCATTAGCATCCCATTTCCCTTTTCTAAAATTACTGGTATTTGTATTGGATCAAGTGACTAAATAAGAAAGCAACTTCTGAGAAGATGCAACCTAACGTCAAAATAATAGAAACAGGTTACAACAAAAATAGTTAAATCCAAGCAGCATTACTATATAAATAGCCTCAATAGCAGGGGACATTCTTGAGTACCTGAATGGCAGGATTAGATGTCAAGAGAAGAGAGACGCCGAGGCCATCAAATGCTTGACTCCATGAGCCCTCTGAAAGAGTTTCCCAAAGTCCTTTGGATCTACCAAAAGCACTTGTTTGCATCCTAGATGATGCTGTATCCAATGGCTACAAATTTGAACATAAGTTAGATCTATGGAATAAGAACACTAGAATAAGAATTATTGTATCTTTGGCATCAGCAATCACACAGATGGATACATGCCAAATCCTTAAAAGTGGGACCATGGTTTGGTGATCAAACTGTTGAGTTAACAGGACACACATTTGAATAAGACACCCAAACTATAACAGATTCAATGACTATAAATAATCAATTATTGGAATGTAGATGATCAATAAAAGAAAAGGAATTAGGGAACATTCTCCAAATGCAGAAAAAAATGGTCAAAGATCAAAAGGCCAAGAACTTCGCTAAGGGCAACTTTCAGATTTCTGCCCTCTGCCCTTTTGTGCCCATGTATCAACACTAAGGAGCATGGATCACTACATCATGGTCCCACTCACAAAATGGTGTTCCCCATCAAACTGTACAGTTGCAGGGGCTCATGAAACTAAATCTCATTCAAATTTTAATAGAATAAAATAAATAAATTAGCAGACTGTTAGAAAAAAAAAAAAGAAAGAGGAAAAATGGATGACACTTGTAGTATCAAGCTTGTGTAGCAGATGCTGAAGATGTCCTCCCAGTTGGGGCAACTTATATTTTACCTGTGTCACTATGGCAGTGCAAGCACCGGCAGCAGCAGCAAGAACAAGATTTGCCTTTGTTCCAATGGATTTGCTTCTACTTCTCTCCAAATATAGCCGTTTGAAATAGCTATAACCATAAAAATAGACAAACTGCGCTATAAATGATTGCAAGTTTTTCGTTCCAAGACCCTGGTACAATGAAAGAACCTGCCTGGTAGAAATTGCTTCCCACAAAACATCTGAAAGGTTCCTACATGAGCAAGTGAAATAGAGGTTAATTAATTGCTGTGATAGACAATCTCTGTCTCAACCCATCAGAAAACTTTCTAATACATGATGTCCTATAGCAACTGCACCCAAACAATCCACTACCCAAGCCCAAAGCACTTCTCTCTCCAAACAGTTCATTTTCTTAGCAAGAAACATTATAGGATAAGACTTTACCATACCATATATCAAGAACTTCAATGATAAAAAAATATCAAGAATTTCAGAACTCCAGATGATGAAGGCAGCATTAAAGCCCACAATGGGTGGGATATATCTTTCACATTTCCAACTCAAATCATTATTATTGCAATCGCATAAGTTGATTTGGATACAACAATTCATCAACTTAGCTTCGTTCCATCAATCAGGGAATGACTATTTGGATACTCTAAATGTGGATTCCAATGACCAATACAGCGACCATCATAAAGCTTAAAAATTAGAAGCACTTAACACGCGATACTCTTGAAACACTACTTATCAAGTCAATACAATCATTTGTCTAAGGCGGGAATCTTGTGCCAGAGTTTGATATTCTTCCATGACTACTCATTAATTCCCTAGTTTGTCTTTGGTTGTTTGTGTACCCTTTGGAGCCTTAGGCTTTGGGTTTTCCGGCGAATTTATCCTGCACGAACTAGCTTCTCTAATGAAATTATGAAAGCTACCATTCATTTAAAAATTTTAATAAGCTTCATCAACAATCTAACAGGATCATTTCCTAGAATGACAATAACGATGACAATCTTGAACACCAAAGGCTCTGACTGGATAGCAGAGACATCATGATAATATTGCGATCGCCTAACCTTTATTCTATAAAATCGAATAGCTAAGAAAGATAAGGTGTTTGGTTAACTACACAGCTCACACCCTCGGATCCCAAAAAATAATAATCATCATCATCATAGTCTTCATCATCTTAGTTAGATCCCATGGATCAAGCAATAAGAGAAAAGAGAAAACCCAACATATGGGTTTCTGATCATTCCAAATCCTAACCTACAAATACAAAATCAAATGAAAACACAGGGTCCTTAATCCTTATCATGAAAGACCCTTCCAAGCACTCAAGCTGCAAAAACACCCACAACGCTGAAACACAAAACACACCCATGAGAGCATAAACAGCAAACCAATTCAAAACCAAATAGAATGCATGTACAGAAACGAATAGGATTGTGATGACACAATACCAGAACACAACAACCCATCAAATCAAATGAGAAGGAAAGCGTGCCCAGGATCAAAACCAACTCAAAGTCAAACAGAATGCATTTACAAGAGAGACCCAACATGGGAAACGATCAGATGAGTGAAAGCCACCTGTATCTTCGGTGGCCTTGGGCTTGGACTTCAGCCTGGTACTTGGTCTTGCAGGTGTCAAGGGGATAGAGAAAAGTCGTGCTGATCAGAGAACCAACGGCTCCTGATGTGGCCTCTGCGAGAGAATCCAGATCTACGCCCATGATGATCGCTTCACAACCACCACAGCAGAGAGAAAGAACAACAGCGACAAGAGAGTCTATGAATGAATGAAGAAATTGTGAAGAGAAGAGAAGGGGAAATACATGTAAGAAAGAAAGAAAGAAAGAAAGAAAGAAAGAAATGAAAGTGACGCAGGCAGATGCAGAGGAATGGGATGGGTTGGGATTTGAAATAGTGGGAAAACGTGAAAGCAATGTAATTCATAATATTAAAATTTTAAATATTTTTTTTTATAAATTAGGTTTAGATGTTAAAAATGTTCTCAATTAAATTGAGATAGTAAAAATTGCAATTCAAATCCAATCTATAATGATAACAAAAAAAAAAAAGTTGGTTATAGTTGGATGGTTTTGGTTTGTGATTAAGTTACATGATGGTTTTGGTTTCAATTAAATGTATTATCACCAAATAAATTAAATAGTAATTAAGTTATATATGATTAGGTAATTCAGTTGTATGATTATTTTTTAATTTATCATTGAAATTATTATAATTAAATAGTAATTAAGTTGTGTTATAATCAAGTCAATTAAGACAGTCAAAATTAGATGGAATGGTCAAAATGAATTGAAGCTGATTTCAATTGCAATCATTCTTTGTCATATATAATGATAATGATAGGAGATTTGGGAGTTCTCACATTCATGGACGTCTAGAGTTCGACCTAGCCCACCCCTCTTCGCATAAATACTAACACACCAAATCCAATAATGGTTGACCATCCGATGTCTCCTGTGGCGTATTGAGAACACGAAGAGTAATACTCTGATGCAAGTTTTTATTTATCATTAAACTGTGCAAGTAACTTAGTGAGGCCCACTTACGGCCTCATAAATTATGAAATAGAATGGATCGTGGTCCAAGTTGAGTCAATCTAGATATTAAATATGAAGTTAATTTAAAACCTTTAACAAATCCATCCATCGTTTACAAGTTTAACTATTTTATATAGGATAATCTTCATATGCATCTGTCCCTCACCATTTTTTTTTGTGAGAATTCTAAGTATGGCTTATCTGTCACTCAATCTAAACCTTACAACACACATGGGACCCCATGATAGCAACTCGCCCCAAGTTTTGATCAGATCCAAATTTATTGGACCGTTGGATCGATTGTACACCAATCCGAACGGAATGAATTTGTAAGCCATGGATGAAGGGGTTAGGAATATGTGATTGAGGCCAAATTTGATATGTGGGATGCTTTCACATAGATCTTTTCAAACCCCTCCCCCCCTTACTCATCCCTTGGTAGGGTCCATAGTGGATTCCACCAAAGAGTGTGCACTAAAAGTCTATGAGGAACGTATGCACAGGAAAATGCCCCTTTCATATAAAACAAGAAAATTAATTCTCTATCCAACAGTTTACTCCATTTGAATCTATCAAATGCCGGCTGGAGCGATTCAAATCCATAGATAGAGGGTTCGGAATATGCAGATCGGAAACCAACTGAATTTCTAAAAATGGCCCGCGACCGTCAAGTTCGTGGACCCTATGGCTCGTTCGGTGGGCGGCCCTCATTAAAAAACTTTAGCAAACGGTCCTTGTAAAATGAGGGACAGAAAGGCCCACTTGAACAGGGGGAGTCCAATAGAGAAGGGTGGCGGTCAATGTTATCAATGTTTACACTTGACCGACGACCGACCTGGGTTTGGGTTTGAAACATCTGGCATTGAATATTAGTGCAGTCAAAGGTGGGGCCCACTGCAATTCCCGAACACCCAGCTTCAAACGATTGGCCCACATAGAACCAGTGCAGGTGATGCACGTGATGAAAGGGGATACATCTTACACGCTTTTGCTCACGGCAGAATTAAAATGCCAAAATTAATCTCAAGTTCTCGTCTCGTACTATGTCGTGAGTATCTGGGGATATAACGGATATGCATTGTCCATTTTGTTAAATCGGAATTGATCATAATTATAGTTAGAGTAGGTTTTCTTACCAAGGTCTTAAGTTCAACTCTCACCGCCTACATTATCCAGGTAATATATGTACTACCATGTATGTATATTCCAAAAAATAATCTTTACTTGTCAGAACCAAATCACCCAGGCTAAATGTCTGAAAGTTGAACTAATGAGAAACACCTTTGAATCATAAAAAAAAAAATATAATTAACAAGTATACTTATCATTACTTATAATTAATTCAATCCATGCATGATCCATTGTTTTTTTTTTTTTTTGGATCATGTGGTTTCAACAAGTGTACTTATCATCACTTATAATTAATTCAATCCATGCATGACCCATTGTTTTTTTTTTATTTTTTGAAGGAACATTTGGTTGACGTTAGTGTGGCATGACCCATTGTTGGATTGATGAAAGTTTCAAATGCATGATCAGTCTTCATGTGCATGAGAAAGTTTGCCAATGAGGCTAGAGATAAAATGATGATATTTTTGGTAAATGATTGCATACTCATTTTTTTATTAATGATTATAAGGGAAAAGCTATTAGCTTCATAAAAATTCAACACAAATCTCTTGATGGTTACATAAAGGGCGTATTTACATATTATAAAGAACTCTTTTATCATTTTCATACTTGGTCGTATTCATCCCTTCTCGCTGTCTTTGAAGTGTTCTGGTGGGTCCTACCATGGATAATCAAAAGCAAATGCGTATACTCCAGGCATTCCCACTAGCATCATCACGCGAAAGGGGCCGTGTTGAACATTTCTTTGACTAATGCATTGGAGGTTCACAACTAGAAGGGAAAACACCAAAAATCTCTCACTGGGCAATCTGCTGAAGGAAATTCAGAACAAGCGACAATCATTCATAAAAGGCCCTTTGTTTCATGTTAATTGAATTGCTAGTAGGACTTATTTCTCTAGGAATGGTTAAAATTAAAAAACACGGGTGAATAAAAAATGGCCATTTAATAACCTCCTCTTTCTTAAGGAAGAGAGAAAAAAATAAATACCCATCCATCACTCAATAATTCAGATCACAGTCCCATCAAAATCTCCATATACCTAATTCCTTGCGAACAACTAAGCCCACATCATTTTTCAAATGAAAAGCAAAAAGCCTAAAAGGAAACTGCCTAAAATGTTCAACTTGTGAGGCTCACTTGGATGCATCTCCATCATTAGGGTAGAGGGAATGATGTCTTTACTGATAATGGTTATGGGAAGTATCAGCCCATCAGATTATTATAGCACTAGCACTCGATTCAACAGCTTACCAAAGATACTTTGTAGACTAAATCCAAAAAGTAGAGGTTTGATGAGCCAAGGTACCAAATCATGGGAATTAAGAGTGTGAAAGGAACTGCACTGATTAAAGATGGGACAGTAATCATCATAGAGCTGTACTGTACTTACTGTCACATTCCTGAGAAATTCTCCATGGCGGGTTTTGGAAAAGGGCAAACCTATATGGGGCAACATTTTCGATGAGTAAAACTATGATTGTCACGCCCTGTAATTATATGCAATGGTCATGGAATAAACCAATTCCAGAACCAATGTCAGGTCATCCAAACACAGGAACCTTTGTCTGCGCAAACCTGAGAGTTCATGAAGATCCAGATGTGACCACCACACCCCCTTGAAAAGGGTTTTGATGTGACCACCACACCCCCTTGAAAAGGGTTTTGTTATACTCTCCAAACAATCTCTGATGCATATTCATTATTCAAACATAATTGGAATTATGCAGACTACCTAACCTGTAGGATCAATGAATACCTACAAGTACAAAAAAGAAAAGCAATATTGACAGCACGACTGCCTTTATATCTGATAGTTGCCCCAAAACGGTCAAAATCTAAATAATTCCTACAGTACTCGTACAAGAAAGGATGCTCTATAAGCCACAATTTTACCCGAAAGCCTGCAATATCCTAGGGCTAAAAGAATATTGCACCATGCAATATGCAATATCACGCAACCCTAGGATATTGCATAATTTTCCCTTCTCGCCCAAATACAAAACACATATTCATCCTAAATTCACCAGTCAATATCCAAAAGAAAATTACCTCCACTGATGTACAACAATCAATTCAAGTAGACAGACAACACAACCTACAAGTCCAAAAAATTTACTGCTACTACCTTCCCATTATTACTGCCGAAAAAAATTCCTAATCTTAAACCAAAATCCTAGGCCCTGCACCTCTAATGAGTGAGATCCTCATAACCTGATTAAGAACAATACTTCACACAAGTGATCCTAAATGCTGTTTCAGGTTTTGATCCCACAACAGCAATGAGAGAGAAAGAAATACATTTCACACTAATAGAACATTATGAACTGTTGAAAAAGCAACACAGGCTACTTGATGTACTGAGAGAGCCACTTAAAGCCATCTCCATAACCCATCTTGCGAACGACGCTGCACATGAAAACCTCGAGAGGTCGAACGTTGGAGTCCATCAAGCTCACCTTCCCCTTCCCAGTGGTGAAGTTGTTTAGACCAAGGTGGTATCGAAGCTCGTCTTCGGAGGCAGCATATGGGATATCAATCTTGTTTCCAAGGATGAGGAATGGGACATTGGCCAGTGAGTCATCCGAAAGGAGAGCATCTAGCTCTTTCTTCGACTCAGCAAACCTGTACTTGTCAAAAGCATCTACTAGGTAAACCACAGCATCCACCTGCAAAATCACATACATATATGAACATGAAAAAGAAATAAAAAAATTGAACCTAAAGTTCTATAATCTGTGATGAACCTTAAAGATATACTACATGAGAAAGTTTAACATAAACCACCTAGAAGAATTCATCCTTCTTCTAACACATGATCCCTGCATCAGACACACATGACAAAATGACTCTGACATGTGTGTACATGCATGGAGAAAATTCAAGGACGTCAACACCTTTCCAAAGCTACATAGCCAGCTAAACCTATTGGCATCAGGACATGGTTTTCTCAGTTTGGTACACTATTCCCTGCTAGAGGTTAAATTAATAGGCCGCAGTTTATTCATCAAATATTGCATGATCTGGTGATCTCCTAGATTTTGATGATATATTTTTTGCTTGCATGGTTGCAATTCATGTAGCTGATTCCAACATAGTTCCTATATATTTATGCATTTATCTACCAAAAAAAAAAAAAAACCATAGTTACGACAAGGCTTTGACGATCACGACGATGATATTTCCTGGTTCAAAAATACAAAAATTAAGACAGACATGTGGTGGTCAGAGAAATTTCCAGAGTGATGTGATGTGATCCAAGGCAAGGAACAGTTTCACCTGTGGCACAACCAGCCAAGCAACCTCACCCCCAAACCCCAACCTACCCTACCCCTCCACTTCCACACACACACACACACACACACACACACACACACACAGAGGTGAGGAGACAGTGGGCCCCAAGACCCACGGTGCCAAAATCACCAGGATTCATTACATCCTTCATGTACTTTAAAAATAAAAGACATGAATGAGTACAGTTTCTATTCTTGAATTAGAACAAAACCTTACTTTCAAAAAAAAAAAAAAAAAAAGAACAAAACCAACTCGTATAAGGTGAATAGAATGAGTAAAGCTCAACATGTTAAATAGTTTAGGACAAATCGCAATCAAAACCAGTATGTATGTATGTATGCATGCATGTATATTTCAAATGGAACAATAATAATTGATATAGCATTCCAATATATGCTCAAGAAACCCTAAAACAAATGAAGACACCATTATTCAACATTCGGGAGTTTTTAACATTTTTTTCCAATTTTAATGCTTTCAAAAATTGCTATGATACAAGCTTGCAAGGCTGATAACTGATATGCATTAAAAACTTTAGCCAATGGCCGATATGGCCACTGACACCGATATTTTGAACCTTGAATCTTGATTTGAAGATAATTCAAAGTCATGATCTTGTTCGCAACCATCATCATCTTCAATGAAACTTTATCCCATCTATTTGGGTTTGCTTTTGCGTTATACTTTTCAATTAACCCTGTTTACAGCCATGTTTTCAGAAACTCCACAACTTGTTCACCACTACTATCTAACAAAAAGTGGCAACTTCTCCTCACTGTTTTGAAGATTGAAATCACATTGCAAATCTTTCAAGGGGCAAATCAAATTGTACCGTGATAGGACATTTTTTTCTGTAAAATAATGAAAAAGTAAAAAATAGATTAGAAAAAGTAGTTAATCTCCGTCCATAGCAACATTCTGATAAGTTTAAGATATCAATGTTACTACGGAAAAAAATGATATTAAGTTTTTATTTATCTTTATATAAAAAATTAAATAGGCGCAAGTTGTCAATGTTACGTGGTCAAAGTATTTATGAAGAAAGAACTGAATATATATATATCATCATCATCAAAACCTTATCCCAACCATGTTGGGGTCGGCTACGTAAATTCTGTTTCTCCATTCCGTTCTATTTTGAGCCAAATCCGTAGATAAGTTAAACTTCTTCATATCTGATTTAATGACCTCCATCAATGTTTTTTTCAGCCTACCCCTACTCTTGATGGGTCATCTACCTGGATAGCCAAACTTTTTCTCATTGGTGCCATAAACAGCCTACGCTCAATATGCCCAAACCTTCTTAAACAGGTTTGTCTAATCTTATCCCCTATTGGTGCTATCCCTAAATGCTATCAAAAGAGCTCATTTTTAATTTCATCTTTCCTAGTTTTACTACACATCCACCTAAGCATTCTCATCTCCACCATATCCATTTTATGTATATGTGTCTTCTTAATTGGCCAACATTCTGCTCCATATGTCATAGTTGGTCTAACCACTATCCTATAAAATTGGCCCTTCAATTTCGTTGGCAAACCACTATCCTGTAAAACTTACCCTTCAATTTTGTTGGCATTCGTCCATCACAAAGCATTCCAGAAACTAGTCTCTACTTCAACCATCTAGCTTTTATCCCATGCTCAACATCTTCGTCAATCTCCCCATCCTTCCTAATCATCAAGCCCAGATAATGAAAAGAATCTCTACGTAGTATCTCATGGGTTTCAATTTTGACAGCGGTATCAACACTTTATACATGTCCACTGAAGTTGCAATCCATATCTTCTGTCTTTATACAACTTATTTTGAAGCCTCTATATTATAATGCCCCTCTCCATCTCTCGAGTTTTGCATTTACACCATATCCTTATTCATCCACCAATATTATATCATCTGCAAATAACATACCATGGTACTTCTTCTTGAATATGCGTAGTTAACTCATCCATAATCAATGCAAAAATGTAAGGGCTTACAGCTAATCCCTGATTCAAACCTATAGTCACAGAGAATCTACCTGTTTCTCCATATGTAATTCTTACATTTGTTACTGCTCCTTCATACATATCCTTAAAATTTTCAATGTAACCGCTGAGGACATTCATTTTCTTCAAAACCCACCATATTAAATCCCTCGGTACCCTATCAAAGGCTTTTTCTAAATCAATAAAGATCATGTGTAGATTTTTCCTCTTTGCTCGATATTTTTTCATTAATTGCCTAAGTGAAAAGATAGCTTCCATAGTTGACCTCCCTGACATAAAACCATATTGATTTTCAGCAATCCTGGTCTTCTATCTAAGTCTTTGCTCCATTATTCTCTTCCATAACTTCATATTATGACTCATAAGTTTAATCTCTCGATAGTTGGTACAATTTTATATATCTCCCTTATTCTTATATATAGGTTTTACAATGCTTCTTCTCCATTCATCTGACATTTTCTTTATCACAAGTATCTTATTGAAGAGTCTACATAAGCAACTCACCCCAACCTCTCCTAAGCATTTACATACCTCTATCAGAATATCATCTAGGACTGTTGCCTTTCCTATCTTCATTTACTTCAATGTTTCCTTCACTTCCACCCATCTAATTCTACGGAGAAAAGTATGCTCTATTAATAAAGTATCCTCCTTAGTTCTTGAATATATATAAATATATATAAAGAGAGAGAGACATGACAAAGCACATGTAGTCGAACACCTTTTTCATATAACTTTTCTTATTTATCTCTAAACCCTCTCCCAAATCCCCCAAATTCTTGAAAGTTTCGTTGATTACTAAATTCCCTCTTAATAAAAAAAAATAGAAACAAAAGAAAAGTTACTAATATAATAATATTAGCTAATTGGTTGTTTGCTATTCTTGTGTAGACAAATTGCTTGAATCGTAAGATTCAATAAAGCATGTATTGAGTTGTAAGATTCACACCAAAATCACAACATGCAAGTATAAATGGTATTCACTATATAGACACAAATCATTTTCCTTAAGATCAATATGAATCATACGATACTGGATATGAGTAGTAGGCTTTAACAACAATGCTTTCCCTTATTCAAGAAGATACACTTAAAAGGAAAATTTTAACCCCAAACTACTGCTCTGCATGCACTTTCAGAAATCTTGTCCATGAAAAACATTTAACCCTAAATACCACCCTACATCCAATTTTAAAAACCCGGCCCCCTCCCATTCTTTGTTTTCTTGGTTTTTTTTTTCCAAAAACAAAAATTTCATCTATAGAACCAACTGCAAGACAAGAAAGCCACAGTATGAGAGATGTACATATATTTTTTGAACGGTATAATATATATATACATCTGAAGAAGTATGAGAGATGTATATAATATATATGGCAGCAAAGATCATCAAGCCCAAACTCATATTAATTCTGAGAAGGATCCCACCCTACAAGACAAGAAAAAGGAAGGAGGGGGGCAGAGGAGGTTGGGTGTTAGGCATGTCCAATTATCACACAAACAACATCTAAAAAAAAAAAAGATCACTTCAAGTAGATGATCATAGACCCCTTGATAAAAGAGAAACCAGCCCAATTCAAGTGACTTTTGACAGCAGTGTCAATTCAGATAGTTTTTATTATTTCAGTTATTAAAAAAAAGATTCCAACAGTTTGATTTTCGTGTGAAAAATTGGAGTTTCACTTCTCAAAACTTCCAAATCAATTGTTATTATAACCCCACTTCATTTGAACTTCCTATTGTCCCACATCAACTAATTTGGCAACATCTCTCCAAACATTAATCCCTTTTTTTTTGTTAAATATTGTGGAAGCCATTGGAGGTCATTTACAATTTTTCAAAATTGTCAATTTTTTTCTAAAATTGTGGGTGTTCATTTGCAACTTTCAAAATTGAGAAACATTGTGGAGTACTGTTGGAAATTTTCAAGAATAAGAAATCGAATGTTTGGATTTTGGTTTAAACCCTTTTCATAATCACACATTTCCCATGTAGGAAAAGTGTTGAAGATACCACAGAAAACAGCCCTTTCAAGAAGCCATTTCTCGGTTGGAAACTGGCCTATTTTCTTCTTTTGTATAACATCCCATGTTGGATAAGTTGAGTGAGAAGTAGGCATTTACAAGAGATCCCTTGACCAACCATAATGTTAATCTAATAGACTTGGACCCTAAGTGGTGGGCTTGAAGCTCTATGGCACAATCAAGAGGCCTTGCAATTTATTAAGCCTGAAGCAGATTAAGCCAGTCCCTTATAGGGCTGAGGCGGACTTCTTCTAGGCCTGGTTGGACTTACTGGGCATAAAGAGTAGTTGTGAGTAGTTATTAACTACACTGGTAGTTCATGTCCAAATAGCTTTTGTCCCAATAGATATACTCTTTGGAATGAATGTTCTCTTTCGAAAGAGTCTTTCAATTGTCCCAACAATCATCTCCAAGTGATAGCATCTACCCAAACAGTCATGAAGAGCCGTTGGTATATTTACTAGTATAGCTTGGTACATTTGCTAGTATAGTGAAGAATAGTGAAAGGTCATGTCAACGGGTATTAATGGTGGTTTGAAAGTGGAGTTGACTTTTTGGTTAAATAAAAAAGGTATTTGGATTGTCTTGGTAAAGAAAATTAAACTCTACCCTGTTTGGATAACTTAGGAGTGGTAAAATAAAAATAAATGCTCAGTTATAATGATTTATGCAAGAACAATGCACCTTTCACAAATTAGAAAAAAAAAATCGAATGTATTCATACAAATTTTGAGAATTCGGTCCAAATGGGTTCCACACTTCAATCCAAACCAGCCATCCACCAAACCAAATGGTCAATCAAAAGAACAAATAATCTTAGCTCTAATGAAGATTCTAGTTCCAATTCACATCAGAAGAGGCCCCTAATGAGATTGACGATTAGGACCCTTCACCAACTTAGACCCTTCAATCTTCATCATATCACCACCGCTGCCCCTCCTTTTGTGTCCCCACCTGCTGATCCTTCGCACTCATGTCCTCTCACTCCCCCTGGCTCTACAAGTCCCTAGCCCCCATCCCCTCCCCATTCAGAGGCCTGAGCCCTCTTCCTCCCCTCTGCCTACAGCCCCACTTCCCTCTCCTCTCCTCACTTCTCCCTCCTCCTCTCCCTCCAAGGCAATCGAGAGGTTGCAGCAGTGATCAGTTGTGATACAGTCAGAGGGGCAACGAGGGTCGTGAAGGGCAATGTAGTCGAAGACTCGTGGTTGGCTTTGCCTTCTGGGAAGAGGATGCAACAAAGATCTTCCTGCAATATCATCTGGCCAAAGATTGCCCAAGTAATCTCTCACGTAATAAATATAATCTTGATTGGAAACGACAAGCAAAGTGATAGTACTTGCCATCACTTCTCCAAAGTCTACCAAACGACATTGAGTAGAATTCATGACCATTTGGTTGTCAACCCAACTCAAGTTTATTAACCGGGAAAATTACCAAGCCCCTAAGGCTTACAACATACAACCGTATGCTATCTACAAATTACACGCTAATCACAAGTGGAGAATTATCCCAAAAACAACTCAAAACATAGATTACCAATTTCTCACTTGCTTTTGACATTGCTATTTGGGTTTTGCTATGGGGTCCTCAATGGGCCAAAGATTATAGGGCTGATCCTCGAACCAGCAAATGATGATCAACATCAACTTTAGATGGGCTTCATTGACGACTCACCCATTGCTAACTTGATCCCACCAAGTGAGTGGTGAAAACCATTTAAAGAAAACAACATTATAATGTGCTATGAAGCATTTTGTTCTCTCTATCCACAAATTCAGTTCCAACAACACCATCCATTTGTGATTAGGTTCTGATTTATAAACAACATATGGCTGCAACCCTTAGGGTCTATTTGGATAACTGAGGAGTAGACTACAGTGAAGTAGATTTTACATGAGGAGTGAAGTGGAGGAGAAGTGGGTTGAAGTTAAGGTAGATTAGTTCACTTCACTCTATTTAGATGCTTGATGTGAAGTGAAATTTAAAAATATTATGGAGTAAAATTGACCTTCACTCAAGGAAATTAGAGTGGTTAGGGATGATGTGATATAAGGTATACATGGGCTAACAACAATACTTCATCTTGGGCAAGACTCATCCAAATAGGGTAGAGTTGAAATTTTAAGTTGTTAGGACCTATTTAACTTCACTCCACTCTATTTTTTTGCTTATCCAAACAAGCCCTTAGGGATTGTTTGGTAATTTTACTGGGCAACAAAGGTGAGTTGGGTTAAAGACCCAACAGTCATCAATTTAATTTAATGGTGTTTGGTTGTATCAATGGAGAAGCAAAAAGGAAGTTAAAGGACAAAATTCTAACTCAATTGTATGATAATCTACATCAACTAAGCCATTTCTCTGAATGGCCTCTAGATAGAGAGCAATGACCTAACTGTGTTCTAGCTAGACTTGTCACTCAACTATCTCCATTGTGTTAGACCACTATAATGACAAAATGTTGAATTACCAAATCAGTCATGGACCACCATAGATTGATGGCATCAATCTCCCCACATCCTAATTCCTGAATTAACCGTATGATATTGCATGGCCACTTAACCATTATCTGATTGGCCTCAAGGCAGAGAGCAATGACATCCATCACTCTTTTATCATTGGACTTGTGAATGAGAATATTGATATGAGTTTGGATCACTGAATTAGTCACAGGCCAGCACAAATGGGTATGATCAAATACCCAAAAAATTGACTGACTGTATAATATTGTACATAGACTTAGCCATTAGACTTAGCCATTTTTCTGAATCGCCTCCAAACAGAGAGCGATAACCTCTCAGCAGTGTGTTCTAGCTTGTGACTTATCACTCATATATCTCCGTTCTTTTAGTCCACTATTGACAAAATATTGGATTACCATATCACTCTTGGGCCACCCCAGATTGATGGCATCTGTCTCCTGAAATCCTAACTTAAACATATGATATCACACAACCACTTAGCTATTATCTAAATAGCCTCAGGGAAAGAGCAGTGACACATTTTACTTAACCCTACATTTTTTGAGGCAGCTGACCAAGAGTTTATTTAGGTCGATGACTCAGAGGATCCCTACTGTTGAAGAGGACTTTTAATGTTAGTTTGAATGAGGAAATGGGCCCATCATCAGTCACTGGTTGCTTCAAAAAAGTCACAGGCCTGAGCTCTATTGAACTCGGTCAAAAGCCTGGAAAATTTTCATTGTTTAGAAGAATTTCCTTTGTACTTTTTTTATATTTTACTTTACTGCTCTTGAGTTATCCAAATGCCATAAAGTAAATCTTCATTTCCTTTACCACAAGAATCTACACACCTTTTTCATCTAACAAAAAAGGAAACTCCCATCTTCAAACCACCACTACTATCCAATGATGTGCAAATTAACATTTTTTTACTATACAAGATAAATTACCAAACAACCCCTCATGGATAGTGACAGTTAGGAGATGTTATTGGTTGGAGATGACCGTTGGATAAATGAAATACACTTCCAGAAGAGAACATTTGTTCCAAAGAGTATTCATTAGGACAATAGTTGTTAGGACATTAACTACCATAACTACCATAGGTAGTTAATAACTACCCACAACTACCCCTTAGGGCCACCAAGTCCAACCTGGCCGGACAAATGAAATATACATTCAAAAGAGAAAATCTGTTCCAAAGAGTATAATCATTAAGGAAAATAGTTGTTAGCTAGGAAGTAAGGACACTTGTATAAGGTCCCCATGTCTGTATCCGACACGGACACGGCTTGGACACATGTCCAACATGCCAAAAACGTGTCCTCCTTTTTTTGTAATTGTGAACACGGCTCGGACACGGGGGTGGACGCTTCGAGGACACAACAGGGCTAAAAGTATAATAAAAATGAGGTAAGGGATCAAAATTAGAAGGATAAAAAAAGGATACAATGGGCTAAAAGTAAATTTTGTTAACTTAAAACAGAAAACGAAATGCCCTAACCCATTCATCTGCTACCCTGCCCCTAACCCTTTCACTCTCCACCGTCCAGAAAAAAAAAAAGTGAGTCTGGAAGAAGAAGATGGAGAAGAAAACATTAGGCTCCGTCTTGATGCAGGCCAAACTATAGGTCAACCAATCCGTTGGGCCCAGTCCACAAGCCCAATTGGACATCTAGTTATCTAAAAATATTATTAGTAGTTTGATTAATTAGTGAGTTTCTTATTTTATTTAGGCTTATTCTAATATTAGGAAGTATTGTTGCTTAGGGATCAACCCAACTCCTACATTTAAGGATGTTAGGCCTTATTGCTTTGCATGCTCAGTTTTAATTAGTAAAAGTCTTCTTTTGAGATTTGATATGTTATCTCGTGATATTTGTTTCTCTTGTGAGGATGCCCTAGAGACTGAATCTTTCTTTGGATTAGATCAATCCTTCGAGATTGATCTATTTTATTGATCATGGATTCGTGGCTACGCCAATTAGTATCAAAGCCGAAAAGCGATCACTGGATAGACATTGTCCTTCCTAGATTTTCTCTATCCATCTCCACCCATCCCTAATCCAGCGTTCCCATCTCGCTATTATGAAGAAAAAAATTTCTCCTTATTGCTTTGTATGCTTAAACAATCTTGCATCCGACAATGTGCATCTCAACAACGACCACATGCTCATGTTGTTGAAAGACTTTTCACCAGAGATCTTCAATACAAATGACATGGAAGAAGAAAAATGGAGACCGTTCAAAAAATTCCATACGCCGGTAAAAGTCAAAAGACATAGTCCCCAATCTGATTGATCATGGATTTGTGGCTGCGCCAATTAGTATCAAAGCCGAAAAGCGATCACTGGATAGACATTGTCCTTCCTAGATTTTCTCTATCCATCTCCACCCATCCCTAATCCTGCATTCCCATCTCGCTATTATGAAGAAAAGAATTTCTCCTTATTGCTTTGTATGCTTAAACAATCTTGCATCCGACAATGTGCATCTCAACAACGACCACATGCTCATGTTGTTGAAAGACTTTTCACCAGAGATCTTCAATACAAATGACATGGAAGAAGAAAAATGGAGACCGTCCAAAAAATTCCATACGCCGGTAAAAGTCAAAAGACATAGTTCCCAATCTGATTGTTGACAATTGCAATGCATTCAATTTTGTCACACAAGAGGCTATTGATACACTTCCGTTGCCCATTGAGCCCCTTCATAAGCCCTACAAATCACATGGTCAAATGGTTATGTAATTCCAATCACTAACAAATACTTGGTATCATTCAAGATTGGCAATTATGAAAACAAAATTTGGTGTGATGTGATCCATATGAATGTTGCTCATATTATTTTTAGAAAACCATCGCTTTCTGATCGAAAAGTGCACAATGATAAAGAGATGAACACCTATACAATTGTGTGGAAGGGTCCTCTACAGTCTCATCTTCAACTGAAGAGCCGCCAAAAGCGCAAAAAGAAGAAATTAACATCATGATTGCACCAAAGGATATACTAATCATGACAGCTGACATTTACGATGCAACACCTGAGCAAAGTTAAGGCAAAGCTGATTTCATGCAAAATTCAAAACAAGTAAAATATGATCAAGATAGTGTTAATCAAGGGCCACAAGTAGTAGAGGAAGAACAAAAACAAATGCACATTGAAGAATTTGATCAAGAGGCTTCAAAAGAAGAACACAAAGAAGCTGATATTAAAAACATTGATCGATTTAGCGATAATATTGAACATCCAAGAGATTTGATTGTCCCGCTACTTCCAGAAAATCCAATTGGGTTGTCAACGGTGAAATCAATTGTTCCAGTTATCTCACAAGCAATTCAAGTTATTGAAGTTCCCAACATTGACTTCATCTTCGGGGATCAAACATAGATGATATATAGCCAACAATTGCAACATCTAGAAGTTAGGTTATACATCCGGGTTAAATTCGTTAATTAGAAACAGCGACATGTCCAAAGCCTTATTTCATGGAGTAAACGACCACATCACACTTTCAAGCCATGGCATGAAAATGTGGATCTAAAGAAAAGACAAAAGTTCATTCGTCTTCTTTTCAATCCAGGAGAAAGTTTCCCTCACCTTGCGGATGAACTCCGCCAGGCATTTCTAAAATTGGCAAACTCATCGGAGTCGAGTTTTTCTAAGCCGTAGAGAGCTGATGCAGGCCAAATCATAGGTCGGCCAACCCATTGGCCCAATCCACAAGCTCAACTAGACATCTAGTTATTTAGAAATATTATTAGTAATTTAATTAATTGGTGAGTTTCTTATTTTATTTAGGCTTATTCTAATATTAGGAAGTATTGTTACTTAGGGATCAAGCCAAATCCTATATATAAAGATGTTAGGTCTTGCTATTTTGCATGCTCAGTTTTAATTAATAAAAGTTCTCTTTTAAGATTTGAGATTTTTATCTCTTGTGGTGTTTGCTCCTCTTGTGAAGATGCCCTAGAGGCTAAAAATCCTTTTTGGATACGATGAAG
Source organism: Sextonia rubra (assembly GCA_037013555.1). NCBI lineage: Eukaryota > Viridiplantae > Streptophyta > Magnoliopsida > Laurales > Lauraceae > Sextonia > Sextonia rubra. The sequence continues at coordinate 129,017,923 of JASUAD010000001.1, forward strand.
CATAGATTTTTTTTTTATGATGTAATTGTGACATGTAATGTTGACGATATACTATGGCCTGTTACATTACATTATGCATTACGGATTTTATTTTTTACTTTTCCAATATTAGTTATGTTTTTTTTAATTAATTGTGACATTATACTTCTTAATTTGGCTAAAAATATAAGTATCCTTTAATTTTATGATTATATAAAAAATATATATTTATTATTTGTCGTGTCATAGCCATGTCTTTATCCTTCTTTTTTAGGATTTATCGTATCGCCATGTCCATGTCGTGCCATATCCATGTCCCGTGTCCATATCCGTGATTCCTAGGTTGTTAGGACATTAACTACCATAGGTAGTTAATAACTACCCACAACTACCCCTCAAGCCCACCAAGTCCAACTTGGCTGAAATGATGTCTAACTCGGCCTAATAAGGGATTGGGTCAAATCATCCCAAAAGCAATTCGATACTGTCTAATAAGGGACTTAGTCAACCTGGGCCAAGCCCAATAAACCGCAAAATAAAGGCATCTTCAATGTGGCTTAAAATTCCAAGCCGTAGACCACCATTTAGGTCATACTCATGGGATCTCTTCTAACTACCTACTTCCTACTCAACTTGCCTAATGTGGGACTCAATATAAAATAAGTCAAAAGACAAGTTTCCAAAAAAGAAATTAATTTTCAAGGGTTTTTCTTCAATGAGATTTTCAACATTTTCCCAGTATGGGAAATGCACGATTATGAAAAGAGTTCTCTGAGAAACCAAAATCCAAACATTGGATTTTATTTTTGAAAATTTCCAACAATTTAAGTTCACTACTTGAGTGGACATTGACCATGGCATAAGCAATGCATTGGTCACAATGGCACTTTAGGGACATGTGACAGTGATTAAGAAGGCTTGGGAATTAGACAATGGTGCTTTAGGCACACACCACACTCGCACTATGCATGTACACATTAGTTGTGACTAGCGAGAAGCTAAAGAAAACATTATTGCACCTGGTGAGTCTCCCTGAGTTGACTCAATTCTTGCACTAAGTCAACCCAAGTTCACTCTGCTCATTGAGCCATCCAAGTGGGCACAGTGGCTAGGTTTGATCTGTTGTGAGCTAGACATTTTCTGCCAACTGGTGCCCAATCCGAGTGACTATTGACATTAGTGTCAATTAAGAACAGGCACCAGGACCCAACCAATGGTAACTAAATGGTGTATATAATCAAGGCCATGCAAAGAAACCAGCCCAATCCAAGTGACCATTGACAATAGTGTCAACTCAGAATATGTGCTAGGACCCAACCAATAATAATTAAATGGTGCATTATTTGAGACCAAGCATATTGAAAATTATGAGGAACTGCAAAGTCATGTATGAAGCATACAGGGAAGCAATTCATGTTGAACGCATCATAAAATGTTATCGCCTAGGAGAAGCTAAGTCTCGAGAAGGGAAGTCACCACAAACAATAAAAACCGATGTTGCAAAACTCATTGCTGAGAATGCCAAAGCTGATATTGAGGAAAAAAAGCAAGAAACAAATGATTATGCATAGGCATCACGCAAGCATGTCATAGTCTTTTTTTTTTATTAACACTTCAGCGAGTCATAAACATGGAGATTAGTGTCAATCATCTGCATCTCCAAACAAGAACATACTAATCACATCACAACCATTGAAGAGCGATCAAACACAAATTCACACCAATCTCATGAACCATCGAATCCATCATTAAAAGAAATGGAATTCAACCAACCTTAGCATAGTAATCCTTCCAGACTCTGCGAGCGATCTGGTGCCCGCCCAAATCGAAAGCCTTGAACTTGATCTTTCCAATACTCAGCTCCTCCGAAGTCGGATACTGCGTCGGCTGATGCTGAACTAATCTCTAACCAAAAAAATCACAAAAAATAACGAAAGAATCGGATTCAAGAAATCTCAAAACCTAGATGGATGAAAACACGAACAGATGCAAGAAATCAAACGAACAAGCGAGAAATCTCAAGGAATCGAAAAGGAAAAAAACCTCGTCTTTGAGCACATGAAGAAGCGTGGTTTTTCCGGCGTTGTCGAGCCCTAAAAAGAGGATCTTGGCTTCTTTCTGCCATAATCCGAGCGAGGCAAGAACGCCGTAGATCCAATCGACAAGAAACATGATCTACGGCCAGGATCTGACGTATTCAGATCGTTGATGGGCCAGATCAAGGATCCTACGCCTCAGATCCCTCGATCGATGGTCTGTTTCGGAGAGAGCTGCAAATGCAATGCAATGCTCTCTGCTGCTTGTTGGTTTTTGTAGTTGGAAGTTGGAACTGAAAGGTATGGTTACCGGTTGAGATGGAATGTGACCGGTAGTTGGCGGTTGCGATGTTGTTGTTGTCCATGTGGAAGGTGCAATTGGGCTTTTCCGCGTGATCGAACGGCTTTGAAACCTGAATTGAGAAATCGACGGTCGGAGATGACTCTGTTGGTTTTCTTACGTTTTTGTTTCTTTCGTCTTCACTCTTAAGGCAGATCTGCAGTTGACCTGAATAACCCTACTCACAATAAACACAGATTGATCACGGATTAGGAAAATTCTTATTTACATTTAAATTGGCCGGGATTAGGGTTGACCCCTTAACCTGCATGACCCATTTATATGGATTAAGTTAAGGTTTAGCTGAATATCTAAACTCATTTACACAACCGAGTGGTTTAATATTTTGATACTCAAAATAGTTTGTTTTATTTGGAATCAGTCAAACTTGTGTTGGTTTTTTTTATTTTTTTTATTTTTTTTTTCACAATCAAACTTCTTCAATATCTTTCTAATGTAGGACAATTTTTGCCTAGGCATTGCGTACATATAATTTATGATGTAAGATCTTGTGAAATTCAAGGGGTTTCACATTTCGTGATGGTCCAATGCATTCGAGTGCAGGAGCATGTGCGAGGGAGAAAATTTTTCCTCGTGTCCAAGCTTACGGAGGGTGAATTGAGTTAAGTAAACATATTAACTCGCACTGAATGCATGTTATGCGGATCAGGTCAAGCTAAGTTAACTTACATTTTACAATCCTTGTGATAGGTACCGGTCGGGTTAAGGTTGGAAAGGTTTTTTTAAGAATATTAAATAATTGTGTTTAATATTTTCTCTTGCATAAAAAAAAAAAAACTTTTGAACCTACAGTCACTCACTTCAACTATTTGAAATGTCCCCTACACAAGATTTATTAATTTTAATTCCATTTAAAAATAGTTAAAGTAGTTAAAATCGAAAAAGGTTGAGGACAGCAGCCAAAACCCAATCTCACCCTAAACCCAAACTCAGAATCAAAATCTATAAAATCCAGGCTCCAATTCCAAAAATCACTGTCAAATTTATTCAAATCCGCCTCTCATATAGGAGTGGCTTGGTGCGGGCAGAGGTTTAAACCGATCTATTCCCACTCTTGTATGGGCTCCACGTTTGGATAGATGGCTATTTCCCTTTTGTCGCCATTAATGTGGGACCCAACAATTATTAGGGGAAGAGAGTTTATCCATTAAATTAGTTACAGCACTATGTAACTCTTACCGCCCATTTATTTCATATGATTGAATTTCTAAAAATTTTAAAATTTATATTCCTAAAAATGGTTAAAATGTGATAAACATGGTGAACGTTAAATAAAAAACCATTAAAGAATCTACATTTAATGAATTTAGGGTACAAAGGATATGTCTACATTGCCAGGATATGTCTACATAGCCATCACCCCAAGTAATTCAAATGAGGGGGAAAGCCGAGGCCCCATCTAAACCTTCAGCTTATATCATCAATTTCCTACCTCTTTACTTTTCTTTTGTTAGAGCACATTAGACTATGAACTCCTATATATTCAATTCTCATGCATACAACTATGCTCTACAACAAATCATTTTAGTGGCAAGCTCAAAGCCATGTATAGCAAAGAATACTTTTTGCTTAGCAAATGATTTGACTTTTTTTTATCGAACTCAAGTACTAGTTATTGTTGGAATGACCATATTAAGAAAGCATAAATATACTTGTTTTTTCTTTTTTTTTGTTTTTGCTTGTATATAGGAGAAATGCTAAATAATTTATGGACTAAACTAGCATTGATGTCCCCCGGTTAGAAACTAGACCGCACACCCATGTATAAACTCCACCTCTGAAAGTCCAAAGTCCAATTCAATTATAGAATCTCTTTATTTTGGTATTTTAGAAATCCTATTGAACTTGTGAAATAACAATTGGCTCTATACTCAAAATTACTAATAAGGGGGATATTACCAATAAATTAATAGTTCCATGCTGAGAAAAAAAAATTATTACAGAGATCTATAAATATATGGGTATTTCAAGAGATTATTTCTTCGCTCTCCCATCACTTGTATGCATAAACGACAAGTAGAAGCGAGTTGTGAACTGTTAAGTACAGGAATTTGCATTATTTAGACACCGTTTTAAGTAGAATTATGGACTTAATTAGGTTAAATGCACCATTTAACATGCAAATCCATTATTTCATGCATTTTCACATTGACATTGAAATCTAAACGTTTTATTCACATTTTCTACAACATTTATTTATTATATGTAATTGATCAATTTTTCAAAAAATCCTAATTGGATTAAGACTCTTTTCGAAGGAGTTCCAGTTCGATAAAACTTCTTTAGTACTTCACCAATTGAGATAAATGGTGCACTAAATGAGAATTGTAGGACTTGCAGAACCTTAGGAGGATTTTGAGAAGAATCTTAGTCGTATCAAGATTCTAACCTGGGACCCGCATTGCTAAACCGATGCAAGGAAACATGTTAAAGAATTTACAAAGAGGACCCACATGGACACATGTGAAGATCAATAAGAGGGAGTCCTCTCATCATGTTAGCTGAAAAGTTGAAATTGCAGTAAAAAAAAACCTCTAATAGGACTCAATATTAAGCAAAGGAGCTATCCCGCCTAGTCGGGTCCACAGTAGTTACAGATTGGAAATTATCCAAATTATTTTCGGAATAATTTTAAGAAGATGATTGTGGAGGGAAATAAAAGATAAAGAATTTGAATCAACCACAATTAATTTTCTTTCAAACTCAGAATTTGTATAGAGATAAAGTCCATTGCAAATCAAAATTCAAAAGTCATTCTTGTTTTTCTAAGGATAATCTATTTTAAATCGATCGTAATTCTCAATCTTATTGTCGGATCGCCACAATTGACCTACCGTCGGAAAGGTCTTTCAAACTAGATGTCCGTGGAGCACAAGATCTTGTAAATCAGAGTTAAATCAACCAAGTTATGGGCTCATAAAGTTTCATGTGCATTTTTGGACAGGATTGCAATTAAATATGTACCATTGAAGTACAACTATTACACTTCTATATGAGACCCCATTTAAAGATCAGCTAAGACTTTCAAAAGCTTCCCATCTCATCCTATCTCAAGTCAAATTTATGACAATGAATATGCTCACCATAGAAGAGAGTCCATATTTAATGAATCCAGGTTTTCCTATAATTATAAAAAGAGGCCAATATGGGAGGCTCCCCCCATTCCCAGCCAAGGTGGGACGTTCACCACCTCCTTTCGCTCCCTTTTTTTTTCCACCTTTCTTTAAGGTATTCTAGAGCCTTGTTTTAGAAACTAGGATTTTTAAAAGAGAGATTTCTAAGAGACTATTATAAAAAGAAATATTTTTAATGAAAGATTCTCTAAAGTTCTTTGTAATGGTGGGCTAAGTTTCTTATCGGAGCAAAAGATGAAGCTACGTATTTTGAATTATTTATGTTTATATTGATATTATGCTCTTTTCTTATTGTCTCTTTGAATGAGCTTTTAAAATAATAATAGATTTATCTTCATGCCTTGGCAGCCTCTGCTTTGATTTCCTAATGAATTGAAATTGATAACTTATGCTTATTTTGATAGATTATGCTTAGTGCTGGGATCCTTTAATAATTTATACTTAATTTGATAAGTTATGTTTAGAATTTTTCATTCTTTTATGAGGTGAAGGAGATCTTGGGAGATGGACTATTTATTTTTATTTAAAATTATTTTTTTGCAATAGACAAATCTTCCTGATCATAAACATTGCTTTATTTCTAATTTGAGTTATATTTGAAACAAAAGAATAAATTAATTGTATGGATTGATTGAGTTGATTTGCTTAGTAGATTCTAAATGCTCTGATCTGTTTTATCTTATTGATTTTTCTGCATTTTTAATTTATTTCTAGTTTATGATCTACTACACATCACATTCTTAAATTTCCTATTTAGCTTAAAAAGTTTAGATTTTTAATTATTACTTAGAAAAGCTTTCTTTGGGATCAACCCGTATTTGCCACTGTCTTCAATAGACAACTGTGTATTTTCAATTTTAATTGGATTGAACTAAATTCACATCATGAACCTCAAGCTACAAGGCTTGTTTTTCTTCATACGCTCAATAAATGATAGAGTCAGATTTGCATGTGATTTATATATCTTATTATTCAGATTAGATTCATTAAAGATGATCTTGTGATTATAGTAAAATCGATCACAGCCACCATCTCCCAAATTTTAAGAAAAACCCCCATATATTTTGAAAACTATATACATTTTTTGTATGTGACACTCCCAATAAATTTTTTCCTAATAGTGGCCTCTCCACAGAAAAATTTTTGTGTCCACTCCATGGCCATGTCACAGAACCTGTATCTCATTGCTTTGATAGCTTTGGTGGTGAGATGAAACACCCGTCCCATTTGGGATGTCATGTTTTCACATAATTACCCTATTCTCATTTGAGATCTATCATTGAAAGAGAGATCATATTTCTAAACTTAAATTCGGTTCGGCAGCAGAACTACCACTTGAGAGTGGAATTTAGGCCATACTGACCATACATATAGATACGGTGACAAAAATTATCAAAGTAAAATTTGGACCGGCGCCTATGGCAGCGGAGGATCTTCTTCTAGGGACCGGGCAGGGGAACTAAAAATTGTCTCTGCAAAGTGAGGGCCTGATAGTGATGGATGCGGAGAAGGTCTTAGATCTCTTTGGTCTGCAGCCTTATTACATGATTAAATCTGTCAATGGTACGCGATAATCCTCTGATATCAATTGTTGGAATTGCTAGTTGTGGATGCAAAAAACCTAGCACTTAGTCAGAGATCTCTACTGGATGTGAGATAGATCTTGCAAATTTGCTGCAAATGCTCTGAATGATCAGACTCTTATCTCTCCTACAATCCCACAAGGTTGCACTGGTAGGAGGAAGAGTTGCACCGTGCCATATACAATTTCTTCAAGGAAACTGCCTTCCGAATTTTGCTTTCCAAGGAAAACTGCTGCACAATTGACCCCCTCACTTTCAGAAAAAAAATGTTAGAAGTCATATAAATATAAATATGTATAGTATAGGGCCGTCCTTCTGTTAACAAACCATAAGTTGGTGTTGGGTTTATGTCTTGTGTTCCGGTTTAGCCGGATAAGTCCATTGGGTTAGTCAGGGACTGGTTTAAGGTCAAAGGTATTTTGGTGATTATATAGGGGCTTTCTTAGTGGCCAAGAAAGCGGAGACTATATATATGTGTAGTCTATAACCCTAGATCTTACGCGTTAAAAAGAGGTGAAAGTTCTCTTGCTTGTGGTGTTTCCACACCATGTAGGTGAGACGATGTGAGAGAACGAAAGTTTCTGTATGCTTTACTTGTGATAGTGAAGATGATCGTCTCTGTGCCCGTGGATGTAGCCCTGTTTGGGTGAATCATGTAAATCTCGTGTCTCTTCTTGTGTGTGGTTGTTTTGTGTTGATCTTGTGATTTATTTGTGTGCACTACGGGTGATGTCAAAATCACAACAAGTGGTATCAAAGCAAGGTAGAGATCACTCAATGGCTTGGAGGTTGTGCATGAAAGATCAACGAATCGGATCTTCTTGGAAGATCCGGATTTCTGTAATTCTTGTTGCAGAAAAATTAGAGGTCACAGGAGATCTCTAGTTGCGCCACTTGAAGAAGAAGGAGATGATCGGCGTCCTGTTGCAGTAACAGGAGAAGAGATCAACAGTGATCTTGGTTGTGGGCATAGTCAGAGGAGAGAGAGATCGGTTTGATCTCGGTGGCCATTGCATCCGCTGCAAACTCGTTGCAGATGATTAGAAGCAATTGAAGACTGCCGCTTACGGTCATTGTGAGCCACCACCGCCGCTGTCGCCAGGCTACAGAAGTCGAAATTGAAGAAGAGATTTAAAAAAAAAAAGAAAAAAAAGGAAAAAAGGCTCACCGGAAAGTTCACCGGATCTGGATCGCCGCTGCAATCACTGGAGTCGCCGCTGCCATTCGCTCCCATCGCCAGATAGCTACCTGCCATCATCGTCGCTGTGCCGCATCCCTCGCAGTCACCTCCATCATTGCCGGTGTGCACCACCGGAGTTTCCTCACCACTGCTGGCCTCATCGCTGCGGTCCGCCGCTCTCTCACCGGGCTCGAGGAAGGAGGAGGCGCTGTAGGGTTTTTGGTTGAATAAACCAGAAATAGAGGAGGGAAACAACTTTGTCAGGTCGGGTTTGGGTTGGGCCAGTTTGACTTGACCCGTTATGTACAAGCCCATCAAAGCAGAGAACAGGTCAGTTCTAGGTTAGTTGCAGGTCGGGTTGGGTCGTTCAAACCTGACCCCTGGAGTAGAAGCCCAGGGCAGCAGAACCCAGAGCAGGTCGGTTTCCAGTTCGGGTTGGGTTAGTTCTAACCCGTGTGTGCATAAGTCCGCTTCAGAAGCCTAGCAATGACGTCAGCAGTGACATCAGCATCGGTCAACAGGCAGGTTTGACCATATTCAATAACTGAAATTGTTTCTACAATATTTTGATTATCTGATGTCCGATCGAGGATCCGTTTGCGCCTACAAACTCGTTTCAAGCAGATCTACGCAGTGTAAGAAAGTGATTGGATGCTTGGCGGTCAACAAGGAGTTTGACTAATTGGAGCGTAGAAACTTATTTTTGCAATATTGAAGCCATCCAGAGTCGAATTTCAGATCCAGTTCTTCTGGCGTGCTCGTATTGACGAAATCTACAACTTGATGCAGAAATCTAAAGGAGATCTGAATAGATGTGGGTTCATGTTAGAATCAGGTCTACTTGACTTGGTTGTTGTTGCAAACCCAATAGTAGGAGTCGCCGTCGTAGTTGCAAAGGGTTTGCTGATTCAAACGAAGTTGTTCGTTTTGGGTTCACGTGCTTTCCGGATCGCATATGATGTTGTTTATCTTGCCAAAGCCAAGCCAATGAAGAAGCAGCAAGAAGGAGTTGATGCATCAGCAGTAGTCAAACATGTGTTTGATTGATTGGAGGCCAGATCAAATGAAGTTTTTTGACCGCTCGGAGGCAGAAGTTGTCCTGCAATTGTGAAGTCATCTGGACTTGTATTCCCGATCTGTTTTGCTTACATGCTCGTGGTGATTGGATCTTCATAGTAATGTTGAAGAATGTTGAAGATGAGGCAGGATTGTGAGTGATTCAGATCTCGATATCACTCAGATTCGTCAATGAATTCGAGCTTTAAGTTCGAGGTGGAGTTTGATGAGAAGATGAACTTTGCTCAAAGTTCATGTGCTGGTTTAACATGTCAAAGTGTTGAAGGAAGAAGTCTGCATCGTTGGTGCAATGACGTACTATTTAGCAAGGTACGTGAAGACATCGCCGGTTTTATCTCTTGGCAGCTCGAGTTATGCGGAATTCAAGGCAATGTGAAGATTGTTGGGTTTATGTCTTGTATTCCGGTTTAGCCGGATGAGTCCACTGGGTTAGTCAGAGACTGGTTTAAGGTCAAGGGTATTTTGGTAATTGTACCGGGCTCTCTTGGTGACCAAGAAAGCGGAGACTATATATGTGTGTAGCCTGCAACCCTAAATCTTGCGCGTTGAAGAGAGTAGAGAGCTCTCTTGCCCGTGGTGTTTCCACACCACGTGGTGAGACGATGTGAGAGAACGAAAGTTTTTGTATGCTTTACCTGTGATAGTGAAGATGATCGTATCTGTGCCCGTGAATGTAGCCCTGTTTGGGTGAATCATGTAAATCTCGTGTCTCTTCTTGTGTGTGGTTGTTTCGTGTTGATCTTGTGATTTATGTGTGTGCACAACAGGTGATGTCAAAATCACAACAGTTGATGGCCTTATTTGAATATATGGGAAACAGGATGTTTTTTGAGATCAGCTGAAAAACAGGATATCACTAAAGTCAAAATGACCCACATGAGACCTATCGTTTCGCACAATCACTAAAATGCATAGGTTTCAAGTTTCTCAAATTTCACTTCAATCATAATAACATAGTAGAGTGATTTGAAATCAAAACCATGTATATTGCAAATTCTTAAATGCATGTGAATTTATAACAAGCTTGAATTTCACCTCACATCCAAACACACCCTTAGGAGGCATGGTTAGAGATGAAGATGATGATGAATTATAGATTGAAAGAATGGATTTTTTTTTTTTTTTTGGATAGAAAGACTTACTAAGATATTATTAAGAAGCGAATGAAGAATCAACAATTACATATTGCTTAATTAGGTTTGGAGTGTAATACCACCTAACCACCATATTATCAATATACTGAGCATGCATAGCTAGCTTATGAGCTACTTTATTACTATCTCTACCCATGTGATGCACTTCAAAATTGTTAAAATGATTCAACAAAACTTTTATTTGCGAACAAAAGACTGTGTCTTTACAAATTTGGAATGGAAGACTTTAGTGCATTCGCCATCTATAATGAATCTCCTTCTAGAATGATATCTCTTACCTCAATATGACAAATCATTTGAAGCCCTCTTACTGCTGCCAAATGATATCTCTTACCTCAATGTGACAAATCATTTGAAGCCCTCTTACTACTACCAAGGCTTCAATGTCATCTACGCCTTCCACCCCATTTTATATTTTACTAATGGCCGTGATCACATTAACCATCTCATCTTTAAGAATAGCACCAACACCTGCCTTCTGAATCTTATCAAACAGTGCACCATCCACAGTAAGCTTGAGTACTCCTTCTGGTGGAGGCATCCAACATAGAATTTTTTCTATTTTGGAACACCTATTATGAGTATGTGCTAGAATGGATTTTAGAAAACTCGGATTAGGGGAAAATGCCCAAATGGAGATAACGAAACACGTACACATACGTGCTAAGAAACAAGAATTAAACAAAGAAAATTGAGATTAATGGAAGAAAATCACCTTCGTCATCTAAACAGAAACTTCTAGTGGTTATGTGACATTCTCTTGTTTCGAGGTTTCTTTGTTCTCTCCTTTTTGGTGATTGTTTTCTTTGCTTCATGGTCGCAAGGCAGTGCTGGATACTCGAGATGGGGAAGGGAGAGCGCCTACAATGGCCAAACTGGAGAGAAGATTTTAGGCATTGATCTTTATGGGACCAACATTTTACCAGAGGCTGATACACATGGCTGCAGATAAGGTGCAACTCTGGATCACAAGACCTTTGCACCCACTAACTCGACAGCCAGTGGCTGGCCGGAGTAATGTTTCAGTAAATACTTAGTAAATATGAAAACAGCTCATCACCCAAGTACTAAGGAGAGACAGTTCTCACCTGCCTATCCAAGGTTTGAACCCCAAGCGATCCTATTTTTGCTAGGAAGTTGCTATTATTGCATTTTATATTATTTCCCATTCTTTCTCCTGCAACTTCAATCACTTACCTCTTAGAAGCATCATGTATGAATGTTTGACTCTCGTCCCTTGCAGTTTTTGAGTACTATGTGTGCAACCATGTATGCATCCTCCTAGAAATAGTCCTTACTTGTTAAAATCGAATAATCCCCGAGCCAGAGGCTAAATGTGTGAAGGCTAAGCTAACATAGGATACACTAGGCCATCATAAAAAATAAGTAAATCACATCTCTTTTCATTTTCCTAAAATTCTTAGATTTAGTTTTTTTTCCTATTTATTGATATGGCCATGCTTTCGCAGCGCATATTCATAAAACACTGATTTGGTAAAGCATAGCCTAGTTTGGTATCTTTACTGTTATTTCAACAAAGCCATCCAAAATAAAGCCATAAAAAATAGGCTAAAACTTGGAAAAGTACTTCATCTTAAAACCATAAAAAGAGAACCTCCACCTCTCTACTCTTTTGTACCCCAAGGTTCTTATTTTCGGAAATAAAAAATTTAGACTTTTCATTTTAAGAGGATTTGCCTCCTTTAATGCACACAATGGGTAGAAACGTGTGCCAAACACTTATTTTCCTACTTGCTTTGGACATTAGAAATAGAAATGCCAAATTGCACTGTGATCACATGTTGTTGCCTTTTCCACTCACAGGAGTACGGCACAATGGCACAAGGGCTTCTTGTGTGGGTCATTATTGGATGAATGTGGCACTTGAATTAGGATGAATTTAACTTATAAGAGTAGCAATCGTGGTCCCCACCGAACCTGTCTATTAAATGGCTTGGAAACTCAAAACCACACCCTAAACTCATGAGCAGAACAGGTTCACGAGACAGTTTGAAGGGCCTAGTAGCATGCTCGGCCAGAACCTGATTGTGATCAAGTTGAAGTATTAACGGCAACAAAAGTCCTAATCACAGGACAATCAAAGGATTTATCCAGTGGAAACCCTATGATGCCCAATGGTGGCATTCCTGACCTGAACAAGCAACCCAACCCACAACAGAGCCAGGAATTCAGGGTACAAGTCGATCCGATCTACTTCAGGATTGAATTATCAACCACTATTTAGAACCTTAGATAAATGGGCCAGGTTTTGGTAGTGTCCATCTATCGGGCATGTTGACCTAATGTTGACTTAACGCCTAGCCTGACTGGCAATTCAGCATTCAGATGTAGCCATTTAACATTCAGGTTGAGTTCACAGTTGACATTCAAACCCTATTAACAAACAGAATGCATTGGGTTACACCAATAGACGTGCCCAAAAGTGGTTGTCAATCCCTGCCAACACGATCCATCGTCACCCTATATATGCCCTGAGTCATCAACCCAAGCACATGCAATTTTGCTAATCCAAATAAATCATGGAAATCATACATCAGCAATGGAACTGCAACACCAATCCAAGTGCATTGTGGATGGTGGGATTTTTTTTGGCAATGGCTTACCTGCAAAACGATATATATAAATCAACATCATATATGGATGTGCTTTCACGGTTCTTAACTTAAAAGATGGAAGAACTCTTCATCAACTAGCACAAGCATTATATTACAACGAAGATCAAGGGACCAATGCATCTGATTGTTTAAAATTTTCCTTGCCTAATTCACCCTGTCAAGTTACTCTCCTCACCTGATGAGCACTCTCTCAGTAATAGGATACCATTTCAAAGCTGGCACATGAAGGGGAGAATAGAAAATTAAATAACGGGAAGAGCAATTACAGCTGATTACCAGAGCCAGAAACAAACTTCCCCTGGCGTCAATAATAATTGAAACTGCTCTTCTACATAGTATATACTACCTCGAAGAACACCCAGAGAGATGAGAGGGTGACAAAAAAATGAAGCAAGCAATTCCAACTCATTCAATAAATAATAGCATAGATGCTAACTCGATGCATTTCTCCTAGCCACATATACACGATAAGCTGCAAGTCCAACAATTGCAACTGCAGCACCAACTGTTACGTCAAAGCCAAACAATAGTCAGTGATCAAGAGAGTTTATTTGGGAAAAAAAAGAATACACATAATAGCATAAATTATAGGGAAGGATAAGTGCAGTAATAGTATTTGCACACATCTAAATACAGATATACTTGACTATAATAAGGCACTAGTAATGAACAAAGAAGCATGAACACAGAGACAGGACATAGATACGATATGACACGGATATATGGACATAGAATTTTTCAAAAAAGTAGGACACGGACACGTCGGGGGACACGTTAACAATATATATTTATTTATATATATAATCATATACTAAAAAATAATATCATTTTAATTTTTTTAATCAATTTAGCAATCAAAAAATAAAAATTCAAGTACCAACTAACAAACATATCAAATTATCAAATATCAATACAACACTCAAACATAATTCATAATCATTAAACATGAAATATTTATAGTTCCATAAAATCCATATAAATAAAAGGAGAATCATCTCTTTTCCCTCACTCCAAAAAAAAATAATAATAATAATAAGAAAAAAAAAACCCCAATCTCGAGGCCTATTCTCTAGTAAAAGATGTATTTGTCTTTTGCTTGTGATATGATTAATATTAATAATCACACATTTTTTCATGATATAAAATTGTCATATATCAAGTTTATAAGTATTAGTAACCATATGTTAACTAGTGTCCAAAAAATATCAGCCACGTTTATTTTTTAGTAATAGACAAGGGCTATGAGTTGTGGGATACGTTGCAAAAAGAGTGTCAGACAAGTGTCCAAAATTAAGATTTTTAGTTCTTAATTATATGCACGGCTAAAATAGTATTAGACATGTGTCCGAGAAGTGTTGGTGTCCGATATGTGTCCGACACGAATACGTCACTTTCTTAGAAGTGTCTGTACTTCTTAGGTAATGAAAATGTATCAACCTTAAACACAGATACATTGGTGTGTGTCTCAACCCTTAGGGAAACAAGGCACAATGGGATGCACGCATACATCGGGGAAAAAAAAGGTGGATGAATTGGTTCAAGGTGGACATGTGACATTGATGGTGGGACATTCATTTATCTGTCCAAGAAAATCAATGAATCTGTTTTCCAAGACTGCTATCCATCCAAATTATGGCAATGATTGCGGGACATTTCTGATCATTATGATTATGCTGGTATATTACAATGCCATGGATTCGATAGCTAGAAATGCCCGATGGCACGGATCTTGGTAGATCATAGATGTCTAAACCTCAAACTCCATTTGCATCTGGTATTGTGGCATATGTAGTGTAATGTGTTCTGGGCTGCATTCATCATTAATAAGAGCCACAGCTCAAAAGATCTTGTAATACATACATCTGGTATAACCACTGGCCCAACCAACATGCTATATTTCAATTTTGGACTGATTCGACCATTTGTCTTTCATGAACACTCATGTCACCGTTAAGCCACACGAAAGTGGCAGATTTGATTGCAACAAATTCAAGAGCATGAGTTGCAAGGTTTGTGTAGTTAATAAAGTAACAAGCCACTCAATCTGCACCCAAATTTATTATACAAATACAAGAAACAGCATCCATGTCTAAAACTAAAAACAGGAGAGAAGTCAAAATGCATACCTGATGCAACCATGAGAGATCGATTCACAAGCTGCCTATAATGCTTGCGGTTTCTTCCTGCTTCTGTTTCAGGAACACTCAAATGAGGTTGTTGTGCTGCCACCACAATTTTACGGAACACATTGCTCGAGTCTCCTAATTTCATGCTAACAGGTATGGGTGGTTCTATTCCCAAATCTTGGCTGACCTACAAATAAAAGAAAATGAAGAATGTTAACAATCCGGGCATACATCCATCCATCATATTTCAAGATAATTAACTATGAAATTGAAAGAGAAATGACAGGATAGAAAATGCTTTCCCATATACCAACTACGAGAAAACTGGAAGTCATTCTGTTCGGCTGAGAGGTTAGCACTAATACAGCAAAAGGAGTGTTTCTAGCTTATTAGAAGATTACTCAAGTTGATGCTTTTTTTTTGTTTGGGTTTGTTTTGTGTGGGTGGGGGGGTGGGGGGGGTGGTGGGGGTGGGGGTGTGGGGTGGGTGTGGAAGATGGAAAAAATTTGGCTGTTTTGATGGTTGGTAGACTAAAATGGTAAAACAATGAAGGATCATAAGGGCTTTGCTGGAATGCCAATGTTACCACTACTTCTCTTCATCATACCACAGTGGTATCACTGTCTTGCTTGTTTATGTGGATGACATCATCATCACTAGAACTGATTCTGCAATGATTTCAAAGCTTCAAAATTCGTTGCATCAATCATTTCACATGAAAGAATTGGGGCCCCTTGACTACTTAGGTCACGAAGTTCATCAAACAGAAAATGAAATCATCTTGGATTAGCACAAGTATACAATTGACTTAACTGAACTGGTTGGACTTCAGTACTCAACTCTGATAGATACCCCTCTTTAAGTAAATTTGAAGCTTACAAAAGATGCGGGGGACCTGATTCCTAATCCCTTGTTCTACCGGCAATTGGTTGAAAGCCTGATTTACTTGACCAATACTCACACAGATGATTATTATGTTGTTAATCTTGTCAGTCAGTTTCTATGTTGTTAATCTTGTCAGTCAGTTTCTAACACAGCCTCATCATCTTCATTTAGCAGCTGTCCGTCACATTATGCGTTACCTACTTGGTATCGCTAATCGTGGTCTATTTGTTTTCTTGCCAGCTCTCTACTAAATCTGATTGCTTTCTCTGATTCAGATTAGGTAGGTTGCCCCGATACCCGTCGCTCTATGACGGGCTGTTGTATGTACCTTGGAGATGCTTTGATTTTTTGAAAATGTAAGAGACAAGATAAAGTTTCCAGATCCTCAACCTAAGTTGAATATCGTACCATGTCTGTTACTTGTTCTTAAATACTTTGGTTTCGTAGGCTGCTTTCTGATCTTAGTTTTCCTCAAACCATACCTACCCCTCTTCATGATGACAACACAAGTGCTATTCAGATTATAGAAAATCCAGACTTTCATGAATGGATGAAGCATATTGAAGTTGATTGCCATTTCATTCGTGATGAATATCAACGTAAAGTTATTTCACTTCCACTCATCTCTTCCGGACTACAGATTGCAAATATTTTCACCATGGGGCTTCCTCGCCCATGACATCAATTCTTATATGACAAATTGATGCTTATTGACTTACTAGCATCAATTTGAGGGGAGGTGTTAATAGGCCCATTGTACTATAAGCCCAGGCCCAAGGCCATTGTATCATAGGCCCAAAGCCCATTCTTTATAAGTAGATTAAATTTGGTCAAATAGGATAATAGTCCATTATTTGTAAGATTGTAACCAATTGTAATTTATTGTAATTAGCTGGGATGGAGCCTTATCTAGGGCAACCATGATATTTAAATAGACAAGGATCGTTCCTTTGAGGATCATCGAAATTCCATTCAACGACAATGTGTTCTTGTTTGTATATGAATGACAATATTTATAGTAGGCAAGTAAGATTACGGGAGTAACTCTCCATACATCACTGTGATTAATGTCAAAACAATTTGAGGCCAAAGAATCATGCATTGAAAAAAGTTGTTTGCCATTGCCTAGCTTACAAGTAGAACAATTTGATAATACATCATCAGAAGAAATTTTATGCTTACTAAGCAAACTAGTTCAAGTAAACTTGTGCTGACATTCTGAGGCCTAGTGTCCAAATTTCTGGCAAATGTAGCACAAAACCTTATACATATCCCATCCCAGAGCCTTTCCTTTGGCAACATATGCAATTTCCATAGAACCATCAAGTGGCAGAGATTTTCCATTAGCTGCACAGGCAACCTGAAGTGGTGCACCTAAAGAATGTTCTGTCAAGGCAACTTGAGTTAGTTATCTTTGTTCCTAATGCAATAACCCATTGAGGCATGTTGTTAAGGAGGGCAAAGGTGTTCGGCTCATAAGGTTGGAGTGAACAATTTCATATTCAGGTCTCAGTCTCATTAAGAATTGATCGCGCCAGCTTACTTTGTGAATTTCTTGAATGCTAGACAAAGTGTTAGAAGTAATGTCTGCTTAATCAATGTCAGTGTATTCCATCCACAAGACTCATGAATCCGGAATAATAGTCTAGTATGGATAGATTACCCTGAGTATAGTAGGCAATCTCATGTTCCAGTTGAAATTGCCGCACTGGATTTTTCGGATTATAAATGCTATTAAGATAACCCCACATACCCCTTGTTGTTTTATAGGGCCGGAGATTCATAAAAAAAAAAAAATGATGATGAACATAGCCCAAAATCCAAGTCATAATTTGGGCATCTTCAGTTTCGCAGTCTTCCAGTTTGACTTCTTTTTGTGGATTTGGGTTTTGGAATGGATCCCATGACATATCCCCACATTTTCTTCCCCTTGAGATACAATTGAAACTGAAACGCCCAAATTATAATTTTTCCCATGAAACGAACAAGATTTACTTCTGATTGTCCACAATATCAGAAGGAAAATAAACAGTTCAAGAAAAAAAAAAAAAGAGAGAATAACTGATGATGTGAACGATGCTTGCTTACAACAAAAGAGGACAGAAATAAACTTCAATGTGCAGAGAGACAACAAACAGCACCAGGCGACCTCATTCGTTGTGGTCGTCTGAGTATGTGGGGCCCAGATGTGTTCTAGACACTAATCAGATCTCAATCTGAGATAGATCCCTTAGGCATGCAGTACATGCACCAGGACATGAGCAGAAATTCCCAAATCCATGATAATCAACAACGGTGATAAAGAAAAATGGGTGAAAAAGAACAATGATCAGAATTTTGTGTGAATGGCCAACCTCAGTTGACAAAAAAATTATGAAAAAGTCCTCTAAATTCTCAGAATATTTGGTTGACCAGGATGGAAGGATTTCCAAGGTACCATGATGGACGCAGGTGGGCCCCAAGCTCCCAGCTGATCAACGAAGACCCTGAAGACATGTGTCCAAAATTACAGCAATCTAGATGATCGTTTGGCTGATACACCCTCTGTAGCAGCAAATTGAAGTTCAAAAATACCAACATTGTGCTCTTCAAAATATACTATTGAGGCCAAGATTCAAGTTGAAGATGACAAAGCAGAACAAGTCAATGTTGATTCTTCAAACAAGGGCAAAGAGGAACACCCTTCGTCTGAACCTTCACTATGTGAATACCAAAATCCCTAGGGCTCTGATACCATGAAAAACTCACTAGTATCACAGAACAAAAGAGATGGAGAAACTGCTGTCCACTTAGAGGATTGGCCATGCTTTATATAGAAACGTGAATGTCCAATTTGAGCTACAATCAAGAATAATCACCATCTAATTACAATCTATTATAATCAAGAGAATCTCGTAACATAGTATCTACAAGGTGTACATGATTGTCATCTTGGACCATATCTTAAATATACGAATGAGCTGAGCTTCTATATTATACAACTGGGCATCTACATGGGCTTTGATGGGCCGTTAACAAATACATGACGTGAATTTTCAAACTCAGGTCATTTTATGGCTATATTACCAATAGGATTGTCCACACAGATGCATTTTGTACTTATGGAAGAATTAAGACCCTAACACATGTTAGTGTTTTTTTTTCCCCTTATACAGTATCTCTAAAAGATCTGAACAACCCATAAACTGAGAAGGTGAAACAACATATTTATGGTAAATGTACGCAATTTGCGCTTGCAGATGGCATTTTGTATTTGAGGAATAAGACCCAATGCATGTTAGTTCTTTTTTTGTTGTTGTTGTTGTTGTTGTTGTTGTTAAACAGAACCTCTCAAAGGTCTTAACAACCAATCAATTGGGAATGTGCAGCAACATGTTTACTGTCATTATATGCATTTTGTGCTACAAGATGCAGAAGATGTACCACATTTGTCTATTCATAGGCCCTTTACTTCACATTCATACATCCATGGTCTTCTCTTTCTTTTTGTGGTTTTTGCCCCAAATGGAAAAATCAGATTGAAACTAACTTCAGCCTAGTGTTTTTGAAGGCGCAATGTGCATTGAGGTGCCAAGGGTATATTGGGGCCTAAGCGCAAAGCACAAGGCGAGGTGCGGGCTTCATTGCAGCGAGGTGCACATTATAGATAAAAAAAATAGAGATTTTTTCATAGATAAATAATTTAAAATTAACATTGGCAAAGTAAAATTAATTCACAAATTATAACAAAAAAGGCAATAAATATTAGAGAAGATTCTGAAAGTCATAAAAACATCAATCACTCAGTGCAAAAACAGCATCAAAAGCTAATACAACTCTAAAGTCCAAAGTCAAACCAATAATACATATGGTCCTAAGGAAGACCTAACAGTCATCGTCAACATCTACACCAAGTAAATCATAATCTTCTTCTTCATCATTGGATTTATATCCATCCACGTCTTCCTCGTCAGTTTCATCTGAACCTGCCTCTTCCTCATCTACTAATTAAAGAACATTTGAAGATTTAGAACCTCTTGGTGTTGCTCTTTAAGTTGATATTGCTCTAGTTCTTTGACTAATGTCTCCAACTCCAGAAGCTGTAGCAACATTACCCCATGTCAAAATATCATCATCAAACACAAACTCATAATCTTCATCGAATTCTCCATCCATCCTCCTAAGCAACCACTCATTGCTTTCATCAATATCCTTCAAAGACATGGGATTAAGCATGTCACGCATATCATATCGACGTTTTAATGCTCTATTATATTTAACAAATACCAAATCACTAAGACATTTTTTATCCAGACTATGATAGCGACATTTTAATGCTCTGTTGTATTTAACAAATACCAAATCACTGAGACATTTTTTATCCACACTATTTCTTTTTTTGCTATGAATCTGCAACAATAAAAAAAGATATTAAAATTTATAATTATAAATTAAAAATATTTTGAATTCACTGCACTTGAGATAAATACTCACATGCTCAAACACATTCTAATTCTGTCACAACCAGATGAACTACACGTCAAGCTAAGAACTTTTATCGCAAATTTTTGCAAATTTGGTGTCTTGGAACCACATGCACTCCACTAACCAGTTGTTAATTATAAGTAATTAGCATAAATTTTACTCAGTACTGCCTATAATTTAAAAAAAAACTAATTTTGTAATATAATAGAATAAACTTATGTAATAAAATTTTTTACCTGGTGACCTTGTCTTCCTTTGCCTAATTGCCATAGGTATCCCAAATAAACCTTCAGCTTTCATATAAATAGACAACTCTTGACCAATCTTATCTTTTATTTCAATATTTTGGATCAGCTTTGCAATGCAATTATACAACCCAGTTGTGACTTCATCATCTTGCTCAACATTTGGATTTGAATAAAAGAACTATGGGTTCAAAAAATACCTAGCTGCATGCGAAGGCTGATGCAATTGAACATCCCATCTTCAGTCAATAATTTGAAAGATATTATTATATCTTTAAGCTATTATTTAATCTTTCTTACTTTACACGAAAAGCATTTGTAATTGCTTCTTTAGCCCTATCCATAGCCTCATAAATGTATCCCATGGGAGGTCTTTTTTCATCATCAACCAATCTAAAAACAGGAAGAAGAGGACCTGAGACCTTAAGGGCATATAAAACACTATTCCAAAATGAAGGCATTAACATAATTTGTGCAACACTTTTACCTAATTGCTACTTTGCTCATTTGCTTGTTGTCCATCTCTCTGAATTGAACAATGTCCGCAAGTTGTTCTTTTGTTGATGAATCCTTGTTAAAGTGAGAAAGGCAATTGCAAATCGAGTTTTTACAGGCTTGATTAAATCTTTCAATTGTGTAAATTGCCTCATCATATTTAGCAAAGTTGGGCAGTTATAAATAAACCCATATACCGCAATACCCCTTTCAAATGTTCTCTTGAGAGTTGGTATCTTAAAAATGTCTTCCAACATCAAGTCCACGCAATGGCAACACATGGTGTCAAATACAAGTTTTGATACTTTGTCTCCAAAAACTTTCCTGCTAGAACCAAACTAAGAAAGAGAAAAAAAGAGTTTTAAATAACTAAGAACCTTTTTTTCAAGAGCGAAGATTCTTACAAGACATTAGCTGCAGCACTGTTAGTGACAATTAAGATCACATTAGTTTCTCCAATATGCTCCACAAACTTGTCTATTACCTAAAACAGTTTTTCTGCATCCATGGAGTAGCTAGAAGCATCAATGAACTCCATAAACATGGTTCCTTTGGGACAATTCACTAAAAAATTAAGCAATGTCCTCCCTTTCGTATCAGTCCACCCATCAACATTAGAACATCCATTCTTTACCCATTCCTCCTGGTGATCCTTCATCAAATTATTTGTATGCACTATCTCTTTTTTAAGAAAAGGAACTCGCATTTCATGGTAAGTTGGTGGTTTTATACCAGGGCCATATTACCGTATAGCTTCAATCATTGGTCCAAAACTATCATAATTAACAACATTCAAAGGAATCCCATCATCATACATTCACCTTGCAAATCTTTGACATGCCCGCTCTCTTAATTGTTTTCTATATGGGTCATTTTCATCATTCTTGTCTGCTTTCCTTGGGCTTTTTGATTTTGCACTACATCATCCGGATTAAGAGTGAAAAATACATCAATAAGCCCTTTTTTGCTTTGCTTTTTAGGTTTGGAGGCAGTGGAAAGTTTACTAGAAACTTGACTATGATGAGCCAAAGGTCTTTTGCCACGTTCATTGACCTCTACAACATCATCTTCAACATCTTCCAACTCATCAAAATGGGGCAACATATTCATTTGTTCTTTTCCTGTCTTTTTCTTTGCCATGTATTCTTTAATCTCTTCTCCAACTTCAAGTGGACATTTTAGACAAGCACTAACATTCCTGTAACCCCCAGCAAGATGTTGCTTGACCCGATAAACACCTCCATTTGATATTTTGCCACAAAAATTGCATTGGAACCTTTTATTATTTTGTGGATTTTCCAAGTGTGCATATTCCCATGCTCGGACCTTTTGCTACTACCTGCGGTTGAAATCTATATAGAATATACAATTGAAAAAAAAATTAAAAAAGGCAAGCATATAAATTACAAAAGGGATAAACAATTAATCCAACCCATTAAACATATTTTGATACCAAAAAGGCAATAATCAACATGGCAGTCAGTATGCACAAACAAAGTAAGAAGAACAGAGAGTGCATTATCAACATCAAATGAATATTCATGCAAAACAGAAATCCAGAGATGAGAAAACAAACAGCAGCACAAAAAAAAAAAAAAAAAAAAACTGCAGAAACAGAAACGGCAGCATCAAAAAACATGCAAAACAGGAAGAAAAATGCAGATAGCGACAGCAGAAAAAAAAACGTGAAAAAAAAACACAGCAGAAAAAAAATGCAACAATAGAAAAGTAAAAAAAAAAAAAAAGCAGCAGCAGCTGGATAGCAGACAGAAAAAAAAAAAAAAGAACAAGCAGATAGCAACAAAAGATGGCAGAAGCAGCAGCAGCAGAGAGCAGACAGTTAAAAAAAAAACAAGTAGATAGCAAACAAAAAAAAAAGGGCAGAAACCGAAAAAAAAAGTAGCAGCAGATAGCATAAGGAAAAATAAAAACGCAGCAATAGATAACAGCAGCAAAAAGGCATGGACAAAAAAAACACAGCAGAAAAAAAAGAAGCAAAAGAAAAGGCATGGAAAAAAAAGCAGCAAAAGAAGCAGTAGCATCAAAAAAGCATGAAAAAAACAAAAAATGCAGCAGAAAAAAAAAAGAACTAAAAGAAAAAGAATGGTAAAAAAGCAACAAAAGAAGCAGAAAAAAAAAACAGAACAAAACAAAAAAAAAACAAAATAATGATAGAAATAGATAAGAAAACAGAAAAAGCAGCCGAACGAAAAAAAAAAAACAACAAATAGCAGCAAAATAAAACACAAAAAAGAAAAAAAAGGCAGAAAAACAGAAGGAAGGCCAGACATGGGTTGCAGAAAAGAAAAAGAAGGCCAGATGTGGGCTGCAGAAAAAGAAAACAAAAAATAAAAATAAAAATAAAAATAAACATACCTCGCCATACATGGGATGCAGCTTGGACATGGCCCGCCGGTGAGCTTCTTCCTCCTTCGTCGAACATTATGGATCCTTTTGGAAGCTGCTTCTTCTTCTCCTCCTCCTTCTTTTTCTTGCTGCTTCTTTTTTTCTTCTCTCCTCCTTGTGAGAAATGACGAGCTCTTCCCCCTTTTTTTCTTCCAAAAGATTAGGGCATTGGCCCTTTTAACTTTATTCCTTCATTTACAGATTTTACATTTACACCCTTTTTTTTTAATTCTAATTTCAAGACACAAGCTAACTAAAAAAGCCCACGCCTTACTCGCCTCTCGCCTGGGCCCCAGGCACGAGCCTCGTGCGCTTAATCCTCGCCTCAATGAAGTCGCCTCGACTCACATGTGGTAAGGCACCTCGCTGTGCCTTGCACCCAGGGCACGCCTGGGCAGGCTTTTTAAAACCCTGCTTTAGCCACAACGGTAACTAGTGGTTTTTCTGACAAAGATGACTATTGAGTGTCCACCAAGCAAAAGGACAACACCACCAACTTAAATGGGCACAAAGTCAATATAAATTTGAAAGAGATTAAAATTACATGAATACGCCACAGCACTGCAGTATGGATCACAGGGATCTAATGAATATTATAAGAGTTAGATGGTTGAGGACAAGGCTGCTTCCATGATGGTTAATCCAAATGAATACAGGGCAAATATTTTCTGCTTTCTTTTTATCAAACTTTCACATAAATACCAAGAAGCAAACTATTTGTGTGTCACAAGCACGATCACATAGTAAATATGTTGATCAAATAGTATATAATATGTCACACATGATCATTAAAACCAAAAAAAGAAAAAAGAAAATGTCATACAACAAGGAACATGTTAAACTCAAGAAAAAAGTATAAACAACAGCAACGATTTAATAAGCTTGTAATTGTCATATGTCGAGAGAAATGGCAGAAGGGAATTTAAAGAATAAAGCAGATACCCTTGTGGATTCTTGTACCGCCATTGGAGATGGATCAAGGTCATCTTTAGCTGGTATTATAAGGCAAGGAACCTCAAAACCAGTGTCTTCTCCACGAGTAGCTACTTTCATAAGCAATTCCCTCGCTCTTTGCCATGAACTTTCATCGGAACTACAAACGAGAGAAAGTTAACATCATTGAATCATGTCAACATAAAATATGCAATACAGATCACAACAGTAATAATGCAACTAAAAATATCAGCTGCAAGAAAGAGTGAAGACAAGTTTACGTAATAGAAAAGTAACATAAAAGTGTTTAAGTATTCCCATGGATATACCACGCCACGAGCAACCACTGTAATTCCGTAAAATAGAAATATTCTACATTGATTAGATAAAATCATATCCTTTCCAGACTGTTACAGCCTAAGAAACACAGGCACGGACAAAGACACGGGACACGGATACGACGCGACACGGACACGGCGATATAGCAAATCCTAAAAAAGTAGAATACGGACATGGCTAGGAGACGTCAAATAATAAATATATATATAATCATAAAAATTAAATAATAGTTATATTTTTAGCCAAAATAAGAAGCACAGCAGTTCTAGAAAAAAAAGGAGAAAATAGCAGCAACAACAACATGGAAGAACAAAAACAGCAGCAGCAACAACATGGAAGAACAACACAGGAGTTTTGGAGAAAAAAAAAAAGCAGCAGTAGCAACACAGAAGAAAAGCACAGCAATTCTGAAAAAAAAAGCAGCAAAAAAAAAAACAAAAACAAAAACAAAAAGAGCAGCAGCAGCAATCAAGAAAAAAGAAAAACAAAACAGTACATTTTCTTCTTCTCCTTCACGCGCACGGTCCCTCTTCTTCTCCTTGTTCTTCTTCTTCCTCCTCCTCCTTCCCAGAACGGTGCCTCTTTTTTTTTTTTTTTTTTTGTCACATGGTGCCTCTAGCGGAATCACTTTGTCACATGGTGCCTTCAGCCAAATCACTTAGGGTAGCAAAGGGTTGGGTTTTAAGTTAACAAAATCTTTTTTTTTTTCTTCTAATTTTAACCCAAGGACAATATTTTTAGCCCATTTTTATTATATTTTAGCCCCATCATGTCCTCAACGTGTCTACCCTGTGTCCGAGCCGTGTCCATAATTAAAAAATTAAAAAAAAGACATGACACATTTTTGGCGTGTGGCGTGTCGGGCACGTGTCCAACCATGTCCGAGCCGTGTTCGTGTCGAGACCCTATACAAGTGTCCGTGCTTCATAGGTTACTGCCCACTGATTGCCGTGTAATTGAAAATGGCCCTCATTCATTCTTTCTTTATAAGCTATAAATACCTAGGGTTTACCAAAGAAGGGGAAGATCCCAGCCAAAAGCTTCATGCGTTTTATTGTGTTTACATGATAAGAGTGTCAAGGCTGAGCCTCACTCTAGATGGTGTCAATTGTGTCCATGAGGTCTTGGATTTAGTACAAGCTACACTAACGAAATGAAACACTCTAAGTTTTTAGAGTTACTGTGGATTGGTTTTTTCTTCCCTTTTTTTTGGGGAATAATTATGATGTATGGTCTAAAACAAATATATAGCACTAAGCTCAAAGAACAACATGTCTCGCACTACCACCTTATTTTTAGGGTGTGATATCTATGTCAGACGTGGTTCAGCTGTATAAATATGTTATACTCTCACAGTTTAAAATTTATGAAACATACAGAAAAATAATTAGAATATAAGATGTTTCACAAGCAAAAGAACTAATACTTTAGTAGTAAAAAATAAAATAGTAAATCGAATCTGTGTACTTGCATCCCACAATTTGATTAGTTCATGGCTCAAAATAGCTGCCGCATTATCAGCCATAGTGGTTGATGCCATTGCACTATTTTGAAATAGCAGCACTACAGTCTAAAGTTTAGTATAGCCAAGTAATTTTAATATGTTTTTTCCTATTTCTTCTCCTCAATAGCTTGTCCTAAAGTTGTCTCTACCCTTATATAGTTATAATTCACTAAAACAACACAACATTGGTTGCTACACAAGATTCAAAATTTTTTACCACTTAAAAATTTACACCTCTATGTATCGCTATAACTACTACGCAGTGTTTTGGCCACTAGCTGCTATGCTAGCCACATCCATTAATTTGATCCTTGGGTCAGATCAAACCTGAGAACTGAACTCAAACTTGTACAAGGACTCGATACCCAGATGCAAATAACATAGCACAAGACTTGCAACCAAATTAGGAAAAAAAGATGGGAGCTCCAAGTTGCACATAGGCATGCAACTTAAGTTTACCCCAACCCAACCCAATCAAACAATAAACTCCGAACATGAAACCAACTTGACCAGCTGACCTTCAATCTAAGACTCAAACCTGAAGTCAGACCACCACCAATTCAAACGTGGCCGAAAGGCTAAGCCACAATTAATTGGAAAACCCAATTCCAATCCCTGAATAAACAGCAGCTCAAGCAATCACGAGGAGAAAAGTCATAGAACTTCAATCCCTTGGAAGAGACACTCTAAAATCAATGGAGAATGAGGGTAAAAATTCCAAATCAAGCAATTATATTGAAACAATATGAAAGAAAACAAAGCTAGGGTTGGACGTCCATTGTACATTAATACTTTTAGGCTTTTACATCAAAAGAAAACTCAGATACTACCTAAATTCAAGCAATCATAATCCCTAAGGAAGTAAATCCGACATTAAAGAGTCCTTAATTACATAAATAAAAAAAATCAAAGAATATAAAATATATGGAAAGTTGCTAAACTAAAATAAGTTGACTTGGCTGTCCCCTTGCTAAACTAAAATAATTTGATTCTTTATTAATCTTTGCCCCTTGTACATTCCTTGGTTAACAATTCCCAATGTAAAGAATCCCATTCCAATGGTATAAAATTGTCTAATAGGAAAGGGAAGCAAAGTTTCATAACTGATCTGGATCCATCTTGGCCTTCAAAAACTTGGTTTGAACCTATTGAGTGGGCCTCGATTGAGCTAGATCAAGAGCCCTTCTGATCACTCAAACAGATCCAAACAGTCAAGGGATTAATCAACCAGATCCATCAAATTCAGGCCATTCACTCCTGTATCAAATTCCTAAGACCCAAAGTCAACCGAATAATATTTAAAAAATCAGACTCAGGAACCAACTCAGTCATTACCGAGTCCAAATTGACTCGGCCAAGTCCGATGATTCGAGTCTGATTCCATGCGACACGACCTGGTATGGGCTGAGTTCGAGTTGACTCAAACAAGCCCAATTTTTTAAACCATCCGAATTACTGAGTTTGAAGGCCATGCACTAGTGCTTATCCAAAAATATGAATTGATCCACCGCTAGTATTATCACAAGAAGCAGCAGTAAAATCACTAGATTTCATCTGCAATTGAGATCAATGATGTCTAGTAGTATGATGAAGACCTTTGGATATGCATGTGTCTTGCCCTCATTTGGTGTTGAAAAAATTTAGATCTTGAGGGAGATACAAGGAGAAGAGAACAGAAAAGAGAGGTTCAAGAATAGAGGAAGGGAGACAGGATTGCTTCCGTTGGAGAAAACTTTCCCGTAATTGAAATCATAATATAATGGTGTTTTTTTACTCTCTCTCTCTCTCTCTCTCTCTCTCTCTCTCTCTCTCTCTCTCTCTTAATGGTAAATATTCTTAATTCAAAGGGGTTCTGACGTAGTATAAACCCCACAAGTGGTCCCTTTTCAAATTAGATTGGGACTAAGTTAATTTATTAGTAGCTTTCTAATTGCAGTATTAGGGAAGTTTCTATTAATAGATTACAATTTTTTTAGGTATTAAGTATACCTTTTTCTTTATATTGCATTGTAGTGAATTATTTTTCAGACTTAATTGATTAATAGAATTATGAGTTTTATCCCTAGAGGTGCATTTTCATTTGTTTAAGTCTTGTTGAAGACGATTTGAAGCATCCTCGGACATGTGCTTCAGCACCCTACGTAGCCTTAACCCTAAGGCCTGCATCAGATTTGTATCAGAGAGAAGAACGACATTGCTCCGATCACCGATCAGAGCCTCTCCATCCATTCCATCCCATGTAACGCTGCCCAAACCTAGATTCACATGTCCGTCATCGACACCATCACCCTCAACCATCCCTGTTGCCCTACACCCAAACCCACAAAAGACCCACAGTTCCCAACCACTTCGGCAAACCAAACCCATCTGCCCCAATCTACAAAAAAATCCACCCGAAACCCATTTTCCCTATAGAACCTGACCACCCTCCCCAATCCTTAACTACCCCGAAGAACACACGAGGAGAGAAAACAAAAAAAATACATCTAAGACCCCATCCATCTTTTTCATCTACTCTCGCCATCTTCGCACCACCATCAGACCCATCCTCGAACCAGACCCACTGTCTCAACCCTAAACTCCATCAAATCCATTCAATCTTAACCCCCAAAGCTGCCAACTCCACCTGTCGATAGAGCCCCAAACTTTAGAACCCTCCATTAAAAAAAAAAAAAAAAGAAGTGAATGAAGAAGGAGAAGAGAACGAGAAGTGACGTACTTGGTTCGACAGCCCCGCCATCGCCGCTCACCTCTTCCAGTCCAACTAGCAAGTAGCAGCACCATCGTTCCTCCTCATTGACTTGCATCTATCTTCATCTCCCTGTTTAGACGAAGAGAATGAAACAAAGGTGACTTTTGCCCTTTCTTGTTCTTTCCTTTCTTGTTGCTAGAATCAAATCATCAAGAGACGTCCACAACACATATCATGAATACATGTGTGGCACTTTTTAGGAACCAAGCACATTTGGGCCTGAATTGTAGTCGGGTCAGGTTGAGGTCATACTCGGGTTAGGTGAACCCGTGTACAGCAAGGCCGAGAAGCTGTCTTGTTATTATTGTCCTAACATCAGCAACCAGCAGTCAAGGCACAAATTTGATCACATCCAACGACCAAAAATTGTTTTCGCAATTCCGGAACCATCTGATGTTAGAGTTCAGATCCATCTTTGTCAACGTGTTTGTGGAGAATAGATCTTCTTATTAGGTCGGATATATTTTCATTTTCCAAAAAAAAAAAAGCCTCCTAAGGAGCAAGTTAAAATGGAATCTTCATATTCTTCAATGGAATAATGGACTAGTGCCATTAGAAAATTATATGCAACATCTGGCCACATGCGAACCACTTTGGAATAACTAGAAACTAGGGTGACAACTTTGAAAAATAATTAGCATGGGGATCACAATCGAGCAAATGGTGAAAATATTCGGAATCAAACAGATCCACTAGTTCATAATTCTAATCGAGATTTAGGAATTAAACTCGGGATTCCCGAATATGAAGGAAAATTGCAGCCCGATGACTTCGTGGATTAGTTAGTGTGTGTGGACAATATTTTTGTACACAAGCCAATGATAGCAAGCCATAAAGTCAAACTGATTGCCACTAGATTCCATAATTATGCTGCAACATAGCGGCCAGAATTAGAAAGAAAAATGAGGAATTAGAATATGGATCTATTGAAACTTGGACCGAGATAAAAAAACATTTTGATGTAAAAATTCCTCCCCGTCAATTATTCACGAGATCTACGTGCAAGTTTTTGAATCTAGAGGTAGGGGTAAGCCGAAGAAAACATGGATGGAAGTCATTAATTCAGATTTGAAGAAGTTGCACTTATCGAAAGATTTAGCTCAAAATAGAACGGAATGGAGAAATAGAATTCATATAGCCGACCCCAACATGGTTGGGATAAGGCTTTGATGATGATGATGATCTACGTGCCAGTTTTCAAAACTTGAAATAAAAATCTAAGACAGTTGTTGAGTACTTTGAAGAATTTCTGAATTTGCAAGCTCGTTGTGGGTTGAATAAAGATGATGATGTGTTAGTTGATAGATTTTTCAATGGATTGAGACTAGACATTCAGTACATCCTAGCATTTCAATATTTTGACAATGTTGATGAACTTATCCAACATGCCATCAAAGCCGAGAGTAATGGTCAAACATTAAGCACAAAAATTTAAAGCACCCAAATGAAAACAGCAAAAGAATGCATCTTTCCAATATGCTAAATCTAGTGGTTCACTGGCAAAAATTGTCTCCAAGCCTGAAGATCATAACAAGGTCACATGGTTTCATCGCAAACAAAAAGGACATTACCCATTTGAATGTACCAAACAAGTGAAACTAATGTAAGGCGCACATGATTAACCAACCACACAAGATGATCCTCTGGACAAAGAAGTAAGAAATAGAGAAAGCAATAGAATATGAAGCAGACAGAGATGGTAAAGCTCTCATAGTCATCAAAGAGGTTTCACCTACTATTGAAAATAAATAGTTGCGGAAAATATTTACTGTTCCACGGGAACTGTTCACGAATAGAATTGCACAATTGTAGTGGATGGCAGATGTAAAGAAAACATCATCTCCTAATCTCTTGTTGATCGCCTCAAGTTGAAGGTTTACAAACACAACCGGCCTTATTTTGTCAAATGGCTAATGATAGATGATCAAGCGCACGTACGTCACAGATGCAAGGTTACATTTGCTATCGGTGATGATTACAAAGATACAATTTGGTGTCATGTGCTACCGATGGATAGTAGTAATATCTTGTTAGGTCACCAATGGATGGATGACAATACATAGACATTCATGTATGATGAAAAACAAGTTACACTTCATCCCGAGAAACCAAAGCCACCAAAGAAGAATTTCCAGGCAGCTGCAATAAAGGCAGTCCTTCATGTTCACCATATTTACAGAGGGAGTCTGAAGAAGACTAGAGTTCGAGGACGAACTACTCTCCTTTCATGCTGGGGAGGATGATGCATATGGGCCCCACAAGTAGTCCCCTTTCAAATTAGATTAGGACTAAGTTATTTTATTAGTAGCTTTCTAATTGCATTATTTGGGAAGTTTTTATTAATAGATTAGGGTTTTCTTATGCATTAAATTTAGTTTCTTATTTATAATGTATTGTAGTGAATTATTTTTTAGGCTTGATTGATTAATAGAATTATGGGTTTTATCTCTGGAGCTGCAACCTCATGTGTTAAAGTCTTATTGAAGACGGTTCAAAGTGTCCTCAAACACGTGCTTCGGCACCCTACCAGCCCTAACCCTAGGGCTTGCACCAGGTTCTCTATGACAAGGATGAAAACTAAGGGGGCTACTTGAAATAATCCCCAAACAATTTTTTTATGCAGATCTGCTATGAGGAAATTAGCTTTAAGCTGTTTTTTTTTTTAATGGTAGTTGTGAGTATTTTGCGTTCTATGCCTACAGATTTTTGGGAGAACATTTCCTTCTAGTTTTCCATTCAGACTTTCCAAATACATAATAGATAGAAAAACTCAAGATCTAAATATAATTAATGGAAAACACAATATAATGAACCAAAAGAATCACAAATCATGATAATATCTGGTCAGATAGCTAAACTGGGAGGAATAATTTGCTGGCAAATTGATTGTTGAAGGAAATTCTAAATGAGAGCCAAAATTCAAAGCAACCATGGAAGGTCATTTCCATAGTTTACTAGATTCCCTGTCTTAGATCGGACATATGATGTGACCTTTTGCAACATTGACAGAGATGCAGACTTGCTTGCCCACACACCGGCAGCAGGCATGCTATGAGGACATCTTTAAGCATCAGCAACTCCTTTCTACTTTGAGCATTTTTCATATATTTTTTATGCCATATTTTAGTGAACATCCATTTCCATGATGAGAGGAGTGTGTCTGTCCTGTCATGTCCCATACAATCTATATCACTTAATTAACAAAATTTCCTCTCATCAATAAAAAACAAAAGGAAACTACAAATTCTTTAAAAGAAAATTTACTTTTGGAGACTGGATGTGTCTAACCATACAAATTAGCTAATAAGTACACAAGAACTTGCTAGCTAGTACCTGTCAAAGACAAATACAGCTATGTCACAAGCTGCCAAGGACTCTTTAGTAGACAGCAGCCTTTCAACACTGTCTTCAGGTACCTCACGCATTATAAGGACGATCTTCCTTGTACCCTTCATAGACAAGGCAAAAACGTACATTTAACCACAACACAAAGGAATTATCAAGGAGCAAAAGAATATTTAGTTTAAACGGAACCAATAAAGTAATATTAAAGGCTGACCGACAAGAACAAGACAGGTTTAATAGCAAATGTCCTGATAGATATGATAGAATCAACAAATGAACCATTAACATGGTTGGAGCTTTAGATCAAATGACCAAAAATTTCCTAAAATAAACATTCCCAATCTTTGTTGACAGTTCAGATAAATCTTCCCATGCCAATAAAAAAGAAGGCTTGCCACTAAAACCAGCAAACTATTTTCTAGCAAAGAATTTTGTTTCTACCAACTCAACTTGAAATCCACTAAAGCAATCCCAGAATCTGGGGGAATATAACCAGAATTAGGAAATCTTTTTTATTTTTGTTTGTTTTTCTGTTTTCCATGGGCTGTTTTAGCCTAGTTTGTTTGTTGTTGTTTTTTGGCAATAAAATTTTAAACGTGATAAAAAAAATGTTAGTATAAAAACCATTACTGATCCGGAAAAAAAAAGTATAAAGCATTATCAGTCCCATGCAGTCTCTTATAGTCATATATGGCATTTGGATATACCAACATGCAGTCTCTTACAGACACAAAATATACATAGATACGTATATAGCTAGAGAGAGAGTATTGTGCGCTGCTTCACATGCTACTTACCGCTTGCTGCTCAACAACATTCGCAGCAAACCGCTCAGTAGTTGTTGCAGTATGTCTTTCAGAGAAGGGCCTGCTTTTCAAACAAAAAATAATTAGAATCCTGATTTATTAAAAGAAAAGTTATCAGCAGCCATGACAAAGGCTTTTCAGGAAGTCAATGTAAAAGATAACCAGAAAAACAACGACAGAGAAATGTCCTTGACAAAGACATTAGGCATAAGTCAGATCAGATAGTGTTCATGATATTTAAGATGGAAGCAACATTCTTAAATAGATTGCAGTTGAACCCAAACAATCAAGTTGACATGTGTAAGAACCAAAGGCACCACACCTTCCAATGAAAGCATTAAGCAAAGCAGACTTTCCGCCTTTTCTAGGGCCAAATACATAGCACTGGAGAACATTCCTCTGTGACTGTTGTTTGTTGCGATCCAACCTCCTTCGCCTGGTTACGTGGAATGCTGAAGCAGGGTCACCAGCATATCCAATGTAGATCAAATTAGCTAGACTAGCAGCTGGATCTAACAATGTCATGAGAGCCCACTGCAATAACAGGTATTTTCTCAGGTCTACATGCCGATACAGTTCAAAAAGAACAAAATTTCATTTAAGCCAACACAGTAAGCAGGAGTGGACCATTCTTTGATATATAGAAGCAGAGGGGGAAAATTATGACAGAATTACAATATACATATGTATATATATTGAGAGAGAGAGACCTATGTTGCACGAGGCCAATATCCATCTAAAACAAATATATTAACACAACATGATCCTTTTGTGAATTTATAAAAAAAATAGCATTCATAAATCAGAGTATGTGGGGAATGTTCTCCTAGGAGCAGACTGCATACATCTCATATGTCATGACTTGCACATTGCAGGTAACTTGTACCTTCTTTTCTAATTAATAAATTACGCATTGCTAAATTGTCTATTCAGCTTAAGTGAAACTACTTTATAATATATTATGTCATCACCTCCTCAATCCACAGTTCTGATACATGGAAGGAAATCAATATATATCTAATGAGGAACGTGTGGGTCTAAAGAAAGTAAATCAAAGACATGCAGCAAATACCAATGAGGCATGTGAGGCCATCAACCAAGGGAACGAATCTATATTATTATTAAGATAATGAAAAATAATTAAAGATAAGCTCATTTATGAGAGTTTCGGGCAACCCATTGCTAGAAGAGCTATCACGAAATCATATTCCAATAAGGAAAATGAAATAATAACTTGATTTTTTAATAAGAAAAGTTAATTAATCTCCTTTTGTTTGAATTTCAGCAGAGTGCTGGATGAACTACAAATAAAGTGCTCCAAACACTAAAAAATAGGAAATAAAGGCCCTTCAGTCAAATAACAACAGTGTCAAATTGTGAGAGGAATTGGAGCAATTTCTCATTTATTCACACTAGACCAAGGAACCAGCTGACAGTGTAAAAGTCAAACAAGTTGGTCAGCATCCACTGCAACGTCAAGTTCTACAGAAAAACCAGCCAAACATAGGCAGCTTCAAATAAAGGAAGCACTCAAGGGTTGTACAGGTTGGGTTAAGTCGCATCCGACCCGTTTACTAAACAGGTCAAAAACCCCTAACCCGCACCCATCACGGGTCAAGCCAACCGACCCACATTAAGCCGCATAGCCTATGCGGGTTATACGTGTCGGGTTGAGCCGCACAACTCACGTCCATTGCATTTTTTAAATCAAATTTTCAACAACAAAACAAGCATGACTCATGCGACTAGGACAAGCACATCACAATTCACAAATCATTTTAAAAAAAAAAATCCATATAAGATAAAAAATTCTAAATTGTCTAGCTCATGATAAGCATAAATGTTACTTATTCCTACTATAACAAGCATGAAATACAAAATCACTATCATATTAACAAATTCTATCATGCGCCATCCTTAAATTAACTAATGTATCTCAGAAGTAACAAAATCTCAAAGCTTTAAATAAGTACCTCTTTTTTCCATGCACCGATACTATAATGATTAGATGTGTCAGATCTAAGTTAAAAGGAAGGAAGAAAATGGAGAGCAAGGAAGAAACCAAGGAATGTGAACAGATGGAACTATATATAATCATGAGGAACCCTAGACCCATTTAAATAGGTTTAGGTTAGGGTCAAAACTTCCTGACCTTTAACCAACCCCATCTATTATGAGGGTTGAGTTTTGCGGGTTATACATGGGCCGGGTCAGGTCATGTTTTGCCAATCCTGGGCCAAATAGGACCAATCCATGAGAGAGTTACGCCAAAGGGATCACCCAAAGCTCCCTTTTCAATTCATTGGGTGCATGACATCATAGCATTGCCCATGTGGGGCCCACCGCCCACGATAGTTTTTTTATTGGTCGTCCGGGACATCCGGCAACTTTGATTTCTTTGTCTTTTTGTTTATTTTTGTGCATTTAACTATGATTGAAAGTCTTGGTAGCAATAGTAGAAAAGAAGAGTTGCATTAGGAGTTTTAAGAAGCTTTCTTTAGGTTTTATGCTATGATGCCCGTAGCCCGTATACAGCATGGATAGGGAAGGGACACACCATGGACACAGCAAGGACATGGATTTTACACATACAAAGTGAAGTTTCAAATATGATACAGTGCAATATGTCGCCCATTTTGAAGTATATGTGCATCATAGGTTTTATGGAGGGTTACAGCATTATGTAAGGATGTACAGGGGTTGACAGTCTCGACAATCATGAGTTGACTCAGTCGAGTCCTGTCCACCTTTTAAAAGTTTGGACACTTTGTATCATTTTAATATTATTAAACCGCCCCATTAGAATCCTTGCAACAATTGCACCAAAGAAAGGCGTTTTGATTAAACCCTCATTAGCAGATAATAACAACAGAAAGAACAAAGTTACTCTGAAAGCTCTTTAAAAGGTTTGTCCCATACTCCCACATGAAAATCCTACTAGTCATTTCTTTGACATGTGCCTTTTCACTTTTGAAAGAAAAGAAAATAAAAAAAATCAGCAAGAAGATTAGGCACTTTTTTGTATGTTACAAATTAGTAGATTTGAACCAATGAGAAACTAACAAAATTCAAGAGTCCGGACCTCATGGGTCGATCCAAAACCCAGAGCACTTGGCATACACATTCTTGGTTCATCACAAAATGAGATAGACTCACATAAGAGTGATTCAATGAAATTGAATTGATAAACCACCGTCACAACTTGTGAATTCAAGATACAATCACTAGATGGAAATTTATCAAGGTTAGATGAAAGATTATCTCACAAATAAGGGGAACCATGGTCAAACTCAATGATAACCTTAGCCAGTTAAACTCGTTTGAAGTATTGGACACATCACATTGCACCATCTAATGATTTGAAATTTCAAAATTGGAAGAAACAAATTCATGCCAACAATCCTTGGAAAATAACTGTAAGCAGACAAAGCACATATAAAAATAGATACCTCCGACAAAAACCCATCAAGTGATAAACCTCCCAATGCATTCTTTTCGGCAGCATCCTTGTAAGGATCGTCAGTCCAAGGACTATATTTTGGGGAAAAAAAAATTAACAACATTAGAATAAAAATGTAACCATGTGATGGCAATGCATATAAATATCCTATCAATAATAAAGTTGCACACAGGCATTAAAAATCTGCAAAACCAATAAACACAAATTGAGTAAACATCATATATAATTTGGTCCAAGATGACACCAAAAACCCATACGTCCATACCTAAAACTAGGTAATCAAAAACTAAATGGTAGCTAAAACCATCTTTATGAAGCACTCATCAAGGAGAAACAGTTTAATCATTGACTCACAACATTAAAATTGAAATAAGAAACTATATTTTCAAAAATTTGCAAAACCAATAAACACAAATTGAGTAAACATCATATATAATTTAGTCCAAGATGACACCAAAAAACCATACGTCCATACCTAAAACTAGGTAATCAAAAACCAAATGGTAGCTAAAACCATCTTTATGAAGCACTCATCAAGGAGAAACAGTTTAATCATTGAATCACAACATTAACATTGAAATGAGAAACTATATTTTCAAAAGATCATATAGGGTTTGTTTGTTTGCATTAAATGCAAAGGATTTGACTACAAAGTTGCTCATGGTGAAATGAATTCTAGAAAAAGATTATTAAAGAGATGAGGTGTGAAGGATATACGCTAGAGATGTACAGAGGACCTTCATTTTCTATGTATTGATTGCTAGAGTGATGGCCGGGTATTCATTGCTCATCTTTGCTTAATTCTATTTCCATATAAAGGAATGGTTCGCTCATTTTTAGAAATTCACCTTTGATGTTCATTTTTAACCACTTTTTTTCTTTTTTTTAATGTTAACCACTTAAGGCATAAATTCCTATATATGTTATGCAAACAAATAGGTCCTTGGTAACCCCTGGAAGCATGAGTGAGACATTTAGAGGATCCAGACTCCATAATACCTCCCTCCTTCCCTCCCTCCCTAAATCCTATTTCAATAAATTTTGGGGACATCCCATAGAAGGATGAGGGCATTCATCTTGAGAGCTTTGGACTATCAATAGGTGGGCCCATCTATGGAGTTATACTACCTTCACGCATTGGAAGCAGGACTGAGAAATTCAAAGGCTCCAGATTTTTTAATCCCTCCCTCCCTCCTCCTTTTGCTATATTCAATTCTTGTTTTCTCTACTCAATAGATGGAAAAGTTGACCTCCTCTCCCTCCCTCTCTCATATATTTCTTTCTTGTTTCATCCACACACTCGATGGACCCTCTGCCCTGAATAACACACATTTTGTACTTGCACATGCCTCCCCACATGTGCACACAACCAGACCATAAACAGAAAATATCACATCAACATTGGGCCCAACAGACAACTCTACTCCCATTTGTATTAAAACCATACTAGTATCAAACTATCAACATTCCTATGTCAATGAATAATATATTATACTACAATATACAATGCATATAGAACTTTGTATTCTTGAATGGAATGATGATGGACAAGTTATAAACCAAACTAAACCAAAGGGATAGATAGGAGAGGAGTACAGAAGTGGATTCAAGTTGAAAGCAGGAGCAGCAGGCCGATGAGTGTCAAATGGGAAGAGTTTTTTTTTTTAGTAAACAAATGGAAAGAATTAATCTATGTTTTTGTAGGTAATATGCTGAAATGCGCTTCCGCAAATTAGCTGTGAGCACCTTTCTCTTTCTTCAGGGAGGTCTTTAAATGCTTTTATCCATTATTCCAGAAGGAGAGACATGGGTAGCGGTTTTGGTTTTGTGGAGTTCAGGAAAAGCATGTAAGCAACCTCTGAGGAAGGAGGATAGTAGTGAAGGTGGCTAGTTTATTTTCATTTTTATCCCTCTGATCTTGGAGGGAAAAGGGTATTTCCATTTCCAGGGCAGATAAGGCAGAGGTGGAGCATCATTGCAGCCAGCTAGAGGTGTCAAATGGGTACTTTCAACTTGAAGGAAACTTGATCTAGAACAGTTGGAGGATTTTCTTCTTCAGCTTCTTCTTCTTTTTTTTTTTTTTTTAATTTCATGAGGTTCATGTCAGCACCCTAGGATTCTCATCAGGTATTTTTGGTGGATCTTTCTATGAAGTAACTTAATAGTAAATAAGGTGTTATTTTGATACAGTTTTCTGTGCTACAGTAAATCATTTTGATAAACTATTTGGTGCATTAATAATTTTTTTTTCTTTATGAAGTTTTCTGCACCACAGTAAATTGATTGTGAGCAGTTCTTCCGACATCAGTAAATTAGTTTTGTTTTTTTTTTCTTCCTTTGATAGAGCAGATCTGAGCAGAATTGACCAGCTTCTCTTTTGTAGGTATGGAATGAAACGTTTGCCAGAACCGTGCAGATGGCCCTCTCTAGCAGCTATCCAATCATTGCTCGATTATCCTTTGTCAATAAGGTAAAATTGGGGCCAAAGCCCTTCGGATTAGTATCTGCTCACTTTCACATTCGGAATTCTTGGCAAAGGCGCAAGAATGGTGATCTCAAGTGGAGGTTCACAGGTATGGAGGATTAAACTCTCCAAGAAGCTTAAGGGGCTTTAAAATAAAAATAAGGGATGAAATAGGGATGTCTTCGGCAGAATTAATAGTTCTCATGGAGCATTACACCATTACTTGGGGAGGTTGTGGAGTGGGACAGACCGGAGAAGGAAAGAGGTTGAATCAAGAGGAGTTAATGGCTAGGCAGGCCAGCGATGCAAGTTGCGGGCCTTGGACAGAATGGAAGACACATGAAATCTAGAACAGTTTGGTTTAAGGACGGGGACATGAACACTAGATTCTTCTATAAGACATTGAATGTGAGGAATAGAGTTAAATGTATTCGGAAAGTAAGGAGGGGCCAAAGTTTCATTGGTAAGGCAGAGAATGTGAAGGAGTAGTAAATAATAGAATATTTGTATATGGGAGAGAAGTTCCAAAGACAAATATTAGATGGGTTGGCATTTCCAGCGATTTTCTCTGATCATTCGGTGAGGTAGGGAATCTGAAGCAGGTAAAACTTATATAGTTTTGGGCTAGGAAGCACGGGTACTCCAAAAATACAGGCGTACACGTACTGGGTATGTACCCGGTATGGGTACAGGTACGGCAAAATACATACCCCGTACGGTCAATACGTACCGGGTACGGTGTTAACTTAATGGGTACGTATTTGGTATGTACCGGGTACGTACCCATTAAGATATCCCACTATTTAAACGTTTTATATGTTTTTTAAAAGAAAAGAAAATTGGAGGGGCAAAATGTAAAATCCATTTTATATAAAAAGTTAGAAAGGAGAAAGGAAAGGCAAATCCCTAATCGCCCGAATTGCAGAGGAGGAAACGAGCGCCTATTCTTCTTCGTCTGACAGGGGAAACGAGCGATAGGAGAAGAAAGGAGAAAGAGAAGGAGAAGAAGAAGAAGACGAAGAAGAAGAAGAGGCACGCAGAAGATCCCAAAGCCTTTACCTCTGTCGTGGAGAAAAGCGGAAAAAGGAAAGGACCGAAAGAAGAAGAGAGGACGAGGAGTAGGAGGAGGAGAGGACGCTCATCATTGAAGGGGAGGCTAATCCGAAAATAGAAAAAAAAAACAGGAGAGGCTCAGGGGAAAAAAAAAACGTAGAAGAGGAGGAGGAGGAGGAAGCGTACCTGCTGTGTCCACGTCCGCCGCGTCTGCTACTGCACGTCGGCTACTGCACAACCGCAGGTCCTTTTCCTTTCTTTCTTTCTTTCTTTTTTTCTTTACCCTGCTCTGTTTTGCTGTGATCTTTTTCCCCGATGTTGTTGCTTTGCTGCTGCAATTTTTCCCCCCTGCTTTTCTTCTCTGCTCTGCGTTTCCATTTTTTTTTTTAAATGCTTTGCTTGGCTGTTGC
Organism: Sextonia rubra; assembly: GCA_037013555.1. Lineage (NCBI taxonomy): Eukaryota > Viridiplantae > Streptophyta > Magnoliopsida > Laurales > Lauraceae > Sextonia > Sextonia rubra. The sequence goes on from JASUAD010000001.1 coordinate 129,058,750, forward strand.
TTTGCTGCTGTTTTTGAAGTGCCTTGCTGCTGCATTTGCTGTTTTCTTCTTCTCTTCTTTGCTCTGCTTCTCCGCATTTGCTGTTTTTGTTCCTCTGTTTTTTTTTCTCTGTATTTGTTGCTCTACTGTTACTTCGCTGTGATATTTAATTTTTTTTTTTTTTTTTGCTGCTCCTATTTTAAAGTTTTTCCGTGATGAAAATGCCTTACAATTGCACCAACACGAGGGTGAGGGTGGCAGTAGCAGTGGCAGTGGCGGTGGGTATGGGTTATCTAGCCCATAGCGTAAACGGGCCTTTTATAGATATGTGGGGTGAGTGGGTGATGGGTCCAACCCGTGGTGATATCTACAATTTTGCCATGAGGACTCTCAGTCATGGTAGTTTGAGAGTAGCAGGGAAGATCACTGCAGAAATGAGTCATTACTTTTCAAAACATGACTTCTGACGTTGTACCCGGTATTTTTGCTGCTTTGTATGTGTGCTGCTTAATTTTCTTTTCTTTTTTTTTCCTACTCTGCTGTTATTTCTTTTTCTGCTGTTATTCTTGCCATAGTTGCTGCTGTTGCTATTTTTTTTTTCTGCCATTGCTGTTGCTGTTGTCCTTTCCATTTATCAAGGATATTGGATGATTTTTAATTGTTTGGTTGTTTGGCTGTTTGATTATTTATTGATTGTTGTAGGATAAAAATGAGGTCATCAAGTAGTATGGGTTCTACTGGTGCAAGTGTAAGTGCAAGTGGCATTGATGAACTTGTGGATCCTCTTTGGAATTACGTAACCATATTAGAATGAAGGGGAGGAGGAAGTGTGAATGCAAAATGGCAATGCAATTATTGTAATGGTGATTTTCAAGGGTCATACTATAGGGTCAAAGCACATTTGTTGCAAATAAAAGGACAGGGAATCAGATGTTGTAATAATGTGAAGCGTGATGCTCTTTTTCAAATGAAAAGGGAAAGTGAAGAAGCTGAAAACCGGAAGAAGATGGCTAAACCCAAAAATGTTCCTTTACCACCTTCCTCTTATCCTATTAGTAGTAGGATGGCAAATACAATGGATGTTGGAAGTGGAAGTGGAGGGTTTAGATTGGAAGTGTATGAGCCAAAAAAAAGAAAGGCCATTGGAAGTACTGCCTTGGAGAAGGCATTCAATCAAGGTGCTAGGGAACATTTGCATTCTTTGATTGCTCGTATATTCTACTCTGGTGGATTGCCTTTTCATTTGGCTCGGAATCCGTATTTTGTAGAAGCTTTTCAGTTTGCTGCAGAAAATCAAATTAATGGGTATGTACCTCCCGGTTATAATTTGTTGAGGACTTCACTACTTAAAAGAGAAAGGACAAATGTTGAAAGATTGTTGGAGTCTTTGAAACAATCATGGAAGGAGAAAGGGGTAAGTATTGTTTCTGATGGATGGACTGATGCACAAAGAAGGCCTCTTATCAATTTTATGGGAGCTTCGGAGGATGGAGCTATATTCTTGAAAGCGATTAATTGTGAGGGTAAGTTCAAGGACAAGCACTACATTGCCCAATTAATGTGTCAAGTAATTGATAATGTTGGACCTCAAAATATGGTTCAAGTAATCACTGATAATGCTCCTGTTTGTAGTTCAGCTGGATCAATCATTGAGGGTAAATACTCGCATATTTTTTGGACACCATGTGTAGTTCACACCCTTAATCTTGCTCTTAAGAATATATGTTCTGCAAAGCAAACTGGAGTTGCTGCCTATGCTTATGATGAATGCCATTGGATTACTCATGTTGTTGATGATGTGATGTTCATAAAAAATTTTATTGTGAACCATTCTGTGAGATTGTCAATTTTTAATGACGTTGTGCCTATGAAGTTGCTTACTGTAGCAGAGACGCGCTTTGCATCTGTTGTTGTTATGCTAAAAAGGTTCAATCTTCTCAAGCGTGGCCTTCAGACAATGGTTATTAGTGACAAATGGAATGGTTACAAGGATGATGATGTTGGTAAGGCAACATTTGTGAAGGAAAATGTATTGAGTGACATCTTCTGGGATAAGATAGCTTACATATTATCTTTCACATCGCCTATCTATGAGATGATTAGAGTTTGTGATACTAATAGGCCATGTTTGCACTTGGTTTATGAGATGTGGGATACGATGATTGAAAAGGTGAAGGCCGCCATTTATAGGCATGAAGGGAAGCTGGAAAATGAGGAGTCCAATTTTTATTATGTAGTGCACCAAATACTTGTTGAAAGGTGGACTAAAGTAGCACACCACTTCATTGCCTTGCACATTCATTGAATCCTAGGTACATACAACATTACAACCCAATACTTTTTGTATTTGGTTATTTCTTTGAATATGATATAAAATTCATAATTTACTTATACTTTCATCTTTCTATAATTTAGGTATTATAATGCAACATGGCTTGATGAAAATCCCAATCGTGTTCCTCCTCACAAGGATGAAGAGATCTCAAATATGAGAACAACATGCCTCAAAAAATACTTTCCAGAGTTGGAGGATAGAAGGATTGTTACAATAGAATATGCAAAGTTTTCAGGTTGTTTGGAAAGTTTTGGGGAATTTGATTCAAAATTTAATAGAGGAGTAATGGAACCAATTATTTGGTGGTATGCACATGGGTCTTCTGCACCAATTCTCCAATCTTTCGCATTGAAATTACTTAGTCAGCCATGTTCCTCATCATGTTGTGAAAGGAATTGGAGCACCTACTCTTTCATTCACTCCATTATAAGGAACAAAATGACACCAGACCGTTGTGAAGACTTGGTCTTTGTGCATAACAATATTCGTCCCCTATCAAGGAGGAGTCGACAATACACGGAAGGAGAGACCAAGCTCTGGGACATTAGTGGAGATGCATTTGATTCATTAGAGGGTGTTGGTTTACTTGAAATTGTAGATCTTTCACTTGATGAGCCTGACATGGAAGTTAGATTAGTTGATGAAGGCGATGTAGCTCAAGTTGATGGATGACTTTGTTTTCAATGCTTTGTTTTATTGTTTTTATTGTAATCTTGGTGTTTACATGGCTTTTGACTTTTGTTGTAATGACAGACATTAAACTCGATGGTTTTTCTGTTGACTTTGTAATGATATTAAGTAATTGTTGGCTTGTTGCATGTAAGAGTTTTAATTTATTTTAAAATTTTAATTATTAGCTTATTGTATTATTAAAATTTTTAAAAATATAATTTTTAATGGACGTACCCCAGCCGTACCCGTACCCTATTTTTGAAGGATTTTGCCGTACCGGCGTACCCGTACCGTACCCGCACCGGTACCCGTACCGGTACCTGTGCTTCCTAGGTTTTGGGTAAGTGCGTTGGGGATAAAGCATCCTATCCAGATGGTTTCCATATTTGTTTTATACAAGCAGACTAGGGTTTCCTTAAAGAAGACTTTTTTGTGTGGCGCTCTCAGAATTTCATTGTAGTGATCAAGTAAGGAAATGAATCTTACATTCATCAATCTTATCCCGAGTCCTAATCCTCGTGGAGGTGTGTGATTATAGAGTAGCACGTTGATGCAGATTACAAAGGAGTGCAAGAATCTATCATCGTGCAGTGCTAGTGCATAAGGGTAGAGATTTTTGGATGATTACATCTCTTTATTCCTTGTTTCAATCTCATTTATTTATTTATTATTATTATTACTTTTTTTTTTTTGTGAATATGGTGACTGTATTTCATTGCTCTAAGGAACTGTACCATAGCAGAGATATATATTGGACTCCAAAAACCCCCAAAAAAAAAAAAAGAGGGAAGAGCAACCAAAAGTCCAAACAAAGAAAGGCGAAAAGGCCCTTAAGTGTGGGCAACAACCCCCAAAAACTAATTACAAAAACCAAAAAAGGTCAGAGAAGTTTTAAGAAGCTTGAGAGCAATTGGAGGGGCTCTCATACTCCAAAAGCTGGCCCAATGATGGTGACTCACCACCACATCTCTGGTCATAGACAGAAACTTGGAAGCTGCCAAGAGCATGCCATCACCAGAAGCCATCCAAACCCTTTTGTCTTTCCCATCTCTCAGTATGAAAACATTGCCAATTGTTTCAATGAATATAAAGGAGGAAGTGCCTACAATACTGCTGATAGAGTAGCTTTACAGCAGTCATTTACAGTTGGGTTGCCGTCTACGGGTTCCATTGTGTTGATACCCATGAGTATGACTGCATCACACATGTAAGCCCATACAAGTTCTCCATCAAAGTGGCACCATGATCTGTATAATCTAGCCCGAAAATAAACATGCCCACCTGATTAAAAAGTGCAATAGGTAATCTAAACAGAGGTCTACCTATTGCATGGCCAGAATGGAGATAGATGTCCAACTACACATTTAGCCATGTGGGTGAAAGAAATGGCAATGAGCTGAGTTAGAACGGGGAGAAAACCTGACTCACTCCGATCCAGGGCAAGCTTGGCAGTGGTTTTGACAAGGTTCACTTTAGATGTGGGTTTATAGATTTTGACCCAGGTCAGATTTGGGACAGGTTGGGGTATTGGTAGAGTATTGGTAGCCCTGACGCATTACACCCTATTTGCAAGTCAAATTTATATAAGATAAAAAAATAAATTTTACTAAAGATAAAAAAAATTTAGTAACAATATTTAACCAGCAATGACGACATTCATGAAAACATACAAATTATATCACTGTCCACTGATATAATTGAGTTAGCAACATCCATATCCTAGAAACATATTACTCAGGCCTACAGAAATATGTATACACTAGCAGGAAATACACATAAATTGATTTTCCAATTTATACAATTACCAGCTTACCACCCAATAACAGATTCCATAAAGCAATCCAATCTAAACATTTTCCAACTACAACTGAGCTATAGCAGCAAAAGATTGTGTTTGTTGCTTAATTGAATGACTAATGACCTCTTATCTTCTCATAAATCATACATAAACCAATAAAAAAATGTCTTCACCCAGTAAATAACATGAGAATGACATCTTTTTGAAAAAATAATGGGAACATGGCAAAAGGCAACTAATGTTAAAAAATAAGTAAACAAATAAGGTAAGTAAGAAGAAAAAACAAAACTCACTTCTCTGGTGCAGTTGAGAAAAGATCGTCAAGCTCAGCCGGCCGTAGGGCCCCATCCTGGATGCCACATTTTCAATCCATCAGAAAATAAAATAAAATAAAATAAAACCCGAAGGATGGACTAGCTAACATTGTTTTAGTGATCTAACCAAAATGGGTAGGATTATAGTAGGCTTATAGACAAGACTATTAACTAGAAATCCTAATCACATCAACAATAGAGACAAAATCTCAATAAAAGGCAGTAGTTATTTTATTGCACATCAAGCCTAATCAAGCAGGGCTTTCCACTGATGTCTTAAGTGATCCATTAAACCTGGGAACTCAACTTAACGGAGGTTCAACAGCCATAACTACTCTCATCATGTATGTTCTCTTAAAGCCAAAGTACAATAAGGCTTTCACCTGCTAAGATGCGGGATGGATACAGCAGGGACACGCCATGGATAAATAGGGACACAAATTTTACTCATATAAAATTAAGTATCGGATACACAGTGCCTTCTTTATGAGGCTTTTCTGGTTTGGCCTCTTGGTTTCTTTGTTGTTTATTCTATTTTGTGGTTGCAGCCTTATTCCTTTGTTGGCATTCTTAATGAACTTACCATTCAAAAAATTAAAAATAAGAAGAATTTGATACACAGCCTAATTTGAAGTATCCAGGCATCATAGACTTTCCCTACTTAGCCTTGCCCCATTAAGCTGGGGTTAGCTTAAAATGAGAAATAGGGAAAAAGAAGCTGCTGAAGAAAAAGATATCAGCCACTAGGTGGGTTGCAAGTGAGCTCCAGGTGTGTGTGCTTGTGATTGAAAGAGTGAATAAAGGACTAAGGAATTAAACAGTGACAATGAGGGAAGAGGAGGCGACTAATGGAAGAAGGAAAAATAGTAACGCTCTAAAACAATTACTGATACCCTGTGACACAAGATAAACTGATACTGATATCCCTACAAAAATAGAAATGCTCTAAAAACAATTACTGATACCCTATGACACAAGATAAATTGATACTAATATCCCCTACAACACACACCCTTTTTCTACCCTTTTTTTTTTTTTTGAAACATACAAAATCCAGGCTTTCACTGCAAAGAAAAGATAAATTATGTGGGAACTTGTACTTTTCACATTTTTTTTATTTTGAAATATCGGTCTAACTCAATCCATTTTTCAAGAATCAGCTACAGAACTCAAATCCCTGATGCACCAATGTACATCATCAATATGGACTGATATGCGCTGACACGACAGATAAAGTGTGCTCAGGCTATTGATTTACGTTTTTATCTGAAAATGAAATCACACCAACACAGTACATATGCTGATGCATAACAGCTGCATCCACAATACATATTGGTTTTTAACCTAGCTACTATCCGTATTTGAAACCAGAATTTTTAGAAATGGTACATATAATTCATAAGCAGGCTCTCTCTCTCTTTTCTTTCTTCTTTCTTTTTTTTTTTATGAATGGAAAAAAATTTAATTAAAAATTTGGAAGCAGGACAAGGGAGGAGAAGTGGGGGGATAAGCAACTTTTTGCATCTTATCCCACTTATCCCTTAATTATTTGCATTTTTAGTGCCTCGGATCAAGGATCAAAATAGCGGTAGCAGAGAGCGTCGCGGCCGGTCGCCAAAATGCTACGTAGCGGCTGCTACGTAACGGTAGCGAAGCTATGTAGCGGCATAGCGGTGTAATTCAAAAAAATTTTTAAAAATTTCAGAAAATCTAGAAAATTGTAAAGAGCTAGAATATATGTTTATTTTGCAAAAAAGCCTAAAATAAGGAGGCGTAGTGGTCCCCTAAATGCAAAATGTCCTATATCGCTATATAATTAAAAAATAACAGCATTAATCTTATTTTTCACATGGTATCAAGAATCAAGATTCAAGACTCAAAGTCAAGACTCAAGAGTCAAGAATTTAAGACTTAGAGAGATTAGTTACTATAGTCAGTGACTCAACAATCAACATTCAACACAATAAATGGCATAATAAATAATAACTTCATAAATAACATTGTACTTAAAGAGTTGAGACATGAGAGTTAATATAAAGTTAAGATTTGAAAAATGATTAGAAGAATACTTCTACCACCAAAATAAATGTCTAGCAGGATATATGGCACTGGCATCACTGTCTCCATCACCATAGTTGCTATCATTGGCACCACTCCTAATGATACCAACAAATTGCAACTTCCCTCCATATTGGTGAGCATTGGAATCCTCAAACACAGAGAAATGGAATGGACTTGGATTTGAATAGAATATTGATCAAATGACCCTGATTCTAAATATTGTTGTGAGGATAATTCCGCTTGACCATATGCGTAGTCCAGTGGGATATATAGTTGGTACCTAGAATATGGGTCATGAAAAATAGGGTACCAGTTTGCTGTTTGTTGCCCTCCAACATTCACACTCCCACCATCATTTCCTTGTCCATCACGGGGTCTGTTGCCCTCCAACATTCACACTCCCACCATCATTTCCTTGTCCATCACGGGGTCTGTTGCCCTCCAACATTCACACTCCCACCATCATTTCCTTGTCCATCACGGGGTCTTTGGCGTACATAAACATGACCTTGCCTCATACGAGATGGATCTGGAAATTCATCCACGGCCTGAATGGGAGCATTTACTTCGGCGTCATAGTGAGAACCACTTGGCTCAGCCCCGTTACCTCCTCCAGATGGAGAGTCACTACTTGGAGCGATGCTTGAACGCGAACTATCAGAACTCACTGTAGATACTACATGAGAGGGCTCACGTTCAATACCCCTTGATGTTCTAGTTTCTTAGGTGGTTGAGGCTCACTTTCTCCTTCTCTTTCATCTTCTTCCATTATTCCTCGTATGTCCTGGTGCAAATTCTCATCTCCATGTAACAATGGATCTTCTATATCAACTAACCCTGGAAATAAGGGATCATCTTCCTGAAAGATACTATCCAAATTTATAGGGCAATAATTCGGATCATCCCTTTGCCTCTTTTGTCTATTTCTGACTCTCAACTTCAAATTGTAGTGACAATACACTAACTTGTTCAGCTTTTGCATTGCTAACTGATTTCTTAATTTTGTGTGAATTAATGAGAAAGTACTCCAGTTTCTTTCACAATTCAATGAAGACGTTGTTTGGCTAAGGACCCGAATGGCAACAATTTTCAAGTATGGAGCACTTTCTCCAAAATTGATCCACCACTCGGCTGAAATTGGAAAAAAAAAATGAACATAAAAAGGTAATCATCCACAATCCCTATTCCACAGCAGATAACATAGATAAACTTAAAACTAGTACGTAGCTAGGTTAAAACTATTTATACCAGGATATAAGCTGCTGATTAATCTAATTGCCAACGGGTCTGCAAAACTCCCTTGTCTCATTGTGTATATAGAAATCTACCATATGCTAAGTACAAATTATTTTAAATTTCTTAATTGTTACAACTCCCAACTTAGGTAAAAATCACAATACATTTAAAATATAATAAATGTTATATCATATATGACATGTCACTTACTTCTTTTAAAGCTAAAACTTGTTCACTGTGATTAGGAATTACTTTCTTCAACACCTCCTTCAATCCTACTCGCAACTCGGTATAAATTGCTTTTGTATATTGTTTCTCATTCATGTAGTAGAATTGAGGGTTTAAAAAATATCCTACAATTCAAATGTCAAATTTGCATAAGTACATCTCTATACAATACATAACAAAAGTGAAACTCTTGTAAAATCATAGACCAATAGTGTAAAAATTTATTTCACCTGCAGCATGCAATAGATGGTGCAGTTGATCATTCCATCGGGCATCAATTATTTGCAAGAATTCTTAATAATACCTGCAATTTTTTTGGATTGCTAGTTTTGCTCAATCCATTGCCTCATAAATATAGCCCATTGTCGGCTTATCATCATTATCTACAAGCTGCAACACTTTCACTAAGGGCTCAAAGACATTCAAAATATTTCTAACTTTAGACCAAAATTTATTATCTCTAACAAAATTGGGGACATCAAAGTCAGGACCACTCGTTGCTATTCCCCATTTTGAATTAAGCTATTGTTCTGATGCAACTACTTGAATCAACTCATTTCTATATTGCACAAGGCTATCCATCGCAATGAAGTAGGTGGCAAACCTTGTTGCAGCTGGACGCGCCAAGGCTCTTCCATTTGTGAATGTCTTTATTAATGCCAACAACCACGAGTGATCATAGATAAATCTCATGATGCTTCTACAAGACATGATGACAGTTATCACATTTTTCCTCTTTCCAATGTCCTCCAACATTAAATCTATACAATGTGCTGCACAAGGGTCCAAAACAAGTTATTTCTCTTTTCCATTAACAACTACCCGACTTTCTTGAAATTGACACCATTATCTGTAACAATTTGCACAATATTTTCCTCACCAACACTTTCAACAACTTTATCCATAAGGCGGTAAATATATTTTGCAGTCCATATGTTCAGATGCGTCAACGGACTTACTTAACAAAGACAGTCCCAGCAGCAAAGTGCACTAAAAAATTTATTAACCATGTTTGTGTGCTACTCGTCCATCCATCACACATAATTGTGACTCCCCCCTCCTCCCATATACCTTTAAAAGTAGCTATCCAACTCTTTATGTCTTCATACTCAATTTCTAAATACTTGGTCCCTACATCATAACTAGAAGGTGCTGTTATACGGGGACCAGCTGTAGCTACAGCATCTAGTATAGTTTGGAAGTAAGGACAATCCACAGCTTGAGGGGGTATGCTCATGTGAATTAGCCACTTTATTGTAGTTGAAGCTAATCTGTCTCTTGCACTTTTCAAGGCCCCCTTAAACAACTTTGACATTTTAGGCTGTTTAGCCGACTCATTTCTATGTGCTAAAGGATCAATTGGACCAGGTATAGCACTACTAGAAGTCCATAATGCTTTACGAGAATAAATAATCTCAATATCCTCTTGTTGTCAAGTGCTAAATACTCGACGCATTGCTCCAGCCATACCTTTGCCCCTAGATGAAGCCCTAGATTCAAAATGTCCACCAGTACCTCTTCGCATTTCATCCATTTGTGCCATCATAAGTGACTCTCTTCTTGCAGCTTCTATTTCTTGGTCATCACCCTCATCATCAAAATCAGAAAGAATTTGCTCCCTAAAGACCTCATAGCGAGCATCATCAACTTCTTGACTTCTTTTTTCTTTGATTTCTACTTTTCTTTCTTTTCCTTTATTTAGAAACTTTTTCATCTCTTCTCTAAGCTCTTTTGGTGCAACTGTACATCCTGCTACATTGCCTGAAACGTGAACCAAGTGTTGCTTGAATATTTTAATGCTCCCCTTAGCATTTTACTACACAAATTATATTTTATTTTTGACCTATTTCCATTAACTGCTACACTGTGTGCCCATGCAGGATCTACATCACGCACCATCTTAATTCCTAGCAAATCACAAATGATGAGAGAAGTTGAACTTTGAGGCACACAATAAATACCCACATATATGATTTAGTTGACCACATTTAAATATTTTTTTTTCAAAAAATCCTATTAATATGGCGTATGAACTATGAACTATGAACATAAAAAAATAAATAAATTCAAAAAAAAATAAAAAGAAAGTGTGAATGTGTGATTCATCCATGGGATTCATAGATCTAACACTTGGAAGTGATTTTCAAGCAATTTAGTTGATTTTTCTTCAAGAAAAAATTTTTTTTTGAAAAAATTAAAAAATCCGAGTATAAAAATAAAAAATAAAAAAATAACCCATAAAAAAGGGGATTTGATCTATGAGAATTACAGATCTAGCTACTTAGGAGTGATTTTAAGTGATTTCGTTGACCACATTTAAATAAAAATTATTTTTTTAAAAACAATCCTATTAATATGAACATAAAAAATTAAATAAATTCAAAATAACAAGAAAGAAAGTTTGATTCATTCATGGGATTCATAGATTTAACACTTAGGAGTGACTTTCAAGCAATTTTGTTGGTGTTTCTTAAAGAAATTTTTTTAAAAAAATTAAAAAAATCTGAGAATAATAAATAAAATATAAATATAAAATCCAAAAAAATGGGGGTTTGATCTATAAGAATGATAGATCTAGGCCACTTAGGAGTGATTTTAAGTAATTTAGTTAGCCAAATTTAAATAAAATTTATTTTTTTCAAAAAGTCCTATTAATATGAACATAAAAAATTAAATAAATTCAAATAAACAAGAAAAAAAGTGTGATTCATTCATGGGATTCATAAATCTAATACTTGAGACTAATTTTCAAGTAATTTGGTTGGTGTTTCTTCAAGAAAAATTTTTTTTTCAAAAAAAAAATCCAGAATAAATAATAAATAATAAATAAATAAACCATAGAAAATGGGGGGTTTGATCTATGAGAAACATAGATCTATCATTTACAAGCCATTTACAAGAGATTCATGAAGGAGAAAAGAGGAAAAGAGCCATAGATCTAAAAAAATCACATCAAAAATACCTTTTGAGAGATGCCTTTTCACTCCAAAGAAGATGAATGATCTAGATTTGTAGATCTTGATGTGTTTGTGAACCCTTTCTGCCTTTGATTTGAAGGAGGGACGTAGGACCAAAAAACAGTGGAAAGGGAAAGGGAAAGAAAGACAAAAGTGAAAAAGGAAGAAGAATGGGTGTCAGGGGTTTATAGAAGCCTCAGCCAGTGCGGCTGCTACGGCTTGCTATGGGTGTTAGCAGCGCTAACATGCCCGTAGCATGGCAGTGCCGGCTGTTACAGCCAATATAGCGGCCGCTACAAAGCTATATTATTCCTTGACTGGGATTATATTATCCTAGTCCCGACGCTATAGTGAATTAATACTTAGTATGAGGGCTTAGATAATCCCACTTGAAAGGTATAACTTGAGTTGACTTTGAGGGAGGAATTATATTTCTAAGGTCTTTTTGTCCCTTGTCCCCCATTTATCCGGACGCAACCAAACATAGGATTGGATTCATCTCTATGATAAATAGAATCCCATCCCATGCAATAGTACCATTGGATGGGCTTGGATGGTATCAGCTATCAAATCCGACAAAAATTTATCCCCCCTTCAAACACATCGAAAAAGTACAAGAGAAATGCACCATGAGACGCCCAAAGCACCCAAATGATCGAGGTGGCTAACAAAGCCCTACATCAATAGAAAGCAAAAAAAAAAAAACAAAACAAAAGAAAGAAACGGATAGCACCCTCCTTTTTTAACAAGGTGTCTGCCACCGAGTTAGCACTCCTTCTCACGTTATTAAAAGACACCAACAAATCCTTAGCGAAGTCCCAGACTTCTTCCATAGCATCTGACAAGGCCACACAACAATGCATGTACTTTAAGCCCATCTAATCATGAAAGCAGAGTACCTTTCCACCAATAAACTTCTAAGGTTGACAAGAGAAGCTTCACAAAGATCAATGTGCAAAACTTCTAGCTCTGAGCTTTTTATTTTTTTTTAGTAATGACCTGGGTATCCCTGAGGCCTTTGATTGGAAATCGCAAAAAGAGGAAAAGGGGAGACCCAAGACACGACACAGAATTTAACCATCTCCACTTGCTCTTCCAAAGAAGATCAGTCATCAAAACTTCTGGCATTTCTTTCTTTCCTAACATCCAAATAACGGCCACAAAAGACACCCTCCGTAATAACTTATCCCTAAACATTTAGGCATTTTTTAGGGCAGGCCTTGGCGCAACGGTAAAGTAGGTCTGTTGAGACCTGGGTGTTAAAAAATTTGAAATGCAGAAACAACCTCTCCGCTTGCAAGGGTTAAGGCTATGTACACCTAACACTCCCTAGACCCTACAATAGCGGGAGCCTTGTGCATTAGGCAACCCCTTTTTTAAACATCTGGGCATTTTTTCCGCCTTTTTTTTAATATCTAGGCATTTTTTTCTTTCCCAACATCCAAATACCGGCCACAAGAGATACCCTCCACAATAACTTACTCCTATGAGATCCCACCAACTGCTTCCAAGCATCAAACATCAAGCAAAAAGAATTAGAGAAAACCCCACTGCATCCAAAATCTTCTCCACAGATGTCTAGACCTATCTTACCTAATTTGTTGTTATGGGTGACGAATTCCAAATAGTTCAGTTCGAATAAATCACTATTCGATTCGATGAAGTTCAAAAATGTTGAACTCCCTACGTTGTCATTCGATAATGTGGTTGAGGAAGATGAAGGTACGCTTTGTTTGGTGGCCATGCAGTACTGTAGTTTTCTCCCCCTTCTGTTTCGAGGTTGAAGAAATGTATCATGCACTATATATAAAATCCCCTGTTTCTTAGAAGAATGATGATACTGCCATTACGTTTTGATGAGTCAGCCCACTTTGCAATAAATTCATCCATAGCCCACTTTTAACATGCAATGGGATTACACAACAAACTCATTTAGAGTCAATCTCACCAACAGATTAACTGTGTCTAAAAATGTGAATTTAACCTTTTCAATCAAATATTTTTACTTTATCTAGTTAATGGTAGATATAATCATGATTGCAATGAAATCTAAATCATAGAACAATTTGTTTAATTCCTCCGTTTTACAGTGGGGCCTCCTACTATTGGATTAAACTTTGATAATGTTTCATCCAAATGTTGCATGTTGATTTTGAGCCATTTAGATATTCTTAAGTTGGGCCCAACTGCATAATTTCACTTCCTCGTACAAAAACATTAGTGAGGCACTCAATATCAATGCTGATAATTGAATATTTGTTTATGCTACTACTTGGATAAGACATAAGTGATGATTGTGTTGAATTCAGATTTTGTTTAGTAATATTTACAATTCACATGAATTTTCATTCTTACATAAATTTTACAATATTTAAGAACTTTAGCAAAAGATATTTATCTGCCAACCTTATTGACTTATATATCTGATTTAGTACATCAAATTTTTCGAATTCGAATTGCGAGTTTAGTGAATTGAAAAACGAGTCAAATGAGTTTACTCCAGCAAATTTTCGATTTTGATTAAGTGTCGAACTACGAATTTGAATGTGAATTCATCGAACTACAAATCAAGTAACTATGGTTTAGACACCCAACAATTAACGAGGAGGTGACCAACAGCTTCAGAATTCTCCAAGCATAGGGGACAAGCATTTATTGACAAGACTCTACACTTGCGAAAGGTTATCATAGGTGAAGATAGCACTCATATAAGCCAACCACCTAAAAGCCAGAACATGCCGAGGAGCTTTTACACCCAAATCGAAGCCACCAAAGATACTTAGCTCCTCTAAGAGATCACACATGGAAAAAGGAAGCAACAGTGAGTTCACCATCTGTTGTTCTCACCCAAAGCCACCCATCTTTGCCCTCTTGCAGGACATACATGTTATCAAGAAAACCATAAAAGGAGTGAAATAGTAACTCCCACTTTGGTCAAATTCTTTCTAGAGGTCAGGCTCAACACCATTTACTACCAACCTGAGAACAATCAGCACCCACTATGATGATCTCTAGCACAACAGAAAAGGTTGGATAACTAGGCAACCAACGCTACCACAGGCCCAAGAATCCAGCCAGAAAAAGATTCTATCCCCGGACCCAACCCTGATGCCCCCACCCAACACCACCACCAAAAAAAAAAAAAAAAAAAAAACCGAAAAAACCAGGACAAAAAATCCTTCATAATTGGAGTGGTCTTGTTCATAATTGGAAGCCTTGTTCATTTGCTAGAGAGGTCTTAAACCCTACACCTAAAAAAAAAAACCAGTAAAAAAAATCTAATCCCCCCCCCCCCCCACAAAAACCCCCCAGGCCGCAAACACCACCACACCCAAAAAAAAAAAAAAAAAAACCAAAAGAAAAAACCAGGAAAAAATCCTTCATCATCATTTCTCAAGCAAAGCCTCGCTCATTTGCTTGAGAGGTCTTAAAGCCAAACCCCCATCATTCCTAGGTTTGCAAACCTTAGCCTATTGAACAAGATGGACCTTTTTTCTTTTTTGATGCAGGCCAGACCATAGGTCAGCTAACCCATTGGGGCCAATCCATAAGCCCAATAGGACATCTAGTTATTTAGAAATATTATTAGTAGTTTGATAATTAGTGAGTTTCTTATTTTATTTAGGATTATTCTAATATTAGGAAGTAATGTTTCTTAGGAATCAAGCCAACTCCTCTATATAACGATGTTAGGTCTCATTGTTATGCATGCTCAATTTCAACCAATAAAAGTTCTCTTTTGAGATGCTATCTCTTATTTTGGTATTTGCTCCTCTTGTGAGGATGCCCTACTGGCTGAATCCATCTTTGGATTCAATCAATCCTTTGAGATATTAATCTATTTTCTCGATCGTGGAACGTGGCTGCGCCACAAAGGAAATCCCTTGCCAATTTCTTCACTCTTTCAATCACCGTCATAGAGCTTTCAAACATAGGCATGAAGTAAACCAAAGGATTAGCCAATGCTAATCCATAAGGAGGTCCTTTATGAGCAAATAGTCTTTATCTTTGTCAATTAATTTTTTTAATGTTAATCTTTGTAAATTAAATTAGCCACCCAAATTCTTGCTTTATCTCCTTTTGCTGATTTGAGGGTTAGGCTTATTATTCCATACTAGAAGACTACAGTTGTTATCCTTCATGAGTGATGATTAGTTCCACCATGGCTGCAAAAAACCAATTAATAGCCCAAAACAAGAAGGCAAAAAAGTTTCAGTAATAAAAAAGGAGAAGGAAAGAAACAGACAATGCTAACTAGATGAAAGCAAACCAAAGGAGGTGGAACAAGCGTGAATCTTTTCATTCCTAATATGCAATATGACTCAATTTGCATTAACATGTGCTATCAGAGACATCATTGAGACGGTAAAAGGATTACATACACCATCAATGTCAAACAAGAAGAAGACCCCTTTCAAGAACTCCGCAGCATCATTTGTCAGCTCCACAGTCTACAAAATGAAATCACAGAATATCATGAAGAACTTCAGACAATCTTAGAAACAGAAAGACATATAAGACACATTCATCATCTACATCCTTTCCTTTTCTTTCCTTTGTTTTCTTTTTATTTTTTTTCTTATTTTTTCAATAAGAAAAATGTAAGTCATTATTGAAGAACAATTAGCCCTATCATGCAAAAACCAGATAAATCCAATCAAGTTAAAAGATTTACATTATAAGCATAACACATCTACCTATACTCAGTTTTGCCAATACATCCTTTCTCATTGTTCATACTACAAACACACGCCCATATGATACTGACATCTCATCATAATAATTCTAGATCTCCCTCACTATGAGGAACATGCTCAAATGAACTAAATCTTTTTTCTGGCCTAAGGGAAAAAATGAATATGGTTTAGAACTTCAGATATAAGGATTAGACAGCAGAAATGCAAAGCAAGCACGTGTTTCAATGACCTGAATAATGTGTTCCAATGAACCATCACAAACATCAGTTAAGCATTATCCCCTCCATCTCAGGTCAGAAGTCAGAGCTCAGAAATGAACTGAATAATGTATTCCATATTTGCTATTGTCTAATTACTTTGCAACAGACGGAATCATCAAAGCAATCAAAGAAGAGTCAACATTGTTTAAACCATATCTGTGCAATATATGCTCTAATGCTTCACAAATACAAACCCATATCAGCTAAAAATAAAAAGGATTACCAAATATTTGTTTTTGATAGTAACTGAAAATCATTGAAAGAAAATGACTAATAGGAAAAAACAAACCAGAACAGACCTCATAATACAAAGCAGACTAATTAGCAAACTAGTGGCCAACCATTGTGTCATGTCATTATCATCTACTGGAAACAAAAAAAAAAGTCCTCTACGCACCAAATCATTAATGTTTAGCATATCTAATATCAGAAAGATTTTTTTTAGAATAGGCCGCATGCTATGAAAGAATCTTCCATTGTCTTCCAATCAGCAGAAGATATGAACCATTTTAAAACCCTTGTATGCTTCCAATGAGTTTTAAAACTTACTTGATTAGAGCCATACCTGATCAGGAGCACGTTTTAATGCAACTGGAATGAGATCATCCCTAAGTTTAATTTCATTATCGTATCCAAATTTCCTCAAGACTGTCCATGTTGTTTCAAGGCGCCCTTTTTCTATGAAAAGCGCATGTAGAAAAAGAAACCCAGCCAAGGTAAGACCAAGTTCATTAACACCCTCAGGAAGCTTCTCTTGAACAACCTTTTTAACACCCACTATTTCTGAAGGCTGAAGTGGAGCACTAAAGCACTTAACCTGCATACATGCATTTTGAGGTTATTCCAAAATAGCAATCACTGCAGGCAAGCAATCCAACGCTATCATGCAAACTTGAAGACATGAGTTTGACAAACTATCGCTTAACAAAACTTACTAAATCACAATTAATGAGGGGAAAAGATCAATCAATGCCCACACTAATCAATGCCCACACTAACAGTGTCACAAGCAAACCTGAAAATCATTCAATTCTGCATTACTGAGGGCACCATCCCGGTCATGATCACACAGAATGAATATGCGTTTCAAAGCCCTCACACATCTATTCTTTAGCGTCTGTGTTTCTTGGTCAAATAGTGGGCCTGTAGGATGAAGCACAGCCTTTTGCGCATAATAAAAAACTTCAGGGACCTGCAAAGGAGAAAAAACAATTACCTTTCAATTCTGAGAACATTGATCTTACAAACAAAGATGCAGAGAGCTTAAGCTTAAGGGCAGCACAGAACAACATTAGTTCAAGAAGAAAGTTAGCAGTCTTTGGCTGGTTTTAATATAGTTAGTCATTCACCAATATAGTTGGATTCCTTGTTGCTCAAGAATCTCGGTCTTTTTCCCAGAAGTGTCAAAAAAAAAAAAAAAAAAAAAAAAAAAAAAAAAAACCAAGACTACAAAAAACAAGAGAGAGAATCAAAAGGAATCAAGAGAAAAAGGAAGAGATGGTCCGACTCTCTAGGGTTAGGCAACCACTTCTATCTATTAATTATTCAATCTTTCAAAATTAGAAATAAAAAAACACTGTAATTTTCCCAAATTACATAAAAACTCCTTCGAAGTTTACGAATGTCTTACTCTTAACCCATATAACATACATACGTATATGTGTATGTAATAGATATCAGTAGCACTGCTCTGTGGTGCACACCGGATCTTCTTCACAATCATCTCTCATGTGGTAACTTGGCGCAGCTCCGGATATCCAATCGGGTGTAGAACAATCTCCCAGAGGATTGTTCAAATCCAAAGATGAATTCAAGCCTTAAGGCACAATGAAACTCACGATCAAAACCATAGAGAGAGAAAATTTCTTGAAAACTGAATTATAATTGAATAAATCATGATCATTACAATGCAAGGCTCTTTCTCATATAGGAGGGGTTATTGCTAAACTAAGAAAGAGTAATTCTAAACAATCATGGCTTATTAAAATAAATTAAGTTCAAATCTCAACCAATATCAAATAGAAAGTAATTAATTAATTAAAACCATCTAACTAAGGATAGGGATCCCTGATCTTGGATAGATCATAGATCAAGTGTGGCCCATCAATGCTGGGCCAGATCCTGCATCAACTCTCCCCAGCTTGGAAATACTCGACTCCGACGAGTGTGCCAATTTAAGAAATGCCAGGAAGAATTCAACAGCAAGTTAGGGGAAAGGTTCTCGTGGGTTGAAAATCAATCACACAAACATCTAATGCGTCTTTTGATCTTCTTTTTCTGTACACGTCGTAGAAGCTTATGCATCCATTTCCTTCATATAGAAGTAGATTGGAGGTGTAGCATCTTCTGATATCTGCATTTAACTTGGATGTCTAATCTCACAATTAAATGCCTCGACTATTACCATGAAAACAAGTCACAATCGTCAAATATCCGTCGATGATCCCCAAAAATGAAGTCAATGTGGGGGACTACAACAACTTGATCTGCGTGCGAAACCACTGAATCAACTGATTTGATTTCCGAGGACCCAATTGTATTTGCTGGAAGTGGAGTTACAATCAGATCTTTCGGATGTTCAATATTCTTGTTAACCTACTCAAAGTCTTGAATATCTGCTTGTCTTTTTTCTTCCTTAACTCTTTGCGGCTCATAGATGACATTGTCTTAATCAATGTTGTTTTAACCCATGAAGTCAATGTTGCCATAAGCTTGCTCAAAGTCTTCATTTTCTTCTTGCATTTGTTCTTCCTTTGCCTTTGGTCACTCTTGAGTCAAACTACCTTAATTAGATTCCACTTGCTCTGAATGTTTCATGAGATCAGTTTTGCCTTGACTTTGCTCAGATATTCCATACTTAATGTCAACTGTCATGGTTGGCATCTCTTTTGATGCAATCATGATGTCATGGTTCTGAATTTCTTTTTTTTGCTCTTACTTTAGTTCTTCAGTTAAAGCTGATGATGTCGATGAAAACCAGACTATTGATGGCAATGGACAAAGTCTAATCCATTCTCTTCTCTATGGAAAGGTATATGTGTTCATCTCTTCATCATGGCGTGCTTTCCGGTCAAAAATCGATGATTGTCCAGAAATAATATGAGCAATATTCCTATTGATCACGAGTGCCCAAAAATTCTCATGATGATTTGAATTCAAAATTCAACTAGTTGAAAAAGGATAAACTGACCTAATTTGTTGATCTCTTCAAAAACAAGTGCACAAGATAAAATGGATTTGAAATCGGAGTCCAGATGGAGGACAACTTGCAATTTGAAGATGAATGGCTTAAAATGAATTGACAACGGGCCATTGATTGATGAAATCTGCCTCAATACCTACACAATAGTGTAGATCTTGTCACTACGAGCGCGTTGGAACAAACAGATGTCAAATCGAAGTTTAGATGGTCTTGAACTGTACTTAATCGGATTATTAAATGAAGTTGGCTTCTAAAATCAGGTCAACCTGTGCTAGACCTAGCCTGGCCCGAACTGAAAACCAAGGGCACCTTTTTTTTTTCACAACTGAGTCGAATTTGGGCCTAACTGAACTTGGGCCAAATTGAAGCTTAAGCCCAGAAACTGGGTTCAATTGAAATGTTGAAGGGCCAATGATGGACTCAGGTCGGGTCCAACTGCTCACATAACGTGCCCCTCTTTGAGCTTCTAAAAGGAAAAGGAAAAGAAAGGGAAGAGGGCTTCCTCTTTGCTTCTGTGCTTCAACAAGAAGAAAAGGAGTAAGTGGGTAGATTGTGACGTCAATAAAAGGTGGCGATGTCGGTGGTACTTAGCAACGGGGACACGGGGACGGTGACAACGTCAGTGAAGTGATTGTGGTGCTGTGGCTTTGGATGGATGGGGCAGCAACCTTCTTTCTTCGTTGCTGCTAGAGGAAGATGGAGATGTTGATGTGATGCAACGGTTGTGCTGCAATCCATGTATGCCGTCAATCCGAGTCTCATTCTTCTTTCGCTTCTTCTCTTTTTTTGTCTTTTTTTATTCTACTGGGATTGGGGCCGACGAAGAGAAGTGGAGGGAAAAGTGATTTGGGGAAAAGGATGGGGTGTCTTCGGGATGACGAGATTAGGGTTCGATGCGTGGGAAGGATGGAAAAGGGATTCGGGTGGTTTTGGTGGAGGTGGTTAGGGATGGTTTGGGTGTGGGTTAAAGGTCTCAGGAAGTTGTGGGATTTCTAGGTGGTTGATTGGGCTACTGGGAGTTGCCTCTCGGGGTGGTAGGGGTCTGTTGGCTTTGACAATGTCTAGTGGAAAAGGGAGATGGGGTTTGTGCTGGGTTGGGTTACAGAAAGTGGATTTTGGGTTTTATGATGAGGGAAGGGTCATTTTAAGGATGGCATTCCGGTAGTTGGGGGATGGGTCGGATTTGGTTTCAAAATGTTGGAATTGTTTGTAGGAGAGAGTAGGGTATCTGGAAAGGGTTACGGGCATGGAGATGGAATCGAAGGTTGAAGGGAAGTTGGGTTTGGGGCTACTAGTGTTGCTAGGGCCCTTGGTGTGATGGGGGTTGGAGATGGAAGACGAAACAGGGATGAGATAGAGGGATGGGACGAAGCTTGGGAAAGACGACATTCCACGGGTGAGCGAATCTAGGCTTTGATAGCAATCTGGTGCAGCCCCAGATATCCAATCGGGTGTAGAGCAATCTCCCAGAGGATTGTTCAAATCTAAAGATGGGTTCAAGCCTTAGCGCACGATGAAACTCACAATCAAATCAATAGAGAGAAAATCTCTTGAAAACTAAATTATAATTGAATAAAGCATGTTCATTACAATGAAAGGCTCCTTCTTATCTATAAGGGGCTATTGCTAAACTAGAAAAGAGTAATCCTAAACAATCATGACTTATTAAATTAAATTAAGTCCTAATCTCAACCAATATAAAATAGAAAATAAATAATTAATTAAAACTATCTAACTAAGGATAGGGATCCCTAATCTTGGACAGATCATGGATCAAGTGGAGCCCATTAATGCTAGGCTAGATCGTGGATCGAGCCTGCATCACAACTTCAGCTGCTGCCGGTTCAGTTCTTCATCTCACCGATTATTACACTTCTTTTTACTTAAAGTGCTTTATGTTCTATGAAAGAATGCTCGCAGGTTTGGTTTTCATTCTAAAAGTTTTTTTCAATTCATTCTCTATTCACTTCATGCCTGTGGGTCTGTGACCATGAAAATTGAAAAGCATGCATATCAAGACAAAGTCCACACTGATATCTTAATGACTGAACACTAGATTTTAAACCCTTGTTTCTAGACTCGCAACTAACCATGCAAATAGAGATGCTCCAAGCACAAGAACATTGGCAAAAGATTGGGGTCTTTAAATTCTTCTTAACTATCCTTCGGCTTTCCTATGAGTCAGGTTAACTAAACACTAGCACAATAACATATGTTAATCACGGCAGGCGTGGCTAAGGTTCACGCTGCATGTGCTTAGTTTTGATAGTAGTTTGATAAATAAATATATTTATGCATTGCGTGTTGTAGTGTTAGGTTAATCATTCTTGACGCAATGGATCAAAAGGTCAGGAGTTCAAATTCGTTTATGATAAATCTAAAAAATATTTTGGATGCTTTCATTTTTTTAGCTTTATCTTTACTAGTTCATCTTTTTTTATTACAAATTCATCTTTTGATTTAAATTTGAAAATCATTCTAAATATTTCCAAGGGGGTTTATTTTTCTCCAGAAAATTGTTGTACAACAATCAAATATTGAAATAAGTGATTTAAGTATTTGATATGATGAACAAGCTATAACAATTCTACTTCAATTTTGAAATAAAGGTTACATCATTACTTTGATTTGATACACATCATCATTTAAAATTTTGCATATTTATATTTTAATATCATTTTGAATCTTAGTTTTCACATTTATTGTAATCTTTTGAGGTATTCGTTATCTCTAATTTTATTATCTTGCTATTTTTTGTTTTGCAAGACCGCTTCAGTCCCTCAAAGCCTAATATGATGAAAACTAATGGTTTTTCTACTTTAATTTAAAATAAAGCTTATGTCATTACTTTGATTTGACACACGTCATCATCTAAATATTTGTATATTTATATGTTAATATCCATTTTAATCTTAGTTTCACATTTATTGCAATCTTTTGAGGTATATGTTACCTCTAATTTTATTATCTTGCTATTTTTTGTTTTGCAAGACCCCTTCAGGCCTTCAAAGCCTAAAAGGAAGATAACTAATGGTTTTGCAAAGAGTTACCCATCAGATGAGAAGTGGAATGGATATGTAAAAAAATTAAGAAAAAATATTTTTAAGGTATTTGCCTCACCCATGTTGCTTTAATTTCCATTTTCCGTACTTTGTCATCCCTTTATTTTCTTTTAGTACAATTTGTAACAATTAAGTGACAAATTAGTTCCCTTTTCAAACTATGACCAACGTTTTAAAGACCTTTGATACACATATGTGCCAAGTTTTAATAATTTTGTTTTTAATTTTTAATATATTCTATTTTAAAATTTTTGGCTCTTATCAATGATTATATGACTATTGGGCATTGTTCTTCTACAGATCTCTACCCTCCATCATTATATATTATAATATTATACATTGGACCACTAATATTAATAATATTTTATTTAGGCGCACGTTTTTTTTGGGCCCAAACTAGGCATGAGCCTCCTTTGCTAATTATTATATATAGAAAAGCTGTAGGGGTGAGGGTGATCCAACAAGTACAATGAACCCTAAATCTAAGGAAATTATCCCCATTTACCCATAGCAATAAGACTTCCCTAGAACTTTCCCACTTCATCAGATAACAATAAGGTCTGCCAAAAGCCAATGATAGGAAGACCGACCTGAGCCCCATTGAATTGCTGAAAAGGAATCTCCTTCTATGATAGCATTTGCACCTCCCAACTTCTTTAATATTATTGTTGGAGGACTCCAATTAAAGAAGAAATTAATTAATAACTGATCTCTTTTTTTTTCAAGTTGTCAGAGTAGTTGTTTGCAGAGGGTGGTGGTTACATTTTGTGAGTGGTATATTTCAATGCATTCATGCGTACACAAATGTGAGAAGGTTTTTTTTTTCTTTTTGTCTTCTTTGGATCATGCATGTCTCTAATTCCAAGTTTTTCATGTATTTCTTCTTGATACTGTCCCCATTTTTAATAGCAGGTATTACACAGCCAATGTTGAAACAAAATTACAATTCAGCAGATATTAGGACCAACTAAAATCTCAATTAGGTTTGGTTAGATCACCAATTGGACCATTTAATTCTCTGGTTGTCTGGTGATAGGCCTCGGTGTTTTAGAAAACCCACAAATGCAATTCACTATAAAAGATGGACATGATACTCTTGACCATATTTTTTACTACAGAGGTAAGAGTTTTATTACATTAGATATCATATTTGTTTTCCTTCTAATACTATCTCAGAGAAAATCTAAATTTGCTTTACAGCTGTATTTTTTGGGCCTCTTTCACTGGTCAATAACATAAGCTTTTCTCAATGAGATACAGAATATCGAGAGAGAGATGGACTTATGTAGAATATTGAGAGAGAGACGAAGTTCATCCATAAAACATAGAATATTGAGAGAGAGACCAAGTTCATCCATAAAACATAGAATATTGAGATAGAGACCAAGTTCATCCATAAAACACTCAAAAACTGCTAATGACCCATATGCATTGAAAGTCCAAGAACGGACATCAAGAACTACAAAGCTAGATGTCATGAAATACCTGAATCTGCCTCAGTGCTGAGCACTCAATACAAGTTTCGATTTCCCGGAATTTCTGCATGATTGGTGACATCACCAAATCCAGACTCACCTGCTGGTCATCTCTCAAATCCAACCTGCAACCCACCACAATCACTGGCACCTTCACCTGCCCATCCAAACACACAAATAAAATAAAACAAACCATTCCAAGAAAAGGAGAAAATGAAAAATAAGGCAAACAGACAAACCTCAAGCCGCCGAAGCTCAGGCAACCAGAAGGTACTCAGCCGATCGAGTGTCATTGGATGATCACACGCATACGTCAGCACCACAACATCCGCCTGCTTCAATTCAGTAGCCAGCCTACTTCGATAATCCAGACTGGCAATAGATGAAATTAAATTAAATAAACTGCAGCAATTCCAACTCAAGAAAGACATGAAATCAGGAATCACGAAATCCATCCAGGATATAATCCATGCTCAAATGGAAACTAAATAAAAGTATAAAACAACAACTGAAGGTCAAAACCGTTGTTTATAACAAAGGCAAAGCCCAACAAAGACATGAAATCAAGAATCCCTCACTCTTCTATCTATCCATCTATATATATAAATCAAAAATCCATAGTACCAACTTGTGAAATTCAATTAAGTAAAAGCAGAGCAATGGAAACCCCATAAAGGCATGGAATCAGGAACTGTCTCCCCATAATCCCCACTACGATTGTTCTAAAAATTGAAATCCTATTGCAACCGATTCAAGGAGATGAATCAAATCATGTTGTGAATCATATTGCAACAATGACAAACAAGACTAGAACACAATCATATGAAGAACATCTAACAGATATTAATATATCATTAATATTATGTGTAAATAATTAAATAGGTTTAAGAACTCCGCCAGTTTTTGCTGCCGGTCCCAAGCCTGAGTAAAGGAGGAGGATTGCGTTAGGTAGGTTGACAGCCAGCATAAAACTTTGTCACAACCCAAACATGAATTCTAAGAAAATGATATTTTACGATAAGGGTAAGGCATTCCCTGCTTTAAGCGACGCATTGCAGTGTCACTCGGCTGCAGTGAAAAGTGTACAAGGGCTACCGCATGACTTTGCGCTAGTAAGATTAAAGAAATTAGTCCATAAGAAGAAGAGGAGGAATTGAAAAATTAGACTTGCTACTTGGAATACAGGAACCTTGACAAGCAAGAGAATGGAATTGGTTGAGGTAATAAAAAGAAAAAGAATTAGTGTGACTTGTATATAGGAGACAAGGTAGAAAGGAAATAAAGCTTAGGAGCTCACGGATGAGTATAAACTTTTCTATGCAGAAAAGAGTAATACAAGAAATGGAGTGACTATAGTTATAGATAAGGATTTGAAAAAAAAAATTGTGGGGGTAAAGAGGTTCAGTGATAGAATTATAGCAATTAAACTAGTGCTAGAGGAAGACATAATTCATTCATCAGTGCATATGCTCCCCAAGTAGGACTAGAGGAAAGTGTGAAAAGACAATTTTGAGAGGAGATGAATGATTTAATGCAAGAAATTCCAAATAGTAATAAGATTTTCCTTGGAGGGGATTTAAATGGGCATATAGAAAGAGATAATAGAGGATATAAGAGAGTGCATAGCGGGCAAAGATTTAGAGAAAATAATGAATTCGGAAATACTATATTGGACTTTGCAGTAGCATTTGATCTTGTAGTAGCAAATACTTACTTTAAAAAGAGAGATGAGCATTTAATTACCTATAAAAGTGAGAGTAATAGGAGTCAAAAAGACTTTTTTCTAGTTAGAAAATAAGACAGATTGGCTTGTAAAGATTGCAAGATTATCCCAGGAGAGAATTTGACTACGCAACATAGGCTCGGAGTTTTAGATATTTACATTAGAAGTAGAAAGAGAGCGGTAGTAAACAAAATAGACCCTAAAACAAGGTAAAGAGATTTGAAGGGGAAAAGAGTAAATATATTTAAGGACAAAATGATTGAGAAGAGAAAATGAAATATTGAAAGAGAAACTACAGTAATATAGAACCAAATGGCTAATTGCATTAGAAATGTTGCAAAGGAGGTACTTGGAGAATCAAAAGGAAAGAGGCACATTAATAAAAAAACATAGTGGTAGAGTGTAGAGGTTTAGAAAATTATTCGACAAAAAAGACATTGCTACAAAGTTTGGCAGGGGACTAAGAGTATGGAAAATTTTGAGCTATATAAGAAGGCAAAGAAAGAAGCTAAGAAAGTAGTAAGTAGTGCAAAGTTCAAAGCATACGATGACCTCTATAATAGGTTGGGAACAAGAGAAAGAGAAAATGATATTTTTAAGCTCCCACAAAAAAAAAAGGTAGGGACTTAGATCATGTCAAATATATCAAGGACAATGAGGAAAATATTCTGGTGAAGGACAACGATATTAAAGAAAAGTGGAAGGAATATTTTAGTAAACTTATAAATGAAAAATATTTGGGCGATACAAGAGTGGAGGAGGATACTTCATTACAAGAGTATACTTTTCTCCGTAGAATTAGAGGGGTGGAAGTGAAGGAAGCATTGAAGCGAATGAAGACAGGAAAGGCAACAGGCCCAGATGGTATTCCGATAGAGGTATGGAAATGCTTAGGAGAGGTTGGAGTAAGTTGGTTATGTAGACTATTCAATAAGATACTTGTGACAAAGAAAATGCTGGATGAATGGAGAAGAAGCATTGTAGTACCTATATATAAGAATAAAGGAGATATACAAAATTGTACCAATTATCGAGGGATTAAACTTATGAGTCACACTATGAAGTTATGGGAGAGAATAACAGAGCAAAGATTGAGAAAAAAGACTAAGATTTCGGAAAATCAATTTGGTTTTATGCCAAAGATATCAACTATGGAAGCCATCTTTTCACTTAGGCAATTAATGGAAAAATATCAAGCAAAGAGGAAAAATCTACACATGATTTTTATCGATTTGGAAAAAGCCTATGATTGGGTACCGAGGACTTTAATTTGGTGGGTTTTAAAGAAAATGAATGTCTCCAAAGGTTATATTGAAAATTTTAAAGATGCGTATGAAGGAGCAGTAACAAATGTGAGAACCACATGTGGAGAAACAGATAGATTCCCCGTGACTATAGGTTTACATCAGGGATCAACCTTAAGTCCTTATCTCTTTGCATTAATTATAGATGAGTTAACTGTGCATATACAATAAGAAGTACCATGGTGTATACTGTTTACAGATGATATAGTATTGGTA
Organism: Sextonia rubra; assembly: GCA_037013555.1. Classification (NCBI taxonomy): domain Eukaryota; kingdom Viridiplantae; phylum Streptophyta; class Magnoliopsida; order Laurales; family Lauraceae; genus Sextonia; species Sextonia rubra. The sequence continues at coordinate 129,086,269 of JASUAD010000001.1, forward strand.
GATGAATTAAGAGATTGTGTAAATGCAAAGCTTGAGAGATGGTGGGGGGCATTAGAGTCAGAAGGCTTTAAAATAAGTCGTACAAAGATAGAATATATGAATTGCAACTTCAGTGGACATATACAAAGTGTTGATACCACTGTCAAAATTGAAACCAATGAGATACCACGTAAAGATTCTTTTCGGTACCTAAGCTCGATGATTAGTAAGGATGGGGAGATTGACGAAGATGTGGAGCATAGGATAAGAGCTGGGTGGCTGAAGTAGAGACTAGCTTCGAAAGTACTTTGTGATAGACAAATACCAACAAAATTGAAGGAAAAATTTTACAGGACAGTAGTTAGACCAGCTATGACATATGGAGCAGAATGTTGGCCAATTAAGAAGACACATATTCATAAGATGGATGTAGCGAAAATGAGAATGCTTAGGTGGATGTGTGGTAAAACTAGGAAAGATAAAATTAGAAATGAGCGCTTTCGAGAACATTTAGGGGTAGCACCAATAGAAAATAAGTTTAGAGAAACTCGTTTAAGATGGTTTGGGCATGTTGAGCGTAGGCCAATAATGGCACCGGTGAGAAAAAGTTTGGATATACAGGTGGAGGGTCCATCAAGAGGTAGAGGTAGGCCGAAGAAAACATGGATGGAAGTCATTAATTCAGATTTGAAAAAGTTGCACTTATCGAAAGATTTAGCTCAAAGTAGAACGGAATGGAGAAATAGAATTCATGTAGCCAACCCCAACATGGTTGGGAAAAGGCTTTGATGATAATGATGATGAAGTTAAATATGTTTAAGATATCTTTTTTTTTTTTTTTTGGAATGATGTTTACGATATCATTTTTTTTCTTTTTTTTTCTTTTTTTTTTAAAAGATGATTGAATTGATTGCTCAAAAGGACTTTACATTATAAAAGGGCTATATTAAACCCAAAAAACCCCCAAAACTAGAGGGGATGGAGCAAACGAACCGAAAAGATAACGACCCACAACCCCTAAAAGTCAGGCAAGGACCTCTAAACAGAGAATTTATGGGGGACACAAATATGGATGGCTTGGAAACTCCCACTTTAGCAAGACTATCCGCCTCTACATTTCTTGAATGCTTGATATGGGAGAAAGAGATGTTCAGCTTCAAAGAGAGATGAACCGTTTCTTCAATTAAATCTGCCAAATACCATGGAGCTAAGGATGGATTGGAAGCCCACCTACCAGCAAAAGCGGAATCACATTCCACCATCAACCTGGCTGGGTATAGCCACACCACTTCGCACAAGCTGACAATAAAGGCCAAAAGCTTGGCCTTGTTTACGATATCAATCTTACTAGGAAAATAAACAAGTTACCATAGTTCTTCTTGTTATCTTTAAATAAATATATAAATAAACTCAAATAATCAACGTTACAAGTTAGGATGTTTCTTAAAAAAGGGTTCATGAATTAAAAAAAACAAAAAAACAAAAAACAAAACAAAACAAGAGAAAAGAGGAGAAAATGTCACATGTACAATCGAATGCTTTACTCGAATAATTGGTCCCTACTAATCTCTAAAACCTCTTCAAAAACATAAAATGATGATGATGATCATAAAAATAATAAGAATAGTAGTAGTAGTAGTAGTAGTAGTAGTAGTAGTAAGAGATTGTGTTAACCACTAAATAACTTTCAAATAATAGAAATGATAATTAAAAAAAAGGAAAGGAATAAATTAAAAAAGCAAAACATTACTAATATTAACCCCTAGGTTGTGGCTATTCATGTCTCACTTAACCAAATTGCTTGAATTGTAAGATTCAATGAAGCATGTATCAAATCACCAGACTCGCACCTGAATCTTAAGATTCAACATGAAATGGGATTCATGGCATTTTCCAAATAATTCGATATAAATCGTAGGATTCGGGATACAAATCATAGGATTCTAACAACGCACTACCAATAAATAAAATTAACAATTAAACTAAAATTAAAACAACTGACATCCAACTAAGGAAGTTATTTATTATTAAAAATAGAAATTTAAAAAAAAAGTTTGGAGATACATTTATATGAAAAATTAATATATGTTTGGAAGCTAGACATGTTAAAGATATCAATATTCCTAGGAAATATAATGAGTTGCAGCTTTTTATTTTATTCCTTAAATAAAAAAATATAAGTAAAATCTAAATCATAGACATTATCTTGAAATTAAAGAAGTGAATATAAAGAAAAAAAATAGCACAACATCCCTTAGGGGCATTTTGGTAAATTTACTTGTATAGTAGGAAGATCAATGTCACATCATTGGAAACTAGTGTAAGATTCCAATTCCTAATTATGTGACTTTTAGTAACTAATCAGGTTTAGTGGCTAATTAAGTGTGTTTAGATACAATCTGATAAGTTTTGTGGGTTAGAATAGTGTTTTGTGAGCTTCGGGAGCATTTAGACTCAATTTAATACCTAGAAGGACCCAGATGGGATTATGGGAATGGATGAAGGGTATATAGGGAATATCATGAAATTGTTGTTTTGTGTTCAATGGATAGATTAGATTGTCCCAAACAACTTTCATGTTCAGCCAGAAGTCATTCGATACCCAAAAACCCCTTATTTCATCACATTTCTTTTCACTAGGGACATGGTCGTCATTTTTGTAAAAGTTGAATTTTCTCTGTAAAAGTGGAGTTTTCTCCCTGAGACCACAAAATAAGCGTGCTTGTGCCAAGGTCATCGAAGCCCAAGGCCATCCAAGCCCTCGAAGACCTCCATTTTGCCCAATCAAGTTGTAAATTAAGTTGAGACGCATCCATCACTTCAAGAATTCCAACTATATATGCAGTCAACCATGTGCACTCTTCATCGTCTTCCCCACTCATTCCAACAGAACTTGTCCCTCTCTTATCTTCTTCATTTCTTTCAGTAGATCCATCAATTCCTGGCCATTTTATCACGATCCATCATCACCAATGAATTCTTCACTTTGGATTTCATCTTCTCCTTCATTTTCACAAGGATCCATGCCCAACAATTTCCCAATTTCGTTTCCCTTGCTGATTTGTGCTCTTAAAGATTAAATCTCATTTGCTTTCATTCATATTTGAGTATGGGAGTGCATTTCATCCAAGAATTCCAACATGCGAGATCTAATTCCATTTCCTTTCTAGATTTTGAGTTTTCATGGATTTTGATGTAGTGAACTTGGGGATTTTCAAGGGAAATGAATTCCAGAGGGTTTGAGAAATTCTTGAGTAAATTTGGACAGTGGAGAAATCAAGGCAAGCACTCAATTTTTATTTCCTAGCATGAAAGATCGAAATGGTGATGTTTTGCCCAAATTCTACTCTAGGATAGATTGTATTTGACATTACTTTGAGCCCCTAATTAAACACTAGAATTGCCTCTAAATGCACCTTGGAATTGGCTAAGGAAAGACCTCTAAACAGCCCTCAAACTCACCCCAAGCTGAGTGTTACACTGCACACAAGGCAGTGGACTTGGCGATTCAACTACTCAGGCAAACCGCCAACTGCACTGAATAACCCACTAGGCAGTCTGTTTGAGCAGATGAACTGCTGACTAAAAGAAAGTGTCACTCGGCCATTCGACCTGTCTTGGTCCATTTGAACCAACAACCGCCACACCCCACCCCACCCTTTCTCTGGGTCCTTTCTTGCCTTGACAACGTAGGACCCAAATTTGGTGAATTGTAGGCCCTTGTTTGACCTACCCTTTGACCGAGGGATGACTATAACCCCAGTTTTCCATGGGAAAACCTTAGACTTCGGAACTTGGAAAATGGACTGGAAAATGGGACTCACAATGGAGTCACTTAAACCCCCACCAAAATCTTAGCAAATCCATCTAGGTTAAGTTTACCATTGCCCTCTTGCTGGTAAGTACATTAGAACCTGGACCCACCTAGATGTTTGACTTTGAGACCAATGTGGAGTGCTGTATGAGCTGACATTCACTCCAGGATTGTCTAGAGACCCCGACGCACAGCGTTAGGTCAAGAGTATGCTTACTTGGGATCTTAAATGTCAATACCATTAGAGCACCAAGTAACTCGTAGATCCAGACATTCAGGGGCCTAGTTGGAGCATAGGGTTGAATAACACTGTATCATCTTGTTTCTGACAGTCCAAGACTTAAGGACTAGTATTCATACTTATTCTTCAGTTATGCGCCTGTTTACACACCTATTTCATTGCATGCATTACTAGTTTGTTGCCATGCATAGTACTTGTCCGATTTCATACCTGACTATCTGACTTTCATGCTTGACCCCTGTTTTACTTAGAATGAAGTTAGTTGACCTTAGTTGGGATAGATAGAAGGAGCTATACCCTCCCCTTTGGACTTGTGTAAGTCATTCTTGAGGTCGTAGTGAGCATTGAGTTGCCCTGCTTCATCCTTAGTTTTACAGGATCCTGAGTATGACATACTTGGTTGGTGTGCGCACATTATTGCCCTGCAGCCTTCCAAGATTGTCTGGATCCAACAAACCTTTCTCCCATTTAATGCCAGAAGACATTCTGTTTGTATGGAACTCATGTACAACATTTGTACTCAGTCAAACCCTGCTATCTTGTCTTGTTCATTTGTCATTCCAACTTGTCCACTCTTACATGATAATGTCTAGTTCGTTACTTGAAAATTAATTAATGCTACTCATGAAGGTCACAGCTTTAGCTCAGCATGCTCAGTACTCGGAGTATTTCATATCATCCGTTAATTCTTGATCATGGTTTCTAGTCAACATGGTTTCATGCATTCCAGAGTCAGCACCACCTAGCTGGTATAATTTTGTATAGGCGTGTATGCTATAGGTCACTGCAGCGTAGTGTTGGTAAGTGACAAGGGTGTCACTTCAGACCTTGCAAGGGTGGCAAGGCAAATCTTGCTTGATGGCCATATTATACTCAGGAGAATGTTCACACTACTGCTTGCTCGCTCTTGGATATGGGAAACACGGGTGCAACCAACCAGGAGAATTAAGCCACGTGGTTGCCAAAGTTCATTACTTGACTTGCAATAGTATTTTTGCCAAAGTATTCACGGTTATTTACTTGTCTTGCATTCACAAGACTTGCCAAGTTGTATCTCTTGTCTTGCATATACCTCATTCGCCAAAGTGCATTACTTCTCTTACATTTATTATCATGCTCACATCATTATTATTGGCCTTCCATTTATCCTCACTTATCTAGTTCTCCTTCCTTACACTTTTATTTATTTCAACTTGCATTTAATTATGGTTATACAAAATGCTATGATGTTTATATTGAAAATTTGCCAGGATTTTGCCTAATCCTACACTTGGTGTTGTAGGTAACAAGTACTAACCTTTGCCGAGGAGAAGGCGACGAGTGAGGTGGAAACACAGAACCTAGTTGAGTGGAGCACAGATGATGTCGTTTAAAGCACGGGCTATCGCATGAGGGAGACAATTTTGGGACATTATCTTTGAGTTTGGGTTTTTTTATTTTGGACAGTATAAATGGCCATTGTTTTCAGGCCTCTACACTCTCTTTCTATGTTGTAATAAAGTTATTTGTTAATGCTACTTGAAAAATGAATATATTTTGAAATTTGTGCTACTCTGATATCTTATTATTGTATTTATGCTTATGTTTCTCATCTATTTACTTCCACATAAGCTTCCGCATATTAGTACCCCTGAACAAGGGGAATAAGGTAAGTTAGATCTCACAAGCAGATTCCTACGGGGAAATCAGTTGTTTAGGAAGAGAGAGAGGGGGGGGGGGGGGGGGGGGGGGGGGGTGTTAAAGTTTTAATTAATAGCATCATTAACTCCCACATGCAGTCGTGAGTCCGGATCTTTGGCCCACCATTGTTCCAAGGTTGTGATAATCAGTGTCAATTTGTGGAGTTTGACTTTTTGTTAAGTGGAAAAGGTGTTCGGATGATTGTGGTAAAGGAAATTGAGTTTTACTCAATAGCATTTGATTATGCAACAGGGGTAGATTAAAATAAATAAAAAACAGGGAAAAATAAACTCTCATAAATAACCATATAATTTTTTTGGGGCATTTGATAGACTCTAGACCTAAGACTCTAATTCTAGTAGCTACGGTGTTGACCTAACAATATTTGTAAACTGAGTAGTCCATGTTCTTTTTTTTCAAAACTGCATTTTTTGTATGATATTGTCCAGTTTGAACACTACACCCCAATCCCACAACCCCCACCCCCCACCAAACTCGCTGAGTAGACACGATATCCTACTGCATCAACCAAATTTTCTCATCCGATAGCATACATAGCTGGATTTGGACAAACTCAGCCAATTTTTTGGTTTAAAAAAATGAAGATTGTGTATCATAGACATTAATCAAGAGATCGTATACAGCTGGTTTGACCATTGGCCCCACATTAGATGGCTGTAATCCATGGTTCATATAACACCTAGCTCATTAAAATTAATTAATAATTGATAAGTTTATTTGTACTTTTTTTAAAAAAAATCACATAATTTTCCTAATTAACAAATCCCCACCTGCACTGCTGCACATCAGCCCCAGCCAAAAAAATCCCATGATTAAGATCATCCCACCCCTGCTCCATTCCTCTAGCTGTTCACCTAATTGTCCACATCTAAAACAGAAATTCACTCTCTTCAAGACTATCAGACATCCATTGCAAACAGCTTTATGCTGCAAGGACCAGCAATCAGAGAGAATCAATTAGATCCCCAAATGTACTACAATTTGTTGTCAAATCCCCAAATTTGCTACGTTTTGTTCAGCAAAGAAATCAATCAGATCTCCAAATTTGCTTTGATCTGGTTCAGGTTACATGGATGCTCAGGCCAATTAGGCAACAGAGAAAGTCTGAAGAGTAATCTCAGTTGGGATCTGTGAAGCCAAAAAGACAAATACAAAAACAAAACAAAAAAGGAAAGAAAAATTTTATGGTAATGAAAACAGATCTGTAACTCCGCCAGTTTTGCTGCCGGTCCCAAGCCCGGGTAAAGGAGAAGGATTGCGTTATGTAGGTGACAGCCAGCGTAAAACTTTGTCACAACCCAAACATGAATTCTGAACAAATGATATTTCACGATAAGGCTAGGGCGTTCCCCGCTTTAAGCGACACATTGCAGCATCGCCCAACTGCAGTGAAAAGTGTGCAAGGGCTACCGCATGACTTTGGGCTAATGCGGTTAAAGAAGTTAGTCCATGAGAAGAAGAGGAGGAATAGGAAAATTAGACTTGCTACTTGGAATATAGGACCTTGACAGGCAAGAGCATGGAGTTGGTTGAGGTAATGAAAAGAAGAACAATTAGTGTGGCTTGTATACAGGAGACAAGGTGGAAAGGGAATAAAGCTAAGGAGCTCATGGATGGGTATAAGCTTTTCTATGCAGAAAAAGAGTAATACAAGAAATGAAGTGGGTATAATTATAGATAAGGATTTAAAAGAGAAAATTGTGGGAGTAAAGAGCTTTGGTGATAGAATTATAGCAATTAAACTAGTACTAGAGGAAGACATAATTCATATCATTAGTGCATATACTCCCCAAGTAGGACTAGAAGAAAGTGTGAAAAGACAATTTTGGGAGGAGATGGATGATTTAATGCGAGAAATCCAAAATAGTGATAAAATTTTCCTTGGAGGGGATTTAAACGGGCATATAGGAAGAGATAATAGAGGATATGAGAGAGTGCATGGAGGGCATGGATTTGGAGAAAAGAATGAATTCGAAAATACTATATTGGACTTTGCAGTGGCATTTGATCTTATAGTAGCAAATACTTACTTTAAAAAGAGAGATGAGCATTTAATTACATATAAAAGTGGGAGTAATAGGAGTCAGATAGACTTTTTTCTAGTTAGAAAACAGGACCGATTGGCTTGTAAAGATTGTAAGATTATCCCAAGAGAGAGTTTGACTACGCAACATAGGCTTGGAGTTTTAGATATTTGCATTAGAAGTAAAAAGAGAACAGTAGTGAACAAAATGGACCCTAAAACAAGGTGGAGAGATTTGAATGGGGAAAGAGCAAATATATTTAAGGACAAAATGATTGAGAAAGGAGAATGGAATATTGAAGGAGAAACTACAGTAATGTGGAATCAAATGGCTAATTGCATTAGGAATGTTGCAAAGGAGGTACTTGGAGAATCAAAAGGGAAGAGACATATTAATAAAGAAACATAGTGGTGGAGTATGGAGGTTCAGGAAGTTATTCGACAAAAAAAACATTGCTACAAAGTTTGGCAAGGGACTAAGAGTATAGAAAATTTTGAGTTGTATAAGACGGCAAAGAAAGAAGCTAAGAAAGTACTAAGTAGTACAAAGTTCAAAGCATATGATGACCTCTATAATAGGTTGGGAACAAGAGAAGGGGAAAAGGATATTTTTAAGCTTGCAAAAATAAGAGAAAAGAAAAGTAAGGACTTAGATCATGTCAAATGTATCAAGAACAATGAGGAAAATATTTTGGTGAAGGACAACGATATTATAGAAAGGTGGAAAGAATATTTTAGTAAACTTTTAAATGAAGAATATTTGGGCGATACAAGAGTTAAGGAGGATACTTCATTACAAGAGTATACTTTTCTCCGTAGAATTAGAGGGGTGGAAGTGAAGGAAGCATTGAAGCGAATGAAGACAGGAAAGGCCACAGAACCAGATGGTATTCCGATAAAGGTATAGAAATGCTTAGGAGAGGTTGGAGTAAGTTGGTTATGTAGACTATTCAATAAAATACTTGTGACAAAAAAAATGCCGGATGAATGGAGAAGAAGCATTGTAGTACCTATATATAAGAATAAAGGAGATATACAAAATTGTACTAACTATCGAGGGATTAAACTTATGAGTCACACTATGAAGTTATGGGAGAGAATAACAGAGCAAAGACTGAGAAAAAAGACTAAGATTTCGGAAAATCAATTTGGTTTTATGCCAGGGAGATCAACTATGGAAGCTATCTTTTCACTTAGGCAATTAATGGAAAAATACCGAGCAAAGAGGAAAAATCTACATATGGTCTTTATCGATTTGGAAAAAGCCTATGATAGGACACCGAGGAATTTAATTTGGTGGGTATTAAAGAAAAGGAATGTCCCAAGAGGTTACATTGAAATTTTAAAGGATATGTACGAAGGTGCAATAACAAATGTGAAAACCACATGTGAAGAAACGGGCGGATTTCCCGTGACTATAGGCTTACATTAGGGATCATCCTTAAGCCCTTATCTCTTTGCATTAATTATGGATGAGTTAACTGTGCATATTCAAGAAGAAGTACCATGGTGTATGTTGTTCGCAGATAATATAGTATTGGTGGATGAATCAAGAGAGGATGTAAATGCAAAGCTTGAGAGATGGCGGAGGGCATTAGAATCTAGAGGCTTTAAAATAAGTCGTACAAAGACAGAATATATGGATTGCAATTTCAGTGGACATATACAAAGTATTGAAACCACTGTCAAAATTGAAACCAATGAGATACCACGTAAAGATTCTTTTCGGTACCTAAGCTCGATGATTAGTAAGGATGGGAAGATTGACGAAGATGTGGAGCATAGGATAAGAGCTGGGTGGCTGAAGTAGAGACTAGCTTCGAGAGTACTTTGTGATAGACAAATACCAACAAAATTGAAGGAAAAATTTTACAGGACAGTGGTTAGACCAGCTATGACATATGGAGCAGAATGTTGGCCAATTAAGAAGACACATATTCATAAGATGGATGTAGCGAAAATGAGAATGCTTAGGTGGATGTGTGGTAAAACTAGGAAAGATAAAATTAGAAATGAGCGCTTTCGAGAACATTTAGGGGTAGCACCAATAGGAGATAAGATTAGAGAAACTCGTTTAAGATGGTTTGGGCATGTTGAGCGTAGGCCAGTAATGGCACTGGTGAGAAAAAGTTTGGATATACAGGTGGAGGGTCCATCAAGAGGTAGGGGTAGGCCGAAAAAAACATGGATGGAAGTCATTAATTCATATTTGAAGAAGTTGCACTTATCGAAAGATTTAGCTCAAAATAGAACGGAATGGAGAAATAGAATTCATGTAGCCAACCCCAACATGGTTGGGATAAGACTTTGATGATGATAATGAAAATAGATCTGTGCTTAGAATTAAAAACACATGAAGAAAATACATATTTAGTGTCGATCTATGCTTAGGGTAATTGATGAGAAAATGCTTCACCACAGGCAGAGGATGAAGATGGGTTTATGGAGACAACGAGATATACATGATATGAGGAAAACTTTCCCTTTTCTGCTGGTTCCTTGTCGTCCTCACCATGGGTAAGAGAGATTTTTACTGATTCATTTGTCTTCACCAAGAGGAAGAGTATGCTGAGAGCTATGATGCCCAAATAGGGGATGGATATGGCAAGGACGCAGATTTTATACATAAAAAGTGAAGTATCAGAGACGATACAACATGATATGTTTCCCCATTTTGAGGTATCCGTGCATCATAGGTTGAGAGGTACTGTGGTAGCAAAAGTAGGCTTGGCACGGAGAAGTGATAAGATAATGGTCCGATGTTGGGTGAAAGTAATGATAAAATATTTGACTGAGGTAATTTTACTTCTTCTCACTTAAAACCCATCCAAACATGGGAAAGTTAAATTTTGACCCCTTGGCCTGATTTGACCTATAACTTTATTGGTTTGCATCCAAACAGGCCCTTAAGTGTAGCCAAACGATCCAATCACAAGCCTATTTCTTATTTATCATTAAAATCTCCTCAAAGATTCATAAGAGGTTTCTTTAATCACTATATAAACTCTTAAATAAGAAATACAATAAAAAGTATTATGAATTATGATATTAGCCATTCAGCTATGGCTATTCTCACCTAGAGGAATTGCTTGAATCGTCAGTTTTGCATCAAATCATAAAATTCACTTGGAAAGGGATTCATTGCATAGTCACGAATCTTTTTTCCTTAGGATTCAGGATATGAACAGTTTGGATTCCGACAACAACGCCTCATCCATCTATCTTTCAATAATCAACAGTGCCAATAAACAAAACTAAATTAAGTAAATCTATACCAACTGCACCCCAATAAAAACTATAAATAAGGAATCTCTCTCTCTCTCTCTCTCTCTCTCTCTCTCTCTCTCTCTCTCTCTCTCTCTCTCTCTCACTGATCCACATCAACAATAAATAAAATTAACAATTAAACCAAGCTAGAGCAATTGAAATGCACCAGAGACATCAAATCATGAATACATTTCCCCATATGGATAATCTGCATTTTGCACTACCAATAACTCAAATTAAGTAAATAAAACTGAAGCAATTGAAATCTGAAGCCCCATAATAGACATGAAATCAGAATCATCTCAACATCTATCTACCAATAATCAGCAGTGCCAACAAGGGAGAGATTGAATTAAGCATTTAGAGCAATCAAAACCCAATCAACATATTAAATCGGGAACTCAATCAATCTATGTATGTGTACCTTGCAGAAGTGTCGATGATCGTTATGGGCACGCGATCGGGATAGAAGTCGGAGGGGAGACGCGTCGGGGGCAACACCGCCGGCACATTGGCGGGAAAGGCCTCAGCGGCAACGGTGGCTATAAGGCTGGATTTTCCGGTGCGGGGGTCGCCGGCGACCACCACGCGGACGCTCGTGCGGACGCCGTAGCTCGCGGCAGCTGCCATGAGAGGTGCCAGAAGAAGAAGCTCGGTTAGGGTTAGGGTTAGGGTTTGGAGTGGATGGACGGGAAGAGACAAGTGTAGGTTTTGTGAGGAAGAAGAGGAGGGAGAGGGAGCTTAGTTTTGGGTAGGGATGAGGAGTACGGGAGAGAGGTGGCGTGCGTTTATTTGGACGGTTGATGATATGCCCTAGTTTCAGGGCGCGGCTGCTGCTGCTGTTGCTGTTTGACGAACAAGGAGAAGGAATATGGAGAAAGAGGAGGAAAATCAGGGGAGGAGGCTGGTCAAACTTTTGTTATTAGGATTCGTAATCATAATTCAATTTGATCAGACCATTGTCCACCGTTGATTTTTGATCACATAACAGGTAGGATCCCAGGCCAGATAAAAGACAGAAGTGGGACCTCTTTTGTTATTTATTAGTTGGTTTTTTTTTATTTTTTTCCCTTGCTAATACCATATAGTAGGATTTTCTCAGCCCTAACAAAAGATCAGCAATTTATCCACACGTTTTAATCAACTTTTGCATTAAATATACCTAGGCAATCAGAAATATTGCCAACTCATAATATTATTTTATACAAAATTGAAAAATGCTTTATGCAAAATGCAAAAACTTGTAATTTCGTACATTAGTTTTGCCAATACATTACATCTAACAATTAAAAGTTTAAAATTTAAACATTAGCATTTTGATAAATATAAAGCTACGTATTTTTATAATATTAACAATCAAATAATAATGCATTTATACCTAGTTGTTCTTACGACCTTAATTTATATATCTGATTTCCTCTTTCCACATATGTCTATTAACTTATGTTCCAACCACCTTAGCTAATATTTAAAAAAAATAAAGAAACAAAAAAAAAAGAATAATAAGAGAAGCATACATCAATAGAGGGAAAAAGGAATGGTGAAAAACCAAAAAACTAATATCAAAATTGGCTGAAAAATATTAGCAAAAAGGCCCTATTTGACTTTTAGGAAATCATTTTATTATATTGCATAAAGCTATTTTGCGATATCACAATGGTTAATCACTTCTAGCAGCCAATAGTATTACGAAAAGTGCAAAATTCCAAGTTTGTGTAAATTTGTGATTGGCATAAAATAGCATTGCAATTTTATAGAATCTCTTATCACAGAAATACTCGTAATATGAAAGTTGTGAAATAAATGGCTGGTTTTTTTATTTGGGCTTGAAAAACTTCTATCCCAATTATGTCCTTGGGAGGGGGAAAACTAAAAACCCTTGTTAGATTTCTGTCGCCTCACTCTTTTCTAGCATTTTAGCAGTTGGCCAGATTGGAGCCATGGTACCCAAGTGGAAGGTTCCATTGAAACTAATTGATTGATGTGATAGACACAGTACATGTGCTGGACGGATTGTGGACCCATTCTTTTATTGTTGCCACAAATTTCTGTGCATTCACAGCACTGAAGTTGGCATTGGGCTGGAGCTGTCCAATTCCAATCCATACACTTGCTAGGCTCGGTATTTGGAATGTCGAAGATCCGTAAGTCTAGCTAGTCAAGTTTCGGTCTCCTGGTTCATTTGTAAACTACAATGGACATAACTACTTTTCTTAAACAAATTTCCAGTTTGGGGAGTTGTTGGGTCTTTAGGGGAAATGTGCTTAGGTCTGATCCTTTTACTAATCGGGCCAAAAAATAAGCCTAGACCGAGTCCGTACCTAAAAGCCCAACCTCAAAACAGCCAAAAGGCTTTGCTGGTGCTGGCAGCCCATTTATTAAGTGAGGTAGGAAATGTCAATCCTAACGGAACCCAGAAAAAAGGAAGTGGCAGGCCTGAACTTAAACTAGTGAGCTAGGTTGGGATTGGGTTAGTAGTTCGGGTTAGCAGTTGCCATCCCTAGTTAGTATTACATCTCTAAATGGGGCACCTAGGATTGTGGGATCTTAGTAAGAATCATAAATGATCCTTCTCTGTAAATTATAGCACCGGTGCAATAAATTATAACCAGACCTAGCTCACCACAGGCTGATGATGGTAAAGAATTGCACCGGCGTATATGGCATTGTTGGAAAGTTAATTAGTGCAACCAAGGTGCTGCAAGTGCAAGTTTTTCTGAAAAAAGGAAATAAATACAGAAAAAGTTAAAAAATTGTGTATAACAAAACCCTCAACTGCCTCGGGTAATTAGGCCTTTTATTATTTATCTATTTATCTTGAAAAAAAAAGTTGAGAGAAGGTTTTGATGATGATGATTTGTCCATTCATTTTGTATGGAACTTAATTTCTAAAATCCCTTTTTTTTTGCATGCACTTAAAGTTCTAAGAAAGGAAAACAGAGGTTTTATAGGAAAAATTCAATTTGATAGACAGTGGGGAGCTTTTAATATTGCGGCCAAAGGCCTCTGCTGGGACAAATATATATATATATATATATAGATTACTTTATTGTCCAAGATATCACAATTCTTTTCCTCCTCTTTTCTTCTTCTATATGCGTTTTTCTCTCCTCTTCCATCTTTATTTTCTTTCTTTCTCTCTCCATCCAACCAAAGACACACCATCCCCCTACTTCTCTCTCTCAGCCTCCTCCTTGATCACTTTCTTCTTCTTCATCCTCCTCTCATTTTTTTTTCCTTCTCTTTCCCTCCCTCCCTCCTTTATTTTCGTTCTCTCCATTCTCCACACTCACCTTCACCGTCACCACCTCATCACCAACTATCCACTTGCACATGTTAGTCCCAATGGTGGACCTAGGATTTTTTTTTTATGGGTGCAAACCCTAAAAGGTAGTTTAGTATTAAGGGCAAACTAAAAAATTTTATGTGAATTTTGAAGGTAGACTTATAATTTTTTTGATTTTTTAGAAATGCACCGTTGGTTATCGGGTGTGGCCACACCCACATGGACATACTTACATCTACCCATGGCCACACACACAAACTCTCTCTCTCTCTCTCTCTCTCTCTCTCTCCACTTGATTGCACTCCACTTAGCCACCCTTGACCACCTTTGGCACGGCATGGCCAATATCGAACAATAAATTGGCTTATCAGGATGGATAACCAGCCCAGTGCTAACTATTTTAGAAAATTATTCTTGACTAGACCAATAAACTTAGAGATTTAAATTTGTTTCAATTAATTTAATTAAGTAACTAGTACAATAACCCATGCTAAGCACATGCATGTTCGTAAAAATTATAAAATATATTCAATGATCAATGAAAAAAAAAACTTAGATCATGCAAAATCATTGTTAAAAAGCAAAAACAATTTAATTTAAATAGAATAAAAATCTTAAAAAGAAAATAAAAGAATAGAACATTATGAAAGTGCCACTTTTCTCAATCTAAGTCCAAAGAGTAGAAATGGGGTAAGAGAAGTGGAATAGGAAGAAAAGAGTAAAATTAGATTTTAGGTGAATATGAAGTTATTGTAGGGAGGAAAAAGGGAAGAAGATTTGAGTAAATACAATTGCATGTTGGAAGTTGATGAGAAAGTGAGCAAGTTGTAGAAGATGGGTGATAACTTCTGGTCAAATTTAGCAGTTGCAATCAAAATTAAAACAAACCCTTGCTTTAATATATTATAATTGGTTGGCAAAGTTGCATATTTATTTTAATTTAATAACTGTTCATTTTTCAATCAAATTATGTTAACCTTCATTATTATTTTTCTAACATGGTACTCCACGATATTAACATGATCAATATCAAATTTGGGGTTAGGTCCTTACACTAAAAAAAATGCGCATCTTCGTTAATAACCGGGTTACTAAAAAAACTAATTAATCAATTAATGAAAAAAACATTTTACTACAAAAAAAATTCTATCGTTGGGACATTAGGAACAGCTTAAAACCATTCATCAGAATAGTTAGAATTAAGGTATGGTTTTTTTTATGTAGGAACGGTTGTAACATGGTCCTACTTTGAAATTTCATAAACGTGTCAGAAGAATGTCCCTAGTCAACATAATTGGTGTAGTGCATTTCTACAGACCAAAAAAAAAAAAAATGATAACTACAGAGATGATCCAGGTTGACAGAGGACAAAGGAAGGTCATGGGTAATCGTTTTTCCAAGAAACGATGGAAATGACATAGTGCTTTTCCTTACATTGAGTATAGGAAATGGTCACTTATGAAATGGAAGATAAGAATATTAGTAAGAGAATAAAAAAGAGACTTTTTTTTTACCGGCTAAGGGACTGGGACCCAAATATTCATACGTGTGAGGTAAGAAGAACTCACATATGCAAGGAGACATAAGCACAAATTACACATGTAAGGTAATGAAAACTCGCAAATGTGAGGAAATATAGACACAACTCACACATGCAAGATAATAAAAAATAGCACATGTGATGAGAAATAGGCATACTCACTTATGAAGGTCAACAAAAACTCCAATATGAAAGAGGGATGAGACCAAGTTCAAAACCTAGACTTACTAGGCAACTCACTCATCGACAGAGGAATTCTTCAATTTTTTATTTGGTAATGGTCCTCATAGTGGATTCCTCTTATATTTTACATCCTTCCATGGAAAATCAATATTTGGTATACCTAGAAAATCGTTCCCCAGAAGTCTCCACTCTTTCTTTCCAAATATTTTTCTCGTCAGACGTCTCCCCATTGGACTCTAACATTCTGCGCAAAAATGGAAAGCAGATGAACAGTAAGTTTGGCATTGGTTTAGGGGTAACCCATTTGATCTTTGGAAACCTACCTAATTGGTCCCCAAATCACGTTCTGAACCGTTAATTATCTTTGGTATCAAATATCAACCATGAATTCATCATAAATCCTTAGATATTTGCACAAAAGTCCAGACCGTTAATTGGAATTTCTACAATTCTATGGACCCCATTTGTATAATTCAAACCGTCTAAATTGTTCACAAGGCTAAAAATGGCCACAGGTTCAAATTTGGAAGCCTAATTCATCACGGATCATGAGAAATAGGCTATACATTCATGACCATTCATTTCATCTAATACAAAGAATGGGATGTGCTGCAGTTCATTTTTTTATTTTTATTGTTCCTATGGGACCCAAAATCATGATCAGGACCATGGAATTTTTTTTTACCATAAAAAATGACTAGTTGATAAATTTTCAGCTGCTAATCCTTACTATATTATGAGATATTTGCAAAAAAGTCCAGATTTTAAATCTTCAATTTTTTACTTCTATGGGCCCCCTTTGCATGATCCAAACCATTCAAACTCTTTAGATGGACAAACATAACTTTGAGATGAAAGCTGAGGTCTTGATGTTTTGTGGATTTTGAGAAATTTTTACAAAACTTAAAACCATTAAATCATACATCATACAAATGAAAGAAATCCTCTCTCAATACCACAATACCAAACATAGGACTAGTTTGGCATATCTACTCTTTCTCTTATGGACCCTCCAAAATAGAGCCATTAGAAGAGCCATTAAAAAAAAAAAAAAAAGAGAGAGAGAGGCTGGAATCAAAATATGCTTTTGATAATGTAAGGATCTATTTTGAATAGACTTTTTTAAATCAATGGTCGATAGTTTTTTACAATTTAATCATAATCTACAAAGTATCAAGCCTTGAAATTTGACCCCATAGCTATATTCATCCTTCCAAATATATCAAACGATTTGAATCTTGTCTTTTGGGCCCACACATTTTAAAAATAATATCTAATAATTCACATTTTTTAATAAATATCTTAAGATTGGTGATAATCCAAAGGCTAAAACTTGGTCTCACAGTGACAATTGACCTTCAAAACATTTTTAATTGTTTCAATGATAATTTATTATTACATAAATAATAATAATAAAGGAAAAAAGGACTGCCAGTGGACTAGTCCAAATTTTAGTATGTTACATTAATGGTTGAAAGTTTTTTATAAATTTCTTGAGATCCAATAGGCATCAAGCTAAAATTGACCCTATAGTTGTTCTCAGTCTTCTAAACGCTTCCAATAGTTTGGATCTTATGTTCGGGTCCCATAGAATTCACAAAATAATATCCAATGGCTCATATTTTTTGTACATATCTCAAGATCAATTATGATTCAAGCACTAAAATTTGGATGGGTGTCATTTTTGATCTTATAAACATTTTTAACGGTTTGGAACTTTATTTACCCTCTTGGATTTTTAGAAAAAACGAAAGAACTAGATGGGCGTGATCATCATGCATGTACTGTGGCAACACCCCTTTTTTTTCATCCTCTATTTCTCAAGTGGATGCAAAAGTAAGATATATATTTACGAGGC
Organism: Sextonia rubra; assembly: GCA_037013555.1. Lineage (NCBI taxonomy): Eukaryota > Viridiplantae > Streptophyta > Magnoliopsida > Laurales > Lauraceae > Sextonia > Sextonia rubra. The sequence goes on from JASUAD010000001.1 coordinate 129,104,161, forward strand.
AAAAGTTCTAGTTCTCTAAACTAAGCAGAGGCTGCAAAGTGGTGCTAAACACTCTATTTTTTTCATCCTCTATCTAATTTTGTGAAATAAAAGAGTAGAGGGAAATTTTTGACATGCCAAACATGGGCATAGAGCTCCATCTCATTAGAAGAGGACACATTGATTTAAGGAGATGGAGGGAATCCACTAAATAGGAACCCTATTTAGATGATCATTGCCAAACATGCCCTAAAAGATTTTATACTTTTCCTTTAGTGGTTGTTTGCCTTTGAAGCGTGTGATAGAAAAGTGGGATTTATATACATGTAATGTTTACATATGCAAAAGTGTTACACATCTCAAACATAATAACATGTTTGCGAATCACTATTTTCATATGTATAAATGACTATATTTAAATGTTACATGATTTTTTGGGCATCTTCACAAACTTCTCAAAATCCAAGGAGAATTAAGACCAAAAAAAAAATGTTGAGGTTTAGCCAATTCTAGCCATATAAAAAAGATGAATGATTTGGATCATAAATTCGGAGTCCACATAAGTACAAATACTTAGATTTATAGATTGTGGCATTTCTACAAATTACTCACAATCTATAAGAATCTATGAGAATTTAAGACAATCATATTTAAGATATTGGAATTTATCAGTTCAATAACAAATCGAATGGTTCTGATTATATATAAAGGCAGTTGATGGGGGCCACTCATGCAATCATGTGAATTTCTTAACAGTGATTCAGGGTGTTAATTAATTTCGTACCTAGTGAGGAATAAAAATCTTAGTGTGTAAATGGTTTTGTTTATGCCCCACTATCACACCACGTTTAAATTTCACATGTATAATGATAATAGACAAATATGCATGACTTATGCACAATCATTATGTATATCATCCATTACATATGCAAAATGAGTGCAAACAAACGTCCCCTAGTATTCTTTTATTTTCCCAAACATGAGATAATATTCTCCAACTACTTTATTTTCTTGGACTTTCCCTTTTATCCAAACACCCCTCCATATGGGAATGAATATCTAACATCACCATTAGGGGTGTTCATGGGCTAGGGATATGGGTAAGGCATATCCAAGCCCAGCCCAAATTTAAAAACACTAGACTAGGCCCGACCCAAGCCCGACATGGGCAGTAAAAGTCAGCCCAATCCAGCCCATTTAATCAAATGTGCCTCGTTGAATTGGGCCTTTTATCAATTTTATGTCCATTTGAGTTATTGTTTGTCTTACTTAAATTAAATTACATGCATTCCTTACACAGAGTGGGTTAGGCTTTGGGCTTTCCATAACTTAATCCAAGCGTTGCCCAATATTAAATGGGCCTTAGTTACGTATTCAAGCCTGGCCCAAGGCCAGCTAGGTTCAAATCAGGCTCGGGCTGTCCCTGCCCATGAGCACCCCTAATCACAATAGCAAATCACTTCCCATGTGTTAGAAATAGCACGGCTTGCTTGTGACAAGGACCATGGCCCAACCAAAATTCTTCTTCTGGGGGCCATTATATGGAAAAATATTATTAGGAGGGCAAATATAAAAATATATGTAGTTTTTAACATATATATAGCATTATTTATTTATTTATTTATTTATGTTTTTTTTTGGTTATGTAAAAAGTTATGCTGGTTCCACCAAAGACAAGGCCTACATCTAATTAAGGAGTTATTATTATTATTATTATTATTATTATTATTTAATTATAAACATCTAAAAGATGATGTTACATCTGATAAGCAGTTGACAAATATAGAAGTTAAACTCCTGCGCAAAGTCTAAATTCAGGATCATATGAGAGCGCGCGAACAGATCCAATATCGTCCCCATCTGAGACTAGCATCATATTATCTAAATTCATTTTTCTCTAATACAAAAGTTTAATATTCATTTATAGATATTCTCTATTATTTTTTCAATTTTAGTTGCTTTAGAATACACCTTCCTCATAATTCCTATAATTAAATTCCATGAAACAAAAGGTCTGTTCGCTTGCAATCACTTAAGTGTCAGCCTTTTACTAACATTCCAAGCTCAACAATTCAAACGGCTTTAGATGTCAACAAGGTAGCTGGATCCCTGCCTCTTTGAAGTTTTCCTTTTTATTGTAAAGGATTAGACATATTAATCCCCTTTAAATCCAATATCCTCATTTTTATTATCAAAATTTAAATAGCGTTACCAGAGTTGTTTGACTTTGGTCAATATTATTTTAAGTCAAAATTATTTTTTTCTAACTTTTTTTTCTCAATATCCTATCATATCATTGGGTCCCAGTCTAAAATGTAGAAAGTCCTACTTGTTTTTTGTAACACTCCGACCCAGCTTGACCTCGTTTAGCGCTTAATTAATCCTGTTTTCGTTGGTAATTGTGTTTTGCTTGTGTTTTGGTTTCGTTGCGAGTCATGGATAAATAGTTGGGTTGAGTTTGACCTGGATTAGGTAGACCAAGCCCTTTTTCGTAATTTTAGCTTTTCTTAGACATGGTTATTTTTGCATCATCTTGATGTCAACACGTGTCTTTCGTTGAGCTCGTTAACTCTCGTAACTACGTCATTTGCAACCGATGTCGTATGATTCCATTGGACCCGGATTTGACTCGAACTGAAAATAGAACTATAACTTGGACTTTCATTGCAAGTGACCTCCACTTACCTTATATATACACTTCATCGACTCAAGTCTCTCTCTCACTCTCTTCTTTCTCACTATTCATGTGGAGCTTTCTCTCCCTCTCCTGAGTTCTCTCCTCCATCATCGATCAAGTTAATTTGAAGGGTTGTTGTCCCTTCATTCTCTTTCATTCTCTGGTGATTGGATTGAGGTGAGTTTGGGTTCTCTTCCATCTCCCTCATCCCATTCTTATTCTTCTCTTTCTATGGTTTCTTGATTATGCTCTTAAGGTTTCCTCTTGTTTCTCATGCATGCATGTTGCAGTGGTTGAGATTTGGTTGTGTTTGAGCCCAAGGACAGCAAGTTATGTAATTAAACCCCATTAAGGCAAGTATAACCATAATCTGTGAGAACCCATCTTGGTATTCGTTTGATTTTGGTTAATTCACATGAATTTGCATAGAAAACGTGTTTACAGCCCAATTGGTTAGTATTCCTTCTTTCTTTGTTGGATATTTGCACTTCTGATGTCATTGCAGGTTTTCTGCACTTGATTCAGAATTTGACCCCGTGCATTGTACGGCTAAGCCGTATATCGCATACGGCTTAAAGTCCAGAGAGGGTGAAAACTCAGTTTTCTTCTACGGCCAGGACACGGCTAAGCCGTATCTTGCCTTACGGCTAAGTCGTACCTCAGCCGTGACCCAGCCGTAGATCAGTACAGGGTGCTTTCTTCTGATTAACTGAAAGCAAGCAATTGACAGTTAATCCTACGGCTCAGCCACGGCTAAGCCGTAGAACACACACGGCTAAGCCGTAGAACAAAATACGGGTGAACCGTACTTGCGGATGAACAGTGAAGGGAACCGCGGGGGAGCCACAGTGCATATTACAGCTACGCCATAAGATGCCTACGGCTAAGCCGTACGTTCACCTACGGTTAAGCCGTATCACCCTGGGAAAAAAAATGAATAACAAGCATAGGTGTAAGAAAAAAACCTATATGGCCTTCATGATAGAATGTAGAACACCTAGACTTGCCCGATGGAATATTATACAATGCGTGAATGATCTCGAGGGCTGCGAATCATTCATGTTCGTTATCCAGCTGTTAAGCACCTCCCCATGGGTGTTGGTTTAAGGGACTTCGGTGCACCAGCCAATTCAATGCAACACTAGACAACGGTGCATCGAATAACTTAAAACCACATCATTATGCACGATTAGGAACACTGGATAATTAGATTAGACTTAGCTAGTAAATGACTTGGATTCACTATGCCAATAGTTGTTTGCATGACATGTTGTTTGTCAATTATTACTCTCCGCTCTATCGCATGATTACTTGTTTCAGATACTTTCACATAGTTGTTTCTTTACCTTGAGTATACATGGATAATGTACGTATCAGACATGTTCTAAGATTTACACGTATGATATGATTGTCACGATTTACTCAGGGTTTTCATGATTGACTCTGTATGGTCAGGCACTACTTAGCCTCAGCCTTAGGATCCCGACGGGGTGAAGTTGGTATAGTTTTCATGGCCTTGCTGCAATAAGGAAACGTCTTGGAGAACCGGACCCCAGGAAACCGAGACCCATTGTACCCTGGCCCGGACAATGGTGTTCTTTGCACGATACAAGATCCCTTTTTTGGGAGCATATGGCAATGTAGTTGCTAACTAGTTATATACACAGCATGTACACATTGATTCACATGGCATGTTTCCTTCTTACATGACAGCCTAGTATACGAATGTGCCCTGTTTAATTTAGATGATGTTCTTTATTCTATTAGACACAGCGTGCGTTAACTTGTTATGGTTATACTTCGTTGAATCGTTGTATTCACAGTTGTTTTGGTGTTGCAGGCTCAAATACCCCTGTCGACCCCTCGCCGGTCGGCCAGACTCCAGCCAAGACCCCTGAGGCCCCATCCGGCCTAGAGGAGTGGATGTGATCACTCCCTTGGAGAGCAGCTTGGTCATGCATGGCATAAGAGTCTTCCTTGTTTTTGGAGGATTGTCATACTTGTATATGTCAGGACTTGTACATATTATTTTGTTCATTTTGTAAAACCTTCAGTTATGTATATATGTCAGTTCGATTTTCGTATTCTCTTCTTGTACTGTTAGTTTGATGTTTCTGATATTTACAGCTTCCGCGTACATGTTTTGCATGTGTGAATATTCCCTTGTGTGTGTGCATTTAGACCAGGTCTACATGTACAGGCACGGGAGTACGTGTGTCATCAGTTTGGCTTTTGCCAACGCCCGAACCCTGGGCTCGGGTTGTGACATTTTTTTTAGTTCACTTTCTTTTTTCACATTTTCTTCGTTTTTCACTTGTATGGTCATTTTGGGAGAACAGAAAATCAGCAAAGCACCAAGAGATAAGAACTTTAGAAGATCATTTACTTTCTTTTTTCAATCACAAACGATAGTTGCAAATCTCATTTGATATTTTCACATTCTTCCATTTTCTATCTAGGGTACCAAGATGGATGATCTGAAAGCCCTCCCATTGAGGCATCTTCTCTCCTTCTTGTCACAATACTCACATTGCCCTCTCCCCTTTCCCTTCTTAGCTATTCATTTCAATTCCCATGGTATCAAGGAATTTATTTGTACCTATAAAACATACTTTCTACTACCAGCAAACAACTTCATTTTTATACAAGACAGCCCCAAAAATGACGATTTGTAAAAAGAAAATATGCATGACCATCATTTCTAAGGTTCTCTTGTTGGAGAAATTCTTATCCAAATGATCTACAGATAAGTCATGATGTCATGGGATTTATCAGTATGTGTACCATAGACTTTGCAACTCGCAGGCAAATTCTTTTTTTTTTTACAAAACACGAAAAATTTCATTGTGTGAAAAGTAAATACACATGACCACCATTTTTAAGGTTCTATTGCTAGAGAAAGCTTTACCCTAAGTTGTTGTAAAGAAGCTATGATATCATGGGACAGTAGCATGAATAATGTGATTTATTAGGTCCTATCTATCAGTCTCTGCACCATAGACTTTCTGCAACCAGCAAGCAAATTCATTTCTAAGGTTCTGTTGTTGGAGAAATTTTTATCCAAATATACTTATGAAAAGCCATGATATCATGGGACAATCCCATGATAGCATGGAATTTATGGGTTATGTACAACCACTATTCCCATGATATCATGGGATTCAGCAGTCTCTATACCATAGACTTTCAATAACCAATAAGAAATTTTTTTACAAAACATGAAAAGTTATAGTTTGTAAAAATTAGCTACACACAGCTACCATTTCTAATATTCCCAACCCATTTTCATTACTTTTGAGTTGTCCTTTTTAAAATGATATAATTAGATCCATGAGCAATCCACTATATAAGCTCTAATTCTCTTTTAGGCCAACCTTCTATTAGGCCTCATCCACTATTAGCTGCCAACTCACTTAGATAAGAAATAAATCCACCATAGATTTTAGAACTATCAATAGAGTAGACGACACGCAAGTAGAGAGTTGCAAACGGGTCGGTTCCAATTCAGGTCCATGTTGGATGTGGACCTGAAACTATTAATGAGAGGTTGGACCCGAACCCTAATCTAGAACCAGTTCCATGTAGGGTTCAGGTCCGGGTATGGGTCCGTATAGAGAATAATATGGAGAAAAATAGGACCCAAACCCAACCCATTTACTTATTGGAACCAAAATAAAGGACCCAAACTCAATTATTAATGAGTCGAGATCTTCGGGTAATTGGAAAATTGGATTCCTATTTGCATCCCTACATGCAAGTGAAGATTGCTCGGAAGAAGAAGATTTCACTTGGTTTAACCTTAGTGACGTTGTTGCAAGTGAAAAGTCAAAGAGATGTGAAAAGAAAAAGTAAGCTTAAAAGAACATATTGGATTTTTTAACTTTTCCGATTGGGATCCCATGATCTCGTAGGATCAGGGCCCAAAAGCAAAAGAAAAATGTTGACTAGATTCAAATGACTCTAGTGACATTATTAGAATTTTAGTCATGAAATTAGGGAAATGAGATTTAAGGAGAATTAATATGTCAAGTTCCTTTTTTTTTCCATCAAATGTGGTTTTATTCATAGAACTGTTTATAATTTTTTTTTACAAAATTTCCAAAATCCCAAGAAATTGCTAGTAATTAATCATCCACTAAAGTCCTTTAGGATATAAGAAGCATCAAGAAAATTTATACTATTTTGCTTTCATGTAATCTGTCTCCATGCATGACATTGCTTGCGTTTAATCGATCTGCTATGACCAAATTGAGAAAATTTTCCATGTTGATTTTGTGTTATTTAATACATTAGATTGCTTGTGTCTAAATGATCAACTACGACTAGATCCTCATCGTACTAAGTTTTGATAATCTTCCATACACTCGAGTGGTAGATTTAGGTTTTTCATTTAGTGGAGTGGACAATAGTCATTAAAAAAAAAAAACTCTTGCAATTCATTGTACTCCACTTAGGGAAAATGGGGAGAAACTAATGTATTTGTCCAATAAAAGCAAAGGTTAATATGCTTGAATTGAAGTATCTATGCTATGGAGGCATTATATAGTCCGAAGGTCAAGAAATGTAAAAAGATGTGGTCAAAGGGGAACGCTAATGCATACATGTGGCCCCTGGTGGTGATGATGATAAGTGATGACAATGATTGGTCCATGTCATAGTGTTCTACATCCATCATTAATAGGCTTGTCATCGGTATGAGGAACATAACTATTTCAGATGAGAATATCCAAAACATGCACTAATCAGTATGTACCAACTAAATGGGTGGTCATAAGAAAATGTAGCAATCCAAATGCAATGGATCAAATTGGCTGATGCAGACCATGAATTTCGGCTTTTCTACCTCAAAAATCAATAATCTACTAATGTAATCTTACAATTTTGGCACTAAATACTTAGATTCAAATAGAGCTAAATTCACCCCAATTTGGGGCATGTTCAAAACAATCTCTCAATCATCCAAAAGAATAATAAATTGTAGGACATACTCCAATAAGAAACAATAAATTTGAACCCAATAAATTCTATCACAAAATAATGACGTCCCATTGAAACAAAAAGGGGTTTAAGAACAAAACTCAAAAACTAATCTGTTAGTATTTTGTATGTAGGATAATTCATGGGTTGGATAAAATTTTGGATCAAATTGAGTTGTACTTTTATATCTTTTAGATTGGACTATAACGTGCTTAATCAAGTCACTTGAATGGAAATGTTTGGAGAGAAATATTTATATCTTTCAAACTAACCGTTGGATTGGGTCAATCTATGTATCATTAAAAAGTTTGTTTCGAGTAAATATCTAAGGTTCCAAGATTACGCTAATTGAAGCTCAAACGATAAAGTTATGGTCTTGGGATTTTTGAACATATTTATGAAAATGCCATCTGGTCGAGTGCCAATTTATTTGCTCAAGTGCCCAGTGGAGAATTTCATTGCAGAATTGCATTTAAAGGCAGAATTGAGCTCCACTCAAATGCCCACTTATTCGTTCAAGCGCATTTAGAAAAGAGCATACTGATTTATACAAAAACCTTTCTTGTTTGTGCTAGAGTCGCTTGTTTTGTTTATAATTGGACTTTAACCCTAAGGCATAAATTGTAGGATATAAAATAATGTTTCTCTCTACCCTAAGGCATTCATCTCCGTAATCTGAGTTGGAATTTCACATTGGAGATTCCTTATTCTCTAGAACTTCTATTGGAGAGATTGTGTTAAAACTTTGATTTTTAAAGTTTGTTACTTTTATTTCCTTGTACGATATTGCTTATCTTGTGGAATCAAGGTGAATGGATGAAGCGCAGATAGCAGGATATACAAGGTCGAGTCATGTCATGAATTCTTATGAGAAGAACTACATCTTGGTCGTGGGATTGATTGGAAAAGGTTGTAAGTAAATCTTGTAACTGCTCGAAATTAGTGCTTAGTTTTGCTAGTCTGGAAGGGCTCGTAGTTTTTTCTACTTTAGTTTCTATGTAAAGATCTACGTGTTTTCTTCTTGTATGGTTATTGTCTGTCTGTAAGTTTACTTTTATTATTCCACTGCATATTGTTTGGCTTGCAATTTATAAATTTCAAGATCTCAAAATCTTCACTCATTTTACTTGTTTGGCATAGGTCACGTGTAAGGCAGGTGAGGACAACTAAATAGGTGGGGTTGTCTTTTGGGGATAGGTTGGGCATCCGCTAGAGACCATTACTAGCTTTGAGGGTTTTACAACTAAATAGGTGGGGTTGTCTTTTGGGGATAGGTTGGGCATCCGCTAGAGACCATTACTAGCTTTGGAGGATTTTACAATTCATCCGGGGCAACTGCCCCATATACTTTCAACATGGGTCCACCACCGAGTACTTTACCTGTTAACATAATGAGGTTGTCTTTTGGGGATAGGTTGGGCATCCGCTAGAGACCATTACTAGCTTTGGGAGATTTTACAATTCATCCGGGGCAATTGCCCCATATACTTTCAACATGGGTCCACATGGGTCCACCACCGAGTACTTTACCTGTTAACATAATGAGGTAAATGAGGTGGACTTTTGGTGGACTAGGACTTGATTTTTATTCTTATACATAGATCCAACATATGTATTAAATGAAAAAGGGCAGCCTAGCTGTTTCCGTGACTTGAACCCGCGTCCTCCAGGACGTTACCAGTAAGCTTTACCACTGGGACAAACCACCCTTCTAGCATATGTATTAAATATTAATTAATATGACCTTACTCTCACTCTAACAAACTTGGCTTGGGGCCCAACTCATCCAAGTAAACAACACTCGAAAGAAATAAGAGCCTGTGCCACTCATTGGAGACTTCTTTGATCAATGAGGTGCCTCGTATATATATTTTATATAATAAGGAACATAAATTAAACGTAAAGAGCTGTACAAAAGGAAGTAACACAATGAGGACATGTAGAAAAGCCGTACACCAAACCTCATTTAACTACACAAAAAGAGAGTAAAAAAGGAGAAGAAACAAATGCACTTGACATTAAATACCAACAAAAGGGACCATCCCTATCCACATCTTTCTTGGCTAGCGAATCTGCATCATTAAGTGAACGGAGAATATGCTAAAATTCATTACATATATTATTAATATATGTTTCGAATATAACATATTAGATAAATGGGGAGCGGTAAAACATATGGTAAAGATATAACATGAGCTTAAAAAACACTCTGTAATGACCCAAAGGATGCATTCATTTATTGGTTCAATCATCACCACTAGATTTGGCACTAAAAAAAAAATCAATGATTGAATCCTACAGTACATTACTGACTTTTGAAGATATAGAATGAATTACTGAACTTCAGTATGTATGTATGTTTATATATACATATATATGAAAAATTCTAAGGAATGCCCCCATTTAAAAAAGAGGTGTTTTTGTCCTTTTTTTATCCTCCAATAAGGGACAAGTCATGTGGTAACTTTTTCTCCTTTTTAAAAGTAATATTAATTGTTTATCCACATTCCTAATATCTTATTTGCTGCAAAAATGGACGTTTTCACTTTTAACAATGCCCTGATGCTATCTAGCATTCCTCTCTCCCTCTCTCTTTCTATATATATACAAATATATGAATTATTCTTACACACCTATCGAGAGAATTTTTTATGAGGCCCATTTGTGGGTCCCATTTGGAGATGGGACCAAGGGAGATGTAAAGATCTATGTAGGATTACCCCAAATATCAAGTTTGACCATAATCACATGTCTCTAACCCCTTCATCCGTTGCCTACAAGTCTAATCCATTCGGATTGGTGCACAGTTAATTCAACAGTCCCGTAAATTCGGATTTGACTGAAACTTGGGACATATGACTATCAGGGGGTCCCTGTTATTGCAAGATCTGGATTGGGTGATAGATAGGTCCTACATAGAGTTCTCACAAAAAAATGGTGAGAACTAGCTCTCATAGGATTATATATAGTTCTAGTGAGAATTGTTCTCACGGAGTCATCGTAAAAACTTTTTATAGGGCCCACTTATAGGTCCCATCTTGGGATGGGATAGTGGGGATGGAAAGATCTATGTAAGATCACCACAACTATCAATTTTAACCCTCAATCCCATGCCCCTAACCTCTTTATCCATAGCCCACAAGTTTAATAGCTTTATATTAATTAAAAAATCAACTTTCCATCTAATGGTTGAATCCATTTAGATGGATACAAAACCTTGGGATTATTGATTATCAAACAAATCCATTTTGGTGCACTATTTTGATGTATTGCCAGGTGGGCCCCACCAATAGTTCTCACAGAAGCATAGTGAGAATTAGTTCTCACTTGAATATTTATATTTATTCCTATGAGAAATGTTCTTTTGGAGTTACTGTAAAAACTTTTATGGGGCCCACTTGTGGTTCTTATTTAGGGATAAGACCAAAGGGGATGAAAAGATTTATATGAGATCACCACAAATATCAAGTTTTACCCTAATCCCATGCCCCTAACCTTTTCAAGAACAGCCCTCTGACTCTAATGGTAAGAAGTGTTGGTTCTTACTGAACTAGCTAGGGTTTAAACCCGGCTAGGAACCTTTCTTCACCCGAGGTGCCTCCCCTCACCATAGGGCTAGGGGTCCTAGCCCTCTTAAGGTTGGGGATACCAAAAAAAAAAAAGCCTCTTCATCAGTAGCCGACAAGTTTAATAGAATCATATTAAAGTAAAAATTCAACCCTCTATCCAATGGTCAATTCCATTCGAATGGATGCCAAACCTCGGGATTAATGACTATCAAGGAGATCCCTGTTTATACATGGTTTGGATGGGGTATTAAGTGGGCCTCACCAATAGTTCTCAAGGAAGAACCATGAGAACTAGTTCTCACTTGACTATTTCCACGTGTGTGTGTATAGGGACCTCGGCTGCTAGTCAATAATCCTAATGTTTGACACCCAGTCGAATGGATTTGATTGTTGAATGGAGGGTTGAGTTTTTTAAAAATATGAAGCCATTAAACTTGTGGGCCACAAATTAAAGGGTTAGTTGCATAGGATTAGGGTTAAACATGATGCTTATGGTGGTCCCACATAGATCTTTCTATCCCTACTATTGCTATTCCTAAATAGGACCCACAATGGGCCTCATGAAAAGCTCTCACAGTGACTCCATGAAGACAGTTCTCACTAAAACAAATCCCCCCTCCCTTGCAACACACACATACACACATACAAGAAAACCTTTGTCAAGCACCCGATGCTCACAATAAGGTGAGCATCATATATCAAAACACCAGTAGGGTCTAACTTATATCCACCCCGTGAAAGTCACCGATACCAAGTTTGACACTTATCCAAATGGATTGATATACATATATATATATAACACCTATCCAAATGGAATGATATATATATATATATATGAGGAAGATTACTATGCATCAATCCCTCACCATAGGGTGAGGGACACTTTCTTTTTTGACCTAACAAGGTAAAAAAAGTGTGATGATGTGTGATGGCTTTGTCTTCTCGCACATTAATACTTTCTAAAAAAGAAAGTGTCCCTTATCCTATGATGAGGGATAGATGTATAGTAATATTTTTCTATATAGTTATATTCAAGTGAAAACTAATTCTCATTGTACTTCTGTTAGAGCTATTGGTGGGACTTACGTAACAACCCATCCAAACCATGCGCAAACAACACCCCCTATGATAATCACTAATGGTACTCATCCGAATAGATTTGACTGTTGGATGGAGGGTTAAAATTTTTTTTTAATATGAAGCTCTTAAAATTATGGGTCATGGATGAAGGAGTTAAGGATATGGGATTGAGATTAAACTTAACAATTGTGGTGGTCCTGCATATATTTTTCCATCCCTCTAGTCTTATTCTCAGATTGGACCCACAAGTGAGCCCCATAAAAAGTTCTCACCGTAACTCCATGAGAAATGTTCCCACTGCCTTCAAGGCAGTGGCTCAATTGTTTTGAGATTTGGGTTTCCTCCTCAAGATCTCAAGTTCGACTCCTGCCCTTTGCGTTATCCAGGTACTATGTGTGTGGCTATGTATGTACCCCTTAAGGAATAGTCATTGCTAATCAGAGTCAGGTAATCCCCCGGGCCAGGGGCCAAAGGACTGAAGGATATGATGGCGAGGGATGTCATCGAGAAAAAAAAAAAAAAGGCTCTCACTAGAACAAAGCCCATGAGAACTGTTAATCCCTTCGATGAAAGTGGAAGGGTCCACCAGGGTAGAAACGGGGGTCCACCAGGGTAGAAACAGGTTGAATGATCAAATGAATTATCTTTGAAAGATTGCCTGATAACCATATATTTAATTCAAGTCAGTTGAACTTATATCAATATGATCGATGTGACCAATCTCCACAATTATTTAATATGCAATCATATTATTTTATAATATACATTATAAAAATGCATCTGGTTATTGGAACAGACCTTTATTTTTCTGAATTGAGCTGAGCTAGGTATACAAAGATCTGGCTGTCAATCAGGCGACACAAAAGTCCCTATCAAATTTTCAGGTCAGGTACTCCTTCATGTAAACCAGTAATTAGGTCAATGGACATCCCAGCTACCCTGTTCACTTCAACTTGGTCCTCACATACGCCAGCTTTTACAGCACATTCCTGGTCCAGGCTCTCAGTCACAACCACCGGAACGAACCTGGCCATATCTTGTAGATCTGTAATCCTAAATCTGCACCAGACAGGCCCTTTTCTCATGTACATGTGAACTTGGAAAAGTGGTTAAAAATGCAGTACCAGTACATTGGCATGCATGCAATTTGCAAGTGCACATGGACTAGTTGCGAGGCCCATACTTAATTTGCAGATCTTCTTCACATGCCTATGACTCGGACCTGACTCTGCTATATTCCTGTGAATATCTGTTTGGAAGTTGCATGCACAATATCATCCACAATCACCCTCTGAAATTTCAGAACACGCCTTATTCTTAATTCAGAATTTTGAGGGTTTTCATTTGGGCCCCTCAATGACCTTTTTTTTTTTTCACTGCGGCACCCCAAGGTATCTTTCCTAATACCACCCCTGCACAAACAGAATGCCATGTGGGGACCAACATTTTCTGGTTTGATAAAGTTTGAAGATTTAACATACTCGACTCGACTCAGAAGGCCACTAGTTTGTGTCACATTGGTAAGGATGAAAATGGTCCCTTAATATTTTAAAAGACCAATTAGGTATGTGTTTGATTTGGACAAACAGAAAAGAAGAAGAAGAAGAAGAAGAAGAAGAAGAAGAAACCAAAGTATCTGATATCAACCTGAGACAAGAAATTGCCGAGATTAGCTACAATAATACAAGCCTTGGAGTGGCTGGGACCAGTTGCAACCCTAATTGTAACAATGGGTGTAAAAGGGCTGGGTCATTCATAGTGGCCAGACTAGTTTTACTTGTTCAACTCGGCGACTTACCTAGCTGAGTTGAATTTAGTGATCCTCATCAAGTCAGACCTAGTTTTTAAGCTAAGATCAAGCACATTCCACGACGACTAATAATGGGCCTCAAAATTTACATTGGTGGACTTACTCTAATGGCACGTTTGTTTGACACCAATTCCTTTTTTTTTTAATCACATAGGTGTCCTGGAGGTCTTTGACCTAGCTGGACTAATCTCCCAAGTGAAGCCTAAATGCACATCAGGCAAATATGGTGTGGGTTTTGAATACAAGTTGGGGAAAGCAAACCCACTCCTTATATCAGTCCACTAACTCCCAACTTTGTATGACACCAACTCCTGTTTTTTTTGCGTGTGCGAGTTTCCATCACTTCGCATGTGCAAATCTCATAGGGTGAAAATACCAAAATTTCTATTGAAAGGCTTCGCTTTTACATGAATGCTACATTTAGTGGTCTGATGTGGCAATTTTCTTTACGGAAAGAAATTTTCTTGAGTGCATGGGAAAGCATTTCCCATTGGGGAGTATGGAAGTTGGGCTTACAATGAGGTGGAATTCTAGTATTACACAAACAAGCCCTGAAATATGTGTCTAGCAATGGAGAAATTATATGGTGTACCCCCTTCAAACATGTTCATACCCTTTTGATATGATTCTGATATTCACCTTTTGATTGAATCGTGCAATGGAAATTATAGGATGAGCTAGTTAATCACATTATTTGGCTCAATTTAAATCTAGCTGTTAATTTCATTTTGATAATGGAGGACAAGAATAGAAGCAGTAATGATAGATATGAAAATTATAAATTATAATGGAGAAATAGAATTCACGTAGCTGATACCAAAATAGTGAGATAGGGTTTTGATGATGATGGTGAATCTCATTCACATCAACGTGATATAATTACAATACACTCCAGTTTATAGTCCAACAGTTAGAACCAAAGGGTCCAACCTTTGCTAAATGAGAACCATAAGACAGGAGCAGATAACAAACTGAGTAAGGTAATGAATGATCTTACCTATGAAGCGTATGCTAACTACAAGGTTAAATCGATCGTGCTATGAATATTCATTTTGTAGGCTCTTGATCAGCGGTTATTGTCATCTGATGGGTGAAAAGTGGGGTCCTTCTGCAACCATGATGGCCCCTTGTATTGCACGGTTCTTCATATCAAATGGTGGGTCCAATCGACATGTTTTTTATGATCATCTGAGTTTTATTCCTATTTGCAATGTTAAAATGCACATTGCCCAGCAATTAATGCAATAGAGATATGGAGCTGGATATAAGCAAATTGAATAGTTGAGATTATAGTTAAAAAATAGACCACTTTCCTTGACTTGACCAAGTTGACTAGGCTCAAGGGATGCATAATCCAGCAACTCAGATCCACGAGTGTTTTATTCCTTCTATGCTTGGCCGGTGTCTATTTCAGGAAATCCAGTGGAATACTTTTCATAGGATCATTGGTCTAAATGGGACCAATAACGCATTCACTAAAATGGAAAAATTACATTTTGCTGTCACAATTATAAAGAAATTACCATTTCATAGAAAATTACATGGAAGCAGCAGAAATTCCAGTGTATCATGCCCTACTTTTTTCCCATTTCTAGTGGAGCCAAAGGAAGCATGGGTCAATGGACTGATTAGGTCTATATTCCGGCTAGCCCAGTTCATTTGTAATAATTTGGATTTGGACTGCATTTTAGTGGGTTGTTTCAGTCATGGATTCTAATTAGGTTGAATAATAATGACAAATACACCGGCTTACTTTAAACTAGTCTAACTTGATGGCCACTTTGGTCAAATGGTAAAATTTTCAAATTTGGTTGTGGGGTTCAGTGTTTGGGCCTAATAATAAGAGCTGGTTCAAGTCCCAGGCCTTCAATCGAAAGACCATGCAACTAGGGCTCGCAGTTGACTGAGTTTAAATGTTTAGAAAGGCCCCATTTGTTTGAATGAAATTGAAATCCTAGGTATTTAAGAAGTGTGTTTCTAAAGGTTGCTAAAATTTAAGACATAGAGGTGGTTATTTTTAAAAATTACCACTTTTACAAATATATTTTTGGACCAAGGATTCAATTTCATGAAACAAATGGCCCCCTAAATTTCTAGAGATGGGACCTGAAGTGAGCCATTGATCCCACTCCCTACACAGTCGTGGAAGCTGAACTGGATCAAAGCTTCATGCGATTACCTGAAGGCTCGGCACTGTTCAACAAAGATGAGTAATAGCTGGGTCTCATAACTGGTGTGGTCTAAGTCCATGGATTGTACCTGAAATCAACCCATTCTCACCTCATTCAACCTTGCTGATGTGAAATGGAGGAAGAAATCTTCCGACCCCAGAATCTTAAGCATATGAGACTCATGAATTAGGAATCCATATCAGCATGGACCAATATTTCACTGAGTAAAGACTAAACCTAATAATTAGTAACTCGGAGTTTACCATTTAATTGTGAATTAGCGAGCCAACAATCAAATGGCTAGGATTGCTGCATTTATTAACCATGGCCTACTATATTAAATTCTAGATCAGAAAATATTGGCTGGGCCTACATGTGCAAGCCCAAGGATCAACATCGACGCCGATATCCTAACGAAGAGCTCCGATATATGACCCAACCAAATCCATGTGGGTAAGGCTATAATCTTTTGAAGTTTGATGCTGTCCATGGTGCACTTAGAACGGAATTTTCAATTGAAATGCACAAATATGTACACGTATGTGTGAAAGAATAAGCACTTAAATCAAATGTGAAAAACAGTGAAAAGGATTGTCAAATTGCTGTGAGCTTCAATTCATATAGGGGCTCAATAAGTATGAGGGCGATAGACTGATTTTAAATTGGTGTGGAACCAACCAGGAAATATGCCTTGGGGGTTCACTATGGAAAAAAATTCTTAGGGGCCAATTTGAAAAACTGCTGAGATTTTGAATAACATAAGGTGCGTGTAGAATGTATGTAAAAATTTCCCCTTTGCACCGGCGTGGTCTCTGAGGCGGCTTATATAAAACTAACTAGGACCCCTTGAATCAAATTCGCTCAGCCCTGTAGGTGGCCCCAGAATTGATTATTATGGGGCTGAAAATGGGTTCATAGACCTTACCTTTATTTTTGGATACGGTCCTCTGCCCAACCAAGTAATTGGGTCCATTTTATTGGTATGGATCACCTCAGTGCGGACCCCAATCTCCTAGCAAAAGGTTAATCACTAAAATCCAAAATCGCAAGGGCTCAAGAATATGATTGAAAGTCGAGGCAGCATCATCATCACAGGTGACAATATACAGACGACTAGATGTCAAGGATCTGCAGAGCCCTGATGGCAAATCCTTCAGTTACATGTTAAAGATTTGGCAGATGTGAAAGGGCGAGATTGTGGAAGATCAACATAGTAAAAAGGAAAGATGGAGAGAATCATGCCTTCAGACCCTCAAGCAACCAACCACACAAAGCCCTCTTTTTGCCCAATCTTCAAAATTCAAACCCTCTATCCCCTCTCTTTCAATGTCATATATGACCCAGACTCAAACAGCACTACAAAGCAGTGCAACATGTCTGACATGGTGACCTGCTTTTTTTGGACACCATAAAAACATCTTCATTGAAGATTTGCGAACAAGGAGGATTTGCCCTGTCTTAATAAGAAGAATTGGGGTAGTTGGCCAGCCAAAGCCATGAAAACGGGTGATTTGCTCTGTCTTGAAATCTCTAAAAAGATAAGGCCACACCCACCCCACCTTTGGTGCAATTTGGGACTTGGAACTGCTACCAAACCAATTTCATGGTCACATGGGGGCATTGTGGATGAAATTATTAAAGGGTTTGGGCAGCTCCCTGGTCTAGTGGAGAATGAGTTTGACAGGGAAATGGTCTGAGGGAAGGACCCCAACTAAGTGGCTCATGGTCTAGCCCTTGCCCTAATCCATAGGGGCATGTTTCATGTTTGTATTGAGTTAGCAGTACAATGAAATACAAAAACAATTAAAGAATAATAAGGTCTTGCTGGAAAAAGGAAGTTTTTTTCCCTTTTAAATGAAATGTGGTCTACACTATATGATTTCCTATAAGAATTTGGCACCAAAAAGATAATATGTGGAGGTTGTTTTTTTTTTTTTAACACTTAAGTTAGATGAAATGTTTTTGTGAAAAGCCATATTAGACTTATGTGATTAGTTTTGAAAAGCACAAGTACATATTTTTTAGAACACACACACACACATATATAAATATATAATAGGGCTTTAATCTTATGAAAAGTGTTCTCACACGTCTATTATGAAAACTTTTTATGGAGCCTACTTGTGACTTGCATTTGGAAATGGGGTCAGGAGGATGAAAAATTTGTCAATCCGGCTATATGACGGGGCCGACCAACCAAAGCCCATGGGCTTTTCTTTTCTTCCTAATGTCCAGGGTAAGGTTGGGCCGAATTTGGTAAGGCTTGTCACCTTGAGGGCTGGGCTAGGGCTTGACCAAGCTCAACTTGAGCTGGCTATTTGTCCATTAATATAATATATGTATTATATTATTTACTAGGTGTGTAAATGCCTTTTATCTATTATGTTTATAATACTTATAACGTGTTTGTATGTACAAACGTATGAGGCTAATTTTACTAATTATATTAATAAATATGAAAATTTCTCATTTACATATGATCAATGACTACATATGTATTCCAACTCCATTTGAAGAAATAGGCACATCTGAATTAATTAATTCGTATGTTTCCAATTTCATGCATGGAAACAAACACATTTCATCAAATAATTTCATATGTAATCAAGTTCCATGCAAACAAATGGGGTATTTGACAATAAATTCATTTACATTTCAAATCCATGCAAATAAATCGGCATCTCAATTGATTTCTTTCATGCGAACAAGCAGGCTCATAATTTACATTTAAATAAGCAAGCTCATTTGACAATGAATTCTGTTGCATCTAATTCTATGCAAATAAATGAGCCCATTTGAATTCCAATTTCATGTTAACAAAAGGCCCCATTTGGTAAGTCCAATTTTAATTTTAATTTTTTTTTATCAAGGTAAGGCCAATTTAAATACATAAAAACAAGGAGAAAATATACTGTTGCAATGCCTACGTGGGGAGATGAACGTGCACTATGTTAATTCGGCACCGAAAGGAATGTGTAATGAATATTCATTGATTCCCTTGCACATGTAAATCGTTTTTTGTAACGATTAATTTAGCCAATGACAAGACATGTTTTTTGTAACCGGAAGGAATGCTGGCTTTGACTATTTTCAATCTGAGTCATTTGTGCTGGTAAGCCCTAATCACCTTCACTCTTTAGCTACGTGGGTCATTTATGCATCAAGATTTACACATGTAAATTATTTTAATACATAAACGAGTGTAAACATAAATGTACAAGATGCAGAGTCTCAGACACGTGGCTGTAGATTTTCATGCGTCCCAACAATTAGAAAACTCCATGGATATCTTTGCTTCTGGTTTTGCTCTTGGAAATGGAGGGTATTGAAGCTTAGTCCTCTATTATCCTTATATAAAAAAAGTCCCACATAGTAACACTTATTGAAGACTTTTTCAACAAGAAACTCACATCCACTGATTTTATTGAGAATCTTATTTGTGAAACAGATCAAGCCTTATACTATATAAGATTATATTCTCTCATGACTTCTATCATGCTTGATTTAACCTAAGACCAACGTCATGTGAGCTGCACGAATTCCGATAACACATGCATAAGTGTTGCATAGTTTAAACACAAACACGTGTAAATAAGTGCAAACAAATAGCCCCATAGATAACTATGACTTTGAATGCAATATAATAACTTCCAAAATAAACATCGTGCGTGGCCCCATTAAAGTGAGAAAATTAGTTCTTAGGTCTCCTCCTCTTATTAGTTGGTTTAAGTTTAATGCTAATAGAGCTGCGAGAGGAAGCCGGGGCCAGCTGGTATTGGAGTGGTGCTTCAAAATTGCAATAGGAATATCTTATTTATGTTCTCCAAATCCGTGAGATTTGTGACTCTAATGAAGCAGAGCTTAGAGCTATTTTGAAATCTCTTAAATGATTTTCGAAGAACTATCATGGTATTCTTATTGTGGAGAGCGATTCTTTTAATGCGAGCGCTTGGGTCTCGAAGTGGTTTGCTTATCTATTGAAGTTTCAATTCCTTTTTAACGAAACCCAGGTATTATCTAGCATCATTAATATTTTCTTTTAATACCAGTGTAATTCAGCAAATGTAATGGCGGATGTTTTGGCTAAATAGGGTGTTGAGAAGGTTTAATCTTGTGGTTGTCTTGTGTGAATGAAGGTATAATACTCTTGTATCTTTGTGTTCTTTCATTCTTTTTTCTTTTTTAGTTATATCTTTGTAATCTTTTCTTTTGTATAAAAGTTACCATTACTGATTAAAAAAAAGAATCTTCCAAAATAAACATATTTTCTTTTATTGACCTAAAATTGATCATATCATTTGCAATGGAAATATACTTGAACTGGTTAGCATTATGTTGATAGTGAATGATGGTATTAAAGAAAATTAAAAAAAAATTCCTTTTCTTCTAGCCCTAACCCAACCTTGTCCATTGAGGGTAGGATAAGTGCTTAGCTTGTGCAGGCTTGTTGAGGACTTTGCATATGTGAGGGTAAGGTAAGGGCAAGCCCGGCCTTTCCCTTCCCATAGATAGCGCTAGTTACAAAGCACATGTTGGTTTAGGTTTGCCACCCCAGCTGCAAATGGGATGAAATGTGAAGGGACTCTGGGGGTTGAGGCCTAATCCATATTTGATCCATTCAGATCTTGACCACATAAGTGCTAGTCAAGATTTGTTTACCCAAATTGGATTCATGGAACAAAAGATTGCAGATTGAATATAGGTCAATGTACATGGTTCACATTGACTGGTCGAGTAGGACTTTGTCACACATACATGGAACTAGGGGTGTACACAGTTCGGATTAGATTGGATTAAGCCAAATCCATCACTAAACCATTACCTACGGATTGACAGTTTTATAATCCGTTTCCGATCTGTTGCCCAATAAAATTGATCTGAACCGAACCATGAATTAACGATGCAAATTGGTCTAAACCGTTCAATCCATCAGTAGTTTTTTTCACTATTTCATGTACTTTATCTATTGTAATAAGGAAATTACAATGGAGATTACTGTTTTTTAATATTTATATATATAAATAACTATATATTTTTTTATTTCAACAGTTTGGATCAGTTTAAATCCGCAGATTAAGAGTAAAATCCGTCACCAAACCGTTATTAACGAATTAAGATGTTTTAAATCTGTCACCAATTCATTAACTATCGGATCGATTAAAAAATCGTGGATCGGATCAGATTGGATTGGTTTCACGGATCAACTGATTTTTTGTAAACCCCTAGATGGAACTGGCGCCGTGCACAATTTCCCATCCACAAGAGTTAAGACCTATATAATTCCTGAAGTGTACTAAATTCAAACGTTTAGATGAGGATGAGAATGTAAATAGGCCCCACATTATAAGTTTGGTCAACCTATTCGGCGTAACAATACATGAATTTTTTATTGGAACAGGACAGTAGGAAGAAAATGACAAATATAGTAATTTTTCCTTTAAGAAGATAAAATACCAATTAACACAGGTAGAAGAAGAAAAAGAAAGAAAGAAAAACAAGAACAAAAATCAAACACACACCTAGAAGAGAATTTGGAAATCAAGATGTCTGTAGTTTGAGATATTTTGAACAGAAAGGAGGCTGATATTTACACTTTTTTTAGTTTTGGCAATGACTGGTCGGGGTCCAGGTTAGGTCATATTGCGCTCGGGTCCTAATCTGATTGTTGATTGGCATTCAAAGCACACTCAGAACCAGACCTGCTGGACTATATTGAACCTAGATCCAAATCATTTGTTATACTAATAAATAGCTACATGTTATTTGAGTGACATTGCATGACACTTTCCCGAGCTTATGTGGGAGAGCGTTCGAAGGTGGTAAAAGAAAGATCAAGGATGGCAACGTCATACATACAAGGCAACTGGGAATCAAGAAACATTCCTTGGAGAGGCTAGTATGTGGGGACAAAAGATAGAGGTCTATATGTTGAAAAAGGAAGTTAAAGATGTGAAAACTTTGAGGAAGGCCATGGCCACCCTATCCCCCTAGCTCTGCCCTTTGATAATGAAGGTAGGTCAAAATCATGGTGATCGACTTGATGGAAAAGTGGTAAATAATTTTCAATGTAAGCTTTAATGGTAGTTGCGCTCACCAAGGAGAGGAGGGTTTGTGTTTTGACATAACCACTAACAACATAAATCAAGGACCACAAGGTCATGCACGATAAGGAGTTGGATTTTAGATTATATGAGTGTTTGCCCCACGGTGACTATAGGTGGAACACTCATAGTCTGCTACATCGCCATGGGGCAGCCTTTCATGCAATGGGAGTTGGATGGAAGACAACCCTCAGTGCGTAGTAGACTGTGGGTAGTCCACCCATGATCACTATAGGGTAAACACGTAGAAGACCCAGACTCTAAGGGGTTGGGGCGAAGCCAACAATTTTGCCTAAGGGAGCTTTATAAAGTTTTGTTGGCCCCTACTTACGCTCATGATCATATGGGTGAGAAAAATGCCAAGGGCAATTTATATTTTATGCATGAAATATGTGAATGAGACTTACATATGTTACGCATTTTAAACACAATACCATATCTGTTTGGAAGAAACATTTGAATAGTGGGGCCTACATGTTAAAAAGTTGGATATTGCCTATGGAGCTATCATTGGACATGATAATTACTATTGAACAGTTAAAGTTTAAGTATTTCCTATAGAATTATTTGTGCAATCTCCTTACAACGTGTGATATCACACATATTATAATGTCCTAGCGCCATGCGATATCATATTGCTACTGTACGCACAACTCTATAGAAGATATTAAAATTCCAATGATTTTAGAGCAAATGTCAAATTTAAAGCCAGTTGTACAATCAATATCCCTAAAAAATTCTAAGCTATTAAAAATGTACCCTCATTTTTAGTGGATTGCTTCCAAATTTCACTTCAATAGCTATTGGTCAAACTATAAGGTGAAGCATAAAATTAATTGCTTCTCGTGAATGGAATGCTACTCCAATGGTGAGGCCCATCTATTAATAATTTAAGCTACTCAAAATAAACATCTTGTAACACTCCGATCTTAATAAAGTATGTTTATCGACTAATTAAGTAAGTTATTAGCTAATTACCATGGAATTAGCTTAAATAATGATGTTTAACATAGCATTAGAATGGATTTAACTTTTTTCTCTTGATGGGTCATGTCTAGGCTATGTATAGATAGTTAGGTCAAGTTTAACCTAACTAGGTAGATGGAAGCCCTTTTTTTATAATTTTTGATTATATGGTTTTATATCATACATATATCATATTGATGTCATCTTATTTGTCTAGTCGAACTTGTTAACTTTTGTACTTGACTCGAACACTAGTGACTTTGTCTGTATCAATTGAAACCTCATTTGACTTAAATAGAAATTACTTCAAGGAATATGGACTTTCTTATAAACTTCAGAAAGTATTCCATATAAAAAGCCCAATGGTTACCATTCGATTTCTCTCTCCCTGTATTCTCCCTACTCCAGCACTCTTCTTCCTTCTATCTTTTCGTCACCATTTCTCTCAACAACCGAAAGTATTATAGCTTACATGTGTAATTTGAGTTCTCACTTCCTATTTCCATAATCTTCTAGCTCTTCTTATTCCTTTAAATTGAAGAACTTCAGTACCTTCTCTTTCTAATCAATCTCTAAGGTAAGATTGATTTCCATTACAGCTGTTTCGATTAAGAATAGGGTCTAGGAGACTCCTTTTCAAGCATGCACTCATCTTCTTTATCATTTCTTACATGGATGGTATATAGGTTCAAGAATTGGGTGCTTCTTCTCTATTGAGCCAAGAAAAGGTTTAGTAAGTTAAAAACTTAATCTCAGGGAAGTATAAACAAAATATGGTTAAATGCATGTTGGTATATCATAATTCTTGCAAATTTATTGGTTTTTAATGTATTTTTGTAGCCCTTATTTATACTTTTATTCTAATTATTTGGAATGCATGCTAAGGTATCTATAAAAGTTTCATGAAAATTAAATTTAGAGTAGAATGATTGAATGATGTAGGTACATGACAGTGGGAAATCAAGTTGAAAAGTTTTGAAATGAACTGAACCCTGCTTTAGAAAATCTGAAGCTTACGGCTAAGCCGTAGTAAGGTTACAGCTCAATATCCAGAAAGCTGAATTTTTAGTTTTTTTCTGTGATTAAACCATGGCTAAGCCGTAGCCAAACTGTGGTTCAGTCGTAGATCAAATACGGCTAAGTCATAGAATATAATATGGTTAAACAGTAAGTGTAGAGGAAAGTTAGGTAACCACAGTTAAATAGTAGTACAATTTACAGCTAAGCCGTAAAATGCCCACAGCTAAGCCATAAAGCTATTGAAAATTAGAGTTAAGTAGATGCTGATACAAGACCTTATAGGGTCTTAATTCCTAAATCCTTTTACCCTATTAACCAGCCCAATGAAATAATTAAATATCATGAAAAGTCTTGAGGGCTGAGACTTATTCATGTAGTGTTGTCCATTTGTTAAGCAGCTCCCAATGGGTGTTAGTTTAAGGGATTTCAATACATATTCCTGATACAATGTAACACCAAAAGGAAACAACTATGTATCGGACAACTTAAAACTACATCATCATGCACTGTTAGAAACAATAGACGACTAGATTATGGTTGGCTAGTAAAACTACCTTGATTCTATTAAATTGAATTGCATAGCATATTGGATGACCGTTATTGTTATTTTTTCTAATAAATTTTGAATTGAAATTATCATATCTAAATTGATTATATTCAAATTGTTTCTTGATATATGTTTTATATTGATATTGACAAGGAATTGAATGTATGTGGTTTGGTATTTGTTCTCAATGAATGAATTGTATGATTTACTCAAATTCGATTTTATGAATGAATCGAGATGGTTTGGCTCTACTTAGCTTCAACCTTATAATACTTGGCAAGGTTGACTTTGATGTAGCATGAACGGTGCCACTACAATATGCCTTTGGAGCTTCTGGACTCCATGTATGAAGAGACCCCGGTCGATGGTGTTCTCAACGCATAGATCACTAGAGGGAGGACATGGTAATTGTAGTAACCAATTAGCAAAGTATTTCATTTTATTAATTCGTATAGCATGATTGATTCAATTGCACTACATGCCTAGTATACTAAATTGATCTCTATAGTCATATGTTAATGATTTTTTTAGATACAATACGTATTACCTTAATTATGCTTATACTTTGTTGAATAGTCTTATTCACTAGTTGTCCATGATGTTACAGGCCTAGATCTCAATTTTGATCTTGCAAAGATCGAGAAAACTTCAGAGAAGCCCTTCAAGAACCCTTCCGGCCTAGATAAGTGGACAGCAAATCATCTCTGATTGATCCACCACTGAGTGCATCAAACAACAAGTTTAGGTTTCATTTTGGGATGTTACTGCATTTAGGATTTCATGATTCGCATTAGTTTTATTTTGATATACATAGATCATGATCCCTTGTATTTTGAAACTATGTAACTCCTCCATATTGTTCATAAACTTTCTTCCTTTTTGTAAAAACATGTGTCATTACTACTATTGTACATAACATATCATATAGATGTATATTAGTTTGGTGTTATGGTATAAGTTTCATGAAATGCTTAGACTTGGGTCCAAGTGTGTATTACACGGGAGTAAGTGTGTAACTATTTTGGGTTTAATCCTAATACCCGAATTCTTTGGCTTGGATTATGACACATTCTTCACTAAATTTTATTATTATAGTAGTTGGCACCACCATAAGATTAAACATATGGTTAAATTATTGCTAAATCAATCTTAGTGAGGACCTATTTTTATTAGAGCAAAATTTAAAAAAGATTTATTGAAGGATTACCATTTGTGGCCTTCTAAGATTATTGAATCAATAAGAAAGCTTCTTAAAGTGATGACAACTTCACTTGATAAGATAACCAAGGGGGTTAAAGTTGAAGCCTTAAACTTTAGTGAGATTACTTTTAGGGAGGAATTGCTTATTATTTTTCAAGCAACCTTAAAGATGGTAAAGCGACTTATGTTTTTTTAATGAAACTCAAAGGAGTCATTTGGAATGTAGGTGTATTTTGAGGACCAAAGATCGTCTTGTCTTAATGAAACTCAAAGGAGTTAGTTGGAATGCAAGTGTAATTTAAGAATCAAAGGTCATCTAGTCAAAGGAGGTCGAAATGAGAGTGACCTTCATAGCTCTTTTAAAAGCTAAAGAAAAGGGACACTTTACCATTTATGTTTTATTTGATGCAAAGAAGGTGGTTCATGCTATAAATGGAAGCTTTGATTGGGAGATTTGTTGGAAAATGGGTTTTGGGTCAACTTTGGACCACAATAAGTGTGGGTCTCACGCATCTCTTGAGGTGAGTCCAAGTGCTAATGTATTCTCCTTCATGAGGAGATTAAATCCAAACCATTATTCATTAAAAACCATTAAGATATAAATGAGAAATTGATTTCTAAAGTGATTATTTAAAGTTGCTTGTATATAGTGACAGAAAAGGGGAGAAGGGAATCCCACATTGTCTCTGTACTAAAGTGTGTGCGTGCGCTTATATACACTAAGTGTAGATATATAATTTGGGCCCTAAGGGGCACCTATATTTTATCCTGAAAGGAGGACCTACGTGACACCACAACCACCACGCGAGCGTGCACCGCCATTGCCTCCCATCCAATCGGGTTGGGTTGGGTCAAAAGCCCATAACCCAATATGGGTCGAATGTTGGGCCCAACCTATGGGCTCTCCAAGGAAGATGTCTTTTTGTCAAAAGACAGAGTTACCATTAACAGTAACATCTATTCACAGGGTCCCCCCTAATGGTTATATCTTATTTTTGCAAAAATGAATAGAAGCATCTATTCTTCTTGGTGATTGTTGACTGTTTAGAATATTCACCAGTTCACCTATTTAAAGCCCATCTCAAATTGCATTTAAACAACAATTTCCTTCCTGCATTTTGTCATTTATGTGTGAGAGTTCAAGAACACAATTTTGTTCACCGACGTTGTAGATAACAATGCTATTTATACTGTGTGCTGATCACTGTATCTTGGGAGATAAACATCCGTACACCATGAGCACTGCAGTAGGGATGAATTTTGTCTTAAGGATATAATGTTAAATACTAGCCTTGATCGCTAAAATAGGCTATTCTGATTTTACTTTCTATAAGTTTGAATTTATAATTTTCTTTTTATACGATTGCGGTTATTTTCTGCATTTGGAACAGTTGTTGTAATCATAAAAGGAATCTAAATCCCTTACAATCTTAAGACAAAAAGTTTTTAAAGTCTTTCCATTTTGATTACTGAATTTTGTTTTCAATTTCGAGAAAACCAGTATAGACTTTGTCACTATTTTGCATAAGAGTTTTTTTTTTCAATCTTTTTAAACCAACAAAGTTATAACTCTATTGTGCAAATAAAACTTTGTTTGAATAATTCTAACTTTATTAAGGACTATTGATATTAATCTCTTTGTTTCTCGCACTCTATATTAATTCTATATACTACTGTATTTCTATATGATAGTGGAAAGTTTTTGAGCTTGTTGTGTTAAATCAGAATGGCATCTTCAAATGCTAGCACTCCATCTACCTTTACTGTTCCAACTCATGTTTCTATCAATCATGGGAAGAAGCCTAAAAAATCTAAAGGGGTAGATTTCAAGAGATCACAAGAGAAAATGTTGTTTTATCTGACTACCCTGAATTTGGTTAAGTTCCTTTATGAAGAGGCTCTTACTCTCAAAGAAAATGAGAGTGATAGGCAAGTGGTTGCTACAATTGATGCCTGAAAGCACTCTAATTTCTTGTGTATGAACTACATATTGAATGGACTGGAGGACACATATACAATGTATATAGTTTAATCAAAACCGCAAAAAGAGTTGTGGAACTCTTTTGATAAAAAGTATAAAATGGAAGATCCCGGTACAAAGAAATTTGTAGTTGGCCACTTCCTTGACTTAAAATGCGAGATTCAAATACTATAATTAGTCAAGTGCAGTATTTTCAAGTCCTACTCGATGAGATTCATGTAAAAGGTATGTCTTTAGTAATTCTTTCAAATTATTGCTATAGTTGAAAAACTACCATGAAGTTGGAAAGATTTCAAGAACTATTTAAAGCATAAACGCAAGGAAATGAGTCTTGAAGACTTAATCGTAAAATTAAGAATTGAAAAAGATAATCGTGCATCTCAAAAAAGAAACAAGACTCACCCAACAGGATCTAAAGCAAATTTAGTCAAACAAATGCACAAGAATAATGACAAAAAAAGGAAGCATGAAAATCAAGGAGGAGAAAACCAAGGTGGTGATCCAAAACAGTTTAAAGGAAAGCACTTTGTTTGCGACAAGGTTGGCTATCGTGCAAATGACTGCCACAAACGTAAAGATTAAGGAACTGCAAACAAGAAGCGTGCATAAGCTAATATAACCGAAATAGAGAAACTTTTTTCGGATGTTTTTTATATTAGCCTTTCTACTGTAATGTCCAAAGAAAACTTGATTAGAAATATTAGGGAATGGTGGGCGGTTACAGGTGCTACTAGCCATATATGTGCGGGCAGAAATATGTGCTCCTCATATCGAATTGTTGACGGGGAAAAACTATTCATGGGCAACTCTTCAACTTCTAAAGTTGAAGGTCTAAAAAAGTTGGTGCTGAAAATGACTTCAGGAAAAGAACTCACTCTTAATGAAGTATTGCATGTGCCTGACATTAGCAAGAATCTTGTATTGGGTTCATTATTGAGTAAGAGAGGGTTCAGGCCTGCATTTGAGTCTGACAAATTTATCCTCACTAAGAGTGGGATGTATGTGCGGAAGGGTTATGTAAGCGAGGAGCTGTTCAAAATTAATGTAATGCCCATTGTACCAGTTAAGAATAATAAGAATTCTTCTTCTATTTACTTGCTTGAGTCTTCTAACCTATTGCATGATAGACTAGGGCATATTAACTATAATTCTTTGCGTAGATTAATGAATTTGGATTGCTTGCCAACGTTTAAAATTAATCCAAATCATATATGTGAAATACGTGTGGAGGCTAAACTCACAAAAACTCCTTTTCATTCCATTAAAAGAAATACTGAACCTCTAGAACTTGTACATAGTAATATCTGTGATCTGAAATATGTACAAATTAGAGGTGATAAAAAGTATTTTTTTCACTTTCATTGATGATTGCACTAGATGTTGTCATGTGTACTTAATAAAAAGTAACGATGAAGCATTGGAAATGTTTATATAGTATAAGAATGAAGTTGAGAATCAATTTAGCAAAAAGATTAAGGCTCTAAGATGTAATAGAGGTGAAGAATATGAATCACCTTTTAATGAGTTCTGTTCATAACATGGAATAATTCACCAAACTATTGCACCTTATTCACCTCAGCAAAATGGTATTGCTAAATGGAAAATAGAACCTTACAAAGAAATGATGAATGCTATGTTACTTAGTTCAGGACTATCTCAGAACTTGTGGGAGGAAACAATGCTTTTTACAAATTATATTCTCAACAAGATACCTCACAAGCAAATGGAAAAATCTCCTTATAAATTTTGGAATGATCGAAGACCATCCTATAAATTCTTGAAAGTGTGGGGATGTCTAACCAAGATAGCGGTTCCTATTCTCAAAAAGGTTAAAATATGAACTAAAACTATCGATTGTATATTCATTAGGTATGCTTATTATAGTAGTGTGTATCACTTTTTGGTACACAAATTTGATATTCCTGATATGCATGTTAATATAATCATAAAATCAAGAAATGCATCATTTTTTGAAAATATCTTTCCATCCAAACCAACTCAAGAGATAAGTTCTTTGAAAAGCACTTATGATACCGAGGATAGTAATGATAAAGACCATAAATCTACAATCAAAAGAGTTAAACCTAAATGTAGTAGAAGGACAAGGATTACAACATCTTTTGGTTCAGATTTTCTAATACATCTGTTAAAACAGGAGCCCCAAAGTTTCAAGGAAGTAATGTCTTCACTGAAAGCACCTTAACAGAAAGAGGCGGTGAATCATGAAATAGAATCCATCCTACAAAATCATATATGGGAACTAGTGGATCTTCCACGTTGTTGTTAATCTCTTGAATACAAATAAATATTTAAGAAAAAGATAAAAACAGATGAATCAGTTGAGCAGTAGAAAGTTAGAATTATTGTCAAAAGCTATAAGCAAACAAAAGGTGTAGATTACTTCAATACATATTCGCCAATTACGCGAATAACATTCATATGCTTGCTAATAGCTATTACAGCTTTGTAAAACCTTGAAATACACCAAATGAATGTTAAAACAACAATCTTGAATGGCGACTTAAATGAGGAGATTTATATTGAACAACCAGAAAGGTTTGTTGTCCTGGCGAAGAAAAGAATGTGTGTAGACATGTTAAGTCTCTTTATGGTTTAAAATAAGTATCAAAGCAATGGCATGAAAAGTTTGATAAGGCAATGAATTTCAATCGGTATAGAATTAATCAATGTGATAAATGTGTGTATGTGAACAATGCAATACAAGATTATGTCATAATATGTTTATACGTGGATGATATGCTTATTCTTAGGAGTAATATTGACATAATTAAATCCATGAAGAAAATGTTGAATAAAGAGTTTGAAATGAAAGATCTGAGAGTTGCAAATACTATACTAGGAATGAAAGTTTCTAGACTATCTGATGGTTATGTACTATCTCAGTCGCACTATATCAAACAGGTACTTGAGAAATTTGATAAATATGATGGCAGGCCAGCTAAAACACTAGTAGATATAAATCTTCATCTATCTAAAAATACTGGTGAAAGCATATCCCAATTAAAATACTCTCATTTACTTGGGAGTTTAATGTACATCATGAATTGCACTCGTCTAGACATAGCACATACAGTTGGAAAACTGAGTAGATTCACAAGTAACTCAGGTGCACATCATTGGAAAGCGATCGTTAGGGATTTTCGATATCTGAGTTACACCCTTAACTATGGACTGTAGTATACTAGATATCCAACTGTACTAGAAAGTTATAGTGATTTTGATGGATATCTAACTTAAAAGATTTAAAATTTACAAGTGGATATGTGTTTACACTTAGAGGTGCAGCCGTATTATGGAAGTTAACTAAACAAACATACATTGCTAGGTCCAACATAGAATCAGAATTCATTACTTTGGATAAAGCAGGAGAAGCAACAGACCGGCTTCATCATTTCCCAAAAGATATTCCTATGTGGCCGAAATGAGTGCCTGCAATATGTATACATTGTAACAGCCAATCTACAATTGGTAGGACATAAAGTAAGATGTGCAATGGTAAGTTTCAACATATACGTTGTAGACACAACACTGTAATGCAGTTGCTCTCAAATGGAATCATATCTATTGATTACATACGGTTAAAAGATAATATTGCAGATCCGTTAACAAAAGGTTTGACCAAAGAGCTAATATACAGCTCATCAAAGGGAATGGGTATAAAACCTATCACTTAAAAGTTGATAAAATGATAACTTAATCTATCTAACTAGAGATCCCAAGATCTAAATTCAATGGGACAACCAAGTTGTGTGTGACTTAGTAAAATCACTGCGGAGATTATCTTTCTTTCTCATTCTTATGATGATACAGTGATGCTTGCAACGTTAATTAGGATAAGCTATACTTTTAATGATTCTTATAGTTTGGACATCCAAGTGGGGTATAGCAGGTCACTCTTAATAAGAAGTCACTTATGTGAGTGTGAAGGGGCCACTTGCATGAGAATTTCTAAGGTTGAGTTTTCTGAAGCACTCATAAAAACCAGGTTTGTTCAAGGCCAAAATGAACACAATCATGAAAAAGAATTATGTCACGGAAGTAACTATGTGAGTTCTATTGTTTTGATTTACACGAAAGCAAAACAATTCAAAACATCATCTTCACTAATTAACAAATAAATCCGATAGAATTTTATAAAAAATGATTCAAGGCCAAAAACTATTTTTCCCTATACAATAACTTTCTAACTTTACTCTCTCTCTCTTTCATGTCCTCATTATCATTTGTATTATAATACAACCAATATTTATTCATGTGGGGGATTATTGGAAAAATGGATTTTTGGTCAACTTTGGACCATAATAAGTATGGGTCTTACATATCTTTTGAGGCAGGTCCAAGTGCTAATGTGTTCTCCTTCATGAGGAGATTAAACCAAAACCATTGTTCATTGAAAACCATTAAGATATGAATGAGAAATTAATTCCTAAGATGACTACTTAAAGTTGCTTGTCTATGTTAACAGAGAAGGAAAGAAGGGAATCCCACATTGCTTGTGTACTAAATTGTGTATGTACTTATATACACTAAGTGTGGAAATATAGTTTGAGTCCTAAGGAGTACCTATATTTAATCTCGGAGGGAGGACCTATATGACACCACAACCACCATACGAGCGCGCTGCTGCCTGTCCGGTCGGGTTGTGTAACACGCCGACCCAGCTTAATCTTGTTTAACGCCTAATGAATGATGCTTTAGTTGTTAATTGTGTTTTGCTTTTGTTTTGGGTTTGTTGCAAGTCATGGATAGGTAGTTGGGTTGAGTTTGACCTGGATTACAGACCAAGCCCTTTTTTATAATTTTAGTTTTTCTAAGACACCGTCATTTTCGTATCATCTTGGTGTCAACACGTGTCTTTTGTTGAGCTCGTTAACCTTTGTAACTACGTCGTTTGCAAACGGTGTCGTATGATTCCGTTGGACCCGAATTTGACTCGAACTGTAATTAGCCTCAACCCTTGGACTTGCTTACAAGTTGGACTTTAAGCTTATCTTATATAAAGCCTCCACTGCCTCCTTCTTTCTCTCGTTCGTTCTCTCTAGCTCTTCTCTTCTTCTTTCTTGCTTTTTCTCCCATGATTATGCCAAGGAAGAGGACTTTGGGCCTTGACTCTTGATTTGTCTTTTGCAGGTGGAAGTGAGGTGAGCTTTGGTTTTTGAAGTGATTTCCATCTTCTACTCTCATTCTTCACGTCCATTTCCTAGACTTGCACTTATGTCACTTGCTTTCCTTCATGCATGGTGATTAGGAGTGGGTTTGGACGTTGGATTCGAGCTTAAGGACAACCATTAGTGTGTTTGAACTCAATTAAGGCAAGTATAAGCATAATTTGTATGAATCCATGTTGGTGTATGCTTGATTTTCACTAATTCTCATGATCTTGCATGTGAAACATGTTCACAGCCCAATTTGTATTTAGTTTCCTCTATTAGATGTGTTTTTGCTACTTTTGTATCTCCCCCAGTGATTCTATATCAGATGCAGAAATTCGACCCAACGCATTCACGGCTAAGCCGTGAAATGTGCTACGGCTGAGCCGTAAAACGCACTAAGGCTAAGCCGTAAGCCCCACCGTGACCCATCCATAGATCAATACAGGGTGACACCAAAAATAATTGAGAGTATGCAAATCTGCAACCCTTCTACGGTCTAGCTACAGCTAAGCCATGCAGTCTTCTACGGCTAAGACGTAAGGTACTTTCGGCTAAGCTGTAAGGTCACCTACAACTAAACTGGAAGACATGAACAGTCAAAAAGATAGGAAGGAAATAAGACTTGTAGGGCTTCTGAAATAGAAGGTAGGCAACCTCGACTTGCCCAACGGAACATGATAAGATGCATGAATGATCTCGAGAGCTACGAATCATTCATGTTCGTTATCCAGTTAGTAAGCACCTTCCTATGGGTGTTGGTTTAAGGGACTTCGGTGCACCCTATGATGCAATGCAACACTAGACAACGGTGCATCTGAAAACTTAAAACTACATTATCATACACGATTAGAAACATTGGATAATTAGATTAGGGTTGGCTAGTCAAGAAATTCGATTCGATACGATAAGAATTGCTTGCATGGCATCTCGCATTATAATCATTCATCTCCACTTTATAGCATAATTGAGTTGATGACTTCTTTACTATGTTTCCAGCACCTTGAGTATGCACGTCTGTTCTTAAGCTTGCACGTATAAGTAATGGTCTTGAATATGCACGTATGATATGCTTGTCACGATATGCACGATCTCCTCAAGGTTTAGTACATGATTGACTCTGTATGGTCAGACACTACTTAGCCTCAGCCTTAGGATCTCAACGGGGTAAATTTGGTGTAGTTATATGGCTTTGATGCAGTAAGGACATGTCTTGGGGAATCCGGACCCTAAGAACCCGAGACCCATTTGTACCCTGGCCTGGTTAATGGTGTTCTCAGTACTGATATAAGATCTCTATTTTGGGAGCATATGGCAATGTAGTAGCCAACTAGTTATGTACACAACCCGTATACCTTGATTCAAATGGCATATTGTATTTACTGCACGACTGCTTAGTATATGCACTTGACCTGCTATGAATTACATCATGTTCTTTATTCTATTAGAGACAACATGTGTTAACTTGTTATTGTTTATACTTTGCTGAATCGTTGTATTCACGAGTTGTATTTGGTGTTGCAGGCACAGATATCCAGACCAACCCCTTGTTGGTTGACCAGACTCCTAGCGAGGCCCCCGAAGTCCCATTCGGACTAGAGGAGTGGATGTAGTCACTCCATCGGAGAGCGCCATGGACATATTTGCAAATGAGTCTTCTTCATTTTGAGAATTGTCACGATTGGATTCAGTCATGAATTGTATATATATTTTGGCTTCATTTTGTAAAACCTTTATCTATATGTCATCTTTTGCCTTTATACTCTATTCTTGTATTTCTAGTGTGATGTTTTGATATCTACAGCTTCCACGTACATGTTTGGCACGTGTGAATCTTTTCTTGTGCGTATGCATTTAGACTGGATCTAAGTGTATAGGCACGGGAGTACGTGTGTCATTGGTTAGGCTTTCACTAACCCCCGATCTACTGGGCTCGGGTTGTAACAGGTTGGGTTGGGTTAGGTTTGGTCAAAAACCCATAACCCAATATGAGTCGGATCTTGGGCTCAACCAGTGGGCTCTCCAAGGAAGATATCTTTTTATCAAAAGACAGAGTTACCATTTAACAGTAACATTTGTTCACAGTGTCCCCTCTGCATAGCAGTGTCTTATTTTTGTAAAAATGAACAAAAACATCTATTCTTTTGTAGATAACAGTGCTGCTTCTACTGCGTGTTAATTATTGTATTATGGGAGACAAACATCCGTATACTGTGAGCACTGTAGCGGGGACAAATTTTGTCTTAAGGATATAGTGTTAAACACACGCCTTGATCGTCAAAATATACTATTCCGATTTTACTTTCTGTAAGTTCGAGTTTATAATTTTCTTCTTATACTACTGTGGTTATTTTTTTTTAATTTGAAATAGTTGCTGTAAGCACAAAAGGACTCTAAGTCCCTTACAAGATTAACCTAATTATTTGGATATCAAGACCTTCATTTCTTATGTTGTTAACATAAAGTTTGTTTTCATTCGTAGTTTTCAGAATGGAGTAGCTCATCCTTCTTGCTAAGTTGAGCTGTACTTGAAATATTATTTGTATATGGATATTGAGAGCTAGGGCCGCTTTTTTGGTTCATTTGTCGTTTCCTTGTGCATATAGTTTTATTTTGGTGCTTGTTGTTGTTGTTGTTGTTGTTGTTGTTGCTGTTGTTGTTATTATTTTTGTTATATAACTTATTAAAGGGGTTCAAATTTTTAATGAATGGGCCGCACTACGGAGTTCAACTCCATAGTGAGACAACCCATCCCTATTGAAGATAATTTAGAGTATCCCTATTGAAGATTATTTAGAGTTTGGTAAAATTGGATTCTGTTATTTGAATTTAATATATATAAATATAAATATAAAACTTATTGAAGGGGTGCAGTTTAGTAAATGGGCCACACTAAGGAGTTCAACTCTATAGCAAGACAACCCATCCGTATTGATCATAAATTAGAGTATCCCTATTGAAGATTATTTCGAGTTCGGTAGAATTGGATTCTATTATTTAAATGAAACTGAATCTTCAAGAATTTTGAGAAACATATATATATATATATATAAACTTGAGCTTAAGATGAGTTCATAAGCTCATGCCCATGGGGCCCACTTGGGGATCCAGATGGGAATGTGGAAGGGCAGATTTGAAGGACTCCCTAGGGACCTCATCTCTTTAAAAAATCTGCCCCCAACACTTTTTCTATCATTTCCATCTGGGCCCCAAAAGTTTTATGGTCAACAGTCCATTTAGATGGGTGTCAATTGATCCAATGGTCCAGTAAATTCGAATTTAATAAAAAATTTGTGGACATGTACAATTCAGTATGGTTATGTGTTTGGTCCATTTGGATGGAACAAGGGTGGGCCTTAGAAGTTTACGCTTATGAAATTTTTTATATCACCCAATTTAAACCTTACAACACACATGGGACCCCCATATGCAAGGTTTAAATTGAATAAAAAGATGAGCCCCACCTAGAGTTCTTACAAAAAAAATGGTGAATACTAGTTCTCAAAAAATTATTTCTCATAATCCAGTAAAAGTGGTAAGGGATGGATGTATATTAATATTTCACATACACATACACACACGCACACACATATATATGAAAGCGATTAAAAGAAGAAAGGTGAATACTTATACACAATTATTAAACAATCTCCCGTTAATATAAAATGAACAAGAAAACGAATTATCAGCCATCACCCTAGAAACCTTCTTCATCTCATCTTAATTTATTTTTACAAAAAAAATTTATTTTGATAGCTATTTTGAATATATTCACTTTTATTTTTTTAATTTTAGATATATATTTCTTAAAAATTCTTTAGAAATTCAAAGAGATCAGATTTTAGAGGGAATCCATATTAAGATAGTGGCCGGACCCCATTATTAACTACCAGGGGCACCTTACCTAGATTTTCCAGATCACAAATCCCGCCTCAAAGATGTACGATAACTGTAAATGAAAAATCATTATTGCAAGAGACAAGAATCTCATAATACCGAAGGCAAGGATCCGGTAGTCGGCGATGATGGAGGGGAGATGGGCCCCACTTTGATATCGGCGTAGATCCTCTTACTCCTCAGCCATATATACGGAGTCCTAAGAATCTTTACTCGTTCGTAATCCCTGTACAAAGAGAACAAAAGGTACCTACTCTGCCTCTCTAAGGACCATTCTAATTTATGTTCCTACCTTGCGGGTGCCAAAGTGGACAAAGTTGTACTCTTCGGGGCCACTACAATAACTATCGAGTCTAGTTGTAAAAGTGTGCAAGGTCACCTTTATGACATATTTGTGTTCAAAAAAATTTCTTTTTCTGAGGCAGCGGATTTAGGGTTTTAAAATTGTGAGATTTTAGTCGTT
Organism: Sextonia rubra; assembly: GCA_037013555.1. Lineage (NCBI taxonomy): Eukaryota > Viridiplantae > Streptophyta > Magnoliopsida > Laurales > Lauraceae > Sextonia > Sextonia rubra. The sequence continues at coordinate 129,141,770 of JASUAD010000001.1, forward strand.
AAATAAATAAAGTGAAATTAGAGACAATTTGAGACCATCACCAAAAAAGTGCCTTTGCTCCCGAAGTTTACTGGGTCTCACGTGATAAACGACACCAATGTACAGCAGAGAATTGATTTTGACATAGGCAACTTGAAGTTCTTAATAATCAAACGAAGGGCCTACGCAATTGAATAGTGTCTCAAATTTTAGTTGGTTGAGATGTGAGGTCATGAGTGTAAAAGGCTTAGATTCATCTAAGTGGGCCTCTTACTTTGGATCGTTTCCACACTAAAAATATTATGATTCTTCTTGAAAATTTGCTCGCAATGAAATATGACACACTCTTAGTCCAATTGTAGTCTTTACATTCTCGGTAAAGATCTTAGAAAATAGTCCTCGCTAATTAGAATCAAATAATTTTGGACCAGATGTCAAAAGTCCGAAAGCTGACGAAAGATACCCTAATTCATTAAAAAAAACACAAACCCCCCTTTAACATGGACAACATGAATAGATAGCAGGCCCACATTCCTTTGGTCATAGCTAAAAAAAACAATCACCACACCAACCGGCACCTTTCACTTATTATCGTCATCTTCTGCTTCTACCGTCCTTTTGAAAAAATAACAAAGATGTAACCCTCATTAAAGAATTCATTTCATTTGATGTTAGCAAGGGTATTAATATAGAAAAGATATCCCAAGTCAAAAGGCTATGCATGCCTTTTGTTCTCGTGACCAAACAAATCGAAATTAAGAGTGATGCAACAGAAGTATAAAAATGGGCTGATTTTTCGCCTGATGCTTATCCATGATGAGTTATATCCATTTTCCACCCACACTGATAGGCCTACATCTAGGTGAGCAATGGTCTAGCTCACAAAAGAGAATGTGCAGTCTAATATAGGTGAAAGTTCAAGACATTGTAACTTATAAATTATAATTATGTAGGTATAAGAAGCTTCATTATCAATTAAATTTGTACATGTTCAATTTTTTGATCACATGAAGAATACAAAGATATATGAACATAATTTTTATTTAAAGGAAAGTTTAATTATAAACTGGCTATGAAATTCAATTTTGTTGACATTAATGGAAACCTCTCAACGCACGTCAATTACTTGAATAGAGTAGGATAAAAGCTTTAAAATACAAAATAGGGCGAACCAAAAACTAGTTAGATCTCATTACTATATTCACCTATTTAAGAGGCCAAAGTCCTAACAGCTAATTTATTCTACATCAAAAGTGACGAAAAAACAAGTGTTTGGAATTGTCATTTAATTGAAAAAAGAAATTTTTGATAGTTTAAGCTATTCTGGGACTATTGTTAATAGTGGTTTAGTTCATGGGAAATAAGCGTGCACAGTTATTGTGAAAGTGTGCGTCTAAACAAGTGTTTCAAGCTGTCGTTTATTGAAGTATTAACAGTTCTTGTTTTTTTTAATTGTGAAAATAGTCATATTTTTTTATAAATTATTAATGAAATCTTTTTTTAAAATTAACAAGTTTCAAAAGCTATCGTTTTTTCAAACGCCTGTTGTTTTCTTTAAATTATTAAGTGTTAGTAGCTGTTATTTTGTCCTAATTTTTTTAATTTAAAAATATCTATAGAATTCATATAATCATCCATCCAATAAATATAAATAAATATCCATCTATTGGATGCCAACAATAATCCATTTGATATGAACAACCATCAATTACCCCAATTAAATTCATTTAAGTTAAAACTCAATCCAACACATAAAACCAAATGCTTCAAATGAAGTAATTTTAAGACAAAATCATTCAGACTAAAGTCAAAAGGGCAACAAAATGAAATAAACTAATTTAGAAGTCTTATACATAGGCTAATTAATGATATCGCTTAGAGTGAGATCCCCAAAAGTTCTATTTCCACTGACTAACCAGATGGACTGATTGAGGATCTCATTGAAACAATCCCCTATGGCATCTTAAATACTCAAGCGATGAACCAATGTCTCATAATCAATACAAACATCTTTCTTTCAAATGTATCAACCGATCCTAAATTATTCCTATTTGTGCACTTGCTTGGTTTTTGAACGATATGTTGCTTCCATGTTGTGTGCTGTTGATAAACCGCACAACATTTATTTTGTCAAACCGTGGGGTGATATCCTCCACTGAAGTGGGGCTGTGTAAGCTTCCATCTATCCATGTCATCATCTGAACGAAAGAGGAAGAGAGGTCTACTTCAGATTCTAAATATTCTTGGCCTTTTGTTTGGAGGATTGTGAGGATGAGAGAGTGTGTGGGCCTCATGAGAGAACGGGGAGGGATGGAAAAGGGTTGTATTTGGATGAGAGAAAGATGGAATTTGTTTCGATACATGGAGTTGGCTTGGATAGGTAGACCCAACATAGAAAAGCTTTTTTGTCAGCTATTTGGCTTCTTCCCTTTTACTTCCTAGTTTAGCACTGTAGAACTATCAAGATGGTCCCAAGAAGAGAAGATATTGATAATTAATTGTAACAAAAATTATCCAAATCTAGAGGTCCCATGGGCCAGTAAGCCTTGTGGCCAAGATTTTGTGGTTTGATGCGCATTTCAATCATACAAAAACCCTGAGGATGCTATTTTTCTTACCATCTAAGTATATGGGTTAACCCATATACTTAGTGGTGTTGCCTTGACTAGGAGTAGTTTTCTAGAGAGAATCGATTTCAAGGTTTTTTTAAGTATTTTTTTTTATTAAGGTATACCTAGATGGCACAACTTAAGATGCACCAAACTGATTCATGTTGAATCATTTTATAACCTTGATTTAAAGAACCCTTCAGCCCTAAAACCTTGATGGCTAGTTTACTTAGCATATGTCACAACCCGAGCCCAGGGACCGGGGGTCAGAGAAGGTCTAACCAATGACACACGTACTCCCGTGCATGCACACCTAGACCCCGTCCAAGCATACACACACAAGGGATCAATCACACGTGCAAACAACTGTACGCGGAAGCTGTACGTATCAAGGCATATAACAACATACCAACAGATACAATGGATTACAAAGGATCATGAATTGATAACAAGAACAAATTACAAGAACGTATGACAATATAGCGGGCTTACAATAATCAAAAATCAAAATACAGATATCACTCAAGCCCACGGTATAAGTACAGAAAAATCCCCTCAATAGACTGAGACTCAATGAAAGGGGAAAAACCAAAATGATGCAAACCGTACTCTGGAGGATGGATCAAGTCTACTCCTCTAGGCCGGAGGGGGCCTGGCGAGCCTCTCCTGTAGTCGGGTCGACCGACGCAGGATCGGGAGAGGGATCTGAGCCTGCAACACACAAAGACAACTAATAAGTACGACGACTTAGCAAAATATAAGCAACAAGAAGATAACACGAATTGTGTATACTAAGCAATTATGCAAATGAATAAACATGCTATCGGAATCATAAACAGATAACAGTCCAAGTGGCAACTACATTGGCCATTTTCTCCCTTACGAGAGCGGACGGAATGAGAACACCAGCGACCGGGCCAGGGTACGCATGGGTCTCTAGTTCCCGGGGTCCGGAGTCCCAGGACAGAACACTCTGCAGAGGCAAACACATAACTAAACCAAAGTTAACCCCGTCGGGTATCCTAAGGCTGAGGCTCTGTAGTGCCATATAACAATCACAATCAAATCAGATGATGCACCTCGATCAATCAATCATATCAGATCACATACCACATACAGATTTTACATATCACGCTGAACAAATAATAGGAAGTGCATCGCATAAACTGATACGGATACTGAATGCAATTGAGCAATAACGGAAAGTACTGAATACGGATAACAATACCAAATGCAGATAAGCAGTTACCAAGAATAGTCTCAATTACTAATAACAATGAAGCACTGATGCACATACTCCAGTAGAGTAACAGTAAAACGCAACACACAATAATAGAATGGTCCCACCCGGGCTTCGCTCTGGGGTTGCTGCATTTCCCACAGAATCGAGAGGTCCAGCGCAGAACACATAAGAGGGCATAACCGAAATCAATATGCTGTACAAATCAAACAGATCAAGTACCTGTATGAATCAAGGTCAATTACAAGCCAATCCTACACTAATTATCCAGCGTTTCTAACCGTGCATGTTGATGTAGTTTTAAGTTGTCCGATGCACCATTGTCTAGTGTCGCAGTGTCGGAAATGTGCACCGAAGTCCCTTAAACCAACACCCATGGGGAGGTGCTAAACAACTGGATAACAAGCATGAATGATTTACAGCCCTCGAGATCATTCATGTCATTCAGACATTCCATTGGGCATGTTCAGGTTCGCTACATTCTAACATGAAAGTCATATACGGTCTTTTGCTTAAACATAGTCCTTTTCATTCAATTCTCAGGGCTCACGGTGTAGCCGTAGGTGACCTTTCGGCTTAGCCGAAGCATCTTACGGCTTAGCCGTAATATGCACTGCGGCTGAGCTGAGGTTCCCCAAATATCCATCCGGATTTACGGCTCAACCGTATTTTACTCTACGGCTCAGCCGTATCCTCGTCCACGGCTTAGCCGTAAGACAATGTACGGCTTAGATCAGGCTGGGCCGTAGAAGAATGGCAATTCGCCAACTCTCAGTTATTTTCAGATAACAGTCTGTACTGTTCTACGGTTAGGGTTACGGTTGGGTCTCGGCTTAGCCGTAAGCCATTTTACGGCTTAGCCGTAGCACATTTCACGGCTTAGCCGTGAGTGCACGGAGTCATTTTCCTGAAATTGTTACAGTCATACAGAAAGTGGGCAAAACGGCTGGAAACAGAAACAGAACAACAAAAGGAGCTTAAAAGGGCTGTCTAATACTGAGAAACACAGTGAAGAATCAAAACACAACAATCAAATTCACATCAATCGGTGTTCATACAACTTGAGCTTATACTTGCCTCACAAATGGAAATCACTCGTTGCTTGGCTCAGTCCACCGGGAAACACACGCGAACAAGCTCCTTCCTTCCTCCCTCAAGCAATCGAACAGAGATGGAGAAGGAGAGAAAGAGAGCTGACGAGAGAGAGACGAGCTGGAGAGAGAGAGAGAGAAGAGACGATCGAGAGAAAAGAAATGGGTTGGTGAGATATTTATAAGGTAACTTGAGTCAAATTTACATCTAAGTCCAACCAGCTTATACAAATATCAGTTTAAGTCAAATGACGGTCCAACGAGAGCAAACGAAATCATTTGGATCCAAGACAGTTACGAAAATCGACAAACTCAACGAGATACACGCGCTGACGTCAAAATGACGCAAAACTGACAAGGTCAATCAAAAGCCAAAATTACGAAAAAGGGCTCGAACTAACTAGACCAAGTCAAACTCAACCCAAACAATCTCTCTAAAACTCAAAATCAAAGAAAAACAAAATCAAAACACACTTAGCGCTAAAAACACACACTAATCCGGATCAACTCGGGTCGGAGTGTTACAGCATACATAGGAATTTATAATTAAATTAGTTTATCTTCAAAATTATAATTAAAGAGGTGAGAGGTGACAGACATAATGTATTGATATAGATGGACCTTGACTTTCATTTGAATTAATAGGTGGTGGCCGGGTGTTATTTCCTATCTTCTCTTGATTATATTTCAATAAAGAAAAATTTATTCAATGCCTATTTTTTAATATTCACCTTTGATCTTTATTTTTAACTACTTAGGGTAAAAGTTCCTCTATATTTTTATAGAAACAAATAGGTCCTAAATAAATGAAATATGGTATATTTCCTTTATTCCAATGATGAAAAAAAAAAAAAACTAGCAACAACAATAAATTTGTAGCTCATAGATTGCCAAACAAATTTAAAGGACAGTCCCCTGTGGTGCTCCTTTTTTGTTTTATTGGTAGCATAACTAGAGATCAAAACCTCAGAATTACAACAGTGGGCGCCATCTACCATCTACCATGTCCCAGGTTCTTATTAACCAATGCCTCATCCACCTCCCTTCACTATAGATTGATTGTTTTCAAAGGGGTCTCAAGAACTTTCTTGGCATACTGGTTGAAGTTAATCACACATTAATGCAATAGTTATTTTCACAATCATCATTATCATCACCACTTTCATAAGCACCATACTGCAACATGTGTTTTCTCCGCTTAATAAAATAACATGTTTTTCTTAGTTAACACTTTGAACTGGAAACTTGGTCGTTGCCTACTTCAAAGACTATTTTTGTGGAATTTCTATGTTCTCGTGGAGATTGCATTGTGGTAGTCAAAATTTAATAAAACTAAAGTGGTGATAAAATGGATCGTTTTTCAATTTTCATTGGAAGTTGCTATTGCTAATATAATGAGAGAATCATGATGGAGTTGCATTGTCTAACTGAGTGGACCAGGATGGCAATTGGAAGGTGCTAATAAATTCCTCAAATGTCAAATCCTACAATAAGAGAACAATTGGAATCTCTCCATGTTTTGGTGTCAAAAGACTGTCCTTACTGTCTCCTATCTTACAAATATGAAAAGACTAACCGCGGAATCTTTATTTTAATCATGATAAATTAAAATATCATATACCATTAGATGGAATAACAATTTTCTATGAGACTATAAACAAAGTCTTAGATGACATTATAACACTATATTGTTTAAGCTGAAGTCAGCTGAGTAGGGCCTAACTTGATCTCAACTTAAAAGAAAAATAAAATGTCACCTTCATTTGCTTATTTGTCAAGAACAAGTGAGTAAACCTGGCTCATATCCGTTAACCTGGCTCATAAATTGGTTCAACACTGTTAGGTTTTATCTCTCTTTGTTTTTTTAAGACCCAAAATTATTAGGGCAAAGAAGGGGCCTAAGGGATTATGGTTTTGATGAGGTTGGAGGAGAGACACAATGATAGCAAATGGACAAACCCTATGAATGGTTACCCTCATTCCACGATCAGTTGCTGCTCTCCTCTTCCAACGAATGTTAACCGATGAGGCCCAAACCAGGCCTCTCCCTTCCTGATCAAATTTACCAAAACAACCCTTGAAGTATTCTGTTGGTTGAAAAAATCTTGCCTTCAATTCATTTATAATAAGCTCAACAAGCCATTGCTTGGCAACTCATTAGGTCTGAATCTGAACTGACTCAACCAGGAAATTGGGGGTTGAACTGTTATTTAAAAGGTCAACAAATTAGACTGGCTTCGATACTTTGGCCCCCTCCCTTGTTTTTTGGTACCTAGCTTTGGGAGCAGGGACCGTGAAACCCAAGTCAAAAGGAAAAAAATCTGCTTTGATAGAAAAAAAAGCTCAACAATGGAGAAGAAGCTTGCTCATATATGAAGAGAAACCATAAATCGAATTTTAAGTAGTAAAATGGGAAGCAGGGCAGCCAACCAACGAGGCAACCATGGTCCTCAAGTTGGTCAAATGTTGTGCATATAAACTCATAAGGGCCCGTTTGTTTATTTCCCTTCAATGTAAAGTTAAAGTTATCTCTCATTTCACTACACAACTACCCAAAAGAGTCAAATCAAAATATTACATCTCCAAAAAATTCTTTTACCTTTTTACAAAAAAAAAAAAGTCAAAAAATTACTTTTTTATTCCACTAACAAACAAAAAATTTTTACTTTTCACACAAAAAGTCAAAAAGTCATATTCAATTTTCACTAAAAAAACAAAAACCAATCATTGAATTGATTTAACCCCTCTTATTTTTTTATCTTTTAAATTTACCATTCACCTCACTTCACCCCATTAATTAAATAAACAAACGGGCCCTAAAAGATGCCATATTATGCCTTAATGAATCTAACAAGTTCTAATTGAATCAATTGACAATTGTCCAATTAATACCAGTAATGAGTTTTTCACTGAGCCAGCAAACCTGATTTACTCTACTTGAATTTATTTCACAATCTTCTTTTATATTCCTTTGACTATATATATATAAATGAGCCTCAAACATATTTGAAACCGAGTCACTCGGAAGCAACTCACAATAAAAGCATCTGGTCTGGAATTTATATGCAAAAAGCTAATGAATCATCCCTGCTAAAAAGTTCGTCATGGGTTAAGGTGGTCACTAATGGATCAAATTTTATTTTATATATATATGAAAAATAATTCTATAAAAATTAATTCTCATCACTATTTTATTAGAAGTTTAAGTGGAACCCATTTATCACCCAATTCAAATCTTATAATACACAGAAATCCCCCTGACAATCATATATCTCAATTTTCGATCAAATTCAAATTTACTGAATCATTACATCGTCTATACACTAATTTAAATGAATACTTCTATCATACATAAATAAATAAATATATATAATATGATAAAAGACACCCAAACAGCCTACAGCCCTCATTATTTAGGCAATTGATAGGATACCTATGAGACTGAGTAGGTTAGGGGATCAAATTGAGTGGATGTGAAGCCAGGGTATATCCGAAAAATTTTACTTACAGGGGCGACTATGTCAAAAGAGAAATCTTAAAAGGACATATGTAAAATCAAACACAGAATTTTCCAAAAACGTACATAGGGGGTTTATACAATTTTTTTTTGGGGTCATGGCCACCCCCAGCCCCTGTTCTGGCGGTGATGCGAAGCACATGACTTCGTGTTTTCTAGACCATTGACATGATGGACCAGGACCAAAATGTCTTCCGAACAGGAAGATTCTATCATTCCATCTGATGCATGACAAAAATCATGGGCCATGTCTGTAGATAGTTGGCCATTTCATGACTCCCTAAAAACTCAGTAAACATGACTTGGATATCCCAAGCCTTAGCAACTTTGGTTAGTCTAACTGTGCGCTTAACGTGATGGCCTAGCAAGTTGAGTCAACTCGTGCTAACTCGGACGAGCCAAAGCATATTCCTAAAATTATAAAACGATTGGCACCTTTCTGTAATATTTGCAACTAGTCGTAGGATGTTGTGTGAAACTGGATAAACAGGGAATGGAGGAAAACTAGAGCAGTCACATGGAGAGCAAGGTGGGCCACCTGCTGAGGCCAGTGCATAGTGCACCTTGTGGGACCCACCAGTGATAGCTACATCCCTCCAGTCGTACATCCGTACACTTGTCCCCCTGCAATTTGTTGCCCTCCTATCAACATCAAATTTCAGAATTGCCCTGTTCATCAGAAATGCAAATCATATTACTCCTCAATTCTAGTGTGTTCGGTAAATTCATGAAATGCTAATTATATTGGTCTTCTATTTCGGCGTGTTTGGTAAATTCACTTTACTTGTAAATTGAGATGAAAAGTCATTTTTAGATACAAAAAATTAAAAGCAGTCAAATTAAAAATTCCACATTTCAAAAAGAATTTTCTATTTTTATATTAAAAAGTTAAAAAAACTACTTTTTTAGGCCACTAAATGATAGAAATATTTATTTTTAATAAAAATATAAAAAATTACATTTTTTTTTACTAAATGATAAAATGTCATTATTTTTTTATTTAACCCCTCTTATTTTTGTATCTTTTAATTTGACCATTTACCTCTTTCTATTTTTCTCTCTTATAAGGACCTCATGACACAAATCAGAAGTCAAATAGAGAACTTGGACACATCTCAACCATTCACAGAGTATTGGACCCAAAGCTGTTTGCATCAAACATACAGTTAGGACCTTGACTGTTACAACAAGGACATGGACTTTTCCGTTTCACCATTTATTTGTCACCATAATTTTTTTTTTTCTGATGACTTAGATTATACCTCATTAGCTCAAACTTTGGATATTTAGCCTACGGACCAGAGGTTATCCTAATCTGATGAGCAAGGACTATTCCTTAAGGGTTACATATATGGCTACACATATAATATCCGAATAATACAAGATGTGGGAGTTCAACTTGAGACCTTGGGGAGCAAACCGAAGGCTTAAACCATTTGAGCCTTAACGGTTTATTTGTCACCATAGTCACTTTTCAATATTATTCATATGTATCAGCCATTGATTAGAAGGAAAGGATAATCCTTTTAGGGACCATCCATCAAGTCCGCTACGATGCATTATTTTGACGGTTCGGATCAATGTAAGTGCAGCAATCTGCATGATTTCTTTCTGTCTAAAGTAGGATTAATAATGCGCCTGGTTGGGCTGAGCTGAAGCTTCTGATAGATTATACAGTCATCCCATTTAGTTATCAGGCCAAAGACGTGGGCCTACATACATATTCTGTTTAAACGGCTGGGCCCAGCACCAGTCCTTTAGTAATAGTAGACCCAGTTTGTTTGATGCTTGGCAATTCAATATGACTTCCATAATTGGTTAACTTACCAGTTTTTTTTTTTAATGTTTAGTACAAATTAATTGCTTGTAAGGAGCAAAAGTGACCATAAAATACAAGAAAATATGAGCATTATCTTCAGCCCGATCCTACTAGTCCACATGGTTAAAAGGTCAGCCAAAAACAGGCTGGCCTTGAAAGGTACAACTTGGGCAGGTTGGGTCGTAAGCTGGGCAAGAGAGTTGCAAGAGGCCAGCCGGAATTATCCATTCCCTTTGGTCTTCAGGCCAGAGCCAACCCGGACCTTAAAACACCCGCCTCAAATTTAGACCCAGGGCCACTTGACTAAAAGTTCATTATCCATTCCACTGGTCTAAGGGCCGCATAATCCCTCACATGTGTAAACAGTAAACACATACAAAAAATACATGAAAACCACAATATCCAGAAGGGTGTGCTAAATGAGGAAGAGCAGCCCACTTGGGTGGATAAAGTGAGAAATGGCCAGACACCCATTTGTCGCCCATTTGTCTTTGCCAGGCCAGTTCCTCGATTGAGGCAGGATTTTTCTCCAGCAGAAAAAGGTGCCCCTAACACGTGATCTAAATGCTCTGTTTATGTTCCTACGTGTTTTTCTAAGGCCATCAATCTCTCCCCCAGAAGTGCCTATGGATAGATGGCATTTTGGTCATTTTTAAAAATTTTTCAATGACACAACAGGGACGGTCTAATGTGATTTGATGGCCACCAAACCGAAGCCATTCCTACTCCATTCTCTCTTTCTTGTCTCATTATTTCCAGAATTCTCCAATTCAACTTTCAACCTTGTCTGTCCTTTGCATGGAAATATGGAATTAGAAGAGGTGTCTTAATCTTTGAATAATGTTTTTCTTCAGGCTTTGGTAGGAGAATCCTTGAATTTTGATTCGAATCATTTTGTCCCACACCACCTTTGTTGAACAACATTCTTTCTAGTCCACCATACATCTTATGCCCAATATTCCTCTCTAGAATTTTTAAAATTCTTAGCTCATCAGCTTATTTCGAAGACACCCATGAAACTATTTTCACCATTAACAACCAAAACTAGCCTCACCCATCCAAGCCTAGAAAGTCATTATGCATTGGTTGATTGAGTTTTGGGTTCCATTTGTACCATAGCTCCAAAGCTTGGCTTCACTCGGCTTTGACTCGGGAAGTCAGCTCAACTTGAAGGTCACTAAGTCGGACGAGCGTAGCTGAGTCTACCATGAACTCCGTCAAACTCACTCAAGTCACTTGTGATAGTCTTGAGTTTTAGAATTGTTGTTTATCCAAAATTTTGAAATGGCATCTGTCCCATTAGATGGAAACTTGTTGTGCAAACATGCCTTCACCTATATTCATTAATTTTTAAAATATATCTTTTTTTTATCGCTTTCTTGGCCTATGAATAAGACCGAATCCATTGGATTTTTTAATGGGAAAAACATTTATAGGGTCCTCAATTCTTAGCTTTGTGAGCGTCTAATTTCCTGCTTTTTTTCCCTCGACAATTATTGTTTTGTTTTCTATCTATTTATATCTTGGAACCTACTCATTAGAAGCCAATTTTCACCATTCATATTGCTTCCTCTTTGGGGTAACAAGTCAATTTTAGATGCAATGGTTTTTAGGATTAGTTCAAATGAGTCAAAGCCGACGGTAGATGAAGCTTGACTGTGCTGGTTCAAACAATTTTTATTGGGTAAGCTTCAGTGCTTAGTGCTTTTAATGAATTGGTCATTGGTAGCAGCATTTTCTGACTAAAGGGGGCTAAATTTGATGAAATACGTCCTGATTTTCTGTTAATTACTTGAAGGCTTGTTGGGAACAGTACAAAGCTAAGTCATACATCCACGGCAGAGATGCCTGTACCCAAGACCAACAACCATAATAACTAACATATGCATATTTCTTCACGAGACCCAAAGTGGACAAAAATCTGAAAACCAAAAAAAGGAAAAAATGTACCCAGAACACAAAAGAAGAAGATGAAAAGAAGGAAGTAAAATAGTAGGTAGTAGGATTGTGTGGAAACATTCCAAAAGAATGTTCAAGGGACAATGTTTTAGGAACTAGCCACCCAAAGGAGCTCCCAACTCAACATCCCCTTGTTTCCATGCTCTCCCCCGTTGCACCTTCTGTTGCTTGGCCTTTGAATCTTTCCCATCCCAATTTCACCTCCACAACTTTCACTCCCATTCACAACCTCCACATTTCTACTCATATCCAAGTAGCCCATGTCACCCATTTCTTCTTTCTCAGCTGCTTCTTCTTTGGAGTCTTGATCCTTGTCTTCTTTTTCCTCCTCTTCTTCTTCCTCTTCTTCCTCTTCTTTGTCCGCAGTCAAAGAAGAAGTTGTATTCAATAAGCGAAGGCGTAGCCGGCCGTCGCTTCTTTCAGCCTGAAAGTAAGTGCGAGGAGAAGGGGAGGTGACGGCCTTAAGGACCAACCTCCCTTCTTCGCGGTGGGGCTTCACATGAATGCAAGCCGCACCCGCAATTGAAGTCAAGGGAGGTGGAAACGTTACACTTGACTTGTCCTTTCTGTTCATGGTGGATTTTCCTTTTCTACTGTCTTCCCAACTCCTATTAATCTGTGACTGATGAAAAGAGGCCGATGGCGAAGGCGAAGGGAAGTAGTTGTCTTCAGTAATGTTGCTGCCTGTCTCACAACCCAAGTTCTCAGTGCACAGTTCCAAGCTCTTTTCACTTAGTGATGAGGAAGAGCGCCTGAGAGGAAGAGGAGGGGGGATGTAGTTGCTCTTCTCTTGTGGGGCGTCGCTCAGAGATGTAATCGAGAAGAAGGATCTAAACTCTTCTGGAGCAGTGTGGTTGTGACTGCATTTTCTTGGGGTTAACTCCATATCAAGATCTTCTTCAGTTGGATTTTCTTGTTTCATGGGTGAGACCAACCTGAGGCAAAGTGCCCTTTGCTCAACAAGCCGCGTCTCAAAAACTGATTGGAGACCTTGATAGACTGTGGAGGACATGGTCTTGAGGAAGAAAAGGAAGGAAAATGAAGAAAAAATGCGATAGCAGGATGTGAGTATGGGAAGGAAGTTTGGTAGGGGAATTGGGTTTCTCAGTAGCAGAGAGAAAATGAAAGAGAACTTGGTTTGTTAGTCAAGAGAAGAAAATTTTGGTGATAGCCCATGTCTTTGTTTGGTATGAATTAAGGGACAGTGAAGGAGATTTTTTGAGAGAGAGAGAGAGAGAGAGCTCAGAAGCATGGGAAGATTGGTGTGGGGGAGGTTAGATTGCTGAGGGGGAGGTTGGGAATTTGTAGAGCCCAAAAGTGCCTTTGCAGAGACCAGGGGTGCAGAGAGGGGCCCTTTTTGAGGCCACTAGAATGATAAAACCTCTTCTGCCACACGTTAGAGGAGAGCAAAGAGAGAAACATAACACAAACCAAAGAAAATGTGAATATTTTAGAGTGTGATTCCAGTAGTCGGTAGGACTAAATTAACTCAGGACTCACTCCACTGTGATGTCAAGACCACTCATCCGTCCAATAACCACCACCATAGTTTAATGTTCATATTGTCGAGATAGGAATTGGATGATGACAATGTTTGACTTGGCGACCTTTGATTCAAGTGAACCCAACCGAGTCAATTTGATATTTTGAACTATATCCCCACCACCATGTATGACCCTTATTGATAAATCTATAATCCCATTGCAAAATCTAAGCAAAATCTAATCTAATTAAGATGTCACTGCTTTGTTCTAACCACCCACGTTGTACAGCACCAAGGACCTAAGTGGACTTCTGCCATGTATGATCTAACCATAAAAGCAAACATCCATGTGAAGACTACGAATTGGGGAACTCCGGCATGACACCTTCTTGTCTTTTTATGAGATGACATTAATCAAAAGTTTAATTGATTTTCTGCCCACAGTGATTAGAATTTCTGTCATCATTCATCAATTTCTCAATTGAAGAGAAATTGAGACCCATTTCATGGGATCTGTTACGGTCAGAGAAGGAGAAGAGAGGAGATATTGAGGAAAAAAATAAAAGGTGGGCAGCTACCATCCTATTCTATTCTCCTACCCTTCCAAAAGAAAACCAACAAACCAACATAAAACCAAGGATTCTATCAAATATTTCTTGAAAGCGATTGCCCTTCCTTCTCATTCCTTTTTTCTTTTTTTTTGGGTTGAATTTATTGGAAGCTGTCTAATAAAAACATGACACATGCATTTATAGAGTAGTTATTGGATGCACATGCTGTGCATTTATGTTACACACCTCAATGTGGGGCCATCTGGGACCCACTTGGGGACGAGATAGGGTTTCGGGACCCTACCTGTCTACAAAATATGAGCCCCATCTAATCATCTTGACTCAAACCCTTCATTAATGACCAACAAATCTTTGCTCTTTTAAAAATTGACTCAGCATTCCAATGGTGCAGACTACTCAAATATGGGTGTAAAAAATGGAACGGGTATAGACCAAGGGTGTCCTGTATGTGCGCATCGTCCATTTGAACAGGTCATCAAGTGGCCCCACATGTAGTGTGCATAGCTTGCACAAAAGGATGGGGAGTACACTAGATATAACACATACGTATTGGGAATTTTAATGAGTACCTAATTTTAAAAACGCCCATTTTCCACCCCTCTTCTTTTTTTTTTTTTTTCACTGGGGTTCCATTGATTCTATCTAATTTTTTCATACCGACTACCCCCATGAATAGTCATAAATCCAATTTTGATACTCATTCAACTTTTCTTCACCGTTAAATTGAAATCATGATAAAATGATGCTTCTAAATAATTAGATTTTAGGGGGCCATACCCCATAAATGGTCACAAGTCCAAGTTTGACAATCATCAAACTTTTCTCCATCGTTGGCCATGGATCAAAAGGTTATGATTTATATATATATATATATCTCTTTATACATATATGAGAAATAATTCTATGAGAACCAATTTCCACCTTTTTTTTTTGTGAAAAGTCTACATGGCGCTGATCTATCTCCCAATCCTAATCTTACAATACATAGGAACCCCTTTAATAGTTACACGCCCTAAGTTTCGGTTAGATCTGAGTTTACAAGATGTTAGTTTAATAGTGCAACAATCCAAATAGATTAGATTTGTGAGCCACTGATGAATGGATTAAGGACATATGATTGGGGTCAAACTTGTTAATTGAGGTGGTCCTACATAGATCAATCCTCTTATTCTCACCTCCAAATGGGACCCATGATAGATATTATGAAAGAATACTTCTAATAGGATTAAAGCCATATATATATAAATGAAAATGGTCCTATAAGTTACAGTCCTTACGGACCAAATTTGACTGTTTCGAATAAAAGGGCTCTCATTGCGAGCCATTTAAATGAATCACACATACAGCTCTTATAAATTGCATACGTCTACCAATTTTAGGTTCCATCCGAATAAGTTGGATTATTGATGCGTAATTTATCCAACAATTTAATCTATTTGGATGAAACAAAAAATTGGTAAACATGTGCAATTCATGGAGGTCGTATGTGTGATCCGTTTAAATAGCTTACAATGTAGGCCCCACTATCCAAAACAATCTGAAATGATCCATAAGGACCCATATGTATATATATATATATATACGGATCAACACTATGAGCATTTTTCATGTGCAATCCCCATATAGCCTCCCTTATGGAGACTGGAGGCCACAACAGTTATGGAGAAAGTGAGGGGTTTAAGATCCTCGTCTAGATCCACTTGTATTCCAAATTTCAAGTCAAAATTATCATAACCCTTAATCCATAGCCTTCAATTTAACAAGTTTAGGACTTATTATTTTTTAGGACTTCAATGCAATTAGTCTATTCAGATGAGTGTCAAAACATAGGCGTATAACATATGGACGTAGGTCGAAAGGTAGTGAGCGTGCACTGTGTGAGTTGGATGGATCATAAGGAACCAAGATGAGCCATATAAGGTGGCCGAACGGGCCCTTACCATGCGGGCGGCCACAGGAGAGGGCTGGACTACATGTTTCACGCCTTAAATCTTAAGCAGCAAGTCATTGAAATTCAACAAATGAATGAACGAATGCATGTTGGTCTGAAGAGGACTTTCAAAACACACGGCAGCACAGCCCCCTTTTTTTCTATCTCCTAGGTCTAAGACAACGGAAGAAATTATAACATGCATCTAGACTAGCATGTGTCCTCAGTAAATCTTGACTATGGGCCCACTTCTTTTGTTCGAAAACAGTCATAGATTTTATGGCTTGTAGAATTCAGTGGTACTCCTCTTGGACTTCAAAATCTGGTTATGGATTTTTTGCTAAGTTTTTCTCAATTTTCTTAAAAAAAATTTTAAACTGCAGTAAATATCAGAATACCACTTATTACGGAAAACTTCAGTTTCTCCATTGAAACATAGGGCGCAAATGTGTCCCAAAACCATGTTCTTGGTATCGCCACAATCTGTCGTTCCAGCCCTCATCACTCCATTCAAACTTAAACTTAAAAGTTGTTACAGTTTTTCCATTTTATATTTTCTTGATCTTGTAAAAATTTATTAACATTTATAATTTTTTTTTCATCTTTTTAGTAAATCTGAATCAAATTTTCAGATTGCAATTCAATCCAATAATGAATATCAGTTTGATTATGCCGTTAAGGCGGTGGTTCAGTTAGTTTGAGTATTGGGTTTGCTCTCCAATTTCAAGTTCAACTCCCATCCCTTATGTTATTCAGGAACTATTTGTGTGGCCATGTCTATATCCCTATTGATTAGTCCTTACCTATCAGAATTGGATAACCCCCAGGCCAAAAGCCAAAAGCCAAAAGGATACCCTGGGTCATTAATATATATATATTATAGTAGATGAATGTAAAATCCACCAGTTAGCTTCTTGAAAGATGGACATCAGTGTAGTCATTAATATATATATATCAGTTTGATTACAGTAGATGAATGTAAAATCCACCAGTCAGCTTCTTGAAAGATGGACATCAGTGTAGATTCACAGCACAATGCATATGATGTCTCTCTTGATCAAAGATATAAATATCTTTTTTGAAAAGTAGAGCAAATAGAATGCAGAAAGCTTGACAAGATTTACGGGGGATGGATGATCCAAGACGCACAGAGTTGGTTCCAAGGTGCTTAGTAACATGGTAGCAGCCACCAACAGGGTTTGACAACATGAGTGTGCCTAAATTGCTGATTTTTAGTTTGACAGATTGCTTTGAATTGCAACTGGCATGCAGTTAGCAGTCCCCTTAGTCTATTTAAAGAAGAGTAGTACTACTAGTACATCATAAAACCATTGGAAAGCTGACTTGGCACTTTAAGAAAATTTCAGATACTAAAGAAAAAGATGAAAATAGTCAGGTCGGTTCTTTAATAGAAGAGTATTATATATACAGCCTCATCCGGCTAGGAACATGGGTGTGTTAGTAGATCGTGTGGGTTCCAATTCTTGACGTAGGCTGTAGCCAATAAAAAAACATATATATATAAATATATATGTATATATATTAGATTTAAGAATATCACATAGTAACATATCCAGGTTTTGAGTGGGTCCAAGATGGGAACAGGATCGTAGATATTGGACATGTGTCAGGTTTTGCTCTTGGGGGTTTGGACTTGGGTCCCACCTAGAGTCATCCTTAGTACAAGACTGTAATTCCATGAATTTTTTTTAATGATTAGGGTATTTCTCGCTTGTCCAACTTTTAGATTTTTAGTCTCTGATTCAAGAATTATCCAATTCTAACGAGCAAAAATTATTCTCTTAGAGATACATATATAACCACACACATAATATCTAAATAACGAAAAAAGCGAAAGTTGAATTTGAGACTTTGAAATTTCATGATAATTTTCATTACAATAAAATAACAACAATATTTTTCTTTATGTATACTAGGGCCCGGAGGGGCATGAAGAATTTCAGAAGCATGGGTAAGCACTTATTTTAAGGTAAAAGTCATACAAACACTGCTGAAGAAAGCAAGTCCGCCGACCAAGTGCAACGTCAGTTTTATAAAAGAACCGCCAACCCCTCGATTTTTTCCCATGACAAGAGAGGCTTCCTTTTTCCTTGCATGTTTTTTTAATCCTAAAGGAGGACGCTTTGATGGAAGCAATGAACCGTTTTGGTCCTTACCTTCCATTGGCCTCAAAATTACTTGCCAATTGCAACTAGACAAAGAGGCGTAGCCACTTCTTTAAAGAGAAGAGTGCAGGTACACTTAGAGAGCACCCGGAACTTCACAATGTGATCATTCATTGAAGGATTGAAAATTTGACAATTACAGGCAACATTGTTCTGAAAAGATGCAGATGATGATTATGATGTTCAATCCATGGTGCATTATGCATAGAGTTAAAACTTAAGGCTACCTGAAGTTTGTCAAAACATACTTATCAGGCCTCAAAATAAGCCTAGATCCGATTTGGGGTCCCATGAAGAGCCGCAGGCCACTTTGTTTTACATAATCTTAAAACTCGGACAAGCTTAGGCTTAAGATTGAATCTATGTTTTAGGGTGGATATTAGTCTCAATCTAGCAAAATTCCCAAAAATCATGCCCAAATCTAGCCCAAAGCAGGTTGGGTCACTCTGCTGCTAGGCTTATCCTTCTGGAAGGCCCAACGTCTGAGGGAGCACAGTCCTGCATGGTCTTAATTCTTGAGGCGTGGGCCTCCAAGAGCACGAGAGTGGGGAGGGAAGGCAAGTGATATTTGTAGTATGACGTGTTAGTGAATTTGCTTCTTCCAAAGAAGCCTTCTCTTTTTTCAAGAAAATTTCAGGTTGACACCATGCAATCCACCTATGTTCATCCCTACTCACTCCATAAAAACCAAAGGTTGCGTACACCTTTTGTGAACCCAAATCCACTGTAGAAAAACCTGAACCAAATTGGTTTAAAATGACAAACCCATGTGACGATTGAGTGAATAACTCATTTTTTTATTCTTTTAAACTTATATACCAATATGTGAGAGAGAGAGAGAGAGAGAGAGAGAGAGAGAGAGAGAGAGAGAGAGAGAGTGTAATGTTGTGACCCATTTAAAGGCTTAAGGGACGTAGAAATGGAATGCACAAAATGCCGTATTTTACAACATTTTTGTATAGCACTTCATGAAACCAAGAGACAAAAATGACAAATAGAAGGTCAAGGAGCTCAAGTATTTGCAAGGTGAAACAAGTTTCTTGATGATTACCTGGTCCCCATTTTCCAAGAAGATATTGGATATTTGCCTAGAGGTCAAACGAGTTTCTTGGTGATTAACCGGTATCCAAAAAGGATATTTCCCAAAAAATAGAAGATATTACCCTAGAGTGATAAAATAGCTTTGTAGCTTCATGAATCATGATCAGTAAAGGCGGGGCCACTAGTTGTGAAGTGTTACATCCCAAGACTACTTAGATTTGATGATCTTGAACCACGAAACTAATGAGCAAGACCCAACAATGGGACCCAAAGTATGCACTCTTCCAGTCATCCGTTTTCAGGCAAACGATTGGATAAGGAGACTTTTTAGTGTGGGCTGAGTTCTGTATCAATAAAATAATCTATTAACCACAAAATTTCCAAGATTTTGTATGGTGTACACAGGAAGAGCCAAACACACCAGGTTTTGGGCAACACTCCATAAGGGGGCCTACCGTACTCCAAGCCCTAAAATTTAAACTGTGTTTGATTGTAGAAAAAATAACAAGAAGGTATCTTGGAAAGGTGATAGATAGGTGGTCCAGAAGCATATACCCTGAAAGAGAAGGTGTACATAATCAGTGGTGATAGCAAAAACACCTGCCCTCTGGTACACCACTTCCATACAAGTACAGATACCTGAAAAGTATATTTAATGTATAATTTCTTGAAAGAAATAAATAAAAAAATAAAAAAGAAAGCTTCTTTCATAGTGGGATGAGGAGAATAAGTGCCCTTACCTTCTCAAATCCCCAACCTTCAATTCACAATCCCCCCTTTTTTTCGAGCCCTCCATGAGCAAGGAAAGTGCAGTGTCTTAACTAGGAAAAGGTGAGATTTTTGTTCCCACATTGTCTCCATGCCATGAAAGCTGGCTCTATGATTTTTCTTCTTTTCTTGTTCTTTAAGGCTTTTGTTGAGAAAGGTGTCGAATCCCCCATTTGTAGCTTACACAAGCATGTAAATGAGTGCCCCCTCTTTCCACTTTTTGATCATGTTATCCTCACCTTTGCCCTCCATTTTCCTTGTCTACTTGAAAGAGAAAAGGAGCACCTATGCAAACCATGCAGACATGTAATGCAGCTACTGGCTATTTTCCTTTCAGGTAATTGCAAGATTTTAGCACAAAACAAATGTCATCATAGTCATCACCACTGCTCATGTGGGCTGAGGTGGAAACAGTCCCCTAATATTTTATCTCTGTCAACAAATGGCTATTTGTGTCGATGGTCAGGGTTGGTGCATTGATGGGAGTTTAGGACTGCAAAACGAAAATTTCAGAAACAGATTTGCTATGATTTTTAAATTTCAGATGGAGATGTTTTTATACCACAGCTTGGCACTTGCTGCTATGATTTCAGTATTCTTTTTTATACTGCTAGTAGGTACTTGCTACTAGTTGCGAGAACAGTATGACAGCTTGATATTGTACAAAAAGTTTAAAACACGTTTATTCATGAAATTTGTAGATTTATACTGGCGCCTAGAATAGAAAACTTCACATGCAGAAACCGATGCAGATATTGAATGACATGGCGCACATGCCATTGATTCACACATGCTTTTAGAAAATGCAGAGTGGAATATGAATGGGTGGTGTTCTGAGTTCTAAAAAAATAACAGAATTCAAAAAAAATCAGGCACTATCATATTGTACATTATAATATTGGTACAATTAAATGCCAGAGAATTTTCCCATTACTTGGCCTCCGCTGCCTACGCTATCTAAAATCTAGAAGTGCGTAACCAAAAAAAAATAAAAATGCATTTGTAACCTGATACATACAAATACAACAAAAAAGTAGGCAGATGCCGGAAATAACTCAATTATCTTGAAGATGAATGGAGCAGTTTCAAGAAATGTGAAGGTTTTGGATATTGACTTGCAATGTTCTCAGCTTTTTCCCAACATTTGATAACTCATCTTGAATCTCCAGCATCCTGTTAAGTCTATCTTGTGCTGCTTCCTGGTAAGGCCTTCCCATGAGTTCAACTAAGCATTCTAGATTCCCTAGAGTATTCAAGAGATCCTTCTCCATGGCTTCTGCAAGTTCACGTTCGAAGGCGAGTGCTGCCCTTTTCACCTTGTCAGACGTTTCCTTCCGGCGGGTTGGGAAATTTGAAATTGCCAACAATCTATTCAAAAATAGGATGTGTCAGTTCTCTAATCAATTAATAATAATAATAATAATAATATTATTATTATTATTATTATAGTAAAAAAATCACAGAATAGAAAAAAGACAGCCAAAAAGGCAAATAAAAAAACTAGAGGTGCACATGGTTGAGTCTTTACTTGTGTTGTCAGTCAGGGTTGGTACATTGATGGAAGTTTAGGACTGCAAATGAAAATTTATGACACAGATCTGCTTCTGTGACAGCTAACTAGTCCATGACAATTCAAAGAAAGATAACTCAAAAAATTGACACAACATGGAGAAAATGATGCAATGGTAGAAAAAGAGAATACCATCAGTGATAACACATGATCATAAGAGTAATGTTCTAACTTCAAAATTAGTGAAAGTGTGTTAGAGAATAATACCACTTGGCACATGTTCTGAATGAGCATTCCAAGTATCACTTTACAACAATAAATGAGTATTAAACTCTTGTTCAAAGTTTCATGAGGTACACTGAGGACTCATTTGATATAAGCACACTTTGCACCAATAACCTAACATGACTAACCTGAAGTTCATCAGATATCAAACAAAGAGGACTTTCTATATATAAAAGCAAAAGGGTGAGGGTTTTAAACTATGCTGTTTAGTAGTTTAGCCAGTTAAAAGCAGGTGTTTAATCTATGAAGGGATGAGAAAGCCTATTAGGGGTCTGCATCAACAAGGAAGTGACTCAAGTGATCCCAGGAAGTTGAATAGCAAATACTGAGATCGGTTTTGCAGGAGCCCATTTGCATTGGCTTTGCAATGGTGCAGGGTCCGGTCCTAGCTTGATAAGATGCCAATGTAAGATGATTGATGACTCACGTAAGCATCCACGTAGACACGGCACACACTTTTCGCACCTTAAGCCCAACATATGGATAGTGATACCCATTGTAGATGGGTATAAACCAAAAGCAATATTGCTGTTGATGGGAAAGTAAATAGTTCAACAGATTTTAATCAGTTGATAAAATGGATACTGGTCAATCCAATTTTGGGCCTGCGTCCAACTGGGTGCATAATTTTGATTTTTGACAGGTTGGTTTGATAATTGATGTACATATATGCTATGTGTACAGTTGTAGTGTCCCTAATTATGAACTGTCAATCTCCTGCAGAGTTTCTACTTGTTTCAGAAGAAATTCCTTTTTGTATGAATGAATTCCAGAATTATTCTCATTAGACACTATCTAACGACAAAACCATTGATGCTGAAACTTACCATTCACAACCACTTGATCATTAAATTTAAACTATTCAAATAAAAAAATTACAGAACAGCGACAGAAAAAAGGGGGGAAAACAGCACTGTGACAAAAAAGTGAGAGGTTATGAGCAGTTCTACAGTCATGTGTGCCTGGGGATCAGTAATTTGTGACTCATTTCTGAGTTGCTTCCTTGTGATAGAAAGTCTGTAGGATCAAATTGGACTCATGCCTTCAGTGGAGCAGGTGACATGAGCAGTAGTCACAACAGGCCAAATTACATGTCATCCTCACAATTCTAGTATTTCATGTTCTAGACTACCAC
This sequence comes from Sextonia rubra, assembly GCA_037013555.1. NCBI lineage: Eukaryota > Viridiplantae > Streptophyta > Magnoliopsida > Laurales > Lauraceae > Sextonia > Sextonia rubra. The sequence goes on from JASUAD010000001.1 coordinate 129,164,894, forward strand.
ATGATCCAAATTTGAATATCTGCAGATTCATCAATTTTTATATGAAATTTAACCCTTTATACAATTGATGACAGGGTTTTGTACCTCAAACCTTCTCAAATTGCCAAACACTACAGCTCAGCACATAGAGGAATACCAGAGAATGGGTAAAACTTAAGGAGGCATGCTGCATGCAACTAAATGTGGACAAGAGGGTTGTATATTTCTCTTTTAAACTCATCATCCTCAACTGCAGTTTTCTGGAAGGCAGTAAAAGGCACATCTTTCCATCTGCATCTTGTGTGACATTAACAAATGCCACTTGCCCAGAATGAGGATGAAATGTTTCACGTATCACCCCACCATCACTCTCAAATACATTCAAATAAACAGTCCTTAACCTTTTGTGCATATATTGATACAAATATGAGGTGAGATATATTATAAACATAGCAATATTAACTACTTGAATTCAACTTGATTATAACAAAAGAAAATGGTAATTAGCAAAATTGAGGACATAACATTCATATAGCTGTGCATATTTGGACCTCAGTAGTGAGTGGACAATAAATATAAATAAAATGAAGATATGGAACCTCACAAAGAGAAATCAGTCTTTACCCGCCAGCAGAACACAGCCCAAGAGCAAGAAGATCTTCCAAAGTGGTTGGTAGCACAGATGTTAGAAGAGAAGCAGAAAGCCCTGCAGCCCCCAGTCCTCCAAAAGTTCCCAGAACCTGAAAATAGGGAGTAAAAACAAGTTTACGGACAGATAAACTGCAAATATATTGTTCGCATGCTCATCAAAAGGTAAATGAGAAATCCACATTATAACAAGGAATATTAGAGAAACAGGAACACTATCGTGCAAAAATGAAGTAATACAGCCAGCCATAGGTCCATAGCTTATTTTTTAGTTATCAAGCAGAATTCATATGGCTGATCCCACATCGATGGGACAAAGTTATGGCGATGATGATGTATGAATGTTAGATGAAGTAAATACTTGTGTATTTATTGAATAACAAATGTACAATATGATGAAACAAACATTAACAATGAATACCATTTAAAGACTTATAATGGCTATTAAAGAAATATAGTTTCCACATTTTTATCAACATCAAACACAAACACAAGAAAAAAGAGAAAAAAACTGTAAGTAAACAACAAACAACGTGTAATGGCATCAATGATTTCAACAGTTAATAAAAAGACATCCACCTTTTCTAGTAAGTAGTGAACTCACCACTTCACGGACTTCCTGTTCAAAAAGTTTTGCAGCAGCACTAGGACTGAAGTTCTTTACCACTCGCAAGCTGACTTCATCACCTTTTCCCATTAATTCATAGGTTTCTGAATGCACCTGGTGGGATGAGTTTACAAATGTGGGCCATCTTTTCTCAAACATTTCCTTGATGCGTTTCCATTCACAAGCATTACTAGAATGTAACCATGTTAAATATTCCTCAAGTAGTCTCTGAAATGTCAAAGTTCATTTAATGAAAGATGCATGTAAGTAAAGATCAATGAGTTTTAAAAAGGAAAAAAAAAGAAATAAAGATAAAAAGAATATAGAAAGTATATCCCAGATGTTGATTGGTGCAAATATTATAATAAGTGTTTAAAGTGAAACATACTGCCGTTCTACTCTGCATAGCAATTCGCAAGGACCTAAACAATATTAAAACTATTTGCTGTACAACAATGCTAAACCATCATCATATTCACAACACATAATAATTTACAGACAATGAGAACAAGTACCCCCATGATTGTGTGCAGTTGTATTGAAAAGTTCGGTCCTCCATACAACATGCAACTAGCTAAGTTACAATCATGGTTAACAAACTCGGACTTGCTCCATTAAAAAGAAAAGGAAAAACATAAGGGCTTTTTTTGTAATTGCTGTTTAAATATAAGGGAGAGAAAGTGTTTCGACTTTCAACCCTCTTTTGAGTTTTGGCAGAAGGGCGAGCAAAAGATGGGAGCAAGCTGCAAAAGGGGGGAAGGGGAAGGTGGGGTGTGATTCTCTGTTGCCGACTCGCCGTTGCCAAACATAGGGGATTCTCTGTCGCTGCCGCTTCTCTGGGCTGCTGAGGTCTTCTCTGCTGCTGTCTTCTCTCAAGTATGCTGCTCCATGTCTTCTGAAGACTGCTGCTGTCTTCTCTCAGGTTTGCTGCTTTGCTCTTCTTCTCTTTTCCTCTTTCTTTCTTTCTTTTTTTTTTTTTTCTTCCAATGGTGCAATTGTACTTGTTCACTCCTTTCTTTCTTTCTTTCTTTCCTTTCTTTTCTTTTTCTTTTTGGTTTTTGTTTGTTTGTTCAGGCTGGGGTCTAGGACTGCCTGGGGCTCCTTTTTTTATGTTTTCTGTAATTTTCACTTTTTTTTTTTATATCCACTGCAGTGCAAAGAGCCCGACTTGGACTCAGGCCAGGCGTTGTCGGGTCCCAAGTCCACTTTTCTAACCTTGGTTACAATATAACCAACCAATATAAACAACAGACATTGAAAGGAAAGAAATTGTGTTGTCACACATCATCACTACAACACCTACAACTACAAGTGGCATTCGTTACATTATGACCACATTTTTCATAGGACAAAAATGAACTCATTAAGTCATAAATCCTTTTCTAAAGAAGAGTTGTGTAATGACATTCAACAAGCAAAAGTTTTCAGACTAAAATCCACCTATGAGCAACCCAAACCTTCACAGACTTAGCTTACTCTGAATTGATATGCATGCCAACTGACATTCACATTTTTCTTGAAGGAAACTGAAACTTTATTATATAAAAAGAAATGAAGCGACAGCAGAATCCCAGGAAAGCATAGGAATTGCATCCCATTTGTGCTGCGTGTATTCTTCTGATTTAATCCAACAGCATTAGACCAAAGTGATATTCATTGGATTGAATTGCAAAAATACGTCCAGGATGGCTGGAATGCAATTTTCACATATTAATTTAAATGATCCCTATCAAGTTGAAAATAAGCTTACTTGTACATCAGAAAGTGCAGGACTGATAATTTCACTTTGAATACTTAAAGTGGCAGGCATTGAACCAGATTTCTCCCCTTTGAAGAAGTACGAGGCAACAAGATCAATATTTGACAGTTGAAGAGTAGATTCTGTAAGCTTCACTGCACGGGCCTGTGCTGCCTTAATCTGCAAGTTATTATACAAAAATTCTTATCACTCACAGGTTCAAACTTCTCATCTTCCTTTTATGGTCAATAAACGCAGGTCAAATGAAGTGTTCTAAAGGGTTTTCTTTTTCTTTTTCTTTTTCTTTTTCTTTTTCTTTTTTAAGGTGAATGGTGTGTTCTTAAGAAGTTTTGAAACAACATTACAGGAAAAAACTTCTCTAGAATCTGCTGAAGATCTCCTAAGCTAGCTCAAAACTTCCATTGATTCCACTTTTTAAAAAAAAGCAGTGGTGATTTTACTCATAACCCAATTGCTCTCTAGAAACTTGAGTTGGGGTACATTCTTGAAAACCAGTAACACCAAAAGGTTAACCTATTAGTGAAGGGTACATTATTGATCACATGGTTTTTCTGTGATCCATAACAATGACTGAAATTTTGTGACCTAGAAGGGTTAGTTTGAAGAGAAAGATACCAGAGAGAAGGTCTGTTTCCTCCATGAATGACTCTCGCTTTCTATCTTCATTGCATACTCCTTCACACTGCTAATTATTTCGCTAACTGAAATTAAATCCTGTCTTGCATATTCACATTCTTGTCTCACGAGTGTGTCACAAGCAGACAGTAGTCTGTCTGCGATTCCAATTGGTGTTTCCAGTTTAAGCTTCATTCTTTCAATTCCTGTTTCAGTGGATCCATCCAGAAAGCTAAACAGGAATGCTTCAAGTTCACGAAAGCCACTGGTCTTCCAACGAGGATCATTAGACAACAACTCTTCATAACTTTTTTCAACGTTTAATGAAGCGGAAAGTTTTGCCTTGAGTGCAGAACGTGCAGACACAGGGAACAATATCACACCTTCAGTGTTCAACAGCCTTTGTGCATTCTCTTTAATGAATGCAGTGGCCTCTTCGAGCTACACCAAAGTCGAGAAAATGGTTCAGAATCAACAATACCAGTGTACACTACATGAAATAATAGATTAATAAAAGAAATAAATATTAAGGATGTTCCTGTCAATACAAAGGAAAATGAGAACAGTCATTTCATACGAAAATGGCATTGATCGGAGGGGTGAAGAGTGAAGGATCAGTGAAAATATATATGGAAGCGACCACCAATTATAGTTTCTCATCCTCTCTCCTAGGAGTAAATCCCACCACTTGGAAAATTTTAATGATTTTAACTGTTGGACTGCTCCTTTCCCCTATATCTTCTAACTTTCACCTCTCTCTGACCCCTCCACTTTCCTATGTAAATGATATGAATAAGCCAAACATCCCCATAAAGGTATCAGTAAGCATGGCACTCAGAGATGCAGAAATGAACCTCACTGTTATTCTGATAGAGATCAGATTTATTCAAAACAAACACGACCCTCTTCTTCCACTGCTGAACATAACGAAGAAAAGCAACCTGGAAGGAATTTGCAAAATGAGTCTGGAATTAGCTTCAAGAAAAAAGATTGTACACTTCAAAGTCACACCGAGTATTATATTATTTACGTAAAAATTATCAAGTCGCCAAACAATTTTCAATTTGAAGACATCAAAAAGAGGAAGAATAAGAGTACAGATACATACACAAATACATACATAGGAACTGTTCCCATGTGAGAGAACTGCTTGGGCCCACCGGAGGCCCCAAAAATAATGATAGAGGAGAGAATCAAAAGATCCAAGCGGGACCACCCCAATATGAAATTTCAAGTGAATCCAATGATCCTAACCCTCCAATCTATGGCCCACAAGTTGAAAGTTTTTTTTTTTTAAACACTCTTCACACTAGATCCAACGGTCCAGTCAATTCAAGTTGGTCCAAACTTTATGAGATCCATGACATATAGTGGGCCCACATGGTCACCCACCTGAATGGACCACACACATGGGACCCCCCTAAATAACACCGATCCCATTTTTTTTATACCCATCCCAATGGACTATAGTGTTGGATCAATGGTCCTTTTAAAGGGGTGAAACTTGTTGCCCGTTGATGAAGGGGTAAAGATGATCAAGTGGGCCTCATATTTTGTACACATGTAGGCCCCAACTAGATCTTTCAAATCCACCTGGCCCCATTGCCAAGTGGGGCCCACATCGAGGTGTGTGGGGGATCACCCTTATATACATATAGATGGATAATCCAGTGCGCACAATGTACATAGACCTTATGGTGCACATCACCTAGGGGGGCCTAGCAGATAACAATCCAAGGGCCCACACACAGTGACCCCCCTGAGAGTCATGGATCCCATGGGTTTTCTGAATTACATTTTTTTTTAGTTGCAAAAATAAATTATGAGGGGGAGAGGGAGAGGGTAGAACCATAATAATATATAGCCCGGGTGATCAATCTAGTTTAGTTAATCATCATCATCATCATCAAAGCGTTGTCCCAACTATGTTGGGAGTCGGCTATATGAATTCTGTTTCTCCATTCTGATCTATCCTACGTTTAGTTAATCTTCGTCTATTAAAAATCTATGGTACATAAAAATTCTTAGAAGGTTTACTTTCTTAATTATATGAACATTGTACCAGGTTACTTGCAGTTCCAAAATTAATAATAAAAAATTGTCCGTTTATCATACATCCAAGTCCATCCTCTTTGTGAGAGTCTTGTTGAAGACATTGGTTTACGTGCTTGGGCACTTTTTGATCCAAACTTCTCTTTACTTTGTAACAAATGGCATCAGCGCGAAGGATCCTTACTTGGTCAAAGTAATCCAAGATTTCTTCCCTACTTGAATTGCTTTAATTGAATTTCTTTTATATTAGATGCATCAAACTCATTGCTCTCAATCACATCCCATTCCAAACCCTAATTACCACTCTCACGTCCCATTCCAAACCATAATTCCCACTCTCACATCCGAAGCCATCCCAACACATCCCAGTCACCCAAAGACAACATCTCCATGAACCCATCCAAACCATAGTTCCATTTTTAACCCTGTAACCATTCCATAGAACATCAAATCCAACCCATCATAAACATATCTTAGAAACCAAAAAGCTGAGATCCCATATCAACCAAATCCCAAAGCCTCACTACCATTGGTAAAATCCCCCAATTTCCCAAAACATCCAAAATCCTAAAACCCTAATTGTCCCAAAAAAAAAATCCTAAAATCCAAATCCAAACCCAAAACCCTCACTAACTCCATCTTACCAAACACAACCAAGCCCCTCTAAAAGCCCAATCCCAACCCACCAGCCTAAACCCTAGACGGGCCAAGCCCAATCAACCCCCATCCACAGGCTTCTTCCTTGGAGTACCCAAGGCTACGATGACGACAATGGCAACGACCAGAAGAGCTAGAAAGCAAAAGAAAAAAAATTAAAAAAGGGAAAGCATATGCGAACCATTAAGCTGAGATGGTTGCAGAAGAATATCTTTTATCCAACAGAAACTGCAAATGGGCGAACTTGTATTGTTGTGATTGATGGAGGAAGTTTCAGCAACATCATATCACAAACTATTATGGATCACCTACAACTAAAGGCACACAAGCACTATCACCCATTATTTTATTTGTTAGTTAATGGGAAACGATGAAGGACATGATGTGGTGCGATGTACCATGGATAGTGGAGATCTTTTTTCTAGGAATATTGTGGATGGACAACAAGAATGAAATTATGGAATGCGGGACAAAGCATACAAATTTATTCATGATAGAAAGGAAGGCCATTATACTCCATCCTATGAAGCCAGAACCACCAAAGAAAGGATCAACATCACGTGTTACAAAAGAAGCACTTCAATTACACCATGCATATGCAATGCAAGTAGAAATTGAGTTTAAGGTTGAATTCTTTTTAGACCCAGGAAGATAGCTGCAAAGTTCAAAAGTCGTTGCAACAAGACTCATGGCCTACACGTGGGACCCAAGAAAGTCTAAGATTTTTTTTAAAATTTCCTTAATGAGTAATAATTAGGGATAACTTTCTAATTTCTGTCGGCGTCGTTATTTAGTTTCCAAGTCTGGTGATTGTTTGGTATTCCAATTTGGTAATGAGTCTTAGATTCGAAGGTTTGGTATTGATAAGAGCATATTAGGTTATCGGCAGTTTTGAAGTTAACAAAATTTCTTTCATGGGTTTATCATCCATCTGAGGTCCGTCCTATTTGTGAGAGTCTCATTGGAGACATTGGTTTGCATGCTTCGGCATTTTTCGATCCAAACCCTTCTTTGGGTTTGCATCAAATTGGCACTCAAGTTATCCACCATTATTCAATCTTCTCTCTTAATTTAATCTCTTATAGCATTGTTAGGGCATTCACTAATGTTTCTCATATTAATGGAGCAAGAATGATGCAGTAGTGACCTCAATGGCCACATGTGTAGGGCCCACTTAGTTTTAGGAATTTTTTTTATGTCATTAGTTTATTTAAATATTGTAATTAGGCTTAGGTTTCCATTTTATTTAGTTTCTCGTGGGCCACATGTGAGTCCCAAGGAAGTTTAGAGATTTTCTTATTTTTATTAGCTTCTAATTTTAAGTCAAGAATTGAAATTAGGATTAGGCTTCCCATATTATTTAGTTTCCTAGATTAATTAGGTTGCTTAGTCTCTAAGTTTCTTTTGTTATTTATATGGTGTTGATGTGAAGAATTATTCAGAGTTGATTAATTGAGTTTGGGTATTCCCCATTGAGGTGCGTCCTCGTGTATAGTCTCCTTGAAAACGTTTGAAGTTCCTCAAACACGTGCTTCGGCACTTCCAGCAAGCCCTAACCCTAGCGATGTAGGCCGATCTCAGATCCGGCCCAGATCACAAGTCCACAGGCCCAATTGATTGATCCTTGATCTCCTCAAAGATCCCTATCCTTAGTTAGATAATTTTAATTAATTATTTACTTCCTATTTTATGTTAAGTTGATATTAGAACTTGCTTAATTTATTTTAGTAAGCCATGCTTGTTTAGAGTTAGTTTTTCCTACTTTAGAAACAGTCACTCCTATATAAGGAGTCTTTCATTGTAACAGACATGCTTTTATCAATTAAATTCAGTTTATAGTGAGATTTCTCTCTTGATGGTGTTCATCGTGAGTTATATTGTGCCCTAATGCTTGAATCCTTCTTTGGATTTGAACAATCATTCGGGAGATTGTTCTACACCCGATCTAAGATCCAGGGCTGCGCCACCTAGGCCGGCATCAATTGGAATAAATTCCTAAAACTAAGGGGGCCCTACACATGTGGCCATTGAGGTCAATCCAGCATCAAAGAATGTCACAAGGTAACCACGAGAAGATAAACCAAACATCCTTGACCTTCCACTGATTATGTACTTCTGCAAACAGTTCAGTGAACACTTGTGCCCCATCTTAAACTAGATTATGGATTACAAACTGTGTCCACAGTAGGTAAACTATGCATAAAAGGCTTTGCATCAACAAAACTACTAAGTGAGAAATGATTCCCTCTACATAACAACATGAGAAGAAATGAACCAGAGGAAAATCAAAGCGTACTCTCCCCATCTGAAGGACTACAATAAGACCTAGAGCACTGATTGAAAAAAAAATACCTAGAGCATGGACTTAGCATAACTACCAAGTAAATGCCTTCTTATGAAATAATGAACTGAAACTAAGTTAGATATTCAAACAGAATAACCTAAAGTGCAAATTCAACTTGAAAAAACAAAAGATAGGAGCACACTCTCCTACATGAAATGAGTGAGATTAACTCAAATAAAATAAACAGGTTGGAAACAGATAAACAAACATTCAGCAAGAATTATTTTCTGAACTATGGTTATCAAATCAAATGCAGGACTTCCATTAAGATCTTAAGAACTAAAATGGCTTTAGGAACATCCCATCATTTCTTTTGCCGGAGCCAGTGAGAATGAATGGTTTATTTAATTAATTCATGGGTGCCAAAGTACTATGGATATAGACATTAAATGTTGATGAGTGAGAGATCGAGATCGTATACCTCACTTTCAGTTAAAGGTCGGTCTGCAGAAATAATGAAAAAAAGTAAATCTGCACGGGGAACGAACTCTTCAGTAAGTCGCTGCTGCCTTTGCAGGATCACATTTGTTCCTGGTGTGTCAACGAGGTTCATCTGCTTCACCAAAATACCAAAATATTACAAACAACTTTCTCCCATAAAAAAAGGAAGCCAATATCAAATATTAGACCAACAAATATAATTAAAAAGGACATATGAAATACATTGGCAATTCGTATATTTTAGATGAAAGGGACAGAACATATTTTTCTAATGAACAGGTCAACCAGGAACTCAGGTGAGTTGACTATGGATAGTAACTTGGTGGATCGGGCAAACTTGCTTCAAACAAGTTTAGGACCAGACTAATTGACCAGGCCTAGTCATCCCACGAATTGCTCGACTCGCCCTCCTCTAGACACTTTAATTGAACTTAATGTTAAAACAGTTATGATGACAATGGAGATTTAGCTCAGCCACATTTTCTATCAACCACATGCAGGCCACCTCATCTATCTGACGATGACCCAGCCAAATAGTTTAATACATTCCACACTTCTTCAACCCACCACAACTTCTTCATGAAAGCAGAACTTCAACTAATACACTATTTAAGAGGCACTATTGAATCTTTTTATTCCCCTAGACTTTTGAGTTATGACTTTCTAACTTTCCACAATACTGATTAAGTGGGTGTTCAGACATTTGACAGTAAATTTGTTAGTATGAGATTGTTTTCATATCCTTGGAATGAAAAAAGTAAGATCAAGTTTCTTTTTCTTCTTTTTTTTTTTTGGTGGGTGGGTGGGTGTGTGTGTGTGTGGGGTTGGGGGGGGGGGGGGGGGGGGGGGGGTGTGTTTACTATAAAATCCCCTTAAACCCTTGGTGGGCCAAACAGTACCCCTAAGAAATTTATGCCCATGGGCAGCGATGTCACTGCCCATGAGCATTATACCCATAGTCCCATACCATGCTCCTCATTCCTTCCTCTTTTTATCAATTCCTTTCGTCTTGCAGAAGAAATCCGTCTTTCACTAATAAGTTTTCCAGACCACGGACATTGGGATTTTCAAGTTTGAAATGAAAGCTGCAAAACCATTCTGGGTTTTGAAGGCTTGTTAGTCTAATGCAGAACTTGAAGAGTTCTGATCTAGGTGTTGAGTGGTTTTTCCTGGCCGTTTCTTCGGTGAGCATCCTATGGATAACACCAATCTTTACAGAGTATGAAGATTGCGCCGAAATGGCTCTTCGGTATGGAGAAATACCAATGCAGACAATTTCTTCTCACAATCATTGCACAAAGATGACAAAGAAGCTCTGAAATGGAAAATGTTTTGTCGTACCAAAAAGCAAAACTGAAATGTAGAGAAGTACTCAGTTTCCATTTTCAGCAGAAAATCAAATCATTGTGGAAACAGACTGCTAAAAATGGTTCCATGAAAACAAGGCATAAATAACATTAATTTAACTTAACATGAAGAAGTTACATAAATTGCAAAAAACAAGGTATTTTTATACAAGATAATATTAAAAAACTTCTAGGTGAAGTTTTACACAGCCAAATTGTGGGAAGATGCATATTATCAGCTCTTTGATCAAATAAAGTGGATTAATTAGAATAATTATCCCAACTTCATGACAAATTGTCAGATGTGACAGATGGTTTCATAAAATATAAGGAGTACCAGACACAAAGATGTGGACACTTTGAAATTTTAGTGAACTAACTTCTTTAAGAATTGGCGCCGGAAGGTAGCATATATATCGGCCATCAGGATGTCTTTCACAGCACTGTTGCCCGCTATAATCCATCTCAGAATAGCACAACAAAGTGATCTCATTAGTTGTAGGAATAACACCTTCTTTGAGGTACCTTCTTCCAAGGAGGGCATTGATAACCGTAGACTTACCAGAGTTGAATTCACCCTAATATTATATAAAAAATGAAGTTAAAAAAATATTCAAGGACAATTCAGGATCACCAAAATAATGAACTAAGAAAATTAAGAATGGTCACACGTTCTGGACGCATGTCAAAACTAAAGACCAGGTCATCAACAGCTCCAATCAACATTTATCATTACAAAGACAACATGAAGTAAATATGCTAAAAGTATTATGCACTAAAAGTGATGCAGTTGGCAATGATGAACAAGAATGCACAATTGGGTAAGAAATAGCTTACATGGAGGCTCATGATTGAGCACATGTGCTTCGAACAAATGCATGAACTGCTTAGATCTGCTTGGACGCAAACAGCCCAAATATGCTTAAATATATAAGAACTGGGGCTGGTTTGCTAAAACAGAATACTGCAGCAGGTTATTTGCATTTTACTGAAATTCTGTTAAGAAAAATTCAACAAGCCTGAAGTTTACTTGGGCTGAATGTTCATACCCATAGTGAACCCAAACTTAGCCCCATGGATCAGCCAAGGGCCCCTTGAAAGGGGTGTTTGCCCATCAATAAAAAGTGGGTCATGTGGACCCCGCAGCAGCAGACACATGTTTTGGTTGGGACGGTCCTGCTGAGTGCAAAATTCTTTCTTCATTCTATTTCATTTTTTAGAAGTTTATTCATAATTAGGACACCTATTGCTTAGAGGACTAGCAATCCTAGGATTTTAATGTGTGGCCATGATTTAGAAGCGGGGTTTTATGTGAGTTTAAGCCTTTTATATAGGGTATAGTGTGTTTGGCTGGGCATTTGCAGTTTTTGGTAGTTTTGAATAAAGCCTTTTTGAAAGCAGTGTCTATCATTCTTCCCATTATTTTCTCCCTGTATCCCTCTTCACCATTGTAATGCTGTGTTTTATCATTCTTAACCATTATTTTCTCCCTTTATCACTCTTCACTATTGTAATGCTTTGTTTTTTTCATTTGAACTGAACATCTAGGGTGAATCAACAATTAGTATCCTTGTTTCATTGCAATAAAGGGGAAAGCACTCTGCCAATCTGCTGTTAGAGCAGTCTAATAGCAGCTGTGCTATTGTCTTAGGTTTTCCTTGATACCTGTGACTGCATAAAAAAGCAATAATATAAACCTGTATCAAGACTCTACCTGTTTTGTTGGACAGGTCTGTCCAAATGATAGGTCAATTCCGGTCGACAAGCATGACAACCAAATTTCTATTTATCATATTTCATGCTTTTTCATTACCACAACTATGTCAGGGTCAAATAGGGTAAGGCATTGAGGACGGGGATGTTAATATATCATCGTCAAGCAGTATATACTCATCTTGATGGTCAACATTAAAATACTTTAAGAGATTTTTTCAAAGTTAAAATAAGTGTGACATACAGGCAGTTCCTGTCCAGCTGCGCTGTACAATTCAGATTTCAAAGCATTGTCACCAATTGAAGAATGGAAGTTGATAAAGCGAGCACACCATTACAACAATGGGATGATTATTCTAGCAGACAAACATGTATGTGAAGACCATCGATCAGTTTTAGGTGGAAAAACAGTTTCTCCAATAATTATTTCAGTCCACAAAGGCCATGGGCTACAGGCTAATATCATTGTGCTGGAAAGGCTAATTTACAAGAAATTTAATCCAAAACTCTTAGACATTTAAATAAACATTACAGCATTCCAATCAAACCCTCCCAAAGTCAGAAAGAGCAACACCGAAGGTGCTTGTAACGGTTAGTGTTTGGTTAATAATTGGGTTTGGGTCTAGGTCTAATGGCGCAGCCCTGAATCTTGGATGGATAGTAGAACAATCTCCTAAGGGATTGTTCGAATCCAAGGATTCAATGGCAGTCACGATGACAATATAGAACGAGAAATTCTGGAACAACTGAAATTTTTATTGATAAAAAGCATACTTTTACAATGAAGAATTCCTTCTTATATAGGAGTGACTGTTGCTCAAAATAGAAGACTAGTTCTAAACAGACATGACTTACTAAACACAAAATAGGAAGTAGATAAATAACTACTAAAAACAAAATAGAAAGTGCATCAATCGGGATCCTTGAAGAAGCCAAGGATCAATCGGATGTCCTTCGGGCCTGTGATCTGGGCCGGACTTAGGTTCGGCCTGCATCAGCTCTCCCCGGCTTGGAAAAACTCGACTCCGGCAAGTTGAGCGCTTGATATCTCTCATAAAGATCAGGATTGATGCGCTGGAAGTCAGTAGCTGTAATCCACGTAGCATCAGAGATAGGACGATTCCGCCATCGTACATAAAACTTCTGATAACCTCCTTGACGTGTAGAAACAATTTGATCATCAAGGACATCAATAATTTCATCAGGAGGTGGAGAATTAACTGGTAAAGAAATAAGCTGCTCTTCATTTTCTCCTTCAGTATCATGGCCACGATAAAGAGTAAGATCCTCGACATTGAATGAAGAACTGACGCCTGAATCAGTAGGGATATCAAGAATATAGGCGTTGGGATTAATCTTTTGGAGAATCTTGAAAGGACCTGACTTACGAGGGTGTAACTTCTTGTTAGCTCCAGGTGGTAATCTCTCAGGTCGAATACGCACCATAACCATATCGCCTTCATTAAATTCAACAAAACGACAATGTTTGTCAACTTGCTGCTTATAAACATCATTGCTGGCAGATATATGGCGACGTACTTCATTATGGACTTGCTGCATGTGTTGGAAGAAAGTTTCAGCATCTGCACTCACTCTGGCATCAACTGGTAACGGAACAAGATCAACAGGGAGTCGAGGACGAACTCCTGTAACAGCTTCAAATGGTGAAAGTCCAGTTGATCGGTTGACAGAATTATTGTAAGCAAATTCTGCCATAGGGAGCACTTGATCCCAGTTTGTGATACGATCACGTACAAGGCAGTGTAACAATTGGCCAAGACTTCTATTCACCACCTCTGTTTGTCCATCAGATTAAGGGTGATAAGCATTAGAGAAATTAAGTTTGGTGTTAGATAGCATCCATAATGTCTTCCAGAAGTAGCTCATAAACTTCGTATCGCGGTCAGAAACAATAGTTTTGGGAAGCCCATGTAGTCGAACAACTTCTTTGAAGAATAATTTGGCCACCTTGTAAGCATCAGCAGTCGCAGTGCAAGGAATGAAGTGTGCCATCTTTGAAAAGCGATCAACAACAACGAAGATGGAATCAACCTTTCTAGCAGTCGTGGGTAAACCGAGCACAAAATCCATGCTAATGTCTTCCCACAGAGTATGTGGAATAGGCAAAGGCTGATATAACCCAGTATTCTTTTTGTTTCCTTTTGCAATCTGGCATGTTCGGCATCTTTCACAAATATGAATCACATTGGTCTTCATACGAGGCCAATAATATATGTCACTGACAAGAGCAAGTGTTTTGTCGCGACCCAAATGTCCGCTACATCCACCTGCATGCAACTCTCGCACAACATATTCACGAATAAAAGTGGCTGGAAGACAGAGTTGCGTACCTTTGAATAGGAAGCCATCATGAAGACTATAATGAGGATGTTGAATATGACTGCCATTAAAGAGATCCGCATAAATAGAACCAAAATCTTTGTCGGCTACATAATCTTGTTTGATTTGCTCAAAACCAGGCACATTAATAAAAATGGCAGTCAAAAGATGTTTTCTCCGGCTTAATGCATCCGCAATCAGGTTATCCTTTCCAGCTTTATGACGAATGCTAAATTTGAATTCTTGTTTATATGCACTCCATTTAGCTCGGTTAGCGCTAATCTTCTGCTGAAAGTGTAAATGTTGCAGAGCATCATTATCAGAGTAAAGCACAAACTCATTTGCAATCAAATAATGTCGCCAATGACGAAGTGTTTGGACAAGTGCATAGAACTCCAAATCATATGCAGTATACTTTCGCTTGGCATCAGAAAGTTTCTCACTGAAAAATGCAATAGGATGTCCTTCCTGGCTAAGGACTCCGCCAATGCCAACATTTGAGGCATCGCAAGCAATTTCAAATAGCTTGCTAAAATCAGGAACTTGCAGAACGGACGCTGCAGTAATCTTTTGCTTGATCTTCTCAAAAGCCCTGGTGGCTGCATTGGTCCACTTGAAGTCACCTTTCCTTATGCAATCAGTAATAGGAGCCATAATAGTACTGAAGTTTCTGATAAACCTTTTATAAAAATTGGCAAGACCATGAAAACTGCGAACTTCAGTAAGGGTAGTAGGAATTGGCCAATCAAGAATGGCGCTTACTTTTGCAGGATCCATCTTAATTCCTTGTGCAGATACTACATATCCCAAGAAAACAACAGAGTCACTCATGAAAGTGCATTTCTTGAGATTGATATAGAAACGCTCCCGGCGGAGAAGTTGGCAGATCTTATCTAAATGCTGAAGGTGATCTTTTGACTTGCTGTAAATAAGAATATCGTCGAAGTAGATGACAACAAATTTTCCAATATAAGGCTGCAATAATTGTGTCATAACCCGCATAAAAGTATTAGGAGCATTGGTTAAACCGAAAGGCATAACCATCCATTCAAAGAGACCATCCTTTGTTTTAAAGGCAGTTTTCCATTCATCTCCTGGTCTTATGCGAATTTGATGATATCCGCTCCGCAGGTCAATTTTGGAAAATATACATGCACCAGTCATCATATCTAGCATATCATCCAAACGATGGATAGGGAAGCGATATTTTACCGTGATTTTGTTGATTGCACGGCTATCTACACACATTCGCCAACTTCCGTCCTTCTTCGGAGTGAGAAGTGCTGGAACACCACATGGACTGAGACTTTCCTTTATATAACCTTTCTGAAGCAATTCATCAACTTGCCGTTTTAACTCTGCATGTTCTGCTGGACTCATCCGATAAGCAGGTAAGTTAGGCAAAGAAGCTCCTGGAACCAAATCAATAGCATGCTGAATGTCCCTTAGTGGGGGTAGTTCCTTGGGTAACTCATCAGGAACTAGGTCGGCAAATTTGTCCAATAATGGCTTCACTTCCTGAGGAATAGCATGAGAATCATCAGCAACTTGTTTAGTAACTAAGGCATACATGACACCTTGCTCTTTGCTTTCACCTTCAAATTTCCGCATGATTAAAATATGCGATGTAGGAGAAGCTGCAGCGGCGGCGGGAGAAGAGGTAGGAGAGGATGGCGAAGTTTGCAATGGACGCAGCACGATACGTCTACCTTTCCAATTGAAAGCATAGGTATTGTATTCATGATCTGTGATCACTTTAAGCTTTTGTAACCATAGCCGCCCAAAAAGAATATGTGTAACGTTCATTGGTATGACATCACAGAGAAGAGTATCCTCATAATTGCCAATCTTAAAAGGCACACAGCATTGCTGACGAACAGGAATAGAATAGTTATCAACCCATGCAACTTTATATGGCCTTGGATCCTTTACTGTGGGAAGTTTAAGCTTATCAACTGCTTCTTGGGAAATAACATTCATAGCACTTCCACCATCAATAATCATATTACATGCTCTGTCCATACATCTGACACGAGACCGAAAAATAGAAGCATGATTCCAATCGTCTTCCTCTTTAGCATCTGCTACTAGCAAACGACAATCTAGAAAAAGAAGTGGAATACCATCATCAGCGTCTGCATAATCTATCTGATCTGCTTGATCTTCATAAGGAGGCTCTGAGTCAGCTTGTCCGGATTCGACATGCTCATCATGCTGAGCATCAATATCAAGCTCATTGGAAGTATATAAATTACGATGAAGGCATTCATTGGCATAATATCCTCGTTGCTTGCAAGCATGACAAACAATATCCCTCCTGTTTGTTCTGGCATAAGCACGATTATCAGTCTGGTTCTGTGGACCCCTCTGATTCTGTTGGGGATTCATCTGTCTTTGTTGCATCCCTGGCCGAGGATTCTGAGGAGGCTGCTGAACTTGACGCTGAGGAGGAGGCCTATAAACTGTTGCTTGATTGCGATTATAAGTAGGATCAGGACCTCTTTTTATGGAAGATTCCCCGGCTTGAAAAAGATTACGCTTCCGCAACTAAATTTCATGTTGGGCTTTGCGGGCTTTATTGAATATTTCATCCACTGTGGCATAATCAAACATTGCCACCTCTCGTCTGATATCGGCACGCAGATTATCCCTGTACCTAGTGATAGTCAGACGATCATCAGTCCTCAAGTTACAGCGAACAATGTATTCGCGAAACTTGTTGGTATATTCTTCCACAGTCATAGTGCCTTGCTGGAGACTCAGATATTCTTAGTGAAGTGTATCCATATAATCAGAGGGAAGAAAATTGCCCTTGAGTTTTTCTTTCATAATATTCCACCGGAGAATCGGTTGGCCCACTGCAAGCTCATTGTTTTCAACACCATACCACCAAATGCGAGCAAGACCCTTCAATTTAACCTTGGTAAAGGCTATCCGCTGTGCATCATTCATACCATACCAAGCAAAATAATCCTCCAAAGAATTAAGCCAATCAACAAAAACTTTTGGGCTCGCATCACCACTAAAGTCAGCAATTTCAATTTTGACTTTCCTAGTGATGTCATCAGGTGGGGGTGCAACATGGTGAGCTTGATGATCTCGTTCAGCCAGAAGGCGCTGCATAAAATCACGAATGGATTCATGATTTTCAGGTCTTTCTGGTTGGACGGGCGTGTAAACCATAGATACATTGGAGGATCCTTCTTGACTAACAAATTGCTTTGTTTGTAACTCAGCAATGGCAGTTTCTGCAATTTTGAGACGTCCCGTGACATCTTCTAATTCTTGACTTAGTTTAAGGATGGTTTCATCCCTTTGGCGGTCAGTCATCCAATGCTGAAGATCATCACCACGCCTAGGTATGATTGCTGGTTTTTTTTTTTTTTTAAACAAAAAGGTGGGTCGAACGGGCCGGATTTGTGATGGGCCGGACCACTCAGGCCCGTTTACAAAGCAATAGACAAATTGGGGTGGGACACGTGCTCGGTCCTCCCTCTTCCTTTGTTTGTGGGGCGCGTGCAGAGAACGAAATAAAGAGCTCAGATGGGGAAAACTTAGCTGCAAGGAGAAAACGAATGGAAGGGGCAGAACAGCGGCTTGCGCTCGTCGACGAAGATCGTCTGGAGGTGGTGACGATCGGCAGTGGTGGCGACGACGAAAGCAATTGGATGAGGAGACGATCGGCGGGAGTGTGCTGGATCTAGCGCACGAAGCAACAGAGACCCTAGCGGCGGTGACGGGGATGACGAAACGGCTGGAGGCTGCCGCTGCTGCTGACGGTGACGGCGAGGTCGACGGTGGAAGTCACCAATGCCAGGTATGCTGTCTCTCCTCTTTCTTCTCTTCTCTTGGCTCTCTCTCGCTCCGGTTGCTCTCTGTGTTTTTTTTTTTTTTTTCACTCGGATTTGGGAAAGAGGGGTTTGACGGAAAGGGGTTTGGATAGTTGGATCAGGGTTTAGGGGTTGGGAATGGCGGTGGAGGGTTCGATTCGGAAGGTTGGGTGTCACAGAGGTTGTGGGGGTTTTTTTGTTGGGTTCCGGGTTCGGCTGATAGGGTGGGGGTTCTAGGGTGTCCGGTAAGTGAAAGAGGTTTGGGAGTGGGAGTAGGGTTTCGGTTTGGTTAGGGTTGGAGATTTGGGAAGTGGGAAGTAACAGAGAGATGGGGTCGGCAGGATGGTCGGCAGTATGGGATTGGGTTGTCCGAAGAGGATTTGGGCTGCTGTAATGGTCTGGGTTGATCGGGAATGGCTTAAGGCTTTTGACAGAGGCCTCGGTTGGTCTGGGAGGATGTGCGAGTCAGGCAGGGTCGACTGGCGGTGGTGGAGAGGATAACTGGTGAGCAGAGTGGATGGAGATGAAGGCCGAAAACGACAGAGGCTTCCGGCGACCGGATCTGGGCTCTGATACCAATCTGGCGCAGCCCTGGATCTTGGATGGATAGTAGAACAATCTCCCGAGGGATTGTTCGAATCCGAGGATTCAATGGCAGTCACGATGACAATATAGAACGAGAAATTCTGGAACAACCGAAATTTTTATTGATTAAAAGCATACTTTTATAATGAAGAATTCCTCCTTATATAGGAGTGACTGTTACTCAAAATAGAAGACTAGTTCTAAACAGACATGACTTACTAAACACAAAATAGGAAGTAGATAAATAACTACTAAAAACAAAATAGAAAGTGCATCAATCGGGATCCTTGAAGAAGCCAAGGATCAATCGGATGTCCTTCGGGCCTGTGATCTAGGCCGGACTTGGGTTCGGCCTGCATCATCTAATTAGGTCCATAACCAAAAAACCATATTTCCAAGTTTTTCATATACATGAGGAATGTTCATGTGCATCCATTCCTGACCATAGAGTGAGGAACACTTACGTGGCTTTCCCTCTTTGCACAGGAACATTCCTCTTCCGCATATGAACATACATGACTATTTCTCTTATGCACGTGTCCCTAACCCTATGGTGAGTGATGGATGCACATGAACATTCCACTCTCCAATATAAATATATATATGAGAATATATATATATATATATGAGAAAACTCTCCTAAGGACAATCCACATGGGGACTTCCATGAAGACATCAATGCGGGGCCCACCTGGGCACTGATCCAAATGGACCATAAAAACCCCACCCCCTCTTTACACCGGATTCATTGATTTCACTTATCCAAACGGACTAGACTGGGTTAACGGTCTTTTTTTTTTTTTTTTGCTTTAGATAAAGCCGTTAAACTTGTGGGCCATGGATCAAGGTATTAGGATGATCCAATGGACTCGCAATTTTGCACGTAGATATGTCACATCTAGATCCTTCAATCCATCACAGCCTCCAAGATTGATGGGCCCTGCTGGGCCCCACAAGGTCATCCACATGCAGGTCCAAGGGAAGCATCCACAGCACAGCACAACCCATATGCATATAATATATGTATATCTATATCTATATCTATATCTATATTATATCTGTATCTAAATCTATATGTGTGTGTGTGTATAAAACTAGGTTACATAACATTTTTAATACTAAATAAAGTCAATAGCATACTAATTAAAAATATTATATAAATGCTATTATATATTATAAAATATTATATTAAATAATAATTTACTAGGGTTTTGACCCGGGCCTGGATTTGGGTCTGGGTCCAACTGAGTCTATCAGAGTCAGGCCTAGGTCCTATACATTAGATCTGCATACGGTCAGGGTACACAAAACACTAGTCGGGCTCAGGTTCACCATGGACTTACTCCCTACCCAGAGACTACACCTCACTATTTGGTAAAGAAGAATTGTTGCCTTAACACCTCGGCATTTTAAGAGATTGTTCCCAATTTTTTGGGTATAAGGGAAAATCATGTAGAGAATATTATCACGTGTTGTCCTTTGTATACTTTTTAAGAAAGAGAAAATGCTCTCAAGGTTGGTGACTTGATAAAGCTAAATTCATGAAATGAGTACACATAAGATAGACATTTTAAGGAAAACAAATAAGTGACATGAAAATGACATTTTTAGGGCTAGAAGGTTGTGTAGATTCTACCAAGTACGGCCAATGCACTCAAAAAATATTGGACAGTAGCCCTTCTATGTATTTCAGAAGGATCACTGAAAGGATTTAAAAATTACTATCTTTTGGGTGGCTAGATAAAACAAAAACCATAACCACTTGGCTCTATGTTCAACAAAGTAATAGAGGGAAACTAACTTGATTTAGACCTGACTTCTGCCATGTCTAGTAGGATCCATTCTATGTACTCATATATGTGCATGTATATTTTCAATTTTTTTCTTTGTTCAGTTATGACTTATGAGCATGTGTCACTCTCAACATGTAACTTCTGATTGCAGTCTACTTTATATGATTGTTGCAATTCAGACGAGAATGTTTGCTCCCTAGAAGCTCTCAAAGCTTGATGCATAGCAAAATATAGGAATTTCTTCAATACTCATTATTTGAGCGGTTTCAAGTAAACAATGAAACAAATGAATAAGACTCATGGAAAGAAATGAATAAGAGTTTCACAAAGAACTAATATGAAATTTGGAACTAATACCAATGTATAATCCGAGTAGTGTAACCAGGTTTTGCTGAAGTTCAACACACAATTACCACTATAACCAGCAAGAATGGGTCATTGAGTCTAGAAACTGCATCCGCAAGAAGTGAAGCCTCTTCCATCTGCAGTTAAAGACCAACATTTGCATATTTAGTCCCGAAGAGAAGGAAACAATTGCGCCATTTTTTTTTAATCATCAACATATTCAGAACGGTGCATTTGACTCCTAAATGCTAAATGCTATAGAAGATTACCAGTGGTGCAGCTTTGCGAATAACAGCAATTGCTTCAAGTAAAACCGGCTTTTCAACTTCTATGAACTGCTTTTCTTTATCCTCAATTTTAGTAAATCCAGAGACTCCATTTCTCCCATTAAATCCTTTGTTCAAGTCCATTTCATGTTTGTTTGAGATTTGATGTTCACTCTGCATCAATCTATTCATTTTGTATCCGGTCAACAACTGGTCCAGAGCATCATCACTGAACAGCTTTATATCTTCCAATGATATAACAAGCCCACTTGCACCTGACTGGAGAAATTCTGTTGCTGCAGCAAAAAGTGGACCCTCACCAAGAGAAGCAATCATAGTAAAAACCGGTACCTTGACATGCTGGTATGCAGAGTTATCCAAGACCTCGGCATATCTTTCTTTATCCATAGCTAATAATAAAAAATCAGCACCTTCAGAATTAGATGCATTAAGTGCAGAGTTTGTAGTCTGCACAGTTCTTCCAACAAGAGGGAGTAGTACAGAATCAGTTTTAGATTCCATCATCATATTCCTAGCAACAATAACAGGAAGACCTGCATCCAAAAAGGTGATAACTGAATTAGAAAATATCGTTGAAACTTTCTTCAAACATAAATGATGCAAATGCTTTAGGTCTAGGGAGCTGTTCAACAAAAACAGTTCAAAGAAATCCCGTTCGGTTTTGAAAAATAAACTTTACAAAGGAGTTAAGTAATGCCATAGCCTACTTTCAAGGTTAAAAAGCAAAAAATATTATCAAGTAACCAATTGTTATGGAATTAATTTTGAGATTCCTATATAAATAATTATGGCAAACTTGTAGGTACAGAAACGTGCTTGTGATGTGGCAAAGAAACGTTGTCAATAACATCTAAGACAATGTATGACAGTCACCATAAGAGAGAGAGAGAGAGAGAGAATGGATGACTCTCTGTGGAGAAATACAAGCTGATCATGAGCGCAAATCTTAGGAAACTGCACTCCAGGATGCCTCTTCAAACCCAAAAACAAGCACTAAATACCAAATATTACAGAATAGATAGCCAGGATGCCTCTTCAAACCCAAAAACAAGCACTAAATACCAAATATTACAGAATAGATAGAACGTACTTTCCCAAGACAAACAGCACCACAGGTAGCTCTTCTGAGGAACATCAACTAGAGGGACTGCCCAAATAAATGTGAGGATTCCACAAAACTATCAGGAACAGAAAAAGGGTTCCTAAGCTAGGAACAATCTCATCTATGGGGCCCACCCAAGCCCCCATCCCCTCCCCTCCCTCTCTCTTCTCTCTCGCCATTCATTTTTCAGTTGAATTAGCGCTGACCCATAATTTGGCACTCCTTTGTTTTTCTTTTTCCTGTTGGCCCTTCAATTAATCATGTGAACTTCGGCACCCAATTCAACTTTATCTAATGACAAGGATTCAGACCACTACAAGGCCCTAAAATCAGTACCTCCATTGATCAGATGATCCCCGGATTTTTGCACACATGTAGGTCATTGGAAAACCTTTCACACAATTGTCATGTTTCAAATGGGCCCCCAATCCAGACCATCCTAAGATGGTCTGTCACTTTCTGAAGAAAATCAGAGGATGGCCATCCCAAATAAATGTGAAGACTGCTAATATCCCTTGCAACCTTTTATCTATCAAGCTAAGATGGTTCCAATCTGGAACCTCATGAACAAACACTGAGCACCTTCCAACCGCCTTAAGCAAGTTTCAGAGTCCCTCCTCTCTCACATCCAATTTGCACGTGAGGCAGTTCAGCAATGACCAGGAACATTGATCTAGGGGGTTTAACAAATAGATGAATTGTATTTTAAAAGAATCACCAATGATCAATGATCAGTAATGATATAAAAACCATCTTAATCTCCACATTCATAACAAAAAGACAAGGACTAGCCCCCAACTGAAATTTTCTATGATTCATTCAATAGAAGCATTGAACGGCCAATAACAAGAGAACCCAAAATCCAATCCACCGACCTTGATCAGACAGAACTACTCCGCTAGCCCCAACAGCAGCGGCAACATCCACGCGCTCCGCGATCAAGAGATAAGCCCTTTCTCCAATCACCGACTTCAAAGCGCGCGCCGCCTCATACAGCCGCCCACCGCTCCCCGCTCCAGCATCAAGCACGACAATCCCCGCCCACTTCGACACTGCGACGTCGACGGCGTCCAAAGCCTCTCCGCTCCTCAGCACCTCGTCGGAATTCAACTGGAGCACGAGGGTCGGCACATTGATCTCCGGCCGCTTGAATCCGCCGGGAAACAGGGTTCTCATCTGCTGCTGCGGCGGCGGCCGCTTCGGAGGCTCCGCATTGGAGGAGTAGCCGGAGCCGGCGGCTGTGATGGGCGGCGGATGGCGAGCTCTGCGGGTGCAGGATTTAGGCGTGGATCGCAGGGCATGGCCCTGCTTGGGGGAGAAATGGGGTTT
This sequence comes from Sextonia rubra, assembly GCA_037013555.1. Lineage (NCBI taxonomy): Eukaryota > Viridiplantae > Streptophyta > Magnoliopsida > Laurales > Lauraceae > Sextonia > Sextonia rubra. The sequence goes on from JASUAD010000001.1 coordinate 129,188,666, forward strand.
GGGGAGGCGAATGGCCGTTGAGTTGCATAGGAGGGAGACCATGGAAAGGCTAGGGCTAGGGCTAGGGTTAGGGTTAGGGTTAGGGTTAGGGTTTTGGGGAAGAAGAGATGGAGAGCGAAAGAGTTGGAAACGTTATCTGTTGCAGATTTCTCATCTTCTGCTTTTCGCTCGCGTTTTATCCGTTTGTGATTGGTCCAAAAGAGTCTGTTTCAGAGATCTGAGTCAGAGCCCGCCATTTTCAGTTTGACGTTAACCACGTGGGGACGACGATGCCATGAGTCAAACCCTGTGGGCCCCTTAGTGGGGCCCATCTCTGGGATCCAAACCGTTCAAAGTCATGGCCTTCTGGACTATGGAACATAATTTGGATGCCAAATGCGACCCCTCTACACAACCTCTTAGTAGCGGTGTTGGATTCTTACCTCTATAATGAGGATTTAAATCTTACCAGACACCTTTTTTTTTTTTCGTCCGAGGACATGTTGCCCCATCCAAAGCCTTCTTCCATCACTAGAGAGGTTTCCAACCTCTCCTGAAGTGTTTCTTCTCACCCGAGGGTTCGCTCACCTAATCAAGCTAGATGGTCTACAATGGAGTTGGCCATTGAGATGTTTGGAGTTTTTTGTATTTTTTGCCTTTTTTTAAAAAGAGAGCTTTCAATTGCGGTAGTAATTTTTGTTAAGAAGATGATCCTCCTATGAAATTAACCTAAATCATGCAATTTACATACCAAGCCTGCAGATAGAACTTTCTATGATAACTGAGTAATTATTTAGTAATCCGAGAGTACTTACTCCTTCTCTTTCTCCACCAATCACAATGGAGAATGAGGTAAATCTCCACCAATCACAACCACTGTGATTGGTGGAGAAGGGAAAGGAGTAGGTACTCTAGGAGTACTGAATGATTTTCCTTGATAATTTTGTTTTTTTTAGGCAGTTTGCAATCCATTGAAGACCCAAGAATCCTTCACTAGGTATGTGAGAGCATGTTGGCAGCTCTAGCTCTACGTGTAATCATTGTGAGACTGAGATGATTGTGGGAAATGATCCGGGCCAGCCATCTGATCCATCATCCACCCAGCAACACTTCATCCCAGGACTAAAAGAATAGAACAGAAAGAACCTACTAAGGACAAAAACAATCAGAATCAACTATACGCTGGTTCAAGATTCAACAAGCTTTTCTACCAAAAGAAAAAAATAATCAATAAGACTGCTTAGTTTTAGAGGTTCCACTTTGCTGCAGAGACCATATTATCTCCCACAAATTTAACTGAAAGACCGCTCTTTCAACACTCTAAAATGATTCCCACAAAAGTCAAGATTCAGCCAAGTCTCTGCTGCACTTCAACGGGGGGAAATTCAATAGGGGGAAACCAAGGGAGAGTAATACCATTTGACAAGCCCAAATAGATATTTGAGTGCTGTTGTTTGTTTGGGAAAATCCATTTCTCTCATACAATCAGCATTAGGACACTTTGCCTCTTTATAAAAGTTACAGAAGAGAATAAAATTCACAACACACTTCAATCTCTAAACCAATCAAACTTTGATTTTTTTTTTTTTTAATCTATGCTTTCCATATGAATGACATATACTATGCATCTTATGAAACAGTCCATTAGTAAATTCCTTTAATTGAAATAACTCCATTTCTAAACTGATCTAATAGAATCAGCCTTGTTTCAAAGAGTTAACAGAGTATTCAAATATGCCATAATTTCAATCAAAATATAAAGGCATCCAAACCATCGGACAGCTCTTGCTGATGAGATGGTAGATGATGACACCCATCAAGACATAAGAATCCCCATCTTAGAGATGATCCAAGTCAATATCCTCAATACATGCTATCTCCAATAGTGCAAACACACAAAAATTAACTAAACTACTGCAATTCCTAACAAATACATTGTAACAGAGATACCCAAGCTAAGAGATCCTGTTAAATAAGTTAGGATCCCATAGTTTTAGCTTTTCCTGTTAGAGAATGCCAGGAAAAAGACAAGGAAAAGAAAAAAAACCAGTTTAAAACAAGTGAACTACATAACCGCTAAGAAAGTACATGCCAGAGCCCTACTACTCCTATTCAACATTAAGATGTTGAAGCTTTGACTCCAAATCATTCTGACCTTCATTTTCCTCTTCATCGGCATTGGACCCATCATAATCATCCTCTTCTCCATCGGGATCATTCTCATCCAAGGGCCCCAGCACATCAACAGTCTTGCCCTCTTTCAGTATCTCCCTCACTTCATCAATCCCTTCTTCAGATATCCAATTACCATTAATGTTTAGCATAACAAAGTCAGGTTTATTCACAACAGCCTGTGCCAGGAGTCTTGCACCAACCCCTCTGATCATGTTTGTACTAAGATCAACTTCCTTCAACTGTGCATGACCCTCTTGCAATGACGTACTGATTAAAACCACACCCTCATCCTTCAGCTCATTCTCAGACAAGTTCAGCTTGGTGAGAAATTGTTTCATTTCTATGCACCCAGCCAGTGCAGGGGCAGCTTTAACTGAGATTTCATTTCCCGCCATATCCAAAACTTCGAGCAATGGAGCAGATTCCTGGAGCGCATTTGCAAGAGCTATAGTACCGTTATCTTCTAAATTTAAGTAGCTAAGGTAAACTTCTGTAAGACTTGTGAGCTGGGGAAGTACTTTACTTAAAGCTATTCCAGCATCCACACCAAATATGTTGTCCCGTAAATCAAGCTTCTTGAGATTAACAGACGTCCCTAATGCCTTAGCCAATGCAACTCCTCCCTCAGAACCTATCCTTGTGGAGGAGCATCTGAAGTCCTCCAACAGAGGGGAATTCTTCACGGCATCTGAAATTGCAATAGCCCCGTCATCTCCAGTCATGTTGTTGTGAAAATGAAGGATTCGAATCTTCTCAGTAGATGGTATCAATTCAAATACAGCTTGTGCAGCTTCCACTGAGATTCCATCATTCAACAAATAAAGCTCCTCTAAGCTCTTTTGAGATTTCAGAAGTGCTCCAAATGCCCGGACACCTTTCTCACCCAAGGCATTGTCCGAGAGGTTGAGAGACCTTAATACACAGCCTTCCAGGGCCAATGAGAATATCATCATTACTTCAAGAGCTTCTTCCTCTGGCCTTCCTGCAACAATATCAGACAGGTCTACTTCAATCAACTGATCCATAAGGGATACCAGGATTGGTTCAGCAACACGAGCAGCATCAACACTAAAACTTCTATTGCTAAAGCATATTTTAGTGTATGAATTCCCTGGCTCTAATAGAGGCCTTAAAAGCTTCTCAGCCTCCTCTGCCTCAATAAAACCTCGTTGACCTTTAGAAATATCAAAAACAGCTGTGTGACGTACAGGTACTTCTCTATCCTCCTTTGGTCGTGAACCTCTTTTAAGAACTTCCAGCATAAGCTTACTGGATTCTTTGGCATACAACTGTACTGCAGAACTTCCATCGCCATCAGGCACTATATGATGGTGCTCATTTGCAACAGCAAAAGCAGAATCTTCAATTTGTCTGGCATTCTCTTCTGCCTCTTCCTTGCTCAGGAGACCATACTTCCTGGAAAACAGTGAAGGAGACGAGAGGTTCCTTGTCATTTTCTCCACAAGCATCTCCCGTGTTTCCTGACTAGGGGGCCATAATTTGATTGAGAATGCCCGGTTCTGAAATGATTTTGTTGTGGTTTCCATGCCAAGACAAATCCTGTATCACAAAATGAGAATAATTAGTCCAGATTACAAGAAAAAAAAAAAACAAAACAAAATTGTTTATGGTTTATTAAATGTTCATACACAATTCTCAGCTGACTATGCTATTACCATAAATAAACTTCATCCTATATGATAACATTAAGTTAAATTTGGTCATCTTGAAAGTTGACATGCATGCATTGTGTAACACTCCGACCCAACTTAAGCCGAATTAGTGGGTAATGAAGTGTCCTTTTTGTTGCTAAGAGTGTTTTGGCTTTGCTTTTCCTTGGTCTTGAGCTATGGATAGGTAGTTTGGTTGCGTTTGACCTAGTTTCGATAGTTCGAGCCCTTTTTCGTAATTTCTGCTTTTTTGGATCTTGTCAGTCTTGCGTCATTTTGCTGTCAACGTGTGTATTTCGTCGAGCTTGTTAATCTTCGTAATTGTTTTGGATCCAAATGACTTCGTTTGCTCTCGTTGGATCGTCAATTGACTCAAACTGTAAATAGAGGTAAATGGTGGACTTGGTTGCAAATGTGATGTCTTTTATCTTATAAATATCCTACCTTCCACCGTTCTCTCTCTCATTTTTGCAACGATCTCTCCTTCTCTCGTTCAGCTCTCTTTCTCCTTCTCTCTCATTTCTGTCTTGTTTACATGAGGAAGGGAGCAGCGTGAGTTTCGTGTGTCTCCAGCGGATTGAGCCTCTAGCAACGACTGTAGTGTGTTTGATTTCGATTTTTGAGGCAAGTATAAGCACAAGTAGCGTTAACACTGATTGGTAATGCTTTGATTGTGTGTATATTTTACTCTTCTTATATGAATCATTGTTAGACAGCCCTATTGAGTGAGATTCGTTAGTATCTGTTTGTATTCAGTTGAGCGTTAGCCATTCTGTATTTCTGTAACTGTTTCAGGAAACTGACTCAGCGCACTCACGGCTAAACCGTGAATTGTGCTACGGCTGAGCCGTGAAATGGCTTACGGCCACACCGTGACCTAGCCGTGACCTTGACCGTAGATCAATACAGGGTGACATTTGAAATAACTGAGAGTTGGCACATTTGCTGCTCTTCTACGGCCCAACCAGATCTAAGCCGTATAGTGTGTTACGGCTAAGCCGTAGAGCAGGATACGGCTACGCCGTAGAGCAAATTACGGTTGAGCCGTAAATGCGGATGACTAGTTTGGGGAACCTCGGCTCCGCCGCAGTGCAGATTACGGCTACGCCGTAAGATGCCTACAGCTAAGCCGTATGTTCACCTATGGCTACATCGTGTGACTCTAAGAAATGAATACAAAAACGAGTAGGAGTAAAGAAGAGACCTAATATGACTCTCATACTAGAATGTAGGCAACCTGAACATGCCTAATGGAATGTCAGAATGACATGAATGATCTAGAGGGCTGCGTTTCATTCATGTATGTTATCCAGTTGTTTAGCACCTTCCCATGGGTGTTGGTTTAAGGGACTTTGGTACACTTTCACTAGAAGATGCAACACTCCTTGATGGAACAACTATGTATCGAATACATTAAAACTACATCAGCATGCACGGTTAGAAACACTGGACAACTAAATTAGGATTGGCTTGTAATTGACCTTGATTTGCCATGGTATATTTGATTTGCATAGCATATTGATTTCGGTTTTGCCCTCATGTGTTCTGCGCTGGACCTCTCGATTCTGTGGAAAATATAGCTACATCCCCAGAGCGAAGCCCGGGCAAGGACACTTCATTTCTGTGTATTTGTTATGGTTCATATGGAGTACTTGAGTTTAGTGATTATTTGTTAATTGTACTCATTCGTCAGTGCTAATTCGTATTTGTTATGCTCATTCGTTATTCGTATTGTTATTTGTATTGCTTCTCAGTATGAGCCGTATTGCTTATCAGTGCGTGATGCACTACTATTGTTCGTTTATTGTGATAGATTGTGATATGAGATCCGTATGTGATATTGCTTGATGTGCATCATCTGATCTGATTGTGATTGTGATTGCGATTGTCTATATATGGCACTACTCAGCCTCAGCCTCAGGATACCAGACGGGGTTGACTTCGGTTTAGAGTGTGTGATCGCATCTGCAGAGTGCTCGTGTCCTGGGCTTCCGGACCCTTGGAATTAGAGACCCATTCGTACCCTGGCCCGGTCGATGGTGTTCTCATATTTGTGTGCTCTCAAAAGGGAGAATATGGCAAATGCAGTAGCCAGCTTGAGTGTGTATTTCTATTGATGATTATGACAGCATACTTATTCCTATGCACGATTTGCCTAGTGTACGAACATGCTCACTATGGATATTTGCATTACTACTTTTACTCATTGGTAGACACAATTCGTGTTATATTCTTGTGGCTTGTATTTTGTTAAGTCGTTGTACTTATGAGTTGTTCTTAGTGTTGCAGACTCAAATCCCTCTTCCGATCCTGCGTCGGTCAACCCGACTCCAGGAGAGGCTCGCGAGGCCCCCTCCGGCCTAGAGGAGTGGACATGATCCATTCTTCTTAAAGCGGTGTGCATCATTTTGTTTTCCCTCCATTGTGTCTGAGCATATCTATGGGATTTTTCTGTAGACTGTATTTTGGGTCTGATTTATATCAGTATTTTGATTTTGTGGACTAGTCTCTCTATTTTGTTGTACATCTTTGTGATCAGTCAAATTTTTGTAATCATTGTCTCTTTTATTATTTTGTGGTATGCCTTGATAGGTACAGCTTCCGCGTACACTTTTTTGCACGTGCGATTGATCCCTTGTGTGTGTACATTTGGGCGAGGTTTAGGTGTACATGCACGGAAGTACGTGTGTCACTGGTTAGGTTTTCTTTAACCCCCGATTTCTGGGCTCGGGTTGTGACACATTGCCAGGGTTTTCAGCCAGAAGCAGCCACTAGTTCGTTACAAGTGCTTGAACCACCATTTTAGTCTTCAACAAACCAAATCATGGCCCAAAATACAGCACAAAAATTAAGGTGGCCAGAAAACAATACACATAGAATCCAAGGGCATAAAATGGCAAGTTAAGGCAAAGGATGAGCAACTCAATTTTAACCGACAGTACCAAACAGAACATCTATTGTCCAATTATATGATTAGTTTTGGGATACAGTTCATCCACGTTGCAGCCACAACATGAATAATCCAGACTGGCATGCATACAACTACTTGTGCAATGGAAGAGTTGCAGCAAAGCCTTCCTTTGTCTATCAACAACATAGGAGATGAAAGCATTACATGGCTTGCAGTTTGTCTAATTCATATTCCAGTTCACCATTTGAAATCTGGTGCTTGCTATAGACTATAGTTAGCTATTCGTAAGGGTAGATTCATACAATTTGTTTTCTGCTCCAGTTCATACTTCAAGTTTGCTGACTTTGCAAAAATATGATTTTTCTAGCAAAAGATGGTTTGATTCAATTTGCATGATACATAGGACCAGTTCAACTGATCTAAAATATACAGTCAGTACATTCTCTACCAATAAATATCAAATACTAAATGACCTTTCTCAGAGTTATATTGTATGTGGAAGAAATGGAATATGAAATTTACTCATGACCGCTTCTGGTTGTTCTCCTAAAAAAAGCCTCTTTTAAATGAAGGCATTTTAAAGCAGCATACATAGAAAAGATGAAGGCGGCAAACTCATTACATTCAATATGAACAAAAATAGAATAATGAGAGTACTAAATGAAACTGAACTAGTTCACAATTAAAACATAGTGCAAACAAGTTAGCATGGACAAACCTTTTTTGGAAATTGAACCCATTGCAGTTAAACACTTAAGAGGCGAAGAACCAGACGAAGTTTCCAAATGCAAAACCAAATCAATCATGCATGAAAGGATTGTGTGAAAACCAAAAAAATAAAAATAAAAATCAAGTGATAACTGAGCACATAGGTCTTTGTTGCAACAACAAGGCTACAGATTCAAGCCATGTTACCATTTAGAAAAATGGCAGATACTAGATGATCATGAGTTCCTCTTCTTTCTTCCCTTGTTTGTTTATTTTTTTACCCCCAAAAATAAAATAGTTAACACAATTTCAATAGAATCCACTTTGAGAATCAAAAGTGTCATTAACTTCGATGCCCAGATCATGCCATGGTTAAGGACATGGAAAGGAGATTTCTGCAGTCTTGAAAATCCACAACATGGACACGGATACAGCTGCCCTCTTTTTCTTTAGAACATTTCTAAATTGATGAAATTATCATTGTTAGTGCTTCTATTTGACATTTTTTTATGTTGAGAAGTAAGAAAAGTAAAAGAACCATATAAAACAATGGATCCAGTGAGTAGGATATATGAAACTTTGGGAGTATCGGTGCAATATTGAGTACCAATATGGCAATCTGAGTGTTGTATCAATCTAACACGGATACGATGGGAATGTATAAGAATCCGTGTATCATAGGTCATCAAGCATTACAACTCAGGGGTGGCAATACTTGCCCAACCTACCAAAACAACCAACATCACAATAGTTCAAAGGTCAGGTTGACCCCTTTTGTTCAGGTTCGAATGGCACTCGACCCAATTAATAAATGTAGGTTCGGATTGACTCCATCACTTTTACTCAAATCAGCCAATCCAATAAAAAACACAATCATCATCATCATCATCATCAAAGCCTCGTCCCAACTATGTTGGGATCGGCTACATGAATTCTGTTCCTTCATTCCGACCTATTCTAAGCCAAATCGTTAGATAAGTTACACCTCTTCAAATCCGACTTTATTACCTCCATCCACGTCTTTTTTGGCCTACCCCTTTCCCTTAGTGGGCCATCCACATATATAGCCAATCAAAAACACAATCTAACCCGCAAATCAAATATCACTCCTTAACAACAAGTTTGGGTCAACCCTTTCAATTTCTAGGATACGTTCAGCTTGGAATTTTTAATTTTGGTTAATAAATGCATCAAGTAGGGTTACCTCTAGACATGTTGCCATAGTGCTCAACCCAACCCGATACATTGCCTCCATTACTAAACGTTAAAAAACAGAATAAAATAAACATTACTGTTATTGTTGCAAAGCAATACACTAGTAAGAATCAAAAGTGCCATCAAGCATCAAACTAAATCCAAACAGATAACTAAAGGATTTTTGAGGTAATATACATATATGCATACAGATTGATGGGGCCCACTAAGGGCCCTACTAATCACAAAAAAAGAGGCGGATGGAAAGAGATATTTTAGATAGGCCAAAATATCAAGTTTGGCACTTATTGAGAAAAGTGGCACAATGAAAACTATTTGTGATCAACGGATCAACCATGATGAACGCAGGCAATCACACCAGTAAGCAATCACACACATGAACACAGCAGTTTTACGTGGTTTGGCAACCTTGCCTACGTCCACGGAAGAGAGAACTTATCTATCATGATCACATCTCAATCACCTAGGATCTAGGGTCATAGTATATCAATATATATAGTTCCAACTTTCTTGGCCACCAAGAAAATCCGTACATAATGACTAAAATACCCCTAACCCTGAACCTCGGTTCTAACTAAACCAGACAACCAATCCGACTAAACCAGAATCCACATGCTTCTAAGCCCTTCATCCTTCGCTCACAAGTTTAACGATTTTATATTAAAGAAAAAATTTGACCCTTAATCCAACAGTCCAGTCCATTCAAATTGGTGAAAACTCGATGGATTCAGTATAATTAAAGGGTCCTCTGTATGTGGGTGGTTCAGATGGATCATAAAGTTTGCCCCACTATGTTGCTCCATTGTGTCCCTTGCCCTATAGTGAGAGATGAATGCACATGAACATTTCTCATATATATAGTGTTAGAGGAAGGCACTTAAATGAAAGTGCCAAGAGACCATTTTGGGAGGAGATAGACAGTTTACTACGAGATATCCCAACTATTGAAAAGATTTTCCTAAGAGTGGACTTAAATGAGTATGAGAGAGTGCATGGAGGACAAGGATTTTGGGAAAGAATGAGTTAGGAGACACTATTTTGGATTTTGCATTAGCATTTGACATTATAATAGCAAACACATGTTTTAAAAATAAAGAGCATCAAATTACCTATAAAGTGGAACTAGAAAGAATCAAATAGGCTTTTTTCTAGTTAGAAAACATGACTAATTGACTTGTAAAGATTGCAAAGTTATTCCAAAAGAGAGTTTGACCATGCAACATAGGCTAGTAGTTTTAGATATTTACATTAAAACCAAAAAGACAGGGGTAGTAAACAAAATGTGCCCTACGACAAAGTTGAGTGATTTGAAATGGGAAAGAGCAACAACATTTAAAGATAGAGTGATTTAGGGTGGAGAATGGAATTTTAAGGAAGAAACTATAACTATGTGGAATGAAATTGCTAACTGTATTAGGAAGGTTGCTAAAGAGGTGCTTGGAGAGTCGAAAAAGAAGAGAAACAATAAAAAATAAACCTATTGGTGGACTATAGAGGTTTAGGAAGCTGTTCAAAAGAAAAGACATTACAAAGTTTAGCAAGGGAATAAAAATATGAAAAACCATGAGATGGATAAAAAAGCAAAGAAAGTAGCAAGTGTTGTAAAGTTAAAAACATATGATAACCTAGAATAATAGGTTAGGAACAAGAGAATGACAAAAAGATATTTTTAAGCTTGCAAAAATAAGAAAAAGAAAAAGCAAGGACTTAGACCATAACAAATGTACTAAAAGCAATGACCAAAAGGTTCTACTAAAGTACAATGATATCAAAGAAAGGCGGAGAGAATATTTTAATGAACTATTAAATGAAGTCTATGTGTGAGACATAAGCACAATAGAGGATACTTTGTTAGCAAAATATACTTTTTTCACAAAATTAAGGTCGAGGAAGTGAGGAAAGCACTAAAGCAATGAAGACAAGAAATGCTATAGGTCCAGATGACATTCTAATAGACGCATAGAAATGCTGAGAAGAAGTCAGGGTGATTTGGTTAACTAGGCTCTTCAATAAGATATTAATGAAAAACAAGATGCCGGATGAATGGAAAAGCAAAGTTGTAGTACTTATGTATAAGAAAAAGGGAGATATGCAAAACTATACCAACCACCATGGAATTAAACTTATAAGATATACTATGAAGCTTTGGGAGAGAGTAATGGAGCAAAGACAAGACCAAGATATCTGAAAATCAATTTGATTTTATGTCGAAGAGGTCAACTACGGAAATTATCTTCTTACTTAGGCAATTAATGGAAAAAAATATCGAGCAAAGAGAAAAAATATATATATGATCTTCATAGAACTAGAAAACCATATGACAAGATACCTAGAGATTTAATTTGGTGGGTTCTAAATAAAAAGGAGTGTTCCAAGAAATTATATTTTAAATATTGGAGACGTGTATAAAGAAGCAGTAACGAGTGTGAGATCTACTTGTAGAGAGATAGTTGAGTTCCTAGTGATCAAAAGCATGCACTAACTACTCATATTTAAGAGGAGGTACAATGGTGTATGTTGTTTCCAGAGGATACAGTCTTGGTGAATAAATCAAGAGCAAGGATCAAAATAGCAGTAATAGTTGGTGTAGAAGCCAGTCGCCAAAACGAAACATAGCAAGCTCTACATGGTGGGTAGTGGTGTGATTCGAAAAAAAATATCAAAAAATCAAAAAAATTACAGAAAATTTAGAATATTGTAAAAAGCTAGAATGTGTGTGTGCGTGTGTATTTTTTTTTTTCAAAAGTAACTAAGATAAGGGGGGCGTAGCTGTCCCCTTTTATTACTTTTTTTTTTTTTTTTTTTTTTTTGCATTTTGGGTGTGTCTTTTAGCTTTAGATTGGAAGAAAGTGATGTTACAAACCCAACTCAGAAAAGAATTATGGTAAAAATTAAAGAAGATAAGTAAAAAGAAAGCAAGGGAACCCTTTGAAATCATCAAAACCTAGCTGCTATGTAGCGGTGCTAACGCCCTTACCGCTACGGCTAATGTAGCATAGCGGCCCCTATTTTGATCCATGATAAAAAGATAGTGTGAATGTAAAACTTGAGAGATGGCAAGAGGCTTTAGAATCAAATGGCTTTAAAATAAGTCGTACAAAGATAGAATATACGAATGGCAACTTTAATGGACATATACAAAGAGCTGAGATTACTGTAAGAATTTAAGCCCATAAAATTCCACAAAGAGATTCTTTCCATTACCTTAACTCGATAATTAGTAAGGATGGGGAAAATGATAAAGATGTCGAACAAAGGATAAAGGTCGGATGGTTAATGTGGAGACTTACTTCTATAGTGCTTTGTAACTGATGAATACCAACAAGATAGAAGGGTTTACAAAATAGTGATTAGATTAGCTATAACCTATAGAGCAAAATGCTGGTCAGCTAAGGAAGCAACATACGCACAAAAAGGATGTATAGAGGTGAGAATGTTGAAGTAAATGTGTGGTAAAACCACGAACGATAAAATTAGAAATGAGTGATTTCAAAAGCACTTGGAAGTAGCATCAATAGGGGGATAAATTTAGAGCAACCCATTTGCAATCGTTTGGGCATGTCCAACACAAGCCGACAACAACACCAATATGGAAAAGTTTAGCTATACAAGTTGATAGCCAACCAAAAGGTAAGGGCAGGCCGAAGAGGTTGTGGATAGAGGTAGTAAAAATAGACCTAAAAAATGCCATGATCTGGGGATTTGGCTCAGGATAAATCAAAATGGAGAAACAAAATTCATGTTTGAGACAAGGCTTTGATGATGATGATGACACACACACACACACACAGACAGATATATATATAGGATACGATCCTGTGAGAACAGCCCTACGAACCATTTATCACCATTTTGCACAGTGCGGCCCACGTTGAGAGCCATCCAAATGGATCACACACATGACTCCCCTAAATCGCACACGTCCACCAATTTTGGGTCCCAAGTGTGTAGTCAATCCAACAGTCCAATCTATTCGGATTGGATCCAAAATTGATGGACGTATGCAATTTAGCAAGATCACGTGTGTGACCATTTGGATGGCTCCCAACATAGGCAGCACTATCCAAAACAGTAAGAAATGAACTGTAAGGACCGTCATTACAGGACCGTTTCTCTCTCTCTCTCTCTCTCTCTCTCTCTCTCTCTATATATAAATAGATATAGATAGATAGATTTATATTACATGTATACATTCACTCGATTTTCTTATTTTTTCACATTAGTTGGGCTGAATCTTTAAGTGAATTTTTTCAGTGGAAGGCTTCCTAAATAGTGGGCAAACTTTTTCTTGGACTTAAGGCTGTCTGTGGGAAGGTGGGTTGGTGGGTTGGTTGGAGGGGATCTCAATGCCCTCTAACACAACCTATTGGCAAAAGGTTTGAATAGCATTAATTATACAAACCAGTTGTACACAGCCAGAAACTTCCTGCTGGGAATGGTTATGTAAAAGATCATTACAGGAACAACCACGGAACCAGCAGCTGGTAAAATCAAAGAACTAAATCAGCAATGGCAAGATGCTAACTTGTATTGTGAAATTCTACTGATGACATACACATTAGTTTAACTTGGGGCTGCTAAAGAAGTGTGGGATCATTTAGAAGGTATGCATGTTCTGGCCAACTTCACTATAAGTTAGCACTTAGAGAAAGAATTTAGGGTATTAAACAAGAAAGTAGGAATATTTACCACAGTTGGCCTATTGGGATCAACTGGCAACATTTGATCCTTGGTTTCTTTAAGATGCCATGAGCATTTAATGACAATATCAAGAAGTCAGATACCAGTTTCTTAAATCACTTCAATAGGAATCTGTAACCTAGAGGGGACTGATCCTACATAACTTTCTGTTGACATTGTTCCTGCAGAATAAACTGCAAAAGAAACAAGACGGAAAACACTCAATGGTTCTATCACTCCAGAGTCTATGTTCACATTTCCAAGAACTCTTATCACCAATGCAATATTGACAAGGACATCTCTATTGACCATACTTGCTGCTGAATGTTATTACTGTCAAGATAAACAGAGGAAATGGAATTGTCCAAATCAACTACGGACGTTCCCATAGAAATGACAACACAAGCAAAGGCAAAATGTTCAACCTAAAATCCTAAACCCACTACAACAGCAGTCATTGCTTCAACTCAGAAAGAAGGTTATCCACTTCTCCCTCTCCATATTCAGCTCTATAATCCATAATCTTTATATCCGCTAAAGAACAGTTATAACTTTTACTAGGTACTTCAATCTTACATAGGCTTGTCAACAATAGATTTATCTTCCAAGCAGGGTAGACAATGTATCTCATCTTCTTACTAAGTTCTTGATAATGGTGCTTGCTTTCACGTAGTATTCCATGATATCATATTATTCAAAGTACTCAGCTTCTTCTGCATATGATACATACTACAAATGCTAATCACTTTCTAAAACAACAAAGACTCAATATTGTCTACAAACAAGAAAAATTCTCTTAGAAAATGTCTTTGATGTTCCTGGTTTTTCAACTTTGCCAGTTTTTACTGCCACCCCAAAGCCCGGATAACAAAGGAGGGTTGTGTTAGGTAGGTTGACAACCAACACCAAACTGTTATCACAACTGAAACAATATTCTATGATCATGTTAGAGTGATACCCGCTTTAAGCAACGCACATGGTTGCAGTGACAAGTAGAAAAGGGTTCTGTGATCATGCTAGGACATCCCCACTAGAAGTGACAGACTGCAGCCTTGGTTATAATAGAAAGTAAGCAAGTGTTGCCACACCAATATATATAGGTGTGGGTAAGAAAGTTAGTTTTGAATATAAGAACTTTGACATGTAAGAGCATGGAGTTGGTCAATAAATGAAAAGAAGATGAGCCAATGTAGCCTATCTATAGGCAACAAAGTCGGCTAAGGAGCTCACTGATGGCTACAAACTCTGCTGCACAAGAAACAATGCCATAAATGGAATAGGTATAGCAGTAAATAAGGATTTGAACCAATATTTTGTAGAAGTAAAGAAATTGGTAATAAACCTATAGCACATAAACTAATGTTAAAAGAAGGCATTATTCATATCATTAGTGTCTATGCAAACAATGGCAGAGCCAGGAATTTCTTGTATGGGAGCATGCGGTGGTTGGCTATAATATTTAAAAAAAAGAAAAGATATAGATAAGCACCATACGTATAGTCAACCGCTTTACTTAAATACATGTTTTTTATTCATCTCTAAAACCTCCCTAAAGCTACAAAAATTGTTAAGAGATTTCATTAACTACTAAATAAAATCCTAAAAATAAAAACCCAAAAAGAAAGAAAGAACAAATAAAGAAAAAAGGTAAAAGATTGCTAATATTCTCACTCAATCGAATGGCTTGAATCATAAGATTTGATGAAACAAATATCGAATCGTAAGATTCACGCATTAATCCTAAGATTTATTTATAAATGGAATTCATTGCATAGATACAAATCATTTTCCTTAGGATTCAGGATATGAATCATAGGATTCTGATTAACTATGGATGTATAAATGTATTTCTGCAAGTAGACTTATATAAAAATGTAAATATGGATCCACCACCACTACGCTTCATACTAAAAGGACAAGAAGGAAAGTTAGAGACTCAAAAAGTCTTTGTATAGGCAGACCAATCACCACAAGCTTGGTTTGACAAGTTTAGTAAAGTAGATAATATGGGAGATGTCATGCAAATCATACTGTATTTGTGAATAGAAAATGTTAAATTAGTAATGTTGATTGTATGTGTCGATGATATTGTATTCAGCTGCAACGAAGACGAAGAAATTAAGAACATATCGACCAATCTAGGAACAAAGCTTGAAATCAAGAACATTGGAACTTTGAAGCACTTTATTGGAATGGACATCGCCAAATTTCATCTTACAATGTAAGTATACACTGGATTTTTCTCATAGATTAGGGGCCAAATCAGTTGACACTCAATGAATAAAATCACGGCCTAAACTCTAACTACCATAGTGGTGAACTACATCGTGATCAAAGATCATATCAAAGACTAGTAGGAAGTTTAATCTATCTAACAATCACAAGGCATAATATCTCATAAGTTGTAAGTTTAGTAGGCCAATTTACGCATGCACCACAAACCATGCAATTCTCAGGTACTTGAAAGGTGCACCAAGCAAGGCATCTTATATACATCTCATGGGCATGTGAATGCACAAGCATATACTGATGCTGATTGGTCAAGATCCAAAACAAATAGACTAAGAAGTACAGACACTTCTACGAAGGTGATGTATACTTGTCGGACATGTGTCGGACACCGACACCCTTCGGACACTCTCGAACACGTGTACGATACTATTTTAACCGAATCCATAATTAAGAGCTAAAAATCTTAATTTTGGACACTTTTCCAATACTCTTCTTGCGACATGTCCCACAATTCCTCGACCATGTCTATGACTAAAAACTAAACATGTGGCTGATATTTCTTTGATACTTGTTAACATGTGGTTACTAAAACTTGTAAACTTGATATATAACAATTTTATACCAAGGAAAAATGTATGATTAATATTAATCATATCACGAGCAAAAGACAAATACATCTTTCACTAAAGAATCGGCCTCGAGATGATGAGGAATTAGAATAATTATATATACTTACTACCCTTTGTTTATAAGGAATGGGTGATTATTAAGTATTAACTATTATAGATCATTGGTGTAAAAATTCCTAATGTAGTACTTAGTATAAGATTTGCTTATCATAAATTAATATTTTTATGTATTGTATATGTATGTATATATTGATAAAAACAAGATTATTGTAGTGTGTCCTAGCTGTATCTGTGTCCTACTTTTTTGAAAAAATGCATGTCGACGTGTCCGTGTCGTGTCGTATCCGTGTCCCATATCCGTATCCACGCTTCTTAG
Organism: Sextonia rubra; assembly: GCA_037013555.1. Classification (NCBI taxonomy): domain Eukaryota; kingdom Viridiplantae; phylum Streptophyta; class Magnoliopsida; order Laurales; family Lauraceae; genus Sextonia; species Sextonia rubra. The sequence continues at coordinate 129,205,241 of JASUAD010000001.1, forward strand.
CAAATAGAAGGTCCACTATGGGGTATTGCACTATGACTAGTGGAAGCTTAGTCTCATGAAAAAGCAAGAACCAGGTAGTAGTTGCAAATCAAGCTCTGAAGCTAAATATCAAGATAAAGCTCATGGATGTTGCCAATTTTTTATGGTTGAGGATATTGTTAGAAGATAGGCTTTAAGCACGATGGGCCTATGACTCTACTTTCTGATAGCAAATCATTAAATCAACATAAAACTTATTAAGAGTTCAGTGTATCATGAACTACCAAAGCATCTGGGAGTTGACTACTACTTCATCAGAGAAAAAATAGAAAGAAAAAATGTATAGTTTGTCTACAGTAGGCATAGTGCATATATAAGTACTAGCTTGAGGAGAAGTGTTATGAGATAGAGTATAACTCATTTAAAAACTAATAAACCACAAGGGCTCGCACGTAGTTTTGGAAAACTACAGGCGTTTTTAGTAATTATGAGAAATTTATTAAATTTTATATTATTGTAGTCCAACGCTATTAACCACAACCATATCACTTTTGCTCCTCAATTCTTCTCTCTTCATTTCTCATCTATTCTGCCCTAGGAATTTCTTGACCATCTTGGAAAAAGTCCTAGAGCCCTTTACATCATGAATTGCAACCTAACGGGATCACCATACTGCCTATATGCCAGCACCCATTGGAAACCAACAAATCCATGCCTCCCTCTTATTGGGTGCCTACAAAATTTGGAATGAAATCATCCTTCCATTCATCTATCTTGTTGATCATATTCCATTGCATTCTTCAAAATATTTATCTGAGATAGTGTCTAAAAAAACTCTTGATTGCTTTCAAGTTTGCATCTTTGGTTGTGTTTGTTTTCTTCTCTTACAAAACATAAACGCACCACCAAATTAACTGCAAAAATTTTCAACGTCTTGTTCAGCAATATGACATGAATCGAAAAAATTAACATTAATGTGATTCTATTTCCAAGAAACAAGGGTTTCCAATAGCCCCACACACATATCCACATGGGCCCCTTCATCCAACCACCCCATGAATTAGGTTGAATCAGGTGAACTCTATTAAAATTGTGCCTTACAAAAAAAAAAAAAATGGTTAATAACAAGGATTATGTTCATTTAACGGCGAAAACGAAAAAGGGCGTTAGAAAATTTTATCTTCCTAAAAAAAATTCATCTATGTACTTTAAAGTCAAAACCTTCCAACTTAAACTAAAAACTATTACACCTAACCACCTCCACAAAAGAATCAACACTTTTCTCCATTAGGACAGAAGATCCAATTCTTCCCTAACAGTAAATATCTTCCACAAAATATCAACTCTAAAACAACAAGGGGGGCAATCAAGAACAAAAGCCCAATGTTAACCAACCAACACAAGCAAATAGCCCGATTCAACATTCATCTGTCCTAACGGAATCATAATAAAATGCATAAAGCGAGCGGCGCGGCGCGGGGCCGCCGCAACACGTGCCCAAAAACAACAAAGAAGGCCATATGCATCCATCCAACCCAATCTCCAATCAGAAAGAGGGAATCAAAACCATGTCTGGAGTGAGATTGGGGGAAGGAATCAAGATTTGGAAATTGAGTGGGAAACGAGAATCGGCAGAATATCCGCTAACGAAAAGGGAATGGGAAACCCTAGTTTTGTGTGTGTTAGAGAAGGCAACCCTAGCTGTTGATTAATCAGATATACAGACACAGACATGTATGTGAAAGACAGATGAGATGTGTTGTGTTGGGGGAAGAGAAGAGAAGAGAAGAGAAGAGAAGAGGGAATACCTGAATCGAAGAAGAAGGCGTGAGGAGGGATAAGAAAGAAGGGAAAGATCAGAAAAGGAAATGGAGGGAAATGCGAGATCTCAAATGTTATGGAGGGATGATTGTGGACGTGCAGCACACGGTGCGCGGCCCGAGAGAAAGCTAATGTGTTCGTGCCATTAGGCAGGACGTGGTCCACCTTGAGTTTGCATCTCAAGTGCCACTGCAAAGTGTACTCGACCTCATCATGCGAAATGATTTTTTGGGGAGGTAAACCTGAGAAAATAAAATACTATAGGGTATAATTATTTTGTAATGTCTTTTTGTCTTTCGTAATTTTAGAAAGAATCTTTTTAATTTTTTATATATAAAAGTATATTGTATTTTTGTCATTTAGTGGCTTAAGAATATTATTTTTTATTTAAAAAAAAAAGAATTCTTGAATTTTTGTATTTTTGATTTGATATGACCCCACATTTTTTTCAAATCTCCTTGGCTTCACTTTACTCTACCTGTGTAAATGTCCAAAAACGCCCTCATTTTCCAATTATTGATCATTTTGTGTCACTTTGGAACATGTTGGGTGACACTTGGATTTTGCATCTCATGTTTCAATGGTGGTGAATTCCATCCTTTTCATAGAAAATGTTTTGCCTTTATTACAAAGTGTTTGAGTCATTCATTAAGTTTTCCGATTTTAAAGTTTTTTGTATTTTTAAACCCCTCAGTCCTATCAAATATGTCTGAGCAATTTATGATACTCATGTAAAAACATATGTGATAGACTTTCTAGAGTGAATCCCGAAAGGCCTTCATGCCCTTGGCCAAAAAGACTAATCCTAAGCGTTGGGATATTTTAGTGTTGGCAATTCATGGATTGGATAAAATTAAAGATCCATTGAGTTGTAATTTTATATATATATATTTTTTTAAATGAACTATGATTCGTATTGGTAGAGGAGCTGAAGTGAAAATATCAAAAGAAGATGGTCGAGTGGACGCTCACATCCGCTCAAGTAGAAAGGCACAGATTTACAAACTCAAGCTAAAACTTTAAACGTTCAAGAGGGCCTAATAGAAATTGTGCTGAATTGTAAATAACTGAATGCTTTATTCACGCACTCGATTGGATGACAAACATAAAGACACTTTCCTAATGCGAAATTATTTCCTATTTATGCTAAGATTGTTATTTTCTGTTCTACATTAGCCATAACTCTAAGGATGTGTTCAGATGTGAGGTATATTAGATTAGAGTAAAATGAAAATTTTGAGTTTCAAGTTTTCCCCTTTCTTTTTTAAAAAAAATTCAAATTTCCCTAGTTCTTTTTCAAAAAAAGTCAAAAAGTCATCACTAAATTATCAAAAAATCTTTACTTTTTGTATAAAAAGTAAAAAAGATCCCATATCAAGCATCTAAAAACAAAAAGTCATCATAATCCTATCATATATTATTCTTTTTTTATTTTGGGTTTAATTTACTTTATTTTACTCTACCCCACATACAAGCAAACCTTAAAGCACAAATTGTAAGTTATATAAAAGGTGTTTCTCTCAACCATAAGGCATCTATCTCTTATTATGAGATTGAGAATACACATTAGAGATACACTACTTTCTCTAAAATATCCACTGAAAGACTATACTAAATCTGAATGCTAGAGAATATTGCTTTTATTCTCTTGTAGAAGATTATCTTCTTTCATAGAAGATTTGTTCATCTTACCGTTTCAAGGTGATTGGATCAAATACGAAGAGCCTTGCGGTTTCAATACAATTGGATCAGTTGCATGCAGTGCATGGTGTGGAGTTATTGCAATGCAAAGTTGTGCAAGAACAACTACAGTCCTTAGGTTATGACGATCGGAAAAGGGTTATGAGTATATATTGTGATAGTTTCATTCATAGTGCTTGGTTTTTTGTTCACCCGGGACTCATGGTTTTTTCCCATATAGGGTTTTTCCACGTAAAAATCTGTATCCATTTTTCTTGTGATATGTGATTGATTTATTTACTAGTTCTTTTATTATTCCGCTGCATATAATTTGAATTGCAACCTAGAAATCTTAATTGAGACAAACTTTCAATTGGTATCAAAAGGCCACACTAATTTGTTATGTGCAGATTTTTTGAGATTTCTATAATGAAATTCAATTACGAAGGCACATCTACTACCAAGCCACCGTTATTGGATTAATCTAACTATGCCTGTTAGAAATTTAGAATGATTGGCTTTCTTAAGTTCATTGATGATAATGTCTGGAATTGTATTTGTGGATGGTTATACCAAACCACCTGTTGTGATTGAAGGGAAATCTATTTCTAAACCTAAAACACAATGGACTAAAGATAAAAAGCATGCATCCAATTGTAATAATAAGGTCATTAATGCTCTCTTCGATAAAGTGTCTGCTTATGAGTCCAAAAGAATCACTACTTGCAAATCTACTAAGAAAGCATGGGATACTTGCAGACTGTGCATGATGGCATTCATACTGTCAAGCAACTAAACTGCAGAAATTGACTGTAGCCTTTGAAAACATTAAGATGGAAGATAATGAGATCTTTGATGAGTTTTATACTAAATTGAATAATATTTTCAATTATTATTTCAATTTAGGTGAGTGAATTCTAAAAAATAAGATTATCAAGAAGATTCTGAGGCCTCAACCTGAAATGTTTGATTTAAAGGTTGTGGCTATTAAGGAAAATAAGAATCTTGACCCTTTAAAGGTAGATCAATTAGCTGGAAATTTTCAAACCTTTGAGGTAAATCGTAGGGCTAAGAGAAAATCTAAAGAACTTGCCTTAAAAGTTTTTAAAGAATTAGTCAAGGCTATCAAAAATGATTCAAATTCTAAATCTGAGGAAATTGATCTACAATAAGCTATTCTGTTTATGAAGAAACTAAAAAAAAAAATTAAAGATAAGAAATTTGACTTGAGGATGCTAAAATCTAAGATTAAGAAGTCTTCAAAAGGTGTTAAGCGCTATAAATGTCGAGGGTGTGGTCATTATGCTAGTAAGTGTATAAATTAAAAAAAAAAAAAAAGAAGACGAAGAAACAAGCTCTTAATGTAACATGAAACGAGTCTTTTGAAGAAGGGGAGGAAAATATTGAGAATGAGAATTCTACTCCTAACACTGCTAATGCTAAATGTGTTGTTTTCATGGCCAGGACTAACTCTCTTACTTCGTAGGATTCTGATAATAATTTTAATACTAATGATGATGTAGTGTTAGATACTAAGCAAGATTGGTAAAAAGCATATAAGTATGTGTTGCAAGAATCCTTGAAGTTGACCAAATTCAATGAGAATGTCACCTTAAAATGAAAAGCTTCAGAAGAACTGATTACCTCTATTAAAAAAAAAAAATAGAAGATGCACTTGCTAAGGTTCGTCTTTTGAAAGATCAAAAAGGTTTTATAGCTGATAAGTTAACTAATCAGAGTTAAAATTTTAAAAAGGCTAGATAAAAAATTGAAACCTTGAAGACAGAGTTGCACATGAGTGCTAATAATATTATCATCATTTTTGTGAGGTGGTTTTTATTTTTGAAATAAGTGAGATTTACTTCTTACCGATTCCTATATTTACATTCACAAAAAGGTGGCTCCATGTTATAATTCATATAAAGGTGGGCTCACATTATAAATCCTACGAACATGCGCAGCATGTCATAATTTTTAAAGTTGAGTACTCCATTGTAATTTCTATAAGTAGGTCCCATGTACAACAATAATAGAGTATCGCAAATAATAAAAAGTAGGTCCTACATTATAAATTGTATGATTATCTTGCTTTCATTCCTTGGAGCAAAACATTTATAATGTAACCAAACAAGGTTTGTACAACATATTCTCAATATAATAATTTAATAAAATATTATCAAAATAGCTTTTTAGAGTATAGTTTTGGCATAATCTAATATCAGCACAACCTAATTAGAGCATAAAATTGGAAACAATACTAAAACAATGCCAAAGGGGTCCTTGACTTCTTCTTAATTGAGGCTTCCACTCATTACATAGATTTTCACAACAAAAGGAAAAAAAATGATATACCCGACTTATTCAATATTCTTATCATTTTTATTAAAAAAATTATTTAAGCATCTTCTCTTTTAGACATTATAAAAAAGTGTGCAAATTGAATCTTGATATTGTCTCAGCAAGAAGTCACACAGATTCTATCACTACATCTAATTATAGGTAAATCAAAATTATCAATTATACCACAGTTGCATAGCCTCCTTTTCGTTTCCCATGATAAAGTGCTATGCTAGTTTTGATCTATAAGTTTTTGGGACTTAGAAGTACTTGAAATCTTTTTTTCATGGCGTTGTGAATTTATTAAGTTACCAATTTTTTCAAAAGATGTCATTGTTTCTTGAGCTTTGCAATTTGATTTATTGTAGTTTTCACAATTATTTAAATGTTTCTTTTTAAATATTAAATTCCTATCTTTCTTCCTTATCCTTTTTGTTTTCTTTATTTCTAATACTGGGTTATCTTTGCATGATGAAATACTTAAAAGTTTTATAAATGGAACTGAAAAATAATTTAATGACTATGCAAATGAGGTATTTCAATTTTATTCTCATTTACATAAAATAAGTATTTTATTTTAAGTTTTTATTTCTTTAACCATCTATTTACTTTTAAACTATTTAGCAGGTTATATGGTATGATTTGTTTGCAAAAGAAAAAAAAAGGCAATGTGGAAAGAGCGTTTATTTCATATACAAATAGACATAACTATAAACAAACTAATGTTTAAAAGTAACATTGTAGTTAATAATATAGAAGAAATTGACTATAATAGAGAATCAACATTTTTGTTGTCAGAAACTGAAACATATCTGCTTTTATTATGATATCATCAAAAAAAATTCTAACATATTGTTTACTTTTAGTAATTTAATTGAATATTGAATATGCAATGTCAAATTTTTAATAAAATGTGACAAATCAAGATGTTTGACCAAGTGATTCTAATGCAATATCGAAGACAAATAACTGTGTTGAAAGAAGTGCAGGAGTTAAAATAAATGCAAGAAGAGTTGAAACAAGTACTGCTGGTGTTGAAACAAGTGCAGAAAATGAAATAAAGTACAGAAACTAAATAATGGAGTCTTCCAAACATAAACACTCTCTCTTTTTTTTATTAATTGATTATACATACCATAAATATTTCAAATTGGCATTACTTTTATAAGCTTTCTTCTTCACCATGTATTTTATTCATAAATAATTTTTAGTTTTTCCACTGTTCCAATATAACGTGCTAGATAATTTGATAGGATCATTTTACTTATCTATCCTTAAAACATTTGGTTTTAAAGATTCCATTTAAATTATGATCATCATCGTCATCATTATCATCAAAGCCTTATTCCAACCATGTTGGGGTCGGCTACATGAATTCTGTTTCTCCATTCCATTCTATTTTAAGCCAAATACTTTGATAAGCAAAACTTCTTCAAATCTGAATCAATGACCTCTATTAATGTTTTCTTTAGCCTACCCCTATCTCTTGATGGGTCATCCACTTGTATAGCCAAACTTTTTCTCACCGGTGTCATTACCGACTCAAGCTCAATATGCCCAAACCATCTTAAATGGGTTTATCTAATCTTATCCCCTATTGGTGCTACCCCTAAATGCTCTCAAAAGCGCTTATTTCTAATTTTATCTTTCCTAATTTTACCACACATCCACCTAAGCATTCTCATTTCCACTACATTCATCTTATGAATATGCATCTTCTTAATTGGCCAACATTCTGCTCCATATGTCATAGTTGGTCTAACCACTGTCCTATAAAATTTGCCCTTCAATTTTTTCAGCATTCATCTGTTACAAAGCACTCTAGAAGTTAGTTTCGACTTCAGCCATTCAGCTTTTATCCTATACTCTACAACTTCCTCAATCTCCCCATCCTTGCTAATCATCGAACTTCGGTACTGAAAAAAATCTCTACATGGTATCTCATGGGTTTTAATTTTGACAGTGGTTTCAACACTTTGTATATGTCAACTGAAGTTGCAATCCATATATTTTGTCTTTGTACGACTTATTTTAAAGCCTCTAAATTCTAATGCCCCCCATCATCTCTTAAGTTTTGCATTTACACCATTTCTTGATTCATCCACCAATATTATATCATTTGCAAACAACATACACCATGTACTTCTTCTTGAATATACACAGTTAACTGATTCATAATTAATGTAAAGAGATAAGGGCTTAAGGTTGATCCCTAATGTAAACCTATAGTCTCGGGGAATCCACTTGTTTTTCTACATATGGTTCTCACATTTGTTACTGCTCATTCATACATATCCTTAAAAATTTCAATGTAACCTCTGGGGACATTCCTTTTCTTTAAAACCCACCAAATTAAATTCCTCAGTGCCTTATCATAGGCTTTTTTCCAAATAAATAAAGACCATTTGTAGATTTTTCCTCTTTGCTTGATATTTTTTCATTAATTGCTTAAGTGAAAAGATAGCTTCTATAGTTGATCTTCCTGGTATAAAACCAAATTAATTTTCAGAGATCTTAGTCTTCCGTCTCAGTCTTTGCTCCATTATTCTCTCCTATAACTTCATAAGTTTAATATCTCGATAGTTGGTACAATTTTGTATATCTCTCTTATTTTTATATATATGTACTACAATGCTTTTTTTCCATTCATCCGGTATTTTCTTTGTCACAAGTATCTTATTGAATAGTCTACATAACCAACTCACCCCAACCTCTCATAAGTATTTCCAGACCTCTATCGGAATATTATCTGGGCCTATTGCCTTTCCTATCTCATAAGCTTCAATGCTTCTTTCACTTCCACCCTTCTAATTCTACGGAGAAAAGTATGCTTTAGTGATGAAGTATCCTTCTTAACTTTTGTATCGCCCCAATGTTCTTCATTTAAAAGTTTATTAAAATATTCCTTCCACTTTTCTTTAATATCATTGTCCTTCACCATAATATTTTCCTCATTGTTATTGATACATTTGATATGATCTAAGTCCCTACTTTTCTTTTCTCTTATTTTTGCGAGCTTAAAAATAACATTTTCTTCTTCTATTGTTCCCAACCTATTATAGAGGTCATCGTATGCTTTGAACTTTGCACTACTTACTACTTTCTTAGCTTTTTTCTTTGCCTTCTTATACAGCTCAAAATTTTTCATACTCTTAGTCTACTGCCAAACTTTGTAACAATGTCTTTTCTGTCGAATAACTTCCTGAGCCTCCACACTCCACCACCATGTTTCTTTATTAATATATCTCTTCCCTTTTGATTCTCCAAGTACCTCCTTTGCAACATTCCTAATGCAATTAGCCATTTGATTCCACATTACTGCAGTTTCTCATTCAATATTCTATTCTCCATTCTCAATCATTTTGTCCTTAAATATATTTTCTCCTTCCCCCCTTCAAATCTCTCCACCTTGTTTTAGAGTTCATTTTGTTTACTACCACTCTCTTTCTACTTCTAATACAAATTTCTAAAACTCCGAGCCTATATTGCATAGTCAAACTCTCTCATGGGATAACCTTGCAATCTTTATAAGCCAATTGATCCTATTTTCTAATTAGAAAAAAGTCTATCGTACTCCTATTACTCCCACTTTTATTGGTAATTAAATGCTCATCTCTCTTTTTAAAGTAAGTATTTGCTACTACAAAATTAAATGCCACTGCAAAGTCTAATATAGTGTTTCCGAATTCATTCTTTTCTCCGAATCCTTGCCCCCTATGCACTCTCTCATATATTCTATTATCTCTTCTTATATGCCAGTTTAAATCCCCTCTAAGTAAGATTTTATCACTATTTAGGATTTCTCGCATTAAATCATCCATCTCCTCCCAAAATTGTCTTTCACATTTTCCTTTAATCCTACTTAGGGGTCATATGCACTGATGATATGAATTATGTCTTCCTCTAGCACTAGTTTAATTGCTATAATTCTATCACCAAATATTACTACCCACACAATTTTCTCTTTCAAATCCTTATCTACAACTATATCCACTCTATTCTTGTATTACTCTTTCCTGCATAGAAAAGCTTATACTCATCCGTGAGGTCTTTAGCTTTACTTCCTTTCCACATTGTCTCATGTATACAAGTCATACTAATTCTTCTTCTTTTCATTACCTCAACAAACTCCATGCTCTTGCCTGTCAAGGTTTCTATATTCCAAGTAGCAAGTTTAATTTTCCTATTCATCATCTTCTTCTCATGGACTAACTTCTTTAACCGCACTAGCTCAGAGTCATGCGGTAGCCCTTGCACACTTTTCACTGCAGCCAGACGACGTTGCAATGCATCGCTTAAAGCGGGGAACGCCCTAACCTTATCGCGAAATATCATTATCTCAGAATTCATATTTGGATTGTGATAAAGTTTTACGCTGGCTGTCAACCTACCTAACGCAACCCTCCTCCTTTACCCGGGCTTGGGACCGGCAGTAAAAACTAGCGGAGTTATTCCATTTAAATTATGATAGTGTAATGAAATTAATGTTATTATTTATTTACAATTTTTTAAATATTTATAAATATCTCTATTTAAAAATATAATTATTTGTTAAACAAAATGCGGGCCCTAAATCGTTAATATCTAATAAAGGCTAAAATAGAGTATCTAGATATTTACAGGAAATCTCCGTAAAATACAGTAGGATTCTCAAATATCTAATGTATATCATGGAAAATCTAAGCAATATCCAATATGGATATGTTCCTTAGATCAAATTGTCTAAAATTTGCTGGTATCTGCCATTGCTGGTGAGAATATTTCTACACGCACTGTACTTGTAGCCAGTTGTTGATATCGGTGTAGGTAAAGGTAGAAGTTTTTACTTCTATTGATGATTATGTGACTTAATTGATTATCAACTTTTAGTAAACTTATTTTTTACATATGACTAGATCCTATAAAGTTCACATACATCTTTCATGATTAACATTATATTTCCACTCTATCGATCTAATTTAATGTCCTAGGACAAATCTTCCCACTCTATCACAAAGCATGAAGCATTATTGTCATTGGCTATGCCCCTTTCTCTCTAAAATGTTACAATTGCTGCTTTTATTTCAAAGCATCAATAAATTTTGGTTTATTGGGCCTTTTATTTGGCGGTAATTTAATATATTGAAATTTATAGTTAAAAGAACTCCGACATCATATTTTTATCGAGATAATGGTAAAAACTATAAGATTAAAACAAAGATGAGACAATTATATTCCAAGGATTTGAATTGTTAGCGTGGTTATCCTATTGATCCACTTTTCATTGAAAGGGGAGATTATACGATGGATGTTTTTGAATATTCCCCTTTTATTTTATATCTTTAACTACTAGCGGTATAATTCTTAGGAATTTAAACAACATTAAAGTCTCTCAATGGGTTTGGCTGATATTGCTTTTTTTTTTTATTCTAGCTCCAATCCTACACAACCTATGATGGAGGAATTATATGAAAGCATACCAAACAACGGGAAAAAAGGAAAAATAAAGATGCTTGGAAACATTATATTTCTAAGAAGCCATATAAAAAAAATTAGATAAATACTTAAAAATGATAAATGATAAAGACCTCTTTTTTATTAAAAAAAAGTCAAATCCGAATTATTTCTTTGTCTGTTGATCAGCTGCAACAGGTGTGATGGATTCGATTCCACCATTTTATGTAAAGAAGACATAAATATGTGACCCTTCTTTCACCCCATAATCAGCTAATGAGAATCGATCTTCCTTTATCAGTGGGCCACTTTTCTGAACAAGAATCAGGCGATATTCGGGTAATGCCTCTTGCATTGCAATCTTCTTCTTCAGCTCTCTAACTGTAGCACTTTGTTCTATCTGCACATGGAAAAGCTTTCCTGTCAATATCTCCATAACCAACTGCATCTTCTTCATCAAATGAAGATTACAAGCATTGGGTGTTGTCTCCTATTTATTTCTAAAGCAAGCTGTGATGCTGCAATCAAAATCTATGGGGGGGCTTACAGATTTCTCTTAGGCCCGGATCGCACCAAATCCACAACGGGGCCCACCCTTGAAAGTTGAAATCCACTATTGATTTGTCCCATGCCTTGTTACAGGGCCTTTGACTGTATGATGAGGTGTAATGCCTGAAACCTCTCTCAAATTCAAGTAACTCAAACGCCCTGTAGACATTGATGCATTTTTTGTCTGCTATCACTCAAGTCCCACATTCATACCCAAATTAGATTACTTCTTTAAACTAAACTAGCAACAAAGAGCCGGGATTATTCAATATATATAAAAATCTAAAGACATCCTATTTTAAAGTAAAGAAATATAAAAGAAAATTGTATTATTTGTCATTTTATACAAAAGATAGAATTGCATTAAAATCAAAACTTAGAGCCGACCCCTAAAGAAGGGATAAGGTTTTGCTGGTGGTAGTGCATGGTGGTCATGGTGTGATTAGTATAATTCCCTTCACCGATAGAAATACCCATAAAAATAAAAATATTTAAAAAAATAACAATTGAAATAAAGTAAGAAAAAAAAAAAAACTAAAACCCTTACCGTGTGATCAAGTTGAACATAGAAAGTTTTTACCTCAAATAATCCCAACAGCCAATCCGAGTCATTCATAAAAATTTAAATAGGAATGTTAGAACAAAAATAATAATAAGAAAGAATTGCACGGTAGTTACATAAAAATATAGTTGTATTTACAGGATTTCGAAGATAATGATGATATGTCAAAGTTGATTTTCATTGATCTCACTTTGTAGATTTTACTATAATTTTTATAGTCAAAATCAAATACCAAAAATATATATAGTTATAGTGCATCAGGATTGGGCCAGACTGTATCAATATTGCACCCTTATATAAAGAATCAACACCCATCAGACAACAATTGAGATGAAAATAAATAGATATACTTACACGGGCACAAGGTTTATGATGCCGATTTGTCCTCAAGAAAGATGAACGGTTTCAAATTTATGTGACCCTGATTCTACATCCATTCGGTGAGTAGTGGCCAATGGATCGTCTGACTATCTCCTCCATGGATATAAACATCCAACTTAGTAGACTACATCTAGCTTCTACCTCCTCCTTAACGCACGATAACCGTAAGGGTTAAGGGTGTATTTGGTTTAGCCTGTGAATATGGCTTTTTGGACTTTCTGTTTAAAGAAAGCCCAAAAGCCTGTTTAAGTATGTTTGGTGATTGCCTTTTTAACGGAGCTTTCTTTGAGTAGAAGTTAAAAATTAACATTTTGAGGGCGCAATTCTCCGCACACTTCACAATAGAAAGTCATGTTGTGACTTTTGCAAGCAACAATGAGTTAAGCCTCATGGGATATGCAAGGATTTACCAAAATGAAAAAACTAATGCAACATTATACATTGCTACTATTTTTAATTTTTCCTATCTTATTTCCTTATTCTCTTTTTCTGCCATTTGTCAAGGACATTAGTGTTATCCTATCACAAGGGGTGTACACTGTTCGGATTAAATCGGATTAAGCCAAATCCGTTTTAAAACCGTTACCTATGGATTGATAGTTTTGTAATCTGCCATCGATCCATTGCCAATTAAAACCAATCTGAATCGAACTGATGATCAACGATTCTGATCAGTTTAAATAGTTTAATTTGTTACCTAACGTTTGGTTCGCCGGAATGGATGAGGGAATGGAATGGTCATTCCCTTGGTGATTGCATTCCCACGTTTGGTTCATTCAAAATTGAGGGAATGACCATTCCCTCATGGCTTTCCATTCCTTCTCACAGAGGAATGGCCATTCCATAAGCCATCAGAGGAATGGCCATTCCATTCCGTTGGGCTCATTCCTGAAGGCGAAATTACCCTCACCCGATCGAGCGCTCACCATCCCGAATCCCATCTTCGTCTCTTGCCTCTCTTCCTCTCGCTCTCTCCATCTTCGTCTGCACCCTCGTTCCTCCTCACTTTCCCCATCTTCGTCTGCGACCTCTCTCCCTGTCTCATTCTCCATTTTCGGCTGCAACCTCCTTTTCCCCTCGCTTTCTCCATCGTCATCTTCGGTCTGTCTTTGCTGCTCAGTCATCCCCGATCGCACGCCATCGAGCCATACCAGGTACGGATCTCTCTTTCTCACTCTCTGTCGTTCTCCTCTCTTTCTAGAAGACAGCACACACAGTTCTCCGCCTATATTGAACCCATTTTGTGGGTGGGACACAGGGAGAGTGAGAGGGCTCGGTGAGAGGGACAGAGGGACAGAGGAAGTGAGAGGATGGGGGGCAGGAAGAGAGGGAGGGTAGTTGGATAGAGAGAGGGGGGGTAGGGACAGATGGAAAGTGAGAGGGCCTGGGCGTCAGGGACAGAGGGACAGAGGGAGAAGGAGAGGGGGCTAGCTGATAAAGGAAAAGAGGGATGGGAGAGAGTGAGGGAAAGGGGACTGGGAGATGGAGGAGGAGGGCTGGGACAGATGGACAGTAGGAGGGGGGTTCGGTCAAAGGGATGGTGGGAGAGGGCTGTGGGAGGGAGGAGGAGGGTTGAGACAGATTGATAGTTGGAGGGGTACTGGGACAGAGGGAGGTGAGAACGGGCTGGGCGAGAGGGACAGAGGGATAGAGGGAGAAGGGGAGGGGGCGGGTTGAGAAAGGAAAAGAGGGAAGGGAGAGAGAGAGGGAAAGGTGGCTGGGCGAGGGAGGAGGAGGGCTGGGACAAAGGGAGAGTCAGAGGGGCCAGGGCCAGGAGTAAGACAGAGAATGGAGGGGGTTGGGGGGGTGTGATGAGACAGAGAATGGGGTCTAAGACAGAGGGAGAGGGGGGGTTGGGATTGAGAGACAGAGCTAAAGGTGGCTGGGATTGAGAGATAGAGATAGAGGGGGCTAGGATTGAGGGACAGTGATAATGCTTGGTTGAGACAGTGAGGGGGTGGGATGAGACAAAGAGAGAGGGAGCTGGGACTAAGGGACAATGAGGGTGGGTCTGTGACTGAGGGGCAGTGAAGGGGGGGTGCTGTGACTGAGACATAGTGAGAGGGTTGGGCTGAGAATGAGGGAGGTGAGAGGGGGCTGGAACTGAGGGAGGTGAGAGGGGGGGCAACTGGTTTGTGTTGGGACTGAAGCTGGGGCTGGGCCAGCTGGGGATGAGGGAACTGAGAGGGGGGGGGGCTGCTGGGACTGTGTTGGGACTGAAGCTGGGGCTGGGCAGCTGGGGATGAGGGAACTGAGATGGGGGGGGGGCTGCTGGGACTGTGTTGGGACTGAAGCTGGGGCTGGGCAGCTGGGGATGAGGGAACTAAGAGGGGGGGCTGCTGGGACTGAAGCAAGGGCTGGGGCAGCTGGGGATGAGGGAGCTGGGGGGGGGGGAGGTGCTGCTGGGACAGAGAGAGTGAGAGGGCAGTTGGGGATGAGGGAGAGTGAGAGGGTGGCTTGGACAGAGGGAGTGAGAGGGCAGCTGGGGATGAGAGAGAGTGAAAGGGGGGCTGTGACAGAGATTGAGTGTGAGTGGTGCTGGGACTGATGGAGGGAATTGGGGGCTGGGACTGAGGGCTATTGATAGGCTGGGGCTGGGCAGCTGGGGCTGAGGGAACTGAGAGGGGGGGCTGCTGGGACTGAAGCAAGGGCTGGGGCAGCTGGGGATGAGGGAGCTGAGGGGGGGGTGCTGCTGGGACAGAGAGAGTGAGAGGGCAGTTGGGGATGAGGGAGAGTGAGAGGGTGGCTTGGACAGAGGGAGTGAGAGGGCAGCTGGGGATGAGAGAGAGTGAAAAGGGGGCCTGTGACAGAGATTGAGTGTGAGTGGTGCTGGGACTGAGGGAGGGAATTGGGGGCTGGGACTGAGGGCTATTGATAGGCTGGGACTGGGCAGCTGGGGCTGAGGGAACTGAGAGGGGGGGCTGCTGGGACTGAAGCAAGGGCTGGGGCATCTGGGGATGATGGAACTGAGAGGGGGGGCTGCTGGGACTGTGTTGGGACTGAAGCTGGGGCTGGGCAGTTGGGGATGAGGGAACTGAGAGGGGGGGCTGCTGGGACTGAAGCTGGGGTTGGGGCATCTGGGGATGATGGAACTGAGAGGGGGGGGTGCTGGGAGTGTGTCAGGGGCTGGGCCAGCTGGGGATGAGGGAGCTGAGGGGGGGGGGTGCTGCTGGGACAGAGATAGGCTGTGACAGTGAGGGGCAGCTGGGGATGAGGGGACTGATAGGGGGGGCTGCTGGGAGTGTGTCAGGGGCTGGGCCAGCTGGGGATGAGGGAGCTGAGGGGGGGGGTGCTGCTGGGACAGAGATAGGCTGTGACAGTGAGGGGCAGCTGGGGATAAGGGAACTGATAGGGGGGGCTGCTGGGACTGTGTCAGGGGCTGGGCCAGCTGGGGATGAGGGAGCTGAGGGGGGGGGGGGTGCTGCTGGGACAGAGATAGGCTGTGACAGTGAGGGGCAGCTGGGGATGAGGGAACTGATTGGGGGGGGGGGGGCTGCTGGGACTGTGTCAGGGGCTGGGCCAGCTGGGGATGAGGGAGCTGAGGGGGGGGGGGGTGTTGCTGGGACAGAGATAGGCTGTGACAGTGAGGGGCAGCTGGGGATGAGGGAACTGATTGGGGGGGGGCTGCTGGGACTGTGTCAGGGGCTGGGCCAGCTGGGGATGAGGGAGCTGAGGGGGGGGGGGGGTGCTGCTGGGACAGAGATATGCTGTGACAGTGAGGGGCAGCTGGGGATGAGGGAATGAGGGAAGTTAGAGGGGCTGGGACTGAGGGCTATTGATAGGCTGTGTCTGGGACTGAGACAGTGCGAGGAGGGTTGGGCTGTGACAGTGAGGGGGGGAATTGGGATTGAAGGACAATGAGGGAGGGGTACTGGGACTGAGTGTGAATGACAGTAGGGTTGGGAATGAGTGTTCTTTCTTCTATTTTATAACGCAACTTTCAAGTGCTTGGTCCTTCAATTTTATATTAAATTGATGTATATTTCTTTGATGACAGCTATGGCACGTCTGAGTTTAACGAAAAGAAAATTGAAAGTGAAGAAACTAGCACTGGTTATGCAATGGTGGTTGGACGTTCTACATCTTTTGGGGCTATTCCTACAATTATCATATAAATTGTTCGAAAAACAATGCATGCGTGGGGTTAGATCTAGGTACCAATTAGATTACTATGGTAATAGAGAAATAATTGGGAATTGGGTGTATAAGAGTGATCAAACATGTTTGAACAATTTTAGAATGACTAGGCGACCATTTGTGAAGTTATGTCACTTGCTTAGCACAATTGGGAAGCTAGAACCAACCAGACACATGTTAGTTGATGAGCAAGTTGCAATTTCCTTGCATATCCTTGCTCATCATGTTAAAAATAGGGTAATTCAGAGTGAGTTTAATCGTTCAGCTGAGACAATCAGTAGGCATTTCAAAAGGTTTTTGGTTGCAGTCATTCGATTACAGGGAGAATTATACAAGAAACCTGAGCCAATACCAGAAAACTCGGTAGATGAAAAATGGAAGTGTTTTAAGGTAAATGATTCATATTTTTCTAAAATTATAGCTGTGTAATTTATCATTTATGTGTAAATATATTTTGATGCATTGTAATGTCTTGTAGGGATGTTTAGGAGCTTTAGATGGGACACACATACCGGTCCATGTGCCGGCTATTGACAGACCTAGGTATCGAACTAGAAAAAATCACATTGCAACTAATGTCCTTGCAGCGTGTAACCCAGATCTCCAATTTACTTATGTATTGCCTGGATGGGAGGGGTCAGCCGCTGATGGTCGAGTGTTACGGGATGCAATTGCTAGAAGACATGGTTTAGTTGTTCCACGTGGTAAGATACAATACTGTTACAAAATCAATAATAAACTAATTTCTTGAAAAGACTATATATCACTAACATAAGAAAAATGTTCAATTTGTTTAAGGTACCTACTATTTGGTTGATGCTGGGTATACAAATGGTGAAGGATTTCTTGCACCGTATAGAGGTCAACGTTATCATCTGAATGAGTGGAGTAATGGACGTTAACCGACGAGCGCGGAGGAATACTTTAACATGAAGCATTCAATTGCTAGAAATGTAATAGAAAGAGCCTTTGGGATATTGAAAAAACGATGGGCAATTCTTAGGAGTCCTGCCTTTTATCCCATTAATATTCAAGTTCATATTATCTTGGTGTGTTGTTTGCTTCATAACTATATAAGGAACGAGTTACTTGTGGACCCATATGAAGATATAGAACTAAACGAGGATGACAACGAAGGAGACAGGGAAGTAATTGGCACTGTTGAGACTTCAAATGAATGGACCTCATTTAGACAACAAATGGCTGTTTCTATGTTTAATGCGTGGAGATGAATTATTTGAATTTGTTTGTATTTTAAAGGCAAAGTTTGTAATGATTGCAACTTTTACTTGCTTGTAAACGAGTGATTATTTGTAATGGTTAATTTAAATTGCTATATCATGTTATTTTTATACATTATATTCATTGTGCCATTTTCCTATATTATGTTGTTGGTTCATGGCTAATTACATATCATGTTATTGGTGGATTGGTTGTTCCAATATTAATAGGCATGGATATGAGCGAAGATATAAACATCAATGAGAAGGGGCCAGGGAAGAATAAGAGGAAATGGACAGAAGCTGAGGACAGAGAGTTAGTTTTTGCATTATTTGATATGGTTAATGCTGGAACTCATAAAGCTGACAATGGGTTCAAGCCAGGCTTCCTTGGAGTGCTTGAATCTGTATTAAAGCAAAAGTTACCTCATAGTGGAATTAAAGCCAAGCCACACATTGATTCCAGAATTAAGACCATGAAAAAGGACTTCCGTATTGTGTATGATATGCTTAATGGAGTAAATTGCAGTGGATTTGGATGGGATTCAGAAAAGAATTTGGTTGTTGCAGAAGATGAAGTTTGGAATGGTTATGTAAAGGTATTCTTATTTGAGGAGTTATTTGATGTATTCTTATTTGGCCTTTGAATATATTACTTTATTTGACTTTTTATATGTTTTTTGTAGACACATAAGGGTGCAGCTCAATGGAGGACTAGGAGTTTTCCACATTATGAAATGCTTTGCACTATCTTCGGTAGAGATCGTGCCACAGGAAGGGCAGCTGCTACCACCGAAGATATCTTGGATGAGCTGACTAGAAATGAGGAGGATGAAGATACAGAAAATTGTCCTGTGAATTTAGAGGAAATGTCCACAGCTTCATTCAATAATGAAGGAACTAGTCAGAAAGGAAAGAGGAGAGGAGCGTGGATAATATGGATGGATTTCGAGAAGCAGCCATGATTATAGGCAACAAGATTGATGAAGCTACTGAGAAGTTCAGTAGAGCTATTGGTGTTGATTTGGATATAGCGACGAAGAGAGATAAAATCAATGAAGAACTTCGCAAGCTTCCAAATCTATCAAGGATGGAACGCCATAGAGCTTTGATTACTATAGGCCGTGATCATGAGATGACTGCTGTTTTTTTTTACTTTGGAAGATGATGAGAAAGAAGACTTTGTCAGGGTTTTGTTAAGTGGAGCTCTATGATGCATGCACTATTTGTTTTATATTTGCTACTCTTTGTTTTAAGCACTATATGGATGTTATTTTGGACAAGTTTGATGAATTCAAACTTTTAAATGACTTGGTTTAGATAATATATGTGATGTTTAAGTTTAGTAACATGTTATATGGAGATTTTGTTGATGTTTATTGCTACTGTAAATCATATTTAAGTTTTAATATCACAGGGGTATATTGGTCAGTTTATATAAATTTTATTCCATTCCTATCATCATTCCAGCGTACCAAACACAGGAATCGGAATGGAAATCTCATTACTGGATTGATTCCTTTGTCTAACCAAACGTTGGAATGGGAATCACTATTCCAGCCTCCATTCCATTCCAGGCTCATTCCAACCTTCATTCCATTCCTCTCAGCAATCATTCCAGCGAACCAAACGCTACCTTAGTAGTTTTTCTTACTATTTCACACACTTTATCCACTATAATAAAAAATTACAATCGAGATCATTGACTTTTAATATTTTATATAAAAATAAATATATATATTTTATTTTAATAGTTCAGATCGGTTTAAATCCACGGATTAAGGGTAAAATCGGTCACCAAACCATTATTAACGGATCAGGATATTTTCAATCCTTTACCAATTCATTAACCATCGGATTGGTTAAAAAACCTCATATTAGAGCGATTTCACGGATTGACAAATTTCTTGTACACACCTACGCATCACAATCACCATGGTGATTCCAGCACCAACAATGGACACTTAGTGGATATGCCCAAAGAATTTGTGGGAATATGTCAAAAAATTATTTATTCATACAGCAAAAAGTAACTATGTATTTAGGTTGGTTTTCATTTAGTTGGTTATTTATTTATTTATTGTTAACATTTGAAGTAAATGTTAACTTTTTCAAATATGTTGAGGTTTTTTTTATATGAAGTCAAATTATAATAAAACTATAAAATTCTAATTTTGTAGAGATGCCAAATCCAAGTGGTTTTGAGTTGGGTTCCATGTGAAATGGCACATCTAAGATTTGACATGTGGCCATTTTTCTTACAATTCTCCTGCATATTGTGCAATTATTATTTTTTTTATAAATATATATATATATATTATTTGATTATTATATGCTTAAAGCTCCTTTCTTTTTATTTAACCAAACAATCATGGAGGCTTTTGCAGTTAAAAAGTAATTGTAAAAGTTGAGCTAACCAAATGACATTTTCTATCAAAAAATTACTTTTGGAAAGTAGACTTTCATAAGTTACTTTTATAAAAGCACATTTTTATTTTAAGAAGCTAAACCAAACAGAAGAGTTGCCAAAGCCTTATCACTTATCAGTGTTAATTAACACAAAAAAAAAAAAAACAAATAAAACATCAAAATGAAGGTATCATCAAAATGAAGGTATCTCAATGTTGCTTGATGATATGCATGTATATCTATAGTACCTCTAGCTGAGTTAAAAAAAATCTTGTTAAAAATAAAGTTTTTATGCAGTGGCCACTATATTAATGTCCTTTGACTTGAATCTTAATTTTGATTTAATTAATCTATTTCCAAAAATATTAATTAGAAGTAGAAACAAACCAAGAATACTCTTGCTCATAAAAACCCAGATTGAGAATTAATGAATTATTGGTACTAGTGGTCTTAAACTTCAATAAAAGCAATGTAATGAGAATCATTTGACATAGTTTAAAGTACCATATCCAATATGAGAAAAGAGGAAGATGGAATTGTATAAAAGTAAAATTATGAAGTGTAATCTATAATCTCAATATATGTAGTTGATGAGTCCTAAAAATTGTACTTATTCATGCATATTTTGGGTTATTTTAAGGACTTATTTATTCTAAATAGCCCCAATTAGGGTAAAATCATGCTTTTAGGCATTAGAATGCATAATTATCCCAAAATACAAATGTTTTGCATAAGATCATAAAAAATGCATTTTCTTAGATCATAATTTTTGGAAATTTTGTCAAACCCTAGTCTCTCATAAAATTATATGAACGTCCATCATCATTAGTTTATTCAAGTCAAACCATATCCAATGATATCATTTTATGTGAAAAAGGGCCATACTCATGCATTTGCGACTTTAGGGTAAAATTATCATTTCACATAAAATGTCACATTCTTTTGCATGAAATTACTAAAATCATCATCCATTGCATTATTCCTCATATATTCTATCATTTCGTAAACTTTTGGAGAAATTCTAGTTGGATCAGGGTTTCTTCATAAAGAGTCCCAGTTTTATTAAAACTCTATTGACAACTTCTGAGCCATTTGTTATAAGTAACGAGAAAAATGGGACCCATTGAAATCATTTGGAAGAAGAAACCCTACTTCGATTAGGAGTCCTACTGGCCCACTTGTAAGCACACAAATCATCTTTGACCTTGCAGTGAAAGATTGAAAGTTGAAAAGTGAAGAAATGAACAAGAAAGAACAAGGACTAAATTAAGTGGACCCCACACACGCTCACACATGTGGCAAGGCCAAAGGGGAAGGGGGGGTCCACTCCTCTGGTTAATTCAACTAAATTTCCTTTAAAGACAATTTTGAGGAACCTTCCAGGAAAGTTAGGGAAATTGCTAAAGAAGTGTTAAATTGGAGAGTTCTCATTCAAGGAGGTTGTGCATCCACAAATGGGACCGACACCCCTTGGGGACATCCCACACTCCTTGTGTCATCCATGAAGCTTTTGGAAAAGTTCAAAAAAGATTCCTCTTATAATCTCTCAAGAATTTGAAAATTGGAGGAAACCGGAGAATTATGTATAGAGAGAGAAGAACTTTGAAAAAGATCAAAAGATGAAGTCCCACCTCATCCTCCCCTTAGTTCAAATTTTTGTGAAGAGTTCAAATCAAATTTTCTCTTCAAAAATTCCAAAAATGGAGAGGAGATAATGCAATAAAGAGATCTCACAATGTAAGTTAAAATGTATCTCATAATAGATGTTTGAGATAAGCAATCAAGAAATAAGTAAGAGGGAAGATTGTAACATTGTTTGCCTTTATTCATAACATCCATGATAGAATAATTGATAAAATTTAAAAATAAAAATTCAATTGATCTAAAAGTAAATGCATGAAATAATTTTATCAAATTTGCGTAACATTAGCAGTTGATGTAGCATGTTGAGCCTCCGATTGTCCAGATGAAGTACTTTGTTGCAGAACTGTAAGTAAAGAAACAAAACAATTTAGCAAAAAAAAATTATTAAATTATAATATTATTTTTTAATTTGAAGTGTAAATAACGTACATTGTTCTATATGTGATAATAAGAAATTTGCCTCATGATTGATATTTATTTCTTCTATCCTTTTTACTGGAAGCCCGCTGTCCAAAGTTGATATATTCATATTTGATCCTATCTTCAAATAAAATAAATATTGTCGCCACATTAATTTGTTAATTTGAGGTGCCAAAATATCATACCAATTACTCTGCATAAGATATATTATATCATTATATACAAATAATTCATTATATAATTATAATGATGTTAATAGAAATTTGTTTGAATAAGATGCAAAAAATATAAGCTTTGAACTATATTTGTATTACCTTATTTGCAATTTCCTCAAAGTTTTCATTAGATATATTTAAGAAATTTATGACAATATTGTCCTGTAGCAAAAATGTTGCACGTGTAGTGTGATCCATCACTGTTATTGTTGCAATGTACCTAAAATATAAAGAACAATTAGTGTAGATAGATGAAAATTATGATATTTATTTTAATTTTAAATTTCAAGCTTTTGAATGATATTATAAGGTTACAAAGGAATTACCTTGATTTGGTTTAAAGTGTTGGATCATTACAATGATTGCACTTACCATTATTTATAGCCGTATCTATTTTTCTATCGCACTTTCTACAAGACATATACGATAATGGTATATCCATGTGCAACATTGCAACTACAGCTTTCACCGCCACGTACTTTACCTATTAATTTGTAGAAGAAAAAGATTTTGAAAATGTTTTAGATATAAATAAAATGAATGCTAAATAGTTTATAATGAGCAATTGTTATTATCAATTTTAGTAGTTTTACCTCAGTCACTCCACCTCCCAATATTGCATATAAATCTTTCAATAAAATTCTGTGATTGCTTGAGTCACCCCTATGGCCTTCATTCCTGTAATTAATCTCTTAAAAATATGTCAATGCTAACGAATTTCATATATACTTAATAAAATAATTATTTCAAAGCTCACCATTCTAATAATTCTTTGGCCCTGGGAATATTTGGGTTCACCATTAGTTTGGTAACAAATGATGCGCTAAGGTAAATATTGCCTGTAGATTGTTTGACAAATTAGTTATAGTTCATATTTAAAGTATAGAGATAAACATATATTATAAGAATTTTTTATTTATCGGAATATTCCTTAACTACAATGGATGTTGCTAATAGGATTTTACCGACACTTGAATTTAAATGGTAGGAGTTGGATGATGCTAAATTTCCCCACAAAGTTAGATTTAATTTTGTCAAGCTACATTGACATAATTAAAAAATTAAAATTAGTAACACAATTTTAAAGAAAATTATAGCTTTCAATTGAATATACCTTTCATCATGTAATGTAATGTCTAATTTTGGGAGCTCTGTTTCATGATGTTTTCTTATATAAGATATCCCAGTTACATCTTCTATAATCCCAATGATATTTGGAGGATGCAATATGTGAATATAATTATATTCGTTATATAGAAAAGGAATTGAAATTTGTTATGAAAAAGTATATACCTTGTAGAAATTTGACTTTGTTGAGAAAAGATTGCATTGTATTTAGAGGAGCGAAATAATATTTAAAGAAAGGAATTTCAGGACAGTTTTCATTTATTTGAACAATGATTGAACCTCTTGCTAATGACAATTGATAATCATGTGGTACGACATTATATGCTCCTTGCACTGGTCTTACCCTTATATTTTTCATTGTATAGCAGTTGCCTTCACATAAGTTGTTACCGAATTTTGGGATTTCATCATTAAATAGTGTAATGAGAATTTGGTCTCCCTGGAAAAAAACAAAACATGAAATCATTTAGCACTGAAATAGTAATTGTTTCACTGAAAACAAAAAATATTAGTAAGAATAGTTAGTACATTTTCATCAATAAGTATTAGCTTATTGATCTTGCCCGATCCTCTTCTACCATGATATTCTCTGTCTTCAATTATTCTGCTAATCCTTACTTTTAAATGCCATCTATCATTAAAATAGTGAATTTCTTCAAGACGATGATATTTTGTAATTGACATCTTTCTTTGATTGTGATGTAGTTCCTACACACAGAAATAGTTTAAGAAAATATTTAAAGCAATATATAGTAAAAAAATATATAAGATAAATAATTTAACAATGTGAAATATCCAAATGGAAAGATAATTACCTTTGTTATTAATTTGTAATATGCATTTTCACTTCATTTAGAACTTCCTTATATATAATATTCCTTGTGTAGCCAATAGGAATATTATAACTATTTTTTAATAAGATTTTCAAACCAGATTTCTTCGTAATGCTAGATATAGCAACATATAATTGACCATGAGACAAAAACTGGTTTAGGGAGGTAGAGTCCAATCTTCTGAAGTATTTGCCCTTGGCTTTTGTTAATTGTCATAGCAAATGCAACTTTAATTGGAAATTGCCTTCTTTTTAAAATAAATGGTTACCCTGTATCAACTGTTGACATTATGATGCGTGGTATGAGAACACATTTACCTGTATTTGTCTCTGTAATTATTTGTGCCTCAATTACTTTATGAGTCAATTTTTTGACAATAAGCCGTGTTCCATTGCATAATCCCAATGATTGATTTAGGTTCCGAATAAGCATTATTGGAGTTCCAATCTTAAGTTCAAGTTAATGATTTGGCAATCCACTGATATTTAGAGTGTTCAGAAATTCTATAGTGTACAATATTCCTTGAGTTTCATTGTTGTCTAACTCTACCATTGTATCTGCACTTAAATATGTCACACTTTTTGTTGGAATATTTTCGAGAATTGCATTGTTGATCTTGTCAACATAATCATTCAGTGGGGTCAAAATTGCCCTATCTCTTAAATAAGATGAATCTTTATAATTCATATCAATGTTCTTATACACAAACTCTATTAGTGGAAGAATGTCATCATTATCTGTATCAATTCGTGAATCATCTGGAATCTCAACCAAATTATCATCATCTATATCATTTATAGACATAGTGTCACAATTTCCATTACCAATACTTAAAACTCATTTTGCAAATTGTGTGACTTCATCATTATTTGGTGAATTTTGCAGGTACATATTTTCGGTAAGGTTAAAAACTACATAATGCTTCCATATGATAGATTTAGCGATTGAAGAAGCGACTATATCCTCTCTACTACACTTTCTAATAACTTGTAGAATTTGTCTAAAATCTCCACCGAATGCAACAGTTTTACCGCCAAATAATTTTGTTGTCAGATAGTCAATTGTAGTTAGTATGTCACGCAGAGTCCTTTCAGCTGCATCAAATGCATGCTTATGCATCATTGCTGCTTCATCCCATATAATTAACGTTGCATTTCGAATGAGCTCAGCTAAATTTGATTTTTTTACTAATAGTGCATTATGATGATTCATGAGGTTGCAATGGAATTTTGAAACGTGAATGCGCAGTGCGGCCACCTGGCAATAATAAAAATGTTATTCCTAATGATGCAACAGTTATAACAATTTGACCATTACTTCTGAGCCTTGTAATTATTGTTTTCCATAAATATGTCTTCCCTGTTCCACCACCACCATTCACAAAGAAAACTCAACCTTTTTTTCTGACATGATTTTAAGATTTTGTGAAATAACCTTAACTGTCCTTCATTTAAATTTAATATAGAACATCAAATTCAGATGCAAGATCTTCATTGTTGTACATCATTTCTTCATATAGCAACCAATTTGATATAAAGTTGTTGTCTTCATGTTGAGGAAATGGCATATTTGGAAACTCCTTTAATGATCTTCCATTTTTATTTAAGATGGTCTCAATTTCAATGAGTGCATGATTTTGAATTTGATTTCTGAAATAATCAGAACTAATTATACCGAATTGTATATATAACCTCATTTTAATGTCTTCAGATAATGACTTACAATTATTTTCTCATAATTGTAATGGATTAGCCACTTCACAAAATATTAGCATTTCTGCGAACATATTTCTTAATTGATGTCCCATAGCCCAAACTGATGTTTCTTTTATTGCTTTGTTCCACTCATCATCATCATCTAGCAATCCAAGATCTAAACATGCTTGCTTAAATATATCATGTACGGCACCATTAACTGTTCTTAAACATTTATAGCTGGTTGCATTACGTATAATATGTAGGAGCATTCTCAAATAGTGCCTTTCACCTGTATTAGGCGGTGCATAATATAATCTGCCAATGCATGTTCCACACTTCCTTTTACACCATACCTTTTCACTACTTTTCATATCCATTCTGTAGGAAAGTCAACATATCTTAGTCTCCTTGCATCTGCATCTCTTTGATTTGTTGTGAACCATTCTGTAAACATTGTTTCACTTATTCCTGGTCGATTTAAAACCGACGACAAATTTTCGTTATCATTGAAAACAACAATTTGCTGATTTTCCAAATGACATTGTAACCGCTCTACTGTAGGATTTCTATGGTGAAGATTGAATTCAAATATTCGCCAGCATGATTCTGGTGCAGAGATATAATGACAATCAAAGTATTGTTTAATTTTGTCAACTTCCTTATATCTCAATGTTCCAGATGCATCTCTAACTTGATTGCTTTCTTCAATAATGATGGTTGCTCTATCTGGTCCTTTGTGGATGTATTTGTACAAATACTTAATTACTCGTATTTGGCTACAAATCTCAACATTATGTGTGCATTATATTTTCTATAAAAATAAGGATTATATGGAACAACCCATCTATTATCAAAGCTGACATTACCGATTTTAATAAATCTTCCATCATCTCTTCTCTTGTACGTTGGATAACCATAACTATCAACTGATGTATGCTCATTGAATCTTTTAGGATATTTTTTGCTGCATTTTCCATCTTGCATACACACACATTTTGGATTTAGAAGTTCACATGGACCATGCATCATGCACTTCTTAATTGTATCGTATAATTCTACATCATCATTGATATCTGGTATTTCAGCTGATATAATATTATCTATATCTTCGGCACTTAGTATTTTGTGATTCTGATCCAACGTTATTAAAATATGTGCGTGTGGAAGACCCCTTTTTTGAGATTTTATCGCACATATATCTATTAAAAAGATAAAATCTGATAAGTATCATCTATTGTAAATGTTATTCACAGTTAATGTAACATAGTATAATTAATTAGTTTTTGCCTGCAATAACTTTGCAGAAAAGTTATTCTCCTTTTAATTCTTCCATCAATTCATTGAGTTTTATATGAAATACTCTAGCAACAATATCTGGGCGATCTTTAACTTTTTGGCCTGGAATAAAGTCTAAAAAATGTTAAACCTCTATCCATCTTGGATTACATGTAAATGTTAAGAATATATATGGGCAACCTGCCCATCGACAAATAGTCATTGCATCTTGATATTTCTGAATCATGTAACGTGGACCACCTGTAAATGAAGAAGGTAATGTACAACGTTGACCAATAGTAGATGCTGTAGTGTCACCTTGAACAACTGCATCTTCAATACCTTGATAAAAATCACATCTAAATGTACTTTGGTTGGCTCTTATGTAAGCAGCCCTATTTTGTTCAATACATGCAAATGCATCAACAATGAATTGATGAAATAGTCTCCCAGATAATAAAATTATTTTTCCTTCATCATGCCTTTGCTGCAATCTATAACAATAATATTCTCTCATAGAGACTTTAGATTTTGATGTTGATGAAGAAGTGGAATATGATATATTTGTATGCCAACCATCTTCTCCAAAAGGAAATAAGAGAGGGTACTGTAGTGCCATATAACTTGGATGAAGCTCACTTACTCTTTGAAGCAACCCTGATGCCCTTTCCAAAATTATATCTCTATTTGAATGACTTATATATCCTTCTTCATGAATTAATACAGCTATCTCATTCACCGATGGACGATTGTACTGCCTTGAATCTTTAGATCTATTAGAAAGTATTCTCATCGATATATCTTGCGGAAGTTCTCCTTGAAATCTATCTTTTACTGATCCGAATTTCTGTACATATGGATTTACTTCATCTAGAATCGTTTTCATTTCATCAATAATGGTCTCATCCAAAGTTATTCTTTGTATGCTCTCTTTTGATGCCATACTTCTATTTCTAATCTCATGATCGGTGTCATATATATAAAGTTGTGCGAACTTTGGCTGTTGACCATCTATTGGTAAAAGTGACCCAATTTTATGATGGGCTTGACCACGAATACAAAAAGTGAAAGGACCACTTCCACTTAATACATTGTCATCTATGTTTGCTCCCAATGAAGTGAATGAAAACGCATTATTGTATGCTCTAATTGATTTCTTGAATTTAGAAGAACATGTAGTGCTGAAATCTTCTAATAATGACTTTAAATATGGTGGAGGTTGTTGCAACATTGGTAGCACTATTTTTCTATCTCGGCAGCATTTGTTAAATTTGTAAAGTGGATTATTTGCCCTTATTTTAGAACCCTATTGACTCTACATTATTGCTCCACATTTTTGACATAATTCACTTGGAGGACCAAAATCTCTTCTACTATTCATCAATCCTAAATGAGAGGAATAATAAAAATAATTACTTTAATAATAGAACTGAATTAGCAGAATAGAATGGATCAAAATTTTTAATGTAGATAACATACTTTTTTGACATCTCAAAGTGCGTAAATAGAGTAACTTTATCATCCTTTGACTTCGAGCAAGTTTACAAATATCACGTTGACTATTACAGGAGGAATGATTTTGCTGACTTTTACGTCGTGGCTCATAATCGTGATCTTAGTGGAATCAAAAATACAGCAAGCAATATATTAGTTTTAATCTATCAAAGTTATATAAATAATATTTTAGGAATAAATATATTTTATATTATACCTATTGGTAGTTGTGTATTGCTCGTAGTTGATGACAACGATTTAGCAGTGAGATTTGTATTTGAATATTCAACATATGTTATTGAATATTGTTTATATTTTTGTCTTAATCGACGTAAATATCTTAACTTCATCATTCGGTGTAGCCTTGCAATTTTGCATAAGTTGGTTTGCCTTTTTTGTACCATGTTTGCTTGAAGTAACTAAAAGGTGATGTTTACCTAACAACA
This sequence comes from Sextonia rubra, assembly GCA_037013555.1. Lineage (NCBI taxonomy): Eukaryota > Viridiplantae > Streptophyta > Magnoliopsida > Laurales > Lauraceae > Sextonia > Sextonia rubra. The sequence goes on from JASUAD010000001.1 coordinate 129,234,901, forward strand.
AAATTAAATCCGTAAGACAAACAAAGAGAAAAGATGAAGGCTTTAATTCTTGATAATAGTAATAATACATTATTCTTTTTTAAAAAATTGTTTAGAAAAAAAGATAGATTGCATGAAATAATAATGTGCAATGTTATTATTAATAATAAATGACAATAAGAAAACAAAGGACAATTAAAGCTATTCAAACCAATTAATAACATGAAATACTACAAAAACAATCTCCAAAATAAGAGTATCAAGCCTTATTTGCCTAGATTTAGGGAAAAAAAATTAATAATCTATGTCAAACATTTTTCAAGATAAACTAAAAGAAAAATAACCATTATTTAATACGAGAGTTTGAACAACTTTTACGAAATTAGATTAAGATTTGAAAAAAAAATTAAAAAAATAACTAAAAGATTTAATAAATTAAATGTATCAATGTGTGGGGCGCAAATTTAGTAGGCCCTTATGCCGGAGCAATACTATACTAATTTGTGGGTCTAGACTGCCGAACTCTCAGGAGTCACTTTTTCATACTCTCAATTATGAGAAAAAGCTAAGAACATTTCCTCTAAAAGGAGTGCTCAAGTAGCTACGGTACCAGATAAAGAGCAAAATTGGGAAAAAAATTAAAAAAATAACTAAAAGATATAATAAATTAATTGTATCAATGTGTGGGGCGCAAATTTAGTTAGCCCTTATGCTGGAGCAATACTATACTAATTTGTGGTCTAGAGTCCGAACTTTGAGGAGTTACTTTTTCAGACTCTCAATTATGAGAAAAAGCTAAGAACGTTTCCTCTAAAAGGAGTGCTCAAGTAGCCATGGTACCAGAGAAAGAGCAAAATTTAGAGTGCTCATTTGGGCGTTTCAACATAAAATCCCAACAGCTCATAATGACAATGTATTAGCAGTAAGCCAAATTCCCAATCATTTTGACACCCATCATTTATTAGAGCCCATACCCGAGAAGACTCGTTTGCCAGATCACTCATGGCTCTGTGCCAATCAACGGTCAATAGTGCTCACGGTTCTTTAAGTGGACATCTCCATCTCATTTTTTGATCGGTTTGTCTCCATCTCATAGAAAATCAATTAAAGAAAAACACAACAAACAACATATCAACATTAGCATCTTCATGGCTCTGTGCCAATCAATGGTCAATAGTGCTCACGGTTCTTTAACTAGACACTCCATCTCATAGAAACTCAATTCAAGAAGAACACAACAAACAACGTATCAACATTAGCATCTTCATGCATTTCTGATGGGCATGGCTACTGAACTGATGGTACACTACCCGGAAGGTGGATAATAATCATCTTACTGATATCTACATCTCATAAAAATCAATTTCAGACAGTATAAATTACAAGAGATATATCTCAATTACCGTACTGAACCCGAGCATTATAAAATCAATTATATATCAAATATTTTATTATTGTTCAATATAAGTGATGATATTTATAAAGACAATGGATACATCTTTATTTGCACAAATCTACAATGATACTATATAAAATCAATTATATATCAAATATTTAATTATTGTTAAACATAAGTAATGATATTTATAAAGACAATGGATACATCTTTATTTGCACAAATCTACAATAATTCTATATAAAAGAATATTTCCAATTACCAAGCCATACCTTTGGCCGATTTTGGCAACAGCCTATTCACAGAGTTCGAGTCTGGGCCGCAATGACTGATCCAATTTCGCAGAGTCCGACTGAATGCCTCCCTATTCGTAGACGGTCTTCTTTTTCAGATCAGTTCGGTTCTTCTTATTCAAATCCAATCTGAGATAGTTCACAGAGATATTTTCTTAGTGATTAGACAGGATGGCGCCTGGGTACGTTATAGATGAAGCTTTTTCATCCCAAAATGGGATGCAGCAAAACTCCAAAAACAGCCCAGGGACTCTCTTGGTATTTCCAAATAAAATCATGGGTATAATTGGTATTCAGAAAAAATTTTACAGGAAGAAGAAGGAGAAGCAGAAGAAGAGTCCCTCTCTCCTTTATAAAGCCGGCCTTGTTTAGAAAATGGCAGAGAACACGTTGAGCCGGGAGAAAATAGGATTCCCTGACTCGATTTTGTGCAGATGCAGATCGATGTACAAGCGATGATCACATTAGCAAGAAGAGGAAGAAGAAGACAAGGCAGAGAGAACGCTCGACATCGCGAGTCTGGAGGAAACAGGAATCCCTAAGAGGCAGAGTTCAGTCCGATTTTCAGCTTGATATCTGGGGGCAGAGAATATGTTGAGCCAGGAGGAAATTCGTCTATTTTGTGCAGATGCACATAGATGTGCAAGCGACGATCATAGTAGCAAGAAGAGGAAGCAGACAGCAGCAAGAAAGCAAGAAGAAGAAGCAGAAGAAAAGGCAGAGCAGAAGAAAAGTTTCGTGAGAGAATCCACGGATTGGCCGATTTTCTAAAGGAATCCCTGAGATCGTGGGGGGAAACGTTTACCTGATTTCGTGAGAAAATCCATGGATCGGTTGCTCTTGTGCAGATGAAGATCGCTGTGCAGGTGATGATCATAGCAATAAGAAAGCAAGAAGAAGAAGCAGAAGAAAAGGCAGAGAGCACGCTCGAAGGAGAAGAAGAAGAAAAGGCAACGAAATCGGATCGCCCACTAACAACAATGACAGCAATAAGAAGAAGTAGAAGAAAAGATTTGATAGAAGATTTAGTTCGAAAAATTTGGCATGAAGATTCAATCCGAAAAAATTGGCGTCAATTTGGCGTCAAATTTCTCAATTTGGCGTTCTTTCGTCGATAGAAGATTGATTTGAAATTGGGATTCGTAGATAGATTGATTTGAAATTGGTTTCAACGGAAGAAATCTACGTGCCTACGTGGCGCTCTAAGAAAAAAGAAAAAAGACGGTGCTGATATGGCACTCGTCAGAGAGCTCGGTTTTTAGAGCTTTAATATATATAAAGAGGTTGATTTGAAAAAAGGAGATACCATCAATAGGAGATGGAGTCCATGCTCTATGGACTCTTGGATGTCCAAGGGAAGCTCTCTTTTTGCATGGGACATCCAGCCCCTCTATGGTTCCCGCCGGCTCTTTTATTTGAATATCTTTGAAGACCTTTGTGGACCCCTCAATGTATAATTATTCTACAACTCCTGTGGGGCCGTCCTTGGGCATATTTGGCTCAAATCAAATTTGAATTCAAGAGAAGATATCCAAAATGATTCCAGCCAACAAGACTCTCCCTCATCTTATCACAATTTAATTCCAACTTGATGGCCAAGTAAGGAAGAGATCTCTTTCAAATTTGGATCAACTCAATCTTGAAAAAATATAAATATGCCCCCCCAAACCGCCCGGGCACGCCCAAGCCATTGAGAAAACCCTCTCCATAGCTACCACTTCAAGCAACCTCTCTCTCTCTCTCTCTCTCTCTCTCTCTCTCTCTCTCTCCAAGGAGGCTCTCTCGAGGCACACCACCACTTTGGACGTCCAAGTAGAAGAGGAATTTTCTTTCATCCTCGAATGTGGTATTTGTAGAGTTTTCATTTCTTTCATCTTACGTAATCAAATACCCATAATGATTTGATTTCAAGTTGTTCTTCTCTCTTTTTGTTCTCCTTTGTGCTTTTATAATTTTAATTTTCTTAGATCTGTGGGCTAATTTCATGTGATTAGTAAGGTTAGTAGAGGGATGATTCCTCACTACTAACAACCCAGTTTGGTAACCTCTGATTTACAATCTGAAATCTTTTTTTCATATTGTAATTAGAGGCAATCCAAATTGGGATTGAAAAGGTTTTCGTGCTTGACATTGTCTATGAGCTTCATCCTGAAATCCCGTGCCTTTTACATGAGGTTTATTGATCTAGATCTTGACTAACAACCCAGGTTAAAGATCAAGGCCCTTAGATTTAGCTTTCTTGTTTTTCATTAAGCATAAGTAGAAGAGAAAAAATTGGAATTAAACCTCATCAACCTTTACTTTTTCTTTACTTACCAAATTTTACTTTTCTGCACTTTACTAAACTTTACTTTTCTTCAAATTACAAACTTTTATTTTTTAGCAAAATACCAACCTTTAAATTGTTGTTTCGTCCAACTTTTAAATTCATCCATTTTCACCTTTCAATTTCTGCATTTTCTTTCAATGCTATGCTATCAGTTTTTGCATGATTTTGTGGCGGGATAGTTATTATCAGTTATTCATAACATGCATCATTCAATATAAATAATTATTACATGTTTTTGTGGCTGAAAGTTTAAGAATTCAGATCTGTAATTCGGGTTATAGAAACCCAAACTTAAAATTTAGCAACCCAGTCACGGATTCTACACTCAGATTTGACAGATTTCAGATCGTTTTTTTTTTAAACAAAAATATGTGAGCTGAAACCCAAGCAAACATTATTATTTTTACATGAAAATTAGATATTTAAAACTTGGCCAGGTGCTCCTTCAAACCTCAAAATTTCAGCTTCAAAAGAGGCGTAAACATATGACTCAATCAACTCGCGTGCATAATTCTAACAGCAGAATTGTCAAACCACCAAATTTAGGCATGCATATCTTTCTCATTTTAATTCATTTTTCACTTATGTTTTTTTTATTTGATTCATGCATCACAGGAGTTTAAAATCCAGCCATTAAATCTAGTTTTAGGATGCATTAGGTCAGGGTGCATCAGTTTCAATATGGGCCTATGCAACAAATTTTCAACACTTAGAAAACTTTCAGCATGCATCATATAGTTGTGAATTTCTAGATTTTGCATCATTCATGCATATTAGCATTAAAGTAGACTTTATAAATTAGATTTAGGAATATTTTGGAATTATTACTTGCATTTTAGTTTAATTAATAACATTCTATTTAATTTAGTAGCTTAGTTGTATTAGTTTTTTGTATGTAGTTTAAAAATTTTAGTTTATATTTTTACTTTAACTACAATTTAAAAAGAACTCTAATCAAATTTACTCCATGTGGATCGACCCCGTACTCGTTGGGATTATTACTACATCAAAACTCTACACTTAGAGTTGCGAATAGTAATAAAATATATATATTAAGAACATAGAAAAAAAGTAAAGGAATCTTATTAGGCAATCAAACCTGGAATTCATTCAACAATATAAGTAAGGAAGACATAATGAAAATGCTAATCATATATGTCCAGGGAAAGATGTTGGTAAGCAAAGGTTAAGAGCTTGATGATAGAGATGGAAATGGCCCCTGTATGAAGTTGTGTATTTTGAAGACAGTAGAGACAGTTCAATGCAACTTGATAAAAATAAATGATTATGGCATTTTGGAAAAGAAAATTATAGGGATTAAGAAATGCTGTTATGTTTATAATTATTTAGGATAAGGATTGGCAAAAGTAAAAAAAGAAATGCATGATTTTAAAACAAATGGACCCCCACTGTTTTATTGTTTCATTGTGATGAAATGAGAAAATTGGAATGAGTGTCGATTATGAGAAGGATTTTAGTGAAAATGATTTTATTGTTGGAGAGACTGGTTTGTATTGAGGATTCGAAGAATAAATAAATAAGGTATCAAATGCAAGATTATGAGAAAAAGGAGGAGAGATTAGTGGAATATGAAAGATGTTAATAGAGAGGTTTTAAATTAAAGGTTGACACTCTAAATGAGAGATTTTAGGAGAGAAAAATTAGATCTATAACCCAACGTTATGTGGCACCTTAAAGCACTTTATATTTTTTGTGCATATTTTTTTGAAAGGAGAACACTTGTGGTGATGATGAGGCACCCTCTACAGTCATCATCCATATTGCTTGAATATATAAATATATATAACTTTGCCTTATCGCAATATGTGAAGGGTGTTTGGTTCAATTTTCAATGTATGCTATTAGCATATGTACCGACATAAAAAATTAAAAAACTTTAAGAAGGTGGAGAGTTTTTTCTGACCTTGTGGTGCACAAAAATCCCCTTGTTAGATCATGAAGGGAATTTTATTAAACTATGTTGTTATTATGGCTATGATACCACTTGTCGTGTGCGTGTGTGCAAAAGTGTGAAAACAACCACAAACAGCAATTAATCAAACACACAAGAAGAGGAAAATCACATATAGATGTGTATGGTTTGACAAATTTACCTACTTTACTTTCCTTGAGGGTCTCACCTAAGCATTTCTGCTTCCTTCTTTCTTATTTCGATCTAGGTTCGCAGAGAGCAAACTCGATGTCTTCTTCCCAACTGAGGCAGGTACCGGTGATAATTAGCGGCGAACATAGTGACCGGTGACTACGGTTCCTTGTTCAGCCATAGAAAATAGTGAAGAAAAGAGAGGACGGTGATTAATTTCACATAGGTTCAGTTTTGCAAAGGAAAAAAGAGGAATCCAGGCTCCTTTTTACCTATTACCACTGCCGAGGAATACGGACTCTAGTTATAGAGATCCAGGCTTGTGCTCTCTGTCAACTCGATCATTGATGTCAGAGAGGGTTGTTGATTGTTGTGCTCTGCCAAAAAAGTAAGGAGGCTGCTCTCATCATTTCCTTTTCCATAATAGAGGTCGTTCGGAGAAGATCTTTCGGGTTCTTCCATTCGGCCACATATGGTTCATAAATCTCTGGCACCCAACAGAAAGAAAACTCTCACCTCTCTCACATAAAGTCTACGGTTGTAGATTGCATCAATATATAATATTCACTTTCTTGACATACAAGAACCCTTTCTTATCCTAAAGAAAATTCCGATGCAATTACTAAAATACTCATGACCCTAAACATGGTCATTAACCAACCTAATATACCAACGTTATTAAATCGGAATACAAAACATAAACCTAACAATCATCGCATCGATAAAGTTTAAAAACATTACTAAAAAGGAAGAAGGCAATAAATCATATATTTTAGCCAAAAGCAACATCACAGTGGAATAATTATTTTCTGAGTGAAAATTCTTTTCATGTGCTAGAGCAAAACGGGAAGGTGATACTGAGTAGTAGTGTTTTCTTTTTCTTGTAAAGTGATATTCATTACTTAAAAAGAAAAAGGAAGCAACAAGCAACATAAAACAACTAGAAAAATATTAAAAGAAAGCCCATCACCAAATACTCTTATCTCACAAAGTCCCTACCCCACAAAAAGTCATGGCTCATAGAGTAGCTCAACTTTGCAAGTAGATGAGCAATAACATTCAGTTTCCTAACACAAACTGAACATAAAGAAATTCATAAACTAGAGCTCCAAAATAATAGGGTTATTGTCCTAATCGAGCCCTCCATTGACTGTATGAACCACCTCCCTAGCATCCGAGAACATACAAACTTTTGATAGATCCATGGATTTAGCCTTCAGTAGGGCTAGGTAGATCGGTCTTGTTCTGGGCTCCTTTGAAGAGAGACCTTTGGACCTTGAGAAGCGCTTGCACCCACAATAATACCATAAAGTTTTATTACAAAATCAAAATTGATTTTCCATCGCAGCTTCTTTAAAGGTGGCATAAAAAAAGATAAGAGCATCCTCCCTAATTGCAGTCTCTTTAGGAATAGAAGCCAAATATTTAGCCCCTTGGATCATCTTAGTAGGCTATGAAGTAACGACCTTTACAAGCCTACTTACCAATAGAATCAACCTATCTAGATTGAGGGGAAAGCCCCTACAATGGAAATCACACATGGTTGTCCGAATTTTCCACCACATGGAGAAGATCCACATTTCTGCGATGCTCACATAAACGATGCCACTATCTTATAACATTTGGGTCTTGGATCCTATTAGTTAAAAGCCATAAATGAGATACAAACCAGTAAGCCCTTTCATAGTCACATCTAAAAAGAGCACGTCCTATCCATTCTTCCTCATTTCCAAAAATTGGGCATAAGGGGTCAATATAGTTAATTTTATAATGCAAGAAAGTTCTTATCAAAATAGCCTCTTTGGGGCATTTCCAACTAAATAAGAGAACTCTTTGGGGAATTGGAAGCTTCCAATACACCTTCCAATTGATAGAGTAGCGACTTAGGGAGTTGCCTTATTTTTTATAATCACTTTATAAGCAAATTTGGCAGTGAGTTGGCCATTTTTAGTTAAAGGTCAAATCCTCTCGTCAACATGTTTTATCCTAGGGATGTAGAATTTACAAATGTCTTCCACATCTGTAATATTATCAAAAAGATATTCTCAATCAAATTTTCGTTCCAATTTTTGTCTTGATCCCAGACATCTCTAACTTTCAGATTTGGAGCTACTAAATTTGAGCTAGGCCTCCTGAGTTCTTCTTTGCATGAAATCCAACAACAATGCTATATGGATATTGAGCAGTCCAAAATTCAAAAGTTGGTCAGCTCATAGATTTGTAAGGATGCACCCACAAGAAGTTACTGACTCCCGGCCAAAGAGATTTTAGATATCTAGATTGGATACTGGATATGGCAATCATGTACAATGTAGGAACCAAAGTCTAGTTTCACCTATAAATTTTATAATAATGCTAGTTACACTCTCCATCTCATAACCCTCAATTGTTTTGTTTTGGACTCCACTCATTTTTAACATTGTAGAGATAAGGGTTATGAGATGGGAAGTGTGGCTATCACGACTCTAGATTTTATTTTGACTTACTACTTTAGGATTTTATGATAAAAGGGCTTTCTTTTCCCACATTCTTCATAGGTAAAGATATGTGGTAAAGGGCTTAGAAATAAGAAATAGTTCTCTCAAATTTCTAACCCAAATCTGAAAGTTAAAAGATCTTTAAATTGATAATAAGACTTGGAATATATCTACATCTTGAATTTCTTTAATGACCCCAAGGATGTAGAAGACGTCATTAAAATCTATATCCCGAAATTTGAATTAAATGGCAAGAGAGTGTGGCTATTTACTAAATAAGGGAATTTCTCTACGATATCAGCCTAGAAATTTCTTACTCTCATGTCAACACTAACAGTATTTATGACATAGTTAATTGAAAGCAATTTTGGAATAATTCATTGCCCCCAAAGATTACTCTCTATGGTTGGAAATGCCTTCATAAGGCTAGTCTTGTGAGAAAATGCTTAGTTACTAAATCAAACTCAGGTTTTATTTCACGCCCTACTTCTAAGTCTGAGGAGAAAAGTGTGAAACAAGCCCTTTTCCTTTTGTGATCATGTAGGGTCTCGTTTGGCCTAATGTGATCTTTAGCCGGGCCTGATGTGATCTTTACATTACCCTCAATATAAGTAGAGCAGGGCTTTCGGCCTCGGAAGGCTTGCACGGGCCTGATGTGATCTTTACATTACCCTCAATATAAGTAGAGCAGGGCGAAAGCCCTCGGAAGGCTTGCACGACCCTTACCCTACCCTTGAGGGTCAGGTCAGGGCTCAGTGCCTAAAAAAAGAAAAGTAATTTTTTTTTTCCTATACTGCCACCAAGAATTATCTTATCTAACCTCTCCCATGAAGGGATCAATAAGAAAACGTTTGGATAACAGAGGCTCTCTAGCACTAATTACATTTTTTTTAATTAGACAGAGTCCTAGGACCTTTGGTGACTTGGGTTTTAAAAATATGACTTTATTTATTTTGCTAAAGAAGAAAATTAGTTAAAGAGTATGTTTTATCTCACACCTTTCAAGAATTTACTAATATCAAATATGGGTTTTCCCCCTTACCTTCTTTATTTTATATAGCAGGTTCTATATTTGAGAAATTAAAATCATTTATGTTAACCTTCTTTCTATGAATTGAGACTATTTTTAATGTAACACTGTATTAACCCTTGTCGAATTTTAGCCACAAAAACAAATGCAATTAAATAATTACTATTGGGCTAGACCTTAGAAAATTAGGAGTTACAATTATCTAATCAAAATAATATTTGGATTACCTTATATCCTCAATGTTCCTTGCACATACAAACTATTTTTATAAATTAGTTGAGATCCCACGTTACTATACAAAAGGAAAAAGTGTATCCTTATTAACAATGCACACCCATTTTCTTCATTGACAAGAATTTATAAAAATAATATAAAATCTCGAATAAGAATTGACAAAATATAATCTAATAATGGATCGAAAGCAACCATGCACCACTTATTACTTACACATTCAGTAAACTATATAAATTAAATTATTTACTCAAATAGAGATGAAATGAATTAGAATGTGCATATGAGTTTTTAGGGCATTTTGTAATAGGGGTATGAAAATGCCGTCCACAACATTTTTTTATTGGATAACCCAGTATTAGAAATCCTGATGAAAGCATTGAACACTCGGGGGCAAGAGAGAAGACGTTGTTTTTTGGCAAAGAATGTGCTTTTATTGGATGCTAAGATATTCACAACACCAAGGTAAAAGTGGACTAGGCCATCAAGTCCATTATTTTAGACCTTTTACCCTTGTTGAGTTTTGTTTGTTTCTAGTATTGCTAATGAGGTAGCTCATGTTTTACTAAGTTTGGGCTCTTCTGGCTTCGTTTTGTTTTTATGTTTTGAACGAATTCTACTCGCCTAAGAAAAAAAAATTTACGACTACAGGGAGAGTTTTCTTTAAAAGAAAATTTGAAGTGCTCCACTATAGTTCCATGAAATGCAGTAGTCTGTCTAGAATAGCCATGTACAAAAAAACTCAAATCCAATGAGTATCAATAATCCGTCTAACCTAAGGCCACCATAAAACATAAAGAAGACTTCACACTCTGTTCAGTAACTACTCATTTTTTGGTATTAGACCAGCTTACAACATTCAATGGATTTAATTCTTTAAAACAGATAGATCCCTTCTTCTATCTAAGGTCTTCTTATGTGTGCTTGGCTCATGTACTCAGCTTCTGTGTGTGGGTGTGGACACACATGCACCCCATAATAACTCTCTTCATTTGCATAAATAAAAGAGAGCACCTAATTTTCCCTGTGAATATACTCACTTTGACAAGTTGAGGCGATCCGCACTAGCCCACCGGGTACCAACCATGGATCCGGAATCCCCCAGTGTGACAATGAGTCATTGTTAACTACCATTGAACATACTCACTTTGACAAGTTGAGGCGGTTCACACTAGCCCACCGGCTACCACCCATGGATCCGGAATCCCCCAGTGTGACAATGAGTCATTGTTAACTACCATTGAATTCCAGTTTAATCTTTTATATGATGAATTTATCTCCTAATAAAGAACTACATTTTAGAATGATGAGAAAAGTGACAATTTTTAAATTTTAGTTTATTTTTAAAGGTTTTTCGTAATTTGCTAAAGAAGTTTTTTTTTTGGAATAAAGTAGCATTGTTTTCCAACTACAGACTAATAATTTACCAAAATATAACTCATCATCATCATCATCATCATTAAAGCCTTATCCCAACCATGTTAGGGTCGGCTACATAAATTTTGTTTCTTCATTCCGTTCTATTTTGAGGCAAATCCTTTGATAAGTTAAACTTCTTCAAATTTAAATCACTGACCTCTATCAATATTTTTTTCGGCCTACACCTACCTCTTGATGGGCTATCCACCTGTATAGCTAAACTTTTTCTCATCGGTGCCATTACCGGCCTACGCTCAACATACCTAAATCATCTTAAACGGGTTTTTCTAATCTTATCTCATATTGGTACTACCCCTAAATACTCTCGAAAGCGCTCATTTCTGATTTTACCTTTCTTAATTTTACCATATATTCGCCTAAGTATTCTCATTTCCGCTACATCCATCTTATGAATATGCGTCTTCTTGAATATGCGTATTCTTAATTGGCCAATATTTTGCTCCATATGTCATAGCTGGCCTAACCACTGTCCTGTAAAATTTACCTTTTAATTTCATTGGCATTCATCTGTCACAAAGCACTCCCGAAGTTAGTCTCCACTTCAGCCATCTAGCTTTTATCCGATACTCCGCATCTTTGTCAATCTCTCCATCATTACTAATCATCGAGTTTAGATACCGAAAAGAATCTCTACGTGGTATCTCATGAGTTTTAATTTTGATAGTGGTTTCAATACTTTGTATATGTCCATTGAAGTTGCAATCCATATATTCTGTCTTTGTACGACTTATTTTAAAGCCTCTAGATTCTAATGTCCCCCGCCATCTCTCATGTTTTACATTTACACAATCTCTTAATTCATCTACCAATACTATATCATCTGCATACAATTTACACCATGGTACTTCTTTTTGAATATAACTACAAACTTTAATTTCAGTTTTAATAAATATAATTCTCATTTACTGTTATTTTTTATTTGGAGGAATCCACATACTCATAAAATGTTTGTTTATAAACTTGAGAGGTAGTTTGGTTGGCCTTGGACAATAGTTTGCTCCTGAAGGTTAGAGGTTCAAACTTTGTTACTACACTTGGGTCATAAGGGATTTACTTGACTCCTCATGAGCATGAAGGAATTAGTCTAGCCTAAAAGGAGTGGAACACTCTCTGTTATAAACAATAATAATAACATTTTTGTTTATTTTGTTAATAGAGTAAAATAAAGTAAATGCCGCATCAGCTCTGTAAGTACTGGTAAAGTAAAAGTTGAGTAAAATAAAAGGAAAAGTGAAAATGTGTTTGGATGGCTGTAGTAAAGTAAGATGAATTTGATTTTACCACATTTGAATTATTTGCAGTAAATAAAGTGCATAGCATTGGCAAATCGCTAATTAATGATTTATTAATTGTAGTATATTTGGTGAGGTCGAGACTTGGAACTTTGGATCTAGTGGGACATTGACATTTTATAGGCCATAGACTAAAACTAAATTATTCTACTTTAGAGAAAGTAAAAAAAAAAAAAAACTAGAAAAAGTGTCTTGCGGTGGGCTGGATGGATTGTTTGTAATCTAATTTTGGGTGGCATTTGCTGAACCATCTCCCAAATCGCCAGCCTAACCCAAGAATGTATTAACAAGTTGCAAAGGGGTCTAAATAGGTTAAACAATCAACTAATAAACCCCTAATTTCTTTTCTGCCTTACAAAGTCCTCACTGTGCTCTTGTTGATCAGGTGGAACTGAGAACACACGTTAGAATGTGCTTGTGCATCTTTTATTATTATTATTTTTTATCCGTAATAGAAACTTTCATTAAAAGAAGTGAATAATACAAAAGGAAAGAAATAAAAGAAAAGAAAAAAAATGAAAACTCTAAAGAAAAAGAGTACACGAGCAAAGAAAAAAAATGAAAACTCTAAAGAGAAAGAGTACATGAGCAATGTACTTACAAAAAACTAATTAAACAATACCCACACAAGGAATACTTCTCTCAACCCCCAATTTTGCTAAAGCATGAGTCGTAGAGTTAGCTGATAAGTAAACAACACCTACAGAAGGAACACTTCTCTCAACCCCCAATTTTGCTAAAGCATTAATCATAGAGTTGCTGACCTATGTACATGTGAAAGACAATATCTAAATTTATAAATAACATACAAATTTCATTAAAATGGAATTGGAACATCCAAGGGTTAACCTTTCTATTAGACACCAAAGCCATTGCATTAGAAAAATCACTTTCAATAATAAAGTTGCCATGAAAATGACTTGAAAAGCACTGAAAAGCTTTCAAAATTGCTAAGACCTGCTCTTCATTGGAGTCATACACGCTCAGAGACTTAGAAAACATCAATAATACCTCATCATTGCTATTCCGAAGTACACCACCAATACCTGCCGAGTTTAGCTTCTCTCTTGATACACTATCGACATTAAATTCGAACGTACAAAGAGGGCAGGAGACCAAACAATTGACCGCAATACCTTAAAGGAGCCACACTCTTATACAAGCTTCCCAATTAATAAGGATGTGCTTGTGCATCTTAGCAGATTTCTTTGCAAAAGGAATCTTGCATTTCCACCCCTTATATAGAAAATAAAAAATCTCTCGAGCAAGGAAAATAAATTCATTTTGATAACCCTAAGGAGTAGCTCAGTTTGCCTAGGACTATGATTTACTTTCGGAGGTTACGCGTTCGAACTACGTTACGGCACTAAGGCCACAGGAGATTTACCTGGCTTTTCTTAGGCCGAAAGGGATTGTTCAACCCAAAGAGCCGAGACACCCTCCGCTAGTCAAAATACAAAGAGTACATTTTGATGCTTTTGCATAGCAAAAAAACTTCGCTCTCTACAAAATTTCATTTACATGATAGGAATTATGTCTCTATCTCTCACATAAGATTTTGAAATCCTCTAAAATCGGTTTATTTTTTATTTTTCATGAAGAAAATGGGTTGCACCAAATAATCAGAGAAGGGGTGGCATGGAAAATTAGAATAATTTTATCTCTAAGGATTATTCCTCCCGTCCCGTGATTGCACCAATTTCGTCACACAAAAACTCTTTGCTTTTGTGCGCGCAAGCCACAAAATTTACTAAACGATAGTTCCTAAAAATTGATCAAACTTGTAAAAACACATGTCAGCTAAAAGTTAGGACCAAGGTGCCTTGCACTCAGTTCACTCACTGGTCAAATTTCCTGCAACTATGTTTAACAGTAATTTGTAATAGCAGAGAATGAGGTAGCACGGATTATCTAACACACATGAATAGTGGCAGACCTAAGATTTTAGCTTAAGGGGTGCAGACTCTAATAGGTAATTTGGTTTTTGTGGAAAACAGAATTTTCTTGTAAAATTTGAAGGTGGATCGATGATTTTTATTGAAAATTTTGAACTGAATTCAGAATTTTCATATAGGTTTTTGGAAGCGCCCTGTGGTTTGATGGGTGCGACTGCACCTCTGTGTCAGTACCTGGGTCCACGGCTGCATATTAACCCTGATCAAAGGGTAAACCAGGTTACACTTATGAAGATCCAATGGAATCTTCGAAAATTGGACTGTCAACTTAGAAAATTGGACTATCACATAGCCTAATCCCAGAGAAACATGGTTTTTGTAATGCAATGAAGGATTTAGGCCCAATGCCTACTTCAACCTTCACACTCCCGAACAGAAACATGAAAGTAGATGCCTCAATTTACAAACCCCACCAAGCATCCACTCTAAACTATGTAAAAGTTTCAAATACTGTCACAACAATTCAAATTTAGAGGAAGATTGTGAAAGAGGAAAGTACAGTAAATATGAAACTTGGAAATTTCTACTTTATCTAGAACAGTCACTGAACCTCTTAACGAGAATCTCAGAATCTAAAGCACATAAGATTTCTCTGCATCAAGTTGAATAGAAAGAAGAAATAGGAAACCCAACAAAAAATGTGATAGAACCACAAAATAAAAGTATGCCCTTTATCTTACCAAAGTTCCAAGCTATAGTAAGAAAATCAGACACCAATTAAAAACCAAACCCAACTGGAGGAAAACCAGTTTGGATCTTAATCAGATTGATATATAGAATCATGAAACTTCTAGTGCCCAACTTATAGAGCGAAAAGGTCATATTAGGACCAAACAAAATAAAAATATTGTGAATGACCCAAGAGGTAGCAATTTGATGATCAGTTTCAAAAACTTTCATCATACAGAACTTTCTTCAATCAAATTGACAAAGAAAACAGTCTTTGACAAACAACCCAAATCAATGAAACAGCAAGCAATTACCATTTTTAAAAGGTCATTTCATCTTAATGAATTATTATCACCCACCAAGCCCAAGTGTGTATGAAGAACACATTAAAAACAATGCAATGCATCAAATCCTAAAGGATTCTGGTGAAACCATCCACACAACCCAAACACAAGCATTTGGTTATATCTGTGTCACGCCCCCAAAACTGGGCCGGATCCAAACCCGGTTCCAGGGGTGTGAAAATTGGGGCCAATTAAAATTTTTCTAAATATAAACAGTACGGGCTCCAATTCCGGGTGGATCGAAGTCCTTCGTGAGGCTATGCTTGGTGATCAAGCAACCATAATCACACACGGAACTAAAATCCATACTCATCGCAGACGGATATCACAACGCAATAAGGTAACAAATCTCATTAATAATAAAACCAGAGTCAAGTGCTTCGAAGCATTACAATTAAAGTTAAAATTTCAAAACAACCAAATTTAAATTAATAAACTGATGGCCCAGACATGGCCTGGTTACATAATCTAAAGTTTTCGAACTCAGCACCGCACTAGGACACCTCAGATTGATATCATCGGTGCTCCACTCAATAACTCCGTCATCTGGCGGAATTTCCTGCGTAACCTGACCCTCTAGTTCGACACTGGTAACGGAACCTAGACACCAAAAGTAGTGGGTCAGATTGACGTAATCTGGCAAGAGGGTAAACTGCAAGCAATGGATTAATCAACTGAATTAAACAGAAGTATTCATTATGACCAAAAATATATCAAATGCAAATCCCAATGGCATGAATGCACAGAAACGGGTATTCCCGCGGATAAATATACGGAAACGGGTAATCCCGCATACAAATAACAGAAACGGATAATCCCGCATACAGATAACAGAAACGGGTAATCCCACAGATAATAACAGAAACAGGTAATCCCGCATATAGATAACAGAAACGGGTAATCCCGCAGATAATAACAGAAGGCACAACTGTATACTATAATCCACAGCACATACTGACCCGATGGTGTACGTCTACCTCCGAACTGCAGTCGGTCAGATATATATATACATATATATATATTTACAAATGCATATATATCGATGCAAAATGAATCATGATATGACACCCTTAATCTCAATATTCATATCATTAACAATTTGGGTACATAAACTTTTACAATTGAAAATGTATTATGTACATGTGTCAATCCAGTTTTTCCAAGGGTAAGCACTAAACCACCTAACGGTTATAGTTAATTAAATATACACATGAAAACCAATCCTCTTTCACAATGAAAATGTGAGTCCACGAGCCGATATACTACTTTTGGTGCCTATCATGTGGTGCATCCCGAATCTCACATTCCCATTCTGCATGTAGTCTAATTCTCATGTGAACATTCAACTTACTTTCCTAAAGACATAATTCATCTAATCCAATTATGTATATTTAGTGTGTTTTGCAAATTAGGTAAAAGATGTTCAACTTCCAAATCCAAAGTTAAATCAAGTTATGATCAAAAGGGGAAAGGGAATAATTAATTCCTTAATGTCATTTTTGTGTATAAATACACCTTATTAATTTATACAAAACTAAAGGTACAAATCTCGGGCCCCAGTTTGAAATCAAACTCAAATTAAAAAATCCAAATTAGAATCATAAATACAATCTTTGTAAGATTTATTAATTACCACGTACATCTTAGTTAATCTCAAATCAATCTAAATAAATATTAATCAAAATTATATAATTCTCAATTAAATTTATAAATAATCCAAGCTAAATTTCAAATAACATCGAAATAAAATTAATTTAATGAAATCAAATCTCTATTAGTATAATATAACCATTACCAAACTATAACCCTCTAAATATTATGATTAATATTCAAAAACTCTAATAATCTCTATTTATATAAATCTACATGTATTTATTTATTTTTATTTTTTTATTTTTGAAAAAAAAATTGGGCGACGGGCCCAGACCCGCACCCGGGCCCCCCAGGCGGCCGGCCCAGCCTAGCCGGCCCAGGCAGCAGGCCCGCTGCTTGGGCATGCCGGCAGCGTTGCTACCGGCAAATTTTTTTCTTTTTTTTTAAATATAAATATAAATATTTATATATATATCAAATATAGATTCAAAGGCATTAAACCTTAACTACATGCTTGGTTTCAATCAAAATCAATCTTCATTGTTAATCTCTTAATCAAAACCAAAAACATTAAACCAAACAAATAATTCATGTTTTGAACATATGATTAAACAAAGTAACCGAAAAGATATTATTTGCAGTTATCCACTTGCCTAAATCTCGAAGCCAAAAGTAAATCTGAAGAGCAGAAGATCCAACCTTGGTTTCCCCCTGGAGAACTTCTAGGGCTTGGTTGCAGAAAAGAGGAAGAAGATGGAAGAATGGGGAAAACCCTAAGAGTAGATATAGAGAGAGGGTTTCTCCAAATTACAAGGTAGGGCTTCCTGCTTTCTAGTGGGTTTTATGAAATTTCAAAAAGAGTCCTTTGGCCTAAAAGGGTCCAATAACTCAGGCCCAATTGTGTTAATTCAATCCATTTGACCCTCTTAACCCAACTCAAACCCGACAAACCGGTATGACCTAATATAAAAATTTGGGACTTGACAATTTGTCCTTAAGCCACCTGAAGCTCTTCCTGAAAAAGCCCTTCATCTTTCCCTCCACAGCATAGACCTTGCAGCTTGCAATCCTTTTCTTCCTCTGCAACTCCAACCTTTGGAAGAAGATGTGTTGGGTATATGTCTTGTATTCCGGTTTAACCGAATGAGTCCATTGGGTTAGCCAAGGACTGGTTTAAAGTCAATGGTATTTTGGTAATTGTACTGAAGCTTTCTTGGTGACTAAGAAAGCGGAGATTATATATATGTATAGTCTGTAACCCTAGATCTTGCGCTGAAGAGAGGTGAGAGCTCTCTTGCCTATGGTGTTCTCACACCACGTAGGGGAGACGATGTGAGAGAGTGAGAGTCTCTGTATGCTTTACTTGTGATAGTGAAGATGATCGTTTCTGTGCCCGTGGATGTAGCCCTGTTTGAGTGAACCACGTAAATCTCGTGTCTCTTCTTATGTGTGGTTGGTTGATTGTTGATCTTGTGATTCATGTGTGTGCACAACGGGTGATGTCAAAATCACAAAAAGATGACCCACCATTGGCCTCCATTTCATGAATTTCATATCCTCGGGCATCTAGGTCTGTGGAGTAGATGTATAAGAAGCACTGCAGCAACTGAAATCTTGCACACCCCTGCATCCTTCCATTCCAACAAGATATGGATTTGAAATCTTCTGTTTGAGGGCATGTTTGTTTATTTTACTAATATGTTGGAAAGATGTATAATTTGATATGTGGCGATGTAAATAAGCAACAAGAGTACAAAATCTTGACATAAAAGTGAAATTCCAAAACTCTGTAGGGATTTAAGTAAACATCAGATGAGTAGGACAAAACATCCCCCAAAAGCTAAAGTACCTGTGTCAATGGATGGAACTAGCCCTTATCATATCAACTTAGTCAATGCATCTTAAGCCACAACAATTACCAGGATAATGCAAACAAAAATTACAACAATAAGCAAAACAAAGATGCTAATAAGGATTTATGGTGTGATGGGTTCATTCAAACTTAGTAGAATCTATGCCAAACCAATCCTTCAGCACATGCAGACAACCAACAAGAATTCAAAAGATGTCATAAATTCATTTGAAGTTTTAAATCCCATATGTAATAGGGAACGAGAACAAGTTAATGCCACAAAATTAGTCACAACTAAGTCAAATGCCAACATCCCACGGCATGCCAATTTATCACTTCTATCAAAACTAAGGAAGTAACAAACAGATTTTAAACACCATAGTGTCACGAAAGGAAGTATCCTCAGATCCTATCCAAGCGTCTTAGGATCCAATCCTGCTTGTCTGGAGCCGACAAGAATATCGTAGCCATATCCTTGTGTTGTGATTCTGACATCACCCGTTGTGCACATACATCATTCATAAGATTAACACGAAACAACCACACACAAGAAAAGACACGAGATTTACGTGGTTCACCCAAACAAGGTAACGTCCACGGGCATAGAAACGATCATCTTCACTATCACAACTAAAGCATACAGAGACACACGTTCTCTTACATCGTCTCACCTATGTGGTGTGGAAACACCACAAGTAAGAAAGCTCTCACCTCTCTTCAACTGCGCAAGATTTAGGGTTATAGACTATACATATATATAATTTCTGCTTTCTTGGCCACCAAGAAAGCCCCGGTACAATTACCAAAACACCTTTGGCTTAAACCCGTCCCTAGCTAACCCAGTGGACTCATCCGGCTAAACCGGAATACAAGACATTTATCCAACAATCTCCACCTTGGCTTGAATTCCACATAACTCTAGCAACTAGGAGATAAAACCGGCAATATCTTCACGTACCTTGTTGAATGGTATGTCACTGCACCAATAATGCAGATTTCTTTCTTCAACACTTTGACATGTTGAACCAGCACATGAACTTTGAGCAAAGTTCATCTTCTTGTCAAACTCCACCTCGAACTTAAAGCTCGAAACCATTGACGAATATGAGTGATATTAATATCTGAATCACTCACCATCCTGCCCCATCTTCAACATCACTTTAAAAATCCAATCACCATAAGCATGCAAGCAAAACAGATCGGGAATACAAGTTTAGAGGACTTCACAATTGCAGAAACCTTTGCCTCCGAATGGTCAAAAAACTCCATTCGACTGGGCCTCCGATCAATCAAACGAATGGACAACTGCTGACGCATCAGCTCCTCCTTGCTGCCTCTTCGGCTTTGGTAAGATGAACAACATCACATGCGATTCGGAAAGCATGTGAACCACAAACGAACAACTTCATTTGAATCATCAAACCCTTTGCAACTAGGCCGACAACTCCTACTATTGGGTTTGCAACAACAATCAGGTCGAGTAGACCTGATTCTGGCATGAATCCACATCTGTTCAGATCTCCTCCAGATTTCTGCATCAAGTTATAGATCTCATCACCACGTGCATGCTGGAAGAAACGGATCTGAAATCCGCGTCCGGATGGCTCCGATATCGCAAAAACGAATTTCTGCTCTTTCGATTTGTCAAACTCCTCGTTGACTATGAAATAGCCAATCTTCTTCCACAATCACATAGATCTGCTTGAAACGAGTCCATAGGCACAAACGGATCTCCGATCAGACGTCGGATGATCAAGATACCGTAGAAATAATTTCAGCTGTTGAAACTAGTCAAATCTGCCTATTGACTGATGCTAACGTCACTGCCTATTCTGCTAGGCTTCTGAAGTGGACTCGGGTCAGGTGAACTGAACTGAACTGCTGGATTGAACTATCCACTGGGCTGGACTCTGTGCACACAGCTCAAATCTTACCCGACCCAAACCTGACTTGGAATGCACCTGTTGCTGCCTGGGCTTCGTTGTAACGGGGTCAGGTCTAACCCAATCTGGACCAGAACTTGGCCTGAACTGTTTATCTTTCTTCTGGGCTGGGCTTCCCTTTAAGTGATCAGGTCGACTGCGACCCGACCAGGCCTGCACTCGTGCTGCTGGATTGGGCTACACCACAGGTTGGGTTTGACCCAACCTGAAACCTGGACCGACCTGCACTTAACGCTTGACTGGGCTTTCTCCACGGCGGGTCAAGTCGAATTGACCCGACCCGAACCCAAAACCTAGAACCTAGGTCGTCTTCCTCACACAACGTCTCTGACTGCGTTTTGTAACTGAAAACGAGGAGCGACGACAGCAACCCTTTTTCCTCGGCTATGGCAGCGAGGAACCGGCAACAGCGACAGCTGGCGGCGATGGCGACGGCGAAAATTGGAAGTCCGGCGAAGGCGACGGAGACGTCGATAATCCCAGTGAACGTTCCGGTGATTTTTTTTTCTTCGCAGATGATTTTCGTCTCTGGTCTTCTTCCTCACAGAAATTCCAGCAGCCATAGTTTCTTCTCCAACGACGATCTGTAGCCAAAACCCAACCAAAGAAGAGAACCCTCTTCTCTGTCTTCTTCAAGTTCCGATTTCTCTGTTACTGCAAACAGAGATCTGATTTGCTCCTGTGGCAGCGGCGAGTACAACGATCTGCGAGTGTCATTTTTCTCAAGATCTGGAAAACCAGGAAATCGAACCAACCGCGATTGACTCTGAGATCTAAAAACATGTGAATCATTTTTCCTCCGATCCTAGTGAGACCGGAGAACCCAATCTCGTCTTCTTCTTCGATGGTGGCCCAAGCAGAGATCACGAAATTGATCTATCTTTCCTCTGTTTCAAAAACAGAGATTCGAATCCTTCGACAAGGATTCAATTAGTTGATCTTCATGTGCACAACCTCCAAGCCACCGAGCGATCTCCACCTAGCTCAGAAACCCGAGGAACACCAACCTCGGCTCTGATACCACTTGTTGTGATTCTTACATCACTCGTTGTGCGCATACATGAATCACAAGTTCAACAATCAACCAGCCACACACAAGAAGAGACACCGAGATTTACGTGGTTCACCCAAACAGGGCTACGTCCATGGGCACAGAGACGATCATCTTCACTATCACAAGTAAAGCATACAGAGACACACATTCTTTCACATTGTCTCACCTACGTGGTGTGGAAACACTACGGGCAAGAGAGCTCTTACCCCTTTTCAACTGCGCAAGATCTAGGGTTACAGACTATACATATATAATCTCTGCTTCTTTGGCCACCAAGAAAGCTCCGGTACAATTACCAAAACACCCTTGACTTTAAATTAGTCCTTAGTTAACCTAGTGGACTCATCCGGCTAAACCGGAATACAAGACATATACCCAACACCTTGTTCTCAATTATCCACTCGAGCACAAGGTCAGCATCGTCTAGACTGAGATGTGTGATCTGCCGCAACTCTTTGACCACATTGGTAGCCATTTGCTGTTTTGGATTCCTAATGCTTTCAGCAATGTTGTATATGGCTGCCTGTAGAGAATCTGACAACCTCTTGATACTGGCTACAATTTCAGATAGTTCTTCATTCCTTTTTGATGACCACTTCTTTCTTGAAGATGATTCACCACTTCGTGCATAAGCCCTAGCTTGTTTGATGATGTTGGGAGCCAAAGCATATACCGCAGTAAAGACTCTATGGAAATGAGGACTGAAGGTTTCCCCTGATCTAAACTGTACACTATTTGTCCTGCTTTTAACTTTGCGTACTGTAGTGTGCAAGAATAGAGCTACTTGCTCCTCCACTGTCGCATAATGCATGTCTTGCAATAGCCCTCTATTTCGCAGAAGGCTGCACAACAGATTAAAACTTGTAATGTTCAATCTCAATTGGCTAATACATTTATGGTCCCTTCCTCTTGTTAAGGTTGAGACGTATTGAGCTCGTTCAATCTCTCTATTCGTTCTTTTTGACTTCTCCTTAGAACCAGCCACATATGCAGCTAACACTAACATTTGGTGATGCCACATATACACAATAGCACACAGCACAACAAGCACGCCAACATTCCGGCGTTTATCCTCCTCTTCGTCTTCCTCTTCTTCTTTATGATTGGACATTGAACCCTTCATCTAATGTTTTGGAAACAAGAAAGTATGCAATTGAACGTCTTAGAAATCACATATAAAGTGATTATAACACACGCTGACGTGCCCATATATGTAGTAACCATGCCATGTTCAATGAAAACACAAATAAAAGTCCAAAATTAATATAAATACACACACCAATGGTCACTTGCAGACCATCGCATCTAGGCAAGGTCCATCCAAATGGACCAAAAAAAAAACCATTTCCACGGGGTTTGCACCCATCCAAATGGACTGGCTCCACAGATCGACTATACATTTTTTTATATAAAACCTTGGAAACTTGTGGGGCCTTGATGAATGTGTTAGTATAATCAAGTGGGCCTCAAACTTGGCAGGGTGATAGGGCCCACTCAGATCTTTCAATTCCACCCAGGTCCCACCCCAGATGGGACCCTCAACAAGGTGCGCATTTAGCCCAGATGCACAACTGATCCAGGTTGTATATATAATATCTCCAAAGGAATATGGAGTCCTAATTCTTCAGTTAGCCTACAGCTCTGATGCACGGATACTTCAAAGTAAGCAACATAACATGTTGCATTATATCCAATGTTTCACTTTTCATGTGTAAAATCCATGACCCTGATTGGTCCATGGTGTGCTTAGGCATCATATTCATAGGTCTACAACATAAAGCTGGAAAAAAAAAAAGAGTCCCAATCCTAAAAAATGGATTCATTAAGAAATTGCAAGTGAAGTTACAAAATGTCTCAGATTAACTAGGGAAAGAAGGAAGAAAAATATAAGGCCATAGAACTGTACAGTTCACAGTTTTATTTTCTGGGGGTTAGATTGTGTGTAGCACTGCAATTCACATTACAGTTTGTGATTAATCACAACTGCAAAATAACCAACAAGGGGAACATAATCCTAACAAAATTTTCCTGGATTATAGTTCCTGTTCATCACTCAGATTTGAAATTTTTGTGTTAGGACAGAACATTTCTGGTTCTACAGTAACAGGTTTAAACATATTGACAATCTGCAAAACTCAACAAGCATGGCTAGTTAGGGAACTTTTGCTTATATAATATAATGTTACACACACACACACACACATTGGCCACTAGGTGCGCTTGTTGCGCACTGGGGTTGGGCACACCCCGGGGTTCATCCAAGTGGACCAAACCACCCCCTCCCTCTATCGTTAATGGGTCCCACTACAATTGCACCCATCTAAATGGATTATACACCATTAAACTTGTGAGGCCCGGATAAAGACTTGGGCCCAGAGATGGGGGCCCACAACTTGGCAAGCACGAAGGTCTCTCTCTCTCTCTCTCTCTCTCTCTCTCTCTCTCTATTGTTGGGTTTTGTCTTGTATTTCGGTTTAGCCAGATCGGTCGTCTGGTTTAGCCAGAACCAAGGCTTAGGGTTAGGGGTATTTTAGTCATTATGCATGAGTTTTTTTGTTAGCCAAAAAAGTGAAAACTATATATATTGATATACTGTAACCCTAGATCCTGAGGGGATTAAGATAGAATCATGATAGATGAGTTTTCTCTTTTATAGATGTAGGCAAGGTTGCCGAACCATATAAAATTACTGTGTTCATGTATATGATTGTTTAATGGTGTGATTGCTTGTGTCTTTATTGTGATTGATCCGTTCATGGTGGGTATTTACATTGCGCCACTTTTCATGTTGAGTGTTGAAGAGAGAAGACTGCGCCATCGGTGTAGTGACGTACCGTTCAGCAAGGGGCGTGAAGACATTATCGGGCATCTCAAAGGGCTCTGAGGATTTGTAAAATCTAAGCCAAGGTGGAGATTATTCGGTTTTGTCTTGTATTCCGGTTTAGCCGAATCGGTCGTCTAGTTTAGCTAAAACTAAAGCTCAGGATTAGGGGTATTTTAGTCATTATGTATGAGTTTTCTTGTTAGCCAAGAAAACGAAAACTATATATTGATATACTGTAATCCTAGATCCTAAAGGGATTGAGATGAGATCATGATAGATGAGTTCTTTCCTTCGTGGATGTAAGCAAGGTTGCCGAATCACGTAAAATTGCTATGTTCATGTATGTGATTGCTTATGTATTCATCGTGATTGATCCATTCATGGAGGGTATTTCTGTTGATCTGCTTTTCCCAACATCTACATATATATATATATATATATATGAAGAATCTTCGTGCTCATACGCATCCGTCCCTCATTGTAAGATCGTGTGGTTAGACTGGTCGCGTGTGTGTGCTCAACATAGCTCCAGATGCATATGTACACGTGGTCACCACCATAGCTTTCTTCATACCTTCTAATTGTTCATAATTTCTGCAGCATATAAAATTGGCGAGATAAGAGTCTCAACGCTGCTCAACTAAAAATGTGATTGCTAGAAATCCAGGAATCCTTCTTTTCTTGTGCACAATTACAAGTCAAGTCAGAGAGACCCCACTATAGGTTCGGGGTTCAACTCGTATATGGACTGGTGCAATAAAGTTACCATTTACATTCCAGTTCAGAGTGAAAAGACATATCCATGAACATGTGAACTGAAAAGGAGGAAGAAACAAACATAGCCTTCAAGAAACAATCACTATTTTCGTTCCAAAAAAAAAAAAAAAAAAACTGAAGTTCCAGATTTCTCCCCATTCCATCCCATATAAACAACATCAACAGTATAACTCCAAAAACAAAAAATCCTCTCAAAAATTAATGAAAGCAACATCAAGACACATGAATTATACACAAATATATAACCACAAAAGAAAGAATCAAAACGTGGGAAATGGGTTTTCTTGGAAATGGGTTTTGTTTTCTTCTATTTGCTTTGTACTCTTTTTTTTATCGGATTTTGATATGGGTATTTGATAAGATGTTGGGTTCTGGGTGGCCGTTGAAATGGCAGAATCTACTCTCTTTCTCTCTTTGTATTCTCTAAAAACAAACAAACACAGGAGAAGCCAAAAGATGGTTGGTTG
This sequence comes from Sextonia rubra, assembly GCA_037013555.1. Classification (NCBI taxonomy): domain Eukaryota; kingdom Viridiplantae; phylum Streptophyta; class Magnoliopsida; order Laurales; family Lauraceae; genus Sextonia; species Sextonia rubra. The sequence goes on from JASUAD010000001.1 coordinate 129,260,950, forward strand.
CATACGTAGATGGGCGACTGATTGTTACTCTCGCAGAAAGCACGGGAGAGAGATCAGAACCGAGAGTAGTTGCAGAAGGGCGCGAGCAGATGGAAGTGGCGAGAAGCATTGGTAAAGTCGACAATCTTTGCCACTGTTTCTTGTTCGGTTTATCACAGCTCGCACGGAGAAAAAAACAGTAGAGTTAAATCAAAGACCACCACAGTACGGTCCACGTGATTTGGACTTCATTTTTCGAGAATACCTTCATTTGTTAGTATCCATTCTATTCTCAGAGAGGGATGCTTATATGGTCTTATTTTATGGTCCTTATAAAAGAAAAGAGATTATAGGTTCTTTATTAGGTGTTTCATCTTCTCTTCATGTGTTACACAGTTAAAATTATCGTGAGGATTGTTAAGTGGGTTTTTTATTAGAAAAGAGTTTCTAATTTTAGTATTATTCAGATCCTTCTTAATTGTGAAACTTGTAAAAATTGCAGCCAAATTAAGATGAGGAGAGCCACAATTTAGTTATCCTCTCCCTCTTGGTGTGTTCAAGTTTAGTGTGGATGGTGTTGCGAGAGGTAAGCCTAGATTGACAGGTAATAGAGGTATGATTTACATAAGGGGGAGGTATTATTTATGTTCTCCAAGCATGTGGGTGTTGCTTTTCTAATTAGTATAAATGTTAGCTATTTCAAAAGCTCTTCAATGCTTTTCAAGATGCCTCCATGGTGTTATTGTTGTCAATGTAATTGCTAGGGTGCCTAACCCTTACAAATTCTAATTCCTCTTTAATGAAATATGGGTTTTATCTACCACCATTAATGTGCTATTTCATCATGAGTCTGCCAACTCTAGAGCAGATGCTTTAGCCATGCAAGGAGTGGAAAGAAGTTCTCTGGGTGTGGTTGGGCTATAAATACATTGATGCTTTTCTACCCTATAGTCTTTTATTCTCCCTTCTTCTATTATTGCCTTCTTGTTGCTTAGTTCTTTTATTAGATTTTTCTGTTGCGTTCGAAAGGAAAAGAAAAAAAGTTATCTCAAGAGAGCAGTGATGTAAATGGGTTGGTTCTGATCTGGGTCCATGGTGAACTCCGAACTAGCTTCTGTTTCCTTATTCCAAATCTAGTTTTGTATTTAGATGTTGGGAAAAGCGGCGCAACGAAACAACCCACGATCAAACGGATCTACCACGATCTACGCACAGCAATCACACCATCAAGACATCACACACATGACACAGCAGTTTTACGTGGTTCGGCAACTTGCCTACGTCCACGGGAGGAGAGAACTCATCTACTATGATCCCATCTCAATCCCCTCAGGATCTATGGTTACAATACATCAATATATATAGTTCCCGCTTTCTTGGCCACCAAGAAAACCCATACATAATGACTAAAATACCCCTAACCCTGAGCCTCGGTTCTGGCTAACCCAGACGACCGATCTGGCTAAACCGGAATACAAGACATAACCCAACAATCTCCACCTTGGCTTGGATTCCGTAAATCCTCAGAGCCACCTTGAGATACCTGGTAATGTCTTTCACGCACCTTGCTGAAGGGTACGTCACTACACCGATGGCGCAGTCTTCTCTTTTCAACACTCTAACATGTTGAACCAGCACTTCACATACCTCGCTGAAAGGTACGCCTCCGCACACGCTACGACCTAGCGTGGCCACAGTTGCCTCCTTTGACCTCAACACCACCGTCTTGAACCTCCGAAGTGCTCTCCATTTGTTGCTACATGCATGCATCCGTGCAACACAATGAACTTAACTTCCATCCGTCAAGACAAAACTGAAGACCTCCCCGAATCCGGATCTCACTGGTACCTTGTGAATCCTTCCTTCTGTCTCCATTCCGGTGTTTTTTTCCGTCAAACCTGCAACTGTCTTGTTCTAGCTTGTTCGGGTGGGTTGGGCACAGTACATGCGGGTTAGGTATGGCCCGATGCTTAAACCGGCTTACTCCGACCTGAACAAAACTACCTTTTCCCGAGAAAATCATCTCCGTTCAAGGCTTCCTGGATTTCCACTAGATGATATCATTGAAGATCCATCAATCCATCTTCTAATGATCCGTCGCATCTAACTCCACCTGAACCACAGATTTCCTCTCCTGTTATTTGATGTCACCAACACTGCTCCACCTGAAAAAGCATACCCTATCAACCTGTAGAGATTTCTGACCATCTCACCCTCCATGATGACCAATGTTCCCTTTTCCACCTTCGTAACTCCACCCGCTACAATGCACTTGCAGCCTTTGAAGTATAAGGCACACAAAGAAATCCAATTCTTCGTAATCCCGGAACATATATCACAACCGTTAGGGTTTGAATAACATCATTATACATCTGGATTTCTGCCGTTCTTATCTCAAATGCTCATCAGTGGCATTATCCCCCCATAAGAACAAATCCATCAACCATGATAGTTATTTGCATCAAACGAATCTCTACGCGAACAACATGATAGAAAGAATCCGAATCCCAATACCATGAATCAACAACCGGATCCATACCTGTAGCGACCAAAACTGATTCCTTGTCAACCGAATCCGAGCTTTGTTGCACACTACCTCCTTCTGATTCTGATTCCTTTTGCTTTTTCTTCCACTTTGGCATGTCGCTCCTTCCCGATCCCTTCGACGCGGATCTGAGCTTTCCATCAAAGTACTTAGAGCAATCTACCATTGACGACATCAAGTAACACTTTTCAATCATTGCTGTGTCATGGAGTCTAATACTCTATCCTGCCAATCCCTGAAGTCGTTTCTCCATCAAACACTTCAATCTGGCCCATGATGCTTAAATCCATTGCTATCATCGTGAATCTGTCAGTTTCTTCAGTCCCCCAATTTTCTGCCCATCAAACTGCCAATATCTTTTATCTACCTCGTAGATCTCGTCACCGTGAGCACGTTGGAAGAAACGGATCTGAAATCCGACTCCGGATGGCTTCGATATCGCAGAATTAATTCTCTACACTCCAATTGGTCAAACATCCATGTTGACCGTTGACCAGCCCATCTTCTTCCATATACGCATAGATCTGCTCAAAACGAGTCCGTAGGTTCAAACGGATCTCCGATCGGACATCGGACGATCAAGATATCGCAGAAACAATTTCAGCCGTTGAATCTGGTCAAACCTGCCTGTTGACCGTGCTGACGTCACTGCTGACGTCACGGCTTGCTGGCAAACTGGGCTTCTGAAACGGATCCGGGTCGGGTTCACCTGACCCGGAACTGAACTGAACTGCGCTGCTCTGCTGGGCTTCTCTGGCGAACCGGGTTCGGGTCCGACCTGACCCGGAACTGACCTGCTCTTCTGTCACTGGGCTTCTCTACCGCGGGTCAGGTCGAACTGACCCAACGGACCTGGAACCGACCTGTTCTGCAATCCGTCTGGGCTGGGACTGTACCCGGGTCAGGTCTTCACGACCCAACCCAAACCCGACCTCCGACCTAACACCCAGACCCAGACCCAGTTAACTGGGTCGTCTTCTACAAGTTTTCGCTGCGCCTGGGTCTGCAACCCAGTTGCAGACGGGCGAGCACTCCCGGCGACCAGCAGCCCCGGCTTCCCTGGTCCGGCGACGGCAGCACGGGACCGGCGACGGCGCGGCGACGACGATGGCAACGTGCGGGCGGCCGGCGATCGCTGGTAAGATGCAGTTTTTTTTTTTTTTTCTTCTCCTCCTCCAGCCCGATCAGTGGAGTGACGCGACGGCCCCGGCGACTGCAACGGCGTCGGCGGCGGAGGGGCGTGGATCTCGGCGAAAATCCCGGTTAGCGGTTGGCAGTTTCCTTCTTCTCCGACCACAGCGCTGGATTGGCGACCACAGCGCTGACAGTGATGAGGGCTTCATCTCCCTCGTCGTCCTCGCTGATGCTCCCAGAGAAGCACCCACTGCTCCCACTGCGGCTGCTGGTGCTGGTGCGTGGGGCGTCCTTCCTCAGGACATTGTCAGAGTTGCTGAAGGTTACAAAACCGAACCCCCTCGACCTTCCAGTCTCGCGATCGCTGATGATCTTCGATTCGATGATTTCACTGTAAGCACTGAAGGCGCGCTCGAGGGAACGGTCATCGGTGGTCCGCCAAAAAGCAGAAGATCTCTCTGCTCTCCTTCGCACAACGATTCGGCAATAACAGACAGACTGCTTTCTTCGTCTTCGTCTCTATTTCCGAACACAGAGATCTCCTTACTGTCGTTTTTCGCGCACAAGTTCCAAGCGCACTGACCGAATCTCGATCTGTCAATCGCAAAATCCGAGCGATCTCCACCTCGCTCTGATACCACTTGTTGGGAAAAGCGGCGCAACGAAACAACCCACGATCAAACGGATCTACCACGATCTACGCACAGCAATCACACCATCAAGACATCACACACATGACACAGCAGTTTTACGTGGTTCGGCAACTTGCCTACGTCCACGGGAGGAGAGAACTCATCTACTATGATCCCATCTCAATCCCCTCAGGATCTATGGTTACAATACATCAATATATATAGTTCCTGCTTTCTTGGCCACCAAGAAAACCCATACATAATGACTAAAATACCCCTAACCCTGAGCCTCGGTTCTGGCTAACCCAGACTACCGATCCGGCTAAACCGGAATACAAGACATAACCCAACATTAGAATGGATCCAAATTTGGGTAAAAAAAATGATTGGAAGAAAAAATTAGCTTTTAGGAGGAATTTTCAAAAATTAAGGTAATATGTCGAGTTCTATGTCCACTAGTCAGAACTAAGGTGAAATCAGACCTAAACGCATTTCGGTCATAGGTTCGAAAAAGGATTTAGACCCGGCACTATCTACTTATTGAGACCTAAGTAAGGATCTGAACATATTAGAACCTCCAAACAATTAGAGAATCAATAACCCATTTAAGTTCTGTTTGTGTAGAGTTGCGGAAGAGGAAACCCAACTTTTCCTCTTCCATGGCAATAGGCTTCCTACCAACCACATCAGATTTCCGAATCCATCCCAGCGCAAAAAATCATGTACAAAATTGAGTTTTCTTCCACCATTTTTTTGTTGCACAGAACATCATGGAAAAGGCACTGCCCTTGGTTCGATGGCAATGCTTGTGACACAGACAGACCCTTACATCCCTACAAGAGAGCCTCCAATTGTGGAAAGTAGGAGCCCACAAAAAGTGGTAAGGGCCCACACAAAGTGGGAAGAATAGCCAAGGCATGCCCATGGCTCCATCCTTGGTTAACCAATTGATCAAAAGAAATGGAAAAAAAAAACCTATGAGAATTGTCAAGGGTAACCTCACTCGTATTTATTGATTAGCTAGTAGTCTATGTGACTGTGTGGCCTGCTTAGGCCCATGTACTACTTATGATTTAAAATTGTAGTATCAGTTTCAGTCTCGGCTGATTCAAAAAAACGATATAATATCAGTATCAGTTGCGGTTTGTTGTCTGCCATTGTCATTGCGGCATGAAATTTTTTTTTACCTCAAAGAAATTTAAAAAAATATTCAAAAAATCCATAATATTGGAAAATGCTAGAAAATAATAATAATTTTTTCAATAGTACACACCATAAAGCTAAAATATTGGTCCTCCCTAAGTCATACCATCCTGCACCACTGTTTAAATTTTAATAACTAATTTTATAAAGTTTAATGTATAATCTTGGTCCCATCCTTAAAGTTCTTAAATTAATCAATACAGCTCATATTTAAAATTCAAGCCACTGAAAATAACAAGTAATTTTAGGACTTAGCCCAATGTTAGATTGACCTCTGTTTTAACCTGAACTTTTCTTGAAATTTTACTCACATATTTTTTAAGTGAATAATAAAATAGTATGGTCCACTTTAATTTGAATAAAATCTGTTGAAGGGCCATTTAATAAAGGGTATATGTTTTGAGCGATTTAGACAACAGATTTTAAAAATAAAAGAAAAAAGAAAAAAAAAGAAAGTCTAACTGCTTCAAAGATTGAGACCACCATCAAATTAACCACTGTTAAATGTTTAATTATCAATCTATCAAAGAAGCCTTTCTCTCTCAAGTAAACGGCATGGTGTGATCCAATTGACGGTGAATCCATCACGTACTGGACTAAAATTTGGCTGGGCACCATAGAAGAGGAGGAAATTGATAATGATCAGTAAAGATTTTTAAACATGGTCCCCTCTGTTGGACCCCAAGATTGTATATGGGGCATTAATTTGTAAAGTGGGTATGCATGGGATGGTATAAAAGCCCTTAAAAATGCATTCGTGGTTTGCCCTTTCACGTCACAGAAACACACAAGAGGGAATGAGAGAGGAGAAGAGGAAAAGGAGAAGAGAAGAATTTCTTACACCACTCCAGCAGCATCAGCACCAGCGGGTCAGCGTAGTCCTGGTACATAGATCTTGTCTTCCTCATGTCTTTCTCTCCCTCTCCTTTTTGGCTTTTTTTTTTATTTTTCTTGTTTTGCTCTATAATCTCTCTCCTCTACATCTCCCCGTATTATGTGAAAATGCAAAGGCTGCTATGTGATACTGTTTTCCTCTTTTTTTTATGAAAATAAAGAAACAAGGGAGCCTGCAGTGGATCCAGAGTTTTTGTTTGAGCGGTGTAGACCCGAACATAAAATTGTGTTTTGAAAAATAATATAAATTTTTATATAGATTTTGAGGGTGGATGTAAAATATTATTATAAATTTTTTAGATGAAATTAAAATTTTTACTGTAATTTTAAAAGCAAAATTTAGCTAGCCCTTGAAAGCAGGGCCTGTTGGCTGATATTTTGCAAAAATCAGCCAAAATATGGGTCTATTTTCAAGATATTGGTGATCTAAATCAATATCTACCCAAAATTTGGGTGATCCGATTCCGAGCCCAAAACCGATAAGTGCCGATCATCTCGTTATGGACCGATACGTATCGATACTTTCAACAGGGAATTATGAAATCTACTCCCATCTTATCCACTGAAATTGTCAACGTGGACTTTTCCATAATCGCATCTTGCCGGGACTGCTTCTAGCGACATGACAACGGCCACGTGGATGCCTTTTAATACAGAAAGGTAGCAGCGACGGAATACCGAAAATCTTCCTCCCCGTTCCCTCTTCCTTTTCAACAGCTACTGCTAGCAGGCGAAGAAACAGCTCTCTCTCTCTCTCTCTCTCTCTCTCTCTCTCTCTCTCTCTCTCCCCCTGGTTTTTGCTTTGTGTACAGAAATGTTGCGATCTGCAACCCGTGTCGCTTTGAATCCCATGGGGATTTGGTTCTTGGCATCTCAGTGTAGTATCCTTCGATTCTCGTCAGATGCGCATTCTCCAACACCCCCATTCCCTCCACACCCACATCCTTCCCACCAGCACCAGCAGCAAGAATCTGCTGCTTCTGCTTCTGCTTCTGCTTCTGCTTCTGCAGCAGGAGAAGAACACAAGGAAGAAGACTCTTCTTCTGCGAAGACCCACGGCGAGAGAAGCGGGCGAGTACAATCGGACTACCAAAGCGAGCAGCTCCGCGTCCTACAAGCTGCCCTCCCACATGTTGTAAGCAATCATATCATTCTTCCCTCCCATCGTTTCTGATTCTGATTTTCTTGCTTGCTTTCATTGTTTTAAATATGGGTTCTTTCTGTTATGTGATTTTTGGGTTGGGTTTGGAGCAGGTTAAGATGTGTTGGAGTGAAGGAGCATTAATTTCGGGGGCAAGGGATGTGGGAGTCTCGCCTTCGATCGTGGCTACTTTTCCCTGAAAAAGAAGTTGCACTCGTTGAGGTATGTGAATTAATCCATGTAATGAAATGGGGTCGGTTGGCTGTTCTGAAATCGGATTTTATTTATTGGGGTTCTTTAGTTTCCTCATATTTTGATTAGATTTTGGTGTTTGTGTTGTAATTGTTCTAATTGCAATTTCGGATCTCATTGAAGATGACTTGGAATTTCAAGGATACTATAAGAAATTATGTATGTTGGCTAATTCATGCATTGAATAAAACTTAAGTCTTAGTTGAAGTTGTTTTTCTACTTGTTTTTAGACTAGGAGTTTTATGCGGCTCCAGAAGAGCTTAAATAAAGAAAATTCGGAAAGAGTGGAAAAAGACTGCCCGATGGATCGAGTATGGGTCTGATCAATCAGTTGCAAGGTAGTATCCAAATTCAATCAATTGAACCACTATCCAATCGATTGGACCTGCGCTAAAAGTCCAACTGACTTGCAATTTTCTAAATCTGATTTTAGTGGATCTTTTGTGATTTGTGCCAACTTTATATTTAATTCAAATATACTTATGAGGCACGAATTTAGGGATATAAAAAGGATATCTCTCAACCCTAAGGAAATCATCTCCTATTCTAAAGTAGAGATTTCTTGTTAAAGATCATTTTATCAAGAATTTTTTAAAGAGTTGAAGGGCTAAAGTTTTACTCTAAAGATCTATGTCTTTTATTTCTCTAACCATAAAAGATTGTTCTATAGAGTCAAGTACAACAAAGGCATTTAAGTGCTTAGATTTATAACAGAGGACAGTAGGGAGTCGTTGTAGTAGGGTATTGTGCAATAAAAATCACAAGTCTTTAAGTTGTGTGAAAACTAGATAAGGGTTGTGAGTATATCTCTTGTAATTATGATATGATTTATTTTGCTTGATTTTCAATCATGGTTTTTTCCCTGGTTTGGGTTTCCATGTCAAAATCATTTTTTCTTGTAGTGTGTGCTTTTGTTTGATTTATTTTCATTGTGTAATTAATTGTTTACATGTTAGGTTTATGTCTTGTATTCCGGTTTAGCCGGATGAGTCCACTGGGTTAGCCAGGGACTGGTTTAAGGTCAAGGGTATTTTGGTAATTGTACCGGGGCTTTCTTGGTGGCCAAGAAAGCGGAGATTATATATTGTATAGTCTGTAACCTTAGACCTTGCAGCAGCAGTAGCGGCGGCATCAGTTGCCCGTGGTGCTCCCACACCATGTAGGAGAGATGAGGTGAGAGTGTGGGAATCTCTTGTATGCTTTACTGGTCATAGTAAAGATGTTCGTCCTCCTGTGCCCGTGGATGTAGCCCGGTTTGGGTGAACCACGTAAATCTCGGTGTCTCTTCTTGTGTGGTTGATTGTTTGATCTTATGATTCCGTGGATGCGCACAACGGTGAATGTCATATTCACAACAATTGGTATCAGAGCCAAGGTTGGTATTCCTTAGGTTTCTGAGCGAGGTGGAGATCGCTCAGTGGCTTGGAGGTTGTGCGCATGAAGATTAACTGAGATCAGGTTCGTGATTTCTGGTTGGGCCACCATCGGAGAAGAAGAAGACGAGATTGAGTTCTCCGGTTTCGCTGGATCGGAAGAAAAAGGATTCACACTGTTTCAGATCTGGAGTTAAATTGCTGCGGTTGTTGTCTGATCACAGATGGTAAAGGAGAAGAAGAGAGGTTTCACTATTACCTCTACCTTTCCCGATTTCTCTGTAAAAGCCATAGTGTTTTCTTGTTCGTGTCCAAGTTATTACAATGGTGAGAAAGAGGAGAACCGCAGCCGCGGGCACCAGTCAAAGCGCTGAACAAGACGCTGGAAGTAGTAGTTCTTCTTCTGGAAGTAGTGCTGGCCGTGGGGCAGCGCCTGGAAGAGCTCCTCCAGAGCAAGGATATCAAGGCGGAAGAGGTGGAGGTGCTGCGAAGAAGACGCGCGCAGAGGATCCGAAAATCACGCCCCAAATCATCTCGGTCACCACCGAGATCCGCCGGGATTCTCGCCGTCCTTCTCGCCGGAGAGGGAGTCCTCCGCCGCTGCCACCATCGCCGTGGGGCCGTCGCCGTGGGGCCGCTGCAACCCGCGGAGAGCTCGCCTGTTGCAGTCCCCTGTTGCAGAAGCTGATTGCAAACGTGAAGACGTGAAGAAATCTCTGGAAAGAAGACAAACATGAGGCTAAAAGGAGCTGACGTGTTGTTCAGGTGGAGAAAAAGCAATTGTAAGAAAAAGTGTATGGTGCTCTAAAGCACCACCATATTTTGTGCTCCCTCAAGCTTAGTCCTTGGGCCAGGTCATGTTCAGGTTCAACCCGACCCGATTACAGCGCAGCCCGGGCAGCAGAGCAAGTTTGGTTCCGGGTCAGGTCAGGTCCGACCCGACCCGTTATCAGAAGGTCCAGCCCAGTCAGCAGGTTCAGTTCAGGTCAGGTCAGGTCTGACCTGACCCGTTAGCAGACGGTCCAGCCCAGCGCAAAATTGCAGTTCAGTTCCGGGTCAGGTGAACCCGACCCGGGTCCGCTCCAGAAGCCCAGCAGACAGCGCAGAGTGACGTCAGCAGTGATGTCAGCAACGGTCAAAGGCCAGATTTGACCAGATTTGCGGCTGAAATTGTTTTTGCGATATCTTGATCGTCCGATGTCCGATCGGAGATCCGTTTGAGCCTACCGACTCGTTTCGAGCAGATCTACGCAGTGGAAGAGGTTGATTGGCTGTTTGACAGTCAAGGAGGAGGTTTGACCGATTGGAGCGTAGAAACTTGTTTCTACGATATCGAAGCCATCCTGAGTCGGATTTTAGATCCGTTTCTTCCAGCGTGCTCGTGGTGGCGAGATCTATATCTTGATGCAGAAATCTGGAGGAGATCTGAGCAGATGTGGATTCAGGCTAGAATCGGGTCTATTGACCTGGTTGTTATTGCAAACCCAATAATAGGAGTCGCCGGCCTAGTTGCAAAGGGTTTGCTGATTCAAACGATGTTGTTCGTTTGGGGTTCACATGATCGCATGTGATGTTATTCATCTTGCCAGAGCCAAGCCGGAAAAGCAGCAAGGAGGAGCTGATGTAGCAGCAGTTGATCGGAGGCCCGGTCAAATGGTGTTTTTTGACCGCTCGGAGGCAGAGGTTGTTCTGCAATGGAGTCATCTGGACTTGTATTCCCGATCTGTTTGCTTGCATGTTTGTGGCGATTGGATCTTCACAGTGATGTTGAAGATGGGGGCAAGATGGTGAGTGATTCAGATATCACTCAGATTCGTCAATGGTTTCGAGCTTCTAGTTCGAGGTGGAGTTTGACGAGGGTATGAACTTTGCTCAAAGTTCATGTGCTGGTTCAACATGTCAAAGTGTTGAAGAAGACTGCATCCCTGGTGCAGTGACGTGCCATTCAGCAGGGTACGTGAAGACATTGCCGGTTTTATCTCCTAGTAGCTCGAGTTGTACGGAGTTGTACGGAATTCAAGCCAAGGTGGAGATTGTTGGGTTTATGTCTTGTATTCCGGTTTAGCCGGATGAGTCCACTGGGTTAGCCAGGGACTGGTTTAAGGTCAAGGGTATTTTGGTAATTGTACCGGGGCTTTCTTGGTGGCCAAGAAAGCGGAGATTATATATTGTATAGTCTGTAACCTTAGACCTTGCAGCAGCAGCAGCGGCGGCATCAGTTGCCCGTGGTGCTCCCACACCACGTAGGAGAGATGAGGTGAGAGTGTGGGAATCTCTTGTATGCTTTACTGGTCATAGTAAAGATGTTCGTCCTCCTGTGCCCGTGGATGTAGCCCGGTTTGGGTGAACCACGTAAATCTCGGTGTCTCTTCTTGTGTGGTTGATTGTTTGATCTTATGATTCCGTGGATGCGCACAACGGTGAATGTCATATTCACAACAATTGGTATCAGAGCCAAGGTTGGTATTCCTTAGGTTTCTGAGCGAGGTGGAGATCGCTCAGTGGCTTGGAGGTTGTGCGCATGAAGATTAACTGAGATCAGGTTCGTGATTTCTGGTTGGGCCACCATCGGAGAAGAAGAAGACGAGATTGAGTTCTCCGGTTTCGCTGGATCGGAAGAAAAAGGATTCACACTGTTTCAGATCTGGAGTTAAATTGCTGCGGTTGTTGTCTGATCACAGATGGTAAAGGAGAAGAAGAGAGGTTTCACTATTGCCTCTACCTTTCCCGATTTCTCTGTAAAAGCCATAGTGTTTTCTTGTTCGTGTCCAAGTTATTACAATGGTGAGAAAGAGGAGAACCGCAGCCGCGGGCACCAGTCAAAGCGCTGAACAAGACGCTGGAAGTAGTAGTTCTTCTTCTGGAAGTAGTGCTGGCCGTGGGGCAGCGCCTGGAAGAGCTCCTCCAGAGCAAGGATATCAAGGCGGAAGAGGTGGAGGTGCTGCGAAGAAGACGCGCGCAGAGGATCCGAAAATCACGCCCCAAATCATCTCGGTCACCACCGAGATCCGCCGGGATTCTCGCCGTCCTTCTCGCCGGAGAGGGAGTCCTCCGCCGCTGCCACCATCGCCGTGGGGCCGTCGCCGTGGGGCCGCTGCAACCCGCGGAGAGCTCGCCTGTTGCAGTCCCCTGTTGCAGAAGCTGATTGCAAACGTGAAGACGTGAAGAAATCTCTGGAAAGAAGACAAACATGAGGCTAAAAGGAGCTGACGTGTTGTTCAGGTGGAGAAAAAGCAATTGTAAGAAAAAGTGTATGGTGCTCTAAAGCACCACCATATTTTGTGCTCCCTCAAGCTTAGTCCTTGGGCCAGGTCATGTTCAGGTTCAACCCGACCCGATTACAGCGCAGCCCGGGCAGCAGAGCAAGTTTGGTTCCGGGTCAGGTCAGGTCCGACCCGACCCGTTATCAGAAGGTCCAGCCCAGTCAGCAGGTTCAGTTCAGGTCAGGTCAGGTCTGACCTGACCCGTTAGCAGACGGTCCAGCCCAGCGCAAAATTGCAGTTCAGTTCCGGGTCAGGTGAACCCGACCCGGGTCCGCTCCAGAAGCCCAGCAGACAGCGCAGAGTGACGTCAGCAGTGATGTCAGCAACGGTCAAAGGCCAGATTTGACCAGATTTGCGGCTGAAATTGTTTTTGCGATATCTTGATCGTCCGATGTCCGATCGGAGATCCGTTTGAGCCTACCGACTCGTTTCGAGCAGATCTACGCAGTGGAAGAGGTTGATTGGCTGTTTGACAGTCAAGGAGGAGGTTTGACCGATTGGAGCGTAGAAACTTGTTTCTACGATATCGAAGCCATCCTGAGTCGGATTTTAGATCCGTTTCTTCCAGCGTGCTCGTGGTGGCGAGATCTATATCTTGATGCAGAAATCTGGAGGAGATCTGAGCAGATGTGGATTCAGGCTAGAATCGGGTCTATTGACCTGGTTGTTATTGCAAACCCAATAATAGGAGTCGCCGGCCTAGTTGCAAAGGGTTTGCTGATTCAAACGATGTTGTTCGTTTGGGGTTCACATGATCGCATGTGATGTTATTCATCTTGCCAGAGCCAAGCCGGAAAAGCAGCAAGGAGGAGCTGATGTAGCAGCAGTTGATCGGAGGCCCGGTCAAATGGTGTTTTTTGACCGCTCGGAGGCAGAGGTTGTTCTGCAATGGAGTCATCTGGACTTGTATTCCCGATCTGTTTGCTTGCATGCTTGTGGCGATTGGATCTTCACAGTGATGTTGAAGATGGGGGCAAGATGGTGAGTGATTCAGATATCACTCAGATTCGTCAATGGTTTCGAGCTTCTAGTTCGAGGTGGAGTTTGACGAAGGTATGAACTTTGCTCAAAGTTCATGTGCTGGTTCAACATGTCAAAGTGTTGAAGAAGACTGCATCCCTGGTGCAGTGACGTGCCATTCAGCAGGGTACGTGAAGACATTGCCGGTTTTATCTCCTAGTAGCTCGAGTTGTACGGAGTTGTACGGAATTCAAGCCAAGGTGGAGATTGTTGGGTTTATGTCTTGTATTCCGGTTTAGCCGGATGAGTCCACTGGGTTAGCCAGGGACTGGTTTAAGGTCAAGGGTATTTTGGTAATTGTACCGGGGCTTTCTTGGTGGCCAAGAAAGCGGAGATTATATATTGTATAGTCTGTAACCTTAGACCTTGCAGCAGCAGCAGCGGCGGCATCAGTTGCCCGTGGTGCTCCCACACCACGTAGGAGAGATGAGGTGAGAGTGTGGGAATCTCTTGTATGCTTTACTGGTCATAGTAAAGATGTTCGTCCTCCTGTGCCCGTGGATGTAGCCCGGTTTGGGTGAACCACGTAAATCTCGGTGTCTCTTCTTGTGTGGTTGATTGTTTGATCTTATGATTCCGTGGATGCGCACAACGGTGAATGTCATATTCACAACAATTGGTATCAGAGCCAAGGTTGGTATTCCTTAGGTTTCTGAGCGAGGTGGAGATCGCTCAGTGGCTTGGAGGTTGTGCGCATGAAGATTAACTGAGATCAGGTTCGTGATTTCTGGTTGGGCCACCATCGGAGAAGAAGAAGACGAGATTGAGTTCTCCGGTTTCGCTGGATCGGAAGAAAAAGGATTCACACTGTTTCAGATCTGGAGTTAAATTGCTGCGGTTGTTGTCTGATCACAGATGGTAAAGGAGAAGAAGAGAGGTTTCACTATTGCCTCTACCTTTCCCGATTTCTCTGTAAAAGCCATAGTGTTTTCTTGTTCGTGTCCAAGTTATTACAATGGTGAGAAAGAGGAGAACCGCAGCCGCGGGCACCAGTCAAAGCGCTGAACAAGACGCTGGAAGTAGTAGTTCTTCTTCTGGAAGTAGTGCTGGCCGTGGGGCAGCGCCTGGAAGAGCTCCTCCAGAGCAAGGATATCAAGGCGGAAGAGGTGGAGGTGCTGCGAAGAAGACGCGCGCAGAGGATCCGAAAATCACGCCCCAAATCATCTCGGTCACCACCGAGATCCGCCGGGATTCTCGCCGTCCTTCTCGCCGGAGAGGGAGTCCTCCGCCGCTGCCACCATCGCCGTGGGGCCGTCGCCGTGGGGCCGCTGCAACCCGCGGAGAGCTCGCCTGTTGCAGTCCCCTGTTGCAGAAGCTGATTGCAAACGTGAAGACGTGAAGAAATCTCTGGAAAGAAGACAAACATGAGGCTAAAAGGAGCTGACGTGTTGTTCAGGTGGAGAAAAAGCAATTGTAAGAAAAAGTGTATGGTGCTCTAAAGCACCACCATATTTTGTGCTCCCTCAAGCTTAGTCCTTGGGCCAGGTCATGTTCAGGTTCAACCCGACCCGATTACAGCGCAGCCCGGGCAGCAGAGCAAGTTTGGTTCCGGGTCAGGTCAGGTCCGACCCGACCCGTTATCAGAAGGTCCAGCCCAGTCAGCAGGTTCAGTTCAGGTCAGGTCAGGTCTGACCTGACCCGTTAGCAGACGGTCCAGCCCAGCGCAAAATTGCAGTTCAGTTCCGGGTCAGGTGAACCCGACCCGGGTCCGCTCCAGAAGCCCAGCAGACAGCGCAGAGTGACGTCAGCAGTGATGTCAGCAACGGTCAAAGGCCAGATTTGACCAGATTTGCGGCTGAAATTGTTTTTGCGATATCTTGATCGTCCGATGTCCGATCGGAGATCCGTTTGAGCCTACCGACTCGTTTCGAGCAGATCTACGCAGTGGAAGAGGTTGATTGGCTGTTTGACAGTCAAGGAGGAGGTTTGACCGATTGGAGCGTAGAAACTTGTTTCTACGATATCGAAGCCATCCTGAGTCGGATTTTAGATCCGTTTCTTCCAGCGTGCTCGTGGTGGCGAGATCTATATCTTGATGCAGAAATCTGGAGGAGATCTGAGCAGATGTGGATTCAGGCTAGAATCGGGTCTATTGACCTGGTTGTTATTGCAAACCCAATAATAGGAGTCGCCGGCCTAGTTGCAAAGGGTTTGCTGATTCAAACGATGTTGTTCGTTTGGGGTTCACATGATCGCATGTGATGTTATTCATCTTGCCAGAGCCAAGCCGGAAAAGCAGCAAGGAGGAGCTGATGTAGCAGCAGTTGATCGGAGGCCCGGTCAAATGGTGTTTTTTGACCGCTCGGAGGCAGAGGTTGTTCTGCAATGGAGTCATCTGGACTTGTATTCCCGATCTGTTTGCTTGCATGCTTGTGGCGATTGGATCTTCACAGTGATGTTGAAGATGGGGGCAAGATGGTGAGTGATTCAGATATCACTCAGATTCGTCAATGGTTTCGAGCTTCTAGTTCGAGGTGGAGTTTGACGAGGGTATGAACTTTGCTCAAAGTTCATGTGCTGGTTCAACATGTCAAAGTGTTGAAGAAGACTGCATCCCTGGTGCAGTGACGTGCCATTCAGCAGGGTACGTGAAGACATTGCCGGTTTTATCTCCTAGTAGCTCGAGTTGTACGGAGTTGTACGGAATTCAAGCCAAGGTGGAGATTGTTGGGTTTATGTCTTGTATTCCGGTTTAGCCGGATGAGTCCACTGGGTTAGCCAGGGACTGGTTTAAGGTCAAGGGTATTTTGGTAATTGTACCGGGGCTTTCTTGGTGGCCAAGAAAGCGGAGATTATATATTGTATAGTCTGTAACCTTAGACCTTGCAGCAGCAGCAGCGGCGGCATCAGTTGCCCGTGGTGCTCCCACACCACGTAGGAGAGATGAGGTGAGAGTGTGGGAATCTCTTGTATGCTTTACTGGTCATAGTAAAGATGTTCGTCCTCCTGTGCCCGTGGATGTAGCCCGGTTTGGGTGAACCACGTAAATCTCGGTGTCTCTTCTTGTGTGGTTGATTGTTTGATCTTATGATTCCGTGGATGCGCACAACGGTGAATGTCATATTCACAACAATTGGTATCAGAGCCAAGGTTGGTATTCCTTAGGTTTCTGAGCGAGGTGGAGATCGCTCAGTGGCTTGGAGGTTGTGCGCATGAAGATTAACTGAGATCAGGTTCGTGATTTCTGGTTGGGCCACCATCGGAGAAGAAGAAGACGAGATTGAGTTCTCCGGTTTCGCTGGATCGGAAGAAAAAGGATTCACACTGTTTCAGATCTGGAGTTAAATTGCTGCGGTTGTTGTCTGATCACAGATGGTAAAGGAGAAGAAGAGAGGTTTCACTATTGCCTCTACCTTTCCCGATTTCTCTGTAAAAGCCATAGTGTTTTCTTGTTCGTGTCCAAGTTATTACAATGGTGAGAAAGAGGAGAACCGCAGCCGCGGGCACCAGTCAAAGCGCTGAACAAGACGCTGGAAGTAGTAGTTCTTCTTCTGGAAGTAGTGCTGGCCGTGGGGCAGCGCCTGGAAGAGCTCCTCCAGAGCAAGGATATCAAGGCGGAAGAGGTGGAGGTGCTGCGAAGAAGACGCGCGCAGAGGATCCGAAAATCACGCCCCAAATCATCTCGGTCACCACCGAGATCCGCCGGGATTCTCGCCGTCCTTCTCGCCGGAGAGGGAGTCCTCCGCCGCTGCCACCATCGCCGTGGGGCCGTCGCCGTGGGGCCGCTGCAACCCGCGGAGAGCTCGCCTGTTGCAGTCCCCTGTTGCAGAAGCTGATTGCAAACGTGAAGACGTGAAGAAATCTCTGGAAAGAAGACAAACATGAGGCTAAAAGGAGCTGACGTGTTGTTCAGGTGGAGAAAAAGCAATTGTAAGAAAAAGTGTATGGTGCTCTAAAGCACCACCATATTTTGTGCTCCCTCAAGCTTAGTCCTTGGGCCAGGTCATGTTCAGGTTCAACCCGACCCGATTACAGCGCAGCCCGGGCAGCAGAGCAAGTTTGGTTCCGGGTCAGGTCAGGTCCGACCCGACCCGTTATCAGAAGGTCCAGCCCAGTCAGCAGGTTCAGTTCAGGTCAGGTCAGGTCTGACCTGACCCGTTAGCAGACGGTCCAGCCCAGCGCAAAATTGCAGTTCAGTTCCGGGTCAGGTGAACCCGACCCGGGTCCGCTCCAGAAGCCCAGCAGACAGCGCAGAGTGACGTCAGCAGTGATGTCAGCAACGGTCAAAGGCCAGATTTGACCAGATTTGCGGCTGAAATTGTTTTTGCGATATCTTGATCGTCCGATGTCCGATCGGAGATCCGTTTGAGCCTACCGACTCGTTTCGAGCAGATCTACGCAGTGGAAGAGGTTGATTGGCTGTTTGACAGTCAAGGAGGAGGTTTGACCGATTGGAGCGTAGAAACTTGTTTCTACGATATCGAAGCCATCCTGAGTCGGATTTTAGATCCGTTTCTTCCAGCGTGCTCGTGGTGGCGAGATCTATATCTTGATGCAGAAATCTGGAGGAGATCTGAGCAGATGTGGATTCAGGCTAGAATCGGGTCTATTGACCTGGTTGTTATTGCAAACCCAATAATAGGAGTCGCCGGCCTAGTTGCAAAGGGTTTGCTGATTCAAACGATGTTGTTCGTTTGGGGTTCACATGATCGCATGTGATGTTATTCATCTTGCCAAAGCCAAGCCGGAAAAGCAGCAAGGAGGAGCTGATGTAGCAGCAGTTGATCGGAGGCCCGGTCAAATGGTGTTTTTTGACCGCTCGGAGGCAGAGGTTGTTCTGCAATGGAGTCATCTGGACTTGTATTCCCGATCTGTTTGCTTGCATGCTTGTGGCGATTGGATCTTCACAGTGATGTTGAAGATGGGGGCAAGATGGTGAGTGATTCAGATATCACTCAGATTCGTCAATGGTTTCGAGCTTCTAGTTCGAGGTGGAGTTTGACGAGGGTATGAACTTTGCTCAAAGTTCATGTGCTGGTTCAACATGTCAAAGTGTTGAAGAAGACTGCATCCCTGGTGCAGTGACGTGCCATTCAGCAGGGTACGTGAAGACATTGCCGGTTTTATCTCCTAGTAGCTCGAGTTGTACGGAGTTGTACGGAATTCAAGCCAAGGTGGAGATTGTTGGGTTTATGTCTTGTATTCCGGTTTAGCCGGATGAGTCCACTGGGTTAGCCAGGGACTGGTTTAAGGTCAAGGGTATTTTGGTAATTGTACCGGGGCTTTCTTGGTGGCCAAGAAAGCGGAGATTATATATTGTATAGTCTGTAACCTTAGACCTTGCAGCAGCAGCAGCGGCGGCATCAGTTGCCCGTGGTGCTCCCACACCACGTAGGAGAGATGAGGTGAGAGTGTGGGAATCTCTTGTATGCTTTACTGGTCATAGTAAAGATGTTCGTCCTCCTGTGCCCGTGGATGTAGCCCGGTTTGGGTGAACCACGTAAATCTCGGTGTCTCTTCTTGTGTGGTTGATTGTTTGATCTTATGATTCCGTGGATGCGCACAACGGTGAATGTCATATTCACAACAATTGGTATCAGAGCCAAGGTTGGTATTCCTTAGGTTTCTGAGCGAGGTGGAGATCGCTCAGTGGCTTGGAGGTTGTGCGCATGAAGATTAACTGAGATCAGATTCGTGATTTCTGGTTGGGCCACCATCGGAGAAGAAGAAGACGAGATTGAGTTCTCCGGTTTCGCTGGATCGGAAGAAAAAGGATTCACACTGTTTCAGATCTGGAGTTAAATTGCTGCGGTTGTTGTCTGATCACAGATGGTAAAGGAGAAGAAGAGAGGTTTCACTATTGCCTCTACCTTTCCCGATTTCTCTGTAAAAGCCATAGTGTTTTCTTGTTCGTGTCCAAGTTATTACAATGGTGAGAAAGAGGAGAACCGCAGCCGCGGGCACCAGTCAAAGTGCTGAACAAGACGCTGGAAGTAGTAGTTCTTCTTCTGGAAGTAGTGCTGGCCGTGGGGCAGCGCCTGGAAGAGCTCCTCCAGAGCAAGGATATCAAGGCGGAAGAGGTGGAGGTGCTGCGAAGAAGACGCGCGCAGAGGATCCGAAAATCACGCCCCAAATCATCTCGGTCACCACCGAGATCCGCCGGGATTCTCGCCGTCCTTCTCGCCGGAGAGGGAGTCCTCCGCCGCTGCCACCATCGCCGTGGGGCCGTCGCCGTGGGGCCGCTGCAACCCGCGGAGAGCTCGCCTGTTGCAGTCCCCTGTTGCAGAAGCTGATTGCAAACGTGAAGACGTGAAGAAATCTCTGGAAAGAAGACAAACATGAGGCTAAAAGGAGCTGACGTGTTGTTCAGGTGGAGAAAAAGCAATTGTAAGAAAAAGTGTATGGTGCTCTAAAGCACCACCATATTTTGTGCTCCCTCAAGCTTAGTCCTTGGGCCAGGTCATGTTCAGGTTCAACCCGACCCGATTACAGCGCAGCCCGGGCAGCAGAGCAAGTTTGGTTCCGGGTCAGGTCAGGTCCGACCCGACCCGTTATCAGAAGGTCCAGCCCAGTCAGCAGGTTCAGTTCAGGTCAGGTCAGGTCTGACCTGACCCGTTAGCAGACGGTCCAGCCCAGCGCAAAATTGCAGTTCAGTTCCGGGTCAGGTGAACCCGACCCGGGTCCGCTCCAGAAGCCCAGCAGACAGCGCAGAGTGACGTCAGCAGTGATGTCAGCAACGGTCAAAGGCCAGATTTGACCAGATTTGCGGCTGAAATTGTTTTTGCGATATCTTGATCGTCCGATGTCCGATCGGAGATCCGTTTGAGCCTACCGACTCGTTTCGAGCAGATCTACGCAGTGGAAGAGGTTGATTGGCTGTTTGACAGTCAAGGAGGAGGTTTGACCGATTGGAGCGTAGAAACTTGTTTCTACGATATCGAAGCCATCCTGAGTCGGATTTTAGATCCGTTTCTTCCAGCGTGCTCGTGGTGGCGAGATCTATATCTTGATGCAGAAATCTGGAGGAGATCTGAGCAGATGTGGATTCAGGCTAGAATCGGGTCTATTGACCTGGTTGTTATTGCAAACCCAATAATAGGAGTCGCCGGCCTAGTTGCAAAGGGTTTGCTGATTCAAACGATGTTGTTCGTTTGGGGTTCACATGATCGCATGTGATGTTATTCATCTTGCCAGAGCCAAGCCGGAAAAGCAGCAAGGAGGAGCTGATGTATCAGCAGTTGATCGGAGGCCCGGTCAAATGGTGTTTTTTGACCGCTCGGAGGCAGAGGTTGTTCTGCAATGGAGTCATCTGGACTTGTATTCCCGATCTGTTTGCTTGCATGCTTGTGGCGATTGGATCTTCACAGTGATGTTGAAGATGGGGGCAAGATGGTGAGTGATTCAGATATCACTCAGATTCGTCAATGGTTTCGAGCTTCTAGTTCGAGGTGGAGTTTGACGAGGGTATGAACTTTGCTCAAAGTTCATGTGCTGGTTCAACATGTCAAAGTGTTGAAGAAGACTGCATCCCTGGTGCAGTGACGTGCCATTCAGCAGGGTACGTGAAGACATTGCCGGTTTTATCTCCTAGTAGCTCGAGTTGTACGGAGTTGTACGGAATTCAAGCCAAGGTGGAGATTGTTGGGTTTATGTCTTGTATTCCGGTTTAGCCGGATGAGTCCACTGGGTTAGCCAGGGACTGGTTTAAGGTCAAGGGTATTTTGGTAATTGTACCGGGGCTTTCTTGGTGGCCAAGAAAGCGGAGATTATATATTGTATAGTCTGTAACCTTAGACCTTGCAGCAGCAGCAGCGGCGGCATCAGTTGCCCGTGGTGCTCCCACACCACGTAGGAGAGATGAGGTGAGAGTGTGGGAATCTCTTGTATGCTTTACTGGTCATAGTAAAGATGTTCGTCCTCCTGTGCCCGTGGATGTAGCCCGGTTTGGGTGAACCACGTAAATCTCGGTGTCTCTTCTTGTGTGGTTGATTGTTTGATCTTATGATTCCGTGGATGCGCACAACGGTGAATGTCATATTCACAACAATTGGTATCAGAGCCAAGGTTGGTATTCCTTAGGTTTCTGAGCGAGGTGGAGATCGCTCAATGGCTTGGAGGTTGTGCGCATGAAGATTAACTGAGATCAGGTTCGTGATTTCTGGTTGGGCCACCATCGGAGAAGAAGAAGACGAGATTGAGTTCTCCGGTTTCGCTGGATCGGAAGAAAAAGGATTCACACTGTTTCAGATCTGGAGTTAAATTGCTGCGGTTGTTGTCTGATCACAGATGGTAAAGGAGAAGAAGAGAGGTTTCACTATTGCCTCTACCTTTCCCGATTTCTCTGTAAAAGCCATAGTGTTTTCTTGTTCGTGTCCAAGTTATTACAATGGTGAGAAAGAGGAGAACCGCAGCCGCGGGCACCAGTCAAAGCGCTGAACAAGACGCTGGAAGTAGTAGTTCTTCTTCTGGAAGTAGTGCTGGCCGTGGGGCAGCGCCTGGAAGAGCTCCTCCAGAGCAAGGATATCAAGGCGGAAGAGGTGGAGGTGCTGCGAAGAAGACGCGCGCAGAGGATCCGAAAATCACGCCCCAAATCATCTCGGTCACCACCGAGATCCGCCGGGATTCTCGCCGTCCTTCTCGCCGGAGAGGGAGTCCTCCGCCGCTGCCACCATCGCCGTGGGGCCGTCGCCGTGGGGCCGCTGCAACCCGCGGAGAGCTCGCCTGTTGCAGTCCCCTGTTGCAGAAGCTGATTGCAAACGTGAAGACGTGAAGAAATCTCTGGAAAGAAGACAAACATGAGGCTAAAAGGAGCTGACGTGTTGTTCAGGTGGAGAAAAAGCAATTGTAAGAAAAAGTGTATGGTGCTCTAAAGCACCACCATATTTTGTGCTCCCTCAAGCTTAGTCCTTGGGCCAGGTCATGTTCAGGTTCAACCCGACCCGATTACAGCGCAGCCCGGGCAGCAGAGCAAGTTTGGTTCCGGGTCAGGTCAGGTCCGACCCGACCCGTTATCAGAAGGTCCAGCCCAGTCAGCAGGTTCAGTTCAGGTCAGGTCAGGTCTGACCTGACCCGTTAGCAGACGGTCCAGCCCAGCGCAAAATTGCAGTTCAGTTCCGGGTCAGGTGAACCCGACCCGGGTCCGCTCCAGAAGCCCAGCAGACAGCGCAGAGTGACGTCAGCAGTGATGTCAGCAACGGTCAAAGGCCAGATTTGACCAGATTTGCGGCTGAAATTGTTTTTGCGATATCTTGATCGTCCGATGTCCGATCGGAGATCCGTTTGAGCCTACCGACTCGTTTCGAGCAGATCTACGCAGTGGAAGAGGTTGATTGGCTGTTTGACAGTCAAGGAGGAGGTTTGACCGATTGGAGCGTAGAAACTTGTTTCTACGATATCGAAGCCATCCTGAGTCGGATTTTAGATCCGTTTCTTCCAGCGTGCTCGTGGTGGCGAGATCTATATCTTGATGCAGAAATCTGGAGGAGATCTGAGCAGATGTGGATTCAGGCTAGAATCGGGTCTATTGACCTGGTTGTTATTGCAAACCCAATAATAGGAGTCGCCGGCCTAGTTGCAAAGGGTTTGCTGATTCAAACGATGCTGTTCGTTTGGGGTTCACATGATCGCATGTGATGTTATTCATCTTGCCAGAGCCAAGCCGGAAAAGCAGCAAGGAGGAGCTGATGTAGCAGCAGTTGATCGGAGGCCCGGTCAAATGGTGTTTTTTGACCGCTCGGAGGCAGAGGTTGTTCTGCAATGGAGTCATCTGGACTTGTATTCCCGATCTGTTTGCTTGCATGCTTGTGGCGATTGGATCTTCACAGTGATGTTGAAGATGGGGGCAAGATGGTGAGTGATTCAGATATCACTCAGATTCGTCAATGGTTTCGAGCTTCTAGTTCGAGGTGGAGTTTGACGAGGGTATGAACTTTGCTCAAAGTTCATGTGCTGGTTCAACATGTCAAAGTGTTGAAGAAGACTGCATCCCTGGTGCAGTGACGTGCCATTCAGCAGGGTACGTGAAGACATTGCCGGTTTTATCTCCTAGTAGCTCGAGTTGTACGGAGTTGTACGGAATTCAAGCCAAGGTGGAGATTGTTGGGTTTATGTCTTGTATTCCGGTTTAGCCGGATGAGTCCACTGGGTTAGCCAGGGACTGGTTTAAGCTCAAGGGTATTTTGGTAATTGTACCGGGGCTTTCTTGGTGGCCAAGAAAGCGGAGATTATATATTGTATAGTCTGTAACCTTAGACCTTGCAGCAGCAGCAGCGGCGGCATCAGTTGCCCGTGGTGCTCCCACACCACGTAGGAGAGATGAGGTGAGAGTGTGGGAATCTCTTGTATGCTTTACTGGTCATAGTAAAGATGTTCGTCCTCCTGTGCCCGTGGATGTAGCCCGGTTTGGGTGAACCACGTAAATCTCGGTGTCTCTTCTTGTGTGGTTGATTGTTTGATCTTATGATTCCGTGGATGCGCACAACGGTGAATGTCATATTCACAACAATTGGTATCAGAGCCAAGGTTGGTATTCCTTAGGTTTCTGAGCGAGGTGGAGATCGCTCAGTGGCTTGGAGGTTGTGCGCATGAAGATTAACTGAGATCAGGTTCGTGATTTCTGGTTGGGCCACCATCGGAGAAGAAGAAGACGAGATTGAGTTCTCCGGTTTCGCTGGATCGGAAGAAAAAGGATTCACACTGTTTCAGATCTGGAGTTAAATTGCTGCGGTTGTTGTCTGATCACAGATGGTAAAGGAGAAGAAGAGAGGTTTCACTATTGCCTCTACCTTTCCCGATTTCTCTGTAAAAGCCATAGTGTTTTCTTGTTCGTGTCCAAGTTATTACAATGGTGAGAAAGAGGAGAACCGCAGCCGCGGGCACCAGTCAAAGCGCTGAACAAGACGCTGGAAGTAGTAGTTCTTCTTCTGGAAGTAGTGCTGGCCGTGGGGCAGCGCCTGGAAGAGCTCCTCCAGAGCAAGGATATCAAGGCGGAAGAGGTGGAGGTGCTGCGAAGAAGACGCGCGCAGAGGATCCGAAAATCACGCCCCAAATCATCTCGGTCACCACCGAGATCCGCCGGGATTCTCGCCGTCCTTCTCGCCGGAGAGGGAGTCCTCCGCCGCTGCCACCATCGCCGTGGGGCCGTCGCCATGGGGCCGCTGCAACCCGCGGAGAGCTCGCCTGTTGCAGTCCCCTGTTGCAGAAGCTGATTGCAAACGTGAAGACGTGAAGAAATCTCTGGAAAGAAGACAAACATGAGGCTAAAAGGAGCTGACGTGTTGTTCAGGTGGAGAAAAAGCAATTGTAAGAAAAAGTGTATGGTGCTCTAAAGCACCACCATATTTTGTGCTCCCTCAAGCTTAGTCCTTGGGCCAGGTCATGTTCAGGTTCAACCCGACCCGATTACAGCGCAGCCCGGGCAGCAGAGCAAGTTTGGTTCCGGGTCAGGTCAGGTCCGACCCGACCCGTTATCAGAAGGTCCAGCCCAGTCAGCAGGTTCAGTTCAGGTCAGGTCAGGTCTGACCTGACCCGTTAGCAGACGGTCCAGCCCAGCGCAAAATTGCAGTTCAGTTCCGGGTCAGGTGAACCCGACCCGGGTCCGCTCCAGAAGCCCAGCAGACAGCGCAGAGTGACGTCAGCAGTGATGTCAGCAACGGTCAAAGGCCAGATTTGACCAGATTTGCGGCTGAAATTGTTTTTGCGATATCTTGATCGTCCGATGTCCGATCGGAGATCCGTTTGAGCCTACCGACTCGTTTCGAGCAGATCTACGCAGTGGAAGAGGTTGATTGGCTGTTTGACAGTCAAGGAGGAGGTTTGACCGATTGGAGCGTAGAAACTTGTTTCTACGATATCGAAGCCATCCTGAGTCGGATTTTAGATCCGTTTCTTCCAGCGTGCTCGTGGTGGCGAGATCTATATCTTGATGCAGAAATCTGGAGGAGATCTGAGCAGATGTGGATTCAGGCTAGAATCGGGTCTATTGACCTGGTTGTTATTGCAAACCCAATAATAGGAGTCGCCGGCCTAGTTGCAAAGGGTTTGCTGATTCAAACGATGTTGTTCGTTTGGGGTTCACATGATCGCATGTGATGTTATTCATCTTGCCAGAGCCAAGCCGGAAAAGCAGCAAGGAGGAGCTGATGTATCAGCAGTTGATCGGAGGCCCGGTCAAATGGTGTTTTTTGACCGCTCGGAGGCAGAGGTTGTTCTGCAATGGAGTCATCTGGACTTGTATTCCCGATCTGTTTGCTTGCATGCTTGTGGCGATTGGATCTTCACAGTGATGTTGAAGATGGGGGCAAGATGGTGAGTGATTCAGATATCACTCAGATTCGTCAATGGTTTCGAGCTTCTAGTTCGAGGTGGAGTTTGACGAGGGTATGAACTTTGCTCAAAGTTCATGTGCTGGTTCAACATGTCAAAGTGTTGAAGAAGACTGCATCCCTGGTGCAGTGACGTGCCATTCAGCAGGGTACGTGAAGACATTGCCGGTTTTATCTCCTAGTAGCTCGAGTTGTACGGAGTTGTACGGAATTCAAGCCAAGGTGGAGATTGTTGGGTTTATGTCTTGTATTCCGGTTTAGCCGGATGAGTCCACTGGGTTAGCCAGGGACTGGTTTAAGCTCAAGGGTATTTTGGTAATTGTACCGGGGCTTTCTTGGTGGCCAAGAAAGCGGAGATTATATATTGTATAGTCTGTAACCTTAGACCTTGCAGCAGCAGCAGCGGCGGCATCAGTTGCCCGTGGTGCTCCCACACCACGTAGGAGAGATGAGGTGAGAGTGTGGGAATCTCTTGTATGCTTTACTGGTCATAGTAAAGATGTTCGTCCTCCTGTGCCCGTGGATGTAGCCCGGTTTGGGTGAACCACGTAAATCTCGGTGTCTCTTCTTGTGTGGTTGATTGTTTGATCTTATGATTCCGTGGATGCGCACAACGGTGAATGTCATATTCACAACAATTGGTATCAGAGCCAAGGTTGGTATTCCTTAGGTTTCTGAGCGAGGTGGAGATCGCTCAGTGGCTTGGAGGTTGTGCGCATGAAGATTAACTGAGATCAGGTTCGTGATTTCTGGTTGGGCCACCATCGGAGAAGAAGAAGACGAGATTGAGTTCTCCGGTTTCGCTGGATCGGAAGAAAAAGGATTCACACTGTTTCAGATCTGGAGTTAAATTGCTGCGGTTGTTGTCTGATCACAGATGGTAAAGGAGAAGAAGAGAGGTTTCACTACTGCCTCTACCTTTCCCGATTTCTCTGTAAAAGCCATAGTGTTTTCTTGTTCGTGTCCAAGTTATTACAATGGTGAGAAAGAGGAGAACCGCAGCCGCGGGCACCAGTCAAAGCGCTGAACAAGACGCTGGAAGTAGTAGTTCTTCTTCTGGAAGTAGTGCTGGCCGTGGGGCAGCGCCTGGAAGAGCTCCTCCAGAGCAAGGATATCAAGGCGGAAGAGGTGGAGGTGCTGCGAAGAAGACGCGCGCAGAGGATCCGAAAATCACGCCCCAAATCATCTCGGTCACCACCGAGATCCGCCGGGATTCTCGCCGTCCTTCTCGCCGGAGAGGGAGTCCTCCGCCGCTGCCACCATCGCCGTGGGGCCGTCGCCGTGGGGCCGCTGCAACCCGCGGAGAGCTCGCCTGTTGCAGTCCCCTGTTGCAGAAGCTGATTGCAAACGTGAAGACGTGAAGAAATCTCTGGAAAGAAGACAAACATGAGGCTAAAAGGAGCTGACGTGTTGTTCAGGTGGAGAAAAAGCAATTGTAAGAAAAAGTGTATGGTGCTCTAAAGCACCACCATATTTTGTGCTCCCTCAAGCTTAGTCCTTGGGCCAGGTCATGTTCAGGTTCAACCCGACCCGATTACAGCGCAGCCCGGGCAGCAGAGCAAGTTTGGTTCCGGGTCAGGTCAGGTCCGACCCGACCCGTTATCAGAAGGTCCAGCCCAGTCAGCAGGTTCAGTTCAGGTCAGGTCAGGTCTGACCTGACCCGTTAGCAGACGGTCCAGCCCAGCGCAAAATTGCAGTTCAGTTCCGGGTCAGGTGAACCCGACCCGGGTCCGCTCCAGAAGCCCAGCAGACAGCGCAGAGTGACGTCAGCAGTGATGTCAGCAACGGTCAAAGGCCAGATTTGACCAGATTTGCGGCTGAAATTGTTTTTGCGATATCTTGATCGTCCGATGTCCGATCGGAGATCCGTTTGAGCCTACCGACTCGTTTCGAGCAGATCTACGCAGTGGAAGAGGTTGATTGGCTGTTTGACAGTCAAGGAGGAGGTTTGACCGATTGGAGCGTAGAAACTTGTTTCTACGATATCGAAGCCATCCTGAGTCGGATTTTAGATCCGTTTCTTCCAGCGTGCTCGTGGTGGCGAGATCTATATCTTGATGCAGAAATCTGGAGGAGATCTGAGCAGATGTGGATTCAGGCTAGAATCGGGTCTATTGACCTGGTTGTTATTGCAAACCCAATAATAGGAGTCGCCGGCCTAGTTGCAAAGGGTTTGCTGATTCAAACGATGTTGTTCGTTTGGGGTTCACATGATCGCATGTGATGTTATTCATCTTGCCAGAGCCAAGCCGGAAAAGCAGCAAGGAGGAGCTGATGTAGCAGCAGTTGATCGGAGGCCCGGTCAAATGGTGTTTTTTGACCGCTCGGAGGCAGAGGTTGTTCTGCAATGGAGTCATCTGGACTTGTATTCCCGATCTGTTTGCTTGCATGCTTGTGGCGATTGGATCTTCACAGTGATGTTGAAGATGGGGGCAAGATGGTGAGTGATTCAGATATCACTCAGATTCGTCAATGGTTTCGAGCTTCTAGTTCGAGGTGGAGTTTGACGAGGGTATGAACTTTGCTCAAAGTTCATGTGCTGGTTCAACATGTCAAAGTGTTGAAGAAGACTGCATCCCTGGTGCAGTGACGTGCCATTCAGCAGGGTACGTGAAGACATTGCCGGTTTTATCTCCTAGTAGCTCGAGTTGTACGGAGTTGTACGGAATTCAAGCCAAGGTGGAGATTGTTGGGTTTATGTCTTGTATTCCGGTTTAGCCGGATGAGTCCACTGGGTTAGCCAGGGACTGGTTTAAGGTCAAGGGTATTTTGGTAATTGTACCGGGGCTTTCTTGGTGGCCAAGAAAGCGGAGATTATATATTGTATAGTCTGTAACCTTAGACCTTGCAGCAGCAGCAGCGGCGGCATCAGTTGCCCGTGGTGCTCCCACACCACGTAGGAGAGATGAGGTGAGAGTGTGGGAATCTCTTGTATGCTTTACTGGTCATAGTAAAGATGTTCGTCCTCCTGTGCCCGTGGATGTAGCCCGGTTTGGGTGAACCACGTAAATCTCGGTGTCTCTTCTTGTGTGGTTGATTGTTTGATCTTATGATTCCGTGGATGCGCACAACGGTGAATGTCATATTCACAACAATTGGTATCAGAGCCAAGGTTGGTATTCCTTAGGTTTCTGAGCGAGGTGGAGATCGCTCAGTGGCTTGGAGGTTGTGCGCATGAAGATTAACTGAGATCAGGTTCGTGATTTCTGGTTGGGCCACCATCGGAGAAGAAGAAGACGAGATTGAGTTCTCCGGTTTCGCTGGATCGGAAGAAAAAGGATTCACACTGTTTCAGATCTGGAGTTAAATTGCTGCGGTTGTTGTCTGATCACAGATGGTAAAGGAGAAGAAGAGAGGTTTCACTATTGCCTCTACCTTTCCCGATTTCTCTGTAAAAGCCATAGTGTTTTCTTGTTCGTGTCCAAGTTATTACAATGGTGAGAAAGAGGAGAACCGCAGCCGCGGGCACCAGTCAAAGCGCTGAACAAGACGCTGGAAGTAGTAGTTCTTCTTCTGGAAGTAGTGCTGGCCGTGGGGCAGCGCCTGGAAGAGCTCCTCCAGAGCAAGGATATCAAGGCGGAAGAGGTGGAGGTGCTGCGAAGAAGACGCGCGCAGAGGATCCGAAAATCACGCCCCAAATCATCTCGGTCACCACCGAGATCCGCCGGGATTCTCGCCGTCCTTCTCGCCGGAGAGGGAGTCCTCCGCCGCTGCCACCATCGCCGTGGGGCCGTCGCCGTGGGGCCGCTGCAACCCGCGGAGAGCTCGCCTGTTGCAGTCCCCTGTTGCAGAAGCTGATTGCAAACGTGAAGACGTGAAGAAATCTCTGGAAAGAAGACAAACATGAGGCTAAAAGGAGCTGACGTGTTGTTCAGGTGGAGAAAAAGCAATTGTAAGAAAAAGTGTATGGTGCTCTAAAGCACCACCATATTTTGTGCTCCCTCAAGCTTAGTCCTTGGGCCAGGTCATGTTCAGGTTCAACCCGACCCGATTACAGCGCAGCCCGGGCAGCAGAGCAAGTTTGGTTCCGGGTCAGGTCAGGTCCGACCCGACCCGTTATCAGAAGGTCCAGCCCAGTCAGCAGGTTCAGTTCAGGTCAGGTCGGGTCTGACCTGACCCGTTAGCAGACGGTCCAGCCCAGCGCAAAATTGCAGTTCAGTTCCGGGTCAGGTGAACCCGACCCGGGTCCGCTCCAGAAGCCCAGCAGACAGCGCAGAGTGACGTCAGCAGTGATGTCAGCAACGGTCAAAGGCCAGATTTGACCAGATTTGCGGCTGAAATTGTTTTTGCGATATCTTGATCGTCCGATGTCCGATCGGAGATCCGTTTGAGCCTACCGACTCGTTTCGAGCAGATCTACGCAGTGGAAGAGGTTGATTGGCTGTTTGACAGTCAAGGAGGAGGTTTGACCGATTGGAGCGTAGAAACTTGTTTCTACGATATCGAAGCCATCCTGAGTCGGATTTTAGATCCGTTTCTTCCAGCGTGCTCGTGGTGGCGAGATCTATATCTTGATGCAGAAATCTGGAGGAGATCTGAGCAGATGTGGATTCAGGCTAGAATCGGGTCTATTGACCTGGTTGTTATTGCAAACCCAATAATAGGAGTCGCCGGCCTAGTTGCAAAGGGTTTGCTGATTCAAACGATGTTGTTCGTTTGGGGTTCACATGATCGCATGTGATGTTATTCATCTTGCCAGAGCCAAGCCGGAAAAGCAGCAAGGAGGAGCTGATGTATCAGCAGTTGATCGGAGGCCCGGTCAAATGGTGTTTTTTGACCGCTCGGAGGCAGAGGTTGTTCTGCAATGGAGTCATCTGGACTTGTATTCCCGATCTGTTTGCTTGCATGCTTGTGGCGATTGGATCTTCACAGTGATGTTGAAGATGGGGGCAAGATGGTGAGTGATTCAGATATCACTCAGATTCGTCAATGGTTTCGAGCTTCTAGTTCGAGGTGGAGTTTGACGAGGGTATGAACTTTGCTCAAAGTTCATGTGCTGGTTCAACATGTCAAAGTGTTGAAGAAGACTGCATCCCTGGTGCAGTGACGTGCCATTCAGCAGGGTACGTGAAGACATTGCCGGTTTTATCTCCTAGTAGCTCGAGTTGTACGGAGTTGTACGGAATTCAAGCCAAGGTGGAGATTGTTGGGTTTATGTCTTGTATTCCGGTTTAGCCGGATGAGTCCACTGGGTTAGCCAGGGACTGGTTTAAGGTCAAGGGTATTTTGGTAATTGTACCGGGGCTTTCTTGGTGGCCAAGAAAGCGGAGATTATATATTGTATAGTCTGTAACCTTAGACCTTGCAGCAGCAGCAGCGGCGGCATCAGTTGCCCGTGGTGCTCCCACACCACGTAGGAGAGATGAGGTGAGAGTGTGGGAATCTCTTGTATGCTTTACTGGTCATAGTAAAGATGTTCGTCCTCCTGTGCCCGTGGATGTAGCCCGGTTTGGGTGAACCACGTAAATCTCGGTGTCTCTTCTTGTGTGGTTGATTGTTTGATCTTATGATTCCGTGGATGCGCACAACGGTGAATGTCATATTCACAACAATTGGTATCAGAGCCAAGGTTGGTATTCCTTAGGTTTCTGAGCGAGGTGGAGATCGCTCAGTGGCTTGGAGGTTGTGCGCATGAAGATTAACTGAGATCAGGTTCGTGATTTCTGGTTGGGCCACCATCGGAGAAGAAGAAGACGAGATTGAGTTCTCCGGTTTCGCTGGATCGGAAGAAAAAGGATTCACACTGTTTCAGATCTGGAGTTAAATTGCTGCGGTTGTTGTCTGATCACAGATGGTAAAGGAGAAGAAGAGAGGTTTCACTATTGCCTCTACCTTTCCCGATTTCTCTGTAAAAGCCATAGTGTTTTCTTGTTCGTGTCCAAGTTATTACAATGGTGAGAAAGAGGAGAACCGCAGCCGCGGGCACCAGTCAAAGCGCTGAACAAGACGCTGGAAGTAGTAGTTCTTCTTCTGGAAGTAGTGCTGGCCGTGGGGCAGCGCCTGGAAGAGCTCCTCCAGAGCAAGGATATCAAGGCGGAAGAGGTGGAGGTGCTGCGAAGAAGACGCGCGCAGAGGATCCGAAAATCACGCCCCAAATCA
Source organism: Sextonia rubra (assembly GCA_037013555.1). Classification (NCBI taxonomy): domain Eukaryota; kingdom Viridiplantae; phylum Streptophyta; class Magnoliopsida; order Laurales; family Lauraceae; genus Sextonia; species Sextonia rubra. Next base: position 129,292,748 of record JASUAD010000001.1, read on the forward strand.
TCTCGGTCACCACCGAGATCCGCCGGGATTCTCGCCGTCCTTCTCGCCGGAGAGGGAGTCCTCCGCCGCTGCCACCATCGCCGTGGGGCCGTCGCCGTGGGGCCGCTGCAACCCGCGGAGAGCTCGCCTGTTGCAGTCCCCTGTTGCAGAAGCTGATTGCAAACGTGAAGACGTGAAGAAATCTCTGGAAAGAAGACAAACATGAGGCTAAAAGGAGCTGACGTGTTGTTCAGGTGGAGAAAAAGCAATTGTAAGAAAAAGTGTATGGTGCTCTAAAGCACCACCATATTTTGTGCTCCCTCAAGCTTAGTCCTTGGGCCAGGTCATGTTCAGGTTCAACCCGACCCGATTACAGCGCAGCCCGGGCAGCAGAGCAAGTTTGGTTCCGGGTCAGGTCAGGTCCGACCCGACCCGTTATCAGAAGGTCCAGCCCAGTCAGCAGGTTCAGTTCAGGTCAGGTCAGGTCTGACCTGACCCGTTAGCAGACGGTCCAGCCCAGCGCAAAATTGCAGTTCAGTTCCGGGTCAGGTGAACCCGACCCGGGTCCGCTCCAGAAGCCCAGCAGACAGCGCAGAGTGACGTCAGCAGTGATGTCAGCAACGGTCAAAGGCCAGATTTGACCAGATTTGCGGCTGAAATTGTTTTTGCGATATCTTGATCGTCCGATGTCCGATCGGAGATCCGTTTGAGCCTACCGACTCGTTTCGAGCAGATCTACGCAGTGGAAGAGGTTGATTGGCTGTTTGACAGTCAAGGAGGAGGTTTGACCGATTGGAGCGTAGAAACTTGTTTCTACGATATCGAAGCCATCCTGAGTCGGATTTTAGATCCGTTTCTTCCAGCGTGCTCGTGGTGGCGAGATCTATATCTTGATGCAGAAATCTGGAGGAGATCTGAGCAGATGTGGATTCAGGCTAGAATCGGGTCTATTGACCTGGTTGTTATTGCAAACCCAATAATAGGAGTCGCCGGCCTAGTTGCAAAGGGTTTGCTGATTCAAACGATGTTGTTCGTTTGGGGTTCACATGATCGCATGTGATGTTATTCATCTTGCCAGAGCCAAGCCGGAAAAGCAGCAAGGAGGAGCTGATGTATCAGCAGTTGATCGGAGGCCCGGTCAAATGGTGTTTTTTGACCGCTCGGAGGCAGAGGTTGTTCTGCAATGGAGTCATCTGGACTTGTATTCCCGATCTGTTTGCTTGCATGCTTGTGGCGATTGGATCTTCACAGTGATGTTGAAGATGGGGGCAAGATGGTGAGTGATTCAGATATCACTCAGATTCGTCAATGGTTTCGAGCTTCTAGTTCGAGGTGGAGTTTGACGAGGGTATGAACTTTGCTCAAAGTTCATGTGCTGGTTCAACATGTCAAAGTGTTGAAGAAGACTGCATCCCTGGTGCAGTGACGTGCCATTCAGCAGGGTACGTGAAGACATTGCCGGTTTTATCTCCTAGTAGCTCGAGTTGTACGGAGTTGTACGGAATTCAAGCCAAGGTGGAGATTGTTGGGTTTATGTCTTGTATTCCGGTTTAGCCGGATGAGTCCACTGGGTTAGCCAGGGACTGGTTTAAGGTCAAGGGTATTTTGGTAATTGTACCGGGGCTTTCTTGGTGGCCAAGAAAGCGGAGATTATATATTGTATAGTCTGTAACCTTAGACCTTGCAGCAGCAGCAGCGGCGGCATCAGTTGCCCGTGGTGCTCCCACACCACGTAGGAGAGATGAGGTGAGAGTGTGGGAATCTCTTGTATGCTTTACTGGTCATAGTAAAGATGTTCGTCCTCCTGTGCCCGTGGATGTAGCCCGGTTTGGGTGAACCACGTAAATCTCGGTGTCTCTTCTTGTGTGGTTGATTGTTTGATCTTATGATTCCGTGGATGCGCACAACGGTGAATGTCATATTCACAACAATTGGTATCAGAGCCAAGGTTGGTATTCCTTAGGTTTCTGAGCGAGGTGGAGATCGCTCAGTGGCTTGGAGGTTGTGCGCATGAAGATTAACTGAGATCAGGTTCGTGATTTCTGGTTGGGCCACCATCGGAGAAGAAGAAGACGAGATTGAGTTCTCCGGTTGCGCTGGATCGGAAGAAAAAGGATTCACACTGTTTCAGATCTGGAGTTAAATTGCTGCGGTTGTTGTCTGATCACAGATGGTAAAGGAGAAGAAGAGAGGTTTCACTATTGCCTCCACCTTTCCCGATTTCTCTGTAAAAGCCATAGTGTTTTCCTGTTCGTGTCCAAGTTATTACAATGGTGAGAAAGAGGAGAACCGCAGCCGCGGGCACCAGTCAAAGCGCTGAACAAGACGCTGGAAGTAGTAGTTCTTCTTCTGGAAGTAGTGCTGGCCGTGGGGCAGCGCCTGGAAGAGCTCCTCCAGAGCAAGGATATCAAGGCGGAAGAGGTGGAGGTGCTGCGAAGAAGACGCGCGCAGAGGATCCGAAAATCACGCCCCAAATCATCTCGGTCACCACCGAGATCCGCCGGGATTCTCGCCGTCCTTCTCGCCGGAGAGGGAGTCCTCCGCCGCTGCCACCATCGCCGTGGGGCCGTCGCCATGGGGCCGCTGCAACCCGCGGAGAGCTCGCCTGTTGCAGTCCCCTGTTGCAGAAGCTGATTGCAAACGTGAAGACGTGAAGAAATCTCTGGAAAGAAGACAAACATGAGGCTAAAAGGAGCTGACGTGTTGTTCAGGTGGAGAAAAAGCAATTGTAAGAAAAAGTGTATGGTGCTCTAAAGCACCACCATATTTTGTGCTCCCTCAAGCTTAGTCCTTGGGCCAGGTCATGTTCAGGTTCAACCCGACCCGATTACAGCGCAGCCCGGGCAGCAGAGCAAGTTTGGTTCCGGGTCAGGTCAGGTCCGACCCGACCCGTTATCAGAAGGTCCAGCCCAGTCAGCAGGTTCAGTTCAGGTCAGGTCGGGTCTGACCTGACCCGTTAGCAGACGGTCCAGCCCAGCGCAAAATTGCAGTTCAGTTCCGGGTCAGGTGAACCCGACCCGGGTCCGCTCCAGAAGCCCAGCAGACAGCGCAGAGTGACGTCAGCAGTGATGTCAGCAACGGTCAAAGGCCAGATTTGACCAGATTTGCGGCTGAAATTGTTTTTGCGATATCTTGATCGTCCGATGTCCGATCGGAGATCCGTTTGAGCCTACCGACTCGTTTCGAGCAGATCTACGCAGTGGAAGAGGTTGATTGGCTGTTTGACAGTCAAGGAGGAGGTTTGACCGATTGGAGCGTAGAAACTTGTTTCTACGATATCGAAGCCATCCTGAGTCGGATTTTAGATCCGTTTCTTCCAGCGTGCTCGTGGTGGCGAGATCTATATCTTGATGCAGAAATCTGGAGGAGATCTGAGCAGATGTGGATTCAGGCTAGAATCGGGTCTATTGACCTGGTTGTTATTGCAAACCCAATAATAGGAGTCGCCGGCCTAGTTGCAAAGGGTTTGCTGATTCAAACGATGTTGTTCGTTTGGGGTTCACATGATCGCATGTGATGTTATTCATCTTGCCAGAGCCAAGCCGGAAAAGCAGCAAGGAGGAGCTGATGTATCAGCAGTTGATCGGAGGCCCGGTCAAATGGTGTTTTTTGACCGCTCGGAAGCAGAGGTTGTTCTGCAATGGAGTCATCTGGACTTGTATTCCCGATCTGTTTGCTTGCATGCTTGTGGCGATTGGATCTTCACAGTGATGTTGAAGATGGGGGCAAGATGGTGAGTGATTCAGATATCACTCAGATTCGTCAATGGTTTCGAGCTTCTAGTTCGAGGTGGAGTTTGACGAGGGTATGAACTTTGCTCAAAGTTCATGTGCTGGTTCAACATGTCAAAGTGTTGAAGAAGACTGCATCCCTGGTGCAGTGACGTGCCATTCAGCAGGGTACGTGAAGACATTGCCGGTTTTATCTCCTAGTAGCTCGAGTTGTACGGAGTTGTACGGAATTCAAGCCAAGGTGGAGATTGTTAGGTTTATGTCTTGTATTCCGGTTTAGCCGGATGAGTCCACTGGGTTAGCCAGGGACTGGTTTAAGGTCAAGGGTATTTTGGTAATTGTACCGGGGCTTTCTTGGTGGCCAAGAAAGCGGAGATTATATATTGTATAGTCTGTAACCTTAGACCTTGCAGCAGCAGCAGCGGCGGCATCAGTTGCCCGTGGTGCTCCCACACCACGTAGGAGAGATGAGGTGAGAGTGTGGGAATCTCTTGTATGCTTTACTGGTCATAGTAAAGATGTTCGTCCTCCTGTGCCCGTGGATGTAGCCCGGTTTGGGTGAACCACGTAAATCTCGGTGTCTCTTCTTGTGTGGTTGATTGTTTGATCTTATGATTCCGTGGATGCGCACAACGGTGAATGTCATATTCACAACAATTGGTATCAGAGCCAAGGTTGGTATTCCTTAGGTTTCTGAGCGAGGTGGAGATCGCTCAGTGGCTTGGAGGTTGTGCGCATGAAGATTAACTGAGATCAGGTTCGTGATTTCTGGTTGGGCCACCATCGGAGAAGAAGAAGACGAGATTGAGTTCTCCGGTTTCGCTGGATCGGAAGAAAAAGGATTCACACTGTTTCAGATCTGGAGTTAAATTGCTGCGGTTGTTGTCTGATCACAGATGGTAAAGGAGAAGAAGAGAGGTTTCACTATTGCCTCTACCTTTCCCGATTTCTCTGTAAAAGCCATAGTGTTTTCTTGTTCGTGTCCAAGTTATTACAATGGTGAGAAAGAGGAGAACCGCAGCCGCGGGCACCAGTCAAAGCGCTGAACAAGACGCTGGAAGTAGTAGTTCTTCTTCTGGAAGTAGTGCTGGCCGTGGGGCAGCGCCTGGAAGAGCTCCTCCAGAGCAAGGATATCAAGGCGGAAGAGGTGGAGGTGCTGCGAAGAAGACGCGCGCAGAGGATCCGAAAATCACGCCCCAAATCATCTCGGTCACCACCGAGATCCGCCGGGATTCTCGCCGTCCTTCTCGCCGGAGAGGGAGTCCTCCGCCGCTGCCACCATCGCCGTGGGGCCGTCGCCGTGGGGCCGCTGCAACCCGCGGAGAGCTCGCCTGTTGCAGTCCCCTGTTGCAGAAGCTGATTGCAAACGTGAAGACGTGAAGAAATCTCTGGAAAGAAGACAAACATGAGGCTAAAAGGAGCCGACGTGTTGTTCAGGTGGAGAAAAAGCAATTGTAAGAAAAAGTGTATGGTGCTCTAAAGCACCACCATATTTTGTGCTCCCTCAAGCTTAGTCCTTGGGCCAGGTCATGTTCAGGTTCAACCCGACCCGATTACAGCGCAGCCCGGGCAGCAGAGCAAGTTTGGTTCCGGGTCAGGTCAGGTCCGACCCGACCCGTTATCAGAAGGTCCAGCCCAGTCAGCAGGTTCAGTTCAGGTCAGGTCAGGTCTGACCTGACCCGTTAGCAGACGGTCCAGCCCAGCGCAAAATTGCAGTTCAGTTCCGGGTCAGGTGAACCCGACCCGGGTCCGCTCCAGAAGCCCAGCAGACAGCGCAGAGTGACGTCAGCAGTGATGTCAGCAACGGTCAAAGGCCAGATTTGACCAGATTTGCGGCTGAAATTGTTTTTGCGATATCTTGATCGTCCGATGTCCGATCGGAGATCCGTTTGAGCCTACCGACTCGTTTCGAGCAGATCTACGCAGTGGAAGAGGTTGATTGGCTGTTTGACAGTCAAGGAGGAGGTTTGACCGATTGGAGCGTAGAAACTTGTTTCTACGATATCGAAGCCATCCTGAGTCGGATTTTAGATCCGTTTCTTCCAGCGTGCTCGTGGTGGCGAGATCTATATCTTGATGCAGAAATCTGGAGGAGATCTGAGCAGATGTGGATTCAGGCTAGAATCGGGTCTATTGACCTGGTTGTTATTGCAAACCCAATAATAGGAGTCGCCGGCCTAGTTGCAAAGGGTTTGCTGATTCAAACGATGTTGTTCGTTTGGGGTTCACATGATCGCATGTGATGTTATTCATCTTGCCAGAGCCAAGCCGGAAAAGCAGCAAGGAGGAGCTGATGTATCAGCAGTTGATCGGAGGCCCGGTCAAATGGTGTTTTTTGACCGCTCGGAGGCAGAGGTTGTTCTGCAATGGAGTCATCTGGACTTGTATTCCCGATCTGTTTGCTTGCATGCTTGTGGCGATTGGATCTTCACAGTGATGTTGAAGATGGGGGCAAGATGGTGAGTGATTCAGATATCACTCAGATTCGTCAATGGTTTCGAGCTTCTAGTTCGAGGTGGAGTTTGACGAGGGTATGAACTTTGCTCAAAGTTCATGTGCTGGTTCAACATGTCAAAGTGTTGAAGAAGACTGCATCCCTGGTGCAGTGACGTGCCATTCAGCAGGGTACGTGAAGACATTGCCGGTTTTATCTCCTAGTAGCTCGAGTTGTACGGAGTTGTACGGAATTCAAGCCAAGGTGGAGATTGTTGGGTTTATGTCTTGTATTCCGGTTTAGCCGGATGAGTCCACTGGGTTAGCCAGGGACTGGTTTAAGGTCAAGGGTATTTTGGTAATTGTACCGGGGCTTTCTTGGTGGCCAAGAAAGCGGAGATTATATATTGTATAGTCTGTAACCTTAGACCTTGCAGCAGCAGCAGCGGCGGCATCAGTTGCCCGTGGTGCTCCCACACCACGTAGGAGAGATGAGGTGAGAGTGTGGGAATCTCTTGTATGCTTTACTGGTCATAGTAAAGATGTTCGTCCTCCTGTGCCCGTGGATGTAGCCCGGTTTGGGTGAACCACGTAAATCTCGGTGTCTCTTCTTGTGTGGTTGATTGTTTGATCTTATGATTCCGTGGATGCGCACAACGGTGAATGTCATATTCACAACAATTGGTATCAGAGCCAAGGTTGGTATTCCTTAGGTTTCTGAGCGAGGTGGAGATCGCTCAGTGGCTTGGAGGTTGTGCGCATGAAGATTAACTGAGATCAGGTTCGTGATTTCTGGTTGGGCCACCATCGGAGAAGAAGAAGACGAGATTGAGTTCTCCGGTTGCGCTGGATCGGAAGAAAAAGGATTCACACTGTTTCAGATCTGGAGTTAAATTGCTGCGGTTGTTGTCTGATCACAGATGGTAAAGGAGAAGAAGAGAGGTTTCACTATTGCCTCTACCTTTCCCGATTTCTCTGTAAAAGCCATAGTGTTTTCTTGTTCGTGTCCAAGTTATTACAATGGTGAGAAAGAGGAGAACCGCAGCCGCGGGCACCAGTCAAAGCGCTGAACAAGACGCTGGAAGTAGTAGTTCTTCTTCTGGAAGTAGTGCTGGCCGTGGGGCAGCGCCTGGAAGAGCTCCTCCAGAGCAAGGATATCAAGGCGGAAGAGGTGGAGGTGCTGCGAAGAAGACGCGCGCAGAGGATCCGAAAATCACGCCCCAAATCATCTCGGTCACCACCGAGATCCGCCGGGATTCTCGCCGTCCTTCTCGCCGGAGAGGGAGTCCTCCGCCGCTGCCACCATCGCCGTGGGGCCGTCGCCGTGGGGCCGCTGCAACCCGCGGAGAGCTCGCCTGTTGCAGTCCCCTGTTGCAGAAGCTGATTGCAAACGTGAAGACGTGAAGAAATCTCTGGAAAGAAGACAAACATGAGGCTAAAAGGAGCTGACGTGTTGTTCAGGTGGAGAAAAAGCAATTGTAAGAAAAAGTGTATGGTGCTCTAAAGCACCACCATATTTTGTGCTCCCTCAAGCTTAGTCCTTGGGCCAGGTCATGTTCAGGTTCAACCCGACCCGATTACAGCGCAGCCCGGGCAGCAGAGCAAGTTTGGTTCCGGGTCAGGTCAGGTCCGACCCGACCCGTTATCAGAAGGTCCAGCCCAGTCAGCAGGTTCAGTTCAGGTCAGGTCAGGTCTGACCTGACCCGTTAGCAGACGGTCCAGCCCAGCGCAAAATTGCAGTTCAGTTCCGGGTCAGGTGAACCCGACCCGGGTCCGCTTCAGAAGCCCAGCAGACAGCGCAGAGTGACGTCAGCAGTGATGTCAGCAACGGTCAAAGGCCAGATTTGACCAGATTCGCGGCTGAAATTGTTTTTGCGATATCTTGATCGTCCGATGTCCGATCGGAGATCCGTTTGAGCCTACCGACTCGTTTCGAGCAGATCTACGCAGTGGAAGAGGTTGATTGGCTGTTTGACAGTCAAGGAGGAGGTTTGACCGATTGGAGCGTAGAAACTTGTTTCTACGATATCGAAGCCATCCTGAGTCGGATTTTAGATCCGTTTCTTCCAGCGTGCTCGTGGTGGCGAGATCTATATCTTGATGCAGAAATCTGGAGGAGATCTGAGCAGATGTGGATTCAGGCTAGAATCGGGTCTATTGACCTGGTTGTTATTGCAAACCCAATAATAGGAGTCGCCGGCCTAGTTGCAAAGGGTTTGCTGATTCAAACGATGTTGTTCGTTTGGGGTTCACATGATCGCATGTGATGTTATTCATCTTGCCAGAGCCAAGCCGGAAAAGCAGCAAGGAGGAGCTGATGTAGCAGCAGTTGATCGGAGGCCCGGTCAAATGGTGTTTTTTGACCGCTCGGAGGCAGAGGTTGTTCTGCAATGGAGTCATCTGGACTTGTATTCCCGATCTGTTTGCTTGCATGCTTGTGGCGATTGGATCTTCACAGTGATGTTGAAGATGGGGGCAAGATGGTGAGTGATTCAGATATCACTCAGATTCGTCAATGGTTTCGAGCTTCTAGTTCGAGGTGGAGTTTGACGAGGGTATGAACTTTGCTCAAAGTTCATGTGATGGTTCAAGATGTCAAAGTGTTGAAGAAGACTGCATCCCTGGTGCAGTGACGTGCCATTCAGCAGGGTACGTGAAGACATTGCCGGTTTTATCTCCTAGTAGCTCGAGTTGTACGGAGTTGTACGGAATTCAAGCCAAGGTGGAGATTGTTAGGTTTATGTCTTGTATTCCGGTTTAGCCGGATGAGTCCACTGGGTTAGCCAGGGACTGGTTTAAGGTCAAGGGTATTTTGGTAATTGTACCGGGGCTTTCTTGGTGGCCAAGAAAGCGGAGATTATATATTGTATAGTCTGTAACCTTAGACCTTGCAGCAGCAGCAGCGGCGGCATCAGTTGCCCGTGGTGCTCCCACACCACGTAGGAGAGATGAGGTGAGAGTGTGGGAATCTCTTGTATGCTTTACTGGTCATAGTAAAGATGTTCGTCCTCCTGTGCCCGTGGATGTAGCCCGGTTTGGGTGAACCACGTAAATCTCGGTGTCTCTTCTTGTGTGGTTGATTGTTTGATCTTATGATTCCGTGGATGCGCACAACGGTGAATGTCATATTCACAACAATTGGTATCAGAGCCAAGGTTGGTATTCCTTAGGTTTCTGAGCGAGGTGGAGATCGCTCAGTGGCTTGGAGGTTGTGCGCATGAAGATTAACTGAGATCAGGTTCGTGATTTCTGGTTGGGCCACCATCGGAGAAGAAGAAGACGAGATTGAGTTCTCCGGTTTCGCTGGATCGGAAGAAAAAGGATTCACACTGTTTCAGATCTGGAGTTAAATTGCTGCGGTTGTTGTCTGATCACAGATGGTAAAGGAGAAGAAGAGAGGTTTCACTATTGCCTCTACCTTTCCCGATTTCTCTGTAAAAGCCATAGTGTTTTCTTGTTCGTGTCCAAGTTATTACAATGGTGAGAAAGAGGAGAACCGCAGCCGCGGGCACCAGTCAAAGCGCTGAACAAGACGCTGGAAGTAGTAGTTCTTCTTCTGGAAGTAGTGCTGGCCGTGGGGCAGCGCCTGGAAGAGCTCCTCCAGAGCAAGGATATCAAGGCGGAAGAGGTGGAGGTGCTGCGAAGAAGACGCGCGCAGAGGATCCGAAAATCACGCCCCAAATCATCTCGGTCACCACCGAGATCCGCCGGGATTCTCGCCGTCCTTCTCGCCGGAGAGGGAGTCCTCCGCCGCTGCCACCATCGCCGTGGGGCCGTCGCCGTGGGGCCGCTGCAACCCGCGGAGAGCTCGCCTGTTGCAGTCCCCTGTTGCAGAAGCTGATTGCAAACGTGAAGACGTGAAGAAATCTCTGGAAAGAAGACAAACATGAGGCTAAAAGGAGCCGACGTGTTGTTCAGGTGGAGAAAAAGCAATTGTAAGAAAAAGTGTATGGTGCTCTAAAGCACCACCATATTTTGTGCTCCCTCAAGCTTAGTCCTTGGGCCAGGTCATGTTCAGGTTCAACCCGACCCGATTACAGCGCAGCCCGGGCAGCAGAGCAAGTTTGGTTCCGGGTCAGGTCAGGTCCGACCCGACCCGTTATCAGAAGGTCCAGCCCAGTCAGCAGGTTCAGTTCAGGTCAGGTCAGGTCTGACCTGACCCGTTAGCAGACGGTCCAGCCCAGCGCAAAATTGCAGTTCAGTTCCGGGTCAGGTGAACCCGACCCGGGTCCGCTCCAGAAGCCCAGCAGACAGCGCAGAGTGACGTCAGCAGTGATGTCAGCAACGGTCAAAGGCCAGATTTGACCAGATTTGCGGCTGAAATTGTTTTTGCGATATCTTGATCGTCCGATGTCCGATCGGAGATCCGTTTGAGCCTACCGACTCGTTTCGAGCAGATCTACGCAGTGGAAGAGGTTGATTGGCTGTTTGACAGTCAAGGAGGAGGTTTGACCGATTGGAGCGTAGAAACTTGTTTCTACGATATCGAAGCCATCCTGAGTCGGATTTTAGATCCGTTTCTTCCAGCGTGCTCGTGGTGGCGAGATCTATATCTTGATGCAGAAATCTGGAGGAGATCTGAGCAGATGTGGATTCAGGCTAGAATCGGGTCTATTGACCTGGTTGTTATTGCAAACCCAATAATAGGAGTCGCCGGCCTAGTTGCAAAGGGTTTGCTGATTCAAACGATGTTGTTCGTTTGGGGTTCACATGATCGCATGTGATGTTATTCATCTTGCCAGAGCCAAGCCGGAAAAGCAGCAAGGAGGAGCTGATGTATCAGCAGTTGATCGGAGGCCCGGTCAAATGGTGTTTTTTGACCGCTCGGAGGCAGAGGTTGTTCTGCAATGGAGTCATCTGGACTTGTATTCCCGATCTGTTTGCTTGCATGCTTGTGGCGATTGGATCTTCACAGTGATGTTGAAGATGGGGGCAAGATGGTGAGTGATTCAGATATCACTCAGATTCGTCAATGGTTTCGAGCTTCTAGTTCGAGGTGGAGTTTGACGAGGGTATGAACTTTGCTCAAAGTTCATGTGCTGGTTCAACATGTCAAAGTGTTGAAGAAGACTGCATCCCTGGTGCAGTGACGTGCCATTCAGCAGGGTACGTGAAGACATTGCCGGTTTTATCTCCTAGTAGCTCGAGTTGTACGGAGTTGTACGGAATTCAAGCCAAGGTGGAGATTGTTGGGTTTATGTCTTGTATTCCGGTTTAGCCGGATGAGTCCACTGGGTTAGCCAGGGACTGGTTTAAGGTCAAGGGTATTTTGGTAATTGTACCGGGGCTTTCTTGGTGGCCAAGAAAGCGGAGATTATATATTGTATAGTCTGTAACCTTAGACCTTGCAGCAGCAGCAGCGGCGGCATCAGTTGCCCGTGGTGCTCCCACACCACGTAGGAGAGATGAGGTGAGAGTGTGGGAATCTCTTGTATGCTTTACTGGTCATAGTAAAGATGTTCGTCCTCCTGTGCCCGTGGATGTAGCCCGGTTTGGGTGAACCACGTAAATCTCGGTGTCTCTTCTTGTGTGGTTGATTGTTTGATCTTATGATTCCGTGGATGCGCACAACGGTGAATGTCATATTCACAACAATTGGTATCAGAGCCAAGGTTGGTATTCCTTAGGTTTCTGAGCGAGGTGGAGATCGCTCAGTGGCTTGGAGGTTGTGCGCATGAAGATTAACTGAGATCAGGTTCGTGATTTCTGGTTGGGCCACCATCGGAGAAGAAGAAGACGAGATTGAGTTCTCCGGTTGCGCTGGATCGGAAGAAAAAGGATTCACACTGTTTCAGATCTGGAGTTAAATTGCTGCGGTTGTTGTCTGATCACAGATGGTAAAGGAGAAGAAGAGAGGTTTCACTATTGCCTCTACCTTTCCCGATTTCTCTGTAAAAGCCATAGTGTTTTCTTGTTCGTGTCCAAGTTATTACAATGGTGAGAAAGAGGAGAACCGCAGCCGCGGGCACCAGTCAAAGCGCTGAACAAGACGCTGGAAGTAGTAGTTCTTCTTCTGGAAGTAGTGCTGGCCGTGGGGCAGCGCCTGGAAGAGCTCCTCCAGAGCAAGGATATCAAGGCGGAAGAGGTGGAGGTGCTGCGAAGAAGACGCGCGCAGAGGATCCGAAAATCACGCCCCAAATCATCTCGGTCACCACCGAGATCCGCCGGGATTCTCGCCGTCCTTCTCGCCGGAGAGGGAGTCCTCCGCCGCTGCCACCATCGCCGTGGGGCCGTCGCCGTGGGGCCGCTGCAACCCGCGGAGAGCTCGCCTGTTGCAGTCCCCTGTTGCAGAAGCTGATTGCAAACGTGAAGACGTGAAGAAATCTCTGGAAAGAAGACAAACATGAGGCTAAAAGGAGCCGACGTGTTGTTCAGGTGGAGAAAAAGCAATTGTAAGAAAAAGTGTATGGTGCTCTAAAGCACCACCATATTTTGTGCTCCCTCAAGCTTAGTCCTTGGGCCAGGTCATGTTCAGGTTCAACCCGACCCGATTACAGCGCAGCCCGGGCAGCAGAGCAAGTTTGGTTCCGGGTCAGGTCAGGTCCGACCCGACCCGTTATCAGAAGGTCCAGCCCAGTCAGCAGGTTCAGTTCAGGTCAGGTCAGGTCTGACCTGACCCGTTAGCAGACGGTCCAGCCCAGCGCAAAATTGCAGTTCAGTTCCGGGTCAGGTGAACCCGACCCGGGTCCGCTTCAGAAGCCCAGCAGACAGCGCAGAGTGACGTCAGCAGTGATGTCAGCAACGGTCAAAGGCCAGATTTGACCAGATTCGCGGCTGAAATTGTTTTTGCGATATCTTGATCGTCCGATGTCCGATCGGAGATCCGTTTGAGCCTACCGACTCGTTTCGAGCAGATCTACGCAGTGGAAGAGGTTGATTGGCTGTTTGACAGTCAAGGAGGAGGTTTGACCGATTGGAGCGTAGAAACTTGTTTCTACGATATCGAAGCCATCCTGAGTCGGATTTTAGATCCGTTTCTTCCAGCGTGCTCGTGGTGGCGAGATCTATATCTTGATGCAGAAATCTGGAGGAGATCTGAGCAGATGTGGATTCAGGCTAGAATCGGGTCTATTGACCTGGTTGTTATTGCAAACCCAATAATAGGAGTCGCCGGCCTAGTTGCAAAGGGTTTGCTGATTCAAACGATGTTGTTCGTTTGGGGTTCACATGATCGCATGTGATGTTATTCATCTTGCCAGAGCCAAGCCGGAAAAGCAGCAAGGAGGAGCTGATGTAGCAGCAGTTGATCGGAGGCCCGGTCAAATGGTGTTTTTTGACCGCTCGGAGGCAGAGGTTGTTCTGCAATGGAGTCATCTGGACTTGTATTCCCGATCTGTTTGCTTGCATGCTTGTGGCGATTGGATCTTCACAGTGATGTTGAAGATGGGGGCAAGATGGTGAGTGATTCAGATATCACTCAGATTCGTCAATGGTTTCGAGCTTCTAGTTCGAGGTGGAGTTTGACGAGGGTATGAACTTTGCTCAAAGTTCATGTGCTGGTTCAACATGTCAAAGTGTTGAAGAAGACTGCATCCCTGGTGCAGTGACGTGCCATTCAGCAGGGTACGTGAAGACATTGCCGGTTTTATCTCCTAGTAGCTCGAGTTGTACGGAGTTGTACGGAATTCAAGCCAAGGTGGAGATTGTTAGGTTTATGTCTTGTATTCCGGTTTAGCCGGATGAGTCCACTGGGTTAGCCAGGGACTGGTTTAAGGTCAAGGGTATTTTGGTAATTGTACCGGGGCTTTCTTGGTGGCCAAGAAAGCGGAGATTATATATTGTATAGTCTGTAACCTTAGACCTTGCAGCAGCAGCAGCGGCGGCATCAGTTGCCCGTGGTGCTCCCACACCACGTAGGAGAGATGAGGTGAGAGTGTGGGAATCTCTTGTATGCTTTACTGGTCATAGTAAAGATGTTCGTCCTCCTGTGCCCGTGGATGTAGCCCGGTTTGGGTGAACCACGTAAATCTCGGTGTCTCTTCTTGTGTGGTTGATTGTTTGATCTTATGATTCCGTGGATGCGCACAACGGTGAATGTCATATTCACAACAATTGGTATCAGAGCCAAGGTTGGTATTCCTTAGGTTTCTGAGCGAGGTGGAGATCGCTCAGTGGCTTGGAGGTTGTGCGCATGAAGATTAACTGAGATCAGGTTCGTGATTTCTGGTTGGGCCACCATCGGAGAAGAAGAAGACGAGATTGAGTTCTCCGGTTTCGCTGGATCGGAAGAAAAAGGATTCACACTGTTTCAGATCTGGAGTTAAATTGCTGCGGTTGTTGTCTGATCACAGATGGTAAAGGAGAAGAAGAGAGGTTTCACTATTGCCTCTACCTTTCCCGATTTCTCTGTAAAAGCCATAGTGTTTTCTTGTTCGTGTCCAAGTTATTACAATGGTGAGAAAGAGGAGAACCGCAGCCGCGGGCACCAGTCAAAGCGCTGAACAAGACGCTGGAAGTAGTAGTTCTTCTTCTGGAAGTAGTGCTGGCCGTGGGGCAGCGCCTGGAAGAGCTCCTCCAGAGCAAGGATATCAAGGCGGAAGAGGTGGAGGTGCTGCGAAGAAGACGCGCGCAGAGGATCCGAAAATCACGCCCCAAATCATCTCGGTCACCACCGAGATCCGCCGGGATTCTCGCCGTCCTTCTCGCCGGAGAGGGAGTCCTCCGCCGCTGCCACCATCGCCGTGGGGCCGTCGCCGTGGGGCCGCTGCAACCCGCGGAGAGCTCGCCTGTTGCAGTCCCCTGTTGCAGAAGCTGATTGCAAACGTGAAGACGTGAAGAAATCTCTGGAAAGAAGACAAACATGAGGCTAAAAGGAGCCGACGTGTTGTTCAGGTGGAGAAAAAGCAATTGTAAGAAAAAGTGTATGGTGCTCTAAAGCACCACCATATTTTGTGCTCCCTCAAGCTTAGTCCTTGGGCCAGGTCATGTTCAGGTTCAACCCGACCCGATTACAGCGCAGCCCGGGCAGCAGAGCAAGTTTGGTTCCGGGTCAGGTCAGGTCCGACCCGACCCGTTATCAGAAGGTCCAGCCCAGTCAGCAGGTTCAGTTCAGGTCAGGTCAGGTCTGACCTGACCCGTTAGCAGACGGTCCAGCCCAGCGCAAAATTGCAGTTCAGTTCCGGGTCAGGTGAACCCGACCCGGGTCCGCTCCAGAAGCCCAGCAGACAGCGCAGAGTGACGTCAGCAGTGATGTCAGCAACGGTCAAAGGCCAGATTTGACCAGATTTGCGGCTGAAATTGTTTTTGCGATATCTTGATCGTCCGATGTCCGATCGGAGATCCGTTTGAGCCTACCGACTCGTTTCGAGCAGATCTACGCAGTGGAAGAGGTTGATTGGCTGTTTGACAGTCAAGGAGGAGGTTTGACCGATTGGAGCGTAGAAACTTGTTTCTACGATATCGAAGCCATCCTGAGTCGGATTTTAGATCCGTTTCTTCCAGCGTGCTCGTGGTGGCGAGATCTATATCTTGATGCAGAAATCTGGAGGAGATCTGAGCAGATGTGGATTCAGGCTAGAATCGGGTCTATTGACCTGGTTGTTATTGCAAACCCAATAATAGGAGTCGCCGGCCTAGTTGCAAAGGGTTTGCTGATTCAAACGATGTTGTTCGTTTGGGGTTCACATGATCGCATGTGATGTTATTCATCTTGCCAGAGCCAAGCCGGAAAAGCAGCAAGGAGGAGCTGATGTATCAGCAGTTGATCGGAGGCCCGGTCAAATGGTGTTTTTTGACCGCTCGGAGGCAGAGGTTGTTCTGCAATGGAGTCATCTGGACTTGTATTCCCGATCTGTTTGCTTGCATGCTTGTGGCGATTGGATCTTCACAGTGATGTTGAAGATGGGGGCAAGATGGTGAGTGATTCAGATATCACTCAGATTCGTCAATGGTTTCGAGCTTCTAGTTCGAGGTGGAGTTTGACGAGGGTATGAACTTTGCTCAAAGTTCATGTGCTGGTTCAACATGTCAAAGTGTTGAAGAAGACTGCATCCCTGGTGCAGTGACGTGCCATTCAGCAGGGTACGTGAAGACATTGCCGGTTTTATCTCCTAGTAGCTCGAGTTGTACGGAGTTGTACGGAATTCAAGCCAAGGTGGAGATTGTTGGGTTTATGTCTTGTATTCCGGTTTAGCCGGATGAGTCCACTGGGTTAGCCAGGGACTGGTTTAAGGTCAAGGGTATTTTGGTAATTGTACCGGGGCTTTCTTGGTGGCCAAGAAAGCGGAGATTATATATTGTATAGTCTGTAACCTTAGACCTTGCAGCAGCAGCAGCGGCGGCATCAGTTGCCCGTGGTGCTCCCACACCACGTAGGAGAGATGAGGTGAGAGTGTGGGAATCTCTTGTATGCTTTACTGGTCATAGTAAAGATGTTCGTCCTCCTGTGCCCGTGGATGTAGCCCGGTTTGGGTGAACCACGTAAATCTCGGTGTCTCTTCTTGTGTGGTTGATTGTTTGATCTTATGATTCCGTGGATGCGCACAACGGTGAATGTCATATTCACAACAATTGGTATCAGAGCCAAGGTTGGTATTCCTTAGGTTTCTGAGCGAGGTGGAGATCGCTCAGTGGCTTGGAGGTTGTGCGCATGAAGATTAACTGAGATCAGGTTCGTGATTTCTGGTTGGGCCACCATCGGAGAAGAAGAAGACGAGATTGAGTTCTCCGGTTGCGCTGGATCGGAAGAAAAAGGATTCACACTGTTTCAGATCTGGAGTTAAATTGCTGCGGTTGTTGTCTGATCACAGATGGTAAAGGAGAAGAAGAGAGGTTTCACTATTGCCTCTACCTTTCCCGATTTCTCTGTAAAAGCCATAGTGTTTTCTTGTTCGTGTCCAAGCTATTACAATGGTGAGAAAGAGGAGAACCGCAGCCGCGGGCACCAGTCAAAGCGCTGAACAAGACGCTGGAAGTAGTAGTTCTTCTTCTGGAAGTAGTGCTGGCCGTGGGGCAGCGCCTGGAAGAGCTCCTCCAGAGCAAGGATATCAAGGCGGAAGAGGTGGAGGTGCTGCGAAGAAGACGCGCGCAGAGGATCCGAAAATCACGCCCCAAATCATCTCGGTCACCACCGAGATCCGCCGGGATTCTCGCCGTCCTTCTCGCCGGAGAGGGAGTCCTCCGCCGCTGCCACCATCGCCGTGGGGCCGTCGCCGTGGGGCCGCTGCAACCCGCGGAGAGCTCGCCTGTTGCAGTCCCCTGTTGCAGAAGCTGATTGCAAACGTGAAGACGTGAAGAAATCTCTGGAAAGAAGACAAACATGAGGCTAAAAGGAGCTGACGTGTTGTTCAGGTGGAGAAAAAGCAATTGTAAGAAAAAGTGTATGGTGCTCTAAAGCACCACCATATTTTGTGCTCCCTCAAGCTTAGTCCTTGGGCCAGGTCATGTTCAGGTTCAACCCGACCCGATTACAGCGCAGCCCGGGCAGCAGAGCAAGTTTGGTTCCGGGTCAGGTCAGGTCCGACCCGACCCGTTATCAGAAGGTCCAGCCCAGTCAGCAGGTTCAGTTCAGGTCAGGTCAGGTCTGACCTGACCCGTTAGCAGACGGTCCAGCCCAGCGCAAAATTGCAGTTCAGTTCCGGGTCAGGTGAACCCGACCCGGGTCCGCTCCAGAAGCCCAGCAGACAGCGCAGAGTGACGTCAGCAGTGATGTCAGCAACGGTCAAAGGCCAGATTTGACCAGATTTGCGGCTGAAATTGTTTTTGCGATATCTTGATCGTCCGATGTCCGATCGGAGATCCGTTTGAGCCTACCGACTCGTTTCGAGCAGATCTACGCAGTGGAAGAGGTTGATTGGCTGTTTGACAGTCAAGGAGGAGGTTTGACCGATTGGAGCGTAGAAACTTGTTTCTACGATATCGAAGCCATCCTGAGTCGGATTTTAGATCCGTTTCTTCCAGCGTGCTCGTGGTGGCGAGATCTATATCTTGATGCAGAAATCTGGAGGAGATCTGAGCAGATGTGGATTCAGGCTAGAATCGGGTCTATTGACCTGGTTGTTATTGCAAACCCAATAATAGGAGTCGCCGGCCTAGTTGCAAAGGGTTTGCTGATTCAAACGATGTTGTTCGTTTGGGGTTCACATGATCGCATGTGATGTTATTCATCTTGCCAGAGCCAAGCCGGAAAAGCAGCAAGGAGGAGCTGATGTAGCAGCAGTTGATCGGAGGCCCGGTCAAATGGTGTTTTTTGACCGCTCGGAGGCAGAGGTTGTTCTGCAATGGAGTCATCTGGACTTGTATTCCCGATCTGTTTGCTTGCATGCTTGTGGCGATTGGATCTTCACAGTGATGTTGAAGATGGGGGCAAGATGGTGAGTGATTCAGATATCACTCAGATTCGTCAATGGTTTCGAGCTTCTAGTTCGAGGTGGAGTTTGACGAGGGTATGAACTTTGCTCAAAGTTCATGTGATGGTTCAAGATGTCAAAGTGTTGAAGAAGACTGCATCCCTGGTGCAGTGACGTGCCATTCAGCAGGGTACGTGAAGACATTGCCGGTTTTATCTCCTAGTAGCTCGAGTTGTACGGAGTTGTACGGAATTCAAGCCAAGGTGGAGATTGTTAGGTTTATGTCTTGTATTCCGGTTTAGCCGGATGAGTCCACTGGGTTAGCCAGGGACTGGTTTAAGGTCAAGGGTATTTTGGTAATTGTACCGGGGCTTTCTTGGTGGCCAAGAAAGCGGAGATTATATATTGTATAGTCTGTAACCTTAGACCTTGCAGCAGCAGCAGCGGCGGCATCAGTTGCCCGTGGTGCTCCCACACCACGTAGGAGAGATGAGGTGAGAGTGTGGGAATCTCTTGTATGCTTTACTGGTCATAGTAAAGATGTTCGTCCTCCTGTGCCCGTGGATGTAGCCCGGTTTGGGTGAACCACGTAAATCTCGGTGTCTCTTCTTGTGTGGTTGATTGTTTGATCTTATGATTCCGTGGATGCGCACAACGGTGAATGTCATATTCACAACAATTGGTATCAGAGCCAAGGTTGGTATTCCTTAGGTTTCTGAGCGAGGTGGAGATCGCTCAGTGGCTTGGAGGTTGTGCGCATGAAGATTAACTGAGATCAGGTTCGTGATTTCTGGTTGGGCCACCATCGGAGAAGAAGAAGACGAGATTGAGTTCTCCGGTTTCGCTGGATCGGAAGAAAAAGGATTCACACTGTTTCAGATCTGGAGTTAAATTGCTGCGGTTGTTGTCTGATCACAGATGGTAAAGGAGAAGAAGAGAGGTTTCACTATTGCCTCTACCTTTCCCGATTTCTCTGTAAAAGCCATAGTGTTTTCTTGTTCGTGTCCAAGTTATTACAATGGTGAGAAAGAGGAGAACCGTAGCCGCGGGCACCAGTCAAAGCGCTGAACAAGACGCTGGAAGTAGTAGTTCTTCTTCTGGAAGTAGTGCTGGCCGTGGGGCAGCGCCTGGAAGAGCTCCTCCAGAGCAAGGATATCAAGGCGGAAGAGGTGGAGGTGCTGCGAAGAAGACGCGCGCAGAGGATCCGAAAATCACGCCCCAAATCATCTCGGTCACCACCGAGATCCGCCGGGATTCTCGCCGTCCTTCTCGCCGGAGAGGGAGTCCTCCGCCGCTGCCACCATCGCCGTGGGGCCGTCGCCGTGGGGCCGCTGCAACCCGCGGAGAGCTCGCCTGTTGCAGTCCCCTGTTGCAGAAGCTGATTGCAAACGTGAAGACGTGAAGAAATCTCTGGAAAGAAGACAAACATGAGGCTAAAAGGAGCTGACGTGTTGTTCAGGTGGAGAAAAAGCAATTGTAAGAAAAAGTGTATGGTGCTCTAAAGCACCACCATATTTTGTGCTCCCTCAAGCTTAGTCCTTGGGCCAGGTCATGTTCAGGTTCAACCCGACCCGATTACAGCGCAGCCCGGGCAGCAGAGCAAGTTTGGTTCCGGGTCAGGTCAGGTCCGACCCGACCCGTTATCAGAAGGTCCAGCCCAGTCAGCAGGTTCAGTTCAGGTCAGGTCAGGTCTGACCTGACCCGTTAGCAGACGGTCCAGCCCAGCGCAAAATTGCAGTTCAGTTCCGGGTCAGGTGAACCCGACCCGGGTCCGCTCCAGAAGCCCAGCAGACAGCGCAGAGTGACGTCAGCAGTGATGTCAGCAACGGTCAAAGGCCAGATTTGACCAGATTTGCGGCTGAAATTGTTTTTGCGATATCTTGATCGTCCGATGTCCGATCGGAGATCCGTTTGAGCCTACCGACTCGTTTCGAGCAGATCTACGCAGTGGAAGAGGTTGATTGGCTGTTTGACAGTCAAGGAGGAGGTTTGACCGATTGGAGCGTAGAAACTTGTTTCTACGATATCGAAGCCATCCTGAGTCGGATTTTAGATCCGTTTCTTCCAGCGTGCTCGTGGTGGCGAGATCTATATCTTGATGCAGAAATCTGGAGGAGATCTGAGCAGATGTGGATTCAGGCTAGAATCGGGTCTATTGACCTGGTTGTTATTGCAAACCCAATAATAGGAGTCGCCGGCCTAGTTGCAAAGGGTTTGCTGATTCAAACGATGTTGTTCGTTTGGGGTTCACATGATCGCATGTGATGTTATTCATCTTGCCAGAGCCAAGCCGGAAAAGCAGCAAGGAGGAGCTGATGTAGCAGCAGTTGATCGGAGGCCCGGTCAAATGGTGTTTTTTGACCGCTCGGAGGCAGAGGTTGTTCTGCAATGGAGTCATCTGGACTTGTATTCCCGATCTGTTTGCTTGCATGCTTGTGGCGATTGGATCTTCACAGTGATGTTGAAGATGGGGGCAAGATGGTGAGTGATTCAGATATCACTCAGATTCGTCAATGGTTTCGAGCTTCTAGTTCGAGGTGGAGTTTGACGAGGGTATGAACTTTGCTCAAAGTTCATGTGCTGGTTCAACATGTCAAAGTGTTGAAGAAGACTGCATCCCTGGTGCAGTGACGTGCCATTCAGCAGGGTACGTGAAGACATTGCCGGTTTTATCTCCTAGTAGCTCGAGTTGTACGGAGTTGTACGGAATTCAAGCCAAGGTGGAGATTGTTGGGTTTATGTCTTGTATTCCGGTTTAGCCGGATGAGTCCACTGGGTTAGCCAGGGACTGGTTTAAGGTCAAGGGTATTTTGGTAATTGTACCGGGGCTTTCTTGGTGGCCAAGAAAGCGGAGATTATATATTGTATAGTCTGTAACCTTAGACCTTGCAGCAGCAGCAGCGGCGGCATCAGTTGCCCGTGGTGCTCCCACACCACGTAGGAGAGATGAGGTGAGAGTGTGGGAATCTCTTGTATGCTTTACTGGTCATAGTAAAGATGTTCGTCCTCCTGTGCCCGTGGATGTAGCCCGGTTTGGGTGAACCACGTAAATCTCGGTGTCTCTTCTTGTGTGGTTGATTGTTTGATCTTATGATTCCGTGGATGCGCACAACGGTGAATGTCATATTCACAACATTACACACATAGTATTGAGAGTGATTGAGTTAATCTATTTTAAAGGCCTCTCCCCAAAACCTTCAGATACACCTTCCTATTAGACAATACCCATAAAAGCACATTCAAAGAGTCACTTTTCACAATAAGGCCGCCATAAAAAGATCTTGAGAAAATCGAAAAGCTTTCAAAATAGCTAGCACCTTCGCTTTATTAGAGTCACAAACAACCTACAAGCTTAGAGAACATAAATAAGACCTCACTTTTTTAATTCCGAAGTACCCCTCCAATACCAGTTGGTCCCGACTTGCCGTCTATTAATTGGTTTTTCTATCCAGTGGCAAGAGCCCATGCCACAGTAGGACGCTGTCAATGCTGCAACCACAATGCTGTGGGTTTTGAGTCATATTATCCAAAAAAAAAAAAAAAACAGAACTTTTTTTTCCATATATTATCATACTGTGTTTTGCAAGGTTGAGGTGGTCCCTTCAGGGTGTTTTTATGGGGGTGCTCTACCGATGGTGGTGCTCGCCAGATAACGTTCTGGGTCAACAAACCATGGGCCTGATTTGTATAGATGCTTATAGCCTAATGGGGGAGTGCATTTATTTGCCTTGATGACAATAGACCTTTTCCATCAACATCTCATTATCTCAACGTTCCAGCAATATATGGATAGTCTCAGATAATGAATTACAGTTGATATGTCGAATCGTTGCAATGACAGCTTTCTTCTTTTGTTTGTGCAGTATTTCATGGATGACTGCCTGCAAAGATTGATTGATATAATTGATTCAGGAGTGGATTTGTCAAACTTGATACTAAGCGAGCGCCTTGCAAAGCTTATCCGAATTCGCTTGGAAATGCAAGCACCCTACATATCAAGGTGGCCTCAAGCACTAAGCCTTCCGGTGAACAAATCCTGAATTACAGTGTTCTGCTCATTGCAAGTTTGAGTCACTGAAACTCTGATTGCAAACATGCAGTGCTTATGGTTTGTTGATGCAGACTGTTGATCTTATGGACCCCAATCAAAGGAAGGTTTCTTAGATCAGCAGGTACTAGACAATTAAGAATACAGAACAAAATGACCCATAAGGAGAAAAGGCTGAGGAATGGGAGACTAAAATCTTTCTAACTAAAATACTTAAAGATGTCTTCTATCAATCACGGGGCTACCAATCTTTATCACCTGATCTTGGATCTTGCATGTTTGGAATCGGTAATGTCAGCAGCACATACATTTGGGTCTTGTTAGCGTAGTAATCCAAATCACTATGTCTTGGAACCTTCATGTGTGTTAGTGTAATGCTGGCAGACCTTGCATTCGCTGCTATGAAGGACATAGTAAGTTCTCTAAACTCTTTTGTCTTTTATTCCTATTTGAAAATTTTCAAAGGCGTTGGTCTGTGCTCACTTTGCATTAGTTGGCAAGCACAACCAGTGAAAAACTTTTAACCCTTGACACAGGTTAAGGTCCTAAATGATGTATGCTATGTAGAGATCAACAGCAATCACACAAAATAGATGGACACAGAGTTTTTACGTGGAAAAACCCAAATGGGAAAAAACCACGGGACCTACCACCGGTCCGTCAAGAACAATCACTATGAAAGAAAAGTTACACGACTACTTACTACCCTTTTTCCCAGTTGAGCACAACCTAAGGGATTGAAGGTCTTCTTGTCGACGCGCACGCCGTTCACTCTCTTCTGGATTGATCTTCACGTCTTGATGCCTCTTAAGACGAACACATACAGCAGTGAAGAGAACTGGTACGCAGAAGGAGACGTTGCAGAACTTCAAGTACAGAAAACCTTCTAGGAAGATGAAATCTCTCTAAGAATGAATGGTTTTGATCTGGAGAGCACACCCTCTTCATGGGAGAGTTGTTCTTTAAATAAGGAGGAACCATAGAGTCTTTTCCGTCATTGATTCGCAAAGGATAAGGACGCGCACAAGGCAATCTCGAAAAAATAGAGCGTCTGCATCGCGCGACTGCCGATCCAGCCGACCGATCGGGTACCCAAGCCGACCGGTCGGGAACTCATCCGATTGATCGATATACAGGAAATTCGACTGGTCTGTCATCCAATCTGACCGGTCCGAAGATAAAACACATTCATTCCAATGTCTAGACAAAAGATCATCATCTGTATGCTTCAAGGAGACTTCAGTCCATCTAAAAACATAAAATTACAATTCTTAAAACCCAAGTTTTGTCCATTCTATGAATTTGCCAATATTACATGCCTTTCAATCTCCCAATTTGGCAATTCATGGACAAAACTACCTAAATTGAACAATCTACCCATAAAACACAAAAGAAAATTATAGATTTAAAATGAAGTGTCGCTTGATGTGGAACCTGTAGTCGCAAAAACAGAATAGACCCTAGACCCTTTCAAGGGGCAAGATCATATTAGCAAAATAGAAAACATACAGGATAAGTACCTCAAGTAATAAGACTAATGCAATGTAAATGGCAATGTAAAAAAATATCTAATACAAGGAGCTCAAGTTCTCTCCCCCCTTTTGGACAAGAATTGAGAAGGGGGATCGCACTAAAATGAAGAGAACCAGAAAGTATAATCAGGAACGCCGAAGTTGAGCCAAAATGGAGTCTAACGTGACATGAAGCCCACCAATCTCACTATGCACTTCACGTCAAAGTGTTTGAACCTCATCATGAAGGAGCTCAAGATATGCAGCCTGATCACATAGTGAGTCCTCAAAAGCTGACAACCTGGCATGAATGGAAGAAGCATCAGGGACATCCTCCTCAGCAGCACGAGCAGGAATAGGATGTTGAGAAGCAGGCTGACGTAGTTGAGAATGTGATTGCGACAGAGTACTCATTGTGATTGGGTTCAGAATAGAAACTGTAACATCTTGCACGGAGGGCATGACACCTCAGGAGATGAGAAATCGGGAGATCAAAACACCATAAGGCAATGTAGCATTACTGCAGCGGAATAAGCTCTGTAAATGGTGTCATAGATAACCTGTGGAAGATTAATCGGAAGCCCATTGCCAATAACATAAAGTAAGTAGCTAGCCTCGCGATAAATCTCCGAATGATGACCTCGAGGCTCGATGTTATTTTTCACGAAAATGTTGAGAAGCCGATAAGAGTCTGTCAATTCTCGTTGCCGCAATAGAAGACCTTCAGTCCAGGCAGGAGGCTCACCACACAAAGCGGAGGCAACCTCATTAAAGTCAATCTGTGTGGACTCCTCCTCCATAGAATCAGGGTCATGCTCAGGGATAGGATATTTAGCATCGGGAGTCTGTGGAATTGATAAGAACCAATTGAGAGACCCAGGAGTGATTGATAATCGCTTGCCCCACACAAATGACTTAAAAGCATTATCAGACATGTCATACATATTATTATAAAATTCTCGATCTAAGTCAGGGAATATCTCCGTTTGGAAGGCATACAGGGATGTCCAATCTCGTTATGTGAGCCAAGCACCAAAAGCAAGTGTGACAAAATGAAGAGGATTGATAGGTCGTTCATAAAGGACCACCCTTTTATTGAAGACATGTTCATACTAGTGGGCCTTTTCCTCTGTCAAAAATCAATCAGAGTCAAATGTAGGGGTGGAAGAGCTGCTGGCCACACTTTTCTTCTTCAAGGCAACTGACTTTTTGGGTGCCATCACTGAGGGAAACAAACTAGATGGAAGCACATAACACCAAAGTATATAGAAATGTCAGCAAGACAATAGGCTATGAGGATGAAAGTCATTGGGGCATTCCATCGAACAAGAGATGTGCATATGAAAGAAAATGTGTGATGAAGCTCAAGCGAGAGGGAAAAATGCCCAAACAGCATACACAAACATTCACAAGCATCAAAACACCATTATCATAGTGAAAAATGGTAACCAAGATGAAGAAATAAGTGATGAACATCCAACCCAACACATACCAACAATGACAAAGGTTTCCCCAATTTTTTTGAAAAAAAATGATGGAGAGTGAAACAAACGAAGATGCAAATAAAATAGGGAAGCAAAGATTTGGAAAACATACCTCGGAGATCAAGGAGAAGAGAAGAGGAAATGGAGAGACGAGGTGCACGAGAAGGTGAGAAAAGAGGAATGAAACGGCGCGAAGAAACAATGAAAAGAGAAGAAAAAAAACGAATGGACGCGCTGGTTTTTAAGAAACCCAGACTTGTTCGACCGGTCGGATGAAGGAGCCCGACCGGTCGATTCCCAGTTCTGGAAATAGAGTAAGGGATACTCGACCAGTTGCAGAAGAAACCGACCGGTCGGCTAGAACTACTGGAAAGTGATAAAAAAGAGCCGAGAGGTCGGTGGACGTGCCCGACTGGTTGGAGTACAACCCTGTGAGTTTTTTTTTATTATATATTTTTTATAATTAACTCACAGAGTGTAACAAAAAAGAAGTAACAAAAAAAAAAAAAAACAAGATAGAATATGCAACATACCAGAATAGAACAATTATCATGAAAATCTCAAAAATTCAGTGACGAACGTCTACCATAGTTAATAAGGCAACATAGCCAAGGTAACTCATTGGGAACTCAATGCATGTGAAGTGGCATAGTTCTTGCAGACACAAGATAGTGTAGACTTCTCTGAATTTAAGAAACACTCCCCCTGAAAAAGGAATCCCTTCCCCACCCTCTTTTTTTTTTTTTTTTTTTTTTTGAAAAACACTCAGAATGAGATTAAACTTGGATGAAATTGAGACGCACAGAAGTGAGGCATTGAAGAGTCCCGTTGTAGAGTGTACCATGACAAGTAAACTTAGGAACTAAGGCAAAAAGAAATGGCATATAAGATAGTCATGAAAACAGTAAATGAACCTGGCATGAGTATGCAGAAAGTAAAGGAAAGAACAACTAGGGATGGATACCAACTCCAAGAGATTTACAAAGAGATTCAAAATGAAAAGGCTCAAGGGGTTTAGTAAACAAATCAGCCAATTGATGCTCAGTTGGAAGGTGTTCTAAAGTGACAATCTTGGCTTCAACTAATTCACGAATGAAATGATGCCTGATGTCAATGTGTTTTGTTCGGGAATGCTAAACGGGATTTTTCGAAATATCAATAGCACTCTTGTTGTCACAAAAAATCATCATGAGATCTTGTTGAATACCATAATTGACCAAAATCTGCTTAATCCACAGTAGTTGAGTGCAACAACTCCCAGCTGCAATATATTCTGCCTCGGCAGTAGAAAGAGAGGTTGAGGTTTGTTTCTTGCTATGCCATGCAATAAGATTGTTGCCAATGAAGAAACAACCACCTGAAGTACTCTTCCTATCATCGACACAACTAGCCCAATCGGCATCTGAATATCTAACAACAGTTGTGTTGGTGTTTCGTGTTAGCCAAATGTCGCAGTTGATAGTTCCACGCACATATTTCATAATGCGCTTAACAGCCTTAACATGCGATTCGTTCGGACTTGATTGATAACGTGCACAAACACCCACACTGAATGCAATGTCAGGTCTACTGGCAGTTAGATATAGCAGGCTGCCAATCATGCTACGATACAAAGTATCATTGATAGCTTTTCCTTCTGTATCTAAACTGAGTTTAACAGAAGAACTCATTGGGATACGTTCCTGCTTTGACGTAAGCATTCCGAACTTCTTAAGAAGATTAGTAGTATATTTTGATTGTGAAATAAATATACCATCAGCACTCTGTTTGATTTGTAATCCCAAGAAAAAAGCCAATTCACCAACCATGCTCATCTCAAATTCACTGGCCATAATTTCAAAGAACATGTTCGCCAAGTACTGTAAGGTGGATCCAAACACAATATCATCAACATATACTTGTGCAATCAGAATATCAGTATCCTCATTCTTTATAACAAGGTTTTATCAGCTCCTCCTCGATGAAAACCATTTTCAAGAAGAAAATTGGTTAACTGTGATCGCGCTTAAAATGTAATGTGGAAATGTGTAACGGATTCGATGTCCGATATTCATGTACTTCAAGCATTAAGAAGAATGGGAATCAATTACAGTTCATCATTGAATTCCCTTTTGTTTACATGGGTTCAATGCCCTGACCGCGGGGATGTAGGTTGTTTACACAAGTTTACAAAGTTTACAACCCTTCCCTCAAGTCTTAGATGTGATCTCAATTTGGAAAATACAAGAAAATGTACATAAGGTGGGAAAAAATACGAAAAAGGGGAAAAAATGGGAGGTGATCGTGACCCGTGGTCACTGCCCCAGGCCAGTGACCATGGGTCACGGTCACTGGCAGACAGTGGCCGTGAAGCCACTGTTCACCTCCATTTTTCGTGTTATATGCGCTGGTTGCTCTTTCAAACTTTTTCAAGTGTTGAAACTCCCTTTCATGACATCTTGGGGTGTTGGATAACCATTGAGAAGATCGAATTCGACTGTGGAATCAATTAAAAACTTTGTAATTCATCATTCTTATTTACGGACTGTCTTTTGTTCAAGTCCGAAGAGGGTATTGTAAAAAGCTAAAATTGCATCATTCTGAACCTATCATTTTCAAGGAACAAAATGAGGCCCAAAGGGGCTTGTTTACAATGTTTGTAATGGCTAAGAAACCCCCCCCCCAAATGAGAAAAACAAAGATGACAACGTCATCTCTCGAATCGTCGTCATTGCATGAACATAGTTCATTCCGTAGTTATCCCACCCTTCTCCTCTTCCTCTCTGAATCTTTTGCTCACCTTGGTAGTTAAAAAAGGAAGGGAATGGTTGTGGGATGCTGCTTTTCTTACTTCAATACTCTTGCGTTTGTTCAATTTTCTCTTTTTCTCTCTTCTCTATGTGTCCTCTCTTGTTTCCTTCAAACACCTTTCTTTTTATAGAGGTTCCAGGTAGTTTTTGGTGGTTTCTGGGAGTTGAAGGGAGTTGTGGGAAGTTTGATTTCGAAAGGTAGTGGAGAAAAACTGCCCAAAACTGCAGGAAGTGTCCTTTGGGGGTCCATGATTGCAGCCGCGGTCACGGATAAGGCCCAATTTCAGGTTTTTGCAGTTGTGGACCGTTTTCACCTATTTGGGGTCCAAACGAAGTCCAATCGCCACGAAACTTGGAGGGATACTTTTTGACACTATTTTGACCATGTCATAAAAGTTTCAGCTCGTTTTGACCACCTGAAGTTGGTCAACTCCCTTGATGAACAGGCCGCGGTCACGGACAAGGCCCATTTTTGGATTTCTGCATTTGTGGTCAGTTCTCACCTGTTTGGGATCCAAAAGAAGTCCAATCGCCATGAAACTTGGAGGGATACTTCTTGACACTATTTTGACCATGTAATAAAAGTTTTAGCTCATTTTGACCACCTGAAGTTGGTCAAATCCCTTGATGAACAGGCCACGGTCACGGACAAGGCCCATTTTTGGACTTTTGCATTTGTGACCTATTTTCACTTGTTTGGGGTCCGAACGAAGTCCAATCTTGATGAAACCTGAAGGGATGCCTCTTGACACTATTTTGAGTGTGTCGTAGAAGTTTCAACTTGTTTTGACCACTTGAAGTTGGTCAACTCCCTTGATGATTGGGCCGCGGTCATGGACAAGGCCCATTTTTGGACTTTTGCATTTATGACCCATTTTCACCTGTTTGGGGTCTGAACGAAGTCCAACTGCCAAGAAACTTAGAAGAATGCCTCTTGACACTATTTTGAGTGTGTCATAAAAGTTTCATCTCGTTTTGACTACCTGAAGTTGGTCAACTCCCTTGATGATTGGGCCACGATCACGGACAAGGCCCATTTTCGGACTTTTGTATATGTGACCCGTTTTCGCCAGTTTAGGGCCCGAACGATGTCTGATCACCACAAACTTGGACGGTTGCTTCATGACACTATTTTGAGCATGTCACAAAAGTTTCAACCTGTTTTGACTTTCAAAAATTGGTCAACTCTCCAGTTGACTTTTTATGAAAGTGGGCCCTTGTCTCAGCTGTTTGATGCCGAAATGACTTCGGTTTGGTTCAGAACTTGGAGGAGCTGACATCAGGGATATCTTGGAGTATTTTCCCAAATTTCATCAATTTTGGATATCAGGAAGCAGGACTTTGGTCAGTGACCCCATGGCTTGGGGGAGACTGACCCCAAGTTGACATGCTTGTGGCTTTTAAGTTCGATGATGTCTGTTGAACTCGAAATTTTGCAGAACCTGTCTTGGGCATCATTTGAGCTTCTTCCGAGAGTTTCAGCTAACTTGATCTTCATGGGATATCACTATGCACAGGAACCCGCAGAGCATAGTATACGATCATCTGAACCAAGTTTGGATCCAAATGACGTCCAAATGCTCTGAATCTTTGAGGAATGGTCTTTCGATTTACTTGAAAGCATTTCATTGAATAGGAGCTTGCTGCAACGTGTGGAAGTGTCAAGTCCCGTAGCGGTTCCCAAAGAACCAGCAAAAAGTCTCCGAAACTAATTTGAGTTGAGATGAGGTTCAAGTGCTTTGAAAATTCTGGAAATTTATAATCCAAAGCTTGTAATGTTTGCACTACATCATTTGCAGATTTTTTATGGGCCAACAAACTATTCATACCATAAGCGAGGGGGTTGCTTCAAACCATACAATGCCTTGTTCAACTTATATACGTGATTAGGAAACTGCTAATCTTAAAATCCTTTTGGTTGTTCAACATACACTTCCTCATTAAAGAACCCATTTGAAAATGCACTTTTAACATCCATTTGAAAGAGTTTAAAGTTTAGTGCGCAAGTAAGAGCAAGCAGGATACGGATTGACTCAAGTTTGGCAACTGGAGCAAAAGTTTCATCAAAATCAATACCTTCCATTTGAGTATAACCTTGTGCCACCAGACGAGCTTTATTCCTCACAACTTGACCCAACGCATCTATTTTATTTTTAAAAATCCACTTTGTGCCGATCACATTAGTATGAGTTGGTCGAGGAACAAGGTGCCATACATCATTCCGATCAAACTGTTTTAATTCTTCATGCATGGTGTCACAACCCGAGCCCAGGGTTCGGGGGTTAGCAAAAGCCCAAACCTAATGACACACGTACTCCCGTGCATGCACACGTAGACCGAGTCTAAATGCACACGCACAAGGGAACAAGCACACGTGCCAAGCAAGTATGCGGAAGCTGTAAATATCAGAAACATAAACAACTAATAGCACAAGAAGAGGATACAAGGAAAGGACTGACATAATTACATATGAACGTTTACAAAAGAACAAAAGGATAAATACAATAGTGACATGTCATGACATATACAAGTCTGAAAATCCTCAAAACATGACTCCAACATGATGCATGCCATGAACGCGCTCCCGTGGAGTGATCACATCCACTCCTCTAGGCCTGATGGGGCCCCGGGGGTCTCAACTGGAGCCTGGCCGACCGGCGAGGGTTCGGCAGGGGGATCTGGGCCTGCAACACCACAAACAACTGTGAATACGAAGATTCAGCAAAGTATAAACCATAGCAAGTTAACACACGCTGTGTCTAATAGAGTAAAGAACATCATGTTATTAAAGAAAGCATTTTCGTATACTAGGCTATCATGCAAGAAAGAAAGATGCTGTGTGAATCAAGGATAACATGCTGTGTACATAACTAGTGGCTACTACATTACCATATGCTCCCAAAAGAGGGATCTTGTAACATGCAAAGAACACCATTGTCCGGGCCAGGGTACAATGGGTCTCGGTTTCCTGGGGTCCGGTTCCCCAAGACAAAATCCATACTGCAGCAGGTCCTTATAACTATACCAAATTCACCCCGTCGGGATCCTAAGGCTGAGGCTAAGTAGAGCCTGACCATACAAAGTCAATCATGAAAACCTGAGTAGATCGTGATCATATATCATGCGTGCATATCTGGAATTGAACATATCATACATGTATACTCAGGGTAAATAATCGCAATGTGAAAGTAAAGTAACGGGATACAAGTAATCATGTCAGAGTGTGAGATCAATGATCGAATGCAATATGGTATGCAACAAATCATGCGAAATCGAATCATCTTAAGTTACAAACCAATTCTAATCTAATTATCCGGTGTTTCTAACCGTGCATGATGATGTAGTTTTAAGTTATTCGATACACCGTTGTCTAGTGTTGCCTGGAATCGGGCGGTGCACGAAGTCCCTTAAACCAACACCCATGGGGAGGTGCTTAACATCCGGATAACGAACATGAATGATTCGCAGCCCTCGAGATCATTCACGCGGAGTATCACATTCCGTTGGGCAAGTCTAGGTGCTCTACATTCTATCATGAAGGTCATATAGGTCTTATCTTTACACCTAGCCTTATTCTTCATGTGTGGTTACGGCTTAGCCGTGTGTGTGCTACGGCTTAGCCGTGTGTGGTCTACGGCTTAGCCGTGGCTGAACCGTAGAAGGTCTGTCATTTGCTGACTCTCAGTTATTCCAGAAATTGCACCCTGTATTGTTCTACGGCTGGGCCACGGCTGAGCTAAGGCTTAGCCGTAGGGCAATCCACGGCTTAGCCGTGCCCTAGCCGTAGAGGAAAACTGGGTTTTTCTCCTCTCTGGATTGTGAGCCGTAGGTGTTATACGGCTTAGCCGTACCTGCACGAATTTAATTTCCTGAAACCTGTATAGAATGTCTGAAAACTCATCCAATTTATAATTATCAAAGGGGAGTAGACAAGTAGTGAATTAATGAGTAGCAAATGGGCTGTAAATACATATTTCCACATCAATGCATGTAAAAACTATCCAATTCAAATGCATATCAACATGGGTTCTCACAAGCTAGGTTTATACTTGCCTTAGATTGGAAATCAATTGCACACTTGTAGCCCTCAAGCCAAACACAACCTAACACCAAATCAAAGTACATGCATGCATGAGAGATGGAGAGAAAACCACTACACCGATACACCATGCAATTGATAAACAAGAAGGAGAAGAGATAGAGAATGGAGAGGAGGGGAATGGAAGGAAATCCACTTACCTCTCATGCAAGAACCCAATTCCTCAATTTGAACTTGATCGATGAAGGTTGGAGAAGAGAATGCAAGTGAAGAAAAAGAGACTCCACGTGCCCAGCAGGAAATGAGAGAAAACGAGAGAGAACGTGAGAAGGAATGTGAGTTGAGATCGATGGAGAGCTTATATAATCAAATGGGTTGTCCAAATTTACAATGAAAGCCAAGCTAGAAATGTATTTACAGTTTGAGTCAAACTCAGGTCCAATCGAATCACACGACCTCGGTTGCAAATGACGTAGTTACGAAAGTTAACGGGCTCAACGAAAGACACGTGTTGACCTCAAGATGATGCAAAAATGACCATGTCTAAGAAAAGCTAAAATTACGAAAAAGGGCTTGATCTACTTAATCCAGGTCAAACTCAACCCAACTACCTATCCATGACCCGTAACGAAAACAAAACACAAACAAAACACAATTAGCAACAAAAACAAGATTAACTAGACGCTAAACGAGGTCAAGCTGGGTCGGAGTGTTACATCCTCCCCCACTTGAGAATCATTCCGTCCTCGGAATGAACACTAACTCGCTCATACCTGGGAAAACAAATCGGGGTACTGACGTGCCATCTGCTCTTCTAGCTCCCAAGTAGCCTCATCGGGACTGTGATGCTCCCAAAGCACTTTGACCCATCGAATTGTCCTGGTGCGGAGTATCTGCTCTCGGGTTCCCACGATACGGAGCGGTCGCTCAACGTATGCAGCACTCGGCTGAATCTGAACCTCGTCGTAACGAATGACATGGGAGGGATCGTGAACATATTTCCGAAGCATCGAAACGTGGAAAACGTTGTGCACTCCTGTAAACATCTCGGGAAGCTCTAATCGATAAGCCAAATCACCAATCCGACTCTTGATCTCGAACGGTCCGACATAGCGTGGAGCTAACTTGCCTTTCTGGCCGAAACGGATCGTACCCTTCATCGGTGAGACCTTCAGGAAAACCCACTCGCCAACCTGAAACTCTAAGGGTCGTCTGCGGGTGTCTGCATAACTCTTCTGTCTTGACCGAGCAACTTTCAAATTCTCAATGGCTTTCTGTACCTTCTCCGTAGTCTCGGCAATGATCGTCGGTCCGTGAAAACTGCGGGTTCCAACTTCTTCCCAACAAACCGGACTTCTACACTTCTTCCCGTACAATGCTTCATATGGTGCCATCCCAATGCTCTCGTGGAAACTGTTGTTGTAGGCGAGCTCGCACAACGATAGATGAAGATCCCATTCTTTCTCGTAGTTCAACACACTGGCTCGCAACATATCCTCCAAAGTCTGAATCGTCCGCTCTGATTGTCCATCCGTCTGTGGGTGGTATGCCGTGCTGAAACTCAACTTCGTACCCAAAGCCTCTTGGAATGCTCTCCAGAAAGACGAAACAAAACGGCTGTCACGATCGGATACAATCGACACGGGGGTACCATGGAGCCTGACGATCTCATCCACGAACTTCCTAGCCATCTCTGAAAATGTCATACCCTTCCGAAAAGGAATGAAATGGGCTGACTTCGTCAATCGATCTACGATCACCCAAATGGCGTTGTTCTTCCTGCTCGTCGGTGGTAACCCTGAAACGAAGTCCATGGTGATGTGTTCCCACTTCCACTGCGGTATATGCAAAGGATGCAACGAGCCTGGCGGTCTCTGATGATCGGCCTTCACCTTCTGACATGTCAAACAGCGAGCAACAAACCCTGCTACTTCTCTCTTCATGTTGTTCCACCAGAAGCGATCCTTGAGATTCCGAAACATCTTCGTGCTGCCTGGATGCATCGCGTAGCGAGCGTAATGCGCTTCGTTCATCAGCTTCTCCTTGAACTCATCAACTGCTGGCACGCACAACCTACTCCGAAAATAGAGTACACCATCCTCGAGTCTGAAATCGGGTCTGTCTCCAATGTGGTCTCGAATGCGCTTCAATGTTAGATCTTCAAACTGCCTGTCCTTAATCTGCTGAATCAACTCAGGCTGAAACACTAGCGTACTAGCCAACATCACGCACTCATCCACTAGTTTAACCTCAACAGGGAGACCACGAAACTCTAAGAGGAAACTGCTCAAGAGCTGCACTGACTCTGCTTTCCTGCTGAGCGCATCTGCCACCACATTCCCCTTGCCTGGCTGATATTTGATCGGGAAGTCATAATCCTTAATAAGCTCAAGCCATCTCCGCTGTCTCATGTTCAGCTCCTGCTGTGTGAATAAATACTGTAAACTGTGGTGGTCAGAACGAACCTCAAACTGCACACCATATAGATAATGTCTCCACAGCTTCAACGCAAACACGATGGCTGCCAATTCCAAATCATGGGTGGCGTAATTCTTCTCATGTTCTCGCAACTGTCTCGATCCATAAGCAATCACCTTCCCATGCTGCATCAACACACAACCTAGGCCAACTCGAGAAGCGTCTGAATAAACCACGAATCCTTCACTACCATCTGGCAAGGCTAACACTGGGACCGTAGTCAACTTCTCTTTCAAAATCCTGAAACGGGCTTCACACTCCTCAGTCCAATCAAATGGTACATTCTTCCTGGTCAACTTCGTCAAAGGAGAAGAGATCTTAGCAAAGTCCTGGACAAATCGACGGTAGTAACCTGCTAGACCAAGGAAACTGCGAACCTCTGTCACTGTCTTGGGGCTAGACCAAGGAAACTGTGAACCTCTGCTTTAGATGGATCAACTGCCAATCCCTCTCGTGAAATGATATGACCTAAAAATGCAACCTGCTCAAGCCAAAAATCACACTTCGACAACTTAGCAAACAATCGATGTTCTCTCAACAACGACAAGGCTTTTCTCAAATGCTCCCTATGCTCCTCTGCTGACTTAGAATATATCAAGATATCATCAATAAACACAACTACGAATTGGTCCAAGAAAGGAGCAAAAATCTGATTCATCAATGCCATAAAAGCTGCAGGTGCGTTGGTTAGTCCAAAAGGCATCACGAGGAATTCATAATGTCCATAACGAGTCCTGAAGGCAGTCTTGGGAATGTCATCTTCTTTGACTCTCAACTGGTGATATCCAGACCTCAAATCAATCTTCGAAAAATATGCTGCGCCCTGAAGTTGATCGAACAGCTCATCAATCCTGGGTAAGGGGTACTTGTTCTTGATCGTCACTTTGTTCAGCTGGCGGTAGTCTATGCACATCCGAAAAGTACCATCCTTCTTTTTGACAAACAAGACTGGTGCTCCCCAAGGTGAAACGCTCGGGCGAACGAAACCCTTATCCAAAAGCTCCTGCAATTGTTTCTTCAATTCTGACAACTCTGCTGGGGCCATGCGATACGGAGCCTTGCTGATCGGTGCCGTGCCGGGAACAAGCTCAATGGCGAACTCCACATCTCGAACCGGGGGTAAGTCTGGCACATCGTCTGGAAAGACATCTGGAAAGTCACAGACCACCTGAACCTCACCTAGCTGCTTCGGCTCCTTCTTCGCTGAGATAAAGGCAATGAAGCCTTCGCACCCTCGGCGGATCAAGCGATCTGCCCTACACGCCGAAATCACACGTCTGGGGCATCTCTGCTGACTGCCCTCGAAACGGAAGCCCTTGCCTAAATCGAAGAAGATCGTCCTGTTGTAACAGTTAACACAGGCACGATATCGAGCGAGCCAATCCATACCAAGGATCACGTCGAAGTCCAGCATCGACAACAGGATCAAATCAACAGGTAACTGATGACCTGCAATCTGCACGTCGCAATGGGGGTAGTACATACTACACTCCACTCGCTTGCCAACTGGGGTGGATACAACCAACACATATGGCAACGGCTTAGACGGCTGAGGTAACCGCTCGGCAA
Source organism: Sextonia rubra (assembly GCA_037013555.1). Lineage (NCBI taxonomy): Eukaryota > Viridiplantae > Streptophyta > Magnoliopsida > Laurales > Lauraceae > Sextonia > Sextonia rubra. Next base: position 129,329,096 of record JASUAD010000001.1, read on the forward strand.
AATGAGGTGCTACATAAGATCGTGTAGACCCCGAATCGAACAAAGCTAATGCCTCGACGCGCGAAATCAAAACAGTACCTTCAACCACCTGTGGATCCTCGGCACTCTCGTGGGTAGCAGCGTAAGCACGGGCTGACTGGCGAGGCTGTCTCGAGCCTGGACGAGCTGACTGCGGCTTGCTCGGAGCTGTAGGTGCACTAGGCCTGCTAGGAACTGTGCCGGAAGTAGGACCAGATGGAGCTGCACCAGAGGCTCTATGTCGAGGACAATTGGCGATCATATGCTCCCTTGAACCACAAATGAAACAAGCACCGGCCTTCCTCCAACAAGCTTCAGTCGTGTGGTTCCTACCACAATATCCACAAGTCACTCCAGTAGAACTAGAAGTACTCTGCTGGCCTTTGGTCTTCTTCTGTACTTGTCCTCGTGCACTGAAAGGCGGCTGTCTCTTAGGCTCAACGGCTCTAGCAGCTTGGTGGATGGCCTCGGCAGAATAGGCCCTGTCCACTGCATCGTCAAACGTAGCCGGACGCTGAAACGCAGTCACGTGATGCATGTACCGGGGATGCAAACCTTCGACAAACCTGTTCACCTTCCTCTCTTCGGTACTGATCATGTCCGGAGCAAAAAGCGACAACTGCATAAACTTGTTTACATACTCTGCTACTGTCATCTGCTGCTGGCGGAGAGCTAGGAACTCAACCTCCTTGGCTCGAAACACATGAGCCGGGATGAACTTCCTCCTGAACTGTTGCTTGAACATCTCCCACACCGTAGCACTAGGGATATCTCTGTATGAATCTTTCACGCTCTTCCACCAAGTCTTTGCGACATCTCTAAACATAGAAGTTGCTAGTCCGACCTTCTGTCGGTTCGTGCACACGACGGTCTCAAAGACATCCTCTGTCTGGTCTAACCACTGTTCTGCCTTCAGTGGCTCTTCTGTTCCATAGAACTCAATAGCTCCTCGCTTGCGAAATTTACCATAGAGGGCATTCGGGTCACTCTCTCGAGGCTGCAAGATCACCTGCTGGTCTACATGTGACTGAGCTGGGACTTGGCTTTGTCGGTCTAACATGGTTGTCACTTGGGCTTGCAAGTTCTGCATGGATTGCGATTGTGCCTGAAGGGACTGGAATAACATGAGGATGCGTTCATCTGTATTCGGTGTCTGCGGTGATGGTGCAGATCCGCTCTCGTTATTTCCGGCGTTCTGCTGAGAACCAGAACCTGATGCCATCCTGTAAAATGGAACGAGTCAGACACAAACACAAAACAATAGCGCCCAACAAACCCCAAAGTCTAGAAAGAACACAAAGAAATAATCGTATCCTCACCACGATCCTACATGCCTACATGCTTATCACACTAGAACAGGGAAGGAGCAAGGAATGCTTTGATACCATACAATACGTATGTCACAACCCGAGCCCAGGGTTCGGGGGTTAGCAAAAGCCCAAACCTAATGACACACGTACTCCCGTGCATGCACACGTAGACCGAGTCTAAATGCACACGCACAAGGGAACAAGCACACGTGCCAAGCAAGTATGCGGAAGCTGTAAATATCAGAAACATAAACAACTAATAGCACAAGAAGAGGATACAAGGAAAGGACTGACATAATTACATATGAACGTTTACAAAAGAACAAAAGGATAAATACAATAGTGACATGTCATGACATATACAAGTCTGAAAATCCTCAAAACATGACTCCAACATGATGCATGCCATGAACGCGCTCCCGTGGAGTGATCACATCCACTCCTCTAGGCCTGATGGGGCCCCGGGGGTCTCAACTGGAGCCTGGCCGACCGGCGAGGGTTCGGCAGGGGGATCTGGGCCTGCAACACCACAAACAACTGTGAATACGAAGATTCAGCAAAGTATAAACCATAGCAAGTTAACACACGCTGTGTCTAATAGAGTAAAGAACATCATGTTATTAAAGAAAGCATTTTCGTATACTAGGCTATCATGCAAGAAAGAAAGATGCTTTGTGAATCAAGGATAACATGCTGTGTACATAACTAGTGGCTACTACATTACCATATGCTCCCAAAAGAGGGATCTTGTAACATGCAAAGAACACCATTGTCCGGGCCAGGGTACAATGGGTCTCGGTTTCCTGGGGTCCGGTTCCCCAAGACAAAATCCATACTGCAGCAGGTCCTTATAACTATACCAAATTCACCCCGTCGGGATCCTAAGGCTGAGGCTAAGTAGAGCCTGACCATACAAAGTCAATCATGAAAACCTGAGTAGATCGTGATCATATATCATGCGTGCATATCTGGAATTGAACATATCATACATGTATACTCAGGGTAAATAATCGCAATGTGAAAGTAAAGTAACGGGATACAAGTAATCATGTCAGAGTGTGAGATCAATGATCGAATGCAATATGGTATGCAACAAATCATGCGAAATCGAATCATCTTAAGTTACAAACCAATTCTAATCTAATTATCCGGTGTTTCTAACCGTGCATGATGATGTAGTTTTAAGTTATTCGATACACCGTTGTCTAGTGTTGCCTGGAATCGGGCGGTGCACGAAGTCCCTTAAACCAACACCCATGGGGAGGTGCTTAACATCCGGATAACGAACATGAATGATTCGCAGCCCTCGAGATCATTCACGCGGAGTATCACATTCCGTTGGGCAAGTCTAGGTGCTCTACATTCTATCATGAAGGTCATATAGGTCTTATCTTTACACCTAGCCTTATTCTTCATGTGTGGTTACGGCTTAGCCGTGTGTGTGCTACGGCTTAGCCGTGTGTGGTCTACGGCTTAGCCGTGGCTAAACCGTAGAAGGTCTGTCATTTGCTGACTCTCAGTTATTCCAGAAATTGCACCCTGTATTGTTCTACGGCTGGGCCACGGCTGAGCTACGGCTTAGCCGTAGGGCAATCCACGGCTTAGCCGTGCCCTAGCCGTAGAGGAAAACTGGGTTTTTCTCCTCTCTGGATTGTGAGCCGTAGGTGTTATACGGCTTAGCCGTACCTGCACGAATTTAATTTCCTGAAACCTGTATAGAATGTCTGAAAACTCATCCAATTTATAATTATCAAAGGGGAGTAGACAAGTAGTGAATTAATGAGTAGCAAATGGGCTGTAAATACATATTTCCACATCAATGCATGTAAAAACTATCCAATTCAAATGCATATCAACATGGGTTCTCACAAGCTAGGTTTATACTTGCCTTAGATTGGAAATCAATTGCACACTTGTAGCCCTCAAGCCAAACACAACCTAACACCAAATCAAAGTACATGCATGCATGAGAGATGGAGAGAAAACCACTACACCGATACACCATGCAATTGATAAACAAGAAGGAGAAGAGATAGAGAATGGAGAGGAGGGGAATGGAAGGAAATCCACTTACCTCTCATGCAAGAACCCAATTCCTCAATTTGAACTTGATCGATGAAGGTTGGAGAAGAGAATGCAAGTGAAGAAAAAGAGACTCCACGTGCCCAGCAGGAAATGAGAGAAAACGAGAGAGAACGTGAGAAGGAATGTGAGTTGAGATCGATGGAGAGCTTATATAATCAAATGGGTTGTCCAAATTTACAATGAAAGCCAAGCTAGAAATGTATTTACAGTTTGAGTCAAACTCAGGTCCAATCGAATCACACGACCTCGGTTGCAAATGACGTAGTTACGAAAGTTAACGGGCTCAACGAAAGACACGTGTTGACCTCAAGATGATGCAAAAATGACCATGTCTAAGAAAAGCTAAAATTACGAAAAAGGGCTTGATCTACTTAATCCAGGTCAAACTCAACCCAACTACCTATCCATGACCCGTAACGAAAACAAAACACAAACAAAACACAATTAGCAACAAAAATAAGATTAACTAGATGCTAAACGAGGTCAAGCTGGGTCGGAGTGTTACATCCTCCCCCACTTGAGAATCATTCTGTCCTCGGAATGAACACTAACTCGCTCATACCTGGGAAAACAAATCGGGGTACTGACGTGCCATCTGCTCTTCTAGCTCCCAAGTAGCCTCATCGGGACTGTGATGCTCCCAAAGCACTTTGACCCATCGAATTGTCCTGGTGCGGAGTATCTGCTCTCGGGTTCCCACGATACGGAGCGGTCGCTCAACGTATGCAGCACTCGGCTGAATCTGAACCTCGTCGTAACGAATGACATGGGAGGGATCGTGAACATATTTCCGAAGCATCGAAACGTGGAAAACGTTGTGCACTCCTGTAAACATCTCGGGAAGCTCTAATCGATAAGCCAAATCACCAATCCGACTCTTGATCTCGAACGGTCCGACATAGCGTGGAGCTAACTTGCCTTTCTGGCCGAAACGGATCGTACCCTTCATCGGTGAGACCTTCAGGAAAACCCACTCGCCAACCTGAAACTCTAAGGGTCGTCTGCGGGTGTCTGCATAACTCTTCTGTCTTGACCGAGCAACTTTCAAATTCTCAATGGCTTTCTGTACCTTCTCCGTAGTCTCGGCAATGATCGTCGGTCCGTGAAAACTGCGGGTTCCAACTTCTTCCCAACAAACCGGACTTCTACACTTCTTCCCGTACAATGCTTCATATGGTGCCATCCCAATGCTCTCGTGGAAACTGTTGTTGTAGGCGAGCTCGCACAACGATAGATGAAGATCCCATTCTTTCTCGTAGTTCAACACACTGGCTCGCAACATATCCTCCAAAGTCTGAATTGTCCGCTCTGATTGTCCATCCGTCTGTGGGTGGTATGCCGTGCTGAAACTCAACTTCGTACCCAAAGCCTCTTGGAATGCTCTCCAGAAAGACGAAACAAAACGGCTGTCACGATCGGATACAATCGACACGGGGGTACCATGGAGCCTGACGATCTCATCCACGAACTTCCTAGCCATCTCTGAAAATGTCATACCCTTCCGAAAAGGAATGAAATGGGCTGACTTCGTCAATCGATCTACGATCACCCAAATGGCGTTGTTCTTCCTGCTCGTCGGTGGTAACCCTGAAACGAAGTCCATGGTGATGTGTTCCCACTTCCACTGCGGTATATGCAAAGGATGCAACGAGCCTGGCGGTCTCTGATGATCGGCCTTCACCTTCTGACATGTCAAACAGCGAGCAACAAACCCTGCTACTTCTCTCTTCATGTTGTTCCACCAGAAGCGATCCTTGAGATTCCGAAACATCTTCGTGCTGCCTGGATGCATCGCGTAGCGAGCGTAATGCGCTTCGTTCATCAGCTTCTCCTTGAACTCATCAACTGCTGGCACGCACAACCTACTCCGAAAATAGAGTACACCATCCTCGAGTCTGAAATCGGGTCTGTCTCCAATGTGGTCTCGAATGCGCTTCAATGTTAGATCTTCAAACTGCCTGTCTTTAATCTGCTGAATCAACTCAGGCTGAAACACTAGCGTACTAGCCAACATCACGCACTCATCCACTAGTTTAACCTCAACAGGGAGACCACGAAACTCTAAGAGGAAACTGCTCAAGAGCTGCACTGACTCTGCTTTCCTGCTGAGCGCATCTGCCACCACATTCCCCTTGCCTGGCTGATATTTGATCGGGAAGTCATAATCCTTAATAAGCTCAAGCCATCTCCGCTGTCTCATGTTCAGCTCCTGCTGTGTGAATAAATACTGTAAACTGTGGTGGTCAGAACGAACCTCAAACTGCACACCATATAGATAATGTCTCCACAGCTTCAACGCAAACACGATGGCTGCCAATTCCAAATCATGGGTGGCGTAATTCTTCTCATGTTCTCGCAACTGTCTCGATCCATAAGCAATCACCTTCCCATGCTGCATCAACACACAACCTAGGCCAACTCGAGAAGCGTCTGAATAAACCACGAATCCTTCACTACCATCTGGCAAGGCTAACACTGGGACCGTAGTCAACTTCTCTTTCAAAATCCTGAAACGGGCTTCACACTCCTCAGTCCAATCAAATGGTACATTCTTCCTGGTCAACTTCGTCAAAGGAGAAGAGATCTTAGCAAAGTCCTGGACAAATCGACGGTAGTAACCTGCTAGACCAAGGAAACTGCGAACCTCTGTCACTGTCTTGGGGCTAGACCAAGGAAACTGTGAACCTCTGCTTTAGATGGATCAACTGCCAATCCCTCTCGTGAAATGATATGACCTAAAAATGCAACCTGCTCAAGCCAAAAATCACACTTCGACAACTTAGCAAACAATCGATGTTCTCTCAACAACGACAAGGCTTTTCTCAAATGCTCCCTATGCTCCTCTGCTGACTTAGAATATATCAAGATATCATCAATAAACACAACTACGAATTGGTCCAAGAAAGGAGCAAAAATCTGATTCATCAATGCCATAAAAGCTGCAGGTGCGTTGGTTAGTCCAAAAGGCATCACGAGGAATTCATAATGTCCATAACGAGTCCTGAAGGCAGTCTTGGGAATGTCATCTTCTTTGACTCTCAACTGGTGATATCCAGACCTCAAATCAATCTTCGAAAAATATGCTGCGCCCTGAAGTTGATCGAACAGCTCATCAATCCTGGGTAAGGGGTACTTGTTCTTGATCGTCACTTTGTTCAGCTGGCGGTAGTCTATGCACATCCGAAAAGTACCATCCTTCTTTTTGACAAACAAGACTGGTGCTCCCCAAGGTGAAACGCTCGGGCGAACGAAACCCTTATCCAAAAGCTCCTGCAATTGTTTCTTCAATTCTGACAACTCTGCTGGGGCCATGCGATACGGAGCCTTGCTGATCGGTGCCGTGCCGGGAACAAGCTCAATGGCGAACTCCACATCTCGAACCGGGGGTAAGTCTGGCACATCGTCTGGAAAGACATCTGGAAAGTCACAGACCACCTGAACCTCACCTAGCTGCTTCGGCTCCTTCTTCGCTGAGATAAAGGCAATGAAGCCTTCGCACCCTCGGCGGATCAAGCGATCTGCCCTACACGCCGAAATCACACGTCTGGGGCATCTCTGCTGACTGCCCTCGAAACGGAAGCCCTTGCCTAAATCGAAGAAGATCGTCCTGTTGTAACAGTTAACACAGGCACGATATCGAGCGAGCCAATCCATACCAAGGATCACGTCGAAGTCCAGCATCGACAACAGGATCAAATCAACAGGTAACTGATGACCTGCAATCTGCACGTCGCAATGGGGGTAGTACATACTACACTCCACTCGCTTGCCAACTGGGGTGGATACAACCAACACATATGGCAACGGCTTAGACGGCTGAGGTAACCGCTCGGCAAAATGAGGTGCTACATAAGATCGTGTAGACCCCGAATCGAACAAAGCTAATGCCTCGACGCGCGAAATCAAAACAGTACCTTCAACCACCTGTGGATCCTCGGCACTCTCGTGGGTAGCAGCGTAAGCACGGGCTGACTGGCGAGGCTGTATCGAGCCTGGACGAGCTGACTGCGGCTTGCTCGGAGCTGTAGGTGCACTAGGCCTGCTAGGAACTGTGCCGGAAGTAGGACCAGATGGAGCTGCACCAGAGGCTCTATGTCGAGGACAATTGGCGATCATATGCTCCCTTGAACCACAAATGAAACAAGCACCGGCCTTCCTCCAACAAGCTTCAGTCGTGTGGTTCCTACCACAATATCCACAAGTCACTCCAGTAGAACTAGAAGTACTCTGCTGGCCTTTGGTCTTCTTCTGTACTTGTCCTCGTGCACTGAAAGGCGGCTGTCTCTTAGGCTCAACGGCTCTAGCAGCTTGGTGGATGGCCTCGGCAGAATAGGCCCTGTCCACTGCATCGTCAAACGTAGCCGGACGCTGAAACGCAGTCACGTGATGCATGTACCGGGGATGCAAACCTTCGACAAACCTGTTCACCTTCCTCTCTTCGGTACTGATCATGTCCGGAGCAAAAAGCGACAACTGCATAAACTTGTTTACATACTGTGCTACTGTCATCTGCTGCTGGCGGAGAGCTAGGAACTCAACCTCCTTGGCTCGAAACACATGAGCCGGGATGAACTTCCTCCTGAACTGTTGCTTGAACATCTCCCACACCGTAGCACTAGGGATATCTCTGTATGAATCTTTCACGCTCTTCCACCAAGTCTTTGCGACATCTCTAAACATAGAAGTTGCTAGTCCGACCTTCTGTCGGTTCGTGCACACGACGGTCTCAAAGACATCCTCTGTCTGGTCTAACCACTGTTCTGCCTTCAGTGGCTCTTCTGTTCCATAGAACTCAATAGCTCCTCGCTTGCGAAATTTACCATAGAGGGCATTCGGGTCACTCTCTCGAGGCTGCAAGATCACCTGCTGGTCTACATGTGACTGAGCTGGGACTTGGCTTTGTCGGTCTAACATGGTTGTCACTTGGGCTTGCAAGTTCTGCATGGATTGCGATTGTGCCTGAAGGGACTGGAATAACATGAGGATGCGTTCATCTGTATTCGGTGTCTGCGGTGATGGTGCAGATCCGCTCTCGTTATTTCCGGCGTTCTGCTGAGAACCAGAACCTGATGCCATCCTGTAAAATGGAACGAGTCAGACACAAACACAAAACAATAGCGCCCAACAAACCCCAAAGTCTAGAAAGAACACAAAGAAATAATCGTATCCTCACCACGATCCTACATGCCTACATGCTTATCACACTAGAACAGGGAAGGAGCAAGGAATGCTTTGATACCATACAATACGTATGTCACAACCCGAGCCCAGGGTTCGGGGGTTAGCAAAAGCCCAAACCTAATGACACACGTACTCCCGTGCATGCACACGTAGACCGAGTCTAAATGCACACGCACAAGGGAACAAGCACACGTGCCAAGCAAGTATGCGGAAGCTGTAAATATCAGAAACATAAACAACTAATAGCACAAGAAGAGGATACAAGGAAAGGACTGACATAATTACATATGAACGTTTACAAAAGAACAAAAGGATAAATACAATAGTGACATGTCATGACATATACAAGTCTGAAAATCCTCAAAACATGACTCCAACATGATGCATGCCATGAACGCGCTCCCGTGGAGTGATCACATCCACTCCTCTAGGCCTGATGGGGCCCCGGGGGTCTCAACTGGAGCCTGGCCGACCGGCGAGGGTTCGGCAGGGGGATCTGGGCCTGCAACACCACAAACAACTGTGAATACGAAGATTCAGCAAAGTATAAACCATAGCAAGTTAACACACGCTGTGTCTAATAGAGTAAAGAACATCATGTTATTAAAGAAAGCATTTTCGTATACTAGGCTATCATGCAAGAAAGAAAGATGCTTTGTGAATCAAGGATAACATGCTGTGTACATAACTAGTGGCTACTACATTACCATATGCTCCCAAAAGAGGGATCTTGTAACATGCAAAGAACACCATTGTCCGGGCCAGGGTACAATGGGTCTCGGTTTCCTGGGGTCCGGTTCCCCAAGACAAAATCCATACTGCAGCAGGTCCTTATAACTATACCAAATTCACCCCGTCGGGATCCTAAGGCTGAGGCTAAGTAGAGCCTGACCATACAAAGTCAATCATGAAAACCTGAGTAGATCGTGATCATATATCATGCGTGCATATCTGGAATTGAACATATCATACATGTATACTCAGGGTAAATAATCGCAATGTGAAAGTAAAGTAACGGGATACAAGTAATCATGTCAGAGTGTGAGATCAATGATCGAATGCAATATGGTATGCAACAAATCATGCGAAATCGAATCATCTTAAGTTACAAACCAATTCTAATCTAATTATCCGGTGTTTCTAACCGTGCATGATGATGTAGTTTTAAGTTATTCGATACACCGTTGTCTAGTGTTGCCTGGAATCGGGCGGTGCACGAAGTCCCTTAAACCAACACCCATGGGGAGGTGCTTAACATCCGGATAACGAACATGAATGATTCGCAGCCCTCGAGATCATTCACGCGGAGTATCACATTCCGTTGGGCAAGTCTAGGTGCTCTACATTCTATCATGAAGGTCATATAGGTCTTATCTTTACACCTAGCCTTATTCTTCATGTGTGGTTACGGCTTAGCCGTGTGTGTGCTACGGCTTAGCCGTGTGTGGTCTACGGCTTAGCCGTGGCTGAACCGTAGAAGGTCTGTCATTTGCTGACTCTCAGTTATTCCAGAAATTGCACCCTGTATTGTTCTACGGCTGGGCCACGGCTGAGCTACGGCTTAGCCGTAGGGCAATCCACGGCTTAGCCGTGCCCTAGCCGTAGAGGAAAACTGGGTTTTTCTCCTCTCTGGATTGTGAGCCGTAGGTGTTATACGGCTTAGCCGTACCTGCACGAATTTAATTTCCTGAAACCTGTATAGAATGTCTGAAAACTCATCCAATTTATAATTATCAAAGGGGAGTAGACAAGTAGTGAATTAATGAGTAGCAAATGGGCTGTAAATACATATTTCCACATCAATGCATGTAAAAACTATCCAATTCAAATGCATATCAACATGGGTTCTCACAAGCTAGGTTTATACTTGCCTTAGATTGGAAATCAATTGCACACTTGTAGCCCTCAAGCCAAACACAACCTAACACCAAATCAAAGTACATGCATGCATGAGAGATGGAGAGAAAACCACTACACCGATACACCATGCAATTGATAAACAAGAAGGAGAAGAGATAGAGAATGGAGAGGAGGGGAATGGAAGGAAATCCACTTACCTCTCATGCAAGAACCCAATTCCTCAATTTGAACTTGATCGATGAAGGTTGGAGAAGAGAATGCAAGTGAAGAAAAAGAGACTCCACGTGCCCAGCAGGAAATGAGAGAAAACGAGAGAGAACGTGAGAAGGAATGTGAGTTGAGATCGATGGAGAGCTTATATAATCAAATGGGTTGTCCAAATTTACAATGAAAGCCAAGCTAGAAATGTATTTACAGTTTGAGTCAAACTCAGGTCCAATCGAATCACACGACCTCGGTTGCAAATGACGTAGTTACGAAAGTTAACGGGCTCAACGAAAGACACGTGTTGACCTCAAGATGATGCAAAAATGACCATGTCTAAGAAAAGCTAAAATTACGAAAAAGGGCTTGATCTACTTAATCCAGGTCAAACTCAACCCAACTACCTATCCATGACCCGTAACGAAAACAAAACACAAAAAAAAACACAATTAGCAACAAAAACAAGATTAACTAGACGCTAAACGAGGTCAAGCTGGGTCGGAGTGTTACACATGGCATTAATCCAAGAGTCATCTTGAAGTGCTTCAGACACACTACGAGGTTCAAGAGTAGAAATATAATAAATATAACTTACCTCATCACTTACCTGCTGACGAGTGCGTCTAGGCCCATTCACATCTCCAATTATATCAGATAACGAGTGATGTTTCCAGGCTCGAGCCTTTGGATTTAACCTGGATGACGTGCCTTGGCGGGGAATGACTAGATCCATAGAGGGGCTTTGAGAATCAATGGGCGTCCTCGGTTTTTCCTACTCTTTAGAAAAGGCATCTAGTTCAGTGCTAGATGACTTTAGATCTGGTTCATTTGCCTTTGGAGCGTTTTCCTGTTTCACACTAGATCATTATCCTGTGAAGAAGAAGAAAGAGGAAAAATTATCTCATCATCAGAACTAAAATGTGACTCTGCATCATCTACAACCACATTAATTGATTCCATAACAATAGAAGTACGCAAGTTAAATACACGGTATGCTTTGCTATCTAACGAATAGCCAAGAAACACACCTTCATCATTGTGGGAGTCAAACTTACCAAGATGTTCTCGGTCTCTAAAGATAAAGCACTTACTCCCAAAGGTTCTGAAGTATTTAACTGTTGGTTTTCTACCAGTCCAAATTTCATACGGAGTCATCTTAGTTCCAGGTCTAAGATACACCCGATTAATCACATGAACAGAGGTGTTTACTGCCTCAGCCCAAAACTTCTGAGGGATGTGTTTACTATGATCAGAACACGGGCCATTTCCTGGACAACTCGGTTTTTTCTTTCCACAACTCCATTTTGCTGAGGAGTATTTGGGGCTGAAAATTCATGTTTAATTCCATTTTCTGCACAAAATGATTGAAAGAAAGAGTTCTCAAACTCTGTTCCATTATCGGATCTGATTTTAGATATTCCACCACCTTTATCTGCAATCAATTGAAGCCATAAATAATGAAAAACATCAAAAGTTTCGGATTTCTCTATCAGAAATCTTACCCAAGTGAAACGTGAGAAATCATCAACAATGAGAAATATATATTTCTTACCTCCAATACTTTGAATCTGAAAAGGACCCATAAGATCCATATGAAGTAATTCAAGTGGCCTAGATGTAGTCTTATGGTCAAGTGTTTTATGAGGTGACCGATGTTGCTTACCAAGTTGACATGGACCACAGACAATGTTGGAAGGCTTCTGAAATTTGGGAAGTCCTCGAACTAACTCTTGATTAGAAAGAAGTTCAAGGCCTGAAAAGTTGACATGACCTAAACCTTGATGCCACAGATCAACAGTGTCTACTGAAGTTAAGTGACACTATAGACGATCAGAAATCTCAATAACATAACAGTTATCTGAATTTTTCTTTCTATGAAGTACCATCTTTCCTTCTTTATTAACAATGGTACAGTCATTCACAGTAAAATGTACTTCATATTCAAATTCGCAAAGTTGACTAATGCTCAAGAGATTTGCTTTAAGTCCATCAACTAAAAAGACATTGTGAATAGGAGGCATACCTGGAATGTGAACAGTACCTTTACCAATAACATGTGATTTGTTCCCATCACCAAATTGGACGCTACCATTATTACACTTCTCAAGAGAAGTAAATAATGATTTGTCACCAGACATATGTCTAGAGCACCCACTGTCCAAGTACCACATATGTGAATTTTGTGCACGAAGGGTAGTAAGGACCACATTACAGTAAATGTCAGACTTTCAAACCCAGACTTGTCTAGTCTTGACCTTTTGAGAAATGAAATACCTCTTCCAAAGTTGGTTTCTGGTTACATTTCTCAACTTATTACAATGAGGTCTTATGTGTCCTTTAATTCCACAAAAGTGACAGATAGGAATGAATGTAGTACAAAAAGTTTTCTGATCTGATTTATTAGCAAAATTCACTTGTCCATGTGCTTGAACAATGGGTACAGAAGTGGTTAGGGTGGGAACTTTGATGAACTTACCTGGATTCTGCGACGTAGATCCAAGTTCAAATCCTAGTCTTCGTCGATCAACATTTGCCTTCTGAACACAAAGAATTTCTTCCAGCTTCTTTGACCCTTTATTCATTCTTGATAAGTTAGATTTAGCTTCAACAAGCTCAGCTGAAGTTGATTGAAGCTTGCGAACCAATAATGCATTCTCTTCTTTGCAGGATTTTAATTCCTCACTAACAGTTTCCAATTCAGTGGAAGTCTTAAGGGACTGATCATGTAACAACTTCCAATTGTTACTTGCATCAAACAACTTGTTAAACAAAAGAATATTCTGAGAGTCTAGGGTAGATATCTTACCTTGAGCTTCTTTCAATTCCTTTTTAAGAGACGTAATCACTTTTTCAGAAATTTCCACTTTTCGCTCAAGAGCATCGTTAATCAAGGCAACCCTTCTTGAATATTTCAACAGCTTGTCATAGGCATTTAATAACTCTTTCTCAGACCGGGGCATGTCATCCATAGAAGAATCACTATCTGAATCCAAATCCGACCCTGCACTATTGGCATTCTTGATAGAAGAACTATTAGACTTAGCCATAAAGGCGATAAATTTAGCAACATCAGACGATTATGATTCTTGTAATTGTTCTTCTTCTTCAGAATCTTCATCCCAAGTGGCATTTAAGACTTTACCTTGATTACTCTGATTCCTTAGAGTTCGATTGACGCACTGAGATGCATAGTGACCAAATTCCTTGCATTCATAGCATTGAGTGTTTTTAGGAGGTCTCTTGGAAATATTCTTTTCAGGCTTAGTCATAGGATTCGAAAATGGCTTAACATTGGAAGTGAAATTTGACTTGTTTTTAGACTTGATTTTATTGTAAGGCTTTTTCAAATCCCTTTTTTCAGAACTCTTCATAGCCTTTTTGAATTTTCTAACAAAAAACGCATCAAAATCTAGGTCATCAGAGTCTGGTTCAGAAACATCACTCATTCCCTAATTTGGAAGAAATCAAGGTAATACCCTTTGATTTTCTAGTTGATCTCAAATTAGCTTCAAACGTCTATAGATTACCAACTAGTTCATCAACTAAAAGGGTATCCAAATCACTCGTTTCTTCAATTGCCACAACCTTGGGGTCAAATCTTTCAGGAAGAGATCGAAGAATTTTTTGAACAAGTTTGTTTTCAGGTATGATCTCCCCTAGATTAAAGGTTGAATTCACCACATCATTTAGTTTGATATAAAACTCATCGAATGTTTCATTTTCTTCCATGATTAGGGTTTCAAACATAGTGGTCAATTTCTAAAGTTTCGACCTTTTCACCCTACCAGTTCCTTCATGAACTGTTTCCAAGATACACCATGCTTCTTTAGCGATGTTACACTTAGAAATTCTTCTAAATTCAGTGGTGAAACACCGTTAAAGATAGCATTCATAGCTTTACTATTAGCAAGAAAAAGCAGACTTTTCCTCCTTACTCCACTGAGCCATAGGTTTAGGGATTTCAACATTCCCATCAAAAGTAACAGTAAGTGGAGAGTAAGCAATATGAATGGCTTGCCAGACATCAATATCAATAGACTGTAAAAAAGCAACCATTCTTACTTTTCAATTTGCATAGTTTATTCCATCTAAGTAAGGAGGTTTATTGGTTGAAGTGCCATATTTAAGAATCTCCATAGCAGACATAATAACAAATCAAAACTATGGTAAAAGCCTGCTCTGATACCAATTGAAAAGCTTTTAACCCTTGACACAGCTTAAGGTCCTAAATGATGTATGCTATGTAGAGATCAACAGCAATCAAACAAAATAGATGGACACAGAGTTTTTACGTGGAAAAACCCAAACAGGAAAAAACCACGGGACCTACCACCGGTCCGTAAAAAATAATCACTATGAAAGAGAAGTTACAAAACTACTTACTACCATTTTTTCCAGTTGAACCCAACCTAAGGGATTGAAGCTCTTCTTGTTGACGCACACGCCGTTCACTCTTTTCTGGATTGATCTTCACGTCTTGATGCCTCTCAAGACGAACACATACAGCAGTGAAGAGAACTGGTACGCAGAAGGAGATGTTACAGAACTTCAAGTACAGAAAACCTTCTGGGAAGATGAAATCTCTCTAAGAATGAATGGTTTTGATCTGGAGAGCACACCCTCTTCATGGGAGAGTTGTTCCTTAAATAATGAGGAACCCTATAGTCCTTTTCGTCATTGATTCGCAAAGGATAAGGACGCGCACAAGGCAATCTCGAAAAAATAGAGCGTCTGTATTGCGCGACTGTCGATCCAGCGGACCGATCGGGTACCCAAGCCGACCGGTCGGGTATCAGGTCCAACCGGTCGGGAACTCATCCAATTGGTCAGTCTTCAGTTCTGTCTACAGGTGTCAGTATACAGGAAATTCGACCGGTCTGTTATCCAATCCAACCAGTCCGAAGATAAAACGCCTTCATTCCAATGTCTAGACAAAAGATCATCATCTGTATGCTTCAAGGAGACTTCAGTCCATCTAAAAACATAAAATTATAATTCTTAAAACCCAAGTTTTGTCAATTCCATGAATTTACCAATATTACATGCCTTTCAACCAGTGAACATCCCAACAAGTTTCAAGCAGCGGGCCACGCTAATTGATGAAATTTGGCATGGTTCTGGTGACCATTAATCCTCTGATATTGATTGGTATGTGAAGCGCACTGTGCTTGGTGGAATTTACTCAACATCTGAGGTGTACATGGTAACAGATCACTCTCCAGGTTTGTTTGTTTCTCCTGTTTTTCTGCTATTTTCTGCAATTTATAGTCCTGACATGCTGCTGCCATTTCATACAAGTGTGGCCGTGACTCATTGATTCTGATGTTTAATGTAATTTGGTCCATTGTGAATGGGGATGCCTCAGAAACTGTTCAGCTTGGGGGATCGTAAGCAGCCTTTGTTTTTTCCTTCCCCGCATTCAAATAGATGAGCAATGATAAATAAAGGAATTCAAAGAATAATATAGCAGGATCTAGATGGTTCAGGTTTTCCTGTCTTTTAAGTTTTTTGGAGAAGACACCCCCTGCCACGTTCAGCGGGGCTGAAATGATAAATGTTCTGAATCTCCAAGTTATGGGCCCCACTCGTACAGAATTGTCAGATCAGGTCACTCTGCACGACTAATGCATTATGAAACTGGTAATTCCATCTAACGATTAGATTGTTAATAAAGTGTTAAAATGTGTGCTGGTGTGCTTGTCATTTATTTCAGAGTTTCGTGATACATGGTCATTCTTGGATGGTCGCATCAAAGATGCTTTTGATCTACAGAAAACTGTTCAAGAGGTAAAATGTCATGACTTAACTGCTTTATGCTTTTGTTGTTGGAAATGCCTGTAGAGACTAGTGAGCTTATGTAGATCCAGCTATCAGTCTTGTCCACCCATGAAGGCTGCCTGACCTTAACTCCAATGCTTTTGAAGAATATTATGATTGAATGGTTCTAACCATTGACCATTCAAAATAAATGTTACCAGCCATTTGATAAATTTTCTAGAAAATGGTTGGCTCACATCACTTTAGCAGGAGAGGGCCAGATCTTTGGATCATCTAGTCTGTGGGCTCACATTGGATTGCTTTTAAATTTCAACCACAATTTTGCTTGGGTGATCTTAAGTCTTAATCATTCAATTATTGTTAGGGAAAATGCTTGTGTAAGATTAATTATACAGAAAGGTCCAATCATTGATTAACCTATCCATCCATTGGGTTTTAACGAGTATCCTTGATACCTTTCCCTATTCATTTTGACTATATGTACCTATTTTCTACTCGTTTAAGCAATTAATGGTAAACTGGATAGATTCTAATTGATTAGTGTTGGGAAGTCCCAGATGCTAATATGTGATCCATTTTGGAGGACCTCACTTGTATAGGTGTTCATTCTTCTTCACCTGTTAAGGAGTTCAATCAAAGGTGACTCTTCATAAAGTGTTTCAAGATTTTCTTTAATGCGTAGAATTTGACAGAATGCCACTTCATTTATTATTATTATTATTATTATTATTATTATTATTATTAATAAGATGGAATGCTACTTCATTTTTGAAATTCCAAATTGTATTTTAGCATGCTGGGGCTCTGAGTGAATAGAAATCCGCTTCGAGTTATTGGTTACGATTTTGCTGTTGTTCAAATGAAAGCTAACTATGTTGCTCAACTTACCAGTAGACCTAGCCTATTGGGCCATGATACGTACATGATAGGTCAACCTGATGGACGATCCATGCATAGATGGGCTGGGATCACATTTTATATTCTTAGCAAAAGCCAACTATGGCATGCATTTGCCGTAACAATAGTACGAACATTGGCAGGCAACGTATCTGGCGGAAGCCGTCGGAGCTGGAATGGGGAGCTCTTTAGAGGGTTTTTTGAAGAGGGTATGTCAGGGATCCAGTTGAAGAATGCCATATTCTGTCAAGTCCAGGACACAAGCTTCGGATGTTGTTGCTTCTTCTATTCTCTTGGTAAGACTGGTTGATTCTTGGAAATATAAGCCCGAATCAGCTGCAGTCGAGAAACACCTCCTGTGAGGACATTTTGACATTTAAGGTTAATGCCTTCTCTCATTTATGTTTTATGGAAGGTAACTCTAAGAAATTATTATCCACGTATACAAGCGACAAGGAAAAGTAAAAACGTAGCAGAAAGAAAATCCAGTTAACAAAAGCTACAAAATCATAAAACAGCAGTCACATGTCACTAATTATGTCCAAACCATATTGAAACCAGCCGCGGGGGTGGTTTTATTACGAGGCTGGGGCTAGAAACGGGCATCCCAGAATTCTTGAAACTAGGGGAGGGGTCATTTTATTTAGGATTGCAAACGGGTATCCAATTCTCTAATTATTCGAACGTTTCGACCCGTGAAAAAATGAGTTTGAAACTTATTTTAGGTTTTGATTCATAAATGGATATGGGTCTGGAACCCAATTTAATTTCTGATTAGATGCATCCAATGAGAAGAGTGAGGGCTTGAAGTGGAGTGATGTGGATAAGGGTAGCCAAATGTAACTATAATCCGACCAACCTCTCCCTCAATTTTAAACTTCAAAGTTAAGTGGTCTTACAGGTGTTCTCTGTGATTTAATCCAAGGTCGGATAACCATTTTGATCAGTGTCAAATTGAGATAAGCGTCACTTCACGAGTTTAAATGTGTGGGCGGGTATGAAATGATCATAGCTGTGGCTCCATTTTGTACACAAGATCAGTGGTCTTTCTGTGTTTTTCTTTTCTTTTCATTTTATTTATTTAGGTTTATGGTACAAGGAGCATTTATATACAAATTGACACATTAGGCTGCGTTGAGCAAGGCTGGTTTGCGTGAAAATGTATTTTATTTTTTCTTTTCTTGGTAATAGATTAAAAATAGTAGGGCAGCTTGACCAAACGGTAAAGGCTTACCAGTAGCGTCCTGGAGGACGCAAGTTTAAGTCACAGATATAGTCTCCTTAAAATAAAGGTAAGGTTGCATACATCTTACCCCTTCCTTGCCTCTTATTTCAATTCAAAATCAAACAAGTAGAAATTGGTGATAGGAAAGGGTTTTTCATATTTCATTTTTGGGTGACGAAAACGGTAGATTTTCATTGGAAAGCCAAACCATCTAAACTGCACAGCGCCCACATGGACTTTAGCACTCCTTTAGTCTTGGCGACTGACCAAATTGGACTTAGATAGTTTTTGGTTTTGGCTTGGTCATAGGGCTTTTTACTTTAAAAAAAAGCCCAAAACCTTTGTAAAGCTTGTTTGGTTATTACATTTTTAATGGGGCTTTCTATAAGCAAAAGTTAAAAAACCAACATTTTCAGTAAGCATCTCAGTGCCCACTTCACGATAAAAAAGTGAAGCCCTTTTCACAAATAAATTTTTTTTACTACTTATTTAAAAACCTAATGGCATTTTGAACTTTATTTCAAAACTACTATAAGACTCCATTGTAAATAGAGTTGTCATTGAAGACGCTATTAACAATGGAGTCTTCATTTATGAATTTTGTAAAAATAAAAAAAATTAAAAATTATCTTTGAATCTCGTAAAAAAAAATAAATATTTTTAAAAAATTGAAGATAAAAAAATTTTAAAAAAAAATTATTCAAGACGCCATTGGAAATAGAGTGTTCAATGAAGACTTCATTCTTAATGGAGTTTTCACTTAAAACTCTATTCCTAATGGAGTCTTCAGTGAAAACTCCACTAAAATTTATTTATATACACTTGATGGAAATAAAAGAAGACAACCCAACCCTATTTGCAAAAGCAAAACAAATAAAATCACTAACAAAAGCAAAACGAATGAAACCTTTGGCAAGAGCAAACCGAAGCCTCTTCTTCCATACAGAGGATCGGTGGTGATCAGGGGCGAACCTTGTTGGGTTTATGTCTTGTATTCCGGTTTAGCCGGATGAGTCACTGGGTTAGCCAGGGACTGGTTTAAGGTCAAGGGTATTTTGGTAATTATACCGGGGCTTTCTTGGTGGCCAAGAAAGCGGAGATTATATATATGTATAGTCTGTAACCCTAGACCGTGCGGCGGCGGCGGCAGTTGCCCGTGGTGTTCCCACACCACGTAGGAGAGATGAGGTGAGGGTGTGGGAATCTCTTGTATGCTTTACTTGTCATAGTGAAGATGTTCGTCCTCCTGTGCCCGTGGATATAGCCCTGTTTGGGTGAACCACGTACATCTCGGTGTCTCTTCTTGTGTGTGGCTTGTTTCGTGTTGATCTTGTAATTCATGGATGCGCACAACGGGTGATTGTCTGAAAATCACAACAAACCTACAGCTATTGCTTTGAAGTTGCTTTGGCCAAGCCCCCACAAGTTGTTTCTCAAAAGCAAAACCTAACCTTTCCTTCTCTTTCCCTTCCTCTCTCCAAAATCTCAATACCCTTTCTCTGCCTCTCTCCCTTCCTTTCTTAAAATTGCCAAGCCCCTTTCTCCTCCTTAGCATCCCTCCTTCCTCTCTCAAAACTCCCCAAATCACAGAAACTGAGAGTGTGAAACACTCATCACTCTCCACCTCCGGCAACTGGCATCTACATTGGAGCACCACTGTCCTTCCGTCCCTTTCTCCGGCAAGTGGGTTGCTCTCTCTATCCCTTTCACTGTCTCTCAGTCTATCTCTCTATCTCTCTCGGAGATTTCTGTAACAGCACCCACAAATATCATAGCTTCTTTTTCAAATAGTGTCCATTTATGAGATCAATATTTGCTTCATTGCTTGCATTTCAATTTGGTGTAGAAAATCACAAAGTTGGCATTTAAAAAACATTCCTACATTACAGAGAGTTGACCAATGTTTAGTTGTATTTGATGTTTCCATGTGTGTTATGTACATGAGCTTTGTTCTATTTGTTTCTGAGCTTTAATTAGTGGGGTTATTTATTAGTATTATTACAAGTAGGATCAAGTCAATATTAGTCTTTGTATCATTATTAAATCTAAGAGAACTGTTCAAATCTAGTTGATTGGATTACAGGAATAGTCCAACTTTAGTGTTTAAATTCAGTCATTTAAGGGTGCGGTAATTTTTAGTTTGTAATTAATTAAACAAATATACAAACATTGTAAGTTGAAAGAATGAGTATGGATTTGTATAGGTACAGATTCTAAGAATAACACACAATACAAGAGTCTTTTTTTTTTCCTTCCAAACTACCATATATTTGGGTTCCAACTCAATCTCTTTTGGATCTTGCCAATCAAGAAGAAACTTAATGATCACAACATTATTACAACCAGCTGCAGCATGGAGCGGGTTTGTCCGATCTGCAGGAAAGTAGGCAAAAATGAAAAAATCATAGTGCGACATATTGACATAGCCATGCCGTGAAAAATATGACTAACAAATTTATTAGAACCAAATTTGTAAGAGAAACACAGCAAATCCCCCAAATCCACCCAAAATGTAAAACACAATTCAAAGAAAATGTCAAAGAAGGAAAAACAAAACAAAACAAATCAACTATCCATGGTCAGATATGCTAAATTCAATTTCTTAAACGCAATTTAAGAAGAGATGAAAATTCATGTATTCTAAGTCAGAGAAAGAGAGATGTAGAAAGACACTTACATGTTACAATTACACTCTTAGATGGTTGTTATGCCATGTGCTCGCTATAAGTCTATGTTTCACTCACCTCTCAGTTCTCACTGCCCAAAAGGCACTATACACTCACTGGATACTACACTTAGCCACTCCTCTCTTCCATACTCACCACTACACTATACACCCGTCACTTCTCACTACTCACTTGCATGCAACCAATGACTTTAATACTATCCCTAGAGTTTTCAGGGGTGATTTTAATATGGTTAGGTTTCCTTATGAAAAGAAAGTGAGAACTTCCATTTCTCATACTAGGGCATTATTTTTTGAGTTTATTGAGGATAATGATTTGATTGACAATCCGCTTCATGGGAGAAGGTATCATGGTCTAACAATAGGGAGTAAGCAGCTCTTAGCACGATTGCTAGATTTTTATTATCAAAGGAATGAGATGACCATTTTCCTAGATTTATTCAGCTTGCAGTACCAATTTCAGATCATTGCCCGATCAAGTTGAGCTCTAGCTCTATAGATTGGGTGCCCAAGCCTTTTCATTATGAGAATTGTTGGTTGTAGAACAAATAATTTTTGGGTTTGGCTCGCTCTTGGTGGAGTCAAGTGGAGGTTACTAGTTATGCAGGCTTCAAGATTTATAGGAAGTTCTATATTCTTAAAGATCAAATAAAAAGATAGAATAGAGAAGTCTTTGGTCAAGTTGAGGAATCTAGAGAAGCTTTATCCAAAGTGGTAGAAGATTTTGATAAGGGGAGAAAATGGAGTGAGTCTAGAAGAAGTTGTTACAAAGAAAATGCTCTTAAGAGGATTTGGGATCTCAATCACATGAACGAAATTTCTTGGAGCAGAAATCGAAAGTCACTTAGCTCAAGGAAGGTGATAAAAACACTAGTTTCTTCTGTCATAAGGCTTCCATAAGGAGAAGGGTAAATTATTTGGGGGCAATAAGGTGAGGTAGTACAGTTCTTGAAAGTCCTATTGAGATCAAGGAGGTTGCTTGTTTTTTTAAAGATCTTTATAAGGCAAAAATTTTACTAGACCAAAGCTTGACACTGTATTTTTTCCTATGATCTCAAGAGATGTTTGTTCAAATGTGGTTGGAAATGGAGTTTGAAGAACAGGAACTGGCTCTAGCTTTGGAGGAGTGTGGTGGGGATAAGGCCCCTGATCCAGATGAATTCAATTTCTCTTTCATTAAGGCAGGTTGGGGGTTCCTCAGCAAGGATTTTGATGACTTGCTCTTAAATTTTCATAGGAGGCCGGAAAAAATCAATAGGGAGATGATTGTAACTTTTTTCTCTCATCCCTAAAATGCCTAATCTAATGGAGCTTTGTGATTATAGACCTATAAGTCCTGAAGGGTGTGTATAAATTGTTAGCAAAGATTTTGACAAATCGTTTGAAGAGTGTTCTACGTCTCATTATTGACACGATACGTTGCCTTTTTTGAAGTATCCATGCATCATAGGTTAGAAGGTTCCTTATTCTTTACCTTGGTCTTCCGATTAGGGCCAAGCCAATAGCCAAGGATTTGTGGGATCCAATTATCAACAAAATTGAGAAGAAGCTATCATCTTGCAAGAAGTAATACTTATCTTTGGGTGGGATGATTATATGATAAAAGCTTGCTTATCTAATATCTCAGCCTTTTACATGTCTCTTTTCAAAATGCTAAAGGTGGTTGTGAAAAAGGTGGATCACATCTATAGGAATTTTTTATGGGGGGGTCTGGGTGATAAGAAAAAAAATCCATCACTTAAAGTGGAGTGGGGCTTTGGGTCTTGGTAGTTTGGAAAATAAGAATATGTCTTTGTTGATGAAGTGGTGGCGGAGGTTTGGGGATGAGAGGTAAGGTCTTTGGAGGAAGGTCATTGCTACTAGATATGGTAAGGATAGTTGGGGTGGTGGCCGTCTCTTGTGAGGTGCCATTGGGAAAGTGTTGTCTAAAGGGGTTTCTTTTGTGGTGGGTGAAGGGAAGGAGGTCAAATTATGGTTGGATGATTGGATGGGGGTGGACCTTTATGTGAGATATTTCATTAGTTAAAAAGTGGTGTCTAATAAAGAATCTGCTATCAGCGACCATTATGAGGTGAGGGAGGGTGCCATTATGTGGATTGTGACTTTTAGGAAAAGGCTCCGCTTGTCGGAGATGTGCAATATGGGGACTTTTTGACTCTTTTTTCTAATGTATTTTTGTGCAGGGATTACAAGGACTCTTGAGTTTGGAAGCACTCAATATTCAAAGAGTTCTTAGCTAGAACTTTTCATTTTGGCTTTAAAGAACCTTTCCTCCCAACCTTCTCCTTCTTTGGTTTGGATGGGGCTGGTTCTTCCACAAGTTGTGGTCTTTTGTTGGCTTGTTATTGCGGTAAAGGTGTCTACATCAGATAATTTGAGAAAAAGAGGATTGACGACATTTAGTATCTCTAACATTTGCATGATGTGTCGAAAGGAGGAAACAATGAACCACTTTTTTCTACATTGTGAAGTTGTTACTGGTATGAGTTACTTTTGCGGTAGGTGTGGGGTGGCTTGGTGCAGTATGAAGAATATTGCAGATGTGGCAAAGTCTTGGGCAGGCAATCCATATGTTGGTGTGGGCATATGTTGTGGAGGATGATTTCTTTTGTTATTCGGTGGTCCATTTGGAAAGCAAAAAATTATAGAATTTTAAAAAAATGTCTCATCTTCTTCAAAGGAGTTGGTTTTCAATCTCTTTGTTGATTGCAAATTAGGCTTTACTTAGAACGGAGTTTTCAAACTTTAGTCTCAATGATATTTTTGTCAACATGCAGTGTGGCCGTTTTAAGATGAGGACGTCTGAGCATTGCCTCCCACCCACATACACACATGCCCCTTTTCTTAGTGTTCTGAAGTTTAATGTCGACTGTGTTGCTAGAGGTAAATCGAGGCCTACAGGAATTACGGGGTCCTTCGAAATAGTGAGGGAGTGGTTTTATTTATGTTCTCCAAGCAATGGGGGTTTGTGATTCCAATAAAGCAAAAGTCTTAGCCATTTTAGAAGGCCTGAGCTGTTTCTTTGAAAATTTTCATAATGTTCTTATTATGGAGAGTGACTCCTTTAATGCAATTATGTGGCATACTAATCGGAAGAACAACCCGTGGAAATTCGAATTCCTCTATAATGAGATTCGGTTGTTGTCTTCCACTATCAATGTGTATTTCTATCATGAACTTAGATCAACCAACTACTTCACCGATGCTTTAGCTAAACAAAGAGTTAAAAGGATATCTCCTTGAGAGGATATTATCTAGAAATTTGTTTTTTTTTTTTTTTTGGAGTATAATGCTCGTGTACCTCATTACTCTTTCATTGTTAGTGCTTCCTCTTTCGTTTTTGTGCTTTTTCCTCTTTCTCATTGTTAGGTCTATATCTTGTATTCTGGTTTAGCAGGACTGGTTCATTGGTTTAGCCAATGACCAGGTTAGGGTCAAGGGTAATTTGGTCTTTTACCGGAGCTTTCTTGGTAACCATGAAAGCAGACATTATATATTCATGTAATGTGACCTTAGACTCTGTATAGGAGATGTGACAGATCTCTTCCCCGTGGTGTAAACCACGTAGGGCCATGTAGGGTGTAGAAAGGTGTGAGTTCTCTTTCTCGTGGTGTTGACACCCCACGTATGGCAGGGTGCTATGAGTATGGCAAGGTGCTATGAGAGCAAGATTAAACATATGAAGATTAAAGAGCTAAGTGTTAGGGGAGAGGGAGTCCTTGTAATGAACTGCACAGTATCCTTCATAGTGAAATCGAGCAAGATGCTAATAGCTCGTGGATGTAGCATTTATGGTGAACCACGTAAAATCTCTGTGTCATGGTTGCATGATTTTCTTGTTCTTTATATGTGTGATGGTGTTTTGCTTCTGCATGTGCACTACACTTATTTTGTTCTAATTTCCCTATAAACTTCTTTTCATTAATTAAGTTTTCTATTATGGTTCCAAAAAAAAAAAAAAAAAGGTCCGAACATAGACCACCCTCAACTTTGGCGAGATCGCACAACATTTTTCTCCGGCAATTGTCTTCGTTATCACCACGGTATTTCTCCTACTCAGTTGCAAGGAGAGCCTTGATTGTTTGATTGGTTAACTTTTTTTTTACCCCCATGAATTGGCATTATCCAAGTATTTTATATCCATTCACTGTTTAAATTAACGACGATCAAATGTGCTGGGGAAGCATTTCAATACTATGGCTTCTTTTCATCTTCGCTTTCTGTACCGGCTTGTAAGTTTGGGAAATTCTCTCTATAAGTGCCTGTGGGAATGATTGTTCGTTGCCCAAATTTCACAACCCAGTCATGGAAATGCTATTTATAACTTTTAAACCTCTAGGGCCAACTGTAGTGTGTATCTATTTCCTGTCCATGAATCATAAAAGGTCGTAATGATGAGCATGAGTGATTATGCTTTAAACCACACTGTCCCAATGAAGTACTACACTTGGAAATCTCATTTTGTAAAAGAGAGAACAGTTGGGCTATGAAGGAGCTGCAAACCTTGATGTAGGCTCACCTCGATTGATAATAAACACTGGGATAGGGTGGGATTGGAAAGTTTTTAATGTGGGCTTTTAGAGGTGGACCATTATTTAGTTATGATTCAATGATTGTCGTAACCATTTATTTAAGGGCCTTGACATTTTGAGGTTGTCTTCATGAGTTCCATTTGGAGCTACTAACATTTTGCCTGTTGCCTTTTGTCTGTTTATATTGATTTTTTTCAGGTATGGCAGTTGGAATGGGACATGAGTGGTATGGCATTGGCATCGACTGGAGGCGATGGGATGGTTAGATTATGGCAGTCCAACCTTATGGAGTATGGCATGAACAAGCTGCTCTTGGAAGTAGTTGACATTCGCACACTTCTCTCCCTCAAGAATAATTATTCTTTTTTTCCCTCATTTAATCTTTTTGCTCTTTTACTTTAAGTGTGTAATTTAAAGAAGAAAGTAAAACTCACTTTTGTTTCCTCATGTAATACTACGACTCTTAGGTGTTTGTGCAGCTCTGTCATTTGGGCATTCTGCAAAAGCCCTTTGGAAAAGGTTTTGTCACAAAGTTGAAATAAAAAAAAACAAGTTTAAAATTTTCCTCTTGGAAAACTACTCAATCAAATTGCAGAAAATTTGCATGCAAGGAAAATTGGAGCATTTTCTGGTGCATTGCAGAGTCCTTTATATTGGTGGATTATTATATAAGCCTACGCCACTTTGAGCCTTGATTTTTGTTTTTGTAGTGTGTTCAAACTTATGATCGAACCATCCGACTTGGCTACCCTTGTGAAGTACTGAAATTCATATTTGACACTCGCTGAATTAAAAATGTTCTTAGAAAGTCATTGAATTTTGGGCTTTAAATTCAAAAAGTGATGTTTGGTGTGCCTCTGGTGGGTCTCAAAATGATTTTAAAACTCGGCTGAGTGCGAGTAGGACACCAAGTTTCCTTTTTAGAATCGAACCAGCCTAGTCACAGTGTGTGCCTGGTGGGTCTTAAAATGCCGCCATGCCTCCTATTTTAGAAAAGCCCTACAAAATTTAGTTCGAAAAATGCATTATAGGATTTCTTGGGGGATAGTCTTTGCTCGTCAGAATCAGATAACCCTTAGAGGAAAACCAAAGGTCCGGAGACTGGATTGGTGAGGAATATCTTAAGTTATTATAAAAAAAAAAATCTAGTATGACAGCCACTCAATCGTTAGGAAGTGTGCCTAGTATGAGAGCCACATCCATAAGTCAAGTTGATGTTTGGATTGAAGCAGTTTTAATGATCTATACGTGCATGTTTATTTGATAGAATATATTTTATAGTCAAATGAGCTCCTCTTCGGAGCGGAACCATGAAATTTGTCTGGCACTATGACAAAAACAATTCTTAGGGGCAATATAAGATAAAATCTCAAAATAAATAAATAAATAAATAAATTTCTATACCAATAGCGGGTTTCCAAGTTTCTTTTTGGAGCCAATGTAACGAAATTGGTTTTTTATTTTTATCAAATGCTAGTGTCTTCTCCAAATTTTCTCTCTTCAACCCCTCTAGCTCCCCAAAAAATTATTACAGTGGTGAGGAGTAGAACATATAAGGTAGCCATGCATATGGGACGTAGATGAAAACAATGTGTGGACTCACTTATGGTCAATTTAGCCCCCTTGAACATTGGTTGA
Organism: Sextonia rubra; assembly: GCA_037013555.1. Taxonomy (NCBI): domain Eukaryota; kingdom Viridiplantae; phylum Streptophyta; class Magnoliopsida; order Laurales; family Lauraceae; genus Sextonia; species Sextonia rubra. The sequence continues at coordinate 129,356,510 of JASUAD010000001.1, forward strand.
TCACATACTTGCCTAAATGTGAGCTCGAGATCAAGTTGATAAATCCCAGTTTTATTGAAATTAACTCAATTAGAACTTTTGGGTTCTTAAATCAATTGCAATTGGGTTAGGTTGATTATTTGTTAATTCCTACTCCATCATGAGAATGGCTAGGTTATGATCGACTATTATATATATTAAAACTCTAAGAATGAAGGCCTCTGAAGGGTGCCACATCAGCACTCTCTATTTGTTTTTTTTAGAGCATCACATCAGCATCCCAATGGCACTAACTTCCCTATTCTCACTCCCTCTACCACCTCACTTCCCTAAAATCTCTCCTTTCTTTTATCTCTATGCAAACAAATGCCGTGCTCAATGGGATTGGAATTGGAATCATAAATTAGCATCCACTGCGTGAAATCAGCATTACGCCTATGCCTACGCCTACGCCAGCTGGGAATTGATGAAGATCTTTCAATCCAATCCAATACAATCCAGTATAATCAATCATTGCTTCGGCCCCACTTACCTCACCTCTTACTCTCTAACTATGTTGTAGTTGGCCACGTGGCCTTCTCCACTTGGCTCTTGGATAGACTTGAGACTCTCGTGATTAGAGTCAAGTCTCCTTTGCAGGTTCCATCCACCACCATCATAGAAATTACAAAACGCTCCTTCTCTTTCTTAATGACCAAGGTAGAAGAAAAAGACTATCGGCCACGTGGCCTTCTACACTTGGCTCTTGGATGGACTTGAGACTCTCTTGATTAGAGTCAAGTCTCCTCTACGGGTTCCATCCACCACCATCACAGGAATTACAAAACGCTTCTTCTCTTTCTTAATGACCAAGATAGAAGAAAAGAACTATCGGCCACGTGGCCTTCTCTCTTGGATAGACTTAAGACTCTCATGATTCGAGTCAAGTCTCCTCTACAGGTCCCATCCACCACTATCACAGGAATTATAAAACGCTTCTTCTCTTTTTTAATGACCAAGATAGAAGAAAAGAACTATCGTCCACGTGGCCTTCTCCACTTGGCTCTTGGATATACTTGAGACTCTTGTGATTAGAGTCAATTCTCTTTTGCGGGTTCCATCCACCATCATCATAGGAATTACAAAATGCTTCTTCTCTTTCTTAATGACCAAGGTAGAAGAAAAAAAAAACTATCAACTACAAATGCAATGCAATCCAATGCAATGTGCAAAATTACATCTTTGTAGTAGTAGCAATTGGTGGAAAAGGTGGAAGATAGTCACTCTAATTTGGTTCTCCTCTACATTTCTCTTCTTCCTTATTCTTCGAATGGCCTCCCAATCTTCTTCTTCTTCTCACTCATGTATTCAATTCACTTCTCTCTCTCTCTCTATATCTAAATCGAATTGATATCCTTCTTTGGCTCTTTTTCTTCGGTGAAAGATTTGATCTCTTTTATTGGATTATTTATTTTTCTTATGCTTGATTTGAGAAGGCTGTAATTTGGATGGGGTTTTTTCTAACAACTTGCAACAACTCTATCAATGCTCAAAATCTCTTCTTTTTTCTTTTTAATCTTAATTGTTTACATGTAACTCTGTTTATTTGAAATTGGTCATGGGGAAGGCCCATTGATTTTCTTGGCATAGGCTCAACATGGGTATTGGTGGGCCTCCTCGGTAAACAATTAAAGTTATTGATTAAGTTCATAACTGTGTTCAAGGAGGAGATGGGATCAATTTATTGGATATAATAATCAAATTTCTACTTTGCAATAAATATATTTTCTCTAAAAAATTGCTATTTAATGCTTGGTATGTGATATTCATGATTCTTTCATAAGTAGAACCTCTTAATTGATTTTTCAAATTTAAGAATAATCTAAAATAGGTTATAGGTCAAAGATGTTACTTGCATTTCTATATGATTTTTTAATATGTTTTTTTATAGTAAAATCTAGGTCCGGGCCTTTGTTTCTAGTATTTAAAATAAAATATTACACACCTTACACGGATTGATAAAATTACTAGTACAAGGACAGTAGTCAATTCCACCCTCTTTGCAGGGACTCTTCAAACGAAGGTGATGGAAATAGGGCTCCTAACAGAGTACTTGGAAGAAACCCAGATGAGAGAACCTTGAGAAAATGGAGATGACCTAGCACCGGCCCCACTACTACTGAAAGTCACCGAATAAGTCAGCTTCTGGTTGGCTTGCTTGAAGTAGAGAGTATTTGGACTAACACTGCTTATCACTCCTTGAGGGTTGAAAACCTGCACCTTGTAAGATGAGTAAGCCTCCCCAACATTCGTTACAGTTCTCGTAAACATCTGAGAAGGCCCCAAACTCACAGAAAACGATGGGTAGTTGAGTTCTCCTGGTGCAATTTTCTTGTAACTAGAGCACTTGGTGGAACTTCTAGTGATGATGCCAAGTTGGCTGTCATTGTAGCCCAACCCACACAGATAAGAAATGTAATCCACTGCTGAAAGGTCATAAACCAGCCCAGGGTCGCTAGCCCTGGAAGGGTTCACATGCCCGGCACCCATCGCAAAAAAGTTGGCCGGGCCGTGTGTCTCATCGACGATCCCCTTCCAGTCGGCGGTCGTCATCATGGCAGACTTGATTGCAGCTGGTGACCAATTGGGGTGCGCGCTCTTGATCAATGCGGCGATGCCACTCAAGTGAGGCGCTGACATGGAGGTGCCGGAGATAATGTTGAAGTCCGGGGCACCGGAGGGAGGTCCAACGGGGAACGGCCATGCGGCGAGGATGCTGACACCGGGGCCAATGATGTCCGGCTTGAGGATGCCGGGGCTTGAGATGGGAGGACCTCTTGATGAGAAGGATGCGACCACTGGAGAAGGTTTGGTTCCAAGGATGGTCCCTTCGAAGAAAATGGTGGCAGTGGGAGAGGTGGAGGAGTTTAGATAGGACTTGATCTTCAATCCAGCGACGAAGCTGACATGCGAGGCAGGAAGAACATGGGGGTCTGCTATAGTAGAAAACCCATCTGCCTCTCTGTTGAGTAAGATCATGGCGGCACCACCCGCGCTCTTCACGACGGAGCCCTTGTCCACTCTTCCAGTGGCTCCTCCTCTGTCGCAAAGCACTATCTTTCCCCTTAGGTCCGTTCCATTCAAGGAGCCCTTGGTGCAGGTCGCGGTCTCTGGCTTCCCATTGAGATAGACTAAAGGAAGCAGGGTGGGTTTGAAGTCTCTAGGTTGAAATACAGACTCCCCATCGAATTCTTCTCCATCTCCCAAACTTACGGTTGCTCTGATGCTTCTATCTATAGTACTTGCACCCACGGTGAGTATCCATGGGGCCTCGTTCGAGAGAGTGCCGTCGAAAGGCCCAGAATTCCCAGCAGAACAGCTAACGAAAATTCCTTTCTGCATCGCCCCAAATGAGGCAATTGCAATGGTGTCTTCGAAGAGGTCTGTAGAGGAACCAACAATGGAGATAGAAAGAACGTCGACACCATCTTCAACGGCAGCATCCAGACCAGCCAGCATATCGCTATGGGCGCAGTCTTCTCCGAAGCAGACTTTGTAGATTGCAAGGTGAGCTAATGGTGCCATCCCAGCTGCGGTGCCATTGGCATTCCCGAGCAGGCTAGCATTCTCCACGAACCGTCCGGTGGCTGTACTGGCCGTGTGCGTCCCATGGCCATTTTCATCAATAGGAGGGGTTACTGCTGCTGGTGATGATGATCCCTTTATAGCAATAGCGCCAATGTTAAATGTTCTTGCCCCAATGAGCTTGTTGTTGCAGCTCGACGCATTGAACTCACAACATCCCTTCCACTTACTAGGCGGGGGAGGCATCCCCTCGCCACTGAAGGAAGGGTGGGTGGGCGAAACACCTGTATCTAGCACTCCCACAATCACTCCTTTGCCGAAATTCGAGTCTCTCCAGAAACCCATCTCAGGGTTGAGCCCCAGAAAGCGAGGGGAGTGAGTGGTTTGGAGGCGAAGCAGCCGATCAGGACGCGCGGAGACGAACCCTTCAGTGGCTTTCATGGCCTCGACTTCCCTTGCAGTTAGTCTGGCAGCGAAGCCGCTGATGACATTGTTGTAAGTGTAAACTATCCGCGGCTCGTCCAAGCTCGCCATGCCAGTGGGTAAGAAGGAGCGATACCAAAACTCTCGATCTTTGGAGGTGGAGAAAATGGTGGTTTCGGGCTGTTTGACATGGACTATGTAAGTTCGAAGCTTGTTATTTCCGCCTTCGTTCTCTATTGTGCTGTAACGTTGACGGGCCAATATTGTGGGGAAGGAATGGAAGAGGAGAATGGATGAGACAAGGAAGAAGAAACCCATGTTTGGGAACACTACAGACCTTGGTTTTCTCTCCATGAGGAAAGAAAGAAAATAGATGTACTGAGTGGAGTGTTTTTTGAGTTATGTGGGGTTGCTCATGTGTTGCATTGAAGGTGTAGTAGCTAGATATATATAGTCGGAAGAATAGAATAGAGGTGAGGGGGCGTAATTTCTTGGAGTGGCCCGCGGCCGGTTCGTCGACATTCGTTTGTTTGCGTGGATGATTTGGGATCCATGAGATAGGGAGGATTTGGCTAAGGGATATGAACCACATTTCGAGTTCTATCCGGTTTAGTTTCTTCCACTTGAAGTGATGTTTAGCTGGTTGCGTGATATTCAACACTGTGGCTTGTTGCTACACTATACTTCTTTATGGGAATTATGCTACTGACCTTTATCAGAGGGGAAGGATCCGGACTCTTATCAGAGGGGAAAATGACAAAGCATATATTGAATGGACAGGATCTTCTAATCGGGGATCGGGCATAGTCCATCTGTTTTATTTACCATCTGATCAATGGTCCAGATCATGGTGCAATGCACCATCTGCACCAAGTTGAAGGATTGATAATACTATCATCATTCATGACGTATTGGTTTGTGTTCGGATTTCTTCCTGATGGTTGTGATGTGATGTTTCATTATTGTCCGACACAAGAACGGAAGCCCACCTAGTTGAGAAAGTAAGCTCGCAAATGAGAGGAGAAAAGCCCGCAAATGTGGGAAAGGTAGCATGGCGCTCCTCAACAGGTGGGTAAGAAACCGTTCACAAGGTGGATGAGTTGTTACTGTTTTAAAACTATTAAGATGGACGATCCAGATCCATTGTGTGGGTATGGCCATCAGGTTCTAGGAGTCCATTGCTGTAAATATATTAAGGTGACACAATGTTAATCAATTTGAAACACTAATTTTGATATTGGGAAATTAAGTATCTATCCAGAATTACAAAATCAACGATAACAAATATATGCGAATAATATCATACATTAATAGGTCTAAATTAAAGCGTACATGATGCCATGAAGATAAGAGGTTCTCCGGTCTGAATTCTTCTTCAGATGCTTGATGCTCAAATGGCCAACAGTAGCTTCTGCCCCTATTCCTTTTATGATCGGCGATAGAAACCTTCATTTGTTCTTAGTTTTTCATTGGAGGTAAGGTGAGGACCGTAGGCAACCTTTTATTGGTACCGCATGGAAGCCTTCATTTGTTATTAGTTCTTATGAGTTCGTCCTCAAATGACCCAGACTATTTTTGCTAAGGTATTTTTCTCACCCATTGAAGTTGCACGTTCGAATTGATTAGCATTAGCCTCGTATGTCTTAGGTGGAAAATGAATTTCGCTTTTCATTTCTTTTTTTTATTTTTAGTGCTAGTTTTTAGAAATTTTCATGTTTTTAGTTTTTGTTTTCATATGTTATTAAATGTTCCAAAATAACTAAGAAAATTGAAAATATAAAGTTTTCTAAAAATAAATGTAAAACTAAAAAATAAGAATGAAAAGTGATATTTAATTGTCACCTAAGAAATGCGAGGCCAAAGCCGATCAACTTCAAGGTGCAACTTCAATGGTTGACAAAAATAACTTAGTAAAAAATAGTCTAGGTCATTTAAGGTCGAACTCATGAACAATTCATGACAATGCCTAATGGAGCTACTTACGAAAATTTGAACATCCCAAAATAGTTGACGTCCTCACAAATTTCGTTTAAATAGGGTTTTGGCCACTTTCAGGTTGATCACTTATAAAAGCCCATGATCAAACCCTATAGCAATTTTTAATATATTAGTGTTCATCTTGATAGTCACCCATCATCCGTTGGAATGAAATTTTCTGAGAGCTTATAAAAAGAGGGACATCATTCTCAAGCATTTTTCTGAATTTTAGTTTTGGATCATCAATGGGTCACATCTGTACTTGGTCCAATCAGTTGATCTAAAATCAATAACATGAGCATTGCAATTATATGGCAAAGTAAATGTGGTATCTTCATACCATCATTCTAAAATATACTTAATTAAGACTACATATTGGTCAAAGCCCAATGCTTTACAAATAATCCTTTCTTTTTTAGAGGGATGTTCAGATTTCACCATAATAGGAATTGAGACCACCATAACATTGGTGACTAAAACACATGATTGAAATATCATAAAACCTTATGTGCTAAATTATGACCAATTTGATGATAGATCATATCCTTTTAAATAAAAATTTAGGCAGAGCTTATACAAGAGGGGAGGAGGGAACTTTGTTTCAATAGTTTAGATTATAAATAGGTTAGTCCTATTGTAGAACCAATAATTTTTCTTTGAGTTCAGGGCGCTTAAGAGGATCAGCTTTATGAAATTTCTATTATGTGGATTCGGAATTATTTTCTTTAGTAGACTTCAAATCAGAAATTAGTCTTACCTAAGGTTGTAACATGTATCCTAAATTCAAATGCTCCATGCACTACTTAAGTGATCTAGATGTGTGTTTGGGAGCTAGCCAAATACTATTTCAATTAAAGAACTGTATCAACTATAAGAGCTATATCTTTTTTATGTGGCCAGATACTATTGCTTGTTTGGTTTTTATTATAATTTTTGATCAAATTTGTAAATGACCAATTTGAACGTGCGTCCCACTTCAATTCAAGGTGCTAGGGTAATGAGGAAAGTCGTTGATATTAGAGAGGTGAGAAACCCAGGGCAAGATTATGTAAGCATTAGAGAGGTGGGGGCCATCTTTATATTTATGTGGGAAAAGCATTAGGGAGAGAAAGATAGTGGGACCCAAACATCATTATTATTATTATTATTATTATTATTTGGCAAGAGATGATAAAAAGTAAGAATGTTAAGAAGGCCACTTTAATTGAACAAGGTAAAAATGGAAAATAAAATGCATTTATTATCTTTCAGGAGTTTTAAAAAGATGTGCATTTGAAATCCCAAAATACGTGGGCAGTTACTATTGAACATACATCGACGCTGAAGCATATTATGCTGCAACAACAATGTACCGAAACCAGCCCCTTTTAGGTTAAATTTCGGGCAGCAAGGCGTAAAAAATATTTTCAACAATAATCACAAGTCTAGCATAGGGAAGAGCAACGAGAACATAAAGTCACCTCAAAGGTTTGAATTGGATGAGGATAAAGTACATTTTTCTCTTATCACCAACAGTGATCCAATTACATTTCCAGAAACTATGAAAACAGTGAAAAAGAAGGTTGGATGGGTGCTATGATGGATGTAATAAAATGGCCAGAAGAATTTAGTATGGGAATTAGTTCTGAAATCCAAAGACAGAAAACCAGTTGGTTGTGAATAGGTGTTCAATAAAAAGGAAGCATTGGAAGGCAAAGAGGAACTAAGGTTCAAGACGCATCTAGTAACAAAGGGATACTCTGAGAAATAAGGGATTTATTATAATGAAATATTTTCCCCAACTGTGAAGCGTACATCTATTAGAGTGTTATTGGCATTAGTAGCAATGTTCGACATGGATCTTAAATAACTAGTTATAGAGACAGCTTTCCTTCATAAAGACTTGGAAAAAATAATTTAGATGGAGCAACTTGAAGGATTCAAAAAAGCCTAAAAAGCGGATTATATTTGTAACTTGAAGAAACCATTGTACGGTGTAAAACAATTACCAAGACAATGGTACAAACACTTTAACTCTTACATGTTGTAGATCGGCTATCATTGATGTAAGTATAATTATTGTCTTTATTAGAGAGTATTAGATGATAATTATTTTATCATATTACTACTATATGTGGATGATAACTTATTTCTTGTAAAAACATGTCAAAAATAAAAGAGCTCAAGTCTCAGTAAAGAAATAAACTTGACCTGAAATACTTTAGAGTAGCCACAAAAATGTTGGGTATGAAAATTAGGAGAGATGAAAAGGCTGAAAGACTTTTGTTATCACAGAGCACTTGAAAAATTCAAAATGCAAAATGCTAAGGCTGTGTCTACTCCACTTGAAAATTACTTCAACTTAAGTGTTTGACAATCTCCTACTACTAATGAGGAAATTGAAGGAATGCCGAAAATGTCGTATTATTATGCGGTGGGGTGTTTAATGTATACCATGGTTTGCAAAAGCCAAGATATTGCTAAAGCAATTGGTGTAGTAAGTATATGATGAATCCACGGAAAGAGCATTAGAATGCTATAAAATGGATTCTGAGTTACTGTAAGGGCACCAAACACTTGAGAATACTATTTGAGAGAAAACAATGGTCAGAAAGTGCAATTGGGCATGTAGATTATGGTTTCATAGGGAACCTAGCCAAGAGAAGATCCACCATAAGCTATGTTTACTTGCTAGTAGACCAATAAGCTACAGATCAGCGCGTTAGTCTACATATGCACTATCTACTACAGAGGTAGAATGCATAGCGGTTTCAAAAGCTTCTAAGGAAACAATCTAGTTGAAAGGTTTAGTAAATGACATGGGAATCAAATAGGAATCAATCTCGCTATAACTGTGACAATCATAGTGCAATATGCTTCTCAGAGAATCAGGTATATTATGCGATGACAAAACACATAGCTGTTATGTATCACATAATTGAAAATCGGGTTGCTATAAGTGAGATCTCTCTTCAGAAGATTCACATAGATGATAATGCAGCCAACAAGCTTACCAACTAGTTACAACAGAAAAGTTCAAACATTGCTTGGATTTACTCAATCTCTCTTTTTATTAGAGATTGAATGTGTACCTCATCTTCATTGAGGTGTAAATAGGGGTGGAACTAGGATATAAACATTAGGGGGACCATTGCATAAAAAATATATATGTATGGGACAATCTTCATGTGCATATGCATGGCCCCTGCTAGCCTTCCTGGTTTCGTCCATAGGTGAAAATATGGTGAGTGAGCATTCCCACTAGGTGCAGGTGTTATAAACACATTATAATAATCTCTCAAAGGGTTAGATATTTATCACCAGGATGGTGATTACTGAGTTTGGCTCAAAAGACCCTTCTCAGGCCTTATTGAGTTGTTTTCTTGAGGTCCACTGTGTTAGAGGAATCCCTTAGTTATTCTCTCTTAGGGTTATTCTGTTGGAAAAAAAGTCTCATGTCCCACATCGCCTTAGTAATGGGTTGGGCATGGCTTTATATACCTGTGTGGGCCTTCCACCTATTAACTTATGCTTTTGGATTGGTATATGGTATCTTACATATTAAAGTTCCTCAGCTAGTCATTCCTACTAAAACCTCTAGGTATTAGTAGAGGCAGCTGAAATACTTTTTAATATTCTCCATCGGGTGGAGTCCACTCCTCAACACTCCCCCTCAGGTGGAACTTGATTAGCGCACTTTTGACGACACACATTTTTTGGGATTTAAACTCACGACCAGTTTGCTCGAATATCATATTCAGTTACTTTAGCTAGTTATTGCTACACAAACCTCAAGGTGTTGGTAGAGGAAGCGAAAATATTTTTCAATACTCTCCATTGGGTAGACCTCACTCCTCAATATATTATTTGTAAGCAAGAAAACAAGGGAACATAGAGAAAACTTGTAAGGGAAGGCTGGAAGAGAGAGATTGAGACATGTGAAGAGAGAGTATATTAACTGTTAGAAGGTTTAGAATTCTCATAACAAGTTGCCCTAATTATTCTTTATAGTGAAATCCTCATAGCCCGTAGATGTAGACAATCTTGTCGAACCATATAGAATCTCTATTTCATAGTTGCATGTGTTTCTTCTTCTCCTGTGTGGTGCATGGATTGATTTCGTGTTTGCCCTAACTCAATCTAACACATATTTTACACAAAGTCACATAATATATGACAAACATGTAGAATTTGAACCTATATTTTAAGGCAGCCTGATTTGGGCGAGAATATTAAGATTGATACCTAAAATGAATTGGTCTTACTCATCTAGCCTTTACCAATTCTCTATTTATTTTATTTTTTTAATTTATTTTTATTGTTGTTGGAAGCTTTTGCCAATCCAATAGCAGCCCATGAACATTAAAGTCCAAGATTTCTACTGCTATCAACTGCTGCAGCATTAGAAAGTCAAGGGTGTAAAGATAAAGCCAGTCTCCATGCCAAAAAAATATCAACGCTTCTTGATTACACAAGAGCCTTCCTCTTGCACATTTTCTGAATGTCTCCATGCCAAAAAAATATCAACGCTTATTGATTCCACAAGAGCCTTCCTTTTGTACATTTTCTGAATGACGGATAGATTAAGATGTATTGCATTTCTAGTGGAAAAATGATTGCCTCCAAAATTTGAACTATAGTACAATAAGACAACATGGTGTTGTCCATCGACAAATCCAATAGATAGCTAGATGATGATAACCACCAAATGAAGGCCATGCAACATAAAAACTTTTTGATAAAATGTTGACGGTGATCTAGAATGCCCTTCATCGAATGACCAACTAGATGGTTCAAGCTCCAACTGCTTGAAAATCATGGACCCCCAACAGCATAGACGTTTGAAAAGTCTCTCCATGATCTACTTCTGGACCTCTTGCACAATGGTCTAGCTTGCAATTCCCAGGGATTTTGCTTTTGCTAACGGCATTCATGCCTACCATCAACGTGCGAGGCTGGACCCAAAATTGATTATATTGATTAGGGAATTTAGTTTAAAGAGGGCAAACCCAAAGAGATAGTTGGATTTTGGGGGCAAACTCAAGATTTTTGTGTGAATTTTTAAGGATCCAAAATTTTTATGAGTATTTTAAAATACTATGTGCTTGAAGAGCCACATTAGGGAGCATGTTAGGCTGAACCGGTACGAAAAAACTCTCATATGAAAAATATGAAACAAATACTAGTCCAATCTCTAAAACGTTTTTTTTTTAAAAAACCAGCTGTAAGTGGCTGGGACTCACCCTCTGGTGAGGTAGTGCCACAGTAGATCTCAGGTGAGATGGAGCACTCGATCGGGCATTGCTGCTGAGACCCAATTTCTGCTGAAGTCTCACCCATGAAACCAAGTGAAAATGACTTGATAATTAAATGTAATGTAGAATTGGTATTCTGATCACAAAATGTCCTCAACCATTTAAATTTTAAGCATTGATCAGATGGTCTATCAGCTACTCCAAGTATATATTTTGCATTGATACATGACCGGATCAAGAAAAGGGCAGTAGTGACTGGTAGGATAACAATGGTCCGGAATACCTGAAGGACCAAAACTGAAAATTGGAGAAATGGCTCCAATATTTGAACAATTGGAACCTTCATTATTCTGTTCGGGATTTGGGTCCACTTATGTACTGAAAACATCCATGTCCATATTCACGTCACTAGATTCATATTAAGGAGCCAAATAACCCATGAGACAACCGTATGCATTAAATATATAAGAGGAATAGCAATTTACCCCTTGTATTTTTACCCGATTGCAAAGCGCTTCCTTAATTTCAAAATTTTGCACTAAATCACCTTGAACTTAAAATCGAAGTGCAAAAGTGACGAAATCCGTTTATTTTGACGGAAACTTCTATTTAAACACACATAATTTCTCAATTTATGCACCTATTTAAAAATAAAAATAAAAACTTTCCCCAAACACTTTAGCCGAAAGATGGAGGCCTCTGCCAGAGCCAATGAGGTCGACTTCGAAAATTTATATGGGTATCTTGAGGATCCACATAGGCAACACATATGCCTAGGACGGATAAAAAAGGAAGTCTTTGTAACACTCCAACCCAACTTAATCTGATTTAGCACCTAATTAATGGTGACTTAGTTGTTGTATGTGGTTTGGTTTTGTTTTTGTTTCGTTCAGGGTCTTGGCTGGGTAATGGGGTTGAGTTTAACCCGATTAGGTAGATATGAGCCCTTTTTCGTAATTTTAGCTTTTGTAAGATTGGGTTATTCATATATCATCTTGGTGTCATCATGTGTATTTTGTCAAGCTTGTTCATTTCCGTAACTACCTCTTATGCAAACGACGTCGTTTGTTTCGTTAGATCGGTATTTGACTCAAACTGTAATTTTCATTCATCTTTGGACTTTTATACAAATTTTTCAATACTTATCTTTATATAAGACATGCATACACCGACCTTGACTCATCTCCAGACGCCTCTCTTTCTCTCAACGTCCATTCTCCTTCTTTCTTCTTCTTCACGATCAAAACAAAGGAAGAGGGAAGTTCTTGTGTACCCAGATCCTATGCCATCTACTTGTGTGTTCTAGGTAAGAGTTGGGTTTTTTTATAATCTTTATGAGTCTTGGATTCTTTTCCTTCTCTACTGCATGCACTCAACTCTTCCTTCTTCTTTCATGCATGGGTGTTAGAACCACGTGTAGACGTTGAATTTGAGCCCAAGGACAATAAGTAACTTGTAAAAGCTCAATTGAAGTAAGTATAAGCACATTTGGATGAACATGTGTTGATACATGATTGATCGCGAAAAATTTCCTAATTTCGCATGTGGGTCATGTTTTACAGCCCAATTGTGTCTAATTACTTATACTTATACTTGTTGTTTTTCCTTTGTGCAAATACAGCTTTATCTGTAACAGGTTCAGAACGTGACCCTATGCAACTTACGGTTAAGCCGTATGACTACACTGCTCACTTTCCAGAGAGCTGCAAAACTAGACTTTACTCTAAGTCAGGCTACGGCTAAACCGTAGAATGTACCACGGCTAAGCCGTAGGTTAGCTATGACCCAATCGTAGGTCAAACTACGGCTTAATCTCGAAAGAGCAGAAAATCGAGAGAACCTTCTACGGTTCAGCCACGGCTAAGCCATGAGGTGTGCTACAGTTGAGTCGTACCCAAACCGTGGTCAAGCCGTAAGAGGGAGCATAGGTTAGCCCTGGCTCACCGTGAATGCAAAAACAATTCTGGAGAACCACGGCTGAGTCGTAGTGCATAATATAGCTAAGCCGTAAGATGCCTACGACTAAGCCGTGAGACCTGTAGGCTTTAAGGAAATGTAGGTAATGACGAGACCTTGTAGGGCCTTTGAGGTAGAAGGTAGGCAACCTTAACTTACCCAATGGAATATGAGAATCGCATGAAGGGTCTTGAGGGCTGTGACTCATTTATGTGTGTTGTCCAGTTGTTAAGCACCTCCCCCATGGGTATTGGTTTAAGGGACTTCGATACACCCTCCCGACACAATGCAGTACGATAAAAAAAACAACTATGTATCGGATAACTTAAAACTACATCATCATGCACAGTTAGAAACACTGGATGACTAAATTAGGGTTGGCTAGTAATCTGTCTTGATTTGGTCCAAGTGAATTGCATGGCATATTAGATGACGATGATTACCCTCCACTCTTACGTATGCATTGAAACTTCAACGTATGTCTTGTCAATATAGTATATGATATGCCTTCACATTGTTTGACAGGTTCCTGACGTGGAATACTGATATCCATTAATATGTATTTGTGTCTGAGTATAATTACGAATGTAATGAATGGAATTCCTTAAGTCCATTGATATTATTAAATCAACACGGTCAGGGACTACTCAGCCTCAGCCTTATGACACCCGGCGGGGTTGACTCTGGCGTAGTATGTATGGTACCACTGCAGTGTGTTTATGTCTTAGGTCTTCCGGACCCCAGGAACCCGAAACCCATTGTACCTTAGACCGGTCAATGGTGTTCTCATTATGTAAATATCCCTAAAGGGAGGATATGCCAAATGTAGTAGCCTCAGCCTTATGATACCTGGCGGGGTTGACTTTGGCGTAGTATGTATGGTACCACTGCTATGTGTTTATGTCTTGAGTTTTCGGATCCCACGAACCCGAGACCCATTGTACCTTGGCCCGGTTAATGGTGTTCTCATTATGTACATATCTCTAGAGGGAGGGTATGGCAAATGTAGTAACCACATAGTCAAGTACATGACACGTATACCTTGATTATTATAGTATGCTTTATTCAACTGCACCACTCGCCTAGTATACGAACTTGGAGCTCTATGAATTATTAGTTGTTACTTATTCTGATAGATATAACATGTGTTAACTTATTATTACTTATGTTTTACTGAATTGTTGTATTCATAAGTTGTCCTTGGTGTTGCAGGCTCAGATCCCACTACCGATCCATCGTCAGTCAGCCAGACTCCAGAGGAGACTATAGACGCCCCATCAAAGCTAGAGGAGTGGATGTGATCACTCCGTTGGGATTATTACTACTTCAAAACTCTACACTTAGAGTTGCGAATAGTAATAAAATATATATATTAAGAACATAGAAAAAAAGTAAAGGAATCTTATTAGGCAATCAAACCTGGAATTCATTCAACAATATAAGTAAGGAAGACATAATGAAAATGCTAATCATATATGTCCAGGGAAAGATGTTGGTAAGCAAAGGTTAAGAGCTTGATGATAGAGATGGAAATGGCCCCTGTATGAAGTTGTGTATTTTGAAGACAGTAGAGACAGTTCAATGCAACTTGATAAAAATAAATGATTATGGCATTTTGGAAAAGAAAATTATAGGGATTAAGAAATGCTGTTATGTTTATAATTATTTAGGATAAGGATTGGCAAAAGTAAAAAAAGAAATGCATGATTTTAAAACAAATGGACCCCCACTGTTTTATTGTTTCATTGTGATGAAATGAGAAAATTGGAATGAGTGTCGATTATGAGAAGGATTTTAGTGAAAATGATTTTATTGTTGGAGAGACTGGTTTGTATTGAGGATTCGAAGAATAAATAAATAAGGTATCAAATGCAAGATTATGAGAAAAAGGAGGAGAGATTAGTGGAATATGAAAGATGTTAATAGAGAGGTTTTAAATTAAAGGTTGACACTCTAAATGAGAGATTTTAGGAGAGAAAGATTAGATCTATAACCCAACGTTATGTGGCACCTTAAAGCACTTTATATTTTTTGTGCATATTTTTTTGAAAGGAGAACACTTGTGGTGATGATGAGGCACCCTCTACAGTCATCATCCATATTGCTTGAATATATAAATATATATAACTTTGCCTTATCGCAATATGTGAAGGGTGTTTGGTTCAATTTTCAATGTATGCTATTAGCATATGTACCGACATAAAAAATTAAAAAACTTTAAGAAGGTGGAGAGTTTTTTCTGACCTTGTGGTGCACAAAAATCCCCTTGTTATATCATGAAGGGAATTTTATTAAACTATGTTGCTATTATGGCTATGATACCACTTGTCGTGTGCGTGTGTGCAAAAGTGTGAAAACAACCACAAACAGCAATTAATCAAACACACAAGAAGAGGAAAATCACATATAGATGTGTATGGTTTGACAAATTTACCTACTTTACTTTCCTTGAGGGTCTCACCTAAGCATTTCTGCTTCCTTCTTTCTTATTTCGATCTAGGTTCGCAGAGAGCAAACTCGATGTCTTCTTCCCAACTGAGGCAGGTACCGGTGATAATTAGCGGCGAACATAGTGACCGGTGACTACGGTTCCTTGTTCAGCCATAGAAAATAGTGAAGAAAAGAGAGGACGGTGATTAATTTCACATAGGTTCAGTTTTGCAAAGGAAAAAAGAGGAATCCAGGCTCCTTTTTACCTATTACCACTGCCGAGGAATACGGACTCTAGTTATAGAGATCCAGGCTTGTGCTCTCTGTCAACTCGATCATTGATGTCAGAGAGGGTTGTTGATTGTTGTGCTCTGCCAAAAAAGTAAGGAGGCTGCTCTCATCATTTCCTTTTCCATAATAGAGGTCGTTCGGAGAAGATCTTTCGGGTTCTTCCATTCGGCCACATATGGTTCAGAAATCTCTGGCACCCAACAGAGAGAAAACTCTCACCTCTCTCAGCATAAGGTCTACGGTTGTAGATTGCATCAATATATAATATTCACTTTCTTGACATACAAGAAATCCTTTCTTATCCTAAAGAAAATTCCGATGCAATTACTAAAATACTCATGACCCTAAACATGGTCATTAACCAACCTAATATACCAACGGTATTAAATCGGAATACAAAACATAAACCTAACAATCATCGTATCGATAAAGTTTAAAAACATTACTAAAAAGGAAGAAGGCAATAAATCATATATTTTAGCCAAAAGCAACATCACAGTGGAATAATTATTTTCTGAGTGAAAATTCTTTTCATGTGCTAGAGCAAAACGGGAAGGTGATACTGAGTATAGTGTTTTCTTTTTCTTGTAAAGTGATATTCATTACTTAAAAAGAAAAAGGAAGCAACAAGCAACATAAAACAACTAGAAAAATATTAAAAGAAAGCCCATCACCAAATACTCTTATCTCACAAAGTCCCTACCCCACAAAAAGTCATGGCTCATAGAGTAGCTCAACTTTGCAAGTAGATGAGCAATAACATTCAGTTTCCTAACACAAACTGAACATAAAGAAATTCATAAACTAGAGCTCCAAAATAATAGGGTTATTGTCCTAATCGAGCCCTCCATTGACTGTATGAACCACCTCCCTAGCATCCGAGAACATACAAACTTTTGATAGATCCATGGATTTAGCCTTCAGTAGGGCTAGGTAGATCGGTCTTGTTCTGGGCTCCTTTGAAGAGAGACCTTTGGACCTTGAGAAGCGCTTGCACCCACAATAATACCATAAAGTTTTATTACAAAATCAAAATTGATTTTCCATCGCAGCTTCTTTAAAGGTGGCATAAAAAAAGATAAGAGCATCCTCCCTAATTGCAGTCTCTTTAGGAATAGAAGCCAAATATTTAGCCCCTTGGATCATCTTAGTAGGCTATGAAGTAACGACCTTTACAAGCCTACTTACCAATAGAATCAACCTATCTAGATTGAGGGGAAAGCCCCTACAATGGAAATCACACATGGTTGTCCGAATTTTCCACCACATGGAGAAGATCCACATTTCTGCGATGCTCACATAAACGATGCCACTATCTTATAACATTTGGGTCTTGGATCCTATTAGTTAAAAGCCATAAATGAGATACAAACCAGTAAGCCCTTTCATAGTCACATCTAAAAAGAGCACGTCCTATCCATTCTTCCTCATTTCCAAAAATTGGGCATAAGGGGTCAATATAGTTAATTTTATAATGCAAGAAAGTTCTTATCAAAATAGCCTCTTTGGGGCATTTCCAACTAAATAAGAGAACTCTTTGGGGAATTGGAAGCTTCCAATACACCTTCCAATTGATAGAGTAGCGACTTAGGGAGTTGCCTTATTTTTTATAATCACTTTATAAGCAAATTTGGCAGTGAGTTGGCCATTTTTAGTTAAAGGTCAAATCCTCTCGTCAACATGTTTTATCCTAGGGATGTAGAATTTACAAATGTCTTCCACATCTGTAATATTATCAAAAAGATATTCTCAATCAAATTTTTGTTCCAATTTTTGTCTTGATCCCAGACATCTCTAACTTTCAGATTTGGAGCTACTAAATTTGAGCTAGGCCTCCTGAGTTCTTCTTTGCATGAAATCCAACAACAATGCTATATGGATATTGAGCAGTCCAAAATTCAAAAGTTGGTCAGCTCATAGATTTGTAAGGATGCACCCACAAGAAGTTACTGACTCCCGGCCAAAGAGATTTTAGATATCTAGATTGGATACTGGATATGGCAATCATGTACAATGTAGGAACCAAAGTCTAGTTTCACCTATAAATTTTATAATAATGCTAGTTACACTCTCCATCTGATAACCCTCAATTGTTTTGTTTTGGACTCCACTCATTTTTAACATTGTAGAGATAAGGGTTATGAGATGGGAAGTGTGGCTATCACGACTCTAGATTTTATTTTGACTTACTACTTTAGGATTTTATGATAAAAGGGCTTTCTTTTCCCACATTCTTCATAGGTAAAGATATGTGGTAAAGGGCTTAGAAATAAGAAATAGTTCTCTCAAATTTCTAACCCAAATCTGAAAGTTAAAAGATCTTTAAATTGATAATAAGACTTGGAATATATCTACATCTTGAATTTCTTTAATGACCCCAAGGATGTAGAAGACGTCATTAAAATCTATATCCCGAAATTTGAATTAAATGGCAAGAGAGTGTGGCTATTTACTAAATAAGGGAATTTCTCTACGATATCAGCCTAGAAATTTCTTACTCTCATGTCAACACTAACAGTATTTATGACATAGTTAATTGAAAGCAATTTTGGAATAATTCATTGCCCCCAAAGATTACTCTCTATGGTTGGAAATGCCTTCATAAGGCTAGTCTTGTGAGAAAATGCTTAGTTACTAAATCAAACTCAGGTTTTATTTCACGCCCTACTTCTAAGTCTGAGGAGAAAAGTGTGAAACAAGCCCTATTCCTTTTGTGATCATGTAGGGTCTCGTTTGGCCTAATGTGATCTTTAGCCGGGCCTGATGTGATCTTTACATTACCCTCAATATAAGTAGAGCAGGGCTTTCGCCCTCGGAAGGCTTGCACGGGCCTGATGTGATCTTTACATTACCCTCAATATAAGTAGAGCAGGGCGAAAGCCCTCGGAAGGCTTGCACGACCCTTACCCTACCCTTGAGGGTCAGGTCAGGGCTCAGTGCCTAAAAAAAGAAAAGTAATTTTTTTTTTCCTATACTGCCACCAAGAATTATCTTATCTAACCTCTCCCATGAAGGGATCAATAAGAAAACGTTTGGATAACAGAGGCTCTCTAGCACTAATTACATTTTTTTTAATTAGACAGAGTCCTAGGACCTTTGGTGACTTGGGTTTTAAAAATATGACTTTATTTATTTTGCTAAAGAAGAAAAATAGTTAAAGAGTATGTTTTATCTCACACCTTTCAAGAATTTACTAATATCAAATATGGGTTTTCCCCCTTACCTTCTTTATTTTATATAGCAGGTTCTATATTTGAGAAATTAAAATCATTTATGTTAACCTACTTTCTATGAATTGAGACTATTTTTAATGTAACACTGTATTAACCCTTGTCGAATTTTAGCCACAAAAACAAATGCAATTAAAAAATTACTATTGGGCTAGACCTTAGAAAATTAGGAGTGACAATTATCTAATCAAAATAATATTTGGATTACCTTATATCCTCAATGTTCCCTGCACATACAAACTATTTTTATGAATTAGTTGAGATCCCACGTTACTATACAAAAGGAAAAAGTATATCCTTATTAACAATGCACACCCATTTTCTTCATTGACAAGAATTTATAAAAATAATATAAAATCTCGAATAAGAATTGACAAAATATAATCTAATAATGGATCGAAAGCAACCATGCACCACTTATTACTTACACATTCAGTAAACTATATAAATTAAATTATATACTCAAATAGAGATGAAATGAATTAGAATGTGCATATGAGTTTTTAGGGCATTTTGTAATGGGGGTATGAAACTGCCGTCCACAACATTTTTTTATTGGATAACCCAGTATTAGAAATCCTGATGAAAGCATGAAACACTCGGGGGCAAGAGAGAAGACGTTTTTTTGGCAAAGAATGTGCTTTTATTGGATGCTAAGATATTCACAACACCAAGGTAAAAGTGGACTAGGCCATCAAGTCCATTATTTTAGACCTTTTTCCCTTGTTGAGTTTTGTTTGTTTCTAGTATTGCTAATGAGGTAGCTCATGTTTTACTAAGTTTGGGCTCTTCTGGCTTCGTTTTGTTTTTATGTTTTGAACGAATTCTACTCGCCTAAGAAAAAAAAATTTACGACTACAGGGAGAGTTTTCTTTAAAAAAAAATTTGAAGTGCTCCACTATAGTTCCATGAAATGCAGTAGTCTGTCTAGAATAGCCATGTACAAAAAAACTCAAATCCAATGAGTATCAATAATCCGTCTAACCTAAGGCCACCATAAAACATAAAGAAGACTTCACACTCTGTTCAGTAACTACTCATTTTTTGGTATTAGACCAGCTTACAACATTCAATGGATTTAATTCTTTAAAACAGATAGATCTCTTCTTCTATCTAAGGTCTTCTTATGTGTGCTTGGCTCATGTACTCAGCTTCTGTGTGTGGGTGTGCACACAGATGCACCCCATAATAACTCTCTTCATTTGCATAAATAAAAGAGAGCACCTAATTTTCCCTGTGAATATACTCACTTTGACAAGTTGAGGCGATCCGCACTAGCCCACCGGGTACCTCCCATGGATCCGGAATCCCCCAGTGTGACAATGAGTCATTGTTAACTGCCATTGAACATACTCACTTCGACAAGTTGAGGCGATTCACACTAGCCCACCGGCTACCACCCATGGATCCGGAATCCCCCAGTGTGACAGTGAGTCATTGTTAACTACCATTGAATTCCAGTTTAAAGAACTACATTTAGAATGATGAGAAAAGTGACAAAATTTAAATTTTAGTTTATTTTTAAAGGTTTTTCGTAATTTGGTAAAGAAGTTTTTTTTTTTGGAATAAAGTAGCATTGTTTGCCAACTACAGATTAATAATTTATCAAAATATAACTCATCATCATCATCATCATCATCATCAAAGCCTTATCTCAATCATGTTGGAGTAAGCTACATAAATTCTGTTTCTTCATTTCGTTCTATTTTGAGGCAAATCCTTTGATAAGTTAAATTCCTTCAAATCTAAATCAATGACCTCTATCAATGTTTTCTTCGGCCTATCCCTACCTTTTGATGGGCCATCCACCTGTATAGCCAAACTTTTTCTCACCGGTGCCATTACCGGCCTACGCTCAACATGCCCAAACCATCTTAAACGGATTTTTTCTAATCTTATCCCCTATTGGTGCTACCCTTAAATGCTCTCGAAAGCGCTCATTTCTAATTTTATCTTTCTTAATTTTGCTACATATCCTCCTAAGCATTCTCATTTCCGCTACATTCATCTTATGAATATGCGTCTTTTTGAATATGCGTATTCTTAATTGACCAATATTCTGCTCCATATGTCATAGCTGGTCTAACTACTGTCCTGTAAAATTTACCATTCAATTTCGTTGGCATTCGTCTGTCACAAAGCACTCCCGAAACTAGTCTCTATTTCAGCCATCCAGCTTTTATCCGATGCTCCGCATCTTTGTCAATCTCTTCATCCTTACTAATCATCGAGCCTAGGTATCGAAAAGAATCTCTACGTGGTATCTCATGGGTTTCAATTTTGACGGTGGTTTCAATACTTTGTATATGTCCACTGAAGTTGCAATCTATATATTCTGTCTTTGTACGACTTATTTTAAAGCCTCTAAATTCTAATGCCTCCCGCTCTCTCTCAAGTTTTACATTTACACCATCTCTTAATTCATCTACCAATACTATATCATCTGTAAACAACATACACCATGGTACTTTTTCTTGAATATAACTACAAACTTTAATTTCAGTTTTAATAAACATAATTCTCATTTACTGTTATTTTTTATTTAGAGGAATCCACGTACTCATAAAATGTTTGTTTATAACCTTGAGAGGTAGTTTGGTTGGCCTTGGACAATAGTTTGCTCCTAAAGGTTAGAGGTTCAAACTTTGTTACCACACTGGGGTTATAGGGGATTTACCTGGCTCCTCATGAGCATGAAGGGATTAGTCTAGCCAAAAAGGAGTGGAACACTCTCTATTATAAACAATAATAATAACATTTTTGTTTATTTTATTAATAGAATAAAATAAAGTAAATGCCGCATCAGCTCTATAAGTATTGGTAAAGTAAAAGTTGAGTAAAATAAAAGGAAAAGTGAAAATGTGTTTGGATGGCTGTAGTAAAGTAAAATGAATTTGATTTTACCACATTTGAATTATTTGCAGTAAATAAAGTGCATAGTATTGGCAAATCGCTAATTAATGATTTATTAATTGTAGTATATTTGGTGAGGTCGAGACTTGGAACTTTGGATCTAGTGGGACATTGACAATTTATAGGCCATAGACTAAAACTAAATTATTCTACTTTAGAGAAAGTTTAAAAAAAAATACTAGAAAAAGTGTCTTGCGGTGGGCTGGATGGATTGTTTGTAATCTAATTTTGGGTGGCATTTGCTGAACCATCTCCCAAATCGCCAGCCTAACCCAAGAATGTATTAACAAGTTGCAAAGGGAACTAAATAGGTTAAACAATAGACTAGTAAACCCCTAATTTCTTTTCTGCCTTACAAACTCCTCACTGTGCTCTTGTTGATCAGGTGGAACTGAGAACACACGTTAGAATGTGCTTGTGCATCTTTTATTTTTTTTTATCGGTAATAGAAACTTTCATTAAAAGAAGTGAATAATACAAAAGGAAAGAAACAAAAGAAAAGAAAAAAAATGAAAAATCTAAAGAGAGAGTACACGAGCAAAGAAAAAAAATGAAAACTCTAAAGAGAAAGAGTACACGAGCAATGTACTTACAAAAAACTAATTAAACAATACCCACACAAGGAACACTTCTCTCAACCCCCAATTTTGCTAAAGCATGAGTCATAGAGTTAGCTGATAATTAAACAACACCTACACAAGGAACACTTCTCTCAACCCCCAATTTTGCTAAAGCATCAGTCATAGAGTTAGCTGATAATTAAACAACACCTACACAAGGAACACTTCTCTCAACCCCCAATTTTGCTAAAGCATTAGTCATAGAGTTGCTGACCTAAGCACATGATGAAAGACAACATCTAAATTTATAGATAACATACGAATTTCATTAAAATGGAATTGGAACTTCCAAGGGTTAACCTTTCTATTAGACACCCAAGCCATTGCATTAGAAAAATCGCTTTCAACAATAAAGTTGCCATGGAAATGAATTGAAAAGCACCGAAAAGCCTTTAAAATTGCTAAGACCTCCTCTTCATTGGAGTCATACATGCTCAGAGACTTAGAAAACATCAATAATACCTCACCATTGCTATTTCGAAGTACACCATCAATACCTGCCGAGTCTAGCTTCTCTCTTGACTATCGACATTAAATTTGAATGTACAAAGGGGGCAGGAGACCAAACAATTGACTGCAATACCTTAAAGGAGCCACACTTTTATACAAGCTTCCCAAATAATAAGGATGTGCTTGTGCATCTTAGCAGATTTCCTTGCAAAAGGAATCTTGCATTTCCACCCCTTATATAGAAAATAAAAAATCTCTCGAGCGAGGAAAATAAGTTCATTTTGATAACCCTAAGGAGTAGCTCAGTCTACTTAGGATTATGATTTACTTTCGGAGGTTATGCATTCGAACTACGCTATGACACTAAGGCCACAGGAGATTCACCTTTCCTTAGGCCAAAAGAGATTGTTCAGCCCAAAGAGCCGAGACACCCTCTGCTAGCCAAAATACAAAGAGTACATTTTGATGCTTTTGCATAGCAAAAAGACTTCGCTTTCTACAAAATTTCATTTACATGATAGGAATTATATGTCTCTATCTCTCACATAGGATTTTGAAATCCTCTAAAGTCGGTTTATTTTTTATTTTTCATGAAGAAAATGGGTTGCACCAAATAATTAGAGAAGGGGTGGCATGGAAAATTAGAATAAATTTCTCTCTAAGGATTATTCCTCCCGTCTCGTGATTGCACCAATTTCGTCACACAAAAACTCTTTGCTTTTGTGCGCGCAAGCCACAAAATTTACTAAACGATAGTTCCTAAAAATTGATCAAACTTGTAAAAACACAAGTCAGCTAAAAGTTCGGACCAAGGTGCCTTGCACTCAGTTCACTCACTGGTCAAATTTCCTGCAACTATGTTTAACAATAATTTGTAATAGCAGAGAATGAGGTAGCACGGATTATCCAACACACATGAATAGCGGCAGACCTAAGATTTTAGCTTGAGGGGTGCAGATTCTAATAGGTAATTTGGTTTTTGTGGAAAACAGGATTTTCTTGTAAAATTTGAAGGTGGATCCATGATTTTTATTGAAAATTTTGAACTGAATTCAGAATTTTCATATAGGTTTTTGGAAGCGCCCTGTGGTTTGATAGGTGCGACTGCACCGCTGTGCCAGTACCTGAGTCCACGGCTGCATATTAACCCTGAGCAAAGGGTAAACCAGGTTACACTTATGAAGATCCAATGGAATCTTCGAAAATTGGACTGTCAACTTAGAAAATTGGACTATCACAGCGCCTAATCCCAGAGAAACATGGTTTTTGTAATGCAATGAAGGATTTAGGCCCAAATGCTTACTTCAACCTTCACACTCCCGAACAGAAACATGAAAGTAGATGCCTCAATTTACAAACCCCACCAAGCATCCACTCTAAACTATGTAAAAGTTTCAAATACTATCATAAGAATTAAAATTTGGAGGAAGATTGTGAAAGAGGAAAGTACAGTAAATATGAAACTTGGAAATTTCTACTTTATCTAGAACAGTCACTGAACCTCTTAACGAGAATCTCAGAATCTAAAGCATATAAGATTTCGCTGCATCAAGTTGAATAGAAAGAAGAAATAGGAAACCCAACAACAAATGTGATAGAACCACAAAATAAAAGTATGCCCTTTATCTTACCAAAGTTCCAAGCTATAGTAAGAAAATCAGACACCAATTAAAAACCAAACCCACCTGGAGGAAAACCAGTTTGGATCTTAATCAGATTGATATATAGAATCATGAAACTTCTAGTGCCCAACTTATAGAGCGAAAAGGTCATATTAGGACCAAACAAAATAAAAATATTGTGAATGACCCAAAAGGTAGCAATTTGATGATCAGTTTCAGAAACTTTCATCATACAGAACTTTCTTCAATCAAATTGACAAAGAAAACAGTCTTTGACAAACAACCCAAATCAATGAAACAGCAAGCAATTACCATTTTTAAAAGGTCATTTCATCTTAATGAGTTATCATAACCCACCAAGCCCAAGTGTGTATGAAAAAAAAATAATGCAATGCATCAAATCCTAAAGGATTCTGGTGAAACCATCCGCACAACCCAAACACAAGCATTTGGCTGTATCTGTCCTTAAGCCACCTGAAGCTCTTCAGCTCTTCCTGAAAAAGCCCTTCATCTTTCCCTCCACAGCATAGACCTCGTAGCTTGCAATCCTTTTCTTCCTCTGCAACTCCAACCTTTGGAAGAAGATGACCCACCATTGGCCTCCATTTCATGAATTTCATCTCTTCAGGCATCTAGGTCTGTGGAGCAGATGTATAAGAAGCACTGCAGCAACTAAAATCTTGCACACCCCTGCATCCTCCCATTCCAACAAGATGTGGATTTGAAATCTTCTGTTTGAGGGCATGTTTGTTTATTTTACTAATACGTTGGAAAGATGTCTAATTTGATATGTGGCGATGTAAATAAGCAACAAGAGTACAAAATCTTAACATAAAAGTGAAATTCCAAAACTCTGTAGGGATTTAAGTAAACATCAGATGAGTAGAACAAAACATCCCCCAAAAGCTAAAGTACTTGTGTCAATGGATGGAACTAGCCTTTATCATATCAACTTAGTCAATGCATCTTAAGCCACAACAATTACCAGGATAATGCAAACAAAAATTACAACAATAAGCAAAACAAAGATGCTAATAAGGATTTCTGGTGTGATGGGTTCATTCAAACTTAGTAGAATTTATGCCAAACCAATCCTTCAGCACATGCAGACAACCAACAAGAATTCAAAAGATGTCATAAATGCATTCGAAGTTTTAAAATCCCATATGTAATTGGGAACGAGAACAAGTTAATGCCACAAAATTAGTCACAACTAAGTCAAATGCCAACATCGCATAGCATGCCAATTTATCACTTCTATAAAAACTAAGGAAGCAACAAACAGATTTTAAACACCATGGCGTCACGAAAGGAAGTATCCTCGGATCCTGTCCAAGCGTCTTAGGATCCAATACTGCTTATCTGGAGCTGACAAGAATATCGTAGCCATATCCTTGTTCTCAATTATCCACTCGAGTGCAAGGTCAGCATCGTCTGGACTGAGATCTGTGATCTGCCGCAACTCTTTGACCACATCGGTAGCCATTTGTTGTTTTGGATTCCTAATGCTTTCAGCAATGTTGTAAATGGCTGCCTGTAGAGAATCGGACGACCTCTTGATATTGGCTACAATTTCAGATAGTTCTTCATTCCTTTTTGATGATCACTTCTTTCTTGAAGATGATTCATCACTTCGTGCATAAGCCCTAGCTTGTTTGATGATATTGGGAGCCAAAGCATTAACCGCAGTAGAGACTCTATGGAAATGAGGACTGAAGGTTTTCCCTGATCTAAACTGTACACTATACACTATTTGTCCTGCTTTTAACTTTGCGTACAATAGTGTGCAAGAATAGAGCTACTTGCTCCTCCACTGTCGCATAATGCATGTCTTGCAATAGCCCTCTATTTCGCAGAAGGCTGCAAAACAGATTAAAACTTGTAATGTTCAATCTCAATTGGCTAATACGTTTATGGTCCCTTCCTCTTGTTAAGGTTGAGACGTATTGAGCTCGTTCAATCTCTCTATTCCTTCTTTTTGACTTCTCCTTAGAACCAGCCACATATGCAGCTAACACTAACATTTGGTTATGCCACATATACACAATAGCACACAGCACAACAAGCACGCCAATATTCCGGCATTTAACATCCTCTTCGTCTTCCTCTTCTTCTTTATGATTGGACATTGAACCCTTCATCTAAGGTTTTGGAAACAAGAAAGTATGTAATTGTACATCTCAGAAATCACAAATAAAGTGATTATAACACACGCTGACGTGCCCATATATGTAGTAACCATGCCATGTTCAATGAAAACACAAATAAAAGTCCAAAATTAATATAAATACACACACCAATGGTCACCTGCAGACCATCGCATTTGGGCAAGGTCCATCCAAATAGACCAAACACAAAACCATTTCCATGGGGTTTGCACCCATCCAAATGGACTGGCTCCACAGATCGACTACACATTTTTTTATATAAAACCTTGGAAACTTTTGGGGCCTTGATGAATGTGTTAGGATAATCAAGTGGGCCTCAAACTTGGCGGGGTGATAGGGCCCACTCAGATCTTTCAATTCCACCCAGGTCCCACCCCAGATGGGACCCTCAACAAGGTGCGCATTTAGCCTAGATGCACAGGTGATCCAGGTTGTATATATAATATCTCCAAAGGAATATGGAGTCCTAGTTCTTCAGTTAGCCTACAGCTCTGATGCACGGATACTTCAAAGTAAGCAACATAACATGTTGCATTATATCCAATGTTTCACTTTTGATGTGTAAAATCCATAACCCTGCCTGGTCCATGGTGGGCCCGGCATCATATTCATAGGTCTACAACATAAAGCTGGGAAAAAAAAAGAGTCCCAATCCTAAAAAATGGATTCATTAAGAAATTGCAAGTGAAGTTACAAAATGTCTCAGATTAACTAGGGAAAGAAAGAAGAAAAATATAAGGGCATAGAACTGTACAGTTCACAGTTTTATTTTCTGGGGGTTAGATTGTGTGTAGCACTGCAATTCACATTACAGTTTGTGATTAATCACAACTGCAAAATAACCAACGAGGGGAACATAATCCTAAAAAAATTTTCCTGGATTATAGTTTCTGTTCAACACTCAGATTTGAAATTTTTGTGTTAGGAAAGAACATTTCAGGTTCTGCAATAACAGGTTTAAACATGGCAACCTACAAAACTCAACAAGCATGGCTAGTTAGGGAACTTTTGCTTATATTATATTATATTATATTACACACACACACACACACAAACACACACATTGGCCACTAGGTGTGCATGTTGCGCACTGGGGTTGGCCCACCTGGGGGTTCATCCAAGTGGACCAAACCACCCCCTCCCCCCATAGTTAATGGGTCCCACTACGACTGCACCCATCCGAATGGATTATATACCATTAAACTTGTGAGGCCTAGATGAAGACGATAGGACCGCCCTATGTCTAGCCAACTCGGGCCCAGAGATGGGGGCCCACAACTTGGCAAACACGAAGCTCCAGTGCTCTCTCTCTCTCTCTCTCTCTCTCTCTCTCTCTCTCTCTCTCTCTCTCTCTCTCTCTCTCTCTCTCTCTCTCTATATATATATATATATGGAAAATCTTTATACTCATACACATCCGTCCCTCATTGTAAGATTGTATGGTTAGACTGGTTGCGTGTGCGTGCTCAACATAGCTCTAGATGCAAATGTACACGTGGTCACCACCATAGCTTTCTTCATAATTTCTAATTGTTCATAATTTATACAGCATATAAAATTGGCGAGATTAAGAGTCCCAACGCTGCTCAACTAAAATTGTGATTGCTAGAAATCCAGGAATCCTTCTTTTCTTTTGCACAATTACAAGTCAAGTCAGATCGACATAACTATAGGTTCGGGGTTCATCTCGTATATGGACTGGTGCAATAAAGTTACCATTTACATTCCAGTTCAGAGTGAAAAGACATATCCATGAACATGTGAAGTGAAAAGGAGGAAGAAACAAACATAGCCATCGACAAACAATCAGTAGTTCCGTTCCATAAAAAAAAAAACTGAAGTTCCAGATTTCTCCCCATTCCATCCCACATAAATATCAACATGAACAGTATAACTCCAAAAGCAAAAAATCCTCTCAAAAATTAATGAAAGCACCATCAAGAAACATGAATTATACACAAATATATAACCACAAAAGAAAGAATCAAAATGTGGGAAATGGGTTTTCTTGGAAATGGGTTTTGTTTTTTCTATTTGCTTTATACTCTTTTTTTTTTTATCGGATTTTGATATGGGTATTTGA
Source organism: Sextonia rubra (assembly GCA_037013555.1). Taxonomy (NCBI): domain Eukaryota; kingdom Viridiplantae; phylum Streptophyta; class Magnoliopsida; order Laurales; family Lauraceae; genus Sextonia; species Sextonia rubra. The sequence goes on from JASUAD010000001.1 coordinate 129,385,450, forward strand.
TAAGATGTTGGGTTCTGGGTGGCCGTTGAAATGGCAGAATCTACTCTCTTTCTGTCTTTGTATTCTCTAAAAACAATGAAGAAATGAGAAAAGAAGGATAAGCAAACAAACACAGAAGAAGCCAAAAGATGGTTGGTTGCATACCTAGATGGGCGACTAATTGTTACTCTCGCAGAAAGCACGGGAGAGAGATGAGAACCGAGAGTAGTTCCAGAAGGGCGCGAGCAGATGGAAGTGGCGAGAAGCATTGGTAAAGTTGACAAACTTTATTACCGTCCCTTGTTTGGTTTATCACAGCTCGCACGGAGAAATAAAAGTGGAGTTAAATCAAAGACCACCACAGTAGGGTCTATACTCACTGCAGGGAGAGGGATGCTTACCTGCTCTCTGTATTATTTTACGGCCCTTATAAAAGAAAAGAGATCATAGGTTCTTTATTACGTGTTTCCTCTTCTCTTCATGTGTTACATAGCTAAAATTATCATGAAGATTGTTAAGTGGGTTTTTTTATTAGAAAAGAGTTTCTAATTTAGAATTATTCATATCCTTCTTAATTGTGAAACTTGTAAGAGGTGCAGCCAAAGTAAGGTGAGGTGAGCCATGATTTAGTTATCCTCTTCCTCTTGGTGTGTTCAAGTTTAGTTTGGCTGGTGTTCCGAGAGGTAAGCCTAGATTGGCAAGTAATAGAGGTATGGTTTAAATAAGGGTGAGGTATTATTTATGTTCTCCAAGTATGTGGGTGTTGCTTTTCTAATAAATATAAATGTTAGCTATTTCAAAAGCCCTTCAATGCTTTTTAAAATGCCTCCATGGTGTTATTGCTGTCAATGTGATTGCTTGGATGCCACACCCTTACAAATTCTAATTCCTCTTTAATGAAATATGGGTTTTATCTACCACCATTAATGTGGTATTTCATCATGAGTCTGCTAACTCTAAAGCCGATGCTTTAGCCAAGCATTTTATGTTGGCTATCATGGGTGGTGGCCCACATGACCACCACTCACTTTGATTTATTCAATAACGAATATCTTCCCATTAAAGCTACGTTCCTGGAAACACTCCAGTCATACGATAATGGAAAGCTTTCCGTTGATGGGGAGGAAAGCATTAACGTAGTCGATAAATGGCTTGGGAACTCTCTCATCTTCACACACAGAGATTACTGCTTAGCATACCCATCAATCAGCAGGCATTACGATAAACCACCACTCACTTTGATTTATTCAATAACGAATGTCTTCCCATTAAAGAAACGTTTCTGGAAACACTCCAGTCGTGCGATAATGGAAAGTTTTCCGTTGATGGGGAGGAAAGCATTAACGCAGTCTATAAATGGCTTGGGAAGACATTCGTTATGGAATAAATCAAAATGAGTGGTGGTCATGTGGGCCACCACCCATGATATCCAACACTTTAGCCAAGCAAGGAGTTGAGAGAAGTTCTCCGGATGTGGTTGGGCTATAAATACATTGATGCTCTTGTACCCTATAGTCTTTTATTCTCTCTTTTTCTATTATTGCCTTCTTGTCGCTTATTTCTTTTATTAGATTTTTCTGTTGCATTTAAAAGGAAAAGAAAAAAAGTTATCTCAAGAGACAGTGATGTAAATGGGTTGGTTCTAATCTACGTCCATGGTGAACTCGAAACTAGGTTTTGTTTCCTTGCTCCAAACCTAGTTTTGTATATGGAATGGATAAGATTTGGGTTAAAAAAATGATTGGAAGAAAAAATTAGCTTTTAAGAGGAATTTTCAAAAATTAAGGTAATATGTCGAGTTCTATGTCCACTGGTCAGAACTAAGGTGAAATCAGATCCAAACACATTTCGGTCATAGTTTCAAAAAAGGATTTAGACCAGACCTATTTACTTATCAAGACCTAAGTAAGGATCCGAACCTGATTATTAACATATTGGAACCTCCAAACAATCAATAACCCATTTAAGTTCTGTTTGTGTATAGGCACAGAAGAGGAAACCCAACTTTCCTCTTTCATGGCAATTGGCTTCCTACCAACCACATCAGATTTCCGAATCCATCCCAGCGCAAAAAATCATGTACAAAATTGAGTTTTCTTCCGCCATTTTTTTGTTGCACTGAACATCATGGAAAAGGCACTGCCCTTGATTCGACGGCAATGCTTGCGACACAGACAGACCCTTACATCCCTACAAAAGAGCCTGCAATTGTGGAAAGTAGGAGCCCACATAAAGTGGTAAGGGCCCACACAAAGTGGGAAGAATAGCCAAGGCATGCCCATGGTTCCATCCTTGGTTAAACAATTGACTATGTGACTGTGTGGCCTGCTTGGGCCCATGTATTACTTATGATTTAAAATTGTAGTATCAGTTGCGGTTTTGGCTGATTCAAAAATACGATGTGATATAAGTATCGGTTGCAATTTGTTTTCTGCCATTGGCGTTGTGGCATGAAATTTTTTTTACCTCAAAGAAATCTAAAAATTTAAAAAATTCATAATATTGGAAAATGCTAGAAAATAATAATTAGTTTTTCAATAGTACACACCATATAGCAAAAATATTGGTCCTCCCTAAGTCATAATATCCTGCACCGCTGTTTACATTTTAATAACTAAGTTTATAAAGTTTAATGTATAATCTTGGTCTCATCCATAAAAGTTCTTAAATTAATGAATACAGTTCATATTTAAAATTCAAGCCACTGAAAATAACAAATAATTTTAGGACTTAGCCCAATGTTAGATTGACCTCTGTTTTAACCTGAACTTTTCTTGAAATTTTACTCACATATTTTTTAAGTGAATAATAAAATAGTATGGTCCACTTTAATTTGAATAAAATCTGTTGAAGGGCCATTTAATAAAGGGTATATGTTTTGAGCGATTTAGACAACAGATTTTAAAAATAAAAGAAAAAAGAAAAAAAAGAAAGTCTAACTGCTTCAAAGATTGAGACCACCATCAAATTAACCACTGTTAAATGTTTAATTATCAATCTATCAAAGAAGCCTTTCTCTCTCAAGTAAACGGCATGGTGTGATCAAATTGACGGTGAATCCATCACGTACTGGACTAAAATTTGGCTGGGCACCATAGAAGAGGAGGAAATTGATAATGATCAGTAAAGATTTTTAAACATGGTCCCCTCTGTTGGACCCCAAGATTGTATGTGGGGCATTAATTTGTAAAGTGGGTATGCATGGGATGGTATAAAAGCCCTTAAAAATGCATTCGTGGTTTGCCCTTTCACGTCACAGAAACACACAAGAGGAAATGAGAGAGGAGAAGAGGAAAAGGAGAAGAGAAGAATATCTTACACCACTCCAGCAGCATCAGCACCAGCGGGTCAGTGTAGTCCTGGTACATAGATCTTGTCTTCCACATCTCTTTCTCTCCCTCTCCTTTTTTGCTTTTTTTTTATTTTTCTTGTTTTGCTCTATAACCTCTCTCCTCTACATCTCCCCCTATTATGTGAAAATACAGAGGCTGCTATGTGATACTGTTTTTCCCTTTTTTTTATGAAAATAAGGAATAAAGGGAGCCTGTGGTGGATCCAGAGTTTTCATCTGAGCGGTATAGATCCAAATATGAAATTGTATTTTGAAAAATAATATAAAATTTTTACATGGATTTTGAGGGTGAAGATAAAATATTATTATAAATTTTTTAAATAAAATTAAAAATTTTACTATAATTTTAAAAGCAAAATTTAGCTAGCCTTTGAAAGCAGGGCCTGTCGGCTGATATTTTGCAAAAATCAGCCAAAATATGGGTCGCTTTTCAGGATATTGGTCGATCTGGATCAATATCTACCCAAAAATTGGGTGATCCGATTCCGAGCCCAAAACCAGTAAGTGTCGATCGTCTTGTTATGGACCGATATGCATCGATGCTCTAAACAATGAATTATGAAGTCTACTCCCATCTTATCCACTCAAATTGTCAACGTAGACTTTTTCCATAATCGCATCTTGTCGGGACTGCTTCTAGCGACATGACAAGGGCCACGTGGATGCCTTTTAATACAGAAAGTTGGCAACGACGGAATACCGAAAATCTTCCTCTCCGCTCCCTTCAACAGCTACTGGTAGCAAGTGAAGAAACAGCTCTCTCTCTCTCTCCCTGGTTTTTGCTTTGTGTACAGAAATGTTGCGATCTGCAACCCGTGTCGCTTTGAATCCCATGGGGATTTGGTTCTTGGCATCTCAGTGTAGTATCCTTCGATTCTCGTCAGATGCGCATTCTCCAACACCCCCATTCCCTCCACACCCACATCCTTCCCACCAGCACCAGCAGCAAGAATCTGCTGCTTCTGCTTCTGCTTCTGCTTCTGCAGCAGGAGAAGGACACAAGGAAGAAGACTCTTCTTCTGCGAAGACCCACGGCGAGAGACGCGGGTGAGTACAATCGGACTACCAAAGCGAGCAGCTCCGCGTCCTTCAGGCTGCCCTCCCACATGTTGTAAGTAATCATATCATTCTTCCCTCCCACCGTTTCTAATTCTGATTTTCTTGCTTGCTTTCATTGTTTTTAATATGGGTTCTTTCTGTTATGTGAGTTTTGGGTTGGGTTTGGAGCAGGTTAAGATGGGGTGGAGTGAAGGAGCATTAATTCCGGGGGCAAGGGATGTGGGAGTCTCGCCTTCGATCGTGCCTACTTTTCCCCGAAAAGAAGCTGCACTCGTTGAGGTATCTGAATGAATTCATGTAATGAAATGGGGTTGGTTGGCTGTTCCAAAATCAGATTTTATTTATTGGGGTTCTTTAGTTTCCTCATATTTTGATTAGATTTTGGTGTTTGTGTTGTAATTGTTCCGATACAATTGCAATTTCAGATACAATTGCAATTTCAGATCTCATTGAAGATGACTTGGAATTTCAAGGATACTGTAAGGAATTATATATGTTGGCTAATTCATGCATGGATAAAACTCAAGTTTAAGCCAAACTCATTTTTTTACTTGTTTTTAGACTAGGAGTTTTAAAAAGCTACAGAGTTCCAGATGAGCTCAAACAAAGAAAATCCGAAAAGATCAGTAACGAACTGCTCAATTGATTGAGTATGGGTCCGATCGATCGGTTGCAAGACAGTATCCAAATTCAATCAATTGGACCACTATCCAATCGATTGGACTACTATCCAATCAATTGAACCTGCACAGAAAATCCTATCGACTTGCGATTTTCTAAGTCCGATTTTAGTGGATCTTTTGTTATTTGTGCCAACTTTATACCTAATTGAAATATATTTATGAGGCATGAATTTAAGGCTATAAAAATGGGGTTTCTCTCAACCCAAAGGTAATCATCTCCTGTTCTGAAGTAGAGATTCCTTATTGGAGATCATATTTTCAAGAGTTCTTTGAAAAGTTGAAGGGCTAAAGTTTTGCTTTAAAGATCTATGTCTTCTACTTTTTTAACTGTAGAAGATTATTCTAGAGAGTCAAGTACAACGAAGGCGTCTAGGTGTTTAGATCTGTAACAGAATACGGCAGGGAGTCGTTGTAGCAGAGTGTTGTGCAATGAGAATTGCAAGTTCTTAAGTTGCATGAGAACTGGATAAAGGTTGTGAGTATATCGCTTGTAACTTTGGTATGATTCATTGTACTTGATTTTCGATTATGGTTTTTTTTCCTGGTTTGGGTTTCCATGTAAAAATCATTTTTTCTTGTGGTGTGTGCTTTTGTTTAATTTATTTCCACTACGTAGTTAATTGTTTATACACATAATGTTGAGAGTGATTGAGTTTATTTATTCTAGAGGCCTCTCCCCAAAACCTTTAGATACACCTTTTTATTAGACAGTACCCATAAAAGCATATTCGAAGAGTCACTTTCCACAATAAGGCCGCCATGAAAAGATTTTAAGAAGATCGAAGAGCTTCTAAAATAGCTAGCACCTCCGCTTTATTAGAGTCACAAACAACCCACGTGCTTAGAGAACATGAGCAAGACCTCACATTTTTAATTCCGGAGTACCCCTGCAATACCCGTTGATCCGACTCATTAACTGGTTTTTCTATCCAGTGGCAAGAGCCCATGCTACAGTTGGACGCTGTCAATGCTGCAACCACGATGCTGTGGGTTTTGAGTCATATTATCCAAAAAAAATAGAAAAAAGAACTTCTTTTTCCATTTATTATCATACTGTGTTTTGCAAGGTTGAGCTGGTCCCTTCAGGGTGTTTTTATGGGGGTGCTCTACCTATGGTGGTGCTCGACAGATAACGTTCTGGGTCAACAAACCATGGGCCTGATTTGTATAGATGCTTATAGCCTAATGGGGGAGTGCATTTATTTGCCTTGATGATCATAGACCTTTTCCATCAACATCTCATAAGCTCAATGTTCCAGCAATATATGGATAGTCTCAGATAATGAATTACAGTTGATATGTCGAATCATTGCAATGACAGCTTTCTTCTTTTGTTTGTGCAGTATTTCATGGATGACTGCCTGCAAAGATTGATTGATATAATTGATTCAGGAGTGGATTTGTCAAACTTGATACTAAGCGAGCGCCTTGCAAAACTTATCCGAATTCGCTTGGAAATGCAAGCACCCTACATATCAAAGTGTCCACAAGCACTAAGCATTCAGGTGAACAAAATCCTGAATTACAGTGTTCTGCTCATGCAAGTTTATGAGTCACTGAAACTCTGATTTCAAACATGCGGTGCTCATGGTTTGTTGATGCAGACTGTTGATCTTATGAACCCCAATCAAAGTCAGGTTTCTTAGATCAGCAGGTACCAGACAGTTAAGAATACAGAACAAAAAGGCTGAGGAATGGGAGACTAAAATCTTTCTAACTAAAATACTTAAAGATGTCTTCCATCAATCACAGGGCTAGCAATCTTAATCACCTGATCTTGGATCCTGCATGTTTGGAATTGGTAATGTCAGCAGCACATACATTTGGGTCTTGTTAGTGTAGTAATCCAAATCACTATGTCTTGGAACCTTCATGTGTGTTAGTGTAATGCTGGCAGACCTTGCATTTGCTGCTGTGAAGGACACAGTAATTTCTCTAAGCTCTTTTGTCTTTTATTCCTATTTGAAAATTTTCAAAGGCGTTGGTCTGTGCACACTTTGCATTAGTTGGCAGGCACAACCAGTGAACATCTCAACAAGTTTCAAGCAGCGGGCCATTCTAATTGATGAAATTTGGCATGGTTCTGGTGACCAATCCTCTGATATTGATTGGTATGTGAAGTGCACTGTGCTTGGTGGAATTTACTCAACATCTGAGGTGTCCATGGTAACAGATCACTCTCCAGGTTTGTTTGTTTCTCCTGCTTTTCTGCTCTTTTTCTGCAATTTATAGTCCTGACATGCTGCTGCCATTTCATACAAGTGTGGCCGTGACTTATTGATTCTGATGTTTAATGTAATTTGCTCCATTGTGAATGGGGATGCCTCAGAAACTGTTCAGCTTGGGGGATCGTAAGCAGCCTTTGTTTTTTCCTTCCCCCCAGTCAAATAGATGAGCAATGATAAATAAAGGAATTCAAAGAATGATATAGCAGGATCTAAATGGTTCGGGTTTTCCTGTCTTTTAAGTTTTTTGGAGAAGACACCCCCTGCCACGTTCAGCGGGGCTGAAATGATAAATGTTCTGAATCTCCTAGTTATGGGCCCCACTTGTACAGAATTGTCAGATCAGGTCACTCTGCACGACTAATGCATTATGAACCTGGTAATTCCACCTTACGATTAGATTGTTAATAAAGTGTTAAAATGTGTGCTGGTGTGCTTGTCATTTATTTCAGAGTTTCGTGATACATGGTCATTCTTGGATGGTCGCATCAAAGATGCTTTTGATCTACAGAAAACTGTTCAAGAGGTAAAATGTCATGACTTTGCTGCTTTATGCTTTTGTTGTTGGAAATGCCTGTAGAGACTAGTGAGCTTATGTAGATCCAGCTATCAGTCTTGTCCACCCATGAAGGCTGCCTGACCTTAACTACACTGCTTTTGAAGAATATTATGATTGAATGGTTCTAACCATTTGACCATTCAAAATAAATGTTACCAGCCATTTGATCAATTTTCTAGAAAATGGTTGGCTCACATCACTTTAGCAGGAGAGGGCCAGATCATTGGATCATCTAGTCTGTGGGCTCACCTTGGATTGCTTTTAAATTTCAACCACAATTTTGCTTGGGTGATCTTAAGTCTTAATATTCAATTATTGTTAGGGAAAATGCTTGTGTAAGATTAATTATACAGAAAGGTCCAATCATTGATTAACCTATCCATCCATTGGGTTTCAACGAGTATCCTTGATACCTTTCCCTAGTCATTTTGACTATATGTACCTGGTTTCTACTCGTTTAAGCAATTAATGGTAAACTGGATTGATTCTAATTGATTAGTGTTGGGAAGTCCCAGATCCTAATATGTGATCCATTTTGGAGGACCTCACTTGTATAGGTGTTCATTCTTCTTCACCTGTTAAGGAGTTCAATCAAAGGTGACTCTTCATAAAGTGTTTCAAGATTTTCTTTAATGCGTAGAATTTGACAGAATGCCACTTCATTTATTATTATTATTATTATTATTATTATTAATAAAATGGAATGCTACTTCATTTTTGAAATTCCAAATTGTATTTTAGCATGCTGGGGCTCTGAGTGAATAGAAATCCGCTTCGAGTTATTGGTTACGATTTTGCTGTTGTTCAAATGAAAGCTAACTATGTTGCTCAACTTACCAGTAGACCTAGCCTATTGGGCCATGATACGTACATGATAGGTCAACCTGATGGACGATCCATGCATAGATGGGCTGGGATCACATTTTATATTCTTAGCAAAAGCCAACTATGGCATGCATTTGCCGTAACAATAGTACGAACATTGGCAGGCAACGTATCTGGCGGAAGCCGTTGGAGCTGGAATGGGGAGCTCTTTAGAGGGTTTTTTGAAGAGGGTATGTCAGGGATCCAGTTGAAGAATGCCATATTCTGTCAAGTCCAGGACACAAGCTTCGGATGTTGTTGCTTCTTCTATTCTCTTGGTAAGACTGGTTGATTCTTGGAAATATAAGCCCGAATCAGCTGCAGTCGAGAAACACCTCCTGTGAGGACATTTTGACATTTAAGGTTAATGCCTTCTCTCATTTATGTTTTATGGAAGGTAACTCTAAGAAATTATTATCCACGTATACAAGCGACAAGGAAAAGTAAAAACGTAGCAGAAAGAAAATCCAGTTAACAAAAGCTACAAAATCATAAAACAGCAGTCACATGTCACTAATTATGTCCAAACCATATTGAAACCAGCCGCGGGGGTGGTTTTATTACGAGGCTGGGGCTAGAAACGGGCATCCCAGAATTCTTGAAACTAGGGGAGGGGTCATTTTATTTAGGATTGCAAACGGGTATCCAATTCTCTAATTATTCGAACGTTCGACCCGTGAAAAAATGAGTTTGAAACTTATTTTAGGTTTTGATTCATAAATGGATATGGGTCTGGAACCCAATTTAATTTCTGATTAGATGCATCCAATGAGAAGAGTGAGGGCTTGAAGTGGAGTGATGTGGATAAGGGTAGCCAAATGTAACTATAATCAGACCAACCTCTCCCTCAATTTTAAACTTCAAAGTTAAGTGGTCTTACAGGTGTTCTCTGTGATTTAATCCAAGGTCGGATAACCATTTTGATCAGTGTCAAATTGAGATAAGCGTCACTTCACGAGTTTAAATGTGTGGGCGGGTATGAAATGATCATAGCTGTGGCTCCATTTTGTACACAAGATCAGTGCTCTTTCTGTGTTTTTCTTTTCTTTTCATTTTATTTATTTAGGTTTATGGTACAAGGAGCATTTATATACAAATTGACACATTAGGCTGCGTTGGGCAAGGCTGGTTTGCGTGAAAATGTATTTTATTTTTTCTTTTCTTGGTAATAGATTAAAAATAGTAGGGCAGCTTGACCAAACGGTAAAGGCTTACCAGTAGCGTCCTGGAGGACGCAAGTTTAAGTCACAGATATAGTCTCCTTAAAATAAAGGTAAGGTTGCATACATCTTACCCCTTCTTTGCCTCTTATTTCAATTCAAAATCAAACAAGTAGAAATTGGTGATAGGAAAGGGTTTTTCATATTTCATTTTTGGGTGACGAAAACGGTAGATTTTCATTGGAAAGCCAAACCATCTAAACTGCACAGCGCCCACATGGACTTTAGCACTCCTTTAGTCTTGGCGACTGACCAAATTGGACTTAGATAGTTTTTGGTTTTGGCTTGGTCATAGGGCTTTTTACTTTAAAAAAAGCCCAAAACCTTTGTAAAGCTTGTTTGGTTATTACATTTTTAATGGGGCTTTCTATAAGCAAAAGTTAAAAAACCAACATTTTCAGTAAGCATCTCAGTGCCCACTTCACGATAAAAAAGTGAAGCCCTTTCCACAAATAAATTTTTTTTACTACTTATTTAAAAACCTAATGGCATTTTGAATTTTATTTCAAAACTACTATAAGACTCCATTGTAAATAGAGTTTTCATTGAAGACGCTATTAACAATGGAGTCTTCATTTATGAATTTTGTAAAAATAAAAAAAATTAAAAATTATCTTTGAATCTCGTAAAAAAAAATAAATATTTTTAAAAAATTGAAGATAAAAAAATTTTAAAAAAAATTATTCAAGACGCCATTGGAAATAGAGTGTTCAATGAAGACTTCATTCTTAATGGAGTTTTCACTTAAAACTCTATTCCTAATGGAGTCTTCAGTGAAAACTCCACTAAAATTTATTTATATACACTTGATGGAAATAAAAGAAGACAACCCAACCCTATTTGCAAAAGCAAAACAAATAAAATCACTAACAAAAGCAAAACGAATGAAACCTTTGGCAAGAGCAAACCGAAGCCTCTTCTTCCACACAGAGGATCGGTGGTGATCAGGGGCGAACCTTGTTGGGTTTATGTCTTGTATTCCGGTTTAGCCGGATGAGTCACTGGGTTAGCCAGGGACTGGTTTAAGGTCAAGGGTATTTTGGTAATTATACTGGGGCTTTCTTGGTGGCCAAGAAAGCGGAGATTATATATATGTATAGTCTGTAACCCTAGACCTTGCGGCGGCGGCGGCAGTTGCCCGTGGTGTTCCCACACCACGTAGGAGAGATGAGGTGAGGGTGTGGGAATCTCTTGTATGCTTTACTTGTCATAGTGAAGATGTTCGTCCTCCTATGCCCGTGGATGTAGCCCTGTTTGGGTGAACCACGTACATCTCGGTGTCTCTTCTTGTGTGTGGCTTGTTTCGTGTTGATCTTGTAATTCATGGATGCGCACAACGGGTGATTGTCTGAAAATCACAACAAACCTACAGCTATTGCTTTGAAGTTGCTTTGGCCAAGCCCCCACAAGTTGTTTCTCAAAAGCAAAACCTAACCTTTCCTTCTCTTTCCCTTCCTCTCTCCAAAATCTCAATACCCTTTCTCTGCCTCTCTCCCTTCCTTTCTTAAAATTGCCAAGCCCCTTTCTCCTCCTTAGCATCCCTCCTTCCTCTCTCAAAACTCCCCAAATCACAGAAACTGAGAGTGTGAAACACTCATCACTCTCCACCTCCGGCAACTGGCATCTACATTGGAGCACCACTGTCCTTCCGTCCCTTTCTCCGGCAAGTGGGTTGCTCTCTCTATCCCTTTCACTGTCTCTCAGTCTATCTCTCTATCTCTCTCGGAGATTTCTGTAACAGCACCCACAAATATCATAGCTTCTTTTTCAAATAGTGTCCATTTATGAGATCAATATTTGCTTCATTGCTTGCATTTCAATTTGGTGTAGAAAATCACAAAGTTGGCATTTAAAAAACATTCCTACATTACAGAGAGTTGACCAATGTTTAGTTGTATTTGATGTTTCCATGTGTGTTATGTACATGAGCTTTGTTCTATTTGTTTCTGAGCTTTAATTAGTGGGGTTATTTATTAGTATTATTACAAGTAGGATCAAGTCAATATTAGTCTTTGTATCATTATTAAATCTAAGAGAACTGTTCAAATCTAGTTGATTGGATTACAGGAATAGTCCAACTTTAGTGTTTAAATTCAGTCATTTAAGGGTGCGGTAATTTTTAGTTTGTAATTAATTAAACAAATATACAAACATTGTAAGTTGAAAGAATGAGTATGGATTTGTATAGGTACAGATTCTAAGAATAACACACAATACAAGAGTCTTTTTTTTTTCCTTCCAAACTACCATATATTTGGGTTCCAACTCAATCTCTTTTGGATCTTGCCAATCAAGAAGAAACTTAATGATCACAACATTATTACAACCAGCTGCAGCATGGAGCGGGTTTGTGCGATCTGCAGGAAAGTAGGCAAAAATGAAAAAATCATAGTGCGACATATTGACATAGCCATGCCGTGAAAAATATGACTAACAAATTTATTAGAACCAAATTTGTAAGAGAAACACAGCAAATCCCCCAAATCCACCCAAAATGTAAAACCCAATTCAAAGAAAATGTCAAAGAAGGAAAAACAAAACAAAACAAATCAACTATCCATGGTCAGATATGCTAAATTCAATTTCTTAAACGCAATTTAAGAAGAGATGAAAATTCATGTATTCTAAGTCAGAGAAAGAGAGATGTAGAAAGACACTTACATGTTACAATTACACTCTTAGATGGTTGTTATGCCATGTGCTCGCTATAAGTCTATGTTTCACTCACCTCTCAGTTCTCACTGCCCAAAAGGCACTATACACTCACTGGATACTACACTTAGCCACTCCTCTCTTCCATACTCACCACTACACTATACACCCGTCACTTCTCACTACTCACTTGCATGCAACCAATGACTTTAATACTATCCCTAGAGTTTTCAGGGGTGATTTTAATATGGTTAGGTTTCCTTATGAAAAGAAAGTGAGAACTTCCATTTCTCATACTAGGGCATTATTTTTTGAGTTTATTGAGGATAATGATTTGATTGACAATCCGCTTCATGGGAGAAGGTATCATGGTCTAACAATAGGGAGTAAGCAGCTCTTAGCACGATTGCTAGATTTTTATTATCAAAGGAATGAGATGACCATTTTCCTAGATTTATTCAGCTTGCAGTACCAATTTCAGATCATTGCCCGATCAAGTTGAGCTCTAGCTCTATAGATTGGGTGCCCAAGCCTTTTCATTATGAGAATTGTTGGTTGTAGAACAAATAATTTTTGGGTTTGGCTCGCTCTTGGTGGAGTCAAGTGGAGGTTACTAGTTATGCAGGCTTCAAGATTTATAGGAAGTTCTATATTCTTAAAGATCAGATAAAAAGATAGAATAGAGAAGTCTTTGGTCAAGTTGAGGAATCTAGAGAAGCTTTATCCAAAGTGGTGGAAGATTTTGATAAGGGGAGAAAATGGAGTGAGTCTAGAAGAAGTTGTTACAAAGAAAATGCTCTTAAGAGGATTTGGGATCTCAATCACATGAACGAAATTTCTTGGAGCAGAAATCGAAAGTCACTTAGCTCAAGGAAGGTGATAAAAACACTAGTTTCTTCTGTCATAAGGCTTCCATAAGGAGAAGGGTAAATTATTTGGGGGCAATAAGGTGAGGTAGTACAGTTCTTGAAAGTCCTATTGAGATCAAGGAGGTTGCTTGTTTTTTTAAAGATCTTTATAAGGCAAAAATTTTACTAGACCAAAGCTTGACACTGTATTTTTTCCTATGATCTCAAGAGATGTTTGTTCAAATGTGGTTGGAAATGGAGTTTGAAGAACAGGAACTGGCTCTAGCTTTGGAGGAGTGTGGTGGGGATAAGGCCCCTGATCCAGATGAATTCAATTTCTCTTTCATTAAGGCAGGTTGGGGGTTCCTCAGCAAGGATTTTGATGACTTGCTCTTAAATTTTCATAGGAGGCCGGAAAAAATCAATAGGGAGATGATTGTAACTTTTTTCTCTCATCCCTAAAATGCCTAATCTAATGGAGCTTTGTGATTATAGACCTATAAGTCCTGTAGGGTGTGTATAAATTGTTAGCAAAGATTTTGACAAATCGTTTGAAGAGTGTTCTACGTCTCATTATTGACACGATACGTTGCCTTTTTTGAAGTATCCATGCATCATAGGTTAGAAGGTTCCTTATTCTTTACCTTGGTCTTCCGATTAGGGCCAAGCCAATAGCCAAGGATTTGTGGGATCCAATTATCAACAAAATTGAGAAGAAGCTATCATCTTGCAAGAAGTAATACTTATCTTTGGGTGGGATGATTATATGATAAAAGCTTGCTTATCTAATATCGCAGCCTTTACATGTCTCTTTTCAAAATGCTAAAGGTGGTTGTGAAAAAGGTGGATCACATCTATAGGAATTTTTTATGGGGGGGTCTGGGTGATAAGAAAAAAAATCCATCACTTAAAGTGGAGTGGGGCTTTGGGTCTTGGTAGTTTGGAAAATAAAAATATGCCTTTGTTGATGAAGTGGTGGCGGAGGTTTGGGGATGAGAGGTAAGGTCTTTGGAGGAAGGTCATTGCTACTAGATATGGTAAGGATAGTTGGGGTGGTGGCCGTCTCTTGTGAGGTGCCATTGGGAAAATGTTGTCTAAAGGGGTTTCTTTTGTGGTGGGTGAAGGGAAGGAGGTCAAATTATGGTTGGATGATTGGATGGGGGTGGACCTTTATGTGAGATATCTCATTAGTTAAAAAGTGGTGTCTAATAAAGAATCTGCTATCAGCGACCATTATGAGGTGAGGGAGGGTGCCATTATGTGGATTGTGACTTTTAGGAAAAGGCTCCGCTTGTCGGAGATGTGCAATATGGGGACTTTTTGACTCTTTTTTCTAATGTATTTTTGTGCAGGGATTACAAGGACTCTTGAGTTTGGAAGCACTCAATATTCAAAGAGTTCTTAGCTAGAACTTTTCATTTTGGCTTTAAAGAACCTTTCCTCCCAACCTTCTCCTTCTTTGGTTTGGATGGGGCTGGTTCTTCCACAAGTTGTGGTCTTTTGTTGGCTTGTTATTGCGGTAAAGGTGTCTACATCAGATAATTTGAGAAAAAGAGGATTGACGACATTTAGTATCTCTAACATTTGCATGATGTGTCGAAAGGAGGAAACAATGAACCACTTTTTTCTACATTGTGAAGTTGTTACTGGTATGAGTTACTTTTGCGGTAGGTGTGGGGTGGCTTGGTGCAGTATGAAGAATATTGCAGATGTGGCAAAGTCTTGGGCAGGCAATCCATATGTTGGTGTGGGCATATGTTGTGGAGGATGATTTCTTTTGTTATTCGGTGGTCCATTTGGAAAGCAAAAAATTATAGAATTTTAAAAAAATGTCTCATCTTCTTCAAAGGAGTTGGTTTTCAATCTCTTTGTTGATTGCAAATTGGGCTTTACTTAGAACGGAGTTTTCAAACTTTAGTCTCAATGACATTTTTGTCAACATGCAGTGTGGCCGTTTTAAGATGAGGACGTCTGTGCATTGCCTCCCACCCACATACACACATGCCCCTTTTCTTAGTGTTCTGAAGTTTAATGTCGACTGTGTTGCT
The DNA here is from genome assembly GCA_037013555.1 of Sextonia rubra. Lineage (NCBI taxonomy): Eukaryota > Viridiplantae > Streptophyta > Magnoliopsida > Laurales > Lauraceae > Sextonia > Sextonia rubra. The sequence goes on from JASUAD010000001.1 coordinate 129,400,939, forward strand.
AGAGGTAAATCGAGGCCTACAGGAATTACGGGGTCCTTCGAAATAGTGAGGGAGTGGTTTTATTTATGTTCTCCAAGCAATGGGGGTTTGTGATTCCAATAAAGCAAAAGTCTTAGCCATTTTAGAAGGCCTGAGCTGTTTCTTTGAAAATTTTCATAATGTTCTTATTATGGAGAGTGACTCCTTTAATGCAATTATGTGGCATACTAATCGGAAGAACAACCCGTGGAAATTCGAATTCCTCTATAATGAGATTCGGTTGTTGTCTTCCACTATCAATGTGTATTTCTATCATGAACTTAGATCAACCAACTACTTCACCGATGCTTTAGCTAAACAAAGAGTTAAAAGGATATCTCCTTGAGAGGATATTATCTAGAAATTTGTTTTTTTTTTTTTTTTGGAGTATAATGCTCGTGTACCTCGTTACTCTTTCATTGTTAGTGCTTCCTCTTTCGTTTTTGTCCTTTTTCCTCTTTCTCATTGTTAGGTCTATATCTTGTATTCTGGTTTAGCAGGACTGGTTCATTGGTTTAGCCAATGACCAGGTTAGGGTCAAGGGTAATTTGGTCTTTTACCGGAGCTTTCTTGGTAACCATGAAAGCAGACATTATATATTCATGTAATGTGACCTTAGACTCTGTATAGGAGATGTGACAGATCTCTTCCCCGTGGTGTAAACCACGTAGGGCCATGTAAGGTGTAGAAAGGTGTGAGTTCTCTTTCTCGTGGTGTTGACACCCCACGTATGGCAGGGTGCTATGAGTATGGCAAGGTGCTATGAGAGCAAGATTAAACATATGAAGATTAAAGAGCTAAGTGTTAGGGGAGAGGGAGTCCTTGTAATGAACTGCACAGTATCCTTCATAGTGAAATCGAGCAAGATGCTAATAGCTCGTGGATGTAGCATTTATGGTGAACCACGTAAAATCTCTGTGTCATGGTTGCATGATTTTCTTGTTCTTTATATGTGTGATGGTGTTTTGCTTCTGCATGTGCACTACACTTATTTTGTTCTAATTTCCCTATAAACTTCTTTTCATTAATTAAGTTTTCTATTATGGTTCCAAAAAAAAAAAAAAAAGGTCCGAACATAGACCACCCTCAACTTTGGCGAGATCGCACAACATTTTTCTCCGGCAATTGTCTTCGTTATCACCACGGTATTTCTCCTACTCAGTTGCAAGGAGAGCCTTGATTGTTTGATTGGTTAACTTTTTTTTTACCCCCATGAATTGGCATTATCCAAGTATTTTATATCCATTCACTGTTTAAATTAACGACGATCAAATGTGCTGGGGAAGCATTTCAATACTATGGCTTCTTTTCATCTTCGCTTTCTGTACCGGCTTGTAAGTTTGGGAAATTCTCTCTATAAGTGCCTGTGGGAATGATTGTTCGTTGCCCAAATTTCACAACCCAGTCATGGAAATGCTATTTATAACTTTTAAACCTCTAGGGCCAACTGTAGTGTGTATCGATTTCCTGTCCATGAATCATAAAAGGTCGTAATGATGAGCATGAGTGATTATGCTTTAAACCACACTGTCCCAATGAAGTACTACACTTGGAAATCTCATTTTGTAAAAGAGAGAACAGTTGGGCTATGAAGGAGCTGCAAACCTTGATGTAGGCCCACCTCGATTGATAATAAACACTGGGATAGGGTGGGATTGGAAAGTTTTTAATGTGGGCTTTTAGAGGTGGACCATTATTTAGTTATGATTCAATGATTGTCGTAACCATTTATTTAAGGGCCTTGACATTTTGAGGTTGTCTTCATGAGTTCCATTTGGAGCTACTAACATTTTGCCTGTTGCCTTTTGTCTGTTTAGATTGATTTTTTTCAGGTATGGCAGTTGGAATGGGACATGAGTGGTATGGCATTGGCATCGACTGGAGGCGATGGGATGGTTAGATTATGGCAGTCCAACCTTATGGAGTATGGCATGAACAAGCTGCTCTTGAAAGTAGTTGACATTCGCACACTTCTCTCCCTCAAGAATAATTATTCTTTTTTTCCCTCATTTAATCTTTTTGCTCTTCTACTTTAAGTGTGTAATTTAAAGAAGAAAGTAAAACTCACTTTTGTTTCCTCATGTAAATACTACGACTCTTAGGTGTTTGTGCAGCTCTGTCATTTGGGCATTCTGCAAAAGCCCTTTGGAAAAGGTTTTGTCACAAAGTTGAAAAAAAAAAAAAACAAGTTTAAAACTTTCCTCTTGGAAAAGTACTCAATCAAATTGCAGAAAATTTGCATGCAAGGAAAATTGGAGCATTTTCTGGTGCATTGCAGAGTCCTTTATATTGGTGGATTATTATATAAGCCTACGCCACTTTGAGCCTTGATTTTTGTTTTTGTAGTGTGTTCAAACTTATGATCGAACCATCCGACTTGGCTACCCTTGTGAAGTACTGAAATTCCTATTTGACACTCGCTGAATTAAAAATGTTCTTAGAAAGTCATTGAATTTTGGGCTTTAAATTCAAAAAGTGATGTTTGGTGTGCCTCTGGTGGGTCTCAAAATAATTTTAAAACTCGGCTGAGTGTGAGTAGGACACCAAGTTTCCTTTTTAGAATCGAACCAGCGTAGTCACAGTGTGTGCCTGGTGGGTCTTAAAATGCTGCCATGCGTCCTATTTTAGAAAAGCCCTACAAAATTTAGTTCGAAAAATGCATTATAGGATTTCTTAGGGAATAGTCTTTGCTCGTCAGAATCAGATAATCCTTAGAGGAAAACCAAAGGTCCGAAGACTGGATTGGTGAAGAATATCTTAAGTTATTATAAAAAAAAAATCTAGTATGACAACCACTCAATCGTTAGGAAGTGTGCCTAGTATGAGAGCCACATCCATAAGTCAAGTTGATGTTTGGATTGAAGCAGTTTTAATGATCTATAGGTGCATGTTTATTTGATAGAATATATTTTATAGTCAAATGAGCTCCTCTCCGGAGCGGAACCATGAAATTTGTCTGGCACTATGACAAAAACAATTCGTAGGGGCAATATAAGATAAAATCTCAAAATAAATAAATAAATAAATAAATAAATAAATTTCTATACCAATAGCGGGTTTCCAAGTTTCTTTTCGGAGCCAATGTAACGAAATTGGTTTTTTATTTTTATCAAATGCTAGTGTCTTTTCCAAATTTTCTCTCTTCAACCCCTCTAGCTCCCCAAAAAATTATTACAGTGGTGAGGAGTAGAACATATAAGGTAGCCATGCAGATAGGACGTAGATGAAAACAATGTGTGGACTCACTTATGGTCAATTTAGCCCCCTTGAACATTGGTTGATTACATACTTGCCTAAATGTGAGCCCGAGATCAAGTTGATAAATCCCAGTTTTATTGAAATTAACTCAATTAGAACTTTTGGGTTCTTAAATCAATTGCAATTGGGTTAGGTTGATTATTTGTTAATTCCTACTCCATCGTGAGAATGGCTAGGTTATGATCGACCATTATATATATTAAAGCTCTAAGAATGGAGGCCTCTGAAGGGTGCCACATCAGCACTCTCTATTTGTTTTTTCTAGAGCGTCACATCAGCATCCCAATGGCACTAACTTACGTATTCTCACTCCCTCTATCACCTCACTTCCCTAAAATCTCTCCTTTCTTTTATCTCTGTGCAAACAAATGCTGTGCTCAATGGGATTGGAATTGGAATCATAAATTAGCATCCACTGCCTGAAATCAGCATTACGCCTATGCCTACGCCTACGCCAGCTGGGAATTGATGAAGATCTTTCAATCCAATCCAATACAATCCAGTATAATCAATCATTGCTTCGGCCCCACATACCTCACCTCTTACTCTCTAACTATGTTGTAGTTGGCGACATGGCCTTCTCCACTTGGCTCTTGGATAGACTTGAGACTCTCGTGATTAGAGTCAAGTCTCCTCTGCAGGTTCCATCCACCACCAACATAGAAATTACAAAACGCTCCTTCTCTTTCTTAATGACCAAGGTAGAAGAAAAAGACTATCGGCCACGTGGCCTTCTCCACTTGGCTCTTGGATAGACTTGAGACTCTCTTGATTAGAGTCAAGTCTCCTCTACGGGTTCCATCCACCACCATCACAGGAATTACAAAACGCTTCTTCTCTTTCTTAATGACCAAAATCGAAGAAAAGAACTATCGGCCACGTGGCCTTCTCCACTTGGCTCTTGGATAGACTTAAGACTCTCATGATTCGAGCCAAGTCTCCTCTAAAGGTCCCATCCACCACTATCACAGGAATTACAAAACGCTTCTTCTCTTTTTTAATGACCAAGATAGAAGAAAAGAACTATCGTCCACGTGGCCTTCTCCACTTGGCTCTTGGATATATTTGAGACTCTTGTGATTAGAGTCAATTCTCTTTTGCGGGTTCCATCCACCATCATCATAGGAATTACAAAATGCTTCTTCTCTTTCTTAATGACCAAGGTAGAAGAAAAAAAAAACTATCAACTACAAATGCAATGCAATCCAATGCAATGTGCAAAATTACATCTTTGTAGTAGTAGCAATTGGTGGAAAAGGCGGAAGATAGTCACTCTAATTTGGTTCTCCTCTACATTTCTCTTCTTCCTTATTCTTCAAATGGCCTCCCAATCTTCTTCTTCTTCTCACTCATGTATTCAATTCACATCTCTCTCTCTCTCTCTCTATCTAAATCGAATTCATATCCTTCTTTGGTTCTTTTTCTTCGGTGAAAGATTTGATCTCTTTTATTGGATTATTTATTTTTCTTATGCTTGATTTGAGAAGGCTGTAATTTGGATGGGGTTTTTTCTAACAACTTGCAACAACTCTATCAATGCTCAAAATCTCTTCTTTTTTCTTCTTAATCTTAATTGTTTACATGTAACTCTGTTTATTTGAAATTGGTCATGGAGAAGGCCCATTGATTTTTTTGGCACAGGCTCAACATGGGTATTGGTGGGCCTCCTCAGTAAACAATTAAAGTTATTGATTAAGTTCATAACTGTGTTCAAGGAGGAGATGGAATCAATCTATTGGATATAATAATCAAATTTCTACTTTGCAATAAATATATTTTCTCTAAAAAATTGCTATTTAATGCTTGGTATGTGATATTCATGATTCTTTCATAACTAGAACTATTTCGGTAAACTCTTAATTGATTTTTCAAATTTAAGAATAATCTAAAATAGGCTATAGGTCAAAGATGTTACTTGCATTTCTATATGATTTTTTAATATGTTTTTTTATAGTAAAATCTAAGCCCGGGCCTTTGTTGCTAGTATTTAAAATAAAATGCAGTGACGCATTACACACCTTACACGGATTGATAAAATTACTAGTACAAGGACAGTAGTCAATTCCACCCTCTTTGCGGGGACTCTTCAAACGAAGGTGATGGAAATAGGGCTCCTAACAGAGTACTTGGAAGAAACCCAGATGAGAGAACCTTGAGAAAATGGAGATGACCTAGCACCGGCCCCACTACTACTGAAAGTCACCGAATAAGTCAGCTTCTGGTTGGCTTGCTTGAAGTAGAGAGTATTTGGACTAACACTGCTTATCACTCCTTGAGGGTTGAAAACCTGCACCTTGTAAGATGAGTAAGCCTCCCCAACATTCGTTACAGTTCTCGTAAACATCTGAGAAGGCCCCAAACTCACAGAAAACGATGGGTAGTTGAGTTCTCCTGGTGCAATTTTCTTGTAACTAGAGCACTTGGTGGAACTTCTAGTGATGATGCCAAGTTGGCTGTCATTGTAGCCCAACCCACACAGATAAGAAATGTAATCCACTGCTGAAAGGTCATAAACCAGCCCAGGGTCGCTAGCCCTGGAAGGGTTCACATGCCCGGCACCCATCGCAAAAAAGTTGGCCGGGCCGTGTGTCTCATCGACGATCCCCTTCCAGTCGGCGGTCGTCATCATGGCAGACTTGATTGCAGCTGGTGACCAATTGGGGTGCGCGCTCTTGATCAATGCGGCGATGCCACTCAAGTGAGGGGCTGACATGGAGGTGCCGGAGATAATGTTGAAGTCCGGGGCACCGGAGGGAGGTCCAACGGGGAACGGCCATGCGGCGAGGATGCTGACACCGGGGCCAATGATGTCCGGCTTGAGGATGCCGGGGCTTGAGATGGGAGGACCTCTTGATGAGAAGGATGCGACCACTGGAGAAGGTTTGGTTCCAAGGATGGTCCCTTCGAAGAAAATGGTGGCAGTGGGAGAGGTAGAGGAGTTTAGATAGGACTTGATCTTCAATCCAGCGACGAAGCTGACACACGAGGCAGGAAGAACATGGGGGTCTGCTATAGTAGTATACCCATCTTCCTCTCTGTTGAGTAAGATCATGGCGGCACCACCCGCGCTCTTTACGACGGAGCCCTTGCCCACACTTTCAGTGGCTCCTCCTATGTCGCAAAGCGCTATCTTTCCTCTTAGGTCCGTTCCATTCAAGGAGCCCTCGGTGCAGGTCGCGGTCTCTGGCTTCCCATTGAGATAGACTAGAGGAAGCAAGGTGGGTTTGAAGTCTTTAGGTTGAAATACAGACTCCCCATCGAATTCTTCTCGGTCTCCCAAACTTACTGTTGCTCTGATGCTTCTATCTATAGTACTTGCACCCACGGTGAGTATCCATGGGGCCTCGTTCGAGAGAGTGCTGTCGAAAGGCCCAGAATTCCCAGCAGAACAGCTAACGAAAATTCCTTTCTGCATCGCCCCAAATGAGGCAATTGCAATGGTGTCTTCGAAGAGGTCTGTAGAGGAACCAACAATGGAGATAGAAAGAATGTCGACACCATCTTCAACGGCAGCATCCAGACCGGCCAGTATATCGCTATCGGCGCAGCCTACTTCGAAGCAGACTTTGTAGATTGCAAGGTGAGCTAATGGTGCCATCCCAGCTGCGGTGCCATTGGCATTCCCGAGCAGGCTAGCATTCTCCACGAACCGTCCGGTGGCTGTACTGGCCGTGTGCGTCCCATGGCCATCTTCATCAATAGGAGGGGTTACTGCTGCTGGTGATGATGATCCCTTTATAGCAGTAGCGCCAATGTTGAATGTTCTTGCCCCAATGAGCTTGTTGTTGCAGCTCGACGCATTGAACTCACAACGCCCCTTCCACTTACTAGGCGGGGGAGGCATCCCCTCGCCACTGAAGGAAGGGTGGGTGGGCGAAACACCTGTATCTAGTACTCCCACAATCACTTCTTTGCCGAAATTCGAGTCTCTCCAGAAACCCATCTCAGGGTTGAGCCCCAGAAAGCGAGGGGAGTGAGTGGTTTGGAGGCGAAGCAGCCGATCAGGACGCGCGGAGACGAACCCTTCAGTGGCTTTCATGGCCTCGACTTCCCTTGCAGTTAGTCTGGCAGCGAAGCCGCTGATGACATTGTTGTAAGTGTAAACTATCCGCGGCTCCTCCAAGCTCGCCACGCCAGTGGGTAAGAAGGAGCGATACCAAAACTCTCGATCTTTGGAGGTGGAGAAAATGGTGGTTTCGGGCTGTTTGACATGGACTATGTAAGTTTGAAGCTTGTTGTTTTCGCCTTCGGTCTCTATTGTGCTGTAACGTTGACGGGCTAATATTGTGGGAAAGGAATGGAAGAGGAGAATGGATGAGACAAGGAAGAAGAAACCCTTGTTTGGGAACACTCCAGACCTTGGTTTTCTCTCCATGAGGAAAGAAAGAAAATAGAAGTACTGAGTGGAGTGTTTTTTGAGTTCTGTGGAGTTGCTCATGTGTTGCATTGAAGGTGCAGTAGCTAGATTTATATAGTTGGAAGAATAGAAAAGAGGTGAGGGGGCGAAATTTCTTGGAGTGACCCGAGGCCGGTTCGTCGACATTCGTTTGTTTGCGTGGATGATTTGGGATCCATGAGACAGGAGGATTTGGCTAAGGGATATGAACCACATTTTGAGTTCTATGTGGTTTAGTTTCTTCCACTTGAAGTGATGTTTAGCTGGTTGCGTGATGTTCAACACTGTGGCTTGTTGCTACACTATACTCCTTTATGGGAATTATGCTACTGACCTTTATCAGAGGGAAAGGATCCGGACTCTTATCAGAGGGGAAAATGACAAAGCATATATTGAATGGACAGGATCTTCTAATCAGGGATCGGGCATAGTCCATCTGATTTATTTACCATCTGATCAATGGTCCAGATCATGGTGCAATGCGCCATCTGTACCAAGTTGAAGGATTGATAATACTATCATCATTCATGACGTATTGGTTTGTGTTCGGATTTCTTCCTGTTGGTTGTGATGTGATTTTTCATTATTGTGCAACACAAGAACAGAAGCCCACCTAGGTGAGAAAGTAAGCTCGCAAATGAGAGGAGAAAAGCCCGCAAATGTGGGAAAGGTAGCATGGCGCTCCTCAACAGGTGGGTAAGAAACCGTTCACAAGGTGGATGAGTTGTTACTGTTTTAAAACTATTAAGATGGACAATCCAGATCCATTGTGTGGGTATGGCCATCAGGTTCTAGGAGTCCATTGCTGTAAATATATTAAGGTGACACAATGTTAATCAATTTGAAACACTAATTTTGATATTGGGAAATTAAGTATCTATCCAGAATTACAAAATCAACGATAACAAATATATGCGAATAATATCATACATTAATAGGTCTAAATTAAAGCGTACATGATGCCATGAAGATAAGAGGCTCTCCGGTCTGAATTCTTCTTCAGATGCTTGATGCTCAAATGGCCAACAGTAGCTTCTGCCCCTATTCCTTTTATGATCGGCGATAGAAACCTTCATTTGTTCTTAGTTTTTCATTGGAGGTAAGGTGAGGACCGTAGGCAACCTTTTATTGGTACCGCATGGAAACCTTCATTTGTTATTAGTTCTTGTGAGTTCGTCCTTAAATGACCCAGACTATTTTTGCTAAGGTATTTTTCTCACCCATTGAAGTTGCACGTTCGAATTGATTAGCATTAGCCTCGTATGTCTTAGGTGGAAAATGAATTTCGCTTTTCATTTCTATTTTTTATTTTTAGTGCTAGTTTTTAGAAATTTTCATGTTTTTAGTTTTTGTTTTCATATGTTATTAAATGTTCAAAAATAACTAAGAAAATTGCAAATATAAAATTTTCTAAAAATAAAAGTAAAACTAAAAAATAAGAATGAAAAGTGATATTTTATTGTCACCTAAGAAATGCGAGGCCAAGGCCGATCAACTTCAAGGTGCAACTTCAATGGTTGACAAAAATAACTTAGTGAAAAATAGTCTAGGTCATTTAAGGTTGAACTCATGAACAATTCATGACAATACCTAATGGAGCTACTTACGAAAATTTGAACATCCCAAAATAGTTGACGTCCTCACAAATTTCGTTTAAATAGGGTTTTGGCTACTTTCAGGTTGATCACTTATAAAAGCCCATGATCAAACCCTATAGCAATTTTTAATATATTAGTGTTCATCTTGATAGTCACCCATCATCCATTGGAATGAAATTTTTTGAGAGCTTATAAAAAGAGGGACATCATTCTCAAGCATTTTTCTGAATTTTAGTTTTGGATCATCAATCGGTCACATCTGTACTTGGTCCAATCAGTTGATCTAAAATCAATGACATAAGCATTGCAATTATATGGCAAAGTAAATGGGGTATCTTCATACCATCATTCTAAAATATACTTAATTAAGACTACATATTGGTCAAAGCCCAATGCTTTACAAATAATCCTTTCTTTTTTAGAGGGATGTTCAGATTTCACCATAATAGGAATTGAGACCACCATAACATTGGTGACTAAAACACATGAATGAAATATCATAAAACCTTATGTGCTAAATTATGACCAATTTGATGATAGATCATATCCTTTTAAATAAAAATTTAGGCAGAGCATATACAAGAGGGGAGGAGGGAACTTCGTTTCAACAGTTTAGATTAAAAATAGGTTCGTGCTATTATAGAACCAATAATTTTTCTTTGAGTTCAGGGCGCTTAAGAGGATCAGCTTTATGAAATTTCTATTATGTGGATTCGGAATTTTTTTCTTTAGTAGACCTCAAATCAGAAATTAGTCTTACCTAAGGTTGTAACATGTATCCTAAATTCAAATGCTCCATGCACTACTTAAGTGATCTAGATGTGTGTTTGGGAGCTAGCCAAATACTATTTCAATTAAAGAACTGTATCAACTATAAGAGCTATATCTTTTTTATGTGGACAGATACTATTGCTTGTTTGGTTTTTATTATAATTTTTGATCAAATTTGTAAATGACCAATTTGAACGTGGGTCCCACTTCAATTCAAGGTGCTAGGGTAATGAGGAAAGTCGTTGATATTAGAGAGGTGAGAAACCCAGGGCAAGATTATGTAGGCATTAGAGAGGTGGGGCCATCTTTATGTTTATGTGGGAAAAGCATTAGGGAGAGAAAGTTAGTGGGGCCCAAACATCATCATTATTATTATTATTATTATTATTTGGCAAGAGATGATAAAAAGTAAGAATGTTAAGAAGGCCACTTTAATTGAACAAGGTAAAAATGGAAAATAAAATGCATTTATTATCTTTTAGGAGTTTTAGAAAGATGTGCATTTGAAATCCCAAAATACGTGGGCAGTTACTATTGAACATACATCGACGCTGAAGCATATTATGCTGCAGCATCGATGTACCGAAGCCAGCCCCTTTTAGGTTAAATTTCGGACAGCAAGGCATAAAAAATATTTTCAACAATAATCACAAGTCTAGCATGGGGAAGAGCAACGAGAACAAAAAGTCACCTCAAAGGTTTGAATTGGATGAGGATAAAGTACATTTTTCTCTTATCACCAACAGTGATCCAATTACATTTCTAGAAACTATGAAAACAGTGAAAAAGATGGTTGGATGGGTGCTATGATGGATGTGATAGAATGGTCAGAAGAATTTAGTATGGGAATTAGTTCCGAAATCCAAAGACAGAAAACCAGTTGGTTGTGAATAGGTGTTCAATAAAAAGGAAGCATTGGAAGGCAAAGAGGAACCAAGGTTCAAGGCGCATCTAGTAACAAAGGGATACTCTGAGAAATAAGGGATTTATTATAATGAAATATTTTCCCCAACTATGAAGCATACATCTATTAGAGTGTTATTGGCATTAGTAGCAAAGTTCGACATGGATCTTAAATAACTAGTTATAGAGACAGCTTTCCTTCATAAAGACTTGGAAAAAATAATTTATATGGAGCAACTTGAAGGATTCCAAAAAGCCTAAAAAGAGGATTATATTTGTAACTTGAAGAAACCATTGTACGGTGTAAAACAATTACCAAGACAATGGTACAAACACTTTAACTCTTATATGTTGCAGATCGGCTATCATCGATGTAAGTATAATTATTGTCTTTATTAGAGAGTATTAGATGATAATTATTTTTATCATATTACTACTATATGTGGATGATAACTTATTTCTTGTAAAAACATGTCAAAAATAAAAGAGCTCAAGTCTCAGTAAAGAAATAAACTTGACATGAAATACTTTAGAGTAGCCACAAAAATGTTGGGTATGAAAATTAGGAGAGACGAAAAGGCTGAAAGACTTTAGTTATCACAGAGCACTTGAGAAATTCAAAATGCAAAATGCTAAGGTTGTGTCTACTCCACTTGAAAATTACTTCAGCTTAAGTGCTTGACAATCTCCTACTACTAATGAGGAAATTGAAGGAATGCCGAAAATGTCGTATTATTATGCTGTGGGGTGTTTAATGTATACCATGGTTTACATAAGCCAAGATATTGCTAAAGCAATTGGTGTAGTAAGTATATGATGAATCCACGGAAAGAGCATTAGAATGCTATAAAATGGATTCTGAGTTACTTTAAGGGCACCAAACACTTGAGAATACTATTTGAGAGAAAACAATGGTCAGAAAGTGCAGTTGGGTATGTAGATTATGGTTTCATAGGGAACCTAGCCAAGAGAAGATCCACCATAAGCTATGTTTACTTACTTGCTAGTGGACCAATAAGCTACAGATCAGTGCTTTAGTCTACATATGCACTATCTACTACAGAGGTAGAATGCATAGCGGTTACAAAAGCTTCTAAGGAAACAATCTAGTTCAAAGGTTTGGTAAATGACATGGGAATCAAATAGGAATCAATCTCACTATAACTGTGACAATCATAGTGCAATATGCTTCTTAGAGAATCAGGTATATCATGCGATGACAAAACACATAGCTGTTATGTATCACATAATTTAAAATCGGGTTGCTATAAGTGAGATTTCTTTTCAAAAGATTCACATAGATGATAATGCAGCCAACAAGCTTACCAGCCAGTTACAACAAAAAAGTTCAAACATTGCTTGGACTTACTCAATCTCTCATTTTATTAGAGATTGAATGTGTACCTCATCTTCATTGAGGTATAAATAGGGGTGGAACTAGGATATAAACATTAGGGGGACCATTGTATGGGACAATCTTCATGTGCATATGCATGGCCCTTGCTAGCCCTCCTGGTTTCGTCCATAGGTGAAAATATGGTGAGTGAGCATTCCCACTAGGTGCAGGTGTTATAAACACATTATAATAATCTCTCAAAGGGTTAGATATTTATCACCAAGATGGTGATTACTGAGTTTGGCTCAAAAGACCCTTCTCAGGCCTTATTGAGTGGTTTTCTTGAGGTCCACTATGTTAGAGTAATCCCTTAGTTATTCTCTCTTAGGGTTATTCTGTTAGAAAAAAAGTCTCATGTCCCACATCGCCTTAGTAATGGGTTGGGCATGGCTTTATATACCTGTGTGGGCCTTCCACCTATTAACTTATGCTTTTGGATTGGTATATGGTATCTTACATATTAAAGTTCCTCAGCTAGTCATTCCTACTAAAACCTCTAGGTGTTGGTAGAGGCAGCTGAAATACTTTTTAATATCCTCCATTGGGTGGAGTCCACTCCTCAACACTCCCCCTCAGGTGGAACTTGATTAGCACACTTTTGACGACACACTTTTTTTGGAATTTAAACTCACGACCGGCTTGCTCTAATATCATATTCAGTTTCTTTAGCTAGTTATTGCTACACAAACCTCAAGGTGATGGTAGAGGAAGCGGAAATATTTTTCAATACTCTCCATTGGGTAGACCTCACTCTACAATATATTATTTGTAAGCAAGAAAACAAGGGAACATAGAGAAACTTGTAAGGGAAGGCTGGGAGAGAGAGATTGAGACATGTGAAGAGAGAGTTTATTAACTGTTAGAAGGTTTAGAATTCTCATAACAAGTTGCCCTAATTATTCTTTATAGTGAAATCCTCATAGCCCGTAGATGTAGACAATCTTGTCGAACCATATAGAATCTCTATTTCATGGTTGCATGCTTTTCTTCCTCTCCTGTGTGGTGCATGGATTGATTCGTGTTTGCCCTAACCCAATCTAACACATATTTTACACAAAGTCACATAATATATGACAAACATGTAGAATTCGAACCAATATTTTAAGGCAGCCTGATTTGGGCGAGAATATTAAGATTGATACCTAAAATGAATTGGTCTTACTCATCTAGCCTTTACCAATTCTCTATTTATTTTATTTTTTTTAATTTATTTTTATTGTTGTTGGAAGCTTTTGCCAATCCAATAGCAGCCCATGAACATTAAAGTCCAAGATTTCTACTGCTATCAACTGCTGCAGCATTAGAAAGTTAAGGGTGTAAAGATAAAGCCAGTCTCCATGCCAAAAAAATATCAACGCTTCTTGATTACACAAGAGCCTTCCTCTTGCACATTTTCTGAATGTCTCCATGCCAAAAAAATTCAACGGTTATTGATTCCACAAGAGCCTTCCTTTTGTACATTTTCTGAATGACACGGATAGATTAAGATGTATTGCATTTCTAGTGGAAAAATGATTGCCTCCAAAATTTGGACTATAGTACAATAAGACAACATGGTGTTGTCCATCGACAATAGCTAGAAGATGATAACCACCAAATGAAGGCCATGCAAAATAAAAACTTTTTGATAAAATGTTGACGGTGATCTAGAATGCCCTTCATCGAGTGACCAACTAGATGGTTCAAGCTCCAACTGCTTGAAAATCATGGACCCCCAACAGCATAGAAGTTTGAAAAGTCTCTCCATGATCTACTTCTGGACCTCTTGCACAATGGTCTAGGTTGCAATTCCCAGGGATTTTGCTTTTGCTAACGGCATTCATCAAAACTTGCCTACCATCAACGTGCGAGGCTGGACCCAAAATTGATTATATTGATTAGGGAATTTAGTTTAAAGAGGGCAAACCCAAAGAGATAGTTGGATTTTGGGGCAAACTTAAGATTTTTGTGTGAATTTTAAGGATCCAAAATTTTTATGAGTATTTTAAAATACTATGTGCTTGAAGAGCCACATTAGCTAGGGAGCATGTTAGGCTGAACCGGTACGAAAAAACTCTCATATGAAAAATATGAAACAAATACTAGTCCAATCTCTATAACGGTTTTTTTTTTAAAAAAACCAGCTGTAAGTGGCTGGGACTCACCCTCTGGTGAGGTAGTGCCACAGTAGACCTCAGGTGAGATGGAGCACTCGATCGGGCATTGCTGCTGAGATCCAATTTCTGCTGAAGTCTCACCCATGAAACCAAGTGAAAATGACTTGATAATTAAATGTAAAGTAGAATTGGTATTCTGATCACAAAATGTCCTCAACCATTTAAATTTTAAGCATTGATCAGATGGTCTATCAACTACTCCAAGTATATATTTTGCATTGATACATGACCGGATCAAGAAAAGGGCAGTAGTGACTGGTAGGATAACAATGGTCCGGAATGCCTGAAGGACCAAACTGAAAATTGGAGAAATGGCTCCAATATTTGAACAATTGGACCCTTCATTATTCTGTTCGGGATTCGGGTCCACTTATGTACTGAAAACATCCATTTCCATATTCAGGTCACTAGATTCATATTAAGGAGCCAAATAACCCATCAGACAACCGTATGCATTAAATATATAAGAGGAATAACAATTTACCCCTTCTATTTTGACCCGATTGCAAAGCGCTTCCTTAATTTCAAAATTTTGCACTAAATCACCCTGAACTTAAAATCGAAGTGCAAAAGTGACGAAATCCGTTTACTTTGACGGAAACTTCTATTTAAACACACATAATTTCTCAATTTATGCACCTATTTAAAAATAAAAATAAAAACTTTCCCCAAACACTTTAGCCGAAAGATGGAGGCCTCTGCCAGAGCCAATGAGGTCGACTTCGAAAATTTATATGGGTATCTTGAGGATCCACATAGGCAACACATATGCCCAGGACGGATAAAAAAGGAAGTCTTTGTAACACTCCAACCCAACTTAATCTGGTTTTGCGCGTAATTAATGGTGACTTAGTTGTTGTATGTGGTTTGGTTTTATTTTTGTTTCGTTCAGGGTCTTGGCTGGGTAGTGGGGTTGAGTTTAACCTGATTAGGTAGACATAAGCTCTTTTTCGTAATTTTAGCTTTTGTAAGATTGGGTTATTCATGCATCATCTTGATGTCATCATGTGTATTTCGTCAAGCTTGTTCATTTCCGTAACTACCTCTTATGCAAACGGCGTCGTTTGTTTCCGTTAAATCAATATTTGACTCAAACTGTAATTTTCATTCATCTTTGGACTTTTATACAAATTTTTCAATACTTATCTTTATATAAGACATGCATACACCGACCTTGACTCATCTCCAGACTCCTCTCTTTCTCTCAACGTCCATTCTCTTTCTTTCTTCTTCTTCACGATCAAAACAAAGGAAGAGGGAAGTTCTTGTGCACCGAGATCCTATGCTATCTACTTGTGTGTTCTAGGTAAGAGTTGGCTTTTTGATAATCTCTATGAGTCGTGGATTCTTTTCCTTCTCTACTGCACGCACTCAACTCTTCCTTCTTCTTTCATGCATGGGTGTTAGAACCACGTGTAGACGTCGAATTTGAGCCCAAGGACAATAAGTAACTTGTAAAAGCTCAGTTGAGGCAAGTATAAGCACATTTGGATGAACATGTGTTGATACATGATTGATCGCGAATAATTTCCTAATTTTGCATGTGGGTCGTGTTTTACAGGCCAATTGTGTCTAATTACTTATACTTATACTTGTTGTTTTTCCTTTGTGCAAATACAGCTTTATCTATAACATGTTCAAAACGTGACCCTATGCAACTTACGGCTAAGCCGTATGACTGCACTACTCACTTTCCAGAGAGCTGCAAAACTAGACTTTACTCTAGGTCAGGCTACGGCTAAACAGTAGAATGTACTACGGCTAAGCCGTGGGTTAGCTGTGACCCAATCGTAGGTCAAACTACGGCTTAATCTCCAGAGAGCAGAAAATCGAGAGAACCTTCTACGGTTCAGCCACGGCTAAGCCGTGAGGTGTGCTACAGTTAAGCCATACCCAAACCGGGGTTGAGCTGTAAAACACATACGGTCAAGCCGTAAGAGGGAGCACGGTTAGCCCTGGCTTACCGTAAATGCGGAAACAATTCTGGGGAACCACGGCTGAGTCGTAGTGCAGAATATAGCTAAGCCGTAAGATGCTTACGGCTAAGCCGTAGGTCATCCACGGCTAAGCCGTGAGACCAGTAGGCTTTAAGGAAAT
This sequence comes from Sextonia rubra, assembly GCA_037013555.1. Lineage (NCBI taxonomy): Eukaryota > Viridiplantae > Streptophyta > Magnoliopsida > Laurales > Lauraceae > Sextonia > Sextonia rubra. The sequence goes on from JASUAD010000001.1 coordinate 129,417,532, forward strand.
GTAGGTAATGATGAGACCTTGTAGGGCCTTTGAGGTAGAAGGTAAGCAACCTTAACTTGCCCAATGGAATATGAGAATCGCATGAAGGGTCTTGAGGGCTGTGACTCATTCATGTGTGTTGTCCAGTTGTTAAGCACCTCCATATGGGTATTGGTTTAAGGGACTTCGATACACCCTCCCGACACAATGCAGCACGATAAAACAAACAACTGTGTATCGGATAACTTAAAACTACATCATCATGCACAGTTAAAAACACTGGATGACTAAATTAGGGTTGGCTAGTAATCTGTCTTGATTTAATCAAATTGAACTGCATGGCATATTAGATGACGATGATTGCCCTCCACTCTTACGTATGCATTGAAACTTCAACGTATGTCTTGTCAATATAGTATAGGATATGCCTTCACATTGTTTAACAGGTTCCTGACATGGAATACTGATATGCATTAATATGTATTTGTGTCTGAGTATTATTTGGAATGTAATGAATGGAATTCCTTAAGTCCATTGATATTATTAAATCAACACGGTCAGGCACTACTCAAACTCAGCCTTATGATACCCGGTGGGGTTGACTCTGGCGTAGTATGTATGGTACCACTGCAGTGTGTTTTTGTCTTGGGGCTTCCGGGTCCCAGGAACACGAAACCCATTGTACCTTAGACCGATCAATGGTATTCTCATTATGTAAATATCCCTAGAGGGAGGATATGCCAAATATAGTAACCTCAGCCTTATGATACCCGGCGGGGTTGACTTTGACGTATTATGTATGGTACCACTGCAGTATGTTTATGTCTTAAGTTTTCGGATCCCAGGAACCCCAGACCCATTGTACCTTGGCCCAGTCAATGGTGTTCTCATTATGTACATATCTCTAGAGGGAGGATATGGCAAATGTAGTAGCCACATAGCCAAGTACATGACATGTATACCTTGATTATTATAGTATGCTTTATTCGAATGCACCATTCGCCTAGTATACGAACTTGGAGCTCTATGAATTATCAGTTGTTATTTATTCTGATAGATATAACATATGTTAACTTATTGTTGCTTATGCTTTGCTGAATTGTTGTATTCATAAGTTGTCTTTGGTGTTGCAGGCTCAGATCCCGCTACCGATCCCTCGTCGGTCAGCCAGACTCCAGAGGAGACCATAGACGCCCCGTCAAAGCTAGAGGAGTGGATGTGATCACTCCGTCGAAGAGCGACATGACATGCATATAGGTCTTCTTTGGTGTGTGGGATGTAATTAATTTTGTAACTTGAGTTAGTTGATCTCCACATTTTATATCTTAACTCCCTCTCATATATCCTGCAGTTCATGTAATCTTTTATAGATAAGATTTTGCTTTACATATCTTTCATCTTGTTATGCAATGATACTTACAGATTCCGCGTACATGTATTAGCACGTGTGAACTTCCCTTGTGCATGTATATTTAGATAGGGTCTATGTGTGGGCACACAGGAGTACGTGTGTCACTGATTAGGTTTAACCTTAATCCCTAATTGCTTGGGCTCGGGTTGTGACAGTCTCTTTGCTTGTAGAAAACAGGAAGCTTTATCAGTCATGGCCATCTTTGAGAACCCATTGAACATAAGTACAAAGAGAGTGGAAAACAATGCACCTAAAAAGATCACCTCATGAGTTAGTGTATCGCGATGCATCTTAGTATGCAGGAAGACCATCATTGTCATAAATGAAAGAGATGAAAAAGTTAAAAATGGAAAGAAGTTATGGCTTCAACTATGGGACGACAATTTGAAATTTCAGAGATGTTAAATTATTATGGCCCACATGATCATAATAAGATTTCATCATTCCACTTTTGGATGACTTCTTTTTATATTAGTCAAATGATATTTAAATAGTTTCTATGATAAGGTCAAGGAACAAAATAAATTAATAGAAGGATTTTCTCTCCTTGATGGAAGGAGAGATTTTGATTTTTGGATCAATAAAAGGGATCATTGGGTAACTCTCTTGCCTACTGTTGTTTTCCTATCCATCACTAACTTTGGAAGAAGAAAGGGAAAGGACAATAGAGTTGTAATCTCTATTGAAGACCAACCTTCTATTGGATCAAAGGCTTAAGATGGTGCATTTAGGTAATATCTAACCAATCCAATGGTTTAGATCTATGCTTCTTGTATTATTGGATTGATTTCAGAATAGATGCTTTATGGATATAAATCTATATTTTCAAACATTCGGTATTAACGCCATACTAGTTTCAATCTAGTGATCAATTATATTCTTTATTTATAATTTTGGGGCTTCCTGGATTCTTCCGGAATTAAAACACAAATACCCAGAGGAAAGAGGTTTTTGGGTATTTGATAATGATATTCCATTCATTGGAATGAAAGGCTTCAAATGAGGATTATAGAACGCATAATCCAATTTAAAAGAGATGGGAATAACAGATTTATTGTTACGATTATGTATAAAAAAAGGGTTTGAATTAAAAATATATTATTTGGGTGTTATTATTGTATTCTTTGTTAAGGAAATGAAAGATATTAATCTCTATAATTTACCGGCCAGAATATCACTCCCTGAATAATATACATGACATCAAAGTAAATGGATGTTTTTTTAAAATAACAAATATATATACATATCTAAGAAAAAAGAAAGGCCGTCTTGTGACTATGCGTTCTTTCAGCGCACATATGTGGCTGGCAAAATGCCAAAACACTAGCCTAGGTTAGGCCAGGTCAGGCAAGTCGGGCCAGTCAGACATGACCTACCCAACCTAGCTGTTTGCCAGGATAGGTTGACAACTCAGATCGGCTTGACCTGAACTGCCTAACCAAGTAGCCTGCCTAGGCCGAATGAGATTTAGGCCTATTTTTGGTTTGGGTTAGGGTTGGGCCTGACCCGTTAAAGTCCATTAAGCCCAGTATTTAAAAATTCAGTTTGACTCACTTATTAAATGGTACATAATGGACACATATGAGGTTTAATTGTAGTTTGTTAACACTTATTGGACATAGATTTGTCAATAACAAGTGTAATTGATCACTAAAGTAAGATTCTAATTACTCTTACATGATACTTATTCAATTCGATCAGATTTGTTAAAGTAACTTTGTTGGATATATCTAACTTTCTGAATTTATTGGTCAACATCAAAGTTGAAAAAATTGATCAATAAAGAATGGTCCAAATTGTATTTTGGTCATAAAAGACACATACGAACTCAGATTGACAATCTGTTTTCTTCGATATATTAATGGCAATGAGATTTATCACTTGAAAGGATCTGATGAACTGATAAATGACTCTAAGATAGAGCATATTTTATTTTAATGCTATTCTTAGTCTGTCTTGTATTATTTTCACTGCAAATTTAAATTGTTTTATATAATCAAAGTTTTATTCATAAGAATATGCTCACTTATGTTTAAAAGTTAGAGTTATTTCATTTGTTTTGTTGCATAAATATTTCTATTGAATCAATTAAAGAATTTAGGTGATGATCACTGACCAATTAAGGTTATTTTGGACCATTGATTCATGCTATTACATCTAATCAAGTTTGTATGATAAAGTTGTTTTAGATATCAATATTTTGGAACAGTCAACCATTAGATCGGTTGAATTAAGTCATTTGATAATAAAAGTAAACCCACTTCATCACTTAAAGTGTTGTTTTCAATTTAGCAAAATCAACATTTTTTTTAAACTTGGTCGTCGCCAAAGTGACCCAGTTATTAATATTTATGTGATTCTCTATATTGAACTAAGGGATATCATAAATTACATTTTTTTGTGAATATAACAACACTTAAAATTACAATTTTCATTACAGAAATGGTTGAGTCAAGCCCAAAGGTATGATTATTCATAATTTGAATTTGAAATATGACATGATTAATAAATGTGTTGTTTTGTTTGATTTATGCCCAAAGGTATATTTTACACATCACATCACATACTATTACCATAGTCATATTAATTAAAGAAAAAAGTAATATATTTACATATTGTTTTTCCAACCCAAAGATAGTTCTACAATGATGTATAGATCACTTTTAAATTTTTGTTAATTGCATCGTTAAATTCAACGAATTACATTACTTATTGATATTTATTTATTTTTTCAGTTTCTAATTCTATGGCATGACTTTCAACATTAGAAAATATTCCAATGCTAGATGGATCAAACTTTATTGAATGGTTGGACATGTTATTGTTGGCTATCACTTTCTTGGACCTTGATGTAACTTTGGATGAGCCTAAGCCAAATGCATCCACTGGTGCGAGCTCGATGATGAAATGGCTTATTATAATAAATAGATTAAGGTTAATAAGGTTGTACTGAAAATCATCTTAAACTCAATTTCGAGGACTATTAGAAGGTCCATCGAAGTAAAGGATTATGCAAATGACCTATTAGAAGTTATAAAATGTCAGTTTCAAATAACTAATAAAATTTTAAGTGCGTCCTTGATTAACCGCCTCACAAGCATGAAATATGATGAGACAGTGGGGGTAAGAGAACATATTTTATCAATGACAAATATTGCTTCCAAATTAAAGGAAATTGATATGAGTGTTTCAAAAAAACATATGGTACAATTCATTTTCAATTCCCTTCCTCCTGCATTTGGCCCATTTAAAGTAGCCCACAACCAGAGCTCAACTCCATAGTCATTAAATGAGTTGATTGCTAAGGTTGATCAAGAAGAAAGGAGGCTTAAGGCCGAGGGACAATTAACTATTAATTTTATCTCTCAAAATAAGTCCAAGGAAAAAGGCAAGGGTAACAAGAAAGCCCATGTTCAGGAATCAAAGATAAATGAGAAAGTGAAAGGAACACAGAAGACATGTTTTTTCTATTAAAAGAAGGGATATTTTAAGAAGGATCGCCTAAAGTGTAAGAGGTGGTTTGAAAAGAGAGGTTTTTCTAGAGTAGCCATTCATTTATCTGGTTATGTGCAGAGATTCCTTTCAAGGCAAACTACAAATGATGGAAAGAAAACCATTATGATGGGTAATATAAGAAGAAATTAAGAGTTGAAGCTGTTGGCACTTATAGGCTGGTGCTTAATACTGGATATATTCTGAATTCTCATAAGACATTCTTGGTTCTTGATATTTTTAGAAATTTAATTCCAGTTTCAAAACTTGATTGTAATGAATTTAATTTCAGCTTTGGACATGGGATCATGCATATTATTAGAAATAATATGTTGATTGGACATGGGTATATGTATGATGGCTTGTATAGATTAAAATTAGATTCTATGCATGAACAAACTCTACACACACCACACATTACTGGTGGATTGAACATAGGCATGAAAAAAGAACCACTTAAAGAAAGAGAACTCATCAAGCTATGGCATAAACGATTGCTGCATATCTCTAAACAGAGAATGAAAATATTGGTGAATGATGGTCTACTACCCAATCTTGATTTCACCGATTATGGTGTTTGTATTGCCTGTATTAAGGGAAAATAAAAAAATAAAAACAAGAAAAATGCTACACGGAGTTCTGCACCCTCAAAAATAATCCATGTGGATATATGTGGTAAAATTCAAGTTCCATCTTTTACCGCAGAGGAATACTTTATTACCTTTATAGATGATTGTTCACGATATGGTTATGTCTATTTGATTAATGAAAAGTCTGATGCTTTAAATGTTTTCAAAATATTTAAAACAGAAGTAGAAAAGCAATTAGACATGAAAATTAAAGTTGTGAGGTCAGATAGAGGTGGTGAGTATTATGGTAAATACACCAAATCGGGTCATAACCCAAGCCCATTTGCTAGATTTATAGAAATGGAAGGTATTGTTACTCAATATACAATGCCAGGTATACCACAACAAAATGGTGTAGCTGAAAGTAAAAATAGAACGTTAATAGACATGGTTAGAGTTTGGTTAGTAATACAAACTTACCCGATTTGATGTCAGGGGAGACACTAAAGATGGCAATATATATTAAATCGTGTTCCTACAAAAACAGTTTCCAAAACTCCTTTCAAGTTATAGATTGGTAGGAAGCCCAGTTTAAACCATTTTAAAGTCTTGGGCTGTCCATCTAAAGTAAGAATTTATAACCCACAAGAAAGAAAATTAGACCCTAAAACAATCAATGGATATTTCATTGGTTATCCAAAATGGTCTAAAAGGTATAGGTTTTACTGTTCAACCCATACAACTAAGATTATTGAATCAGGGAATGCCAAATTTTTAAAGAATCATGAGAAAAGTGGGAGTGATCAGAATAGAATTATGACTTACAAAGAAATCGGGGCACAAATTAAGTTGCCTATTGAATAAAGTAGAATTGGTGTCCCACTTGATATCGTATTAAATGATCATCAAAAGATACAACAACCACAAGATTTTCAGAACGAACCTAACTTTGAACATCCCATTCATAAGGCACTTCCTGAGGAAAATAATGATTCACTTCCAAATACACAAGGCATAATTAAACCCGATCCAGAGATATTAAAAAGGTCAACTTAAATGAGAAAACATGTTATTTTAGATGACTATGTTGTGTATTTGGAAGAAGGCAATATTGGCATTAAAGAAGATCTTACAATGTTCATGGAAGCCATTGAAAGTGAGAATTCTGATAAATGGATAGACGCCATGAAATATGAGTTAGAATCAATGGCCACAAATTATGTTTGGGATATAGTTGAACTACCCAAGGGTTCCAAAGGCGCCGTTAGCTGTAAATCAGTCTTTAAAACTAAAAGGGATTCCAAAGGTAAAGTTGAGCAATTCGAAGTCCAACTGATTGCCAAAAGTTTTACTCAGAGAGAAGGTATAGAATATAATGAAACTTACTCTGCAGTGTGAAAAATGACTCAATTAGAATTGTTATGGCGATTGTAGCTCATTATGACTATGAGTTATGGCAAATGGACGTTAAAATAACATTCTTGAAAGGAAATCTAGAAAAAGAAGTGTATATAGAACAACCTGAATATTTCGTAAAACAAAATTATGGTAAACTAGTTTGTAAATTAAAGAAGTCAATATATGGTCTTAAACAAGCTTCCCGACAGTGATATTTAAAATTTAATCGAATTATTACAACTTCCGGTTTCACCAAAAATGTCGTTGATCATTGTATATATCTCAAGGTTAGTGGGAGTTGGTTTATGAACTTAGTCCTATATGTCGATGATATTTTATTAGCTAGTAATAATCTTAGAATAATTTATGAAACCAAAGAATATCTTAAGAGCAATTTTGATATGAAAGATCTGGGTGTTTGTAATAGGAATCGAGATTTACCGCAATAGATCTCAAAGATTACCTGGGTTATCACATGAAGCCTATACAAAAAGTATGCATAAGAGATTTAATATGGAAGGGTGTAAGGTACAAAATGCCCCTATGATAACGTGTGTTAAGTTTAGTAAAAAACAATATCCAAGAAATAAAATTAAAAACAACAACTAGCAACTTGTCCTTATGCGGCTACTATCGGCTGTTTAATGTATGTACAAACATGCACTAGACCTGATATTAGTTTTGCAGTTGGCATACTTAGTAGATATCAAAGTGATCCTGGAAAGGCACATTGGGTAGGAGTTAACAAAGTTTTGCGGTATCTTAACGGCACTAGAAATTGCATACTCTCTTATAAAATGTCCGATCACTAAGAAGTGGTTCATTATTCGGATGTTGATTTCGCTGGTTGCCTCGATACTAAAAAGTCGACTTCAGGATATATATTCATATTAGCTAGTGGGACAGTTTCATGGAGAAGTGCGAAACAATCATTAGTGGCTCCGTCCACATTTGATGCTAAATGTGTGGCATGCTTTGAAGCCACGGGTCAAGCTCTTTGGATGCATGATTTTATTTGAGGGTTAGGTGCTATGGACATAATTTCTAAGCCCTTGAAGATTTATTATGATAATGACATTGCACAAAGATTTGTTCAAAATGACATAGTTTGAAATAAATCCAAGTTTCTGCAAGTTAAATATTTTGTACTCATGAAAAAGGTACGAGATCAGTTGGTGACTATTGTTGGAATCCTGACAAAGCTCATGATAGCAAATCCTTTGACAAAGGCATTGACACCAAAGGTCTATAAAGAGCATGTTAGAAACATGGACCTAATTAAATTGCCTTAGTGAGGACATGTAAAGACATTGTAATTGTTCATCATTGAAATAAAATTTCATATTTCTTACTTTATTGAAATTATTATCACATGTGATTGAAGTATATAAAGTGAGAATACTAAAGAATGGCATTATTGTACCGATTAAATAGGATCGCCATTTAAATTATCCTATTTTACCCTTATAAAGGATTGTGCTAAGTAAGAATGCTAGTGAAGTAATTATGAAAGGAAACACGCCGTTTAAGGGATGTAACTGCCATAGTTCTCATCGACAAACTAACTTAATTACAAATTGAAGATTAGCATAAAGGTTAAGATGGCCACTTTTATTTTTTTTTATTTTTAATTTTCAAATGGTGATCACTAGTCAAGGTCATTTTCAAAATTAGTTTTTTCGATTTCATAATTTTTTTGCGGTCATATGGACCAAGTTGGAGAATGTTAAATTATTGTGGCCCACATGATCACAACAAGATTTGATTATTTCACCTTTGGATGACTTCCTTTTATATTAGTCAAATGATATTTAAATAGTTTCCATCTATGCTAAAGTCAAGGGACAAAATAAATTAATAGAGGGATTTTCTCTCTTTGGTGGAATAAGAGATTTTGGTTTTTGGATCTATAAAAAGGATCTTCGGGTAACTCTCTTCCTTACAGTTGTTTTCATACTTTGGAAAAAGAAAGGCAAACGACAAGAGAGTTGTAATCCCCATTGAAGACGAACCTTCTATTGAATCGGAGGCTCAAGATGGTGTATTCAGGTAATATCTAACCTATCCAATGGTTTAGATCTATGTTTCTTATATTATTGGATTGATTCCAAAAGAGATGCTTTATAGACATATACCTATATTTTCAAACAAGAGAATCTCATGGACTATGTACTGTGACTCACTTGAGTTATGTTGAAGATATAAACAAATGAATTCCTCTTCATCAACAGAAGTTCTCAATCGATGTAGGCTTTGAATAAACCCTTCATGCTCATACCATATTTGGCAATCGTCAATGTAGCAAGATGGCTCTTGCTCTTATCAAATGGGGTAGCAAGTTCATCTCCTAATCTCCGACCAATATGAAATGATTGAATGCCTCTACAAACTCCTTCACCGAAACATATCTATAAGGCTGGTCTCCATGCATCCAATACTGCCTTTGATCTTTTCTCGATGTTACCTATTGATTCACAACATATCCTTCTACTAGGACAACTTTCTCACATGGACATGTATCACAACTTCTCTTCTCAACATCAATAAATGGAAGGAATCATTTTGAACATTATCAGCCAATATGTTTGGTTGCATATCCACTTTCAAAATTTGGGCAAGCAGCAATTACTACTTTGACGACCAATTTATCTTTTGAGATACAATGTTTATATCTACAAGAATAGCTAAGCAGCAGGTCCATCCAGGGATCAACACATATCTCATGGCATCAATTCAAAATGACACTTTGCAATAACAGAAGCAATGTACTAGTTGTAACACTCCGATCCCCTTTGAGCCGGATTAGTGGCTCATTAGTGTGTGTTTTTGTTGTTTTAGTCTTTTGGACTTGGTTTTGGGCCTTGGATAGGTAGTTGAGTGACCTTTGACCTGGAATAGGTAGTTCTAAGCCCTTTTTCGTAATTTTGCTTTTGTTTTGCTCATATCATCTTTGCATCATCTTGGTGTCAGCACGTGTAATTCGTTGAGCTCGACAATTTCCGTAACTGTGTCAGATCCGTTTGGAGTCAATTGGGGAAGATGGACCTTCGTGTGACTTGAACTGTAATTAGTATAAACTTACCGGACTTTGACTTAACTTTTGGAACCTATATATTGAGTCATCCTCCAGGTGGCTCTCTCTCTTGTTCATTTCATTCCTCAACGTGCATGCAAGAGAAATCTCCAGAGCTCCACGTTCTCTCTCTTCTCTTCACTTCTCTTGCTCGATTGATGTTGGATTCTCATTTTGATTTGGGTTTCTTCATTCTCTCTCATCTCTGTCTATTGCTTGAGGTAAGTGGGTTCTTTGTGTTTCTTCTCCCAATTGCACCTCTCATTCTCTGATCTCTGTGTCTTCATCTCATGCATGGTGTATCTCTTTGATTTGCTTTGATTCTAGTGGGTTTGGAGCTTGTTCAGAGGATTTGTCAGATTTGAGGTAAGTATAAGTACAGACTTTTATAACACACGTGGGTGCTCTGTTTGAATGCTTTGATTTCCATCTTCTTTAGTGTATTTGATGTTTACAGCCAATGCTTGTGAATTTGGAACCTCTGTAGCTTGTTTGGAGATGTTTCTGTACCAAATTTCAGTTTCTGTAACTATCCCGAATTCGTGTTCTGTATTGTACGGCTAAGCCGTAAATTTCTACGGCTCACCTTCCAGAGACTTGAAATTTTGAGTTTTGTTCTACGGCTAGGCTACGGCTAAGCCGTAACTTGTGCTACGGCTGAGCCGTAAGCTAGCCGTGACCCAAACCGTACCCCAGCCGTGAATTAAATCTCTGATCAGTCGAAACTTTTCCAACACAGAACTCCTACGGTGTGGCTACGGCTAAGCCGTGGAATACTACGGCCAAGCCGTGGGTTGGTCTACGGCTAAGCCGTATACTGACTGTAGCTTAGCCGAAAAATATACCAGATCAGAGGTGAAAGGATGATCAGTTTAGCTGTGTTTTGGTATGGAACCAAGGTGAAGCCGTAGTGCATATTACGACGAGCGCGTAAGATGTCTTCGGCTTAACCATAGGTCCCTCATGGCTAAACCGTTAGGCATGGAAATTCTGAATATAACTTAGGATAATGGTGAGACTTGTAGGGCTCAAATACAGGTTAACCACCCATGTAAACCGGCCCAATGGATTCTTGGAACGCATGAATAGTCTGTTAGGCTGTGACTTATTCATGTGAGTGTTGATTTACTGTTAAGCACCTCCCCATGGGTGTTGGTTTAAGGGACATCAGTGCACGCAAAGATTACGCAACACTTTGATGGCAACGGTGCATTGATTAACTTAAAACTACATCAACATGCACGGTTAGTGACAGTGAACAACTAGCTTAGGACTGGCTTGTAATGAACCTTGACTCCGTATTAATCTGAGATGCATTGCATATTGTTTATGGTTTTGCCCTCTGTTCTGTTAATCTATGTTATGCATTCCGCAGTCATTTTGCTTTCGTCCTGTATATCTGTATTATTCTTCGTTCGGCACTAAGTTCTGATCTATGCTGTGCTTTGACTTACTCTATGCTCTACTCTGTATTTTGGCTATGCTTTGTATATTTCTGGCTTTGTATAGTTGGGTATTCCCTGGTGGCTCTGCCCAGAGATTAAAACGTGAGGATAAGATCCGGTCTTTGCCATCGGTGAGTCCAAAGCGGATAATCTCCCTTTCTATGGATTTGATTTGATTGGTATTAGTCTGGCTCTACTCAGCCTCAGCCCTAGGATGCCTGACGGGGTTACCTCTGGCTTAGATCTCTGTATCTCTGTATTACTGCAGTGTTGCTTTGTCTTGGGACCCCGGAACCCAGGAAACCGAGACCCACTTGTACCCTGGCCCGGTCAGTGGTGTTCTCCTCTGCTCTGCTTTGCTCTGCTCTCTATTGGAGAGAATATGGTTAACGTAGTAGCCACTTAGTTCAGTATTTCTATACTTTGATTCCCTTATCATGCTTTAATTCTATGCACGATTTGCTTAGCATACTAAGATGAAACTCTGAAATTACTAAATTGTCCTTATTCTATTTGATACTATGAGTGTTTCATCCCTGTTACTTGTATTTGCTGGATCGTTGTATTCATTAGTGTTGTCTGTGGTGTTGCAGGCACAGATACCTTGCCCAGCTCCCCGGCGGTCGAGGAGGCTGCAGGGGCGAGTGTAGAGGCACCCTCAGGTCTGGCAGAGTGGGCCTGATCACTTCTGCCAAGTGCGTGCATGCATACCAGTGGCTTTTATTTTGAGTTTTGGGTTTCAGGGGTTATTGTATTTGGACTTTGGATCTTTGGACTTTGGACTTGTATTCTGTGTATTTTGTATATATTTGATTTTTGGTGTGTCTTCGGTTTTCCATCAGTGTATTTGTCTTGTCGTTTCCGTTTCGTAATTGCTTTGGCTTCCGCTATTTTCCTTTGTTGCTTGCTATGATATGTACAGCTTCCGCGTACGCTTAGTTCGCACGTGTTAGATCCCTTGTGTGCGTGCATCTGGACTGGGTTTGGATGCACGTGCATGGGAGTACGTGTGTCACCGGTTTAGTTTTCGCTAACCCCCGATTTCTGGGCTCGGGTCGTGACATACGTATTGTATGGTATCAGAGCATGCTAGTATAAGCATGTAGGCATCTAAGATCGTGGTGAGATAACGCTATCAACTATTTGACACGGAGTCTCATATGTTGATTTGGGATTTGACTAACTCAGGGCATTTTATATTGCGTGTTGTGTTTCTTTTCCTTTTTGCAGGATGGCATCAGGATCAGGATCTCGAGATGAGAATCAACAGGGCCACAATGGTGATAGTGGATCGGTACCCCCACACATCAGTAGTGAGGAGCGGATGATGATGATGATGCAGTCTATGCAGTCATTACAGGCACAGATGGCATCCATGGTAGATAGACAGAGTCAGGCTGCCGCAGTAGCATCACCCCGTATAGATCAGCAGGTGATTTTCCAGCCTAAGGAATCAGATCCTAATGCTCTTTTCGACAAGTTCCGTAAGCGAGGGGCGACTGAGTTTCATGGGATAGAAGATGCATTGCAGGCTGAGCAATGGTTGGAGCAGACTGAAGAACTATTTGATACGATTGTGTGCAGTAACAAGCAGAAGGTAGTTCTCACAGCCTCTATGCTTCGGAGTGTAGCCAAGACATGGTGGAGGAGTGTCAAGAGCTCATTCCAGACTATGCCCAGTGCCACAGTTTGGGAGACCTTCAAGCAGCAATTCCGTCGGAAGTTCATGCCTCTCCATATTCAGCGAGCCAAGGAGGTGGAATTCTTCAACCTTCAGCAGAGACAGATGTCAGTTGCAGATTATGTACACAGGTTTACAGAGTTGTCTCATTTTGCAGAGGATATGGTGAATACTGAGCATAAGAAGGTGACTCGCTTCGTCAACGGCCTGAATCCGAGGCACAAACGCCACGTGGTTGCTTGTATGTGGCCGGCTACCTTGGATGATGCTATTGATAGGGCTTATGATGCAGAGGCCATCTTTGAGGAGGAGCGAACTGAGGCTAAGAGGGCGGCAGGTTCCAGTGGCAGAAGTCAGTTTCAGAAAAGGTTCAAGGGTAAGCAGGGCAGTTCGAGCAGTACCCCGTTAGTATGTGCTCACTGTGGGAAGGATCATCCCACCGACCGATGTTGGAGGAAGAGTGGGGCTTGTTTCGGGTGTGGCTCTACGGACCACAGGCGGGCCCAATGCCCGAAGTTTCAGTCCTCTCCACAGTCGAGACAGGCAGGATCTACAGCGCAGGGCAGATCCCAGACAGCTCGCCCAGCCCAGAAGCAGAACCGCCAGACAGCCCGAGCATATGCTGCTACGCATGAGGGCGCGGAGGAGGCCACGGTAGTGGAAGGTAAAATTTTAATTTCTGATGCTGAAGCTTTAGCCTTATTTGACTCCGGGTCTACGCGTTCGTACGTAGCACCCCATTTTGCTGTGCAGCTTCGACAGCGACCCACACCACTTCCATACTTGTTGTTAGTATCCACTCCGGTTGGTAAGCGGGTGGAGTGCAGTGTTTTCTACCCTCAGTGTGATGTGCGGATAGCTGGTCATCAGCTCCCGGTAGACCTCGTGTTGCTCACTACACTGGATTTCGATGTGATTCTTGGTATGGACTGGCTTGCAAGATATCATGCATGTATCAATTGCTACAGCAAGGCTATTTACTTTGATTTGGGCAGCGGATTTCGATTTGAGGGCAGCCAGACGAAGTGCCCAAGGCGTGTGATATCTGCCTGTAAGGCAGACAGGATGCTTCGTAGGGGATGTGAGGGATTTCTTGCATTCATTTCAGAGAAGAAAGATCAGCGACAGCTCAGTGAGATCCCTGTAGTCAGCGAGTTCCGAATGTCTTTCCGGAGGATGTACCAGAATTGCCACCAGTTCGGGAGGTAGAATTTGCTATTGACTTGATGCCAGGTACAGCACCCATCAGTAGAGCTCCATATCGTATGGCACCTGCAGAATTGTTGGAATTGAAGAAACAGTTGCAGGATCTGTTGGATAAAGGGTTCATACGCCCAAGTGTTTCACCTTGGGGAGCTCCTATATTGTTTGTCAAGAAGAAGGATGGCAGTTTCCGGATGTGCATTGACTACAGGCAGTTGAACAAGGTGACTATCAAGAACAAATATCCATTGCCTAGGATTGATGAGTTGTTCGATCAACTTCAGGGTGCAGCTTATTTCTCGAAGATCGACTTGAGGTCAGGATATCACCAGCTCAGGGTGAAAGATGAGGATGTTCCTAAGACAGCTTTCAGGACTCGGTATGGACACTACGAGTTCCTTGTCATGCCATTTGGTTTGACGAACGCACCCGCAGCTTTTATGGCATTGATGAATAGGGTGTTTACTTCCTTCTTGGACCAGTTTGTTGTGGTTTTCATAGATGACATATTGGTCTATTCGAAGACTGCTGAGGAACATACAGACCATTTGAGGAAAGCATTGCAGCTGCTTAGAGATCACAAGTTGTATGCAAAGTTGTCTAAGTGTGATTTCTGGTTAGAGCAAGTTGCATTTCTGGGTCATAAGATTTCTCGAGAGGGATTGATGGTGGATCCGGCAAAAATTGAGGCAGTAGTCCATTGGCCCCGTCCTAGATCAGTGACAGAGATTCGGAGTTTTCTGGGGTTGGCGGGATATTACCGCAGGTTCGTGCAGGACTTCTCGAAGATCTCAGCCCCGCTGACTCAGTTGACTCGGAAGAAGGTCCCGTATGAGTGGACAGAGAAGTGTGAGCGTAGTTTTCAGATGTTGAAGGAAAAGCTCACTACAGCGCCAGTGTTGACTCTCCCGGATGGTAGTGAGGGTTTCGTGATTTATTCCGATGCTTCTCGCGTTGGATTAGGCTGTGTACTGATGCAGAATCAGAAAGTGATTGCCTATGGTTCCCGACAGCTGAAAGAACATGAGAAGAACTATGCCACCCATGACTTGGAGCTAGCAGCCATTGTATTTGCACTGAAGTTGTGGCGGCATTACCTGTACGGTGTGAAGTTCGAGGTCCATTCCGATCATCACAGTCTGCAGTACTTGTTTGATCAGCATGACTTGAATATGAGACAGCGGAGATGGTTGGAGTTTATCAAAGACTACGACTTTCCGATCAAGTACCACCCAGGCAAGGGGAATGTAGTTGCAGATGCGCTTAGCAGGAGGACAGATAGTCTTCAGGTGTTGCCAGGATTCTATATGCTTGTGCATGATCAGCCTGTTGAGGTTCGGATGGTAGATGACTTGGTGACATTAGCTACTACCGTCGTGTTTCAGCCTGAGGTGATTCAGCAGATCAAGGATCGCCAGTTTGAGGACCCCCTCCTGGTGAAGTTCAGAGATCGGATTTCAGATCGACCGGATTTCAGCTTGGTAGATGGAGTTTTGTACTTTAGGAATAGATTGTGTGTTCCCGCTGTGGATGAGCTGAAAGATAAGTTGATGACAGATGCGCATGATGCCCGATATGCGATGCACCCCGGTAGTACGAAGATGTACCGGAACTTGAAAGATAGATTTTGGTGGAACAATATGAAGCGGGAGATCGCAGGGTTCGTAGCTCGATGTTTGACCTGTCAGAGGGTGAAAGCTGACCACCAGCGACCTCCAGGATCATTGCATCCATTGCACACTCCGCAGTGGAAGTGGGAGCACATTACGATGGATTTCGTCTCCGGTTTTCCGCCGACCAGTAGAAAGAACAATGCGATCTGGGTAATAGTGGACAGATTGACCAAGTCAGCACATTTCCTTCCGTTCAAAAAGGGGATGACATTCACAGAGATGGCCAGGAAGTTCGTTGACGAGATAGTCAGATTGCATGGCACTCCAGTATCGATTGTGTCGGACCGCGATAGTCGTTTTGTGTCTTCTTTTTGGAGAGCATTTCAGGAAGCTATGGGCACGAAGCTGAGTTTTAGCACGGCATACCACCCCCAGACTGACGGACAGTCGGAGCGTACCATTCAGACGTTGGAGGATATGCTCAGAGCTAGTGTGCTGAACTTTGAGAAGGAATGGGATATGCATCTGGCTTTGTGTGAGTTTGCCTACAACAACAGCTTCCACGAGAGCATAGGTATGGCACCTTATGAGGCTCTATACGGACGGAAGTGCAGGACCCCAGTGTGCTGGGAAGAGGTAGGAACAAGGAGTTTCCATGGTCCGACGATCATAGCTGAGACGACAGAGAAAGTGCAGAAGGTAATAGAGAATCTGAAGATTGCTCGATCCAGGCAGAAGAGTTATGCGGATACTCGGAGGAGACCTTTGGCATTCCAAGTCGGAGATTGGGTATTTCTTAAAGTTTCTCCGATGAAGGGCACAGTTCGATTTGGTCAGAAGGGCAAGTTAGCTCCGAGATATGTAGGACTGTTCGAAGTCAAGAGCCGAGTTGGAGATTTAGCTTATCGATTGACGCTTCCAGTTGAGTTCTCCGGTGTGCACGATGTCTTCCATGTGTCGATGCTCCGTAAGTATGTGCCAGATCCGAGCCATGTGATTCGCTACGATGACATCCAGGTTCAGCCTAATGCCACTTACGTTGAGCGTCCGCTTCGCATCGTTGGCACACGAGAGCAGATTCTCCGTACCAGGACCATCAGATGGGTTAAAGTGTTGTGGGAGCATCACGGTCCAGATGAGGCTACTTGGGAGCTAGAGGAGCAGCTAGCACGCCAGTACCCCCATCTCTTTGCGCAGGTAGGTAGTCATTCCGAGGACGGAATGATTCCTAGTGGGGGAGGATGTAACACTCCGATCCCCTTTGAGCCGGATTAGTGGCTCATTAGTGTGTGTTTTTGTTGTTTTAGTCTTTTGGACTTGGTTTTGGGCCTTGGATAGGTAGTTGAGTGACCTTTGACCTGGAATAGGTAGTTCTAAGCCCTTTTTCGTAATTTTGCTTTTATTTTGCTCATATCATCTTTGCATCATCTTGGTGTCAGCACGTGTAATTCGTTGAGCTCGACAATTTCCGTAACTGTGTCAGATCCGTTTGGAGTCAATTGGGGAAGATGGACCTTCGTGTGACTTGAACTGTAATTAGTATAAACTTACCGGACTTTGACTTAACTTTTGAAACCTATATATTGAGTCATCCTCCAGGTGGCTCTCTCTCCTGTTCATTTCATTCCTCAACGTGCATGCAAGAGAAATCTCCAGAGCTCCACGTTCTCTCTCTTCTCTTCACTTCTCTTGCTCGATTGATGTTGGATTCTCATTTTGATTTGGGTTTCTTCATTCTCTCTCATCTCTGTCTATTGCTTGAGGTAAGTGGGTTCTTTGTGTTTCTTCTCCCAATTGCACCTCTCATTCTCTGATCTCTGTGTCTTCATCTCATGCATGGTGTATCTCTTTGATTTGCTTTGATTCTAGTGGGTTTGGAGCTTGTTCAGAGGATTTGTCAGATTTGAGGCAAATATAAGTACAGACTTTTATAACACACGTGGGTGCTCTGTTTGAATGCTTTGATTTCCATCTTCTTTAGTGTATTTGATGTTTACAGCCAATGCTTGTGAATTTGGAACCTCTGTAGCTTGTTTGGAGATGTTTCTGTACCAAATTTCAGTTTCTGTAACTATCCCGAATTCGTGTTCTGTATTGTACGGCTAAGCCGTAAATTTCTACGGCTCACCTTCCAGAGACTTGAAATTTTGAGTTTTGTTCTACGGCTAGGCTACGGCTAAGCCGTAACTTGTGCTACGGCTGAGCCGTAAGCTAGCCGTGACCCAAACCGTACCCCAGCCGTGAATTAAATCTCTGATCAGTCGAAACTTTTCCAACACAGAACTCCTACGGTGTGGCTACGGCTAAGCCGTGGAATACTACGGCCAAGCCGTGGGTTGGTCTACGGCTAAGCCGTATACTGACTGTAGCTTAGCCGAAAAATATACCAGATCAGAGGTGAAAGGATGATCAGTTTAGCTGTGTTTTGGTATGGAACCAAGGTGAAGCCGTAGTGCATATTACGACGAGCGCGTAAGATGTCTTCGGCTTAACCATAGGTCCCTCATGGCTAAACCGTTAGGCATGGAAATTCTGAATATAACTTAGGATAATGGTGAGACTTGTAGGGCTCAAATACAGGTTAACCACCCATGTAAACCGGCCCAATGGATTCTTGGAACGCATGAATAGTCTGTTAGGCTGTGACTTATTCATGTGAGTGTTGATTTACTGTTAAGCACCTCCCCATGGGTGTTGGTTTAAGGGACATCAGTGCACGCAAAGATTACGCAACACTTTGATGGCAACGGTGCATTGATTAACTTAAAACTACATCAACATACACGGTTAGTGACAGTGAACAACTAGCTTAGGACTGGCTTGTAATGAACCTTGACTCCGTATTAATCTGAGATGCATTGCATATTGTTTATGGTTTTGCCCTCTGTTCTGTTAATCTATGTTATGCATTCCGCAGTCATTTTGCTTTCGTCCTGTATATCTGTATTATTCTTCGTTCGGCACTAAGTTCTGATCTATGCTGTGCTTTGACTTACTCTATGCTCTACTCTGTATTTTGGCTATGCTTTGTATATTTCTGGCTTTGTATAGTTGGGTATTCCCTGGTGGCTCTGCCCAGAGATTAAAACGTGAGGATAAGATCCGGTCTTTGCCATCGGTGAGTCCAAAGCGGATAATCTCCCTTTCTATGGATTTGATTTGATTGGTATTAGTCTGGCTCTACTCAGCCTCAGCCCTAGGATGCCCGACGGGGTTACCTCTGGCTTAGATCTCTGTATCTCTGTATTACTGCAGTGTTGCTTTGTCTTGGGACCCCGGAACCCAGGAAACCGAGACCCACTTGTACCCTGGCCCGGTCAGTGGTGTTCTCCTCTGCTTTGCTTTGCTCTGCTCTCTATTGGAGAGAACATGGTGAACGTAGTAGCCACTTAGTCAGCATTTCTATGTTTTGATTCACATATCATGCTTTACTTCTACGCACGATTTGCTTAGCATACTAAGATGAAATTCTGAGATTACTATTCTGTCCTTATTCTATTTGATACTATGAGTGTTTTATCTCTGTTACTTATATTTGCTGGATCGTTGTATTCATTTGTGTTGTCTGTGGTGTTGCAGGCACAGATACCTTGCCCAGCTCCCCGGCGGTTGAGGAGGCTGCAGGGGCGAGTGTAGAGGCACCCTCAGGTCTGGCAGAGTGGGCCTGATCACTTCTGCCAAGTGCGTGCATGCATACCAGTGGCTTTTATTTTGAGTTTTGGGTTTCAGGGGTTATTGTATTTGGACTTTGGATCTTTGGACTTTGGACTTGTATTCTGTGTATTTTGTATATATTTGATTTTTGGTGTGTCTTCGGTTTTCCATCAGTGTATTTGTCTTGTCGTTTCCGTTTCGTAATTGCTTTGGCTTCCGCTATTTTCCTTTGTTGCTTGCTATGATATGTACAGCTTCCGCGTACGCTTAGTTCGCACGTGTTAGATCCCTTGTGTGCGTGCATCTGGACTGGGTTTGGATGCACGTGCACGGGAGTACGTGTGTCACCGGTTTAGTTTTCGCTAACCCCCGATTTCTGGGCTCGGGTCGTGACACTAGTTTTGGCCACGCTATAGATCGCACTATTTTGGGTCTCCGATTACTAGTTTTGAGTCTCCAGAAAGGGTTATTGTGTTGTTTGTTATTGTTTATAAGTAGTTTGTTGTACATTTCTTCTTAATAATATATAATAATAATAATAATAATAATAATGAGGGGGAATAGAGTCTAGCCTTATAGATAAGGCACCCATTCCCATCAAGTTTCAGACCCAGGTGAAAGCCCTTCACTTCCTATGTCCTGGCCATTGGGCCAATCGATCAAAAAAGAAAAAACATATATATAAATTTATTTATTTACACTGAGTATAAAGCCCACATCTTGGCACTTTTGAGTATAGGTTCAGGTACTGACTTCTAATTTAATTATGGTTCTAGGTATTGTCAATCAGGGGCGAAACCAAGATTCTACACCGAGGGAAGCCGAATTAGAAGATTTTTTTCATGCAATTATTATATTTCTAAGTGTTCTTTGGAATTTTCAGAAATTAGAATCTTAATGTTGGAGGATGTTGGAAAATCGGAGGTTGGCAATGATGTATGAACTTTCAATTTTTTGTCATGTTTTCTTTTGAAATATGCATCAATTGGAATTTTCTTTCCCATCTAAAAATTAAATTGAAATTATAACAACTTCGTTTTAGCAACTATAATAAAATAAGTAATTCACAAAATACAATTTAGTAGGTTTTTTTTTCTTACTATCTAATTCAGTCATTACACAAATATTAAAAATATTTTAGAAATCAAAACATTTGATTTGGGCAAAAAAACTGTTTGGTCTTCACAATCATATACTTAATGCCAATGGCATGGTCATACTAATGCATTGCCATTAAAATGGGCAAAAAATGTTAAGTATATTAGAATGCTAGAATCAATATTAAATTAACATTTTAACAATGAAAATGCTATCCACTTGCCTTCTTATGAGAAAAAATGAAAATGAGGAGAAACCCTAATTCAAGATCAAACCCATGGTGCTGAAATGGAGAGAAAATCTAAATCCGAGCCAAACACACATAAAATGGGAGAGAAGACTCTAAGGAACACTTCTAAACCATTATTAATCTAAAAACCCAAAAAAGCTAACTATAGAGGGGTTAAGAGCTTATCTAGAGCTCAAAGAAGAGGAAGAAGTTTGGGAAATGGTATTCATAGGATAAGGGCGACGCGAAGAAGAAAATGCCAAAAGAAAACTGGTAGTTGGTGGGTTGAAGGTGGCTGGCCGTAAGGTAGAAGGAGAAGGGACTCCATAATTTATAAATATATATATTATTTTTTCAAAGCTAGGGTGGGGGGGGGGCCCAACCCACTCCCGCCCCATATTAATTTTGCCTCTATGGTCAATGCTTACACAACTCGAACTAGACCTATTTTAATCCTTAGTTACTAGTGAGTGTTTTTATACTATGAATTGTTGCTCTTTTAATGCACATGTAGGGATGACGGGAAGTTGGATCCTTGATAGAACCACGGTGTTTTGGATTTGGATCTATTTTCCATTTAAGTGATCCATAGAAGGATGAGTTTGACATGTATTTCAATGTGTTTGATTCAGATTCAGCATCAACTAAGGAATGCCTTTTTACCAAATTTTCTAATAAAAGCTTGGTCGTCATCACCATCATCATCATTAAAGACTTATCTCAATCATGTTGGGGTTGACTACATAAATTTTGTTTCTCAATTTCGTTCTATTTTGAGCCAAATCTTGGATAAGTTAAACTTCTTCAAATCTGATTCAATGACCTCCATTAATGTTTTCTTCAGCCTACCCTACCTCTTGATGGGCCATTCACCTATATAGCCAAACTTTTTATCACCGGTGCCATTACTGGCCTACGCTCAATATGCCCATACCATCTTAAACAGGTTTCTCTAATCTTATCCCCTATTAGTGCTACCCCTAAATGCTCTCAAAATGCTTTTGACCTTAGTATGTTTAAGAATTTACTAACACTATGTGATGATTTGTAAGGTTTTAAGTTGTTGGCATATTCATTGGTTGGACAGAATTTGGGAAATATTATCATATAACTTTTTCTTTTAGATTCGGTTGTTTTATGTTTCATCAGGTAGCTTATATGAAGTTGTTTCGAGAAAAATGGTCATATCTCTCAAACCATATTTTGGATCATGGCAAGCTACCTACTATTGGAAAGCTTGTTTCGAGTATCCGTGGAGCCCAAGATTGCATCAATTAGAGCTAACTTAATAAAGTTATGGTCTTCAGAAGATTACAGAATTGTGCTATTTATATTTACGAAAATGTCATCCGTTCAAACGCCCATCAAATGCATAAGCCAAAATGCAATTTTCAACTTGTTTGTTTTGTTTTGTCTTTTTTCTTTTTTTTTTTTTACAAAATTTTTAACTGGGAGTGCAGACGTTCGATCACCCAGAAAATGTTCAAATGCCCATGAAGTTATTAAATTTGAGTATTTAAAGGCAAAATTTCTCAAAGGAAATCTATGGCACGAGCCATAGAGGCAATATACGAACCAGAGGCTTAAAAAAGGAATTCTACCTCCTTGCAAATCATCTCTCTCCATCCAATGCACTACAAATCAATCAGAGAGATCTTTTAACTTTTCTAGAGCATCTTAAAGAATATCTGACTGTGTTGAAGTTATTGCTCTAGTTCTTAAATCTACTGTCTTCTAGTAGATTCACCTCAAAGAGCCTTCAAGGCAGTGTGGATCAAGCGCAATTAAGCTGTACGATGAATTGCTGACAAGATCATTATAGTCCATAAGTTGAGTCACCAATTGGGATAGTTCTGTGAGATCTTTATAACCTTTATTCTATATAATACTTGATTTGCTCTTTGTCTAGCCAAAAGGCCCATGGTTTTTTCCAAGCAGGGTTTTTCATGTTAAAAAACATGTAATGTGCTCTTTTGTGTGATTACTCTAATTAGTTTAGTTAATTAATTGGTTATATTGGAATCTATAGGAAAATTTGATTGTGACCTTCATGCAATCAGGGGTTCAAATATGTTTTCTCAGACTTGTCCCTATATTTTTATTTCTTTACCAGAATTCGAAAGTTTCAACTATCTAAAAGTTTCAAATGGCCTTCCAGAATTCCTAGAATTCTAACTTCTTTGCTTTTTATTGGAATTCCATGATGCTTGATTCCGATATTCTACATGGGGATAGCTTTTGAAGAATTTATAAGTTTTCTAAATAGGAATTCTTTGAATTCCAATAAAAAGACAACCTTAGAGCTGAAAACAATTTTAAACCCAAATGCAGATGGGGAAAGGGGAGCTCATATCATTATATCTTTAGACAAATATGTTGGGAAAAGCAGTGCAG
This sequence comes from Sextonia rubra, assembly GCA_037013555.1. Taxonomy (NCBI): domain Eukaryota; kingdom Viridiplantae; phylum Streptophyta; class Magnoliopsida; order Laurales; family Lauraceae; genus Sextonia; species Sextonia rubra. The sequence continues at coordinate 129,440,771 of JASUAD010000001.1, forward strand.
CAGAAACTATCTGCAATCAACGGATCAATCATGATGAGCAACCACAATCACGCCATTAAGCAATCACACACATATACACAGTAATTTTACGTAGTTCGGCAACCTTGCCTACGTACATGGAGAGAGAACTCATCTATCATAATCCCGCCTCAATCCCCTAGGATCTCGAGTTACACTACATCAATATATATAATTCTCACTTTCTTGGTCAATAAGAAAACCCATACATAAAATACCCCTAACCCTAAACCTCGATTCTGGTTAACCTCGACGATCGATTTAATTAAATCGGACTTCAAGACAAAACTAATAATCTCCACCTTGGCTTGAATTCCGTAAATACTCAGATCCACCTTGAGATACCCAGTAATGTCTTCACATGCCTTGCTGTATGGTCCATCACTACACCGATGGCACGGTCTTCTTTCTTCAACACTCTAACAATTTAAACCAGCACTTCATGTACCTCGCTGAAAGGTATACCTCCGCACACTCTACGACCCAGCGCGGCACCTACACCCCTATCCCGAATGCACTGACAATCTCAACATTGTCCGATGTCGACCAATTTCAAACCACCGATTAGGCCTTTTCCACAGTTACTTCCTTCGACCTGAAACCCCTCCCCCCCCCCCCCCCCCCCCCAACACCCTTGAAGCTCTGAAGTGCCCTCCATTTATTACCACATGCATGCATCCTTACAACACAATAAACCTAACTTCCATCCATCAAGACAAAAAGAGATCTTCCCGAATCCATATCTCACTATTACCTTGTGAATCTTTCCTTCTGCCTCCATTCCGGTGTTCTTCCCTTCAAACTTGCAACTGTCATGTTCTATCAAGTTGGGCACTGCACATGTGAGTTAGGTATGATTCGATGCTAAATTGGCTTACTCCAACCTGAATTGGACTTTCTTTTTCAAGGAAATTATCTCCGTTCAGACCTTCCTGGATTTACGCTAAATGATATCATCAAAGACCCATTAATCCATTTTCCAATGATCCGTCGCATCTAACTCCACATGAACCACGTATTTCTTCCTCGTGTTATTTGATGTCTCCTTCATTGCTCCACTGAAATGCATCCCCTATTAACCTGTAGAGATTTCTGAGCATCTCACCCTCCATGATGACCAAAGTTCCATTTTCCACCTTCACAACTCCACCTACTACAGTGCACTTGCAACCTTTAAAGTCTAAGGCACCCAAAGAGATCCAATTCATTTGTAAATTCGAAACATTCATCACATCTGTTAGGGTCTAAACAATCTCATCATATACCCTAATCTTACTGCTCTTATCCCAATGCTCATTAATTTTACATTCTCTTCCATAAGAGTAGATCCATAATAATAAGATTTATTTCCATCAATCTCTACTCGAACACATGATAAGAAGAATTAGAATCCAAAACATCATGAATCACAAACCCAACCCATACTTGTAGTGAGTGAAAGTGATTCTTGTGTCCAAATCCAAGATTTTTGCCACACTATCTCCTTTCAATTCGAATTTTTTTTTCTTTTCCATCTACTTTGGCATGTCGCTCATTCCTGATCCCTTCGATGCAGATCTAAGCTTTCCATCACCGATTGACCATTATGTGCAAGCTTTTGAGCTTTTCCAAAGTCCCAGAGCAATCTCTCGTCTGTGACATTTAGTAACACTTTTTAATCCTTGCTGTATCACAAAGTCTATAACTTTTTCCTGCCAATCCCTAAAGTCGCTTCTCCGTCAAATACTTCAATCTTGCCCGTGACGCTTGAATCCATTACAATCATCGTGAAAACAGTCTATTTTTTGAGTCCCACAAATTTTTGCCTGTTAAACTGCTAATATTTTTTGTCTGCCTCATAGATCTCTTTGCCATGAGCACACTGGAAGAAATGGATTTAAAATCCGACTCCGGATGGTTTTGATATCTCTGAAACAATTTTTGGCACTCCGATTAGTCAAACATCTCGATTGACTATTAAACTTCCAATCTTCTTTCACAGATGCATAGATCTGCTCGCAACGACTTTGTAGGCACAAGTAGATCTCCAATAGGACACCGAACGACCAAAATATCGCAGAAGAAAAAAAACTTAGCCATCTATCTTCAGTCAAACTTATTAAACGGGTTTGACCAGTTTAGCCCAACCTGACCCGATTGCCACGTCTAAACTATTGCTGGCAGGTTGGGTCGGACTCTCCGAACGAGTCAGGTCAACCTGACCTAGAACCAACCTTCACTGTGCTAGCTACATTGGACTTCTGCTTTACAAGGGTCAAGCTAACAAGATCCGACGTGACCTATCCTATACTGTAGCTGGGCTGCAACAGGTCCGTCCGAACTGACCCAACCCAAACCTGAGACCACTTGATTCTGAAACCAAGTCCAAGACCGCTGATCCTCCTTCCTTCCGGTTCTAGTACTGCAACCAAAACCACTGCACCGCCCAAATTTCTTCTTCTCAGGACTGACAGCGGCAGAGAGACAGTCCAGGGACACTGAGGGCACCCCAGCTACTGACAGGGTGGGGGATTGCAGATCCCGGCCATCAGTAGTGGGTGAATCTTCTTCTTTCTCCGGCGCCAACGAGGAGACGCAGCGGCTTGCACCGGCGACAGCAGGAATGACTGCTGTGGACTCCTCTTCTCCAAGAAAAGGCTGCTGCAAATCAGAAAACCCAAGCGGCCCTCTTCTTTCCTCTAGCAACTGCAACCAGACCCAAAACCTTCTGTGTAGTCTTCTTCATAGTCTTCCATGCACATTCAAGACACTATCCGTCGTTCACAATGCAAAAGTGATTTTCACCTCACTCGAATACCATTTGTTGGAAAAAGCGGCGTAGCTTAAATGACCCTAGTTCCAATGGATGAATCATGATGAACAACCACAATCACACCATTAAATAATCACACAATAATTTTACGTGGTTCGATAATCTTATCTATGTTCATGAAGGAGAGAATTCATTTATCAGAATCCCATTTCAATCTCCCAACATAATAGTAAAGAAAAGCAATATGATATGATCTTAGTTCTATCAGTCTAAAAATAGATTTTTTTTTATACATGGTTTAGTCGGTTTTAGATCCAATCTATGGGTTTGAACGCATGAGGTCTAAATTTCTATTGCATCCCTAGCACACTGGCACGCGATGGAATGTAGTGACATTAACTACTGTAGTAACGGTGTGGCCACAATACACAGATAGTCCCAACCTTCAGAAATCAAAATTCAAAACAACCTTCCTCTTTTTATAGCTTTATTACATGAGAGAGGCTATAATACACAAATTGTCCCTTATGTACTTACTAACTAGATCCCAACCTTGAAAATACACGAAGTTTGAGACCTCCATCAATGTGGAGTGCAAACATGGTTTTTTATTTTACTTGCTGCTTTTCATCCTCCAAGCGGAATTTAAAGAACAAAGAAGCACCATTGAAATTATGTTCATCTGTCGATAAGCGAACTCTTTTGCTAAGCTGATTCGCGAACCTGCCTGTAAACAAGAAAGTGTGGGAAACTATTATGAAGAACAATCTCACATGTGAACATTTTAAGGCCTGGTTCAAAACACCAAATCCATATTCAACTCCACCAAACTATTTGTAGTTGGCGCTGATAACTATCCAAGTACTAATACAACCAATGGTATCAGTACTAACTGAAGATTTTTGTGTGGGGGAGATCCTCTAGAATGGATTAATTCAATCAATCTCAATATGTATGCAAACAATCAACTACGCAGTGAAAATAAATCAAACCACAAGCACACACCACAAGAAGACACAGATTTTATGTGGAAACCCCAACCTGGGAAAAAACCACGATCAAGAATCAAGCACTATGAATCACATTATAGTTACAAGAGAATACTCACAACCCTTATCCAGTTGTTCCTCAACCTAAGGACCTTGTGATTCCCTTACACAGGGTCCTGCTGCAACGACCCCCTGCCGTTCTCTGTGACAGATTCAAGACACCTAGACGCCTTCCAGATGTTGTACTTGACTCCCCAGAGCAATCTTCTACACTCAGAGAAATAGAAGACAATGATCTCTAGAGCAGAACTTCAGCCCTTTAACTCTCCAATGAAAGAACTCTAGAGAATGTAATCTCCAATAACAATCTTCTTCTTAGAACATTGAGATCTGTATTCTTCTCCTTAGGGTTGAGAAAGAACCCTCTTTTATAGCCTCTTATTCGTGCCGCACAAGTATAATATGATAAGGAAAGGAGTTGGCATCAAACAGGTAAGTTTCCCTTTAATTCGGACTGAAAAATCGCAAGTCGGCACACTTTCTGCACTTACCCGACCGGTCTGATAAATTGCCCGACCGGTCGGATTAAGGTTCTGTCCAGGTGCAAATTTTAGCATTTTCCTGTAGACTTCTGGAAGCCATGACTTTCTCGTTTCAGCTCCGATTAAGGCGATCTTGGGCTCTACAGAATCCTCTCGAAAAGAACTTTCCAACGGTAGGTTACATGCCTATATCCGATGCTTAGTTTGTGAGATATGACCTTTTTAATCCATGTTGCCCGTAGAAAACCTCTTCAATTTATCGCTTTTTCTTCTATTTCTTCACTTCAGTGCATCCGGCGACTCAAACCATTATCCATACTCAAAAATATGTAAAATACAATACTAATGGACTCAAGTTTTGTCCAACCCATGAATTTGCTAAGACAAAAATACTTACAATCTCCCCCTTTGGCAATTCATGAACAAAACTTCTTATACATTCAATCTACCCAAAAATAAAACCAAAAATACATTTAACATTGAGTAAATTGAAATAACAAAAAAAATTTTACCATCAGCTCTGTATCAGATACAAAAAAATTCATCTTCAGCTCCATCTATCTTTAGAATGCACAAAAATTCTATTCTCCCCCTGAATGCAATATCTCCCCCTTTTTGTCCATAATTAACAAAGCAAATGATCATCAGGCAGCAAAGTTGTCAACCTGGATCCAGTAGCAGCTCCCCCTTGATTACAACTCTTCCTTACTTATATCTTCGTAGTAGCACGGGGGATGGGAGCTTGATCATCTTAATCAGGGTTTTTTGCACTTAGCCATCCACACTTGTGTAATATGATCTTTCAGCAAAGTGTGAGCAACTTTTGGAGGTAAATCAGATTTCCTAACCCAAAAACTCTTGTCTTGACCTTTGGCTCAGACAATTGTTTCCACCATTGCTTATATTTTGGCAAAACATGCAGCTTCGTGCAATGGGGACGGATGTGTCCTTTAACTCCACAGTGATGACAAGTGGATGTTCGTGCAGTACGTGATACATTCTTCTTTTGTAAACTACTCATTACATTATGAACATGTGCAACATGTGGAGCAGTGTGCGTAATACTTCTAACAAAAACAGAGTTACCTTTAGATTTTAAAGTAGACTCACCATCATTGAAACCAAGACCGCGCTTGTCATTAGGCAACTTTTGAATACATAAGATGTCATCTAGTATCTTTGAACCAATATTCAGCTTATTCAGAGACGCTTTTGTAGAATCCAGTTCAAACAACGTAATCTTCAGTTTCCTTGCAAGGTCTTCTTTTTCAATTTGAGCAGTCTTAAAGTCAGTTTTCAAGGTTTCAAACTCTTGCGCAACCTTCTTAAACTCATTTTTCAGTAAACCATACTTATGACTCTCAGTAGTCAGCTTATCAGCCATGGAATTCTTTTGTCCTTCTAACAGATGAACCTGTGATTTGGCATCCTCTAACTCTTTTTTAAAAGACAAAATCTCTGCTCTCCGCTTAAGAGCATCTTTTTCAAATAACTTGCTCATCTACATAGACTTATCCAGTAAAATCCCATATTCTGGTTCCCAGTCATCTTCGTCATCTGAAAGTGTAATATCAGCAGTATCTGCAACAGAACTAGCATCTGACACAGTGGATCTAGCCATAAAAGCCATAAACTTACCATTCACAATATCATTTGAATTAGGTTCAGAGTCTTTCTCTTCCTCTGAAGAATCATCATCCCAAGTTTTTAGAGCTTTGTACTTTGGATTCTTTTTCTTATTAGGACAGTCACCGGCATAATGACCAAGACCTTGACAATCAAAACACTTAACCTTGGCTAATGACGTCTTCTTTTCGGATTTCAATCCCTTCCACTTAGCTTTCTTAGCCTTCATAAGTTTTTGAAACTGAATCATTAACTCAGTGATATCATCATCAAAATCCGAATCAGTTTCAATTTTCTTTGCAGATTGCTTCACAGATTCTTTGAAAGCTTTAAAAGTCAAATCTTTATTCTTTGCTGATTTTCCCTTATTTAGACGGTTTTCTTTGAAAGTCTGAAAATTTCCAACCAACTGATTCACTGTGAGGGTATCTAAATTCTTATTCTCTTCAATAGCATCTACCTTTGAATCGTACTTTGAAAGAAGAGACCTTAGAATCTTCTTGACAATTTTACTTTTAAGGATTACTTCACCCAAATTGAAAATAGAATTGACAATATCATCCAGCTTAGCATAAAACTGATTGAAGGTTTCTTCTTCTTCCATTACAATGGTTTCAAAGGCTTGATTTAACCTTTGCAGCTTTGCTTGCTTAACAGTATCAATACCCTCATAAATAGTTTGCAAAACATCTCATGCTTCTTTTGCAGTTTTACAAGTAGAAATCCGACGAAACTCATCAGCAGACACTCCATTGTAAATAGCATTCATGGCCTTATTATTGCAATTGGAGGCATGCTTTTCTTCCTTAGTCCATTGGGCTTTACGTTTAGCAACAGTTTGCCCATCAACAATAATAGTAGGTTTCGAATAACCTTCCTCAACACTATCCCACACATCATCATCAATGGACTTGAGGAACCCAATCATCCTTTGCTTCCAAAAAGCATAATTTGAGCCATCAAACAATGGAGGCTTTACAGTGGATGTGCCTTCTTGATTGAGTATCATTCTAGATATTTCTTAGGATCAAACACCACAAATTAGTGCAACCTTCTCTGATACCACTTGAAGATTTTTGTGTGGGGGAGATCCTCTAGAATGGATTAATTCAATCAATCTCAATATGTATGCAAACAATCAACTACGCAGCGAAAATAAATCAAACCACAAGCACACACCACAAGAAGACACAGATTTTATGTGGAAACCCCAACCTGGGAAAAAACCACGATCAAGAATCAAGCACTATGAATCACATTATAGTTACAAGAGAATACTCACAACCCTTATCCAGTTGCTCCTCAACCTAAGGACCTTGTGATTCCCTTACACAGGGTCCTGCTGCAACGACCCCCTGCCGTTCTCTGTGACAGATTCAAGACACCTAGACGCCTTCCAGATGTTGTACTTGACTCCCCAGAGCAATCTTCTACACTCAGAGAAATAGAAGACAATGATCTCTAGAGCAGAACTTCAGCCCTTTAACTCTCCAATGAAAGAACTCTAGAGAATGTAATCTCCAATAACAATCTTCTTCTTAGAACATTGAGATCTGTATTCTTCTCCTTAGGGTTGAGAAAGAACCCTCTTTTATAGCCTCTTATTCGTGCCGCACAAGTATAATATGATAAGGAAAGGAGTTGGCATCAAACAGGTAAGTTTCCCTTTAATTCGGACTGAAAAATCGCAAGTCGGCACACTTTCTGCACTTACCCGACCAGTCTAATAAATTGCCCGACCGGTCGGATTAAGGTTCTGTCCAGGTGCAAATTTCAGCATTTTCCTGCAGACTTCCGGAAGCCATGACTTTTTCGTTTCAGCTCCGATTGAGGCGATCTTGGGCTCTACGGAATCCTCTCGAAAAGAACTTTCCAACGGTAGGTTACATGCCTATATCCGATGCTTAGTTTGTGAGATATGACCTTTTTAATCCATGTTGCCCGTAGAAAACCTCTTCAATTTATCGTTTTTTCTTCTATTTCTTCACTTCAGTGCATCCGGCGACTCAAACCATTATCCATACTCAAAAATATGTAAAACACAATACTAATGGACTCAAGTTTTATCCAACCCATGAATTTACCAAGACAAAAATACTTACACTAACACTGATCAAGTAGAAGAGAGAGACTTTTAAATGACGCTGGTCGCTATTGGCTCTTTTGGAATCAAACCAAACGATCGATGTTCTAAAAGATGTGAAACAGTCGAAAAGCTTCCTCTATTTTTCTATTTCAATCAGCTCAATTTGAGACTCTCTAGGTGTTAAAATAAGTTTATTTTGCATGTGATAGTATGTCCTAAATTAGCATATGTATGTAATAAAAATGTGTAGTAGGGTGAACTAAGATGAATATTAAGTCAATGAGTTTTAGGACTATACTTTCAACTATGATTGCAAGTTTCTACTCACATGAAAGGATACGAACTTGAAAGGCGATTCAAGACAGAAAATTTCATTCTTGAGCCATCTCTCAGGTCTAAATTCCTCTGTATCCTCCCCCCGCATGTCGGTCATTCTTCCCATTGAGTAGGCCAAATAATACACCCCATCCCCTTTCTTCACTTTAAAACCATCAGGGAGGATATCATCTGTTTCCGCGCACTTCCCATCCTACCAAATACCACACTAACATGATCACTTGACTTAAAATGAATAACAGGGTAGCCCCCATATTAGAAATAGATTGAAAAACAAAAAACCCTATAGAAAAAAAACTATATTTCTTCCTCTTTTATGCCTGAAATCATTTTCAGTGCCAATTAGTAATTGTGAGTTAAAGTACATGTGCTTTATAAACAGTATCCCACATAATATGTTTCTTTACATCTTGTGCATCCCATATTTTCAGTGGAACAATTATAACTATCCATTCCACCAAAACTATTCAAACGGTTGTCGTTTGCACCAATGTCCTGATAAAGATTGAATAAGGTGAATTAGAACTAAAACTCTCAAGGCCTATTTGTTTGCATAGAATACGTAATAATTGAATACATAGGAATTCAAGGTCAACTTAGTTTCATCCAGGGATTATAAAAAGAGGTTAAGTTGAAGGATATGAGGTACGAGGGGAAGGATATAAGTGTTGGCCATGTGGGTTCAGACCATTAGTGGGTTCAGTATCTGGGGTGGTTTCCCTAATGATATTAGGAATTTCCTGTTTTGTCAAACAGTAGTTTTCTAATAGGTTAGGACTTTCTTTTTTCTTAAGATAGAGTTCTTGGGGGATAAGGATGTAATGGTTATATATATGATGTAATCTGTAACCCTAGAGAGAGAGGCTGAGAGTGGCTGAGATTCTAAGGCTGTGGTTTCACAGATTGGAGGAGAACCTAGTGGAAATTAGTTTCCCGTGGACGTAGGCATCTTTGCCGAACCACGTAAATTTTCTTGTCTTCTTGTATGGTGATTGTTTGATCTTGGTTGCCTTTGCACACACGCGCACAACAAGTGGTATTAGAGAGCGGAAGTTTGTGTGCGGATGATCAACGGAAAAGGAGAGATTAACGAGATCTCTGCTGGGCCACATACTTCAGTTTCTCTATTTCAGGAAATAGAGAAATTGGTTTTATTTGCAGAACTCGAAGAAGGCAGCGAGAGGTGGGTTCTGCTGCTGTTGGACATCTTCATCGGAGAATATCGTCGTTGGCTGCCGGATCTGAGGAGCAAGACCGAAAAAAAAAAACTATACTTATCGGTCGTTGGCAGTCGCCGACCGTACGCTGCCCGCCGCCGCCGCTATCGCCGTCGCCGTCGCTGCGCCGTAGCCGCAGGTCGCCGGATCGCCACCCCGGCGCCACAGCAAACCGCGGCCTGTCTGTCCGATTTGCAACCGGGTTGTAGCAAAGCACAGACGCCTGTTAAAGGAGAAGAACCCAGGCGTTCCGGGTTCAGGTCAGGTTAGTTAGACCTGACCCGTCGTGAAGTTTAAGCAGCGAGATCCCACGTCAGTTCGGGTTTCGGGTCGGGTCAGTTTGACCCAACCCGTTGTACAAGCCCAGAAGAACAGCAGGCTCCGGGTTCGGCTTTCGGGTCTGGTCAATTCAACCCAACCCGTGAAGCAAAGCCCAACAGCGCAGGTTAACGGTTTCAGTTCAGGTCGGGTCGACCTGAACCCGTTTGCTGACGATCCAGCCCGTCAGCCACCGCAGACGTTAGCAGCGTGACGTCATCTGGCTGACGTCAGCCCACGTCATCAGACAGACGGTCAACGGCCAGAGTTGACCAGATTGACGGCAGAAGTGTTTCTGTGATATCTTGATCATTCGACGTCCGATCAAAGATCTGTTTGCACCTACGGACTCGTTTCAAGCAGATCTACGTGTTAGTGGAAGAAGATTGACTGTTGATGATCAACAAGGAGTTTGACCAAATCAGAAGCGTAGAAAACCGTTTTTGCAATATCGGAGCCATCTGGAGTCGGATTTTAGATCTGTTTCTTCCAGCGTGCTCGTGTTAACGAGATCTATAGCTTGGTGCAAGAGTTGAGGTAAGTGTTAGTTATTTGTTTTTCCTGTTACTTAATTTGATTAAGATGGAGAACAATACTATCAACACTACCATGGTTAAGCTCAACCATTCCAATTGGTTGATCTGGAAACCGAAGATGGAGGATATTCTCTATCGTAAAGACCTCCCTGATCCCGTTGAGGGGGATAATGCCCGACCGAAAGATATGTAAGATGTTGAATGGAACAAATTGCATAGAAAAGCGATTGGTCACATCAGACAGTGGGTTGATAACAGTATATTTCACCACATGTCTAATGACACCAATGCGAATACCCTTTGGAAAAAGCTAGAAGCAATGTATGATAAAAAGACCACAATGAATAAAGCCTTCTTGATCAGAAAGCTTGTGAACATGAAATTCAAGGATGGTGGTCAGATCGAAGATCACATCAATGAGTTCCAAAGCGTGGTAAATCAGTTAGCCACTATGAAGATGATCCTTGATGATGAGATGCAAGCTTTGTTGCTTCTGAGTGCTTTGCCGGATACATGGGAGACATTGGTTGTTTCCTTGAGCAACTCTACTCCAGATGGTATGTTATCTATGAGTCAGGTTACCAGTAGTCTACAGAATGAAGAAACTAGACGGAAATCTGCAGGGACAGATAATGCACAGGCCTTTGTTACTGAGAACAGGAAGAGGAGTAAGAGTAGAGGACCAAAGGGGGGTCGTGGCAAATCTAGAGGTGAATCACAGGCTAAGTCTAGCGGTGAATCTCAGAACAAGAAAAAGTCAGTGAAATGCTTTTTCTGTGGCAAGATGGGCCACGTCAGGAAATATTGTTTTGCCATGAAGGAACAGAAAGACTCCAATAATGATAAGAAGAATGACAGTGATAACACTACAAGCTACTTTGGAACAAGAAGTAGTGGTGTTCCCCGGCGATGATGATAAGTGTTTGAGTGTTGCAGATGGTCAGGTTAAGTGAGTTGTTGACACAGCAGCATCCTACCATACTACTCCCTGCAGGGAGATGTTCACACGTACAAAGCAGGTGACTTTGGTACTGTGAAGATGGGCAACACGAGTCATTCAGAGATTGTTGGTATCGGTGATGTCTGCATTAAAACTGATATTGGTTGCACAATGATGCTGAAAGATGTCCGACATGTTCCTGATCTACGGTTGAATCTGATTTCCGGGACTGCATTAGACCGTGCAAATTATGAGAGTTACTTTGGAAATGGCAGATGGAAGCTCATTAAAGGGTCTCTTGTTATTGCAAGAGGAACAGCAGGCAATACTCTTTATAAAACACAAGTAAAGTTGTGCAAAGTTGCATTGAATGCAGTTCAAGACAATTCCTCTCTGAATCTGTGGCATATAGGCTTGGTCATATGAGTGAGAAAGGCTTGCAGATATTGGCAAAGAATGATTTAATTCCTTGCTCCAAAGGTATATCCTTTGACCCTTGTGATTATTGTTTGTATGGTAAACAGCACAGGGTTGCTTTCTCTTCGACATCAAAATTAAAATCAAATGTGTTGGATTTAGTATATTCTGATGTTTGTGGTGCCATAGAGGTAGAATCATTGGGTGGCAATAAGTTCTTTGTCACGTTCATCGATGATGCATCCAGGAAAGTCTGGGTTTATCCGTTGAAATCAAAGGATCAAGTGTTCCAGATGTTTCAATAGTTTCATGTCAAGGTTGAAAGAGAAACAGGTAAACTCTTGAAGTGTCTCCGCACAGATAATGGGAGAGAGTACACATCCAACCAGTTCAGAAGCTATTGCTTAAAGCATAGCATTCGACATGAAAAGACAGTTCCTGGTACTCCACAGCACAATGGTGTGGCAGAGAGAACGAACCGCACTATTCTTGATAAGATGAGATGCATGATAAGATTAGCACGGTTGCCTAAGTCATTCTGGGGTGAAGCCGTTCTGACTGTCGTTTATCTGATTAACAGATCTTTCTCCATTCCTTTGAATTATGATCTTCCAGAGAGAAGATAGACAAGTAAAAATGTTTCCTATTCACACTTGAAGGTGTTTGGGTGTAAAGCGTTTGTACATGTACCAAAAGAGCAGCGTTCCAAGTTGGACGATAAGGCAGTGAGTTGCATCTTTCTTGGCTATGGTGGAGATGAGTTTGGCTATAGATTATGGGATCTAGAGAAGAGGAAACTTATCAGAAGTAGGGATGTGGTTTTCCATGAAGACCAGTTCTTTGGAGATGTTGAGAAGATTGAAAAGTCTTCTGAGAAAGTTGATGGAGTGGTTGATCTCACACTGACTCTTTCTTCGGTGCAGACTACAGGTGGAGAAGGTGGACAAAATGATCCGGATCGTGATGAGGCACAGGGGTTGCCAGATGATGAGGGTGTTGAGCAGGGGGAGCTGCAGTCTCCTCGGTTGGAAACCACGGAACCTCAAGTTAGGAGGTCTACACGAGAGCATCAACCATCAACTAGGTATCCTGCATCCGAATATGTTTTGCTTACTGATGAGGGAGAGCCAAATAGCTTCCAAGAAGCAATGACTTATGCTGATAAAGATGAGTGGATGAAGGCTATGCAGGATGAGATGAGTTCTTTGAAGAAGAACAAGACATATGAGCTGGTGCAACTTCCTAAAAATAGGAATGTTCTGAAAAACAAATGGGTGTTCAAGCTGAAAAGGATGAGAATGGGAAACTGGTGAAGCACAAGGCACGATTAGTGGTAAAAGGCTTCGCACAGACGAAGGGTATCGACTTTAGTGATGTTTTCTCTCCTGTTGTGAAAATGACTTTTGTTAGAATCGTTTTGGGTCTAGCCGCCAGCATAGACCTTGAGCTTGAACAGATGGACGTGAAGACCGTGTTTCTTCACGGTGACTTGAAAGAAGAGATCTACATGACTCAGCCAGAGGGGTTTGAAGTAAAAGGAAAAGAACAAATGGTTTGCAAGTTAAAGAAGAGTCTCTACAGGCTGAAGCAAGCACCGAGACAGTGGTACAAGAAATTTGATTCATTCATGTTGAGTCATGGGTACTGGAGGATAGCTGCAGATCATTGTGTCTATGTTCGTCGATTTATCGATGGCCGGTTCATCATCCTTCTTTTATATGTAGATGATATGCTGATAGTTGGACAGGATAGCAAGTTGATTGGCAAGTTAAAAGAGGAGATGTCAAAGTCGTTTGACATGAAAGACTTGGGTCCCGCACGAATGATATTGGGCATGCAAATACGTCGTGATAGGAGTTCCGAGAAGCTGTGGTTGTCATAGGAGAAATATGTTGAACGAGTACTCGAGTGGTTCAACATGAAGAATGCTAAGCCAGTTAGCATACCTCTAGCCAGTCACTTCAAACTAAGCAAACACTTGTGTCCTACTACAGATGATGAAAAGGAACGGATGGCATCTGTTCCTTACTCTTCTGCTGTGGGGAGTCTCATGTATGCTATGGTTTGTACACAGCCAGACATTGCTTATGCTGTGAGTTTAGTGAGTAGATTTCTCGCAAACCCTCGAAAAGAGCATTGGGAAGCAGTAAAGTGGATCTTTAGATATTTGAGAGGTACTTCCAAGTTGTGCTTATGTTTCGGAGGCTCAAAACCAGTCATGGAAGGTTATACTGATACTAATTTTGCAGGCGATCTTGATCATCAGTTGTCGACTTCTAGTTATTTGTTTACTTTCGTAGGGGGAGCTATTTCCTGGCAATCGAAGTTACAGAAGTGTACAGCACAGTCTACAACTGAAGCGGAATACATTGCTGCTAATGAAGTAGGGAGAGAGATGCTTTGGTTGAAAAGATTCCTTAAAGAACTAGGTTTGAAGTAAGAAGAATATGTAGTTTACTGTGATAGTCATAGTGCTATGGATTTTAGTGAGAATGCTACATATCATAGTCGCATGAAGCACGTTGATATCAAGTACCATTGGATTCGTGAGGTGATTGAGAAGAACTTCATGAAGCTGGAAAAGATTCATTCGGACAAGAATCCCTCGGACATGATGACCGAGGTTGTGTCTAAGGGAAAGCTGGAGCTGTGTTCAAAGTTGGCAGGACTGAACTCCCAGTAAGGGGTTCAGGGCATCTTCCCTATGGTCTGGAGGGGGAGATTGTTGGCCATGTGGGTCCAGACCAGTGGGTTCAATATCTGGGGTGGTTTCCCTAATGATATTAGGAATTTCCTGTTTTGTCAAACAGCAGTTTTCTAATAGGTTAGGACTTTCCTTTTTCTTGAGATAGAGTTCTTGGGGGATAAGGATATAATGGTTATATATATGATGTAATCTGTAACCCTAGAGAGAGAGGCTGAGAGTGGCTGAGATTCCAAGGCTGTGGTTTCACAGATTGGAGGAGAACCTAGTGGAAATTAGTTTCCCGTGGATGTAGGCATCTTTGCCGAACCACGTAAATCTTCTTGTCTTCTTGTGTGGTGATTGTTTGATCTTGGTTGCCTTTACACACATGCGCACAACAATAAGGTAGTGATGCAAGATATGAGCATACAAGACTTTGTTCAAAATCACACTGGCCATATGATCATTTCTCCTAATAAACACAAAATCCATCCTACCATAATATATCATACATGGTTGGAAAAATTTTCATTGGAACAAGAGGGTACAATCTCAATGTCTCAATTAAGGCTGCATGCAGATAGTGCATCTTGTCGAGTGTTTCCTCTGTAAGCTTTCCAACAAAATCATCGACATTTCCACACCCATCATCATCAATCACTTGCTGCACTTGGTGTGAGATCTTCTTCTGAATTAGAGGATGCGTACACATCATGTAAAAGAACCATCAGAGTGTATTTGCAGTAGTGTCTTTCCCTGTGATTATGAAATTAAGTATTATATCTCTAAGATATCTATCACTCATCTTATCCGGGTCCTTTTCTCTCTCCACAAGGAACCTTGAGAGCATGTCTTCCTTATCATTCTATATTATAATTGAACAAAATCAAATTCAAGTAAGCTTTGCAGATAAATGAGAGCTGTGTGGTTCTTCTTACGCAACGGACTTGACCGGAGAGTTGCTTTCTTTTGTTGTGAATTACTTGGTACACAAAATTATCCATCAATTTAACATTCTTACGAAGAATGGCTTCAGAACCTATATTGACGAATCTCTTGACTTTCCATAAGAAATCAGCATAACGCCAATAAACTAACCCGTTTGATTCGTCAAATGCGGTAATGAATGCAATCCCATCTTTGCTCGATCCTTCCAAGCAACCCAAATCCACACCAAAACCAACTTTGAATATTGAATCTAATGTGCATTTCATTAACAGATCCTGTAAACACCCATTTCTGTAATGAATATGATTCCAATGTTATTCCTTTAAACTTCACTATAAACTCAGAACAACTCAGCTTTCTAGGACTTGGGAGAGCTCAGAGTCATCTTACGCGTGTTCAACCATTTATGGGCCTAGGTAGAAACTTAGGATTCTATGATTGAATCAGTGACTGGAATTGCCTTCCCCCGTCCCACCCCACGGCACACCCCACACCGCCACCCGCGCCCCCCCCCCCCCACCCCACACCACCAACACCCCCACCCCCTCCCCCCGCCCACTCCCAAAACCACACAACCCACAACCAAAGTAGAGGCTGTGTGCCATTGATGACTCGAAGGTAGCGAACCCAAAGAAAACTTGTCCAAACTGCAGTAGATTTTATAAAAAAGAGAAGGAAAAAAAATGAAGAAAAAAAGAAGAAAGGTCCATTCATGGTCAAACGGATCCAACATAGGATTATAAAAGAAGTGGAGTAAGGATATTAAAAGGTAGAGATGTTGATGAGACATTGACTTTCATGAATTACTAGATATCCATTTCCCGTCTCTTGTTTATACATTTTTGAAAGGGGAGATTATGTGATGTTCATTTTTGATATTCAACTTTACTTCCTCTAACTTTAACCACTTCCAGAAAGAAATTAGTCTTAACAAGTCTTAGAATTACTAGCAATTCAATTTAATGAAACCAACGAGCCAAAAGGAGATTGTATGGTAATCAGACTTAATTAGAACTATGCACCTAAGATTTATCGGCACTGAATTTCCTGTTCTACTCACTTGGATGTCTAAGGTCAGCTTTCCCATTGCATACTCAGAAACAATTCTAGCCAATTTAGCAGCGTTCCTTCAAAAAACAGCACAACTGAAGTCCCTCAAGACTCTTATAGAGAATTCAAAACTCGCTAGCTCTCTCTGATGGCGCCATCTATCGCCATCAACTGCAAAGATACCATCCCCAAAAAGCTCCCTAACAATTGTGCAGTTATAGCCACCTTTGGAGTAGTGGTGGAAGCAGGTCTTGAGCACATGCTCGACGTTTCGTGGATCTACAGTGTAGAGCTCACTGTGAGATATAGCGACGAGGCGGAAAGTTGGATGTTTGCGGGCATAGGATGTGAGTTCATCATATATCCTATTGAAGTAGAAGAGTTGATGAAAGACAGTTCCCTTTACAGGTGGACGGAGAGAGCTCTTGAGGGATTTTCCTGTGTAGATCATTAGTAGGAAGATAGGGAAGCTAATGAAGAGAATAAGACTGTTGTTTCTGCTAAGGTGAGAACAGAGAAGAGTGTATCCATGTTTTTGAAGTTGGCCTGCAAACTTTCAAAGAATTTGAAAAGAACAGGTGTGGGATTGGAAGTAGATCGATCACATGCCTTTTTGTACTTCGGGTCAGGCATAGTTTTCTTCTGGGTGAAAAAAAAAGTAGGTTATAAATACGATGTAACTTCTAAACACCAAAACTTAAAAAGTAAAGAGGCTTTTCTTAGGAGTATATTTTGTATTATGTGACTTGATTGTGGATTGCACATTTCAATGCCTGTACAAGCACGCACAAAGACTTTGCCTGAGGAGTGCGGAACATAGGATTCCTCCTTTTCGAAGTCCTTTCTTGTTTTTCTTTCTGGTTTTCTTTACTACCTGCCTGCCTTCTGCAGTTGTGTTTTGTTATTTTCTCTTTGGCCTTTAATCATGATGGTGAGATGAAAGTGCCATATGCATTATTATAAATCCTTCATGAGTCTCATTCAACTCTCCAATGCTTGTACAAGCACATTTCAATGCTTGGACAAGCACGCACAAAGACTTTGCCTGAGGAGTGCGTAATATAGGATTCCTCCCTTTCGAAGTCCTTTCTTGTTTTTCTTTCTGGTTTTCTTTACTACCTGCCTTGCTCCTGCAGCTGTGTTTTGTTATTTTCTCTTTGGCCTTTAAACATGATGGTGAGATGAAAGTGACATATGCTTTATTATAAATCCTTAATTAGTCTCATTCAACTCTCCAATGCATGTTTCTTAAGAGCCACGTGAAACACTTTAAACCTTGACACAAGTTAAGGCCCCAATCAAAGTATGCTATGTAAATAACCAACAACAATCACACAAGATAGATGGACATAGGATTTTTTACGTGGAAAACCCAACCAGGAAAAAACCACGGAATCTAACACCGATCTGTCAAGAACAATCACTATGAAAGAGAAGTTACAAGACTACTTCTACCCTTAACCTAGTTGGACACAACCTAAGAGACTGAAGCTTTTCTTGTCGACGCATACGCCGTTCACCCTCTTCTGGATTGATCTTCACGCCTTGATGCCACTCAAAACGAACAAGCACAATGGAGAAAAAAACTGGAACTCAAAAGTAGAAGTTGCAGCACATGTAGAACAGAATACCTTTTGAGAAGATGAAATCTCTTAATAGATATTAGGGTCTTGATCTGGAGAGTAGATCATGCTTCATGGAAGAGGTGTTCCTTAAATAGAGAGGAACCTTGGAGTCCTTATCGACTTTAATTCGTGAAGGATAACGAAGCACACGAAGCAGATCCGAAAAATTAGAGCTTTTGAATCACGCGTCTGCCGACCCAGCCGACCGATCGGATACCCTATCTGACTAGTCGAGTATGGGATCCAATCGATCAGGCACTCAGTCGACCGGTTGGTTTTCAGTTCTATCTCCAAGTATCTGATTGCGAGAAATTCGATCGATCTGCTACTTTATCCGACCGGTCCGAGGATAAAATACCTGCATTCCATTGTCCAAGTAGAAGACCATCATCTGTGACTTCCGTAGAGACTTCAATCCATCTAAAACATAAGATTACAACTCTTGGAACCCAAGTTTTGTCCATCCCATGAATTTGCCAATATTACATGCCTTTCAATCTCCCCCTTTGGCAATTCATGGATAAAACTTCTTAGGCTAAACAATCTATCCATATTAACCCAAACACAAAAAAATAAACATGAAGGCTTGAAGACTTAGCCTGAAAAACACAAACAAAATAAAACCTTTCTAGGCACACAAGATCAGGTTAGCAATATAATCAACATAAAGAAATAGGCACCACAAGTAATGAATCAAAACTATACTTTTGTTGATTAGACCATCAGTCCAAACATGACTATAAGATTAGTAACATGGTCAGCAAGCAAATTGCTATCTCCCTTTTTGGTCATGAATTGAGAGGAGGGTACCAGCAACAAAAAGAAATAAATAGCCATAAGAATCAAGAACGCCTAAGATGATCCAAGATGGAGTCTAGCTTAGACTCAAGCCTACGAATCTCGCTACGCACTTCACCGCGAAGTGTCTGAACCTCGCCATGAAGGAACTCAAGATAGGCAGCCTGATCACAGAGAGAATCCTCAAAGGCTGATAACCTGGCATGAATGGAGGAAGCATCAGGAACATCCTTCTCTATAGCAGGGACACGGGTAGCAGGGCCTCGAGGAGCAAACTGACAAAGTTGAGAGCGAGATTGCAACAAAGTACTCATGGTGATAGGGTTCGCTATGGGAACTGTGAGATCTTGTACATTTGGCATAACTCCTTGAGATAGAAGACACCGGGAGATCAGGACACCATATGGTAGGGAGGCATTCTTTACAGCTGAGTGAGCTCTGTACATGGTGTCAAAAATAAACTGTGGAAGGTTAATCAAAAGCCCACTGCTAATCACAAGCAATAAATAGCCAGCCTCATGATAGATCTCCGAGTGGTGGCCTCGTGGCTCAATATTGTTCTTCACAAAAATATTGAGAAGCTGGTAAGAATATATCAATTCTCGTTGTTTCAACAAGCGACCGTCAAGCCAGTCATGAGGCTCACCACATAAGGTAGACGCAACCTCATCAAAGTCAATACTTGTGTGATCCTCTTCCATCTTAGCAGGGTCATGAACAGGGATTGGATATTGGGCATCCGGAGTCTGTGCAATTGTTAAGAAACGGCTAAGAGACTCGGGAGTAAGGGACACGTGCTTGCCTCGCACATATGACTTGATGATGCCTCCAGTCATCTTATACATGTTATTGTAAAATTCCAGAACCAAGTCAGGGAAGACTTCAGTATTGAATATGTACAATGACTTCCAATCTCTACGTGAAAGCCAAGCTCCAAAGTCAAGTGTGCAAAAATGTAGAGGATTTATTGGCCAGTCAAAAAGCACCACTCATTTACTGAAAATATTTTCATACTGATAGGCCTTTTCCTCCATAATAAAACGATCAGAGTCAAAGGTGAGAGCCGTTGAGCTACTTGCAACACCCTTTCTTTTAGAAGCAATAGCCTTTTTTGGAGCCATTTATGTGACTAAGCAATGTAAGTGGCAAAGCACAATACCAAAGCATATAGAAATATCAACAAAATGATATAGAATAAAAATGAAATTCATTGAAGCATTCCACCGAACACAACGCATGCACAAGTAGTACACCGCTTGAAGAAACACAAGCAAGGAAGAAGAAATGCCCAAACAGCATACATGAACATCCACAAGCATCAGCACACACATCACAGTGAATAGAGTAGCCAAATGGAAGTAATAGAAGAGAACCATCCAATCCAACTAAACACAATCCACCGGCATCATTTTTCCCTTTTTTGTGTAAACGATTGAGAGAGAAGACAAAGGCACAAACAAATCGCAATAAGGAAGTATCAAGATGAGGAGAATACCTTTGCAATCAAGGAAAAGGAAGAAGAACCAAAGATGCAAGAGGTCGCACGAAGAAGGGAAGAAAGGCAGAGGAAGACCGCAAGCATGAAACAGCAGGGGAAAAGAAATAAAAGGACGCACTGGAATTTATTGTGTCCAGACATGTCCGACTGGTCGGATGAAGACGCCCGAACGGTCGAATTTCAATTTTGTGAACAGAATATGAATGACCCGATTGGTCGCAGAAGAAACTGATCGGTCGGATTGCAGTTTAGAAAAACATATAGGAAACAGCTCTGACTGGTCTGATGAGGAGCTCGACCGGTCGGAATACAAAACTATGAGTACCTTTTTTTTTTTTTTGGCCTTTGAATAGAGCACGATCAACGAACTCTTGTATTACTCTGAAAGAAGTGAATGAAATTGATAATCACAAAAGTGATGCATTGAGAAGTCCCTATTTTTCAGTGTACCAAGACAAGTAGGCCTAGGAACTAAAGCAAAACAAAGTAAATTGCTTATCAGATAATCATGAAACAGTAAATACAAACAGGCATGTGCATACAGAGAGTGAAGAAAAGACCCGTTAAGGATGAAGACCAACTCCAAGAGATTTACGAAGAGTTTCAAAGCAAGAAGGCTCAAGAGGTTTAGTAAACAAATCTGCTAATTGATGCTCAGTTGGAAGATGTTTTAAAGTAAGAATTTTGGCTTTAGAATTTTGGCTTCAACTAATTCACAAATGAAGTGATGCCTAATATCAATTTGTTTTGTTCATGAATGCTGAACGGGATTCTTCGAGATATCAATAGCACTCCTGTTGTCATAATAAATGGTCATGAGATCCTGCTGAATATCATAATCTGCCAACATCTGCTTCATCCAAAGTAGTTGAGTACAACAACTTCCAGCTGCAATATATTCTACCTCAGCAGTAAATAGGGAGGTTGGGGTCTGTTTCTTGCTATGCCATGCAACAAGATTGTTGCCAATAAAGAAACAGCCTCCTAATGTGCTCTTCCTATCATCGACACAACCAGCCCAATCAGCATCTGAGTATCCAACAACAATTGTGTTGGTGTTTCTAATTAGCCAAATGCCATTATTGATCGTTCATCGCACATATTTCATAATGCGCTTGATAACATTGACATGTGATTCCTTCGGATGTGACTAATAACGAGCACAAACACCCACACTGAATGCAATATCAGGTCAACTAGCAGTTGATATAGCAGACTCCCAATCGTGCTACGATACAAAATATCATTCACATCTTTCCCTTCTGTATTTAAGCTGAGTTTAACAAAAGAACTCATTGGTATCCGTTCCTGTTTTGATGTAAGCATTCCGAACTTCTTAAGAAGATCAGTGGCATATTTCGATTGTGAAATGAATATACCATCTGCACTATGCTTTATTTGTAATCCCAAGAAGAAAGCCAATTCTCCAACCATGCTCATCGCAAATTCACTGGCCATAATTTCAAAGAACGTGTTTGCCAAGTACTGTGAGGTTGATCCCAACACAATATCATCGACATATATTTGAGCAATCAGAATATCATTATCCTCATTCTTGATGAACAAGGTTTTATCAACTCCTCCTCGACGAAAGCCATTTTCAAGCAGAAAAGTGGTTAGTCGTTCATACCATGCGCGAGGGGCTTGCTTCAATCCATACAATGCCTTGTTCAACTGATATACGTGATCAGGAAACTGCTGATCTTGAAATCCTTTTGGCTGCTCAACATACACTTCCTCATTCAAGAAACTATTCAAAAGTGCACTGTTTATATCCATTTGAAAGAGTTTAAAGTTTAATGCACAAGCGAGAGCAAGCAGGATTTGTATTGACTCAAGTCTGGCTATGGGGGCAAAGGTTTCATCAAAGTCAATACCCTCAACTTGTGTATAACCTTGTGCCATCAGCCTAACTTTGTTCCTTATAACCTGACCCAATTCATCTGTTTTATTTTTGAAGATCCACTTTGTGCCAATGACATTAGTATGAGTTGGTCGTGGAATAAGTTGCCATACATTATTCCGTTCAAACTGTTCTAATTCTTCATGCATGGCATTTATCCATGAGTCATCTTTAAGTGCTCCTGACACATTATGAGGTTCAGTAGTAGAAATATAACAAACGTAACTGACCTCATCACTTACTTGCTGACGAGTGCGTCTAGGCTCATTTACATCTCCAATAATATCTGATAATGAGTGATGTTTCCAGGCTTTGGCTTTAGGATTTATCCTAGATGACGTATCTTGACGAGGAACAACAAGATCAAAAGAGGGACTTTGAGAAACTGTAGGTGTCTTTAGTTCTTGTTGTTCTTTAGAGGAGTCACCTAGGTTAGTGCTAAATGGCTTCTCATCTGAGTCTTTTGCCTTTGGAGGGTTTTCCTGTTTTGCATCAGGATTATCATCCTACAAAGAAGAAGGAGTAGGAAAAATTACTTCATCATCACCAGAAGTAAAATGGGACTCTGCATCATCTACTACCGCATTGAAGGATTCCATAACAGTAGAATTGCGCAAGTTAAATACTCGGTATGCTTTGCTATCTAAGGAATAGACAAGAAACACACATTCATCGCTTTGGGAGTCAAATTTGCCAAGATGTTCTCGACCTTTAAAAATATAACACTTACTCCCAAAGGTTCTGAAGTATTTAACTGTTGATTTCCTATCATTCTAAATTTCATACGGAGTCATCTTAGTTCCAAGTCTAAGATACACCCGATTGATCACATGAACAGAAGTGTTTACTGCCTCAACCCAAAGTTTTTGTGGAATGTTTTTACTGTAAAGCATAACACGGGCCATCTCTTGAACAATCCGGTTTTTTCTTTCCACAATTCCATTTTGCTGAGGAGTGCTAGGGGCCGAGAATTCATGTTTAATTCCATTTTCTGCAGAAAAAGATCGAAAAAAAGTATTCTCAAACTCTATTCCATGATCAGATCTAATTTTAGAAACTCCACCAAATTGGGCACCTTTATCTGCAATCAATTGAAGCCATAAGTAATGAAAGACATCAAAAGTTTCTGATTTCTCTCTTAAAAATCTAACCCAAGTGAAACGTGAGAAATCATCAACAGTAATAGATATGTATTTCTTACCTCCAATACTTTGAATCTGATTAGGACCCATAAGATCCATATGAAGTAATTCCAGTGGTCTAGATGTAGTATTTTGGTCAAGTTTTTGATGGAGTGACCGATTTTGCTTACCAAGTTGACATGGGCCACAGACAATGTTAGAGGGCTTCTGAATTTTGGGAAGACCTCGAACTAACTCTTGTTTAGAAAGAAGTTCAAGGTCAGTATAATTCATATGACCTAGACGTTGATGCCATAGATCAACAGTGTCTAATGAGGTTAAGTGACACTGTAGACTATCAGAATTCCCAACAACATAGCAATTATCTACATTTTTCTTTCCATGAAGTACAATCTTTCCCTCTTTATTAACAATGATACAATCATTCAAAGAAAAGTGCACTTCATGCTCAGATTCACAAAGTTGGCTTATACTCAAAAGATTTGCTTTAAGACCATCAACAAGAAACACATTGTGAATAGCAGACATACCTGGAATATGGACAGTACCCTTAGCAATGACATTGGATTTATCCCCATCACCAAATTGAACACTACCATTATTACACTTCTCAAGAGAAGTAAATAATGATTTGTCACCAGACATGTGTCTAGAGCACCTGCTATCCAAGTACCACACATGTGAATTTTGTGCACAAAGGGCAGTAAGGACCACATTTCAGTAAAGGTCAGACTTTCGAATCTAGAGTTGTTTAGTCTTGACCTTTTGAGGCAAGGAATATCTCTGCCTCTGTTGATTTCGGGGTACGTTTCGCAATTTATTGCAATGAAGTCTTATATGTCCTTGAATTCCACAAAAGTGACATACAGAAATGAATGTAGCACGAAACATTTTCCGATTTGATTTATTTGCAAAATTCACTTATGCATGTGCTTGAACGGTGGGTACAGAAGTAGTTATGGTGGTCCCTTTAATAAACTTACCTGAATTCTGTGACGTAAAACCGAATTCAAATCCAAGTCCTCGTCGATCAGCACTTGACTTCTAAACACTTCGAATTTTATCAAGTTTCTTTGAGCCCTTATTCATCCTTATTAGATCAGCTTTGGTTTGAGCAAGTTCTACAGAAGTTAAGTGAAGCTTTTGATTGAGTGAAGCATTCTCTTCTTTATTAGTTCTAAGTTCTTCTCTCACTATTTTCAATTCTTTGGAAGTCTTAAAAGACTGATCATGTAGCAAGGTCCAACTATTATCTACATCAGTCAACTTATTAGTCGGAGAATATTTTGAGAGTCTAAGGTAGATATTTTACCATGAGCCTCTTTCAATTCCTTTTTGAGAGATGCAATCACTTTTTCAAAAATCTCCACTTGAATCTTTCAATAGCTTATCATATGCATTCAATAATTCTTTTTCAAACTGGGGCATGTCATCCATGGAAGAATCACTATCTGAATCTGAAAGAAACCCTACACTATTGGCATTCTTAACAAAAGAGCTGTTAGACTGAGCCATAAAAGCAATAAATTTACTTACATCAGATGATTCCGATTCTGGAAATTGTTCTTCTTCTTCTGCATCATCATCCTAAGTGACATTCAACACTTTACCCTAATTACCTTGATTCCTCAATGTTCAATTAACACATTAGGATGCATAATGACCAAAACCCTTGCATTCATGGCATTGAGTATTTTTGGGAGGTATCTTGGAAGAATTCTTTTTAGGCTTAAATGCAGGATTAGAAATTGGCTTAACATTCGATGAGAAATTCGACTTGTTTTTTGACTTGATTTTCTTGTAAGCCTTTTTCAAATCCCTTTTCTCAGAACTTTTCATTGCCTTTTTGAATTTTCTAACAAAAAACGCATCAAATTCAGGATCATCAAAGTCTAGTTCAAAAACATCACTATGATTACCTAATTTGGAAGAAATTAATGCAATACCCTTCAATTTTCTATTTGACCTCAGATTGGCTTCAAATGTTTGTAAATTTCCAACAAGTTCATCAACCGATAGGGTATCTAAATCACTAGTTTCTTCAATTGCCACAACTTTAGGATCAAATCTTTCAGGAAGAGATTGAAGTATTTTTTGAACAATTTTGTTTTCGGGAATGATCTCTCCTAAATTAAAGGTTGAATTTACCATATCATTAAGTTTGGCATAAAACTCATCAAATGTTTCGTTTTCTTCCATAATCAAGGTTTCAAACGTAGTGGTCAGTTTCTGAAGTTTAGACCTTTTAACCCTTCAAGTTCCTTCATAGACAGTTTCTAAGATACCCCATGCTTCTTTAGCGATGTTACACATAGACATTCTTCTAAATTCTGTAGGTGAAACACCATTAAAGATAGCATTCATGGCTTTATAGTTAGCAAGAAAAGCAGCTTTTTCTTCCTTAGACCATTGAGCCATAGGTTTAGAGATTTCAACATTCCCATCAGAAACAACAGTTGGCGGAACATATGCAGTATGAATGGCTTGCCAGATATCAATATTAATGGGCTGTAAAAAAGCAACCATTCTTACTTTGCAATTGGCGTAATTTGTTCCATCCAGGTAAGGAGGTTTATTAGTTGAAGTGCCATCTTTGGGAATTTCCATAGCAGACATATGAATAAATCTAGAGACAATGGTAAAAACCAACTCTGATACCACGTGAAACACGTTAAACCTTGAGACAGGTTAAGGCCCCAGTCAAAGTATGCTATGTAAATAACCAACAACAATCACACAAGATAGATGGACATAGGATTTTTTACGTGGAAAACCCAACCAGGAAAAAACCACGGAATCTAACACCGATCCGTCAAGAACAATCACTATGAAAGAGAAGTTACAAGACTACTTCTACCCTTAACCTAGTTGGACACAACCTAAGAGACTGAAGCTTTTCTTGTCGACGCATACGCCGTTCACCCTCTTCTGGATTGATCTTCACGCCTTGATGCCACTCGAGACGAACAAGCACAATAGAGAAGAAAACTGAAACTCAGAAGTAGAAGTTGCAGCACATGTAGAACAGAATACCTTCTGAGAAGATGAAATCTCTCAATAGATATTAAGATTTTGATCTGGAGAGTGGATCATTCTTCATGGGAGAGGTGTTCCTTAAATAGAGAGGAACCCTGGAGTCCTTACCGACTTTAATTTGTGAAGGATAAAGAAGCACATGAAGCAGATCCGAAAAAATAGAGTTTTTGAATCGCGTGCATGCCGACCCAACCGATCGGATACCCTTTCCGAACGGTGGGGTATGGGATCCGATCAATCGGGCACTCAGCCGACCGGTCGGTCTTCAGTTCTGTCTCCAGGTATCTGATTGCGAGAAATTTGACAGATCTGCCACTTTATCCGACCGGTCCGAGGATAAAATACCTGCATTCCATTGTCCAAGTAGAAGACCATCATCTATGACTTCCGTAGAGACTTCAGTCCATCTAACACATAAGATTACAACTCTTGAAACTCAAGTTTTGTCCATCCCATAAATTTGCCAATATTACATGCCTTTCAATGGCAACATTGAAAGCTAAGTTTATTAAGCTTGTTTTCTCCTACTTACCCTAGGAGGATGCTTATTGGTCAGTTGATATGGGCCATTATTTGGATAGGCTATGAAACTGGAAGTTGAATAATTCAATCAACCGGTCAGTAGAAAGTAGCGACAGCCCGCAAACTTTTGTAATGGTTTATGAATAATTATTTGACTAATAAAAATATTATTATTGGATTTACAATTGACACAGTGTCGTGACTCAATTTATTTATTTACTTTTGGTCTTCAATGTATTCAAATTTATGTAGTGATGCAAACTAAACCAAGTGTGTGTTTAATTTTTCATTTTCTTTAAAAATGAAAAGTTAAAATGATGTTACTAAATGATAAAAAAAAAATCAAAAGCCCGCCCACCTGGTCCACCTAGCCAGTTGGGCGGGCTTGGGCTTAAACTTTTCAAACAAAGCCTGGCTCGCCAGAAAATAAAGCTTGATGCGTAAAGCCCACAGGCAGGCTTGGGTAACACTTTCGCGGGCCGGCCTGGCCGCGATGATGACCCAAGCTGCACTTGTTTCATATCTTTTGCTACTACTTCCATCCGCCTTTTCTTTGGCCTATTTCTTCCGTTTAGTGTGCCAACACATCAACTTGAATAGAATAACTTTTCTTATTAGTGTCATTGCTCGCTTGTGCTGGACAAATTACAAAATAGATGGTGCATAAAATTGATTTATCATTCTATTTGTGAATTTCTTAGAAAGTTCAAAGTTCACAAAACCAGATTGTTGGAAGTTGCGTTCACAACTCGTCCGTTATATTCATCCTGGAATTATTCACATGCTAAGTTTTCAGCGTAGAACTGAAAGTGAAACAATTTGGATGGAGTGGGGCAGGTCGGTTGGATGCAATGTGGAATATGATGTGGTGTTTTGTGTTTCCAAGAAATGAGTCCTAGTGTCCCGCAATGGAGTACTTATGGATACACTAAGTTTTTCTGCATATCAAGGGTAAATGTTATAGTTGTTCCCTAATTTCTAGTTAAAACAAGCTACATCTGGGCCTCGAATATGTGAGTACGCAAGCATAAAGCCATAAACTAACATACATGTTCTGTTCAGATATGGAAAGAGGTGATACCCAGGATTCGAAACCTGGGCAGCCCATTAAGAATTCACACCTCTTATCACTGGGATATGAGGCAGTTCTTACTGTTTTATGCTTTTGGATGACCATCTAAAGTGTAGTTTACTGTTTTCCTTCTGTCACAGAAACAAAATCAAACAATGTTCATTCACTCGACGTAAAGAATACATTCTCCCTAAATTTTGTTCTTTTACATAAATGACTGAATGCCTGCTCTTCTTCTGTTATTGGTACACAAAATTCTCTGAGTAGAACCCAATTTTCCTGAGACCAGATGTTTTTGTTGGGATGGTGAAATGCTGACTTTGCTCTGAACACTTGAACAGAATTTATTGAGTGCTTGTTCATTCTTCAGGCCTCTCAAATTAAGTGGGCTTGAGATAAGACGCCTTTGTCGTGGAGAAGCCACAGTAGGAAGTGTTGGCCTCCAGGAAGCCTGTGTCGTGGGGCTGGAAAACGTGTGTTACTTTAATTATATTTATACTTTGCTTAATAGTCTTATTAGTAAGTTTTTAATGATGTTATAAGCTCATATCCCAGTCCCAATCTTGGGAAGATCGAGAAAACTCAGAAGGAGGCCTATGGGGTCCCTTCAGGCCTTGACGAGTGCGCAGTTGAAGCGATTTGACTAATCCACCTATGGAGCACGATATGATCATCATAGGGCTTTCTTATTTTAGGTTTTTGAATACATTAGGGTCTCACGGCATGTCATTAGTTTTTTTATTCTTTTTTTATTTTATCATGCATATGTTCATGATCCCCCTTCCTTTTAGGACAATGTAAATCTTTATTATTGCCCATA
Source organism: Sextonia rubra (assembly GCA_037013555.1). Taxonomy (NCBI): domain Eukaryota; kingdom Viridiplantae; phylum Streptophyta; class Magnoliopsida; order Laurales; family Lauraceae; genus Sextonia; species Sextonia rubra. The sequence continues at coordinate 129,469,648 of JASUAD010000001.1, forward strand.
AACTTTATTTCTTTTTTATAAAGACATATGTACTTACTCTTGTTCGAACTCTTATACAAATCATTTCATATGGTTATGTTCCTTCTTTTATTGGTATTTTAGTATAAACTGTCTCATGAATGATACATTAGAAATGTTATATGTCATTGGAAATGTTATCTATTAGAGGAAAGAAAAAAGAAGTTTATAGGTGTTATTAACAGGCTTCCACGTGATAAATGCTTGGACAAATGTCTGCTAAAATCCCCTTACACATGTAAGTAATGTGAATATCTCTTATGTAATTCCGCTTAGACTCCAATCTAGGTGTGGATTACACGGGAGTATATGTGTTACGCTTATGGATTAACCCAAATCCTGGAACTCTTGAGCTCAGGCTGTGACAGCACTTGTAACATTTGAAGTCTAAGGCACCTAAATAAATCCAATTCCTTTGCAAACCCTGAACATTCATCACATCGGTTAGGATCTAAACAATCTCATCATACACCTGAATCTTACCGCTCTTATCCCAATGCTCATCAATTTTGCATTGTCTCCCATAAGAACAGATCCACAATAATGAAATTTATTTCCATCAAACCAATCTCTATTCAAACACATGATAGAAAAAATTAGAATCCAAAACATCATGAATCACCGACTCTATCCATAGCTATAGAAAGCAAAAGTGATTCCTTGCATCCAAATCCGAGCTTTCAGCCAAACTATTTCCTTCTGATTCTAATTCTTTTTTCTTTTCCATCTACTTTGGCATGTTGCTCCATCCTGATCCCTTCAATGCAAATCTAAGCTTTCTATCACTGATTGACCATCATGTGTAAGTTTTCGAATTTTTCTAAAGCCCCGGAGCAATCTCTCATCCGTGGTATTCTGTAACACTTTTTAATCATTGCTGTATCATGAAGTCTATGACTCTTTCCTACTAATCCCTGAAGTCGTTTATCCGTCAAACACCTTAATCTTGCCCGGGATGCTTTAATCCATTACAATCATCGTGAAATAGTCAGTTTCTTGAGTCCCACAAATTTTTGCCTGTTAAATTGTCATTATCTTCTATCCGGCTCATAGATCTCTTTGCCATAAGTACGCTAGAAAAAATAGATTTGAAATTCATCTATGGATGGCTTCGATATCTCTAAAACAATTTTTTGCACTCTGATTGGTCAAGTATCTGTATCAACCGTTGAACTTCCAATCTTCCTCCACAAATCCAAAGATTTGCTCGCAACGACTATGTGCGTGCAAATGGGTCTCCGATCGGATACTGAACGATCAAGATATCGTAGAATAAAAAAACTTAGCTGTCGATCATCAATTAAACTTATTAAACAGGCCTGACCAGTTTACCCCAACCCGACCCGATTGCCATGTCTAGACTATTGCTGGAAGGCTGGGATGGACATTCTAAATGGGTCAGGTCAACCTGACCTGGAACCGACCTTCACTGTTTTGACTGCATTGGGCTTCTACTTTCCAATTGTCAAGCTAACGAGACCTTAGGTGACTTGGCTTGTACTCTGGCTGGGCTGAGACGAGTCAGGTCTGAACCGACCCAACCCGAACCTAGGACCACCTGATTCTTAAAAAAGGTCCAAGACGGCTGATCCTTCTTCCGTCCGGTTCTGAAACTACAGCCAAAACCATTGCACCGCCCAGATTTCTTCTTCTTAGGAACTGGCGGCGGCACCGCAGAGACAATCCGGCGATGACAAGGGCACCCCAGCGACTGACGGGGTGCGGGATTGCAGATCCCGGCCATTAGCAGCGGACGAATCTTCTTCTTTCTCCTATGCCGATGGAGAGACGGCAACAGATTGCACCGGCGACAATAGGAATGACTGCCGTGGACTCCTTTTCTCTAAGAAGAGGCTGCTGCAAATCAAAAAACCCAAGCGGCCCTCTTCTTTCCTCTGGCAACTGCAACCAGACCCGAAACCTTCTTCGTAGTCTTCCACACACATTCAAGATACCATTTGTTGGAAAAAGCGGCGCAGCGGAAATTACCCGAGTTCCATCAGATCAATAACGATGAACAATCACAATTACTAATCACACACATGAATATAATAATTTTACATCGTTAGGTATTCACAGACGAGAGAATTCATCTATCAGAATCCCATCTCAATCTCCCAACATAATAGTAAAGAAAAGCAATATGATCTTAGTTCTATCAATCTAAAAACAAATCTTTTTTTTATACATGGTTTAGTCAGCCTTGGATCCAATCTATGGGTTTGAACGCATGAGGTCTAAATTTCTGTTGCATCCCTAGCACACTGGCAGGCGATGGAATGTAGTGACATTAACTACTAGATAGTCCCAACCTTCAGAAATCGAAATTCAAAACAGCCTTCCTCTTTTTGTAGCTTTATTACATGAGAGAGGTTAGAATACACATATTGTCCCTTATGTACTTACTAACTAGAACCCAACCTTGAAAATACACGAAGTTTGAGACCTCCATCAATGTGGAGTGTAAACATGGTTTTGTATTTTACTAGCTGCTTTGCATCCTCCAAGCGGAATTTAAAGAAACAAAGAAGCACCATTGAAATTATCTTCATCTGTCGATAGGCGAACTCTTTTCCTAAGCAGATTCGCGGACCTGCCTGTAAACAAGAAAGTGTGGGAAAATATTATGAAGAACAATCTCACATGTGAACATTTTAAGGCATAGTTCAAAATACCAAATGTTCAACTCCACCAAACTATTTGTAGTTTATGCTCATAACTGTCAAGAGTACTAATACAACCAATGGTATCAGTACTAGAAGTGATCAAGTAGAAGAGAGAGACTTTTAAATGACGCTGGTCGCTATTGGCTCTTTTGGAATCAAAACAAACGATCCATATCCTAAAAGATGTGAAACAGTTGAGGAGCTTCCTCTATTTTTCTGTTTCAATCAGCTCAATTCGAGACTCAACTAGGTCTTAAAATAAGTTTATTTTGCATGTGCTAGTATGTCCTAAATTAGCACATGTATGTAAGAATAATGTGTAGTAGGGTGAACTAAGATGAATATTAAGTCAATGAGTTTTAGGACTATACTTTCAACTATGATTGGAAGTTTCTACTCACATGAAATGATACAAACTTGAAAGGCGATTCAGGACGGAAAATTTCATTCTTGAGCCATCTCTCAGGTGATGCAGTCTAGGGCCCAGCCCCTCTGAGCCTCTCTTTCAATTAGATTAGGATTCTTATTATTATTATTAGAAAAGTTTCTATTTTTAGCCTAGGGTTCTCTTGCTTATGAAGATTGTTTAACTATATATATGGCTTTGTAGAGAAGAACTTCAGAGAGATTTAATTGATTAATAGATTTGGGTTTTTTCCCAGAGGTGTTTCCTCGTGTGGTTTGAAGTCTTTGTGACCGTCGAAGTGTCCTTGGACATGTGCTTAGGCACCTCCACGCAGCCCTAGCCCTTGGGCTGCATCAGATTGGTATCAGAGCCCGTCGATCGGCGCGTGCTACCCCCTGTCGTTTCCCCCCCTTCTGTCGTTCTCCCCTTCCCGACCCCAGTCTGTCATCACCCTGCACCCCAGACTGTCCTCACCCTGCACACCAGACGACCACCACAAATCCCTGCCCGAATCCAAACCCCACCCCCTTCCTCGTCCAGCGCCAGCACTCTTCCACGACCGGGTCCATCCCTAATTGTAACACTCCGACCCGAGTGATCCGGTTTAGTGTGTAATTGCATGTGTTTTTATCGCTAAGTGTGTTTTGATTTTGTTTGTTTTGGTTTTGCCTCGTAGAGAGATCGTTTGGGTTGAGTTTGACTTGGTCTAAGTAGATCAAGCCCTTTTTCGTAATTTTGGCTTTTGATTGACCTTGTCAGTTTTGCGTCATTTTGACGTTAGCGCGTGTATTTCGTTGAGCTTGTCGTTTTTCGTAACTGTCTTGGATCCGAATGAGTTCGTTTGCTTTCGTTGGACCGGCATTTGACTCAAACTGATATTTGCATAAGCTATTTGGCCTTAAATGTAATTTCGACTCAAATTAAGTATAAATATCCCCCAACCACTCCCATTTCTCTCGATCGTCTCTCAGCTCACTCTCTCTCACGCTCCAGTTCGTCTCTCTCTCGTCAGCTCTCTTTCTCTCCTTCTCCTTCTCTGTTCGATTGCTTGAGGGAGGAAGAAAGGAGCTCGTTTGTGCGTGTGCTTCCAGCGGACTGAGCCAAACCACGAAGTGATTCCATTTGTGAGGCAAGTATAAGCCCAAGATGTGTGAACACCGGTTGATAGTGATTTGATTGTTTGTTTTTATGCTTCATTGTGTTTCTCAGTGTTAGACAGCCCCATTGAGTTTGTTTTGCTGTTATATTGCTGTTTTCAGTCGTTTCCCTCAGTTTCCGTGTGACTGTAACAAGTTCAGAAAAATGATTCCGCGCACTCACGGCTAAGCCGTGAAATGTGCTACGGCTAAGCCGTAAAATGGCTTACGGCTAAGCCGAGACCCAACCGTAAACCAAACCGTAGAACAGTACAGACTGTTAGCTGAAAATAACTGGATGTGGGCAATTTGACATTCTTCTACGGCCCAGCCTGATCTAAGCCGTACATTGTCTTACGGCTAAGCCGTGGACCAGGATACGGCTGAGCCGTAGAGTAAAAGACGGTTGAGCCGTAAATCCGGACGGATATTTGGGGAACCTCAGCTCAGCCGCTGTGCATAGTACGGCTAAGCCGTAAGATGCCACGGCTAAGCCGTAAGGTTACCTACGGCTGCACCGTGAGACCCTGAGAATTGAATGAAAAGGATTAGGTTTAAGCAAAAGACCGTATATGACTTTCATGTTAGAATGTAGCTAACCTGGACATGCCCAATGGAATGTTTGTATGACATGAATGACCTCATGGGCTGTGAATCATTCATGCTTGTTATCCAGTTGTTTAGCACCTCCCCATGGGTGTTGGTTTAAGGGACTTCGGTGCACATTCCAGACACTGCAACACTAGACAATGGTGCATCGGACAACTTAAAACTACATCAACATGCACGGTTAGAGACACTGGATAATTAGTGTAGGATTGGCTTGTAATTGACCTTGATTCGTAAAGGTATCATGATGTGTATAGCATATTGATTACGGTTATGCCCTCTTATGTGTTCTGCGCTGGACCTCTCGATTCTGTGGGACATGCAGCAACCCCAGAGCGAAGCCCGGGCGGAACCATTCTATTGTTATATTGGTATCAGTGTTATCATTGTTCTATTGGAGTACTTGCATCAGTTACGAGTCAGTGATTGTGATTGATACTCATGGTCAGCACTTCCTGTAATTGCTTATGTACATTCCGTATCCGTATCAGTTTATGTACATTCAGTATCAGTATATGCGATGCACTTCCCATTGTTTGTTCAGCATGATATGTGAGCTCTGTAAGTGATAAGTGATTGATTGATTGATTGATTGAGGTGCATCATCCGATTGATTGTGATTGGTCTTGGCACTACTGAGCCTCAGCCTTAGGATACCCGACGGGGTTAACTTTGGTTTAGTTTAAGTGTTTACCTCTGCAGAGTGTCTTGTCCTGGGACTCCGGACCCCGGGAACTAGAGACCCATGCGTGCCCTGGCCCGGTCGCTGGTGTTCTCATCCTGATTGCTCTCGTAAGGGAGAAAATGGCCAATGTAGTAGCCACTTGATTGTTACCTGTTCATGATTCTGATAGCATGCTTATTCATTTGCATAATTGTTTAGTGTACAGACATCATTTCTATGGATATTGCGTTATGACTATTGTTCAGTATGCTTCAGTCCTAGACGCAATTCGTGTTATCTTCTTGTTGGCTTATACTTTGCTAAGTCGTCGTACTTATGTGTTTGTCTTGTGTGTTACAGGCTCAGATCCCTCTTCCGATCCTGCGTCGGTCGACCCGACTGCAGGAGAGGCTCGCGAGGCCCCCTCCGGTCTAGAGGAGTGGACTTGATCCATCCTCCAGAGTACGGTTTGCATCATTTTGTTTTCCCCATTCTTTGTGTTGGAGTCTATTGAGGGGATTTTCTGTAATTGTAAAGTGGGCATTGAGTGATACCTGTATTTTGATTTTGGGATTGTTGTAAGCCCGCTCTATTGTCATACGTTCATGTATTTGGTCTTATCATCAGTGTATATTGTTTTGTAATCTCCTATGTCTTTTGGTATATTTGTGGTATGCCTTGATACGTACAGCTTCCGCGTTCAGTCTTTTGCACGTGTGATTGATCCCTTGTGTGTGTATACTCGGACGGGGTCCAGGTGTGCACGCACGGGAGTACGTGTGTCATTGGTTGGACTTTCTCTGACCCCCGGTCCCTGGGCTCGGGTTGTGACATACGTATTGTATGGTATCAAAGCATTGTCTCTCAGAGCTTTGTCTCTCAGGGCATTGTCTCTATCTTAGTGTGTAAGCATGTAGGCATATAGGACGTGGTGAGATTTCGTAGTCCAGTTTTGGACTGTTGTGTTGGGTCCCCTTGTCTTGTGAGTCTGTGTGCGTTCCCTAGTGTGTTAGCAGATTGACTTTTGTGTTTTGCAGGCTATGGCATCGGGATCTGGAACACACAACAACAATGATCAGGGAGATAACGAGAGTGGGTCAGCCGCCCCACAGCCACTTGTGAATTTCGACGAGCGCTTCTTGACTATGCTACAGGCGATCCATTCTTTGCAAGCGCAGGTCGTTTCCTTAGTAGACCGACAGAGTCAAACGCCAGTTCGGCCTGCAGAGCAGCAAGTGGTCTTTCCGCCTAGAGAGAGCGATCCGAATGCGGTATACGACAAATTCAGAAAGCGTGGAGCCACAGAATTCTACGGCAATGAAGATGCGTTGAAAGCTGATCAGTGGCTAGAGCATACTGGAGATCTCTTCTCTACCATCGTCTGTGACGACCGGCAGAAGGTTATGCTTACGGCCTCGATGTTTCGAGAGATGGCTAAGACCTGGTGGAAGAGTGTTAGTGCAGCCTATCTGACCTTGCCGAGTGAAACAGTGTGGGAGACGTTCCAGAAACAGTTCAGAAGGAAGTTCATTCCTGCTCATGTTCGGCGTGTGAAGGAGGTTGAGTTTCTGGCCTTACAGCAGCAGCAGCTGACCGTCTCGGAGTACATTCACCGCTTTACTCAGTTGTCCCATTTTGCTGAGGACATGATCAATACCGAGGAGAAGAAGGTGAATCGTTTTATTTCTGGTCTACATCCGAGATACGCGAATTTTGTGACTGCCTTTCAGAGACCAGCTACTTTCGATGATGCGGTCGACAGAGCACACGCTGCGGAAGCCAACCACCTAGCAGAGAGAGCCATGGACTTTAAGAGGAGTGCACCAGTGAGTTCCAGGGGACAGAGTCAGAAGAAATGGAAAGGGAAGCAAGGCACTTCGAGTTTCTCCGGGAGCAGATGCGAGTTTTGTGGATTTGGACATCCGACGGAGAAGTGTTGGAAGAAGTCTGGAGCTTGTTTGAGTTGCGGATCCATGGAGCATAAGATAGCTCAGTGCCCGAAGACTAGGACCTTCCAGTCGTCCAGATCTATGGGGTCATCTAAGTCTCTCAGTTCAGCAGCTTCGAATAGTCCCCATCCGTCTCGCCAGAGCCAGAAGCCCCAGCGTCAGACTGCTCGTGTGTATGCAGCCTCTCATGATCATGCAGAAGATGCGAAAGTGGTGGAAGGTAAAGTTCTCATTGCCCGAGCTGAAGCACATACCCTATTTGATTCGGGATCTACGCGTTCATATGTTGCACCTCGTTTTGCGGAACAGTTACCGCAACCCCCTCAGCCGCTACCCTATTTGTTAGTGGTGTCCACTCCTGTGGGCAAGCGAGTGGAGTGTAGTGTATACTACCCTCAGTGCGACGTGGTGATTGCAGGTCGCCAGCTGCCAGTTGATTTGATTTTGTTGTCCATGTTGGATTTCGATGTGATCCTTGGAATGGACTGGCTAGCGCGGTATCGTGCCTGTGTTAACTGTTACAACAGGTCGATTTACTTCGATTTTGCGAAGGGGTTTCGTTTCGAGGGCAATCAGGAGAGATGCCCGAGGCGTGTCATCTCCGCATGCAAGGCGGATCGTTTGATACGCAGAGGTTGTGCAGGATTTCTTGCTTTTGTCTCGGAGAAGAAGGAGGTGAAGCAGTTGGGTGAGATTCCGGTAGTACGTGAGTTCCCGGATGTATTTCCGGAGGAAGTACCCGAGTTACCCCCTGTCCGAGATGTAGAGTTTGCGATCGATCTAGTGCCCGGTACAGCACCCATTAGTTTAGCTCCTTACCGTATGGCCCCTGCTGAGTTACTCGAATTGAAGACGCAATTGCAAGATCTTTTGGAGAAGGGTTTCGTACGGCCGAGTGTGTCACCGTTGGGAGCTCCAGTGCTGTTTGTGAAGAAGAAGGACGGTACCTTACGGATGTGCATAGATTACCGGCGGTTGAACAAAGTCACGATCAAGAACAAATACCCATTGCCGCGTATTGATGAGTTGTTTGACCAACTTCAAGGTGCTGCCTATTTTTCCAAGATTGATCTACGATCGGGGTATCATCAACTCCGGGTGAAGGAAGACGATATTGCGAAGACTGCTTTCAGGACACGGTATGGACATTTTGAGTTTCTCGTGATGCCATTTGGATTAACCAATGCACCTGCTGCCTTCATGGCTTTGATGAACAAGATCTTTGCTCCTTTTCTGGATCGATTTGTGGTGGTCTTTATTGATGATATTCTGGTGTATTCGAAGACCCCAGAGGAGCATGAGGAACATCTACGTCGAGCCTTGCAGTTGTTGAGAGAGCATCGATTATATGCCAAATTGTCGAAGTGTGATTTTTGGCTCGAGCAGGTAGCTTTTCTTGGTCATACCATTTCACGAGATGGGTTGGCAGTGGATCAGACGAAAGTTGAGGCAGTGATGAATTGGCCCAGCCCAAAGACTGTGATGGAGATACGGAGTTTTCTTGGATTAGCTGGATATTATCGTCGCTTTATTCAAGATTTTGCCAAGATTTCAGCCCCGTTGACCCGACTGACCAGGAAGAATATTCCTTTTCTTTGGACGGACGACTGTGAGCGCCATTTCCAGATGTTGAAGGAGAAGCTTACTTCGGCTCCAGTTTTGACGTTACCAGATGGGCATGAAGGATTTATGATTTACTCTGATGCTTCTCGAGTCGGTTTGGGATGTGTTTTGATGCAACATGGCAAAGTGATTGCCTATGGCTCGAGACAACTTCGGGAGCACGAGAAGAACTATGCTACGCATGATTTAGAGTTGGCAGCCATCGTTTTTGCGTTGAAGATGTGGAGACACTATTTATATGGCGTGACATTTGAAGTGCATTCAGATCATCAGAGTCTACAGTACCTCTTCACGCAGTCCGAGTTGAATATGCGACAGCGAAGGTGGCTTGAGTTGATTAAGGATTTTGATTTCCCCATCAAGTATCATCCAGGGAAAGGCAATGTTGTTGCAGACGCCTTGAGTAGGAAGTCGGAGATTCTTCAGGCTTTGGACAGCCTTTATTTTGTGAGGCATGCTCAGCCAGTGGAACTACAATTGGTGGAGAACGGTTTGACACTTGCCAGTACAGTGAGCTTTCAGCCAGATATCATTCAGCGGATTAAAGACCAGCAGTTCGAAGATGCGATGTTGAAGCGAATCCGAGATAGCATTGCAGATCAACCAGACTTTCGTTTGGAAGGTGATGTTTTGTATTTCAGGAGCAGATTATGTGTGCCAGCAGTAGATGCTTTGAAAGAGAGTTTGATGACAGAAGCACACCATGCACGTTATTCTATGCATCCTGGAAGTACGAAGATGTACCGAGCTCTCAAGGACAGATTCTGGTGGAATAACATGAAGAGGGAAATTGCTGGGTTTGTTGCCAGATGTTTGACTTGCCAAAGGGTGAAAGCTGACCATCAGAGACCTCCAGGTTCCTTACATCCATTGCACATTCCCCAGTGGAAATGGGAGCACATTTCGATGGACTTTGTTTCGGGTTTACCCCTGACGAGCAAAAAGAACAGTGCCATTTGGGTGATCGTGGACAGATTGACGAAGACAGCCCATTTTCTTCCATTCAAGAAAGGCATGACATTTTCCGAGATGGCGAAGAAGTTCGTTGACGAGATCGTTAGACTACATGGTACGCCCGTGTCGATTGTGTCAGATCGAGATAGCCGCTTTGTTTCTTCATTTTGGAGAGCATTTCAGGAAGCCATGGGAACGAAGTTGAGCTTCAGTACGGCGTATCACCCGCAGACTGATGGACAGTCAGAACGAACTATTCAGACGCTCGAGGACATGTTACGGGCCAGTGTGCTGAATTTCGAGAAAGAATGGGATTTGCATCTTTCGTTGTGTGAGTTTGCGTATAATAATAGTTTCCACGAGAGTATTGGAATGGCACCCTATGAAGCTCTGTATGGACGGAAATGTAGAAGTCCTGTTTGCTGGGAAGAAGTTGGAACAAGGAGTTTCCACGGACCGACGATCATTGCTGAGACTACAGAGAAAGTTCAGAGAGTTATTGACAATTTGAAGATTGCCCGATCGAGACAGAAGAGCTATGCAGATACGAGAAGAAGAACTTTAGTATTTCAAGTTGGTGATTGGGTATTCTTGAAGGTCTCACCGATGAAAGGTACAGTACGGTTCGGTCAAAAAGGCAAGTTAGCGCCAAGGTATGTGGGTCCATTTGAGATCAAGAGCCGGATTGGCGATCTAGCGTACAGATTGATTCTACCCGTGGAGTTTTCTGGAGTACACGATGTTTTTCATGTGTCTATGCTTCGCAAGTATGTTCGAGACCCGACGCACGTGATTCGATACGATGACATTCAGATGCAACCTAATGCGTCATACGTTGAGCGTCCGCTCCGTATTGTTGGGACTAGAGAACAGCTCTTGCGTACGAGGACTATTCGATGGGTCAAGGTACTTTGGGAACATCATGGACCTGATGAAGCCACGTGGGAATTAGAAGATCAGATGGCGCGTCAGTATCCTTATCTGTTTGCTCAGGTACGCTTTCATTCCGAGGACGGAATGATGTCCAAGTGGGGGAGGATGTAACACTCCGACCCGAGTGATCCGGTTTAGTGTGTAATTGCATGTGTTTTTATCGCTAAGTGTGTTTTGATTTTGTTTGTTTTGGTTTTGCCTCGTAGAGAGATCGTTTGGGTTGAGTTTGACTTGGTCTAAGTAGATCGAGCCCTTTTTCGTAATTTTGGCTTTTGATTGACCTTGTCAGTTTTGCGTCATTTTGACGTTAGCGCGTGTATTTCGTTGAGCTTGTCGTTTTTCGTAACTGTCTTGGATCCGAATGAGTTCGTTTGCTTTCGTTGGACCGGCATTTGACTCAAACTGATATTTGCATAAGCTATTTGGCCTTAAATGTAATTTCGACTCAAATTAAGTATAAATATCCCCCAACCACTCCCATTTCTCTCGATCGTCTCTCAGCTCACTCTCTCTCACGCTCCAGTTCGTCTCTCTCTCGTCAGCTCTCTTTCTCTCCTTCTCCTTCTCTGTTCGATTGCTTGAGGGAGGAAGAAAGGAGCTCGTTTGTGCGTGTGCTTCCAGCGGACTGAGCCAAACCACGAAGTGATTCCATTTGTGAGGCAAGTATAAGCCCAAGATGTGTGAACACCGGTTGATAGTGATTTGATTGTTTGTTTTTATGCTTCATTGTGTTTCTCAGTGTTAGACAGCCCCATTGAGTTTGTTTTGCTGTTATATTGCTGTTTTCAGTCGTTTCCCTCAGTTTCCGTGTGACTGTAACAAGTTCAGAAAAATGATTCCGCGCACTCACGGCTAAGCCGTGAAATGTGCTACGGCTAAGCCGTAAAATGGCTTACGGCTAAGCCGAGACCCAACCGTAAACCAAACCGTAGAACAGTACAGACTGTTAGCTGAAAATAACTGGATGTGGGCAATTTGACATTCTTCTACGGCCCAGCCTGATCTAAGCCGTACATTGTCTTACGGCTAAGCCGTGGACCAGGATACGGCTGAGCCGTAGAGTAAAAGACGGTTGAGCCGTAAATCCGGACGGATATTTGGGGAACCTCAGCTCAGCCGCTGTGCATAGTACGGCTAAGCCGTAAGATGCCACGGCTAAGCCGTAAGGTTACCTACGGCTGCACCGTGAGACCCTGAGAATTGAATGAAAAGGATTAGGTTTAAGCAAAAGACCGTATATGACTTTCATGTTAGAATGTAGCTAACCTGGACATGCCCAATGGAATGTTTGTATGACATGAATGACCTCATGGGCTGTGAATCATTCATGCTTGTTATCCAGTTGTTTAGCACCTCCCCATGGGTGTTGGTTTAAGGGACTTCGGTGCACATTCCAGACACTGCAACACTAGACAATGGTGCATCGGACAACTTAAAACTACATCAACATGCACGGTTAGAGACACTGGATAATTAGTGTAGGATTGGCTTGTAATTGACCTTGATTCGTAAAGGTATCATGATGTGTATAGCATATTGATTACGGTTATGCCCTCTTATGTGTTCTGCGCTGGACCTCTCGATTCTGTGGGACATGCAGCAACCCCAGAGCGAAGCCCGGGCGGAACCATTCTATTGTTATATTGGTATCAGTGTTATCATTGTTCTATTGGAGTACTTGCATCAGTTACGAGTCAGTGATTGTGATTGATACTCATGGTCAGCACTTCCTGTAATTGCTTATGTACATTCCGTATCCGTATCAGTTTATGTACATTCAGTATCAGTATATGCGATGCACTTCCCATTGTTTGTTCAGCATGATATGTGAGCTCTGTAAGTGATAAGTGATTGATTGATTGATTGATTGAGGTGCATCATCCGATTGATTGTGATTGGTCTTGGCACTACTGAGCCTCAGCCTTAGGATACCCGACGGGGTTAACTTTGGTTTAGTTTAAGTGTTTACCTCTGCAGAGTGTCTTGTCCTGGGACTCCGGACCCCGGGAACTAGAGACCCATGCGTGCCCTGGCCCGGTCGCTGGTGTTCTCATCCTGATTGCTCTCGTAAGGGAGAAAATGGCCAATGTAGTAGCCACTTGATTGTTACCTGTTCATGATTCTGATAGCATGCTTATTCATTTGCATAATTGTTTAGTGTACAGACATCATTTCTATGGATATTGCGTTATGACTATTGTTCAGTATGCTTCAGTCCTAGACGCAATTCGTGTTATCTTCTTGTTGGCTTATACTTTGCTAAGTCGTCGTACTTATGTGTTTGTCTTGTGTGTTGCAGGCTCAGATCCCTCTTCCGATCCTGCGTCGGTCGACCCGACTGCAGGAGAGGCTCGCGAGGCCCCCTCCGGCCTAGAGGAGTGGACTTGATCCATCCTCCAGAGTACGGTTTGCATCATTTTGTTTTCCCCATTCTTTGTGTTGGAGTCTATTGAGGGGATTTTCTGTAATTGTAAAGTGGGCATTGAGTGATACCTGTATTTTGATTTTGGGATTGTTGTAAGCCCGCTCTATTGTCATACGTTCATGTATTTGGTCTTATCATCAGTGTATATTGTTTTGTAATCTCCTATGTCTTTTGGTATATTTGTGGTATGCCTTGATACGTACAGCTTCCGCGTTCAGTCTTTTGCACGTGTGATTGATCCCTTGTGTGTGTATACTCGGACGGGGTCCAGGTGTGCACGCACGGGAGTACGTGTGTCATTGGTTGGACTTTCTCTGACCCCCGGTCCCTGGGCTCGGGTTGTGACATACGTATTGTATGGTATCAAAGCATTGTCTCTCAGAGCTTTGTCTCTCAGGGCATTGTCTCTATCTTAGTGTGTAAGCATGTAGGCATATAGGACGTGGTGAGATTTCGTAGTCCAGTTTTGGACTGTTGTGTTGGGTCCCCTTGTCTTGTGAGTCTGTGTGCGTTCCCTAGTGTGTTAGCAGATTGACTTTTGTGTTTTGCAGGCTATGGCATCGGGATCTGGAACACACAACAACAATGATCAGGGAGATAACGAGAGTGGGTCAGCCGCCCCACAGCCACTTGTGAATTTCGACGAGCGCTTCTTGACTATGCTACAGGCGATCCATTCTTTGCAAGCGCAGGTCGTTTCCTTAGTAGACCGACAGAGTCAAACGCCAGTTCGGCCTGCAGAGCAGCAAGTGGTCTTTCCGCCTAGAGAGAGCGATCCGAATGCGTTATACGACAAATTCAGAAAGCGTGGAGCCACAGAATTCTACGGCAATGAAGATGCGTTGAAAGCTGATCAGTGGCTAGAGCATACTGGAGATCTCTTCTCTACCATCGTCTGTGACGACCGGCAGAAGGTTATGCTTACGGCCTCGATGTTTCGAGAGATGGCTAAGACCTGGTGGAAGAGTGTTAGTGCAGCCTATCTGACCTTGCCGAGTGAAACAGTGTGGGAGACGTTCCAGAAACAGTTCAGAAGGAAGTTCATTCCTGCTCATGTTCGGCGTGTGAAGGAGGTTGAGTTTCTGGCCTTACAGCAGCAGCAGCTGACCGTCTCGGAGTACATTCACCGCTTTACTCAGTTGTCCCATTTTGCTGAGGACATGATCAATACCGAGGAGAAGAAGGTGAATCGTTTTATTTCTGGTCTACATCCGAGATACGCGAATTTTGTGACTGCCTTTCAGAGACCAGCTACTTTCGATGATGCGGTCGACAGAGCACACGCTGCGGAAGCCAACCACCTAGCAGAGAGAGCCATGGACTTTAAGAGGAGTGCACCAGTGAGTTCCAGGGGACAGAGTCAGAAGAAATGGAAAGGGAAGCAAGGCACTTCGAGTTTCTCCGGGAGCAGATGCGAGTTTTGTGGATTTGGACATCCGACGGAGAAGTGTTGGAAGAAGTCTGGAGCTTGTTTGAGTTGCGGATCCATGGAGCATAAGATAGCTCAGTGCCCGAAGACTAGGACCTTCCAGTCGTCCAGATCTATGGGGTCATCTAAGTCTCTCAGTTCAGCAGCTTCGAATAGTCCCCATCCGTCTCGCCAGAGCCAGAAGCCCCAGCGTCAGACTGCTCGTGTGTATGCAGCCTCTCATGATCATGCAGAAGATGCGAAAGTGGTGGAAGGTAAAGTTCTCATTGCCCGAGCTGAAGCACATACCCTATTTGATTCGGGATCTACGCGTTCATATGTTGCACCTCGTTTTGCGGAACAGTTACCGCAACCCCCTCAGCCGCTACCCTATTTGTTAGTGGTGTCCACTCCTGTGGGCAAGCGAGTGGAGTGTAGTGTATACTACCCTCAGTGCGACGTGGTGATTGCAGGTCGCCAGCTGCCAGTTGATTTGATTTTGTTGTCCATGTTGGATTTCGATGTGATCCTTGGAATGGACTGGCTAGCGCGGTATCGTGCCTGTGTTAACTGTTACAACAGGTCGATTTACTTCGATTTTGCGAAGGGGTTTCGTTTCGAGGGCAATCAGGAGAGATGCCCGAGGCGTGTCATCTCCGCATGCAAGGCGGATCGTTTGATACGCAGAGGTTGTGCAGGATTTCTTGCTTTTGTCTCGGAGAAGAAGGAGGTGAAGCAGTTGGGTGAGATTCCGGTAGTACGTGAGTTCCCGGATGTATTTCCGGAGGAAGTACCCGAGTTACCCCCTGTCCGAGATGTAGAGTTTGCGATCGATCTAGTGCCCGGTACAGCACCCATTAGTTTAGCTCCTTACCGTATGGCCCCTGCTGAGTTACTCGAATTGAAGACGCAATTGCAAGATCTTTTGGAGAAGGGTTTCGTACGGCCGAGTGTGTCACCGTGGGGAGCTCCAGTGCTATTTGTGAAGAAGAAGGACGGTACCTTACGGATGTGCATAGATTACCGGCGGTTGAACAAAGTCACGATCAAGAACAAATACCCATTGCCGCGTATTGATGAGTTGTTTGACCAACTTCAAGGTGCTGCCTATTTTTCCAAGATTGATCTACGATCGGGGTATCATCAACTCCGGGTGAAGGAAGACGATATTGCGAAGACTGCTTTCAGGACACGGTATGGACATTTTGAGTTTCTCGTGATGCCATTTGGATTAACCAATGCACCTGCTGCCTTCATGGCTTTGATGAACAAGATCTTTGCTCCTTTTCTGGATCGATTTGTGGTGGTCTTTATTGATGATATTCTGGTGTATTCGAAGACCCCAGAGGAGCATGAGGAACATCTACGTCGAGCCTTGCAGTTGTTGAGAGAGCATCGATTATATGCCAAATTGTCGAAGTGTGATTTTTGGCTCGAGCAGGTAGCTTTTCTTGGTCATACCATTTCACGAGATGGGTTGGCAGTGGATCAGACGAAAGTTGAGGCAGTGATGAATTGGCCCAGCCCAAAGACTGTGATGGAGATACGGAGTTTTCTTGGATTAGCTGGATATTATCGTCGCTTTATTCAAGATTTTGCCAAGATTTCAGCCCCGTTGACCCGACTGACCAGGAAGAATATTCCTTTTCTTTGGACGGACGACTGTGAGCGCCATTTCCAGATGTTGAAGGAGAAGCTTACTTCGGCTCCAGTTTTGACGTTACCAGATGGGCATGAAGGATTTATGATTTACTCTGATGCTTCTCGAGTCGGTTTGGGATGTGTTTTGATGCAACATGGCAAAGTGATTGCCTATGGCTCGAGACAACTTCGGGAGCACGAGAAGAACTATGCTACGCATGATTTAGAGTTGGCAGCCATCGTTTTTGCGTTGAAGATGTGGAGACACTATTTATATGGCGTGACATTTGAAGTGCATTCAGATCATCAGAGTCTACAGTACCTCTTCACGCAGTCCGAGTTGAATATGCGACAGCGAAGGTGGCTTGAGTTGATTAAGGATTTTGATTTCCCCATCAAGTATCATCCAGGGAAAGGCAATGTTGTTGCAGACGCCTTGAGTAGGAAGTCGGAGATTCTTCAGGCTTTGGACAGCCTTTATTTTGTGAGGCATGCTCAGCCAGTGGAACTACAATTGGTGGAGAACGGTTTGACACTTGCCAGTACAGTGAGCTTTCAGCCAGATATCATTCAGCGGATTAAAGACCAGCAGTTCGAAGATGCGATGTTGAAGCGAATCCGAGATAGCATTGCAGATCAACCAGACTTTCGTTTGGAAGGTGATGTTTTGTATTTCAGGAGCAGATTATGTGTGCCAGCAGTAGATGCTTTGAAAGAGAGTTTGATGACAGAAGCACACCATGCACGTTATTCTATGCATCCTGGAAGTACGAAGATGTACCGAGCTCTCAAGGACAGATTCTGGTGGAATAACATGAAGAGGGAAATTGCTGGGTTTGTTGCCAGATGTTTGACTTGCCAAAGGGTGAAAGCTGACCATCAGAGACCTCCAGGTTCCTTACATCCATTGCACATTCCCCAGTGGAAATGGGAGCACATTTCGATGGACTTTGTTTCGGGTTTACCCCTGACGAGCAAAAAGAACAGTGCCATTTGGGTGATCGTGGACAGATTGACGAAGACAGCCCATTTTCTTCCATTCAAGAAAGGCATGACATTTTCCGAGATGGCGAAGAAGTTCGTTGACGAGATCGTTAGACTACATGGTACGCCCGTGTCGATTGTGTCAGATCGAGATAGCCGCTTTGTTTCTTCATTTTGGAGAGCATTTCAGGAAGCCATGGGAACGAAGTTGAGCTTCAGTACGGCGTATCACCCGCAGACTGATGGACAGTCAGAACGAACTATTCAGACGCTCGAGGACATGTTACGGGCCAGTGTGCTGAATTTCGAGAAAGAATGGGATTTGCATCTTTCGTTGTGTGAGTTTGCGTATAATAATAGTTTCCACGAGAGTATTGGAATGGCACCCTATGAAGCTCTGTATGGACGGAAATGTAGAAGTCCTGTTTGCTGGGAAGAAGTTGGAACAAGGAGTTTCCACGGACCGACGATCATTGCTGAGACTACAGAGAAAGTTCAGAGAGTTATTGACAATTTGAAGATTGCCCGATCGAGACAGAAGAGCTATGCAGATACGAGAAGAAGAACTTTAGTATTTCAGGTTGGTGATTGGGTATTCTTGAAGGTCTCACCGATGAAAGGTACAGTACGGTTCGGTCAAAAAGGCAAGTTAGCGCCAAGGTATGTGGGTCCATTTGAGATCAAGAGCCGGATTGGCGATCTAGCGTACAGATTGATTCTACCCGTGGAGTTTTCTGGAGTACACGATGTTTTTCATGTGTCTATGCTTCGCAAGTATGTTCGAGACCCGACGCACGTGATTCGATACGATGACATTCAGATGCAACCTAATGCGTCATACGTTGAGCGTCCGCTCCGTATTGTTGGGACTAGAGAACAGCTCTTGCGTACGAGGACTATTCGATGGGTCAAGGTACTTTGGGAACATCATGGACCTGATGAAGCCACGTGGGAATTAGAAGATCAGATGGCGCGTCAGTATCCTTATCTGTTTGCTCAGGTACGCTTTCATTCCGAGGACGG
The DNA here is from genome assembly GCA_037013555.1 of Sextonia rubra. Classification (NCBI taxonomy): domain Eukaryota; kingdom Viridiplantae; phylum Streptophyta; class Magnoliopsida; order Laurales; family Lauraceae; genus Sextonia; species Sextonia rubra. The sequence goes on from JASUAD010000001.1 coordinate 129,488,087, forward strand.
AATGATGTCCAAGTGGGGGAGGATGTAACACTCCGACCCGAGTGATCCGGTTTAGTGTGTAATTGCATGTGTTTTTATCGCTAAGTGTGTTTTGATTTTGTTTGTTTTGGTTTTGCCTCGTAGAGAGATCGTTTGGGTTGAGTTTGACTTGGTCTAAGTAGATCGAGCCCTTTTTCGTAATTTTGGCTTTTGATTGACCTTGTCAGTTTTGCGTCATTTTGACGTTAGCGCGTGTATTTCGTTGAGCTTGTCGTTTTTCGTAACTGTCTTGGATCCGAATGAGTTCGTTTGCTTTCGTTGGACCGGCATTTGACTCAAACTGATATTTGCATAAGCTATTTGGCCTTAAATGTAATTTCGACTCAAATTAAGTATAAATATCCCCCAACCACTCCCATTTCTCTCGATCGTCTCTCAGCTCACTCTCTCTCACGCTCCAGTTCGTCTCTCTCTCGTCAGCTCTCTTTCTCTCCTTCTCCTTCTCTGTTCGATTGCTTGAGGGAGGAAGAAAGGAGCTCGTTTGTGCGTGTGCTTCCAGCGGACTGAGCCAAACCACGAAGTGATTCCATTTGTGAGGCAAGTATAAGCCCAAGATGTGTGAACACCGGTTGATAGTGATTTGATTGTTTGTTTTTATGCTTCATTGTGTTTCTCAGTGTTAGACAGCCCCATTGAGTTTGTTTTGCTGTTATATTGCTGTTTTCAGTCGTTTCCCTCAGTTTCCGTGTGACTGTAACAAGTTCAGAAAAATGATTCCGCGCACTCACGGCTAAGCCGTGAAATGTGCTACGGCTAAGCCGTAAAATGGCTTACGGCTAAGCCGAGACCCAACCGTAAACCAAACCGTAGAACAGTACAGACTGTTAGCTGAAAATAACTGGATGTGGGCAATTTGACATTCTTCTACGGCCCAGCCTGATCTAAGCCGTACATTGTCTTACGGCTAAGCCGTGGACCAGGATACGGCTGAGCCGTAGAGTAAAAGACGGTTGAGCCGTAAATCCGGACGGATATTTGGGGAACCTCAGCTCAGCCGCTGTGCATAGTACGGCTAAGCCGTAAGATGCCACGGCTAAGCCGTAAGGTTACCTACGGCTGCACCGTGAGACCCTGAGAATTGAATGAAAAGGATTAGGTTTAAGCAAAAGACCGTATATGACTTTCATGTTAGAATGTAGCTAACCTGGACATGCCCAATGGAATGTTTGTATGACATGAATGACCTCATGGGCTGTGAATCATTCATGCTTGTTATCCAGTTGTTTAGCACCTCCCCATGGGTGTTGGTTTAAGGGACTTCGGTGCACATTCCAGACACTGCAACACTAGACAATGGTGCATCGGACAACTTAAAACTACATCAACATGCACGGTTAGAGACACTGGATAATTAGTGTAGGATTGGCTTGTAATTGACCTTGATTCGTAAAGGTATCATGATGTGTATAGCATATTGATTACGGTTATGCCCTCTTATGTGTTCTGCGCTGGACCTCTCGATTCTGTGGGACATGCAGCAACCCCAGAGCGAAGCCCGGGCGGAACCATTCTATTGTTATATTGGTATCAGTGTTATCATTGTTCTATTGGAGTACTTGCATCAGTTACGAGTCAGTGATTGTGATTGATACTCATGGTCAGCACTTCCTGTAATTGCTTATGTACATTCCGTATCCGTATCAGTTTATGTACATTCAGTATCAGTATATGCGATGCACTTCCCATTGTTTGTTCAGCATGATATGTGAGCTCTGTAAGTGATAAGTGATTGATTGATTGATTGATTGAGGTGCATCATCCGATTGATTGTGATTGGTCTTGGCACTACTGAGCCTCAGCCTTAGGATACCCGACGGGGTTAACTTTGGTTTAGTTTAAGTGTTTACCTCTGCAGAGTGTCTTGTCCTGGGACTCCGGACCCCGGGAACTAGAGACCCATGCGTGCCCTGGCCCGGTCGCTGGTGTTCTCATCCTGATTGCTCTCGTAAGGGAGAAAATGGCCAATGTAGTAGCCACTTGATTGTTACCTGTTCATGATTCTGATAGCATGCTTATTCATTTGCATAATTGTTTAGTGTACAGACATCATTTCTATGGATATTGCGTTATGACTATTGTTCAGTATGCTTCAGTCCTAGACGCAATTCGTGTTATCTTCTTGTTGGCTTATACTTTGCTAAGTCGTCGTACTTATGTGTTTGTCTTGTGTGTTGCAGGCTCAGATCCCTCTTCCGATCCTGCGTCGGTCGACCCGACTGCAGGAGAGGCTCGCGAGGCCCCCTCCAGCCTAGAGGAGTGGACTTGATCCATCCTCCAGAGTACGGTTTGCATCATTTTGTTTTCCCCATTCTTTGTGTTGGAGTCTATTGAGGGGATTTTCTGTAATTGTAAAGTGGGCATTGAGTGATACCTGTATTTTGATTTTGGGATTGTTGTAAGCCCGCTCTATTGTCATACGTTCATGTATTTGGTCTTATCATCAGTGTATATTGTTTTGTAATCTCCTATGTCTTTTGGTATATTTGTGGTATGCCTTGATACGTACAGCTTCCGCGTTCAGTCTTTTGCACGTGTGATTGATCCCTTGTGTGTGTATACTCGGACGGGGTCCAGGTGTGCACGCACGGGAGTACGTGTGTCATTGGTTGGACTTTCTCTGACCCCCGGTCCCTGGGCTCGGGTTGTGACATACGTATTGTATGGTATCAAAGCATTGTCTCTCAGAGCTTTGTCTCTCAGGGCATTGTCTCTATCTTAGTGTGTAAGCATGTAGGCATATAGGACGTGGTGAGATTTCGTAGTCCAGTTTTGGACTGTTGTGTTGGGTCCCCTTGTCTTGTGAGTCTGTGTGCGTTCCCTAGTGTGTTAGCAGATTGACTTTTGTGTTTTGCAGGCTATGGCATCGGGATCTGGAACACACAACAACAATGATCAGGGAGATAACGAGAGTGGGTCAGCCGCCCCACAGCCACTTGTGAATTTCGACGAGCGCTTCTTGACTATGCTACAGGCGATCCATTCTTTGCAAGCGCAGGTCGTTTCCTTAGTAGACCGACAGAGTCAAACGCCAGTTCGGCCTGCAGAGCAGCAAGTGGTCTTTCCGCCTAGAGAGAGCGATCCGAATGCGTTATACGACAAATTCAGAAAGCGTGGAGCCACAGAATTCTACGGCAATGAAGATGCGTTGAAAGCTGATCAGTGGCTAGAGCATACTGGAGATCTCTTCTCTACCATCGTCTGTGACGACCGGCAGAAGGTTATGCTTACGGCCTCGATGTTTCGAGAGATGGCTAAGACCTGGTGGAAGAGTGTTAGTGCAGCCTATCTGACCTTGCCGAGTGAAACAGTGTGGGAGACGTTCCAGAAACAGTTCAGAAGGAAGTTCATTCCTGCTCATGTTCGGCGTGTGAAGGAGGTTGAGTTTCTGGCCTTACAGCAGCAGCAGCTGACCGTCTCGGAGTACATTCACCGCTTTACTCAGTTGTCCCATTTTGCTGAGGACATGATCAATACCGAGGAGAAGAAGGTGAATCGTTTTATTTCTGGTCTACATCCGAGATACGCGAATTTTGTGACTGCCTTTCAGAGACCAGCTACTTTCGATGATGCGGTCGACAGAGCACACGCTGCGGAAGCCAACCACCTAGCAGAGAGAGCCATGGACTTTAAGAGGAGTGCACCAGTGAGTTCCAGGGGACAGAGTCAGAAGAAATGGAAAGGGAAGCAAGGCACTTCGAGTTTCTCCGGGAGCAGATGCGAGTTTTGTGGATTTGGACATCCGACGGAGAAGTGTTGGAAGAAGTCTGGAGCTTGTTTGAGTTGCGGATCCATGGAGCATAAGATAGCTCAGTGCCCGAAGACTAGGACCTTCCAGTCGTCCAGATCTATGGGGTCATCTAAGTCTCTCAGTTCAGCAGCTTCGAATAGTCCCCATCCGTCTCGCCAGAGCCAGAAGCCCCAGCGTCAGACTGCTCGTGTGTATGCAGCCTCTCATGATCATGCAGAAGATGCGAAAGTGGTGGAAGGTAAAGTTCTCATTGCCCGAGCTGAAGCACATACCCTATTTGATTCGGGATCTACGCGTTCATATGTTGCACCTCGTTTTGCGGAACAGTTACCGCAACCCCCTCAGCCGCTACCCTATTTGTTAGTGGTGTCCACTCCTGTGGGCAAGCGAGTGGAGTGTAGTGTATACTACCCTCAGTGCGACGTGGTGATTGCAGGTCGCCAGCTGCCAGTTGATTTGATTTTGTTGTCCATGTTGGATTTCGATGTGATCCTTGGAATGGACTGGCTAGCGCGGTATCGTGCCTGTGTTAACTGTTACAACAGGTCGATTTACTTCGATTTTGCGAAGGGGTTTCGTTTCGAGGGCAATCAGGAGAGATGCCCGAGGCGTGTCATCTCCGCATGCAAGGCGGATCGTTTGATACGCAGAGGTTGTGCAGGATTTCTTGCTTTTGTCTCGGAGAAGAAGGAGGTGAAGCAGTTGGGTGAGATTCCGGTAGTACGTGAGTTCCCGGATGTATTTCCGGAGGAAGTACCCGAGTTACCCCCTGTCCGAGATGTAGAGTTTGCGATCGATCTAGTGCCCGGTACAGCACCCATTAGTTTAGCTCCTTACCGTATGGCCCCTGCTGAGTTACTCGAATTGAAGACGCAATTGCAAGATCTTTTGGAGAAGGGTTTCGTACGGCCGAGTGTGTCACCGTGGGGAGCTCCAGTGCTATTTGTGAAGAAGAAGGACGGTACCTTACGGATGTGCATAGATTACCGGCGGTTGAACAAAGTCACGATCAAGAACAAATACCCATTGCCGCGTATTGATGAGTTGTTTGACCAACTTCAAGGTGCTGCCTATTTTTCCAAGATTGATCTACGATCGGGGTATCATCAACTCCGGGTGAAGGAAGACGATATTGCGAAGACTGCTTTCAGGACACGGTATGGACATTTTGAGTTTCTCGTGATGCCATTTGGATTAACCAATGCACCTGCTGCCTTCATGGCTTTGATGAACAAGATCTTTGCTCCTTTTCTGGATCGATTTGTGGTGGTCTTTATTGATGATATTCTGGTGTATTCGAAGACCCCAGAGGAGCATGAGGAACATCTACGTCGAGCCTTGCAGTTGTTGAGAGAGCATCGATTATATGCCAAATTGTCGAAGTGTGATTTTTGGCTCGAGCAGGTAGCTTTTCTTGGTCATACCATTTCACGAGATGGGTTGGCAGTGGATCAGACGAAAGTTGAGGCAGTGATGAATTGGCCCAGCCCAAAGACTGTGATGGAGATACGGAGTTTTCTTGGATTAGCTGGATATTATCGTCGCTTTATTCAAGATTTTGCCAAGATTTCAGCCCCGTTGACCCGACTGACCAGGAAGAATATTCCTTTTCTTTGGACGGACGACTGTGAGCGCCATTTCCAGATGTTGAAGGAGAAGCTTACTTCGGCTCCAGTTTTGACGTTACCAGATGGGCATGAAGGATTTATGATTTACTCTGATGCTTCTCGAGTCGGTTTGGGATGTGTTTTGATGCAACATGGCAAAGTGATTGCCTATGGCTCGAGACAACTTCGGGAGCACGAGAAGAACTATGCTACGCATGATTTAGAGTTGGCAGCCATCGTTTTTGCGTTGAAGATGTGGAGACACTATTTATATGGCGTGACATTTGAAGTGCATTCAGATCATCAGAGTCTACAGTACCTCTTCACGCAGTCCGAGTTGAATATGCGACAGCGAAGGTGGCTTGAGTTGATTAAGGATTTTGATTTCCCCATCAAGTATCATCCAGGGAAAGGCAATGTTGTTGCAGACGCCTTGAGTAGGAAGTCGGAGATTCTTCAGGCTTTGGACAGCCTTTATTTTGTGAGGCATGCTCAGCCAGTGGAACTACAATTGGTGGAGAACGGTTTGACACTTGCCAGTACAGTGAGCTTTCAGCCAGATATCATTCAGCGGATTAAAGACCAGCAGTTCGAAGATGCGATGTTGAAGCGAATCCGAGATAGCATTGCAGATCAACCAGACTTTCGTTTGGAAGGTGATGTTTTGTATTTCAGGAGCAGATTATGTGTGCCAGCAGTAGATGCTTTGAAAGAGAGTTTGATGACAGAAGCACACCATGCACGTTATTCTATGCATCCTGGAAGTACGAAGATGTACCGAGCTCTCAAGGACAGATTCTGGTGGAATAACATGAAGAGGGAAATTGCTGGGTTTGTTGCCAGATGTTTGACTTGCCAAAGGGTGAAAGCTGACCATCAGAGACCTCCAGGTTCCTTACATCCATTGCACATTCCCCAGTGGAAATGGGAGCACATTTCGATGGACTTTGTTTCGGGTTTACCCCTGACGAGCAAAAAGAACAGTGCCATTTGGGTGATCGTGGACAGATTGACGAAGACAGCCCATTTTCTTCCATTCAAGAAAGGCATGACATTTTCCGAGATGGCGAAGAAGTTCGTTGACGAGATCGTTAGACTACATGGTACGCCCGTGTCGATTGTGTCAGATCGAGATAGCCGCTTTGTTTCTTCATTTTGGAGAGCATTTCAGGAAGCCATGGGAACGAAGTTGAGCTTCAGTACGGCGTATCACCCGCAGACTGATGGACAGTCAGAACGAACTATTCAGACGCTCGAGGACATGTTACGGGCCAGTGTGCTGAATTTCGAGAAAGAATGGGATTTGCATCTTTCGTTGTGTGAGTTTGCGTATAATAATAGTTTCCACGAGAGTATTGGAATGGCACCCTATGAAGCTCTGTATGGACGGAAATGTAGAAGTCCTGTTTGCTGGGAAGAAGTTGGAACAAGGAGTTTCCACGGACCGACGATCATTGCTGAGACTACAGAGAAAGTTCAGAGAGTTATTGACAATTTGAAGATTGCCCGATCGAGACAGAAGAGCTATGCAGATACGAGAAGAAGAACTTTAGTATTTCAGGTTGGTGATTGGGTATTCTTGAAGGTCTCACCGATGAAAGGTACAGTACGGTTCGGTCAAAAAGGCAAGTTAGCGCCAAGGTATGTGGGTCCATTTGAGATCAAGAGCCGGATTGGCGATCTAGCGTACAGATTGATTCTACCCGTGGAGTTTTCTGGAGTACACGATGTTTTTCATGTGTCTATGCTTCGCAAGTATGTTCGAGACCCGACGCACGTGATTCGATACGATGACATTCAGATGCAACCTAATGCGTCATACGTTGAGCGTCCGCTCCGTATTGTTGGGACTAGAGAACAGCTCTTGCGTACGAGGACTATTCGATGGGTCAAGGTACTTTGGGAACATCATGGACCTGATGAAGCCACGTGGGAATTAGAAGATCAGATGGCGCGTCAGTATCCTTATCTGTTTGCTCAGGTACGCTTTCATTCCGAGGACGGAATGATGTCCAAGTGGGGGAGGATGTAACACTCCGACCCGAGTGATCCGGTTTAGTGTGTAATTGCATGTGTTTTTATCGCTAAGTGTGTTTTGATTTTGTTTGTTTTGGTTTTGCCTCGTAGAGAGATCGTTTGGGTTGAGTTTGACTTGGTCTAAGTAGATCGAGCCCTTTTTCGTAATTTTGGCTTTTGATTGACCTTGTCAGTTTTGCGTCATTTTGACGTTAGCGCGTGTATTTCGTTGAGCTTGTCGTTTTTCGTAACTGTCTTGGATCCGAATGAGTTCGTTTGCTTTCGTTGGACCGGCATTTGACTCAAACTGATATTTGCATAAGCTATTTGGCCTTAAATGTAATTTCGACTCAAATTAAGTATAAATATCCCCCAACCACTCCCATTTCTCTCGATCGTCTCTCAGCTCACTCTCTCTCACGCTCCAGTTCGTCTCTCTCTCGTCAGCTCTCTTTCTCTCCTTCTCCTTCTCTGTTCGATTGCTTGAGGGAGGAAGAAAGGAGCTCGTTTGTGCGTGTGCTTCCAGCGGACTGAGCCAAACCACGAAGTGATTCCATTTGTGAGGCAAGTATAAGCCCAAGATGTGTGAACACCGGTTGATAGTGATTTGATTGTTTGTTTTTATGCTTCATTGTGTTTCTCAGTGTTAGACAGCCCCATTGAGTTTGTTTTGCTGTTATATTGCTGTTTTCAGTCGTTTCCCTCAGTTTCCGTGTGACTGTAACAAGTTCAGAAAAATGATTCCGCGCACTCACGGCTAAGCCGTGAAATGTGCTACGGCTAAGCCGTAAAATGGCTTACGGCTAAGCCGAGACCCAACCGTAAACCAAACCGTAGAACAGTACAGACTGTTAGCTGAAAATAACTGGATGTGGGCAATTTGACATTCTTCTACGGCCCAGCCTGATCTAAGCCGTACATTGTCTTACGGCTAAGCCGTGGACCAGGATACGGCTGAGCCGTAGAGTAAAAGACGGTTGAGCCGTAAATCCGGACGGATATTTGGGGAACCTCAGCTCAGCCGCTGTGCATAGTACGGCTAAGCCGTAAGATGCCACGGCTAAGCCGTAAGGTTACCTACGGCTGCACCGTGAGACCCTGAGAATTGAATGAAAAGGATTAGGTTTAAGCAAAAGACCGTATATGACTTTCATGTTAGAATGTAGCTAACCTGGACATGCCCAATGGAATGTTTGTATGACATGAATGACCTCATGGGCTGTGAATCATTCATGCTTGTTATCCAGTTGTTTAGCACCTCCCCATGGGTGTTGGTTTAAGGGACTTCGGTGCACATTCCAGACACTGCAACACTAGACAATGGTGCATCGGACAACTTAAAACTACATCAACATGCACGGTTAGAGACACTGGATAATTAGTGTAGGATTGGCTTGTAATTGACCTTGATTCGTAAAGGTATCATGATGTGTATAGCATATTGATTACGGTTATGCCCTCTTATGTGTTCTGCGCTGGACCTCTCGATTCTGTGGGACATGCAGCAACCCCAGAGCGAAGCCCGGGCGGAACCATTCTATTGTTATATTGGTATCAGTGTTATCATTGTTCTATTGGAGTACTTGCATCAGTTACGAGTCAGTGATTGTGATTGATACTCATGGTCAGCACTTCCTGTAATTGCTTATGTACATTCCGTATCCGTATCAGTTTATGTACATTCAGTATCAGTATATGCGATGCACTTCCCATTGTTTGTTCAGCATGATATGTGAGCTCTGTAAGTGATAAGTGATTGATTGATTGATTGATTGAGGTGCATCATCCGATTGATTGTGATTGGTCTTGGCACTACTGAGCCTCAGCCTTAGGATACCCGACGGGGTTAACTTTGGTTTAGTTTAAGTGTTTACCTCTGCAGAGTGTCTTGTCCTGGGACTCCGGACCCCGGGAACTAGAGACCCATGCGTGCCCTGGCCCGGTCGCTGGTGTTCTCATCCTGATTGCTCTCGTAAGGGAGAAAATGGCCAATGTAGTAGCCACTTGATTGTTACCTGTTCATGATTCTGATAGCATGCTTATTCATTTGCATAATTGTTTAGTGTACAGACATCATTTCTATGGATATTGCGTTATGACTATTGTTCAGTATGCTTCAGTCCTAGACGCAATTCGTGTTATCTTCTTGTTGGCTTATACTTTGCTAAGTCGTCGTACTTATGTGTTTGTCTTGTGTGTTGCAGGCTCAGATCCCTCTTCCGATCCTGCGTCGGTCGACCCGACTGCAGGAGAGGCTCGCGAGGCCCCCTCCGGCCTAGAGGAGTGGACTTGATCCATCCTCCAGAGTACGGTTTGCATCATTTTGTTTTCCCCATTCTTTGTGTTGGAGTCTATTGAGGGGATTTTCTGTAATTGTAAAGTGGGCATTGAGTGATACCTGTATTTTGATTTTGGGATTGTTGTAAGCCCGCTCTATTGTCATACGTTCATGTATTTGGTCTTATCATCAGTGTATATTGTTTTGTAATCTCCTATGTCTTTTGGTATATTTGTGGTATGCCTTGATACATACAGCTTCCGCGTTCAGTCTTTTGCACGTGTGATTGATCCCTTGTGTGTGTATACTCGGACGGGGTCCAGGTGTGCACGCACGGGAGTACGTGTGTCATTGGTTGGACTTTCTCTGACCCCCGGTCCCTGGGCTCGGGTTGTGACACTAATCCTCAGCACCAGATCCCATCTCCCTGCCGTGATTCATACCACTGACATTCCAACACAGTTCCCCCACCCCAGATCTACACCTCGCCCCATCATCCCTACCCAAACCGAAACCCTCAAACCACGCATCTGTTAAATCCGCACCAAACCCTCCACTGCCTCCCGAAAACCCCTGGGCATCCCACCATTATCTCGACGACACCCCTACACCTACCAGAAATCCCCCTTTTCGGCCAAACCTTCTCCTCCCCAAACCAGAGTGAAAAAAAAAAAAAAAAAAGGGGCTGCAGCAGAGACGCGAGATCGAGAGACAGAAGCGAGATCGAGAGACAGAAAGAACGAGCAGCATACCTGGTCCAATCCGCTGCCGTTGCCCTTGGTGGAAATCAGCACCGCCATCTCTGTCGCCCGCAGGTAGCGCTCGACGATCGCCACCGCCATCGTCACCGCCATCGGCTCGTCGCTGCAGTCTCGCCTCCTCCGCGGACGTCGCCAACGATCGCCCTGTCGCCAGCCTCTGCCGTTCGCTGCTCTCCGCTCGCTGTTATCGTCAAACGCCAACGCAGTCGTCGCCATCTCCAGCCCTTCTTCTCGTCAGCAAGTAGCAGATCAGGAACTCCAGCCCTTCTTCTCGTCAGCAGGTAGCAGATCAGGAACTCTGGGTTTTAACGAAAGCGTCACACGTGACCGTGACACGTGCGTGACGAGTCTGTGGGCTGATATTCCATTCAGGTCGTTATTGGGTCCAGGCAGATCCATTCGACCCAAGTGCTGCAGGAAGTCAACTTATTTGCAATATCAGTCACTTGATATCGGAAATATCCTATTGCAACCATCTGATACTGTGTTCCTGGAGAATCGATCTACACATCAGGTCAGTCAAATTTCAATTTTGCATTTAAAAAAAAAATGCCTCCAAAGAAGCAAGTGGATGCTGAATCTTCATCGTCATCACTTGAAGATTTGGCCAGTGCCATTAAGGAATTGTCTGCCAAAGTTGATGGCATGCACAACATCCTGCACCAATTGGACATTCGAGTGACAAATTTGGAAAATCATCAACGTGTGCATCCCCACCGTGATGATGGTGCACATATTCGGAATCCACGGGATCCACCAGTCAATAATCCTGATCGAGAATTCGGGATAAAAATTGTGATTCCTGAATATGATGGAAAATTACAGCCCGCTGAATTTATGGATTGGTTAGTGTGCGTGGAAAATATTTTCGCACATAAGCCAATGACTGAGCACAATAAAGTCACACTAATTGCCACTAGATTTCGTAATTATGCTGCAACTTGGTGGGCTGAATTGCAAAGAAAACGGAGGAATCAGAACATGGACCCTGTTGATACATGGACAGAGATGAAAAATATTTTGAAACAAAAATTCCTTCCTGTCAACTATGCAAGAGATCTCCGTTCTAGTTTTCAAAATTTGAAACAATGGTCCAAGTCAGTTGTTGAATATTCTGAGGAATTTTTAACTCTGCAAGCTCGTTGTGGTTTGAATGAAGATGATGATGTGGTAGTTGATAGATTTTTCAATGGATTGAGACTAGACATTCAGCATATCCTTGCCTTCCAACATTTTGATAATGTCGATGAACTCATCCAACATGCTGTCAAGGCTGAGGGAATTGCAAATCATCAAGTACAAAAATCCAAATGGGTTCAGCCAAAGAATTCCCCTTTACAAGAAGCTAAATCCAATGGACAGATTTTTGCTAGGACTGAAGGTCAAAATAAGATAGTTTGTTTTCATTGTCACCAGCACGGGCATCGCGCCGCAGATTGTCCAAAGCGCATACATCTAATTGAGATTGAAGGTGCTGATAACAATATCCAAGCTGATATTGACACTGATCCTAAGGATATTGACAATTCTAAGGATATTGACACTGCGGACATTGACTTCACTAATGCAGAGCCCCCAGATGATGCTCTTATTGTCCTCAAGGATGCTTCACCTACTATTGAGCATAAGTGGTTGCGCAAGAATATTTTCCGTTCCACAGGAATGATTCAGGGACAAAACTGCACAGTTGTTATTGACAGTGGAAGTTGTGAAAACCTCATCTCCCAGGCTCTTGTTGATCGCCTTCAATTGAAAGTTTATAAGCATAACCGTCCTTATTTTGTCAAGTGGCTAATGAATGGTGATCGAGCGCATGTTCGACATACTTGCAAAGTTACTTTTGCTATTGGTGAGACTTACACAGATACAATCCAGTGTGATGTGCTCCCTATGGATAGTGGTGATATCTTATTGGGCCGTCCTTGGATGTATGATAAAAATGGAACTCATGGTATGCGCGACAACACCTATACATTCATGCATGGTGGACAGCAAGTTACGCTTCATCCTGAGAAACCACAACCGCCAAAGAAGAATTCCTGGAAAGCTGTCACAAGGGATGTCCTTCATGTTCAACACATTTACACTGGCAATCCGAAGCAGCATCGAGTTCGAGGACGAACTCTTCTTTCAACCCGGGGAGGATGATGCAGTCTAGGGCCCAGCCCCTCTGAGCCTCTCTTTCAATTAGATTAGGATTCTTATTATTATTATTAGAAAAGTTTCTATTTTTAGCCTAGGGTTCTCTTGCTTATGAAGATTGTTTAACTATATATATGGCTTTGTAGAGAAGAACTTCAGAGAGATTTAATTGATTAATAGATTTGGGTTTTTTCCCAGAGGTGTTTCCTCGTGTGGTTTGAAGTCTTTGTGACCGTCGAAGTGTCCTTGGACACGTGCTTAGGCACCTCCACGCAGCCCTAGCCCTTGGGCTGCATCATCAGGTCTAAATTCCTCTGCATCCTCCCCCCATATGCCGGTCATCCTTCCCATTGAGTATGCCAAATAATACACCCCATCCCCTTTCTTCACTTTAAAACCATCAGGTAGGATATCATCTGTTTCCGCACACTTCCCATCCTGCCAAATACCACACTGGCATGATCACTTGACTTAAAAAGAATAACAGAGTAGCCCCATATTAAAAATAGATGGAATAAAAAACCTTATAGAAAAGAACTATATTTGTTCCTCTTTTATGCCCAAAATCATTTTCAGTGCCAATTAGTGAGTGTGAGTTGAAGTACATGTGCTTTATAAACAGTATCCCACATAATATGTTTCTTTACATCTTGTGCATCCCATATTTTCAATGGAACAATTATAACTATCCATTCCACCAAAATTATTCAAACGGTTGTTGTTTGCACCAATGTCCTGATAAAGATTGACTAAGGTGAATTAGAACTAAAACTCTTAAGGCCTGTTCCTTTTCATAGAATACGTAATAATTGAATATATAGGAATTCATGGTCAACTTAGTTACATCCGGGGATTATAAAAGAGGTTAGGTTGAAGGATATGAGGTAAGAGGGGAAGGATATAAGGCAGTGATGTAAGATATGAGGATACAAGACTTCGTTCAAAAATACATTGGCCGTGTGATCATTTCTTCTAATAAACACAAAATCCATCCTACCATAATATATCATACATGATTAAGTTAGGGGACCTCTGGGGAAAAAATTACCACGGGAACAGCAGGGTACAATCTCAGTGTCTCAGTTAAGGCTGCGTGTAGATAGTGCATCTTGTCTAGCGTTTCCTCTGTAAGCTTTCCAACAAAATCATCAACATTTCCACACCCATCATCATCAATCACCTGTTGCACTTGGCGTGAGATCTTCTCCTGAATCAGAGGATGCTTACACATCATGTAAAAGAACCATGACAGTGTATTTGCAGTGGTGTCTTTCCCTGCGATTATGAAATTAAGTATTATATCTCTAAGATATCTATCACTCATCTCCTCCGGGTCCTTTTCACTCTCCACAAGGAACCTTGAGAGCATGTCTTCCTTATCATTCTGCATTAGAATTGAACAAAGTCAAATTCAAGTAAGCTAGAGCTTTGCTGATAAAACAGAGCTGTGTGGTTCTTCTTACAGAATGGACTTGACTGGAGAGTTGCTTTCTTTTGTTGCGAATTACTTGATACACAAAATCATCGATCAATTTAACATTCTTTCGAAGAACAGCTTCAGAACCTACATTGAAGAATCTCTTGATTTTCCATAGGAAATCAGCATAACGCCAATAAACCAACCCGTTTGATTCGTCAAATGCAGTAATGAATGCTGTCCCATCTTTGCTCAACCCTTCCAAGCAACCCAAATCCACACCAAAACCAACTTTGAATATTGAATCTAATGTGCATTTCATTAACAGATCCTGCAAACACCCATTTCTGTAATGAATAAGCTTCCAATGTTATTCAACTTTAAAATTCACTATCGACTCAGAACAACTCGGCTTTCTAGGATTTGGGAGAGCTCAAAGTTAGCTTAAGTGTATTCAACCATTTATGGGCCTGGATAGAAACTTAGGATTCTGTGATTGACTCAGTGACTTTACTTGCCCTCCCCCGCCCACCCCCCACCCAGCCCACCCACAACAAAAGCAGAGGCTGTGCCGCTGATGACTCGGAGGTAGTAGACCCAAAGAAAACTCGTCCAAACTGCAATAGATTTTATAAAAAGAAAAGGAAAAAAAATGAAGAAAGAAATAATAAAGGCCCATTTTTTGCACGGAATTGAATATGCAGTAATTCATGGTCAAACAGGTCCAACATAGATTATAAAAGAGGTGGAGTGAAGGATATTAAAAGGTGGAGATGTAGATGAGACATTGACTTTCATGAATTACTAGATATCCATTTTCCGTCTCTTGTCTATACATTTTTGAAAGGGGAGATTATGTCATGTTCATTTTTTATATTCAACTTTACTTCCTCTAACTTTAACCACTTCCAGAAAGAAATTAGTCTTAACAAGTCTTAGAATCACTAGCAGTTCAATTTAACGAAACCAACGAGCCAAAAGGAGATTGTATGGTAATCAGACTTAATTAGAACCATGCAACCTAAGATTGATCAGCACTGAGTTTCCGGTTCTACTCACTTGGATGTCGAAGGTCAGCTTTCCCATCGCGTACTCAGAAACAATTCCCGCCAATTTAGCAGCGTTCCTTCGAAAAACAGCACAACTGAAGTCCCTCAAGACTCTTGTAGAGAATTCAAAACTCACTAGCTTTCTCTGATGGCGCCACCTATCGCCATCAACCGCAAAGATACCATCCCCAAAAAGCTCCCTAACTATTATGCAGTTATAGTCACCTTTGGAGTAGTGGTGGAAGCGGGTCTTGAGCACGTGCTCGACATTTCGTGGATCTACAGTGTAGAGCTCACTGTGAGATATAGCGAGGAGGCGGAAAGTTGGATGTTTGCGGGCATAGGACGTGAGTTCATCATATATCCTATTGAAGTAGAAGAGCTGATGAAAGACAGTTCCCTTTACAGGTGGCTGGAGAGAGCTCTTGAGGGATTTTCCTGTGTAGATCATAAGTAGGAAGATAGAGAAGCTAATGAAGAGGATAAAGACTGTTGTTGCTGCTAAGGTGAGAACAGAGAAGAGTATATCCATGTTTTTGAAGTTGGCCTGCAAACTTTCAAAGAATTTGAAAAGAACAGGTGTGGGATTGGAAGTAGATTGATCACATGCCTTTTTGTACTTCGGGTCAGGGATAGTTTTCTTCTGGGTGAAAAAAAAGTAGGTTATAAATACGATGTAACTTCTAAACACTAAAACTTAAAAGTAAAGAGGCTCTTCTTTGGAGTATATTTTCTCTACCGTGACCTTGATTGTGGATTGCACATTTCAATGCTTGTACAAGCACGCACAAAGACTTTGCCTGAGGAGTGCGTAATATAGGATTCCTCCTTTTCGAAGTCCTTTCTTGTTTTTCTTTCTGGTTTTCTTTATTACCTGCCTTGCTTCTGCAGTTGTGTTTTGTAATTTTCTCTTTGGCCTTTAACCATGATGGTGAGATGAAAGTGCCATATGCTTTATTAGTCTCATTCAACTCTCCAATGCATGTTCCTTAAGAGCCACGGCAACGTTGAGAGCTAAGTTTATTAAGCTCGTGTTCTCCTATTTACCCTGGGCGGATGGTTACTGGTCAGTCGACATGGGCCATTATTTGGATAGGCTATGGTCTCATGAAATTTCTTTACTACCTGCCTTGCTTCTGCAGTTGTGTTTTGTTATTTTCTCTTTGGCCTTTAACCATGATGGTGAGATGAAAGTGCCATATGCTTTAGTATAAATCCTTTATTAGTATCATTCAACTCTCCAATGCGTGTTTCTTAAGAGCCACGGCAACATTGAAAGCTAAGTTTATTAAGCTCGTTTTCTCCTATTTAGATGCTTACTGGTCAGTTGATATGGGCCGTTGTTTGGATAGGCTATGGTCTCATGAAACTGGAAGTTAGAATAATTCAATCAAGCGGTCAGTAGAAAGTAGCGACAGCCCGCGAACTTTTGTAATGGTTTATAAATAATTATTTGACTAGTAAAAATATTACTATTGAATTTTCAATTGACAAAGTGTTGACTCAATTTATTTATTTACTTTTGGTCTACAATGTATTCAAATTTATGTAGTGATGCAAACTAAACCAAGTATGTGTTTAATTTGTCATTTTTTTAAAAATAAAAAAGTTAAAATGATGATACTAAATGATTAAAAAAAATTTCAAAAGCCCACCCACTTGGTCCACCTAGCTAGTTGGGCGGGCTTGGGCTTAAACTTTTTAGACAAAGCCTAGCCCGCCAGAAAATAAAGCCTGATGGGTAAAGCCCGCAGGCAAGCTTGGGTAACACTTTCACTGGCCGGCCCGGCCCCGATGACGACCGTTATTGCACTTGTTTCATTATATCTTTTGCTAGTACTGCCATCTACCTCTTCTTCGGCCTATCCCTTTCGTTAGTGTGCCAACACACCAACTTAAATAGAATAACTTATCTTATTAGTGTCATTGCTCGCTTGTGCTGGGCAAATTACAAATTAGATGGCACATAAAATTGATTTATCATTCTGTTTGTGAATTTCTTGAAAAGTTCACAGAACCAGAATTGCTTGTTGGAAGTTGCGTTCACAACTCGTCTGCTATATTCATCCTGGAATTATTCACATGCTAAGTTTTCAGCGTAGAACTGAAAGTGAAAAACTTTAGATGGAGTGGGGCAAGTCGGTTGGATGCAGTGTGGAATATGATGTGGTGTTTTGTGTTTCCAAGAAGTGGGTCCTAGTGTCCCACAATGGAGAACTCATGGATACACTAAGTTTTAATTTCTAGTTAAAACAAGCGACATCTGGGCCTCAAATATGTGCGTACGCAAGCATAAAGCCATAAACTAAGTAACATACATTTTCTATTGAGATATGGGAAGAGGTGATACCCAGGATTCGAAACTGGCAGCCTGAGTAAGAATTCACACCTCTTATCACTGGGATAAGAGGCAGTTCTTACGGTTAATATGCTTTTAGATGACCATCTAAAGAGTAGTTTACTGTTTTCCTTCTCTCACAGAAGTAAAATCAAACAACGTTCATGCACTCAACGTAAAGAATACATTCTCCCTAAATGTGATTCTTTTACATAAATGACTGAATGCTTGCTCTTCTTCTGTTATTGGTACACAAAATTCTCTGAGCAGAACCCAATTTTCCTGAGACCAGATGGTTTTGCTGGGATGGTGAATTGCTGACTTTGCTCTGAACACTTGAACAGAATTTATTGAGTGCTTGTGCATTCTTCAGGCCTCTCAAGTTAAGTGGGCTTGAGATAAGACGCCTTTGTCGTGGAGAAGCCACAGTAGGAAGTGTTGGCCTCCAGGAAGCCTGTGTTGGGCTGGAAAACTTGCTACTGGAGGTGTTGCAACTAGTATTTCTTTTGTTATCTGGAGTAGTAGCTACTATCACTGCCTCAGGCAGTGGTGTAAAGATCCGTGATATCCTGCGTGGGTCCCTTACATACGATTGTCGTCTCATTGCATTATTGTTCTGATATGAGTACTGAGTGGAACTGCTGACTGTCATGGGAAATGTACGTGTTTCAGATTGCAAAACAGCAATTGACGCCCGCCTTTTGGGCTGCATTTTCGGAGGTCGGATTGAAGAAGCCATGGAAATTCGCCGCGCTTTTATAGGAGCTGGGTTTGTTGCAGTAGCAGTCGTTGTCATTGCGTTCTCTTTATCCATCACTGCTGTTGGAACAGTGCTGCTCATTTGGCGACCCAAAGGAGGTAAGACATTGGTGATTCTGCTCAGTGGTGGCCTTGGCCTGGATGGAAACAGGGGTGGCTTTTTTTCAGATGTTGGGCCCTTCTGATCTCTGGCAGCAGCTCTATTTTCCTGTTGAAGTCTCACTTTCCTCTCATCGGAGAGCTGGCTTTCAAGTTCTCTGACCTGTTGGAATTAATGCACAAATATATTTAAAATTAATGCATAAAAAAGTGAGCTGCAAACTCAGCTGGAACTAAGAAAAAAAATCCTGTTGGAAATAGAATTGACTATAGCATATCTAATGAGATCTTAAAAAAAATTTCGAAAAATTGTTTAAATCATTAAATCCTAGTGTAGGTTTTCTTTTAAAAAAATGTACTAGAAAAGCAGGTGCATGCTAAACCCAGGCTCTAATAATAAGAAGAAGAAAAAACAATTTCAATTTAAACATATTTTGATTCCTATTGGTATGAAAAAGTAACTGAATCATAAGCCATCAAAATATGACACATACCAAAGACAAAAGGTGCGATTGAAGCTGATCTAAATCTGAAGGAGAATTGATCGCATGAGGTTCGTGAGAGTTTTCATATAGACAATTCACTTATATGTCGCCCACTTTTGATTGATACAACATACCTCCCATTGGGTAGCAGTTAGCATTCCAAGTTTCAACAGTTTGATGTACACCATTAGACTACTTGATGCTTCCAAAAAAGTAATTGCATTAAGTAGTTAATTTTAAAAAGAGAGGCCTTTCAGTTGGTTTGGAAAAGGAATGTAAATTGTTCAAAATCGGTTGCAAATTTCACTTCATGTTTCATTTTTTTTTCTTGAAATCATGAAAATTATTCAGTGGACACTTTCATTTTTAGATATTTTCTAGTTCCTCTTGATCTGGTATGGTGGATTCCAAATTTCAATGAAATCCTACTGGTATATTACATAATATTAGGTTAACATGGGATTCAGTGAGGGTCAAAATTGAAAGGAAGTTGTCAAAATTAAATTGAAAACCTTCTGCTATAATATGTAATAATGAGTTGGTTATGTTTTCCAGTGCATTGAGTTTTAATTCAACTGTGAAAGATTTCCTTTGTCTACAATATGCACTATTTCTTTTAAAAAATACAGATGATATAGTGACAAGAAATAAACAAAACCTGAAAAAAAGCACAATTATTTGTCTAACTGCTTTCTCTTCCAAGAAAAAAAAAAGTACTGGGGTGCTGGTTTCATTCTTTCTACCTTTTCTTGAAGGTTTCTGCACAACTGCTCTCGGGCAGCAAACTTCAATTGCAGCAACTGCAAGCTCTCCTGCATTTTCTTTGATTCCTTCTCATCCTGCTTCATCTTCTCTGCCTGTAAAACCAAACGAGTAACCCCATGAAGAGTGTCCTCTTGCGACCTTCCTCTCTTATTTTGTTTCCTTATTTAAATCAATAAAGAATGAAATGACATTACCATTTGTTTGCACTTGAAAATCTCAAGAGGGTCAGACTGTTTACGAGCAGGTCCATGCTCAATGCCTCGAACTCGACTGGCAAAATTAAGTGAGCAGAGAGTCTCCCCAAGATCAGTATCGCTTGGACTGATTTGAACAATCATCAAAGTTTTGCAATCTCCTCCTGAATTAAATCAATCAATTCATGTTAATCTAAACGTATAGACGTGATTATAGATAAGACTCTGAAGAAAGCAAACAACTCAAATTGGTCAGGACTTGCATGAATATTATACTAGTTTATCTTAAAAGTTTAATGGCAAATATAGCTGCGAACCATCTTTGAGTAAACAGGAAAAAAGTAAACAAAAAAAAAAAGGAGGGAAGGAAAGAGCGCAGATGCTTGGGCAAGTGATTTTGAGCCCACTCTCAAAACAGGAGGCTATCATAGATAAGGTCATGGGAGTACTTATGTGGATTCAGGTTAATGTTGAATTGCCATTAGTTTAAAAATGTTTCCATTGAGAACATCAATAAGCACAACTAATTTTCCCAACCAAAATCTATAGCAGCAGAAAGCAAACAACTCAAATTGGTCAGGATTTGCACGAATTTTGTACTAGTTGATCTTAAAAGTTCAATGGCCAATATTGCTATCAACCATCTTCAAGTAAACAGAAAAAAGAATGGTGGAAAGAAAACAACTCAAAAGGTTGGCAAGTGATTTTGAGCCCACTCTCAAAACAGGCTATCATCGATAAGGTAATGGGAGTACTTATGTGGATTCAGGTAAATCTTGAATTGCCATTAGTTCAAAAATGTTTCCACTCATAGAGACCATCAATAATCGCAACTTTTCCACCCAAAATCTATATTTTGCAGTTGCTATAGATAAATAGTTTGAAGAAGGAAAGGCAGAAAAGCAGTATCATAGTAACATTCTTCCAAATTTTCATCCATTGGTGGAACACATGGCATAAAATTCAATCCACTAATTTCTATTTGTAATACACTTGAACACCCTCTCATAGGCCTCAAAGCAATAAAGGATAAGCTTACCTAGTGAGCTCTGCAACAAATGAGTGAGCTTCGAGTTCCTGAATTTTTGACAACAGAGAGGAAAAACAAATGAGTATTGCATTACTGTCTCAAGAGTGAGATGATGATGTTAGTCATAGTCATGCCTGTATGGTATGTGTGAGTTTTTGGATGCAAGTGCTGAGATGACATCCCCAAGTGCTGAGAGGGACTTGTTGATGCACTGTGATTCCTTGAGCCTTTCACCCTCAACTTCAATTTTCCCCACCCGCTCACTTCCTGCCAGATCTACTAACCAGAGGTTGCTCCTGCTTCTGTGATCATTTACCAGACTCTCCCCCCTCACAGTCACACGCAACAAACTGCACCCAAAAGTAGTTTCACGTTTAGGAGGTAAAATTATCATGTCGTCATAAAATTCCCGTGTTGTATGTCCATGTATTGCTTGTGACTTTGGTCATTCGATCAGATAGTCTAATGAAATGGTGTGGAATTAATCCTGCCAGTAGGGCCCTGCATCCCATCACCATTTGATATTTAACCATTTGATGAGATTTATATAACAGGCTTCAATCATGTCAAATATTACAAGAAAATCAATAGGAGTATCATTGAAGTTTTGAAAATTATTATTCCAAGAAAGGGACATTTTAAGAATCCCTCTTTAACCAGTCACAATGTTGTTAAACAATGTATAAAGGAAAAAGAACACAAGAAATAAGAAGTCTCAAATTTCATAAAGATGGAGAACAGATTATGAAAATAAAAAGCTCTCAAAATGAACAGAGTATTCAATGCTGTAGCATGAAGTACTGTAAAGATTTCAGGTTTTGTTTTCTTTGATCAAATAAGCGAAAAAATGAGTGGGAGACGGAAGGAGGAAAAGAAAATATCATTTGGTACCAATGAGATCGACTACTGAGTAGGTTGGCATTTGTCGATCCAACAGCTCTGTTTCTGCCTCCAGCTTTAAGCAGCTCCCATACTTCATCTGTGCTGTGAACCTGAGCTTCAACAAGTCCAGGTACCTCCAGTGTCCCCTCTGCCACTTGCTTTATTTCCAACCTTCATAGTGTAAAAAGACAAAAATATCTTAAGTTTAGGTTCAAACATTTCCTCAGTGACAGATAAAAAAATCCAAACCATTTGAATCCCTTTCTTTCTTTTCATTTCTACATCAAAGCAGATATCAACTAATACTCCTTTGATTAAAAAAAAAGGTGAAGGCTCAAACTGCTTTAATTAAAATTAATTACAAATAAATGTACTACTATGACAGATGAGTTTGCAATATAGGTGAGTAAGCAAGTGCCCACTGTGTTATGTTGAGTGCACTAGCCTTAAAACAAAGCTGGTCAGCTCATCGGCACACAGGCCACATTTATGAGTTGAAAGTGAACTGCTGATCAGTATCTCATTGCCGCCAATTCTAGAACATATGGACCATCCACCAGATGATTGGACCTCTTATTCGGGCCACACCACATATGCAGAATGTCTAGGAATAAGATTCTAGCAAGGTATTTTGTAAAACTGTGCAATAAAGGTAAAGATAACTGACTTCTTTGCTTGCTGCAGTGAATTCTCTGCAAGAAGATCTCTGATTTTCTCATTGTAAACCTCCAACATGCTAACAAACAGCTCATATTTCATGGTAGAAGTCCTCTCCTTAGATATCCTAAATAACTCTTCCAAAGTCCTGTAGTTGACACCTCTGTTCTCTGGAGTTCCTTCCATTGTAAAAGTCTTCCCCGTTCCTGTCTGTCCATATGCAAAGATACAGACATTAAACCCATCCAATACTGATGTTACAATAGGTGAAGTCTCCCGAAATACAGCCTCTGCAAAAACAGAAAAAGTAAACAAACTGGAGAAAGAGAGAGGGGGTATGCATGAATTGTATCTTGACAACAAAAAAAATATATAGTAATTGGGTCATGGGGTTTCAACAATTACCTTGATTATCTTGAGGACCGAAAACATGATCGAATTTAAACTGCTTTCTGGAAGAGTCTGAGCAAATTATCTGTAACTCAGTTTCTTGGGAGGGATCAAAATCCAATACAGAAGATGAGCCTTTTTTGATTTCATCTGAGCTTAAAGGCCTACATCTGCAGAACACCCGGATGTTTCCTTTAAGCTCGATTACTTTATTGTACAGAAGTTTCCTTTCAGAACTCTCTTCAAGGTATTTCTTCCTCAGCGTTTCATATTTAGTCCCTGAAAATCCAGTAAACCAATGGATGAACGAAAATAAACAGGAACCCATATCATGATCATTGCCATCGTATTAGCCCTCAACAGAAAGTCATGTATCTAAAACCAAAAAAATTATAGAGAGAATAATGGAGTGACCAATACCAAGACTCTCAATAGCTGCAGCCACATCAATCCCAGGAAATGACCCTGCAACGAGACTTTTTACTTCTTCCAATAGAAGTACGTGCGCTTTCCTTAAAACCTGAAAAATGAAAAATGGATTCTCTCTGTTTACTACTTTTGATGAATTTTGTTCAGAAAAAGGGTATGCAAGATCCCAAACTTTCACCTGAATTTTTGTGCTCAAGTCATCAATTCTGTGAGGAATGGAGATATTCTGCTCCTGATTTAAATGTGTATTTTCTTGGGTTTGGCCTGAAACAATACCCCCAAACCATTCATCCAAAGAGATTGTTAGCATCAATTGTATATGAAATAGAAGTGGAACCCAAAATATCTTAGATCTATCTGTTTATACATAACATAAGATTGATAAATGGGAAGAGATTGTTAGCATTGGATGTGTGGTCCACTTGACCGCATGCCCATACATGAGTCGCACTGCTGGAGTCCAAAGCAATTAAAGACTCCTCTTATATTTAGTATTTGAAAATCCTATTGGACTTGGAAACTAATAGTTACTTCATACTCAAATTACTAATACAAGGGATTATCCTAATCAACTTAAGAGTTCCATGATGAGAAGGGAACTATTAGAGAGATCTACAAATATATAGGTCTATGGTAACTTGCTTCATTTAAAGAGATTACTGCTTGGCCCTCTCATCACTTGTATGCATCAAGGAGAAGTAGAAGTAAGTTGTAAACCCTGCACGTGAATAGCTTGCTCTTCTCCACACGATCAACATTAGATTGAGTCAAGTACGCGTGTAGTCTATATTGCGTTATTCTGATCTGATCCGTTAAAGTTGATCATATGATTATGGTAAATCTAACAGAAATAAAACCCCAAGTCATGCAAAAGGACAAGGAAATCACTTGGTGCTGCTTACCATTATCTTGAATCAGATCGGCTGCCTTCTCCATTTGGGTTTCTTTTGTATGAGCTGAAAAACAAACCCAGCAAGAAGAACAGGGAAAAAAAAGACAAAATCAGGAGAAGTATTAAAGCATACACACGGTTTCTAGGCCTTGGGTATGATCTGAAACATGCCCATTGCGTCAAATCAATCCATTTATCAGAAAGAAGACGAAAAAAATCAGGAGAAATATCAAAACACACACATGAATCGATATTCAAAGGCTGTATTCCATGATCTTGAATCCCATCGACCTTCCCCAAGTGGGTTTCTAGATCAATCCACTAACAAGAAATAAATAAATAGACCCACAGAAGAAGAAACTTGTTACCACAATCTGAAGTAATATCGTTGTTTTCCAAGTGGGTTCCTTCTGTTTGATCATATAAGAAAAATCTAGATATGTCGGCACAAGGAAGAGAAGGGGCAAACAAGATTCTTGGGTTTTTGAGTTTCCAGACCTTGAAGTGTGATTGCTTCTTCTCTCTCTTGCATTTGTGGAGATGAAGCTTCCATTGCTCTTCGATCTTTGATAGCACAGTCGAAAAATGAAGTTCAGATTCAGAAATCTGAAGAGAGAGAGAGAGAGAGAGAGAGAGAGAGAGAGTCCAACGGTCACTTTTTGGTCGATTGGAATTTAAATTTTTGAAATGGAGAGAGAGAGTGGGAGGAGAGGAACGGTCAGATGGTAAGGTGCGGATCCAACGGGTAGGGTTCAGATTTTAGGAAAATTTATACAGGACTACGCGTCTTTCATATTATTTACAAACAACGGCCTCCGTTCTCAGCTTTTTAGTTTTGTGTAACATTCACGCCGGCCCACCCACTTTGCGCCGCCCTTGGATACCCATTTAACATATGGGTCCAAACCCAGCTCAGTTTTTATTTTATGCCCATTTAACAAATGGGTCTGGCTTCGATTCGATTGTAGGGAGCCCGAAGCTTGGCCCAGCCCGAATATAACAATTGTAGTAGTGAAAAAGTGGTGAAAAGTCTCAAACTCAGGATAACTTACATACAAATGCATGACTAAACCATTTAAGATACCTTTGGAACAAAGTAAACTACCCAACGTTTAAATTATAAACCTAATATGGGCTGGGCACGAACTTTATCGTATTCAAGTGGGCTACGCTTTGGCCAACAATTTTTGGCCCAATGTGGGCCTGGACGAGGCTTGGGCCTTCAGTTTGGTGGCCAGGTCCAGCATGACTGTTCCTCAACACAGCCCAACCAGACCCATAGGTAGTCCATGTGGCCGACCTGATCAAGGATTAGGTCCCCACATCATGTAATGGACTGATGGGCGACCCAAACCCTATGAGTGGGTCCCCTTAAGTATTAGACCTTTGGATTTCAACTCTACTAAAAAGTCTTCAAATGGAAACAAGGTTTTCTTCACATTAAAGAGGAAGACAACTATACCAATGCTTTTTAGATGCATAAATATATATAAAAAAAATCAAAGTGGTTGCTTTTTCGAGTTTAAGGGCCACAAGGGTTTTTACCGATAAAATCTTTTTTTGGTTTTTTTATAGTGACCCCAATGAAGTAATGCAGTTCAAATGTGCAATTTGTAGAAATAAATCATCCCTTTAGTTAGTTCCATGCCATTTCTTACATGCCAATAAATAATCTCACATCTCATGCCCATCATTTTTTAATGTCATCAAATTTTGCAACCTAAAATAAGAATTAGCTTTAAGAAAAAACATAAGAATTATGAAATTCAGTATTTTGATCCCACTGGGATCTTACAATCCCCAATCATTTGGGGCTATGACTCGAGAAATCCTGTTTTGAACAAGTGGAAGTGTGGAATTTCACAGTAAAACCTATCAATTGGAAATCCAAGCCGCTTAAAATAAAGATTGTCCCAATTTGTGCCGTATCCTAAATTTCTACTGTTTTTTTTACTCCATAATTGTGCGGTCTCCACCCACTATAAAATTGGTTGTTTAATGAAAATGTGATTAACAGCATTATATATATTAAAACTATAAGAATTGAGGCATCTGGAAGGTGCCACATCAACACCCATTATTTTTCTTTTTCTCTAGAGTGCGCATGTCAGTATCCTGAAAAAGTACATGTAGTACGAAGAAATCAATAATTCCCCTAAAATCTCTTCATCTACTATTATCACTAAAATTTCTCATTCATCCACCTTTTTTGCACCTTTTTTTTTTATTGCTTAATCCTATTTGTTGCTTAAATGGTAGCATAATAATTTTTTTATGGGGCCTCTTTATAAAGATTTGACACCAATTAAAATATATGACTCTATTTTTTTATAGGAGTTAGGCTCATGATCAAAATATAATGATAATTTTCTTGTGGGGCCTATTTATAAAGATTTCATATCAATTAAAATAGATAGCTCCATTTTTTATAGGATTATCAAATTATTAAAAATTTATAATACTCTCAAAATATGGAAGTAGGCCTCACCAAAATCATTATTGGAAGATATGTCTCTAGGTCACCATTAAATTATGAAAATGTCAACTGTTTTCATAGTTATACTGGGTTCAACTTATACTCATTTGAAATTTGGTTTGAATAAATCCAAGCCCGTAACACTTACTTCTCCAATTTGATATGAAATATTATTTTATCTAATTTTTTTTACTGAATAGTTTCCAAGTTAAATCAACTTTATTCAAACAACTCCAAAGAAGAAGGTTAATGTTACATTTTTTCATATTATGAAAATGAACCTTCTCAAGTAATTTTAGTATTTTATTACTTGCTTATTTCTAATTGATTATAGAGATGAGGATTTTATGTTTTTTCCTTGGACATTTAACTTGGTGGAATAATATTTGTACAATATCCTTTTTATTTTTCCTTCTTTTTTTTTAAAGTTTGAAGTGAGCTTTTTTAATAAAAAATATTGGGATTTATGTAGACTCAAACTACAAGAATTTTTTCCTTTGAAGATGTTATTTTTAATTTTATTGAGATAAATTCTCAATCATGATCATCATCATTTCCTTTTTTGTTATTCTTTTTTTTTATATCAATTTTAAAGCTAATACATTAGTATTTCAATTGAATTCTAATAAATAAATTAGCTTTATAGATAATATATTTATATAATTTTATTTATTTTTATCAATAATATTTTGAAGAATACAATAATATTTGATGTATTATTTTTATGCAGCAAAAACCTTTAAAATATCTATCTTAAGGAACGACTAACAATGTAGGCCCGTGCTTAGCCTGGACTTATATAAAAAATTTAAATAATTTATTATAAAGTTTATAAAAATAATAAAAGTTCATATGTTTATAAAATTTAATTGACTTTTGAAGTTTTTTATTTTATTTAAATCATAAAAATCATTCAATCATTCAGTGGGCTTTTATAAATATCTGAAATTTTATATTTTTATAAATTTATTAATAAACTATTTAACTTTTTTTTTATGAAGTCCAGGGCTAAGCAGGCCCGTGTTGCTAGTTTTTTACATGCTCACTACTCACAGGTCACAATCGTTGTTTTATTATCAAAAAACGTTAATCTCATGGCGGTGGACCCCATTAGAGAGTGGCGCGCATGCAAATTCCCCGGCCCGCGCGCTTAAACTTAAAAAACAGGCGGGTTTAGTTTTGAAGTCGACACTAAAATGGCTTCCTGTGTTTCATTTCAAGCGCCTGAAAGACCAAACCACCATCTCCTCTTCCAAAATTTCCCTCTCTCTCTCTCTCTCTCATTCATGGAGCAGCAGCAGAAGAACCTCCTCACTCTCCCAGAGAGAAAAGGACAGAAGCGGAAACTCGAAGAACACCAACACCAACATGCAACAGCTTTCGAAGAAGACGACCACGCCGCTCTATCTTCCGATGTCAGTGCGCAGGTCAGCATCCTCAACAGCACCTTCTCCCCCACCGAATCCGACCGATCCGCAGCCAAGCGCGCCACTCACGTCCTCGCAGACCTCGCCAAGAACGGTACGCGCATTCTCACAAACACCTCATCTGCACTTCTCTAGGGTTTGGGGTATTGTTTCTTGATCGATTCCTCAATCCGAGGGTTTTGATTCCCACATTCTGTGCAGAGGATGTTGTCAAGATGATCGTCGATGGCGGCGCGGTGCCCGCCCTCGTGCGGCACCTGCATGCGCCGCCCGTGGCGGAGGTGGGGGCGCAGGTGCCTCTTGAGCACGAGGTGGAGAAAGGGTGTGCCTTCGTGCTCGGGCTTCTTGCCGTCAAGGTGACCATTGCAGATATTTTGTCGATTTTGAGGCTGCTGGGAGTGCCTTTGTTTCATTCATTCTTTTGTTCTGTCTTGTTTTGTTTTTCTTCTTCTGTTCAGCCTGAGCACCAGCAGCTAATTGTTGATGCCGGCGCTTTGCCCTGCCTTGTAAGCCTGTTGAAACGTCAAAGTGATGGCTCCAGTTTACGAGCAATCAACGGTGTTATTCGTCGAGCAGCTGATGCTATCACTAATCTTTCTCACGAGAACAGCAGTATCAAAACGCGTGTCCGGTTGGGTTTTTGTGCTTCTTCCCTTTATGTTGCTTGGGTGACATTACACCCTGTGTCTGATATTTGTCCTGGTTTTTTCTCAGGATGGAAGGGGGGATTCCTCCTCTCGTTGAGCTGCTTGAATTTGCTGATTCGAAAGTGCAACGAGCGGCTGCGGGGGCGCTGCGAACCCTGGCGTTTAAAAATGATGAAAATAAGAATCAGGTAAGTGAGAATGCTTTTGCAACTGGGGGATTCGGTGTTCCTCTAAAATGTTATTGATGCTATTAACTTGTTTCATTCTGCAGATTGTTGAATGCAATGCGCTTCCAACGTTGATACTGATGCTGAGATCTGAGGATGCTTCTATACATTATGAGGCGGTGAGGTTTACTATTAGTCATTCTCTGAATGAGCAGGCCTTAATTGTGAAAAACTGGTGTATCTATTGTTACCTTCCGATAATGAATTATCGTGAATATATAGGTTGGTGTGATTGGGAATCTGGTCCATTCATCCCCAAACATAAAGAAAGAAGTGCTTCTTGCTGGAGCTTTGCAACCCGTTATTGGATTATTGGGGTAAGATTTGATTTTTTTTCTTTTTTCCCATCATCCTTGGAATGCAATGTTCTTTTGCTTGTCAGGACCTGAATGTTATCTCTTGATTATGCATACCTTTCTTATCCATCAGAATTTGTCATAATTAACTGCAGTTTTGTACTAACAAGTCAATAAATTGTAAGAGCGTTCTCTTTATTTTCCTTCTCTGTTTCTTCCCCAGCCTTATGTTCTTGACTCTTGAGGGCTTGGGGTTTTTTTCTTTATCAATTTTTTAGTTTACCCTGATCCCTTGATGCCAGGCTGTTAGAACCTAACCTATGGCCCAGTACCCCATTATTACATTCTGTTTAACTCGCATGTTATATTGTTGTGTTGTTGATGATGGTGATGCAAATGACAAAGTTAGGAATTATAACATTTTGTTTTCTCTGTTTTCAATTTTATTCTTCTGAGTTAGGTACATGGTTTGTCAAGTAATTTTGTATTTTGTGGTGGGGCATTGTTTGTTTAATGCAATTCATGAATTTGTTTGTTTCACTCAGGTGCTCTCCTTTTAATAAATTTTCATCATCCACAAGCGTCAAGTTGTTTTAATTTGAAAAATGGAATCTGTCTTAATTAATGAAATTTTTGTTAGCTAATGAATCCACATCCCAAATTTTTTTTGAGTCTATGAAAGCATTTTAGAATAGTGGTATTATTTTCAAGAATATTACAATAATTTGGTCAATTTCATAGAAAAAAGCAAATTCAACTATTCATCCTGTTGTCTCCATGGTCAATTTAAACTGGATTTTACTCTAGAAGGACTTGTTTTATATTCAGTTTAGATTTCCACATAATTTTGTTTTTAAATCTTTTCTCATTCTTCTCTAGTCTTTCCCAGCAGCAGATTATCGGTTTTCACAGGTGGTGGGTATCTTCATTGAAAAGAATGAGATGAGTTTTTTTGTGCACCACCACCATGGAACAAACCATATATTAGATTTTTCATTATTTGATTTGTTTGGAATAATAATGCATATGATCAAACCAAATCTAATGTAAGTAACACCATGGTCTTCTAATTTATCGCTCAACTGATTTGTTTGGAATGACAATGCATGTGATCAAACCAAATCTAATGAAAGTAACACCATGGCTTCCTAATTTATTGCTCAATTAATGAATTGCTGCCAGTATTGGTGATGATAGTTGTTGAATCAACACCTGGGTGAGTGAAGACCTGCATTTGGTTTTTCAATGTAAGTTGCATCGGCTACTTTTGTTAATAGGTGACGTGACATACAGTTATATGTTGGATCACAGTTCCTGCTGTTCAGAGAGCCAAAGGGAGGCAGCTTTATTGCTTGGGCAATTTGCAGCAGCGGATTCTGATTGCAAGGTTGTTTGACTATACTTTTTTCCCCTTCCTGCATCAATGGGCAAACCTATTCTGTCATTATGTTTCGACGATAATATTTTTGTTCCAATGTGTTGCTACTGTTTGTTATATATACGTGTGTAATTTTCTTTTAGCAAGAGGGATTCTTTTTCAGGTGCACATTGTACAGAGAGGTGCAGTCCAACCTCTGCTTGATATGCTTGAATCCCCTGATATACAGATTAAGGAGATGTCAGCCTTTGCACTTGGGCGGTTGGCACAGGTAATTCCCCCATTTTCCTTTTTTCTTTTTTGTGCCTCTTGTATTCTATTTAGCTCAAAGTGAATCAACTATAAAACTGAATGAATGGACACAGCAAACTTTGCTTGCGAATATGGCAGTGCTTTTGTTATGGTAACTGCATGTGTTATGTTCAGTGCAGTGTGTTTGCTGCTGATCTTAAACTCCAATAGTGGCAAATATGATGACTCCTTTTTTTTTCTTTAATGTTCTCATTATTGTTTGTATCATTTGGCTATTGTATCAGATTACCTGAAACTGTCATTTGAGGAAGTCAAATTAGTTTTTTGCTGCTGCTCTTACTGGTATACCCAGTGACTCTAGTCTGGATCTTGGATTTGAATCATAGCCTGAGGCTGCTTGTTTAAATATTCAGATCTGAGATCTGGACTTGAGGCTGAATCTGAACCTTAGTTTGAATCCAAAATCTAAATAGGTTCTATTTGAATCCAACTTGAATTCTAAAACGGTATATCAATGCCTGGAAGACCTGGGTTACAAGATGTAGGTAGGCCTTGCCTATTTAAGAAACTTAGTACTTTAGATCAGTATCCATAAACTTAGAAATTTTGTTGACAGTGGTGCATAACTATTGATTCATGCAATCAATAATAGCAGGTGCAATTCATTGCTTTTTATTATTAATTTTTCAGGACACACACAACCAAGCTGGTGTTGTTCACATTGGTGGTTTGATGCCTCTTCTGAAACTTCTTGACTCCAAGAATGGGTCTCTACAACATAACGCTGCATTTGCTCTTTACGGCCTTGCAGACAATGAGGTATTGTTGAGTCATGCTGAATTTTTCATG
The DNA here is from genome assembly GCA_037013555.1 of Sextonia rubra. Classification (NCBI taxonomy): domain Eukaryota; kingdom Viridiplantae; phylum Streptophyta; class Magnoliopsida; order Laurales; family Lauraceae; genus Sextonia; species Sextonia rubra. The sequence goes on from JASUAD010000001.1 coordinate 129,519,616, forward strand.
CTTCTGGACTGCTCTGTTTTCCCACCTGCAAGCATAATTCAGGGGGCATATGGGGTTTCAAAGGTTTCTCTATAATCTACCTTTTTGCAGAAAATTTGAAACAATCCGATCACATGAGGTACTGTCTTGAGTGCCTCAAAGATGTTCAACCCTTGGTTGTTAGATAAAGCAAGCTGTATCAAATTTTGCAAGAGCAGTTGAAGGTTCCACAAAATTGAGATGTGTCAAATCTGGTTCATTGGTATGAGGGTCTGAGGGGGTTGTCTCACAGGCTTGGACCATTCCTAAGCTAGGAACAGCCTGACTGTTCATGATAATTTCTTTGAGGATGTAATCTGTATGTTTAACAAGTATGGGGCTGGTGCTGAGATAGGGTGGATCTGTTAGCCATAGTGGATGGTTTGAAAATTAGGAGTTATATAAAACAGTGGTGGTGGATGTGATTCAAGGATTGTATAAGGTCTTAGTGGTGGAACGTGCTTCAAGGAATTAGGGATATCTTGAGGAAGTGTGGAAGCTAAAGAACTGTAGAGATTTTACTATTTCTTAAATAAATAAGACTCTCTGTTAACAAAATGGATGTCATATTGCATTAAATCCTTTGAGAGGTACTCTTGCAAATTAGAATGTTTGCTTAATCAAGAACTTCAAGGAGGATCAGATCTAATTTCTAACACTCTCTCAGCCTGGAGATTCATCTACAAGTTTTATGGTTGGTATGTTTAGTTTTGTTTGCACATGTTGTCCGCTTCCTTAATGAACACCATACTTTGTCTTTAGGATAATATCTCAGATTTTGTCAAAGTTGGTGGTGTGCAAAAGCTGCTAGATGGAGAATTCATTGTTCAGGTAAGCCAGTTGCACTTTATTTATTTCGAATTTGCTTAAATCAATTGGTAGTTGCTTTCTGAATGCTTTAATACATATCACCAGTAGGGTTTCAGTTGCCATCAGTTTGTGAACCATTCTGAATAGTGACAATGCAATTACAGGCGACAAAAGACTGTGTGGCCAAGACTTTAAAAAGAATAGAAGAGAAGATCCATGGAAGAGTGAGCATTTTCTTCTATAAACATTAACCAAATATCTGACGGTGCTATGGTTGCAGCAATCTATTTTTTGTAAATATTTATATACTCAAATTTTTCGTTGAAACTTCCCGTGTATATGGAAACAGCACTTGTAAACATGCCATTTACATTTTTCCCTGACAGGTATTGAGGCATTTGCTATATCTAATGCGAACAGCTGATAGGGCTGTTCAAAGGCGGGTTTCTTTGGCTCTTGCTCACCTCTGTTCACCTGAGGATCAGAGAACAATCTTCATTGATAATAATGGTATACTCTACTTCTATATTTAATAATCTCTCTCTGCGTGCATGCGTGTGTCCAGTGCACACCTCACGAATGGTGCACACCCCTAGTGGGCCACCTGATGGTCCTTTTTTTTTTTTGTAGAAATGAGGGTCCCACCCGGACCTTCAAAACAACCACCCAATCGCAACCACCACAACCCCCACCCCTCCAGATGGGGAACACAGGTGGGCCCCACATCCAGCTGTGCAAGGACTCTTAGTGCCCCTGGAGCGCACCTGATCAGTACTCATGCACACATTTGACAGATTATGATGGTCATCTTGTCTGCATGCAGGATTGGAGTTGCTTTTGGGTCTTATTGGTTCTACAAATCCTCAGCAGCAGCATGATGGTTCAGGGGCATTATTTAAGTTGGCTAACAAAGCCATGTCACTTTCTCCTATGGATGCAGCCCCTCCATCGCCAACCCCACAGGTACTTTTCCTTTGGAAATCTCTGATTTATGTGTGTTATTGTGTATGTTTTCTCATTTTCTCTCATTAAAAATAGCACATACTACTTTAAAAAGGTAATGGTTTGTTAAGCGCAATCAAACAGATATGCTTGAAGTAAATTTCTGTCTGAACACCTGTCGGTCACTTTTTGTTTTTGAACACCTTTTTTTTTCTTTTTATTTTTACATTTTTTTAATGGTAACATAAATAACCCTAAAACCACTCATCATATTGAAGAGATAAAGGTTTTGTTGACATTCTCAATTATGTTTGACTCAAGAGTGGAGACTATTAAAAACTGGCATTGGAATCTTTCAAGTAAAATTCTCTGCTAGCAGTTCATCATGTATTGTAATCACTGTTGTTATTTTTGGTCATAACATGATGTCCTTTCTCTGACAAACAAATTTTCATGCAGGTATATTTGGGGGAGCAGTATGTAAACAATGCTACGCTGTCAGATGTTACCTTCATAGTGGAAGGTAGCAGTTAACTTCTTGTGAATAATTCCTGTTGTTTGTTTGTGGCTTCCTCAATCCTAGTTATTTTTAGATCATGCGCTTATTTTGTGTTTTTAATCAGTAACAGTGCTTAAGTTTTGCTAAAAGAAAAATGTGCACTGAAGAAAGAAAACACTATCGATATAAGAGATGTATTTTTTCATTCAAAATACATTTTTTATTCTTAAATGGTATCTGCATGTACAAATGCACTCCTTCTAAATCATCAAACTTAAGTACCAAATCATTTTAATTTAAAAATGAACGCCAAATCACCACGGTCATCCCTCCTTTTCCTTGGTCTACCTTATCACACTGTTTTGGTTGCACTAAATTACTAATTTGGCATGAAACCCCCTCCTGAAAGTATGTAACACTTCTCAAATCTCTAGAACCTTCTAGATCATGTTCATCATTATTTTTTTTCTTATGTAAAAGCTATTTAACAAGGGAATTTCATATTCCAAGAGACCTCACATGTCAACAATAGACAATTCTAATAAGAAATGACACAAATAGTCGCAGTTCATGGTTTTCATTAATCAAAATTTAGTAACATTTTGTATTATTTTTGCAGGTGTAATGGACTTTCATCATTATTTATTTAATCAATGGTTGATATAGCATACAATTGCATTTTATATCTTTTATATAGCTCTTGTACACTTTCATCCTTACATATACGTATTTAAGTCAATATTTGTAATATTTAGCAAAATTAATAGCTAAATTATACCATACAAGTGATTTTTAATATCCAGGAGAAAGTGTAGATCAAAATGGAGGTTTTGAGTTGGATGTTATAGACCACCATGGGTTCGCACAGTGGAGACAAGCTAGTGAAGCCTTGTGGGATTGTTAAATGTCACTTTTGAGAAAGAGCATTTTTACGAGATGGTGACACATCATATTCTAGGTCTTGCTTAATTGTTTAAAGCTAGATGTTAGGCAATGAAGAAACATGAATAAGCTAAGTTAAATGCATTTGGGATGCATCCTGATGCAGTCTATCTGAACTTACCAGTGGGAGCAGTAATTTAACTTCACACTAGTGACACAGTGGCAATGTGAACATTGCTTTGCAATGACATGTATAAAAAACAAATGATAAGCCAAAAGGTTAGCTAAAGTAGTTTTTCAGCAAGTGATTCATGATTGATGTGAGGGAAATGCTCAAAGTAGTTATCTTTGGAAGATGATGAGATTAAATGACATCCCGTTACCTAAGCATGCACAGAAATGGTATTTGCTTGAGTTGTTAGTTGTTACCTATGAATTGGAAATGGTCATTATGTTTGGATTTTATGTTATTTTAATTTGATTTATTGTGGTTCCGACATAGTGCCATACAATTGTGTATTGTAAAATATGTTGCAAAAAAGCAAGCATTCTCATTCTGTGTGATTAAAAATATAGAACAAAAGACCAGGAAAAAATAACTAAGTCTTCATATAACAATACATTTGTAAGGAATATTAGGCTTATTGAAGTTTCAAAACTTGAGAGATTGGGGGAGGCTTTAAAATAAGTTGCTTGAAGATGGAATGCATGAATTGCAACTTCAGTGGTGATGTTGATGGAATCCTGATCTGTTGCAATTGGACTGTCTAAAACCTTAGAACCCCATACCAGAAAATATTCAAAGAGAATCCTGCAAATAGGGTATTGAAAAAAATAGCAAAATAGAATTCTTGTAGTTGACCCCAACAGAGCTAGGGCAAGTCTTTGATTATGATGGTGACCAATTCTCATAGGTTTGCAATTAAGTTTTCATTTTTAAATAATTGTAATGTACTATACATATGTAAGTTTTCATATACTAATGTATTTGCAAGGCATATTGGGCTTCTTGAATTTGCAAATTTTGTGTCGGGTGCCAATTCCCTTGTAAATAATACTAATGCGCTGTATTTATGTAAGTTTTCGCATACTAATATATTTGCACAGCATAATGGGCTTCATGAAGTTGCACATTATACTTGCTTTCAATATCAATTGCCGTTATGTCTTAGTTTCATAATGAAGCTTATCTTTTTATGGATGACCCTAATATTGTTAAGTGATGTTCCACTTCATTTTGGAGAAGACTTTCAACTGTATTAAAATCATTAAAAAAGGTATTTATGATTAGAGTTTTTTCCATGGTTATTCATTTTTCAGGCAGACGATTCTATGCTCACAGAATTGCCCTTCTTGCTTCTTCAGACACATTTCGTGCAATGTTTGATGGCGGTTATAGGGTGAGCAATGACATTCTACATGCTAAATCTGTTTGTTATTCAATGATGATTATGTTTTAGGTTTTTTTTCCATGAATGCAAGGGATATTTTTTACATTTAAGCCATGATTGTAGGATTGCAAGTTGCAACTGGTTTATGCAATAAAAAAACTCTTAATATGTGATTTTTGCATCTTCTATGAGCTTCCTAATCTTTCTATCTGGAAGCTACAACTATGTTATAGTTCTAGCTTTGAACAAGCAACTGATGGAGTTATGGAAATGGAAGTGGCATTTTGTAGTGCATTTAGGAAATAATGGTCAAGCCAAAGAGATTTTGGATAGTCGCCCATTTCTATCTGGTTCGATGTCTGTAAATATGATGGTTTGTCTTTTCCACTGATTTTTCAGTGTCATTGTTTTTTCCTTTTGCCCAAGTTCTCTAAAGAAGTCTGGCAACTGTAATTCCAAACTGCAGCTAGATGTCTATAGCCAAACTACTCTTTTATATGCATTTATTGTAAAGCTGATTGCATTTTCTACCTCAGGAGCCATTTCTCTTTGATTCTCATTTCTATCGCAATATAGGCCTGCTTGATTTGTTGTTTTCTTTTCATTACAATCTCCATTATTGTGTGGTAAATTTTGAATAATGGAGTAAATGGCAAAATGCATTGCAGGAGAAGGATGCCAAAGATATTGAGATTCCCAACATTAAATGGGAAGTTTTTGAATTGATGATGAGGTTTGTAATCTTCCGCCCCCCCCCCCCCCCCCCCCCCCCCCCCCCCCCCCCCCCCCCCCCCCCGCTCTCTCTCTCCCTCCTGTTTTGCGGAAACTGTTTTTGTGATATTTGACATATGGTTTGTGTCCAACAGGTTTATATACACAGGCTCCGTTGATGTTACACTAGATATTGCGCAGGATCTCCTTAGAGCTGCTGATCAGTATCTTTTAGAAGGTCTTAAGCGGTTGTGCGAGTGCGCTATTGCACAGGTGCAGAGGAAATGCGATAATCCCTTTGTCGTTTATTTATTTATTATCGGACATGGATTGTTTTTGGGATGTGGATTGTTAATAATCAAGCTTTGAATTGTTCAGGATATATCTCTTGACAATGTTTCGGGCATGTACGAATTATCGGAGGCTTTCCATGCCATGTCCTTGAGGCATGCATGCTTGTTGTTTATCTTAGAGCACTTTGATAAATTGAATACCAGGCCTGGGTACTCTCTCTCTCTCTCTCTCTCTCATCATGATCATGATCATCATCCTGCTATTCAACTTATGGACCCTACAGTTGATGTATGATGAACCTAAAGTCTCTGTTGAATAATCTGAATCTAATTATGGGCTAAAATATATAGAGAGGAAGTATGGCTGTTGGTCCATATGCAGTGGATTCCAAAACTTTTTTCCTGGAGGAACCAGCCTGTTGATGGGACATGACAAGCTGGATTGCTGACAGACAGTATCCAGCTGTGTAAAAAGCTTGGCTGGGATAAAATTGAAAATGCTCATAACTGGGACTCAAGAATTCTATGAGTGGAAAGATTGTTGAAGAGTATTTTAAGTTCTTTATCAGACATGTGATATGGTTTTGCAGGTTCTCTCATCTGATTCAACGTATAATCCCTGATATCCGCAACTACTTTTCTAAGTCATTTAAGCATACCTGGCTATAGCTGCTCATTCCTGATTGTCTTACTAACCCACAGATGATAAGGAATTAAGAATTGTGTTGTACAGTTGGGTTGTTCGTGCTGCTCTTGATGCTAACTGACGGTGTTCTGAGTGAAGGGAAAGCAAAATGTTTTCAATGCAAATCAGTTCACTTATTCTTTACATCCTCATGTGTCTCATCTATTAATTACGAATGTCTAGTTGATCCCTGCAGTTTTGGATTCGGACTCCACCATAGCTTCCTATTGCTGATCAGACTGGGAATTGATGTTGAGCCATTTGGACAAGCTTCTCATAGCCAGAGGCTGAATCATTCATCTATGGCTTCCTATCAGAAGTTGCCATGTGAGGCATCTTACCAAAGAATCAAGCTTGCATTTTAGTTGCAACACTTTTAAGGAGAATTCTAATTCCTAATTCCTGCAGCACATTTAGCCTACAGAATAATCTGTTTTAGCATCACTTTCAAGTGAACATTTCTGTATCTTGATATCTTTGAAAAATGATCGAAGTCCAACAAGGTGGATTGTAATATCAGTTCAACTCACTGTGGGGCTCAATGCTTTTATTGGATCTGGATGGATTTTTGACATATAGGGTCTGTTTTTGGGTCTGACTTGGGTTGAATGTAATGGATTTGGATCTGACATTGAGGTCATGCTTGGCCACCAAATCCTTGGGGAATTTTTTCTGCTTTTAAAGTTGTGGGAAACACATGTTTGGCAATTGTAAATTCCTGTGGATTTGACCCACCAGAGTTCCTCATGTTTTTAGGATTCTTAGGTCTCATCCTCTCCCGTAGGATATGGAAATTATCAGTTGAAATGGGGAGGTTAGGATTCTTAGGTCTCATCCTCTCCCATGGGATATGGAAATTATCAGTTGAAAGGGGGGGGGGGGGGGGGGGGTGGGGGGCGCGCGGCAGCATGTGGTATAAAATCTTCAAAATAGTGGATTTCTCGCTTGTTACCAAAAGTGACTTAAAGGTAATTCTCAACTGCACATTCTTGGTGGAAAATTTCCTGTTCCAGGGGTTGTGAGGAGTCTTCGAGTCTGCAGATTCCTCACGTCCAAATGAGACTAAGGGGTAAGTAGCAATTTGGATCAAATTCTAGGCCAAAGGCAAGACCTGGATATCAGGCAGAGTTTCAAATTTGCAGATGCCTTAATGGTTGGATTTCCTTCGTCAACCCAGATGTATACATTAACTAAAGACTACAAGGACTGATGTTGAGCTCCCAATGGAGATTTGACATGGAATGAGATCTCTTATATTAGTGTGCTTTTGAAAATTTTAAAATTGCTATTGAAAAGTTTATCTTAGTGCATGGGCTTTCTTCCATTCTGTGATGCCGGTCTCACTTTCATGAACCAAAGTTAGGAAATATGGTCAATAGCTTTAGAGTCAATATAAACACAAGTTATTAAGATTATCCTATGTTGATTAGATTAGGACAAGATGATTATAGGTGTACAGTTTAGGCTGTAGGTACCCTGCATTGTGTATCTGGATCTATATTTGTAGTCAATATCAAGTGGACCCGAATTTTTATCAGTTCCAAAGCTGTGATAACATTCATGTTCATTTTATCTAGCTGACAAGTTTTAGGTTTGATCTTATTGTCAGTGTGGATGTGGACTAGATCTTCTATTTTTCATATTGAATCCAAGTCCTATTCCTGTCTGAAGATTCCTTAGGATGTTTATGAGGGTTCTCTGCAACCTGCTGTTCATCTATCCTATAAACAACTAGGGTGGCAAATGGGTACCTGATAATCTTGAGTATTGGAAGTTTGATTCCAAATAAAGCAAGTTTGAATGGAACTTATTCTTGGATTTGGAAGAAACTTTGATGTAGATTTGGATCCAAACATATAGGATCCAGATCTTATTATGTTCTAACCTGAATATTTGGTCTAAGATGATCGGATTCACACACTACTATATATCTTTATATATATATATATAGGTTTTAAGAGCCTATATAACTCGAGCCATATTGCAATTTAAGAGTTTATTTAGCTCTATTAATATATCATCTAACAGCCCCACTTACGTTTTTAAAAAACTTTATTTCGAAGCTCTTTAATCTAATTATACGAATGCACTCCAAATCTTATTTTTAGTCTGGATACAAAACATTGGTTGTGCCTAATTGGGTCTGGATCCAGCATGATTATGTGATTCAACCTGTTTGCATCCTTAAATATGACCGCTGTGTAGGTCTGTGACCTCAAAAGTGCAATTTAGAATTTGGAAATACAATTAAGACTTAAGAGTGCTCATGGCTGGGCTGATGTTTATCTCGGCCTAGTTTGGGGCTGCAAAGTGGGCTGGCTCGTCTGAAGTCTGAACCTGCGTCACCCACTCAATGAAATGTAACATGCAGGGTGGACTTGTTCCGGTTTCGTTCGGGCATAAATAAAGCTACATGGAATTTGGGTTGGATAACGGCCTTCAATATGGACTTTGAAGTTAATTGTTTTTTACTGTGTTTAGCCTCGGCAGATCTACTAGGACTGAATTTGTGAGTTTTGACTTTCCCACTGAATTTGTATTTATTTAGCCTTGTCCATTTTTTTATGGGATCTTGCCGAGTCCATTATTGGCCTCCCGATTCCTATCCTATATACTTTAAGTTGCGATGGGGTTACGTTTGCTGGTCCTTCTGTAAATCCATGAATCAGAATCATGTCAAACATCATTTCATTGTTTTTCACTCTAATGGAGCCCTCTATCGATTGCACATTATGTACTTTTCTAATTTTATAATTTTGTTGTAACAAGCTTAAATTTCCTAGCTAAAAGATAAGTTTTGAAGATGCTGACATTACATTGGGTTATCTTCGTATCTAAAAATTAATTTGGCTTTATGCCAAAGAGGTTAATTATGGAAGTTATCTTAATTATGAAAGCTATATTACCATTTAAACAGTTAATAAAAAAATATCAAGCAAATAGCAAAAATCTTGATATAGTCTTCATCAATCTAGAGAAAGTATGTGACATGGTAACTAGATATTTGGTTTGGCAAATTTAGATAGATAAATCCTTAGATGATATATTGTTATCATTAAAAACATGTATGAAGAAGTGTAGTGAGCATGAAAACAACTTATGAAGAGACGTGTGAGTTTCTAGTGACTGTAGGTTTGTACATCAATTACCTTTAAGTCCTTATTTTTTTGCACTATTATATTATAGATAAGTTAATTGCCTATATATAGAGGTACCTTGGTCTGAGTTGTTTGTGGGTGATATAGTGTTTATGTATGAACTAAGAGATGGCGTAGATGTGATGAGAGGCTTTAGAATTTAAAGATGTTAAAATTAGTGGTGCAAAGATGGAATTTATGAATTGCAATATCAATGGAATGTTAGTAGGGATGTAAATAGTCAGATCCAAGTGGCAACACTGGTTGATTCAAACCTAGATCTATATTTATAGAGCTGAATACGGTTCTAACATGAAACCTTTGAGTTTTATCCAGAACTGACATTGACTTTAAAAAAGGAATCTGGTTCGTAATTCGGATCCTAAGTAACATGTGTGTTTCATTAGTATAATATGTATGATTAAAGTTAATTAGACTCTTAAGTATGAATATAACTCAATCTATGTAGGCCTTAAATCTACATAATCTACATGTCCTTTTAACATGTGAATGTGATTGTCCTATTCTAGATTCTTTGGTTGAAAAATATAAGACTTGACCAAAAGTCATTATCCTGTGTGGGTCCCACCGAAGTAGGATACTAGGAGGTTTTAGATTAGAGACGGACCTAACCTTCGGCAATTTTGCACAAAGTGATTGCTCGTAAGTCTCAAATATGCATTACCACCATAGTTGTCAATTTCGTTTCGTTTTGGCTGAAAAGGTTGAAATTTTTCGTTTTAGTTAAGTGGCCAAAATGAAATTTGACACAAAAATTTTCATTTCAAATTTCGGTCCATTTCTACCAAAATTTTGGGTTTTGGTCAACATGTGATATTTTTGAAGAAATTATTTGACATTATCTTTTATTTTTTTATTTTTTTATTTACTTTTCCTACATATATATACTTTGTATTTCTTATATTTCCCCAAAACATAATTCTAAAAAGTGTTACTAGAATGGGTTAAAACCATAATTATTACTTTATTATTATTTTTCTCCATATATAAAAATAATTTTAATATTTTTTCCAAAATGTAATTCCAAAAGGTTTTGTCAAAATTCCGAATTGATCGAAACTATTCATTTTGGAGGCTAGATTGAAATGGTGTCTAAAATGATATTGACGACTATGGTTACCACACATGACACTATAGACTTTCTACCATTGCACTAAAGCAATGACCCTAAATAAAAGATTAGACTCTAAACCTAAATTCCTCCTCCATCCAAAAGTAGGTCCCATACCCCTTATTTGGAATCAGAAAATTTAGATACTTGGATAATCCGATACCCATTTGTTACTCTAGAGATATGTAAAGAGATGTCTTAAGGGAGATAAAATAAGGATAGTTCTTTTCGTACCGGCAGGGGGGGGGGGGGGGGGGTTGAAAGGGATGTGCAACATATGATAAAAGCTAGTGGTTGAAGTAGAGACTCATTTCTAAAATGCTTTATGTTTATTGATAAAGATTGAAAGATATTTTTTACAAGAAAACAATTAGACTAACTATGACCTATGCGGCAGAATATTGCCTAATTATAAAACAACACATGCAAAAAATGAGTGTGGTATATATACGAATGTTGAGATAGATATGGAGTACAATAATAAAAGTTAGAATTATAAATCTGCACATTTAAGAGCATTTAGTATAGTAGTCAAATTCAATTCGTTTAAGCTTAATCAGCCCAAATTGTTCAATTCAGTTATGGTATTGAACTAAAAAACCTACTATAAAGTATTAGGTCTGAAATTTTATGTTTAATCAAAATTAGCATTCTAGTTTTGAACTCACTGATCTAAAATAGGCCAAAATCCCCGATCTCAGCCAAATCAGGTACAAAATAGTTAGAATAAAGTTTTGATGAAGATGATGTTGTATGTGAATCACATGGTGTGTATTGATAATGATTGAAAGAAATTTTTTATAAGATAATGATTAGACTAGTTATGGCCTATGGCGGTAGAATATTGGCTAATTATAAAACAATGCATGCAAAAAATGAGTGTGGTAGATATAAGAATGTTGAGAAAGTTATGGAGTACAATCAGAAAAGTTAGAATCAGAAATTTTACACATTTAAGAGCATTTAGTCTAGTAGTCAAATTCAATTCATTTAGACTGAATCAGCCCAAATTGTTCAATTCAGTCACAGTATTGAACCAAAAAACCTACCACAAAGTATTAGGTCTGAAATTTTATGTTTAATCAAAATTAGTAGTCTAGTTTTAAACTAACTTATCCAAAATAGGCCAAAATCCCCAATCTTAGCCAAATCCAGTAGAAAAGAGTTAGAATAAGGTTTTTATGAAGATGATATTGTATGTCGTTTGTGATTCACTTCAAATTTTAGAAGTAGCTAGAAGGAAGACTGAACAACTCTTATTACAACTTTATTTCCTATTCCTCCTATTCCTGCAAAACCACCAGAATGTATGTATACTCGTAAAAATTGCGGCTTCTTTAGATGATTCTAAGCACTGGCAATTTAACAAAGAACCTTTGTTTTGTCCATGGCTTGGGTGGTGACTCCAAGGCCGTCTAGGGGTTGACTCACCCTATTCTCTAAAAGATAGAGCCCAGGTGCTGCCTCCAGAGGTTTTACTAAATTAGGGACTCCCACGTTGTCCATGATGTTGTAAACTTTTATCTTTAATGAGATCTGGGGCATAACATCTTCAAGTTTACCCACTGTCAAGCATGTTTGTTTTAATGCTAATGACATGTCTGACAACACAGCTTGTTGAGGTAGACATTTTTCTCATAACTGCCTTCTTTCACATAATGTCATGGGACTATAATGTATTTCTGTTTCATTTATCTTTTTCACTTCCTAATAAAGTTGTTTCTTTGTCACCAGCTGCGTGCGATCAAAATGGTAGCTTTGTATTATAATTTTAATCAACCCCTTTTTACTAGAAAAGTTATTACAAGGTTTAATGGGCATGAAGCAAATTGAAAGTTTAATGGGGACCCCATGAATTTTATTCCTTTTATAATTTAGTTAGAGTCGGATCAATCTCATTTGCTTTAAGAACAAAAATAGCTGCAAACTTACCCATTGCACCCACTAAGGGCCCTTTTACTTGCTTCGTTTAATTCTAAGAATCTTGTGTGGGGGGGGGGGGGGGGGGGGGGGGGGGGGGGGGGGGGGGTTGTGTTAAGGGCACATTTGATACCAGGTGATGAGTCTGTAGATTTACAAATTGCTTATTGCGGGGGGTGGCGTTAAGAGCACATTTGATACGGGTGAGGAATGTGTAGACTTAACAAATTGCTCACTGCCTCTAGCAATGGAAAATCATAACTATGGATTTTATAGTTGAGGATTGCTCATGTACTATGTTTGGTTCACATTGTAGAATTATTGTAGATTTCCTCTATCCATGTTCTGTACTGAACTCCAAAATCTGCTGAAAATAAACATCCCAATAATATGAGGCCTTTGACGGTCAGCCATGATCTAGACTTGACAGCTAACAAGTGGGCTCACTTCATGATATTAAAAACTAATACCCCTTGGCATAACTTCTCAATGATTGAATTGATGGACCCGCTCACCATATTGACCAAACTAAAATTCCTTCCAATAGACGCGAATAAACTGTCATCTTAAACAAACTAAGGGCACTTAGCACAACTAACATGTGTTTTAACTAATGGAACCCACTTCAATAAATTGAAAAACTAAAACCACTTAACACAGGTGCACATATAGATGAACTGATTAGACCCACTTCTTATCAACTAATGAAACTACTTTCTATGGGTGAGATATCTTAATTAACAAACAACTGAGATTCATTCATTGAATAGATTGATTTAATAGTGCCTAAAATTGAAATTTAAAAGGCCCACAACATGAATAAACTCAAATTAACTAAATGTACAAAAAATTTGGGGAAGTCTCCCCTTCACAAGAAGGCATTCTAGATTTTCTTTATCCTCATAAGGACCTTTTATATAATAAATCACTTTAAAAACAACCTTTTACCCCGTAAATAATTAATTTTCCAATAATTCATATTCAATAAAAAAAACTAAAACATATCTCCACTCAAGTCAATACTAAACCACAAACACAATAACTAAGTAGAAGTGTCCACTACAAGAAAAGTTAATTTTAGCAACGAGCAAATACTACCTCATTCCTAAATTTTCACCGCTGCCTTTTAAGTGAAAAAAATGCCTTGTTTTTCTCATTTGTGGTGAAAAATTTTCTGCAGGTTTTGGTCACTTTGAGTGGTGGTTATTTCCCGTATTAGGGCAATTCATTTCTGCCGCTAAAAGTCTTTACTTTAGTGAAGGCATTTTTTGTCCACTCCTAATTTCAGTTTTTAAAAAGATCACAAAAGGGTAATTAGCAGCATTCACATCCATACACATTCATACAAAACAATCATCAAATGGTTTAAAAGATCTAAAATTGAAACCCACACACTTGCTTAAACTCGAAAGTACAAATTACAAGACTTGACAATCCATACATACCACATTCATCCAATTCATTTTTCCCAAATGAACACATACAATGAACTTTTTGAACAGACATAGAACCCTTAAATCAACTAGATACAGAATCATTGTTAGGCAAATGGCATGCCAGATCCACCACTTCAAAATTAAAGAAATAACACCTTATTACCATATGACCAGATCAAAAGATGATGAGGAAGAGGCTGATTTAATCCCATCACCTTAAGTTCCAATTGGACAATGATAATGGTCATCGGTGGAACTTTCACCATCACTGACCTGTCTGGCATCATTTAATTTTATCAACTGGTGTTCCTCAAAATTTGATTTATTCCTTAAAATTACAAAGTGAGCAGAACTGACTCTCCACTTAAGAAGAAGCGGCCAAGAGTGGTGAAGAACAGTCTCCTAATCCTAGGGTGAACAAAATACAAGACACAGCCTATCCTTGTAGTCAGAGGGAAGCTTTTCATAAATTCACCTCAAGATAGATAGGCCAGGAGAGTTATCCCCTTCTGCACAACACTATTGATGTAGACAATGCAGGATGGCCCCTGTGCCAATTCAGTAAACATCTTGTGGAAAATGTACCTCTTTAGGCGCTATGCACTTACCACTGGAGCTGCAAATTTTCAACAACATGAGAAAATGGTGCACTAATACTGAGAAGCTTTTCACAAGAAAAATAAAAAAAAATTAGCAAAGCCGAGTACCTGAACTATCAAGTCCATTTATCATGAACCCAATTAAATCTGCCAAAACTAGACAAATTGGTCATCTTGAATAAAGGAGAAGAGAAAATGAAGAGTATTTATATATTTTATTTTAAAGAAACCCCTGCAATCTTATATTACCAATCACATTCCTTTCAAGGTCCAATATGCTAAATTTTAAAAATGCAAAACTACTACAAGATCAATGGGTTTCAACTACTCACTTAAACTAGAATGAATGTAAGTAGTAAAATTATAATTCTTATGGAGAAACAGGATAGCTGAGAAAATGTCGTAAAAATGACAAGAAAGAATTTAAATCCAATTAATATTCCAATTGAGCTGTACTAAGCTCATTGTGAATCACTGAAACCCAATGGCAAGAGTGAGGAGCAGTTTTATAAATGCACAACATAGAATGGGATATAGTTTGTCCAGCTTGTGTCCCAAATAAATACACAATGTGTTTCAGTTCCTAATCAATACACATCTTCTCTTGGCCATAGTTTATTGCTCTTCCCATGAGGGGAAGGCAGGACTGAACAAAGCATTTGGTCTGGGAATGAGCAAATTTACCAATTATTCACACAATGATAAGCGAACCCATACCATGGTCAAGAAATAGATAACTAAATTAACAATAAGAACATATATAAATTTAGTTATAGAAAATACAAGAGGAAATCTTAGAATAAATAATCAGAAAAATCTTGATTCATCCATAAGAACAAGTAATAATTTCAAAATAAACAATCAAATGACTTCCAAAAGAATCAAATGGCAGGGAAGATAGAGGATGGCACATGGCAGAGGGGAACAACATGGGGCCAAAGAGACGGTGGGGTAAGAGAGGTAGGGCTTGGCAAGGGGAGGATTTTGAGAGAAAAGGAGACTCAACATATGGTTGGAGAGAGGTGGGAGTGGGCTCAGTAGGGGAAAGGGGGAGCTCCGAAAGGGCAGGGTGTAATGCCAGGGGGCAGTTGGGTGTGATGGCAGTGGGGTTTTCTGTGTGGGGTGGGGTTGTGTGGGGGGGGGTGGGGGGGGGGGGGGCGGCGCGGTGGGGGGTGGAGGGGGAAGAGAGTTGGGAAGAGAAGGAGATGCAACGAGAGAGAAGATCTATGAGAGAGGTTGCCTCAAAGGGGAAGTGAAGATCGCAGATCTGTGTCAGAGTACTTGCGGAAGAGACGAGAAGCGGACATGAGTGCATAGAGAAATGAAGGCTGATGATTTCCGCCTTTATACCTATGCTGTATCACCTGTGGATTTGCAAATCCGAAGGGGGGGCTTCGGATCCGAGAATCATCACTTCTTAAGATTTCTTGCGGCCCAAATCATCAGGTTTTTGCTGTTACCAAACATAGTTTTTTCATAAAATTGTAGAAAGAGGAAATCATTACCCCAGTGACTTTGTTACCAAACATGCCCCAAGTGCTTCTCAGAAGAAGAGGATCTTCACCTTTAATCCTTTCCTTCTATCAGAGAGCACTAGCCTTCTTTAATAGACAATCTACTAGAAAAAAGATATTAAAGAACTGTGTATGGCCTCACATAGATGTTACATTTAACTGAGTATGAAACTGTTGTACCTCGATAAAGAAGGTTCAAAGTCATTAATTTATTCATTCTCATAAAGGGAATGAGATAGAAACTTAGAGAGAAGGCAATGCAATCACATGCTCACGTCAGAAGAAGCTCCCACGACAGCCCCACTCCAGCTTTGGCCTTAACTGAAGCTTCACAAGCTACTCATCCTAGGCCAATATCATAGAGCACAAACCTCTTGTCAGGGACATACCCCTCCTCTATCATGAAAGCAATCAGCTCATCCAACACCTCATAAATATAATTAGCTCGTGGATGCGACAAATCCTCGACTACAAAACTATGAACCTCCTTCTCAACCTCAATCCAACTCATCCCAGTATCCTTCTTCACTCCCATCTCCTTCATCCTCTTAATTGTTCTAGCTCTCTCTTTCCATCTACCTTGAGAAGAATATATGTTGGCCATCAAAACATAAGCTGCAGAGCATTCTGGTGCTATTCGAAGCAAGTGATCGGCCGCATATCTTCCCACCTCTAAATTACCATGCATGCTACAAGCGCCAAGCAGTGCCTGCCAAACAAGGACACTGGGTTCTATTGGCATCACCTCTATGAAGCATTTTGCTTCTTCTAGATGACCCGCTCGACCCAACATGTCAACCACACAAGCGTAATGCTCCATTCTAGGGCTGATACCATGAACCTCGGACATGGAATTGAACAACTCCATACCCTTTTTGATTGAGCCCACATGGCTACAAGCATGAAGAAGTGACAGGAATGTGATATCTGTTGGCTCCACACCTTCTAATTTCATGTTTTCATAAAACTGAAGTGCCTCTAGGCCATGACCATGGCGAGCGAAGCCTGCAATCATACAGTTCCATGAAATTGAATTCCTACAAGCCGTTCCGTCAAAGACTTTAATAGATTCCCCAAACTCGCCACACTTGGAATACATGTTGATGAGCCCATTGGCCACAAATGTATTAGAACCCAAGCACTTCTTGATCACCAATGAGTGAATTTGCTTCCCCAAAGACAACGATGTTATAACACCAAAAACCCCAAGAATCGCTGAAACCATGTTTGCATCAATCTCCATCCCTGCTGTCATCATCGTCACAAAAAGTTCTAGAGCTTTTCCTTCCAACCCATTTTGTGCGAAACCCACAAGCATCACTGTCATGGAAACCTCATCAAATTCCTCTACGGACTCGAAAATCTGACAAGCCTCTTCCATGCTGTTGCACTTAGAATACATATCCATTAAAGAACTTTCAATGCATAGATCCAAATCAACTCCGGACTTCAGAACTAATGCATGAATCTGTCTCCCTTCTCCAATTGCCTGCATACCAGAGCAAGCCGTGAGCGAGCTCGAGTAAGTTAGAGAATTAGCATCAACACCAGAACGTCGCATATCTACAAACAAACTCAAACTCTCCTCACAAAACTGACTCTGCACAAGCCCCGAAATCACTGCAGTCCAGGTAACAACATTCTTCTCACGCATTCCATCAAATGCTTGGCGTGCAGACCCAGAACACCCACATTGAAAGTACCCCGTTATTAGAGCATTACCAACCGTAATTTCCTGCTCAAAACCGCTTACAAACGCCGTAGAATGGATCATCTTGACTGCATAAAGGTGGTCCGGTCGGTCGCAAACCGATAAAATGGTAGTAAATGTCGCGTGATCAAATTGGAAAAGCATTGAACCCCACAATTTTCTCAACCAGAAGAATCCATTTCCAACATCTTCAAGTCGTAGATAACCGGAAATCAAGGAGTTCCAAGAGACAGTGTCTTTAATCGGCATTTCGTCGAACACCTTATGGGCGTCATACATTTTCCCACATTTGGCGTACATGGAGATGAGAGAGTTCCAAACAACAAGGACATGGCGGTGATTGCTCGAAGCCTCCAATCTGTGGAAGTTGGGATCTTTGAGGAGGGAGGCGTGGAGGGAAGAGCCGTGACGAAAATGCCCTTCTCTTCCGCATTTGGAGAGAAGGGTGCTGAGGTTGACGGAGGAGAGGGTAGAATAGGAATTTCTCAATCTGGGTTTGGAGAGAGAGATGGAACGAGGAAGAGTGGTTAGCCATTTTGCCTTCATCCATGAAACTAGAGCTTTTGAGTGAGTGCCGCAGTTTGCAGTGCAGAGTCTATGCTACCGACCCCGAGAATCACCAAGCACTCCTGGCGCACCCATAGGGGTTAAAAAGAGCCGAGCTGAGCCAAGTTGGGGTCCTGTGAGTTACTCAATTTTTCTTTCTTTCTTTATGCTTTTTTAGGTAAATATTTGTACTATATTTTAAATTTCGGTCAACATCTAAATCTTAATTAAAGAAAAGAAAAAAATATATTTAGAGGATTTTAAGGAAAAAACCCATTTGAAGTGCATTAAACACAATTAAGTTCAATTTTTTCAATGTGTATAGATTGAGTTCATGGGACCTAATCGTGTGCTTTTTTTTTTTTTTTGTTGCATATGTGGCTGAGTAACGCTAGCTGTATATAGAAAAAAAAAACACAGAGAAGAAATGAAGAAAAGAAAAGAAAGAAGAAAGGAAGAAGAAAATAGAGAGGAAGAAATACAGGAAAGGAAGAAGAAGAAAAGAAGAAAAAAGGAATAAAAAGAAAGGAGAAAGAAGAAAGGAAGAAGAGGAGAGGAATAAATGAAGAAGGAGAGAGGAGAAAGAAGAGAATAAAGAAAAAAAAACTTAATCCCTTCCTTTCGGCCTCTATTCTTCTTTTTTATTTCCTTCATTTCTTCATCTCTCTCTTTTTCTTTTTTTCTCTTCTCTTCTTCTTCGTTTCTCCTTTTTCATCTCTTTTTCTTCCTTTCCTCCTCCCTTCTTCTTCCTTCCTTTCTTCTTTCTTGTTTTTCCTTTTTTCACTCTTCTTCCTCCTCTCTTCTTCTTTTCTTCTTTCTTCTTTGTGTTTTTTTTTATGTACAATTGACTGATGCAGCCACACATATAATTTTTTTTTTCACACGATTAGGCCCATGGACTTAATCCATGTACATTGAAAAATTGTGCTTAATCATATTTAATACATATCTAAGGAGTTTTTTCCAATAAAATTCTCTAGAATTTATACACACAAATTGGGCTATACAACTAGATATCAATCTCCTTATTTGTTTGTATCAAAGGGATGCGCCTTGCTATGAGCTATTAAAAAATAAAGTATACATATAAAAATTTGATTGCCTTTTTTTCTTTGGACATGCTTCAACTCACACACCCCTGTCCCCTTATTAGCCAAGCTAGAGCTTGGGATGGTTCAGAATAGCTATCGTCTAACTGGAGCTTAGGCAGAATGGTTGATGCATGCCAACGTTATGTCAAGCTAAATAACGTCTAGAGATTGATAGGAGGCAAGGGAGTGAATTAACATGTCTCCTCTAATGTTTTAAAGCATGAGGTGGGGGAGACGGCTTGTCCCTTGAGTCTTAACTCGCCCAAGTTGCCCCAAAAGCCCTTTTTGAAAAAACATTATAATGGGATTCGCCGGTCTTAGCTCCTCATCTCATACTCAACAAAGTCACAACAGGACTGGATTGATTGGCCTTTCTAAAAAGGGACTTGAAACTAGGCCTGACTCTGTCACGGTTGAGTCCAGGTCAAATCAAATTAGTTTTAAAGGCATGGTACGAGCATGTTCGCAAACTCCACTCAAGTCAAGCACAAACAAGACAAGTGAAGTTAATCCATTACCAGCCAGCTTATTGACATCCATTTGATTCTCAACTTTTTGCTTATTGACAGGGATTTTTGCTTGCTTTCGAGCACAACTAAAACAAAAACCTGAACCGTTCCAAGCTTGACTTGAGTTAAAATTTAAAACTTTCAAATCAGATCATTGGACTACGAAATCCAACCCTAATAGGTGCGCACTACAAGAAACTTGTCTTTTAGTGGCAATTGTTTTAGCCGCGGTTGAATTTTCATCACTAAAATTACACATTTAGTGGCAAATATATTATGTTGCCACTAAATGTATTATAGTGACCACATTTAAGTGGCAACTAATCTGTCATAGCTAAGAATAGCCACTAATTCCTTGGCGGGAAGTTTTGGCGCCATAGGATTTTGGAGGGAAAGATATTTAGTAGCGATTTTTATTTCGTTGCCACAAATGGTATAATGTTTTAGTGGCGACGTTTTAGTTTTGTCGCTAATTACTTATATATCTTATTTTTAGCCGCAGTTTGTTTTGTGCCACTATATGTGCCCATTTTGTGGCAACTTTATATTGCCACTAAAGCTATACCGTGCGAAAATTAACTTTTAATGGCAACATATTTTTCCACAACTTAAGTGTCGTTGCTAAAAACTCACATTTAGTGGCAAAATGTGATATGGACACTAAAGGTATTATAGCGGTCACATTTGGCAGGGACTTATATGTCGCAGGTAAAGGTCATTTTGAAGGGAAAGAGATTTAGCATCAATTTTTAATTGTTTGCCACTATTTGTCTAGGTTTTTTGTGGCAACATTTAATTTTTATAGCTAATTGCCATATGTGTCATACATTTAGCTGTAGTATGTTTTTCGCCACTTTATATGCCACATTTTGTGGTGACTTTTATATTATTGCTAAGACTTATTACAAAAAAAGTTGCCTTTCAATGATGATAATTTTAGCTGTAATTTCATTTTTACCTCTACAAATTCATTTTAGGTTAAAAAAGGCAATGATGCTAAAGGTATTATAAATATAGTGGCTATATTTAGTAGCAAACCATTTGGAGAGAAAGCGATTTATTAGCAATTTTTAACCTTTTTCATCACCGATTGCTAGGGGTTCTCATGGACCCGGTTGGCCCAAGCCCAAATCGATATTCCTTATAGTTGAGGTCAGGTCGGGCTTGGATATTCCTTAACCTGGCCCAAGGCAGCCTATGAATACCCCTACTAATTAGTGATTACTAAGGTGTCTAACTTTTAACCACACTTTTTTTATCGGGTATAATCAAATTTTACTTAAATAGAGTAGGTCCAACTATACAATTAATCACACAATACTAAATGTACCAATAATGTCTTTTAGCATACTCACTGAGTCTTAGAATCATGTTGAAACTTGAACTTAGGGCTTCTTTGGCATCTTTAGTTTTATTATTATAGACTGATCCAAAATAAAGGTATTAAAAAAAGAGTCATAAAAAAAGAGCCTAGAATCAAAATGTGTGTTTGGTAATATGAGAATCTATTTTAAATAGACTTCTTTAAATAAATGGTTGAACCTTTTTCACAAATTTCTCAAGATCTACAGAGCATCAAGCTTTGATATTCGACTCCATAGCCGTATTCATTCTTCTAATAAGATCTAACGGTTTGGATTTTGTGTTTGAGACCCACAAAATTTAAAAAAAACAGCAAATAATTTACTTTTTAGCAAATATCTCAATATTGGTGATGATCCAACGGCTAAAGTTCGTTTTCCTAGTGATAATTGACCTTATAAACATTTTTAATGGTTTGGATTGTGATTTATTGTCGTAGATATAATAATAAAAAAGAAAAAAGGGACTGCCTATGGAATAATCCAAAATTAGGCATGTTACATCAATGGTTGAAAGTCTTTCACAAATTTCTCGAGATCTACATTAAATCAAGACTTGAAAATTGATCCCATAGTCCTGTTAAGCCTTCCAAACATTACAAACAGTTTTGATCTCGCGTATAATTTTTTTTAAAAACAATATCTAATGGCTCACACTTTTTTACATATATCTCAAGATTGGTGATGATTTAACGGCTGAAAATTAGATGAATGATCGTGTTTGATGTTGTGTACAATCCAACGTTAATTGGATCTTCATTTACCATCTTGGATTTGAAGAAATATAAAAAAAATGGTACTGGGTGAGATGGCCACATTATATCAGTCCTCATGAGTCCTTTCTATATCGTTGTTTAATCTTTTATTGTTGAATATCTTAAGTTATATAGTTTGATTTTTGGGTCATCCTTATAATTTATATATTCAGTAATGAAATTTATATCTAAAATTCAAACTACTAAAAATAAATACGTACTATCTTTTTATTATTATTTTTGTGAGAATTACTAAAATTTATTAAGATCTTAGTCAAAATGAGATTAAATATTAGTGTAGATTTTTTCATAAGCAAGCTTCATTAGTGTTTAGATTTCTTTAATGTAGAATTTTTAAGTGTGGTTTTTTCTAATATATAGTGGGCCCAACACATGTTTCATTAATGTATCAAATGAGTTCTATAAATGTAAAATTTGGTCAACTGATCACGACACAGCACTATCCCTTCTAATTGGACCTCTTTTGAAATATATAAATGGGACACATGCCCACCTAGTGGACCCCACCATACGTGAGATGCTACATGAGGACATGTATTCGCCACATTAGGGCTAAAAGGTGTAACTGCCGCAAGTTATTGTTAATAAAAAGAAAACGAGGGAATGTAGCTAGTGAAGGAAACCCAAAACAAAAAGGAGGGAAAGATCAAAATATTAGGAACATTAAGGGAAACCCAAAACAAAAAGAGGCAGAGGAAAGAATCGGAAGAAAATTGGAAGAGAAGGAAGAGAAGCAGCTCATAGGTTTGGATTCCTCTTTCACAAACACACTAATCCTAATATAATGATCCTTATTCTGTTTGTATAAATCTGCCTGTTTACTCTTTCTGTAGTGCGATTTGATCATTTTGATGTATGTTTAACGATGTTGTTGTATGTGTAATGATGTTGTGATGCATGATCTGTTGTAATCTAATTCACAATCATGTATGTCTAACGATGTTGTGCCAACAATTCTGTTGATCAGTCTTCTGTTTGTAACGGAATTGTTCTGGGATTACTACAATGCTGTAAAACATAGATTCACAAAATTGTCTTCAACGGAATCCATCTACCAAACAGTTCTATAAAAAAAACAAAACTGTTCTGCAAAACGATTCCCTAAACTCTGATCACGTTGAACTGTAACGATTCTGTTAATCAGAATCCTCAGTCTGTTGATCAGTAGATCAGATTCATAGACAAAACTATTCTGTAAACAGAACAGATTCACAACACAAAAACAATTCTGTTGATTTAATCAAATCAGATTCACCGAAACTGTTCTGCTGTAAAAAAAAAACACTATTGGTTCTGTTCACCGAAACTGTTTTGTTGTAAAAAAAAAAACACAATTGGTTTTGTTTCACTGAAACTGTTCTGCTGAAAAAACAAAAAAAAAACACACTATTGGTTCTGTTTCACCAGTTTCACCAACAAACAGTATTGGTTCTGTACTGGTTCCGTGTTTGTTTATTTTGCAACTAGTTCTGTTTTACCAGTTCTGCTGTAAAACTGGTTCTGTTTCACCAGTTCTGCTATAAAACAAAAAAAAAAAAAAACTGTTCTGCTACTGTAAGTAAAAAAAAAAAACATTACTGGTTCTGTGTTTGTTTATTTTGCAAAAGGACGCCAATACCCGTGGAAGGCGGTCGGGTTGGGATTTGCACCCCCCCTGCGCGCGATAATCACGCAGGATGCGCGTCGCAGGCACGCACCCGGTTAAACGTTTGTCGGATTTAGATCCTCTGGCCAAGCTCGGCTCATGTGCGCGCATAGGGCTTGTAGCAAAAGAGTTCAAAAGAACTTAAAGCATGAAGGACAAGGATGTATATATATAGTGCTCAAAGAGTTTGCACTTTTCCAATGTGGGACTCTTGAAAAACCACAAAGCTCTCTTTGTAAAGATAAACTATAAAACTCAATTGAAACCCCTTAAAACCCAACACCATCTATATATATTAACAAAGTTGAGTTCACCACAATAACTACCACAGTCATGTATTTATCCGATCTTAACCTCAAATCAATTTTCTAGCCATGCAAACACCATATACTAATTTAAACTCGTTATATTTAGAACCCTATAACTAGTTAGTAATAGTGTGAATTGAACACGCACATGAACACTTGAAATTTTGAGGGTTGCTTCCATACACATGAATTGTATTTTTGGAAGTGACTAAAATTAAAGAAATAAAAAGAAATATTCATAAGTGTCTAAGTAGGAAAAAAAAAAAGAAATAGAAAAGAGTAAAGATCTATGTTGCACCCATTTGTTTGCTTGGAATTGAATGACTTGAATTCCCTTGAAAACATGAAATGCATTTTTGAAAATGACTAAAATTGAAGAAATATGAGTAAAGACTAGCATAAAATATCGTGCTATGTATGGCTAGTGTCGCATGTAGATTGAATAATAAATTAAAATTAGTATTTAAACCAACTATTAATTAATTTATTAAAAATATAAATTGTGTGAATGAGATGCATATTTTTGTGACTTCTTTTGACATCCTTTTTCATGACATTTATTGATATTTTTACTTTCTCCCTTTTGTATGTATTTTTAAATCTTGATAAGTTTTTAAGGAAAAAAAATTAAGAGTGTGTTGAGTAGTTAGATTGTTATAGTAAGTTAAAAAAAAAAAAAAGAAAGTTAAGAGTGTATTTGGTAGTTAGATTATTATCATAAAATATATTAACTTTATAAATATAACTTCTTCATTCATGTTATTAAAATTTTATCCGAGCCAATCCCACAAGCATTGCATAGTTAATATTATAGTAAAATGTTTTATAATATCATAAAGATCATTTGGTTAGAGTATCGTAGAAGACAATAGTTAAGTAGAAATTCAATCATTACCAACATGTTTATTTGTTTCGTTGTGAATTGAAAAAATAAATAAATGAAAAAGGAAAGGCATCCAAGTAAATCATTACAAAAATTTTTAGGGAAATAGTGTTACAATTATACAACAATAACGTTAGAGAAAAATATTTGTTAGATTGTTAAAGAGAGATAAGCTAAGTGAGAAAGATTGTTTTTAAGGCTTAAGTATTTACATTAGAAAATAATAATAAATCAGCCCAATACTTTAGCAATTAAAAAATAGGAAAAAAAATCCACGAATGTCAAATTAAAACCAAAGCTTAAGGCTAGTTCTTCCAACTTATTTTTTAAAATAAAAAATGGCACAAAGAATGCCATGGTTTTCTTATAAAGATTTTTAACAATTTTAATTATATGGATGGCATAAAGAATCCCTGATGGTTTAACATGTGACTTCTAGTTTTTGTAGGTACATAATGAAAGCTAGTAACCTTTTGTCTAGTTTAACTCCTAGTCAAAGTTTATTTTGCAGATTCACCTTGGATCTTTAATTTTGACCATCTTGATTCAGTAATAAATATTTTTGGATATTAATTATGTGATGAGGACTATTTTAGGTGATGAAGATGAAAATATATGTTCAATTTATGGTAGGTACACTAATATGGATAAGAGTTGGATGAAGATTGAAGATAGACGACAATATGAGTATATAAATGGAGTCAAAAAGTTCTTAGACTTTGCATATGCACATACCGAACCAGGAAATAAGATTCGATGCCCATGTGTTAAATGCAACAATGTCTATTTCCAAACTAGGGATGATGTGGAAGCTGATCTGTATTATTATGGAATAGTTAAAGGTTACACTCCATGGACATTCCATGGGGAGGAGTTTGAGTTGAGCACCGACGAAAATGATGACGATGAGGGTAACAACGAAGAAGATAATTATGATGACATGCATGAAATGATACATGATCATTATACCGCAGCAACTGTAAATGCTTCAACAAGGGGGGATTTTGGTAGTAACAGTAATACAGTACCCGACTGTGAAGCAAATAAATTTATGAAATTGTTGAAGGATGCTGAACAAAAACTATATCCAGGTTGTGAGAAGTTCTCCAAGTTGTCGTTCATTGTTAAGCTATTGCATTTAAAGGTACTTAATCATTGGACCAACAAATCATTCACTATGCTACTTGAGTTATTGAAAGAGGCATTTCCGGAGGGTGAGACGCTCCCCAATTCTTACTACAAGTCTAAAAATATAATCCGTGACTTGGGCCTTGACTATATAAAGATTCATTCTTGCATAAATGATTGTGTACTATTTTGGAAGGAGCACGAAAACAAACAAGAGTGTCTAGAATGCAAAGAGCCTAGATATAAAATTATCGATGGTAAACGGAAAAAGATTCCTCAAAAAATCTTGCGCTACTTTCCACTAAAACCGAGACTACAAAGGTTATTTATTTCAAAAAAGACAGCAATAGATATGAGGTGGCATAAAGAGAAGCGTGTCAATGATGGGGTATTGAGGCATCCTGCTGATGTTGATGCCTGGGATGAATTTGACAAAATGCACAACTCATTTTCTCAAGACCCTCGTAATGTTAGACTTGGGCTAGCAAGTGATGGATTTAATCCATTTTCAAATATGAGCACTTCTCATAGTACATGGCCAATTATTCTTGTGCCATACAACCTACCGCCATGGGAATGTATGAAGAGTCCCTTTTTCATTATGTCTTTACTTATTCCTGGACCCAAGTCTCCTGGAAATGAAATTGATGTATATTTGCGACCTTTGATAGATGAGTTGAAAGAATTGTGGGAAGATGGGATCCAAACTTACGATGCTTATACAGGTACCAATTTTCAATTGCATGCTGCTGTTATATGGACTATTAATGACTTCCCTGCATATGGTAACTTATCAGGATGAAGCACTAAAGGTTATTTGGCTTGTCCTACCTGTAATAGCGATACATCATATATGAGGTTGAAGAATGGAAAAAAGATTTGTTATATGAGTCATCGTTGCTATTTACCAACAAATCATATATGGCGACATAGAAAGAGTTCTTTTGATGGTAAAAAGCAACTTCGAGAGGCACCAAAGCAATTGTCTGGGGAAGATGTGCTTGAGCAATTGAGTCACATCGAACGAGTGAAATTTGGGAAGACGCAACCAAAGAAAAGGAAGCGTGCCGATGATTTAAATTGGACAAAGCATAGTATTTTTTTTGAATTGCCTTACTGGAGAACCCTCAAATTGCGCCACAATTTAGATGTCATGCATATAGAGAAAAATATATGTGATAATGTTATTGGGACATTGATGAACATCGAAGGCAAAACAAAGGACAATGAAAAGAGTCGCTTAGATTTGCAAGAGATAGGTATAAGGCATCAATTACATATAAAGCATGATGGTAATTCCTATAAAATGCCCTGTGCATGCTACACGATGTCTATTGCTGAGAAAAAGAATTTCTGTGAATTCTTAGCTTCAGTGAAATTCCCTGATGGCTATGGCTCAAACATATCTTGACGTGTGAACATTAGAGAATGTCGAATTACGGGTATGAAGAGTCATGATTGCCACATACTTTTGCAAAGACTACTCCCACTTGCTCTACGTGGATCTTTAATCGACGAAGTTTGTGATGCACTAATTGAGCTTAGCCAATTTTTTAAGGAGTTGTGTTCTAGAACATTAACGAAAGATGTCTTGGAACGGCTAGCAAGCCAAATTGCTATAACACTATGCAAGCTGGAAAGGATATTCCAACCATCATTCTTTGACATTATGGTACACTTGCCCATTCATCTCGCACGAGAAGCAATTCTTGGTGGACCAGTGCAATATCGATGGATGTATCCAATTGAAAGGTAGTGTATTTTTTTTATTCTTATTATTAATTATACAATTGTCATGTTAAAATCATAGTGTTCTTTCATTTATCATCCTGATTTTATATCTTATCAGATACTTACACACATTGAAGTGTTATGTGAGCAACAAGGCATTTCCAGAAGGGTCAATTGCAGAAGGTTACATTGCTGCAGAATGCCTAACATTCTGCTCGATGTACTTGCATGGGGTTGAAACCAAATTCAATAGAGTAGAAAGAAATTACGATGGAGCTAACAGACAAATGCATCAAGGCTTGTCCCTTTTTTCATAGAATTGTCGTCCATTAGCGAAAGGAGAATATGGATACATTGATGATAAAGCTTGGGAGCAGGCTCGCATTTACACCTTGAAAAACTGTAATGAAGTTCTACCATTTCTTAAGTATCACAATTATCCCAGTGTATTTGATGCATATATAGTGTTTGTCAATTATCCAATTTATTTTTCTTAAAATATATTTTCTTAAAGGTTATAATTGTATATCTTTTTATATAGTGAACACAAAGAGGAGATGGCGAGGGAGAGTCTAAGGAATGTAGTAAAGAGACATGAGGAGAAGTTTTCTAAATGGTTTGAAGACCGTGTAAGTATCATTAAACATCTATGTTTTTATACTACATGTTAATTTTTATTATAATATATTTATTTCATTCACATATATGAACAGGTTACACAATTGTACAGTCAAAGGAATGCACACGTCAATAAAGAACTTCTAGATTTAGCACGAAGTCCGGATAGAAGAGTAACACGATATAAGGGTTGCTCCATTAATGGTCTCCGTTTTCATACAAAAGATCATGAGAAGTTTCAAAAAACTCAGAATAGTGGTGTGGTTGTAAAGAGAGATGACGAAACAGGAAACCAAGATTATTATGGTGTCTTGACAGATATAATTCAATTAAACTATTTTGGAGACCATAATGTTTTTCTCTTTAAATGTGATTGGTGGGACGTTGGCAAAGAAGATAGAGGAATCTAAAGAGATAAACATAACTATACCAGTATCAATTTTGCGAGAAGATGGAATACAGATGAGCCATTTGTGCTTGCGTCTCAAGTGGAACAAGTTTTTTATGTCAAAGACTTTCGATTAGGCAATGATTGGCATGTCGTTGTGAAGACATAGGCTCGAGACTTGTATGATATCCCAGAAGATGAAGATGAAGAGCTAATCGATGATGACGAGCCATTCCAACAGAATGAGTCATATAGTATAACTGACACATTGAAAGTTACTGGCGATGACTTTGTGGCATGGCCAAGAAATGATATTCCTCCAATTCTTGTTGATGCAAATCTTGTAATGAATGAAGAACAGAATGATGAGGATGTTAACACTTTTATTAATGATGAAAGTGAGGAGGATTGTAGCTCCACTGATTATGATTCTAAAGAAGACGGATTGAGTACAGATAATGATAGTGAAGCCAATAGCTTGATGTAATTTGTATCATATGTTTATTTTCATTTTTTATCAATTAAAACATGAATAAGGAAAGCTTATGTTCCATGATCATATAGCATATAGTAATCTTTTTTGGATTTAATACGTGTGCTTGATATGTATGCATATGCCTATTAAATAATAATTTAATATAAAGTATTGCAGATAGATCATAGACATGGCCAGTAGAGTCCGAGGTAGTGGCAGACGAGGAGGAGCTTCTGTAGGCCATCCCTTACAGTTAGGGCAACCTACATTAGAGACAGGACCCTCGGAACACACACAGGTTGAGGCATTTGCTCGAGATGAGGTTGTCATTAGTAGCACCGGTATGTTAAGTACCACTTAAAATTATGCATATACTTTTTATAGTTTATGCAACAATATATAAATTTATTAATGGAATATAATAATTTTAATTGTATTTCGATTGAATAGGGCCATGTACATCCAGGAAGAAAGGTCGAAGAAAGACCAGGGGCATTACACTTGCAAAGAGGAGGCGTGAAGGGGAAAAGCTAGTAGTGGATATTCCACCAGATTTGATGCGAGTTGTAGGAAACAATGCTCAAGCGTTGATCACTGAATTGGGTATTATTGTAAGACAAATGGCCCCACTTCAGTTTTCCAAATCTAAGGCAATTCCAGATGATGACAAGAAGAAGATGTGGCTTGCTACGAAAGTAAGTTATTTAAATTAGAAAGGTCATGTGTTAAATTGTAATATTATAGTTACATTTGATGTTACCACATTGTATATATGTTTACTATCATGCTCATATAATATTGTGCAGCAAAAGTTTTCTCTCCAAGAGGAACCTCATATTCAGGAAGCTATATATTAGCAACTGAATCGCCAATATAGGGACTATTGGCACAGGCTGCATAAGGATCATTATTCCAAGTATGAAACAGATGAAATGAGACTGGAGAATCCTCCCTCAGGTGTAAGCCAAGATGTCTGGGTTGATCTTATTAGGTATTTTGGATCTGAAGAATTCAAGGTATGCATATTAATTTCATACTTATGTCATTTGCTCCTTTGAATTTATCATTTATACTTATATTACTTATAATTTATGGTTCTTAAATGCAGAAAATGAGCAATAGAAACAAGGAGAACAGGAAAAAGTAGAAAATCCGCCATATTGCTGGGACGAAGGCTTTTGCTCGAATTAGCTATGATAGTGTAAACACTTATACTGTTTACGATAATTTGTTATTAAATTTATATTATATGTGTTAACTTGTGTAATGACAGCGTAATCCTGAGATGGGGAACGAGCCTTCCCGGACTAATTTATGGTTCACCACTCGATTTAGCCTGAAAAAAAATGCTTAGGTGGATCCAACTTCACAGGATGTCTATGTAACTTATTGCTTCCTTCTCTTTTTCTATTAATTTTCTTATATTATATATATTACTAAATTGATAAATGATCTAATTGGTTTTTGAATATAGGAGGAGTTTCAGAGGCTAGAGTCTCAGCCATTAGAAGAGGGTGGTGCTCCCATGACTGAGGATCAAAGGTTTGAGGCAGTGCTTGGACCAGAGCGATCGGGATATATACGTGGTCGTGGGGCTGGTCCAAAGCCCAAGACATCTACAGTCGAAAAACAGATTCGTGCGCGGCTAGAAAGTGAAAATGAGGAGCTCAAGAAGCAAATTGAGGAGGACAGGAGGCAAGCTGAGGAGGATAGGAGGCGACTAGAGTCCTTAGAGTCACAGATAGCTTCACAGAAGCAACAGATGCATGATGAGGTGCAAGCTGCGCTCAAGTCTCAATTCGCTACCCTCCTCCAGCAGTTCAAAGAGTCAAGGCAAATTATGATATAATGCATAACTCCTGACCAACTTGATGATCATGACTTTTGTTTATTTTATATGAGCTTTTATTTCTTTATGTGATGTTCAAATACTTTTTGGAACTTAATGCTTTTAAATTTAAATTTCTGTTTAAATACCTGTTCGTAATAACAATTTTTATTTTCTTACCTTATGTAAGCAGGTTCATGAGAAGCAAATAAATGAAAAGGAAAAAAACTTAATAAATTAATATTATTTTCTTTTATTTTTAATTTTTAATTTTAGCAGCAATAACAAGTCGCAAGTAAAACTCTTATATATAATATTTTTACTAATGACTTGTGATTGCTGCTAATAGTTTAACTTTTAGCTGCGACTACAAGTCACCACTAAAATTACTAATAAAACTACTATATTTTAATACTTTTAGTAGCGATTTATGTTTGTCGCTAAAGGTTTCGTATTTAGTAGCATCAAAAGGTTGTCATTAAAACTACTAAGTCAAATACTTTTAATGACAATTTATAGTTGCAGCTAAAAGTTATACATTTAATCACAACTAAAAGTTGCCACAAAAACTTCAATTCCATATGCTTATGATGATTTTTTAGTGGCAACTTTATACTAATAGCTACAATTATTTTTAAAATTAGCTACAATAAATCTTGTGACTAAATAATAGACTTTTAGTGGCAATTTTCTTTTCGTGGCAAAAAGTTTAACGTTTAGTTGCAACGTTGTAAAGTTGTAGCTAAAACAATTAGTGACACCACTTTTAGCGACGGCGTAGCGGCGATAGAAATGTTGCCACTAAAACATTTAGTGGCGACTTTGTTACTTTTAGCTGCAAAATATACCGCTGCTAAATGTCAACTTTCTTGTAGTGGTGGGTTGGGTCGAGTTCCCAAATACATTTACCATATTGACATTCCTATACAGCTATACTATTATTTATCCATTGAGAAACACTTTCTTTTTTCTCCGATGATTTATCATTACTAATATGGTTCAGATTTGTCCAATATTCTAAGATGACTCTTCCTTGTTCTCTCTCTCCCTCTCTCTCTCTTTTTAAGTATCTTGTTTTCTTTTTACTTTTAAGTACCCCAGCTAGGGACCTAGGACCCATAAGAACACCCACGCTTGAGGAAAGAGAGCGTGCGAAAGGTGACTTTGCAAGGCAAGGTTGCTCACACATGTAGGGAGGGAACAGTTGGGCACACGAGGGAAGGAGGCTTACACAAGTAGGGAGGAAGGACTCACATGCATGGGGAGAGACCTAATTCCTTAAAATTTTAGTAAAATGTACTGTCTTTCTTTTCTTTTTTTTTTCTTTTTTAAGAGCAATGATTGGTTTGCAATCTAGTGCATCTCTTAATTTATATACTAGCGCTTCAAGGATCACGCCCAATGCGGGCTATGTAAAAGAATAAATTTTATTTTAAAGAATTAAATTTGTTAATTTTTTAAGTATTTTAATAAAATAGACATGAATATTATTATATAAATCACAATAGAAACATAGTAAAACTTAAATTTAAAATATCAAATATTTTAAGAATAAAATTTATACACAATGTTTGGTCACATGCTTTATGTGAATTATCATGTGCAAGCCTAACGTGAGGTGGTTGAATTGCATATAACACATACGTTTGCACATACCAGAACCCAAAAAATTTTACTTAACCATCATTTGAAGCCAAAATGGAATTAAGTTGCAACTACCTGGCTTAAGCAAAATGGTCAATAAATTTGGCCCATTTGATATATAAAATTATATTTATAAAAAAGGCATGATTGGAAAGTTTTGATTTGGGTGGGTCAATTATTAATATGATCTGATATTTATAATAATTAAATATTGGAATTCTTGAATATCGTAATGATGAAAAACTTTAATCTACATCAAGAAATATCAATCCTACCCATCTGATTGGCCTACACTGAGGCATGCCCCCACATTAAAATTTGAAAATCTAATTGATGCTAGTTCTCAGCATATTCAAAATAAATTACCTTAGAAAAGAATACAGATTATGGACCAACTTAGTAAATAATGCAATTGCAACACATGCTCCTATTATGGATGTTGTCCCTAGTTTAGGAGTTGCCTACCATGTGGAGCTCACTTAGTATCATGACAATTAAGAGGGTTGTCTGGTGTTTGAAAGGTCTACATTTTATGTACAAAAAATTAATATAAGAATCATATATGACCACCACATCATAAGAACTTCACATTTTAGATTTTAGGATGTCACGTCTTGCACTCTCGTGCTTTTTCATGAAGGGGGGCAATTCTCTTTATTTATATAATTTTCTTAAGATAGGCCTGAGTGCGCCCTACCCATCAACAGGGCCTGAGCCGCCCATAATGTGAAAGAACAAAAAGAAAAAGAAAAAAAAAAGCATTATTGATGGGTTAAGATGAGTCTAGGTGATTATGGGCCACCCATAATCAACAATGCCGGGTCAACTAGATAATTATTACAAAGAAAAATTAAACAAAGATTACGAGCCACCCATAATTATGTCCATATAAGAATAAGTTATAAGAATTAAGCTTATATAAGTTACATATTTTTATATTTATTAATTAAGTGCGCCGACCGGATTCTACTAAATTACTTAATTATTATGTGCCATATAAGCTTATCAATTTATTCTTTTAACCAACAGATGTCTCACTTAATCATAAAAAAGATTATGTGTAATTTACACATATATAATATTTCTTTTGGCGAACGTATGCATGTCTCGAATATAATTTATTCTTTCGACATGATAATATGGTTTTGCATTTTTTAATCAGTCTTCTGTTCTTGATTTCCATCTTTCTTGGGTCACATGTATGCATATTTATACCCCATCTAATGGTCCCAAAAAGATTGGTGTATGCTTACATAATTATAGTATTTGGTGGAGTTAAATTATATATGAAAGATTGCAGAGATTTGGTGGAAGAGATATATAGTGAGAGAAAATAGGAGATGAGGAATCTTAGATGTTTTAGAGATAGATCTCAGGTACTCTTTTGCATTTATATTGAAAAGATGGTAGAGAGAAAATAGAAGAGTGCATGCCACATGTCGGGCTCCCATTCTTTCTCGTGAAAGAGGGGAATTCTCTTAATATATATCACCAGTGCTTCAAGGCCCGTGCCTAATACGGGCCATGAAAAATAATAATTAAGTCTTATTAAAAATTATTAATAATTTAAATAAAATATTAATGAATATTATGACATAATCATAGCGAAAACATAGTTAAAATATTGAATCTTTATTTTTTTGAAAAGAGAAAATATTTTCTTTGAATTATAGATGTATAAAAGTTGAGAGTAAAAAAAAAACCGTTGATATTAAGTTATCCTTGAATGATTAAAGGAAGTACATATGGTCTAAGAAAAAAAATGTTGACATTTGTTTATTGGCATGCACTTATTTCAGTAGTTACACTTAGTTTATTTTCTTTGTTTATCTCAACAGTTGCGTTTGTTTCATTTTGTATAGATTTTTTAACTCTTGCACTTATTTAAATTTGTGCGTTTGTCTCAATAATGTTATTTTTTTTTCAGTATTGCAATGGAAGTACTTGGTCCAATATCTTGAAATTTCACATTTTCTTTATAATTTGATATTGCACAGTAAACATTCAAATAAATTATTAAAAGAAATTAATATGAAAGAAATTGTGTCAATGACAATAAAATAAAACTTATAATTTTCAATTTATAATAGTAGAATGGTTGATTATTGAAAGTAGCTAATTTCTTCAATTTTCTTGACTGGAATACTGCTTTTTGACGTTAGTTTGTTCGTCGTTGAGTATAGTTTTATATAAAATAAATATTGCTTCTATCATGCTTTTTTTTATTTCATTTTCCAACAGTTCATACCAATTAACCCCGAAAATAATTAAAAATTTAGTATTTATACATATACACGATGACAGTTAAAATAAAGAAGTAATTTTATGTAAATAAAAATAAATATAAAATACCTTATTTGCATGTTTTTGAAATTCTTCTTCTGTTGCATTTATGAATATTTTAAGTAATTCATCATATAATAAGAATGATGTTTGCTTAGTGTGATTCATAACTATTATAGTTGCAATATATCTGACAATAAAAAAAATTAAAAACAATTGTTTCTTAATATGTGCAATAGATAAATATGTTAACTTGATTAATAAAATAGCTAGATGATACGCAAATTTGGTTAGATTGGGGTTAGCATGATTCCTAGAACCTATATTTTTTAACAATATTAAGAATGTTAAGAATGTTATTGTTGACTGCAATGACTTATAATTAAATAATCAAGATTTCTGAGCTATAGATTACAATGAATAGTGTAGGGTTTAGGGTCTAATTCTTTATCTAAATAGTGTCAGTTAAAAGGGCTATAGATTACTATGAACAGTTTAAGAATATAACAATTATCTCTGTAAGTAGTAAATCTAATAGTGTCAGTCAAAGGGCTACAGATTACCATGAAACAATTTAAGAATATAATAACCAGCTTTGTAAGTACTCAAATCAAATAGAAGGAATTCAAAATAAGATGTAGTTAGGAGCATGACATACATACCTTATCAAGTTTGATGGATTCACATGGACCACTTGCGGCACTGAGATGGGAATTGAAAGAGTAGTGCTTAGGCAAGGGCCACGAAAACATAATTAAGTCTTATTAATAATATAAAGGACGTGAGAATTTAGTGTTGTATAGAATATAATGCATGCTTAGAAGTGAGAGAGAAATACTTTAACCTATATATCTTTCCAACAGAAGAATGAGAAAATATGTTGCCGTTTTACTTCTTCTATCATTATGATTTATAAATAGAATAGAGAAGTTGGAAGAGAGAGAGTATAAATTGATGCAACTTATATCTTGGGTTTCTTTTTTGAAAGAGTTTTCATGATGAGATATTCTGTTGAAGTATAAAGTCTAGGATGAAATTTATTTAAATTGACGCAACTTATATCTTGGGTTTCTTTTTTTAAAGAGTTTTTCTTATTACAAACGCATATATAACATATATCTTAGGTTTCTATTTTTAAAAGAGTTTTTCTTATCATAAATTAGTTACTATTCTAAATACAATAATTGAAATAAAATAGGAAAAATTAATAACAAACAAAAGTAAATATTTTCAAATAATTCATAAGGCCCACAAAAGTTTTTTTTTTTTTTGGGGGGGGGGGGGGGGGGGTGGGGCAAGGTGGAAGTAGAAAGATAAATAAAAAAAATAAGTATTAATATATGTCTTTTAATTTTGTTTTTTTTACCTATGTGTATTCATTATGTATACGTTCCTATCCCCTAAACCCAAAAGGCAAAAGATAAACCAAAAGTAAAAAGATTAATAGAAAAAGGGTAATGTATAAATTTTTCTTAATAATATTTCAATAAATCTTATATTTAAATATATTCTCATTTTTTGGGCCTGAGTTTAGCATAGGCTATTGTATAAACTTGTGGTTCAATTATGTGTAGACTTGTGGCCTTAGATCTAAACATTAAATATATATATTATGCATAGTCTAGTTGTTGTTCAAATAAATTTGGAGGTGTAGTCCACATCATTAGGCTATAGTTTATCTCACCCATGATTCAATTTGTATCTTTCGATTCACTATGACCACCTATTTACATTTTATTTCATTGACTCATATCTTGTTCAAAACTCAAATTTTTGACTTACTCACATCATGTAGTTGGATATGAACCTGATCTACATTTGAAAAACTCATGGATATGAACCCAATCCACATTTGAAAAACTCAATCTTGTGTAGAAAACCAATGAGAAATTTTAGGAAAATTGTAAGATTTTAGAGATGTGGTATTGATAGAGTTTAGCCAATATTGATGGAATTCTTAAATTGCGCCATGTGTCACTCTATCATGAAGAGAATTGCGCCACATGTCGCCCTCCCATGTAAATGGGTATTGTTATAATATATATATAATAATTTGGTTTTTATTTTCCATTTTCACTATATCTATTATTTTTTCTTCCTTTTGTGTATTTTATTCATGTGTTAGAAAGAGACCAATCTAATAAGGGGACCAACACTAACCGAGTTGCCTAGGTCCAATACACTAAACAATTATTTTGAATGGTTTGTTTATATAAATATATTTCTCCTTCTTTAGAAGCTGCTCTTGTAACTTTATAGTAGATATTTAAAGTTATAAAGTGGTTTGCTTTATTTTTTAACTTATTGACATCCATTTGGTTCTTCACTTTACTTTATTGACTGGATTTTTGCTTGCTTTCAAGCACAACAAAAACACAAACCTGAACCCCTTCCATGCTTGACTTGAGTTAAAATTTAGAATTTTCAAATCAGATCATTCCACTCCAAAATCCACCACTAAAAGGTGCTGGTTGGGTTGGGTCGGGTTCCCATATAAACTTACCATATTATCATTCCTGTACAGCTATACTATTATTTATCCATTGAGAAACACTTTCCTTTTTTCTCCCATGATTTATCATTACTAATGTGGTTCATATTTGTTCGATATTCTAAGTTGACTCTTCCTTTTCTCTCTTTTTTTTAGTACCCCAGCTAGCTAAGGTACCTAGGACCCATGAGAACACCGGCATTTGAGGGGAGAGAGCACAAGACAAGTGATTGAGTAAGGCGAGGTCGCTCACACATGAGGGAGGCTATACTTGGACACATGAGGAGAGGAGGCTTGCATAGGTATGGAGGCAGAACTCGCTTGCGTGAGGAGAGACCCAATTCCATAAAATTTTAGTAAAATGCACTATCTTTTTTTATTTCTTTTTAAGAGCGATGATTGGTTTGTAATCCAATGCTTCTCTTAATTTATCTATTTGGTTTTTATTTCCCATTCTCCATTTTCATTATATTTATTATTTTTCCCTCCTTTTGTGTTTTTTATTCATGTGTTAGAAAGACACCAATCTAACAAGGGAACCAACACTAATCGAGTTGCCTAGGTCCAATACACTAAGCAATTATTTTGAATAGTTTGTTTGTTATTTTTATTTTTATTTTTATTTCTCTTTCTTTAGAAGCTGCCCATGTAACTTTATTGTAGATATTTATATTTATAAAGTGGTTTGCCTTATTTTCAACTTTTAAAAACCCAAGTAATTCTTTTTCATTATTGAGAGCATGTTTATATAACATTAGTTCAATGAAAAAGTTCCAGTTTTTGTAAGGAGAAAGAACAAAGATCAACTATTTTTTTCAAGATGACGTAAAATAGACGGAAAATTTCAAATAAGGCCCTAAGGTTTAGCCTTGTTTCAAAAATGACAGAAGTTTCAAAACTTTTCAAATTAGTTTCTAAAATTTTCAAAAAGTTTTCAATTAAGGACATTAGTCCACTTAAAGCTCTTTTCTACAACTTTTGTCCTCAATTTTTTTAAAATACCCAAATAACCTTTTTATTTAAATAAATTTCTCATTCAATCCCTCTACATTCTCCTCATTTCCTTTTTTGACATCCTTATAATGAGAAAGGACAACTAGCATTTCCATGGTAATCAACTGCATTAATGGCTACTGAAACCATATCATGGCTTTAAATAATTGGTAATTTTGGTATTTTAGGAAAATTGAGAGAAAGACTTACCCAGAAGTACCTTTAAATGGATAGATGTCCTTAATTAAAAACTTTTTAAAAAACTTAGGGACTAATTTGAAAATTTTTGAAACTTAGTACTTTTTTAAAATAAGATAAAACCTTAGGACTTTATTTGAAAATTTTTCAAAAATAAAACTACCTTATGGGGACCCATGGAAAAGCATGAAAACCACAAAAAGCACTCTTCCATGGATGTTCTACCACTCTATCCCTAGTTTTGGTACATGTCAATAACGATAACCATTTATTTTTAATTCTACAATAGGTATCGGTTTTTTTCCCTTTACTTCTAAATCTTGAAAAATCTGTCATTACTAGAAGCTGTATTTTAATATACATATTGTTAAAGACTACTGATTTTTTTAAATTTTTATAACTTCACCTTAAATTTATATTAATTTCCTAATTCACCTATAAATTATATTATATCTATAATAATAGCTTGTGGGTGGCTATGTGTATCATAGGTTTTTACCAAAGATCAACCAAATGTAGGTCGGCGGGTTTCTTAGTTTCCAAAAAATGTATAAAACATCTTATTTTTTATTTTCTTTTTTTATTAATGTCACTAATAAAATTTGATTACAATCAGTTCATAAATTGGCTGTGTTTTTAAAATTTTTGATGCCTATCAATATTACCATGACTATTTTCATTTATTTATTTACTAAGCACGGGTGATCGAAGTAGTTATCCCATGTCAAAACCAACGACGTTGACGGTCTCAATTTTGATTTTGATCGATGTAATTAAATTTTATCCACTTCCTCCATTGTGAGTTTCAATAAGCTCGTCCACTTTAGACAATTAGAGCAAATGCTATCTTTGCATTCAGAACGAAGAAAAATAATTGTCAAAGTAGTGTTAGAGACGGTAGCTTGACCCTAGGCTGTTAGGCATGTAGGAAATGAGGAACTCACAACCTCTCACTTCTTGAAGTTTCCGGAAGGATACTCTCCCCATAATGCCATATCACAACATAATTTTTTTTTATAAAATAACTCATTTAAAAAACACCAAAGGTAGCAATAGACGGGTCATGGAACCTTGGACAGATGGGAGATGGAATATCTAATTCATGTCATGGCTGTTATGGAAAAATTAAAATGCAGCACATCATCCGCATGATTTTTTTGTTCTTTTTTTTTTTTTTTTGGTGAGATCCTATGAATTTTTAATTAGGGTCTCTCCCCTATGTTTGAATATGTATATTTACAATATATAAGGATTCCAATGATAAAACTAATCAAGACCAATGATGCTTTTATTCTCATTTTTTTCAAAAACTTGGTGGATCTAGTTTTAGATTTATTAACCATATGTTGGTTGGAGATTGTTGCAGCAGGTTTAGATCGTTGTTAGAGTTCGTTACAACATTAATGATCAATCTCCGCAAAAGATGAGATCAGTATTCACCAAGAAGTCAAATGAGATTTACTGAAAATCTCTCTCACTCAAATTACCTTTTATTGCCCACGGACTTAAAGATAGATACCTAACGAAAGAGCTAATAGATAGAAGAAATGGCTCTCAATAATAGCTGCGGTGAGAAGGAAAATAGGTTATTTGTATATTTTACATTTCCCGAGATATATCCTTTTCACAATGAACCATTGACGGGATAAATTTAGAGGGCTTCAATGCCCTTTCCCTTTCTACTCATAAAGAAGAGAAAACAGACGACATTGAAGTAAGGGGGGTTTGCATTAGTGTGGGCCATCATCATGGTGGTGGGCCCAACCCACTAAGGCTAACAGTATATTTATTATTTGTTATGGTTATAGGTTGCAAAAGAATATCTAATTATCCAGTATTTGAAGCCTTTGATTTAAAACGAAGAAGGGTATGAAGCACATCGGATAATTGTATTAAATTTTTTTTTGTTTTATTTCTATATTTTGTAAATCTAAGCATAATCGGATTGACTTTCCGACGGTGCGGATCTGACCGCTCGCGTTGTGCATCGTGACCGACGGATCATCATTACAACAAAATGCCCTCGAAAGGCAAATATCTACATCACGCGACCACGCATGAAGCACGACATTGTCTCGCAGTCGTTGGTGCGTGAATCGCTCTCTCTCTCTATATACATACATCTGATATACCCACGCGCATATTCTGACCTAATCCGCACACAAACCACATTGGCTTCATCTTCTCCAACCCATGTTCCTCTCACCAAACCCCCCCCAATTCACACCCGATTTCATCTAATTCAACCCTAATTCAACCAGATCACATTCTCTAGGGTTTCCACAATTCATCCGACTCTCAGGATCTGCTTCGTCTCTTCTTCTTCTTCTTCTTCTTCTTCTTCTTCTTCGTCAAGGTAAGCGATCGGCCTTGAATTCTAGGGTCTTTTTTTTTTCTCGAATTGGAGGCTTCGATCACTACCGAGGCGAGATCTAGGGCTTGTTGTCTTGGATCTAGGGCTTCCTTTTGATTCCAGTTCGATCTGGTCATATCAAAGGCAATTCCTTTCTTTTCGTCCGATCTTTCCATGATTGGAGATTTTCGACTCTAAATTCGTTTAGATTGATTCAAAGATCGGATTTTTTCGTTCGTTGGATTTGTGTTCTTGAAATCTCCTGATTGGGTGATCGTCGTTGTGGGTAAAATTATGGCCATGTCTATATCTCGGGCTCATCGCCTGCCCGCACAAGGTGGAAATTACCACCGTGATTTTAGATCTTCCTCCTTCAACAGCAACACCAACATCAACAACAGCAATAACAATAACAGCAACAGCTCTTATGGTTTTCGGAGGAAGTTTAACGATCGGCGTTATAGTATTAGTACTCTGGATGTCGATGTGGAGCCTTCTTTGAAGCGGAGAAAATCATCGGCTTCTGTGTGGGAGGATGATGGAGGGATGCATTATTGGCAACAGAACAGGATTGGGAATGCCCCGTCCACTAGTAGTTCTTTGTACTCCATGCCAACAGGGCCTGAGGAGAATGCCTGCAAGTTTCCGAGCTATAAACGCGAACAGCTGAAATTGGAGGATGATGTGGTGGTCTTTATGTCGAGAGATGAGATCGAGAGGTGCTCCCCATCGAGAAAGGATGGTATAGATTTGCTTCGCGAAACGCATCTGCGATACTCATATTGCACATTCCTTCAAAATCTTGGAATGCGGCTTGAATTGTAAGTGAGATTTTATGCAAAGATTTATCTGGTGGTCATTCTGATGCTTTTGAAGAGGAAATCAAATGAATTTTTGCAGTCTTCGGCGAAAAAAAAGTCATAATTTTTGGTGTTTGTTTTCTCTCCTGTGCATTCCATTTGAAAACTCTCAGGAAAACATGTTTGGATTTCTAGTTACCTTTTGCTTCTCAACATTTTGTGGTTTTTATAATGACAAGAGGTTTCTTTGTAACTTGCAGGCCACAAACTACCATTGCCACTGCTATGGTTCTTTGCCATCGTTTTTTTGCCCGGCGGTCTCATGCTTGTCATGATAGATTTGTAAGTTTCTAACTCTTGATGTTTGGCATATGCTATAATCTCATATTGAAGAAAATTATCCATGTTTGCTTCACATGTTAGTAACATACTTCGCTCCAAAGGGTTTTCTGTCGAAATCAGATTGTTCTGTTCTATGGGATGTAGTAGTAGTTTTGTTGTTGGTGACTTGCCAAGTTTTCTTTGCTGAAGTATACATCGTCACTGAGTAGTACTAGTTTGGATGCTTGGTCGGCTAACTCAGATTTAGGAATGTATTATTATGTTTTGAATCCATAAATGTGACTGCAAAATATTTCTACTGGCGTACTCTAGAACTTCCCTTATTGTTTATGGTAAGATATCGCATATTTATCTAGTTTTTTTTATTATAAATAATTGTTTGCTTATGGAATACTTTCTGTTGAAGTTAGGAGGGCCCAAAAAATGGCTTGCAGTGAACGTATGCATCCATCTGGCACATTTTCCCTCCAAATTTTTTTTCCAAAGCATCTTAAGATAGAACTAACATAGATCAGGTTGGTTGAAGCTTGTCCTAGTCCAGCATGTTCAGTAATTGAGCCTAATTTTAGGGCCTAAAACCATACCTGTAGCCTATTTTGGTGTTGGTTACATGGTTTTCTGTTTCTTTAGCTGCTATTCTTGTCAATAATTTATTATTATTAATTTTTAAATTTTATTAAAGCTATCAACCTTTTTCAACAGAGCAAATTGACCTTGATCACACAAGATGTTGAAGGTAACCTTTCATTTAAAAAAAAATGTTTGTGCAAGATAATATTGCTCGCAATAATTATTGCATGCCTTTTCTTCTGCTAATTGGTCATCTTTAAATGTTTCCTTTAGAATTTTGTGTGAAATTTTATTATTAATTATTTTAGATTTTCTTTCAAATTTATTAACAACCATTTCTGTTTCTGTGTGAGAGATGATATTATTGGAGTTTGTGCTGGAAACAGTTTGGCACTCGCCGTGTTTGGGTAATTCTTCTCTGTGTGGTATGCACCAATTTTGAATCAAGGCATTGCATGATGCAAGCCAGATCCAAGATCTGTCCCCGCATTGATGGGCTACTTTGGTGGCCCCCACTTCATCCATGATCTCCTTGAGATCAGGGATCCCTATCCTTAGTTAAATTAATAATTAGTTATTTATTTTTATTTTTATGTTGAGTTGAGATTAAGACTTTCTTAATTTAAATTAGTAAGTCATGATTGTTTAGGATATGTATTTCCTAATTTAGAATTAGCCCTTCCTATATAAGAAGGAGCATCTCATTGTAGTAGACATGCTTTATTCAATTATAATTTAGTTTTCAAGAGATTCTCTCTCTCTCTCTCTCTTTCTCTCTCTCTTTTTACGGTTTTGATTGTGAGTTTCATTGTGCCCTAAGGCTTGAATTCATCTTCGGATTCGAATAGTCTTCCGGGAGATTGTTCTACACCCGATCGGAGATCTGGATTTGCGCCAAATTGGTATTAAAGCTGAGATCTGGTCGTCGGGGAAACATCGTCTTTCCCGGAATTCATTTCTCCACCCATTGTTCAACATTTACCACCCTCTTCTACCATCATCAAAGACCCCAGCAGCCCCAAACCCTTACCCATCGAA
Organism: Sextonia rubra; assembly: GCA_037013555.1. Lineage (NCBI taxonomy): Eukaryota > Viridiplantae > Streptophyta > Magnoliopsida > Laurales > Lauraceae > Sextonia > Sextonia rubra. Next base: position 129,563,295 of record JASUAD010000001.1, read on the forward strand.
ACCCAGAAATCCATCCCCTGTCAAACCACCATCCCGCAACTCATCTCAGCTTCTCGTTAGCCAACCCTAACAACCCAGACAAGCTCCGTTCAACTTCCCTAAGTATCCAAAACCCCAAAACCCTACTAATTATTCCCACAAAGCCCCCCAGATGAACCCAATCTCTCCCTGAACCATTCCTAGCCACCTCGTCACAATCCCTAGTCCACTGAGCCAAAAAAAAAAAAAAAAAAAACCCATTTGCCACGGCTCGAAGCCCTTCCACCTTTAACCAGACCCCCAAACAGCCTCCCCGACGCTCCTGCCACCATCCAAACCCCTTCTTCCTCCTCTATGTTTCGCGAAACCATCCCCTTCGGTTCTTGTCAGCTGAATCTCACAACCAGCTCTAAGACCCCTTGCCACCCTGCTTCTACCAATCACCCAAACACCCTCACCGAGCCAATCCCCTCTCTAATTTCAGTTGTCTATTCCCCATCTAGCAAAAAAAAAAAAAAAAGAAAAAAGAAAAAAGAAAAGAGAAGCGAAGCTAAGTAGAAGCAGCAGAGAAGAGGGAGAAGGAGAGAAGCATAAGGGGATAGAAATTGGTACCGTGCAATGTTGTCAACCAAGATTCGATCTCCATAGGCCGTCACCATTGCAACTGTGTCGTCTCCGTTTCCGCCGACTGCACTCTTGCCTACAGCAGTCAAACAAAGCAACCCAGGTCCGAACTAGGCCCCGTTTGAACTAGCTTCTGTTGACTTATGGTTAGGTCCAACCCAACCCAAATCCATCTCTCTCCCAAAAAGGAAAAAAAAGAAAAAGAAAAAAAAAGGGTATACCCAGTCCACAAGGAGCCAAGCCCAGCCACAAGTATAGATTTTCTACTTGATCAATCTCAACTGTTGATTTTTAAAAGAGTGATCTTTTAGCCATTTGACCTTTGATTGACATCTTGTCTTCGCCAACATATTGCAATCATCAAGATCTACAAAGGCAAGTGAGTTCATTTTTTGGAGGCAATTAAATTTTGTTCTCCTTGGATCCAAATCATCATGAGAATTTTTGGGCACTCAGTTGAAGTTCGAAGATTTGTATAACAATACAAATATGGAAATTGGTATTTTGAGAATGAGTTATGCTTTGAACAATTTTTGAATTTGAAGAAAGAAAAATTAATGGCTGCTGAATATACCCGTCAATTTCGATTGTGGACAGGGTATACCCTTTTTTTTCTTTTTCTTTTTCTTTTTTTTTTTTTTTAAATTTTGGAGAGAGAGATTTGGGTTGGGTTGGACCTAACCTTAGGTCCATAGTAGCTGGTTCAAAGGGAGCCTGGTTCGGACCTGGCTGCAGGCCCAATTGATTGTAACTGAAAAGGGTTTGGGCTAGACCTAAACTAAGGTCCAATAGCACTTGCCTCAAATTAGCCTGGAGAGGGGCACGTGTGGGAAGGGCTCAGGTGTAGCCTTGGGATTTGTGTAGAAAAGAAAATAAAGAAAGTGGGTGCTGGGTTTGACTTCTCATTGGTGATGGAAGTTGGCTTGGGAAGACTCCTTCAGTAGTCAAAGATGAAGGTGATAGGTTGCTTCGTTTGACTGTTGCAGGCGAGAGTGAAGTCGATGGAAACGGAGACAACGCGGTTACGATGGTGATAGGCTCTGGAGATCAAAGCTTGGTCGACAACGGTGCATGGTACCAATTTCTATCCCCTTATGCATCTCTCCTTTTCCCTCTTCTTTGCTGCTGCTACTTCACTTCGCTTCTCTTCTCTTCTCTTCTCTTCTCCTTTATCTTTTTTTTGTTGCTCAACATAAATTAGAGAGCGGATTGGCTCGGTGGGGGTGTTCGAGTGATTGGGAGAAGCAGGGTGGCGAGGGGTCTTAGTGCTGGGTGTGGGATTTAGCTGACAAGAACCGAAGGGGATGGTTTTGTGAAATGTAGAAGAGGAAGAAGGGGTTTGGATGGTGGTGGGGGTGTCAGCGAGGCTGTTTGGGGGTCTAGTTAAGGGTGGAAGGGCTTTAGGTGGTGGCAAATGGTTTTTTTTTTTTTTTTTTTGGGTTCAGTGGACTAGGGGTTGCAACGAGGTGGCTGGGAATGGTTCAGGGAGAGATTGGGTTCGTGTAGGGGGCTTTGCGGGAATGATTATTAGGGTTTTGGGGTTTTTGATACTTAGGGAAGTTGAACGGATGTTGTCTAGGTTGTTAGGGTTGGCTAATGGGAAGATGAGATGAGTTGCGGGATGGTGGTTTGATAGGGGATGGATTTTTGGGTTTCGATGGGTAAGGGCTTGGGGCTGTTGGGGTTTTCGATGATGGTAGAAGAGGGTGAATAGTGAACAATGGGCGGAGAGATGAATTCTGGGAAAGACGATGTTCCCTAGCGACTGGATCTCAGCTTTGATACCAATCTGGCGCAGCCCCGGTTCTTCGATCAGGTGTAGAATAATCTCCTGGATGATTGTTCGAATCCGAAGATGAAGCCTTAGGACACAATAAAACTCACGATCAAAACCATAGAGAGGGAAAATCTCTTGAAAATTGAATTATAATTGAATGAAGCATGTTTACTACGATGAGATGCTTCTTCTTATATAGGAAGGGCTAATTCTAAATTAGAAAATACCTATCCTAAACAATCGTTGCTTACTAATTTAAATTAAGGAAGTCTTAATCTCAACTCAGCATAAAGATAGAAATAAATAATTAATTACTATTTTAACTAAGGATAGAGATCCTTGATCTTAAAGAAATTATGGATGAAGTGGGGCCCATCAAGATCGGAGCCAATTCATCCATGATCTCCTCTAGATTAGGGATCCCTATCCTTAGTTAAATTAGCAATTAGTTATTTATTTTTAGTTTTTATGTTGAGTTTAGATTAAGACTTCCTTAATTTAAATTAGTAAGTCATGATTCTTTAGGATAGGTATTTCCTACTTTAGAATTAGCCCTTCTTCCTATATAAGAAGGAGCATCCCATTGTAGTAGACTTGCTTTATTCAATTATAATTCAGTTTTCAAGAGATTTTCTCTCTCTCTCTCTATATGGTTTTGATCATGAGTTTCATTGTGCCCTAAGGTTTGAATCCATCTCTGGATTCGAAGAATCATCCGGGAGATTGTTCTACACCCGATTGGAGATTCGGGGCTGCGCCACTTCATCTACAATTCACCAATTTTGAACCCAAACCACTTATCTTGATTATAACTGGACAATAAAAATGTTATCAGCATGAGTTCAATAGAATTTAATAACTCTTAGAACAGTGAGAGTTTAATGATTCTTCTAGGTGGGGGATGGAGTTGAAGCAGAGTCTTATGATTCTTCTAGGTGGGAGATGGAGTTGAATAGGGGTTGGTGAGTGGAGTAAATAATTTGAGTACTTGTCTTCTTTATTGCATACTCCATGTTTTGTAACTTTTGCTTTTGCCACGGTTTCCAGGTGACACTTGTGTGAGGACTTTTGAAGAAAGTTATCTTTTGATTTCCATGTTGATGCAAGCCCTAACCCTAGGGCCTATGTCATTCAGTCCTCTTCTGAAATACGATCTGTGAATGAGTCTTGCACCATTTACTGCACATCCTTTTAGAGTCCTTGTGAGGGACCCTATGAAGAAAGTTAGCTTTTGATTTCCATGTCATTTAGCCGTCTTCTGAAAAGCAATCTATGAATTATTCTTCCAAGTTCCAACATTTCATATCCTTTCATAGTCCATATGCAGATAGAGAACAACTTGCCTAAGAACACAGATGCATGCGACCTAGTACAATTTTATTTGAAAAAGTCCGCAGACAGATACATATTGGTTTATATGAGATAGCACAGTTTTTACCGAGTTATGTTTTTTTTACTGCTTTGTGTCTCTTATGCCTTTTTTCAGTTTTTACTAGGTTGTCATGTTCTTTTTTCTGCTTTGTGTTTTACCTTTTTTTTTTTTTTTTTTGGTTTCTAAAATTGTCATTGTGGACTCTCTAACTCAGCAATATTTTTTCATTCTAGATTTTTTGACTTGTTGCTTGTATATGCAGTTGATCTCAACAGCTGCTCTGTTTCTCGCAGCAAAGTCTGAGGAGACACCACGTCCATTGAACACTGTACTCAAGACATCCTATGAAATCAGCCACAAGCATAATCTTGCTTGCTTTCCCTATTATCTTCCTGTTGTGAGTATCTTTTATACTTTGTGCATATTATCACAATGCTCAAGAATCTGAGAACTTTTTCGACCACTTGTTCAAATTTGCTGTGTGGCAAGCTATAATGCACGGATACATCAAAATGGGCAACGTTTTGTGCTGCATCGTATCTGATACTAGACTATTTGTGTGTAAAATCTGTGTCTTTGCCATGTTTATGGCATGTCCCTGCCATATTGGCAAGGACATGAGTCTCCAATGCTGATCAAGTAAGGTCTTAAGTTCCCATTGTACTTCAACTATAGAAAACCATGTTTGCATAGGTGTCACAATACTTTATAAATATAGGTCTGTGCAATGCATTTTAGATTTAAAGCATCATAGAAAAATTTGTGGCCCTGTCCTGAGTGCCAGTATTTGATGTATTTCTAACATGAATATGCATGCAAGTGTGAGTGTTTGTGCAATAAGTATAATTTCCTTTCCAATTTCAATTGTTGTGTGCCTTTTTTTAAAATCTTTTTTTTATTTATTTTAAGTTAGCTTTGGTTGCATATCTTTCAGCGTGCTTCATTGCATGCTTAGTTACATATTAGTTCTAATTTCTATTTAATTACTTCGCTACACACAGGACTGGTTTGAGCAATATCGTGAGCGAGTCATTGAAGCTGAGCAAATGATACTGACAACTCTGGACTTTGAGCTTAATGTGCAGCATCCATATAGTTCTCTCACATCTGCCCTAAATAAATTAGGACTTTCACAGACTGTGCTGGTGCATTTAGCATGGAACTTAGTCAATGAAGGGTAAGTTAATTGAATTGACTCTTTTGCCATCATTCTTCTCCATGATTGTTTTGATTTATTCTAGAGACCTTTTTAAGGGGCTAGGTATTGGGTGTACTGGGACTCTGTCTTTATTCACGTTTTTTCACCTGAATGAAGGTTGGGTATTTTTTTTTTTTTTGGGAAAATTTTGGGCCAAAGGATTATTTATATGGCCTAACTTCATCCATAGGTAGCTTTCAGTCCATTGTCGTTTGGTTGTTATGTTATTTTAGCTGAAAGGGGATGAAGCTACACATGCTTATGGGGGAAATACAATGAAAATGAATAAAAAATGCAGGAAAATGAGAAAAGAGGGGAAAGAAAATGAGAGAGAAAAATCAACATGCAGTCATATAGTTGAGGTGATCGTTGAAGGCAAATGTGTACTCATGTCCCTCCAAGTTGTGTGTTTCTGTTTGTTTTTTTCCTCTTTTCTTTTTTCATTTTGCTCCAACAAACCTTAGACAGACACTTAAGTTTGTAAGTGCTGGTTAAGGCCATTTTCTGGTTCTCAATCTATTTGTATCAATTCACTACTTTTAATGGAAGAAACAACTTAGTCTTCCACTTCCAGCCTCCCTAAACCCATCACATGACCGGAGTCTTTAACTCATAGGAATCCTATGGATTCCATGTCCTTTTATTTCATTATTATTCAATGAATGTGCACTTTTTAATTGTTTCAAATGGTAGTGTACTTTCATTTAAATGACTTCAAGAAGTTTCTTGGACGAGGGAGGGAGTTGAATGGAGAAAAAAGGTGTTTTGAAGATTCAAGCAAAGTTACGATCGATTGCATTTCCTTTTCTTTTCCCCCTATTATCGTGTGATTCTCATCCTTTTTTTTTGTAGTTATTTCTACATACAGTTGCTTTCTCTTTATTGTTCTCTCTCGAATTTATTTTAATATGATTTTTGATTTATTGGGGCAAATAAATCCGATGTATTGGGCAGCTTTGCTTGCTTGTCACCAATTTTTAAAACCATGACTTAGACTCTTTGTGTTTGTAATTGTTGTTCTAATCTTAATTTCTAATTATTTGGATGTATGGAGTTCTTTGTATTGAATATTTTATTTATTTGTTTTAAATTTCAGGTATTTTTCATTAACTATTGGATAGTTAATTTATTTTGAATGGTGTATTAGATAGTTAATTCATGTCAACTCAAATGCTGTTCAGTTACTATTGGGTGCATTTTCACTTTTCTCAATTCAAAATTTTCCCCTCCAAACTGCTTATTCAAACTGATATTTTATTGTGTGGCATATTGATTTTTTTGGTATGACGTATTAATTGCAGGGTCTTCACAAGAATTACGTGCTCATCTGTATGATATTCTTAGCTGGCGGATTGATATGCTGTCCACAGAAGTGTTTTAACTGAAGTTACCTAGCACATAATTGATGCCTATACCATAAAATATCTTTCTTACACTTGCTCACTAGTTGCTGGAGAACCAGTTAAACTTAGCCCTTTAAAACTCCTATCAGTTGCTTTAGGGATGAAAATGGGATGGGTTCAGGGTAGGTGTGTGATAAACCCAAACTTGAACTCTAATGGGATATAGAAACCTCCACTTGCACCTCTACCCTAACAGTTTGAATGTTGGAGCCCATGTGTGTACTTGACTTCAACCTAGATGAAACCGGTATTCAATGATTTAATAATATATAATGGCCATCCACATCCGTATTTGTTGAGTATGGTACAGCTTAGGGCTTTGCATACCTATAAATAACTGTTTCGTTCCTCCTCATAGAAAGACTGAAAGAGTTTTAAATCCTTAATATAGATTAACTGCTTATGATGCTACTTGGATGTTTAGTTGAGAGGTTTGAATCCCATGAACATGAACCCAGCACTAAATTTTGTTCAGGTCCTTGTCAAGGGGCTAACTTGGAGCCTGACCAAAATTAATGGGTGCAAACATGATTTTAAAAGTTGGCTGAGGCGTAGTTGATTTGGAACTCTGCACCTGTTAATTGATTGTCACCACCGCATCTCCTTTTTAACTGCGTCATAGATAATAAAGCTAAAACATATCTTTACCCCTATTTCTTGGTGGAAGAAGCGTTGAGAGACGCTTTTGGGGACCTTTTCCACTGTTTTTGTAAAAACCATAATCTGTGGAAGATCTATGCATTCAAAGCTTGTCAGTGTATATTTCTTTTCTTGTGTCATTGAAGCCTTTTTTTTTTCTTTTGGGTTGGGGCGGTGGGGTGCAGTGTCATCTTGTATATGGGTATTTTGATCTGTTCTATAAAAGTGTTAACACTGAAGTTGTATCACTAACTTCTTATTGATGCTGATACCATGAATGTCCCAGTTATTGATGCTCATAATATGAAATTCCTAACCCTTTTTATTCCTCTTTTTTCTTAAAACTCTACTTGGCCGTGAAAGTTCTTGTTCTTTTTTTGCCTTCTCTTTGCTATTCCATTAATAACAAAAAAAAAAAAAAAAGCATGCTGCTACCATGAATGTCCCAGTTATTGATCCCCATAATGTGAAATTTCTAACCCTTTTTAGTTGTTTTTTTCCCTAAACTCTACTTGGCCTTGAAAGTTCTTGTTCTTTTTTTGCCTTCTCTTTGCTATTCCATTAATAAAAAAAAAAGCATCCCTCTAGGGATGGGTCAAAACATTGGCCAAGTATGTGTTGATTTAAAACTCATCCACTAACGAATTGAGTCCATCCACACCGCCACTAGATTCACACATTTATTTAGGACTCAGCTGATATGACTTGGCTTGTGGGTGTTTGAGTTGCACCCTTTTGGTTTTAGTTCCTTGCTTTCTGTTAATCCAGATTCTCATTTGTGTTGGAGACCTCCAAAATACCTATATATGTAAGATATTTTGATGTTGAAAAGTTCTTTGAAGTCTCTGAAGTTCTCCTCCTCCTCCTCCTCCTCCTCCTCCTCCTCTCTCTCTCTCTCTCTCTCTGACATTGCCATTTCTTACATAGAAAGGCTACTGGGCTACTGCTTATTTTTTTTGTTCTGTATATAATTCATATACATTTGTGCATACACATGCGTGCATACATCATCTTGAGCTTAGGTACTGCCCTCTGCATAACTGACTGGAAGTAAACTTGACTCTCCGGGACTAGTGCTTGTGAACTTCTCTTTTTTGGAGGGTCCTAAAGCTGTTTGTGCTTCAAGAGCAGTAGGTATCAATAACAAGCCTGTTGTACATTTAAAAATAGTTGAAACTAATTTCAACAATGTTTGTATTCGTGTAATAAAAAAAGGAAAGTTTGTCTTCGCCCAAATTTCAACATTAAACTTTTTAGATGAATACTGAAGCAAGTTTGTTCCCAACGTAGGATGGCATCAATTACAACCCTTTGTAGTGCAAAGAATGCAGAATACAACCTCAAGACAACCAGACCTGGCCTGAAGTTCAAGATTTAACTTTTAAGCTTTTGTGTGTGACACTGAGTTACTTCATTTTGTTAAAGAAGGAAAGAAAACTAAGTTTTCTTGATGAACCTGTTTGTCTTTTCTTTTTTAATTAAATGAAATAAAAGAAAAATAGCATGCAAACTTCTTAGCATTCTTTAACTCAAGAACCAAAAATTGTTTTCCCTGAGAAACAAAACTCATAGTTGTGCTCATTAGTTGAAGCAATATCCCAAGTATATTACTGAAAAAAAGGACTTCTAAGCTGCTAATTAGTTTCATATTGTTTTTATCCTGAAGTAACCCTTTGATTTTTATATTGAGTGTAACTTTTTTTAATTCATTTCATGTATGTAGATTCATATTGTTACTCAAACAATAATTCTGATTCTTGCAGCTGGGGCAGTAATAATAGATCCAGCTTACCCAGCTTGAGCTTGGCTTTTTGACTGTAAACCATGATGCTTGAGCTATGCTTGATGTCATCCATCTGATTGTCCTTGAGCTTATGTAGGCTTGATAAGAAATTAAGTTTAGCTAAGCCAAACTTGTGTGTGGCTTGAGCTTGGCTTTGACAGTAGACAGCCAAGCTTGAGCTCTCATTGACAGCAACCATCTGAGATTGTACTTGAGCTTACATAGGGTTAATAAGAAGTCAAATTGAGCTCGAAGCCAGGTTTGAGTGTGGCTTGACAATGCATATGAATTTTTAGCTTAAGTCTAGCTTGACTCAAGTGAGTTGTAGTTTGGTGGTTGTCTCATTCTCATTAAAGTCACCCAACCGAATTTATGAATTTACTATTTTGCCCCTTTCTAAATTACCAGCAAAAGGGGAAGCATGCTGGAGAGACTTTAAAGAAACTTCTTGTGGGGCGCGAAGGGATACAAACAAAATTCATTTGGTGAATTTGGTAAGTTAAATTACCAGTGGAGAAAGTGGGCCTGGGCATATAGAGCATTTATCATCATCATTATCATCATCATCAAAACTTTATCCTAACCATGTTGGGGTTGGCTACATGAATTCTGTTTCTTCATTCTGTTCTATTTTGAGCCAAATCCTTAGATTAGTGAAACTTTTTCAAATCTGATTCAATGACTTCCATCAATGTTTTCTTCGGCCTACCCTTACCTCTTGATGGGCCATCCACCTGTATAGCCAAACTTTTTCTCACCGGTGCCATAACCAGCCTGCGTTCAATAGGGCATGGAGAACATTAGATTAAAAAAATGGGCTTTTCATGCTTGGTGGTGGTGGAGATGTTTGAGGGAGGAGAGGGGAGGCATTATAGAGACAAAGTCATGAAAGCAGAGTTTGGACCATGGAGAGAAATATAGGAGGGTATGGGAACCAAAAGAGTGGATGGGAGAGGGGGATCATGGATATGGGATAATATACTAGAACTTAGAGAATCCTTATAATAAAGTTGGAGAAACTTTTGAGGAGAGGCGTTTGCTTCTTGATTGGGTGATGGAGAAACTCTAAACTTTTGGGAGGCTGTATGAGTGGGAGAGCCATCTCTCATTTCTCAAATAGGCCATACAAAATGTTGACTCAAACGTGCTAATGTTAATCATGCATGGAGATGGAGGGAGGAAAGTGGGTAAAGTGGGTGTGGAACCATGTTTTCTCGAGTAACAAATCTTTGACCTCAGTAAAATGAAATGGCATGTATTGGTATCAATGGATTGATGATGTGTGAGTGTGTGAGAGAGACCCATGGGGATCCTTTTTCACTGCAGCTATTTCTTAAAACAAGATCGAAGTTGAATGTCTCTCTTAAAGAAAAGTCTGGAAGCCCTTAGTTCCTCCAAGTAGAAATTTTTGTTGGACAGCTGGATCCAATGAAGTCTTGATAATTGACCTATCATATCCCTAAACTCCGCCATCCCTCATGTATGCTTCATGTGTTTGTGTGAATGATCCCTCACTGAGTTGTTTGTACATTGCCCATTTGTTTTGATATTTAATTAGTCTTTACGAAGCTATTTGATATAGAATCAGTGACACTTTGATTATCCTGGGCTCTATCGAAAGGATTGGGTCACATCATTTTAGAAAGAAGGGGGAAAATGATCTGTGAAATCGTGTACCTCACAATTGCTTGGTTTGTGTGAAAGGGGTGTACGAAAATAATTTATTTATTTTGGGCGAAGGTTATGCTTGGCTGATGATTCTAGAAAGGATAAAGTCTTTAGTCATTGCATGGGCTCTTCAAGCGAAGGGTTTTAAGGGGACACCTGCATTATATATGTGGTTAAAGTTGAAGGAGGTTTTTGGTGGGGCCCCATTGGAGGCTAGTGCTAGGTGTTGCATTAAATCACCGTCAATGGGTGGATACAATTGGATTTTCACGGTGGCTCCAAAGTGGAACCCAGGGTTTGTTTTATAAATGACCAAGTATTATCTGTTGTGCTATCCTTTCCTGGGCTGTCCATCATTGGAGATTCGAATAAAGCTCGTGATAAAGGAGGGCTTTCTCATTGCATCACAATTGCAAGGATGTATACTTGCAAAGGACTCAAAAAATGGCAATGCGTGTGTTCTAGAGTGGAGGAGCTTTAGTGCATCAGCAGCTATTCTAGATTCTTTAGGATGTCAAAGAACTAGTGATGGACATAAATGCGCCATTCTGTCATATTACTGGAGAGCTCAATGGAGTTGCCTTACAAAAGCAGGGGCAGACAGGAAGAGTGCTGTGACTGTAAATGGTTTGATTTCTTTATTTCTTTATTTCATACTGCCATTGGTTATTTCGTCCTTTTCTCCTCTTAAGGGGTATTTGTTTGTATGTAGTTTCTCTATTAATGAACATGCCCCCCACCCCCACCCCCACCCCCACCCCACCCTACCAAAAAAAAAAAAAAGGAAAAAAAAAAGTCATGGAGACTCCAGCCCATAGATGTAGAGTTTGTACTTACATATATGGTAGATCTTAAATATATGATATACAAGTAGATTGAGATATGGAAAGTATGGATTTTAGAGGGGTGTAGGTCCCACAGGTCAAATTAGGTACCAAAGTTACTACGTCTATGTCATAAGAATGAAATGTTCTAAGTAAACTATGTATTACATCTATTCTTCATATATTTATTTATCATTTATTATTTACTTTACAAGGGGTTTGAATTCATGCCTCCATGCATGCTTCACATGTTCCTAACGAGCTGACCATAGTGTGTGTATTAAATTTATTTTGTTGTACCCTTTTGAACCATTTTTTTTCCTCAAGCCTAATATACACACTCATGGGATGCACTGAGACTGACCAAGATAACAGGATGGGATCAAAAGTGCTGTGCCAAGCAGGGCTTCGCTTGAGCATAACTGTATGACAAGTTCTAGCTGTGGCAGGATGGACCTAGTTGGGGCTTGGCTTGTCAAACTGTGAATTAAGCTGAAAAGACAGATCAAGCCTCAACAAGTTGTCACTTACCTACCTGCTGTGCATTTCTATTGGCTCAAACTTTATCCTGCTGACCAATATATTTACTATTGGTCGAATCATCATAAGTAATCTTTTTTATCTGGGCTGTCAGCCTGAGCCCTTCACTGACCCACCCCCTGTGCATTGCCATTGGCCCAAATTTCATCCTGCTGACATATATTTGCTGTTGGTTGAATCATCTTAACTATGTCCTGTTAAATCTTTCAGGTTTTTATGAGTTTGATTAATTTATTTCATCATTTTTGACAATGATATATATCATATTATATTAGGGCTTTGCTCTACTAAGAGGTATTCCTTGCGGTTTTGTGTGAGCGTAACCTTCTTACACCCGCATAGGACACCCCATGACAAATCCACCTCCCTCACACCTACTTAAACACCCATGAATTAACACTTATCTTAATTTGGCACTTATTTGAATAATATAATCACCTATGGAGTTTCTTAAGTTTCATTTTTGATGAAATTTAATCTAAAGGTGGTTATTATTTAGATATAGTGCCAAATTAGGGTGAGTGCTAATTCAGTGGGGCTTTGTGAGTGTTTTTTTTTTTTTTGGGTGGGGGGCGGTGTTGGTTGGCTTTGTCTTGGGGTGTCTTATGATGTGGTAAGAAGGTTACCTCTCGTGACAAATCCACACTTAACCACCCATGAATTAACACATCTTAATTTGGCACTAATCTGAATAATAATCACCTGTGGAGTTTCTTAAGTAACATTTTTGATGATATTTAACATAAAGGTGATTATTATTTAGATATAGTGCCAAATTAGGGGGGTTGTGCTAATTTATTGGGGCATAGTGAGTGTGAGGAGGTTGGCTTTGTCTTGGGGTGTCCCATGCAGTGGTAAGAAGGTTACCTCCCATGCAGATCCGTGAGAACCTCTTAGCATAACATAGCCCTATTATATAAAATAAATGTATGTATAGTTTTTCTCAACCTCATCGTAAGGCGAGTTGTTCCTGTCCGACCTGCGTTGTGATTGATGGTAATCTTAATTGAGCCATACAAGAGGATGCATGTTCATACAATCCGTCACACTAGATGTGTAATCCGTCACACTAGATGCGTGCTGGAGTTTCAGATGCTTCACCGGGATGTATATTGTTGCTCTGGAGTCCTGTTCTTAGAAGCCAAATATTGTGTAGTAGAAGATTGTTTTGTCTCTTTGGGGTCCTGTTTTACTTGGGAAAAGGCAGAACAACCATACTCTATTGTATTTTTGTGGTCTATCACCTACCATCCATTGTCTCGTGCAATGTGGTTCAGAGGCAGATATCAGTATGAAGCATTTTGACTCTCTCTCTCTCTCTCTCACCATGCCTGTATTTTTGTGTAGTAAAATGATGCCTTTGGTTGTTTTTTCTATATCTTGATTTACCTCAATATGTTTTCCACTTTTTTTAAGTATAAAATAAAAATTTGTTTTTATTTTATTTTATTTTATGCATAATCAGTGTTTTCCCTTTATATTTATCTTAATAGAATTCTATATATATATATTTTCTTGGGTTATAGAAGCAGAGCATAATCTCTTAACTTTCCTCACTTCTGTTGGCTGTATGCCTGTACCTTTGCCAAACCATGTCTCAGTGATGATTGGACTGTAGTGGCCAACACTTTCGGTTCATGCACAATTGTCTTGGGTGATATCAGAAAATAGGTTGAAGGAATTAGGGGAGTAATACTTCTTTGTTTTATTTCTTCTTCTTCTTCTTCTTCTTCCTCTTCATTTAATTGATCTCGTCATTGGGCTGCTGCTTATGCTTCTTCCTCTTGTTTGTTCAATTGATCTTGTCATTTGGCCTTGTATATGTTTCCATTCCTCAAATAAATGTAATTCAGCCATTGTAATAGTAAAAGGTATTGTAAGTATTTTGAAGCTTTATGGTTCATCCAAGTGGCTGTGGTCTGGGTTTCTTACTAAAGTGGAATGGCAGCCCTGGTGTCCATGTATGTCCTCATCTTAATCTTATGACCCACATATATATGAAAGCTTTTGACCTGTTACATTACTAATTTTGACAAATCTTTTTTATACCTAGTCATTTATTTTGCATGCATGCACAGATAGCTTTCCATAAGCATGCAAAGAGGCATGCTTTGCATATGCAGGAATTGTTTTAGTGTTAATATTGTGAGAATGCAATATTGAGCCGGAAGATAGAGGCATGTTCTGGAGTTCATGTTCTTCCTACAAATTGCAACTAGTTACATTCTCTGTTTGGATTGTCTGTGGATTGCTGGAGTGGTGTATTTGGGTCTGGGAGTGGATGCGTTGTTCCAAAGGGCACATACTACCATAAACCTAGGGTTCGGCCACAGTTACTCGAGATGATTCTTGGAAAATATTCTACCTGGGCGACTGCTTTGATAGTTGGTAAGGAAAAAATGGTATTTTTAGGACCTGCTTTTTGCCTTAATATTCAGAAAGTCCTGTGTGCTTATATTATTACTGATATGGATTGTTTGATGTGAAATACCATGTTTGGGAAATATTTCTACCATATTTAGTGCTGCTGCAGATGGTCGGTTTGGCTATTCCTCTGTTCTGGAACTTGAATTTATTGATGTCATGCATGTTGTTTTATTTGTGTGCAATCTCTGACGTGGGACCAACTGTTGTACCTATTTTGCAGTCTTCGGAGCTCACTTTGGCTTCAGTTTAAGCCTCATCATATTGCTGCTGGAGCTGCATTTCTTGCTGCTAAACTCCTTAATCTTGATCACACTTCCATTCAAAGTTTGTGGCAGGAGTTCAAGACCACACCAGCTATTGTACAAGGTATTATGTGTTGTGGGTTTGAGCATACATCTGTGTGTTCTTTAGTTATTGTACAAGATATTATGGGTTGTGTGTTTGGTCTTACATTTTATTGTTCTCAAGTTTTTATCTAACAGGCATGTGGATTTATTTGAATTGCAGATGTCGTACAACAGCTGACAGAACTTCTCTAGGACACACACAACCGTAGGCTTACTTCCATAATAGAATATGTGAGTGTAATACCTAGTTCATGTTTTTTCAAGAACATATAACATGGATGTAGAATGTGGCATAGGAATCTTATAATTTTATTTGAATCAAGGGTATTTAGTTCCTGATAATACCTGTATCGTTTGTGTGACTAGTAGAAGAATGTGATACCCCCTTATGATTGTTATATTCTATTTAGTGCTTAAATATGATGTCTTATAGTACAGACAAGTAACAACCATTCACCATAGTAGAGATTCATTGTGTTGAAGTAGCGTGCTTCTCTTTGCTTTTATTTTTGGTTCTGACAGCTATATTTATGGGAGTCTTGATGCTAATGAGTTTTAAGGAATGTTTGGAAACAGCTGTGGATCCCATAGATTGCAGAACTCATGGTGTCCTTTCTGTGGACATCTTGGCCTTGGATTCTTCACGATGTGGAATTTGCAGTTGTTTGGTGCATTATGTGTGAGAGTGGGAGGCAGGTCAAATCAAACCCTAGAAATCGGAGGGCCAACTCTTGAGCCTGCCTTGACACTGCTTGACAAATGATTCTCCCAACTCGAACATGATCCATTCTCAAATCTGGTTGCATTTTCAAGCTCAAGACTCATCGTAACCTAAAGATGCTCAACACGAATTTCTGTTGTGGGTTAGCTTGGTTGGGCCTGGTGCAATTTACTTATATGTGGTGAGTTAGAATGGCAACGATTGGTGTAGCGTTCCAATTAAAAGCATTTGAGAAAATATAGTTGGTTAGGAAGAACAAATCGATTTTGCACACCACACACAACTGGTTTCCAGCTTTTTAAGTGTTGATGCTACGCCAGTTCTTGAAAAGGAAAAAAATAAAAAAAAGAGAAAAGAACGTGTTGATGTTGGCTGCACTGTTAAAATCATTCTGCAAGCATGTTTGTGTGTGGGGTTTCGGTATGGTTTGTTTTTGGAGGCAATGAACAGGCCCAGTTGATATCGTATTGTGGTTTAGGACCTCAATTTTGATCAGTTATTTATTTTGGTTATACTTTTTGCATAATCATGTTAACCATTAAGTAGCATTAAAGTTGTTGGTTGATAAATATGACATGAGTTGGAGTTCCAGTTTTAGGTTGCCTCAACCCTTTCTCTGTAAGTTATTTTTCACTCTGCAGTGCTGGAAGTAGTTTTAGAGGTAAGTTTCTCATCATCGTTTTCATCATTTTTGCCGCCACCATTGGTTGGGTTGTTTGCATGCAAATCTCATACGAAAGTTTACCATCGATCTATGGTTTTTCTGCTACTGTTGTCTTGTTTTAATGATATTATTTATTAAAAAGCAAGTAAGAAGGAAGTTAGTTGCAAAGAGAAATAAATAAAAAAATTAATTTAACTTAAAAAACAATATTAAAGCAAAATATAGAATATAAGAAAAAGTAAGGAGGAAGTTAGTGACAAAGAGAAATAAAGAAAAAAAAAACATCAAGTTAAATGATATAAGAAAATAATCAAATAAAATAAGGAAAAAGATAAACATTTTGAATTAGACTAGCAAGATTACAAATGTAATAACTTGAAGCTCTAAATGAAAATTATTGTGGTCCCTTGCTGAGCTTCGGCTGGTTAAGAACATGGAGAGTTTGTGTTCTCACCTAAGCAAATAAAAGGTTACAAAAGCAAAGGTTGTTTGTCTTTTTGAATAGAGTGTTGATCCCTTCATCACTTTTGCATGATTAATTCTTAAATAGACCCATAGGATCAGACTTTGAAACCAAAATCAAGTTCTATACCATACTGCAAAATAATAATCATAGAATCTCCAACCTCATGTGGCCATGGATCAAAAGTCTAGATGTAGATTGACAACAATTAAACTAAACGGTTGAGATCTTACGGTGTTAATCAGACGATCAATATTTGATGCTACATCTAGAATGTCGCTCAAAGTTTGTCCAATCAGGACTGATCTATATTTTATTCGATGGCAATGGCGTTGAGTTGCCATTGTTAGTAACTCAATGATGACAACGAACGTGAGAAATTAAAAATACATGCCATAGCATATCAGATCGAAGAAGAGAAAAAAGTTGAGAGGAACATCAATATGAAAAACAAAAGCAAACTTCAATGGGGACCGTCTCCATCATTTAACCTAATTTATTGACATTAGAGATGCATTTGGACTAAAACTTTGCTATTAATTACATTTGGACTAAGAGCAGATGGTGTACTGTGTTTACCTGGTTCAGCTCGTGGGGCCTACTCGAGTGCATTCCAATCTTTAGGGTTGTGATAGATGGGATTATCCTAGCCCTTCCTTTGACATCTTCTGATCTTTTGACAGCAACTTTTTTAATAATATTCAGCCCACTTCGAGCATAAAACTGAGAATGGAGTCGGATCATGATGGGATAAAATGGTGAAAGAAGATGCCACTTGGCTGCCCAGGTTTTAACATGCAGTTGCTCAGTTGATTAACAACTACTTTTCTCATATGGCTGATTAGGGTTCAAATCCTAGGTATGCCACCTTTTTTTTGGCCTGTGAGTGTTCTCTTTTGGATTCCAGCCCCGTTGGCTGAGGTAAGAAAAAAAAGTGGGCCTAGGTGGGCTCCATAGAGTTGTTCTGTACAGTCTGCTCCTAAGAGAAAATTCTCTACACTACATGTGCCTCATATCATCGAACAATGGGGGCCCCATTTAAGCGTTCCAGATATAGAGTCATCAAGACGTTTTGCGTAGTTGTGAAACCAATCTGTATAGAGTGAAGCAATAATTACTACTTTAGAGCATATATGCGAGTACTTAATCGCCTTCTTTTATTTCTTTATAATTCTAAAGTAGGTCCTTGTTAAAAACAACTCATAATTTAAATAGCAGAGCAGGTGAAAATGGTATAAAATGAAATAAAAAAGAATCTATAAACAAGAAAATAATATTATTTAAGATTCTTTATGTTTCTCGACTGGAAGAGATGATCATTTAAAACCGGAAAATAAATAAAAGTATGTTTGTTTCTAAAAATTTCCAGAAGAAAAGAAGAAATTGCTTTCTTAGAATTGGAGAATGAGAAATTTGTGGTAACGTAAAAAATATTCTTATGAGAAATTAAAAAAAGAAATATCGCGGATAATGAGAAACAAAATTAATAGAACTAGTAGAAAATTCTTCTGCAGATGAAAAATAAAATAGGAGAAGATTGCATAATTAAACTAAAAAAAAAACAAAGAGGAAATTAACAAAACAACCAACTCAGTTGTTGGGTGCACTAAAAATGCCCTCATAGTTCCTCTGCCCTCCTGCCAATTTTCATTTTCATTTGAGTGATGATTTCACCGCTTGTTTCAGTTAAGTGACTCATTGCTCATCTCTTGTTCCTCCTTATTCTCATCTCCACAATGCCATTTCTCTCCCTCTCACCTCTGCCTCCTATACCTTCTCTCTTTATCTCTCCTCAACAAGTAGATGCTCTTGTTGTAATGTTTGGTGGATGTAGGTCAGGTTTGAAGAATAGTGAGGGTGATGACAGGATTGCGTTTGGTGTGGTTGAGGAAAACTGCTGAAGATGAGTTCTCTGGCAGGTGGGGCTGTGTTGGCCTACAGGAGATGAGTTGTTGATCTGGGTAAGTAATGTCTTGAAAGGTGCGAGGCGCGATGGATGTGTCATATTTGGCCAGAAGAGCAGAGGGATGAATTGGAGATGGCATGGTTTGTTGTAGGTGTAGTTGCAGGCGGTGTATTGTTTGGATGTTTGGCTTGTTAAAGGCATTGTCGGACTCATGTTTTGTGTGTTGGGTTTTGTCTCGTATTCCGGTTTAGTCAAATCGGTCTGACTAAGGTTCAGGATTAGGAGTATTTTAGTCATTATATATAGATTTTCTTGTTGGCCGAGAAAGCGGGTACTATATATATTAATGTGATCTGTAACCCTAAACCTTGGTTTAGCGGGAGTGGTCATCTGGGTTAGTCAGAACTGAGGTTCAGGGTTATGAGTATTCTAGTTATTATACACGGATTTTCTTATTTGCTAAGAAAGCGGGAGCTATATATACTGATAATATGATTGTGTGTGTTTATCGTGGTTGATCTGTTGATCACTGTTTATTCCATTGCGCCGCTTTTTCCAACATTATGCAGGATTGATTGGGGCTGTAGATTTCTAAGCTATGAGAGAGAGAGAGAGAGAGAGAGAGAGAGAGAGAGAGAGAGAGAGAGAGAGAGAGAGATTATGGAGTGATGAGTTGATTGTGAAGGTTGGAGGTGGTGAGGTTCAATAGATTGCTATGCTAGGGGGTAAAGATTAAGATGGTATGTGAGAGGGCAAGAATGGAGTGGAAAAAAGTAGAGGGAAAGAAGAAGAAATTAAAGAAGAGAAAGAAGAACAGATGAATGACAATATCATCCCTCAAACAAAGGTGAAAATTGGCTGGAGGGCTTTTATTGTCATAGAGTAACTATGAGGATCTTTTTGGTGTATTTGACATCAAAGATGATTTTTTGATAATTTCCCCAAAATAGAAAATAAAAACTAATAGTTTTTTGAAATTAAATAAAAAGTAAGTGGAAAACCTTTTGAAAGAAAATGGTTTTGTAGACCTATTAATCTTAAAATTCCTTAATCAATGAAAAAGCCAAGAAAGATGATAAAGAAGAAGAATACAAAAAAGAAAAAAAAAAGAAATTAAAATATCAAAGCTGTCACGTACCCAAGATTTGATTACAGCAAACCAAGTGCTAGGGGGTGTAAAATTACAGAATTAAAATTTCTCAAATCTTAATATATATGTGGCCTCTAATTGGGTGGATGGAGTTCGCATTGAGGTTTATGAAGAAGCGTCCAATCATAAAACAAAATGCAGATGTCTTAATAATAAAGAAAGAGCAAATACAAGTAATCAGAATGCATTTACTTTTAAGTTGCAAAACGTAAAAGTTTAGGTTTAATTACAGGGCTACATTGAAACTCTAAGCGTAGAGCCTTAATGTAGTAATAAAATCTGGTGAGTAAGGAGTCGATCCATAGGGAGCATTTAATTGCAAATAATTTGTCCTAATGAAAAACTAACACTAACCAAAGAAAATCGATACAAAACCAACCTACATTTCTGAAATTGAGATTAACAATCCAAAATAAAAATTACAATTCAATAAAAACACCTATACTAAAAATCCTATTCTAAAGACAACCAGTCTAGAAATTGCCAAAGCACAAAAGGACATCAAACCACCAATTTAAAGAAATAAAGCAAGCGTTAAAAAAATTGAGAAAAAATAAAAAGAAAAAAGAATGGAATTTAGATCATCATGTTTTGAAAACGAACTTCATAGTTAGGGTAAAAAAAAAAATCAAAACCACATTGCCTGCATGGTCTGTCGCCCCACATAAACACAATGTGTTGATCGAGTATTCGAAAAATATTAAGCTCATTAACTTTATTTTATTCTTTGAACATCTCTAAAGAAACCAAAATAATCAAATTTAAACAAAACTCAATCTTGCTACTCTAAATTGATGCTTCACTCAGACAAGGGAATGCCCGCACCGAGAATCATTTCATCACTTGCACTTTGCTCGCATGCATCCAAAGAGGGAGAGTGGTTGAGGGAGATGAAAGGATGGTGGAGAAGATGGATATTGGAGGAACACCAAGGGGCTGGCCGATCCCTACTTGGCCCGAGAATCGCGGAGTGGTGATGTCTATGGTGAACTGTGGGAATTTTTATAATTTTTTCGTTCAGTTTCCTTTTGTGCCAATACTCCTTTGTTATCTCCATAAACTTGAGTATATTTCTCTTGGACTCTTGTTTGCCTTGAAATTCTTCCTTCCTTGCTTAAAAAGAGTCCTATTCAAACTTCACACTTTGGTTTTCAAGGAGTCTTTTAGAAATCTTCTTCATTTTAGGTCAAACTTGAATTTCAATGGCGGGGATTTCATCTTCTCAACTTTTGCTTCAACATGGGACCCATCTTGATAAGATAGCATGGCTAGAAGTTGGCCCAATGCGGACGTCAATATGGCTTAGGATTATGATCGGAGAGTCCTTTTCTATCTTGAATTTTAGTGCACACTTATTTCCTTCTTTATCTCTCTCTCCCACTTGAATTCAAACTCAAAACTCTAAAAGAGATAATTTCAAGTATCTCGGAGTTCTTGCACATGGAATGGGGCTCACCTTGGACACCCAAGGTGGCTTGAAGAGTGTCCCATGTTTCTTCTTTTTCTGTCTTTCTTTGCTCTTCTTGAATTCTTAGACTCCTATTTCACTTTGGTTTCCTTATGTCTCTCAAATTTAAATTTAAATTTGAAATTTGAATTTTCAAAGAGATAATTATTCAAATGCAAATATGAGGTGGGACCCTCTCTTGGGAGTGGATTAAAGAGAATGGGCCATCACATGTAGTGAGTGGGTCCGACTTGCTTGACTTCTTTCTTCAATTTTCTTCACCAATTCACTTATTTTCTTTGACGGGTCCCATGATGAATATCCTTGCTTGAGAATGGGCCTCAAGAGGTCTTCTACTTCAACTGAGGCTTAAAAAAAAGAAAAAAATTCTGACTTATGGGTCCTAGCATTTGCACTTCCTACACAACAATAAACTATTAGTAAGAAATTGTGAAAAGTTTTAATGTAACTGAGATTCGTTCGGGAAGAGTCTTGATAGAACTAAAATTCCTCAAAAATTTCAAAATTTGAAAGAAAAAGTTAGAAAAATACATTATATCATGGATTTCATTAATTTATGCTAAAAAATGCAGAAAAAGGGTGATTTAACTTAAGATTTTGAACTTTGATGCTTAGATGCATAAAATTATGAATCTATATTAAAACAATTTATTTAACCTAATATGAGTCCATATATCTATATGAAATGGTGCTAGAAATGTGTAATTTTATAGACTCATCATTGGTACACCACTCTTAGAACTCCTTAACTAGCGTATTCTCTCGATCACCTTAGTTTGAGGCTTATTGTAAGATTCTATACCTAAGCACCAAATGAAGCATCATCAAATGTGAAATCCAACAAGTAAGAAAAAAAAAACATAATAAGCCGCATCAACAACGAATAAAGACAATCATGATGATAAAAGTAACAGTGATGGATAAACTAAGCAATTATGCATGAATATACCCATTCCATAAGAATCAAACATATACAAGGATACACTTACACCCTCTATCAAAGAGGCGACCTACATAGATTAAGTGTACAGGAAAAAAACATGTTTGAAAAACATAATGCCCAGGAAAGCCTCTTAATAATGTGTGGGAAAAGAGCCCAGTCGAAAATTAGAGCAAGTGAGAAAAATTCCAACAGAAAAACATTGGTACACCTATGTAAATCTTGCAGTGAAGTACGCGGTGACCCCGTCAGGTACGACTACCTCGAATAACACGATCTCTAAGCGGTAAAAGCGTACAAAATGATGAAAGCATACATAATGATATAGACCTTGCGATAGGGTGGACCAAAATTGTGGGAGACTAAAACAAGTAAGTGATGCTTGACTCAAAAGAGATCAGGGGTTACATAAATGCACACACTGTGTCGGACTAGATTCTCGCTCAATATGGCAATCAAAGCTAAGAGGAACTACTCTACAAAATAATTCCATCAAAAGATTCCACATAACCTCATAACCTGAGTAGTCCTTCACAAGGCACACAAACCATTCTATAAGCCCGCACCTCCAACAAACATCTCCCCTGAGATATAGATTGATAAACCAAGGCTTGGCCAAAAGCCCTAAACCTATACTTATAAGTTCACAATGACTCACTCCGAAATAATACCCTATGGTGAAAAAGGATAAATACACACGTCACGTACAAAATAGAAACACCAGTCCAACCGATATCTCAATTGTTCATGAGTCAATGAAGTACCTACAATAGCCAACCTAGGTTCACAGTAAATCACACATTCCAATTCGAAGGTAATGAGGATCCCTTATTGCCCATAAAAATACCTTGGTGCTCCTGAAGTTCAAAGGTATTCCGATGGTCTACTTCACCACCCATTTGGCCCACGATGGTTTCCACATGCCTCATCCAACATCCCATAAGATGACATCAAGCTTATAAATTCCCTTACTAGTGGTCTTATTCATATTTATCATTAGGCTAGGTTAAGAGTCAAGATATAAGGTAAAGGTTTAAAAAATCCAAAGTCCTAAGCTTTAGAATTATATGCGTTATGAATATGATTAGTTGTAACCCTTTTACGGCTAGCCGTAGGGTCTTTTCCGGTTAACTTACGACTAGATGTAAGCTCACTGTAAATTGAGGCTTGTCAGTAGCAACTCTTATCATTTATAGGAACCTGAGAAGAATTGATGCATTGTCAATTGTGGGGTCTTACGGCTAATTGTGGGTCTTCTATGGTCACCCGCATGGCTGGTCGTGGGCTCATCGTATCTCAATTCCTGGCAGTCTCACTTTTCAGGCATAATCAAAGCTTTAAGGTTGAATGGGGGCATATGATTAGTAGTAAGGGTCTTATAGCTAGCCATATGCTCCTAAAAATCAGTGTTCTTAACTATTTCACTTCAAATTTGAGGAGTCTTTGTTAATCTACAACATAAAGGGACATGGGCACCTTAAACTCCCCATCCATCACATAAATCATTCCATTATGGCCACTAAATGCATACACCATTAAAGTTCAACAACTTACCATTTGACAATAAAGAGTTTGAAGGAAGTAGATAGCATGAATTAAACACTTGGAATAAACATAAGAACATATACATTCTACATATGTTCACTTGCGCCTTTGTTGTTTTCGAGAAAACCCTCTCTTTGGAGCTTGGTACCTAATCCACAACTTCACACAAACCAACCCACTCTATGGAGGAGCCCAGAGCTCAATCCTATAACAAAAACAAATGGAAAACAAAAGCCTAAGACTTGGTGAGACTATTGTAAAAAATGGTTTTAGCTATGGTTTTTTGGCAAATTTAAACCATAATAAGTATGAGACCCACACATCTTTTGAGGTGGGTCCAAGCAGTAATGTGTTCTCCTCCATAAGGAGAATAACACAAAACCATTGTTAGGTAAAAACTATTTAAGGAGTCAATGAGAAATTATTTCCAAAAGTGATTAGTTGAAGTTACTTTGTGTTGGTAATGAAGAGAGGAGGTCCCACATTGCTAGTTTGTTAAACGTATGCATGTGTTTATATACCTTTGGTTTGCTTATAAAATTTGGGCCCCAAGGGGCACCCGTATTTTATTCCGGAGGAAGGACTTACATCACACTACAACCAATACGAGTGTACCGCAGCCGCTGGCCGGTCAGTTGGGTTGGGTTTGGTCATGGGCCTCAGTGTAGATAGCTTCCCAATTACATCTTTTTTGAAGAAATTATTTTTACTAATAGTTGTGTTTGCTTTGTTAACAGACACAGACACAGTACATAGTTGTGCCTCATCCACTAAACTGGTGTTGTATTAATTTTATTTGAAAAACCTAATAGAAACATCTGTTCTTGGTGTTTGTTGACTGTTCAAAACAGTCACCAATTCATTTATTTAAAGCCATCTTGTTTCTACATTTGGGCATTAAATTTCAAATTAAGTTTTCTCCATTCACTGTCTGTTTAAGAGACTCTCGACAACACAGATTGAAGTGCTACTTCTGTGTTGCATTGATCATTGTTTCTTGGAAGGTGGACGTCTATTTACCGTGAGCACCTGAGCAGGAGCAAATTCTATTTAAAGGACATAGTATTAAATACTAGCCTTGATTGAATCATCCACTATTTTGTAAGTTTCATAGCATTTTCTATAATTGTACGTTCTAAATATTATTCAGAAATCACAAACGTGTACAGTTTGGGCAATAGAGACTACATCGGATTTGGTGAAAAGGGCTTACTAAATGGATGAAGAGGAGTAAGGGCTTGGCGAAGATGATGGAGGTGAGCTCAATATTGATGTGGATGAGTTGCTTAAGACTTCCACCTTGTCTTGGATAAGCTTGGAATCAATGGAGAATGAAGCATGAGTGGAAAAAGGGAAGAGAGAAATGGAAGAGAAGAGAAAAAAAGGGGCACCAGGGACAACCATCTTTTTTGTAGAAGAAGTTTCCTTTCTAGCTTCAAACTCTCTTCGAATGCTATGAAGCTCGTGGACCATACCCTTAATACTGCAACTGACGTGCTAAGTTAATATAATGATTAACTAACTATATGTATAATTAATTATGCTGATCACAAGAATTAGGGTCTACGATCTTACATAAATAATGAAGAATGTAAAATAAGATTAACAATAAATAACTGCAAAAGTAAAGTAATATATGTTGTTATATATGATTCATCATGAAACAATTGGATGAATATCTTAATGAGAAAAGGAAAATTGAGAGAAACTTCTAAAATTTCATTGTGGTAATGTAAATGAAATATACAACCACTAGGGATGTCTTTGTCGATCACTTTACTAAGCTATTGGGCTCTTTAGTAGAGACAGTGAATTTTGACCTGTTCCATGTTCAATGTCACAACCCGAGCCCAAGAGATCGGGGGTTAGTAAAAATCAACTAGTAACACACGTACTCCTGTGCATATATACTTAGACCCGGTCTAAATATACACGCACAAGGGAAGGTTCACACGTGCCATACATATATGCGGAAGCTGTAGGTATCAAACATAACAAAGAAAGACACGTAAACACAATGATATACTGAGATACAAAAGATAAAAGTTATACAAAATAAATCAAAATACAAATATACAACATGAATACAGTCAAAATCCCAAAAATTCGAAAAGATCCCAAAAGGAAGGAGACTAGAATTCATGCGTGAAATCTTCGAGCTCCGGCGGAGGGATTGCATCCACTCCTCTAGCCCTGATGGGGCGTCGGGGGTCTCCCTAGGAGCCTGGCTGACCGACGAGAGGTTAGAGGATGGATCTGAGCCTGCAACACCAAAGACAACTCATGAATACAATGATTCAGCAATGTATAAGCAATAACAAGTTAACGCATGTTGTATCTAACAGAATAAAGTAACAATGGTTAAATTATAGAGTTCACATTTGTATACTAGGCAATTGTGCATTCAAGCGAAACATGCTATTCGAATCAAGGTTTACGTGAGGCATACATAACTAGGTGGCTACTACATGTGTCATATGCTCCCAAAAAGGAATCTTATAACATACTGAGAACACCATCGACCCGGTTAGGGCACGAATTGGTCTCGGGTTTCTGGGGTCTGGAAGTCCGAAGACATAAACTCACTGCAGAGAGGCCATATAAGCTACACCAAAGTCACCCCGTTGGGCATCCTAAGGCTAAAGCTGAGTAGTGCCTGACAATATAGAGTTAATCATATACTAGACTTTGAGTAGATCATGCATATCAGATCATATAAAGCATATCATACGTGCATACGGTCAATTCATACATACATGCATACAAGACTCAAATGAAGAGAAGCATCTCGCTTGCGATAACTTATATAGATAAGCAGATTGATCAAATCAAGTGGTATAACAAGTAATAAACAACCATACCGAAGAATAGAAGTCAGTAGTCAAGACCTATCCAAGACTTATCAATTGATTTATGAACGCTGTTCCACCTGGGATTAACCATGGACAGAGCCTCACTGGATATCCAATCATTTGCCCCAGCACAGAATACGTAGAGGGCAAAACCGAAGTCAAGATGCAAATGCAAATCAAATTATTCCTGCAGGAATCACGATCTTTTACTAGCCAACCCTATTCTAGTTATCAACTGTTTCTAACCGTGCATGATGATGTAGTTTTAAGTTATCCGATGCACCGTTGCTTAGTGTTGCATTGTATCGTACATGTGTATCGAAGTCCCTTAAACCAACATCCATGAGGATGTGCTTAACACTGAACAACTCACACATGAATGCGTCATAGCCCTTAAGACCATTCATGCGATCCATTGGGCAAGTTAAAGGGTTACAGCAATCCTCTAATGTGAAGGTACTATTAGGTCCAATCCATACCTAAACTTTTATTGGAGGTCTTTGGAAGATTTCCTTATATAATTCACGAGCCACGGGGCTCGCGAATATGGCCTAAAAGTTCCTTTGTGGTTGTGGAAGATAAACGAATATAAATGAATACAAGGTTCCAAGTGTACAAGCTGAACCTCATGAAACAGGGTGTTACAGAACTGATCGGTCGGATGAAATGCTTGACTGGTCGAATTTCGGTTCTGGAAGTGCCCGACCGGTCAGCTTTGAAGCCCGATCGGTCGGATAGTCTATTCTGATACAGAACGGGTGTGCTATCTTGAACATTCGCAATTGCGAAAACAACCAATATCAACACAATATCAAGGCAAGGGGCTGTAATTCTCGCTACACACGTGCACACGTACCAAAAGACTAAGAACAAGTATATAATACCAACATGTGCTCAATCAAGTCATGCTTATACTTGCCTCAAATGAAAGTTAACCCAAAATTGGTTGTCCTTGGGCTCAAATCGACGTCCAAACAAGATTCAAAGATATCATGCATGAGAAAGAGAAAAAGTGAGTACCACCCATGGTCGAGAAAAAGAAGATGGGGAAGAAGAAACCAAACCCCAAACGTACCTAAGTCACACACACGAGAAGGAAATAAAAACAAAGTGCGCGAATTCCTCCTTCTTGCCTAGCTTGATCAAAGGGAAAGAGAAAAATCGAAAGAAAGAGAGAGAGGGAGAGAGCCAACGTGAATGAAGAAGACATGAGGGAGAGCGAGTCGGTGGTTGGCTTTATATAAGATAAGGATAAGAGAGAAATTGCAAGAAAGTCCAACTGTTCACACGAATTATAATTCAAGTCAAATGACGGTCCAACGAAAGCAAGAGACATCCTTAGTGTGCCAGTCAGTTACGAAAGTTGACAAACTCAATAAACTACACATGTTGATGCCAAGATGATGCATAATTGGCAACGTCTTACAAAATCTAAAATTACGAAAAAGGGCTTAAGTTTACCTAATCAAGGTGAAACTCAACCCAACTACCTATCCATGACTCGGAACAAAACCAAAACAACGTCAAAACATAATTAACAGCTAACGCATCATTAATTAGTCGCTAAACGGGATTAAGTTGGGTCGGAGTATTACATTCAACCCTTTGGAAAACTTTTAGTGGAGGGGGCTTTTCATCTTAGTGAGGTTGTCACTATAAAAGAGATAGAGGAAGCCTTTGATAGTTTAAAGAGTTGCGGAAGTGCAGATTAGGATTGCAAGGCCACTATGAACACGATGAGGATAGCGTCAACTTAGATCAAGCAATGGATGTAGAGATTCTTAATTGGCTACTAGAGATCAGCCATATATGATTCACTCTTCATAATCTCAGGGTAAGGATGAACATCCTAATGGAGAAGATGGTGATGAATGACTTATCTATACTTTTGGTTGTGAGAAATGAGAGAGATGTATTGTAAACACCCTACCATGTGTATTTATGACTTAGTAGGTGATAGACTCTAATTAAAGTTAAAATAGGACAAGGAATGAGAGTTGGATTAGACTCTCTCAATTGGAGTTTGAGCCTTAGAAGGATTAACATATCTTCTTTTTATCCAAATAGACTCTTTGTGAGGAGTATCTTTCTATATTGGCGTCTACCCACATGCAAACACAAGTGGATCCTATCACAGATGCCAACAACCTTTAAAATGGGCAATCCCCATAAGGCACTTGGCCTCAATAGATTCAACGCCCATTTTTTTAAAGATCCGTTGGCCAATTAGTGGACATGATGTTTGCCATGTTATATATACAACATTTTTTAAAATCTTCTAAAATGCTTGACTAGTTGAAGCATACCTTCATTGTGCTTGTCCCTAAAGAAGAAAATGAGAATCGGCTAGATCAATGTATTTCCTTAACTACAAGATTATAGCTCAAATCCTATATCACTACAAGAAATTTCATTTTTCCCGACACAAGTCTTTGTCGCAAAAAATCAAGAAATTGTCGCAAAATATATTTTGAGACAAAAAACATTTCATTGCCCATTCGTTGCCTATTACAATGAATATATTTGCTGATGACCAAAACTAATCATTGCAAAATGTCAGTTTTCTATGACAACACATTATCATCGCGGAATGAAATAAAATTGCGACAATGCAGATCGTCGGCAAAAAAGATATTTTTGTCCTCAAATATGTCTATTCGTCACAAAAGAAAGGATAAAAAATGGTGGAAAAGGAATTTGGCGAGAAAACAAAGTCGTCGCTAAAACATATTTTTTGCAGACAAAACTATATTGTCACCAAATAGTGTATTAATGCCATAAGTTATAATAGGTGGCAAATTAGTGTCGTCGGGCATAGTTTGTAGATATTAGGCGACCACCTTAATTTGTTGTCCAATATTTAACCTTGCCACAAATTCTTTTAGGCTACAAATTATATTTGTTGGGGATAATATGCAGACATATATTTAGTCTTATTAGGTGACAAATAGAAGTTACCGCTGAAAAAAATATATATATTTATTTTATTTGGCTAAAGTAGGAGACAAATAAAATTCATCACTGAAAATAATATATATATATTTACCCTTTTTAGCTATAAATCACTGCCTACCACCTCAAAAACCTCCTTTTTTTATTTTATATATTTTTTATGATCCAAGATATCCCTCACTAGCCTAGCCTTCAAACCTTTGGCCTCCAGCCCGAGGGTTATACAATTATGATAAGCAAAGATTATTCTTTTGGGGGGTTTTTTTTTTTTTTTTTTTGTGGGGGGGGGGGGGGGGGGGGGGTTACATTCATGATTGCACACATATTACTAGGATAACATAAGGGGTTGGGGTTTACATACATGGTTGCACACATATTACCAGGATAACGTAAGGGGCAGGAGTCGAAAACCTCCAATAAAACCTGCTCATTCAACATACTAGAAAACCTACTAATTAATAAAAACATTTTGTCATAGGGCCTTATGCAAAGGATGAAACCGTTGATGGATAAGCTTGTAGGGCCCTCTCAATCTGCCTTCATACCAGGTTGGTCGATTTTTGATAAAGTATTATTGGTGTAAGATCTGCTCCATCAATTCCATTTGAATAAAGGACCTCCTCGTATGTGCCTGAAGCCTGATCTAGCTTCTTGAAGCAGCTTTGAAGGCCATGGCCTTCCTAGATCAATTTATTCAACTTATTATGGAGTGTGTGGTCCACCCTTATACTCTATCTTGATAAATGGCCAAGCAAGGCGTTATTTTAAAGGAACTAGCGGGCTAAGACACGACTGTCCTCTTTCCGCATTCTTATTCACTATTGTCATGGAGTTCTTCTCCTCTTAGATGATAACTTATGCACAAGCTAGGCTCATTCTCTCACCTCATCGCTGTGCAAATATTATTGTGTTTCACCTCTTGTTTGCGGATGATGTGATTATATTTAGCAGAAGTTCATCTCTAGCAACAAGAAATCTCTAGGCATTTCTGGATGACTTTCATAGGTTCTTAGGGCTGGCAGTTAAGATGATGTGATTATATTTAGCAGAAGTTCATCTCTAGCAACAAGAAATCTCAAGGCATTTCTGGATGACTTTCATAGGTTCTTAGGGCCGGCAGTTAACTAGGGCAAGAGCTTTATCCTCTTCTCCAATACATCTAATGATATTAAATATGAAATATCAACTATTCATGGCATCATTGAAGGGAAGTTCCCTTTTAGATATTTGGGTTAGCCTCTGTCTATCTAGGTTTGCCTTTGTCAATGAAGAAGTTGAATTATCAGGATTGTCAACCCCTCCTTGATAAATTTCAATAGAAGTTAAGGCTTGATTGGCAACTCTACTCTTTTTATTATAGACTCATTCAAAATAGAGAGGCACTAAAAAAAGAGCTATAGAAAACAGAGGTTAAAATTAAAACATGTGTTTGGTAATATAAGGATTTATTTTAAACAAGCTTTTTTAAATCAATGGCTGAAAATTTTTGACAAATTTCTCAAGATCTACAAAGTTTCAAGCCTTGATATTTAACTCGATAGCTATGTTCATCCTTCCAATGGGATCTAACGGTTTGGATTTTGTGTTTGAGGCCCACAAATTTTTAAAAAATAACAAATAATTCACATCTTTTAGGAAATATCTCAATATTGGCAATGATCCAATGGCTAATATTCTGTCTCCTAATGATCATTGACCTTATAAACATTTTTAATGGTTTAGATCATGATTTATTATCTAAGAAATAATAATAAAAGATAAAAAAGGGACTGCCTATTGAATAATTCAAAATTGGGTATGTTACATCAATGGTTGAAAGTTTTTTTTATATATTTCTCAAGATCCACACGGAATCAAGACTTGAAAATTGAGCCCATAGCTGTATTAAGCCTTCTAAATATTTCCAATTGTTTGGATCTTGTATTTGGGGCCCATAGAATGAAAAAAATCCAATGGCTCAATAGTTTTTGCACATAGCTCGAGATTGGTGATGATTCAACGGTTGAAATTTGTATGAATGGCCGTTTTTGATCTTGTAAACATTTCCAATAGTTTGAATTTTCATTTATTATCTCGGATTTGAAGAAAAATAAAAGAAATGGTATTGGGCATGATGACCCTAAAATTACCGTAGCAGCGCCTCTTATTTTGAGGAACTCAGTTTTAGGGCATTTGTTTTTAAAAGGTTTTGCTTCTATTTGTCTAAAGACAGTAGATGATAAAATCACATGCCAAATGCTCTTATTTTTTATAACTCTAAATATTTTAGATATTTAGACAAATAGAGGTAAAACATAGTGATGCCAAACATGGGCTTAGCCGCATGAAAATCAAAGATTTTATCCTATATTTGACATCTTGAGTTGATAAAATCCACATTACCTACCTTGCATTTGTTCTGGGCCACGGTGTTTTTGTTTCCTGCCTTAGTGTTGATAGCCATTGATCAGGTCATGAGGAACTTCTTTTAGAATTCTTGGGCACCACACTCACTACGTCAAAATGGGTCAAAGACTACACAATTAACGTGCAGAAAAACCACTCCTTTTGGCTGTAGTATTTTTAGTCACATGTTTAGGCATAAACCAGAGCTTGTCTTTATCATTGTTTTCATCTAAGATACACCCAAAACATCACGCCCTTTATTTCATTCCCGCGCCCTCTATTTTTCTCCCACCTTTTCCCTCCCGCCCTCTTCTCTCTTGCTCTCAAGAACATCTCTAACCTTGACCGATCACTTCTCTCTGGTTGTCTATCTCTGGTAGAAGCATCTAGCACCGTCAGGCAATCGAGCACCAAATCCCTAAAGGTAATCTTTCCATCGCTGAACCCCATCTCTTCTTTTCTTTCTTCTTCATTTTCCCAAACCCCATCTCTCTATCATTGAACCCTCTCTTGTTTCCTTCCTTCTTCTTCGTCATTTTTTTTTTCAACTCCATCTCATCTTCGAGCCCTCTCTTTTTCCAATCTCTTGTTTTCCTTCCTTCTTTTCCAAATCCAAACCCTTCTTTTCATCTCTCCATCTCTCCAATCTCTTCATTGCTAGTGAGTTGTTATTCTTTCTTATGTTGGTTGCACAGTGGTTTAGGCAGATTGGGGGCTCATATGGGGAAGTTGATAGGAGCAGAAAGGTGCCTGCTTGATTTTTCTATTGGTTTTAAGGATGCTGGTGATCATGATCTAGGAATTCTTACAAAACCCAAATGATTGATTTTATTATTACTATTTTTAGAATATTTTAATCCAATGAAATAACCTTAAATTTCATTGGCTAATTAGGACTATCACATTAATCTTGTGATTTGATGCATGCAAGTGGGTTACATAGCGTTAGATTCTCTGTGGCAAATTAGGACTATCACATCAATCTTGTGATTTATTTTACTATTATTGTTATTATTATTATTATTATGATTATTTTTATTTATTGAGATGTTGTTGAAATGGTACATATAAGTACTATTTTCATCTATTGAGATGTTGTTGAAATGCCACATATAAGTACTTGTGGCCCATCAGTTGGACGGTATGGGTTCATCAGCTGTTGTGTTCTCCATACTGGAGAGGATATTTTGGGGGTGTTTGTGTTTATAGGTATCTTGTTGTGTTTTTGTTGAAAGCGATTTTAAGTTTATTTTGTAATGTTTCTATTTGTATGTGATTGATTACATTATGTGGATTTGGAACTGGTTCTGTCTGATATGGTTTGGACTTCAAATTATCTTCTCCAATGTCATTGATTTGTGTCTGTTTATTTAATCTTGTTCTACCTTTTTAGTGTAATATGTGGGAAAATTAGTTGATTGAAATCGAACTTGTAGAACTATGCAGACGATCGTGTTTAGTTATTTTGGTGATAATAGTTAATTCTCTGATTAAATGTATAGAATATGGTTAGTAATTTATTAATTAATGGACAAAAGATTCCCAGAAAGGATGCAGTGGTTATACATCCATGAGAACTAAATAGAAAATTATCATACAAACCTAACTAATAAAAAGAAAGCCATTGAGAAGATGAGGTATTTGGGGCAAACAAAACTCAGGTGAAATGGGCTAGAGGGTAGACTGATTGAGAACCATCGATAGGTGTTAAGTTCATAAAATTACATCATTTAAGCATCATTTTAGATTGGATTAAATGCATCATTATTCATTCAATTTCATCATTTTATGCATTTTCACATATAAATTGAAATTTGTACAATTTTTGTACATTTTATGCATTAATTAAGAATGTTTGCATTTTTCTCCGAAAAGTTTCTGTTGGAGTAGAATTTGGAGTAAAATTCTATCCGAATGAGTCCTGCTTCAATGTAGGCTCTTTAATATTTGATAGGTTTAATGAGAATGTGCAGAAAATGTGATTTGTAGGACCCACAGAACTCTAGAGATGATTTGGATCCCATTGCTTGAAGATCTACACACTTAAAGTTCATCTGCTTATGGATCCTACCTGAAGATCATCTAAGATCTTATCTCATCCTAACGTGTCAAGGAATATTCTTCTGACTTCTCTAACAAATCACAACCACTGCAGAGATAGAGATTATTGCAAATTAGAATTCAAAATTTAATTTTATTTTTATCAGGATAACCTATCTTAAAATGACCATAACTCTCAATTCGGAGATTGGATCGATGTAAATGACCCACCGTTGGAAAGCTCTTTCAGAGTAGATATCTATGGACTCAAGATTGCACAAATCAGAGTTAAAATAAAAGGTTATGGGCCTGAAAAGTTTCAAGCACATTTTTAGGCGGGATTGCAATTGCATCTATACTATTAAAGTATAATTACCACACATTCCTCTGTGGAACCCATTTGAAAATCAGGTAAGAATTCCAAAAGCTTCTACCTCATCTTATCTCCAAGATCTTTCTCATCTCAGGAGATAAACCCAATCAATAAGTAGCAGATCTTATCTCTCAATCCACCTAAAATAAGTCCAGATTCAATGAACCTCAGGAGCCAGAAAACTATAAAAAGAGGCTACCATGGGAGGCTCCTCATTCCCAGCCAGATCTAGAAATCCCAGATCTCTCCCTCCCTCTTTTCTCCACCTCTCTTCCCTCCATTAATTTTTGATTTTATTTTTTAAGGTATTCTGGAGCCTTATTCTATAAACTAGGATCTAAAAGAGAGAATTCTGAGAGATCATTGTATAAGAAAAAGATATCAATAAAGTTATTTTTGAGGTTCTTTGTAGTAGTGGGTTGAATTTCTAATTAGAGCCAAATATGAAGCTAAGTATTTTAATGTTCTGGTTTATATTTGTTATTTTGTTCTTTTCTGATTGTGTCTTGGTAATGTGCTTTTAAAAGATAATAATAGATCTGTCTTCATGCCAAAAGCAAATTTCTAATTTATATTTTTAATGAATAAATTTTGATCATTTATACTTACTTTGATAGATTATGCTTAGATCTTTAGTTATTTTTGATAGCCTATGCTTAGTTTGATAGGTAATACTTAGGAAGTTCATTTTTTTTTTTTTTGAAGTAAAGGAGGTCTTTAGTATCGATTTTGGTTTCTTAATTAAAAATAGTTTTTGCAAAAATTAAATCATCTGGATCATAAACATTGATATATTTTTTTATCTGAGTAATAATTAAGACAAAAAGGGTAAATTAATTGCTTAAATTGAATTTTTGAAAAACTTAGTGGATTCTGGCTGCCCTGATTTATTTCTTATTATTGTTATTAATTTATTTAGTTTCTGATTTGCAAACCACACTTTTCTTTATTATTGTTTTTCTTTGGAAAAAAAACTCAGATTTTTAATTCAAAAGTTTAAAAGTGCTTTCTGTGGGATCGACCTGTCTTTGTCCATCTTAACAAGACAACTGTGTACTTACAGTGTTAATTAGATTAATTAAATTCACATCAATAAGCCTAATGCTCTGCATCTTGAGGTGGATCTAATCACCCGATGCTCTGCATGTTGCCAACTACGCTCACTTCCTTTGGAACACTGGAGGCGTGAGGGTACCTACTGCACTCTCACATCATGATTTATTTGAGATGATGCCGTGGACAAGTAGATAAAACCAATATAGCCAAAAACAACTCTCTCCCTCTTTCGACACTGCTTTCATGTTTTGTCTGTTAGTAACTAAAAAAAATAAAGAAAACAGATAGACAATGATGGTGACTGAAGACATTGCAAAGAGAAAATTTTCCATCTTCCTTTTTGTGTTACCATGAGCTGATCTCATCAAATGTGGCCGAGGGATTCTAGTAATCTTAATCTTTATAGTTTGGTTATTCTTTCAGCCAATGCTAATGAAATGGGGGGCATGTCTTTCGAGGTGGGGGCTGTGTAGTCTGTTTAGTCAGGACAATAAAAAAATGATAATATTATAAATTAGAATGTATAATTGAAGAGAAACTTTATGTTTAAGCAAAACAGATGGCAACATGACATATCTACATGTAAATTAAACTTTAAAACCATGATATATCTATGCAATTATTATAATATTACATGAAGAGAGCAGCCATAAAAAAAGGAATCTTGCTAATGTAACAAAAATACTAAAAATAATCACTTCTATTTTACCAATGTTGCAAACCCAAATTGAAAACAAGTAACTCCATCCATCACTATTTTTGAAGAGAGCTTTTAAAGAGAAAAAAAGATTTTTATTTCACTAGTAAGGACTCACATGTTAAGAGAAGAATGCATGTATGATCTCTATTTTATTGTGTTTCTTTGATTCAAAGGGGTGAATGAAGAGAGCATCATAAATGCACACAGCATAAGATCCTACATGACGAAATTGGCACTGTGACAAACTGATCACTGAACAACCATAATTGAACACCCATAATTCCTACATTCACTCAATCCAATCCAGTCCAAGGCTCTATATTGATTTGAGGGTGGATGAGACCCTCAATTTGTAGTAGAACAACCTTCTCCTTGACAAAGCCCAAACAACTAACTCAATTCTTTGACTTATTGACCTCATTTTCTTTTATGCAAGTAACAGTAGGATAGAACTAGCTAGGTAAGTCACTATAAAGTGGATAAATCCAACAAACATAAAAGTAAGAAAAATTGGATGAAGCAAAATCGAGTTGAAGAAACCTCTCCAACAACAACATGGAAGAAACCAATTTCAAACTACATACATAGAAAAAGTAGAGAAAAGGCAACATTGAGCCCACTAAATAAGTCTCTGAAATATAAAAACTACATAAAACTCACTAAAACTAATTTAAAACATTCTGTAACTGATTTCTAATAAAAGTAGCTGGCAATTGTAAAGAAAAACAAGACATAATCTGGCCTGGGTCATTGGACCTCAACCAAGTAGACTAGTGGTCTGTTGGTTGGACAATCTGTTGTGGATTTCTCAATTAGGAAGATAAGATAGGGTACTTATCTCTCTCTTTGTTTATTTGAAAATAATATGCAACTAAATGATAACAATGCTTCAGTGCAACATAAAAGTATAATTCACATGACATTGATCCACACATCATCATTACATATGACTCCATTGTCACACGAGGTTGACCAATAGATTACTTTGTTACTTTCTCATTTACAAACATGTTTTTGTGTTAGTTGTGTAGGTGCTGTCACATTTTACTCTCTCTGCTACTCTTATTTAGTTAATAATTAGGTAGTTATTTTTGAAAACTAGTTTATGTAATTTTGTATTTAGTCTTTGAAAGGGATGAACAAAGAATTGAAGTCTTTCTTTTCCAATATCTATGTATGCAGTTGAGTTAGAACTTGTGTGAAATCCTAGTCGGTTCAACTCATTTGTGTACTTGCATAGAGTACCAACAACATTCAAATTTTGTTGCACCCTTGAGAGACCTTACTTGAACCTAGCATAGCCTAGGGATAATTACACCTTACACAAAGTTTAGAAATACCAGAGAATGAACTCCAAATCTGAAACCATGCCACATAAATTTTGTATTTATGCTGGAGTATTTTAGCGACATGGAAAAACCCCAGATCTCAATCCTGCCATAGGAACCTACCTGATAAGTCCTTAAAAATGCATTATTTTATGTGTACATGAGGGGATTTTAAGGACTTATTCATTAGAAATTTCATCATTTAGGTGAAAAACATGTTGTTATAGTTTTAAGCATCATTATTGTATTTTCTTGCAAAAATCATTGAAAGTCATCAATTTTTCATAAAATCATACAATTTTTTACATTTTTGGATTTCCATTTTTAGAAGCTTTTTTCAAATCCAAATTTTCACATAAAAATGATAAAAGTTTTGATCATCATTAGTTTATTTAAGTTAAATCATAATCAATGATGTGAATTTATTATGACATTTTATGTGAATTGGGCCCACGCTAGTACATTTGTGACTTTAGTCAAAATTATTATTTTTAATAAAATATCACTTTTGTATGTAGGAAAATGCAAGAAAAGGGACCCACATTGAAGATTTGAAGCCAAGGAATTAACTGTGAAAAAATCCAAGAAAGAAAAAGGAAAAATGAAGAAAAGAAGAAATTGAAGCATAAGAGGACCCCATACACATGCTTGGGCATCAAAAGGGGGGCCCACACTCTCTTGATTCTTGAAAATTTAATTCAAGCCAATTAATCCCAAGAAGATGTCAAAGAAATTTGCAACAAAAGACAAGAAAGGAAAGTCTAAGATGAAAGATTCTTTCTCTCATTATTTTCCCAAAATCAAGTCAAAGAAGGAAAATTAAGAAGAGAAGCAAAGTAGACTCATGTGCAACATGGTAGCCCACTCTTTATTTGAAATCAGTTTAAGGAAAGCATGTTAACATGATTGGCCAAGAAGTCCATATTGGAAAGAATTCCAATTATATTTGCACATGTGCTTCGTACCTTAACCCCATGCCATGCCATTATAAATATATGGCTCTGTATAACCATTCCACATCTCACGCCTCGAACCCATCTACCCATTCCATTATTCACAATCATCCACTCTCCCTCGCGTCCCACCATTCTATATCCCATCACCACACATATGGCCCACCATCTTCTCCATCTTTATCATCCCACGCCCAATCCAAGGCCAGCTCACTTGGGTCCATCCATTCCACATCATCATCTTTCTCTTGTCTAATTATCCTTCTTTGGTGTGAAGCCTGAAGATTGGATCCCAAATTGCTTGTGAAGTTCTGTCTTTTTCTTGATGTTTTGATTTAGGGGAAGGATAGTTTTATTTTTAATTTTAATTATTTTTGGGGAGTTATTGGTTGTATTAGTCCATTTTAATTTAAAAGACGCAATTAGTGAGGTCAAGATGTCCTGCCTTGGATTGGCATCGTGTGTTTGTGTGGTGACAGTACATACTTGGTTTGGTGATTTTGTGATCTTTTATTGATTCCACCAATATAATGTTCTAAATTCCCATAATAAAAGAAATTATAATTCTTTTTATTTTATTCTTTATCCTTTATATTTGAATGATTTTATTTCTGGATTTTAATTTAATGCATGGTTTATTTATTTTTCTACAATTGGTGGTTTGATGAACTTTATGGTTTTGCAGTTTAGTAGTATATGTTACCTTTTAGTTTAGGAATTTTAGGTTTTATTTCTGATTTGTTATCTAATTTTCATATTTGTGATTGCAATTTAAATTTAAATTTCATATTTGGTAGCTGTGTATTTTTATAGATTTTATTAGGCTAGCATTAGTTTTTTTAATTAAGATATGTTTTCTACAAAAAATAGCTCCCTCTAGATTCGCTCCTGGACACATGGGGTAAAACTAAAATCGTCGACCTTGCACTTAGGGTCCATGTTAATCACCACCTACCACTAAAACTCTCCTCAGACAAACGCTAAGTCTCAAACCGACCTTGACCTGTTCCTCTCTTATTTGCCCAAACAAACACCACTCTTTCATCATCTCCCTCTAACATTCCAACTCTCTTTTCCTAGCCGAGCTCACTCATTTGCTGAAACCACATAGATCCCAACCATGCCCAACAACCTACCAACTCGAGCTTTAACCCATCTACCTAAGCCAAGAAACCTTTTTTAGGTACAATCGCTTCCTCTAGTTGCCTGGATTTTTGGTAGTCATCTTGACCTTGAAAATGCTTAATAAACCAAACCCTAAGATGAGTTCAAGTCGCTTCTGAAGTTAAAGAAAAAGATAGTTTTCTTTTTCTAAATTGCCCTTTTTTTATGTTAGAAATGGTCCCATTTATTTTCGTTCTAATTCCTTAAATACACATATCCTTCTTGACAACATTGATCTGAATATTAAATAGCACTGAAATTGTAATGTCTGAAACTAAATGATATTACCATTTGATCTTCCTTTCTTTTTTCATTTTCCTTAATTTCGTGACACCTAGATTTTATATTTCAGAACATGTCTCCAAGCAAGTCTTGGATGATGGCACCAAGGCATTTGACTGAATACATAAAAGGGGTTGACTCATTTTTTGCATTCATAGAAGCTAGTAAAGAGAAATTTGGAGGTGATGATTGGTATTGTTGTCTTTCTGTCAAATGCCTTAATTTGAAAGGAGGGAAGAAAACATTAGGAGATATTCATGATCATTTATTTTGTCATGGTATGGATACAAGTTACACAACATGGATTCACTATGGAGAAATCTATCCAAAAGGTTGCATAAATGTAGAAGGCAGTAGCATGGAAAGTATGAGTGATAAGTTTCCAAGAATGGTTGATATGGTCAATGATGTATTTGGACGTTATCATGACGAGAGTGAAGCTTAACCTCATGGGGAGGTAGTACGCCTTCATGCTGTCATGAAGTTCCTAATGAAGAATTTGTTGAATTTCAAGATTATTCAATGGAGGATATTTGGTTCAAGAAGACGATGGAGGGTGTAATAAAACCATTGTATCCTTCATGTCAAATTGAAAATACAAAGTTGTCTGTGACAGTGGATTTATTAAGCTTGAAGGCTATATATCAATGGTCTAATTAAACTTTCATAGTGTTGTTGAAATTGATAAAAAATATTTTGCCACTCGAAAACACTTTGCCGGATACCACCTATAATGCAAAAAAAAAAAAAAAAAAAAAAGAAAAAAAAATAAAAAAATCAAGTCATTGCATATGGATTACAAGATTATCTATACATGTCGGAATGATTGCATACTTTATTGGAGAAAGCATGAAAATAAGGACAATTGTTCTACATGTAGTGAAAGTAGATGGCAACCGGAGAGTTCAGATATGCCAAGACGAAAACCTCTGCCTTGGAAAAAACTAAGATACTTTCCATTGACACCAAGGTTGCAAATACTGTATAGCGTATCATTGATATACATGCGGAAGGAATTCACTATGTTAATATTATTGATTCCTGTGCAGTTTGGCCTAGGACATGACATCGATGTTTACTTGCAACCATTGGTGAATGAGTTCAATAATTTGTGGTCCATTGGAGCCATAACATATAACTTATCTAGTAAAAATAGATTCTCAATGAAAGCAATTTTATTATTGGTTATACATGATTTTCTAGCATATGGTCATTTGTTTGGTTGTAGGACTGCAATAAAGTATGCATGTCCTGTGTGTAGTGAAGAAATAAACTCATTGTGGCTAAATAATGGGAATAAGTTTACTTTTATGGGGCATAGAAAGTGGCTAAAAGATATGGGGCATCCTTTTAAAAGCCAAAAATCTCAATTTAATGAGAATGAAGAACATGAGAAAAATATGAAGTGTATGGGTTCAGAATTGTTAAAAAAGATGGAACTATACAGACTAAATTCGGAAAAGAACCAAGCAGTAAGTGGAAGAGGAGGTGCAGAAGTGAATGAGAACACTCAATGATCGAAAAGATTGAATTTTTTTTTTGACTTGCCTTATTGTAAGGTGCGCTTTAACAAATTCTTAACGTTAAACTAATCTGATTTAGTAAACTAACATATTAGCATAAATTTTTTAATTTTGTAGGATTTGTTTATTCGCCACAATTTGGAGGTAATGCACGTGGAAAAGAATGTGGCAGAAAACCTATTTGCATCAATCATGAATACAAAGGGTAGTCTAAGGATAATCCTAAAGCTCGAGAAGACTTGCAAAAGTTGGGGACTAAAAACAAGCTATGGCTAATTGAAAAAAATGGCAATTAGCCATTTCTAAGATGGAAAAAAGGGCTTTTACAGTCATTTCTAAGTCCGGTGGAGATAAGGAGTTGCTTGGTTGGCATCTTGGAATGTCATCCACTTCATGGGCTTCTTTTTCCACTTTAAGGAAATAACTTAGACTGATTTGAATAATTCAATTGTGTATTTGATTTACAATCTGACTGGTATTTAACAACACTATATCCTATATACAAGGAAACAAACAATATAAATAAAGAGAGAGATTGCAGGAGATTTGAATTGCTGTGATCCACAAATTATGGATTGTAGCTTTGCATGATTTCAGCTGATTGGTTGAATGATTTTCTCCTCTTAATTGGCATGGATGTTATTAGCCCCCCTTATGCTGTGGGGTCTAGGGAACACACAAAGATTGAATTGAAGATGCGGTACTTTCTGCGAAGATAACCCTTTTGTGAAAATATCGGCTAGTTGATCATTGGTTGAGACATATTGGACAGCTAATTCTTTGTTAACCACTTTTTCTCGGATATAGTGGTAATCAACTTCAAGATGTTTCGTGCGCACATGATAGATAAGATTGGAGGTAAAGGAAATAGCACTGATATTGTCACACTAGATGACAGGCATTTTGTATAATGGAATATATAGACCTCATAATAGAGACCTCATCCACAATAATTTTGTAGCCATAAGAGCAAGGCATCGATACTCTGCTTCCGTAGACGACCTTGAAACTATTGGTTGCTTCTTTGCACCCCATGAGATGAGTGAAGACCCAAAGAACACACAAAAACCATTTGTGGATCGTCAATCAATTGGGTCACCGGCTCAGTCAGCATCACAATAAGCCACTAAATGCAGTGGGCCTAGCCACAAAAGCAAATTGTTTGTTAGAATGCCTTTCAGAAACCGCAAAATCCTCTTGACGGCAGCCCTGTGATGAGTGGTGGGTTGATGCATGTGTTGGCAAGCCTGATTAACAGTAAATACTATGTCTGGCCGGGTGATAGTGATGTATTGCAAAGCCCCAACTATTTGTCTATATTTAGTGGGATTAGATAATAAGACCACATTGGAAAGGTTAGCCTTGTTGTGAGAAATAGGGGACGTAACTGACTGGAAGCCAAGTATGTTGGTGCGGTGAAGGAGGTCAGTTACGTACTTAGCCTGGGACAACAGCAAGCCACTATTGCGAGGGTGGACTTCAATACCCAAAAAATAATGGAGGTGGCTAAGATCTTTGATAGCAAATTTAGATCCAAATTGGGTTAACAAAGTTGCAATGAAGCTCGAGTTGTTGCTAGTGAGTATTATGTCATCTATGTAGAGGAGAAGATACGTGATGATGGATCCTGTTTGGAGAACAAATAGGGAGGGGTCAACTTGTGGAATTTGAAAGCCCAATTCAAGTAGGTATGTAGTGAACTTGGTGTACCAAGCTCCCGGTGCTTGACAAAGCCCATAGATAGCCTTACGCATGTGGCAGACATAAGATGGTTGAGTTGGGTCAACATAGCCAATGGGTTGATCCATAGAGACGTGTTCAGTAATATCACCATGAAGAAAAGCACTCTCAAGATCAAGTTGACGAATGTGCCATTTATATGTCAAAACGAGTGATAAAACAACCCGAATAGTTGCTTGTTTAACAACCGGACTAAAAGTTTCAACAAAATCAACACCTAGAAGTTGGTGAAATCCTTTAGCAATAAGCCTGGCCTTATAGCGGCTAATAGACCCATCGGGTCAATCTTTAACTTGGAAAACCCATTTATAGCCCATAACATTCTTATTGGGTCGACAAGGGACTAACGCCC
Source organism: Sextonia rubra (assembly GCA_037013555.1). Taxonomy (NCBI): domain Eukaryota; kingdom Viridiplantae; phylum Streptophyta; class Magnoliopsida; order Laurales; family Lauraceae; genus Sextonia; species Sextonia rubra. Next base: position 129,606,433 of record JASUAD010000001.1, read on the forward strand.
ATGTTCCTATTCTTTGGAAAGCATTAAATTCAGATCCATAGCCCCATTCAGGCGATTTTGTAGCGTCATTATAGTTACTGAGTTTCTTATCGACAAGAGAAACGAGTAACATAGTGGGATATGGATGACGGGTTGACAGCAGACTAGCCTTTTTAGAGCGAGTGACAAAATCTGTATTGTTATATTTTGCGTTGGGCCTGGAGGGCCTTGTAGTCATTTTAGGTAAAGGAACACCTGACTTAGAACATTGGGCCTATGGATCGGTAAGGACCCTTGAAGGTGGTACATGCTCTAGGTTTGGACGACTGAGATGGGTCTGGGTGGCCGGTTTTGCTAGCTCTTAGGTTGGAAAAGGGATTGTAGATTATGGTTGTGTGGGCATTGGGTTTATAGAGGCTTGTTGTGTAGACGCTACAGAGGCTGGGACTGGGGGGTAGTTGTATAAGAGAAGGTTCAGGGCCTATTAGAGCATAGTAATTGAGAGGACTAGATGAAGAGAGAATGTTTGTGGGAGTGGAAAGGATACCTTGGGGATTGATAGAGGGGTGAGGCCCCAGTAACCATCTGGATAGGGGCTTACTATACCATGAATCTTCTGGAATCTGTTGATCCGGCAAGCGTGAGGAGGAGCACTCATTAAATGGGAAAGTGTTGTCATCAAATGTAACATGTCGAGATACATAAACACGGCCTGTTATGGGATCAAGACAACGATAGCCTTTATGGGCAGGGTTGTACCCGATAAAAACACATTTTGTAGAGCGTAGGCATAGTTTATTGGTCACATACACGCACAGCCATGGGTAGCAAGCGCATCCAAAAACTCATAGAAATGAGTAGTCAGGTGAATGACCAAACAACTTTTCATATGGTGATGTTTCCGTTTGGCTACCCCATTTTGTTCTATGGTATATGGACAAGAAAGTTGATGAGTGATACCATTATGGGCGAGAAAGTTTTCAAATGACTCGTTGACATATTCTCCTCCACCGTCGGAATGAAAATTTTTAATTTTGGTATTCAGGGTACTTTCCACAATTTTTTTGAATGTAATAAAAAGGGAAAAAGCATCAGACTTATGGTGCATAGGATAAAGCCAACAATATTTAGTGAATCATCAACAAAAAGCAGATAAAAGCAATATTCATTAATAGAAGAAACAGGAGAAGGTCCCCATACATCATTGTGAATAATTTCTAAAGGATTAGAAGAAGTAGAAACAGATAAATGAAAAGGTAATTTTTTGCTTTTACCTAACTGATAAAAAGAGCAAAAGGATGAATGCTTATTGGAAATTGGAAAAATAAAAATTTTAAGGATATCCTTTTGGATGGTAATTGAAGGATGACTGAGCCGAGCATGCCATAAATAAGAGGAAACAGGACTGTGGAAGGCTATAAGACGAGATGGGGTGGGATGAAACGGGTAAAGGCTGTGTTCAGTGGTCCCTTTGTATAGTGTCCTCCCCGTGGCTTTGTCCTTCATAAGAAAACCAGATTCATCAAAGTAAAAGTAGCAATGATTATCAAGAGAAAACTTTTGAACAGACAGTAAATTAGCGGCAGCAGTTGAACAATGCAGGATATTTTTGAGATGAAAAGGTTTAGAAGGTGTAACAACCCGCCCCGCACCATCGAGGTATTGTCCGCTTTGGACTTCCCAGGAGGTCACCCATCCTGAAATTGCTCTGACTCGAGCACGCTTAACTTTATAGTTTTTTATGGAAGTCCTCACGGTTTTGTCCTCAAAAGGCGCCTCGACAGTTTAGGACGGATTATTACTTATATTCTTTCATTCACAAGTACTTTTTGGGACTGGGTCGTTACAGGCCCACCAGCTTCCGCCGGATATGTCCCCATATCCACATATCTAGCACAATGTCGGACCGAAGACGGCCTCATAAGCGATGTGGGACTTCGTTCCTCCTCCTTCGTTCCCCCCTCCTATTTGTGGAGGGCAGGATTCGAGAGGGAAGCAGGATTCGAGCGGTCCCCAAGGGGTCCGGCCTAACGACCTCACCCTCCACCACTCAGAGGAGAGCCATCCCCTGCTCTGATACCATCTGTAACAACCCGCCCCGCACCATCGAGGTATTGTCCGCTTTGGACTTCCCAGGAGGTCACCCATCCTGAAATTGCTCTGACTCGAGCACGCTTAACTTTATAGTTTTTTATGGAAGTCCTCACGGTTTTGTCCTCAAAAGGCGCCTCGACAGTTTAGGACGGATTATTACTTATATTCTTTCATTCACAAGTACTTTTTGGGACTGGGTCGTTACAGAAGGAAAGGGTAAAAGAGTCGAACCAGTATGTACAATAGCGAGCTCTTGTTTGTTGCCTACTTGAATTGAGTCATATCCACCATACCTGGAGCAAATATTAAGACTGGAGAGATTGGAAGTAATGTGATGAGTGGCATTGGTGTCTATATTGTTAGTTTTTGTGGACTCAATCCATTAGTTGATGTAATAAATTGATTAATTTCTTTATTTATCAATAAAATCATGCTTTACTTTCATGAGATGAATGTTATTTTACTACTTCATGCACATGACCAATACGTATGACATAATGGTTCATGAGTTGAACCGGGTCCCATTAGTATATTAGATGTGATATATGTGCATGGATGAGATCCACACGCGGGAGATATATGTCACAAATCTTATACTTAAATAGCTTCACAACCAGTAATGAGATTGGGCATCTCATTTGATAAGGTTGCAGCACTTTGATCACTATGAGATAGTGTGATTTGTCTCGATCATCAGAATGTAAGATTCTGGATCAATAGTGCCGGTACATTGGATGTATTGAAGGACCATGAGATGCACCTTATGGTATTCCGTCTCAATAATAAGGTATGCTCTCATAATTCCCTAGCAATAGGCTCTCAATCCTGAGACATTGACGAACTCAAGTTTCTATCTATTCATTTGCTTTGAGTCACCAATGAGTGAGGCCGACTATAGGTTAACACCTCGGTGTCTTGGGTATATGGTAGTAGAACTGTGGGAACGTTGAATGATCAAGATGGAATCTATCTCTATTATCCCCTTGTGCCAATTAATGGATTTGTCATTAGTAAGTGCGCACCCATCTCAATTAAGAGTTAATTGGATGGTACTGATGATTACTGTGATTAATTGGGGCTCAAGGATAATAAGATGTGGAACTTAGATTGGAAGAGACGAGTTTATTCCAATTGATCCACGGATATTGATAGAGGGGCCTACTTGTGGTAATTGGGAAGTTTAGGGTCTTCATTGTAATTTATTCCTAAGACTGGAGTTCAATTGCATTTATATAGTGGTGTTATTTGCAATTAACTGTGGGCCCGGATTGCACATGAGATGTGGGGTCGCGGTGTTCCAGTTGGAGCCAGCTTTCTAAGGAATCCCTAGTGGTCCCCACGCTAGCCCAAGATATTGGAAAACACCAATCTGACTTGGACTCTAGAAATACGAGTTTGGAAAGGAGAAAGTTGCTAATTGTTTTGGAAGTAAGACTTCTATTTCAATTAGACAAGGGAGAGATTTGGAAGTCTATAAAATATCCTTGGACGTCCAAAAGAATCTCTCTCACGCCCTTTCGTGCAAGAGTTGCACGAGTTACTCTCCTATCCTCTCTTCTAGTTCCTTGGAGTTTCGAGTTGGGAATTTTCTCCTGAAGATTCCACCATTCTTCTCGAGAAAAGTAATCCAATTCGGGTCATAGCGTGGAAGGCTAAGAGGTCTTGAAGAAATCCATTAGAGCACTGCGGATCTCCAAAGGTATGATCTACTTCTTGCATGTCGTAGGTTATTTTGGATGTTTAGTGCTGGTATAATTTTTACTGTACATGGTCACGAGATTGAGGGTAACGCATCCTGGATTGGGTTTTGGTTTTATGGATAGTTGATCCCTGTGTCAAGTGGGTCAAAAGTTTTGAAAATCTATCCACGAGACCCACCTACTTCCAACATATATACCAAGGGGATTGGTCATCAAACCCGGGTGAGGCTACCATAGCTGTTAGGTGACTTAAAGGGATTTTGCCTTGGTATGCAAAATCCATTCTACAGTAGCAATCTATGACGGTATGGCCTACCTTCTGGTAAATCTGACAGCGAGGGCGATGACCATTTTGTTGATACTGACTTGGGTTGGATTGAGTTGGAGGTCCTATTTAATATTGCTGCAGTGGCCTACCTCGTTGGTGTGGTCCTAGTTGAGAGTTCTGGTTTCCACCTTGACATTGGCCACGACCTCTTGCACAACTGCGTCCACCTCTACCTCCAAAGGAATTACCATGACCACGATTTTGGGGGGAGTGTTAGTTTTGTTTGCCGAAAAGGCAGTTGTTGCATCAGTGGTTGCTGGAATAATGTCATCTTCTAAACTGAGTTCCTCACAAACAAGGAGTGCATGCAGCTCATCAATGGAGATAGGATCCGTTGCTGAGCGAGTGCGAATTGATGTTTGGAAGGGACGATACTATGCTGGGAGGCCATTTAGCGTATGGAGGATTAAATCCTCCTCACTTATAGGTGAGCCAAATATAGTTACTTTGTCTGTAAGGACTTTGATGTGCTACAGGTAATCTTGCATGGACAGAGTTCCCTTCTACAAATGTTGGAGTTGGTTCTTTAACTAGAGAACATGAGAACGAGAGAGTGAAGAATAACTCTTGCTAAGAGAGTCCCAAACGGATTTGGAGTTTTTGAGGCCAACCACATAAGGAAGAACTATCTCTGACAAAGTGGAATTTATCCACATAAGGATGTGTTGATCTTGTTGGACCCACTCTAGAAATTTTGGATTTGAAGTGGTGCTAACAGAGCCATCGGACTGGGTGAGAAATTGGGATGGGCAAGAGGAAGATCCATCAACAAAGCCGAGTAAGGAATGGGATTTGAGAGCTGGTTTAAATAAAGACTTCCACAGGAGATAATTTCCTTCATTGAGTTTAATGGGGACAAGGTGGTGAACATTGTAGAGTAGGAAAGTGGTGTTGGAAGTTGTTGCTATGGAGGAAGGGAAGAAGAAGAATGATGTAAGCAGAGTTGCGGAGAAAAGGATACGAAAAAAAGAAAAAAAAGAAGAGACAGAACCATTCTGCTCTGATACCAAAATAACTCAGAATGATTTGAATAATTCAATTGTGTAGTTGATTTACAATCTGACTGGTATTTAACAACACTATATCCCATATACAAGGAAACAAACAGCATAAATAAAAAGAGAGATTGCAGGAGATTTAAATTGCTGTGATCCACAAATTATGGATTGTAGCTTTGTATGATTTTAGTTGATTGGTTGAATGATTTTCTCCTCGTTGTTGATATGGATGTTATTACATGGGCTATGCTTCCTATTTCGTGAGCACTTGGGTGGGCTGTCCTTCCTATGGGGCATGCTTCTTCTTCCCACTTAAATAGGCTCTCTTCGGTCTCAGCCTCTTAGGCAGGGGCAGAAAACATAAAAGTTGGGTGAAATTTGTTGAGATTAATTTAAAAATATTTTGGTCTTTTTTTTCTAACAAAAATGGTCAATAGGCCAGAGAAGACCAGCAGGTTGCCGGTCAAGGTGTCCACCCTAGATTGTCAAAACATTAGAGGTGGTATTCTATGAAAATGCAAAAGTAGGTGATTGTTTTAAAATATAAAGAAAAGTGGAGGTGGTCTATGGATGTTCATTAAAAAAAAAAAAGGTAGACAACATCCACTGTCTATTTGCAGTACACGGGGCCTGCTGGAAGTGTTTACGTGGCTCCACCGCTGCTTCTCTCCAAGTTGTGACAAATTGAGGACACGACGGCAAAAGGATTGGGTCCTCACAGTTTCATTGTCAACTTTGAGCCATAACCAGTAGAGGACGAGTAGCTTGACAAAGTTCGCATAAAAGGAATACGGAGGAACATTCGGCTAGCACCCGCTTTTTGTGGGGCCAACCTTCATGGATGTAAAATCATCATAATCCTTGCATAGTTCAATAGTTATATAGACACTTATAACACCCTTCAACTTTATTTTTCTTCTTACAACAACCACAAGTAAAATTTAAAGCCCTTAATAGATGACGCTGATCATTGTTGAATCATAGTGCTATTTTGATCACCTTCAATTTATATAATCTGATTGAAATTCTTGACTAAAATGCATTAAGTTGAGGGCTACTGATGTGTTTGTAATTAGAAGGCAAAAAGTTTGATTCTAGGGGGAATGTTGTCAGGGGAATATGTTTGATTCTAACTTCTGAAAAGAAGAACTTAATTATTCTTCAAACTGAAAAAAGGTGGAGAATGTCATCAGATGCCTGGGCTTATAATTCCTCTATTAGTAAAGCAACCCAATCCAGCTGAAGGAATAAACCATTATGCCTCCACTCAATCATCATCAATCTCACAGACATCTTTCTCAGCAAATTATCTTCTTCAATTTTTTTTCTAAGTTAGGGTTTTTTCTTTTGATGTTATCAAGAAACCAAAAGTAAATCAATTTATATAAAAGTACAAAAATAATTAGTTTTAGAATCCCTTTCATCAGTCTTCTCTTTGAAACAATTGACCTCTTAATTTCTTTCTGTCTTTTTGGAGTTTTTAAATTTACTAGAGGGCCCTGTTGATATAGCATGGATTTAATCTTTTTAAACCTGTTTTTATTTGCTAAAATGGATGAGTGGTAAATACAATAGAGTGTGTCCTAACATAAAACATACCAGGGATTGATCCTTAGTTCGTCTTGACTTTTCTAGTAATACATCTTTGTTGTTTATGGGATGACCTTAAATTCCACTACAACAGGAATAGGTCCATTGTAAGACTGACCAATTGGTTAAAAATATTTAAGATTAACATAATTTGATGCATTGTTATTCACATGCATTAATAATCATGATGGTTAATCTTGTGGCGGGCTCAACTCTTATTGGAGTAATATTTCAGAATTTCCCCTCACTAAGAGGGATTTCATTTGGAGTGGGTTGGATTTGTATTAGGTGGGCCTTACTATAACATTTCAACCCTTCAACTCATGATTTCCGTAAGCCAGAGCCTTTTATACTCAATGGGATTATTAGGAAGTAAACTATGGAAATCAATAAAAAAAATAATATTGAGCTCGTGTAATGCACAGGTTAATGTCGCACGAGTTTTACTCATCTAAGTGGTAAGGAGCATCAGTTTTCACCTGGTTATCCTGGGTTCAAACCATGGATGTACCACATTTCCCATGTCTATGGGCTTTCTTTTCCACACAACGATTTCTTGGGCAATAGGTGCAAAAAAGTAAAATGACTAGTTATCACATTATATCGCAAAAATGTTAAAAAAGATGAATTTAGATTGCTCTTTATATCTAACCACGTTAAAAAAATGAGTACTAAAGACTGCAGCAGAATTGTAAATTGCAGAGATTGCTCTTAATATCCAAAAACATTAAAAAAATGAGTACTAAAGACTAGAGCAAAATTGTAAATTGCATAATTTTTAACATTTTCTTTACTATATTGGGCAACTTGTCAATGGTGATATTTTCAATGTTAAGACCCAATGATTGATCTTTGAGCATATGTGTGAAACCAATGCCAACACCACTCAAACATGACGGGCTTTACTTTTAGCATTTCTGCTCATGAGTACATGTTTATAATTTAAAAATCAAATTAAATAATTTTCTAGATCATGGGCATTTATAAAAAGTCTTGATCTTTGGCCCATTGTTTAGAGAGCTCAAATCTTTTAGAAACTTGAATGAAATCACTAACCTTGATGGAATCCTTGTCATGTAATTAGTATAAAAAAACTATTAATCACGTCTATTTATAGTAAGCCACAAGGAATTCCTTATGTCTATTTATAGTAAGCCACAAGGAATTTCTTACTTGTGAATTAAATTAGATCTAATTTACTCCATATTTTGAATCAAAATTTTATAAATTCAAAATTTGATAATAAATGAAACGAGTAGTTTTGATTAAGGATTTCAAAACTTCAGAGGATTTGGATTCTAGGCTTAATAATAGAAGAAAGAGAAAAATAAAAAGAAGAAAAATCATATTGATTTGATGAGTTGTCTCTTCTTTATGACAGAAAAAGAACAAAATCCCCTTCTTATGTGTTTTCAAAGTTATATTCTTTACTAAAAAGGCAAAAAGATTGTTGAGGGCCAACAAGGGAAAAAGAAAAATTAAGAAGGCAAAAATATAGGATGAAAATTTATTGTTGGATATCTTTCCCCTATCTTACAGGGAAGAAATAAGTTGAGTTGTAGACTCATTTGTTTCTAGCATGGGGTTTGGAGACCTCCTTGGTTCTGCGAGGGCTTTACAGCGTGTCATGTCCCACGACCCCTTCAATGTTTTGGGTATAACTTCTTTGTTTTAGCTCTATTTACTTTAAAATTTTGTTCGAAGCTTCTTGCAATGCCCTTCTCCGTTGGATTTGGAGCATTTGGATTGCTTGATCTCTGGGGATGCTGCCCTTTTCCGCTTTTTTTTTTTTTTGGGTGTGTGCAAGCTCTCTTTCCTCTTATTGTGTGAGGTTTTCTTCTCACGTACGCGGCTTTCCTTCCATTTATATGGGCTCTCTCTGTACATCCGTGAGTCCTACAATGGTTCCCAACCCCCTTGCCCTGGTACCAAGAAAGATAAAAAAAACTTACATTAAACCATAAGAAAATGCCGAAGCTGGGAAATGTGCAGATACATGAACTTGTCGGCAAACTCCACAGTGGTTTTCAGATTTAAGTGGATAATAAGGACAAGATGGTGAATGTGCAAGTCGAATTCCATCAGACCCACGCACCTGGTTCATTCAATTCAGATCCTTAGAACATTAGTGGGGCCCTGTTCATTTCACTAAATTGATCAAATGGCAAAATATTTATTAACAAGCTAGCCTGGGTCCGTTGACAGCTTTTACGTGTGTGAGAGAATACGAATCCAATCCAGCATTTCTGTCCTCTCTATCTTCGTCTGGGGTGGACCACTTCCCACCTGTCCCCTATTTGAGTCCAATCCCCTGGGTTCCTCACTCACTCTTCCTGTGAGTGATCCATTAAAACCTAACTAATTCAAGAATGGACAATAAGGAAGTTCTTGCTTTCTTTCTTGGCTATGAAGAGGAATTCTAGATAGTCACATTTCTTTTAGTTTGTGTGGGCTGCTTTCCTAATTATTGGTGTTTTTTCTAGTCTTATCTTTAGTCGCAATCCCTTTTGTCGAGTTAAAAAAAAATTCCTATCTTAAATCTAAACCGTTCAAATCAAGTGCACTTTTTTTAATCAGAGTTTGAGGATCTTACTTCTATAGAAATTAATCCTACTATAAGATTACTCATGAGATTAACATTATGGTAATACAATCTTATTATATTATTAATCATATTATGAATTATATTATCAACCTTATTAGATCGAAGCCACATGATATTGAACCGAAATTCTCGATTGTGGAAGCGGGCGTTCCTGTTGATGAATTCAGATTTCATCTAGATGGGTCTCCCTGCACACAAGGCAAGTAGGAGTGAGAAACTGAGAGGATGTGGAGTCGGGACTCCTTCGTTTCAATGCCTTTTCACGTTGGACGTTGACCCCTAATGGCTCAGCTCCCAAATGACCAAAACACACCCAACGCGTTCGTCACCCCATGTCAAGGGCATTTCCGTCAACTCAAAAAAGTTAAAAGCCACCCCCACCACACCTCCAAATCTATAAATACCCCCTCCCCTCTATTCCACACTCTTTGTACTCCAAAATCTACAACAACACTAGACAGAAGAAACTCATCTCTCTCTTTCTTTCTCTCTTGATGGAATCCCCATCTTCTTCCCCTTTGGTTATCATTGTTGGAGGGGGGATTTCTGGTAATTCTACTGGATCTCTGCCATGTCCTGATCTGTATTTCCGGCGCCAGAGACCTGATCTTTGTTTGTTTGTTTGTTTGTTTGTTTGTTTGTTTGAAGGGATTTCTGCGGCGAAGGTGCTGGTGGAGAATGGGGTGGAGGATCTGTTGATTCTAGAAGCTACGGATCGGATTGGTGGTCGGATCAGGAAGGAGGAATTTGGAGGGTTGAATGTGGAAACTGGTGCGGGTTGGATAGCGGGGGTCGGTGGGAAAGAGCCCAACCCGGTTTGGGAGCTCGCAGCTAAATCGGATCTCAGAACCTGCTATTCGGATTACAGCAATGCCCGATTCAACATCTACGACCAGAGGTCTCTCTCTAGCCCTCTTTCTCTGTGTGTGTGTGTGTGTGTGGTGTGGTTTTTGCTACTTGTGGTGATGCTTGTTGGGAGTGTTGCGCCTAGGGTTTTCATTTGAGGGATGTGGATTTGAAGGCTGAATCCAGGATTTTCACGTACGCAGATTTTGAAAGTGGGCCCACAATTCTTTATTTTGAAACTTCTGGAAGTGATCGATTTGGTCGTTTGATGATTTAACCTTGGTGGGGTCTACAATCACGTGATTTTATTTTTTCGTTAGTAGATACTTAGCTGATTGACATCCACCGGTTGATTACATGTCGTGTTCATGATCCATCAACGTGAAATCTGGGGAGGGGGGCAGATTGATGGAGAAAGCTGTCTGATTTAACATCTTAAATCTAGCCAATAACAGTAGAACACTTTGCACATAGATGGGCTACATTTGAAATTTAATGGCATTTGGTAACAAAACCGGTGTTTTGAAGAATTGGAAAACACCGAGATTCTTGATATGGGAGTTGCAGAAGAACGGGATTTCTGTTTTTCTCTCCTTCGGCCCGGCGTAGGTTAGCAGAATCTACCCGCACGTGCAAACGTGCGCATGGGGTTTGGATTTCTTTCACGTAATCCGTTTTCGTTGCCTTTTTTTTTTTAATCTCTTTTTCAGTGGAAACATATTTCCGAGCGCAGTTGCGGCGGATTCATACAAGAGAGCTGTGGAATCTGCAATTGGGGAGTTGAGAAATCAGGAGGCGAATCTCGACGGTGTCTCGTCAATTGTGGAACCTGCTCCTATGTAACTTGATATTCCCACCTTTACCTTCTAAGCTGTCACTTTAATTCATCATGAGATCTGATTGAATTCTAGAAATTTGATGACTTTTCAGGGTACCCAAGACTCCGATTGAGCTCGCCATCGATTTCATTCTACACGATTTTGAAATGGCAGGTGAATTTCTCTCTTAACGCATGGAATCCTCTGTTTGGGTGCTCTAATTTTTCGCCGGTTTTTGAGAATCTAGTTTCCTCTCTTTTTTCTTTTTTTAATGAAGAGGTGGAGCCAATTGCTACTTATACTGATCTTGGAGAGCGGGAATTTCTGGTTGCTGATGAGAGAGGGTACGAGCATTTGCTCTATAAGATGGCGGAGAGCTTCCTTCGTACTAGCCAAGGAGAAATCGTCGACAGCCGTCTCAAAGTCAATAAGGTGTGTTTTTCATGCTTCTTACTGTTTGTTTTGCTAGGCATCCCCTCTTTTTGGATAATGATGATGGCCACGATGATCTGTTCTTTTGAAAGGAGTAAATTTTTTTTTTTAAATTTAGAGATTTCCCGTACAACCACAAATGGAAAGGGGAGTCATAGACTTCACAAAATCGTAAAGGTTATTTCATGTGATTTTGCATTGATTTTTTTTATGTGATGTCGTATATCTTTTTACTTTAGGTTCCGTCGTCATCTTTTTTTCCTACTTTATCGCTTATAAATCTATGACCGCACTTATAGTACCCGGATAATATGGCTTTTATTGTAACTTTAACAACAAAAAATTGAAAATTACTCTTTGGATATGAATTTTTTTCCCCTTTGCATCTATTATTTGGGACAAATCATAGGATTATTAACTTTAGTCCAAAACTGCTAACAAAATACTTGGCCCTTCATTATTGGCTATTTTTCTTTCTCCTTAGTTCGAGGGTGAAAGTATTAATTAGCTACTTGCATGCTAAGCATGTTTGCTAGTCCAAAGAGGGTCTTAGGTTATCGTTTTAATTGGTGACCATTACCATTTCTTTTGACAATACTGTAATCATAAACACTTCATCAAATTTCATTTTCTACATTTATATCATATTTTATATTTTTATCCACATCACAAACACTCTATAATCAAAAGGAGAGAATATTTCTATTTTCAGACCTATGTGCCGGTCGCCTTGAGTTTCTACATTTAACTCTTTAGAAAGTTTTTAAGACCTTGTTTCTTCATTGAAATTTAGAGAATTTTTGTCTGAAAAATTTATGTGTTCTCAACTATAATGAAATTTCTAAATTCTCACTTGCATTGAGCATTCAAAAATTTCACCAAAAAAAAATAAAAGAGTTAAATTTTGTAAAATTTCAAAAGTTATTTGAATACTTTTAGGTGTTTGAAATTTAGAACTCTACTTAAGAACATGTCTTTTGCAAATGCCAAGTGACAAATCATCTATTATAAATTCCCTAACCCAGTAAGAGATTAGAATCCCGTGGGCCCATTATCAGTCATCGTCATTCCATGCCACATGTTGTTTAGTGTCATTACTTAACTTGGTCAAAGAAATTGAGTGCAATCTTTCTTGGGAGTCCTTTGTAATTCTACATTTCTATAGGGAACTTCTACTAAAATGAAAGAAAGCCTTGAATTTCAGGTGGGGTGTGCATATCAACCAATCTTGTCTGTCCTTGTGTTCGATCTTTGACCAATCTCTCCGCATCTAATCTTGGGGATACGACGAACGACGTATCTGGGAACCTGAGGAGGACAAGAGGGCTCCACTTCATTGTCCTGTCCCCCTTTCTCGAATGGTCTTTTTGATCGTCAACTTGTTCATTCTTTGCTTTTGCGTGATAGGTTTTATTTTTTCCTCTACATTTGAGCCGATCTCGGAGTTCGAGGAAAAGGTTGGATTCCATGATTTCTTCATCATTACACATACTGACTTTAAAACTTTAGTAAAGTGCTTCTTTATCTATTTCTATGTGGAAAGGAATTCCTATGCCTGTTATCTTCCCTATTGAAAAGTATTTGTGAAGCGTTTTATTAATGGAAAAATAATTTTACAACAACTAATTTTTATCATTTTTTATGAAAAGTTTAGATGAGGTCCAACTATTATTCAATCTAAATTTTACCATACATAAAGAGTCCCCTAATAATCATATATTCCAAGTTTTGGTTAAATTCAAATTGACTAGAACCATTTGATCGATTATACACTAATTTGAATGATTGAATTTGTGGGCCACAAATGAAAGAATTAGATACATGTAATTCGGACTAAACTTGATATTTGAAGTGGCCCCACTTAGATCTTTCTATCCCTCGATTAGGGGTCGTGCTGCATGAGGTTTAGTGGTGTTAAGTGGCACCATGAAATTTAAAATTTTTTTTCTATGTATAATTTTTATAATTTTCTTAATTTTGACGAATATTTTGAAATTGACCTCAGTGAAAGTTTTAAAAAATACTAAAGATAGGGGTCATTTTGAAAATATTTTTATATATCATTTGACAATGGTATTGAATGACCCCACTTATTTAAATTCCTGGCTACGCCACTGCCCCTGGTCTTATATTCGAATTGGACACATAAGTGGATTCCATAAAAAATTCTGATTGCAGGTGTGTGAGAACACTTCTTATAAGATTAAAGCCCTTTATTAATTAAGAATTCCTTATTGTGGGAGGTCTTTTTCTTATTTTACTTTTCAAATTAGAAAAAGAGAAAATAGATTTTACCTTGTAGTTGTTGGACTAGGATTTTAGTCTATTAATTGGTTGCATGATTGGGGACGTATGTATGTTCTATTGAACTGCCCATGGGATAGGAGTGGAGACCATTATCATGGTTTTGGTTTCCTCCTAACTGGAGCCAATATTATATTATTTACAAGGTTAGGTAAATTAAATGAATTCTTATGAAAAACAACCTTAAATAATAAGTAGATCAATTTATTATGAAAGATACAAAATTGGCGGATTAGGGTGCAACTTAGTTTTTTCATAAACAATTACCTTGTGACAATATTATTAGCTATACAATAATATCATTATCTACTTAACACTCAATTTGTATATATTCTGCTCATTCGAATTGATGTTTTAGTTTAAGCATCTTGATTTTCAATGAAGTTTCTTTGAGTATCAAAAACTAAAAGAAGAAATGCACAAATTCAACTCTTTTTGAAAAAAAATATTATAAAAGCATAAAAGCAAGACAAAGGAAGAGAAAACACAAAATGAAGAGAAGAATGACAGAGAAATCACTAGCTTCAACAATAACATCAGCCAAATCCATTTGGATTAATTAATCTCAACATTGATACTCATTAATTGGGTAATTTTATTTTAAAGACTTGGATTTGTTGAATACAAAAAGAGTTTCTAAGATATTGAAGGGGAAGATCGATGACCATCACCACTACCAAAGGCTTCAAGGAGTTTGAAGAAAAGAATGTTTTCATTTCACTACAAACAGAAAGTCAGTAAATAATAGTAGCAATTTAATATTGAAATATTCAAACAAGAAGAGAAGAGAATGGATCTTTTAAATTTGTATTATCATGAAATATTTGAAGCATTTATTCTTTCTAAGCGTGTATTTATTCCTTTAGTTTTTAATATTCAAGGAAACTTCATTGAAAACCAAGATGGAAAAAGTAAAATATCATTTCTAATGGGCAGCAATATATGCAAAATGGGGATTAGGTGAATAAAGATATCGTAATATAGGTAATAAAAAAGATATTGCCACAAGTGTAAATCTGTCAAAAAATATATTACAACCTAATTCGTCAGTTATGTGTTTTCATAATTAATTCATCTAATCAATGTTTAAATGCCAATTTTCTATTATTAAATAATCCATTCTTAAGGAAGATATTTTTAATCTGATTTACAAATTAAAAAAAATTGAAGATACACACATTCCTTCATAGAGTGGTGTAAAACAACATTTTGAAAAGGCGGTTTGGAAGGTGAACCGGTGGAGTTGTCAGTTTGGTCTCAACCCAATTCCGACCATCGGTTTAACAGGGTTCAAGTGTGATGTAAAAACTAAAAAAAATCAAAAATATTTTTAAATTAAATAATGCTGAGTCCATTCGGTTCAACTGTTGATCTTCGCCAAGTTTGATTCGTTTCTTTTCAGTTCTACCCTTTTTTTTTTACCAGTTGTCCAATTTTTTAAATCTTGCTAGTTTCAATTGAACCTTGTCCATGAAACCAGTCCATTTCGGATTTAGAAGCATGCGTAAAGCCTTAGGATGTCATATGGTTAGAGATAAAATAGAGTTTAATGAAGATTACGGGTTGACACCTACCACCCATGCCATAAAAAATCCCATCAATTTTTTTTTTTAAATCTTCCCTGCTCGACCACTCAAATGAACTAAATTTCAAGTAGTCTCCTTAATTCTAATCTAAGGTTTCAGTACTGTCTATTAGGTGTAAATTAGGCAAGCTCAGCTTGTTTACATTCCTACTATAAAAAAAATAATAAAAATAAAAACAACTTCCTCATTGTGGCTTGAAACCAAGCAGTCCACAATGTGCCACTCATTAAAAAAAAAAAAAAAGATTCCGGGATCCTCTTTCAATGAATGTAAATGGATGGTTAAGAAAGAATTCACCCAAAGTTTTTTTTTTTTTTTGGTAATCAAGAATTCACCCAAAGTTTAAGGGTTAAGCTTCTCTACAGATGAAGATCCATCCCATGGTATTGCCCACAGGCTCGTTCCTGTACATGCGTGCGCGAGGTTAGCATCACGATGCTTTGAAAAACCGCCATCAGCATTGTAGGTTTTGATAGAGTCAAATGTGAGGGCCTGTCACTTGGAGGGACTTTTTGCTGGGATTGTGTGTGGATGTGCTGATTGGACGACGGGGTCTGTCATTTAAGGTGGTTGGTTTCTCGAACAACTACTGCAATTTAGTATGCTTTTAATCATTTGTCCTTTCAAACCCGGTTTGATCTTTGACGGACCCAAGTAGACTTGGCAATTGTGTAGTTGTGAATATCAGTGCTTTAATGTTCCTTGGGTACATAAATGTAAGAGAGAGAGTGTGTGTGTGCGTTTTCTGAATGGATTTGCCCCTGCTTGTGGTTTGACTGCGCAGAATCTTATGGTCGTTAGATTTTACTTGCTGTTTTATGTTTATCGCTTTCTCATTCATCTGACCGTCAATGGGTTGTTATGATTCTGTTGTCAATTTGGTAGGTTGTTCGGGAAGTACACTACTCGAGGAACGGCGTTTCGTTGAAAACGGAAGACGACTGCGTTTACAATGCAAAATACGTAATCCTATCCGTTAGCGTGGGCGTTCTCCAAAGCGACCTTATTACCTTCTCACCCTCATTACCTGTTAGTCTCTCTTTCTCTCTCTTCATACACCCACACACACACATTTGAAAAATCTTATTTTATGAATTATGACTACTTGGCCAGTAGTACTCTATATCAGTGTTTGGCATTTCTGACGTGCCATCTACAGGGATAATAGCCTGGCCCAGCCAAGCGAATTGATGCTTTAAGTTGACACTCATCTAATGATGAAGTTTGTCAAGCCTTAAATCTTTTTAAATCCTAGAGATATCAATGCCCTCTTTTAGACCTATTGGCAGCCTCTCACTTCGAGCGAGACTTGGGAGGATCTTCAGGGGGCTCACTTATCACTGTCAATGATCTAAACTGGAATAAGATTATCTATCTCAAATGTGAGCTAGACAAGTCACACTTTAGGGTTGTGCCTACCCTCAACTTTAGCACGTATGGATGAGTGCATGTGGCCGAAGTTTCAATAAAATTCATGTGTTTTGTACACCATCAATACAAAGGTATGCTGAACTCTTACTAGAATGCAGTTTGATTCGGTCCAAAATGCAACATGGGGAGATTTACTTCTCTCTCAATTTAGATTATTGATTAGAGTGCTCAAACGAGGAGACCTATGAATTTTCTGTGAGTGGGGGACCTCAGTCTTTCTGTCAACCCTGTTTTACATGGCTTGCCTGCGTCCAAGATGGGCCCCAAAGGCTAAGCCATTAATTGCTTCATAGCAGCATGGGAGCTGTGGGTAGAGAATCAGAAATAAACTATGCGATGTTGTCTACCATGCTCAACAAAATTGTCATGTAGTTTAAAAGGACTCTAATCTTGACACAGGTTAAGGTCTCAACACAGATTTTTTATATGTAGTTAAATAATTAACTTAAGTTAAAAAGTAATCAACTATAAGAGATAGAGACATAATTTTTAAGTAAAAAACCCAAACGAAAAAAATCACGGGACTTAACATTAGTCTAAACTCAGATCAAGCATTATACAAAAAATGTTACAAGATTTACTTATAACCATTATTTAGTTGAATACACCCTAAATGATTGAAGTTCTTTTTTAGTGACGAACATGCCATTCGCCTTCTTTAAACTTGATCTAACATGTCTTTTGTCTCTCAAAACGAATAAACCTTCTAAAGAGAAAAGACAATATTCCACAAAAGAGTAGAAGTATGATTCTCTAGAACTCAATAACTTCAACACAGCCTCTTAATGAATGCTCTAAAGAAGAAATGAATATTCAATGCGTATTCTCAATTTAAAATAGGGAGATAGATGCTTTAAGGTTGATAGAAAACTTTTTTTTTATAGCCTCAATTACGTGCCTTATAATGGTAATCAAAATCAAAATAAGAATTGGCACAAAATAGGAAAGTCGCACTTAAATTAAAAATAGAAATTCGTACGATGATAGTTTTATAATTTTGGACAGCACAATTTTTATAAACTTTCTAGGGTCATAACTTTATCGTTTCATATTCGATTGATACAATCTTAGAACCGACAGATATTTACTTAAAACGAATTTTGTAACGATAGGTTGCTTGGCCATATCAGATGCTCAGTTTTTTATAGCCTAATTTCGTGCCTTATAATGGTAATCAAAATCAAAATAAGAATTCGCACAAAAAAGGAAAGTCACACTTAAAATAGAAATAGAAATTCTTACAATGATAGTTTCGTAATTTCGGAAGCACAATTTCTACAAACTTTCTAGAGCAATAACTTTATCGTTTTATATTCGATTGGCACAATCTTTAAACCGATGAATATTTACTTGAAATGAACTTTTTAACGATAGGTTGCTTGTCCATATCCGACACTCGGTTTATAAGATATGATATTTTTAATTTAAATACCTTCATTTTAGCTTTTTTGGAATTCTTTAATATATTTGACCTCCTAATTTAAAATAAATAGAAATACAATTTTAATTAGAACTAGAATTTTGTTCGATCCATGGATTTAGCCAATACACTAAAATTCTAAAAATAGTTACTATAATCAATTGAATTTGGGACCTAAATCAATGAAGGACTGATGAGATTGAAATGGCAGAATTGGAAAACGGAAGCCATATCGAAGTTGGATGTCATCGTCTATACAAAAATATTTCTCAAGTTTCCCTACAAGTTTTGGCCCTGTGGTCCAGGAACGGAGTTCTTCCTCTACGCCCACGAGAAGAGAGGATACTACACGTTTTGGCAGGTTTGTCCTTGCATCCCCATTTGATATAAGTTAATTGTATTTAAGCCTTTTCAGTGGGTGCTAAGCTTTCAACGCTTTCACTTCTGGCGTTAATAATATAGCAAAGGCACTCAGTGGTCCAGGCCACCAGCTCAGCAGGTGGGGACTGGTGAGGTACATGAGCTGGCCGCCAACCGCATTTGCGGCGGCGGATGTTTGCTGTACACCTGCCCATGTGTAAATGATCAGAACACTTCATCTGGTGGGCCCCACTATTTGGTTGTGAACTGCTCATTCAGAAAAGATCTATTGTAGGGTTTTTGTTCAGTTGCCCGCCCACCCATGATGTTCTGTTGGACAAAGGTTAAGCATCATCACATGCATTGGCTGTATCAGATGTTTTTTTAGTGTGTAGTAGGTATAAAACATTTGACAAACTAAGATATGACTTCTAGCTCGCAGCACATTGGATCTCGTTTGTTTGGATAGAATTGAATGGATAGGAATTTGTGAAAGAAGGGATTTCAAATGGGATTATTGAAGGTGTGTGTGTGTGTGCGTGCTCTTTTGTTTTTTCCTGTTTGTTGTTGTAGGGTGGGGGGTTGGTGAAGAATATAAAGGGGTGATGTGTATAGGACCCTTACATCCATGTGATAGGTGATGGCTTGGTATTAATTTCCTTTCTCTTCTTAATTCATTTTCCATGCGATTCATTTTTAGAGTTTTTACCTGTTTTCTTTAATCTTAGCAACTTCTTTTAAGTATACACATCTTAGAATCAGGGGAGTTCAATTCCATGAAACAAACATACCCTTAAGGAAGCATATCACTAGAAAACCATGAGGACCGAATGATCCTGATTAATGTTTACGATGGCCATCTTCGAATGGGCAGAAGATGGTCCTAATCATCCTGGAATTCGGGGCATTCGAATCAACCAACCCATAAGTATAGGCTGCGTGGCTGCCATAGAGACGTCTCAAATGATAAAAGGTTGGATGTGTCCATGTGTTGGATGTCTCCATCAATAGGCTACTACTAGCTATAAAATTTTTATACAACAATAATAATAGCTGTTTGTTTGTCTTGTAATTACATCACTTTCTCAGAGCGAAAAGACGACACTGTTCTGAATAAAATTTTCCCTACCACTCCTATCTTCCACGTCTTTGGATTCTTTTCAATAATCTTGCTTTGTTTTTAGTGTTCTTCTGCGAGCAACCCCTCCCTCGTGCGGAAATTAAAAGGAAGAAGATCCTAGTGACCTTAGCCTTTTCCAGACGCAACTCATGTCCTTGACTCTGATTAATACATGTTTTTATATTAGAGAGAGAGAGAGAGAGAGAGATTGTGTTATTTTTATGTTTGAATGATTTGGCAATCTTACCTTTTAGGTATAGAGTTAGACGAAGATGGGAAATGATGAATCAATCATCAATACAGGAAATGTCCTCACAAATTCTCCAAATATTATTTTTCCTCTAGTTTTTCTCGTGCACACTAGCATTATCAGAGGGTGGATGAAATTTGGAGAAATTAAAGAATCTATAGTGACATTTCAAAAGGATGAATTTTTAAAATTTTACTAATAAATTGCACAAATAATGTAGATGTTGTAATGAATTCCCAACATGTAAAATTATCATCAAATCTATTGAAAATGAATGCTTCTTCAGTATATAGCTGGAGTAGTACTTAGACTTAATGATAGTACATGGGTGCATCAGCAGCACATGGAGAATGCATACCCAGGGTCAAATATTTTGGTGGTGACTCTGACAAATGAGGATTCGAAGCGTGTGGAGTCCCAGAGTGAGGAGGAAACAATGAGAGAGGCCATGGGAGCTTTGAGGGACATGTTTGGGCCGCACGTGCCGGATGCATGTGAGATTCTGGTGCCCAAGTGGTGGAACAACCGGTTCCAGCGCTGCAGCTACAGCAACTACCCTTTGTTGGCCTCCCAATTCGACTTCAGAGGTGTCAAGGTGCTCCTTCCTACTATATATGTTTTTTTATTCATGCCAATTTAATTTTTCTTTTTTTTATTCATTATTTATGCAAAATGACCAGGCCCTCCAAAGCGATGTAGTCAGATGCTAAAACATCCTTTTAAATCTCCTAGTGGGGCTTGCCTTTTAAATTCAAATCAATAAAAAGTCACTATCCCATACCAATACTATCTCACGTATCAACATGGGTTAAATTTCACTCCAATAAAAGTTAAGCCTGCTCTCAAATAGAAATGGCATGTTTCTTTTTTTTTTTTTACACCTGATCAATTTGATTATGGAATCAACTCCAATGAAGACTAAGAATTTAGTAGTAGGAATCTGATTCCTTTAATCCTGATTCCTTTAATCTAGCTATCAACTTTTTGTTTGTGCATGGGATTGAAGTCAGGATAATTTTAAGGGATGCATTTCTAGAAGTTGTAAAAGTTGGAAAGAAAAGTTAAGGTGGAGGAGATCCATAAATAACCATCAAATAATCTCTACTATAAAAATAAAATAAGGGGAGATGGCTAATAAATGCTTAGCTCTCACCTTAGTAAATCAAATCTTGGAAAAAGCTGATATCTTATCGATTTCTCCCTCTTAAATCCTTATTTACCTCTCACCTTTTGTATTATTCTTTATTTAGTATCCACTTTACTATGGATTCCTATTTAATTCCATGCGAACACCCGTTAGGGATTGAAGAAGGCAGGCCCATCAGGTGCAATGGATCATTGCCCCTGATTTAGATATTTTGTTTCTAGTCTGTTTTGGTCATTTCTGGTCCTGATATACATGTATATATGTTGATGTGATGGTGATAGGCACCCGTGGGGCCCATCTTTTTCACTGGGGAGCATACTCACGAGAGATTCAATGGTTATGTCCACGGCGGTTACCTATCTGGTGAGTTGGGCTTTGGCTTTTTTTTTTTTTTTTTTTTGTCGTTGGACGGGTTAGGATGCACCCATTCTGAATTCTAAATCTAAGGTCGATGGCTAGAGCCTGTAGAATCCTGTAGTTGAGTTTGTTTAATGGACTTGTGTTTGAGTAGTTTAACTGGGGGTTGCCACCAACCTGTCCTCATTAATAAATTCCCAGAACTCTGTCATCGGAGCCAACATATAGGAGAACCTGACCATTCGAGTTTATTTTCATCCACTGCGATGACATATTCTCAAATTTCAGTTCAAAATAAGTAGCTTCCACAATTGCAGGGGATGAAATACATAATGAACGCTATGGATCATCTGTATATGGGCTCTAAGATGGAGATCTAAAAATTTGTTGCATGGTTCCCGTGTAATAGCAACGATAGAGAAGCCAAACTTTTAAATGGTTGGGTTTATCAGTGCTTTTTTTTTCTCTGATTTGGGCAGTTATAATGATTTGACCCAAGCTGGGTTGATGTGGGCCTTGATTTCCCTGACCCATTTTTAGGTAATTTACATGCATATATGTTTGTGAAATATTATATAAAAAATTATATTATTCTTCAAATACTAATGTTTCTTTTTTTAAAAGATAATTTAAATAAACTATTAAAAAAAAGGAAAAGATAAATAGGATAAGCGGTATCAGACACATTGAATCTGGACACGCGCATCCTTATGTGGTAACCACATACAACGGGGCCCTTTTTGTGCTGGATTGGGCCATTTTGGCCTGTGGGCTAGACATGGCCCTGATTTTCACGCACGCAGTTAAATGGGTGGAGCTTGGTTCAACATTGCTTAAAGGTCCAGTATGGCCCGGCCAAAATGTGTAAACTAATTACACAAGTGGTGGGGCTTGGGCCTATTTTCATTCTACCGAGTTAGATATGGGCCTGAATGTGAGGCCTGATAAATAAACAATCATGGAAACTTTCGACCTTACTCTGCCCCGGCTATTGATGTTGAAGACCTTACCCACTTTCTTATGGGTCTGCATTTTAATGGGTTGGGAATGTGCATTGCAATTTAACTGGGCCTGGGTCTTCTCTGTTAAATTTTTTTAATTGCTAATTCTAGTTCTACTTGCATTAAGCAGGCATAGACACGAGTAAGGCACTACTAGAAGCTATGATGATGAGGAGAGAGGAGGATGAGAATGAAGAAGATGAAGGAGAGGAGGAAGAAGAAGAGGGTTCAATGGATGGAAGGAGGGGCTTAGAAAGGCCGTTCCTTTTGGAGCCATTGCTGGCATTGACGGAGACACTGTCCCAACAAGGAGCAGTGTCGCGGCTCCAGAAATGGGACTCCGCACACCAGCTCTACTTCGGCGGCAAGCTTTCCATCATCCAACAACAGCAGGCCATCAAATGAAACGACTCACCACCACTCACCCATCTGTGTAGTCTATTACCATCATCCATCTGTTCTTCCCTTCTTAAAAAAAAAGAAGTAGAAGAAGATATTGAGTAACATCACATAAAAATGCCTTTTTCATAAGAAAGCTGCTCTCTCCTGAAGAGGCAGCAAGGAAGGATATCATTCGTTGGAAGGAAAGCTCTCTCTCTCTCTCTCTCTCTCTCTCTCTCTCTGTTTGTGCGCGTGTATGAGTTGCACGTCAATGGGCCACCCAAAAATAAGAGGGGTTTTTCTGGTATGATCATCGACTTGTATTTTCTCTGACTAAAATTTTGTTACTGTCACCGTTGAACATTTGTCATGATGATTAACATTATCCAAAATATTTAGGTAATAATTACTCAGTTTACATTTGAGATTAGATTGAAAAAATTGCTATTGACATCGTCTTTATTCAATTATGTGATATCACATGGAATTCAAGTTTTTTCTACGTATTTAAATGCCTGTTTCAAATAATGCAATAAAGTTTTACTGTATAAAAAATGAGCAGTTTGGGGAAGGTTGAGGGAAATATCTCGAATTAAGTGAACATGTGTGGAAATCGCTGCTAATGGTGATGATACAAGAAAACCAAAATAACTCCCATGTCTCTCTCTCTCTCTCTCTCTCTCTCTACACGTTAATGGGTGAGATGCTATTTGCATCCATTTTTCTTATTTTTACACTAGCGAATTTTAGGCTACCAAAAAAATAATTTCTCTCTCTCTCTCTCCCTCTCTCTCCGCGCAAGCCAAAAGCCAATGGGTGATGCTAATTTGCTTCAATTTTTCTTACTGCACAAGCCAAAAGCCAAAAGCCAATGGGTGATGCTAATTCGCTTCAATTTTATGCTTCCAACGATAAATTGTCACAACCTGAGCTCAGGGACCGGGGGTCAGAGAAAGTCTAACCATTGACACACGTACTCCCGTGCACGTACACTTAGACCCCGTCCAAGCATACTCACACAAGGGATCATTCACACGTGCAAACAACTGTACGCGGAAGCTGTACGTATCAAGGCATACCACAACATACCAAAATGACATAAGAGATTCCAAAGGCATTAGACTGATGACAAGAATAATTACAAGAACGTATGATAATAGAGCGGGCTTACAACAATCAAAAACCAAAATACAGATATCATCAAAGCCCACTGTACAATTACAGAAAAATCTCCTCAATAGACTCAGACTCAATGAATGGGGAAAACAAAATGATGCAAACCGTACGCTGGAGGATGGATCAAGTCCACTCCTCTAGGCCGGAGGGGGCCTCGCGCGCCTCTCCTGGAGTAGGGTCGACCGACGCAGGATCGGGAGAGGGATCTGAGCCTGCAACACATAAAGACAACTCATAAGTACAACGACTTAGCAAAATATAAGCCACAAGAAGATAACACGAATTGTGTCTAATCATGAGTAATAGTCACAATGCAAGATCCATAGAAATCACGTTCGTATACTAAGCAATTATGCAAATGAATAAGCATGCTATCAGAATCATAACCAGATAACAATCAAAGTGGCTACTACATTGGCCATATTCTCCCTTTCGAGAGTAGTCGGAATGAGAACACCAGCGACCGGGCCAGGGTACGCATGGGTCTCTAGTTTCCGGGGTCCGGAGTCCCAGGACAGAACACTCTGCAGAGGCAAACACATGAACTAAACCAAAGTTAACCCCGTCGGGTATCCTAAGGCTGAGGCTCAGTAGTGCCATATACCAATCACAATCAAATCGGATGATGCACCTCAATCAATCAATCATATCATATCACATACAGATCCCACATATCACATTAAACGAACAATAGGAAGTGCATCACATATACTGATATTGAATGCGAATAAGCAGATACAGATACTGAATGCACATAAGCAAATAAAAGAAGCACTGACAATGAGTATCAATAACAATCACTGACTCAGAACTCAAGTACTAATAACAAATAAGCACTGATGCAAGTACTCCAGTGGAGCAACGGTAAAACACACTAATAGAATGGTCCCGCCCGGGCTTCGCTCTGGGGTTGCTGCATTTCCTACAGAATCGAGAGGTCCAGCGCAGAACACATAAGAGGGCATAACCGAAGTCAATATGCTGTACAAATCAGAATACTTTTACGAATCAAGGTCAATTACAAGCCAATCCTAACCTATTTATCCAGTGTTTCTAACCGTGCATGCTGATGTAGTTTTAAGTTATCCGATGCACCATTGTCTCGTGTTGCAGTGTCTGGAATGTGCACCGAAGTCCCTTAAACCAACACCCATGGGGAGGTGCTAAACAACTAGATAACAAGTATGAATGATTCACAGCCCTCGAGATCATTCATGTCATTCAAACATTCCATTGGGCATGTCCAGGTTAGCTACATTCTAACATGAAAGTCATAACGGTCTCTTTCTTAAACCTAGTCCTTTTCATTTAGTTCTCAGGCTGATACGGTGTAGCCGTAGGTGACCTTACGGCTTAGCCGAAGCATCTTACGGCTTAGCCGTAATATGCACTGCGGCTGAGCCGAGGCTCCCCAAAATGCTCATTCGTATTTACGGCTCAACCGTATTTTACTCTACGGCGCAGCCGTATCCTGGTCCACGGCTTAGCCGTAAGACAATGTACGGCTTAGATCGGGCTGGGCCGTAGAAGAATAGCATTTTGCCAACTCTCAGTTATTTCTAGATGTCAGTCTGTACTGTTTTACGGTTAGGGTTACGGCTGGGTCTCGGCTTAGCCGTAAGCCATTTCACGGCTTAGCCGTAGCACATTTCACGGTGTAGCCGTGAGTGCACGGAGTCATTTTTCTGGAATCGTTACAGACATACAGAAAACGAGTCTTTCAACCGGAAACAGGAAAATAACAGTAAAATGGGCTCAATAGGGCTGTCTAACACTGAGAAACACAATGAAGAATAAAAACATAACAATCAAATCAATATCAATCGGTGTTCATACTACTTGGGCTTATACTTGCCTTACAGACGAAAATCACGTTGTTGCTTGGCTCAGTCCACTGGAAACACACACACAGCTTGCTCCTTTCTTCCTCCCTCACGGAACAGAAACGAGGAGGAAAGAGAGAGAAAGAGAACTGGACGAGAGAGACGACTGAGAGAGAACGAAAGAGAGAGAGACAGCTGCTGAGAGAGCGATCGAGAGAGAGAGAGAGAGAGTAGGTAAGATATTTATAACTTAAATTGAGTCCAAATTACAAATAAGTCCAAACAGCTTACACAAATGTCAGTTTGAGTCAAATGACGGTCCAACAAGAGCAAACGAAATCATTCGGATCCAAGACAGTTACGAAGATCGACAAGCTCAACGAAAGACACGCGATGACGTCAGAATGACGCAAAATTGACAAAGTCAATCAAAAGCCAAAATTACGAAAAAGGGCTCGAACTACCTAAACCAAGTCACTTCAACCCAAACGATCTCTCTAAGACTCAAGGTCAAAGAAAAGCAAAATCAAAACACACTTAACGCTAAAATCGCACGCAATTACTCACTAATCCGGATCAAATCGGGTCAGAGTGTTACATCCTCCCCCACTTAGACATCATTCCGTCCTCGGAATGAACGCGTACCTGAGCGAAAAGGTAAGGATACTGACGTGCCATCTGATCTTCTAATTCCCACGTGGCTTCATCAGGTCCATGATGTTCCCAGAGTACCTTGATCCATCGAATAGTCCTCGTGCGCAAGAGCTGTTCTCTGGTCCCAACAATACGGAGCGGACGCTCAACGTATGACGCATTCGGTTGCAATGCGTCGGGTTTCGAACATATTTGCGAAGCATTGATACATGGAAAACGTCATGTACTCCAGAAAACTCTACTGGAAAAATCAATCTGTACGCTAGATCGCCAACCCGGCTCTTGATCTCAAATGGACCCACATATCTTGGCGCTAACTTGCCTTTTTGACAGAATCGTACCGTACCTTTCATCGGTGAGACCTTCAAGAATACCCAATCACCAACCTGAAATGTCAATGTTCTTCTTCGCATATCTGCATAGCTCTTCTGTCTCGATCGGGCAATCTTCAAATTGTCAATGACCTTCTGAACTTTCTCTGTAGTCTCAGCAATGATTGTCGGTCCGTGGAAACTCCTTGTTCCAACTTCTTCCCAGCAAACAGGACTTCTACATTTCCGTCCATACAAAGCTTCATAGGGTGCCATACTAATACTCTCGTGGAAGCTATTATTATACTCGAACTCACATAACGAGAGATGCAGATCCCATTCTTTCTCAAAATTCAGTACACTGGCCCGTAACATGTCTTCGAGCGTCTGAATAGTTCGTTCTGACTGTCCATCAGTCTGCGGGTGATACGCCGTACTGAAGCTCAACTTCGTTCCCATGGCTTCCTGAAATGCTCTCCAAAACGAAGAAACAAAGCGGCTATCTCGATCAGACACAATCGATACAGGCGTACCATGTAGTCTCACGATCTCATCAACGAACTTCTTCGCCATCTCGGAAAATGTCATGCCTTTCTTGAATGGAAGAAAATGGGCTGTCTTCGTCAATCTGTCCACGATCACCCAAATGACACTATTCTTCTTGCTCGTCAGGGGTAAACCTAAAACAAAGTCCATCGTAATGTGCTCCCATTTCCACTGGGGAATATGCAATGGATGTAAGGAACCTGGAGGTCTCTGATGGTCAGCTTTCACCTTTTGGCAAGTCAAACATCTGGCAACATACCCAGCAATTTCTCTTTTCATATTATTCCACCAGAATCTGTCCTTGAGAGCTTGGTACATCTTCGTACTTCCAGGGTGCATAGAATAGCGAGCATGGTGTGCTTCTATCATCAAACTCTCCTTCAAAGCATCTACTGCTGGCACACATAATCTGCTCCTGAAAAACAAGACATCACCCTCCAAGCGAAAGTCTGGTCGATCTGCAATGTTCTCCCGGATTCGCTTCAACATCGCATCCTCAAACTGCTGGTCTTTAATACGCTGAATGATGTCAGGCTGAAAACTCACAGTACTGGCAAGTGTCAAACAGTTCTCCACCAATCTCACTTCCACTGGCTGTGCATGTCTCACAAAATAAAGGCTATCCAAAGCCTGGAGAATCTCCGACTTCCTACTCAAGGCATCTGCAACAACGTTGCCTTTCCCTGGATGATATTTGATGGGGAAGTCAAAATCTTTGATCAACTCAAGCCACTTTCGCTGTCTCATATTCAGCTCAGACTGCGTGAAGAGATACTGTAGACTGTGATGATCTGAATGCACTTCAAATTTCATGCCATACAAATAATGTCTCCACATCTTCAACGCAAAAACGATGGCTGCCAACTCTAAATCATGCGTGGCATAGTTCTTCTCATGCTCCCGGAGTTGCCTCGAGCCATAGGCAATCACTTTGCCATGTTGCATCAAAACACATCCCAAACCGACTCGAGAAGCATCGGAGTAAATCATAAATCCTTCATTCCCATCCGATAACGTCAAGACTGGAGCCGAAGTAAGCTTCTCCTTCAACATATGGAAATGGTGCTCACATTCGTCCGTCCACAGAAAGGGCACATTCTTCCTGGTCAATCGGGTCAACGGTGCAGAAATCTTGGCAAAATCTTGAATAAATCGACGATAATAGCCAGCCAATCCGAGAAAACTCCGTATTTCCGTCACTGTCTTTGGGCTGGGCCAATTTATCACTGCCTCAACTTTCGTCTGATCCACTGCCAACCCATCTCGTGAAATGGTATGACCAAGAAAAGCTACCTGCTCGAGCCAAAAATCACACTTCGACAATTTGGCATATAAACGATGCTCTTTCAACAACTGCAAGGCTCGACGTAGATGTTCCACATGCTCCTCTGGGGTCTTCGAATACACCAGAATATCATCAATAAAGACCACCACGAATCGATCCAGGAAAGGAGCAAAGATCCTGTTCATCAAGGCCATAAAGGCAGCAGGTGCATTGGTTAATCCAAATGGCATCATGAGGAACTCAAAATGTCCATACCGTGTCCTGAAAGCAGTCTTCGCAATATCTTCTTCCTTCACCCGGAGTTGATGATACCCCGATCTTAGATCAATCTTGGAAAAATAAGCGGCACCTTGGAGTTGGTCAAACAACTCGTCAATACGCGGCAATGGATATTTATTCTTGATAGTGACTTTGTTCAACCGTCGGTAGTCTATGCACATCCGTAAGGTACCGTCCTTCTTCTTCACAAACAGCACTGGAGCTCCCCACGGTGACACACTCGGCCGCACGAAACCCTTCTCCAAAAGATCTTGCAACTGCGTCTTTAATTCGAGTAACTCAGCAGGGGCCATACGATAAGGAGCTAAACTAATAGGTGCTGTACCGGGTACTAGATCGATCGCGAATTCTACATCTCTGACAGGGGGTAACTCGGGTACTTCCTCCGGAAATACATCCGGGAACTCACGTACTACCGGAATCTCACCCAACTGCTTCATCTCCTTCTTCTCCGAGACGAAAGCAAGAAAACCTGCACAACCTCTGCGTATCAAACGATCCGCCTTGCATGCGGAGATGACACGCCTCGGGCATCTCTCCTGATTGCCCTCGAAACGAAACCCCTTCTCAAAATCGAAGTAAATCGTCCTGTTGTAACAGTTAACACAGGCACGATACCGCTAGCCAGTCCATTCCAAGGATCACATCGAAATCCAACATGGACAACAAGATGAAATCAACTGGCAGCTGGCGACCTTCAATCACCACATCGCACTGAGGGTAGTATACACTACACTCCACTCTTTGCCCACCGGAGTGGACACCACCAACAAGTAGGGTAGCGGCTGAGGGGGTTGCGGTAACTGTTTAGCAAAACGAGGTGCAACATACGAACGCGTAGACCCCGAATCAAATAGTGCATGTGCTTCAGCTCGGACAATAAGAACTTTACCTTCCACCACATTCGCATCTTCTGCATGATCATGGGAGGCTGCGTACATGCGAGCAGTCTGACGCTGCGGCTTCTGGCTTTGGCGAGACGGCTGGGGGCTATTCGAAGCTGCAGAGCTCAGAGACTTGGATGACCCCATAGACCTCGATGACTGGAAGGTCCTGGCTTTCGGGCACTGAGCTATCTTATGCTCCATAGATCCGCAACTCAAACAAGCTCCGGACTTCTTCCAACACTTCTCCCTCGGATGTCCCAGTCCACAAAACTCGCATCTGCTCCCGGAGAAACTCGAAGTTCCTTGCTTTCCTTTCCATTTCTTCTGAATCTGTCCCTTGGACCCCACTGGTGCACTCCTCTTGAAGTCCATAGCTCTCTCTGCTAGGTGGTTGGCTTCCGCAGCATGTGCTCTGTCGACCGCATCGTCAAAAGTAGCTGGTCTCTGAAAGGCAGTCACATAATTCGCATATCTTGGATGCAGACCAGTAATGAAACGATTTACCTTCTTTTCTTCGGTATTGATCATGTCCTCAGCAAAATGGGACAACTGGATGAATCGGTGAATATACTCTGAAACGGTCAGCTGCTGCTGCTGTAAGGCCAGAAACTCAACCTCCTTCACGCGCCGGACATGAGCAGGGATGAACTTTCTCCTGAACTGTTTCTGGAACGTCTCCCACACCGTTTCACTAGGCATGGTCAGATAGGCTGCACTGACACTCTTCCACCAAGTCTTTGCCACCGCTCGAAACATCGATGCCGTAAGCATAACCTTCTGCCGGTCATCACAGACAATGGTAGAGAAGAGATCTCCGGTATGCTCTAGCCACTGATCAGCCTTCAACACATCTTCGTTGCCATAGAATTCTGTGGCTCCACGTTTCCTGAATTTATCGTACAACGCATTTGGATCGCTCTCCTTAGGCTGGAAAACCACTTGCTGCTCTACAGGCTGCTGAACCGATGCGTGACTCTGTCGGTCTACTAACGAAACGACCTGTGCCTGCAAAGAATGGATCGCCTGTAGCATGGTCAAGAAACGCTCGTCAAAATTCACAAGTTGCTGTGGAGCGGCTGATCCACTCTCATTATCTCCCTGATTGTTGTTGTCGTGTGTTCCAGATCCCGATGCCATAGCCTGCAAAACACAAAAGTCAATCTGCTATCACACTAGGTAACTCACACAGACTCACAAGACAAGGGGACCAAACACAACAGTCCAAGACTGGACTACAGAATCTCACCACGTCCTATATGCCTACATGCTTACACACTAAGATAGAGACAATGCTCTGATACCATACAATACGTATGTCACAACCCGAGCCCAGGGACCGGGGGTCAGAGAAAGTCTAACCAATGACACACGTACTCCCGTGCACGTACACTTAGACCCCGTCCAAGCATACACACACAAGGGATCATTCACACGTGCAAACAACTGTACGCGGAAGCTATACGTATCAAGGCATACCACAACATACCAGAATGACATAAGAGATTCCAAAGGCATTAGACTGATGACAAGAATAATTACAAGAACGTATGATAATAGAGCGGGCTTACAACAATCAAAAACCAAAATACAGATATCATCAAAGCCCACTGTACAATTACAGAAAAATCCCCTCAATAGACTCAGACTCAATGAATGGGGAAAACAAAATGATGCAAACCGTACTCTGGAGGATGGATCAAGTCCACTCCTCTAGGCCGGAGGGGGCCTCGCGCGCCTTTCCTGGAGTAGGGTCGACCGACGCAGGATTGGGAGAGGGATCTGAGCCTGCAACACATAAAGACAACTCATAAGTACAACGACTTAGCAAAATATAAGCCACAAGAAGATAACACGAATTGTGTCTAATCATGAGTAATAGTCACAGTGCAAGATCCATAGAAATCACGTTCGTATACTAAGCAATTATGCAAATGAATAAGCATGCTATCAGAATCATAACAAGATAACAATCAAAGTGGCTACTACATTGGCCATATTCTCCCTTTCGAGAGCAGTCGGAATGAGAACACCAGCGACCGGGCCAGGGTACGCATGGGTCTCTAGTTCCCGGGGTCCGGAGTCCCAGGACAGAACACTCTGCAGAGGCAAACACATAAACTAAACCAAAGTTAACCCCGTCGGGTATC
This sequence comes from Sextonia rubra, assembly GCA_037013555.1. NCBI lineage: Eukaryota > Viridiplantae > Streptophyta > Magnoliopsida > Laurales > Lauraceae > Sextonia > Sextonia rubra. The sequence goes on from JASUAD010000001.1 coordinate 129,638,288, forward strand.
CTAAGGCTGAGGCTCAGTAGTGCCATATACCAATCACAATCAAATCGGATGATGCACCTCAATCAATCAATCATATCATATCACATACAGATCCCACATATCACATTAAACGAACAATAGGAAGTGCATCACATATACTGATATTGAATGCGAATAAGCAGATACAGATACTGAATGTACATAAGCAAATAAAAGAAGCACTGACAATGAGTATCAATAACAATCACTGACTCAGAACTCAAGTACTAATAACAAATAAGCACTGATGCAAGTACTCCAATGGAGCAACGGTAAAACACACTAATAGAATGGTCCCGCCCGGGCTTCGCTCTGGGGTTGCTGCATTTCCCACAGAATCGAGAGGTCCAGCGCAGAACACATAAGAGGGCATAACCGAAGTCAATATGCTGTACAAATCAGAATACTTTTACGAATCAAGGTCAATTACAAGCCAATCCTAACCTATTTATCCAGTGTTTCTAACCGTGCATGCTGATGTAGTTTTAAGTTATCCGATGCACCATTGTCTCGTGTTGCAGTGTCTGGAATGTGCACCGAAGTCCCTTAAACCAACACCCATGGAGAGGTGCTAAACAACTGGATAACAAGCATGAATGATTCACAGCCCTCGAGATCATTCATGTCATTCAAACATTCCATTGGGCATGTCCAGGTTAGCTACATTCTAACATAAAAGTCATAACGGTCTCTTTCTTAAACCTAGTCCTTTTCATTCAGTTCTCAGGCTGATACGGTGTAGCCGTAGGTGACCTTACGGCTTAGCCGAAGCATCTTATGGCTTAGCCGTAATATGCACTGCGGCTGAGCCGAGGCTCCCCAAAATGCTCATCCGTATTTACGGCTCAACCGTATTTTACTCTACGGCGCAGCCATATCCTGGTCCACGGCTTAGCCGTAAGACAATGTACGGCTTAGATCGGGCTGGGCCGTAGAAGAATAGCATTTTGCCAACTCTCAGTTATTTCCAGATGTCAGTCTGTACTGTTCTACGGTCAGGGTTACGGCTGGGTCTCGGCTTAGCCGTAAGCCATTTCACGGCTTAGCCGTAGCACATTTCACGGTGTAGCCGTGAGTGCACGGAGTCATTTTTCTGGAATCGTTACAGACATACAGAAAACGAGTCTTTCAACCGGAAATAGGAAAATAACAGTAAGATGGGCTCAATATGGCTGTCTAACACTGAGAAACACAATGAAGAATAAAAACACAACAATCAAATCAATATCAATCGGTGTTCATATTACTTGGGCTTATACTTGCCTTACAGACGAAAATCACGTTGTTGCTTGGCTCAGTCCACTGGAAACACACACACAGCTTGCTCCTTTCTTCCTCCCTCACGGAACAGAAACGAGGAGGAAAGAGAGAGAAAGAGAGCTGGACGAGAGAGACGACTGAGAGAGAACGAAAGAGAGAGAGACAGCTGCTGAGAGAACGATCGAGAGAGAGAGAGAGAGAGAGAGAGAGTAGATAAGATATTTATAACTTAAATTGAGTCCAAATTTCAAATAAGTCCAAACAGCTTACACAAATGTCAGTTTGAGTCAAATGACGGTCCAACAAGAGCAAACGAAATCATTCGGATCCAAGACAGTTACGAAGATCGACAAGCTCAACGAAAGACACGCGATGACGTCAGAATGACGCAAAACTGACAAAGTCAATCAAAAGCCAAAATTACGAAAAAGGGCTCGAACTACCTAAACCAAGTCACTTCAACCCAAACGATCTCTCCAAGACTCAAGGTCAAAGAAAAGCAAAATCAAAACACACTTAACGCTAAAATCACACGCAATTACTCACTAATTCGGATCAAATCGGGTCGGAGTGTTACATAAATTTTGGGCCACCCAAAAATAATAACTACATTTGGATGACTGCATCTTATTTAATCATATAACTTTCAATCAAGTCATTAGACGGTTGATGTAAAGGGTACACTATCATTGCATGGAAACATCAACTAGTTAAAGAACCGGTGTCACTTCACAATGGAAAGTTTTTGGCTTTTAAGCTAGTTGAAAACCTACACTATCATTACACTTATATAGAAAAATTTATGTGCGATGAAATGGCATTGGCACCAATTAGAATAAAGAGGATTTTACCCAAAAAAATCATGTAAAAGTCACCCAAATATAAACCTCACCCGAGCTATGGGCACCCTAGAGTGGTCACACGTGATTACTCAGGTAATTTTTTTGTACCTAATTGGGGAGCGGCAAATTCACCAGCCCCCTAATTTCCTTTGTAACATGAAGAAACTGAGGTTTCTTCATCCTCTCTTTTCTTCTTCAACTCTTCCTTTCCTCCCCATGGTTGTTTAAGCATCTTTCTTCTCTTGACACAATTAAGAGGGAAGACCGTAGACTTGCCATGTGTAGGCTCGATTTTGGCTACAACCAATAGGGATGCTCCTCCATTGTATTCATTTTATTTTGTTTGGCATACTGTGGTGCAAGGTTCCACAAATTCTTCCAAGTCTAAATTCGGTTTAGGCAAATACTTAATCCACGGGTTCCACAATGTGCATTTTGTATAAAGCCATATTCTATGAAATGATGTTCTATAAAATGCTAAGATACAAATTAATCATGAGCCGATGGTACCGTTCTTCAACCCCGAAATCTTGACTGCAACTACAACTTAGACATTGCAGTCTTGAAACTTCATTTGCTTTGTTTAATGAACATGCTTCACAAAAACGTGCTTTTTAGCTTGTTTGGTTTTGTCTTTTTGGCACTTTTGGTAGAGGCTGAAATAGTTGGAAGAAGGAAGAAGGAAAAAGAACATAGAGGACATTAGCGAATTCACTGCAGGTTTTTGCCTTTATTTGAGGAAAGATGTGGGGTTTTTTCAGTTTTAAGGGTAAGAAGGGAATATCGAATTAGCCGCTGTCCCTACTTAGAAAAAAAAAACTAGAGTGGTCACACGTGGCCACTCTTGGTCACACTCAACTTGGGCGAGATTTATGGTTTAGGGGACCCCTTACATGATTTTTTTGGTAAAATCCTCTAGAAAAATAACCTATTCATTGATATATTTGAAAAAGGACTGGTCTACAACATTCTTCAGGCATCGAAAAAAATACCTGGAATGGTTAGAAGATAAAAAATTGAAAAAGGCTAGTTTTGAGGAGAAGTGTTAGGCAACATTGCCCTTTTCCATTGACTCTACCCTCTTTTCTCTCTCTGTTCTAAGTCGACAATGTGACATGGGTAGAGGAATTGGTCACGTCACCTACTCTCATAGCTATATAAAGGAAGTAAATAACATAACCCACTTAAGGACGACCTCTTGCCCCAGTGGTAAGAGGCCTCAGTTCTTACCTAATTGCTGACAATTTGAATTTTGGGAATCACCTTCTTCCACCCAAGGGTTGTTCTACCTCACCCGAGGTCTACTTCCCTCACACATCACCTACACTCATAACTATATAAAGGAAGTGCATAACATAACCCATTTAAGAACTGCCTCTTACACCAGTGGTAAGAGGCCTCAGTTCTAACGTAGCTAGTTGCCCAATGTTCGAATCTGAATAAGGTCACCTTCTTTCACTTAAGTTGGATAAAAGGCCTCATAGCTATATAAAGGAAATACATAACATAACCCACTGAAGTTGTTCTACCTCATTTGAGGTCTACTTGCCTCGCTAGAGTGCTATGATTCTAGCCCCCTAAGTTGGGTTAAAAAAAAAAAAACAAACAAAAACAAAAACCATAGCGCACTTTTCATCCATCATCATATGTGATCATGTTGTCTTTTCTCCACCACTAGCTAATAAGCCAGCCCATCTAATGAAACACCTATACAAAGGCATGAATGCATGCTTTGTACCAATTGAGTGAATTGAAGCGAGTTTGAGAGAGAAGTGCAAGGATAGTCAGTTTGAGCAGCAGATGCAATAGACAAGTGAGCAGAAAATTACTCAGATTCAATTTGGAGGATATATTGACCTATGTATATTGAGTTCAGGAAGTAGGTGTGAAGTTTTGTTTTTTTGGTTAGAAGAGTTGTTAATGATTTGGCTGCATATGGATCGGCCATTGAGTATAGTGAGGAATCTTCATTCTGTGAGGTAGTGGCATCTAAGGGTCAGAAGATGGAGTAATCTAAAAGCTTGTGAAGTTTCCCAGGGACATCGGTCCATTGGTTGCAAGTGGGTTTAAAAGAAAAAAATGAACTCCAAATGCACATGGAGTTACATGTAAGCCACGTCATATAGCATTGGGTTATTGGCATAGAGAAGGAATCTATCATATGAAAAGTTCTCTTAGGTTGTGTACCATACATTCATATGCGTGCTCTTGGACTTGGTGGCGGCATTTGAAACTTAAAGCTAGAGCAACTTGACGTGAAGATGGCTTTCTACATGGTAATTTAGATGACAAAATTTACATGTATCAGCCAGAGGAGTTTACATGTGTCGGCCATTGGAGTTCCAGATTATACTTATGATGGATTTTGTTTGCAGATTTATAAGTACCAATAAAAGGGGATGTCTATCCCTAATGTTTTCTCAAGACATTCTGAAAGACAAATTGAAGAACATTAGAATTCTGTTGCAAGCATCTTTTACCAATAGAATTCTGTTGCGAACAGCATCTCGCAACCAATGTGGAGGCATGCTTCACAGTTCTGATTTTCAATAGTTTTGGTTGACCGCATTTTATTGATTCGAAAAGGCCAAAAGTATATAAGTAGAAGCAAATGTAGTAAGTGTATATGTATCCAACAACCATTTTAAACCTTGGAATTGCTGGTGAAATGCTTGAATTTGGCATACAGATACACAAATGGCCGCAACCATGATTTTGTTATTTTGAAATCTAATAGTTGTTCAAGGGGATGTTGAAGTTTTTAGGGGATCTCTAGAATGTTAAACAAAAACAATATGTATACGCAGTGGGTTAAGGAGAAGTTAGATTGTTTAAGGAGGGATATTTTGTGGGGAGAGAGGACTGACAAAAGAAAGTTGCATCTTGTTAAGTGGGAGGATGTGGTCTTTGCTGGGGATTTAGGGTTGAGCAAGTTGGAATTTAAAAATTGAGCACTTTTGGCTAAGTGGTGCTGGAGATTTGGGAAAGAGAAAGTCTTTACAGAGGAGAGTTATTGGGGCTAAATATGGAGTAAGTATTGGGGTTGGGAGCCTAGTAGAGTTTCTAGATATGGTGTGTCAGGTTTGTAGGGTAATATTTTGAGGTTTGGAGATCCGTCTTTGGTAGGGGTGAGTTGTTTAAGAGGGGGATTAGTTTCGAAGTGGGGAAGGGGAGTCATGTTCTTTTTTGGGTTGATAATTGATTGGGGTTGGGTCATTTGTCTTTGCCTTATTCTAAATTGTTTAAACTACTGGTCAATAAGTGGGCTTTAGTCAAAGATTGTTATGTACGTGAGAGGGGTTTTGTGTCTTGGAATGTATCGTTTAGGAGGGTTTAAGTCACTCTAAGAAATCTTAGTTTGGTTCAATGAAGAGTTTTCTTCCTAACAATTTTTTGTGCCAGGGATATATGAGATTCTCGCATTTAGAAGACTTGCCCCTTTGGTACTTTTTCTTGTAAATCTTTCTACAAGGAATTGGAAGGCTTGCCAAGTACCAAAGCTTCAACATCATTGGCTTGGTCAGGCTTGGCTTCTCCTAGGGTGCAGGCTTTTGTATGGCTTGCTTTAGCGAGAAAAGTTTCTACGGCAGACAACCTTAGAAGAGGAAGATTGACTTCAGTGGCTATTTCAGACACATGTGTATTGTGTGTGTGGGAAGGATAATGAGACGGTATACTATTTGTTTGTGCATTGCGAGTTTTCTTATTATTTGTGGTGGAGGTTTTCTCCTTTTTTTGGTAGCTGATTGACCTTTTGGAGGCTTATCCTTTTTGCTATTGTGTGGTCAGTGTGGAAAGGAAGGAATAATAAAATTTTTAATTAGTCTTTGTTGTCCATGGAAGATTTGTCACAATTGGAGGTTGCTTGTATTGCTTAATGGGCCTCTTCCAAGAAAGAATTTGACAATTTAAGAATAGATTGTGTCTTGCATAACTGGGAGGCTTCCTTATCTTATGGGCTAAAAAGGGTGAAAAAGGTAGTGCATTGAGTTCCTCCTGCTGTAGGGTTGTTGAGATTCAATGTGGATGGGCAACTAAAGGAAAGCCAAGGTTGACAAGCATTGATGGGGCGCTTCGCAATAGTGGAGGTTTTGTGTTAGGAATGTTTTCCAAGAATGTTGGGACGATGGAGTTTAATGAGATGGAGGTATTGTCTATCCTTGGAGTTGTTCGTATATTTGCCTCATCCTCCTTTCATTCAAGGTTAAATATGGAAAGTGATTCTCTTAATGCTATTTTGTGGTGTCTTCTTTGGCTGTCATTCCTTGGAGATTTCAATTTTATTTTAATAAAATTAGATCTCTATTGTCTTTGATTCAAGTGAAATTTTAATAAGTTGAGAGGTCGGCAAATGGCTTTGTAGATTTGTTAGATAAGTTAGGGGTGAATAGGTCTTTTAACTTGGTAGCTTTCACTAAGTTATGTTTTCATTTGGTGGTATAACTCTTGTGTACCATTAGCCCTTTTGGTTTTTGATGGGCTTCTTGTATTCAACTTTCTTCTTTTAATATATTTTATTGTTACCGATAAAAAAATGTATATGCTGTGCATAATAAATTAAATAATTATAAGCACACACCACAAAAAAGTACGGGTTTAATGTGGAATACCGCAACCAGGTAAAAAACTATGAATCTAAAGGATCAACTATCAAGCAAAGTCTAACAGTTACAAGATATACTCACACTCTTTGCACACCCTACGGACTGAGTTCTTTTCATTGCAACTCCTTTTACTTATGGACATTCTTTTGCCATGCATTGTTTTCTACTTGATCAACTAACACCTTGATTACTCAAGATTGCTTCAAAACTTTTACAAGAGATGTAGAAGCAACTACTCTTTAGAGCAAAGCTTCCACCCTCAACTCTCAATGAAAGCTCTATAGAAGATGATCTCTAATGTGTAATTTTTATTTATGTTAATGAGTTCTGTGCTTAGGGTTGAGAGAGAACCCTTTTAAATAGCCCCAATTTCGTGCATCATAATAATATTCCAACCAGGATAGGAATTAACACAAAATGGGAAAGTCTCATTTAAAATAGGAATAGAAATCCCACAGGTCGGTGGGAAATTTACGTAGACCCGATCGATTGAATTAAGCCACTGACTCGAATTTGATTGATCGAGTAGCCTTCATCCAATTTTTCTGATTTTCTTCTCTTCAGCTCCTCTGGTGACTCAAACCATAGTCTATCTAAAAGATTATAAAGTACGATTTAATGGACCCAGAGTTTTATCCAACCCATGAATTGGTTAACATACAAAAGTCCTTTCAATTGTAGAACTTATTTGTAGATGTTCAAAGTGTAAGAATGGTTATCCACTTCCTATAACCATCTGCTAAATCAGCACTTAAGGATTTTTTTTATTTGAAATTGGAATATTGACATAAACCGCGGAGTGCACACTTGTGCAAGTAATCAAAGCTTTTCCACCTTCAGCTCATTCAGTTACTGACCCAAATTCCCAGTCCTAGATCCAGATGAAAGTCCTAAAGTTAGGCCCAGACTCAGATCATTTGTGAAACAAATACTACCTACCTTCGTGCTCTGTTTATTTGGTGGAATTGGTTTGTAATCATACAGAGGCAAAGGTCTGGACCATTTATTTATCGGGCTACAAAACCCGTTAAAAGCCCATTCTAAACAGCGGTAAAACCACTGTGCAATTTCAACCAGGGTTGGCGCCAGTTTGAATCACAATTGCCCGATCTATAAACGCCCTACTCTGTCTGTCTCTCTTATACATCGTTAATTGAAGATAGTGCTGCTTGGAAAGGTGTAACTACTGGGTGGCAATTCCTGTCCAACAGGCCAGCCCAATTCCAAAGGGACCCGGTAATTCAGAGTTCTGGTTAACCCTTTTTGTTATCAAGATGGATTAGGTTGGCAATTGACATTTTAGAGCCGATTATAAATGGAATTGGTTTGAATTGGATCCGTTCTTACTATTTAACATGCCAATCGGCTCAATCATGACCCAAATAACTGCTTACACTATTACCTAAGGTGGCCAACCTCACCAAACTCAACCCTTAAAGTGAGCACTTGGGTCGACCTTTTCATCTACGTGGGATTCATTGACCCAGGAAGATGGATCATGGACGCGGCATCTTACAAGAGCCAGCACCACTCATCCTTTTTGCTCATCCTACATATCAAGCAAGGAAATAGATGGTTGTATTCAATGTAATCCAACTTCGTATTGATTCCTCATCTCATTTGCCTAAAATTGGATGGGTCGACATGGCCAATGGAGCTGCTCTAGGTTGCAGTGGAATCATCACATTGACTTCTGATAATGTATATGGTGGTCCAACCCGAAGCAAATCTGTTGCTTCCACCTTTGCTCTATAGGCAAAGGTGGGCTCATTGGTTTCTCTTATAAGAATTTTCATCAGACCCCCTTAGTATAAGTTCCTTGACCCTTTTTTATGTGGACCGCCACCTATAAGGTAATATCTACCAGTGAGTAATGGAGAATACAGAGAGGTTCACTTTGTTTTGTTATTACAATACGATGTGTATATATCAAAAACCGGTCTACTATTGGAGCAATGCCCAAGGCTACAAGAGAACGAAAAAGCTCGTTGATAAGGCAAATAGCATGCCTAGCAATTTAAAATTTTGAATGACTGCATACAATTGCCTAGAGTGAACTGGAGTCCCGGACCCTATCACATGTTAGGACAATTGGTCATATTAAATTTATGAAGAAGGTAAGTCTTCTTGTTTAGCTTGTAAATTTGTCCTGACCAAATCAAGAAAATCTCTATATGATCTTGCCCCGCGCTGCTACTCACCTGGTTAGAGACATCAAAGTCCCTCTTTAAAGTGTCTCTCTTGTAGAAGCAACAGAAAAATTAGCCATTTGTACTTATTACCATTTGACGTAGGTAAGCATTCGTCTTCAAATTGAGTCGACTTGGTGCCTTGCTAATTTAGGCCAAACAATGCGGCTGTTGTTCACTAGTGTTGAACTCAAGAAATCCGAGTTAGTGAAAGTAAAACAAGACGCTCAAAGGACTAGACGACGTGGAATTAAAAGACTGAGAAGATATCAAATCCAAGAGAGAACACAGTGGGCCACACACTTTTAAAAGCACTACGTAATTCTAGTAAAAAAAACTTACGTTAAAAAAAATCTATTATGTATGCCTTGTGACCTTTGAGATGGGGATGCCAAGAAAGCCCTTCTCGAGCTAGCTAGCCATGGTTAAAAACCCCACTCGCTTAAATTGCATTGGCGTTTTGACTATACAACTATTTTAAGACCTACTTTTTGGCTCTCAACGGTTGAAATTAAAAAACATTGCCTGCAGAATTATTTGTACAATAAAAAAACGCCACAAAAATAGAAATATTCTCTTAAAATATGTGATAACGGGCTATCGCACAGAAAAACTGCTTTTTTTTATTGCATCTTTAAATTCCTACTTACTATATTGCCCCCAAAAGAAAAAAGCTCTTACTTTTGTCTTTTACACATTAATATATTCAAATATATAAGTGTCCATCACTTTATGGTGAGAGATTGATATATACTAATATTCTGCTATATATATGATACTATTCATATGCAAAGGATCTTTACTGTTTTTTTTTTGTGAGAGAGATATTTACCAAAAAAAAACTATATATATACATAGAGAGAGAGAGAGAGAGAGAGAGAGAGAGAGAGAGAGAGAGCTTTTATACTCAAACCCATATTCTTCCTTTCCCCTTCTCATTTTTCTTCTTTCACACATTCTAATATTAGATTTGACAAATGTGCAAGGATCTAATTCTTATTATATGATTTTACATTTTCGATCTTTCAACAACCAAAAAAAAAAAAGACCAAAAGAAAGATTTTGTTTTACACAAAAAACTCTTTTGCCAAGTCTACAAAGGATAATATAGGGGGCCTCATACCGCTGACGAGTGGGATGGATGAACTAGAAAATGGGAGACATTGTTCTAGGAGCTCCAACTAGGGTCTTTGTAGCAAGCATGTGTGATGCAAAGGAAATAAAGTTTTCAAAATTAGAGGGAAAATAATAAATGTGGGTTTCTGGTTTTGACCGCAACGTGCATTTCTGTGAATCTTATGAGTGTAGGATATCTTACAATGCAATTTTCTATAATTGTACGATATCACACGTGTTTAACAGAGGTTGTAATTTTTGTAGTAACCTTTGTTGTTCGACCAGTTTTGAAAATTTTTTCTCTTTTTTTTTTTTTTTGTTCTTTTTTGTAATAACAGTAGAGAGTCAAAAGTCAGATCTAAAGCATCCATATGTCTTTGTTGCATTTACTAGCACTTAAATGATCAATTAAATGATCAATCATTTGGACTGATCAATATGTGACCTACCTTGATAGTGGGTTCATGAGAAAGTGCCTAGGCAATTTACATCATATTTCAAAAACTCGGTTGGACTCATTCTCATTGTACTGATTTGGGTAGATTCAAGGAGCACAACTGCACTAGTATAGTAAGAGCTGTTGCTGTGCCATGTGTCGGTGGACCTAAAGATGACATAATTACAAGCTTTATGGGGTTATTGACAAGAACAGAAAGATTCTTGTAAGTGAAGGGTCCTATAAACACGTTGGCATGCCTTTCATTTTAGAATAAGTGACATCTAATCAGGGAGAAGCTGATGGCCTCCAATGATTACTGCATTTGGGACCTCTACTCTTGCTGCTGATACTCTAACAGTAGATATTATTATAAGAAAAATAGTAGATATCATTATAAGAATGCTTCGCAATAGTAAAGATGAGGTGCTTCATATGTTTTTCAAGCATGTTGGTGTGTGTAATTTTAATGAATAATAGGTGTTAGTGATTCTGAGAGGCCTTAGGTTATTCTCTTTTAAGATATGATAGTGTGCTTTTATGGAAAGTGATTATTCAAACGTAATTGGTTGGGTGTCTAATAAAAAGGCTAATTCATAAAAGTTTTAATTTCTTTTTAATGAAATTAGAGAGTTATCGGCCAACATTAATATTACATTACACTATGAGATTAGATAAGCCAATTTCATAGTAGATGTGTTAGCTAAGCAAATGGTTAATAGATTAGTTTCTTGGATGAGTGTGTTATAATTGAAGTTAGAGTTTGTGCATCTCTCTTACACCTTCTCCTTTCTCTTTCTTTCTCTTTGTCCTTTGTATTCCTTTTTCTCTTACTGAAATTTTATTAATGTTTCACAAAAACAAAAAAAAAAAAAAAACATTATCAGAATGATAATGGCAGGAGGTAGTTTTGTGCTAATTTCAAATTTGGTTTTTTTTATAAAGACTATGTACATGAAGTTTTTAATTTCAGAAACGGCCTTTTTGACCTGTTGTAAAGCTGATTTGGATTAACCATCCAAGCCTTTTACAGGACCCCCTGTAACCCCTATTCAAAACTTTTTTTGGAGAATTTTCTCCACTGAAATTATTTTCCTTTTTAGTTAGCTTAGGCCAGTTGAGCATCTCAGTGTACACTACACCAAAAACTTCCATTTGGAACGGTTTTGAACTGTCCCTAAACTTATCTAGAATGGTTTCATACCATTTTAAAATGATAAATTGCTTAAATTTTGGAACGGTCTAGAATTGTTCCGAATTTTCAAAATTTATAACAATTTTAGACCGTTCTAAAATTTAATATTTGGAATGGTTCATAACCATTCTAGAATGGCAATTTTGGAACATATCTATTGTTTCAATTTAAAATTTTGGAATGGTTTGGAACAGTTTTGAATTTCTAATTTTAAAATTTTTTTTCTTATTTGAAAATTGACACTTTAAATTAAAATTCTTGTCTATACACATTCATACAAACAAACATCAAATAATTCACAAAATCTAAACTTGAAATCAATAAATACAACTTGACCCCAAATGTACAACTTTCAATATATACAACTTGACCCCTAACATCAAATAAAAAAAATAAATAGTGTGCAATGCATGCTGCCCATTGGTCTTGTACAAACAACGTCTTGTAGGCTTTTGTACATAGATTGGCTAGCAAAGAAGGCCACCAGTAGTTGACAACAGGAATGAGGAGTGCTACCCTGGCCTGCACTTTGCATGGAAATCTTGCAAATAAGATCTTATGTAGAATCAATCTGAACTGATTTTTTTCCTCTCTGAAATTGCCTGAAAGAATAAATGCATTAGGTCAACTTACCAAGGTTCTTCGACAAGGACATCAGGATGGCTGAAGATCTTTTCAGCATGGTATCTTTTGTTCGTTAGGATTGATTCACCTGATGGTGTGTCTGTGTCACACATCACCTACAAATAAAAAGACATACTGAAATATATAACATATAAATAACTAAGACAAAAAAATTGGTTATAATAGCTAGAAAATAAATAAATAAAAACTTACAAGGATGTTGTTCCCTCTCCTAAATGGGTTCTTGAAAATTGCTTGAGTACTACCCAAAGCATTAGAAAAAAAAAAAAAGAGGCAAAAACAAAGTACTTGGATTAAAATACCAAAATAGATTCCAAATCAACATTCACTAGAGCAAGTCCTAAACACTTACTACAGGATCACTTCAGTATCTTCTCCAAGAGCTTGCCCAATGCTTGAACCATTGTAGTTCCACTCTGGAAGTTTGTGGGGATCAGTAACCGACCCCGGAAGCATCTATTCATGTTAAAGAAACAAAACAAAAAATACCCCATCAACCAAATCAACAAGAAAATTTGAAAAGTAAATCCAAACCTAAATCTAAACTAAAGAAAAAAAAAATTGTTGAAGACAAAAGCCAATCATGAAATCCTAAGTTGAGCCTTTCTCAATAATTAAACCAACCTCTCAGTCCTTATGACCTATTTTCAATTTTGAAGGTTTTTGTGGGGGGAAGATCCTCTAGAATGGATTAATTCAATCTTAATAATATGTGTGTAAACAATCAACCATGCAGCGGAAATAAAAAATCAAACCACAAGCACACACCACAAGAAGACACAGATTTTACGTGGAAAACCCAACTTGAGAAAAAACCGCGATTAAGAATCAAGCACTATGAATCATACTACAGTTACAAGAGAATACTCACAACCCTTATTCAGTTGCTCCTCAACCTAAGGACCTTGTGATTCCCTTGCACAGCTTCCTACTGCAACGACCCCCTGCCGTTCTCTGTGACAGATTCAAGACACCTAGACGCCTTCTAGATGTTATACTTGACTCCCCAAAGCAATCTTTTACACTCAGAGAAGTAGAAGACAATGATCTCTAGAGCAGAACTTCAGCCCTTTAACTCTCCAATGGAAGAACTCTAGAGAAGGTGATCTCCAATAACAATCTTCTTCTTAGAATATTGAGATCTGTATTCTTCTCCTTAGGGTTGAGAGAGAACCTTCTTTTATATCTCCAAATTCGTGCCTCACAAGTATAATACGATCAGGAAATGAGTTGGCATCAACCAGGTAAGTTTCCTTTCAATTCGGACCTAAAAATCGCAAGTCGGCGCACTTTCTGCACTTGCCCAACCGGTCTGATAAATTGCCCGACCGGTCGGATTAAGGTTCTGCCCGGGTGAAAATTTCAGCATTTTCCTGCAGATTTCCGGAGGCCATAACTTTCTCGTTTCAGCTCCGATTGAGGAGATCTTGGACTCTACGGAATCCTCTCGAAAAGAGCTTTCCAATGGTAGGTCGCATGCCCATATCCAATGCTCAGTTTGTGAGATATGACCTTTTAAATCCATGTTGTCCGTAGAAAACCACTTCAATTTGTCACTTTTTCTTCTATTTCTTCACTTCAGTACATCCGGCGACTCAAACCATTGCTCATACTCAAAAATATGTAAAATACAACACTAATGGACTCAAGTTTTGTCTAACCCATGAGTTTGCCAATACAAAAATACTTACAAATTTTCCCTTTAATATGTTCCTCAATGGCCAAATCACAAACATATGCTTATGTTTGTTTTGGGAATTGGGATAGATGTGAAAGCATACATCCAACCTAATACTTTTATAAATTCAAACCTTCTGAAATCAAAACCACAGACCCAAAGAAAAAACATGACCAAATCATATCTGTTGTGAAATGAAAGAAAAACGTACATGAAATGTTGATATCACCATTGTTTTCCATGTTCCCAGATTATAACCATTTTCATACCTCTTGATTTTTCTTCATCACAAACCCAACTCACAAAAAATGAGAGGAAATGTGTACGAGAAATATAACCACATGTTTTTCTCTTGTATCTTTTTTTTCCTCTTCCGTTTTTATTATTTTTATTATTCAAAAGGATGCATTTCACACAAATGGTTTACACTTAAACAACCAAGTGATAACTGCCTCAAATGTATACTGTTGCATTGTTACACAACTTTTATGTCTTGGTCCCATTTCATTAATATATCGTTACAAACCTTTCAGTATCCCTCAAGCTTCAAGGTGTACTCATAATCTACATTCTTCGTGCAAGGAAATGATTCACGGGTAAGTTATTATTAACTAAGCTGATAAAGATTTATTCTGTAAAAGGATAATAATCAGATGGTGAGAAGATAATGTAAGATAAGTAGTCTAGATGTAGGAATATTATCAAATGTACTTGCAGTACCAACCTTGAAACTGTGTGATATAATAACAATTTTCATGTTTGCAAGTACTAGAAACATGACTTCCATACTTTCAAGCATGGTACATTTTTTTTGAAAGAAATAAAAGCTAGATTTCACTATTGTACAATAATAGAACTAGTAATGAAATAAGGGTTATTTAAAAAAAATAGGTGAGGAAAATAGATATTGATTACATATTCAAATGAAAGACAAACTTTTCTCTTATAGTCTTGATAATCTTTCATACTGAGCTACTGTGGCTGGATCATCTGGGTCTATAATGATCTTTTCGACTTTTCCTTTTGAATATCCCTATGACCATATCAAATTTTTAATTAACCTCAGAAAAGATGGATTTCAACATCTCTTCCAGCCAAAGTGAATATGTTGTTGTCAGAAATGGAACATGTATACAACAATAACAATAACAATGACAAATACAGAGCATCTTGTGTCAATTGAAAGAAATTTTAGAAAATCATGAGATAAAAGGATATGATGTAGACCATGATCTCAAAATGTTATATATGTGCACACTAATAAACTGAAAGTCAAGCATGCACTGAAGGTGTAATCAAGTAGAGATGAACCATAAATTGGAGGTTGGGAGAAGAGCAATCCATGAGTGAGAAAAACAACTGATGGTAGAAAAGATAATTGCAGTGGCTATGGCAAGGCCATGAAGGCTCCATGTGGAATGGATATTGGACGTGGAAAGCGGGTGTGATTAGGTGGAGTTGGAACTATAAATTGGAGATTTGATTGGCCAATTTGTAAGGTGGGTTTGCTTTGGTACCATGATGATTAAGGAGTTTTGCATAAAAATGATAATTTCCCACTATATAAAATAAAATGCATTTGATATAATCAAACAGACAGACAAAATCAATGAAAGCTTCCATGTAAACATAAATCTAATCTGAAGACGATCTCCTAGAATAACCTAAGATCTTGTTATCCAAACAAATACAAAGACAACTCCTTTACCAGAGGGAAGTCGAGAACTAAGAACCAGGTCTCCAGAAGTACTAAAAAAAAATCAACGCTGTTAACAAATTGAAGTGGTTGTCAAAGATCTCATTCATATCAGGTAAACATGTATTAGCGCATAAAAAGGAAGAAAAGAAAAAAGTTGACAAAGTTAAAACATTGAAATTGTTGCCAATCCGCTAACCATCTCTGATGGCAACATGAAAAAGGCAATCGAAAAAAAAAATTGAGCAATAGACAAATCCTCAGTACAAATACATAGACACTAGTAACAACAAAAGTATTCAGATAATGGAAGTAACAGTAACAAATATAACTCATGTTTTTATCACTTGTATCAGATCCTCTTATTTGGTGATGCAAAACTAGGGAAAATCATTCTCATAGAGAAATAATTGACATATCCACTTAAACAAGTAACCAACCATAATCTCCACAATAAAAACATAAAAAGTAGTTGTTAAGATGATCTGAAAAAATCTCGATCTAGACCACGAATTACAAAATAAACGAAAATGACTAAGAGATAAATCAATGTAGAAATTGAATCCAAACGAGAGAGGCCTTTTTTCATATCGAGCATTTCCACAAACAAATGAGATACGAAATCAAATTGCAAGACAGATGCATTAATCAAATGAGATTGTTTTTCCCATTAAACTTTTTCGAACGAGCATTTCCACAAACACATAAGATACGAAATCAAACTGAAAGACTAATTCATTAATCAAATGAGAGTGTTTTTCCCATTTCTTTATGACATCAAGGAGAAGAGAAAAACCTATTTGTGCGTCTATTGTTTTTCCCATTTCTTTATGCATTTCAGATCGGGCATTTCCACAAACACATAAGGTTCGGGTGTTGATCGTCGAATCCACACCAAAAACTTGGTTGGTGCATCGATTTCTTCAAGTTGCCCTGAATCCTAAGACTAACCAAACATCAAGCCAGCGATTCATCCTCAATCAGCTCCTCTCTATGTCTTCAATCTCACGCCAACCCCTCTCAAACATGCACATAGATCCTAGCCTTCTTCTACTCGTCAAAAATAGGGTTTTAGGTGGGGAGGGATTGAGGGAACAAAGTAAGGAGGGACGTTTTAGGTTTTTCGGTAAATTTTCAATTAAGGACATCCAACGGTTTAGAGGTACTTCCTGACAATCTCTTCTCTCAATTTTTTTAAAACACTAAAATTACCCTTCGTTTAAAGCCATGACATGAATATGGCAATCACTGTGTGCAATCGATTACTGTAGGGATGTTAGTTGTCCTTGATCATCATGATGATGTTGGATAAGAATATGAGAAAAGTACAGAGGAATTGAATGAGAGTATTACTTCAATGAAGGGTAATATGGGTATTTTGAAAAAATTGAGGAAGAAAGTTGCTGAAAAATAACTTTAATGGGACAGATGTGCTTAATTAAAAGTTGCTTGAAAATTTTAGGGATTAATTTGAAAGTGTCCTTTTTCGAAATAAGGCAAAAACTGAAGAGCTCATTTGAAAGTTTTCCTAAAATTTAGATCCTGGGCTTGGTTGGGCGGGAGATATCTAGGTTATAAATAAAAATTAATTTTAACACCATTATGAATTTGTTAAGATTAGGACCGACTTAATACAAGTCTCCAGGTCCATTTGATTTAATCCCATGCCATTTCTCACCTTTTTGTGATTGTGTGCGTCGGCTGCCTAAAGAGTCATCCTAGTTACACTCCTTATA
Organism: Sextonia rubra; assembly: GCA_037013555.1. Classification (NCBI taxonomy): domain Eukaryota; kingdom Viridiplantae; phylum Streptophyta; class Magnoliopsida; order Laurales; family Lauraceae; genus Sextonia; species Sextonia rubra. The sequence goes on from JASUAD010000001.1 coordinate 129,655,703, forward strand.
TCACAATCATCATATCTATCACTTTTTCTCTCCCTCATCTCTACAGTGTTAAAATAAAATAAATGAGTTATTTCAGCCACATAGGACGGTTGTGAGATGGAGAGTGTGGTTAACATTATTATCTACGTAAAAACATTTAACAAATCATTTATAAGACCCACTTATTTTGGCTATCATGTCTATTGTAACATTTAAAATGCTTTAGACATAATGATCTCTTGTGCATTAGGGTAACAAATGGCACGCCAATTAAGGAGAGCAAGAAAAAAGCATCATTATGTGCTGGGTGACGTCTTACGGAAATGCAACTATATATAGATGATAGAAAATTTTAATTCAAAGGAACACATGAAAAGTTAAATGTTTGTTGGGGTCTTTATTTTTATTTTTATTTTTATGTATCATTTCTAAGGAAGGATATGTATGAAATTGTGTGTCTTGCATGCCACAGGTCCCACATAGAATCAAGCATATGGCAGAACGTTAAAAGAGATAAGGAATCCTACTTATAATAAGATTATATATGGAGCTTATCTTTCATAAAATAAAAAAAAAATTACTTGATCTGTGATGTAGATAAGATATAGAAATGTAGTAACTGAGCATTAGTGGTTCGGTGGATCTTTTCCCATCTAGAAAACCCCTATAAGGATCAGGGGACTTGGGTTAGTCTAGGTGAAGTCTATAGGAATTGAAGCATAACTCCTCGGGATCGCCTATATATGGGAGATGGGAGCCCTACATCATGCGTTGCTCTGAGATCTACGAAGACTTTCAACCGTCAGGAATGGCTATAAATCTTTGACCACATATAGGAGATACTGATCCATCAGGATATGAGAGTCAATGTTGGGCAGGAGCTGTGAGGTATTCACCATCTTCAACTGAATAATTAACTTGGAAAAAGGAAAATCATTGTTAAAATTAAGGGTCATCTTTAAAAATATATAATTTGGTATTTTCCTGATAATATCATGCCATTTTTCAAAAATCAGCCAAATGAACATATATCTATATATAGAAGCATGAGATAATGAAAATAAAATAGAAAACCAGAAAACTCTGTAAAAATGATTTTGACCATGATCACTATTTAATTTGTATTTATCCATTATTCTTAGTTATTCCAAAATCATGCAGACATCTTTTTTGAAAAAGGCAGTTATTGGAAATTATAATTGTGAGAATGAGGCAGATAAGGTGTTTTTCCCTTTAAATTGTGTCTAAGGAAAACTACGTCTGATGCAAGCTATCAAGGGAAGATTACCCACATTACTTTTTGCCTTGTTCCAAAAAAAAAGACCATAGAGACTAGGATTATGCCTCCACAAGCCAACCATTCATCAAAATCATAGTTAGTTACTGAAACAGATCAGAAGTAATACATATATAAGATAAATCTGAATAAATTTAGGGTAAGGATTTGATGTAGAAGAAGTTGCAAAGGACTTCTAAGTGAGTTTGATCTTGAAAGTGTGTAAAATTATTAAAAAGATGAGAGGTGAAGGATATGAAAAACAAGTAGCCAGATGAGACCTCATGTTCCTAGGATTGGAATTGTTGCAGTGATGACTGGGCATTTATTTTTCATCTTCCCTTATTCTATTTTTATAAAGAAGAAAACGTTATTTGATACTCTTTTTTTTTTAATATTTACTTCCAAGCTTCATTTGAACAAGGTGTGGTATATATATATATATATATATATAATCTCAAAAACTCTTCATTTCAAAAGGGGGAGCTTTTGCCCCTCTTCATTTGTCAAGTGAGATTATGCTACTTTACCTTTACATTCCAACTTGTATTCAAAGAGAAAAAATAGGGATGTTTAAATGCTTTAACTTTCTAAATAGTAACAGAAGAGGAACACATTAACCAATCAAGAAAGGGCTATTTTTCTTTAAAAAAATGTAACCAATCAAGAAAGGGCTATTTTTCTTTAAAAAAATGCCTGAGGGCATTTTCTAGCATGCCTGCCTCCATTGAGTGAACAACATATCCCATACATATCACAAAAATAATTGACAGATATGCTTTTAAGTACCAAGTATGAGTTGAGCCCTACCTTGCTCCTTTCTCGTTCGGGAAGTTTGTCTAGGGCATTATCTTCATATATAAAAATATCAGCCGATACCGAATTGATATTTGACTGGAAATTGGTGTCGGTACCACCTAGCTAAATTAGTGACAAAATCTCACGATATAGTTGCCGATATTTCAAAATATCGATTGAATCGATATATCAGCCGATATTTTGAAAATATTAACCATATATCTTTAAAAACCTTTATTTATTTTCAGATTCTTAATAATTTAATATTAAAATGGGATATTTTGAGAATTTCACCACAAATTTGTTTTTTAAGCAAGCATGATTATTGTATACTACATGTATGATAATTTCTCATTATTTTCTCATATAATTAGTTTTATATTCACAAATTTATTTTTGGATTTTTTAATAATTTAATTTTGAAATAAGATATTTTGATGTTTCATCACTAATTTGTTTTTTTAAGTAAGCATAATCATTGTATGCTTCATAAGCATAATCATTGTGTGCTTCATGTATGATAATTTTTCCTTGTTCTTTTATGTTTTATATTTTTACATTAATTTTCGGATTTTCTAATAATTTAATATTAAACTATTATATATTTAAGTTTTCACTATAAATGTGGTTTTTTAATTTTATATAATAATTGTATAGTTCATATGTGCTAATGTTTTATGGGTGTTTTATCATTTATGTGATTATGTCAATATTTTTTGTATTTGAGAATTTATTTTTGGATTGTTAAAATATGGTATTAGGAAAAAGATTAATGTATTATTTAAATGTGCCCTTTTGAGATTCCAAATGCTAAAATGATTTTTCTGAGTCTCTATTATTTTTTGGAGTTTAGCTCATAGATAAGGCCAAATGACAAAGTGTCCTAAAGAAAGTTCATAAATTATAATTATAGTTCTTACAAAAAATAATAATATTAATCACAATTTTAGATACGACAACAATACAGGATGTCATGACTTAAAGGGACTGATAATTTGATTTATTTTTATTACTAATGGAAAAAAATATATTGTTTTCCAACCTTTTCTAATATTTTGAATTTTTTGGATAATTTTTCAAATTTTTTTGAATTAAAAAAAATTCACACCGTGACTACCGCTAACCACGATGTATCACCGATACGGTATTGGTTTTTGGGGCCGACCGATACCACGATTTTCGCTCATGATTATCTCTAATGAAAATATTACTTTCAAAAATGACCTTGACTTTAGTGGTAAGAGGTGTCTCTAATTACTTGTCTATATTAGACATGGTTCAAACCTAGCTAAGTAGACATCTATCTCTTACCTAAGGGCTTTGCTACTTCAACCAAAGTTGACCTTCCTCACCGGGGGCTCCCCACATTCCCCGTGGTTACTCCCCTCACCTAAGGGCTCCCTCATCAAAGGGTTGTCCCAGCTCTAAGCTGGGATAAAAAAAAAAAAAAGGAAAGGAAATAATGTACATCTAATCATTTGCATTTACAAAAAAAAAGGAAAAAGAAAAAGAAAAATCTAATCATTTGGAAAATAATCAGGTTCAATAGATCTTATCAACTATCTTTTTTAATTTAATATATCAGAATAAGTTAGAATAATGTAGTGTAAAACTTATATTTTGATTGTCTATTTTAGAGTCTTTAGTGCGCTCGGTAACTTTGAAAATGGGCTGCTATTTTTTTATTTACAGCTAATTTACAAATTACAAGGTTTGGTAAACCTCTAATTGCTTTTTTTTTTCTAATAATTGTAGAGCTTATTTATGAATAACAGGCTTTGCTTTTGAAATAAATAAGTTAAGGGAGGTAGCTTTTTTTTCTTAGAGCTTTACCGGAAGCAAATGGAGGCGAACAATACAAAATTTCAAGCATTTTTAATGAAGATAAATTAATAAAATTTTAATAGCATAAATGGTAGGTTTCACTTTTTAGTTTTTAAAAGGTGGACACCAATTACAAGAAGTCCTAAATATGGGCCCCATTTACTTCTTGAAATAAGACTTTTTTTCCAAATAGTTCTATCGACCACACTAATTATAGATTAGAACATAAAAAAGTAAAGCTTTTACTTTAAACCTTAATCTAATTAGCTCTAATTAATCAGACTTTCGAAATGTGCCCTGACATTGCACTACTATCAACTTCTATTATACCAAAGTTTTTCTTTAGATAGCTACTCTAGGAATCCATCCCTACCCAGGTGTAGGCGATCCATATTGGTGCATGAATCATGAATGTTACAGGCACTAGCAAAGTATCTTGTCAATATTTTGTTTCAATTTCTGAAGTTTGTTAAAAAAAAAAACAATTGTGAATTTTGTATTTGTATAGCCAATACCTAAAACAGTAGGGGTGGCCCAGCTTAAATGAAAGGTTCAGATCAAGAAATCTATCACCGTCCAAACTATAAGTATGGTTACCATTACGATGCAATTGTTACATGCCTTCCTTGGGCCCTTCCCTTCGGGCTTTTAACTAGGCACCGTCCTGGCCTCTTCAGTCATCAACCTGCAAGAAAACTTATAAGAAGAAAACATATCCTCCACCACATGAGAGAGAGTCGATCCAGGTACTGGCTTGGGATCACTACATTTCATAAAACACCTGGATATCAGTCATAAATTGTCAGGCGTATCTGTATCAATAAAGAAAGACACAAAATATACCTAAAGGAGTTGACATTGTTCGTTTCGTGGTGTGACTCATGTGGACTACTTATATTAGTTTTTATCATGTTCAACCGAGCCCAAGATTGTCCACTTTCCTAGTAAACTAGCCCTTGAAAGTCGGGTTTCTTTGCTTTAATAAACGACTTTTTAACTTTCTGGCATGATATTGCATTATTATTGCTAGGAGGGCATTGATGGGCATCTGATAGGCTGGATATGTGAAGGGACTCGGCCCAGAAGATCTAAATATACATAGCCCCATTCTTTGGGCCCATTTTATAGTCATGGCTGTTTTTAGCTTAAGAATTGTCCAAGCCTGTGAGGTTCACGGCCTGCATGCACATCCCATGATCAATCTAGCCACTTTACACCCTACTTTCTCGTGATCATTCCTAGTTTTAACGTTATTCGAATTTGCATAGGTAAACCTATCAATAGTGATAGATCTCATATTTATCCCATTTTAGCTAATAAATCAAATTTAACCAACTTTGAAGCCCTCGAATCAAAAGTATTGGACTTCCTTATCTCCTTAAACCGACTCCACTACTCCCAATGAACAAAAAATTTAAAAAAAATGCAAAATGAAAGAAAAGAATATCATGTTGAAACTGTTATATCATGGGAATAGTATAACTTAAAAGAGAGTTGAATATTTTTCAATGCCTCATCTATGATGAGACCTTTTCATTTCTCTTGGTACTTGATAAGCATGCAGTTAGGTTAGGTCAGCTCATGATCTGGATAGTACACGGTCCTCCATGTTTACTACAGTCTAAATATTCAATCAGAAGTATTGTATTACTTATTATAAAAGAAGGTTTTTTAAACAGATCTAAAAGTGTTTGTTTTAGAGACGGGAAAAGGAAAAAAAATGTACAAACAGGTGGGCCACGCATCTCAGAATACGACCACTCTTGCACGAGGGAAATCTGAGTGTGCAGAAATTGTTGCTGGTTTGCAATTCGCAGGAGTGAGAGCAACACTCCAAAGCGAAGATGTGGGTATCTCTGAAGATCTGTACACGTGGGGCTCCTGCATTAATTAGAGCTTCTGTCTCCTATGTATTGTGGCTGTTATCACTCCTGATAAGATCTTGTCACTTGCTTCAGATCTTCAGCCATTTACAATGTGGTGTCTAATTCATCCCCATATCGAAGTAAGGACGCAGGCGAGGGTGTCCAATTCCCCATTTCTCCCAACCTACTGAAATTTATTGGTAATGCACCCGCATATATGTATCTTGATTTCAAACCATCTAAAGTGTGGGACCTACGTAGTTATAATCTCTTACACTTAAATTATTATTCACACTTAAATTATTCTAGTGATTAGGAAGTCCAGCGTGATCCGGAGGTTCCCACTTCAAAACCATAAAAGGCTTTACTCATTTACAGTATAGTGAGTGCTTATGTATATATTTTAGGTTGTTTTCAATGATCAACAGTAAGTGAGGTTCACGGGTTTCTCATCATCATAAAATAAAAATAAAAAAAATTCTCAAATTACCAGTTACTCATCGATCCAACTCAAAGAAGTTGAATATAATACCTCTCTTTTGCGCAAGATTGAAATTGGTAACAGGCTTGTTTGTTTGTGGAGTAACAGGCCCCGTCCCGTTAATGTCAGGTCTATGGTGTGGATCTAGTTGGGCCCTGACCCAAACATCCAAAAATCTGAGAATATAATGTATAAGCACTACACCAAAAATGCAATTCAGGAACAGATGATGGGCCCGGTTTTGGGCCGTTCTAGAAATGAAACGGATTTGATCCGTTCTGCAGGGGCTGCTTTGGAAGAAAGGAAGAACGGATTTCATTTACCTATTGTTTGTGTGTTGCTTCCTGCTGCTCTTGCTCTTCTTCTACTCTCTCTCTTCTTCCCGATTTGTCGAAAGGCAAGTTAGGGTTTTTTCTTCTTCGCCATTGATACTCTAATCTACCTCTCAACTCGTAGATCCTTGGTTTGATCTTGTTTTTGATCTTTGCCATTGATGTCTCTCGTTGGTCGCAGAAGAAAAGAAGAGAAGAAGAAGAAGAAGAGATGGTGGTGGTTTTTCAGTAAGTTAAGTTGCCGATTAAGGCGAGATCCCTACCTGATACTCTGCTAATCTCCATGAGAACCGATGCGGTAAAGCCCCTTTCCTTTCAATTACTAAGTTTTTGTCAACCGATTTCGGACTTGATCAAAGATCGCCCTCCAGAGCCTCTCGACTTCTTCATATCGACTGTCGAGGTACGTTTTAACTTCCATCTTCTGTCTCTCTCTTGTTGATCTGGTCTTAGATCCCTCTTTTATCTCTCGTATTTTGGTCTAATGGAAAGGGATTTGGAGATCTGAAGTTTGATGAGTCGATGCTTTTGATCCTATTTGTGTCGGTGCTCAGTTTCGTTTTAGTGTATGAAAAAGTCGTAATTTTGGTGCAAGATTCCATCTTTTTCAAAGAAATTTACGGGTTTGAGCCGTTGATTGTTCGTTGTTGGACGAATTTTGATATTGATGGCGTTAGTGATTTGGTTTTTAGCTGATCAGGGTCGTTTATTTGGTGGGTCATCTTGCCGTTGTGGTTGGTCTTGCCCTGATGATCAACCTTATTGGGTTATGGTTTTAGCAGCAATCTGGTTAGCCGTGTCATAATGTTCATGGGTGGTTCTAATGTTGACTGCAAAACAAACGCCATTTTCGACATGAGACTTTTTATCTTCTTCTCCTTCATCTTCTACCACTAAAGATTTCAACATACATGCGTATAACAGATACAAACTATTTTTTCAAGTTCTGCCTCCTTGTCTTTACAAGGCAACAGGTTATTGTTGTGGTTGTGTAATGAAACCATATGTTACTTATGAAACGATCAGAACCATTCAGAAAGCGGGCTCCATGCCTACACTATGGTTGGTTTTCATTTCATTTTCTCTCTAAAAACCACCCAATCAGGTGAGTTAAAAGATATTTTGGTTGGCCAAACAATGGTATTTGATGATGGGAGCCCTTGGCATGGTTGGAAGGTGGTCCTTGTTGCAACAAGCCAACACATGATTGCATGTTGGAGTTATGTTGCCATTCAAGAAAAAATAAAATACTGAAAGAGAGCTATTTGGTGGGCTGTTGGGTATGCTTGTTTCTCACTAAAATGACTAATTTTCAGTTATTTATGGTGGCTTACTTTCGTAACAATTCTGGTCATGAATTTGTGACAGAATTTTCTAGTGCAGGTGTTTGCTTGTGGAGCATTGAGTGAAATTTCGTGCCCGTTAATGTAAAGGTGGCCCCACTACAAATACATTGAGGGTATTTGTAGATGTTTGTATACTTGTAGCCATTTTTTTTTCTCACTTTGTTTCTATGAGATAAAGCGATATTAGACTTGATCTCCACATACCATCATATACATTGTCTGTCATTGATACAGGAAATATAAAATGTATCTAAGAACAGGCAATTCGAAGGGACAAAAAAAGAAGGGCAGTGTGTTTAAGAACAATGAGCCTGATTTCATCAGTTGGTTGAGGAATGAGGTATTATTTTAATTATTTATTAGGTTTTATGTATTGGACAATTAGTGCCTATTTGTATATACCGAGTACTATGAAATCCCAATGTTTATATGCAGATGGAATTTATCGAGGGCAATTAGACTTTGAAACGACTCAAAGACAGCCCAATGTTTAAGGTAAAATATTATAACAAATATCGTGTTAATGGATTTGTATTCTCTTCAATTGAATATGAGACTAACAAGTCAACACAAAATAGCGGGGTCTCAATGAATGCCATCACTAAATTCAGGGCAAGTGCTAAATTTTCATTGTCTGAGGCTGTTACATAGAAGTAGCCCTTATTATCAGTATCATCCTGCATTTTTTGTATTTGCATGATAGAAAAAATTGATCCTATTTAAGGTCAATTTGCCTGCTTCTTATTGAATATTTGGATTTCAAGTTTAAGTATTCACAAACAAATATTTACTGCAAGACATTGATGCCTTGACATCTATAGCTTTGAAATCTGGGATACTGATATGGCATATTGGCTAAGTTGATATGGGTGCCTCTTTTCAGTGGGTATTACATGGTTTGAATCAAAGTTCTAACTTAATCCACATTGTTGAGCTGTTTGTCCCTGTTTTGGTCTTCAATGCTTATCATGTACCACCACCACCACCACCAATGGAAACAATAATAATAACAATGTAAATTAGACTTGATCTAAAGGCATTTTCCTTCTTTATGGTAAAACATATAAATTTTTTATTAATTGAGAACTGCCTTGTTAACTGCTGATCAAGTTGGTTGATGGAGATTGTTTGATTAATAAAAGTGGTTATTTGTAAAAACAAAAGGAGGCAGGAAGCTATCTATAATTTCTAAAGAATACAAGTGGTTGATGGTATACAGATGGCCATTACAAAGTACAGAAACTAGTTATCCTCATGAACTCAGTTCTCTCTATACTTACATGTATGGTAATGCAGATTCCTAACATGGACCTATATTGGAAATTGGAATATTTCTTAAATATGCTAAATTTGGAAAATGTTGGACAAAACCCGTATTTAATAATTTGCCAAAGCAGAGAGGCCATTAAAGATCTACAGATCATGAAGGCTATGCTGAGGAAGTCATTGCATGAGATTACAGTGAGTGTTCATAAACTTTTTCTTTTGTTTGCTGTTTTAATACTTTCATTGCAGTTACTTGTTTGTTCTAAATTAACTAAATTTAAGAAAATCTTTCTTTATTTATGCACTTTAGGGTTTTGATCTCATCTTTGTTTTTGTGTTTTTGGATCTTATTTGTGTTTCTAGGTCGGTCGCCCATGACTGTATTACAAGCTAGTGGTGATATTCAATACTTGAAATGGCCCACCATCTGGGCCTCACAGCAGAACAGTCCATAAGGGTCTGTAATGTAGAGACCCAGTCAATTAGTTGGTTGCTTGTTTCGCTTTTTACTTTTGTTTTGGTTCTCCAATTGAATCCACCGATAGTCTTGTTACTGGAGATAAATAGTGAAAAGAATGGTTGATTTTGATGGTTTTCTTTAAAGTTAGTGTCTTTTCAACATTAATATTGATGGTTTCTCTAAAGTTAGTGTCTTGTCAACATTAACAAGAAAGTGTAGTTGTATTGGGATCTTCTAGAGGATCTCTTGGTGTTTTCTTTATATGTTATTGTAAGGCGGACAGTGGAGTGAGAACACAGTTGTTGACAGTTAATTGATTTGCATAACAGTTACTGAGGTGTTATAATATATATATATATATAGTGAGGTTTTTGGCTAAGATCTTTCAAATAATCTGACCGTTGACTGCGATGATTTGATCGTGTAATAATATGTGCAACTGCTCTAGGGTGATGTCTGGATTGAATTAATAGCTTAAACGGGTGATCTTTGTGTCCCATCTTGATGCTTTTAGATGGATTCCAACAGAGTGTGGGATTACTAATAAATAGTAGTTTAGTTGTATAACAAAACTGTATTCATCTTTTGCGCTATTTATGCAGGAGTATGTCATTGTCTTGCTTAGAAATGGCAGGCACAAAGAAGAGGCCAAGAAAGAGCTGAATGTATTCTTCGGGGATGACAGCGATTCTTTCATAAACTGGTACTCCAAGCCTCTCTTTATCTTTGCTGGTCAGAAGCTTAGTAAACAGAAAAAGTGCTGTTGGATCAAAATTTGAAGCAGTTGGTTGTAGTTGTAACTTGTAAGCTAGTTTCTGATTAACAGTGATGTCTTTGATACAGGTTGTGGGATCATCTCTCTTCGAATCTGCACTTGTATGTGCAATCTCGGGAGTCTTTTTCAAATGAAGTGGCTAAGACAAAACCAATCTCCGAAAGAACTGATTCACAGCCAGAGCAACTCAGTGGTGGTTTTCAGTCAAATTCTGATTATGATAGGGAAAAATCTGTCGGAATCTAGAAGCCGGTGCAATAGGGAATGGAAGGGACTCGTGAGTGATCCAGCCGATCCCCCACCTCTTCGGAGCAATGAAATTGAAAATTTTCATTCGGAGAAGCCTCGTCACAGATCAGTTCGACCGAGTCGGGCTCATTTGCCAATTCCTTCAGTTCGCAAGAAAAGGAAGCTGCAAAATGAGCACAATGAACGGCAGCCAATGAAGGTGGGGGCTTGTGATTTGTTTTTTTTTTAATGTTAATGAACTGAATGCATCACTGATATCACTTGTCAGGGTCAGGGGTTCATCCATCACAAGCATCGTATGCAGTTAGATGCTACAAAGCACTTCTGAGAATAAACATAAGAACATTTAATTTCCTTCTAAAGCATCTTATGTAGTCAGATACTGCTTGTTCAACACGCACACCCCCCCCCCCCCCCCAACACACACAGAGCAACTCCCACCCACCAACCACAGAGACACACACACCCACAACCAAAAAAAAAAAAAAAAAAACTGCCTCTGTTTGCTTAAGAAAGGAGATGGAGTCTCCTTTCAAATCTAAGTAACACTAACTTGGAAGTGGACTCTTTGAAAAGATTGTGGTTGGTTAAAAATCATGTAATCATTTGATGTTCACCATCTCTGTGCCTTTTATGGGCCCCCATGACCTTGATGCCCCTGTTTTTCTGTTTTATGTACCTTTATTTTTCCAATTTATAGATCTTTTTAATACCAACGAGTTCCATCTATCTTTCTCCAAAAAGAAAAATAGTAAGTGAGCTTTAAATGAATTGTGGGATTTTATCAATGATGACAGGTCTGGGACTTGATAAAGTTAGCAGACTACCTTACAGAGAGGAAGGACATTGATCCTTCTAGGATAGGAATTACTGGTGAATCTCTGGGAGGTTGGACTAGCCACACTTAGAACGGCTTGAGTTTTTAATACTTGCAGTTAAATATATTATTTTAATACTTGCAGTTAAATATATTCATTCATGTGGCAGTCCTGTGATGCAGGAATGCATATGTGGTTTGGTGTTGCTATGGATGAACGGTATGCAGTGGTGGCCCCTATAATTGGTGTTCAGGTCTGCCAGCTAAAATTTATTGTGGTATGCAGATTTTTAGAAAAGCTGTTTTTCTTCAATCTGTTTTAGTTTGTGGTATGCAGATTGAAGGAGAAGAAGCGCAGCGTATTGCCAAATGATGCCTGTATTATGTCATACATCACTGTTTCCTGACTTGATTATGTCAAACGATGCCTATATTATGACTTGATTAGTTGTAGTAGTTTTTCTTTGGCTTCTGTTTCCTGCTATTGCCCAATATTATGTCATTCATACATCACTGTCATGATAATGTGAGCTACAAAGATTTAGTATCGTACAGCTTGTAATTTAAATCCTTGTTTGGTAATTTATCATGTCTTTTGTCTATTGTGCTTTTTAATTGCAACTGAAAGGCCTGTTTCACCAGTTGTATATTTGTTTATGAAACAGCTTACAGGATGAGATGTTTCAGAAATTCAATTTTGATACTGAGTGGGCTGTGAAGCTTATATCAAGGATCACAAATGATGAGGGTATAACAATAGAGGGTAGTGTTGTTGTGAATAATACCCATGTTTATTTTCTTTGCATTACAATATTTTATAAAGTTTCAGGTTCTCAACATGAGTCTCTCATGTTTGTTTGTAATTACATGTCTTTCTATAATTTCCAATACACAGTCCTTTGTCTTATTGAATTCTCCATTTTCTTATTGAATTCTCTTGTCTTCCAACAGCATCTTCATATGTCTTGCTGATGACAAGAGACCACAAGGCCAGCAGTCAAGAAGAATTGCAGTTTGAGCAAAAGGCAGCAGTTATCCAACTGCAGAAAGGCCCATCTCTATCTCTCAGCAGCGCTGAATTGGTTGAAAAATGCTCAGAATCACAATTGACATACACCCACCAACCATTTTATTCCCCTTCATCATTCTTTAGTAGAGAATCTGTGTCCCTATCTTCTTGTATGATGGATAGCCATCAGCAGCAACCAGAAGAATTTTAATGATTGTCACCATAATAGCAACTTGTGGCTTGAAATTATTGAATGTAACATGAATTTTTAATTATTGTGTAAAAAAAGAATTTTAATGATTGCATTTATATGAATGTGAATACCACAATTATTCTATTTTATTTTTAAATATGTGATTAGTAGTGGTTTAAAAAACTTATGATTTAAAAAAAATATTATTAAAACTGTTTTAAAGAAGTTAAAAAAAAATGGCAAGAAAATATGAGGGAATAATTTGGAGCAGTTTTAAAATTTTGGAACGGTTTTGAACCGTTCCAGATTTGAAATCTGGAACGGTTCAAAACCGTTCCAGATTTCCGTTCCAGATTTTCTGCGACACCCATTTTTGGAACGGTTTGAAACCGTTCCAGATTCATTTAGGAACAGTTTCAAACCGTTTTAGATGGGCATTTTTGGTGTAGTGAAGAATATATACATTCTGAAATATGTATAAATTCATTAAAAATATATTAAAAAAATATTACTATAAAAAAATATTTTATGCTTTGGTTTGAGTTGGTTTCATCAGATCTAGGTTTGGGTCCCATAGATAATAGTCAAGTTGGCAGGTGTCTCTGTACGCAAAACAATAGTCTGGTCCCAAGTCGGGCCGGTCCGGCATAGATCCTTCCTAGCTAGGTCTGACCCTCTTAACTCCCTAACTGGAACCCATATGGACATTTTTACGTTTTCATTGGACTTAGGTACGTTTTAGACATTTTTCTTTTCTCATTGGAGTTTGAACTTTTGGAGGTACTTGTTGATGCATATCGAATTTATAGGATTCTCTGCGCTCTATGTCTCCATCTAAAGAAAAAAGGTTACTCATCGGTCATCTTTAAACAAAATCCCAATAAGACCTTGATGTTGTGCAGGGAGTTTTGTCGTTTTCTTCTACCATACATATAAAATATATAAATATATGGAAAGATTTTTTCCTGGAGTGGAGGATTCCTTGTCCGAGCCAGATTGATAATAGGTAGGCATAGGGGACCCCAAATACTAGGCCATTGTATGTTGGTCATTCATTTTTCGTATGTGATGTATATACTAGCAACAACGGCCCGTACTATAATAGGATTGAATATTTTATTGTCTTATTGTCTAGTGAATTATGTTAATGAGTTGAAAATAATTCTCTAATTAAAAAAGAACTATTATTAAACTTAGTTTCAAATAAAAAGTAGAATAAAAAATAAGATAAATAGAAACTATAACAAATCATTGTTCCTTGCTCGTTGAAAATGTTAGGACCATCTTAGTTACGCAATGGCATCATATATTAAATTGAACACAACACGGATCAGGTAGGCCATGATCCATCAGTGTGCCTAAGAATTCAACAGATTGGATCTAATAGGTGGGTCCCATTAATGTATAATAACAAAAATTAACTTAAGGGGTGTAAAGTGAGGGTGAGAGAGAAAGAGGACTCCTATGGCGTTGAGAAGTTAAACCTCCCACCTCCCTAAATTTCTCTATGTTGGAAATATAAAGAGATGGAGAGATTTTAGTAGGTGAATTTTAGAAAAGTTTATCAAGAGATTTTACTAATAATAAACTATTGTCTTGATGATAATGGAATTGAAAATTGTTTTTAACATCCATAAAAATAAGGTTATTTTAGCTTGAATTCTAGTAAGAAAATGAAAATATATATAGATAGTTGCAAATAGAAAAAGTACCAAAAACAATAGGTTAGCTATGAAAGTGGGGCACCCCAAATGGTGTGAAAAGATGTTTTTCACAATGGGCCCCTTAAATTATTAAGAAAAAAACTCATTAAAAAGCTAACAAATTAATAGACTGTTTATCGTTTTTAAAATTATATGATCAATCTAACCAGGTCACACAATGATGAAAATAAAAAAATATAAAAATGGAACAAACAAAAATGTACTTATAAAAGTAAAAGAAAAAGTCAAAAAGTAATTTTAGTGGGCCACACCTATTGATAGGAAAATAACAAATATTAAGTAGGCATACAATCCATTAACAATAAAATAAAATAATTTCTAATGGGCCCCAACTTTTTGATAGGAGCTCAGTACCAAAGAAACATGACCACAAATCTAAACTCAGACATGGTTACTTAATCACATAAATCTTGAATTTAGAAAAAGATTAAATAAAAAATACAATTGTAAGAGTATTGAACCAGAGGCTTTTTCATCATCCACATCTCTAAGTTGTTATGTGCCCATTCACCATCTCAACTCAAATATTGTCAGAGTTCACCAAAATCAAAATATTAATCACCTCCACTACGCAATTTAAAATATAAGGAAACCCATGTCATAAGATTAGTAATTCAGTAAAAAAAAAAGAAAAGTTTCTTGGAGCATAGTTATCCTTCAAATGGAAAACCTTATGAAATCAACCAAAGCATGAAGGAAACCCTTATGTTCACATTTTTCTAACCTTTGTCAGACTCTAATCCACCCAAGCACCGTTCTAGAATTGTGAAACCCATAGTGAAAAATAAAAAATTTTGAATAAAGCCTTACAAACCTAGATCTCGTCAGTACCCATTTCGTCAACCATTCTTTTCAAAAACCTACATCCATCTCCAATCCCAACCAGCTATTAAAATCTTAAAATTCTAGGAAGATTAGTTACTATGAATTACTATAGAATTTGTAAGAAGATTTCAATCAAGGATGAGGATTACATACTAATGATAGTCAATCAAGGATAGCGATTACACATTCCTAAAATTAAGGATGTGATTTGAAAATCTTTGCAAAATTTTAGTAGATGGCTGATAGAGGAAGATATTTTATTATAAGGGAACAATTTTAGGGTGACCCTTGGTAGAGGGAAAGATTTTAGTAAAGCCATGCCACTTGTAATTTTCTAAAAATATGACATAGCATTTTTAAAAAAAAATAATAATAAGAGTGCTAATATGGCACCTTCCAAGAGCTCAATTCTTGTAGCTTTAATATATATAATAGGTTTTATACCTGCTAAGTCTTATGGCATTGGTACAAATAGTGGCAATTTCTGAATATATCAATATATTTATGCCTTAAATAACATTATTTTAAAAAACTCTGAAAATTCAAGAAATAAACAATATCATGAGAAAATTTTAAGAAATTTAGTCCAAAAGAATCTCATGCTATTTTATATGAATTATTTAAGTTTAAGTTATTTCTTTAGCCTGAATTTAGGTTAGAGTTTAAAACGGTTCTAAATTTGTCGTGTATATTTGTGTGGGTTTAATGGGAATCATCTGGTTGGATCAAAGACTTCAAGAATTTTCATGTCAAAAAAGTTTATTATCTTTTTTATATTTTCCAGTGACATTTTCAAGTAAAAAAAGTTCAAACTAAAAAAATATCCCGGCACATTTACGGGAATTATATTCTTGGGCCCACCTCACACCTCGGCAAAACCTAAGGTCAACCGATCAATCCCATGATTATCTCGGTCCGTACGTTATAGTGAGTCCTGGCACAATACACACACCATCACGTGACTCCTCTGTTTCATCAATGGGCATGAAATCACACTCGTCTGGCAGCGTCACGGCTCTCATCCCTGTCTCTCTCTGGAAGAATCCAAGGGAAGTAAATTTCCTTTGCATTTCGTGGGTCAAGCCGCGTCAAAGGACTTCACCCAATTTGCAAGGAAACAAGTGAGAGGACATAAATGCACGGGGTAACACATAGCATGACAAATATTAATGCATCCTGTAATGATACTTTAAGTTTTAGTTGGTGTTGTCTGCGTTGTGGCGGCAGAGAAGATGATATTTGATGTGACTATGACCGTTTTTTACGAGTAAGACTATTGAGGGGTGTTCAGCCACGTGAAGTGGTGGTGTTCATGTGGAGGATGAATTGAGGTACTCACGAAGGGGATTAGTGTAGATATCGATGTTATTGCTAGGTTTGATAGATGTTAGAGATTTCAGAAATAACATTAATATTTAAATTTTAAATTATTTGTTTGTCTCATCTCCTGTATAAAATGGAGAGTTGAATTAAATAAAGTTAACGGTGTTTTTTATTTCAAATAAAGTATTCTTAAATTTTTATATGGTATTAGAGAGCATGTGCGGGAGTAGAATGATCATGTAATTAGTTTTGGATCTTGGTCCTATCCTTTATGCTTTCACAATAATCACTATCAACTTCTCCATTTCAATAACAAAAAAAGTTCATAATCTTTTATCCATCTATCTACATAATCTCTTAACCATCCATTCAAGTATTAAGCCTTACAATTTCTATCAATTCTCATGATTAAAAGCTACTGAAAGATATTGCAACAGATCAAAAGCTACTAGAAGAGATTGCAAAAAATGTTGTCTAGCGGACTACTAGTGCTGATAAACTCCATAGGAGAGGGTAGGGACACTGATGAATCCGCAGAAAGACGGTGATCCCCAGAAATACATGATCAAATCTTTAGGAAAATATAACTAATGTCTGTAATTTTGTTATTTATTTTAAGATCAAAAGGTTTTATTTTTTCATGTTAACAATGACAGATTCTTTGAAAGGACCATGTCATTGAGGGGGGGATGTTAGGGATTAGAATAAAGATTAGGTTGTTAGAGACTTTAAACAGTTTGAATTTTAAATAATAGTTGTTTAGGTTTGCTTTTTCATTGTATAAATTGAGATCATCTCTAAATTGAATGTCTACAATGAAATGATTGAAATACAATGATTATTGAATTTCCAAATGGCATTAGAGTGGGACCGAGGTGATGATCATGTGATCAAGCCGAGATAGATCGTGGTTCCGCAAAAATTACCATCAATTTTTCTATTTCAATAAATAAAATTCTAACATCTTCCTTCATCCATCCAAATGCCCAAATCTTACCATCTATCTATCTTTGTCAAATTGGACGATTGGAGTTTTTAGAAGAAATTACGACAGATCTAATCAAGTGAGCTATTAGTACCGATAGACTAAAAAAGAGTGGGTTACGACAGTGATAGACCCACTAACATAGACGATGATCACAATGAAGACACGAAGATTAATTCCTCTAAAATATTTTAGTCTTTATTTTTGGGAGATCAAAGTTATTATTTTTTCATTTTTGATGTTACCAATCATAGATCCTTTCATAAAAGGATCATGTTGATGCTAAAGATTATCTCTATTAGTCGAGTTTAATTGTTATTTGTCAGGATCTTAGTAGATTAGTCTTATCCTCAGTATAAGGTTAGTTTTGAGTTACTTATAAATATACATCTCTTCCTTTGAATGAAACTTATGGTGAATTCAATGGAATATAAGGATTATTAAAATTTCTATATGGAATAAGAGCTGAGCCTGGTGATGTTCTCACAATCTTATCTTCTCACGATGATCACTGTCCATCTCCCTTCATTGGTACATCCAAACATCTAAACCTTAAGATCTCATCACCTTCACCAAATTATTGTACAATCGAAGCTTTTGGAAGATATCATGACAGATTTGATCCAGTAGGCTACCGATACCAGCAAACTCAAAAAGTATGGGTTGCAATAATGATAGATTCACTGACAGACAGTGATCACCAAGAAGACATCAAATCGTTTTAAATATATATATTTTTTCAGAGATCTCAGTTTTTTTTTTAATATTTATAACCATAGATCCTATTCAAAATCATGTGATTGAGGCGGGATGTTAGGGCTATCACTGTTATTGTTAGGTTTGTTAGATGTTAGAGATTTTAGGGATAGAATTAACGTTTGAATTTTAAATTATCTGTTAGTGTCCTTTCTTGTATAAAATGGAGAGTTGAATTGAATAAATCTAACGATGGTTTATCATCTCAAATAAAGTGTTTTTAAATTTCTATACTAAGATAAAAAAAAAGTTTACTAACATGGTGGCTTTGTTTGGAGGATATGGCTTTGGTAAACCAGGTCATATGAAAGAGGCTTTGGTGGGGTTGGGAAAGTTTGAACAGACTCAAGGGTTAACCATGAGATGCACTTTTGGTTTGAATTGGCAGGGCATAGTGCAATTCATGGGTTGGGTGGGATTTAGATTGGATTTACTAGATCAGTGCAATGTCTCACCCCGCACATATACATGATATTGTCTGCTTTGGCCCATGGGCTTTATGATTTTGCTTCTAATGGTTCTCAACCCACCAAAAGGCCTCATGCAAGATAAGGGTGCAAGCTCTACATATAAGCCCAACTATTTTCCTCTTTATAGTTGATGTGAAACTCTAGGACGTCACAATCAGTAAGCAAGAAAGGACTAAATCGATGTCAACTCTCCGCTCAAAAATAAAAAGGGCAAAATGGAGGTCCAAATTATCAGGTTGGGTTGGTCAATAATTTCCAACTCAAATCATGAGTTACGGGTCCAGCCTGAACTTTATGAAGGCTTTAGTAATTGACAAGGCTTGTATTGGACTTGGGCTTGGAATTTACCAACTTGATAAGTGCCATCTTAGGTTGGGCTCCATTTGGCTTATAGTTTGGTCAAGTTCTATTCAAATTAGACCTTGCAGAGATTTCGGTTGGACTAGAAGTCCGGCTGATATGCTCTACAAATAGCTCAGAATAACTACTACTCTATGTAGCGATGCAGCTGCTGCCTCCTCAAATCCAATTGTTACACGTCATCGAAATGAGGAAACTAAAACTGTCTTTTCTCATGGACTCTCCTTCTCTAAAAAAAATGCTTCTTTATTCCTATAATGCCCTCAAACAGTTTTATGTCTTTTGCACACCTTCTCCCCTCTCATTCTATTAATCCAGTGGGGCCTGCAATTAGTTCTCTTTTATCCATCCATTTGCCACTGTCATTTGCTTAGTGTTTATTTTTTGCCCATACAAAATTAAATATATCAATGGAATAAAGCTTGAGTGACGCCATACTTTTGTTATTTAATCGCTTAATGATTTATTTAAAATATTCGATAAGCTTTTTTCAATTTATTTCTTAATTATTAATTTGGACCACACAACATGTCTTTATTATATAATATCTTAATTATTAATAATTAATTTATAATATATTATTTAACCTCTTGGTTATTTAAAAAAAAAACAACTGAATAGACTTTTAAAAGGAGGAACTTCTACTACACAACCATGTAACTCATTATGGTGACCCGCCATGGATTTGAATTAGTAGTATAGATTATTATTCTTGTGGAACCTGGTAATCATTCTTTGATTTAAAGGATCTTGCAATATTTTTTCTTTTGTAGCATATGTTCAAATTGATTATCTTAATTCTATTACACCAGTTGTAAAAAAAATGTTAATATTTTGAAGTCCTATTGTGAAAGAAACTTGTGTAATGAGACAAATCCCATATAATTGTAAAATTTTATAATTGTCGTAAAATATCTTTCACTTACAAATTTGTGAAAATATACCTAGATTATTATTTTTTTCCGAGTATTTTTTATATGATAAAAAACTTTTGGAACCCAAAGCTTCCTTCCCAATTTGATATATTTTTTCCGCTACATTAGAGACTCAAATATATACACTCTTAATTTTTACACTTATGTCCGAGCCAGATGATCACTGTGGCATTTTTTGTCGCAATTATATATCTACAAAAAATCTAAAATGTTTTAATTTTGTTGATAATTCTTTTTTTAAGGCAACAAGACACACTTTGATACCCTCTTGGGAGTTGGAGTGCCATAAGTCATGGGTGTGCTCCTCACATCTTGTGTTCAAAACTGCCTTAGATCTGCGATGCGCATTTCTTGACTTTAGCATGGGAAGGGGGGGGGGGGGGGGGGGGGGATTAGATTGGTCTTGTTGGGTCAAAGATCATAGGGATAGCCATGTCATAAAAGAGAGAGAGAGAGAGAGAGAGAGAACATGCTTATACTAAGTTTGTGACATCCTTGTTTAAAGTGATTTAATAATTCATATATCATAAATATTAAATTATTAATAATCAAGATGTTAACTTATAGCCCCACTTGATCCACGAATGAGAGGGGAGGAGGAACGCAAAAGAGTCATGAATGGGAGCCAATGAGGAGATAAAACTGTTTAAGGGCATTATAAGAATAAATGAGCATTTTTTAGTGCAGAACAGTCCATGGGAAAAGGCCTTTTTAATTTCCTCATCTCACTGATGTGTAGCAATTCGATTTGAGGAGCCAATAGTTGTGTACTATGGTGTAGTGTTGATACACAGGAGTGCTCACCACCCCCACACACAAATAAAAAGGCTTGCTCTTTTGCTAGAAATCCGAGAATTCATTTATAGGGAATTTTGAAATTCCCAGACTTAGTGGAATCCTTGAATGCTCTATTGTATTTGAGCATTCAAGAATTACAGTAAAAGGTGAAGGTGGTGGAATTTTGAAATTCTAAGAGCTTAACAGAATCCTTTCAAGTAATGGAATTTAAAAATTCTAGTAAATGAACATAGCATTTGCAAATGCCAGGCAACAATATATCACATCATATCCCAAAAAACCTAACAACCCAAATTCTGGCAGGAATACTCGTAAAAAAACAAACCCAGAGTGTCTAGAACTATTCTTGCATGGATTCACGTGAGTGAATGCATAACTAAACAACCTCATGTTTGGTGGGTCGAATGCACCATACCATTTCATGCCCCAAGGTGCCCTTTTATTACTGCTTTTGATGGGTGTCCATGGATTAGTTCAATAATAGTGTATATCTTATCTCTCACCCGATCCAAATAATAGAAGTATTTATTCCATGATGCTAATTAAAACATGGATTTGGTCCAATTAAGAGGAAGAGCTACAATGCAGCGGCTGCATTGTAATTTGCTGTAGTGCCTAGCAAAAAGACGAGGGTGGGGGCCACCTTTAAAAAATGCAAGCCCGGTATTAGTTCTAACACCTGCTTTTGTATCTACATGTAAGATATTGTTCAATCAAAAAATATATACACAGTCGTATTAACTAGGTTTTGAATACATAGTCAACTTTATCTACTTTCTTTCTTTTCTACCTGGGAAAATAAAAGGATGGGCACATGTTTAAAACCAAGTGGCCAATCTAACAATCAGCCTAATATTGAAATGAACTTTAAATTTTCATATGCAAAGAACAAGATGGGTATAAAAGGTGATGAACTTTTTGGAATTTTTAAAGGTGGTCCCCACCTATGTGCTTATGCTAGTGCTACAGAATACTACAATGCAGCACTGCTGCACTAAAGCTCTTCCCCCAATTAAGATCAGGAAAGTGTTTATGAGCAATGATGCTAAAAAATGATGTGTGTGTGTGTGTTTGAGAAAGAGAGAGAGAGAGAGAGAGAGAGAGCTGCTGTAACAACTCACTTGCTGAATCAACTAGCCTTGAAAATGGATGGCACTGAAGTGGGTGACCCATATCTGGCCATCAAAGCGATTGCCATGCCCCGATAAGTAGGAGGGCATGGTAGCTGCTGCAAAACCTGGGGCCCAGGTGGAGCAGTCGTCTGTGTAGATCTTGATGGTTGTAGTAAATATTCAAATGAGAACTTGGAAGGCCAAAAAGGGGAAAGGTTTTGTGTGAATGACACCTGCACATGGGTTAGTTGATCCTAAGGGACTGGGGAGACCCGTCAGAGATCGTGCGGCATGCCAGCTCTGAAAGGGAATTGGGTTAAAATTCTTGCACAGGGGATGTGGCGGCTAACAACAACGTTATGGAGTCCAGAGACATCGGCAGGGGCCTTGGGAAGAGTTATGTTTTCTATTTTAAAGCTTGCTCGCTGTAGAAACGGCTCGGCCGGATGTGGGGTCCAGCGACTGGAAGAGCATTGCAAGTCGCGCTGTGTTCGGTGTGCCCCCGGCAGGCCCTTGAAAATTCGAAGGACACGAGTGCCTTTCACACTGATCGTACTTATAACCGCATCAGGTCTCCAAGGTAAACAGCTTCTAGTTGATGGAACAATGTAGGTAAGGGGAGTCTGCAAAACGGATCCATAACATCGGGAAAAGGATTGGCTCTAAGGGTTGGGCACGGGGGTCGTTGTCTCAAACCCGTCGGCTGTCGGTGGACTACTCGAGCTGCACCCGCAGTGAGAGCGGGTCGCAGTGTGTCAATCGTGGGACGGACAACGAACGACTCCCTTTGCAGCTTTCCCTGAGAGTTGATCAGTCAACTTAGAACTAGTACGGACAAGGGAAATTCGACTGTTTAATTAAAACAAAATATTGCGATGGTCCCTGCGGATGCTCACGTAATGTGATTTCTACCTAATGCTCTGAATGTAAAAATGAATAAATTCAGCCAAGCACCATTAAATGGCAAGAGTAATTATGACTCTTTTAATGTAGCCAAATGCCTCGCCATCTAATTAGGGACACGCATAAATGCATAAATGAGATTCCCACTATCCCTGTCTATTATCCAGCGAAACCACAGCCAAGGGAACATGCTTGGTAAAATCAACGAAGAAAAAAGACTCTATTGAGCTTGACTCTAATCAGACTTCGTGAAATAACTTGAGAGGTGTAGGATAAGTGGGAGTTGTCTTGGCAATGCAAGTGAAATACCCATACTTTTAATGTTATTTACTTATTCCGTGAGTCGAAGGCAGGGCATCGCCCCTCCTTTTGGTCCCAATGCCTACTTTGGTTGGCCAATTCGGGCAGAAGACATTGTTAGGTGGGGAGTTTGGTTGGAGCTGCACATCTGTTAAAAGATAACGCAAGTGTCCTAAGATTAGCTCAATGAGAACAGAAATCTCGTGTGGAACAAAAGGGTAAAAGCTCGTTTGATTTTGATTTCCAATATGAACACGAACCGTGAAAGTTGGGCCTATTGATCCTTTAAACCGTCAGGATTTGAAGCTAAAGGTGTCAAGGATAACTGATTTGTGGCGGCCAAGTGTTCACAATGACATTGCTTTTGATCCTTCGATGTCATCTCTTCCTATCACTGTAAAGCAGAATTCACCAACTGTTGGATTGTTCACCCACCAATAGGGAATGTGAGTTGGGTTTAGATTGTTGTGAGATAGGTTAGCTTTACCTTACTGATGATCGTGCCAAGATATAATTCAACCAAATACGAGATGAACCGTTGATTTGCATAATTGGTTATCGCGCTTGGTTGAATGCCAGTGGCGCGAGGTTACCGTACGTCAGTTTATTACTAAACGCCTCTAAGTTAGAATCCAAGCTAAAGACGAAGCGCGTGTGCCCGCTGCCCACTTGCCAACCCTCAATAAGGGCCTTTTTGGTCCCCTTGGGCCCATGTCATCGGTGAAGCCCCCGCAGCGGACAAGCCACATCGAGGCGCCTTTGAAGAGTAATTTCAATCAGACGGTGGGCAGAATCCTTTGTAGATTACTTAATTATGCGACGGGGTATTGTAAGTGATAGAGTGGCCTTGTTGCCATGCTGCACTAAGATTCAGCCCCATGTCGCACAAATTCTTCCCCTCCCCCTCCCCCTCGCTTCCACAAGTGGTCCCACACTCCCTCTCGCAAAGGTAAAAGGCACGAGGTTAGTAAGCACCTTTGAGCGCCGAGTGGTTATGGTATAGGTGAAGACGGCAACTCCGACAATTTCTTGGTCCTCACAGCACCCTGTTTCCAAGAATCAGCCAATAAGGCACAAAAGCACGTGCACTCGGGGGCCACAGAAAGCGGCTGACGCTGTGCTATGCAAGCCATCGGGCATGCCATCGTGCATGTCACAACCCGAGCCCAGGGTTCGGGGGTTAGCAAAAGCCAAACCTAATGACACACGTACTCCCGTGCATGCACACGTAGACCGAGTCTAAATGCACACGCACAAGGGAACATTCACACGTGCCAAACATGTACGCGGAAGCTGTAAATATCAGAAACAGAAAACTAACAGTGCAAGAAGAGGATACAAAGAACGCACTGACATAATTACAGATGAAAGTCTTACAAAAAGAACAAAAGAATATATACAATGATGACATGTCATGCCAAATACAAGTCTGCAAATCCACAAAACAAGACTCCAAAGATATGCATGCCATGGACGCTCTCCCGTGGAGTGATCACATCCACTCCTCTAGGCCTGATGGGGCCCCGGGGGTCTCATCTGGAGTCTGGCCGACCTGCGAGGGTTCGGCAAGGGGATCTGGGCCTGCAACACAAAAAACAACTGTGAATACGAAGATTCAGCAAAGTATAAACCATAGCAAGTTAACACATGCTGTGTCTAATAGAATAAAGAACATCATGTGATTAAAGAAGGCAATTTCGTATACTAGGCTGTCATGCAAGAAGGAAATATGCTAAGTGAATCAATGAATACATGCTGTGTACATAACTAGTGGCTACTACATTACCATATGCTCCCAAAAGAGGGATCTTATAACGTGCAAAGAACACCATTGTCCGGGCCAGGGTACAATGGGTCTCGGTTTCCTGGGGTCCGGTTCCCCAAGACAAATCCATACTGCAGCAGGCCATATAAACTATACCAAATTCACCCCGTCGGGATCCTAAGGCTGAGGCTAAGTAGTGCCTGACTATACCGAGTCAATCATGAAAACCTCGAGTCGATCGTGACAACATATCATACTTGCATATCTGTGAGTGAACATACCATACATGCATACTCAAGGTAAAGAACCACAATGTGAAAGTAACGAAACATACGTAATCAGGTAGAGTGTTGAGATCAATGATCGAATGCAATATGTTATGCAACAAATCATGCGAAATCGAATCATCTTAAGTTACAAACCAGTTCTAATCTAATTATCCGGTGTTTCTAACCGTGCATGATGATGTATTTTTAAGTTATTCGATGCACCGTTGTCTAGTGTTGCCTTGAATCGGGCGGTGCACGAAGTCCCTTAAACCAACACCCATGGGGAGGTGCTTAACATCCGGATAATGAACATGAATGATTCGCAGCCCTCGAGATCATTCACGCGTTGTATCATATTCCGTTGGGCAGGTCTAGGTGTCCTACATTCTATCATGAAGGCCATGTGGGTCTTTCCATTACACTTATCCTTGTTTTTCTTTCATTAGTCTAGTGTGGATACGGCTTAGCCGTGTGTGTGCTACGGCTTAGCCGTGTGTGGTCTACGGCTTAGCCGTGGCTGGGCCGTAGAAGGTCTGTCAGTTGCTGACTCTCAGTTATTCCAGAAAATGCACCCTGTATTGATCTACGGCTGGGCCACGGCTGAGCTTCGGCTTAGCCGTAGGGCAATCCACGGCTTAGCCGTGCCCTAGCCGTAGAGGAAAACTGGGTTTTTCACCTCTCTGGACTGTGAGCCGTAGGTGCTATACGGCTTAGCCGTATCTGCACGAATTCAAATTTCCTGAAACACATACAGAATGTCTGGGAAGCATCAGAAATTCAATTCTCCAATGGGAATACACAAGTACTGAAGCAATGAGTATCAAATGGGCTGTAAACACATATTTCCACATTAATTCATATAAAACCAACCAAATCAAAAGCATACCAACATGGGTTCTCAAAGATATGGTTATACTTGCCTCAATTGGAAATCAATTGCCCAACTGAAGTTCTTGGATCCAAACACAACCTAACACACACAAAACCACATGCATGCATGAGGATTGGAATCACAGACACACCAAGCAACAATGGAAACAAGAGGGAGAAGAAATAGAGAAAGGAGATGAGAGGGATGGAAGGAAATCCACTCACCTCACATGCAAAAACCCAAATTCCTCTTGATCGATGGAGGAGAGAATTCAAGTGAAGAAGAGAGAGAGTTGAGCTCCACGTGCAGTGCAGGAAATGAGAGAAAACGAGAGAAGGAACTTGAGTTGATCGATGGGTGAGATATATATAAGCTCATGAGGTGGTCAAATTACAAGAGGGTCCAAGTCATAAGTTTATTTCCAGTTTGAGTCAAATCCGAGTCCAATCGAAGCACACGACCTCGGTTGCAATTGACGTAGTTACGAAAGTTAACGAGCTCAACGAAAGACACGTGTTGACATCAAGATGATGCAAAAATGACCATGTCTTAGAAAAGCTAAAATTACGAAAAAGGGCTTGGTCTACTTAATCCAGGTCAAACTCAACCCAACTACCTATCCATGACCCGTAACGAAAATAAAACACGAACAAAACACGATTAGCAACCAAAACAAGATTAACTAGCCGCTAAACGAGGTCAAGCTGGGTCGGAGTGTTACAGTGCACAAGGCGGCACACGTGTGTGCGGTGTGTACGTGTGTAACACTCCGACCCAGCTTGACCTCGTTTAGCGGTTAATTAATCTTGTTTTCATTGCTAATCGTGTTTTGTTTGAGTTTTGTTTCCATTACGGGTCATGGATAGGTAGTTGGGTTGAGTTTGACCTGGATTAAGTAAACTAAGCCCTTTTTCGTAATTTTAGCTTTTCTAAGACATGGTCATTTTTGCATCATCTTGATGTCAACACGTGTCTTTCGTTGAGCTCGTCAACTTTCGTAACTACGTCGTTTGCAACCGATGTCGTGTGATTCCATTGGACCCAGATTTGACCCAAACTGGAAATAGCATTCTAACTTGGCCTTTCTTGTAAATTGGACTTTTCCATTAGCTTTATAACTTCATACGATCGACAAGTTTGCTCTCTCTCTCTCTCGTTTTCTCTCATTCTCCTCACTGTGCACGTGGAATTTCTCTCTCCCTCTCTTGAATTCTCTCCTCCATCGATTTAGCTCAATTGAGAGAAGTTTGGGTCTTACATGTAAGGTGAGTTGGAAACCCTTCTATTCTCTCATCTCTTTCCTCTAGTTCTTCTCCTTCTTGTTTCCATCGTTGCATGGTGTGTCTGTGTTGTGGATTTCTTTCCATTCCTCATGCATGCATGTTGTTTTGATTTGTGTTAGGTTGTGTTTGGGCTTGAGGACAACAAGTGTGTCATTGAATTCAATTGAGGCAAGTATAACCATAACTTGTGAGAACCCATGTTGGTATGCATTTGAATTGCTTAGTTCACATGAATTTGTATGGAAAAAATGTGTTTACAGCCCATTTGATTTCTCATTTGATTAGTACTTGTCTATCTCCATTGGAAAAATTGCAATTCTGATGCTTTCCCAGACTTTCTGTATGTGCTTCAGAATTTTGATTTCGTGCAGGTACGGCTAAGCCGTATGCCACTTACTGCTTAAAGTCCAGAGAGGGAAAAATCCAGTTTTCCTCTACGGCTAGGGCACGGCTAAGCCGTGTATTGCCCTACGGCTAAGCCGAAGCTCAGCCGTGGCCCAGCCGTAGATCAATACAAGGTGCATTTTCTGGATTTAATTGAGAGCACGCAAATTGACAGACCTTCTACGGCCCAGCCACGGCTAGGCCGTAGACCACACACGGCTAAGCCATAGCACACACACTGCTGAGCCGTATCCACACTAGACTAATGAAAAACAAGGATAAGTGTCAGGGAAAGACCGATATGGCCTTCATGATAGAATGTAGAGCACCTAGACCTGCCCAACGGAATGTGATACAACGCTTGAATGATCTCGAGGGCTGCGAATCATTCATGTTCGTTATCCGGATGTTAAGCACCTCCCTATGGGTGTTAGTTTAAGGGACTTCTGCACCGCCTGATTCAATGCAACACTAGACAACGGTGCATCGAATAACTTAAAACTACATCATCATGCACAATTAGAAACACCGGATAATTAGATTAGAATTGGTTTGTAAATAAAAATGATCCGATTCACATGATTTGTTGCATAACATATTGCATTCGATCATTGATCTCAACTCTCTAATATGTTTACTCGTGTTCAGTTACATTCACATTGTGATTCTTTACCTTGAGTATGCATGTATGATATGTTCACAGATATGCACGTATGATATGTTGTCACGATCGACTTAGGGTTTTCATGATTGACTCTGTATGGTCAGGCACTACTTAGCCTCAGCCTTAGGATCCCGACGGGCTGAATTTGGTATAGTTATATGGACTTGCTGCAGTAAGGATACGTCTTGGGGAACCGGACCCCAGGAAACCGAGACCCATTGTACCCTGGCCCGGACAATGGTGTTCTTTGCACGTTATAAGATCCCTCTTTTGGGAGCATATGGTAATGTAGTAGCCACTAGTATGTACACTGTATGTATCCATTGATTCTTTTAGCATATTTCTTTCTTGCATAACAGCCTAGCATACGAAAATGCCTTCTTTAATTTACATGATGTTCTTTAGTCTATTAGACACAACGTGTGTTAACTTGCTATGAGTTATACTTTGCTGAATCATCGTATTCACAGTTGTTTTGGTGTTGCAGGCCCAGATCCCCCTGCCGAACCCTCGCAGGTCGGCCAGACTCCAGACGAGACCCCCGAGGCCCCATCAGGCCTAGAGGAGTGGATGTGATCACTCCACGGGAGAGCATTCTTGGCATGCATATCATTGGAGTCTTGTTTTGAGGATTTCCATACTTGTATTTGGCACGATATGTCTTGCTTGTATATATTCTTTTGTTCTTTTTGTAATACCTTTGTATGTAATTATGTCAGTCCTTTCTTCGTATTCTCTTCTTGCACTGTTAGTTTGATGTTTCTGATATTTACAGCTTCCGCGTACTTGTTTGGCACGTGTGCATGTTCCCTTGTGCGTGTGCATTTAGACTTGGTCTACGTGTACAGGCACGGGAGTACGTGTGTCATTAGGTTTGGCTTTTGCTAACCCCCGAACCCTGGGCTCGGGTTGTGACAACGTGCCTTTCCCCAATCTTGGCCATTTATACCCTTTTGGTGTGGAATCAATTTTGGCATCCCCTCTTATATTGTGCAGTGCATGTAGGCCTAGGAACATTGCCATGTAGGTTGTCAGGCATGTCACCGTGCACAAGGCAGTGCACATGCGTACGGCATGTGCCTTTTCTCCATCCTGGTTATTTATACTCCGTTGGTGGGGAATCGATTTTGATAGCCCTTCTTACATTGCACAGTTTAAGAAAATTTAAATTGCATCTTGGCTGTTCATGTTAGATACTTCTCTATTTTCTCTTTTTCTTTTTTTTTTACTTTTCTATTTTCCCTTTTTCCTTTTTTTTTAACAAAGACACTTCTCTTGTTAATTGAAGATAATCTAATGGGAAATATAAAATTTGTATCTGTGAAAAATCTATGCTATGGCCCTATCTAAAGGTGCAAACTGGGTCAAGCTGCTTAGACCCATCGGGCCTGGCACAACGATCAATTTCCCACGGCCTAGCCTAGTACAGCCCATCCCATCCCTTGCACGGGCTGTGTTGGGCTAGGGGGTTGTGGGTTGTGGAATGGCCCACATGCCTGGCCCGAGCACAACACTGCTTAATGCGTCTGGGTGGCTGGGTCAATGGGTTACTTATGGGCCTTTTGGCTAGAATGGAAATATGAGAAATATCATTTTTCCCAGTATGGTATTAATTCATACGATTAGTAACTATAGGTACTAAGGATATAAATTATCTTTCCTGAGATGGTTATCAATGCCATTATCCTATCCTTGAGTTTTGTATCCTCTTCAAGCAAAGGTTATGATTATTGTTTGAAACTGAGATTCAAGAGATCTGATTAACATTCTATGAATTCTATCTAATGGGCAAAATAGAGAATGATTCTAGACATAGTAAGGAGCGACAGTTCTCACCTAGCTATTAAAGTTTGAACTCTGGGTATGTTGTCTCTTCTTGCATATGCAGGCTTCCTTCTCCCATGTGTGGACTTCCTTCTCCCGTGTGTAAGCTCTTTATTAAGTCTTAACCCCTTTGACTGGGGTACAAAAAACCAAAAGAAGAGTGGCCGAATGGAGCGGATAGTTCCAAGTTTCGAACCAATTTATATAACATCACATATTTGATATAACTATGTAGGATGATTTTAGATGGCTACGCAGGAAAATGAATTTCATACTTTTTACTGCACAAGAAATAATGCCCTCTTGCCAATTTTAAAATCGTTTTTGACCTTTTAAATTTAGTGACGGTATTGTTGCTCATTTCACTTAGCAACGATATCATGTTTCCTCTTCTTTCTGCCTGATCTCGTTTCTCTTTCTCCATCTCCCCCACTCCATATCTCGTCCAACCTAGCAGTCATAGTACCTCCATCATCCTCAACCCCTCCATCCCGCCCAACTCATTTCTATTTTAATCTTTTCACACCGCCAATTTTCATGCATAGAACTCATCCAAATCAAAGGGGATAAAATTGCAGACAAAGCCGAAAATTAACCAAAACACACAAGCAAAAAATGTCACGTCCCAAAAAAAAAATGAAAATAGGGTTACGTGAAATTAGGAGTCAAATTTTTTTTTAATTCTTCTAGAAACAAAACCATTGACTCCTAATTATTTCTTTTCCACAAGATCTTAGGCCGTGGTGAGTTTAGGCCATTCACATTCATTCCCAATCTGCGGAAGTAATTTCAACCAATAGGTACCAAGAGAAGAAAACAAGTTTGCATATCACTAGATAACAATAATAATATTCCAAGTTGCAAAAGAAGTAAATAATAATTTATTACAATGTCCCACTGAAAGATCAAGTCTCTAAAGAATGATTTATTTAAATTGATTGCAAATTTAACGAGTCACTCCTGTGCTTGGTTAGACGGCCTCGAAGCCATCGTTTGCACCCCACTCGGGAACATCAGTTGGCTCAAGCGTTTGAAACGCTTCAGCTTGCGCCTCCTCCTCGGCAAAGCCGGGCTCGGTATCTATGCATCAATTTTAGAAAACAAAGGGTCAACCATAAATGGCGGCAAGTAAAATACACATAACTCAAAATGAAGTACACTATCAATGTGAGATTAAGACACAAAAATCATAAGAATATGTAAACAATATAAATAAAAGAATGCCATGCAACATAGAAAGAACGGATCCTACATCCAACTCTACATCAAATGAACAATATCACTTTCGCCGAGCATCGCATCTGCCGATGCCCTTACGGAATTTATACCGTCTTCGGATGCCCCGCATCCTGTCCAGAAACGGTGGATCAAATCCGTCTTCGGATGCCTAGCATCCTGTCCAAAAATCACGGTGAAACCAACCGTGTACGAGTGGTAAGCTCGTCTTCGGCCCTAAGTCCGGTAAAAATCATCACAGTGTACATCTGTGAACCGACTGCAGTCGTCCAATGACCAGATCCGCATAATAATCTCACACAGCCCTACCCCTTCCTGTGTCGAGACTCATAAACATGGCTCAATGATTGCTCGACAGGCGCAACCTATGGTAGTGTGAAGGGTTGGCCATGATCGATATTCAACACCATATAATAAAACATTATACCAACCAAGTAGTTTCCAACATACATAAATACCTCATCAATGAATACTGTATAGTCCAAGCCACAACACGGTTCAAGTCATCATGATATAACGAGTATAAATGCTAACATATATGCAACAAGGTAAATAAATACAACATGATGATCAAGAAATAACTCCACAAATATTCTTAACACTGTGACCACAATTCACGCATGCGACAATTCCACACGAACCAAGATGAAGTAAGGTTGGGAATTTTTGAAAACGGGGTGATGCATAGCCCAATTCTCACATCATTAGAGTGCGGGTGGTTTGTACCATCATGTGCAAACCGTGAAATCAGTAAGGGGAAATCTGCCCACATAACCCTTTACTTTGATGATGTGATGGATTTGGTTTTATTAAATCGGAGTCATTGGGTTCTAAGACCGACACAAGGGTCTTCCGGAGTATGTAACCATCCAAAGAAAATAATAAATGAATGGTTAAATAACCATTTAAATAATTTATTGGCCCAACTTCTATCTTTTCTTTATATATATATATATTAATATATATGTGAGTGATGCAATGTCTCTTAAAATCCATGTGCACTTGTATTTGTATTTATACATATATATACACACGTTGTCTCTTTACAACCTAGTTGTCATAACATAGTGTGCACATGTTTAATCACAGAAATTGACCCACCATCATACAGCTGTCAAAAAGATCACCCACTAGTTGTTAAAATTTTAATGGCTTGGGGTCACCATCACCGTCCAGATCTGGGAGTTTTAGTCCCAGATATCTTTTATATATATATATATATATATGTGCCAAAAAGGTGGGGGGTGGGGCCACCCGCCAGCACATGTAGGTGGGTGACCCACCTGGGCTCCCGCCTTGCACATAACACTTAACGTCTGGGATTGATTCCCAGACGTTTTCATCTCCTTTTTTTTTTTTTTTCAAATATTGGTGGCCCATTACAGTTTTGATGAAATGTTGCAAACACCCTGACTTGTGCCAAATGAAGCAACGTGTCTGGGTTCATTCCCAGACACGATCATCTTTCTGTTTTTTTTTTATATACAAATGATGATGGCCCACCATCATCCAATAACTAAGGGTCCATACTACAGCAATGGGCCCATCTGTAGGTGGTGGCCCACCATTTTTATCAAGTTTAGGAGTCTCCTGCACATGCACAGTAGTGTGTCTGGGCCATTCCCAGACACGATCACCCCATCTCTCTTTTTTTTTTTTTTAAGGCCTGATGTCCATCCTCTAAATGGCCCATTCTCCATTCATCAAAATCATCAAATCCATCGACCACCATCAAACAAAAATCTGTGAACTACTTACCCATCTAATCTACCATCAACCTTTAGAGATTTTAATAGGCATTGACAATCACATCTAAGATCATGAAAATCAATGGAAAGAGTGAAAATCATTAGAGATAAGTGCAAATCACTTGTCTTTGATGCAAAAGAAGATATAGATCTCTCTTTTTCCCTCGGTCACGCCGCCAACCCCAACTGAGAAGATGAAGAAGAAGGAGAAAAGAAGAAGAGATGACGAAGAAGATCCACCGATTGGGCTTGCTCCCTTGGCCGATCAAGAGGAGAAAGAGATGAAGGAAAAAAAACCACTGTAGAGATGAGGGAAGAGAGCACCCATCGATGATATATAAGTAGGCTTAGGGTTTGGGGAAAAGTTTTGGGTTTTTTATAAAAAGAACCCTATTGTTTAAGCTAATTTATAAATATGGGCCTGGTTTGGTTTAATGGGCCCAAAATGGGTTCGAATTGGGCCGGGTCAAAAGATGGATACTCATGGTCCTAAACTTTCTATCCGATTAACCCAAAACCCAAAAGAAAATTAAATAATTATAATAACCATAATTAACTAAAATACAAACAATTAAATAAAATCATATTTAAATTAATTAAAATAATAACTTGGGTTAGGAACATTACAAAAAATAAATAAATAAATAAATAATAAAAACCATCTCTCCTTTAATAGGAAATGATCGCTCACCCATCAAAACCTAGAGCAATCTCGATTTATTCATTTTCTTTCTGCAATGGAGAATTCAGGGTTCTTATCTTGCAAAAACTAGATTGCACGGCGAATTGAGTCGGATGAAGCTTAGCTTCAGCCTTCCCCGCGTCTTTGGAGCGTTGCTCGTGCAATAATTTCAGGACGACCAATCTGGAGGAAGAGTACGAAGAAGAGGCCAAGGATTAGGGACCCCTCATGCTACAAAGCCCAAAAATTTCAGTGAAGACTCTATCACCGACTGCGACAAGCCCTCGCCTGTGTAATGATCTCAAAACATTGTTGGTACAATAACTCTCTCAGTCCCGTTCGATCTCCGTGTCCTGTGTCTTTTCTACCCAAGTTTCTTTTCTGAAGAAGAAAAAACAATTAAGGCTTGGAGGGGTCTCATGTACGTAAGTTGTACTTATGTGATATTACATATGGGTTTTTAAGTGTCTTTGTTGGATTCTTATAGAAAGATCTTGATGGTGTTTATTTATTTATTGAGATTTTTTTTAGCTTTGCCTTCGATTTTAGCCCCTTTGGTTTGAATGGGTTTAATGTAAGGTTAAGATGAAGATAAATTGTGTGAGAAGCTAATGATATGAATGAGGTATAGAGGATGATGGAAGTGTTGTGGGTCGTGGGTTGGACGAAAAATAGAGTGAAAAAAATGGATAAAAACGAGGGAGAAGATGCCTAAAGAACATGAAGAGGAAATCACAAGTGACCCGAGCAATGATTTCATCACTTAGACTAAAAGTTAAAAAATAGAGGTAAAAAATTAGTTAAGAGCCTTTTTGTGCAATAGAAACCATGAAGTTATTTTCAGCCCATCTAAGGTAGTTTTTCCGTGAAATCCTCTTATCATAGTATTAGTTTACCAAAAAAGATGTCAAAGTACTTAAATAAACAGCTATATACAAGTCAAATTGCATTATAATGAACCATTATTTTATAGCACATCTTTCTCTCCCTCACATCAACTGCACAAAGGTATTTATCCTGTCATTGAGCTATAAAATTTTGATTTGAGCATAATTGCTCTAAGTACTCTCCTGCTTTTATTTGTACCAAATTTAACGTTTTAATTAGCATCATGCAATAAATACTACTGTCCAACGCATTGAGTGGAAGAAAAGATGTACACCATGTTGAACTAAGCACCTGATGGCCATCAGAAGCAGTAATTAGAGGACACCTGGGGGCATCAATTGGTGTGTTCCACTTGACCCACAAACATGAGGTTCCTTTTGGGTCACGCATAAATGTTCAGTCACTTGCACCATCTACAGAAGAACAGTTCTAGGCATCGACTAGTCACTATATGTCTATATCAATGGCAGTTATATTATGACCTATGGGTCATTTCTACCTTCCTCTTCAGCATCATCAATGGAGATGATTGAAGCTTGAGCGGGCTGGGCTGAGTTCTGGGCCAAGTCAATTCTGGAAGGTCTAACTCCAAAATGAACTTGTCCTAGTTATAACCCAAGTGGAGTCCAACCTGAGATGGAATTTCCTCAAACTGGTGAGTTCCATGTCTGAGTCTAAAACTAGACCAATTCAAAGAGCCGTCCAAAGTTTAGTTGCTGTACTAGTTTGAATTTAGCTTGGGAGCGTAACTCCAGAATGAGGTTGCCATTTTTATTGACCAACTCAACCGGAACCCGACCTGAAAATTTATAGTA
Organism: Sextonia rubra; assembly: GCA_037013555.1. Classification (NCBI taxonomy): domain Eukaryota; kingdom Viridiplantae; phylum Streptophyta; class Magnoliopsida; order Laurales; family Lauraceae; genus Sextonia; species Sextonia rubra. The sequence continues at coordinate 129,691,293 of JASUAD010000001.1, forward strand.
TGGTTTTGCCCCATCTATGTTTCAGTTGAGTTATGATTGACATTTCCAACGCTTTGGATTAGGTCCATTCTTGCTAATTGACTTTTTGAGTTTAGTTAGGGTTGACATTTTGGACTTGATTAGCAAATGGCTCTGCATTGGGTTAAGTCCATTCATACTAATCAACCCACCAAAATCATCCAGAATCTAACCCAAGCCCATCAATTTCACCATGACCCATCAACCACAATCCAATAGTAACCTATTGATTAAGATCTCGCTTGGACCGTTTAACCTTAGAGTTGGCTTTGAATCAATAGTTTCTACTAATTAATAAATTAGTGGGGTTGGATGAACTACGGCCAACCTAATTATTAGATGCATCAGATGGCTAACCTTGACTACCCCTCCATTGCCTTTTCATTTCCTCCAGGGCCTCTTTTCTATAATCTAGTCTGCTTAAAGCCTTAAACAGTTAAACCCCACAACCAAACGGGCAGGGCCAGCATGTCCCTCATCTGCTCTTGTCTCAGTCACTCCCTTCCCCATCTCATTTCATCCCCACACGCACAGCACCTCACGTGACATAATCAGAAGATAACATCATGGTCATGTATTCATGTACCATCATCTTATGCCACCTTAATCCACAAGGCAGACAGCACCAACGCAAACTATGTACTTGTTCTTATAATTGCATGATGCATATGTATTTTATCTTGCTATCTGTTACTATGGGCATTTATTTCCTCGTAAATTTTGTGGAATCCTTTCACGCGGCTTGAGTCGCTTGACCCATAAAATACACAGGAAGTCTACTTGCCCTGGAGTTTGATTCCACAGTCCACAGAGAGAGAGAGAGAGAGAGAGAGAGAGAGAGAGAGGAGGTTGTCACTTTACAAGACAAGTGTGATTTATTTATAAGCATTTAAGGAAGAGAATAGTCACGGGACAGGCCAGGACACTTTTAAACCGTATAGGACGAGAAGGACAGTATACGGACAGAGAGAATTATTGGGATTTATTAGTTGACCCTGCGCTTTTGTTTTAAGTAGAGGATTTGCCCGTGGGTGACCGGATGCATATCCTCAGCCAAACCCTCAAATAATCTCTTTCTAGCCAGCTGGCACACTGCAACAATACAACTAGGGATGTCTCCAAAACATGTGTTTGTCGGAAATATGTCGGATATTTTGAATCTTAGATCTTTTTTCATGGTTATTATCCTTACCTTAAAACCTAATAGACTTTCTCTCTTAGCAGTATTTTTTTTAGGAAAAAGTATAAAAAATTACTTTAAATTTCAGATGCACTAAAAAGGCATGCATAGTTCCTCTATATCAGTAAAGGTCATCCTCGTCCATCTAATTTTTTATTTTTATTTGAGTGACAACGTCGTAGCTGATCTCATTTTCTTCTCCAATTAAAATGAGGGACAATATCGTCGCTTCAGTAAATCTGAAAAATGGGTGAAGGAATAGAGAAATTATGATGGTCTTTTTGGTGCAAAGTAATTTTTATTGTGATTTTCCCATTTTTATGCCTAAGATATGTAGAGGGGCTCATACATATTACTCAAACAAAAGTGCATATTCACTTTTCATAAATGAGAGGATTCTCTATGATGGATCTTGTTTGGGCTAATTTTAAGGAAGAGAGTTTCTTGTATTAAAAGATAGATTTTTTCATGAAAAGTCTTTCAAGCTATTCCCATATGAGAAAATAGGATCTTGATTTAGGATTTTTTATATGAGAAAAAGTCATTTCTAATATACGGAGTGCTTAAGATTCCTGGATTAGAAAGTTTGAAATAAAAAAGAACCATGTTATCATAGTGATACAATTGTTTTCTTTTAAAGGATCTTCTTCCTCATCTTCAATACAAACCCTTAATGTCGCAATCCTATTGACTTAAGGATTGCACGCTTCATCACCTGAGCTTCTTGTTCTCATCATGGGGCGTTGTCCTCATCTTCTTCTTATCCCAACTATAGAAGACACGAAAAGATTAGCTTGTGTAAGGATTTTTGTGTTGGTAAATTCACGGGTTGAACAAAACTTAAGTTCATTAGTATTATATTTTACATATCTTTGAGTATGGACAATGGTTTGAGTCTCCGGATGCACTGAAGTGAAGAAATCGAAGAAAAAGCAACAAATTTATGTGATTTCTACGGACAACGTAGATTAAAAATGTCTTATGTCACAAACCGAGCATTAGATATGGGCAAACGACCTATCATTAGAAAGATTGTTTCGAGTAGATATCCGTAGAGTTCAAGATTACCTCAATCGAAGATAAAAACAAAAAAGTTATGGCCCCCATAAGTTTGCAAAAAATGTGCTAAATTTTTACCCAGTCAAAACCTTAATCCGACCAATCAGACCATTCATCTGACCGATTGGATAAGTGTAAAAAGTACGCCGACTTGAGATTTTTCAATCTGATTTGAAGAGGAACCTGCCTATTTCATGCCAAATCCTTTCTTGATTGAAAGATACTTATGAGGCAGATATTAAGAGCTATAAAAAAGGGTTCTTTCTCAACCGTAAAATGTAAAACACAAATCTCATTGTTTTAAGAAAAGATTGCTTATTGGAGATCACCTTCTTTAGAGTTCTTTCATTGGAGAGTTAAAGAGCTGAAATTCTATTCTATAGATCCTTGTCTTCTACTTCTCTTAATGTAGAGGATTACTACGGGGAGTCAAGTGTTACATCTAAAAGGCGTTTAGGTGCTTAGATTTATAACAGAGAACGGCATGGAGTCGTTGCAACAGGGTGTTGTATAAGAAAATAACAAAGTCCTTAGGTTGCGCGATAACTAGATAAGGGTTTTGAATGTTCTGTTGTAACTGCATTATGATTCATAGTGCTTGATTCTTGATTGTGAATTTTCCCCGGTTTGAATTTCCACATAAATATTGTATCTTCTTGTGGTGTATGCTTGTGGTTTAATTTATTTCTGCTACGTAGTTGATTGTTTGCACACATAATATTAAAATTAATTGCATTAATCCATTCTAGAGATTCCTCCTCAAAACCTTCAGCTTGAAAACCCTATTCTTCTGTTTCTAATGTTTTTTTAAAATGACTTTATGTTGAAAAGCCCACAATTCAAAGATTCCCTTTTTCCATTTGAAAATGGATTCAAAGACTTTCCATTTGGAAAATTCTGTACTCCGGTATGTGAAACAATTTTTTTTTAACTGTTAGCCTATTATGTCAAAAAATAAATATACCTGAACTAGACTCAGCATAATGAATAGGACCCAAATGCAGCTCTAATGAACTCAATTACCCGACTAAAACCAAAGTATAATATTATTACTTATTGATAGTACTTTACTACTATATATTATATAAGAATATTCATCTAATATATAAGTCTAGATTTCTGTATATCTTGTTAGGCATTATACACAATTTTTGGGTAATTCAAGGTTGAACATTATCTGACTCAAAGTGTGGACTTAAGTTGGGACCCAATTTCCATAGTCCTAATAAGGGGTCCAAGTGCGGATTTTTTGGGTCGGATCCTCCGGGTGTATGGATCGCGGGAGGTCCATTGACATCCAGTTGGGAACCATTAATTGATTGGAAGTCAGAAATCGAGGTAGAATGAGGATGCCGGTGCATTTCCTCTAAATTTTAGTACCTTGGGAGAAATGAGGAATGGGACAGTGTCGCCTACTTTCTCACCTCCATGTGGAGATGAAGACACCACGTTATAATTAATGGCCAAAAGGATCTGATGCAGGAGACAGGATCTAATCAGGATTGATGACAGCCCACAAGACAGAGGAGACAGAAGGTCCGATGCATGAGCCCCACGAGTGCAGGTAGATCACTAGATGTGGTCTTATCTCCCTCGATTTGCAAAACAAAATCAATTTCAGCAGATTGCTGGTTTCCCTCGTGGAAGTGATGGTAATCTAATATGCCCTGGCCACATCTACTGTATATAATATCTTCAACCGATAACATGATAATCAATGGACAGTGCAAATCTTGGAACACATGAGCAAAACTCTCTCTCTCTCTCTCTCTCTCTCAATGAATGAATGAGAGCCATCATGTTTAAAATCACTACTGATTCTAATTGTTGAAGTTGATTTACTCTAAAATTTGGCCAGTTCACATAGCAATGTTTAAAGAGGGTAAATTGATGATAGGAGGCAGTGGTAGATGGAACTCAAAGGCTTGGACTGTTTTTGAGAGAGTGGTAGATAGAACTCATAGTTTTGTACTGTTCTTGAGTTACCCAGAACAAAAATATATATTTGTTGTTGAAAATATGCCTTTTGTCGACGAAATACTGTTTTGTTGCAGATTCTAAATTAATAGCTACTAAATATTGATTTGTCACCAAATTTTATCGTGAATAATATATTTTCTTGTAGTAAATTACGTAGAACATAGAGTTGAGTTACATAGAGCATAGAGTACGGCTTTTTGTAAAAATTTTTATAAGATATAGTTACGTGCATGCAAATACAAACGCACTTATGAAGATACACAGGGTCCGACCTGACTATAAATTGGGCCTGAAGAGAGGTCCCTAATAAGAGTTTTTAGGTAGTTTCCTTCACATGTCACGGTAATCAAAGGCCCTTGGACATTCCATTGCAATAAATTAGGATACGCGTGATTTTTTAGGTAGTTTCCTTAACAGTTAACACATGACTTTCAACGATTCATTTACTAGGATGAGAAAAGTTTGATGATACCGATATTGGTTTCGATCGGTCAAACATAATAAGACTAGGGGAAGCAGTCCACATGAGTCACACCTAGAGCGAACAATGTCTACTCGTCAAAACAACATTGGTGTCTATTTTAATATTAATTAGGATACGTGTGATTTAGTACTAAGAGATTAGATCCGTGTGTTTTATTAAGAAAATAAGAACGTAAACACGATTCTCGACTACAGATCTTGGATTCTTCTGTTCGACGACACACAGCGTTGATTGATGGAGGGCCAAAGTTGCTGTGATCTGAAGACAAGATCATGAGTGGCTTCCTCTTTGTTTTCTTGCAACTTGCATACTCAGATCATGAGGACAGTAAGTAGTCAAAAGCCCAGAACAGAAAGGCTCAGGGAAGTCATTTTACTCAAGGGCTTCGAAATTTTAACCGGACTCAGTTTGGACGGTGATAAATTTCTTGATCGAAACCATTTATTTAATTGGGCACAGCACTGTTTTAGCTACAAAAGAAAGGTGCCCTGGTATGGACAACCCAGTCAGCTAGGTACTACAAAAATTTTTTAAAAAGAGACATATATTGGGGCAGTGGTTTTTTTTTTTCCGCTGCTAATACCTATTTTGTGCAACCAAAATTTTTTTTTTTGCCACAAAAACTGAGATTAATACCTCAATATAGGATGTCTAATAATAAACCGTGGAAATAGCGGCGGAAAAAATATTAGCCGCAAAAAATGACCTTTAGCAGTAGAAATAAAATATAGCTAAGGGTCATCCCTTGCGCCACTAAAGATCTCTCTCTCTCTCTTTCCCTGTAGTATATGGGTCGATACTCTTTATTGTCTACTTGTTTAATTGTAAAGGAAATGATTATGATAAAGCTTATAGGTCTGGTTTTTTTAGGCCCGTTGGCACATAACATTGGAAGCTTTCTAGGCTTGCTATTGGAGGAAATTTTGGCCCAGTGAAGGTTGATAATCATTCATTTATTTATTTATAAGCAATTTAAATTTATAAGCCCACATATACCATACATATCCCTTAGGAGCTGAGTAGACATTTAGGGACTGATAATAATTTAATTTAAGGCTATACATTGTATAGTTAGATGAAAATAAATCATATATTACATTGACAATTTACTCAAATTACACCGAGTCATTAGACATACCAAGGATTAAAACCTTGGAGAGGTAAGTAAGAACACAAACCTCTTACCATTAGAGTTAAAGGGCAGTTCTTGATATGTCTTTCCCATGTTAAATTCCAAATATGGTGAGTAGCTCTTATACTCCTTATCCCACTGCCCAATACACAACATGCCGTTAGATTTCCTTGGACATCAGACAAACAACTAACAAGCTTTCCAGATTTCTTACATATGTTCCTTCAGATTTAACTTCCCATCAGTTATGGTTCAATATGCAATATTTTCGTAAGACATCACCAACACTTAAATGGACAAACCAAATGCCTGTTTCCTGATTTTCTTTAATTGATGTGCCTTTTGTTACCTGAAAGCAAAAGAAATCATCATGCCTGAGAATAACATTTGCGAGTGTTTCAAAAGCTATGATAACTAAAATTAGTGGGTCTTAGCTCTGATGATTAATAATATTGTCTCAGTTAGCCGACCCCCTCATTTGAGAATTTGAACTGATCATCAACACAATCGAGAAAAGGTGAGCTTGACGTGAGTCTTAGGGCACGTTTGGTAAATGGGAGGAATTTTATGTTTAGAGGATTCTTTTATTTCATTGGAACAATGCTATACTCTCTCAAGATTTTTAATAAGAGGAATCACCGAATCCTGGGTTTGGAAAACACATGATTCACTCTTAATTCCTTCTTTGCCTCCGTGGATTTGTAAAATTCGATGTAGGGAGGTAGAGATGGAGGAATCAATAGATTAAAAGATTTTTGGTGCATTGAGAAGATTATGATAATCTTCTCTAAGTTTTCCTCTCTTCAACTAAACCTAGACTTTTTTACAATCAAGGAAAATCAAATAAGATTCCTTCCAGAGGATGATATCCAAACATTCTCTTAATCAAATGGACCTTGAGGCATGGATTAGATGGACCCTAATAAAAAAGGCATTTCCCTCTTTTGAGACACAGTACATGAACAATGTATATGCTGGATCCATGAAACAATTATCACAGGAAACTCTTGTGGCATTAAAATCGAGTTTATTGTAATTTTCTTGAAAAAAAAAATTAGGTTTCTAATTTGTTGTAATTTTCTTGAAAAAAAAATTAGGTTTCTAGTTTATGGTCTATAAGTTTTATGTTTTTTGAAGATGTTCTACCCATAACGTATTCATTAAAACACAAGATTTGAATTAATTATTTCCACACTGCCCTCTTGCCATTACTATTAGAGGCCCCAAATTGAGTAATCATTTTACGTGGTTCTGCAGGTTAGAGGCCCCAAATTGAACAATCATTTGACGCAATCAGCTTCTCCCTGATTAGACATCACTGACTCTCAAAATTGAAGGCATGCTAACGTATGTGGGGCATTCTCCACTTACTTTATAATATAATCATTTTATTGTTGTCTTAACCATATAAAGCTTGTGATTTTGTATGATGCTTCAAACAGTGTAATGTACAGTAATTAACTTAATCTCCACAATTAGGATTTTGAGAGTTGGCTAATTCATGGGTTTTGGACAAAACTTGGGTTCACACTGAGTTGTAATTTTCATATTTCTAGTTTGGACTGTTGTGTGTTACCAGATTTGTTGAAGTAAAGACATTGAAGAAATAGAAAAAAAAATTGTAAAGAAAAAAAAAATCGAAGACAGAATTACCCTCTGCTCGAGCAAACATGGAGCTTGCTCGAGCGGACTTGACGAGTAAGCCAGACAAAATTGATACTTGCTCGAGCAAGGGTACCCTTTACTCAAGCGAGCCTAGCGAAAAGCAATAACGCATTTGTGTTTTTCTTTCTTGTTTGGACTACACTTGCTCATTTGAGTCCCAATTGAGCCCTAACTCCTTTGACAAACTTTGGGCTAAAAAAACGGTTATTCTCGCAACTCTCACTATGCTTTCTTCTAGTTTTAAATCTAGAATACCTATTGGAGATCATCTTCCTCTCTACGGCATCGATTGAAGGGTTGTGCTAAACTTGAAGAGATCTAGAGATTTTCAAAGAGGGTTATGTCAGGCACGAGAAACAGTGAACAATAGGTTCATCAGCAAAAAGAACTACAATCCTTCGGTTAAGTTCAACTAGGGACAAGGGTTATGAATATATCTTATAACTGTTCAATTTTTTAATGCTTTCCTAGCATGGAAAAGATCGGTCTGATAGTTTTTTTCCCATGTTGTAAATTTTCACGTAAAAAAATCTCCGTATCTTCTTCTTATGGTGATTGACTTGCTTTAATCCTTTTAATTTTTGCTTTAATTAATTCAACTGCATACTAGAAATCTATTTGGGATCTTGAACTTCATCTTGGCGGTACTAAAATCCTCATCCACATCTTGGTGATTCTAAAATCCTCATCCACTGACACATTCCCTACTGCTTTAAGTTTAATTAAAGCAGAAACGAGTCATTGCTTCCACGATCTTATACAACTAAAATCACATTAGCTAGAGTATACATACACCATATGTGGACCAAATTAAGCGATTTACTCCACTAAATAGGGATCGAGCACGTGTGAGTGAATCAAAATTGTTTAAGAGGTACATCTAACAAAAGATAGATACAATATAAAACACTAGCATATTAACCAGTGTTAAGCACAGGCATGATGCACATGGCTAAGCTCTACGCTCGATCTTTCTATTTTTTATATTTGTCTAGTAAATAAGTATATATGGATATTATGTGGTTTAGTGGTAACGTTTGTTATTTAAATTGACAAAAGGTCATTAGCACCAAATCTCACAACCTATACATTTTTAGCATTTTACAAAGACTCAATAAATAAAAGTTAAAATTATAAAAAAAAAATGGTCAAGATTGAATCCAAAACCCTTGACTTTAATATATTATAATTATACATTGAGAAATTATAAAACAATAGACCAAAAGATGACCCTAAATAAATAGGATAAAGCTTCAATCATTGATAACTAGAACGGCAGGCATTTTATCAAATTCTATTGTTAGGAGACTGTTGCATGAGTAATCTGACTCAGTTGTACAATTTTATTTACTTTTCCAATTTATCTATGACCACCTTAAGCTTGAGGGGTAAATTTACAGGAGATGCTAGGTGGATAGTATGCCTAACTGACATGATGAACTGGGCTTGACCTATCAAATGTTGATTGATTTTGTAATCATCAATTGATATAGAAATTATTATGAGATATCAAAATGAGATTTAGATATGTCAATGTTGAAAAAAATACCATCGTTATTTGGAAGCACCAATCTCAAATCCATTAAATGTTAAAAAGTGTACGGACAGGATTCCACCAAAGAAAGAATGTTATGGAGTGGGCTCCACTCGAGGGAAGTATTTAAAATTATTTATGTTATCTTTGCTAATGCCTCAAGGTTTTAATAGAATTGGTTATTAAGTTCATTCACACAAGTTTTCTTGCACGATTTCAAGTTCATCTTAGTTTGATGTTGATTTGGATATTATTCACTATTTGATTTTGCTACAATAAAGTTGAATGAACTCGAATTGACAAACTTTGAAATAAAAACCTAAGGTGTTGCATTAAAATTCGCTGGAATTAGATATATACATGGTTTAAAAATGAAGATCTAATATGAATATCTAAAAGTGAGCATCAACCAACTTCTTTCAATTTGTTAACTGATTTTCATTATTGAAAATTCACCTTTAATTTTTATTTTTTACCATCAATTCTCATGTACTCTAATGCAAATAATGAGTCTCTAAATGTTAGCAGATCATTTGATCAAATAAGCATTTTAGATAATTTATCCACGTCTTAACATTTTCATCCCGGAGCCTATAGCTAGGCCGCAAAAGGAAGCATAACATTCTAATGGTCCCCTCTTATTGTGTTTCATGAGAGCCAACAACAACCAATTGCAAAATGGTCCAACATCCAGTCAATTTCTGCTCCTTTGGAGCATGCCAGTGGTCATCCTCTAAAAGAATTGAACACTTTTGGAAGCCCGCATGCATTCGTCTTTGGCATGGCAAGGGATGACAGGTATCTACAATTTTTTTATTTTTTTATTTGGTAGAACAGGTATCTACATTTGAATACAAATTCGTAAAGGGCTGACCTTGATTGCTGTCCCTTTTGGCATCGGATCAAGACCCCTTAGCTAGTGCAAATCTACTTCCCCTGCGAAAACATGAGCAGCACCACAAAAATTTGAATACATAACCACAGGATGGAAAATGTGGTCTACATGTCAATTTGTTTGTTGTTTATAAGCCACCACTCCGTAGCCTTGTCCATTTAGGCATGCGGGGCTTTCACTTTCTAGGCTGGAACTATGGGTGCGCTTGACGAGGGCTTCTAGGCATCCCCCATCTCTAATGGTAGGGGCATTTTTTTTTTTCCTGTTTGTATGTTTGTGTGTATGTGTTATTCTTCCTTTTTTTTTTTCGTCATTGGTAGATGTTTGTGTCTTCTTATCATGTGACTAGATGAAAAGGCAACCGGACATGAATTACGTAGTTTTTTTTTCAACATTGCGTGGCCCACCGTGATCCATCTTTGGATTTAGTATCTTTAAAAATAACAGTAGTCAATGTTCAAGCAGTAGGTTGGCTTTTATTATCTATATTTACATATTGTATTCTAATGACAAAATACAGAGCTTTTCTGTGTTATTCTCCCATACTCAATGATAGATGTTACCAATTAGGAGGGTTTTCATTATTAGCTTTTCCTTAGCTAACTATTCAGACTAAAACCTTAAAATGTTTGTATAGACAATATAAATATTTTTAAAGAGCCCACTCCTCAGCACTTGCATTTAGGTTAAACTTAGTCGTTGTATTTTTTGGCAAATCACACATTTTTTTGCTTCGATTCATTCTTCATGGGATTTAAGCTCGTGACCGATTGGCTTTGTTGCCATATTAAATTTTTATTAGATAACCATCCCTACCAAAATATAAATTCGTTAGTAGAGGCAAAAGGGTCAAGATCTGACGAACTTTGTTATAAAAAAAATCAATGAGTGCACTGGATTAAAAGATTTGTTTTACACATATAACAGAATCAAACAGTAAGCATTCATCTAATCATTGTGTTGACACATCAGCTTGTAAATGCTTTGTGTCAACACTTCATCTCATTATAGTACTATTGTTCAACCTAATAAAGACATTCTCACTTTTTTTTTTCACGTCAAGGTCCTTAATTTAGATAACCATTACTCAGCTATTAAGAAACGAAGGGGCTGCATTTATAGGCATCCCACTGTTACTCATTCGCGATATTTCAAAATTATCATATGATATAAAAGTACTTACGTACTATGGTTTTTTTTCCTTGATATATAAAGATATTTGCCAAGATCGTCAAAATTGAAGGCATTATAATATCAGGAAAAAAAAAACTCGAGAATTTCACTACAATGATTTCCAACATTACTTTTTTAAAATATACTTTTTTGTAACATTTTCAATATGCATCATTGGAAAAAAAAAATACTACCTTTAAACATACTGAACTGACATGCTCTGATGACAGGAATTCTACAGGCACGATGTTTATGACAATACTGCATGTTCTCATGGCTCAATATTTTCAAATTTGAAAGTTTTAGTTGTTAGCCATTTGATGCCTTTGTAGTGGTTTATTGCATGCATTGAAGTTTTAGTTATTAGTCATTTGATGCCTTTGTAGTGGTTCATTGCATGCATTGATTTTGCTCTTATTTAATAAATGAGACTCAAGAAACCAAATACTTTGAATTGAATTTAAGATTTTCTATCTTATGAATCTTAAATGGTCTTTTTTAGTGAAAACAACTGTGGTATTTTTCCACAATTAATGATTAAATATCCCTAAATGACTATTGAACTTCCTCTTACTTAAAATTAAAATCCAGTGTAAAGACAAGAGGAGGAAATAGTATATAAATGGGCATTGCCATGTACAATTCCAATCAAGGGCTAAAATCAAAAAGCTAGTGACTGTTTTTTTGGGTAAACGATGGAAAAATCGTGCAAAGACTTTGCTTGTTACAAAATTGGCACCCCCTCCATTGCAAGGAGTCCGGTAATGCTAATGCTAATGCTAACTGTATCATTTTTCCCAATTGTTAGTTTACTCCCAACCCTTTTCTTCTTGTGTCCTACCATTGCTATGACACTAAATAATTTCTTTCAAATAAAGAAAAGTAGATTCGTGGAACTCCTATGGCCCCTTTTTTATTATTATTTTTTTCACGAGGGCATATGACCTCTTCTCTACCTCTTCCATGCAACGGGTATATTAAGTTTTTGCCTGAACAAGTAGCTCAAAGAAAGAGCGCAAGCTCGAAACTGCAATCTCCGAGGCAAATCTCATGGTTTGAAGACTCATTCTTTTTCTTTTTATTTTTCTTTTTCTGTTTTTAAACTGGCTTTTGTTGCTGAATTTGGAGTCTGCATTTAAACTCATGGATGGACATAGGTGCCTGGACTAGCTCATAAACACCCCTAATGCTAATTAAATGCTAACTAGATGAACTAAGAGCTTCCATTTCCATAGAAGTCCGACGAAAAAGGAATTCATGCCCCTGGTACCCTGGTGATTTATCATCAACCAATCATTGACAGATGATTGGATTAACTATGGATCTTGCTGCCATTCAACAGGAGGAGATGATTATATGGGAACAAATTGCACTGATCAAATATGTGTTCATCAATCAACGTGCCCCCTCCTATCTAATGAGCGCCATCAATATTCAATTGATAGTTCCACAAATCATTCGTCAATAATCAAGATCATCTGTTTCGCTGCAAACGAATAGATCAAAACTTCACAGAGTCCCTGTAAAGCAACTTGTTACTTTGACGAGTGTCCTCATTTTCCGGCGCATGATAATATGAATTCCGAATCCAGCGCCGGATCTGGCGCCGAGTTGATTCCCAAGCCAACACTGGAGCAGGGCGCAAAACCAACGCAACACGGACCGAGAAAGTAGAAGCACGTGTGACAATCCGGACGATTCTGACATGCGTCAGGGTAGTTAAGAAACTGGTTAACCGCTTGCTTCTACCTCTAATGGTAAAAATGAAAGAGTAACGGAGCGGTTGTTAAATAAAAAAGAATAATTACCAGATGCCCTTATATCTAATATTTATCTTGAAAAAATAAACATAATTATTTGGACGGGAAAGGATACCTTAGAAATGATGATTTTACCCCCATAGAATATTGAAAGATAAAATAGTCCACACAAATAGGATATTGTAAGTTTTTCTTCCCTAAACGCAAAGCGCATTTTACCATAAAAATCTGACTTGTTTTTTACTTTTTTCGGATTACTGAGTTCGAGCTCTTCTTATGCAGGTTTTTGGAGCTTTTTTTATGTAGATTTATATCATCCAGAGATAATCTATTTCAGTCATCAAAAGAGGTATGTGGCCCATATTTCATTTATCTTCTTCGTTTATCAGAAAAAGAAGTAGACCATAAACGAATGAGTGAAAGAATTTGAGTTTCGTTCAATAACCGTTTGATATCCTACCGGATATCACAAGTTCAAAAGGTAAAATCATCATTTGATGGGCGTCCTTTCTTTTCCAAACAACTGTGTGGTAATTATCTTCTCATGTATAGTTTTCAGACAAATGTAAAATATAAGGGCATCTGTACAATAATTATTCCAACAAAAAAATTCAAAGAAAAAAAAAAGGAAAGAGCGAGGTACACACCTTTCATCACCATATCCTCCAACCCTATTCTATGTAGGGTTACAAATGGATATCCAATTCTACGATTACCCGAAGATTTTGACCCTTTAATAACTGGATTTGAGTCCCTATTTTAGTTTCGATAGTTAAATGGGTCTGGGTATGGGTCCTATTTCTGGACCCGTGACCTAAATAGCTCTAGGTACAGTCCCACCTTGGTTCCAACCCGTAGACCAGAAACCCAATATATTACCTAAGTTTTTTCTTTTAAAAAAAAGTCCTAAAAAATACTTTTTCTCCATATTATTCTCTATATAGACTAAGACCCAGGCCCAAACTTGCCCCTACATGGAATGTAACACTTCGGCCCAGCTTAATTGGGTTTAATGACTAATTGATGTGGTTTAGGTACTAAGTATAGCGAATTCATGTTAAGCTCGTGGTTTTACTCTTTTGAGATTCGTTCCGGGGCATGAATAGGTAATTGTGTTGAGTTTAACTTGGTTTAAGTAGTCATGAACACTTTTTTCGTAATTTTTGATTTTGTATGAGTTCGTCATTCATGCATCATCTTAGTGTCAACATATGTATTTTGTCGAGCTCGTCAATTTCCGTAACTGGTTGGTATGTAAACGAGGTCGTTTGTTTTCGTTGGACTGTTAATTGACTCAAACTATAATTCTTCCCAATTGTTGGACTTTTATATAAATTTTGCATATCCTTATCTTATATAAGGAGCAAGCCACCGACTCTCTCTCCCTTAGTTCATCTCCTTTTTTCCCACGCCAGCTCTCTCTCTCTCTCTCTCTCATTTTCTTCTCTTCTCTTCTCTGTTCTTGGGTTTTTCTTTTTCTTCTTCTTCTTCTTCTTCTTCCTTGTGATCAACGGAAAGAAAAGATGGAAAAGTCCGTGTATTAACTTCCCTCTTCGTTTCTTCTTCCGGCTTCATGGGACACTCATAGGTAAGGGAGGATTCTGCTCATCTTGATGAATTCTCACGTTTTCTCTAGTGTTTGTCCTCCTACTTCTCTTCTTCTTCGCTTCTCGTGTGTTCTCCGGTAAACTTGGAAGTCATGCTCTTCTCTGTACGTTCGAGTGATTGCACTGCATATACCTATTTTCTCTTGTTCACTCTTGGCATGCATGGTTTTAGGATTTCATCTCTGAGATCGTTTGGGCCAAAGAACAGCTAAATTAAGGAAAAGCTAAATTAAGGAAAGAGCACATTTAAGGCAAGTATAAGCACAATATGCATGAACACATGTTGGTACACGTTGATTGTTGTGTTTCTTTTACTCTCTCTCAAGTGTGTTGTATTTTAATAGCCCTCTCGAATGGTATAATCGTGTTACAAGTTGTCCTTGTAAATGGAAAGACTATAGTATAGTCGTTCTATTCTGTACAGAACCCTGTTACCCGACCGATCAGAACTGGGGTCTGACCGATCGGACACTCTCAGAACCGAAATACGACCAATCGGGCTTTAGAACCGACCGGTCGGCCCTGAAGCACTGTTGCTCTGGGAGATTTAGTGTTCAACTGAATCCTAATTATGCTCATTTCTTTTCTCTTGATTCCCTGACCCTTACAGGACTTGGTTGCGCTACCATTTGGTCTCTCTGCTCTTTAAAGAGTTGGAGAATGAGACCTTTAGGACCTCCACCTGGAACTTCTCAACCCATAACTTGCCCAACAGATTACCTTAGAAAGCATGAATGGTCTTGCGGGCTGTGACACATTTATGCATATTGTCCAATTAATAAGTATCTCCCCATGGGTGTTGGTTTAAGGGACTTCGATACACGTTTCGCGATACGATGCAATACCCACGAAATGAATAACTGTGTATCGAAAAGCTTAAAATTACATCATCATATACGGTTAGAAACATTTGACAACTAGCTTAGACTTGCCTAGTAAGCAATCTTGATTCACAGAATCACTTTACTTGCACTGCATATTGATTTTGATTATTGCTTTCCATGCTCTTACTCTTGATTCACTTGTAATTGTTTAGTTATAATGATATTACAAGCCTTGTGCTAAGTGATTGATTCTCGTGTGATGCACGTACTATATTACTTGCTTGTAAGATGACATAAGACATGTACTGTACTGAACTGCACTGCCTGACCAACTGACTGACTGACTGACATTGATTGATATGCATCATATGATATGACTGATCTTGTTTGTCTGGCTCTACTCAACCTCAGCCTCAGGATACCCGACGGGGTTGACTTTGGTGCAAACTGTTTGTTGCCTCTGTAGAGTGCTCCTGTCCTAAGATTCCAGACCCCGGGAACCAGAGACCCATTAGTATTCTGGCCCGGTGGATGGTGTTCTCGTACTGATTGCTCTCGATAGGGAGAATATGGCAAATGTAGTAGCCACCTAGCCAGTTTATCTGTTTAATGATTCTGAAAGTGTAACACTCCGACCCGAGTTGATCCGGATTAGCGAGTAATTGCGTGTGATTTGAGCGTTAAGTGTGTTTTGATTTTGTTTTCTTTGGCTTTGAGTCGTAGAGAGATTGTTTGGGTTGAGTTTGACTTGGTCTAGGTAGTTCGAGCCCTTTTTCGTAATTTTGGCTTTTGATTGACCTTGTCAGTTTTGCGTCATTCTGACATCAGCGCGTGTATTTCGTTGAGCTTGTCGATCTTCGTAACTGTCTTGGATCCGAATGATTTCGTTTGCTCTCGTTGGACCGTCATTTGACTCAAACTGATAATTGCGTAAACTGTTTGGATTTCTATGTAATTTTGGACTCATTTTAGTTTAAATATCCCAACCACTCTCTTTCTTTCTCTCGATCGCCTCTGTCTCTTTCTCAGCTCGTCTCTCTCTCTCTCTCTCTCTCTCTCTCTCTCTCTCTCTCTGTTCAGCTCTCTTTCTCTCCTTCTCCTTTTCTGTTCTTGTTGCTTGAGGGAGGAAGAAAGGAGCCAGTTGTGTGTGTTTCCAGTGGACTGAGCCAAAGCAACGAAGTGATTTCCGTCTGTGAGGCAAGTATAAGCCCAAGTAGTATGAACACTGATTGATATGGATTTGATTGTTGTGTTTTATTCTTCATTGTGTTTTTCAGTGTTAGACAGCCCTATTGAGCCCATTCTGTTGTTATCTTCTTGTTTCTAGTCGTTTTGTTCAGTTTCTGTGTGACTGTACCTGTTACAGGAAAATGACTCCGTGCACTCACGGCTACACCGTGAAATGTGCTACGGCTAAGCTGTGAAATGGCTTACGGCTAAGCCGAGACCCAGCCGTAACCCTAACCGTAGAACAATACAGACTGACATCTGAAAATAACTGAGAGTTGGCAAAATGCGATTCTTCTACGGCCCAGCCTGATCTAAGCCGTACATTGTCTTACGGCTAAGCCGTGGACCAGGATACGGCTGAGCCGTAGAGCAAAATACGGTTGAGCTGTAAATCCGGATGGACATTTTGGGGAGCCTCGGCTCAGCCGCAGTGTATATTACGGCTAAGCTGTAAGATGCCTCGGCTAAGCCGTAAGGTCACCTACGGCTACACCGTGAGACCCTGAGAATTGAATGAAAAGGACTAGGTTTAAGCAAAAGACCGTATATGACTTTCATGTTAGAATGTAGCGAACCTGAACGTGCCCAATGGAATGTCTGAATGACATGAATGATCTCGAGGGCTGTGAATCATTCATGACTGTTATCCAGTTGTTTAGCACCTCCCCATGGGTGTTGGTTTAAGGGACTTCGGTGCACATTTCCGACACTGCAACACTAGACAATGGTGCATCGGACAACTTAAAACTACATCAACATGCACGGTTAGAAACACTGGATAATTAGTGTAGGATTGGCTTGTAATTGACCTTGATTCGTATAAGTACTTGACTTGTTGATTTGTACAGCATATTGATTTCGGTTATGCCCTCTTATGTGTTCTGCGCTGGACCTCTCGATTCTGTGGGAAATGCAGCAACCCCAGAGCGAAGCCCGGGCGGGACCATTCTATTCTTGTGTTTTACTGTCGCTCTACTGGAGTACTTGCATCAGTGCTTAATTGTTAGTACTTGAGATTGTTCTTGGTAACTGCTTATCCGCATTTGGCATTGTTATTCGTATTTAGTACCTTCTGTTATTGCTTAATTGCATTCAGTATCAGTATCAGCTTATTTGCATTCAGTATCAGTATATGCGATACACTTCCTATTGTTTGTTCAGCGTGATATGTGAGATCTGTATGTGGTATGTGATATGACCTGATTGATTGATTGAGGTGCATCATCTGATTTGATTGTGATTGTTATATGGCACTACTGAGCCTCAGCCTTAGGATACCCGACGGGGTTAACTTTGGTTTAGTTTATGTGTTTGCCTCTGCAGAGTGTTCTGTCTTGGGACTCCGGACCCCGGGAACTAGAGACCCATGCGTACCCTGGCCCGGTCGATGGTGTTCTCATTCCGACTGCTCTCGTAAGGGAGAAAATGGCCAATGTAGTAGCCACTTTGACTGTTATCTGTTTATGATCCTGATAGCATGCTATTCATTTGCATAATTGCTTAGTATACGAACATGATTTCTATAGATCTTGCATTATGACTATTGCTCATATTAGATACAATTCGTGTTATCATCTTGTGGCTTATATTTTGCTAAGTCGTCGTACTTATTAGTTGTCTTTGTTTGTTGCAGGCTCAGATCCCTCTCCCGATCCTGCGTCGGTCGACCCGACTCCAGGAGAGGCTCGCGAGGCCCCCTCCGGCCTAGAGGAGTGGACTTGATCCATCCTCCAGAGTACGGTTTGCATCATTTTGTTCTCCCCATTCATTTGAGTCCGAGTCTATTGAGGGGATTTTTCTGTACTTGTAATGTGGGCTTTGAGTGATATCTGTAATTTGATTTTGATTGTTGTAAGCCCGCTATATTGTCATACGTTCTTGTAATTATTCTTGTCATCAGTTTAATGTTGTTTTGTGATCTCCTATGTCTCTTGGTGTGTTGCTATATGCCTTGATACGTACAGCTTCCGCGTACAGTTGTTTGCACGTGTGATTGATCCCTTGTGTGTGTATGCTTGGACGGGGTCTAGGTGTGCATGCACGGGAGTACGTGTGTCATTGGTTAGACCTCCTCTGACCCCCGGTCCCTGGGCTCGGGTTGTGACAGAAAGCATGATTATTGACATGCACGATCTGCCTCGTATACGCACATGACCTCTATGCATGGATAATTATTACCTGTTAATTATTCTGTTAGACACAAAGCGCGTTAACTTATTGCTGCTTATGTTTTGCTGAGTCGTTGTACTCATCAAGTGTTCTTAGTGTTGCAGGCCCAGATCCTTCTACCAACCTCTCGTCGGTCGGCCAGACCCCAGGAGGGATCTGGGAGGCCCAGTCAGGGTTTGAGGAGTGGTTGTGATCACTCTCTCGAAGAGCGGCTTGGCATTGCATCAATCTCTTGTCTTCCAGTTTGCATCATGGTTTTGGTTTCTCATGTACATTTTATCTTGTATTGGTCTCTAGGGAACTCTTTCTCCATTTTGTATTGTACACTTTGTAATTAATGTCATTTTGTTAATCCTATATTGTTATGTATCCTTTTCTTTTTCCTTGCTTGCACTAATACGTACAGCTTCCGCGTACACTTGGTTTGCACGTATGAATATTCCTTGCGTGTGTGCACTTAGACCAGGTTGAGGTGTGCGTGCACGGACGTACGTGTGTCATTGGTTAAGTTTTAACTAATCCCTGATTTCTAGGCTCGGGTTGTGACATGGAACTAGTTTCAATTTAAAGTCCATATTTTCCTTAACGATTCCGCTTCCAAAGCTTAATAATTGGGTCCGAATTGGTTTTGTATTCTAGTTCAGGTTCAACCTTTTATTAACGATTTCAATTTGAATTCACCATAGACCTAAACCGGAACCAACTCATTTGTAACCTTAATTCTAGGTCAGGACTAGTCCCTTGGTACTATGCATGTGAGCCCCACATAACCATGTTCGTTCTTAAGTTTTTTATGTCGCTGCTATATGTTGGGCCCACTACTTAATGATATGCCACGTTTGCATCGGCTGCCACATGTGAACTCGATTCTTGCGGACTGCTACAAAACATACACTTGAAAACTTTTAAAAAAAATGAAGAAAGAAAGAAAGAAAGAAAGAAAGCCATAGCAAGATAGAAGGAATCCCTTAATAATAAAAAAAAAAACAGAATCCTCGAGTCTAAGGTCCCATTCGCGCCTACAAGAGAGTGAGAAAGACACTGAGTGCGATAAAGAGAGGGTCTCTACCTCCTTTTTTGTGTATTAATGCATCATCCCTACAAGTACTTTTTTTCCTTTTTCTCCTTCTATTTATCTCTTTCTCATGGATTTTCCATGGCCCAAACTACAATAATAGCCTTCCAAATCTGTCCTTCCCCCCTTTATAACATCTAAAAACAGAGCACATCCGAAGCAGGATACATTGCAGATTATAAAAACAGAAGCTATCAATGGGCTTCTGCAAAATAACCCTAATCTATATAGAAGAAATGGCTTTCGCACTGTGGAAACCCCAATCTCTGGAAAAAGACTCGGATTCTCAGTATTGGCGGCGGCGGTAGCAAACACGTCATCTCCATCCAGGATTTGATTCTCCTTGAAGACCAGATCTTATCCAAGACCAGCAATCCAAGGCGGCATCCTTGACGCAATGCTGACTGCTGATGGAGGAAACGACCGTCTCCATGTTCAAAACTGCAATACTATCCTTTGAAAACTATGCTCGTTGATACTTGACAAAACGACTCGAGATCCTGTGTGCTTTATCATAGCATTTAAAATGGGTGGTTGGATCTAATTCCATTAGTAGACCTCCCAAATGTACTTTGATACACCAATGTTTGCTCTATTCATAGCAAATCTCTACGAGGCCCATCTTCGTCAAATTTCTACGTTTAGATTACTTCTCTTACTGATTGTGGAGAAAATCGAATGATAAGTATGAGATTTTTATCCATGATGACAAATCTTCACTGTGGCCCTATCATTCAATTCTAAATGCTTTTCACTTGAAAAAGGATATGATCAATCAAACTAAATTGAAATTTGATGATATGTCATTGGCATTTGTATCAGTCAATCATATCAAGCCAGATGTATAGTCCAAGTATCACTTGATCAAATCTCTTGTCAAAATATCTCATATTTGATATTTATTATAGTATTTGAAATAAACAATTATAATAAAGTCAAAATTGCATTACTTACATCATAATAGGACCATAATTTCATGACAGATCTCTCATCAAGTGCACAAAGGTATTTATCCCTTCATTGACTTTCTAAATTTTCATTTGAGCAATATTGTTCCAAGCACTCCCATGTTCTTCATTGCACCAAACCCATGATTTTTATTAGAATCCTGCAATAAATACTTTTGTACATTGCATTGATTGAGAGAAAACATGTACGCTATTTTTGAACTGATTCCCTATTGACTACAAAGGGGTTTTTTACTTGTTTAAAATCCTGTATATCACTCTCCACACTAACCGATCACTTGGTGTGTCATCTTTCCATTTTATGGGCTTTTCTTTCCACCTTAGTAAGTTTCTCTTTTGATTTCTAGAGGCTTTTTTCAGTTTAAGTCCCCTAGGCAGGGTTAATATTAAAATAAAATAAAAGAACCCTTATTGCAATCAACAACAACTATTACAGGGCTCCTTGGGGAATGTAATGGGTTGGTCCACTTGACCTATAAAGCATAAGGTTCTTTTGGGTTAGGCATAAATATTCAATCACTTCCACCATTTATAAAAGAAGAGCTCTTTATATTGCTAGTCTCGACCACCACCCATGCCAATTATTATGAGCTATACTTACTAATGTATTTAGCTGATTCCAAAGTCAAAATCTAACCGACCGAATTAAATGCTTGGTTGGTGTAACGTCCAGTCCCCAAATTATGGATTTATTTTCTAATTTTTCATAATTCATGTAAATTGATTGTGCTTAGTGTTAATTGGGTCTTTGGTGAGTAGAACGAGTGGGATCTTAACTTAGTTTAGATAGTTC
The DNA here is from genome assembly GCA_037013555.1 of Sextonia rubra. Lineage (NCBI taxonomy): Eukaryota > Viridiplantae > Streptophyta > Magnoliopsida > Laurales > Lauraceae > Sextonia > Sextonia rubra. The sequence goes on from JASUAD010000001.1 coordinate 129,712,839, forward strand.
ATTGACTAATGATGATTTTAATTAAGTTAATCATGCAACATTTCATAACATTCTGTGCATTTATCATGAGCATATTGAATCTAGAGTGGATCCTACCCACTTAAGACAAGCTACCTATATAGGACCCTATTTATGGCCCTTCATGTAAATAAGCCTAACTAGAGGACTTGCTAGTAAAAACCCAAAGTAACCAAGCAACCCTATTCTATCAAAAGTTGCTACTCCCAAGAGAACGCATCCTTCTGCATCCTCGACGAGAACCCTAGCCCCCAACCTCTCCCTACTCCATCTCATACACCCATTTCAAGCCAGAAGTGAGTGATTGAGAGACTCTCAACCCTCATTTGAGAGTGCTTTCATCTTTTTCTTCATGTTTCCTTACCCACATGGTGTTTAGATTAGAGGAAAAAGAGCTTAAGCCACCATTGGCACATCTCCCAAGGTAAGAAAGCCAATCCTTTTTTAAGTTTAAGCTATTAAATAGTGTAGTAATGGGTTTTCTTAAGCTTAGGTTTATTTATTCATTCTTTTATGGCATTCATCTCTTTTTTTCATGTCATTTTATTAATAGGATATTGTGTTAGCTAATAGATTTGGGATTTCTCCATTTTTGGGCTTTGGATTTGGATTTGAATTTAGATTTATGATCAATTTAAGGCAAGTTTAAGCAAGTAGATAATGGCATAATGGATTATATTATTGATTTATTAGCTAATCTTTATTTTAATGCATGATTATAGCTCACCTATTTTATATTTCTTTAATAGAAGATGTATTTTGGTTTGAAATTAGATTTCTACGTTTTAAGTGTGGATTTCAATTAATGGGAAAAATGGAACTGGAAATGGCCTAAAAAGGTTGGATTTGGTGTAATGTATCATGGGTTTCAGGTAGAAGAAGTTTGGGAATAAATAAGGAAAGTTTGGACCCAAACAGCCTAAAAAGGCAAAACCAACATCGAGTCCGATCAATCAGAGAGAGGTTCAATCAATCGAATTAACATTCTAGGTAGGTCCGATCAATTAGACCAATGGCCAATTGATGGGGCAAGCCCTGTTTTTCAAAAATTATTGATTTATTTATTTATTTTATTTTACTTAAAATCCATTTTTTACTAGGTTTCGATTCAAGACTAATGTAACTTGACTTGTTGATGTCAAGTACACCTTAGGGAAGCTTAAGCTTGATTTTGAAGTCAAATATAATATTAGAATGCTAGGTAGACTTCATAACTGTGTAAGTCTTAATTTTTATAATCCTTACACCTTACACATAACCAATGAAATTAAATAAAGTAAATGATGAACATGCTAGCTATCATGAATTCCTAATACTTAGATGTTTCGATTAATTCTAATGTCATACAATTAAGTGTAGATATAAGGGTCCAATGTTCTTATTCATATACAATGTGACACCAAGAACTTTGGTAACACCAGCATTGGATATCTTCCGGTTACAATAAAAGGAAAGGCTAAGGAAACAAACATCTTAGAACAGTTTGTCTCGTAAGCATCCATGTCTCTTAATTAAATTGGAAACTCATGCATACGATTATCCATTGCCTTCTCTTATCTTAACTATTCATTTATATTCAGTTATGTTCATTATATTCAGTTATATTCAGTCTTATTCAGTCATGTTTAGTTTAATTATGTTCAGTCATGTTCAGTATGTCCTTCATCTTCATTATATTACTCTTATTTATTGTTATCCTTATTTGGTAATAGCATGCTTTAGTTACATTCACATGATATGTAGGTAAGTTATGACTAGTAAATAAAATATGCACAATTGTATGGTATTTTTATAATGTTATTCAATTCATGGAGGTAGCACTACTGAGCTTGACTCTATAAGGCCTGGTGGGGCCAAGTATATGTTTGATATTACAAACTACTGCAGTTAGATTTTGATAGGAGTGAGTTAACGCTCCACTGGGTAATCAGGTTCACTACCTGATTCGCCTCCCGTTTTATTGCTCCCTATGCTAGAGGGATACTAGTGATGTAGATAGCTAAATTTGAAAATATCATTTCTGTTATATATGCTTCATTATCTGCTAATATATTTAGATACGTTTCCTAACCTCTGTTTAAATTATCATGTCTTAATTTTATTTGGTAAACAGTATGATTTATTGCTTGCTTAGTTCTTCTTGAGTTGTCGTACTCAGAGTGTTACCCTTGGTGTTGTAAGAGCAGATTCTTGCCCAGACCTAGTTGTCATCATGCATCCGAAAGACCCCGTGCAGGTTCTTACAGGATTAGTTAAGTAAACACTTGATGTGTCTTTTTTAGATATACTAGATAAAGTGTCTCACGGTTGCAACATTTAGGATCTTGGGGATATGGATGCTCTATTTATCATGCTATCATGTTTTATTTGATAGATTTGTGTTTATTTTCATATTGGCGCACATGTATTATTATTGGCCTTTGACCATCCCGCACTTATACACTTTATCATATGTACTATTTATTTAGTATACATTGGACTATAGACTTTTATATGGATCATGTTGTTCCATTATCTATCCGTCCAATTTATTATAGAATGTTTAAATAGGTATTCATTGTGTTCTATACTATCACATGTGGTTCATAAGTGTGTTTAGCCCCTAGGCTTTCCGTAAGTTATATTAAGTATTTCGTGCTTATAGATTTTCCTTGCACGTTGAAATGTGAGAAGTAAAATTCTTATTTGCCTTAGCACAATATGGGTTATTGTGGGATTACATGGTGTTCACGCCACAAGCCCGGCAGATTACCTTAATCTCAAGCCCAACGAGTGACAATTGGTTTCAAGCTGACATTTTCATCCGAATCAATACCTAACATACACCATCCTCAGTGCTTTATATGGCTAACATGACTCTCCTTTATGGCATCCCAATTACCATCCCCTAAACTCTTCTTTTCTACAACCAGGTCTTCTTAAACATGGTAGAGTCTTATTCATTGGTCTTATTTTCTTTCCTTTTTCGCTGAATAGTGACAGTCACCTATTCTTATATCGGTCCCTCCCTCCTAAGGGTGTAAAACGGCTGTGCCCCTCCAAAGCTGGCCCAAATGTGCCTAGGTTGAGTTGTGCTGGCCCGTGAAATTTAATGAGTCGTGCTGTGCGCAAACCATGTAGTGGTCAACCCACACGGCCCAAGGCACAGCTGGAACCATGCCTTGTTAGCACCAACAGGGATGGGCCGTGCCACCCATGGGCTAGCTCCCATTTTTTAATTTTATTTTAAGATAACTTTTACAAAATTAGGATTTTCAACTTGAAATGAAATTAAAACTGCTAAAATAATTGCACAAACTAACATTGAAAAACAATGTGAATTAATTATTTATTGTTATTTGCTCCAAATAAGATTTGGGCATATATGATTGTAAGTGTCTATGAAGGTGGCTAGTGCCACTTGTAAAAGCCAAATCGTAAAGTGCTTATAAATATGTATTGTGCCTTATCAATTGTTTTTCCAGCGTGATCAGTAATTCGAACTATGTTAAAATATTTTTATACTTTTGGAATCATTCTTCCTTTCCTTTTTTACATAAGGAGGACATTCGGTTTGACATGCTTGGGTAATAGATGTAAAAATGCTCTCAACTGCCATCTAATCTTGATCTAAAAACAAATTTGCAACATCTAAATCTTTTAGACTAGAAAAAATATTGAACGGTTGTGAAGGTCTAACTATTTTTGAGACATTGAAAGGAAGCTCGGTACCTTAGAAAACATATAGAGAAAAAAAAAACTTAAGAGAGATGAGAGCTTAGAAAGCTCGGAGAGAAACTGAATTTAGAGAAAGTATATAATGTAAATGAGGATCACTTGGGCCATGACAGCCCACCCCTTGGCTTGTGTTGGGTCACCCCTTGGCTTGTGTTGGATCAGGCCAGTACGGTTAACATTTCGTGCCAGGCCACCTTTTTGTGGGGCATGCCAAGATTTGCAACCTACTCCCTCGCAACCCCATTTCAATTGAAAAAATGAAAGTAAAAAAATCAACACGACTAATAGTCATACTTATTGTTAATTAATAGTTGGGCATCTTCTTCTAAAAATAAAAAAATAGTTGCGCGTCTTCGTCAGCAGCCGCAACGCAGAGACTACCGACCATATATTTCAACTTCCATTACATTCATTAATATTTGTCTTAGTATGTATTCCCATGTGCATTTATTTCCTCTCAAATATCCATGGCTCGTCTCTTTCAATTTTCGTGAAGTCCTTTGGCGCGCCTTGACCTACCGTGTTTTTCAGAGAGGCGAGAGAATTGGCATTATCCATTTAAGAGAAAAGAGGCGTCACGTGAGGTGTGGTGGGCCAGGCTTTTCTTGACCGTACATGACGACAACTACATGTACGCCGACAGAATCTTGTGATTTGATCAGACGACAATATATACTACGCATTGGATGTGTTGGGAAGCAGCAAGCTGAGGGAGGGTGGGTGGGTGGTAATTATTATTTTTTTCATCACATCTCATTTATTATTTTTTTATTTGTACTTTTTTAGTACTTAAAATTATATTATCCTAATTTTAAAGCTACAGTAAATTAAAACTGAGTATGGAGGTTTAGATAATTCTACTTGAAAGGTAAAATAATTTGAATTGGCTTTCAATGGCTAGCCGAAATTATATTTTTAAAGTCTTTTTGTCCCTTATCCCCTATTCAACTAAACATGAGATTGAATTCATCTATGAGATAAACGTTACATACAATAATATTATTGAGTGGCCTTGGATAGTATTAGATATCCAATCTTATTAAGAATTTATCCCACTTCCAAACACATCCAATATATTTTGGCGAGCTGCAAATGTCTTACAAGCACAGACTACATAGTGCTGCTGGACAATGAAGGCACTAGGAGGGGCAAAACTAAGCAGTGGTTGGTGCTGGTTATGATGCCTCCAAAACAAATTTTAAAAAAGACTCTTTTGTATTCAAGAGTTACAAATTTTTAGATTTTACCAACAAAAAAAAGGGGTGTGTTTGGATGTGAGGTAGAGTAATATAGAGTATAGTAAACCCAAAATCATGAAAGAATAATGTATGATGAAGTTATGATAACCTTTTATTTTTAGTTGCTTGATATGGAATTTTTTTTTTCCTTTTTGTATAAAAAGTAAAAATTTTTTTGTAATTTAGTGGCAACTTTTTCACTTTTTTGAAAAAGAGTTAGGTAAATTTGAATTTTTTTAAAAAAGAAGGGGGAGAATTTGAATTTCAAAATTTTTATTTTACTCTACTCTCATTTAACTCACACCCAATCACACCCAAAGTTTCATATTTTTATGTTGGCCCAACAAAAGAATTGAAAATTCCCTTCTTAAGTTATAGTTAATTTAAATATTTTTCTAAATGCTCCCTCTCCCAATAATTCACACCCCCCCCCCGGTAACCAAATGAAAATTTCATGATTTAGCCGTTGTAGTGGCTCAGTGAGATAATTACTTATTAAACTTGTTTGGTATTCCTTCTCTTTTTCCATGATAGCCATCTAATATAGTGTTATAAGAGTCATAAAAAGCTCCAAGAAATGGAGCATTCCATTTTAAAAGAATTTTGCTACATGAATTAGACATTTTAGAAAAAATAGAAGTTAGAAGTATGCCAAACATGCGCTTAGTAGGGTTGGATAGGTGGTAAGGTTTTCTTTTGTATGAGGCTTAGGAAAAAGATCAGCCCTTTGAGATCATCCTAGCCAATGATATAACACTCTAAAAGTCTAGTACTCCTTTGAAAAACTTATTTGGATATAGACCTAGAAATTTTCCTTGGGTGCCTCTATGTACAAAAAAATAAAAAATAGAAAATCTTATGTGGGCCAATTTTAAAAATAATCCTAAATTTCCACTTAATCAAGGGGAGTTTGAGGAAGTGTAGATTAAAAAACACATTTTATCATAAAGTTTTCTATACCACATTTTGTTACACTAGACTTTATTATACTTTTTGTGATAAAAGAAAGATTAGTTTAGGAGTAAAAGGTAATTGGTATTACATAAAAAATTAGTTTACGGTAATTGGTATTACATAAAAAATTAGTTTGCATTTTGACTACACTTTTTTTCATGCAAACATGGTAAATACTTTAACTCCACCTATACTATTACTCCTACTAAATAACAGCAAGGTTTGGGGTAAATTTTGTAGATGCTAATAAATTGTGAGTGCTTTTTTGAGCGGTTAAATTTTCTACGCCAAGTCTAGATAGCTAAAACATGTTGGGATATATTCAATTTTGTTGGGTTCGTTTTTCTTTGAAGCATTTTTTTTTGGTAAATTCACTTCAGATTTCTAGAATTTTTAAAATAGGCTTACATAGTTTCAGTTTTTAGTGATATACCCTTGCTTTCCATTTTAATAAGTTTCATCATCAAAATTAGTAGCCTATCTCTATATCCCTATATGTATAATTTCAAAAGCTTTGAGTTATTTTTTTCTAGTTTGGAACATTGATAGTTAATATATTTACTAGGAGTAATCCTATGTAAACCCATTTTTTTATAAATCAGGATCCATTTATTAGATATAAATAAATTATAATGACAATCAACACATGTACTTATAATTGGTTTTACTTGATCCAATCCTTGCATGACCAACCACTAAATTGATGGAAGTTTCAAAATACATTGTTAGGCTTCATACGCATGAGATGGCTACTAAAAGAGAGACCATTGGAACACGGTAAAATTATGGTATTTTTCTAAATAGTTACGTACTCATTTGTGTTTAATAGATAAAGGTTAAGTTTTCACATTAACAAAAGTTAAGCAAATTTCCTGCTAGTTGCCCATTTTCAATAGAACTATAAAAATAGGCAACATGAAAGATATTAAAATGGAAACAAATAAACAGTTAAATAAATAAACATTATTAGTCTTAAGACGCTGTAACAATCTCGAATGCCAACTTTGAAACCTCCGGATAAATGGGTAGTAGAGGTCCATTGACATCCTTACTTTGGATTAATTTAAATAATCTAAGGGGTTAAAAATGAACTCTTACCCTAATGATAAGAGGTATATGTTATTACGTGCCTGCGAGGTTTGAACCTAAATATAGGCAAGTACCTTTCCTCCCTCGAGGCTATACTCTTTCACTTCAGGTCCACTCCACTCACTTGTCTTTCACCTGAGGTTTACCCTAACTTGAGGGCTCACTCAACAGTGGGTTAGGGCTCCTAGCCCACTAAGTTGCGGTTAAATATCAAGACAATAACAATAGCAATCTACGGGGTTATCCCTGGACATGAACCATAGGGTTGGATGGTTTGAAATCAAGGTATTTGCGTGGCAGTGCATTTCAAAAAAAAAAAATTTAATGCCTAGAGGATGTGTTTGGAAGTGGAATAAATTTTTTGTGGAATTGGATAGCTAATACCATCCAAACTCATCCAATGGTATCATTGCATGGATGGAATTCCATTTATTCCAAAGGCAAATCCAATTCCATATTTAGTTGCATCTAGATAAATGGGGGACAAAGGGCAAAAAGATTTAAAAAATATAATTCCACCCCCCATTCAAAACTAACTCAAGTAAAATATGTATAAAAAGACTTAAAAAAATATAATTACACCCCCTACTCAAAGCAGCTAAAGTTATCATATCTTTCGATGGAATTATCTAAGCTCTCATACTATGTATTAATTCACTATAGTATTAAAACTAAAATAACATTATCTCAGGCACTAAAAATATATACAAATTAGAAGTAAGTGAAATAAAATATAAAAATTTTCTTATCCCATTTTTATCTCCCTTACCCTGCATCGAAGAGAGGAATGAGGAATGAGGAATGAGACATAATGTCCTACGTCCTTAACTTCACATGGGGATAAGTCTAGCGATGGATATGATGGGGCGACAATATCTTATCAGCATTGATGACAGCCACAAGACATAAGAAGCAGGAGCGGTACTGCATGAGCTCCACATCTGCACGTCCTCGGATGTACCTACATCTTCCCAAAAAAAAAAAAAAAAAAAAAGGGAAAAAAAGTGCCTCGCAGGAAATATGGTCAGAGATGCGCTGGCCCACCTGTTTTAGCAATTTCTGCACTGACCTTTTTTTTTTCTTAGAAAATTAGAAAAACACTCTTTTGATGGATTGATTTTAAAAAATAAAAAACTGGTTAAAGAAAAAACTAAATGGAGCATTTCAATGTTAGTCAAAATTTGACTGTAAGGCCATTCGACTATATCCCACGCAATAAAATCAATCAACTTTTGTGATAGAATTACAAATTAGTGCTCGTGAATACTGGTTTGGCTGGATAGTTGTTGGTGATTACGGAAAAGGCTAACACCATTTTATCCCTTTTTCATGGTGCTCTTTAGAACACATTTACTAATTTTACTTATAATGTGAAGAAGGTAAATAATTATTTTAAAAAATACAAAAGTAAGAGGAGTTAAATCGATAAATGATTGCATTTTATCATTTAATGAGAAGAGAATATAATTTTTTAGCTTTTTGTATTAAAAATAGATATTTTTTTGTCAATTAATGAAATGAAAAGGTTATTTTTTAACCTTTTTATTGTAAAAATTTAGAAGATACTTTTTGAAAGGTAGCATTTTGCTTTGACTTTCTTTTATTGTGCTTGAAAAGGACACGTCACTTTAACTTTACATTGAAGTGAATTTACCAAAGAGGCTCTTAACTGCCGACTAGTCCCTCCAAATATTATGAGGCTTTAACTTCAAAGAAACATACACTTAAAAAGGAGTATAACTATAGGATCGCAATAGGTTGGGTATAAATAAGACCCACTCTGCCCCCCTTCTATTAGGTATGAGTTTGGTAGTTGTTTCTTTATGCGGAGCGCGTGTTTGGGTTTTATTGGCCTAACTTGCCGTGCTCCGAATATATAACATTTATATACTAGTTACTAAAGTAATACACAAAACTCATGTGTTGTAGGTGGTTTTGAGGCTTAACATGAGGCATATGAGAAGAGAAAGTGGCATGTTTAACCTCTAGTACATACATTCTTATCTATTTTTACATATTTTAAAAGTTTTAATATTTAAATTTTGGTTTTGATAGAATTCCCCTTGAATTTTTTTAGGAATCTCAATTTACCCCTCAAGTTTTAATTTGTCCAATTAGACCTTTTCATTTATTGGAATATGTAACTGTTCACTACTTCTATCAACCCACCATTGAAATCGATAACGGAAGTGTTCACAAACTCATTAAATATAATGTTACCGTCAATAAATTAAGGGCTTTTCGAAAGGTTGGCTCCATAGGCATTTTGAGAGGGAAAAAAAGTAGATTTTAACTTGAGTCCACCAAAGAGAGGAAAGGGCTTAGGGTTTTATCCACTTTCTACCAAAGAACAACCATAAGCCACCACCACCAAAACTCCTCAAAACCCCATGAGCAACCAACACTAAAGTAAAAGACATCCCATCTTAGAAAACCCCATGAGCCACCACCACTAAAATTGCAATCCCAACCCAAAAGCATAAAGGGATTCTCTTCTCCTCAGTGGGGTCTTCCCCTTCATCTGCCTCTTCGTTTTCATTTACATCTCCTCATCTATCGTTTCTCTAGACCGTTAACCTAGCTATTGGAGGTCAGTTGATTTGTCTTGATTGCTTGTTTGTTGCTTAGTCTTTATTATATATGATCTGCTAAAATGGGGTTTGAGTGCTTTCCTTGATGGCATTAGATTATATGAAATCGGGAGTCTTCTTTTGACAAATACCCAATTGGATGGATGGCGAATTTTTTATTATATATGATTTGCTAAAATGGGGTTTGAGTGCTTTCCTTGATTGTGTTAGATTATGTGAAATCTAGAGTCTTCTTTTGACAAATGCCCACTTAGATAGATGGCGAGTTCTTCATTATATATGATTTGCTGAAATGGGGTTTGAGTGCTTCTCTTGATTGCATTAGATTATGTGAAATCTAGAGTCTTCTTTTGACAAATGCCCACCTGGATGGATGATGAGTTCTTTATTATATACTGAAATGGGGTTTTTACTTAGTTCTTTCTCAGATAATCGAAGTTTCTCCATCTAAGTAGAGGACTGATGAATTAGGGTTTATCCATCTAAGTCAGAGACTAATGAATAATGAAATGGGGGTGACCATTTGACCCATTGTGGGTATCAAATTGACCCCTTTTTTTTAAGTTTAATTGCTGGATGGAGGCTAGAGGTGATGAGGATAAAAGGGGCTTGATGTGGATTAGGGGTCTGTAGAACTCTTTATTAGGTTGGCTTAACCTCCATTTTAAGAAATCTTTACTTTGTTAATCTTATGTGTGATTTAAATTGTGATTTAATTCAATGATTAATAATGGTGGGATCGGTCAAAGTGAGATTTTCAAATAAATACTCATGGGTTTTTTTTCTTGTAGTTTTCAAATTGTTTGACTTAATTATCTCCTTAACCTACTACTTCTCACCTCCCTGCTCTCTCTTTCTTCCTATAATGTAAATGGCACAGAAGTGCATTTGTCTCCTTTTAAAGATTTTTGAGGCACTTGTATTTTAAGAGCCTTAACACTTTTTGGTTGTTATTTAGGAATCAAAGAATCGCAAATGAAAATGGAGTGGTTGCATAGAGAATCGAATTACAAAGTAGTTAATGGTTTGGAATTTCTTTTTTTACAGTAAGCAGATTCTTGTATTTTTTGTTTATTATGAATGTTTGCCTTTATATTTTTTTAATTGTACCCAATCATATTGCAATGAAGGGGGTGGGTATTACATTGTTAGCATGCACTATGGTGGACATTTTGTAAACAGGGGAGCTAAGGTTTACAAGGGCAAAAAGGTGGATCACTTTGATTTTTGTAACTCAGATATGATGTTTTGTTTAAAAGTGTATGTAATGGTCTTGAAACTAGGTATATGACAGAGGAAGGTGAAGTCATTCCAGTATAAGATGCATGCTCATGCATGGAGGAAATTAGGCACAGCTATTGATGCATTTGAGATGGATTTGTTTCTTGACAGAAGTAAAGGGATTGATTTGTATGTGGAACATGAAAGATTGAATGTCAATATACAAAGCTAGGCTGATTCCAATGTACCCCAAAATTTAATAGATGACCATATCCCTAACATGCAATCAATTAGAATAGAATGTGAAAGCCTAAATGGGAATATACAGAGCTAGGTTGATTCAAATATACTCCAAAATTTAACACATCATCATATCCCTAACATACTGTCAGTTAGAGTGGAATGTAAAAGACTAGATGGGAATAAACAAAGGCAGGTTGATTCAAATTTGCCCCAAAATTTAATAGAGGACTATATCCCTAACATGCAATCACTTAGAGTAGAATGTGAAAACATGAATGTGAATAAACAGAGCTAGGTTAACTCAAATCTACCTCAAATTTAACACAGGACTATATCCCTAACATGCAATCGGTTAGAGTAGGAGGATTGATCATGAGTACGGTGGATACTGTGTGAATTTTGACAGTAGTGATTTGTACTCACTGGATGGTTTGTTAATGATCATGAGGTGAAGGGATTGATCATGATGGCAGTTATTTATTATCTGATAATTCCAGTGATGAGGATGATGATACCTTATATAAAGCAACCGTTGATCATGATGTTGAGCTTGTTGAGTAAGGAATTAGAATGAGCAGGGGACAGGGAAAGGTGAGGGTGAGGCTGGGGAAGTGTATGATTTTGATGAGCTAAGGAGTCTTAGTAGTTCATCAAAAGTTAGATGATGAAGAAGGAAACATACAAACCCTTAGGAGAAAAAAAGGGATGAAGTATCCAAGGTTCAATCCACTAACTAATATGGCTGATCGAAAATTCACTCTTGGTTTGATATTCAGCACTACAGATGTAATTACGAGTCCTTTGACAAATTATTCAATCAAGAATGGAAAGGATCACAGATACATTGTGAATGAGAAGCATAGGATTAGAGTTGCTTGTAAGGATCCCAAATGTGGCTGGTTGTTCTATGCTTCCAAAATGCAAGGTGAGGAATCAATGCAGATTAAGACCCTTCGTAAAAATTACAAATTTAATAGGTCTTATAAAGTTGTTAAACTAAATGCTTCATGAATTCCAAAGTATTTCAAGCATAAGATTAGGTCCAACCCTACATAGCTTGCAAAGTCTTTACTTAAAACAATCCAGCAGGAGACTCTGCTTAAAGTTAACAGATAGACTACATACAGGGCTATTAAGAAGTCAGCCTCATTGATTAATTGGAGTGACAATGAACAGTATGCCATGTTATGAGATTGCAATGAGGAAGTGAGGAGAATAAACCCTGGTAGTATTGTGAAGATCAAGTCAAAAGCTACTGGATATAGTTTAGGTTTGTCTACATTCAAAAGGATGTGCATATGCTTTGCAGCTCTGAAGAAAGGATTTACTGAATATTGCATGCCTGTCATTAGGTTGGATGGGTGTCATCTAATAGAGCTAAAGGCTAATATACTACTTACAGCTATAGGCAGAGATGGAAGCAGTCAAATGTATCATATTGCCTATGTAATAGTAAAGGCAGAGACAGCTAAAACTTGAAAATGATTTGTGAAATTATTGAAAGAAGATTTGTGCATGGTAAACTTGTACAGTTGAACCATCATATCTGACAAACAAAAAGCATTTCTTTTTTTTTTAAGCTTAATCAATACATTTCAGTTTAGGTATATGTATATACTGAATGTAATGCATCTTTTTCCTTTGTATGTTGTTATTATGTAGGGTATGAGGGAGGCAATTGAAACATTGCTACCCAATTCAAAATATAGATTTTGTGTGAGGCACATGTGTAACAATTTCAAGTCAAAACATAGAGGCTAACTTTGAGGTAATTGTTTTGGAAAGCTACAAGGGCCACAAGGATTGTTGATTTTGAGAGGGTTATGGCAGAGCTAAAGGAGGTAGATGACAAGGGATTTGATTGATTAAGTAAAAAACTAGCTGTGAACTGGTCTCAATCACAGTTTAATCCTTTCCCGAAATGTGGCTTTCAAGGGAATAACTTGTGTGAGGGATTTAATGGGACAATTTTCGAAGCTAGGGGAAAGTCTATAATAACAATGCTATTGCGCTTGAAATGATGTTGAATGCAAAAGAATTAAGTTCAACATTCACACATTCAAACAAACGAAGGAATGAGAATAAAAACTACCGATCATCATTAAATTCCCTTTTATTTACATGAGTTCAGTGCTCTAACCTTGAGAATGCAGACTGTTTACAAGCTTTAGAAATTTATAGTCCCCCCCCCTCAAATCTCAGGTGTGACCCAAACTAAGCAAAATTGAAAATTTTACATGCAAAGGGGAGAAAATATAGAAAAAATGAGAAAAATAGGTGGTGAGAGTGGCCCAAAATCACAAATAGACTGTAGCCAAATTGGCCACTATTTGTCACATTTTCTTCTTTGTTTACTTCTTCAGTGCCTCCAAGGTAATGAAACCTGTAATTTGGGAGTAATGAATGACAACTAAAAGTACCGAATTTAATCTTAGAATTATCTATGATTTTTTATAATCACCACTTTGATTTTATAAATTGCTTTTATGCAAGCAAATATTGACAAAGCTGTGTCATTCTGGAACTATGGCTTTTAAGGAACAGAATGAAACTTAAGAAAGTCTTTCACAACTTTTGAGATGGCCTAAAACCATTCAATTGGGAGAAACAAAGAAGAGCATAGTTTCATCCATCGAACTTCTCTTTCACTCAATAGCCTTGAAATTCAATCTTTATAATCATTGACACCATGTATCTTCTTGCCTAGAACCATTTCTCAACTTAAGCTTGTGAGGGGAAGAAGAATAGAAAGAGTTTGGATGCTTGTAGAGTGCCAAGTGCCTGAGAATCCTCTTGCAGTCCTTCTTTGGAAATTTTGGAGTCTTGGAAATCTTGCTTGAACGTTGTTGGAACCTTCTTTTAATCTCCTCCCCCAAGTGCCCAAGTGTACTTTTTATAAAGTTCAAAGGTAGTTAAGGAGTTACAAGGACTTGGGTTTGAAATAAAGCAAAAAAACTGCGTGAAACCATCAGGAACCACCTGTAGGTCCCATAGTCACTGATAGGCCTATTTATAGATTTTTTCACATGCAACACGTTTTCATCAGTTTAGGGCCCAAACAATGTCCAAACTTCATGAAACTTGGTGGGAGCATTCCTAGAACTATTTTGAGCATGCCATAGAAATTTCATCATGCTTTGACCTTTTGAAATTGGTCAACTCACCCATTGACATTTTATGAAAGTGGGCTCTCACTTTAACTGTATGGGGTCCAAATGACCTCGAATGATCTTGAAACTTGGAGAAGTTGATGTTAAGAATATTTTGAAGGCTCCATCCAAATTTCATATAATCTGAATTCCTAAAAATATGGTTTTGATCAGTGGCCTCTTGATTATATATTTTAAGTCAGTGTCCCCTAGTATTGTAAACAGTCAATCGGTTTTTCACCGAAATGATGTCCAATTGCCTTAAAACTTTAAGGATCTGATCTTGAGCATATTTTGAGTTTTTATCCAAATTTCAGCAACATTAGCCTCTTAGAAAAAGGTCTTTGGTCAATGACCCCAAGGTTTGGTGGTCATTAACCACTAAGCTGACGTATAGCTAAAGTAGAGTCAGATAAAGTCCCCCTTTATTTGAAATTTGAAGAGTCATTTATAAACATGACTTGAGCTTTACATCCAAATTTCATCAACTTTGGTCACTTGGAAGTAAGAATTCGGTCAGTGACCCCAAGGTTTGACTATGTGAATGAAGCCTACAATAAAGATACATGACTAAAGTATTATAACACTGTGTGAGAGCCAATGCAAGCTAGGAATGACTAGCCAAAGATTGGGACTGCTCCTTTACTACCTCTAGATGTAAGAATACTTTCTGGGAGACTTAAGAAAGCTAGGAAGAGAGAACCTGATGAAGCTCCCAAAGGGTATAAGCTCAAAAAGAAGCAGACGACTATCAAGTGTTCTAAATGGGGGAAGGATAGGCACAACAAAAGGAACTTTGAAGCACAAGGGAAAGGAAATCATATAGCAAAGGAAAATGAAAAAAGTATAAGGAGTAAAGTCATTACCATAAAGAGAGAAAAATAGACTTGTACAAGCCAAAGGAGGAAAATCCCAGTGAGTAATCATCCCATGTTTTTTAATATGGAATCTAAGTTCTTATTTCATTTACATAATATTTTGTGAATACAAGTGACGCTCTCACAATTTAGACCCCCAACTCCAAGTGTAAGGCCACTAGCATCAATGGGATCTACCATGATGGATATTGCTATAAGGCCACTAGCTCCAATCTTCAAAGGTTCATCTTCATCCAACTCAGCATCAATGGGATGTAATACTCCGGCCCAGCTTGACCTCGTTTAGTGGCTAATTAATCTTGTTTTCGTTGCTAATCGCGTTTTGTTTATGTTTTTATTTTCGTTGCGGGTCATGGATAGGTAGTTGGGTTGAGTTTGACCTGGATTAAGTAGACCAAGCCCTTTTTCGTAATTTTAGCTTTTCTAAGACATGGTCATTTTTGCATCATCTTGATGTCAACACGTGTCTTTCGTTGAGCTCGTTAACTTTCGTAACTACGTCGTTTGCAACCAATGTCGTGCGATTCCATTGGACCTGGATTTGACTCAAACTGAAAATAGAATTATGACTTGGACCCTCTTGTAATTTGGACTTACCCATTAGCTTATATAACTTCATCCATCGACTAAAACTCACGTTCTCTCTCATTTTCCTCACTGTGCACGTGGAGTTTCTCTCCCTCTCTTGAATTCTCTCCTCCATCGACCACCTCCATCGATCAAGCTCAATTGAGGAATTGAGGAAGTTTGGTTCTTTGCATGTGAGGTGAGTTGGAAATCCTTCCATCTCTCTCATCTCCTTTCTCTATTTCTTCTCCTTCTTGTTTCCCTATTGCATGGTGTGTCTGTGCTTTGAAATTCTTTCCAATTCTCATGCATGCATGTTGTTTGATTGGTGTTAGGTTGTGTTTGGGCCCAAGGACAACAAGTTGTGTAATTGAATTCAATTGAGGCAAGTATAACCATAACTTGTGAAAACCCATGTTGGTATGCCTTTGATTTTGGTTAGTTCACCTGAATTTGTATGGAAAAATATGTTTACAGCCCATTTGATTACTCATTTGATTAGTACTTGTCTATCTCCATTGGATAGTTGCAACTCTGATGGTTTTACCGGAATTTTGTACGTGCTTCAGAACATTGACTTCGTGCATGTACGGTTAAGCCGTATGTCACTTACGGCTTAAAGTCCAGAGAGAGTAAAAATCCAGTTTTCCTCTACGGCTAGGGCACGGCTAAGCCGTGTATTGCCCTACGACTAAGCCGAACCTCAACCGTGGCCCAGCCGTAGATCAGTACAGGGTGCCTTTTTTGGATTTAACTGAGAGCACTCAAATTGACAGACCTTCTACGGCCCAGCCACGGCTAAGCCGTAGAACACACACGGCTCTGCCATTACACATACTGTTGTAAGGTCACCGAGTCCAATCTTCTGAGGTCCATCTCCATTCAACTCAACATTAATGGGATCTGCCATGACATTAACTGCTATAAGGCCACCATATCCAGTCTTCAAAGGTCCAACTCCATTCTGTGGAGAGGTAAAAAATGCACAACCTTGTCATCCTTGTAAACAGTAGCCACAAGGAACAGTACAAGCCAAGGTAGTGCTGGAAAGGGTCAGAGTAGAAATGCAAACTAATTTGTGATTGTATGTATTTTTTATCACTATTGGGTTGATATATTTTTTGTGTTTTAGGGGATACTTGACAATATGTGTTTTGCAATGAATGTTGACAAATCTGTGTATGCTTTTTGCAATGAATCTTGACAATATGTATTTTTCAATAAATCTTCACAGTAAGTATTTTGCAATGAATCTTGACAGGAAGTGAGGACTATCTCAATTTGATCAAAGAAATTGTTAGTTTCTCAATTCTATTCAATGAAAGCAAACTTCCATACCTCTAGTAGTGAATTGATTGATTTAAAATATTCAACTATCATGTTATCAATGATTTAAAATATTCAACTATCATGTCTCAAACACGGGCCCTATTTTGATTAATTCAATGATAATAAGCATCCTCGAGGGCCCCATGATGCTAATAAAATTTGGATTGATATTGCCTCTATTGGTATATACATTGTAACTCATATTTATTTCTTAATGTCCCTTTACCATGTGGTAGTGCTAGCAAATATTTACTCCAAGGTCTAATCATGGTGACTTGTTTTAGGATAAAATTTCTCCAGAAGCACAGTTGTGCAAATGTTCTCCTTGAGAGCAACTAGAATCAAAGGCAAATAATGCTGGAGACATGGACTTGTTCTGGCACCAATTTGTTACTGTAGAAATAGGCAGAATCATCAAAATTGGTATTTTGCACCCAAATCAAGTTCAAACTAGTGTTGGGTTATCTATAGCAATTGACAAAACCCATCTACATGCACTCAGCCTTTGAGTCTCATTTGGATGGATTGAGTTGTTGGGTTTAAAAGGTTTATAGAGTTCTAGATTTTTAGATTGCAAGGCAAACAATATGCAACAAAATAAATAAAGTAAACTTATAAGCAACAACGTAATCAACCACACAAAAAGAAGACAAGTAAATTTTTACATGGAAGCCCCAATAGAAAAAAACCATGAGTCACACAGGCTAAAAACTAAGCATCAATTTCAAGCGGTTATAAGATGTACTCACAATCTTATACAGTCAGTCTCTCAACCATAAGATGTAGTTCCTTTTGCAAAAATCTACAATACAACTAACTCTGCTATTGGCGCTTGATCCACAACACTTTGTTTTTACAAGATAAATAATCTCCTACAAGTAAGTAGAAGCAATAGCTCTAAAATTAGAAACCTTCAGCAACTCTTACCAATGAAAACTCTAAGGTACCGTTTGGTTCGCTGTAATGAAGGCCGGAATGGAATGGCCATTCCATTGGAATGGCCATTCCCACGTTTGGTTCGTGAAAAAACGGCGGAATGACCATTACTTCAGGAATCACCATTCCTTTATACAAGGGAATCACCATTCCGCCGGGGGGGCGGAGGAATGGCCATTCCATTCCTTTCCCAATTTTATTTTTGACGAATTTTATTTTAAAAAGCTAAATTTATTAATTTTTTAATATTTTAATAAAATATAAATAAATATTATTATATAAATCATAAAATAAACATAGTTGAAATTAAATTTAAAATATCAAAATTTTAAGAATAAAATTATATACAATGTTTGGTCACATAAAAAAATTAAAATTTATTTTAAAAAGCTAAATTTATTAATTTTTTAATATTTTAATAAAATATAAATAATATTATTATATAAATCATAAAATAAACATAGTTGAAATTAAATTTAAAATATCAAAATTCTAAGAATAAAATTAAATACAATGTTTGGTCACATAAAAAAATTAAATTTTATTTGAAAAAGCTAAATTTTTTAATTTTTTAATATTTTAATAAAATATAAATAAATATTATTATATAAATCATAAAATAAACATAGTTGAAATTAAATTTAAAATATCAAAATTTTAAGAATAAAATTATATACAATGTTTGGTCACATAAAAAAATTAAATTTTATTTGAAAAAGCTAAATTTATTAATTTTTTAATATTTTAATAAAATATAAATAAATATTATTATATAAATCATAAAATAAACATAGTTGAAATTAAATTTAAAATATCAAAATTTTAAGAATAAAATTATATACAATGTTTGGTCACATAAAAAAATTAAATTTTATTTTAAAAAGCTAAATTTATTAATTTATTAATATTTTAATAAAATATAAATTTTATATAAATTTTATATTTGGTCAGTTTAATATAAATTTTATTCCATTCCTGGTATCATTCCATCATACCAAACACAGGAATCGGAATGAAAGTCCTATTACTGGATTGATTCCTCTGTCTAACCAAACGTTGGAATAAGAATTACCATTCCTGCCTCATTCCATTCCAGGCTCATTCCAGCCTCCATTCCATTCCTTCCAGCAATCATTCCAGCGAACCAAACGCTACCTAAAGGAAAAGGATGATCTCCAAAAAGTATTCTCAACTTAGAATATGAGATTTGTGCTTTAGGGTTGAAAGAAAATCCCTATTTATAACTTACAACTTGTGCCTCATAAGGATAGCCCTTGTAGAACCAGAACTGCCAATTCCTTAAAAAAATACTTATTTTAGAATAAAAACTACTAGTTTTTGCACAAATAAGAAACAAACCACAAACAAGAAAGTTTTGTCTAATCCTATGAATTAGCCAACTTACTAAAAAAAAACTAATAGGGTTATCTACTCTTCTGTTTTTGTATATATTGGAATATGGCAACTGTGCTCCAAAACAGAGAAGTAGTGCCAAACGATGAATCATTTTTAGCAGAAAATGCTCCACATATAACTACTCTGCAAAGGTCATTTTCAATTTAATGAAATGGCAATAGTTTTGGAACCAATTGGATATCCTCTCACTTTAATCATCATATCATATAGAAAAAGGGAGAGATAGACAAGTTTAGGAGAAACTAAGAATCCTCCCCTTAAGTGAAAAATCAAAATAAATAAAGAGAAAAATAAGAACAAAATCAAAAGCCCTGATTCACCAGCTAAAAGATGTTTTTTTTCTCCCTCAACATAAGATGAAATTTCAAATCCAGTCATCATCAAAATTATGTGATATTAAAAGGCTAGACAATCTACCCAATCATCATCCATTAAACATTGAAGAACAACAATACACATTACACTACAGTCAACCTTAAACCTACCCAACTATTACTGATGACACAGACCCAGTCATTACAACTCAAAATCTGCCATACCCACCAGTCATTACAACTCAAAATCATCTTCTCCTACAGCAAGCCCATTCACATCTCAATCAGTCACATTTCTCCCATAAAGAAGTGTAGCAATCAACGACCATGAAACAACAAAAATATAATATGCCCACAATTTCCTTCCTAAGCTCCATTCTTCTCAAGTTGGTTCTCACTCCCTCTCACCTTTCGTAGTAATCTAGGAATAATCCACGTGACCGACTGCACATTTCTGGATCAACCACTGAAAGTAACCACATACTTAATCTTCACATGCAACAAGTCTTCTGCCCAAATTGAGATCAGTCCAAGATGTCCTCTGGTTCGCCCTCTTACTACAAAAACAAATGCATTCCATGCTAATTTCTTGCTTCACACTACATTTCCCCTTTTTCCACCTTCCCACTCCCCATATTGCGCACGTGAAGAAGATGATTTGATTGAACCATATCTAGGGCTTCGTCTTTGGGTTTTCATTCTCTTGGGTTTCCTTAAAATGTTGCAAAGGAAGGCCTTTTAAAACCAATCTGGATCCAAGGTACCGAAAATGCCCTTACTCTAACCATGTGTAGCTAACGTGGGAAGACTTCTACTATCAATTTCAATGGTTGGTTGACAGAAATGGCTAATAGTTACATAATCCAGTAAATTAAAGGTTCTAATTGAACAAATTAAAATTTAAGGGGATAAATTGAGATTCCTAGGAAACTTTAGGGGCCATTTTGTCAAAAAACCTCAAATTTAACTTGAACCACTCAAACAAGGCGGATATGGTATTATAATGAGTGACCTATCATAAGGCGGGGATGGTTTGGGTTTACAATAACCCATACCAAACCCTCCCCTTTGCCATCCCTAAGTGGAACTATAATTTGTGACTAACCTATTAAAAATCTAAGCAGCTAATAAAAAATGCTCAGTCATTACCATAAGATTAACAGTATATTAAAAAAGGTATGATTAATGAATATGCTTAAATTCATATTAATCTCAACCTTAAAACATATATGATGAATTGTTAGGATTTTCAATAAATGGTCCCCAATGTGGAGTTTCACCCTTTCACATTGGATTTCTCTAGGCAAAAAAATATTCCTAAGCTCATTCACTCATTAGCTCAACATAATGATGAGCTAGTGGGGCTCACCAGTTGATCCATCCTAGTGGGCCACAAAATATAGACCCCCTTTGGTCACCACTCCCGTAGATTGGCATCCATCTACATGGACTAGATTGTTGGATAGATGGAACACTGATCATTTTGGAAGTTGGAAAACTGTTGGCTATTGATCGAGAAATTAGGCTGACCATCCAAGCTTTTTCACCATAAATAGATAGGGAGGGAGATCTTTCAATTTTTCTCGTCTCACACCCAGGTGAAGTCCCAGATGAGCCCCCACAAGCATTTTTTTTAAATGAGCAGATGAGTGCAAAGTATAAGGCCCCCATCTCTCGGCAAAGCCACTTGCGATTCGTATTCAACAAACCTACCTTCGGTAAGGCAAAAACGTTCTACTTCGCACTAAACATCTGCATCTAGGCAATAGGGCCTGTTGAACATCTGCATTTAGACAATGGGGCCTGTTTGTTTGCATGAACAAGGGGCCCTTCAATGAACTAGGCAATGGCCACCACCCTTACGGCCTCACAAAGCTAGGGATGTAAATGGGTCAATTGCAGTAGCGATACATGGTGGATTTGGAATCGGAACCGTTAATGAGAATATGGAACTAAAATCAAAACCGAAATCGTGTAGAAACTAGTTGCCTGATTTTGGAACCAAAACCATTAATTAGAAGATGGAATTAAAAAAGAAGGGGACCAATTCTGTATATGAGACAGGGACAGGTCTAAATTTAGGTAGAGAATGATTTTTGGAAAAAAAAAATTGAACATTTTGAAAGGAGTTTTAAAAAATTAAAGTAACATATTTGGTGTCAAGTCCACTTACCAGAGCCAAGATGGAATAAGACCCATACTTGTTTAGGTCACGGGTCTAAAATATGGATCCAAATTCAGATCAGTTTATTTGTTGGGAACTAAATAAGGACTAAAAAGTTAAAATAATATGCCGGGTGTCAAGTCCATTGACCGGAACTAAGGTGGAATAGGACCCACATTTGTTTAGGTCAAGGGTCCAAAATATGGATCCAAATTCGGATCGGTTTACTTGTTGGGAACAAAATAAGGACTCAATGGAAGAGCCAGAGCGCCTTCCTTCATTTATTTCAGGTAAGAAATACAT
This sequence comes from Sextonia rubra, assembly GCA_037013555.1. NCBI lineage: Eukaryota > Viridiplantae > Streptophyta > Magnoliopsida > Laurales > Lauraceae > Sextonia > Sextonia rubra. The sequence goes on from JASUAD010000001.1 coordinate 129,734,966, forward strand.
GACTCTCAACTATTCATTTCCTAATAGCAGAAGATGTTACTTGGCCAAAACATAATAAAACTATTGCAAATATTCCACATGAGTCACACTACAAGACGAGCAATGTCAACTCCTCAAGACAACACTGGTGGCTGTTTTAATATTAATTAGGATACGTGTGTTTCAGTACTGAGAGATTAGATCCAAGTGTTTTATTAAAAAAGAACGCAAACACGATTCTCGACTCCAGATCTTGGATTCTTCTGCTCGATGACGCTCAGCTGTCAATGGACGGCCAAAGTTTCTGTGATCTGAAGCCAAGATCACGAGTTTCTCTCTCTCTCTCTCTCTCTCTCTCTCTCTCTCTCTCTCTCTCTCTCTGAGGTGAAGAATATGCGAAATTTCCTCTGTGTTTTCATGCATGCGACTTGCATATATATACTAAGAAGAGAACGGTGAGTACTAGTAAAAAGCCCAAGGAAAGGCTTGAGGAAGGTGTTTTACTACAAGTGCATTGTAATTGTAACGTTATTAAGGAAGGTGTGTTACTACAAGTGCATCGTAATTGTAACCTTATTCAGTGTGGACGGTGATAAATTTCTTGTCCTCATCCATTTATTTAAGTAGGCCCAGAAAGATTTTTAAGTACTGGTCTTAAAGATTAGTGCATACTTTCAGCAGTTGGTGCAAATCAACGACATCATACTCTCTACTCACAACTCTATCTGCACCAAATGAAGCGACCACATAATGGGTCAGCTTATTTTGACCCATTGGCAGAACTAGGATTTTCATTTGCAGGAATAGACAATAGGCATAGTATTACTGTCTTCAATATACTACAAAAAAAAGTGACTTGTGGCACAAAAAAAAAAAAAAAAAACTTTTGTTACCAGAGGTTTTTTTCTGTCTCTAAAAGTCAAGCATAACTTTTAGTAGCTTTTTTTTTTTTTTTTGCTGCTAAAAGTGTCATAAAAGCTTAGACAGTGCAGGCCAAAGCCAAAAAATAAACAAAACTTTTAGTGGCAAAAAACATTTCTGCTGGTAAAAGTGGGTTTTTCTGTCACTAAAAGTCACTTTTTCTGTAGTGTTATTTTGTTTTTTATTTTTTAGGAGAACAAGCTATTTATATCTAAAAGGATATTGGATTCAATTTAGTCAGAAAGCAGGATATTGATAATGTCTAATCCTGCCACCCCAGGTCAACGGCGGACTGCCCCACAAGATGTATAAAGTTGTTCTTTTTAACAGATTATTAGATTTCCAAATAGTGTTGCAAGTGATAGAGAGGATGTTGGGAAAAGACGTACCACTGGGAAGTAGCTGTAAATCTAATATGGCTTGCAACTCAAATCAAATCTACGGATCTTGACATATGCATTGAACAATAGATAATCTGAAATTCTAAAAGCGCACATTGAGCCAAGATCTTGATAACGAGTGATTTGAAACTGATCTATAAACTATCACAGGTTGAGATCAATGGCTTTAATAGAATAGGGCTTTGTGGTAGCTCCCTTGTCACTCATTCCAAGACGCATAAGTGTTAATGAATACTTTGTGAAATCATGAGTCACTTTTGTACATGACCATAAAGAAATTTCTTCCCTTCAAATAAATCCTATTAGAAATCAAGTTCAATAATTCCCACAAAGATTAGCCAAAGAGTCCTAAATGGATAGGCTTCCTAAAAGTGAATTTAAGAGAAATTTATTTAAATTAAAACTAAAGGAAAAAATATTTTAAAATTAGTGGACTCAACGTGGAGCACAACCATTATTAGACATGTGATAATAAGGAATATATCCGTCTAACAATTGCATGGTGCTTCCAGCTAAGAAGACAGTCTCATACAAATAGCTTTGTACATGGAAGCATGCTAGATACTCATATGATGCTCTTTTGTTTGGCCAACGGAAGATTAACCGAAGAACAGCTCCTTAACCTAGTGGTAAGGAATGGCAATTGTCACTTGGTTATCCAGGGTTTAAACTTTGGGCATGCCACCTTTTTTATCGCATATGTGAGCCGCCTTTCCACTCTGTGGGATCTCTTCTCTCATGTGCAAGGGCTCTCTCTTGGGTCCAGCCGAGCAACAATCTACCAAGATGACAAGGGGGGAATTTGCAAAGCAAGATTACATTTTCTCATGAATTTATGCATCACCTCCATTGTCATGATCAATTTATTTAGAGACTTTCATCTCCTAAAACCGTTTGGATATTTAATAAGGAAATATTCTCAGATTTTGAATTTTTTTAGATATTATGGGAAAAATGTCAGAGAAATTAAACTCTAGAAATAAATACAGGAAAAAAGATATAATACCCTAAAAATAACCCTTGTTATTTGGATCATTTCATGATTTTATTAAAATGTTTTTCATCCTTAGAGATATTTTAAAGATCTTGTAAAATTACTAGAAAAGCACCATTTGAAGGATATATATCGTGAAAATGTGAAAATATGTGAAAAAGATGGCCCCTATCAAGCGATTAGCTCACAGACTCCTTATCTCACTACGAACCCAACATGCATTACATATCCTTTCTTACACATTAGATAATAACCCAAGCATTGACCAAAGCTTACATATGTTCCTTCGAAGTAAGCTTTCCATCAACCAAATGGTCTTTTCCTGCTTTCTTATTTGGTGTGCGTTTTGTTACCTGAAAGCATACGCAATCATCATGCCTGGTTTTGGAGCACTTTCAAGTGTTACGAGACACGATGACAAAAGGAAGTGGGACTTATCTGTTGGATTTATGTGCATTAAAGCACGGTTTTTTCCACCATTTTATAGTTTGGTTCCTCTTCATTTACCATTTTTTGCATAACCTTTGTTCCACATTGGTTATTTTTTATAATTTTTTAGTGATTTATTAATGATTTCCTTCGAGCTTATAATGTTATGCTTTTTAGTAAATTTCCTTATGGCTACCACTCGTGCTCGTGCCAGCCAGCCTTACCATGTGAAGCGTGGCTAGCGGGCCTGGCCGTGCATGCAATGCGAGCCCACTAGTTGGTTTGTCCAGGTTGTGCCTTGCCTAGCACATGTGTTTTTGGACCTGAGTTGGATTCGAATCTGGATCCACTTATCGGCAACCTACATTTATCCAGCCCATATCTTTCCTCACTCTTGGTTGTCTCTTCAGAAACTCCTAAAGAAAGCCTCTGCATAAACATGATTCAGCTACTAATTTTTTATAATTTTTTACCTTTGCCTCGGTTTGATTATTTTGCAATTGTTATTAGTAATCCGTATATATTGGATCCAACATTATCTACGATTAATAAAATGGTTTTAGGTACCCAACCATCTATTTGAAATGTTAAAATAATCAATTGCACAATCACAAAAAAGGTGTGGATTGACGTGGGACTAAATCAAAATTGAACTTTAGACATGGATTTGGAGGGCCTAATTAAACAAGCTAGCTTTCTCCTCTGTCTTGAGACACAATCCATGAACATCGTATGAAAATTTTCACCTATGAATAGACTGCATGTTGTGCTTATGCAGTCATGTTCAGGCCAACTTGGTTTCATTCTCTTTACGGACTAGGGTTATTCAAAAATTCAATTCCATTTGATTTTCCTAATCCTTGATTTAATAGGATTATCGCCACCAAATACAGATTTCTTTTAGATTCAATCTAACCATGAGTAAAGGTTCAATAAGCATAAAATTGGACATGTTGCCATATCATGAGGGGATGAGGCATGAAAGTAGTCACATTGATCAAAGGTAGGCCATAGTGGGCTCCATCAAGTTGGACTATACATTCAGCCCACTTGTAAAAGAACATTCTCAAACAATGTATCTGCAGCATCCATGCGCAACAATCACAACAACTTCTTAATGGTGTTAAAAATGAATTTATTGTAATATTTGCCGAAAGCAAAATCTATGAGAAAGTTTAAATAAAGAGATAGTTTTCTAGTTTCTATGATATTAAAAAATTGATGGTGATAGTTTTCTATTTTCTATGACATTAAAAAATTGATGGTGATAGTTTTCTAGTTTCTATGACATTAAAAAATTGATGACGTTTTTCCAATATTGGCTTTAGGAAGACAGCAATTTTGAAATTAGCCAGAAATTATGTCCTACCATTATTTCTCTGAGAATGATATCTCCAATTAGGGTATCTTTTCCTCAATCGAAGCCCATCATCAAATGCTGGGCCTAACTGCGGGAGTAGAGGCCCCGAATTCAGTAATCATTGGATCCAATCAGCTTCTCCCTGATTAGATATCACTTACTTTAAAAATTAAAAGCATGCTAATGTGTGCGTAGAATCCACCACAAAACTTTGTTAAAGAATCATTCTATTATTCACTTAACCATATAAAGCTTGTGACTCTGTCTGCTGCTTGAAAAAGTAGTTATATAATAATAATTAAACTCATATAAACCACCATTGACACATTGCTCATTGCTTTAAGGTTAATGAAAGCAGAATAAGTCATTGCTCCCATGATCTCATACCACTGAAATCATAGTAAGATTGTAGACCATTGGAGCACTAAAGTGGTTCTACTCCGTTGAATAGGACGCACATATGGGTGGATCAAAACTCTCCGGCCAAGAGCTCTGTGCAATCATAGATAGCTATATAGTATAAACATTATACATGAATTCATTCGAGTAGATGATCCCAGATTGATGAAATAAAGCTTTAATCATGAAGATAGTCATTTTATAAGATTCTATTTTTAGTAGACTATACCTTGAGTTATCCTCCTAGTTGCAATTCTTTTTCTCAAATTTATTTTCTTTTGACCACCTTAAGCTTGAGTGGTCGGTTGGCAGGTGATCCATGATGCAGAGTTTTCATGACTAACGTGGTGAGATGCCAGTGAACGATGATAGCAATGGATTCAAGCATCACGGGCCAGATTGAAGTGTTTGATGTAGAAACGACTTCAGGGATTGGCAGGATCGAGTGTTAGACTCCATAACACAGCAATGATTGAAAAGTGTTACTTGATGTCAAGAATGGTAGATTGCTCCAGTACTTTGATGAAAGCTCAGATCCGCGTCGAAAGAATTGAGAATGAGTGACATGCCAAAGTGGAAGGAAAAAGCAAAATCGGAAGGAGGTAGTGTGCAAGAAAGCTCGGATTCGGTTGAAAGGAATCAGTTTTGGTCACTACAGGTTGATAGGGGATGCTTTTTCAGGTGGAGCAGTGAAGGAGACATCAAATAACATGGGAGGAAATCTGTGGTTCAGGTGGAGTTAGATGCGACGAATCATTGGAAGATTGATTGATGGATCTTTAATGATATCATCTAGTGGAAATCTAGGAAGCCCTGAACGGAGATGATTTTCTAGGGAAAAAGTAGTTTTGTTCAGGTCGGAGTAAGCCGGTTTAAGCATCGGGTCATACTTAACCCGCATGTACTATGCCCAACCCACCAGAACAAGCTAGAACAGGACAGTTGCAGATTTGACGGAAAGAACACCGGAATGGAGACAGCAGGAAGGATTCACAAGGTACCAGTGAGATCCGGATTCAGGAAGGTCTTCAGTTTTGTCTTGACGGATGGCAGTTAGGTTCATTGTGTTGCACGGATGCATGCATGCGGCAACAAAAGGAGAGCGCTTCAGAGGTTCAAGACGGTGGTGTTAAGGTCAAAGGAGGCAACTGTGGCCACGCTAGGTCGTAGCGTGTGCGGAGGCGTACCTTTCAACGAGGTATGTGAAATGCTGGTTCAACACGTTAAGTGTTGAAGAAAGAAGACTGCGCCATTGGCCCGGAATCTGGGTTGTCTTCAACCTCTGCTTAGTTGCAGAATAGGCATTGCAGACCCGTCTGCTTCGTCTCTGGCAAGACCCTGACAAACCGGCCACCACCGACGGCTAGCGGCGACGGTGATGGAGATGGGCGGCGGGCTGGCGGCGACCGATGGCTGGCGTGACGGCAACGACAGCGAACGACCGGCAGTACAGTTTTCTCCTTTCGATTCGGCAGCGGACAGGCGGGCTTCTGCGGCGGCGACGCAGCGTCGGGTGACAACACCCAGCGACGACTGAGAGAGACGGCAGCAGCAGCAACGGCGCTCTCTATTTTCCGATCTGTGGATCTGTCTGCCACAGAACCCAGATCCAGCCCTTTTCTTCGCCGGTCTTCAGCAGACGACTGCTCTTCTTCATCTTCCTCGGCACAGACGAACAAGGACGTCGACCGGCGTGTAGCGGCTGAAGCATCGACCTACGATCTCTATGCAACCCAGATCCAGCCCCTTTCTTCACAAAAGAGGGGTTGCTCCGTTCTTCTTCTTCGTCTCTGTTTCCGAACACAGAGATCTCCTTACTGTCGATTTTCGCGCACAAGCTCCAAGCTCACTGTCCGAATCTCAATCCGTCAATCGCAAAATCCGAGCGATCTCAACCTCGCTCTGATACCACTTGTTGGGAAAAGGCGGCGCAACGAAACAACCCGCGATCAACGGATCTACCACGATCTATGCACATGAACACAGCAGTTTTACGTGGTTCGGCAATCTTGCCTACGTCCACGGGAGGAGAGAACTCATCTACTATGATCCCATCTCAATCCCCTCAGGATCTAGGGTTACAGTACATCAATATATATAGTTCCCGCTTTCTTGGCCACCAAGAAAACCCATACATAATGACTAAAATACCCCTAACCCTGAGTCTCGGTTCTGGCTAACCCAGACGACCGATCCGGCTAAACCGGAATACAAGACATAACCCAACAATGCCAGGCTTGAACTATCAAATGTTGATTGATTCCCACCCATCAATTGATATGGGAATTCTCTAAAGATCACTATCTTTTTTACACATAGAATATGAAAATGAGAATGATATTTGTAATATATACATGCATATGTGAAATTTACATATGTAAAATTTACACATGAAAATTAATATCATTTTGTTTGAAAGTATCATTTGCATGTAAGTAAATGCTAAGCGGTTTGAATTACACATTTAATATCTTCATATATCTCAAGATCTTTAAGTGTATGTCTCAGATATGAACTTAAACATTTTAGGGTTTTTTTTTTCTAAGACAACCCAAGATATCTTTCACCAACCAAACCTTTAGATTTTTTACCTCCGGCCCAAAAGTTGATATGATAAAGTTATATATATGGTCATTAAATTCTAAACCCTGAATCAAAATGTTAGGATCGATTAACGAAATTAATATTTCAGGTATAGGAAGTATCACCAGTTGGAGTACAAAAGAGCGACCACCCTTACAAATCCTTGATTAGTGCCGTTTGGCATAGGACAGAAAATGGGGTTTACATCTATTAGTTTGACAGATGTGTCGATTAATTCGAACGATAGAATTTGATTAGCACCAGCTCCACACCCAGGTCAATTTATGCAAGTGGCGTCTTTACTTTGTAGGGCTGAACCATGGACTAGCTTGAGCACGGCTTCCGCCATAGGTAGGGTAGGGTAGGGGGCATCTTTTTTTGTGTGTTCTTATTATATTATAAGTAGAAAAGGCCTCGAGACAAGTGTAAATTTACTTAGTGTTTTTAACAGTGTGTGGCCCACCATGATCCATCCCGGATTTGGTACCCTGTCGGTCCTTTTTTTACCACGTGGTGTACTTGAAGCTTCTTGTTTTATGTTCACTGACTCGATCTCTCGAGCTTAGCACTTACAAAAGGCTGAAGGCTACGCTCAGAAGTTCTCACCAGGTCGAGTCGATTGGCCTGAGCCTGATAGTGAGGCATATTCTAGTTTTAAATTATTTTGACTGACTGATAATGAATAAGTAACTAATCGGACTTCAGGGATGGCCTGATAGTGAGGCAATCTATATCTATTGCACACACTTTGGCTCGATATTTGGTGGCTGTTTTATCTTCTCCCCTCCTGTCACTGAGTTAGCTCAAAAGAAAATAAAAAAGATTAATTTCCTCTCCTTACTTCCAACTGAGCCACCTTTCAATAAGAGATTTTGATGCCTCTAACTAGTTGGGTAAAGAGCCATCTCTTTCCTCATTTGAGATCATGTTGCCTCACATGAAACCAACTTCCCTCATAGAGATTTTTCCTATTTCACCGGAAAGTTTACAACCCTCATCCGAGGGCTCCCTCTCTAGTGGATTAGGAGTTCCAGCACCTCTAAGCTGGGTACCCCAAAAATGGAAAGCGTGTATCCGCTCAGGCCCAGCTCAAAATAGACAACTTCTTGATTTGTCAGGACAAATTGACTAGTTATAGAAGAATACCTTCATCATTAGTCAAATACGACCACGTTGGCTTTTGTCATGTATTTACACACGTACAAAATACAGTGGACGTTTCTGTATTCTCCAGTACTTAATGGTAGATATTAAGATAGAGGTGGGGTCCACACGTAAGAAAATGGTTAGGGGATTTACTGTAAGGTCAGGATCTGATGAACTACTTCATCAGAGAAACCAATGAGCCTACCAGACTAGGCAGATTTGTTGTACATTTATAAAAGAAACAATAAATGGCAGAAGCAAATGGCATTTAATTATTGTGTCCTCTTGAAAGTTACTACGACACGAGGACAAGCCATCATGTATTTATTTCTACTTCAAAATATGATGCAGACAATGCTCGATTAAGAAACCATTACTCAGCTCTATTAAGAAACCAACTAGGAGCAGCATCTATAGGAATCCCAGTGTTACAAATATGTTTGATATTTTTAACAAGAAAATATCATTATGCATCATTTTCTCATCTCATAGAAAAGGATATTTACGTAACTTTTTCTTTTTATATATGAATATTTCCCTTCTGCATATGATCATATATAACTTTTCCTCTTTTGCATATAATATATATTTCCGATTATGTGATGCATAGTAACATTTTTCTTTTTGAAATATCATGTAATATCAAAGTGCTTATCCACTGTGGTATTTTTCCTTGGTGATATCTCTTTTTTTTCTTTTTTAGTAGAACCTTGATGATATCTTGATATTTCTAATTATCATCTGATATTATCAGAATGAGAGCAAAAACACTGGGGGACTTCAACAATATTTTTTTATATTAATTTTCTGTAACATTTTCCCAATGCACCAACTCAGCTCATGACTGATTTTAACTTTCATGTAAATCTAAAAACACTCTGACATTTTCATGTGACAATAATTTTTCATGACTGATTTTATGGCAATAGTGCATGCTAACCAACTCAAATGTTTGGCAGTAAATTCTCAAAATCCAACGGTCTAGTTATTACTCATTTGCTGTTCTTTTTTGTTATCTATTACATGCATTGATTTTGCTCTTACTTGATGGGACAGAAGTCTATAAAGCAAATCCCTGAAATTAAAAATATTTATCACATGAATCTTAAATGACTTTTGCAGTGAAACATCTTGGATCTTTTCTATAACTGATAATTAAACATTCCAGAATGACCATTGAAACTTGCCCAAACCTGAAGATTAATTAAATCCAGTGTACATACAAAAGGAGGGAATAGTATAAAATTGGACATTACAATTCCAGACAGCGGCTAAAACCCAAAGCTAGTGTTAAGACTAACTTTGGCTCTGTTATTGCTGGCGTACCCTCCATTGCATGGGTCCTGTAATGCCAACGATGACTTCTTCTTTGCTCTCCTTTTTTCATATATAATAGGACATGCATACCCTGCGAGGCTGCGCGCCGGCCGCGGCGCCGAGTCGACTCCCGAGCCAACGCTCACACCAGTGCAGGCCCCAAATGCAGATGCAAATTAATAGGCAATGCCGATCAAGATACACGTGCGCAACCCAGGACGATTCTGACACGTGTCAGGGTAGTTAAGAAACTGGTAAACCGCCTGCAGGCTTGCTTAATGAGAAATGACAAAAAAAAATAGGAAAGAGGGAGGCATCTTCCAACACCATATCCTCCAACTGTATATGTCCTGTGACAAACTGTCTAGGTGCTGTTCAGGGTAAACGTTAAAAAACTTGTCTTGTCTTGCTGTGTAAAGAATGCCTGGGCCTGGGCCAACCTACTGAAAATTTCATAGGATCCCATGACCATGTCAACTGAAGCTAGTATCATAGTCACGCCAGTCCCAATTTCCAGACTTTTTTTCTTTTCTATTTAGGCTAAGTTTGGGCTAACGAAGTGAAAGACGCCGGGATCAATCCCTCAACATTATACAATACTAAGGTGCCAATAATACTCAACCTTGGCAATTTTCAAAGTATTTGTGATCCTCAAATTTCATAGAAGAACGATTAATAATCTTGATCAGAACTTCCGAATGCAAGAAGGAAAAAAATTCATATTATTAGCTTAAAATAGATAGATGTGTCCATCTATTGATTTTAAGGCGTTTGTTTTTGTTTTTTATTTTTATTTTTTCCAATTGTGAATACTTGTGAATTCAATTCCGTACAAACAAACACATATCATTTGTTCATGTCACCATGCCAACCTAAAGTAACAAATAATTGAAATTAATGTAAATTAAGGTGTCATTAGAAGATCATAAGGGTCCATGTGAGCCCTACATGTACAATGAATGGCCTTTGAATGTGCAGAGAAAACTCTACTCTGGTGGACTACTGAAAAGCACTATACCGGAAAACAATAAAAAAAAGAGAAAGTCGTAACAGGACAGGAGGAATCGGTTATAAAAAGAAAGAATTCTCGATTCCAAAATCCATTCGCGGTGGTCTCAAGAGAGCGAGAGAAAGAGACTCACTGACTGCGAGAGTAAGAGTGAGAGTTAGTGGAGAACTGTCCCTCTCTTTCTTTTTTTGTGTGTGTGTGTGTGTTGATTGCATCTTCCCAACAAGTAGTTATTTTACTTTTACTTCTCTCTTCTTCTACTGATCCATCTCTTTTCGGTGAGTGATCTTCCAATAGAAGATATCCGATGGACCTCAGTAAAATTACCCTGGAGATCTTCACGAATCTCGAGAAGAAATGGCTTTCCGACTGTGGAAACCCCAATCTCTGGAAAAAGACTCGGATTCTCAGCATCGACGGCGGCGGCGGCGGCGGCGGCGAAGGCCTCCTCTCCGGCCAGGCTTTGATCCACCTCGAACGCCAGATCCGATCCAAGACCGGCGATCCCGACGCTCGGATCGCCGACTACTTCGACGTCGTCGCCGGCACCGGCATCGGCGGCATCCTCGCCGCAATGCTGACTGCCGACGGAGGAAGCGGGCGGCCGCTTTTCACGGCGGAGGATGCGGTCACGTTCCTGACGGAGAAGCGATCGGAGATGCTCAGGCAGGCAGGTGTGTTCCGCCGGAAGCGGAGGTTCTCAGGGAGGCGCTTCGAGAAGGTTCTGAAGGAGGCGCTGAGGGCTTCGGACGGCCGGATCTTGACGCTCAGGGACACGTGTAAGCCGCTCCTTGTCCCTTGCTACGATCTCAACAGCTCCGCGCCGTTCGTCTTCTCCCGAGCCGACGCGTGCGACTGCCCGAGCTTCGACTTCGAGCTCTGGAGCGTCTGCCGCGCCACGTCGGCCACTCCGAGCCTCTTCAAGCCGTTCGAGTTAGCGTCCGTCGACGGGAAGACGTCGTGCGTGGCGGTTGATGGCGGTTTGGTGATGAACAATCCCTCCGCCGCGGCAGTTACGCACGTCCTCCACAACAAGCGGGACTTCCCGTTAGTTAACGGCGTTGAGGACCTGATGGTCCTGTCGCTGGGCAACGGGCCCGGTGGCAGCAGAGCGCCGTCTAGACGGCGCGTGGGCGGAGGAAGCTCGACCGATTCAGTGGTGGAGATCGTCCTAGGAGGCGTGTCGGAGACGGTTGATCAGATGCTGGGAAATGCCTTCTGTTGGAACCGTGCGGACTACGTGCGGATTCAGGTAATCACTAGCAAAAAAAAAAAAAATAAAAAAAAATAATCTCTCACAGGCCACTAGAAGTTTCCCGGGGAAGCCACGGCATTGGATTCCCGCGAAAAAACAAAAGGGACAAAGCTGGTCCTCTAAATGTGGGCCAGGTCTCACAGGTATGAGAGTTCGTTAGGAGTCGTAGGTAACGTGGATACATGGATCATCGTTCATCACCCGTAGAATGGCATTTAGCATAAGTGAGTTTGGGTCCTACAAATCAATGGAGTACGGAAGATGGGGAAAGGGGGGAGCTAACTTTACTACTTGTCGAGTAATATTTAGGCCCATAGAGTCCTCAATGTCAATCATCTCTCCTAGTTAGGAATCAGGAATTAGGAATTAGGATTCCCTGAATGGCCCATTTTTCTTGTAAGACGAGGACAAATGGGGCCATTTTTTCTGTGGCAGGGATTTCTCATTTTGTTTACATCAGTCACACAGCCCAGAGGGGTGTTTTAAAAAAATAAAACAGGTTTAAGGACAGGATTAATCTCTACTAGCTAGCTGGCCGTGTGGGCCCGAGAACCTAACGGCGATAATGACGGAGCTTTGGAATTTTTGCTATTGCAGGCGAACGGGCTGGCGGCTGAGGGAGAGAAGGGGAAGGGGATGCTGGAGGAGAAGGCGGTGGAGTCGCTGCCTTTTGGCGGGAAGCGGTTGTTGACGGAGACTAACGGAGAGAGAATGGAGAAGTTGGTGCAACGGCTTGTTGCCGCAGGGAAGAGTCTCCCACCCAGCCCTTCCAAGAAAACGGCCGTCTGCCCCCCGGCATTCACGGCCGTTAGTTAGTTCTTCTCTCCTCTCTCCTCTCTCCTCAAACCAATGTAATCTTCTTTTTTAATGTCTGTACTTAAGTTGAAATAGAATATTTATCATCTGTTTAAGCTTTCTCTCTCTCAGATGTAAGATTTAGTATTGTAGTTGGGGGATTATATTGAACCATCAACGGCTTGGATTTATCAGAAGAAAAGGTGGGCCTAACGGCAAAGGTATAGGCCTAGCCTTATCTGGGTGCAGTGGTCTGCATCCCTAGCCATAAGGCCTAGTCACGATTGTTGTAATCCGTACAACGTATGTTAGACTGGACCGGTTAGACCTGGACCAGACTCGGTAAAAACAAACGGGCCCGAATGAGATGGTACCCCACGCCTCTTACCAATTAATTCCCTGTCTGTCCAACGTGTTTTGTTGGATTGTGTATTTGCATACACATAGCAAAACGGATGGCTGCCCACATTGAGAAATTGAGGGTTATATTATTAAGAGACAATTATCAGAACTTGTTAGCTATTCCGTGAAAGCTTCAATTCTTTCATGAAGACGGATTCAGCCAAGTCTTGCCTGTTGATTCACATTTTCTTCCTCTATGATATTCAGTAGGGGACAAATGTGCTGCAATTTATGCCCCACACTCTGCAGAGCTGGGGTTTAGACTAGACATTTGGGGATCACAGATGAGGCTTGGGCAAGGAATGGGCAAGGAATCTGCTCCTACATGGAGCAAGCAGTGACGTTGGACCAATCTATCCCCGACATAACACTCAGCCCATTCTTCCCCACTATCTGGAAGATAATGCTCCAGGACTGTAACTAGCAGTAGCAACTGCCCACCCACACACTAACCCAATCAAAAAGGAACCAGGTAATTTTGCGTTAAGGCGGATCTTTTCTGTTTCCTGGTTGACATTATAAACTCAATGTGATAGAAGGATTAAACTAGCAATGAATCAATGCTTGCTTTGACACGATAGAAACCCAACTAGACTTGCTGCAAACTCAAGCGCAAACACCAACTTGAACGAGATTCGTCAGTTCAAGCTTCCTTTTTTTTTTTTTTTTAACTTTTTGGTATCCCAGACTTAGTGGGGCTAGAGCCTTGAACCCTCGAGTGATGTTGGAAAACCCTCTTGTGAGGAAGGAGAATCTCGAGTAAGGTAATAAGTCTTTAGGTGAGAAAAGGTCTCTAACGATATTTGAACTCTTGATAAAAACCAAACATCATAGTTCTTAGTTCAAGGTTTGCTTTACTTTCAAAATATCCAGCTTTTGTTTGAATTGAATTTTCATCCCGATTAATAACCAGGCTGGAGCCACCCAACACATTCCACAACAGGCATTTTCGATAAGTGCACCCTGGCGCACTACAGTGGAGTCCAGACCTCTTAAAAATTGGTGGCACAACCAATTAGAAGAAATTTGCAAATCGGACTACACTGTCATATCACAAATAGCTAGATCCTAAAGTTAATTGACAATGAGCCCCAGTGAATAACTTGGTGGCTTGGATAATGGATTGCTCAATTAGTGTAGTCTTGGTGATGGCAATAGGTCAGACTCAGCCACACCAATACCCGATTAGCAACCCCACAACCAGGTTCTGGTTCGGGACCTAATTGACAATCAGTTTTTGTGATGTGCAAGGTCAATGCTGTTAGAGGAAATAAAGACAACGACTGGGACCTAATCTAGTATAAAAATTAGGAAGAGAAACCATGGTGGTGGTTTTAAAAGTAGCTTTTAAGGCTACGGGCCAAAAACCTACCTCCCGTCGTGTTTTGGCTTAGTGATAGTATTTGTGCCAGAAGAGTTCAAGGCCCAAAGGTCTTCTGCAAGAGCGGCTGAATCGAGGCAATTCTCATTGCAATGAGAAAAGACAAAGAAATGCTATTCCAATGCACAAATTTTGTCGGGCTCCATGGAGGTTAAATGGGTGTGGAGAGCAGTTGTTAGGCCCTATTAAGTTTTCTTATTGTGGGAATAACAGCTCATTTTGATAAACGTATTCCACAGATTTTCAATGGGAGAGCTCATTGTCTAGCCAAAATTAGTTATGCTCTTTCAGCTGATTTTTGAATAGGTGTCAAACTAGGCAATTTGGTTGGTTGATATGTTCGAAGGTAATCCGATCCTTTTGTTGGCTTTTGTTTTGTGATTAATATATTTCCTTTTCACAATAAAAACGTCATTACATTCGCAAGCCACCGTTCAACAAATGGTCCCAGGCTGGTCCCAGGCCCATGCGAACCATTGACAGTCACTGAAACTTCTGCACAAATGGGAATGGGACCCACTCGATTGCCCAATGCCAAAACATATCAACATTGTTGGATGTTCACAGCCATCAATTCAAGGGCCTGTGGAATGAATTGTGCAGCTTCTCCAACCGTCCATTTTCAGGCCTATCATAATTAGTTTTTTTTTCCCTTTTTTTCAATTGTTCAATGGGTTGAATTATCCAATTGATCTGGTTCCTCAGCAACAAGAATTAATGTTTGATCCCACCCATCCACAAGTTCGAGTAACTACTGTACACCTACATGGACCCCCTATGGAGCCTACATCATTTCATGCTGAGAGCTTTGCATGCTAGACCACTCTGCCAAATTAAATATCTTAACGTTGTATATACTTCATAAAAGCACACACCTGAAATATATGTATGGCAACATTTCTCCTCCAGAACCTTTGGGACGGAAGATATAGCATATACAGGTTAAGAATGCAACCACAATCGGTCACGCAACCTTTCTTCTCCAGCACCGAACATTTCATCAACCTTCTCACCATCTCGGAAGAAATGAAAGGTAGGGGTGTAACGTATGCTCTGGGTAGTTTCAGGACATTCATCGATATCAGCATATATGAATGACAGCTTTCGGAATTCATTGCTTAACTGGCAGAAAGACGGAAGGAGTTGGCTGCAAACACGGCACCTGCACACGGATACATCTTAAATGTGAGCAACCGGGAAAGAGAAGGAAAAAAGCAGTACAACACATGGTGTATCAAAAAAGAATCATTCTCATAGCAGCAGCAGCAGTAGAGTCATGTTGCCTATTAAAAAAACAAACTACAACCACACATCTGGGGTATCTAAAAGAACCATTATGTGTGTGTGTGTGTGTGAGAGAGAGAGAGAGAGAGAGAGAGAGAGAGAGAGAGAGAGAGAGATCATTCTTGTAGAACTTAATGAGCCGACCCCAATTTGATGGTAAGGCTAAGATGGCAGCGGTCACGACAAAAAAAGAGATTTGCTATGAACCAAGAAACAAATAAGAATGCACTGACTGGCGGCTAGCTACTGCTAATGCCAGCCAGCATTTTCTCCAGAAGCCAGCTTTCAAACACACTTTCAACTGATCTACTAGGTCATAAGGTTGGAGGAATGATCACATGCAGACATTCATGCTTTCTCCACAATTTATTAGCATTCAGAAGGAATCCATAGATCACCTGTTTCTACATTGATTATTGAAGCAACCTTCTCAGTGGTTTTGCATTTCTTCGTGTTTTTGAGCTGTATAAGAAGGCGGCAAAAGCTTGGGTCAGGGTCTGTTTAGTGTGTTGTGGGCTTCCTTTTAGGCATTACAACCGCATGCCCTCCAATGGACCATCAAAGAGGAAAGAAATGGTAGAATTTCCTGACATTACTGAAAATCTGCTTCATGACATCATCCGCATGATGAAGTTTTAAGGTGGGAAAGTCAGACAGTTTGAGGAAAGGAATTAAAGAGTCATGATTGTTGATAATTTGTTCGATTGGGAGGCTCAACTATCTTATGGAAAAAGAAAAGGAGATTAAGAAGGCTCTTTGCTGCCCACCAGCTATGGACTAGCTTAAATTTAATGTGAATGGAGATGGCTAGGAGTAAGTTGGTTCCAATAGTGATTCATGGGGTTATTTATAATGCTAGTGGGGAGGTTCTATTCACATTTTCTAGTCCATCGGTATCAAGGAGTTTAACAAAGCTGAGGATCTAGCCAATAGAATAGCTCTTCACCTATCTGAAGTCTCGCTATGAATTTTGTTGTGGAAAGAGATTTTTACAATGCAGTTATAAGGATTTCACATGAAGGTGATAGGTCCTTGCCTCCTTGGAGGTTTCAGTTCATTATCAATGAAATCAAGGATATATCACCAATTCTTTAGAAGTGGATCTCAGACAAATGGTTAATAGAAGGTAACAAGGTGGGTGACGTGCCAGCTAAACAAGGAATATACAGATATGTGAATGGTTAACACGAGCTTATGTGCTAGCTAAACAAGGAATACACAGATGTGCTGTATACTGGTTCATAGGTGTAAATGTCCCTCGTCCATGATTTAATTTCAGTTTTTGATTTTTCTTTCTCCCTGGTTGCTCGTAGCCTCTTTTTAGCATAGTAAAATACCGCTTGGACGGGATCCCTTTTTATATGATATCATCTAGTTGCCGTTCGAAAATGAAAAGGAATATAAGAAAATACATAAAGGACATGATTTTGGAGAAAAGATTTGTGATGAGGGAAGATAAATCAGCTTTATAGTTTCTTTTATGCAAGCCAGACATGAGATCGGCCAGCCTATAGGGCCCAAGAGCTTCAATAGGAGGCACAAGTCCACTGAAGCCCATTAAAGAGATTAAGACCTCACAATTGTGCAAGCCTAGGATTAATTCCTTTTTTTCCATATATTTAAATCATGAGTAGCTAAAATTTAGGGATATAGATTTGATTTTATTTGAAAGTTTATATTAGGATTTAGAATTTGATTTCACTTGGAATTGTTTTGAAGAATAGAACTAGGAAAGCAGTGCCTATATAAAGGATTGTAATCTCTTTCATTCAAGAAGTTGATTGATTAATAAAATTTCTTTCCATGAAAATTTCTCTCAATGGTTTGTCTTTGGTGTGAGACCATGATGCAAGCCGTAGGATTAGGGCTGCATAAAGTGCCGAAATACATGTCCAAGGACACTTTGAATCGTCTTTAACAAGACTTAAAGATACGAAGATACACTTCCTGGGATGAAACCCACAATCTATTCAATTAATCAAGTCTGAGTAATTCTTCACTACAATCCCATATAAATAAGAAAAATAACTTAGAGCCTAAGAAATCTAATCAACCTAGGCAACTAAATAATATAGAAAACTAAATCCTAATTACAACCCATAAAATAAAATAAAATCTAATGACATATAATTACTAAATAAGAGCCTAAATCTATTCGGCACATGTGGCCATTGAGGTCAATACTACATCTTTCTCCCTAGCTTGGAAAGAACTCAACCTCGGGTTTGGTAAATGTCCACCTATGTCAAATATCAATAAGAGGAACTTGTGATCTATTGGTTGAACAGCAGGCGTACGGTGTGCAAGCAACAGCAACCGTTTGTGACAATTGCGGTGATGGTGGGGAAGCCAGCGACTCAACGTTGGCGGCGACAACGGCTTACAGTGACGATGGTGCTAGAAGCAGTGGCGGACGAGGAAGATTCAGGTACGCTACTCCTTCTCTTTTATCTCTCTTGTTCTTCACTCTCTCTCTCTCTCCTATTTTTTCAGTGGTTAAGGAAACCGCGGGGGAGAGGTTGGGTTGGGGCTGAGAGGGGGACTTTGGGTTTGGGGATTGGGTTTATTCCGACGGTCTCAAGGGCTATGGATGGGTTTTAGATGGGGCGAGGTTTTTTTTTTTTAATTTGTAGAAAGGTGCTAGAGTGGATGGATTGGGGAGGGGTAGTTTTGTTTTCGATGGGTTTGAGAGTTAGATCGTAGTAGGGGGATCAGGGTTTGGACTTGTGGTTACAAGGATTGGTAGGAAGATTGAGTCAAATTTGTAGAGGGGGTTTCAGTGAAGTGGGAAGCATTCGGCTAAGGGTGTTTTTTCTAATCACTGGA
This sequence comes from Sextonia rubra, assembly GCA_037013555.1. NCBI lineage: Eukaryota > Viridiplantae > Streptophyta > Magnoliopsida > Laurales > Lauraceae > Sextonia > Sextonia rubra. The sequence continues at coordinate 129,753,447 of JASUAD010000001.1, forward strand.
GTGGGTTGGGATTTTGGATTTTGGGATCACTGGTGAATGAAGTGAGATCAAAAAAGAGGGTTGAGATTTTGGGAAAGGGATTCGATGGCAGCGATGGGTACTATTGACAGGCCGCACGGATGGGTACCGTTGACGGATTGAATGTTGGGTGTGGATGTGCGTGCAGGAAGATAGTTTCTGGGTTGGATGGGATCGAAGATAAGTGCAGCTGATGATGGACGGTGGAATGGTGGTGACGGAATGGAATGGAATGGATGGATAAGCTCCGATTGGTGGCTAGATGGTGAACGGAGCGATGTAGATGTTCTCTCTAATACTAAACTGATGCAAGTTGTAGGGTTAGGGCTATGTAGGATGCCGAAGCACTTGTCCGAGGCCACTTCAAATCGTCTTTAACAAGACTTAAAGATACGAAGATGCACCTCCTGAGATAAAACCCACAATCTATTCAATTAATCAAGTCTGAGTAATTCTTCACTACAATCCCATATAAATAAGAAAAATAACTTAGAGCCTAAGAAATCTAATCAACCTAGGAAACTAAATAATATCGGAAACTAAATTCCAATTACAACCCATAAAATAAAATAAAATTTAATGACCTATAATCACTAAATAAGAGCCTAAATCTCTTCGGGCAATACACAGGTGGCCATTAAGGTCAATACTGCATCAGACCAAGATGTTTAGATCCTATGGGTCTCTATCCCTAAGTCTATGGCTTGGAAAGTAGTCTATTGGCTACTTTTTCCTACCCATACTGCATCATTCTTTTGATCATGAAATAACAAGTACTCTAATAATAAATAACATTGTGTTTTACCAAAAAAAAATGTAACATTTAATTCAATATAAGAATAGAACTAACAAGAGCTAGATAGACTTTTTCTTATTTAGAAAGCTTAACCAACTTGCTTGTAAGGATGTAAGGTTATTCCAAAAGAAAGTTTGACCACACAACATAGGATAGCAGTTTTAGATATTTGCATTAAATGGAGAAAGAAAGGAGTAATAATTAAAACATACCACAAAACTAGATAAGGCAATCTAAAAGGGGACAGAGCAACAATAGTTGAAGGATAAAATGATAAAGAGGGGAAAATGGAATTTGGAGGGACAATGGTGATGTGGAATCAAATGACTAAGTGTATCAAGATGTTACAAAAGAGGTGCTTAGAGAGCCGAAAAGGAAAAGACACTGATAAAGAAGCCCCGTGGTAAAGTATTGAGGTTCATGAAGTTCTCCGAGACAAAAGACATTATTACACAGTTTGGCAGGGGCCTAGTAAAATGGAGAATTATGAAATGTATAAGATGGCAAAGAAAGAAACTTAGAAAATAGTAAGTGCTGAAAAGTTCAAAGCATATGATAAACTATATAATAAGTTGGAAACAAGAGAAGGAAAGAAAGATATTTTTAATAAAGCAAAAATAAGGGAAAAGAAAAGTAGAGACTTAGATCATGTCAAACGTACAAAGAGTAATGACCAAAAAGTTTTAGTAAAGGAAAACAATATTAATGAAAGATGGACTGATGGAGAGAATGTTTTAATAAACTTCTAAATGAAGATTTTATAAGTAGCATAAGAAGCGAACATACTTCGTTAGTAAGACATACCTTTTATTAAACAAATTAAGGTAATAGAAATGAAGAAAGCATTGACACAAATGAAGACATGAAAGACTTCGAGGCCAAATGACAATTTGTTAAAGGCATGAAAATGCCTATGAGAAATTAAGTGGATTTGGTTAACTAGACTCTTAAATAAGATATTAATTATAAAGACCATGTCAGATGAATAGAAAAGTGTTGTAGCACCCATATAAACAAAGGAGATATACAAAACTATACTATCATGGAATTAAACTTATGAAACTATGAGAGATAATAATGGAGCAAAGACTTAGACAAAGGACCATGATATTTAAAAATCAATTTGGTTTCATGTCAAGAAAGTCAACTATGAAAGCTATCTTCTCACTTAGGCAATTAATGGTAACATACAGAGCGAAGAAGAAATATCCACTTATGTTCTCAATGGATCTAGAGAACACTTATAGAAGGGTACCTAGAGATACAATTTAGCAGGCTTTAAATAAAAGGAGTGCTCCAAGAGGCTATATTGAAATCATTAGCGACATATATAAAGGGGCAACAATGAATGTAAGAACTACTTGTAGAGGGATAGGTGAGTTTCCAATTACCATAGGTCAACCTTAAGCCTTATCTCTTTATACTGATTATAAATCAGTTGAATGATCATATTCAAGATGAGGTATCATAGTGTATGCTTTTTGCAAATGATATAAAATATTGGAAGATGAATCGAGAGATCACGTGAATGCAAAACTTGTAAGATTACAGGAGGCATTATAATTCAAGGGCTTTAAAATAAGTCAAACAAAGACAAAATATATTGATTTCAACTTCAGTGAGCATATCAAAAGAGTTGAAACAATTACGAGAATTGAAGCTCAAGAGATACCACAAAGATATTCATTCAGATACATTGGCTCTATAATTAGTAATGATGGAGAGATTGAGGAAGATATAGAGCATAGGATAAAAGTAAGATGGTTAACATGAAGACTTGCCTCTGGAGTGCTTTGCGATCTATGTATACCAACAAGATTGAAAGGAAAGTTACACTAAACAACAATTAGACCAGGTATGGCCTATTATGCAAAATGTTGGCCAATCAAAAAGAAATACATTCACAAAACGAGTATGACAAAGATGAGAATGTTGAGGTGAATATGTGATAAAACTATACAGATAGGTCAACTAACCCACCTAACCCACCTTAACAAGCCCAATACCGAACCCACACTTCATCTTATCCCACACATGAGGATCTTTGTGGGATTTGGTCAAAGGTCCTCTTATGGCATACTTAGCTTGTATGATTGTAATCTTACTATAGTTTCCTTGTTAGCTTATAATCAAAGATATTTAGGCTATAATCATTGTAATCACAGCCTGTGAATGGGCCAATGTTAAGTGTATATAAACATAGTCAATCACCACCTTTGTGTATCGACTGACATTCACAAAAGCTCTCTCCTCTGTATTTTCTTCTTCTTCTTCTTGTTCTACTAAACATAAGGATCTTCAGATCCTGACATGGTATCAGATGTTTATTTTGTTCCGAATTTAGCAGCTAATCTCATTTCCATTGGTCAACTTATTGATTGTGGTTACCTTATTCATTTTTCTCCCTTTGGTTGTGTCATACAAAAACGGCAAACTGGGAAGGTGATTGGGAAGGGGAGTAAGAATAGCAGGCACTTTCTACTAGACTTGGGACAACAGTCACTGGTTTGCTTCTTCCATGGCTGTTCTGAATAAATTGTGGACAATTTGGCATAAACACGTTGGTCATTTGAATAATGCAAATTTACTTTCACTGTTTAAAGTTGGTAATTTGGACAACTCTGTTACTAGTACTATCCTTTCTTCTTTTTCGCAATCAAAGACTTGTTGTATGAGTAGAAGTCATATGTTGCCTTTTCCTATTCATCATTCGCGTGCAACTGCTCCATTTGATATTATTCACGCGGATGTTTAGGGCATTGCTCATCAATTTAGTAGACTTGGATACAAGTATTATGTCACATTCATAGATGATCACTGTAGATACACATGGATATATTTTTTAAAATCAAAATCTGAAGTTTTTTCCATGTTCTACAGATTCTACAATATGGTGAGCACTCAATTTCAAAAGAACATTAAAATCCTACGCTTAGATTCATGAGGAGAATACACGTCCAATGAATTAACGTCCTTTTTATCTGACAAAGGGATCATTCACCAAAAATCTTGTCCTCACGCACCACAACAAAATGGGATTGCGGAAAGGAAAAATCGTCACCTTCTAGAAACTATCAGGACCCTTCTTGTTGAATCCCTAGTTCCACCTAAATGTTGCTACAAGGCAACACATACGGCTATTCATATCATGAACAGACTTCCTATTTCTGTCCTTAGGAAAGTCTCTCCTTCTAAGTGCTTATTTGGACACTCACCCTCATACACTCACATTTGCAGGTGTTCAACTGTCTATGTTTTGTTCATCTCTAATCCCTTGAACGCAACAAGTTATCTCCACTGGCCACTCGCTCTATGTTTCTAGGATACAGTGATGAGCACGAAGGCTTCCTCTATTATGATCACAAGGAACGCCGGTTATGTATATCCCAAAATGTTGTTTTCTTGGAACATGTCCCATTCTATTCCTTTTCTCCTCATACCAGGATCCAAGTTTCTTACCTTCCTCAATTCACAACACCTGACTCTTCTCCATTAATTACTCAAGTTTATAAGCGGTGCCCCAAACAACTGGACTAGCAATCCACTACCCATGCGGGGCCCTAAAGGAAATGCCACTCCTAGTGGAGGGAACCTTACTTTGCGATGCTCTAGTCGTGTCTCAATTCCCCTTGATCCGTATGGTTTTTCAGGAATGTTTACTTCTTCAGATCCCATTCATATTCCCACTTCTTATACTCAGCTGCTAATATCCCATGTTGGCAAGATGCTATGACAAATGAATTATTAGCTCTCAAAGTGAACAACGCTTGGGATGTGGTGCCTCTTCCATCAAATACATCTATCATTGGAAGCAAGTGTGTCTATTCACTCAAGTTTAAGTCCGATGGTAGTATTGATCACTAAAAAGCACGACTAGTTGCCCAAGGGTGTAAACAAGAATATAGAATTGACTATGACGAAAAGTTTGCCCCCGTTGCTAAAATGACCACTTTATGCTGTCTACTAGGCAGCAGCTTGCAACTAGCCTCTGTGGCAAATGAATGTCATGAATGCCTTCTTGCATGGCAATCTAAAGGAAACTGTGTATCTGCGTCCTCCACCGGGATATACATGTCCGCCATGACATGTTTGCAAGCTGAAAAAGTGTCTTTACGAGCTCAAACAGGCTCCATGTGCGTGGTTTGATAAGTTCCGCTCTGCTATCCTTACAACCAACTTTTATCAAAGTACAAATGACAATTCTCTTTTCATGCAGAGAACTTTGCGCACCTGTACCATTTTCTTGATTTATATTGATGATATGATAATCAGTAGCAACGATGCGGCATGCATTTCTAACCTCAAAACTCACCTCATGAACTCCTTAAAAATAAAAGATCTAGGTCCCCTCATCTATTTCTTAAGGACTCGCAGTCTCACGGAACAAAGCCAGTATTCGGGTGGTACAAACCAAATATGTGGATGACTTACTCAAATCAGCAAAACTCAATGATGCCAAGACATTTGCCACACCCATTGAACTCAATGTTAAATTTAGCAAAGACGATGGGCCACCTTTTAAAGACGCAACCTTGCTTCAACAGTTGGTTGGAAGCCTACTGTATTTAACTATGACAATGCCAGATATCTCATGTAGTTTAGACTGTCAGTCAATTCATTAGTGATCCTCGTAAGTCGCATCTTCCAGCTATTTTTCGGATTCTTCGGTATGTAAAAAGGCACCCGTAATCAAGGATTGTTTTATCCGACCACTTCTTCACTACAACTACATGCTTATGCTGATGCAGATTAGACAAGATGCTTCAATACTCGTCGCTCTATAACTGGATGGTGTATGTGCTTAGGACCCTCACTTATCTCCTAAAAGAGTAAGACACAAAGCACACCTTCCAAATCAACCGTTGAGCCGAATATCGGTCTATGTCTTCTACCAGTGATGAGATTGTCTGGCTTCATCGATGCCTTCATGAGTTTGGCATTTTTCTCAAAGACCCTTCTCCGCTTTATGAAGATAACACTAGTGCCATTCGTATTGTAGAGACTGCCGTCTTCCATGAGCAAACTAAGTACATAGAGCTTAACTGCCACTTCATTCGTCAGCATTATGTCTCTGATAGACTTTGTCTACCCTATGTTTCGTCCCATGATCAATTAGCCAATGTGTTTACTAAAGGGCTAACCAAGAATCGACATGACTATCTTCTCTTCAAACTGATACTTTGTTTCACCCTGCCTCAATTTGAGGGGGAGTGTAGAGATAGGTCAACTGACCAACCTGACCCACCTTAACAAGCCCAGTACCAAAGCCCACACTTCATCTTATCCCACACATGGGGATCTTTGGGGGATTTGGTCAAAGGTCCTCTTACAACATACTTATTCTGTTTGATTGTAATCTTACTAGAGTTTCCTTGTTAGCTTGTAATCAAAGATATTTAGACTATAATCACTATAATCAAAGCATATGAATGGGCCAAATAAACATAGTCGATCACCACCTTTGTGTATCGACTGACATTCACAAAAACTCTCTCCTCTGTATGTTCTTCTTACTCTTCTTCTAAACATAAGAATCTTCAGATCCTGACAAAACTAGGTGGGAGAGAATAAAAAATGAGTACTTTTGAAACCATTTAGGGATAGCACCAATGAGTGATAAAATAATATAAACCCGTTTAAAATGATTAGGACATGTCCAAAACAGACCAGCAATGACGCAAGTGTCTTTTATATGCAAATTGATGCTATGATGCACCAATACTTCGAAAAGCGCAATGAATTGAGTCGTATCTTATCCGATACTTCAATTTTAATATGTAAAATCAATGTCCCTAATATGTCTATAACATATTCCTGTTGTATTCATGTCGTACTATCTAGGCATCATAGGGTTGATAGCCCACCATAGGGAAGGGTAGGCCAAAGCAGACATAGATGGAAGTAGCAAGGTTGGATGTGAAAAAGTGCAACTTATCGGATTCATGTGGCCGACCCCAACATAGTTGAGACAAGGCTTTGATGATGATGATGTGACATTTAAGAGTGCATGCATGAGTACATTTTTGCTCCTATAAAAAAAATGTTCAATTTGTGAGAAATGTGAAATCATTCCAAGTGAAAATCCTAACATCACAATATAGGTTATGGAATTTTGAATGTCAATGTTAAAGTCAAATATTAGTATATAACTAATGACAAAATCATAGATTCCGTCAGAGAATATGGCAGAACTTAACAGGGAGAATTAACATTACTCTAAAAAAGAGTTACTGCAACAAAGATTGCAATAGAGATTTACAAAGTGAGCAGAAATCTAAAATATTGCCCATCACACTATTACCACCAGCCAACGAAAAGCCATCTCTATTAGACATGCCCAACCAGGAGACAAAAGCATGGCCTCACAGAAAGATTTGGAAGCAAACTTTGAATAGGTAACAAAAGATAAATGTTGTGAAATTTTACTGAAAATTTCCCCATATATCCATCAAAACCTCATTTGACAACTGCATATTGCATCAAATATATATATATATATTGTACGAGAAATTACATTCCTCATGATAAGTTCACCCAATCTGATTGAAGAATCTAGTCTCTCACCATGTAAGATTTCCTCATCTAAAACCCTTGGAACTAAATGTTACTTTGGACCACTACAATAAATCATCTCTTTTGATCCCTATAATGACAAATAACGCAGACAACCTACAAACTGGGCAGGTAGGTGGATATGTTCATAAACAACATCGCATTTTGAAGTGCGTAGATCAATGGATAGTTTGTTCTACCAGCTACCTATTTTGCAGGTCAGTCATCTTAGTAGCAGAAGTTGTATGGGTGGAGATGTTCACATACATTGAAGTATTGCGGAGTGTGTAGATCAGTAGCTAATTCATTCTCCCACCAGCTCAATTCTACCACCTTTCTGTTTCTTAATGATAAAGTATCAAGAAGCATAACAACTGGGAAACACAATATTCTTAACACTCTTACTAATTAGAATTCTGGAATCCTACAACAATTACCAATTGAGACATTAGAATTTGAACATAAGAAAGAGGGCTACACTTGTGTCACCTAACCAGCTACCTCCAACCTTCTGTTCCTGTTGGACCTTCCTCCTGACATAATAATACATGAGCCGAGAAAGCTACAGGCATGATGGGCTTTAGGCCCAGTAGGCTTGTGGTTGACCAAGTAGGGATTTGGCCCAGCGATGGGCCTGCCTGCATCAACTACCGAACAGATAGTTGTATGCCATCATTCCAAATGATAAACAGTTGCAATGCATTCCCTCTCCAAAGCAAAGAAGCATGAATTTCCCATTAAAAGAGCGTCTTCATCTGAACTGACAGAGGAAACTGCAATTTGTGCAAAGGCATGGAGAGACATACTTTCTTTTTGTTCCACGGAAGGTAAGCCATAGGCCTCATGTGGTCAATACCAAACCCTCTCCCTTAGCAGGAGAATGCCTTAAACAATGTGTTGGTCACATGTTCGACAAAATATACAATTGAATAGTTTGCTCTTTCTTTTGAACAATTTTCCAGAATTCATGGTTTAGATGGTTATGACCTATAAGCAAAATGTTGGCCAGTTAGGAACTAATTCATGCAATAAATTGAGTGTAGGAGAAACAAGAAAGTTGAGATGGATGTGCGGTAAACCTACGAAAAATAGAATTAGAAATGAGCATTTTTGGGATTATTTAGGGATAGCATCTATTGATAACAAATTAAGAGAGACTCATTCAATCATTTGAGATGGATTTGACATGTCCAATGCAAGCCAACAACGATGTTGGTGCGGAGAAAATTTTATATGTAGGTTGATGGTCCTTCAAGGAAATAGGGCTAGCAGAGTAAGCTAAAGAAGATATGGATGGGGGTAGTAACGACAGATCTAAAGAAATGCAACCTATCGGAGGGCATGGCCTAGGATAGTCTAGAGTGGAGAAACAGAATTCATGTTGTTGACCCCAACATATAGTTCAATGTTCGGACAAGGTTGTAATGATGATGATCATGCCGCTCTACTTCGAAAAATTTTCATTCCAACCAGAACACAATTTTGTCAAACTATGAGCTTTAACTTTCTATACTTCTCATGTTTTTACCTTTACAAAGCTTTTTTAGTTCTTTCAGCACCAAAACACATGTTGACAAGCAAGGATAAAATCAATACAGCTCCCAGGGTAGGCTCAGAATATATTGCCGATATTTAGTTATTAATTCTACAAATAAAGAAATACCATGTTATTATTATATAATATTTATTTAGAAATACTTGTACAGTGGACATTTCATTTCATTGGCATGGTATGACTTCAAACTAAAACATTTGAGTTGGTTCAACATTTTGAGTGTTTTATTTCAGAGTTCCATCTCATTAAAACTTCAAAAATTATATAATATATAATTAGAAAGTTATTCATTATCATCATCATCAAAGCCTTATTCCAATCATGTTGGGGTCGGCTACATGAATTCTCTTTTTCTGTTCCGTTCTATTTTGAGCCAAATCCTTGTATAAGTTAAACTTCTTCAAATTTGATTTAATGATCTCCATCAATATTTTCTTCGGCTTACCCCTACCTCTTATAGGCCATCGACCTGGATAGCCAAACTTTTTCTCACCGGTGCCATTACCAGCCTACGCTCAATATGCCCAAACCATCTTAAACGGATTTATCTAATCTTATCTCCTATTGGTGCTACCCTTAAATGCTCTCGAAAGTACTCATTTTTAATTTTATCTTTCCTAGTTTTACCACACATCCACCTAAGCATTCTCATCTCTGCGACATTGATCTTATGTATATGCGCCTTCTTGATTGGCCAATATTCTGCTCCATATGTCATAGATGGTCTAACCACTATCCTGTAAAATTTGCCCTTCAATTTCGTTGGCATTCGTCTATTACAGAGTACTCCAAAAGCTAATCTCCACTTCAGCCATCCAGCTTGTATCATGTGCTCAATATCTTCGTCAATCTCCCCATCCATACTAATCATCGAACTTAGAAACCGAAAAAAATCCCTACATGATACCTTATAGGTTTCAATTTTGACAGTGGTTTCAATACTTTATTTATATCCACTGAAGTTACAATCCACATATTCAGTCTTTATACAACTTATTTTAAAGCCTCTAGATTCTAATGCCCCCCGTCATCTCTCGAGTTTTGCATTTACACCATCTCTTAATTCATCCACCAATACTATATCATCCATAAACAACATACACCATGATACTTCTTCTTGAATATGCGCAATTAACTTATCCAGAATCAATGCAAAGTGGTAAAAGCTTAAGGATGATCCCTTATGCAAACCTATAGTCACAGGGAATCCACCTGTTTCTTCACGTGTTTCTCACATTTGTTACTGCTCCTTCATACATATCCTTAAAATTTTTAATGTAACATCTAGAGACATTCCTTTTCTTCAAAACCAACCAAATTAAATCTCTCGGTACCCTATCATTGGCTTTTTCTAAATCGATAAAGACCATATATAGATCTTTCCTCTTTGCTCGATATTTTTTTATTAATTGTCTAAATGAAAAGATAGCTTCTATAGTTGACCTCCCTAGCATAAAATCATATTGATTTTCAGCAATCTTGGTCTTCCGTCTAATCTTTGTTCCATTATTCTCTCCCATAACTTCATAGTATGACTCATAAGTTTAATCCCTCAATAGTTAGTACAATTTTGTACATCTCCTTTATTCTTATATATAGGTACTAAATGCTTTTTCTCCATTCATCTAGCATTTTCTTTGTTACAAATATCTTATTAAAGAGTCTACATAACCAACTCACCCCAACCTCTCCTAAGCATTTCCATACGTCTATCGGAATATCATCTGGGCCTGTAGCTTTTCCTGTCTTCATTCGATTCAATGCTTCCCTCACTTCCACCCCTCTAATTCTATGGAAAAAAGTATGATATGGTAATGACATATCCTCCCTACTTCTTGTATCCCCCATGTGTTCTTCATTTAAAAGTTTGCTAAAATATTCCTTCCACCTTTCTTTAATATCGTTGTCCTTCACCAGAACATTTTCCTCGTTATCCTTGATACATTTTAAAATAATCTAAGTCCCCACTTTTCTTTTCTCTTATTTTTGCGAGCTTCAAAATATCATTCTCTCCTTCTCTTGTTCCCAACCTATTATAGAAGTCATCGTATGCTTTGAGCTTTGCATTACTTACTACTTTCTTAGTTTCTTTCTTTGCATTTTTATACAACTCAAAATTTTCCATACTCTTAGTCCCCTGCCAAACTTTGTAGCAATGTTTTTTTTCTCGAATAACTTCATAAACCTCCACACTCCACCACCATGTTTCTTTTTTAACATGTATCTTTCTTTTTTATTCTCCAAGTACCTCCTTTGCAACCTTCCTAATGCAATTAGCCATTTGATTCCACATCACTATAGTTTCTCCTTCAAAATTTCATTCTCCCTCTTCAATTATTTTGTCCTTAAATACATTTGCTCTTTCCCCATTCAAATATCTACCTTGTTTTAGGGCTCATTTTGTTTACTACCGCTCTTTTTCTACTTTTAATGCAAATATCTAAAACTACGAGCCAATGTTGCGTAGTCAAACTCTCTCTAGGGATAACCTTACAATCTTTACAAGCCAATCGGTTCTGTTTTCTAACTAGAAAAAAGTCCGTCTGACTCCTATTACTCCCACTTTTATAGGTAATTAAATGCTCATCTCTCTTTTTAAAGTAAGTATTTGCTACTACAAGATCAAATGCCGCTGCAAAGGCCAATATGGTGTTTTCGAATTCATTCTTTTCTCCAAATCCTTACCCTCCATGCACTCTCTCATATCCTCTATTATCTCTTCTTATATGCCCGTTTAAATCCCCTCCAAGGAAAATCTTATCACTATTTGGGCTTTCTCACATTAAATCATCTATCTCCTCCCAAAATTGTCTTTTAACACTTTCCTTAAGTCCTATTTGGAAAGCATATGCACTGATGATATAGATTATCTCTTCCTCTAACACTAGTTTAATTGCTATAATTCCATCACCAAACCTCTTTACCCCTATACAATTTTCTCTTTCAAATCCTTGCCTACAACTATATCCACTCCATTTCTTATATTACTTTCCTACATAAAAAAGCTTAAACCCATCTATGAGCTCCTTAGCTTTATTCCCTTTCCACCTTATCTTCTTAATACAAGCAATACTAATTCTTCTTCTTTTCATTACCTCGACCAACTCCATGCTCTTGTCTATCAAGGTTCCTATATTCTAAGCAGCAAGTCTAATTTTCCTATTCCTCCTCTTCTTCTCATGGGCTAACTTCTTTAACCACACTAACCCAAAATCATGCAGTAGCCCTTGCACACTTTTCACTGCAGCAGGGCGATGCTGCAATCTATAATACCCGGATACTTGTACAAGCCAAATGTATCCATATCGGACCCATACGATACTTGTACTAGTACCTGATACTGCACCGATACTTCCGGTGTATAAGTTTAGTATATCCTACTTAGCAAGTCTATTATTCCATTTATTTATTTAAGTTTTCTTGCTTTTTAACATAGAAAATATTAGAATTGAAGATAAACAATGATAATTTCATTAATTAAATCGTAGTTTAAAGAAAAATTAAGGATACCCGTATCCGTGTCCGAAATTTTTCAAAGTGCAAAGTCGTAGCCCCGATCTCCGTATCCGTATCCGTACCCATGTTCATATCTGGGCATCATAGGCTGCAATGCGTCGCTTAAAGCGGGGAACGCCGTAGCCGTATCGCGAAATATTATTATCTTAAAATTTATATTTGGGTTGTAACAAAGTTTTACGCTGGCTGTAACCTACCTAACGCAACCCTCCTCCTTTACCCGGGCTTGGGACCGGCAGCAAAAACTGGCAGAGTTATATAATTAGAAAACTATTAAAAATGTAAAAAATGAAATTGGTGCTTCCACTAATATTTAATTTATTCCACTAAAACAACAATGAAATATTATCTCTACATGCCCAATATATAATTTATAACCCACAACAATGTGAAATTGATAGCCACTCTCAGCTCTCATCCACAACAATTAATATCATAGCATTAAATAACATTAAAAAGAGAATATTTATATAATCACTAGTCTACTATAGGGCACATGAGGGCCTAAATCAAAATAAAGAGCCTTTTCGTTGCAAAAGAAATTGAAAAACAAAACATCGCACTACTGTCCCTATTCCACCAAAGTCTGGACTGATATAGCTTTGCAGGGCCGAACAGGTCCGAATTCCATACTGGAATTTTATACAGGATTGTTCTGTTCAGTCATTTGACTGAACAGTGTCATCATATTTGACCAAATCGAACCGAAATTTTATTGACATGACAGTATATCAGGCTTCTTAAAGTAAAAATGAGCACCCCAAATTTTCATCCTACACCACAAGAACTCTGCATCAATTTACACTGATCACCAAACATTGTTCATCTGACAGATGCTCTCCCGTATAATCTTGTTCAATGCAAGTTCTTTTGTAAGAAGAACTGCCCATACAAATTAAACTGAAACTAAATTGGGTCACACTATACACTTTCCACATCTCCACTGCAGTAGGTAAATCCTACTATCTTATATTGCTCTGTTAGTGTTTTTTTTTTTATTACAATATTGCTCTGCTTTTAAAAAAAAAAAAACAATATTGCACTGTTAGTGTTAAGAAACAAGGTGAGAGTTGTTCTTTCTAGCATACATAACATTTATATAGTAATACAATGAAATTACAGAACTGCCACAATTTTTCAAAACAAGGAGCTCCCACAAATACCGTTAGACTAGAAGCTCCCTAAATTATTGAAACCATGGGAAGAATTAGAATTTAGAAAGTCTTTACATAGAGAAAAGGAGCATCTTTGAGGGCACTGTGTCAAAACATTTGATATTTCTTATCAATGGTAGTCTTGTTAAAATTTAACTTCACATCAAATTTCAAGTATTGGACAAACTGAGTTACTTGTGTTTGGTTTAAATAGATCTCTACATTGGAAACATTTGATGGGCCTATTTGGATAAGTAAAAAATAGAGTAGAGTGAAGTTAAATGGGCCCTAACAGCTTAAAATTTTAACTCTACCTTGTTTGGATGAGTCTAGCCCAAAGATGAAGTATTGTTGTCAACCCATGTATACTTCATTTCACTTCAAGCCTAAATACTTCAACTTCTTTCAGTAAAAGTCAATTCTACTTCAAAATATTTTTAGAATTCACCTCACATCAAGCATCCAAACAGAGTGAAGTGAAGTAATCTACTTTAACTTCAACTCACTTCTCCCCCACTTCACTCATGATACAAAATCTACTTCATTTTACTTTATTCCTCATTTATCCAAACAGGCCTTAAAGAGAAAAATCAATCATACAAAATCTACTTCGTTTTACTCTATTCCTCATTTATCCAAACACGCCTTAAAGAGAAAAATCAATCTATTCAATCATAAAGAGCAACTTGATATCACTACGCAATGTTGACATTACCAATAAAATAAAATAAAACAACATTAGGTAGACATTGACACCAAATCAAATTGAATTGCAATGAGACCAAAGGATTATTGTCAGATTTTTTGTAAACAGTTGTAGTAACTTCTACTAGATTTCAGGGAAGCCCACATTATTTTTTTATGAGTCAAGTTTTCCCTCTAAAACAAATACAAAGTGAATTTGTTTTGAGGCTTCTCCGCTTTAGCCAACTACTGCTAATAGCAACCATATGGAGCTAAACAGACCAGTTGATTTGGATATAATTAGGGAAGGGAGTTCTAAGATGGATTTTTTATGTGGCACAGAATTTGATGCAAGCCATGGACCAAAGGAGCCCTAGAGAACTCATCAAAAGAGGGAGCCAGATGACTAGCATAGGCACAGTGTACCCAAAGAACCGTTAACTTGAGTATTTGATTAATAAAATGTTGAATAAGGGCTTTATGGTCAAGGGCGAAAGTATTTTAGGAGGTGAATCCTAGAGAATCCATTTGATTGTAATATCTTCAATTTGGCAATGTTTGTCAGTCAAAATCTCATGGGACCATAACTAAAAGGTGTGATTTCTAACTAGGAACCAAGATGGTTAGCTACTAGTCTATATAAGGATTATAAAGATTCCCACTTAAGTCAACAAACATATTCTCCCTTCCTATCTTGAGGCTGAAAAGGGAACAAAAAAATTCTTAGCCTTGAGTACAGAGTACAGACTCTTAGCATCTCCAATGTGTGAAGACTCCATTGGCATGAGTTTCAAAAGTGTGTGAAGCATGGTTGAGAATTTCATTCCATTCTAGACAAAATTCCCTAGATTTTTCATTTCGGCCATTAAACCAAAACAAAAACAGCCATCAAAAAACTCCGTCCAATTTTTCAGTTCATTCCAATCCTAAACTAAAGTAAAATAATATTTATTATTTAAAAATTTTAATGTGTTTTATATTTTTTTTCATATCTATTATATTTTGTTTTCGAAACATAGCTATGAAATTTTTCTCCTAAATTCCAAATCAGCCAAAATATTTTAGTTTGGTGGCCAAACCGAAATGGGGTCCAAAACAAAATTCTCAACAATGGTGTCAAAGATTCCACTTAAATCCACCCTTCATGATTTTGATAGAAAGCAATGTCCCATGATTTTGTCTTGTTTCAACTCCTCTATCTTAAATTAAGATTTCCATTATCTATTGAATTTCACCAAAAGAAGAAACTCCCAGAAAAAAACCAGTCTGGAATTTTTTTAAAAATTTGTTGGAATTTAATTTCTGCAATCTAGTTAGTTGTCCATCCCTTCGAGCTCATGTTTCCTACATCATTCAGTCCAGAGGTACTGTTTGTGACATAGTTACCTAGTTCAGTCAAGATGCCTTCAAACTGCGAATGGTTCATTTCAAACAATTCACAATTCGATTCGCGAACTACTAGCAAATTAGTTTCACATAGTTCTCTAAGTGGAATCATATATTTATACTGTGGTGCTTACCTTAAGACACAAAGCACTCAAAAGCACCATGCCCTGATGTATTAGCACTAACCCATACATTAACTCTGATCAGAGTTGGCCCCACATATAGACTAATCATCAGTAAAACATGGAAGTATACTTTGATTTTTATCTTAGCTATGTTTTACATGTAGTCAATCTAATTGTAGTCCACACTATAAATGAAGCAAAATTTTGCCTATACAGCAAACGAACATAATAGTTATTTTGAATGGTTCGGAGTTCGGACAGGGACCTTTAGTGATGGACTGACGAAATAAGCACATGTGAATTAGTTCATCGAATTTGTCAAACTCAAACTTCGAATTAGCTGAATTGAGAAGCAAATCAAATGAGCCTACTCCATCGAATTTTATGATCTAGCTAAGTCTCAAATTAAGAATTATAAATTCGAATGAGAATTAGTCAAAGTACAAACTAGGTAACTATGGTTTGTGTATTTATTTTATTTTATTTTATTTTTTTTACTGTTTTTCTTATGATTCCAAAAGCCTTAGTTTTACAATTCCTAAAATCCCACCAGCCTGTTACACCCAAAGATCACCTAGAGAATTTGGATTCTGTGCAACTTTGCAGCAATACTTCTTTGCAGTGAGGCTCCAACAATCACCGAACCAGTTCCTATCTGAAATCCTAAATCCAACCCAAGGTAAAAACTCATGGAAGTCCTCAATTTTCCTTACTCAAACTAAACTCTATCACATCCGAATTGCCCCAGAACCCCCACCTGTGAAGTATGCAGAATTTCTCACTAGGAAAGCACCCTCCCAGTTCCTAAATAAAACCCAAAATCCAAGATTTTGGACACAAACTTAGTCATAAACTGAACAGAAATGAAGCCCAAAACAACCATACCCAATTGCACTAGGTTTCAGCTCAAGCCTAACATCACTTGACCATTGCAACCTATCTAAAAGTAACTCACTCTAAGGCCCGGTCAGCTGTTCTAAATCCAAACAGCAACCACCTGGCTGTTGTCACTTGATCAAAACAGTACCCAAACCATCCCTTGACCTTTCCAAACAACTTGTAGTTATTACAGAACCTTGACCTATCTGTAGTCTTAGCATACAATATTAGCCTTCTAATGGACCATAAACAGTGTTTGCACCACAACAAAACCTATACCCATCCACAAAGCATCATCAAATAGCAGTGTCTGTTAAATCACCATCCAGTACTGTACTCAGTCCTCATTTATTCTTTTTTTTTTGTTCCATTATGTTACACTTTTTGTTTTTTTTTTTTTTTCCGTTGTTCATCAAACAGTGCCCAGCTTGAGTTTTCTGCCTCTGGAGATTCAGAATGACCACTAGAATAGAAGTCATTGTTGACGTCACTTCATTGACCACTAACGGGAGTCATTCATTATCTTTGTTTGTGAGAGATTGGACAATCGTGCAAAGAGGATTGAATGCCTCATGAAAGCGCAAGAATGTCATGATAGTCCAAGTAGAAAAAATGATCATAAGTTGAAGAACAGTAAGCAGCTAATAAATTAAAATGAGGGTGAGAAACATCATTTTGAAAGCCAAGAAGAAGATACAAACAGCAGATCCAATGGTATAAATAGAAATTGACCGATCTCGGAGGAATCTATCAGTTGATTTCACCAATCTTAAAGAGCAGCCTGAACGGTGTTCTATGTCCACATGATGATCTCACCCATTGTTATCAAAATTCTACAATTCGTATTCCAAATTTTAAGGAAAATGATTCGTATCTTTCAACGAATCCAATTTTGAAGTGAATCTTAGGATTCAAGTGTGAATCTTACGATTTGATACTCATTTCATCGAATCTTATGATTGAAGTGATTTGGCTGACTAAGAATAGACACAACTAATAAGTTAATACTAACAATCTTTACTTTTTTCCTTTATTATTCTTTCTTTCTTTTAGCATTTTTACTTTTAAAAGTTTATTTAGTTGTTAACTAAACCTCTTAAGAATTTTTGCCTCTTTGGGGAGGTTTTAGACATGAACAAAGAACATGGATTTAATTAAAGTGTTAGACTATAAATTTGGTGCTTGTTTATATCTTTCTTTTAAACCTTCTTTGGTTTTTTTAATCCATTCATAAAAACTTTCTTAACTTCAAAAGATATCTTATTGTATACGATTCATGGTTTAAACTTTATTTTTACTTTTATATTTTGATTTAATGACAACAATATATATAAATACCTAAAACTTATTTAACTATTTACACATACATTTATTATTTATTAATATGCCATGATGTTCTTGATACAATTGTATGATCGACTTATTCAGTTATTTTTCATTGTATTTTTACTGCTATAAATAGAAAATGGATGGGAATTCATATGAATGAATGATTTTTTTTTCTTTTAATTTTTAACTATTGTTCATTTTTATTAAAAAAATGAAAAAATCCTACGATTTACAACACATTTCAAGATTCAATTCGATCCAAGGGCATAGAACAATTTGCGATACGGTTCCGATTTTCAAAACTATCAAGAAGGTAATATTTGTCAGCATTGACGTTGATACAGATGAAAAATAGATAGATTATGGACTTCTATAATCTTTCCTAATTTTTCAATATTATTTTATATTTTTCTTATCTATATCAAGAAAAGTAGAAATTATCCTACGATTCACGATTTGATTCGCGATTCAACAATTATGATCTCACCAATTAAGGTGCCTGCTTTTCATGGCAAGATGAACTCAACAAACTTTACAATCCCGCCCTTAGGTCTTTCAAGAGTGGTAGCTAGGGCCATGCACATTTGGTGATGCGGACTAGAAAAGTAGCCCAAGAAATTTAAAAAAAAAAAAGGTGAACAAATTATTAGGGTTTTAACACAATGAGAGAAGTTAGTTATGCTACTACATATGTTTTTCATCAATGTCATGTTCCTTCTTTACCCCTTACTTTTTAATATTGGAAACATGACTTGAACCCACAACCTCAACGTTGCGGTTGCGAGCACCCTACTAGACACCACAGGCTCCTTGTCAATTTGCCTCCCACTTATGAGAGAAGTGAATGTAAATTCGTGTACTTGTCACTCAATGGTAACATCTCTCCCAAGTTAGGGAAGCTGTATTTTGTTCCTATACCTTACATAGATTTTGGAACATTTGAACTAGGCAGCATCGAGCACCTAGTGTACAAATAAGAAGTGTAAATGGATATCAGGAAATAAAAGTAGAAACTCTGACATACCAAGATGCTCCATAGTTGATAACTGCCTGTTAAAAACAAAATTAGACCCAAAAAAAAAATTTGAGATTGAACAATAGGAAATCAGGAGGGCAGGAAAATGGAAATATCTAAGAGAATATGAAAAGGGTTGGTTACAGGTGTTTTGGAGGATTTAATGTTGTGCAGATGATGGATGAGATTCTCATCACTTGAAGCACTCTTCAAGTTTCCGTGGCGATTGACGGGCAGATTTAATCCAGTTCCCTCCAAACCCTTCCTTGCCTTCTCTCCTGCACTGCTGCTGCTGCTGCTGCTGCTGCTGCTGCTGCCGCCCACAAGTCCTGCCTTTTCCATTTTCACCTTTACCTGTGACGCCACAAATGGATCTGGGATCCAACCAAATGTACCAATGTTTCATTGTCAGGGTCTATTTTTTGGGGCCAGTTATGAAATATCTACTGCCTTCTTTAGTATCATCACTTCTTTTCCGGAAAAAAGAATTTTTTCAAAGAAGGATGGAAATACAAGTACTAGACCAACAAAAGGTATAAAAGTACTATATATACTCTAGGCTAAAAACCATTAGATATAGGAGAATCATCATATGCATCCGTCCCTCACCATTTTTTTCATGAGAACTCTAGGTGGGACACATCTATCACTGAATCCAAACCTTGCAACACATACGAGACCCCATAATAGCAACTCGCCCAAACTTCCGATCGGATCCGAATTTATTGGACCGTTGGATTGACTATACACCAATCCGAACGAAATGAATTTGTGAGTGATGGATGAAGGGGTTAGAAATGTGATTGGGACTAAATTTGATATGTATGGTGCTTTCACATAGATCTTTCTAACCCCCCAGTCTCATCCCTTGGTGGAGTCCACAGTAGGCCCCACCAAAAAGTGTGCACGAAAAGCCCATGAAGGACGTATGTACAGAAAAAGGCCCCTTAGATATATAAGCACCAAAATAACATAGATGATCTACCCTTGCTTGGCCAAAGCATTGGCTAACCTACTGATTTGATGCAAATGACACGTGATTTAAGATGACAAGTATGTTAATCTTTTTTAGAATGAAATGCATCTTCCATGGCCCTTTCCTCGTCTTTTCTTTTCAAAGAAATAGCATTCTTCGTTTGCTCATCTTTTTTTAGAAATAGCATTATTCGAATCACTTTTCATATTATATTAAAATAAAGTCTTGAAAATTTTGATAAAAGATGTGAAACAGTAGTACTACTCTAAAGGCCTTTTGGATGTCCCCAAAATGACTCACACACTGTGGAATGAACCCTGGACCAATTTCATAGTAACAAGAGTTAAGCCCAACGCTGGACTTGGACTGGTAACTTAAATGAATATAAAAAGACCAAAATATGAAGTGTTGCATACCGAAGAATTTGATGGTGGGTCCAAGTTTTATTTCCGTTAATTTTGTCACAGTCGCTTTTAAACAAAGCGCATTTCTTATCAAATGTTTAGATTTCACAATGGACCCCACCATGAGTCAGGAACTTACAAAGGATTCACATGTGAGAGAGATTGTGTGACCCAACAAGTCACTTGGGCCCCGCATCTATCTAATTTCTAAAACAGTGAAGTCATTAATTGGATAGTAACTTTTTTTTAAACTACCGACTCAATGATATTTTATCATATATCTGGCATCATTTAATGGACATAGTTGTAGTAGATTATTAGATCCTAAATTACTGCATTTCCTAAAACAGCCACTACCTGTCACCAGATGATCAACAAATGTGATTGCATAAGATTCCATTCCCTAAATTAGGATCTATTTGCTAATTAATTCTATTTTATATTAATTAATGGTTTCTTAGCCTAATTTGATAATTTTATATAAATTGAGTTCGTTAAATAGAATGTTTAAATTTTGGAGTCAAGCTTGCCTCAAAATGTGTACTTTGCAGCAACAATGTAGAGAATGACTGCCATCTAGACCTGTCAAATCAGCCCTTTGACTACCCTTAGAAAGCCCTTAAATTAGGTGCTTTTATTTTTTTTTTTAAAAGCCTTAGGACAAAATTTTGTATGCTCTTTAATTTTAAGAGCAACCTAGGACAATACTAGGCCTGGCCCTTTTATTTTTTTCTTCATTTTAAAAAATATATAATTATATATGGTTTGAATTGCCCCTTATAAGAAGAAGTTGAACCTAATAACACACGATCATATGATGATTGTGAAAACAAATTCCTTTGGTATTTAAAAGTATAAAACAAGAAAAATAGAAGTGAAGGAAAATTTGAATTTTATCATTCCTTGGAAGACCCTAGAAAACAATCTATAACCTTAGATATATTAGATTAGTGGAAAAGAAATTCAACAAAGTATCCAATTTTATCAAATATGACTCGTGATATTTTAATTATTTATATTTTGACAGTTGTTTCTGATTCTTCATTTAGCACTGGAGGAATAATACTTAACCCATATAGGACTTGTTCAAAATCAAGGATAGTAGAGACCTATGCACATGACTGGTTATGTGCCGAGGAACAAAGTGACAATGAATATGATGATAGTGATGCATTAGAAGATTTATTAGATATATTGAAAAACGACTAAATTATTAAAATTTGGAAATATTATCAAGTATTATTATTTAAATTAGTTTTACATGTACAAAACCTTTTGCATATATAATAAGTATCATTACAAGTATTATTAAATATCATCAGAAATTTTATTTTATATTATTTAATATATCATTAGATGCATTATCAAGTATCATTTGATGTGTTATTTTATATCATTAGAAGATATTATTGTTTAAACTAATTTTTAATTTGCCATCAATCAATCACAAAAAAAAAAATTTTTAATTCCACCACACTTGTTTTATTGCAATCATTATCAGTTCCAAGCTCAAATAAAGGAGGATGACTCTTAGATTGACACTCAATGCTTAATGGCAATGCTAACATAATTTAAAATGTAATTCTTGTTTTCCGGCCCTAGGCCCAACCCTATGAGGGTAGGGTAAGGGCCTAGGTGGAGAAGGCCCTTCGAGGGCTCTGGCCAGCGTAGGCCTTGCCCTACATATATTGAGAGTAGCACCAGGAAAACCTTGGGCCCAACTTGGCCCTTTGAAAGGCCTACTGCCACCTATTCTTTGAATGCCAATTTGCATATGAGCTCTGGCAATGACTTCTCTCTGCAATAAGAGAAAGACCTAGCCTTAAGCGTCTTGAGCCTCCTCTGCTCCTTACTCATGCCTCCTGGCTCTGGTCAACTATTTCTGCTAGTAGGAATTTTGTTGGAAAGCAGTGAGCAGTCTTCTTTCATCTCTTGTTCACTATTTGGGCATGGAGGAATGAGTCTCTATTCCGACATCCCAACAGAGAACCGTAACAAGACCGGCTCGCGACTATTTGGGGCTAAAGCAACAATCCTAAATGAACCATTTTTTTCAATATTCTTATAAATATTTTATTTAAAATCCATTTTTTTCCATTTTTCATAAAATAAAATTACTAATTACGTCTCTATATTCAAGTTTTATTAATATATTTTTTCAATTGATAATATGGCTAATCCACTTGATCTTTCTTGTGACATTGTTATATTAGATGGGGTTTTATCAATTTAAATTTTATAAAACTTCTTCTAGTAGAAGCAACATCTATAGGTATTGTCAATCTTTTTCTAGTAGACATATTTAAAATTTATAACTTATAACTAAGTATATTTATTAATAAAATGAATAGTAACTAAAATAAACATATAATATGAGCTTTGAATTTAAAAAAAACTAAAACTATGGAATAATAAAATCTGATTTAGTGATTGGTGGTTTTGGCCACAAAGATTATAGATGTGGATTACTTTTGAAGTTGATGCAACTTCTTTAATAAGAATGAAAAATTGATTATATTTAAAGTTGTCTTTTATGAATTCCAAGAAGCACAAATGTAATGGAAAAAATGTATAAATTGGAGGATTTTTTTAAAAGAAAAAGAATTTCTTGCTTGTTGCAATTTTAGGGACTTCTTTTTAATGAAAACATCTTCTCAACGGTGAAAAATATCTTTAATATTTTTTCTAATTTGAAAAGATAGCAATTGCTTTTTTTGAAATGTTAAAAGATAATAGTTGCTTTAATTACTTTTATGTGGCCTTAGTTTTTAAAGGGAAACAAAAAGATGATTGTTGATTATTTTGAAATTTGAAAAGATATCGTTGCTTTAATTACTTTTATGGGACCATATTAATTGGGGATTGAAAAAAAAAGGAAGGAAATTTCATTTTTTAAGGCCTTATTTTTTTGGGGCCTATAAAGTAAGGGCTTTTGTTGCCTTGTGATCAAGCGACATATTACCATAACAATCTATAAGAGATCAGTTACATGGAATTCACTCTTCTCGATCCAAGGGCAAGGATGGGCACCCTTAATGTGGAAGATGAAGATAGATGGTTTAACTCTAATGTTTTGGTTATGAGTATTGAGATCCTCTGCCATATCTATTTATAGTATTTGGGTGATAAACTCCAACTCAAAATTGAATTAAGAGATAAGGATAGAACGTTGTATCAAATTCTCTCAAGAGATAATAAGGATAGAGGAGTTGGATAAAACTCTCAAACAAATTTTATCGTTATCATCACACAAGGATTCAAAGGTCCGTTGAAATTCAAACATTATACTTGTGAGGGTGTTTCTTTGTGTTAGGGTCTACCCACATGTTAACACAAGTGGGCCCCATCATAGATGTCATTAGCACTAGATCATTGTTTTTTTTTTAGAGTAATCTCCGCTGACTGATTAAGCCTATCCAATTGCTCCTAACTCTCTTTTTGGTTACAGCAAACGAAAAAAAAATCTCTTTTTGATTTTAGCATGATGTCTTCTTTGTCTCTTTCCATTTGGCTCTTTTGAGCTTGTATAGCTCTCTATCCTGTCTTTTGGGGGGCTTTGGGCCATATCCTCCTCTTTTTCTAATATATTCATTAACCTTTAGTAAAAATAAAAAAAATGTAAACATTATAAAGGTTATATCCAAAAAAAAAGGGCTCTTACTACGATTAGAGTAAAAATACCAGATAGTCAAAATTCGTCTGGCACATCATCCCATTAGTTCCCGAATCTGATTAAGAAAAGAATTGAGAGCTCTCTCTCAATCGAAGTCTTAATCAATGTCCAACTAGAGTTTGGAATTACGTTTAAGGATCCCAATCCATCTGTGATATGGAGCCATGCATCAGGATTGATATTTAGAAAAAGCTGGACTACCTAGCCGTTTGAATCCCACAAGGCGCCACACTAACTCGTTTCGAAGACCAAACAAGCAAGATGCGATCACCCTTGTCCTCTCTCTCCCTTGCTTCCCTTGCTGCCATGGAAGATCCAGTTTGTTTAGCAAAAAAGGATATGTTCTCTAGTGTAGAGATGGAAGCTGAGTTGCTTAGAATGAATGCAGACATGGAAGTTGGGTTTCTTGGGAAGAATAGATATGGATGCATAAAGTTGAAGGGCTTTCATTCTCTTCCTCGTCCTCCTCTTCCAAGGTTTGATTTCTCTGACACTTGCAGTCTGTGCAAGGAACCTCTCCGTCAGAACATGGACGTCTATATGTACAGGTTCTTTCTTTCCCTATTGTTACAACTTACTAGAGTTTATTAAAGTGTTTAGTGGTGATTCTGGTATTGATAGGGTGTTTTTGTCACATGCAGTGACACTCCCTTTTGCAGCAAAGCGTGCGGCCGGAAAGCGCAAATAGATACAGATGAGGCCCGGGAGAGGAACCGTTATCTTATTGCTCAGGGGCCTTCTTTCAAGCTCTCGACTTACAAATGCAAATTCTGCCACTTGGTTGAAAAAAGGGTAGGGTCCAAGAAGAGAAAAGGAAGGTGGAGTGAACTCTTGAGAATGTTGAATGTTCCCTCAACTCTTTTTCATCCAAGTCGTGAGAGACAAGTTGAATGTTTCGTGTATTTTTTATCTCAAACATTACTTGACCTTTTTAAGGTTCCATTCCAATTGGGATGTTTGCCCTCCAATCATAGGTTTCATTGATGTTTGCCCTCCAATTAGGAATTTTTTTTTTTTTTTTGGGCTTAAGGTTATTTGTATATATATAAAAGAAGAAGAGAGAACTACGGGGGCAGACCCACAAAGACCAGGGGTCTGGCCCCAGTAAAATAATGGCACAATGGCAAATTCATGATTTTTATTTGAGCCTTAATAAATAGTTTGGTTTTGGGGGTAAGCTGAACATTTTTATGTGGATTTAGAGGGTGGGCTCACATATTTATTTGATTTTTTGTAGTATTTCAAAATTTTCATTTAAGATTTTGAAGGATATGGTGGTGTGACAGGTGCGTCCACGCCCACATGCTTCTACTTGGGTCTACTCCTGATACGATGGCTCATGGCATGGATTATCAAACATGAAGATTGTTAAGTCGTGAAACTATCCTATTAGACTTCCTCCAAATTAAATGTCATATGCTACTCATTTATATGCAATTTTGACCATCTAGATATAATTCATAAAAAATGAATAATTATTTTTTAACTATTATAAAATGTTAATATTGTTTTATAAATATTTAATGATTTATATTGCCCATGTTTTTCGATCTCTTCCCGATTTCAATTAATTGTTTACTTTCATAAGTAGCTATGCAAATTTGGAGTTCAGAATATAGGGGTGTTCATGGGCTGAGCGGGGCTAAGGCACATCTAGACCCTACCCAACTTTAAAAACACTAGCACAAGCCCAAAATGAGCCCTGAAAGTCATGCCCGAGCCTGACCATTTAGTCAATGGGCCAGGCTGAACTAGGCTTTTTTGGGCTTTGTAGAAAATGTTTGGCTTAATTAAATTAAATTACATGCACTCCTTATACGGGACAACTCTAGGCTTTTTCACTTAAGCCAAGGCTTAAAAGAGCCCAAATTACATATTAAAGCTCACCCTAAAGCGGGCTATACAAGGATCAAGCGCAGGCTGGGCCCATGAACACCCTACCAGAATATATCAGTTGCTAATCCATGGGACACTCCAAAATATTTAGGTTTCCGAGCTTTCCAAAATATAATCGTTTAATGATGTTTCCGAAAACTCATCTTTGTACAGCAGGAAGTTACAAGAGCAAGTCATTTATTCCTTTCGTTAAGGTGTTCGGTTTGAAACCTAATTAAGGAACACTACTACGGGCTCGTCTTACACATGGCATGACCTTTTGTGACTCTGAGCATGAAACCCACTTGTAGGAATTATAACGTAGGTGCACCTTTAGGAATTAAAACAAGGATCCATGTAGAAATTATTATGCATGGGATTCACCTTCAGAAATTAAATGGGACCCATAGATATTGAGTAATTGGCCATACGTTTCCGAAAGTCATTTGCGTCATTTTAAAAATTGTATGAGGTTAATTATTTCATCCAAAATGCTAATAAATTTTGCATTGTCCACCTCCTTGCCTTTTAACTTAAAAGGTTTTAAAATAAGCAGCCCACTTTGCTCTTTTTTTCAGGCCAAAGCTCTATTTCTAATAAAATAGATAATACAGTTAGAGGTTAGCCAAACGTTGTTAATGTTACAAGCTCCAAATCATAAAATAAGAACACACTTCTCTTTACTATTTCCAAATTGCCTCTGCCATTTGAAGTCTAATCCACGTTTTGAGAGGATATGGAATAGATTCCAATTCAGCGACTTTCCAAAAAAAAAAAAACAGAATACAATTACCTTATGAAAACTTAAGGCCAATTTCTTTACAAGAATTTCTGAAGGTTTTTTTTTTCCTTGTTGGGGTTTTTTTGGACATAATGTGATGGCTTATCCCCTTATATTTTCAAATGGGGAAATGCTAGATGAATACTAAAAAAAAATCTCACTGCACATACAATTCATCATCATTATCATCATCATCATCAAAGTCTTCTCACAACCATGTTGGGGTCGGATACATGAATTATGTTTCTCCATTTCGTTCTATTTTGAGCCAAGTTCTTCGATAAGTTAAACTTCTTTAAATTTGAACTAATAACCTCCATCAATGTTTTTTTCGGCCTGCCCCTACCTCTTAATGGGTCATCCACCTGTATAGCCAAACTTTTTCTCACCAATGCCATTACTAACATACGCTCAACATGCACAAACCATCTTAAACGGGTTTATCTAATCTTAAAAATAAAAAAATACCCCCACCCCCACTCCCTCTTCCTCCTCCTCTCTCATCCCCTTCCCCACCTCTCCCTCCAGCAAGCGACAAGCTCTGGCGGCGAAGGAGGGGGACTCCCCTCTCCCTCTCCATCTTCGTCTTCTTCCCCCTATTCTCTCTCTCTCTCTCTCTCTCTTTCCCTCTCCCTTCCCTCCCCTTCCTTTCCTTCTCCCTCCTCCTCCTCCTCCCCCTCCTCTTCCTCTTCCTTTTCCTCTCCCTCTTCCTCTTCCTCTCCTCTCCTCTCCTCTCCTCTCCTCTCCGCCCCATTCAGCCCTATGAGGCCAAACATCATATGATATTCAGCCTCATAGGGCCGAACAACAGTAAGGCCGAGCATCATTGCGATGTTTAACCTTGTAGGGCCAAACAGGGCGGAGAGAAAAGGAGAGGAAAAGGGAGATGAACATGGAGAAAGAGGAGAGGAAGAAGGAGGAAGAGGAGAGGAAGCAGGAGGAAGAGGGAAAGGGAGAGGGAGAGGGAGAGGGAGAGGAAGGGGAGGGGAATAGGAAGAGGAAGAAGGAGGGGCCTAGTGAGGAAGAGGAGGAATAGGAAGAGGAAAAGGGAGGGGAAGAGGAAGAGGGGGAGAGAGAGAGAGAGCCCCCCCTCTAGCCGGCCAAAGGGAAAAGAGGAGGAGAGAGGAGGGAGGGAGAGAAATGTGTGGGGGAGAGGAGGGTATTTTGGGAATTTTAAAAAAATGAGAGCTGCTATTTGAACACCAAAAAAAAAAAAAAACTCTCCACACACAGGAGAAAAAAAAAATTTTAATTAAAATCCCGATTTTAACTCCCCCCTCCACATCTCTTTCTCCCTCCCTCCTCTCTCCTCACCTTTCCCTCCAGCCAGCGACGAAGTCCAACCGACAAGAGAAGGGGCTTTCCCTCCCTTCTCCCTATTCCTCTTCCTCTTCCTCTCCCTATCCCTCCTCCTCTCCTCTCCCTCCAGCCAGCGACGAAGTCCGACCGGCAAGAGAGGGGGCTTTCCCTCCCTTCTCCCTATTCCTCTTCCTCTTCCTCTCCCTATCCCTCCTCCTCTCCTCTCCCTCCTTCTTCCTCTCCTCTCCATCTTCCTTCCTCTCCGCTCCTCCCCTCCCACTTCCTCCCCCTTTTCCACTACTCCTCTCATCTCCTTCCCGCCCCATTTAGTCCTACGAGGTTAAACATCACACTGATGTTCGGCCTCGCAGGGCTGCACAATAGTTACACTGTCCGGCCTCGTAGGGCCAGACGGGGCAGAGAGTAGATAAGAGGAGGAGTGGAAAAGGGAGAGGAAGAGGGAGGGAGAGGAGAGGAGGAGGAGGAGCAATAGGGAGAGGAAGAGAGAGGGTAGGAAAGAGGAGTGAGGGAAAGAGATGGAGGGTAAAATAGGGATTTTGATTTTTTTCTTAATTTTTTTCTCTTGTTTGTGAAGAGATAAAATTGTTGTTTATCCAGCAATTTCCAAAAAAAATTTTTCATGTATGATGAGAGATAAAATTTGTGTTCAAATAGCACATCCCTTATAAATTTCTTTCTAGAAATATTTGAATCGTTGGGAGTTTCAAAACTTCAACTCATTCACTTTTTTATCCAGGAATCCGAGAAATACCCTTACAGCAATTCACTCAATTCTAGCAAAGAATGCAAAATTGCCGGTCTTTCCAAGATGTGGAGTTTCCAGAACGTGGAGTTTCCGGGCAGTTTTGTTCTACAAGAGAGTAGCTCGGGATATCTATTTATAGCTTCGCAATCTGTTCTTGGTGTGACCACTACTGTGTGGAGCACCTCTCTGGATCCGAGCTGAAGCCAACACTTCAAACTCGTTTCACAAACCAAACAAACCTTTCTTCTTCCAAACACCTCTCTCTCTCTCTCTCTCTCTCAATCGACTTCTCCATTCAACCGAGGATCAGTTACATGCCTCCTGTAATTTTGTACTGAAAGAAACTTTTGTTTGTTCCAATACTCTAGTAAGTGGGGTGTTTACTGTTTACCCTCCGATCAAAATCTCATAAAAGGTTTTCTAATCATAAGATTGGTGAATTTTATTAGTCATGATATGGATTTAACAGAGCTCTAAGAACAGGGAGATCCAATACCAACCTTGTGATCAGCTGTGAATCATGCCCAAGTTATTCTTATCATGGATGGATGCCCAAACTAAATCAGGCACCTAAACATTGTTGGAGGCGATTTTCACCTAGCTGTGTGGGAGTTTTGGACCTTTGGTCCCACGCCTTTGGTTGGGGATTCCTGTAGGTGAAAGAGGCCCATTTTTGCTTTTCTTACACCTCAATTCATAGACGTTTTGATACACATTAGACCCACCTAATTGACAGTTTGGATCATAAACACAGATGCCATCTGTCTAATTTTTTATTGGTGCATCAACAACCTAACTGGCATAACATGTTTAGGTTTGACTTATTGTAAATGATAAATATTTTTTTTAAATCTATGTAGACAAACACCTTTTAATGAAATTTCAAAAGCCCCTTTGTTTGCGTGGAATGCAATTTATTGGAATTCTTAGAAACATACAGCCTATTTGGTATTATTCCCTTGTTGTTCTTAATTTTGTGCTCAGACATAGTTCTGCTGAAACCGGGTTGTGCCGAGACTAAACTTTGCAAAACTTGTTTTGTAGCATTTTGTTAAAGTACTATGCTAAGTATACCATACAAAACTTATTTTGTAACGGTGTAAAAATTATATCTAACGAACAAAAGTAAAAGAATCATAAGATCTAAAATGTGGAACCCACCTTTTTAATTTTTACAGTACTTTATAATTGGCATATAAGGGCCCACCTGCGAAAGTTACAACACAGTACCCACTTTTAAAAATTAGAATATAATGCCCATATTCATAGGATTTATAAGGTGGGCCTACCTTTCTAATAGTTATAATATAGGCCCACATTTTTTTAATATAAATATGAAACCCATCTTTATAAATTACAGCATGGTACACACCTTCAAAATTTAGAAAATGGGTCCACATTAATAAGTTTTATAATGTAAGTTCACCTTTTTGTGATTTCTTTTTTAAAAATTTAAATTTTTTTTGAAAGATTAACTATATTTTTTGAAAGATTAAATATAATTTTTGAATGATTAAATATTTTTTTGAAAGATTAGATTTTTTTGAAAGATTAAATATTTTTTTTGAAAGATTTTTTTTAAAGATTAAATATTTTTTTAATATTAAATATTTTTTTAATATTAATATTTGTTTTACCATATAACCCACATATAGAAATTAAAACATAAGGCCTACACTCAAGGAATTTATAGTATGGTCTTACCATTATAAGAAATTAGGATTTATAATATGGGCCCACCTTTTGTGATTGTTACAATTAACCTACTTTAGAAATTAAATACTAAAGTCACATTGAGATAAGTAGAAAGCATCAGTGCCGGCAAATTGTTTTAAAGTTTTTTTGTTCCTAGTTTTATATGCCAGCTAGTTAAGATTTTGAGAATCCTTCCCACAAGACCAAAATTTGAAACACTAATTTACAAATACCAAACATATTTTCTGCATACTTATCTAGTGAGAACATGAAAACATCCGAATGGTACAATGCCAAACACACTCAAATTTTCGAAAATGGCTAAAATTGAAAAAATTAAAAATATTATCTTAACCTACCCTACCCTCAAGCTAAAAAAAAAAAAAAAATTCAAATTTGCAAAGCATTGACAGGCTGAACCAACCAGGCCCCCTCACCAGATGGCTAGATTGACATGCCTAATTCTTGGTGATTAGCTATACATCCTAACAGCAGAGGCCCTAGCAGATGTTCAGTCCCACTTTCATGGAGAAAGGGAGGTTAATTAAAAGTAGTAGTCCATGAAATTGGTAACTCGCCTTCTTTTGATTGACGGTTCTAAGGTGCAGCTTAAGCAAAAGCTACCATAAAGGATTAAGTTCAAATCTTTACAATGAAGACAATCAAAATTAATATAGAATACTGAGAGGTGAGAAAAATACCCCGAGGAAGATGTTTGCTCTGTTTGTACTATTGATATTAGATAGTGATTTGCCATTAATCCTGAACCGAGTAATCCATGAGATAAGAGCCCATCTTATGGTGCCCATTGCAATAAAGACACTTAGATGGGCCGCACCTATTTTTATGCCTAGAAACCGCAGACTCCTTATAGTTAATTATTGATAAAACTCTAGATAGACAACACAAGCTATTAGCACTGTGCATTGGGTAACACCCAAGATGGTTTCGAAGCAGAGACGTCCAGCTCAACATGCAGCTCATTGTTGGACTTCCTAACCACTTGAACAATTTAAGTGAACAACAAACTGCCAGGTCCCACATACTCACATTTTAGAATTTGTAGGCCCATTGATGATCAAGATAGGACCTTTTCAAGACTGAAACCTTCTATGTAAGTCAAGAAGAATAAAGAGGATTTTACCAAAAAAATCATCTAAATGGACAACCAAACCATAAAACTCACCCTATATGTAGGTGCACCGAAGTGGTCATGTGTGACCACTCTGGTTCATTTCTTTCGTCTAATTGGGGAGTGGCAATATCGCCGCAGGTTTTTTACACCAATGGCAAAATCGATGCTCCCTTGTTTCTATTCAAATACAAACTTTAGACCCATGAGCTCCATTTTCCGAAACAACTATAGAGATTCTACACAATACCAACTCGGCGAATAACAACTATCAATATTGTTTTTTTTTTCAGTAAAGAACTATCAATATGTTGTAAGAGACTTCATCTCTAATTGAGTCGTCAAATACATTCCTTGCAAAGTTCAACCACATTTTGTATACATGCCACTCAATATATTTGCAATGAATAATTAAAATGTGGTTCCCATACGAATCACCCGGGCACGAATTTCTCTCTCACTTACCAAAGAGAAGCTACCGGTGCCGGTGCACAGGCCGGAAGTACATTTGTAAAAGTAATTGAATTTGAGGAATCACCATGAATTGGCATCTCCTTCACTATGAAATTGTAATAGTAACTATTGTAAAAGTAACTAAGTTTGGCGATTCAATGAACTTATCAAACGCCTCCAACAGACACATATTACTCAAAAACAACATAATCATCGAATTCCACAATATAACAGCTCATTCAGGCATATCATCAAACATCCTAAGGGTATCACATAAACCCATTAATGACCCATAGAAAACCAAGAGGGTGCTGCCCACAAACACATCCCCATCAAAACCCAATTCCATAATCAACCTATGAATCTCCCTACCCTCTTTAAATGCCACGGAATAAGCGCAGGCCTGGAGAATGAAGGGAAACTAGTGATCATCAGGTCCAAAAACCTCATCTCTGAAAATCAGGTTATAGACCATGAAAGCCTCATTGTAAACCCCAGCAGTGGTGTAAGTTCTAATGAGGATGTTGGAGAGGAAGGCGTTTCAGTGCTTCGTGGGGTGGTTGAGATTTCTTGTGTTTAAATGAAAACAGGAGAGCATCAATTTCACTGCTGGTATAAAAAACATGCAACGATATCACCGCTCCATAATTAGATGAGAAAAAAAAAAAGCCAAAGTGAGCACTCCAGTGCACATAGGGTGAGTTTAATGGTTTGGTTGTCTCCTTAGCTGATTCTTTTGGTAAAATCCTCAAGAATAAAACTTTGAATATTTAGTAAAAGGCTAAAAATTTGGTGGAGATAATTTAAGGTCCATGATATAGAGATAACGCAGGAAGATATGAGTTTAAATCTTGAAAGAAAAAGTTCAAAAACCAAATTGAAAGGTCAAAACTGATTGAGATAGTCAAAATCAAAATTGAGAGGGTCAAGACTGAAATTTGGACCGGTCAAAATAAAAAATTCTCATATATAGTACTGGTTCGGTGATGTTTCCACTGAAACATGATAGAAAATATATTTCAAAAATAACTACTAGATTAAAAATAAAACACATGAAAATATTGAATTTCAAATGATGAATACTGAGGGAAATTTTAAAAATGAAAACATGAGAAGAAAACACTTTTCGAAAAATGTAATTAATAATAGACTTCTCCCCATTGCTCTATGTAAAACTATACTAGCTAGTAACTGTTTGCTAGCTAAGTGGTAAAGTCTGTCTAACAACTTTCTTTACATCTTGTTTACCAAAGAACACTTCCTTTACATCTTGGGTTCAAAATTTATACTTATCACTTGCTACTTTCCATCTGTAATGCTATGAGAATACTTGGCGACAAAAGAACCTGTACAGTAGCAACTTGAATCCAGCCAAAGCCAAAACTGCATGACCAACCCAACCAAAATTAAATTTGAGTCGAGCTTGTTCAAGTTGCTCGTGACTGAATTATGAAACCCACAAGGAATTCAGTCAGATTCAGTTTTGGGCTTCGGGCACCCATAGGGGTGGAACTAGAGGGGGAGCTTGGGGTTGGGCCATGGCCCCCCAGAAATTTGGAAAAGAACCCCACCATTGTTAATGAAAATTTTAATTGTTTTACATTGCTACCCCCAAAAAATTTTAAAAATAGAACCAACAACACCCCCACCCCACCCAAACTCTCTACCCAAATTTGGCTGATGTGCCTGACTTATATTTAAATATGTTAACGAATATTACATCGTACAACACAAAGTATAGTTAATTATAGTATATACGAAGTGGATACATTTTCTAGATTTTCTACCCTTTAAATAACTAAAAAACCAACCCAGAAATTTGGGTAACCTCCCCGACCCAAAACAACCAGACTCAACCTGGTGTGCACTCCAGTAGAGAATTTATAATTGGGGTCGGGATCAGCTAGCGTGTATTTGGGTTTCATTCAGGCCAGGTTAGATGTGGGTTTATCTACACTCAATTCATGTCAACAACATAACTCCAGCCTGCCCTAGTTGAACCCATTTTTAGCATTAGTTACTAGATTGTCACTGCAGTGCCATCAACCTTCTTTGCCAACTAAGTAAACATAATACTTAAGCTGCTAACAACTACTGCAGTCTTCCTTCCATGAATTTACCTCCACAAACTGATTTAGTAGGATAAGAAAATTACATACACACTTTCTCAATGTGCTAGTAAAACTTTGTATCTTACATTCATTGGTTACAATAGTTACATAAGAGCATGTTTAGCAATCATCACAACCTGCATGATTTCAATTTCCTGTGCCAGCACTAATGCATATGGTTATGTACAAGGATCTGCTGGCAACATGTGGTACAAGCAAATTTCCAAGCACAGCCAAATTTTTGAATGCTCAGTCTGCCTTGTGAAGATTATTAAGAATGTACAAAGACGCAGATGACAAGAATATGCATACAGCGTAAGCTAAAAGATCCATACCAGTAGTTATTTTCACCGTCTTGCTCCTCTCAAACATCTTAACCAGAAGGATCATGACAATAACATGCCCCACCTTAGTCTTTAATTCATCAAGTGAACTGATTTTCATCCATTTAGGCCTCTCCTGCAAGAGACCAAACACAATAAACTCATTTTGGTCAGATAAAAAACATAACTAAAAGTTGATCAGTTGGAATTGAGTGCTCAGGGTGGAATATTATGGTGGCACACACTTATGACTCTAGAATACTAAGTGTGGTTCTATGGGTAGAAAATAATATGAAGAGAATCCAAAACAATTGATCATTTCCTGTTGAATTGGACTGTGTGAATCATTCTGTAGTGATTTGCAGGCATACACAAGAAGTTTAGGATCATGGGATGTGTATGTGTTTAGTGCCATAGATCAACAATGGTGGAACTCCCAGTTAGACAATGCAAAGAATGTGAACAGCACTAATGTGCAATTGCTTCTGGTACTCTTCATCAATGATCCCTAAAAGCTTTAAGAAGAGGAAATTAATAAGTACCACTAACAAATCTCACACAGAACATCAGAAAATTAAATTGAGGAAGCACACCATCATAGGAGAGTCAGTGTGTCCCTCAAAGACATCCCAGAGGGACATTTGATTGAGTAGATTTCTATGGCATATCTTCTTTTGGTTGTTCATCTCAGGATTGCCAAGTGGGCAATGGTGAGGAAAGAGGTATCTTTGAATGATCCCTTGTTTAATTAGGAAGCTTCCTTTTGGCTCAATTAAGAAGGAGAAGCTTATTTCTTGGTCCTCCCATCCGCCCACTCGTTTGAAGTTAAAAGTGGATGGAGCGGCGAGGGGTAAAGCAGGACTGGCAGTTACCAATGGGGTTTGGCATGATGAGAAGGGGTAGGTTGTGTGTTTGTTCTCAAAGGATGTGGGGGTTAGGGATTCTAATGAAACTGAGGTCTTGGCAATTTTAGAGGCCTTGAGAATCTTTTCTCAGTCTTTTCAAGGGAGTATGATCATGATGAGTGACTCTTTCAATACTATTTCGTGGGTTTATCTTGACAAAAGTAATCTGTGGACACTTCAATTTTTCTTTAAGGGGATCAAGGCTTCAGCACCAAATTTTGACGTGATCTTTTTACTTAAAGTTAGGTCACTCAATGGGTTAGCAGATGCCTTACCTAAACTGGGGGGTTACTAGGATTTCTCCATGGAAGTGTATCTTTGGCTTTATTTTGTTGTATGGTAAAGTCTCTTATACCCAGTTTCCCTTGAGGGATGGTTGTTTTTTGGTTGCTCATTTAATAGAAGCTACCAGTTAGTTCACCCAAAAAAAAAAAAAAAAAAAAGGATAGTCCACAGCCAACTGTTCCTTCCCTAACCAAAATACATATCAACCTCTTAACGAAAATATCATCTCATGTATTAATAATTCACAAGGACAATGTGTTGAATAATTGGCAGTTCTAAACTCTCACTTACAACCCCACCACCCCCCCCCCCCCCCCCCCACCCCCTGCTCCCCGCCCCGCGGCCCCCCAAAAAAAAACCCAAGTTGGTCTACCAACAAGACTTCCAAACTGGATCAAAATGAAATATCATCCACAAGCTTTGTTTCATTTACTGATACCCCATATGCAGAGTCCAAATCACCTAAGAATGTATATTATATATTTGGCAGGCAGTCATTTGTCATGTATTTAACATGCTGATCAAGAATAGAGCAAAAGTTGCTTGGTTTTCTTAATATTTATTCTGTTCATACTCCTACCTCAATTCTATCTCTTGATAGCGTTTTACTACTACTACTAGGTTTGAGTGATAGAACTACTACTACACTTTTGAGTGACCGATCTACAAAACCTATGAAACCTGTCAATAATATAACTGCTGGAGAAAAGATTCCATGCTTGCGAATATGGAATTGATCATGAAGACATCGTGCTCCGTAGTTAAAAATTTTTCTTTCCAATCTCTTCATGTTATATTAGGTCAACCAAGGGAGCAATTTCACTCAGATTCAGGCAAAGTATACCTGAGCTGATGTTACAGGTGAATTCTGATGTGTCCCAACACCTAAATGATTTCACTGTAAAGATACAAGTAAGTCATGGGTCAGCCTGAGTTAGGTTATAGGGACCTTCTTGGTTGGGCTGAGCTGATGGGTCTGGCTGACCCATAACCTACATTGCTGACCAATGACTTGTATCTTTACACTCACACCATGACAAAGGAATATTCTAACTATTTAATAGCACAATCTCAAACAAACATGACCTCGGTCAATTCATGCACTGCAGTATCAACCTAATGCATTGAACATAAGTCGTATGAAAAGCGGGCAGATATAAAAAGAGGCTTTCATCAAGAATTAAAACGTCCAATTCAAGGATATAAATCTAGCCAGAGTGATATCCAAAAGATTGCTACAACCGTGCAAAAGATGTGGTATGTTGTATTGTGGTTTCAAAAAACAAGAGTAAGATGGAAAAGAAATGTGAAAATAGAATCAAAATGATCATCTGAAATAATTAATAAGATATGTGGAATTCCCAATTCATTGATATAAAGTTAACTGGATATTTATCCAAGTAATTGATTGGAACACCGAACATGCATCACCAAGTAAAAAAATGGATAAAAGACTAAATTTCTAATCTCATTGGTGACAAACAATATTCAGCCAATAACAATTAACAAGTGAAAAAACCTTCATAACATCTAAAAATTTATATGGCATTGTCACTTCAAGAGGTATAGTAACAACCTTCAGAGAGAACATTCCAAACAAGGAAGAGCCCTTGAGAGCACGATCAGCATCGGCAGGCACTCCAGGAGGTGTATTACTAATAAATAGTCCATATAAGCCCATACCAAATATTAACATGACAGTTCCAGCAAGATATACATCTGCAGAAGAGAAGACATTAACCATCTGTACATTTTATGGAAAGTGACCATGATGAAAAAGTTAAGTATGGTCAGACCCAGTTGAACCTGAGATTTAGGTAAGCCGCAAATATTTATATTCTTGGGGATGTATTCTCAGCAAAGAGAATTCTGCAATCCGCATAGAGCAAAAGGGTCTTGTGTATGCAGAATGAAGGGGTGTACGAAACAAATTGTCTGTGTAATAAGAAATATCAAGATTTTATTTATTGATTTATTTGCTTCCTGTGAATTCATGTTTGGTTTGTCATAAAATTTTACGCTGGCTGTCAACCTCGTTACCACAACTCTACTTTACCAGGGCTTGGGACCGGCAATAAAATTTTGCCAAGCTATGATGATGATGATTTATTTTCTAGGCTTGCCTCTCCGGGAGGTTTTTTCTTCCTTTAATGTAAACATTAGGGTTCAAACTTCAAACCTGATCTTCCCCATGAGACAGATAATGCCTTACCACTACTTCAATAGTAGGTAGGCAAAATATTTAAAATAAATCAATTAGATCCTATAAAAATAAAAATGAGGAGATCCTAACTTCAAATAGAAGCATCCAGTGGATCAGATGGTACCATGCACTACATACAATAACAGAATGCAATGGTAGATAAAGGTTGGAGATGTGAAATTGGAGAGAATATATTGACCAAAATAATAGATTGACAAACTATAACTGCTTAATCACAAAAACGTAGAAACTACTCAACTATACACAACATAAAAAATTTAAAAAAATTTAAAAAAAAAAAAGTGGAATGGAAAAATGAAAACAATTACGAGTAATACCCAAACACAATGCTAAAAGAGAAGTGCTTTTTAATATGTTCGAAGAGATTTGCACTAAGGGAATCGTGATCATGATAATGTTGAGATTAAAAAGAAAACGTGTCTTTCAAATACAGTCATGCATAGCATTCTAGTGTATAGGAGCTTATTTGTGGTTTTAATAGAGATGAGTTAGTCACTTTCACTAATGCTATACTTGTTCCTAAAATATTATTTTCTTTTTGTCCTGTCTTCTTGTTCAAATTCTAGTTAACATTTCTTCTTCTTTTTTTTTTTTTTTTTTGTTTTCCTTTAGATTCTTCAGATAGCAGAAGTTGGAGGTACAAGCCAGGTTTCTATGTAGAAGCAACAGGGGAACAAGATTTGGAGGGATGCGTTGGCTAGAAGATACCTACCACCAAGTTACATAGACAAACAATTATGAACAGTGAAATAAATCCAGTTTGCTCACTAATTTACCTCTAAAATTAACATGAAAGAAGAAATGCAATTAAAAATTACTTATCCAACTGAAACAGCTGAAACCAAATTACTTGCATGCCTTTGATTGCAGAGTCTAGTGTAGCCAGGACAACATTTTCAGGAAGCTGGGTGAGGGAAATGAAAAAAGAGGTTTGAGAATTGGACATATGAAACATTATTTAGAAGGTGTAAAATTGTAAAAACGTGGGCGAAAACAGTGAAAAATAAAACCAAATTTGGTTTCACCAAAAAGGATAGAAAAATGGGTGGAAACCACTTAACTAGCAACTAAGCTCACCCTTAATAGATCAATAGCATCCATTATCAAAGAGTGTCAATGGCAAATAAGGACTTCGTATAGTGAAAAGTTTCATAATAAAGCTGGGAGTGTGAGATAGAACACACAAGGAAATAAGAGATAGCCACCAAGCAGCCAATGGAAGGGCATATTGTGAAACACTAATTGAGATTGCACTACTTTCCCGTTAATGGAAAGAGATTAGAATCAGGTAAAGAAAATGCAGTGTGACTGTAAACTGATTGTTGAACAAAAGCATCATCGCCACTAATTGTTAAAAGAAAATGACGAAAAGAACACAACTCATAAGATAGGTAGAGAATTTCATGGTTGGTTATTACTTATATAACCTTTAAATGATCTACATGAAAACCCGCATTCAAATAACTGTCAATCTCCATAAATGAGGTCAGGTCTTATGAAGATAAAAATAAAAATTTGATTTCAATGACGTGAAAAGAGAGTATACCTGTCTTAAGCTAAAGTGTCCAAATAAAAAATCTGGGCTTTGAGAAGATCTTCCAAATCACTGAGATCACTCTAATAATATTGCAATGACCAACATATTTCTTTTATGTACTTCTTAGAAAACTATAATTAAGAAAATTTGAATCTTCACTGAAAGTGCAATGGAAAAAGTTCTCACCAATAGCTTCCACTAACCGCAAAACCATCTGCCCTGTGTGAATGCCTCTGACACAGGCTGTCCAATAAATCTTGAATGCATCAGCAATGTAAACACAGCCCTGCCAACATAAAGATCATGGTCACTCATTGAAAAACCAAATTTGTCGAGCATGTTTGACACAGATAGCCGATTGCATATAAGCAATTCTCTAAGAATGGTTGTATGTTCAATACCACCAGAATTTTAGAAAACTGAGGTGCATCAATCCATTCTCAGCAACAAAAGTTCTACTTGCATCATATTATTAAACTGTAATTCAATCAAGTCTAAGTTGCATCTTCTCTAAATGTTGTTGACAGCCACTTATTTAAAAGCTTGAGCTGTTAATGATGTAACAATGTGTATCAAAGGGCACAACACGCCCAGCACATGGAAGCTCCACACAGGAACATACATACAACACCCTATATGGGAGAATAGAGGGAACCAAGGCACAACACCACACTCAAACTAGAACACTCAAACTTCCGTTATGATAACACGCTGATAACCACTTACTCTAAAAGCTTAAGATGCTAGAGAACAACGTAACAATGTATATAAAAAGGCACAATACATGTGACACACTTGAAAATGCTACTTTTCCGATGGGACAAAAGGGAATTTTGAGGCAGATGGAAATTTGGTCATATGTAAAACAGTATGGATGAAAGTTGCTTGAGATTGTAAAATGAAGTTGAACATAGGCCTATGAAAGGCTGCTGAGAAAATTGTTGGAAATAAAGAATGTGCAAACAAAGAAATAAAAACGATCACA
Source organism: Sextonia rubra (assembly GCA_037013555.1). Classification (NCBI taxonomy): domain Eukaryota; kingdom Viridiplantae; phylum Streptophyta; class Magnoliopsida; order Laurales; family Lauraceae; genus Sextonia; species Sextonia rubra. The sequence continues at coordinate 129,793,880 of JASUAD010000001.1, forward strand.
AGCACAAGAGTGAAGCTGAAATTTGAAGTTGTTAACCACTAAGAAGAACACACCCATCGGGTAATTGCACAGAGAGAGAGAGAGAGAGAGAGAGAGAGAGAGAGAGAGAGAACACTAAAAGGACTTCCCCAAAAGCAGCGAAGAAGCATTTAATAAAATCCCCATAGGACTGAGACAATGGCTGTAACAATCTTCTCCTTACCGAGGACACAATATTATCTTCGTAGAATTACTTAATCAGCCAGTTCTCCAAACACCCATAATGTGTACTACGAGTTTGGATGAACATTGATCAAGTACAAGCAATACTTGAACTAAACTTCTGAACGGGCCCTGGCATTGTAATCATGTAGGGTGGTGATTTTGTTGTCTATAAGAATCTCCACCAAGGAGACTGCATCTTCAAAGACAACTTTCCAAAAATAACGATGTTGAACATCAATGTCTTTTGAGCTTATATAAAATGTGGTCATCATCAAAGGAAAGGCACTTTGGCTGGCACATCAAATACATTCATTGTCCTATTTCAAACCAATCATTAAAGACTTGTCACAACTATATTTGAGTCAGTTACACAAATTATGTTTCTCCATTATAGTTTATCATGGGCCAAATCCTTGGATAGGTTTCACCTCTGCAGATCTACCCTTACTACTTCCTCCCATGTCCTTTTTGGCCTCCCCCTTTCCTTGAGGGACCATCAACCTTAGAGAAAAAGTTTCCCTCACCAACATCGTTGCTGGCATGCATTGGTGAGTGTAATAATATGGACATTCAAGCTAAAATGTGGAAGCAGAGTGGCATTCAGCTCAAGAAAAAGAATATATATATATTTCCCATCGAGAAAGGTTCCTCAAGTTGTGGTCATTCTGGTGGGATGAGAAGAATAGAAGGCTCATGAAAAAATGACAAGCCACGAGCAAGAAGAGAAAAATCCTACGTCCATGTTGGTACACTTTATGATTAGCATAGTTATTATACATCACTTACTTACTATAATGATATGACTAAATTCTTTTTCTAGTTTATAGGAGTTCCGAGGAAAGTAATCTGCAAACCAAACTCTCTCTCTCTCTCTCTCTCTCTCTCTCTCTGAATTAACTTCATTTAAAAATTATAACAATGCAAATTCTTAAGAGAAAATATTAAGAGAGAATAAATTGGCATAGTACCATTTAGAAAACAACCTAAACAAAGAGTTCTAGGAGTTCCCAGTAAAATCCTTCACAGGTCCCTCTCTCTCTCTCTCTCTCTCTCTCTCTCTCTCTCTCTCTCTCTCTCTCAGAGCAAACTTGATATAAAAATTATAACAATACAAGTTCTCTCAGTAAACTTGATATAAAAATTATAACAATACAAGTTCTTAAGAGAAAAGAAATTCACATAGTACCATTTAGAAAACAACCTAAATATAGAATATTGGAATATTTAATATAAAACCAAGTACCAGAATTCGAAAACTTTTTTATAGGAAACATCTAATCTAAATAGAAAATTGATTCAAGATATCAATCATATAGAACATAATTTACTAGAAATAAGAACTGACACAAAGAGGAATAAAGCCTTCCCTCACTGGCTTGTGGTCATGTTTCAAAGAATAATGCTGCTAAGATGGTCAAATTCAAGATGACTTTCACAAAATGGAAAGCAAGGTGCATAACATACATTCAGAAAGCACAGCACCGAACCCGCCAATGAACCTCCAACAGCTAGAAGTGCCAAGAAGCGGAAGTCAAAAATCACCTGCTCCAGTAATGACAGTTGGGCTTGTCAGAAATTGCCCTATAACATTTCTGAAATTAGCACTAGGATTTGCAACTTCTAAAGTATATAATAATGCAATCCAACTTCATGAAATAACAATGAGGAACACAGGCCGCTTTCAACAGATTTAGTACATATGTTGTAAATACACTTGTAAAATATATTAATACAGAACAACATGAAAAAAGAGAGTTTCTCTATCTCTTGCACATACACACATATACACACACAAGAAACAAGATCCTGCTACAACTAATTCCAAACTTCCAGATCCCATCCACAATTCTGTATGTGTACATCGTTAGTGTAAAAGCTGTAACATCCCCTCTCCAACTCCCTCTCCTCCTAATTGTGCCTTTTCATGCTATGCATAAAATCACTGTGTTTAAAGATGCCTTTTCATGCTATGCATAAAATCACTGTGTTTAAAGATGCCTTAATGAAAAAGGTGACCAAGAAAATCAGAGTAAAAGATACCCATTAATGAGAAAATAAGAAACAAAATGATTTTGGGAGACAAATACATTCACAAGAAGCTCTCACACGGCAACAACTTCAAGTTGAGGAGATGAAGTCATGAAAATCCAGTGGCACCAGTTGACACACAAATTATTCAAGAAAATACCCAAGAAAATAAATTGCGCAGCACAATTGCTTGAAATTGGGCATTGTACAAAAAGCATTACAAGGGTTTCACTGCGGTTCAAAATTCACATCAATCAGACTATCCTAGCACTCTGGTTGGTCGAATCAAATTCTTCCGGATGTTATTCCTTATAGGTTATTTTAAGGTCACCCTATTGAATTGTTGATAACTTTTGGCAATCTGGGTCTTTTATTTTAATTCGCTGCAAGCAGTATATGTTGACAAGTTTGGGCTGAAAAAAATTATGATGCCCATATACGGCATGGATATGGCAAGGACACAACATGAACATAGCAAGGACACAAATTTACATTCAAAAAGTGAAGTATTGGGTACGATACAACACGATACGTTGCCCATTTTGATGTATCCGTGCATTATAGGAAACTAATAACAGGACACATGGTATGAAAACCCTTGCAATGGGTTTGTCACAGGCCAAAAATCAGAAGAATAGGATAATCCCAGCAGCTTCATTACTGGGACTTTCACCAATCTTCTCTCCAACATCCGTTTGCAGGTCATTTGATTCTCCTTCTACATCCAAGGTGTTTCTAATGCCCAACATCTTGTACTAAGAAGTAAGTCACATATTTACAAATGCAATCAATAAGAATCTAACTCTAACCAAAGATCTTTAATGAGAGATCAGCTAAACCCAATCTGCATAGCTATCCACATTTACTAACATGATTGTCTCCGAGACGAATTATCAATGTACCAATAACAATCTTCATTCAATCAGTGAAATTGAATCTATCAATAATCGACAAGGCCGCGTTAAACAGGGAGAAGCAGCTCACCCTCTCGACCGTGGATTCGGTGGAACGCACAATACGGCCGACGGAGCCAGGACCCGAATCTACCAGCGCATAGTTGAAGCCAGCATCAGAAGGCGGGGCGCGATCTGGGTAGGGTTCGGTTGGAGAGGGGATTTGATGGGGCGAGGAGGCGGCCTCGGCGGTCTGTTTGAAAGGGAAATTGGGAGAGGAGCTGAGAGAAGAGATTGTGAGAAACGGAGTGCGATTTCGAAGTGGAGGGCGGTGAGGGAGAACAGAGGAGGTGATGAGAGAAGAAGGAACAGAGAAAGTTGAAAGAGCCATGAAAGGAAGAAAAAAAAACAGGGAGGGGGGTTTAGGGCTTTTGGGGGAGAAACTAGAGAGAGATGGGGTTCGAATTGTGCTTCTGCGAGTGTAGAAAGAGGTTCTCGAGATCCCACATTTCAACATCGGGGTTTGCTACTTGAAATAGAAAGTGGACTCTCCGTGCGCTCACCAAAAAAATTGCCTAAATTTAAAAAAAAAATGATTTACCTAAACTACCCCCACCCTCTCCAAAAAAAATGACTTACCTAAACTACCCCCACCCTCTCCTCTCGGTTCCTTCTCCACCTCCACCTCCTAGCAACGAGCAATCACCGGATCTCCCTCCCTCCCTCCCTCCCGCCCCCTCTTCCTCTTCTTTTCTCTCCCTTTCCCTTCCTCTTTCTCTTCCTCTCCCTCTCCTTTCCTTTCTCTCCCTCTCCCCCCTTTTCGACCTCTACTTGTTCCCCCTGCTGCAGGGAGATCGAGCCCACTCCCCTTCCCCTTCCCCTTCTGCAACCAACACCCCCCTCCCCAACTTGTTCAGTCATGACTGACTGAACAGTCCTAGATTGTTCAACCAGTCTTGGGCAAACATTTTTTTTCTGGCCCTGCAAGGGCGAACATAAACTGTAACGTTGAACCTCGCAAGGCCGAACAGATCGGAAATAGAAGAATAAGGAGAGGGGAGGAGAGAAGAGGAGAGGAAAAAGGAGAGAAAGGAAGGAGGAGGGGGAGAGATAGGAAAATGGAGAGGAGGAGGAGGGAGAGGGAGAGAAAGGAGGAAAGAAAAGGGGAGGGAGGGAGATTTAGTGGCCGCTAGTGCTACCGATCATGGCTGGGAGAGGGAGATGGGGAAGGGGAGGATAGAGGAGGGGAAGTTAGGGAAGGTGAGTGGGGAGAGAAGAGGATAAGGGTAGTTTAGGCTTTTTTTTTTCCTTTTTTTTTTTTTTTGTGAGTGTTCTGAGTCTATTTTTTATTTTAAATAGCAAAACCTTTCAACATCAATGGGAAGTGAGAAGGGTAGGTGTGAGGGATAGCAGGAAAGTAACGGCTTTTCAAAGCTGTGTACGAGCCTCACCGCTCACGTGATTTGTAACAGACATATTAATGTCTACTTACTTGTCCCAATCTTTTTTTCTTTCTTGTTTTTTTATTTACCCCCGCTAGTTACCCCTAACCTTATGGTGAGGGAGCCCTCGGGGTGAGGTTGAAAATTCATCCGGTAAGGGGAAGAATATCTCTGGTGAGATAACACATCCTCATGTGACAAAAGATATCTATCCAGGTTTGAACCTTGGGTTGAAAACAGGTGTTCGAGCTATGATGGGCTTGTTTGGATGCTTTGGCTTAGCTTTCCCCTTTTTATCTTGCTTTTCTTCTGTTTTCTTTGCATAGAATTCAGGCCACTGCTAAATGGCTAAATCTACTTATGGGAATGTTTGCCATCATTCAGGGGAAAAAACAAAATATGTTTAACATGCAAAACAAAACATGTTTGGCATGCATTTTCTTTTTCTTTTTGCACATTTATAAATTATCTCCCTCTCTGTCTTCCTCCTTTATTTATCACTCTAGATTTTCTTTCTCAAAAAATGCATGTTAAACATATTTTTCTTCATATAAACTCATAGTATAAAATTTTCAGAATAATTCCAAACGGGCCCAATTTTCTTCTTTACTAACTTTTATATTAAAAAAAAAAAGCAAGAGAAATGACAAGGTCCTACAAGTGTGGAGGAAATACTCTTACCCTCTATAAAATAATTTTCTATTAATAAAAATTGACATTTGAACTTTTAAGTAGTTGGGTTGAAAACGGGTATCCGAGTTACAATGAGCTTTGTTTAATTTTGGTCTGGTAGCCCAACTTTTCCCTTATTTCCATCATTGGAGGATTGTGTAAACAAAAAAAAAAAACACATTTTGCATGCATTTTATTTTTCCTTTTAGCACATTTATAAAAGGGCTTTAATCCTATGAGAAGTATTATTGCATACCTACTTAGAACTTTTTATGGACCCCACTTTTGGGTCCCATTTGGGGATGGGATCAAGGGGATGGAAATATCTATGTAGGACCACCCTAAAAAGTCAAGTTAGCCCAATCACATGTTCTTAACTCCTTCATCCGTGACCTATAAATTTAGTCGATTCGCATTAGTGCACAGTCGATCCAATAGTCTAGTAAATTCGGATTTGACTGAAACTTAATGCATGTAACTATCAGGGGGGTCCTTATGTGTTACAAGATTTGGATTAGGTGATAGCTAGGCCCCACCTAGACTTCTTACAAAATAGTAATGAAAAATAAATCTCATAGGATTATTTCCCTCAATAAAATATATCTCTCTTTTATCTCCCCTCCTTTCTCCATCTGTATAGATTTCCTCTTTCACAAAATGCATGTTAAACATATCTTTCCTTATTTGTTCTTAGAGTGAAACATTCCCAAAATAATGTTAAATGAGACAAAATTCCTTCTTTACTATGAGATAAACCACATGGTCCAAAAGGAGTGGAGGAAACACTCTTTATCACTAAAAATTAATATTTTATTAATAAAATATTACTTTTGAACTTTTAAGTAGTTTATTTTTTATCTATATAATATTTTTCAATCCAACTATTTAGGTTTCTTGGTCCAAATCTAAACACAGTGGAAAAGTAATTATTTTTCATATGACATTCGTCGCCCCTATTTTTCTCCTTGATCATTTGCTTGGTGGATATCTCTACTTATCATTTTATCTAGTAAGCAGAGAGAACAAGTGAAGAAAAGGAAGCTTCTAAATGTACACCAATTTGGACTCAGTTTACACAGCCTTAAAAAAATAAGAATTTCCAAAATACCCTCACCCCTTTCTCTTCCTACACACTTTCTTTCTCTTGCCCTCCTCCCCATTCCCACCCCCCCTTCGGCCTGCGACGAGCTCTGTTGGCGGAGAGGGACTCCCCTGTCCCTCCCCTCTCTCTCCCCTCTCTCTCTCTCTTCCTCTTCCTCCTATTCCTCTTCCTCCTTTTTCCTCTTTTCTCCCTCCCTCTCCCTTTCCCTCTTCCCCTTGCTATCCCTCTCCCTTTCCCTCTTCCTTTCCTCTCCCTCCCTATTCCTTTCATTTTCCTCTCCTCTCCTCTCCTCTCTTCCTTGTTCTTCTCCTCCCAAAGAGAGGAGTCGAAGAGAGCAAAGAGGAGAGGAAGAGGAAGAAGGAGAGGGAGGGGAAGAGGGAGAGGAGATGAAAAGAAAAGTGAGGGAGAGGACAAGAAGAAAGAGGCAAAGGAGAGGAAAGGGAGAGGGGGAGGGAGGAAGTGGAGGGAAAGGGGAGTTCCCCTCCACCACTAGAGCTCATTGCCGATCGAAGGGGAGGAGGGAGGGAGAGAAGGGGGTAGGGGTATTTTAGGGATTCTTATTTTTTTAAAGGGCTGTATAAAGTGAGTGTACATGTAGAAGCTTTCGAAGAAAACCATTGCCATTTAGTAGTGCAAATTTGAATTGCTGAAAATTTTCTCCACCTTGATTTTTCTTTACTTTTCTCCATAATAATACTAACTAACTACTTTTCTTTATAATAACTATATAAACCAAATATGGCCCATGTAGTATAAGAAAATGGCTCAATAAATTTGTTGATGTAAAAGGATTTCTTTGAGGGATTCTAAATACACTACGGTTTTTACTTTGTACATACACAAGTTTCAATTTTTTTATTACATTTATACCCCTATATGAAATTACCAAAAAGACAATCACACATCAATCCTTAAACTCTAATTTCTTTATACACACAATCCCATTTCACTCAAATTCTTCCTTTCACGTCATTGTCTATTCTTTTTGCATCTCATTCATAAGATAAACTCTCCTTTCTTCCTCCATCTATGAATCTTCTTTCTTGTATCCTTATGATTTCAACTTTCCATCACATTCTAGTCACTCTTTATCCCACTGTTCTCCAACATATTAAATCTTAGTGAAACATCACTCTTAATATCATTTTTTTTTTGTAAGTGATGAACAAATGAAAATGCAAAATATTATTTCTGATCATAATAGCAATGAGAAGGTGAGTTGTTGTGTTTTTTATTTTGTTTTTCTCCATTTTTCGAAGTTTGTAATGTCTGTATTTTTAATGTTATCACGAAACGTTCGGATTTTCAGTGCTAAACAATTTGCCACTATTCGGTCCCTTACAGCTGAACAAATCAATTTTGTTCGGCTGCATATGATCGACCATAGGCAGTTTGTTCGGCCACATACGGCCAAACAAAACTTGTTTTTTCGGTTGTAAGCAGCCAAATATATTTTGACTCAATATCTCTTAAATATGTTCCTCCCACCCCTTTAATCTATCAATGCCTGAATGTAGGATGTTGTGCCTACATAGTGCAATCAAATTCGCTCTGAATGTGTAATGGACAATAGTCATGAATTTAACACTCTAGAGGTAAGAAATAGAGTTGAATTATTTTTAAAATTAATGTTGTTAGTTACTATCTTCTTATTTAATTGTGTTATGTGCAGATATTCAATAGCCGAGAAGTATTAATCAGGTGGGCTCATAATGTTGGAAGGAAACGGATTTGTTATTGTCATTAAGGTATCAAAGGTGGGTGGGATTGGAATAAAACCTAGAGTTAACCTTGCATGTGAAAAAAGTGAACATCACGAAGATTCAATGGCCAAGAAAGAGGGCCGTACTAAAAAGAAGATGCATACAGGTTCAAAGAAATGTAGATACCATTTTTCATCAAAAGGCAAAAAGTTGGACACAAATGATGATTAGATATTAGAGGTTGTATGTGGTATGCATAATTATTCGACTATAGAATATCTAGAAGGACACTCATATGCCCACACTTTAGAGAATGTCTTGAGGTCAAAGATGTACGAGCAACAAATTCCAATAATCCACAAATTTTTAATTTACAAGTAAAAATCAGGTTGGAAACACAAATCAAGTCATACATCATCAAATTTTTAAACAAATCCAACCTTCTCAATCAAGTATCAATAATTTACTAAGAAATTTTATTCATGACAAAATAGTATCCAAAGATCAATATCAAATCTAACAATAAGTAAATCCGAAACAAATCAAATGACAGCATGATAATATTAATACGAAAATATCAAATCTGATGATCAACAAATCAAAGGTAACAAAATATCCTAAGAATCTAGGATTATTTCAATAGCTCACAATCTCACGTAATTAAATAAAAAAGAGACAAGGTTTGAAAACTCAATAGCTAAGAAATCATGGTAAGACTACTTGCCTGGATCAAGGGTGATCAATAGATCTGACCTAGATCTTGATGTCCAAGTATCTCCAAGTGGGTTCCTAATAATTATATTTCATAAATAGATTAGCAATGGGGTCCAATGATTTCAGGTTCATGCATGGGCTCTGTTGAATTTGGGTCGAGCGTGATTATGGGTCTAAAAGGATGAGATTGTCACATGTTGACTTGGGCTAGGGGAGGTCCAAGCAAGTGGGCCCTGATTAAATAAAGTAATATGGTTCATGCATGTACATTGGTAGAATTCATTGAGCTTGGGTCAAATAGAGTGAACCTGAGTCAATGCGTGACGTGGAAAAACTAATAAGTGGGCTCAAGAGTTTTGGAGGTCTAAAGGACAACACAAGTGGGGCCTGAGGTTGATAAGTCTTGTTTGCATTCAACTGAGCATGGGTTCAATGAGTTCAAATGGGTTGGACAGGGTTTATTAATGTTGACGTAATGGGCCTAAGAACCTTGAGTTATATTAACATACCAAGTGGGCCACAAAAGTTAAAAGTCATGTTCGTTGCTAATAAATAACATGCATTCAGAGATGGTGCAGAACAGTTGCTGGATGGCTACAAATTGCCTACTAGCTCTGCTACGGATCTTAACAGGCGGAAAAAAAAAGACACAGAGAATAGAACGGAGGGGAATGATGTGCAGTGGGGGTCTTTCCTTGGATCATGAGAGAGGAGATAACAAGAAGAAGTTGCAGTTGATTTCTGGTTTGGCACTTGTAGGAAGAAGTAGAAGAAAGATGCAGGAGGGAGAAGAAAAAGATCAGGTGAAACAGAAAAACAAAAGAAGAAACAGAAAACAAAAGGAAGAAGATGAAGAAGAAAGTGGAAGAACAGGAGCAGCAGAGAATGAAGAAAACAGAGAAGAAAAAAAAGGCTGGGCTTGAGTTGCAGAGAAGACAACACAGGGAAAAGAAGTGAAACAGGAACAAGAATAGAATGAATGGGTTGAGTTCGGTCAGTTAGAAACAGAGAGAGAGGAGTAGGAAACGGGAAACAGAGGAAGGAAAGGCATGAAACAGGAAGAAGCAAAAGATGACAGTGGGTTGTTGGGCAGAAGAGGAAAAGAGAAGAAGCAAGGGGGAGAAACAGAACAAAAGAAGAAGAAGCAGAATACAGGAAGAACAAACGAGGAAGAAGATGACAATCAGTGGAACAGAAACAGAGAGGTGAGTTGACGCAGTGAAGAAGAAGAAGAATATGAACGCGGGAGATGAGAAAGAAGATTGGAAGGAAAGAAACGAGAGCCAGGAGAGAGAGACGAAGGTCAGACGAAGAAGAAGGAGTCATGACCGAGATTTCAGATGGGTTATGCACTGGTGGAGGGAAACGAAATGGTAAATGGGTTGCCTGGCCGGTCTGACAATGGGCTTGAGTCGCTTGACTGAGTTGCGGAGGTGAAGAAGAAAACGAGGAAGAGAGAAAAACATAAAACAGGAAGAAGGAGAAGGTTGCAGTGGGTTCGCCTGCAGGCCGAGAGATGGGTTCCGGGTGATGAGGGTTGGTGCACAGGGTGGCCTAGTGACGTGCATGGTTTATGGAGATGAAGAAGACGGAGGAGAAGAAAGAAGAAAAGAGAACAAGGAGGAAAATAGGTGACGAACCTGGGGAAGGGAATCAGAGGAGGAAAGAGAAACAGAGATGAAGAGACAGATGAAACCGAACACATAGAGGAAGGAGAGGAAGAAGGAAACAGCAAGGAGAAGAAGAAGGTGGAAACGAAGGTTGGTTCTCCGAGCTCGACGAGATGATGCAATCATGACATGAGTAGAATTATAACATGCACAGCTAAAATGAGCATAAGGAAAAACTTACAGAAATAGGATGCTAACCAATTATAACAACTTGAAAAAGGAATGGAGAAAGAAGAAAATATCATACCTTAATAAGAAAGTGAACACTCTAAATGAGAGAGAGGCTTGGGGGTACATAGTTGGGATTGAATGGGGGAGAGAGAGTTTTTTATTTATAGTAAAAATAAAAGTAAGATTTCAAAAGAGTTTTAGTTCTATCCAATTTGGCCCAAAAGAGTTCAATTTCAAATGAAATTTCATCCAAAGGAGTTCAAATTCGAATAGAATTTTATCCTCAAATAAAGTTTGAATAAGTCAAGATAATTTAATGTTTAATTCAAATAAAATTTCAAATTTCTAAGAACATCTCTAAAATTTTCAAATTCTAATAACTTATGGGACCCACAGATTAACTAAGTAATTATCCAAAAATAAAATAGCACAAAATCATAAATATTTTAACATGTGGGGTCCATCACATATCAAATCAAAGGTCAAGTTTAATTCTAATTTAAAATCCAAAATTCGGGTTGCTACATCCTAGAGTCCTACATCGACTATAGAGAGGAAAAATGAATGAGTTTATATATAGAGCTTGCACCCTTACCTTACATGAAGCCTTTTGGTGGGTTGAGGCCCACTAGAAATAAAACCGTGAGGCTCATGGGCCAAAGCAGACAATATCATGCATGCGTATAGGGTGGGGCGTGACAAATGGTATCAGAGCCAACTCTCGATTAGATCGAGTGTGGGCCCCTGCCGTGGCCTGGTGCAAGTGGGCGGGTTCATATGTGGGCGGGCTAAGAGGGCTGGCAGGCTACAGGAACTAGCAGGCTACTGCACAGGGATGTACAGCCCCAAAGGGGGTAGATTATGACATCCTGGAGTCCCACATCGACTATAGAGAGGAAAAGTGAATGGGTTTATATATAGAGCTTGCACCATTACCTTGCATGAGGCCTTTTGGTGGATTGAGGCCCACCAGAAATAAAACCGTGAGGCCCGTGGGCCAAAGCGGACAATCATGCATGCATATAAGGTGGGACATGACACATATGCATAGGGGAGGAAATAAAGTTGTTGGTTGATGTGTTTAGGAGCATTGTTTAACCGAAAAAGATTTTGGCTACATTGAAGCAAATAAGAAATTTAAATACAAATACAATAAAGGCTATCAATAATACACATTATAGGCATAAAGTTGCCTACGGGGTGGTAGAATTTAGATGAAACAACTCCTGCAAAAGTTGGCAAAGAACAATTACATTGAATGGCCAAGAACGTGTGACAATAGTGAGACAGTCACTAACATGTTTTGAACACACCCTACTAGCTTAAACTTGTTGCATGCTTTTTCGTATGTTTTGATAATGGCTTGCACTTACAAGACCAATTGGTATCGCATGCCCCTATTGGAGATTGTTGTAGTGATGTCCACTAAAATAACTTTTTTTGTATGCTTTGCATACCTTCAAGCAGAACGTGAAGATAACAATATGTGGGCATTGGGTGTATTGCGTAGTATCATTGGTGACAGTGTTCTTTCTAATGTTATTGTCGCAGACAGAGAGATAGTACTCATGAAAGCCATCAATATGATATTTTCTGGTGCAACAAATCTTTTATATGTATGGCACATTAATAAAAATGTTTTGGCGAGATGCAAGAAGTTGTTTGAAACTAAGGAAAGATGGGACATGTTTTACAAGGGTTGGAATATATTGGGGGTCTTCCTCCACGGAAGAATAGTACATTCAACAACTGCTAATGCTAAATAAAGAATTCACCACTTATCCATAAGCACTTCGATATGTGAAATGCAGTTGGTCAGATATATACAAAGAGAGATTTGTGTTTGCATGGATGGATAGATATATGCATTTAGGGAATACTAAAACGAATAAGTAACTGGAATACTTATTACAAACATTTATGTTATTACACTAACTAGTTCATCAATTACTAATCCTTGTATCATATGTTTTTTTTTTTCATAGTTGAAGAGGCAAATTGAATCAAGCTAAGGAAATTTTGAGTCAAATTGGACAAAGATACACAGTTTGCTTGAGTTGTCGCATACAATTATTAAATCTTCATTGAAAAAAATAGTAAGACAGTTATGCAACACAATTTCATTCCATTGGAATTTAATGAGCTTTGTGGTAACACTTTTAGAAATACATTAGAAAAAATATCAGCAAAAATAAATAGAGCCAATATAGTTGGTATTGACCAAAATGCATACGGGTGCGTATTCGATGCATACATGGTTTACTATGTGCATGTAAGATTGCACATTACATTTGCGAAGGATGGCCAATTCCTCTCAATTGTGTACATCCTCGTTGGTGCAAACTTGATTTGTTGTCTAATGGTACACTCAAGAGTTCTAGTATGGAGTTGTTTTATACTACTTGAGTATAGAACAATGTCTTACTTTTCTGCCACTCAGGTCACTGTCATTGCCTTTGGCCTCTCGCAGGAGATCATGATAGATTTTGTTCATAAGAATCATTTTGTTGAGGTATGCAAATAATATCATCGATTACACATTATTTTCTCATAAAATTAGATTATTTACTAACATGTCTTTTTTTTTAGTCATTCTTGGCTTCAAGTTGTCCTACTCCACCTCTTGCGAAGAAGTGGTGACAGTTTCATCATCTCTGTGCACAAGAATGGGAAACCGGGTACCATTATCGGATATAGCGTTTCAAATAAATTTTCAGTCTAGATGTAGCCACATGTAAGACGATATCTTTGGATTGAGGCAAACATATTTTAACTAGCATTTATGTAGCCACCTATATGGTGATCACAATTTGTAGTAAACTCATGTACCTACTTTTATAACAGACGTTTCAAATGAGAAGTGCTATTCTGTTATTGTCTCAAATTAAGTTTTAGATCTTCATTTGATCTATTAGTATCAAAATTGACAATTATCACAGCATGAATCATTCAATTCACATGAAAATGTATTAAATTAAAACCACCCATCATTAAATTGCTTACAAAATACATTCCAATACTTTTCATCAACCCATAGAGTACTTTAGATCAGCCTAAACTACTGTCCCTATTGGGCCCGCATTTGTAAGGTCGTGACGTCGAATTGGGGTTTCGAATGATACATTGGACTTCTTCCATATAAGTTCCCCACAACAATCTGCACATCTGATCAATAGAAGTGTAGAGCATGCCTGGGTCTTATATGCACTCCCCATAACCCCTCTGAGTGATTGAATCCCTCATAGCTAGAGCATTGGCATTCGCAGCATTTAGACATGTCAAAGTGCATAATTTAGGATGAATGGTTATTAAAAAAAATGAAGTGCATAAATGATTGAGACCAATGATTAACCATACCAGCCCATAGTAGATGGATGATGAAGCTGGGGTTCTTGATCATGTGGGTTAAAACTAAAGTGATGATTGGGATTTTGGACAATAATGTGTGCAACTCGTGAGTACCAATCCACGCAATCGAGTACGCAATCGGATGGAAGCCTCACTGGCGCACTTTGATCCAATTGAGACAGCACATGATCATACCATCTCTCCCAAATTTGATCGAATAATAATGCAAAATATTGTACTGCTATGCAGTTGGACATTGTGTGCATCGGAGCTAATGGTGCGTGAGGAATAGTTTGAATCCTATCGAACTATCTCAGTACCCTATCCAGATGATACGGCTCAAAGACATTCATACACTTTATTCACCCACTATAGCAGGCAAGCTCCTGAAATGGATGGTGTTGCTTACACTACGACGATATGGATCCCAAGTTACCTGAAAACATAGAAACAAGTATAACATATTAATTGACATAATAAGAACAATATGCAAATACCATGAGAACAATTATAACATATATTAATACTTTATCAATGCCTATCTTGTTAATCTTCACATGTAATGACTGTAACGTTGACGACATCTCTCCAGACTCCCTATGAGGACTCCAACGATGCACTTGAGCCTAATTCTCCAAATATTGGAGGTTGGGAATCGGTCTAGAATCTTCAAAATGCTCATAATCCAAGCTTCAAGTAACATCAAATATCCAGCTATTTGACGGACTCGAAACTAAGTCGCTTATTCCAACTGGTGATACAAGTATGCCAATGCAGCGATACCCCATGCATATGAACAAATGAGATCTAGGTCCATAAAAAATGTAAGATAAATCACCGGAACTCATGTGGCACTCTTGTTTATAAACAATGTACAGCCTAATAAATACAGCAAATATGCTCTTGTTGCACGGACGATCATCTCCTCTGGATGTGCATCATAAGCATATGCAAATCTATTCCTTAGCCACTCCATCTTTATTGATTAACCCTGGATTGTAACTAGCTCATCACGTGCCTCCTCAAGCTCAACTCCAAATACAGAAACCAATAATAACTAAGCTTTAAAATATGTCAATCTATCATTATAAAAAACAGGTCGGTCCATCACTAGGATCCCAATAATGGTGGCAACATCATCCAACGTGTTGATCATCTCACCAAATGGCGTGTGAAAGGTGTTTGTCTCGAGCTGCCACCTTTCCACAAAACTTGACACAACAAATTTATTTACATATCGGTAAGATGGGCTCAACAGTGAGGTCAATCCTAATCCGAAGACCAACTCCTTAAACCTATTGTTTTCACTCCTTCAATATTAATGCCTACTCCCCCACTTTTAGACCATGGCTCAAGCAATTAAGCGGAGGCCACTCCTGTATTGACAAAAAGATAGATAGATTGAAGAAAGAACTAAATAAATTAATCTTAATATAACGAATGAAACAAATTAACCTCAACCTTCCAAATATGTGCAGCTATATGTGTTTGGAAACTACACAATAATGAAGTGTCTTATGGACACCGAAGAATCAGTCTAGTCATCTCTTCTGCGATAGTTGTCACAACCCGAGCCCAGGGTTCGGGGGTTAGCAAAAGCCAAACTGATGACACACGTACTCCCGTGCCTGTATACGTAGACCTGGTCTAAATGCACATCCACAAGGGAACATTCACACGTGCAGAACATGTACGCGGAAGCTGTAAATATCAGAAACATCAACGAATAGTACAAGAAGAGAATACGAAAACCAAACTGACATATGTACATAACTGAAGGTTTTACAAAATGAACAAAATAATGTGAACAAGTCATGACAAATACAAGTATGACAATCCTCAAAAAAGAAAAAAAAAAAAAAAGAAGACTCTTATGCCATGCATGACCAAGACGCTCTCCAATGGAGTGATCACATCCACTCCTCTAGGCCGGATGGGGTCTTAGCTGGAATCTGGCCGACCGGCGAGGGGTCGGCAGGGTATCTGAGCCTGCAACACCAAAAACAACTGTGAATATGACGATTCAGCGAAGTATAACCATAACAAGTTAACGCACGCTGTGTCTAATAGAATAAAGAGCATCATATAAATTAAATAGGGCACATTCGTATATTAGGCTGTCATGCAAGAAAGAAATATGCCATGTGAATCAATGTATACATGCTGTGTATATAACTAGTTAGCGACTACATTGCCATGTGCTCCTAAAAGAGGGATCTTATATCGTGCAAAGAACACCATTGTCCGGGCCAGGGTACAATGGGTCTCTGTTTCCTGGGGTCCAGTTCCCCAAGACGTTTTCTTACTGCAGCAAGGCCATGAAAACTATACCAAATTCACCCCGTCGGGATCCTAAGGCTGAGGCTAAGTAGTGCTTGACCATACAGAGTCAATCATGAAAACCCTGAGTAGATCGTGACAATCATATCAAACGTGCATATCTTAGAACATGCCTTATACGTGAATTATCCATGCATACTCAAGGTAAGGAAACAACAATGTGAACGTAGCTGAAACAAGTAATCATGCGATAGAGTGGAGATCAATAATTGACAAACAATATGTCATGCAAACAACTGTTAGCATAGTGAATTCAAGTCATTTACTAGCCAAGTCTTTATCCAGTGTTTCTAACTGTGCATGATGATGTAGTTTTAAGTTATTCGTTGCACCATTGTCTAGTGTTGCATTGAAGCAGCTAGTGCACCGAAGTCCCTTAAACTAACACCCATGGGGAGGTGCTTAACAACTGGATAACGAACATGAATGATTCACAGCCCTCGAGATCATTCACGCATTGTATCATAATCCATCGGGCAAGTCTAGGTGTCCTACATTCTATCATGAAGGCCATATAGGTCTTTTTCTTACGCCTATTCTTGTTATTCATTTTTACAGGGGTGATACGGCTTAATCGTAGGTGAACGTACGGCTTAGCCGTAGGCATCTTACGGCGTAGCCGTAATATGCACTGAGGCTCCACCGCGGTTCCTTTTACTATTCATCCACAAGTGCGGTTCACCCGCATTTTGTTCTACGGCTTAGCCGTGTGTGTTCTACGGCTTAGCCGTGGCTGAGCCGTAGGAGGAAACTGTCAATTGCTAGCTTTCAATTAATTCAGAAGAATGCACCCTGTACTGATCTACGGCTTGGTCACAACTGAGGTATGGCTTAGCCGTAAGGCAATATACGGCTTAGCCGTGTCCTAGCCGTAGAAGAAAATTGGGTTTTCACCCTCTCTGGACTTTAAACTGTAGGTGACATACGGCTTAGCCGTACAATGCACGGGGTCAAATTCTGAATCAAGTGCAGAAAACCTGTAATGACATCAGAAGTGCAAATATCCAACAAAAAAAGAAGGAATACTAACAAATTGGGCTATAAACACGCTTTCCATGCAAATTCATGTGAATTAACCAAAATCAAATGAATACTAACATGGGTTCTCACATATTATGGTTATACTTGCCTTAATGGGGTTTAATTACACAACTTGCTGTCCTTGGGCTCATACACAACCAAACACCAACCACTACAACATGTATGCATGAGAAACAGGAGGAATCCTTAAGAGCATGATCAAGAAACCATAGAACGAGAAGAATAAAGAATGAGATGAGGGAGATGGAAGAGGACCCAACTCACCCCAATCCAATCACCAGAGAAAGAAAGAGAATGGAAGAGCAACAATCCCTCAAATTAGCTTGATCGATGGAGGAGAGAACTCAGGAGAGGGAGAGAAAATTCCACGTGAACAGAGAGAGAGAGAGAGAGAGAGAGAGAGAGAGAGACCTGAGTCGATGAAGTGTATATAGACATATAAGGTAAGTGGAGGTCACTTTTGCAATAGAAGTCCAAGTTATAGTTCTATTTTCAGTTCGAGTCAAATCCGGGTCCAATGGGATCATACGACATCGGTTGCAAACAACGTAGTTACGAAAGTTAACGAGCTACACAAAAGACACGCGTTGACATCAAGATGATGCAAAAATGGCCATGTCTTAGAAAAGCTAGAATTACGAAAAAGGGCTTGGTCTACCTAATTTAGGTCAAACTCAACCCAACTACCTATCCATGACCCGTAACGAACCCAAAACACAAGCAGAACACAGCAACGAAAACCACATTAATTAGGCGCTAAACGAGGTCAAGCTGGGTCGGAGTGTTACAATAGTTTCATTAACAACTACATCCTCAATTCCTTATTCCATTTGGGTGGCCGAGACCTCTGGTTCTTCAAGAATGTCATAAACTCCTGCACAACGCCTCCGGTTAGAAGTTGTAGATCAAACTCTATAATTCTCACCCCTATCCATATCTGAAATATAACTTCAACCATTAACATCAATAAATCTAAAATATACTAAAAAATGAAATGAAAAAATAATTAAGACAAACGCTTTGTTGGCTTCCCTTGGGCTCAAAATGATTAGTTCAGCCCAAACGGTGGGGCACTCTCTGCGAGCACAAAAAAGGGCATTTCGGCCATAGGTCCCTAAATATTTTACCACGCTATGTTAGGTCCGAGAAAAAAAAGAGCTAAAATGAAAGAATTAAGACAAACCCAACAAAAAAAACTCCTTATATATGGTAGATCCACCACCAGTCCAACACGAAAGCAGCACAACTACTCTCGTCATATATATATAATATATGGAAAAGACTATTATGCATCCATCTTTCACCAGAAGGTGAGGGATAATTTCTTTTTTAAGACTTAATAAGGTAAAAAATGTTATATGATGCGTGATAATTTTGATTTTTTGCATATCAATGCTTTCCAAAATACAAAAAGTATTCCTTGCCCTAGTGTAAATGATATAAGCATTTGAGGCGAAATCCCATCACTACATCACAAGCCCCGAAGAAGCCAAATCCCAAGCGCCAACTGAACACACAAACACACAAAGGAGAACTCTCCCATCTCCCAGACTTTCCATCGTCTCTGCTCGAGAAAGAGAGAGAGAGAGAGATGAAGTTGTCTCCTCACACAATCTTTCAATCCTCTCAGATCACTCCTTCTCTCTTCCCTCCCCTCCTAAACCCTAATCCAAACCCTCTCCCTCTCCCCCGCAAGTTCCTCAAGATTCAAACGGTCAAGGCCTCTTCAGGCCTTGTGGAAGCAGATCCCAGAGATGCCCTAGAACGATGCTTCAAAGCGTCCCCCGACTCGGTTTCGTCGCCGTCGCGGCCGATTTTTGCTTCCCTATCGCCCCTTATGAAAGGAGACAAGTTCGGGGCTTTTGGAACTGTCACGCTCGAGAAATCGAAGCTCGATCTCACGCAGAAGACGACCAAGACGAGCCCTGAGGTTGGGTTTTTGATTCGCCGATTTTTTTGCTTCTTTTTGTTTTTTTTTGGGCGTGTTCATTGCCTGTTCATTCATCAAATTCGATGTTTGCGCTTGGATTTTTTAGGTTTGTTTGGGTTGATTGTTAGGGAATGTGTGTATTTGGTTAATATACTTAGAGCTCGTTTTTTTGCATGATTTGTATGTGTATGCATTCGCGGCGAAACGGGTTTTAGAGAAGGAATATTAGAGAGGCGTGAGCGGTTAAGGACACAATGTGAAGATGAAGGTGGGGCACTGACTTTCCTAGGATTTGATTTACTGGGGTTTTAAAGGGTAGATTATTTGATGGCCATTTACTGCTTAAGTGTCATGGTTTGGATCAGGATTCTCCATTTTGTTGATTTTCAGAATGTACTTTCGTCCCTAGCCTCAGTAGCGCAGAAGACTACCTCACATGGTTGGGAAAGAGTTCTATCCAATGAGAATGATTTTGTTTGACCATGCTAACTTAAAGCATCACTTGAAAAAAGTAAGAGTTCGTGCCCAATGGACTACATTTCTCTAAACTTAGCAGTTGCACACATGGAAATTAGAAACGCCACGAAAGATTAGGCGTCCCGCCCTCCATTCCTTCGAAATGGTGACCTAGGAAAGTCTGACCATTTGTTACAGCCCCTGGGATTGATTAAACATGACCAGTTTGTTCTTTTGTTGGGCCTTAGCATGCATACTTTTTTTTTTGAGTTCAAGTGAGCCAACCACTGCTGAGTGGCGTAATACATTGGAAAGCCAAATAGTCTTTGTATATTTCCATTTAGACATGCGAAGGTCTGTGTTTCTCCAAATGGACCCAAGTATTAGTTTGCTATTGTTATTATGTCCAACCAAAATATGATCTTTGCCGAACTAATTGTCATTTTTTGTTTTGAGCCCATCTTCACTAGGTGCTAGTTCAGTTTATTCCACCTCATTTTATATTTAATACAATATATTGCATTTCCTCAGGATTCGATGTGAATTGTCGGACTGGATAACAATGATCAGTTTAGCATGGTTATGAAAGGAATTGGAAAAAAAAAAGTTCGATACTATTGAGCCATTTTTCTGAAAATCGAAATAATGTTGTAAATCATCTAGGGTGTGTTTGTCCAGCAGCTTTGCCATGGAAATACAGAGGAAAATTCCAGCGCCTTGATGGGTTTGGTGGAGAGAGGAAAGCCGCCAACTTTCACGATTTTTGCCCCACTTTCATGCTTAGAGAGGGAATCAAAACTCAAGCTTATAGAAGTGTGGATTGTGCACAAATGCACCCTTAAGGGGATAAATGGAATCATATCGTGGATTGTATAGCGAATCGTAGGATTTTCTTTTCTAATAAAAAAGAAAAATGTAGTTATTCATACTCCATCCATACTGGCATAATTATAATGACAAAATCGACTAGGATTCAGTGATATGAAGAAATCCATGACATGTACTAAAGGCTTGTTTGGATGCAAGAATTTGAAGAATCCATGTCTGCTGGAATTTGAAGAATTAGGAATGCTACTATACTCCTTTTGAATTCTAATTCTCTATTTGATTTGTCCTGGAACTTAATGCCTGAAAACTCAATCGAACCTGAATTCTAGAAATTCTTCGTTTGATAATTTATGAGAATTTTAAAAGGAACTATGCTTTTAAAGCCAAAATATACTATAAATACAATTGGAATTAATTACTATTAGAACATTTAATTTTATGCTAAATTAATTATAAAAAGACTAATGCAAACTTAATACATAAATTTTTTTCCCAAAAATTAGGATAAAAAAGTAAGCTACGAACAATGCTGGCATATGGGTGTCTTGTTTTATATATCCATGTGCTGGTATATTGTTCTTCAAACACACATACCCTGCATATGGTCCCTATATATCCACCTTGATATAGACAATCAAAGGCTGAAATTGAAATGATCTTAGTCGGTCATCTTTATGAAATGAGAAATAACATTAGAAGGTGTACAGCGTTCATGGAGAACTCCGTCTCGTTATTCAACCATGCCAACTTTCCTCTTTTGAATGCATTCAAATTTGGGATTTGACATCATCTCTGTATCATTCCTTCTATCCATATCTCTTACTTTCCAACCATAGCAGTTATTATCAAATTGACCAACTGACTCCAATACTCCATCTTCTTCTCATAGAATCCCTAATATTTAGGGGTCTTGCTTATTACGATTGGCTCCACTGATTGCTCTCTTCATTCTGACCACTTTTTCATACAAATCAATATCTTTCATTCAAAACCCTTACCACGAGAAGATCAAACCCAACAGACCCATCTCGGAGACCTCTTCTCACTCTCCAACAAAATTCAATCCTTTCTCTTATATCAGACAAAAAACACTTTATCCCTTTTTGTAGCTCTATCACAAAAAACCATCAAGACAGAGATGGAGATGATGGGGAAATTTTTACATGTTGCCATGCGTAGAAATCTTTGGCGACTGTTGGACGACGGAGACTTGTCGGAAAGCCACAAACAACTATCGGAAATCCAGATTTAGAAATTCTAGGATGCCTCCAAGCACTCAAAATTCCAGTTTTTCTAGAATTCGGATTTCCAGAGTTTCGTGAAAGCCCAGCATTTCCCTTCCTCAAATGCCGAATTCCTGAATGGAATTTGGGAAATGCCTGACAGCCTTAATTCCTGTCTGGAATTCTCACAAACAAATAGGCCCTAAATGATGTGTGTATAGTTTATATGTTTAAAATCCATGACATGTACTAAATGTTGTGTGAATAGTTTACATTTTAAGATATCAACATTTATATGTTTAAAATCCATGACATGTACTAAATGATGTGTGAATAGTTTACATTTTAAGAGATCAACATTACTAGGAAAAATAAATAAGTTTTGTTTTTTTTTTTTTGTTCTTTTTAATAAAAATAAAAATGATATCCAAATGATCAATCTTACACGGTTTTAGACTGTCTCTTGAAGAAACGTGTTCGCGAAGGGGGAAAAAAAACAAATAAAGATAAAAAAAATAAATGCGGTATAAAATCCTGGACATACAGCTGAATGCTCCAGTCACATGCCCATTACTTATTGATCTCCATAACTTGTCCAAAATCTGAAAAGTTCTTTTGGGGCTTTGTTAGTCACTATATAACCTTTTAAAAATATAAATGCTAACCAAAAGGAAAGAGAGAGTGAAAAGAAATACTGTGATTAACCTCTTAGCTTTGACTATTACCGCTCAAAGAAATCACTTGAATTGTAAGATTCAATAAAACAAGTATCATATCGTAAGACTCACACCTGAATTCTTAAATTCACTGGTGAATGGGATTCGTTATATATATATACATATATATATGTGCTTTAATCCTATGAGAAGTGTTCTCATACACCTATCATAAGAACTTTCTATGGGGCCCACTTGTGGGTCCCATTTGGGGATGGGATTAGGGGGGATGGAAAGATCTATGTGGGATCACCAAAAATATCAGGTTTGACCCCAATCACATGTCCCTAACCCCTTCATCTATGGCCTACAAATTCAATCCATTTGGATTGGTACATAGTTGATCCAACGGTCCAGTAAATTAAGATTTGACCGAAACTTGGGGTGTGTGACTATTAGGGGGGTCCCTGTGTATTGGAAGATTTGAATTGGGTGATAGATGGGCCCCACCTGTATTTCTCACAAAAAAGTGGTGAGAACTAGTTCTCATAGGATTATTTTCCTATAGATATAGGGTAATATTCAGGTGAGAACAGTTCTCACGGAGTTACTGTGACGGTGAGAACTTTTTATGGGCCCATTTGTGGGTCTCATTTGGGGCTGGGACTAGGGTGATGGAAAGATTCATGCGGGACCACCCTAAAAACCAAGTGTGGCCCCAATCACATGTCCTTAACCCTTTCATATATGGCCTATAAATCCAGTCCATTCGGATTGGTGTACAGTCGATCCAACGGTCCATTAAATTCCGATTTGACCGAAACTTGGGACGTACAACTATCAAGAGGTTCTCTGTGTATTGCAAGGTTTGGATTGCGTGATAGATGGACCCTACTTAGAGTTGTCACGGAAAACTCTGTGAGAATTGTTCTTACTTGAATATTACTAATATATATAAACAAATCTTTTTCCTTAGGATTCGGTATGAATAGTAGGATTGGACAGCAATGCTCTGAGCCATTTCATCCTTGTTACTGTACAAGATCTAGGTCACCAATGGAGTAGGGGTATCAACGAAGGTTGAAAGTCCATCAATCTACAGAACAAACAATAGAAGCCAATCTTAGTTTGTTCCGGTAATCAAAAGAAAATTAACTCAATAACCCATTCCACAGCACTGCATGCAAAATACTGAAAATGAAATGGGAAAGGAATCTCTACTTACTAAACACACCTTAGACTAGAATGAATGTAATCTAATGCACACCTTAGACTAAACTGAAAGCTATCTAAAACACCCAAAACTAAAAAAAATGAAGAAGAAGAATTGTGAGTGCCTGATAGGAAACCATAAATATTTGGTAGAGTATGAGAAATTTTTGGGGAGAGTTTAAAATGTATCACAATCCAATGACATATTTAATGAGGCCTGTTTTTAGAAAGGAGGATGGGCCTTTATTATTGCCAATGACATGAGGAATCTAGCGGAAAGAGAGAGCACAAGACTCTACATTGTGTGAATCTCCTGTTTTGCATAAATAGCGCAAGAGATTATATCACTAAATCGGGCCCACTTTAATACATAGGTTTAATCTCACTAATTAATATACTAGTACAATAACCTGTGCTAAGCACGGGCATGCCTGCCAATAATGTTTGTACAAAATAAATAGAAAAAAATATAGATAAGGATTATTTTAAATTAAATTTCCATATATTAAAAGACAATATTATTTAAGTAAACTATAAGTAAATGAAAAATACAGAATAAATGCAATTAATAATTTATCATATATATTTACACAATTAATACATGACAACTACAGCAATGCAGAAGAACAACAATATTAATAGGGCTTGATATTCTAAAAATAGAGTTAGTATTATGAATCTATCGTAAATAAAGTCTAATTGTCATTAATATTCAAAAAAAGTTTTAAGACCCCATGTGGCTAGTCCTCGGTCCACCTAAATACTTTAGACATTGTTTTAATAATTTTTTTGTAAAAGTGTTGTGGTGTAGTGGTTAGGTTAGATACTTTGAAAGGCTTCCTGGTCATAAGTTCAAACTTCACAAGCTATATATTTTACCTTTTTACCAAGGCTCCACAAAAAAGTCAAATTTAAGGAATCTGGTTAGAAATGAATCAAGAATTCTCAGTTTTAATATTTTATAATAGATTTATGCCCGGGCTAATTAATACATAGATTTATTCCACTTTTAAGAAATAGAAATATACTCCTGGATTTAATGTAGATAGAATTATGTCCGGGTATGGTTTTCTTCTAATCTTAAATAATTCTTAGCGAATTCCTAAAATCAAGGATTTGCTAAGAAGCATTAAAAATTATCTGAAGAGAGATTCTAGTGTGAAGTTGGCAAAATCACTACGTGGGGATTGAGGTGGCCTCATGAGGAGGCTCGAAATAACTCCATTATATTATATATATATATGAGAAAACCTTCATTTAGCACCCGGTGCTCACGATAAGGTGAGCACCGTGTGTTAAAACACTATTATGGCCCAAGTTATGATCCATCCAAGTGGACCATAAAAACAAGTATCCCCAGTGATAGTCATCGATACCATATTTGGCACTTATCCAAATGGATTGGACTGTCGGATTGGCTTGTGCTCATTTTGGATGGTGAAAACTTGTTAGCCATTGATCAAGTACATAGGATGATGATTTGAGCCTCCATTGTCATAGAAGGGGGGTGGAGGGACCTAGTGGGCCCAATTAAAAAGTGGTGTTCACCACCGGTGCTCGGCGGAGGTGCTCCATGTGTGTGTGTGTGTGTGTGTGTGTCTCTATATATATATATAATATTCACTGTATATTGGGTCCAAAGTTATATATTTTTATTATGAATTTTTTCTTACTGTAGCTTGTAGACATATTCTATTATACATTTTACATTTTCTATAATATGTTTTTAAGACAGCTGTTAGAAGTAGGGTGATGTTGCCTGGGTGATGAGGTCTGTTAATAGTTCATCATCATCATCATCAAATTCTTATCGCATCTATGTGTGTTTGCTTTGATTAATGCTTTCAACTAATCCCTGTTGAGGGCTACCGACAAATATTTGCATGGCTTACATAGATACCTGTATTTTTTTTTTTGTCTTCTTTTTTTTCTTTTCTTACATTGGCATGATGAAACTGTGCATTCCCCGAGGTTCAGGGCCCTTTGATTTCTCCTTGACTACTTGGACTTCACTACTGTGGAAATAAGTTGCCTCAGCTGGTTTTCCTGTAGTTTGCTTAAGAGTGCATGGGCTAAGCTTTGTGTTTGTATTTGAAATATTACAGTTAGCAGTTGGTGGAGGTGGTGGAGATATCGGAAAAAAGAACTTTCATGGTGGTGGTGATGGGGGCGATGATGGTGACGACGATGATAACTACTTTGATGATTTTGATGATGGAGATGAAGGTGAAGAAGGTGGATTATTTCGGAGGCGGCTTGTTCTTCAAGAGGTTATCCTTTTCATCTGGCTTTGGTTAAATAAAAATGCAGTGTGTTTATGAGAGTCAGGCACTGCCCACATTGTATTGAATGTGTGTCATGGTGTGTGAACTTGTTGCCAGCTTTTCGATCGAAAATTTGTAGATGCAGTCTTGCAAGAATGGTACAAAACTATGATGGACTTGCCTGCTGGTCTCCGGCAAGCTTATGAAATGGTGAGGCCTTCTCTAATTTGTTTCAAGTGAATGAATAAAAAATTGACTGTAATTTTGGACATGTAGGGTTTGGTGAGCTCAGCTCAAATGGCAAGATTCCTTGCAATCAATGCAAGACCAACGACTGCTAGGCTAATTTCTCGAGCTCTTCCTCAAACATTATCTAGGGCTTTCATTGGCAGGTAAAAATATTGTAAACCCTCATTTTTTTAATGTCTAGTGAACCTTCTCCAAATCGCTGTATAAAGTATTCATCTGCTTATACTCGAATCAATGTTACATAAGCATGCAATGTACGTTAACTTCATCAATAGAGCCTTATCCCATTAATCTGGGGTCGGCTTCACCCAAATTTGTGGATTGGTCAAACCATTCAGAGAGCAGTCACGTGTGTTCAGAGAACTGATTTTCATGTGTGTTGGGTGAGGATTACATGTGTCAAATTCCCAAAAACTAATTGTTTGGTTGTGCATTTGTTTGCGAAGTTAGATAGACGTCCTTAGAGATTGTCCATCACATATTTCAGGAATGTTTTAGCTTCGTTTACTTGCCAGATCTTTATTTACTTCTGGGTTTTATACCCCCTTTGACCTTTGCTTCACAGATTTGAATTTGGAAGTGTTCTTTTCTCCAGTTGCATCAATGCCACAAGCTCCATTTTTTTTTCTTAGTTGTAGGAACCTTCTACCCAACAGCCACTTCATAGCTGCCACACTCACCTCCACTATCTTATAATTGCTTCTGTTACGTACAGTTAAGTTTTTTAGTTCGTATGATGCCATACAACCAGTTGGCTGAGTTTTGCTCATAAAGGACCAAAATCTCACCTTGGTGAGATAGACTATCCTATTGAAGCACTTCTTACGCAAAAGAAAAGATCAAACCATATTATGGCCTATACTCTTGAGTATCTAGCATATTGGTCACATGAAACATGGAGTGAACAAAACCTAGGGTTAGGGTTTGTCTGAAAAGTGCTGCACCACGATTAAAGGTCTCCACAGAGACTATCTCACGAGGATGCACGTCAAAAAGGAACAAAACCCACTTAATATTATTAAAACTCAATTATCTTAGTGGATTTTATTCTTTGAGAGGTGTGTCCTCATTGACTGTCCCAGCAGAGACCTTGTATTATGCTTCCGCACTTTTCCATGCATACCCTAACCCTAGGGCCTGCATCATGGAGACATTTCAACTTTGATCATTCTAAGATGAAGATAACATGGACAATGATATAACTGTGGGGCAGGAGTAGTTGTGTCACAAGTACTTATCGACATCTGATTTTACATTATAAATTGTTAATTATATGAATGGATGGGATACACATTTTGAAAGATCTCATTACTTTATCAACAAGATATATGCACATACTTGATTTGTTCTACCAAGTATTTTCAATTGAGGAGTGTTTACTCTTGTTGATTGTACAGTTCCCACTTCCCAAAGCTCTGACTCACCTTTTTTACTATTTTATGTGAGTCTTGTCATTGGTTTCTTAATAATCTGCAATTGCCGTACAGGATGATCGCAGATCCATCTTTCTTATATAAATTACTGCTAGAACAGGCTGCTACACTTGGTTGTTCTGTTTGGTGGGAGTTGAAGAATCGCAAAGGAAGGTACTAATTATTTTTGTTGTCACTGCTGTGCTTTTATTGTTGTTATTGTTGCTCATTCAGTGTTTGCGCATCATTTGTACTGTGTTCCAGGATAAAGCAAGAATGGGATCTGGCAGTTATTAATGTGCTGACGGCATTAGCTTGCAATGGTGTTGTTGTTTGGTCGCTGGCTCCTTGTCGCTCATACGGGAACACATTCCGCTTTGACTTGCAAAATACATTGCAGAAGCTTCCCAACAATATCTTTGAGAAAAGCTACCCTCTCCGTGAATTTGATTTGCAGAAAAGAGTTCACTCTTTCTTTTACAAGGGTGCAGAGTTTTGTCTAGTTGGATTAATGGCGGGAGTGGTTCAAGGCGCTTTATCAAAAGTTTCTGCCAGCAAGAAGGATAGGTAAACCAGAACCCACTCATTATAGTCACTTCTGCGACCATTTTGTTTGTTGCATTACACCAGTATCTGTTATTAATCCATTTCCAAAGAGATAAAACTGTTGTTAATCTGCACATCTGGATGCCATATTTGTATTACAGGCCATCAGTAACACTCCCAACTGTGACCACCACTGCTCTTGGCTATGGGGCATTCTTGGGGCTTTTTGCAAACCTTCGCTATCAGGCTTTATGTGGAATTGATAGAGCAATGCTAAACCATTTTGATGTTCTTGGTGTGGTCATATTTTTCAGCACAACATTGAGGTACCTTCAGATAGAATCATTATCTTTTTTTTTTTCTCTTTTTTTCTTATTTCTTTCTTTTCTTTTCTCTTCTTTGGTACATATGCACCCCACCCTCACAGCAGTACCAAGTCCCTATCCAATAGAATCAGGGTTGGATCCCTGGTTGTATCTGTGGATAGGGAGATGCCTCACTAGCAAGCTACTAGTGGATTGGCAACTGGAATCGTTGTCCATATAAGCAGTTGTATTTTATACCCTTCTGTCCATATGGATTCTAATTTTGGTCCTTACTAACTAAGGAGACCTTTGTTTGAAACTCAGTTTATTCATCGTTGTTTTTGTTGTACTTGTTTATAATTGTGCACATTTGGTGTGGAATCCACGGTCTACTTCTGTCGACATCTTTGGAATCCTCTCTCTCTTTTTTTTTTTTTTTTACTTTTTTGGTGGTGCTTTGCAGATATAGAAAGAGGAGGGTGAGAGTGACTCATTTTCCCTCCTCCCCTCTTCTTCTTCTTCTTCTTCTTCTCTCAGATTGCAGGTTTTATATTAATAAAATTTAGGCTGGGAAAAAAGATTAGAAAAATGAAAGATTAACTATTTGAGATATGATATAATGGCAAGTAATATTGCACAGTAAGATGGTTGTAAGACGTGTTTGTGCAACACTGAGCATTATTCGGTGCCATGGAAAAATCTCTCATATTTTGCGCCTACCATTTTTTCACTGTTTGGTGCAGCATTTTTCTAAGAAAGTGGCAAAAAATTCAACTGTTTTTCATCAACTCTATGGAAAATCATTTGTACGAGGGGTTAGTAATAAGTTTTTCTTAGCATTGCCAAAAAGGAGTCCACAGTACCCACTGAATTCCCATGCTTCACAGACGTGTCGTTAGTGTAGGTTACATTTTGTGCAAGTCAAATGTGCATTTTCATTTCCTGCAAACTTAAAACAAATTGTGTCTTTCTATAGTAGATGGAGCACCACTCTATGGTGGGTAACCCCAGGGAGATGTAGATTTTTTTGTAATTTTTAACAAAAGAGGACCACTCCCTAGCCTTATATATATATATATATATATGGAGAATATTATTATGGTGAGGGACAATGATGTGGCTTTTCTTCTTTACATATGAAGATTTTTCTTTTTCATAATACCATAAATGACTTTTCTTCTTTTATGCATGAATCTTTTCAAATATGTATTTGTCCCTCACCATGTGGGAAGGAAGAATATTAGTATGCATCCATCCCTCACCATAGGGTGAGGGATGCTTGCATGGCATTCTTTATTTGCACATGAGCATTCCTTTTTTGCATGACCTTTTGTCTTTTGCACATGAATATTTTCAATTGTGCAAATGTCCCTCACCCTAGTGAGGGAGGGATGCATACTAATATTCTCGTATATATATATATATTAACAAAAGAGGACTACTCCCCAGCCATTTTTAAATATTAATATGAAAAGACCTCAACTTGAGGCAAAGAACCAAGCGGGATAAAAGAATTACTTAATTGTAAGAATAATTTACCATTATAAGAAGCAGACAACAAATTACATAACTGGAGCAGACGAGGGGAATTCCCTTTCTATACTTGATTGGCCAAGTGATCAACAATCCCATTAGCCGATCTCCTAACATGCGTAAGCTCCACCTGAATCGATGAAGATAATGCTTAATTTCATTAAGGTAAAAACGAAACCTCCAATGACTTACACGTGCATGAGAGACCCTATCAATTGCATTCAAAGAGTTGCTCTCCTCAATTAACTGTCATGAAACTTTGATTAAAAATCCATAGACCTTCCAAAATAGCCATTACTCCAGCTTTATAATCATTTGACTCTTTGACACCCACATCATTAGAGATACAAACAACACTTCTCCATTGTTGTTCTGACGCAAATCTCCTACGTATGCCTGACTTGGCTTCCTCTTAACAGTTTCATCAACTTTGAACTTCAAAATTACATTTAGGGAAGGAGACAGAACTCCTAATTCCTCACCTTGGAAATGCCACAAGGCCCACAACATAAATGAGCATTCTAATTATGAAGAATGTCTTTTAACTTAACAAATTTGTTCCTTACCTTTGCTATCTTCAAAACCACAAGAAAAAGGATATCAAAGGACATCATCAATCCTTTCATTCCTCACTAGATGTAAGAATACCCTTGGCTTGTCGGGAATCTTAAAAAAAAAAATCATGGCTTTTTCTTCCATTCTAATTTGCCTGTAAAGATGTTCTAGCTTGTACTGCAACAAATAATTCGCAGCATATGTGATAGTTACTGCTATAGCTTTGCTTGAGATAGAGTAGCTATGGGAAGTCTTGATTTGATGTTTACAATAATATACCTTGACAATTATGTTCTGCGGATTAAATAATATACCTTGACAATTATGGTTCCTTGAACGTTTATACTGTATTATCGAACACCTCATTTACGTTGGTGAATACTACAAACTGTTGTGTTAAAGCTAATTTCTATACTTCTAAAAATGGAAATGGTATGCCAAGACCCTTCTAACTGAAAATTAACAATATAGCATCCCATTTTTATATTATGAAAAGTGTTCTTGCCATATCATTCAGATGTGTCTGCCATATCAATCCTCACAACATGATGGGTTTTTGAATGCAGACTTTTGAGAATTCAGATTATTAGCATATACAAATTATTTAATGAATTATCAGCATTATCAGCATATTTCTATTTAGTTTGTGACTGGTTTATGTGGGTGCATAGGATTTTGAACGTTCAAGTTGGAGAAGTATCAAGGCGTGCTTGGCTTGGGGTGGAAGCAGATCCACTGCTCCAATCTGATAAACTGGCATACAGTAGACCAGCAGAGGCTGCTGACAAGCAAGCTTCAAGCTGGTTCATCTCCAAGAGTGGCATCATCTCAGGGCTTGGGCTCTTGGGCATCAAGCAAGGTGAGGGGGATTCTGCAGCTGCTCCGAAAGCACGGAGGAAGAGGATTGTCAGAAAGAAGGTGACTACTTCGGCATAAGACTAGGTATAACAGCATTCATTGAAACAATTTTGTAACTTGAGGGAATTCTAATAACATGAAATATAAGCATGTGAGCGATTTTACTGGCGATTTCTGCCTCTTATTCATTCTCTGTTAAAGAGAAAGATGTAGAGGGAGAATTTCGTTATTCATTTTTTTCTAGATTCTGAAGGATTGGAAAAGGTTAATTTTCTGTTAATTGGGAAGAGGATACCAAAAATTTTATGAAAGATGGTGACAAATTTGCAACATTCTTATGTCATAATTGCCTATTAAATATATTTCAATTTTTTTTTCTAATTTCAATTGCAGCAGTTGGCAACATGCTTTCATGCTTGGTCTGATTTCAAATATTGGATTAGTTTGATCATCTTCTTTATTTATAGTTTTTCAAAAAAGAATTAAGAGGGACATTCCTTGAGGCAAGCAATGAGCCTGCCTGAGTCATTAATCCTCTGATTTTTCCTTCTTATTTAGGTCACTGGCCATCAAATGGGCATTCGGGATTATTCAAGTATTATCTTTTTGTTGAGATATGCATGGCCCCCACGCTGGTTATTTTGATTGACGAATACATATTCCCTTTTATTTTATTTGTTTATACTGTTAAGAAATATGTAGAACTTCAAGGTTTCTTAGGGCATGTTTGGTAAACAAGGAAGAATCCTCCATTTAGAGGATTCCCTCCTCCTCCTAGATCTAACTTATCTACGAAGAAGATTGTACAGGATAGATCCAAATGTGGTAAACATTGAAGATTCCTACCATCCATGGATGTGTGATCCAACGGTCATAGATTTTTACAAATTTTCTCAAAATCTATAAAAGACTAATGGCTTATCTTTCACTCCAGAGATGTCCTTGGCTATTTAGAGAATTTGAATGGTTCAGATCTTTCAAATAGGGCCCTTAAGAATAAAAAATTAATATTATAGAATCTGAACTTAATGACAAATATCTCAAAATTAATGATAGATCAAAAGCTGAAATCTAACTTGATAGCCATTTTGGACAGTCTAATGAAGATTAATAGCTCAGATGCTCATTGTGGGACTCCTATGTTAGGTTTCCAAAAACAAAAAGGGTAACCAATACGTCACCGATTCTGTTACAGTAACAAGTACTGTAGCACGTCTTCTCCTTCCTCTCAACTGAAAGTATCCTCAACGGCTGATATTGCTTCAACAATTTTCTCGTTATCTATTATGAATCGTGCTGCAGAATTTGAACCTATGGCCGTTTTAGGCCTTATGAACAGATTGAACAATTTGGATTTTTCAAATAGGCCCCACGAAAGTCTATAATCATGATCCAACGGTTGGGACTTTATTGTAAATATGTTAAAATATATGAGGATCAACTACTGATATTTGATCCCGTAGCTGTTTTCAACCTTTTAAATATAATTAATGGTTTGGATCATGATTATGAGAGTCATAAAATAGGTTTCTAAATAACATCTTTCTAACGTAAAATATACTGTACCTCTGCCTTTCTTTGCGCTCGTTGATTTCCGCGACAGGGGGAGGTCACACAGTCCAAATAATTGCAATCGAAGAATGAAGACGTCTTTGGCTCCAAATCCTCTCCTTACCAAACCTGGAAAATCAACAAAATCGTAAACAAGGAGGAAGGATTTTGCAACATGCATCTTTACCAAACATGCCCATAGGCTTTGTAATTTGGCCATTGTCATTTCAATATTTATTAATACATATTTGCCTCTTCAATTCAATGCCATCATGTCCCCAAAATATGTAGCTTAGCTACCATCATAAGGTTTTAGTAATACTTTTGCCCCCCACATCACCAAATGCGTATTTGCAGCGGCTGAACATAAATAAAGAAATAAATAACCCCCGGTAACGTCGTTTTCTTGGATACCGGGTTCCTGCGGATTTAACATTTCTCACAAAGTTGTGAACGCTCTTTCTTCTTTTCTAGCCACCAGAAAGTTCTGAGTCACCACAAAGTTTCCCCTCCCCCCCCCCCTGTAATCACTCACTCAAGTGGGCAGGCCCACCTGCTCGTTCACCCATGATAGCAGATCCATCCAAACGTAGAATCAGTACCTAGAGATCTAGGGTGGACCCTGGAGATCCAAAAGTTTAACCAATTCAAACGTGGGTCACTACTGTGCAGCAAGGTCTGTAGTGAGTCAATTCTGATTAGGGAAAATAAAAACAAATGAGAAAGAAAGAAGCAACCTTTGTCCATAAATTGCTACCACTTGTTAGGTGGAAAGTCTAGGGAGGAAAAATGATTATATAAATATTTTTAACGACACTCCCATCTCACTAAAAATTAGTCATTAATGATATTTATATATAGAGGTCTGATCCCGTGATAACTGTTCTTATGCACTTATCGTGAGAACTTTTTATGGGATCCATTTGGAGATGGGACCAAAGGGATAGAAAGATCTATGTGTGCCACACTAAATATCAAGTTTGGCTCTAATCACATGTCGCTAACCCTTTCAGGACTACAAATCCAATTCATTCGAATTGGTGCACAATCGATTCAACGGTCTAGTAAATTCTGATTTGACCAAAGCTTTGGGCGTGCGATTATCATGGGGGTACTTATGTATTGCAAGGCTTGCATTGGGTGATAGATGGACTCTACCTAAAGTTCTCACAAAAAACTAGTGAGTTCTCATAAGATTATTTCGCATATATATATATCTCCATGTCTTGCATGGACTTTGCCTCTTAATGTATACTTATTAATATAAAGGATAGTTAAAAATTTTTTTTTTTAGCTCAATTGGTTGTGTCACTTGGTTCCAAGATCTGGGCATGCCACTCTTTCTACATATGTAGGCTATCCATCCTACTTTATAGGCTACCTCTTCCCACTTGTGTGGGCTTTTTTAGATTCTAGATCCCCAAGACTGCAGTAAAAAAAAAAAAGAAAAAAAAGAAAAAAAAAGAGTACTTATTAATTTTTTTGTTAGTGCAAAGTTATTCCATGAAACAACGAATATATTTTTATGATTATTTATATATATATTTTTTATGAATATGATGTATTTATAAAATTTTTAAACAATATATGTTGTCAAACTTGCGATTGATTTTGCTTGTTAGCACATTACTGTAAAGCGTTATCAAATAATTTTTGTACAGCATATCCCCAGCAAAAATAATTTGACAGAGTATTGTCAAACAAGTTTGGCATGGCCAGTACAAGCTGATGTCAAAAAATTATCAAGAGTAGCATATGAATGATGCCCAACAGGCCTGGTAGAAAACATTTTCTAGACTTTTCCGGTTTCCTTTCAACTTTTAGAGAGTTTCACGTTATCGTCTTCCAAAAGGAGAGTATGGGTAATGGAAAAGCCGGGATGGATCCCTAGTGCCTAGTTGAAAAAATTAAGAAAAGAAAACTTGTTAAAGAGGCAAGGCACTACTAACAAAATAAATGATTTTTTTTTACATTGTTAATTGCCCGAATCCTTGCAGCCACCACCTTACCGGTTGCCATTGTTGGAAAATCTCACAGGTAGCCTGTAGCTTCTAAACCAGTGAAGAAGAAGGAGAACGATTGTCAGGCCTCAAGCTAAAACCCAACCAATTAGTGACTCTTTTCATTTTAATGAGGGTCGAAGATGCTCACCTTTATATGTAAAAAAAAGCACCCAGAGTGGTCACCTGGTGCACCCACATCTAGAGCCTTTTTGTTTTGTGTCATCTTAGATGATTTTTTTTTTTGGTAAAATCCTCACAAAATGATAAAATAGGAGATTGAAAATTTTGAATATAATTTAAATAATAAATTGAGAAGCAGAACTAGTGTCAAACGATTATCAGTTATGCAATTGGTTCCTCTCTTTCAGACATGCCATTTATTTGGAAACATACTCTATAACATGGCACCGACAAGGATAGCATTGACTAAGAGGATTATCAGTTATGCAAATTATTCTGCGAATTATATCTTTGAAAGAAATTTGTCACTTATATGGCCACACACTCTTATCACATGGAAGTGGGACTCACAAAGGAAACATCGACTGAGAGATTAATTGTGAGAACTGCCACGCGCATCTTCTCATTTCTGCCCGGGGCCATGCCGCTGTCGAACCACTCAATGCCGAGTCATCCTCTTATTAAAACCCCACGTTCATCAGGTCCCTCCATAGTAAATTATGGGGCAGCCTGCCATGCACATGGGGACAGTGTGTACAATAATTTATTGTGGTCACCAAGAGTCAATAATGTTTTGTTATCACCAAGCGTCAAGAGAGCCATCTGGTCCATCGTTATCTCAGACCTATGGTGATCCGTGTTGACAATGCCCCCCTCATTTTTAATTTACAAATACTTTGCTCACGATAGGAGCCATAGGTTATACAAAATATAGCCCGGACACCACAAGGATCCATGATCGAATCAATTGTTTGACAGCGATATTATTGTTTTTTTACTTTGTTTTGGTAACCAGGATATTATTGTTATTAAACAAGATTATGTTACAAAACGAGCTCACATTTTCCGACAATGATGCATGGGAATTGGCAAGACATGGTGTATCCATAGAGTAATATATTGTTTTGGCAAAGATATATATATATGGGGCCCAAGGACGAAATTATTCTTTAGGGTATTTTCTTCTAAGGTTTTGTTCTTTGTTAGTGGCGGGCTGGGTGGGCTTGGTGGATGATTTAAATATACTTCAGGTTCTAAAAAAAATTTGGGGGGCCTTGGCCACCACCCTCCCTCTAGTTTTGCCTTGGAATGGGGCCACGTTTACTTGATCCAAATTATTAATGCAGTTTATCTCTTTATATGTAACTGTAGCTAAACCTACTGCAATGAGGATAATAACAGTACTATTCCATTTATTAATGTGTTAGTTAACTTAATAGTTGGTTGCCATTTTTTTATTTTGATCAATTTGATAGCTAGTGGATATTATCTCAATTAAAGTACTACATGAGACATTAACTATGTAAGGGTTTTTGTATTGGCTAATTCATGGGTTAGATAAAACTAAAAGTCCATTGGTGTTGTATTTTATGTTTCTTTTAGATGGTCTATGGTTTGAGCTACTAGAAGAGCTGAAGAGAAGAAAATATAAAATACTTGAAGAAGGTTGCTCGATTGATCAGATTCGAGGTAGAACCATATATAATTCGATTGATCGGATCCTTGCTCAATCGATCAAACAAAGTTTAAAAACTCATTGACTTTTTGCAGAATTATTTTCAATTTGTGTTAGGATTAGTAAGTTAGGTTCTACAATATCTATATTAATGAAGCCCGAATTGTGGGTTATAAAAGGATTTATCTCTCAACCATAAAGCACAGATCTCATT
Source organism: Sextonia rubra (assembly GCA_037013555.1). Classification (NCBI taxonomy): domain Eukaryota; kingdom Viridiplantae; phylum Streptophyta; class Magnoliopsida; order Laurales; family Lauraceae; genus Sextonia; species Sextonia rubra. Next base: position 129,830,639 of record JASUAD010000001.1, read on the forward strand.
ATTCTAAGTTGAGAATACATTCTAGAGATCATCCTTATTATCTTGAGCTTTCATTGGAGAGAGTTTGCTGAAGTCTTCTAGTTTTAGAGTTATGACTTCTGCTTCATCATAAGAGATTTATTGCTTCTACTTCATCGTATGAAATTGTCGTCTTGATGTGGGAGATCTGCTTAGCCTTACAAAATTAAGGTGGTCATCAAGCGTGGAGAGTAGGGCATGCAAGGCTTAGTTGTGTCATACGTGGATTCTTACAAACAGAACTGCATCCTGTGGTCAAAGGACTAGCTGTGTAAGGTTGAGTATATCTTGTAACTGCTCGAAATTAGTGCTTAATTAGTCCGATGTGACCCATAGTTTTTTCCAATTTGGGTTTCCACGTAAAAATTTGTGTGTCATCTTCTTCTGTGGTTGATTATTTGTTTGTAAGTTTGCTTTATTTATCTCAATGCATATTGCTTGACTTGCAATTTAGATATTCAAGACCTTATAAAAGTTTTTGAATTATTTTTCCTTCCTCAATAAGATTTTCAATTTTTTCTGTTAAGGACACAAATTTATGTATGTCAATGGTCTCCCTAACTGGCTGAGCTGCAACTTGCGAGTAAGAGTTGATTATTTAGGTGGGGACAGTATAACTCAGGGAATAGCATTTCTGAGAAAGTGCTCACTCAGGTGGGATTGTTTCTCAAGAAATACATCACTGAGAAAGTGCTCACTCAGGTGGGATTGTTTCTCAAGAAATACATCACTGAGAAAGTGCTCACTCAGGTGGGATTGTTTCTCACGAAATAAATCACCTGAAAAATGCTTCTAAGCACGTTGGTGTTTTCCATAAATAAAATTGCCCATGTTTTTAACAGGGAACATGAATGAATGTATGAAATGAATGGAGACAAATATGATGGAACATGGATTTATACAATGCGAGTATGATCAAATGCAGGACACACATGGGTCCGCTTCAAAAATCCTGCATGTAGACTTTTTAAGAAGAGAGTTGGTAAATATGCTTGGGCAGTCGTGGATCTCGGATTTTTAATTGGCTGGGGCGTATGATGGTCAAATGAAAGGACAAAATCAATGCCAACTACCAATAATTCTCACTCATTATATGATTTAAGGACATGATTTTATTTTTTATTTTTTTGTAAATAAAGTATAAATAAGTCACATCTTACTAATGACACTCAATTCCTACATAAGCTTTTTAACTACAATAGCCGATTCCTTGAGAAAATAAATTTTATGAAAATTAATGAGATGCAAATCAAATTAACAACCACACTACAACAATAATAAATAAACTCAACATAACTCCAGAAAAATATTAATCATTACCATACAAACCATTAAAGAAATTCATCATCATCATCATCATCAAAGCTTTATCTCAACCATGTTGGGGTCGGCTACATGAATTCTATTTCTCCATTCCATTTTATTTTGAGCTAAATCTTTCGATAAGTGCAACTTCTTCAAATCTGAATTAATGACTTCCATCCATGTTTTCTTCGGCCTACCCCTACCTCTTGATGGACCCTCCACCTGTATATCCAAACTTTTTCGCACCGGTGCCATTACTGGCCTACGCTCAACATGCCCAAACCATTTTAAACGAGTTTCTCTAATCTTATTTCCTATTGGTACTACCCCTAAATGTTCTCGAAAGCGCTCATTTCTAATTTTATCTTTCCTAGTTTTACCACACATCCACCTAAGCATTCTCAGTTCCGCTACATCCATCTTATGAATATGTGTCTTCTTAATTGGCCAACATTCTGCTCCATATGTCATAGCTGGTCTAACCACTATCCTGTAAAATTTTCCCTTCAATTTTGTTGGCATTTGTCTATCACAAAGTACTCCCGAAGCTAGTCTCCACTTCATCCATCCAGCTCTTATCACAAACCATTAAAGAAATTATCATACGAAAATAATACCCCTTTCGTTATTTCCTTGCTCCTAAAAGTTCGTCTATCATAAGGATCCAATTTTGACCACATATATTTATAAATAATGAAAATCGTCAATATAATCATAAACATCACATTGTGATTCAAAAAAAAAAAAATCTAATAAGAAAGTAAAAGGAAAGTAGCAAAAATTCTAGTCCTGGCAAGCATCATAATCCAAAACTTGATTTTTGGGAGAAATATTGGAGTATTGGGTGATTGCCATTGAGAAAAAAACCAATAAAATAGAAACTACATAAAGCAAAAGAACAAAAATTCAAAAACCTAGAAAAATATATTGATCATATATCAAGCCTCATCAAAACACATCACATTCAAAAAAATAAAAAGAAGAAAAAGACCGATCATGTTTTATAAACCAAATACCCCTATATCAAGAAAAGTATAAATCATCGATTATTTGATTTATTGAATTCATTACAGGAAGGAATTTTTCATATATATTTGATTCAAAGGCAGATATCTCATCACTGGCTTTTATTTGTAGAAAGAGAAAGTGTTGTTTTTGGTGAGGAAAAAGAGAGAAAAGAAGGAATCGAAGAAAGAATAAATAAAGAGAGAGAGGATGAAAGATTTTGGGCCTTTGGATTTCTAGATTGCAGTTCGATTTATGTATATGCAGCGGAAAAATAAATGAACTAGCAAAAAAAAGCAATCAACCATACAAGTAGAAGACATGTAGATTTTCAATGTGAAAAAACTCAAATGAGAAAAACCATGAGCCTTCTGAACTAGTAAAACCAAACACTAATTTTAAAAAATAATTACAAGATATGCTCACAATCCTTTTCAGTCAGTCCTTCGACCTATGGATGCAGTTCTTCTTGCACAAATCTTTGATATAGCAGTCCCTCGCCATGCACTACTATATGTGCTTAATCCAATAATCTTGAATCCACAATATGAGCAATTTTTTATGAAGAAGTAGAAGCAGCACACTCTAGAACTCAAAGTTTCAATACAATCTCTCTAATTAAAGCTCTAAAGAAAAAGGTGATCTTCAAAGTGTAATCTCAACTTAGAATAATGAGACTTGTACCTTAGGGTTAAAAGAGAATCCCTTTCTATAATCCACAATTTGTGCTTTAAAAGAATACTTCATATAGAACAAAAACCATCAATTCCTTAAAAGAATATTCGTTGTAGAATAAGAACTATTAATTCTATAAATAATATTCTTTATAGAATAAGAACTACCAATTCTGGCACAAACAAGAAATAAATTCGAAATATGAAAGTGGCTTCCTTAGTCGATCTAAAAGAAATATAAAATATAAATAAATAGAATCAAAGTTTTGTTCAACCCATGAATTTGCCAACACTCAAAATTCTTACAATCTCCCCATTTGACAATTCATGGATAAAATTTCCTATACATTCAAGTTACCCAAAAGTAAAACCAAACTTACATTGAGATGAAAAAAATAAAAATAAACTATCATTAGCTCTGTACCAATTACTAATTGACCACATTAATCTTCAGCTTTATTTGTCTTTAGCTCCGACTCCCCTTGAATTTCTAAATCTTCTTCCCTTTGGTTTTGATTTATTTCCTCCTTTCTGTCCATAATTGAAAAAGCCATAATTTGAGTATTCAGCATAATTGTCAATCAGGTTCTAGCAATAGCTCTCCCTTAATTGTGACTCCCCCTTAGTGATATTCTTATAGTAGTTAGGGGTGGGAGCTTAAACTTCTTGATTAGAGGCTTTTAAATTTTGTTACATGCATTTGCAAATTTAGGAATTTCAACATAGTGTGTACTAACATATTGGGCAAATCATCTTTCTTGACTCAGATGGCTTTAGTCTTGATCTTTGGCTTAAACATTTACTTCTTCCATTGCTTATTCTTTGGCAAAGCTTTTAGCTTATTGCAATGGTATCGAATATGTCCTTTAATTCTACAATGATGACAAGTCGGTATAGTTTTAAGACTTGACAAATGCTCATCATATGATTTGTACTTACAGCATGTGGAGTAGTTGGCATTAAAGAATTTAAAACAAAGCTTTTAACAAAGTAGTTTTACCTTTAGTCTTTGAAGTGGATGCTCCTTAATTATATCCAAGACCATGTTTGTTATCAGGCTTTTTCTGATTGCATCACACATCATTAAGTGTTATCGAACTAACATTCATCTTGTCAAGTAAGTCTTTCAATGTTGTCAGTTCTGACATTGTTATTTTCAACTTTCTATTCAAGTCAACATTCTTAATTTGATAAATTTGCAGCTTTTCTTCAATTTTTCCATCTCATATGTAGAATTCTCATGATTAGTAATCAATAACTTATACTTTTGTTCTACAGCAATCAACTTGTTGGTAAAATCATTCTTATGATTATCAAAGAAAATTTACCTTCTCATGAGCTTCAGCTAATTCTCTCTTTAGTGAATAAATCTGTTTTTCTGAAGCTTACCAATTTATTCAACATTCTCATTCATCTTTGCCATCTTCGTAGTTTTGTTAAACAAAAGTTGATATCTTGCCTTCCAGTCAGGTTCATCCTTTAACTTATTAGTATCATCAGAATCAACTTTAAAGGATAAAAGAAAAAACATAGAATTAGTTAGGCTTAAGCTCTTTTTCTTCTTCTTTCTCTTCTTTATTGGAATCATCACCTCAAGTTGTATTAAGAGTCTTTCTCTGCATCTTCTTTTTCTTATTACCACAGTCATTGGCAATGTGTCAATACCCTTGACACTCGCAACACTGAATGCCTTTGAGAGACTTCTTCATTACAAATTTTGGTATTTTAAAATCAGTTTTCTTCTCTTTCATAAATCGTATGAATTGCATCATGAACTGGACAACCATTTGGGGATCAATTTTCTTGGAATCTAAATCTAAATCACTTTGAACAACCTTAACTAATTCTTTAGTAGCTTTCAAGTCAATTCCTTTTAACTTAACTTTTCGATCAACAATGAAGTTTGCCTAAAAAATCTAAAGGTTTCCTGTTAAATTATCAACCTTGGTAGTCTTTAGCTTACTATTTTAATGATTGCTACTACCTTGACATGATAATTATCTGGGAGAGATTGAGAAAATTTTCTAACAATTTTTTCTTTAGAAATTGGTTCTCCTTTGAAGCATGAATTCACAAAATCACTTAGCTTGGCATAAAAGTCATCAAACTTTTCATTATCAGCCATTATATGGGTTTCTAAGATAGTAGTGAGGCTTTGCAACTTAGTTTTTTTTTTTAACCAAATCAGTTCCCTTATAAACTTTTTGCAAGATGTCTCATGTCTTTTTTGCAGTGATACAAGTGGAGATCTTATGAAACTCAGATGAGGATATTCTATTATAGATTAAATTGATAGCCTTATTATTGTAATTACATGTACGTTTTTCCTCTTTGGTCCACTCCTTAATCGGTTTTTCACTAGATATTTTCGCAGCAACAACCATGGGTAAAGAATAGCCTTTAACAATAATATGCCAAATATCTCTATTGATCGTGAGCTCCAAGTGTAAAGCTGCGAATTAGTGATAATACTGTGAGACCAGGTCGATCCACATGGAGCAATTTTTTAAAAATATTTTCAACTTGTAACCTGTGCTAAATAAAAATATAAAACTAGCATAATTTAAAATCTAATAAATACATGCCTTCTTAATTTGCAAAATTAAATTAATTACAAATCAATTAAAAAAAAGAGAAAAAACTTCCTAAAACTAAAAATCCTACCTAAAGTTGTAGGATGGATGAAATTCCTCCTTCTAGTTGAGCACTCAAAGTTAGTGGTGTGGCTTTAGAACTAAACCCCTCTGAAGACATTAGATGATAGGACAAGAGAGGTAGAGGTGGAGTGCAAGAAATTTAAAGGTGGGAGGTGGCCAATTCTTCCATAAGGAGTAGGAGATGACCAAGACCTCAATTTATAGTTTTTCCAAGCTTTTCTTTCTTCCTTGTTGGACCTAACATTGATAGCAATTTAAATGTTCTATGTTTGCACCATCTTGGGTCTTTAATTTCTTTAAATATGATGAAGTAGACCCCACAAATCCCATTTGGCCGTGAGATGCACATGCTTGGGTTGGATCGTCATTGGTTTTTTTTTTTTTTTTGCATTAAATCTTTCAATTTTTATTTCTTCTTGCACATCTTTCATTTATGGAACATCTCTCTTTGATTTGATCTTGTATGAGGTAGAATCCAACAATCCCATGGCCATGAGGTGCATGTAGTGGCTAGGATGGTCAACTATGTATAGGTGGCCCTCTTGATTTTCTTAATTGAATCGACATATGATACTAGCTTTCCAATATTGAGATATTCTCCTCTGACTTAGAAATTTTGGAGAGATTTTTTAGAGATATGTTCTTGCAATTTAGTTGGCTAAAAATTCCATGCACATGCATACTGGCCATTTTTGCAACTTTTGCTCCTTTGCAAAGAATATCTCACATGTGGCTTTCCTTCTTCATCTTCAATGAGATTTCCTAGTACTTTCTTCAAATTTTCTTGTAAATATCTTTGAAATAATTTAAAATATGCAACAAGTAGAGTGAACTCCATCTTCACCATCCCACATGTGTGCCCACACATGTGAATGTGTGTGGGACCCTTTAAGCCATTTTTCACAATTTCTTGAATTTTTCTTTTCTTTTTTTTTACTTTCTTTTCTTCTAAATAGTTTTCTTTTCCTCATTTCTTTTAAATGGGACCTATTTCTCCAATGACTTGCAAAAAAAAGTGACATTTATGTGAAATGTCAAATTTACCTTTAAAGTCACAAATGTATGATTGCAGGTTCATTTCTTATAAAATGATAGCATAAATGCACATCATTGGACATGATTTTTACTTGAATAAACTAATGATGATGACAAACTGAGTCATGTTTTGAGAAAAATAATTTTCACAAAACTTTCCAAAAACAGAATTCTAAATATGATAGATTTCATGAATTTACGTAAAAATGATGATTTTTTAGCAAATTATGTATAAATACACTATAATAATGTATAAATGCACAAAACAATGATTTCACAATCAATGAGGCTCTTTTGAATTCATGAATCCTTAAAATGGCAAAAAAAAAAAAAAACCCATAAAAATCATGTATTTTTAAGGACTTATCATTCATTTATGGATCTAAGAAAATCAATCATTTTAACTTTCCAGTATGCATAATTACTAGATCCATTCAAAAGAGGAGGCTGAGGGCATGTTTGGGAGAGCGGTAGGGTAAAGTAGAGTAGAGTAAACCTAAAATCAAGAAAGAATAATATATGATTAAGTTATAATGACTTTTTGTTTTTAGTTGTTTGATATTGAATCTTTTTGACTTTTTATATAAAAAGTAGAGATTTTTTTTTTGTAATTTAGTGATGACTATTTGACTTCTTTCAAAAAAGGAGGAGGAAAATTTGAATTTTTTAAAAAAAGAAAAGAAAATTTTTGAATTTTTGAATATTAAAAAATTTTACTCTACTTTATTTTACCCTACCCTCCTCCAAACATGGCCTTAATTGTAGATGTGCCTTCTCAATTGAATTTCATTCTAGAAATATCAAAGGATCTAATACAACAGATTTGTGTTACTTGCTCTTATATCAATTAAAAGATTTTTGGGGTCTCAAATTTCTATATTGCAAGTCAAACAATATGCAGTGAAATAAATAAAATAAACTTGCAAGCAAAAGCAATCAACTACACAAGTAGAAGACACATAGATTTTAAATGTGGAAAACCTAAACGGGAAAATCCCGAATTATAAGATATACTCGTAATCCTTTCCAGTCAGTCCCTTGACCAAGGATATAGTTCTTTTTGGACAAATCCTTACTATAGCAGTCTATTGCCATGCATTGCTTTTCGTGCTTTCACGACCCGAATAGCCCAGAAGCCCAGTATCATGATGAGCCTATCACGTAGCCTAAAATACTTAAACCCAAGTTACTAATAATAACTTACATGGTTCATTTTATATCAGACTCATATTTCATTCCTTAACAATATAGGATGGAGTGTTACAATCTACTCCATTTAAGGTTATACATTCCCATGTGGATCCATCTAACTTTACTAGGTGATATGGGACCAAAGCATTCCACACCCGTGTCTCCTGAAAATTCCCCTATCTTGACTCACAGGATTACGCACTCTGGTTCTGACTCGAATCTTGTCTCAAGGGATTACCCAGTAGGATTATTTTGCCTCATGGGATTACCCAGTAGAATTGGGGTTCCCACATTTTCAATTGGTGATAGTCTTTGATACCAGTTGTTATGACTCAAGTAACCCACCGGCCTAGTAACTTGGTGAGCCTATCACTTGGCCTAAAAAGCTTAAGCCCAAGTTCTTAGTAGTGCAACCTACATTGTTCATTATATACTAGACTTATATTTTATTCCTAAGCAATGTCGGATGGGGGATTACACAATTGATCCAATCACTTTGAATCCATAAGATGAGCAATCTTCTATGAAGAAGTAGAAGTAGCAAACTTTAAGACTCAAAACTTCAGCACAATCTCTCCAATGTAAGCTTTAGAGAAGAATGTAATTTCCAAAGTGTAATTTTCACTTAGAATAATGATATATGTATGTTAGGGTTGAGAGAGAACCCCTTTTTTTACAACCCACAATTTGTGTCTTAAAAGAATACTCCTTGTAAAATAAGAACTACTAGTTCCTTAAAAGAATACTTCTTGTAGAATAAGAATTAGTAGTTCTATGAAGAATACTCATTGTAGAATAAAAACTATCAACTTTGGCATAAACAGAAAACAAATCTGAAATAGGAAAGTGGGATCCTCAATCCATCTAAACGAAATATAAAATACAACTTAATGGACCTAAAGTTTTGTCCAACCCATGAATTTGCCGACACTCAAATTTCTTACAAAGGACCTTTGTGTCGTGTGATTGTACCAGAGCTGAACTTTTGAAGACTGAAGGGGAAGGTGGAGAACAATGGAGTAAAGATGGGAAATCTTGAGATCCAAAGCAGAAAACCTTTCAATGTTTTCGAGACTTCACTAGAATAGTGGGGCAATGGCTTACTGGAATGGTGGCATGGGCCATCTAGCCCATGGCACACTTAAGGATTTTTGGCTCCAACATGCAGCGACCGCCTCGAGTTTGTATCACTTAGGTCCACCTCTGTGTTCGGGCAGAAGAGTTTTTGTGATGGAATGTTTGCACGCGGTGTCTTTAATTCAAGAAGAGGGGTTTTGATACTTTTAAGGGGTTTGCATTTGCGAAAATTCTACAGTTATGGTCCCTAAAGTAAAATTCCAAATTTATGAAGTGGTGTCTAACATTCTAAATGATATTGTATATGTCAGTAGTGTAAATTTGAACATTCAAAGGGAGAATTCAAAATTCTCAGCTAAAGAGGGTATTTTTGCCATAAAATACCTGTAGGCCTGTTTCTTTAGCAGAATTCTAATAATCCAAATTTATAAAAAATTTAAATTCTCCAAAAACAGCGCCCTTAATGGAATTTCTAAGTACTCTTCTCTGCTATACATCTAAAAATGCGAAAGAGCTTGAAATTATGAGAATTTTACAGGTTATATTTTATATTTCATATTGCTGAAATTCAAAGTTCTGACAAATAAATAAATGTTGTCTCAAGAAATTCCGAAGGACATCTATCACTTTATCCCTTTGAATTCCTAGCATTACAAATTCTATCGGCCACATGTTTCTTTTGCAGAAATCCCTAATGTTGGCATTTTTGACATTGAGATGGCATGGTAGATGTCTCTTTGACATTTCAAATGTCATACTAGAGTTTTACATTTCAGTCATTCCAACCCGCCTGAATATCATAAATAGCCTTCGAAATTTTCACAATTCTCACATTTCAAATACTACTAGGTGGGAGCTGAGGATTTGAGATTTTACATGCAAGGGGAGAAGAGAACATCGAGAGAAAAATAAAGAAAGATAGACAGGGAGAGATTTTATAAACCTAGAGAGAGAGAGAGAGAGAGAGAGTGCTTTCTACATGAATTTTTCTTTCATTTGTTTTGAAAATGAAATATCTCCACAAACATGAATTCTCCTTTCATTTATTTTGAGAATGAAATATCTCCACAATGGTGCTAAACAATTCCTACAAGATCATGAAGATTTATCAAGAGGCTTTTCCCCAGTAAAATTACCATTAGACGTCAATTTCCACAATCAAACTAAAAATATTTTCTCACTAAGTCTCCATACTACGCAATCTTTCCAATATCCCCAAACTCTTTATTAAATTATGCCATATTGAATAAAACAGCACATTTTTCTTTTCATATTTTGATGCTCATTTCAATAATCCAATAAAATCATTTAAATTAAATCCGTTGGTAATGGTGTCCCCTAACACACCCCAAAAATTAATCATGAACAATTCCTACTTCAGCCTCAATCAAGCGGGACAGGTGGAAGGTGGGCCCCTGTCCAAAAGACGAAAAAACGTGCTAAAAGGGAAGTGGGGCACGTTTCTCTACAATCCGCCGTCCCTCACTTGTCCTTTATTACACGTTTTACATGAACCATGGGGTTTAGAGAGAGAGAGAGAGAGAGAGAGAGAGAGAGAGAGAGAGAGAGAGACCCCGTCTTCTTCTCTATTTATGTATTGAATTGCCATTGCCCCCATGCTTCGTCATCTAAACTCAAGACCCAAGAGTCCAGAGCGACCGACCGACGACTGGGGAAACCAATACCATCAAGCACCAAAAAAGCAAAGCCACAGCAACACATGACGATCGAGTGGGACTCGGGTAGACCCGGCGAGTCCAAAGCGGCATCCGGCACGGACGCCCGCGAGCGCCACAAGCTCGCAGAGCGCGAGCGACGGAAATCCATGCGCGAGCTATTTCTCAACCTGCACGCGCTCCTTCCGCACGCGAGCACCGTGCGCACGGAGCAGTCGGCCATCTTGGACGAGATCATCAAATACATCCCATTGGCCGTGGCCCGCCTGCGATCGCTCCAGGCCCGTCGAGATGCGCCGGCTCCGAAGCAGCCCCACGCCACCGAAGCTGCTCCTGCGGTGCACGTCGACTCGTCCAACTCGGGCCACTGCGACATCCGGGTGGCGCCCGAGCCGACCTCGTTCGTGTCGATCCGGGTGCGTGGGGACCGAGTCAACGTGTCGCTCACGGACACCAAGGCCACTTCGCACGCGGTCTTGCTTTCTGCTGTGTTGGACGAGTTGGAGGCGCACCAACTCGACCTGGTCCGGTCCACTCATTGCCGCGATAGGGCCAAGCTACTCCATCACTCAGAGAGCAAGGTCAGATCTCTAAATCTATTTATTATTACCTGTGGATATACGGGAGTACCCGAATGGGTGCTCCTCATTATTTGGGTGAGGGCCAGGGCCATTTGGAGAGGATCCATGATTGATGTGTATCTAAATTTTATGATTATAATATGCTTTGATCTGTAAAACAGGGCACATGTTAAGAGGGTTCTTGGTTGTTAGAACTTAGAATCACATGGGCTCATGGACCTTTCTAACTTGCTTGAATGTAGAGAATTACTATTTGTGAGAACTAGGAAGTGTTCAATTGATGTTTTCACTCTAGAACTTCAAAATGCTTTACAGAGAGCAATACTGCCGTAGAAATTCTTCGACATAGAGAATTTTCATCAAAATATATGTAGCCACTTTTTTTGACAAAGCATAGAACTTGGAGTCTAGTCAAATAAATAGATTAAAATGTCAAATCATGAAGTCGATTGTCCGATCTTAACCATGAAATGTAGAGTAGATGATGGTCTTATCTTGACTCATCTATTTGGCCCTTATATTTAAACATAATTTGTTAATTTTGATATGTCTAGATCTTAAATTCTCATGCATCTAAGGGGTACATCTATCTTTTACAAATTCTTACGTTGCATTGAATTGATTAGGTTTGAAAATCTAAAGCTGGGAAGTAGACAATTAATGCCACTCACATTGATTTTTTTTTTTTTTGCGCATTTAAAGTGGATCGGCCCCACCTCCCATTTGGTGGGCCTCACAAATGTGTATGAGACAGGACAATTTTGGGTAGGCCAGTGGTCTCACAATTTTTCTTATGTAATATTACTTATCCACTTAAGCAATCTTAATTTAATGCATGCATTTGTTTTACTGATATTGGTATTGCTGATGTCAGATAAGAAATGGATTGGATCGATCGCCGGCTTTGCTAAAGGAGAGATTGCAGGATCTTGCTTGCAAACTGCACAAGCTGCGGAAATCTTCTTCCCTCAAGAGAACATTCGACCAAATTAGTTGATCTCATCAAAGAACCCTCATCCAAACATTGCACACAATGAAGAGATCTATGCCTTTGATTATTTGATCTTTATCTTCTTTTTGTACTTTAGATCTTTGTTATTAACATAAGTGAGAGTCTTCTTTCGCCGTCATTGTAATCAATGTCTTGGATCTTAATGTAAATGTTCATTTATTTGTTTAAATTTGGACCTGCCCCTTCTTTTGACTGTTGCTCATTAACTAGCCAGGAGTTGAATAGTGTGTGTCCGTGCATCCATCCCCATATCTCATAGAAACAAAAGAGAAAAGAATACGAAACATTGAATGATATAACTTTTCCATTTTGACCCCATCCAATTGATGGTCACTTATGAAATATTGTGGCCGTTCACAAACAGTTTGGATTGAACTCGAGTCCTTACTCCTTGTACATTTTTTTATTTTTTATTTTGATGGCTCGGTTTAAAAGGAGTTGATTGTTAGGTATATATCTTGTATTCCGGTTTAGCCGGATGAGTCCACTGGGTTAACCAGAGACTGATTTAAGGTCAAGGGTATTTTGGTAATTGTACCGGGGCTTTCTTGGTGGCCAAGAAAGCGGAAATTATATATATGTATAGTTTGTAACCCTAGATCTTGCACGCTGAAGAGAGGTGAGAGCTCTCTTGCCCGTGGTGTTTCCACACCACGTAGGTGAGACGATGTGAGAGAACGAGAGTCTCTGTATGCTTTACATGTGATAGTGAAGATGATCGTCTCTGTGCCCGTGGACGTAGCCCTGTTTGGGTGAACCACGTAAATCTCGTGTCTTTTCTTGTGTGTGGCTTGTTGCTTCGTGTTGATCTTGTGATTCATGGATGTGCACAACGAGTGATGTTCAAAATCACAACAATTGGTATCAGAGCCGAGGTTGGTGTTCCTTGGGTTTCTGAGCGAGGTGGACATCGCTCGGTGGCTTGGAGGTTGTGTGCATGACGATCGACTGAGTGAATCCTTGTCGAAGGGTTTGGATCTCTGTTTTTGAAACAGAGAAAAGAGATATCAGATTCGTGATCTCTGGTTGGGCCACCATCGGAGAAGAAGAAGACAAGATTGGGTTCTCTGATTTGGCTAGGATCGGAGGACAGAGGATTTACAGGTTGTTCAGATCTGGAGTTAAATTGCTGCGGTTGTTCAGATCGAATGGGAGAAGACCGGATTTCTGATTGTGCCACTGGAAGAAGACAAAACAGAGAGAATCTGGGTTTCTGCATATTCGAAATTGGTTTGAGATTTCTGTTTTGTCCAGACTCATCGCCGGGATTCTCGCCGTTCTCGCCGAGCAGCCGCTGTCGCCGGTTCCTCGCTACCATATTGGAGGAAGAAGGGACTGCTGTTGTCGTTCGCCTTCACCGGAGAAGGCGTCAGTCGCCACCACTGCTGCGCCGCCCACGTTCGCTGCAAGGCCGCCGTCACCGCCTTGCCATCATCAGATTAGACGAAGACGAGATCAAAGAGGGTTTTTCGGTTTGCCTTTGCCATCGCCAAGCCGTCGTGATCCAGTCGCCGCTCCATCGTCAGTGCCTCGCTGACACGGGCGCTGCTATCCATCGTTCGCCGCAGCCAAGGAAGAGGGGTTCGGTGCTTGTTCAGAGGAAACGGGGACGAGGAAGACGACTGTTCTTAAAGGTTCAGGTTCCGGGTTTCGGGTTGGGTCGTTTCGACCCACCCCGTGGTGCAAACAACAGTCAAGTGAGGTCAAGTCGGGTCAGACCTGACCTGTTATCAGGCAGCCCAGCCCAGAAGAAAGGTGGAGCAGTTCAGGCCAGGCTATGATCCAGGTCAGTTCAGGCCTGTTTGAAGCAAAGCCCAGCAGCACGGTTGCAGGCCGGGTCGGGGCTGGTCGACCTGGTCTGTATACAAGAAGCCCAACCCAGCAGTTTAATCCAGTAGATCAGCCGGTTCGGGTCAGGTTGGCGCAGAGTCTAGCCTAGTTTGCCAGCATTGCAATTTGACGTCAGCCGACGTCAGCGAAGGTACGGTCAAGGCATGGTTTGATCGGTTTCAATGACTGAAATTGTTTCTGCGATATCTTGATTGTCCGATGTCTGATAGGAGATCCGTTTGCTCCTACGGACTCGTTTCAAGCAGAAATACGCAGTGGAAGAGGATGATTGGCTGTTTGGCGGTCAACATGGAGGTTTGACCGATTGGAGTGTTGAAACTTATTTATGCAATATCGGAGCTATCCAAACTCGGATTTCAGATCTGTTGCTTCTAGCGTGCTCGTGGTGACGAGATCTATAACTTGATGCAGAAATCTGGAGGAGATCTAAACAAATATGGATTCAGGGCAGAATTGGGTCTACTCGACCTGGTTGTTGTTGCAAACCTAATAATAGGAGTCGCCGGCCTAGTTGCAAAGGGTTTGCTGATTCAAACGAAGTTATTTGTTTGGGGTTCACATGCTTTCTTGATCGCATGTGATGTTGTTCATCTTGCCAAAGCTGGAAAAGCAGCAAGGAGGAGTTGATGTGTCAGCAGTTGTCAAACATGTGTTTGATTGATCGGAGGCCCGGTCAAATGGAGTTTTTTGACCCCTCGGAGGCAGGGGTTTCTGCAATTGTGAAGTTATCTGGACTTGTATTCCCAATCTGTTTTGCTTACATGATTGTGGTGATTGGATCTTCAAAGTGATGTTGAAGATGGGGCAAGATGGTGAGTGATTCACAATATCACTCAGATTCGTCAATGGTTTCGAGCTTTAAGTTCGAGGTGGAGTTTGATGAGAAAATAAACTTTGCTCAAAGTTCAAGTGCTTGTTCAACAAGTCAAAATGTTGAAGAAGACTTCATCGTTGGTGCAGTGACGTACCATTCAGCAAGGTATGTGAACACATTGCCGGTTTTATCTCCTAGTAGCTCGAGTTGTGCGGAATTTAAGCCAAGGTGGAGATTGTTAGGTATATGTCTTGTATTCCGGTTTAGCCAGATGAGTCCACTGGGTTAGCCAGGGACTAGTTTAAGGTTAAGGGTATTTTGATAATTGTACCGGGGTTTTCTTGGTAGCCAAGAAAGCAGAGATTATATATATGTATAGTCTGTAACCCTAGATCTTGCGCGCTGAAGAGAGGTGAGAGCTCTCCTGCCTGTGGTGTTCCCACACCACGTAGGTGAGACGATGTGAGAGAACGAGAGTCTCTGTATGCTTTACATGTGATAGTGAAGATGATTGTCTCTGTGCCCATGAACGTAGCCCTGTTTGGGTGAACCACGTAAATCTCATGTCTTTTCTTGTGTGTGGCTTGTTGCTTCGTGTTGATCTTGTGATTCATGGATATGCTGTAAGGTTCCGAACCCCCACTAATCTTAGTTACGTTAATTAACCTTGTTTTATATTGATTAAGACTTGTTGAGGATTAATTTAGTGTAAAACTATTGGGTTTGGGCCTTGGATAGGTAGTTGGGCAAAGTTCGGACCTAACTTTAGTAGTTAAGGGCCTTTTTGTCAATTATCCTTGCATCTCTTAGATACCCCGTCTACTGCCTTTCGTGTAACTTTTCGCGTGGATCATCTTTCGTGTTGGGCCTGAGTTGATCTAGACTCATCCTGGGCCAATTGAGGTCCTTTCGGCTTAACTGAAATTTCTGGAAACGAGTAGACTTGCATGCAACTTCAGGAGAAAATTATGTTTAAAAGAGAAGCTCCACGTACCCTCTTCTTTCTTCCCTCGTTTCAGCTGGTGGAGCTCTCCCTTCCCTTTCTGAATTTCTTCTTCCTTCTCCTTGCATTGAGGTGCTGCTAAGGTTGGAGGGTTGTGCATGCATTGAGGATAGCATTCAACCATCTTCTCATTCTTTCTTGGGGTATCTCTCTCCTGTAATTATAATCCTCTCCAATAATACAAGGTAAAGGATTTGCCTCCTTCTCATACGTTGGGTTTGTTAGAGCCATGAAGATTCAATTCCTATGACATGCATATAAATCTAAACCTCCATATTCCACATTTCATGTTACTTGTAGAGCACCCATTTCATTCCAGAGATTTTCCTGAGCACACAGCAAGAAAGGGAGTTTGAGAGGGTTAGCACTGTTAGAAGAGGCAAGTACTGAGTTGTATGTACTGCATGCATAATTAAGTATGGATTATTGAGCGATCTACTTGCATTTTTGTTTTAATTGATGTAAATGTGATATGGAATGAATTACAAGGTGAACATGCATTAGAAGGGTGTGTTGGCATCAAACACTTTTAGAGACAGTGTTACTGAGCCATAGGAACATTTCACTTATCCATGTTCTGTGTTGGATTGCGCTGGAATCGAGCTACAGAATTGTATTCAGATTTCTGAAGCTTATGGCGAAGCTACGGCTAAGCCGTGAGCATTTACGGCTCAAGGTCCAGAGAGCAGTAGAATGAGATTTTGTACTACGGCTCACATACGGCTAAGCCGTGAATTTCACTACGGCTAAGCCGCGTCCAGCCCATACCCAAGCCGTAGGTCTTCCTACGGCGAGCTTACCAGAGAGCTCATGGAACCCAGTTTCTTCTACGGTTTGCAGACGGCTGCACCGTGGAATGCACTACAGCTAAGCCGTTAACTCCCCGTAACCGAGCCGTAGGCTTAGCACGGTTAAGCCGTACACCAATACACGGTTGGGCCGTAACTGCGCCTGAAAATTTACAAGGAGCATGAACCACTCGGCTAAGCCGTAGCCTTATATACGGCTAAGCCATAAGAACCCAGTGAATGTAGGATGTTAAGAACCTTCAATGATTTTGTAGGGCCTTAGTATTGGCACCTTTCACACCCCCACATTGGCCCACTGGTAATCATATGTTGGAAAAAATGAATGACTTCTAGATGATCTCCCAATAGCAAGTCATGGATGTTGGCATAAAAAGGGGTGTCCCGTATGCATATAAGGTGATACCAAGACGTGGTAACACAATAACGCCAGACGTCTTATGAGTACATCGTGTTGAATGTCCTTGGGGATCATGGGTTACTTAATATAGGGTGAGTAATGATTTCTTGGGTACTTTCTCAATCCGAATGCATGCATCTTGCTACAACACCCCGCCTTCAACATGAACTACTTTCTTTAGCAAAACCCTGAGGCAATTCAGACCTGAGCTTCTAATGAGTGCGAGCTTGTTAGCCAAGGGTATGATATGACTGATCCGATTGGATATGAGTCGGCACCACTCAGCTTACGCCCTTTGGGTATATGTATGATACCACTGCAGTAGGTTTATGAAGGAGTAGTCGGCGCTCCTCGGGAAGCTAGCTTGATCTCCTAGCGACCCATATGATATGTATGCTCTCTTTTGGGAGAATAGAGCGTCGTGGTTGCCAATCAGTATGTATAACATTTAAGTTGTAATTCCTCACTCATGCATCATGTTCAGTGATTATTCTTGTTGATATATTATGTTGTATTAGTTTCATATGCCTTAGTACTTGCTTAACCGTCGTGTTAACAGTGTTACCCTTGGTATTGCAAGTCCAAAACCCGGTCCCAACGCGGACACTGACGCGCCCCCAGAGGGTACCCCAACGGTACCTTGGGGTGTAGACGAGTGGACAGATGGCGATGTCTATTACTAGCCATCCTATGGAGCGCGTGTATTCTTGGGATGTTATGCTTGGACCTTTTATATCACACTCTTAAGTAGTATTCTTGGAATGTACTTTAAAGACTTTAACACTATTGTATGCATATATGTTTACTTATGAAAGTTAACAGACTATGAACTTCATGTGCTCTTGATAATTACTGAGTATTTCGCAGGATTTCGCCTATGATAAGTTATGTTTGTACGTGTGTTAGCATACCTCACACGTTCCTGTGGAATCTCCCTTGTAGGAATTCGTGCATAATTCTTCAGGGCATGGATTTCTACGGGATTACGTATCTACGCCCTGGGGGCCCACTCAAATCCCCAAATTCCCGGGATCGGGGCATGACATGTGCTCAACGGGTGATGTTCAAAATCACAACATTGAAACTCAAAGATAGCCTGGCATTCTGGGAAAAAAGCTTATCTAAGTGGAAAAGTAGGTTGTACAAGCGGAGAAGAGACGGGCTGTCAAAGTTTAAACACTTGATCTCTAATGAGAACATGACTCCTTACCACTAGGGTAATGAGCCTCCTTATGCATTGAATGCGCATGAGTGCTTATGCATCCATAGATCATTTTTATTATTGTGTTTTTTCCTCTCCAAGCTAGGCTTCTATGTTCTTTTGCAATCTCAAAAAGGCTTTATATTTTGTGTTTTACTAAATAAATTTATTCACTAAATTAAACATTGGGGAAATTCTAAGGCCGTGTTTATTTGCATTGGAATGCATATGAAATGAATATATGGTGTAGTTAAAAATGAACATCAAAGCTGAATTTGCAAAAACTGACACTAAATAGCTTCTTTTATCATATTTCCCTTAAAAAAAATTTTATTCGAAGTTTATTTTTAAAAATCCAACTTTAATCTTTATTTTTAACCACCGTATGTATTCAATTTTTTAGTATTTTAATGCAAATAAATAGGGCCAATGGGAAGAACATGCAATTTGAATGAATATTTAAAATATATAATTAAGAAATAAAAGTGAGGTAAGGTGCATCACTTTTTTTTTGGTGAAAATGGTACACTACTTAAAAAATGATTGTTGAAAACAACAAAGTTTTTTCATGCAGGTGGTTTTCACGGAAAATCTTTTCTCATGAAACAATGTCCATTTCTATAGTGAAACTGCACTTAAAAGTCAGAATTGGAAATGTTTGAAAATCATAAGATATAAAGAAAAAAAGGCTGTACTTGTAGAAAAAAAAAAGCCCTTTATTATTTACGCATTTTGCAAGTTAGTGCATTTGAAGTGCTTATTTTCAAAACTTAAAAACAAGGCTTAATGTATAGAGTTGGAAGCAACCCATGGCCATTGGGTTGCAACCATTCGTTTAAAGTTTGAAAAACACTTTTATTTATTGGTCACAAAATAATTTAAAAAGAACCCTTCTCCTAAGCTTAAGTTTAAGATAAGGTAAGCTCAAGTGTGTGGCTCATACATGTTGGGCCCACCTAGTGACCCACATGAGGATGGGGAGGGGAGGTTTGAAGGACTCTCTAAGACCCTCATCTCTGCAAAAAATCAGCCCCCACTGTGGTTTCTATCATCTTCATCTGGGCCAAAAAAGTTTAAAGGTCAACAGTCTATTCGAATCAGTGGACAGTCGATCCAACAGCCTAATAAATTCAGATTTGACCAAAATTGGTGGACATGTAATTCAAGGGGGTCATGTGTTTTGTCCATTTGGATGGACTAAAGGTCCCCCCAAAGGGTTGGACTTACGGAATTTCTTATATAAGCTTGAGCTTAGGAGATGCTTGTCCTACTTTAAATTCTTAAAAGATAAAATTTGAAATCTACACTATGTACAAAAAAAGTAACAAATTTTCTCTTGCTTCTTTATTCTCTCAAACCTCATGGGCCCCACCTCGTGGACCCTCATGGGGCCCATTTGATGCAAGATGTTGATTAGGGACATTTGGTGTCTGAAAGGTGTCGTAAAGGAGTCAATCAGTACACCAAGCTGTTACACTGAAATTCAAGTCTTCACTATTGGTTGTCGGCAAAGTTCTTCTATTTGGAAGGGCACTCTTCAATCTTCCTTGGATTTGCATAATGGTGATACATGATCTTATGAAATCTGTGCTACCTAGATACATCATATTCGGTTGCTCAATAGCATTAGTTGTACTATACTGAATTGAATCTTATCATGATTGATCACTGCATCATCAAAAAGTTATAAGCACGAAATAGAAATGCATGTAGCCAAAATGAAGTCTTCCTGACTCATTGATACCCAGGAACTGAATTTTAAGAAAAGGATTTTGGCTTAAAAATCTATAGGAAGAATGAAGGGTGAATTTTCAAAAATTCATAGGGTGGAAACATTGAAATGAAAGTTGAAAAGAAATCTCAACTCTAATTACACATTGAGATCTTGAAGCCTTAAATTTATGAAGAGGAAAATAAAATAAAAGGAACAATTCTAATCATGTGCAAATAAAAGAAAGATCAATAGAGTGAAGAAGGACGAGATGATGATAATGTCTACATCTCTTATATAGGTAAAGATTTCCTTGTTCAAGTTCTTAATCAAAATAAGTAAAATGGAGGAAAAACAAGTTTCTCTAAAAGTAACAAGGAAAATAAAATGTCAATGGAGATAAAGAGATATTCAGAATCTAGGATTACGTACAAACATGATTATTAGATTAAACAAATCTAAGTGTAGGAAATGGTTCATTTCAACTGTATTAGGTATCGGAATTAATGGATCTAATAATCTGGATATAATAAGTTGATCCTTCAAATGAAAGAAAGAAAAGAATAAAGTAAGAAACGAGGGATCGATCTAACTTGAATTTCCAAAGGTAAAAGAAAACGAAAGAATAGAGGTGCCAAGACTACATATAAGTAGATAGAGGAGAAAATGGTTCACGTCAAATAAAAAGGGAACAACTTTCTTTTTTAGCAATATATAAAAACTTGTTAGATGAATTCTGACCAATGATGTAATAAAGGAATAGGGAAGATAATTTAAACCAATATAACATGAGGGGAACATTTATAGAAGATGACTTAGCTGATTTCAAATAACATTTCTGGAGATAAATGAATTGATATTCTCAAGCGAATTACTATCTGAATCTATTAGGGTTCGAATGGCATCAAAAGATTTGAGTCATGTTGGTAAAAAACAATGATGATGCATTAAATGAGTTGAGTATGATGCACTTAGTATAGTATAAAACAAAATACTAATACTAATAATAAAATCACCAAAGATATCTAACTAAGAATCATAATACTTCACTCAATATCACTGATTCATTCTCTAAGTCTTAAAATCAAAATACACATTTTTGCCTTCAAATCACATGATTCTCATCATTCGGTCAAAAGCTAGATATCTTCTTATTACAATTACATCTCTAATCAATTGAAATCCTCAAACTGCCAAGTTATCCCGATGACTTGACTTTAATTTCCACATGAATCTTCAACTCAAACAATTCTTAAGATATTCAAATTAAATCCAATAAAATGGAACTAGCATTTTGAGTAAAGCCTTTATAATAAAATCCTACAAGACTCACAAGCTCCGGATTTTGCAACTAACATAAATTCTACCAATTATTAGTAATCTTTACTATATCAAATTCAATTGCACCCTAAAGATGCTTAAACCATAAAGTATATTTCTCCCTAACTTAACCCTTAATTGATTGATCTTCATAATAAAAAGAAAATCTTTAATTGATAAACACAATTAACAATATATTCCCATAAAATCAAGGTAACAATAAACGGACATCTTTATACATCCGATATCATCATTACTAGATTCTAATTCGTCAAAACACTATTGATGTTGTTCATTTCAGTTTAATTTAGTGATGGAATAAACTTCTATTCTTTAACCATGATTGTTGACAAACTAATCATTCAATTAAAGGATCCAACTAATAACTCCTAATGCTTGTTTCTGATCCTCGAATTAATTTTAATCCAGCTTGTTTTCTAAGCTAAAAGAAATCAAACCTCAATTAATTCAGCTTGTTTTCTAAGCTAAAAGAAATCAAACCTCAATTAATTTGCAAAAATTATTTTCACCATGATATTGATTGAATAATCTTTAATGATTTAGTAATAAGGAAAATATTCCTATCATTAAAATCATAATTTTATTGAAGCATTAATCAAAGCTGCAAATACCGCTAAGGATATCAAAACTCATATCTACTCCTAAAATTTCCCTTCTGAACATTTAGATCTATAACCTTTAGTAAAAAGTATTTAACCTCATGTTCATTCAGGATTTGCGATACACCCTATGATAGATTTAAATCATTATCAATACAAGGTGATGATCATTCATACATGCTATTCACTTTATTTAACCACTCAAGATTCAGTACTACACCGCCAAGGTACAATCCAATATCCTAACATGTACCCACCACAACACTCAAAGTAATAGTTAGCTAGAAGAGCTAGATACATTGAATCTATACTTAGAATATTGAAGTAAAGAAAGGCTCAACAGAAATAGCTTAAGAAGAAAAATATAGAAAGAAAATCTATATCAATTAATATTCCAACTCAAAACAAGAAGATACCTTTAATACGGCGTGATTAAGGTGTGCGGTCCTTAATGAAGGGTATACTAGATAGTGATTTCTTGGATGGTATTGATGTATTCATCACGTTGTTCTAGTAATGTTTCAATATAGGCGTTGAAATGCGCTTTTGGATTGACATTATTGTTGTTCGGCATCCAAGCTCTATTAAGGAGAAAGTTGGAATGTGTCCGAATTATCTCCCGTGCTTTGAATGCTTGTAATAGAAGTCGTCTCCTTGTGCACACAACTTCATAGAATCTGGGAGAAGGAATTTGATACTCTTTTCTAGAGTATGCCATTTACTAGATAATTCTGCTTTTTAAAGAATGCTAACTAGAGCTGTTGTTCGTACGACAAAAGGTATGCTTCTTAGAATCCCAGCTCCCATCTTAGAACATCTATGTAAGGCTTTGGAAACTCATTGTTTACCATTTTTTTTCCTGGAAGATTCTATATCACCACCTATCTACTTTACTTCTTGATAAATCCATGAAAAAGAATTAAAACCTAATTTAGGAGTAACGCGCCTAACCTTCCCACCAAGTCAACTTATTAGACGATACAGTCAAATAATTGACATTTGGACCAATTTTTTTCACGGATCCTCACCACGTTCCTATGTTTCTAAATCTTTTTCATGTTTTTGATACCATACTATACGTATGTTACGACTTGAGCTAGCGAATTTTAGATTAGGGTAATTTCCGTGGTGATATACACGTACTCTTATGAAATTTGTACCCAAACCGAGGTCAAAACAGAACTTCACAAGGGATATTCACCTTGCTACACGTGTGAGGAACTTTTATTGGACACAAGCTTGATTGATCGGGTACCCTATTTATCACTATATAATTTTATTCTTTTAAATTAGAATTGAGGGTCAACTAGGGTCTTACTTTATTCCAAATGACCCTATTACTTCGTAAGATTAACCTAAAGGTTAATAATAATACAAGCCTACAAACCTTAGCATTATAGGACTATAGAAGACCTAATAATGCCTTAGTTTGGAACCTTTAAACCTTAACAAATGGCCTAATTGTAATAAAATATGCATGAATAGTCTTGACTAGGATTTATTCATGTATTATCCATCATACATCGAGCACTTACCCATAGGCGTCATTTAACAAATAAGAGATGGGCCATTTTGTAAACGAGCAGAGAATCCCCAACACAAACAAGTAAATAAACATCCACTTCTAAGATCTATAGTTCTGTACACACTTGCAAAAATAATGGGCGGGTGCTGTAGTGGACCAATGACTTAGCAAGGCCCACTTGTCCCACAACTCACCAACATATCCAAACACACGTCATCCTACCTCAACCTTTTCAACATCTTACATGGTTGTAAAAGCCACTAGACACATCACCTTTCCACAAATTCCCCTCCCACCTAGCCTCATCCTCACTCGCCACGTCACCCCCTTACGAGCTGTCTCACAGCACCCGACCGTTCACGCGAGTGACCGGGCCTTTGCTCGAAATCACGTGACATGCACGTGAAATGCCAGTGCAATCATCGAAAGGGGCTGTCTGATTTGCATCTCCACCTCAATCATTTAGCTCAGCTTGGAGAACTAACCACGGTTATGACCTCTGGTTAGGGTTATCCTTTCTCCATCTCTCTCTCTTTCTCTCTCTCTCTCTCTCTTTGTGTCACGCTCCGATCCCGGGAATTGAGGTTGGAATGGGCCCCATGGGGCGTGCATACGTAATCATGTTGCAATCTGTGCACGTTAAGACATGCACAAATCACTACAAGGGAGATTCCATAGGAATATGTAAAGAAGTTTCTCCAACATATAATTTAGTTTCAACAATAGGTGGAAGCCCGTGTAATGCACTTGTAATGATCAAAAGCAATAATAAAGAAGAATCATCTATATCATAAATAAGTCTAAAGTCTGTACTCAACCATCCACATCTATATGGCAACAATTACTTTAACATATACAAAATCCAAAATTATATACGTGTTTATCAAATTGATAAGTGCAAGAACAACCATAGTCCAAGCATGTCTAAGCTAAACAACCCAACAAGGAACCCATTATCGCTCTTTGTAGGACGACAAATAGAAGACGTTGTCTTCATTGCACTCATCTACTCCCCGAGGTTTCATTGAGGTTCCTGCCGCGGCGCATCGTTCGCCGTACTTGGTTAGGTTCATTACTTGTAATACCAAAGGTAGCAATGTTAACACGACAGTTAAGCAAATATAGAGATAAATAAGACCATCATGATGTATCAAATAAATTAAAGTATATATCATTAAAAGAAAGCAATAATAGAAAACTAGGTAGATTGTGTATAAATTAAGCATAAGTAACGAATCATAAACAGGATATCATGCATACTAATTGGCATCCACAAGGCTATATTCTCCCAAAAGAGAGCGTATCACTTAGAGAGAGCGTATAACATCCATATGGGAATTACGTTAGGGGATCGAGCTAGTTTCCAGAGAAGCGCCGACAACTCCTCCATAAACTAATGCAGCAATGATATAAGGGATACCCAGATTTGTCCCATCGAACCTAATAAGGGTACAAGCTAAGTGGTGCCGACTTAACGTATCAAGACCGATTTGACTTTATATTTTTCTTACTTATGGTCAACCGTAGTGACTGTCTTATATTCCTACACATTCATTCATACTTATCATATCATATATGAGAGAGTTTCGGTCTTGAGACCATATTTAATCATAGAAATCTGGATTAACAAGTATCTAATAATTAATTAATGCATATTTAATTGAGCTAATAGAGCTCGAACCCTCTCAACCTTAGCTACACCGATTTCAATTCAAGGACATACACGTAGTAGAAGCTCCGGACCGATTGCCTCAAGGTTCGTTAGGAATAATAGGAACATTACTACATAATGTTGAGAGCAAGGTTTCTTAACAATTTGAATGCATTTAAATTGAATAAGTATCAAGGATGGTTACTAGCCAACCCTATGTTAAATAATTCGTGATCTCGAGCACATTCAACAAGATGTATTCATAAAATGTCTGGTGTCATTGTGCTACCAATCTTGGCGTTACATTGTATATGCAAAGGACACATTTTCTTATGCCAACACCCATGATGTGACATCAGGAATTCATTCGAAAAATCAAATGGGATAAATTATAGCTCTACACTCGTCCTCCTTATCATTTGATCACCATTGGGCTAATTTAATTTGGGAAAAGGTACCATGTTTAAAACCCTATAAAGTCATTCGAAATTCCTAATATTCTAAGTCCACAGTGTTTTTACGATTTAGCGGTATACATATACGACTTAACTAAGTGGCTTAGTCTTTCCTCAATTTCATACGTATTTATAGCTTAGCCATATATTGGCCTGCAGCTTAGCCGTGCTAGGCCTACAGCTAAGTTATGGTTTAGCCATAGTACAATCCACGGCTAAGCCGTGGGTGAGCCATAGAGTAAAGTTAGTTGTTGGGTTCTTTAGAAGACTCGCTGTAAAATAGCTTACGGCTTGGTCATGGGGTGATTACGGCTTAGCTATAGTTCATTTCATGGCTTGGCCAAGGGTTATCCGTAGTTCAATTGTGGGCTTTGAGCTCTCTGGATTCTGAGCTGTAAGAAACTTACAGCTTAGCCGTGAGCTTCACCAGAAGCTTCAAAAATTCTGGAAATTATTCTTGAAGCTTGAGTTTAGTACAAAACTCTCAGTTATTGGTTCCAATGTGATTTCTTATGCTCTAATTTATCATCATAGGTCTTACATTGCCCACATATATCATTAATGTTACATATTTATACTCATCTTCACCTAAGCCAACATATATATACTTAATAAAGGGGGAAATGAGCTGTTAACTTACATTGAGAGTAATCACATCAAGAATCAACATGGTTAGGTATGCATGTAGTAATATATACTCTTATACTTGCATTATATCAATACTTTACTCAAAACTAGCCTCTCCTTTGGCTTGATAGTGGAGAAAGCCTCAATAGTAGCAAATCCTATTACATGCCAAGACATGAAATGGTGAATCAAGTGCAATATGCATGCATATCGCTCATTTGAATCTCCTTGACTCTTTTGAACTCAAAGAAATGGAGGGATGGTGGAGTTCTTACCTAAGAAAGCTGTAGAGAAGAAGAAAAGATGAAATGGAGATATTCTAATGGGGAAGACAAACAAGAAGATGATGAGGAAGACAATGAGAGCCTTGGCTCCAACATGCAACAGCTCTAAACTTAGATTTCTAATTGGTATAGAGGAGAATAAGAGAAGAGGAAGAAATTCTAGCAATGAGAGTAGAGGAAAATGAAGGGGGACGGTGTTTGCTCCCTTTTTAACTCAATTTTCCTGGACTTTTGCATGCAAGTCCAATTGTTTTAAAAATTTATAGTTTAAGGTAATTGGTCTTCAATTGGGTTAAGATGGGTCCGAATTGAGCCAGGCCAAACATAGAAGTTGACTCACAAGATGAAATGCTCATGATGCAATTAATGTAGTGCCAAAATGATGCAAGCCATGAAACTCTAATTTACAAGAAAGTCTTTAACTACCTAAGTAAAGTTCGTACCCAACTACCTATTCAATTGAGACTCAATAAAGATTAAGAACAAGATAAATTAATACTAAAATACATATATTAATAGGAAATCAAGTTTAATTAATATAAATTATAATTGAGTTAGGTCGGGACCTTACACACACACACACACACACACACACTCTCTCTCTCTCTCTCTCTCTCTCTCTCGTATCTCCGTATGACCTTGTCTTTTTCTATATAAGTGAGAAGACACGGAAAGCTTATAATGAGATTTTTTTAAATGCCATGCATCTCATCTTTTTATCATTTGGAATGATTTTTCTTGTTAATTCCATATTGTGGATTTCGTTTGTACTTAAGCATAAGGAGAGTTGTGTAGAGCTGAAACTCCATAATCAAAGGCAGGTTTAAGCAGGTTTTAGTTTAATGCATGTTGGTAATTCTTGATTGTAGTGATTGAATCTCCTATTCTACAAAATTTAGCCTTTTTTCTATATTATGACAATCATATTCATGGGTTATTATGAAGAAATGAATGGTGGAGATTGAAAGATGGAATGGGGTTATTGAAGTGTAAATTATTGATAATTGGATGGCAAGAATTGGTGGTTTCATTTTAGCAGAAGGAAAAAGAAGCAGAAATGTGATTAAGAAATTCCAAAGTGGAATTCAAGAGCACCCGCACGAGCGCGTGTGCAGTTTTGTCTGACCAAATTGTGTCGGTCGTAATTTTATGGAAACAGAAATAAGGGCGCTCGAGCACGCCTGGGGCCACATTCGAGCGAACCTTGTCAACTTTAAAGGGTTCATTCTAGACTACTTCTAAATTAACTTAGAGGTTCTATCATTACCGCAATGGATCTAAAAACACTTCATAATTAACCCTAGCATTAATTGTTATATAAGAAATGAAACTTAGGACTTTAGAACTCTAGAAGACATATTAGGTCCTTAGTTTTGGGAACCCTCGACTTGATAACGTGCCCAACGGTAAATAAATTGTATGAATATTTTTTACTGGGAATTATTTATGCATTATCACTAGTATGCCGAGCACTTAATCATAGGTGTTGGTTTAGGGGACTCTGTAATACTCCGATCCCCTTTGAGCTGATTTAGTGGCTCATTAGTGTGTTTTTGTATTGTTTATTTCTTTTGGGCTTGGTTTCGGATCTTAGATAGGTAGTTGAGTAGCCTTTGACCTGGGATGGGTTAAGTTCTAAGCCCTTTTTCGTAATTTTACAATTGTTTTGAATGCATCATATTTGCATCATCTTGGTGTCGGCACGTGTATTTTGTTGAGCTCGTTATTTTCCGTAACTGTCTCAGACCCATTCAAAGTCAATTGGAGGAGTTGGACCCTCATGTGACTTGAATCGTAAATAGCTTAAACCATCGGACTTTGTTTTAAACTCCAAAAACTATATATATATGAGTCATCAACCCAGATGTCTTCATTCCTGCTCATTTCCTTCAATGTACATGCAAACCAGGGAGAGCTTCGTCTTCAGTCTCTCCTCTTCTCTTCTCTTCCTTTGGGGTTGGTGTTGGGTTTTCCATCCATTTTGATTGGGTTCTCTCTCTCTCTCCTCTCTATTTATGCTTTGAGGTAAGTGGGTTCTTTAATTCTTCTTCTCCAATTTGGATTTTCCATCTCTCTTGCTATGTTCTCATACTTGCACGTGTTGTTGTTTTGCTTTGCTTGGGTTTTTAGTTGGATTGGAGCTTGCCTTCGTGCTTTGACAAAGCTTTGAGGCAAGTATAAGTACAGGACTGTATAACACATATGGGTATATTGTTGATTGCTGTGATTCTCTTGTTCTTACATGCTTGACATGATCTACAGCCTAATTCTATCACTTTGGCTTCATTGGAGCTTGTTTTTGCTTCATTTGCACATGAAATTGCAGTCTTTGTAACTGTCCCGATTTCGTTTTCTGTATTGTACGGCTAAGCCGTAATGTTGTACGGCTAAGAATCCAGAGACTCGAATTTTGAATTTTGTTCTACGGCTAGGTTACGGCTGAACAGTAAATTGTTCTACGGCTGAGCCGTAAGCTAACCATGACCCAGCCGTGAATTAACACTCTGATCAGTCGAAACTTTTTGATTCCAGTACTCTTACGATGAAGTTACGGCTAAGCCGTGGACTCCACCGTAGCTTAACCGTAAAAGGTATTAGATCAGAAGTGGAAGATGACCAGTTTAGCCGTGTTCTGAAGGAAACCACGGCTAAGCCGTTGTGCATATTACTGTTAGGCCGTAAGTTGTCGACGGCTAAGCCGTAGGTCACCCACGGCTAAGCCGTAAGACCTGAAAAAATTTTGAAATTAAACTTAGGCTAATGGTGTGACCTTGTAGTGCTTATATACAGGTAACCACCCATATAAACCGGCCCAATGGATTCCTTGGACCGCATGAATAGTTTGTTAGGCTGTGACTCATTCATGTAAGCGTTAGTTTACTGTTAAGCACCTCCCCATGGGTGTTGGTTTAAGGGACTTCGGTGCACATGAGAATTACATTGCAACACTTTGATGGCAACGGTGCATCAAATAACTTAAAACTACATCATCATGCACGGTTAGTGACAGTGAACAACTAGATTTGAGTTGGCTTGTAATTACCCTTGATTCCGTGTTAATCTGAGATGCATTGTATATTGCTTACAGTTTTACTCTCTGTTCTGCTGATCTATGTTTATGCATGACGAGATCATTTTGCTTTTGTGCTGTATAATTGTTTTATTTTTCAGTCTGTACTATGCTTTGGATACCTCTAGCTTTGTACATCTCTGATTCGCTGGGTATTCCCAAGTGGCTTTGCCCAGAGATTTATACGTGAGGATAAAATCCGGCCTTTGCCGTCGGTGAGTCCAAAGCAAAAAATCTCCCTTCTTTTAGATTTGATTTGATTGGTATTAGTCTGGCTCTACTCAGCCTCAGCCCTAGAATGCCCGACGGGGTTACCTCTGGCTTGGTTCTCTGTTCTCTGTATCGCTGCAGCGTAGCTTTGTCTTGGGACTCCGGAACCCAGGAAACCGAGACTCACTTGTACCCATGGCCAGGTCGGTGGTGTTCTCATCTGTCTCCTTTATATGCTCTCTATGTGAGAGAATATGGTTAATGTATTAGCCACTTAGTTCAGTATTTCTATGTTTTGATTCCTTATCATGCCTTATTCCTATGCACGATTTGCTTAGCATACTAATATGAAACTCTGTATTTAATCTTCTGTCATTATTCACTTTGATACTATGAGTGTTTCGTCCCTGTTACTTATAATTGCTGGATCGTTGTATTCATTGAGTTGTCTGTGGTGTTGCAAGCACATATCCCTTGTCCGGCTCCCCAGCAGTCGAAGAGACTACAGGGCATGACCTAGAGACACCCTCTGGTATGGCAGAGTGGGCTTGATCATTCTGCCGAGTGCGTTCCTGCATTTTGTATTATGTGTTTTGGTTTTTTGGAGATTTTGTATTTTGTACTTCGGACTTTGTTACTCTGTATTATTTTTGTACATCATGTTTTTTTGATGTGTACTCAGCCTTGTATTTGGATTTATATTTGTGTGTGTTATCTACGTCTTTTTCCCATTTTGCATTTTGGTTTTCCGCTCGTTCTTTTTTGTTGTGCTTGCTATGATATTTACAGCTTCCGCGTTCGCTTGCTTCGCACGTGTTAGGTCCTTTGTGTGCATGTATCTGGACTGAGTTTGGATGCACGTGCACGGGAGTACGTGTGTCACTGGTTTGGCTTTTTGCTAACCCCCGATTTCTGGGCTCGGGTTGTGACAGACTCTGATACACATTTGTACATAGTGTAACACCAAGCGAAGATAGTAGCTTATCAAATGACTTATAATTACATTGGATGGACAATCTGAGGCTATGGGTGGTTAGAATAGAATTAGCTAGCAAATTCCTTGATTTCATAAATTGAATTACATTGCATATTGTTTTACTCAATTATTGTTCTCTTAATTTGCTACTGAATCAATTTTTACAATGATGTTGCATTGATTGATTGATTTACTTGTTATTGAATCATTGTCTACAATGACGTATATTTATTGATAATCCTGTTGTTTAATTGATACTGATGTGAAATGAATTGAGTAAGAATGATTGAAAATGAAATTAATTGATAAAGACTAAAATCTTATTCAATTTAATGATTAATTCGAATTAATTAGGCTCTACTTATCTTCAAACCTATAAGACTATACGAAATCAAATTTGGGTAGTATGATGTGGTACCACTGTAATTTGTATTTAGATTTTTGGACTCCAAAAACGAAAGGTTTCAGTTGTTATTGGGCACGAGTACCATGAGTAGCCGAATTGAATATATTTTCATTATTGATTTGTAATTCACATTTATTCAAATGCATTATATTGCCTAGTAGACTAAATTGATCTCTTGTAATCAATTGTCAATAAATTCTACTAGACACGGCTTGTATTACTTTAATCATTCTTATGCTTTGCTGGATAGTGTTATTCACAACTATGTCACTGGTGTTATAGGCTCAAATTCCCATATCGGTCTTGTCGAGACCGAGAAGTCAGATGAGGGGACCTCGATGGTTCTTTTAGGCTTTGATGAGTGGACAGTAAAAACTTACTGCTGATTCATATGCCCGAGAGAGATACACTATTATCTTAGGGAGGTGTATTTTGGGTTTTTAAGACTTTTAACATATACGATTGCATCCATATAGACTATTACTCATATAGCTTGATCTAGATACGTATATCTTTTGGTTCATAGTGCATAATGTTTATCTCTTTCTGTAAAAGACCTGTATAGATATTTGTCCTTAATATTTATATTTGCATACATATTCATACCATGGTTGGGTTGTACAGGGTATAAATAGAATTCACATTAATATCTTTTTGTGCCGTTTCATGTGTGGAATGACACTATTGAAATATTTAATGAAAAGTTGAAATTATAGGTGATATTGATAAGGCTTCCACGTGTTGTCACTACAAAATGTGCATTTTTGGCAACGTTATTTACCACGTTTTTAAAATTTCGTTGCTAAAGGATATTATTTACCGACGTATATAAGTTCCGTCGGTGAAAATCATACTTTTACTGACATTTTTAATAAAATGTCGGTAAAAAGTAGCTTTTACTAATGAAAATTACATGCGTCGGTGAATGTCAAATTTTCATCGACGAAAATACTTTTCGTTGGTAAATGTTCCGGATTTTTACCGACGTTTTTAATAAAACATCGCTAAATGTTGCTTTTGCCAATGTTTATGTAAAACATCGGTAAATTTTGGCTATAATTTTACCGACGATTTGTTAAAAACATCGTTAAATGTCACTTTGACCGACGTTTATTTAAAATGTCGATAAAAGTCTTATTTTCACCAACGAAAAGCATATGTGTCGGTAAATTAATTATTTTTGTGCTTATTTTAGAAAACAGAAAA
The DNA here is from genome assembly GCA_037013555.1 of Sextonia rubra. NCBI lineage: Eukaryota > Viridiplantae > Streptophyta > Magnoliopsida > Laurales > Lauraceae > Sextonia > Sextonia rubra. Next base: position 129,863,006 of record JASUAD010000001.1, read on the forward strand.
AAATTTTACCGACATGTAGTTCCGTTGGTAAAAAGAAAAATGTCGGTAAATTGTTTTTCTGACAAAATTATGTCGGTAAATTGTTTTTCCAATGAAATTATGTTTTGGCAACAAAAATTTATCGTCGGTAATAATTGTATAAATTCGTGCGCCATCCACTTTCCCCATTTCCTTCGCCAGCCCCCTTTTCTTTTCTCTCTTACTCTTGATCTCTCTGTCTCTCACTCCTGATCTCCTGATCTCTGTCTCTCACTCCTGATCTCCCTTTGCCCGACTTCGTTCTCTGTCGCTCGCTGGGTTCTCTCTCTCACTCCTGATCTCGGTTGGGTTCTCTCGCTCTGATCGCTCGCTGGGTGCTTGATCTCAGTTGCTGGGTTTTCTCACTCGCTCGTTCGCTCTCTCCGATCTGGGCTCTCCGATCTCTAATCGCTCGGTCGCTGGGTTCTCTCTCCGGCTCTCTTTCTCTCTCAGTTTCTCTCTCTGCTCTCTCCCTCCCAGTCGATCTCACCCTCTCTCGCTCGATCTTTTCGACTGATCTCACCCCTCTCGGTCTCTATCGCTCGCTCTCTCCGATCTCTCCCTCTTTTAGTCGGTCTCACCGTCTCTCGGTCTCTCTCTCAGTCGTTCTCTCTCTGCTCTCTCTCTCTCAGTCGATCTCACCATCTCTCGGTCTCTCTCTCTCTCAGTCATTCTTTCTCTCTGCTCTTTCTCTCAGTCGATCTCACCTTCTCTTGGTCTCTTTCTCTCTCAGTCACCCTTTCTCTCTGCTCTCTGCTCTCTCTTTCTTAGTCAATCTCACCCTCTGTTGGTCTCTCTCTGCTCTCTCTCTCAGTCGATCTCTCTCTCTCTCCCACTCCAGATGGATGCTTACTCGCAGACTTGTGACTAGCGAAAGGCATCCTTTTATCTAATTCATTCTAATGACAAGAAGGCATCTGCTAAGGCAAAGCTTACTTCGCGCCAAACAAGTGCACGCTAACCGCATTGTTCATCTTGAAAGGGAACCACAAGGGAATCATTCCCAAGGTTCATTCTCAGTCGATCTCACCCTCTCTCGATCTCTTTCTTAGTCACTCTTTCTCTCTGCTCTCTGCTCTCTGATCTGTCTCTCAGTTGATCTCATCCTCTCTTGGTGTCTCTCTCAGTCACTCTTTCTCTCTGCTTTCTGATCTGTCTCTCAGTTGATCTCTCCTTCTCTCGGTCTCTCTCTGATCTCTCCCTCTCTTGGTCTCTCTCTGCTTTCTCTCTGTGTTGCTCTCTGCTCTCTGCTCTGTCTCCCTTAGTCGATCTCACCGATCTGATCTCTCCCTCTCTCGGTCTCTCTTTGCTCTCTCTCTCTGCTGTTGTTGCCAACCAAGGTAAGGCTTTTCTAGTAATTTTTTTTTCTTAAACCCTTACAATTTTATTTTTATTTGAAATTATGAGACTTGTGAAGTATGAGTTTTAAGGGCTGTACATGTGGTGTGAGAATCAATAATGAAAATATCATAAGTCACACCACACTGAATCAGCTGAAAATGCAGCACAAATAGGAACAAGGAGAAGAAGAAGCAGACTACATAGCTCGTAGTCTTCATTTTCATGAGTAGTTCTCTCTCCAATTGGAAATGTAAGATGGACGAGAGAGAAGTGGGTTTTGCAGTTTATAGCAATTGTGCAGCTGCTAAAGGGACTGCTGCTCTTAGGACCTTTTAGCCAAACCCAGCTGAATCAGTGTTATATACTCAGAGAAAATAAACTTGCCTTGGAAATAAAATGGGAAAATACAGAAATGTCTTATGCCTATGGAAGAAGATTAACTTACTTATGTAAATGTTTTAGTTCATGTTAGCTGCACTTTTCACCTGTATTGTTTGTGAGGGGGATTATTTGCTTGGGAGTGGAATCTTTTAATCTTTTTCAGTCATTGTAGCTATTTACATAGTTGTCACGTGCATGGCCTCCTTTTGTCATTGACTAGTGTGTTTTTGGCTTGGAGAGGGGCAGCGGTGGAGTAAAGAAGGGAGATGAAATTAGGGTATTGTAGTAATGGAGCTGCAAATATGGAAAGTAACAAATGGTATGCATGCAATTTCATAAAAACAGAGGTCACTGATCATGGATGATGTCAAGTTTTGATGTTTGATGGGTGCCAATTGTAGGCCAAAATGTTCACAAATGTATAAAATTTGTGTAATATGGTTAAAAGCATTATCTAAGATTATGAGTCACCCTATTGAGAGTTTTGTTCTAAATTTTTCTAATTGCTTGTGATTAAGTCAGATATGGACAAGAGTTGGATATTACACTATCAGAACCGATTTAGTACGTAGTACATTGCCGAGGTGAACTCATTTATTGATTTTGCAAAGGCGAATTCGAACATGGCAGCGGTCATTAGGTGCCCATGTAATGATTGTTGTAACCATCAGAGGCATGACTATGGAATCGTGAGAAGTCATTTGCACATTTATGAATTGATGGTCTCATACCAACGGTGGACAGCTCATGGGGAACCAATAGTTCAACCCGATGATTCGGGTGAGAGCGATGATGAATTGGAAGAGAATCAAGATGAATATGATGAGTTGATAGAGGACCATCGTAGGGGAACTTACTCAGAGGAAGCTACTCAAGAGAGGGATGATGTGCAGGATTTTGAAAAATTGTTGCAGGCTTCCCAGCGTGGCCTGTACCCAGGATGCAAGAGCTCAGATACTCTGTTAGCGTTTGTTATCAGGATATTGTATGTGAAGGTCGAAAGTGGGTGCAGCAATAAGTTGTTCGACATGGTCCTGCAGATTTTTAAAGACTTCTTACCCGAAGGTCATGTGGTGTCAGCCTCAGTTTACGAGGTGAAAAAATTATTACGTGACTTGGGCATGGGGTACAAGAACATAGATGCCTGCAAACATGATTTTGTATTGTATTAGAAGGAAAATGCTAAATTAGATAAATGTCCAGAATGTTAAGAGCCTAGGTACAAGGTTAATAATGGCAAGTTGTAACACTCCGATCCCCTTTGAGCCGGATTAGTGGCTCATTAGTGTGTGTTTTGTTTTGTTTATTTCTTTCGGATTTTGTTTTGGGCCTTGGATAGGTAGTTGAGTAACCTTTGACCTGAGATAGGTAGTTCTAAGCCCTTTTTCGTAATTTTGCTTTTGCTTTGCTTGCATCATAATTGCATCATCTTGGTGTCAGCACGTGTATTTTGTTGAGCCCGTTATATTCCGTAACTGTCTCAGAACTATTTGGAGTCAATTGGGGAAGATGGACCTTCGTGTGACTTAAACTGTAAATAGTCTAAACTCCATGGATCTTGTTTTAAACTTCAAAACCTATATAAGTGAGTCAGCTCCAGATGTCTCTCATCTCTGCCCATCTGTCTTCAACGTGCATGCAAGAATCCTAGGGAAGCTCCACGTTTTCTCGTTCTCTCTCTTCTCTTCACTTCTCTTGCTCGATTGATGTTGGATTCTCATTTTTGATTTGGGTTTCTTCATTCTCTCTTCTCTCTGTCTTTGTTTTGAGGTAAGTGGGTTCTTTCCCAACTCTTTCTTCTTCTTCTCCAATTTCACCTCTCATTCTCTGATTTCTGTGTCTTCATCTCATGCATGGTGTATCTCTTTGATTTGCTTTGATTTTAGTTGCTTGGAGCTTGAGTCAGTGGATTTGGTAGAGATTTGAGGCAAGTATAAGTACAGGCTTGATAACACATATGGGTGCTTTGGTTGATGGCTTTGATTTCTTCTTATTCCTTGTCTAGCATGTTTTACAGCCATATTTTGAGAATTTGGAGTCTCTGTAGCTCATTTTGTGCAGTTTCTGTATCAAAAATTTCGTTTCTGTACTCAACCCATTTTCGTATCTGTATTGCACGGCTAAGCCGTGAACTTCTACGGTTTGATTTCCAGAGACTACAATTTTGAGTTTTGTTCTACGGCTAGGCTACGGCTAAGCCGTAATTTGTCCTACGGCTGAGCCGTAAGCTAGCCGTGACCCAAACCGTACCCCAGCCGTGAATTAAATCTCTGATCAGTCGAAACTTTTCCAACACAGAACTCCTACGGTGTGGCTACGGCTAAGCCGTGAAATGCTACGGCCAAGCCGTGGATTGGTCTACGGCTAAGCCGTATACTGACTGTAGCTCAGCCGAAAAAGGCATTAGATCAGAAATGGAAGGAGACCAGTTTAGCTGTGTTTTTAATGGAACCAAGGTTAAGCCGTAGTGCATATTGCGACGAGTGCGTAAGATGTCTTCGGCTCAACCATAGGTCCCTCATGGCTAAACCGTTAGGTATGGCAATTCTGAATTATAACTTAGGATAATGATGAGACTTGTAGGGCTCAAATACAGGTTAACCACCCATGTAAACCGGACCAATGGATTCGTTGGATCGCATGAAGAGTCTGTTAGGCTGTGACTTATTCATGTGAGTGTTGATCACTGTTAAGCACCTCCCCATGGGTGTTGGTTTAAGGGACTTCGATGCACTTGAGGGTTATATTGCAACACTAGGATGGCAACGGTGTATCGAATAACTTAAAACTACATCAACATGCACGGTTAGTGACAGTGATGCAACTAGATTAGACTTGACTTGTAATGAACCTTGATTCCGTATTAATCTGAGATGCATTTCATATTGTTTATAACTTTGCCCTCTGTTCTGTTAATCTAGGTTTATGCATGCCGCAGTCATTTTGCATTCGTCCTGTATGTCTGTTTATTCTTCGATCTGCACTATACTTTGATCTATGCTGTGATGGACTTAATCTATGCTCTGTCTCTGGCTTTGTATATCTCTGATTTTTGGGTATTCCCGGGTGGCTCTGCCCAGAGGTTAATACGTGAGGATAAGATCCGGTCTTTGTCATCGGTGAGTCCAAAGCGGATAATCTCCCTTTCTTTGGATTTGATTTGATTGGTGTTAGTCTGGCTCTACTCAGCCTCAGCCCTAGGATGCCCGACGGGGTTACCTCTGGCTTAGATCTCTGTATCTCTGTATAACTGCAGTGTTGCTTTGCCTTGGGACCCCGGAACCCAGGAAACCGAGACCCACTTGTACCTTTGGCCTGGACAGTGGTGTTCTCATCTGCTCTGCTCTGCTCTCTATTGAGAGAACATGGTTAACGTAGTAGCCAACTAGTTCAGTATTCTATGTTTTGATTCACATATCATGTGGTAATTCTATGCACGATTTGCTTAGCATACTAAGATGAAACTCTGTATTTAATCTTCTGTCATTACTTTATTCACTTTGATACTATGCGTGTTTCATCCTTGTCACTTATATTTGCTGGATCGTTGTATTCATCTGTGTTGTCTGTGGTGTTGCAGGCACAGATACCTTGCCCAGCTCCCCGGCGGTCGAGGAGGCTGCAGGGGCGAGTGTAGAGGCACCCTCAGGTTTGGCAGAGTGGGCTTGATCATCTCTGCCGAGTGCGTTCATGCATGCTTTCCAGTGGCTTTTCGTTTTGGGATTTTGAGATATTGTATTTGGACCTTGGACTTTGGACTTGTCATCTGTATATTTGTACATACGTATTTTGGTGTGTATTCGGTTTTATATCAGTGTATTTGTCTTTGTCTTTTCCGTTCCGCATTTGTTTTAGCTTCCACTATTTATTTTCCTTTGTTGCTTGCTATGATATGTACAGCTTCCGCGTACGCTTAGTTCGCACGTGTTAGATCCCTTGTGGGCGTGCATCTGGACTGGGTTTGGGTGCACGTGCACGGGAGTACGTGTGTCACCGGTTTAGCTTTTCGCTAACCCCCGAATTCTGGGCTCGGGTCGTGACACAAGTGAAAGAAGATCTCTCATAAGGTGCTCCGTTACTTTCCATTTTCAACGAGGTTGCGCAGATTGTATATGTCAAGGAAGACAGCCACAAATATGAGATGGCACAGTGAGAAGTGTGTTGATGATGGGATAGCGAGGCATCCGTCTGACTCTATTGAATGGAAAGAATTTGATAAGAAATATCCAGAGTTTGCTCGAGAAACACGTAATGTGAGGCTGGGGTTAGCCACCGATGGATTCAACCCTTTTGGCAACTTGAGCACTTTTTATAGCATGTGGCCTATCATACTTATGCCTTATAATTTGGCACCATGGATGGGCATGAAAGAGCCATTTTTTATGATGTCATTACTTATTCCCTGACCAAGCTCACCGAGAAATGAGATCGACGTATATCTGAGGCCCTTGGTTGATAAGTTGAAGGACTTGTGGGATATGGTGTATCCACTTTTGATGCCTTTACTAAACAGACCTTTCAGATGCATGCTGCTATGATGTGGACTATAAATGACTTTCCTGCGTATGGCAACTTGTCGGGGTGGAGCACAAAAGGTTATAATGCTTGCCCCTCATGTAACGATAGCTCGTTAGGGGTGAAGTTGAAAGATAAAATTGGGTATATTGGCCATCGAAAATACTTGGAACTAAACTACCAATGGCGTAGAAGCAAGGCCTTCAACGGTTAGCCTAAGCATGAAAAGAATTCTTTGGACTTACCGGTGCAGAAGGTATTAGACTAGCTAAAAGAACTAGCGCCGATCAAGTTTAGTAAGAATAAGAAAAGACTGCGTGACTCTGGAGAACTAAATTGAACAAAGAAAAGCATCCTATATGGATGGCCCTACTGGAAGTGCAAAAAACTTCAACACAACCTTGATCCTATGCACATTGAGAAGAACATTTATGTAACTTTGGTTGGAACAATTTTGGGCATAAAGGGCAAAAACAAGGACACGGAGAAAGTGCGTAAGGATTTGAAAAATATGGGCATTAGGCCAAAGTTGCATCTAATGGAGAGGGGCGATGGATCCAGCTTGAAGCTGCATGCCTGTTACACTTTGGAATCAAAACAGAGAGATGAATTTTATGAATTCTTGAAGTCGATCAAATATCCAGATGGCTATGCGGCGAACCTATCGAAGTGTGTAACTTCAAAAAATGGTAAATTATCTAGTTTAAAGAGCCATAATTGCCATATCCTTATCCAATGCATCCTTCCTATTGGTATGCGTGGCTTTTTGAATAAGGATATTTGTACAACATTATTTGAGTTAGGCTCTTTTTTCCAAGATCTCTGCTCAAAAATACAGAGACATGATGATTTGAAGAAATTGGAGGAGCATATAGTTTTAATATTGTGCAAGCTGGAGAGGATTTTTCCTCTTGCTTTATTTAATGAAATGGTTCATCTATCGTTTCACTTACCGCGCGAGGCCATGTTAGGTGGACCGGTGCAATATCGGTGGATGTACCCGATAGAAAGGTAATAGTTAATGAACATTGATTAATTAATTATTTATTATTGCATTTGCCTTGCATTGAAAATCATAAATGATATCATTGGTTGTTTAAAGGTTTCTGAAGACCCTAAAAGGGTGCGTTCGCAATCGAGCTCGGCCAGAAGGTTCGATCGCCAAGACTTACAGTGTCAAAGAGTATCTTACTTTTTGTTCAATGTATTTAAGGTAGATTGATCGAGTTGAACATTATGATGGTGGTGGTGAACATGGCCCAGGGATGTTAGTATTCAGACAAACTGTTCGTCCAATCGGACTGATGGCAAGGGCACATAATCCTTCGCAGGAAGAGCGTGACATGGCTCATTGGTTTTTGCTGAATAATACCCCTGAGGTGGAGCCGTATTTACAGTATGTGCTTCAATCTAACCATATTTATGCATTGTTTGTTAACTCTTTGATTTATTCTCTACCTTTACTTATTCACTAAAAGTTGCCTTGAGTAGGGTATACAAGAATTTAGTACAAAATCAGCACAGTGGAGAAATCGGGTGTGTACAATGAAAAGAATTTATCAAATGGTTCAAACAACATGTAAGACATATAAAATGTTATCATTTTAATTGCTATATATATTATTGGATTACATTTCAAATGACATTAGTGTAATATATTTGTCTTAATGTGCTTATGTAGATAAGCCAATTATGAACTAGTGGGTCACCTGAAGCTACTGAGGAGATTTGGTCATTAGCAAATGGCCCTAGATCACTAGTGAATCTATTTCAAGGGTGTGATTGCAATAGTGTCCGATATCACACTAAAGACCATGAGAATTGTCGTAGAAGTCAGAGTAGTGGCTTGGTTGTGAATGAGGAATACGAAGGAGAGAAACATGACTATTATGGATACATCCGCAAAATCTGGGAGTTATCCTATTTGCATAGATTAAAGTGGTTTTATTTGAATGTGAATGGTACAACATTATCACCAAGCACAAGATAAACATTGAAGAACATGTTACAAGCATTGATATCATAGGTCGTTGGTGTAAGGATGATCCATTTGTACTATCAAGTCAGGTGACAAAAGTCTTCTACATCAATGACACCATTAGAGGAAAAAATCGGAGAGTTGTTGAATGGGTCAAGCCTCGGGGAATATGGGATGTACCCGCTAAGCGGGATGATGATGACGATGATGATGCTTCTAATGATGCATTTCAGCAGGATCAAACAACATTTGTTGTCCCAATCCTTGTCGATGGTACTAGTGTCCAATACTCTAGGGATGGTATAGATCCTGAGATCGTTCTCCGTGATGAGTCAGAAGACGAGGAGGGCCAAGACGAGGTTGAGACACTGGCAGAGTATGAAGATGAAGAAGACAATGATGTACTTAGTCAATCTGACTCTGACATGGAATATGACATGTGGTGTGTGTTTCGGGTTTTGGACATGTAATGATTAAATAAATTAATAAAGATCTTACCTTACAGAATGACATTGTCTGAAATTTCATTTTCTCCTGTGATTTGTTCATATATGGATAAAACATTTCTATATTTTACATTTTATGCTTATTTATATATATTATAGTTGCAAACGATGGCAAATGTAGGGAAAAAATAGGTCAAACCAAGAGAGCTGTCCCATCACGTGCAAACATTCAATTATTTATTAAAGGGAAAAAAGACAATTAAATTAATGCAGATAAACTTGTATCTCCAAGGCTCCCGTCGACCGCACGTGCTATATTTGGTTCGACTAAAGGGACAAACGAAAATAGAAAGAAAAAGGTTAGTGGGAATGATAACAACGAGAACTATAATCCCCCACAAGATGATGACGTAGATGATGAGACATTTTCGTCAAAATCGGATGAGGTAATCTTTCTGTGAATGTCTATGACATGCGCTTTAAAATATTAGTTTTTTATAGTGACACTCATGCTAAAATGATTTTCATTTCCATGGAATGTAAATTTTTGACATTCACTTTACTAATATGATTGATTTTTGCTAATAAATATTTATTTTCCTTGTCACTTGGCTCTAAGCTAGGTTGTAGATATGCCTCGAGAGAAGAGGGTTAGGCGTGCTCGGAGTATCACAGCTGCACTTGGGTTAGCTCGTGCAGAGAGCACACCTGAGGCTGTGACACAGCCTTTGCCGATACAGCCTCTGACTACACAGCCCTCACCGATGCAGCTGTCTACCACACAACCCTTGCTAACCCAGCCTCCTAGCACACAGCCATTGCCGAAGGTACCTCTACTGTCCCTGACTCCACTGAGTCCTCATACACTTGCTAGAAGTGTTGGTGAGAAAATTATGACCTTTTAAAATCTTGGATTCACCTCAATTTAATGTTTTGTGTTTACTAACTCATTTAGCACTGTCATCTTAACAGCATCAGCCCCAGTCTCGGAGGTTCGGAGCCGTATAAGGGGAGTTATGTGAGGGAAGAAGGCGGCAAAGCTGAGGAAAAAGTTCGGTCATAACATCCTAGTTCCTATCCCCAGCTCGAGCCATAGGTCAGAGGGGGAACATGCAACATCACTGGTTAACCATCTTGGGTTAGCCATTAGAGAGATGGCTCCAGTCCGACCCCATGGCTGGAAGAAGCTTGATAGTGGGATCAAGCTTGCCGTCATTAGATTAGTTCAGGTAAATTATAATGAGAATTATCAACCAAATTGATCATAGTTGTGCTCGTCATTGGAAGACATGAATTATATTTTATTATTACTAATCGTTAAATGGCTCTCTCTTAATTGCAGCAAATATTTGATATCGGGACTACGAGGGCGATATGCAGCTCAAGGCGGACATTGACCGTAAGTGCGGGATTTTATACAGGAGTTCGAAATACGAGCTGCTTAGCCATTATCTCGAGTTATTGGAGCAGGGAGTTCCCCGACCCCAAGACCACCCGACAGATGGTTGTGATCCAGCCGATTGGCAATTGATGATCTCGCAATGTTGGGAATCATCACAGTGGAGGGTAACATTTGGATGTTATCTACAACAATTAATTATATTTCAACGTAATTTTATTAAGTATGATTTGTTGAAAAAGAGCTATTATATTATTGCTCTTCTATGTAGGTGAAGTCAAAGAAGGCTCAAGAAAGTTGAGCCAAATTGCCATACAATCATACTAGTGGCTCTGGGTCATTTGCATCGAAGATGTATCTGATGGTACTAATTATATTCATATGAACAAACTTGATTAAGTTTATTAATTTATCAATATGTAGGTTCATATCTAATACAAGTTAATTTCAAATGACAGATGGCACAGTATGCCGGTTAGGCACCTCCTATTACTCAGTTCTGCCACGACACCCATTATAGGCAAAAGAGTAATTCGTGGGTAAATGACGTGGCTCAGCAGAGATATGTATGTTTGCTATTCGATTCAATTTTGATCAATAATGTCACAAAAGCATTCTAAATCCCTTATTAATTTAAATGGCAGGAGGCCCTGGTGCAGCGGACTAAGGAGCAGTCACAGCCCTCTGTCACAGCTCCGATGACTGAAGAACAAATTGCTGTTGATGTGCTTGGGAAGAAGTCAGGTTACTTGAATGGGTATGGTACATACACAAGGACCTTTTCATCTTCCACACAGTTTCAAGCGCCGCCTCTTGAGGTGATCGCCCTGCGCGAGCAGCTAGCTGAGCAAGCTAAGAGGCAGGCTGAGCAGGATAGGCGGCAAGCTAAGCAAGACAGGAGGATAGCTGCACTTGACGCCCTCGTTCAATAGCTGGCAGCTGCGATAAGGATAGATCCGACCATCTGCCTCAACATCTCTAAAGGGACCAGTTCTGCTGGTGATGGTACAGCTACTGCAAAGCATGATGCGACCTCTTGGTTAGTATATTATTCTCTTGAAATTTTAACATAATAACTCATTGAAATTTTTAAACACTGAAAATATAGGATTTTCAACAGCTTCTCACCAAACAAGATGATACCTCTTTTCTTTCATTACCATCCCCTGAAAGCCTTGAGTGAGAGACAAGATGTAAGAAGTAAGAAAATGTGAAAATGGGAGAAAAAGTCAAAACTCTGACTTTAGATAATGAATGATGATAAAGTCATAATATTAGGGAGATAAAGTCTTTAGGCGAAATAAAATGAGAAAAGATAGTAAAACAAATGAATCCAGTAATCCTTTCAGTAATCCATTTTCTATGATAAAAAATCTCTCATGTTTTAAGGCTTCCCATCACATTGCTGAGACTGACTTTTGAAATTCTCTTATGTTTTATATGCATTATGGTCGCCACTTTTACATATCTAATGCCCATCATCTGTAGTCACCTACATTGGGAAATTTCCTCTGCCCTCGTCCTTACCATTTGACAAAATTTAAAAGAATGACTCATAATGAAAATATTGTCCACAAGAATCAAATGAACGACCTAGTTGGTGGCTGCTGGAATTAGGATATTGCCTGCATTAATTAACATTAAGTTATTTCTTGTAGTCTCACATGGTAAGCATGCTTACAGATACTTCGTTATAAATTCCTTGGGAGTTGTGTGTAACTTGCAACTTTGATAAGTCTATGTGTGAGAAAGAGTCCAAATCCTTTGATGCTGAGAATCAGTGAAGGTGATGTTAAATCCATGGAAAATTACCCTTCCCTCTAGTGGTTGAAGGGCACCTACCCCACTTCTCTAGGGTTCTTGTGATAGAAATGTTAACGGTTTCTATCTAGGGTTGACAATGATTGAAAAGAAAGGATATCTCATATTATTGTGTTGTGTAGGACAGTAGGAGACACATTTTGTAGGAAATTAGGAATCCTTATTATAGTATTACATCTGTTCTTCTCTTTTTATGATGATGCAACTAAAATGACAATGATGAAGCATTGAGTGGTCCCTGTCTTGTAGTTGTAACAAACAATCTTGAGCTTGAGCATCTATTTTCCATGCGATTTATCTTATGTTCATCTTAGTTAAGTTTCTTAAATCTTCAATGGTGACCTGTGCATAATGAGAACAATGGAATGAATGATCCAACAGCACCGCTTATGTGGTGTGGGTGCCGCACTTGCATCATGTCTCCGGTGATTTTATTATTTGCAAAACTTGTATTCGGTTATGGATTCTTTTTCTTTCCTCTCTTTTTATATATAATTATGCTACATTCATTAGCCTATCCAGAATTTCGTATATCTACATGCATTTTTGAAGCATCATTTTCAAATTTCTAGTCTCTGAGTTGCTCAAGGACGGTTTACAGATAAGCTGAGTTGGATCTTTTAAGTTCTAAAGCATCATTTATCTCTCATTTTATTGTATTCAATGATCTTACATTTGTAATTTTTTAATTCAAATTGAAAAGGTTCTAATGTTATTTTTGTTATTATAGATTGATGGACGAGTTCGGTTTGGTTACAGTTTTGGAGGAGTTTTTTATTTTCAATTTAATCTATATGTATTTGTGTATTGGATATTTATATGGGATTGTGTCATTGTAATATTTGCTAAATGAGATAAATGACTTGACGAAAAATGGTGATGCTTGTTTGTTTATTTAGTAATTCTTGTATGAATGGATTTTTTTTGTTAAATACAAGTGTATGAATAGCTTTATATTTGACACAGATATAAGCAGGTTTATTGGAAGATTATAATGAAAAAACGATTATTACACTGTAAAAAAAGTAAAATTATCGATTATAATGAAAAAACAGTTATTACACTGTACAAAAAGTAAAATTATAACGTTGGCAAAAGTAAACTCGAATTTTAAAAAATAAATAAATTGTCGACGTTCTTAACATCGGCAAAAGTCAATTTAATTTTTAAAAAATAATAAAGTACTGACGTTTTCTATCGTCGGGAAAAGTAAAATTAGTTTTTGAAAAATAAATACATTCCCGACGTTTACACCCTTGCTGGAAAAAATGGATAAAAGGAAAAAATGAAATTAAAAATGAATTTACCGACGTTATGAAACGTCGGCAAAAGTAAAATAAAAAATTTAAAAAATCCATATTAATTTACTGACGCTAAAAAATCATCGGTAAGTTTAAATTTTACAATTTTGTTATTTTTGGTGACGTTTTTTAAACGCCGGTAAATGGTAATTAAAATTTTCAAAATAATTAAAATTATTTACCGACATTAAATAATTGTCAGTCAATGTAAAATTTAAATTATAATTATATTAAAAGTCGTAAATAAATTTAAATTAAAATCAGAATTACTTACTAAAGTTAAAAAACGTCGGTAAATTTGATTTTAAAATTTACAAAATAAGTTATATTGTTTTTCGACGTTAAGAAAACGTCGGCAATTTATTTATTTAAAATTAGAATTAAATTAGATGATTTTTACTGGCGTTAAATAACATCGGTAAATTATATTTTGAAAATTACAAAATAGATTAAATTGTTTTCCGACGTTAAAAAAACATCGGTAAGTTATTTATTTAAAATTAGAATTAAATTAAATGATTTTCACCGACATTAGAGAACGTCGGTAAATGTCAAATCTTAATGTCGGTGAATATTATTTTGGCCGATGAAAATTTTTTGCGTCGGTAATAGTTGTCGCTGACCTTTTTTTTGTGACGAAATCTATTTCGTCGTAAAAAGTTTTTATTGACGTTTTGAGGACTTTTGGGGACGAAATTATTCGTAACTAAAAATGTTAATTGTTGTAGTGTGTATACTTGGACAGATGTCCGTTTAAGTATCTTACATGTGATTGAATGTGAATATCTCTTGTTGAATTTCATCTACACTTCCATTTAGGTACAGGTGAGGATTTCACGAGAATACGTGTTTCATGCATTTGAAGTTACCCTAATCTATGGATTTTTGGGCCTAGGTCATTACATACGTATAGGAGCCGTTTTGCTTTCCTCTGTTCTCATGTCATTAGTTTGAAAAAAAGCAACAATTTTCCTCCTTCTTCTCCCTTTTTCCTCTTGCTTATGATGTTCCCCCTGCTTCTTGATCCTTTCAAAGCTTGTGGGCCCTACGTCGTGGACCCTCGTGAGGCTGATTCAATGCAAGATGTTGGTAGGGACATCTGGTGTCTGAAAGGCGTCGGATGCTTAGCTGGTAAAGGAGATGGCATTCAACAGGTGTTACCGTTTTGCTTTCCTTTGCTCTCATGTTGTTAGTTTGGAAAAAAGCAATGATTTTCCTCCTACTTTTTTCTTTTTCTTCCTCCTTACGATGTTCCTCTTGCTTTTTCGTTCTCTCAACCCGCGTGGACCCTCATGGGGCCCATTTGATGTAAGATGCTGGTTAGGAACATCTAGTGCCTGAAACGTGTCGAATGCTCAACTGGTAAAGGAGACAGCATTCAACATGTGTCACTGTTTTGCTTTCCTCTATTCCGACGTCGTTAATTTGGAAAAAAAAAAAACAAACAAATGTATATGCAGAAGAAGGAAAGCATCTCTAGAGAAGAAGAAGAAAAATTGAACAAATGATTTGTGTTGACTTGCTTTGGAGATATATTTATATCTATATCTATATCTATATCTATACTATATAGAAAAGGGGAGAGTTTCTCCAGCAGGTATTCTGCTGCTTTCACATCGGTTTTACACATTTTATTCCTCCTATTATCTCTCCTGCTTCTCCTCACAGCTGGTGAGCCTAACAAGTAACTTACTTCTTTTTTCCTCACCAGTTGTGAGCCTAACACGTTACCCTCTTCTTTTCTCCTCGCGGCAGGTGAACCAGCACGTCATCCTCATCCCTATCTTTATCATCCATGACTCAAGTGCTTCTTGACATTTCGAAAGACAATTGTTTGTAGAAAATATCTAACATTAAACAGTATGGTTCTCATTTTAGTTTTCAGTGAATAAAAAAATTAGGAACTTTATATGCTTTTTTTTCCCCTGCCTGTGCGATCATTGTGGTGGCATCCACAGTTGCATAACTTGGACCAAAAGTCAGCATTATATGTTGGAAGACTGCAACTTTCAAGCAGGGCGTTGCTGTCTCTTGTATGCAACCGGTGTGGTGCATTGTGTCTACACCTGGCGTTTGCAGGTTCTTTCGTTTTTCACTCTAGTGTGAGTCTCCCACCCATCAAAAGTACGTTTTTGTGAGTCTGACGCTCCCGTCTTCCAAAACAACAGGATGATAGACAATCAAGGGAGACTTTGTTTTTTTCTTTCTTGGGTAAATAATCAAGGGAGCTTGGAGTTGGGTAAACAATCGACTGAGCTAGACACTTATCAAAGTATCTTTGTTTCATATAATTAAATTTCTAAATATTTTAAGACTTGCATATCTAAAAATGGGAAAATATGAAGATGCAAAAATGAATTTCTTAGTAAGGACTATCATACAATATTCCATTGTCAGAAAATGAATCAAAGAGATTTAAGAAATGAATACCCAACCACCACCCTAACAAATTTTAAGAAAGTTAATATTTCATCTACATCTCTACCTTAAAGCATTCATACGTTACCCCTTGACTTATCCTATGTGGAGCTAATTTGACAATGAATTTTTGTGCATTCAATCCACATGTAGGTAAATAAATCCTTAATTCAAGGTCATGGTTGCACATGATTATGCAAATTGTTGGTATAAAATTCAAAAATGATCAATGCCCTGATTCGTGTCAAATCAAGACCAAAGTCCAGCCAAACAGTTAGGTGTATGTAAGAGGATTTGAGCAATCATAAGTGAGTTTTCTAAATGGCAAAGGAAAAATGACGGTGTCATGGAGAGTGTCTTTTAAAAATAATATATATGAACACCATGAGATCTCACAGATAGTATTCAATGTTTGAAAGGTCTAGTTTCTTAAATCCTCTGTCATCTCTATTATTGTATATTGAGGTTTTCGCATCCATTTGGGCCAACATATGCTTGACCTAGGCCACTCGTATCACAAGCTTGTGCATCATATATAGCCCAAATCTTACTGCAACCAAAGCGATATAAGCCGTTGGCTTGTTCATTTTGACTGGAGTAAAAGTTTGGCCAATTCATGTACAGATAGGGCTAATGATATGTGCTGCTTAGATCAAGCAAGTATGACCCTTACATGGCTACATAGGCTAAAGTAAGTAGTTAAATTACAATAGCATGAGTCCCAACTCGCAAGCTGCACGTGTCTGGTAGGTGGGTGGGCCTAGCCATAATGCGGGCGCTACCCCAGCTTTTTACTGTCTAGTGTTTCTCAAATAAACCGTTTCAACTACACTCTCTCTTATCGTAGCAAATTTCATAGAAAACTGGTGCCCCTTGTTAGATCAGCATCTTTGACTTGGACTCACTAAGAAGAAAGTAGGGCAAACTAGTCATGAAAAAATTATTACTTTTACCAGCCTTGTTTTCTGAAGTACTTCACAATAGATGGATATCCAAGCTCTCATCGAGTGATCTTACTATATGATCTCTACAGTTGGATTTTGAATACTTAATCTTTTTTTTTCTCAGTAATGGAACGTATATTTCAAAGCAAGCAAAGCAAGATAAGGAGGGTTTTAAGATCAATCTTTCCAAGAGTTCTCTTGTTGGTTATGTAATACTTAAATTTTTTGTTTAGCCTTCATTTGAGGGCGTCCATCATTTTGGTATTCAAAATCCAATGGGTAAATGTATGTATGGCAAGTCCCACAAAAATACCATGGATGTATTTGAAGCAAGATAAGGGGAAATAAGTGGGGGGATAAGTAACTTTTTGTATCATGTCCTACTTATCCTTATTTATTTGCAGTTTTTGTGTCTGAAATCATATTATCCTAGTCGCGATGCTACAGTAAATTAATACTTAGTATGGAGATAAGCAACTTGGGCTGGCTTTGAGTGGGGGGTGAAATTATATTTTCAAGGTCTTTTTATCCCTCGTCTCCCATTTATCTGGATATAACCAAACATCAGATTGAATTCATTGCTGGGATAAATGGAATCCCACCCCATGCAATGATATCACTGGATGGTATTAGCTATTTAATTCTACCAAAAATTTATCCCCCTTTCAAATACATCCTACATGAATAGGATAACGTCATAAAAGTTTAACCCCTTTTGGCGATATATAAGATAGCAGAAGCTTTTAGTCCCAAGAACAATGGATACAATGGAACACCAATTGATACAATGCTTGTCTCACCAAGAACAACCAAGAGAGAACCGCATCCCCTACTCCACAGGGTTCAAACTCACCTCCCTCACCTAAGAGCTTCTTCCCTTGTCTGAGGGCCCCTTACCTTCCATGAGGGCTCTTTTCCTTATCCAAGGCCTCTCTTAGGGGCATGGGTTTGACAGGTCCCTGGCCCCTTAGCTGGGCTTCCACAAACGTAAAATAAACTAACCAACACCACCCAAAAGTCATCTTAAAACATACAGGATATTGATTCTTTCTCTAATACTCCTGTCTTAACAAAAATCATGTTTGCGAAATATGGAAGGTAATGCTGGCCTTTTACTTGTGAGAATATACTATGTTATCAAATATACTATCGAAGGTAATGCAGTTCCCAGTCGGTTTCAATGGATATTCCTATTAATCAAAATAGGAATCTACTTACACAGCAGAAAAAGTTTTCATGAACTGTAGATTTAATTCTTTGTCTATTACATCATTTGGGGATGTGAGAGTTTCGGCGGACAATTTTCTTTGAGTCCGAATCTTGGGAGGGCTTTTCCCAAGGTGCCTTAGTGGGACCTATTGTGGTCCGCAACATCACCATGGGGCAACTTAAACCCATGTGCATGGCAGACTGCCCCATGGTAATGTGGCAAATTGTAATAAGTCCACCTATGGTTACAGTTAGGGGTGTACACTATTCAGATTGAATCAAATTGTGCCTAATCCATTACTTATAGATTGACAATTTTATAATCTGTAGTAAATTCATTACCCATTAAAAACCAAATTGAACCGAACTGTAAGTCGGTGCGGTTCGGTTAAAACTGTTTAATTTGTTAACGGTAGTGCCAATGGTTTCTTCGCTATTGTATATGGATAGTGAATGATTAAAATTGAAAGTTGGATGGTAAATGGCTACAATGTTTCCTTTTAATACTTTTTTATATAAAAAAATATTTTTTTATTTCAACAGTTTGGATTAGTTTAAATCCGCGGGTTGCACGTAAAATCCATCACCAAACCGCTATTAACGGATTATAATTTTTTCAATCCGTTACCAAATCAAAGCATCAGATTGGTTAAAAAACCGTGGATCGGATAGATTTTATGAATCAATGGATTTTTTGTACACCCCTAGTTACAGTGGGAAAAACTCCTTAGTGAATCCTGATTCAATTTTTTAGAGTCCCTCGTTGCATTGCTCTTGGGAATTCATGATGCCTCCGTTTGTTTTGTATTTGTTGCTTTATTTGCTTAATGAAAAATTTCTTTTACAACAACCGGAAAAAAAAAAATGAATTCAGGTTTCCTATATCTATGGAGAATACAGATTCAATATATGTGGCTTCCTATATTAAGTGCACCACATTTCCAAGGAGCTTTGGAATAAAGGGGAGAAAATTGTCAAAATTATTTTTTGAGGAATTAAAGAAATGCAATGGCCATTTTTATTTGCACAGAATTGAAATTTCTAAACTTCATGATAAAATGAGTTCCAACAAATGATTATTAAAAAGGTGAATGACATAGGCACGCATGTAGAGTACCCTCTCTTTGAGGATTTGGTTTATTTATGTAATGATTGGTTATTGATTTTCCACATCCCATTAATTCATTTTCTATTAAAAAGAGATTATTTGATAGTCATTCATGGATTTTTTTTTTATGGCATTGATGTCCCTAAGGTCTTGGATATGATAGGACAAATTCATTGAGTGATGCTCACTAAACCCACGCAAATTAAATGCACACCAGTCAAATTTGGAGTAGTTCTGTGGGGATCAAATCCACACCTAATGCCACTTCGCCAATTCCAGTACCAACTGTCGTTTATGGATTTTCACCTTTCTTTCTTTAATTTTAATAACCTCTAGAAATAATTTTCTAAGGAGCCTATATGCAATTAACTACTTAAGAATCCATGGTTAACAGGTTAAGTGTCAATTGAATAATGTGAAAGATCTGACCATGATATTCCTAGGATTTGAATTACTAGGATAATGGTAGAATATTCAATTTTCATGTTTCCATGATTCATTTCCCATTATAGGGGGAATATTGATGGTCATTTCAAATATTCACAATTGCTTCTCCAATTTTAACTAGTTTTAGGAATGCAATTCTTAGAATTCTTAGACGTTCAATTATATTAAACAATAGTCTTAAGAGTTACTAGGAATTCAATTCCATGCAAAGAAGCAAGCTATATATGGTGACATTTATAATTTAGTAGTGAAACTATAAACTATAAAATTTAAATTTCTAAACATAAATGGATCCCTCTATTGTTTATCTCAAATTTCCCTTAAATAGGACTTGAGACCATTATAGATTCGTAATGACCAAAATAAGTGATTTCACTTCCCTTTTTTGCTTATTTAATTTTTTTTATGTTTGGAAGATTCTCAAAAAATACCCCACTTAAAAGCACCCCCCCCCCCCCCCCCCCCTCCCCACCTTTTTTTAACCCTCTTTTTTATCATGGGGCCTACCTTGTGTCAATGCAGTCTGTTCACACACACTACCCCCATGAGTAGTCACAAATCTAAATTTGATGCTCCTCCATGCTATTGGATTAAAATCATACTAAATTGATGCCCCTAAACTATTAAGTTTTAGGATTATGGATCAAAAGGTTTGGATGATCTTATGGAATCAAAATTCTACATATACATAGAACTCATATAGATCTTTCCATCTAATAAACTTTTATGATCATCATGCAAAACAATGGACCTAACTAAGGGCCATTTCATATAGTTTATAGGTGGGTCGATCATTTAGACGGTAGACTCAATTCTAACTAAATTTGGAGCCATTCAAACTCTAATCGGAGCTGGAAGCCATTTATTCTTGGTGATTTGTATTTGGACATTTACACCCCAATGTATAAATTTGAATTTGGACATATGATTCGTCTGGTTCCTACTAGTTCCAAAATAGCCATTATCTTCGTACTAGGTGCTTTAGAACCTTGCAACTTAGTGTGTTTCTATTATATTGTACCTTCTAAAGGGAAAAAAGAAAACAAATATACAAGAAAAGAAAATTATAGATGGAGCAATGCTTTTAATAATACTGTAATAGTATAAAAAGAGTAAGGGAACTGAAAAAGGGAAGTTTGGGTGTATACTTAAAACATCAGAATGGTGATTTTAAAAGTAGAATTTAACGAGAATGCAGCATTTGTTTTCCCTTGTTTTATTTTTTATTGGTTTGGTGAGATTGCAATCTATTCTCTTGAATATTAGTGTTTACTTTGATAGACGAAAATTATCAATATTGTTGGGGTTTGGTATCACAACTTTAGAGGGTACAGATGTCCATTTCCTTATTATATGGTAAAACAAGATGTCTTGATTATCTTTTAATGGCGCTTCTTTCTGCTGTTTTCTTTTGATCCTTTCCATTTTTTTTAGAGGTAAAGTGCTTTTGTTATGGCAAACCAACACGAAAGATTCCATACGCGGTCATGCATAAGTTACGTAGTGATTGTGCCTCTTTATGAACTTAAGAAGTCCCCAGATTGATAAATAAAATAAAAAGTAAGGACTGTCACTTTTACAATCTGTTTGGATGATGAGAAATGACTAATGGGTAAAAAGTTGTGAGGAAATGAATATCTCCTCCTAGGGATAGGAAAACTCCTAATGTGTTTAGTGCCAAAATTAGACTCCCAGCAGGAAATCATGGTAAAATGAATTCTAACAATGGATTCTGAAGGAGATGTAGATAAAATCTAACTTTCTTATGATTTAATCAGCTAGAATGATGGTTGGGTATTCATTGTTCATCCCACCTTAATTCGTTTCTTATGAGAAAGGAAATCATTTGATGATTATTTATGTATTTTCACCTTACAATGTTTCTTAAGTTTTATGTGTCTAAGAATGCAACCCCCTATAGAGATTAGGAGTACGCAAATGTGGGCCCTTCTCAAATATCAACCAAGGAAGAGTAGTTCTTACCAAGAATGTGATGACTGCATAAGATTGTACTAGTCACATTCTAAATCATATATTTAATCTTAGGGTGAGATCAACCCCTATCTAGGTAAAATCTGAGGACATTTGGTACATAGAGAGGATGTTCATTTTCAGTAGTTTAATTTTCATTAGGTGGGCCCCACTATGAGTTTCACTCTTCTACTTCTTCCACTCATGTGAAGGAGACACTAAAGGGATCAGAACTTTTAGCAACTATATTTTGAGAAGTAGTAGGCCACCCACGGTACACTTCATTTCCATATAATGTAACTAAACATTGTAAAAGCCATAAAGGCTCAAAGTTAGCTAAGTTTGAACTTACTAGTCAAACAGTGGATAATTTTCTATGACAAATCCAGTAACATGTTTTTTTTTTCCTCCTCCTTCCTAACGGGGACGGCGGATTCTATTGCACTTTCTAGTCCACAAAAATGATAGCCGCTTTAAAAAAGAATGCAATGATCTTATGGAAAAGAAAGACGTACATTAAATGATTTTCTTTTCAGCCACTTTCCTCGGCGAGGTCACTCGTTCTCATCACCTGCCTGGAGCAAGCATCCCAGGGGAGAGGTCTAGGGATGGCAATGGATGGGATATAAATGGGGCCTACCCAACCCGCTCCTACTAAGGGTGGATTAGGTGGTAGTTTTTTTTTTTTTTTTGGTGGATTTGGATTTTGTTGTCTCAACCTTAGCTGTCCTCAATATAAAAGGAATATAAAAGGATAAAACTCAAGTATTAATCAAAGTTGTATTTATGAAAAGACAATAGTGTCCAAGAAGAGCTGAAACGAAGAAAATCTGAAAAAATAAAAAACGGACTACCTAATTGATCGAGTGTGGGTCTGATCGATTGGATTCAAGGCAATGTTCTAATTAATCGGACTACTACCGGATCGATCGGACCTGTGCTGGAACTACTACCGACTTGCAAAGTTTTAGTCCAATTTTAAGAGAAACTTTCCTATTTGTGGCCAATTCCTTTCCTGATTGGAATAGACTTATGAGACACGAATTTGGGGTCATAAAGATGGGTTTCCTCTCAACTTTAAGAGATGAAATACAGATCTAATTGTTTTAAGTAGAAATTACTTATTTGGAGATCATTTTCTCTAAAATCTTTTATTGGAGAGTTGAAGGGCTGAAGTTTTACTTTAGATATCTTTGTCTTTTATATCTCTGAGAGTAGAAGATTATTTTGAGGAGTCAAGTACAATATCTAGAAGGCGTCTAGGTGCTTGGATCTATAATAGAGAACAGTACGAAATTGGTATAATAGGGTACTGTTCAATGAAAATCACAAGTCTTTAAGTTACGTGAGAACGGGATAAGGGGTGTGAGTATAGCTTTTGTAACTATGATATGATTCATTGTGCTTGATTTTCGATCGTGGTTTTTTTTTCGATTTGGATTTCTACGTAAAAAATCATGTCTTTTTGTATTGTGTGCTTTTATTTGATTTATTTCCACTACGTAGTTAATTGTTTGTACACATAGTATTGAGATTGATTGCATTAATCCATTTTAGACAACCCTCAATAAAAACCTTTAGAATATATAATATTTAGATACTTATTGGAAAGTGGTAGACAAAACTCATGTGGTGTAAATAGTTTTGGGCCTTAATATAAGGCATTTGAGAAGAGAGGGTGGCGTATTCAATCTTTACTATATACATTCTCTTGCATTTTTATATATTTTAAAATTTTTAAGGTTTACATTCAACTTGAGCCACTTAAGCCGGGCAGATTTAGTATCACATATCAGTAACCTATCACGGGTGGGTTAGGTTTAAATGAGATAAATTTAAGATAGGGCGAATTTGGTTTTACCCCAACTCATACCAAATCCGCTCAATTGCCATCTTTAGGGAGGTCGGATAGCTAGATGTAGTTGAGTATGTTAGCGTTAGATAAAAGAGAAAAAAAGCTCTCATTTATTGGCTAATGATCAGCAGTTTCGTTTGAATAAGGTGTTCACAGTCCTTTATTGTACATTTTATTCTTTTATGTGGATCCCTTTGTGGTCCACACCTCAGTGATTCATTGCGATTTTGAGGGCCCTAGCAGGGATAGGAATACTTCAAAGCTACCTTATCTTGAATGATCAAAACTATCCGTTCTTTCATATGTTCTAAATTGCTGCATTCCTCTCACTACAGCGGGTCTGTACAGCTGGTCAGTAGAGCTGTGCACTGGATCCTCTCTAGCTTGGAATGTGAAAATTCTATTCATTCTTTCCTTCAAAAAGAATGAAAGGGGCAAAATTTAATTGAGATCATAAAAATCATTTGCTCTCAATGTATTAAGAGGGGTAAATTTTTGTCAGATGGAGTTGGGGCTACCATCAGTATGATCATGTCAAAGCATGTGATTGGAATCCAAAAATTGAAAGATTTATCTGTATATTTTTCACACATGATCAATCTAAACGATGGACACATTTTATCAGAAGGAATCGGGTGTGTTCTTTGTAGCCACGAAGGAGAAGTATTGCCATTGTTCTAAAAATGTTTTGTACTTGTTCTCATAGATTCTTTTAGAACTTCGTTATTGAGAGTGATTCATCCAATGCTCTTTCTTGCATGAAGTAATCCATTGACCGTTCATGAAGATTTTCTTCAATTTGTTTCCAGGAGATTAAAGTGCTTTCTTCGTCTGTACATATTTGCTTTCAGTATGTGGGTAGTACGGTTGATGCATTACCCAGGCAAGGGATGGATAGGAATTCTAATTTATGTTCTAAAGTTGGATGGTTTGTGCTTTGGCGTGGGCTCCACATAAAAGAGAATATTAAAAATATTTATGTTGCTTCTGCCAATACTTGTAGGTTTCAATGGAAATGGTTAGCTATTTGTTGGTGTTTTTGGCGTAGGGAGTGAGGCCATGTTTTTTCTCTCCTTATCATAGAATCTTATTTATTGCTCAACAAAAAACACTAATGGACACTTTTTATTAGAGTGAAATTTGGCCAAATATCAATACATTGAGAATTTATGGAATTCATAAAAATTAAAATTAAAAAAACAAAAAAAAGTTAAAACATATGGAGTTAAATAAGGTGGGCGCTACATATTTGCAAAATCTCTACGTTCTCAAAGCAAAAGATCCTACCTAATCAGAGAGTTTTAGAAATGGGTAATATTCCCTTGGCTCAGGTCACATGATTACCGTTATAAATTTGGCATTTGGGTGTGTTTAACCCTTTCAACACTGGCTGCGGCCCCCTTTGAAGTTTGAACCACCTATTCTACATTTTTAAATGAGAAAATTTAAAATAAGGCCCTAAGGTTTTACCATATTTCAAAAAAGGATACAAACTTTTAAACTTTTCAAATTAATCCTTAAGTTTTCTAAGAGATTTTTAATTAAGAGCATCCGTCCATTTAAATGTACTTACTGACAACTTTTTCTCTTAGTCTTCTTAAAATATCGAATTACCAATCATTAAAAGCCATGAATTGGTTTAAGTAGCCATTACAGGGAACCGACCACCCTAAGGATGCTAGTTGTGCTTGATTATTATAAGGATGGCGGGGTAGAAAATTAGGAGAATATAGAGTAATTGAACTAGGAATTTATTTCAATAAAGCATGTTCTAGGTATTTAAACAAATTGAGACAAAAAGTTGCCGGAAAATAGCTTTAAATGGACTGATGCCCTTAATTAAAAACTTCTTGAAAAACTTCAGGACTAATTTGAAAAGTTTTGAAACTTATGGCATTTTTTTAAAATAAGGCAAAACCTTACAGTCTTCTTTGAAACTTTCCTTTTTAAATTCACATGCATCTTTGTTTCATTTTCGTGGATCTCTTTCTAGGTTTACCCATATTATTCTACACCAGTTCCTTGTTTTTATGTCACACAGAAGATGACCTTCCTCGTCACATGCTTTCTTCACATACAGAAGATGAAAAAAACAATGCTCAGAAGTAAAAATTATTTTATGCTTCTCTGAAGTCATGTATCTCAGCACACATGGGCTCACTTATCATTCACTTAGAACTAAGGGCCCGTTTCTTTACTAGAATTTCTGGAATTCATGTCTGGTGGTTGTCTGAGATTTCCAAATGCTGGAATTTTCAAATGCTACTGAATTCTATAATTTCTGAATTCTCTGTTTTTTTTTCTTGAATTCTTACTTGAGAGTTTTTTAATTCCTAGATTTCTTGAATTCCTCGTTTTATAACTACAAGAATTTCTAGGTGGAATTAAACTCATGTCCACATTGTTCATATGCCAATTTAAATTTAAACCACCTACTAATGTATATATACAACTTAATATGGGTCTCGCTTAATAAAAAAATATGATTCAATCTTGGGGCCCACATTCACAAATCAAGAAAATAAGAAAGAAAAAACTAATAAATAAAAATTACAACCATCCAGATACTAGAACTTGGGCTTGGCCTTTTTCGAATTACTAGTTAAATGAGAATTTTATTTTAATTCGATTAGTCACCTTTCAGTATTTTGATTCAAAAACAGGAAGAAGAGTCTCACCTGCTTCAAAAATTGAAGCCCACTATTGACCTTTATTAATAATGATTGGTATAGACTTTTACACATGGCCCCTTTGTGGAGCCCAAGAATGTATGGAGCATCTATTTGTAAAGTGGATATGTATGATGGTATAAAGGGATTAAGGGTATTGGTGGCTTTTTGTTTCACCGTCAGAGAAACACATAGCAAGGGGAATTGCAAAAAAAAGAAAATGAAGAGCCATGATTGCATTTTGGCAACTAAGCACTTATTCCAACTCAAATTCGGATAAACAAATTACCTACCTTTCTTCCACACGTGCGGCTGCAATACTTGTTACGTTTGAGAAAACCACAATAGGAAGGGAACTACAGCGTGTGGCAACGAGAGATGATGGAAAACAAGCTTGAGGGACTTGTTGATGCAGCTGGAGTTTCTGCATAGCTTTCTTGAATTCTAGAATTCTGAAATCCTCTTGGGAGAATTGGTATTTGAGAGTTCCACCTTTTTAGCATTTGGAAATGCTGGAATTCCAAAATTCTAAAAACTCTCATAAAGAAACAATGAATTCCTAATAGGAATTCCAGAATTCCCAGACAACTGGAATTCCTGTCTGGAATTCCAGGAAAGAAACAGGGCCTAAAAGTCTACAGACCAAACAAAGAGGATGGACCAGGAGGAAAGTGGGGAAACGTTAGGCTAAGGTGGGCTCCTCATTGATAATATTTTTCATGGTAAGATTGTATAATTTGAAAAGAAATTTTGCCGCTGCCATGGGCCCTAATACATGTATGTGGTATAAAACTACTGTGAGGCGATCACGGGACATGCAATGACCACCATTGCCAGAAGCAAAGCCACAGTGTAAAATAGTACCAAGGGATAGCTCAGTTAATCTAAGACCATGGTTTGCTCCCTAAGGCTGTGAATTCGAAGTGCATTATTATCCTGGAGCTACAAGGGATTTACTTGGCTCCTCCTAATCCCAAAGGAATTAGTTCGTCCCAAAGGGTTGTGACACCTTACGTTATAAAAAAGAAGAACAGTGTAAAATAAGGTTAATATTTTCCAATCTTGATTAAATTATTTTAATACCTTTTACATGTATTAATATTTAAGAGAGCACGCAAATAATCATAATGGGTTACTGACACTTAGCTATCCAACTAAAAATAATTAATAACTGAATCTTTTGTCACCCATCTCAAGCAACCATTGCTTCGTGGTTCTTACAATCTTATTTATCTATATTTTAATCATAATCATAGTAATAACAATGGAGGATCTTCGATTAGCCATCCACCTGAAAAAATGTAATCCTGGATTATAGTCATCCATCAATGATTGCTTGATGGCATCTTATTTATTTATTTATTTTATCTTTGTTATCAAATTTAAAGTATTGAAACTGCTGGTTAAGAGTGTTTCTACTGTTAATCTTTTTGGTTTTTATTTATTTAAAGATACAAGTCCGCATCCTCTTCTTGTATTTTATGGTTCAATAGGCACCACAAACAAGTGACACATATATTAATATGACAAGTTACACAACATCAAGATCCCTTTGAGCTCTCAGATATTGAGTGATGTTATGATTTGGCAGAACCTTAGTCGAGAGAATTTTCTGTGAAGAGTGCCTATGTTGTTGTGCAATGGCTTCAAAAAAATATGAGTATGTGGGAAAGTTCAAATTTAGGAGCTAGGAGACAGTTTTGGATATGGTTGTGGAATATGCAAGTTTCAAACAAAATTAAGACTTTTGCATGGCGAGCTTGTAAGAACATCTTGCCCACAAAAACTAATCTTGTTAAGCTTTGTATCATTAATACTACCTCATGTGATTTTTGTATGTCAGAGACTGAAGATTGTATGCATGCTTTGCTCTCTTATTCTTAGGTGTATCATATATGGAGGAATTGCTTTATGGGTATAGATTATGACCAGCTTATACTTCAAAGTTTTGACTGATTTATTTGGGATCTAATTGAAAGATATTCAAATCTAAATCTAGAGCTTTTCTTCACTCTTGCATGGGGTCTATGGTATTGAAGGAATGTGTTTATTCACAATGGAAAAACCTTAGAACAGTGGTTAGCCATTGATGGGGCAATGACGTTGCTTCAAAATTTTAAAACTACTTGTTCGCATAAGAAGAATTTCAGAAAGGAGAAGATCTTCCGTTGAATGCCTCCACCTACAGGTATAGTAAAGCTAAATGTAGATGGTGCAGTTTTTAATGAGGTTCGGAAGGCGAGTGTTGGTGTAGTTCTTAGAGATAGATTGGGCAATGTGATCATGGAAATGGGCAAGATAGAGAATGAGATGAGGGGTGCTGATGACATTGAAGCCTCAGCAGCTTTGAAAGGGCTTCAAATGATCGTTCATATTAAGGTGCGTGGTGTTATTCTTGAAGGAGATTCTATATGGATAGTCGAGACATTGAATTTTTCTGCTTCTAATTTGTCTAAACAGGGACCTTTGTTTAAGAAGATTAAAGTTTTATTGAATCATTTTAACAGGTTTGAGGTGCATTATGTGGGAAGATAATGGAATGTTGTTGCTCATAATTTAGCTAGGTATGCTAAGTATGTAGATGACATGGTGGTCTGGTGCATTCTACACCGGACATGATTAAACAACATGTACTTGTTGGTTCAGAGTTGGCATCTCAAAAAGAAAGGCTTGATAGGTTAGGTTAAAGAGAGAGAGAGAGAGAGAGAGAGAGAGAGAGAGAGAGAGAAGCACTTAGGATCCTATTGCTGTGGTGAGACAAATCTTGAATGTGTTGTGACTTTACCAAAGAGAGCTTTAGCCACTTAAAAATCATCAAATGCTTTATTAAGATCCTCAGAAATTAATGGCCGGGAAGGATTAATAGCATGTTGAGACTGGGACATTGAGATCTGTTAATTGTCTGCTTGATTGTCTAAGGTGGCATTTGTTTGCATGAATTTTCAGTGGAATTTAAGTGTTGGGAATTTCAACAACAATATTAGTTGTTGTCTATGAAATTCCTTAAATTCCTTGACTAATGAAGGGTTGTCTCCGTGGAGGAATTTCTAACAAAAATTTTGAGGATTATTTTAAAATTTTAGTAGTTGTCCATGAAGTATTTGCAAATTCCTTTTTTGAGTGCTAGAAAAAAAAATGCAGCCTTTCCAAATACAACGTTTGCCCTTTCCAATTTTCTAGATTACAGTATTCTGGATGCTAAGATGTACTGGATGATTTATGAAACTTGTTGAAGGATTGAATGCCACCAAAAACTAAGCAATTTAAAAAATGCAGCCTTTTGAAATGTCATTTTCGCCATTCAAATTCTCCAAATTTAAGCATCTTATGTATTGGGATGTGAAGGAGAATTAGGAGAGCTTTTTAATTGGAATTATTTGAATCCCAAGAAACAAATACCCCCGACACCTCTACCATAGAATTTAGGCATTAACCTTATTTGGATTCAACTAAATAGGGTCCATTTGGATATTTGTAGAATTTAATATCAATAGATTTAAATAATGTCAGAAAACAATAGTATATTATTATAATTATTATTGTTTGGCACCTTTTGAAGAGTTTAACAGATTTTGAGTTAAATTGTTTGGCTGTTAGTGCAGATTATGATATATTGGTGAAATCAACATGTACCTCAGTTTTTAAATCAAACAAATTGTGATACCAGACTTTCAAAATTTATAAAAAAAAATACTTTTCATTTTCAATAAAATCTTTAGTAAACCTTAAAAAATAAAAGAGAACAAATTTTTGTCTTGAGAAAAATTATTAACAAGCCATCATATATAATAAACAATCATCGATAGGATTTCCAATTTACTTTGTTTAGTACATCTCTATAATTTAGAAAAAAAATAACAAAACAATAAGAAATTAACCAAAAAAAATAGCATAGAGATGCCAAGGGAACAAAGTTACTAATTTGTTTGTTTGCATAAAAATTGGAATGTAAGACTGCTTTCTCCAAAATCTTTGTTTAATGTCAATTATATGTCTTAGGTTGTCTTCAGTGAGCTTTCTCCACCATTAAACTAAATGAGAATCTTGTTTTGGATAAAGCACTGAGTTAAGGCAAGAATAGGTGTGTACATTCATTGCATGTATGATTTATTATATTGATTCTTGATGAACTCTCTATAAATGTCAATTTACAGCACTTTTACCCTTTAATTTTATAATGTAAAATGGTATAAGTGTTAATGAATATATGTTTATGAATCAATGATGGAAATGAATGGTAGGGAACTGAATTGTGAGGTAAGAGGGGACTACTTGATACTTGGGTATAGGGGAAACTAAAAGGGAGCGAACATAATCAGTTTAGAACTGATGCACCTTGGAGGGAAAGTGCTCTAGGGCTGATTGATCAGACAAGGGTCTGCTCGATCAGATTCTGATCCTAGGAGGTGTCCGATCGATCGGATACTCGTTTCACATTAAAACTTTATTTTTTTATTTTAAATGGAGATTAATTGGGAGTTGTTATAGCTTTCTTTGAAGACTTTTGGGATATGTTTAAGTAAATATTACCCTTAGGACTTTAAGCACAATCAAAGACCTTATAGGGCTTTAGAAATGGTATTTTCATCTCAAAAAAATTAGCTCAACGTTAATTAAATGCTAAAAAGAATGAGTGTGGAGCTGTCACTCATTCCATCTTGATTTTTCAGTTGTTTTCTTGACGTCACGTCATAGGTGTTGGCATGAGAAGTGGTGTCCACTGCTAATACAATGTAACACTAAGATTTTGGTAACACATAGACACCGGCCATTTCATGAATACTCTGTATTAAATGACTAAGGAAATACCGATTATCTTGGCTAGGGTTAGCAAGTAAATATTCTTGTTATCTTCTCAATTTAAATGTATTCATCTTGTTAAGACAAGTTTTGCTCTCAACATAATTAAATTATATACCCATACCTCCTCGTGAACTTGAGGCAAAATTGGAGACGGAGCTTCTACTGAGCGTGATCCCGTGAGCCTAGATAGGGGCAATTAAGGTTGAGAGGGTTTCAACATTATTAGCTCACTAAAGTATGCATTGTACAATTAGTCATAATCACTGTTCCAATCTCAGTTATATAATTTGTTTAATCTCAAGACCGATATATATATATTTCCATATAAAAATGATATGATCACTACGTATGATTAGTATGAAAGTTATGAATCCTGACCGGTCTTGATATATTAAGTCCGCACAACTTAGCCTGTACCCATAGGAAGGTTGACGGGACTGAATGAGGGTGTTCATATGTCACTCACTACAGTAGTTGTATGAAGAGTTAGTCAACACCCTTATGGTAGCTAGACAGCTCTTGGCCTGACTATTAATGATTTTCCACCATACGATATGCTCTCTCTCTAAAAAGAAGATAGTTATGTGGATGCCAACTAGTATGTTACTATATTCTATTTATGATCACTTATTCATGTTTATTCATATGGACAACATGCCTAGCTTTCGTTATTACTCTCATTTAATCAATATATTTTCAAATTCAATTGATACATCATGATAGTCTTATGTACTCTTATATTTGCTTAATCGTTGTATTAACAATATTACCCTTGGTGTTATAGGTACAGAACCCACTGCTGACGCGGCAGTTGAAGCGGCCCTGGAGGGAACCCTAGCGGTATCTCAAGGTATAGATGAGTGGAATGAGGATGATATCTACTACTAGTCATCACGCGTAATGCATCATAGGGAATGTTTTGAGGTTACTTAGGTTATGTAACACTCCGACCCGAGTTGATCCGGATTAGTGGGTCATTACGTGTGATTTTACCGTTAAGTGTGTTTTGATTGTGTTTTTCTTTGGCTTTGAGTCTTTAGGTGATTCGAGCCCTTTTTCGTAATTTTGGCTTTTGATTGACCTCGTTAATTTTGCGTCATTCTGACGTCATCGCGTGTATTTCGTTGAGCTTGTCGATTTTCGTAACTGTCTTGGATCCAAATGATTCTGTTTGCTCTCGTTGGACCGTCATTTGACTCAAACTGACAATTGTGTAAGTGACTTGGACTTATATGTAATTTTGGACTCATTTTTACTTTAAATATCCCACCAACTCTCTTTTCTCTCTCGATTGTCTCTTTCTCTCAGCTCTCTCTCTCAGCTCATCTCTCTCTCCCGTTCAGCTCTCTTCCTCTAGTTCCTTCTTCGTTTCTGATTCGTGTGGAAGGAGGAAAGGAGCTCGTTTGTGTGTGTGTTTCCAGCGGACTGAGCCAAGCAACGAAGTGATTTCCATCCGTGAGGCAAGTATAAGCCCAAGTAGTATGAACACTGATTGATATGGATTTGATTGTTGTGTTTTATTCTTCATTGTGTTTTTCAGTGTTAGACAGCCCTATTGAGCCCATTCTGCTGTTACCTTCTTGTTTCCAGTCGTTTTGTTCAGTTCTGTATGACTGTATATGTTACAGGAAAAATGACTCCGTGCACTCACGGCTACACCGTGAAATGTACTACGGCTAAGCCGAGACCCAGCCGTAAATCAAACCGTAGAACAATATAGACTGATACCTGAAAATAACTGAGAGTTGGCAAATTGCCATTCTTCTACGGCCCAGCCTGATCTAAGCCGTACATTGTCTTACGGCTAAGCCGTGGACCAGGATACGGCTGAGCCGTAGAGTAAAATACGGTTGAGCCGTAAATCCGGATGGACATTTTGGGGAACCTCGGCTCAGCCGCAGTGCATATTACGGCTAAGCCGTAAGATGCTTCGGCTAAGCCGTAAGGTTACCTACGGCTACACCGTGAGACCCTGAGAATTGACTGAAAGGACTAGGTTTAAGCAAAAGACCGTATATGACTTTCATGTTAGAATGTAGCTAACCTGAACATGCCCAATGGAATGTTCGAATGACATGAATGATCTCGAGGGCTGCGAATCATTCATGACCGTTATCCAGTTGTTTAGCACCTCCCCATGGGTGTTGGTTTAAGGGACTTCGGTGCACACTCTTGACACTGCAACACTAGACAATGGTGCATCGGACAACTTAAAACTACATCAACATGCACGGTTAGAAACACTGGATAATTTGAGTAGGATTGGCTTGTAATTGACCTTGATTCGTATACGTACTTGATTTGTTGATTTGTACAGCATATTGATTTCGGTTATGCCCTCTTATGCGTTCTGCGCTGGACCTCTCGATTCTGTGGGAAATGCAGCAACCCCAGAGCGAAGCCCGGGCGGGACCATTCTATTATTGTGTATTGTGTTTTTCCGTTGCTCCACTGGAGTACTTGCATCAGTGCTGATTTGTTATTGGTACTTGAGTTTGTCAGTGCCTCTTTTATGGCTTATTTGCATTCAGTGCCTTCCGTATCCGTATCAGCTTATTGTTCAGTATCAGTATATACGATGCACTTCCTATTGTGTGTTCAGCGTGATATGTGAGATCTGTATGTGGTCTGTGATATAATATGATTGCTTGTTGAGGTGCATCATCTGATTTGATTGTGATTGTTATATGGCACTACTGAGCCTCAGCCTTAGGATACCCGACGGGGTTAACTTTGGTTTAGTTTATGTGTTTGCCTCTGCAGAGTGTTCCGTCCTGGGACTCCAGACCCCGGGAACTAGAGACCCATGCGTACCCTGGCCCGGTCGCTGGTGTTCTCATTCCGACTGCTCTCGTAAGGGAGAAAATGGCCAATGTAGTAGCCACTTTGACTGTTATCTGTTTATGATTCTGATAGCATGCTTATTCATTTGCATAATTGCTTAGTATACGAACATGCCTTCGATAGATCTTGCATTATGACTATTGCTCATTCTAGATACAATTCGTGTTATCTTCTTGTGACTTATATTTTGCTAAGTCGTCGTACTTATTCGTTGTCTTTGTGTGTTGCAGGCTCAGATCCCTCTCCCGATCCTGCGTCGGTCGACCCGACTCCAGGAGAGGCTCGCGAGGCCCCCTCCGGCCTAGAGGAGTGGACTTGATCCATCCTCCAGAGTACGGTTTGCATCATTTTGTTCTCCCCATTCATTTGAGTCCGAGTTTATTGCGGGGATTTTTCTGTACTTGTAATGTGGGCTTGAGTGATATCTGTATTTTGATTAGTGATTATTGTAAGCCCGCTATATTGTCATACGTTCTTGTAATTGTTCTTGTCATCAGTTCATGTTGTTTTGTTTTGTAATCTCCTATGTTTCTTGGTGTGTTGTTATATGCCTTGATACGTACAGCTTCCGCGTACAGTTGTTTGCACGTGTGAATGATCCCTTGTGTGTGTATGCTTAGACGGGGTCTAGGTGTGCAGGCACGGGAGTACGTGTGTCATTGGTTAGACTCCCTCTGACCCCCAGTCCCTGGGCTCGGGTTGTGACATACGTATTGTATGGTATCAGAGCATTGTCTCTAGCTTAGTGTGTAAGCATGTAGGCATATAGGGCGTGGTGAGATTCCGTAGTCCAGTCTTGGACTGTTGTGTGTGGTCTCCTTGTCTTGTGAGTCTGTGTGAGTACCTAGTGTGATAGCAGATTGACTTTTGTGTTTTGCAGGCTATGGCATCGAGATCTGGAACACACGACAACAACAATCAGGGGGATAATGAGAGTGGATCAGCCGCTCCACAGCCACTTGTGAATTTTGACGAGCGATTCTTGACCATGCTGCAGGCGATCCATTCTTTGCAGGCACAGGTCGTTTCGTTAGCAGACCGGCAGAGCCAAGCGCCAGTTCAGCGGCCTGTAGAGCAGCAAGTGGTTTTCCAGCCTAAGGAGAGCGATCCGAATGCGTTGTACGATAAATTCAGGAAACGTGGAGCCACAGAATTCTATGGCAATGAAGATGCATTGAAGGCTGATCAGTGGCTAGAGCATACCGAGGATCTCTTCTCGACTATCGTCTGTGATGACCGGCAGAAAGTTATGCTTACGGCCTCGATGTTCCGAGAGGTGGCAAAGACGTGGTGGAAGAGTGTCAGTGCAGCCTATCTGACTATGCCTAGTGAAACGGTGTGGGAGACGTTCCAGAAACAGTTCAGAAGAAAGTTCATCCCTGCTCATGTTCGGCGTGTGAAGGAGGTTGAGTTTCTAGCCTTACAGCAGCAGCAGCTGACCGTTTCGGAGTATATTCACCGATTCATCTAGTTGTCCCATTTTGCCGAGGACATGATCAATACTGAGGAGAAGAAGGTGAATCGTTTCATTTCTGGTCTGCATCCTCGATACGCGAATTTTGTGACTGCCTTTCAGAGACCAGCTACTTTTGACGATGCGGTCGATAGAGCACATGCTGCGGAAGCCAACCACTTAGCGGAGAGAGTTATGGACTTCAAGAGGAGCGCACCAGTGGGGTCCAAGGGACAGATTCAAAAGAAATGGAAAGGGAAACAAGGCACTTCGAGTTTCTCCGGGAACAGATGCGAGTTTTGTGGACTGGGACATCCGATGGAGAAGTGTTGGAAGAAGTCCGGAGCTTGTTTGAGTTGCGGATCGATGGAGCATAAGATAGCTCAGTACCCGAAAGCCAGGACCTTCCAGTCATCCAGGTCTATGGGGTCATCCAAATCTCTGAGTTCTGCAGCTTCGAATAGCCCCCATCCGTCTTGCCAGAGCCAGAAGCCGCAACGCCAGACTACCCGCGTGTATGCAGCCTCCCATGATCATGCAGAAGATGCGAATGTGGTAGAAGGTAAAGTTCTCATTGCCCGAGCTGGAGCACATGCACTATTTGATTCGGGATCTACGCGTTCGTATGTTGCGCCTCGTTTTGCGGAACAGTTACCGCAACCCCCTCAGCCGCTACCCTATTTGTTGGTGGTGTCCACTCCTGTGGGCAAGAGAGTGGAGTGTAGTGTATACTACCCTTAGTGCGACGTGGTGATTGAAGGTCGCCAGCTGCCAGTTGATTTGATCTTGTTGTCCATGTTGGATTTCGATGTGATCCTTGGAATGGACTGGCTAGCGCGGTATCGTGCCTGTGTTAACTGTTACAACAGGACGATTTACTACGATTTTGAGAAGGGGTTTCGTTTCGAGGGCAATCAGGAGAGATGCCCGAGGCGTGTCATCTCCGCATGCAAGGTGGATCGTTTGATACGCAAAGGTTGTGCAGGTTTTCTTGCTTTCGTCTCGGAGAAGAAGGAGATGAAGCAGTTGGGTGAGATTCCGGTCGTACGTGAGTTCCCGGATGTATTTCCGGAGGAAGTACCCGAGTTACCCCCTGTCCGAGATGTAGAATTCGCGATCGATCTAGTGCCCGGTACAGCACCTATTAGTTTAGCTCCTTGTAGTATGGCCCCTGCTGAGCTACTCGAATTGAAGACTCAATTGCAAGATCTTTTGGAGAAGGGTTTCGTACGGCCGAGTGTGTCACCGTGGGGAGCTCCAGTGCTGTTTGTGAAGAAGAAGGACGGTACCTTACGGATGTGCATAGATTACCGGCGATTGAACAAAGTCACGATCAAGAATAAATACCCATTGTCGCGTATTGACGAGTTGCTTGACCAACTCCAAGGTGCCGCTTATTTTTCCAAGATTGATTTAAGATCGGGGTATCATCAACTCTGGGTGAAGGAAGAAGATATTGCGAAGACTGCTTTCAGGACACGGTATGGACATTTTGAGTTTCTCGTGATGCCATTTGGATTAACCAATGCACCTGCTGCCTTTATGGCCTTGATGAACAGGATCTTTGCTCCTTTCCTGGATCGATTCGTGGTGGTCTTTATTGATGATATTCCGGTGTATTCGAAGACCCCAGAGGAGCATGAGGAACATCTACGTCGAGCCTTGCAGTTGTTGAAAGAACATCGCTTATATGCCAAATTGTCGAAGTGTGATTTTTGGCTCGAGCAGGTAGCTTTTCTTGGTCATACCATTTCACGAGATGGGTTGGCAGTGGATCAGATGAAGGTTGAGGCAGTGATGAATTGGCCCAGCCCAAAGACTGTGACGGAGATACGGAGTTTTCTTGGATTGGCTGGCTACTATCGTCGATTTATTCAAGATTTTGCCAAGATTTCAGCCCCGTTGACTCGCTTAACCAGGAAGAATGTTCCTTTTCTTTGGACGGACGAATGTGAGCGCCATTTCCAGATGTTGAAGGAGAAGCTTACTTCGGCTCCAGTCTTGACATTACCGGATGGGCATGAAGGATTTATGATCTACTCTGATGCTTCTCGAGTCGGTTTGGGATGTGTTTTGATGCAACAAGGCAAAGTGATTGCCTATGGCTCGAGGCAACTTCGGGAGCACGAGAATAACTATGCCACGCACGACTTAGAGTTGGCAGCCATTGTTTTTGCGTTGAAGATGTGGAGACATTATTTGTATGGCGTGACATTTGAAGTGCATTCAGATCATCACAGTCTACAGTATCTCTTTACGCAGTCTGAGTTGAATATGAGGCAACGAAGGTGGCTTGAGTTGATCAAGGATTTTGACTTCCCCATCAAGTATCATCCAGGGAAAGGCAACGTTGTTGCAGATGCCTTGAGTAGGAAATCAGAGATTCTTCAGGCCTTGGATAGCCTTTATTTTGTGAGGCATGCTCAGCCAGTGGAAGTGCAATTGGTGGAGAATGGTTTGACACTTGCCAGTATAGTGAGCTTTCAGCCTGACATCATTCAGCGTATTAAAGACCAGCAGTTCGAAGATGCGATGTTGAAGCGAATCCGGGATAGCATTGCAGATCGACCAGACTTTTGTTTGGAGGGTGATGTCTTGTATTTCAGGAGCAGGCTATGTGTGCCAGCAGTAGAGGCTTTGAAGGAGAGTTTGATGACAGAAGCACACCATGCTCGTTATTCTATGCACCCTGGAAGTACGAAGATGTACCGAACGCTTAAGGACAGATTCTGGTGGAATAATATGAAGAGAGAAATTGCTGGGTTTGTTGCCAGATGTTTGACGTGCCAAAAGGTGAAAGCTGACCGTCAGAGACCGCCAGGTTGCTTACATCCATTGCGCATTCCCCAGTGGAAATGGGAGCACATTACGATGGACTTTGTTTCAGGACTACCCCTGACAAGCAAGAAGAACAGTGCCATTTGGGTGATCGTGGATAGACTGACGAAGACAACCCATTTTCTTCCATTCAAGAAAGGCATGACATTTTCCGAGATGGCGAAGAAGTTCGTTGATGAGATCGTTAGATTACATGGTACGCCTGTATCGATTGTGTCTGATCGAGATAGCCGCTTTGTTTCTTCGTTTTGGAGAGCATTTCAGGAAGCCATGGGAACGAAGTTGAGCTTCAGTACGGCGTATCACCCGCAGACTGATGGACAGTCAGAACGAACTATTCAGACGCTCGAAGACATGTTACGGGCCAGTGTACTGAATTTTGAGAAAGAATGGGATTTGCATCTCTCGTTGTGCGAGTTTGCGTATAATAATAGCTTCCACGAGAGTATTGGTATGGCACCCTATGAAGCTCTGTATGGACGGAAATGTAGAAGTTCTGTTTGCTGGGAAGAAGTTGGAACAAGGAGTTTCCACGGACCGACAATCATTGCTGAGACTACAGAGAAAGTTCAGAAGGTCATTGATAATTTGAAGATTGCCCGATCGAGACAGAAGAGCTATGCAGATATGCGAAGAAGAACATTAGCATTTCAGGTTGGTGATTGGGTATTCTTGAAGGTCTCACCGATGAAAGGTACAATACGATTCGGTCAAAAGGGCAAGTTAGCGCCAAGATATGTGGGTCCATTTGAGATCAAGAGCCGGATTGGCGATCTAGTGTACAGATTGATTATACCCGTGGAGTTTTCTGGAGTACAGGACGTTTTTCATGTGTCAATCTTCGCAAGTATGTTCGAGACCCGACGCATGTGATTCGATACGATGATATTCAGATGCAACCTAACGTGTCATACGTTGAGCGTCCGCTCCGTATTGTTGGGACTAGAGAACAGCTCTTGCGTACGAGGACTATCCGATGGGTCAAGGTGCTCTGGGAACATCATGGACTTGATGAAGCCACGTGGGAATTAGAAGATCAGATGGCGCGTCAGTATCCTTACCTTTTTGCTCAGGTACGCGTTCATTCCGAGGACGGAATGATGTCTAAGTGGGGGAGGATGTAACACTCCGACCCGAGTTGATCCGGATTAGTGGGTTATTACGTGTGATTTTACCGTTAAGTGTGTTTTGATTGTGTTTTTTTTTGGCTTTGAGTCTTTAGGTGATTCGAGCCCTTTTTCGTAATTTTGGCTTTTGATTGACCTTGTCAGTTTTGCGTCATTCTGACGTCATCGCGTGTATTTCGTTGAGCTTGTCAATTTTCGTAATTTATGATTAGTTCGGGTTTGAACCTTACACCGCACCACCCACATCCTCCAAATAGATCTTTTTGCCAAATTTCAATCTATTCATACAATCGGTTGGAGTAGAAGCCCTGATAGGTGCAAAAGAGCTTGAACCCATATCCATCTCTATCTCTCTCTCCCTATCTACATTTCTTTCTTGGCCTTTGATGGATGATTGGAGAAGAGGAGGCGTCATCTCTCTCTCTCTCTCTTTCTCTCTCAACATCCATCATTCTTTTTTCATCTTCTTGTGTAGGATTCTCGACAACCCTCATTTTACTTTTCCTTGAGTGGCATCCTTTTCTTTAACTGGAGAATCAGATTTCTGTTGCAATGATGGTCTAACCTGTAACCTCAGAAGGACAGAGGACTCTAATAAGAGAAAAAAAAAAAAGACAAGTCCCAACAAACAACCTCATACATGCGGAGGTCTGATGCTTTTTTCTCTCTTCCTCTCTTCATAAAAACTGCAGCTCTAATCATATGGTCCGCAATCCTTTTTTGTCCAAAGAGCGGACGGATAAGAAAAAGAGCAATCGAAGAAGTGGGAGAGAAAAGAAATGAGGGAAT
This sequence comes from Sextonia rubra, assembly GCA_037013555.1. Taxonomy (NCBI): domain Eukaryota; kingdom Viridiplantae; phylum Streptophyta; class Magnoliopsida; order Laurales; family Lauraceae; genus Sextonia; species Sextonia rubra. The sequence continues at coordinate 129,902,681 of JASUAD010000001.1, forward strand.
GAGAAACGTATATTCATATGCCGTAAGTTAAGACCCGTGAAATCACGTAAAATATTCTTACAAGATTCTTTCCTATACCATAATGGTGAAGGAAATAATCTTTCAATATTTAAAAAAAAGGAGATAATATCTTAAATTCTCAAGTTACCCAAACAACTCACACTTCAAAGAAAACTTTCTTAAAAATAAAAAACTCTTGAACTTTCTTGTGCATCTAAACATTAACATATGCTTCCCGAAAAAACTCGATGTTTAGTAATTTTCTAAGGAGAGAATTTCTTAGACCTTTTTGCATTTTGTTCTGCATGAAGAAGCGCTAATCGGAACTCTCTAGTCCTTGCTTCCGATTATTCCCACAGTTGGATACTTAGATGCTATTGATCGCGCTTAAAAATGTAGGCGTGGAAATAAATTACGGAATCAAGGTCCGACATTCACGCACTTTAAGCGTTAAGAAGAATGAGAAATAATTACAGTTCATCATGAATTTTCCTTTTGTTTACATGGGTTCAAGTGCCCTGACCACAGGGATGCAGGTTGTTTACATACATTTTGAAAGTTTACAACCCCTCCCTCAAGTCTTAGATGTGATCTCAATTTGGAAAATACAAGAAAATATACATAAGGTGGAAGAAAATGTGGAAAAGGGGAAAAAAATGGGGGGTGACCCTGACCTGCGGTCACTGCCCCATTCCAGTGACCGTGACTCACCCACGGTCACTAGAGCCTTTTAGTGACCGTGACTCACCCACGGTCACTGGAACCTACCAGTGACCGTGGGTCACGGTCACTGACAAACAATGGCCTTGTGCCTCCGTTTTTTGTGCTGTTCGCGCTGGTTCTTTCTTGGAACTTCTTTCAAGTGTTGAAACTCCATTCTCATGACTTTGGAGCAGTGGACAACCATCAAGAAGATCACATTTAACCATGGAATCAATTGAAACCGCTGTAACTCATCATTCGCGCTTACGGACTGCATTTTTATTTCAAGTCCGAAGTGGGCAAATTTGAAGCCGGAGTTGTGTCATTTGAACCTATCATTTTCAAGGAACAAAATGAGGCCTAGAGAGACTTCTTTCACAACTCTTGTAATGGCTAAGAAGCCCTACGAATAAGAGAAACAGAGGTGACAATGTCATCCTCTCAAAAATTGGCGTCGGACGAACATAGTATGGACTTTGGCCATTCCACTTCCTTCTCTCCTTCTAAATTTTCTTGCTCACCTTCCAAACTAAGAAAAGAAGGTGGGAATGGTCGTGGAAGTGCTGCTGGAGCTTGCTTCTTGTTGCCTTAGGTGGTGACTTTCTTCAATTTCTTCACTTTTCTTCCTTATGTGTGTTCCCTTCTTTTGTTTCTTCAAAATTTTCTCTTTTTATAGACTCCCAATCAGTTTTGTACAGTTTTGGGGAGTTAATAGCAGTTGTGGGGAGTTGGATTTCGAAGAAGAGTGGAGGGAAACCACCCAAAATCGTGGGAAACATCCTTTGAAGGTCCGTGACCGCAGGCTGGGCCACGGACGAGGCCCAATTTCCTGTTTTCGCGTATGTGGCCATTTTCATCTGTTTTGGGCCCAAATGAAGTCCGATTGCCACCAAACTTAGAGGGATGCTTCTTAACACTATTTTCTACATGTCATAAAAATTTCAGCCCGTTTTGACTTCAGGAAGTTGGTCAACTTTTTCATTAATTGGGCCCCGGTCACGGACAAGGCCCACTTTTGGAACATTGCATATGCGGTTTGAGGCCCGAATGATGTCCAATTATCACGAAACTTGGAGAGATGTTGCTTGAAACCATTTTAAGTGTTTCATAGAAGTTTCAGCTCTGTTTGACCACCTGAACATGGTCAACTCCTTTTGTTTGTGGGCCCCGGTCACTCCTAAGGCCCATTCTTGGATTTTTGCATATGTGGCTTGTTTCCGCCTGCTCGGGGCCCAGACGGTGTCAAATCACCACGAAACTTGGAGGAATGCTTCTTGACACTATTTTGAGTGTGCCACAGAAATTTCAGCTCTGTTTGACCACCTGAACTTGGTCAACTCCTTTTGTTTGTGGGCCCCGGTCGCTCCCAAGGCCCATTCTTAGATTTTTGCATATGTGGCTTGTTTCCGCCTGTTCAGGGTCCAAACGGTGTCCAATCGCCACAAAACTTGAAGGAACACTTCTTGACATTATTTTTAGTGTGTCACAGAAGTTTTAGCTCTGTTTGACCACCTGAACTTGGTCAACTCCTTTTGTTTGTGGGCCCCGGTCACTCTCAAGGCCCAATCTTGAACTTTTGCTTATGTGGCTTGTTTCCGCCTGTTCGGAGTCCAAACGACATCCAATCGCCACGAAACTTGGAGGAACACTTCTTGACACTATTTTGAGTGTGTCACAGAATTTTTAGCTCTGTTTGACCACCTGAACTTGGTCAACTCCTTTTGTTTGTGGGCCCTGGTCACTCTCAAGGCCCATTCTTGAACTTTTGCATATGTGGCTTGTTTCCGCATGTTCGGGGCCCAAACGTGTCCAATCGCCACAAAACTTGGAAGAACACTTCTTGACACTATTTTGAGTGTGTCATAGAAGTTTCAGCTCTGTTTGACCACCTGAACATGGTCAACTCCTTTTGTTTGTGGGCCCCGGTTACTCTCAGGGCCCAATCTTGAACTTTTGCTTATGTGGCTTGTTTCCACCTGTTCGGGGCCCAAACGGTGTCCAATCGCCACAAAACTTGGAGGAACAGTTTTTGACACTATTTTGAGTGTGTCACAGAAGTTTCAACTCTGTTTGACCACCTGAACTTGGTCAACTCCTTTTGTTTGTGGGCCCCGGTCACTCCCAAGGCCCATTCTTGGATTTTTGCATATGTGGCTTGTTTTAGCCTGTTCGGGGTCCAAACGACGTCCAATCGCCACGAAACTTGGAGGAACACTTCTTGACACTATTTTGAGTGTGTCACAGAAGTCTCAGCTCTGTTTGACCACCTGAACTTGGTCAACTCTCCAGTTGACTTTTTTATGATAGTGGGCCCTTGTTTCAGCTGTTTGAAGCCCAAATGACCCCGGTTTGATTTGAAACTTGGAGGGACTGACGTCAAGAACATCTTGGAATATTCATCCAAATTTCATGCAGTTTGGATTTGAGGAAGTAGGATTTCGAGCAGTAACCTATTCATTGCATGCGTTAGGTCACTATTCACTCCACATTGAGATAGTTAGCCTGTTTTCTATCCGAACAGCCTCCCCTTGACTTGAAACTTTGGGAGAATAACTTGGGGCATTCTTTGAGCATTTGTTCCAAATTTTATCTGCTTTGGCCTTCTGGAAGTAAGATCTTAGCCGATGACCCCAAAATTCGGGATTACTATCCTCTAAGCTGACATGTAATGAAATTTAGGCCAAACAGAGTCTTTTCATCTTGAAAATTTGCAAAGTATCTCCTGAGCATGACTGAAGCTTCTCGTCTAAATTTCATTAATTTGGGACATCGGGAAGCAGGACTTTGGTCAGTGGCCCCCTGGCTTGGGGGGGAACTGACTTCAGGCTGACATGCTTATGGCTTTTGAGTTTGATGATGTCTGTTCAACCCGAAATTTGAACTTCCTCTGAGAGTTCCAGCTACCTTGATATTCATGGAATGCCGGTTCTCACAGTGATTCCCCAGGATCTGCAAATAACCTCTGTAGCCTAAATTAAGCTGAGAAGAGGTGTCTTCGCTGCAGTATTTGCAATTTTTATAGGTCAACAGCTATACTTTACAAATTGACAAAAAAAAAAAGAACGTAGAGGTATAACAAATTGGGTAGTAACCATATAGTCTTTGTATTTGGAACTCTAGTTTTTGGGTCCCAGAATCAAGATTCGTGCCATTAAATTTTTTGTAAGGCCCAAAAAGACTATATGGTCAAAGTTCAGTTGTTGATTTATCATAGATTTTGAGATATTTATAAAAAGTAAAAATCATTGCGTTATAATTTCTCGACTTTTGTGGACCCTGTTTTTGCAAAATTTAAACCATTAATTCTTTTCAGAAGGCCAAAAATGATTGTGGGGTCCAGTTTTGCCATGTAATTCATCATTTATCATGAGAAAAAACATAGCAAAAAGACAAAAATACTATAGACTGTTGATCTACCACAGTGATGAGGATGGGCTGATTTGATAGTCATTGTTTTTTGCTTCCTGTGTGGCTCATAACCATAATTCGAACCGTGAATAATTTCCTAAAGACCGAACACCGCTAGGAGCTTAAATCTCAATTGTTGATCCATCGTGGATTTTTAAATATTTGTAAAAAAAAGTTTGGACCCAAAAATATTAACTTTCTATTCCTATGGCCCCCTTTGCACAATCTAAATCATCCAAATTCGCTAGAGAGCCACAAATGGCTACAGGGTGAAAACTGAGTCTTGATTTTTCAAGGAAATTGAGAAATTTGCAAAAAACGTATAATCGTTGGATCACACATCCTACAGATGGTAGGAATCTTTTTGATTTACCAAACCAAAAAATATCCTTAGAAATCCACTTAGAGGATATTATTTACCAAGCCAAGAAATATCCTTAGAAATCCACTTAGAGGATATCTTAGTTTTAGAATAACGATGGAATCATTTAATAGAGGATTCTTCTTTGTTTACCAAATGTGTCATACGTATTTAAAAACTTTCACGCATATACAATTGTTTGCCTATGGTACCTTAAATAGGTAAAATATGATGTGAAGTAGAGATTCCCCTTGAACTTGAGCTAGAAACTTGGGTTGGATTTTTTTAATCCAAGGAATATTTGGATATATTATGAAACTTTAGGCAATGAGTCATTAATCAAGTCTGAAGTAGAATGCCACCAAACATTCATATCTTCCACCATACAATCATATCTAACTAATAGATGAGCAGCCACGTTCCTTTCTTTACCAACATGAAGCACTTCATAATAAGGAAAGACTTCAACAAAACTCTGATGTCATAAAAAAATAGGCCTAAAGGATTTTAGGGGATTTTTAGAATTTCAAATAATCAAACAATATGTAAAATGCAATGGAGATTAAATTAAATAAAAAACAAGCATATACCACAATAAGGCATGATTTTAACATGAAAAACTCCAATGGGGTAAAAAATCACGAATCAAATAAAGTCAAACAATTACAAAATATTTTCACACCATTTTTACACCCTAAGGATTGGGTTTTTCTCACTGCAACTCATTCTATTCACAGACATTCTTTCACTGTGCACCGTTCTCTACTTGATTAACTCACACCTTGATAATTTACAATGGCTTCAAAATTTCTACAAAAGATGTAGAAGTAATTACTCTCTAAAACAAAGCTTCAGCATTTCAACTCTCTAATGAAAGCTTTAAAGAAATGAAATCTTCAATGAGTAATCCATATTTACACTAAGGAGATGCATCCCTTATGTTGAGAGAAAATCCCTTTTCATAACCTACAATTTGTGCCTTAAGGTTAGAGTCTATATATGAACAAAACAGGAAAGTATGATACAAATAGGAAAGGTTTTCGCGTAAGTTGGTAGGTTGATGTGTATTGTCCGATCGATCGGATAGATTGGATAAAGTTTCCGTCTCAGGTTGGATCGATCGGATGTTTGCCCGATTGATCGGATGAATCTCAGTATAAATTTCTGCAAACTTTTCGATATCATAATTTTGCCATTTTAACTCCGATTGATACAATATTGGGCTCTACGAATATTTACTCGAAATGAGTTTTCTAATGATAGGTAGATTGCTGAAAGTTTTTGTTGGGGGGAGATCCTCTAGAATGGATTAATTCAATCTTAATAATATATGTGCAAACAATCAACCATGCAGCGGAAATAAAAAATCAAACCATAAGCACACACCACAAAAAGATACAGATTTTACGCGGAAATCCAAATGGGAAAAAACTAAGATCAAGAATCAAGCACTATGAATCATACTACAGTTACAAGATAATACTCACAACCCTTATCCATTTGCTTCTCAACCTAAGGACCTTGTGATTTCCTTGTATAGCTCTTTGCTGCAACGACCCCCTGCCGTTCTCTGTAACAGATCCAAGACACCTAGATACCTTCTAGATGTTGTACCTGACTCCTCAAAGCAATCTTCCACACTCAGAGAAGTAGAAGACAATGATCTCTAGAGTAGAACTTCAGCCATTTAACTCTCCAATGGAAGAACTCTAGAGAAAGTTGTAACACTCCGACCCAGCTTGACCTCATTTAGTGGCTAATTAATCTTGTTTTCGTGGCTAATTGTGTTTTTTTTGTGTTTTGATTCCGTTGCGGGTCATGTATAGGTAGTTGGGTTGAGTTTGACTTGGATTAAGTAGACCAAGCCCTTTTTCGTAATTTTAGCTTTTCTAAGACATGATCATTTTTGCATCATCTTGATGTCAACATGTGTCTTTTGTTGAGCTTGTCAACTTTCGTAACTACGTCTTTTGCAAACGATGTCGTATGATTCCATTGGACTCGGATTTGACTCGAAATGTAAATTTGTCTGAACCTTGGACTTGAATGTAAATTGACATCCACTTATCTTATATAACCTTCGTTCCAACGACCTAAGTTTTCTCCCTCACTTTCTTCTTTCACTGTTCACATGAAGGGCTTGCTCTCCCTCTCCTGAATTCTCTCCTCCATCATCGACCAAGCCAAAGTGAGGTTCCTTGCATTCTCAGTTGTGTTGATTGAGGTGAGTTGAAGTTCTCTTCCATCTCTCTCATCCTCTTCTTCTTCTTCTTCTACTTCTTGTTTCCACGATTGCATGGTGTGTTTTGATATTTTTACTGTTTCCCTAGCATGCATGTTTATAGTGGTGGTGTTTGGTTGTGTTTGAGCCCAAGGAGAGCAAGTTGTGTTATTGAATTCAAATAAGGCAAGTATAACCATAATCTGTAAGAACCCATGTTGGTATTTGTTTGGTTTTGGTTAATTCACATGAAATGGCATGGCAAACTTGTTTACAGCCCCAAATTGTTAGTATTCTATCTTATCTCTGTTGGATATTTGCAATTCTGATGGTTTCACAGGTTTTCTGTACTTGATTCAGAACTTGACTTCGTGCATGTACGGCTAAGCCATATGTCACCTATGGCTTAAAGTCCAGAGAGGGTAAAAACCCAGTTTTCCTCTACGGCCAGGGCACGGCTAAGCCGTGTATTGCACTACGGCTAAGCCGAACCTTAGCCGTGACCCAGCAGTAGATCAGTACAGGGTGCCTTCTTCTGGATTAACTGAAAGCAATCAATTTGACAGACCTTCTACAGCCCAGCTACGGCTAAGCCGTAGAACACACGCGGCTAAGTCGTAGAATAAAATACGGGTAAACCGTAATTGCGGATGAACAGTAAAGGGAACCGCGGTGGGGCCGCAATGCATATTACGGCTACGCCGTAAGATGCCTACGGCTAAGCCGTACGTTCACCTACGGCTAAGCCGTATCAACCCTAAAACAATGAATGACAAGGATAGGTGTAAGGGAAAGACCGATATGGCCTTCATGATAGAATGTAGAGCACCTAGACCTGCCCAACGGAATGTGATACAATGCGTGAATGATCTCGAGGGCTGCGAATCATTCATGTTCGTTATCCGGATGTTAAACACCTCCCCATGGGTGTTAGTTTAAGGGACTTCGTGCACCATCCGATTCAATGCAATACTAGACAACGGTGCATCGAATAACTTAAAACTACATCATCATGCACGGTTAGAAACACCGGATAATTAGATTAGCATTGGCTTGTAAATAATGATGATCCGATTTCGCATGATTTGTTGCATAACATATTGCATTCGATCATTGATCTCTACTCTCTAGTATGATTACTTGTTTTCTGTTACTTTCACATTGTGGTCCTTTACCTTGAGTATGCATGTGTAATTTCACGTATAAGACATGTTCGCAGATATGCACGTATGATATGTTGTCACGATCTACTCAGGGCTTTCATGATTGACTCTGTATGGTCAGGCATTACTTAGCCTTAGCCTTAGGATCCCGACGGGGTGAATTTGGTGTAGTTTTCATGGCCTTGCTGCAGTAAGGAAACGTCTTGGGGAACCGGACCCCAGGAAACCGAGACCCATTGTACCCTGGCCTGGACAATGGTGTTCTTTGCACGATACAAGATCCCTCTCTTGGGAGCATATGGCAATCTAGTAGCCACTAGTTATGTACACAGCATGTATACATTGATTCGCATAGCATATTTCTTTCTTGCATGACAGCCTAGTATACGAAAATGCCTTGTTTAATTTACATGATGTTCTTTATTCTATTAGACACAGGGTGTGTTAACTTGTTATGGTTTATACTTTGCTGAATCGTTGTATTCACAGTTGTTTTTGGTGTTGCAGGCTCAGATACCCCTGCCGACCCCTCGCCGGTGGGCCAAACTTCAGATGAGACCCCCGAGGCCCCATCAGGCCTAGAGGAGTGGATGTGATCACTCCCTCGGAGCGCGTCTTGGATCATACTTGTGCATGGCATAGGAGTCTTTCTTTTTGAGGATTTCCACACTTGTACACGTCATGATTGTATATATTATTTTATTCATTTTGTAAGACCTTCACATGTAATTATGTCAGTTCTGTCTTCGTATTCTCTTTTTGCACTGTTAGTTTGATGTTTCTAATATTTACAGCTTCTGCGTACATGTTTGGCACGTGTGAATGTTCCCTTGTGCGTGTGCATTTAGACCATGTCTACTTGTACAGGCACGGGAGTACGTGTGTCATTGGTTTGGCTTTTGCTAACCCCCGAACCCTGGGCTCGGGTTGTGACAAAGGTGATCTCCAATAGCAATCTTCTTCTTAGAATATTGAGATCTGTGTGCCTCTACTTAGGGTTGAGAGAGAACCCTCTTTTATAGCCCCAAATTCGTGCCTCACAAGTATAATACGATCAAGAAAGAAGTTGGCATCAAACAGGTAAGTTTCCCTTTAATTCGGACTGAAAAATCGCAAGTCAGCGTACTTTCTGCACTTGCCCGACCAGTCTGATAAATTGCCCAACCGGTCGGATTAAGGTTTTGCCTGGATGGAAATTTCAGCATTTTCCTCCAGACTTCCGGAGGTTATAACTTTCTCGTTTTAGCTCCGATTGAAGCGATTTTAGGCTCTACGGAATCCTCTCGAAAAGAGCTTTCCAACGGTAGGTTGCATGCCTATATCTGAAACTCGGTTTGTGAGATATAACCGTTTTAATCCATGTTATCCATAGAAAACCACTTCAATTTGTCGCTTTTTCTTCTATTTCTTCACTTCAGTACATCTGGCAACTCAAACCATTGTCCATACTGAAAGATATGTAAAATACAATACTAATAGACTCAAGTTTTGTCCAACCCATGAATTTGCCAATACAAAAATACTTGCACTTGCCCATATCTAATGCTTAATTTATGAGATATGACTTTTTTAATATATGTTATCTTTAGAAAAATACTTCAAAACACTACAATTTGTCCTTCTTTCTTGATTTCTTCACTTCAATGCATCTGGCGACTCATATCACAGTTCATACTTCAATAAATATAAAATACAATTTAATGGACCCAAAGTTTTATCCAATCCATGAATTAGCCAATATACAAAAATCTTTTCAAAGCCCTTGTCAAGAAAGTTATGAAGAAGTAGAGTTTAATGCATTTACCATTCATAAAGAATCACTTTCAAGCATGATTTCTCGAGCTCCCATGTGGTTAGATAGGTTGTTGGGGTCAAGAAATCTTACTTTGAGATAAATGTATAAGACATCCAATGTCCCCCGGCCTAAACCCTCGTGTAAACTATTCTATAGTATAGTTCTAATTCACATGCTTATGTGCTTTGATACGTTCTTCCCACCAACATGCATGTATGCGTACTTATTATTATTATTATTATTATTATTATTATTATTATTTGTATTGGCCCATAATAACATAATCATAGAGGAGAGACCATATTGAATAACACGGAAAAAGGAAAATACACACAGGTGTTGGGCAACTTGATTCAAATGACCTATGACAAATTGCAAATTAGAAGCTGTAACATATATATAATAAAAGTCACTTAAACCACTTTAATAATAACAAAAACGGATCGAGTCCATTAGAAATATTAGCCTTAAACGTGGATTCATGATTTAGTTTGATAGGTTTAACTATCTTATCATGATTTTCAACATATTACTAGCTCGACCACCCCTTCTTCATGTATGGGCATAATTAAAAGAAATATTTATGAGGGTCAAAACATTAAAAATCTAAATAGCTATATGAATTTATTGTACTTAAAACTCATTGACAGCAAAATTTTGTGTTTAATATTACAAAGCAAGCATAAGTGGTTAATTTCAACTTCAAAATACTAATAACTTGACAAACTTTCAAAATATTAATAACCTGCCAAATGACATATAAAAGGTGCAAACAAGAAAAAAAAGGATAAACATGAAGAATGAAAATAAAAAATAGCTAAAAACATAAAGCAATTTTATTGAAGTGCAAAAAAGCTACAAGAAAGAATGCGCCGAGTATATTAGAAAAGGAAAGAAAAAACAAAAAACAAAGAATACAATTAAAAACGGAGAAAAAATAATCAAAGACTATGAATAACTCTGTTTGGAATTTGTTATTGTTCTTTTAATTCCTCCTCCCTTGCTAATGGTTGTAATAACTTTTAGAAATAGTTTGAACAAAAGGCTCATTCCAAAATGATTTCTAGTGCAATCTTCTGTTTCTTTTGGAAAGTGAAATACAAAAGTTTCTACGAGCAAACAATTTCTTCCAACAAAAGGGGTATGAGACAAAGTAGAATCAGTTGATCGGTTGCACAACCACCCTGAGCAATCACCAAGAAACTTGAGTGAGAGCCGAGTCTTAGTCGGCCATAACTTGTTCTGACCATGCTTAATTCCAAACGACCTTACATCCATCAACCTAATCCAAAATCAACTTAAAAGGGTTATCTCTGAGACCAATCATCTGTCCCCATTATATCATTGCTCTAGATTACAGAACCATGGGCTCTTTCCATATGACCCGCCTCCACAGCATCGGTTAGCGTGTCCAATCTGGCCCGATGCTAGTTTAGGCCTCACCCATTCAGCTGTAGACCTCATTAGAGACAAATCTAGCCATCACTGAACTAACACCGAAGCCCATCCCATCGTTAACATCTGCACATTAATTTGTATAAACAAATGTACAGTCAAGACCTAGTCCATTTAACAGTTAGGCCTGTATAATGAGGACATTTTCAAGTCGAACGAATAAAAACACGTCCCAAATCCAGCGAAAAGTTGGGCCTTATGATGATTGGCCCAGGCCATATCATTGTCAACTCCTAGCCTCCTGCACAGTTTTTTTGGTAACTCAGCAAAAGGCATTGGAATTGAAGAGAGAGTCTGCACATGCGGGAAGAAGGCATATAGAAGTGGAAAGAGAATCCACGCATGCAAAAAAAAAGGTGGCATACTTATGGCTCAAACTCTGAATAATTAGGTAAAAACTGCTACTCCTTACCATTAGGGTAAGGAGCCATTCATAAACCTATCCAATGGCTGGTTTAGAATTTTTGTTTAAAAGGTGCAGATTCAAATATGAAATTGTATTTTTGGAACAAATACAAAATTTTCATGTGAATTTTGGAGGCTGATATAGGATTTTTATGTAGATTTTTGAAGTAAACTCAAAATTTTTACTATGATTTTAAAAGCAATATGAGGTCTAATGCGTGCGGCTGCCCATATGTAGATGTATATCGGTTTGCCTATAACCGTATGTACAATTGCTTCCTTCATGGGTAGGCGTGCCATGTCCATGCATTAAATTAGTTTTGCATACTTTTGTTTTTGTGGGAAGAGTGATTTTGAAAACGTTTTAGATCTCTTTGTGTATGAGAGGATCCCACACTTTGAATATATTTCTATTTCAATGGGAGAGAAGAATCTTGCATTTCTACTTCTCTTGTAAAAAATATGCCCATTTTTCTATCAAGGAAAACTAGAATAATTTTTTCCATAAAAAAAAAACCCTTACCAAGTTACAAAATAGTTAGCTATAGAAAATTAGAACTTTTATATCTTCTTTGGCGCAAAATGTCACACTGTACAAATCCACCATAGAGCTTGCTCGCTTGTATTAACAATACAGTGGAATTGAACACATGGAATTAATACTAAAGAGATTAGCTCCATGAAAAAACTGTAAAAGACTTAAGTGTGAAAGATATCTAGCAGTGGGTGTTGGATACGAGGGAGCAATGTAAATGAGAAATTGATTTTCCTTGGCAGACAGCTATGCATCCATTTCTTATCTTCTCAATAATTTGCTTTTCGATGAGAGGAGGCCATTGCTAGCAAGGCAGTTGGTTTGAGCTTTGGATTTGCTTTCCAAATCTCGAGTTTGAATCTCATCTCTTACCTTATCTAATTGTTATGTCTGTAACTATATACGTGCTTCTCAAGAAATAATCCATGATCCTCATAATTGGATGACTCCTGAGGGATACCCTGGTTCTAATATTAATTTTAAACTATTTTGGCATGAATTCCCCTATCTTCAAAGCAAACAAACAACCCCTACTACTTTTGGCACCGTAAAAGCTAGTTTCTTCTTATCATTTATCCCTCTGTATAGATTACAGAAAACTGATTTTCTTGTATGAAGAAAGGCGCGGTAAATATCTCAATCTTGACAATATACTAACCACTCATCTACCTTTGGCCCATTTGGTGAACGGTCCTGATCATAAGTACCATGAACCAAAGGTCTAATCTTGTTCTACCTCTTCATCCACACGGCACATATTAATAGAGTATCTACCTTGTCCTGCTCCAACCCCACACTTCCATTTTGGCGCCCTTTTTTCTCTCTCATCCCTCTCTCTCTCAGCTTTCTCTCGCGCTCTCTTTGCATTCTTCATTCATCTAAAACCTGGTTTTAGGGTTTTATCCGGCACCCGATCTAGGGTCTTGCAGGCGCCTTCCTTCGTGTCTCTCTCCAATCTATCATCCATGGCGGAACGTGCAGCAAAACGCCCAAAACTCGACAGAAGGTAACAATACCGCTTCCTGTTTAGGTTTTTCACTTTCAGTTCTTCTTCTTCTTCTTCTTCTCTGCATTAGGGCTCATGGATTCCCTTCTACTACACTCTCTTGTCTCTTCGCTGGTTTGCTGAGCAAAGTGTTGTCCTTTTCAGGGGCGATGATGGGTATTTGCCGGGGAACATTGTGGAGATCGAGATCCATAACTTCATGACCTACGATCACCTGAAATGCAAGCCGGGGACTCGTCTCAATCTGGTTATTGGACCGAACGGATCGGGAAAGAGCTCCCTCGTCTGCGCAATTGCGCTAGGGCTTGCTGGGGAGCCGCAGGTTCTGACTTTTTTGCCTCTTCTGTTATTCTGTGCTGAATTTAGTGTTGAAAGGAAATCTGAAGCTGGGTCTGGAAAAATTTAGGTTGGGATTGTGCTGTTGCGGATCTCAAGCTGTTTGAATGCTTTTGGCAATTCGGATGGTTATCCATTTTGTCGTGTGATTGGGCTCGGGCGGAAACAATATTTAGATGTGTTAGAAGTATTTGATTTTTGATATATGAGTTCTCTCCAGCTTATACTTGAGTGGGTAACTGTCTGTTCTGCCAAAATATTCTTAAAGGAAGTGATTCTTCATTTTAGCATTGATTATCAAGTCACTTTCTGATGCACTATTGAATTGATTTACAATGGGCTGGTTGATTAATGATGGAATTGCGGTTATCGACCTTGATGTTTATATTCCGACTGCATAACAGTTTGTGGGCCATTTCCTTGTTGTTAATGCTGGAAGCATTAATATAACTTGGTTTTTTTGATGGTTAGTTATTGGAGAAATTGCATACGAAATTTGTTTATGCAGCTCTGTTGATGGAATTTTACGTCGCAGCTACTTGGAAGAGCTACAAGTATTGGAGCATATGTTAAAAGGGGAGAGGAGTCTGGATTTATTAAGATTTCACTGAGAGGTGTCACTACTGAGGAGCGAATTTGCATCACACGGAAGATAAATACGCAGAATAGGTCCGAATGGCTACTCAATGGTAAGATATCGCACCAAACTCTCTCTCTCTCTAGTTAATCTTTGTAAGGGATTTGGAACTATTGTTTTTCCCTTACTACATCGTTGCATTCTTCATTTCATTGCATAGTTCTTTGAAAGCTAACATATCTTTTGTTATTCATGTTATGATATCTTGAAAATCCGTCTTTTTAGGTTTTGGTTGGTGGGGGGTTGTTTGAGAAATGAGAAGGCAAATTACTATGTATTAATGATTGCTTCTGGAAAACTGGAAAAATTTAACACTATCTTAATGTGCTTCCCAATTTCCGCATGATCTGAACAAGTGGTAAACTGGTAAACACCAATTTCTCACATATTGCATGGATAGATTCCATAATACCTTGGTGTGGGTCAGATGAACCTTGAGAATGTGTTTGTGCGACAGTCTTTTCCACAGAACTGCAGTAGAAAGCCAATAGTAAAGCCGGCGGAAATGTTTACGTTTGTTTGGTGCACATGGTTTTGGCGAAGAAAAAGGTCGAAAAGGTATTCATTTTCATCGCATACGTGGATCTCATGTTCCTACCTATTCCGTAGGATTTTTGGCATTGCGGAAGACGGTACCCGTAGAAACAGGTCCTAAGAGTGAAGTCTAGTCAATTTTCCACTAGTTGATGATTGAAGTGGTCTTTGAGATCCGAGGGCCATGGCCACAAGTTTGGTCATCTAACAACTTTGTATGATACTTGGAAGGCTGCCAACCAATTCATGGTGAGCCTCAAGATCAATGGGAGCTTGGAAGCTGTTATGGTGGCTGCTTTTTTGTTGTGTTGAGAGGAGGAGAGGGGGAGGGGGGAGGGTGTGGCGTGGGAGGAGTTGGATCTGTGAGCCTATGTAAATAAGTGGCATTTGCAAATGATATTAGGAGAGACAACTGGGAAATTAGAGGGGCCCCCACTTGTTGTTCCAGGATCTAGAGAGGCATTGCCAACGTTAGTGTGTTCCTTTTGTCACATGTGGGTAGTGGGCTTGGGTAGTTACAAATGGTACCGGAGCCGGAGGACAGCTCTATTTTCGGTGGGGGAGAGTGAGGCCCCAATCTGCCTAGGTAATCTCTTGAGGCAAGATTGGGCAAGAGCCTTGGTGCGTCGGCCTATGAGCCAAGATAGAGGACTCCATAGGGGTAAGGGTGGAATGCTTTGGTTAGTACTATGAGACTTTGTTTAAGTCCCACATTGGACATATGCAAGTCCTGATCCTAGTATATAAGTATGGCCTTGGCCTTAACTCCACATGAGGCCTTGTGCTTGGGAATTTGTCTTGATTTGGTCTTGCTTGCTTGCCCAATGAAACAAATGAAACCTCTGTTGTGCACTTTGATGACAGTTGGGTAGGACAATATTATGTTTGGGGCCCTCCCAAGATGAGGTCTTTTAAAATTGAGGCAAGATTGGGTTGAACTCCCATGAGCCAGAGCAGATAGTATCATGTGGGTAGTGGGGTCGGGTTGTTACACTTTTCCGCCCCTCATATATGGTTTCGCATTGGTGATCACTCTAAAATTCAGGTATGGTTGGATTCCTAGCTAGGGATTGCTCGCTTAGCATGAGATTCTCAATCTTATCTAGATTTGCTACTAACAGGGCAGCATTGGTTGCTTTGAAAGGAGGGAAAGGGAATTGAGGCCCTACTTTCTGCAGAAATGTTATGATTGGATAAACAATTAAGCTTATTGTCCATATTCAGTCTTTGCAAGTTACTATGGGAGGCAATGGGTCGGGGTTGGATGAATGTTTAGAACTGTGGTTGAATAGGCTCAAGTTGAAGTGGTCCATTCATTAATTTGGTTGAAAATATCAAATCAAACAGAACCAGGAAATTAAAAGGATCAACTCGAATACTTAATTAACTGGTTGGTTTTGAGGTTGGGTTGGTGGGTCATGGATTCATGGTACAACTAGTTGGCTTCAAGTTGGGTTGGTGGGTCCAATAGCAAGAATAGATTTAACCTGAACCTGACCAATTTGTTAAATGGGCGAGAAATGTCAATCCCATCTTTGAATTACTTGGTCAGGTTATAAATTATCGTTCCTACGAGCTATTTCTATTCTGAGGTCGAGCACATGCTACAGGTTTTGGTTAGGTTCAATCATGGCCAAGTTCCAGTCAGTTCCTTAATATAAGATCTTATTACGAGGATGTGGTACTGCCAGTGTCCTAATTACTTCACTTGGCAAGCCAAGGCATTTTCAAGGGTAGTAACTTTGGCATGGATTTCAATAAGAGCTCAGGTCCTTTGGACTTGCTATGCGACTCGGCCGTGTCGACTGGAAATCGGCCATGGCCAAGTCGGGTTCCGAATCCAAGTTTTTAAACCCTGAGCAGAAGTCTTACACTTATAGATTCACCAAACTATATTTTCTACTTTCTAATTTCTTTTTGCTGGCACACAACTCATCCAAGTAGACTCAATTTGAGGGGGATCGAGTTCCTCCTCAATTTTTAAAACCTTGCTTGGAAGGCCTTCGTGATATGTAATAGTGGTTGTTCCATAAAGTCACAAATGTTGGCTTTGAGGATAGCCATTAGCCATATGTGAAGTTCTCTGTCTAAATTTTAGGCATATCATTGTGAACGGTGATACTTTGTGAGCTATGCAGTGGGCCCTGGTATGAGTAAGGCCCAGTGTGTCTTGCAGATGGGATTGAAGAAGCAGTTGATTTGGTGCCTCATTCTATCAGGTTAAAAGAAGCATAATTTTCGTGGCTGATATTTTGGCTGAGGAGGTGTTAGCCAAAGTGGTTGATCATAACTTAGTGGAATAAATCTTTTTGTATTTTTTCCTGGATTAATTCCCCATTTGTGGTTGCCCTTTTAGGCTTGCCTTTTTTACATTGTTGCTTTTTTATATATCTCCATTCTGTCATGTTATTTTTAATAAAAGTTAAAAAAAAAGAAGAAAAAGTAGTGAGTTGTCACAAGATGCAGGAAGGTCAACAAGTGAGGAACTTTTGCTGGGTGTGTGATATAGCTCTGTAGTTGATTAGTGTTTCTCTAATTTTCTTGGGTCTTTCTCTTTAAAGGCATTTTTGTGCACGTGCCACAAAAAATCAGTTTCGCAGAAAATTAAGAAGCATAGATACTTCTAAGAATGTGATGTATTCGTGTCAGACATGTGTCGGACATGTGTAGGACACTGACACTCTTTAGGCACTCTCGGATATGTGTCCGATACTATTTTAGCTATGTCCATAGTTTATAACTAAAAATCTTAATTTTGGACACTTGTCCGACACTCTTTTTGCAATGTGTCCTACAATTCTTAGCCCATATCTATGACTAAAAAATAAACGTGTGGTTGATATTTCTTAGAGACTTTGTTAACATGTGGTTATTAAAACTTGTAAACTTGATATATAACAATTTTATACCATGGAAAAATGTATGCTTGTAAATATTAATCAAATCACAAGCAAAAAACAAATAAATCTTTCACTAAAGAATGAGCCTCGAGATTGGCTTCTCTTTTGCTTTTTTTTTTTTTTTTTTTTTTTTGGGAGGGAGGGGAAAGAGATGGTTCTCCCTATTCTTTGTATGGATTTTATGGAAGGATATTTCATGTTTAATGATTATGAATTATGTTTTAGTGTTGTATTGATATTTGATAAGTTAAAATGTTGGTTAGTTGGTACTTGAATTTTTATTTTTTGATTGCTAAATTGATTAAAAAGTTAAAATGATATTATTTTTTTAGTATATGATTATATATAAAAATTAATATATTATTAATGTATCCCTCGATGTGTCCATGTCCTACTTTTTTGAAGAATGCCGTGTCGGTGTGTCCGTGTCGTGTCATATCTTTGTCCGATGTCCGTGTCTGTCCTTTTTAGGTAGAAATTTTCCTCTTCCATAGAATTTTTTTTCCTACCTCCCCAGTAGGAATTTATTTTCTGAGGCACACTAGACATGGATTTTACTGGAGCATGGAAAACCAGTTTTGGAATCCTCATTTTTATTGTGGTAAATCAGCTACAGAAACGTGTGCTAAAAAAAGTAGTTGCATTTGCACCAATGTTCTGTGTTGAAAGGGAACCAGAATTGGTTGGATATCGTCCAATAACTAAGATGTGGGTCATTGGAGGATTATATGTATTTAATTATTTGGTTCCCTGGACATGGATTCTACGGGTGCATGGAAAACCATTTCCTCAATCCTCAGATTTTTGTGGTAATTCAGCTACAAAAACGTTTACAAAAAAAAAGTAGTTGCATTTGCATCAATGTTCTGTGCTGAAAGGGAGCCAAAATTGGTTGGATATAGTCTGATAACTAAGATGTTGGTCATTGGAGGATTACGCGTATTTAAGTATTTGGTTCTCTAAAATTTATTATGATCCAGAAATATTCATAATCTTTTTCTTTTTATATTTCCTTTTTACTTTTTGGTTTTATTAATGTTGATGGTTTAGACCAATGATTAGTATGGATTTCCCAGGTAAAATTGTTGCAAAACGAGATGTGATTGAAGTCATTCAAAGGTTTAACATTCAAGTCAACAATTTGACTCAGGTTAGTTTATGGACATCTTTTTACAAAAAATGCACGTCTTTCGCTATTGTTGTGAACTCTCTTTTGCATATATCAATGAGTTGTAATATGAATCATTTTTCTTTCAATGCAATTCGAATTGGCAGTGTGATACGAATCAGTTTCCTATACATACTGATGCAGGCCATAATAATGGGCCCCGTTTGAAAGTCTACACCTGTAGGCCCAAAGCACAGTAGACTTGTAGTAGACTATATTAATAGTAGTTGCTTTAGTTGTTTTATTGATATTTGGCAAGTCCCGTTGTATTTAATTTAGGACTTCTTATTTGTTTAGAATTAGTTGTTTCCTTTCTTAGATGATGTTTTAGTTATAAATAAGGATGTAATTTCTTCAAGAGAGAGAAACTTTCATATTGAATAAAGATTTGGAATTGGTTTTCAGTTGAGAGAGTTTATTTGTCTTTGGTGAGGCACCTAGACAACTTATCCTTAAGCCTTTTGGCTTGGAGATTAGCCCGTTGGCTAATCTTCTTCCCCTGCGCTGCTTCAATTGGTATCAGAGACGAAGATCCAATCTTGGACCGCCGTTTGATCGTCGATTCGAGGTAACATATCTCTCCCAGTCATCATCCCTCCTCGTCCGTCCTTTTCCATTCCCTCACCATAGCACCCCACCGCACTCCATTCATCTCCATCTCCATCTCCTCCACTGCCACCAACCTCACCCCCGAGTCCCCAAACTCCCCTGTCAACTCTCTGGAACCCTCACCGGCAACCAATCCAGACTCAATCCCCTTTCCGGCACCCACCCGATCCATCCCCGACCCGATCCAACCCCGCAGCCCACCGGAACACTCTCCATCGCCCCAGCCGAACCCACCCCCTTCGATCACGGTCATCCATCCCCACTCCCAGACCCCCATATCTCCAGCCACACCCCTTCACGAGACCACTTTCGACTATATCCCTTTCCATTGAAACCAAACGCCATCTCCAACACTGCTGTAACCAACCCACCACCGTCCCAGCCTCCGATCCTCTCTGCTCAGCAAAACCCCAAACCAAGAAAAGAAACAGAGCGAGAGAGAGAAGGCAGACCCAGACGCGAAAGACAGAGCACAGGCGACGAAGAGACCAAGAGATCGCCTGCTGGAGTTTTCTCTCGCTATCGCCGGCCGGAACCCACCATCGCCATCGCTTGCTGGACTTCTCTCTCGCCATCGACGGCTGGAACCCACCATCGCGATCGCCTGCTGGCGTTCTCCATCGCCATCGCCGGCTGGACTCCACTGTCGTCGAGAAGCTAAGCCTCTTCCTTCCTCTCTTTCCTTTTCGTTTTTCCTTCCTCTCTTTTCTTTTTGTTTCTGCTACAGAACACTTTCCCCTTTTTTATCTATCTTCTCCTTAATGTAGCAAGAGGAAAGTTGAGCAGTTGGGCCGATAGCAATTTGGGCCAAAACTGCTGACCCAACACCCACCCCAGTCCACCCCAGTCCAACCCACTTTTGAATCAGTCCAGGTCTGACCTGACCCAGACCTGACAGGCCTGCCCTGCTTCAGCCCAGGCCCACAACAGCTGCCCGATTCAGCCCAAGCCCATAGCAGCAAAACATTCAGTCCGGGTCTGACCTGACCCAAACCTGACAGGCCTGCCCTGCTTCAGCCCAGGCCCACAGCAGCTGTCCGATTCAGCCCAGGCCCACAGCAGCTGCCTTGATTCAGCCCAGGCCCACAGCAAAAAAAAAAAAAAAAAAAAAAGAAAAACAAAAGAAAAAGAAAAAAAAAACACCAGCAGTCTTTTGTTTCCTTTGCTTTCTATAAGCAATGTCAACCCGCAGCGGTCAGTCATATCGGGCAGATTTTCTGATCATCAACGTGATGCCATGTTAATAGAGTTGATTGAAAGAGTACATGCGTTGGAAGAACTGTCCCGCGGTTCATAGAGGCCTCCTGCTCCCGAAGCATCCTCTAGCGCTGGAAACCAACAAAATTCCGGCCGGCCAGCAGAAACAGGCCCGCAAGAATCTATTCATGATTTCATTCAGCGTCTTCTTACTGAAAAAGACCTTGCAGACACACCTGCTGCACCAAAAATTGATGATATCACAAAGCGAGTCAAAATTGATATATCTGATTTCTCTGGCCGTCTCAATCCAAAGGCTTTCATTGACTGGCTCAATTCTCTCGAAGATTATTTCTCTTGGTATCATATGGATGATGCACATTGACAACATTATTATTTATTGAATTGTTTATATCATGCATGCCATAGTATGAGTTGATTTAATAGAATAAACAAAATGTATCAAATCATCTTTTCAACATTTAATATTAATATTATATTTTTCTCTATATTTATGTATTATTTTTCTAATTTTTTTTCTAAAATGTCACTCTGAAATGTGTTGATGGAATTATGAATTGGCAGAAACATTTCAGTTTGGAAGCTAAATTGAAATAGGGTCTGAAGTGAATTTCTCAACTAAGTTTCACCATCAATCACAATCATACAATTTTCTGCATTTACCGTTTCCAAGGAAAGATGTTATTTTGCAACCATCTCTTCTCAATATTTGGCATGGTGTTGTTTTAAAAAAAAGTTGGCATGGTGTTCCTTTACCTTTGATTCATCAGGATTTCAGCTTTGATACTTCAGCGTTGATAGACATGAACTTGCTCTAGTTTTCCTCTTTGTGTCTGTGGTCAACAACTTAGATTCTGGCTCATCATGCCCTTCAACCCCTTGTTCTTCTATCACATGGGTTGAAGCTTTTGGGATGTCATTGTGTCATAGAAATGACAAGCGACCTCTTTCTCAGCAGTGATAACACATGCAGATTATTCTTTTCCTTCCTCGTTTCATTATTAGAATTAAAACTTGATTCCATAGCTTGGCTTGATTTCATTTGCATGCTTGTATGAGATGACACAGACAATTGGCTTATCCCCTTATAAGATGTGAGCTTACGAGCTTGATGAATGGTGATTTTTTTTTGCCTTTAATGCATGTTGCACCACTATATTGACTGCCTCAAAGTTTTGAGAAGCTAAGAGATGTATGTCCACTCAAAGACCGTAATGATACCTCCAATCTGTGAGACACACCTTGCTTGCAATAGGAAAAACTCCTCGGTATACTCAACTACTGACTTGTTGCCTTGTTTTAAATCTTGAAGTTTGGTGAACAAGTCTCTCTGATAGTTCATTGGAGGAAATTTCCGTTTCATCAGATTCCACATCTTTGCCCAAGTTTCCACTAAATCCATATTCTTGCGTCTCCATTGTCATTGCAACTTAGTCCGCCACCAAATAGCTACATACCCATGAAATCTAGTATCTACTAATTTCACTTAGTGACCATTTGTCACATTTTTTTTTGGGGAATACATTCTCCACAAGCAAAGAAGGGCGGCTTGGCCCAACGGTAAAAGCTTACTGGTAGCGTTTTGGAGGACGTGGGTTCAAGTCATGGAAACATCTTCTTTAAAATGAAGGTAAGACTGCGTACATCTTGCGCTCCCTAGACCCCGCTGTGCGGGAGTCTCGTGCACTGGGCCGCCCTTTTTTTAATACATTCTCCACAGGCACTAGCCATCGATGAATGTTTCTGGTTACATTTTGTTGTCATGCTTAGGAATTACATTTTTGATACCCAGATCCCTATATACGTTAGGAGGACCCTAGCTATGTTGATTCTGAAAGTTTTGCTCTTCTTCTTGATGGTTATCTTTCCAAGAGTTGTTCTTGTGGTTGAGCTCAAGATTTCCACAAGTCAAGCATCCATTCGACTTAGCAGCAATTGTATTTGTGGAAGACAGGTGATGTTATCCCTAATCTGATTGACATCAGCGGCTAATCAGGCATGACTTGTGGTGAATTGGCGGCTAATCAGGCATGACTTGTGGTGAATTGGAGGACAATTGGTAGTAGTCCATTATCAACTCATCTAGTTGTTTTCCTGTACCACAGATTGATTCACTTATTTGTTTTCCTATACCACAGATTGATTCACTTATTTGTTCTAGGGTGAAAATGGTCATCTCTACTTTTTTTAGGCATTTTCTCTTTTTTATAATATGCAGCAGAAACTGAAAATTAAAATAGACTAACGAGAGGTGAAGATTTTGTTTGTAGGAGTCCTTATGTGGAAAAAGATTGACAATCCGAGTTTGAATGACTCCAGAAATTGTAGTTGAATATTGGTCGTTGATTTGGTTAAACTAGGTTATTGACCAGCTGACATCGGTGTTCGCTCTTGGCTTGACCCCTGTGTTTGAGTAAAGGGGAAGAAATTCTCCCCTTCTCTTCTTGTCTTTCTTTCCCTCTCTCTCTCTATCTCTGTGTGTGTCTCTGTGTGTGTGTGTGTCTCTCTCTCTTTCTCTATGTGTTCCCTTCTAGGAAGCACGAACACCTCTCTGGAGCCGGCGTGTCAGTGTCCGACACGTCTGGGACACGGATAAGCTCCGGACATGCTCGAACACGTCCGGGACACTCATAAAGTGTCTTTTTTTTTAATTTTATTTTTTTAATTATGGACGCGGGTTGGACATGGCTTCGACTTGGTGGGACACCGCTCAACACGGATTGGGACACGGCCAAAAAAAAAAAAAACGAACTGTATTTTTTTGCATCAAAATTAGAAAAGGTAAATCAAGGAGGGGGTAAATGGAATTTTAATATTATAACAGCAGCTCTTCGATCCCCCAATTTCATTTTCTTTCCCTCCCGAAACTGCAGAAGCCCTTTCTCTCTCTCGCCAAACCTATTCTCCCTGTTGAACGCCATTTGCATCGAGTCCCATCATCGGCGCGAAACTCCATTCCGGCTGCGAGATCCCATTCCGGCGGCGAAACCCAAGAGCCCATCGAAGCCCCATCTCGTCTGCGAAACCCGACAACCCAACGAAACCCTAGGAACCCATTAGCGTAACCCCATCAGGCTATCATCGTCTGAGAAGAAGAAGGAGCAGGAGAAAAAGAAGAAGAAGAAGAAGGAGAAAAAGAAGAAGAAGCAGCAGCAGCAGCAGAGAGGGAAAGAGAAAAAAAAAAGTCTGCTGGTACTCGTCCACTGTCTACGAGAAGGAGGAGAAGAAAACGAAGAAGCAGGAGGAGAAGAAGAAGAAGGAGAAAGGGAAAGAAAAAAAAGAATCACTGTTTGCCATCAGCTGGACCATTACCGTCTGCCGTTCGCCATCTGTTCGCCATCTGAGAAGAAGATTAACAAGAAGAAGTTGAATCACTGTCTGCTGGTACTCCTGCTCCTGCAGTGATGTCTCTTCTCCTTTTCTTTTTTTTTTTTTTTTGAGAAGAAGGTCTGTGATGTCTCTTTTTTTTTCTTTTTTCTTTTTTTTATCCCTCCTTTGCTAGGCCTTTTTTTATAAAATGATGTGCTGTTGTGCTGCTATTCATTTTTTTTTCTTTTTTCTTTTTTTTTAAATGATGTGCTGCTGTACTGCCATGATACTTACTTGCGGTCTGCTGTTCATTTTTTTCATTTTTTTTTAAATGATGTGCTGCTGTAATACTTGCCTGCCATCTGTTGTTCATTTTTTTTTCTTTTTTTTTTGCTGCTGTGCCTTTTTTTTAAATTCTTTTTCCTTTTGATTTATTGTTTGCCTTTGCCTTTGCTTTTTTTATGAAATGATGTGCTGGGGCTTATTTGCTTTGCAATATCTTAATACTTGCTTGCCTTTTTTTATGAAATGATGTTGAAAGGCTTGCCCGCCTTTACCCTTGCTATGGCTGCCTTTGCCTTTTTTTTTTCTTTTTAATTGCTGTTGTGTGTTGTTGATTTGATACTATATCCTGTTAATTTGTTGTTAATGCTGGTGCTAATTTGTTGTTATATTATATAGATTTGGAATTTGGCAATATGAGTTCTATTGGTTGCTCTAGCTCTAGCTCTAGTTCTAGCTCTATTGGCAATATTTATTTTTTGATTGATTATATGTATATATAAATAAATATATATTATTAACGTGTTCCCGACATGTCCGTGTCCTACTTTTTTGGGAAATGTCGTGTCGGCGTGTCCATGTCGTATCGTATCCGTGTCCCGTGTCCCGTGTCTGTGCTTCATAGGTTCCCTTCTTTTGCCTTTTATACTTTTGTCCTTTTTCTTGAACGAAACCAATCCCTTTCTTCTCTTTACTCTGTTGTTTTCTTGCAAACAGAAGCAAATACCTTCTTTTCTTTTTCTTCTTTTTTCCTTTTTCCTCCCTTCTTTCTTTTGGCTGAGTGGAAAAGGGTGTTGTTCTATGGTTCTTATATTAGTAGCACAATCAATGCCTCTTATGAACAGCCCATTGACAAAATGGCATAGAAGACTCTACAAACTTGAAGGGAAGAAGAATAGCTACCCTCGAAACCCCTTAACTCTCATCTCCTTTGTGCAGGTTTTTTTTTCCTTCTATTTTTCTTGTAAAGAGAAATTGAAATAGGGTCTTTGTATCAAATCCATTGACTGTTCATGAAGCTCTGATACAAAATTGATCCATACCCTCTCAAGGTTTGCAACGAAGTGCAAAAGCACTAAAAATACATCTTCAGGAAACTCACACAGAGAAGTGAACCTCAAAGGGAAAACTCAATCCACGAAGGAAATTTTTTATTAATCTTTAAAACTACCTTTAATTTCTATAATGCTCATATATATAGGAAAGCTAACATTAGAATCTAGCACTCCTTATGAAGCTAGGAAACTGAGCAAAGACTTCTGCTGGAATTAGAAGGCTAACCCGAAATTGAAACTCACTAAAGAAATAAAATCAGATGTCTTTGGTTCCACCACAACCACAGGTGTGAAATAAAATCAGATGTCTTTTGTTCCACCACAACCACAGGTGTGGTTGTGCGGGACATAAGCTTCGCATCATTGTGTGACAAATTTTGTGGTTTCTTCCCAATTTTCTGACCAAATATTTTAGAGTAATCAAAAAATCAGATTGACTACTATGGAATTGGATGGGACTCATTAGTGGTCACATGATCAGCCATTTCTCTTATGAATTAAGCTCTCCTAGGCATATAGCCATGGGGATCTGATGAACAAAAATGGGATATTAACTTCTAAGAGATTCACATCATCTTGTCATGTGAATTTGCACATGGGATAGGGTGAAGTGATTGGCAATGGGGGTTGGTTAGTGGTTTCCATAGTGGAACCCAAATTTGTCGAAGATTTTCAACTGGCTGTCTGTTTCAGCTTGTTGGGTGGGTTTTGGGAGGATATTTGAGTACGGCGATAGTTTGCTGTCTCCTTTGTCTCAATGTCACAATTTTGCTCCTCATCAAGAAAGTCTAAAGTGGAGTTTTCTCCACCACTGGCAGCCTCCACTCGATGTTTCTGTTGATGTTTGTCATGGTTAACAATGGTAGTGTGATTCCTGTCCATAGAAACAGCTTTCAGCATTGGGTAATTGCCTCCTTTTTCTCATCTAAATGGTACATCCTGTTGGAGTTGAATGTGGAACAAGGGTATTTAGTCCAAATTATGTTTATTATCACAAAGTGGATTATGAATCTGAGAGCTAAAGTAAAATTGAACCTCGTTTATCATTGAGTTCTTACCTGGACCAATATAATATATTTCCTGTTGAATTATAACTATTACGGAGGACATGTTGGCAGGACTTCAGTATTTTACTCTAGTAGGTCATTACGGAGGACATGTTGGCAGGACTTCAGTATTTTACTCTAGTAGGTCATTATGTAATGCAGAGAGGGAGGGAGATCACCATGAAACTACCCCATTTGGTACCACTTTTTAAAATTTTTTTACTTTTATTATCTAATGATAAGCAAACAAAAAGAGAATCTATTTGCATGTCATATCATCATCATCACCACCAAAGCCTTGGTCAACTATGTTTGGGTCGGCTTTATGAAAAATTTTTTTTGCCTGAGAATTTGTGTTGGACCTGCGACTGCGAGACAAAAGTTTTATGCTGGCATACTTACCTGATGCAGCCCTCCTTTATCCGAGCTTGTGACTAGCAGTTACGACAGAGTGGTGGGGATAAGTTGCATGGCATATATATGTATGCATGTGCACGTGTGACTCACCTTTCTGAAGAAGTAAAGAAAATAACCTATTTATGTGGCTTACTGATGTGGATGGCTCGCTGCATCATTCTCACCTGGTTAGAGAGGGGGGACCTCAAATTCATAAACTTCCACCTGATTGAATATCTTTAAAATATGAATGGCGAGTAGATGTCACATAGAATTTGGAAGGCATCTGTACTCCATGTTGGGATGTCTGACTCTAATTGAATGGGTAGATATCACAAAATTTACCAAATAATATTTGCATATTAATTCTTTGCTTTGGAAAGTTCACATTTCTTTGTATTATCTCGTGGTAAGAGTTGTTGGTTCTTACCTGCCTGACCAGGGTTCAAACCTGGCCAGCCACCTTTCCTCACCTGAGGACGTGTTGCCTCACCTGAGTCCTTCCCTCACTAGAGGGTTCCCCAACCTCACATGAAGTGTCTCCCCTCCCCTGAGGGCTGGGACTTTGGATCTTCTGATAAATAATGGAAAGTACTTGCGTTATCGTTTCTGTTTTGCTAGTTTATTCATTTCATTGCTTTTGAGTTTTCTGTATTGTCCCTGATCCTTCTTGAAATCCTATTGTTTCTCCTACTTTTTCTAGTTTTTACCTCAAGACAGAGTTTGTGAATTTGCCAAGCTTACTCCTATACAACTTCTGGAAGAGACAGAAAAAGCTGTTGGGAATCCTGAACTTCCTGTTCAACATAGTGCTCTCATTGATAAGAGTCACGAACTGAAGAAACTTGAAGTGGTGGGTCTCTCTATTCACTTGTTTTCATCGTGGACAAAGCTGAAGAATTAATATACTTTCTAGAACTTCTCTATTGAAATAATATCCCGTTCTCTTATTAGTGAATTCTTAACATTTCTTAGTAATCAAAGTCATTTTTTGAAAAATTTCCGAACTCTTGACAATCTAGTGAACTTTTCTTGAGCAATGACAATCTTGTTGATTTTTTCTAGGCTGTGAAGCAAAACGGGGATACTCTGAATCAGCTAAAGGCGCTTAATGCGGAACAAGAGAAGGATGTAGAGCGGCTCCGTCAAAGGGAACAACTTTTGGCAAAGGTTAGAGTCTGCAGGGTTATTACTTTCTTTTTTCTTTTATTGGATTATGCTGTTTCTGATGCTTTTGCCCTGCAATATGAAGGTTGACTTGATGAAAAAGAAGCTACCTTGGCTCAAGTACGATATGAAGAAGATGGAATACATGCAGGCAAAAGAACAGGAGAATGACGCCAAGAGAAGTCTAGATGAATTGGCTAAGACCTTGAATACTCTCTCTGGGCCTATCAAGTATTTTCTTAAGCAGTAACTCATGAATATGGAATCATAATCTGTTACTATTTGTATTCTATTGGGAATTTCTTGCTATTTTAATACCACTTATGCAATTATAAATATGTAAAATTGACAAAAGTAAGTATAAGTTACATATTCAACTCCTTGGTGCTGGTAGCACTTGCGCAACCTTCTTGTGGGGCCCACCACCCATGACATATCAATTCAGCATATGGGTTTGATGTGTATGTTACTGTGAGGATAGTGGATGGGTGAAAAAGTTGAAATAACCTTAACCCTTGATAAAAATGGCACGCACTCTTGTGTTCCCCACCTGGAATGTATCAATTTAGCCGGGCATATGACGCATATGGTAACAGAAGAATTTGAAGCGGTCCATATATGACTCCAATGAAACACCCTTGATTTTAACCTTCAAAACCCCAAGATTCAATAATTTTACAAGTGCTCCATTTTTGTGATTAAATCCAATGATGGAAAATGTTTGGATTAGTGTCAAAATTGTGGAGTACCAATTCACAGTTGGTAAGTGTGAAGTGCTTGGATTAGTCATTACTTGGGCTCCACCAGATGGAATAGAAGGATAAAAGAGGCACAGAAATAGGGGGTTGGTATTGAGATTCTGCCAGTATATAAACATTTGGTCTTTTCGCCCAACATAGTTGGGACATTATGATGATGATGATGTTTTTGTTGACGACGATGATGATAAATATGCATTTTCAGCTATAAAGTTCATATGCATAAATATGGCAGATTTGCATCATTTTGATAACCAATGCGCCATTATCTGTATCATGTTTTTGGGCCTAAAGCTGCTTTTACACAGTTGCCTACTCGCTTCCATATATTTTCTCCTATAATTATTCGATCAGAAATGCAAATCATCAAAAAAAAAAAAAAAACACCGAATGTATTAAACTTCTACAATTTGTTCTAGGCTAATTTATTTGATTGTTTTCATTTCACATATCAGTACATTACTGTTGTACAAGATATTTGAGAGGTTTGAAAGTTATTGATTGGGATGCATGCTTTTTAGTTTTGGCATTCCATCTATCATCTTCTTTCATGTAATGAATGCTATTACCAATTCATTAATTCATGATGTAGGGAAAGAAAGAAACAGAAAGGAATTCAAGAATCAGCTTGTAAGAAAGTAAATGATGCAACAGCTGAGAATTCCAATAAACGACTGGGGCTTCTAGAGAGAGAAAACCAATTGGTGAGTTGTTTATAACTCAAAAGTCACCATTTTTTTTGTTGATCCACAATGGTGGTTTTGAATTTTAAGCATGGATATACAGGGGGTGAAAGTTCGGGCCAAATATGATGAGATGGAAGAGTTGAGGACACTGGAAAAATCTCGTCAGCGAAGGATTTTGAAAGCTAGAGAAGATCTTGCTGCTGCTGAATTGGAACTTGCAAATCTGCCTTTGTATGCACCTCCAAGTGATGAGATGGTATGTTATAATTGCTTATCCTTTTTCTACCAAAAAAAAGAAAATATTAGCCTTGCTCGTCTAGAATTGCTTACCCTTGTTCTTCCTTTAATCTGTGCTGCAATGACTTGTTCTTTTAGGGCCTGTTTGGCAAAAGTCGTATTTGTTTGAAATAGAGCTGTTTCAATTAGACTTTATGACAAATAAACTGTTATTATGTCTGATTCAATTGGTAAAAGCAAAAACTTGTCATATTGGTAAAGTTATTTGGGCAAAGTTTTCTTTTAGTAAAACTAGTACAGGCTAATTTTTCAAAAATGGAAAAGTAATATAGGCAAATTAGTCATATTATGTTTTTTTTGAACGCAACAAGGGATTATATTGAAATTAAGAAATTACAACCATGAGTGCACCGGAAAACATAACCATAAAACACTTCCCACAACATAATTGGTATAAGAGATGATTTCTGAAGCCCAACCATAACTATATGACAATAGCACTTAGATTACATTGATGATCAGCTCCTTGGTTTGCTAGACAATCTGCCATGCCTTTTCGCTGATCTGCTCATATTATGAAAGTTACATGGGAAAACTTGTGAAGAAAAAAGAGAGCAGCACGTGTCTTATTACTTTAGATATTTAAAGTTGGTTGAATTAGACATCCACATGAACATTACCAAACAGTCTAAAGCACACAGTACAAGTGGTAGGGGTGTTAATGGACTGTGCTGGCCTGACCTTGACCCCGCTCCAGCCTGCTTTGGCCTGGTCTTGGGCCTTAACTTTTAGTGCCGGGCTGGGCTCGGGTTATTTATCTGGGCACATTTAATAGATGGTATGGTCCGGGCTTGGATTAAGTGGTAGAGAGCCAAAGCCTAGCCTGGCCCGGCCTGGCCTGGCTTGGCCCTACTGTAAAAAATAAAATGTAGAAAGAGAGATTGACAGGACTTGAACACATGACATTTCTTTGAGACGCAACTAACCAAACCAATTGAACTAATACTTAGGACATTGCAAGAAGATCCTTTTCCCCCTTATAATGTCAACTTGGGCTAGGCTCGGGCTTTATATTCTTCAGGCTGGCTGGGCTGGGGCTAGCTAGTTATGGCCCAAGCTAGGCTTGGGCCAAAAGTTTAGAAGTTGCCTTGGGCTCGGATATTCCTCAGCTTGGCCCAACCCGGCCTATGAACACCCCTAAAAAGTAGACTTACCGAATGGCACATTATTGTTTAAATTTCTCATTATTCTTTTTTTTAATGACAATTTCTCATTATTCTTATCAGTAGAAAGCGTCTTTTTATTTTTTTTCTCAAAAGCTTTAAAATTTGAAATCTAAATAAAATGTATTGAGTTTTAATTTTGTTACTTTAAAACCTTCTTAACTTCTTCTGTTTTCCTTTAGCTCTATATTGTGTAATCCATTAGGAATGCGAGTTATGAGGCTGAAAATTGGAGAATTGAGCGTGGATCAATTGTCTTATTCATTGTCAATCCAGTTTAAACAAGTATTAACCATAAAAAGTAAAACTGAAATGCATAGACTATATACATCTAGCCAGCAGCATTTTCCTGCTTGGCTTTGATTACCTTTATGGAATGGAAGTTGTGCTCAAAGTTGAACCTGAGGATATAGATGCGTCGTCAATTTCATGGTGGTCTTGGCATCACCAACTGGCTCAACTGTCTTATTTATTATTATTTTGAATATATGATTGTTGATTTTTGATTTGCAACGAGAGCTGTTGATAGGGACAAGCAATGCCTGCTTAGGAAAAATAAGCTCAATGCACTGTGAAGATGTGCGATATCTTCTATGGCAATTTGTGTTTTTTTTTTTTTTTTTTTGACCTTCTGGCCCTTTATTACTTATCAGTTCCTGGGGCTAACTTAGCCATTTTTGTCAACAGAAAAGACTGGAAAATCAGATAATGGAGCTACATGACACTGCTCGTGAAAGAAGGGCTCAGATGGCTGACAAGGAAACTCTTCTATCTCAGAAGAAAGTAACTCTGAGGCAATGCATTGATAGGTCAATTTCTTTTACTGAGCCTCACATATATTCTTTTTACTGTTGTTTCATTCTTCTTATTTGTTTCAACCAGTACATCATAATATTTGCAGGTTGAAGGGCATGGAAAATACAAATATGAAACTTCTTCAGGCATTGCGGAATTCAGGTGCTGAAAAAATAGTAGAGGCCTATGACTGGTTACAAAGACATCGTAATGAGTTAAAGAAGGAGGTGTATGGTCCCGTCCTTGTAGAGGTATTTTTACTGAGAGAGAGAAATGCAGTGTAATTTTTTGTTCTTCCATGAATTCTTGGTGTCTTTTATTTGTCAGGTTAATGTTCCAAATCGAGTTCATGCTTCCTATTTGGAAGAACAAGTCCCCAGCTACATCTGGAAGGTACCTTTTTTTTTTCCTGCTGTTTCTGGTATCTTATCTTGGTGTTTTGTATCCAATGGAGGCCACATACAGCTTGTTGGACCAGATTAGTTATCTGGACCAATCTTTTGATAAGGTCACCTTATTGGTGGTTAATGCTAAACATCGCAGGAATCAGGCATTTGTTACTACTACATATACTCATTGAATTCTAATCAATACAACTTTGAAGTGTCTCATCCAATACACAGACTAGTGCCTCACAAATTTGACTAATAAGACCCACACATGTACGCCAATCAAATGTTCACTGCACTGTGTGCTTTAAGGTCGCCAACATGCCTCTACTCATGCATCTGCTCCGAAACAGTTTATTTATTTGCTACGTTGGCCTCTTGACCATGAGTGATATTACCAACCTAAAGACCAAAGCACTAATCGTTGGGCATGTGTGTGATACCAAGGTGTCAACACCACCCAACCATAAGTGTGTTGGCCATAAATAGTTATCATCTGGTATTGCTATTACATTATGTACATTACTATTGTTATTATTATGTAGTGTAGAACAAAACATCAGTCTTGTTGGCCATAAAGTGTGTTGGCCATAAATAGTTATCATCTGGTATTGCTATTACGTTATGTACATTACTATTGTTATTATTATGTAGTGTAGAACAAAACATCAGTCTTAGGAAATAATTTAAATAAGATCAAGGGGCTTCAATGTGATTTTTTGATTTAATTATTTTTAAGTAAAATTTTAATTTGGAAACAACAGGGTTTTGGGATGCTACATAAGGGATTTAATGCTTCTTTTCTAAGGATATATGAATTTCAATTTATTCTAGGATCTAACCTAGCTTTTCTTTGTGGATTCAAGGTGGTATTATTGGGTCGAGGACGGTGGTCCTTCCTTAGTCTTCTTTTGTGCTTCCACTATGCCAGTTGGCATCAGAGCAAGGCTTTCCCTGGTTCAATGGCCAAGACTAATTGGATAGCCATTCCGCTGATGGTGATCACAGAAAACAAGCCATGACGTTAGCAACGTTCAAGGCATTCCAACGACACAACGAACGATTGATGCAAGAGATGTATGCATTGATTGCATGATTAGTGGAAGCCATGGCGTGCATCCAAGTGTGTAATAACAATTGGACCCGCAACAATGAAGAGGTCACGATCACCTTGATCGTGATCATTTAATAGGTGTATGGATCAAAATAGCACGTAGCGGCCCATACCGCTACTCTAAATTGAATTTAGCACCGCTTTCATTCGTAGCGGTTGCTACAAGGGGCTGCTACAAACCTCTACAAGGCCACTACGAAGTGTGTCTAATAGATACTTTTAAAATTTTTTTAAAAATGCATAGTAAGTCTTATTTCTTTCATTTTTCTTTCCAAACATCATTTTTACACAACTCTTCTAACCTTTTATGCTTAAAAGAACACCAAAATTCATAAGATATTGTTAAATTGAAGGCAATGCTGATATTTCTTCTCAATGTCTCTTCTATAGGTAATGTCCTAGTAGACACCCCCTTTGATAGTGGTATACTTTTCTCTACTTTTAACAAAAATTCATTCTTTATTTTTTTTATGAAACTTCATTTGTTATTTGGTTTAAACTTCAAACTTTTTTAAGCATTCCTCTATAATGTTTAAATCCTTTGTTATGTACAGTTGTGCTAAATTAATTATTTGAATAATGAATTTAAAAACGCTAAAAATGCATAATAACATAGTATAGCTAACCAACATAAATGCATGGAAAAAAATTAGATCAATACTCATGTTTTATAATCATTTAGCGGCATAAAACTTCAATGTACTGAATGGATTACTACATCCTCCTATCTTAGTTATTATAGGAAAAGAGCATCAAATTTTAACATTTTCTGATATTTTGAATTTTTTGGATATTTTTTAAATGTTTTTTACAACTTTTTCGAGTCACACCACTACATGGCTATGTAGCGCCAATATTGCTACATAGAGCTTGTCTAAGGAGCACGGACAAGCAGACATGGGACACGGACATGTTGGGGAACATGTTAATAATATATATTTATAGAGGAGTCTTCATGTGCATATGTCTCTCACCATTTTGGTGAGGGACACTTCCTTTTTTGGACTTTTCAAGCTTAGAAAGGCGTGAAGTTTTGTCCTCTTGCATATTAATGCTTTCCAAAAAGGAGTGTCCCTCACCAAAATGGTGAGGGACATATGCACATGAATATTCTCCATATTTATATATATAATTATATACTAAAAAAATAATATCATTTTGACTTTTAAATCAATTTAGCAATGAAAAAATAAAAATTCAAGTACCAACAAATGAACATATTAGATAAGAAAAGGATACTTTAAACAAAAAATACAGGACACTTTTTTCACGTGTTCGAACCGTGTCCGGTGCTTGTCCGGCGCATGCCCTTTCATGTTTGAAATTAAAAAAAATAAAAGACAATACATGACACTTTTTTCATTTGTCTGACACATGTCCGGCGCGTGTTCATGTCCTAAACATGTTGAACACTGACACGCCGGCCCTGAAGAGGTGTCCGTGCTTCTTAAGCACTTGCTACGTAGCGTTTTGGCCGTTGGTGCTATGCTCACTGGAACCACTGTTTTGATCATTGAATAGGCGGACGACCATTGACGATGAGTCTAGCAATGAAGAAATTGATGACATTATTATTACAGATCAAGGTGGTGGTGATCATTGAGATCTACGAGGTGATCGTTGAGATGTGGGCTCCAAGGACTTTAGGATGAAGATAGATCTCCTGTCTTTCAATGGGTAGCTCCAAATCGATGGTTTCCTTGATTGGCTTACCAAAGTTGAGAGTTTCTTTGACTACCTGGAGATCCCTAAGGAGAGGAAGGTCAAGCTTGTCGCATACAAGCTCAAGTGTGGAGTGTCGGCTTTGCGCGAGCAATTGCAACTCTCAAGGGCACATCTAGGCAAACCCCGATTCAGATGTGGCAAAGAATGAAGTGATTGATATGTAAGATTTCTTCTGCCTGATTATGACTAAGTCCTTTTTCAACAATACCAAAACTGCAGACAAGACAATGGACCTGTGAAAGAATATGCCAAAGAGTTTCATTGATTGGCCTCATAGAATGAATTGACAGAAGTTGAATCACAACAAGCGACAAGATTTACTGAAGGATTACGGATGGCTGTTCAGGATCGAGTTTCGATGCACCCGGTTTGGATTATATATGGTGCTATCTAGATGGCAACTAGGGCTGAAACTTAATTGGAGAAGAATGCAAGGAGTCAAAACAGTTGGCAGGAGAAAGTGTCACGAAACCAGCATGATTTACTATACAAGACTGTGGAAAGGCACCTACTGCTTGGAATCGAGGATTAAAGGCATGCTAAACAGACAAGCTGCAGAAACTTCAACTATGAAAGACAATCCTCATGCTTATCCCCCAGCAATCAAGTGTTATTGGTGTGGAGAAGCAGGTCACAGGTGAAACCAGTGTTCTCAAAGGAGGCCATATTAGAGAAAGACGAACCAAGTTTCGAAGAAGGAGAAGAAGAAGATGCCTCTTCACACGAGGAGAGAAAGAGGTGACATATGAAGACTAAGTGCTCTCTCGAGTGGTGAGGAGATAGATGTATGGCCAACCATAAGATCAAACCAATGCTGCAAGGCCAAGCATAAGATCAAACCAACGCTGCAATATTTTTAGAACTAGATGCATGGTCAACGACAGGGTTTGAGATGTCATCATAGAGAGGGGCTGCAAAAAGAACATGATCCCTAAAACATTGGTGGACAAGCTACAGTTTAAACAGAGAAACACACTACTCCTTATAAGCTTGGCTGGTTAACAACAACCACCTTGAAAGGTAACATAACAATTTCAAATTCCCTTTTCTGTTGGAAAATATTATAATGATGAGGTTGTGTGCGATGTGCCCGATATACATGTATGTCATATGTTGCTAGGGAGGCCTTGGAAATATGACAGAGATGCCATCTTTAGATGCAATGATAATGTGTAAACATTTTTAAAATGATGGCAGAAAATCACCCTTGCACCAACAAGAATGGATAACCAATCCAAAGCTCCTAAAGTGGAGGGAAAGTCCTTTTTAACTATTGAAAATATTATAGATTGGTTAAAGGTGACGATGTAACGCCCACAAAGGTGCCCGAAAAATAGTACCTCTAATGAGAGAATTTAAGGAGATCATATCATATGATCTTCCTGATCTATCAGGGACATCCAACATCATATTGATCTTATCCCTGTCAAGGATCAAAATAGCGGTAGCGGATAGCGTCGCGGCTAGTCGCCAAAACGCTACGTAGCGGGCGCTACGTAGCGGTAGCGGGGCTGCATAGCGGCGTAGCGGTGTGATTCAAGAAAATTATCAAAAAAATTTGAAAAAATTTCAGAAAATCCAGAAAATTGTAATGAGCTAGAATATGTGTTTGTTTTGCAAAAAAGCCTAAAATAAGGGGGCGTAGCGGTCCCCCAAATGCATGATGTCCTCTATCGCTGTATAATTAAAAAATAATAGTATCATTCTTAATTTTCACATGGTTTCATGAATCAAGATTCAAGACTCAAAGTCAAGACTCAAGAGTCAAGAATTTAAGATTTAGAGAGATTAATCACTAGAGTCAGTGACTGAACAATCAACATTCAACACAATAAATGACATAGTAAATAATAATTTTATAAATAACATTGTACTTAAAGAACTGAGACATGAGAGTTAATATAAAGTTGAGATTTGATAAATGATTAGAGGAATACCTCTACCACCAAAAGTCATATTAATATGAACATAAAAAATTAAATAAATTCAAATAAACAACAAAGAAAGTGTAATTCATGCATGGGATTCATAGATCTAACACTTGGGAGTAATTTTCAAGTGATTTGGTTAGTGTTTCTTAAAGAAAATTTTTTTTTTCAAAAAATAAAAAAATCCGAGAATAAAAAATAAAAAATAAATAAATAAATCATAGAAAATGGGGGGGTTTGATCTATGAGAAACAAAGATTTATCACTTACAAGCCATTTCCAAGAGATTCATGAAAGAGAAAAGAGGAATAGAGCCATAGATCTAAGAAAATTACATAAAAAATACATTTTGAGAGATGTCTTTTGACTCCAAAGAAGCTGAATGATCTAGATTTATAGATCTTAATGTGTTTTTGGACCCTTGTTGCCCTTAATTTGAAGAAAGAGGGAGGTAGGACCAAAAAACAGTGGACAGGGAAAAGGAAAGATGGAGACAGGAGTGAAAAAATGTAGAAGAATGGGCGTTAAGGCATTTAAATAGGCCTAGCAGGAAAATAGCAGTAAAATAGCGGCCGTAGCGGCAAAATAGCGGCCCAGCAAGAAAATTGCAGCAAAATAGCGGCCATAGCGGTAAAATACGGCCGCTATTTTCTTGTAGCGGCCGCTATGAGTGTTAGCGGCGTTAACACCTCCGTAGCGTAGCGGTGCCGGCCGCTATGGCCGATATGGTGGAGCGTAGCGGCCACTATTTTATTCTATGATCCTTGTTGCTAGCTTGCCTAATCGACATTATCATATGAGCCCAAGAGAAAATGAGAGCCTTAAAAAATAAGTGGATGAATTGATTCGGAAGGGTTTGATCGAAAAGTATGTCTCTGTGCGGTGCTAGCCCCACCGATGCCAGCCCAAAAGCAATGGGAGTTGCTACATGTGTATTGATAGTAGCGCCATAAACAAAATCACAATGAAATACCGAGACTCTATACCATGGCTAGATGACATGTTGGACATGTTAAAAGTCAAAGGTGTTTTCAAAAATTTATCTGAGTGGGTATCACCAGACCCAGTTTAGGCCAAGGGTTGAATGGAAAACAAACTTTTAGACTAAGGATGGCTTATATGACTGGCTAGTAATGTTGTTTGGGCTTCCCAATGCCCTGAGTACTTTCACGAGGTTGGTGCATCCAATGCTCAAGCCTTTCATTGGTACTTTGTTTTGGTGTACTTCGATGACAATGATTTATAGCCGCAACAAGAGGGATCATGTTGGTCACATAACAGAGGTGCTTATAGTGCTGAAATAGAACAAACTTGATGCAGGCCAGACCAATGGGCCACGTTTGAAAGTTTATACCCGCAAGCCCAAGTCTAATTAATAGTTTGCTTTCTTAGTAATAGTTGCTTTTTTAAGCTTTAGAAATTGCTTTTATATTTTGATTAGGACTCCTTATTTGGATTGAATTAGTTTGTTTCTTTATTTGGGAGAGTAGTTTCGTTATAAATAGATGTAATCCCTTTTCATGGGATAGACAACATTATTATTGAATTGAGATTTCAGTTTTTTTCTCCTTGTGGGTTGAATTCCTGTCTTTGGTGAGAGACCTAAATAGATTATCCTAAGCCCTTTGGCTTGGAGAACAACCCGTTGGTTGTTCTTCTTCTTCGTGCTGCGTCAAGAGTTGTTGGGGCGTGATAAAAGTATAGCTTTTGTGGAGAAGAGGTGCTATTGGCCTCATGTTAAGAAAAATACAACAACCAACTTCCCATTCCAGAAGCTCCATGGGAAGGTTTGTTTATGGAGTTTGTGTTGGGTCTTCTATAGACTCAATGAGGTATGGATTCTATTTTTGTGGTGGTTAATAGGTTCTGAAATATCGTTGACTTCATTGCATGCAAGAAGATTGTAGATGCTACCAATGTAGCTAAGTTATTCTTTCAAGAGTTGGTCATATCACATGGTTTGCCAAATACTATTACATCAGATCATGATTCCAAGTTTCTTAGCCACTTTTGGAAGACATTGTTGAGGCAATTCGATACTTGTAGTACAACAATATGTGCTACTCAGAGCATCCACAACAGACTAGGTAAAAGTTCCCATTAGCTAAAATAATTAGCTTGAAACAAAAAAAAAAAAAATATGGCTCCAACAGACTAGCTATTACACTAGCTATTTTACATTGTCCCATAATTTAGTTAGCCACTATACACCAGCTGAACATTTAAAAACTCTTTGTTGAATTGACTTTGTCATGTAGTATGCACATTAAGATATAATGTTTGGAGTATGTGTTTAAAAATGAATAAAAAATTAATATTTAAATAAGATAGAGAAATGATAGATAGCATTGTTGGAGTGTGTAGTTAAAAAGGTGGTTAGCTAAAATAGAATTGTCTTTTTAGTTAAAATTTGGCTAAAGAATACTTAACCTTATTGTGGATGCTCTTAGTGCCACTCATAGACAGTCAAATAAATAGAGGTTGTGAACAGAACACTAAGAGACAACATCCGATGTAGTTTTAGTGGCAAGCCCAAATGGTGGGATTTCTCTCTCGCTCAAGCCAAGTTTGTCTTCAACAATATCGTGACCACGTTGACTGGCAAGTCTTTTTTGATTGTATATTGATGAGTGCCAAGGCATACATTAGACTTGGTGGATTTGCTGAAGCTCCTAGGCATGAGTGGTATAGTTAAAATTGGCTGACTTAATAAAGGCAGTGGACATAGAAGCAAAGAAACAACTTGAAGTATCTAACACGAAATACGAGGGGATGTAGACAAGCACAAGAGGCTGAAAACATTCCAAGAGGGAGATTTGGTGATGGTGTATTTGAGAAAAGAATGCTTTCCAGCAGGTATATACAACAAATTAAAGAAAAAGAAGTTTGGCCCTTATCAAATACTCAAGAAAATAAA
Source organism: Sextonia rubra (assembly GCA_037013555.1). NCBI lineage: Eukaryota > Viridiplantae > Streptophyta > Magnoliopsida > Laurales > Lauraceae > Sextonia > Sextonia rubra. The sequence goes on from JASUAD010000001.1 coordinate 129,942,161, forward strand.
TGACAATGCCTACGTTGTTGAGCTTCCTGATGATATGGCTATTTCCCCTAGTTTCAATGTTGTTGATTTAGCTGAATACCATGCCCCTGAAGAACCAGTCTACCAAGAAAACAACTCGAGGATTCTTAAGTGGAGGAGACTGATGTGGAACAAAAGATCGCAAAATCAGTCTTAGGAAATAATTTAAACATGGTCAAGGGGCTTCAATGTAAATTTTTTTTATTTTACTTCTTTTAAGTGAGTTTTTATTTTGGGAAAATAGGGTTTCGGGATGCTACATAAGGGATTTAATGCTTTTTTTTTCAAAGGATACATGAATTTTTATTTTATTCATGGATTTAACCTTGCTTTTCCTTTTGTATTCAAGTGCTATTATCGGGTTGAGGATGGTGTTCTTCTTCCTTAGGGGTTGTTTGATTTTACCCATTTACATATATAACTAGGGTTCATGCGTAACAGTTATGCACCCCCCATGTTTGGTTTCTCCATTTTTGCATTTGATGCATAAATGAAATGTTAAAATGGTGTGAAAATGGGTGTGATTTTGTGCCTAACATTCTTGCACCTCAGACTCTGGTAAAAGGAATTACATGTCACTATTACTGTGCCTCGCATAGTAACTCCGGCGGGTTTTTGGGACTTCTTAATTTTTTTGAATTATGTGGGACCAAAAATTAAGATCCAGACCTTGGATGTATTTACAAGAAAAAAAAAATGGCTAGGAAACCAAATTTCACTTCCAGATCTTGTGATATTTGCAAAACAGTCCAGACCTGAAATCCACAGTTCTGGAGTTCTATGGGTCCCATTTTCATATTCCAAACCTTTAATCTTCTTTAAAAGGTCCAAAATGTCTACCAATTTTGGTGCCTTCATTCATCATGGATCTCTAAAATTTTGAGAGAAAACTCTGAAATTCATCCTACTGACTAATGCATGCTTTGCATGCATGGACTAAAAAATTGCCCAATTTCGAGTTGGGTCTACAGTGACTCAGACTCGGCTCATGGTACTTATATTGAAATAAAGTAAGAAAAAAGGAAAAAAGATAAATAAATGGTTGCTGTTGTAATTTGTAAAAGTACTTTATAAAGAGGGGAGAGAGAGAGAAAGCTTACGAAAGGGGAAAAGGGTTTCGTTTTGGGCTGTCGGGGAAAACACAACGAGAGAGAGAGAGTCTTTCCTGCTAATCTCGACTACCCTAGAATCTGTGTTGCCAAGTGCTTCCATCTTGATATTGAGCCTAGCTTCGTAGGAAGCGATTCATTGGCTATTGCTATGCTCTATTGGCTGCTATGCTGCATCTCTATCGCTCTATTGGCACTGCTCTATTGACCGCTGTTGGCTATTGCTCTGCTCTACTTGCTGCTGTTGACCTGCTGCTTTGATGCTTTGCTTCTGCTAATGCTCTGCTCGGTTGCTGCTGCTCAGGTACACCTCTTCTTCTTCCATTTTTTGTTTCCTTGTTTTGCTTTAGGCTTCTTTTTCTTGTTGTTTTTGTTATTCTTCTTCTTCTATTTTTCCTTTATTTTTCTCAAGTTTTTGGGCATTTTTGGGAACCGACCCGACTCGGCCGAGTCCCATGAGACTTGGTCAAGTTGGTAGAGTCGACTTGGACTTACTCTGGGTGAGTTGAATCCCGAGCCAGGTTTCTTAATCCTTGTTTTCATCATCCTTGAACCCAGTCTCTTTTTCAATTTTTCTATTCATCTAGGCCCCGAAATCATGATTTGTACTGTTGGTCCTCTTCAAAATGACCAAATCTGCCGTGGGACCAAATTTCAAGTCTAAATCCATAATGAATTTTTAGATTTTTGTAAAAAAGTCCAGAACCTTAAATCTGTAATTCTGAATTTGTGGGACGATTTTCACAAGCCAATTCCAAACCGTCCAAACTCTTAGAATGTCTTTTTTGGCTAGGGGGTCAATTCTCATACCTTTATTCGTCATATATTTTAAGAAATTTGCGAAACATGGTAAAAAAAATGGTGAAAATTTTGTGAAATTTGATGAACCTTTGAATGCACTCAAATTCACATGTGAAGAGGTGTGAAACCGACAAACAACTGAATATATTTCACATGTGAGTCAGTTGCATATGAAAATGGTTCATTTGTGAATCATTTACATATGGACCATTGTCTTATCCCATGTGAAATTGCCAAACAAGCCCTCAGTTTTATTTTTTGCTTCCACTATGTGGCTACACCATTCTTCTTGTTGTTGTTATTATTATTGCACATATCCTTTAAGAAGTTTAATGGCCTAGATGAAAGAGACTGGAAGAACTATTGTTTATGAGCTATGACGTATGAGCAGTGGCAGCAACAGCATCTTATTTATTCCATTGCTTACATATATACATATAGTTCAAAATTTCATACATGAAATAGTTTAAGGTGTTCCATGCCTTTTTCTATTTCTCTATAGCAATAAGTTTTTCTGTTACTATTGAAGCCCATTTTGTTTTTATTGCAGTCCTTCATAACTCAGGATCCCGCTGATCGGGACTTTCTGGTCAGGGGCCTGAAGTCATTTGACATTCCAGTTTTGAACTACGTTGCTGATAAAAGCCATAATGATTCATCATTTTCTGTTTCTGAGGAGGTATACATCATCTAATGGTGTAGTTGTGATCAACATTTGTGTGCATTATTCTATAAATGTTGCTTATTTTGAGGGTTTTTTTTTTTGGAAGCAGATGCGTGATCTTGGTATATACTCCAGGCTTGACCAAGTTTTTGATGCACCTGCTGCTGTCAAGGAGGTTTTGACTAGCCAAGCTGGACTAGATCGATCTGTAGGCTTCCTCTTATTTGTTTTTGTTTTTTCTCAATGTATTTGAATAATTATTGATGTCTTAATGTTTAAAAGCAAAAGTTTTCTTTATAGTACTGTTTTCAGAATATAGTCATTTACTTCTGTGGCTTATTCTTTCTAAATGTTTGTATCTTTCTTCAGTTCATTGGATCCACTGGTACTGATCAAAGGGCTGATGAGGTATCAAAGTTGGGAATATTGGATCTTTGGACTCCCAACAATCACTACCGATGGTCCATCTCTAGATATGGTGGTCATGTTTCAGCAATTGTTGAGCAAGTGGTTCCTTCACGCCTTTTTCTGTCCAGTACATCTCTCTCTCTCTCTCTCTCTCTCTCTCTCTCCACCTTGTGCATGGTTGCTTAAGCTTCCATTTCCGTCTAGGCGTGGATGCCGGGGAGGTTGAAAGGCTTAGATCGAGGAGGACGGAACTTGAAGAAACCATTGGTAGTCTAGACGAAAGTTTGAAAGTGCTTAAGACTGAACTGAGGCATTTAGATGATGAAGCAGCTCAACTTCATAAACTAAGGGTATATTGGATTACCAACTGATTTTATGCCTTTTCTGGATACTTGAGTTTTCTAATCTGTTTTCCCACTTAACATGTAGGAGGATATTGTGAACAAGTCAATTCATGAGAAGAAAATGCGCCAGAACATGGAAAATCGTGTTTGTATGTCACATCATTACCTTTTTTCCCTTATGGTTCATTTTGCCTATGATGGTATAATTATTCTTCTTTATTATAAAATTTTGGGATTTACTGGATCCAGCTCAAAGGAAACTGAAACTGGAGTCCATTGAGAAAGAAGGTGATCTGGAGTCAAGTACAATAAAGCTTACTGATCAAATTGCGACATTAAACGTGCAACGTTTTCAAAATGCTATAAAAATCAAGGTTCAGTTTTAAACTTGTCCTTTCCCTAAATTTGTGGATGTATTCTTGTACAGAATAAAATATGTAGGCAGTTCACAACTCTTTGATGCGTTTTCATGCAGAAGCTTGTGAGTAGTCTGCATCAAATGTACTTGTCTTCTGAATGTTATTTTCCCTATCCATTTTGGTTTCCAGAATTTGCTAATAGAAGCTGTAGCTTTCAAATGGAGCTTTGCTGAGAAACACATGACATCAGTTGAGCTCGACATGAAGGTAGATTTTCATTTTTGCGTATGAATGATCATTGTTGGTGATATTGGATTTCTTTTTATCCCATGCCGTATCCCTTGTATTGATGTTTCTATGATGACATTGACATATCCTGTTATTTCTTGCTGCACTGTTGGGTTTATGTTTTTACATTTGTTAAATTCTTTTTTTGTAATTTCACTAGTGTGTGGATTTTTATTGTCTTACAAATAAGTGTTAGACCATATTTCTGAAGTCATTTGATTTGTTTTCTTGTTGCAAGGGATTGGGTACTCAAGGAAGGGGTTATTATCTGGGGTTGCCAAAAGTACTTGTATATTTTATTTCGACTTCTGTCTGTGACAGTATCCATATTTCAAATATATTTCTGATAACTAGGAAGGATAAATACATGGTATTTCTACTGTAGCATACCCGCCCCGATCCGTGGTGAGTTTGTCGGTTGTCATACCAAACCCGCGCCATGGCAGCCACAGGTCGGGTCGGGTTTCTTAGTGGTTTATTTAATCTTTTAAAAAGTATGATAAAATATTTGTTTTAAGGGAGATTTGAAACGATGACAACTAAAAAAACATCCATCCTCATCAACACTTGTACTACTAAATTATAATATAATTAGAAATGCATGCAATAAATACGGGGTGGGTTGGGTTGATGCACCCAAAAACCCAAATTCGGCCTGAACCTGACTCATGTTAATGCATGAAAAACCATTCTCAACCTGAACACTAACAAAACGCTACCAACCCTCCCCTAATAGGAGTGGGTCAGGGTGGGTCCTCATTTAAACCCGACCCATTTCCATCCCTACCTGCACTTTTTCTATATATAAGCGCCTGACGTAAATTTAATGGTGTGTTGGTTCATGTGAATGCTTATGAAATCCAATTTTCAGTTAAAAATGTGTGAAAACTGTGCTCGACATCTGATCAATCCCAAACTAGAGTATGATCAAAGCTCTATCGACTATCAAGAAGCAATAACTAGTGTAGCTGATTTCAATAAATGCCTCATACCAAACCCTTTCAAACAAATCTATCTTCGTTTTTTGTTTAATGACCATCATGTTGATCCAACTAGGGAAAAAAAATGAAAAAACAGTTAAGAAAACTCCCACTATACTAAGTTCTTTACTTACATTTACTTGAACAGAAATAAAAGGTTAAAGATGTTTATCATAAATGTTAAATGATGATGATGGGGCTGCAGCATACATGAACCCCCTGGAGACATTTTTGATGATGTTTGACAGGAGGTCTTACTTTTCATCACAAAAGGGAGAAGCTTTTACCATGAACTTCTATTGAGAGAGAACCTTGGAGAACTCTTGAGAGAGAGAGAGTAGGAGAATATAAACCACCAAGTGGGACGTCCAAAGAGAGAGTGAGAGAGGTGGGCTAGTGGATAGAGATGAAGAGGAGAGTTGGGATGGGAAATGTATAGAAAGAGAATTGGCAGAGAGCGAATTGGAGATGGCAAGAGATGTTAGAGGAGAGGTAGGGATGTTGGGAGAGGTGGAGAGGAGAAACCTTGTGAGAAAGCACATGGCCATTGTCATACGAATAGACTCGAGATATGGAAAGATTCAGAGTTCAAATTTAAAATCCATTAGTTTCCTTTTTTGTTATGGAAAGAGGAGGGCGGGACTGACATCATATCTATCACACAGGTAATTCATTGCACCAGATCAACTCTCTCTCTCTCTCTCTCTCTCTCTCTCTCTCTCTCTCTCTTGTTTACATACATGCATTCATATATCTTCAAATCCCCGTTCTTGAAGTGGGCCCACCACATCATGGCGAGCATAGGATATACACTCGCCACTTGTTGAGATTTAATCCATTCAGTTAGCAGCATATGATCTTCTCACTTAGGCAATTGACAAGGTACCTAGAGATTTAATTTAGTGGGTTTTAAATAAAAAGAATGTTCCAAAAGGCTATATTGAAATTATCAAAGACATATATGAAGGAGTGGTAATGAGTGTGAGAACTACCAGCGTAACGATAGGTGAGTTCCTAATGATTATCCCTAAGCTTTTATCTCTTTGCATTGATTATGGATGAGTTAACTGTTCATCTTCAAGAGGAGGTGTTTTGGTGTATGTTCTCTGCAGATGATATAGTGTCGGTGGATAAATCAAGAGATGGTGCAAATGTAAAACTCGAGAGATGGCAACGGGAGGCTATAGAATCTAGAGGCTTTAAAATAAGTTGTATAATGACAAGATATAATGATTACAACTTTAGTGAGTATTCGTAAAGAGCTAAAACTACTATAAGAATTGAAACGTAGGAGTTACCACAAAGAGATTCATTTTGTATCTTGGCTTGATAATTAGCAAGGATGGGGAGATTGATGAACATGTCAAACATAGGATAAAATTGGGATGATTGAAGTAGAGATTTGCTTTTGGAGTGCTTTGTGGCAGATAAAAGTCCACACGATTGAAGGAAAAATTTATAAGATAATGATTAGACTAGCTATGACTCATGGAGCAAAATGTTGGCCAATAAAAGAGAAACATATGCACAAAGTGAAAGTAGCAGAGATGAGAATATTGAGGTAGATATGTGGTTAAGGTAGGAAGGATAAAATTAGAAATGAGCGATTCCAAAATCATTTAAGGTAGCATCAATAAAAGATAAGAAAAATTCGTTTAAGATAGCTTGGGCATACCCAACATAGGCCGACAACGATGGTAGTAAGAGAATTTGGCTATGCAAGTTGTTGTCCCACCAAGAGGAAGAGGTTGGCCAAAGAGGATGTGGATGGAGGTGGTAAAAATAGATTTGAGGAAGTGTAACCTATTTGAGGATTTGGCTCATCATAGGTCGGAATGGAGAAGTAAAGTTCTTATAACCGACCTCAACATAGTTGGGACAAGGCTTCGATGATGATGATGATGAGTTAACAACACATCAACAATCATATGATTTAGATTGGAATAATGCAAATTAAATCTAGTTCAGGCGTACTTGATTCCATTGTTCAATTTGTCAATTCCACAATGCAGATGCTATTCTTTGCGGGATTTACAGCGCGTGTTTACTTCACTTTTCTCGTTTGCTTATCGATAGGGTGCCAAACAAAATCCTTAGGGCCAGTTTGGTAATTTAGTTTTAAAGTGAATTCAAAGTGAAGCTTCAAATTAAGAGAGAATAAAATATGAGGGTTCTAATTATAATATGATGGTCTTTTGTCTTTAGTGGCTTAATAGTATTGCTTTTTGACCTTTTTTTTCTTTTGAAAAAGAAGGGATGGATTTTGAATTTTCGTGCTTTTGATATGACCCCCTCATCATTTTATGTCTTTTAAATGGAGGCTTCACTTCACATCACTTTACAAGTGAATTACCCAAATGGGAGTTGTCACGAGTTACCCTTAGACTCATATTTATAATTCTCTCATGTTCCCTTCTTATCATGGAACTTATAGTGGGTGGGTCCTCTTATTTTGTAGATTGTTAGGCAGCACCTTTTGTTTTCTAAGTCCATTACTTGAAGAAAAAACAAAATATTGAGTCACCTTAATTATATGGATCATTTTAAGTGGGCCCTATTATGGATGTGAGGTCCTGTGGACCACGGAACCTAGCAAGTTTCAACATTCTCCCTCTTGCTCCATATGCTCACATGTAAACCCCTTGAACAATTTTTATTTTATTTTATTTTAAAAGACTTGCCGCTAAACTGAGAACCTTGAAACGACTCTAACATGGTGTGCTGATTTGTCAAAAAGCTGCCAATCAACTTTTATACTAAATCTTTAATTTGTGATCAAACAAGTCTACTAAAGTGAATCGTGGTGGTTACACATCACTTAATTGAGATGATTCCTTCCACAATTACAACTCAAGTAGCCTTACCTATTCAAGTCTTTAATGATGGTAAAATAGGATCTCTACATGGCATTCTTATTTTAGAGGGTACAATAGTGCAATATCTTTACATCCGTAATTTAATTACTTTAACCACGTGTGCATGTAAGATAAAGTAAGAATTACGAAATCGTTATGTTGCTACAATACTAATCAACTAGAATAGTGTCATTGTAAATATAAATATAGATCCTAATGAGGCAATTCATACAAGCCCACATTTAATACATGTTCATTACAGGCCTTTGGTGGTAATGCCTTATTTAATGGATTTGCCATCACAAGGCTCGTTGGTGTCTCAATAATTGACACCAACAATCTTGTACTTTTCTTTCAATATAAAGTATTTGACTTCTAGATACTTAGATTTATTGGTAGACTTGTCATTTTGGGCAAAATGCCTCGTTGTGCTGTTATCAGAGTAAATCTTTGGAGGCTAAAAGATGTGGTCAATGATTCTGAGTCCTGATATGAAATTATGCAACCACATTGTGTGACTTGTGGTTTAAAAGCATGATACTCTACATCTAATATGGGTGGAGTAACCAGTGCTTTCTTTGCACTTCTCCACGAGATTGCCCTATCAGCTAATAGGAAAATATATCTTGAAGTGGATTTACTAGTATCGAGGTACCAAACAAAGTCTAAATTTGAATATACAATCATCTCCAAAAAGATCAAGTCTCTTAAAGGTGAGCATTATACCTTTGTTACTGCTAAGTATCGCACGGCCTTATTAGCGGCCTTCCAATGTAAAATTTTAGGATTCATTGGTATCTGCTAGGCATTGCAATTGCAAAATAAATATCTGGTTTAGTACATGTTTATGCATACATTAGACTCCATACCACAGCTGCATAAGGATATTTGTTAATTTCTTGCCTTTCTATCTCATTCTTAGGACATTGTGCTTTACTAAATTTATTTCCTTTATTAATGGGCGCATTTTGAGCATTGCACCCTTCCATACAAAATTTCTTGAGGATAGTTTTAATATAGGCTTTTGACACAACTTAAGTAATTCTCAAGATTGATCTTGAAATATCTCAATTCCTATTACAAATGTTGCTTTACCATGGAGCCCCCTCACCTTAGCTCATGAATTGAGGTTATCCTCAGTTTACATTCTTGTGGGGCCCACCTAGGTTCCCCACCACTTGATCAATGACCCATAGGTTTTCACCATCCAAAATGTGTAAACAATCGATCCAGTGGTCTAGTCCATTTGGATGGGTAAGGTTGGCCCCACTAGGTGTCGTCGGATAGTGAGTTGAAAATAGGGTCAGTTCATGAAGTGAGGTGAGGATTCTTTTATAAAATGAATGGGCTCATCCATATTTGAGCCCAAAACTGAAATAAAATAAGTTTTTCTCTTCTATATGAGCCTAAGTTACACTTTTATCTCTACTAGGAAGTGGTTTCGCCAAATTTCACTTAGAAAATGGGGGCCAAGCTAAATTTCACTCTAATATGAAATAGGGCCCTAGCTAAATTTCACCCTAATACGAAATGAGACCATTGTTAGATTAATCAAGTATAAAATTTTATAGGAAAATTGTATAATAGTTCCTAAGGGCCTACTATTTGTTTGTAGGAAGGAGCAGAAAGAAATAAATTGAGTGCCAAATCAAAATAAAAGAAACTGGAGGGATTTGGAGGGAAAAACACGTTTTTGTTATGTTATTGTTGTTTAAGAGTACTTTTTTTGTCTTTTGCGCTTTTGAAGATTACCTTTTTTGTTATTTTTACTTTTGAAGAGTACCTTTTTTGTCATATTGTGTAGCTAAAAATACCATTTTTTTCATTTTGTGATTTTTCCTCTTAACTCACTCTACTTTCTTTTTATCTTGATTTGACACTCAATTTTATGTCTTTCTTCTCCTCCCTACAAACAAACAAGCCCTAAAATTTAGTGTTCTTTAAAAAAATGCGGGCAAAATCCCAAACCTTGGTCATGTGGAAGTAACATATTGTATTATGATTCCAGTAGAATAAATTAAATCTACCAATTTACATGTTATTTTATTTTTAAATCCCAATATTTTTATATTTCCTACCTCTATGTTTTTAAATGTTTTTATTTGCAACATAACTTATAAATGTTTCACCAAAATTCTGTGTCTGCCCAAATCTTTCAATTTGATGGCCAAATCCTAACATGGTTTGAAACAAAATTATCAACTATGCTGCAACATCTCTATCTTTTTTTTACTTTTTTTTTAATTCTGGACTGTTATTGCCTATGTTTTGAAAATATTGGTTGTTAGTTGTTACAAACACTGATTCAGGGGTATTGGCTGTGATATGGACCGCTAAAGATGCCTTGTGAAGATACTAGTCCAGTCACTACTGGTACCAAGTATGTGGCAGCATTTATGTACCATAATGGCCAATATTTTAATTTGTGGTGCCCACATGCATTGTTCTCCCTTCCAAATTAAAGAATTTTTTTCTTGTGAAACTGAGCTTGTATATATTAGGACCCTTTGATATACATTGTTCCGTCATTCACCGATAGCTCGAGCATTTTGTGTTTATGGCTATTAACTTGGTATCATGGTTTAAAATAGCGGCTGCATTATCGGCCATAGCAGTTTAGGCCGCTATGCTATTTTGAAAATAGCGGTGCTACTGTCTAAGAACTAGTAAAGCCAAGTAATTTTAATTTATAACTCTATTTTTCCTATTTCTTCTCCTCAATAACCTTTCCTATAGTTGTCTCTGCTCTTATATGCTTCCAAATCACTAAAAAACCCAAGATTAGCTGGTACACAAGATTCAAACATTTTTAGCATTAAGAAAATTCACACCGTTACATGGCATTTTGGCCATTGGCCACTACATCTGCCACAACTGCTATTTTTATCCTTGCATGGTATCAAAACCGGGGTTAATGTATTCGAATTTATTGGGGACATGTTTCTATCCATGAATGGTCATTTGGTGTGTTTTTGTCCACGTGTTGAGCCCCACACGTGAGGGGGGCTGTCGGGACCCTTTGGTAGACATTGTTCTGTCATTCACTAGTAGCTCGAGCTTTTAGTATTTCTAGTTACAAACGGAATTTATTTTGATTCTTTCTTTTGTACTCGTGATTAAAAAAAAAAAATTTGTTGATCCTCTTTTACCTTAGTTTGATGGGATAATGTTGAGATGGTGATGGTGATGTTGATGAGGATGTTTCCCTTTTGTTCTGTTGGTTCTTTTTTCACTTTAGCAAAAAATAATTTGCACTATATGTCTATCATAATGTCTATTACTGATCATCTACTTTCTACTTTTATTTCACTTTCTTAGATTAGGGAAATGGATCTCAATCTCAAGCAGTATGAGAGGACTGCCCTCCAAGCAACACAACGCTTCGAGCACTGTGAGTTTGTAATTATATAAGAAAATCAGTTTATTTTTTATTGTTGGAGATTGTAAAGTACTGTAGGCCCTTCAAACTGTGGTACCATGTGTCATCCTATATTTTTGTTATCCTGATTGCTCTATTAGGAGTTTGGTGTGAAAGTTGGAGGTCCAGGCAGCTTAAAAGCTCAAGCCTGCAAGGCAGCAACTAGGAAGGGCACATTTCTATTTCTGGAGCTGGGTTTTAATATTGTTTTAATCAGTAATTACCAATGATTGCAATCCAAGTTTTGCTATGATAAAGATTTTGGACTTTGATCAGATTCAGATTTAGCATCATAGTTTTTTTACAGCAAATATGTGCGCTTAGATTAAGTTGACAGAAATTCAAACTTTCAATGTCATATAAGCAAGTATAACCCCTATCGTCATATAAACACGTATAACCACTACCTCCCAAAAAAAGAGCAACCTATCTTACAGCTATGCTCATCAAAGTATGATGTGTTTAAGGTTATAGAACTGGATTATTTGCATGTATATCAAAACCAGGCTTGGATGTATGCTTGCTTGTTTTTATGGGTGAAAAATATTATTGATAAACAAAAAGAGGACAAAGAAGCAAGGCCGATATAATACTATATTAGGTGAGTAGGGGAAGAAAAAGAGAAAACATAATCTACAATATCACTAATTACATAGTTGGACCCGAGTCCTACGATTCTTTCTATTCCTAGCTTAGCAAGGGAGTCCACGGCATGACCACATTGGCTTTCCTACAATACAATGTGCTTGAATTGAACTTGAATATCTTGTTTAACCCCTAGTATAATTGTCAGTTTTGTTTTGGAAACCAAATGTTTTGGTTGATTTGGAATTTTAGTGATTCATTTAGGAGTTTAAGTTTGGAAAAATATAAATAAGTTCATATCATCATTATCATTATCATCAAAGTCTTATCCCAACTATCTTGGGGTCGGCTATATGAATTCTGTTTCTCCATTCCATTCTATTTTGAGCCAAATCCTTTGATAAGTTAAACTTCTTCAAATTTGAATCAATGACCTCCATCAATGTTTTCTTCGGCTTACCCCTACCTCTTGATGGGCCATCCACCTGTATAGCGAAACTTTTTCTCACCGGTGCCATTACCGGCCTATGCTCAACATGCCCAAATTATCTTATACGGGTTTCTCTAATCTTGTCCCCTATTGGTGCTACCCCTAAATGCTTTCAAAAGTGCTCATTTCTAATTTTATCTTTCCTAGTTTTACTACACATCCACCTAAGCATTCTCATTTCTGCTACATCCATTTTATGAATACGCGTCTTCTTAATTGGCCAACATTCTGTTCCATATGTCATAGCTGGTCTAACTAGTGCCCTGTAAAATTTGCCCTTTAATTTAGTTAGCATTCGTTTGTCACAAAGCACTCCAGAAAATATAACAAATATTAAAATTTAAAAGTCACATATAGATTACATATATTTAATATTTTCTACTAAATCAATGATGCATATTTTATTTCTACATGGCACGTAAATAATTTATAAGCTGCATGTATATGACAATGTTAAATTAAACATGCATTATCAAATCTCAACTTATATCATGACATGCAGTTATTTTGTAGTTTGCATACTGATGGGGCCTTTGTCTATGTTTTATAAAAAAAGTTACAAAAGACCTTTCTTTCGTTATTTTTAGAGAGCATAAAAATTTTGGATTCAATGGGCTGAAGTGGTTAAAATGCCAAAATCGACTTAAATCAACTGAAATTCGGGACCTTTTTTTTTTTACGTGTGGTTCAGTTCTTGGAAATTATTTGGCCATTTCAACTGAAACGAACTGAAATTGACAGCTATGAATGGCAATCTCCTAGTCACTCCACAATATGGCAACCTAAGAAAGTAGCTTTAAAAACCTTCAAGGTTTCAGCCTCTCTTTAGTGGCCAAGACCTATGTTTCATTAGGGTCCTTCAGCCCTGTTGGCTCATGGAAAAAAGAAAGAAAGAAAGAAAGAAAGGAAGAAAGAAAGAAAACTAAGGTGACAATTCTATTGGCAAAAGATCCTCACCAGTGCTTGTGTTACTAGGTTCACCTCCAGCCGCCGTTGTCCATGCTGAATTTCAAATACCCTTAGGGCATGTTTGTGTAACATCTTTCTGCAGAAAAGGGGACGGTTTTCTTTGGAGAAATCATTTTAAATGCATTTGGTGCAGCATAATTCCCCAGAACCACTTTTTTGCCATGTCACTGCCACAATAGCCTTTTTCTTGAGGAGGTTGGAAATGAAATTCTTATGGGGGACCAGCAGACTTCTATTTCTGTAGAAATGTTCACCCTCTTCTCATTTCACCATGGGCTGCAACCCCATATCCAGGCTCTTCCTTTTTTTATCTACTACAATGCCCCTTCCCTCTCTTCCTATTTCCACACTCCGTACCCCTCTTTGTACCCTCCACCTACCCTTCTGCCCCCTCTTTCTATGGTTTTCACTGAATATTTTGCAACCGCACCAAACAATATTATCTCCATTTCACCAAGAAAAATATTTTGCACTAAACCCCAACTTTTATACTTCTGTAGAACTCTTTCTCTATGAAATTCATTTCCATGGACTTTGCTAATGTGGCATTTCTCTCTTTCCACAAAAAGGGTGTGTGTGCAAAAGTGCCCTTATGGAGGGGGTACACATTTTAGCCTCTTCTTCTCCTTTCCAATACTTCTGGGATACGAACATTCCAATTTGTGATTAAACTAAATGGTTTAGTTTGGCACACACTTTGCAATTGGGGTTGCAAAAACCCTCTACTTCTATTAGCTCTTCCACAGTCACATTTTACTGAAGATGTGGTTGTTGAAATTCTGCACATGCTTGGTGTCCACATGCTTCCTTTTTGAGGAGTGCTTTTGGAGTATATTCTAGATGCTCATAGGTGGTTGCTAGCTTTTAAGCATAACAATGCAACCAGTTACCTTACTCTTTGACTCGGTGGAAATTGACTTGACTTTGTATAGGGTTCTATATGAAGTGTTTTGCAGCTGAACACCTTATGAGTCATCAAATCTTATCTGCAACACGCCCTTGTTTTGCAGTTAAACATCTAATGAGCCTCCAAATTTTATCTGTAACAAACCCTTACTGTTAAGGAAGCTTTTCCATAGGAATTTCTTAGCGTGATATGGTCATGTTTGATCATCTTTTCCAACTTTAATATATATTTTTTGCAATATTGTTGGGGGAAAATTTGCAATCTAAAAACATTTAGGTTTTAAGAATGATAGGGATTTGTGTTTCTTAGGGTAAATTGAAAAAAAAAACTGGAGATGAGATGGAAAGGTAAAGGGAGAAGGCCCAATTAAAATGATTTCCCATGTAAAGAGGAGTAGAGGACTGAAAGATTTACTTCTGCTTGAGAACACAAATGAGGTGCTTTATTCCCATGGAAGTGATGACAACCTTAAATTGAGGAGTAATTACATAAGGTTGAGTTTATCGATGGGACCAAGTGAGCTCCAGCTAACTCTATGCATGTGGGCCTTGTTTCAAGGATCTAAATTGTTCATGTGATACAGTAATGCATTTGTATCCCTATGGATCCAAGATGTGCTTTCATTGGATCTACATTCACCATTAGATTGATAAAAAAACATGATTTGATTACTAATAAAGTAATCAATTTCAATAAACCATGGGTTTTCAGACTATAGGACCCACTTTTCAAGGATTCGAACCTTCCATGTGATGCATAGTTTAATTCATCCATCACTGAGTAAAGTTTCTCTTGAATCAGGATGTTATTCATTGTTTGATTGTTTGACACCTATTTAGTTTCTCCTTTTACATGTGTTTTTTGTTAAATGGCATGTGTTTCTCATAGTGAAATGAAATTTTGGGCATCCATCAATGATGGATTATGCCTCAAATGGACAGTTTGGATTTTGCATAACATGACCCTCATGTACAAAAGATTTGAATTTTTTTTAAAATGATAGTCATGCATACTCGATTACAAAAGATACTCGTGTATTGTAGGATTCAATCACTTTTCTTTTTTATGCCCTTCCCAATTCAACGATAATGATCATATTGAAACTTGATCTATAGTTACTCGATTTGCAATATGGCCAGTTCAAATTCGAGTTTGGAGTTCGGCACTCAATCAAATTTGATAATTCATTGCTTCAAAATTTGGTTGACTTGATTCATAATTCAAATTCAATGATTTCGATATACTAATTTGTAAGTCCAATTACATATATATATGTTCTAATATAATAATTTTACTAGAGTTTTAGATACATTAATAAATATAAGTAATGATATCACACAAGGAATATGAGACACATAAATATATAAAGGCCATTATCATTATCAAAAACCTTGCTTCAATTATGTTAAGGTTAGCTGTTTGAGTTGTGACAAAATATATGCCTCCCACTAATAAGCATCAATTATTTATTATTATAATCAAGTTTTCTATATATAATTAATCTTACGGTGGACCCAAGTTTATTCAAAGTAAAAATTTGTTGAATCCTATAGAAGATGAGAACAATTTTTTTTTTTTTATATATCAATTTGTATGTGTAATATGTGGGTTGCACTATGGGCCCTACGAATTACTCAAATATTTAAATTCAAATCCTTGAAAAGATTGGATAGCATAGGGATAAGAAAGAAAGGAAGTTATAGTGTTGCTTTAAATGTCCTCCTTTTTCTCTCTTGGAAAGGGACAAGAGGATGAAAGAGAGGGCAAGGGAGCTGTACCATCGCATAAATGTCCTCTTTTTTTTTTCCACCGCATAGAGACTGGAGGATATAAGATGGAGAGACCAATAGAGAAGAAATAGCATGCCATTGCATTAAATGTCTTTTTTTTCCCCTTTGCATGGAGAATGATGGATATAAAAGATAAGAGACCAATGGAGATAAAAGGACCATACCATTGCCGTAAATGTCTACAGTTTGTCTCTTGTAAAGAGACCAATGGAAAAGATTACTCTTTTCAGTCCCACCTTCTCCACTTGGATGAACTAAGCGAACTCTAGCTTCTCAAAATATTGAATCTATCTGGATCCAATAGTGAATTAGTAGATTCAAACTGGACAAGACTGAACAGCCAAGTGACCGAATCATGAAACTACGCTTTGATCCATGTGGGTAAATATGGATGAATGCATGTTTTGAAGGGCTCTGATCTTTAGAAGGTGGCCCAACGGGCATGCGTATGTGACTGTATAACGTAAGCTCACAATTGTGATGATGTTGTTGATCTCTCGATTTATAGATAATTGATATATGCAATCATCATCATCAAAGTCTTGTCTCTACCATAGTTACCTGGTTTGGTCAATTTGCCTTCGAATCTTGTCGCACTCGAATTGAACAATTCGCTGTTTGATTTGGTGGGATTCAGGTTTTTGAAAAGCTAGGGTTCGTTGCAGGTCACTCTAGTGGAGGAGACTTATAGTACTGGAGAGGGAGCTGGGCATGGGAAAACTTGTAATCTTGGCCTCTTACCAAGAGAGACAAAGGCAAGCATTTAATGCATGGCACAACTTTACAGCTTCTTTTCACTCTCTCTTATATCTATCGGTTCTCCTTTAGAGACTGAGAGGGAAACTTCATTCTTTCTCTTATATCTATGGTCACTTTCCAAGAGAGAAAATGTTGGCATGTAATGCAATTGTGGTACAACTGCCTTTCTTTCTCTTATCTATGTACCATCCACTCTTTTCAGAATTTGAAGATTGGATATATGAGAAATTCGTGGGGCCTATAGTGTGGTTGACTGATTACAAATCCAAATAGATGAAAAAGATTGTTCTCATCTTCTATATGATTCAAAACATTTTTACTTTCTCTTTAAGAACAAGAATAGAACACTTGACTAATTTGATAAAAATGTGCATGTTTTATATTGGTCAATGTGATGCTGATGATGATGGTCTTTATATATTCATTTATCCATATTCTTCATTTCCTTATGAAATATCATTGTTTACAAATTTATTAAAGGATTATAAGTTATAGCGTGTGTGTGTGTGTGTATATATAATGAATCAGACTTATGAATTTGTGCATCAAACTCGAATTGTGAACCAAGCGGATCGAAAAATGAACTAAGGAAACCTACCCTATCATATTTTTGAATTTGAATAATTGTCTAACTTCTAACTGCAAAGTCAAATTCGAATTGGTTGAATCATGAGTTAGGTAGCTATGGTCTCAACTATGTTGAGTCAGCTCCATGTACTATAGGAATCAATTGCTTTTATTTCTTGTTATGCCCTTTTCAATACAATACGGTACACTAAACACCAACCCAAGGTGTTAGTGATTGTTATGGTGGTCGAGCCTGGAGAATGCTTAAAGGATGAAACCTTAGAATGAAAATTCAACCACATCTGAGTGAGTGAGTTGGAGAACGAGACTCCTTCCTTATCCTCTCATGATTGTAACAGAAATGGGCTACATCCAACAAATGTACCCAGTTTGTTGGTTTAAGCGTAGGGAAAGAAAGGGATTACGATCATCATCATCATCCTCATCATCAAAGTCTTGTCTCAACTATGTCGAGGCAACTCCATACAGTGTAGGAGTTAATCACTATTCTTTTTTATGCTTTCCCAAATCAATGATAATGGTTAGATTGAAACTCTAATCCATATGGGTAAGCATGGATGAATGCGTCTTTTGAACCCAAAGTGTATGTGTATTTGTATAACATAACTTGCAATTGTGATGAAGTTGCTGATCTCGTGTTCTATAGATAATTGATATATGCCATCATCATCATCATAGCCTTGTATAAACTATATTGAGTCAGCTCCATGTGCTGTAGGATTCTTTTGCTTTTATTTTTGTTATGCCCTTCCCAATTTATAAGTAATGATCAAATTGAAACTTTGACCCATATAGGTAAATACAAATGAATGCATCTTTAGAAGCTGCCCTAAAATTAATTTTTGTCTGCGTAAGCTTGCAATGGTGATGATGTTGTTGATCTCTTGATCTATAGATAGATTGATGTCATTGTCGTCATTGTCATCATCATCTTCATCTTCATTGAAGAGCTTTCTTCCTAGCTACATTGGGGTCAACTCCATCAATTCTGTTTTGCCCATTCTTGTCTATCTTGAGCCACATACTTGGATAGGTTTTTCTTCTTTAGATCTATCCTTACTACTTCTATATTTGTCCTCTTCAACTAACCCCTTTTCCGTGAGGGGCAATCAACGTCCAAAGAAAAACTTTTCCTTGTTGATGTTGTTTTGGCTTGCGCTTGACATGTCCAAACTATCTCAAATAAGTCTCTCTTAGTTTATCACTCATCAATGCTACCCCTAAATTCTTTCAAATGTGTTCGTTTTGAGATCAATCTTTTCTATTTTACCACTCATGCATCTCAATATTCTCATATTTGCTACTCTTTTTCGCATGTGTTAATTCTTGATTGGCCAACATTTTACTCCTAAGTCATAGCTGGTCTGTAAAATTCTCCTTTGATCTTATTGGTATGTATTGTTCATGAATCACTCTAGAAGCAAGGCTCCACTGCAACCTCCAGCTCTTATCCTATGTTTGACGATCTCCTCAATCTCTTTATCCTTACTAATTATAGAGCTAAGATATCTAAAGGGATCGCTTTGTTGTACACCATAACGCTTCAATTCTCATAGGAGTTACATGTCCTTTCACATCCCCATTGAAGTTGTAATTTAGTATGTCATCTTTTGATGAATTATTTTAAAGCCCTTGGATTTTAAAGGCTCCTTAATTTTTGCATTTAGCCATTTCTTGATTCATATGCCAACACTAAATATTATATACAAACCACATATATAAATGTGCCTCCCCTTAAATATGAGTCGTTAACTCATTTATAATCAATGCGAAATGATAAGGGCAAAAAGTTGACTTCTGATGCAATCCTATGGTCATTGAAAATTCACTTGTCTCTTCATAGGTAATTCCCATACTAGTTAATCCTCCCTTATACATGTTTTTAATGATGCCAATGTAACCTATTGGGACACTCCTTTTTATCTAAAATCAACCAAATCAAATCTTTATGTACCTTGGCATAGGCTTCCTTTGGATCAATGAAGACCATAGGAAGTTTTTTTTACCTCCTCTTGGTATTTTTTCATTATATGTCTAAGTGATAAGCTTCCATAATTTACTGCTTTAATATGAAACCAAATTGATTTTCAAATATCTTGGTCTTTTGTCTAAATCTTTGTGTCACTAGTCTCCCATAGTTTTAGAGTATGACTTATAAATGTAATTCAACGATAATTGGTGCAACTTTGTATATCTCCTTTGTTCTTGGATATAGATTCTACAACATTGCTCCATTCCATCCAACATTTTCTGTGCCCTTAATATTTGGCCACTTTGCTGACATCATGGGATGCAAATTGGATGCCTTGCCATAATCTTACCTCAGTCTTCCCGTATGCCTTGGCAGGGTTCCCATATCTATTTGGAACCCAGCAATTAAAAAATTGGAGAAAAAGTTATCTCCTTGAAAAGCAAAGTACCTATCCCTAGTAGGTAGAATAACTTTAATTCAGTAGGCTCAAGCCAACCTTCCCATTTACTTCATGTCCATTCTAAAATGGCTAATATCCATTACCAATTGCATTTTGACCCTGCAATGTGAGTTCCTCTGGAAAGGTCATGAAGATAGGAAAAAATTCCACCAGGTTAATTGGAGCTTGGTCTGTGCTTCCAAAGAATCCAGCGCTCTCAGATTAAGACCAACTTGCACCATGAACCTACCTCTTCTGGGTAAATGGCTTTAGAGAGTTGGGGAGATGACACAAATCGCCTATGGAAAAGTATTCTGATGGACAAATACAAAGTTTCGAGAAATGGTTGCAAGATCTCTTCTTCTCCCCATGGAAGCGCTAGCTTCTAGAAAGGGATCTGCTATATCAAGGATTCCTTCGATAATTTGATCAAATTTCAAGTTAGCAATGGAGAAAGGATCTCTTTTAGTCACAACACTTGGGTTGACGATTACCCCCAGTGTCTCAATTTCCATATTTCTATATCTTTGCTAGAAATCGGGAGGCAAAGGTTAGCAATTTTATTGACAGGAGCTCTAACCATATATGAGCCCATTTCAGAAGGAATCTTCTAGAATCAAAAGTGCTTCATCTTTTTGATCTTTTGGAGGTCTTATATACTCTTTATGTTCCTAATGAGGGCTAAGATTGCAGATCTAGATCCCCTCTCCTGACAGTAGCTTCCTTGTGTCTTCCTTCTTTTGCCTTGCATCTCAAAGCTCTACTCCTTCTAGATGATGGATCTCTTTGTGGAAGTCTAAGGCTCCACTGAGAGTTTTGGCTTTTGCTTGGTTAGCTCTTGGTGGAAGAATCCTTACCATGGACAACCTTCACCGACGCAGTAGTTGTTATCAATGCTTGCCCTCTTTTGCCTCTTGGCTGAAGAATCTACAGACCACCTTCTTCTCAATTATAAAATGGCAAACACCTTATGGACCTTGCTTTTAAGAGACTTCAATTGTAGCCAGGTTCTCTCTAGGTCCTGTGCCGATCTGTTTGACTCCTGGGTTTGCCCCACGCGCTCTTCCAAAGAAAAAATTATGTGGCAATTATCTTTCCTAGCTTGTTCCTGGTCTATATGGAGAGAGAGGAATTAATGTTGCTTTGGAGGAGTTGCTTCTTCCCTTTAAGATGTGATCCACAACATGAGATTCTGTCTTGCGTCATGAGCCTCTTTTCTTCCTGATTTTTAGGGCTTCTCTCTAGACAGCATCATGTGCAATTGGAGGGATGCTGCTGCTCCTTGATTAGGGATTTTCCCCCCACCCACCCCCTTGTATGTCTTAGTTCCCTTGTAGCCCCTCTTTGCTTTATTTTTTGTTTTGTAGCTCTTTTTGGGTGGCGGCTGTCTTTTAGTGGGGTTTCTCCACAACTACTTCTGAGTATAAATCTTTTATACTGTAAAGTTTTAATACAAGTTATCATGTTAAAAGAAATTGATAAGAATCTTGTTAACCCAAACACATCCAATTTCTCCTAAGTATTTCTATTATTGTACTAGATTGCCAACTATAGCCTTTCATGTCTTCATTCTTGCTAATGCTTTCTTTCTTCACTTCTACTGTCCTAATCCTATGATAGAAGGTATGTTCCACTAATGAAAATCCTCTCTCATTCCCAAGCCTTCTATAGAATCTTCATTTAAATGTTTTTTAACATATGCTTTTCACCTTTTTGTTATCTCATTTCCTCCACTAGAACTTTTGCTGTTGCTTTTGGTACATCTGACATGATTAAATCTCTGCTTTTCCTTTTTAACTTTTTTAAAGCTTGAGAATATTTGCCTTCTTCTACATTTCATAATTTTTCCATACTTCTAGTTCCCTGTCAAACTTTGTAGCAGCATCTTTTCTCTCAAAGAGCTTTTTGAACCTTTGTTGTCCACCACCAGGGTTTTTTGTTATTTTTTTATCAGAGCTTCTTTTCCTCTGTGATTTTCGAAGCACCTCTTTTGCGACCCTTCTCATACAATCAACTAGATAAATTTTATATTTTTGCATTTTATATTTATGTGAATGTTAGATTATCTTTTCTCTTCTTTTGTATTTCTGCAAACATTCTTTGAATGACCGTAATTTGCATGATAAATTTTGATCCATTTGTACTTTTTAATTTTTGTATCCTTTCATATTTGTGCAAACAATGACTGTAATTAGTTTCATAATATTTGATCCTTGGTATTTGTGATGCCATTTGTCTGCACAATTATTTCTTTGTATTCTTATTCAATTTTATTTGACTCTTTTGAGTTGAAATGTAGGAATTCTTATGGCTATTATGTTTCCATTCCATTTGTTGTCCAGAAAAAACGAAAAAAAGGTTAACCCTCCTTCATTTGGTTTCTTATATCGCCTCTTTGCAATAGGTAAAAATGAGACTGATAATTATAGACGACAACTCTCTGATGCTAAGAGTCATGCAGAGTCAATTGCCGTGATCACTCCAGAACTTGAACAAGAATTTTTAAAGGTGCTCTCTCTCTCTCTCTCTCTCTCTCTCTCTCTCTCTCAAACACACACACACAAGCACGCACGTGTAATAGCTGTTGCTTAATGGGCACTGCATATTATATTTGTACTGAGCCTTATTGATACTTAGCCACGTTGTAGTTTTTTCTTACTACGCTTAGCTACTAAGTATGAATCTAATATGGATGTTTGCAATGGGAAACGAAGAAAATAAGCAAAGCAAATTGGTATAATGATTTCATGTGTTTCCTTGTAGAAGCCTATGATTGCATTGTTATGACAAATTACAATTGAAATAAGTACAAGGATTAGTCAATATATCTTTAGTCACCATTTATAAATATATGACTTTAAACCTGAAGGTCTATGTACTGAGCATCTCTGTTGCACTGCGTGATTATGCCTTGAGTGTACTCATTATCGTTATGGTGCTGCACTGTTGTATGACTTCTCAAGTTGCTGTGGATTGTTGAGAAGAATTAATTTAGCAATTAAGAAATGGTGTTGGTCTCTTTCCATGCCATTAGTGAATTTACTGGGAAGTTGGAGGTTGGTCGGCATATGGGAAAGAAAATGGTTCCATTTTACACAAATTCTTGGCAATCACTTCTATTAGTTCTTTCACAAAAAATTGGATTCGAGGTGATTTGGTTTTGAATAGTACTAGCATTATTTGCATATAGAGGAATGGATATGGAGATAGATAGGGGTGAATTCCTGTACTAACCAAGATCGGAATGTAAGCTAAACTTTGATGCTGCTGTTAGGGTAACCCTGAGTTGTAAGGTGTGGGTGGGGTTGTCCATGGTCGCAAAGCAAATTGTAGGTGGTGAGATGTTTTACTTGACTATCAGGCATGCAAGAAGTTAATGATGCAGAGCTGATGGCCATGATCATCATGAGCTAGCAAAGCAGTTAAGACTTCAGCTTTTCCCTCAATGTTGAGGGGGTTATTTGTTGATGTAGGTTGGGCCTTGGGCTCATGGAGGGCTGCAGCTTTACTAGATGACTTCGTGATTTATCCCAAGGTTGTGGAGTCTTGTTTGTGCATGTCACAAGAGGGGCAGATGAAGTGGCTGATTATCTTTTTAAAAAAAGAATTGCACATCCCAAACCACCATTTCGTGCAATGTTTAGGCACACTCCCATTATGGGAGAGGTTCAGGGATTGATGAATGTGAATTCCAGTTTACCATTACTTCCAAATAGAAGCCAAAAAAAAAAAAAGAGCCCAATAGAAAAGGTGAAGTTCCCTCATGATCTCATCCATCTCAATCTCTTTGGTATTCTTTTGTGCTTCCGTGGTGTATAGTAGTGGCCATAGTCATGTACTTCTTACTATGGATTTGTTTTGTTTCTTAGCACTTCGTTGAGCTCCATAAGCTTTCCATTTCTGGAGGCTGTCTTGTATGCTTGCCTTTTAAAAAAAAAATGGGGAAATGAAGGTCATCTTATCATTCAGAGGATTAAAAAAACAACTAAAAGCTTGGAAATAAAGGTTTTCAATAAAGACACAGGAAAATATTTACCTGCTCACAGTGCTCTTGCAGAGCACATATCCAGAACATCCCCACTCCCCCCCACCCCCAACCCAAAAAAAAAAAAAAAAAAATCACCATTACCCCTGTGACGACCAGCACCGATCCATTGGACTGTCAAGCACAAGAGTGCAGGAGAAATCTTCCTAAAGACTTGTATTTGCATTTGCACACCCAGAACATCCCATTTGAAGTTGACTATGCATGGCTAAAATGAGTCCAGGTTACCTGGTCCAGCCTATGACAAAAGTTGACAATTTAACTCTTGAGAGTCTTAGGTTTACAATACAGTTTTTTTCTTAAGCACCACTTGGCCCTTTTTCATTAGCATAAATTTTTATAATATTATGTACCATATAGCAAATTTGGTTTTCCTGTGTATGTTATCGTCATCATCAATGCCTTGTCCCAACTATGTTGGCTTTGGCTACATGAACCATGTTTATCCATTCTGATATATCTTGAGCCAAAACTTTAGTTGGGTTGCACTTCTTCATATATTTCTTTTGTCATTACTACATCCATCCATGTCCTCTTCCGCCTATCCCTTTTCCTTGGTGGGCCATCAACTTACATAGAAGAACTTTTGCTCAATGGCACTGTTGTTGGCCTGTGTTGGAGGGTTGCATTGGGTAGAATGACTGCCAAGGTAAAACTTATGTCACAGCCCAAACAAGAATCCTGAGTACCATATGAGAACTGAAAAATTGCACCCATATATGTTCCCTATGAGCACTGTGGTATATTTTATCTTCATACACAGGGGCAGACCCACAGCAAGCCATATGGGTGCGGCCACCCTAGGGACTTTTGCAAAATTGTTAAGAGGGTCATGGGCCATTTTTCCCAAGCCCTAGGTGAAAACCCACTCCCGCTCCAGGACAAAAGCATATTACTTTTTCTGGAAATGAATTAATGGGGCAAGTCAGTTGCATTGCGTCTTGTGTT
Source organism: Sextonia rubra (assembly GCA_037013555.1). NCBI lineage: Eukaryota > Viridiplantae > Streptophyta > Magnoliopsida > Laurales > Lauraceae > Sextonia > Sextonia rubra. Next base: position 129,966,897 of record JASUAD010000001.1, read on the forward strand.
TGCATTTCACATCACATTAATTAAGTTTTAACCTAAGTATATGCTTAATCCAAGACTTGAGGCAACAAATCCATTTAGCCATTAACATAGGTTTCTTGAATGGGTTATTTAGCTCTCCATCCAGCGTGCTCAAGATTAAACAATTCTAACATGCTTTTAAGAAATTACAGCCAACTTTTTTTTTTATTACAATGTAGCCTAGTTTTGAGTTTATGTCAAGGGCCTTTTGGCTTGTGTAGAATACATAGGATTTGATACCAATAAATGGTTAAAAATGAAGTTCTAAGGTACATTTACAAAAATTACCATAGGTCTCCATTTCCATCTCTCACTCTTAAATTCATTTCCTTTTTTCTTTCTTTCTTTTGTTTCTTTTGAATTCGGTATACCTTAATAAATGTCTGAAAATTGGAATGCTCTCTCCATGGGTGTTTTGAATGGAGTAGCAATCATCATAAATTCTTCTCATGCTATTTCAGGGCTTTTAGATGAATTGTGATTTTTTTTTTTAATTTAATTTTTCATTATGGCTTGAATGCATCATCAGCTTGTGCTTTCCTGTACATAACCAATTACAAGTAAATTAGATTTACAGGTAAAACACATTCATTGCTGGGCAATTAGGTTTTAAAAGGATCCAATGGACCCCGTAGGCTGAATGGATCTCAGATTCTCTTACATTCTATGGTTTATTGAAGACCCCAGTCCAGGTAAAAAACCCAAAGTAGCATCATGCATACTGTCTAAAGCCTAAACTACTAGAACGAAATGATTTTTTTTTTTTGGGGTACTCAATGACCAAAAGAACATAAAGAAATTAATTAAAAGAAGCCATAAAACAGCATCATCAAAGTTATTTTAAGGATCAAAAGATCAGAGTCTTCAAAAATGAAAATTTTAAATGACCTAGTAACCTATCGAGCCAAAAGAAAATTATAAGTGATCCAAAGGTTTTCAAAAGCCATATCAAGATTATGAGAGAAATGTATTATAGTTAGTGCAATTAAATATTTTGTTTATATTTAAATGCAAAACATTTTCTCTTTTACTTTTGTTAATGTAAAAAAAAAAAAGTCTAGCAAAGTCTTATAAAAAATTTAGCCCGACCCAAATGAAAATCATGGGTTTGCCACTGTTCATACATGACTTAAATTGTCACTATAGTCTTCTAGGATGTCATTAGGATTATATTAGCTTTATCATTCTTAGGTCATACATGACTTAAATTGTCAGCATAATCTTCTAAGATTTGATTAGGATTGTATTAACTTTATCATTCTTAGGTCACTTTCAATTTTGTATTGAGGCCAACCATTTGTCCATGTTAGTTAAATTCTGTTCATTTCGGTCAAATTGGCCAAAATCATTCAATTCACTTGGTCTTCCAAAATGAACAACCCACCCCGTAAATGTATTTGGTCTCAAATTTGGACCTGTTCGTTCAAAATCTACATTTCATTCTTGAAATCGTTCATCCAAAATAGGCCAGAATTATTTAGTTCTGCCATAGTGCAAGATTTTGTTTATTGGAATTCTGATTTTTCTGACAAAAATGCACTAATGGCTGATTTCCTTAGACAGTCAGAATGAGACAATGACTGAAATGAGATTGACAACTATGCATTTCTCTCATGATCAAATAAAAGATGGAATGGTTGCCTTGTCCCTCTCTCGTCTCTATCCCTATCTGTCAGTTGACTTCACTTGTCATGTAAGGTGAACAAAATAAAAGATGGAACGGTAGGCTCATCCCTTTCTTTCGTCTCTTTTCCCTATCTGTAAGTTGACTTCTACTCCTCCACCAAGGATCACATGGTCTTGGGCCTCAGAATGAACTCCTTCTTGCTCAGTTGACCTCACTGGGTCCTACCTAATGAGCACTTGCTCTGCAGAAGAAGCTTCGCATGATTGGCATTTGTCTGCTTTGACCCCATGTTGTAAAGTCAGAAATTACAATACACATGCACACCACACTAGATCAGATAGATTGATGGATCAAATCCAGCAAGTGATGAAATGAAATCAACATGACATATGATTGAGTGGTTTCAAACCACACTAAAGGCTGCAAATGAAGTACATTTCTGGATTTTAAAGACAAACTTGTGAATGTATGTGCAAGCTGCACGAGTTGCCATTTATTGGATTCTAATACCATTGCAAGTTTGCTGATTCGAGGACATGGATTCAGCATAATATTTAAATAAGTTGAAGATGACATTTATTTACATAAAACTAATATGAAAGTAGAATCGGAGAAACCATTAAAGTATTTTGTCTCTAGCAGAAATTTTTTTTTTAATGTAGTTGATATGTTCTTGAGTTCATCTTTGCTTTGAGAAGGGTAGGAAAATTTTCTCTTGTGCACATGCACCTGGGGAGCGTGCATCCGAACCATCCTTAAAGGTGGGACTCCCTTGGATTTCACTGGGCGCTGATGTCAATCCAAATGGATTGCAAAGCACAAGAGTGCAGGAGAAAATTGTCCTTCATTTGTATGTATGAATTTGTTAGAATAAAAGAAAGTAAATTTAAATTACTAGTAGAAGTTTAAATTACTGATGAAAGAATCTATGACAACTGACTAGTGATGCATTATTATATCTAACATTGGCATGTTGCTTATTTCTATGAACCCGTTCAACATAACCCATAATCTTTTGATTCTATTCTATGCATCTTTTTTTTCCTTAAAAGCAGAAGTTGCACTGTCCACATGATACTTATTTTGTTTTTAGAACACTTGGCAATGGACGACAAACCCATGGTCCGCATGGGCCGACCAGCCAATGGGCCCAGCCCACATATTCTATCATTTTTAGAGTGTTTATTTATATTTTAAGTGTTTTTATCAGATGTTTTAGTCCTAACCATCAATGCGTTTGGATGGTTCAGCTGGTTATAGGGTTTTGTTTTCTCCTATTTAGGTGATGTAAGGCCTCATTATCTATTTAGTTGAAGATTAATAATTAATGAAAAAAATGAAGTGCTTCTTGGTTTTCCAACTTCTCTCTTCTCCTTGCCTGTGATAGGGAGTTTGGCGTGAGGCCAAGATTTTTAAGGTTTCCTTGTCCTACCTACTTCCATCTCCATCTACCTGGCCCACATCTTGAACCTCTGTCTACATCAATTGGTATCAGAGCAATGGGAGTTTGGTGTTCATATGTGAAACTTTTCCCACAGTGGGAAGCTTTTCCTTGCCTGTGATAGGGAGTTTGGCGTGAGGTCAAGATTTTCAAGTGGAAACCTAACCAACTCCCCCCTTCTTCCATCTCAATCTACCCGCTTTGCATCTCGATCCGCCGTCCGCATCACTTTTTAATTTATGTTATGTGATAAACCTTCCAAAATTTCACAGCAGCATTTGTGACAAGAACAATATATGTTCTGGTGTTTGTGAGCTTTTTTGATCACCTTGCTACAGAATGTTGATCGTGAACCATTGCCCTTGTGTCTCACTTTTTGAGTTTGATGAAATTTCATTTAATAACAAGCAAGATCGTAAATATTTCTGTTAGTACATTTCAAATGCATAGTTCTGTGGCTCTTGATTAATTCTGCTGCTTGCTCTTTCTAGGTTTCTTATATTTTACCGATGTGTGTTCCAGAGAAGTGTATGTTGATCAGTTTATCTTACCTAGTGGTTATACCCTGGTTTAGACCAAAGATTGCAATCATTGATATGTTGCCAAAGTTAAATATTTTGAATGTGTGTGCATTTCTTGAATTACTTTATTGTGAATAATTTTTATTTTAACTAGATTGAGATTGCACTATAGTTTTTAAATTTCATTTATTTTTGGCTGGTATAGCCAAAACTTTTCATGTTGGTCCTTATTCATAGTTTCAAAGAAAATGGCAATATGTGCTTTCTGCTAAAGTTTGCTCAATTATATATTTTGGTGTGAAGCTCTCATTCATTTTGGCCTAAATGGCTGAATCTTGCCATTTTTACCCAAAATTGAATCAGCATGGAACCTCCCCCTAGTTTTCCTTCTTTTTTTTTCCATTGGTGCAAAATGAGCTTAATAAAAACCCTGAAAATATGGGAATAGAGGTCTCCCTGCTCACAACTGATTGAGAGGGTTTATAAAATCATTTGTTTTGGTGCTTATTGAGATTCTTCCATTTCTTTAATTCTTTGGTAAAAAGTCAAACAATGATTATATACTAGTTTATCCTTCTGTTGTGCATTATGAATTATGTAAACTGATGTAATACATAGTATTTTTCCCCTTAGCTTCCTATCTTTTTCAAATTTTCCTATTTTTTATATGTATTAATTTTTCCAAAAAGAAGCATCGAATGCTACGGAAACAGTTTACCTTGGAGGCAAATTGCAACGACCTCTTTTTATTATTTCAGCATGTGCGTGTCTTGATGACTATTGCAATACTATATGTGGTTTTAGATGATACAATCTTGAAGGTTAACCTCTTAAATGTTATGTTATGCATGTTGCATGTATAAGTGTAGATGCCTAGTACTGTTGAGGATTTGGAAGCGGCAATTCAAGATAATATATCCCAAGCGAATTCTATTCTCTTTCTTAATCACAACATTTTGGAAGAATATGAAAGCCGTCAGCGTAAGGTAACTCCAGTAATTTCTTTCTCTATTCATTCCTGTTGATAGCTCTGATACCCAAATTTACTGTGTTACAGATAGACGCTATTGCTAAAAAACTAGAAACAGATACCAGGGAACTGAATCAGTGTTTATCTGAAATAGACACCCTCAAGGTGCAGAGATAAAGCCATCTAATTTTATTTCAAGCACTTGCTTATTTTGACATCAATGTGTGATCATCTACAGTTGATTTACAATATTCAAATTGGATTTGATTCACTTTCTGTAGGGTAACTGGCTCCCAACATTGAGAAACCTTGTTGCCAAGATAAATGAAACCTTTAGTCGTAACTTTGAAGAGATGGCTGTTGCTGGAGAAGTTTCACTAGGTATATGTTAATGGCAATCCGGTTGTGAACAAATTTATGCAAAAAGAATATTTTGTTGGCTTTATTTTATATTTTCATGGTTTTGTACAACAGATGAGCATGATGTCGATTTTGATAAATTTGGCATACTAATCAAAGTAAAATTTAGGTGAGTTAACTACTTTGTGACCTTTCTTCTACTGCATTTGGGTGTTATAACCATTTAGTAACAGCTACAGGAGTGTGAAGATATTGATGACATGTCATTTTATTTTATTCGATGTGAAGTGTAAATCATTACTGAGAAAGAAAGATTACCTTGAAAACGGAGATTGTTAGCTTTCTTTGACATCTAACACTCTTTGACATCTTATAATGTTTAAAGATGTTCTAATTGCATTTTCAGTTTTGTAGTTGACACTGGCTTTTGAAACTTTCATTATTATCAACCCTATTGTGGTTAACACTGGAGATTGATCTTTTGTTATTGTCATCGTTGTGGTTAAACCTCGAGACCTTGGACTTTGACTCGGGTCCATTAGCTAGTAAATATCAGTGGCATTACTACTTTCTCTGACCTAATTAGCCTTATGAAAATAGTTGAATTAGCTGCCAATATGTATTGTATTTGTGTTCCTGTTAGGTTTGCTCCACTTAATTTGTGTGAATGAGTAACATAAAATATTGATGTATTTGCCCATATTGCTTGTATAGCTCAACATGTCATGGATATTGGCAATTACCTTAGCGGTCGCCACGTAGCGTAGTGGCCACATTATCGGCGGTAGTGGTTGAGGCCTCTATGCTATTTTGAAAATAGTGGCACTACAGTCTAAAACCTAGTGAAGCCAAGTAATTTTAATTTATAATACCATTTTTCTTATTTCTTCTCCTCAACAGCCTTTTCTATAGTTGTCTCTACTCTTATATGGCTTCAAATCACTAAAACATTAGAAGATCTGTTGCTATACAAGATTTAATTTTTTTAGTTTAATTTTTTTATTAAAAATTTCACACCACTACACTGCTACGTATCACCTCAATTGCTATGTATCGCCCGCAATGTAGTGTTTTGGCTACTGGCTGCTACACCCACCTCAACTGCTATTTTTATCCTTAATAGCAATGACTAGCGTGAGAACAGAAAGCTAGAAAAGAGTCATTTAATTTCTGCGAGTTTTCCTTTTTGATGCTGAAGAAGTTGACGGATACTTGGTTTAGGCCATTCTCTCAGATTTATGCATCGGACTTGAAATTTGGAGCTTTAATTCAATGGATTAAGGTCGAGATCCACCTTTGTTAGAACTACTGTAAAATACATGGATTGGAGTTTGGGTGCCAATCCAAAATGTCTAAACCATAGTTGTCAATTTTGTTCCATTCTGCTCAATTTTGGCTGGTACTTTCTGGAATTGGCCTCATGCAGAACGGTATGCCCCACTAAAAGTTTCTGGGCTCAGTTCTGCTCATTTCGGTCCATTTCAGCTATTCCAATCTCAATTCCGGCCTAATTTCAGTCCTAATTCCACCCTATGTTTTGTACTTCCATTCATATGTAGTGAGAACTAGAAAATGGTCAATTGTAAATTGGAGTTTAATATAAGTGATATAACTATGCATTTTTAGTATTATTATAGTGTTCAACTATATTTTTTCATATTTAGGTATTCTTTTATAGTTTTCATTTTTAAATTGTGTCTTTTCTGAAATGTAATGCTGAAATTGACCGGAATGCAGAAATGCTCTACAACTTGGTCAAAACAAAATTGAATTGACTACTACGGATAAGACACCATGAAAATGAAACCCCTAGAGCTCTAATTCCATGTCAAATTGAGAAAATATGCAACTCCCAGAAAATTCAAATCAAAATCATGTGATCAACCCTCCTTTTGTATTCTCTGTTGTTTCTCATTATAGAATTACAGATGTATAATCCCTTGATTTATGGGATTAGCTTAATCTTAAAGATAACACCGGAATTCGGATTAGAGATCTCCATGTATGGAATCTAATATTTTGTCGGTCCCAGATTACAAACGTTTGATAGGACTGTAGGTTTTGTTGGTATTTAATTCTTTACGGTGCCATGGATAACGAAAAATGTCAGGGTTCAAAGTTCCTGCTCGTGTAAGAAACTATAATAAACAGACAAATTTTCCATCTTTTTAGGGGGCTTTTGTCATTTCCTATTATTTACGTAGGAAATTGGAATTTACCTAAGGGGATAAGAGTGAAGGGTAGTATTGGGGAAAAAATAAGAGTGAAGGATAGAAAAATATTAGTAACAAATTTTCCATCTTTGACAATAGATAGTTTCTCTTCCTCTCCATTCTGAATGTAATTTCCATATATCGTAGAAAATTGATGGTTTCACTTTGGCTGTACTCCTCTGGCCATTACCTCTTCATTTCCCTATGTAAATGAAATGAAAATGTCAAATGTACCTTTAAGATAAGACCTCACATTTCTTTTGATAGGTGCTATTTTATCATTTCAATGATTAACCATTAATAGAATTTCCAAGTTTGTACATAGGTTCTATCCTTTGGATCTACTCTTTTGGTGTAACATCTTCACAGTGTTTCTTTTTCTTGATGTGCAGTAGGTCCTAGTAACAAGTTGTGAAACTTTCTTTGCATGAATTGGGGTTCCAATGAGCTGTACTTCTCAGAGGGAGTGAAACTATTGCACCAACTCACTAAAAATTTAACTTTCCTTATTCTGTTTTTTTTTTCCTTCCATTGTGATATTAATTTTATGAATTGTGATATTAATTTTATGAAAAAATCTGTGCATGGATTGGCATTCCAATGAATTTTACTTCTCAGAGAGAGCAAAACTATTTCACCTGCTCACTAAAATATTAACTTTTTTCCTTCTCTTTTTTGTGGCCTTCTGTTGTGATATTATTTGTCTCATTTGTTTTAATCCTTTTTAATGTCATCATCATCATCATCATTATCAAAGCCTCATCTCAACCATGTTGGGGTCGGCTACATTAATTCTATTTCTCTATTCCATTCTAATTTGAGCTAAATCTTTCGATAAGTGAAACTTTTTCAAATTTGAATTAATGACTTCCATCCATATTTCGGCCTACCCCTACCTCTTGATGGGCCCTCCACCTGTATATCCAAACTTTTTCTCACCGGTGCCATTACTGGCCTACGCTCAATATGCCCAAACCATCTTAAACGAGTTTCTCTAATCTTATCCCTTATTGGCGCTACCCCTAAATGTTCTCGAAAGCGCTCATTTCTAATTTTATCTTTCCTAGTTTTACCACACATCCGCCTAAGCATTCTCATTTCCGCTACATCCATCTTATGAATATGCGTCTTCTTAATTAGCCAACATTCTGCTACATATGTCATAGCTGGTCTAACCACTGTCCTGTAAAATTTGCCCTTTATTTTTGTTGGCATTCTTCTGTCACAAAGCACTCCCGAAGCTAGTCTTTATTTCAATCATCCAGCTTTTATCCTATGCTCCACATCTTCGTCAATCTCCCCATCTTTACTAATCATCGAGCCTAGGTACCGAAAAGAATCTTTACCTGGTATCTTATGGGTTTCAATTTTAACATTGGTCTCAACACTTTGTATATGTCCACTGAAGTTACAATTCATATATTCTGTTTTTGTATGACTTATTTTGAAGCCTCTAGATTCTAATGCCTCCCGCTATCTCTCAAGCTTTCCATTTACACCTTCTGTTGATTCATCCACCAATACTATATCATCTGTAAACAACATACACCAGAGTACTTCTTCTTGAATATGCATAGTTAACTCATTCATAATTAATGCAAAGAGATAAGGGCTTAAGGTTGATCCTTGATGTAAACCTATAGTTATAGGAAATCTGCCTGTTTCTCCACACGTGGTTCTTACATTTGTTATTGCTCATTCGTACATATCCTTAAAATTTTCAATGTTAACACTGGGGACATTCCTTTTCTTTAAGACCCACCAAATTAAATTCTTCAGTACCCTATTATACGCTTTTTCCAAATCGAGAAAGACCATATGTAGATTTTTCCTCTTTGCTCGGTATTTTTCCATTAATTGCCTAAGTGAAAAGATAGCTTCCATAGTTGATCTCCTTGGCATGAAATCAAATTGATTTTCAGAAATCTTGGTCTTTTTTCTCAGTCTTTGCTCCATTATTCTCTCCCATAACTTCATAGTATAACTCATAAGTTTAATTCCTCGATAGTTGGTACAATTTTGTATATCTCCTTTATTCTTATATATAGGTACTACAATGCTTCTTCTCCATTCATCTGGCATTTTCTTTGTCACAAGTATCTTATTGAATAGTCTACATAACCAATTTACTCTAACTTCTCCTAAGCATTTCCATACCTCCATCGGAATACCATTTGGGCCTGTTGCTTTTCCTGTCTTCATTCGCTTTAATGCTTCCTTTACTTCCACCCCTCTAATTCTACGGAGAAAAGTATGCTCTTGTAATGAAGTATCCTTCTCAATTCTTGTATTGCTCAAATGTTGTTCATCTAGAAGTTTGCTGAAATATTCCTTTTACCTTTATTTAATATCGTTGTCCTTCACCAAAATATTTTCCTCATTGTTCTTGTTACATTTGACATGATCTATGTCCCTACTTTTCTTTTCTCTTATTTTTGCAAGCTTATAAATATTCTGTTCTCCTTCTCTTGTTCCCAACCTATTATAGAGGTTATCGTATGCTTTACACTTTGCACTACTTACTACCTTCTTAGCTTCTTTCTTTGCCTTCTTATACAACTCAAAATTTTCTATAATCTTAGTCCTTTGCCAAATTTTGTAGCAATTTTTTTTCTGTCGAATAACTTACTGAACTTCCATACTCCACCACCATATTTCTTTATTAATATGTCTCTTCCCTTTTGATTCTCCAAATACCTCATTTGCAACATTCCTAATGCAATTAGTTTTTTGATTCCACATTACTGTAGTTTCTCCTTCAATATTCCATTTTCCCTTCTCAATCATTTTGTCCTTAAATATATTTGCTCTTTCCTCCTTCAAATCTCTCCACCTTGTTTTAGGCTTCATTTTGTTTACTACCGCTCTCTTTCTACTTCTAATGCAAATATCTAAAACTTCGAGCCTATGTTGCGTAGTCAAACTCTCTCCTGGGATAACCTTGCAATCTTTACAAGCCAATCGGTCTTGTTTTCTAACTAGAAAAAAGTCTATTTGACTCCTATTACTTTCACTTTTATATGTAATTAAATGCTCATCTCTCTTTTTAAAGTAAGTATTTGCTACTACAAGATCAAATGCCACTGCATATATGTAATTTAATCCTTTTTAATGTGTTTATTTTCAATTCATTTCAATAGTTGGTGTTTGTATTTTTCATTTTTTTTCCACCCTTTGTGATTAATTTTCTAGGTATGTTCTTTACGTGTTTTTTTTTCTTTTCATCTTTAAAATTTTGATACTGTTCTATCAGGCAAGCAGGACAGCTACAAGTGCTAAGTGCCCATCATCAGTCTGGAGGGGTATATATGCTGTAGCTGATGCTTAGTTTTGATCTCTGTTGCTATCATTTTCTTCTGCCATGACCTAAGAGTATTCAATTTCTCTAGGAACGCTCTGTTTCCACAATTCTATATCTGGTTTCATTGCAAGACCTCACAAACTGCCCATTTCGTGTGGTTGATGAGATAAATCAAGGTAGATTATCATAGGACCATTAATTGAAAGTGTTGTTTTGAATTGCATATTGACACTTATTATGGGAAAGTTTCTGATCAACCTTTTTTAATCAGGAATGGACCCTATAAATGAAAGAAAGATGTTTCAGCAACTTGTGAGAGCAGCCAGCCAACCCAACACACCACAGTAAGAGGGTCTTTCTTTTGAAAGGCTGTTTTAAGAGGAAACTCATTGGATTCATGGACTGCTTGCATGGCTATGCTAAATTTTCCACTCACTCGATTGACATTAGTTTCACTCCAATTGGCGAGTTCAACTGATTGATTGGCAACGTCAACACCATTTTTCTCACTTTCTCGCTGGTTTTCTTGTAATAATTTAATTTTAAGTTGCGATTGCATGAAAGTTGACACCAGTTATATCTAATGTCGCAGGTGTTTCCTGCTGACACCAAAGCTGTTACCTGATCTGGAATACAGTGATGCCTGTAGCATACTGAACATTATGAATGGGCCCTGGATTGAAAAACCCGCCAAAGGTACCAACTTCCTTATTCTTTTAGCATCTGTTTGTCCTTTTGTGTGTGGAATGGTTTTCTACCCCAGCTTATTGATCTTAAACTTGTAAATAAGTGTTTTTGTGTAAGAGTGTGTAGAGAGGACAGACTGGTGTGCAGTTTACATCTTTGGACACTAAATGTAGCGGGAAAAAAATTATCTATTTTGCAAAGAATAGTGTTAAGTTGCTGGCATCTTTTTTTGGCTAATTACGTTAAGGTCGGATATCTTTTGACGAGGATGAGTTTGCATTAGATTGGGATTTGGAGTTTGTGTTAGATTCGAATTATATTAGATTAGATTTATGGTGTGGCTAGGTTAAATTAGAGTTATAATGTGATTAGGTTATCTCCATTATACTCGAAATATGAAACATTTCCCATTGAAGAATTTTGTAGATAATTTATCCAGATTCAGTCCCTTTATTTCTACGACTCAAAATCTTTCTCACATTCTCATACTCTCTCTCTCTCTCTCTCTCAGTTTGGAGCAGTGGAGATTGTTGGAGGCAGGTAATGGGTTTGGCAGGCGAGGGCTGAAGAGTAGACTTTGAAATATTAGTACTGGCATGGCAAGCGGAAGAATTGGAAGATGGCAGTGCATATAAGCTATTTTGTTATTCTTTATATATCTATTGGGCCGCCCAAATGAATATTACTGGGCGATTTCCCTGAAGTTAGGATTTTTTTTTTTTTTTTTTGTCTAACTGTAAGATGTATATATGCTTGTATAATTCCTGTAACTTAGTGGTTACAGAACTTTGTTCCCTGTCAGCACATTTAGTAGATCTGTATATCTTTTAGTGGGGTTTTATTGGCGGGAAGGGCTAATATGACAAGCGCATGCTAACCTGCCGTGCTTGTCATTTTTTGAATTGAAGTATGCATAGGCCATAGGGCCAATGGGTTCAATAGTGGTGGTGATCTTTCTAGGGTAGATTTCTTTATGCGATGGATTCAGTTAGCCCTTGTTACCTACATGTGCTTGAGAACTTGTAGCATAAATTTGATTATTTGTTATGTATATTCAACTTTCAATGATTTGTACCACCTGGGAGTTGGTGGACTGCCTAGTTCTGGGTTGCTCCCAGCCTGTATTTTAAACCACCTAGGATTTGGCCGGTATGTGTGGGTTTAGTTAGCACCACTTGGGGATTAGTCCTGTAGAGTCAAAGAACTAAAGAAACAAGTTCTTACCCGTTAATGATTGGCCTGGTTGTGGTAGATTGAATAGATCATTGCCCAAGAGGGAGGGATAGATACTGGTACAAACTACAAACCATGCAAGAACGAGAAGATCAAAACCTAAAACAACGGAAGCAGAAAAGTTACAGTAAAATAAGTATATCGTCAATCAAGTTTGTGATATTGCCGATGTTTGAGGATATCATTAATTGAGGAGTTTTCGGTAAAAAAAATAGAAAAATGAAAATCTTTGTTGTCATTTCATATTTTTGTTCATAAAATGGTTTAACAAGAGTTTAAGCTTAATTATTTTGTAAAAGTCTCTCAATTACTTGCATTTTATTTATCCTATCAAATCTATAATGTGTTACATTATTTCATCATAAAAATGAGTAATTTTTAGTGGTTTAGAGCTAAAAAAACAAATTAATTCTTTTTTTTTTTAATGATAGAAAAGTTTTAGCCCAAATCTAATGCTTTTGGACCCAATATATTTTATAGTTGGTCTTCACCATGGAGCTGCACAGCAATCTCGGAAATCTGGACAGGAAGATTGAGACTCGGTGAGCCCACTCAGGGAATACAAATCCTACAAAATCACTTTTCTAGTACCGGGCCAGGACTAAGGCCACGTTGATGCGGCATTGTTGAATATTAGTCTGGCAAAGAATCTTTTTCGCGTTATATGGATAAATATTAGAATAGAAAACTGAAGAGTAGAGGGAGGGAGAGAGAGCTCTTATTAATGAGATCGGTGTGTACATAATGGGGGGAGGAGGATTTTATTTATAGAATAAGATTGCTTCCTCCCCAAGCAACCTAATAAGAAAAATCCTAATTCTTAGTAATCCCTTTATCTCATGTGGGTCCCAATGTGGGCATCCACCTATGATAATAACATCTTATAATACTCCCCCTTGGATGACCACCATTCAATGACAGTTGCCTCATTAAAACCTTGCAAAGGAAAAACCCAGTGGGATAAAAACCAAAGCGAAGGAAAAAGAGTACAACGTTCTACAGGATCATTGACTTGGTGTTGGACGTGCATAATGCTGCCTCGTTAAAACCTTAACTAGGAAAACCCAGTGGGACAAAACCTAGAGAAGGAAAAAGAGTACAGCGCACATATGTCCTGGGTAGCATACTTCAGGATGCCTCCCCCTGATTGACTACTCCCCCTGATGATAACATCTTTATACATAATTCAGCATGTCAATCTCGTATACAATTTCTAAAAATACTGAGTTTTGGCAAAACTTCATAAACTGATCAGCCAGGTTGTTGCTTGAACGAACTTGATTGACTTCAATCTTGTTATTCTTTTGAAGCTCATGAATGAAGAGGAACTTTGGTGTAATGTGTTTGGTCTTGTCATCTTTAATGTATCATTCTTGAATCTGTTGAATACATGCCCCATTGTCTTTGCAAATAATGCTCGGAGTACCTGTACTAAGAGGTAATTGACAAGAACTACATCTATGCTGAGTGAAATATTTTTGCCATACACATTCCCCACTGGCTTAAAAATCTCAGCATGGTTAGAATAAGTAGCTATCAATAGTCAATTTAGTAGAATATCAAAAATAATGATATTGACATGAAGAAACATATAACATGTCTATGATCGATCCTTATTAGGATCAGGGATATATCCTGAATCTGTATATCCTACAAAATTTGGTTTCAACCATAAAACAGACATAGATATCATAGCATTTGTTTAATACCAATCCAAAGCCTTAGTACAAAACTATATATGGGAAGCATATTTATAAAGAATAAAAATCTCATTAGAACTTCTCTCGATCTGCGGGTCGAGATAAAATAGTCAATAGTTTTCTCGAGCTCTTCTGGAGTCTCGATTAGATTTATAAACTTCTACTATTATAAATCCATTTAAGGATTGTATAAACAGGAACAGGCAAATGGGATTATTTTCATACTCTTCCTTATATAAACATTTACTAAGACGATCGTACCATATGCTTCAGGCTATACAATGAACGTCTTATTTATATTGAGTACGTACTCTCTAACTTTGCTTCAGGCAAAGCAAATCCTTCTGGGATTTTCATATATATAACTGTGTATGTTTTCAATCCCAAGTTTCTACAGGAAACCTTATATCACAAGTTTGCCTTTCGTTCATTTTCCTTACAAACACCCATTTGTAACCTACAGGGTTAACACCGTTTGGGGTTTGTACTATAGGTTCATATATACCACTTCTATTGAGAGACTGCAATTCCTCAATGGCATCTCTCTATTTTGGCCAATATATTCTTTGTCGACATTCATTTATAGAACGTGGTGTTATATCCCAAACAACATTCTTAATTTCCATTAATATTTGAGTAGCTACCGCATATACAAATGCGTCATCGATGATAATTTCATTTCTATCCCATCTCTCTCTTGAATAATTATAAAGTATAGAGATCTCTTTATTTATTGGGTACCCATTACCTCTTCAGGGGCTTCTAGAGTCTCTTCTGGGACTCATGTCTCTTCCGGGATATTAATTTCTTCAGGAATTTTAGAGAGAGTGGATTTTATCATAAACTCTTCGGGAGTATAACTCTTCTGGAGTATAATTGGGATATAATTGCTCATTTCTCCTCTTCTGGGGAGCTGAGTCCTTGAAACCTATAAGTCTACCATGCTTCTGGCATGTGTAGATTCATTTGCTGCCATATTGTTCTTCAGGAACATTAATTCGTACTTGTCCTACAGGGACATTAATTCGTGCTTGTGTGTTCATAGCCGATACATGTGACCTAGTCACTTTTGCTGCATCATTAAAAGCATCAAGGAATTCGTTTGTAATTAAGTGCACAATTCTCCGTACTTCATTCTCACATTGTGAAGTACATAAATCAAGATGAGATTGAGTGGAAGTATTTCACATTAATTCTCGCCGTTCTTCAGGAACGGATTGTTCTTCAGGAACAAGGTGTTCTTCAGGAACTCTCTTGTCTCCCCCTAACGGCGAGAAGACTATCTCATCAAGATGACAATCAGCAAAAACGAACAATGAATATATCTCCTGTCATTGGGTCTAGATATCCATTAATTAGGGTAAAGTATAACCAACATAGAGTCTACGTTGTAGGCTCATGCAAGTCACAAACCTACGATATCAAGCCTTATAAATTTAATAACATGCTTAAGGATGTGTATCCTAGGTTTAATAATATGTGCTAATGGGCGGGATTAGATAGGTTCACAAATGTCACACAATATCCGTTGCGAAAAGGATGGTCAATAGATGGTACTCTAAGGAGTACGTAATAGAAGTATCAATAATTTACCAGAGCATAGGACCCCTAGAATAACAAGCTTCTGGCTTAACTTTGTCGTTTTGCTCATAATCGAATATGATTCGATTTTTAAAGATTGTCTTGTAATATAGCCTTGAAATATAAGGAGAATGCACTTAGCTTTTCTAGTATCAGCTTCTGGCTGTCAATACTAGTAATGATGTACAAATACCATTAGGTAGACTCTTCAGGAGCATTTAAATATTTGTATGGGTACAGCTATGATCGATGCCGTGCACGAATGAAACACTAACTCAGAGAAAAACTTCTGGTTTTTTTTCAATATAGTGTGTTTTGTTGCACTGTCTACTGGACAGATATTATCCTCAGTATCATGCATTCCATAATCCATATAGCAAGTAATAATAAACTTATATAACTAGTTAATCGCATTACAAAAATAAAAGTAAGAAACAACTAAACAATTCAGCATTCAAAGCAAATATAACATAATATACGGGGGATTAAAAATAAGTCATAGCATTCAACAAAATATCTAAGAACTGAACTCAATGTTCAAACTCATAAAAGTAGTTGTAGGTCTTCCAGACCATGCTTGGTGGTTCGCCCAATTTCCAAACAAAATGCCTTCTCAATCACCTCTCCTGGGGTGGTTTATTTCATCTCTACGGGAGAACATATTATATCTACCTCTTCTGGAGGGATTTGAATTGACTAATCTGGCATTTATTTCAAGCATTGGGTGTATGACCATCTGCTGGTGATCATCCCTGTCTAATGGGGATATAATGGCGCGGAAAATAAGAGCGTATGCCATATCCTTCAGGGATATTTTATTTCCGACTTTGATAGTATCACCAAGCCTTTTAGAGTGTGTAAAGATCGATTTACTAATAACAATCAAAACAAAAATAGAACTTCGGGTTCTCAATATCCGATGACAAAATATAATGAAGAATTGGCCAATCAGAAAGTTAGAACTTCGGGTTCTTAACTGATGAAATCGGAACTTCTAGTTCTGTCAATACTTCAGGCTAGTGATAGAACTTCAGGTTCTTAGAACTACTGGTTCTATCAAAGCTTCAGCTTTGAATTACAACTTCTGATTCTATCAAAACTTCAGGTTTGATTTCATGGCCGTTGTATCAATCTACACTACTTTGAATCTTTAGAAATCAAAGCTCCAAGTTTAATTATGAATATGAATCTTCGGGTTCATATTCTAAATCTTAGAACTTCTGGTTCTAGATAATGTATGGATCTTCGGGTCCAGATTATTCATTGGATATAGAACTTCAGGTTCTATTATTTGTAACTACTGCTTCTGGCAATAATAAATTCATCAAAACTAAAGTTTCAGATAATCAGTAGTGATAATTATACCGAAGGAATTATATCAAGCATGCAGTACAATGTTATAGAATATAAAAATAAATGTATATGAGAAACAGAAATAAAATGTAGAACTTCAGGTTCTTAACATCCAATCAAAGATAATAATAAAAATGTGATGAAGAATTGAGAAATTGAAGTTTAGAACATCGGGTTCTCAGCTTAAGAATTAGAACTTCTGGTTCTAAAATAGTTCATAGATCTTTCAGTACGAGTTAGAACTTCAGGTTCTAGATTAGGATAAGTCATGGATCTTCAGGTCCGAGTTAGAACTTCTGGTTCTAAATTAGAATAATTCATGGATCTTCAGGTCCGAGTTAAAACTTCTGGTTCTAAATTAAAATAACATACAGAACTGCAGGTTCATGTTATTTAGTCGATATAGAATTTCTAGTTCTAAGTATCATATGAAACTTTGAATACGTATTGTAGATCTGAAAACTTCTGGTTTCAGAGTAAAATAACCAACGGATCTTCTGGTCCGAATTTGAAAGAACTTCTGGTTCATAGATTAAAATAATTTAGGGAACTTCGAGTCCGAATTATTGATTCCATATAGAACTTCTAGTTCTAAATATCATATGGAACTTCGGGTTCCAATTTCTTGCATAGAACTTCTGGTTCTATTTATGATCCATGATTTTCAATTTTATCATGATCTCTTTTCGATAAAAGAAAACGAATAATCATCACAAGGATCAAATGATAAATATTTGTAGATCTAAAAGAATAAAGATAAATGCAAACTAATAAGAGATCATAAAATAAGGAGAAATTACTTAACCTTTGAAATGTCCTCCTTTTAGTGCTAATGTGTAGATCTGCTCGCGAGATTTTCGTAGGTGCAAACCGATCTCAAATCGGACGTCGGATGATTAAGATATCTCAACAATAACTTTCTACCGTCGATCCTGATCAAAATGGCTTTGACCATATGATCCCACTGCTTATAAAATCTGCGGGCGCCACCTGCTGGTGTCAGCACTCTTTGCTGCTGGGTTGGGGTTGATTGCTGCAACCGGATTCTCCTTAGTTCCCTGGTTCCTGCAACCAAGAATGGACTTCTTTCTTCGTGGGCGGCTAAAAGCTGGTGGACAGTGGTTGAGACCAGCGGTGCATTCAGGCGATGGCCCATGCAACAGCGGCAACCCCCTTTAAATCCTTTTTGACGTTTTACTCCGGTAAAACCAAAAACAGGAACACCTGTTTTCTTCAGGAACCAAAACCCAAATACAAAAAAAAAAATTGATTCCTTCGGTACTGCACGGGCATGTTGAAAGCCTTCCAGATGGCGATCTTCTCGAAGGCCTGGATGGGCATCACGAAGTGGCGGTTGGGGGGGGGGGGGTTGCAGTGGCCGCCGCCGTCGGCTGGCAGGCCGTAGTTGGGCGGGCAGAAGTTGGTGGCGGTGACGCTGATGGAGGTGCCAGCGCTGCACGACTTGAGATCCTCCACGCACCGGATCTCGTAGCAGGCGCCGCAGATCTGCAACTTGAGATCCTCCACACACCGGATCTCGTAGCAGGCGCCGCAGATCTGCCCGCGCTCGAACAGCGCCTCGCTCAGCCCCGCCGTCACCATGCCGTACCCCCCTCTCATCAGATCGCCGTAGCCGCAGGCTCCGCCCACCGGGTCCTTGGTGTCCTCCGCCGCGTAGTAGGTCCCCCGAGCAGGGCTCCACACGCTCAGGGCAGATGGGGAGGGGCTGTAGCGGGCAGCACGGGCAGGTGCGAGAAACAAGCGGAGGAATATTGTGGTGAGAGTGAGATGATGGGAATGTAGCTTGATCAGCATTGTCGCTTCCTCTCTATTTCTCTCTGATCAGCAGCCCCTTCTACAGTACGATCCAGAGCCCAATCAAAACCGTGTCCCTCAATCAGGTTAGAAGCCGATCCCATCTCTGGGTGAAGGACCACAGGCTCTTCTCGCAAGTGGAGGAGGGTTTCTAGACCGGAGCGAGCCTGAGCCCGGCGGAAATCGGTGAGATCCTGATGGTGAACTGGAGCTCGCAGAGCCGGGCGCTGAAATTGGTCATCAGCGCGCTGCAATCCAACGGCGCGGCGAGGGGGCCGGGGAAGATGGGGCGGCGACATAGCGACAGCCGGTCGCAGGACGAGTCAGAACCGAGTGGACCCGTTCTGTGCAGAGAGAGCGTGCACACAGTTTGGGAGTTTCAGAAACTGTACCAAGAAAGAGAGATCGGTCTCGCCTCGTTAATGAAAAAAAAAATCTAAACCCCACCATGGGATTCAATGAAATCGATCTCACGAGCAGCAACTTCAACTCAAGCTCTTCGTGCTGATAACGTGTTAGAATAGAAAACTGAAGAGTAGAGGGAGGGAAGAGAGCTCTTATTAATGAGATCGGTGTGTACATAATGGGGGGAGGAGGATCTTATTTATAGAATAAGATTGCTTCCTCCCCAAGCAACCTAATAAGGAAAACCCTAATTCTTAGTAATCCCTTTATCTCATGTGGGTCCCAATGTGGGCATCCACCTATGATAATAACATCTTATAACAATAAAGCAATTTTAATAAATGGATTGCGGATAGCTCTTTCTTAATAAAAGCTGAGGGATTTAGAAGCGGGCCTTCAAAGACAGAATTTCTAGATTTGACGGTGAGAGATGTCCATCACCTTGCTTAAATCGCGTGTTAGAATATCCTAAGATGCTATAGTTGTCATTCATTGAATTTGATGTTATGATGAGAAAAGATGGAAACCTGAGAATGCATGAAAGAGAATGTAAGCTGGATTTATTTTTCATTTAATTAAGAAAGCCAAGTACCTTATTTAAAGATGTAAGAAGAAATTTAATTTAGCTAGGTTCATTTGAACAAGGGAATTGTTATATATGCACAGGATTTTTCTCTCCTTATACAGGCCAAAAAAAAAAACTCAAAACTTCTCAAAATGCCCTCCTCTCCATACACACCTTCTCCTCTCTCCTCTACGGCTAGTGGAGGGGCTCTTCCTCTTCCTCCCCTTCCTCTTTCTGTTCTTCTTTCTTTCTCTCTCTCTCTCTCTCTCTCACTCTCTCTCTCTCTCTCTCATTTTCCCCTTTCTCCCCCTTCCCACCGTCTTTCCACATCAGGGAGACTGAGATCTCCTTGCAGCAGGGAGACTGGATGCTATAAGGAGGCCCCAATCTTGTGATTCCCAAGTTCTACCTCCCCCCATAGGATTTCCAAATCATCACATCCAAAAGAAAGGATATAAGAGGCTAAATCTTCACCCAAAAGTTAGGGTGCTCATGGGCTAGGACAGCCCAAGGCCAATCCAAGCTCAGCCCACCTTGGGTCAGGCTTTAATAGGTAAGTAAGGCTCATTTAATAATTGGGCCGTTCTTAGATTAGGTGATAGAAAGCTTAATGCTCGACCAGTCTGCGTAAGGCATGCATGTAATTAGTAAAAACAATTACTAAATGACCACAAAATTGATTTAAAAAAACTTGATTAAGCCCAGCTTGATTGATTAAATGAGCGGGCTGGGGCCGACTTTTTTGGCCCGTGTTGCGCTTGAGCCGAGCCTACGCCAGTGTTTCTAAAGTCAAGCTGGGCCTGGATAGGTAAGTAGGGCTCATTTAATAATTGGGTCCATTTTATAATTGCATCGAGTTTGGATTAAGTGTTAGAAAGCCCAAAGCCTGGCCCGGCTTGTGTAAGGAATGAATGTAATTTAATGTAATTAGTACAAACAATTACTAAAAGGCTGCAAAATTGATATAAAAAAATCCGATTTGGGCGGCCTAATTGATTAAATGGGCGGGCTAGGGCTTAACTTTTATGGCTTATGTTGGGATTGGGCTAGGCCTATGCCAGTGTTTTTAAAGTAGGCCGGGCTTGGATATGCCTTAGCCCCACCCAACCCGGCCCATGAACTCCTCTACCAAAAGAGTATACATGGCTTGTAAAAATCCCTAATCATTTCATAATTCTAACCAAATAAAGAATATGAGAAATCATCATTGATAAAGTCTTTAGTGAGGGTTTTCATTTTTCAGGGATAGTGAGGAATTCATGGAGTTGAAAATTTCTCACTTGTTACCAAATGTGTTGCCACATCCCGAGCTCAAGACTTCGCATATTAGGATTAAAACAAGTGACATACGTACTCCCGTGTAACACATGCCTACACCCAAGTCTAGGTAGAAGTACACAAAGGAGAGTCACATTACTTATATGTGTGATATGCTATTAGTGGAATTCTATCCATGCATTCAAAATGCGGAAGCTGACAATATCAATCATGAAACAAGTTATCATGACATTAAACTAAAATACATTTATATGTACAGGTATTGGAATGAAGCCTGTTTTTACAAAAAAGGAAAAAAGTTTTTGAACAATAAGGAGGAGTTACAAAGTTTCATAATACAAGGGATCATGATCCGTGCACATCAAAATAAAACTAATGCAAATTATGAAACCATAAATGCAATGACATTCCAAAATGAGGCCTAAACTTGCTCTCCGATGCTCTCCTAGGTGGATTAAACAAAGATAATCTGCAGTCCACTCATTTAGGTCGGAGGGGTTCTCGAAGGCCTTCTCTGAATTCTTTTTTATTTCCTCAAGATCGGAATTGGGATCTAGCCCTGTAATACCATAAACAACTAGTGAATAAGACTATTAAGTAAAGTGTAAGCATAATTAAGGTAGTATGCGCTGTATCTAAAAGAATCATTAACATGTGGCTATAGAGGGTAACTTAGGACACTAGGCAGGTTGTGCAATTGAATAATCGTGCTATAAAAATCAAGTAATAGAAAATAATTTATTATTTGGCTACTACATTTGACATATTTTCCATCAAGGGATCTTTACATTAAGAACACCATCTACTAGGCCATGGTAGAGTATAAATGGGTCTTTTTATATATGGAGTTCGGAAGCTTCAAAGCACACTGCAGGGCCTTCGTTCGTTACTACACTAAAATCAACTTCACCGGGTATCATAAGACTGAGGTTGCGTAGAACCAGACCAATTCATTCAATGAGAACAATACAAGACAATATACGTTAAATTCATTCATACAATTCGTTCATAATCAATTGGTAATCTCATACAATTCGTTCATAATCAATTGGTAATCAATTCTAAGTCAATGTCCATACAAAACGTCTATTCAGAAACAATTCAAATAGAATCAATTGGTACATGATCATTTCAAATCAAAATCAATATTGGAATAATAGAAGTCAATAATGGTAATCCAATATGTTATGCAATTCAAATCAATGAATTAAGGTAGTATTACTAACTAAGCATAATCTAGTCATTTATTGTTTCTGACCATGCATGATGATGTAAGTTTAAGTTATCCGATATATAGTTGTCTTTCCTTTGGTGTTACACTGTATCATAATGTGTATCAAAGTCCCTTAAATTAACACTCATGGAAAGGTGCTTAACAAATGGATAACATCACATAAATAAGTCTCAGCCCTTAAGACTTTTATGATCTTTTATTATTCCATTGGGCCAGTTAATAGGGTAAAAGGATCGGTAACTAAGGTCTTATATGGTCTCGTACAATACCACCTTAACCCTAAGTTTCAATAACTTTATGGCTGAGCTGTGGGTGACTTACAGCTTAGTCGTTGGCATCTTACGGCTTAGCCATAAATTGCACTACGGCTTAGTCATAGGTACCCAGATTTTCCTTCGCATTTACAGTTTAACCATATTCTCCTCTATGGCTTAGCCGTATAGATCCTACAGCTTAGTCATAACTTGGTTACAGTTTAGCCGTAGCACATTATACAGCTTAGCTTAGGCTTAGCAGTAAAAGAAAATTACAAATTTTACCTCTCGGAGCCTTGAGCCATAACCTTCCTATAATTGAGCCGTAAGCTTCAGTTTTCTGAAGTGACTTCAACGTCTAAAGCAAATTTTTGATGCAAAAGGGTATTCCTTACCTATTTCATTCATTTATCCTTTGTTCGAACTCATACTTTAACTCATACTGCATCAGAAACACTAACTTCATAATATAGTAGAGTGCAGAGAAAATGAGAACAGTAGTATATTATACAGTAGAGTTTAGAAAATTGAGCACGTTAGGGCTGAATCTACAGAATTCAGTGAAATTACAAGAATCATAATATACCAACATGCATCAAACCAAAATTTGCTTATACTTGCCTTTACTTAGGAATTCAATTCACTAGTCTTGTTTTGTCTCTGTGGAGTAGTCAACCCAGTTCTAAAACCTATAGTGACATGCATGTTATAAGTGATGAAAACGATGAGTGCATGTTGAAGATGAAAGTCTTCCAACTTATATTAGTCTAAAAGATCAATGATTGAAAGGTGATCTTACCGTAGAGATTGAGTAAAAAGAGTAGGGGCCTAAGTCCTTCCCTTCAAAGGAATGAGGAGAGCTAAAAGACGATGGAAATAGGAAGTGAGAACCTCAAATCACACCTGCAGTCACATGCAATCACTAAAACCTTCGGTTGTTGAGGGGAAATGGTGATGAAGAGATAAAAGGAAGAAGAACGCTAGAGCAGAGAGAATACAAGGAGGGAAAAGCTCGAATGGCAATAATTGAGCTCTTTTATATGAAATATTTTTAGAAGTTATTAGGAAAGTCTATATTTCTTGGAGAAATTTTAGTTTAAGTCAAATGAGGTTTCAACTATCAGAGACAAGGTTAGATATGTTCAAGTCAAGTACGGAAATATACGAGCTCAATGAGATAAGCACAATGATATCATATATGAGGGTTGTATGATGTCAAACCATGTACTCTAAAATTTCAAAAGAGGGCTTTAATCTATTTAATTAAGGTTAAACTCAACCCAACTACCTATCCAAGACCTAACATGACCCACTAAAGCAAAACACATTAAAGCCATCCTAATGGCACGTTAAACAACATTATTTAGGCTAATTCTATGGTAGTTAGCTAAGAACTCTTCTAATTAGTCGCTAAACAAGCTTAAGTGAGAGCAGAGCATTACATGTGCCCTTGGTGTTCTTGAAGCCTTCACTTATGGCTATGTGCTACTATCTTGGTTTAGTAAGTGCTCTAGAAGACTAGTCTAAAAGTCCCATAGGAAGCTGCCTTACTTTCACACTTACATAGGTGAATCTATCTTAAGTGCATTTGTATGACATGCACCCCTCTATATAGATGTAGCTTTGTTAAGATTAATAACTCAACCTCCTAATCTATACAGACTTGCACTAATGAACCTGAGATGGAAATAGAGACTCCTTTTAGGGCACAACCTATCACATGTATGGTTTGTTCTTCCCATCGAACCTAAAAATTTGATATTATCGCTTAGTTAGGTTGGTTTACTATCATAAGTGATGATTCATTTAAGGGCTTTAACCCCATCCCCCCGAACAGTGTCTAGAGCATTTCCCTTACAAGGCCCTTTGTAAAGGGATCCGCCAAATTGGCCTTCGATCGAATATGCTCAATACTAATAACTCCATTTTTAGGGAGTTCTTGCACATATCTATGCCTTAAGGCAATGTGCCTGAATTTACCATTGTATGTGCAATTATATGTCCATTATAGTATTGATGTGCCATAACAATGTAAAGAAGTAGCTAAAATTGGTTTAGGCTAGGGAGGAATCTCTGCTAGTAACTTCCTTAACCATTTAGCCTCTTTGCCTGTCGCAGCCGAAGCTACAAACTCTAATTCCATTATAAAATGAGTAGTACGCGTTTGCTTTTTAAAAGCCTATAACGTTGCGGCCCCTGCAGGGGTGAAAATCCATCTGCTTGTGAATTTAAAGGTATCAAAACCTATAATCCAGCTTGCATCTGTGTATCCATCAAATGCAACTAGCTCTCGACTATAATGTAAAGCATAATCCATGGTCCTTTTCAAATAACCAAAGACTCTGTCAATAGCATTCCAATGCATGTGGTCTGGATATTACTAGTACATCGGCTTAGTAGCCCCACAATATAAGAAATGTCAGGACGGGCGTATACATTAAATTGCCAACTATACTAGAGTATTTCAATTGAGAAATGGATCTATCAACATTCTTTACCAATTTAATGCTAGGATCGCATAGGCCATCTTGCAATCAATGCTATCATTTTTTTGAAGTATATTTTTTATATAGTGAAACTGAGTAAGAGAAATAATATTTTCTCCTCTCACAATTTTGATGCCCAAAATAAGATTTGCATCCTCATGTCTTTCATGTTAAAACATGATGACAAAAAATCTTTGGTTTCCAGTATAATAAGTACCAAATATAGGCATGGCATCAACATATATGCATATGATCACAACTCTTTCATATGTAAATTTATAATAAACACATTTAGCATCATTATTCACCTGAAGACCTTGGGAAATAATAATAATATCAAATTTATCATGCCACTGTTTTGATGCCAGTTTGAGACCATAAAGGGATTTAATGAGCTTACATACTCTATACTCTTGAGCTGGCATAATAAATCCCTCAAGTTGATACATATATATTTCATCATTTAGGTTAACATGTAAAAAGGCAACTTTAACATTCATTTGATGCACTACCATATTATAAGTAGCAAAAATAGCTCTAATAGCAGATAATCTTGCTACATGAGCATATGTTTCAAAATAATATATACCTTCCTTTTGGCAAAACCTCTCAACCACTAATCAGACTTTGAGCTTTTGGATTGACCCATCAGATCTCAATTTGCATTTAAAGACCCACTTACATCTATTGGGTTTTGTCCTTGTGGTAAGTCTACAAATTTTCATGTATTGTTAGCCATAATGGCTTTCATTTCATCATTGATAGCCTCTTTCCAAAAAGAAGCGTCTCTATAACTCATTGCCTCATTAAACGTTAAGTTGTTATTATCAACACTTAATATCAAACGAAAGTTCTTTAAGGTGGCTCTATCTTCATTTACAAGATACAAACAAAAATCGGAACCAAAATTATATGAAGGATCTTTCCCGGCCAGTTTACTCTGTCTAGGTTCAATCTCAAATTGGGCTTCATGATCCTCATAAATATTTTTATTATTATCATGTTCAGTTTCATTATAAAGTGATGTAATAGGTCTAGTAGAATATGAAAGATCAACATGTGAATTTCTTTTGAAAGAACTTTCATAAAATCATTATGACACTTAATAATAATATTTTTTTATCAATGCCAAATGTTAAGAATCTGAAAGCTTTACTATTTAAAGCATATCCAATAAAAATGCATTCAATAGCATTTGGTCCCCTTTTAGAAATCTTTGGATTCGGTAATCTTACTAAAGCCCTATAACCCCAAACTCTAAAATAAGAAAGATTTGGTGACCTACCATGCCATATATCAAATGGAGTGAGATAAGTCTTTTTATGTGATATTTAATTTAAAATATAACATGTAGTTAAAAGGGCCTCTCCCCACAAATTTTTATTTAGACCGGAGCTAATTAACATAAAATGAACCATTTTAACTAAAGTTTGATTTTTCCGTTCTGCTAAACCATTTTATTGGAGAGAGTACGAGGTTGTGGTCTTATATCTAATACCTTTAGATCCACAGATTCATTAAATTCCTTCGAGGTATATTCACCTCTCCTATTACTTCTTTGGATTTAGACCCTAAAAGGCTAATTAATTTTCAACTTCATTCATATAAAGTTGAAAATTTGATAATAATTCATCTTTAGAATGCATTAAATAATATAAGTAAACTTGAGTGGTCATCTATAAAAGTGATAAAATACTGCCTTCTTCCTCTATTTATGGTGTCATTTAACTCACATATGTAAGAGTGGATTAGGCCCAATTTTTGTAAGTGTCTTTCTACAAAGGGAATGGGTTTTTGAGTTATTTTAGCTTTAATTAACACATAGCACATTTATTACTCTTATTATGATCATATTTTGGAATTAATCCTAAGTGAATAAAAAATTTAATAGAATTAACATTTACATGTCCTAATCTAGCAAGCAAGTATCAAAAGACACAATCAAATAAGCAGAACGAGAGGCTTCATTATTGATATTAATTGTAAACATTCCATTGGTGGCACAACCCATGCCTACATATATCCCATTTTTCATCAAAATAAATTTATTTGCCTCAAAACCAATTTGAAATCATGTTTGACTACTAAGCAGGTACTAATAAAGTTTTTCAATATTTTTTAGGGATATACAGGACTTTATTCAAGGTAAGAAACTTATTGGAGGACAACTTAAGATCCACCCTTCCACACCCGACCACTTTTGAAGTGGGCGAATTTCCTATGTACAATTCATGGCCAACTCCCATATTAACAAATGTTTTGAATGACGCCTTATCATAGGAGGCATGACGAGTAGCCATGGTGTCAACCCACAACTCATTATCATTTCACACCATGTTAACTTTTGAAATGATTGTTGCAAAATTTTCTTCAATCACATTTGTTTGACCTTTAGTATTTTCCTTAGCTTTAGCTTGCTTTTCTCTTTTAAGAGTTCAGCAATCCCTTTTAAAATGGCCCAGTTTGCCACAGTGAAAACATTCTTGCTTTTTAGGCTTTGACTTTTTAAAACCCGCCTTAGATTTATCATTAGTATCAACGTTTTTTCTTCTTTTTCAAGTTATTTTTTGAATGAAAATTTGATTCCAATATATTGGCTTTTGCTACAATTTCGGAGTGTTGCTCGTTCAAATTATGCTTTCTAGATTCCTCTTCAATTCTAAGATTTTGTAACAAATCTTGCATTGACATTGATTCGTCTTATATTTTAAATTTTTACGGTGATCTTTCCAACTAGGAAATAATTTTGCAATCATCATTGAAATGAGGAAGTCTTCGTTAAAATTGTAGCATTGAGCCAATACATAGTTGATGAAAATTTGAAGATCATGAACCTGATCTAATAGTAGTTTTTCATTAACCATTTTAAAATAAAAAAAAATCACTAACCAGATATGTTTGATTACTAGCATCCTCAGAGTAATATTTTTGCACTAAAGCATTCCATAGTTCCTTTGATGTCATGGTTGTCTGACATACATTAAAAAGATTAATCATGTCAATACCGAATATTAAAGTAATTGATTTGATCTTTGCTGTCATTTGTAGATCTCACCAGTGGATCCTCACTCAGAACATGTACCACTTTTATAGTTGCCATTAAAAAATGAAATTTTTGTTACCATTGATGGAAATTGCGGCCATCAAACCGTTCAAGCCGTCCGAAATCTTGATTTGATCATCATCATGGATTGCGCCAAGGCAAAATCCATCTCAATTATTTTAGTAAATTTATTGCCTATAGATTGTTAGAATAGAGTAGATAAATATTGAGTCGTGGATCATGCTTTCTTTAAGGCGATAAATTTTCCCACACCAGATTGATGTCTACAAAATGGGTTAGCAGCAAATTTGGCTCCAAGATAAAACAGGCCTAGATCCTTTGTATGTTGGACCTCTTGAATAATTCTTGGTAGAGTTCATTTCATTGTAACTTCCATGTATTCTAATATAGACAACCTATGCCTAAAAGTGAAAAAGCTTGCCCTTGGATCCTCTGTAGGCATCATATAACTCAGGCATTCTAACCTAAATCCATATTATATATATTTATTTATGTGTTGTGTTATACCAATCTCTTAAGCTTTATAATGTTTTATGTTCTAAAATTTTAAAAAATAAAACTGCTAAAGGGAATATTAAGCTCCTTTTAAAATGAATGAATGATTGCAGATGATTAACTTGTTCTTCTTTCCTTTCTACCAGGAGATATTTAGAAATTCCAAGTTGAAGTTTTTCCTCTTCTTTTCACTTTTTTAACTAAAATACCCTTTTATTTTCTCTTTCACTTTTTTCTCGAGAAAAGTGAAAGAATTGGTGGACCCTCAATTGAAAATCTGAATAATTTAAATTCATATCTTCCTCTTTCATGGAGAAACTATGGATGTAAATGGGTATACTCCATTTCGATGCACACTGTTGTAATCACGAAGCCTTAATTTTTTAAGGATTAAAATGCACTGCTAAATAAAGTATAAAAATATGATTTGTAACATTATTTTTTTCTAAAGGGTAAGTAAGTCTTCATTAAACCCAAATAAAAAATATAAAGGTAAAGCCTCTTAACCAATGTTGATAAAAAAGGACTTCCAATGGGCCTTACCCCATTGCAAGATCATAAGTAGAAAGCCCACAGCCTAAGCAATAGGCAAAGGATCTAGATGGATATAAAATAGCAATTTCAACTATATGTATATGAGGAGGAGCCATTCAATTTTTATTGAGTTTTTTCCTAAAATGTAATGATTGAGGATTTAAAATTGAAAATTTTACATGTTCGAATCTCCGCATGCTAATCTCCAAGTGTCTTGCTTTAAATTTCTCCTTCCATAAAGATTTTGTAGGTTACTCGAGAACTTGAATAAGGGATGCATATGCCCTAATAGAAATATGTGTCCATAGTTAGGAATGACCTATATCACCTGAAAAACTCCAGAGAAATATAATATTCTAAAGATGATCACTCTAGTGCTCCATGCATTGGCTGATGAAAATCACTCCACTTATATTCCACATGTAAAATCTCCATCCAGAACTGATAGCAGCCATTACTTCTACACTCTCTACTTGAAAAATAATACAAACATTTTCTCTGTTGATTTTCATTGTGTGGGGTAAACCTAATCTCATCTTCAAAATATATTTTATACTTAGTCAAAGCCTTTTTTTTTTTTTGAAAGATCTTTTTTCGGAAAGATAGTAAAAGCCTAATTATATTCAAATAAAAATTAAATTTCATTCAAATCAGTTAACACGAACAAATGAGTTGATAAAAAATTCTTAATTTTCTTAATTTTCTCAAGCCTAATTTTTATTCAAACCCAAGATATATATATATTCTCAAATCACACAATCCAAATTAAAATTGTGTCAAAATATTAGGCATTAATCTCATTTTTTTATTCTAATGCTTGTATTTTGATTTAACAATCAGACCACTCTCTAGCACCGAACAACTTAGGGAGTCATATACAAATAGAAGAATAGTAATTCATCGATTATATATAAGTAGGTCTAGAAATTTTTTTTAAAAAATTAAATTTATAGCTAATATTGTTACCCAACTCAATTTGAGCTATCTATAAATATAGAGAGAGAAAGAGAGAGAGAGAGAGAGAGAGAGAGAGAGAGATTATGCAGAGAATGGAGTCTGGCAATGGAGGAGGCAAAGAAGGAGATTTGTCGGGAGAGATGGAGGTCGACGCTTACAGGCGTCTCTTCCCGCTCCGCTTCTACGACCGCCATCTCC
The DNA here is from genome assembly GCA_037013555.1 of Sextonia rubra. Classification (NCBI taxonomy): domain Eukaryota; kingdom Viridiplantae; phylum Streptophyta; class Magnoliopsida; order Laurales; family Lauraceae; genus Sextonia; species Sextonia rubra. The sequence continues at coordinate 129,997,187 of JASUAD010000001.1, forward strand.
TTGAATCCGTACGGCCCGATGCACGCCCCCTCGCACGTGCTAGAGACACCTCTCTTGCTCTTGGTCCTTCTCTTTCTCATCTCATCTTCACCTGCAGTTGGATCTTTTCATTCATTGGCCTCTCCCAATCGCAGTCTAATCTCTTTCTCCCTTTCTTCTTCTTCTCTTAGCAGGAGCTGTTGCATCTGCGGATGGGTCCGCATTGGCCAAGATCGGATGCACTGTAACTCTTCTTTCTTCAATCAATCGCGCTCTAGTTTTGTATGAATAAGAACCAAAGTCCAATACTTAGAAAAAAAAAACAACCCCCCCCATCTTTGTATCCTGCGAAAACTGAAACCCCATCTGACCCAATTCCACATTAGCCCCAATAACATGCAGTAGAAATTTTTTTATTATGTATCTATCACACAAAAAACTAGCACCCCATCAGACCAAATTCCACACTGACCCCCATCAACATGCATTTTTACAAGTGGGGAAGACTGCAATGCAATCCCTCCTCAATTTGGAGGCAGCAAAAAATGTGGCTTTCTCAATGCCTGGGCAGAATGGGGGCATTGAGAGAATTCTATGTTTATATCCCAAATAGAGCTAAGAGCCCATTAGTCCAAATGGACTAATGGGGGGCAGGAAAACCATGTTTATATCCCTGATAACATGCGTTACTACTGGTTAGTTTCGAAGACTGTGATGAACTGCTCAATTTAGAGGCAGAAAAATGTCATTTTTTGAATTCGAGTTTGGGAAATGGGTAATGGAAATGTGTAGTATTTGAACTCACCTGCCCTCCTTTGAATGAGAAAGAAAGCGATGCTACAGTTCTCAGTTTAGCCAACCCCAACATGGTTGGGATAAGGTTTTGATGATGATGATGATGATGTTCTGCATGGTTTTTCCGCTCTGAAGTGTTTGGAATAGTTCAGCTGATTCCAATGACCTTTATATTCGGGATACTTGAGTTCAAATCTATGGTTTGGTGAAGGGTTGATGCTTTTCTATTTTGGTTTGATGATCAACTTCTGTGTGCAGACCATGCTGGCTGGTATTAAACTGGAAGTGATGACTCCATCCGCAGACTCTCCGGATGAGGGCTGCATAGGTTGATATTTGATATATCCCTTTTTTTTCTTTTTGTTTTTTTCTTTTTTTTGAAGGGTGTTAGTTTGTGATCTGCTGTGGGTTTCCTTTTTTCAGCAATTGAATTCTACATGCCTCCTATATGTTCTCCAATTGTTAGGCCCGGTAAGCCTGCTGAAGTGGCAGCTGTGATTGGTAAACGGTTGTCTGATGTTATTTTAAGGTACGTGGATGCTATGTTAAGCCTTTCTTTGCCAACTGAATGTGAAGACTGGTCATAGTACTTTCTTTCTTCTCTAGACATGCATGATTCAAGTAATGCTTCCAGTAATGAAATCTTATTTATTTAGTGAATGATCAACAGGGAACTGTATGATTTGTGCTTGAAAAACTGTTTCTCAAGTCTTATCTATGTTTGAACAAGATACAGACATTTCTCTAGCTTCAATCTCTACAGGGGAAAGGATTCTGCTCTTATGCCACGTGTTGTTATTCTCATTATCCTCAGTACATCATGGTGCTAGAGAAATTATTTTTATCTTTGGGACTTATCTTCTTATTTTAAATGATACGACAATCTCTAAAATAAATCAGTGGAGGAAGATGAGAAGAAGTTGGCTTAAATAATAATGGAAAATGATGACAAGGAGAGTCAGAGGAACTGGGGTAAGGAGAATGATTTCTTGTAATGGGTTGAAGAGAAACTCGTGAGACTAGGGACTGTGTGCATATAAATATTAGGTGCTCTAAATTAAGGGAGATTAAAAATGGATTAAAAGAGGAATTGCTATTTAAATGCATGAATTATAATAGTGTAGAGGGCTGTCTAAGAATGAGTATAATGCAGATGATACTTTTGTTTATGTACATGTGTTTTGGTGGCTGTGGTCGTGTGAGGATGGGCGATTCTCTTCATTGTGTTTGTTTGAAGACTGCAGATGCAGTTGGCTATGTTGCAACTGGACTTCTACGGGCATAGGGTTTTGCTTGTATGGACATTTCTTTCTTTTTATGTGAACTTCCAGCAAGACAGTTTTGCCTGAACTTTCTGGCTATTGTGCCAAAATAATTTGTAAACAACGTTGTAACTTTTCTGGGAGTTCTAATGCTTTAAGATATAGGTGCAATTGGAAAGGTAGTTCCTAAGTTGTGCCCCATTTTTTCTTAGAAAAAACAAGTGTGTGGAAAGCGTGATTGTTAGTTTTTTTAAGTTAAGAAACTAGTTGTCTGATGTTGAGATATGAATGAGTTGGACTTTTGCCATGTCTTGTACCATACAGAGACGAGAAGGTGAGGATGATGGAATACCTAATCTTAAGTCCTTTTCTCTCTTTCATACATTGATGCAGGCTAGATCCATGATTGGCCAGCCTATTGGACCCAAGATCAATAAGGCCCAGTAGATTATAGTAGATCCTACTTAATATTTGGCAAGTCTAGTCATGTTTGGTTTAGGACTTTTTATTTGATTGGAATTAGTTGTTTCCTTTATTAGATAACATCTTAATTATAAATAAATATGTAATCTCTTTATGAGAGATACAGACATTGATATTGAATAAGAAATTGAATTTTGTTCTCAGTTGAAAGAATTTTGTTTGCCTTTGGTGAGGCACTTAGACATCTTATCCTTAAGTCTTTTGGCTTGGAGATTAGCCCGTTGGCTATTTTTCTTCCCTGCGTTGCTTCAATTAGTATTAGAGCAACGATTCAATCTCGGATCGCTATTCAGAGGTAACGTATCCCATCATCGTCACTGCCATTACACCGAAACTGCCATTACACGTTTCATTTTCTCGCAGCACCCAATCCCACCACCCTTAATCATTTCCGACACACCCTAAACCTTTGAATCCCGTGACACCCTTTCACCGAACCCACGTCCCAACTCTTATCGCACACCATCGCAGCCCCCTCTCCACGAAACCCTAAAAACCCAAAACCTCCAACCCCATAACCCTAAAGCTATTCCCCTCCACCGACACCCAAATCTACTTCCGCAGTCCAACAGCGACGACTGCAACACATCCTGCCTTTACGACTGTGCCAAAAAAAAAAAAAAGAATTCCACTTCCCTTCCCAAACCCTAGTCCCACTTTCATTCCATTGATCAAGACCAACCGAAACCCAGTCCCGAACCCATCTCTACTCACCTAACCCTCCCCAACCACTCTTGACATCCCCACGCCATTCCGACACCGCAGCCACTTCCTTTCGTCCCATCCCATACCCTTGCTGCCACCGCAAACCCCACGAATCCAACCCCAACCACAGCCGAGCCTAATTCCCACCATCTCCATCGCCAAAGCCCAAACCCAGAGAAAGAGAAAAAGAAGACGAGAGTTTCGACAACGTACCGTGCACCGACGAACTGCCAAACTCATAACAGAGCACCACTGACCGACCACCCCCTTCCTTTGCCTTCCTCACCGCCAGCAGTGAGCCTAGGCACACGACCCCTTCTTTATCTTCATCGTTGCTGCCCAGTCACGCCTTCTCTTTGTTTCGCTTTGCCGCTGCCCACGAGCCAAGCCCATAGTTATTTCATTGATCCATCTCATCAGTCGATTCTCAAAAGGAGTGCTATCTCGACCATTAAAACCCCAATTCACAATCTGTCTTCAATTGCTTATTTTTGTCAACAAGATCAATCCATCAAATTAGTCAATTTTGAGAATTTAAAAGTTTTTTGTTTTCTTGCATCACAGTCAATATGTAAATCTTTGGACCATCCAATGAATTTCAAAGCATGTTGTATGAGTATAAATATGGAGATTGGTACTTCGCAAATAAGGTCTACTTTGAGCAGTTCTTCAATCTCAGACAGGCTGATTTGATAGTTTATGAATATTTAAATCAATTTTCAAGATTGCACCAAGTTTGTGACTTGGAACAAAATGAGCTACATGATTTGACTCGCTTTATCGGAGGTTTGAAGCTAGACATTTTTGAGAAGATGACATCATATCACAGCGTTCATGAAGCATACAAGGAAGCAATTCATGTTGAGCACATGCTTCAATAGTCCCACCTGCAACAAGTTAAGCCTGAAAATGAACATTTTCTGCGACAAACGAGAGATCATTTGATGGAAACAAATTTTGCAGGAGAAGATACTCACACCCTTGTCATTCGCAGACTTCTCACCACCAATGAAAAGGGATAATAAAGAGTGGAAGCAGACTATGATATTTTGGACGTGAATAAGGTGTGAAGACAGGTTAGCCAATTTGGTTATTGATCATGACAGTGTTATCAATTTTGTGGCACAAGATGTTATTGACAAACTCAATTGGCCTACAGAGACTCTCCCAAAGCCTTACAAAGTTGCATGGTCTAATGTTTCTATCATTACTGTAATTCATAGATGTCTAGTATCTTTTAAGATTGGTGTATATGAAGATAAAATTTGGTCTGATGTAACTCTTATGAATATCGCTCATATTCTTTTGGGACAACCATGGCTTCTTGATCGGAAAGTGCAATATGACAAAGAGAAGAATATCTATTCCTTTTCTTGGAAAAGGCGATATGTTGACCTTACTCCATTACAACCAACAACCTCTTTATCTACCTCATCACCGTCAATCAAAGAGTCAAAAGATGCACACAAAGAAGGAACAAATTCCAATGGCAATGTTAAGAAGCTCGTTCATGGAAAAAAAGATCTCATTACAACTTCAAGTGAGAAACAAGAGGTACATCAATTGGTAAAGGAAGAACAAAAACAAGTGCACATTGATTACAAGGCTTCAAAAGAAGAACATGAAGAAGCAGATGTTAAAGACATTGATCAGTTTGGTGTACCATTGAACATTTATGCCTTTTCTAGAAAATCCAATTAGGTGGTCAACAGTGAAATCCATTGTTCCAGTTATCTCACAAGCAGTTCAAGTTGTTGAAGTTTCCCACATTGACTTTATCTTCAAAGATGACTTATGGATTTCTGATAGTCAACACTTAAAGCATCTACCGGTTTGTTCACACATCTAAGCTCCATGCAAAGACCAACAATCGAGAACATTCCGCTCTCCTACTATAGGGAGGAAAAGACCGCAAAAAGCTTTCAAGCCATGTCATGCAAATGTAGATCTGAAGACAAGACAAAAGTTTGTTCGACTGATTTTCGACCTAGGTAGACATTTATAGAACTCGAGGACTAGTTCTCCTCCAAGCAGGGGAAAACTGATGCAGGCCAGATCCATGATTGGCCAGCTTATTGATCCCAAGATCAATAAGGCCCAATAGATTAGAGTAGATCCTATTATTAGTAGTTTCTTTAGTTGCTTTCTTAATATTTGGCAAGTCCAGTCATGTTTGGTTTAGGACTTCTTTTTTGATTGGAATTAGTTATTTCCTTTATTATATAACATCTTAGTTATAAATAAATATGTAATCTCTTTATGAGATACAGACATTGATATTGAATAAGAATTAGAATTTGGTTGTCAGTTGAGAGAATTTTGTTTGTTTTTTGTGAGGCACTTAGACATCATATCCTTAAACCTTTTGGCTTGGAGATTAGCATGTTAGCTATTCTTCTTCCCTGCGCTACTTCATACAACCCCCCACCCCACCCCACCCCCCCTCCCCTCCCCTCCCCTCTCTTTATAGGGACGTTTGCCTGAAATCCTGCAAAAAGCTGTTTTTATGTGCACTTATGTATCTACCATTGGATCTATTTTGAGATCCAATAGTTGCAATTATGGTGTGTAGGTAAACTCGACAAACAACCCATGCAGGTTCTCACCACTCTCTCTCTCTCATGCACAACCTGGGTGTTTTATTTTATGAGACGCACCAATGTTTCAACCAATTAAAACATGTTTTCATGCTAGAGTTGTCGTAAAGACTGCACCTGCCATGTCCACGGCATGTCCCTGCCGTATCTAGCCATCAAAGATGATGAGCATTTAAACTTATTCTTCTCTTCTCCAAAGAAAGTGGTGAGTAGTGTTCCTTTTCCTTCAGAAAACAATTTGAATTGAATAGTTAGCATTGGAAATTCATACCATTCAATTTTCAAATACAATTATTTACAAGGACCATATATCACCTGATTTTATAAGTATCTTTGAAATAAGAGGACCCACTTTAAAAACAGTGTACAAATACAATTGGTTGGACCCACTATCCAAATTGAAGAAGATGAAAGGAGAAGTATTTTGGAGCACGGCGGTTTCTCTTCTCCCCGTATATCTCTCATCCACTTTAAAACCGTCTCCTAAAAAGGAGGGATGATAAATGAAGTTGAATAGTTTGAATGACTCCTAGCTGGTCCAGTTGTTCCCATTGGATCTTAAAAGGGGCGTACAAATACATTTGGTTGGACCCACTATACAAATTGAAGAAGTTGAAATGAAATGTATTTTGGAGCACGGCAGTTTCTCCTCCTCCCTTATATCTCTCTTCCGCTTTAAAACAATCTCTTAAAAGGGAGGGATAATAAATGAAGGTAGATTAGCTTGAATGACTCCCAGCTGGTCCGGTTGTTCTTCTTGGATCTTAAAGGGGCAGAAATGCCCCTTTTAGAGAGGGGCAATTTATAGAATTCTACTTTCTCTCTCTCTCTATATATATATACATACATATAGAGATTATTCAGTGCTCACGTCATAGTGGGACCCGCTTGATGGTCTATCCTAGTTGATCACACATGGCCCCCGTGAATTACACCAGTCTTTTTTTTTTTTTTTTTTTGTTTACATTCATCCAAATGGACTGAACCATTGGGTCAACGGTGCAATTGCTTTGGATGATGAAAACTTATTGGCTGTTAATCAGGTCATTAGGGTGATGATCCATGCAACCGTCACCATACACAAGAAGGGGGACTGAGATCATTCAAAACCCCGCAGTTCCCATCCCCCCACAAGAAAGTGACCTCACAATAAGTGGCACTCATGAGCGAAGCAAAGGGGGCCCCTTAATATGTTCAAAAATTTCTTTGCATTTTCTTTTAGAGAGATAGATAGGGATTTTTTTCATTTTCTTGGTGAGAAAAGATGAGGTTGCTTTGCTTCCAGCATGGGCAGTTTAAGGTTTTCCAAGGTTGGTTTAAGGAGAAGAGCTTAATCGTTTGTTAAGATGATGAGTACGGTTTACTTGGTATAGTATGAAAGGAAGACCTTATGAGGATGTCCAAGAATGGCTGCATTATTTTCTAGGCATTGCATTTGTTTTCTCTTAGTCTTAAGTAGAGTTAAAATGGTAAGCAGTCATTATCATTTGTTTTAGGTGCATGGTCTTGTTGATAAAATTGGTGCTTGTTGGATGAGACTTTTATAAATGGCTTGTCATGTACTTACATTATAGTTGCATCGATGTAGGATTCTTTTGATGGTGTCAATCTTCTCTCCATTTTTGATAGATGCATTTGTAACTTGAGACTATTTTTCGTGGAACTGCAGCTCTGGGATGATCAATTTAAAGGAGTTATCCTTAATCAGTGGAAAAGCTGCTTGGATGGCATATCTGGTAACTCTTACTTGGCTTGATGCTTCATGAAAATTCAGTGTCTATAGTGAACACATGGTTTTCATATTGAAGTTGCTATTCTTTGGAATCTATTTAACTAATTTTGGTCTCAGTTACTGAATCAATGATTTTCTATTGTCTGTTTGATGTGATTTAACTAAGTTTGTGGCAGTTCAATCTCTGTAGTCCTAGATGATGAAGAAAACCATATTCTGCATCTTGCAGGACATATACTGTCTAGATGCAGATGGTGCCCTTTTTGATGCTGCATTACTTTCAGCAGTTGCTGCTTTCTCTCATTGTAAGTTCTGTTTCTTATTAAATTTTCTTTCATGTTTTTAGTGCACGTGCTATGCAGTCTCTGAATATGTCCAAAGATTGTGATTTTTCTATTTGTATCACATTCTTTGCTGATTTGCCCAGTTTTAAGATGTGACATTTAGAACCAATCATGTAAAAGTAGTATTTGTCAGCCTAGAGTGTGCACTTATTCCATGGACTCGCATTGGAGAGGATTATAGAGTCAAAAGACATGGTATTATACTTGTGATGTGACCATATTCTTTCTGTAGACTGTAAACACCTTTATAAATTGAAATGTTCAAAAGATTTTTTTAATTTCTTTCTCTTTTTTTTTAAATAAAAAACACTTTTAGGGAGAGGATTTTCATTTCCTACCCTCTCTTTTAGGATTTGTAAATCACAATAGAGAAATATCAGTGTAACTTTCCCTCACTGTTACAACAGATGAAGCCACACCAAATTACTTGCTTCTAGGTTATTTTTCACAAACAATTTCATTACATAAATGTTCCTTTAGCTTCATTCCCATGTCCTTGTAGTTGTTGAAAACTTTCTTCAAGTGATCTCCTTACATTGATTCTTTGACCTCCCTTGGCATTCTGCTTATTCCAGCCTAGCCACATTAAACTACAGGAAAATGCCTAGGCTACCATAACCATGCTTTTAAAATGGAATCATAATAAACAATGATGAAATGATCCAATTTTGTGAAATTAACTCAAGTGCAACTGTATATGATAATTATTATTGATGAGCTACTCTTGTACACAAATCTTTTACTTGCACATTAATACCTCTATCTGTGCTGATGTTTCTTGTTGAACTGAATGCTGTTTCTTGTGATTAGTTCATGATGAGATGTCAGGCTTCACTATGAATCTCTTCATGGATAGGTTATCTGAATCCAAACTTGAATGTCAATAGTTAGGGAGGTCAATAGACCTCCGATTACCTGGTTAAGTGAAGGTTCCAAATCGATAACCTGTGTATGCTCCAGGTCTATTTCTGGTTCAGTAGGGTCCATCTAAGAAGCATAGACACTTCTAAGAAAGTGACGTATCCGTGTTGAACACATGTCGGACACCGACACTTTTCGGACACTCTCAGACACGTCATCATCATCATCATCATCATCATCAAAGCCTTATCCCAACCATGTTGGGGTCGGCTACATGAATTCTATTTCTCTATTCCGTTCTATTTTGAGCTAAATCTTTCGATAAGTGCAACTTCTTCAAATCTGAATTAATGACTTCCATCCATGTTTTCTTCGGCCTACCCCTACCTCTTGATGGACCCTCTACCTGTATATCCAAACTTTTTCTCACCGGTGTCATTACTGGCCTACGCTCAACATGCTCAAACCATCTTAAACGAGTTTCTCTAATCTTATCTCCTATTGGTGCTACCTCTAAATGTTCTCGAAAGCGCTCATTTCTAATTTTATCTTTCCTAGTTTTACCACACATCCACCTAAGCATTCTCATTTCCGCTACATCCATCTTATGAATATATGTCTTCTTAATTGGCCAACATTCTGCTCCATATGTCATAGCTGGTCTAACCACTGTCCTGTAAAATTTTCCCTTCAATTTTGTTGGCATTTGTCTATCACAAAGTACTCCCGAAGCTAGTCTCCACTTCAGCCATCCAGCTCTTATCCTATGCTCCACATCTTCATCAATCTCCCTATCCTTACTAATCATCGAGCCTAGGTACCGAAAAGAATCTTTACGTGGTATCTCATGGGTTTCAATTTTGACAGTGGTTTCAACACTTTGCATATGTCCACTGAAATTGCAATCCATATATTTTGTCTTTGTACGACTTATTTTAAAACCTCTAGATTCTAATGCCCTCCGCCATCTCTCAAGCTTTGCATTTACACCCTCTCTTGATTCATCCACCAATACTATTTCATCTGCGAACAACATACACCATGGTACTTCTTCTTGAATATGCACAGTTAACTCATTCATAATTAATGCAAAGAGATAAGGGCTTAAGGATGATCCCTGATGTAAGCCTATAGTCACGGGAAATCCGCCTGTTTCTCCACATGTGGTTTTCACATTTGTTATTGCATCTTCATACATATCCTTTAAAATTTCAATGTAACCTCTTGGGACATTCCTTTTCTTTAAGACCCACCAAATTAAATTCCTCGGTACCCTATCATAGGCTTTTTCCAAATCGATAAAGACCATATTGTAGATTTTTCCTCTTTGCTCGGTATATTTCCATTAATTGCCTAAGTGAAAAGATAGCTTCCATAGTTGATCTCCCTGGCATAAAACCAAATTGATTTTCCGAAATCTTAGTCTTTTTTCTTAGTCTTTGCTCTATTATTCTCTCCCATAACTTTATAGTGTGACTCATAAGTTTAATCCCTCGATAGTTGGTACAATTTTGTATATCTCATTTATTCTTATATATAGGTACTACAATGCTTCTTCTCCATTCATCCGGCATTTTCTTTGTCACAAGTATCTTATTGAATAGTCTACATAACCAACTTACTCCAACCTCTCCTAAGCATTTCCATACCTCTATCGGAATACCATCTAGGCCTGTTGCCTTTCTTGTCTTCATTCGCTTCAATGCTTCCTTCACTTCCACCCCTCTAATTCTACGGAGAAAAGTATACTCTTGTAATGAAGTATCCTTCTCCACTCTTGTATCGCCCAAATATTCTTCATTTAAAAGTTTACTAAAATATTCTTTCCACCTTTCTATAATATCGTTGTCCTTCACCAAATATTTTCCTCATTGTCCTTGATACATTTGACATGATCTAAGTCCCTACTTTTCTTTTCTCTTATTTTTGCAAGCTTAAAAATATCCTTTTCTCCTTCTCTTGTTCCCAACCTATTATAGAGGTCATCGTATGCTTTGAACTTTGCGCTACTTACTACTTTCTTAGCTTCTTTCTTTGCCTTCTTATACAACTCAAAATTTTCTATACTCTTAGTCCCCTGCCAAACTTTGTAGCAATGTTTTTTTTTGTCGAATAAGTTCCTGAACCTCCATACTCCACCACCATGTTTCTTTATTAATATGTCTCTTCCCTTTTGATTCTCCAAGTACCTCCTTTGCAACATTCCTGATGCAATTAGTCATTTGATTCCACATTACTGTAGTTTCTCCTTCAATATTCCATTCTCCTTTTTCAATCATTTTGTCCTTAAATATATTTGATCTTTCCCCCTTCAAATCTCTCCACCTTGTTTTAGGGTTCATTTTGTTTACTACTGCTCTCTTTTTACTTCTAATGCAAATATCTAAAACTCCAAGCCTATGTTGCGTAGTCAAACTTTCTCCTGGGATAATCTTACAATCTTTACAAGCCAATCGGTCCTGTTTTCTAACTAGAAAAAAGTCTATCTGACTCCTATTACTCCCACTTTTATATGTAATTAAATGCTCATATCTCTTTTTAAAGTAAGTATTTGCTACTATAAGATCAAATGCCACTGCAAAGTCCAATATAGTGTTTCCGAATTCATTCTTTTCTCCAAATCCATGCCCTCCATGCACTCTCTCATATCCTCTATTATCTCTTCCTATATGCCCGTTTAAATCCCCTCCAAGGAAAATTTTATCACTATTTGGGATTTCTCGCATTAAATCATCCATCTCCACCCAAAATTGTCTTTTCACACTTTTTTCTAGTTTTACTTGGGGAGCATATGCACTAATGATATGAATTATGTCTTCTTCTAGTACTAGTTTAATTGCTATAATTCTATCACCAAACCTCTTTACCCCCACAATTTTCTATTTTAAATCCTTATCTATAATTATACCCACTCCATTTCTTGTATTACTCTTTCCTGCATAGAAAAGCTTATACCTATCCATGAGCTCCTTAGCTTTATTCCTTTTCCACCTTTTCTCCTGTATACAAGCCACACTAATTCTTTTTCTTTTCATTACCTCAACCAACTCCATGCTTTTGCCTGTCAAGGTTCCTATATTCCAAGTAGCAAGTCTAATTTTCCTATTCCTCTTCTTCTTCTCATGGACTAACTTCTTTAACCGCATTAGTCCAAAGTCATGCGGTAGCCCTTGCACACTTTTCACTGCAGCCGGGCGATACTGTAATGCGTCGCTTAAAGCGGGGAACGCCTTAGCCTTATCGTGAAATATCATTTGTTCAGAATTCATGTTTGGGTTGTGACAAAGTTTTACGCTGGCTGTCACCTACCTAACGCAACCCTCCTCCTTTACCCGGGCTTGGGACCGGCAGCAAAACTGGCGGAATTACTCTCAGACACGTGTTCGATACTATTTTAGCTTTGTTCATAATTAAGAACTAAAAATCTTAATTTTAGACACTTGTCCGACACTCTTTTTGTGACGTGTCCCACAATTCCTAGCCCGTGTCTATGACTGAAAAATAAACATGTGGCTGATATTCCTTGAACACTTTGTTAACATGTGGTTACTAAAACTTGTAAACTTGATAGATGATAATTTTATACCATGAAAAAATGTATGATTGTTAATATTAATCATATCACAAGCAAAAGACAAATAAATTTTTCACTAAAGAATAGGCCTCAAGATTGGCTTCTTGTTTGCTGTTTTTTTGTTTTTGTTTTTTGTTTTTCTTTTTCAGGGAAGGGAAAGAGATGATCCGCCCTTTTCTTTGTATAGATTTTATGGAACTATGGATATTTCATGTTTAATGATTATGAATTATATTTTAGTGTTGTATTGATATTTGATAATTTAATATGTTTGTTATTTGGTAGTTGAATTTTTATTTTTAATTGCTAAATTGATTAAAAAGTTAAAATGATATTATTTTTTTAGTATATGATTATATATATAAATTAATATATATATTATTAATGTGTCCTCCGACGTGTCCGTGTCCTACTTTTTTGAGAAATGCTGTGTCGGCGTGTTCGTGTCGTGTTGTATCTATGTCCCGTGTCTATATCCGTATCCATGTCCGTGCTTCTTTGGGGTCCATAACCAAATATCTCATTATCCCGGTGATATGTATGACATGTGATATATTATGTAAAGCATATATTTGTAAGTTCGGTAATAATATTAATTTGTATAATAGTAGACCAAATTGAGCTGCAGCTGAGGTAGTAACGGTCTATTTTTGCGGGAGTGAGGTTCCAAGTTCAAACACTACTGTGTAATTTTTAGGTTTACCTATTTTGGATAAGCTCTAGAATTGGATACAGGTCCACATACGTCCATCGGAGTTGGACCCAGGCATTGATTTCTAAATTGATTAGATTTGGGTCCATCATGCACCAGTCCTAAACCCAATCCAGGAACAACTTTACATCTGTATCAACAGTGAGATGGATGCTACTGTCAAGGTTGCAAACTGTGCTGTGCCAAAGCAAAGCTGCATGATCAGCCTGCTTAAAGCTTCAAATGGATACAAGCCTGTAGCACAGTTGGAAGGTGCCCACTGTCGCAATCGCAAGGTTATATTTGAGTCGTGTTACCAATTAAAAAATGGAGAAGAGAAAGGCCTTCAAGTTGGCTGGGTCTTTCAAAATCAAGCTTGGCTCAATCCTTGGAGCCCAAGTGAAATTCTGTTTTGACTTGTTCTCGGGCCACAAGGCCAACCTGGCATAAAGCTTCAAATTGAGGCAGGAGCCTATAGCAGTTGGAAGGTGCCTCTTTGCCGCAATCATGAGAGGTTTTGGGCTCAGTTAATGTTACCAATCAAAAGAAAGGAAAAAAAAATGAGAAAAAAAAGAAAGAAAAGCCCTTAAAATTGGCTGGGGCTTTCCAATTGAGCTTGGGCTCAGGCTTGAATTTTGAAGCCCTTGTGACATGTGGACTGTGTCTCAAGCAATGATGCCCAGATACAGCATAGATACAATAAGGACACGCCATGGACACAACAGGCACATGGATTTTACATATAAAATTGAAGTATTGGATACAATACGACACGATCCGTTGCCCATTTTGAAGCATCCATGCACCATAGGTCTTTGGCCTCAAGTACTAGAATTACACTAATGTGTGTCTATATGTTTTATTGATCTACAGATAACATTAAGTAATATGTAAGTTTTATAATATTTTCAAGTGTGTGTTTTTACCATCTGATATTTCAGGTTTCTGGACTGTCCCTAGCTCTGCTCGGTGCACTAGGGCTCGAATTTTGAATTCAGGCTCAAGCTCAAGCTTGGCATTTGAGGTTCCCTTCAGGCTTCGGTTCAGCACATGCGATTCAGGATGGGCTTAGCTTGGCCCACTACCTAACAAACCATCCAAGTTGCACCCATAGGCCATAGCTACTATCTTGATTACTGGACAAGAAATAAGCATTTAGTTGTCAAGAGTTTATCGTTGAAAATGAATTTACATCTTGGAAAAAGTTTCAGGGAAAATCGAACTTAAAAGTTTATTGCATGAAAATCACCTGAAGGAATCGTGAGGAGTGTTTGATCAATCACCATATGAATTCATGCTAGTCAATTTATTCCATTATGTTCCCCCAACACTGTTACGCTTCATTTCTTGGGTGATTTATTTTCCAGGAATTACAGTTCAGTATACTTAAATTTTCCACTCAATTGTGCTTATTGTCTAATTTTAATTTTCAGTGCGTCTCCCTCCTGTTTCTGTCAACGATGATGGAAGAGTTGTCACCATGTCAGAGGACGAAGTTGAAGGGAAACCAGCTAAGGAGCCAGTCAATAAAGAGAGGAGGAAACTCACTCTGAACAGCATCCCATTCTCACTGACATGCATACTTTATAAGAAGTATATCTTGGTCGACCCCACTGCAGAGGAAGAGTCAATCATGGAGTCCCTTGTGACGGTGGTTTTGGACACATCAGGGCATCTTGTATCATTGTACAAACCAGGTGGCACAGTTTTGGCATACACATCTACTATTCAGGTTTGTTGACTTGTCCAACTCCTGAAGTTCAGTACTAGATGGACCAATCAACAAGAAAAACTTCAATACCAAATGAAAAATGTACCAACTACCAATTGAGAAAAAAGATCAATACCAAGAGATAAAAACTAGAGCAATTATTTTTACAGAAAAAATTTATAATTATGTTAATAAAAGCACATATATAAGAGGGGTGTCTAGAAATAAATGGATACCATCTAAATATAAAAAAAGGGCAGCCCAGAGCACGAGGCTCCCGCATAGCGGGGTCTGGGGAGGGCAAGATGTACGCAGCCTTACCTTCATTTTGAAGAGGCTGTTTTGTGACTTGAACCCATGTCCTCCATGACGCTATCAGTGAGCCTTTACCGTTAGGCTAAGCCGCCTTTCCTACAATATAAATATCATATATATAACTAAATACGGTTATATTGGGCTTGATCCAATACACCAAGAGTTGTGGTGGTCATTGTGGTCTCATGCCAGATTGTGTGATACCTGGATTTTTTTTGGGCAGAAGTGATACCTGGATGTTAAAGACTGCATTGAGTCCAATACTACATTCATCTATGTGTGTGGCTTAAGACTGTATCCATGATGTATCTGGGCAATGTAGGCCAAACCTGCACATGTGCTGATTTGAATAGTTGAACGAGATTGAGGATATCTTTCAGTGGTTCATATCATATGGATGAGCAATAAAAAGATTATGATTTCAAAAATTGTGCAATTGTTACTGTTTATTTGCTGACCTGCAGGAGTTTTCCCCAATGAGAAAAACTAATTGGATGGACATCTCTTGTTGTCTGGCCAAGGGACATTTTGGCTGCACTCAATTAGAGGCTGTGTTACACGCATTCCACTCCTATTAAACTGTGTCAATGTGTCAAAGATGTCTTCGACGGCAAGAGTGCATGAAATAGTTGGAAGGGCAGTGCCCTTTTACGTAGCTGAAAAGAGGCTACATATTACCTCTCGTAGAACATCACATAAGTGTCTTGAACTGCATGAAAAGAATTAAATCTGTGTGATGGTACCTGCAATAAAATCATTCGATGGTCTGCTGCTTATGTGTTTTTTGGAATGTGCAGGACTGTGTGGCACTTACAAGGCAGAGAGTGAAGGAGCTGCGGAAGATTCTGAATGAAGCCCTTGTGGAAATGGATGTTGACTAGGCAATCTATTGTGTCGGATTGCAACAGATATAGTGGTGACAAGTTTATCTTTTGGCTTTTACAGTTTTACTGCTTATATTTACTGTCTCTCTTTTTTACAGCAGCAGTTGGCTGTAGTTGGCTACTTGAAGTTGGATGCCATTAGCAGTTACAGGAATGCTTCAAATTTTGAACAGGATAGCTGAGGCATGGGATTAAGAAACATGGGTATAGATCATATGGTTTGGGTTAGTTTTTTTTCTTTGGTGTAAGAAAACCAATGTGATGAAGATGGTAATAATCTATAGTTTCCAAAGTCTCTCTCTCTCTCTCTCTCTCTCTCTCTCTGCGCATGCGGGTGGGTGAAGTGTCTTCAAGTTCATTTAACTTCTACAATTATCTGCTCAGGAATGTGTGGGATTTGCAGGCATTTTCTTATTTCTTTGATTGTAAGCGTGAGGATCTGGGCTCCATTGAAATGGCTCTTTCATAAATTGATCATGATTTGCAACCCAAAAAACTCCATTTAAAGGTAACCGGCTGCACTATCAGAGTTGAAGAAACTGCCATTAAGAAGAATCCACTTCACAAATCACCCCATAACTTGGAGAAATGTCCCGGCGGATGGGTTGGATTTGGAGATTTGTACAGGTTGAACCAGCAAGCCACCATTCACATGGATTGTGGCCTGCGCACCAGATAGGGGAGAAAAGTAGCCCCTTAAAGTTTAAACTCTTCTTCATTTTCAGGCCACTGCTAGCATGGGAAAGTGTCATCATGGCTAGCCCACTTGTGATAGACTGAAGGAACAGCTATGGTGTTGCTACCCATTGTAGTACAAGGGCTCTCTTCCGTTTCCAACCTGTTTCTGTGAAAGGTGTGGAGCTGAGAGAACTGGAAGGGCAGATTAGAGAATGGTGAAGCAGTATAGGAGGGTAAGTTTTGGTCGAGGAATTTGAAATTTTCTACTATGACTCTAAATAGAACCCGGTTACCCTAAGTATTGGATCTTTTTGGGCCAGTTGATAATTGGTCCAGAGATCAGATGGATTTATGCTTGAGCACCTTTCTACCCAATGCATAGTGTCTGTATATATGTGCAATATTATATAGTATTCAGTTTATAACAATTGGACAGTCAAATTGAATGTGTACATTAAGGAACCTATTCTAACCTGACCCTTCTGGGTCTTCAACCTTTTCTAGTTCAGTGACTGCCAATTCTTCGACTTTCTATGGAAACATGGAATGTGCAAGTATCTTGGTGCCAGCTTAGAATTGATCCGATTATTCTGGATAAGGCTTAAGAGTTGCGAAATTAGTACTCATTGTGCAAATTTTAAACAATGGCCACCCTCCCATGAGCTCTTCCTTTGGGGCCCAGTTAGGGCCGTGCGATCATGGGGAGGTGGGGGATTAAAAGATCTAAAAGAGAATATAGGGGGATGCCTCCTTAGATCATATTGACCCTTCGATCTATGACCCTCGAGTTTAATCATTTTAGAAGGCACTATTCTTTTGAAATTGAAACCAATGGTAACAGTTGGATGGGTGTCTTGCTAATTCATGGGGAGGGTAGTGAGTGTGAGGAGATTGGACTGATCATAGGGTGTAGAGGGGCTCACATGCTGGTAAAAATAGGTGTTCACAGAAGTGGTGCTCATTTGAAGATTTTCCTTCAAACTATATAAATTTAAAATTGGGGTGTCTACGTTTATGGTGCTGTGAACTTGAGGTGGCTTGGAACTTGGTGAAGTCGACTTAATCAGGTTAAAAAATATTACCATGTTTATTTAGTTGTATGAAACTCATCCTTGTTTTGGATGAAGCAGTCATGCAAGTTGATCTGATGATTCATTTTTAGCTGTAGAACTTCTTTGCGAAAAAAACTTCGTGGATTGATTTCGACTTTGGTTTTTCCCTCGTATCTATCCACACTGTTTAAAATGCTATAAAATAATAAGTAAAACACACTATTTATAAATGAACTTTACATTGAAATTTCTCTCTCATAAACAGTCTTAATAGTTCTGGTATTCATTATTTTGTTTATCGACTGTGCCATGGACAGGGCAGGTCTTTCAACTTTTCACCGAGTCCTTCAAATTTCAAACCTTACAGTGGTGATTACATCTGGATTCTAGAAACAGAGGGGTGTGATCTTTATATAAGTTTATCAAGTTTTGGCTGGGCCACTGTTGTTGGGTATGCTTGAGCTAACATCTCTTGGGTTCAACAAACCAATAGTATTACCATGGTATTGTTTTCTTTCACGGTGGATGCCACATCGCATTATGATATCCGAATAGGCCTTTTCTATGATGGTAACGTGGTGAACTTACTAATGGAAAGGATCATGAAGGAACACACAAGAGCCCATCTAATGATGAAAACATGATAGGTCCATCGACGGTGTGAAAATAGGGAGATGTGAAATAGCTGACTTGGAGGGTGCTTGTCGTCGTCGAGGGCTTCATCTGATCTTCATCAGGTCATTCCCACCATAATTTCCGTCATTGAGCATGTCCCACTATGTATTCTCATCATCAGGTATATCTTATTATATTTTCACCATGAAATGGGCCGCTACATTAGTGCTTTTTGTTTGCCTTAAATGGGAGACAATGAAAATTGTCTTGTTACTAAACTAGCCTAATCTATCAGCCCAGGGTTCTCCATGCACTGTCTGACTACTTGCCGCCTGAGGACATCTCCATCTCATCATCTCTGAGTATACTCGGGGTTGTACTCTTGCAGTGCCAAGTCGATCCACTAGTGGCGAGGAGCGATGTCTTTTATTAGGGTCCATTGAATTGTAATTTTATATTTTTTTTATAATGAATTATAGCATATGTTGCTGGAGGAGCTGAAGTGAAGAATTGTAAAGAAGAACAGAAATTCATGAAAACAAATAGACTAGGACTCACTCCAATGAGTGGTGCATCTGCTCGAGTGGACGTGAGAATTTCGCCTAGACAGAGTTGCTGCCTGCTCGAGCGGATGACGAACAGAAATGCAAATTCCTACGAGATTTACATTTTTTTTTGTGCCAGGACTGCCTGTTTTAGTTTTGCATGAATTTTAACTCTAAGGCACGAATTATGAGTTATTTAAAGGGTTCTTCTTTCAACCTTAGGCACCACATCTCTTTGTTCTAAACCTAAGATATACATTAAAGATCTCTCTTCTTCTCTAGAGCAACCGTTGGATTATAGAGATTATTGCTTCTACTTACGTAGAAGATTCATCCACCTTGCGGACTCAAGGAGGTTGAGTCAAGCAAGAGGAGCGGAGGAACGATGACTGGCGTGATTGTCGGTAAGTGAGAGTACTTTAGTCCTTAGGTTGTGGTGAACTAAATAAAGATTGCGAGTATATTATAACTGTTCAATTTTATAGTGTTTGGTTTCTATTGATCCAAGTGATTGAACTCGTGGTTTTTTTCTGTGTTGGATTTCTACAAAAAAAATTGTATACCTCTTAATCTTGTGACCAATTGGTTTACAATTCTTTTATTTTTCTTCCTCAGTTTGGGATCTTGAAAATTTCATCTTCAGAGGTTATAAAAACCCTCACCCAACAACTCCGCCATGGCGAAATGGGCCCAATGCCAATACATGGAGGGCCACCTCAAATGAAATGAGGGGTTCCCAATTCTTTAGGTGCGCCCCACCGGTGGATCAATACATGCTTGGAAGGGACAATGGAACCTATCAAGATGCGCCCATTACAAAGGAGAGAAAGGAGAAGGCAAGACAAGTAACAAATCAAAGATAATAATTTATCAAAGAGAAATAGTTATGTTGGAAACTTTTTATATAGCATACTTAATTGCCTTCCCATACCTTTTCTCCTCTTCAAAAGCAACCACCATTCCCAATGTAGTTTTCAGTTCGTAAGAAGTGGGTATTTTTATTGAGAAATGTACCGAGATCCATGGTTACAAGTGTGTCCCACGAGTTATGTTGGATATGATTGGTACATTAGCATCAGAAGTGGGTCCAACTAATTATAATTGGATTTATTTCCTTCTCAAACTTATCTTTGGTTAATCTCCAAATATATGGCACCACTCCTTTTCCAAAGGTTATCTCCAAAGATTGCCCAGCATAGTAGGAGATGGGAGTTGGTTCTTTCCCAAACAGATAAAAGAAAAAACGGCTCGATACGACCGAGCTATAACGGTTCTCTCCAGATGGTCATCTTTTCCAGCTTGAATACGCCCTCGAAGCCGTTCCCAAGGGCAATGCCGTTGTTGGAGTTCGAGGAACCGACACCACTGTCCTTGGCGTCGAGAAGAAATCCACTCCAAAGCTCCAAGACTCTCTCTCTCTACCTTTTTTTTCCTTCTGATTTTGAGGCTTTCCATGGAATTTGAAATTTTAATGGTCATTATACGATGCAACGTGGGTCGACTTGTTGCTGTCCAATCAGTGAAAACCGTTTTTCTTCATTGGGCTTTTCCGTCATTGGGTTGAATGCTGGAATTTCTTTTTCTTCTAGCATGGAAATTGTCGTATGAATGAACATAATGGAACCCGGGGGCGGAACCAGAAATTTTTGGTTTGGGGGCAAAGTTTCTTTCATCCAGGGCGGATATAATTTCAATTGGATTAAAAATTTTCATGGTAGTACGACATAATTAGAAAGTAATTCGGAGTAGGAATTTTAATAATGTGCCCCATTAATCCATTAATGGAAAAGACATAGAGAAGCATTAATGATTAGTACAATAACCGTTATAAATGCATAAGGCAAAAGAAAATCATTCTTAAAGTGTGTTATTAGTTTTCTACTCTAGTTTATTCCTACCTTTTATTAGAACCAAAAGGTAATCTATTTTTAATGATCTATATTTGAAATCCAAACCATTTAATCTATATTAATAAAAAAGTTAAATATTGAAAAAAAAAATTCTACCAATGGTGGATTTAATTGCAATCAGTTTAAAGTTTTTTTTTTTTTTTTTTGGTACAAGTAGAACACAAATACAAACTAATTTTGGATGTGTTAGATTTTGAGTGTGAACTTCCAGATTGAAAATATAAAATGATGCATAGAGAATTAGTATAATTATAATTGTAAATGCAAGCTTTCTTCTACCCTTCTTCTCGTACCTACCTGTGATTAAGCAACAATAACTTTAAACCCTTTCACAACCTCCAAGCCTCAACAATCCAAGCTCTTTGCCTCTCTCCGATCAAAAGATCATGCTCCCAAATCATAGTATATGGGTGGCGACAACAACTCTAGATTTTGGTAAATAGTTTTTAATCTATCCATAGTCCCTTCTTTTATTTTATTTTTTTTCTTCTTTCCTTGTTTCCCTTCCCTTTTTTCTTTCACCTGATGTTTCCCATATAATTAGCTATTATTTAGACCTTCTTTTTAAGCTAAGATTATATTCCTAGTATGTAATTTTTTATAATATTGGAGGGGCCATCCATTAACGGATTAATATTCAAAGGAGGGGCCAAAGTGTGTGTGTATGTGTGTGTTTTTTTCTATATATCTCTCTCCAAAATAAAGGGGGTCCATGGCCCCTGCTGGCCCCTTAGTTCCGCACATGGTTCAAGCATATAGCCCATGTGCATTGGTGCATCTGCTTGATTTTTAACTGAAAATGTAAGATAATAGCTCTTACTAGCCTGCATCGGATGTATTGGTGATACATGTACGAATTGGGTTTCATGCTGATGTTCTATGTTGGGTTCTTGAAAGAAACCTGAGACATTTGGAAGGTAATTAAAACTATAGTTCAGATCAGTAAGGAAAATGTAACAGGTTGGACAAAGAAATGCAATACCCAAATTGGATAACTTATTCGCTAAATGATTAGCATCTTTAGGAAGAGAACAAGGTTGAAGTAATTGTAGCTGGGTAAGTATGTATCTTGTTGAGCATGCCACTTAAGTTTTGTGTGGCTCTTTATTGTTTTCTTCCCACACAATCACACCTGGAGAAAACCCTTGAGCAGGAAAGAAAATCCCATAATCATGAATTCCAGTCTAGCAAATGGCTATTTCTTAAGCTTCCCTAGAGGTTTTCTAGTTGACCAAGCTGGATAATGGAACTTTCTATAGAACTCTTACTATCTCCTACCGCTTTCACATGCTATTCTGTATTTTTCCCATTTGAGTTTCGGATGAAGTGTTGAATTGTAAATGTGCTGATTGAAGGAGTTATTCGCTTGTTTACAACTTTTTCTACAAATGCTAAATGCTTTATGTCATTGATGCCCAAGTTACCAATGTGTTGGGGGCTGTAAAATGCAACCTCGGTGTGTTACATATTGAATCAAATATAAACATAGGAACATCAAAAAATCATTGTCCAAATAAGTCATAAGTTGCATGTGTCTGTGTGTGGACATGGTCCTCAGGAACCTTTGGTTGGAGGGCAACTGCCATGATCATAATTCACAACTGTAGATTACTTAAAAGTGTTACGAAGCATTTGCATTGTGAATTGGACGAGAATGTGGGTGATTTGACACTTCATTTCTGGTGAGTGGTGAGATATTAAAATGGTTCCTACTGCCCTAAGCTTTAGAAAGCATGTCACTATTATAAGACTTGGACACACTGCTCTTTAGTCTTTGCCAATTTAAGGTTATGACTGTATGATGCTGTGTCAAACCAAAATCCTTTCTTTAGGGAATTACCCCGTTTATTACTGAGAATTTAATAGTGGGCCAATGACCATTTCTTATCTAGTGTCTTGAGGAATTTCTAACGCAACATCTTGTCTTCGAAGGTTGTCTTTTAGTCCCAAGGCAACTTCACACACTCGATAATTCCTTTTAATTCTACTTTTTAATCAATAGATACACACCCACCCACCCATTCCTCACACAAAAACACACATAGACCCCACACAACATACACACACGTTCCATGCATCTAGGACACTGTTGAAAATTCCTTGTGTGTGAGGAGTTTTCATGCATGAACTATTTCTAAAACTTTAAATTGCGAATGTTCTTGTCGCCACCTCAATGCATTCCACACTAAATTGGAAAAAGGGGAACTTATGCTGTGGGGAAAAGTTAACTTTCTCACCCACATTTTTTTTTGGTGTTATTTCCTATATTTTTCTTTTTTTGCACACGCATGTCTAACCAAAATTTGCAACTCTTGTTGATTTTCTGGATTTTGGATAGTCATCATCATGAAAGCCCCATCCCAACGTTGTTGGGGTCAACTCTATAATTCTTTTTCCCCATTCCAGTATATCTTGGGCAAAATCCTTTGATTGGTTGCACTTCTTTATATCTATCCTTACTACTTCCATAAATGTCCTCTTTGGTTGGCCATTAACTTGCATTGAAAAACCTTTCCTTATCAATGCTGTTGTTGGCCTGCATTGGACATGTTGTAACCATCTAAAACAAGTTTCTCTTAATTTATTACCTTTTGATGACTAAATGCTACCAAATGTGCTCTTTTTTCGTTCTATTTTTATTATTTGTTTCGAAGGTCATAGCTAGTGTATCACTGTCTTGTAAAATTGTTCCTCCTTGATAATGTGTGTCAATGGCAAAGCATCACAAAAGCAAGTCTCTACTTCAATCATTTTGCTCTCATCCTATGTTCAACATCCTCCTCAATCTCTATATCCTTGTTCATTTGTAGAGCTAAGATATCTGAAGAAATTTCTTTGTGGCATCTCTTGGGCTTCAATTGTTATAGGAGTTACATCTCTTTGCAAATCTCCAATGAAGTTGCAATATATATATATATACATATATATATGTATTGTATCTTTATATGACTTATTTAAAGCTCTCAGATTTCAAAGCTTTCTGCCATCTCTCAATTCATCCATCAACATTATATCATCTACAAATAACATACACTAAAGTACATCCTTTTGAAAATGAACAGTGAACTCATCCATGATTAGTACAAAAGGTTAAAGTTTAAACCTAAACCCTGATAATCTATAGTCACCGGAAGTTCACCTATCTTTCCATAGGTAGTTTTCATTGTAGTTATTGCTCCATCACACATTTCTTTAGTGATGTCAATATAACCACTCAGGACATTCCTTTTATCTAAAATCTCATGAAATCAAATCTCTAGTTACCCTATTATAGGCTTTCTCTAGGTTGATGAATACTATTTTAAATCTTTTTTGTTCCTTTTGGATTTTGGATAAAACATTGCAACAATTTGGTTTTTTTTTTTTTTTTTTGGTTGTAAGTTGCTCTTTTTGACATCTCTAGTTTGCTGTCTTAAGTTACCAACACCTGACTTTAGTTGCTTTTGTTATGTAGAATGGTTCGGAAAATTGGTAAGTCTGGATGATCACATTGCTCTGGCTTGTGCTGGGTTAAAAGCAGATGCATGAGTTTTGATAAACAGGGCACGAATTGAATGTCAAAGTCACAGACTTACTGTTGAGGATCCTGTGACTGTTGAATATATAACACGTTACATTTACACGGAGTGGTGGTGTACGACCTTTTGGCCTTTCAGCAAAAGTATACACAGAGTGGTGGTGTACGACCTTTTGGCCTTTCAACATTAATTGTGGGCTTTGACCCAGACACAGGTGTTCCATCACTTTATCAGACAGATCTGTCTGGTACATTTTCAGCGTGGAAGGCAAATGCAACAGGAAGAAACTCAAATTCCATGAGAGAATTTCTAGAGAAAAATTATAAAGAAACTTCTGGACAAGAAACTGTAAAGCTAGCTATTTGTGCATTGCTTGGAGTAAGTTTCTTGAGTCCTTTTTTGTATGGCTGTTATGTACTTGTATAAATCATTATTATTGTATAAGTTGTCTTCACTTTATGTGGCCTGTGTATAGTAATTTTACTTAGATACATGATACATATTTGATTGTTTGCACCATAATGCTGTAAACTATAAGTTGCTTTCTCAGTTTCCATCGTCTCCTAATCAGTGACATGAGTGAGGTTATCTTATCCATTCTTTTCCTTTGTGTTTAAACAGTACAACCTCATTCTTGTTTCCTTCATTGTCTTTGGTGCCTCTGATAGATTGATGGTTGATGTCATAAAGGTTTCACGCAGATCGGAGGCATAACACCTATAGCTTGTCTTATTTTTACTAGGCTACAACCTTTTTTAAGTTAGGAAAGCAGGATAAATGAAGGTTAGGGAAACATGATGCAGGGCAAGACTCGAGATCCATTGATTGATGTTAAGAAAACAGGATGCGGGTCAAGATCTATTGATTATTTCAAGAAAGTAGTAGTACAGTGCAGTTGACATTCCTCATGAAATCCAGACCATCCCTTGTGAAACAGTAATTGTTATCATCCTTGGTTGTTTTCAATTAGGATCTAGCCAGGCTGAATTTGAACTTGTAATGTGGTTTACTTCCGGAATTATGTAGATGGTTGCATTGTTGGTTATTCCTTTATTATTACTGTTATAGCCAAGTTGTGCCCTAAGTAGATCATTCATAATTTAACTTGTGCAGAGGAAACAAATTGATCTTTCAGTTTATTTGCAACTTATTATGGCTATAGAGGACTGTATAGTCACTGGTCAGTGTTGTCCAAGTAATGCATGAAATGAAAAGTGTAGGAGAAGATGGAAAACAGTAATCAAAATCATCAACCATGCATGAACAATTCGCCATGTTTTCTATCACAGTAAATTGGTTCTGATTCTATTTGATGTGTTCCTTCACTGGAACTTATCACTAAAACATTCTAGCTTGGCCATTGTTCTTGGCAAAGTTACATTTTCTATCCTTTCATGGACATGTGGCTGAAAAGCACTGCTTCAGTTAGGGTCCATTTGGTTGCACGGAATTGAATTCCTAGGAATTCTTGGCAAAATGGGTTCCAACAAAGGTGATGTGAATGGTAAAGGACAAAATAGAGATTTAGATGAGACATTCACTTTCCTGGATTTGATTTACTAGGGTGATGCTTGGTATTTATTTCCATCTCCCCTTAAATTCATGTTCCATTAAAGGGAGATTATTTGATGGCTATATATTATTTGATGGCTGTATATGGATCTTCATCTTCATTTTGTCAAAAATTTCTTCTTCTAGAAAGAAAATTTTTTTAGAACTGTTAGGAATTCAATTCCATGCAAACAAATGGGTCATTAATTTCTATATATGAAGCCTTACGAACTGGGCAATAAATGAATGAAGTTAATATACTGTGATGGTTTCTTTAGACACTTGATGCTGAAAATGACAACTTTGTTCATTGTCCACTGTTGCACACATTTTTCAAGATCAAATGTCTGATTGTCCACGATTGCATTTATTCAGTCACATACAATGGTTCGTAATGCGTAATGACTTTAATGCTTCTCATATCATTCCATGGTTCATGAGTAAATTGTGAATATTTGTGATTGTCATTGAAAGGAATAAGTTACAGTTATTATTACTCTCCTCCTGAACTTGATATGTAATTGGTAACATTCTGTTACCTTTTAGGAGTTAAACCTCCCTTGATTCATTTTTAAAGATTTGTCTGGCTTCTGCTTCAATTTTGTGTCAAAAGTAGTGTTAGTGTATGGTAATCTGACATGCTGCTTAAGAGCTATCCCATTTTATGATTGTAAGCATTGTGTAGCCTTCCCTCTTGTCATGTGTTTGGGGTTTTTAGTTTTCACACTAGTCCTTGAAGAAGCATGCATCTGTGTTCCACTACCCTCCTGGGCAAAGGATGTTTTTGGTCACTGTTTGTATCTTTGTGCATGTGTATAAATTGTCTAAATGCAATTTTTTACTGCTTTATCTGATACACACAAGTTGATTTACTTAGGTTGTCGAGAGTGGGGGAAAGAACATAGAGATTGCTGTGATGACAAAAGAGCATGGGCTTCGTCAGCTCTAAGAATCTGAAATTGATGCCATTGTTGAGGAGACTGAAGCTGAAAAGGCAGCAGCTGAAGCAGCAAAGAAGGCCCCTGTTAGGGAGTCCTGATATTTAAATGGAATGTTCAGTTCACTAACATAAACTAATTCTTATCCTGTCAAGTTGGGGCAGGCAGAATTTGCAATTTATTGAGATAACTCTAATTAAATATTTTGAGATTCTTCTCTTTGGCATGTTGGATTTTACGATGATGCGGGGATTTCGGTAGCATGCAGGATGTTTTTCTTTTTACCTCCAGTGATGGCAATAATTCGTTGGCATTTTGTATGACCCGTGTTTAGTGTGGTTTTATATGCTGGAAGTCGCTGACCTTATACATTCACACCTTCAGTCCGTTTACAAGCAAGAAGAAACATTAAATAAAAATTAACTTCTCACCATGGAATCTGAGTTTGCCAAAACTCTCCATATATATGAAACCAGATTATAATCCCCCAAAGGATCTGCTGATCGTGCGTTTTGATATAGAAAAGAACTGCATTGGGGATATTTTGATCTCAGGTATGTATGAATGAATTTGGATCAAGGAAGGGTGTGTTTCACATTGGTCTATAGAAGTCCTCTGCGGGGAAACTCGTCTGGCCTCATGAGCATATCATTGTTTTTCTCAAAGGTCATTCTGTAAGTATTTTTGTCCTGGAAAATTTATGGGTTGGACAAAATTTGAGTCTATTAGTGTTGTATTTTACATATTTTTGAGTATGGATAATGGTTTGAGTCGCGGGATGCACTAAACATATTTTTGAGTATGGATAATGGTTTGAGTCGCGGGATGCACTAAAGTGAAGAAATAGAAGAAAAAGCGACAAATTTAAGTAGTTTTCTACAGACAACATGGATTAAAAAGGTCATATCTCACAAACCGAGCGTCGGATATAGGCATGTGACCTACCGTTGGAAAGCTCTTTTCGAGATGATTCCGTAGAGCTTAAGATCGCCTTAATCGAAGCTGAAACGAGAAAGTTATGGCCTTTGGAAGTATGCAGGAAAATGCTGAAATTTTCACCCGGGCAGAACTTTAATCCGACCAGTCAGGCAATTTATCAAACCGGTCGGGCAAGTGCAAAAAGTGCGCCGACTTGCGATTTTTCAGCCCAAATTAAAGGGAAACTTACCTGTTTGATGTCAACTCCTTTCCTGATCGTGTTACACTTATGAGGCACAAATTAGAGGCTATAAAAATAGGTTTTCTCTCAACCCTAAGATAGAGATCTCATTGTTTAGAATGGAGAATATATTTTAGAGATCATCTTCTCTAGAGTCTTTTTGAGAGTTGAAGGGCTGAAGTTCTACTCTAGAGTTTCTTGTCTTCTACTTATCTGAGTGTAGAAGATTGCTGTGAGGAGTCAAGTGCTATATCTAGAATGCGTCTAGGTGATTGGATTTGTCATAGAGAACGGCAGGGGGTCGTTGCAGTAGGGAGCTGTGCAAGGGAATCACAAGGTCCTTAAGTTGAGGAGCAACTGGATAAGGGTTGTGAGTATTCTCTTGTAACTGTAGTATAATTCATAGTGCTTGATTATTGATCGTAGTTTTTTTTCCGTTTGGGTTTCCACGTAAAATCTATGTTTTTTTTGTGGTATGTGCTTATGGTTTGATTCTTGATTTTCGCTACGTAGTTAATTGTTTGTACACATATTATTAAGATTGGCATTAATCCATTCTAGAGGATCTCTCCCCCAAAAACCTTCAAGTGGTATCAGAGAGGGTTACACTAATTTGTGGTGTTTGATCCTAAGAGATCTCTAGAATAATACTCAATTAAGAAGGCACATCCACTGTGAAGCCTCCATTGTTTGATAGCTCAAATTATGCTTATTGGAAGCAAAGGATGATTGGATTCCTCAAGTCCATTGATGATGATGTGTGGGATAGTGTTGAGGAAGGTCATTCAAAACCTACTATTACTGCTGATGGGCAAACTGTTGCTAAACCTAAAGCCCAATGGACTAAGGAAGAAAAGCATGCCTACCAATTGCAATAATAAGGCCATGAATTCTATTTATAATGGAGTGTCTGCTGATGAGTTTCGTCGGATTTCTACTTGTAAAACTGCAAAAGAAGCATGGGATGTTTTGCAAACTGTTTATGAGGGTACTGATACTATCAAACAAGCAAAGTTACAAAGGTTAAATCAGGCCTTTGAAACCATTGTAATGGAAGAAGAAGAAACCTTCAATCAGTTCTATGCTAAGCTAAATGATATTGTCAATTCTATTTTTAATTTGGGTGAGTAATTCTTGAAAGTAAAATTGTCAAGAAAATTCTAAGGTCTCTTCCTTCAAAGTTTGATTCAAAAGTAGATGCTATTGAAGAGAATAAGAATTTAGATACCCTCACAGTGAATCAGTTGGTTGGAAATCTTCAGACTTTTGAAGAAAGCCGTCTAAATAAGGGAAAATCAACAAAGAATAAAGATTTGGCTTTTAAACTTTCAAAGAATCCGTGAAGCAATCTGCAAAGAAAATTGAAACTGATTCGGATTCTGATGATGATATCACTGAGTTAATGATTCAATTTCAAAAACTTATGAAGGCTAAGAAAGCTAAGTGGAAGGGATCGAAATCTGAAAAGAAGACGTCATTAGCCAAGGTTAAGTGCTTAGATTGTCAAGGTCTTGGTCATTATGCCAGTGACTGTCCTAACAAGAAAAAGAATCACAAGCACAAAGCTCTAAAAACTTGGGATGATGATTTTTCAGAGAAAGAGAAAGACTCTGGACCTGATTCAAAGGATATTGTGAATGGCAAGTTTATGGCTTTTATGGCTAGATCCACTGTGTCAGATGCCAGTTTTGTTGCAGATACTGCTGATATTACACTTTCAGATGAAGAAGATAACTGGGAAGCTGAATTTGGGATTTTATTAGATAAGTCTATGTAGATGAGCAAATTATTTGAAAAAGATGCTCTTAAGCGGAAAGCAGAGATTTTGTCTCTTAAAAAAGAGTTAGAGGATGCCAAATCACAGGTTCATCTGTTAGAAGGACAAAAGAATTCCATGGATGATAAGTTGACTACTGAGAGTTACAAGTATTGTTTACTGAAAGATGAGTTTAAGAAGGTTCCGCAAGAGTTTGAAACCTTGAAAACTAACTTCATGACTGTTCAAGCTGAAAAAGAAGACCATGCTGGGAAACTGAAGATTGCGTTGTCTAAATTGGATTTTACAAAAGCATCTCTGAATAAGCTGAATACTGGTTCGAAGATACTAGATGACATCTTATGTATTCAGAAGCTGCCTAATGACAAGCGTCGTCTTGGTTTCAATAATGGTGCGTCTACTTCACAATCTAAAGGTAACTCTGTTTTTGTTAGAAGTATTGCACACACTGCTCCATATGTTGCACATGTTCATAATGTAATGAGTAGTTTACAAAAAAAGAATGTGTCACGTCCTGCACGAACATCCACTTGTCATCACTGTGGAGTTAAAGGACACATTCATTCCCATTGCACGAAGCTGCATGTTTTGCCAAAGTATAAGCAATGATGGAAACAATTGTCTGAGTTAAAGGTCAAGACAAGAACTATTTGGGTTAGAAAATCTGATCTACCTTCAGAAGTTGCTCATACTTTACTGAAAGATCAGACTACACAAGTGTGGGTGGCTAAGTGCAAAAAACCTCGATTAAGATGATCAAGCCCTCATCCCCAGTGCTGCTACGAAGATACAATTAAGAGTGAGTTGTAATCAAGGGGGAGCTACTGCCGGATCCAGGTTGACAACTTTGCTGCATGATGATCATTTGCTTTATTAATTATGGACAAAAAGGGGGAGATACTGCATTAAGGGGGAGAATGAAATTTTTGTGCATTCTAAAGATAGATGGAGCTGAAGATGATTTTTTTTTGGTACCTGATACAGAGCTGATGGTAAAATTTTTTTTGGTTATTTCAATTTACTCAATGTTAAATGTATTTTTGGTTTTATTTTTGGGTAGATTGAATGTATAGGAAGTTTTGTCCATGTATTGCCAAAAGGGGAGACTGTAAGTATTTTTGTCTTGGCAAATTCATGGGTTGGACAAAACTTAAGTCCATTAGTGTTGTATTTTACATATTTTTGAGTATGGATAATGGTTTGAGTCGCCGGATGCACTAAAGTGAAGAAATAGAAGAAAAAGTGACAAATTGAAGTGGTTTTCTACGGATAACATTGATTAAAAAGGTCATATCTTACAAATCAAGCGTTAGATATAGGCATGTGACCTACCGTTGGAAAGCTCTTTTCGAGATGATTCCATAGAGCCCAAGATCGTCCCAATTGGAGCTGAAACGAGAAAGTTATGGCCTCCGGAAGTCTGCAGGAAAATGCTGAAATTTCCACCTGGGCAGAACCTTAATCCGACCGGTCGGGCAATTTATCAGACCGGTCAGGCAAGTGCAAAAAGTGCGCCGACTTGTGATTTTTCAGCCCGAATTAAAGGGAAACTTACCTGTTTGATGCCAACTCATTTCCTGATCGTATTATACTCATGAGGCACGAATTAGAGGCTATAAAAGAGGGTTTTCTCTCAACCCTAAGATAGAGATCTCATTATTTAGAATGGAAAATATATTTTAGAGATCATCTCCTCTAGAGTCTTTTTGAGAGTTGAAGGGCTGAAGTTCTACTCTAGAGTTTCTTGTCTTCTACTTATCTGAGTGTAGAAGATTGCTGTGAGGAGTCAAGTGATATATCTAAAATGCGTCTAGGTGATTGGATCTGTCATAGAGAACGGCAGGGGATCGTTGCAGCAGGGAGCTGTGTAAGGGAATCACAAGGTCTTTAAGTTGAGGAGCAACTGGATAAGGGTTGTGAGTATTCTCTTGTAACTGTAGTATGATTCATAGTGCTTGATTATTGATTGTGGTTTTTTCCCGTTTGGGTTTCCACGTAAAATCTGTGTCTTCTTGTGGTGTGCTCTTGTGGTTTGATTCTTGATTTTCGCTGCGTAGTTGATTGTTTGTACACATATTATTAAGATTGGCATTAATCTATTCTAGAGGATCTCTCCCCCAAAAACCTTCACATTCGGATGGAGAAAAGGTGAAGAAAGCTGCTCTGGACCCAAATCTGAATCATGGGATAACTTTCTCCATGTTTTGGAGTTGGAGAAAACAAGTGGTTTTACAACAGTATTCTCCATTTTCTCTCACCCAAACAAACCCTGTCCACTATATGCACAGTGAAAATTGCTTGACTACCGGGGTAAATTCACCCAGAACTTCACTAGGTGGTAGATGGACTGTGTCAAACAAAGAATGGATGGATCTAGAGATTGTTTGAGAGCTGAATTATTTACGACTGGTCCCTACCATGGATAGATTGAACCTCAATAACCCACCTGCCAAAAAATCACTGCTGTGGATTACTGTCCTTAAATGTGGGTTGGATCTGACAGATTGTATTTTAGGATGTGGCCCAGTAGATGATAGATATCTTAGGTTCATTCCCGTACTGAGGTCCACCAAAAATCAAGGATGGACACTTGTAACAACTGCAAAAAGGGCTCAGGACAGGAACCTTTTTGGTTTTTGGGTTCCAGTCCCAACTGAAACAGATACCATCCGTGCAGAATAATAGAGAAACAGGAGCTTCAATTTCCACAGCACATTCTCCTTATCTTCTGTCAGAAAAAACAAGAGGAGGTTGCCATCTACCCCAAAATATCTACAAACCAAACCAATTTCTAGCAACTCCTACCGTCATCCATCCAAATCCTCTCTACCCAACAATTCAGCATTCTGAGTCCATGTCTAGTGCTGCCACAGCCATTACTGGCTTCTCAAATTCATCCCCAACTCTTCCTTCAATTTCTCTCCATGCAATCCCATCCAAACCTTCGGTTCAAACTCTTTCATCCCCATCATCCTTTTCTAACCTCCTACAGTCTGAAGGCTCCCTGACCATTGCAGCTGCAGCACAAGCTGTCTCCCTAGCAAATGCCGCAGCACAAGCTGCTAGAGATGCTGTTTCATTATCTTTGACACTCAGCCAGATGGCATTCCCTGAACTCCATGACTTGCCATTGGAGAAGAATGGAACCCGATTGCCATATGTCGATCCAAAAGCTCTACCAGCAGCTGCGGCGAGAAAGAAAAGAAAGAAGCGGAGAAGGCTACTGGGGTCAATTGGTGTGGACCTAAGTAGCTCTTCCACCCGTTGCTCCTCGTCAAGTTCTGGTAATTCAAGGTATTTAACACCTAAAGAAGAGGCTGACTTGACTGTCTATCTCAAGGTATCTCCAGTGTCATCTACTCTTTCTCATACATCTGTGGGTAGAATGCTAAAATAATAAGATAGAACTCCAAAAAATGCAGTACAACTTTTCATAATTTTTTTAATTTAAATTGGAATAAGATACTACTTCAAAATAGTCCTGCCTTATTAAGACAGCAGTAAGATTGGGCTCTGAAACGAGTTATCACTTTTCAGAGTCCTATGCTCCTGCTTTTATGATTGTAGTACTTTAGCATTTGTCCACTGCATTAGATTTAGATAGAATTTGTTTAAGCATGGTTTGACATGTCTCATTCAATGACAGGAAGCAGCCAGGCTTGAAGCGGTTCGGAAAAGAATTAGGGAAACAAGAAGGTTTGATCCAACCATGTCTCAATGGGCTGAAGCTGTAGGGATGAAGAGAGGGAGTCTGGAGAAAATGATATGGAAGGCAAGGATGTGCAGAGAAAAGATTAGTCTTAGTCATAAGAGGCTCATAGTAAATGTTGCCACTCCTTATCTGGGCAAAGGACTAAGCCTTCATGACTTGATGCAAGAGGGGACCATTGGCCTCCTTAAAGGCGTAGAACGGTTTGACCAGAACAAAGGATGCAAGCTCTCAACGTACGTCTACTGGTGGATCAAACAAGCCATAATCAAGGCCATTGCAACCAAGTCAAGAATAATCAGACTACCTGTAAGTAGTATTCGTTGTTGTAATACATCTCATAATCAACTGATCATCAGGTGATTAACTAAGCATAGTAAATGAATGCTTGCTTAGTCTGTCATGTGTAGGGAAGCATGCGGGGATCAGTGGCCCGAATTGCAGAAGCCAACAACGCCTTGAGAAGAGAGTTGGGGCGGTGGCCCACTTACGATGAGATTGCCGACGCTGCTGATTTGGGTGTTTCAAGTGTGAGGCTAGTGAGGGAAAGGACTAGACACCCAATCTCACTGGACCAGCCCATGAGCAACCAAGGAAGCATGACACTCAAGGTTCTTTTCTCATCCTCTGTTTTCTTCACCTTTTATACCAGCATGTTAATGAACCCATTATAGTACACTGCAAGGCACACCATGATTTGATCTATCTAATTCTATAGCCCTAGTTGAGTATATGCAAGATGGTTATAGAAAATGATAAAGATTACAAAGGTGAAAGAGATGCATTTCAGCAAACAAATTTAATAGCTTAGCAAACTAATGCAAATGAGTTGGCAATGGATGACAAGATTTTAAATGAGAACTCTCTAGTTTAGTCAGTTAGAAACTTATGTTAGGGTTCACTTTTGATCAGTTCAATCTTCGAACACTTGGTACTGCCACCTACCCATCTGTTATCCACCAATGGATTTAAACACACACACACACACACACACACACACACACACACACAAAACCCTACACTTAGAACCATTAAAATTTGAGCCTCTTAATAGATGATTATGATGACTATTATTGTTAGGATTATTTGAGTGTTGGTTAGTTCATGGGTTGGACAAAGTTCTGGGTCCAATTGAGTTGTAATTTTTAGTTTTTAGATTAGATTGTTGTGTGCTCCATCGGGTCGCTTGAGTGAAGTTGTATGGATTAAAATAGTCATAACTCTCAAACCGAGCGTTGGACCGGGAGAATATATCTACCATTGGAAAGATCTTTTCAAGTAGATATCCTTAAAGTTCAAGATTGCATCAATTGGAGCTAAAACGATGAAGTTTTAGCCTTAGGAAGTTTGCAGAATGTTAGTTCGATTGAACCAGAAAAAGTTCATTTGAACAAACTTGTGCATATTCATTAGACAGAAACTTTTTTTGTTCAAACCAAGCCCAGTTTGTTTGAACAAAACACTTGTTTTTTGAAACCGACTTGCGCAAAGTGGGTTTCCTTTTTTGATAAGATTTACCCGTTTCACTTCTATTGAAACCCTGAGTCTTATGCACGAATGTGGGTTATTTAAAGGGTTCCTCTCTCAACCTTAAGTATCAATATCCCCATTCTAAGTTGAGAACACACATTCAAGATACATCTTCTTCTCTAGAGCATCCATTGGAGAGTTTGCTGAAGTTTTGAACTTTTAGAGATTGCTACTTCTACTATCATGGAAGATTCATTTACCTTGTAGATTCAAGGTGTGTTGATTCAGGCACAAGAAATGGTGAACGGCGTGGTCATTGGCAAGTGAGAGTACTAGAGTCCTTAGGTTGTGGCGAACTAGAAAGGGATTGTGAGTATCTTGTAATTGTTCAATTTATTAGTACTTGGTTTCCATTGGTCTGGGTGATAGGACTTCTATTTTTTTTCCCATATTGGGTTTCCATGTAAAAAAATTGTCTTTCTTTGTGTGGTTGATTGATTTACAATTCTGTTGATATATCAGCCACTGTTATTTGGACTGCACTTTAGAAATTAGATTGGGACTTGAACACTCCAACTTTGGAGCTTCTAAAAATCCCTCAATTATGATAATATCAAGGCTGATTTTTAACTTGCCATACAGCCATATATTTAAAAGGGTCTTCCCATTCTTGTTATTGGCCTACCGAACTGCTTCAAATTTTTTTGCCTTTCATCACTCGAATTTGGCCGTCAAGGATAGCTTCTTTCCTGTAACAGATGAGTTTGATAGGTAAAGAGAGGATAGTAGAACTCAGTACAAGAGAGAGTGCAAGAAAACTAATAGAGATATATTAGAACATTATACCAACTCATAAAAGGGACGTAAAAAACGAGCAGTACACAATAGCATCAACAAAAAAAACATCCCTCTCTCCACATACGCGCGTGCTCTCACACACAAAAGATCATTTCTTTGGCCAATTAAACAATCTGATTCCTCTCTACCAACAAGGGGTAAAAAAAAAAATAGATGACCTGACAAACAAATGGGTCAGATTCATATCAAATCTCACCCATCATCTTTAAATGTTGCCATTCTATATATCAGTAAGTTTGAGGGCCAAAATCATGACTACGTATAATTCAGGTTGTACACGTATCAGACTCATTTAGATTCAAGATCCTAAATTGCTAGTTGTATCAGACCCAAAACAGATGCCTATTCCACCCTACTTGCAATGAGAGAAGGGAAAATTAACAACTCTTAAATCTATGGTCTATGATCTTCAGCCAATAGTTTTTGAGAAGTTTTCCGTTATTGTAAATAGAAAAAAGATGGGTTAATCGAATTTCACGGAGGAAGATCAAATGCCATAGATTAACTTGTTTAATTGGAATGTGGTGCAGGAAATCATTCCAGGGCCAGAGGAAACAATGCCTGAAGCCATGGTTACAAGACAACAGATGAAGCAAGACTTGGACAGGCTTCTCAAGACATTGGATGAGAGGGAGGAACGCATTCTAAGCTTGTACTTTGGTCTTAATGGTGAAACTGCTCGATCTTGTGAAGAGATCGGGAGACTCATAAACCTTTCAAGGGAGAGAGTTAGACAAATACGTTGCATTGCACTTTCCAAGCTCCAAAAGATGAGCATGGTTGATTCTCTAAAAGCTTATGTGATGTAAAACGTTGCACCAAAATCCAGTGTATGCGACTAAAAGAAGTTGTGTGAATATGGCCTTCTCTCAGCTCATCTTTTAGTATTAGTGGGACGTCCATGTACTTGGAAGTGTGAGCTTCTTGAAGTGTTGTGTATTGCCAATTGATTATCCAGCAAAAGCTAAAGAAACATTTGGAAGAAGAGAAATCAAGCGAAGAAAACAAGCAGAGAAAACTCACCAAGACAATTGGCCTAGGTACAAATTTGTACCTTGGATATTTTTCTTTACCTTCTCTCCTGATACAGGCTGGGGGCATGCTTACCATGCCTATGCATTTTATTTGTGTAATTGCTTCATTTTCCATTGAACAGGAAAAAATTGACCCATCATTACGGGAGATTTAGTTTTCATTATTTGGTGCAACAACATAAGTTGAGCAGGAACACGAATAATCCTGTCATGAGCAAAAAATGGTGGTTATTTAAAAATACTGGAAGAGAACAATTTATTATGGTTTTTATTGCAAGAAGAAACCCATTATTAGAACAATATAATGATGCCAACCAGATATCGGATTGAACTCACAGGAATCCATCCACGAACAAGAATGTGTTTTCTTTAGATACTATGGATATTTTGTGAAAATCTGTTACTATCCTGATCTATAGTAGAGGTTAATTTCTTTTGTAATAACAAGAGAAGAGGTTTAGTGGCTCAAAAACCTGTTACCAGATATCCTTCCTTGGAGCTAAACAAACTCCAACAATCTCTGTCAATTGTGATTGCCAAACTGCTATATTGAAAGTTAACAGTAAGACAAAATGGGAAGTCCAAACAAATTCGTCTAAGCCTAGTACTTTTAAACAGATACTAAATAATGGAGTAATAACTTTAAATTTTGTTAGATCCTAAAGATAATTTAGCTGATCTTCTTCTCAAGGGTCTCACTAGAGAGGGAGTCACTTTAACATATAGTGGGACAAACAAAGGCCTAATTATACCCAAGTTGTCTGACTCAAGATTCCCAAAAGCTGGTTCAATGGAAAGATAAAAAGTTATCAGTATGGGTGGTATACAAACAGCACTTCCTATTTCTAACTGAACTAGTGTCTCACCTCTAAAATGTACAGTGCTAAAATTTTGCAATAGTTAGGTGTTATTTTAGAGGTTTTCCCCCTAGCTTAGCAATACTAGTGGTTTTTTTCTCTCCCTTCTCAAAAACTCTTTTTTCCCCACTACCTTCTCCATGCTATTGAAAATGGCAAAACTACCCGGACATTCTTTTCTTACGTGATCTGCAATTCAAATTCTTGATAAGGAACTAGGATGTCTTAAATGGCCCATGGTGGATTCACCTCTATTCCTCTTGTAATGGCGATGGAAACCTTTATGGTATTTGTGTTTAAGGCTAGAGGTGACACCGCGGGTAACTTTTATAGGTACCGGATGGATATCCTCGGATATCCTTTCCATCAAGGATATCCCTTATTTAGCCTTTTGAAACTTACACAAGATAACTTATCTCCAGTAACAAAATGCCTTTAATGAGTATTAGTTAAAACAAATTGGGAGGCACATCCATTACTTGCTTTTTGTATGTTCCCCTCTCGGTATATTTCCAATTTTCTTTTTGTTCACCAAATCTTTGGTCATTGCAACTTATGTAGCCTCATCTTTGTGCGAATAATCCACTTTTACATATTGAAGTGAAATTTGAAACAAGGAACATGTTGGGAATGGTGGTGCATATGATTTTGCTTGAATAATGAAAGGTGGGCCCTGAATAGGGATAGGCTAATTATTTCTCCATTTCCCAAGAAAATTGGTCTTTTTGTCCATGATCCAAAATATACATTTTATGGGACCTCATATTCAAATTACATTGATTGATAGACGGTGAAAATGGAAGCCTCATATAACTTTAGTTGCCTGTCTTGTTTAGGGCCAATTTGGTTGCATAAAAATATTTTTTAGGAATTATAAGGAACAATTTTACCACTAATTTCTTATTTTGAATAAATAATAGTGCTTGTTTATTTCCACGGGATTTAATTCTCATGGATTTAAAGAAATAAATTCATTATTGGTAAAATATGATTGGAGCATGTCAATTAGTATGAATATGAATTTCTAAAAATTCAAAGGTACCCATTATTTCTGAGAACGATAGTATCTATTTGTTTGCATGAAATTAAACTCCTACAAATTCAGAGAAACTCATTTTACCCAAAGTTTTCAGTTTTCTTATCTTGAAATTTAATAAATATATATATTTTGCGTGCATAAAATTTCTAAAAATCAAAATAACCCAGTTTACCTAAGTTTCATAACATGAAAATATAATTGGATACTTTTATTTTCATAAAAATGGATTTCTAAAAAGATGTTGCTCTTATATTGTCATTTAAAAAGAATTAAAATAAAATCATAAAGTTATTGACCATTTCTGTGATTTGAGAATTGAGGTCAATTTTGGTTTTAATGTGTATTATAATATGAGATAACTGGCAAACAACTCGGTTCAAAATCTACTTAATTTTTTAGAAACTGCCAAACAACAACAATATTGCAATATTGTTATATTTTATTACATAATATTTATTCTACTAGTTTTAAATATAGAAATACTTTATTCTATTTATATCCAAATAGGCCCTCAGATCTAAAGAAAATAAAAAAATGCATGTTAGATCATCACTCTTCAATTACATCATAACACTATAAATTTTCTGATTTTCATTTAAATACGTTTATACCAATGTATTTTAACTTCACAAATGGAATAATATAAGTTTGTCAAAATACTAAATCCATTCACAAAATGCATCTTTCTCATGCCATAGCTCACAGTATGGGCATTTTAGTCCAAAAATGCTATAATTGTACATGTGGGGAAATATTTAAACTTACGGAAAGAGAAGGTAAAAGTCATCTATCGAGGTAACCTACGGGGGTGAGTGAAGCAATCAAGAAGTAACAATTGAACAAGACTTTGTGGTCCCCTATTTGATGAATGGATTAACAATCCAATATTTATAAGGCTAGAAATTATCCACCCATGTAAGTAGAGTTTGGATCTACTATTGTAGCTACTATATGAAACTGTGTAGCACATGCTTGGAATTCCTTCGATGACTGCACCTAAAGATAATTCGGACCATTCAAAATAATTCCCTTCTCCACTGATATATCCTTTAGTTTCAATTCAAGAGTGAGTTCCACTGTCGGCTTTAGCACCTTGATGTCAATGTGATTAAAACATCATGTTAATAGTGATGCCACATTAGCACCTAGTCACATTTTTATCATGGTGCTCAGTTTTAGATGTTGGGATCCACTCCTTTTGAGTTGAAACTTCAGATATATCAATAAAGGGGATGAGAATTTATATTAAATACTCTGAATTATCCCTAGGTGGAGCCATGATGAATTTCTAAGCACGTGTTAGCCGGTTCCCATCTAATAGCCGAGATATGTAAGTAGAGGTATTTATTTCGGTGGAACTTGTTTGGTAGGTCTAATCTTATTTTTATAGACCATTCAAAATAGAGCCATTAAAAAAAGAGTTATCAAAAAAAGAGGCTAGAATTAAATATGTGTTTGGCAATGGAAACATCTATTTTAAATAGACCATTTTAAATAAATAGTTAAAAACATTTCACAAATATATTGAGATTTACTAGGTATCGAGCCTTGAAATTTTACTTCATAACCATGATTGGCCTCCCAAAGAGATCTA
Organism: Sextonia rubra; assembly: GCA_037013555.1. NCBI lineage: Eukaryota > Viridiplantae > Streptophyta > Magnoliopsida > Laurales > Lauraceae > Sextonia > Sextonia rubra. The sequence continues at coordinate 130,037,424 of JASUAD010000001.1, forward strand.
ACGGTTTGGATCTTATGTTTGAGGCCCCTACTTTTTTAAAAAAATATTTAATAATTCACATTTTTACATAAATATCTCAAGTTTGGTGATGATCCAACAGCTGAAATTTGGTCTCACAATGGTCATTGACCTTCTACACATTTTCAATGGTTTGGATTGTTATTTATTGTCCCAGAAATAATAATAATAAATAAAAAAAAGGGACTGCCTATGGACTAGTTAAAAATTCAGCATATTAAATCAATAGTTGAAAGTTTTTCACAAATATCTTGAGATCCACAAGGAATCAATACTTGAAAATCGACCCCATAGCCGTTTTTAGTCTTTTCAACATTTCCAATGGTTTGGATCTTGTGTTTGGGCCCCACAGAATTCAAAAACTAATATCCAATGGCTCACGTTTTCTTGCACTTATCTTGAGATTCATGATGATTTAACGGCTGAAATTTGGAGAGATGGCCATGTTTGATCATGTGAACATTTTCAATGGTTTGGATCTAGATTTAGGGGCTCAGATTTCAAGAAAAATTGAAAAACCGAACTAGGCGTGATCCTTATAAGTTACTGTAGCAGTGCCTCTATTTTTCTTCCTCTTATTTGGAAATGCATTATGAGGAGGGCTGTGGGAAATAGAGGTAAAACCTCTATATATCTAAATTAGATAGAGCACAAAAGCACATGCCAAACGCTCTTATTTTTACAAACTCTATTGAATTTAGACATTTAGATAAAAAGAACCTAAAATTAGTGATACCAAACATGCACTAATACAAGAGGTTAACTTCAGACATTGTTTCAATTTGATGGACGTAAATTAGCTGTTCTGTGTATTGTCAATATGTCTTTTCTTTTCAAGATTCATTCAAGACGTGCACCTAATACCTCGCCCATCATCTCCACCACCACTACAACAGCAATAATTGCAAATTTGCAATAACCATGTGGCGAGACGAAGCATTAGAAACCAACTTTCTAGGCCGAATCGTTAAAAAAGAAGATATAAAAAAATATTGTTGGAAAGAAAACTTTGATAAAAAATTTGTTTGATCGCTCAATTTGCCAATATATTCTCCAGTACTTGATCAACTAAGGTCCCCTATTTCGATGGCAAGCATTTATTTGGTCCCTTAAGTCCGACGGCATTTAAGTCCGACGGACTGGTTTCCAACTGTTGGTTTTACAAGCAGCTGGTCATGCCTATTTATAGTGATACAAACTGAATTTATATTTCATTACATGTGTATTTCTATGACATTTACATTTCATTTACTATATATCCGTAAAAGCTTCATGTGATTCACTCTTTTTTTATTCTTTTAAGCATGTGTATAAGTAGTGTCATTTGTTTGTTGATGTATTTGTGTTTATGGACAAGCTTTTTCCTGCACACTTGTGCAGTGTCTATTGTGCATTGGTGCCATTAGTCAGACTAGACATGGTGAAATTCAGGTGTTCCTTATTTGGGGCCAGTCCGAATGTGTGCTTTAGAGATGGGCCGGATAAAAACTTCCCTGCGGTTAAGCGGCCAACTGTCCAAATGGGCTCACCTATGTACTTGAGAAGGCCTGCACAATTAATACTCTATATGAGGTCTTGTCAATAAATACACCCATATGGAGATTTCAAAGATTTCTGTTGTTCCCTTTTTTCTTTTTACCTCTTTTTTGTTTTTATTTTTTTTTCCTTTGCTAACGAAACTGTTCTAGTCCTTTTGGTTAGACTAATTCCTTTAGGCTTATAGGAAGCCGAGTAAATTCCTTGTAGCCCCAGTTTTACCTTTTTTTTTTTCTATTAGTTTGAACAATCCAGAAGATCTTTTATTTGCAGCAAGGATTTTTATAGTAAACCGAAATCCCATTGACAGTAGATTACAATGAAAATTAATATGAATGATTGGTTTTTTTAGGTTTTTTTTAGGCTAAGGCCGAAGAGAGAGCCCGTACATGCTTGGCGGCAACCCATTTAAGTGGGAAAGAAACTCGCACATGCACGAAAAGGCGAGATTTGTGTGTGTGTGCGTGTGTGGCTATGTGTGTGTGTATGTGAACTAATCCTATTAAAGCAAGTTCAAGTTCTCACCATTTTTGTGAAAGCTCTAGGTAGGGCCCATCTATCATCCAATCCAAATTTTGCAATACATAAACCCCTCTGTTAGTTATATATCTTAAGTTTCGATCAAATCCAAATTTACTAAACTGTTGGATCGACTGTGCACAAATCTGAATGGACTGAATTTACGGGCCACGGAGGGGCCAAATTTGATATTTGGGGTGGTCTCACATAGATCTTTCCATCCCCCTTGATCTCATCTCCATATGAGATCCACAATTGAACCCTATAAAAAGTTTTCATAGTAGGTATGTGAGAATAGTTCTCATAGGATCAAAGCTGAAATAATCCTATGAAACTTAGTTCTCACTATTTTTTTTGCCAAAACTTTAGGTGGGGCCCATATGTCACCCAATCCAAACTTTACAATACATAGGGATCCCTTGATAGTCGCACAATCCAAGTTTCGGTCAAATCCAAATTTACTGGACCGATGGATCGATTGTATATAAATCTGAATGGATTGGAATTGTGGGCTACGGATGAAAAAGTTACAAACATGTGATTTAGGCCAAACTTGATATTTGGGATAGTCACATAGATTTCTCCATCCTCCTTATTCCCATCTCCACATAGGACAAGTGGCACTCATAAAAAGTTCTCACGATAAGTTCTCACAAGATCAGAGCCTGTGTGTGTATGTGTGTGTAAAAAATTCTTAGGAATGCCCCATTTAGAAAATGGGTTTTTTGATTTATTTCTATCCTCTAATGAGCAACAAGTAATGTGGTGACTTTTTATTTTTTTTAAAGTAATATTACTTGTTTCTTCACATTCCTAATCTCATATTCGTTGCAAAAAGAGGTGTTTTCACTTTTAAAAATGCCCGGACGCAATCTAGCACTCCTGTATATAAATATATATGGGCTTTGATTCTATGAGAACTATTCTTACGCACCTATCGTAAGAACTTTTTATGGGGCCCACTTGTGGGTTTAGGAGGATGGAAAGATCTATGTGGGACCATCCCACATCAAGTTTGGCCTTAATCACATATCTCTAACCCCTTTATCTGTAATCTACAAATTCAATTCATTTTGATTGGTGCATAGTCGATCCAACGGTCCAGTAAATTCGGATTTGACGGAAACTTGGGGTAAGTGACTATCAGAAAGGTCCCTGTATATTACAATATTTGGATCGGGTGTAAATGAGCCTCATCTAGAGTTCTCACAAAAAAATAGTGAGAATTAGTTCTCATTGGATTATTTCCATATATATATATATATATATGGAGAGCATTACATAGTGCCCATGTGTTTTTTAGGAGAAACGCCTCTCCTAGTTGGGCCTATTGAGATGAATGATGATCATGAGGGTCCATTAGATGGTAAAATCCATACGAGACCTACTTATATGCATAAGTTTGAATCCATATGATCGTCCTAACCTTTTGATCTATGGCCATAAAATCTAATGGTTAAGAGGTATCATTTTATTATGATTTCAATCCAGTGGTAAGGAAAAGTTAAATGAATGTCAAATCCAGACATGTGACCATACATTGGAGGGTAATGTGTATAAAAACATTAGATTGACACAACATTGGCCTTATGACCAAAAAGTAGAGTGGTGGTAAAAGGGGCATTTTTAAAGTGGGATGTTTTTGAGAATTTTCCTATATGTACATATATATATATACACATACACACACCCTTGGGGATATATATACATACACACACCCCTGGGGGCCCACATGGGGATGGAGCTGGAAGGAATTTGAAGATCTGCCTAGGCCCATTCTACGTACAAAAAATTAGCTCCATCTAATGATTCTATCATTTTCATCCATACCCATAGTATAATAGTGCACAATTGATTTGGATTGGCCAAAGTTAATGGGACCCTTGAAAATAGGGGGTGGGGGGTTTGGTCAACTCAGATGGACCGAAGGTGGGCTCTTTCTTTTCAGTTCAAACTAAAGAGAGGATTATCCATATACACATGATTGTGTTTCTCAGTTCCTTTGTATTTTGCTCTAAAAATTAGGGCCATATGGATGCATAACAATCAACGAAGAAACATGGATGAGAAGGTTTGGCCAATGATGAAAGGAATATGAGATATTAAGTGAATTATATGATCTAGCCATTTATTTTAAAGTGGATTTTAAGGGAAAAAGCCCCTTAAATGATACCTAATAATATTTATGCACTGATTGAGTCAATTGGACTTCAATCGGTGCAAAAAGAATTTTTTTTGTAAGCATCACTTAGCCCAAACTTTATAGCCCTCAAGCCCTTTCTTTTTTCTTTTTCTTTCTTCTTCTCTTCTTCCTCATACCCAGTACGCAGTGGCTCCTCCCCTACTTCCCAGTTGGTGGCCCCTCACTATTTCCAGCGGAAAGGAAGACGTTTTATCTCCATTGGGTCCGCGGCTATGGGATAGGGTTGTCGTCTTGTTTGTCTTGTGCCCTACACGTATTGGCATCTTCTTGAGGTTATTGTCACTGTCTTCTTCTTCATCTTTTTCTAGAGTATCAACTTCTTTATGATATCGTATCTAAACACTAAGGTGTATCATCTACCATCTATCTATTTCAAAGTTTTTTTTTTCCCAATAAACAGTAGGGTTCATTGTCTTTGTTTTTTGCCTAAAATGTACAAAGTATATTACACTGAGCGATGCAATATCTGATTAATATGGTTTTGTGTTTGAAGAAGAAGAAAAGACATTTGAAGTTTGATGTTTGTTTGAAGATGAAGAAAATATATTTGAAGAAGAACATTGTAATGCTATTTTTACCTATTACATGTTTGATAAAATGCCCCAAAGACATGTTTGGTGTGGAATTATTTGATAAATGATGTTAGCTAGATTGAAGGAATGAAAGATATAAAGTAGTGATGTAGATGAGATATGACTTTTGTAAACATAATTACTAGGGTGGTAAACCATTATTTCTCATGATTCCTTAATCCAAATTCCAAGTTTAAATCATTTGATTAATTGATATATTCCAATTCCCTAATCCAAGTCTACATATGATGCATGGATCTTACATGTGTTGTTCTATGGGGACATTGTAATATATGAATTTGGCCCAATGAATTTAGATGTTCATTTCGGTAATCAAATTGAACAAAGGCTATACATTTTCGGTGTGGGAATTTTGATGTAGAATCAACTAATGTTTGAGATTCATTAAACTTGTAAACTTAGAATAAAATGTTGTATTGGATTCATATCATGATGTTCAATTTAATGTAGTGACTTTATTTCAATTTTATTGCAGTAATCAAATAAAATGGAATATGAATCTATATTGTTATATGACCAAGATGAATATATATCACAAGCGATCATTAGTGGAGTGGTATATATTACTCCAACAACATTCTTAATATGGATTTAATTAGTCCTTAAAAAGAATATAAAATATAATTTGTTTGAATTACCAATGATGGAACCTAAGGACACATAGATATCATCCAATGAACCCCGATAAAGATATATGGGTGCTGAATGATAAGCAAAGAGCATATGTAAGAGAGGCCGGAATTGGTCATTTGTCGGAGATTGATTGTATGATGACTGACCATGCCTTGATTACTGGCTTGATTGAAAGATGGCGTCCAGAAACGAATACATTCCACCTTTCAATCAGTGAAGCAAGAATAACATTGGAGGATGTTGCTTACTTGTATGGACTGCCAATTGATGGTAAAATCGTCACCGGTAGAACATTTCCAAAGGAAAATGTAGTAGAAGTATGTAAGGAACTCCTTGGAGTGGCGTCTATTCCTGGCAAAGATACAATCGGAGTAATAATAAAGTTCAAGTGGCTCGAACAAACCTTCAAGGCATCAAAGAAGAAGAGTGACGTAGTGAAGGCTAGAGCATGTTGTTTCTTTCTAGTTTGTGGCCAAATTTTCCCAAATTTGAATGGTGCTAGAGATCAGGGTTGGATGCTTGAACTATTTAGAGAGTTCAAACCTTATACTTTGGGGCTGGCTTGTCTAACTTGTTTATACAGAACACTAGCCTGAGCTATATAGTTGTTGAACACAGAAAAAGAAGATGTAGAAGACGAATTCGAAGAGAAGAAGCATACGGGCAAATCACAAAGCTCAAGACTCTAATTGGCCCATTACAATTGATTCAAGTGAGAATAATGTTGGCATATATTTTATGTTATATCTAATTTACATAAACTAACTTTGTTTAATTATTTGTGCAGATATGGACTTATACGAGAATGAGCATAGGTCGATGCCCTCCTTACATTTCAAGTTGGAATAAAGATATCCAATTTCCACTTTGTAAGACTTGGAGGTTGAGGCTAAAAGAAAGAAAAGCGTCAACCAATATGAGAGAAATTCGTCAACATCTAAATAATCTAAGTGGTGAAGCAGTAATAGTTGTTAGTTTTCCTTTTTTGTTGCTTATTTCAAAAAAATGAATGCATTAAATTCTTGATGAACTAATGTGTTCTTCTTTTGTATACAGTTTAGCTGGCAACCATATAAAAACTGTGGAAAGAAGTTTTTAAATATGATACCCAAAAAAGATCGTGACCTTTTCTCCTCCGCCACCGTCTTCCTTCATTATTGGATTATTGAACGACACAACACAGGACATGTGTCACAACCCGAGCCCAGGGACCGGGGGTCAGAGGGATTCTAACCAATGACACACGTACTCCCGTGCATGCACACCTAGACCCCGTCCAAGCATACACACACAAGGGATCATTCACACGTGCAAACAACTGTACGCGGAAGCTGTACGTATCAAGGCATATAACAACACACCAAGAGACATAGGAGATTACAAAACAACATTAACTGATGACAAGAACAATTACAATAACGTATGACAGTAGAGTGGGCATACAACAATCAAATACACAAAATACAGATATCACTTAAAGCCCACATTGCAATTATAGAAAATCCCCTCAATGGAATCGGACTCAAATGAATGGGGAGAACAAAATGATGCAAACCGTACTCTGGAGGATGGATCAAGTCCACTCCTCTAGACCGGAGGGGGCCTCGCGAGCCTCTCCTGGAGTCGGGTCGACCGACGCAGGATCGGGAGAGGGATCTGAGCCTGCAACACACCAAGACAACTAATAAGTACGACGACTTAGCAAAGTATAAGCAACAAGAAGATAACACAAATTGTATCTAATCATGAGTAATAGTCACAGTGCAAGATCCATAGAAATCATGTTCGTATACTAAGCAAATATGCAACAAATAAGCATGCTGTAAGAATCATAAACAGATAACAATCAAAGTGGCTACTACATTGGCCATTTTCTCCCTTACGAGAGCGGACGGAATGAGAACACCAGCGACCGGGCCAGGGTACGCATGGGTCTCTAGTTCCCTGGGTCCGGAGTCCCAGGACGGATCACTCTGCAGAGGCAAACACATAAACTAAACCAAAGTTAACCCCGTCGGGTATCCTAAGGCTGAGGCTCAGTAGTGCCATATAACAATCACAATCAAATCAGATGATGCACCTCAATCAATCAATCATATCAGATCACATACCACATACAGATCTCACATATCACGCTGAACAAACAATAGGAAGTGCATCGCATATACTGATACTGAATGTACATAAACTGATACTAATACTGAAAGTACATAAACAATACAAGAGGTGCTGACTCACAATCACTGACTCATAACTGATGCAAGTACTCCAGTGGAGGAACAGTAAAACATAAGACACAATAATAGAATGGTCCCGCCCGGGCTTCGCTCTGGGGTTGCTGCATTTCCCACAGAATCGAGAGGTCCAGCGCAGAACACATAAGAGGGCATAACCGAAATCAATATGCTGTACAAATCAAACAAATCAAGTACTTATATGAATCAAGGATCAATTACAAGCCAATCCTACACTAATTATCCAGTGTTTCTAACCGTGCATGTTGATGTAGTTTTAAGTTGTCCGATGCACCATTGTCTAATGTTGCAGTGTCTGGAGTGTGCACCGAAGTCCCTTAAACCAACACCCATGGGGTGGTGCTAAACAACTGGATAACAAGCATGAATGATTCACAGCCCTTGAGATCATTCATGTCATGCAGACATTCCATTGGACATGTTCAGGTTCGCTACATTCTAACATGAAAGTCATATACGGTCTTTTGCTTAAACCTAGTCCTTTTCATTCATTTCTCAGGGTCTCACGGTGTAGCCGTAGGTAACCTTATGGCTTAGTCGAGGCATCTTACGGCTTAGCCGTAATATACACTGCGGCTGAGCTGAGGTTCCCCAAATATCCATCCGGATTTACGGCTCAACCGTATTTTACTCTACGGCTCAGCCGTATCCTGGTCCACGGCTTAGCCGCAAGACAATGTACGGCTTAGATCAGGCTGGGCCGTAGAAGAATGGCAATTTGCCAACTCTCAGTTATTTTCAGATAACAGTCTGTACTGTTCTACGGTTAGGGTTACGGCTGGGTCTCGGCTTAGCCGTAAGCCATTTTACGGCTTAGCCGTAGCACATTTCACGGCTTAGCCGTGAGTGCACGGAGTCATTTTTCCTGTAACAGTTACAGTCACACAGAAAGTGTACAGAACGACTGAACATAAGGAAATAACAGCAAAATAAGCTCAATAGGGCTGTCTAACACTGAGAAACACAATGAAGAATCAAAACACAACAATCAAATCCATATCAATCGGTGTTCATACGACTTGGGCTTATACTTGCCTCACGGATGGAAATCACTCGTTGCTTGGCTCAGTCCACCGGAAAACACACGAATTGGCTCCTTTCTTCCTCCCTTAAGTAATAGGCACAAAGATGGAGAAGGAGAGAAAGAGAGCTGACGAGAGAGAGACGAGCTGAGAGCGAGACAAAGGCGATCGAGAGAGAAAGAAAGAGTTGGTGGGATATTTATACTTAAAATGAGTCAAATTTGCACTTAAGTCCAAACAGTTTACACAAATATCAGTTTGAGTCAAATGACGGTCCAACGAGAGCAAACGAAATCATTCGGATCCAAGACAGTTACGAAAATCGACAAGCTCAACGAAATACACGCGATGACATCCGAATGACGCAAAACTGACAAGGTCAATCAAAAGCCAAAATTACGAAAAAGGGCTCGGACTACTTAGACCAAGTCAACTCAACCCAAACAATCTCTCCAAGACTCAAAACCAAATAAAAACAAAAGCCAAAACACTCTTAACGCTAAAATCACACGCAATTACTCGCTAATCCGGATCAACTCGGGTCGGAGTGTTACAACATGTGATGAAGTAATTCAGTCTCCTTCAAATTGTCCCTCCACTATTCACCCTGCATTCAAAAGGAATGATAGGAAAGAACGAATAGTGATAGATTACAGCAAATATAGGGACAATGTCATTGAACTGTGGGAAAGGAGGCAAAAAATGGTGTATGTTGGGAAGAATGACTCCTCTGCCATTCATACTGATGAACATCTCACTTGGTATGACTTAAACACTATTAGAAGGATTTTACTAAAGACAGGAGAGTTTACACCCACAAGAAGTACCCCTGAAGACACACCCTCGAGTTTAAGAAAAGAGGATGTTCAATCCAAGAAAAGTCCAAGAAAAGGAGAAAGAGATAAACAAGACCAAACACACAAAGAAGGATTTCAAATTGAAAAAAATGGGGAGCAAGTAAAAGTTTGCTTATATAGATTTTATTATAATCTTATCAATGTAGTTCTATTGTAACTTTTATGGCCACTTTTACTGTGATGGACCATTTGGAGCGGTCATCATACCGTGCTGAAGCAAAAAAAATGAAGCTTAGTGATTTCACGGAAAGGTTGTGTGGGAAGATTAAAAAATTCAAAACCAGATTTCAATCAACTTGGTTGAACTTTAGCACGGAGACCTGTTCCAGTTCACAATTAGATGATGTTGAGGAGAAGGTAAGTAAAATTTGGTTTTATACATTTGTTATATAACCAATTAAGCTTATCAAGTGGGAAATTTTTCTGTAGGTTCATTCTTCAAGATCAAAGAAGGCAGCGTTCAAGAAGAAAAGAAAGAAAAAAGGGGTTGCAACTCTGATTGCACGGAAGTTGGATTTTGGAAAGATTGTTGTAGTGGATTCTCCAAAATCATTGCCTTCTTCTATTACTAATTTTGATTCTCTATCATTGCCTTCCTTGGATGACGCTCTCTCAACACCAATTTTTGTGCAACAATTCCTGTTTCCTGATAATACACCCAAGTTCAACATAAGTCCAATTTCTTGTGTTGCCCAATGCAACATGCAAATTGGCAAAGAACCATTCCCAGCTAAAATGATTCTCGACTTCTACAAATGCAAATGCAATGGAAAAAGCTTTTGATTTTTGTCAAATGTCACCGCTACCAACATAACGCTTGGATGCTTTCCACGAAGATGTAATCCATCTACCACAAGCAATGGCCTCAAAGAAGATATGAATGATCTAATGCAAGGTCCAAAAGACCAAAATAATCTTCTGAATCTATCTGCTTCGATAGTTTCAATATTTGTAACAGTACCTACGTTCATCATTTTCAACTCAATGCAATAAAGTGGGAGCATACGAAATGAGTCTTCGTACGAACCTCGGACAACTTTTAGTGCAATCGTTTTAGCTACATGTGCCTTCCGATATGATATTTTCACTCCGAACTCCATCTGATATTCATAACGTATCTCGGCCGGCTTGATATTATTATTTTGATGCACCCTATCTATTATGAATTTCACAATAAGTTCCAATGATGCTTCTCGATGCGAACTACCTAACATTGGCTTTGAGCAATTATATTTTGGCTTATATCTCCGAATATTGAATCTAGGCCCACTTTCAACTATGGAAGCATGAATGTGACATGGACAATTTGTCTCCTTACAACGTGCAATAACTTTGGTATTGTTGGTTTTCAAGTACTGAAGAATGAAGTTGTTATATATCGTAAACTTAGCTACACTCTTTCTAAAGCTTTTACGATCTTCAAATTCATGGCTTAACCACATCCACGCAAGGGCTGATACCCCAAATGAGTAACTAATCAGTAGCAACCATGTTGTCTTCAAACGTGACAGTTGCATGTTGTGTGTCTTAAACAAGTGGAGCAACAAAAGGTGTTAATGCATGGCCGGAATCTATGTCATTCACAATATTGAATTAGCAATGTCTACTCTTTCCACCACATTTACATCAACAAAACTCTTTTTTCACTAAACTTATTGGTATGAATATCAAATTCCATATAATTTTCTGCACAAATATTGACAGAAGGATCATCCGCACCACCACACAAAGATGTATGCAGAACAATCAAATGTGACCTTCATTAAATATATGAGCATCTTATTAGTAGTGGATAAATCACCATTCACAACTCTATATTAAGTGATGCTAATCAATAAATTTGAAAAATAAATTTATATCCTTTCTTACTCTCTATTAAGGTTTGTGGTATAATCTTCCGCACGACGAATAGGATTACTTTGTTTCTCCACGTAGTCACTTCTACTTGGCACTGGTACTTGTTCATGGTTAGTTGGATGCATCTCCGTCAAATGTGGCCTTCAATGAATACATTTTATATTTTCTATATTGGATAAAGCATTATATATACAAGTGCTCAAAAACCAATTTACATACCTTCTTTGCTCTTTGCAAATATCTGCACCTATATCCATTCTTTTATTCATATATAGATATACCCCATATGTAACTTTTCTCATTAATCTCCACATAAACTTCATATCCTCACCATTGTTAGTGGTAATCAACGAGGTAACGCAATCATTTTGATGTAGATAACAAATGTTAATCTCATCACAAGTTAAATTTCATTTTGATACTTCAATAGCTAGCTTAAGCAGTGACTTGAATGAAATATTAGGTCTTATGAACCTCATCTTTGTCTTTCCACCTTTCTATACCAGATGTTGATAATAAAATTTAACTTTCCCATTATAGTGAAAAACGATGAATTTCTCCTCGACGTCAAACATTTTAACATAAAAAATGGTTTAGTAAACAATAACCTTATAATACAAATATGTAAACGTCCATAGATTAGCTAAGAAAAGTATCCTTGAATACATATTAATTCATTTATCATTCATCTTCAAATATCCACCTTCATATTCATATATTTGCATCATAAATGTGGAAGTTGTTTTGATTTGTATGAGAAGATGGAAATATTTTTCCATCAAAAAAGAAAGAACATGAAAAACAGTTACAAGAATAATGTCGACAAATAGACACAAATACAACGCAAAATTAAGAGCTATTAGCATAAAAAGAAAAATAAAATGTGATATACCTATCTATGGCTACGATATAGCAAAGAAGCTAAAGAAAGATGAATAGGAGGGAGACCACCAGCATCTTCGAAGAAATCTGTGGGGATATTTGCAACGAAGTTGAATTAAAGTTGTAAATATCAAAAGAGAAATGCTATTACCATAAAAAAAAAGTTGGGTAGGATTCTGGGAAGATGCGAAAGACAACCTTCACAGGGATGAGGAGAAATGAGATTGAAATGGGAGAAGAAAGAGAAGAAAAAAAAAAGGTCACACGAAATATATATATAAACCTAGCGTCACGCAGCCCCACTTACAAAAAATTTTTTTTTCTTGCATCAATTGGAGCCCAATTGACCCAATCAATGTACAAACATTATTAGGGTTTAATCATGTTTAGGTACCATGTAAGGGGCTTTTTCCCGTAAAATCCTTTATTTTAAATCTTCAAAGTCTAAAGCTCATATACCAAGCAAACGTTGTCGATAGAATTCAATAGTGAATAATGTCTGGAACAATATAAAAAATATGGATCAGTGCCAATTGAGGGAAAGGGTAGATTGGGGGGTTGAGAGGATTGATTAAAGGTGGGCCTCAATCAAAAAGACAAAAGGCAGTGTTGGAAAGATGGGTTGTTGGCGAATTACACACATGCACTTGTTTTGCAGTCAAGCACACACAAATACCCCTTCCCCTGAGAGAAAGGGAAATTTACCACTCTTCGATCTTGGAGGGCATTGCGTGAGAAACACAATCCTTGAAACCTCCCATATTTAAAGGCCAAATCTCATGTGGGGGTTTGTTAAGTTCATGAATTTGCATGATTTAGGTATTTATTTTATATTAGATTAGGGACTTAATTAGGTTAAATGTATCATTATTCATTCAATTTCATCATTTCATGCATTTTCACCTAAAAATTGGAATTTATACAAATTTTGCACATTTTATGTATTAATTAAGAATGTTTGCAATTTTTCTCCGAAGAGTCCCAGTTGAAGTCGAATTTTGTTCGGACGGGTCCCGCTTCAATGTGGACTTTTTAGTTTTTGATGAGTTTAATTAGAATGTGCAGGAAATATAGGACCCACTTCGGAGCACACACAGTCAATTTGGGCCCCGCATTGCTGAATTGAAGCTAAAACTAAATGGAAACCTAAGGAAAATTTCACTAAGTGGACCCCACAACCACATACACTTGTGGTCCTACATAATGTGAGGGTATATCAAGAGGCGGGGTCCACTCATCTCTACACAATCATTTATTATTATCTCTGTTGATAATCCAAAGCATTTTGAAGGAATTTCCCAGGAAATCCAAAACTGAAAGACTTTGTGACGATAGAAGATTTGCACCACTTGGAAAAGGGTCCCACACCATGTGTGCAGCATTACACTCCCATTTTATCTTCTTTTAATTTGAGTGTGAGCCAAGAAACTATCCTCTCAAATTATCTCTCTCATTTTTAAAAGTCCCATTGAAAAAAGGAGAAGAAAAAAATTTCAAACGAGGAAAGGAAGTTTGAATTATTAGAAGAAGAAGCCTGGACGTTGCTGGGTAGGAATCTGACCTTATAAAGTTTATCTAAAAAAAATTCCAATTAAAGGAACAGTTGTGATCATGTATTATCATGAGCTAAAAAAGTGGAGAAGATCAAGCAAGTATGGGATGCTGTATATCAAGACAAGTATTTGCCACCTCATTACAATTTTCTCAACTTCGGATGCAAGGCACGTTGCATATCCAAACATGTTGTGGATACCATTGTTAGCAAGGATCTTTGGATGCCATCTCATCCAAATTCAAGTCAAATTGATGCAACCATATGTATCACACGGCCATGATAACAGTGGGCATCACACCTCTATCTAATTCAAGCACACAAATCAAAAGCAAGTCATTTAAGGTGGGCCCATCTCAAGTGAAAAGGTCATCGCTGGAGTTATCCAAGAACAACTACACTTCTCAAACTTATCTCTTAAGCTAGTGAAGATAAGTTGGACACTCCTTGTGCACATGGGACCCGGGGTGAAAATATATATATATATATATAAAAGGCACGCATTGGACGACACCCCATCCACCTCTCTCTCTCTCTCTCTCTCTCTCTCTCTCACGTCCACATCTCTCTCCTCTTTCATCACTTTTCTTTATCTCTAATAGTATGATTCGAGAAATATTCTGAGTATTCTTGAGCGTTGTTTTAGAACTTAGGAGTCGAAGAGAGAACTTTTAAGAGAATTATTGTACAAAATTTGTTGATTTTTATGAAGAAATTGCTGAAGTTTGATTCAATGGAAGAGTAAACTTGTAGATCAGAGTACTTGGATGAAGTTAAGTACATTAATTTTTAGTTTATATATTTTTGTTTTATGTCTCTTTGATTGCATGCTTAGAATAATTGATCTGCCTTTATGCCTTAGGCAAACCTTTAATTTATATTCTTAATAAATTACTTTTGATCATTTATACTCATTTTGATAAATTATCCTTACATTGGTGTACCTTTGATAGTTTATGCTTAATCTAATGAATGATGCTTAAGATAATTTTTGCAATTATAAGGTGAAGGTGATCTTGACTTTTTTTTAAAAAGGAAAATTAATTTTTAGAAAGGAAAATCCTCCAGATCAGAAATATTGAGTTGTTTCTAATCTGAGTTAATTTTGAGACAAAAGAATAAATTAAATTGCATGAACTGGTCAATTAATTCACTTAAAGTAATCTTGGTTGTTATGATCTAAGTTTCATAATTGATTTCTTCGCACTTTACTTAGTTAATGTTTTTGATATTTTTCTCACTTCAAAATTCACATTAGGGTTGAAATGAGCTCCAATGTTTGATGGCCCAAAGGGTATAGGTAGTAGACCAATATTGAACATAGGTATGGGTAAGCTTTTTTTTTTTTTATGTTATCTTAACTTAGGTGGGATTTGGTCCTATAGTCTTCTGAAGAGGGGAGAGGCCTCGGAAGAGATAGAATGGCCCTTGGGTTGAGGGTTCAAATCCACGACAACCTTTTACCATAAGGACAAAAGGCTGTTCTTAAGGTATGGGTACAGATGCTAGAACAAGTCCACCATATTTGAGCTGATAGTGGGTGAAATTCTTATTGGAATGAAATCTTGATGAGTTATCATATTGTTTGAGAAATTTGTTATAAATATTCAAATTTAAGAAACTAGGCCCCACTTTTGATTTGTAGAAATGTGAATAGAACTAATGATTGTTGCTATCAGATTGAATATTCAAGGAGCGTAGATGCATCTAATTTGTTTCATACGTTCGTTTAACAGCATTCCTAATAAGAGTATTTGCATCGTCTAAAAAAATCGAATCAAAGTCATGCCCATCAATTTAGCCCAAAAGAACTTAATTGGAAGCTGTGATTAGACTCCTGCAAAGCTTCAAAGTTTATAGAGCAAAAGACCTGTTTATAGAGAAGGATAAGACAAATCAAGAAACCATATTCATAATATCGATATAATCTATTCATTTTAACGATGTATGTTCTACGAATCTAACCTAATCACACTAATCATAATATTGACGGTAACGAATGCACACAAAATCATAATATCTATTTACTCACACTCTCTAATCTATACTCTTTCTCACATTCTGATCTATCCTTAGCTAATTTTTATATAAGTTAAATTTATCCAAATCTAACTTTATGACCTCCATCCACATCTTATTCGACCTACTTCTTTTTCTTGATAGGCCATCAACCTACATAGTCAGATTTTTTCTTACGAGTGTCATTGCTAGCTTTGACATACTTAAAACGTCTCAAATGAATTTCTAAAAGACGTGTATAAATTAGAGAAAAAATATGGGCAGAAGCAGGAGATAGGGATATTGTCACCGACGATTGTCACTGGGAAGGTGAGGTGGAGAAGGGGAGAGAGATGGAGAGGGGAGAGAGATGGAGAGGGGAAAGATTTGAAGAGGGAGATGGAAGGGGGGTATTTGGGTAATTTCATATATATTTGAAAAATAGGTGAGTGTATTGAGTCTTTTTTCAGTTCAAATAGCCCATCCCCTTTTAAATTAGCTGGTCGTTTAAAAAAAGTGACAGCGACTAAAATTGAGAACAAAAAAAGTTATGACAAACTAATTAAACTATAACGGTTCAGAATCACATTTTGGAAACTTCAAGATCGAACTTTAAAGCCAAGATCTAACTTTAAAACCAATGTTTTTAATAAGATCATTTTTCACATAAATATAGTTGATAATTTTTTACTTGAATAAAAATTTATCCATCAGCGGCTTCATGGCAGGCCTACTAGCAGAATCCATGCCCATCAATTGAAGAAAACCTGTCAAAATCTTTAAGAACAGAAATTGCCTCAATCTTACATAGATCGACTGTAGCTTGTCAAAGTTAGGCTTCATTGAACTACCGATCAAACGGATTTCTGCCCAACCTTCAGTCAAACAATCGAACATTTGGTTATTTGGTGGAAGTAGCTATTTGCCATTTCCATTTTAAGGTCAATGGATAGACTTAGAATGGCCATCGACCCTTCTATGTTTCCTAAACCATACAGAGTAATCTTTTTCAATGGCTAGGATAAAAAAAAAAAATCTTTTTTCTCTAACCCTATGGCATATTTGTGTACATCCGAGCAATCTAGTTCCACATACTTTTCCTCTTATGTGGAAGTTTTTCTTCAACTTCGCAGAAGTAAAGATTTTTTTTTTTCTCTTTTAGAATTGTAAAAAATGTAGCATAATTTTGCATTTTCCGTTAAACGAAAGATGCAACACCAAACATAAATTTTACTATAATATAAAAAAGTGTTTCCACAATCCATCTTTTTATATGGAAAACTGGCCACACAAAATGTTGCATTGGTATCCATTTTTCACCCATTGAATTAATAAGATCAATACCCATCTGACTATCAAAATCCCATCTAACTATCAAAATCTCCTATTTATACATATATATATTTATATACATGGAGCTCCTTTGAGCACCACTTTCTAGTGGGGATCACTAGGGGCCCCACTCGGGGATGAGATTGGGGGATTGAAAGATCTCCCCACCATCAATCCTTCCATGGTCTTGGAGGCCAAACCATCATCATAAGCACTTGATCAATAGTCAACAAGTTTTCATCGTCCAAAATTAGTGCAATCCAATCCAACGGTCCAATCCATTTGGATGGGTTCCATACTTTGTATCGGCGACTATCACAGGAGGTACTTGTATTATGATCCACTTGGATTGATCATAAGTTGGGCCCTACTTATATTTTGACACACTGTACTCACTTTATCATAAGCATTGGGTGCTCGGCAAAAGTTTTCTCATATAAATAGAAAGAGTGGATATTAGTATACATCCATCCCTCATTATAGGGTGAGAGACACTTCTATATTTGGATATATTACTTCCATATTTGGATATATTAATGTGCAAAAGATAAAAAATTATATAAAAAAGATAAATGCTCAAGTATAAATAGGAAAAGCCATGTAAGCATCCCTCACCATAGGGTGAGGGAAACATGGATACTAATATTCCTATATATATATACATCTATCTATAAGGAAATAATCCTATGAGAACTAATTTTCACTTCTTTTTTTTTTTTTTTTTTTGTGAAAACTCTAGGTGGAGCACATCTATCACCTAATCCGAACCTTGCAATATATAAAGACTTCCTTAATAGCCGTATGTCTCAAGTTTTCGTTAAATCTAAATTTAATAAACCATTGGATCGATTGTGGACTAACCTAATGAAAAGGTTGAGGACATATGATTGGGGCCAAACTTGATAGTTGGGGTTATCCCACATAGATCTTTCCATACCCCTGGTCCAATCCCCAAATGGGACCCACAAATGCATCCCATAAAAAATTCTCACGGTAAGTGTGTGAAGACAATTCTCACAAGATTAAAGCATATATATATATAGGGGAGGGCTACAAAACTCCCAGGGTGTTTTCACTCAAAGAATGCCCCTTTCTAAGTATATAAAATTTTAACACATGTCATCACATTATACACTTGGCTTTACATTTGAAAAAATATGTAAACAAGCACAAGATCTCTATATCTCCACATGGTAACACGGCAAATTCCATTTGGTTTTTTTTTTTCAACCCAATTTTATCCCCTACAATTTAGCTAATCTTTCCCTTTTAGTTATCTTCTCCTTAAAACTAGCAATATACAATGTTATTCAACAATTGTGTAATTCGATCTCTCCCTCATCTTCTCCTTAAAACTAGCAACACTAAATGGTACCATCATACCAACGGATTTTAAGTTTTGTGTTGGATAAATTGACGTTTTTCAGTCAAGATGAGTGATAGATAGAGAGAATTTTCTTTGATGCAATTGCATGTTGTAAATCATAGGGTCCACATTTGACTTAGTTAATTAATTTCTAGCATCCCCCCATATTGTAAATAATAAAATAGATTTTCATCTCATGAGGTTTTACTTTACACAAGTGGGACCTTTTATATAATACAAATGCATGTAGTTGGCCCACTGTGAGTATATAAAGGATGGATCCTACTAAAAAACACCTCTAGATTTTATAAGAGGGCCCACTAATCAATTATTATTTTTGGAATGAAATTATTCAAGTTAACTTATTTCATGGCAATCTCATATTGTAAATCATAAGCCCCACACGTGAGCTTGTTAATTAATTTCTACCATTCCCGTCTTTGAACTAAATTTATGAAGCCCTCATATTTTCTTTGATGTCAATTAGATAATGAATCTTAGGCCCCACTTAATTGCTACTTCATTCATAAATGGCTAAAGTCTAATTGAAGTAACCCGCTTAATGCCATTAATGAATTAAGACATGGGGAGGGAGGCAATTTTTTTGGCGGTTACGAGGTGGCATTAATGGCTTGTGACATGGTATCAGCTGTTAGTGTGGCTTTATTTGATTGGATATATCAAACGGGGCATAAATGCCCCTTTTGAAAGTGGGGAGTTTTGGAGAATATCTCATATATATATATATATCTATATTCTCAAAAGGGGAGCTTTTGCCTCTCTTGGTTTGTCAAATGGAATCATGCCACTTTATCTTTGCATGTCAACTCATATTAAAGAGAAAAGTTAGAGATGGATAAATGCCTTGGCTTCATAAATAATAGGAGAAGAGGAATACAGTAACCAATAAAAAAGAGGAGTTTTTCTTAAAAAACGGCCAAGTGACATGTAAGCAAGAGAAGAGGAATACATTAACCAATAAAAAAAAGAGAGTTTTTCTTAAAAAACGGCGGAGGAGTGACATGTAGGCACTGTCAATAAAATTTTAAATGTTTTCCAAATCTCTCCCCTAAAATCACTCTTAAACCTTCCTTTAATCAATCAGTCTTTATCTCTTATCCCTAAAGGTAAGATTAATATTTGATAAAAAAAACGGTAGGATTTATAGAATCTTCATTAATTCAAATATTAATTCCAACATATTGGGTGTTGGAAGGTCTTTTCCATGTTTGAATATGAGTCCGGATTAATCATGTGCCCTGTCCACTGTGGTTAATGGGATTTACCTATATCCATCGTGGGGCCTACCTATTTTATTTAAAAAAACATTTGCTATATCCATCGTGGAGCCTACCTATTTTATTTAAAAAATTCATATTTTATAGCTATTGTGTTGCCTATCTGCTTTAGTTAAAAAGTTAATATTTTTTAATCCATTGTAAGGCCTAATAATGTATTTATCCATCGTGGGAACTACCTATTTAAAAATTGAACCAAACACAAAAGAATTAACGTGTTTAATCCTTGTGGGGTATACCTATCTGAAATAGACACCAACTAAAATAATTTGATTTATCCAGTTTTTAGTTCCTTAGTGGGACCTACCCATATGAACGGGCATAGTATAATATATAATTAATCACTCTGTGGGATCTACATATTCAAAGTATACTCATTGTGTACTTAGAAGGTACACAAACACTCTTATAATGAAGGGCTTAATGATGTAGTGTCTTTTCTTCCAACCTTTTCTCTCCCTTGCCATTTTCTTCTCTATTTGCATGCCTGAAACAGGACCAGTCTTCTCTCTTAACTTTTATTTTGTCTAGAAACTGCGGTATTGATATTTCTTTTTTGAATTATTTGTTTTTAATAGTTTTTAAGATAAAAGCTAAGATTATATTATTATAATCTTCGCAAAGTTTTCAAAATATATTTGTCCTTAGATTTAGAATTGTCTTTGATATTTTTTTTTATTTGTTGTTTTTTTTATGTCATGTGCTGCATATAAGCAATTAAATTCTGATATTGAAATGGTCTTTTACATGCTTTCATTTTTATTCATGTACAATAACAGCTTGTGCCCAATCAATATTCTATTTTAGATCTTTTTTCTCTTTTTCTTTCTTCAATAATAACGGCCGGTCTTGGGCCCGTGCCACCCTCTTTGTGAGGGTAACACGGGGTGCTTTTCTTCTTTCTTGTGGTCATGCCACATGGCAGTACTTATGCACATCCAAATATTTAGAAAACTCCAAATATTTAGGAAAACTCAAATTTAATTTTGTTTTATTTTTATTCATATAGATTTATTTTATTCATAGAGATTTATTTTCTTTGTTTTATTCATAGAGATTTATTTTCTCTTTAGCTCATATATATTATTCAAATGTTGTGGTCTTGCCTTTTGTGCGCACTTATCCAGGCCATACAAGATTATGTGGGTTCCATGGGTCTCACAGTTTATTATAATTCTTGTAGGCTTATTTACTCTTTATCGCACATTTATGCTAACATCCATCTTCGATTAATTACTCTAAACCATTCATGCGACATATATTAAATACATTTTCTTGATTAATTATCCTAATTAAAATAATTATTTTATAATTCAAAATCTGCATAAAACTATTTATATGTAAGCATGTGTTATGTTTTTTTTTGTCCAAAATTATTATTTGTGTATTTACATAATTTTTAAGCATTTTCTTTAACATTTTGTTCATATTACATTGTGTGGGGGCTAATTATCCTTTCTCCAATTATTTTGATAATTTTAGGTTAATTGTTACGAATATGATAATTCCCGCGATAATACATGGAAATGTTATCTTATTTTGTAATTCGGAGTAGGGTCCTAAAATACATGTAAGTGATAATAATAGAGACTTAACATACTCCATGACTATTTTAGTTAATATAATAGTAAAACTTAAATAGTAAATCAAGTGAACATTTAAATTGAAATAGATAAACATGATAGTTTATATGGCAATGGATGGCATGATCCTATGTAGCAAACCCAAGATCGGTTGGGCAGCTAAAAGAAATTAAATAAATAATAATTTTTAAAAAGGTATACTAATCGATTATTATAAAAAAAATATCATTGACCGCACCAAAGCTTATTAACATAAGTATTATTATTATTATTATCATTAGAGGATTACTAGAAAAATTTTCTCGGGTGGCTTTTAAACCAAAAAAGTCCACAAAGCTTTATAGGCCCGAAAGTGGTCCGAGGTAACCACTTTTGTTTATATTTTATATATGGGAGACGAGCATCAAGTTCGACACAAGTGGGTGTGCACTAACATCAAATTCGACGCTACCTGTTTGTTTTTAAACCCTAAAAACTTTATCTTCTTCTTCCTTCCTCTATCTCCAAATGATAATTTCTACCTTTAGGCATCTCCATCTTACAAATCTTCCAGCAAGATGTTTGATCTTGAACCGTAAACTATGGCATGAACTCGTACTCAACTTCCAAAAGATTTTCCGTAATAGATTTCCTCCACATCTTGACCACCCACTTCCCCTCTTGAAAATGGAGAGGGAGTACTTTGTCTCTATGGATGTGGGTAATGAGAAGTTTTGCAAAGTTCTCTTCCCAAATTGCAGATTGGATAGCTACCATATGTTGGAATTGGGGAAACTCTATCTTTAGCAAGTCATGTGGTGTTAGACCTGATTAATATGTGGGAGTTCAAAAATTTTCATGAGGGGAAGTAGGTGGTGAAGATGTGGAGAAAATCTATTTCGGGAAACCTTTTGAAAATGGAGTAAAAGTTTATGTCATAGTTCTCGGCTCAAGATCAAGCGCTTTGTGGAAGATTCTTAACATGGGGACATTTGAAGGTAGAAAACATTATTTGGAGATGGAGGAAAGAAGAAGAAAAATAAAGTTTTTTGGTTTTAAAAAGAAATATAGTGCATTGAATTTAATGTACGCTTCAACAATGTTAAAAAATAATAATAATAAACTGTAGTGGTTTGGGTACATAGGTAAGGAGACTTTTTTGGTTCACTATTTATGTAAATGGTAAAATTCTCTTCTTATTATTATTATTATTAAAATTAGATATTATAATTATTATTATTATTATTATTATTATAGCTTGTACTAGAACACTTTATCATTATGGGCCCACCTGCCATGTTGGGCACGGTCTCTTGCTCTGGTTGACGATGACGGGAACCCAAGTGTAATGGTCAAGGTCAAACGATCTAACAAGAAAAAGAAACCGAAGATCATCCGTTGGATCTGCTGTAGGATGGCTCGCTTTGCTGGTAAAACACGTGTACGTTGAGTCGTCACGAATGAAAAGACGCGGCGGAAACCGCGATGAAACTACAGATTCCAGCAATATTTCTGTGTTACCTTTCCTTGTTTTTACCAAAAGAGCACCTCATGCTGGCCACATCGGGCTGGATGCATTCCGTCTCGGACTAGGGATGCCATCAAATAATTCTAACCTGTAACTTCTCATTCGTTTATTTAATTATTTCATGATTTGTCGTTTTTTCTTGTATTAAATTACCAGTGAAGAGTAATACTTTCAACTCTAAGACCCAATGATTTTAATCGGGCATGGGTGTGTCATAATAAGTTGCCAAACATTAGCTTAGCCTAAACTATGCTGGTGAATTGGGATCCACTTTATCTTCAATCTTGGACCGTACATGCAAATAAATGCATCATACTAACTGAATCAAAATAAAAAAAGTTAACTACATGACATCTATTAACATCACATTGGGCTAAAGCCAACTAAGGAGGCTCAGATTATCATATGAAAAGAATGGAAGGATCACGTAACCTAAACATGTAAACAAAACGGGTGGAAACCCAAGTACTAGTTTCAACAGCCGGGTCGACGGGTGTCCAACCTCTTCCGGCTAGCGTTTTTCAGGATTTGGGCCATCTTCATAGCGCCATATGGGCCTAAATTATGGATCTTATATTTAAATGGGTGAACCCACATAGAAAATCAAGCTACTTATATATACTAGAAATACACAATCAGGCTTAAACCCGAGCTAATCATATTTATTAAAAAATAATAAAAAAATTAACCGTGCTATTCTCGGACGATAAAAGTAAACCTCGGGTGAAATAAGGGACCGTGATGTGAAAAAAAATGTGGCATGCAAATAGACCCATGACACCAATTAACGGCAGGGGCATTATAGAGAATTCCCTTCCAACCTATGTTCACTGTGCATTCCCGTTAATTAGTTGAATCACTTTTGTTGCCATCTTTACGTCCTTTGTAATCACACAAAACCAATGGTCCAATACGTCAGTTTCTTCTGAAAAAACCCCTCTTGTCATCTTTCCTAAAAGAAGGATAATAAACGCATGTCCCGCTCAAATTTCCAAAATGCCCTCGTCCTCGTTTAAATCATGATAGGAATGAAAATCCCAAACAGCATTAAGCAAAAGCCAGAGTCCCCCACATTTCTATTTCCCAATTTACCCTTCTCTCGAAGGACACAGTAGTCTGTCAGATGTCTCAGATTCAGAGCAGCAGAGAACCGAAGCACGGCGGCGATTCCTTAAAACCCTACGCCTTCCCTGCGGGAAAACTCGGCGATTTTAACTGGCGGTGGTTTAAGCTCGTGCTAGGGTTTTTCCTCCTCGCCTCTTCCCTCGTCGTCCTCCACAGGACCTTCTCCTCGCAATTCCTTTTCAATTGCCTGAAATGCCCCGTGCCCGTTACGGACCCCCACGCCCGGGTCGTGCCCGAAACGGCCTCGCCCGAGCCGACGAACATCTCCCACATAGTCTTCGGGATCAGCGGATCCGCCGCCACGTGGAAGGACCGCCGGCACTACAGCGAGCTGTGGTGGAGACCTGGCCAGACCCGCGGGTTCGTGTGGTTGGACGAGAGGCCGTCGCCCCGGAAGGGCATGTGGCCGAAGAAATCGCCTCCGTACCGGGTTTCGGAGGACTCGTCGCGGTTCGGAGGGCATCGATCCGCGGCTCGTATCGCGCGGATCGTGGCGGAGAGCGTGCGGCTGGGGCTGGAGGGCGTGCGGTGGTACGTGATGGGGGACGACGACACGGTGTTCGTAACGGAGAACTTGGTGTCGGTCTTGGGCCGATACGATCATGACGAGTTCTACTATGTGGGTGGCGTTTCGGAGAGCGTGGAGCAGGACGTGATGCACTCGTACGGGACGGCCTTTGGCGGGGCCGGCTTCGCCATCAGCCACAGCCTCGCGCGGGAGCTCGCACGTGTCTTGGACGGTTGCTTGGTCCGTTATGCGCCTTTTTACGGCAGCGATGAGAGAGTCCATGCGTGCCTCACCGAGTTTGGCGTGCCCCTCACTGTGGAGCCCGGATTCCATCAGGTTTGATATTTTCGATTCCCCTCCTAGTTGTCTTTTTTTTAACTAGTATTGGGGTGATGGGTCCCATCGATTAGATGGGGCATTCCGTCAAACGTCCTGTATCCATCATCCACGTCATCGACTTGGTGAAAATGAGCGGCTGGATGTGCTGCTTGGATGGTGATGGGACCAAGCTGCTCTGCATTAAGCTGGTGTAAGTCCCCAAGATCCGAATTGAGATTATACAAGAACAACCCCACGCTGCTCACGGGCACAGATGGGGAGTGCTGAAATGTCTTCCTACAGTCAGCGTGAGGGTTTTTCTCATATGATCTAGACCCGGAGGATACGGGTCGTGGTTTGATGATGTGGTAACCTAAACTTACTTATCATTGCTTCTTTGGTTGCATTTCTATGTTGGAATTCAGTAATAGCATGGTGACATCCAAATATCGACACAAATCAGCATTTACGTGACATGCGGATGTAGGACACCATAGTGTTATTGGTTGGAATTTGCAATTTGGAACCGACGTTTTACTTTGTAGAAAGAGGGCCTACTTTTTGTTTAAGAAATGGACTGGGACGTTACCCTCATCCAAACGCCAGGTGCTTGTGTACCACACACGTCATTTGTTACTGTCATCACTCACCATGCTTCCATACTAATTAGTTTTTTTTTTTTATGCCAATAGTAATTATTTTAAATCAAATTTACCTTTTAAATTGTTTAAAATACAAATAATTTTTCAAAGTTGGTGACTCATCGGAATCTCCCTAGCATTTATTAAAACGTAGGGTACGACGTTGAATGTCTCTCACACACACTTTATATAAGGGCATGTGTGAAACTAGAGTCCACATATTTGTTCTTTTACCCATTTAAAATATATGTCATCTCCTCTTTTTATATATGTCCAATTGTGCTTTATTACGAGTTAGTTTTGCTAGAAGATTTTGCACGTAACTATAATGTGATTAATGATGCACTGGTTGCACTAGTCACATTATCAATCATAAAGCCCCTTTAGAATGGGACTAGATCAACTCCTATTGAGTTTGAGGCTGTATTATAGGAGAAATGCCATATTATTTTAAATGGTTAGGATAATTAATAAGTAGGCCCTTGGAGTGTCATATTTCCCACTCACTTAAACCTGTGGACTGGACCCCGGCCCTGACCTCGAGTGACACGTGTCGGGTCAATCCGGGAATCCATTTACCTTGCAACGAAGTTCTCGTGTTAAAGACAAACACAGTGACAGGTCAATCTCTGCCCTAGAAACTTTCTGTAGACTTTTCTTCGGACGAAGCATTTCCTTATCAGCCTCTGTACGGCTCCCAATCGTGGTTCCAAGTTCTACGGAAAAGTCTCTGAACTAGAGATTGGGCGCACGGTTGATAAACCGGGGGAATATTATATTTAGGGGATTTTTTTCATTTCATTAGAATAATATTATTTACTGTCATGAATTTTTATAAGCGGAATCACCGCATTTCATATTTGAGAAATACATATGATTCACTCTCAATTATTAATTTGCTTTCGTGGATTTATAAAATTCGATGTGTAGAGGTGGAGACGAAGAAATCAATAGACTAGAAGATTTTTAGTGAATAAAGAGGATTGTGACGACTTTCTCTAATTTTTCTTTTCTTCAAACAAGCTTTAGTTTTTTTTATAATCAAGAAAAATAAAAAAAGATTCATACATAAGGACGATATCCAAACATGCTCATAAGATTTATTGAAAGAACAAGAAGGCAATGTCCAAAGGTTATTCACGATAGCTTCTCTTTTAGATAAAACAAATAGAAAGTTGGGATATTGTCCATGGATATTAGGCTTGCTCCATAAGAGTTCAAATTTTGATATTTTCTTCATAGTTATGTTTGCTCCATAAGAGTCCAAATTTTGATATTTTCTCCTTAGTTATTCATACACTAATGGTAGGGGATAAGACAAAAATAGTTTTGTGGGAAATATTTAAACTTTGACCTCCCATAGGCCAATGTGAAATATGTTATTATAATGTTTAGGCATTCTGCTTTTGTATAAATCTTATGGCCCACTATTGAAACCAAGCCCCTTGAATCTTGATGTTTCACTTTGTTTACTTACTGACAAAGATTTTACTCCTATGAAAACTATCCCTATCCTTAGATTGCGATTAATATGAAAATTGAAAGTCTTAAATTATGCTTTAGATGTAATTTGTTTGTGAAAGATCTACCAGTTGCTGGAGAATTACCATTTCACTCCTTGTTTCTACCAAAGAAGCAATGATTGTGGCAGTTGACGGGGCTGCTAAAATTACTTTATTGTACCTTAACACATGTGAGGCACATTCGTGTTGAGGGTTGTTTGCGAAAAAAGTGAAGAGAGCAGACATTAATTTTTAAACTACAGTCAAATAATTGTTTAGTGCAGCTACATTTCTTGGGTAAAAATGGGTAAGGCTTTCTATGATTTCCTCAAAAATTGAAGTCCTATAAGATGAAAATTTGTCCAAAACTTTTTTTCTGCCCTGTCTACACAAACTTGCCCCACCAGTGGTTGTTTAAGATGGGCAAATGAGAATTACCAAATAATAACAATAATAATAATAATAATGATAATGAAATAAAATAAAATCTCTTATAGTGCTTTTTGGGGCAGAAATAATGGAAAACCAAACCCAGTTTTGTTGTTTTTTTTAGTCTACATTGCTTGGGGCCCACATGTAAACAATTTTTTTTTTTTTGGGAACAGGTGGACCTGCGTGGAAGCATATACGGCCTCCTGGCGGCGCACCCACTTGCACCTCTGGTCTCTCTCCACCACCTTGACTCGGTGGACCCCATCGTCTCAGCCCACACCCAGCACGACGCCCTACGGTCCATCCTGCGCGCGGCTCAATCCGACAGCGCCCGCACCCTGCAGCAGACCTTCTGCTACGACCTCGACGTGCACCGCAACTGGTCTGTCTCCGTCTCGTGGGGCTACACGGCCCAGATCTACCCGCGGATCCTCACCCCCAACGAGCTCAGCATGCCCCTCCGCACGTTCCGCACGTGGAGGAGCCTCCAGGAGGAGCCCTTCACCTTTAACACGCGGCCCTGGCCGAAGGACCCGTGCGACCGCCCTCTGGTCTACTTCCTCAAACGTGTGGATGATTTGCGCAAGGGTGGGACCCAAAGCTCTTATTCGAGGGAGAAGAGCGAGACCCAGCTTAGAGAGGAGTGTGGGAGGTCCGACTACGTCGCGGCTTCGAAGATTGAGAGAGTCACTGTTTTTGCTCCGAAGATGAGGCGTGACGAGTGGAGGAAGGTGAGCCTCTGCCGCAATTATGTTTTACTTTGTGCCAATTTGAATATAATGATAATGACCTTTTTCTTTCAATTTCTTACACTGGGGAAGGGCCCCATTTTTTTTTTTTAACATAAAATTGAATTGTTTGAAGCTCTAGAAAAAAGAAATGTTTTTCTAGAATTCCCCTAACATAGAACTAAGATTCAATAATAGGTATTAAATAATTTATATTTTTATTAATAATTTAAAATGATTTTACCCGAAATTCAGACTGTAGTGGTCTCAAGAGTCATTTTACTTTTTTTTTATTTTTAGAATTTGAGTTGAGCGAGATATACCCATTTATCCTTTCCTTTTCTTTTTGTTTTCCTTCTTCCTTTCTTTGAGCGGAGAATATCCCCATTTAAAGCTCTTTTCGTCGATATTGGAATTTAAGGATTTTTTTTTTCCTTTTTGTGTTTGACAAATTTAAGGAAATTTTCCTATAAAATCCACTATCCTTTATTTGGCTATACCTGCCAAATACAAACCTTTGAAAGTAAATGGATCTAAGAAATACAATTATACAAACCTTTCTCAATGGCTGCATTTGTACTGACACGTGCCCAATGTTGATGATGAGCAGGCTCCACGAAGACACTGCTGCGACGTGCATCACGATACCAGACGTAAGAACGGCATCAAAGTCACCATAAGAAAATGCCATACAAGTGAGAGTCTATCTCCACCGTAGAGTTGTCATTTCATCTACTCTTGAGCCTATTCCCACCGCAAGTTTCTCCAGCTTCTCCTCTTTGTATATACCAAATAATATTTATGAAGGAAAATTACACTAATGAGAATAAAATTCAGGCAGGTTTTACTATACTCTTGTCTCACGTCTTTCCCTTATACCACCACATCGTGGGGTTGCATATCGTGGTAGGAGAGTAAGTCTACAGTGGGGCCCACCTAATAATTTGAATGTCCTCAAAGTTTATCCTTCCTTTCTCGAATGAATTTGTACAATGACTCGCCTAGTAGTCGTAATTTTGATGCAGACACAACTCAACCTAAGCAAATCAAACTGGCAGCCCTTTTATGCTCTTGTAATTCAACCAAATAATTAAGTAAATGAATAATACATGTTACAATAAAAAAAATGCCGAATTGTACATAGAATGGTTTTTGTATTCCAATCACCCAATTAATATAAATGACAAATTAATATAAATGTGTGATGGAAGATGTGGAGATTAAAAGAAATGATATTCTTTTATACATTTAAGAATAGGGTACTACTAGTTATAAATGAGAAAACTTGCAATTCTAGCAAATGACAGATTCTCAAAAATAAAAAAAATTTAATAGAGGTTAAAATAGATGTTTATCATAACTGACATATGCCTAAAACTTAAATACTGTAAGTAGAAGATTCTTCAAAAGAAATGTATTTTCAATTCGTTTTAGGCTAGTCATAAAACTGGTTTCTTGTAAAACCCCCTATTTCTTTTCTTTTTTTTAAAATAGGAATAAAACACCCTATTTGAATGCATAAAAGAAAGCACCATTTATCGCAAATAAGGCACCATTTATCACCACTAAAACTAGATGTTTATGGAGTTAGAAAAGGAGGAAAAAAATTGATTTTGAAACCCTCTGCTATACTATATAATAATATGATTAGAACCATAGTGGTTATAACTCTGAGAAATGCTAATCTTGCACTCCCATTTACTCCCCTAATTGCTCACTAATGCTTTTTTGTGATCCACATCTATCCAAGTCATAATGTGGGCTACATCCAAAACAAACGCCTTTCACATAGCCCTTGGAGGAGGCTTCCAAAGGCATCTGTTGCTGTTGGATGCCCATGTGGCAAGAAGGCATATCTCCATTGGAGATGCTGTAAGGACCTCGTAATTTTATTGGTCAATGTCATGGTTGTTTGTCCAGTGTGGAAGTTCCATGATTGGAATTCCAATAATGTTAGAATGACATGAAAGGTTGACATAAAGTATTTATATGTTGATGTGTTAATACCGTGATTGGCTTAAGTAAATAGTTGGGCCTTATAAAATGGAATGATAGCCAATCATGGTGTTAACACATCACCATGTAAATGCTTTATATCAATATTACTATTGTAATTCTGCTACTTTTCTTATAAAGAGATTCTAGGAATTTACGCCCATAAATGCCTGAACCATAACTAGAGTTTGTTCAAGTATACAATAACTAGAGTTTGTTCAAGTAGACAAGTCGTTAATATTTAAAAGGAGATTATTTTCAAGTCGAAAACGACTGCAATTTTGAGTAGATGAGATGACAAACAGGAGATAATCATTAGTGATGTCTTTTGATTTATTCATTTGAAGTCTCACAGCAAAAAGTTAGTCTAAGATAATTACTTGCATCACTCATTTTACAGCGTGTAAAATACATTTGCCAGTTAAGCGGACGAGCAGTGAATATATCACCATGTTCTCCCATAATTTTAACAATGATCCTATCGTATTCAATTGGAAGTCTACGTTTATTTCATTATTAGAATCAGGTATAAGATTGGTGCTCTATTTTTAGAATCTATTTGTTTCATGTAACTAAATATGTAGGATTGTATTTCTACATGTGGTTAAAAATTTGAAGTACTAAGGGTGAATATCCAAACATGCCCATCAAACGACCTCCCCTTAATGGAAACAAAAATCAAGAGAATGTGAGAAATGAATGCCCAATATCACCCTAGTTATTCATACCTAAGGAAAGTCAGGGTCCTACTACATATCCACCTTATATCCTTCATCACTCACAACTTTAATAATCCTTTGGTGGAACTCAACTCATTGTGAATTGCTATGTATTTAATATACAAACACATGGGCCCTTGTATTCCATATCATAAAATAATATTTAAAGGATAAATGTGAAGAAGTGAAACCTATCCCAAGTTGGGCTATGTTAAACTAAAATAGGGAAATAAAATTCATATAGCCGACCACAACATAGTTAAGACATGGCCTCATTGATGGCGATCATGGTGGTGGTGGTGATGACAATCATCATCATAAATATAAAATTTGCTACCATTTCTTCTAAATGGCTAAACCGAATGAACTGACCTGGATTTGGCACTTGCGGTTTTATAAACAATCAAAGGTCATTAATATTAGATCTAGATTTAGGCTAAACACATCAAGTACACACTACATAAGAAGAAGAACAAGTAATCATATACATAAAATATACAAAGATTCACGTGGCTCGGCCAGATTGGCTTCTTCTACAGGCATGAAAATTTCACCATTGAAAAAATCTTTCTCTCACACCCCCTTACAAGATCTCTCACTGTATCCCTTTTCTCTATTGCTTTTTTGCTTGGTTACAAAAGAATACACCTTAAAAGAGTATGTAAGATTAACCCTAATTAATTAGGCCCTAATATAAACCACTCGTTGGCCCAATAAGGACCTTTTGAGCTAAACCCTACAATCTCCACCTTGACGAAAAAATGTTCGGCTCTTTGAAGAATTATCGAAATGTGTATATAACATATATATCTTGTGGGAACCCATTCCACCATGATTACACCCCAATGGAGATGAGGTGCACCTTCACTCTTTAACAAGAGGAGAGATTGAATAAGTTCAAATAATTCTTGAACTTCTCTGTAGTAAAGACTTAGTAAGCATGTCAGTTGGATTATCATCTGTGTGAATCTTTTGAATGGAGATCTTACTTATAGCAACCCAATGTCAAATTCTGTAATAGATAACAGCTATGTGTTTTGTTCTTGCATGATATACTTGGTTCTTTGATAGGCATATTGCATTTTGACTATCACAGTGTAGCAAGATTGATTTCTGCTTGATACTTATATCTTTACCAAACCTCTCAACCAGATAGCTTCCTTAGAAGCCTCTGAAGCTGCCATGTACTCTGCCTCTGTAGTTGATAATGTAGTTATAGACTGAAGCACCGATCTGCAGCTTATCAGTCCGTTAGCAAGTGTATAAACATATCTTGTAGTGGATATCCTCTTATCTAGGTCTCCTGCAAAATCAGAATCTACATATCCAACTAAAAACTTTGAACCCTTTTTTTAATCGAACAGAGTTCCCAAGTCTTTGGTGCCCTTTAAGTACCTCAGAATCCACTTTATGGCATTTCAATGCGCTTTTCCTGAATTCGCCATGTAGTTTCTACACTCACTGCTTGAGCTATATCTAGTCTTGTGCAAACTATGATATATATCAAACATCCCACTGCATTTGCATACGGTTTCCTGGACATTTCTCTAATTTTCTCATCATCACTAGGACATTGTTTGGCACTTAAACTAGAGTGATTTGCAAGTAGAGTAGATACATGTTTAGCATTTAACATGTTGAATTTTTCAAGTACCTTTGATATGTACTTTTTCTGTGATAAACACAGCCTTTCTGCCTTTTTGTCTTTCCTAATTTCCATGCCCAACATTTTTGTGGCTGCTCTAAGGTTTTTCATGTTAAATTTTTTTATCAATTAAGATTTAAGTTCATCCACTTTTGACATGTTATTACATACAATCAGCATAACATCCACATAAAGCAGCAAAATAATAACAGAATTATCATCTAGTATTCTATAATAAACACAACAATCATACTTACATCGATGGTAGCTGATTTGCAATATGTAGGAGTCAAAGCGCTTGTACCATTGTCTTGGAGATTGTTTCAGCTCGTATAATAACCTCTTCAATTTACACACATAGTGTTCTCTTCCGACTTCTTTGAACCCTTAAGGTTGCTACATGTAAGTTGTTTCCTTCAAGTCACCGTGAAGGAAAGCTGTCTTTACATCTAGTTGTTTGAGCTCCATGTTGAACTATGCTACCAATGCAAACAACACCTTGATAGAAGTGTGTTTTACAACTGGGGAAAAGATCCCATCATAATCAACCCCTTCCTTTTGTGAGTACCCTTTTGCTATTAGACGTGCCTTGAACCTTGGTTCTTCATTTTCTTGCAAAGCTTCCATGCTCCTAAACACCCATTTGCAGCCAACTATTATTCTGTCTTTAGGTTTATGAACTAACTCTCGGACTGAGTTCTTTTGGAGAGATTCCATCTCATCCATCATAGAACCCATCCACCATTGTCTTTCACTGCTTTTCATAGCTTCTTGAAGTAAGGTTGGATCACCACTGCTTGTGATAAGAGCAAAATTGTACTTCATTCTCATCTTATTCAAACCTTTGAGGTGATTTGATGGTTCTTTTTGCCTTTTCTTGTGCTAAACTTGAAGGTTCCTACTGAACCTCATGTTGTTCTTCACCTCCAGATGTACCAACCTCTGATGAATTTTGAGCTTGTTCCTTGATTGTATTCTTTGCAAAAGGAATAACTTCTGTAACTACTTTTTCAACACTCTGCCCTTTGACTTCACTGTCATGTTCCCCATTTAGTATAGAAGCTTCATCAAACACAACATCTCTGCTGCAGATCTTTTTCTTATTTTCTGGATCTCATAATTTGTACTCCTTTATACTTTTCTCAAAGCCGAGGAATATGCATTTGAGCGACTTAGAGTCTAACTTGGATCGCTCATTACTAGGAATTTGTGCATACGCTAGACAACCAAGTACCTTCAATGAAGAATAGTTTGCCTCTTTGCCTATCCATACTTCTTCTGCAACTTTACAGTCAAGGGGTCTTGATGGTGAGCAATTAATCACATAGCACGCGTAATTAACCGCTTTTGCCCAAAAACTTTTAGACAATCCTGCGTGAAGTCTCATATTTCTTGCTCTTTATAAAAGTGTCCTGTTTATTCTTTCTACAACTTCGTTTTGCTGATGATTCTTTAGAATAGTGAAGTGCCATATGATACCATCATCCTTACAAATCTATAGTAACTTGCCATTTTTGTATTCACCCCTATTATTTGATCTCAGGTACTTGATTTTTCTATCTATTTGATTTTCTACTTCTGCCTTCCAATTTTTGAACTTAGTGAAGACTTCAAATTTCTCTTTTATAAAGTAGACCGAAACCTTTCTTGAAAAATCATCAATGAATGTCACAAAGCAGTATGCTCCACCTTTTGCCATAACTGGGGTTGGTCCCCACACATCAGAATGAATGTAACCCAGAATACTGCTGCTTCTACAACTATTGCCTGTAGTTTTGAATGATACCTTTTTCTGCTTACCAAAAACACAGTATTTGCAAAAATCCAGCTTGCATGTTTCACACCTTTTAACAACTGTTTTTTGTGAAGTTCTAACATGCCTCTTTCACTCATATGCCCTTAGACACATATGCCACAGCTAAGACTCATCATCATTGGTTTTGTCGTCCGTGGGGACTGCTACTCTACCTACAAATGTGTTTCCTTAAGTTTATAAAGGTTGTTCTCCACTCTGGTACCTTTCATTAATATCAGAACACCTTTAGTCACTTTAAGCACACCATCCCTTGCCATGAATGTGCACCTTTTAGATTTAAGTAAGCCTAAAGATATTAGGTTTTTCGTAAGTGCTGGTTTCAGACTTTTCAAAGTCTGGTCTACAATTCTTTTCTCATAAACTTTCTCAAATTCATAACTAACGTGCTTGCATGGTAGGAAATGTATACATCAAAAAGTTATTTTAGATATTCCACAATAATGTTGCAAAAACAAAATTTTTCCTTCAAATAGTCTAATCCCTTGAAATTTAGCAAAAAGAAAGTTCCTCTCTAAGTTACTGAGATAGCTGTTACTTTAATGCTTACTTCGATTGGCCTCTTTTTTCTCTCACTGTCTTTGTCCCACGCAAGGGTTCCCAAGTTCATATGACAAAAGGAAAGTTAGAATCTAAATAACAAATTTGGCCCTTGTCCTTTCTCACAAATACTCACTTGCAAACTTTTGCGGGCACTCTTCACTCATTTACTTTTTCCAACGTAGAAATGTCAAAGTTCATATGATAAAGCAAAAGTTGGGATCTAAGGAGCAAAGTTAGTCCTTATACATTTGAGCACATATCCTTTGAAAATTTCTACAGACTCTCTTTAGGCCATAATTCATCATTATTCTTTTTTTTAATAGATCAATTTGTGACTATGCAATGTTTAGGTCCTTTATGCTTTTTAATTAATCCATATAGCAAGCGTTAGGCCAATGACTCCCAAACCAGATGGCTTGAGGGCACTAGGTATGAAAATACTCATACGGGCTAACTAGCTAGAGTTAATAAGGCTACAAACCCAAACTAGTCACAAACTTCTCCTTATATGCTCTTTTTTTCACTCTTTTTTTTTCTTTTTTTTTTTTTCAAATCGAGAGTAAACACTAGGTAGCAATTTTCATTTCACTCAAATTAATTCATTTTGGTTATAATATATACAATTCACCAAAAATGAACAAGGAAAAAAATATTCTACAAACTAAATTTCAAGTTCACATCGTATTCTCCAAAAAAATTCCAAAAACAAATAGCATTAAAGCTTCTTATCCAAAATGTCGAAAAATGTATACGTATGTATATGTGAAAAGCAAGTTTTGGTAATTTTCTAATAGGTTTCCTCCTTTAGAAAATGCAAACTTTCTTTTTACTTCCTTCCAAAAGTATGAACGTTTCAGATTTCTATATATCTTCGAATCGCTTCAATTCTTTTGAAAACTTTCTTTTTTAAAATGAAAAAGAAATGCTAACAAAAATAAATAAAGGTCTTAAATTAAAAAAAACTAACTAAAATGATTAAAAACTGGCTAAAATAATAAATGTGACAAAAAAATCAAAAAAATTTTGTCTAAAATTGGACAAGCATGCTTGTTCCCAAAAAAATTTAATCGTGAGTTTCAAGTGTAGAACTGCGATGTAGTAATAAACTAGTGAGACCAAATCGATCCTCAGGGAGCAATGTATTTTAAGGTTCTTTTTTCAACTTATACCTACTCTAAATGAAAATCTAAAACTAGCCTAATTTAAAATCTAAAAAAATAAAGCATCCTACTTGCCAAAATTAAATTAATTATAATAAAAAAAACTTACTAAAACTAAAACTCCTAAATCTAAAACTTCCTTAAAAAAACTAAGTTATTACAAAATAACACACAAGTTAGAACTTTCAAAAGTAACAAGTTACTAAAAATAAAATTAACAACTAAAGTAGAGACTAAACTAAACTAAATTAGAAATAAACCAAAATTAGTAAAAACCAATCAAGCAAAGTTAGTAATAAACAATCAAAGTTAGAAAACAAACCTACTTTCTAAAATTAGAATCCTAAAATTAAAAACTTTCCTAAGTTAGAATTTATAAAACTAGAAAACTTTTTAATTTAAAATCTTCAATTAAAACAAGTTTAGAAAGATGTTTTAACTCTAGAAGTTACCTAAAACAATAAAAGACATAAATCTAGAGACAAAATTTAAAATTAGAAAGTTAGTAAAGTTAATAATGCAATGCATGTCATGAGATGTTGAAAAATTCTAAGTCTGGAAAACTAGAATATTGATGCAAATTTTATGCATGATTTGAACTATTCTAATGCATCCTAAATCTACGTTTAATAGCTAAAAATCATGCTCTATTGATGCAAGAAACTAAAAAAAAAAAAAAAAAAGAAACAGAAGTGAAAACGGATCTAAAACGAAAAAGTTATGAATGCATGAACATGACAACTTTGCAAAATTTTGTGTAGAAATTCTGATCCGAGTTGACTGATTGGCAAAGTTTAGGCCCCTGGTTTACAAACATTCCAAAATTATTTTGATTTGAAAATCTGCGGAATGAAAGACCACATCCTAAACTCTATTTTTTCTAAGTTTTAAAGAAAAACATTACGATTTGGCTGGTCTACCCACTTCGAACTTTTTGTCAAAAACTATTTTTGCAGTTTGCTGAAATTGTTAAATTGTACTGTTTGTGTATTGAGTCCGAATTTTAACATTCGATTCAGATCTTAAAAGATTAATTTTCAGCAACTTAAATATGCACAAAATCCTATGATGTGAAAATATATGTAATGAATTCTAATCCAACTATCAAACGATGTAAAAACAAAACTTAAAATCAACATAAACATAATAAGAAAACTAACAAAAGTACAGAAAATAAAAGAAAAGTGTAGGAAATAAATAAATTGATGGAATTTAAATGTATGGTGAGACAAGAAAAATAAATGTAGTAAACAAGAATTTAAATGTAGTAAAGGCAGTAAAGGTAGTAAAGTTATCTTCTCAAAATTTTCTTTTAAACCAGGTTCATGATTTCTTCAAATATGATCCTAGTATCTTGGGTCGTTAATCCAAGCACAAGAAGCAATAATAAAAATATCCACATAAATTATAGGAAAAGAAGAAAAATTTTAAGAAAAACAACATATACTAACATGTAAAAATTCTTTACAAAAGATTGTCAAATAAAATCAAGAACAATACATGCTAGGATGAAAAAAAAAAAGGAACTTCTTCTAGTTGAAATTCCCAAAGGTGTAGTGTGACCTTAGGGCTAAGCCTCCTCGAGGACTAGGATAAAGGGAGAGAGAGATGAAAAAGATGAAGTGTAGAGATCTAGAGAAGAAGCTCTTTTTCCATGAAGTGTATGGGAGATGGGTTCCCTATTTATACTTTTTTTTCTTGTACTCATTTTGAAATAAGGTCTCATATGTGGCTTTTCTTGTTTTGGTAAGTCCTTTTTCTGGGTAACAAGTCTTCCAAGTTTGAGATGATATAAAATTCCTTCTTTTGCTGAAATTGTAAGTGTATCCATCTTTCTTAGTTAACACTTGCCAAAAGATAAGGCTTACCTTTGATGAGACAATCTCAATTTCGCTTAAAAATGTACAGTAAACTTCCTGAGGTGATATCTTTGTTGTTTTAACTCCGATTAGTGCAACTTAGATCTTACGGATGTCTACTCGAACAAAGCTTTCTAATGATAGGTAGATTGTTCAAATCCAACGCTCGATTTGAGAGTTATGACCATTTTAATGTATACTATCTAAAGAAAAATGGGATTGACTTTCTATTTTTGAATTCTTTTTCTTTGACTTTTCTTTCCTTGAATTCTCTTCACCTTGGTTTTTTTTCTTACAGTAATTTTGAATTCTTACAACAATTGGAGAGTGGGATCTTTTTCTTGAACATTCCACAATTGTGTCCTCACACATGTGAATATGTGCGTGGGACTATGAAGCCAACTTTGCAAATTTTTATTATTTCTTCTTTTTCTCTTCAATTCTTCTCTTCTTTTTTTTGAAAATAATTTCTTTGCCTCAATTTTTTAACAATGAGACCCATATCATCAATTTCCTATAAAATAAATGTAAATTCATGTGAAAAGAAAATTTTACCCCTAAGATCACAAATGCATGACTTTGGGCCCATCTCTCATAAAATGACAATGAAAATATACACCATATCTCATGATTATATGTGAATGAACTAATGATGATGAAAATTGAATTTATTTTATGAAAAAATAAATATGCACAAACTTTCTAAAAATAGATTTTTCAAAAATGACAGATTTCATAAATATATGCAAAAAGTGTGATTTTTAAATAAATTATGTAGAAAAATACTAAAATGATGTATAAATGCATGAAACCACTAGATCACACTAAATGAGGCTTTTTTGGCTTAACAAGTTTTTAAAAATCGGTCAAAATGTATATGAAAATATGTATTTTTAAAGACTCATCAGCTGGCACATGCCTCATATCACCCAAGTTCTCACAACCCCATTTGCCATTTTAATGATAATGGTGCCAATTCCAATGGTCTTACAGGGTGCATCATTACTCATTAGCATACTACCACCATTACATTGCTCATAGGTATTAAACCACTCATAATTATGGCACATATGATAAGAACAACCGGAATCTAAAATCCAAACATCAGATAAATGATTACCTTACGAGACAGATAGGAGTTTCACTTCACTTTCTGAAGCAACGCTGGTGGAGTCACTATTGTTAGTTTTATTCCAGCTTTGTTCTTCCCATCTTTAATCACCTTGAATTCCCGATAATCTTTCCTCCAGTGTCCCTTTTTTTCGCAAAAGAAGCACTTTGAATTTTTTTCGCTTCATGATTTTGATCTGGAGTTGTTTCTCCTTGATTTGCCTCTGTCATTGGACTTGCCACGTTCACTAGAGGCTTTCTTTACTAGAAGTCTCTTTGTATGTGAACTAATTTTAGTGACCTTCTTCTTTGCAGCATTGGAGATGATATCTTGCCTAATATCCTCAAAATTGAGTGTGTCTTTTCCATATAGCAGGGTAGTCACAAAATGGTTATATGAGTCAGGAAAAGAGTTTAGCAACAGAAAGGACTTGTCTTCATCATTGAATTTCACATCGAACCTCAACAAGTCATTAATCTTTCTGTTTAAAGTATTTATGTGCTTCAAACCTTCCTTCATCTTCAACCCATACAACTGTTTCTTGAGATGCAGTTTATTTGTGAGATTCTTTCCCATATAAAGACTTTCTAGCTTCTCCTATAAACCCTTTGCAGTTTCTTCTTTCATGATGTTGTACATGACTTTGTCAGAGAGATAGAATTGAATAGAGTTAACTGCATTTTCATCTATGTCTGCCTAATTATCATCTTCTATCTTTTTAGGCTTCTTTTCTTTGTCTAACAATGTCACCTTAATACCTTGTTAAATCAAAAAAAATTTCATCTTCTGCTGCCATAAACCAAAGTTTATTTTTCATCAAATTTTTCAATTTCAAATTTGATACCTCCTGAAGTAGAAGTTCCCTTTGTGGCCATTATAAATCTGAAGATGTTTCAAAAAACTTATTCAAATATCTGTTTGTCAAACTGCCAATGTACTCCGTTAACTTTGTAAATCTCGTTGCCACAAGTATATAGGAAAAAACAGAGCTCAATTCCCAATTCGGATGATTCCGAAAAATGCAATTGAATTCTGACCGTTAAATCTGGTCAAACTGCCTATTTGACCTTGCTGATGTCAGCCCTACATGCTGCTGGGATGGACTCAGCCGAATGGGTCGGGTCCACTTGACCCAAGCCTGACCTCGGGCTAGACTGCTGGCACAAGAAGATCAAGTCAGCCCAACCTGATCTGAGTTCGACCTGGCCTGATGGACCAGGTCCAGGCATTTCTCTTCTTCTTCCCCTGTTTTTGGTTCCTGTAACAAAAAAAGAAAGAGCAGCATTGCTGCCTTTCTCCCTCCTTCGGCTACGGCTGACGAAAGACCTGCGACGACGGCGATGGAACTAGTGACGGCAGTGGAGACCATGGCGATCGATCCGGTGATGGTGTGGGCCAGCGATAGGCGGTGCGCACAGAGAGAGCACAGCGGACGGCGGCAGCGGTTGGCGTGCCTTTCTTCGACTTTTCTGCAACGAACGGTGAGATGACGAAGGGGAAACAGCGGCAGCAGGCATGCCCTTTTTTTCTCCGAACTAGATTTGCGAAGAGCAAATCCAAAAGACCCACAACGTGGTCTTCTTCTCCGGCGAACGAAGAACCACCGTCTTTTTTTCTGATCTATTTGGCCCACGGAGATCACTGATATGATTGTGCACACAACTCTGCCCCAGCAAGATCCTCTGCACTAATGCTCTGATCCCAATTATTAGATCTGAACTTAGGCTAAGCACATTAAGTACACACTACACAAGAAGAAGAACAAGCAATCACACGCACAGAAGAGACAAAGATTTATGGGGTTCAACCAAATCGCCTACGTCCATGACAAAGATTTCACTATTAAAGAAATTTCTTTCACACTCCCTTGCAAGATCTCTTTTTGTGTTTTCTTTTTTTGGTTGCTTTCTTGCTTAGTTATAAAAGAATACACCGTGAAGAGTAGTTAAGATTAGCTCTAATTAATTGGGTTCTAATATAAATCACGCATAAGTCTAATAAAGACCTTTTGAGCCAAACCTAATAATTAACTGATTTGGGGTTTGAGAGATGTATTACCCACATGTTGCTATAACATGTTGCTATATGGGTGCACCTGCGCCCTCTCTCTCTCTCTCTCTCTCTCTCTCTCTCGTGATTTGCAATAACTTGATTTCTTGAATATCGTTCTTTTCCATTATCCACCCGGCCATGGGCCTATGGGGAGTCGGGCCTAGGGACTTGTCTTTTTTTTTTTGGATAGAAGGCTTAGGGACTTTTGAATAGGGGTTTTGGCAAGGATTTCTGGCTCTTGAATTTCCTACCTTTATTCTGTGCAGTTACCACTGTTGAGAAGAGATTCTTGTCAGTGGCCCCTAGGTTTGGATGGGTTTTTGTAATGGCGCCTTTGCAAACATCTCTTTGTCAGGAGACAGGAAATACTCTCCTAGTTGTGAAGGCTTAAGGTTCATATGGTCTTAGTTGCAAGTTTTTGATGATTACATTTTAGTTCTGAACTTCTGATGTTACTAATTTGGAACCTAGAAACTAGTTGGTTTTATGCTTAAATTTTACTTGGATTGATATGGAAACAAAATTTTTATAAGGTTTATTAGTGGCGTAAGACTGCTCTGAATTTGTAAGTTTCCATATCTATGACTTCGTACATTTTCAACCCGTTAATTCAAATGTCAGTAGTGGTCATTTCGGGTTTAAATCGAAGGTTTATGCATTTTTTGGCACATCGATAATGTCATTTGTTTGGCTAGAAACAGAGCCAAACAAAATTTTCCAAAAATCCACCACTTAAGGTCATTGTTTGAGCTAGACTGATAACATTGGAATGGACTTGGTGTTAGGGTAAGACTGCTCCCTCTCTTCTCTCTCTGCCTTACCTAGTCTGGTTTGAGCAAGAAGGGAGATTTGAATAGGGTTTTCAAACGTGGGATTTGAATAGGAGTTTGGTGTGAGAGAAATTTTTTTTCACTAAAGTTGCCACTGGCACTATTGTGAACTCTGGTTATCAAGCATTTGCTTGTGTGTTAAATGCTGCCGACACAACAGCGGGGTGTTTTTATATGTGTTTGTTGTCACTCTCTTTCCTTGCCTTCTGCTTTGATGAAACTTGTCCAATGCTTTGTCGGCTTTAGATCTTTCCCAATGATAGTTATTAATATTAATCGCTAAAAGGGCATTGAAGGACTTTAGCATTGAGAAAGATACCTGCAGTTGTCAACCAAAATGAGATTCCACCATTGTAGATGCATTCTTCATTTTTACCATATGAAGTGGAAGATAAGGAGAAGCCCAAACAGTAATGTAAACAAAGCCAACAGAAGCTGTCTCTAAATCCGGCCTAATAAGTCCAACAATATGAGCTGAATAACCTGCCTGTCAGTGATGTGCCTCTCGTCTTAGCAACTTGGCAGGGCTCTTCTTTTTTCCTGTTTTTTTCCTTGTGCCACATTGGAGACTTTCACTCATTCACATGTCCTTTACTGTATTTATATAGGCAACCATTGTAAATTATTTTGATTACATAATCCTCTTTAACTTTCGCCATCTATATTTCCTCCATAGTGAATAATGATTTCAAACCACTGTCTGACTAATAACAGTTGATTTTTTCATTGTACAAAGGGAGCAATTTAGCCGTTGATATGGAGGTGCATCATCTAACCGTTCTGCAATTTTGGTGGGTCCTCTCTTAGTCTCTCTCTTAGGTGACAGTGCAAGTATCCATCTCTCTCTATCTATCATTTTAATTTATGTCATGCTCAAAATTTCTTCAATTGTAGATTCAATATAAGGTTTTATGTTTGTTAATTTCTTTGCTTTTAAATTGCAATTTGATATATGAATATTCATATTTCCATGTTTTATGTTGTTTAAGCTCATATAATTGTGTTGTGTGTTTTAAGGCCCGTAGAGGGCAATTGTAAACACTTTTATTTGGAGTTGAGATATGACTTTTTGATGAGAAAATGCTACTTGA
Organism: Sextonia rubra; assembly: GCA_037013555.1. Taxonomy (NCBI): domain Eukaryota; kingdom Viridiplantae; phylum Streptophyta; class Magnoliopsida; order Laurales; family Lauraceae; genus Sextonia; species Sextonia rubra. The sequence continues at coordinate 130,080,507 of JASUAD010000001.1, forward strand.
CACAATTAAATATTTTGTATCCGTTTAAATGAAAATGTTTTTTCTTTTTCCATTATTAATGTGGAGTACAACAAAATAATTATTTTGGCTTTTTCATTTGACAACTGAATTATGACAACTGAATTATGTTTTAGTTAAAGAGAAAGTCAAGTTTAGGAATTGTGGAACGTCATTAGCTTGTGTTCAAAATCCTATAATTTGTCCTGGTAAAATGCATTTGTGCTAGGTGCTAGTTGTTTTTGGAGAATTTAGATTTTTTTTTGTTGGTCAGTGGCTAAGATATAGAGAGTAAAAGACTCCCACTAAGGTTCAAAACCTAGTGGGAGCTATAGAAGCGGCGCCTTATCCGAAAAGGCTAGCCCTCTATTCCCCAGAATTGAGAATCTTTGCAATCATATATGTGAACAAAAAACAGCCTTCATACAGTACACCCACTCTTTGTCTTGGAGAGGAGAAAATAGGATACGGGGTAACATATCTCAATCATCATCTATGTAGATGGTTTCTTGCTGAAACAGACCGCCAAAGACTTTCTTCACCTCTGGCTTTGCCTCTGATGATTTCTGTTGTGGCTTTGGTTTGGGTTTGGGTTTTGATTCAGGTTGTTTGATGACTGCCTTCTTGGGTAGCAATGTCCTGGCCTGGGCTTCACCCCTAATGGTAGCAATCTGCACTTTTGGTTGCCCATCATCATTGTTAGGTGAAACTGTGGTCGCGATCTGTGAACTCAACTTCTCCCAAGAGAACCCGCTACGCAAATCTTTTGCTCTACTCATGAGACCCTCTAAAGAAGACCCGGCTGCCTCTGCTTTCTCTCGGGCTTCTTCAGCTAGTGTAGCAGCTAGTGATTCTTGTTCGGATAGCTTCTTCACCTCTTGTTCTAGTTTCTTTGCAGCCTCAGAAGCTTCGCGGGCTTTTTCAGAAGCTATTAGCGCTTCTTCTTCTGCTTTTGCCTTTGCCAGAGCTTCTGCATATGCTTTCCTTCTACCATCTTCAGGAATGGCTCTGAAGAAAGAAACAACACTAAACTGCATTAAAATATTGTCATATGATGACCATCTGAAGCCTTAGCCATTAAGTAGAAAAATTAATAAGAAGTTAACCATGGTTACCCAAAAAGTTCGCTTACGGGCTTTGAAGGTGCTGATGGATTTGTAGAAACTTCAACCACCTAACAATATTTCAGATAAAACTTCATGTTTCAATCAGCTTCATGCTTACCAAAAAAAAATCAGCTTCACAAATGGATCTAAGCTTAGCAAGTCTAGTAACTAAAAGTTTCTAGTCCCTCATGCATACTTAGTAATATTTTCAGAGGAACAGTGTAAACTACATGGATTAGATTTTGAGATGTTGAGTTCACTTTAAATTTCACACTTGTTCACTAAAGGGGGCACGAATGGGAATTTGCAGGACTTGAAACAGAAGTGAGCATGATTATGTTACAGTCAGCTGCACAAGGGACATGAAAGTTGATCTAACACATAATGAACTAATTCATACTAAAAGTTCGAACTTTGAACCGGTACATTCAAAGAATTAGCAGCTTTGATTTGCGCAGTCCGATCTTACATGGATCTGTCATAAACTGTCATAATCCTACTTTGCAAATACTGAATCTGTGCATGAATATTTTTCCCTTACCTTATTTTAAATGCCTCTTACTAGAGGAGCTTATTTAAAGGGAAACAATGAAAGAGGTTATCTCAGTAACTTAGGTATACAATCTACATTAAATTGACGTAGACATTTAGTATTTGAAGTACCTTTGAACTAGTTAAATTGTACCTATAAATGTGCCAATTGAACCAAGTTACATTTACCAAGAAAATCAGATTGTGACAAGTACAGATTTGCAAATTGTTTACTTGAATATGAGTTAGGCCTATTACAAAGAAGGCACCTATATATTTCAACAAGTTTAGCATGCCGCTCCCTTGAAGCTATTGAAGTCATCCTTAGTGGTTGGTACATGTAGCATGAAAAATGCAATTTGCTTGGGATTAATTGAGATGTTGAGTTTTCCGGCAGACCAGCTTTCTTAATGTTGAATTGAGTTTTGTTTAGTTAATTTCATATTTTCTTTGAAATTAGAAACATGTGTAAATGTGGAAGGGATGGCCACCAAATTTAGTTAAACGGGCCTCCTCATCCTGACCCATGTAGTGGGTCAGGACTAACCCGTACCCAACCCGAGCCATGGCCATGCCTAAGGTTCGGGATTTCAGTTTATCAGGTCAGCATTAACTATCTCATCACCTTGTTTTCGGCCACTGATGTGTTGGCAAAAACATCCGCCACAAGCGAAGCCATCTGCGATTTCGAGACCTAACCGAAAAAAAAAAAAAAGGTCAAAAAACGAAGTCAGTAGTCAACGAAATGGAGATGTGGGTCCCACCCACGGGGCCTCGGTGGGCCCCCGCGAGAGATGATGAAGCTTGAAAAGATAGAAAAAAACCGACACGCCTGAAAATCTCGCCACCCGTTACCGTTACATTACTTTGTAGTCGTCGCCAGTGCGGCGGCCCTCCAGCGCCACCACCACGCTGCCGGAATATTCCGTCGCGGAATATTCCTCCGCCAGGGTGGCCTTCAGCAGGGTGTAGCTGACGTCCGTCTCGACGAGCTTCTGTAGGAACTCCGTTAGAGATAACGGCTGTGACCGCGAGAAGAGGTTGGAGAAGAAGGAGCTGATGCCGTCCAGGACGTTGTAGGTGGAGCTGCCGATGGAGGATGAGCTGGAGTCGTAGACGACCGCCACGTGTCCGACGCCCGCCAGCTGGGCGGCCTGGATGACCCGGAGGGCGTCGGAGGTGGTGACCGGGGAGGTGGGCCCGTTCTCGAAGGGGCCAATCGTCACCACCACCTTGGAGGCGTTGCCAATGGCTTTGGCGATCGACTCGGGGTCTCGGAACGTGGACTCGACCGCGTTGAGTCGCCTTGACTCGTCCTTTGAGATCAGCTGTGAATAAATAGTAAATGGGGGTTGTCAGCTTGCCATAAAATGTGCTCTACTCCCTCAAATCTAATTTTTTTGGCACCTATTGATAAAGAGTCATGGGTCCAATTCTGGATTAGGAATGCAAATAGGTACAGGGTTTCCATTGTTATATCTTAAGCCAATTGATTTTAATTGGCTATTTCTAATTAATTTTGACTGTTAATTTGATTTTGACCCTCACTGTTTTCCCTTGTTTTATGATTTATCCAGAGACTGCAACTCATAAAAAATTGAATTTAAGACTTACTTGTCTTCACTTCAAGTGAAAATCCAGACTCATTAGATCATCACTGCCTTTAAATTTATTAACCTCAAAGTACAAGTAATTTTTCTTAACACATCATTTTATGTTCAATGCTGTAATAATTGAAAGTCAAATGAATGTCAATTTTGTTTTTTTTTACCATTATTGGACTCCACAATCTGGCTTGTCCTATAACAGTGGATTACAAATAAATAAACCAAGAACTTTGGGTCGGCCACGCACTTCCAAATTCCAATCCAAGGTCAAAATTCAAAATTGTGATTTGGGTGGGTCGTAGGCCCCACCCTCTTAGCCAAGACACCTCTACACCCTACTCTCTTCTAAGGCGGACCCACATCACTAATGCAGACGTGATTCATCAAACAAGAAAACCACATTGCCATGTAAAGTGCAAATGGCAAACACCACCAGCAACTGACCTTGTACTTGACGGCAATGCGAGCGAGCTCCTGAGCAGCGCCAAGGTCCAGCACGCCGGCCCTTACAGCAAATCCCTCCCTCAGAAGCGTCTGCGCGATGCGAACGCCAGACTGGCCCGTCGCTCCTGCTACGAAGACAGTCTTGGCATCCTTTCTCCGAGTCCCAAAAGACAAAGCAGTTGACGGCTGCGCCACTGCAGGCACCGGAGACTTCACATCTGGGTTCTTGCCGCCCAAGTCGAAGAAGAATCCATTCCTCTTGTTGTTGGGTTCTTTTGAACTTGAGCTCTCATCAGCTCCCTCGTCTCTTTTGCCGATCCTGAAGTTGAATTTTGCAGAGATTGGTGTGGCGGATTTGGGGTTTCTGAAGGCGAGGGTTTTGGAGCGCGGGGTTGTGGTGTTGAGGAGAAAGAAATTGGAAGAAGCCATGGCCAAGCCCGAGATAGATGCCCAAGATAGATGTTTTGAAAAAGAAAGATTTTTTCTTTTCCTTCCTCTTGGTTTGGTTGGGTGAAGAGTGAGGGAGAGATGAAGAGTGAGTGTATGGGGTGGAAGTGACCAAAAGGGGAATGGAGGAGGGTTTGCTTATCTGAATGGGGTGGGGAGGGCCAGCACCACCCAGTGAGCCAATGGGATCGCACCACGTCATGTGCGGTTATCTGCTAAAACAACTTGGGCACCAGACGTTTCCAAGGGTGTGCTGTTTTGGAGTAGCTCGGGGTAGGGCCCACTGGATAATGACCTAAATCCATATGGGTATTTGCTCATTTTGTCAATATTGCATCCTGATTTAATGGGTGGGAGGAGATGGGGTTCATTTGGAAATTGTTGGGTCTACGATTTAGATTTAAGATTTCTAAATTATTAATCTGGGAAAAATGTTCTCCTCCTTTGATCATTTGACATCTTACATCTCATCCCTTGGTTTGGAAGTAAGCCCGATTTTACACTTACTGAAATTTTACTTGCTTTGATTGAATCTCAAAAAACCTAAATTGAGGCACCATCAAACTTTAGGACCATTAATAAAAAAAAAGCTCAATTAGTGGGGCTCATTTTTTTTCTTCTTAGCTTCTCCTTGTTGATATTGATAAGAGACCTTTCCAAATATCTGCCCTCCTCCATCAATAGACATGCGTGGCCTCCATGAGGTGGACAATATATGAGCAATATGTAATTTACTTGTACAAAAGTATTCTCCACTAATATAATGGGCCTCTGTTTAAAATTTAATGGATTTTTTATTTGGTCTAATATACTCTTGCATACATATGCACACCCCACCCAAGCCTTTAACCATCATATTATGCTAATTGTTTCCATGGAGAGAGTTGCCTCATCACTAAGCTAGTGGTAGTTTGTTCAATTTTTTTTAATGGATTTGCCTTTTGGATATTAGATTTTAATGGATTTGAAATATGGATATTAGATTATGTAAACTTGGATCAAGTTTTAGGTCGATCAAGTTTTCAACCCCTTAGAGTAAATTAATGATGAAGAGTACTAGAGGTCTTAAAGATGATGTGTTTGCTGTCATTTACGCATCTGAATAATTCCTGTGCAAAATAGTTATACATACCATGATTATTTGTAACCATTTATGCATGTTGTATGTAAATGAGTTGTGAAAATATTAAGCAAATAAGGTCATTTACACACCAAAATTTCACACTTAAATAGGTATAAAAATGGTTCACCCCCCTCTTGCAAAAAGGTGTTAGTACAGTCTCTTACATTGTGATTGCATTCTGATTAGGCGTATCAGCCACCTTTATTTCTTCTAATTCTTGTGGGCCTAATATTTGTAATCTAAACCGTTCATTTTGTTTATTAAACTAAAAAACAGCAAGGTCTTAAAATTGATTAATTTAAATCTTCAAAGAGTTTAGTAACTTTGGAAAAGTTCCAACCTATAATCTAATTTCTCACACTTCTGTGAGCCCCAATTTATGACCCAAGCTATTCAATATTTTTATATCAGTAGTATATATCAGGATGTTTGGTTTTAAATCTTGATTACTCATGGATTTTGTGAAAGTTTTGACTATCATCCTAAAAATCTAAATACATTTAAAATTGTTGGATGCACATGTGAAAATAGTATTTTTAACAAACATGTAAAGTGTTTCACATTTGTAACAATATAAATATAGAGAATTTACTTATGAAAATCACTTCTTTTTAAATTTTTTTAAGGAGGAGGAACCTGCTGAACCCTTAATGATCATTGGCAAAACCCCAAACAGGTAAGGCCCCAAACGGTTTTGAAGCGAAGACCTCCAGCATTTAGAATTTCCACCAAAAGGTAAAGGTGAAGGGATTCTGAAATTCCAAAAGGTCATGGTCCTTCTAGTTGGTTGAAATTTAGAAATTCTTTAGAAGAAATATGGTGTTTGAAAATGCCCAGAGGCAAGCCATCACCGGCCTATTTCTTTACAAAAATTCTAAGAATTTTTGTCTGGTAAAATTTCAAATTTTCCAAAAGCTATACCCTTAGGTGGAATTCCAAATTCCACCTCTTGGTAGAGCATTTAAAATTTCCAAAAATATGCATAAAGAATGGAATTACAGGAATTCCAAAACGTAACTAAAGACCTTTTAAATAGTTAGAATTTGGAATTTGAAATTCTGGTGAAAGAAATACTGCATTTTAGATTCCATGGGATAGAATGTCACATCATTTCCAAAAAATCCCAACATACCAAATTTCTGGTAGGAATTCTAATAAAGAAACAAGCCCCACATCATGTCCCAAAAATCCCAAAATACAAAAAATTTGTTAGAAATTCTTGTTAAGGGCATTGTTTCTTTACTAGAATTTCTGATGGGAATTTCCTTTGTTGGGGTTGACATGAAGTGACATGTTGGCCTATGACATTTGCAAATGCAATGCTTCTTGAGGAGAATTTCAAGTTTTTGGCCACCTTCGGGCCTATTCCTTTGCTGGAATTCAGATAATTCAAAATTCTTAGATACTCATTTGTATTTGAACATCCAGGAATTCCTCTAAAATTCAAAAGAGTTGGAATTCTAAAATTCTAATAGGGCAAAAGAGACTTTTTTCATGGCTAGGATTTTGAAATTATTGTGAGTACTAGAAGACAACATATCACATCACATCATATTTAAAAAACTCCAACATCTCGAATTCTTGTCATAAATTCTCCAAACGAAATAGGCCCAAAAAAGTAATGACCTTTGGAATTACTATAATTCTAGCCCCTTTGTTTTTATGTGGAGTTTTTTATACTCAAGTCCAAGGTAGTTATTAAAAAAATATATATAAGCGAGACTTAAGGAACTTCACTCAAGAATTTCATGGATTCTAGTAAAATATAGGCCCTTGGAGAGGTTGCTGATAGTGTTCTTTGGATAGTGGTGAATGTTAGTAATTTTATTGTGAAGTGTATTATTTGTCCCTCACTCAAGTTTATCATATGTTGCGCCTAGTCACTAGTAAGCCACGTGTACACTCTTTTTAAAAAGAGAGTGCTTATTTTTAAACAATAAAAATCTCTCTCTTGACACTAAAAATTTTAAAAATATATAATTAAAATCTCTAAAATACCCCCCACACCTCTCTCCCTCTCTCCTCTCTCCTCCCCCCCTTTCCCTCCGGTCGGCGATGAGCTCCGGCTAGCATGAGGGGTGCTCTCCCTACCCTCCTATCTCTCCCTTCCTCTTCCTCTTCCCTACCCTCTCCCTTTTTCTCTTCCTATTCCTCTTCCTCTCTTGTCCCTCCCTCTTCCTCCTCCTCTTCCTCTCTTCTCCTCTCCTCCCTCTTCCTCCTCCTCTTCCTCTCTTCTCCTCTCCTCCCTCTTCCTCTCCTATTTCCTCACCTTCTCTCCTCTCCTCTCTATTGGGAGGCAGCCGCTAAGATCTCTAGATATTGTACATAGATCACTACAAAAATAACTTTTGACGATGATGATTCAAAAACCATACCTACGAGATTTCTCTAATTTGACCTCGGTCTTACAGAAATCTAAAAATCTCATGACCTTTTACTGTATTCCTCTATGCTCGAACTCACACCGGGGAGTGAGCTTCTTCTGCGAATTCTCTTTGCTCTAAAAAGTAAGATTTCTCTTGTGTGTTTTTCCTACAAAGTAATCGTGCATATTTATAAGCTACGATAGGGACCTTAAAAAGGAAATAAGGAATAGGCTTCTTATAGAAATAGAAAACCCTAATTCGAATCAATTTAGAGTCCTAATTCCATAAATTACAATTCAATCCACTAGAGAATTACAATTACACTCTTGCCCTTATTCTCAAAATAATATTCAAGCTTCTTGTTAATAAATGCTTATTAATCTCCCTACGATAAGATTTCAGATATCCATCAATTAAATAATGACTGACACTTATATTTAATTGATATCTTTATATTTTTTAAAGACGTTACACTTAACTTATTTGATATGTCGGACACATAGCCCACCTACAGAGTTTGACATAATTGACCCTTATCAGCGTCATCATGGGGATATCATTAATCCCTATTAGGGATATGGATTCTATCAATAAACTAATATGCACTATATACGTAATGTAGTCATCCAATTTATTAAGATTATTGACCCAAAAAAGATTTCACTCATTTGTAAATCAAAATGCTAAACCACTGTATGTGTCTATTATTTATGTCTAGATTAAGCGTACAAGCATTCATAATAACCATTTGGATATTAATCGTCTTATATAGTCAGTATAAAGATAATAAACTCAAAACCGATCATATTCAATATACACAGCGTACTAGCATAATAAGTAAAAACTATACTGTTTTCTACAGCCAAGACAAGCCTATTGAAACATCATGCTACAATCGTACTAATAGTGTGTCCAACTCTATTTAAATTGTGAACAACAACTTATATTCTATAAGAACCGACAAATAAGTCTTCCGTGTGAAAGCTGAACTCTACATATCAACTTGTCTACTTTGTAGAATAAAAGACACACACATGTATAATAAATAACAATGCAATCATTTGTCCATATAAATTCTCATTAAAATGAAAAGACAAACTTTATTAATAAATAAATTAGTCAAAGATAAATACATAAAAGCATGCTTTTAGTATAAATTTCCAACACTCTCTGCCCTATTCGGTCCTACAATAACAAGGCCGAACATCAATGTAATGTTTGGCCTCGGAGGATAGAACAAGGCGGATAGGATACAAGAAAAGGAAAAAGGAGAGGAAGAAGAAGGGTGAGGAGAGGAAGAGGAAGAGGAAGGGGGGATGGGCCTAGTGAGGAGGAGAGGAGAGGAAAGGGAAGAGGAGAAGAGAGAGGGAGAGGAAGAGGGAGGGACAGGAGACAAAGATGAGGAAGATGAATAGGAGGAGGAATAGGAATAGGAAGAGGGAAAAGGAGGGGAAGAGATAGAGGGAGGAAGAGCTCCTCTCTTGCTGACTGAAGCTTGTTGTCGGCCAGACGGAAAGAGGGGAGGAGAGAGGAGAGAGGGAGAGAGATGTCTATGGGGTATTTTGGGGATTTTAATTAAAAAAACTTTTTATGTCAAGAGAGAGATTTTTGTTGTTTAAAAAGCAATACTCTCAAAAAGATGACGTAGAAACGAGAGTCCTCAACTTTAAGGCTTCTTGGTTGAAAAATGATCACGTTGGACATTATCCTAGCTTAGGTGTTTTGATAACTTAAAATGTATTCTAAAATATCTCAATTTCTTACAAAAATCCTATTGTTCAAAGATATGCAAGACTAATAAATCTACCCAAAATACAAGTATAGAGTTTTAGCAAATATGGATCGGGAGTTCATAGCCAACTATTTATCATATAATTAGTAGCCCACTATAAATTTTAACTCTCTATTTTAGATTGGACCCATAGTGTCTACAAATTTTAAGCGAATACTATACCCTTGTCATAATTATAAAGGTCCCTTATTGAGTTACTAATAGTAGGTGGGTCCTACAAGAGTCCCACGATATGACTTACATTGCGATTTCCAACGCTAGGTAGGTCCTCTTCTACACACACGCAAAAAAAAAAAAAAAAAGGGCAGGTCGTATCCCAACATTTGGTGGGTTCTCATGTTATTAGTTACATTTGCTAGCGTGACTGTAATTACGCGCATGTGATCATTACATGAGTCTGCGCATGCAATCATTGTTTGATAGCTCCCCTCTATATGTGATTACTATGATTAACTTAGTTAATATCACTAACAACATCAAATGTGTTCCATAATGATTTCTAATAGACGATTTTCTCTACGGTGCCTAAAACTAGATAGGGCCTTTGTGATAATCACTATTAAATGTATTATATTTTGGTAACTAATAACTGGCAAACCCACCTTGATTAAATAATACTGCTCTGATCTCATGCTTATTAAAACATTTGGTCTAACAATTTTCTAACTTGAGATAGGTCTTACCATGATTGCTAACACAAAGCAAATCCTATCATTGCTAATGTTTTGTAAAATCAACTGTGATTAGAGTTGTTTACCCTGCTTATTGTGATTTTAAATATTAAACAACTAGAAATATTAGATAGGTTTCACTAGGATTACTAATATTGGGTGGGTCCAATCAAAATTGCAATTATATTTTCTTTAGAATTAGATGATTCTCATCTTAGTGACCAATACTAAATCACTCCAATGTGATTACTGTTGCTGTTAGTGGAGCTGGATCTGTGGAAAGGGAGAAAAAATAGTTGCTTCAAGGTGTGTGATCGCTTTAGGCCTTAAGACGTTTTCCACCACCCCCTTGGTAGAACCAAGTCAAAAGTGGGTTAACAAGTGAGCCGCCTCCAAGATATAATGAAGCCCATCTAAAACTAATGTTGATCTGTGTTTGCTGGCCCAAAGATCAACCATGAACTCATTAGCCCTTTAAGAACCCAATAGCAGAACCATATGACAGTGAGGATTTTCAAACAATCTACATAATACATGAGGAAATCACAATGCATGGATCATTTTTATGAATGTGTTCTCGTGTCCAATTTATAAAAATCAAATGGTAATTATGACCATTCTAAAGAGTGCCCTTTAAATTAGGGAGCTACTAAATGAACACCGACTTTTGCTCAATTAACAAAGCCAAAAAAGAAAAATATAAAAAGAAAAAATTTCCAAATCACCCCCCCTCCCTCCTCTCTCCTCCCCTTCCGGCCGGCAACAAGCTCAGTTGGTGGAGGGGGCCCTCCCTCTATCTCCCAGCAATAGTGAGATCATATATGCTAATCTCATTGCTGTAGGGAGACCATTGATATCCCAACGGCAGTGTGGGGGAATAGGTCAACCCGGCCACAGTAGCAATCCAACTTGGCCCAATAAGGGAATGAGTCATCTTGGATTAGGCCCAACAAATTGTAAAATAAAAACCTCCTCATTGTGACTCAAAGCTCCAAGCCTAAGTCCACCTATTAGGGTCCAAGTCTATAATAAACTAACATGGTTAGTTGAGGAGATCTATTATAAATGCATCTTTCCTCCACAATATATCCGATGTGGGATGTAGGCTAAATATAAAATAATGCAAGTTTCCAAATAAAAATATAGTTATCCAAAGGGTTATTATTCATGGGATTTTCAACATCTTTATGACATGAAAAATAAAAAAAATACGAGAAGTATTTTCTAACATCAAGACCCGAACCTTGGATTTCTTATTTTTTTTTAAATTTCAACAATTATGAATTAATGGGTCTTGCATTTGTTTAATCAACTAGATTTCTCTCTCCATTTTTTTTTTTGGTATATTAGTTAGTGAATTTTTTATGAATTCACCAAACAATTCTAAATTAACGTTATGCACATGAAAATGATGCTTCCAAATAAACTTGATAATTTGCATGTGTAAATTTTACATAAATAATTTTTTATATTAAAGAGTCATTTGCCTTTTAAGTATGGGATGTGTAAATGGGGTTCTACATGTATAAAGGCTAAATTGCACAAATTGTATGCGGGGCAAATGCATTAGTGCCTTTTTTGTGTATTTAATTGTATATCATTGCCTCATATATGTAAATAATTTACTTAAAATATCTATATCTACCAACCATTTTCACACCGCACTCATCCATGTGATTTACAAATGAGTATAGACAAATGTGATAATGGATAACTAGGTAAGTGTTTCACATTTGACTGAAACCTAACGACCTATAGGCTTCACTTGTCTCTATTGAACCAATTGAATCTTGATAGTTAGTGGCCCCCAAATGCAACCTTGGTCCAGACAGCTTATAATCTGTTTGCTCTTTCGATATTCGGCTTGTTAATTCTGCCCTTAGATGAGGGATTCTGGTGGGACCTTCTTTTGCTTTTAAGAAAAAGGTGGAGGGCTGGGCTTGGATAGGTTCTTTTTTTTTTTTTTTTTAACCCACAAATGTGAGGGTCAGGCTTGGACAGTATCAATTGGTTTGGACTTACCCCTATTATTATTTTTATTTTATATCATATGTTTGTATATTTAAATATTGAATAAAATGCCCCCCTTGAGGTATTTTCTTGGATCTACATTTTGAGAAACTTTATAATTGTTTGAGGTATTTTTTCTCGCCCGCATGTTGATAAACTTTATAATTCTCTATTCTTTTAGTGCAGGAAATAATTGATTTATATGAACTTTGTTGCTTGCACCTCTAAAATGAGTTCTGTTTAACGATTGGCATTTTACCTTTTGGATATCTTTGTGTTCTAGTTACCATTAAAAGAAGATATTTTTTTTATACTAACATCGCTTTTGGGGCTTCATATTGTTTTATATAATATGTTTTATATTTAAATAAATACTACAATGCCCGTTTTCAGGCACTTTTTGAGCTTCATTTTGAAAAATTTTTTTTTTTATTTTTAGGGCATAAAATAATGAACTTTTTATAAAATCTGTTGCTCTTACCCCTCTGAAATGAATCTAGTTTGATGATTGTTGTTTTACCTTTTGGATATCCTTTTTTTGTTCAAACATGTTTAAGATTTAAAAATTAAAAAGAAAAAAATTTGCTTCAAACTACATTGCTTATTGCTCGTTTCAGTGGATCGTCATTTAAGGAGGGCTTCTGCAGTTTGGTGCCTCCTCCTTTGTCAAAAGAAGTGAGAATCTGGTGCCTCTTCCTTGCAGTTGTAGTGACGAAAACTGTAATATCCCAGACCTGCTATATGCGCTAGAATATCGAGTAATAATGCATATATTTATTTCATGATTTTTTTTGAATTTTAATCTAAAATACTAAAATTTTCTCGTCAATATATATATATATTACGGTTACATAAAGAATTATTAATTTGTGAGAATATTATAATTATGACATTGAATTATATTATTTAAATAAATATTTCTTGGGTTACATACAAGTAATGAAAGTAAGATTTGTTTCAGGGTTGGGCCTGTGATCTTACCCATATTCTACAGGTTTGGATAGAAACCTAGTGGGACCTCTTTTTATTTTTGTTGTTTTTGGTAAATAGTGGGACCTCTTTTGTCATTAGAGAATGCAGTAGGAATAGAATATATAGTGAAGATATTTTTATAGGACCATACAGACTGGCCAGATCTTGCAAGTAATGTAAGGGTCTCAGTTAGGACTCCGTTTAAGTTATAAATTTGCATAAAAACTCTAATAGTTGGACAACCCATGTGTATTATATATATATATATATATTATGAACGGCCCCTTTTTTGTAATGAATATGATACTAAGAATGCAAAAAAGCAATTAATGTTAGTTTTAAAAAGGAAAAAAAGTTACTACATGACTTGTCTCTCATTAGAGGATAGAACGAAGGCAGAAACGCTCTTTTTAAATGGGGCATTCTTGAGAATTTTTCATATATATATATATATTATAAAGGCCCTCTTATAAACTTAAACTTAGGATAAAGTATGCTCAAGTGTGTGGCTCGCACTTGTGGGCCTACCTAGGGATCTACATGGGGATGTGGATGGAGAGATTTGAAAAACTCCCTATAACTATCCTCTCTGTAAAAGATCAGCTCCAACTGTAGTTTTTATCATTTTCATCTAGGCCTCAAAAATTTAGTGGTCAATAGTTCATTCGGATCATTGCACAGTCGATCAAATGGTTTAGTAAATTTATATTTGACAAATAATCGGTGATCATGTGCAATTCAAGGGGGATTGTGTGTTTAGTCTATTTGAATGGACCAAGGGTGGGCCCAAAGGGCTTAGGTTTAATAAATTTCTTATATAAGCTTGAATTTGGGAGAGGCTTGCCCATACATATATGAATAATTGTTCGTCGATTTTATTGTATAAAACTTATTTCGTTATAGCTAACTTATTATTTGATCTTATTAAGGTTTGAACATGTCACATGTATATCTGAATATTGCTAGTGGATTACTACATGTGCCACACATTATTGGTTTAACAAAGGATATTTATGTTAATATTTATGAATGATGATGGGTTATGTGATTGGAATGTGCATATGTTGTGTTATCTTTGTAAGTGAATGTTTCCTTCAAAGTACGAAGGGTAAATTCTGCAACTGATCACTCACAGGCTAGATAACAAATTTGATTTGGACTGAGCAGTTTATATCCACATGATGTGAGAAGGGTTGGTTATAGAACTTGCCCATTTTAGATGTTGAGGATATGTTGAAGAGATAATTAATATTTGAATTTGGGACACCAAGGAACTGTAATGACTTAGTTTGTTGGAGGAACCTTTGGACACCTGTGGATCACTAATACAAGAGGCTCAGAGCCGGGAACTATGTGGCTGTAGGCCATTTGCGTAAAATTTTTCTAACTTTTAAGTTAGTTGCATAGACTATAGATTAGCCGTTCAACTGATTACGGTCCACCCCTTATGTTGTGGAGGTGTGGGATTTTGAAGCCTGTACACACGGTGGTTTGGTTGTAGTATCAAGATAGACGTAGAAACCTTAATAGGACTTAACAAAAATGTCTCCTTATTAATTAAGACTAAGCTGAATATTTCATTCATTATATTGTTATTTGCACACATGCTTTTAAATGTAGAATTCTATTTTCACATAAAAAAATGCAGAAATTTATTAATTCAGTAGTACAAATTTGTGGATTTTCCCCAATTTAGGTAACCAAAACTTAGAGACTCAAGAAAATTGTGATGACCAAAAGATGGACTTGGGGATGTGCACTTGAGCGTAGACTCAAATAAGAATAGAAAAAGAACTATATTTTTTTTATTTTATTTAGTTGGACTTCCAAGACTTCTAGTGGTGTCTAGTTTTCATTTTATTCAATTATGCTCAGATTAATTTTATAATTCAATCTTTTAATATTAAAAGAGGAGTTCTTATTAATTTGAAGTCGTCGCATAGTCTTCGAGGGGCCGTGGATCCGGATTCTGGGTCGTAAAGCTCTTGGGTAGCCCCGGGCTTTGCCGTCCTATTGAGACTTTTCAAAATGCTCGGTTGACCCTTAACTCTAAAAATACAAGTCAACAAAAAATTTTTTTTTTGAAGCTCTGGGGTAGCCCTAATGGCCAGTCGGTCGACGAATCGGGAACCCGTACGCATCCAACCCTCCATCACGAGGCGGTTACGGACCCAGCCCCACCCTCATATCAGGACACGTGGCCCCACTTCCCCTAGACAGATGCAAACCTATTTATGTTGCTCTGTTGAGTCCCCTGTTGTTGTCCGCAGGCATTTCTCTTCTCTCCCTCTCCACTCCCCTCTCAAACCCTAAAAACTCTAATTCCCCTCCCCATGCTTTTACCCTCCCATCCCACCAAATTTACCTCCCTGCCACTCTCGTCCTCTCTCTACACCCCCCTCTCCTCTTCTCTCCGGACCCTGCCCTGACCGTCCGGCGATGGCGGCAACCACTGGCGGCGTCTCCTCCGTCTACGTCCACGTCATCGAGGACGTCATCAACAAGGTCCGCGATGATTTCCACAGCGTCGGCGTCGGAGAGGGTGTCCTCAACGAGCTTCAGGGGGTAATCAATTCCCCATCTCCCCCCTTTCGTTCCTTCCTAGGGTTTTCAATTTTCAGTGTTTCAATTTTCATTGATCATGTTTGTTTCGGTGGCTTCTAGCTCTGGGAGATGAAGATGATGCAATGCGGAGCGATCTGCGGCGAGACTGAGAGGGCGAAAGCTCCGGGACAGATCCCGCCGGTCCATGATCTGAATGTGCCTTACCAAGGGACGGAAGAGTATGAGACTCCCACGGCCGAGATGCTGTTCCCGCCGGTAATCTCTGGTTTCTCTTTCTATGGCGCGCTCGATTTGGGTCTTTGGATTGAAGTTGCATCTGGGGTTTCGCTGAAACCGCGGTTTGTTTGGAATATTGTTGTGGGGGGAGTGGATGATTATCCATTTTGAATCTCTGCTGTGAATTTGGAGTGGAATTGAAGTTGAGAATCAGATTGGGCAAGATTACTTTTAATAAAAAAAAGAAAAAAAATTTTGGGTTGGAACTATTACTTTGCGGTGGAATTCGGATGATAAGTGTTTCGGTTTAACGTGATTTCTGATTCTTGGTCTGCCCCAAATCCTATTAGGATCAATACATGTTACCAGCATAACCAGTCCAGCTATGTTATCCTCCAATTCAATCAGATGTAGTTGCTTATCACAAGTTGTTTATTGCATTATGTTTATGGTCATTTGCTCTCTTTTTCTTTTTTTAATTTTTTCTATTTAGTGATTTAAATGAATGTTGCTACTGCTTTGTCTTTTGATAGATAACTTCTTAACTTGCTATGTACATTTGGTTGTTTTTTTTTTAATTATTATATATTATGGTATAGCTGACTGATTATCTTTGTTATTTTTTCATCTTGGGTTGTACTTGCGGCCCTGCGGGGTTTAATGGATTTTAATGTGGGTTCCCTTTGCAGACACCTATGCAGACCCCCATTCAGACTCCTTTACCTGGAATTGAGAATTCCCTTTATCAACTTCCTGGAGGCAGTAGTGATTTTGCTCCTGTGCATGATAATAGGAGTGCAGCGGATTTGAAAAATGGAAGGCCCAGTCCTTATATGGTATGCGCATTGTGAATTACATTTTTTTTTATTTTAACTTTCATGGTATGTTTGGAACTGTCATGTTTGTAATTTAAAGCCTCTTTACTGGCTGGGAAAGGGCTAGAATGCTCTAGAGTGAAGGGATATGGGTTTGAGCTGTTCTCAAGGTCAAAGGGTATATTTGCATGTTACTGATACTCTATGCAGTGGATTTGAATATTAGAGCTGCATGTCTAGGTAGTCTTTGTGTTTTGGGCAGTATGGAAACAGGAAATCATTAATGAGCTAGGTGATATTGTTCTCTGAACTTTGCATTTTTAGACAATATTGCCAATAAACGGTAAAAGAAGAAAACAAAATTTATTTATTTATTGTTATTATTTTTTGAATGGTTACTTTCATTGCTTTCATTAAAACAAAGGAACAAACCGGTATGAAAGATTTATGCTTGTTAGTACAAATAGACAGGAAGAGGAAAACAACTAAGCAAAAGAAAGAAGACCCTCAACAAAATTGAGAGAACAACCACCAAACTGATCAATAGAAGGCTATTTCCTTCCGGTTGACCATAATTTGTTCAATTGAGTAATCTTTGAAAATAGGATTCAGCTTCATCCATTGAGCAATTGTAATTTTAACTCTTCCACAAAGCACCTCATCCATAGCTGAAATTCCTTCAAAACATCTTGTATTCTTCTCCTTCCAAATATGCCACATTACCGAAAGGAACGCCACCTTCCACATCTTCCTTCCTTAGAGAGATTCAACAGAGAAATTCCATTCCTCAAAAAGATTCAAAAGAAGCTCCGGAAGTACCCATATTCACCCAAACCAACTGAAGACTAAATCCGAAATATTCCTTGTGAACTTGCAATTCAGAAAAAGATGGTTCCCCATCTCCTCATCCTCCAAACACATAGAACAAGTGCTGACAATGATACTTCCTCTCTTCCTATGGTTGTCTAAAGTTAACATTCTTCCTCGAAGGGCGATCCAACCAAAAGCCAGCACACTAGGAGGTGCCTTAATTTTCCTAATTCTTTCTACTCTACTGACCCTCCCATCTCTTTTAGAAAGAGTAGAATAGAAAGAGGAGACTGAAAATAATCCATTTGTAGAGGGTTTCCACACCCCTGAATCTTCCTCTTCTCCGATAATTTGGAAGTCCCTTCAATACTTAGGAGATCCATAAGTTGAACCTCCTCATGCTCCTTCAAATTTCTTCTAAATATTGGCCACCAAATGAGCTGTCCATTTATCTTAGAATGTTCAAAATAACTTTTGACCCTTGCTTCCTTGACGATGGCACAGTTGGCCAAATCTGGGAATTTAGAAGCGAAAGGTTCTTCCCCAATCCAAGCATCTTGCCAAAAGAAAACCTTCTCGCCTGATTGAACCTGATATTTAATATTTTGCTGGAAACTTCTTTTTTTTCAGAGATAATGCCATTCCACACAGCTGAATATATAGTAGCAGTATCCTTAGCCTCCCATCCTTCCCTTTGATTTCCATATTTAGCCATAGTAACCACTCTCGAAAGACCTTCCGCCTCATCTCCTAGTCTCCAAAGCTATTTGCCTAATAAAGCTAGGTTCATGAATCTGGATCTGATTCCTAGTCCTCCTTTCTTTGATGAGCATACTGACTTCCAATTTATCAGGTGGTTCTTTCTTTTTTGTGCTTCTTCCCTTCCAAAGAAAATGCCTTTGCAACTTCTCAATCCTACTCGCAAACCCAAACCCAAAGTTAGCTTTCTAAGTTGATGACTTTCTCTCTACCCTTTCCACCACTGGATTCCATTCTACTTTTTTGGCTGACCCTAAGCAGAGAGGGAGACCAAGATAAGAAACCAGAAAGGATCCCACTTTGCAACCCAAAATTCCTGCAAGATGGCCCAACAGAGAATCCTCTTCTCTTATCCCTATCAACTCACTTTTAAAGAAGTTTATCTTTAACCCAAATATTCCTTCAAAACAGATTAGAATAGCTTTGATGTTTTTTATTTGAGCCTCATTAGCCTTGCAGAATAGAAGAGTGTCATCCGCGAATTGTAAATGTGATAGGGAAGGGGCTGTTCTTGTCACCTTGAAACCTTTTATAAGGTCTTTGTTTTCAGCCTCCTTCACCATCCTACTCAAGGCCTCTGCTACTATCACAAAGAGGAAAGGGGATAAGGGATCACCCTGCCTTAAACCTCTTTGGGCTTGGAAAAATCCTTTTGGGGAACCATTAATCAATATACAAATCCCCAGTCCACTCTGTCAAATGCCTTCTCCAAATCCAGCTTGCAAATGCGACGTGATTTCCTATCCTTGTCCCTTGAGTGACCACATTCATCGGCTAAAAGGACTCCGTCTAGGATCTGTCTCCCTTTGACAAAAGCTTCCTGCTCTTTGAAGTTGATCTCTGATATGGCTTTTTGAATCTTCCCAGCCAAAACCTTTGCAAGGATTTATACCTGCTCCCAATTAAGCTTATGGGTCTGAAATCTTTTATGCCAGTGTCCCCATCTTTTTTTTGGAATTAGGGCAATGAAGGAGGCTCCTAATCCTTTTGACAACTTTCCTCTTGAGTGGTACGCTTCCATGAATTCGAAAATATCCTCTTTAGCATACTCCAGAACCTTTGGAAAAATGCCATTGGGAAACCATCGGGACCAGAGCTTTGTCACCTGCTAGAGCATAAATAGCCTTACGGACCTCTTCCTCTTCGAACTTCCTTTCAAGCCATTGAGCCCTCTCATCCCAAATTTTGGCAAACTTCAGATTGCCCGAGGATGGCCTCTTCCAACACATTCGTGGCATGTACCCATAATGTATTAAGTTTTGACAGAAGAAACAAACCCCACTGAGAGAAGCTCAAAGACCAGGAGAAAGAGAGAGCAATTTTGTATTCTTGTTCTAATGTTGAGCCTTATGCATATTTAATAGAGAGATTAATATACTCAAACCAGTATTTTCAAATCTCTTAGTCTCTCTCTCTCTCTCTCTGAATGGTAACTTGACTCAAACTTTCAATGTTGTGGTAATGAGAATGAGCACCTTTCAACTGTTGCATGGGTGCTCGCGTGCCCAGGATGTTCAAACTTCAAATCACGGACTTTTGGTTGTTTAATTTATGATGTATGGAACTGTGCAGCTATTTATTTATTTATTCTTATACATGAATGATGTAATCAATCAGAAAGCAACCTGTCTGATATTCCCTATTTCTTGGCAGCAAGTACCTTCACCTTGGATGAATCAAAGACCTCTTGGTGTGGATGTTAATGTCGGTACGTTTAATGGGAAGTAAAAATTGATGAGTGCATAGCAATTATTATGGTTCCCTTCGCTTTGGGATATTTTTAAATAGAGTTTGATGGTACTTTTTCACATGGTTGATGAATGTTGTGGCTTATGTTTTTCATAGCTTATGAGGAAGGACGGGATGAGGTGGATAGAGGAACCCCTCATCAACCGTTGACACAGGTACTATGTTCTTCACTCTACTATTTTTCCATCTGTTTCATTAATCTAAGGAGCATTTTTGCTTTCTTTGACCAAAAGATTATATTATCAAGGAGGTAGAAGTGTTTAGGGTTATACATATTGATGTTCGGCTCAAATTGCTAGGACTTTTTTATGATGTCTTCTGGCAAGCGGAAGCGAGAAGATTATGCTTCACAAGTTAACCAAGGTGGATACATACCACAACAGGATGGAGCTGGAGATGATGCTACATCAGATGTTTTTGAGCTGGAGGCATGTCATCACTTACATTTTTCATGCCTTTGTCCACTTTATCTTCTCATCTTTTAATTGATTTCATCACTTGCTTGTTGGAGACATTTAAGTGTTTTGGTGTAGGATTATATATTTATGCTGGCCTGATCCCTTGCAAAATTGTAGTTTCTTGAACTCCATTATTTGCACCCTTATAATAAGGAAGGAAGAATGTTGTTACAACCCAATGTCAATAATCCATGAAATTGATCACCAGGAATTGAGGATTGCTTCATGGTTTCATGGATTCTCAAAGATCCTGAACCATCTGTTTGCATTTTATAAATAGATGGTTAAATTTGATACAACAAAGTCCCATGAAACTCAAAAACTATAGAGGGTCTCTGAATCAAAGTTCAATAAAACAAGCTGAGCTGGGTTGATTGGCTCAGTTTTAGCTTTGCTTGGACATTAAACAAACCACCTTGGGCTTGAGCTTGAGTGTTGCCTAGGTTGAGCTTGGTTTCAATGCACTTGTGCCAAGCTTGTTATCAATAGAATGATCTCAAGCTTGAGCATAGGCTTGATGAGAAATCAAGCCCAACTAAGCAAGACTTGAGCTCGGCTTGACAAACTTACAAGTTATCAAGTTTGAGCTCAAGTGAGGCGCAATTCAAACCATATTAGACTATCCTTAGCACCACTTATATGAGCACAACTGGAGCACCAATTTTAGGTCCAACATTGGAGCTTCACTATAGATGGATGAGAAACAACCTAAACAAAAAATTATTGGATTTTAGGAGGTGCAAATTTGAAGGCATTAACAATCATAGTCAATTTTGGTGTAAAAATATATGGTAGTATAGATATATTTTTGGGGGTAAATCAGGTTGGTAATATAGTATTGTTGTGAGGATATGATCATTTCTGATGTTATTGAATATTACAACAATTAAGTTATTTTTCAAACCATCGTAAATAATGTTAATTTATATATGTAGTAGTATACCCTGATTAAATATATTTTTGAAAAATTTAAATCCTAAATTATATTAATGAAAAAAAAATTGTTGTGAGGATATGATTATTTCTGATGTTATTGGATATTATAGGAATTGAGTCATTTTTCAAAGAGCTGTAAATGATGTTAATTTACTTCTGTTAGTAGTATTCCCAGAATAAATTGATTTTGAAAAGTTTAAATACTAAATTATATTGACACAAAAAAAAAAAAACAATTTGTGGTGAATATATGCTTAAAAAATATATATTCATCGAGCTGGTTTGAGGCTTTGAGCCCCTTAATAAGCCAAGCTTGAGTCAAGCCTATTAACAATTTGAGCTCTCGCTGACCCTACTTTTGACCTTCGCTTGTAAGAGAAGCCGAGCTTGAGCTTGTGCCTAAGCTGCACTGGGCTGGAGCAAGGGAAGATAAATTAGTGGTCACCACCATCACTATGCAAAGGGTATTTCTGTCATTTACATGTTTTTAAAAATTGGACCCTATCTTACCTTTCGGCTTTATGACAAGAACAGCCTTATTTTTGTGGGCTTTGCCTGGCCGCCTTGGGCTAGGCCTCAAAGGCTGAACTAGCATAATATCCCGTGCTAAGCACGGGCATGCGCTACAGTGCTAGGGTCTACGGTTCCCGTGCCATCTAACTACTTTTGAAAAATTTCTGATAAACAACTATATATTAGCATTGTGTGGAGTGGTGGTTAGGTGAGATATTTCAAAATGCAAAAGGTTATGAGTTTAAATCCCACCACCTACTCCTTTTTTAGCTTTTTACTAAGTCTCAGTAAAGAGGTCAAAATTGAAATGAACCTGGTCAAAATTGAATTCAATACCCTCAGCTTTAATAGATTATAAATTTATAATTGAGAGCCCACTCTTCACATAATGTCTCTAATAGTCTTCCTCTCCTCCGCATTCCTTAAATTTGTAACCTTTCTGTTTGTCTTACTAGAGCTGATTTTGACTTTCTATGGGTGTATTGAAACCATCTCAAATAATTTCTTTAATCTATATCTTCTTCTGTATCAACTACTGTGTTTCTCTTATGTGTATATTTCTTAATTTTACGTGCAAAAAAAAAGCAGATGAAATATTACGATTTAAATTCAATCTTTGCAGTTGAAGAACACGTATAGGTCGTTCTTTGTTTGAGAATCAAAGCTTTAGTGAAATGCTTGCTTATATTGTGGTGAAGTCCTCTGCTTTTTCTTTGGGTTAGGGATCAACTGTTTCACATATATTCAGTGGCTTTTGTCTTCATTACATATGGTCAAGCTCTTTTGTAATTGAAGGATGGCCTTTTAGTTTACATTATTTGTCAACTTTTAAACTTGTTCATATCATGGTTCAAATTTGTGGTTGCAATTGATCCTACAAGCCAATTTGTTGCAGTACACAGCCATTGTGGCACATCACAATGTGAGATTTTGTCCAAAATCAAAAGATTAAAAAAATCTAGAATATTGGAAAATGTTAGATTCCTTTTTTTTTTTAATTAGGACACTTTTTTTATAGGACAATTAGGACACCTTATAAAAGCTATTATTTGTTGCTGAAGTTAGATATGCTTTGCATCATTGTTTTGTGAGAATTTGCTCAATTTGTTCAAATTTAATAAGTGATTGAAATATATTTGCTAAAACTTGTAGAATTACTAATATAAAACTCATATAGTATGCAAACAAAGTAAACGTATGCTGCCAATTACTTTTTAAAAAACTATTTTACTTGAATCAATCCAACAATATGTAAATTTGACACTTAACGAATTAAAACATAACCACATAACAATTCAGAAAATCTTTCTAGGAGTGTGAGCACGCACTTGGATGGATGAATTCATCATGGAGAACATTGTGCAGGCTGCATATCATCGTCATCATTGGTTTTACCATAGTGATGGTTCTATTACTCATGGCAGAATCCATATGGATAACACACTTGTTCCTGTGATTACTTGGGCTCATTATCACTTTCCTTTTCTCAATTCCATCTCCTTCTCTTAGTGCATGTT
This sequence comes from Sextonia rubra, assembly GCA_037013555.1. Lineage (NCBI taxonomy): Eukaryota > Viridiplantae > Streptophyta > Magnoliopsida > Laurales > Lauraceae > Sextonia > Sextonia rubra. The sequence continues at coordinate 130,103,911 of JASUAD010000001.1, forward strand.
TGGTAACGTTCCATGGTTATGAATCCTATCCGGTTTTTGTCACGAACGAGTAAAACCCACATTTGGAAAGCCAATGATTTTATCACTACAGATTTGAAGAAGCCACCAAAGGAAGGATTTCATGGGTCCGACCTCCCCCCATAGGATCCCATAAATCCTCTATTGAAAAGGGGGAGGGAGTGTAAATGCCATTTTCATTGCAGGGTAAAAAACCCTATTCTTGATCTAGACCCCTTTGCTTTCGTTCAACTAGTCTCCACCTCACTGTTGATTGAATCCTGCCTGCTCTCTGCTTATTTGCCAGCGCTGGTCGCAATGGAATATCAGAGCAGATCATTCTCTCTCTCTCTCTCTCTCTCTCTCTCTCTCTCTCTCTCTATTTCTATTTCTCTCCCTCCCTCTCTCTCTTCTCTCTCCCACCCTCCATCTTGCGCCCAAACCTGGCTCAATGCCCAGATCAGGTCTGTTCATCTAGCTCAATCCTTCTGTCTATGCCTATTTCTCTCAATCCTTCTTTCTCTTTCACCCAAACCTGAATCCCCAAACCCAGCAGATGCCTGGTTTACGTTTTTTTTCCCGGATTACGAGGTTCCATGGAAGGAGGAGGGAGATGGAGATCGACGAAGACGGCGAAGTGAAGTTCCATGTAAAATGGGTCTCTATCTCCCTCGTTACCTAACATTGGCCAAACCATTTTTGATTGATTTTCTTGCAAGTTTTGGGTGTCAAATGTCATTTCTATGTATTGTATCAGTTTTTGCTTTCTTTCTTTCTTCCTTGACATGGGTCAATATTCATAAAAGCCCCAAAATGAAACATCATCAGCTTCTGCAGATTTTGGTATGCTTGCCAAACATGAATTTAAGAAATCATTCCTGATTTTCCTGTGCTAGCCAAACTTGGTTGCCAATGAAGTTTCCAATGAATCCTCTTCTCATGAATCCTCACTGAGCAAAGCCCAATTCCGGTGGCAGCAAGGAATCATCTGAAGAGAGGATTCCTCTCTCGTTACCAAACATGCCCTTAATGACATTTCTTTGCATCTTCTTATTATTTTTCCTTTCCAGACCACTTTATTTTTGGTCAAACCATCACTTCCTTCTTTTTCATTTGGGTTTCATCCTGAACATTTAAAATAGATAAATCTATAATCTATGTTGAACTGTTAGGCTCTGTCCTCAAAAGACTTTCACTTTACAGATGGACTGACCATTCTCAATGTTTTCGGAAAAGGGAAAAAAAGAATGTATAATATTGTGTTAGCAGATTTATCCTTAAATTAAAAATATGAATTTTCTTCTTCTTAATATATAGTATACTATAGCATGATAAAAAGCACACAAAATTAAAGGTTGCCTCCTCCATGTCACTCCATTGTCTGAAACTGAGTCCTTCATTTATCATCTCATACCCATTATACCATCCCTAAACCATAGAACCCATAATTCTTTAAGGTGGCCACCGATGATTGTCATAATTGACAACCATAACTTCTCCTCGTGATTTGGTTTCTGTATTAATATATAAAAGCTATATCGTATACCTCCTGTAACAAAAACAAAGCTAGGAAATGAAGACCCAGTTCATAGAGATCTCAAGCCCTGACCCATTAGAGGAAGAATAGTACAAAATAACAAATGGAACACATTCAGCAGTAGGTGAGGGCTAGAGACTTGCCCTTTGGGAAGGCAGTCAGCTTCAGTATTAGCATAGTGATCGATGTGAGAGAACAATACTTGAAGGTTTCGGACAAGATCCAAAATTTCATCTGCAACAGTAACTGTCTTCCAAGGGCCTTTAGCTTCACAATAACCCTAGCGAATAGCACAAGAGTCCCCTTCAATAATTTACTTTTTGAGATTTAACCAATGAGCTTCTCGAAGGCTAGTCCCAAGAGCAAAAAGTTCAGCTTCATTGGATGAACAAGTTCCCATAGGTCCCAAAAAGGATAGAACAGTAATACCCACATCATTCTGAATAATACCTCCCACACCAACCAACCTCGGATTACCATAGGCACTACCGTCAAAATTAAATTCCAGGCCATCTGGGGAGGGGGAATCCAACTGTGGATAGCACCAAACACAGCTGGGGAAGAAAAAACCCCCTCTTTCCAGTTCTGCAAGATCGTATCCACAAGGAGACCCATAATGCCACAAGGAGCCTAACCTTGTCCTTAACCAGAACCTTATTGGAGACTTTTGAGGCCCTTGAGCATTCTGAGTGGAAGTTATCCATGTGGAAGAGGAATTCCCTTTCTTAAGTTGGGAAGGATAATGATGATAAAGGCATCTGTTTCTAATTTTCCCATGCATGATGATCAAGGCATCTGTTTCTAATTTTCCTATGCGCCATCTCTTCTTCTGATGCTGATGGTGGTTAGGTAGAAAATGGACCATATTAGAAGGGATTTTTTATGGGCCAGGTGTGATAGAAAGAAATTGCACTTGATGAAAATGTTGTGATGTATCAAGCCTATGCGGTTTGGGTTTTGGGAGTTTGAAGTTAAAAAATTGGGCGTAGTTATACAAATGGTGGTGGAGATTTGGAGAGAACAAGGAAGCTTTGTGGAGAAGGGTTATTGAATTAAAATATGGTGAGGATGGGTGAGGTTGGTTTCCTAGTATTGCCCTTGGGTATTGAGTGCCAGGTTTGTGGAACAAATTTTTTTGAGGGTGGGGTTTGTCTCTATTGTTAGAGGGTGGCCTTGAGAAGGGAGTGGGTTTTGAAGTGGGGGAGGGGAGTAGAGTCCAATTTTGGGTCGATGATTGGTTGGGGATGGGTCTTTTGCCTCTTTCTTTTCAGTGGAGTCCAATAAATTAACTTCTATCAAAGATTGTTTTGTGGGGGAGGTGGGATTTGTTTCATGGGATGTTGCTTTTAAGAAGAGTCCTATGTCAGCTTATGGTGTTTGAGTTGCCGTTGAGTTTGCTTGCTAATTTTTTTTTTGCAGGGAAGAATCATACACCTGCATTTGAAAGCCATGTCTGTTTGGTGCATTTTCTTTGAAATCTTTCTACAAAGAGTGGGTAGACGTGCTGCCTACCAACCCTTGTAGCTTGCATGTTTGGTTGGGATTTAATGCAGGAGCAAAATCGAATAATTTAGATGATCTAGCCTGTAGATCCAGTTGATGGACCAAATGGGGTCTTGATCCACCTTTTACAGGGCCCAATCAAGTGGAAATACCTAATATCCAAATCTAACAGTCCAAATAGGTCCAAGCTGAAAGTATTGATTATTATTATAGGATCAAAACAGTCCCTAAACAGGTGAAAGATCCAGAAACGTGCACATCCTCATTCTCTCTTTATTTTATTGTGTTTGGAGACCCTTCTTATTCAAGTGCAATCAACACTCATTTATTGAGAATGCTGTTATACTTATTTTGGAATTTGGGGATTGGATCAAATCACTTGCCTTATAGTATCCGTTAAATGCAAAAACAGCAAGTAGTGCAAAACAACCCATAGAAATCCTCAACACAAATTGTCCAAGGCTCTCCACATACTGGTACAACGAGCTGATCTCAAGCTCATTAAGATATATTCTCATCTTATTAGTATGAGGGTCATTTAAGTATGGTTTTATTATTTTTCATGATGTAAGATCAATGGCTTAGATTTATTTTAGGGCTTTAAACATTGTCAGTCTTATTTAAAGCTTGGTGTATGGATGTCGTACTCTAGTTTTAATTTATCTTTCATATGTTTTTAAAAGAAGTTGCTTTGAGCGCTTTCGTCTTATTAATTCTCCCTTGGTTGAATACCTCGCGTCAGATTGAAGATCTAGCAAGGATTTTTGCAACCAACTGTAAGGGAATCCATTTTTCTCCCTGTTTAAGTTGATTTTCTATTTAATTGAAGATTGGGGCAGATCTGCGCTTCCCTGACCCTAACTGCATTAGGATTGGCCCCTGCTAGAGTGTAAGCGCTTCAGTAGCTTGTAGGTTTGGGTAAGGTGTTTATTGTGGATAATCTTTGGAGGAGAGGTTTGTCTATGGTGGTCATTTCAAATTTATGTTTTCTTTATAGATAGAAGAGGGAATTGCCTGACTACCCGTTCTTCCCTTGCTATTTCTCATTATTTGCAGTGGCAGTGTTTGAGATGGTGCAGTATTTTTTGGTGCTTTTTGGGATCTTTGTCGAGTTTATTGAGATGTGGAGATTGTCTCCTGTTTTTGGGCATGGTGTGGTCCTTTGGAGGCTTGTTCCGTTCACTTTGGAATTGTCAGTTCGGAAAGGGAGGAATAACTTATTTTTTTTTTCTTTTTTCTTTTTTCTTTTTGGGTGTTTTGAGTGAGGGGGGAGCGTCTATGTCTGGGGCTGACCTTCTATCTTTGGTGATTTTTGAGATTAGTTTAGTGGGCTACTTCTAGAAGTGAGTTTCATATGCATAGAGTTGCTGACGCTTTCCATGATTGGGAAGGTTGCTGACACTTTGTCAAGGGGTTTCGTAAGGTGAGAATAGTGGTGAATTGGTCTCTGATCAGTGTGTTGACTTTTACTGTGGATGGAATAGTGAGGGGAAAACCAGGGCCAAATGTGTTGGTGGTGTTGTGTTCTCTGAGCAAATTGGTATCAACGTAGTAGAATGAGGAGGAAGTGTTAACTATTTTAGAAGTGCTTCAAATTTTTGTGCACTCTTTCCGTGTTAAGTTGATCATGGAGAGTAACTAAAGGTATACTATTGCTCGGGTCTCTTCTTCCACGATGGTTCCTTGGAAATTATCTTTCTTTTCAAGAAAATCAATTTGTTGTCTTCTTTGATTCACGTGGAGTTCACTCATATTGGGTGGTCGGTATGTTTTTCTCATTGGCTAAACAATAGGCTGAGATCTTCTTCATTCATTGCTTTTCCTGTTATTTTTGGTTATCTTGGTTTAAGGCTTTTATACCTGTATAGTCCAAACATCCTTGTGCAGTTACTTTCTGTATCCCTTATGGTTTTAATGAAACACTTTGTACGAAAAAGAAAAAATGCTGATAATTCTCAGCTTTATCTTTTTGTGTTTGAGTAGCTTCAGCACTCTCTTCTCTATTCTGCATCCTTTTTAAATTATTACCTTAACATGTGGTTTTCTGTGCCTGTGTCAGTTTTGGATATTTTTATTGACATATGTTATCAACAACCATTTCCTGTGTTAATATGAACTTCTGAACTATTCCCTGGTCACACTGTTGCGATTCAGGTCAATCAAGTGAAAAATACATCGGGCAGAAGTGGCAGAGATATTGTGAATGTTGAGACATCATTAATGCATGGTGCAAGGGTTGCTTCAAGGATTCCGCAGCAGGATGGAATCCATGATGGGTTTGAGGATGTAAACTATCATTCATCACGTCTTTAGCAGATTCTTTTGTGTTTCCGTTTGTGTTGTTATTAATGATTCTTCTTACTTTTTTTGTTCTTTTTGAAGTTGTTGCGTATGCCAGGTGTTGCCAATGAAGACTACAACACACCAGTTCACCAGGGTAAGTTTTGCAGATAAATATCATGTTATATGTGAGCTGTTGACTGAACGCTCTTTCTTTTCTTTTTATGTAGATCTACATGGAACGCCAAATATTGGAACACCAAATATTGGCACACCAAAACCTCCTAAAAATGAAACTGGGGATGATGATGAGCCACCTTTGAATGAAGATGATGACGACGATGATGATTTGGATGATTTTGAGCAAGGAGATAATGAGCCTAGTACTCACCATTTAGTATTGGCTCAGTTTGATAAGGTAATTTTGGCAGATAATAGTTCTTAGTATGTTCTTACCTGCCTTATTTCTCAGCTTTCCATTTCCACATTTTTTTTTCTCTTGTGATTTGGAATATCTACCTCCTCCAATTGCTGCAATGTTTTCTACATATTTCTCAATTTGGCAATTGTGGTTCTTGTCTTCTTCCATCTGCATAGGTGACAAGGACCAAAAGTAGATGGAAGTGTACTCTCAAGGATGGTATAATGCATTTCAACAGAAAGGATATTCTTTTCAATAAGGTGCGGTACAGTGCTCATGCTATACTTGTCTAATATAAATGGCTGCATGGGTACATGATTTGTGCTGTCTTTCTCTTTTCTTATTATGTTTCAAGAATGACCTCAGGATGATTCAACTTCTGCTGTCAATGATAACCTTGAAAATTGGCTTGAATTTTTGTGAAGATTGAATCATATGTATGGATTGCAACCTCAATCATGACTTATATTTATTGTCTCAAGTGTAAGAAAAAAAAATGTTTTGTTTGGACTGTAAATTGTATGATTGATAATTAAAAGAAAAAACTATTCATATAATTAGTATTAATATTTTGAGGTATGATTCAATTTGGATCATATGATATGCATTTCAAATAGTGAAATATGCAATTTTGATGACTGGATTGAACAATCCTTTCCTGATGTTTACCTTTGTCTTCAAGGATTTTATTTGCTGTCCTTGATATTCTTTACATAGTCTTGCTACTGGTAGAGACCCATAGTTGTGAAAACCGTTTCAGAGGCTATTTTGGTTTGGCCTCCAAATGAAAATTTTTGGTTGATGTGGAAATTTCGGTGAAACTTTTTGGGCTTAAGATTTGGAAAATACCAAAAATTAAATATATATATTCATAAGATTAATATTAAAAATTACAAGTATGAATTCATACATCTAATTTATTCTACAAAATCAACTAAGGTGATGAAAAGAAACATTATAGATCAACACAGCAGAAAAAATAAACAAGGCCTATCAGCCAGAGTCTCACTGCCAAGTTGTCTGTTGGCCATATGGCCACGTCCCTATCCCAACTGTCTGGCTCTGGTACAGCAAAAAAAAAAAAAAAAGAAAAACACACACACACACACACACACAAAGATTAAGAAAGCAACCGACAGAGGATTCCCACTAAGGTTGCAAACTTGCAGCCCATATAAAAGCAATATGAAAAAAAAAGAAAAAAAAAACAGAAGATGAATGATGAATCTCATTTCCATATAAAAGCATACTTGGAAGTAGATGAGAAGAACATGGCAGCAGACAATACCTGAAGAAAATGAGCAGAAGCCTGGAAGGAGAAGAAGAAATCTGCAGTTGCAACTTGTGAGTTGTGAATGAAACCCACGAGATGAAAGGAGATGAAGCAACAACAGTGAAGTAGTAGCCAGCAAGGTGGAAGGAGCACTGGAGGTAACCTTTCTTCTTCTTCTTTTTCTTCTTCCTATTTTCTTCCTCCCCTCTTTCATTTTTTCTTTCAACGATATTAGGGCCCAAAAGTTAAAAAGGGGGCTATTTAAGTTATATAATTACAAATTACCCCCTTTCTTCTTCTTCTTCTTCTTATTCTTCTTTTCCTTTCTTTCCTTTTAAACCAGATGTCCATATTTTCTTGAGAGGCCCATTTCGGATGAATTTCTAATGCGGAATGGAATGAAGACGCTGGGCGGCAAGGTAGAAGCTGGAGATAGAGAAGAAAATTGGGCTCTCACAAAACTTCAGTCGCAGGAGGTGTCAGAAATTGGGCTCTCACCAAACTGTAGTAGCAGGAGTCGTTAGAGATTTCAAAGAAAACTTGAAGAAACTTAGGGAAGATCCCAAAACTTTTCATTTATCATTCATAAGTACTGAGCCAAAAAGGCTTTACAATGCTTAGATAGATAAAAGACTAATCCTAAGACTAATCTAGACCACCTAATCACATTGATGGCCGAGATTAAAATATCATTAAAACATCTTATTAAAATAACTTAAAGCAAATAAAACCCTAAATAAACTAAGATAGGTGGGCTAGGCCCAAAGACGGGTTGATCCATGGGGGACCATGGGTCTGTCCTGCATCAATTCTCCTCTGCTTGGAGAAAACTCGACCTCGAGTTTTAGTAGAAGTCCTCCAAGGTCAAATATCGAGAGTACAAATCTTCGATGTGCTTTTCTTGTCAACAGTCTATCCCTAAAAATGAAATCAATGTGAGGGATATCAATGAGTTGCATAACTTTTTCAACACTGGCCTTCTCTTTGGTGGAGACAAGCTTTTCTGAATGTGATTTTATATTCATATCCATTGGATCTTCAGGTTGATTGCTAACCATATTCAAGTCTTCAAATTTACTTATTGCTAGCATCTGTTGTTCATCATTTTCAACCTTCAAAACAACAACCTGTTCGAGTGATGATGTATTTTGCTCTTTAGGAAGTGGACTTATGATCAGATCCACGAGATGATGAGACTCCTTGTTGTTTTCTTCACTGTGTATTTCTTCTTGTTTCTCCTGTGCTGCTTGATCAACACTGTCTAAATTGATCATGGAAGCATTTCTTTCCCGGTTTTGTTTCTCAATATCAGTCTGAATATTCTCCACAGGTGGTTCCACAACATTGGATTTTTCCTCTTGTAACTTACCTTTTCGGAGGCGATAATGTTTTATCAAACGTTCAACACGAATCGCTTCCCAAAATGCTTCGTACATATTTTTACAATCTTTTTGCATATTTTTCCATATGCTTAGTCTCAAACCTTCAACAAAGATTATAACATAATGTTCATCACTCTCATATAGTCCACAAAATGCTTGTAGTCTTGAAAATTCATCACCATATTTAAGAACTGATAGCTTCTTACCTTATCTTAAATTTAGAAATTGATCGAAGTAGGCTTTATTATCACCATACCATTGTCCATACGTAAGTGAATATGTCACTCCAAGCACAGCACGGTGAATTATCAACAATAGCTCTTCTTCTGATTCCATATGGAAGACTTTCTAAAATAATGCACTTTTTTTTTTATTTTAAGAAAATAAATCAATCTGACCTGTTGTGTAGATCTTTTCAAAACAAGCGCACAGAATCAAACATATCTGAAATTGAAGTCCGGATGGTCCTGACGCAAAAGCAAGTTACTGCTATCCAATTTGGTCAAACCCACTCTTTCATTGAGTGCTGATGTGACGGTAACGGCACCTCTAACGTCAGCAATTTGGTGCTAATCTGTTTCTACCTAACGGGTTGGGTCCGCCTGACCCGAACTAGACCTGAACTTGTACGTGACCTGGCATGGCCCAAACTGAAAGCCAAGGACACCTTCTCTTTTTTTATTTTTTTATTCACAATGGAGTTGAATTTGAGCCTAATTGAAGTTGGCCAAACTGAAGCTTCTTTGTTTAAATGTTAAAGGGGCCAATGGTGGACTTGGGTCAGGTTCACCCAACCCAACTTATCACTGCCCTCTCTCTTGTTCTTTGTGCGAGAAGGGAAGAAAAGAAAAGGGGGGTAAGCCTCTCTCTTGCTGCTGCTGGCTTGGATGGGAAGAAGATGAGGGTTGGTGTTTGCGGATGGTGACGATGGCAAAGCTGGAGGCGAGATGGTGCTGGTGATGCTCAGCGATTGGAAAGGCGTGCGATAGCGATGAGGTGAGGTGCTGGCGACTCGACGAAGATGATGGTGGCGATGGGGCTTGATGCCTGATGGGGGCAACAACGAGATGATGACGATTGGCTGTGCTTTTCTTTTTTCTCCTTCTTTTCTTCTATTTTTTTTTCTTTTCTCTGAACTCAGATTTGGACTTTCGGGGTGCAAGGATGACGACAATCGAAGAGTGCAACAACGACGACGATGGAGGTATGACGGTGTGACGACGTCCTCTGTTGGTTTCTACAACAGTAATGGCTTCTGTTCTCTCTCTCTCTCTCTCTCTCTCTCTCTCTCTCTCTCTCTCTCTCTGCTTCTCCTTTTTTTTTTTTGGGTGTTCTAGTTCAGCTGAAGTGGATGAATGGATCAAGCATTGAGGGAATAGGGTTTTGGTATTGGATTAGGTCGCGGGTTGTGGGGGTTTGGTGAATGGGGTTTTAGTTTGGAGATTAAGGTGGTTTGGGGTTTTGACGAGGATGAGGGTGTGGTCGTCAGGTGTTTTTTATTTTTATTTCTGTGTTTGGCTGAATGGGTAAAGAAGGTGACTAAGAGAAGGAGGGTTTGGGTGTCACAGTGGCTAGGTGGGTTGATGGCGATATCGGTGAAGGTGATGCGATCCTAGGATTGATGATGGGGACTGGGTTTTCGGATCTCAGATTCGGGAAGAGTATGGAGTGGGCATTAGATCTGGGGATTTTGGGGTTGAGTTTTCAGATCTAGGATTAATGATAGTGGTAATGGATGAATCGACAACAATGATGACTGTCGAGAATCGAATCCGGGGATGGATCGATCTTCGTCTCTAATACCAAATAATGCGGAACGGAATGGAGACGCTGGGCGAGCAAGGTAGAAGATGGAGATAGAGGAGAAAATTAGGCTCTCACCATACTCCAGTCGTAGGAGGCGTTAGAAATTGGGCTCTCACCAAACTCCAGTAGCAGGAGGCGTTAGAGATTTCAAAGAGAACTCAAAGAAACTTGGGGAAGTTCTCAAAACTTTTCATTAATCATTCATAAGTACTTAGCCAAAAAGGCTTTACAATGCTTAAATAGATAAAAGACTAATCCTAGGACTAATCTAGACCGCCTAATCACATTGATGGTCGAGATTAAAATATCATTAAAATATCTTATTAAAACAACTTAAAGCAAATAAAACCCTAAATAAACTAGGATAGGTGGGCTAGGCCCATAGACGAGTCGACCCACGGGGGACCATGGGTCTGTCCTGCATCAATTTCTCATCTCGGGAATTTCATCTAAAATTGGGCCAAATTGACTGAGATGATGAATTCCGGGCAAAATTGAGCGAAAACTTTTAAAGTGTATTTTGTTTCATTATGAAGCCCAGACCCAAAAATATCAGAAATCTTGTTTAAGACAAAATGATTTATCGTTTGAAATGGGCCTTTTTAAGAAAAAATGGACATTTGGTTAAAGAAGAAGAAGAAGAAAGGGGGTAATTTGTAATTTTATAACTTAAATAGCCCCCTTTTAACTTTTGAGCCCCAATAGTAGAAAGAAAAAACTGAAGAGGGGAGGAAGAAAAGAAGAAGAAGAAAGGTTTCCTCTGATGCTCCTTCCACCTTGTTGGCTGCTCCTTCTCTGTTGTTGCTTCATCTCTTTTCATCTCGTGGTTTCATTCGCAAGCCACAGCTGCCGACTTCTTCATGTATTTTTTTTCTACCCATCTTCTTCTCATCTACTTCCAAGTATGCTTTTATAAAGAAATGAGATTCATCATTCATCTTCTCTGTCTTTTTCTTTTTCATATTGCTTTTTATATGGGCTGCAAGTTTGCAACCTTAGTGAGATTCCTTTGTCTATTGCTTTCTTAATCTTCGTGTTTTCCTTTTCCTATATGGGAGTTAGACAGTTGGTACTGGGATGTGGCCATGTGGCCGACAGGCCTTGTTTATTTTTTCTACTGTGCTGATCTATAATGTTGTTTGTTTGTTTGTTTTTTTTTTGTTACCTTAGTTGATTTTGTAGAATAAATTAGATGTATGAATTCATATTTTTAATATTAATCTTCTGTTATATATATATAATTTTTTGTATTTTTCGAAACGTAAGCCCGAAAATTTTTTCCAAAATTTCCAAATTGACAGAAAATTTTCATTTGGAGGCCAAACCAAAATAGCCTCCGTAACGGTTTTCACAACTATGGGTAGAGTATTTTCTTAAGGCAAGAATGGAGCTTTCCAAGTACCAATGTGCAAAGTGGCACTAGTGGACCAGGTTTTTGATAAAGACTATAGTTTGTACATCAATGATGTCCATATTACTAATTGGGTCTATTTGATGGATTATTCTTTTACATTTTCAATGCGCCCAAATTTGTGGAGTTACGACAACATTTACCAATGTATAACCATTTGGGTAAATAAGGTTACAATTTTAGTGTGTTTTTGTTTGGTCCTTGTCATAGTAGTGGTAGCATTAGCAAGGACTGCGGCAACTGTTGTGCGAGCCACATGACGGGGCCCGCTCCTCACCAATCTAAACCGATCACCAAATAGGGATCCCTCCTCCCCTTTTTCATTTCCCTTTTCCCCCTCTCCTAACCATCCCTATTAGTAAGTATCTTGGGGTTTGGCACCCATCCAGAATGGATTGTACTTTTGGATCGATGGATTGAGGGTCAAAGGCATTTTTATATATGAAGCCGTTAAACTTGTGAGCTGATGAATGTAGGAGTTAGCGGCATGAGATTTGCTTCAAACTTGATATCTGGGGCAGTCCCCCTTGAATCTTTCCATCCCTCTGGTCCTATCCCCAGATTGAACCCACAATGGGCCCCACGGCTATTTCGCTCCCACGGTTCACATGGCGAGTTTGCATCGAAACCCCACCCATGTGTGTATGCGCCCCTCTGCCCCCCTCTCCCACCTACTTGTGTATGGTAATGGATGGCCCACAAGTTTTCACCATCCAAAACAAGTGCATAATCGATCCAACAGTCTAGTCCATTTGAATGAGTGCCATACTCAGGATAAGTGCTGCTCGGATGGATCATCAGGTGGGCCCTACTAGGTGTTTGCACATGGTGTGCTTGCAAAAGGTGAGCACTGATGCTTGGTGGGACAATGAAAATTTGTGGGTTGTTGATCAAGTGGTTAAGATTATGATATTATCATCTGAGCCTCCATCACCATACACAAGTAGGGGGGAGTGGAGATGCTTCAATTCCAACACACACTCCCTAGCCAAAATCCCTAGGTGGGCCCACAAGCATTTGGAAACTTGAGCTCATGAGCTTAGCAAAGAGGGCCTTTATATAGGTAATCCTCTGCCGAGCTCATGAGCTCAAAAGCTCAACATGTGGAACTCCTAGTTGGGCCCCACCTTATGGTCCATCCTTGTGGGCGATAAAATAGGGACCCCCTTGATAGTCATCTATCCCTGGCATTTGGCACCCATCCGAAAACTTTGTCCATTGTCAGTATCTTACAGGTTTTAGGTTTTCTTATTTACTAGAAAAACTAAATCATTTCATTTTCAAGTCATTATCAGAATGAGAAAAAGACGTAGGAAGTTGACAGAAGTTGGATGTATGCAACCTCATTTGCATATTTTGTTTACTATAGGCATCTTGCCCTGGAAACAATTTCCCAGGTAGAAGTCATTCAAGCTTTTCTTTCCCCTTAAGGACACATTTGGGATTCTTAGGAAGTGTGCATTTTAGAAGGGGGTGAGCGAAAAGATCTACATTTTTCTTTTGGTTTGTGCATGCCAAAGAACATAAAAAAAGCAACTCCCAAAGAGCACCAGATTCTACAATAGTATATACTTCAAAACATACCTCAGGAGCATTGCTAATTGCATAGCTGATTGATTCTTGATTGATTGTAATGCCATCTTGGGAATTAAGGACTATAATACTGAGATTGTAAAGAGGATTATATAAAGAGGAGAGGCACTATTCCATCCTCACCTATGATGCCCATATGTGACATGGATACAGTAGAGACATGCCATAGACACAGCAAGGACATGGATTTTACATGTAAAAAGTGAAGTGTTGGATACAATACGTTGCCCATTTTGAAGTGCATCATAGATCCTCACCAATATCTCTCTTCTTATCACTCTGTCAGTGCAGGCATGCTTCTGTTATTGCTAGTGTTGTTGCTATATCCTGATGCCGCTTGAATCATCAATTTGAATCATTAGTGTTGATTTTGATGCAGTTATATTTTGTGTTTTGGATTTTTTTCCATTGGAGAACCTGTTGCTTAATCAAGCTGGATATTTTTCTGCCTTTTCCAACCCAGACCAACCTCTTGCTTTTCAAGGATCTGAAAAGCAGCAGGTGCTGAGTTTGTATGATAAAGAATGCCACTTGACCTGCTTTGCATGGGACATTGAATTGTGCCTAAATAGAATGTGTCATATTTTTATTCATTATTTTGTGTTAATTCTATGGTTTCTTTCATTGAATTTTTACAGGCAACTGGGGAGTTTGAGTTTTGACTTGCGGAGGACTTCCACCTGAAATCTTGGAATGCGATTAAAAGAACTATTGCTTGCGTTGGCTCTGTGCTGTTTTTTTTTTTCGGTTTGTTTTTATTGAGCAATCAAATAGTTATGCGTGGAAGGAAGAGGATGGATAGAGAGCCTTGTGATAGAACATAGACAAACTGGTCAGAGTTTGGCAGGTCTCCCCTCTGTAAAGATGTTTGGAATTTCATTTTCCTTGTAAATTTTGTCCTGATATAATCATAAACTGCATCATTTGTCTTCCCATTTAGCATATATCTATGAAGAGACCGTGTACATCTACAGTTCTGGTATGAAAAAATAAAAAAGCAACTGCTTGCCTGAAAACTGAAAAGTGAAACCAAGTCAGACGTTTAATGGCTCGAACTTAATTTTTAGAACCCACAGCCATCATGTGGTTCCATTCTGAATTTGAGCTCGCCTCACTAAATTACTTTTATCTCGACTTTCTTGGCATTCTGTGAAATGACTATTAACCATTACCTCACATTCAAGGAGTTTCTGTGCCGGGTGCCTTACCCCAGTGGTAAAGAGTTACTGTTTTTACCGGTTATCCAGAACCCTGGGTAGCCTCCTTTTTTTTTTTTTTTTTTTTTGCTTATGCGGGCTACCTTCTCACTTGGTGGGCTTACTTCCTAGGTGTGCTCGGCTTTTCCTTAGGTCCCAGCCCCCTGTACTGGAAAAAAAAAAAAAAAACCGACTTTCTGTTAGAGGCCCTGCCCCCTAGAGGCCTTCATTGATGCCCTTTTTTTTGGCACGGTGTCTTGTTTTTCTGTGCGTGGTTAAAATGTCTGTCATAAATTGTTTTTTGGTGGGTCGTAAATTAGTGTAAAGTTAAAAAGCATCAAGTCCGGCTGGTTGGACTGCAAACATGTGGTCCAAGAGGGGGCTGATCCAACTTAAATGATACATTCTTCATTACATCAGGGGCTTGTTGAGGCCCGTGTGTTGGATGATCTGACTTAAATTATACAATCTTGATTAAACAAGTGGCATGTTTGTTTCATGTAATTAAATTCCTAGGAGATCTTGTACTTGCATTTCTAGAAGTGGTTAAATTGCATGAAGGTGAAAATCCAAAAATTACCAAATAGTGTCCCTTTTTATGGCACATTAGAAGGTGCTCACTATAGTTTAAAATAACATAGCAGCCAAATTATTAGCTATAGTGGTTGAGGCCGCTATACTATTTTGAAAATAGCGGACGCTACAATCTAAAATCTAGTAAAGACTAGCAATTTTAATTTTCAACATTATTCTTCACATTTCCTTCTCTTAGATAGCCTTTTCAAAAGTTATCACTAATCTTATATGGTTTCAAATTATTAAAAAGACACAAGATTAGCTATTATACAATATTAAAAAAAAAATTAACCACTTAAAAATTTACACCGCTATACCACGATGCATTACAGCAACTGCCATGTATTGCTCGCTACACTTCGCGCAACCACTATTTTGACTCTTGGTGCTAACCACTGCATCAAGTTGTGGGTTGAGTCATCTTTCTGATAAAAAAAAAAAAAAAAAAAAGAATCCATAAGTGACTATCAAATAGTCTACCCCTTTAATGGAAAATGAATATGGGGAGATGGAAATGAATGCTAGCAACTCCTAATGCCATTCACGTCTTCACCTTAAAATCTTCCCCCTTCTCTTTAATGATACTTTGCTAGAACCCATTTGACCATGAATTCCTAAATATTCAATTATAAGCGAACAATCATTATGATAATAAAGAGCATGCCTAGCCAGTTGGACCAAATGTTTGTTCTATACAGTCCATTCAAAGGCATTCTCTTTTCAGTTTGAAAGAAAGATTGAACACTGGAATGAGAAGTTGCAAACGACTGCAGCCGTCAGTCTCTCTAAACCATCAACTGGTAACTTCGTTTACAAATAGGTAAGGGTTGTTCCCATGAGGGCTTCCCCAGTCTGGACATGAGGAATCCATGCATATTTATGTGTAAGGGCCAATCTATGATCAATCCAATCACTTCAAAACTGAACTAAATATTTATAGGCATTGGATTTTTCACAACACACGTTTGCAATAGGTGTAGCCACTAAAGCTCAAGGACATACAAAACTAAAAGCTTGGATCATTCATGGGTCGCATTGTGCGTATCCTTAATTCATATCTAAATCTATCCTTTGCTTAATTCTAATCATCCCACAAGTTGTGGTGTTGGGGTTTTTTTAAAAGCACTGTTGTGCATCATGTAGCACGGCTCTTTAACTCCTAAGCTGTCATACATGATCACATGTTAGTAATTTTATGTGATCAAATTTGCAGTGAGCCCAGCATCAAAGCCAACATCCGAAACGCCATGAACCAAAGAACTACATTGCAAAATCCCAATTCACAGGCACTTCCATCATGGTGTTGGAGTGTGAAAGGTGGAAGTTGAAATTGAAGAGCCCTTTCCACACGAATATTACAATTTTGTTACTTATTTAAACAACTATGTGCCTTTTTAACCCTTTTCGAGAACTATTATTAGACTCCGTTGCCAACGGAGTTTTTATTGAAGACTCTGTTCCCAATGGAGTTTTTCATGCTTGAATTTTGTAAAACAAATTAAAAAAATACAAAAAAATAGAAGACGCTTATTATGAATTCATTGAAGACACCATTTGAAATGGAGTCTTTAGGCTAGAATTTGACCGAAAAAATAAATTGAAAAGAACAATTTCTCGAAAAAAAAAACAAAGAGAAAATTAAAAAAAACAAAAGATGCTATTAATAATGGAGTCTTTACTTGAAAACCTTGTTAGCACTAGCACCTTCAAATGAAAACTCCATTGGCAATAGAGTCCTTAGACTTGAATTTAGCGAACAAATAAATGGAAAAGAAAAGAAAAAAAAAAAGATCACTTTAAGACGCCGTTAGTAATGATGCCTTCAAGTGACAAGATAAACCAAATAGTGGGTTGGTTAAATGTTTGAACTAAAGACACCATAACCAATGGTGTCTTAGTGTAATGCTTTCTTTTCTTTTTCTTTCCTTTTCACACTCTCTCTCTACACCCTATGTTCTCTCTCTCTCTCTCTCTCTCTCTCTCTCTCTCTTTCTCTCTCTTTCTCTCTCTCTATGTGTGTGTGAATTCATCCCATTTCAAAAAAGTAAATTAATTAATAAAAAGGCTTAAGGCGCCATTTAAAAAAAATAAAAGACAAGCTAAAGATGCCATTGATAAAGGCTGCACTGCTATAGTCTTCTCTTAATTTTTTTCCTCATTTATTTCTTACATCCCTCCTACAATCTTACTCCCTCACTCTTCTATAGTCTTTTTTATCATTTTATTTCTTTCATCCCTCCTATTCCCTGATCACTATTCTACAGCCTTCTCTTTTCTTTTTTCCTTTTTTTTAAACCTTGTTTCATTTATTTATTCCCTCCCTTCCACGGTGTTCATTTTTTTCTTACTTCTACTCCATATAAGAGATGATTAATAGTGTGACATGACATGTGATGTACAAAATGATAAACCTAATGAGCATACGCATCTGTAGATCTGTGTGAGCCTTGCAAAGTCAGTATAGACCTATCTATCAGTCCTGGATAAAGCTGATCCTCAACACCGCCCTCCATGAATGTTACAATAGCATTGACAAATAAGATTAATGTAGTAATTGATGGATCAGACAATTGTGATAATTCATGCATGACTAAAGAATTATGTCATATTGTAAGCATATGGATGACTGAGTTTAGTTATATATAGCCACCTATATTAACACGACGACCCGTAGCTAAAATGTAGTTACCCATATTTCTAAAACCAAATCATTCGCCCTAATGGCAAGCGGAGAGTCCCAAGGAGTTCTTTGGTCGTGCTCGTGCTCAGATGTAGTTACTACGCCTTTCCACGATGACAATTGGACTAAAAAACACTCAAACCCATATGCGTATTACGTTGGTTTGAGACAAGAGTGGAATTTCGAGTTGGTTGAGCAAGAGGGATTAGGGTGACCATATCCAATTTATGGGCAAGATGACAATTCAGAAAAATCAAAACTTACTAACTTTTGCTTTTCTGTAAAATCACCAAGTCACTAACTCATTCTTAGTGGTGTGTGTGAGTGCGATGGGTGAAACCTCATAGTGACCTAACTTATCAAGTCATGTGATAGGACATGTCATGCCTAACTCAGTGATGGATCACATGGTTTCTTATCATCATCATCATTCACGATGCTCCTGGCCATCCACATTCATTGTGATCAGTGTGACCTATCGATTTCTAGATTTAATGGAGACTGATCTATCATATGATGTCTTGTCATCAAATAGTTATTAACGTTGGACCTATCAAACGTTGTCTTAAACCAAAGGATTCCAAAAGGTTCATTAAATAGGCATCACACTTCACTTCAAGCCATATCAATAAAATGCTAAAATGGACATCTAAGAATGTAGCAAAACCAAGCTCTTCAGCTGGTCAGGACAGCAGTAATGATTTCCAAAGTAGACCAACAATGGGATCTTAAATGGACCCAATTGGTAACACATGGTGTGGAGAAAAATGTGAGTTTCAGAACAAACCACTCTTGACGCATGAATGGTTCATAGATGTAGGGCACGTTATCATTGGCAATGCATACACATAACCACTATGTGGGATTCGCACCGAGGGAAACAACTTGTACACCGAGGGAAACAACTTGCAATGGACAAAATTGTTTGATAAATTTTGTGAACTCAAGATATATTGTCAATGGCATGAATTACAAGTTCCAAGAGCACATTCAGCTCAACTTTGCACGGACAAGTTACAAGATGATGCAGGGGTAATGGCACGACTTCAACACGAGAATGATCAGATGAAGCAAAAATTGGATAGATTTCATGCCAGTGAATATGCAAAAAAGGATAGTTATGATCCTGACACTGCCATCATATAAATCTTAGAAGATCCATTGATGGTGTCTGATCTAGAAATGTCAAACTTCTTTGAAGATAGCGGTGATGACTTTATAAACTATTTACCTTGTAGTTTATTTGTTCATGGCAAGCTACTATGTTATTACGAACATAGTCCTTTAAATGTTTGTACACAAATAAAAATAAAGTGCCCACATCCTGATCAACTTAAGCATGTAGTAACAAAAAAAAAAAAAAAAGCAATTTACATGTGTATACCAATATGGGTGGGAACCAATATGACAAAATGTTCTCCTTGAGTATAATCAATTTACATGTGTGTACAACAAATAAAAAAAAGTTTTGGTCACATTCTAGTCAAAATAATACAACCAAACGAAGGGAAACAACACTAACGTATATCCCTTTTCAACCTCTTTAGTTGATATATTGCATCCCCATGTCCATCAACTACTTGCACATGACTCACTCCCTCAACCTGACTTACTATTACCTCAAGCCGAGTCACCTAACCCACTCCCTTAACTTGAGTCACCTGACTCACTTGACCTTTGCCTCTGCCTCTACCCCTATCCCTGCCCTTACCTGTCGCTATACCCCTACCGTTACCATGACTAATGTCCTCTACCTTTACCTCAGTCAATCTATCCTCTAGAACTGAATACCCCAGTGTATCACTAAGATGTGGCAAACTGAAAGACACTTTAGATGGATCTAGCCAGACAAATGATACAAACCCAAAAGAAGGGCCAGCCTAGACTACTGGGATGGATGGTCCTGTCAATGATGCTCTTATCAAAACTACTATGGTGGGTGGGGTGGTATAACCCTGTATTCTATTATCAAGCTAATCCGATAATAATCCAATGCCTTTCGTCACAACTGCCGAGGTGGTTAGGGTGGCATCAAGCTGCTGGGATGTCAGCGATGCTCTTGTCACACCTGCTAGGATGGGTGAGGTACAACTATGGAATCTGTCGATTGGCAATGATCTAGTCGACGAAGTAGAGGGCTAGGTCAATCCCTACTTTGGTTAATCAAGTTGCTCCGAGTATCCCGTCATAACTACCGGGGTGGACAAGATGGCATCATGATGCTTTGGCACTGGGGATGCACCCCTCATAGTGAATGGTGGTGGGGATGACGATGGCATGTTGTCTACTGGTGTTCTCGTGGCCGGGGAGGATATGATGATGCCCTCTGATAGAGACGATGATGCGTCATCACGAGTAGGTACAACTAAAGGATGCTGAGTAGATGTAGACGATGGGACATCATCTATCTACATGCATAAATTGCAAACCAAGAGTCTAAATCTTCTTAAAAGTCTAAATGATTTGAAATGACTAAAATCTCTCGCTCAAGTCAAAATCAGTTGAGATAGAAAATAGTTCGAATCTTTCAAAAAAAAAAAAAGCTTAAATAATCTAAAATCTCTCAAATCAAGATCAAGCCAAAATTAAAAAAAATGAGTTCTATTTTTTCAAATTGGAGTTGAATTTAGAAAATGAATCATATCCCTTTCATTTGTATAAATTAACTCACAATGTTGGATCATAATGGATGATTGCTTCAACAAACAAAGGAATAGGACTACACATCTAATAATGATTGGCCCACTTTGCATCAATTGATTTTGGATAAGCTTTCCCTTTTAGTATACAAGGGAACGGGCCATTAGGAACTATTGCCCACGATGGTCTTTTTTCCTTACACATTACCCCTAATTAGAAAATCTTAGCTTGTCCCTTGGTACTTCTACGTCAGTTTGTCTTTGCCATTCCTTTCTGGAGTAAAAAGTTTTAGAAAATAGATGATGAAACTTGCAAAATAAATAACAAACTAGAATGCAAAGATGGTGATGATGGAGTTCCAATACATTTCACAACAAAAGATGATTTTTTTTATTAAATTACATTGGACGTAGAACTAAGTTTCAAACTAAGTTTTAAAACAGTGCTGTGTACTAATATGCTAGGGGGAAGTTTGAAGTATAGTAAGTGTAAAATAGGGTAGCTTAGCAAGTGTTAGCAAGTTAGTCACAAAAAGAGAAAACCCTCAATTCGAGAAAGACTTCCCATATGTTAACAACTCATTGTTCTTCATTAGCATCCCAACCCAACCCAAAGCTAGTGCCCAGCTAGTGAGAACAATTAAAATAAATGGGGCCTTTTTACTTGAATGTTTCTTTTTATAGACTAATTCACATGTAACGCACTCAATGATACAACCTTTTTTAACTTTCTTTAAAAACTTGGAAACAACTTTACAATCTACACTTCAATTTTAAAATTGTCTAACGAATTCACAACTTAATGCCTGCACATGATAGTAACCTTCTTCCAAGTATGGGTTCAACCCCATTTCCTAATGGTCATCATGAGAAATTCATGACCTTTGGAGACTTATTTGGGCCTTTAAACAATGGTTTCAAAGGTACTAAGGTTGATTTTTCCTCTTGCCATAAAGGGTCTCCCATCTCACACTAACCAAGCCTATAGACAACACTTAATAAATTTACAAGTGTTTGGGTGGGGTAATAAAGGCCATTTAGTCTCTAAAGTTTAAACCCATTGAGAAAGGAATATAGATACCATGGTAAGCCCTCAACTTTTCAAGTTCCTAATGGCTCCAAGGATTGCACAAATGAGTGCATGGCTTCAAGTTGTATTAACTAGTGACAAAATGACATTTTTAATGTGCCCAAAAGGAGTCAAGTGGAATAGTGGTGGGTCCATGGGGCCACAAGGTGGCCCACAAATCCCTCTCCAAGGGGCCCCCCTAGCTGCCTGCAAGAGGGAGCCCCACCTGATGCAATGGCCTCACATGGGGGCATGTTCGGCTACTGGTCACTGTCACCATACAACAGTGACCTATTGGTCACTAGTATGCAGTGACTTCAGTTACTACTATGATCAAATAGAATCCCCCCCTCTACATAAATTTTGAGCAGTTTGAGGTAGAGGGTCTTCAAAATTTTATGGGGTGATGTAATCCCCTTTTTGATAATACCCTGTCATTTAAAACAAGCTTAACAGGAGGGCTTAAACTAGGTATACACAAGATGTTATGGTCATGAAATCAAACAAGGAAGCATGTCAGTGGGTCAAATCCAACTACTTGTGTAAGTATTTTAGTATATTGGCTAATTCATGTATTGGACAAAGCTTTAGTTCTAGTCAGAGTTGTATTTCTATTTATTTTATACTAACAGTTTGAAAAGGATAAAGAGTCCTAAAAGAACTAGAATGAAGGTATTTGGATTAAAAAGGTCATATCTTACAAACAGAGCGTTGGATATAGGCAAGTGACTACCGTTAGAAAGCTTGTTTCGAGTAAATATCTGTAGGTTCCAAGATTGCGTCAATCGGATCTGAAACGATGAAGTTATGGCCTTAGGAAGTTTGTAAACATTTTGCTGTCCGAAATTATGAAACTGCCATTGCACAAATTTCTATATCTTTTTTAAGTGGGATTTTCCTGTTTTGTGCCAATTCCTATCCGAGTAGGACTATTTATTATAAGGCACGAAATCGGATCTATAAAAAGGGGCTTTTTCTCAACCCTAAGACATCCATCTCCCTATTCTAAATTGAGAATACTCATTTAAAATACTCTTTTTTTCTAAAGTTTTTATTGGAGAGATTGTGTTAAAGTTTTGTGCTAGAGAATATTACTTTTACTATCTTGTAGATGATTATCTTTTTTCTTGTATAAGGTTGTTCATCTTGAGTGGCTTTAAGGCATATTAGATCAAATTTAAAAAAGATGAACGGCGTGTGAGCTGGTAAGAAGAACTTTAGTTCTTTAGGTCGTGTTCAACATAACAAGGGTAGTAAGTAGATCTTGTAACCTCTCTTACATAGTGCTTGATCTGAGTTTGAACTGGTGTTAGGTCCTGTTATTTTTTCCCGTTTTGGTTTTACATGTAAAAATCGTGTATCTATCTTTTGTGGTGATTGCTTTTTAACTTAGATCAAGTGGTTGCTTATCTACATACTAGAAATCTGTATTGTGATCTTAACCTGTATCAAGGTTAGGAATCTTTCAAGTGGCATCAGAGCGGGTCACACTAATTTGTTATGTGAATCGATCAAAAGATTTCTAGAATAGAATTCAACTGTGAAGGCACATCAAGCATCAAGCCATCAATTTTGAAAAATGAGAAATCCGGTATGATTATGCACAAATCTGATAAAAACTCTAAAAAAAAGCCATAGATTTGTTCAATGTTTTGAATGCCGAAGGTATAGTCATGTTGCTTCTCTATGTGCCAATAGAAAGTTGAAACAAAAGGGTAATGTAATTGCAGCAATGTGTGATGATGATTCTGAATGTGTAGAAAATTCACTTCTCAACATGACTAGTACCAAGTATGTTGCATTCATGGCTAAATCTTCACAAATCACATCTGACGATAATTTTAGTTCTGATAATGATAACGATGACTCTTTTGATGATATGCCACAATTTGAAAAGGAGTTGATGGAAGCACATGATAAATTGTAAAAAGACTGTAGAAGAATAACATTGGTTAATGATGCCTTAGAACTGAAATTGGAATTTGCTGAAAAAATGATCACTACTCTCAAGAAATAATTGAAAGAAGCATTTGCTAAGGTACGCCTCTCGGAATGTCAGAAAAATACTATGGCTGATTCAATCTTTGAATTATTAAACAATGATTTTGATAAGTCTGAACAAAAGATTGAATCCTTGAAAGAAGAGTTCAGTAGTTGCAAAAAGGAGAAAGATGATTTGAATAGAAATTTGAAGATGGCTATGTCAGAGTTGACAGTTAAAAAGCTTCGTTGACCAAGATGAATACTGTCTCGAAGAAACTTGATAACATCTTATGCAATCAGAAAGTAGATACTGACAAACTTGATTTTGGCTTTATCAACGGTACATCTACTCTAAAGACGAAAGGCAAATTTGTCTTTGTCAAAAATTCTACTTTGATTTTTAAGGCACCCGCTGCTTTACATGCTGTACGAGTAAATCATGTTAGGAGCAAATCTAAGAAGAATGTGTCATTTATACATCTATCACCATTGTGGAATTAAAAGATGCATTCATCCCCATTGCAACAAGCTGAGATGTTTATCAAGAAACAAGCAATGGATGAAACAATTTTCTCCACCCAAGATCAAGACAAGAGCTGTTTGGGTCAAAAAGTATGACTTACCTACTGAATTGGTATACACTGTGCTGAATGTTTCAAATTTGCAAGAGTGGGTACCAAAATTTAAAGCAGCATGATCAACAAGAACAAGCTCCCCCCATAATTGTTGAAAAGAAGATAATATTAAAGGGGAGTAACAATTGATGGAAGCTATTACTGGATCTTAATTGACAAATATGCTGTATGTTAATATCATTATCTTTGTCAATTATGGACAAAAAGAGGGAGAATAAGAAACTCAGAGGGAGATATGAATAATTGAAGATTCAAAGTTGCCAAAGATATATGGTATTCAATTGGTAATATGTATGATGCTGAAAGTTCAGATATTCAGAGACAGACAGAAACAATACAGATCTACAAGTGGTGAACGGTAAAATTTTATTTTTGCTAAAAATTCAATGTATTTTGGGTTTTATTTCAGGTAGATCAAATTGTACTGTTTTAGAGAGTTTTGTCCATAAATTGTCAAAGGGGGAGACTACAAGGATTTTAGTATGTTGGAATTGGATTGGACAAAATTCTAGTTTTAGTTAGAGTGGTATTTCTATTTATTTTAGACTAGGAGTTTGAAAAAGATAAAGAGTCCCAGAAGAGCTAGAATGAAGGTATTTGGATTAAAAAGGTCATATTTCACAAATTGAGCATCGGATATAGGCAAGCGACTACCGTTGGAAGCTCATTTCGAGTAGATATTTATAAGTTTGAAGATTGCATCAATCAAATCTGAAACGATAAAGTTATAGCCATGGAAAGTTTGTAGAAATTGTGCTGTCTGAAATTATGAAACTGTCATTGTGCGAATTTCTATTTTTATTTGAAGTGGGACTTTCCTTTTTTATGCCAATTCCTATATCCAAGTTGGATTATCATTGTGAGGTACAAAATTGGGGTTATAAAAAGGAGTTTTCTCTTGACCCTAAGACATCTATCCCCCTATTCTAAGTTGAGAATACTAATTGGAGACACCCTTCTTCTCTAGAGCTTTCATTGGAGAGGTTGTATGGAAGTTTTGTATTAAAGAATATTGCTTCTACGATCTTATAGAAGATTATTTTGTCTCTTGTAGAAGGTTGTTCGTCTTGAGTGGCTTCAAGGTGTGTTTGATTAAGTTTGAAGAAGGTGAACGGCATGTGCATCGGCAAGAAGAAATTTAGTCCTTTAGATTGTGTTCAACCGGATAAGGGTAGTAAGTAGATCTTATAAGCCCTTTTGCATAGTGCTTGATCTAAGTTTGGACCGGTGCTAGGTCCCATGGTTTTTTCCTGTTTTGGTTTTCCATATAAAAATTGCGTGTCTATCTTTTGTGGTGACTGCTTTTTAACTTGGATTAATTGGTTGTTTATCTGCATACTAGAAATCTGTGTTGGGACTTTAACCTATATTAAAGTTAGAAATCTTTAACTTGCCTTGACTAAAAAAGCTTCTAAATCACTAAGAGATTCCTTGAAGAGTGCTCCAATCCCTTGCCAAACGAAAACCTAAAACAAATTGAAAAGGCCTAAGAATTGAAATCAAACTTCACCTAAGTGAAGTCTCCACCATGCCAACTGTAACAACCCGCCCCGCACCATCGAGGTATTGTCCGCTTTGGACTTCCGTCACCCATCTTGAAATTGCTCTGACTCGAACACGCTTAACTTTATAGTTTTTATGGAAGTCCTCACGGTTTTGTCCCCAAAAGGCGCCTCGACAGTTTAGAATGGATTCTTACTTATATTCTTTACAAGCACTTTGGGACTGGGTCGTCACACCAGCCACTAAGACAAGCTAAGAAATAGAATTACTCACCTTTAAACACATATTCTAAGCTTCACAAGAGAGTGCAAGGGGCTGCCATGGCTGTTTTTCACCAAAAAAAGAGGTTGAGAGGATGAGGAGAAAATGAAGAAGAGTTTTGGCAGAGTGGAATAGATTGTCAAAGGTTAAATCCTCCAAACGAAGAGAAGAAAGAGATAGAGATAGGGCACGGTTTCAGCCAAAAGATATAGTAGAAATGCGTGCAAATGGGTTGGGTTCTTTACAAGGAAGGAAGAAAATGAAATTATAAGGTTGTCGTTAGTGTCACACCGTGGCGCAGTTATGACCATTGCCGGGACTCTGGATCACTGCCGTGCAAGAATCAAAGTTGTTCGAAATTAAATTAGCTTTTTAACGAATATGAAATCATAATTTAGTTGTTGGAAATTAAATTAGCTTGTTAACGAATATGAAATCATAATTTTTGGTGGTTGTTTGGTAAAAGTTAATCTTTTGGCTCAACATGGTCACTGTGTCCACAATGTCAAATTTATGCTCAATGGTAGATTTCCATGGGTCAAACAGATCAGAGATAAAATGAAAGTTGTAGAGAATGTCGAGACCTATCTTCTGACTAAATGTTAGAGTTTTTGGAAATTTCGACAATGCCCTTGATTTCTTTAAATCTATGAAAAGCTCACTTTTAAATTAGAATTAAAATTCAAACTTTGACGAAACTCGGTGAAACTTTGTGAAACCTCTACAAAACACTTTAAAACTTTGAAACTCACTGATTGGGAGTAAGATGGTGGCGGTCTAGCTTGGGGCTGGCTATTTTTAATGAAAGTAGGTGGGAAGGTTGAGGGAGAAGAGAAAATTAAAGACATTAATGAGAGCAAATGAGGGAAAGAGAGAAGAGAAATGGTGGTTGGAAAGAGTGGTGGGAGCCAGGAGATGGTAGTGCCACAAGGGAGAAGAAGGGAGAGGAGCTCCAACGGTGGCTTGAGGTGGCTTTAGTTGCTGGCAGTAAGCTAAGAGATTGAGAAGGCTAGGTTGGTTTCTGAAAGAGTGGTGAAGGAGATGTTGGGTTTATGTCTTGTATTTCGGTTTAGCCGGATGAATCCACTGGATTAACTAGTGATTGGTTTAAGGTCAACGGTGTTTTGGTAATTGTATCAGGGCTTTCTTGATGGTCAAGAAAACAGAGATTATATATGTGTATAGTCTGTAATCCTAAATCTTGTGCCGAAGAAAGGTGAGAGCTTTTTTACCCGTGGTGTTCCTACACCACGTAGGAGAGATGATGTGAGAGAGTGAGAGTCTCTGTATGCTTTACTTGTCATAATGAAGATGATCGTCTCTGTGCCGGTGGATATAGCCCAGTTTAGGTGAACCATATAAATCTCTACGTCTCTTCTTGTGTTGTTGCTTCTTTATTGATCTTATGATTTATGTATGTATACAATAGGCGATGTCAAAATCACAACAAGAGAAATAGGATGAGGGAGAGAGGAGAGAGGAGAGAGAAAAGGAAAGGGTTTGGTTATTATAATAATTTCATTTTATTTTTTTCACATGAAGACTTCAGTTCTTTTTTTTTTCAATTTTTTTCGATCTTCAGTTTTAAATTTTTGTTAATTTCGATTTATTTTTCCCACAAAATTAAAACTTGAAGACTTTGTGGGTAATAAAGTCTTCAATGAAGTTGCCACTCGCCAATGGAAATAGTGTCTTACAAAACTAGATATTGTAAGATTTCATTATTGCAGAACAAAACATATTTTTATGCGATAATGTTTGGTAGTAACTTAAAATATTCATTTCTTAAATATGTATTCCTTCAGGATGTAAAGAAGAAATAAATCTTGTAATTTTTAGTAAAAAGTGATATATTGTATAATTCATTCTAAGTTAACCAAAGACTTTAAATAGGTAAATTTTATAATAATGTAACATACAATAACACATAATCTTCTAAAATATCTTACTATCAAATACATACAGCAATTTTACATATCTAACTTAATTTAGCATTAATTTTCATTCCAACTTACAGAACAAGTAGTTTGTACAGGCGGAAGTATGTCTGAAGTACCAGAATAAAAACACAAACGTCCTAACAATCAAGGAGACAATACAAGCAAATATACCCCCCGAATCAACTTCAGTGCATGTGATTCGCTACCACGCACTGTGATTGGAAGAAGCCAAGGAGAGACGACGGTTCCATCAACATCGGTGCTGCCGGAGGTTCCCACCCGCCTAATGGGGGTAGCCCCACTGCTTCGTCATCCTCTCTAGTATCTCTTCTGCTCCCTTCCTCCACTTTATCCTCGGTTTCCACCTCTGGAAGCGGAGGCGGTGACAGAATGAGTGGTGATAGTAAGGGAATTGGGGTGTGATAAGTAGGTGATTGCCAAAAGGAGGAACTGTTTGTGGTGCGATCCACTTGAAGAGACGCCGGTGCCTGCTTTTGTAGCCTGCTTGGGGACTTCTCCTTCCCTTCCTTTGCTTTGTTTTCTTTCATGAAGATGCTTTCTGCCATGGCGTTTAGAGTTTAATTCAATTGAGGAAATTCAAGGGCTTCGTGGGGTAGCTGGTTTTTCATCTGGTATGGTTTTCCTTGAGGCTTCCTTTGGATGGGCATTGGGTTTTATAGTAACATTGGGGTGGGAATTGGGTTGAAAATTGAAGTGGTCAAAGGTCTAGCTAGAGCTTTGAAGCCAAGATTGGCGAGAAAAGAGTTTTTAAATAGCAGTTACAAGAAACGGCTGGTGGATGAATATAGTAGTACTAAAAGAGGTGTAATGTAACCGTTTAGTTACTACTGGTCAATTATCAGCCTATTAATTTGGATTAAGTGCTCATGGGCCAGGCCAGGCCAGCCTGAGCTTGATGGAGATGGAGCCACATTTGGATTCGATAATGTGCTGTGTTTGTAGGTCCATGGGCTGACTAAGTCCCACTAATTAAATGGGCTGGACATGGGCCTGTTTATGCTTACAGCACAAGTCCACCCTGATATACTTGTTTTCCTATTGCTTTATAAGGAACTTGCAAGTTACACACCCACACACTCTGTATGTCCCTAGCCAGGCAACAGTTGCGGGTAGGGTTGTAAATTGTATCTGATTGATTATTTGAGTTTCCAAAGTCTTCACTTGCTAATAAATCAATTATCAAACCCATTTTTGGGTCCTTGAGAAATTCAGACCCCGATGGAAACTTATGTTATCATTTCTGTTAAAATAAAATGGGTTTCAATTACCCACACTCAAAATGTTTGAACGGTGGGAAAGTCTTACAGTGACTTGGAACCTGGAGGTCTTCAATTCGAACCTTTGTAAGGACTTACCCGATACACATGACTGGTAGGTGGTTATGTGTATCTGAAATTTTTCCAATAATCAACCGTAAGGGGATCAGTGAATTTTCTCATTACAAAAAAAAAAAAAAAAGGGAAATCCAATTCCATGGTATAGATGAGGTTGGTATATTGGCTTTTGGGTTTTCATATATAAAACTTTGATCTTTCCTTTTCAGTGTAATGGATTTGAGGGCAGATTGATAAAGAAATGTCCCCTTTCCTGCCATTCACATCTTGTTCTCCCTTCCAAATTCCTTTTCTGTTTGGCTAGCACTCGATCAAAGCAAGAGCTAACTGGTGTTTCTTTTGATTCATTTTAAGATAATGGATTTTATTACGTTTAGTAAACATATTTTCTTTTAAGATTAAAGTTTTGATTCTTTTTTCTTTTTTCATTTTTTTAAGACTGGGGTTTGTTTTTGTTATTACTGATAGTAAAGTGATTTGAATTTCTCCTGCTGCTCACTCGGAGCATAGGCTTTGAGATGTGCAACTTTTTTTGTTTCCTACATTTGTTAATAAAATCATACGATGCAATTAGCATGAAGAATTGCAATTTTTAGGGCATTTTTTTATACTTACCATTTTCAAAGCTCAGGAAATATTTTCTTGATTCTTGGAATCCTGCCAGTAGAGAGATGTTGAAGACATGGATTATTTTCTTTGCTGTTGAAATGGGAAGGAGCCGACCGCTTCTCTGAAAATTCTATTAGCTTTGTCCTGTTGAGTTTTTATGTAGATATGGTGAATATGCGTTGGATTTTGATTTTGGCGTTTATCAGATGACATGTGAAATGCAATATATCAGAAGTTTTTAATTTTCTCTTAAGTATAATATTTTCTTTGTTGGCACATGTACATACATACACATCTCTAATTTCAAGCCAGTGTAGTAAATGCAATCATGGGCTTCAGGTATTGAGGGATAGTGCAACCCCTGATTCCATAATTCATTTGTTACACTCACAAGAGAAAAAAAAAAATACAAGTATTGTGATATTATTTTACAAATAGCTGGGTAATCCTTTTGTAGCTGTGCCAACGGGCCTTCAAATCTTCGATGGCCCAACATTGAAGAGTCACCTAATATATGTGAGGTCAAATATACCATGGTTTTAGTGCTTTACACAAGGTCCATGGATGAGTTAATTGCTTCAACCCAATACATGTTTCATTAGGTACAGGCCAATCAGCTAGTCTATTTATCTTCACTTAGAAAATTTGTTCATCCTCTTTCCATCTCAAGAGTAATCCATTTTCAAATTTATGAAATTATTTTTTATATTTTTTTCATTCTGATTTACAACATTATAATTTGTGGAGTTTGTATTTATTTTGTTTGATCATTCAATTATTAATATTTAAACCAATCAACGTTCAAGCGCATGAGGGCAAGTCATATATTTGGTATAATGTTTCTCAGTTTATTATGTGGATTATGATTGGATATGTGGAAGTGCTTTGGAAGGAAAAACAGGTGAGTGAAATCTAATGGGTTGCCATCCTATTAGTGTTGTCTATTTTATTGTTGTTGTTCTGATTGACTGAACTCTTGAGAGTTGATGTTATTTGCAATTGGGATTTAATTTCTTTATGCATTTGATTTTATTATGATTTACGTCCATTTGAGGATCAATAAATTCTCATCTCTAATGCAGGATTCTACTGTAACTATTTCAGGTAATATAGTTTTTACATATGAGATTTTGAAATTATATGTTCTAATTTCAAAAAAATTTCTCTGTTGAAGATGAGAATATTGAAAGTCTATAATTTGGAATTCAGTGATACAAGTGCTTTGTGATACTGTTTTGGTGCCTCGCCAGCGTTACTCGATGTAAGTGTTGACTGTTGATACAAGTGCTTTGTTATATTGTTCTGGAGCCTCCCCAGCGTTACTTGATGTAAGTGTTGTTTTTAGTTGGGCCATATGGCAATGGTGGTTATCCCTCCTCATTCTTCTTCATCTTCTTTTTCATTTTATGAACAGGATAAAGTGGGCTTCTTCTGTGATGAGTTTATTTTTTCTTAGCCTAGCATTGTTTTTGTTTATTTCATCCATTCGTTCCATTGCTTTCTACTTTCTGTTTTACATTCTTATCTAGAACCCAACCAAGTCCAAAGAAAGGGGAAATGTGGATATTTGTTATTCTTAGCCTACTGCTTCTTATATTTGTTATTTAGCTTGGAACTTGAAAGTAGTTGTCTCCTACTTTCACTTGAACTCCCCTTAATTAATGAAAAGGGCCATATTAATCTTAGCGTTGGTTGTTCATCTAGGATGCATGCACTTTATCCAAAGTATGACAGTGGATCCATGTTTATAGCTTGGTCTCATTGGGCCCATGTAAAGAATGACTCATTAAGGAAATTTGAAGAGAAATTACTAGAGTGAGAAGGAACTGGGGACCAAAAGGATATGAACATACAACAATGGGATCCCGGTGTCAGTAAGAATCATGATTTGTCATCGTGAGCCTGTTTTAGACCCGATTGAAAGGTGAATAAGGTAAAGGTGACAGCGGCTCCTCTAGCCCCGTCCACCAACCCATTCCTCTTACAAAAGGTGAGGCTGTAAAAAAGTACGGGCTAAGAGATACAGTGCAGAACAAAGGAAATATAAACGGGGTGTTAGTATCAAAGAGAATATCACAGGCATTCTCAGCTACGTTTGCAAAATGCACTTGCAAGCAGAGTTCAACTAGTACTCATTAAGAAATAATAATAACAATCATCACTCTCACGGTAAGATATGCAAAATAGAGGGGGCTATTTTATGTTGTTGGAAAATATGTGGACCTTTTTATGTAAAAATTATTAGTGTGTTATGACTTTGCTCGACTTTCAGGCCCATGACCATATCTGGGCTTGAATATTGCGCTCAATAATAAAATGAGAAAACATACATATTTCAAAGAACAGCCATAAAAGGTGTGTATTCTTACTGCTTAAGGTTTGAATCCTATATATGTAACATCTTTCTCTGTGTGTAGGCTTTTTTCCTATTTGAGTGGACTTTCTTCTTGTTGTATATGGCCACTTCCTTTCGATCCGAACCGGCTTAGTTAGGTTTAAAAAGCAAAAAAGAAAGAAATACCTATTCCAAAGAAATCTCCATCTGGGCCTATAATGCATGACAGAATTTGAACCGGTACTTTGATAATTGAAAATGGGCTACACTTTCTACCTTGAATCGTGATAGGTCAGGGGTACTAATAAATTCTTTAGTACGTCGAGTTGAATCAACAGACAACTACTTTTTACCTCTTGGATCCCACGGCTCTCAACCACTTTTGGGCACTCCTATGTGGAGCCCACCTAGTAGCTAAAACTGAATACCTTCTTACCAAGTGATATTCTCGAAGTTTACTTTTTATGTTTCATTTTTTTTCTTCCTTTTAAATACGCCGAGCCATCAAGTAAAATGTCATTTTAAAATACAACAAAGTAAAAGAAGTCATATCAATTACCATATTTCAAAAAATTCTTCAACCTTTTACGCTTAAAAGTTAAAAAGCAATATTCTCAAATTATTAAATGATAAAAAATTCTCTACTTCTTATACGATAAGTTAAAATAAAAAATTCTTCTCAAACCACTAAAAAAAAGTCATTATATTATGAAAAGACATCATTATATTTTATTCTCATTTGATTTAAAATTTCACCTCACCACACTCCACTGCACCAAATATCTAAACAAAGCCAAGATATAGAGATCGATCCTGGGACGTGTATGATACTGAGATATCAACGCCATTCATCGATGAGTGTGTTGGCCAATTTTTTTTTTTTATAGGAGTATTGATCTTACCATAATATTGACCATTTAGTTAAAAATGTGATCAATGATTAAGGTTAATAATGTATAAAATTCTACTACTAATGTTTTTAATCAAATGGTAAATCTCATATATGACCAAATCATAGTAGTGTAAAATTTTGAAACATCTCATATATACTGAGTGAGAGAGGATTTACTTTGAGCTACTCGAATTTTTAATAGTTCTATTCAATCAAGGATATGTACTTCCTTACACAATCTCATAAAAGCCATAAGACCAACAAAAAGTTATAGAAGAAAAAGTTTCAATCCACCATCCAATTCATCACTTTAAAATACGGTCAAAACTTAGGTAATTACAAACTCTTTTTCCCTTGACTTCCAATCCCAATAGAAAAATGTTGGGTGGAAAAGAGTGAAACTCCACAGTGAAGCATCTAAGGGCTTATTTCTTTATTGACTTTCTTACAAGATTTTTTGTGCGCTTGAGAATTCATGACATGAAGTGATTGCTTATTTTCAAGTATTTGCGAATGTCAAATTTTTTATTAGAATTTTAGAATTTCAACCACTCAAAAAGTCTCTAATATCATTTGAATTTCTGAAATTTCAGCCCTTTTGTTTTTGCAGTGGGATTTTGGAATGCTCAAATCCATAAAAAAATTTAGAAATTCCACCACATCCAAAACTCTAAATTTGAAAACTTGGTAGAAAGAATTAGTTGGGTCTAAGTAAAGATAGAGAAAGAGCCCCTAATTTTTTTTCAATAAATAGTTTGAGCAACTCAATCAAATTATTAACAAGTGCATTCGATAAAGACGGCCTCTTACTTGAATGGTAAGAGGAGTCAGTCGTTTGTTTGAAACTTGGCGATCACCTTGATGCTCTACCCACCTAAGGTCAACTTCCGTCATCTCCTCACCGTGGTTTTCTTCCCTTATTAGGACTTTCCTTTCCTCAATCAAGGCCTGCATCAAGGTCTTCTTTTATCACCAATGGGCTAAAGTCCTAGCCCCCTAAATTAGGTTAAAAACAAAAAACAAAAATAAAAAAGTGGTGGACTCTATTATGAAGTTCTACCCCTTTCATTAATGACAAAAAAAATGGCAAAAAGGAAATTTAATTAAACACAGAAAGAAATGAAATAAGAAGACAAAGATAGAAACAGTAAAGGGAAGAGGGTGTCTCAACCCCACACTTCCGAACTCAAAATATGTGACCTTTTAGCAAAATTAGGAGCGACCATATTATACTCCGAAGATATAGGAGAGAAGCCTACAAATTCAAAGCCTATGAAGTCTATGGCCCAGTCCTGGTCATGCTCCCCTTAAAAACCTGCACCACTTCTAGGGTATCAGATAAAACTCGGGGTTTGGCTAAATTGATGCTAAAAGCCTCGAGCGGATCCGAATTCATTTCATTCAAGACATGCGGGCCCCAGAGCCCTAACGCGTGTCACATATTGGTGCAACCAAATCTGCCAGGATGATATAAATACTATTTCTATCTACGAGCCCATATTGTAGCGTCCACTTCTATCAGCCCACACTGAGTCATGTGTCCACAGACCTACTTCTAACGATTATCTGAATTGGTAGTCCGTTTCACTTCATCAGATGATTGGGGCGTACAGTAGAGAAATGACAGCTTATAAATATCATACCAAGAAATCACTAGTTGAGCCTTGATGGGTGGGATACAATGATGAAGATTAATACACCTGCAAATCGAACTCAATGGATGAATGCAACTCCAGTCTAGCTTATAAATATCAAACCAAGAAATCACTAGTTGAGCCTTGATGGGTGGGATACACTGATGAAGATTAATGCACATGCAAATCGAACTCAATGGATGAATGCAACTCTAGTCTAGCAAGTAACATGGTAAGTTTGCTGGCAAACAATAATCATCATTTTTCTGGGCCATGCAGGCAGCCCCAACAGATTTGACTGCTATGATTGCTGAGGACCACCAATGCATGTAGTAGGCATGCTTTCTTCTACCCATCCCAATGGAAGGACCTTTATCAAGTGCCCGGTTGGCAAGTCTAATTTCAGACTCTATTTGTTTTAAATCGATTTGAAATAGCATTTAGAGTGTTTGGTAATTATTATTTGAGTGTCTGTTTGAAATGGACTAAAGACATAAAGCATCTATTCTAAGAAGTCACAAAAAGTGGCAGATTTGAATCAGACAGGAATGTCTGAAGCGGAAAGAGCATACTGCTACAGTGTTTTTTTTTTCACCGTTTCCCCTTATGGGACCTTAACTCATGATCCAAACCGTTAAATGTCTTTTGAAGGTCAATCACGGCTAGAACATTAAATTTCATTCGTTGGATGATCATGGCTTTTGAGATAGTTGTGGAAGATTTTAGATCGTTTGATTTGCATTTTTTAAATCTGTGGGGCCCATATTCAAGATCTGCACCGTTCATCCTCTTTGAAAAGGCACAAACGGCAATAGGATTAAGTTTCAGGTGTTAAATCATTATATATCTTGAGATATTTGCTAGAAATTGTGAGCCATTAGATGTTCATGAGTTAAATAATACCTCAACACTCTTGTCTGCTAGTCTCTTTTTTAAGGATTTAATATTAAAATGGAATACTAAATGATGATCCAGACCATCCATCCTCTTGAAATTGCAAAGCATGGCTATAGGATCAAGATTTAACCTTTTGATGATCATGGATTTTGATATATCTACAAGAAATTCCTAACCATCAAAGCTAGTTTTTTTTCTCAATGGGCCCCAAACTTAATATCCGAACCATTCATCAAGCCAGGAATGCTGAGAGCAATTATGTGGTTTTATCTCAGGTGTGAACTCATGATAGATCTTGAGAATTTGGAGAAAACCATGAACTTCAAATGTGCTCAAATCATGTTTGTTCAAGTGTATTTCCGGCAGTTTTTTTTTAATTTTTTAAATTATTTGAGACTCTAAATCATGATCCAAACCATCCATCCTAATTAAAATTTAAAAACTGACAATAGGTTCAAATATTAGCCGTTTGATGATTATATATTTTAAGTGAAAGAGCCAAGGCCCTTAGAGGTACTTTTTAAGACTTCTGTGGGCCTCAAAATCAAGATCCAAATTGTCAATCCTCTTGCAAATCTAAAATGTCTATAACGTCAAATCTCAAGCCTTAGCTCATCATAAATTTTAAAAAATATGTGAAAAACTAGGAGCCTTTGAATATACTCTGGCAAGGAAGTGCGTTTCACATGTGTCTTACCGAACGTTCCACTTTTCAAACATCTATTTCAAACAGATGTATATGATATGGATCTATTCTAGATCGATCTATCTCAAATAGATAAGATTCGCAAAACAAACCCTAAATAAAAATAAAAAAGACTTGAGGTGATTAATTGAACACTTCCAAAACAAAATCGAAAAGGTGGTTAGATTATCAATGACATGAAGTAGTGAATTAATGATGGTCCATGTGATGATTTCTCAACCTCTTTTCCTTTATTATTATTTTTATTTAAGCAGATCCGTTAATGATAGTTGAAAAACTCCATAAAATCAAATTGGATAGTCATCTCCCCATCATCATCAAAAGCTCTGTGCCAATTATATTGAGATTAATTCATAGTTGTTAGTTCCATTTTTGTCGTCATTTCAATTTGGCTTCTAAGATTGAATATTTCATTATTTTGAAATTTTGGTAAAATTTTTTGAAGTAACTTTTCAAAATAATAAAAATTAAAATAAATACATATTAAAAAATTTAAAAATAAAATATCACATAACTTACGCATTCTTCTTGATATGGATATTGAGATTTTTTTTTATAAAAAAACAGTGAGTATTGTGTTTCAAATAGAAATGAATCGGAATCGACCAAAATTGACAACCGAAATGGACTGGAATAGGCCAAAATTTACTGAAATTGAAACCAAGATCTTTTGACCCCTTATTCTGTTTCGGCGAAGTATTGGAACGAAAAATTCTTATCATTTTAGCCAAAAACGAAACGGGATTAACTAGTATGACTCAACTACATACAATTTTATTTTTCCATTTTGAATCTATCAGGAGACAAATCCTAAAATAAGTTGCACAATTGAGAGAATTGGGAATAGTTAAACATTTGTAACCATTTTCAATTTAAGTCCAAGTTCATGTCCACTGCATGGATTTCATGTCCACTTGCATTTGAAAATACTATATTTTTGTGTTAGAATTTCAAATATCAACCACATAAGAGTCTCAAATAGCATTTGGAATTCTCAAAACTCCAACCTTCTGGCATTTGAAAATCCTCCACTCAAGAAGAGGATTTAGGATTCAAATCAAGGGATATCTTTTGGAATTCTCTAGACATGAAATCCTTGAATTCTAAAGAAACATGTCCTAAAATGTATAGGTGTTTATTAAGTATATTGGATTGACATATTCCTAATTGCACCTCAATATGGGACTGCATTTACTGCTTTACTAAAATCCAAGTATGGGTTTAGGCTTTTATTATAGAATTGGGTTAGTGTAGGGGTATTAAAAACCAAGACCTTATGTAGGTCCAAGTTCAGTTATAGGTCTCTATTAATAATTCATGTTTGAGTCTAGGTACAATATGGAGCTGAGCCCGACTAAAACCGTTTTCATCTTTGTGTTTTTGATCTGTCTAGATATCTTCAATGCAAATGTTTTAACTATTTAAGAGACAACTTCTTTAGCGGTCTTCCGTTTTATAGTCCTCTTCCTTAACAAACAAATGTTTCAAACCATTGTATTGGCTCCTAGTATCATAGACGGTTCGTATTAAATTTCCTCAAATAATTATTGCTACCAAAATTTTAAGGTGTTAGTAGAGGAAGTAAAAGTACTTTTTAGTATTTTTCATTGTGTGGAGCCCATTCATACTCTTCATGTTGAATTTGGTCAGCATCCTTTTGATAACACGTATTTTTCTTAGTCCTAAGAAGTTTTTCTTGAAATTCGAACTTACAATCGATTGACTTTGATACTATACTAAATTTTCTCAGAGTTAGTAGAGCTAGAAGTATCTTTCAAAATTTCCATGGAGCTCACCCTTCACTAGTTCCTTCTGACATTCATTGTCCTGGAATTTGTTTCCTAACCTATAATTTGCGTGAGTATATTATGAATAAAGTAGTGTTCAGCTACTCAATTTGTCAAAAATATCATCATTGTTATAAAAAAAAGGAAGAAGTGATATAATTTTGAGTGTGCTCGTGTAATGAGAAGATCTCGAAATTAGGGGATTTTCAACTTTTTATGGAGAGAAACCTCACATTCCTATCTCTCGAGGAATATTTAAATCAGATCTAAGAGACATCCCTGTGGCATAGCCGCATAGGGCGTCTCAGTTCATGTTATACAAATGTACCATTAGGACATTTGTTTGGCAGAAAAAGTAGTGCATGTAAAGTTAAATAAGGTATGATACGTGACTTTTTTTTTACTTCACTACATTTGGTTTCGAAAACTGAACTGTGTAAGTGAATTAATATGTGACACCACTTTCCTTTACTGTTTCACAGGCATCTTTTATCTTATAAAAGTATTTTGAGAATTTTACTAAAAATACCATGTAAGTGGACTCTCAAACGCCTAACTTCACTCAAGGTGTGGGTGCCTTGCCACATCACGTAACCATTTTGGTAATTTTTTTGCACCTGATTGATGAGCATCGAACTCGCTGCTAGTGGTCTTTTACACCAGCGACAAGTTCGCTGCAGATCTTCAATCCAAATGTCAGTCCATGAATAAGAAGGTCTCATTCCCTTTTCTCGTCTTTTTGCTTTGATGCGTGTCTTGTGACAAATTCATTAAAGTAAGAACATGATTTTGTGGTATTTGGTTTTGGGTTTTGATTTGTATTGTTTTGACGTTTGGGATGTGGATGGAATTTTGTGAGGTTTGGGCTTTTTGCGATATGAGTGCGTTTGGATGCATGGTGGTTTTGCGATATGAGTGCGTTTGGATGCATGGTGGTTGCTGCTAACTTCAATTGAAGTGAAAAAGTAGTTTACAGTAAAAAGTACATGTAGAGATGAGGGCTGGTTGAGGAGAGATTTTTTTGGATTCTCAGCCATAGATGTGTGAGAGAGATGCCATTGGAGGTGTGTGAGCATACCTCATCAATCATTGCAAAGATGATGTTTTTGCATCTAACTGGGAAGTATTAAACTTGCCACTGCACCTAGCGGCGAGTTTGATGCTCATTTGTTTCCTTGTAGACTGTAGGACAGTGGTGAATGAACAGCGGCGCACCTGAGATTAAAGTGGCAAAAGGGTGCGCACGGAAGGCGGGTAACTAGCGGTGGCGATAGTTCGATGACAAGGGGCGGTGCGGATCTGTTTATGCGTTTCTGTTACCCAGTTGATGCTTTTCTTCTTTTATTTAAAAACTAGAAACCAACGAGCACTTTTGTTTTTTTAATTCTTGCACTCCACTTGTCAATAAAAGAAGAGAAATCAACCACAAAGGAACAAAGTAAAAACTTGTTTTGTCTTATTTCCCTCTTTCTTCCAAAATCAAGACTTCTCCTTACTCAAAAGGATGGGTTATTATCTTGTCCTACTTACTGCTCCATTTTACCCTTGTTCTTCTTCAACATCGGCGTTTTCAAGGACCAAAAACATAAAGGGCAGAAATGCCCTTTTCAATTTAGAAGCTCACCTAAGTTGTGGGCTGAAAAAGAAAGAGAAGATGAGAAAACCCTAGTTTCTCACTTTGTAGGATTTCAAGCCCCATTGAGTAACTACTTATACACAAACCTTAAGGTGATAGGAAGGGTAAAATCAATAGTTTTATAGTGTTATCGGTTGTATTAGAAGGCATTACTTCACATGGGTGCCCGAGGGTTACACTAGAGACCTAACATGGCCCCCATTACTAGTACCACCCAAGAGGATACTCAAACCCCCAACCTCACCAGGCTCTGATACCACTTGTAGGATCTCAAATCGTATTAAGCCACCACTTATTCCAAAACCTTAAGATGATAAGAATGATAGAATCAATGGCTTTATAGTTTTTTCGATTGTGTTAGGAGGCATTCGAGCATTACTCTACATGGGGTCCTCGACGGGTGTACTAGGGACTTAACACGCTTCATAAAAGGAAATTGGGGAGCGGCGATTTTGCCACCAGTATACAAAACTCCATTGAATTCACCACTCTCCAATTGAGTGCAAAAAGATTACTGAAGTTGGCACCTATAACTAAGTTGAGGTTTATGGTTAAAGGGACCCCCTTTACATGATTTTTTTTTTATAAAATGGGCAAGTATTTTTAAGTTTTGTATAGTGAACTTTGAAATAAATTTTTTTTAACATACACGCTTTCAAGCCTATCATCCAAATAATTTACTATATATTTACTTTTACCATAACATACTTCACGTTTACATATTTATTTGATGTGACTTTCACATCACATTTATTCCTTCGCATATGCATATTCAAACGAAATACATCAACATTTCTAGACAAGGAAAGAAAAAATTGAACGGGTTTTGACTCTT
Source organism: Sextonia rubra (assembly GCA_037013555.1). NCBI lineage: Eukaryota > Viridiplantae > Streptophyta > Magnoliopsida > Laurales > Lauraceae > Sextonia > Sextonia rubra. The sequence continues at coordinate 130,144,282 of JASUAD010000001.1, forward strand.
CCCATATGTGGGACAATAAGGTGCCTCGTTTAAGTGATTTCTTCCAAAGCAAGAAAATGGAAGTCAATCACTAAAAGTGCCCTTACCATAGGAGGCCTTGAATTGATCATTAGTCATGTAGGTTAGAGCATGCACATGCATATGCCGCCAAGACAACCATAGCACGGTAAAGTTTAAAAAGAGGAGAATTTTATTAGAAAATACCTTTAAATTCGGTGGAGACAAAAACCGTCCTCAAAGTTTTTAATGCACTAGATTGGTTTTAGGTCCCTTTTCATCGGATTTTTTTTGCCGAGAAGTAATATTGCCGCTAGTTTCCTTTAGACTTTAAAAGACGGATGTCAAACGATCCTAATCTCCCCATCCAAATGTAGCTTATCAATTCCAATCGCACATGACAGAGATACGAAAACTGATGCCAAATAACCCCGAGTCTTTTCATAGAAAAATCACTCTTCGCTTCTTTTATCTCTCCTTAATACTTGCTACTTTTGCAGCTTAAATCTTCTCCTTCCTTCTTTCTTTTCTAGTAAAATCTTTTAAAAGCAAAAAAGAAGAAGAATAAATTGAAAAGAAGGAGAATGCATGAGTTCTACAATAGGAACATAATGCTCGGATTTCCTTTCACTCCTTGCATTGCAAGAAGACCAAACGAATAGTGTAGAGGCCATCTTCTCTGGCGATTGCAATCGTATGCTACTTGTTTTGATTTTTCTTGTTGTTATTTTGAGTAGCAATATTGCCACTTGCACTTGTTTCTTTTTCTTTTTATGGTGTTAAGACCTCTAAGTCACAATATTGCCACTCATTTCTTTTTCTTTTTGTGGCGTTAAGACCTCTGTGTCAGGTATTAATAGTTCCTATGTGTGGCAAATAACGTGTTGGATATGTTGGAAACTGAAGCATTGTGTAAGATGACATAAAACCTTGCGACGTGGCAGTGGTGAGTGCTATTAGAGAGTTGATGTTGGTGCTGTTGTTATGGAAAAAAAGATGGTGAATAGTTATGAATTTAGATCTTTTTACTATTAAAGAAGTCAGTAGTGGGAAAAACCTTTGACACAGTTTCTTTTTGATCTTGCATTAGACTATGACATACTTGTTGGCAAACAATAGTGAAAAAATCTATAAAGAGGAGGAAAAAGAAGATAATATGAGCGGTAATATTGTTCCTGTACATAAGTAATGATATTGTTGCTCAGCAAAATAATAAAAAAAAAAGACTGGAAAGACTTTTGTCATCGATATTAAAATTTAAGGGACTTTCGGATCTTCACCCTAATACGACTTTTCCGGTAATACTCAAAAAAATAAAAATTGCCTCGAAAGTTCAATTTTGGACAAATCTCGCTGGGAGTGGGAGGTCCCATACTCCCATTCCATCTTCACCAGTGCTCATGCGGCGCACCATTTTACACTTTCTTTATCAACACGTGGTAAGCATCTCATAATCAAAATGTTATGCCACGTGGCGACTTTCCGTGGTTTCTTTTTCCTCGCTCGAGTTCCTGGTTCACTCTGCTGCGGTAGCCTTTTTTTAGCTCATATGACGTCAAAGCTGCTCTTCCTCATCTACATATTCCCGGGAAACGGCAAAAGAAGGAAACCGAAAGGAACCCTCAAACACAGCTCCAAATCCAATGGCTTCTTCCATTTCTGGCCCTTTCTGCAATTTCAGAGCCTTTCCTGCTCAGTCCAAAAAGACCCAACTCCTCTGTATGCTTTTCCAACATCACTCTTCTCTCTGCTCATCCAAACAACTTTTCAAGAACACCACCAGCACCAGCAGGATTAGAAATGGTTTCCAAATTAGTAGAACACCTCTATTTTCTGGAGGTCTGTTGAGACAGAAGGTATGGGTCATGGGGTCTTCTGATACATGAATCTCATGTTCGTTGAGATAATCAAAAAAGAGGATTTGGGTTGTCATTTAAATTTGCTTTCCATGTTTGGGTTGCTTCTTTTTTTTTTTTTTTTTTTTGGATATTAGGTTCGTGCCCAAGGAGACTATTCTTCAGCAGATGGGTCTGCTCAGTATGGTTCTGAGTCAGTAGTAGCTCAAGAGGAGGCTTTTGCTTGGACTTCTGTCGTTTTGCCGTAAGTGTTTTTCTTTTTCTTTTCATTCTTGTACCTATTTATATATTGTCATTCTAATGATTTTAATGTGTTGAATAGGACTATTTTTGGAAAATTTTAACTTTAAAGTGTTATTTGATTGAGAGCATTTATATTCATTGCCGAAGTTCAGATGTAATCAAAGAATCAGTTCTTTGGGAAGCCCATTCATTTGCATTGCTAATAATTCAGATGTAAGCCTGAAAAGCGGTTCTTCGGGAAGTTCATTTGCTTTGCGCTAGGACTTTTTGGGGATTCCTTTTCTTCAAGTCTGAACTAATTTAAGCCTAAATAACTGAATATTTATGCAAATGCTGTTAATGCCCGGTCCTTTTGAGCAAACAGAGTTGTTGAATTTCAAGAACAGTAGAGCCATTTTAGGCCATTATCCTATTTTAAGATTAGGGCGCTTTTTTAATGAAGTGTCAAATTTTTTTTTTTTGATTTTGGGTATCTTGATCTGATACCAATCTTAGCTTTTGATACCATGCTGTCCTACCAATTTCGGCCGATTATGTAAAAAGAAGAAAAAACAAGAACATGGATAAAATCTAAAACTACCCTATGATATAGAATGCTTGGAGATATAAAACCTAAGCCTGGCTGTAAAGAACTCCTTCCATACTCAAGAGCATGACTCCAATGCCCTGCACAATATTTCTTCTTAACTTGCTTCTGCTTGATTTATTCTCTTGTTGTTTCTCATAGACCACTTCACATACTTATCTAGAGAAAACTTGGTTTAATATTGTTACCCCTAAGATTAGCCACTTCTTGAGCGAATACTTGACATACCTACACAACCCTTCACATACCGAGGCTACCTAGACAAATTTATTGTTCCTGGCTAATTATTCACTTCCCTAGATGGCTGTGCACATTCCTGAGTATGGACTCTAGATAATTCCAAAACAATGTTCCTTCAACAAATTCTAACAAAATTGAGAAAAAAATATCTCAGAGTACTTTTAAAAAAGTTTTGATATGATTTTTTGCCCTTAAAGTTATGAAGGTATTCATAGAAAAAGAGATACCTGTCTCTTGTTAGAGATACCTGTCTCTTGTTTTTGCTTTTAAATATTATTATTTTCATTTTAGTGATTTAACAATAGCAAAATTAGGAACCAAACTAAATAAAATATATCAAATGAATAAAAGTAATGATAATGCGAAGGAAATAGAATGTCTTATGGAATGTAGGTGGCCTCCTGAATTCCTTACTGTTGGGGGTTGGAGCTTGAGTAGAATTTTCATTTGTCAAGCCCACCGCCCACTTTTCAATTTTGACATTCTGATTCATTGGGTGACCAATTTATCTTGCACTAATAAAATCACTAAAGATATATTTGAGCTTCATTCCTTTTCCTTCGTTTTATTTTAAAGGTTGAGTATTGAGAGTAGATATATGATCTTCCACATGAAGCGACCCATGATGCTTGGATATGAAGATAGATGCAGAGAACAGGGATATGGGCTCTGCACTTTTGGAAATTTAACACATTGGATATAAATACAACTTTCCTCTTTCCCCCCTTTCTTTTTCTTTTGTAGAACATGTCTTAATTAATGAAATTATTATCGTTTATATTCTTTTCTAACATTTTTTAAGCATGAAAAGTAAGAAAACTATAAGAAATGTATGGTTGCACTTGGTGAAAAGGATATATAAATCTCTAATTTGTACAAGCAGGTCCATGGTTCAATAATTCTGCTCATTGACTTACAGATGGGATGATTCTAATGTTGTAATAAACTGTCTTCAAATGTATGTTTATGAAAGAATTAAATAATGATCACATTCAGATGAATATGTTCACCTATGAGAGGGATAGGATCTTCCAAATTTGATTGGTTTTTTTGGGGCATAGTGCATTTATGGTGGGTGTAGCCTTAGATCAATGAACTGGATCACAAACTCCACTCCCACTTGCAGATGCGCAAGTCACGTAGGATTGTAAATTATCAATAGGTCTATAAGATCATTTAAATTCTCTTGAATGTAAATGCTTGTTTTGTGAGTTCTATTTTTTTTTTTAAAATTGTAGGTTTTTGTTTCCTGCTCTGGGAGGATTACTCTTTGGGTATGATATTGGTGCCACCTCAGGTGCAACCATCTCCTTACAGGTATATTGGTTTCTTTATTGCTTAATTACTTGATTATCTTCTTTTCCATGGTCGGGAATGGATTTCACTACTTCTATTAACTTATTAAGGGTTCATTCAGCTAATGAAATGATTCTTGTGCTTCTTAGTCAGCTGAGCTAAGTGGCACAACGTGGTTCAACCTGTCCTCTATAGAGCTTGGCCTTGTGGTATGATTTAGTTTAAAGTATATAAGAGCACATGGAAGGTTTATTCTGTCATTTCTTGACGAATAGTTTTCCATCAGCTCAGAGCCTTGTTTAGAAGTTTTCAATTTACCTTACATGCACCCCTCCCCCTTTTTTTCCAAATGCAGGTTAGTGGTTCTCTTTATGGAGCACTTATTGGTTCCATCCTAGTTTACCCCATTGCTGATTTCCTCGGTACACATCTTGCTTGTCCTACTTAAGCATTGTTTATCCTTTGCATAATTTTTTAAGAGAGTATTTGGATTTGAGCCAAATCACAAGCACCTTCAATCATTTCGAAAAATGGTTAGTTATTCTGCTGCACAATTTGCTGGTACTGAAAATCATAAATTTCATTAAGTACACCTTTTTCCTAACTTTTCTGTCCCAAATTAATATTGGTGTCAATTGCCGATATTGATCAGGAGATGAGAAGTTGGAGAAAGCTATGATGTCCAGAAATGGCATGGATGCAGCACTGTTATGGCAAGGACACTGATTTTTTACGCAATAAAAGTGATGTATCGAATATGATACGACATGATACATTGCCTATTTTGAAGTATTTTAGTGTTAGAGGGCGAAACATTTCTCACTTAATGTGATTTCTGAGTTCATAATTTTGTGGCTTATACCCTTTGTAGTGCCAACCAGATTTCACTACAAATTGAAAATGTTGTACGTCTGAGCATGCCCTCAGACAACTCATCAAACTATCTTTTGGGACTTCTAAATAAAATTTCTTAACCAGCTTATTGATTTTTCTTGGTAAAGGAAGAAGAAGGGAATTGATCACTGCAGCAGTTTTATATATGCTCGGTAGTCTGATCACTGGGTTTGCTCCTAACCTTGGTGTTCTCATACTTGGGCGGCTTCTCTATGGTACTGGTATAGGTTTGGTGAGCATCACTAAATGTTTTACTTAATAAAGTTGGCTAGATTTCAAGATTTAATATTGTATTTGTTGCATAAGGTAATCTCACAAAAGCAATCCTGATCTTTTAACAAGATCTAAAGGGTTCAAATAATCCTGTTGAATAATGAAGATGACTAGCCTTTTAGCCACTCAATAAAACCTCATTCTTGGTAATTACCTCTAATAGGAAGTTCTTGGGATTTTTTGTGCCTTTAGGTTTTCTCTTGATATTGTTGATATACATTGTTATGTCGTTTACTATCAGCTCAAGCTTTTGGTGTTTTTGGTTGTTAACAGATATACTTAGGGAATGTTTACTTTTGGTTGTCCCAATCACAAATGAAAGAGGAGAGTTGGCGGCAAATAGACAGTAGTCTGTCATAAAAGTTGCTAAATAAAAATTTTGCATCTACTTTTATTTCGAAAGTAGCACTTGATCTACCCTATATTAGTAGGAAAAGATTCTAGCCTATGATGATATACGAGAAAGTGTTGCATACTGCTTTATTAATAAAAAATATAGAGAAGTCTTTAAAACCAAATAAATAATAGCTTACAAGAGTTAGATTAAAAAATCATAGATTTAGTTAAAAGTATAGAACCTTGGGAAAATTTGATTGAGAATTGAACAACTATTGTTGAATCTTGAACATCAATACTATTTTAACAATCTCACGATATTCTCAAGATTATTTCATTTTGTGAAATTCTTTTGATGTTGTTAATGATTTTGGCAATTCTACACAGTTGCAAGTTTCAATTTGTCTCGGTCTGAAAAGGCAGAATAATTGTCCAAACAAACCAGCAGAGAACCATACCTGCGTGCCCCCCCTCCCCGCCCGTGAAAACAATTGGTCTTTATTTCAGATCATTTCAGCCAAAGTTTCTGATATAAGACCATCAGAACTCCTTGTTGTTGTTTAGTAGATATTTTCTTTTTCAGTATAGCTTATTCTTTCACCATTCTTGCAGGCCATGCATGGGGCTCCTTTGTATATTGCTGAGACTGCTCCATCTCGGATACGTGGAACATTAATATCTCTGAAGGAGCTCCTCATTGTTCTTGGAATTCTGGTATCCCTCTTATACACAAAAATATCGAACACTGTTGTGGAATGATCCAGTTTACGGAGCCCTTCATTGTGGGGAGACTTATATTGCCAGTCCCACATGGTGCCACTTTTGACCATGTTGACCAGTGGATCCTAGGGTATAGCTACTCACAGTGGATTCATGCATCCCAACCAATGATGCCTGATGCTTGATCAGATTCTAACCTTTCATTTTGCAGTCCCTTGAGTGGATATCATTGATTATCTGGTCAATCTTACTTTTGGGATACATGCAATCAAAGGTGGTCCCTCTATTCACCATATGTAGTCATAGATGGCTTCACGGGCACCACAAAATGCAGGCTTGCATGCGCTAGTCATTCTCCTATCTATATCTAATGGTCCTATGTGATGAGCTGAGCCTAAAATAATTGTTTGTGCAGCTGGGTTACCTTGTGGGAAGTATTGAGATTAATGCTGTTGGAGGATGGCGTTATATGTATGGCTTTGGTGCTCCTATTGCAGTTTTGATGGGTTTAGGCATTTGGAGTTTGCCGCCTTCTCCTCGATGGTTACTTCTCAGAGCAGTTCAAGGAAAAGCCTCTATGAAAGAGTACAAAGAAAAAGCAATCAATGCGTTAAGCAGACTTAGAGGTCGGCCCACTGGTGACATAGTATCAGAGAGACAAGTAGAAGAAACTCTGGTCTCAGTGAAGTCAGCCTATGCAGATCAAGAGGCTGAAGCCAGTATTTGGGAAGTATTTGAAGGACCAAGTTTGAAGGCCTTCATTATAGGTGGGGGACTGGTCCTTTTTCAGCAGGTATTCATTATTTATCATTTTCATATAATGTCAGCGTCTGATTTTCCATACTTTGGTCCATATTTGTCCTTTCATTTTGGGTTCAGGTCCTGGGATGTGACTAACAATTGAATCTAGTGATCCAACATATTACAACTTTATTGTTTTATGAAGTGACAAATCTGTTTTTTTTTTTTTAATTTTTTTTAAAATTTTGTTTTTTTGGGTTCTCTATAAAGCTGTTGGGTTATCCTGAAGACAAAAAAGACCTAGTATGCCCTGGGTATAATACCCAAATTTGATGTTTTATGGTGTCAGATCCAAGACCAGGTCCTGGGATCTGATCAGTAGTATGATCCTAGTCTGCTTGTTTCTTGTTGAGCACACTACAACCTTACTTGAGCTAAATTAGATGGGTAGTCTTTTATTTCAAATAAATATCTTTATGCGACTAACTTTATTATATGTGATGAAATAAGGGAAAGATATTTTCCTCTTGCTAAGTCAATTAAGCTCCATCATGACAGATCACAGGACAACCAAGTGTCTTATACTATGCAGCTTCCATCCTTCAGGTTATCTATCCTCATATGGAAACTTTTATGCATTTGCAATATGATAAAAATTTTAATGATTTCTTTCTGAAATTGAATCACAGAGTGCTGGATTTTCAGCTGCATCTGATGCGGCTCGTGTTTCAGTTGTAATTGGAGTATTTAAGGTAAAAAATGGATAGTTACAAACCATACACATTATCATTTGAGTTGCATTTTTTGGAATAATAACTACATTTTGAAGCTTTTCAGTTACCAGTGTATTCCTGTTAATTTACTTATTCTCCTTGCTGTTTTTTGTTTATGAAATATTTTTATCCTTCATTCAAATGGTTTCTTCCTGATGGTATTTCTTTGTTGTTTCAAAATATGCCATATATCTATTTTTGTTTTATATGCATTTTTTAAATTTTCAATAGTTTGACATTTTTCTCTTATTGAAAGGGGTGGATGCTTTTTGTCCAAATCATTTCGGGTTCAATATTGACTCAGAAAGGGTAATTTTTTTAAAAAGAGATAAATATATATATATATATATATGAGGAATGTTAGTATGCATCCTTCCCTCACCATAGGGCGAGGGATGCTTATATGGCTATCCTTATTTATACTTGAGCATTCCTCTTTTTCATATAACCTTTTGTCTTTTGTACATTAATATATCCAAATATGGAAGTGTCCCTCACCCTATGGTGAGGGCTGGATGCATACTAATATTCTCCCATCTATATGTATGTATTTATGTTTTAGATACGTTTAATTTCACTCCATATCCAGGAAGGCAAGATCTTTTTCTTCCCAAAACAATATGAGATGGATTTCAGTTTTAATATCAAATTGGGTAGAATTCTTTTTCCTTTTTACATGCTTTTTATCTTAGATAAATTTTCATTTCACAGCATTTGCTAGTAGACAGGATGCTTTTCTGCACAACTTAATATTGGATGCATTTCAAGTTCAATAGTGAGCTGGGGAAGGGAAAATGTGGATAAATGAAATCCTGTGCAATGTGGTTTCAATGTTCTGGTTGTCTTTAGCACATGGTTGGTCTGTCTGCTTAACTATCCTTGTGTGCATTTTGGGATACTTCTAGACATAGCCTTGGTGAATATCATGCATCTGGAAGTAAAAATGTGCTGGATTTCTCCTATCTTTATGACGATCATCTTGGATTGAGAGTTGCTTCTAAATTAAAGATTCTCCCTACTCATTGTGCAGCTACTGATGACTGGAGTTGCTGTTCTAAAAGTTGATGATCTTGGAAGGCGACCTTTATTGATTGGAGGCGTAAGCGGAATTGTATGAATCTCACCACTTAACCACAAATTCATTCTTTGGAAGTCACAGCATTGTTTTATCTTTTATAAGTTTTTTTGATACCTTGTCTCACGAATTTAAATTCTTGTCTTTTTTGTCTATGAAAATTTTTTCGACACATGTTATGTGAACATGATAATAGATGCCTTTTAAGTTGTCCTAGAAGATGATGCAAGGTTATTACCTTTTTGAGTGCCACAGGTAGTTGCATTATCTCTTCTTGCAGCTTATTACAAATTTCTTGAAGGCCTTCCTATTATTGCTGTGGTTGCTCTACTTCTCTACGTTGGCAGCTATCAGGTATTTTTTTTTTGTATATATCTTTTCAATTTTTTAAGGCTGTCTGGTTTTCTTGATGCATATCTACAGGACGATATGATCTCAGTTTTACTTTAATAAAGATGTTGAAACATTTTTCATGCTCAAAGAATCCTTTTAGATATCACTACAATAGTACTTTTGAATGCTGGGAGGGGTTAAAATTAAGATGCAGTTGGTGGTTTGGTGCAGAAATGTGTTGGCTTCTGATACTTGGTAGCATCCATATATCAAAATTATGATATTGTAACTGGGATTGGAGAGGGTGGGCAAAGTGGAACAAGCTAATGAGTACTAAGTAATTATTTCTAATGATTATTTTTCCAAAATAACAAAAAAAAGGGCGGCCCAGTGCATGAGGCTCCCGCATAGCGGGGTCTGGGGAGGGTAAGATGTACGCAGCCTTACCTTTATTTTGAAAAGACTGTTTCTGTGACTTGAACCCGCGTCTTCTAGGACGCTATCGGTAAGCCTTTACCGTTAGGGCAAGTTGCTCTTCTTTTCCAAAATAACAATTAGAACTGATTTGCTATCTAGAGTTGAATGTTGAGATGCATGCGTTGAGAGATACATGTGTTGAGATGGATGGTAAAGTCACCTGAAAGGATTGAATTAGGAAAGAGTACACTGTGAAATCTTAGGAAGGCTCGTTTCTTAGAAGAAATGGTGAATGTAATCAGAGTTGCTTTGTTCATGTTATTAGTTTCATACACAAACAATAACGGAGATGGAATGAAATTGGATGTCCCTCTCAAGTATTGATTTTTAGTATAATGTTGCCTAAGACTGATGATATCCTGAAGATTTTCATCTTGAATAAAATGACAGTCAACCTTGATATGTTTTGTGCGCTCGTGAAACACTAGATTTTCAGTAATCCGGATTGCACTTACATTGTCCACATAAAGTGGTGTAGGATTTTCCTAAGGATATCCTAGATAAGTAAGCAATACATGGAGCCACAAAATTTCTCAGCAGGTTCTAGACATGACACAATGCTCTGCTTCTATTGATGATTTAGAAACTATCTTGTTTATTACATTTCCATGAAATGATAACCTCTCTGACTATGATACCTGGATACTTGTGCAAGCCCAACGTATCCGTATCGGACCGATATGATACTTGTACTGGTACCTGATACTGCACCGATACTTCCGGGGTATAAGTTTAGTATATCCTACTTAGCAAGTCCATTATTTCATTTATTTCTGTAAGTTTTCTTACTTTTCAGCATAGAAAATGTTAGAATTGAACATAAACAATGATAATTTCATTAATTAAATTGTAATTTAAAGAAAAATTAAGAACATCCGTATCCGTATCCGTATCCTAAAATTTTCAAAGTGGAGAGTCGTATCCCCGATCCCTGTATCCGTATCCGTACTCATGTTCGTATCTAGGCATCATAGCTCTCCGAGATACATGTATCACCCTGTTGTAGAATGACGAGTGTTTGGGCAACCAACCCTATCGGTGTCATAATAGAAAGTCAATGTCAGTGAAGAACCAATAGGAAAGAATAATCCCTTGTTCGGAGTACTAATAATGCATTGTTTGTAGCACTGATGAAGTAGCAAACAATATGTTGAACTATTGCTAAATGAAGATGCCTAGGCGATCCAATGAATTGGTTCATCAAATTGATTGCATAAGGAATGTCTGGCTGAGTATTTGTCAAGTAAATCAAGCTACCAACCAGTTGCCGGTGTAAAGTGGGGTTAGAAAGGAGGTCACCACTATCTTGAGTAAGCTTCAAATTAACTTTAAGAGGAGTGTCAACTGGAGTTGAATTGGTAAGATCAGCCATTTCAATCATATTGAGAGTGTATTTGTGTTGATCAAGAATTATTCCTTTCTCCGATTGATGAACTTCTAGACCAATGAAGTAGGTTATAGGACCCAAATCTTTAATGTGAAATGATTGATGAAGAGAGTATTTGAGATGATTGATTGTAGCTGCATATGTACCAGTGGTGATGATATTGTCCACATAGACAAGGAGTAGAGTAGTCCCTACTGTAGTATGATGAAGGAACATGGAAGTATCATAAGAAGGAAGTTTAACTTGAGTAAAGTATCCCAAAAATTTTTAAACCAAGCTCAAGGAGCTTGTTTGAGACCATAGAGAGAACGTTGTAATCAGACAACATTTCGAGCACCTGCATTTTAGTATCATTGGGGAAGCTTCATATGTACCTCTTCTTTCAGATTGCCATGAAGGAATGTGTTCTTGATATCAAAGCTGGAAAAGAGGCCAAGACTAAGAAGCAGCGATGGCAAGAATTGTACGAACAATTGTCATCTTAGCTATGGGCGCAAACATCTCATCATAGTCAATACCATATTCTTGGTGGTTGCCGAGAGCAACAAGGCACTCCTTATATCACTCCAACGATCTATCAGACTTCATTTTGATTGAAAACACCCATTTACGTCTGATTGGCTTTAGCATGGCTGGACATGGGACGTCTTAGGTGTGATTTTCTTAAAGAGCATCAAGTTTCTCTTTCATTGCCTGTTGCCAACATTCATGCTTCACAGCCTGAGAATAAGAGTTTAGAATGACAACAGATGATAATGTAGCAAGTAAAGAGGTGTGAGAAAAAACCCATTGCAATCAGGTGGGCAATGCGACATGAAGAATGTCGAAGAGGTTTCTTTCCATCGTCTATACACAATCTCAGGATTAAATCTTTGAAGGGACAAGGGTATAGAAGGAGGACCAGAGGAAAATGGTGGTAAATTAGAAAAGGTAACATGAGATGAAGTATCATGATGATGCTGAAAAAAATATTGGCTTTCAAAGAACACAGCATTGCGATAAACATGAATGTGTTTGATCTGATTATCATAACGAAAAAAAAAAAAAAAAAAAATCCTTCTTGGTGAGATGCATTTCCAAGAAATGCACATCTTATAGATTGGGCAGGTAATTTCATATGCACAAATGAAGGCAAGTGGACAAAAACAAACACTCAAATGTGTGTTAAGTTCATATAAGACGGTTGTGTATTGAGAGACAGAAATATGGAGTTTGGTTGAACATTGGAAAGGTTGGAAGAAGAAAAGGTCATGTGATTTGAAGCTCTAGAATTGAAGTACCATACGGACTATAAAGGTGGTGGATTCCTATCAAAGATGCCAAGGGTGGAGTAAGCATGAACAATCATTTGTTGAATCATATCTGAAGTGACTAGGGGAACATTAGAGAAGGTGGCTATGAAGGCATTTTAGAAGGTGAAGCGGAGGCACCCAATGTTGTGTCAGAGGATGTGGCAGCGACATGATAAGCATGTGGGTTGCGTTTTTTTGGCCTTTTCTTGCACTCTGAGATGATATGACCTGTATCTTTACAGTAATTACAAAATTCCCATTTTGCATTGATGAGTAATGCCCATATTCCTTGCAGCTATAACATTGGATTTTGCTCAAATCCTGTCTCGAGGGCTTCCTTTTTACTGCATAGGCAACCTCATTATGACCATCAGAAGTGGGAGGAAGATCCTGTCCAGGAGTTTTCTCTTTTGCTGCGTAGGCAACCTCTATAGGACCACTAGAGTTATGATGGGTGAGATGTGCCTGGGTTACTTGTCATTGTTTATCTCGCAAAATTTCATTGAGACATGTCTCTAGGGAGGGAAAATATATAGAAATCCAAGAATGGGCCGACCTGTAGTTAACCCAAGCACGATAACTATACACTGAAGCCGAACACTACTGTATTTTGTTTGTATATCGCGTGGGACCCAAAATAATAGAACTCGGAGACTTCAAGGAATAAAGACCAGACTCTTCAAGAGGTTTGTGATGATGATGACAATAACAACTACTACAACATTGGGATGACAAAGGCTATGCGGTGATCAACGACTATTGATGGTGACTGTCTCTGAAAAGGGTGGCGACGATTCTGATGTCGAAATCTAATGATATTAGATTCCTATGAAATCTGTTGAAATTGTGACTAGAAGTGGACTCAATCCCACAAGCATTTGCAATGATAGACATGAGTAAGACAGACAAGAGCTTGGCGAGTAGGATGTAGTGATGAAGACAAATCACAGAGTCAAACAGAGATGAGGTAGTGGCGATCAACGAACAAGAAACCTAACGATGATTCAAAGGGAATGGGTCTGATTTGCAAACCCTTTGATTCCCATGCCAATGAACATAAAGGGTTCGAAGATGATCACGACAATAATGAATGAAACTTCAACTAAGAGGAACTTCTTGCACAGTAACCAAGACAATACAAGAAAGGTAATGAAAAAAAAAAAATGAAAAAGCCCTAATACTCCAATAAGATATCAGTTGCATACACAAACAGTAAACTGAGATTGGAATGAAATTGGATGTCCCTCTAAAGTGGGTTGATCCATTGATTTAATAGTATAATGTTGGGTAATATAAGGCTTAAGATCTGCTCTATACCTAATCACAACCTAAAATAAAAGGAAGACTGAGGTATACACTCTTATCTATAGTTGAGCCCTCAGACGTATGATACAATTGAATTGGGTCATGGCCCACATGCAGGTGGGCCCCTAGATCTTGGGCATTTGTCCTAATAACACATGTGACTACTAAAATTGGAAGTCTATGGAGAAGGGATGAAGTGTGGCAACTTGCAAGTACAGGGTGTTAAGTATGTTGGTTTTCTGCTTCCCAAAGCTTAAGCTTTTGAGATGTATTGGCTAGTCAAACTTGATTTGGTATCAAAGCCATGCGAGGTTGTGACTTTGAACCCAAGGAGGCATTACTCCCACACTAGGAAGCATGAACACGCGTCTAGGGTCCCCGTGTCCATGTCGGATATGGACACGGCCGGACATGTGTTCGACATGCCAAAAAATGTGTCCTATTTCTTTTTTTTTTTTTTTTAAATTTTGGATGTGGCTGAACACAGCTCGAACACGGGTGGACATGGCTCTGACAGGGGTGGACATGGCATAGACACGTCGGGGACATGACTCGTCTCACTTTTTGGCAGATTTTCTTCCATTTTCAGTAGATTTTCTTCTTTGGTTTTCTCTCTCTCTCTCTCTCTCTTTTTTTTCTCCGTTCGAACATGCCCTAGAGGCTATAGATGCCAATGAAAAGGGTAAAGTACTCATTGCTTTTTATAAAGGAGTAGGGGCCTGTTGGACTTTTTTATATATCTTTCTTTTTAATGTTGGGCTATTGGGCCAACTAGCCACTTGGCCCATTTCTTTTTTTTTTCTCTTTTTATTTTTTTTATATTGAGATATTGTCTAGCCCACTTTTCTTTTCTTTTCTTGTTTTCATCTATGTTGAGATATTATCTAGTGAGGCCTACCTCCTTAAAAATTTGATCCACATAATGGGCCTCACAATATTTGAGCCCTATGATAAGTATATATACATAATTATTCTTTAATTTTATAAGTATTCTTTAATTTTATGATTATATATAAAATAACATATTTATTATTTGCTGTGTTCTAGCCGTGTCCGTATCCTACTTTTTAAGAATTTACCGTATCGCTGTTTTTGTGTCTTGTCATATTCATGTCCCATGTCCACATCCGTTCTTCTTAGCAGTCCCACAGGCTGCGTGAGAAGGCATGTATCACATGGAAAGGCATGTGTGGGTTGTGAATGCAAATAGCTTCTTGTTTACAGGGGTGTTAAGTATCTTGGTCTTCTGCTTCCTAACAACTTAAGCTTTTGGGATGTATAATGAATTGTCTAGTTAGACTTGGAGAAGGGAAAAGACAGATAATGTCTTGCAAGTTCATTGCATTTTGATATTGATGACTTGGACAATGTAATTTATCAAGTCCTTTTGTAGTGTGTGCAATATATTCTCACTTATTATGACCAATTTACAAGTTCATAGAAAATAGAAAGCAAAGATTAAAAGGAAAAAGGTCTGTGGTAAAGGACTCTCTATACAAATAGTGGCCATTGTTTTAAGGAAAATGCATGGCCTCTTGATTGCAGCACTAAGCACCATGTAACTTGGGCATCTTGCCAGAACACGGTTATCATGCTTGAGAAATAAACCTGTTTTATTATTGGTAACTGGTAATTATATTAAGGAGAAAAGGATTGCATTAGAGACATAGCACAAACTAAAAGAAGAATGTATGTATAAGAGCATTGTACCATATGTAGCAAACAACAAAAGCACATAATGTGAACAACCAAAGGACAATCCTTACTAATCCCTTGCTTTGGCCAAACAATCCACCAAGCTGTTAGGTGACCTCCCCACATGTTTAAACACTACTTTATTTCTCCTCTTTGCTTGTTTCCTCTTTGCTTTCTTGGTCTATTGTCCAAGGGGGACTACCTAAAACTACCCGCCTAGGGATTGATCCTTGGGCAATATGGTGAGAGCAGGAGTCCTATCCACAAATATCCATATATTCTCTCCACAAACATCCATATATTCTCTACTTAAGCACCACTTTGTTGCAACTAACAAATTAGTAGCATAGGTAAAATGTTTCAAGTGAAACTCAAGGGGCAAGTCTGAATATTATTTTATGTATGTAGACCCTAAACTGCATAAATGTGGTAAACCAATTGGACTTTAGGACTGCTAAGCCTACAAGGTGTTAGTATCTGTGATATTAAGAAAAAGTATTGATGGACTCGGAAATAGTTAAGTGGATTGAAAGACAATATTGTTATTACTAAAATAATAGACTCAAATAACACTTAGTGCCTCTTTGTTTTGATAGAATACATAGGAATTCCTATCCGAAGTGGTTAAAAATGAAGATCAAAGTTGAATGTTCAAATAATGAGCATCAAATAACCTTTCCTTTTATGGAAGTAGAATTAGGAGAAGATGGGAAATGAATGCGCATCCATCACCCTAGTAATTTAAATTCTAGGAAAGTCAAGGTCCCATGTATATCACTACCTTATATCCTTCATCTCTCACCTCTTTAATAATCTTACAGATGGAGCTTATTTGACCACATGGGCGGACCCAAGAATTTTTTCTTGGGCTGGCCATTTTCTATAAAAAAAAGTTTTGGGAGGGCTACATATAAAAGATAAATATAGTTTTCAAAATATGTAGGGAGTTTTCTAAAAATTTTTTGGGGGCCATATGTAAAAATATTAAAAATTATTAAAAACTTAAAAAGGTTTTCTTGGGAGGCCATATGTAAAAAAAGTTAAAAACTATTTAAAACTTTAGGTGCTTTGTGGCATCTTTTTGAAAAAGGGAGAAGGTGGGGGGGAGGTGTTGGTGTTGATTACTTGTCTGGGAAATCATTGTTATTACTTCTCTTCTTAGATCATTTAGCCATCTTGATTACTTGCCTGGGAAATTAGAGAGAGAGAGAGAGAGAGAGAGAGAGAGAGAGAGAGAGAGAGATGTTGGTAACGGAAGCATCTTTGCACTACAAAACATTTCCATTTTGATTCATATTGGCACACAAAATGTTGTACATTTTGAACAATTTGTATGGCACAGGAGAGTCCTATCAATATTGTGTCTCATTTATATGTATCCAGGGCCTAAGGATCCTGGGCATACATATCCTCAGGTTGTAGACCTTATAATTGATCATAAAAGGAAATTGGTTTTCCTTTTGTTAAATGTGAAAAATTCATATGTTTTAAGCTGCTATAACAAAGTTCTTAAAACTCAACTGAACAGGGATTCCTAAATGTGTAGGAAGTCTGCTTTTATTTTACTATGGGATGGAATCATTACCATTGTGTTTAGAATTATCCTTTCTGTCAACATATTCTAATGGTTTAAATTCCGAACTACATTGCTTAGATAACTGCATAGGCTTAAGCAACCTGTACCCTGCCATGTTGATACAACACTGATTGTGGAAACTGAATCCATAATTGTAAGGTGAGAGTGGTTATCAGATGCGCACCATGCCCACTGTATGCACCTGGGTGGGGCCCACTAGACGGTCCATCTTAGTGGACCACACACACGACCCCCCTGAATTGCACCGGTCACTGAAGTTTGAGTCTCATCCGAATAGATTGGACTGTTGGATCGACTACACACCCATCTGAATGGATTGTGCACTGTTGAACATATGGGACCTAGATGGAGATGATACAGGGGGTTATGGGGTTGATTTTTTACAGAGAGGAGGAGCCGAGGTGGTCTCCATGTGGGCCCCACAATGAGGTGCTCACAATGATCCAGTGTGCGACCAGTGCATGGGATTTGTACTCCTAAGGTGATATTCAAGAGCATATTTACCCTACTGTATCAGTTGAATTCAATTGGCTTTTTTCTACTCTTACCAACTTATCTCATGATATCGTGTATTGTTGTCATAGTTGATACACATTTCTACCACTGTTCTTGATTTCAGGATACATGAAATTAGTGTCCCATAATTTTAGGAGCATGTATATAACCTGTTATTAATGAACATTACTCGCTCATGTTAAGTTGTTAACTAGTGCTAAATATATGGACTTTGGTATTGCTTCTTCTATTTAGGCTCTCTAGTCTCCAGTGCAGTGCATAAAGTTTCTGTATTGCAAGGATACTTTTCAAAATCTTGAAGTATTACAACCAGATATGATATGTGACCTTGTCATGTTTTATTTTGTCTACTACTGCAATTCTGAGAAAAAAAGGGCTTCCCAGGAACTCAAATGCTGACCTTCTCCCATATATGATTTTTGTGGAAGGAAGGTGATAAAATTGGTTTAGCTGATGAAATTCTATCCTTGGAATGATATTCAGATATCTTTTGGCCCAATTAGTTGGCTAATGGTGTCCGAGATTTTTCCAATTCGCACAAGAGGACGGGGAATAAGTCTTGCAGTTCTTTCTAACTTTGGTTCAAACGCTCTGGTAACATTTGCATTCTCACCATTAAAGGTACAGTTTCTCCACCGCTAACTGATACAATCATTAAGTTCTAGGAATATCTAACTATGATATGCAAACTAGGAGAAATGCGGTATGTGCTGTGTATATATTTCTCTCATCTTAAAGATTCTTTTGGTTTCATGAAAGTGTAAAAGAGAGATGATGGATGATTCATTGTTTTAAATTCATTAGATGATTGAAGTGTCATGATTTAGCTTTAAATTTTCCCTAAGAAATGGGATTTTATGAATACCATATTAGTGCGACTGGTTAGGAGTTCTCTTACTGATTTGTTCCTTAAGAAAAATGCACAAGGCAGAAAAAATCATACCTACCAATAGTTTCATTGATGAGGCTACATTTGCCCTACTCCCCTTTTTGGACTACAGAACTTTCCTGTGGTTTTCGGGTTGTTTCTTCTAGATATATTCCTTTTAAAAGTTGAGAGATGTTTTCTTAAGCCCCAGAATTGCAAGGAATGATGTAGGCCAGATGTTGACAATTTGCTACTCTTACTATACGTGTACGTATAAATTTTCATAAATACACCACATACTTTGTATTTTTGTATCTTTCAATGGGTATAGATTAGTACTTGAACTTTTAAAAGAATTGTATTAAACACAAATTATGTGCGTACTGCATGGCTTTCATCTTTCATCGTCAAATGTGTCCAAAGCCTTGTTGCAATTATATGCATATTGTATGGGTTTGCGGATTTTTTTATATAAACTACAAGAAAACTTGATAAATTATAATTAATAAAATTTGAAAAATTCTTTTAAAATAATATATAATATTTTTTTTACAAAATAAACTTCAGAATGCATTGCTTCACATATCATGTTGAATATTCTAACCGTAGAAACTTATATTTGAAAAAAACATAAAATAGTATTCTAATGAAAAACTTCAAGCATATATACCCAGCAACACTTAAATAAACACATACATGCACACATGCAAATCAGTGGATGTTGAATTTAATGGTTTGAAAATGCATCTTTTTTTTTCTTTTTTTCAATCCAACGGTCAAACTCCATTCGGATTGGTGACAGTCAGCGGGGTTGGTAGTGCGCGTCTTAATCGGTTTGATCAGAGGAAGTCTTTTTAGGTGGGAAGTGCGCATCTAAGCTATATTAGCACATGAGCTCACCTGAAAGAGAGTTGGCCTTTTTTTGCCTTTTCCTTTTATTGTTTTGGGGGTTTTCTCTGGGAGCATTTCTCAAACTTAAAAATTACGATATGTGTGTATATATGCCAAATTTTTTGTCTCAAACTTTTCAAAGGAAAACATACTATATTTGAACAGATTTTTGAAAACTCAATCCAGATTATTTTCCATATGCTGAATGGTAAGGGGCCAAAGCCGAAAGGAGTCATCTATGACTGAGTGGTGGGTGGCCCAAGTCATTGGACGGCACCTTGAATCCTACGAAAGGCCACCAAACAGCAGCCACCAAACAGTGAATAACAGAACTACAAAAGCGAAAACTCGGACCAAAGCCTGTGATTGCACTTACATATCTCAAGCATCTCTTTTTCAATTGTTAAAGATTTCCAGCCAAAAGATGCTGATTGACTGGCTACTTCGTTATTCATATATGATCGCATGTGTAGAAGCCCTACAAGTGACTCAGGCTGTTATTAAATGATAATTCAGACCCCTGGATGTTTTAATTTGACTGTTTGAACTTAAGGAAATTCAAAATTAGGCATCTAGCCACACTATTTTCAAGAATTTGCTTAATGAAAATAAGAAAATATGTCTCAAACCTACTAAGTGCTGCTTTCTCAGTACTGGTACACGAATATGTGGGGTAATTCGTAACTTGACCTTTGTATCCCATTATGTTTGTCCACATCCAACTGAACCAGGCCCTTGGCCCCTTGGCCTGATCATATGCAAAATTTAGGTCTTAGCTAGGGCTGATATTGGTTTGGTCCTGCCACCTGTGGGCTTTCATGAAGACAGTCCTCATGGACTAATGATGCGCATCAGCTGGTAGCTCGCCGAGGCACCTCTCTGCTACAAGAACAACCATGGATTAATTCCTAGCAGTAGTGATGATGGTGAGAGACTTGAGTGTGTGTGGGTTCAGTGTGTGAGTACTTACCTCTAAAAAAAATTAAAAAAATGATGCTAGACAGCAAATAAGTTTCGGCAAAGTGCCACTAACTTGCAGAAATATCTGAGTGGTGGTAATTGGTCAGGATATTTATGCCATGATCAATCTGCTGGAATATTTTGTATTTACTAACATTGAAATAGTGTAAGCATGGATTGCATTTTGAATTCTCTCTCTCTCTCTCTCTCTCTCTCTCTCTCTCTCGGTGATTTTTCGACTGGATGTCAACGATAGAAACTGGTTCAAGATTTTGGAAAAAAGTATTTGAGACATTGTTATACTTGAAAATTATATGCACATAAAAAAAAAAGGAAATTTCATTCTCCATACCTCTCTCTCTCTCTCTCATAATAGTAATAATGATGATGAAATTCATCATCATCATCAAAACTTCACTTGCTTTTATTGTTGGTTCCAAGTCTAGATAAAGAAGTAGAGTTCCATCTGGTAGGTTGACAGCCAATGTAAAATTGTCTCAACTGAAACTCGAATTTTGATAGAGAAACAAAATTAATGTAGCTGATCCTGACATAGTTGGGGCAAGGCTTTTGTGATGATGATGATTGCATACATGCTTATTTATGCTTTAGAGATCACTTTTTAACACTAAAGATGTGATACACTAATGAAAAGGAGAACTTCTCAAGAAATTAAAAAGAAGTAAAGGAAAGGTAAAAAAGTTAAACTTTGTTCTTCAGGAGGAAATTCTATTTTTCATGTTCAATACTTTTTTAACTTGTCTGACTTGGTAACTTCGGTAGCTGCAAGCTCAAGAAGAAACCTCGTCAACCGAGTGAGACTAGGGAAAAATAAGAAAGGGAAACCTCTGGAGTTCTCTCCAAAAGATGTGTATCGGTGTATACCAATAAATTAATTTTTTTTACAGAAAACAGGCCTAAAATAGTTTAACTGGTAGTGAATATGACTGCACATAAACTCACATTTGGTTTGGTGTAATGCTATATTATTCTATCCTGACATTTTGGTTTCATTTAGGTATTTACTTTCAAAATTGCTAGTGATCTGAGAAAAAAAAAGTAGGTCGTTAGTGATTTGAGAGAAAACTTAGTGTATACACACACACACACACATTCCATGTGATATCTCTTACTTCCAAAAAGCATTCTGAAACATTTACCATCCATTGTTCCTAAATATTTATAGCACTTGCAACTTACGCACACTTCTAAGAATCCAGTTTTGTTCTGGAATATTAGCACGATCTATTTATGTGACTGCATTACAAGAGTTTCAACTTTCTTTACTACTTTCTATAATTGGATTTTACAATAAAGACTGATATGAATTAAATTTTTTTACTTGGCTAGCTTTCCACTGTGCACTTACATCATGTATCTCTTGTTGTAACCTTGATATACATTGTTAATGCCATTCTCTATCAGCTTAAGCGTTTAGAGTAAGTGGCTGTCGACATCTCTTGCACAACTACATTGATTCTTCAAGCTGCATTTGCTATGATTTGTGCAGGAGGTACTAGGCGCGGATAACCTTTTTGTCCTTTTTGGGGCAATTGCATTGCTGTCACTTCTATTTGTAATATTTGTTGTCCCAGAAACAAAAGGCTTGAGCTTGGAAGATATCGAGACCAAGATCTTAAAATGAAGTGTTCCTAAGACAGATGGCGAGAAAGGGAATCAGCTGCCTGCTGGCCTTCATCCAGTTCAAGAGTTTGAAATCACTGGTTCTTTATGCATTCAAGGAATCATCATGTTAAAGGAACTCTTCTTGATGTTACTACAATAAAAAAGGAAAAAAAAAAAAAAAAACCCGGACAGGCAATTCCAGGTATCCACACCAAGGTTCGTGGTTTACATGTTGGTGTTGGCTTTGCTTTGCTTTTATATTCCAGACTGGAGGATATTGGTGATCATCTATGTTTCATTGTGCACTGTGCTTGTCACTGAAAAGGCTCTGTTAAATTAATGAAACTTGCATGTACCTTTTACCTCTCTCGACCCCCTCATCCTAGTATGTAAGTGATATCGAAATGTCAAATGGATTTTGGTCCTGGGTGCAGTTTGGGGTCCTTTGAAGCATCAATTTTTTTTAATGAAATAAAGCATTTTTCCTTATCTATGAATGAACAAAGTGCTTGATATGCTAGCCAAGGAAGTATGACACAGATTGTAGTCATTAATTTGGTTTGTAGGTTTTGAGATTATGTTTGGTTTACCTTGGCTTTCCTTTCTTTGTTTTATGTAGTTCCCTTGTCATGTCCTTTTCTATCTATGAAAAAAAAATTATTGATCAAAAAATAAAAATGTTAAAACATCACTTTATAGCGTGTGGGTAGTCAATAGTGATGTGTAGCCTGTTATTCTAGTCCATTTCTCCACGGGACGATTATTAATATGCTTTTTTCTCTTTTAACTGGTAGTCCCTTTCTCTAATGTTCCATCTGGATATTTGATATTAAATTCCTAAGCAATGCCTTTATTTTAGAAGGGGTGGAAAGTTAAAATGGGTAGAGGTGAAGATCCACGAGGTGCACTACCCCTTTGATGGGCAATGATTATTCATCTGTTAGCCTCTGAAAATTGAATCCAAGAAAAGTAATGATACCATCTCCTTGAACTCTTCACTGCCCACATTTTTAATGCTCCTAAAGAGAGGAGACCCTTCTACCATTGATTACTGAGAATTTAGTAGGAAGCAGGTAAGCAGAAGCTAAAATAACATCCTATGAGTATGTCTGTATCTGTGAAAGGAATATAGTATTGGTGTCATACCTGATTCACACATGCATCACCAGTTCATCTGATATATATCATTTAGAAGACAAACAATTCCTCACAAATTGCTGTGTTCGTACCTGTCCATTAACCTCTTTGAATTTGAACTTGTCTTTTTTATCTTGAATTTCTGTTTGACTTTATCAGAATCGCTTGGCCCATCAAATATAATCTTACTGTACAGATATGGCGATGTTAATTTCTTGAAACCATTGACGGCAGTTGAAGTAAAATATTTTTATTTTGAAACTGTTTATAGTGTTAAGAGCAGCTGCCGAACTCAGTTTTGTTGGCAATCACTGATCTTACATATATTGGCTGTTAAGGTCCTGTAAGATCTATATATATTTATCTGATAAGATATGATACAGCAGATAACATACTACTGGTTTTTCACTTGGGCACTATAGGGTGTTTGCACATCACCAGTACATATGGTGTGGAGCCTTTTCTACTCAATCAAATGTCTAGTCAGCCCTTTGATAAGTAACGTTAGCAGGAAGGACATGAGACAAGAAGCAAACCCTTTCGACAACTTAAGTCTCCAGTATCACACACTAACCACCTACTTGGAAGGGCTGCATCCATCAAACGAAGCTTCTTTGGTTGCTATTGTGACTTGTTTGACCTGACATGGAAACCTCTGTCCAAAAAGTGCAATATCTCACCACTTTCCATTGCCGTGTGGGTTCCCCTAGATGAGTGGTGGAGATCTCATACCGGGTAAAAGCAGCACGGATGTTCATCAAAAGAAGTTTCATTGTATGAGAGTCTCTCCATTTTAGCTGTTGCTATTCTGTCCATATTCATTTCTCGAGTCTTCTGAACAAACTTAGATGATGTTACATTCCGCTTGATATTTGCTCTCAGTTTCCTTGTCTTTTACCACATAGAAACGCTCATGGGCAATGGAAAGGAGAAGAAAGCGACTAACCACCATGTTTATGCTCTAGTGAAGCTCCTTACTTTTTATTAAGCTCAAGTGTGGCAAGGAAGGAGTACGGGCATAGAGAGTCTGACTGACCACTTCAAAAATGTATCGAAGATTGGATGAGAAAGAGTGGGTCAAAGGGCAAACAATTAAGTGGGCCCACTTTCATTTTTTTATACAGGGGCCTACCTGATTCATGGGCCTTACCAATGTCTAATTGGTTCCATAGCTGATAGTGCTGGCAGAAAACCAAGCCATCTAAGTTATACATGAATTGTTTATCTTGTTTGTCAAAATCACCATTTTCAAGTGAGCAAATGAGTATAGTCAACGGTTTGAGATATATTTCTATTTTTCACTTGTTTCTTAGAATTTTTGAAGATTTATGTTATAAAACCAAAAATCTTAATGTCATTAATATGAAAATATTAATTGTTTAGATCATAAATTGGAAATCATGACAGTATAGGAAATAGGATCTATAGGTTGGGATATTCTGAAACATTTTTTTGCAGAAATTTCAAAATCTATGAAGATTTAAAGTATGAAATTAAATGTCTTAGGACTTATTAGATTGGTGAAAAATATGAATGCCTTCCATTATAAATTTGAGGCCAACAGAGTGCAAACGAGAAAAAAAGTGATTCAAGGGTTCAATCCTGCCACCTGTATGAGGTGGAAACTCTATCGCAGGTGTGCGAACCCCAATTCCTCATCTACGCATGTAAATCGTTTACCATATCGGAGGCCGATGTAAATGAGGACAAACAAATATAAATATACTAATGTTAAAGGAAAAATTTTAAATAAGGCCTTAAATTTGTCTTATTCCAAAAAGGTACAAATTTAAAAACCTTTCTAGTTAACCCTAAATTTTCCAAAAAAAACTTCAATTGAGGACAACCGTCTATTTAAAGCTATTTTTGGCAACTTTTTTCCTCAATTTTCTTAAAATACTCATATTACCTTTTATTAAAATAAATTTCTCATTCGATTTATTCATATTCTCTTTATTTTCTTCTCCAATATTCTTACTATGGTTAAGGACAACTAACATCCCTAAGGTGATCGATTACATATAGTAATTGCTAAAATTATGTCATTGCTTTAAATGATTGGTATTTTTGGTATGTTAAGAACATTGAGGGAAAAAGTCGCCAAGAAGTACTTTTAAATAGACTATGTCCTTAATTGAAAACTTTTTGAAAAACTTAAGGACGAATTTGAAAAGTTTTGAAACTTATGTCATTTTTTCAAATAAAGCAAGAACTTAAGGCCTTTTTTCAAAACTTTTCCAACGTTTAACATTATGCATGTGTTTTATTTGCATATATAGGTAAATCAAACATCCGAACCCTATTGGTTTCAAAACTCGGCTAAAACCAAGTCTCATAGCCTTGTTGCAATTGCCAATACTGAATTTTATTGGATTTAGTAAAACTTAAAAATGCATGGAATTCCATTATTCCTGCTTTATATTCTATATTATTTTTTATTTACTTGCAATCAAACCGCTAAAGAAATAATGATGAAGATTCGTAGTTGAGGATTTTACGGAAAAAATTCTCATAACTTATAATTAAATGTGATTAGGCCCGGGATAATTTTGTGCATTGATGGGGCCAATTGGGCCTCTGGTGCAAAAATTTATTTTTTTTGGAATGTGGGGACAATTCTTTCTTCTTCTCTTCTTCAGCAGAGGAACTGTGCACCAGAGAAGAAGTAAAGAAGGAGAAGGAAGAAGCAATCAGAAAAAGGAGGGAAAAACAAGGAGGAAGAGAAATGAGGAAAGGGCTGTTGCAGAGGAAAAGAACATGGAGCAGAAAGAGTCAGAGGAAAAGAGAAGCAGCATAGAAGAGAGGAAGAGAAGTGAGAACGGGAAGAGAAGAAGAAGCAACAGAAAGGAGCACGAGGAGGAGGAGGGGGTGGAGGAGAGAGAGAGAGAGAGAGAGAGAGAGAGAGAGAGAGAGAGAGAGAGAGACACGCAGAGGAGGAAGAGCCAGAGAGGCAAGGAGAAGAACTCGGTTTTGTCTGCATTTCCCAATAGAAGTACCATGCGGTTATGGGGTTTCTGTTTAGCTCTTTAAAGCCATGAGAGAGCTGCCAGAAAAAAAAAATCACAAACCTAATACAATATAATTCATGAACTGAAACTTACATGCATCAGTGCGATATCTGTATGAGGGGGGGTATCATGGGCATGTATTGTCATCATTTAGATCATTTCATGATGGCCAATTTCAATACCAATCAACCCATGCAGAGACAAGTCCGCTAATGCCCAGTGTCACTACATGGTTACATAGAGGGTGGGGCTCACTATCAGCCACTACTTTCACAAAAAAGAAGGAATAAAAGAGGAGGGAGAAAAGAGGAAGATGAGTTGCAGAGAGCAAGAAAAAAGTGGAAGAAGAAGAAAAGGCCTCCACATTAAAATAAATAAATAAATATATATATATATATTTATACGAAAGCAGGTCTAATAGACCAATCAGTGTAAAAACCTTTTCAGGGACTAATCGCGTGAACTAAAAAGCTTTTTTGGGTAAAATTCTCTTTGTAATTTTAACTACTTTTTTTTTTTCAAAACTTTCTAAATAAAAAATGGATAAAAGAAGTAAGAAAGATCAAAATTAATAAAACCAAGATATCAGCTTAAGTTGGGAGAGAGGAATCTATGAATTTCTATTTTCTTAATTGAGAGAGAGGAATCTGATATTAGTACCCCTCTTACAAATAAAGATTCTCTATATTAAAAAAAACTCCATTTTTTTCTTTCCTGCAAGAGAATCACAGAAAACATGTAGTACCAAATATCTGAATTATGAGATGCATGTAAAATTCAAGAAATTTTCCTCTCTATAATGAAATTCTTTTATTGTACAAATGTCACCATATAACATAAATGATTGATGATCTGGTGTGCACCCCACTTGCACCTAAGCTAGCTGCGCATCTGATCATGAAAAAGGAAAAAACCCTAAAAGACAGTGGAGGGAAAGAGTTCAAACGCCAGATCAATGGTTCTGATCGTTCAAAGTTCCAACCCAGTCAACATAGCATACCAAATAACCGAAATTACCTAATTTTAAGTGGAGGGAAGAGTTCTACGTTATAACACCCAAACGACCTTTCATGATCGAGTGCCAGAAGACTCTTCTTGGTAATTTTCTATACCCAACCTATCCTAATACCACACAAGCCATCAGGTGATGCCACGTGCCATCTTGTCATCTCCATTGTGTGGCCGTTAGCAACTCTCAAGGCAACACCACATGATTTGAATTCCCAACCAACACTCAAAACTAAACGCTTTATAAGTCCACTATACTGGTCTCTCTTCAGCAGCATTTACAGCACTGCAAATATCGATTCTTTTGCATTCAGTCCGATCCCATTCGATCCAATCGTTTCCTGCCTTCAGGACAGTCGATTCTCATGGCTGCAGGTCTCTCGACCGTTGGAGCTGTCAACAGAGTGCCGGTATTGTGTTTTTCCCGCCCTTTTCTTTTGCCTCGCTTTTTTCTCTCCTTTGATTCCAGTTGATGTGATCTATTATTGGTTTGTTTCCTTTTGGAATATTTGAGTCGTGGGTCTTTTTCCCCGCTGTGTTTGGTTAACGGGGTTCTTCTTCAATGCTGTTTCTGGGCGTTTGTGTTTGAATTGGTTGGTATTGACTAGATTTGGTGATTTTCGTGTGTTCTCGCTCTTGGGTCTTTCTTAGTTTTCTGTTTTCAGAGATGGGTCCTTTTTAAATTGTCCCTTTTTTTGTTTTTGGTGTTTGGTGTTTTTAGAAATGGTTGTACGATTAAATTTTGTTCATGAGCGTGCTTATTTCTCTACTTTGATATCTAGGTACTCTTTTTTTTTTCTCCATATGCTCTGTTCATGCCCAATTTCTCTAGTATTGATTGCTTTCTATTGAGTTTTTTGGCTTCCTCAATCCCAAGTTCCTTTCTTTTCTCCTAGCGCTTCTAATTGGATTCTACTTATTTATGGTTGCCTTGGTTTCCGAATATGTTTTAAGTTGGAGAGGGAATGAAGTCTGTACATGTCTTTTTAAAGTTACTAGAGATTTTGGATATGAAAGAACGGGTATTCTTTGTTGCAGCTGAGCTTGCACAGCTCTGGCTCTGGAGCTTCCGTTCCAAGCACAGCATTCTTGGGTACTAGCTTGAAGAAGGTGAACTCTGGTTTGGTCCACCCAACGGTATCCAGTGGAAGTTTCAACGTAGTTGCAGAAGTCGATGAGCAGAAGCAGACAACCAAGGACAAATGGAGAGGGCTTGCGTTTGACACATCTGATGACCAACAGGACATTTCCCGCGGAAAGGGAATGGTCGATACTCTCTTCCAAGCTCCTACGGGAACCGGAACTCACAATGCCATCATGAGTTCCTACGATTACATCAGCACCGGCCTCCGGCAGTAAGTATAGTTGTGGGACAAAAATTATATTAGTTCTTTGCAAACCCCCAATATTCCTGATTTGTAGAATAAGTAGGAAGGATATATATGATCCTTGAACTGAAATGTGGATAGTATTGTATCCAACATTGAGTTTGATCAAACCCACTGTGGATGAACCAAGTGCCCAACATAAAGTGATCAAGTTAGTCGCTCTAGATTATTGGTGGCAAGGTTAGAAATCCACTTAACTTACATTTTGATGGAAAGGTTTGGTTTTTGATGGCACAATTGGTCACTTATTCAGGTACAGTTTGGACAACACTATGGATGGGTTTTACATAGCTCCAGCTTTCATGGATAAGCTTGTGGTCCACATCACCAAGAACTTCATGTCACTGCCAAACATTAAGGTATGGTATGGTACAGTACCTATGAAGGATTTGCCTCTGAATTGGAATATCTCTTAATCTGGTGTTGCTTGAGCCCAATACTTATTCTGGTGGATGATCGCAGGTTCCTCTCATTCTTGGTATTTGGGGAGGCAAAGGTCAGGGTAAATCTTTCCAGTGTGAGCTTGTCTTTGCCAAGATGGGAATCAAGTGAGTCATCTGTGTTCCCTTTCTTGTTCTGTTTACAATTGTTTCACAAAATCGCAGAAAAAGAAAGAACTATAAGTCCAGGGAACGTTTAAACCAAAACATGCAAATATATAAAATGACTGAGAAAAGTGTAAATAGAATGAATAACAGCTGGTTAAGATTTTGTGCACACTGTGGAGTTTTCTATAGACCCTGCAATAATTAGCTGACTTGATCAGTGTTTTGGTTATACTTTCACTCTAATTTCATTTACGATGTATATGGTGTTGGAAATCGTATGGCTTACATGCCATGGGTCCATGTCAGATCAAAGAAGGCGGATGCCTACAGAGAATACAATTCCACTTAGTGTAAGACTTGATTTGTCTCCACAATAAGACTCCCAATTGGATTACTAGGATGTGGGGGTTCCAGTAAGTGTGACTCTTGTGGGACTCGTCTATATAAGGATAAGGGATCCCTAGAGTTGGACTAGCTCCATTCTTGTAGGAAAGACGTGAGGCGAAGATATACAGGGAGCTTCCCAATCACCAGAATGCACATTGATCTCTAGTTGCATGTCAGAATCTCCACATCCAAACCCATCATATTGAACATGGGATTAAGTTATTGAGTAAACTTTCCTTTCAGCTCTAATGGATGAAGTAAAATGGCTTGGTAGTCATCTCAAGTGATGTAGAGGCAGACAAAGTAGGCTGACAAGCAATCTTTCTTGACCTAGTTTAGAAGAACCAACAAAAAAATGGCTGCTAAATGGTGGATATCTTACACCAAAAGGCAGCCTTATTCCACTCCCAAACATGCTTTTGAAGTAGCACATTATGGCATTTATAGCACTAGTTCTCACATCTTTTTATGCTGATTCACTCAAGATGGTTTCAGGAAGAATTTTTCGATGTCACTGCCTCGTATTTTTTTAATGGTGGATGTCAATGCTTAGTACATGTGTTAACAAAAACTGAATGAGTCTTGCTAGATCTGATAGCAATTGGAATTGATGATAAGTCTTGACAAACTTTATAATGTTACATTTCAATGTGTCGTCGCTTGAAAGGTCAGTCTGTTCTATGAAAAAGATGATCTTATGATCTTCAATTGTAGTAAAAATTCCTTAGAATTGTTTTTTATGTGAACCCAGTAGTTTCGTGAGGGTAGTAAGAGTATCTACCTTTTTGAATGAATGGCTGTGCGCTTCCCTTTATTCTTGGATTGTGATTTAGGGTGGAAGATGCTCACAACTTTTACTGCACCAAGAAAACTGATATAGTTGTATGTACAAATAACCATGCATGTCCATTGGGATGATGATGGAGAAACATTCAGATGGTATCTAGATATGTCCTTCTTCTTCATCTGTTTTTTGGAAAGAAAAAGAAAGTAATTTTAAAAAAGAGGCTAAAAGAATTGACAGACTGCTTGGCTAGTTGAGAAGATGGAACTACATAATTCATCTTAAACGATCAAGCTAGCTTTAGTAGAAATGGGAACAACTTGATCCCAGCCCTATTCTTTTACTAGAGTTTTTTCATGGAATATTTTATGTTTGGAATTCATGGACATGAGTGATGGCTTGTCCCTTGGCGTTTGCAAATGTCATGTTTCTTTGCCAGAATTACTAAATCCAGTCACCTAAAAAGTCTCAAATGATCTTTGAAATTCATGAAATTCCAACCTTTGGATTTTGTTGGAATTCTTGGATGCTCTACCGGATAAGAGGATTCAAGAATTCTTTCCAAAGGGACAGTTTTTGGAGAATTTGAAATTTTCCATACAAGAATTTATAGTTGGACAGCACTGAGTGAAGTTAGAATTAGTCCTATTGATTCGATACCCTGGCAATGTTGTTGAACTGTAAGTAAATGTGTGCTATCCATTTGCCACCTGAAACTTCTTTCATAGTTTAGCATCCTTATGCATCTCTCTCGTCTGAAATACCAATGTATGGACTAAACCTATTGTAGATGTGCATGATTCTACTACCCCAGTTTGAAGAACAAGTTGATGCTTGATTTTTCCTGATACCTAAGTCCCTCGATGTGATTGGTGACATTGGTCTTTACCTTGTTTCTGATATCCAGCCCCATCATGATGAGTGCTGGAGAATTAGAAAGTGGAAATGCAGGAGAACCTGCAAAATTGCTTAGGCAACGTTATCGTGAAGCATCAGACATCATTAAGAAAGGGAAAATGTGCTGCCTGTTCATCAACGATCTTGATGCAGGAGCAGGGAGGATGGGTGGTACAACACAATACACAGTTAACAACCAGATGGTAAATGCCACCCTCATGAACATTGCTGATAACCCAACCAATGTTCAGCTTCCAGGCATGTACAACAAGGAAGAGAATGCCCGTGTTCCCATCATAGTCACTGGAAATGACTTCTCAACATTGTATGCCCCTCTCATTCGCGATGGTCGTATGGAGAAATTCTACTGGGCACCAACAAGGGAAGATCGCATTGGTGTCTGCGCAGGAATTTTCAAGTCTGACAATGTGGCGAAGGAAGATATTGTCAAACTTGTTGATGCCTTCCCAGGCCAGTCCATTGGTAAGCCTTGAATATTTTATCAGCATTCACAATACCTTTCACTGTTTTCCATTACAAATCAGGGTACATGTTGCAGTATATTAGAATCTTTCAACATGACAATATTTTAGTCCTGTCCTGTTTATCGCCCTACAAAGTGTGTCATCATCATCATCATTATCATCAAAGCCTTATCCCAACTATATGTTGGGGCCCTACAAAGCGTGTATTTAACTAATATATTAAAAAGCTAACCATTGCAATATTCCATCTACCACCCAAAAGTAGAAAACATTCAAGTTTGTACTCATCTATTCCTAGATAAATTCTACAAAAAAAAAAAAAAATTTATTCCCAGATATATATTTTAGGTATATGTAATTTGTGCACTGGTTCATAATTTGGAACTTTGAAGCCGTGCTGCCTAAATGGATTTAATTGGGATTATTTTCTCAGGGTAATAACAAACTAATTACATAAAACACTTCATAGCTGTCCCTAATTTCTGTTTTATATTAAATAATCTGTGCTTGCATGAATCTCAACGGTTTAGTGCACATTTCTTTTAGGATTCAGGATTTATCTATAAACTTAAAATATTGGTAAACAAGTTGTTATTCAAGGAAGTTTCTGCAAGAAGTCCTCTTGATTCCATGTTACTTCAGTCTTAATTTGAAAGTTCTGCTGTTGTTTGTTATTGTTCGTAAGACTTAGGAGTGCATTTTATTTTTTTCTAAACTGAAAAAAGTCTTAAATATTTTGGTAAAATGGATGCCTAATCTTTGCAACTTGAATAGTTGGGTGATGCAGAAACCAGAAACCGCATGACGTGGGATAATGTTTTTTCAAAATTTTCCACCCCAAATCAGTGCGAGTTATCATCACCGAACAACTTAAGGTGGAACATTGGAGCATGCATATACTCAACTCCCCACCCAGTGCAGTTTTCTCTCTTTACACCACTCCAAATGCAGTGTTTTAAAATTGCTTTCAATCTAGGGCATATCCAAACAAATCCAGACTATGGGAACCATATTAATGGATCATTTATTTGAATTTGATTTTATATATGCAGACTTCTTTGGTGCCCTCAGAGCTCGAGTGTATGATGATGAAGTGAGGAAGTGGATTGAAGGCATAGGAGTAGAAAACATTGGGAAGAAGCTAGTTAACTCAAAAGATGGACCACCTACATTTGAGCAGCCTCCTATGACCCTTGAAAAGCTTCTAGAGTATGGTAATATGCTTGTACAGGAGCAGGAGAATGTGAAGAGAGTCCAATTGGCAGACAAGTATTTGAGTGAGGCTGCTCTTGGAGAGGCCAATGAAGATTCAATTAAAAGAGGAACGTTCTATGGTTAGCATCTTAATCCTACAGGCCTGGATGGAGGCTTTTGCATATGACTTTTTTGTAAATGGATATAGGGAGAGGAGTAATTAGGAGGATTTCTTTTTACTTGTAAATGATCACGGTCTAAATGCTAATGGTTTGGATGCAGGCAAAGCAGCACAGCAAGTTAATATTCCTGTTCCTGAAGGATGCACCGACCCGTCTGCTGCAAACTTTGATCCAACAGCCAGGAGTGATGATGGCAGCTGCCTATATAAGTTCTAAGGTGGTTCCAAGTCTTGTGCACAAAAGGGGCACCCCAGGCTTTCACAGCAGCTTTCTTAGGATGGGAGGAATAAGCAAGGGCATTTCTGTATCAATATAAACATGATGTAGTTTTCGATGACTTAAACATGATGCAGTTTTTGCTTACAAACATAATACTCAAAATCTAAAATAGGCTTTGTTCTTATTCTCGGATGTTTTACTCCTGCTCTTGTGCATTCAATGAGCTAGCCAAGCCATCTTAACTTGATTACTAAGAATGTGAGGGAAGTCCAGGGAGTTCAGTCATCTTGTTGACACCTACGTATTCAGAAATTGGCTAGATAGCCCGTGGTATCCCACTTGGTTGAATGTAAGTACAATTTTAGCTATGAAGCAAAAATGAATAGAGTTGAACTTCAAACTCTGGACCTCTTGAATGAAGAAACACATACTGACCACTTAGTCCACAGTATTGTATTATTTAAATTTCCAATATATATCCATCAGCATACTGACCACTTAGTCCACGGTATTGTATTATTTTAAATTTCCAATATATATCCATCAGATATATGTGCATTTAGTAACAACCTTGAAGACATAATGCCCCATCTATTGTTGGTACCTGTTAATCCCTAAGGAGCCTAAGTATTTATAATTCCATCCACAACACATATTAATGAGAATCTGGGAATTGGCATGATATCTACTTTGTTTTCTTGGGGGTATGCCTCATTTATATATTAAGGTCCTTTATACGGTTACACCAATCCATTTTCAGGGAAGTTTATTTAGTACTAGGGTAAATTATGAAGAACTGATTCACCATAATTATCTCCAAGACCATAGTTACCTACAAGTTAGAGGCCTGCAAGATAAGGTTTCCTATCTTTGAGTCAATCTTGTAGAGGTATCATTCTCCATAGGTGTACCTAAATTTGTACTCGCTTCACAACTAAATCATTAGCCCATCTATAAATTAAAAAAAATCACATTTAACTATATTTCACACTGTAATATACTTCTTCTAAATCTTTTATAATCCTTGGTCCTATTCTTTCATCTATCATTTCTAAAACCATTAAATGGATACTATATTATATATTAGTGCATGAAAGTGTACTTAAGTTTCTCATGTATCTTCTCTTAAATGGGAATCTATGAAGGAAATTGCTACACAAGCTTACCATTATTTATCTGAAATGAATGGGGTGATTTACATAGTCTTAGTTGTGGAGAACGACAAAATCCAAATATCTAGAATTTCGTATCTCAAATAGTATGAAAAACCACACTAGCCCAACACCCAACACAAAGATGAAGAAGAAGAACAATCAAAAGACAAAGGGGAAAGAGAACAACTTCATTAAAAGATAAACATTGCAAGTTTAGCTTGATGCCACCACTTGCATAAGATATGAACTTGTTGCTGATGTGACTTCACTTCTTTCTATTTGCTCAAACATGGGTTTCATGGAAAGTTCTTTGAAGAGGTCACCCCCACACACATATGAGTGATTTGCGAAGTTGCTAGCACAATGAGGTGGTTGTTTGGGAAAGGATGATAATTAATCAAAAGCCATAGGAAAGATGAGAAATGGGTGAATAAGAGTAATGATGGAAAGACTAAAATTGGTGTATGGAGAAGTGAAAGAAATAATGAGGTACATGGGAAAAAGTAGTTTGGTGTATGGAGAAGTGGATGAGAATAATGAAGCATATGGAAATGTGGCTTGTTATATGAAGAAGTGGATGAGAGTTATGAGGCATATGTTAAAATGTATATTGGACTTGGTGAGGATATAATGTGGCAACATGAGAACATAAAAAAGTGGCATGAGAATATAAAAAAGTGGTGGAATGGAGAGAAGTTAAGAGAGAGTAACATGTGTCATTCACACATTTGCAAGTGGGACCCATTACAAAATATCAAAATACCCCCACCATGCAAAATTACACAAATAGGGGTTTTTCCAGAAAAAAATCCCCTTAAACTCTTTGTGGAACAAAAATACCTAATTTTTTGTTAATACCTCGATTGGTCCTCCCTATACAACTTGCTTTTTTTCTTTTTTCTTTCTTTTTTTTTTTTTTTTGACTTGAGCATAGATATCGCTTCTTACTTCTCTACTACCCTAAAAAGCCGTCTTGACCCATAAAGCTCTCTTGAATTCTATTTTATTCTTTGTCATTTGTTTTGTTCCAAATGCTAGGTTTGTGTTTTGTATTTCGGTTTAACCGGATGAGTCCATTGGGTTAGCCGGGGAATGGGTTAAGGTCAAGGGTATTTTGGTAATTTCATTGGTTTTCTTAGGGTCTAAGAAAGTGGAGATTATATATTGATGTAATCTATAACCCTAGATCTTGTGTCGAAGAGAGTGGCCTTGCTTGCACATAGCGTTTGACACTACATAGGAGAGACGTTGAGAGAATGAAAGTCTTTGTATATGCCTTTGTTTGTGATAGTGAAGATGATATCGTCTCTTTGTTTATGGACATAGCCCTGTTTGGGTGAACTACAGAAATCCTCTGTATCTCTTCTTGTTGTGCGCTGTTTCTTCTTGTTTGTGGTTAATTTTGATTATTCAAATGCAGGTGTTGTGCTTCCGCATGTGCATAACAAGTGGTATTAGAACCTCGGTTGTGCTATGCGATTGATTGAGGTTTCTATGTTAATCTTGAGAGTGCTGGGTTTGGTTGCAACTTCGAGACAAGGAGAGGATTTGCCTCTTGGGTTTCAGCTTGTTGCAGAGAGTGAGATTTGAACTCGTGCTGGTTTCGTGGAGTCATCACTCATCACATATAGGGCCACGGATTGGAGGCCGCAGGGGTTTTAAGTGAGAGAATATATCAGTCACGTGTCCATGACTTGATTTGATTCTCTTTGTTTTTGCCAAGTTTTTGAGTGAAAAACCAGAAGCGAAAGGGGAAGATGAAGAGTCCCGGGTTTTTTGCCAGGTTGGGTCGAGGTCAGGTTAGGTTGACCAGACCTGTTAGCAGCGAAGTTGGTAAGCAAGAAGGTTGCAGGTCGAGTTGGGTCGGGTTAACTTGATCTGTTTACAAATAGCTTAGCTAGCTAGTCCAGGTTGCAGGTCAGGTCGGGTCAGGTAGACCAAATTTGTTTTCAGTAGTCTAGCTAGCCAATAGCACAATGCACACGTCATCAAAGTACCAAAGCAGTTTGATTGCAGATCTACGACAAAAACTTTCTATCGCGATATCTTGATCATCCCTCATTTGGAGCAAATCTACGCAGTGGAGGAGGGAGATTGGCTATTTGACAGTCAGTGAAGGAGTTTGATTAATCGGAGCACGAAAAACTAATTCTATGACATCGGAGTAACCCGAAGTTGGATTTTAGATCCATTTTTTCTAGCATGCTCATGGTAATGAGATCTTTGTAGTGGTGCTGAAATTAAATAAGTTTGAAGATTGGTTTATGAGTGATCTAAATTTTACTCAGATTTGTCAATGGATTTGAACTTTAAGTTAGAGGTGGAGTTTGATGAGAAGATCTTGAACTTTCCTTAAAGCTTATGTGCTGGTTTAACATGTCAGAGTGTTGAATGAAGAAGACCACATCATTGATGTAGTGACGTACTATTCAGCAAGATAAGTGAAGACACTGCTTGTGTTATCTCCTGGTGGCTCCAGTTGCAGAATTCAAACCAAGGTGGAAATTTTTGAGTTTATGCTTTGTGAACTTTGCTTAAAGTTCATGTGTTGGTTCGACATGTCAAAGTGTTAAAGAAAGAAGACTTCCCCATCGGTGGAAGGATGTATCTGTTAGTAAGATGCGTGAAGACATTGTCAGTTTTATCTCCTGGTGGCTTAAATTGTGTGGAATCCAAGTATATTCTCTACAAAAGCTTTATCTTAGAACAATCTTTTTCGATTTTTTTCCTTGATCATTCCATTGAAGAGTTCTGGTAAAGGACAGCGATATTAAAGAAAGGTGGAAGGAATATTTTATTAAACTTTTAAATGAAGAATATATGAGGGATATAAGAACTAGGGGCGATACTTCATTAGCAGAGCATACTATTCTCCGTAGAATTAAAAAGGTGGAAGTGAATGAAGCATTAAAACGAATGAAGATAGGAAAGGCACAGGCCCGAATGATATTCCGATAGAGGTATGAAAATGCTTAGGAGAGGTTGGGGTGAGTTAGTTATGTCGACTCTTCAATATGTGATAAAGGAAATGCCGAATGAATAGAGAAGAAGCATTGTAGTACCTATATATAAGAATAAGGGCGATATACAAAATTGTACTAATTATTGAGGGATTAAACTTATAAGTCATACTATGAAGTTATGGGAGAGAATAATGGAGCAAAAACTTAGATGGAAGACCAAGATTACTGAAAATCAATATGATTTTACGCTAGGGAGGTCAATTATAGAAGCTATCTTTTTACTTAGGTAATTAATGGAAAAATATCGAGCAAAGAGGAAAAATTTATGCATGGTCTTTATTGATTTAGAAAAAGTCAATGATAGGGTACAGAGGAATTTAATTTAGTGGGTTTTGAAGAAAAAGGAATATTCCTAACAGTTACATTGAAAGTTTTAAGGATATGTATGAAGGAGCAGTAGCAAATGTGAGAACCACATGTGGAGAAATAGGTGGATTCCCCCGTGACTATAGGTTTACATCAAAGATTAGCCTCAAGCCTTTACTTCTTTGCATTAATTATGGATGAGTTAACTACTCATATTCAAAAAGAATCACCATGATATATGTTGTTTGCAGATAATATAGTATTGGTGCATGAATCAAGAGATGGTGTGAATGCAAAATTTGAGAGATGGCGGGGGGTATTAGAATCTAGAGCTTTAAAATAAGCTGTGTAAAGACAAAATATATGGATTGCAACTTCAGTGGACATATACATAATGTTGAAACCACTGTCAAAATTAAAACCCGAGATACCACATAGAGATTCTTTTCTGTATTTGGGTTCGATGATTAGTAAGGATGATGAGATTGACGAAGATGTTGAGCATAGGATAAAAGCTGGATGACTGAAGAGGAGGCTAGATTCTGGAGTACTTTGTGACAGACGAATGCTAATGAATTTGAAAGGCAAATTTTATAGGACAGTGGTTAGACCAGCTATGACATATGGAGCAGAATGTTGGTCAATTAAGAAGACACATATACATAAGATGGATGTGGTAGAGATGAGAATGCTTAGGTGGATGTGTAGTAAAATTAAAAAAGATAAAATTAGAAATGAGTGCTTTCGAGAGCATTTAGGGGTAGCATAAATAGGGGATAAGATTAGAAAAACCCATTTAAGATGGTTTGGACATGTTGAGCGTAGGCCAATTATGTCATCGGTGAGAAAAAGTTTGGCTATCTAGGCAGATTGCCCATTAAGAGGTAGGGTAGGTCGAAGAAAACATTGATGGAGGTCATTAAATCAGATTTGAAGAGATTTAGCTTACCTAAGGATTTGGCTCAAAATGGAATGGAATGAAGAAACAAAATTCATATAGCCGACACCAACATGGTTGGGATATTGCTTTGATGATGATGATAATGATGATCGCTTCATTGAAGAGGAGGGTGGGCTCAATTAGTTGTGCTTGGGTCGAACGATGTGTTTGATTAAGAAGTGGGTACAAAAGTGCTAGGTGGAATAAAGGCTTGCTATTGGAGAGATAGGTGTCTGGACTCTGGAGTCCTTTGATGGTGATAATGATGCAAGTAGGGTGATGGAATCATCCATGAACAAAAATAAAAAAGGATGGGCTTGTCTTTGAAAAAGGCACTAAACAGGTG
Organism: Sextonia rubra; assembly: GCA_037013555.1. Lineage (NCBI taxonomy): Eukaryota > Viridiplantae > Streptophyta > Magnoliopsida > Laurales > Lauraceae > Sextonia > Sextonia rubra. The sequence continues at coordinate 130,183,265 of JASUAD010000001.1, forward strand.
ATGGTGGTCGATTGCAGAATATTGGATAAGAATAAGGAGAATGTTGTGCACGTGCGGAAGTGTGGAACCTATGATCGAAATCAAAACTACACAAAAAAAGACACAAGAGCACACACGAAAGATTTACTTGGTTCGGTGATATGTCTACGTCCACGGCTAAAAGAGAATTCTACTTTTTTATTGCACTCTTCTGCTTGGATATAGGATTACAGGTTACATCATATATATAACTCTCTCTTTCTTAGCCCATAAGAAAGCTTGATAGAAAGACAAAAATACCCCTGATGCAAAGTCCAGTCAAAGACTAACCCTATAGACCAATCTGATGAACTTGGAATACAAGACATAAACCTGATAGAGAAGAATAAGACTTCTGAGTTGGAGAAAGAACAAACAGATTCTGTTGCAGTGGTGGCATGGTCAGGATTATGGAGGTGAAGCCTGGGTTCTATGGGGAGGCCAGAGGAGAAGAAGGTGGGCAGTTTCAAGGATAAACTGTGTCAAACAGAGATTATCAAAGAATGGGTGTTAAAGACTTATTCAGTTGCAGGACATTGGGAAGATTATCTGGTTGTATGAGTTGTCATCATGGGCAAGATTGCAAAAGTTCTCAAGTCATGGTTCCATTTAGGTGGGTTGACAAGGAGAGATGAAGGTGATTAGAAGGGGAATAACATCGACCTTGATGCTGGTGAAGATTGTGCGGTCATCCCGCAGAGAAAAGGTGGAAGGATACAGAAAACAATAAGAAGAAGGTGATGAGAGAAGAAGATGAAAACAAAGATGGGAGTAGGTCTTGCAGTGTCATCGGTCAAAGACAAAAAGGTAGTATGGGAATGACAAAGGGTGGTTAAATGGGCTGCATTATCAATGAGGGAGGGGAAAAGAGAGATGAATAAGAGGAAGAGGGGGAAACGGTTTCGTAGGCGGGTGGATATTGCTCGTGAGCATAAATATTGTTGCTGTTGATCATGAATAATATTAAGAAAAAAATTCAAAAAAGCTAACGGCGACTTTGAGCTATAAAAATCTTCTAAATTCTTTTTGTTCCATAGAGTCTTAAGGACGTTTTTTTAGAGAAAAACCCTATATAATAACATCACTACAACACTTAAAAAATAAAAAGTAAATAAATAAAATATTAATCTAAAAATATTCTAAAAAAGGCACTTTAAAATTCAACATAGCTGGTGATATTAATAATCAAGAAAGCAATGGGATTTATCTGAAGAAATTAATCTAAAGATTTTTATCCAACATGATACCTAAAGAATTCACGCAAAGAGTTACTCTCATAATCGCAGTAAACACCGCCGTCGGGTGGAACCACTTGAAAGTGAGCCCCCAGCTTGTCTTTCATATATGTGATTTTCTACAACCTGGGCTACAGTGCTTAAAAGTGAAAGCACTGCTTCATAAGGAAGAAGAGAAGAAACGAAGATGATCTCAGAAGGGAGATGGCACCTGATAAACAGGAGAGTTTTCTCCTAAAAATTCAGATCATCATTTTACTAAGATTTAATCCAAATAAATACAAAAGAGTCCACTACATACCCACTTCCACATGTCTCTTTACTATTGCAACAAATTCCTATGTGCAGTGCATGACCCATTGTCTCATTCAAACATATAAAAGAAATTAAAGAAAATACCATCTCATCCTACTGAGGACCCTCTACACGATAGGACCCAATTCATGCATTCATGCCCTAAGATAAAATAATATCACATATCATTCCACCCCCCTTAAATTAACCTTGTCCACGACGCTACCATCTGAAAACCTCTCATGACTTTACCCTAACAATAAAAAAATAATAATCTTCCACATCAATGGCAGCAGACCTCAATATCAAAGAACCCGACAAATCTGCTTTTATCTTCATCAAAAGGTTATTAATTGTAGCATCTTTTGCTAATTACACTGCAATGGTTGAACTCAAGAAGAAATGAGAGTGATGCAGATGGAGGTGCAACTGGGCATCTTACAAAGTTCTAAAGATGAGTTGAAGGAGACCTCTAAACGCCATGACAAGATGCTATTCTATTTTGAGTGGGAGAGGGAGAGAGAAACATAAATGATTGTCAGCCGTTGGATCAATTTCCAAATCCAATGGCTGGAAGCATCTTTTATACTACATGTAAAGGAGGCTTGTATGTGATCATTTTTCATATAAATAAATGAACAATATATAGGGATTCCTTCAACTCAACTCAAGCAGACAGGAGAAATCCCACTCGCCCTAGCATGTAGGCCTGCTTGTGGTCTATCCAAATAAACCACACAAAAAGGTCCCCCCTGAATTGCACATGTTAGCCGAATTTGGGCTCCATCCAATTTAACTGGACCATTGGATCGAATGACACCAATCCAAATGGACTGTATACAATTAAACTTTTGTAGCCTGGATGGAGATGATAGAAATCAATGATATGGTTGATTTTTTGTAGAGAGGAGGGCCTCTCCGTGTCCTTCAAATTCCCCCCATCCCTAGGTGGGCCCCACATCCTTGAGCGGACACTCCTATCCTACCGTTGAGTGCAGGTGAGAAGCCCCTATATATATCTCTAAGAAACTGTCTTGTAAAGACAGTCCTTGCGGACCATTTTAGACCGTTTTGGATAGTGGAGCCTATGTTGCGAGCCATATAAATGGATCACACATATGACCTTCGTGAATTGCACACACCTACCAAATTTGAGTTCCATTCGAGTAGATTGGACTGTTGAATTGACTGTCTCCCTCTCAAAATTAGACCTGGTAACCGGGTTTAGTTGACCAAATTTGGATCGGGTCAACCCGAACCTAAATTTATTGGTTTCAACCCTAACCCAACCCGTTTTTAAAACGGGTTGAAAACCTTCAACCTGCACTCATAGTTGGTTAACCCGACCTGACCTTCCTAACCTCAATTTGATGTGGGTTGGGTCGGGTTGACCCGACCTAATATATTTAATTCTCATTTTGTGTATGATTTAACTCATTTTATGTAGCTCAATTTCATTTGTAAAGCTTTCCTTACATCTAGATTTATTTAAAATGTTGCATTGAGCATGAATTTATAATTTATCAATTTTCAAGTTGTAAAAAATGGAGAATTTATAAATATTTTCTAGCCTATTTATTGAGAATTTAGGATAATCCCTTATCAATTTTTGTTCAATATTATAATTTCATATTTGAATATAAATATAAGACTTATCAACGATATTGTATTTCATTCATATCCATATTTTAAAGGTAAATTTATATGCTAACATAAAAATAATAAGTACATATAGATATTTTAACTACAAAACATCATATTTTCAAATAAAGAATAAGTTTTATATTCTAAGTAATAAAGTTTTACATGACTTATCTACAAAAGATTAAAAATATATAGTTTATGACCCACATGAATAAGAAAAGTCATATGAAAATTGGAAAGTCATAGTCATTTAGTAAAATCTAAAGGGATTAAATGGGTTAGGGCGGGTTAGGCGGGTCAACCTTATCCTGACCTGTTTTTGTACAGGTTGGTAAATCATAACCCTAATTCAACCCATATTTCAAAAATGTTAGGTTAGGCGGGTCAAAAACGGGTCAAATCGGGGCGGGTTGGTAGGTCAGGCTGAATTTTGCCTATTCTACTCAAAATAGAGAAGGCCGTTAGAATCTAGAACGTATCTAGTTACCACATTGGCTTTGCTGCAACAAACCACAAATGAGAAAGACATGACATAACTGTCTTATATGACTCATCATAATGTTCACAATTCAAACTCTTTTGCAACTTAGAGCTCATGTGCTGTTTGTTGGTTTTGCTAAACGATCCAGGATTTTTCATGTGGGTTGTGAAAGTGGATTTAGTTTTTTCAAGTGGGTCTTGGAGGTGGATCAGGTCCAACGATGGTCCTCACCCCCAAATCAATGTATGTAGTTTTGCCAATATTTTAATCAATGGTGGGCCATGCTTAAAGCTAACTAAAACTAAAGCACCCAAAATTACTTTTTTTAAATAGTTTTAAACCAAATTTGATCACTGCAAAATTGGTCATTCATAAACTGCATGATTCCATGAAATGCATGTTTTGTGAATGATCAATTCCATGGTAGGGCTACCTCTAATATTAGAAAGAAATTTGAATAAGCTAAAATACGAGAAAGGTGGTGATTTTGTATGATTTTAGTTTCAAATGTGTATGGAGAAGATGTATAGGGATGGATAAAGGAAAGAGAGGAAGATAGTGGAAAGATTTAGATGTAAGGGTTGTAGAGGAGTAGTTGGATTTGGCTTAGAAGATCCTTAATGGGCCTTATTGAGTAGTTTTTTGGTTCCATTTTGTTAGGGCGACTCTTATATAAGATCTCTTAGAATTATTCTACGCTCTTTAAGGCCATACATCCCGTGTGGATCCATCTAACTTTACTAGGTGATGCGGGACCAAAGCATTCCATACTCGTGTTCCTTGCGGATTCCCCTATCTTGACTCATAAGCTCGCACATGCTGGCTGTGTCCTGATCTTGCCTCAAGGGCTTTCTTAGCGAGATTGGGGGTCGTATATTTTCGGCTGGTAATAGGCTTTGATACCATTTGTAACGACCTAATAGTCACTAGCCTAATAACTTAGTAACCTTGTCACGTGGCCTAAAATGCTTAAGCCCAACAAGTTACTAGTAGTAACCTTTTTTCTTAGTAGGCAAAAGAAAAGGGGAAACAAATGGAGAACTTGCAAGGGAAGGTTGCTAGATAGAGATTGAGATCTGTAAAGTGAGAATAGGCTAAGTGTTAGAAGATTGGAAATGGTTGGGCCCAATTTTTTCATGGTGAACTAGAGCAGAATGCTCATCGTTTGTTGATGTAGCCTTTATGGTTGCTTGCTTTTCTTCTCCTTTATGTGGTGCATGGATGGTGATTGTTTTTGCCCTAATTGATCTAATAGGAGTTAGGTGGGCCAGATAACATGGTGACTGTTTTAGTCAATCATCTTCCAAAAATCACATGGGTGGACCAATTGAGGAATACTATCGCTCCAATGGGAAATGTTTTTGACGCCTTCTGGCCTCTAATCGGTGGGCGACGGGTGTGTGTATTGGTTTTGAAAGGTTTGGAGAGATGGAGACTGCAATTAGAGCTGTGGAAAGGATGAACCGGAAATTATTCTAGCAAAAAGATGGAGGCAAATTTGGGTGGATTAAGAGGGTTAGGAGGGAGGTGAGTGGGGGATCTCTTAGTTAATTAGCAGCAGAAAGCTCCAAAATTAGAGAAGGTTTATCACCAAAGAAAGGGAAGAATCTGGCGGTTGCTAGGGTCTTTGCTTCTGGCCAACATTGGCACATATTCTCAAGTTGTTAAAGAGGATGCTGGTGGTAATGAGGTGTGTCCTTCTATACCCGGAGAGGTTGTTGTTAATTATGAAAACTGGCTGCCTCGTGGGCATTATTATGTGGAATGAATTAAATCCACATTCTCCTGGTATTTATGAATTATAAAGAGGTAGGGCATGTGGGCTGTATACCATCTAAGTTGCTAATCCATACCTACAAAATAGTTAAATGTGGCAAACTAACTCCTTAACAAGATCAATGTCAAAAAAATTGTTTTAGAAGAACTCTTCCTTATGGCGAGAAGCTATGGTGGGTATGATCGCTCAAGCGTGGTAGAGATTGACAGTCCTCTTCTCGTCCTAGAAGAGCAAAAGACCCATGGGTGTCTAGCTGGATGGACTCTTAATAATAAGGGTGATGGGGAGGATGGGATGGAACACTTTTACTGGGTCAGCCCATGGCGAGACTGGAACTTTTTATGGGCTTGATGCTGCAAGTGGGCCAAATCCGAGGAAAGTGAGGGCTCTTTTTTTAAGTGCAGACCATGCCCTGCCCGCTCTACTTCCAGTTTCTGAAGGTCTGGATCCCACGGTTGATGGGTACCTATTTCTCGAAAAAGGGTAGTGACTAGGGAGGGCTTGCGTTTCTATTTGAAGGATTCCATTGCTGGTCGTGTTTCCCAAAAGAGATTCTCTCTGATTCTAGGGGGCAGGTTCTCTGGCATTCCAAATGGTGATTTGCTAGACATGAGACTTCTGGTTGGACATAATGGTGACTTCCACACAACTTGGGCAGAAGATTCAACATATAATCTGACCCTTCTTAAGTTATAATCCATGGTGACAAAGCAATACTAAGACAAAACAACTTGGAAGCTGACCATGGGTATATCATCTTTTATCCTCTTCTTTGCTACTACATTCTTGCCCACCACATATGCTCATTGCCCTTTAGAAGTTTCCTATTTCTGAATAAATTTTGTAGAGGTATTAGTGCTCCGTAGTTTTGTACAGAAATTGGTACTCCCTCCAAATCTAAATAATTACCCTTTAGTCAATACAGAAAAAAAAAAAGCGATCACATGCAATTACATTTCACACTAACATTACTGCTTGTAACTCTTTGATAATCCCTACTGATTTTTCTTTCATCTATTGCTTCAAAAACCCTTAAATGGCTATTATATCTTAAGTGTCTCATGCATCTTCTCACATGACAAGCTATGGTGGAAATTGCAACACCACCATACTATCATTTATTTCAAATCTATTGGTAAAGAAACAATTTTTTTGGTACAAGGTAAACATGCTAGCGAGTTTTTATTTGAAATGAGTGGGTTGAGTACCCAGCCTTAGCTACTGATAGCAACTGACATAATATGAAAAAAGAAGGCATTGGAATTTATCCGACGATGGGAGTCTTCACGACTATTCTTGCAGAATTGATGTAAAGTCGAACGCGGGAAGGGTCATAGTCATCTGGAACAATGGTGTCGGCTGGAAGCACCTGAAATCGAACCGACTTCATGTCTTTCCTTATTATATCCTCTGCAGCTTCTACTGTGAGCCCTACCACTTCTCGCCATCTCGTTTTCACGGCTTTGTTCCTTGCTGCATCTGCTCCATTGCAAGTCAAACTACTTAGTGCATTAGATTATGAAGGATGTTAATAAAAAGGCAGGATCACTTATATTGTGAAATTTTCTTGTGAGATACTGATGGTGTGGGGTGAATAATAAATCAAATCTCTCTCTTGATGCAGATAGAGACAGATGGAGAAAGAGACCACTATCCCTGTCACATGATCTCCTACAAACTCCAACCACCTAGGTGGGCCATCTAAAGCCATCAGGTCATGGCACAAATTTGCCCTCGCAACTGATCACAGTTTTAAATATTGCGGCTCAGCCATTCCCATGAAAGCATGAAAAACAAAAAGATCGAACATCTTACACTGCAGGGAATCTCCTCCCATTTGGCCCTGGGCCATATTGAGTGTGAGAAAGACGACTAGTAGAGAGAAGAGGATAGACATCTTCATTTTCACTGAAAATATGGCAAGCTACTTGTTATGGAATTGTAACGACTGAAGTTGAGGGTGTTGTTGAAGGAAATCTTACATAAATAGAGAGAGATGGAAACATACATCTATCTATATAGAGAAAGATGGATTTGTCGGCACCTTTTACAGGCAAAGGAGAAGATACGCCACCTTCCTATTCTGTCTTTTTGCCAAAAAAATTGAAACTGACAAAGAAACAACCCGTGCTAATTGGCACTGGGGCTCGTCCGTCTGGAGCCTCCAAGGACGCACACGGAAATTTTTTTAGTAGGTCTTGGAAGAGGGATTTTCCATTCAGCTTTTTGAACTAATGGTCCAACGTGGGCGACTGCCAATGTAGGTAATTAGTCTGACCCAATATTTCAATCAATGGTGGGCCATGATTAAAACTAAACCACACAAGATAACTTTTTTTCTTTTACTGGTTTAAGCCAAATTCGAAAACCGACAAATTGGTCAGTCATAAAATGCATGATTTGTAAAATGTATATTTTATGAATGATCAATTGACGGTGATTTTGTATGATTTTAATTCCAAATATAAGCTCTTTGATGTAATTAAAGCAGGAATCACGAGAATTTTTAATGTCTAATCTAATTCTCGTTTAGGATTGGATTTGGAATCTTTTCCCTTTCCCTGCACGGGGAGACAGCTGTATCACGCGTGCGACAGATTGGACTCGTGTGGACAGGAGATTGGCTCTTTAGTTATTATCACAGCTGTTTTTTGTGCCCCAGAAAGATTTTTTTTATCAACTACTTATTTAAGTCCGAGATCTATGGCCCTGGGATGCTTCAAAATATGCCATGCAGGTCTCCCTACCATACCCATGGCCCAATCCCTGCCGCATCCATTTCCCATTTGTGGAGACAATTATTAATGGCGCAATAAAGTGCCTCTAAAGATGGGTGGGAGCTCGAGAGATCCTCCAAGAAAGTATCTGTTATTTTAGAAGGGGATCAAATTTACAAAAGAGTTCAAACATAACATAAAATATAGGATAGGTTCGGAAGACAAGATTCTTTTTTGCTATGATAACTTGAGTGGTGACTGTCATTTGCAGATCAATTCCCTGAATTGGTGAATTGGGCTTTGGATAAAAAAGTGAGGGTTTCCAGTTACCTATAGAGATCTCAGTCAAGGTGTCCATTGATTTGGAGTCCCATCTTTACTAGAAATCTTAGACGATGTGAGCAGAATTAGGCTATTTATTTGCTTAACCTTCTGAGCAACATCTACATCCTAGAAGAAGGTCAAGATGCTAGGATTTGGAATGCTTCCAAAGATGGTGGTTTTATTGTATGCGTGTGTGCGTAAGCAACCAAGATCAACAATCAACTACATAAGAAGACAAGATATTTACGTGATTTTGCAAAGATGCCTACGTTCACGGGAAACCAATTCCCATTAGATTCTCTTCTAATATGTAAAACCACAGCCTTTGAATCTCAGCCTCTTTTAGTCTCTCTATCCAGGGTTATAGATTACATCATATATATAATCATCAATTCCTTATCCCCCAAGAACTCTATCTTAGAAAAAAGGAAAGTCCTAACCTATTAAGAAACTGCTGTTTAATCAAACAAGAAATTCCTAATACAATTAGGGAAACCACCCCAAATACTGACCCACTTGGTCAGGACCCACATGGCTAACAATCTCCCCCTCAGACATGGGGAAGATGCCCTGAACCCCTTATTGGGAATTCAACCCTGCCAACTCTGAATACAGCTCTGGCTTTCCCTTAGACACAACCTTTGTCATCATGTTCGAGGGATTCTTGTCCTAATGAATCTTTTCCAGCTTCATGAAGTTCTTCTCAATCACCTCACGAATCCAATGGTACTTGATGTCAACGTGCTTCATGCAACCATGATATGTACCATTCTCACTGAAATCCATAGCACTCTGACTATCACAGTAAACTACATATTCTTCTTGAACCTAGTTCTTGAAGGAATTTCTTCAACCAAAGCATCTCTCTCATTGCTTCATTAGTAGCTATGTATTACGCTTCAGTTTAGACTGTGTTGTACACTTCTGCAACTTTAATTGCCAAGAAATAGCCCCCCTACGAAAGTAAATAAATAACCAGAAGTCGACAACCAACAATCAAGATCGCCTGTAAAATCAGCATCAGTATAACCTTCCACCACTGGTTTTGAGCCTCCGAAACACAAGCACACCTTGGAAGTACCTCTCAAATATCTAACGATCCACTTCACTGCTTCCCAATGCTCTTTTCTAAGGTTAGAGAGAAATCTACTCACTAAACTCATAGCATGAGCAATGTTTAGCTGTGTACAAATCATGGCATACATGAGACTCCCCACAGCAGAGGAGTAAGGTACACATGCTATTCATTCGTTTTCATCATCTGTAGTAGGACACAAGCGCTTATTTAGTTTGAAGTGACTGGTTAGAGGTATGCTAACTGGCTTAGCATTCTTCATGTTGAACCGCTCGAGTACTCGTTCAACATATTTCTCCTGTGACAACCACAGCTGTTTGACCCCCTATCACGACGTGTTTGCATGCCCAATATCATTCGTGCGGGACCCAAGTCTTTCATGTCAAATGACTTTGACATATCCTCTTTTAACTTACTAATCAACTTGCTATCTTGTCTAACTATCAGCATATCATCTACATATAAAAGAAGGATGATAAACCTACCATCGATAAATCGACGAACATAGACACAATGATCTGCAGCTGTCCTCCGGTACCCATGACTCAACATGAATGAATTAAACTTCTTGTACCACTATCTCGGTGCTTGTTTCAGCTTGTAAACTCTTCTTCAACTTGTAAACCATCTGTTCTTTTCCTTCTACCTCAAACCCCTATGGCTGAGTCATGTAGTTCTTTTCTTTCAAGTCACCGTGAAGAAACGCGGTCTTCACGTCCATCTGTTTAAGCTCAAGGTCCATGCTGACTGCTAGACCCAAGACGACTCTGACGGAAGTCATTTTCACAACAGGAGAGAAAACATCACTGAAGTCGATACTCTTCGTCTGTGCAAAGCTTTTTACCACTAACCGTGCTTTGTGCTTCACCAGTTTTCCATTCTCATCCTTTTTCAGCTTGAATACCCATTTATTTTTCAGAACATTCCTATTTTTAGGAAGTTACACCAGCTCATATCTCTTGTTCTTCTTTAAAGAACTCATCTTATCATGTATAGCCTTCATCCACTCATCTTTATCAGCATGAGTCATTGCTTCTTGGAAGATCTCTGGCTCCCCATCATTAGTAAGCAAAATATATTCGGATGCAGGATACTTAGTTAATAGTTGACGCTCTCGTGTAGACCTCCTAACTGGAGGTTTCGTGGTTTCCAACCGAGGAGACTATAGCTCCTTTGCTCAACACCCTCATCATCTGGCAGCCCCTGTGCCTCATCACGGTCCGGATCGTTTTGTCCACCTTCTCCACCTGTAGTCTGGATTAGAAAAGGAGTCGGTGTGAGATCAACCACTCCATCAACTGTTTCAAAAGACTTATCAATCTTCTCAACATCTCCAAAGAATTGGTTTTCATGGAAAACCACATCCTTACTTCTAATAATTTTCCTCTTCTCTGGATCCCATAACCTATAGCCAAACTCATCTCCACCATAGCCAAGAAAGATGCAACTCACTACCTTATTGTCCAACTTGGAACGCTGCTCCTTTGGTACATGTACAAATGCTTTACACCCAAACACCTTCAAATGTGAATAGAAAACATTTTTTCCTGTTCATCTTCTCTCTGGAAGATCATAATTCAAAGGAACTGAGAAAGATCTATTAATCAGATAAACGGTAATCAGAACAGCTTCACCCCAGAATGACTTAGGCAACTGTGCTAATCTTATCATGCATCTCGTCTTCTCAAGAATAGTGCGGTTCATTCTCTCTGACACACCATTGTGCTATGGAGTACCAGGAATTGTCTTTTCATGTCGAATGCCATGCTTCAAGCAATAGCTTCTGAACTGGTTGGATGTGTACTCTCCCCCATTATCTATGCGGAGACACTTTAAGAGTTTACCTGTTTCTTTTTCAACCTTAACATGAAACTGTTGAAAACTCTGGTACACTTGATCCTTTGATTTCAACGGATAGACCCAGACTTTTCTGGATGCATCATCGATGAACGTGACAAACAACTTATTGCCACCCAATGATTCTACCTCCATGGGACCACAAACATCAGAATATACCAAATCCAACACATTTGATTTCAATTTTGATGTCGAAGAGAAAGCAACCCTATGCTGTTTTCCATACAAACAATAATCACAAGGGTCAAGGGATATACCTTTGGAGCAAGGAATTAAATCCTTCTTTACCAACATCTGCAAACATTTCTCACTCATATGACCAAGCCTCTTATGCCACAGATTCAGAGAAGTACTGTTTTGAACTGCATTCAACACACCTTTACACAACTTTACTTGTGTTTTATAAAGAGTATTACCCACTTTTCCTCTCGCAATAACAAGAGACCCTTTGGTGAACTTCCATCTACCATTTCTGAAGTAATTTTCATAACCTGCACGATCTAATGCAGTCCTAGAAATCAGATTCAACTGCAGATTAGAAACATGTCGCACATCTTTCAATGTCATTGTGCAACCAATATCGGTTTTAATGAAGACATGACCGAACCAACAACCTCTAAATGACTCGTGTTGCTCATCTTCACAGTACTAAAGTCACCTGCTTTATACATCGTGAACATCTCCTTGCAGGGAGTAGCATGGTAGGATGCTGCCGTGTCAACAACCCACTCAACCTGACCATCTGTAACACTCAAACACTTATCATCATCGCCGGCGAGTACCAATACTTCTTGTTCCAAAGTAGCTAGTGTTATCACTGTCATTCTTTTTCTGCTTGTTGGATCCTTTCTGTTCTTTCATGGCAAAGTAATTTTTTCTGATGTGGCTCATCTTGCCACAGAAAAAGCATTTTACTGACTTTTTCTTGGTCCGTGATTCACTACTAAACTTGGCTTATGATTCACCTCTAGACTTGCCACGACCCCCCTTTGGTCCTCTACTCTTACTCCTCCACTTGTTCTCAGTAACAAAGGCTTGTGCATTATCTTTCCTTGCAGATTTTCTTCTAGTTTCTTCATTTTGTAGACTACTGGTAACCTGACTCATAGATAATACACCATTTGGAGTAGAGTTGCTCAAGGAAACAACTAATGTCTCCCATATATCCGGCAAAGAACTCAGAAGCAACAAAGCTTGTATCTCATCATCAAGGACCATCTTTATAGTGGCTAACTGATTTACCACACTTTGGAACTCATTGATGTGATCTTCGATCTGACCACCATCCTTGAATTTCATGTTCATAAGCTTTCTGATCAAGAAGGTTTTATTCACTGTGGTCTTTTTATCATACACTGCTTTTAGCTTTTTCCAAAAGGTATTCGCATTGGTTTCATTAAACATGTGGTGAAATATGCTATTATCAACCCACTGTTTGATGTGACCAATCGCTTTTTTATGCAACTTGTTCCATTCAGCATCTTGCATATCTTTTGATCGGGCACTGTCCCCTTTAACGGAATCATGAAGGTCTTTACAATAAAGAATATCATCCATCTTCGGTTTCCAAATCAACCAATAGGAATAGTTGAGCTTAACCATGGTAGTGTTGATAGTGGTGTTCTCCATCTTAATTAAATTAAGCAACAGGAAAAACAAACAACTAACACGGACCTCAACTCCTACACCAAGCTGTAGATCTTGTCAACACGAGCACACTGGAAGAAATAGATTTGAAATCCGACTCCGGATGGCTCCGATATCGCAAAAATGGTTTTCTACACTTCCAATTTGGTTAAACTCCTCTTTGACCGTCAAATAGCCAATTTTCTTCCACAATCACGCAGATTTGCTCGAAACGAGTCCGTAGGCACAAACGGATCTTCGATCGGACGTCTCATGATCAAGATATTGCAGAAACAAAATTCTGCAGTCAGTCTGGTCAACTCTGGCTTTTGACAGCGTGTCCGATGACGTTGGCTGACGTCAACCTGGTGACATCATTCTGCTGACATTGGCGGCAGCTGACGGGCTGGACAGCTGATTGCTCACGGGTTCAGGTCGACTCGACTCAAACCGAAACCTATACTGCTTGACTGGGTTGGGCTTGCACCACGGGTTGGGTCAAACTGACCAGACCTGAAACCCAAACCAACCCGCACTTGACTCTTGACTGGGCTTCCTCCATGGTGGGTCAGTTCAAACTGACCCGACCCGAAACCCGACGTCTTCAACCTCTCGACGAATCTACAGACCCTTCTATCTACAACTGGGCGGTCGTCTACTTCGGCGATGACTTAGTTGGTCCGACAACCAGCGGCGTGGGACTGGTGACGGTGACGGAGTGACGATCCCAGCGACGGTGATGCCATTGTCGGCGGCGACAGCGTACAGCTGGCAGTACCCTTCTTTATTTTTTGTTTTTTTTTCTTGCAAACGGTCTTTATTTTCCCGAGAAATTCGGCAGGCTTTCAACACTTCTCCGATGAAGATCACAAGCAACAGAACCCTCTGCCTTTTGCAATCTTAAACCAGAGAACAGAACCCTCTGCTCTGTCTTCTTCTTCCGGTTCCGATTTATCTGTTACAGCAAACAGAGATCCGGTTTCTCCTATGGCCTAGCAGAGACCACGGCTGATCTCTCTTTTTTCCAATGATCTTCCGCACACAACTTCCACGCTTTGATACCACTTATTATGCGCGCATGTGTGTAAGCAACCAAGATCAACAATCAACCACACAAGAAGATAAGAGATTTACGTGGTTCGGCAAAGATGCCTACGTCCACGGGAACCCAATTTCCACTAGATTCTCCTCCAATCTGTGAAGCCACAGCCTTGGAATGTCAGCCTCTTTCAGCCTCTCTATCCAGGGTTATAGATTACATCATATATATAATCATCAATTCCTTATCCCCCAAGAACTCTATCTTAGAAAAAAGGAAAGTCCTAACCTATTAAGAACCTGCTTTTTAATCAAACAGGAAATTCTTAATATAATTAGGGAAACCACCCCAGATACTAAACCCACTTGGTCTGGACCCACATGGCCAACTGGTTTTTCTGTTTCATCTTTCTTCTTAGCATTATCAAGGAGAACCTCAACAAGAAGCTCTTTAAATAGGATTTGGAAATTAAAAATCAACACTAGAGTGATGGTGTTTGGGTGGCTTGCCCTCGAAAATAGAATTCTTACCAAAGATAATCTAAGGCGAAGAGGTATGGTGTCACAACCCGAGCCCAGGGACCGGGGGTCAGAGATAGTCTAACCAATGACACACGTACTCCCGTGCATGCACACCTGGACCCCGTCCAAGCATACACCCACAAGGGATCATTCACACGTGTAAACAACTGTACGCGGAAGCTGTACGTATCAAGGCATACCACAATATACCAATGACATAGGAGATTACAAAAGATCAGGAACTGATAACAAGTACAATTACAAGAACGTATGACCATTTAACGACTTACAACAATCAAAAATCAAAATACAGATATCGCTCAAGCCCACATTACATGTACAGAAAAATCCCCTCAATAAACTCAGACTCAACGAATGGGGAGAACAAAATGATGCAAACCGTACTCTGGAGGATGGATCAAGTCCACTCCTCTAGGCCGGAGGGGGCCTCGCGAGCCTCTCCTGAAGTCGGGTCGACCGACGCAGGATCGGGAGAGGGATCTGAGCCTGCAACACACAAAGACAACTAATAAGTACAACGACTTAGCAAAGTATAAGCAACAAGACGATAACACGAATTGCATCTAAAGTGAGCAATAGACATGATGCAAGGTCTACAGAAAGCATGTTTGTCAATTATGCAAATGAATAAGCATGCTGTAAGAATCATAAACAGATAACAGTCAAGTGGCTACTACATTGGCCATTTTCTCCCTTACGAGAGCGGACAGAATGAGAACACCAGCGACCGGGCCAGGGTACGCATGGGTCTCTAGTTCCCGGGGTCCGGAGTCCCAGGACAGAACACTCTGCAGAGGCAAACACATAAACTAAACCAAAGTTAACCCCGTCGGGTATCCTAAGGCTGAGGCTCAGTAGTGCCAATACCAATCACAATCAATCAGACGATGCACCTCGATCGATCAAGCATATCATATCACTTACAGATCTCACATATCACACATATCATACTGAACGAACAATAGGAAGTGCATCACATAAACTGATACTGAATGCAAATACTGAATGCACATAATACGGGTACTGATACGGATACTGAATGCAGATAAGCAGTTACCAAGAACAAGCTCAAGTACTAATACCAATAAACACTGATGCAAATACACAATACTCCAGTGGAGCAACGGTAAAATACAATACACAATCATCGAATGGTCCCGCCCGGGCTTCGCTCTGGGGTTGCTGCATTTCCCACAGAATCGAGAGGTCCAGCGCAGAACACATGAGAGGGCATAAACCGTAATCAATATGCTGTACAAATCAAACAAATCAAGTACTGATACGAATCAAGGATCATTTACAAGCCAATCCTACACTATTTATCCAGTGTTTCTAACCGTGCATGTTGATGTAGTTTTAAGTTATCCGATGCACCATTGTCTAGTGTTGCAGTGTCAAGAGTGTGCACCGAAGTCCCTTAAACCAACACCCATGGGGAGGTGCTAAACAACTGGATAACTGTCCATGAATGATTTACAGCCCTTGGGATCATTCATGTCATTCAGACATTTCCATTGGGCATATTCAGGTTCGCTACATTCTAACGTGAAAGTCATACACGGTCTCTTGCTTAAACCTAATCCTTTTTATTCAATTCTCAGGGTTTCACGGTGTAGCCGTAGGTAACCTTACGGCTTAGCCGAGGCATCTTACGGCTTAGCCGTAATATACACTGCGGCTGAGCTGAGGTTCCCCCAATATCCACCCGGATTTACGGCTCAACCGTAATTTACTCTACGGCTCAGCCGTATCCTGGTCCACGGCTTAGCCGTAGGACAATGTACGGCTTAGATCAGGCTGGGCCGTAGAAGGATGGCAATTCGCCAACTCTCAGTTATTTTCAGATAACAGTCTGTACTGTTCTACGGTTAGGGTTACGGTTGGGTCTCGGCTTAGCCGTAAGCCATTTTACGGCTTAGCCGTAGCACATTTCACGGCTTAGCCGTGAGTGCACGGAGTCATTTTTCTGAACTTGTTACAGTCATACAGAAAGTGTACAAAACGACTGGAAACCGAAACAGAACAGCAAAAGGAGCTGAATAGGGCTGTCTAATACTGAAAAACACAATGAAGAACAAGAACACAACAATCAAATCCATATCAATCAGTGTTCATGCAACTTGAGCTTATACTTGCCTCACAAATGGAAATCACTCGTTGCTTAGCTCAGTCCACCGGGAAACACACGCGAACAAGCTCCTTCCTTCCTCCCTCTAGCAATCGAACAGAGATGGAGAAGGAGAGAAAGAGAGCTGTCGAGAGAGAGAGACTAGCTGAGAGCGAGAAAGACGATCGAGAAAGAGACAGGGAGTTGGTGGGATTTTTATAACTTAATTTGAGTCCAATTTGCACTTAGGTCCAAACAGTTTGCACAATTATCAGTTTAAGTCAAATGACGGTCCAACGAGAGCAAACGAAATCGGTCGGATCCAAGACAGTTGCAAAAATCGACAAGCTCAACGAAATACACGCGATGACATCAGGATGACGCAGAACTGACAAGGTCAATCAAAAACCCAAATTACGAAAAAGGGCTCGAACTAACTAGACCAAGTCAACTCAACTCAAACAATCTCTCCAAGACTCAAAACCAAATAAAAACAAAAGCCAAAACACTCTTAGCGATAAACCACACGTAATTACCCACTAAACCGGATCAACTCGGGTCGGAGTGTTACATATGGTCTTGGTGAATGCTTGTCCCATGTGCTTAGGTGATGAGGAGTTGGTGGATCATCTTCTTCTTAAGTGCAAGTTCGCCTATACGATATGGAGTGTCGTGCTTAATTGGTTCGGATGCAATTGAGTGCTTCCAAGCTCCCTCAGCAATCTCTTTCAAGCTTGGTCTTCTCCATTGTTGTCGTTTAGAGGCAAAGGAAAGTGGAAGTTGTCCTTCCCTGCCACCATTTGGTTTCTATGGAAGGAGAAAAATGCTAGATGTTTTGAACTCAGTTGAATGTTAATTCTCTGATAGAGAAAATTCAGTTTATAGTTGCTTAATGGGTGTTGACCAGTTTCTATTCCTTTGGCTATCAATGGACCATATTTTGTTGAATGAAGGATGTGGCCTTATGATGGGTCTAGGCCTTTTGGTGTTCTTTGTTTTGTTGAAGGTATATTAGGGGATGCTATTCTCTTGTCGTTTCTTTTTTGTTTTTTTGTGGGTTTTAAGTGTTTTGCTTGTTGTATACCCTTCTCGTACTGCAAGCCTTTTATTATTAATTTTAACCATAAAAAAAATTCCATGTCCCGGCCAAACATTAGAGTGCGTGATATATATGCGAAAACTTGACCAGACCGACCAATGTAATTTATAATAAAAATTGTATTTCCTGATCCCTTAACCATTAGAGATCTGAATAGACTATAATACAATTCTTTCTTTGTATTTAGTAATGAACGGATCAGATTATCCTGGAAGACATCCGAATATGAAATCTATATTCAAGATCTATTTATGTGTACTAAGGGATCTCTCCCCTTCTCTCTCGAATAGCTGAAATCATGGTTTCACACAAAACAAATGTGTTGACGACCTGAAGTTGCTCAGTTGGCGGTCAACCACAGTTTTCACTTAAGGGTTCAAACCTCAGGATGCCACTGGGGCTATCAAAGGGTTGGGCTGGGAATGGGGTTGTCCTAACCCTATCCTTAACATATACATATATATGTAGGGACTAGACTGGGCGGGCCATAGCCTTCGGAGTGTCTACACTACTTAGGCCCTTACCCTACCCTTGAGGGCCAAGGCAAGGCTCAGGGCCTCAAAACAAGAAAAAATTTTTAAAGTCTTTATTTTTCTCCACACTGTTTCCAATAATCAAGTGAAAACTAAGTGTTATTGTCTAACCTCAATTACAAAGGAACCATTAAGAAAACATTTGAAGAATATAAGTTGCCGCTAATTTTTTTTATCTAACAAAGTTTTATGTACTTTGGTGACTTAGGTTCTAGACATATAGTTTTATTTAATTTTTCAAAGAAGAAAAATGGTTAAAGAATCTAATCTATTTCACACCTTTCATAGGAATTTCCATATATGAAATTATTTCGGCTGTATCTTATATTTAAAAGTTTTAAACTATTTACATTCACATACCTTTTTTCAGTTGACATTATTTTAACATTAACATTGATTTAACTATTAAGCGTTGTTAGGTTTAGTCACAAAAATAAATGCCATAAAAATATTATTAGTTTAGACTATAAAAAATTGAGAGTTATAATTATGAAATTAAAAAGGATATCTTGTTAAAACTTCATGTACATTCAAACTACCTTTATGAATTTATTGGCATCTCAAGTAACTTTGTAAAGAAAATTTTGTATCATTATTAATAGGAAGGAGTGCACCCCCTTTTGCACTAGTATATATATATATATAATATAAATAATATAAAGAGACTAAATAAAAAGCAATAAAACTAAAAGAAAGGGATTAGAAACAATCGTGCAACACTTATTGCTTATATATTAATTACAATACATAAATTGAATAATTAAATATAGATGAAATGAATATGTGTGTATGGATTTCTAGGACATTTTGTAATGGGTAGGTGGGTGTGAAATTGCCTTTATATTTCCATTTCATTAATACTAAATGAATGTTATAAGGGCATTTCGGTATATATTTAAATATATAAATATATAAATATATATTTTATAAAATAAACAAAAGTCGGAGGGTCCAGGCCAGTTCTGGGCTAGGCCCCTATTGTCCAAGCCTAACCCTCAAATTTAAGGAATTGTAAAAATTTACCCCTTTTAAAGATGATCGAAAATACTTTCTTTTTCCTACCACTAAGGTTTTTTCCCAATCTGGAGACCTTGGATTTCCCGTAGAAAATGGTTGCTTTTATAAGAGAGAGGAAGAGAGATGTCAACATTGAGGAAGAGGCTGATGACGGATTTCAAGAGCATGTAACAAGATTTGCCCGTAGGGATCAATGGCATGCGTCTGTTGACAACATGATCATGCTATCGAATAAAGTGATTTTTTCGTACATCTATGCTCTATTGATACCTTATTTTAGGAACATGGGTTTAATAAATTTTTTGTGTTTTCATTTGATGATCCTCCTTGGGATGGAGATAAGAAGAGTTATACACATATATTTCCCCCTGTATGTGCTCTTCAGAGATACCGTGTTGTTATGATTGTCAATTTTGTCGGTCTTTCTATTCTATTAGACACTACGTTTGGTTTTGTGTGACTGTTAATTATATTTCTTCATTATTGTCCTCATCATTAGCATCTTCACGCTATCGATCAATACAGAAGTTGATTTAAATTTGTAGATAAGAGCAATTATGCTACTCTCTCTCTCTCTCTCTCTTGTGCTATTTGATATCATTTGATTGCATTTACAGTTTTTTTTATAGATTTAGTTATTGATTCCATTTGTTTTGCTCTTCTTATATATGTTTCCACTTTATTGGATCTTGATATGATTTAGAAATATTATTTGATTAACTCAGTGGAGTACTGCTCATGCAGTGTGTCTTTGTATAGGTTTAGCGGGTGCCACACTACGAATTAGTGCTACTGGGTTAAACATCTTAAGGATATTCACGTCATAAAAATAATAATAGAATAAAAACAGTACCATATTGTATTCTACCATTTTTAGTTTCCTTTCTATCAATGAAATATGAAATAAGGTGTTGTGCATATGTGAAAGCACGTAATTTGCGATTAACAATCAAAGCCATACATAAGAAAAGACAAGCACAGAATAGCACACATTAGAAATTTACGTGCTTTGACGAGATGCCTATGTCCATGGCTAGAAGAAAACTCTACTCTTCTACTGTACTCTTCTGCTTAAGTCTAAGGGTTATAGATTACATTATATATATTATTTTCTTTCTTAGCCCCCAAAAAAGCCCGGTACAAAAACCAAAATCCCCCTAACCCAAAACCCAATTCAAGACTAACCCTATGAACTAATTCAGTAAACCTGGAATACAAGACATAAACCCAACAGTGTACATCAATTTCTCCATTGAATATCAATAAAAGAATATATAAACTACATCACTAAATTAAGGACTCTTTCTTTATTCTTTTTTATTTTCCCAATTCATAGCACCTTGCTCCAATTAATTTAATAGTAGAGAATATCATTTTTTAAAGTTTTCGTTGACATAGAAATAAATCCTACCAACATCTAAAATCAAAATATTTTTTTTATTTTTTCAAAAAACTGAATGATATTTATTCGTAAGACATCTACTGCCCATGCTAAGCACAGGACATTTTGCTAGTATATATTGATGCACACTAATACAAATGTGAAATCCTTAACAAGAAATCCTCACCTGTTACGCATGTTTAGTGAACTGAAATGAATCCTCTATCAAAAGCATTCTTTTTTTTTTCCCCTTAGAACCATCTTATACTCTCTTGAGGAATTTTATGGGAGGAATCGATGCATCCCACATTTGGAAAACATATATGATTTACTCTCAATTACTTCTATGCTTCTGTGGATTTACAAAATTCAATATGGGGAGGTAGAGACGGAGGAATCAATGGAATAGAGGATTTTTAATGGGTTGAAAGGATTGTAACAACCCTCTCTAAATTTTCCTTTCTTTAACCAAACCTAGATTTTTTTACAATCAAGGAAAATCAAAGAGGATTCCTTCCTAAGGATGATATACAAATATGCCCTAAATGTCATCATTATCATCATCAAAGTTTTATCCCAACCATGTTGGGGTCGGCTAAAATATGCCCTAATGTGCAAGTCGAAAATTGAAACTGAATAAGCCATGAACAAAAAATCTAATGGTGATAAAGAACACTAAAAGCAATCTAACCCAACAACAAAATTGTCATGCCAGTTGAAGCTTTGATACCGTGGACTCAGAGAAGTTCAGTGGCCAAGCCTCTTTGAGCATCAATGTTGGCATAATCTGTAAATCCAAACAGCTTAAAATAAAAATTTTTATTTTTTGCATTGCCTAGATTTCACTCCATGGGTTTGGACCTACTATAAAACTATCATTATATATATATATATATATATATTAATGCTACAAGAATGGAGGCCTTTAGAAGGTGCCATATCAGTAATAATTTTTTTCTTTTCTTCTAAAGTGCCATGTCATCTTCTAAAAATTTAAAGAAATGGTTTTTCTAAAATCTCTCTCCCCCTTTCCACCATTTTTACATCATCCCCCAAAATCTCTCCCTTTATCCTCCTCTCTCTCATGTTTTATGTTTATTCTACAAAAATCTCTCTATTTGAATGGTATTCAAACCTCTTCCTCATCAATTCAATTTTTTCCCCAAAAATCTCTCCTCACACTAAAATCTCTCCCTCTATCCATCATTTCTGCATCACCCCTAAAATCTCTTAATCAAGATTATGCTACCCACGATGAGTAAAGGTTTGCTTGGTATGGCTCTAGTTCATCGACTTTCATATGTTGGTATTTCGTAGTACAAGGGGGCAGCTACTACAAAGTCTTATGGAATGCTCTTAGTAGTCTTTGTTTTTTTATTATTATTTACTAATAAATGCTCTTGGTAGTGTGTTACTTCTTTATCCATTAACAGCTTTCTGTTTTGATTTCTGATAAACTCAGTTGTTGTAAGATAGGCACTTGATATGAATTCACTACTGCAGAAACTGTAGATTCATGGACCTCAGCCATTACATCACTTTTTTAGGTGCCCTCCCTTTATGCGGAGCCCATGTTTGCTAATCAAGATTTGATATGTATGGGCCTACCATGAATGTGGGATGCTATTGCCTAAACTCCTAGATGGACATATATAGGGTAAGTATGCTTCAAATACATGGTTTGAGAGCTATGTCTATTGTACGTCTATAGTCATATATGCTTGGCAATGCAACTGAATACTGCGTCAATACTTGTGAGAAATATTTTAGCAGATTCTACTATACAACTTTTTTTTTTCTAATAAAAAATATTGTGAAGGAAAAGTAAATAATGATAAATTTCATTAATCTGGAGATTTATAGTAAACTTAAACTCACTCATACAAGCACATTTTATAGTTGAGGCTCTATTTTTATACTCAAACTCAATATGCAAACGCACTTTATAATTGAAGTTTTTTTTCCTATAAAACTTCTTAATTCTTTATTTTTTATGTTTACAGTACTTTTCTCTACTTTTCTCCTTTCAAATTAAAATTTTCTTTCTTAATTTGAGTGGATTACTCCTATGTTTTTAACAATGTTATAGTGTTACTATGATGTTATGAATGATTTTAAAATTTCAGATAAGATCAAATATTTGTACTTTGTTGTATTTATTGAGAAAATGTATTTTATCTTTTTATTTCTAGGTGATATATATATTGACTTTTGACCTCTAGTTATTGTACCTTTTTTTACAGGATAAATGCACTTTTGGCTAGACTAATCCTTTTACTCCCAGGTGGAGCTGGGTAAATCCCCTGAGGTGTGATAAAAACCATTTAACATTCAAACCTGGTAAGAATATAGAATATTAGATTCAAACTTTCTCAATTATCTTCTCCAAAATTATAGTTATATTAGTCAATTATCTCCACCGATTTAGCAAATGCACTAAATTAATTTATAAATTATTTTATGCCACATTAATATAATATAATATTTAATTACAAATAATACAATAAGTTTTGAAATGTGACTCTTTTATTATTAGCTCGGGTGTTTGTTGCTAGTATTGCTATAAATCAATTCATGTCTGTCCTCTTGTCACTTCTAAAGGAGCAAATTGGGCCAAGATTTTTGAGTGGTTTAGATCACAGTCTAAAACACAATGTTGACTCCGAAAACCTTAATCCATCCACCAATATATATGTGCTTTGTATGCATAAGTCCCTTATGGAGGGACTGTGTATATTGTTCTGTAGGGCCCACTGTGTACCCCAATTGGGATGAGACCAAGGGGAATGGAATAATTCACTCCTTCATCTGTGGCCTACAAATTTATTCCATTTGGATCGGTGCATAGTTGATCCAATGGTTTAGTAAATTCGGATTTGACCAAAACATAGGATGTGTGACTATCAGGGAGTCCCTTGTATATTGCAAGGTTTGGATTGGGTGATAGATGGGCCCCACCTAGAGTTTCTAAGAAAAAAATGGTGAGGGACATACGTATAAGAATATTGTCCATATATATATTGTCCTATATATAACTTTGTCTCATCCCTCTCTTATTAAACTAAAAAATCTAAAAATGTTAAAAAAGGTTTGTATCTTTATTTTTAATTACCTCCTAGAGTTTGGTTTTCATACATAATATTAAAAAACATATTGAAGCCATTGCTGGCTCAGCGTATCCACCAGAGAGATAGGGTTGGTGGCGCTATGTGGGGTAGGATAAGTTTCTTATTTTTTTCTTTTGAATAATGCTAGCTACACTCTTCATCTTATAACTCATCTTACAACCATCTTATATGGCAGTCCTAACTCATTTGTTTTGTTTTCAATATTGTAAAGATGAGGGAGAGGAAAATTACTACATATGACGATTGTGAGATGAGTTATGAGATGAGGAGTGTGGCTAGCATCACTCTTTTCCTTTTTATGATATGTTTCTTAATTTTGGTAGGATTCTAACTTAGCGAGGTTGCTTAGAGCTTGTTTTTTTATAAGAATTCATGCTAGGGTGGTTGGGGTTTTTGGGACATGATGTGACATTTTGTCCCCTGGTATTTTCAAATTCCATATTTCTTTACAAGCATTTCAGAATCCTACATACCTGAAAAGTCATAAACAATCTATGGAAATTTTAAAATTCCACTTCCTTCTTATTTTGTTGGAATTCTTGGATGCTCACGTACAAGGGAGCATCTAGAAATTCCACTCTGTCTGAGAATTCTAGAATTCCACAAATAAGAGTTCTTTGAATTATTGTAAAGAAACACAGCCTTAAGGTTTTCCTATTTATTTGTGGATGTAATTTAGTTTATATAGAATGCAATATACAATGGTTTGGGTTGTTTCTCAATCCTTCTCTCTCCTCTAGGAGATTGTGCACAAATCTAGGGACATTGCGCGTAGATCGTCCTGGACATCGATACAGGATCAACTTGATATGATCAACGGAGATCATCTTGTGTGGGTTTAGGGATAGGGGGAGAGGAGAAGTTCCGATTGAGGTGGCTCCGAATCAACAGCCTGAGGGTTTTGTGTTTGGCAACAGATCGGTCGGACTGATCATGAGGTGGGCCACAATCCTAGTGGATTGAGATAGGAGAAGATCTGGTGGAAGGGTGCTAGTTGTGCTCATCGTTAAGGGCGGAACCGGGATTCTGTATAGAAGGGGGCAGAACTAGAAGATTTTTTTATGCAATCATTATATTCTTATGTGTTCCATGCAAAAGATGAACAAAAGAGGTTTCTTAGTGGATTTCAACCATGCCACTGAATATCTATCAAAGTGGAAGTCTACATTCTTTTAAATCCCGAAAATCGTCAATAATTGAATCTACGGTGAATTTTGTAGCAATTTCTCTTTCAATAAACACAGCCATTGAGTCTATGAGAAAATCATCCTCCATTTTGTTGTAAAGCCTAGTTTTGATAATCTTCATGGCTGAAAATGCTTGTTCTGTAGTTGCCGTAGAAACTGGAACAGTAAGAACAAGTATGATCACTTTTTAAACAAGTCAGTAGGTTGTTGATCTTCTAATCCTTACCAACCATTGACATAATTCAGAAACATTTGACAACTTCTTAAAGTCTGCATGTTGAACTATATTATGCTTATAATGGTGGAGTTCCATTCTTAACTGCATTTTTTCTTCATCTGTCAAGTCTTGTGGATAAACTTTTCAACCAACTGGCAAACATCATATATCCTAAAAAATTTATACTCCTTGCGCGAGTCCAAAGCTGCTAAGAATACGCAGCTCCACTGCATGCCCACTAAATTGACAATTTAACTCTTGTAACTGAGATTTAGTTGAAGCATAAAAAACATCTATTTGATAATGATGCTCAAAGTAAACTCATCTTGTTGATGATGAGCATGACCTCCTCTTTCTACATAGAAAGCATTCAAATCTGGGACATCTAAGTTGCATGCCTCACAAAATGATCTTATCTTGGTAAGTAAAGCATCCATCATCTCTCAATTTCTGGATAAATGCTTTAATAGATGAAACAAGAAGAACGGTATTCAAAATGTCTTAAGATTGACATTGTAAAGCTTGACAGAGTAAATAAATGGTTTAGTAGTTTGGATGTTGTAGACCAAAGGGGAGGTCCACGATTGGATTAGAGTTTCAAATTCTCAAAGAGAACTGTCTGATCAAGGTGGGACAGTGATTACTAATTTCTATTTCTGGTTTCTGCAAAACCAGGAAAAGACATCAGAGGTTACGGACTCCTTCACGCCTCAACCGTCGCCTAAATGAAAGGGAGGCGCCGGTGTCGCCACCTGTTGCTAGAGAAGACAGGAGTGCGTCGCTGGTTCCCTTCTGTCGCCAAGCCTAAGGAAGAAAGGTCTGGCATGGGTTTTCTGTTTGTAGAAACAAAAAAGAAGGAACAAGGTGCCTGGATTTTTGGTTGGGCTAGGTCATAGATCAAGCTAGGTTCGGTTGGACCTGATCTGTGCGGAGAAGACCATCCAGGTTCGGTTACAAGTCAGGTCTGGGTTAGGTGGACCCAACTCAATTCTACAGAGGAGCCCAGCAACAAATCCAATCAAATAGCGGGTTTGACCATATCGACTACAGAAACTTATTTACCCGATGTGAGGGCCATTTGGATTTTGATTTCAGATATGTTTGATCCTGAGTGAAGGTAGTAACGAGATCTACATGGCGGGGTAGATATTGAGGTAGATCGGATAAGATATGCACTAATTGATTTTGCACCAAGTCTATTTCTCACTTTTAAGTAGTACTTCATGGCAAAACAAATTACAAGTCCAAGAGAAATCAAGTCGAGTCCTACTTGGTGAGCAATGTGTTATGGGAGATGTTATGGGAGATAACTTGTGGGTAGAAACCAAACCGCCAGAAGAGACATCTATGAAGAAAAAGTGTATCATACAAGGAGCACTGGCTCTATTTGGGATCAAGATGTCTATGGACGATGACATACTTGAGTATTTGATGGATGTTGAGACTCCGGAGGAAGCATGGGAATTGTATGCCAATAAGTTTCCTACGAAACCAAAGCCCGAGGACAAGTTGTGTTTCCAGTGTGGTAAATTGGGTCACGTTGCAAGGGATGACAAAGTGAAGATAGCAGTTGTTGAAGGTAATCCAGCCATGGAAGAATTAAGGCATGGGAAGTTGACGAGTATGGGGGAGCTATTAAGAAGTATGGTAGGGACCCATAGGTGAATTTCATGACCACCGTAAAAAAACAATGGAGTGTGTGAGTATTGCTGACATTAATAATTTATGATATTGATGATGTGATTTATTCATATCCCTTTGAACTTGAAGAAGAAGCACATAATGTGTTCAAGAAAAAAGAACCAATAATGAAAGATATAAATCAATAGTAGATTATATCAAATCTTCAAGAGGAGTCAGATTATGAGGGGTTTAAAGATCATGTGTTGGGTAGCTTCAAGAAGAAAATGAGAAAAGTGAAAGAATTAGATAAATTTGGGACTAGATCGGATCCACAAGATGTGGTTGATGAAATAATTGAGGAGGTCATTCCTTGTGATGTTTTGGAGACTCACTTAAATGCAGAACTGATCACATAAGAGATCAAAGAGTGGTAAGATGCATAAGGCGATCATATTGCAGCCATGATTGGGGATAAGACATGGGGCAATGGTTCTACATCCAGATGGTTTGAAGATAGTTGGACGCATGTGGGTCAACAATTGGGAAAGTTGGTCTGGTAGGATCGTAGATCTTCACACAATATGGTTGGAATCAAAGGAGTTCAACCAGCCGTACAAGCTAAATCTTGATAAGACCTATGGTCCAGTTGCAAAAATCAACATTGCTCACGTGCAAATTGGGTTTGTAGCTAGTAAAAGGTTACAAGTCTAGTAGATGAAAGTCATACCTGCTTTTCAGCAAGGGGAAGCTGACACAAGGATCTACTTGAAGCAGCCACATGGTTCTGAAGACCAAAAGAAGCTAGCACCACGAACATGGAAGATCTTTCACATGTTTAGATCGAAACTTAGAGTTATGATGCTAGGACTTAACGCTAAGGAGAAGTGTTGAAGTCATCGCTGACTTAGCATATCCACCGGAGGGGTAGGGCCGGTTGCACTATGTAGGGTAGAATAGGTTTCCTTACTTGGATGGTTAGGGTTTTCCTTTTTATGGTATGTTTCCTAATTTGGGTAGGATTCTAATTTCGTAGAGTTGCTTAGGGTTTTCCTATTTATTGGTGGATGAAATTTAGTTTATATAGAATGCAATAAAAAATGGTTTGAGTTGTGTTCTCAATTTTTCTGTCCTTCTCCCTCAACAAAACGGAATATAAATGTAGTTAGAATGGGGCTTCAATGTATTTTGAATTTCTGATTGAATACAAAAAATTCCATTTTGGTGGTCATAGCCTTTATCTATTGAGGCGTTATCAATGAGTTTAATATGCTGGATTTCTATACCCATTATATATATAAATATATATATGGGGAATATTCATGTATATATGTCTCTCACAAAGGGACCGTGAATACTCCTATGTGGGGCCCATGGTGAACCCCACCAAGGGATGAGATGGGGGGATGGAAAGATCTATGCGGACCACTTTACATACTAAGTTTGGCCCCAATCACATGTTTCTAACCCCTTCATCCGTGATTTACAAATTCATTCAATTCGAATGGGTGCATAGTCGATTCAATGGTCCAATAATTTCAGATTTGACAAAAAATTGGTAAACATGTTCAATTCAAGGGGGTCATGTGTGTAATCCATTTGGATGGACCATAAAGTGGGTCCCACCTAGAGTTCTCATGAAAAAATGGTGAGGGACATATGCACATGAATATTCCCCATATACATATATATATAAGTCTGGGAGAGGCCAAACTGGTCCAACTATAGGATTTAACACTCGGGTTGGGCCTCAATAAAAAAATGAGGCCATTTAATATTTGGCCCTGGAGAGATTAAGTGACAGTAAGCACGAGTCCCTCCCCGGTTTGACTCGAATATATATTTTTATTTGCTTTCCTGTTATTTGTTTAGTTGCACTTGAATTCTAGATCTCTAAATATTTTTATTGTCATTATCAAACAGGCTTTGATCAGCCTTGGGCCTGCTTAATAAATGGGCCACCCACTGGCTATTCCAGCCCTTTTCAGGCTTTGTTTGGATATCATCGTCTGTTTCTAAAGTTAGAAGGGGCGTGGATATAGCTCCACCTAGCGCGGATCAGGCCCATGAACATCCCTATTTCTACCTCGACTTATCTGGTTTTCAGACATAGGGATCTGGACTCGGTGGGACACAAGGCCTAGGGGTAACAATTCCAGCTATATTAGGTCCGCACAAACTATCCCAAGGATTTAGCTC
The DNA here is from genome assembly GCA_037013555.1 of Sextonia rubra. Lineage (NCBI taxonomy): Eukaryota > Viridiplantae > Streptophyta > Magnoliopsida > Laurales > Lauraceae > Sextonia > Sextonia rubra. The sequence goes on from JASUAD010000001.1 coordinate 130,212,382, forward strand.
AAGGCCCTAAAACGCCTGCCTGACCCTAATCCTATTCAGACCCATTGTCGTTAAATACGACCGAGGCGTTCACGTATCGAAACACCCAACCTGTAAAATTATCAAACCAGAAAATAAGCCCAAGTTATGTGCCTAAACAACAGTTCCAGATTAATGCAGGCCTGGTATAAACACTTGAAAGATGCCCAGCACTTCAATTACCCTTTCTCATGAATTGCTCTTGGCCCTTAATTGGAAAACATAATTTGAAAATCGTTAAGCTTCTAACCTTCTGAGGGTTAATTTAGAGTCATTATGAACATGAGAATCCCTTGTTCAATTAGTTTCAATTTAGTTAGTATAATAACAAGAATAATCCATAGGTTTATATGTTAATCTGTTGGTCCCTGTCAAACATGAGAAGCTGCTCTTCCTTACAGCAATGACTAAATCGTGTAGCCGTTCAACAACCTATAGACTACACTAACCCCTTTATTTACCAATGATTTATTTCATTGCCTTTTAAGTGTATGGCTAGCAACATCTAATGAATCTGATTTTTCATTAATCTCTCAGTACATTTCCAAGACCTTTGATCATAGCATGAGTGTTTTGTGTACTAATGCTGTCAATTTATATAGTTGAAAGTGGATAAAACTAAAAATTGTTCAGACAAAAAAATGACGTTCCAAAGGGCTGTTGTCTGTTAAAAAAAAAATATTAACATAAAAAAGGTTATAAACACTGTGAAAGGACCATATATGCCACCGGAAAATTTTCTTATATGCAGGATGTCAAATGAGCTGTGCATTCCTATTTAGTTAGAAGACAAAGTCAACTGCAAAATTATAGGATAGATTGCAGGATCTAAATTATTCTCTTGTTTCCTAGAATAGCTTCCTAGCATCTATTTATACCACCTGTGTATAGTTAATATCAATCAATCAATTTTGTTTCCATCCAATTTGATATGGTATCAGAGCCCCATTGATCCTTCTTCCTTGAAGGGTAATCGTTACCAAATCATTGAGTATACAGAGTACTCACCCATCATTGCTCTTACACTGGTACTATGCCTGACATCCTCACAGTCAGTTGTGTGTCAACAGTGGATGGTTCTCCAAGAACTTCGTCACATCATACACCTTGCCGTTGATGATGGGCCAACAGTGGTATCAACAGTCCTTGTTGTTGTTGTGCTGTGAGACGTCTTCCAAGGTGTAAATCTTGGCATCGGCACCCATCACCGGTTGTGTTGGGGTGACAAAGGGAGAGATGCAAGTCTGCATCCGACTAGATCTAAGCCATTAGATCTTCTTCTCTGAGCAACCAAAATCCTTCTAATATCACTCCCAGCATCTAGCAATCATTCTGGCCATCTGATCAAGAAGAGGGGCCCACCTCAGATTGTGCAACTCACACAAATTTCTGCACCAGGTTCATCGACTATTTATCTTAGGATATATCAATATATTTCTGCAATTGTTTTTCCTCAAAAGGTGAGTGCTCTACCTGATATTTGGTTTGGCAGTTTTTTTTTCCACAAACTGAGTTGTGATTGGTCCATCAAATCCACATCCAACCGTTAAAACAGAAAAATGCCTCCAGGAGTTTCAAGATTAGGTCTTCTACCCAACCTGGAAGGCTGATTTGTCACGATCTACTTTATTGTTTACCAAAAAAAAAAAAAAAAAAATTTGAACAGTAGGATCATTCCATCTCTAACCGTACTAAGTCATGGCAAGAGACGATAACTCCAAATCAAATTCAACCACCCAGATTGTCACCATCCAAACAGATAACTCCAACTTCTCCACTGGAATCAAGTTGGATGAACATAACTATTCCCTATGGCATCAAGTCATGGAGATGAAGATTGCTGGACGAGAGAAACATGGTCACTTGACCGGTGATATGACCCAACCTGCAGCCACTGATCCGACATACAACAAATGGCGTGCGTCGGATTGTCAAGTCAAGAGTTGGTTATTTGATGCCATGCAACCCAATCAAATGAAACGATTTATTCGTTATGACACGGCCAAGCAAGTCTGGGATGCAATCACGAAAACGTATTCCGATGGTTCAGATGAGGCAAAGATCTATGATTTACACAGAAGGTCCTTCACGATGACACAGAATGGTTCACCTGTCGCTAATTACTACAGTGAGCTCACTGAGATCTTTCAGGAGCTTGATCAATTGAGTCCAAGTAACATAAAGGATCCAGCAGATATTGAAACTAGACGCAAGGAGATTGACCGTCTCCGAGTTTATATCTTTCTTGCAGGTTTGGACAATAAGTTTGACCAAATCCGTGGAGAGATTTTGAGGATGGAGCCTAAACTTGAACTTGAGGCAGTATATGCACATGTTAAAAGAGAAAGTAATCGACAAGGAACTATGTCTGAAGCTGGTATCACATCCGATGCTACAGCTTTGGTCACTACAAGGTCCAAGCAATCTCGGCCTCCAATGAAGTGTACCAAGTGTGGTTTAGAAAACCATACAATTAAGGGCTGTTATGAGCTCATTGGTTATCCAAAGGGATGGGTTCACAAAGGGCGCAAGAAAGATTCGAGCAGAGCCTCATTCGTATCAACTGAGTCACCCCAAGAGTCTGCATCAGAACCTCCATCAGGTACCTCTGGCTCTACGGCCTTGGCCACTTCAGGTACTTTCTCCTGCACATCCTCACTTGCTAGTCATAGATCATGGATTATTGACACTGGGGCTACTGATCACATGACATCTAGTTTCACTGGATTGCACTCTACCAAACCATCAAGCCAAACACATATTACCAGTGCCAATGGAACCACCTCCCCAGTTTTGGGCGAAGGGTCCCTATCTCTTACATCATCCTTAAGTTTAAATCATGTCTTGGTTGTCCCTTCACTCGAATATGACTTGTTATCTGTTCCTCAAATCATTGATTCCCTTAATTGTACTGTGTGTTTTTGGCCATTGTATTGTCTATTTCAGGATCTTCTCACCAGGGCCGTGATTGGATGTGGTACTAGGAGGGGAAAATTGTATTATCTGGACTTGACAGATGAGTGCTGTACGAGATTGAGTAAAGCACATCACGTGCGCGGTGACGAGTCCGTCAAGATGAAGAAGATTTGGCTGTGGCATAAACGATTAGGACATGTTTCTTTTGATTATCTGAAGCTTTTATTTCCCGATTTGTGTTCCCATTTTACTGCATCAGATTTTTTTTGTAAAACTTGTGTTTTGGCGAAGAGTCATCGTATTTCTTACCCATTAAGATTAAATAAATGTTCTATGCCTTTCATGCTTATCCATTCTGATGTTTGGGGACCCTCAAGGGTTCTTACTATTAGTGGTTTTAAGTGGTTTGTGACATTTATAGATGACTGCACCAGGATGACCTTGGTGTTCCCCATGAAGAAAAAAAATGAAGTCACCACTAAATTCAAGCAATTTCATCAATATGTTGCTACTCAATTTGACAAGAAAATCATAACACTGAGGTCGGACAATGGAGGCGAGTACATCAATAATGACCTTCATAATTTCTTGAGCCAAAATGGTATTGTTCATCAAACCACATGTGCCTATACACCGCAACAAAATGGTGTCGCCGAACGTAAGAACCGTCACCTCTTGGACGTGGTTCGTGCCTCTTTATTTGAGGCTCATATGCCTCATCATTTTTGGGGAGCAGCTCTGCGTTCCGCTGCATACCTCATCAATAGAACACCATCCAGTACTCTTCAGTATCAAACTCCTCTTCACACATTGACCACTCTCCTCAACATGCCGTCTACACCTAATCTCGAGCCACGTGTTTTTGGTTGTGTTGTTTATATTCAGGTTTATCCACATCAGCGTGGCAAACTTGATCCATGTGCCCTACGTTGTGTTTTTGTGGGGTATTCTGCCACTCAGAAGGGCTATAAGTGTTTCCATCCCCCTACTCAGACCTTGCATGTTACAGCCGATGTTACTTTCCACGAGCATGAGTACTATTACTCTGGGGGAGTGCCCACTCATCCTCTGCAGGGGGAGAGCAATATCTTTGCAGAGGATACTCAGATTGCAGAGGATACTCAGATCATCCAAATTCCACAAACTGTTTCAAATCAGCTTCCACAAACTGTTTCAAATCAGCCTATGTCTCAACAGACTACTGACTCACCAGCGACGGAGGTACAACAAGAGCAAGAGCGGCAAGAAATCGAGACTCCAGATACTTTCCCTCCTATAGTCCCCCCTACAGTATCACCTCCACTCATCCAATCCAGTTCTGAGGATCCTTCACAGGTAACTGGACAAACAAACTCACAATCTAGTACCTTACTTGAGTCAAGTCATATAGGAAATACAAGTTATCAGTTACCTCCTTGTACAACTAGAGGGATCCCTAAACAACAATATGACCCTGACCCTAAAGCAAAGGTTAAATACCCGATTGCTAATCATGTGTCTCTACATAGGCTATCTCCGTCATGTGCATCATTTGTATGTCAATTATCCACTGTGTCTATTCCAAGTAATGTGCAGGAAGTCTGAAAGATCGCCGGTGGACTCAAGCAATGAACGAAGAAATGGAAGCCCTCCAAAAGAATTCCACCTGGGAGATGACTGCCCTTCCTAAAGGGAAGAGAACAGTAGGTTGTAAATGGGTATATACAGTAAAATTCAAGGCAGATGGTACCATTGAAAGATACAAAGCAAGACTAGTGGCAAAAGGTTTCACTCAGACTTATGGGATTGACTATGGGGAGACCTTCGCTCCTGTAGCCAAGATCAACACGATTCGGGTGCTTCTTTCTCTGGCAGCAAACTTGGACTGGCCATTATATCAGTTTGATGTTAAAAATGCCTTCCTACATGGAAACTTAGAAGAAGAAGTCTATATGGACCCCCCTCCAGGATGCAAGATGGAGTCCAGTCAGAACAACATGGTGTGTAAACTAAGAAAGTCTCTTTATGGATTAAAACAATCACCCAGGGCATGGTTTGGAAGGTTCAGCAAATCAATGAAGATTTTTGGCTACAAGCAAAGTAACTCAGATCATACTCTTTTCTTGAAACATAGGAAAGGTAAGGTCACTGCCCTTATTGTGTATGTCGATGACATGGTGGTTACAGGAAATGACCCAGAGGAAAAAGCGGCATTGCAAAGTCATTTAACCAATGAGTTTGAGATGAAAGATCTTGGTGCTCTGAAGTATTTTTTGGGTATTGAAGTGGCCCGTTCAAAGCAAGGAATATTTCTATCACAAAGGAAATATACCCTTGACATTTTGACCGAAACTAGAATGTTAGCTTGCCAACCAGCTGATACTCCAATGGAGGTGAATCATAAACTTGGTGAGTTTCCTGACCAAGTACCTACCAACAAAGGAAGATATCAACGTCTTGTCGGTAAGTTGATTTATCTATCACATACTAGACCTGATATAGCATATGCAGTGAGTGTGGTGAGTCAGTTCATGCATGAACCAAGTGAGGCACACATGGATGCTGTGAATCGAATTCTAAAATATCTGAAGTCATCTCCTGGAAAAGGTTTGATGTTCTCAAAGCATGGTCATCTAGATGTTCAAGGGTACACTGATGCAGATTGGGATGGTTCGGTAACTGACAGGCGGTCAACATCTGGATACTTTACCTTTGTGGGAGGCAACTTAGTTTCTTGGCGCAGTAAGAAACAAAAGGTGGTGTCAAGATCAAGTGCTGAAGCAGAATATCGGGGTATGGCAAATGGAGTATGTGAGCTACTCTGGATAAGGAATTTGTTGAGGGATTTGGGATTCAAACCCAAACATGCCATGCGACTGCATTGTGATAACAAGGCAGCAATAGACATCTCACATAATCCAGTGCAATATGATAGGACAAAGCATGTTGAAGTTGACAGACATTTCATCAAGGAGAAACTCGAGGCCAAGATCATTGAGGTACCGCTTGTTAAATCCGAAGATCAACTTGCAGATGTTCTCACCAAAGCAGTCACCGGTAGAATTTTTCATAGCTCACTTAGCAAGTTGGGGATGGATGACATATATGCCTCAACTTGAGGGGGAGTGTCAAATGAGCTGTGCATTCCTATTTAGTTAGAAGAGAAAGTCAACTGCAAAATTATAGGATAGATTGCAGGATCTAAATTATTCTCTTGTTTCCTAGAATAGCTTCCTAGCATCTATTTATACCACCTGTGTATAGTTAATATCAATCAATCAATTTTGTTTCCATCCAATTTGATACAGGATAGATAACCATAATATATATATTCTCTATTAAGAAAAATAGGTCCACAAAAGCATCACATCAGTGTGAGGCCAAGGTCCAAACCACTGAAAGTTCCAAAGGAACTGCACATTATTATAGGACTACAGAAGCATTTTTAAGTGTAGTTGGTATTTTCATACAAATATAAGATAGATTAATCATTAAAAGATCTAGATTATACTTCATCCAATCTTTGGAGGCTTCACAACTTTGGCAGAGGAATCAGCATATAATCTGACCCTTCTGTGGTTATAATCCATGGTGACAAAGCAATCAGGCAAAACAACTTGGAAGACGGCCATGGGCATATCTTCTTTTATCCTGTTCTTTGCTTCTTCTACACTCATACCCACCACATCTGGCCATTGCCTTCTTGGAGGTAGATTCATGCCCAAAGACTGCCCTTCTCTAATTGCATCTACGCCATCCAACACTGCAAAAACACATAATCAATTGTTAGCTGATGTCCCATTGGCCCATCCAATCTCTTCAATGAACTGTGATTGCATTGATGCACAGATCATCGAGAAATATTTATTGTCTATGATGGTACAAATGCTCGAAAACAAAGGTAAATGTATTTCAAAAATCAATTTGACAAGTAATTAAGCTACAAATTGACATAGAGAGGGCATGCAATTTTATCACTTGAGAAGTTAGAAGAAAAGAACGTCCAGTGGCTCAAGTTGAATGTGAAGGTTTACGCGATAATACCTTGGATCAAAAAAAAAAAAAAAAAACACTAAACTTAGGCAATCGGCTGTTGCCTTTTAGTTGGGTGTCAATTTGTGTGGGCATAGCTCGAGGTGATCTAGGCGAGTCATGTTGGCAAAAAGGACCATAACCCATAATTTAGAAAACTGACCATGACCCATATCCTATGACTTCTCCAACCACAACATTTCGGAGGAATTTGTGAGATTCACGGAATTTAACATTGAGAGTCAATTGGATCCATTGAGAATTCGAAAATCAGAATCAGCCTTTCTAATCAGAGATTCATGCAAGCCTTAATCACGTTGTTATTTGTCTAGAAAGCTGTGAGAAGAGCCATCAATTTGACAATGGTTTTGAATTCCCTATGAGATGATATAAATCAGGAATGAGTAAAGAGGACTTACTTGGCTGTTCAATGGATGGCAGAGGTTGTTCCTTAGGGATTTCCTTTCTCTGTTCTTCCTCAGCCATGACAAGGGAGAAGACAAGAAAGCATAAAAGAAGAGAGAGAGGAAATGTTGCATATATCTTCATCGATTTGAGCCTGGGATAGGTAGCCATGCCAAAGATGCTTACAGATGTCTTTTTAAAATCATGGAGTCCATGGTCCTTTGTTTTTTATATTTTAAAAGTCATGGGTCCTTGGTTTCTCTATTACTAGGAAACAAAAGAGAGGCCGGCCTCTTGATTTTGCTGTACGTGTACAGACAAGTTAGGGATCTAAAAACCGCATAGTAGCTTCCGAAGCTGACAAGTCCATTTGAGGGATAATACTATTGGAATTATTACTTTTAATATTTCAGTATAGAAATAAAGAAACTCTCCTAGGGAATCCAAAAACCACTTTGGAAAGTTTAAAAAGTCGTCTAGGAAGCCGAAGCATCATGGGTGGTTCAATGCACCGTGCAATAATAGAAATTTAATATGGTTCATTACTCTATTATAACTTGCAATGTCTTTTGGGTTTCTTCAAGTATTCTTAGACTACTATATAAGATTGTGTTGTGGTTGTTTGTTGAGGTAGAAGTACAGACTGTGAAGCGTGTGTGAAAAAGGTTTGTTAATCAAGAGTCTAAGTGTTTGGTGTGGAGAAGTCTTTTGTTATCTTAAGGTTTGAATTAATAAATATAAGTGCTTTAGTCATTTGATTTTGAATGGCTCTGTACGGCCCTTTGGCCGTACAATCCCCACATACACAAGCACACACTCCACGTCTTCTTTGTCTCCACTGGAACCTCAGTATTCTTTTCTACCAACCTTCGTAGACAGGACTGAAACCTGAGTATTTGTTGCCGCAAACCTTAGTATTTGCAGAATACGAGTTTCAGTTTTTTCAAAGTAATAGCTGCAGATTCATCAAATTGGTATCAAAGCATATGCATTTCTTCAAATTTGTATCAGAGCGCCACATTGCCAAATTTCAAAATATTGATCCTAGATTGTTTTTGTTGTTAAAAAATATTTTTTGCAGGCTGTATATTTCTTTTTAGAAAGTGGTTCAAGTTTTATGAAAAGAGATAATTTGATATTTAAAAACAAGAGGGGGAGAATGAAATGATTTTTTTCTAAAAAAAAAAAGAAGTGAGGAAAAGGATGATCAAAATTCAAGAGAATAAGTTTCTTCTCCTGATTGGTTCAGGTATTTCAAGAGAACAAGTTTATACTTTTGATTGGCCCAAGTACTTCAAGAAAACAAGTTTCTTTTCTTGGTAGACATCATCTTGGTTTGTATTTAAGAGAACAAGTTTCTTCTCTTAATTGAATTTCTTTGTTTAAAAGTGTTTTAGAAAATGACAATTGTTGAAATCCCTTTTAAAACGGTATTACAAGAAGCCACAACAAAGTTTGGATGTGTCTCTCCTAAGTATGTTTCTCTGAGAATTGGACCTAACCACAAGCCAAAGTTCATTACGACAATTCGTTTTATACTCAATGAGAATTCTTACTCCATCACTGGACATCAAAGTTTATCACATAAGAAGGCTGAAGAAAGTGCAGCACCACATGCTTTGAGAGTTCTCCAGGATTCGAGTATGATCAACGTGATTGATGTTAACAGGTGTGATGATCATGATCAAGCTATAAATCTAAAAAAACATGAAGTTTTTTAGAAGAAGAGATGAAGTTGAAAGCCTTCGTCACAGGCCATGAAAAACTTTTATGAAACTCGCATCAATGGCTATGAAAAAAAAAGATTGCAGAATTGAAATCCGAAGAAGGATCATTGACTCCAATGTGAATCAAATATTAAAAGTAAGGGAGAGTTATGTTGGAATTATTACTTTTAATATTCTAGTATAGAAATAAAGAAACTCTCCTAGGGAATCCAAAAGCCACTTTAGGAAGTTTAAAGGTCATCTAGGAAGCCGAAGCATCATGGATGGTTCAATGCTCCATGCAATAATAGAAATTTAATATGGTTTATTATTCTATTGTAACTTGCAATGTCTTTTGGGTTTCCTCATGTATCCTTAGACTACTATATAAGGTTGTGTTGTGGTTGTTTGTTGAGGTAGAAGTACATAATATGAAGAATGTGTGTAAAAGGTTTGCTAATCAAGAGTCTAAGTGTTTGGTGTGGAGAAGACTTTTGTTATCTTAAGGTTTGGATTTATATATATAAGTGCTTTGGTCATTTGATTTTGAATAGGGGCTCTGTATGGCCCTTTGGCCATACAATCCCCACATACACAAGCACACACTCTACGTCTCCTCTATTTCCACTGGAACCTTAGTATTCTATTTTACCAACCTTCGTAGACAGAACTGAAACTTGAGTATTTGTCGCTGTAAACCTTAGTATTTGTAGAATACGAATTTCAGTTTCATCAAAGTAATAGCTGCGCATTCATTAAATTGGCATCAAAGCATATGCATTTCTTCAAATACAAAGGTAAATTTAACATTGAGATAGTTGTTAGAGAAATTGTGTTGCATACTCCTATAGTCCCATGCTAGATAAGTCCGGCTGTATCTTGTGCATGGAAATTCAAGAACACTTTATTTGAAATAGTAAATCATGCACCAGAACTTTTATGTGAGGAAATGCCCTCAATTTATATATGATGATAACTAACAATCAAAATATTCAAAATCAAATCCAAAGCTAAATCTCTAACTAATTTGTCCAATTCAACCCTTAACTTAATTCTCTAACATCAATCATATGGCCCTTTTTAGGGAAAGGATTTGTGATTGTAAATATGAAAACAAACCATATTCCCTTCGATCTAACAAAAAAAATAATAATAAAATAGCAATATCTTGAGAAAAAAATGATCATCATATCTTCCTGGTAGGTGATCACCATCTGTCCATGGATCCATCATTGTTGCAACCTACTCCTTTTTGAGTCTGTCGGTACCAGTGGCCCACTGGATTAGATCTGTCATTATTTCTTTCAAAAGCTTTGATCGGACAATATTGAAATTTAATGAAAATGGAGAGATCTATAGATGATTGCATAAATGAAAAGGAGTTGATTCCTGAGCACTTGGATGGATGGAAAAGATGTTGGAGTTTTGCCTATTGAACTAAAATGATTGACGGTGATTATTGTGGATGCATATTATGGCCAACCGGCTAGATCAAAAGATCATCACCGAGTTCTCTAACATCCGCCCTCAATCACATGGTCTTGAATATGATTTGTAATTGTGAACATAAAATTAAAAAAAAACTTTTTTCTCTAAAAAATAAATCAATAATTTTTTTCTTTTCAAAACAATATTTATGTCTTCTTGGTGATCATCGTCTATCTATGAATCCATCACTATTGCAACCCACTTCTTTTTGTATGTTAGAAGGTCAGCGAATGCCATGGCAAACTCTCTAGTGAAACAAGGGTAGATGGGGCTTCTCCTTTAATTGCTTATACCATGTAATCGTTGTGCCTTTTTTCTGGGTATAAGTCTCTTATACCTAGTTTTGCTGGTATAACGGGCACCTTCTTTTAATATAATGTTTCAATTACTGTTAAAAAAAACAAAAAAAAAAATCTCAATAAGTCTTTACTTGGTAAAGTCAGATGTGGATCAAAACCATCAAAACTCTTGGTTGTATAGTTTTGCTCACAATCAAACTCCTGATTTGCAAGAATTCCCATGCTGGTAAAAAAAATAAGGGATTTTAGGAAGGGTAGAGTCCGTAGTAGCTGTGACTCCTAGGGATTGCTCTTTATAAAAGAAAAAGGAAAATCCTTGGTTGATCATGTAGAAGATTTGAAAGCATTCATAGTGAGCCCACAAGATCTATCTCACACTTGAACACACAAAGATTTTCAACTAGTTTGGTTCCAATAACCATCCAGGACCAACAATTCTTTCAATACACAACTACAAGATGGGCAAAACAATAAAATTAAAAAAGAATTGCGAACCCCAATGTGAGGCCCACTTTTATTGATGTCAAATACAAGGAACGGTTGGATTGATAGGTCTTTGTTGGGACTAAAATTAGGGCAAATGCCATTATCTAATTACCTGTAAAGTACTGTTTGATCGCGCTTAAAAAGTGTATTAGGCGTGGAAATGAATTACGGAATCAAGGTCCGACATTCACGCACTTTAAGCGTTAAGAAGAATGAGAAAATAATTACAGTTCATCATTAATTTCCCTTTTGTTTACATGGGTTCAAGTGCCCTGACCGCGGGGATGCAGGTTGTTTACATACATTTTGAAAGTTTACAACCCCTCCCTCAAGTCTCAGATGTGATCTCAATTTGGAAAATACAAGAAAATGTACATAAGGTAGAAGACAATGTGGAAAAAGGGGAAAAAATGGGGGGTGACCGTGACCCGCGGTCACTCGGGCCTTCCAGTGACCGTAACTCACCCGCGGTCATTCGGGCCTTCCAGTGACCGTGACTCACCTGCGGTCACTGAGGCCTTCCAGTGACCGTGACTCACCCGCGGTCACTGGAACCTGCCAGTGACCGGGGATCACGGTCACTGACAGACAATGGCCCTGTGCCTCCTTTTTTTTTGTGCTGTTCGCGCTGGTTCTTTCTTGGAACTTCTTTCAAGTGTCGGAACTCCATTCTCATGACTTTGGAGCGGTGGACAATCATCAAGAAGATCACTTTTTATCATGGAATCAATTGAAACCGCTGTAACTCATCATTCGTGCTTACGGACTGCATTTTTGTTTCAAGTCCGAAATGGGCAAATTTGAAGCCGGAGTTGTGTCATTTGAACCTATCATTTTCAAGGAACAAAATGAGGCCTAGAGAGGCTTCTTTCACAACTCTTGTAATGGCTAAGAAGCCCTACGAATGAGAGAAACAGAGGTGACAATGTCATCCTCTCAAAAATTGGCGTCGTACGAACATGGTATGGACTTTGGACATTCCACTTCCTTCTCTCCTTCTGAATTTTCTTGCTCACCTTCAAAATTAAGAAAAGAAGGTGGGAATGGTCGTGGAAATGCTGCTGGAGTTTGCTTCTTGTTGCCTTAGGTGGTGCCTTTCTTCAATTTCTTCACTTTTCTTCCTTATGTGTGTGTGTCTCCTTTGTTTCTTCCAAATTCCCCCTTTTTATAGACTCCCAATCAGTTTTGTGCAGTTTTGGGGAGTTAATAGCAGTTGTGGGGAGTTGGATTTCGAAGAGGAGTGGAGGGAAACCACCCAAAATCGTGGGAAACCTCCCTTGAAGGTCCGTGACCGCAGACTGGGCCACGAACGAGGCCCAATTTCAGGTTTTTCGCGTATGTGGCCCATTTTCATTTGTTTTGGGCTCAAACGAAGTCCGATTGCCACTAAACTTGGAGGGATGCTTCTTAACACTATTTTCTACATCTCATAAAAATTTCAGCCCATTTTGACTTCAGGAAGTTGGTCAACTTTTTCATTAATTGGGCCCCGGTCACGGATAAGGCCCACTTTTGGAACATTGCATATGCGGCCTATTTTCCATTGTTTGAGGCCCGAATGATGTCCAATCATCACGAAACTTGGAGAGATGTTGCTTGACACCATATTAAGTGTTTCATAGAAATTTCAGCTCTGTTTGACCACCTGAACATGGTCAACTCCTTTTGTTTGTGGGCCCCCGGTCACTCCCAAGGCCCATTCTTGGAATTTTGCATATGTGGCTTGTTTCCGCTTGTTCGGGGCCCAAACGGTGTCCAATCGCCACGAAACTTGGAGGGATACTTCTTGACACTATTTTTAGTGTGTCACAGAAGTTTCAGCTCTGTTTGACCACCTGAACATGGTCAACTCCTTTTGTTTGTGGGCCCCCGGTCACTCCCAAGGCCCATTCTTGGAATTTTGCATATGTGGCTTGTTTCCGCCTGTTCGGGGCCCAAACGGTGTCCAATCGCCACGAAACTTGGAGGGATACTTCTTAACACTATTTTGAGTGTGGCACAGAAGTTTCAGCTCTGTTTGACCACCTGAACATGGTCAACTCCTTTTGCTTGTGGGCCCCCGGTCACTCCCAAGGCCCATTTTTGGAATTTTGCATATGTGGCTTGTTTCCGCCTGTTCGGGGCCCAAACGGTGTCCAATCGCCACGAAACTTGGAGGGATACTTCTTGACACTATTTTGAGTGTGTCACAGAAGTTTCAGCTCTGTTTGACCACCTGAACATGGTCAACTCCTTTTGCTTGTGGGCCCCCGGTCACTCCCAAGGCCCATTCTTGGAATTTTGCATATGTGGCTTGTTTCCGCTTGTTCGGGGCCCAAACGGTGTCCAATCGCCACGAAACTTGGAGGGATACTTCTTGACACTATTTTTAGTGTGTCACAGAAGTTTCAGCTCCGTTTGACCACCTGAACATGGTCAACTCCTTTTGCTTGTGGGCCCCCGGTCACTCCCAAGGCCCATTTTTGGAATTTTGCATATGTGGCTTGTTTCCGCCTGTTCGGGGCCCAAACGGTGTCCAATCGCCACGAAACTTGGATGGATGCTTCTTGACACTATTTTTAGTGTGTCACAGAAGTTTCAGCTCTGTTTGACTACCTGAACATGGTCAACTCCTTTTGTTTGTGGGCCCCGGTCACTCCCAAGGCCCATTTTTGGAATTTTGCATATGTGGCTTGTTTCCGCCTGTTCGGGGCCCAAACGGTGTCCAATCGCCACGAAACTTGGAGGGATACTTCTTGACACTATTTTGAGTGTGTCACAGAAGTTTCAGCTCTGTTTGACCACCTGAACATGGTCAACTCCTTTTGCTTGTGGGCCCCCGGTCACTCCCAAGGCCCATTTTTGGAATTTTGCATATGTGGCTTGTTTCCGCCTGTTCGGGGCCCAAACGGTGTCCAATCGCCACGAAACTTGGAGGGATACTTCTTGACACTATTTTGAGTGTGTCACAGAAGTTTCAGCTCTGTTTGACCACCTGAACATGGTCAACTCCTTTTGTTTGTGGGCCCCCGGTCACTCCCAAGGCCCATTTTTGGAATTTTGCATATGTGGCTTGTTTCCGTCTGTTCGGGGCCCAAACGGTGTCCAATCGCCACGAAACTTGGAGGGATGCTTCTTGACACTATTTTGAGTCTGTCACAGAAGTTTCAGCTCTGTTTGACCATCTAAACTTGGTCAACTCTCCAGTTGTCTTTTTATGGCAGTGGGCCCTTGTTTCAGCTGTTTGAAGCCCAAATGACCCCGGTTTGATTCGAAACTCGGAGGGACTGACGTCAAGAACATCTTGGAGTATTCATCCAAATTTCATGCAATTTGGATTCGAGGAAGTAGGATTTCGAACAGTAACCTATTTTTTGCATGTGTTAGGTCACTATTCACTCCACATTGAGATAGTTAGCCTGTTTTCTATCCGAACAGCCTCCCCTTGACTTGAAACTTTGGAAGAATAACTTGGGGCATTCTTTGAGCATTTGTTCCAAATTTTATTTGCTTTGGCCTTCTGGAAGTAAAATCTTAGCCGATGATCCCCAAATTCAGGATTACTGTCTTCTAAGCTGACATGTAATTAAATTTAGGCCAAACAGAGTCTTTTCATTTTGAAAATTTGCAAAGTATCTTCTGAGCATGACTGAAGCTTCGCGTCTAAATTTTCATTAATTTTGGACATCGGGAAGCAGGACTTTGGTCAGTGACCCCTGGCTTGGGAGAAATTGACTTCATGCTGACATGCTTGTGGCTTTTGAGTTTGATGATCTCTGTTCGACCCGAAATTTGAACTTCCTCTGAAAGTTCCAGCTACCTTGACCTTCATGGAATGCTGGTTCTCACAGTGATTCCCCATGATCTGCAAATAACCTCTGTAGCCTAAATTAAGCTGGGATGAGGTGTCTTCGCTGCAGTATTTGCAATTTTTATAGGTCAACAAGTGCCCCCTCGAGGTGCAATGATTATGGTATAATAATCATTGTGCCTCGAAATAGCCAATCTGTGGGAATGATGGATGACTTGATGAAAAGACAGTTTGTCAAGCCTAAACTTGGGATTTGAAAATTTTGATAAAAACCATGAAGGGTTTGATGACGGAATTTTGAAAAGACATAAGAAATCTGAACTTCTTTGCCCTATTTTCACGGATATCAAAAGTAGCATCTCCGTGGGGACTGTGGGGAACACCCACAAAGGAATCCCTTAGGTATTTAGAAAATTCAGAAGTTTATGAATTTTGTTTGGATTTTGGAAATGAATTTGATTTTCTTTTGACCTATTTTTCACAGATATCCAGAGTGGCGTCTCTGTGGGGATGTGGGGAACACCCACAAAAAGAATCCCTGAGGTTTTAAGAAAATCAAAAGTTTTAGTAAAAATGGATTTGGGTTTGGATCTTCATGGATTTTTGGTTCGTTTTCAAAGATCAAAGTTTGGGTTTGGATTGGCTTGACATGATTTAAAATGAGATGCATTTTGACAAAATGAGATGTAATTTTGAAAGAGATTGGCCTTTATGGGTTTTGATGAAAAACAATTTGAGACATTGGTTTAAAATCAAATTTTGACCCAAAGTTGATTTGGAAAGAGACTTCGCATCTTTTTTTTTCGCATCTTTTTTTTTTTATAATTTCCCTCGAAATACCCTAAGGATAGGATTATTTCTTTGGTAAATTACTCCAAGTGGACCCCTCATAGGACCTGCAAAAGATCACAGAGATCGTAGATGAAGAAGGAAGAATCCATCAAGACTTGATCTTAGACTCCACTGATTTTAACCAATTTGTATTTATGGGAATGACTTGAGCTCGAAGGGATTCGGCAATGGGCTTTACCAGTTCAAGTTTGCAATGACCTTGGGTAAGGAGGCCAAACAGTTTTTTTTTTTTTTTTTTTTTTTTTTGTTCAAATCAACAAAGAAGAAGGGGAGACATAGCTTTTTTTTTTTTTTTTGCTCAAATCAACGAAGAAGAAAGGGAGACAGAGCCCCTTTTTTTTTTTTTTTTTTTTGCTCAAACGAACTCGACGTTAACTTAATAGGATCTCCAATACATTCTGTCTAAAAGAGCAACGATAAAACTCTCACGTCATACAGACACTTAAGGACCAACAACCAAGGAATAGTAGCATAGTACCCTTACTCATAGGGCAGAGGAGGGACGCGACAATGACATTCAACCATTGACCTTGGGTGCCCAGCCAGCAATCACATACTCATCCTTGGGAAGCTTCGTCTTCAGGAAGGATTCTCGCGAAAAAAAAAAAAAGCTCAGTATATTTATGAACATAGGTCAAATCCTTTGGGATAGTCCAACTTTTGAAGTGGCCAAGGGCAATTTCCAAATGGTATAGCTTAGGCGCCAGGCTCAAATCCGCAGCACAAGCATTTTCACCAGCTATATAAGGGCCATGTGCCTTGAGATGCTCATCCAATGCACGTAACTCATCCAGTAAAGCCTGCTCTAAACCATCGTTAGGGTCCTTGCTTTTCAAAAATTTTACAAAAGATAGGAATATCTTTGATCCAACAGAGGCAAATTCTGGCGGGGTAACCAGTGAAGGATTTGGGTATTTCTCCTCCAGCAACTGCGTAATGACATCCGAATCAGCAACCCATTTGTCCTCAAATTTCATAAGAGGAACCTTCCCTTCAGGACTAATTTCCAGAAACCACTGGGGCTTGTCACTCAAATTGACCAACTTAGTTTCATAGGGCAAATTCTTCTCTTCCAGAGTTAGAAGCATCCTCTGGCAAAAAGGACAGTCGCCAAGGACATCAGGAGCCCCGGCAGCGGCCTTGACACAGACTTGCACAGGCTCTGAGGCAGCCATTGGAACTATGTAGCTGCAGTGCTTTGATTTCAACAAGAGGAAACAAGGATTGCTTGTGGTTGGGCTCTCGCTGCCATTCCTTGTTCAGAGGATATAAATAGACAGACCGAGAGAGAGAGAAAAAAAAGAGAGAAACCGTGAGAGAGAAAACTGAGAGAGGGAGAGAGACCGAGAAAAACAGAGAGTGGGAGAGAGAGAGACCGGGAGAGAGAAAAAGAAATTGGGAGAGAGAGAGAAAACTGAGAGAGGGAGAGAGACCGAGAAAAACAGAGAGTGGGAGAGAGAGAGACCGGTAGAGAGAGAGAAAAGAGAAGAAGAGAGAGACCGGGAGAGAGAGAGAAAAGAGAGAAAAGAGAGAAAGAGGGAGAAAAGAGAGACTGGGAGAGAGAGAGAAAGAAATCGGGAGTGAGAGAGATCAGGAGAGAGAGACCGATAGAGAGGAATTGGGAGAGAGAGAAACCGGGAGGGAGAGAAGAAAAGAGAGAGAGACCGAGAGAGTGAGAAAAGAGAGAGAGAGAGCGGGAAATAGGGGAAAAAAAGCGAGAGAGAGAGAGACCGGGTGAGAGAGAGAGAAAAAAAAAAAAAGAGAGAGACCGGGAGGGAGAGAGAGAACTGACTGGGAGAGAGGGAGACCGGGAGAGAGAGAAATTGGGAGAGAAAGAAGAAAAGGAGAAAGAGGGAGAGAAACCGAGAGAAAAACAGAGAGACTAGGAGAGAGAGAGAAAGAGAAATTGAGAGAGAGGGAAAACTGAGAAAAAAGGGAGAGAGACCGAGAGAGAGAAACCGTGAGAGAGACCGGGAGAGAGAGAAAAGAGAGAGACCGGGAGAGAGAGAGAGAAAAGAGAGAGAAAACTGAGAGACCGGGAGAGAGAGAAAAGAGAAGAAGAGAGAGACCGGGAGAGAGAGAGAAAAGAGAGAAAGAGGGAGAAAAGAGAGACTGGGAGAGAGAGAAAGAAATCGGGAGTGAGAGATCAGGAGAGAGAGACCGATAGAGAGGAATTGGGAAAGAGAGAAACCGGGAGGGGGAGAAGAAAAGAGAGAGACCGAGAGAGAGAGAAATTGGGAGAGAGAAGAAAAGGAGAAAGAGGGAGAGAAACCGAGGGAAAGACAGAGAGACTAGGAGAGAGAGAGAAAGAAATGAGAGAGAGGGAAAACTAAGAAAAAGGGAGAGAGACCGAGAGAGAGAAACCGTGAGAGAGAGAGAAAAGAGAGAAAATTTGAGAGAGAAAACTGAGTGGGTGCATCTTTTTTTTTTTTTTTTTTTTACAGCCATATCCGGTTGAGAAGAACCCTTGTGTCTTAAATTCTATCAGAACTTCTTCATATCACGGTCAATCCTGACTGTCTAGCACTTGTTGCTGTTGTCACAGTGAACATCCACCTGTTTTTGAGTAGTAACATGCATATCATTGAACACGCATCTAACTTTCTGTGATCAGAGCCTCTGTGGGAATTATAGAATGCCATTTTCGTGCTTGAACACGAACCTGCTGCCCCCTGTAAAGGTCTTAAGATGCTTGAACATCTGTTTGGACCGGGAGCCTCGGTTTTGAGACTTAAGTGTGCCTTTGATGCCAATTCTTGGTCTCAGAACTGAGTATTGCCTTCTCTTTTTGGCCTTATACTAAGGAGAGATGCTGCCGAATTTTTTTTTTTTTTTTTTAAGAAGAAGCTCCCTATCATTGTCACTGATACCCATCTTTCCTTTCTTTTGATTTGTTTTGCAGATAAGAAGGGTAAAGCACTTGCAACTGCCACAGCTGGGGCACCAAAAAGTCGTGCCAAGGGTAAGACCACAAGAGAGCCTGATCCGAAAGATTCAAATGAAGCATCTGATGTCAACTTGTGGCTCCAGAGAGCTAAGGCTTTGTCATCGAGAAACTGGCATTTGTATTGGTGTAAGCTGGACGAGATTGACATTAGTACTGCTATCCCAGCTTATGCAAGCTACAAAGGGCACATCCTCATAGCAGAAGTACTGAATGCCAAGGGGAAATTGGAGAAGTTCCTGGACTGAGATTCTCTGCTGCACCTTCCATTTGATGGTTTTGCTTTTTCTGATTAGCCCTGAGGGCCATGTGTACATTGACTTCACTGCTTGTATTCAAACTTTAAGATGGATATCAATGGAAAAGGTTTTTCTTTCTATTTTTGTCATTGGTATGGGTGTTTGGGTTGATTTTTTGTGGAGGTTTGGTGTGGTTTATGTGGATGGTTTGTTTGGTTTATATGGATGGTTTATTTGGTTTGGTTTTCTCAGATTTGTATGAGGGTGTGATTTGCGATCGTTTGGATCCACAAATCGAAAATATGGAAGTCATATAGGTGGACGTTATCCAGTGCCCATGTGTGAGGCTTTCTCCAGGGTCCATGACTTGATCCTTTTGGTGTCGAAAGGGGTCAAACAAAGTGGATGTTATCCGGTGCCCATGTGTGAGGCTTTCCCCGGGATCCTTGACTTATTCCTTAGGACAAAGATTTGGTTTTGGTTTTTGTTTAGATTTTGGTTATACAGGGTCTACAAAAAGACTTGTTCTATATAACCGAAGGCAGTCATATAGGGTCTGTAAAAAGACTTGTTCTATACAACTAAGGATTAGCTATATGGGGTCTGCAAAAAGACTTATTCCACATAGCTGAGTTTTGCTATATAGAGTCTGCAAAAAGACTTAATCTATATAGCAGGATGTTACAAGGGGTCTTGTAAGGACATTATCCGAGTAACAAAGGTTTGACTAGAGGGTCGAAGGACTTGATCCTCGCAGTCATTTTATACAAATCTGAAGGATTTTGGTTACGAGTCATAGGTTGTAAGGCTCGAAACCAAAAGATTTTGATTTTGGTTAGGAGTGAGAATGTACACTGTACATGGTTTGGGTACATTGTACATGGTTTGGGTGTACCAATGACATTCAGGTATAGTATTTCTTGAGAAGTTTTCCATTGATAGGCATCATGCACCTGTCCCCTTCAAGTGTGAGGAGCGCATATGCGCCATTGGAGTAAACCTTGTCGACAACAAAAGGTCCTTCCCATTTAGGTTCGAACTTGCCTCCCGACAAGTGCGTGGAAAACATAGGTCTTCTAACTGCAAGGACTAGATCTCCCTTCTTGTAAGCTCTATATTTGACCTTTTTGTTGAAAGATGCAGCCATACGAGCTTGATACAACTCAATACTTTGTCGAGCGGCAAGCCTTTTCTCATCAAGGTTTTCTAGCTCCTGCAATCTGAGTTTGGCATTCTTTTCTTCAGTATATTTGTTTATCACAGCCACCCGAAAAGAGGGAAGTTGAATTTCCAAAGGTATTACAGCTTCACAACCATAGACCAAGGAGTACGGTGTTGATTTGGTAGGACCACGAACTGTAGTTCTGTAAGCCCATAATAATTCAGGAAGCCTGGTACTCCAACTCTTTTTGTTGTCAGAAACCATTTTCTTCAAAATCTTGCAAATGGTTTTGTTAAAAGCCTCAGCAAGTCCGTTGGCCGCGGGGTTATACGCTGTAGATGGACAACACTGAATTCCGTATTTGTCACAGAATCTGTAAAATTTATTATTATTGAATTGCGGGCCATTGTCATGATACAGACGTTTGGGCACCCCAAAACGGCAAATGACATGAGTTTTCAGGAAGCTAAGGACTGTATCAGTTTTGACTTCTGTGAGAGGTACTGCTTCTGCCCATTTGGAGAAGTAATCGGTTGCAGCCAAAATGAATTGATGTCCACGTTCTGAGGGTGGACTGATCTTCCCCACTATATCCATTCCCCAAGATTCAAACGGCCAAGAAGTGGTCGTAGGGTGCAAATGTTCAGGAGGCTGGTGGATGTAATCACCATGAATTTGGCACTCATTGCATCTTTTAGCAAAATTAATAGCGTCGGACACCATGGTAGGCCAATAGTAGCCTAATCTTCGAATTTGATCATGAAGTTTTGGTCCAGCTTGGTGAGCACCACATAGGCCCGCATGAACTTCTCTAAGAACTTGTTCAGCTTCTTTTGGGGACAAACATCGAAGTAGAACTCCATCGTATGATTTGCGATAAAGAGTTTTTGAGGGCAAATCAAAATGGAATTTGAGAGCTCGCCTTTGAATACTGGTTCTATCTTTAGGATTCTCTGGTAATACTCCATGCAGAATGTAATCAATAAAAGGATCTCTCCAATCCCTGAATGAGTTTTGAAAATATGAAATTCGATTTTTGATTACAGTGAAGCTATCTTCTACTGCCTTGTAAGTATCGAGTGGGGGTAGAAGTCTTCTCTCAACAACTTCCAATATCATCTTGTCATTCTCAGGGATTGCCATTGAAGCTGCCAAGCTTGCTAAGGCGTCTGCTTTGACATTTTGGCATCTCGGAACATGATGAAACTCAATCGATTTAAACCTCTGTTTGAGTTCATATGCCCTATTGAAAAGGGGAATTAGGTCTGGCTTCTTTACTTCATACTCGTGATTCATTTGCTTAATCACAAGTTGTGAATCTCCATAGACCCCTAGCATGTTAATGCCAGCATCTAAAGCTAACTCAAGCCCCATAATTAATGCCGTGTATTCTGCCACATTGTTCGAGCATGGCTTGATCAATGAAAAGGAGTGAGGAACATAAAATCTTTCTGGACTGCAGAAAATAATTCCAACCCCTGATACTGGCTTTCCTCGTTCATTAGTCCTGGAAGCTCCATCAAAATGCATGGTCCAATGTAGATCTGAATCAATGGTGGATGTCCGTGTTTGTTCAGTGAAGAAGACTGACTCATCAGGGAGATTGTCTGTGAACTCAGAATCTTCTGACAGTGGATGTTCTGCTAGAAAATCTGCAAGAGCTTGTCCTTTTACTGCTTTCGCAGGAGTGTATCTGATGTCATATTGAGAAAGAAGGATGGACCATTTGGCCAGACGTTCACTCAACGCCCCGGCTTTTGTCACTAATACCTTTAATGGATTAATATTGGAAACCAGATACACCACATTAGAAAGGATGTAATGCCGCAGCTTTTGTATTGCAAACATAAGCGCTAGACATTCTTTTTCTATTGGGTGATAATTGTGCTCAGCACCAACTAGCATCCTTGACAGGTAATAGAGTGCCACCTCCTTTCCTTCATCATTCTTTTGAGCTAACAATGCTCCCAAGGAATGATCAAGAGCTCTTGTATAAAGAATGAAAGGCTTGCCCGGAATTGGAGCTGAAAGAACTGGCGGATTTGTAAGATATTGTTTAATATCCTGAAAAGCATTTTCACAAGCTTTGTCCCATACAAAGTCTACTCCTTTCTTCATCAATTTGGAGAATGGTCTGCACTTTCCGGACAAGTTAGAAATGAACCGTCGGATGTAGGCGAGTCTTCCCTGCAATCCTTTCAATTCTCTCAAATTTCTCGGCGAAGGCATTTCCAATATGGCTTTGATTTTGACGGGATCTATTTCAATGCCCCCTTTTCGCACCACAAATCCTAGAAACTTTCCGGAGGAAACTCCGAAAAAACATTTCAGGGGATTCATTCGTAGATTGAATTTCCGTAATCTCTCAAAGACGGTGCGAAGGTCGGCGAGATGGTCTGATTTATGCTTGCTCTTGACTGCCAAATCATCAACATAACATTCAACAGATTTATGTTGTAAGTCCTTGAATATTTTCATCATTGCTCTTTGGTACGTGGCTCCAGCATTTTTGAGACCAAATGGCATGACAGTATAGCAGTATATGCCGAATGGAGTTCTAAAGGAAGTGTGTTTCTCATCCTCTTTGAACATTTTGATCTGATTATACCCCAAGAAGCCATCCATGAATGACATTCTTTCGAACCCAAAAGTATTGTCAATCATTATTTCTGGTATAGGTAATGGAAAATCATCTTTGGGGCAGGCTTTATTCAAATCTCTGAAGTCAATACAGATTCTGATTTGTCCATTCTTTTTAGTAACTGGGACTATATTAGCCAACCAGTCTGGATGCTGTTCTTCACGGATGAAATTAACGCCTTTGAGTTTCTGAACTTCTGCTTCTATCTTCTCCATGATTTCCGGCTTAGTCCTCCTTTGGTCCTGTTTTACAGGTTTAGCATCATCTGCTATATTTAATTTGTGTATGGAGATTTCTGGATCTAAGCCCGGCATTTCTGCATAAGTCCATGCAAAGCAATCTATGAACTCTCGCAAGAATCCCACATACAAATCAAGTTCACTTCCTTTTATTTGAGAGCTTACAAAGGTAGGTCGGGGATTTTCTGGGGTTCCCAAGTTTATTTCTTGTACTTGGTCCTCAGTTGGAGGATTAGGAGGAAGTGTTTCTACATTGTTATTGGAAGTTTCTAACTCTGTGAAACCCTCTGGGGTTTCAGTTGGGGGTTTTAGCCAAGGCCTGATCCCTTTCCAAGGATTTGGTTTTTTAGGCTCTTTGGCTTTTACATCAAGGGCTAAGCATTCCCAGCGGACATGTTGGGGCGGGCTTATTTCCTCGTTGAGTTC
This sequence comes from Sextonia rubra, assembly GCA_037013555.1. Classification (NCBI taxonomy): domain Eukaryota; kingdom Viridiplantae; phylum Streptophyta; class Magnoliopsida; order Laurales; family Lauraceae; genus Sextonia; species Sextonia rubra. The sequence continues at coordinate 130,236,004 of JASUAD010000001.1, forward strand.
AGGTGGCCAATAGTCAGTGATTTGTGATGCAGCGTCATCTTCATCACTTGCCCCCTCAGGATGTTGAAAAGTGGCCCAATCAACGGGATCTTGAAGCACAGGAATTTCATGAGAGTCATCCGAGTCATATTCTTCAGTGAAGACTACCGATCTGGCTTTAACACCTTGTTTAAATTTAGGGATGTTACTGTAAGGAACATATCCTATGCAATGACGCAGCTGCTCAATTCTGCCCCCTGTCTGGAGATCTTCTTTCATCTCTGGAGTAAAGACATCCAAAGGAGCCCGTATGCCATTTGTAGTTAATCCAAGACCCATAGGTTTCTTGAGATTGTACCCCATATTTTTCATCATATTACAGACCACAGGATTATAAATATCGAGCCGGATTTTCCCCTCATTACTGATTTTGTCAATGATATCTGGTGGAGAAGTATCTTCAGCCCGATGAAAAATAATCGGATGATTATACTGCTTAGATGAAGGTACTAGAAAGCAAGAACCTTCGAATTCATAAATGTGAGAGGGAGTAGGCCATGGCATAAGTGGAAGATTGCAGTCTACCATAGAATGCACGAAGGTGCTCATTTCTTCAGCGTCTTCAGAATCCAACTCAGAATCTGTATCTCTGATCATTGAAATGACATGTATTGGACGCATTCTTCTAGACCTCCTGCGCAGCCGGTGGAGTGCCACTTCGAGAGATGATACAATTCGAGACATCTCATCAAAGGTTTGAAATTCCATTGCCATGGTTAAGCTGCGGAGAGCTGGCCGAAAACCTACCCAGCACAAGTGAATCCATGCGGAGCAGTGTGGAGGATTTTCACATCTTTCAGCCAAACGGAGCCATCTATCAATGTACCTGTCTGCTAATTCTCCCCTCTGCTGTGATGTCAATATCAATTGACTAAAAGTGATAGGAGAATCAGGCTTTATAGGTGATATTCCCCTATTAGGGGGAGGTATATCATTGCTTTCTTGATTAGAGCTCGAGGATACCATGTTGGCCGAAAATGAAAACTTCTGATGTTCAGCACCTTTTACTTTTGATAGCTTTGTAGATATGATTAAAGGTGGATCTGGCTTTTTGATTTCAGATTTCACCTTAATTATCAAAGGAGCTTTGATATCCACGCATTTTGCCGCAGATTTTCCTGCACATTCCAACTTTATGGAGAGATTAGATTTTTGACCAACTTTCTTTGCTGAAATAGTGAAAGGTTCTGCAGGATTATCATTCACAGCAGCATTCTTTGTATCTGAGTTGGATTTTGTAGGCATTTCTTGATACATTGCTGCATCTGTGAAATAAACCTCTTTTCCTTTGAATGGCTTTTCCTCTGCAAAGACTCGATGTACCTTCCCCTCGTTGTCGATGTATTTAAGGCATTGATGAAGAGTAGAAGGTACTATGGCATAATCATGAAGCCATCGTCTCCCCAAGAGGATGTTATAGCAAGCACGAGTTTTTACCACATGCAGAGTGGCCTCTGAGACTAAATCTCCCAACTGGAATCGAATTCGGATTTTACCAATCGGATCCTGGACTTCCCCATCATAACCTTGAATAGAAGTCTTTGTAGCAGACAGCTTGCTCACTGGAATACCGAGCTCTTGAAGGGCCGTGATTGTGATGAGATTTAGAGCTGACCCTGGGTCAACTTGAACTCTTGGGACAGGCATATCTTTGATGTAGGCCGTGAAATAAAGTGGCCTCGTATGCTTCATATTTCCCAAGAGGAGATCCTCTTTGGTGAAAGAGATAGTAGCTTTAGAAGCATTGTGAGTTAAAAGGCACTCCTTGCATTGCTTTTGAGGCTTCTTGGATTTCGCCTTCAAATAATTCTTTTCTATTTGATGCACTTGTGCTATATGAGTATGATTCTCAATATTCAAGGCCTGTAGTGCTCGTATGAAGTTGTCACGAGTCTCCTTAGACATCTGCAAGAGATCAAAAATGTGGAGTCGTGCAGGTATGTGCTTAAGGTGTTCAACAACATCATACGTGAATGGCTCTGGTGGCCTTGCATTATCATTTACTTCTGGAGAAGTTACATTTACATTGGTATTGCCCCCCGAAGGGTTTACATAAGAAGAGGAAGGAACAGAGGATCTATCATAGTTGACCCTGTAGTTACGACCAGAGCGAGTGCCATCATTAAGCATGTTGCTTCGGTCAATTTCTGGTCGTGCGTCTCTTCTTATGGCATTGACTTCTTCTGGTTCGATGAAAAGCTGGTTGACCTCTTCCAGGCCTACTTCTTGGTTTACACCATTTGGAATAGCCTGCGATGTTTGGGGTTCTATGGCAGCATTCAAAACCACCAGGGAAGGAGCCGTTGACAGTTCCTCTTCAAAGTCAGAGATATTCTCGACAATATTACTCATACTAGGGTTATTATGTCTCTTCGGTAACCCAAGTTCCCTGACAAACTGATTACTTAATTCAGAATTTTCATTTGAAAAGATCAACTCTGAATTAGATGTGGAAGAAGCATCTGGCGTAGAAGGAGGAAAAACTGTCTGCTGATCCTGAACTTCATCGTGCCCGACTAATGGTAGTGGATCCGGATGAACTTCTGGAGGTAGTGGAAAAAGAGGAGGATCATTCGACCAACCACTTGAACTTGGCCTGTGTATGTCATACAAGGTCACTGATAATGTATTTAGACCGTGCTTGATATTAAGCGTTCCCGTCTCGGGGTCAAAGGCTTGTTCGAAATCCTCATCCTCATCAGAAGGGTATTCATCAGCCAAATAATCATCGATCCATTGATCGTCTTCAAGATCAGAGTAATCCGACCATTGATTTTCATCATCGGAGTTAGGGGGTGTACCATCCCATGATATCCGATTGCAGCTGGATATTGCTGGTTCTTCCTCATCTTTTGGAATTGGAATGATGTAGTCGGCTAGAGTAAAATGACCTCTGGCTGATCTGGGAGGATTTTCTAAGACTGGGGCCTCGACCGCCTTGTCTTTCTTCTGCTTAAACTGTTGTTCTTGTTTCTTTTGAGCAGTTTTCTGGAGACCTTTAGTTTGCCTTTTGATCTTTCTTCTTTCCACAGGTGTGGGTTTAGTTTTCACTGTTTCCCATCCTTCATCATTTATTAAGTCTGGGTGAACCCACATTTCCTGCCCTGAAGAATCTTTGATAAGTATCAACCCCTGTTCATTATGTAGTGCATTGATGACCCGGAATTCGACCATCGGTGGCCTTGATGGAGCGGGTATTGCCACAGGTGCAAATTGTCCGAAGGAAATCATATTGACTGGGGCCGTATCATATTTTCGGTCAAATGTTATTACTCCATTTTTCCACATCTCATTGACCTTTTCTTTTAAGATAAAGCAGTCTTTCAAAGGATGAGATACCATCCGATGGTATGCACAATAGTTTGGATCATTAACACGACCCGCTTGCTCTGGCTTTTTCATGGGTGGAAGCTCGAGCCTGTTGTTCTCCATCAATGCTTGGAAGATGACTTCAATGTCCCCGTCAAAGGGGTACTTAGTTTGCTTCCTCTTTTCATATTCTTCCTTTTTGTTTTGCTCCGTCTTGCCATTCTGCGGTTTTTGAGGAACTGGTTTGGAGGTTTGTACATTGAATACCTCCTGCTTCTTTTGGGGTTTTGGCACAGTTGGTTTTGGAGCAGAAGATGATGATGATTCCATTTTTCGGGAACTTGCTTTCTTCTGGCTAATTTCTTTCAGGGTTAACTCCGCATCAGTGGCTACTTCAACCAATCTGGCCAAAGACTTAGTTTTATGACTAAGTATGATAGCCTTAATTTCTGGCCGTAAATTGGTTTTGCACATTTCAATTGTCGCCTTTGGAGATGGTTGTTCTAGGCATCTGTAAGACAATGCTCTCCATCTATTGATAAAGGCTTGTGCAGTTTCATTATCCCCTTGCTTTGTACTACTGAGCATAGCGAAGGTGACCGTTTGATCTTCTTCCTGAAAGTGAAGTAGAAACTTTTCTTCTGTAACTGGCCATGTAGTGAAGGAGAGTTCTGGCAATTGTTTGTACCAATCGAAAGCAACTCCCTTCAATGTACCAACAAACAGCCTTATTTTTAGTGCATCCAATTCGGGTAAACTGCCAAGGAGCGACTTAAAATGCACTATATGCTGATAGGCTGACCCTTTTCCAAGGTAAGGCTGGAAAGTCGGAAGTTTGTAATCTGGCGGAAATGGAACCAAATCAAACTCCGGAGGGTATTTAGATGTAATACCCTTTTTCTTCATCCTGGTTTCCACTTTTGATTTGTTTAAAATTTCCTCCACTTCTTTAAAAGTTACAGGTTTTTCAGGATCTGCGTGGAAACCAAGGATTGAGGAGTGATCACCTCCAGTTGAACCTGAGGCGATTACTTTATCTGTTAATGCCTTGATTTGTGCTGTAAGTAGGTCAATTTTGGTGGCATTCCTCCTGATCATTGCCTGTTCTCTTCTATCAGCAAATAAGGAGTTAACAGGAGCTTCAGCTGGACCACCCAGTTTATCTGCTAAGATTTTCAATTGAGCCGTCAGGTGGTCAATTTTAGCTCCTTGTTGCTTGACAACATCACTGACGTCATTCTCTTGATTTTCGTCAGCATTTTCTTCGCTAACATCTTTGTCTCTACCGGCATCCTCTTCATTACCGGTCCCACTCCCTTCAGCCATAAATACGGTGTACTGACGGGGGTAAGAGGATGTAGGAAGAGTGGATTGACTATCTTCGGTATCCAAGAGAGTTATTGAGTCCTTATCAGAACCATGATCGTCAGAGGTCCTATCTGAATGAGAGTTCGAATCAGAATCTTGGGACTGAGTTCGAGTCATACTCCGAGTAACTCTCCTGGTTGAGCCAGGTCCGACCATACATGAGGATGTTAGATTTGGCTCATCTTCTTTAATCACCCATTTTTGAGTGATTCTATGCTGTGACTGCTTCCGAGCATGTCTCTTGGAGCGAGCCAAAGCCCTCTTCTTTATTTGCTGAGCCAATCTAGCTGCTAGAGTTTGATCTCTGAATCTAGCAACTAATGGCCTAGAAGTGCTAGCAACTTGCTCCCAATCTATAGGGTCGGAAGTGGGAAGTGAAAGGATGTTAACAGCATTTCTTTCAATTTTCTTCTTCTGCTCCTTCTTTTGTTGAAGCAGATTTTTAAATTGAACGAGATCGGTCGAATTTTTGATGACCAATCGTTCAGCATTTTTCTTGTTTTCAGTGCCATATGATGGGCGCTGGGTTGAAAGTGATGGTGATGGTGCCACAATCACAGAAGGTAAGCGCCTCCTGCCGAACCTTCGCCCCTCCTTCTGGGTCAAAGGGTAAAAGACATTCTTTTCAAGTGGGGCCAAGGGTTTCTCCTCAGCTTTTCTGGACTTCTGCATACGTGGCTGTGGTGACCACATACGGCAATTTCGAATAACAGCATCCTTCTGACCCTTTTCATGGGTTAGGGCTTGCTTGCGAGTGGTTTGCTTTTTGAGATGTACCCTTTGTTTCTGCAAAGCCTCCTGCTGTGAACCAACGGGTATCTCTGTTTTGTTGTTCGTAAACCGAACCTGCCTTGCCCCCAGTCGAGGCTTGGTGATCTGAAAATTACTGCCTTCCAACCTCACTTTGTGTTTTAAGTCATTGTGACCTTTGTGAAAGACTCCAAAGGGGTTTTGGGCATATTTGGAGACCCAAGTTTGAGGAATCTTCGCCTTCTTGATGGGCTTCAAGGTTTCTGATGACCCATCGTGGGTTGAGGTCATGTAACTTGAAGGAGTAGAAAGCCTTTGAAAGACCGAGACTCTTGATGCAGGAGCATTGGTGTTCATTCGGCCCCTTTTGGGTGCCCTTGTGGTCTGAGCCATGGAGATTTTGAACAATCTCTCTTTAGCTTCGTCAAAAGTAATGATCAAAGAACCCATGTTGTTTCCTGCAAAAAGTTAGCCGATGAGACTATATTAGTAGTATAACCAACATGGCTGCCTCTTGGGCTAGCCGGAATGGTTTATAGATGCCATCTAGACCAACATGGTTTTGAACCGAAATGGTTAGATATAGGCATAAATCCCATCTCATTATGCTATGCTGACTATCCCTACTGTCAGAATTTCTGCAGCATTTCGGGTTTATCGAGTCAGGCTTAAAAGCACGCTATGCTGACTAGTCTTTGCTACCAAAATTTCAGCAGCATATCTAGACTATCTGTGTCAGACTTATAAGCAAGAGAGGGTTGGATCAATCAAAGGGATAGGGCTCACAGGATCAAGCCTGCACCACTATCACAATGACCACACAAGATCCATCAGTGGTTGACGCCGGACAATGCATAATTACAATGTCGTTGGTCTTATCACTGATTTAATAAACTTTTTATATGGGTCAGAAGCCCTTTGAACTGAATCATCACTCTTCTAAAGTGAAAAGGGTGATGATTTGGTTCATACACATCAAGGTGCAAATTCTTCAATCAAATTATGCACATCAACATGCAAATTCTTCCAATTAAATGGCAAGTGTATGCACATCAAGGTGCCCAATGCCTTCATTTGTATGAACAATATGCACTTCAAGGTGCAAAAGTCCTTTAATGATATTTTCAAACCCATTGCAGACATCAAAGGTCTTGTACGGGTGTAATTGGAGGTTAACTAAGCCTTTGTCATCATAAAAATGGATAAGTGACCGTGTGCCCCGGTCACAGGCTTTTAGCAGCAGTTTTCAATGAAACAGCAGCAGTTTCTAGCACAACAGCGGCAGTTTCTAGTGCAATAGCAGCAGTTACAGTGCAATAACAGCAGTTTCAGTGAAACAGCAGCACTCTCAGTGCAACAGCAGCAGTTTCAGTGAAACAGCAGCACTCTTCAACACAACAGCAGCACTTTTAGAGAAATAGCAACAGTTACAGTGCAACAGCGGCACTTTCAGTGCAACAGCAACACTTCAGTGCAATAGCAGCAATTTTCAGGGCAACAGCAGCACTTTCAGTGCAATAGCGGCAGTCACAGTGCAACAGCGGCACTTTCAGTGCAACAGCAGCAGTTACAGTGCAACAGTGGCAGTTTTCAGGGCAACAGCAGCACTTTCACTGCAACAGCAGCAGTTACAGTGCAACAGCGGCACTTTCAGTGCAACAGCAGCAGTTACAGTGAAACAGCAGCACTCTTCAACACAACAGCAGCACTTTTAGAGAAATAGCAACAGTTACAGTGCAACAGCGGCACTTTCAGTGCAACAGCAACACTTCAGTGCAATAGCAGCAATTTTCAGGGCAACAGCAGCACTTTCAGTGCAATAGCGGCAGTCACAGTGCAACAGCGGCACTTTCAGTGCAACAGCAGCAGTTACAGTGCAACAGCGGCAGTTTTCAGGGCAACAGCAGCACTTTCACTGCAACAGCAGCAGTTACAGTGCAACAGCGGCACTTTCAGTGCAACAGCAGCAGTTACAGTGCAACAGCGGCAGTTTTCAGGGCAACAGCAGCATTTTTCAGCAATTTTCAGCACTTTCATGCATTTTTCATCAAATTTGATCACAAATTAGGGCATATAAATTTCCCGCAGACGGCGCCAATCTTCTGATCGCGCTTAAAAAGTGTATTAGGCGTGGAAATGAATTACGGAATCAAGGTCCGACATTCACGCACTTTAAGCGTTAAGAAGAATGGGAAAATAATTACAGTTCATCATTAATTTCCCTTTTGTTTACATGGGTTCAAGTGCCCTGACCGCGGGGATGCAGGTTGTTTACATACATTTTGAAAGTTTACAACCCCTCCCTCAAGTCTCAGATGTGATCTCAATTTGGAAAATACAAGAAAATGTACATAAGGTAGAAGACAATGTGGAAAAAGGGGAAAAAATGGGGGGTGACCGAGACCCGCGGTCACTCGGGCCTTCCAGTGACCGTGACTCACCCGCGGTCATTCGGGCCTTCCAGTGACCGTGACTCACCTGCGGTCACTGAGGCCTTCCAGTGACCGTGACTCACCCGCGGTCACTGGAACCTGCCAGTGACCGGGGATCACGGTCACTGACAGACAATGGCCCTGTGCCTCCTTTTTTTTTGTGCTGTTCGCGCTGGTTCTTTCTTAGAACTTCTTTCAAGTGTCGGAACTCCATTCTCATGACTTTGGAGCGGTGGACAATCATCAAGAAGATCACTTTTTATCATGGAATCAATTGAAACCGCTGTAACTCATCATTCGTGCTTACGGACTGCATTTTTGTTTCAAGTCCGAAATGGGCAAATTTGAAGCCGGAGTTGTGTCATTTGAACCTATCATTTTCAAGGAACAAAATGAGGCCTAGAGAGGCTTCTTTCACAACTCTTGTAATGGCTAAGAAGCCCTACGAATGAGAGAAACAGAGGTGACAATGTCATCCTCTCAAAAATTGGCGTCGTACGAACATGGTATGGACTTTGGCCATTCCACTTCCTTCTCTCCTTCTGAATTTTCTTGCTCACCTTCAAAATTAAGAAAAGAAGGTGGGAATGGTCGTGGAAATGCTGCTGGAGTTTGCTTCTTGTTGCCTTAGGTGGTGCCTTTCTTCAATTTCTTCACTTTTCTTCCTTATGTGTGTGTGTCTCCTTTGTTTCTTCCAAATTCCCCCTTTTTATAGACTCCCAATCAGTTTTGTGCAGTTTTGGGGAGTTAATAGCAGTTGTGGGGAGTTGGATTTCGAAGAGGAGTGGAGGGAAACCACCCAAAATCGTGGGAAACCTCCCTTGAAGGTCCGTGACCGCAGACTGGGCCACGAACGAGGCCCAATTTCAGGTTTTTCGCGTATGTGGCCCATTTTCATTTGTTTTGGGCTCAAACGAAGTCCGATTGCCACCAAACTTGGAGGGATGCTTCTTAACACTATTTTCTACATCTCATAAAAATTTCAGCCCATTTTGACTTCAGGAAGTTGGTCAACTTTTTCATTAATTGGGCCCCGGTCACGGATAAGGCCCACTTTTGGAACATTGCATATGCGGTCTATTTTCCATTGTTTGAGGCCCGAATGATGTCCAATCATCACGAAACTTGGAGAGATGTTGCTTGACACCATCTTAAGTGTTTCATAGAAATTTCAGCTCTGTTTGACCACCTGAACATGGTCAACTCCTTTTGTTTGTGGGCCCCCGGTCACTCCCAAGGCCCATTCTTGGAATTTTGCATATGTGGCTTGTTTCCGCTTGTTCGGGGCCCAAACGGTGTCCAATCGCCACGAAACTTGGAGGGATACTTCTTGACACTATTTTTAGTGTGTCACAGAAGTTTCAGCTCTGTTTGACCACCTGAACATGGTCAACTCCTTTTGTTTGTGGGCCCCCGGTCACTCCCAAGGCCCATTCTTGGAATTTTGCATATGTGGCTAGTTTCCGCCTGTTCGGGGCCCAAACGGTGTCCAATCGCCACGAAACTTGGATGGATACTTCCTGACACTATTTTGAGTGTGTCACAGAAGTTTCAGCTCTGTTTGACCACCTGAACATGGTCAACTCCTTTTGCTTGTGGGCCCCCGGTCACTCCCAAGGCCCATTTTTGGAATTTTGCATATGTGTCTTGTTTCCGCCTGTTCGGGGCCCAAACGGTGTCCAATCGCCACGAAACTTGGAGGGATACTTCTTGACACTATTTTGAGTGTGTCACAGAATTTTCAGCTCTGTTGGACCACCTGAACATGGTCAACTCCTTTTGTTTGTGGGCCCCCGGTCACTCCCAAGGCCCATTCTTGGAATTTTGCATATGTGGCTTGTTTCCGCTTGTTCGGGGCCCAAACGGTGTCCAATCGCCACGAAACTTGGAGGGATACTTCTTGACACTATTTTTAGTGTGTCACAGAAGTTTCAGCTCTGTTTGACCACCTGAACATGGTCAACTCCTTTTGCTTGTGGGCCCCCGGTCACTCCCAAGGCCCATTTTTGGAATTTTGCATATGTGGCTTGTTTCTTCCTGTTCGGGGCCCAAACGGTGTCCAATCGCCATGAAACTTGGATGGATGCTTCTTGACACTATTTTGAGTGTGTCACAGAAGTTTCAGCTCTGTTTGACCACCTGAACATGGTCAACTCCTTTTGTTTGTGGGCCCCGGTCACTCCCAAGGCCCATTTTTGGAATTTTGCATATGTGGCTTGTTTCCGCCTGTTCGGGGCCCAAACGGTGTCCAATCGCCACGAAACTTGGAGGGATACTTCTTGACACTATTTTGAGTGTGTCACAGAAGTTTCAGCTCTGTTTGACCACCTGAACATGGTCAACTCCTTTTGCTTGTGGGCCCCCGGTCACTCCCAAGGCCCATTTTTGGAATTTTGCATATGTGGCTTGTTTCCGCCTGTTCGGGGCCCAAACGGTGTCCAATCGCCACGAAACTTGGAGGGATACTTCTTGACACTATTTTGAGTGTGTCACAGAAGTTTCAGCTCTGTTTGACCACCTGAACATGGTCAACTCCTTTTGTTTGTGGGCCCCCGGTCACTCCCAAGGCCCATTTTTGGAATTTTGCATATGTGGCTTGTTTCCGTCTGTTCGGGGCCCAAACGGTGTCCAATCGCCACGAAACTTGGAGGGATGCTTCTTGACACTATTTTGAGTTTGTCACAGAAGTTTCAGCTCTGTTTGACCATCTGAACTTGGTCAACTCTCCAGTTGACTTTTTATGGCAGTGGGCCCTTGTTTCAGCTGTTTGAAGCCCAAATGACCCCGGTTTGATTCGAAACTCGGAGGGACTGACGTCAAGAACATCTTGGAGTATTCATCCAAATTTCATGCAGTTTGGATTCGAGGAAGTAGGATTTCGAACAGTAACCTATTTTTTGCATGTGTTAGGTCACTATTCACTCCACATTGAGATAGTTAGCCTGTTTTCTATCCGAACAGCCTCCCCTTGACTTGAAACTTTGGAAGAATAACTTGGGGCATTCTTTGAGCATTTGTTCCAAATTTTATTTGCTTTGGCCTTCTGGAAGTAAAATCTTAGCCGATGATCCCCAAATTCAGGATTACTGTCTTCTAAGCTGACATGTAATGAAATTTAGGCCAAACAGAGTCTTTTCATTTTGAAAATTTGCAAAGTATCTTCTGAGCATGACTGAAGCTTCGCGTCTAAATTTTCATTAATTTTGGACATCGGGAAGCAGGACTTTGGTCAGTGACCCCTGGCTTGGGAGAAATTGACTTCATGCTGACATGCTTGTGGCTTTTGAGTTTGATGATCTCTGTTCGACCCGAAATTTGAACTTCCTCTGAAAGTTCCAGCTACCTTGACCTTCATGGAATGCTGGTTCTCACAGTGATTTCCCATGATCTGCAAATAACCTGTAACACTCCGATCCCCTTTGAGCCGGATTAGTGGCTCATTAGTGTGTGTTTTGTTTTGTTTATTTCTTTTGGACTTGTTTTGGGTCATGGATAGGTAGTTGAGTGACCTTTGACCTGGAATAGGTAGTTCTAAGCCCTTTTTCGTAATTTTGCTTTTGCTTTGCTCATATCATCTTTGCATCATCTTGGTGTCAGCACGTGTATTTTGTTGAGCTCGTTATATTCCGTAACTGTGTCAGATCCGTTTGGAGTCAATTTGGAGAAGTTAGACCTTCGTGTGACTTAAACTGTAAATTGCTTAAACCCATTGGACCTTGTTTTAAAACTTCCAAACCTATATAAGATGAGTTACTCCAGATGTCCAACTCCCTGCTCTTTTCTCTCCCACGTTGCATGCTAGAGAGAATTCCAGGTGAAGCTCCCTCCACCATCTCTCTCTCTCTCTCTCTCTCTCTCTCTCCTTCGATTGGGTTTTGCTAATCTCTGTTTGGTTGGAATTTCTCCCCTCTCTCTGTCCTTGCCTTAGGTAAGTGGGTTCTTTCCCAACTCTTTGTATTTCTTCTCCAAATTACATCTCCCATTCTCTGTTGCTTTGTCTTCATCTCATGCATGTGTGATTGCTTTGATTTGTTTTGATTTTAGTTGCTTGGAGCTTGATTTCAGAGGATTTTGTCAGATTTGAGGCAAGTATAAGTACAGACTTTGAGAACACACATGGGTGCTCTATTTGAATGCTTTGATTTCCATCTTCTTTAGAGTATATAATGTGTTACAGCCATTTTCTAAGCTATGAGAATCAGTTGAGCTTGTTTTATTCAGTTTCTGTACAAAGATTTCGTTTCTGTAATCTTCCCGAATTCGCGTCTGTATTGTACGGCTAAGCCGTAACCCTGTACGGCTTAGATTCCAGAGAGTGACAAATTCGAGTTTGTTCTACGGCTAGGCTACGGCTAAGCCGTAATTTGTCCTACGGCTGAGCCGTAAGATAGCCGTGAACCAAACCGTATCTAAGCCGTGGATTTAATCTCTGATCAGTCGAAACTTTTCTGATATCAGTGTTCTTACGGTGAGGCTACGGCTAAGCCGTGATGGTCTACGGCTAAGCCGTGGACTCCACCGTAGCTCAGCCGTGAGATGTATCAGATCAGAGGTGGAAAAGATGACAGTTTAGCCGTGTTCTGAAGGGAACCACGGCTAAGCCGTAGTGCATATTGCGGCTACGCCGTAGGATGCCACGGCTAAGCCGTAGGTCACCCATGGCTAAACCGTAAGACCTGTTAAATATCAGTTAAACTTAAGCTAATGGTGTGACCTTGTAGGGCTCAAATACAGGTTAACCATACCCGTACACCGGCCCGATGGACTCTTTGGATCGCATGAATAATCTGTTAGGCTGTGACTTGTTCATGTGAGCGTTGATCACTGTTAAGCACCTCCCCATGGGTGTTGGTTTAAGGGACTTGATGCACATAAGGATTATATTGCAACACTAGGATGGCAACGGTGCATCGAATAACTTAAAACTACATCAACATGAACGGTTAGTGACAGTGATGCAACTAGATTAGACTTGGCTTGTAATGAACCTTGATTCCGTATTAATCTGAGATGCATTGCATATTGTTTATGGTTTTGCCCTCTGTTCTGTTAATCTATGTTATGCATTCCTCAGTCATTTTGCTTTCGTTCTGTATATCTGTATTATTCTTCGCTCTGTACTATGTTTTGATCTATGCTATGCTTTGTATATTCTCTGGCTTTGTATATCTCTGATTTTTGGGTATTCCCTGGTGGCTCTGCCCAGAGGTTAATACGTGAGGATAAGATCCGGTCCTTGTCATCGGTGAGTCCAAAGCGGATAATCTCCTTTCTTTAGCTTTGATTTGATTGGTATTAGTCTGGCTCTACTCAGCCTCAGCCCTAGGATACCCGACGGGGTTACCTCTGGCGTAGATCTCTGTATCTCTGTTTTAACTGCAGTGTTGCTTTGTCTTGGGACCCCGGAACCCAGGAAACCGAGACCCGCTTGTACCTTTGGCCTGGACAGCGGTGTTCTCCTCTGCTCTGCTCTGCTCTGCTCTCTTTTGGAGAGAACATGGTTAACGTAGTAGCCAACTAGTTCAGTATTCTATGTTTTGATTCCATTATCATGTTTTACTCCTATGCACGATTTGCTTAGCATACTAAGATGGACTCTGTATTTAATCTTCTGTCCCTATTTCATTTCGCTTTGATACTATGCGTGTTTCTTTCCTGTTACTTATATTTGCTGGATCGTTGTATTCATTTGTGTTGTCTGTGGTGTTGCAGGCACAGATACCTTGCCCAGCTCCCCGGCGGTCGAGGAGGCTGCAGGGGCGAGTGTAGAGGCACCCTCCGGTCTGGCAGAGTGGGCCTGATCACTTCTGCCAAGTGCGTGCATGCATACCAGTGGCTTTTATTTTGCGTTTTGGTTTTTGAGAGCTTGTATTTGGACTTTGGACTTTGGACTTGTATTCTGTATATTTTGTGTATATTGATTTTGGTGTGTATTCGGTTTTATCTCAGTGTATTTGTCTTTGTCTTTTCCGTTTCGTATTTGCTTTGGCTTCCGCTATTTTATTTTCCTTTGTTGCTTGCTATGATATGTACAGCTTCCGCGTACGCTTAGTTCGCACGTGTTAGATCCCTTGTGTGCGTGCATCTGGACTGGGTTTGGGTGCACGTGCACGGGAGTACGTGTGTCACCGGTTTAGCTTTTCGCTAACCCCCGAATTCTGGGCTCGGGTCGTGACATACGTATTGTATGGTATCAGAGCATGCTAGTTATAAGCATGTAGGCATCTAAGATCGTGGTGAGATAACGATATCAACTATTTGACTCGAGGTCTCATATGTTGATTTGGGGTTTGACTAACTCAGGGCATGTTATATTTGTGTGTTGTGTTTCTTTTCCTTTTACAGGATGGCATCAGGATCAGGATCTAGGGATGAGAATCAACAGGGCCATAACGGTGATAGTGGATCGGTACCCCCACATATCAGCAGTGAGGAGCGCTTGATGATGATGATGCAGTCTATGCAGTCATTACAGGCGCAGATGGCATCCATGGTAGATAGGCAGAGTCAGGCTGCTGCAGTAGCATCACCTCATGTAGATCAGCAGGTGATTTTCCAGCCTAAGGAATCAGATCCTAATGCGCTTTTCGACAAGTTCCGTAAGCGAGGGGCGACTGAGTTCCATGGGATAGAGGATGCATTGCAGGCTGAGCAATGGTTGGAGCAGACTGAAGAGCTATTTGATACGATTGTGTGCAGCAACAAGCAGAAGGTAGTTCTCACAGCCTCTATGCTTCGGAGTGTAGCTAAGACATGGTGGAGGAGTGTTAAGACCTCATTTCAGACTATGCCCAGTGCCACAGTTTGGGAGACCTTCAAGCAGCAATTCCGTCGTAAGTTCATGCCTCTCCATATTCAGCGAGCCAAGGAAGTGGAATTCTTCAACCTTCAGCAGAGACAGATGTCAGTTGCAGATTATGTACACAGGTTTACAGAGTTGTCTCATTTCGCAGAGGATATGGTGAACACGGAGCATAAGAAGGTGACTCGCTTCGTCAACGGCCTAAATCCGAGACACAAACGCCACGTGGTTGCTTGTATGTGGCCGGCTACATTGGATGATGCTATTGACAGGGCTTATGATGCAGAGGCCATCTTTGAGGAGGAGCGAACAGAGGCTAAGAGGGCAGCAGGTTTCAGTGGCAGAAGTCAGTTCCAGAAGAAGTTCAAGGGTAAACAGGGCAGTTCGAGCAGTCCTCAGATAGTTTGCAGTCACTGTGGGAAGGATCACCCCACCGATAGATGTTGGAGGAAGAGTGGGGCTTGTTTCGGGTGTGGCTCTACGGACCACAGGCGGGCCCAATGCCCGAAGTTTCAGTCCTCTCCACAGACGAGACAGACAGGACCTACAGCACAGGGCAGATCTCAGCCAGCTCGCCCAGGTCAGAAGCCGAATCGCCAAACAGCCCGAGCCTATGCTGCTACGCATGAGGGCGCGGAGGAGGCCACGGTAGTGGAAGGTAAAATTTTAATTTCCGATGCAGAAGCTTTAGCTTTATTTGACTCCGGGTCTACGCGTTCGTACGTAGCACCCCATTTTGCTGTGCAGCTTCGACAGCGACCCACACCACTTCCATACTTGTTGCTAGTATCCACTCCGGTTGGTAAGCGGGTGGAGTGCAGTGTGTTTTACCCTCAGTGTGATGTGCGGATAGCTGGTCATCAGCTCCCAGTAGACCTCGTGTTGCTCACGACACTGGATTTTGATGTGATTCTTGGTATGGACTGGCTTGCGAGATATCATGCGTGTATCAATTGCTACAGCAAGGCTATTTATTTTGATTTAGGCAGCGGATTCCGATTTGAGGGCAGCCAGACGAAGTGCCCCAGGCGTGTGATATCTGCTTGTAAGGCAGACAGGATGCTTCGTAGGGGATGTGAAGGATTTCTTGCATTCATTTCAGAGAAGAAAGATCAGCGACAGCTCAGCGAGATTCCAGTAGTCAGCGAGTTCCCGGATGTCTTTCCGGAGGATGTGCCAGGGTTACCACCAGCTCGAGAGATAGAGTTTGCGATTGATTTGATGCCAGGTACAGCACCCATCAGTAGAGCTCCATATCGTATGGCACCTGCAGAGTTGTTGGAATTAAAGAAACAGTTGCAGGATTTGTTGGATAAAGGGTTCATACGCCCAAGTGTTTCACCTTGGGGAGCTCCTGTATTGTTTGTCAAGAAGAAGGATGGCAGTTTCCGGATGTGCATTGACTACAGGCAGTTGAACAAAGTGACTATCAAGAACAAATACCCATTGCCTAGGATTGATGAGTTGTTCGATTAACTTCAGGGTGCAACTTACTTCTCTAAGATTGACTTGAGGTCAGGATATCACCAGCTCAGGGTGAAGGATGAGGATGTTCCTAAGACAGCTTTCAGGACTCGGTATGGACACTACGAGTTCCTTGTCATGCCGTTTGGTTTGACGAACGCACCCGCAGCTTTTATGGCGTTGATGAACAGGGTGTTTACTTCCTTCTTGGACCAGTTCGTTGTGGTTTTTATAGATGACATATTGGTCTATTCGAAGACTGCTGAGGAACATACAGACCATCTGAGAAAGGCATTGCAGCTGCTTCGAGATCACAAGTTGTATGCAAAGTTGGCTAAATGTGATTTCTGGCTAGAGCAAGTTGCATTTTTGGGACATGTGATTTCTAGAGATGGATTGATGGTGGATCCGGCTAAGATTGAGGCAGTAGTCCATTGGCCCCGTCCTAGATCAGTGACAGAGATTCGGAGTTTTCTGGGATTAGCAGGATATTACCGCAGGTTTGTGCAGGATTTCTCGAAGATTTCAGCCCCGCTGACTCAGTTGACTCGGAAGAAGGTCCCGTATGAGTGGACAGAGAAGTGTGAGCGCAGTTTCCAGATGTTGAAAGAAAAGCTCACTACGGCGCCAGTGTTGACTCTCCCGGATGGTAGTGAGGGATTCATGATTTACTCAGATGCCTCTAGAGTTGGACTAGGCTGTGTACTGATGCAGAATCAGAAGGTGATTGCCTATGGATCCAGACAGTTGAAAGAACATGAGAAGAACTATGCCACACATGACTTGGAGCTAGCAGCCATTGTGTTTGCACTGAAGTTGTGGCGACATTACTTGTACGGTGTAAAGTTCGAGGTCCATTCCGATCATCACAGTCTGCAGTACTTGTTTGATCAGCATGACTTGAATATGAGGCAGCGAAGATGGTTGGAGTTCATCAAAGACTACGACTTTCCGATCAAGTACCACCCAGGCAAGGGCAATGTAGTTGCAGATGCACTCAGCAGGAGGACAGACAGTCTTCAGGTGTTAGCAGGATTCTATATGCTTGTGCATGATCAGCCTGTAGAGGTTCAGATGGTAGGAGACTCGGTGACATTAGCTACTACTGTCGTGTTTCAGCCTGAGGTGATTCAGCAGATCAAGGATCGCCAGTTTGAGGACCCCCTCCTGGTGAAGTTCAGAGATCGGATTGCAGATCGACCGGATTTCAGCTTGGTGGATGGAGTTTTGTACTTCAGGAACAGATTGTGTGTTCCCGCTGTGGATGAGTTGAGAGAGAAATTGATGACAGATGCGCACGATGCCCGATATGCGATGCATCCCGGGAGTACGAAGATGTACCGGAACTTGAAGGATAGATTTTGGTGGAACAATATGAAGCGGGAGATCGCAGGGTTCGTAGCTCGATGTTTGACCTGTCAGAGGGTGAAAGCGGATCATC
This sequence comes from Sextonia rubra, assembly GCA_037013555.1. Lineage (NCBI taxonomy): Eukaryota > Viridiplantae > Streptophyta > Magnoliopsida > Laurales > Lauraceae > Sextonia > Sextonia rubra. The sequence goes on from JASUAD010000001.1 coordinate 130,253,609, forward strand.
AGCGACCTCCAGGATCATTGCATCCATTGCACACTCCGCAGTGGAAGTGGGAGCACATTACGATGGATTTCGTCTCCGGTTTTCCGCCGACCAGTAGGAAGAATAATGCGATCTGGGTCATAGTGGACAGATTGACTAAGTCAGCACATTTCCTTCCGTTCAAAAAAGGGATGACATTCACGGAGATGGCCAGGAAGTTTGTTGACGAGATAGTCAGATTGCATGGCACCCCAGTATCGATTGTGTCAGATCGAGACAGTCGTTTTGTATCTTCATTCTGGAGAGCATTTCAGGAAGCTATGGGTACGAAGCTGAGTTTTAGTACGGCATACCACCCCCAGACCGATGGACAGTCGGAGCGTACCATTCAGACGTTGGAGGATATGCTCCGAGCTAGCGTGCTGAACTTTGAGAAGGAATGGGATACGCATCTAGCATTGTGTGAGTTTGCTTACAACAACAGCTTCCATGAGAGTATTGGTATGGCACCTTATGAGGCTCTATACGGACGCAAGTGCAGGACCCCAGTGTGCTGGGAAGAAGTTGGAACTAGAAGTTTCCATGGTCCGACAATCATTGCTGAGACGACAGAGAAGGTGCAGAAAGTGATAGAGAATCTGAAGATTGCTCGGTCCAGGCAGAAGAGCTATGCGGATACTCGGAGGAGACCTTTGGCATTCCAAGTCGGAGATTGGGTGTTCCTTAAAGTTTCTCCGATGAAGGGCACAGTTCGATTTGGTCAGAAGGGCAAGTTAGCTCCGAGATATGTAGGACCGTTCGAAGTCAAGAGCCGAGTTGGAGATTTAGCCTATCGGTTGACACTTCCAGTTGAGTTCTCCGGTGTTCACGATGTGTTCCATGTGTCGATGCTCCGTAAGTATGTGCCAGATCCGAGCCATGTGATTCGCTACGATGACATTCAGATTCAGCCTAATGCGACTTACGTTGAGCGTCCGCTTCGCATCGTTGGGACACGAGAGCAGATTCTCCGTACCAGGACTATCAGATGGGTTAAAGTGTTGTGGGAGCATCACGGTCCGGATGAGGCTACTTGGGAGCTAGAGGAGCAGCTAGCGCGCCAGTACCCCCAGCTCTTTGCGCAGGTAGGTAGTCATTCCGAGGACGGAATGATTCCTAGTGGGGAGGATGTAACACTCCGATCCCCTTTGAGCCGGATTAGTGGCTCATTAGTGTGTGTTTTGTTTTGTTTATTTCTTTTGGACTTGTTTTGGGTCATGGATAGGTAGTTGAGTGACCTTTGACCTGGAATAGGTAGTTCTAAGCCCTTTTTCGTAATTTTGCTTTTGCTTTGCTCATATCATCTTTGCATCATCTTGGTGTCAGCACGTGTATTTTGTTGAGCTCGTTATATTCCGTAACTGTGTCAGATCCGTTTGGAGTCAATTGGAGAAGTTAGACCTTCGTGTGACTTAAACTGTAAATTGCTTAAACCCATTGGACCTTGTTTTAAAACTTCCAAACCTATATAAGATGAGTTACTCCAGATGTCCAACTCCCTGCTCTTTTCTCTCCCACGTTGCATGCTAGAGAGAATTCCAGGTGAAGCTCCCTCCACCATCTCTCTCTCTCTCTCTCTCTCTCTCTCTCTCTCTCTCCTTCGATTGGGTTTTGCTAATCTCTGTTTGGTTGGAATTTCTCCCCTCTCTCTGTCCTTGCCTTAGGTAAGTGGGTTCTTTCCCAACTCTTTGTATTTCTTCTCCAAATTACATCTCCCATTCTCTGTTGCTTTGTCTTCATCTCATGCATGTGTGATTGCTTTGATTTGTTTTGATTTTAGTTGCTTGGAGCTTGATTTCAGAGGATTTTGTCAGATTTGAGGCAAGTATAAGTACAGACTTTGAGAACACACATGGGTGCTCTATTTGAATGCTTTGATTTCCATCTTCTTTAGAGTATATAATGTGTTACAGCCATTTTCTAAGCTATGAGAATCAGTTGAGCTTGTTTTATTCAGTTTCTGTACAAAGATTTCGTTTCTGTAATCTTCCCGAATTCGCGTCTGTATTGTACGGCTAAGCCGTAACCCTGTACGGCTTAGATTCCAGAGAGTGACAAATTCGAGTTTGTTCTACGGCTAGGCTACGGCTAAGCCGTAATTTGTCCTACGGCTGAGCCGTAAGATAGCCGTGAACCAAACCGTATCTAAGCCGTGGATTTAATCTCTGATCAGTCGAAACTTTTCTGATATCAGTGTTCTTACGGTGAGGCTACGGCTAAGCCGTGATGGTCTACGGCTAAGCCGTGGACTCCACCGTAGCTCAGCCGTGAGATGTATCAGATCAGAGGTGGAAAAGATGACAGTTTAGCCATGTTCTGAAGGGAACCACGGCTAAGCCGTAGTGCATATTGCGGCTACGCCGTAGGATGCCACGGCTAAGCCGTAGGTCACCCATGGCTAAACCGTAAGACCTGTTAAATATCAGTTAAACTTAGGCTAATGGTGTGACCTTGTAGGGCTCAAATACAGGTTAACCATACCCGTACACCGGCCCGATGGACTCTTTGGATCGCATGAATAATCTGTTAGGCTGTGACTTGTTCATGTGAGCGTTGATCACTGTTAAGCACCTCCCCATGGGTGTTGGTTTAAGGGACTTCGATGCACATAAGGATTATATTGCAACACTAGGATGGCAACGGTGCATCGAATAACTTAAAACTACATCAACATGCACGGTTAGTGACAGTGATGCAACTAGATTAGACTTGGCTTGTAATGAACCTTGATTCCGTATTAATCTGAGATGCATTGCATATTGTTTATGGTTTTGCCCTCTGTTCTGTTAATCTATGTTATGCATTCCTCAGTCATTTTGCTTTCGTTCTGTATATCTGTATTATTCTTCGCTCTGTACTATGTTTTGATCTATGCTATGCTTTGTATATTCTCTGGCTTTGTATATCTCTGATTTTTGGGTATTCCCTGGTGGCTCTGCCCAGAGGTTAATACGTGAGGATAAGATCCGGTCCTTGTCATCGGTGAGTCCAAAGCGGATAATCTCCTTTCTTTAGCTTTGATTTGATTGGTATTAGTCTGGCTCTACTCAGCCTCAGCCCTAGGATACCCGACGGGGTTACCTCTGGCGTAGATCTCTGTATCTCTGTTTTAACTGCAGTGTTGCTTTGTCTTGGGACCCCGGAACCCAGGAAACCGAGACCCGCTTGTACCTTTGGCCTGGACAGCGGTGTTCTCCTCTGCTCTGCTCTGCTCTGCTCTCTTTTGGAGAGAACATGGTTAACGTAGTAGCCAACTAGTTCAGTATTCTATGTTTTGATTCCATTATCATGTTTTACTCCTATGCACGATTTGCTTAGCATACTAAGATGGACTCTGTATTTAATCTTCTGTCCCTATTTCATTTCGCTTTGATACTATGCGTGTTTCTTTCCTGTTACTTATATTTGCTGGATCGTTGTATTCATTTGTGTTGTCTGTGGTGTTGCAGGCACAGATACCTTGCCCAGCTCCCCGGCGGTCGAGGAGGCTGCAGGGGCGAGTGTAGAGGCACCCTCCGGTCTGGCAGAGTGGGCCTGATCACTTCTGCCAAGTGCGTGCATGCATACCAGTGGCTTTTATTTTGCGTTTTGGTTTTTGAGAGCTTGTATTTGGACTTTGGACTTTGGACTTGTATTCTGTATATTTTGTGTATATTGATTTTGGTGTGTATTCGGTTTTATCTCAGTGTATTTGTCTTTGTCTTTTCCGTTTCGTATTTGCTTTGGCTTCCGCTATTTTATTTTCCTTTGTTGCTTGCTATGATATGTACAGCTTCCGCGTACGCTTAGTTCGCACGTGTTAGATCCCTTGTGTGCGTGCATCTGGACTGGGTTTGGGTGCACGTGCACGGGAGTACGTGTGTCACCGGTTTAGCTTTTCGCTAACCCCCGAATTCTGGGCTCGGGTCGTGACATAACCTCTGTAGCCTAAATTAAGCTGGGATGAGGTGTCTTCGCTGCAGTATTTACAATTTTTATAGGTCAACACTGTTACAAAATTCTTAAATTTGGAGCCTTTAAAAGGATGGTAACTGTAATAAAACATACAAATATTTTACCTAAGAGATATTCCAAATGTCCGTTTTAGTTTATACACCTTAAAAATTGGAGCTTTTTTAATTTTATTTTAGACCTTAATCAAATTAGAACTTATTAAATTGGATTAGAGTTTTCAAATAGCCGGACTTTCAAACCCAATCTTTTGCCTGTTTTTGACAAGCGTCAAAGTAGTCCTACAGCAAATTTGCGATTTTTTTTTCCTGGCCGGCGGCGCATAGCCCAGTCTTCAGCTTTGATAAGGTCATGGTCACCCACAAAAAAAACATAGATATGGGTCAGACATATATATAATGGCCAGTTTGCCTTCTATTCTTATTGGGTGAAGAGATTGCCACTAATTAAAGCATTCTGCTTAGACCCATATTACACCATTACGCCACAATATGAAAACAAGAAGGGTTATAATTACAACCACCCCACTATAGGCCATGATAGATCAGTTGCCTTCGATTATTATTGGGGGAAGAGATTGCCACTAATTAAAGCATTCCCGTAGACCCATATTACACCATTACGCCACAGTATGAAAACAAGAAGGGGTTCTAATTACAACCACCCCACTATACACTATGTATGTGACTGTGTATATAATGGTGGAGGGACCAAATATTTTATGATATTTTATGTTATCATGTGAAGGGCTCTGCTTGTTTCCACTTTTTTCTTGACTTTTTCGCACTAATCCGGCGTTATTACCAGTTGCTCGCCATGACTTGGGATGTCACCATATGTCGGGTACATATTCCCAGCATAAAATCTCTTCATTTTTTGCTTTTCCACATTGTTTTGTTAGTCATCTTGCTTCTTGAAGTTCGTCCCAATATAGATTTTTAGATTGTAATTTAATTAATAATGAAAAAAATAAAAAAAACTAGCAAAAAAATCATTCATATTCACACACTACACAAAGAAGGTAGGCAGATTTTTTACATGAAAACCCTACGCGGAAAAACCACGAGTCCTAAATGGACCAAAATACTAAGCATTATGAGTCAAACAATTACACTATATACTCACAATCCCTTTTCTAGTCTCTGCAACCTAAGGATGGAACATCTAGGGGCCTTGGATTTCTAAATTGTAAGTCAGGTAACATGCATTGGAAGAAATAAAATAAACTAACAAGTAAATCAATAAATCACACAAAAAGATGACACTCATATTTTTAATGTGGAAGACCTAAACCAGGTAAAAAACCATAAATCCAATAATGATCAACTATCAAGCAACGGTGAACAGTTACAATATATACTTACAACCCCTTATCCAATCACTCCTTTAACTTAAGGACCGGGCTCTTTCTGCATAACTCCTTGCCATGATATTCCTTGACGTGCACTGCTGTCATCTTGATTAACTCACACCTTGAACACGCAATATGTCATTAATCTTCTACTAGAGATATAGAAGTAATATTCTCTAACCCAAAGCTTCAACACAATCTCCTAATGAAAGTTCTAGAGAAAGAAAGGAATCTCTAAATGAAATCTCAACTTAGATTATAGAGATTTGTACTTTAGAGTTGAGAGAGGAATCCCTTTTTTATAACCCACAATTCGTGCCTTATAAGGATACTTTTCATAGAACTCAACTTACTAATCCTGACACAAATAGGAAAGAATTCCAAGACAGGTCGTTTTTCTGCCATCTGATCGATCGGACATATATTTGATCGATTGGGTATTGTCTCTATCTCCAAATCAATTGATCAGACACTTACTTGATTGATTGGGTACCCTGTTTTCCTAATTTTTTAATTTCTTCACTTCAACTCTTCCGGTAATCCGAACCTTAGTCCAATCTATAAGAAATATAAAATATAACTCAATGGACCCAAAGTTTTGTCAAACTCATGAATTAACCAATTACATAAAGACCTTACAATCTCCCCCTTTGGCAATTCATGGGCAAAAACTTTCTAGACAATACATTCTATCCAAAACAATCAAAATTTACATTGAGTAGATTGACAAAAAAAAAAAAAAAAATTGTTCCATTAGCTTAATTTTTCTTCATATATTCACACTCACCCTTTTTGTCTAAAATTGACAAAAATAATGATGTTAGCATGTAATATATCTATCGATTAAGTCTAGCATAGCTTCCCCGTCATTTGTGACTCCTTCTTCATGGTATCCTCGTAGTAGCTGGGGGTGGGAGTTTGATCTTCTTAATTAAAGGTGATTAGACTTTGGTACCCACACTTGTGACTTCAAATATTTCAATATAGTGTGTACTAATACAATAAGCAAATTAGCTTTCATAACCCAGATGGCTTTAGTCTTGATCTTTGTCTCAGATAATTGCTTCCTCCATTACTTATTCTAAGGTTAACCTCTCAGCTCATTGTAATAGGGTTGAATATGTCCTTTACTTCCACAATGATGACGCGTGGGTTTGAATGCAGGACTTAACATATTCTTCTTCTTCAAACTACTTACCATATGATTTGTACTTATAGTATGTGGAGCAGTTGACGCTAGAGAATTTAAAGCATACTTTTAACAAAAGTAGTTTTACATTTGGACTTTGAAGTAGATGCACCACGATCAAAACTGAAATCGTGTTTGTCATTATGCCTTTTCTGAAAACGCATGATTCCATTAAGTGTTATTGAACTAATGTTTATCTTGTCAATTATATCTTTTGGTGCAGTAAGCTCTGACATTGTCATCTTGAACTTGTCCCTTAGATCTTCTTTTTCAGCTTGACAAGTTTGCAACTTTTTCTTTAAGGTCTTAACCTTTAGTTCACAATTTTAACTCTCGTTAGTCAATTTATCATCCATGGAATTTTTTTGATCTTCCAAGAGCTTGACCTTTTCAAGTGCCTCCTCTAATTATGCCTTGAGAGAAACAATTTAAACTTATGAAACTTCCCACTCAAGTGAAATCTTATTCCCATACTTTGTCCACTTAGAACAATCTTTAAAAAGAGAGTTATACTTCTCTTCCCAATTAGGTTTTTCATCTAATACTTTATTATCAAAACCATTGTCAGAAGCAACCTTTGAAGATTTAGCAATGAAAGCTATAAACTTTTCTTTGCTAGGAATAGGATTCTCAAGATTAGATTTTTTTCTTCCTCTTCATTAAAAGAATCATCATCTCATGTTAGATTGAATGCCTTTTTCTTCGTCTATTTTTTTGCCTGCCACAATCACTAGCATTAATATGTCCATAGCCCCATAGCCTTGACATTTAAAACATCTAACTCCTTTTGAAGACTTCTTGTTTTCAAACTTCTTAGACATATTCTTCATGAATTTCTTAAAGGTCTTTATGAACACAATAACTTCTTTTGTATCTACTTTCTCAGAATCAGAATCTAAATAACTTTCTACTCTTTTTGCTGATTTCCAAGACTCTTTGACTTTTCTTTCTGATCAGCAATGAAGTTTACCTCAAAGATTTGTAGATTCCTAACCAATTCATCAAGCTTAAGATTCTTCATCTTATTATCTTCCATGATGGCTACGACCATGGAATGATAGCTATCTAGGAGAGACTAAAGACTTTTATTAACAACCTTATCATTAGGAATTGGTTTTCCCAGATTGAAACATGAGTTCACAATATCTCTTAGCTTGGCATAAAAGTCATCAAACTTTTCATCATTAGCCATTCTAATGGTTTCAAAGGCAATAGTCAAATTCTACAACTTAGTATTTTTCACTAAATTAGTTCTCATCATGTACTATTTGTAAGATGGCCCATGCATATTTCACTTTTGTACAAGTGGAGATCCTATGAAATTCAGATTGTGATACTCCATTGTAAATTGCATTGATAGTTTTTTTTTTACAGTTGCTAGCATGTTTTCAGCTTTACTCCACTCATCCACAGGTTTTTCACTAGTCACACCTTCAGCAATAACCATGGGTAGAAAGTAGCTTTCCACAATAATCTGCCTTACATTCTCATCTATGGATCTTAGAAAAGCCATTAGCTTAACTTTCCAATGAGCATAATTACTAGATCCATCAAAGCAAAGGGGCTTATATGTAGATAAGCCTTCTTGGTTGAATTCCATTCTAGAAATCTCTAAGGATCTAACACAATAGATTTGTGTAACTCTTTTTTTTACCAATTGAAGATTTTGAGGACTCGAATTTCTAAATTAGAAGAAAAGTAATATGCAGCGGAAGAAATAAAATAAACTTGTAAGTAAATCAATCAACCACACAAAAAGACAACACACATATTTTTAATGTGGAAAACCCTTACCGAGTAAAAAGCCGCGAAACTTGTAACACTCCGACCCAACTTAATCCGTATTAGTGGCTATTACTTGCGATATTGCTGTTAAGTGTGTTTTGGTTTTGGTTTTGCTTTTTTTTTGTTTTGAGCAATGGATAAGTAGTTTGGTTGAGTTTGGCTTGGTTTAGGTAGTTCGAGCCCTTTTTCGTAAGTTTTGCTTTTGTCGGATAGTGTGAGTTTTGCGTCATCTTGATGTCAACGCGTGTATTTCGTTGAGCCCGTCAAACTTGGTAATTGACTTGTGGGCAAATGACTTCAATTACTTCCATTAGATTGCTACTTCACTCGAACTGTAATTTATGTAAATTTGTGGACTTCCTTGCAATTGTGACTCATCCTTAGCTTATAAAACGAGCCACCACTGCCTTTCTCCTGACTTCAACATTCTCCTCTCTGTTCTTCTCTCTCTCATTCATCTCTCTTTCTCTTTCTTTCATTTCCTCCTTGTTTAAGTGAGAAAGGGAGCAGTGCATCGTCATCTTCGTGTGACTTCGATAGTATGTCTTGTGTTTCGTTGTGTTTATCTTGTTTGTTCTTTCCCTTATGTCAGGTAGTGTATGTATGTAGCGTGCCTTTGCGTTTTTGCGTGTTTAACGAGTAGAATTGTGTGTGGACAGCGGATTGAGCCCAAGACAACGACTGGTGTGTGTGTGATTTCCATTTGAGGCAAGTATAAGTACAAGTAGCTTGAACACTTATTGGTAATGCTTTGATTGTGAGTATTTTTACTCTTTTTGCATGGACTATTGTTGTACAACCCTGTTGAGTAAGTTTTGTTCTTATTTGCTTAATTCAGCTGAGAATCAGTCATTTCTGTAGTTCTGTAACTGTTTCAGGAAATCGACTCAGCGCACTCACGGCTAAACCGTGAACTGTGCTACGGCTGAACCGTGGTAGGTCTTACGGCTAAGCCGTGACCCAGCCGTGACTTTAGCCGTAAATCAATACAGGGTGACATCTGAAATAACTGAGAGTTGGTAAATCTGCTGCTCTTCTACGGCCCAGCCAGATCTAAGCCATAGAACAAGATATGGCTAAGCCGTAGAGCAAATTACGGTTGAGCCGTAAATGCGGATGAATAGTTCGGGGAACCTCGGCTCCACTGCAGTGCATATTATGTTACGCCATAAGATGCCTACGGCTAAGCCGTATTTCACCTACAGCTAAGCCATACCACCCTGGGAAATAAAGAAGATGATTAGGATTAAGGAAAAGACCTGATATGACCCTTATGCTAGAATGTAGACAACCCGAACACGCCCAATGGAATGTCCGAATGACATGAATGATCTCGAAGGCTGCATCTCATTCATGTATGTTATCCAATTGTTTTGCACCTTCCTATGGGTGTTGGTTTAAGGGACTTTGGTACAGTTTTGTGATAAGATGTAACACTCCTCGATTGAACAACTGTGTATCGAATACCTTAAAACTACATCAGCATGCACGGTTAGAAACACTGGACAACTAGGTTAGGATTGGCTTGTAATTGACCTTGATTCCTTAAGGTAAATATGAAGTGCATAGCATATTGATTTCGATTTTGCCATCTTAAGTGTTTGCGCTGGACCTCTCAAATCTGTGGGAAATGTAGCAGCATCCCCAGAACGAAGCCCGAGTAGGAACAATCCAATACTGTGTATTTGTTATTGCTCATGTGGAGTACTTAGTTCTTGCCTCAGTGATGATTATTCGTTATTCGTATCCATATGTCAGTGCTTATTCGTATTGGGTTTTAGGATGTGATGCACTTACAATTGTTTTGTTTGTTGTGATAGATTGTGATCTGTATGTGATATTGATTGATGTGCATCATATGATTTGATTGAGATTGTCTAGATATGGCACTACTTAGCCTCAGCCTCAGGATACCCGACGGGGTTGCCTTTGGTATAGTGTGTGTGATTGCCTCTGCAGAGTGCTTTTGTCCTGGGATTCCAGACCCTGGGAACTGGAGACCCATTCGTACCTTGGCCCGGTCGATGGTGTTCTCATATCGATTGCTCTCGAAAGGGAGAATATGGCAAATGTAGTAGCCACTTTGATAGTTTATCTGTGTATGATTCTGATAGCATACTTATTCATATGCACGATTTGCCTAGTATACGGACATGATCATTATAGATCCTTGCATTACTACTTTTGCTCATTGATAGACACAATTCATGTTATCTTTTTATGGCTTATATTTTGCTAAGTCGTTGTACTTATGAGTTGTTCTTGGTGTTGCAGGCTCAAATCCCTCTTCCGATCCTGCATCGGTCGACCCAACTCCAGGAGAGTCACGTGAGGCCCCTTCCGGCCTAGAGAAGTGGACTTGATCCATTCTTCTGAGAACGGTTTGCATCATTTTGTTTCCCCTCCATTTATGTCTTAGTTTATTTGGAGGATTTTTCTGTGGTTTGTATTTTGGGTTTTGGTTTATCCATGTATTTTGATTTCATGGACTAGTCCCTTTATTTTGTTGTACATTGTTGTAAATCAGTCTAATCTTTTGTAATCATCGTTAGTTTATTTCTCTCATGTTATCTTGTGGTATGCCATGATACTTATAGCTTCCGCGTACATTTGTTTGCACGTGTGATTGATCCCTTGTATGTGTACACTTGGACAAGTTCTAGGTGTACATGCACGGGAGTACGTGTGTCATTAGTTAGGTTTTCTCTAACCCCCGATTTCTGGGCTCGGTTTGTGACAAAACTCAAAAAGGATCAATTGTTAAGCAATAGCAAACAGTTACAAGATATACTCACAACCCTTATCCAGTCACTCATTTGACCTAAGGACCGAGTTCTTTTCGTACAACTCCTTGCCTCAACACTCCTTTGTGTGCACTACTCTCTACTTGATCAACTCACACCTTGAATACGCAAGATGACCATAATCTTCTACTACAGATGTAGAAACAATATTCTCTAGCCCAAAGCTTTAACACAATTTCTCAATGAAAAATTTAGAGAAAGAAAGGAATCTCCAATTTAAAATCTCAACTCAAATTATGGAGGTCTGTACTTTAAGGTTGAGAAAGGAACCTTTTTTATAATCTACGATTATTTCCCCATAAGGACACTCCTTATAAACTCAACTTACTAATCCTGGTATAAACAGAAAAGAATTTTGAAATAAGTCGATGTGATTTTCTCCGTCATTTAATCGATCGGACAAATACTTGATCCATTGGGTATTGTCTTTGTCTCCAAAGCGATTGATTGAGCTCCTACTCGATCAATTGGATTCTCCTAATTTTCTAACTTCTTTACTTCAGCTCTTTTGGTGACTCGAATCTCAATTCATTTTATAAGAAATATAAAAATATAACTCAATGGACCCAAAGTTTTGTCCAACCTATGAATTAGCCAATTATATAAAAACCTTACAAGGGCTATCGTTGTTCTTGCACAACTTCGTGTAAGGTCCAAATCCGAGCTAATTCTAATTTACAATAATTAATCTTGTTTTACCTTAATTAATACATGATCTAAAACTAATTCAACTCAAAACACCTTGGTTTCGGTCTTGGATAGGTAATTGGGTTAGGCTCGAACTTTACTTAGGTAGCCAAGGACCTTCTCGTAATTAGAGTTGCATGGTTTTGTATCATATTAGTATCATGTTAATTGCATCATGTATATTTCATATTGTGGATTACCTTTTATGTTTGGTCCAACTCAATCTGGATCCATCCTGGCGTAACTATAGTACACTTGACTCAAATTGTAAATTCTATAAGCAAGGGGGACTTGCTTGCAATTTCCAAAAGAATTCGATTTAAAACAGCTTAAACCACCCTTCCTTCTTCATTCTTTCTTAACCAACTACTGGAGAAACTTCCTCTTCTCTCATTCCCCTTTACCTAGCAGCTGGAAATTGGATCTTAAAGCCTTGCATGTAGGAACCCAAGGTTTCATCCTTTTCTTCCTTCATCCTCGTATGTTCCTTCTCCCTTGGAACCTCCAATTGCATTTTTTCTTCTCTACAACCTTTTAAGGTAAGAACTCCATCATCCCTTTAGTTCTTTGGATTCAATAGAGTCAAGAGACTCAAATCTATAGCATGCATTCATTCCATACTCATTTATTTTTTTTTGTATGTCTTAGTGTTGTTTGCATTGAGGTTTTCTTCACCATTAAACCAAAGGAGAACTTGAGCTGGGTAAAGCATTCGGTTAAGATAAGTATAAGTGTGTATATGCAAAACATGTATGATTTATTATGTTGGTTATTGATGAACTCTTTATAATTGTCATTCTACAACTCTCTTACCCTTTCATTTAAGAATTTAATATGGTTAAAGTGTTAATGAATATGATTATGATTGGATGATGGAAATGGATGGTAGGGTACTCGGTTGTATAGTAAGAAGGGACTACTTGATATCAGGGACATAAGAGGCCAAGAGAGTAGGAAAGGAATCAGTTTGAAACTGATCTTGCCTGAACCAAATGGCTATAAGGCCAATCGATTGGGCAGTTGCCCGATCAACCAAATTACCCTTCTAGGAGGTGTCCAATCAATCAAACACATGCCCAATAGATCAGGTGCCCTTTTTCAATTTCAAAATTTTATTTTATTTCTTTTAAATGGGATCAATTGAGGGTTATCCTAGCCTTTTATGAAGACCCAGGGGATATGTTTAAATCTATTATTATCCCTAGGACATTAAGAACAATCAAAGACCAAGTAGGACCTTAGAATTGGTACCTTTACCTTAAATAAATTGGCCCAACGATAATTAAATACTAAGAAGGAAGAGTGTGGAGCTGTCATTCATTTCTTCTTGATTTCTTGATTATTTTCTTGACGTCACATCATAGGTGTTGGCATAAAAAGTGGTGTCCTTCGCTGATACAATGTAATACAAAGATTTTAGTAACACATTGACACCGAATGTTTTAGGAATACATCATATTAAATGACTAAGGAAACACGTATTATCTTAAGTAGGGTTGGCTAGTAATTATCCTTGTTAACCTCTTAATTCAAATGCATTCATCTTGTTAAGATAAGTTTTGTCCTCAGCAAGATTAAATCATGTACCCATTTTTCATGATGAACCTTAAGGCAAAATCAGAGATGGAACTTCTACTGAGCGTAGGCTCGTGATCTAAGATAGAGGTAGCTAAGGTTGAAAGGGTTTAACCTCTATTAGCTCTTTTAAGTATGCATTGTTTGATTATTAATTGTAATTGATAAATTTTGATTTTATGATTGAATACAATCTCAAAACTGATATACACTTCTGTATAAATATGAGTCGATCACTATGTATGATAAGAATAAAAGTTATGAAACTCGATCGGCCTTGATACATTGAGTCTGCACTATGTAGCTTGTACCCATAAGATGTGTTTGGAAGCAGGACAAGGGGGGACAAGTGGGGGATAAGCAACTTTTTGCATCCTGTCTCACTTATCCATTGTTTGCGTACAATTTTAGTGCCCGGAATTATACTATGCTAGTCCCGGCGAAATAGTGAATTAATACCTAATATGGGGGCTTAGATAATCCTACCGGGGAGGTGGGATAACTTGGGTTGGCTTTAAGTTGGGGGGGGGGATTATATATTTTAGGTCCTTTTGTCCCTAGTCCCTCATTTATCTGGACGCAACCAAATATTGGATTGAATTCATCTTTGAGATAAATAGAGTCTCATCCCATGTAATAATACCATTGGATGGGCTTAGATGGTATTAGTTATTGAATCCTACCAAAAATTTATCTCGCTTCTAAACGCATCAAAAAGAGGTTTGACGGGACCGAATAAGGGTACTCAATATGTCACCTATTGCAGTAGTTATATGAAGAGTTGGTCGGCGCTCTTAGGGCAGCTAGACGGATCTTGGCTAGACCACCAGTAATTTTCAACCGTACACTATGCTCTTTCTCTAAAGAGAAGATTTCCATTTGGATGCTAACTAGTTTGTTATTGTACTTCCATATATGATTATCTATTTATGCATGCGCAACATACCTATTTTCTGTTATTGTTTTCTTTTAATCAATATGTTTTCTAATTCAATAGATACATCACGATAATCTTATGTATTCTTATATTTGCTTAACCGTCGTGTTAATAATGTTACCTTTGGTGTTACAGGTACAGAACCTAATATCGATACGGTAGTCGACAAGCCCTTGAAGGTAACCATAGCAGTACCTCGGGCTATAAATGAGTAGAATGAGAATGTAGTATATTACTAGTCATCCCACGTAAAGCGTCATGGAATTCATCTTTTTCGTTGCATAGGGTGTAGTCATGTTTGACTTGTATTTAGATTATGCTATCATTATCATACAGTTCTTGGAGTTATTGATTGATGGACATGTTATTTTCAATTTGTATATGTCTATATATATCTTTTGTAGATCATGTGCGTGTGGAATGACTACTCAGGAACTTCGATATATTAATGAATGAATATTTTTATTAGTGTCCATCATGATTATAAGTGTACGTTACAGGTTTCGGCTTCATTATTAAAATCATTGTTATGTGTTTATGGATCTTCTTCACACGTACCCGTGAAATCAACCTTATGGCAGTTCTATGTGGCATGACATGGCACAGATTGCCACAGGTTGTGTACAACGCCTTGAATTCACTCTAATCCCCAATTCTTGGGTTCTGGGCGGGACACTCTATAGTGTAACAACTCTACGTAGTTCACTGCTCTACGTACAGAATCCAATCACCTTGAAACCGCAAGGGACACAATCTTCTACATGGATGTAGAAACCATTAGCTTTATAATGCAAAGCTTCAACACTATCTCTCCAATAGATGCTTTAGAGAAGAAAAGTTCTCTTAATTAGGTTTTTTGTCTTTAGAATAATGAGAGAGGTGCTTTAGGGTTGAGAGAGAACCCTTTTATATAACCTAATATTTGTGCCCTATGGTTGGAGTACATGTAAAATAAAAATAGGCAGTCCTGGCACAAATAGTAAATATTTCACAAACAGGAAAGTGGGTTTTTATTCGTCACTCGCTCAAGCAAGTAAAGCTTTTACCTTGAGAAATTCGTCAGATCTGCTTGAGCGGGCAGAGCTTCTTTCCTAGCTTTATTTTCTTTTGAATTTCTTTCTTTCTCCATGGTTTTATCTTTAGTTCTTTCGGTGACACGAACTACAGTCCATCATAAAATAATTACAAATTTATAACTCAATGGACCTCGGAGTTTTGTCCAACCCATGAATTAGCCCTCATACATAAATATAACAGCTTTTTATAACACAAACTATAATTAATTGGGATTCCTATAATCTTCTTGTGACCCAAGGCTCTAATTTATATAATCCTTTGAAATTTTACTCTTGAGTTAGGATTATGGTGGCTTAATACCAGATGGGAACTTCTCTACCATTTATCCTAATTCTTTGAGCTGCTAAAAAGTAACAACACCTAAAATAACAATCCTAAGATACTATGAAAGACCTCCATTAGCTCTCTTGCCACTCTCCCTAGCTCTAAAAGTAACACTGCCTAAAATGACAAGCACAAAATAGTATGAAAGACCTCCATTAGCTTTCTTCCCTTTCTCACCCCAGTCAAAATTTCCAAATCCTCTCTCTCTCTCTCTCTCTTTTCTTAAAGAAGCAAATGTTGAACCCCAATTCTTCAAGATGCAAATGTCAAGTGCCAAAAACTCCATGGTGGATTTCCTCTACAAGTGCCAAACGCAGGAACGCAGCCTACACATACGACACCCTCGTGAGTATCTTAGAAATTTCCTAGATCCTCCTCTCCTTTAAACTGGTTATATAAATTGTTGTGTTGTTAACGAACAGGTTAACCTTTTGGCGTTGCTTAACTTTTGATATTATTGGTTATTAAACATGCAATTAGAGACAGAGGTCACAAGCTTGAAATCCCCAGGAGACATATTACATCTATTTGCTCTATCTATTCCATTTGTCTATTTGGTTTGAATTCCAATGTTTCCCATTAGAGGGGGGTGTTGATATAAATTATTATGTTGTTCACTAACAACTCAAGTTCTTCATGTTACTAGTTATTAACACAAACCATGCCTGCTACTACTCAATATGGTAGTCTTCTTCCCAAAAAAAAAAAAAAAAAAAAAAAAAAAAAGCAAAATAGAAAAGCGAAGGCTAGGACCGGTAAGAAGAAATTAGAAAATGGCTGGAAAATGGGTAGAAAAGACAAGGAAGAAAGGGTTATCGTGCTAGAATTTTATATCTAACATTCGGCAATATTGCTGGATAAGGTGAACATCTAGCAATATAAATGGATGAGAGAGTGACAGAGAGAAGTCTTTAATTTAACTTGTAGAGTGAAGTGAGACGAATGGTCTTTTTAAAAGATAAAAATAAGAGGGGTTAAATCAATTCCATGATGAAACTTTATTTTTTAGTGAAAAGAGAATGCAATTTTTTGACGTTTTGTGTTAAAGGTAGATTTTTTTGTCAATTAGTGGGATGAAAAACTAGCTTTTTAACATTTTGGTGTAAAAAGTTAAAAGAAAATTTTTTTTATAATGTGGCATTTTAATTTGACTCTTTTAGTTCATTGTATCTTAAAATGATAAATGACTTTAACTTTACGTTGAGTGAAATTAATAAACAGTGAATTATGATGAAATATTCGGTCGAATGATCAAGGCCTATTTATTTCCATGGAATTGATATTTTATAAATTCATGATAAAATAGGTTTCAACAAAGTGATTATTAAAAAGGCCGGACGTAAATAATATAAGTGGAGATATGGATAACAAACTAACTTTCATAGGATTTTATCCACTGGGGCGATAATTCGTGAGTTTTGCGAGTGTGAGAGGGTTTAGTCGATGATATATTGATAGGTGAGTCTCACGGGTACTAGAATTGTTATCTCTTGTAGTAACGGCGGATGTGCCCTTTACTTGAATATTTCTTTGTATCTAAAGATTTGTGTTAACAATTTCTTCCCAAAGAAATGTCATGTTAACATCAGTGCAGGACGACTTGAATCATTTTATCATTTCAAGCTCCAACTTGGCCAAAGGTAGGCCTAGCTAGTCCAAATCCCGCTAGCTGACTTGGACAGACAATCAGGCCACTATATTATCATTTTAACATCAGTGTTGGACAAATTGAATCATTTTATCATTTACAATTAGCGCCGCTATATTATCATTTTAATTGCGCATATTAATTTTTCGCCAGTAATGTTACTATTAGTGGAGGTTGTGTTAGTCCGCCTCTATAAATATTATTATTATTTTTTTAAAAATCCTATAGCTCGGCTTCTCTTTATATGAGTCGACGTCCTTGTTTCAAATTCACAATAAATAAATGAAAAATGTCCACTATGAATGGTGTTGAAGCAATCCTCATCCACTGATGCATAAATGAGGAACCTGGAAATGTGTGGTATAATTCACGTTTTGATGCATCAGGGCTTGGTTATTCCCATCATTTCCAAAAATTAGAGAGGGACAAGAGACTTACAAAATCTCATAGGTTGCACAAAAGCATCAGCAAATGAAAAGATAGGTAATGATTAGTTGTTCAACGTCCTTCCATAGGTTTTCTGAAGAGCACATTGGTAACACACACCATGAAAGTTTTAGAATGCCCGAGATTTATTCTAGATTGTGATTCGATTACTACTTCTATCCAGTGGAATGATAAAGCAATCAATCACATAAAGAAGACACCACACAATTTTAAAGTGAAAACCCAAACAGGAAAAAATCATGAGTCCAAAGTAGATAAAATCAATCACTAACTTTCACAGTACAAGATATACTCACAACCCTACAGCCAATCCCTCGACATAAGGCGTTGTAGTTATACTTGATAGATCTCCATGGCATGCAGTCCCTCAGTGCCCCGCTATCAGTGTCTTGATTTCCACAACGAAAAAGTCCCTACGCTTAGAGAACAATTTTCTACAATGAAAAAGAAACCACAAATCTCCAATGAAGTAGAAGCATTAACTCTAGAACTTGAAACTTTCATCCAAATCTCTCATAGAAGCTCTAGACAATCTCTCTAATAGTAATCTCCAATTCAGAATAAGGAGAGCTCTATGTGTTGTGTTGTGTTTAGGGTTGAGAGAAATCATATTTTTATAGCACATAATTCCTTCCTTAGGTTTAGAAATCAAATCCAAGTGAAACAGGCAATTTTGGGACAAATAGGAAAGGTTTTAATGCAGGTCAGTGGGCTTCTACTGTTCGTGCGCATGAGCACAGTCAAATGGACACTTGAGCGCGCTTGCAAATGCCATGGGCACTCGTGCCTGGTCTCAGTCATGCTTAAGTAGTATTGAATTTTCTACGCACGTCAACAAACTTTTAGAGGTCATAACTTTATCGTTTTAGCTCCGATTTACGCAATCTTGGACTCTACAAATATCTACTCGAAATAAGCTTTCCAATGGTAGGTAACCTGCCCATATCCAATGCTTGATTTGTGAGATATGACCTTTTTAATGCATATTCTCCTCAGAAAAATACTTCAATTTGAGTGATCTTCAATTCAACTTATCCAACGGGCAACTACATCCATTCTAAATGTTCTAAATGTAAAATACAACTCATTAGACCCAAGTTTTGTCCAACCCATGAATTCTCTAATAAAAAAGTCCTAACATGCCAGTCGACTTAAACCCAGTGCACAACCCCATGATACTATGTTTATATGATGTGCTGTGTTTGCCTTGCTTGCAAGAGCTTGACGATTCCCAGATCTAAAGTCATGTGTATTTCTAAATAATTTGTGGGGTCAATTATAATATTCTCACCGAATAATTTGGTGTGGAGGATTTAATGTCAGATAGTGCATACTGTTCACTTGATTGAAAGCCAGCTTTATGCCTTCTCACCCCTTTTTTATTTCCACCCTTTTATTATCACCACCTCTCTTCAACAAAAAGGATACCCAAGCTTTGTTTTCATGGTAAGCCATGACACTTTTCTGTTTACCACAAGAAATGATAATTGCATTGGAGTTGAAGTGGGTCCCACCTGATTAAGATGACCCCATCAATTGATTTTTTTGCTCAACTAGAACTAGAAAAGAAAAAAGATGTGGAGTTTTCAACTCCCAAGTTTATAAGGAGAAGATTAATACATTAGCTACAACATGACCTAGATGCATGAACTGAAATAACAAGCATATGCAAGATGGTAAGTTTGATAGGTCAATGTGTTGTGAATGATTAGGATATCTCTCATAGGTTTGCAACCGGGTCGAAGATTAATTCTGATTGTTTTATTTCTCTCTTCTATATATTTTCAGCAAGTGTCATGGTTAAAAGATGGATGGCCCATCAAGAGGTAGGGATATGCCGAAAAAAACATTGATGGAGGTAATTGAATCAGATTTGAAGAAGTTTAACTTGTCTAAGGATTTGGATCAAAATAGTATGGAATGGAGAAACAGAATTCAAGTAGCCGACTCCAACAGGATTGGGATAAGGCTCTGATGATGATGATGATGATGATGGTGTCACTGTTAAAAGATGTTTATCATGGCAACTTGAGAGGTGAGAAATGGCATGAATAGTAGTCTTCACATTCATGTACATGATCCCATTATAGTTCTTTATGACTTGTCAAAAACTCCAAACAGAGACTTACAATTAAATCAACATTCCAATGAAATGTTGCTCTCAAACTACTCCATATGAATTTGATTATGAAGGACTGCCATTACTAATAAATCTAGTCCAAGTTTCTTGTGTTTCAACCTGGCATATGTTGATTTGAGTTCACGAACATAGTTAAGTAATTTTATCTTAGATTTCATTTTGCTTCCAGCCTCTTTTTAGCCAGTACTGGTAGCCAAGCCTCAGGAATGTATTCTCCTCATATTTTTCCAGTCTAACAGTTGAATCTATTTTACAAATGGTTAAAAATTAAGCCTTGTTTGGATCTTTAGTGCTCCTTGCTCTGTAAGGAAGTTACTTGTAGATCTAATATCCTATAACTTCGACTGTAACTTGACTTTAGCAGGAATGGTCATTTTTATGTGATCCAGGCTACCTACATTTGGTTTCTAAAGATCCAAACAGACTAATTATAAGATTTAGGTTTTAGAAGGAATACCGGATAAGCCATGGCCTTTTAAAGTTGTTGACTCATGACCCAGCTAGAGTAAACTACTCTTAAACTATGGTGCTTAATGTAGAATTCCAATTGTCATCATGAAGCATGGGTTGACTGAACTATTAGTTCAGAAGAAATAAATTGGTTGCCGACAAAACCACAATATAAGTATAAAGTTTTTCATCTATTTCCAAAGTGAATCTCAATATTATTTTCAAATTTGCTTCGAAATCTGTATATCATTTATAGTCCTTGTAAATAGGAATTTCAAAATCCAGACTCAGGGACACATAATTAAACTGTTATGGTAATGCAAGACTCTCATATAGACAGAACCAAAGACACATTATCGTATTCCTAGACATTCAATTGAGACATGGACCTGAAAGTAAATAAGAGACGGCTAGATGAAAGATTACTTAATAGGTAAAACTGTATACCTAATACAGCCACATGCAAGGGCCATGTAAGGCCAATTTAAAGTTATATGGGGGCAAGCATTCCAAAAGATTTGCGGAAGAAGTTGCTTGAACAAATCCATCTTTGGATGGAATACACAATCAGCACAGTATCTGTTGGGTTTGGTCTTGTATTTCAGTTTAGTTGGATTTATCATCTAGGTTAGCTAGAACCGAAGTTCAAAGTTAGGGGCATTTTAGTCATTATGTACAGATTTTCTTGTTAGCCAAGAAAATAGGATCTATATATTAATGTGATGTGTAACCCTAAACCCTAGTGGAGTTGTGTTCAACACAATAGGGAAATAAAGGAATCACTACAAGAAGAAGCACTTCTGGAGACATTTTTTAACGACGGGTTCAAAATTTTGTCGGTAATAGTATTATTTTACCTACATAATAAATATAATGTCAGCCATAAATATTAAAGGTAACTTTTTACCGACATCTATTATAAAACGCCAATGAAACTATAATAATTACTAATGTTTTTCATAAAACATCAGTAAAACATAGGTTTTTACTGACGTAATACATAAAATTCATCAACAATTGTTATGAAATTTTAGCTTATTTTTTAAAAAAAATTAAAATAAAGTAAATTATATCCGACGAATATTTAACTTTTTATGATGAAATATTTCATCGATAAATTAATTTACCAACATTTTAATTGAATCGTCGATAAATATCATTTTAAAGTTTTATTTTTATAGATGTAAATAGGTAAAGCGTCGGTAGATATTAGCACTTTATAACTGATTTTTTAGAAAACAAGTAAAATAAAATAAATTATTGCAGAAAATATAAGGTCCAAACATGAACTAATCTTACTTTATAATAACTAATCTTGCTTAATCTTAACTAATACCACTTTAGACTAATTCAACTCAAATCGACTTTGCTTTGGGTTATGGATAGGTAGTTGGGTCGGGTTAGAACCTTACTCAGGTAGTCAAGAACCTTCATGTGATTTAAAGCTATATGGTTAACATTATTTTGGCATCATATTAGTTGCATCATGTGTATTTCATCTTGTAGATTGACTTTCATATTTGGCCTAGTTCGATTCAGGCTCATTTTGGCCCAATTGAAGTCTAATTGACTCAAACTGTAAAATCCATAAAAACTATGGACTTTCATGCAAAAATTCCAGAAATTTGAGTTAAAGAGGGATAACTTCCATTCCCTCTTCATTTCTCTCTTCATTCTCTCTTCATTTCCCTATTCTTGACTGCTGGAGTACCATCTTCTTCTTTCCTCCTAGCTCTCTTCTTCATCAAATCAAGCATTTGGAGCCTTACATGTAGGAGCATTAGGGTCCATCATCTTCTTCCTGCCTTTTACTATGTTCTTTCTCCATTAGAAGCCCCAATTCCATCTCTTCTCTAAGCTACAGCTCGTTAAGGTAAGAACTCCATCATCTCTTCAATTTTTTAGGATCAAAAGAGGCAAGGAAACTCTATTTGGTGACATGCAAGCATTCCCTACTTAATTCACCCATTGCATGTCTTTGCATGTAGTAAGATCATCTTCTATCGAGGCTTTCTCTATTATCAAACTATGAGAGAAGTTGATCTGGGTCAAGCACTGTATTAGAGGCAAGTATAAGGGTTCATATTACTGCATGCATGTTTATTTGTGTCAATTCATGAAGAGCTCTTCCTAAGTGCAAATCTACAGCTCTTTCACCTCCTTAATGTCAAAATATATGATGGACTAAGTGCTATTGAGTACGGTCATGAAATAATGATGCAATATGGCTATTGGAAGATGTATAATGATTGTTGTAACAAAGGAAACCACATTGGAACCAATTCAAGAGTTCGGTACTGGATTGAACTCTTTTGCTAGAACAGCTTCAGAAAATCTAAAGCTTACGACTAAGCCATAAGCATACTATAGCTTGGAAACTAGAGAGCCCAAAAACCTGACTTTGTTTTACTGTTAACCCATGGCTAAGTGTAGCCAAGCCTGTTGACCCATAAAATTTTGCAAATAATGTAGCGAAGGCATTACAAGCTTTGGATTATAAAGTTTCAAACTTTTCAAAGCACTTGGACCTCATATCAGCTCAAATCAGTTTCAGAAACTCTTTGCCAGCTCTTTGGGAATCATTGCTGGACCTAGCACTTCCACATGTTGAAGCAAGCTTTTATTCAACGAAATACTTTCAACTACATTTAAAGACCACTCCTCAAGGATTCAGACCAGTTGGACATCATTTGGATCCAAACTTGGTCCAGATGATCATATATTATGCTCTGTGGGTCCCTGTGCAGAGTGACATCCCATGAAGATCAAATTAGCTGAAACTCTCAAAGGAAGCTCAAATGATGCCCAAGACAGGCCCTATAAAATTTTGGGTTGAATAGACATATCGAACCCAAAAGCCACAAGCATGTCAACTTGGGGTTAGTCCCCCCCAAGCCATGGGGTCACTGACCAAAGTCCTGCTTCCTGATATCCAAAATTGATGAAATTTGGGAAAATACTCCAAAATATCCCTGATGTCAGTTCCTCCAATTTCGAACCAAACCGAACTCATTTCGGCCTCAAACAGCTGAGACAAGGGCCCACTTTCATAAAAAGCCAACTGGAGAGTTGATCGACTTTTGAAAGTCAAACAGGTTGAAATTTCTGTGACATGCTAAAAATAGTGTCAAGAAGCAATCCTCCAAGTTTTGTGGCGATCAGACATCGTTCGGGCCCTAAACTGGCGAAAATGGGTCACATATACAAAAGTTTGAAAACTGGCCTTGTCCGTGACCGCGGCCCAATCATCAAGGGAGTTGACCAACTTCAGGTGGTCAAAACAAGCTAAAAATTCTATGACACACTCAAAATAGTATCAAAAGGCATCCCTCTAATTTCTGTGCGGATTGGACTTCGTTTGGGCCCCAAACAGGTGAAAACGGGTCGCAAATGTAAAAACCCGAAATTGGGCCTTGTCCGTGACCGCGGCCTGTTCATGAAGGGAATTGACCAACTTCCGAAGGTCGAAATGAGCTGAAACATTTATAACATAGTGAAAATAGTGTCAAGAAGCATCCCTCCAAGTTTCGTGGCAATTGGACTTCGTTTGAGCCCCAAACAGATGAAAACGGGTCACAAATGCAAAAACCAGAAATTGGGCCTTGTCCGTGACAGCAGCTGCGGTCACGGACCCCCAAAGGGCACTTCCTGCGGTTTTGGATGGTTCTTCTCCACTTCCTTTCAAAGTGTAACCTCCCACAACCTCCCTAACTCCCTGGAACTGCTAGAAACTGCTGGGGAGTCTATAAAAGGCTAAGATTTGAAAAGAAAAGGAGGAGGAGACACAAAAGAACACACACAGGAGAGAAAAAGAGAGAATCGAACGAACACAAGAGCATTCAAGCAAGAAGAGCAGCATCCCACGACCATTCCATTCCTTCTTCAGTCACCAAGGTGAGCAAAAAGATTCAGAGGAAGAGGAGAAGGGTGGGGTAATTATAGAACGCACTATGTATGTGCGGTAATGGCTATTCAAAGGATGACGTTGTCATCTTTGTTTTTCTCATTCGGGGAGATTTCTTGGCCATTACAGAGGTTGTGAACGAGCCCCTTTGGGCCTCATTTTGTTCCTTGAAAATTATAGGTTCAAAATGACACAGCTTTGGCTTCCTGTGATGCCCTCTTTGGACTTGAACAAAAAACAGTTCATAAACAAGAATGATGAATTACAAAGGTTTCAATCGATTCTTTAGTCGAATTCGATCTTCTCAATGGTCATCCAACACCCGAAGATGTCATAAAAGGGAGTTTCAATACTTAAAAAAGTTTGGAAGAATAACCAACATGAATAACACAAAAGACGAAGGCGAACAGTGGCTTCACGGTCACTGGGGTAATGACCGCGGGTCACGGTCACCCCCCATTTTTTCCTCTTTTTCGCATTTTTTCCTACTTTATATACATTTTCTTATAATTTCCAAATCAAGATCAGATCTAAGACTTGAGGAGGGGTTGTAAACTTTGTAAACTCATGTAAGCAACCTGCATCCCCTCGGTCAGGGCATTAGAACCCATGTAAACAAAAGGGAACTCAATGATGAACTGTAATTGATTCCCATTCTTCTTATTGCTTGAAGTGTATGAATATTGGACATTGAATCCATTACACATTTTCACGTCACATTTTAAGTGTGATCAGAACATTAGCGCCGTCTATGGGGATTTCTTGCCCTAATTTGTGATTAAATTTGGTTTAAAAACGGATGAAAAGTGCTAAAAATTACTAAAAAGTACTGCTGTTACACTGAAAACTGCTGCTGTTGTGCTGAAAACTGCTGCTGTTGTGTTGAAAAGTGCTGTGACCGCGGGAATCAATGGAAAATGGGCAGTGACCGTGGGTCACGGTCACTGACCTGTTTTATTGCTAAAAATGACTTGTTTGGCCTTTAAAGACACCCATGCAAGACCTTGATGTCTACGATGGATTTGGAAACATTAATGAAGAAATTTTGTACCTTGAAGTGCATTCTTTTATCATTCACATGAAGGCATTAGGCACCTTGAAGTGCATACTTTTGCCATTTAATTGGAAGATTTAGTTGAGGGAACTTGCACCTTGAGGTGCATGGACCAAATCACACCCTTTCATGCTTTAGAAAAGTGATGATTCAGTCCATGGGGCTTTGACCCAAATAAATGTTTTATTAAATCAGTGATAAGACCAACGACATTGCAGTTATGCATTGTCCGGCGCATGCACTGATGGATCCTGATTGATTATTGTGGTGTGGTGCAGGCTCGATCCCGTAGGCCCTATCCCTTTGATTAGATCCAACCCTCTCTTGCTTATAAGACTGACACAGATAGCCCTGACATGTTGCCAAAATTGCGGTAGCCAGGTCTAGTCAGCTTAGCATGCTTTTAAGCCTGACTATATGGTCCCGAAATGCTGCCAAAATTCTGACAGCTAGGACAGTCAGCATAGCACAATGAGATGGGATTTATGCTTATATCTAACCATTCCGGTTCAAAACCATGATTGGTTCAGATGGCATCTATAAACCATTCCGGCTAGCCCAAGAGGCAGCCATGTTGGTTATACCACTAATATAGTCCATTGGGCTTCTTTTTGCAGAGATATCATGGGTTCCCTAATCATCACTTTTGATGAGGCCAAGGAGAGGCTCTTTGAAATCTCCATGACCCAAAGCAAACCAAATGCAAGAGCACCGAAAAAGGCTTGAATAGACTCTACTGCCCCTACGTCGAGAGTCTCAGTCTTCCAAAGACTCTCTACTTCAATGGGCTCCATGACTCCGGCTGATCCAAATGGTTCATTAGTGACCCATAAATCCATCAAGAAGACAAAGACTCCCAAATCCTCGGTTTCCAAATGTGCCCAGAATCCGTTTGGAGTTTTTAACAAGGTTCAGGAGGAACCAAATTACAAGTTGAAGTCAGAAGGCAGTAAGCTTCATATCACCAAGCCTCGTTTGGGGGCAAGGCAGGTTCGGTTCACGGATCATAAGTCGGTGACACTTGGCAAGTCACATTCAGTGACTGCTGAATGCTTAAAGTCACCACCTAGTTGGCCCAAACAACAGGTCGTTACCAAGCAAACACTAATGGACCTCCAGCAGTTCCTCACTCGTAAGAAGACCCAGAAAGGTGCATCTATCCCAAGATACAGCACGTGGTCACCTTAACCACACACTCCAAAATCCAATAAGGCTGAGAACAAACGCTTGGCCACACTTGAAGAGAATACCTTTTACCCTCTGACTCAAAAAGAGGTATGGAGGTTTGGCGTGAGGCATCTACCCTCCATCATTGTGGCACCATCCCTGCCATCTTTACCCCAGGGCTTATCACATGGCATTAAAGATAAAAATCAAGCTGAGTGATTGGTCATCAATAATTCGACTGATCTCGCTCGTTTCAAGAATTCACTCCAACAGAAGAAGGGGCAAAAGAAAAAGAATAAGAGGGGTGCTCTTGACATCCTTTCACTTTCCACTTCCGATTCCATGGATTAGGAACAAGTTGCCAGCACTTCAAGGCCACTGGTTGCCAGGTTTAAAGATCAAGCCTTGGCAGTTCGGATGGCTTTGCAAATCAAGAAGAAAGCTTTAGCCCACTACAATAACGAAACTCAAAAGCTGTCGCAGCGCAAGATCACTTGGAAATGGGTGGTTAAAGAAAATGATCCGGACTTGACCTCGTCCTACATGGTCGAGTCAGGTTCAATTCAAAGAATTACTTGGAGTATGACTCAGACTCAATCACAGGGGTCTGATTCAGACTCCCATTCAAGTAGTACTTCTGAAGGACATGTCAAAACTGATTTTGATGATGATACTATCACTATCTTAAATGCAAAAGATAGTCAATGCACTCCTCAGGCATTAACATCATCTTATCCCCGTCAGTACACTGTGTTTATGGCTGAGGGGAGTGGAACTAGCAAGGATGAAAATGACGATGCTAGTGGAAGTAAAGATGTTGATGAAAAAGATGCTTGTAAAAATGAAGATGACAATGTCAGTGATGTTGTCAAACGACAAGGAGCTATGATCGACCATTTAACTGCCCAATTGAAAATCTTAATAGATAAGCTAGGTGGTCCGGTTGAACCTCAAATAAATTCTCTTTTTACCAACAGAAGAGAACAAGCAATGATCATGAAGAACGT
Organism: Sextonia rubra; assembly: GCA_037013555.1. NCBI lineage: Eukaryota > Viridiplantae > Streptophyta > Magnoliopsida > Laurales > Lauraceae > Sextonia > Sextonia rubra. The sequence continues at coordinate 130,281,124 of JASUAD010000001.1, forward strand.
TACTAAAATTGACTTTCTCTCAGCTCAATTTAAGTCCCTAACAAACAAGGTGATAACTGTAGGTTTTACTGGTAGTGATCATTCATCAATCCTTGGTCATGATGCAAATCTTGAAAAACATGTAACCTTTAAAGAAGTTGAAGAGATACTAACAAAATCAAAAGTGGAGTCCAGGATGAAAAAGAAAGGTATTACAACTAAGTATCCTCCGGAATTTAATCTGGATCCATTTCCACCAGATTATAAACTTCCAACTTTCTAACCATACCTTGGGAAGGGGTCAGCATATCAACATATTGTGCATTTCAAATCACTCCTAGGAAACCTGCCAGAGTTAGATGCACTAAAAATAAGACTATTCGTCGGCACATTGAGAGGAGTCGCCTTCAATTGGTACAAGCAGTTACCAGAACTCTCCTTCATGACATGGCCGATCACAGAAGAGAAGTTCTTACTCCATTTTCAGGAGTAGGATGAGACAGTCACCTTTGCTATGCTCAGCAGCACAAGGCAGGGAGATAACGAAAATGCGCAGGCCTTTATCAATAGATGGAGAGCATTATCCTATAAATGCTTGGAACAACCATCTCAAAGGGCAACGATATAAATGTGCAAAACCAATTTGCGACCAGAAATCAAGGCTATCATACTTAGTCATAAAACTAAGTCTTTGGCCCGATTGGTTGAAGTTGCCACTGATGCAGAACTGACTCTCAAAGAGATCAGTTAAAGTCAAAGCTATATTGAAGATGCCTTCTCTAAGAACTCTTAAATAACTCAAGGGATTGCAGGGCGAACTTGCCTACATTTGTCGGTTCATCTCAAACTTATCTGAGAAGCGTCGAGCATTATCCAAACTCATGAAGAAAGGAATTGCATTTATGTGGGATAAAGCTTGTGAAAATATCAAATGGTGTCTCATAAACCCACTGATCCTTTCAGCTTCAATTCCAGGAAAAACTCTCATCCTCTACATTCGAGCTCTTGATCACTTTCTGGGGGCATTGCTAGCTCAAAAGAAAAATGAGGAAACTACACCACTATATTATTTCCAATGAAATGTATTTGGTTTCCAACACCATTCCACTGAAGGCATTTGTGACAAAGGTTGGTGCACTAGGTGATCGTCTATCCAAATGATCTATTATTTTCTCTCAATATGAACTGCTATAAAGGTAGTGAAAGGACAAGCTCTTGCTAACTTCCTAGTAGAAAATCTACTTTCGGAGAATTCTAAATTCAGAGACAATTTTCTTGATGAACCAGTCTTCTTCATTGAACAAATATGGAAACCCACTATTGATCTAAACTTACATTGGATCACACACTTTGATGGAGCTTCCAGGATAAATGAATTTGGAGATCTAATTTCCATGGTTGGGATCTTTTTCTGTAGCCCAGAAAAATTCCACGTCCCTCACTCCTTCTCATCAATCAAGTCATGTTCAAATAATGTGGTGGAGTATACGACATTGATAATGGGTCTCGAGCTAACCTTGGAATTTGGTATCACTATATGGAGATTCACAACTTGCAATTAAATAAATAAATCTCGAATATAAAGTGAAGAAACCAGACATACTTCCTTTCTTCAACAAAGCTTATGAAATAAAGGAGAGATTTGTGCTAATCGAATCTCACCACATTCCAAGACATTAAAATGTCAAATCAAATACAGTACTCTACTTCTTGAAGACTCACATCATTTGTCGTTTTGGGGTACCTCATCGTCTACACCATGATAATGGTCCTCAGTTCAACAAAGATAAGTTCTACAGATTTTATGACAAATGCAGAATCCAATGTTGTCCCTCCATGGCATATAACACTGTAGTTAATGGACTTGCTGAAGCCTTCAACAAAACTATTTGCAAAATTTTGAAGAAAATGGTCTCTAATAACAAAAGAGTTGGAGTACCAAACTTCCTGAAGTATTGTGGGCATATAGAACTACTGTTCGTGGCCCGACCAAATCAACACCATATTCCCTAGTTTATGACTATAAAGCTGTGATACCCTTATAAATTTAATTTTCTTCTCTTCGGGTAGCTATGATGAACAAATACACTGGAGAAAAGAATACCTAGCTTGGACTCCAAAAGCTAAAGAGCCTTGATGAGAAAAGGCTTCTCGCTCGACAAAGCATCGAATTGTATCAATCTCGTATGGCTGGATCTTTCGACAAGAAGGTCAAAATACAGAGCTTACAAGAGAGGAGACTTAGTCCTTGCAGTCAAAAGGCAGATGTTCTCCACACACATGTCAAAAGGCAAATTTGAAATCAAATGGGAAGGACCTTTTATTGTCAACAAGGTTTACTCCAATGGTGCACGCACACTCCTCACACTCGAAGGAGACAGATGCATGATGTTTATCAATGGAAAACTTCTCAAGAAATACTATACTTAAATGTCATTGGTACACCCAAACCATGTACAATGTACCCAAACCATGTACAGGTACATTCTCACTCCTAACCAAAATCAAAATACCCTGGTTTCGAGCCTCACAACCTATGACTCCTAACCAAACTCAAAATCCTCTGGTTTCGAGCCTTACAACCTATGACTCGTAACCAAAATCCCTTAGATTTGTATAAAATGACTGCGAGGATCAAGTCCTTCGACCCCTCTAGTCAAACCTTTGTTACTTGGATAATGTCCTTACAAGACCCATTGTAACATGCTGCTATATAGATTAAGTCTTTTTGCAGACCCCATATAGCTAATCCTTAGCTGTATAGAACAAGTCTTTTCGCAGACCCTATATGACTACCTTCGGTTATATAGAACAAGTCTTTTTGCAGACCCTGTATAACCAAAATCTAAACAAAAAACCAAAACCAAATCTTTGTCCTAAGGAATAAGTCAAGGATCCCGGGGAAAGCCTTACACAAGGGCACCAGATAACATCCACTTTGTTTGACCCCTTTCGACACCAAAAGGATTAAGTCATGGACCCTGGAGAAAGCCTCACACATGGGCACCGGATAACGTCCACCTATATGACTCCCTTATTTTCGATTTGTGGATCCAAAAGATCACAAATCACTCTCATACAAATCTGAGAAAACCAAACCAAACAAACTATCCATACAAACCACTTCAAACATCCACAAAAAATTAAACCAAACACCCATACCAATGACAAAATGGAGGAAAAGAAAGTTTTTCCGTTGATATTCATTTGATGTTTAAGTACAAAGAATGAAGTCATTGTATACATGGCCACCCAGGCTGATCAAGATAAAAGAGTCATACAAGAAGCTGCGGCGACAAAATCTAGTCCAAGAACTTCTCAAGTCGCCTCCCTCAGGATGTGCCCTTTATAGTTTGGATAAGCTGGGATAACAGCATCAACGTCAATTTCATTCAGTTTGATACTCATTTCACTTTCAAGGAATTAAACGAAGTCATTCAAGGTTGTCTGCTTCGGCTTTACTTTGGCAAGAATGCACTCTTCGTAGGCTTGGTTCTTTGAACTAGACTTTTCTAAGCCATCTACGATGACTCGAAGCTTCAGAACATCATCTTTTAAGAATGAAAGCTGTTGCTACAATGTGATCATCTATGGTTACAATATTCCTCATAGCCAAAGTTTTGGTCCTATCTCAAGACACAACATGGTGAACTCACTTTGGGCATTTTGCCCCAAACAAAAGTATGTATTTCCTTGAAAGCCAACCTAATCCAAATTTTAAGTTCATCTTAGGGCAAACCCAATCTTAAGCCAAATTTGTCATTTCAAATTGCTTTGGATCAAGATCTACAAAAGCCAAAAGCCAATCTCTTTCAAAATTGCATCTCATTTTGAATCATGTCAAGCCAAGTCAAAACCCAAACTTTGATTTGTGAAAATAAACCAAAAATCCATGAAAATCCAAACCCAAATCCATTTTAAACTACAACCTTTGATTTTTTTAAAACCTCAGGGATTCTTTTTTGTGGGTGTTTCCCACGTCCCCACAGAGATGCCACTCTAGATATCTATGAAAAATAGGTAAAAAAAATCAAATTCATTTCCAAAATCCAAAACAAAATTCATAAACTTCTGAATTTTCTAAATACCTAAGGGATTCCTTTGTGGGTGTTCCCCACAGTCCCCACGGAGATGCTACTTTTGATATCCGTGAAAATAGGGCAAAGAAATTCAGATTTCTTTTGTTTTTTCAAAATTCCATCATCAAACCCTTCATTGTTTTTATTAAAATTTTAAATCCCAACTTTAGGCCTACAACCTACCTTGGCAAACTATCTTTTCATTAAGTCATCCATCATCCCCACGGATTGTCTATTTCGAGGCACAATGATTATTACACTATAATCATTGTACCTCGAGGGGGCACTTGTTGACCCATAAAATTTTGCAAATAATGCAGCGAAAGCATTACAAGCTTTGGATCATAAAGTTCCAAACTTTTCAAAGCACTTGGACCTCATCTCAGCTCAAATCAGCTTCAAAAACTCTTTGCCAGCTCTTTGGGAATCACTGCGGGACCTAGCACTTCCACATATTGAAGCAAGCTTCTATTCAACGAAATACTTTCAAGTATATTTAAAGACCACTCTTCAAGGATTCAGAGCAGTTGGACATCATTTGGATCCAAACTTGGTCCAGATGATCATATATTATGCTCTGTGGGTCCCTATGCAGAGTGACATCCCATGAAGATCAAATTAGCTGAAACTCTCAAAGGAAGCTCAAATGATGCCCAAGACAGGCCTTATAAAATTTTGGATTGAATAGACATCATCGAACCCAAAAGCCACAAGCATGTCAGCTTGGGGTCAGTCCCCCCTAAGCCATGGGGTCACTGACCAAAGTCTTGCTTTCTGATATCCAAAATTAATGAAATTTGGGAAAATACTCCAAGATAGCCCTGATGTCAGTTCCTCCAAGTTTCGAACCAAACCGAAGTCATTTCGGCCTCAAACAGCTGAAACAAGGGCCCACTTTCATAAAAAGTCAACTGGAGAGTTGACCGACTTTTGAAAGTCAAACAGGTTGAAATTTCTATGACATGCTGAAGCAACCCTCCAAGTTTCGTGGCGATTAGAGATCATTCGGGCCCTACACTGACGAAAACGGGTCACATATACAAAAGTCCGAAAATGGGCCTTGTCCGTGACCGCGGCCCAATCATCAAGGGAGTTGACCAGCTTCAGGTGGTCAAAACAAGCTGAAACTTCTATGACACACTCAAAATAGTATCAAGAGGCATCCCTCCAATTCCATGAAGATTGGACTTCGTTTGGACCCCAAACAGGTGAAAACGGGTCGCAAATGTAAAAACCCGAAATTAGGCCTTGTCCGTGATCGCGGCCTGTTCATCAAGGGAGTTGACCAACTTCCGATGGTCAAAACGAGCTGAAACTTTTATGACATGGTCAAAATAGTGTTGAGAAGCGTCCCTCTAAGTTTCATGGCGATTGGACTTCGCTTGGGCCCCAAGCAGGTGAAAACGGGTCACAAATGCAAAAACCCAAAATTGGGCCTTGTCCATGATCGCAGCCACGGTCACGGACCCCCAAAGGGCACTTCCTGCGGTTTTGGACGGTTCTTCTCCACTTCCTTTCGAAGTGTAACCTCCCACAACCTCCCTTAACTCCCTAGAATTGCTAGAAACTGCTGGGGAGTCTATAAAAGGCTAAGATTTGAAAAGAAAAGGAGGAGGAGACACAAAAGAACACACACAGGAGAGAAAAAGAGAGAATCGAACAAACACAAGAGCATTTAAGCAAGAAAAGCAGCATCGCACGACCATTCCATTCCTTCTTCAGTCACCAAGGTGAGCAAAAAGATTCAGAGGAAGAGGAGAAGGGTGGGGTAATTACAGAACGCACTATGTACGTGCGGTAACGGCTATTCAAAGTATGACGTTGTCATCTTTGTTTTTCTCATTCAGGGAGATTTCTTAGCCATTACAGAGGTTGTGAACGAGCCCCTTTGGGCCTCATTTTGTTCCTTGAAAATCATAGGTTCAAAATGACACAACTTTGGCTTCCTGTGATGCCCTCTTCGGACTTGAACAAAAGACAGTCCGTAAGCAAGAATGATGAATTACAAAGTTTTCAATCGATTCCGTAGTTGAATTTGATCTTCTTAATGGTCATCCAACACCCCAAGATGTCATGAAAGGAAGTTTCAAAAATTGAAAAGGTTTGGAAGAACAACCAGCACGAACAACAAGAAAAACAAAGGCGAACAGTGGCTTCACGGTCACTGGCTTGGGGCAGTGACCGCGGGTCATGGTCACCCCCCATTTTTTCCTCTTTTTCGCATTTTTTCCTACTTTATGTACATTTTCTTGTAATTTCCAAATTGAGATCACATCTAAGACTTGATGGAAGGGTTGTAAACTTTGTAAACTCATGTAAACAACCTAGATCCCCGCGGTCAGGGCATTAGAACCCATGTAAACAAAAGGGAACTCAATGATGAACTGTAATTGATTCCTATTCTTCTTAACGCTTGAAGTGTGTGAATATTGGACATTGAATCCATCATACATTTCCACGTCACATTTTAAGTGCAATCAAAGCCGTAGGCCATTTACGGCTAGCATTCAAGAAAGCTCAAACTAGACATATTACTACAGTTGACCTCATGGCTGAGCCGTGGATTACACTAAGGCTAAGCCGTATCCACGCCGTGGCCTAGCCGTAAGCTACATATGGCTAAGCCATTAGACAAAATATGGCTGAACCATAACGGCGGAAGAATTTAGTTAAAAACTTTGTATAGACGGTAATCCGTAACCTATACACGGCTAAGCCGTAGGAACACAGAAATTTTGAATAATTAGGGATTTTTAAAGACTTGTAGGGCTTTAGATATAGTACCTTTATCGTAATTAAAATAGCCTAATGGCAATCAAATAATAAGCAGTAAGAGTGTAGAGATGTCACCCATCCCCTTTGATTTTTAAAATTGTTTTCTGATGTCATGTCATGGGTGTTGGCATAAAAAGAGGTATCTAATGCCTAGACAATGTAACAGTAAGATTTTTGGTAACATATGGACATTGGATATTTTATGAATATATTGTATTGAATGAAAATGGAAACATGGATTATTTAACATAGGTTTGGCTAGTAAATATCCTTGTTATTCACTCAATCCAAATGCATTCATATTGCTAAGAAATCCTTGTCCTCAACGTGATCTAATCATGTACCCATTTTTCCTTATAAGCATTAAGGCAAGATCGGAGACAAAGCTTCTACTGAGTGTAAGCCCATGAGCCTAAATAGGGATAACTAGGGTTGAGAGGGTTCGAGCTCCAATAACTCATTTAAGTATGCATTGTGTGAATAACAATTATTTCGTTTAATTTCGATTTTTATGATTGAACACGATCTCAAGACCGGTAGATATTGTTTTGTATACAAACGAGTTGATTGCTATGTTTGATAAGAAAGTATGAACTATGATTAGTCTTAATGCATTGAGTCGGCACCACTTAGCTTGTACCCATAGGAGGTTCGACAGGACTAGATGCGGGTATTATATATGTTTCTTACTGCAGTAGTGATATGAAGAGTTGGTCCGTACTCTAAGGGCAGCTAGATGGTCTTGGCCAGACCGCTAGTGATTTCACCGAGTATGATACGCTCTCTTTTAGGGAGAAGATAGCCATGTGAATGCCAATTACTATGTTATTATACTTCTATTTATGATTCATTAATCATGCTTATTACATGCACAACATGCCTAGTTTATGATTATTGCTCTCTCTTTTTATTAATATATTCTAATTCAGGTGATGCATCATGATAGTCTTATGCACTTTATATTTGTTTAACCATCGTGTTAACAGTGCTACCCTTGGTGTTATAGGTACGAACCCAATGCCTATTCGACAATCAACGCAGTCCCGGAGGGAACCCCAATAGTATTTTAGGGTGTAGATGAGTGGACTGAGTATGACGTATTCTCCTAGTCATCCAACGTAGTGCGTTGCAGAGTTCATTTGGGTTACCTAGGTTTGGCCATGATTGGCCCATAGAGGAGCCATGCAATCGTTATCATTATTGGTTTAAAATTACTGTTGATAGATTTATTGTTTTGGATTATGTCTATGTTTAATATTTTGTTATCACATGCATGCGGATGGTTAAGTAATAGACTTTCGGTTATAATTATGAATGAATGTGGTTTTATTAGTGCTTATAATGAATTACAAGTGAATTATCTAGGTTTCTGCTTAATTATGCAATATGATTGATATGTGTATATGGATCTTCCTCACACATACCTGTGGAGTCTCCCTTATAGCAGTTCCTACGTATCTTGGTATGGCATGAATTGTTACGCATTACACGTGCCGCTCCTTGGGATCCACCTTAACCCCTAATTTTCGTGTTCGAGGTGTGATAGAAAACATATACAAAAATGTAATCTCTTGAACACCCATTCTCTACTTTCTCATAGGAAGACTGCCTCCTTAGCCATTTATAATCAATGCACTTAACCCATGAATTAGAACTGATCCAATTGTGTAAAAGTGCTTGCGAGAAGACGATAAATATAATGAAAATAAAGGTGGTGGGAGTACATGTGTGAGAGAGAGAGTATGATGCCCACCTCAGGGAGGAGCATCATAACTTTTGCATTCTGTAAGTTCGGACCATTAATTTTCGAGGCTATGGAGGGAGTTAGTGAATGAATAAAGGGTGGAGATCTCTATAGGACCATTAATTTCCTAGGAATTAATCTACAAGAAAAAGTGGTGGCAGTTGTTAGGAATGATAAATTGAGCTTGAGTTGGTTTCGTGATGGGTTGGGCTAAAGCTAAGGATTGTAACGCTTTGCTTTATTTAGCTCAACTAGGTTGATTTATACATCAACATCTGTTCCTTGAATTGGAAATTAGATTTTGATAGCTTTTGTTTCCGCATCTGAGTGAATTTTTTATTTTGTTTGTAAATGGCATGCTAGACCGATTGAAAGCTTTTTTTTTTCTTTCTTTCTTGATTGAATGATGCTTTGATTTTTCATTTTTTCGATTTTAAAGTGCATGTATTTTTTGCACAAAGCAGATTCAAATGAATAGAATCCCATTAGATGTTGTAATGTCTTTTAGCTTTTTGTTATGCTGATTTAGATTTAAAGCAGATGTTTTAAGAAGTTTGTGCTTTTGATCTTGATTCTCATTATAAATATCTGCATTTAGGGTTTAATCTTGTGGTTGATTAGTTGGAATTTACTCATTGGTCAAGGATGCTAAATATTATCAAACCATGGTTTTTAATGGCATTGGGTTTTGGTCTTCTGGGCATCTAATACTCTATTTAGAAGTGGTTGTCCATGAGTTAACCACCATAATTTTTTATTAAGACAATCTTTTGGATTGAGAAGAGGAACCTCTAGAGAATAATTTAAAATTAAAATTGAGTTCTATCCCTAATATCTCTAATTGCATGTGATTAGGTCAGATATGGACAGGAGTTGGATATTACATTATCAGAACTGATTTGGTGTGGAGTACATTGCCGGGATGAACTGATTTATTGATTTTGTAAAGGCAGATTCGGGTGGGGCAGTGGTGATTAAGTGCCCGTAAAACGATTGCTGTAACTAGCAGAAGCATGACTATGGAACTGTGAGAAATCATTTGCACATTTAAGGAATAATGATCTCATACCAACAGTGGACACATTGTGGGAAACCTATAGTTCAATCCAATGATTCGGATGAGAGCGAGGGTAAATCAAAAGAAAATCAGGATGAATACGATGAGTTGGTAGAGGACCATCATAGGGGAACTTACATGGAGGAAGATACTCAAGAGAGGGATGATGTGCATGATTTTAAAATTTTGTTAAAGTCTTCCCAGCATGGCCTATACCCAGCTGCAAAAGCTCATATACTTTGTTAGTGTTTGTCATCAAAATATTACATGTGAAAGTAGAAAGTAGGTGTAATAATAAGTCATTCAAAAAGATGAAGTTGAAAGATAAGATTAGGTACATTGGCCATTGAAATACCTTGAAGAGAACTAGCAATGGCGTAGAAGCAAGGCATTTAATGGTCTACCTGAGCTTGAAAAAAATTCTTTAGATTTACCGGTGCAAAAGGTACTAGATCTACTAGAAAAACTAGCGCTAGTCAAATTTGGTAGGAATAAGAAAAGACTGTGTGACTCTAGAGAATTGAATTAGACAAAGAAAAGCATTTTATTTGATTGGCCCTACTGGAAGTACCAAAAACTCCGACACAACCTTGATCTTATGCACACTGAGAAGAATATTTGTATAGCTTTGGTTGGAACAATTTTGGGTATAAAGGGCAAAAATAAAGACACCGAGAAAGCACGTAAGGATTTAAAATTATGGGCATTAGGCTAGAGTTGCATCTAGTAGACAGGGGAGATGGATCCAGCTTGAAGCCCCATGCATCTTACACATTGGAGCCAAAACATAGAAATGGATTTTATGAATTCTTGAATTTGATCAAATACCCGGCAGCTATGCGACGAACCTCTCAAGGTGTATAACCTCGAAAAATGGTAAATTATCTGGTCTAAGGAGCCATGATTGCCATATCCTTATCCAATGCATCCTTCCAATGGCTTGCATGGTTTTCTGAATAAGGATATTTGTACAATGTTGTTTGAATTAGGCAACTTTTTCCAAGAACTCTACTTGAAAACACAGAGACACAATGATTTGAAAAAATCAAAGAAGTAGATAGTTTTAATATTATGCAAGTTGGAGAGGATTTTCCTCCTACTTTCCTTAATGTGATAGTTCATTTATTGGCTCACTTGCAGAGCGAGGCTATGCTTAGTGGACCGGTGCAATATCGGTGGATGTACCGATAAAAAGATAATAGTTAATGGCCATTGATTAATTATTTATATATTAGTGCAATTGCCTTACATTGATAATTGTAATTATTATCATTGGTTGCTTAAGGTTTCTGAAGACCCTAAAAGGGTACATTGGCAACCGAGCTTGGCCAGAAGATTCAATCACCGAGGCTTACATTGTTAAAAAGTGTCTTACTTTTTATTCGATGTATCCAAGGCAGACTGATTGGGTAAAACACTACAATGATAGTGGCGAATGTGGCCTAGGGATGTCGGCCTTCACACAAACTGTCCATCTTATCGGATTGATGGCAAGGGCACATGATCCTTCTTAGGGAGAGAGTGACATGGCTCATTGGTTTGTACTGAATAATAGCCCTAAGGTGGAGCCATATCTACAGTATGTGCTTTAATCTAACAATATTTATGCTTTGCTTGTTAACTCCTTGATTCATTTTCTATTTTTACTTATTCATTAAAAGCCACCTTGAGTAGAGAACACAAGAATTTAGTGCAAAATAAAAAGGTAGAGAAATTAGGCAGAAACAACGAAAAGAATTTGCAAAATGGTTAAAAAAATGTGTAAGACATATAAAATAGTATTATTTTAATTTCTAGACATTATTGGATCACACTTCAAATGGCATTAGCGTAATATATTTGTCTTAATCTGCTTATGTAGATGAATCAATTGTGAACTCAAGGGTCACCATAAGCTACTGATGAGATGTGCTCATTAGCAAATGACCATATATCCCTAGTGAATCTTTATAATAAGTGTGATTGCAATTGTGTCCAAGACCACACTATAAACTGTGAGAAATGCCGTAGGAGCCAGAGTAATGTCTTGGTTGTGGAAGGGGAATACGAAGGGGAGAAACATGACTACTATGGATACATCTGCAAAGTCTGGGAGTTGTTGTATCTACACTGGGGTAAAGTAATCTTATTTGAATGTGAATGGTATAACACTAGTACCAAGCACAAGATAAGCATCAAAGAACATGTTACAAGCATTGATATCAAGGGTCGTTGGTGTAAGGATGATCTATTTGTCTTACCAAGTCAGGTAACACAAGTCTTTTACATCAATAACACCAATAAAGGAAAAAAATTAGAGAGTCATAGAACAGGTCAAGTCTCGGGGAGTGTGGGATGTACCAACTAAGCAGGATGATGATGATGATGCACCTAATGATGCATTTCAGCAAGATGAAACGATGTTTGTTGTCCCAGTCCTCGTTGATGGTACTAGTGTCTAATACTCTAGGGATAATATATATCCAGAAATCGTTCTCAGTGATGAGTCAATAGATGAGGATGGCCAAGACGAGGATGAAACACTTGTAGCATATGAAGACGAAAGAAGACAATGACGTACATAGCCAGTTTGACTCTGATATTGAATATGACATGTAGTGTCTATTTCAGGTTTTGCACATGTAACGATTAAGGAAATTAGTAAAGATCTTCTTTAAATTCATGACTTTGTCTTCAATTACATTTTCTCCTGTGATTTGTTCATATATGAATATAACGTTTCTATATTTCACATTTTATGCTTATTTATATATAAATCATAGTTGCAAAAAATGCCTTGCGGGAGGTCCAAAACGGCAAACGGCTCTCGAAAAAATCGAAAACTAACATGAGCACTTCGCTCAAAGGTAGAGTAACTTGTAGGAACTGACAGTTTGCAAATCGGACTCTTAATTAGAGAATTATATGCAAAACCTATGACTTCCAACACTTAGGCTCAAAAATCGCTTGCCGGAGGTCCAAAACGGGAAACTGCCCCCGAAAATTTAAAAATCGGAACGAGCATTTTGCTCGAGCGTTGTAAGGTCTAAACCCAAGATAATTATAATTAATAACAATTAATTTTATTTTTCTTTAATTAATATGTAATTAGGCTAATTCAACTTAGATCCCTTTGGTTTGGGTCGTGGATAGGTAGTCGGGTCGGATTTGAACCTTACTTAAGTAGTCAAGGGCCTTTTCTTATTTTAGAATTGCATGGTTTTGCATCAATAAGGCATCATATTAATTGCATTGAGTGTGTCTCATCTTGATGGTCATCTTTCATGTTTGGCCCAACTCAATTCGGACTCATCTCGGCCCAGTTTAAGCCCAACTTACTCAAATTGGAAAATATAGAAAACTAGTGGGCTTGTCTGCAATTTCTAGAAAACCTAACCATTTAAAAACACAAAACCCACTTCGTTCTCTTTCCCTTCCCTCATTTTTGCTGTAGCAACGGTTTCCTCTCCTCTTCCATGCTCTCTTCCTCAGCTTGTCTCCATTTTGGGCAGTAGAAGCTTTGCATGCAAGGGTTTGAGCTTATTCTTCTTCGTCTTCACTCTTCTTGCTCTTTTTCTTGGAATCTAAGGCCTTGTTTCCTTCCTTGTGATTGTAGGAGCCTTTAGGTAAGAAAATCCCATCACTATCTCCTTTCTTGGGTTCAATAGGGTCAAAAAGACTCAAGCTTGGAGCATGCATGCCTCAGATTCTCATTTCTCTCAATGCATGTCTAGATCATCCTTTAGTGAAGCCTTCTCCACCACCAAACTAAAGGGTAATTTGATTTGGGTGAAGCACTGAATTTAAGGCAAGTATAAGAGTGCACATACTCTACATGCATGATCAATTTTATTGATTCTTGATGAGCTCCTTCTAAGTACCAATTTACAGCTCTCTTTTGATCTTTAATTAAAGTTGTAAGATTAGTGTAGTGTTAATGTTGAGGTTGTGAATGAATGATAAAAATGGATGGTAAGGAGACCTAAGAATGTAGCATGTATGATCTCTTTGGTGTTTGAATGTGGGGGAGGTGAATAGGGGTAAAGGAGAAATCAGTTTGAAATTGATTTTACCCGGAGCAAAGTGCTTCAGGGCCGACCGTCTGTCCTGAAGCTCGATCGGTCGAATTCTTGTTCTGGAAGGTGTCCGACTGGTCAGACACAATACCCGATCGGTTGGGTAACCGAGAGTTTTGCCTTGGAGATTCTATTTAAAATTTGGTTACATGACTGACCATAGGCCTCCCATAGTCCATAGTGTAGCATAAGGAAGGACTACACCTTTGATCCTTGGCGAAACCGAGGTGTTTTAAGGTAATCCTACCTTAGGATTGTAAGTATAATCGAAGACCATTTAAGGCCTTAAAAGTAGAACCTTTACCTCGAATGAATTAATCCAACGGTAATTATACACTAAAAAGGAAGAGTGTTAAGCTGTTACTCATTTCCTCTTGACTTCTAGTTGTTTCCTGACGTCACGTCATGGGTATTGGCATAAGAAGTGGTGTCCATCACTTATACATTGTAACACTAAGATTTTTGTAACACATTGACACCGGACGTTTTATGAATACGCCGTATTAAATGGCTAAAGAAGCACAGATGTCTTAGCATACGTTGGTCCGTAAAATTCCTTGTTAACCTCTCAATTTAAATGCATTCATATTGTTAAGTAAACCTTACCCTCAACATAATTTAATCATGTACCCATTCCTCCTGTTGAGCCTTGAGGCAAAATCGGAGATGGAGATTCTATTGAGCATGAGCCCATGAGCCAAGATAGATGTAGCTAAGGTTGAGAGGGTTCGAGCTCTGATAGCTCATTTAAGTATGCATTGTTGATATTAGTTACTATGTTTAATCCTGATTTTTATGATTGGTTACAACGTCAAGATTGATATGCGTTTCTGTATATGTATGAGTCAATCACTATGTATGATAAGTATGAATTCTGATCAGTCTTGATACATTGAGTCAACACCACTTAGCTTGTACCCATAGGAGGTTCGACAGTACCGAATGAGGGTATTCAATATGTTACCTACTGGAATAGTTATATAAAGAGTTGGTCGACGCTCTTAGAGTAGTTAGACGGTCTTGGCCCGATCGCTAGTGGCTTCCCACAGTACGATATGCTCTCTTACTAGAGAAAAGATAGCCACGTTGATGCCAATTAGTGTGATGTTGTTTTCCTATCTATGATTCTTCATTCATGCTTATTCACATGCCTAGTTTCTGTTATTGATCTTTTTTAATCATTATATCATTTAATTTCAATTGTTACATCATGATAGCCTTACGTATCCTTATTTTTGCTTGACCGTTGTGTTAATAGTGCTACCCTTGGTATTACAGGTATGGAACCCAATGCTGATACGGCAATCGAAGCACCCCCGGAGGGAATCATAGCAGTACCTCGGGATATAAACGAGTAGAACAAGGATGATGTCTTTTATTAGTCATTCTCCACAGCACGTAATAAGGATCTTTTTGGGGTTGTTAGTGTGTAGCCATGGTTTGGCTTGTAGTAGAACTTGTTATCTTGTATTTTGGTTATGTTGTGGAACTCTTGTACCATGTGCATCTGGATGGGAAATTAATAGAGTTTGGTTTTATTAATGAATTAGCAAATGCTTTATTAATGTCTATGATATGTATAGGTGAATTCTCTTGGTTTCTGCTTAATTATTCAAATGTTGGATATGTATTTATGGATCTTCCTCACACGTACCTGTGGAATTACCCTTGTGACAGTTCGTACATGTCTTGATATGGCACGAATTGTCACGGGTTACATGTGTCGCACCTCGGAATCCACTATAAATCACCAATTCTCAAGTTCGGGGCATGACATACATAAGTATGGTATCAGAGCATTAATAAGTCAATTAAAAGACTTACCAACCCCTAGGGAAACGTGGTGAGGATACGATAAGTTCGATTGGGGAATAGATTTTGTATAAGGATTTATAATTTACCTTATGTGTTAAGGTGTTGTTGTGACTAGCCACTGTTATAGTTGTAGTTAATGGCTTCTGGATCAGGATCTGGTAACAATATGGGAGATAACGGACGTGATGATGTTGCGATAGAGGACATGGATCCTCCACCACCTCCACCTCCACCTCCACCTCCACCTCCACATCCTACATATGGTACAAAAGAACGCTTCATGATGTTGATGCATCAGTTGGTGGCAAGCAATGCCAATTAAACAGCAATGCAGATGCAGCTAGCAGCCTTATTGGAAAGACAGAATCAAGCTACAGATCCTAACTCCCTATATGAGAAGTTCTGGAAAAAAGGGACTACCGAATTTACTGGAAGAGAAGATCCACTGCAAGTGGATGAATGGTTTGAGCACACGGAAAATGTTTTCGATTCGTTAACTTGTACAGAAAAGCAACAAGTGATCTTAACCGCCTCTATGTTCAGAGATGTGGCAGATGTGTGTTGGAAGAGTATTCGTGATCATATCAATGTTATGCCAGAAGATACAGTCTGGGATGTTTTTAAGAAGCAATTCAGAAAGAAGTTTATCCCGAAGCATGTCAATAGCAAGAAAAAGGCGAAATTCCTTATTCTACAGCAAGGTACCATGACAGTAGCAAAGTGTGTGCACTCCTTCAGTCAGCTCTCCGGGTTTGCTATAGATTTGATTAATATCGAGGGAAAGAAAGTTGAAAGCTTTTTTGAAGGTTTAAGGCCAACCATTAAGGAACATGCTACGGCTTTCCAGCATCTAGTGGAGTATGACGACGTTGTGGAGAGAGCCTACGCATCTAAGGAAATTGAGAAGAGCCTATTCTTGAGTAAACCCAGGAAGAGTGCCCCACATCTGGAAGGAACCAACAGTATTCTAAGAAGCAGAAAGGAGTTACCAGTGGGTCATCAAGGTTGGTTTATGGCATGTGTGGGAAGAATCATGAGATAAACAAGTGCTGGAGAGTTACAGGAGCATGCTTTGGTTGTGCCTCGATGTACCACCATTTGTCAGAATGCCCAAAGAGGAAGGGTACCGATCAAGCCCCATCACCACAATAATACTCACAGCCTTTTAAGACGGCACCACCTATTCCTCCACATCATCAACAACAGGCAAGGCAGGGCCAAGGAAAAGCACGACAAGGACAAGGCCAACCAAGACAGGGTCAACAGAGGCAAGGACAACAGAACCGACCCCAAAGACAAGGCTGCGCATATGCAATAACTTCAGAGGAAGCGGAGGCGGCAGAGCACACAGTCGTAGGTAAGGTTTCTATCTGTGATATAGAGGCTAAGGTGTTGTTTGATTCTAGATCTTCGTATTTTTTCATTTCACCCCAATTCTCTAGTAGAATATGGAAGCAGCCAATGCAGCTATTGTACGTGTTGAATGTTATCACCCCTGTAGGCAAGAAGGTGATTTGTGAGGTTTACAACCCAGGTTGTAAGGTCCTGATTGGTGAGACGCAATTCCTAGTGGAACTTATCGTATTACCAATGCATGATTTTGATGTGATCCTAGGTATGGACTAGTTGACTAAATACATGGCTTGTTTGGATTATTTCCGTAAGGCTGTCATCGTGAAGGTTGATGAAGCTGGTTCAAGTGTTGTCTTCCAAGGTGAGAAAAGGAGTTCGAACACTAGGATAATTTCCACACTTCGAGCATAAATGCTAATTCATAGTGGGTGCGAAGGGTATATTCCTTTATTGTTGAAAAGAAGCCACCTAAGAAGTTAGAAGAGATTCCGGTAGTTTGTGAGTTTCCGGATGTGTTTCCAGATGAAGTTCCCGGTCTTCCTCCAGTTAGGGAAGTAGATTTTACTATAGAACTTGTACCTGGTACAGTCCCAATCTCTAGAGCTCCGTATAGGATGGCACCTACAGAATTACGTGAGCTGAAGGTATGGTTACAAGATCTATTTGATAAAGGATTTATTCATCCCAGTACATTACCATGAGGAGCCCTAGTTTTATTTAAGAAAAAAAAAGATGGCACCTTTAGAATGTGTATTGATTATAGGCAGTTAAATCAGGTGACAATCAAGAACAAATGCCCACTGCCTCGAATAGATGAGTTGTTTGATCAATTACAGGGTGCAACACATTTCTCCAAGATTGACTTGAGGTCTAGATATCATCAGTTGCGAGTTAAAGACGAAGATACACCCAAGATAGCCTTCAGAACTAGGTACGAGCATTATGAATTCTTAGTCATGCCATTTGGGTTAACCAATGCCCCAGCTATATTCATGGCCTTGATGAATAAAATCTTTTCACCTTATCTCGACCGATTTGTGGTGATTTTCATTGATAATGTATTGGAGTATTCCAAGACCAGAGATTAACATATTGAGCATTTGAGGACTTTACTTCACTTATTGAGAGATCATCGATTATATGCCAAATTGGATATGTGTGATTTTTGGTTGAAACAAGTTGCTTTCTTAGGACACATAATTTCAAAGGATGGACTTGCAGTAGACCCAGCCAAGATTGAGGCGATAACCAGTTAGCAAAGCCCTAAAACAGTTACTGAAGTTAGAAGTTTTGTTGGTCTTGTAGGTTATTATCGAAGATTTGTTAAAGATTTTTCCAGGATAGTGGCACCATTGACTAAATTAACTAGGAAGAATGAACTATTTGTTTTGTCGGATGAATGTGAATCGAGTTTCCAATTACTTAAGGAGAAGTTGATCTTAGCCCCAATCCTGTCTTTAGCAGAAGGTAGTGGTGGATTTGTCATTTGTACGGATGCTTCAAGAATTGGATTGGGATGTGTGTTGATACAAAATGGAAAGGTTATAGCATTAGATCCTGGCAGTTAAAGGAACATGAGAAAAACTATGCCACACATGATCTAGAATTAGCTGTTGTTGTCTTTGCTTTGAAGTTATGGAGATACTACTTGTATGGAGAGAGATTTGAAGACCATAGTGATCATCGCAGTCTTTAGTACTTATTCTCTCAACATGATTTCAATATGAGACAGCGTAGATGGCTTGAGTTTATAAATGACTATGATTTTCCAATCAAGTACTTTCCGGGGAAAGGAAATGTAGTGGCTGATGCTCTGAGTAGGAAATTGACTATTGAGATAGCAGCTATGCGTGGTGAGTGGTCTCTAGTAGAAGAATTTCAAGATTTGGATGTGGAAATTGAAGTCATGGATAATAAGGTCATGCTAGTAGCTATGTCTATCTTCGAACCAACCCTGATACAAGAAATTAAGGAGAGATAATGTGAGGACCTAGAATTCATCAAGATTAGAGGTCATATATCACTGAGACCAGATTTCAGGATGGTTGATGGTGTATTATATTTCAGGGATAGACTATGTGTTCCAGCAGTACAAAATCTAAAGGAGGCAATCATGACTGAAGCACATCATACTAGATATTCCATGCATCCTGGGAGTACTAAGATGTATCGAAATTTGAATGGCAGGTTTTGGTGGAACAACATGAAAAGAGATATTGCAGGTTTTGTGGCTAGATGTCTCACTTGTCAGCATGTGAAGGTTGAACATAAAAAGCCTCTCGGTTTACTCCATCCCCTACATATCCCCAAGTGGAAATGGGAAAACATGGATTTTGTCTTTGGGCTGCCTCGGACGAGCAAACGTCATGATGCTATATGGGAGATTGTTGATCGATTGACAAAATCAGCCCATTTTATTCCTATTAGAAAAGGGATGAAATTTCATGAGATGGCCAAGATCTTCACAGATGAGGTTACGTGGTTACATGGTACCCCAGTGTCTATAGTTTCAGACAGGGATAGTAGATTCGTTTCTTCATTCTAGCAAACTTTTTGGAAATCTATGGGCACCCAACTCAACTTTAGCACTGCATACCACCCATAGATCGATGGACGATCAAAGCGTACAATACAGACTCTTGAGGTATACTTCGAGCCAGCGTGTTAGACTTTGGAAAAGAATGGGATGAACACCTTTCCTTGTGTGAATTTGCATATAACAATAGTTATCACGCAAGCATCGGAATGGCTCCATTTGAAGCTTTGTATGGACGTAAGTGTCGTACACCATTGTGTTAGGAAGAAGTTGGAGTTAAAAGTTTCCATGGACCTTCTCTTGTTGCAGATACAACGGTGAAAGTATAGAAAGTCCAAGACAGATTAAAGGTTGCAAGGTCTCGTCAAAATAGCTATGCTGATAACCACTGTAGACCTCTCGAGTTTCAGGTGGGAGATAAGGTTTTCTTGAAAGTCTCCCCAATGAAAGGTACTATTAGGTTTGGACAGAAAGGTAAGCTTGCTCCGCGATTCGTAGGTCCTTTTGAAATTCAAAGTAGAGTTGGAAATTTGGCGTATCTATCGGAATTACCACCTCAACTCACTGGAGTTCACAACGTATTCCACGTATCAATGCTTAGAAAATATCTTGTAGGAGCACTTCACTTGAGGGTAGAGTAACTTGTAGGAGCTAATGGGTCACAAAATGGACTCCCGGTTGGAGAATTAGAAGAAAAAACCTATGGTTTCTAATACTTAGGCTAGAAAATTGTCTGCTAGAGGTCCAAAACAGGAACGGCCTTTAGAAAAATCGGAAACTAGCACGAACACTTCGCTCGAGGGTAGAGTAACATGTACAAATTGACAGTTCACAAATCAGACTCCTAGTTAGAGAATTAGATGCGAAAACCTCCGATTTTTAACACTTGCGCTAAAAAACTGCTCGCCGGAGGTCCAAAACATGAAACAGCCGTCGAAAAAATCTAAAACTAGCATGAGCACTTCAGTCGAGGGTAGAGTAACTTATAAGAATTGACGGTTCAAAAATTAGAGTCCCGGTTAGAGAATTAGACGTAAAAACGTACAATTTCCAATAGTTAGGCTCAAAAACCGCTTGCCGGAAGTCCAAAATAGGAAACGGCCCTGGGAAAATAAAAAACTGGCATGAGCATTTCAGTCCAGGGTGGAGTAAATGATAGGAACTAACAGGTCGTATGTAACACTCCGACCCAGCTTGACCTCGTTTAGCGACTAATTAATGTTGCTTTTGTTTTTAATTGTGTTTTGCTTTTGTTTTGATTTCGTTGCTAGTCATGAATAGATAGTTGGGTTGAGTTTGACCTGGATTAGGTAAACCAAGCCCTTTTTCGTAAGTTTAGCTTTTCTAAGAAATGGTCATTTTCGTATCATCTTGGTGTCAACACATGTCTTTCGTTGAGCTCGTTAACTTCCGTAACTATGTCATTTGTAACCAATATTGTTTGATTCCGTTGGACCCGGATTTGACTCGAACTGGAAATTGTTTTATGACTTGGACTTCATTGCAATTTTGCCTTTAATCCTCTCTTATAAAAGCCATCACCGACTCAATTCCCTCACTCTCTTCTCTCCTCTCACGTTACTTTCGTTGAAGACTCTCTCTTTCTCTCTCTCTCGAGTCTTCTCCACCATCGAGCCAAGGAAGAGGAAATGTGCTTTTGACTTTTGATTCCTCTTTTTAGGTGAGTGTTAGATGAGCTTTGAGTTGTAATATCTTCTTCTCCTCCACCTTTATTCTTGTATTCTTGAGTTGCACTCATGGTCCTTTCATGTTTCTTCCTTTCCTTGCATGCATGGGAGATTAGGTGTGTATTGGACGTGAATTGAGCCCCAAGGACAACAATTGGAGTGTTAGAACTCAATTGAGGCAAGTATAAGCATAATATATATGAACCCATGTTGGTATTCGCTTGATTTTGGTTAATTCACATGAGTTTGCAGGGAAAACATGTTTACAGCCCAATTTGATATCATACTCCCTTTCTTTGTTGAAGTTTTGCTCATTTGATGTCGTTACAGGTTTTCTGTATTTGATTCAGAAATTGGCCCAGCGCATGCACGGCTAAGCCGTGAAATGTGCTATGGCTAAGCCGTAAAACACACTACGGCTAAGCCGTGACCTAACCATGAACCCAGCCGTAGATCAATACAGGGTGACACCTGAAAATAACCAGGAGTATGTAATTCTGCGACTCCTCTACGGCTTAGCCACGGCTAAGCTGTGTAGCCTTCTACGGCTAAGCTGTAAGAAGCTTACGGTTAAGCCGTAGGGTTACCTACGGCTGAGCTGGCTGACATGAACAGTAAGAAAGGTAGGAAAAGAAAGAGACTTGTAGGACCTTTAAAGTAGAAGGTAGGCAACTTCGACTTGCCCAACGGAGCATGATAAAATACGTGAATGATCTCGAGGGCTACGAATCATTCATGTACGTTATCCAGTTGTTAAGCACCTCCCCATGGGTGTTGGTTTAAGGGACTTCGGTGCACCAGCTGACACAATGCAACACTAGACAACTGTGCAGCGGATAACTTAAAACAACATCATCATGCACGGTTAAAAACACTAGATAATTAAATTAAAGTTGGATAGTAAATGAAGGTGATCCGATATGGTAAGATTTGCTTGCATAACATATTGTATTTCGATCATTGATCTCCACTCTTTAGCAGAATCATTGCATGTAACATCGAAAGTCATACTATGTGCCCACCTTGAGTATGTATGTATTTATGTTATCAAGCTTACACGTATAAGACATGTTCTCGGATATGCACGCAGGAAATGTTTGTCACGATCTACTCAGGGTTTTCATGATTAACTCTGTATAGTCAGGCACTACTTAGCCTCAGCCTTAGGATCCCGATAGGGTGAATTTGGTGTAGTTTTCATGGCCTTGCTGCAGTAAGGAAACGTCTTGGAGAATCCGGACCCCAGGAACCCGAGACCCATTCGTACCGTAGCCCAGACAATGGTGTTCTCTACACGGATATAAGATCCCTCTTTTGGGAGCATATGGCAATGTAGTTGCCAACTAGTTATGTACACAGCATGTATACATTGATTCACATAGCATGTTTCTTTCTTGCATTGTAGTTTAGTATACGAATGTGCCCTGTTATGATTTTCATGATGTTCTCTATTCTATTAGATACAGCATGTGTTAACTTATTATGGTTTATACTTTGTTGAATCGTTGTATTCACGAGTTGTCTTTGGTGTTGCAGGCTCAGATACCCCAACCGACCCCTCGTCGGTCGACCAGACTCCAAGTGAGGCCCCCGAGGTCCCATCAGAACTAGAGGAGTGGATGTAATCACTCCATTGGAGAGTACCCTGGACATTCATTGCATAGGAGTCGTCCTTATTTTGAGATTTGTTACGATTGGATCTTATCATGATTTATACATATTTATTTTGTTTCATTTTGTAAAACCTTCATGTATATATGTCAGTTCTGTTTTCATATTCTCTTTTTGCATTGTTTAGTGTGATGTTTTGATATCTAAAGCTTCCGCGTATATGTTTGGCACGTGTAAACCTTCCCTTGTGCGTGTGCATTTAGACTAAGTCTACGTGTACAAGCACGGGAGTACGTGTGTCACCGGTTTGGCTTTTGCTAACTTATGAACTCCTGGGCTCAGGTTGTAACATCGTAAATCAGACTCCTCATTTGAGTATTACACAAAAACCTACGATTTCCAATAAATAGGCTCGAAAATCACCCGCCGGAAGTCCAAAACAGGAAACGGCCCCTAGAAAAATAAAAAACTAGTACAAGCACTTTGCTCGAGGGTAGAGTAATTTGTAAGAACTGACGGTTCGCAAGTCAGACTCCTGGTTAGAGAATTAGATGCAAAAACCTAGGATTTTCAACACTTAGGCACGAAAATTGCCCGCCGAAGGTCCAAAATGGGAAACGGCCTTCGGAAAAATCGAGAACCGGCATGAGCACTTCCTTGAGGTAGGGTAACTTGTAAGAACTCATAGTTCGCAAATCGAACTCCCGGTTAGAGAATTAGACAAAAAAACCTATGATTTCCAACACTTAGTCTCGAAAACTGCCCATCGGAGGTCCAAAAAAGGAAACGGCCCTCGAAAAGATCGTAAACTGGGACGACCACTTCGCTCGAGAGTAGAGTGACTAGTAGGAACTGACGGTTTGCAAATCAGACTCTTGGTTAGAGAATTAAATGCGAAAACCTAGGATTTCTAACATTTAAGTTCGAAAATCACCCGCTGGAGGTCCAAAAAGGGAAACGGCCCCCACAAAAATTGAAAACTGGCACGAGCACTTTGGTTGAGGTTAGAGTAACTTATAGGAACTGATTGTTTGTAGATCGCAAAAATCTAGGATTTCTAACACTTATCTCAATAATTGGCCGCTGGAGGTAAAAAAATAGGAAACGGCTACCGGACGGCTCTGAAACCAGCACAAGCACCTCACTTAGGACCAAAGTATCTTATAGGAACTGACAGCTCATGAGTCGAACTCTTGGTTAGAGAATTAGACGTAAAAGGTTAGGTTTTTAACACTTAGGCTCAAAAATAGGCCACCGGAGGTCGAAAGTAGGAAACGGCCCCACCTAAAAATCTAAACCAACACGAGCACCTCAGTTGAGGCTAAATGGAATTGTAGGCATTGACAACTCTTGAATCAGACTCTTGGTTAGAGAATTAGATGCAAAACCCAAGGTTATTAAACATTTAGGCTCGAAAACAAGCTACCGAAGGTCGAAAATGAGAAATGACCCTCGAAAAAATTGAAAACTAGCAGGGATACCTCGTTCGAGGCTAAACTAACTTATAGGAACTAACGGGTCATGAATCGGACTCTCAATTAATGAATTAGACCTAAAAATGTTGGATTTTTAAGACTTAGGCTCGAAAATGGGCTGTCAGAGATCAAAAATGGGAAACAGTCGCTGAACAGCATGAAAACCGGCACAAGTACCTCGCCGAGGCCAAAGTAACTTGTAGGAATTGACGGCTTATGAATCAGACTCTCGGTTAACAAATCTGATGCAAAAATAAAGGATTCTCAACACTTAGGCTGGAAAATAGGCTGCCAAAAAAAACCTAGGAAAAGATGCTATATATACATGTTTATCTTACATTTGTAATTTAATTGATTGAAAAGATTCCAATTGTTCTTATCATTGCAGATTGATCAACGCTTTGGGGTAGGTTGCAGACTTATAGGGGTGTTTTGTTTTCTTTTTAGTTTATTTGTATTTGTATATTGGACATTTATATAGGATTGTATCACTTATTGTAATATTTGTTATATGGGATGAATGACTTGATGAAAAATAGCGATGGTTGTTTGTTTATTTAGCAACTCTTGTATGTATACATTTGTTATGTTAGATACAAGTACATGAACAAGTTTATGTTTGATACAGGTGTATGAATAGGTTTACAGGAAAATTATTTTCAAAAAATAAATAATATTTTTATATCAAAATATTTTTGCCGACGAAAAGAGGGATTTACCGATGTTTAAAAACGTTAATAAAAATATATTACGTTTTTTTTAAATTACAAATATTTTTACTTACATTTTTTAAAACGTCAGCAAAGATTTATTACATTTTGTTAAAAATTAGGAATATTTTTACCAATGTTTTTTAACGTCGGGGAAATGTTAATTGAAAATTTTTCAAAAAGGAAAAATGAGTTTACATACAGTTTTTTCATCTGTAAAAGTAAAACCAAAATTAAGAAAAATGATATGAATTTACCGATGTTTTTTTAACATCAGTAAAATTAAATTCAAAATTTTAAAAAGAGGGATAAATGATTTACCGAAGTGAAAAAAAGTCGGTAAAGCAAAACAAAAATTTGAAAAAATAAAATGAATTTAGCAACATTTTTTAACGCTTGTAAAATTAAATTTAAATTTTAAAAAAAGGGATAGATGAGTTTACCAACATTAAAAAAATCGGTAAAAGTAAAATAAAAATTAAAAAAAAAGGAATGAGTTTACTGTGTTAAAAACATCGGTAAAGTAAAATGAAAATTAAAAAAAATGAAATGAGTTTACCAATGTCAAAAAATGTTGGTAAAAGTAAATTGAAAATTTTAAAAAAAATGAAATGAGTTTACTGACATTAAAACATCGGTAAAAGTAAAATGAAAATTTTAAAAAGACTGAAATTAGTTTACCAACGTTAAAAAGTGTCGGTAAAGTAGAAATTAGCATCGGTGATGATGTAATTTTGGCCAACGGAATTAAATTCTGTCAGTAAAATCTTTTATCCACAACTTTTTATCGACGATCGGCCAATGCAAATTATTTCGTCAGTAAAGGTATATATTGACGTTTTGGTCTCATTTGGCGACAAAAATTTTCATAGCTAAAAATGTAAATTGTTGTAGTGAATTAAGTGAGCTTTCTCTGTAGACATAGGTAGTTTGGCTGATCCACATAATTGCTTGTGTATCATCTTACATGCTCTTACATCTTTAGTAAGTATTCGGAAATTGAGCTTCTTTTTCAAATTTACAGTGATGGTTTCTGTTTCAACATACCCTGTAGGAATCATTGAAAGGATGATCCCAATCATTGGATTGACCACCCTTTGACGTGGATGATTTGAAACTCACCTTGGTGACCTTGTAAATTCCAAAACCTGGGTTTTCTCATTATAGGACAAATTATATCAATTTGAGTGTTGAAACACAAAAGCTTTGGGTTCAGAAACAAATCCAGTTAACATATTAATGTCATGAATTGTGATTTGCAATGGATAAGGTAGAAGGAGGGTTGTCTCAATAATAGTGTGGTTGGATAAAGTTTAAAACAAAAATGTTGACAACATCTGATGATCATGAGTAAGTGCTTCTGGGTTGTTGTAGCACCTTTGACCAAGTGTAATTGTTACCTGCATAGGATATTAGTTATCAGTAATGTCGGTGAATTTTGAAACTATTTGATCTGAGAACTATCAGATCAAATAATTTTTAAGCTATTTAAATTGTTAGAGAAAGTGGTTGATGAGAAGTATAGGTGACCGAAGAAGTTCAATTCTAATGTAAACAGAAAATCAAACATCCTTACTTTCAACTTGCAAACATTTTATGGGAAGTGGAAACACCAACATCTTAGTTTTTAGCATCTCACAAACTATGTGGGCCGGCTGTGGGGTATGGGTGGGACGGGAGCTCTTGATGTGGGATTGATTAACGTACATAGTAGATAAAAAAAGCCTTCAAATCCATCTTACATGGTCATTTGTTCTCAACTTTAATCATTTAGAGAGAGAGAGAGAGAGAGTAGATCAAAAGAGCCTTCAAATCCATCTTACATGGTCATTCATTCTCAACTTTAATCATTTAGAGAGAGAGAGAGAGAGAGAGAGAGAGAGCTAGAGATGCTTTTTGGGTTTAAAACGAAAAGAAAACTAGATAGTCTTCTTTTGCATATTCAATTCTGTGTGTTTTTTATCCAAGTTTCTATTTTTTCTGTCAAAATTCTCAGATGGGTCTATTTAAGTTTCCTATCTTCTGCAATTATGGGGTAGAGCAATTGAAGATGCCCTGAAATTGTTTTCAATTCACAAATAATTTGAAGTTGCGATTTGAATTTAATTAGTTTCTCGGTCTAATTCCATCTTCTTTCTTTTGTGTTAATTTCATTTTATAAAATTGTTTGACTAGGTGAGATGGTAATTAGAAATTGAAGAGTGCTGGCTTGTAGTTTTGTACTCGTAGCTAGTTATTCTTTTGAAGATTCCAACATTATCTTTTGTCAACTATCTTTGATAACAGAGACTCTCAATGAGATTTAATTATATATATTTTTTTGCTCTTGACATTACCATCATCATTAAATCCTTATCTTAGCTGATTTGATTTGTTTTCAACATCATATTATAATCAAAGCCTTATTTCAACTATTCTATCTTACAGTGAATACTACTACCATCATCGTCTGTGTTGTTATTAATGATGCAATGAATTTTGAAGTTAAATGTCCATTCATCCATTTTTATTGGGTTTTGTAGTGATTTTTTTTTCCTTTTTTTGTGGTCACTCATCATAGATGAATTTGTGTGTGTGTAGTGTAAGTGCCTAAGCCTTTATAACAAAGCGAGTCATATACTCATATTTGAAAGCTCAACTACCTGCACAGTCTTAGCCCTATGAAAAGGAATTCCATACTTTTATTTTCGTATCCCTTAAAGGGTGTAATTTCATGAGATGCAGGTACACAAGTAGCCTTGGTAATAAAAGAGTTGAATTACTTGACATGGGAGCTTGAAGTAGTGACCCCACAGCATTGTGAGGAAAATGTAATGTAGTGTTCTTGTTTTGACAGTTATAGATTTTAAAATCTTTAATGCATGTCTAAATGATCTTTTCCTAGCAATTTCTTGCTTGTCACACAAGCATGATTTATTCTACCATGCCTTGACATTTGTTGAAATTTTCTATTTTTGCATAAATGTCTAATCAAGAACTTATCAATGCTTAGATGAAGGCGAAAATAATTATAATCAATGTCCATAATCAGTTTGATTTATTCTAATCAAGTTACCTACGTTTGATATATAAAAACAAAAACAGATCATCAAGAAAAAAATTATACACTTCCCTAAACATCTTATGTATGCCTTTGGAACACTATCAACATTTGGTTGATACGGTTTCCTATCTGCTGTATATTGGCTTACATCTTGTTAATTTGGTCTTGCTTGGAAACCATCATTTCCTCGGTTTCTCCGCCTCCATTGTTCTCCTGTATTCACCAATTGAAGCTCGTGGGCCATGCCTAATCTGAAGGTGTGAACTCGGCCACTTCTATTTTTTACCATGACTTGGGAAAAGATCTTATCCTGGGTTGTGCAATTATTTGAGCTTGCGAGCTACTGGCTAGATCTTTAATCTACCTCTCTATGCAATTCATAATAAAATATTTTTTATGTTGCAAGGGAATTCATAATAAAATATTCCTGTATGTGAAGGTAACTCTATTTAGAGGTAACTGTTCATGGTAAAGAACAACCAATTGCCAATCACTTTTTCAGTAATTGTTATAAAATAGAGAAGTAGAGGATCTTTAAGTTGTACCTTCTTCCTTGAAAATGAAGAGAGGTCACAAATAGATTTGAATTGCCTCAAATAGTTAGAGAGAGAACTTGTACCTTTCTTAATGAGCTGCATTTTGGAGAGCAATTCAAATTCATAAGCCTAAGAATTTTGAGCTAATGCATCAACCAAACCTTGCCATACATCTCCTGAGGATTCTAAGCCTACAAACAGTCCAAGAAATTCTTCAGAAAGTGTACTGGTTATCCATGCTTTCAGAAGTCCATCAGTGCGAACCCATGACATGAAGTTTGAACTCTTGACTCCATTGGTAGAATTGGCATGTGAATTTGGTATTATCATTTTGCCAGTGATAAAATCTGCAACTTCTTGGCTTTCAAGGAGTGCCAAGATCTATGTTTTCCAAAGTAAATAATTCATAGGTGTTAACTTCAGAGAGACAAAGTTAATAAGATTGATAGTAGTTGGGTATGAGTATTTGGGTGAGGTAGAAGGAGCCATGAACAGAGAGTTGCTCTGAAACCATATAAAATAGAAAAACAAAGGATCTTTAAGTTGTACCTTCTTCCTTGAAAATGAAGAGAGGTAAACTTACTTTATTTATAGATGCAAACAGTTACATAACGAGTGAACTCAGGTGATTCTTAGTTAGAGACAATCTCTGGAAATCAGTCATTTTGAAACTATATATTTAAGGTTTATTTTGAATTGCAACAGTATGGTTGAGTTGGATCCATGAGTTGGAGCTGCTTATTTATCTTAGCTTTTATTTAGATTTGGAACCGTCCATCTTATGTGATGGATTGATTTCTTCATCAATTATGACTAGAAGTGTTTTCATTAGCTGATACTATTTGTTGGCACTATTTGATCCATTATAGAGGATTGCATCTATTCAATTCCAACAGATTTTTCTTTCCTCACCTAATTGGAAACCTACCATTTTTAAAGCAAAGAATAAATAACAAAATAAATACCCAAATTTCATGCATTGAAAGAACTTTAAGAAAGAAACAAAGAATTAAAAAACCACGCATCATTATAACAATCAACAGCAAACATCCGTCTCCATAATTCAGTATTAAAGTTATCAATCTATATAAATTCAAAATTCAAGTATTTAAAAGAACAAAAAGAAGAGGAAGAAGAAGATAGGCAACCAATATTCCAAATTTGGACAAACGCGAACAATTACACAATGAAATCTACCAAAAAAGGAAACCAAAAAAGCATTAAACAAACTGTAATCAGGGTCAAGCCTCTGTGAGAACTGTACTCACACACCTACCGTAAGAACTTTTTATGGGGCCCACTTGTGGTCCTACTTGAAAATGAAAACAGGGGGATAGAAAGATCTATATGAGACCACACTTAAATATCAAGTTTAGCCTTAATCACACGTCTTTAACACCTTCATTCATGGCCAACAAATATAGTCCATTTGAATTGGTTCACACTCGATTCAACAGTCCAGTAAATTTAGATTTAACCAAATATTGGGGCTTGTAACTATCAGAGGAGTCCTTGTGTACTATAAAATTTGGATTGGATGATAGATGGGCCCACCTAGACTTCTCACAACAAAGTGGTGAGAACTAGTTCTAATAAGATTATTATATTGTAAGGTGGGGTATCGCTCCCCGTTTTACAGAAGGGTAGAAAAGAGGATAAGGAAGTAGGAAAATGAAGAAGAATAGAGAGAAGAAGAGAATAAAAGAAAATTGGGGAGAGGAGTTACAGCTAGGTTCAGTGCTGGTTCTAGTTATGCATAGAGAGAGAAGAGGACAATGGGAAGTGGAGATGGTGGTTGAGGAAGAAACAAGGGGAGAAGGGGAAAGAGAGAAGAGAAGAAGTATGAAGAAAATAAGAAGAAAATGAAGATCAATAGAGAAGGAAGGATGAAGTTGAAAGGAGAAAAAAAAACGATGGAGAAGAGAGGGAGAACAAGGAAGAGGAAAGGAAAACAGGGAAGAAGAAGAGAATAGAGACGAGCAAACATTGAATCCTACACCTTTGTTCGATTTTGGCCTGGGTGCAGTAGAAGAAGAAGATGATGGGCAAACATGTGTTAGCAGTACTGGGGATGCCAAAGAGGAGAGAACGGCAAGGAAGAAGAAAACGAATAGAAAGAATTAAGGGGAGAGAGAGGGAGAGAGAGAGAGAGAGAGATGATGATGATGATGATGATAATGATGATGATGATGGTGGTGGTGGTGGATTTTTGCATTTTGGACTCGAAAGGCAAGAAGAAGGAGAACAGGAAGGTGAGGAGACGAACAAAGCTGATTTTTTTAGGTGTGGCTGGGTTTGGTGGATTCGATGGCTGAGGAAAGAGGAAGGAAGAAGCAAAAGAAGAGAAAAGAAAGAGAAGAACAAGATGCAGGGAAAAATGGAGAATGAGGAAGGAGATGATGGAGGGGTGGCCGTTGTAGAAAGGAGGGGAAGAAGAAGAAAGGGGCATCACTCCACCCCACCATATAAAAAAATAAAAAATGAAAAAAAGACCCTAGGGGACCCATTTTATGCACAAAATTTATCTAGGACCAATTTCGTGTAGTGTCCAAATAGGAGGTTTTTTCCCATAATATCTTTAAAATTTTATAACTACTTTTGATATTCTTTAACAATTTTAAAACAAAAAATTATGTAGTACGGTGGGTGGAATAAGTCTTCAAAATTTTCAAGTAAAAGGTTGTTCGACTCTTTACAAGCATTTGGGAAGTCAAAATTAAAATTACAACTGTTCGGCCCCTGCATGAAGTTAGAATTAATAAGGTCCTTTACGATAGAGAGGGTTCAAATTAAAATTAAAAAACTCAATCAATGGCTTTAATATATAATAACTAGTGGGATTCCCTTCAATCACAGTAAAATTTAAATGCATCTCAGATTTTTAGTATAGTAGCTTTGACTATCTTTTCTTTTTTTTGGTGCCCAGCTTATGAGGTGGGACTACCCCAAATTTAGCCTGAGGAAAGAAGAACTCTAGTGAGGTGAGACAGTTAAGAAAGTAAACCAAAATTGAGAAAAGGTGGCATGGAGTTTGGTAAACTTACACCTCACGGGCTTCTATTCTTCCCTCTTGCCATAAGCGTGACTGAGACGTTGTGGGGCTCAGTGCTCCATTTCACAGTGACAAGACCTAGAGAGATGCCGTACGGGCGATGCAAGCAATTGGATCTGAAATAGACGTGGGAGACTTGAGACTTCTACCGCTCTCTTTAATTGTCTTTTAGAAAATTCAGCGAATATGTTTCGACCTGCACTAAAGGAGAGAGCTTTTGTAAAATGTCATTTAAATTGAAACAGAAAGACGTCCTATGGAATAATAATCACCCAGAATAGGAGGGGTCTTTCTTTTTTTCATAAAAAAATAAAAAAAAATACAGGAGTGTGTTTGCTGATTTTCCTAGATTCCTAGGGATCATCCAAAATCTTCTGTCACAAAAATCACACGGTTTCTTTTGCAAGGGACCAAACACAGGACACGCGATAGAGGTTTTCCTTTTGATAACCCAACAACGAGGGCATCATCCGAAGCCACGCCAGCACCATTTGTGGCTGAGATGAATTTCAAGAACGAATTTAGATAGTTTCCTCGGCAAAATTTCATATTAGTCCAGCTAAACCCAACAATTTTAGTCAATTCACACATCTTGACACTCATTATACCTGTGATGCAGCTTTAATAATGATGATAATGACATCAAGCTGTCTTAAAAATTAGTACAAATCAGAAGGCGGTTCTTTACATAAATTATTTATCTCAAGGTAGGAAAACGCGCATCTACCAAATAGTCTCATTTTCAAAAATAGGAAAATTTGGCTGAGGCAACTTGTTTTGATAAGTTGTATGCATTACTAATTATTTGAGGTTAGCGGTGACCAATTTAAAAATGGTGATTCAAGCGTAATTTGATACTTATATTTGAACTGTTACATTTGATGTTTAATAATGTAATATGAAATATGTACTATTTCTTATTGACAGAGTAGAAAAAAGTGTATGAAATTGATTGTCTTCTCTTTCAGCTGGAGGCCTAGCCTTAGTCTGCAGGGATAGGCCAAAGGCGTAGGTAGTGCAAGCCGTACAAAGGCTTTGCACACTTGGCTCAATCTTTGTAAGTTGTATGTATAGTAAGTATAGCCCTCAATACAGCCCTTTCACATGCCGACATGAGCCAGAGAGAGAGAGAGAGAGAGAGAGAGAGAGAGAGAGAGTGAGTGTGTGTTGTGTTTATGATTATTATTATTATTCTTCTTCTTCCTAAATTCGGACTTGACTCTTTAAAGATACAGGCCTGAGCGTTGCCCTAGCTCTGGGCAAGGATATCCAGGTTGAGGCTGACTTTAGAGATGACGCCCAAGCCCAGCCCGATCTCACCATAGGCCTTGAGTACATGGCATGAGCCTGACGCACCTTACAAATGTTAGGCCCAAGCCCACCCATAATTCAATCAGGTTAGTCATGCTGGCCAGGTTTTGGGCTATTTATCACTCCCAAGGCAGGCCCATTTATTAAAAGGGCCAAAAATTTAGATCCATACTCGGCCTGAAAACTAAAACATCAGGCTAGAACCTAGCCAAAGTTTGCTGGGCCCGGGCTCACCCGCTCCTTGAGCAACTCCGGTCTTATGCAAGGCCAAACATATGACAGTTGATAATGATTCTCCTTCAGCAACCCAACTACGAGGGGATTATCCAATGGAATTATTTGTGAAAGTCTAATTATGGAAGGGTTGACTAGGCAATTTTTAAGGTTCCTTGCTACACTTTTTTTTCCCATTAGGGTCCATGTGAATGGGAAAAAAGGAATTTGGATGCTTCCTAGTATGACTAGAGAGATCTTTTTTCTAGTGCAAGAAACTTTATCATTAGATTTTGGGCATAGTATGCCGGTTAATTTAAAGTCATAAAATGGATATTGTTCATTAAACAAAGATCAAAATTTTATTTTATTTTATTCATTTATGGCATTATTTGCTTGTTAATCTAAAGTCATAAAATGGATCGTCAAGAAGTAAAGATGAAATATCTATTTTGTTTTTTCATTTTGTGCCCTTATTATGACTGCCTAATATTAGATATACTTTCCATGAATGGATAAGATCTCAAGTCCTCCTTTTATGTGCACGCCCAATGGGCTACCTGCATAAACTCTAACCAAGTGTTTTATGTATAGATTCTGCAAAGAGCATTAGTTAGCAGGAGGATCATTTACCCCAAAAAAAAAAAAAAAAAAGAACTGCACGAGGATGTTATATAGTCCCCGCCTAGTCTGCATTGACGTGCGCATCCTAGGTAACATGGTTTGTTTTGGTTGGAAGCAATAAAAAAAAATTTTTTTTTTAACTAAGAGAGTTATTGACATGACATACTTTCATCTAAGTAAGAAATAT
The DNA here is from genome assembly GCA_037013555.1 of Sextonia rubra. NCBI lineage: Eukaryota > Viridiplantae > Streptophyta > Magnoliopsida > Laurales > Lauraceae > Sextonia > Sextonia rubra. The sequence continues at coordinate 130,314,967 of JASUAD010000001.1, forward strand.
TTGGTGAGGTCTGTTATGAGGGGATCCCCACTCTAGATTGAGATAAGGCTCATGAATAGGAGCGCTCATTGAGGACGTAACTAGGTCAAGTTCAGCGCGAGTCACCAGTAAACCTGGATTTTGCTGACTCTGATGGATCCAACTAGACGCAAGCCTGATCTGATGAATCAAAACCGCTTAGTATGAAATATAAACCCCTAATGCATGCATTTACAATGCCTTGCTGATCGACGCAGAAATCTACACGTTTATTTAATCAAATACAGTATCTTGTAACATATATGAGAATCAGTCTTGTGAGGGTGGTCCTCACGGTCCACATGGTGTAGAACGCCAAGTGAGACCCATCTTATGACCCATTCAGATGGACCACACATGCACAAACCCCATGTAGAAATTGAGTACCATGGATTTGCACATATTCAAATGAACTGAACTAATATTTTTGTTGTTTGATATAATTTTGTTAAACTTGTGGATTACGGATAAAAGAGTTAGAGGTATTGATTGACTTCAAACTTGATAATTAGGTTGGCCCCACTTGGATCTTTTAATCCCCTCTATCTATGATTAATGGGTCCCAAGATGGCTCCACCAGGTGTTTAGCGCTGTACGGACTTGTTGTGCGCGTGTGTGTAAAGGCAACCAAGATCAAACAATCACCACACAAGAAGACAAGAGATTTACGTGGTTCGATAAAGATGCCTACGTCCACGGGAAACTAATTTCCACTAGGTTCTTCTCCAATCTGTGAAACCACAGCCTTGGAATCTCAGCCACTCTCAGCCTCTGACTAGGGTTATAGATTACATCATATATATAACCATTACATCCTTATCTCCCAAAAACTCTATCTCAAGAAAAAAGGAAAGTCCTAATCTATTAGAAAACTACTTTTGATAAAACAGGAAATTCCTAATATCGTTAGGGAAATCACCCCAGATACTGAACCCACTGATGGTTTAAACCCACATGGCCAACAGGACTATGAGGACTGTCCTCACACCACCGGTTCTCAATATACACTTCTACAATATACAATACTGTTCTCTCATATCTCACAAGTAATTGCATGCTTGGCCATGACCGTTATCAAATGCAGAATCGAACGAACCCGAATATAAATCAGGTCCAAGGACAGTTTCCATATTCACAAATTTCATGTCGAACTTTTTAGTAACCAAATAATCAGAAGTTTATTTACATCCATATAGCTCGTAATTGGTCTCAGCATTTGATTTCTGAACCTCATATTAGAACATTTAGATGAGCAAATTACAGACTTTTGGGTCTAGAGTGTTATTGGTATGTGAGCTCCTAATACAAACTTAAAACCGAGCAAGTTGCATTTTTCTGCTATTGTCAGTTCAATTCCATCCACGGAGAAACCACGATGAAGATGAGGTCTTGAATTGTGCAAGGAATTCAAGGGCACAATTCAAAACTTCTAGGATAAGCTCGAAGATCATGTTTATGGGGGCCACCTGGGGACTCATAGGGGAATGTGGATAAGGGATATTTAAAGAACTCCCTAGGGCTCTCATCTGTGTAAATAATCAGCCCCAACCCTAATTTTCATTATCTCTATCTGAGCCCCAAAAGTTTAATGGTCAATGGTCTATTTGGATGGGTGTCAATCAATTTAACGGTATAATAAATTTAAATTTAACTAAAAAATTAGTAGGTATGTGAAATTCAGAAAAGTCGTATATTTGGTCCATTTCAAAGGACTAAAGGTGGACCCAACAAGTGAGCTTCCAAAATCTTGTCCTAAGCTCGTGCTTAGTGGAGGCCTCCTCCGTAAACAATCCTCCTAAAGTTCCGTAAATAACGGGGTTATAAAATGCTGCGGCCATAAACCATAGTTACATTTTAGGAGCCAATTCCAAAGTAGAAAAGTGTTTTGCATCCAACTCAGCAAACTTATTCAAATTATATAATACTTTCTTATTATTTTATTCACATATCGAACATCTTGACTGTTTGTTTGCATTTTTTGGGTAAATGTTGGTGTTTAAATACATAGGATTTGTATACATCTTGACCGTTTTTTAATGTAATATATATGAAATTCAAATTATTTAATTTTGATGTATTTTAATGCAAAAAAAAAAGCCCCTAAAAATTCTAAGAAATACATTTCCATTAATGGAGAAAAGGTGGAGATCTATGCATAACTACCAAAATGATCTCCTCCTTAATGAAAAAAATTAAGGTGTCTCTATATACTATATTAAGAGAAGGGGTTGTGAACTGGTGACCTTGTACTCTTTCAAATAAATAACCAAACCACTATAGAACTCAAGTAGGTATTTACATTTATTTACAAAAGATTATCAAGACTAATTATGTCGAGCATGGACCCTAGCCACGTCAATTATGCATGTGTTAGGTACAGATTATTGTGCTAGTAGTATTAATTAATAATAAAAGAAGAGGAGATTTATAATGAACACTTGGGTTTGTTTGCATTAAAATATGTAGGTATTAAATATATAAGATTCCTTTGAAGCAGTTAAAAATTAAGATTAAAAATAAAATTTCAAAAATGAGCATTAAATATCCTTTCTTTTTACAAAAATAGAATCAAAGAAAGATGGAAAATGAAAATGCCTACTTTTGTACTTCAATTTTAAACCACCTAAAAATATCCTATATTGAATTACTTTGTATAAATTTTAAATTAAACAAATAGTCCCTTAATCATCATAATCCTTGTAAACCAAATATGACGGAGTAAGCTCTAGTGTCTCCACCTTATACCCCTCACCCCTATTCTCTTTAACATGTCGTCTTTGCAACCTATTTTTCTATGATTTCTAAAATAAATTCAATTTCATACAAACTAAAGGCCTCCAGTGAACTAAAATTGAACATCCTCACATACTTCACCTTGGAGGGAAAACACCACTGCTAGAAGAAAGAGGCCGAAACAAACCCAAACATACTTGCTTACCAATATATCAGAAGGTAAATAATGATTTCAGCATTAGGCGATACTATGCCTGAAATCATGTTTTGATAGCCATGTTTGAAGACCCTGAATCTATTCACTAACAACTGCCTACATATATAATAATTTCACATTACAAAAATACAATCGAAAAGGACCAGCTGTGATTACAATTAACTACTCATATACCTATGTGCAATGCTAACTATCTTCCGCAAATTTCATTGTCACTGTGAGATAATTATCTTGCGCGGTGATGTGCTGCCTGATATGGACCAAGAAACATAGGATCAACGGCCTCCAGATAGAATTGAGTCCTCTGCTAGAAGAAAGAGGCCGAAACAAACCCAAACATACTTGCTTACCAATATATCAGAAGGTAAATAATGATTTCAGCATTAGGCGATACTATGCCTGAAATCATGTTTTGATAGCCATGTTTGAAGACCCTGAATCTATTCACTAACAACTGCCTACATATATAATAATTTCACATAACAAAAATACAATCGAAAAGGACCAGTTGTGATTACAATTAACTACTCATATACCTATGTGCAATGCTAACTATCTTCCGCAAATTTTCATTGTCACTGTGAGATAATTATCTTGAGCGGTGATGTGCTGCCTGATATGGACCAAGAAACATAGGATCAACGGCCTCCAGATAGAATTGAGTCTGCATATGATGATGAGCACTCAAAAACTGACCTCTCCATTGTGGCAGTAGAAGGATACAAAGGTCCCATCTCTCTCAACTTCTCCTCTTCCAACACAGCTGATAGAATTGTAGCACTCCAACCAGTCAATGAAAGTTCTGGCATCGGACAATCCCCGTCGAGGAACTGCATCACTTGCCTCATGCTTGGTCTACCTGCAGCCATGGGGTGAGAGCACGTAAGTCCAAGCTTCAACACCAACTCCAACTCTTCCTTCACATAATCATTCCCCAGTCTCACATCCCTTGCCTCCAGTATCTGACCTCTCTTCCAACACTGGAACACCCAATCCACCAATATCATCTCCTCTTCCGGTCCTCTCAGCCCTATGGGCCTCTTCCCGCAAGTGACTTCAAGCATAAATGCCCCGAAGGCGAACACGTCGGTGCTGGTGGTTGCCTTCCCCGTTCGAGTCAGCTCTGGTGCAATGTAACCCAGAGTACCCACAACGTGGGTGGTCTGAGGATTGGTTCCATGATCATATAATCTTGCGAGACCGAAATCTCCTAGCCTTCCATTGAATTCACCATCCAAGAGGACATTGCTGGCTTTGATGTCTCTATGGAGCACTACTTGCTCCCACCCCTCATGAAGATAGAGAAGCCCAGATGCCACTCCTTTGACAATTCGAAATCTTTGGTGCCAATTCAGGACTGTTGCAGTTTCGTCGAAGAGGAATTTGTCGAGACTTCCATTGAGCATGAAATCATAGACGAGAAGGAGCTCTCCCTTGCGACGGCAGTAGCCTAGGAGTTGCACCAAGTTCCTGTGCCTAAGTCGTCCGAGGCTCACGATTTCAGCGATGAACTCTCTCATCCCCTGCTTTGATTTATGAGAGACTCTCTTCACTGCTACTTGCATATTAGAAGATGGCAACGTCCCTTTATACACCATGCCGAAACCCCCCATGCCCAACAACTCTGTGTCTCTAAAGCCTTTGGTTGCTTGAAAGAGATCCTTATAAGAAAACCTGTGTGTCCCATATTCACGCTCCCAATCTTCTAGTAATTCAGCGTATCTAATCTTCCTTCTCACTATAAAAGCAAAAGTGAACAAGGATACGAACATGAAAAATACAGCAATTGAGGGTACACCAATTGTTAAAACCTTGGACTTCTTCTTGTGTCCGACCCTAGGAAGCTTGGGAAGGCGAGAGAGATCAAGTTCCTGTGCTCGACCATTCATTTTAAAGCTCCATCCAAGAACGTAATGAGAGGATGCTACAATCGTGCCCGTCGCTGAAGAGAAACCCACGTACATGGAATCTTTGATGATGGGGGAAAGATCCCTTGATAATGACAACAGAGGAAGATTGGGCTTGGCTACATTGGCAGGTGACACAGTAACATTGATTTGCTTCTCTAAACTACTATATTCTACCCAAACCTGGATTGAGCTTCCACTAGTAAGGCTTAAGTTTTTAAACCCACCATTTTCACTGGTAAAATAAGCAGGAAGGGCAGATTCAACGGAGGCTAAACTATTAATATCAATTCCGACATGGCTGTCATCAATCTCTTTGAATTCAGGGCTCTTGACAGTGTCGAACTCTATGGCAACGATATGATTGGATGAATTTCCATCGTTGGACATGTTGAAGAGGCCGAGATATTGGCTGGCTTCACTTGTAGTGAGATCTTTGGAAGGGGAGATAACAAAGGTCATACCATGCCCATTTAGATTCATCAGTTCAGGAACAATGGCAATGACAAAAGTGGTAGAGAAAGAAAGGGCGATGCCAGATGATGAATCCTTGAAGGGGATGGGAAGGGAGTAGAAGGCGTGTCCAGTCTTCGTCTTTGAAGAGTTGGTTAGCCTCAAGAGACCGTTGGGTGTGATCTGGGCTATCCCATCTATGCTCATGCTCTTTTGGGCAGTTAGAAACCCGTTGTATTTGAAATCAACGCCGTGGGGTTGGGAAGATGCAAGATTCATGAAGAGAAACAGGACAATCATCTTAGAAATCATTTTTTAGGGGTCACTTAATTTGCATCTATTGTAAGAGACGTAGGTGAAGTAATTCATGTGTCGCTTTATATAGCAGAATCCTAGATGATAGTCTAGTCAATTGAGTTTCGGTCACGAATTTCTCAATCATGCTTACCGAGTGACGGAGTTGTAATCAACGGTGGCTCCACCTGTTCTCACCTTCTTCTTTAATTGATGTTATCCAATTTTGTTTGTTGGTCCTACTATAATATGGAGCAGACGATTAACACTGTGATTAACAAAATATTATACAATATAAGTTGCATTATTAGTGAGATCAATTTATATTAGAGTAACATTTGAAATTTATCAGAAATTTTCAGCACGTTGGCCTTATTGTGGAGCTTCACTCTACTTATCTTTGCATGTTAGTTTGCATGCATCCAGTAAATGTGAAGTGGACATCATTTCATGGAATTGGTAAAGCTAAGGTCTGGAAAATGTGAAAGTGGAGGCCTCATAAAATATTTATTTGGATTATGCAAGGTAAATTAAGAAATGACACATCATGGTAAAAGCCAAGAACTAATGTGACTGAAAATATGTTTCTGTTTCAAAACTAAACTTCCCCACACGCTGTCACAGTTTTCACGGTAAAATAGAAAGGGTTTGTGGAGGAGTAGAATGGGGAAATATTACACCGTATATTTTCTTTACTGCTCTATTTTCTCTCCAAAACATGATAAAGCTTTCACCCTCACTATTCCGCTTGCTAAACAAATGTGCATGTGCGAGTGAAGTGCTAAGGTGATTGGCATTACCTTCCACGGGACCCTCGAGGGAAGGGTGTCCTGCCGTAAGGGCGACGCAATCAATTTCAATGTACCACTTGTATAAATGGGAATAGAGTCAATAGACGCGCGAGACTTCCGTTTTAAGTCTTTTTGGATCTTTTTAGTCATCTTTCTTCTAGATAAATTGTCACGGCCGTCAAAATACAATCCATAAAAAACATATGACTAATTTAAAATTTTATTCTATTATAAGATGTATTATCATAAGTGGATGCCCACATTGGGACCCACATAAGATAAGGGGATTACTAAGGATTAGAGTCTTTCTCTATTAGATTGCTTGGGGAGGAAGTAATCTTATTCTATAAATAAGATCCTCCTCCCCCATTATGTATACACACATCTCATTAATAAGAGCTCTCTCTCTTCCTCCCTCTACTCTTCTGTTTTTCTATTACAATACGTTATCAGCACGAAAAGCTCAGGTTGAAGTTGCTACTCGTGTGATCAACTTCATTAAATCCCATGGTGGGGTTTAGATTTTTTTTTTTTCATTAACGAGGTGAGACTGATCTCTCTTTCTTGATACAAAGAAGAGATCGAAATGGTTTTGATCTCAGTATCACGATCTTCCCTGACTGAAAAGAAGAGAGGAGAAGGGTGGGTTCATCGCCGGACTGGTTGAACAAAGACCTACTACAGGTTTGTTCAACCAGGTTTTTCAAATCTTCTTAGACAAAGAGAAGACGCAAAGACACAATCACCATAGCCCTACCATCTCCACCGATCTGGAATGTTGGATCAATCAACGCTTGTGAAAATTTAGAAATGGGATGGTCGACGTTCCTAAAAATTGGCCCTGGTGTTGCAGGGAGAAGGTTCTTGTGGATCGATCGAGGCCATTCGTTACGTTTTGGGGACCCACTAGCGATGCCAGTCATCACATTTGATGGGATGTGGAACTAGTGCTACAGTGGCAGTGGAATCGCACTTCTTCATGGCTGCAAATATCATCTTTCACCACGAAAAGCTCCTTGAATTTCAAAACAGATAGAGATCAAAGTTGTGATCTCTTGGTGGGCCTCAGAGCCAGAGTCGGAGAAGAAGGAGAGGGTGCAGGTCTAGTTGTCTCTGCACACGCCATTGCCGGAGATGAAGAATAAGGGCTGCACGGCGCTTCTCTCCCCTGTCCAGCCATCCCCGGAACGGAGAAAGGCGTCACGCCGGTACTGCCGCTTCCGTCATCCACTTGCCGGTCTTCATCACGGCAATGGGAGCCAAGGTGTCTCAGAGGATCGGATCCCTCGATTCCTACGGGTCGCAATCCCTGTTGCAGGAAACAGAGTGATGAAGGAGAAAGGAGAGACCTGGTCTTATGGATCGGGTTAGGTTAGACCTAACTCTTGAGGCCCAGTCCAACCCAGAAGACAAAAGGTGCAGTTCAGGTCGGGTCAGGTTGACCCGAACCTGCCTGCAACTAGCCCAGCCTACAGAGACGTCAGCCGCTGACACAAACAGTGGCGTCAGCAGGATCGTGGCAGAAATTTGTTTCTGCGATATCTTGACGATCTGGAGTCCGATTTAAGATCCGTCTGCACCTACGGAAAGCTCGCGAGTAGATCTACACATTGGCACCAAAAGGAGGACGATTCATAGGTTAAATAATTTATCCTTATTTTATGATCTTTTATTAGTTTGATAATCATACACTTGCATTTATTATTATTCTTTTTCGATCTGCAAGTATTTATAATTTTAATTCGAGTGATAAATAATTTATTATTTCTCATCAAAAAGAGATCATGATAAAATTGAAAATCATGAATCATAAATAGAACCAAAAATTCTATACAAGTAATTAGAACCCGAAGTTTCATCGATATCTAGAACTAAAAGTTCTTCATGGAATCAATAACCTGGACTCGAAGTTCCGTAAATTATTTTAGTCTATGAACCAGAAGTTTTTTTCGAATTCAGACCAGAAGATCCGTTGGTTATTTTACTTTGAAACCAGAAGTTTTCAGATCTACAATATGTACTCGAATATTCATATTCATATTCAAACCTGAAGTTTAATTTTAAATTTAGAAATAAAACCAATAGGCCATAATATCAAGCCCGAAGTCTTGATGGAAACCTGAAGTTCTAATTCATGAACCTGAAGTTCTATAATGACTGAATAACTTGGACCCAAAGATCCATAAGTTATCTAAAACCAAAAGTTCAAAGACTTGAAATATGAACCGGAAGATTCATATTCGTAACCAAACTTGGAACTTTGATTTCTAAAGATTCAAAGTAGTGTAGATCGATACGAAGGCCATGAAATCAAACCTGAAGTTTTGACAGAACTAGAAGTTGTGATTCAAACCGGAAGCTTTGATAGAACCAGCAATTCTAAAAACCTGAAGTTCTATCTCTAGCCTGAAATCTTGACAGAACTAAAAATTCTGATTTGTCAGTTAAGAACCTGAAGTTCTAACTTTCTAATTGGCCAATTCTTCAATATACTTTGTCATCAAATATTGAGGACCTAAAGTTCTATTTTTGTTTGACTATTATTGGAAAATCATTCTTTACACACTCTAAAAGGCTTGGTGATGCTATCAAAGTCGGAAATAAGATATTCTTGGAGGATATGACATATGCTCTTATTTTCTATGCTATTATATCCTTGTTAGACAGGACTAATCACCAGCAGATAGTCATACATCCAATGCTTAGAATTAATGCCAAATTAGTCAAGCAGAATTTCTCTAGAAGAGGTAGATATAGTAGGTCCTCTAGTAGAGTTGAAAACAACCACCCAAGGAGAGGTGATTAAGAAGGCGTTTTGTTTGGAACTTGGGCAAACCACCAAGCATGGTCTAGAAGACTTACAACTACTTTTATGAGTTTGAACATTGAGTTCAGTTCTTAGATATTTTGTTGAATGCTAGGACTTATTCTTTTATCTCCTGTATATTATGTTTATACATTATATTTGCTTTGAATGCTGAATTATTTAGTTGTTCTTAATTTTATTTTTGTAACGTGAGTAATTAGTTATGTAAGTTTATTATTACTTGCTATATGGATCATGGAATGCATGAAACTGAGAAGAATATATGTCCGGTTGACAGTGCAACAAAACACACTATATTGAAAAAAAACTAGAAGTTTTTCTCAGCATTAGTGTTCAATTCGTGCACAACATCAATCATAGCTGGATCTGTACAAATACTTGAATGCTCCAGAAGAGTCCACACAAAATATTTGTACATCATTACTGGTATTGACAGCCAGAAGCTGATACTAGAAAAGCTACGTGCATTCTCATTAGGCCGTAGGGCTATATTACAAGACAATCTTTAAAACTTGAATCACATTCGATTATGAACAAAACGGCAAAGTCAAGCCCAAAGCTCACACTAAGCCCTAAACTTAGTGACCCTAAGGCTTTCATGCTTTGGCATGATCGGTTAGGTCACCCTAGGGGTACTATGCTAAGGCAAATTATTGATAATTCTGTTAAGTACTCCTTAGAGTACCATCCATTGACCATCCTTTCCGCAAAGAATATAGTGTGACATTTGTGAACCCAGCAAATCCCACCCATTAGCACAAATTATTAAACCTATGGTGCACTTCCTTGAGCATGTTTTTAAATTTATAAGGCTTGATATAGTAGGTTCGTGACCTGCATGAAGCCACAACATAGATTGGAAATTTATGTTGGTTATTATTCACCTCAATTATTAGATATCTAGATCCAATGACAGGAGATGTATTTTTGCTCATTTTGCTAATTGTCATCTTGATAAGATAGTCTTCTCACCGTTAGAGGGAGATAAGAGAGTTCCTAAAGAACACTTTATTCCTATAGAACAACCCATTCATGAAGAACGGCGAGAATTAGCGTGGAATACTTTCACTTTATCTCATCTAGATCTATGTACTTTACAATATGAGAATGAAGTACAGAGAATTGTGCACTTCATGCAGCAAAAGTGATTAGGTCACATGTACCAACTATGAACACACAAGCACGAATTAATGTCCTTGTAGGACAAGCACGAATTAGTATCCATGTAGGATACAAAGTCCAAATATGGTAGCAAATGAATCTGTACACGCCAAAAGCGGGGTAGACTTATAGGTTTCAAGGACTCAGCTCCCCAGAAGAGGAGAAATGAGCAATCAGATCCTAATCATACTCCAAAAGAGGTATACTCCCGAAGAGTTTATGCCAAAATCCACTCTCTCTAAAATTCCTAAAGAAATTAATGTCCCGAAAAAGACATGAGTCCCAGAAGAGACTCTGAAAGCCTCTGAAGAGGCAATGGGTACCCAATAAATAAAGAGATCTCTATACTTTATAATTATTCAAGAGAGAAATGTGATAGAAATGAAATTATCATCGATGACGCATTTGCATATGCGGTAGCTACACAAATATCAAGGGAAAATGAGAATGATGATTAGGATACATAACCACGTTCTATAAATAAGTGTCGACAAAGAACAGATTGGCCAAATAAAGAGATGCCATTAAGGAATTACAATATCTCAATAGACGTGGTATATCTGAACCTATAGTACAAACCTCAAAAAGTGTTAACCCTGTAGGTTACAAATGGGTGTTTGTAGGGAAAATGAATGAAATTATTTGATAGAAAGCAAGACCTGTGATACAAGGTTTCCTGCAGAAACTTGGGATTGAAAACATACACAGACATATATATGAAAATCCCAGAAGGATTTGCTTTGCCTGAAGCAAAGTCAAAGAGTACGTACTCAATATAAGTAAGATGTTCATTGTATGGCCTGAAGCATTTCAGAAGAATATGGTATAATCGTCTTAATGAATATTTATCTAAGAAAGGGTATGAAAACAATCCCATTTGCTAGTGTGTTTATATAAAATCCTTAAATGGATTTATAATAGTAAAAGTGTATGTAGATGACATAAATCCAATCGGGACTCCAGAAGAGCTCAAGAAAACTATTGACTATTTTATCTCGACCCACAGATTGAGAGATGTTCTAATGAGATTTTTCATTCTTTATAAATATGCTTCCCATATATAGTTTTACACCAAGGTTTTGGATTGGTATTAAACAAATGCTATAATATTTATATCTGTTTTATTCTTATGGTTGTAAGAATTCAAATTTTGTAGGATATGCAGATTCAAGATATATCCCTGATCTTCATAAGGGTCTATCATAGACATGTTGTATGTTTCTTAATGGCAATACCATCATTTTTTTGGTATTTAACTAAATAGATTTTGGTAATTACTTATTCTAACCATGCTGAGATTTTAACCCTCTATGAAGCTACTGGGGAATGTGCGTGGCTAAAATCTTTAACTCAGCATATATGTAGTCCCTGTCAATTGCCTCTTAGTACAGGTACCCCGAGTATTATCTGCAAAGATAAGAAGGCATGCATTCAATAAATTAAAGAATGATAAATTAAAGATGACAAAACGAAGCATATTACACTAAAGTTCTTCTTCAATCATGAGATTCAAAAGAATAGCAAGATTGAAGTCAAGCAAGCTCATTCAAGCAACAACATTGCTAATCAGTTTACGAAGTCTTTGCCAAAAATCAGTGTTCTAGAAACTTGTATTCAAAATTGAAATGCCTAGCTGTGTGAAAGGTTATTATCATCAGGGGGAGGCATCCTGAAGTATGCCTAACTGTCATTGAACGGTGGTTATCTAAGGGAGAGTGTTATAAGATATATTATCATAGGTGGATGCCCACATTGGGACCCACATGAGATAAGGGGATTACTAAGGATTAGAGTCTTTCCCTATTAAGTTGCTTGTGGAGGAAGTAATCTTATTCTATAAATAAGATCCTCCTCCCCCATTATGTACACACACATCTCATTAATAAGAGCTCTCTCTCTTCCTCCCTCTACTCTTCTGTTTTTATATTACAATATATTCGTATTTAACACAACAAGTTTCATATTAGTAGACCCACACAGGATCATGGGCTTGTGGTGAGTCAAAAAAAAAAAAACAATTTCTGCAGAAGCATTTAGTAACATTTGGTATGATAGTTTCATTTATTTGAAGTAAGCACAACCAACAATTATAATCTTAAGGGTTCAAGTTGCAAATTAAATTAAAAAAAATTTTATGAATGAAGCTCGACTAAAGTCTGAATAACATCTAATTATAAATAATAGTCTACTAAAGTATCCTATGATGGCGATGTTTTGGATATGACACCATTGATGTACGCGGATGTGCATGAATAACCAAGATCAACAATCAACTACACAAAAAGAGAAGAAATTTACGTGGTTCGGCAAAGATGCCTACGTCTACAGGAAACCAATTTCCACTAGACTCTCCTCCAATCTATGAATTCACAGCCCTGGAATCTCGGCATATATCTAGAATTACATATTATATCATATATAATCACCATTTCCTTATCCCCCTAAGAACTCTATTCTTAGAAAAATGAAGGTCCTAATCTTATTAAGAAACTACTGTTTAACAAATAGAAAATTTCTAATAAAATTAGGGAAACTACCCAAGACAATGAACTCAATTGGTCCAGACTCACTTTGCCAACAATCTCCCCCTCCAGACCATGGGGAAGACGCCCTGAACCCCTTATTGGGAGTTCAAGCCCTACCAACTCTGAACACAGCTCCAGCTTTCCCTTAGACATAACCTTTGTTATCATGTCCGAGGGATTCTTGTCAGTGTGAGCTTTTTCTAGTTTCATGAAGTTTTTCTCGATCACCTCATAAATCCAATGATATTTGACATCAACGTGCTTCATGTGACCATGATATGTAGCATTCTCATTGACCATGATTTGTAGCATTCTCATTGAAATCCATAACACTTCGACTATCACAGTAAACACATTTTCTTCTTACTTCAAACCCAATTCTTAAAGGAATCTTTTCAACCAAAGCATCTCCTTCCTTGCTTCATTAGCAGCTATGTATTGCGTTTCAGTTGTAGACTGTGTTGTACACTTCTGTAACTTCGATTGTCAAGTAATAGGTCCACCTACACAAGTAAATAAATAACCAGAAGTCGACAACCGATGATCAAAATCACTTGCAAAACCAGCATCAGTGTAACCTTCCACCACTGGTTTTGAGCCTCCAAAACATAAGCGCAACCTAGAAGTACCTTTCAAATACCTAAAGATCCACTTTACTGCTTCCCAATGCTCTTTTCCAGGGTTGGATAGAAATTTACTCACTAAACCCATAGCATGAGCAATGTCTGGTCGTGTACAAACCATGGCATACATAAGACTCTCCACAGCAGAGGAGTAAGGAACACATGCCATTCATTCCTTTTCTTCATCTGTGGTAGGACACAAGCGCTTGCTTAATTTGAAGTGACTGGTTAGAGGCATGCTAACTGGATTAGCATTCTTCATGTTGAACCACTCAAGTACGCATTCAATATATTTCTTCTATGACAACCACAGTTAGTTGGAACTCCTGTCACGACATATTTGCATACCCAATATCATTCGTGTGGGACTCAAGTCTTTCATGTCAAATGACTTTGACATCTCCTCTTTCAACTTGCCAATCAACTTGCTATCCTATCCAACTATAAGCATAGCATCTATCCTATCCAACTATAAGCATAGCATCTACATACAAAAGAAGGATGATGAACCTGCAATCATTAAATCGATGAACATAAATACAGTGATCTGCAGCTGTCCTCTGATACCCATGACTCAACATGAATGAATCAAACTTCTTGGACCATTATCTCGGTGCTTACCTCAACCCGTGGAGAGTCTTTTTCAATTTTAAAACCCACCTATTCTTTTCCTTCTACCTCAAACCCCTTTGGTTGAATTATGTAGATCTCTTCTTTCAAGTCACCGTGAAGAAAATTAGTCTTCACGTCCATCTGTTCAAGCTTAAGATCCATGCTAGCGGCTAGACCTTAGACAACTCTGACAAAAGTCATCTTTACAACAGGAAAAAAATCATCACTACAGTCGATACCCTTCATTTGTGCGAAGCCTTTATCACTAACGGTCATTTGTGCTCACTAGTTTTCCATTCTCCTCCCTTTTCAGCTTGAACACCCATTTATTTTTCAGAACATTCCTATCAATAGGAAGTCTCACCAGCTAATAAGTCTTGTTCTTCTTAAAAGAACTCATCTCATCCTACATAGCCTTCATCCACTCATCTTTATCATCATGAGTCATTATTTCTCGGAAGCTCTCTTACACCTCCTTATCAATAAGCAAAATATATTTAGATGTAGGATACTTAGTTGATGGTTGATGCTCTCAAATAGACCTCCTAACTTGAGGTCCCATGGTTTCCAACTGAGGAGACTGCAGCTCCCCATGCTCAACACCCTCATCATCTGGCAACCCCTGTGCTCATCACGATCCGGATCATTTTGTCGACCTTCTCCATCTGTAGTCTATACCGGAGAAAGAGTTGGTGTGAGATCAACCACTCCATCAACTGTTTCAGAAGACTTATCAATCTTTTCAACATCTCGAAAGAGCCAGTCTTCGTGGAAAACCACATTCCTACTTCTGATAATTATTCTCTTCTCTGGATCCCATAACTTGTAGCCAAACTTATCTCCACTATAGCTAAGAAAGATGTAACTCACTGCTTTATTGTCCAACTTTGAACGTTGCTCCTTTGGTACATGTATAAACATCTTACACCCAAACACCTTTAAGTGTAAATAGCAAGCATTTATACTTGTCTATCTTCTTCTGGAAGATCAAAATTCAAAGGAACTGAGAAAGATCTATTAATCAGATAACCGACAGTCAGAACGGCTTCACCCCAGAATGACTTAGGAAACCGTGCATGCATCTCATCTTCTCAAGAATAGTGCGGTTCATTTTCTCTGCCATACCATTATGCTATGGAGTACCAGGAACTTTCTTTTCATGTCAAATGCCATGCTTCAAACAATAGCTTCTGAACTAGTTGGATGTGCACTCACCCTTATTATCTGGACGGAGACACTTCAAGAGGTTATCTATTTCTCTTTTAACCATGGCATGAAACTATTGAAAAATCTGGAACACTTGATCCTTTGATTTCAACGCATAAACTTAGACTTTCTTGGATGCATCATCGATAAACTTGACAAAGAACTTATTGCCACCTAATGATTCTACCTCCATGGGACCATAAACATCAGAATATACTAAATCCAATACATTATATTTCAATTTTGATGTCAAAGAAAAAACAACCCTATGCTGTTTGCCAAACAAACAATAATCACAAGGGTCAAGGGATATACCTTTGGAGCAAGGAATTAAATCCTTCTTTACCGACATCTGCAGGCATTTCTCACTCATATGATCAAGTCTTTTATGCCACAGATTCATAGATGAACTGTCTTGAACAGCATTTAACACACCTTTGCACAGTTTTACATGTGTTTTATAAAACGTATTACCCATTTTCCCTCTTGTAATAATAAGAGACCCTCTAATAAGCTTCCATCTGCAATTTTTGAAGTAATTCTCATAACCTATATGATCTAATGCAGTTCCGGAAATCAGATTCAACCGCAGATCAGAAACATGTCGTCTATCTTTCAATGTCATTCTGCAACCAATATCGATTTTAATACAGACATCACCGATACCAACAATATCTGAATGACTCGTGTTCCCCATCTTCACAATAACAAAGTCACCTGCTTTGTACATTGTGAACATCTCCCTACAAGGAGTAGCATGGTAGGATGCTGCTGTGTCAACAACCCACTCAACTTGATCATCCGCAACACTCAAACAGTCATCATCATCATCGCCGGTGAGCACCACTACTTCCTTTCCCAAAGTAGCTGTAGTATTATCACTGTCATTTTTTTTCTCATTGTTGGATCCTTCAAGGCAAAATAGTTTTGCCTGATGTGGCCCATCTTGCCTAAAAAAAAAGACATTTCACAGTCTTTCTTTTTTTGTCTGTGGCCCACCTTTAGACTTGCCACGACCCCCCCTTGGTCCTCTACTGTTACTCCTCCCCTTGTTCTCAGTAACAAAGGCCTATATATTATCTGTCCTTATGATTTTCCTTTTAGTTCCTTCATTCTGTAAATTACTGGTAACCTGACTTATGGACAACATACCATCTAGAGTAGAGTTGTTGACGGAAATAACCAATATCTCCCACGTATCCGGCAAATAACTCAAAAGCAATAAAGCTTTCTTCTCATCATCAAGGACCATCTTCATTGTGGCTAACTAATTTGCCACACTTTGGAACTTATTGATATGATCTTTAATCTGACCACCATCATTGAATTTTATGTTCACAAGCTTTCTGAACAAAAAGGTTTTGTTCACTATGGTCTTTTTATCATACCTTGCTTCTAGCTTCATCCAAAGGGTATTCGTATTTGTTTCATAAACACGTGGTGAAATATATTGTTATCAACTCACTATCTGATGTGACCAATCGCTTTTCTATGCAACTTGATTCATTCAGCATCTTACATATCTTTTGGTTGGGCATCATCCCCCCAAATGGAATTATAAAGGTATTTGCAATAGAGGATATCCTCCATCTTCGGTTTCCAAATCAACCAATTGGTATGATTGAGCTTAACCATGGTAGTGTTTATAGTGTTATTCTCCATCTTAATTAAATTAAGCAACAGGAAAAAACAAACAACTAACACTGACCTCAACTCTTATACCAAGTTGTAAATCTCGTTACCACGAGCACGGTAAAAAAAACGGATCTGAAATCCAACCTCGGATAGCTCCGATATCGCAGAAACGGCTTTCTGCACTCTGATTTGATCAAACTTCTTGTTGACAATCAAATAGCCAATCTTCTTCCACAAGTGCATAGATCTGCTTGAAACGAGTCCGTAGGCTCAAACGGATCTCTAATTAGCTGTCGATGATTAAGATATCACAGAAACGAAATTCTACCTTCGATACCGATCACTGGCTTTGACCGTACTATCTGTTGACGTGGGCTGACGTTAGCACTGTGCTGTTGAGGGTTGGGCTTCTACAAAAGGGTTCAAGTCAACTAGACCTGAACTGAAACTGCACCTGCTTTTTGAATTAGGTTGCTTTCTGTCATAGGTCAGGTTTGTCCGACCTGACCCAGGTCCTAAACGTTGCTTTTTTCCTCCTTTTCTGCTTCTCTTTGTTTTACAAGCAGACCAGTTAGGCCCCCATCTACTTTGGCAATGGTGATATGCTCCGACGAGAAGGACGGAGACTGGTGGTCGACGAACGGCGACTGACATTGAGTGGTGATCCTGGCAACTGCTGGTTGACCTGTGAGGGTTTTTTTTTTCAACTAAGGTTAACAATCAGCTACAAAGAAGACAAGAGATTTACGTGGTTCGGCAAAGATGCCTACATCCATAGGAAACTATTTTCCACTAGGTTCTACTCCAATCTACGAATCCATAGACTTGGAATCTCAACATATGTCTAAGGTTACAAATTTTATCATATATATAATCATCACTTCCTTATCCCCTAAGAACTCTATTCTTAGAAAAAGGAAAATCTTAATCCTATTAAAAAACTACTGTTTGACAAATAAGAAATTTCTAATAAAATTAGGGAAACTACCTAAGACAATGAACCCAATTGGTCTGGACCCACTTGGCCAACAGGCGAGTCACTTCTGTGTTGGTCTAAATGGCTCCATAGCCATCGTGAGCACCCCATTCGGTCTCATCAGCTAGCTTAAATGGTTGAAATGTTTGATCCTTCGCCTTTGCTTTGGTAAAGTGCAAATTGGTACCTATGCACCATATAAACAAAATCAAAAGCAAGCTATATACATAATTTGAATGGCAAGCAAGATAAAAAAAGATTAGTTCACATTAATTAGAAATGATTAAGACAGTAGAAAATTACATAAATAAAAGAAACATACTGAACATCATAACATGATGAGCAGTAATCATTTGTACACAAAAGCAAAGCCTTCTTTTTTTTGTGGTTAGTCTAGTTAACTAAGTAAGGTGGATCCACGGTTAGAAAATCAAACATAACTGAACTAAACTGAATCGGCAATTTGCTATGCAAAATTAAAACGAACTGCGGTCATGTAATTGCCCCTGAATTATATATAAAGTTGCATAACATAATAATAATACAAATAAACCATATACATGAAACTTGCTCGGCATAAAAACCTAAGTCAAGAAAGAAGGCTGACTGTCAAGCGTATACCCATATCCAATTCAAACTTAACATGACTTATCTGATTTTTTAAGTCGAAGCCATTATTAATTATATCAATGCAAGGTACATGTTAATTGAGATAACTAAAGGAAACACATACATGCAAACCTGAAGGTCAAAGAAAACCTACAAATCCAGCTTAAGGCCAAAGACACTTATTCACTTACCTAACAAATCCCATTAGAACCACAGGTGAGGTACAACCTTACATATCCCGCTAATTCTTGTGCATAGTCCCACTTAAGGGCTTCTAAAAGGGATGTCTCAAATTACCACCGCATAAGAGTTTATATGGTTTGTATGAGTAATTAATTATTAAAGGTTTTTTTGGGGAGAGATCCTTTAGAATGGATTCATGTCAATCTTAATAATATGTGTGCAAACAATTAACCACGCAGCGGAAAAAAATCAAACCACAAGCACACACCACAAGAAGACACAGATTTTACATGGAAAACCTAACCTGGGAAAAAACCACAGCAAAAAATCAAGCACTATGAATCATACTACAGTTACAAGAGAATACTCACAACCCTTATCCAGTTGCTCCTTAACCTAAGGACCTTGTGATTCTTTTGCACAGCTCCCTGCTGCAACGACCCTCTGCCATTCTCTGTGACAGATCCAAGACACCTAAATGCCTTCTTGATGTTGTACTTGACTCCCCAAAACAATCTTTTACACTTAGAGAAGTAAAAGACAAAGATCTCTAAAGCAGAATTTCAGCCCTTCAATTCTCTAATGGAAGAACTCTAGAAAAGGTGATCTCCAATTAAGCAATCTCTTCTTAGAACAATGGGATCTGTGTTCCACCCTTAGGGTTGAGAGAAAACCCTCTTTTATAGCCTCTAATACGTGCCTCATAAGTATAATTCAATCAAGAAAGAAGTTGGCATCAAACAAGTAAGTTTCCCTTTATTTCAGAGTGAAAAATCGCAAGTCGGTACACTTTTTGTACTTGCTCGATCGGTTGGATAAATTGCCCGATCGGTCGGATTAAGGTTCTACTCGGGTGAAAATTTCAGCATTTTCTTGTACATTTCCAGAGGCTATAACTTTCTCGTTTTAGCTCTGATTGAGGCGATCTTAGGCTCTACTGAATCTTCTCGAAACGAGCTTTCCAACGGTAGGTCGCATGGCCATATCCGATGCTTGGTTTGTGAGATATGACATTTTTAATCCATGTTGTCCGTAGAAAATCACTTCAATTTGTCACTTTTTCTTCTATTTCTTTACTTCAGTGCATCCGGGGACTCAAACCATTGTCTATATTCAAAGATACGTAAAATATAACACTAATGGACTTAAGTTTTGTCTAACCCATGAATTTGCCAACAAAAAAATACTTACAATTATAGTCGGTGAGAACTACGTGTCTGAATACAGCCTCACATTAAGGTCTCACCAATTTATGTAAAATTAATGTGTTTAGCAAAATTAAGGAAAAGTGTTAAAACCCGTAAAAGTGGAGGCCTCATAAAATATTTATTTGGATTATGCAAGGTAAATTAAGAAATGACATATCATGGTAAAAGCCAAGAACGACTGTGATTGAAAAAATGTTTTTGTTTCAAACTTAACTTCAACACACGCTGTCACAGTATTCACTGTAAAATAAAAAGGGCTTGTGGAGGAGTAGAATGTGGAAATTATCTCACCGTATATTCTCTTTACTGCTCTATTTTCTCACCAAAACATGATAAAGTTTTCACCCTCACTATTCCACTTGCTAAACAAATGTGGATGTGAGAGTGAAGTGCTAAGGTGATTGGGATTCCCTTCCACGGGACCCTCGAGAGAAGGGTCCCCCCTGCCGTAGGGGCGATGCAATCAATTGGCCCAATCTACCACATAATATTGGTATTTGTATAGATGGGAATAGACGCGTGAGACGTCTGTTTTAAGTCTTTTTCGGTCGTTTTTAGTCCTTTTCCTTCTAGATGAATTCAACGAATATGTTTCCTATCCTTGCTTTTCAATGTAATAACCTTTCAGAAAAAAAAAAAAAAGTTCGTTCTAACTGACACTGAAAGAGCTCTTTTGTGAAATGTCATCCAAGCGGAAATGGAAAGATGTCCTTATGAGTAACAATCACAATTCTAGAGAAAAGTAATAATACAGTCACAAAGAGAAGTGTTCATGGTTTTCGAAAAAAGATATGACAATACTTATTGATTTCCCTAAATTTTAAGTGCTTGTTGAAATCTCTGCCACAGAAATACCTGGTTTCTTGAAATATGACCAAAAATAAGACAGGTATTAACGACTCTTCTTAGATAACCCAACTATGAGGGCATCATCCTAACAAATCCGGCCGAAAGGTGACACCGACAGTTGCCCAAAGTCTGTGGCACCTTGATATTTTTCGGTTGTGGCTGTCTTGAGTTTTGAAGAAAGAACTTGGATCCTTTCATATAAGGTGAATTTTGATAAAAGTCAGACTAAACCCCACCCACTCTACTTAAAAACACATTTTGCTCCATATTCAATATAGGTGGGACAAGGGTTTTTTTATTTTTTTTAATTTTATTTAAAAAGGAACTTGAGTAAAAGAATAAAAAGAAACCAAGCCCCCCAGCCCATAACCAATCCTAAAAGTCACCATACGAAGAGACATCCCTATTGTTGGACTTGGGCCATCAAGGGTGGCCCAAATTGTGACCAATAGTAGAGCTCACAGTCTAGAGAGGGACGCATGTCACTTGAAGATTCATCCTTATGGACATAGACACATGTCCATGACACTTGTCACTCTGATGAACTTCTCTCTTTCTTGTGATGGTCTTATTAACGCCCTGCACTGATCTTCATCAAGTCAGCAGCAATCCAATGCGATGGCTCTCTTTGCGTTAATAGGTCTCATGGCAAAGGGTTTGAACTGCCACTAGGAGGATGTGGACTTGAAGAGTAAACAACTGGAGAAAACAAAACTGAGTTAGATTCTGTGGGCTGACGGAGCTTGGCTCACGAATTTATCCATTTAAGCTAAAGGCAGACACTACTTAGGTTAGCTTGGTTCGATTCGAACTTGTGGTCGGGCCCGAATGCATTGATCGGAATCCACTTAAACGGAGGTAGATTTAAATTAATCTCATAAAAATAATAGGCTTAGTACAGATTATTGGGCTCAGTAGTGGCAGTTGTCAGGTCTAAAGATTTCGCTTCTCTTTGATTATTCATTTTGAGCGCCTTATATTAATACAAATTCATAGAATTTTAAAGAATTCAATTATATGAAACAAACATATCCTTAAGATTGTGTTTTGCTCGGCTTGTATAAAGACAAATGTTTTTTCTAAAAGTAACTTTGAAAAAATTACTTTCTCAGAGGTTTTTAAGAAAAATAATTGTTTGATTAGTTCAACTTCCATACTAACTTTTTAGCTGCAAAAGTATCCAAAGTTTTTTGGTTAGATATATATATATATTTATAACAACTTTTGACATAAAATTATGATATAAATTATGTAATTATTTTATAAATAAATTACTTAATATGATATATAAGAGAAAATGAACATTTTAATATTTATTGTTTTTAGCCTTGTAGGTAAATAAGATGATTTTAGCCTTCTCTATTAAATAAATTTTAAAAAAAATTAGCACTTTAATATTTATTGTTTTGAATTCTCTTTAAAAGCCACATGCTTTTTTTTTTTAACAAAAAGAAACTCAATAGATTTCAAAACAGAATGTAAGTACAAATGATATATAAGAGAAATTGAGAGTAGGTAGAGATTGTTGGTTAAAGACATCTTACGTTTTGTTGATAAAAATCCTATGATAAAATGTAAGGTCTGAGTTGTTCACTGTAGTAGTCTAGGGGCGAAGTTTAAATACCAACTTATACTTGTTAAGTTGAAACAAATTAACATATTTCAAATTTAAGTAACTGTATTTCTTCAAATTTATTTCACTTAATTTTATAAAATAAATGATTTTTGTAAATTTTAGAATTCTTAACATCAACTGATATATGCATGATCCTAACATCAATAACGTTCCATGTCATACAACAATATAAACAAATAATATAAAATATATGTTATACACATAAGCTCCAATAAGGAAAATAATATAGACAATGCTTTACCAAAAAATAATATAATATCAAATGAAAAAAAATTTTAAATAAAAATAAAATACCATGATCTCCATCATTCTAAGTATGTGCGCCAAATAATGCATCAACAATTGCATGACTTATTTCCCACATCTATTGCCCTTAATTACTCTGTGTTATATCTTCATCACTAGCATCGTTGTCAATTAACATAGTGTTAGACTTGTCATAACCATTCTCACCGTATTCAAATGCATTGTTGTTATCATACTCAACAAACAAACTTTCAATTATTGCTTCTTGACGAATGAAGTTATGCACTATCGCTGTTGCATTGAAAACTATATACATCTAAGTGGAAAATGGGTGGGGAGCCATTTTCTTCAATATTGTGAACCACCCCTTTAGTACTCTTAAGCAATGTTCCATTACATTCCTTAGCGATTCCTAAGCGAGGAATGATAGAAGTTAAAATTTCTTCTTTCTTTAGGTCTAGTGGCACGACAAATGTCTTGAAGATGGTGGCGACAATTAATGTAAGGTCTAAGATAATTGTGTGTTAAGATATCCCACACGTGTTAACTATGTAATATTTATCGATTAGATAAAAAATGATTCAAAAGGGTAAAAACTTCAGCCATAGTATTTCTCTTTTGCTCAGTTTGCTTTGGAAATAAACTATGATAATTTAAACTAATTTAAATATATCATGATAACACTAATTACTTCACTAACGTGAAGGTAATTTGGTATATAATTTCTTCAAATCAAAGTCAAATACTAATTTACTATAGACTAATATTGTAAGGTTAGGAGATTTAATAATGTAAATTAGGTCATCATTAACATCATCGAAGCCTTATCCCAACCATATTGGGGTTGGCTACATGAATTCTGTTTCTCTATTCCATTATATTTTGAGCCAAATTCTTAGATAAGTTAAATTTCTTCAAATCTGATTCAATGACTCCATCAATGTTTTCTTTGGCCTACCCCTACCTCTTGATGGGTCATTCACCTAGATAACCAAACTTTTCCTCACCAATGCCATTACCGGCCTACTCTTAATATGCCCAAACCATCTTAAATAGGTTTATCTAATTTTATCCTTTATTGGGGCTACCCCTAAATGGTCTTAAAAGCGTTCATTTCTAATTTTATCTTTTCTAGTTTTCCCACATATCTACCTAAGCATTCTCATCGCTGCCACATTCATCTTATGTATCTGCATCTTTTAAATAGGCCAACATTCTACTCCATATGTTATAATTGGTTTAACCACTGTCCTCTAAAATTTGTCTTTCAATTTCATTGGCATTTGTTTGTCATAAAGTACTGTAGAAGCTAATTAATCTCCATTTCATCAATCCAACTTTTATTTTATGCTCAACATCTTCGTCAATCACTCCATCCTTACCAACCATCGAGCCCAGATACCAAAAAGAATCCCTATATAGTACCTTATGGGTTTCAATTTTGACAGTGATTTCAACACTTTGTATATGTTCACTGAAATTGCAATCCATATATTTTATTTTTGTACGACTTATTTTAAAGCCTAGAGATTTTAATACCCCGCCATCTCTCAAGTTTTGAATTTACACCATCTCTTAATTCATCCACCAATATTATATCATCTACAAACAACATACATCATAGTACTTCTCCCTAAATATGTGTAGTTAACTCATCCAGAATCAATACAAAAAAATAAGAGCTTAAGGCTAATCCCTGATGCAAACCTATAGTCATAGGGAATCCACTTGTTTCTCCACATGTGGTTCTGATGCAAACCTATAGTCATAGGAAATCCACCTGTTTCTCCACATGTGGTTTTTACATTTGTTATTGCTTATTCATACATATCCTTTAAAATTTCAATATAACCTATGGGGATATTTATTTTCTTCAAAACCCATCAAATTAAATCCCTCAATATCATAAGACTTTTTCTAAATCGATAAAGACCATGTGTAGATTTTTCCTTTTTGCTAGATACTTTTCCATTAATTGCCTAAGTGAAAAGATAGCTTCCATAGTTAACTTCCTTTGCATAAAACCATATTGATTTTCAACAATCTTGGTTTTCCGTCTAAATCTTTACTCCATTATTCTCTCACATAATTTCATAGTATGACTTATAATACTAATGTAAACTAGGTACGGAGAAAAAAAAAACAGAGAGAGAGAGAGAGAGAGGTTTGGCAACTGGTCAAGCTGGTGGACTACAGAATGTAGGTATTTGTAAGTGCAAAAAAATAAAATAAAAGTTGATTGTTTGTGAAAACTAGAAATGAAGTTGGTTAGATGTAAACATCTCTTAAATAATATTCCTACAAGCGTAAGAGTGCCATTATCACGATAAGATCGATGGGATAAAAAGTCGCAAAAAATTCAATTTTTATGTCTCTATCAAGATACTATCAGGAAACTGTTAAAATATTTTTAAGTTAAAATGTACTGCAAAATATTGTATAAATAATTTGAAGACTAATAAACAAACATAAAAATAATAAAGAAACAAGAGAAGACACTGCTCCAGAAAAAAAAAAAGCAACAGTTGATTGCATATTTTATTCTAGTTTGAATTATACTACTAATGAAATAATTATTGCAATGAAGTTGCCAAAGTAGTTTCATTAATTACTTTCAGGTGATTCTTTATTAATTACTTTCAGGTGATTCTTTATAATTTGACTGTATGCTATGGGTGTACACAGTGACATATGCATTCCGAATCCTCCAATTGATCCCTGTAAGTGGAAGGATTGTAACTCCACTTAGTTATCAATTGAAAATTCTGGCTACTCAAAATTAATGCACTCCACATGCATAAGATATTCCAAAAACTCTCTCCCGTAGGACTCCATACCACCGTTAATTATATTCATATTATTTTTTATCTAACTTTATTCTAGTATCAACTTCTATTGTAGTAAAATTTAGAGACGCAGAATACATGAGGAGGGCATTGATAAGTTCCTTAAAACGTATCTTTTCATGCATAATTTAGAAAGTTTTAAGGACTTATTCATTAAAAAAATGTTTATTTAATAAAAAAAAATCATGTTCTTATGGATTCAAAAGTAACCATAGTATTTTCATGAAAAATCCGTTCAAAATTAGCATTTTTCTATAAAATCATGAAAATTTCCATTTTTGGAATTTTATTTTTAGAAAGATTTTTCAAAATCGTATTTGCACATAAAATAATAAATATTTTAACATCATTGAGTAATTTAAATCAAAACACATGCAATGATATAATTTGGTGTTATCATTTTATGTGTACTAGGCCCACATTACTGCAATTGCAACTTTAGGTCAAAAATATTAGTTTTAATGAAAAATCACTTTTGTGTGTAGGTAAATAGAAGAATGAGGCCACGCATCACATGGGTTATCCCATAATTGCTTTCCACGCCAAAAGGAGGATCCCACACGCCCCACTTATGCAACGATCTGCATGCACCCCCCTGCATTGGATCCCGAGTGGAAAGGCAAATGAACAGTGATTTTGGCATAATTTGCTAAATCACGCCTTTTCTTCATCAAATCACTGGGTGGGCCTCCCATTGATGACCTAGACCAGTAGATGTGAGGAGGACCCCCAAAACGGCTATGAGACCAAGTTTCAGCCATTGATTATTCTAAGATGTGATGATATTTTAAACAAGGTGATCAACATTCCACTCATGTATTTGAACTTCTGTGGGCCCCTTTTGAAAAATCCAAACTATTAGATCTAATCTAGAGGCCAAGAATGGCTATAGGATCAAATTTATAACTTCGAGCCTTGTAGATCATGATATATTGGTAAAAATGTTTAAAACCGTTTGTTTCTTAAAGGTCTCTTCCTTGAAAATCCTCACTATTATCAAATCTAATTTTTTTAAGTGATGATGAATTGATTCCAGGCGGAATTCTTTGAAACTATAGAATCCCCTCATTTTTGCGGACCAATAACATGCCCTAAATTTCATTTTTTTTTTTTTTTTTTTGCCAATCGGAAATCCTCATGGTGAGTTGCTCTGTCAGCAAGTATCAATTTTGGCAGATGGGTTGTTGGGGAAAGAGAGAACTGCACTTAATTGTATGGCTTTCACGACAGCAAGGCTTTAGGACTTCCCTTCACATGAAAATGGTCTTATACACATACATACATTTCCCATATCAATTATACACAAGAAACAGAGAGAGAGGACTCTTAGTCCTCTTGATTCTTCCTCAGAAAATGCTTTCCATGATCATTGTCTCGTTTCTCTTCATGAATCTTGCGGCTTCCCAATCCTACGTTGATTTCAAATACAATGGATTTTTAACTGCTGAAAAGAAGATGAGCCTAGATGGGTTTGCCCAGATCGCGCCCAACGGTCTCCTGAGGCTCACCAACATTACAACGAAAGAAAAAGGTCATGCCTTCTACTCTTATCCCATCTCCTTCAGGGACTCTTCATCTGGTAATTCTGTATCTTTCTCTACCACCTTTGTCATCGCCATTGTTCCCGAATATCCCGATATGAATGGGCCTGGTATGGCCTTCACACTCTCCGCTTCTAAAAATCTCACTTCAGATAAATCCAGCCAAGATATGGGCCTCTCCTTGTCTAACAAGGAAAATTCATCGAATCATATCTTTGCCATCGAGTTTGACACAATCAAAAACTCTGAATCTAAAGACATCGATGACAACCATGTAGGCATCGATATTAACAGCTTAATCTCTGTTAAATCCGCTTCCGCGGCTTATTTTACCAATGAAAATAGTGGGTTTAGAAACTTCAGCCTTGGAAGTGGTAAACCGATCCAGGTATGGGTAGAATATAGCAGTTCGGAGAAGCAGATCAATGTGACCCTATCGCCTACTAATGTAGAAAAGCCCAGTCTTCCACTCTTGTCATTAGGCATGGATCTTTCTCCCATCATCAAAGACTCCATGTACATGGGCTTCTCTGCATCGACGGGTACAGTCGTATCATCGTCTAATTATGTTCTCGGATGGAGCTTTAAGATGAATGGTCAAGCTCAGGATCTCGATCTCTCTCGCCTTCCCGAGCTTCCTAGGCTTGGACCCAAGAAGAAATCAAAGGTTTTGACAATTGGAGTACCCTCAATTGTAGTGGTTTTCATGTTTCTGACCTTCTTTGCTCTTGGTTTTATAGTAAGAAGGAAGATACAATTTGCTGAAGTACTTGAAGATTGGGAGCGTGAATATGGGCCCCATAGGTTTTCTTATAAGGATCTCTTTGAAGCAACTAGCGGCTTCAGAGACAAAGCGCTGCTGGGAATTGGGGGTTTTGGTATGGTGTATAAAGGGGTATTGCCATCTTCTAATATACAGGTAGCAGTGAAAAGAGTCTCTCATAAATCAAATCAGGGGATGAGAGAGTTCACAGCTGAAATCGTGAGCCTCGGCCGATTAAGGCACAGGAACATAGTTCAGCTTCTTGGTTACTGCCGTCGCAAGGGGGAGCTCCTTCTTGTCTATGATTTCATGCCCAATGGAAGTCTCGACATGTTCCTCTTCGACCAAGCTGAGAGAACCCTTAGCTGGCACCAAAGATTTCGAATTATCAAAGGAGTGGCGTCTGGGCTTCTCTATCTCCATGAGGAATGGGAGCAAGTAGTCCTTCATAGAGACATCAAAGCAAGCAATGTCCTCTTAGATGGTGAATTTAATGGAAGGCTAGGGGATTTCGGTCTGGCAAGATTGTATGATCATGGAGCCAATCCTCAAACCACACACATTGTTGGGACTCTAGGTTACATTGCTCCGGAGCTTACCGAAACAGGGAAGGCGACGACCAAGACGGACGTTTTTGCCTTCGGGGTGTTTCTGCTGGAAGTGGCTTGTGGGAGGAGGCCCATATTGTTGAGAGGATCATCAGAGGAGAGGACACTGGTGGACTTGGTGTTAGAGTGTTGGAAGAGGGGTGAGATTGTGGAGGCAAGGGATGTGAGATTGGGGAATGAGTATGTGAAGGAAGAGATGGATCTCGTGTTGAAGCTTGGGCTTCTGTGCTCCCACCCCATTGCTGCTGCTAGGCCAAGCATGAGGCAGGTGATACAGTTCTTGGATGGGGATTGTCCTTTGCCAACACTTTCATTGAGCGGGTGGGATGCTACAATTGAATCAGGAGTTGGGGAGGATCAAATGTTAAAAAAGATGGAGTCTTTGTATCCTCATAGTAGTAGTAATACGCTGGAGAGGTCATTTTTCGAATCTTCATCAACGGTTGCTGCCGAGTCCTTCTTGTCTGGAGGCCGTTGATGGTAAGTAGATATCTTCAGAGATAATGATGTTTTTGTAAGATAACCATGTAATCCATGATGTGCAACTTTTTGATATTTCTCTCGTGTCATTAAATCCCAAGGGATCTGTTGTCAGAAATTTTGGCATCGTTGGGCCAAATTAAGTAAAATATACAGCTTAACATCTTTAATTTAAGAGCACCTAGATTCAATAGTTTAATCATTTATTATAGTTAACACTTGTGGCTCGCGAGGTCGCACACACAAATGCCCACCCAATATCACCTTATTAGTGTATAAACTCCAATAGTCCAGAGGACTTTGTGGTATTATCTTGTAATGCAGCTTGTGTATCTTACTATACTACTTCGTGCGCCGTGTCCAACTTCACATTGTTGCAAATGCCCGTTAAATTAATCTTTATTCTTGCACAAGTGGCATAGTGGAAAGACCAGGAACACTAAGGGCCCGTTTGTTTAGCTGAATATTTGATGGAAAATCCTGCTGTCGGGTATTCCAGGAATTCTCATCAGAAATTCTGCATTTGAGAGGGTTCCTCTTGGTATTCTTAGAACTCGATTTCCACAAAAGCTAGCATTTGGAATTGCAGAGAGCCCTTGGGCATTCCTGGATTTCTGAGACGACGAGAATTTCAGAGAAGTTTGGAGAATTTCTTGCCATTGCAACGGTCATCTCCTATTTGAAGATTCAAGCCAAAAAATACAGGTAAACTCTGTTTTTTCTCATCCCCTCTTCTATCTCCTTTATTTTCATGGGTTTTTTTTTATTTCTTATTTTCGATTTTCAATTTTCACACAACAATCTCTTGAGGGTTTGAGCAATAAAAATCTTAATAGTAGAGGGTTTTGGTAGTGGATTCAAGAGCTTTTTAAGGTTTTTTTTTTTTTAATTTTGTGGAATAGGGTTTTGAAGGATATTGTCATGGCGACCTCTGCCCTCTCCCCCCACCCCTACCATCACAATCCATTTTCTATGCTTAGTAATTTCCACAGTTACTCTGTTTGAGAAAAGGCATGAGATACTTCACATCCAAGGAGGTCAATGTAGCAACCAGATCGGGGCCAAGTTATGGAAGGTCGTTTTTGCCGAGGACGGCATCGACGCCACCAGAAGATGCTAGGGTGACACTTATCTGCAGCTAGAGGGAGTCAATGCCTAGTACAATTGATGCAGACCCGAGTGGGCCACACCTGAAAGTCTATGCCTGCAAGCCCAAGACTAATAAGGCCCAATAGAGTAGAGAACATTAATTCCTATTCCTATTAGTAGTTGCTTTTTTAATTATCCAAGATTCTTTAACGTTTAGAAATTCTTATTATGTTTAGTTTAGGATTCCTTGTTTAATTTGAATTAGATTATTTCTTTAGTTAAAAAGTATCTTAGTTATAAATAAAGATGTAATCCCTCTCATAGGATACAGAACATTGATATTGAATAAAAAATTGAGTTATTTTTCAGTTGAGAGTTGATTTATTGTATTTGGTGAGGTGCCTAGACATCGTATCCTTAAGCTTTTTGGCTTAGAGATTAATTCGTTGACTATTATTCTTCCCTACGCTGCTTCAACAATAAATATATTTATAGCGGTCAATTTGTTCCTGGGGATTTTGAGCCTGGAACTATGGATAGTATAACGTTTGGACCTTATTGGGCAAATTTTTAGGCTGGATAACTTTGTTTTTGGCTAGTCTAGTCCTGGAAATCACTGGGCTAAGGGGCACTACATCGAAGGGTTTTGATGGTTTAGAAATTGGATTTCTCATTTTTTTTCCTCTTAGGATTATAATTTTATCTTTTGATGTATAAAAACAAACAAAAAAAAAAAAAAAAAACCCTTCTTTCATAGATCTTAGTTGTGTGCTTGGAAAGCACTATAATCGTTAATGGTAGCAATTGTAGAATCTTGTGGACAGTAGCAATTGCATATGGGGGCGGGTTAGCTATGAATGAAAAACAAAATTTTTTTTTTTTGACGAACATGAATGGAAGTATTGTATGATATTGCTTGTGTAAATATGTGATTATGGATTCCTTTTATAGAACATGAAAAATATGATATTCATTGTTATTATATATTGACTAATTTTACATATTTAAGGATCACATGGCAGATTAATATTTTGTAAATAAGATGGTATGTGGCAAAATATATAAAAATATTAAAATATATACTTCATTCCGCATTAATGTTGTGAAGTTTTTCTTTTTTTTCTTCAGAATCCTAGTAAGTTGTCAAATAGAGGATTTCAGGGTAAATTGAATTCTCATGCTTGAATTTCAGGACAAATCAAATAGAAAATTAGAATTCAAGATGAATTTTGCAAAATCTTGAATTCTAGCATTCTAAATTCTCCAAATTCTACCAAACATGAATTCTCCATGTTCTTGCAACCAAATTGGCCCCAAAGGTGTATTTGTTTACAAGCATTCTTGACAAGAATTCAAGATGTCTAGGATTCCTGAATTCTTGTCTCCCAATCTTTGTTTGATTTGCTTTTAAGTTATGATATCTAATATCTTGGCATTCCAAAAGCAGCTTCTCATAGGTTTTTGGAATGCTTGGAGGGACAAGAGCATTTAAGGAACACCAATTTGGGTATCATTCCGGTGAGAAGCAAGATCTCCAACGAGCAATTGGAAATTCAAATCCAAAGCAAGCTTATGTGGTTTTTACCCTGGTAAACGTTTCTCCTTTCTTCTTTATCTTCTTTTTCTTGATTTTTTCAATATTTTAGATTTAGAATGCTTGCAAGGCATGACGATGAGATCTCAGATGAATAGAGATGATTTCTCAAAGATGGTTTCCAATGGTTTCTTGTAGGTTCAGGTTTGATGAGAAGCCTGGATAGAAAATCCTTTTTCCCCTCATGTTAGGGCTTGAAATAAACCTAGCAGAAATGGGGTTTCTTTTTTTTCTTCTTATATTTGATTGCATTAGTTAAAAGGAAGGTTTTTATACATTCATTCAAGATCAAAGCTTCAAACTCTCTCTCTCTCTCTATCTATTTCCCTTGCCTATGTTTTGTGTTGGTAATGGTATCATTCTTTGGTCATCTTCATCTAAGATTTTTGTTATTTATTATTATTATTATTATTTTGTGTGTTTGCAATATAACAGGAAGTTTTATTGGATTTCATAAGGAATATTAGATAAAATTGCTACAGTGAACCATGTGGTCATCTAAGATTGAACCGAAATCACACGTCTATCTTTCATTTTCTTGAAGATCCAAACCATTCAATAGATGTAACTCCCTGTGTTAGCATATGGAGATTGATGGTTAACTAGTAGAGTCACTTTTTTTGTTTGGATATATTCTTATGAACTTTATTTGGTTAAATCATATGTTGATCATATTCATAATAATATGGAATTTTATATGCTATTCACCCTCCATACATGGTGAACATTTAAAACTTTAATCAATCTGTGTAAAGTTGAATATTGGATTGGACAATTTTAAAGAGCTCCAGACTGCACTAAAGGTTAACATGTGGGGGACTTTGAACATTTTGGACCTTCTAAAGGAGGATTTCCCATGTATATCTTTGTTTGGTTTTGCTTGGCTACACAATGTGGCCATTCTTATATAGTAACTCTCGTATGTCACATCAATTTATTTTCATTGGTTTTGATAATATCATGAGCCATGAAGTCCCTTGTAATTTTCAAGTACAGTTGCAAGGAAAAATCTAGAAATGGGTATTAGGATGCTAGAGGAATTGATTGACAAAAGAGTTTAAGTCTCTGGTTTGAGTAAGAACTCTTCCCCTATAGTTGTCCTTTTGCTAAATTTTGATATCTAGCACATAATTCTTTTGATCTTGTGTTCAAAAGTCATCTTGTTTTCAACATTTGTTCTAAATTTTGTTTATTCTTGTCTTTTGTTACTTTCCTTATGAGTTGCCAGAAAAATTTGTAAGGCTTTTTACCTAGATAACAGACATATATTACTTTATAATCATCAGAAAGGGTCATATGCTTTGGCACCTTCGGCTCACGCGTGCGCCCCCCCCCCCCCCCCCCCCCAACCCAAAATCTCTGTATCAGATGTGTAGTTGTGTTGTCAAACCTCTCGTCTAATGTTTTATATCAAGGTGATATGCATTTCATGCTTTTCTATATAGTGGTTGAATATGGTGGATGCTTTGATATATTTTTTTCCCTTCCAGTTATACGATATGGTTGTAGATGAATAATACTTTGGGATGGAATGGTGATTATGGGATAGAATGGTCTATACAATGATATCCCCCTGAATGCAATGTTTTTAGCTTTGTGGGATAGTGAAGGTTTTAGCTTTGAACTTGAATCATTAGACCTATGAACTTTTGAACTTTAATACTGGACAAAATCTATTGACTGAATGCAATGGTTTGGATGGTGAATATTGAGATGCTTGTCTATATAATGGTTAAATATAGTGGATGCTTTGTTTTTTTTCTTCCAATTATAGGATATGATTGTGGATGAAAAATGTCTTGAATGGATGTATAAATAATAGATAGATATATAGTTGTAGATGAAGAATGGACTGATGAAAAATGCATGCTTTGAATAGATGTATAAATAATAGATAAATATATGGTTGTGGATGAAGAATGGATTGATGAAGAATGCATGCTTTGAATGGATGTGTAAATAATAGATAGATATATGGTTGTGGATGAAGAATGGATTGATGAAGAATGCACAAGTTTCAAAGTCCCAACCAAATTTCTAGTATCCCATCCAATTAAATTAAGCAAAAGATAATAGGACTAAAACAAATCAATTACTACAAGATGACACTAAGATTATTTGCATAGACCTATCACCCAGTCCAACGGAAAACCAAGAACTAGAAATTGAAAAATTACAAGATATACTCAAAATTCTTCTCCAATTGACCACAACCTAAGGATTGTAGTTCGTCATGTCAACGGCCACGCCGTTCACTGTTTCCCTTGCTTGAAATAACCTGCCTTGATGTTATAAAACAAACAATCTTCCACAAGAGATTAAAAGCAACAAATCTCTAGAAGCTCGGCAACTTCATCACAACCCTTCAATAGATGTTCTATAGAAGAAGATGATCTCTAATAGGTATTTCAAGTTTAGAACAAGGAGATGGCATAACAAGGGTTTGCAAGAGAACCCTTTAAATAACCCAGGATTCGTGGCTTAAAGGTTTGAGGTAGGGTTACAGTAGAACACAAACAGGCAATCCTAATTGAAAAAGGAAATTGATTTTCTCATGTCGATTTAGCAAATCGCTGCTGTTCGCTCGAGTAAAGGATGTGCTTGCTCGAGCGTGCATCAAATCTGTCTAAGCTTTCTCGTCAGGTCTGCTTGAGCAAGCTCTGGATTCGCTTGAGTGGGCTCTGGATTCACTTGAGTGGGCAACCATTCTGTCCCTGGTTGATTTCTTGATGATTTTTTTTCTTTTTCTTTAATTTATTTACTTTAGTTCATCCAGCGACTCATGCTACAGTCAAAATCTAAAATATGAAAATTAGAACTCAATTTAAACCCGATTTTTGTCCATAACCCATGAATTTGCTAACACTCAATAATCCTAACATCTTATAAGCCTGAGTTCTTGTAAGTATGCAAGTAGTATGCACACTTGGAAATAAAAGTGTGCTCACGTAAGATGAAGTGGCATGCCCAGAATTCAAACCCTTGAAAGCTAGGTAATAAATGTCGATCCTTACCACATAGGTAAGGAACCATTCTCAATAATCTTATTTTAATAATCACTTTAGCAAAACATTGATTGTTAAAGTGAGACAACCTTCTTCTTTTAATAATAATAGCAATAATAATAATGACAATGGATTTTTATGGAAAAAAATTATCCTACACATGGATTATACAAATTGATTTAAAAATACACAAAAACATCCAATTGGGGCTTCGTACAAAATAATTTGACAGATTTACCCTTTGATGCCCTTCCTTGCACAATGCCCTTCTTTTACTTTTGTAAACGAAATCATCATGCCCTAGCTACCTAACCGACATCATTTTCTACCATTTTCTCATCCCCACCTCTCTTCTATCCAAATGATATCTTTGCCTTCTCCCCTTTCCTTTTTGCTTCTTCCACTTTTTTTGCCTACTACCTTCGTCTCACCCTTTGTGACTATTACCAAATCTGGGTTTTGGTTGTTCCATTCACCCACGGAAGGTTGCAAGTTGCTATTCCTACTCATGAAGAGTCTTCTTCATTGTGATTCTAGTGTTTTCATCATCTGCTCCTTAAGAGACTGCTAGTCAAGTGTCATTCTTTATTATCATTGCTCTCTAAACAGTGAAAATTTAAAGTTTTGGAGGTGCTCCCGAGTGTTATGTGAATTTCTAAATTGCAAACAAATATACAATATGCAGTGGAAAATACAACTAACCCTTACAAGCTGTCACAACCCGAGCCCAGGAGATCGGGGGTTAAGACTAAACCTAACCAGTGACACACGTACTCCCGTGCATATACACTTAAACCCGATCAGGTGCACACGCACAAAGGAATTTCACACGTGCTAATACATGTACGCGGAAGTTGTAGGTATCATTGCATAACAAGAGACGTACATAAGAACAAAATAATGTATATACAGAAGATTCCACAAAGTTCAAAGTAATACATACAAATGGGCCACACTACAAGTATACAGATCATAAATAAACCCAAAACCCACTGAGATCCCAAAATGAGGAAGACCTATATGCATGTATAATACTGTCACACTCCGCTGGAGAGATCACATCCACTTCTCTAACCTTGATGGGGCATCTGGGGTCTCCCTTGGAGTCTGGTTGACCGACGAGGGGTCGGTCAAGGGATCTGAGCCTACAACACCAAAGACAACACATGAATACAACGATTCAACAAAGTATAAACAACGACAAGTTAATGCATGTTGTATCTAATTAGAATAAATCCCAATAGATAAATCATAGAGTTCCAAATTCGTATGCTAGGCAGTTGTGCAAACAAATAAAACATGCTGTCAGAATCAATGCTTACATGAGATGAACATAACTAGGTGGCTATTACGTTTGCCATATGCTCCCAAAAAGGGATCTTACATACATACTGAGAACCCCATCGACTGAGCCAGGGTACGAATGAGTCTCGAGTTCCTGGAATCCGGAAGCCTCAAGACATATACTCACTGCAGTGATGCCATGCATACTATGCCAAATTCAACCCCGTCGGGTATCCTAAGGCTGAGGCTGAATAGTGCCTGATCATATGGGATCAAACATATACTGGAACTTGACTAAACTATACATATTGTACTTTCCAATTTCCAATCATACGTTCAATCATATATACTCAAGATAATGGGAACATATCGAATAGTTCAAACAAATCGAGCTCATCATATCAAAGGGCGTAACAAGAACAATACAATTCAACAAGAACAATACAAATCATACAGAAGAGTGGAGGTCAATGATCGTCATATAAAATGCCATGCAGTTTAATATTCAACAAAGTTAAGATCATTTACTAGCCAACCATAATCTAGTTATCCAGAGTTTCTAACCGTACATGATGATGTAGTTTCAAGTTATCCGATAGACAATTGTCTGGTGTTGCATTGTGTAATGAAAGTGTATCGAATTCCCTTAAACCAACACCCATGAGGAGGTGCTTACAGCTAGATAACGTACGTGAATGAGTCACAGCCCTTGAGATCATTCATGCAATTCTATCATATTCCATTGGGCAAGTCAAGGCCACCTACATTCTAACTCGAAGGTCCTACAAGGTCTCCTCAACACCTAGCTTTCTTCTTTTCATTGGTCTTACGGCTTAGCCGTGGGCGACCTACAGCTTAGCCGTAGGCATCTTACGGCTTAATAGTAATATGCACTGCGACTCAGCCGTGGTTCCCCTTACTGTTCATCCGCATTTTCAGCTTAGCCCTGTTTTGTTCTACGGCTCAGCTCTGTTTTGCTATACGGCTTAGCCTTGCTTAGGTTACGACTTAGCCATAACACATTACACAGCTTAGCCATGGCTAGACTGTAGAAGATTCGCTTAATTTTCAGCTCGTTGGAAATCAAACCGTGGCTTGACCTATAATTGGGTCACGGCTTAGCTGTAGCACATTCTACGGCTTAGCCGTAACCTTACCGTAGAAGAAATCTGGGTCTTACAGCTCTCTGGACTTTGAGCCGTAGGTAGTCACAGCTTAGCCGTAAACTACAAGGGGTCAATTTCTTAAACCTGTTACAAAACCAATTGTATGTGCATATAAGTGAAACAACAACATCTAAAGGATAAAATTCAACACCATTGGGCTGTAAACCACATTCCACATGCAAGATTAAGAAATTCTTCACAATCACGCATATACCAACATGAGTTCATCCAAATCATGCTTATACTTACCTCAATAAGTTCTAACACGTTAACTGTTGTCCTTGGATTCAAATCCGACGTCTACTCACTGTTCTAACACCCATGCATATAAAAGAAGAATGAAAGAGAGAGACGTGAGTGACGGTGCAATAACTGACATGAAAAAGAAAGGAAAATCAAGAACCCAAGCTCACCTCAAACCGCACAACAGAGGAATCGAGAGTGTGAGTGCACAAATCCCCCTTTTTAGACTTGATCGACAAGAAGAAAACAAGAAGAAAAGAAACGAAGAGAAGAATAAGGAAAGAAACCACCGTTAAGAAGAAAGACAAGTGAGAAAGTCGGTGGAGACTTATATAAGATAAGGATAAGAGAAATTAAAGAAAAGTCCAATAGTTTACACGAATTACAGTTCGAGTTAAAATGACGGTCCAACGGAAACAAATGACGTCTTTAACATACGAAGCAGCTACGGAAATTAACAAACTTGACGAAAGACACGTGTTGACACCAAAATGATGCATGAATGACGTTTTATAAAATCTAAAATTATGAAAAAGGGCTCATGTCTATCTAGACCAAGTTAAACTCAACCCAACTACCTATCTATAACCCAGAATAAAACCAAAACAAAGCCAAAAACACAATTAACAACTAATTCGTCATTAATTAGTGGCTAAACCGGATTAAGTTGGGTCAGAGTGTTACACAAGCACCACAAAAAGATATGATTTTTATGTGAAAACTCAAACCAAGGAAAACCACGAGTCCAAAAAGGACCAATAATCAAGCACTATGAATCATACAGTTATAAGATTTTCTAGTTCTCGCAACCAAAAAACTAAAGTCCCTCTATATAGCTTCATACTACAACTTAACACCGTTAAATGCAACAGATCCAAACCTTACTTGACACCACAATCTTCTATGCAAGACAAAGATCTTCTCTAAGAGATACAAAAGCTACAACTCTCTAGAACAAAGCTTCAACATTAAACTCTCTAATGAAAGCTCTAAATAGGAAATTGTCTCTTCATATGATCTTCTAGACTCAAAATAATGAGAGAGGTTCTTTAGAGGTTTGAGAGAAACCTTTTTTATAATCCACAATTCGTTCCTTATAATCCTTTTTATAATCCACAATTTGTGCCTCATAAGTATATTCATTGTAAAACCCAACTTATTAATCTTGACAAAAATAAAAAATAATTTCAAAATAGGTCAGTGGGTTTTTCTCCATCATCTGATTGATCGAGCAGACATTCGACCGATTGGATATCGCCTTTGCCTTCAAATCGGTCAATCGGGCAATGTTTGGATTGATCAGGCAATGTTCGGGTCAATCGGGCAACCCTTGTTTTACCTAATTTCTTCACTTGAGCTGTTCTGGCAACATAAACCACAATCTATCTAAAAGAAATATAAAATACAACCTAATGAACTAAAAGTTTTGTCCAATCCATAAATTTTTGAATGCTTAAAATGTTTACAAAACTGAAAAAGACATCTTTGAGGTGAGTTTTCACCTCAAAGTGAACTTGGTCCAATGCTATATTGTTTGACTATGAAACCATCGTTTTAGGCGCCAAACAGCTATTTGAGGAGTTGGAGCTACCGTTGCAGGAGTTGGAGCTGGAGTTGTAGGATCTCGGACTCCATTAAGCTACTACTTATCCTAAAACCTTGAGGTGATAGGAAGGGTAAAAATAATAGTTTTTAAGACATTTGACTTTGCATCAGCGAGCCTATTTTTAGAGCAGTCGTATGAAAGGGCATTGTAGTGCCTGTGGACCTCTACTAACAAACTCTCCTCATGATGATGCTCCCGTTACTCGAACCTTTGACCTGTCTCTAATGCTAATTGTAGAATCACAGACCTTATTGAGTTACCACTTATTCCAAAATCTTAAGGTACATGATGATAAGTAGTAGCTCAATGGGGTCAAAATCCTAGAGGAGTAACAAATTAATGTGAGGGAGCTGGAAGAAGTTAAAGTAAGAGGAGAAAATATAATGGACTTGAGTAGGATATAAACATCTCAAGAACATAACAGCATCGTTGCTCAGGTAATAATATCATCCTGAGATAAATTTGTTCAAAAAAAAAAAAAGTTTCACACTCCAATTCATTTTGTATGTGTTTTTCATAATTAATCTATTCTTCCATAAAAATTCTTGGTAATAATAATAAGAATAATAATAATAATAATGCTCGCAACCAAATTACGAACACGAAAAGCAAAGAAAGAAAGAAAAAAGCCAGAGATCATAAATGCGTTTTGATTGAATAGTCAACTTAATATCGACTTTTGCTCAACAACTTTAGTCCTCAAGGCTCAAACTCTTGCCATGTGTAGTGATGGCGACAGTCAACAACCGATGCTCTTTAAATTAAAATTAAAATATATTAGAGAGTCCCATCGTGTAGGCCAATTTGGACCGCGTCTCATGTCTTGGCCAACAGAAGATAATTACCATACAAGAGGGGAGAGTCCAGACCCTCTTAATGTTTATAAATGAGAATTCATGAGGCTTAAGAGCTGGGTTTTTCTATCAAAAATCTGAATAATTAAAAATAAATGCCCTCCCTTTTTATGGGTTATAGTCAATTTCAGTGTGATAGCAATTGAACTTCAATCAATTGATCATGCATAAATACTGTGACTTTTATTAAATTTTGGTCAAATGTCATGTGCTTTTATCAGTTTTACAGCAGGCTTCACATCCATAGGAATATACTGAAATCTAGTCAGGTTCATACAAGAGGAAATACCTACTGTGCAGCCCTCTCTTAAGTTTATTGTTTTTAATCATGTGACGTGATGTGATATAATACTGCAAAAGTTAAAAGCAAATCGACCCTGTTTGCAGGGCAAAGATTTCTGCTCAACATTTTCTTGTTCGGACGGTGAACTAAAGTAAGCCATCAAATTCAAGAGAGATTAGGAAAAGGAGAGATAAATAAAATGTATTAAATGACAAAACGTCTTACATGAGATGATGATTTTTTATTTTTTAATAAATTTTTTTTTATTATTTATTAGCATAAGAATTTAATCTTTTGACTTCTGTTTTTGAGAAAAGAAGAGGTGATTTTTTAAATTAGTAATTTTTTTTTACTCCTTTTCTTGTATATTAGATTGACCCTTTACTTGAAGCCACTATAATAGTCATTTTCCCAAACTGGTAAACACTCTCCCATTTAATCAATATGATAGTAAGCATAACTCTAGATGTAGTAAAACTTTATATAAAAGTAATTCTAGGGTGGATGGGAATGCTTTTCAGCCATTTGAACTTAAAATATAAGCTTTAAAATTAAATTTATAATGATGAGCTCAAGAATCTAATCATTTGCAGCAAAGAATCCAAACTCTACTTGATAGGAAATATTATAGAAAAGGGAGTGTCTGGAAAAATGCATAACATTATATTTAGAAATTTTATTATTTTGTTTACTAAAAGAAAAAAGACATTTTAATACTTTAAGATTTTATTGTCATAGAACAAAATAGTGCAATATCATAATATTGTGGCAAACATGGCATTAGCAATTCCTACAAATTTTACTTTGCATTGAAAGTGTTTGGCAATTTATAGAAATTTCACTTGATGATATACGGAAAAAAGAAATAGATGGTGAAATAGAAATGACTGAACTAATTAGAATTTAAAGTGGAGTGATTTAGTATTGATAATTAAGATGGGAATCATTTAATAAAAAATAACATAACCCATCTTTTGCTGGCAATTTTGATGGGATCCACCCAACTTTATTAATCATAATTGAACCTATTTAATCTTTTTAACTGTTTAATACCTGAAATCACATTGAACAGGATAAACGACTCTAATAACAAAGGATTCTACATAACATTGTAACAATGATAAGATTAATGATGTTGGTAATTGTGTTTGGACCATCTAATGTAAGAAAAACATTAGAGTGAAAGTCAAAAACTATAAGATCCAAGCAATCTTGTTAAATGAAGGTTAGTCTACCAAATGTTTGAGATGATTTCATCTATGAGGTATCATTGTGGGGCCTATTAGATGCTAGTATCAAGCAAGTCAATTATAGTAATCAGTAAAAAATTTATCAAACAATATGGTTCATTTACTGTGGATGGTAATTACAGTCATATAATCAGGTTTTGGTAATTAATATGCTACCCACCAGTGTTGGTAATTATATGCTACAAACCTAGCCTTATGTTGGTAATACGGTGGAAGTCACTGAGTGTGGTATTTGTAGGACTCACTTAATATTACTATTCATCATAGGACTATGCAATCATAACAGTGCTATAGGACCCATGTAATATTTACAAACAATTGTGGGCCCCATGTAATATTGGGAGACATGGTCGGAGTCCTGTAGGAACGATCAAAGCTATAGTGGGCAACCATGACAACCGGTTCCTCCACCCTGACTATAAAAACTCTCCATCCCTGTTTTGGCGAGATTTTTAAATAAAATATTATTCTTATAAGGTGTAACCTTGAATAATCTAACATGAAGATTTTTGTGAGAAAATGAGATATTTTAAGATTTTTTAAAGCCTTTCAAAGATATTATAATATACATTTTAAGTTCTCCAAATACTTATTTTTAGGTGCATAGATTATTTTTTAAACTAATAGATAATAGCAAAAGTTTTTAGAATATGTTGTTCCAAAGCATCGGCTGAGATATCTTATGAAAAGACGGGTTTAT
Organism: Sextonia rubra; assembly: GCA_037013555.1. NCBI lineage: Eukaryota > Viridiplantae > Streptophyta > Magnoliopsida > Laurales > Lauraceae > Sextonia > Sextonia rubra. The sequence goes on from JASUAD010000001.1 coordinate 130,356,988, forward strand.
AATGTCTCAGAAGATCGTTATTGTCATCTCTAAATACCAAATTATCTTAAATGAAATTGACCACGGTGACTTATAGTGTCACACTCACCTTTATCGGAGCAGAGATCTGCACCGTTGTAGAAAAGATCTGTAACGTTGTTTATAAAAATAAAAAATAAAAAAACTAATCAGATCTCAGCCGTTTGATTGTTGAATGCCAGCAAACATTAAATTTTGGTAGATAGACCGTACACCCCTCTCCTGGAGATCCACATCCCATGAATTTAGTGACCCATCTCACTTTATCACTTACATATCCTGAAAACATTATACGAGAGAGAGGGAGAGAGGCGAAGGAGCCTTGAGGCAAAGGGGCCTTGAGTCATCATTCTGAAATGGTTTCCAGGATCGTTCTCCTATTTGAAATGGTTTCCAGGATCGTTCTCCTATTTCTCTTCGTGAATCTTGCATTATCCGTGAATCTTGCAAGTTCACAATCCCATATCGTCGATTTCAAGTACAATGGATTTCTAACTGCTAAAAAGAAGATGACCATGGATGGGTTAGCTCAGATCTTACCCAACGGCCTCTTGAGTCTCACCAACGCTACAAAGGGAGTGGACGGCCATGCCTTGTACTCCCTTCCCATCCCATTCAAGGAATCTTCTTCTGGTAATGCTCTCTCTTTCTCCACTACCTTTGTCATTGCACTTGTTTCCAAATACTCCGATATGACTGGCCCTGGCGTTGCCTTTGTCATCTCTCCTTCCTCCCATATCATTGGAGGAGGCCTACCCCAATATATGGGCCTTTTGAACGAATCAAACAATGGAAATTCATCGAACCATCTGGTTGCCATCGAATTCGATACGGTTCAAAACAGTGAATTGAAAGACATCGACACTAACCATGTTGGAATCGATATTAACAGCTTAATCTCTACTAAATCCGCTCACGCAGCTTACTTCAGCGATGAAAATGGTGGTTTAACAAATTTGAGCCTTAGAAGTGGAGACCCAATTCAGGTATGGGTTGATTACAGCGGGTTTGAGAAGCAGATCAATGTAACTGTGTCACCTACTAGTGTTGCCAAGCCTAAAATTCCACTGTTGTCATTGAACATTGATCTCTCAAACATCGTCAAGGAGTCTATGTATGTGGGTTTCTCTTCCTCCACAGGTGTACTTGCAATACCTCATTATGTTCTTGGATGGAGCTTTAAGATGAACGGTCAGGCTCAAGAGCTTGATCTCTCTCGCCTTCCCAAGCTTCCAAGGATTGGTCCCAAGAAGAAATCAAAGGTTTTGACAATTGGGGTACCCTCAATTATAGTGCTTTTCGTGTTTGTAACCTTCTTTGCTATTGCTTTTATAGTGAGAAGGAAGATTAAATATGCTGAAGTACTTGAAGATTGGGAGCTTGAATATGGGCCTCACCGGTTCTCTTATAAGGATCTCTATGAGGCTACCAAGGGCTTCAGAGACGAAGAGCTGTTGGGGACAGGAGGTTTTGGTATGGTGTATAAAGGGGTGTTGCCATCTTCTAATATACAAGTTGCAGTAAAGAGAGTCTCTCATAAATCAAAACAAGGGATGAGAGAGTTCATAGCTGAAATTGCCAGTCTTGGCCGGCTCAGGCACAGGAACTTGGTGCAGCTCCTTGGCTATTGTCGTCGCAAGGGGGAGCTACTTCTCGTCTATGACTTCATGTCCAATGGAAGTCTCGACAAGTTCCTCTTCGATCAACCTGAAAAAATCCTAAATTGGCATCAGAGATTTCAAATTATCAAAGGAGTGGCATCTGGGCTTCTCTATTTACACGAGGAATGGGAGCAGGTTGTCCTCCATAGAGACATCAAAGCTAGCAATGTTCTGTTAGATGGTGAATTTAATGGAAGGCTAGGTGATTTTGGCCTGGCAAGATTATACGATCACGGAACCAATCCTCAAACCACTCATATTGTTGGGACTCTAGGCTACATTGCACCAGAGCTAATTAGAACCGGAAAGGCAACGACGAGCACGGATGTGTTCGCCTTTGGGGCGTTTATGCTCGAAGTAGTTTGTGGGAAGAGGCCCATAGGGTTGAGAGTATCGGAAGAGGAGATGAAATTGGTGCATTGGGTGTTGCAGTGCTGGAAGAGGGGTGATATTGTGGAGGCGAGGGATGCGAGATTAGGGAACGAGTATGTGAAGGAAGAGATGGAGTTGGTGTTGAAGCTTGGCCTTTTGTGTTCTCACCCCAAGGCTGAAGCTAGGCCTACAATGAGGGAGGTGATGAAGTTCTTGGATGGGGATCTTCCTCTGCCAGAGCTTTCATCGAGCAGGTGGAGTTCTCTAGTAATTGCATCAGCAGTGAAAACACACATGGAATCTTTGTATCCTTCTAGTAGTACTAGTATGATGGAGAGGTCATTTTTCGACTCTTCCTCAACGGTTGTTGCTGAATCGCTCCTGTCTGGAGGCCGTTGATGCTGAGGTAGGTTTGTTAGAGATAATGATGTTTATGTAAGGTAATTAGCATATCCTATGTCAAGACTTGTAATGCATATGTGATGTGAATAACTCCCAATAATTTGTAGATGATTTTGTACTAGTGGGGCCCGTCCTTGATCTCATTTCTCGACCCTAAGTTGTAACACCCACCATCATAGTTACAATTGCCTCATAAATTGTCACCAAACTCAGTTTTACGCCCATTTGAACCTGGTTGACCATTGAATTTAATCCTAAATGGGTTTATCTGTTCATTCTCATTTACGATGTGATTATTAGTGAGGTTGGAAATGGTATTAAATAAGGTTATTCTTGTGTTGAAATTCTCACACCCAAATAGGTGTGAAATTCTTTCAACTTATGGTGTTAACCTTAATTACACAACTGATTCAGAAAACTTTTTTGGGAAAATAACCTCAATCACACAACTGATAAGGACTGAAGAGGGCCAAATCAAAATGGGTGTCAATACTGAGAAATGCATCATGCATATGAATAGCCAATTAGAAACAGATTGAAAAATTAAAATGAAAATTAGAATAAACAATTCCATTTTACAGTGATCGATACAATTGAATCAATAGGATTTGATTCAATAGATTAAAATGACATAGCCTAGGTGTTCGATTTCAGCCAAAAAAAAAAAAAAAAAAGCAGAGTTCAAATCAGAATTCAGATTATCAACTAACAGAAAAAATCCAAATTCAATAAATCTCGTTCAAAACAGAATCAAAATCCAATAAAGACCGAATAATTATGCCAAACAAACCATTAAACCACTTTAAAATGTTTAAGCGAAAAGACAAATCAAAGGGCGTTAATAGAGCTTCAAATCAGAACTCAGATTATCAACTAACAGGAAAACTCTAGTGCTAATCCGAAAAAAGCATAAGCTTTTATCAATCTTTTTTTGTTTTTTTTTACTTCTCCTAATCATCTAAAAGATCATGAGTCTAAAGGTACCTTTGAATAAGCTCCCGCAGAAAAGCAACAAAGGAGTAACATGCTAAGAATCCCACTACTGAAAACCAGTGCCTAAATCAATACTCTTACTGTAACTAAATTGTATCTAGCATCAAGCATGTCAGAAGGATTGGTGGCTCTAAAAGTACACACTTGAAAGCCATCCGATCAAAATCAAATAACCTGAAAAATGACCAAGTGAATACACCATTCTTTCTGTGTGATCAGAATTCAATAAAGATCAAATCATATAAAAATGCATATAACATAATTTCACGCATCATTTCTTCGGAAAACCAGACCAAATGCAACAAATCGTAGCTTGAAACGAACAGCAGAAACCGGAGATCATACCTTACTATACAGATGCTCAAACGACGATCAAAAGAGAGAGATTTGATGATCAAGATTTGATATCCTCAAACATGTATCGATGTCAGCTACTCTGTTGAGAGAGAGAGACAGAGAGTATAAAATGCGAAAAAAGAACTGGCACCTTTTTTGCTGCGAAGGTGACGAAAAAAATTTACTGCCCTCGCCTATTTACACTTATAGGTGACAAAGTTGTCTTCCTCGCCCAAACTAAATATATGATTTTGAAATTGGCACAAAATTTATATTTCATCGAGGATATAGGCGACGAAATTAATTTTTTTAATCGCCCATTGTCCACTTTAGGTGACGAAATTTTAATTCTTTTCCAAAAGATATGTATTTTTTTGAACGTGGCCAATAAATTATATTACGCCGTGAAATTAAATTCCGTCGTCCAATTTCGTAGACAAAGAGGAATACTGTTATAGTGGCGCAGTGACCCAAACCGCTTGTGAATTACAATGGCTCCATTATCCTTTCACATGATTCATCACTGTAACAACCAAGTTGCAATTTACATCACTAGCTAAAGTCATAATGGTCGTGTAAGAGGGCTCAATTGACAATGCTATAAATAACATTTGTATATTACATATGTAAAACCAATCCCATCACATGCATAAAAAGGCAAATAGTCCCTATTTTCTTTCTTGGTTGTTTATTTTTGTTGGCTAATATCTCCGCCATCCTACGTCCTTCGGTTTTTAGATTTTATGCAGCGATCTATGCCCTTTTCATCCCTCACTTTCTCCTTATCAGTGGGCCTCGTTATACACTAGCCTACAAATCCCATGCACAAATTTTGCCCACTTACAAGTGTGGCTTAGTGGTTTTCATGGGTCGTTCCTTGGCGCAGCCCTATATTTAGGCCAGGTTCAGATCTTGGGTTGTAGTACTCAGGAAAGGTTTGGATGTTAAATTTGGGCCTGAATTTGGGCTAAGGGATAGAAAGCCTAGCTAGATCTCGGCCGATCTAGTCTGACTAAGTAATGCTTATAGTACAATTTTGCCCAAACAAGTGAGAAAAATCCAATCTAGCAGAGCCCAATTGACTGAATGGTGGGCTCGAGCTTGCAATGGCTAGGCCAGACACTTACAGTTTATTTTAGGCTTGGACCAGACATGAGCCTAAGTTTTTATAGGCCAGGCTAGGCTATACATTTGTAAGGATTTTTGTATTGGTTAATTTATGGGTTGCACAAAACTTGAGTCCATTGGTCTTGTATTTTATATATCTTTTAGTATGAGCAATAATTTGAGTCGCCGAATGCAATGAAGTGAAGAAATCGAAGAAAGAGCAATAAATTGAAGTATTTTTATACGGATAACATAGTTTTAAAAGGTCATATCTTACAAATCAAGCGTTGGAGATAGGCAAACTACCTACCATTGGAAATCTCCTTTCAAATAAATATCCGTAAATCCCAAGATTATGTCAATCGGAGTTAAAATGACATAGTTATTGCCTTGGGATGTTTACAAAAAAATGTGCTGAATTTTATCCGATTAATCGGGCAGACATCTAATCGATTTGACCTGAGACAGTAGCTTAATCCCATCGATTGGACCTGCACAGAAACTTTCACCAACTTGCGATTTTTCAGTCCCGTTTGAAGGGAAACTTACCATTTTCGTGCCAACTCCTTTCCTGATTGAAACATATTTATGAGACAAAAATTTAGGGTTGCATCAAAAGAGGTTTTCTCTCGACCCTAAAGCATAAAATATAGATCCCATTATTCTAAGTAGAAATTGCTTATTGAAGATCACCATGTCTAGAGTTTTTTACTGAAGAGTTGAAGAGCTGAAGTTATATTCTAGAAGTACTTATCTTTTACTTCTCTGAGTATAGAAGATTGTTGTGGAAAGTCAAGTACAGCATTTAAAAGGCGTCTAGGTGCTTGGATCTATAATAAAAAAATGGCAGTGAGTCATTATAACGAGATGCTGTGCAAGGAGAGACACAAGTTCTTAGGTTGTGCCGAAACTGGATAAGAGTTATGAGTATATCTCTTTGTAACTTTTATATGATTCATAATGCTTGATTTTCTGTCGTGGTTTTTCCCGGTTTGGATTTCCATCTAAATATTGTTTCTTTTTGTGGTATATGCTTTTGTGTTGATTTTATTTTCACTGCTTAGTTTTTTATTTGCATACATAGTATTGAGATTGATTACGTTAATCTGTTCTAAAAGCTCCCCCAAAACCGTCAAGTGGTATTAGAGCGGGTTACACTAATTTATTATGTTTGATTCTAAAATATATTTAGAATGGTGCTCAATTAAGAAGACACATTCATTGTGAAGCCTCCATTGTTTGATGGTTCAAATTATGTTTATTGGAAGCAAAAGATGATTGGGTTTCTCAAGTCCATTGATGATGATGTGTGGGATATTGTTGAAGATGGTTATTTAAAACCCACAATTACTGCGAATAGGCAAATAATTGCTAAAACTAAAGCCCAATGGACTAAGGTTAAGAAGCATGCCTTCAACTGTAATAATAAAACCATGAATGATACTTATAATAGAGTGTCCATTGATGAGTTTTGTAGAATTTATGCTTACAAAACTATAAAAAAAGCATGGAATGTTTTGCAAATTGTATATGAGGATACTGATACTGTTATCAATCTCAGTTGCAAAGGTTAAACAAATCCTTTGAAATTGTTGTGATTGAAGAAGATGGGACCTTCAATCAGTTTTATACTGGGTTGAATGACATTGTCAATTCTATTTTTAGTTTAGGTGAAAAAATCTCTAAAAGTAAAATTATCAAGAAGATTTTGAAATCTCTTACTTCAAAGTTCGATTCAGAGGTAGATACTATTGAGAAGAATAAGAATTTGAAAACCCTCACTGTAAATCAGTTAGTTAGAAATCTTCAGACTTTAGAAGAAAACAATTTAAATAAGGGAAATTTTGTGAAGAATGAAGGTTTGGCTTTTAGAGCTTTCAGAGAATCAGTGAAAAAACCTGAAAAGAAAATTGAGACTAATTTGGACTTTGACGATGATATCACTGAGTTAATGATTCAGTTTTAAAAACTCATAAAGGCTAAGAAAGCTAAGTGGAAGGGTTTAACATCTTAGAAAAAAATAACTTTAACAATAATCAAGTATTTTGATTGCCAAGGTTATGATCATTATGCCAGTGATTTTCTTACAAGGAAAAAGAATGCTAAGCATAAAGCCCTAAAAACTTGGGATAATGATTCTTCAGAAGAAGAGAAAGATTCTGAACTTGATTTAAAAGATATTGTTGATAGCAAGTTTATGGCTTATGTGGCTAGATCCACTGTTTCTAATAATAGTTATGATGCAGTGGATGCTAATGATAGAATTGCAGATGAAGAAGATGATAGGAAAATAGAATATGGAATTTCTTTTAGAAAAGTCTATGAAGATGAGCAAATTATTTGAAAAAGATGCTCTAAAGCGGAAAGAAGAGATTTTGACTCTTAAGAAAGAGTTAAAAGATGTGAAATCAAAGGTTCATCTCTTAGAAGGACAGAAGAACTCCATAGTTGATAAGTTGACTATTAAGAGTCACAAATATGGGTCATTGAAAGATGATTTTGAGAAAGTTGAGCAAGAGCTTGAAACCTTAAAGATAGACTTGAAGACTGTTAAATAACGCTGAAAAGAAAACCTGATTGGAAAATTGAAGATTGCATTGTCTGAGCTAGATTCCAAAAAAACTTATCTGAATAAGATGAATACTGATTCAAAGATACTTGAAAACATCTTTTGCATTTGGAAGCTGCCTAATGACAAGCATAGTATTGGTTTCAATAATGGTGCATCTACTTCAAAATCTAAAGGTAAATCTATTTTTATTAGAAGTATTGCACATACTACTTCACATGTTGTACATGATTATAATGTTGTAAGTAGTTCAAAAAAGAAGAATGTATTACATCTTGCACTCATATCCACTTGTCATCATTGTGGAGTTAAAAGGACACACTCGTTCCCATTATAAGAAGCTGCATGTTTTACCAAAGTATAAACAATACTAGAAACAATTGTCTGAGCCAATGATTAAACAAGAGCTATTTGGGTTAGAAAATCTGATTTACCTACAGAAGTTGCTCATACTATACTAAAAGATCAAAATACACAAGTGTATGTGGCTACGTGTAAAAAACCCTGATAAAGATGATCAAGCTTCTACCCCCAATACTGCTAAGAAGATATAATTAAGGAGGAGTTGTAATTGAGAGGGAGCTACTGCTAGATCTAAATTGTCAAATTTGCTGCATGATGATCATTTGCATTATCAATTGTGGACAAAAAAGAGAAGACTGAGTAATTTTTGAGAATTCTTGCGAAGTCAGGAGATAGATAAAGTTGAAGATGGTTTCTTTTGCAATTGGTGAAAAGCTAATGCTATTTTTTTTTACTATTTCAATTTTCTCAATGTATTTTTTATTTTATTTTTATGTAGATTAATTGTATAAGAAGTTTTGTTCATGAATTGCTAAAGGGGGAGATTATAAAGGTTTTTATATTGATTAATTCATAGGTTAGACAAAACTTAAGTCTATTGGTATTGTATTTTATATTTTTTTTAGTATAGACGGTGGTTTGAGTCACCGAATGCACTAAAGTAAAGAAATCGAATAAAGAGAAGCAAATTGAAATTTTTTCCTATGGACAACATGATTTAAAAAGGTCATATCTCAAAAATCAAGTATTAGATATGGCAAACTACCTGCCATTAGAAAGCTCGTTTTAAGTATATATCCGCAGAACTTAAAATTGAGACTGCGTCAATAACAGCTAAAACGACAAAGTTATGGTCTTGGAAAGTTTACAAAAATGTGCTGAATTTCATCTGATCAATCAGGCAGATATCTGATCGATCTGACTTGAGACAGTAGTTTAATCCGATCGATTGAACCACTACTCCATTGATTGGACCTGTGCAGAAATTTTTGCCGACTTACGATTTTTCAATTCGGTTTGAAGGGAAACTTGCATGCTTTGTACTAACTTCTTTCCTGATTGAAACATACTTATGAGGCATGGATTTGGGGCTATATGAAAATGGGTTATCTCTCAATCCTAAGGCATGAACATAGATCTCATTGTTCTAAGTAGATATTATTTATTGGAGATCACCTTGTCTAGAGTTTTTCATTTGAGAGTTGAAGAGCTGAAATTATATTCTAGAGATACTTGTCTTTTACTTCTCTAAGTGTAGAAGATTATTATGAGAAGTCAAGTATAACATTTAGAAGGCGTCAGTTGCTTGGATCTATAACAGAGAACAGCAGGGAGTCGTTATAGCAGGGTGTTGTGTAAGGAGAGACACAAGTTCTTAAGTTGTGTGTGAACTAGATAAGAGTGATAAGTATATATTTTTGTAACTGTAGTATGATTTATAGTGCTTGATTTTTTGTCGTGTTTTTTTTTTCGATTTGGGTTTCCACATAAAACTTGTATCTTCTTGTGCTATGGGTTTTTGTGTTGATTTTACTTCCATTGCGTAGTTGTTTATTTGTACACATAGTATTAAGAGTGATTGCATTAATCCATTCTAAAGACTCCCTCAAAACCTTCAACATTCCTCAGCCTAGCCAACACAACCCATGAAAACCCAAAGTGTAGCTGTCAGTTACCAAGTAAGGGATTTTTCCGTGGGAGGCTTAGGTGGGCCCTACAAAAACTTTTAGCACATAGCAGGCCAGGGCGTGTCCTTACTCCCTACAAACTACCTAACCTTATCATGGTTGTGATCCATTCAGGTGGGCCTCGAAAAATTCTTTCATTCTTGCAGGATCACCTAGACCCTAAATTGGCTGGAGTGGCCTCCTGAGGAATTCAATAGGTTCCTCAATAAGGACCAGTAACTAATCTAAATTTCTGGTATAAATGCCACCCTGTAATTGTATGGCCTCAAATCTCACTTCACTAGGAGTTAAGTCCATCCTTATTTCAGATTTATCACTTATAAAATGGAGAAAGAAATATCATTTCATTCAAATAGGAGTCGAGCCGGTCCTTATTTGAAATTTATCACTTATAAAACACATAAGGAAATCTCACTAAAGTTTACAAGTCCTATTGTCTGATCAATGTGATAGTTGACCAAACTCCTATCTAAGTAAAATTTTGTGTGGCTCCATTTAAGACTTCAGCATTTATTTTGAGCAATTTATATTTTAAGTGGCCACACTTAAGAGATCAAGGAGACATGCCAGTTGTGAAGGGCATCTCAGCTCACCACCAATGCCAGAGATAAACCCCTAGCACTAGCAAATCACAGAAGATGTAGAGCACCTGGGGATGATCCTGGGGACTTGGACTAAAATAGTTTACCATCCTTTCCATGTACAAGGAAAAAAAAAAACAGAAAGTGACCGCACTTCATGAAACACATGAATCTCTCGCGAGTCCAATTCTCAAGGATCCGGAGGGCTTGATAACTTTTTTAGGTCACTGTCTTACCCCTGTGGCTACTAAATATAGCCATGAATCCAGACATAACAAAAATCAACTTCACGAGTACATTTATCTCCAACAATGGTGGATTATATCATCCTCAGTAGAAGAAGGTCCAACCAGGAATAGTCAATGGTCAAACCAGCTCCTCCTAAAACATTGGCATATGGTTAGTAATGGAGACAGGAGCCATGTTCGATCGAAGGTGTGGCCAATCATATCAAACGTCCAGATTAGGCTTCTCAGGTAGAGTATTCAAAGTTCCAAAGGCCTCAGAAAATATCTAAGATGGCTTTCTTTTATTTATTTATTTATTTATTTTTTTTTTATAGAAATCTAGGACGGCTTTCAACCATCTAATGTACAAACACTTGTGATGCCTCAAATTATGGTGCAACTTGGAGACTCTCTTCGAAATATCTGTTTTCTTTCTCAATTCAGCAGTTCAAAATGTCTGCTATTGGAGATCCAGCATCTTCTGTCTACATTCTCATAACCGAAATGCTTCAATTTGAAAAGGGCTGCGGAGAAGACTTTCATAAATGCAATAGAAGCCAAGGACTTTTTTGGGCATACTTCTGTGAATTCAAATTTTCAGCCATGTTTACACCTGACAGCCTCTTGATGCTGACCAACACAAGTGCACATCAGTCGGTGGTGCTTTCTACCCAACTCCTTTGCAACTGAAGAATTCATCGAATGGTTACACCATCTCTTTCTCTGCCACTTTCATATTCACCATAGTCCCTGTTGTTCCAGACTTGGGAGGCCATGGAATTGCTGTTGTTATATCTCCATCGAAAGAGTTTCATGGGGCTCTGCCTAGCCAGTATCTGGGCCTGTTCAATTGGTCGAGCAATGGCAATTCATCGAATCATGTTGTTGCTGTTGAGCTTGATACAATCCTTAGCTCTGAATTTGGGGACATCACCAACAATCACGTCGGAATTGACATCAACGGCTTGAAGTCTGAGAAGTCCTCCCCTGCATCTTATTTTACTAGTAATGGGTTTAAGTGGATAACCCTCACTGGCGGCAAACCCAAACAAGTTTGGATAGAATACGATGATGAAGAAATGCAACTTGGTGTCACATTGGCACCTATTGGTGTTCCAAAACCAGATATTCCACTCTTAACAGAGACCATGAATCTTTCAGAAATCATCTCAGATTCCAGTTATGTTGATTTCTCTTCAACCACAGGAGCTTTGCTCACTATTATTTATTGGGATGGAGCTTTAAGACCAATGAGGAGGCCCGGGCGCTCGATTCCCTGCGGCTTCCTACACTTTCAGAGCAAGGTTCTAAACTTCCAGTGCGAGGTTCTAAGGAAAAATCCAAGGCATTGACAATTGGGTTACCAGTAATTGATACATCTTTCTTGGTATTGATCATATTGAACATCATTCTTTCAGTGAGAAGGAAGATGAAATTTTCAGAAGTACTTGAGGATTGCGAGCATGAATATGGGCCACATAGGTTCTCATTCAGGGAACTGTTTGTAGCAACTAATGGCTTCAAAGAGAAAGAACTTTTGGGGCTTGGAGGTTTCGGTCAGGTGTATAGAGGAATGTTAAAAGGCTTCCCAAACACAAATTGCAGTGAAGAGGATATCGCATGAATCAAGACAAGGAATGAGAGAGTTTGTCGAAGAAATTGTAAGCCTTGGTCGGCTCCGGCAATGGAATCTGGTGCAGCTCCTAGGGTATTGCCGGCGAAAGGGAAAGCTCCTTTTCGACCAATGGAAACCTAGACGAGTTCCTGTTCGACCATCGAAAATCGAAGCTCAATTGGAGCCAGAGGTTTCATGTGCTCAAAGGAGTTGCATCAGGGCTTCTATATTTGCATGAAGAATGGGAACAGGTTGTGGTTCATAGAGATTTCAAGGCCAGCAATGTCTTGTTAGACAGTGAATTAGATGGAAAATTAGGCGACTTTGGCCTCACGAGATTACATGATCATGGTTCCAATCCAAAAACTACTCATGTTGTGGGGACTATTGGTTACATTGCACCAGAGCTTACTAGAACCGGCAAGGCAAGTACAGGCACCGATGTGTTTGGTTTTGAGGCATTCATGCTTGAGGTTGCATGTGGGCAGAGACCGATTGATACTCAGGCTTGCCAAAAAGGATGATTTTACTCGACCTGGTATCAGATTGTTGTAGGAGAGGAGCAATTCTGGAGGCTGTCAATCCAGCATGAGGAGTTGGTATTGAAGCTTGGGCTGCTTTGCTCACGCCATAGAGCAATGGCTAGGCCCAGCATGAGGCAAGTTATGCAGTTCTTGGAGGTGAGTGTTCTTTGCCTGAAATATCATTGGATGGTGTTGGTGAAAGTGTTCGAGCAGTGAGGGGTGATGATGTTTTCGACGATATCAGTTCTCAGGACAGTCCTCCTTCAGCTGCAGGTTCACTATCTGAAGGCTGATTATTTGGTCAAATTCTGTACAGCTAATTTGTATTTGTACGATTAACATGAAATGGATAGATTTTGCAGTTTATTTATAAGATTAACTTAAACGTGATTAGCCTAAATTTGTATTTTATGATTAACATAGGTGTTAATGCACTTTTCTTCTTAAGGTTTATCAGTACACTAACCGAACTTTTCTTTCATTAACACTACATTTTCGAGTGGGCTAAGGATGTGAGAGAGAGAGAGAGAGAGAGAGAGAGAGAGAGAGAGAGAGAGAGAGAGCCCAGTCAACCCAGGACTGGCTCATCTTGAGCTGGATTTGGATTGTGTTAATAGGACCACGGGCTAAGAGCTGGCCTACTTTCTTGGCCAATTGCTACATGGAGAGGGGAAGCATGACGATACTGTCAAATGAGCTGTGCATTCCTATTTAGTTTTAAAAGACAAAGTCAACTGCAAAATTATAGGATAGATTGCAGGATCTAAATTATTCTCTGTATATATTGTTTCCTAGAATAGCTTTCTAGCATCTATTTATACCACCAGTGTATATATCATAAGATATCAATCAATTTTTTCTATCCAATCTGATATGGTATCAGAGCAAAACAAAAAATCTTGAGAGGGCTCGTAGGCTGTGTCTGTTTTTTTTTTTTTTTGTCACTGCAGAGGAAGGCGAACAGCAGCAGACTGTTTTTCGGCTTTCATCGAAGGTGGGCCACGTGATTGATTTGTCGTGCTTCGACGCTTTGTGCTGTGCTGCAAATCGAAACACCAAAATAGGTCTTTCATTTGTCTCTGTGTGAAGACAAAAGGAAGTCAAATATTGTCTTTTGTTGACAAGTGGAGATTTAAAAAAAAAAAAAAAAGGTTGCTGCTGTATTCTGGTTTCTGCAGAAATCGGAAACAAAAGGACTAGTGGATCCAGATTTTTCCATGTGATTTTGGATTGTCGCCGTCGCCGGAACACCATAAACACATCGCCGGCCTCTACTTCCAGTCACCGCCAAAGACACAACAAGGGTTCCAATCCCTATAGCATAAGCAGAGACCTTGCCTCTGGTTGCAAAAAACGCAGAGATAGAGAAAGAAGATAACCCAGTTTTTTGGGTTGGGTACAGGACCAGGTTCGGGTCAACTCAATCCAGTCTTTGTGAAGCCCAGTTAGTATCAATTGCTGTTCAGGCTAGTTCTAACCTGACACAGTCCAGAAGCCCTCAAATCAGAGAAAGCTACTGCATGTTCCATGTTGCAGTCTTTTTCATTCTACTGGATCAATTGCACTGCGGCGCTGAGTGTAGTGCGGCAGCATTGACATCCCTATATGAGGTATACCACCCTGCTCTTGGCTTGCCAGAGGAGATTTTAAATCAAATTTTATTCTGCACGTTGCGACGTGCTGCAGCGTGCTGCTGATTGTAGTGGGTTGCTCATTCACTTCATGTGTTTGCACTCCATTGCTGTCGCGCTCCATTACTACATATCTATCACGGTCTGGTTTGTCACGATCTACTTCATTGTTCACCAAAATTTTTTCTGAATAGTAGGATCATCCCATCTCTAACTGTACTAAGTCATGGCAAGAGATGATGACTCCAAATCAAACTCAACCACCCAAATTGTCACCATCTAAACAGATAACTCCAACCTCTCCACTGGAATCAAGTTGGACGAACATAACTATTCCCTATAGCATCAAGTCATGGAGATGAAGATTGATGGACGAGAGAAACATGGTCACTTGACCGGTGATACGACCCAACCTGCAGCCACAGATCCGACATACAACAAATGGCGTGCGTCAGATTGCCAAGTCAAGAGTTGGTTATTTGATGCAATGCAACCCAATAAGATGAAACGATTTATTCGTTATGACACAGCCAAGCAAGTCTGGGATGCAATCACAAAAACATATTCCGATGGTTCAGATGAGGCAAAGATCTATGATTTACACAGAATGTCCTTCATGATGACACAGAATGGTGCACCTGTCGCTAATTACTATAGTGAGCTCACTAAGATCTTTCAGGAGCTTGATCAATTGAGTCCAAGTAACATAAAAGATCCAGCAGATATTGAAACTAGATGCAAGGAGATTGACCGTCTCCGAGTTTATATCTTTCTTGCAGGTTTGGACAATAATTTTGACCAAATCCGTGGAGAGATTTTGAGGATGGAGCCTAAGCTTGAACTTGAGGCAGTATATGCATATGTTAAAAGAGAGAGTGATCGACAAGGAACTATGTCTGAAGCTGGTGTCACATCCGATGCTACAGCTTTGGCCACTACAAGGCCCAAGCAATCTCGGTCACCTACTCAGACCTCAGACTCTGTTAGTAACCGGCCTCCAATGAAGTGTACCAAGTGTGGTTTAGAAAATCATACAATTAAGGGCTGTTATGAAATCATTGGTTATCCAAAGGGATGGGTTCACAAAGGGCGCAAGAGAGATTCGAGCAGAGCTTCATTCGTATCAACTGAGTCATCCCAAGAGTCTGCATCAGAACCTCCATCAGGTACCTCCGCTCTACAGCCTTGGCCACCTCAGGTACTTTCTCCTGCACATCTTTACTTGCTGGTCATAGATCATGGATTATTGACACTGGGGCTACTGATCACATGACATCTAGTTTCACTGGATTGCACTCTACCAAACCATCAAGCCAAACACATATTACCAGTGCAAATGGAACCACCTCCCCAGTTTTGGGAGAAAAGTCCCTATCTCTTACATCATCCTTAAGTTTAAATTATGTCTTAGTTGTCCCTTCACTTGACTATGACTTGTTATCTGTTCCTCAAATCATTGATTCCCTTAATTGTACTGTGTGTTTTTGGCCATTGTATTGTCTATTTCAGGATCTTCTCACCAGGGCCGTGATTGGATGTGGTACTAGGAGGGGAAAATTGTATTATCTGGACTTGACAAATGAGTGCTGTACGAGATTGAGTAAAGCACATCATGTGAGCGGTGACGAGTCCGTCAGGATGAAGAAGATTTGGCTATGGTATAAACGATTGGGACATGTTTCTTTTGATTATCTGAAGCTGTTATTTCCTGATTTGTGTTCCCATTTTACTGCATCAGACTTTTTTTGTAACACTTGTGTTTTGGCGAAGAGCCATCGTATTTCTTACCCATTAAGATTAAATAAATGTTCTATGCCTTTCATGCCTATCCATTCTGATGTTTGGGGACCCTCAAGGGTTCTTACTATTAGTGGTTTTAAGTGGTTTGTGACATTTATAGATGACTGCACCAGGATGACCTGGGTGTTCCCCATGAAGAAAAAAAGCGAAGTCACCACTAAATTCAAGCAATTTCATCAATATGTTGCTACTCAATTTGACAAGAAAATCATAACACTGAGGTCGGACAATGGAGGAGAGTACGTCAATAATGATCTTCATAATTTCTTGAGCCAAAATGGTATTGTTCATCAAACCACCTGTGCCTATACGCCACAATAGAATGGTGTCGCCGAACGTAAGAACTGTCATCTCTTGGACGTTGTTCGTGCCTCTTTATTTGACGCTCATGTGCCTCATCATTTTTGGGGGCAGCTCTTTGTTCCGCTGCGTACCTCATCAATAGAACTCCAACCAGTACTCTCCAGTATCAAACTCCTCTTTAAACATTGACCACTCTCCTCACCATGCCATCTACACCAAATCTCGAGCCACGTGTTTTCGGCTGTGCTACTTATATTCAGGTCTATCCACATCAGCGTGGCAAACTTGATCCATGTGCCCTACGTTGTGTTTTTGTGGGGTATTCTGCCATTTAGAAGGGCTATAAGTGTTTCCATCCCCCTACTCAGACCTTGCATGTTACAGCAGATGTTACTTTCCACGAGCATGAGTACTATTACTCCAGGGGAGATTCTGCTCCTCCTTTGCAGGGGGAGAGCACTATTTTTGCAGAGGATACTCAGACTCAGATCATCCAAATTCCACAACCTATTTCAACTCAGCCTATGTTAGAGCAGCTTCAGACAACACCTGCAAATGTAGTGACTACTGACTCACCAGCTACGGAGGTACAACAATAGCAAGAGCTGCAAGAAATCGAGACTCCAGATACTCTCCCTCCTATAGTCCCCTCTACAGTATCACCTCCACTCATCCAATCCGGTTCTGAGGAACCTTCATAGGTAACTGAACAAACAAACTCACACTCTAGTACCTTACCTGAGTCAAGTCATATAGGAAATACAAGTTATCAGTTACCCCCTCATACAACTAGAGGGATCCCTAAACAACAATATGACCCTGACCCTAAAGCAAAGGTTAAATACCCGATTGCTAATCATGTGTCTCTACATAGGCTGGTTACGTCATGTGCATCATTTGTATGTCAATTATCCACTGTGTCTATTCCAAGTAATGTGCAGGAAGCATTGAAAGATCACCAATGGACTCAAGCAATGAATGAAGAAATGGAAGCCCTCCAAAAGAACTCCACTTGGGAGATGACTACCCTTCCTAAAGGGAAGAAAACAGTAGGTTGTAGATGGATATATACAAAAAAATTCAAGGCAGATGGTACCATTGAAAGATACAAAGCAAGACTAGTGGCAAAAGGTTACACTCAGACTTATGGGATTGACTATGGGGAGACCTTCGCTCTTGTAGCCAAGATCAACACGATTCGGGTGCTTCTTTCTCTGGCAGCAAACTTGGACTGGCCATTATATCAGTTTGATGTTAAAAATGCCTTCCTACATGGAGACTTAGAAGAAGAAGTCTATATGGACCCCCTCCAGGATGCAAGATGGAGTCCAGTCAGAACAACATGGTGTATAAACTAAGAAAGTCTCTTTATGGATTAAAACAATCACCCAAAGCATGGTTTGGAAGGTTCAGCAAATCAATGAAGAATTTCGGCTACAAGCAAAGTAACTCAGATCATACTCTTTTTTTGAAACATAGGAAAGGTAAGGTCACTGCCCTTATTGTGTATGTCAATGACATGGTGGTTACAGGCAATGACCCAGAGGAAAAAGCGGCATTGCAACGTCATTTAACCAGTGAGTTTGAGATGAAAGATCTTGGTGCTCTGAAGTATTTTTTGGGTATTGAAGTGTCTCGTTCAGAACAAGGAATATTTCTATCACAAAGGAAATATATCCTTGATATTTTGACCGAAACTGGAATGTTAGCTTGCCAACCAGCTGATACTCCAATGGAGGTGAATCATAAACTTGGTGAGTTTCCCGACCAAGTACCTACCAACAAAGGAAGATATCAACGTCTTGTCGGTAAGTTGATCTATCTATCACATACTAGACCTGATATAGCATATGCAGTGAGTGTGGTGAGTCAGTTCATTCATGAGCCAAGTGAGGCACACATGGATGCTATGAATCGAATTCTAAAATATTTGAAGTCAGCTCCTGGAAAAGGATTGATGTTCTCAAAGCATGGTTATCTAGATGTTCAAGGGTACACTGATGCAGATTGGGCTGGTTTTATAACTGACAGGCGGTCAACATCTGGATACTTTACTTTTGTGGGAGGCAATTTAGTTTCTTGGCGCAGTAAGAAACAAAAGGTGGTGTCAAGATCAAGTGCTGAAGCTGAATATCGGGGTATGGCAAATGGTGTATATGAGCTACTCTGGATAAGGAATTTGTTGAGGGATTTGGGATTCAAACCCAAACATGCCATGCAACTGCATTGTGATAACAAGGCAGCAATAGACATCTCACATAATCCAGTGCAACATGATAGGACAAAGCATGTTGAAGTTGACAGACATTTCATCAAGGAGAAACTCGAGGCCAAGATCATTGAGATGCCGTTTGTTAAATCCGAAGATCAACTTGCATATGTCCTCACCAAAGCAGTCACCGGTAGAGTTTTTCACAGCTCACTTAGCAAGTTGGGCATGGATGACATATATGCTCCAACTTGAGGGGGAGTGTCAAATGAGCTGTGCAATCCTATTTAGTTTTAGAAGACAAAGTCAACTGCAAAATTATAGGATAGATTGCAGGAACTAAATTATTCTCTGTATATATTATTTCCTAGAATAGCTTTCTAGCATCTATTTATACCACCAGTGTATATATCATAAGATATCAATCAATTTTTTCTATCCAATCTGATAGATACCCCTTGCTTGACCCGATGTATTTCATGCAAATTGGGCCATATATTTTGTAAATGAGCTTCTACTCGCCTAACATTCAGGACCATTGGATGGAATTGTGATTCTAGGCTTGTAAGTTTCCGCCCCATTCGGGTGGCGAAACTATGGTGCACCTCATTGAGTTCCATGACATTCCAAGGCCTAATTCATCCATTGTTTATCCTGCAATTATGCAACCTAGGTTTAGGGTCACCGCTAATTTCTATCATGTATCTGAAGTGATTGGTTTCCACCTTTGAGGCGTCCCTCAAAACTTGCATCCAACGTGAGATTTCATTAAATTCTATATGATCAGACCCTACCAAACCCAACCCAACCTGTAGAAACTTGCACCAATCCGAATTCATTTGAAGCATTAAGCTTATATTTGATCAGTTTTATTGTAGGTCAAGAAAACTTATCACAAGTAAGGCTCACTCCAAGTAAGCTGTACGGTTTGGTGGATCATCAGTTTCCACAGACCATATTTCTAGACAACAGCTCCGTACCTCATTGATAAGGAGTGCTTAGTTTCCATTGGGAGGCTGTGTCTATCCTCACATGTGCGAGTTATCATTACTTTGCATGTATGAGTTGTGTCTGAATCCTCACATGTGGAAGTCCCTATCACATTTGCAAGTTCTGTGAGTGTGAGTTGTGTTTGTTTTTGAATCCCAACCCCTTAATTGGTTAAAAAAAAAAAGAACCGATCATATTTCTAAACAGTTAACCAAATTAAATTAAACAACCCCTAAAAAATGCAAGCTATGTTGGTAGGTGTTATCTGAGTCAACCTGACCCAAACCTTTTATATTTATATTAGTTTTCCTGACTAGGCATGTATATTAGAGAGGGTTTAGTTGGTCAAATTCAGATTTTGCCACCTATTTTTATGTGAACACCATACAAGTAAGGTCGTTCATAGGGTTACAAACAAGTATCCAATTCTCCGATTATCCGATGGTTGCGACCCATGAAAAATCGGGTTTGGAACGTGTTTTAAGTTTTGATTCATAAATGGGTCTGGGTCCGGAACCTAATTTAGGCTTCGATTAGTAAACGGGTTTGGTTGCGGGTCCATATGGGTTCCAACCTATGGACCAGGGACCCGGCAAGGACCTTTTAATATTACAAATTGTAGCTCAAAATCAACTTTGGTTTGATATTGTAGCTCAAAATCAACTTTGGTTTGATATTTTTATGTTTAATCTTAAAGATAGTAGACTTGATGCATTCTTATAGGTTGAACAATATCTTTAATTTAAAGAAAAAATGAAAAATTAAGAAGTTAAAAGAAGTTAGAATCAATTTTGGAACTAGATCCCAACTCTCTTGTCAGACCTAGTTCTGAAACCAAATCTAGGCCCGCTTATCAAACTCGGGTCTGGAACCAACAAAACAGGTTCCGACTCAGAACTGGTTCCAAATCTAGAACTGCCATTTAGAAGCGGGTTCTGGTCTGAGTCTACCATGGACCCATTCCAAAACTAACCCATTTGCAACTCTAGTCGTTTCATCTGATAACCTTGCATGGGATAACCCACCCATGAAATCAGCACTTAAAACTGTTCTCTTTTCAGGGTTCAATGACAATATTCTAACCTAACCACTGCGTCAAACTATATTAATATATAATTATTTATAAGAAGAAGAGGAAATTACTAGAAAAATCACTTTAGATGTCCATTGCACTAGAAAGGACCAAATAGTTTTTACTTAACCAAACTGGCCTTCCCACCAAAATTTTTTACACTTTTTATATTTTTCAATGAGTGACGATATCATCACCAAACAAACCTTATATATGGGCAAATATTTCTATCAAGCGATGATGTCATCGCATACTTTATTGTTTGCAAGATATAATCAACTTTGTTGGGAGACGATGTCATTGTCCAACAGAATTGATTCTAGAGTTCTATGGACATGCGACTATCTGCAACAAATGCAAAACAATATAAAAATCTTCCATTAACAACATCCTTCATTACATTTTCCAAGCAAACCTACGCCAATTTCTCTGACAACAAATGCAAACATCATAAAAATCATCTACTTATGATATCCTCCATTTACAATACCCTCCATGTAAACATTTGTTACATATATATATCGTATTTAAGGGGTTTGAGGGAGGCTATGGTTTTGAATGGAAAGATTGTTTTGGTGGTGGCTGAGGAGGTGATGAGAAGAGAGATTGAGGGTTTTTTTTTTTAAATAATAAAGTGAAAGTTAAATTTGGAAGAAGGTGGAGGTAGAGATGGAGAGAAAAAAAAAGGACTTGTGTGTGATTCGTTGTTGGGAGAAGAAATGGCTTAATAGCGCAGGAAGGGAAGACAAGTAGAAATGGATGTGTGGAGAAGAGGAGCACTGTATAAGAAAGAAAGTTTGCAAGAGAGGAGCAACAAAATTGTAAAAGAGGAGATGTAGTAAGGAATAAGGAAATGGGACATGGATTTTACGCCCAAATCCATTGTGCAGAGAAGTGACGACATCGTCACTCCACTCATGTATAGGGAAAAAAAACAAGAAAGAACCTAACGGATGACTCTCATTTCAAAATATTTAGTAGGACCATTTTGGTTTAGGGGCCATGTAAGGTCATTTTTTGCATAAATTTGTCTAAGAAGAATGTCAATAGTAGTTAGATGCATGGATCCTAGCCATGTGGGTCATATCTGTGCTTAGCATGGATTATTATGCTAATACTACTTTAGATTGGAAAGGAAAATGTCTACCAATCAAATGTCTCAAATTCATGATTCCTTAATTGGTCCCACAATGTCTCTTGTAGGTAGTGGGCTATACACAAAAGGTTCAACAAGATAGATGGCTTAGCTTCACTAACTGTATAGCTGAAAGGTTTTTGCGAAATGAACCATACATTTTCTCAAAAGAAAGTGTTGCAGGCATCTTATGCAAGCCAGAGTTCTGATGCCCCTGATTCTATTATATTTGTCTCATTCAAAATAGAGATTTTATATTGCAGAAAATAACATATGAAGAAAATCAACAATATTGAGAAGGAATGGGGTTTTGACTTTTGAGTCGACAGATTCATCTGGGATTGCAAATGGGTCAAGTCCAAAAGGAATCTGTTGTATCCAGATCTAGATCCTTTTTTGAGGGGATCCTTGTTAAGACCTCTCAATGGAATTCGAATCCACACTCTAAGGAGAAAGGGTTCAGTTCCTTCCAATTCACCAATAGAAGTGTGAGATGGTAGTCCCTTACCACTAGACTACAAGGGACAGAGCCCCAAGAAGGTAGATAGTTTCACAAGTCATGTACCGCTTATTGATTAAACAAAAAGTTATGTACCACTCACTCCAACTAAAAGAAATAAAAAAAAAGAAAGAAAAAAAGGAGAAAAGTAATTGGGTGGCAAAATGATAGATAAAGAAGATTTTAAAGGCTAATGATTGCTTAAATTTCTTTGCAAAATCTATGCAGAGAGCTGCTAAATACACAAGGTTTTTCCTCAATCCACATAGTCAAATTTTTTTTAAAAAAAATTTCTAAACTACTTACACCTCCTTCCCCACTCCCCTCCTCCACTTCCACCTCTGCCCACTCCCTACCACCTCCACCCCCATCTCTCCCTCCCCCTCTTTCTTCCATTGGCTCCCTCTCCCTCTCCTTTTCTCTGTTCTCTCTTTCTCTCCCTCTCTTTCTCCCTTCTTCTCTTCTCTCTCTACCTCCACCTTTCCCTCCACCCACTTCCCAACCCCCCTCCGTCCCCCTCTCTCCCTTGCCCCCCTTTCTGTTTTTTCTCTCTATCCCCTCCGTCCACTCCCCATCCCCTCTTTGTTTCCATTGACATGGGGAACGGGTGGGGGGAGAGAGAACAAAGAGGGGGAGGGGGAGGGGGACAAGCAGGAGAGGAAAAGAGAAAACAAAAAAGGTAAGGGATAAACCGGGGTAGAGAGGGTTGGGGAATGGTGGAGGGGAAGGTGGAGGGAGAGAAAGAAAGAAGAAAGGAAAAGAAAAGGAGAGAAAAAACAAAGAGAAGAGGAGGGGGAGGAAGCCAATGAGAGGGACAAAAAGGGGTGAGGTGGTGGGGAGTGGGTGAAGGGGATGGGGAGGAGGAAGGAGGAGATTGGGGAAGGAGGTTGGGTGAAGGTTTTGGGGGAGAGGCTCTTCAATGGATTAATGCAATCAATCTTAATATTATGTATACAAACAACCAACCACACAACAGAAATAAATCAAACTACAAGCACACACCACAAGAAGACACAATATTTTACGTGAAAACCCAAACTAGGAAAAAAACCATGGTCAAGAATCAAGCACGATGAATCAAACTACAGTTACAAGAGAATACTCACAACCCTTATCCAGTTGTCCCTCAACTTAAGGACTTTGTGATTTCTTTGCACAGCTCCCTGCTGCAACGACCCCCTGCCGTTCTTTGTGATAGATCCAAGTACCTAGACGCCTTCTAGATGTAGCACTTGACTTCCTACAGTAATCTTTTACACTCAAAGAAGTAGAAAACAAGAATCTTTAGAGCAGAACTTCAGCCCTTTAACTCTCTAATTAAAGAACTCTAAAGATGGTGATTTCCAATAAGTAATCTCTTCTTAGAACAATGAGATCTATGTTCCACACCCTTGTTTTGAGAGAGAACCCACTTTTATAACATCAAATTCATAGCTCATAAGTATATTTCATTTAGGAAAGAAGTTGGCATGAAACAGGCAAGTTTCCCTTCAAATCGGACTAAAAAATCGCAAGTTGGCGAACTTTCTATACATGTCCAATCGGTCGGATTAAGGTTCTGCCCGGGTAAAAATTTAGCACATTTTATGCAAACTTTCAAAGGCCATAACTTTCTTATTTTAACTCCGATTAAGGCAATCTTGGGCTCTACGGATATCTACTTGAAACGAGCTTTCCAACGACAGTTGTATGCCCATATCCGACACTCAGTTTATGAGATATGACCTTTTTAATCCATGTTGTCTAAAGAAAATCACCTAAATTTGTTGCTTTTTTTTCGATTTCTTCACTTCAATGCATCCAGCGACTCAAACCATTGTTCATACTCAAAGATGTGTAAAATACAATACTAATGGACTCAAGTTTTGTCCCACTCATGAATTTGCCAATACAAAAATCCTTATAATCTCCCCCTTCAGCAATTCATGGATAAAACTTCCTATACATTAAATCTACCCAAAAATAAAACAAAAAATACATTGAGTAAATTGAGATAACAAAGAAAATTTTACCATCAGCACTACACCAGTTACAAAAGAAATCATTTTCAACTCCATCTATCTTCAAACTACACAAAAATTCTCTATTCTCCCCCTGAATGCAAATCTCTCATTTTTTATCCATAATTGATAAAGCAAATGATCATCATGCAGCAAAGTTATCAACCTGGGTCCAGTAGTAGCACACCCTTGATTACAGCTCCCCCTTAATTGTATTTTCGTAGCAATACTGGGGATGGGAGCTTGATCATCTTCATCAGGGGTTTTGCATTTAGCTACCTACACTGGTGTAGTGTGTTCTTTTAGCACAGTGTGAACAACTTCTTTAGGTAAATCAGATTTCCTAACCTAAATAGCTCTTGTCTTGACCTTTGGCTTAGACAATTATTTTCACCATTGCTTATATTTTGGCAACACATGCAACTTCTTTCAATGGAGATGAATGTGTCCTTTAACTCCACAGTGATGACAAGTGGATGTGCGTGCAGGATGTGACACATTCTTCCTTTTTAAACTATGCATTACATTATGAACATGTGCAACATGTAGACTAGTATGTACAATACTTCTAACAAAAACAGATTTACCATTAGATTTTGAGGTAGATGCACCATCATTGAAACTAAGACTGCACTTGTCAGTAGGCAGCTTCTGAATATATAAGATGTCTTCAAGTATCCTCGAACCACTATACATTATATTCAAGGAGGATTTTATGGAATCCAGCTCAGACAACACAATTTTCAGTTTGCCAACCTAGTCTTTTTTTTCAGACTCAACAATCTTCAATTGGTTTTTAAAGTTTTAAACTCTTGCTCAACCTTCTAAAATTCATCTTTTAGTAAACCAAACTTGTGACTCTCAGTAGTTAGCTTATCAGCCATGGAATTCTTCTGCCCTTCTAAAAGATGAACTTGTGATTTTGCATCCTCTAACTCTTTTTTAAGAAACAAAATTTCTTCTTTCCATTTAAAAGCATCTTTTTCAAATAACTTTCTCATATACATGGACTTGTCTAATAAAATCCCATGTTCTACTTCCCAACCATCTTTGTCATCTGAAAATGCAATAGCAGCATTCTCTGCAATAGAACTATCATCAGACACAGTGGATCTAGACATAAAAACCATAAACTTTCCATTCAAAACATCCTTAAGATTAAGTTCAAGGTCTTTATCTTCTTTGGAAGAATCATCATCCTAAGTTTTCAGAGCTTTATGCGTGGGATTCTTTTTCTTGTTGAGACAGTTACTGGCATAATGACCAAGACCTTGACAATTAAAGCACTTAACCTTGGCTAATGTCGTCCTCTTTTCAGATTTCGATTCCTTCCACTTAGCTTTCTTAGCCTTCATGAGTTTTTGAAACTGAACCATTGACACAGTGATATCATCATCAAAATCCGAACCAGTTTCAATTTTCTTTGCAGATTGCTTCACAGATTCTCTGAAGGCCCTAACAACCAAACTGTTATTCTTCACTAATTTTCCCTTATTTAAATGGTTTTCTTCGAAAGTCTAAAGATTTCCAACCAAATGATTCACTGTGAGGGTTTCTAAATTTTTATTCTTTTCAATAGTATTCACCTTTGAATTAAACTTTGAAATAAGAGACCTCAGAATCTTCTTGCTGATTTTACTTTCAGGGATTATTTCACCCAAATTGAAAATAGAATTGACAATGTCATTCAGCTTACCATAAAATTGATTGAAAGTTTCTTCTTCTTCTATAACAATGGTTTCAAAGGATTGATTGAACCTTTACAGCTTTGCTTGCTTGACAGTATCAGTTCCCTCATAAACCGTTTGTAAAATATCCCTTGCTTCTTTTGCAATTTTACAAGTAGAAATCCGACGAAACTCATCAACAGACACTCCATTATAAATAGCATTTATGGCCATATTATTGAAGTTGGAGGCATGCTTTTCTTCCTTAGTCCATTAGGCTTTAGGTTTAGCAACTATTTGCCTATCAACAGTAATAGTTGGTTTTGAATAACCTTTCTCAACACTATCCCACACATCATCATCAATGGACTTGAGGAACCCAATTGTCCATTGCTTCCAATTAGCATAATTTGAACTATCAAACAATGGAGGCTTCACAGTGGATGAACCTTCTTGATTAAGCACCATTCTAGATAACTCTTAGGATCAAACATAGCAAATTAGTGTAACCTTGCTCTGATACCACTGGAAAGTTTTGGGGGAGAGCTTTTAGAATGGATTAATATAATCAATCTCAATATTATGTATGCAAACAACCAACCACGTAGAGGAAATAAATCAAACCACAAGCACACACCATAAGAAGACAAATATTTTACGTGGAAACCCAAACTGAGAAAAAGATCGTGGTTAAGAATCAAGCATTATGAATCATACTATAGTTACAAGAGAATACTCACAACCCTTATCTGGTTGTCCCTCAACCTAAGGACTTTGTGATTCCCTTGCACAGCTCTCTGCTACAATGACCCCCTGCCGTTCTCTGTGACAAGTCCAAACACCTAGACACCTTCTAGATGTAGTAATTGACTCCCTACAGCAATCTTCTACACTTAGCGAAGTAGAAGACAAAAATCTCTAGAGTAGAACTTCATCCTTTCAACTCTCCAATGAAAGAACTCTAGAGAAGGTGATCTCCAATAAGCAATCTCTTCTTAGAACAATGATATTTATGTTCTACACCTTAAAGTTGAGAAAGAACCCTCTTTTATAACCCTAAATTTGTGCATCATAAGTATATTTCAATCAGGAAAGAAGTTAGCATGAAACAAGCAAGTTCATCTTCAAATCAAACCAAAAAATCATAAGTCAGCAAACTTTTTACACCAGTTCGATCAGTCAGATAAATGGTTCAATCAGTTGGATTAAGGTTTTGCTTGGGTGAAAATTCAGCACATTTAATGCAAACTTCCGAAGACCATAACTTTCTTGTTTTAGCTCCAATTGAGGCAATCTTTGGCTCTACAGATATCTACTCAAAATGACCTTTCTAACGGTAGGTCATATGCCCATATCTGACACTCGGTTTGTGAGATATAAACTTTTTAATCCTTATTATCTATAGAAAATCACCTTAATTTGTCGTTTTTTCTTCGATTTCTTCACTTTAATGCGTCCAGCAACTCAAACTATTGCCCATACTTAAAAATATGTAAAATACAATACTAATGGACTCAAGTTTTGACCAACCCATGAATTTGCCAGCATAAAAATCCTTACATCGAGGTAGTTTATGAATTTAAATTAAAATTTTTTTTCTTTTTCGACTATGCGCATTAAGAAAAAACTTACGATATTTAGATGCTCTCATCTGCACATGTCCTCATAGTTTTTCTCAACCTTTTCATTTTTGGAAATGCACTAGACAACAACATAATAATTGCTAAATAGAGCTCAAATCAAGGGTTAAAATAATTGTATAAAAAGACAAAATTGGAAGGAAAGACAAATGAAGAAGACGCTTATACACATAACAAAGGATCTGGTTAGGATAAAAGGCTTGTCCTGGTGGATAGGCAACCCATTCCCATAGCACCCACTAGGTATGAGTCCTTGGTGGGTGCCTTGTTTTTACCATCCCTGGCTAGTGAGCCAACTTAGCAAATTAAAAAAAAAAGATCTGGTTTGGAGTCCTCGGGCCTGAACATGTATGGATCAAGGTTGGACTTTATTTTAATTTTAAAGCTTTTTGTATATATCCCCCTAAGGTTTTTAGGATTTGTGAATAGGCCCCTATGTCTTAGTATTTGTAAATAGGTCCTGACTATCATTTTAATACCTTCCACATCCCCTAAATCAGTAGCCTTTAAACCATCTTAAGCTTTTAGAATAAAATGACACTTTTGTCCATCTTTCTTATCTATACATGGATAATTTTAAATGCTTAAATTTATTTTTCTCTAAAGCTCGTAACATTAACAACAACATTTATTGGCAACAAACAACTTTACATAAATCCATTTTTCTCAATGTAAGGCCCATTTCATTAAATCAAAATTGATTATAATGACAATGAGTTAGAATTGATCTAATCGATGCACGACACCCATTGGATTAACAAAACTTTCAAAATACGTGGTTAGACTTCATATTCATTAGAGAGTTATTGAGAGAGAAAGAGAGAGGGCATTAGCACTGGGAATTAAATAATGGTATATTGTAACTAATAATGTACTCATTTTTGTTTAATGGATAAAAGGACAAAGTTATCATTTAAAAAAAATTTAAGACATACTAACCCATTCTCATAGGAGTACTAATTTCTTAGACATGACAGGCATTAAAAATGTAACAATGAGGGCCTATTTAAAGATTCTAAAACCAAAAGGGCCTATTTATAAATCTTAAAAACCTTAGGAGGTATATGCAAAAAAACCCATAATTTATACATCCAATGTTTTTATGTTCCAAATCTGTTTTTGCCAAGGTAAGAGAAGTTGAATAACTGGGCAATCGAATATCCCATTCTAACCTTAGATTTATAAAAGTTTTCCTAAGATCATGGAGTGATTCTCCAATGTAAGATTAACATAGTGGTAGTGACTTCACCCACCAGCTATTTCTCACATCCAAATAGCCTTCTGGCATTCATCAAAACTACACATTAGAAGGTCACCTTGAACTTTCTAATAAGACATATTCTGTTTATTTGTAAGATTAACTTAAAGTGGTTGAACATTTTTAAAAAAAAGTACTCTCAATCAATGAAATATTTGTATATTGTAGACATGCATGCATACTTAAATATAAATGAATTTAAATATATATTAATATTTTCACATCTATGAAAATATTGTCACAACCCGATCCCAGAAATCGGGGGTTAGCGAAAAGCCAAACCAATGACACACGTACTCCCGTGCACGTGCAACCAAACCCAGTCCAAATACACGTACACAAGGGATCTAACACGTGCGAAGCAAGCGAACACGGAAGCTGTAGATATCATAGCAAGCACAACAAAAGAGAACGAGCAAAAAACCAAAATGCGAAATGGAAAAAGACGTAAATAACACACACAGATATCAACCGAATACAAGACTGAGTACACACCAAAATCATGATGTACAAAATAATACAGTGTAACAAAGTCCGAAGTACAAGATACAAAATCTCCAAAGAACCAAAACACTAATGATATGCAAGTATGCACTCGGCAGAAGTGATCAAGCCCACTCTGCTTTACCGAAGGGTGTCTCTAGGTCCTGCCCTGCAGTTTCTTCGACCGCCGGGGAGCCGAAGAAGGGATCTGTGCCTGCAACACCACAGACAACTCAATGAATACAATGATCCAGCAATTATAAGTAACATGGACGAAACACTCATAGTATCAAAGTGAATAATAACAGAAATACTGAGCAAATCGTGCATAGAAGTAAAACATGATAAATGAATCAAAACATAGAAATACTGAACTAAGTGGCTACTACATTAACTATATTGTCTCACATAGAGAGCAGACAGAGCAGACAGATGAGAACACCACCAACCTGGCCATGGGTACAAGTGGGTCTTGGTTTCCTAGGTTCCGGAGTCCCAAGACAAAGCTACACTGCAGCGATATAAGAACCAAGCCAGAGGTAACCCCGTCGGACATCCTAGGGCTGAGGCTGAGTAGAGCCAGACTAATACCAATCAAATCAAATCCAAAAAAAGGAGATTCTCCGCTTTGGACTCACCGACGGCAAAGGCCGGATCTTATCTTCGCGTATGAATCTCTGGGCAGAGCCACTTGGGAATACCCAGTGAATCAGAGATGTACAAAGCCAGAGATATACAAAGCATAGCGTAAAATGAGTCAAAGCACAGCGTAGATCAAAGCATAGTACAGACCGAAGAATAAAACAAATATACAGAACAAAAACAAAATGATCTCGTAATGCATAAACATAGATTAGCAGATTAGAGAGCAAAACTGTAAGCAATATGCAATGCATCTCAGATTAACACGGAAACAAGGGTAATTACAAGCCAACTCTAATCTAGTTGTTCACTGTCACTAACCGTGCATGATGATGTAGTTTTAAGTTATTCGATGCACCGTTGCCATCAAAGTGTTGCAATGTAATCCTCACGTGCACCAAAGTCCCTTAAACCAACACCCATGGGGAGGTGCTTAACAGTAAACCAACGCTCACATGAATGAGTCACAGCCTAACAGACTCTTCATGCGGTCCAAAGAATCCATTGGGCCGGTTTATATGAGTGGTTACCTGTATATAAGCCCTACAAGGTCATACCATTAGCCTAAGTTTAATTTCAGACATTTTCCAGGTCTTACGGCTTAGCCGTGGTGACCTACGGCTTAGCCGTCGACAGCTTACGGCCTAGCCGTAACATGCACAATAGCTTAGCCGTGGTTTCCTTCAGAACACGGCTAAACTGGTTATCTTCCACCTCTGATCTGATACCTTTTACGGCTGAGCTACGGCGGAGTCCACGGCTTAGCCGTAGCTTCACCGTAAGAGTACTGGAATCAGAAAGTTTCGATTGATCAGAGTGTTAATTTACGACTGGGTCACGGTTAGCTTACGGCTCAGCCGTAGAACAATTTATGGTTCAGCCGTAGCCTAGCCATAGGACAAAATTCAAAAACTCGAGTCTCTGGAGTCTGAGCCGTACAACGTTACGGCTTAGCAGTACAATATAGAAAACGAAATCGAGATAGTTACAGAGACTGCAATTTCCTATGCAAATTAAGCAAAACAAGTTCCAATGAATCCAAAGTGATAGAATTAGGCTATAGATCATGTCAAGCATGTAAGAACAAGAGAATCACGGCAATCAACAATATACCCATATGTGTTATACATTCCTGTACTTATACTTGCCTCAAAGCTTGTCAGACCACTGAAGGTAAGCTCCAATCCAACTGAAAACCCAAGCAAAGCAAAGTAACAACACATGCAAGTATGAGAACACAGCAAGAGAGATGGGAAATCCAAATTGGAGAAGAAGAATTAAAGAACCCACTTACCTCAAAGCATAGACAGAGAGGAGGGAGAGAGAGAGAGAACTTAATCGAAATGGGTGGAAAGCCCAACACCAACCTAGAGAGGAAGAGAAGTGAAGAGGAGAGACTGAATACGGGGAGCTCTCCCTGGTTTGTGCAAGCACGTTGAAGGAAACGAGCAAGAATGAAGACATCTGGACTGATGACTCATATATATAGTTTTGGAGTTTAAAACAAAGTCTGATGGTTTAAGCTATTTACGATTCAAGTCATATGAGGCTCCAACTCCTCCAATTGACTCTGAATGGGTCTGAGACAGTTACGAAAAATAATGAGCTCAACAAAATACACGTGCTGACACCAAGATGATGCAAATATGATGCATTCAAAGTAATTGCAAAATTACGAAAAAGGGCTTAGAACCTATCCCAGGTCAAATGCTACTCAACTACCTATCCATGACCAAGCCTAAAAGAAATAAACAACACAAAAACACACTAATGAGCCACTAAACTGGCTCAAAGGGGATCGGAGTGTTACATCCTCCCCCACTAGGAATCATTCCGTCCTCGGAATGACCACCTACCTGAGCGAAGAGTTAGGGATGCTGGCGTGCGAGCTGCTCCTCTAGCTCCCATGTAGCCTCATCTGGACCGTGATGCTCCCATAATACCTTAACCCATCTGATAGTCCTGGTGCGGAGAATCTGTTCTCGTGTACCAACGATGCGAAGCAGACGCTCAACGTAAGTCGCATTAGGCTGAATCTGAATGTCATCGTATCAAATCACATGGCTTCGATCTGGCACGTACTTCCGGAGCATCGACACATGGAATACATCGTGGACTCTGGAGAACTCAACTGGAAGCGTCAAACGATAGGCTAAGTCTCCAACTCGGCTCTTGACTTCAAACGGTCCCACATATCTCGGAGCTAACTTGCCCTTCTGACCAAACCGCACAGTGCCTTTCATCGGGGAAACTTTAAGGAACACCCAATCTCCAACTTGGAATGTCAAAGGTCTCCTCCGAGTATCCACGTAGCTTTTCTACCTGGACCGAGCAACCTTCAGATTCTCTATCACTTTCTACACTTTCTCAGTCGTCTCAACAATGATCGTCGGGCCATGGAAACTCCTCGTTCCTACCTCCTCCCAGCACACTGGAGTCCTGCACTTGCGTCCGTATAGAGCCTCATAGGAAGCCATGCCAATGCTCTCATGGAAGCTGTTGTTGTAGGCAAACTCACACAATGCTAAATGCATATCCCATTCCTTCTCAAAGTTCAGCACGCTAGCTTGGAGCATATCCTCCAATGTCTGAATGGTACGCTCTGACTGTCCATCAGTCTGGGGGTGGTATGCCGTACTAAAACTCAACTTCGTGCCCATAGCTTCCTGAAATGCTTTCCAAAATGAGGACACAAAACGACTATCACGATCAGACACAATCGAGACTGGGGTGCCATGCAATCTGACTATCTCATCAACAAATTTCCTGGCCAACTCTGTGAATGTCATCCATTTCTTGAACGGAAGGAAATGTGCTGACTTTGTCAATCGGTCCACTATCACCCAGATCGCATTGTTCTTTCTACTGGTCGGCGGAAGTCCTGAGACGAAATCCATGGTAATGTGCTCCCACTTCCACTGCGGAATGTGTAATGGATGCAATGATCCTGGAAGTTGCTGATGATCAGCTTTCACCCTCTGACAGGTCAAACATTGTGCCACGAACCCTGCGATCTCCCCCTTCATATTGTTCCACCAAAACCTATCCTTCAAGTTTCAGTACATCTTAGTACTCCCTAGGTGCATCGCATAACGGGATGGTATGCATCTGTCATCAACTTTTCCTTCAGCTCATTGATCGTAAACTCCAAGTGCAGAGCTGCGATGTAGTAATAAAACTGGTGAGACCAGGTCGATCCTCAGGGAGCAATGTGTTTAAGGTATTTTCAACTTGTAAACTGTCTTAAATAAAAATCTAAACTAGCCTAATTTATAATCTAACAAATACATACATTCCTAAAACAAAATAATTACAATCCCTAATTCTAAAAGTTCCTAAAAGTAAAATTAAATTTAGTGCAAAAAAAAACACACGTTAGAACTTCCAATAAAACTAAATCTAAAATTAGAAACTAACTAAACTAAACAATGTTTAAAACAAAATAAACAAAAGTTAGAAACTTTCCTAGGTTAGAATTTCCAAAACTAGTAAACTTTCCAATTTAAAATCTTCAATTAAAATAATTTTAGAAAGATATTTAATTTTGGAAATTAACTAAAACAATCAAAAACATAAAACTAGAAACAAATTTAAAATTAGAAAGTTAGTAAAATTAATAATGCAATGCATGCCATGAGATGCTGAAAAATTCTAAGTAAGAAAAACTAGTATGTTGATGCAAATTTTATGCATGATTTGAACTATTCTAATGCATCCTAAATCTAAATTTAATGGCTGGAATTCATGCTCTACTGATGCAAGAAACCAACAAAAAAAAACAGAATTAAAAAGGATCTAAAACAAAAAAGTTATGAATGCATGAATATGACAACTTTGCAAAATTCTGTGCAGGAATTCTGATTCGGGTTGACTGATTGGCAAAGTTTAAGCCTCTGGTTCACAAACCTTCCGAAATTATTTTGATCTGAAATTTTGGGGAATGAAATACCACATCCTAAACTTTAATTTTTCAAGTTTCAAAGAAAAATATTATGATTTAACTGGTCTACCCACTTCGAACTTTTTGCCAAAAACTGTTTCTTGCAGTTTGCTGAAACTGTTTTAAGTTGTGCTGTTTATAAATTAAGTCCGAATTTAATCATTAGATTCAGATCTGAAGGCTTAATTTTCATCAACTTAAATATGCACAAAATCTTATGATAAGAAAATAGATGCAATGATTCCTAATCCAACCATCAAACTATGCAAAAACAAAACTTAAAATCCATGTGAATATAATAAGAAAATAACAAAAGTGCAGAAAATAACATAAAATTACAGGAAGTCAAAGGCGGTAATAACACGAAAGTCAAAGGCGGTAAACAACTGAAGTCAAAGGCGGTAGATTGCTCTTTCAATTTCTTATCTTAATTTGGGCTAAAATAGATTAGCAGTGTTGTCTTAGGGTCTTATTCTTCATCTTAGGTCATCAATCTAAGTGAGAATAACAAATTTTCATTCCATGTAGAAATAAATTTCAGAATTGGCCTCTAATCTTTTTTCACTCAAACCTCTTTAACTCCATCTTGCATTGCCTCCAAACATACAATGTATCCAAAGAGACAAAGTGTATTAAAAAGGTTACTAAGATGGGTTACTAATTGTGATTCCAATTCTATCCCAATATTTAAACAAGAACAAAAATTAACCCAATCACAAACAAGACTAAAATTATGAACACCACAAAATCAAAGACAAGAACAATTGAAAAGAAACAAACTTTACTAGCATGAAATTGTTTTACAAAAGATTGGAAATAAAAAGCAAACAATTACATACTAGAATGGATGAGAATTCCTCCTTCTAGTTGACACTTCAAGGTTGGTGGTGTGGCTTTAGGGCTAAGCCTCCTTGATGACTTGAGATGTAGAGACAAGAGAAGGAGAGATGGAGTGTAGAAATCTAGAGGTGGGAGGTGGGTAATTCTTCCATGAAGAATATGGGAGAAGGGTGCCCTATTTATACTTTTTCAAGTCCTACTCCTTCTCAAACTTTAAAATATTAAAAATAATTAAAAAATGAAAGAAAAAAGGGCTCCAACCAATGCTTTGGACGTGCAATATCCTTGGGGATTTTTTTTTCTTTTTATTTTTCTCTTCTTTCCTTACTTGTTTTGTCTAAAAATCCCTCTTGGATGCTCTTTTCCTTCTTTGTCTTTGCCACCTTGCATTGAGATCTTTTGAGAGATGAAATAGGGATAAGAATCCTCTCTTAGAATCAAACTTGGCCCACATGAGGTGTAGAACTTCCCCCTTTATCTCTTTGCATCGTCAACTTTCCTTTGTTGGAAAGTTCTCCTTATTGGCCCCGAACTTGAAGAGATCTTTTAGATAATTCTCCCTTGATTTTTTTCTTTGCTTTTTCAATCAAAATCTGATCCAAAATCTCTTTTGTACGTGGAATAGCTTGCTTGGATATTTTTTTTGCATTTTTTTTTCAATTAAATCTTCTCCTTCTCAAAAAAGAACACCTATGTGGCTTTCCTTGTCCATCTCTGATGAGATATTCTTCAAATTCTCTTCAAAATCTCTTGAAAATGTGCAACAAATAAATGGACCCCATCTTGGATGTTTTACAAGTGTGCCCCACACATGTGCATGTATGTGTGGGACCATGAAGCCGACTTTTTACAATTTTCTTTCAATTTCCTTTTCTCTTCAATTCTGCTCTCCTTTCTCTTAAAAATCAATTCCTTGCCTTAATTCTTTACAAATGGGACCCATATAATCAATTTCTTACAAAACAGATGTGAATTCATGTGAAAAGATAATTTTACCCCTAACATCACATATGCATGATTGTGGGCCCATTTCTCATTAAATGATAATAAAAATATACATCATTCGTCATGATTTTGTATGAATGAACTAGTGATGAAAAGAATTCAATTTATTTCATGAGAAGAATTATTTTCACAAAACTTTCCAAAAATATACTTTCCAAAAATAGCAGGTTTCATGAATTTATGCAAAAAGTGTGATTTTTAAGCAATTTATGCAGAAAAATATATAGATGAATTTAAAATGAATTAAACCATGATATCACACTAAATGAGGCTCTTTCAAGTTAATAAGTCCTTAAAATGGGTCAAAATGTGTATGAAAATATGCATTTTTAAAGACTCATCACTCACCTACAGCGGGAACACACAATCTACCCCTGAAGTACAAAACTCCGTCTGCCAGGCTGAAATCAGGTCGATCTGCAATCCGATCTCTGAAGGTCACCACAAGGGGATCCTCAAACTGGCGGTCTTTGATCTGCTGAATCACCTCAGGCTGAAACACTACGGTAGTAGCTAACGTCACAAACTCATCCACCATCCAAACCTCAACAGGCTGATCACGCACAAGGACATAGAATCCTATCAACACCTGGAGACTCTCTATTCTCCTGCTGAGTGCATCTGCCACCACATTACCCTTGCCTGGATGGTACTTGATCAGGAAGTCGTAGTCTTTAATGAGCTCCAACCATCTCCGCTGCCTCATATTCAGGTCATGCTGATTAAACAAGTACTGCAGACTGTGATGATTGGAATGAACCTCGAACTTCACACCGTACAAGTAATGACGCCACAACTTCAGCGCAAACACAATGGCTGCTAACTCCAGGTCATGGGTGGCATAGTTCTTCTCGTGCTCTTTCAGCTGTCTGAATCCATAGGCAATCACTCTCTAATTCTACATCAGTACACAACCTAGTCCAACTCGAGAGGCATCTGAATAGATCACAAGTCCCTCGCTACCACTAGGGAGAGTCAACACTGGCGCCGTAGTGAGCATTTCTTTCAACATTTGGAAACTATGCTCACACTTCTCTGTCCACTCATACGGAACCTTCTTCCGAGTCAACTGAGTCAACGAGGCTGAAATCTTCTCAAAGTCCTGCACGAATTTGCGATAATATCCAGCCAACCCCAGAAAACTTCGGATCTCTGTCACTGATCTAGGATGAGGCCAATGGACTACTGCCTCCACCTTAGCCGGATCCACCATCAATCCATCTCGAGAAATCACATGACCGAGAAATGCAACTTGCTCTAGCCAGAAATCACACTTAGACAGCTTAGCATATAACTGGTGGTCTCTAAGCAACTGCAATGCCTTCCGCAGATAGTCTGTATGCTCCTCAGTAGTCTTCGAATAGACCAATATATCATCTATAAATACCACAACAAACTGGTCCAAATAGGAAGCAAACACCCTATTCATCAATGCCATGAAAGCTGCGGGTGCATTCGTCAAACTGAAAAGGCATGACAAGGAACTCGTAGTGTCTATATCGAGTCCTGAAAGATGTCTTAGGAATGTCCTCATCCTTCACCCAGAGCTGGTGATACCCTGACCTCAAGTCGATCTTCGAGAAGTAAGCTGCACCTTGAAGCTGATCGAACAACTGATCAATCCTACGCAATGGATATTTGTTCTTGATGGTCACTTTGTTCAACTGCCTGTAGTCAATGCACATCCAGAAACTGCCATCATTCTTCTTTACGAACAATACAGGAGCTCCCCAAGGTGAAACACTTGGGCGTATGAACCCTTTATCCAATAAATCCTGTAACTGTTTCTTCAATTCCGATAACTCTGCAGGTGCCATACGATACGGAGCTCTACTGATGGGTGCTGTACCTGGTATCAAATCAATCGAGAACTCTACCTTTCGGACCGGTGGCAACTCGAGCACATCCTCCAGAAAGACATCCGGGAACTCACTGACTACTGGGATCTCACTAGCTGTCGCTGATCCTTCTTCTCTGAAATGAATGCAAGAAATCCCTCACATCCCCTGCGAAGCATCCTATCTGCCTTACAAGCAGATATCACGCGTCTCGGGTACTTCGTCTGGCTGCCCTCAAATCGGAATCCGTTACCCAGATCAAAGCAGAAAGCCTTGCTATAACAATTGATACAAGCATGATACCTCGCAAGCCAGTCCATACCCAAAATCACATCAAAATCCAGTGTCGTGAGTAACACGAGGTCTACAGGGAGCTGATGACCAGCTATCCGCACATCGCACTGAGGGTAGAAAACACTACACTTTACCCGCTTACCAACTAGAGTGGATACTATCAACAAGTGCAGGAGCGGTATGAGTCGCTGTCGTAGCTGCACAGCAAAATGGGGTGCTACATTCGAACTGTTAGATTTTGTGGACTCAATCCATCAGTTGATGTAATAAATTGATTAATTTCTTTATTTATCAATAAAATCATGCTTTACTTTCATGAGATGAATATTATTTTACTACTTCATGCACATGACCAATACATATGACATAATGGTTCATGAGTTGAACCGGGTCCCATTAGTATATTAGATGTGATATATGTGCATAGATGAGATCCACACGCGGGAGATATATGTCACAAATCTTATACTTAAATAGCTTCACAACCAGTAATGAGACTGGGCATCTCATTTGATAAGGTTGCAGCACTTTGATCACTATGAGATAGTGTGATTTGTCTCGATCATTAGAATCTAAGATTCTGGATCACGGTGCTGGTACATTGGATGTATTGAAGGACCATGAGATGCACCTTATGGAATTCTGTCTCAATAATAAGGTATGCTCTCATAATTTCCTAGTAATAGACTCTCAATCCTGAGACATTGATGAACTCAAGTTTTTATCTATTCATTTGCTTTGAGTCACCAATGAGTGAGGCTGACTATAGGTTAACACCTTGGTGTCTTGGGTATGTGATAGTAGAACTGTGGGAACATTGAATGATCAAGATGGAATCTATCTCTATTATCCCCTTGTGCTAATTAATGGATTTGTCATTAATAAGTGCGCACCCATCTCAATTAAGAGTTAATTGGATGGTACTGATGATTACTGTGATTAATTGGGGCTCAAGGATAATAAGATATGGAACTTAAATTGGAAGAGACAGATTTATTCCAATTGATCCACGGATATTGATAGAGGGGCCTACTTGTGGTAATTGGAAAGTTTAGGGTCTTCATTGTAATTTATTCCTAAGATTGGAGTGCAATTGCATTTATATAGTGGTGTTATTTGCAATTAACTATGGGCCCGAATTGCACATGAGATGTGGGGTCGCAGTGTTCCAGTTGGAGCCAGCTTTCTAAGGAATCCCTAGTGGTCCCCACGCTAGCCCAAGATATTGGAAAATACTAATCCGACTTGAACTCTAGAAAAAAGAGTTTGGAAAGGAGAAAGTTGCTAATTGCTTTAGAAGTAAGACTTCTATTTCAATTAGACAAGGGAGAGATTTGAAAGTCTATAAAATCTCTTGGACGTCCAATAAGACTCTCTCTTACGCCCAAAACCCTATTCGTGCAAGAGTTACACGAGTTTCTTTCTCCTTCTATCTTCTAGTTCCTTAGAGTTTTGAGTTGGGATTTCTCCTGAAGATTCCACCACTCTTCTTGAGAAAAGAAATCCAATTCAGGTCATAGCATGGAAGGCTAAGAGGTGTTGAAGATTCTCATCATCAAGTAGAGTCGCAACTTCTCCATTAGAGCACTGCGGATCTCCAAAGGTATGATCTACTTCTTTCATGTCGTAGATTATTGTGGATATTAAGTGCTATTTGATTTTATGTTTTAAATAGAATATTTACTGTACATGGTCACGAGATTGAGGGTAATGCATTCTGGATTGGGTTTTTGGTCTTATGGATAGTTGATCCCTGTGTCAAGTGGGTCAAAAGTTTTGAAAATCTATCCACAAGACCCACCTACTTCCAATACGAACGCATAGACTCGGAGTCAAACAAGGCTAAAGCTTCAGCATCAGAAATTAAAATCGTACCTTCCACGACCGTAGCCTCCTCCGCGCCCTCATGCGTCGCAGCATAAGCTCGAGCTGTCTGGCGGTTCTGCTTCTGGGCTGGGCGAGCTGGCTGAGACTTGCCCTGCGCTGTAGATCCTACGAACTTCGTCTGTGGAGATGACTGAAACTTCGGGCACTAGGCCCGCTTGTACTCCGTGGAGCCACAACCGAAGCAGGCCCCACTCTTCCTCCAACATCTCTCTATCGGATGATCTTTCCCACAGTAACCACAAACCACCTGAGCACTGCTCGAACTGCCCGGCTTGCCTTTGAACTTCTTCTGGAATTTACCCCTGCCACTAGAACCTGCCGCCCTTTTATACTCAGTTCGCTCCTCCTCCATTATGGCCTCTGCATCATAGGCCCGGTCAATAGCGTCATCTAGGGTAACCGGCCACATACATGCAACCACGTGATGCTTATACTTCGGGTTTAGGCCGTTGACGAAGCGAGTCACATTCTTACACTCAGTGTTCACCATATCCTCTGTGAAATGAGACAGCTCTGTAAACTTGTGTACATAATCTGCAACCGGTGTCTGTCTCTGCTGAAGGTTGAAGAATTCCACTTCCTTGGCTCGCTGAACATGAAGAGGCATGAACTTTCAGCGGAACTGCTGCTTGAAAGTCCCCCAAACCGTGGCATTGGGCATAGTCTGGAACGAACTCTTAACACTCCTCCACCAAGTCTTGGCTACACTCCTGAGCATAGAGGCTGTGCGAACTACTTTCTGTTTATTACTACACACAAGCGTATCAAAAAGCTCCTATGTCTGCTCCAGCCACTGCTCAGCCTGCAATGCATCCTCGGTACCATGGAATTCAGTAGCCCCACGCTTATGGAACATTCAAAAAAAGAATTTGGATCCATTTCCTTGGGCTGGAAGATCACTTGCCGTTCTACCCGAGGAATTGCTGACGCAGCCGGAGATGCCTGACTTTGCCTCTCCAATATAGATGCTACCTGAGTCTGCAGAGACTGCATGGACTACATCATCATCATCATACGCTCCTCACTACTCATGGGTTGGGGTAGCGATCTACTCTTACCATTGTGGCCCTGCTGATTCTCATCCCTAGACCTTGATCCTAATGCCATGATGCACTGTCCTGCAAAAGGAAAAAGAACAAAATACAAACATAAAACGCCCCGAGTTAGTCAACCCCCAAGAATCAACCTATTAGACGCCAAGTCAAATAGTTGACATCGTCATCTCACTGCGATCTAAAAGTCTACATGCTTATAACTAGCATGCTCTGATACCATATAATACGTATGTCATAACCTGAGCCCAGAAATCGGGGGTTAGTGAAAAGCCAAACCAATGACACACGTACTCCCGTGCACGTGTAACCAAACCCAGTCCAAATACACGCACACAAGGGATCTAACACGTGTGAAGCAAGTGAACACGGAAACTATAGATATCATAGCAAGCACAACAAAAAAGAGCGAGCGGAAAACCAAAATGCGAAATGGAAAAAGACGTAGATAACACACACAGATATTAACCAAACACAAGACTGAGTACACACCAAAATCATGATGTACAAAATAATACAGAGTAACAAAGTCCGAAGTACAAGATACAAAATCTCCAAAGAACCAAAACACTGATGATATGCAAGAACGCACTCGGCAGAAGTGATCAAGCCCACGCTGCCATACCGGAGGGTGTCTCTAGGTCCTGCCCTGCAGTCTCTTCAACCGCCGGGGAGCCGGAGAAGAGATCTGTGCCTGCAACACCACAGACAACTCAATGAATACAACGATCCAGCAATTATAAGTAACATGGACGAAACACTCATAGTATCAAAGTAAACAATGACAGAAGATTAAATACAGAGTTTCATATTAGTATGCTAAGTAAATCATGCATAGAAGTAAAGCATGATAAATGAATCAAAACATAAAAATACTGAACTAAGTGGCTACTACATTAACTATATTCTCTCACATAGAGAGCAGACAGAGCAGACAGATGAGAACACCACCAACCTGGCCATGGGTACAAGTGGGTCTTGGTTTCCTAGGTTCCGGAGTCCCAAGACAAAGCTACACTGCAGCGATATATAGAACAGAGAACCAAGCCAGAGGTAACCCCGTCGGGCATCCTAGGGCTGAGGCTGAGTAGAGCCAGACTAATACCAATCAAATCAAATCCAAAAAAAGGAGATTCTCTGCTTTGGACTCACCGACGGCAAAGGCCGGATCTTATCCTCGCGTATGAATCTCTGGGCAGAGCCACTTGGGAATACCCAGTGAATCAGAGATGTACAAAGCCAGAGATATACAAAGCATAGCGTAAAATGAGTCAAAGCACAGTGTAGATCAAAGCATAGTACAGACCGAAGAATAAAACAAATATACAGAACAAAAGCAAAATGATTTCGTAATGCATAAACATAGATTAGCAGATTAGAGAGCAAAACTGTAAGCAATATGCAATGCATCTCAGATTAACACGGAATCAAGGGTAATTACAAGCCAACTCTAATCTAGTTGTTCACTGTCACTAACTGTGCATGATGATGTAGTTTTAAGTTATTCGATGCACCATTGCCATCAAAGTGTTGCAATGTAATCCTCACGTGCACCAAAGTCCCTTAAACCAACACCCATGGGGAGGTGCTTAACAGTAAACCAACGCTCACATGAATGAGTCACAGCTTAACAGACTCTTCATGCGGTCCAAAGAATCCATTGGACCGGTTTATATGAGTGGTTACCTGTATATAAGCCCTACAAGGTCACACCATTAGCCTAAGTTTAATTTCAGACATTTTTCAGGTCTTACGGCTTAGCCGTGGGTGACCTACGGCTTAGCCGTCGACAGCTTACGGCCTAGCCGTAACATGCACAACGGCTTAGCCGTGGTTTCCTTCAAAACACAGCTAAACTGGTCATCTTCCACCTCTGATCTGATACCATTTACGGCTGAGCTACGGTGGAGTCCACGGCTTAGCCGTAGCTTCACCGTAAGAGTACTGGAATCAGAAAGTTTCGATTGATCAGAGTGTTAATTTACGACTGGGTCACGGTTAGCTTACGGCTCAGCCATAGAACAATTTACGGTTCAGCCGTAGCCTAGCCATAGGACAAAATTCAAAAAATCAAGTCTCTGGAGTCTGAGCCGTACAACGTTACGGCTTAGCAGTACAATATAGAAAACGAAATCGAGATAGTTACAGAGACTGCAATTTCTTATGCAAATTAAGCAAAACAAGTTCCAATGAATCCGAAGTGATAGAATTAGGCTATAGATCATGTCAAGCATGTAAGAACAAGAGAATCACAACAATCAACAATATACCCATATGTGTTATACATTCTTGTACTTATACTTGCCTCAAAGCTTGTCAAACCACTGAAGGTAAGCTCCAATCCAACTAAAAACCCAAGCAAAGCAAAGCAACAACACATGCAAGTATGAGATCACAACAAAAGAGATGGGAAATCCAAATTGGAGGAGAAGAATTGAAGAACCCACTTACCTCAAAGCATAGACAGAGAGGAGGGAGAGAGAGAACTTAATCGAAATGAGTGGAAAGCCCAACACCAACCCAGAGAGGAAGAGAAGTGAAGAGGAGAGACTGAATACGGGGAGCTCTCCATGGTTTGTGCAAGCACGTTGAAGGAAACGAGCAAGAATGAAGACATCTGGACTGATGACTCATATATATAGTTTTGGAGTTTAAAACAAAGTCCGATGGTTTAAGCTATTTATGATTCAAGTCATATGAGGGTCCAACTCCTCCAATTGACTCCGAATGGGTCTGAGACAGTTATGGAAAATAACGAGCTCAACAAAATACACGGCTGACACCAAGATGATGCAAATATGATGCATTCAAAGCAATTCCAAAATTACGAAAAAGGGCTTAGAACCTATCCCAGGTCAAAGGCTACTCAACTACCTATCCATGACCAAGCCCAAAAGAAATAAACAACACAAAAACACACTAATAAGCCACTAAACCGGCTCAAAGGGGATCGGAGTGTTACAAATATAAAATAGGGGATTTTACCTGAAAAAATGCAATAAATGGGGTCCCACATCGAAGAAGACCTTGTCGTTCTGACAGCACTAGATTGATCCCGTGGTAGCAATCTGGTTAAAATTTTGGAAAAAACAGAAAAACGACCTTAATGTCCCTAAGAAACATTAACGTCTAACGTCGCTCTTTTATTTGTTACTAAGGATCGACATTAACGTCCCTACTTATTAGTAAAGAGCATTGTTTCCCTCTATAAATATAAGACTTCAGAGATGTTGAGGACATGTTTAGATATCAGATAGCACCACAAAACATGACGTCGCTGGTATAGATTTTTCTCTTATCTCCAGTAGTTGTGTTCTTATAGTTTTAACATGATATTCTTCTATGCTTTCCTCTTGTCACTTTCTTCCAAGCCTTAGATTATAATGAGTAAGAGATCGGAGTGCAGAAATGTGTATTTTGTATAGCTTTTCCATTTGGTGAGAGAATGGGTATTGTTATCTTTAAATATGGATCACTAAACAGAATGTGGAATAAAATGCGTACAGTTAAAATTTGTGTTCACCAAAATAAAATACAATCCCAATACTGCAATGATTTTGTTGACATATTATTTAGAAATCCATATTTGAAGATCAAACTTATAAATTGAATATCAGCATCCACTTTCTCATCAAATGGAAAAGCTAAACGAATCACCCTTTCTTATATCCTCATTTTTTATTCACTCCATGCTAATGCTTAATGGGAAAATGGTCATGTTTAGATGAAAGCAATAGTCATCTCACTCCTTACTTTTTTTTAATTGTTTTAAATAGCGGCATTAACATTCCTAAATGATGTTAAC
The DNA here is from genome assembly GCA_037013555.1 of Sextonia rubra. Classification (NCBI taxonomy): domain Eukaryota; kingdom Viridiplantae; phylum Streptophyta; class Magnoliopsida; order Laurales; family Lauraceae; genus Sextonia; species Sextonia rubra. The sequence continues at coordinate 130,401,374 of JASUAD010000001.1, forward strand.
GTCTCTTTCTGATAGTAACATCACATGTTATTATATATAAGACCAACATGGAAGCAATCATTTCAGCTTTTTCATTGTCCTCATTTCTTTACTCTTTGCATGGAGAATCTCATCTTAGAACCTGCATACCTTTGTCAACATCCTTGAATCAAATTAAACTTTGGTAGTTGGCTACATTTATTAGGTTAATGCTCCATTATGGCTTCTAAATCATGGATATCTATCTGATCTAATGTCTGATTGTTGTGTATTAAGCCCTAAAGCATAGCCCATATATGTATAATTTATCAAACGGATTAGTTTATAATAAGCGTAAAGGTAAGAAACAATATGAAACGAGAGAATGCTAATGTAGTTTAATTACCAGTAACAATTGACCAAGTCCTGAAAGGGTATGAATCACCATTATTTTCTTTTCTTGCTTTTTCTTTCCCATGGTAACATCCACATCCAAATCAACATCCACATCTATTGGACTCAAATTGTCTTTTTTTAATAATGTAATTGCCGTTGAAAGCATTCTGAATGAGTTTGTGAGACATGCTAGGCCCAACGCATAAGGTTTAAACTCTCTAAACAGTTCAAGTATCCATTGTTGCCCCCTCAAACCATTAACATTTATAACTATTTAGTCATTAACTAAGAAGAACAAGTAAGCCATTGTCTTCAATACCTCATCCTTTTCAACCTCAGGCCTGAAGTTGTCCTCTGACTATTTGAATTTTATATTTACTCCAATTGTATTTCTTTTAAACCTTGAAGCCATACCCAACAAATCTTCACATGTTTGTATAGCCCCATGCTTAGAAAAAATGTTACAATGGGACCATTAATGGCCAATCCATATAAGTATGCAACGTCTTCTAGTGTAATCATTGCAGCACCAGAAGGGATATGAAAGTTGTTCGTCTTTAGCCACCATTTATCCACTAAACCTGTGAGGAGAGAATGGTCAATCCTCATGTATCTATCTCTGAAAGATATGCTAGTCCACATTGAGCCGCCCATTCTTTCTGCTGATCTGAAAGGGCTCATACTTCTTTATTCAGATTGGTATTTAAGATTCTATAAGTTCCATACTCAATTCCATTACCTATTGCTCTACTTGTTGGGAGGCAGCCACCAGGACCCTTAGATATTGCGTACAGATTATTATGTAAATATCTTTAGATGATGATGATTCAAGAACCATACCTACAAGATCTCTCTGATTTGATCTCGGTCTTGCAGCAATTTGAAAATCTCAAGACTTTCTACTGTATTCCTCTATGCTCGAACTCGCACCAGAATGTGAGCCTCTTTTGCTAATTCTCTTTGCTCTTAAAAATGAGATTTCTCTTGTTATAGTTCCTAAAGAGCAATAACTTATATTTATAGGCTACAATACGAAGCTTTAGAAAGAAATAAATAATAGGCTTCTTATGGAAATAGGAAACCTTAATTCGACCCAAATTAAAATCCTAGTTTCATAAATTATAATTTAATCCACTAAAGAATTATAATTACACCCTTATTCTTATTCTCAAAATAATATTTCGAGCTTCTTGTTATTAAATGCATATTAATCATTATCTTTGTAGTTCATCGAGACTTTATACTTAACTTATTTGATATGTTTGACACAGAGTCCACCTGTAGGGTTTGACATAATCAAAACTTATAAACTTCATCAATAGGATATCATCAATCCCTATTACAAGATGAGGATTCTGTCAATAAACTAATATCCACCATATACGTAGTGAAATCATCCAATTTACTGAGATTATTTACTCATAAAAGGTTTCACTCCTTTGTAAATTAAAATGCCAAACACTAAATATATGTGTCATTATTTATATCAAGATTAAGAGTAAAAGCACTCATAATAACCATTTGGATATTAATCATCTTATAATTAGTATAAAGACAATAAATCTCAAAGCGGTTCTGTTCAATACACATAAAGCATACTAGTATAACAAGTCGAAACTATACCGTTTTCCATATCCAAGACAAGCCTGCTAAAACATCATGCTACAATCATACTGATGGTGTGTCCAACTCCATCTAGATTATGAACAACAACTTTTATTCTATAAGAACCGATAAACAAGTCTTCCATGTATAAGTTAAACTCTACATACCAACTTATCTACATTATAGAATAAAAAACACACAGATGCATAATAAATAACAATGCAACCATTGGCCCATGCAAATTCTCATTAAGCTGAAAAGACAAACTTTACTAATAAATAAATCAGTAAAGACATATATATAAAAGCATGCTCTTAGTATAAATTTCCAATAGTACTAACATGATTGTCTTGTTCATACAACACAGGTACTTCATTATGTGAAGATTCAACAATCTTTGAGGCGTTTTGAGTTATCTATAAACTTTGATAAATTCAAATAATACAAAAGACTAAATTACATGTAATTCATATCACAAGTCAACTTCATATAATACAATGAATATAGTTAAACTCTAAACCTTTAACCCTAAACCCTAAACAACATGCAATTAAATTCACTTCAACTTGCTTACAATGGATAAGTAACTTGTCATTCATTTCAATTCAGCAATGTAAGGACTTGATATATCAAAAACATGGCAGTATCTAAGTATTCAAAACAACATACTATTTGCTGCTTTATTAAAGTTCAATGTTTGTAAAAGTATATGATATCAACATGAAGTTAATCTACAACATAATCCACATATAAATTACTGAACATTCAACACTAAATAGGTTTACTGTACATCCAAATACATGTTCATGAGATGTCTCAACAACAACAAATATACAAGATGAGTTGGATGAGAAGGTTAATTGAAGAAAAAGTACATAAGAAATTTAAACAACTAATTACATAAGAAGGCTAAACGATGCACATACAAGCATGCAATGGTTAAATGAAGAAAAATGAAAATACCTCCACGTGTAGCTATATACAAGAAAGTACAAAGATGAGTTGGGTTAGAATATATCGAAGAGGTCGGAAAAGTGGAAATCTGAAAAAGATGAGGAGCTCGGGAACTAAAGTGGGGAAGAAGATAGCAGTTGTAGTTGAAAAGTTGCATGGAAATAAAGGTTTGCAGATAGAAACTCTTTTTCCTTTGAATGATTTTTTTTAACCTAGAAAGTTACGTTTAAGGGACGTTGACGTCGCTCTTTAATAACATACAAACTGAGCGACTTTAATGTCTCATAGGAACGTTAACGTCGGTCTTTAGTAACAAATAAAAGAGTGACTTGCTTTTCCACTTTCTCCAAAATTTTAATCAAATCGCTACTAAAGGATCAATCTGGTGCTGTTAAAACTAAAAAGTCTTCTTCGGTTTAGGAACCATCAATTGGATTTTTTTGGAATAAAGTCCCCTCTAAAAAATGATATGGTGCAAATTTATTTATAGCAGTTGTGATGTAAATTGGATTCTTAATCTCCTATGAATTGCATTGTTGAGACCTTTTTTCTAAACCATACTCCACCCCAACCACATAAGCTTCTTTATTGTGAGCTCAATCACCTTGCTTAAACTCTTTAATGAGGCCCCACCATATGATCCATTCGAGTAGAACATAAAATAGAAATCTCGAAATTTGACAGCCGTCAAAATGGACTAGACCATTGGATTGATTGTGCACTATTTTTTGGACAGTGAAAACTTATGGGTCGTTGATCATGTTGTTAAGAAAATGATCTAAGCCATTGTCACCGTACATTCCATCTCTAAGTAGGCCCCACAAGAGATTGTGCTCATGATAAGGTGAGCACATGTGGTCAGCAAAATGGAGCTTTTTTTAGTATAAAATCTTTGCCATATGTTTGAACTTTTTATTGACATAGGTTCGAGTTTAACCTGGCTCAGAAATATCCAAGACACTATTATCCTTGGTTGATATCAAGTTAAGGAGTTCCTTGTTGTTTTTCTTTATAAGGGATGTTGAAACCGATTCATATGGTGCCACGCATGTAGAGATGTTCATGGGTCAGTCTGGGCCTGGCTGAACATGATCCAGGCCCAGCCCAAGATTTAATCCTTAGGCCCAATCCTGAATTGAGTCTTAAATCCCCAGCCCGAGCCCAACCTACATAAATTAGGTTGAGCCTAAGCCTAGATTAATAATATTTTATTTGAAAAAAGTTTTTATAGATTGTATATGACTGAAGCTTAGTTGGCTGTAATGCATGAAGTTGTAGCGGACATCATGCATTCAAGTCCCTCTTATCAACAAAATATATATTTTTTGCATTTTCACTCTGGCTAGGCTGCGCTTTGGGCTTTCTACCATTGAACCCAAGCCTGACCCTACTATTAAACGGGCTCAGTTTTAGTTAAAGTGGGCTAAGCCGGACCCACATGCCTCGATTTTTCATTGTTTGCCTATCCATTATTAGCAATAAATTTGCAACTACCTAGAGATCATTAATATCCTAGTAATGTTGCATAAAAACAAACAAATAAAACAAAAACAAAAAATTATCATATTCGGGAAGTTTATGGTCTTTTAATTGCTCTTCTCTATTGCTTTGCTGAGGAATGTGCCATATTTATGATAAGTGGACATTATAAAAGTAGCAGTAGAGGATGGAGTGTAAGAAATCGTATGGCCCATATGCCACAGGTTCCACGTCAAATCAAGCCAGACAGATACCAACAGAGATTGCAATCCCACTTTAGTGTAAGATTTGATCTTGGCCTCACAATAAAACTCCCAATAGAATCAATGGATGTGGGCTTTTGGTGGAAAATGCCTCTAGTAAGTGTGACTCTTTGGGACTTATCTATATAAGGATCAGGGAGCCCTAGGGTTAGATTATTCTCTCCATTCCCATATAAAAGACAAGAGGCAAAGAGATTCACGGAGCTTCCCATCACCGGAACGCACATACATCTCCGGCCGCATGATGGAGTCTCTACATTCAGATCCATCAATTGGTATCAGAGCCCGGCGCAGTGCATTCCATTGGTTTAGACTTTGGAAAGGCAACGTGGATATCGGTGGATTTAAGGTTTTACTTGGAACCCAGATCTTAGGTTTACTTCTGTAACTTGAACAAGGAAGAAGACGATTTCCTTTTCCTTTTTGTTGCCCGAGAGAATCGAGGCATCTCAAAAGCCCTTTTCTTGTTTTCTATTATGAGTTATTGTGTATAAAGAAACAATGTGGTTGTTCCAAGACACAAAGTCTTGGACTTGGTTTTCTTTGTCTTTACACGGAATCCAAAGTAAAAGTTTCTTTTTCATCTTGTCTTTTTTACAAGATAATGTGGATGTAGTTGGATCGGCTTGAGATTGGCTTGATAAGCCAATAATAAAAAATATAAAACTCCAGCGCCAAGCAACAAGGATGGCAATCCCTGTCCCCACCTCGGCTAGCATGCAAATCTAATCCAGCCTTTACTACCGGCTCTCTCTCCCCTCTACATATTGCAGGTTGGGTCAAGCGGTCCTAACCCAACCCAGATTTGATCCAACCCGACTCAAGTGCTAACGCAGACACACGTGACGACATCAGCGTTGACACAAAGATCGTCCAGCTGAAGCAGGCAGAGGGGCGAATCACCATCAAATCTTTCAACTGTAATATCTTAGCCATCCGGAGTCAAATCGAGGATCCGTTTATGCATACGGAATCCTTGCAAGTAAATCTACGCATTGGCAGCAAAAGGAAGACGATCAAGTAGTTCAAACAAAAGGGTGCCATTTTCCCCTCACACGATCAGTGGTATCTAAACCATCTTTTAATTGAAAATAAAAATCATGTCTTCCAAATCAATCTTGCATGATCTTACAAAAGCTGATATTTTTAACGGTAAGAACTTAGCCATGTGGAAATGTCAGATGGACGCATTACTGCATTTCGATGGACTGATTTATGTGATTGAATCTGATCCGATCCCTAAGCCCGCTGATGACGCCTCTAAGGAGGACCATGAACCATATGAGCAATGGGCCTTTAATAACAAATTAGCAAAGCATCCATTGATCAGATTCATATCTAGTTAGTTGGTGAAACAGTTTGAGCATTTCATCACGGTGAAAAAAATCTAGGATTATGCTATGGACAAGTATGATGAAACCTCCAAATCTTATCTGATTGAGGCATTTAGTGCATATGTCAATTACAAGATGCCAGAGGCATTATCTATAAGGGATCACATTGACAAAATGTCAGTCTGACACAATAATCTCGCAGCCTTGGGAAAAGAACTGGACGAAGATTTTTAGATCCTGTACTTGCTGATGAGTCTTCCACCTTCATGTGAGAATATGTCTCAAACTCTTAGCCTTCAAAAGAGTATAACCCTTAATAAGATTAAAGGTAAATTACTTGTTGAAGGACAAAGGCAGGTTGCCCGTGGTATAACACCTATAAATTCTGTTATGATTGTTAGAACTAAGAGCTATAGCAGTGCATTAACAGCCAATTTAAAAACAAAAAGAAATTTAAAGGCAATCCAAAACGGAAGGGACCTAAAAATTGTGTTTGCTTTAATTGTGGGAAGCCACCACACTTTAGTTCTTAATGCAGAAAGAAAAAAGGTGAAAATAGCCAGCAAGGTAAAGTGATCAAAAAACACAAAGATTATGTTGAGATGGTCACTGAGTCCATAATGGTGGACACCAATGACAAGAATTGGTGGATTAATTTTGGAGCTACCAAACACATATCAAGGACCCAAGCAGAATTTATCAAATTCAAAGAGATGAAACCCGAAGAACAAAGTATATACATGGGGAATGAAACATTCCGTGACGTGTTAAGGATAAGGAAAGTTGAAATTCCCTTACCAACAGGAAAATTCCTTTATTTCTTTGATGTCTTCTTTACTCCCATGATGAGGAGGAGCGTCATCTCTGTGAGCCAATTGGCAATGAATCGATTCGAAATTAGATTCAAAGACAATGAGGCTACTATTGGAATGTGCAGTCAAGTTTTAGTCCATGGTTTGCTTTCTAAAAGATTGTATTTGCTGGATATTCTTAATAATGAAATAAAGTCCACTTTTAATTATTCTATGTATGTGAATGTATGCATGAATGGTTTGGCAATGTTATGGCATTTGAGATTGGGCCACATTGATAAAAACAGAATCAGTAGAATGGTTAAAGATGAACTTTTATTAGACCTAGATAAAATTGAGTACCCCATATGTGGACTATACATAAGTAAGAAGATAGTCAAGAAACCATTTCCGAAAGGAATTAGATGTTCTGAAATATTGACCATAAATCATTCAGATATATGTAGACCATTGAATGTACACAATAGAACCGGGGAGGACTATTTCATGACATTCATTGATGATTACAGCAGATATGGGTATGTGTACCTAATTAAACATGAATATGAGGCTTTAAAAATGTTCCAAATATATGCTGCTGAAGTCCAAAATCAAAAGGACAAGAAAATAAAATGGATTAGATTCGATAGAGGGGGTGAATACACTTCAGAATTATTTAAAGAATATTGTGCACATGAGGGAATAATTCATGAATATTCAATTTCATTTACCTCATAGCAAAATGGCATAACCGAGAGGAGGAATAGGACCTTAATGGATATAGTATGGTTAATGATCAACCATGCGGGTCTTTCGCTGTATTTGTAGGGAGAAGCATTAAACACTGCACAATATATTTTAAACAAAGTACCTTCCAATAGTGTGCCGAAGACCTCGTATGAGTTATGGACTGGTGCAAAACCAAAATTAAAACATGTAAGAGTATGGGGCTGCCCTGTTCACATCCTACTACCACCATAAGAAAGACATAAACTGCAAGCAAAAACGAAGAAAAATTGTTCTTTCGTTGGCTACTTATCACATTCTAAAGGATATCGTGTGTATGATCATAATAATAGGATAATCATGGAATGCTGAGATGTGTTTTTTTCTTGAGGATCCGACGATCAGTCCTAGAGTAAGACCATAAAGTGTGGAATTATATGAAATCTCTATGGGCAAGGGGGTTCAAGTAAGTGGGGGTTTCGACGAAGAGGACATTGGACATAGAATTCCGGGTCAGGGCCCACTTGATGTGATTGAGCAACCAGATGAGTCAATTGGTGGGCCGATTCAAGCGAGACAACAACTGGCATATCTAAATGATTATTGCAGTTTATTGGAAATCATGCAAGATTTGGATCCAACCTCTTACTCGCAAGCGGTCAAAGCGCAGGATGCGCAATGTTGGCTAGAGGCTATAAGAAGGGAGATGGAATTAGTTGAAAAAAACTAAAACTGGCAATTGGTTGATCTGCCTAAAGATCGGAAAGCCAATGGATGTAAATGGGTTCTTAGAAAGAAATTTAAGAATGATGGATCTTTGGATAAATATAAAGCATGGTTAGTAGCTAAAGGATTCACAAAAGTAGAAGGAATAGATTATGAGGAAACGTTTTCTGCGGTCATAAAATTCCAATCCATACGAACCTAAGTAGCATTAGTAGCATGTCGTGATCTTGAATTACACCAGATGGATGTGAAAACAACATTCTTGTACATCGAACTAAAAGAAGAAATTTGTATAAAACAACCTGAGGGTTTTGTGGTGCAAGGTCACGAGGACAAAATGTACAAACTTAATAGGGCATTGCATGGATTAAAACAGGACTCGAGACAATGGTATAGAAAATTCCATCAGGCCATATGTGAAATTGGAATTGTCCCCAATAGTGCAGACACATGTTTCTATATTAAACACAGTGAGAGTTATTATTTATATTTGCCATTATATGTGATGACATTTTGATTGCCAGTAATAAATTAGAAGTCATAAATGAAATCAAACAACTGTTAAAGTCAAGATTCAAGATGAAAGGCATGGGTGAGGCAAAGTATGTCTTTGGCATTGAAATAACCCATGATCGTCCTCATAGGATATTGACTTTATCACAAATATCTTATTTGGAAACTGTGTTAAAAAGATTTGATATGGCTAAGTGTAAACCAATTGATACTCCCATCTACAAGAGTACAAAATTGCCAAGCAATGAAGGACCCACAAGTGAGCAGGATAGGGAAATGATGAGATTAAAACCTTATGCTCAAATTGTAGGCAGCATCATGTATGCGATCCTGTGTACGAAACCAAACCTTGCATTCATCGTGGATCTCATAAGCAAATTCCTAGGTAACCCAAGATTACAACATTAGTATGTAGTTAAAAGGATTTTGCGGTACATTAAAAGAACAGTGAATCTTCGCCCATATTATTAAGGTGAAGTCCTAAAACTGCACGGCTATTCAGATGCAGATTATGCTGATAATTTAGACCAGAGAAAGTCAATAACCGGCTATGTGTTTACCTTCGGAGGAGGTGCAATTTCTTGGAGTAGCAAGAAACAAACTTCCATGGCTATATCAGCAGTCGAAGCAGAGTATATAGTTTGTAGTACAGCAGTCCAAAAGGCTTTTTGGCTAAAATTCTTCCTATGTGATTTGGAAGTAATAAATGAAAAGAAGCCTATCCTAGTGAGCGTAGACAATACGTCGGCCATTTCTATAGTGCATGAGCAAAAGATTAATAGCCACTCAAAACATGTTGAGATAAAATATCACTTTATTAGAGAGAAAGCCGAAAAAAATGATATAAAGATTCTCTATATGCCTTCAAAGGAATTGATGGCTGATGCTCTTACCAACACTTTGCTTGCTTGGGTTTTTGCAAGGCATGTGATGCGTATGGGACTAAAAAATGTTTGATGTACATAACATTCATGCCAAGTGGGAGACTATAAAAAAATCGTGTAGCCCACATGCCACGAATCTCACGTCAGATCAAGCATAGCAGATGCCAATAGAGATTGCAATCCTACTTTAGTATAAGACTTGATCTGGGCCCCACAATAACACTCCCAATAGGATTGGTGGATGTAGGCTTCTAGTGGAAGATGCTTCTAGTAAGTGTGACTCTTTAAAACTTGTTTACATAAAAATAAGGGAGCCCTAGGGTTGGATTATTCTCTCCATTCCCATAAGAAAGACAAGAGGCGAAGAGATCCATGGAACTTCCCATCACCAGAATGCACATAAATCTCTGGCCGCGTGACGAAGTCTCTGCATTCAGATCCATCACGGAGGGCATTTAGATCTCCATGTATTTTCATGTTCCCTGTTGTGGTGGATCGATTCCCTGATCATTAGATTTCTTTCATTGTACTGTTTCTACTTATTAATTTATTAGATTTTCAATTTGTTGTTTCTGATCTAAATTACATAAATCTATTCCTCTTCTGTTATGCTACAAATTGGACTAGTCATTTCTATATTGCTGATCAATGGTTTTTCGTCAGTTTGATGGTTTAGTCTTGGAAGAGTATTTAACTGCACATGTTGAGTTTTTTTTTTTTTTTTTTTTTTTGAGGCTAAATACTTGGTAAAAGCAATACTAAAGCCCATTCAAGAGGACCTGACCCCTAGAAGAACATTGTCCTGCGTTATATATCTCTGATACCAATTATTGTTGCTTTGAAGCCACCTGTTATATTCGGTTAGGGCAAACAATCAATCCATCTACTACTCACATAAAGAAGAAGATAACATGAAACAACCATAACACAAATTTTATGTGATTTTACCATAAAAGCTATGTCCATAAGTTATGAGGATCCACTCAATTTCACTATAAGCAAATCTCAATCTTGCTCTTACAACCCTCCCGCCACTCTTGGTGGGTCAAACTCCAAACACCACAAGAGAGAGATCTCACTTCTCTCACACATAGTCTCGGGTAATATTATATTAATATATAATTTCTGCTTTCTTCGCATCTAAGAAACCCTTTCTTAGCCCCCACGAAAGCCTTGATACATTTATCAAAATACCCTTAACCCTAGACCTAATCATTTGTTAACCCAAAAAACCAACTTAGTTAAATCAGAATACAAGACATAAACCTAACAACCTGATCATCACATTAGCCATATAGTTGACAAATACACTTCTTCCTGCAAGTTGCAAAAATGATCCACCCTAAGCCGGGATGCCTGTTCACATCCTGCCCACACCTATGTTTTGGCAGTTTGACAATCATCTAGATAGGCAGTACAAAAGAAGCCTTCAAATTTGAAATTTTAGATCAGCACTATGCTTAAAATTTCTCCTGTCCTCCTCTCTCATTGCTTACTGCATTTGTTTACGATTACTTCTAGTATGAAAGCTTCCCATGATGCTGCCATCCATAAGTTTTTTATCAGATGAAATTGATACGTTCTAGATGACGTCAACATCATGTCTGATACCAAATTTCAATCTTTTGTACTCAATTGTCTCACCTATTTCTCATCTGTTTGCTTTCCTTTTTATATTATTGTTATCCCTGTCATGCAAAATTTCCATTTTCAATGATATCTTTGTCCCTCCATTTTCGATCACCCTCCCCAATTTTTCAACACTATTTTCTCTTCGAAAATGACTTGATTTAAATGTGGTTGACTCTAAATAGGTTTCTCTGGTAGAAAATTCATGTTAGTTGAAGGGATATTGTGGCACCAATGCAAACACTGTATTGTGGCACCAATGCAAACATTGTAGCATATGCATGGTGGGACGCTCCAGACCCTTGACCATGTGGACGCTTGACCATGTGGGCAGATAGTTGTCTGATGGCATTCTCTCTCTCATTATTCTTAATTTCTACATAGAAACTTATAATATTAGTCACATTTCTTGACTTTTTACACTTCTGGCAGCGGTCAAAATGGTTTGTTGATGGTGCCACAGTGCCATGGACTCTCCCTCCCTCCCTCCCTCTCTGTCAGAGCTGTACGTCGAATTGATGGCCACAAATAAGCTCATTGGAATAAACACTGCCCATTTCAAAGCATGATCCTAAAACTAGTTAAAAACCAAGTTAAAATTGCCTAAAATGTTAGGCTCGTTACATGTACCAATTTTTGTATGGAAAAGTCAAAAAAAAAAAAAAAATGCAATGCAACTCAATTGATACAGTTGTTGTACTCTTTATGCTGCATTTCTTCATTTTATTTATGCTTGAAACATTCTTAGTGATTTATTATTTGGATGGAATTGAATTGCTAGGAATTCTATGAAATATATTTAAAAAATCAGATTCTTAAAAAAAAAAGGGGAATTCTAAGAACAATATTTGTAAATGACTAAAATTTAAGAAACATTGATGAAGATCTATAAATAGTCAATATCTAGTCTTCTCTGTGAATGAAGAGGAAAGTGAATTAAAGTTCTCATCCTAGTAAATCAAATCTTCGAAGGTTAGATCCAGTTATGTGTACACCTTATATCATTCACCTCTCGCTCCTTTAACATTTCTTTCATTCAACCCATTTTGCCAAGAACTCCTAGAAATCCAAAACCATGCCTTCTAAGAAAATTAAAAAAGAAGATATAAAAAGACAAAAAATTATTCTAAAAGAAAGATGCCAACAAAATTTTCAAATTCACAAACTCTATAACCAGAAGATTATCCAATATTAATTTGTTATTACCCAAGCCAAGGGAGTTGGAACCCATGAGAAAGCCTACACGCATGAAAAATGTGGCATATCTAGGGTTCAAACTCTAAATAACTGTGTAAACTTTCGTTCCTTGCAACTATGGTAAGGAGCCGTTCTACAATAATCTATTTGAAATCAAGAATATTTAGAACCCATATTTCAGAATCGTTGATTAAATAATAACTATCTACTAATATTAATTTCATCTAACATGAATAATACCGAAAAGATCAAAAGCGGTTACAATCAACAGCTCATCTACCTATGTAACAATGCTAATTATTTTCCACAGATTTCATTGTCACTATGAGAAAATTATCTGCATGATGAAGTGGTAGCTGATAAAGATCAATAAATTCAGAAATAAATTCAAATCTCAGCAGCTGGATTTCTTTTTGAAGAATTCTGATCTTTAGCAATTGTGCAATGAAACTTCGAATTAACGGCCTCCAGATAGGTTTGATTCTGCATATGATGATGAAGATCCAAAAATCGACTTCTCCATAGTGAAAGTAAAAGGATACAGAGGCCCCATCTCCTTCAACATTTCTTCTTCAGCGGCTGATACAACTGTTGTGCTCCACTCACTTGATGAAAATTCTGGCAGAGGACAATCCCCATCAAGGAACTGCATCACCTGCCTCATGCTAGGCCTACCTGCAGCCATGGGGTGAGAGCACAAAAGACCGAGCTTCAACACCAACTCCATCTCTTCTTTCACATACTCATTGCCCAATCTCACATCCCTTGCCTCCAGTATTTCACCTCTCTTCCAACACTCTATCACCCAATCCACCAATATCATCTCCTCCAGTGACTCCCTCAATCCTATTGGTCTCTTCCCACAAGCTACTTCTAGCATAAATGCCCCAAACGCAAACACGTCGGTGCTCGTTGTCGCCTTCCCTGTTCGAGTAAGCTCTGGTGCAATGTAACCAAGAGTACCCACAACGTGGGTGGTGTGAGGATTGGTTCCATGATCATATAATCTCGCCAGACCAAAATCGCCTAGCCTTCCATTAAATTCACCATCTAAGATTACATTGCTAGCTTTTATGTCTCTATGGAGGACTACCTGCTCCCATCCCTCATGCAGATAGAGAATACCAGACGCCACTCCTTTGATAATTCTAAATCTTCGGTGCCAGTTGAGGATTATCTTGGGCTGATCGAAGAGGAACTTGTCAAGACTTCCATTGGGCATGAAATCATAGACAAGAAGTAGCTCCCCCTTGCGACGGCAGTAACCAAGGAGCTGAACCAAGTTCCTGTGCCTTAGCCGGCCGAGGCTTACGATTTCAGCAATGAACTCTCTCATCCCCTGTTTTGATTTATGGGAGACTCTTTTCACTGCTACTTGAATTTTAGAAGAGGGCAACACCCCTTTATACACCATACCAAAACCCCCAGTTCCTAACAGCTCTCTGTCTCTAAATCCCTTGGTTGCTTTAAAGAGATCCTCATAAGAAAACCTATGAGGCCCATATTCACGCTCCCATTCTTCAAGTACTTCAGCATATTTAATCTTCCTTCTCACTATAAAACCAACAATTAAGACAGTTAGAAGAAACAGAAACACAGCAATTGAGGGTACCCCAATTGTTAAAACCTTGGATTTCTTCTTGGGTCCGACCCTAGGAAGCTTGGGAAGGTGAGAAAGATCAAGCTCTTGAGCTGGACCGTTCATATTAAAGCTCCATCCAAGAATGTAATGGGATGAAGTTACAACCGTGCCAGTTGCCGCAGAGAAGCCCACATACATGGAGCCCTCGATGACAGAGGAGAGATCCATGCCTAATGACAACAGCGGAATATTGGGCTTGGCTACGTTTGTAGGCCACATTGTTACGTTGATCTGCTTCTCTGAACTGCTGTATTCTATCCATACCTGAATTGGGCTTCCACTTCCAAGGCTGAAGTTTCTGAACCCACCATTTCCATTGGTAAAATAACCCACAGAAGCAGCTTTAACAGAGGTTAAACTGTTAACATCGACTCCTACATGGTTGTCGTCTATGTCTTCGAATTCAAGGGTCTTCATCGTGTCGAACTCTATGGCAACGACATGATTCGATGAATTTCCATTGTTGGAGGAGTTGAAGAGGCCAATATATTGGCTGGGTAAAGCTGCAGTGAGATCTCTGGAAGCGGAGATGACGAAGGCCATCCCATGCCCATTCAAAATGTTATTATCTTCAGGGACAATGGCCATGACAAAGGTGGTAGAGAAAGAGAAGGCATTGCCAGATGAAGAGTTCTTGAAGGGGATGGGAAGGGAGTAGAAGGCATGTCCATTCTCTTGCCTTGAAGTGTTGGTTAGCCTCAAGAGACCGTTGGGTTTGATCTGAGCCAACCCGTCTAGGCTCAGGTTCTTCTCAGCAGTCGGAAATCCATTGTATAGGAAATCATTGATGTCGGATTGAGAAGCTGCAAGATTGATGAAGAGAAACAGAACAATGACGTTTGATATCATTTTTCTTCCAGGCATAGAAGAAGTGGAGGTTATGTGTCGCCTTATAAAAGAGACTACAAAGAGGTCCACCGAGTCCGGATGCTTTCTCACTCATGCTTACTAGTTTCCCATTATGACATGAGCGGGGGAATACTATGGTGATAACCATAATGTTATACACAAATTGGAGTCTTTGGCTCCAACACTCGATTGATCACATGCTGGAAATGTAGGTTGGAAACTTCTGTTTTTTGGTCTTTTAAGGTCGTTTTCTCACTCTTTAGAAAGTCAATGAATATGTCTTTACCGTCATTAAAGGAAAACTTTTTTGAAATGTCATACAAACTGAAAGAAATTCTTGGTAATGGTTATCATAAAGAGAGGTCTTTGTGTTTGTTAAAAAAAATGCTAAGAGAGTATTTGCCGATTTCCCTAGGAATGTTTTTGTGTGTATAAAGGCATTTACAGAAAAGCTTGGAAAGGGGAAAACCCTGCTACTAGGACCAAAAATAGGAGACCTGATAGCGATTCTCCTTTGATAACCCAACTATGAGGGCATCTTCCAGAACAATGAAGTCCTGCACAGAGGTGACAATAGGGTTGACTTAGCCAACTTCTATGGTTTCTTATTGTTTGTTTGGTTGCGGCTGTCCTGAGTTCAGACAGAGAATATGGATCCTATCTTTTTTTTATTTATGAATAATGGTAACTTTTTAGTAAGGAGAAGGGGTTACAAAGAGAAAATAATAAAAAAGAAGAAAGCACAAAAGAAACACAAAGGTACAAGAGTATTGTACCTATTCATACAACAATTACAAGATAAAATCCTCCCAAAGGAAAACCCTCTCGACACCTTATAGATCCTTTCTATCAAACCTTATGGTAGAATTTGCTAGAAGTCAAAGCTAAACCTAACCAACCCGTATTCACACTCATCTTGCTCCTCACTAGATGTGTCTTGGGTTTTAGGTGGGTGATTGCCAGCTTCGAGACAAGTACAAATCAGGCTAGGTTTAAAATGATTTATACTTAGGGTGTCCACGATTCGGATTGGTGCGGATTAAGCCTAATCCAGCCACTAAACCACTACCTATGGTTTTACAACTATGTAATCCATGGCCAAACCATTGCCTATTACAACTGAACTGAATTGAAAAATGTGGAAGACAGGTTCGGTTCGGTTAAAACCGTTTAATCCATTCCATTCAAATTAAAAAAAAAACTCTTACCATGTTTAAATGAGCTTAAACTTGTCACTAACAGCCACATGTTAACAGGTAACAAACAAAATGGCTTTAAAAAAACCATCAAACTTCTACAAACACAAATTAGCATAATTAAGTAACATAATTAATAGGCTAACAATCCAAATTAAAAATACAAATTACAAATATGTCTTCATTGTCTTCACTTTCAGCATAATTAAACGCACACCATAAATAAATAAATATAAGTAAAGGAGAAACAGAGAGAAAAATGGAAGAAAATCAGAGCATTTTCTCCAGCATTATGAAATCCTTGATTTTCCACAAATGTGATTTTAGCAATGATGAAATGGCTTCTTAATCAATAAGAAATGAATGATCAATAAGCTTCACCTGTAACTTGGTTGGAACAAATTGATTGACATGACAGTAAAAATTACATTTACATCACAGATATTGCAATCAGGCCTTTTTGAAGAGCAGCATACAACTATGGTGCTCATACAATGATTAGAGCTTCCACGACTTTTCAATAATATGCCAGAGATTACTTTGAAAAGAATAGAGTTCCATTACAATAGTTACTGTAGAAGCAAGCGCACCCTTGGAATGGTTTATTGGAATAAGGTCACAACTTTCATTTCATGAATCACATCAAATACAAAATTAAACCTAATCCAAATTACAAAAAGGAAAAGGAAAAGGATCTCATTCTCAGCTTGCTCTCTAATCTTCTTTCTCTTCTTCCTAATCCTTCCAGCTACTAAGCTTTTCAATTCCACCTTCCAAACGACCTCTTGGCCTTGCTTCATAGGAGGAACCCGAAAACGAAATTTAAAAAAAAAAAAAGAAGAAGAATAAAAAATAAAAATGGAGAGAGAGAGAGGGATGGAGGGATGGAGGGCTCACATCTTTGATTGGTTGGGGCTTCCCTTCTATCGCAATAGAGAGCTGAGGAGAGAGGAGATGGGTGTGGGGGTGGGGGCTTATCCTCTGTCGGAGGATGGAGGGCTCAAGGTGAGTTGTAGGCTGAGCGAGAGGGCAGGGCAAGAGAGATCTGAATCATCTGATATAGGGGAAGAGGTGGAAGATGAGAGATCTGATGGGTTCATCGTCGCCTCACCTTGTAAGAACGGCACGATGAGGCCACACCCATACCTCCTAAGCCTCACAGTTTTTTAGCTAAAATCACTAGAGGAAGAAAGAGGGGTCAGGGAGGTGGACGACGAGCAATATCTGATGGGAAGTGGAAGACAAGCGTGAAGAGTTTGGGAGTGAGGGATTTAGGACAAAGCGTTGAGAAGAGTTTGTTAGGCTGAGGCGTGCCATATTGCTGCTCCATACAACCGCTCTAAAAACAGACCCGCGAGTGTGATGTCGAATGCCATAAAACATTGAGTTGTAACTCTATTATCACCAAGTAGTTTTGGTAGGAATGGTAGCTCAATGGGTGCATAAGATCATACAAGTGGTATCAAAGCTCCAAACCCGCGAGTACAATGTCGAATGCCTTAAAACATTGAGTTGTACTCCTATTATCACCAATTGGTTTTGGTAGAAATGGTAGTTCAACAGGTGCATAAGATCCTACAGAGTTTGAGAGTAAGGGATTTAGGGCTAGATCATTGGATTTTATATGGAATAGTGAATGGTTGAGATTGAAAGTTGGCTGATCAATAGCTAGATGTTACCTCTTAATATTTTTTTTATATAAAAATAAAAACATATATATATATTTGATGTCAACGAATTGGTTCGGTTTAAATTTGTAGACGAATGATAAAATCCATTACTAAACTATTACTAACGGATTAGAATTTTCTTCAATCCATGACCAAATTATTAACCATTAGTTTGGTTAAAAATCCGTGGATTGGATCGGTTCAATTCGTTTTTATGGATCGATAGATTTCTTGTACATCCTTAATCTATCTGATGGTTCTTGTTTTAACTTTTTTTTTTTTTTTTTGGGTTTGTTGTTTGGGTATCCGATCCATAAGGGGAGAGGGGAGTGGATAGACCACTAAGGTGGTTGCCCAGGGTTCACTACCACATCTTACTATTAACGTAAGAGGCCGTTCCCAGTTCTTTTTTAACTGGAAAATTTTATTAAATCTTCATTTTAAAATTTTGACATGTAATTATTATTATTAAATATATCAATAAGTCTTCAACTGGATGAAGTGATCAAGACAGTCAAATTCCAAACTTACTCTAAGGTTAACTTGGGTTGAAAATCCCAAAAGTGCCATTAACCCATCAAAAGTTCAAAACCACTGCACCAATCTAATACAAGGGGGTCATTTGGCTTAAGCTTTCCTCAAGGACACAAGAAACTTAATGTTCTTAAATGAGGATTTAAGTTTCCATTCCTCTTTCAATCATTTCTCTTCATAGTACATTTATTTTTTACTAATTATTATTATAATTCTTTAGTTCTTAAATTTGGCCCCGGGCTTAGAACCATTTGTTGATTCTTTTTTTGGAGTGCCATGTCAGCTTCCAAAAAATGACACATAGCAAAAATCACTAAAATCTCTACCTCATTTTATTCTCCTTACCCACAACTAATTCACAATATCAATGCACCCACCGTTTTTTGTTCAAATTTTAAAATACACCTAAAGTATCTCCCACTCAATTTAATTTATTCCCCTGTAAAATCTCTCTTCGCCCTAAAATCTCTCTAGTGATCCTTCATCCCTAAAAAAAAACTTGAGTAAATTAGCTAAACATCTCAGCTAGAATAGTTCTATGAGGCCCAATCCACGCTTGGACTTATTCCAGGCAAAGGTCCCTAATTCACCAGCTCATCCTTTTTCATGACTGATTTGCACTTCAACGATTACTTTTGTGTTTTGATTCCAAAACTTTGAAATTCTATAACTTTTGTTCACGATATCAATTTTAAAAAAAAAATGGTATGTTTGGAACCTACTCATCGAGACCTTCTAAACAACACCCATGTTGCATATAAAATTCTAAAAAAAAATGTCAAAATTAATCTAAATTTTACCTCAAAGCAAAACTCATATAAATTTCTTTAAAACTCATAATTTTCTGCAAAACTCAAATTAAAAACTAAAGAGTTTTTGGCAAAAATTTTGAAATGGGTAGACCAATCTAATCATCTTATTTTTCAGTGAAATTTTACGAATTTAAAGTTTAGCATGTAGTCATTTATATCGTAGAATTTCAGGTCAAAACAATTACCGAAAGTGGTTGAACCAGAGCATTAAATATGCCGACTTTTACCTCAATGCAAAACTAAACAGTTTTTAGAAAAAAGTTTGAAATGGGTATACCAGTATAGTTATTGTATTTTTCAGTAAAAATTAAGAGAATTTAAAGTTTAGCATGTAGTCTTTCATTTCGCAAAATTTCGGGTTAAACAATTTCAGGAAGTGGGTTAATCAGAGGCTTAAACATGGGTCATCAGTCAAACCGTGTACAAAAATCCTGCACAGAAAATTCATATAAATTTTTGCAAAACTCATAAAAATTTCTTCAAAACTCATATAAATTTTTTGAAAACTCATATAAAAACCTAAGCAGTTTTTGGAAAAGAGTTTGAAATGGATAGACCTGTCTAATCATCTTATTTCTTAGTGAAATTTGGGGAGTTTAAAGTTTAGCATGTACTCTTTTATATTCTAGAATTTCAAGCACTACATCAAAATTAGTAACAAATGAAGGCCATGGGCAATTGTTTTTTCTCATATCGTTTTTTCAAAAACGACGGCCCCATGGCCGTTGTTTTTTGCATCTCAGGTCTGTTGTATTTTTTTTGCAAATTCCACAACGGCCATAGGTCATCGTTTTTTCGGAAAAAAAAACGACTTCAAAAAAATACAACAACCCTTGATTGTTGATTTCGATAAAAAAAATGCCCGAGGACTGTCGTTTTTCACGGATTTTGATGTTGTGAGGTTAAAACAATTTCGAGAAGTGAGTGAACCGGAGTCTTAAATATGTTGAATTTTACTTCAAAGCAAAACTAAACTATTTTAGAAACAAGTTTGAAATGGGTAGACCTGTATAATCATCTTAATTTCAGTAAAATTTAGAGAGTTTAAAGTTTAGCGCGTCGTCTTTCATATCTCAGAATTTCAAGTCAAAACAATTTCAAGAAGTGGGTGAACTAGAGGCTTAAACATAGGCCGTCAATCAAATTGTGCACAAAAATTCTGTACAAAAAAATCATATAAATTTCTATAAAAATCATATAAATTTCTTCAAAGCTCATATAGCTTTTTGTAAAACTCATATAAAAAACTAAATAGTTTTTAGTAAAAATTTTAAAATGGATAGACCAATCTAATAATCTTATTTTTTTAGTGAAATCTGAGAAATTTAATGTTTAGTATGTAGTTTTTCATATTGAAGAATTTCAGGTCAAAACAATTTCAAGAAGTGGATGAACTAGAAGCTTAAACATATTGATTTTCATCTCAAAGCAAAACTAAACAGTCTTTTGTAAAAGGTTTGAAATGGGTAGACCAGTTTAATTATTTTATTTTTTAGTGAAATTTGAGAAATTTAAAGTTTAGCATGTAGACTTTCATATCCTAGAATTTCTAGTCAAAACAATTTTGGAAAATGGGTGAACCAGAGGCTTAAACATACTGATTTTTACCTCGAAGCAAAGCTAAACAGCTTTTGGCAAAAAGTTTGAAATGAGTCAACCAATCTAATCATCTTATTTTTTAGTGAAATTTGGCTAATTTAATTTTTGCATGTAGTCTTTTATATCTCATAATTTTAGGTCAAAAAATTTCAAAAAATGGGTGAACTAGAAGTTCAAACATGGGCTGTCAGTTAAACTGTGCACAAAAATTTTGTACAGAAAGTCATATAATTAAATTTTGTTCAAACTTATATAAATTATGATCAAACTCATATAAATTTAGTTCAAACTCAAATAAATTCTGATCAACTCCCTCTATATGGGCCACCTTAGATTTGTCTCTCCGTAAGTTTTTGCAAGAAATCAAACATAAAACACAAGCTCTTCCATCTTTATTATTTTAATCATCTCTCCACATGTAAAAGAACATGAGACTCACCAAGTAATGTCTCAACAATTTTAGGTAGCAACTATTCCAGTCAATTTGGCTTTTGTTTCATGTCTAAGACGGAACCATACATGTTCTCACCATAACCAGCATTTTCATTTGTTGCTTAGGAAAAAGTTGCCAGTTGTTCACCATCTGCTAAGGTGGTGGCTATTATACTCCCTTCTAAATCATATCTTTACGAGGAAAGAAGGAAAAATAGAAAGAAAGGGGAAAATGGAACATCGGCGGTGATGGTTGTCCAGTGAGAAGAGGGGCTACTGGGGTAGAGAGGGAGGTGGTCGAATCCTTGATGGTGGCTAGGAGGTGGGGAGGGGGAGGTTGAAAACTAAGAGAGAAAGAGAGAAATGAGAGAGAAAGAAACATAGACTATTTTTATGTGGGAAGGAGGGTGTTTTTGTCATTTTAAGTGCTAACATTTGAAAAAAAGACCACTGCCTCTATGATAAAAGATTATGGACTTCTCGTCATAAAATGAAATGTTGATGAAGCTGTCGAAGAAAGCCTTTGTAGTCTTATATTCCTCCTTAAATTATCTAATTCAAAATTCAAACTTCAAACATATCAAATTTGGCTTATAATTTATCCCATTCAAAATTTAAACTTATCCTATAATCTCTCTTCCTTCTATAAGAAAAATCTCGGTTAAAGAGATGATGCATGTCCTAAAATGAGTTGATATGGTTCACAGGATCTTGGTAAACATTTCTGATGTGGAAGATGCCTCTGGTGATGTGTCTGGTGAGATGCGTACCTCCCCCTCTCAAAGTGCATCGTACAAAGTTGCAAAATTAGTGGACTAGGAAGTTCACTTGTAAGATGCATCTTGTAAGGTCCAAACCCGAACTAATCTTGATTTATAATAATTAATCTTGTTTTTATGCTAATTAACGCTCATTTAGACTAATTTAACTTAAAAACCCTTCAGTTTGGGTCATAAATAGGTAGTTGGGTCGAGTTTGAACCTTCCTTAGGTAGTTAATGACTTTCTTGTAATTTAGAGCCACATAGTTTGCACATCTAGGCATCACATTAGTTGCATCATGTGTATTTCATCTTATGAATCATCGTTATATTTGGCCCAGCTCGAATCGAACCCATCTTGGCCCAATTGAATATCATTTGACTCAAACTGAAATTTTCCCAAAACAAGTGGACTTGCATGCCATCCCAGCAAATTGATTTAAAAAAGGCTAACTGCTCGATCTCTTCTTGCATTCCTTCTTCAAGTTCTTAACCCAACTCTGAGCTCATCGTCTTCCACTACTCTCACTCTCCTCTTTAGATTGGAGCTGGAATCCAACTCCTAGAGCCTTGTATGCAAGAGCTAAGACTCCTATTCCCCTCCTCATCATGCCTTACTCATCTCATTCCCTTGAGGCTTTCGATTAAAGCTCCTCATCTCCTCTACAACTCTTTAAGGTAAGGATTTCATCACTATTTCTTCCTTTGAGTTCAAAAGAGTTAAAGAGACTGAAATGAGCGACATGCATGCATCTTACACTCGATTTATCCATTGCATATCTTTGCATGTAGTAGGATTCCTTCTATTGAGGTTTTCTCCATCTTCAAACCAAAGGAAAGGCTAGTTTTGGGAGTATAACTGAATTGAGGCAAGTATAAGAATGTATATTCATTACATGCATGGTTAAATTGTTTGAGTCTTAATGAACTCTATTTAAATATCCATTTACAGCTCCTTTACTCATTTGATTTAAAAATAGTGATGGTTTGAATAATGATGAGTATGTTTATAAGACAACAATCAAATGTAGTTGTTTGAAAATGTATCATGATAGTGCTAAATATGTGTAACACTCCGGCCCAGCTTAACCCGGTTTAACATTTAATTAACCCTCTTTGTGGTTAGTTTTCAGTGGATTAGTTTCGTGAATGTTGTTTTATTGTTTTGAATTCTGTTTCAGGTCATGGATAGGTAGTTGAGTTGAGTTTGACCTGATTTAGGTACATGAGCCCTTTTTCGTAATTTTTTATTTTGTCGAATGTTGTCATTCATGCATCATCTTGATGTCAACACGTGTCTCTCGTTGAGCTTGTTAACTTCCGTAATTGACTCATATGAAAACGACTTCGTTTGCTTCTATTGGACAGTTATTTGACTCAACTTGTAATTAACCGGAATTTGTGGACTTTCTTATAAAAATTGTTTAATACTTATCTCATATAAGTGCATGAACCGACCCTCTTTCTTCAACGTGATTTCCTCTCTCCCTCTTCTCTGTGTGTCGCTTCTTCCTTTCTTTTTCTTTCTTCTTCTTCAAGCCAAGTCAAGAAGGGGAGAATTTGTGGCATCCATTCATCAAATCATCTTTTGTGAGCTGAAAGGTAGGGCTTGAGACTTGATACTCTCCATCTATGTAGCTTATAGTCCTTTCCTCTTACATTGCATGCTCACAATGTCTCTCATTCTCTTTTTTCTTGCATGCATGGTGATAGGAAGGCCATTAGTCGGTGGATTTGAGCCTTAGAACAATTGTTCGCATGTTTGAACCCAGTTAAGGCAAGTATAAGCATAATTTGGATCAACACTTATTGGAAATGAATTGATTTTGTTTATTCCCAGTTCTCTTGCATGGTTTGATGATTTTACAGCCTTAGTGTGTCAGTTTGCATCTGTTGTTATCCTATCTCTTTTTGTATCCAATTTCCAGTTTTCTGTAAACAGGGTACAGACCTTTAGTTTCTGAAACTTACGGCTAAGGCGTAAGGTCTTACGGCTAAGCCATAAGGTTTTACGGCTCAATGTCCCGAGGGCTGAAAAATCAGCTTTTACATTACGGTAAGGCTACGGCCAAACTGTAGAACGCACTACAGCTAAGCCGTGACCCAGCCGTAGGTCAGTTTACGGCTGGATCTCCTGAGAGTTAAAAATTCAGATGACCTTCTACGGTTCAGACAAAAGATGCAATGAAATGTGCTTCGGCTAAGCTGTATCCTAGCCGTAGAACAAAAGATGGTTGAGCCGTAGAACAAAACAAAGCTAAGCTGTAAACGCAGATGAACAGTAAGGGGAACCCCCAGCCGAGCTGCAATGCATATTACGGCTAAGCCGTAAGATGTCTATGGCTAAGCCGTGCGTTCACCTACAGCTCAGCCATACCACCATTGAGAAATGAATTAAAAGGATAAGTTTAATAAAGAGACATGGTAGGGCCTTCAAGCTTGAATGTAGCTAACCTGAACTTGCCCAATGGAATATAAGAATCGCATGAATGGTCTTTAGGGCTGTGACTCATTTATGTGCATTGTCCATTCGTTAAGCACCTCTCCATGGGTGTTGGTTTAAGGGACTTCGATACACGTTTATTGATACATTATAACACTCACGAAATGAACAACTGTATATCAAATAACTTAAAACTACATCATCATGCACTGTTAGAAATATTGGACAACTAGCTCAGGATTAGCTAGTAAATAACTTTGATTCAGAATATTAACTTAACTTGCATTGCATATTGCTTTCGGTTATTGCCTTCGATGCTCTTATTCTTGTTTGACTTGTGATTGTTCACTTGAAATGAAACGGCAAGACTTGAGCTTAGTGATTGCTTTTCATGTGATGCACACACTGTATTGTTTACTGATATGTACTATACCGTATTATATCGCCCGACCGACTAACTGACATTGACTGACGTGCATCATACCATATGACCGATCCTGTCTGTCTGGCTCTACTTAGCCTCAGCCTCAGGATACCCGACGAGGTTGACTTTGGCGTAGACTGTTTGTTACCTCTGCAAAGTGCTCCTGTCCTAAGATTCTGGACCTCGGGAACTAGAGACCCGTTTGTACCTTGGCCCAGTCGATGGTGTTCTCTTCCTAACTACTCTCAATAGGGAGAATACGGAAAATGTAGTAGCCACCTATCCAGTTATCTGTTTCATGATTCTGAAAGCATGCTTATTATTATGCACGACCTGCCTAGTATACGAACATGATCTCCATGCGTGGTTAATTGTTAACTATTAACTATTCTGCTAGATACAATGTGTGTTAACTTTTTGCTACTTATGCTTTGCTGAGTCATCGTACTCATTAGTTGTTATTAGTGTTGCAGGCTCAGATCCCTCTACTGACCCCTCGTTGGTTGGCCAAACTCCAAGAGAGGTCCGAGAGACCCAGTCAGGGTTAGAGGAGTGGATTTGATCCCTCCTTTGGAGAGTGATCTTGCATGGCATCAATTTCTCATTTTGTGTGTACGGGGCCACATTTCTTCTGTACCAGGGTTTTGGGTTATACCTTGTATTTTGCCTTACACAACTGCTTCCCATTTTGTTTGTACACTCTGTAATTAATATAACCTTTTGTAGTTTGTTTCCCTGTTGTATATTCTTTGGTTATGCAATGATACTTACAGATTCCGCGTACATCTTGCTTACACGTATGAATATCCATTGTGTGTGTACACCTAGACTAGGTCTAGGTGTGCGTGCACGGGAGTACGTGTGTCACTGGTTAGGTTTTACTAACCTCGATTTCTGGGCTCGGGTTGTGACACCAGGAAAACCATAATGGAATCAAATTTGAAGAAGTTTTGTAACAAACTAAGCTCTACACTGAGATAGCTTCAGAGATTTTGAAGCGTACGGCGAAACTCACGGCTAAGCCGTAAGTGTACAACAGCTTAGAATCCAGAGGGCCAAAATTTTGATGTTTCTTCTACGGCCAAGCCATGAAGTGCATTACAGCTAAGCCGTAACTACCCCATGACCAAGTCGTAAGCTATTTTACGGCTAGCATTTTAGAGAACCCAAATCGAGCTTTTCCTCTACGGCTGACCCCACGACTAAGCCGTGGAGTGCACTATAGCTAAGCCATGGATTGTACTACGACTAACCCGTAGCTTAGTCGTGGCCTAGCCGTAGGCTTCATATGGTTAAGCCGTAGACCAACTTAAGGCTTAGCCATAATTACAAGTGAATTTGAGGGAAACATTATACCACACAGCTAAGTTGTGACCTATACATGGCTAAGCCGTAAGAACACATTGAACTAAGGAAATTAGGAATTTCCAAGACCATGTAGGGCTTTAGATATGGCACCTCTATCCCAATTAAATTAGCTTAATGGTAATCAAATGATAAGGAGGAAGAGTGAAGAGCTTTCACTCATCCCCTTTGGTTTTTCTGATGGTTTCCCCATGTCACGTCATGGGTGTTGGCATAAGAAGAGGTGTTCTTTGCTTACACAATGTAACACCAAGATTTTCGGTAGCACAACGACACCAGACGTTTTATAAATACATCGTATTAAATGACCTCAGAAACATGAATTATCTAGCATAAGGTTGGCTAGTAAATATTCTTGATAATTATTCAATCTAAATGCATTCATATTGTTAAGTAACCTTGCCTTCAACATAATCTAATCATGTACCCAATTCTACCCAGTGAACCTTAGGGCAAGATCAAAGCTGAAGCTTCTACTGAGTGTGAACCTGTGAGTCAAAATAGGAGCAACTAGAGTTAAGAGGGTTCGAGCTCCAATAGCTCATTGAGTATGCATCGTTTGAATGATAGTTGCTTCATTCAATTCTGATTTTTGTGATTAAATACGGACTCACGACTGGTATATGTTTATGTATAAAAAAAGAGGCCATCGTTACGTATGATAAGTAAGAATGTAAGAATTTTGATCGGTCTTGATACATTGAGTCAGCACCACTTAACTTATACCCATAGGATGTTTGATGGGACCCAATGAAGGTATTATTTATGTTCCTAATGCGGTAGTTGTATGAAGAGTTAGTCAGCGCTCTTAGGGTAGCAAGATAGTCTTGGCCCGACGATTAGTAATTTCCCACAATATGATATGCTCTCCTTAAAGAGAAAATAATCATGTGGATGCTAACTAGTAGTTATGATATTTCGAATCAACTGTTACATCATGTTAGTCTATGCGTTCTATATTTGTTTAACCATCATGTTAACAGTGTTACTCTTGGTGTTACAGGTATAGAACCCGATGCCAGTGCGGCAGTCAACGTGATTCCAAAGGGAACCCCAACGGTACCTTGGGGTGTAAATGAGTGAAACGAATGCAACGTTTTTTATTAGTCGTCCTACGAAGATCGTCAATGGGTTTCCTTCTTGGGTTGTTTAAGTTTAGACATGCTTGGACATGTGTTTTGTATTTGTATGCTTGCATTGTAGTATTGTGTGCATGTGAATGGTTTTAAAATTTATGGACTTTCGTTTATGGTAATGCATCAATGTCATTAATATTGCTTATGATGATTATAGGTGTATTTCATAGGCTTCCGCCTTATTGTTTGAAACATAATGTTCTTATTTGTGGAACTTCCTCACACATACCTATGGAATCTCCTTTGTAGCGGTATGTTCATGTCTTCATATGGCACGGATTGCTACAGGATTTCGTGTGCACACCCCCGAGATCCATTCTAATCCCCAATTATCGGATTCGGAGTGTGACACATCTTAAATTGCAATTTTTTAGTATGCGATGACAGGATTACACCATAGGAACTTAATATAGGGGTGCAACTTTTCACTTGTAGATGATTGCCGTGTTGTTCACCAAAGTCTCTTGTTTTCCTTTGCCATGGTAATCTCTCTCTCTCTCTCTCACACACACACACACACATTTGTGTTTGATTGACCAACATGGCCTTTTTGTGGTGTTGTTGCAGAGTATGGGATGGAATGTAATGGTTTCATTAGAGGTATGAATAAATCAAAAGTTAAAAACTTATTGATGTACAAAATTTCAAAACAATAGCATTTTCTAGGTCTAAGGCCTAGATTCTGGAGAAGACAATTCAGGTCACTTCGCAAGCATCCATGGAAGAAGAACAGTTGCAGAAAAAGGAAAGATATAGAAAGAGGAAGTGAAGGATTCTATGTCTTCAGCTATTGAGAGAAAACATGAGAAAGTGAAAGAGTTGAAAGAGAAAGAAGATATAGACAAGTTGTCAAAAAACAAATGATACGAAGAAATAGAAAATGAAAAAGGGGTATCGCTTATTTATCTTTTTTTTCCCCTGTATGGATATGATGAGCTGTTTTGACCTCTCTCCCCTCTTTCTCTCCATGGACTTACCATGAAAGGTGAAGGGGGCTTTGAGCCTTGAGGGATGCTTTTTTTCTACAGGATCTTCTGTGTTGTCTCTCTTTTGCTAGCTCTGTCTAATAGATGGGTATTTTTTGCACTTGGACTATTGGATATGGTTTTTTTATGTTTTTTTTTAGCAGAAGGGTTTTTTTATGTTTTTGGAGAGAGAGTAGAGTGATTGCACAAAGGAAAATAGAGCTAATACTTGATTTGAATGCAATGTTCCAGAAATTGTGGATTCATGGATCTCAGCCATATGCGTTACTTTTTCAGTTGTCCTCCGTTGATGCCAACCCCATTTTTTTCTAATGAAGACTTGATGTAAATGGGCCTACCACAAATGTGGGATGCTAAAGTGCAATGCATATTGTCTATTTTACGTGTATAGTCAAATATACTTATCAATAATGTCGACCCCATTTTTGAATACAATGTTGAAGAAATTGTGGATTCATGGATCTCAGCTATATGATCACTTTTTCAGTTGCCCTCCCTTGATTTTGACCCTATTTTTTTCTGATGAAGACTTGATGTAAATGGGCCTACCATAGATATGGGATGCTAAAATGTGATGCATATTGTCTATGTTACGCGTATAGTCAAATATAGCTAGCAATGGCACCAAACAACTGCATTGATACATGTGACAAACATTTTAGAAAATTCGACTATACTAAGTACATTGCTTCATAAAATTTTGAAACTTTTACTTTGTTTAATAAAAAAGGTTATAAAGGAAAAGTAAATAATGAAAATTTTCATTAATGTAGAAGGGCTTTAAAGGAGAAAGAAATAATTTATACAAAAAACTTAATATGAAATATGAGACTTCATTTATTCATTACATGAATATCCGTTTGGTTGTCATGGAAAGCTGTGTCAATATTCACATCCTACATCTCGAACTAGGTGGACTGGTATATCATATTGGCATTCTTACTTCTTGTTAAAATAGCCCTGAAAATCTTTTTTTACCACATATAATACTGGTGAAGTAATTTTTTCTAGAAGAATCACCTCATGTTCTTCATGCTCTTCATGCAAATACATAAATAAATAAGCATACATGTATATGAGGCTTACTCTTTGTAAGGTTCCAACCCTAGATAATTATTATTTATAGTAATTAAGTTGGGTTTACTTTAATTAATATGTTATTAGGCTAATAGAGCCCAAATCTCCAGAGGTTTGGGTCATGGATAGGTAGTTGGGTCGGGTTCGAACCTTATTAGGTAATCCAAGACCTTTTGTATTTTAGCATTTCCATGATTTTATATCATTAATGCATCATATTAGTTGCATCGGGTGAGTTTTATCTTGTGGGACATCTTTTATGTTTGGCCCAACTCCATTAGAATTCATCTTGGCTCATTTTAAGCCGAACTGACCCAACTTGTAGATCCAAGAAACCAAGAGGGCTTATCTGGAATTTCCAGAAAACTCAACCCCTTTTAACACTCAACCCATCGTTCCTCTCTCATTTCTATCCTTGTATCCGGCTGTGAGGTTTTTCTTCTTGTTTTTCTTCTTCTTCTTCCTCATCACTCTTCTTGCCTCTTTTTTTGAAAGCTAAGCCTCATCTCCTTCCCCATTGCTGTAGAAGACTTGAGGTGAGAAAACCCCATTTCATTTGAGTTATTGGATTCATTGGAGGTTAGGAAACCCAAGGATTTGGCATGCATGCATCTCATGCTTTTATATTTCTATGCATGATCTAGATCTTCTTTCTAGGAGAGCTTTTGTACCTCTAACCAAGGGGCAAATTGATTTGAGTGAAGAACCAAGCATAAGGCAAGTATAAGGATACATTTTCTTTACATGCATGGCTTTATTCTTTGATGCTTGATGGATTTTGTGATTTTACCTTTTTTACAGCTCAATGGAAAATGCATGGATATGATTTGTAATTTGTGATGATTTTTGATGAATAGAATGATAATGGTCCTTTAAGGAACCTAAGAGTGTGGAATGGGAGTTTTATGTTGCTTTGATTGCAGGTGGAATGGTGGGTTGGAAAAGAAAATCAGTTGGAAAAAGAAACCTCCCGTAACAGGGTGCTTCAGGGCCGACCGGACGGTCTTGAAGCCAAATCGGTCGAATTGCTTTCCTGGTAGTCCGACCGGTGGCCACCCAGCCCAATTGGTTGAATTTCCTTTTTGGAAGTAGTCCGATTGGTCGGACCCATATCCAATTAGTCGAGTAAGCTTGACCTATAGTTTATAGAAATGTGTTCCAAAATGAGTTCTATGCTTGACTATGGACTTCCTATAGTCTATGGGATAGCCTAATAATGGGTTACTCCCTTAAACCTTAAAAAGAGACTAAGGTATCCACCCACACTTACTATAGGCTGTAGGTTTAACCGAGGACTATTATGACGATAGAATTGGATCCTTTGCTACCCCAACTGGCCGAACGGTGACTAAACATGGAGAAGGCGAAGTGTTGAGCTGTCACTTTTTTCTTCTTGATTTTCCGGTTAGTTTTCAATGTCACGTCATGGGTGTTGGCATAAGATGAAGTGTCCTTTATATACGTGAGGTAACACCGAGAATGGTAATGCTGGGACACCGAATGTCTTATGAATACACCATATTGAATAACCTTGGAAACCCGGATTATCTAGTATAGGGTTGGCTAGTAATTATTCTTGATGACCCCACAATCTAATTGTATTCATATTGATAGTAACCTTGACCTCTACATGAGAGTTATATCAGTTGCATTAATGATGAACAGTATTTTACTTAGTTGCAATTCTCTGACTAATAATTCCAACAAGATTGAGTTACCTTTCTGTATCAGTATGAACAGATCAATATATAGTAAGCATGGACACCAGATTATTTCCAACATGCTTAGAGTCGGCACCACTTAGCTTTTACCCCATAGGAGGTTCAACGGGACCACATGGGAGTATTTTATCAGTTGTCTACTGCAGTAGTTATCAGAAGAGTGAGTCGACGCTCTTAGGGTAGCTAGTCAGTCCTGGCCCGATCGCTAGTGATTTCCCACGGATCAGTTACTCTCTTATTAGAGAGGAAGTAGCAATGTGGTTGCCATTATGGTATAATGTACACTTTATTCATGATCCCTTATTCATGCTAACTCATATGCATAAGTGCCTAGAGTTCCGTATTGATCTCTTTTAGTTATTTCGTCATTTAATTCAATTGATCTATTATGTTAAGCTCATGTATCCTTATCTTTGCTTAACCGTCATACTAACTAGTTACCATGGTGTTACAGATACGGAACCTGATGCCAGTCCTGCAATCAGAGCGCTCCCGGAGGGAACCCCAACGTTACTTCGGGACGTGAACGAGTGGAATGAGGAAGATTGTCTTTTTGTGATCCTCCTCATCAGTGCGCGACAGGGTTATTTTGGGATTGACTTAGGTTTCATCTTGGCATTTGATACCTTTGTATTATTTATGGACTTCCATGTCTTATGCATGTAGCTGGGATAATCAACAGACTTTGTTAATTAATGAACTGAAATAAATGTTTTATGGATGTCTACGATATGTACAGGTGAAATCTCCAGGTTTCTGCTTAAATGCCTTGTGTTGATAATACCTGTTTGCGGATCTTCCTCACACGTACCTGTGGGATCACTCTTGTGACAGTTCGTATGTATCTTGTCATGGCACGAATTGTCATGGCTACGTGTGTCATTCCTCGAAACCCACAATAAATCCCCACTTCTCGGGTTCGGGGCGTGACACTCTTACTCCAATAAAGCTACCTAATCAGACAGTCCCCTCCATATAGGGACCTAGACAACCCACTCCTTTGTTGTAGTTCATATTTTTTTTGGTTGTCATTAAAAACAAAGTAACCTACTATTTTAGATTTATATTTCATTATAATATTTTTAAAAAATTTATATTTTAGCATATTTGTATTGGACTTTGTTGCTAATTATATGTATATTAAAGCAAATCAAAAGGAGGGTCTGTAGAGGTTTTAGAATCCTTCCCTAAAATAACATATTCAGATCCAATTTTTATTTTCAATCAACCTTATCCTCAAATTTAATCCACTGTTTCTTAAAAGCTTCACGTTTTAATCTTATATGACCGCATTTTTTCGATAAAAATGATTTTTCGAATCTTAATCCCAATCTCTCTTCCCGATTGAAATCTATTTAATGAAATATCCAGTTTCGTCTAAGATTAAAATCACACCAACAAACCCTCCTTCCTCAACTCTAGCTCTCAATAAAAAAAACTGCCGGCCCTTTCGAACATTTTCTCTGGCAATTTTCCTTCCATTCAAGAAGAGGGATTTTCTATGGAGAATACAAAAGTTGGCGGTGATGGAAATGGAAGGGGTTCATGTGGACGTGGATTCTTCTCTTTGCACTTTGGGGTGCTTTCATGTACTGTTTTTTCATGCTTACATGACTTCGGTAATCTTTCTTTATATTTTTCCTAGGAATAAACCTGTAGTGTGTTGCTTTGAAAGAACAATATAATTCACAATGCATCGTACTTTCATAATGTCTCAATCCCCAAAGCCAAATAAAAGAGGCATGTGCATGACCCGTCCCGCCTCGAACCGGAGAATTGGAGGTTATGGTAGATCCTGATGTGCGGCATGCATAATCCCCGCATTTCATGTCATGGCGAGACACATACGAACTACTACAAGGAAAATTCCACAGGTATGTGTGAGGAATATCCATATACACGTATCAATCATATTGCATATTTAAGTGGAAACCTGGAGAATTCACCTATAACTCATCATAAGCAATAATAATAACAACATTTATTCATAACCATAAACAAAAGTCCATTAGTTATAAAACCGTCAACATGCAGGTCTAATATTGAAATACTTAAACATAGACATAATCCAATATAACATATCCATCAACAGTAACTCTAAACCAAAATGATAATGATGACATAACTCCTTAATAGGTCAATCATGGCTAAACCTAGGCAACTCAAACAAACCTTGCAATGCACAACGTCAGATAACAAGTAGAATATGTCATCCTCATTCCATTTATCTACACCCCGAGGTGCCATTGGGGTTCCATTCGGGGCCACGATGACTGCAGCACTAGCATTGGGTTTTGTACTTGTAACACTAAAGGTAGTACTGTTAAAACAACGGTTAAGCAAATATATATTACATAAGACTATCATGATGTATCAAATAAATTAGAAACATATTGATTAAAAGAGAGTAATAATCATAAGCTAGGCATATTGTCGATGTGATTAAGCATGAGTAACGAATCGTAAATAAAAATGCAATAACATACTAGTTCGCATTTACATGACTATCTTCTCCCTAAAAGAGAGCATATTATACTGTGGAAAATCACTAGTGGTCGGGTCAAGACCATCTAGCTACCTTAAGAGCGCCGTCCAACTTTTTATACAACTATTGGATTAGGAAATGTATGTAATACTTGCATTCGGCCTCGTCGGACCTCATATGGGTACAAGCTAAGTGGTGTTGACTCAATGTATCAAAATCGATTAGAATTCATACTTTTTTATAATTCATAACGATCGACTCATTCTTATATAAAACATATACTGGTCTTAAGTTTGTATTCAATCATAATAATTAGAATTGAAAATGAAGAAACTATCATTTAAATAACTCATATTTAAATGAGCTATTAAGGCTCAAACCCTCTCAACCCTCGTTAACCCTATCTTCATTCATGGGCTCACACTCAATAGAAGCTATGTCTCTGATCTTGCCTCAACATTCACCAGGAAGAATGGGCACATGATAAAACCATGTTGAGGGCAAGAGTTACTTAGCAATATGAATGCATTTGCATTGAGCGATTTACAAGGATGTTTACTAGCCACCCTGTGCTAGATAATCCGTATTTCCGTGGTCATTTAATATTACGGTGTATTTATAAAACGTCCGGTGTCGATGTGTTATCGAAAATCTTGGTGTTACATTGTGTAGGCATTGGACACCCCTTCTTATATCAATACCCATGATGTGACGTCAAAAAACAACCGAAAAATCGAAAGGGATAAGTGACAGTTCTACACTCTTTCTCCTTATTATTTAATTATCATTGGGCTATTTTAATCACTATAAGAAAATGCACAATTTGCGACAGGATTTAGCAACAACTAAAGTCATTCGTCTCTAAATATTATTTTTTGTGCAGCAAATTTAAAAATTCATATCCCAATGTCGTCCCAATAAATTTCCACCCTATGCCTAAATTCGAGCGAAAAAACCATTTTTTAACGGCAACTGCACTTTGTCACCGAGTGGTGAATTGTATTGTGCGACGAACTAGTACTCCCAGTGAAATCACAAAATAGTTTGGCGCCTTCTCCCGCTTCACTTGGCGCAAAATTAAGAAAATGATAAAATGTTGAATAAGAGAAAACGTACTTAAACGGCCTATTCTCTCTTCTTCACTTTATCCTCGATTCCTCACTTCTCTTCCTCTTTCTCTATCTGAACTCAGCTGGAGGAGTGACATGATCCTTGCTACTCTCTCTCGGAATGCATGATCAAAATCCAGAAGAAGCCTTTCTGAAGTTTCAATCTCCCAACCCTAACCATGAGACATCCTGAACCCAATCGAAATCTCTCCTTACCGAAACCCCAAGACCCCACGAATCCTTCTCCATCTCCACCCTATTTGAACCCAAACAACTCACTGCAATGCCCCAAAACCCAAATGATCACAACCCAAAAAACCCTTTCACAGACCAATCCACCACCCCGCACTCACTGTCAAAATCCCCAGAACTACTGAACACCCACAGTACAAAACCCCTTGCAGCTGCCGAGACACCGCACTAACCCAAAACCCCAACCCACCTCCGACACACCCTAATCGAATCCCCATCGACTAGCCAAAACCCACAGCTGTCCCAAGCTACCATCTCCACAACCGAGCCCCAAACCAGAGAAAAAAAAAAATAAGAAGAAGAAGAGGAGAACAACAACAAGAGAGGAAGAAGACAACAGATAATCAAGTCAAGCACCGACCTGGCGCCGTTCGAACGCAGCTCCACTTCCACCATCAGTGCGTCAAGCTCACCTTCACACAGCAGCAGCCGCCGCTTCACATCCATCCCTCCTCCTCTTCACTACATCATAACAGCCAGAGTGGGTCACTTTGTCGTGCTTTTGGTAAAAGCTCTCTCTTTTATGCATGTATAGTTGGGGTTCTGATATTGTAATCTCTTATCAAAATTTCTAGGGCTTTGCTTATTCTGTATTCTTAGATTGGGTGGTTATCATGGTTCTATTTGGGATTAAACTAGGACATGACCATTGTTGAGAATGGTTTCATGTCTAGTCATTTTTGTTGTGGTTTTCAGATTCAGATCCACAAAGAAAGAACCCTTTTTTCTTTCTGTAGTCTAGTCATTTCCATCTTCTTCTACTTGTGCCTGCTTTAAAGCATTCATCTTCTCTTCTTCTTCTTATGCAGAACCTCTTTAAGCAAAGAAAATCCTCTGATATCGTTTACTGATTTCTATCCTTCTATAGCAACAATGCTGTCTGGTAGAGGTGATTTCATGAAAAAACTCCTTTTCTTCCTCTTCTTCTTCCCTTTCGATTTCTACTTAAGTATGCTTCGAATTGATTGCCTGGGTTTTTTTTTTTTTTGCTCGTTAATTTACTGTGTTGGGGTTTGTTTATTTTGTTTGATTTTTATGGCTATGGTTGGGCGTGGTTTCGTATCTATCAAAATTAAGCTTTAAGTGTTCCAATTCTGTTTGTTGCAGTGTTGACAGCCTGGGTTTTTCTTGGAATGCAACGGCTAGGATAAATTTCTGTTTTTTCCTGACTTTTTTGCCCTGAATTATAAGTTTGTGTTTTGAGTTGGAACAGAAATAGTGCTGCTTTAGATTTAGATTTGATTGGTAGGAACTGCTGATTTTATTTATTTATTTATTTTATTTTATTTTTCATTTGGTTCTTCAAAAAGGTTCATTGTGTGGATTTTTTTTTTCTGCCAAATGCCTGGTAATTGCTGTTTCAGGTTTGATGCGAGGCATAACCATTTGCAATTTTTTGTTTTTTTTCCCTTGTTTGTAATTTATCTAGGTTAGTCATGATTTGCGTGTTTTGTCAATTGTTTAGAAGTTGGATTTTGGCTGGCTTAGAATTTAGGTTGTTGAGAAGATAAAAAAAAAAAAGTTAACCAAGTCCTAGTAAAAAATCTTGTTATTGGCCAAGGTCAATGCAGTGGGTTGAATGTGTCTTTCTCTAATTACAAAAGTAATTAAATAGTAAAATGCTAGAGAAGTCCATAAATTTCTGTTTTGCTAGGAAGCTCAGTAATGGATGTCTCATACCAAAGTTGAAATTTTAAACCAAGTGGGTGAAATGAATTGGTGTATATAAGAATAAGGACAAAAGAAGATTGTGTGAATGAAGAAGACGAAAAGATTGTTTGAATTCAACTTGTATTATTAGTTTTTATTATGAAAAAGTCCGTTACTTTTATAACTAACTATGATGGCCTTGCTCATGGCAATGGATAGTGTTGTGCCTCAGCATTCTAGATTTCTAGCATCTCCCTTCAAGCTGGAGCATAACTAAAAATTAGCTCTTGATATTGGTTACTTCCTATTGCCTTAATAACTTCAAATCTGTCTTGCCATTTGCATCTAAGCAGCGTGGCTGATATTAGAATCCATCATTAATTTGATGCGGGAATAAGGAAATTTGGTAGCTTTGTATAACAGTTTAACTCTTTTTGAAGAACTACTCTATAAATTGTCCTACGAACACCTAAACTTGATACCAATCTTAAAGATTATGCTTCTGGATTGGATGAAGTTTCGTTACCATAATATCAGGGTAGAGATTAAGATGCAATCTTCAGAGGATGCATTTCTAAAGTGTATATATGTGCACTTACACTAACACTAAAGAAAGGGATTTGAAAAGAATCATTCAATCTGAATATTATATTATTTTCTTTTCCTTTATGATGTTATATCTTCATATCTGAGCAGCAGATTCATGGTATTTTTCATGTGGGACCCATTAAAGATCATTGTGAGCCATGAATTGTGAAAGCCTTCTTTGTAGAAGCTATGAGTTATTGTGTAGTTTTCTCGAACATCACTTTTTCAATCTCTTCTTTAAGCATATACAATGCCAACTCCGATCAGGAAGCTAATGCCATAGGGGGAGTTCTTGGATGAAGCTTATTAGCAGAAGCCTTTTTGATGAAAATTATGCTGTCATCAAGACAGAAAGTTATACAACTAATTGGTTTCACTTTATCAGGGCTATTTGTTCGAACGCTGGGGTTTGTCCTGTTCTGAATTCTATGCCAGCCGTATCTGTAGATGCAATTATTTTTGGATATATATTGAAATTACTACTTTGTTCATATTGGTGATTCTGATTTCTCAAGTTTTAGTATTTAGGTTTTTCTTGGTCAGTTGTCTTGGTTTAACTGTCAAAGCCCAAATGTTCGGCGTGACTTTCTAATAAGCCTTTGAGTCCAGTTGTTGACACTTAGTGATAGAATTGTTCAGATCCATTTGATCCATAGCCCCGTGTTCAAAAGAACCTAATTTTAATTCATCAAAGAAGACACTTAAAGCTGTGGGATTGTAGTTTTCTGTCTTGATAACATGAATCCAATAGAAAACCAAACCTCTGTGATACATTTGCAAACCAGATGATTCTTTCTTTTTTTTTTCTTTCTTTTTTACTTATTGACTAATTTTTGATTTGCTGATTATCCTGGTGGTCGAGGCTGCTACCCCATACATTACATTTACTGATTAATTCCCCTTTTGTGTCCCTTGATCTTTTCCCAAAACATGCCATTAGACCCCAAACAATGACACAAGAATCACAACTTTTCATTTAAGGGAGGTGAAGTTGATTGCGCAGGTTTGTGATGGTGAAGTTGACTGTAGATGATGGATTGAAAAAGAGGGTTACATGTTGGCTGGGGTTGTTGAAAGTTGTTGA
The DNA here is from genome assembly GCA_037013555.1 of Sextonia rubra. Classification (NCBI taxonomy): domain Eukaryota; kingdom Viridiplantae; phylum Streptophyta; class Magnoliopsida; order Laurales; family Lauraceae; genus Sextonia; species Sextonia rubra. The sequence continues at coordinate 130,439,643 of JASUAD010000001.1, forward strand.
GTTCTGTTGAGAGGGTGAAGCAGCGCAGGGGAAGAAGATTAGCCAACGGGCTAATCTCCAAGTCAAAAGGCTTAGGGATAAGTTGTCTAGGTGCCTCACCAAAGACAAATAAACTCTCTCAACTGAGAACCAATTCCAAAGCTTTATTCAATATGAAAGTCTATCTCTCTTGAAGAGATTACATCCTTATTTATAACTAAAACATTATCTAAAAAAAGAAATAACTAATTTTAAACAAATAAGAAGTCCTAAATCAAATACAACTGGACTTGCCAAATATCAATAAAACAACTAAAGCAACTACTATTAATATAGCCTACTACAAGTCTACTGTGCTTTGGGCCTGCGGGTGTAGACTTTCAAACGGGGCCCATTATTATGGCCTACATCAGCTCTCCCCGGCTTGGAAAAACTCGACTCTGGCGAGTTGCTAGCTTGGTACTGCTCATATAAATGTGGATTGATCTTTTGAAAATCTGTAGCCGTAATCCAGGTAGCTTCAGAAAATGGTTTGCCTTTCCACTTAACAAGAAACTTGTGAAATCCTCCATTCTTGGTTGAAATGATCTGATCATCAAAAACATCTTCAATTTCGTCTGGAGGGAATTGATGAAGAGGAATGCGAAGAGCTTGTTCTTCAAAGGATTCATCATTGTGGTGCCCGTGATATAATGTCAAATCTTCGATATTAAACGTGGAGCTGATATTCATGTCTGCAGGAAGGTCGAGAACATATGCCTTGGAACTAATTTTCTTTAGAATCTTGAAAGGACCTGCACTTCGTGGATGTAGCTTCTTGTATTTATCTGCAGGAAATCGTTCGGGCTTCAAACGAACCATTACCAGATCACCTTCGGTAAACTCAACATGGCGTTTGTGAGAATCTGCGTGCCTTTTATATGCTTCATTACTTGTAGCGATTTGCCGGCGAACTTCATCATGAACATCTTTCATATGTTGGGCAAACTGTTCAGCATCCGGACTAGATCTAGAGTCAACTGGTAAAGGACTTAAATCAATAGGAAGACGTGGCGTAACACCAGTGACAACTTCAAATGGTGATCTCCCTGTTGTTCTGTTGACAGAATTATTATAGGCAAACTCTGCCATAGGTAAAATAAGATCCCATGAAGCAACATGTTCTCCAGTAAGGCATCGAAGAAGATTTCCTAAACTCCGATTGACAACTTCTGTTTGGCCATCAGTTTGTGGATGATAGGCACTTGAGTATTGGAGTTTAATGCGCATCATGTGCCATAAAGTCTTCCAGAAGAAACTCATGAACTTTGTATCTCTGTTAGATACTATTGTCTTGGGAAAGCCATGCAAACGAACAATTTCTTTAAAGAAAAGAATGGCAATCTTCTTGGCATCCGCTGTGTGAGAACAAGGAATAAAATGTGCCATTTTGGAGAAACGATCAACAACAACAAAGACAGAATCTACTTTTCGCGCAGTTTTTGGTAAGCCCAAGACAAAGTCCATACTCAAATCTTGCCAAGGTGCATGTGGAATAGGAAGGGGCTGATACAAACCTGTATTCTTCTTTTGACCTTTTGCAAGTTGGCATGCTCTGCATAATTCACAAATTCGGGCAACATCTGTTTTTAAGCGTGGCCAAAAGAAATGATCTTCCACAAGGGCCAATGTTTTATCACGCCCAAAATGTCCACTACATCCGCCACTATGCAACTCACGTATCATAAATTCACGGATAGATGTAGCAGGCAGACATAATTGATTTCCACGAAAGAGATATCCATCATGAAGAGACAACTTTGGATGTTCTGAACCTTCACCATTTAGAAGGGCTGTATAAATGTGTCCAAAGTCATTATCAGCTGCATATTCTCTGCGTATTTCTTCAAAGCCAGGAACATTGACGGAAATTGTCGTAAGAATGTGAGTTCGACGACTTAATGCATCTGCGACTTTATTTTCCGTGCCAAATTTATGACGCAAAACAAAAGAAAACTCCTGTAGGTATGCACTCCATTTAACACGATTGGCGCTCATTTTCTTTTGAGAATTCAGGTGTTGCAAGGCTTCATGGTCAGAGTATAAGACAAATTCTTTTCCAATGAGATAATGACGCCAATAACGAAGAGCTTGAACTACTGCATAATATTCCAGATCATAAACAGTGTACTTCTTACGGGAGTCATTTAATTTCTCACTGAAATTAGCAACTGGATGACCGTCTTGACTTAAGACTCCGCCAATACCGACATGGGAAGCATCACAACTAACTTCGAAGACTTTGTCAAAGTCCGGAAGTTTTAGAACTGGTGCCTCAGTTATTTTCTTCTTAATTTGCTCAAATGCTCGAGAGGCAGCATTGGTCCAAGTGAACTCTCTTTTTTTCATGCAGTCAGTTACAGGAGCCATGATTGTACTGAAATTACAAATGAACCTCCTATAAAAGGTAGCCAAACCATGAAAGCTGCGTACCTCATGTATAGAAGTGGGAATAGGCCAGTCAAGGATTGCTTTGACTTTAGCTGGATCAGGTTCAACTCCGCGGGCCAAGACAACAAAGCCCAAAAATACGACTTTGGAATTAAAAAATGTACACTTCTTCAAATTAATGTAAAACTTTTCTCTTCGAAGTGCACACATGACATACCTCAGATGATCGAGATGATCTTCCTTTGATTTGCTGAAGATTAAAATATCATCAAAATATACCACAACAAATTTGCCAAGAAAAGGTCGTAGAAGCTGAGTCATTACTCTCATAAAAGTGCTGGGAGCATTCGTTAGACCGAACGGCATGACTAACCATTCGTATAGTCCATCTTTGGTTTTGAATGCTGTTTTCCATTCATCTCTGGGTCGAATACGGAGTTGGTGATATCCGCTCTTGAGATGAATCTTGGAAAAGACAGAAGATCCAGACATCATATCAAGCATGTCATCCACTCGGGGAATCGGAAACCGATATTTGATGGTAATTTTGTTAATCGCTTGGCTATCAACACACATTTGCCAAGAACCATCTTTCTTCGGTGTTAAGAGGGCTGGAACTGCACAAGGACTCATGCTTTCTCGGATATAACTCTTCTGGAGTAAATCTTCAACCTGTCTGCGCAATTCAGCATGTTCGGCGGGACTCATGTGATAAGCAGGTAAGTTAGGAAGGAGAGATCCAGGGACTAAATCAATGGCATGCTGGATGTCCCGCATAGGAGGTAGCTCATTAAGAAGCTCTGCGGGAATCAAATCTTGAAAATCATGGAGCAATGACTTGATTTCTGGTAGCGTAGAATCCTGTTGTTTATTATCTGCTTCTTGGGTTTCTTTAGGCACAAGAGCATAAACAACTCCTTGGTCTTTGCTTTCCATTTCAAACTTCCTCATAGAGAGAACATGAGGGTTTGATGGGGTGATAGAAACCGTCGGAGAAGATGTTAATGGCGGCAATCGAAGAAGATCCACCATTTGTCCCTTCCATTTAAAAGAATGAATGTGCCTTTTCTGATCAATATGTACCTCTCGATCATATAATCAAGGTCGGCCAAGTAAAATGTGAGCAATATTCATAGGAATAATATCGCACCATATATCATCTTCATATATGCCAATTTTAAAATGAACCAAGCAACGATGGGTCACAGGGATTGAATGATCATCTACCTAAGCGACCTTGTAAGGCTTTGGGTGCTTTTCAATAGGCAAATTGAGCTTAGTGATCACTTCCTGTGAAACAACATTCATAGCACTACCTCCATCAACAATTAAATTGGATAACTTACCTTTGCATCTCACGCCTGTCCTGAAGATTGAAGTACGTCGCCAATCAGCTTCTTCTTGTTCATTGGTGAGGAGAAGCCGACGTATAATAAGAATAGGACCACCTTCTTCTGCACCGGTAGCGGCATGAGGAGAAGGATCAGATTGAGCCTTTAGCTGTGGATCTGGCTGAGCTTTTGATTGGATATGGTCAGGAGGAGGCTCCATCTCAAGATGCTCATCATAGTCTTCAGACGAATAAGGATCTTCATCGCAATAATAAAAATTGCGAACCTGAGGGCATGCATTAGCAAAGTGTCCTGGTTGTCCACATTGATAACAACCATCAGTTCGTCGATCTTGACGAGAAGGTCCACGATTCTGCATATCTTGCTCCTGTGGCACTGTCCCCTTTTGATTTTGAGCAAAAGGACCCTGATTGGGGTGATTGTGCTGCGGTTTTGGAGGTGGACGAAAACCCGCTGGTGGAGCACGGTTATATTGAGAATTATTTTGATTAGGTGGATAACCTTTATTATTCTGAAAGGCGGGGGTTCGACGAGTCGTTGACTCCCCGATTTGAGAACCAAATCGTCTCAAAGTGAAGGACCGCAATTCTAGCTCAACCCGTTTTGCCTTGTTATAAATATCATCAACAGTTTCAAAATCATGCATAAGGACTTCACGTCTTATTTCTTCTCGCAAACCTGTTCTGTACCGGTTGACTAGCGTGAAATCATCATCTTGAATTTTACACCGGACAACATAATCATTGAACTTCTCCGTGTACTCATCCAGTGATAAGGTGCCTTGCTTGAAAACAAAATATTCTTGCTGAAGGAGACTTAAATAATTGGAGGGCAAGTATTTACCTTCAAGCTTTTCACGCATATCATCCCATTTGGTAATAGCAGGGCGTCCCATGACAAGATTATTGTGCTCAACGCTGTGCCACCAAATACGTGCTGACCCTTTAAGTTTGATTTTGACAAATGTAACACGCTGTGCATCATCCATATGATACCAAGAGAAATAATCTTCGAGGGAATTGAGCCAGTCAATGAAAGCCTTTGGATTGAGACGGCCAGAGAAATCAGATATATCAATTTTGACTCGCTTTGTGATATCATCAATTTTTGGTGCAGCAGATGCGTCTGCAGGGTCTTTTTCAGTAAGAAGACGCTGAATGAAATTATGAATAGATTCTTGCGGGCCTGTTTCTGCTGGTCGGCCGGAATTTTGTTGGTTTCCAGCGCTAGAGGATGCTTCGGCAGCAGGAGGCCTCTGTGAACCGCGGGACAGTTCTTCCAACGCATGTACTCTTTCAGTCAACTCTATTAACATGGCATCTCGTTGATGATCAGAAAATCTGCCCCGATATGACTGACCGCCGCGGGTTGACATTGCTTATAGAAAGCAAAGGAAACAAAAGACTGCTGTTTTTTTTTTTTTTTTTGCTGTGGGCCTGGGCTGATCAGGGCAGCTGCTGTGGGCCTGGGCTGAATCAGGGCAGGCCGGTCAGATCTGGGTCAGGTCAGACCCGGACTGAATTTTTTTTTTTTTTTTAGGCTGAATCGGGCAACTGCTGTGGGTCTGAAGCAGGGCAGGCCTGTCAGGTCTAGGTCAGGTCAGACCCGGACTGAAGCAAAAGTGGGTTGGACTGGGGCGGGTGTCGGGTCAGCAGTTTTGGCCCAAACTGTTAGCGGCCCAACTGCTCAACTGTTAAAAGCAAGGGCTCTGTTGCAGATGCAGAAACGAAAAAGGAAAGCAGATGCAGAAACGAAAAGGAAAGAGAGGAAGGAAGAGGCTTAGCTTCTTGACGACAGTGGATTCCAGCCGGCGATGACGATGGAGAACTCCAGCAGGCGAGGGCGATGGTGGGTTCAAGCCGTCGATGGCGAGAGAGAAGTCCAGTAGGCGATGGCGATGGTGGGTTCCGGCCGGCGATAGCGGGAGTAAACTCCAGCAGGCGGTGGGTTCCAGCCAGTGATGGCGAGTGAAAACTCTAGCAGGCGATGTCTTGGTCTCTTCGTCGCCTATGCTCTATCTTTCGCGTCTGCCTTCTTTCTTTCGCTCTGTTTCTTTTCTTGGTTTGGGGTTTTGCTGAGCAGAGAGGATCGGAGGCTGGGACAGGTGGTGGGTTGGTTACAGCAGTGTTGGTGGTAGGAGATATGGGGGTCTGGGAGTGGGGATGGATGACCGTGATCGAAGGAGGTGGGTTCGGATTGAAGGGGGTGGGTTCGGCTGGGGCGATGGAGAGTTTTGGTTGGTTACAACAGTGTTGGTGGCAGGAGATATGGGGGTCTGGGAGTGGGAATGGATGACCGTGATCGAAGGGGATGGGTTCGGATCGAAGGGGGTGGGTTCGGCTGGGGCGATGGAGAGTTTTCCCGGTGGGCTGCGGGGTTGGATCGGGTGGGCGCCGGAAAGGGGATTGAGCCTGGATTGGTTGCCAGTGAGGGTTCCAGAGGGTTGACAGGGGGGTTTGGGGACTCGGGGGTGAGGTCGGTGGCAGTGGAGGAGATGGAGATGGAGAGGAATGGAGTGCGGTGGGGTGCTGCGGTGAGGGAATGGAAGAGGACGGACGATGAGGGATGATGACTGGGAGAGATATGTTACCTCTAATCGGCGATCAGACGGCTGTCCGAGATTAGATCTTCGTCTCTGATACCAATTAAAGCAGCGTAGGGGAAGAAGATTAGCCAACGGGCTAATCTCCAAGCCAAAAGGCTTAGGGATAAGTTGTCTAGGTACCTCACCAAAGACAAATAAACTCTCTCAACTGAGAACTAATTCCAAAGCTTTATTCAATATGAAAGTCTATCTCTCTTGAAGAGATTACATCCTTATTTATAACTAAAACATTATCTAAGAAAGGAAATAACTAATTCTAAACAAATAAGAAGTCCTAAATCAAATACAACTGGACTTGCCAAATATCAATAAAACAACTAAAGCAACTACTATTAATATAGTCTACTACAAGTCTACTGTGCTTTGGGCCTGCGGGTGTAGACTTTCAAACGGGGTCCATTATTATGGCCTGCATCAGAGGGGATGTTGGTTTGGTTATGGCTATTAAGTTTAGTTAAATGGGTGCTCAATTATGTTGTTTGAGAGAAAGGATGAGAGATACATGTCGCTGAACATTTTTTTTTTCAACTTCATTGTGCTTGTAGCCTTGTTCTTCATTTCCTGAAGTCCTGTTCATTTCATGTTTTGATGCAGTGACTGCTGGAGAACTTCTATTACTGATTTCCATCGCAGCAGTACAGAATGTCCATATGACCTCTGCCTTGCTGTTTGGGATATTTGAGATGGGCACTTACCAGGGGTTTGCAGGGAAGCAGTTAAGCATATTGCTGATATTGAGAAGAGTTATATGAATGGCAGTGGTACCAATATTAAGATTAATGAACAAGAGAGAGTTTCAACTGAACATGCTGAGTCGCAGTCCACAGATTATATACTGCCAGCATTGATAGGATGGAAAGCTGAGATGAATGGCCGTATTTGTCATCCTCCATAAGCAATTGGTGGCTGTGGAAATCCCCACCTGGAGCGGAAGTGTATCTTTCTAGAAGAATGGCTTAAAGAATTGAAAAAGAAAGCAAAAGAAGTAGCTGCTAAATATAAATATCCTGAGGTCCCTCATATTTCTTCTTTGTGTTCTTGCTTCAATGATGAAGGCCTTGTTGATGTTGATAATGTGAATTTAAGAAAAGCAGCTTGTAGAGAATTTTTCTCTAAATTCTTCTTATACATATATGTTCTGTTTTCACATACACGCAAACGCGATAATTTTTTTTTAGTTCTAACCAATGAATGCTTCAATTGTTCTTTCTACAGCTTGAACAAAATGCCTAAAGATTGTAAGAAGATCCAAGATATAATGGGCTGTTTGCTTCTTTGATCACAGTGTGAGTTTCAGTATCTATGAATGTTACTGGAGGTATTTCAAGATTTTCTTTTTGTGTTTGATTCTTTTGTTTTGAGACCTATTGACTGATGACTGAGTGGCTGAATTTTATCTTAAGATGGACTTACTGAGAAATACTCCATCTAACGATCTAGCCATGTCATCGATGGTCTAGGATTGTACCTTTTTTGTGTTATGAAAATTTGGTCACCCTACCATTTCATGGTTGCTTTGGATGAAGACTTGGACCATGTGTTATATATATATTTTTAAGGATGAACAAAATCACCTATACTTGGGGTTCAATTCCTAGGATTTCATTGTAAAGGCTGAGGGGTGAACTACTTTTTTCTGAGTGGAAATCATGGTGTTTTACTTGAATTAAAATGGCTTACTTGCTTGAATTGTTGATTTGAATCTTTGTCCGGATCTACTTAGCGTTTGCCTTATCAAAAATTTCCAATTTATTTGAATTAAGCAGCCTGTTAGTTTTAGCAACCTCTTCTTTTTCTCAAGAAATGGTTTAAAATCTCATCTTTTGCTATGACAAAGGTTCAAAATCTCTGCTTTGATGTTTGGTTTAGGCTTTGCCTTTGCTTGAGTAGAGGTACCATGATTGCTTGAGAAGTTGAGATCTTACTTGATATTCAACAAGAATTAGCCATCACTGCACTGTTAGCCCAAGGTGAAATTTTGTTTTCCTTTGCTTGAGTTAGTGCTCTTAATGCTGAATGGTTGTTGTAATTAAGTGGCATTGTGAATTTTGTAATCATTGTTCATTTTTTTTGCTAATTGCCAATGTTTGAAATCAAATTTTTAGGTACAATCGATTGGCAAACATGTGCCATGAATAGTATAAATTGTTCTAATATGGTAATAGACTGAATTCCTTACTTTTCTATTAATGGTAATTATATAAAAGATAGAGGAGACTAAAAAGTAGGACATGCTGAACTTCTTCTCTAGAAGTATCAGTGTATTTTGACACAGGTACACCAGAGAGGAGACTAAAAAGTAGGATATGCTGAACTTCTTCTCTAGAAGTATCGGTGTATTTTGACACAGATACATCAGGCATGTACGAGTGTCAGTATCATAGTGTACAATGTCAATTAGCATGCATCTTTATTTATTCATTTATTTGTCAGTATGAAACATATCCTTGTGTCATTCTTGAATTAAAACCTTATTCTTGAAAGATATCTTTATTTATTCATTTATTTGTCAATATGAAAGATAACATGGTTAATTTCTTTGGTTGCTAGTATTATGCAAAGACAGACCTTTGCACATGCTAGCTAATACATTCTCCAGACCCAACTGTTACACATTTGATTGGTTGCAACACTGCAAATTCTCCTACTCTATGCAATGACAATCATTTAGTTGGTTTGTTGGAAACCACAAAGGTTTCATTTCTTCTGTTACCTGATGCTTGTCTTAATTTGACCCAAGTGGTGCTTGAAGGGGTGTGTACACCATAGCTTTTCTTTAATTTTGAGCAAGTAGTGTTTCTTTTTTCTTTAATAAATGGTGGCATAAGAACTGGGGGTGCTCCAAACATGATTGCTCGTGCCAACTTGAACAACAATGGGGCTGGACAAGTCAGCTTCCATGTCAATAGCTTGGAACAAATTCAGATAGCTTTGGTTGCCCTGCTACCCATATTCCAAAATATATTTAAGAGTGGGCTGTTCGGCTCTTCTCAATCAATGGATTAGGTTGCTGGGGAATAATACAATGTTCTAATGTTTGAAGCAGCTGTGCAGATTAGGACATAGCTTGCTGATCCAAGGCTTTTGGTCGGTTCCAGCTTTGAGTGAGACTAAGCTGCTGATTTTTATTTATTTAGATTGTTAGATTGCTTTGTCTCTACAGTTTTATAATGGTATTTCTCAGTTGCTGAAAATATATTCAGTAATTAAAAACAATAGTCATGTGGCAGGGCTTAATTTGTGATTAGAATTGCTTCATGTGAATTGCCCAATGAAATCTCATGGTTCTTGAAATGGATGCATGCACATGCTTCTGCGCACACAAGGGGAATATGGGTGCCAATTGTGAGGCTTTGGGGGAGTGGGAATGGCAAGATCCAAACTCACGGATTATGGATGAACAAAAACCTTGCAAACTCAAGTCACCGTAGATATGGATGTCGAGGTCCAAAGATCAATTCTATTCATTGTTTTCTTATGGCCCAAGAAAGGTTTGGGTGAGAATCAGGTACTGTGTGGTTGGGACTATTTTTATATGATTTAGGCCTGTATATGTTAATTTTCTAGCAGACTCCAACATGGTTGGATTAAGGCTTTGATGATGGTGATAATGATGATATGTTAATTTTCTAGTCTTTGTTGAATGTCTTGGATCTTTTTATAGAATTGAAGTTGTTTAGGTTTAATTTATGTGTTTTGTTTGAATATGTGATTTGGATTCTATTTGAAGTTTGAGATTTGCGTGTGATAGAATTAAAGCCACTATCTTCTAATTGCAGTTGGGCTGATTGGCGTGTGTGACATGTGCCTATATTTGATGGCCATAAAGTGCTTCAATTGCTTGATCCATGATTGTTTTGAAAAACTTTGTGATACTTGTAATTTTTTTCCCTGTTTTCTTGTTCCTTTGTATTGGGAATTTTTTTTTTCCAATCTTTGGTTTTCATCAGGGCTGGGTTAGTGTTTGTAGTATGGCCCTGGAACATAAATGGTTTTCCTAGGTCTAAAGAAACAACAGGACCGTGTCTTTGTGTCTATTAAGAGGCTCTGACTTTTCTCCCATTCATGCAAGAACAGTTTCTCATAGGGAATGTTTGAATTTTTTGGTTCTTAATATAGTTGGTTAATTCTTCATTGACTTCTTATGATAGTTTGAAGCTAAATTTTGCAATGGAATTGACCGCATACTGAGGGGCCCCAAAAAAATATATTAATTTGCTCTGTGGTGGTTGTATTTGATGATAAGAGCAAGTGGGTCCATGCGTCTTTCTTTGTTTACTGCTCTCCATTTGTTTGGCAGTTGGTGCAATTCTAATTGTGAGTGGCAACTTCTTCGAAATAATACCTTTTGGCCCTCTGTGTCTTTGCAAACTAGAGTTAATACATTCAATTTTGAGTATCCTCTGGCACCGTTACCTATAGAAGTTTTATTTATTCTAGCAGAATGGGTCATCACAATATTTTCAGTTATGACAGTAATATCCGTTAATGTGCAACCACATTTAAAACAAGAACTATAGTATTTTTGTGAGATGATATGACTAGTCCAACTCAGCGCATTTTATTTGGATTTGTTCATGCTTGCCAGTACTTGTCAATTGTGAATTCTTTTTTCTTTATTTATTTTGTTATATTTCCCATTGTTTTGGTATGGGATGTTTTCAACTTAATTTGCAAGTATTTTTTTTGTTGCAGCAAATGGATTAGTGGTTTTGACATGGGTATTTCTACAGCTGCAATGAGTCTTGGTGCTACTGTTGTAAGTACACGTCTTTACATGTAACAAATAGGCCCATTCGGTATCTTGGATCTATTTCTGTTGGATCTGTTTTAGAAAGTATGAGGGAGAGAAAGATACTTGATTTTGTTTCTAGGTCTTTTTCATTTTATAGATTTCTTAATTTTCTCTTTACTTCTATAGGTTGTGTTTGATCTGCATTTTTTTTTTTTTGCTTCACATGTTGACAATGGAGCGGGCATGGTCTCCTTTTTGATGAAGGTGTTTTTTGTAAGTATTTAAAAGGATTTTTATATTACTGTTTTGTGTATTACTTTTTATATTTAGATGGATATTTGAATGAATATATATTTTTTATTTTGTGATGATGTGAATGTGAATGGTTGTGGGTTTGATTTGAATGTGAAAATGGATGTATAGGTGCTGTGTTACAGGTATTACGAAAAATCTATTTTCTATGGAATTGGAGCAACAACAAAAAGACTTAAATTCAAGCATTGAACAGGAATTAGAGCCACTTATTGAATAAAATCCATTTGTAATCTTTGTAGTTAGACTGAAGCTTTTTTTGAAATGGTTTTCAACTAAAAATTCTCGCTGTAGAATTGCCAAAAAAAAAAAAAAAAAAAGGGTCTACGATTCTTGGCAATGACATAATGATTGTCACCAAAACTAAGATATTCGAAATGGTGACGATCCTATGGTTATTGCCCAAAATAACTTTAGAGGACAACTAGGTCGTTGCTTGTAATACTCCGATCCCCTTTGAGCCGGATTAGTGACTCATTAGTGTGTTTTTCTGTTGTTTAATCATTTTGGACTTAGTTTCGGGTCTTGGATAGGCAGTTGAGTAACCTTTGACTTGCGATAGGTAGTTCTAAGCCCTTTTTCGTAATTTTGCTTTTGCTTTGAGTGCATCATATTTGCATCATCTTGGTGTCAGCACGTGTATTTTGTTGAGCTCGTTATTTTCCGTAATTGTCTCAGATTCATTCGGAGTCAATTGGAGAAGTTGGACCCTCGTATGACTTGATTTGTAAATAGCCGAAATTCATTGAACTTTGTTATAAACTCCAAAACTATATATTGAGTCATGAGCCCAGGTGTCTTCTCCTTGCTCATTTTATTGATCGGTTGCATGCAACAAACTCCAGGAGAGCCACATCCATTCTTCTCTTTTCTTCATTCTCTTCTTCAGTTTTGTTGGTGTTGGGAGTTTGTATCTCTTTCGATTGGGTTTTCTCTCTCATCTCTGTCTGTGCTTGAGGTAAGTGGGTTCTTCCCTTCTTCTTATCCAATTGGATCTCCCATCTCTTTCTCTGCATGCTCATGGATTGTGTTGGGATTTGTTTTGCTTGGGTTGTAGTTGGATTTGAGCTTGGCTTCAGTGATTTGACAGAGCATTGAGGCAAGTATAAGTACAGGATTGTATAACACATATGGGTATTTTGTTTGATTGCTTTGATTTCATCCTCTTCCATGTATAGGATGTTTTACAGCCAAATTCTAAGGTGTTAGGGTCTATTGAGCTTGTTTTGCTAAGTTTCTGTACCAAATTTCAGTTTCTGTACTCACTTCATTTTCGTGTTCTGTATTGTATGGCTAAGCCGTAACTTTGTACGGCTCAAATTCCAGAGACTTGAATTTTTGAATTTTGTTCTACGGCTAGGCTACGGCTGAACCGTAAATTGTTCTACGGTTGAGCCGTAAGCTAGCCGTGACCCAGCTCTGAATTAACACTCTGATCAGTCGAAACTTTCTGTTTCCCGTACTCTTACAGTGAAGCTACGGTTAAGCCGTGGATTGGTCTACGGCTAAGCCGTGGACTCCACCGTAGCTCAGCCGTAAAAGAGGGTCAGATCAGAGGTTGAAGATGACAGTTTAGCCGTGTTCTGAAGGGAACCACGGCTAAGCCGTAGTGCATGTTACGGCTAGGCCGTAAGATGTATATGGCTAAGCCATAGGTCACCCATGGTTAAACCGTAAGACTTGGAAAATCTGAAATAAAACTTAGGATAATGGTGTGACTTTGTAGGGCTTTTCACACAGGTTACCCACCCATGTAAACTTGCCCAATGGACTCTTTGGACCGCATGAATAGTCTGTTAGGCTGTGACCTATTCATGTGAGCGTTGATTTACTGTTAAACACCTCTCCATGGATGTTGGTTTAAGGGACTTCGGTGTACGCGAGGATTACATTGCAACACTTGGATGGCAACGGTGTATCGAATAACTTAAAACTACATCATCATGTACAGTTAGTGACAGTGGACAACTAGATTAGTGTTGGCTTGTAATTAACTTTGATTCCGTATTAATCTGAGATGCATTGCATATTGCTTACAGTTTTGCCCTCTGTTCTGCTAATCTATGTTTATGCATTACGAGGTCATTTTGCTTTTGTCCTGTATATCTGTTTTATTCTTCGATCTGCACTATGCTTTGATCTATGCTGTGCTTTGACTTAGTTTATGCTATGCTCTGTATATCTCTGGCTCTGTATATCTCTGATTCACTGGGTATTCCCAAGTGGCTCTGCCAGAGATTAATACGTGAGGATAAGATCCGGTCCTTGTCATCGGTGAGTCCAAAGCGGATAATCTCCCTTCCTTTGGATTTGATTTGATTGGTATTAGTCTGGCTCTACTCAGCCTCAGCCCTAGGATGCCCGACGGGGTTACCTCTGGCTTAGATCTCTGTATCTTTGTATCTCTGTATCACTGCAGTGTCGCTTTGTCTTGAGACCCCGGAACTCAGGAAACCGAGACCCACTTGTATCCTTGGCCAGGTCAGTGGTGTTCTCATCTGTTTGCTCTGCTCTGCTTTCTATGGGAGAGAATATGGTTAACGTAATAGCTACTTAGTTCAGTATTTCTATGCTTTGATTCACTTATTATGCTTTACTTCTATGCACGATTTGTTTAGCATACTAAGATGAAACTCTGTAATTAATATTATGTCATTATTCAATTTGATACTATGAGTGTTGCGTCCCTGTTACTTATATTTGCTGGATCGTTGTATTCATTGATATTGTCTGTGGTGTTGCAGGCACAGATCCCTTGCCCAGCTCTCCGGCGGTCGAGGAGGCTGCAGGGCAGAGCTTAGAGACACCCTCCGGTTTGGCAGAGTGGGCCTGATCACTTCTACCGAGTGCGTATATGCATTTCATCTTCAGTGGCTATCTGTTTTGGGTTTTGATTGGAGATTTTGTATTTGGCACTTGAGACTTTGATACTTTGTAGCATTTTGTATATCGCTATTTTGGTGTGTACTCAGTCTTGTATCTGGGTTCATAGTTTTGTATCTATCTTTGTCTTTTCCGTTCCGCATTTTTCGGCTTTCGCTATTTTTTTGTTGCTTGCTATAATATCTACAACTTCCACGTTTGCTTGTTTCGCACGTGTTAGATCCCTTGTGTGTGTGCATCTAGACTGGGTTTAGATGCACGTGCATGTGAGTACCTGTGTCACTTGTTTGGCTTTTTGCTAACCCCGATTTCTGGGCTCGGGTTGTGAAATTGCTGATTATTTATTTTCAGCGACGAATTTCATCGTCGCCAAATGGTCAATCATGTTTTTCAAATGTGCGACACAAACATGATAGGGCGACGAACAAATTCATGCTGAAGGTTATATTTGGGAGAAAAGTAGGGTAAATCCAAAATAAAAAAAAAATAATATATGATTTGGTTATGATGAGTTTTTAGTTTTAGTTGTTTGATATGGTATTTTTTTGACTTTTTGTATAAAAAATAGGTATTTTTTGTAGTTTAGTAATGACTTTTTTACTTTTTTTGAAAAAAGTTGAGGAAAATTTGAATTTTTTTTAAAAGGACGGGGTAAATTTGAAAATTCAAACTTTAACTTAACTTTATCTTACTCCTTTGCCAAACATGCCCTAAAGGTTGGACATTTGGTGACGAATATCATAGGGCGATGAACAAATTTGTCCCTAAAGGTTGGACAGTCAGTGACCTTAAGGTAAGACATTTGGCGATGAATACCATAGGGCAACGAACAAATTCGTCTCTAAAAGTTGGATATTTGGAGACAAATTTGTGTTCATCGTTGAATATATTTACAGACAGGGCTATTGCGACAAAGTGGGGACAAATATTATTTCATGGCTAAAAGGTTTTGGTGACGAATTTCACTAATTTGGCGAGGAATTTTGTTCATCACTAAAAACCTACTGTCTTGTAGTGAATTAAGGTAAAGGTGCTATATCTAAAACCCTACAAAGTCCTTGAAAGTCCCTAATTTCGTAAGTTTCTGTGTTCTTATAGCTTAATGGTATGTACAAGGTTTTCAACTAAATTTCTCCGCAGTTAAGGTTTAGCCGTGTATTTAGAGCTTGCAAAATCAAGCCTGACCCCCCAACCCGGCCTGACCCGACCCGTTTATGACCACCTAACCTGACCTGTTTGAAATACGGGTTGGGTTAGGGTTAGGGCTTACCAACCCATATAAAAATGAGTTGGGTTAGGGTTGACCCGCCTTAGCTGCCCTAACCCATTTAACCCGTTTAGATTTTACTAAATTGCCATAACTTTTTAATTTTTATGTGTCTTTTTTTATTCATGTGGGTCATAAACTATGTACTCTTAATCTTTTATGAGGATTTATGTAAAATTTTAATACTTAGAATATAAAACTTATTTTTTTATTTAAAAATATGATGTTTTTGTAGTTGAAATAATGATATGTGCTTTTTATTTTTATGTTGGCATATAAATCTACCTTTAAAATATGGATATGAATAAAATATAATATCGTTGATGAATCTTATACTTATACTCAAATATAGAATTGTAAAATTGAAAAAAAAATTAAAAAGGGATTATCTCAAACTCTCAATAAATGGGCTAGAAAATATTTATAGATTCCCTATTTTTACACTTTGAAAATTGATAAATTATAAATTCATATTCAATACAACATTTTAAATGAATCTAGATATAAGAAAATCTTTACAAATGAAATTGGGCTACATAAAATGAGTTAAATTATTCACAAAATGAAAATTAAATATATTAAGTCGGGTTAACCCGACCCAACCCGCTTCAAATTTAGGTTAGGCGGGCCGGGTCGGGTTGACAGCCATCGGTGTGGGTTAAAGGTCTCCAACTCGTTTTAAAAACAGGTCTGATTTGGGTTGAAACCAATAAATTCGGGTTTGGATTGACCCAACCCGAATTTGGTCAACCTAACTCGTTTGCCAGGTCTACGTATATTGGCTTACGGCTTAGCCGTATGTAGTTTATAGCTAGGCCATGGCTTGGCTACGGCTTAGCCGTAGTGCATTCCACGGCTTAGCCATAAAGATAAATCTAGTTCGGGGTTCTCTGGAATGCTAGCCGTAAATAGCCTGCGGCTTATCCACAGCTTTGCTACGGCTTAGCCATAGTTCATTTCACATCTTAGCAGTGAATTAGTGGTAGAAGAAAAGTAAGTTTTTGGGTCTCAAGTTTCCAAGCCGTAATGTGCTTATGGCTTAGTTGTAGGCTTCAGAATTCCTGAAGCTATGTTAGTGTAGTGATTTAGTTATATACAGAACTCCTCTCATTTGATTCCACTATGGTTTTCTCTGTTCAAAATTATCATCATACATTTTTAAAGCCCACATTTTATCATTATTTCATAAACATACTCATTTTCATTTAAATTATCGCATATTCTTACTTAAGAGGATAAAAGAGCTGTAAGTTGGCATCCAAAGGAGAATTTCTTAAGAATCAACAAAATCAAACATGCATGTAATAATATGTACTTTATACTTGCCTCTAATACAGTACTTGACCCAAATCAACTTCTCCCTTAGTTTGATGATGGAGAAAGCCTTAATAGAAGATGATCCTACTACATGCAAAGACATGAAATGGGTCAAATGAGTAGGAAATGCATGCATGTTACCAAATTGAATCTCCTTGACTCATTTAAGCTCAAATAATAAAAATGAAGGTGGAGACTTTACCTTAGGGAGTTGTAGCTTGGACAAGAGATAGAATTGGGGCTTCTAATGGAGAAAGAACATAGAAAAAGGTAAGAAGGAGATGATAGAACCTAATGCTCTTGCATGCAAGGCTCCAAATGCTTGTTTTGCTGAAGAAGAGAGCTAGAAGGAAAGAAGAAGATGGGACTCCAGCAACCAAGAAGAGGGAAATGCAGAGAATAGCCGGGCAATCAGTTTTTAAATTCAAATTTTTTGGAATTTACAAGCAAGTACACTGTTTTGAGAAAATTATAGTTTGAATCAAATGGGGCCTTAGTTGGGTCAAGAAGGATCCGAATAGAGCTGGGCCTAATATGAAAGTTGACCCACAAGATAAAATATACATGATGTAACTAAGATGATGCCAAAACAATGCTAACCATATACTCTAAATTACATGAAGGTCCATGACTATTTAAGTAAGGTTCAAACCTGACCCAACTACCTATCCATGACCCAAATCCAAGTGGATTTGAGTTGAATTAGTCTAAATAAGCATTAATTAAGATTAAACAAGATTAATTATTATAAATTAAGATTAGTTCAGGTTTGAACCTTACATGACCATACTAGAGGCCCAACAATATAATCCAAACTAGTCGAATCCATGGCACGTGGCTCATGTCCTCCAATGAATCAACTCTTTTCTTAGAGGAGTTAAATTTTTAGTTTTGGTTTGTTTGGGTTTTCAAGCGTAAACCCTCCTTTATTGATAAATTGAGTCTTTGTGACATAAACAATTCAAATTGATATTACTTTTTTATGTCTCCTTCTTCACCATATATTACAATATTCATGGCTATCTCATTTTACTTAT
This sequence comes from Sextonia rubra, assembly GCA_037013555.1. Taxonomy (NCBI): domain Eukaryota; kingdom Viridiplantae; phylum Streptophyta; class Magnoliopsida; order Laurales; family Lauraceae; genus Sextonia; species Sextonia rubra. The sequence goes on from JASUAD010000001.1 coordinate 130,457,560, forward strand.
TTAGTACTTTAAACATTTAGTTTGTAAAATTCTAATTTAATTATGATTATATTATATTTATTTACAATGTATTAAAAACTTATAAATAACTCTATTTAAAAAAATAATTATGTTTTCAATCATGATAGGCAAGGGATGGCTTCTGGTGGATTTAACTATCAAGGAGTTGAATGACTCACTTGATCAGCTGGCTTTGACTGATAATAGGTAGGTAATCTAATCATATGATAGCCTCAATCATGATATGGTAGAATCTCATGAGTTCGTATTGTATTCTTTCCTATCAATAGCTAAAATATAAGCTTCCATTTTAGGCTTTTATATGAGTGCCCACCTTTGATCAATGTGACCCATTCGCATATAGGGACCTAGATCGGAATTGATCTCATTTCAGACAATTTGACACATTACTTGGCCATTGAATTTTATCATAGAAAGTTTATATAATGCATAGCCGTTAAACTTTGAGAATCCTAGAGATAGGATCATTTGATTGGCTTGACATTACATGTTTTTCTAATCCATGTCAAGCCTATCCTTCTTAGGCCTCCCTTGGTCATCATTCATCCACGTAGGCCCACATAACTTGAGTTGAGTGAGCTTTGCTAAGCTTCAATAATGGTATTTTTGTCATTTACAAATAAAACTAACAGTTATTTTTTTAATAGTCAGATTAGGGTGTTTTAGTAAACATACAGAATATAGGATGGTCTTTTGAGGGGCTGAATTTCTCAAGCTTTTGACCGATTAATTGGATTTGGTTGGTTGTCATTTTTCTCTTAACTAAGTTGATATTTTCTTTGTTCTAGACTTGTTTTAGACAGTTACATTTGTTTTCGTTGAGGGAAAGTCTGCCACGTAGGGTATCTACTGTCCTCGAAGCCATTCCTGTGAGCAGTTATTTTTCGTATCTTTATACAATTGTTTGTGCTTTCTTTGTTTTCCATTTTTATGCTCCAGATTTTGGTTCCTTAAATGAGATGACACTTACTTTGCATCTTTTTCTTTTTCTTCTTTTTTGGTAAGGGGTTAAACTAATTCAAAGAACACCAAAGCCAGAGGAGAAATAGGCAAAAAGGTTTGTTAAGTCTGCTGCTTGCATATAACATAATTGTTATCCTCTCGCTAAATTCTATCATAGTCTACAAAACTCTTTACCTTTTAAATGGTGCTGGTTTTGAAGATGCATTTGTCTAATATATGCAAGTTATTATTCCCAATGGCTTAGTTGTTCAAACTGCTTGGCTTGCCTTGAAAGAACTCTCATTCAATCTTAAACTTTTCTTTATGTATCCCCTATTCTTAAAATCTTTTAATTTTATATACAATGCCTAAATGCATGCCTAAAACCTTTCCATTTTATATGCAAACACGATTTTGATTACATGCTTCAAATCACAAAGCTTCTTTCTTCCTAATTATACTAAAGACTATAGGATACAAATGTTAGTATTGCATTTAAAAATCTCCTTTGTAATCTTTTGTAATGCCATTATATTATATTATATATATATATATAATTATATAGGCTCGATGATTAGTAAGGATGGAGAGATTGACGAAGATGTGGAGCATATGATAAAGGCTGGATGGCTGAAGTGGATACTAACTTCTGCAGTGCTTTGTAATAGACGAATGACAACGAAATTAAAGGGTAAATTTTATAGGGCAGTGGTTAGACCAGCTATAATATATAGAGCAGAATGTTGGTCAATTAAGAAGATGCATATACATAAGATGGATATAGCGGAGATGAGAATACTTAGGTGGATATATGGTAAAACTAGAAAAGATAAAATTAGAAATGAGCGCTTTTGAGAGCATTTAGGGATAGCACCAATAGGGGATAAGATTAGAGAAACCCATTTAAGATGGTTTGGCATGTTGATCGTAGGCCGGTAATGGCACTAATAAGAAAACGTTTGGCTATATAGGTAGATGGCCCATCAAGAGGTAGGGATAGACTGAAGAAAATATTAATGGAGGTCATTAAATCAGATTTGAAGAAGTTTAACTTATCCAACGATTTGGCTCAAAATAGAACGGAATGGAGAAATAGAATTCATGTAACCGATACTAACATGATTAGGATAAGGCTTTGATGATGATGATGACGATGATAATATATATAGTTATATATATAATGATAGCTATGTGGCGTTCTCTCTCAGTTATTCTCAACAATTTCTTTCCGTTTCCTAAATTAGGAACCACATTAGCTTGTCTTGCAACTACATTATTTGCTGAGTTGGCCTATAATATGTTTATTTCCTAAGGTGATTTATTTTGAATAAGTAGAGAACCAGACTCAAAATCTAATGTAAAGCACACCTTAGTGCAGGCCAATTACAAGGGTAGGATGGGATGGAGATTTCTGGATGTATACTATATGCGATTCAACCACCGCCACATTAGACCTACACATGAGAATTCACATCAAGGGTATGATCATGTGACCAAACATTATGTACAAATTTTCTTCTTAAAATATTTGATTTTTAAATTTAATTTTAAGTGTGGTTGTATTTTGATTTATATGATAATATTCACTTATATTTTTATTAAAATATTAATAAAATTAACAAAATTTAGTTTTTTAAAATAAAATTTAATTTTTCTCCATTGCCCGCAACCAATGTAGGCCTTGAAGCACTAGTATATATATTAAAGCAAACCAAAAGGGGGGCTTGTGGAGGGTGCTACGTCAACATATAGGAGCTCTCCTTAAAAAAGAAAAAAAGGCAAACAAACAAAAAAAAATCACAATGCTTTCATAGGCACTTGCTAAATGAAAACCCTTTCAACGACTTTGGTTATTGTTACTGTAAGCATGATTGACTCATAATCCTATTATTGTTATTTGCTGAATTCTCTATGTCGTTAGGCTGTCTAATTAAAAAATCATAAAAAAAACTTCATTTTTTGGCAATGATTGATTGATGATTATCCAATTTAAGCCATTTACTATTTTTGTCACTGATTGGAGATCAGATTCACCATCTCATGGGCAAAAAAATTGTGCCTGTGCTCACCTAATTGGAAACTGCAGTCATTGGAAAGTCAAATTGAATGGGAGAGAAGTAAAAAAGGAAGGCCTTTGTTTATTTTGGTGCTGAATTATCTACAGCAAATGTCGTTAGGCTGTCTAATTAAAAAACTCAAAAAAAAAAAATCTTCTTTCTTTGGCTAGGGATTACATTTCTTCAGTAGCTTTGATCGATTGGGCGAGGCTAGTTACAAGAGTGGGTAATGACAAGTGGTTAGAGGCTGGTTTGCTTTGGGCTTGAGGTGAGGAAGAGCTGGGGAGAAAGATAGGAACATGAGAGGAAAAGCAAAAAATGGAAGAGAAGCAACGGAGAGGAGAAAAGGAAGAAGAAGAAAAAGAAAAAAAAGAAGAAAAAAGTATCAAAAAAGAAGAAAAGAGGACTAGTGGTTGGCTATGGGGTCAATGTTTTTATTTTATTTTTTTATAATGTAAACTTTCATTGAAAAGACTTAATAGTACAAGAGAAAATTATTGAAAGTCAAAAAGAGAAAGAAAAGCAAACCACACCAAAAGCAAAACTACAAACAAAAAAATTAGAGGGAAGTGGAGGGAGACTCTAACAAACCCTAGCGTCCCAAAATTTTAAAAGAAGATAACTTCTCTTTAGCTCCTGAAAATGATATCAATAGAAATCCCATAAAATTAAAAAAGAATAATGTTGCACAACAATTCTGCGCTGCAGGTCTGTTGCTGCAGAAGCCGGTCGGCTGGCTCGGCTTGGCTGGAGCTGATTCAATTGTCGCTCTCGTTATGGGGTTTTTTCTTCGGCTCGGCTCATCTCTTTCTAATCTCATTTCTCCACGTGAGCAGACGGGTTCTGTTTCTATTTAATTAGAGTGAAGTGAACAGATGAAGAAGAACAAATACAGAGACATGGGGACACTTGGCAAAGGGGTGGTGACAGAGGTGAAGGGTCCCGATTGCGGCAGGTACTGGATTCGACGGTTTTGAGTTGGTATGGGTTCTGGGGTTTTGAGGGGTTTGAGTTGGTGGCATGGGGTTTGGATTTTGAGAGGGTTTTTGGGGTAGGCTTTTGGGGTGGATTGACATGGTCTGTAATTGTAACTGGGGTTGTGTTAGATTTTGACTTCTCTTGGTTAGATTTTGGACTGTCATGGTCTAGTTTTGGACTTGAGCATAGCAGGGGTCTGGTATTAATAGTATGCACGTACATATTTATTTCTTTGTTCTATTCATTTTTACTTATTTAAAAAAATGGTTTCCGTTTTTACTACTTTGATTTGATTGAGGAAAAATAAATTGAAAAGAAGAGGGAATGAGAAGCAAAATTTCTGAGTTTTTTTTCCTTATTTTCTGAATTTTAAATATTTGGTAATGCATTTTTGACTTAGATAGTTGGATGTACACATGCGACCCCAGAGTGAGACACACAAAATTAATCCCATTAACAATTAACCTACAATTGATTCACTGATACATAATGCATCATCCCTCTGTGAAGTGCAAGGGGGAAACATAATGAGATACACTAATTTTGTCATAGTTAGAAATAAATGCATTTATTACAATATATTTATGTAGTTTCAACTTTCCAATGTCGTGTTGAAACATGGAGACTACCTATATATAGGTTATACTATTTCAAATATGATAAATAATTTAATATTATATATATTACTATATTATGTGTACTTTTAATATATTTTTATTTTGGGCCCGGGCTTTTCTATGACATAGGCCACTGCACTCTCCAAGTCTCTCTCTAAATCTCTCCATTTCAATTATCCTTAAATCTCTCATCTAATTTAAGTTTCTAATCTATCATTCATCAGCATCAAATCTGGACATACTAACCATCACCATCCAAAATGGCAAATATTATGACAGGTCACAACCATTCCTAAAACTTTTATATAAAAACTAATAATTGTAAGGTATATTTATTTTCCACTTTCCAATGTCGTGCTAAAATATATATTGCCTAAATATAGCTTACACCATTTTTAATATATTTTTATTTTGGGGCCCCGGCTTAACACGGGCTTTGTTGGTAGTAAATACTAACAAGGGCACAAAACCCTCAAAAATAAAGCAAACAAAATGCCAAAGCAGGAAACTAGCATAAAACTATACCAAGCAGGGCCCGGGGAAACAAAAGTCCAAAACCAAGGAAATATGCCACAATCCAAGGTTTAGGTGGAGGATAATATGAAAGGCGGTTACCAATTTGTACTTAGCTGATGTGTCATTAACAAGGCATTGTGCAGAGACCAATTTCACCATTTAATTTACAAGTTGGGCCTGTTGGACATCCAGGCTCCAACTTAGGGGGAGTGTTGACTTATTTTGATTTTCTTATTATTGTATCGTTATCCTTACCTTATCAATTGTAACGATGTGCATTTCAATCCCTGCAATGAATGGAATATAGCTTGCAAATCGCTTATTTAAATGGGTTATCCCATTAGTTAAAAAATACAACATTTCAATCAATAAAGGTTGTACAACTTATACTCATGAAGTGGGTATGGATTATCACAAGACTTTTCCTCCTGTTGCAAAGATGGTCAGTGTATGTTGTCTCCTAACTGGCATTGCAGTGTAATGATTGCACATTTCATTAGATTGATGTTAATAATTGTTTCGTACATGGTGATTTAGATAAGAAGGTTTACACGAAGATTCTAACTAGATTCTCTCCATAGGGTGGAGAATTGCGTCTACAAACTTCAGAAGGCATTATATGACCTTAAAATGACTTTAAGACAAAAGTAATCTAAATTTTTTAGTGCTCTTTTGGCAGCTGATTGTTCTCAATTCAAAGCAGATTATTCACTCTTTAACACAATCACAAAAGGCATCTTCTACATATATGTTGGTTTATGTACATCGATATTCTCGTCACTGGAAATGACACTCAGCCACTTAATTCTTTAAAAGCTTTTTGAATATTTTTGGGAGAGAGCTTCTAGAATGGATTAATGTCAATCTTAATTTATGCATGCAAATAATCATCTATGTAGCGGAAATAAATCAAACTACAAGCGCACACTACAAGAAGACATAGTATTTTATGTGGAAACGTAAACTGGAAAAAACCACAGCCAAGATTAAGCACTATGAATCATACTACAGTTATAAGAGAATACTCACAATTCTTATCCAGTTGCCCCTCAACCTAAAAACTTTGTGATTCCCTTACATAGCTTCCTGCTGTAACGACCCCTTGCCTTTCTCTATGACAGATATAAGCACCTAGACGCCTTCTGAATGTTGTAATTAACTTCCCAAAATAATTTTCTACACTCAGAGATGTAGAAGACAAAAATCTCTAGAGTTGAACTTTAGCTCTTCAACTCTCAAAAAAAACTCTAGAGGAGAAGATCTCCAAAATATATTCCCCACTTAGAATAATGAGATCTCTATCTTAGGGTTGAGAAATAACCCTTTTTTATAGCCCCAATTTTATGCCTCATAAGTATATTTCAATCACAAAATGAGTTGGCATGAAACAGACAAGTTCCTTTTCAAATCGGACTAAAAAATTGCAAGTCAACGAACTTTCTGCACATGTCCGATCGGTCGGATGAATGGCCTGATTGGTCGGATTACCATTTTGCCCGGGTGAAAATTTCAGCACTGTTCTGCAAACTTCTGGAGGCCATAACTTTGTCATTTAAGCTTTGATTGAGGCAATCTTGGGCTTTACAGAATCTGCTCGAAATGAGCTTTCCAAAAGTTGGTCGCATGTCCATATCCGATCCTTGGTTTGTGAGATATGGTGTTTTTAATCCATGTTGTTTGTAAAAATATCACCTGAATTTGTCACTTTTTCTTCAATTTCTTCACTTCAGTGCATCCGGCAACCTAAATCATTATCGATACTCAATACTAATGGATTCAAGTTTTATCCAACCCATGAATTTGTTAACACAAAAATCTTTACAATATCCCCCTTTGGCAATTTATAGACAAAACTTCTTATACAATCAATCTACCCAAAAATAAAACAAAAAATACATCGAGTAAATTGAAATAGCAAAGAAATTTTATTTACCATCAGCTTTGGACTAGTTGCAAAAGAAACCATCTTCACTCCATCTGTCTTTACAAAAATTCTATTCTCTCCCTGAATGCAATATCTCCCCTTGTTTGTCCATAATTGACAAAGCTAATAATCATCATGTAGCAAAGTTGTCAACTTGGATCAGTAGTAGCTTCTCCTAAATTGTATCGTCGTAACAGCACTGGGGGTGGGAGCTTGATCATCTTGAATAGGGTTTTTTGCATGAAACCACCCACACTTGTATAGTTTGCTCGTGCAGTACAATGTGTGCAACTTCTTTGGACAGATCAGATTCAGATTTGATTATCTTTTTGCCAGATTTCTTATCTTTCAGCATAGATGGCTTTATCATATATGTGTCTCCTTGATTGAACACCATTCTAAATATCTCTTATGATCAAACACAGCAAATTAGTGTAACCCGCTCTAATACCAGTTGAAGGTTTTTAGGGGAGAGCTTCTAGAATGGATTAATGCCAGTTTTAATATTATATGTGCAAACAATCATCTACGCAGCGGAAATAAATCAAACTACAAGCACACATCATAAGAAGACACAATGTTTTATGTGGAAATTCAAATTGGGAAAAAACCAAGGCCAAGAATCAAGCACTATGGATCATACTATAGTTACAAGAGAACATTCACAACCCTTATCTAATTGTCCTTCAACTTAAGGACTTTGTGATTCCCTTGTACACCTCCCTACTGCAACGATATCCTACCATTCTCTGTGACAGATCCAAGTATTTAGACGCCTTCTAGATGTTGCACTTGACTTCCCAAAGCAATCTTCTACACTCAGAGAGGTAGAATACAAAAATCTCTAAAATAGAACTTCAGCCCTTCAACTCTAAAAAAAACTCTAAAGGAGAACATCTCTAAAATATATTCCTCACTCAGAGCAATGAGATCTCTGTCTTAGGGTTGAGAGAGAATTCTTTTTATAGCCCCAATTTTATGCCTCATAAGTATGTTTCGATCAGGAAAGGATTTGGCATGAAACATGCTAGTTCCCCTTTAAATCGAACTGAAAAATTGCAAGTCAGTGAACTTTCTGCACCTGTTCAATCGGTTGGATGAATGGCCTTTGGATTACCATTTTGCCCGGGTGAAATTTCAGTACTTTTCTGCAAACTTTTGGAGGCAATAACTTTATCGTTTCAACTCCGGTTGAGGCAATCTTGGGCGCTACGGAATCTACTTGAAATGAGCTTTCCAACGGTAGGTCGCATGCCCATATCCAATGTTCGGTTTGTAAGATATGCCCTTTTTAATCCATGTTGTCCGTAGAAAATCACCTGAATTTATTGCTTTTTCTTCAATTTCTTCACTTCAATGCATCCGGCAACTCAAACCATTGTCCATACTCAAAGATATGTAAAACGCAACACTAATAGACTCAAGTTTTGTCCAACCCATGAATTTGCTGACACAAAATCCTTACACTTTTCTATATAGACAACTGGTTCATCTCAACGATTTAGGCCCACTAAATTATTTTCTTGGCATGGAATTGCTCACCGTCAAAAAGGTCTTTTCTTTGCCAATGGAAATCTACATTGGACATTTTATATGATCTGGGCATGTTTGGTTCTATAATTTCAGCATATCCACTTGAGCAACATCTCAAACTTGGGTGACGGATGTTGGTTTACTTGAAGATGCATTACAGTATTGGTGTTTGATAGGCCGCCTCATTTATCTCACGACAAGGTAAATATTCTTTTACGTATTCACATTTTAATTTAGTTTATGCAAGCTCCGTGATGCTCACATCTTGTGTTATTGTCTTTTGTGATGTTGATTGTCCCACAACGTATGGTACCACAACTGATTATTGTACATCTTTTTGGCTCTAGACCCCTCTCATGCCGAACTGGGAAGCAACACACTATTTCTCAATCTTCTGCAAAGGTTAAATACAGGGCAATGACCCAAACCGCTTGTGAATTACAATGGCTTCATTTTCCTTTCACATCGGTCAATGATTCATCACTGTAATAACCAATTTGTAATTTACAGCACTAGCTGAAGTCATAATGGTCGTATAGGAGGGCTTAATTGACCACCATAAATAACATTTGCATAGTACAAGTAAAACCAATCCTATCACATGCATGAAAACGCAAATAATCCCTATTTTCTTTCTTGGCTTTTTATTTTTGTTGGCTAATATCTCAGCCATCCTACGTCCTTTGGTTTTCAGATTATATGGCCCCGATCTATGCCCTTTTCAGCCCTCACTTTCTCCGTTTCAGTGGGCCTCGTTGTGTACAAATCCCATGCACGATCTCACTCTAGTGATATGAGCTCTGAAAATGAATCATTAAATTTTACCCATTTACAAGTGTGGCTTAGTGGTTTTCATGGGTCGTTCCTTGGCGCAGCCCTAAATTTGGGCCAGGTCCAGATCTTAGGTTGTAGTACTCAGGACAGGTTTGGATGTTGAATTTGGGCCTGAATGTGGATTAAGGGAAAGAAAGCCTAACTAGAGCTCGGCTGGACCTAGTTTGAATAAGTAATGCTTATGGAACACCACTATCCAATTTGCCCAAATGACTGACAGAAATCCCATCTGGCACAGCCCAATTGACTGAATGGTGGGCTCGAGCCTGCAATGGCTGGTCCAGGCACTTGTGGTTTATTTCAGGCTTGGATCAAATATAAGCCTACCTTTTTAAAGGCCGGACTAGGCCATACATTCCTCAGCCCAACCAACACAGGCAAAGAAAACCCCTAGTGTAGCTGTCAGTTACCAAGTAAGGGATTTTTTCATAGGAGGCTTAGGTGGGCCCTACAAAAAGTTTTAGCACATACCTTACCATGCTTGTGATCCATTTAGGTGGGCCTCAAAAAATTCCTCCATTCTTGCAGGATCACCCAGACCCAAAATTAGCTGGTGGAGTGGCCCCCAGAGGTATTCAATAGGTTCCCCAATAAGGATCGGCTACTAATCTAAATTTCCGTATAAATGCCACCCTCTAATGGTATGGCCCCAAATTTCACTTCACTAGGAGTTAAGCCCATCCTTATTTCAAATTTATCACTTATAAAATAGAGAAAGAAATATCGCAAGCCCTAGCGAAATTTCATTCAAATAGAAGTTGAGCGGGTCCTTATTTGAAATTTATCACTTATATAACACTTAAGGAAATCTCACAAAAGTTTACTTGTCCTATTGTGTGGTCAATGTGATAGTTGACCAAACTGTATCTGAGTAAAATTTTGCTTGGCCCCATTCAAGACTTTGGCATTTATTTTGAGCAATTTATATTTTAAGTGGCCACACTTAAGAGATCAAGGAGACAGCCCACTTGTGAAGGGCATCTCAGCTCACCATCAATGCCAGAGATAAACCCCTAGCTCTAGCAGATCACAGAAGATGTAGAGCACCTGGGGATGATCCTTGGGACATGGACTAACATAGTTGACCATCCTTCGGCCATGTACAAGCCCAAAAAACAAAAAACTGACCGCACTTATGAAACACATGAATCTCTCGTGAGTCAAGTCTCAAGGATCCGGAGGGCTTGATAACTTTTTTAGGTCACTGTCTTACCCTGTGGCAACTAAATATAGCCATGAATCCAGAGAAAACAAAAATCAACTTCACGAGTACATTTATCTCCTACAATGGTGGATTATATCATCCTCAGTACAAGAAGGTCCAACCAGGAATGGTCAATGGTCAAACTAGCTCCTCCTAAAACATCGGCATATGGTTTGTTATCAGGACAGGAACCAAGTTCGATCCAAGGTGAGGCCCATCATATCAAACGTCCGCATTAGGCCTACACAGGTAGAGTATTCAAAGTTTCAAAAGCCTCAGAAAATATCTATGATGGCTTTCTTTTATTTATTTATTTATTTTTATTTTTCATCGAAATCTAGGATGGCTCTCAAACATCTAACCTACAAACACTCGTGATTTCTCAAATTATGGTGCAACTTGGAGACTCTCTATGAAACATCTGTTTTCTTTCTCAATTCAGCAGTCCAAAATGTCTGCTATTGGAGATCCAGCATCTTCTGTCTACATTCTCATAACCGAAATGCTTCAATTTGAAAAGGGCCAAGGAGAAGACTTCCATAAATGCAATAGGGGCAAGGCCTTTTTTGGGGCATACTTCAGTGAATTCAAGTTTTCAACCATGTTTACCAAGATGACACTGTTGTTTCTCTGTCTCCTACCTATGCCCTGCACCTCTGGTGATAAGGCTGCTGACTTCACCTACACCGGATTTCATGGTTCCAATGTGAGCCTCAATGGCGTAGCCATGATCACACCTGACGGCCTCTTGATGCTGACCAACACAAGTGAGCAACAGATTGGTCGCGCTTTCTACCCAGCTCCTTTGCAACTGAAGAACTCATCGAATGGTAATACCATCTCTTTCTCTACCACTTTCATATTCGCCATAGTCCCTGTTGTTCCAGACTTGGGAGGCCATGGAATTGCTTTTGTTATATCGCCAACGAAAGAGTTTCATGGGGCTCTGCCTAGCCAGTATCTGGGCCTCTTCAATTGGTCGAGCAATGGCAATTCATCGAATCATGTCGTTGCTGTTGAGCTTGACACAATCCTTAGCTCTGAATTTGGGGACATCAACAACAATCACGTCGGAATTGACATCAACAGCTTGAAGTCTCAGAAGGCCTCCCCTGCATCTTATTTTACTAGTAATGGGTTTAATAGGATAACCCTCACTGGCGGCAAACCCATACAAGTTTGGATAGAATACGATGATGAAGAAATGCAACTTGGTGTCACATTGGCACCTATTGGTGTTCCAAAACCAGATATTCCACTCTTAACAGCGACCATGAATCTTTCAGAAATCATCTCAGATTCCAGTTATGTTGGTTTCTCTTCATCCACAGGATCTTTGCTCACTACTCATTATTTATTGGGATGGAGCTTTAAAACCAATGGGCGGGCCCGGGCGCTCAATCGCCTGCGCCTTCCTACACTTCCAGAGCGAGGTTCTACACTTCCAGAGCGAGGTTGTAAGGAAAAATCCAAGGTATTGACAGTTGGGTTACCAGTAATTGCTACATTTTTCTCGGTATTGATCATATTGAACATCATTCTTACAGTGAGAAGGAAGATCAAATTTGCAGAGGTACTTGAGGATTGGGAGCGTGAATATGGGCCACATAGGTTCTCATTCAGGGACCTGTTTGTGGCAACTAATGGCTTCAAAGAGAAAGAACTTTTGGGGTTTGGAGGTTTCGGTCAGGTGTATAGAGGAATGTTAAAGGGTTCCCAAACACAAGTTGCAGTGAAGAGGATATCGCATGAATCAAGACAAGGAATGAGAGAGTTTGTTGCGGAGATTGTAAGCCTTGGTCGGCTCCGGCACCGGAATCTCGTGCAGCTCCTAGGGTATTGCCGGCGAAAGGGAGAGCTCCTTTTAGTCTATGATTTCATGCCCAATGGAAGCCTAGACAAGTTCCTGTTCGACCATCGAAAATCGAAGCTCAATTGGAGCCAGAGGTTTCATATACTCAAAGGAGTTGCATCGGGGCTTCTGTATTTGCATGAAGAATGGGAACAGGTTGTGGTTCATAGAGATATCAAGGCCAGCAATGTCTTGTTAGACAGTGAATTAAATGGAAAATTAGGCGACTTTGGCCTCGCGAGATTACATGATCATGGTTCCAATCCAAAAACTACTAATGCTGTGGGGACTATGGGTTACATTGCACCAGAGCTGACTAGAACCGGCAAGGTAAATACAAGCACCGATGTGTTTAGTTTTGGGGCATTCCTGCTTGAGGTTGCATGTGGGCGGAGACCGATTGATACTGGGGCCTTGCCAAAAAGGATGATTTTACTCGATCTGGTATCAGATTGTTGTAGGAGAGGAGCAATTCTGGAGGCTGTCGATCCAGCATTAGGAGGCGAATATGTGGTAGAGGAAGTGGAGTTGGTATTGAAGCTTGGGCTGCTTTGCTCACACCATAGAGCAATGGTTAGGCCCAGCATGAGGCAAGTTATGCGGTTCTTGGAGGGTGAGTGTTCTTTGCCCGAAATATCATTCGATGGTCCTGGTGAAAGTGTTCGATCAGTGAGGGGTGACGACGTTTTCGACGATATCAGTTCTCAGGACAGTCCTTCAGCTGCAGGTTCACTATCTGAAGGCTGATTATTTGGTCATATTCTGTGCAGCTAATTTGTATTTGTACGATTACCATGAAATGGATAGATTTTGCATTTTATTTGTAAGATTAACCTAAATGTGATCAGCATAAATTTGTTTTTTTATGATTAACATAAGTGTTAATGCACTTTCCTTCTTAAGGTTTATTAGTACACTAATCGAACTTTTCTTTCATTAACACAACATTTTCCAGTGGGCTAAGGATGTGTGTGTCAGAGACAGAGACAGAGAGAGAGAGAGAGAGAGAGAGAGAGAGAGAGAGAGAGAGAGAGAGAGAGAGAGAGAGAGAGAGAGGCCAGTCAACCCAGGACTGGCTCATCCTTAGCTGGATTTGGATTGTGTTAATAGGACCGTGGGCTGAGAGCCGGCCTACTTTCTTGGCCAATTGCTAAATGGATAGGGGAAGCATGACTTTAGCCCTGGCTTGACCCAATGTATTTCATGCAAATTGGGTCATCTATTTTGTAAATGAGCTTCTACTAGCCTAACATTCAGGACCATTGGATGGAATTGTAATTCTAGGCTTGTAACTTTCAGCCCCATTGGGTTGGCGAATCTGAGGTGCAGCTCAGTTAGGCCCATGACATTCCAAGGCCTAATTCATCCACTGTTTATCCTGCAATCCTGCAACCTAGGTTTAGGCTCAGCCCTAATTTCTATCATATAGCTGAATTGATTGATTTCCACCTTTGAGGCGTCCCTCATAACCTGCATCCAATGTTAGATCTCATTTAACCCTATATGATCAGACCCTACCCAACCCAACCTGATTCATTTGAAGTATCAAGCCTCTATATAATCAGTTTGATTGCAGGTCAAGAAAACTTATCACGAGTTATGCTCACTCCGAGTTAGCTGTACGGTTTCGTGGATCATCAGTTTCCACAGATCATTTTTCTAGAGAACAGCTCCTTACCTATGAGTAAGAAGTGCTTATTTTTTATTGGAGGTTCTGTCTGTCCTTATCTGTGCGAGTCATCGTTACCTTGTATGTGTGAGTTGTGTTTAAATCCTTATAGTTGAAAGTCTCCATTACAGTTGTAGGTAGTGTAAGTATGAGTTGTATTTGTATTTGGATCCTAGCTCCTTAATTGGTTAACAAAAAATAAAAAATAAAAAAGGATCATATTTCTAAACAGTTAACCAATTTAAATTAAACAACCCCTAAAAAATGCGAGCTATGTTCGTACATGTTATCTGAGTCAACCTGACTCAAACCTTTTATATTTGTGTTAGTTTTCCTAACTAGGCATATATATCAGGGTGGATTTAGTTAGTCAAATCCAGGTCGAGTTAGTGGGTCAAGTTAGATTTTGCAACCTAATTGTATGTGGACACCATACAAATAAGGTCGTTTACAGGGTTGCAAATATGTACCCAATCCTCCGATTATTGAAGGTTTTGACTTGTGAAAAATTGGGTTTGGAATGTGTTTTAAGTTTTGATTCACAAACAGGTTCGGGTCTAGAACCCAATTTAGGCTCCGATTAGTAAACGGATCTAGTTTCGGGTCCATATGGGTTTCAACCCGTGGACCCAGGACCTAATACAAGAGCCTTTTAATATTAAAAATTGTGGTTCAAAATTAACTTTGGTTTGACATTTTTATAGTTAATCTTAAAGATAGTAGACTTGAAGCATTGTTATAAATTGAACAAAATCCTTAATTTAAGGAAAAGCTAAAAAATTAAAAAGTTAAAAGAAGTTAGAATCAGTTTTGGATCTAAATCCCAACTCTCCCATTAGACCCGGTTTCAAAACCGAATCTGGGTCCTCTTATTGGAACCGGGTCCCAAACCAACAAAACAAGTTATGACTCAGAATTGGTTCCAAGACCGAAACCATTAGCCATTATTATAAGTTGACTAATATCCTTAATTTAAAGAAAAATAAAAACGTTAAAAGAAGTCAGAATCAATTTTGGATCTGGATCCCAACTCTCCCATCTGACCCGGTTCCAAAATCGAATCCAAGTCCTCCTATTGGAACCGGGTCCGAAACCAACAAAACAGGTTTTCACTTAGAATTGGTTCCAAGACCGGAACTATCATTTAGAAATGGATTTGGGTTTGAGTTTAGTATGGACCTGTTCCGAAATTGACTCGTTTGCAACCCTAGTCATTCATCTGATAACCTTGTATGGGATAACCCACCCATGAAATCAACACTTAAAACTGTTCTTTTTCAGGGTTCAATGATGATATTCTAACCTAACCACTGCATCAAATAATATTACTCTACAATTATTTATAATAAGAACAAGAAATTACTAGAAAAGTCACTTTAGATGTCCATTGCACCAAAAAGGACCAAATAGTTTTTACATAATGAAACCAGCCTTCTCACCAATTTTTTTTACATTTTTCAATGAGTGAGGGCATCGTCACCAAACAAACCTTACATATGGGCAAATGTTTTTGTCGAGCAATGATTACGTCGCACACTTTATTGTTTGTAAGATATAATAATAATCCGCATTGTCGGGCAACAATGTCATTGTCCGACGAATTGATTCTAGAGTTAAATGGACATGCGACCGTCTGCAACAAATGCAAAACAATTTAAGAATCCTCCATTTACAACGTCCTTGACATTTTCCGAGCAAACCTATACCAATTTGTCCAACAACAAATGCAAACATTATAAAAATCATCCTCTTATGACATTCTCCATTTACTACATCATCCATACAAACATTGGTTAGCATCACCAATGCAAACATTATAAACATAAAAATACAAAACCCTTCATCTACATACTAACAGGTCATACAACAAAAAAGGAGTAATTATTTACAAGAAAAAAGGAGAAATTATTTATAAGAATATATTCTCTATTTAGGAAAAAAAAAGCTACAACAACTTATTTACATTCAAGCTCCCCCATATTCATTACCTACAACTTTAAAGCATATCTAAATCTAGCCACACATTAACTCATTTTCAACATCTTACTCTAAAAACACAAACACATCAAAACGTGAATCAAATAAGAGCAATGCATCTTCTCGACATAGGGATGTGCTGCAAATGAGACGAAAAAATGGCAGACCTTGCCCCATTCGTAGACTTTTAGAAACATTATACATATCTGATTTAAGGGGTTTGAGGTAGGCTATGGTTTTGAATGGGAAGATTGTTTTGGTGGTGGCATAGGAGGTGATGAGAAGAGAGAATGATGGTTTTTTTTTAAATAATGGGATGGAAGTTAAATTTGGAAGAAGGTGGAGGTAGAGATGGAGACAAAAAAGGACGTATGTGTGATTCGCTGTTAGGAGAAGAAATGGCTTAATAGCAGGAGATAGAAAATGAGCACCATATAAGAAAGAAAGTTTGTAAGAGAGGAGCACTGTATAAGAAAGAGAGTTTGTTGGAGAGGAGCATCAAATTTGTAGAAGAGGAGATGCAATAAGGTAGACGGAAATGGGAAATGGGAAATGGGAAATGGGTTTTACATCCAAATCCATTGTGCAAAGGAGCGATGACGTCGTTGCTCCACTCGTGTATGGGAAAATAAAAACAAAAAAGGCTCAAGGGGATGACTCTTATTTCAAAATATTTATTGGGACCTTTTTGGTTCAAGGGCCTTGTAGGGTCATTTTTCACATTTGTCTAAGAAATATGTCAAAAGTAGTTAGATACTTAGATGGAGGCTGGATCCTAGTTATGTGGGTCATGCCGGTGCTTAGCATGGATTATTATGCTAATACTATTTTAGATTGGAAAGGAAAATGTCTACCAATCAGATGTTTTCAAATTCATGATACCTTAATTGGTCCCACAATGTCTCCTGTAGGCAGTGTGCTATACACAAAAGAATCAATGAGATAGATGGCTCAGCTTCATTTGGTTGTACATTTGAAAGGTTTTCCCGAAATGAACCCTTCATTTTCTCAAAAGAAAGTGATGCAAGAATCTTGTGCAGGCTAGAGGTCTCATGCCCTCGATTCTGTTATATATGTCTCATTCAAAATAGATATTTCATATTGCAAAAAATAATGTACGGAGAAAATCACCAATATTGAGAAGGAATGGAGTTTTGACTTTTGAGTCGACATATTCATCTGGGATTGCAAATGGGTCAAGTTCGAAAAGAATCTATTGTATCCAGATCTAGATCCTTTTTTGAGGGGATCATTGTTTGGACCTCTCAATGGAATTTGGATCTACACTCTAGGGAAAAGGGTATTATTTTCGGTACGTAGGCTCAATGATTAGTAAGGATGGGGAGATTGACGAAGATGTGGAGCATAGGATAAAAGTCGGATGGTTGAAGTGGAGACTAGCTTCTGAAGTACTTTATGACAGACGAACGCCAATGAAATTGAAGGGCAAATTTTACAGGACAGTGGTTAACACCAACTATGACATATGAAGTGGAATGTTGGCTAATTAAGAAGACGCATATTCATAAGATGGATGTAGCAGAAATGAGAATGCTTAGTTGGATATGTGGTAAAACTAGGAAAGATAAAATTAGAAATGAGCGCTTTTGAGAGCATTTAGGGGCAGCATTAATAGGGGATAAGATTAGAGAAACTCATTTAAAATGGTTTGAGCACGTTAATCATAGGCCAGTAATGGCACCGGTGAGAAAAAGTTTGGCTATAAAGGTGGATGGTCCATCAAGAGGTAGGGGTAGGCCGAAGAAAACATTGATGGAAGTCATTAATTCAGATTTGAAGAAGTTTAACTTATCGATGGATTTGGCTCAAAATAGAATGGAATGGAGAAACAGAATTCATGTAGCGGACCTCAACATGGTTGGGATAAGGCTTTGATAATAATGATGACTCCTCTAAAGAAAAGGGTTCAGCTCTTTCTGATTCACTAGCAGAAGTGTGCGATGGTATGCCCTTACCACTAGCCTAGGAGGGATTGATCCTGAAAAGGTAGATAATTTCACAAGTCATGGACCACTTATCGATTAAACAAAAACTTATGTACCACTCACTCCAACTAGAAAAATAAAATATAAGAAAGAAAAACAGAGAAAAGTAAATGGGTGGCAAAATGACTAGATAAAGAAGAATTTGCGGCTAGGTGATTGCTTAAAATTTTCTTTGCAAAATCTACACAAAGAGCTTCTAAATACACTAGGTTTTTCCTCAACGCACACAGTCAAAATTTAATTTTAAAAAAAATTCTAAACTATCCCCCCCTCCTTCCCCCCTCCCATCCTCCTTCCTCCACTTCTCTTCCCACCTCCGCCCCTTTCTCTCCCTCCCCCTCTCTCTTCCAATGGCTCCTTCTCCCTCTCTCTCTCTTTCTCTCCTCCTTTCTTCTCTCTCTCCCTCCACCTTCCCCTCCCTCCACCTACTCCCTAACCCCCACCGTCCCTCTCTCTCCCTTGCCCTCTTTGTTTTCTCTCTCCATCCCCTCTACCCACTTGTCATGCCCCGATCCCAGGAATTTGGGGATTTGAGTGGGCCCCCAGGGCGTGGATACGTAATTCCGTAGGAATCCATGCCCTGAAGAATTATGCACGAATTCCTACAAGGGAGATTCCACAGGAACGTGTGAGGTATGCTGACACACGTACAAACATAATTTATCATAAACGAAATCCTGCAAAATACTCTGTAATTATCAAGAGCACACGAGTTCATAGTCTATTAACTTTCAAAAGTAAAAATATCTATATATACATATGATAGTGTTGAAGTCTTTAAATACATTCTCAAGAAGACTGCTTAAGTGTTTGATACAAAAAGGGGCCCTAAACATAACAATGATATCTCCTGAATATAGTCGCGCTCCGTGGGATGGCTAGTAAAAGACGGCGCCATCTTTCCACTCATCTACATCCTGAGGTACCGTTGGGGTATCCTCTGGGTGCGTGTCAGTGTCCGCGTTGGAACCGGAAGCTGGACCTGCAATACCAATGGTGACACTGTTAACATGACAGTTAAGCAAGTACTGAGGCATATGGGACAAGTATAACATAATATATCAATAAGAATAATCATTGAACATGATGCATGAGTGAGGAATTACAACTTAAATGTCATACATATTGATTGGCAACCACGACGCTCTATTCTCCCAAAAAGGGAGCATACACATATCGTATAGGTCGCTAGGGGATCAGGCTAGCTTCCCGAGGAGCGCCGACTACTCCTCCGTAAACCTACTACAGTGGTGACTTACATAACATATACCCAAAAGGGCGTAAGCTGAGTGGTGCCGACTCATATCCAATCGTATCAGTTATATCGTACCCTTGGTTAACAAGCTCGCACTCATTAGAAGCTCTGGCTTGTCAGACACTCACTCATTAGAAGCTCAGGTCTGAATTGCCTAAGGGTTTTACTAAAAGAAGTAATTCATGTTGAAGGGGGTATATCATAACAATATGGATGCATTCAGCTTAAGTGAGTACCCAAGGAATTGCTACCTTCACCCCAAACAGTAACCTATAGTGCCCAAGGGCATTCAACACAATGTACACATAAGACGTTCGGTGTCATGGTGTTACCGTGTCTTGGTGTTGCCTTGTGCATACGGGACACCCTTCTTATGCCAACATCCATGACTTGCCATTGGGAGACCCTTCGGGAATCATTCATTCTCTCCAACATGTACTTACCATTGGGCCTCTGTGGTGGTATAGAAGGTGCCAATACTAAGGTCCTACAACATCATTGAGAGTCCCTAACATCCTATTTCACTGGGTTTTTACGGCTTAGCCGAGTGGGTCAGAATCTGTTCGGATTTTCAGGCGCATTTACGGCCCAACCGTATGTTGGCCTACGGCTTAGCTATGCTAAGCCTACGACTAGGGTATGGGGAGGCTACGGCGTAGCCATAGTGCATTCCATAGTGCAGCTGTGTGCAAGCCGTAGAAGAAACTAGGTTCCATGAGCTCTCTGGAAAGCTCGCTGTAGGGAGACCTATGGCTTAGGTACAGGCTGGATACGGCTTAGCCGTAGTGAAATCCACGGCTCAGCCGTAGGTGAGCCGTAGTACAAAATCGGGTTTTCTTGCTCTCTGGACTTTGAGCCGTAGATGCTCACGGCTTAGCCGTAGCTTCGCCGTAAGCTTCAGAAACCTGAATACAGTTCTATAGTTCAATTCCAATTTCAGTCATTACAGAACCTATATTGGGAGGGGGTTCTATGACTTACTAGGAGTACCCAATTAAGGTGTTCTGTACTCCCACACCCTCTATTTCCATTTTTCCCTTCCCACTTGATTCATACCCCACTGGCAACCAAGTAACAACTTAATTCATACACCCCCATTAAGAAGAGACTGCAGTGGGAAGAATTAGAAGAACTAACTCAACATGCAATGAACAATTACACATGCAGTGCATATAAGCTCAAGTACTTGCCTTTTCTAACAGTGCTAACCCTCTCAAACTCCCTTCCTTGCTGTGTGCTCAGGAAAATCTCTGGAATGAAATGGGTTCTCTACAAATGACATGAAATGTGGAATATGGAGGCTTAGATTTACATGCATGTCATGTAATTGAGTCTCTTAGTCTCTAACATGCTTACAGAGATGCATTGGAGATACAATTCGCACCTTAGGTTTGTAGCTTAGATGGGAGTGTGATTCCTAGAGAGGTGGAAGTGCCCAAGGAGAAGAAGATGATGAAGATGAAGATGGATTTAGTTCTTCCTTCCCAGCTCTAAGGTGAAATAGAGAGATGAAGTGAGAGAGAGCTCCAACAACTGAAACGAAGGAGGAAGGAGCAGGGTATGTGGAGCTTCTCTTTTAAACATAATTTCTCCTAGAGTTGCATGCAAGCCCACTAGTTTCCAGAAATTTCAGTTTAGACCAAAAGGACCTCAATTGACCTAGGATGAGTCCGGATTAACTCGGGCTCAACACAAAACATGATCTCTGCGTAAAGTTACACGAAAGGAAATGGACGAGGTGTCCAAGAGGTGCAGGGACAAATTACGAAAAGGTCCTTAACTACTAAAGTGGGGCCGAACTCCACTTAACTCCCTATCCGAGGCCCAAACCCGATAATTTTTGGATTAAATTAGCCTTAATCCAGTTCAATTAATATAGAATGAGCTTAATTAACGTAAATCAAGATTAGTGGGATTTGGGACCTTACACCACTCCCTTTCCCCTTTCTGTTCCATTGACGTTGGGAACGTACATGTGGGGGGAGAGAGAACAAAGAGGGAGTTGGAGAGGAGGAGCGAGAGAGAGGAGAGGAAGAGAGAAAAAAAAGAGGGAAAGGGAGAAAAAGGGGTTGAGGGGAATGTGGAAGGGGAGAGAGAGAGAACAAAGAGAAAGGAGAGAGAAAAGAGGTAGAGGTGGTGGGGACTGGGCAAAAGGGGTGGACGGGAAGGGGAGGAGGGAAGAGGTGGGAGGGAAGTAGGTGGGGGTAGTTTAGGAATAAAAAAATTGACTGTGTGTATTGAGAAAAAAGCCTAGTGCATTTAGAAGTTCTCATCTACACACATCCATATAATTGTTTTTTAAACCTTTTCACTTTCGGAAATCCACTAGACAACAACATGATAATCACTAAATAAAGCTCAAATCAAGGGTTAGAATGATTGCATCAAAAGACAAAATTTAACGGGAAGACAAAAGAAGAAGACATTCATACACATAACAACGGATCTGGTTGGGATCAGTGGATTGTCTTGGTGGATAGGTAACCCATTCCCATAGCACCTGCTAGGGATGGATCCTTGGTGGGTGCCTGGTTTCTCCCACTCATCGCCAGTGAACCAACTTAACAAAAATAAGTAAATAAATAAATAAATAAAAACAAGAAAAAAAGGATCAAGTTTGGAGTTTTCGAGCCCAAACATGTATGGATCAAGAATGGACTTGCTTTTAATTTTAGAGCTTTTTGTAAATATCCCCCTGGTTTTTAGGATTTATGAATAGGCCTCTATGGTTTTAGTATTTGCAAATAGGGCCTTGACTTTTCATTTTCATATCTTCCGTATCTCCTAAATCAGTAGCCTTCAAACCATCCTAATTTTTTAAAGTAAAATGACATTCGTGCCCATCTCTTTTATCTATACATGCTTAATTTCAAAAGCTTAAATTTATTTTTATCTAAAGCTTGTAATATTAACAACTACATTTATTGCCAACAAAATAACTTTACTTAAATCCATTTTTCTCAATGTAGGCCTATTTCATTAAATCAAAATTGATAATAATTACAATAAACGCTTGTATATTTAATTAGTAAAAATTGATCTAACTGATGCAAGACACACCATTGGATTGATAAAAGTTACAAAATATGTGATTAGACTTCATATTCATCGGATAGGGGGACTTAGAATTAAATAATGGTTTTTTGTAAATAATAATGCAGTCATTTTTGTTTAATGGATATAAGGGCAAAGTTGTCATTTTTTAAAAAAAAATCAAGACATACTAACCCATTCTTGTAGGAATACTAATTTTGAAGACATGATAGGTATTAAAAGGTAAAAGTAGGAGCCTATTTAAAGATCTTGAAACCATAGGGGCCTATTTAAAAACTTTAAAAACCTTAGGGGGTATATGCAAAAAACTCATAGTTTTATACATCCAATGTTTTTAGGTTCCAAATCTGTTTTTGCTAGGGTGAGAGAAGCTGAATAATTGGACAATCAAATATCCTATTCCAACCCTAGATTAAAAAAATTCTTTCCTAAGATCATGAGGCTACTTCTCCAATGTAAGATTCACATGGTGGTGGTGACGTCACCTACCATCTATTTCTTACATCCAAATAGCGTTCTGACATTCATCAAAACTACGCATTAGAAGGTCACCTTGAACTTTTTAATAGAGCATATTCTAAAATAGTTTATTTGTAACATTGACATAAGGTGGTTGAACAACCATGGTTATATTTAAAAAAAACAAAATAGTATTCACAATCATTGAAATACTTGTATATTGTAGACATCCATGCATACTTAAATGGAAATGAATTTAAACACGTATTAATATTGTCACATATATGAAAATATAAAATAGGGGATTTTACCTGAAAAAACCGAACAGATGGGTCCTACACTAAAGAAGACCTTTTTAGTTATAATAGCACTAGATTAATCCTGAGGTAGTGATCTGATTAAATTTCTGGAGAAAGCAGAAAAGCGACATTAATAGCCGTCAATGACGTTAACATCGCTCTTTTATATGTTACCAAAGATCAACATTAACGTCCCTATTTACTAGTAAAGAGCAACATTTCCCTCTATAAATTGAAGACTTTAGAGATGTGGAGGACATGTTTGGATATCCTGATGGTACCACAGAAACATGACACATGACATCGCTGGTATAGATTTTTCTTTTATCTCTAGTAGTTTTGTTATTGTAGTTTTAATACGAGATTCTTTTATACTTTCTTTTTGTTTTGAACACAACCATTTTCTTCCAAACCTTAGAATATAATGAATGTGAGATTGGAGTACAGAAATGGGCATTGTGTATAGTTTTCCATTTGGTGAGAGAATGCGTGCTATTATCTTTAGATATGGATCGCTAAACAGAATGTGGAATAAAATTATGTGTGTAGCTAAAGTTTGTGTTCACCAAAGTAAAACACAATTATGAGATTGCAACCATTTTGTTGACATATTGTCTAGATATTCATATCTGAAGATCAAACTTATAAGATAATATCAACATCGATCCACTCTCTCATCAAATGGAAAAGCTAAATGAATCACCTTTTTTTGTATCCTTATCTTTTATTCACTCTATGCTAATGCTTGATAGGAAAATGGTAGTGTTTTTATGGGAGCAATAGTCATGTTGCTCTTTGCTTTTTTTCTTAATTGTTTTTAAAATAGGACGTAAAGGACGTTAACATTCCTAAATGACACTAACGTCTCTTTTTAACAGTAACATCACTTGTTATCATAGATATATTTATATAGGACCAACGTGGAAGGAATCATTTTAGCTTTTTCATTGTCCACCGCTGGATAATTTATCAAACATATTAGTTTCCAATAAGTGTAAAAGTAAGAAACAATATTAAATAAGAGAATGATAATGTAGTTTAATTACCTATAACAATTGAATAGGACTTAAAAAGGTATTAATAACATAATTTTCTTTTCTGGTTTTTTTTTTTCCCGCAGTGATAGCCACATCCAAATCAACATCCACATCCATTGAATTCAAATTGTCTTCCCTTGGTAATGTAACTACTCTTGAAAGCATTCTGTTCAAGTTTGCAAGACATAAGGTTTAAACTCTCTAAACAATTTAAGTACTTATGGTTGCCACCTCGAACTATTAGCATTCATGACTATTTGGCTGTTAACTAAGAATAACAAGTAAGCCCTTGTATTCAATATTTCATCATTTTCAACCTTAGGCCTGAAGTTGTCTTCTAACTATTTGAATTTTATGGTTACTCCAATTTTATCCCTGTTGGGCCTTGGAGCTATACCCAACAAATCTTCACATTTTTTAGTATAAAATCTTTACCATATGATTGAGCCTTTTATTAACATAGGTTCGAGCTTAGCCTGACTCAGAAATGTCCAAAACACTTTTATCCTTGGTTGACATCAAGTTATGAAGTTCCTTGTTTTTTTTTGTAAGTGATGTTGAAACCGATTCACATGGTGCCACGCATGTAGGGGTCGGCCTAGGCCTGGCCGAACAAGATCTAGGCCCAGCCCAAAAGTTAATCCTTAGACCTAAGCCCGAATTGGGTCTTAAATCCCTACCCTGAGCCCAACCTACATAAATTAAGTTGAGCCTGAGGCCATATTAATAATATTTTATTTTAAAAAGGTTCTTAAAAATTGTATATGACTGAAGCTTACTTGGCTATAATGCATGAAGTTGTAGCGGACATCATGCATTCAAGTCCCTCTATCCACAAAATATAATTTTTTGCATTCTCACTAGGGCCGGGCTGGGCTTTGAGATTTTTACCATTTTGCCCAAGCCTGGCCCATATATTAAACGGGCTCGATTTTTTGTACAACCCTGGCCCTACTATTAATGGGCTTAGATTTTCATTAAAATGGGTTGGGCCTGTGTCGGGCTTGGGCTAGCCTGATCCATGAGCACCTTACACATATGCCTGATTTTTCATTGTTTGCCTATCCATCATCAGCAATAGATTTATAACTATCTAGAGATAAGTAATATCCTAGTAATCTTGCATAAAAACAAACAAACAAAGCAAAAGCAAAAAATTATCATATTCGGAAAGTTTATGGTCTTTTGATTGCTCCTCTATTGCTTTGCTGATGAATGTGCCATATTTATGATCAAATGGATATCATAAAAGTAGCTGTAGAGAATGGAGGGCTTTTAGATCTCCAAGTATTTTCATGTTCCTTCTTGTGGTGGATCTATTCCCTGATCACTAGATTGCTTGCATTGTACCGTTTCTGCTCATTAATTTTTTAGATTTCCAGTTTGTTGTTTCTGATCTAAATTACATAAATCTGATCTAAATTACATAAATCTATTCCTCTTCTATTATGCTACAAGTTGGACCAGTCATTTCTATATTTCTGGTCAGTCGTTTTTCGTCACTTTGTTGGTTTAGTCTTGGAAGAGTATTTAACTGCACTTTGATGGTTTAGTCTTGGAAGAGTATTTAACTGACCCCTAGAAGAACATTGTCCTATCTTACATATTTTTGATACCAATTGTTGTGGCTTTGAAGCCACCTGTTATATTGGGTTAGGGCAAACAATCAACCATCCACGACACACATAGAGAAGAAGATAAGCATGCAATAGCCATGACACACAAATTTTACGTGGTTTTACCATGAAGGCTACCTCTACAAGTTATGAGCATCTACTCGATTTCAATATAAATAAGTCTTAATCTTGCTTTCCCACACTAATTGGTGGGTCAAACTCTGAGCAACACAGGGAAGAGATATCTCACTTCTCTTACACAGAGTCTCGGATAATATTACATCAATATATAATTTTTGCTTTCTTGGCATCTAAGAAATTCTTTTTTGGCCCCCAAAAAAGCCTTAATGTATTTACTAAAATACCTTTAACCCTGAATTTGATCATTGGCTAACCCAAAGAACTAACTTGGTTAAATTAAAATACAAGATATAAATCCAACAAGTGTTGTTCATCACATTAGCCATGTAGTTGACAACTATACACTTCTCCCTCCCTACCCTGCAAGTTACAAAAATGATCCACCCTAATCCAGGATGCCCTGTTCACATCCTCCCCACACCTATGTTTTGGCAGTTTGACAATTATCTAGATAGGCACTACAAAAGAAGCCTTCAAACTTGAAAATTTAGATCAGCACTCTACTTAAAATTTCTCCTATGCTCCTCTCATTCCTTTCTGCATTTGTTTACTATAACTTCTATTATGAAAGCTTCCCATGATCCTGCCATCCATTGAGTTTTTTATCAGATGAAATTGATACGTTCTAGATGACGTCAACATCATGTCTGATACCAAAATTCAATCTTATGTCCTCAATTGTCTCACCTATTTCTCATCTATTTGCTTTCTTTTTTAGATAATTGTTAACCCTTTCATGCAAAATTTCCATTTTCAATGATTTCTTTGTCACTTCATTTTCAATCACCCAACCCAACCCAACCCAAATTTTCGACACTATTTTCTGTTCGAAAATGACTTGGTTTAAATGTGGTTGACTCTAAATAAGTTTCCCTGGTAGAAACTTGATGTTAGTTGGAGGGATATTGTGGCACCAATGCAAGTATTTTAGCATATGCATGGTGGGACACTTCAGACGCCTTTGCCGTGTGGGCATATAGTTGTCTGATAGCATTCTCTTTGTCATTATTCTTAATTTCTAGATAGAGACTTATGGTATTAATATCATTTCATATGACGTTTTTTACACTTCTGGCAGCTGCGGTCAAAATGGTTTGTTGCTGGTGCCACAGTGCCATGGACTCTCTCTCTCCCTCCCACCCTCTCTCTGTCAGATCAGCTGTCCGTCGAATTGATGGCCACAAATAAGCTCATTAGAATAAAAAATGCCCATTTCAAAGCATGATCCTAAAACTAGTTAAAAACCAAGTTAATATTGCCTAAAATGTTCGGCCCGTCACATGTACCAATTGTTATATGGAAAAGTCCAAAACAAAAAATGCATTGCAACTCAAATGATACAACTTTTGTACCCTTTATGCTACATTTCTTTATTTTATTTATACTTGAAACGTTCTAAGTAATTACTTATTTGCATGTGTTAACTGCATGGGTCAGCGAAGCCATTGCAGAGCTGCAACCCTATTTGCAGAACTGCAACGCCACACTGTAGCCGCCTTAGCTGTAGCCACACTACAACCCCATTGTAACACTTGTGCGCAGCCGAAGATGTGGATTTCCATACTAGTGATGGAGTCTATAAATGGATAGCTCTGCTGCTTCGGTTAAGTGTGGAAGATGATCAGAGTGAGGCTTGGCTGTAGTTGGGTTTGGGGATGAGAGTGAGAGTGATCTTCCTCTTGTAATTCATTCCTTATAGTGATATTCTTTCCGTCTTCTCCCGTGGATGTAGGCTCAAGCCGAACCACGTAAATCTGTTGTAATCATCTTTTTGTGTGGTGTGTTTTTCTCCTATTTGTGTTTTCAAATTTGTGCAAAATCACAACAGTATGGATTTGAATTGCTAGGAATTCTAAGATATATATTTAAAAAATCAGATTCTTAAAAAAGAGGAAATTCTAAAAACAACATTCCTAAATGACTAAAATTGAAGAAACATGGATGAAGATCTATAAATAGCCATTAACTAGTCTTCTCCCTTAATGAAGAGGAAAGTGAATTAAAGTTATCATCCTAGTAAATCAAATCTCGGAAGGTTAGATCTAGTTATGTATACACGTTATATCATTTACTTCTTGCACTTTTAACATTCCTTTCTTTCAACCTGTTTTTCCAAGAACTCCCAAAGGTCCAAAACCATGCAAACAGAGGGCCCTAAGAAAATTAAAAAAGAAGATATAAAAGGACAAAAAATTATTCTAAAAGAAAGATGCAGTCAAAAAGTTCAAATTCACCAACTCTATAACCAGAAGATTATTCAATACTATTTTTTTTATTACCCCACCCAACAGAGCTCGACCCAAGGGAAAGCCTATAAGGAGCAGTTCTTCAATAATCTGTTTGAAATCCAGATTTAGAACCCATATTTCAGAATCGTTGACTAAATAATAACAACTATCTACAAATATTAATTTCATCTACGATGAAAAATACCGAAAAGATCAACAGCGGTTACAATCAACAGCTTATCTACTTATGAAACAATGCTAATTATTTTCCACAGACCTCATTATCGCTATGAGAAAATTATCCGCATGGTGAAGTGGTGGCTGATAAAGATCCGTAAATTCACATAAAAAACTTTCGTTTTATTAGAAATCTCAGCAGCTGTATTTAGTTTAGAAGAACCCTGATCTTTAGCAACTGTGCAATGAAACTTCGAATCAACGGCCTCCAGATAGGTTTGACTCTGCATATGATGATGAAGATGCAAAAATCGACTTCCCCATAGTGAAAGTAAAAGGATACAGACGCCCCATCTCCTTCAACATTTCTTCTTCAGCGGCTGATGCAGCTGCTGTGCTCCACTCACTTGATGAAAATTCTGGCATAGGACAATCCCCATCAAGGAACTGCATCACCTGCCTCATGCTAGGCCTACATGCAGCCATGGGGTGAGAGCACAATAGACCAAGCTTCAACACCAACTCCATCTCTTCTTTCACATACTCATTCCCCAATCTCACATCCCTTGCATCCAGTATTTCACCTCTCTTCCAACACTCTATCACCCACTCCACCAATGTCATCTCCTCCAGTGACTCCCTCAATCCTATTGGCCTCTTCCCACAAGCTACTTCCAGCAGAAATGCCCCAAATGCAAACACGTCGGTGCTCGTTGTCGCCTTCCCTGTTTGAATAAGCTCTGGTGCAATGTAACCGAGGGTACCCACAACGTGAGTGGTGTGAGGATTAGTTCCATGATCATATAATCTCGCCAGACCAAAATCGCCTAGCCTTCCATTAAATTCACCATCTAAGATTACATTGCTAGCTTTGATGTCTCTATGGAGGACTACCTGCTCCCATCCCTCATGCAGATAGAGAATCCCAGATGCTACTCCTTTGATAATTCGAAATCTTTGGTTCCAGCTGAGGATTCTGTTCGGCTGATCAAAGAGGAACTTGTCAAGACTTCCATTGGGCATGAAATCATAGACTAGAAGTAGCTCCCCCTTGCGACGGCAGTAGCCAAGGAGCCGAACCAAGTTCCGGTGCCTTAGCCGTCCGAGGCTCACGATTTCAGCTACGAACTCTCTCATCCCCTGTTTTGATTTATGAGAGACTCTTTTCACTGCTACTTGAATTTTGGAAGAGGGCAACACCCCTTTATATACCATACCAAAGCCCCCAGTTCCTAGCAGCTCTCTGTCTCTAAATCCCTTGGTTGCTTTAAAGAGATCCTCATAAGAAAACCTATGAGGCCCATATTCACGCTCCCAATCTTCAAGTACTTCAGCATATTTAATCTTCCTTCTCACTATAAAACCAACAATAAAGAGAGTGAGCAGCAAGAAAAACACAGCAATTGAGGGTACCCCAATTGTTAAAACCTTGGATTTCTTCTTGGGTCCGACCCTTGGAAGCTTGGGAAGGCGAGAGAGATCAAGCTCTTGAGCTGGACCGTTCATATTAAAGGTCCATCCAAGAATATAATGGGATGATGATAATAGTGTGCCCGTTGCTGCAGAGAAACCCACATACATGGAGTCCTCGATGACAGGGGAAAGATCTATGGCTAATGACAACAGCGGAATATTGGGCTTGGCTACATTTGTAGGCGACAATGTTACATTGAGCTGCTTCTCTAAACTGCTATATTCTATCCATACCTGAATTGGGCTTCCACTTCGAAGGCTGAAGTTTCTGAAACTACCATTTCCATTGGTAAAATAACCCGCAGAAGCTGCTTTAACAGAGGTTAAACCGTTAACATCGACTCCTACATGGTTGGCGTCTATGTCTTTGAATTCAATGCTATTGGTT
This sequence comes from Sextonia rubra, assembly GCA_037013555.1. NCBI lineage: Eukaryota > Viridiplantae > Streptophyta > Magnoliopsida > Laurales > Lauraceae > Sextonia > Sextonia rubra. The sequence goes on from JASUAD010000001.1 coordinate 130,487,817, forward strand.
GTGTCAAATTCGATGGCAAGCATATGATTCGATGAATTTCCGTTGTTGGAATTGTTGAAGAGACCGAGATATTGGCTGGCTAAAGCTGCAGTGAGATTTTTGGAAGGCGAGATGACGAAGGCCATACCATGCCCAGCCAAAATGTTCTGTCTGGAGACAATGGCCATGACGAAGGTGGTAAAGAAAGAGAAGGCATTACCAGATGAAGAATTCCTGAAGGGGATGGGAAGGGAGTAGAAGGCATGTCCAGTGCCTAGGCTTGAAACGTCAGTTAGCCTCAAGAGACCCTTGGGTATGATCTGGGCTGCCCCGTCTAGGCTCATGTTCTTTTCAGCTGTAAGAAATCCGTTGAATTTGAGATCAAAGACTTCAGATTGTGAAGCAACAAGATTCATGAAGAGAAACGGGACAATGATCTTAGAAATCATCTTTCTTCTAGGTTCTAGCACCCCGTGCAGAGATGCAAGTCATGCAATGGAATCATGCTGTTGCCTATAACATGAGAAAAACGGAGTTATAGTCCATCAATCCGCGGAGTCCAGGTGCTGTCTCTCTGTTGATTAACAAGACTCAGGCAATAGAACTTCACTGTGGGTCCACCTGTTGAAAATCGATCCATAGGAGGATTGTCTTCCACGCGTTGGGCGACTAGTGCAGTTTAGCTATACGGAGCCCACTTGGACCACCAGTGTCCAGTGCAACTGCGTTCAGACCTAATTTCTTCTTCATTAAACATTTACTTACCATTAAATTGAAATTAAAAAGAAAGTTTTTTTTTATCAAAGGACCATTAAATTTTAAGGCATGTGTAATTAAGGGTTAGAATAATGTGGCCAGTCTGGTCTTTGGTATGATCCTTACTCACAAAGAGACCATTATAAATGATAGGAATGTATCCAAGTGGACCTCACAAGCTAGACTACATTTACACAATATGTAGTTTGTTTGTAGGTGAAAATCTTCCTCCACATAAATGGACACCTTCCCCTCTTGGATCTCCCCAAAATACATTCTATGATGAGTTGGTCTCACTGCAATAATGAACATATGATTATTGATTAATACGCTAATTAATATGTTCAGATGTATTATTAATCACATTACTAATGGGACTAGCTTTTATGTTAGAGTAAAAATTCAGAGATATCCTATACAAGTGATGGCATCCGTTTTTGAGTAGATAGGATTTTTAGTAGGTAGTATAACATATATTTCCTTTCTCCTTTCTTTGGGGGAGCAAGCCACTTAGGGGATGAACTCTCTTTTGCATGAGCCCCTCTAGCCCCTTGAGCCTTAGCTTCCCTTGATTTGGGTAATTTTTGATGTGTGACATGCGTACTCCCTTGAGATTCTAGCTCAACACTGTGCCAAGGCAGAATTCACAAGGGATAGTTACATTCTTCACGCATGTGAGGTCTACTCAATGGCATCTATCAGTGCATATCTATACTATCACATGTACAATTTATATCAACGTGGTATCATAGTATGAATAGTCCATAATTTAACATTTCAATATATACAAGATGAAGATTGTCATTCATTATAAGTAGTGACCCAACAAACCTCTATTTGGAAATGTATGTATGTATACCATGTCTGTACAATAAGTACAACGCGTGTGCCCCAAAGACATTGGCTACAAAAGAGATATACATCAGTTGTACATGTCCAAAATATCCATATAAAACAAAGCTATTATTACATCCAAATAAATACAAAGATGTAAGATGATATGATGCAACATCTAATTCTAGAAACCTAAAAGGGAAAGTCCCATATATTGCTCTCTGAAATTAGGGACTAGAAAACATCCTCTGTTGTGTACACTTTTAGTCTTGGAGGAACCTCCAGGGTCTCCTTCGTTGTCTCTGGGGTTATTGCAACACCGAGATTGGCATCTGCTCCTGTAACACCAATGATATAGCCTGTGAATATAACAATTCAATAACGCTAAAGAGTAACACATGTTGTATCAATTAAATTTATAAGAACAAGATTAAAAGAATTAATCATGTTTTATGAGTCATCAATTTAAGATGTATAAATACTATAGTTGGCTACTGCTTTAGCCAAATTTACTAAAACTGAGAGCATTCCACTTCGTGTAGAGAATGTCACTAGAGCCCCGACCAAAGTTATATCTAAGAAATGGGCTTGTAAGTGTAGATGCTCATAGCGAGAAGACGGTAAACTTAAATGTCTAAGAAAAGTTCAATTTTAATTGTAACAGGTATAAGACTTCATAGATTTAATAATTTGGGTATACTAAGTTGAGCCTCTAATGAAAGAGAGCAAAGGAAAGAGAGAAAAGATTTGAGTCAGAGTTGGGGGACTCATTTTTAACCCATTTCTAGAAAATTCAAATAGAGGAAGACAAATACAGAAACCAAAAACCAATACAGATAGAGGGAGTAGGAAAATAGTTCGGGTCAAAATAGAAAGAGAACGACACGAACCTTTCAGATGAATTTCTAATAGTGACGTAAGACAGGAACAAAGAAGGTAATTAAACGAACATGATGTGATGAAAATTACTTATAGAAGAAGACTTATTTGATTCCAAAAATCTTTAAAGGGATTTCCCCAGTGGATTTATATCCTCAAGTGGATATTCAGCTTCAAGTGTCTTTAAGAAATTTGTGATGCACGCTATAAATGATCAATACTATGTCAATACAAGATGGTGAAAATTCATACGTGCTAATCACTTTGTTTAACCACTCACTTCTCAGCACTACACATCCAATGTACAATTTTATATCCTAATATGTGCACCTCAAAACTCAAGTTTAATTATTAAAGTACTTAGAATATTAAAGTAAGGAAAAGGCTCAACAAATATAGATGAAGAAAAGAGTATAGAAGGAAAAACGATATCAATTGATATTCTAAATTTAATACAGTGCGATGAAGGTGTTCGGTCCCCCTATGAAGGGAATACCAGATAATGATTTCTTGGATGGTGTTGATGTATTCTTCGTGTTGTTCTAGTGATGCTTTTAAATAGGCATTGAAGTGCGCTTTTGACGTAACATTATTGTTGCTCAGCATTCAAGCTCTATTTAGGAGGAAGTTGGAATACGTCCTAAGTGTCTCTCGTGCTCTGAATACTTGCAATAGGAGTTGTCTCCTTCTGCACACAACTTTACATGAATCCGGGAGAAGACACTTGACACTCTCTTCTAAAGTATACCGTTCTATGAACAATTTAGCTTCTTGAAGAAGGTTAACTAGAGCTGTTGTCTGAATAGCGAAAGGTATGCTTCTGAGAGACCCCAACTCCCATCGGAGGACATCTATGTAAGGCTTTAGAAAGTCATTGTCTGCCATGAGTTTTGTTTTCAGAAGATTCTATTTGACTATTTGTCTACTTTGCTTCTTGAAACAATTGCCTGTAAAAGAATTAAAAGTAATTTAGGAGTAACTCACCTAACCTACGTACCTAGTCAACTTATTAGACAATGAAGTTAAATAATTGACATTTGGACCTATTCTAATATATTCTCACCATGTTCAGACATTCTAAATCCTTTATAGAGACTTCTTCATGGCCTGTTCATGGCAGCTTTGATACCATATAATATATATGTCACGATCCAAGCCTGAGAATCACAGGTTTAGGGTTAAGCACGAGGCGTGACACACATACGCCTGTGTAATTCACACTCAGACTGGAATGGAATTACGGAAGGGATATTTACATACTTACACATGTAAGGTGTTTTAAACGGACATCAGCCTAGGCATTCAATACGCGGAAGCCTGTCGATATCGCCTATTCATTTTTCATTAAACAATTCACAGGTATCATTCCATCCATGAGACATCTAAATGTTAATATTTAGAGAATATAAGATTATTGTATTAATTCTACTAATCACCTGTACAACCCAAACATGATATGCACATGTATGCATCTATGTGAAGGATAAGCATATTATGTAGAGAAAAGAGAACAATAAAGTACAAAGATAGACTATGTAAGTAACAATCTATATGGATACAAATATATGCATATGCTAAAAGTCCTAAAATACCCAAAATACTTATCCCTAAGACAATAGTGTGTCACTCTCGACATAGGGATCAGGCAGTAAGTTTCTATTGTCCACTCGTTAAACTAAAGAAACTACTGCTGTTCTCTTTTCTGACTCCTGGCTTTTTGCCAAGTTGGGATTGGGATCTGGGCCTGTAACATCATTAGACAACTGTGAATAAGACTATTCAATAAAGTATAAGTATAATTAAGGTAATACACATTGTATCTAAAAGAATTAATGATAAGTGATCAATAGAAGTCAATTTAGTATACTACACATGCTGTGTATTGAAACAAAACATGATATAATAATCAATAAGTGAGAATACATTCTATTTGGCTACTATATTTGCCATATCCTTCCTCTAGGAATCTTTATGTTGAGAACACCATCGATCGGGCTAGGGTATGAATGAGTCTCTTTATACATAGAGTCTGGAAGCTCTAAATGCACACTGCAATGGCACCGTTTCTATATTACACCAAATTCAACTCTGCCAGGTATCATAAGTTGAGGCTGAGTAAAGCCAGACCATTTTGATTCAGATAATTGATAATTGAACTTGAGTAAATCATACAATTCATTTATTAAGAACAATACAATATAGTATACGTTCAATTCATTAGTTTAATTCGTTCTTACTTAATTTATTGTCAATGTCAATATAAAGCGTATATAAAAAAACATTTCAAATAGAATCTTACTATGATTACTTCAATTCAAAGTCATTCAATATTAGAAGGCAATAATGATAATTCAATTTGCTATGCAATTCAAATTAATGGAATCAAAGTAATTTCTAAACCAACTCTAATTTAGTCATCTATTGTTTCTAGCCATGCATGATGATATAGTTTCAATGAGACAAATGCGATGATATCAATATGATACATGTATAACGTAAAACCATGAAATCCAAAATTATGAAAAAGGGCCTCCATTTACCTAGGTAAGTTCAAACCCAATCCAAACTACCTATTCTTGACCCTAACTTGACCCATTGGACTTTGCAAGACTAAAATAGACTTGTTTAAGAAAAAACCACATTAATTGGCTAGTAATCACAACTTGCTAATCAAGCTTAGCTTGGGTTAGAGTGTTACAGAAATCATAGTAATTATGGTGAGGATATGATAGGACGGATAGAAAATCCAACTAATGGACTTATAATTTGTTATTTTGATTTGGTGGGAAAATTGGAGGTGTACTTCTAAGCTACATCAGATTTCTTTTACAAGTAAGTGGCTTCCATCTTGGAGGTGGAAATAATTTAAATGATGATAGTGTTGGCTATGTGGTTATTGAGAATGAAGGTCCAACGCCTCCTCCTCCAAATTCAAATGCTCAGTTTATGATGATTATGGAACAAATGACAAAAATTAATGAAAGTCTTACGGCTATGCAAGCTCAAATGGTAACTATATTGGGAAGGAAAGGTTTGCCTCAACCTCAAGGACTTCCACCACCTAATGTGGAAACTCAAGTAGTATTTTAGCAAAAACACAAGGATCCAAATGTATTGTTTGAGAAATTGAGGAATAAAGGAGCCACTGAATTCTTTGGTAAAGAAGATCCAATGCGAGCAGATGAATGGCTTGATCACATTGATGATGTTTTTGATACGATGATTGGCATTAACAAATTGCAAGTCGTGCTCACTGTATCTTTGTTTTGTGATGCAGAAAAAGTGTGGTGGAAAAGTGTGAGAAATTCTTACAAGACTATGCCCAATGCTACTAAATTGGAGACCTTCAAAAATGGTTTCGTAGAAAGTCTTATTGGAACATGTGCATAGGCAAAAAGAAGCATTATTCTTATCTCTATAGCAGGATCAGATGACAGTGGCAACCTACGTGCATACCTTTTTTCAACTTTCGAAGTTTGCAGAGGTACTAGTAAGGAAGAGACACTATGTCAAAAGAGATTAAATCCCACACTAATTTGGTGTGAAAAACAATGGGTTTAAACACTTGATTATATTCCACAATACTCTACAGCTCTCAAATTTTGTTAGAGAAAAACAACATACTCTTATGTGGGAAGATTTATTAATAAAAACAATAGTTTAAAGCACTTGTTTGATTCATTAAATGCACAGCTTTAAACTCTTATTTTTATTGACCTAAATACTTAATAAAAGAAAACCCAGCAACAATTTCCATCCCTCTTTCCTTTGGCACCTTTTTGCAAAATACTGCACAAAACCGTGTGTCTCCCTCGTCACTACGTACCGTCTCTCCCTCATCTCTTCAACCCAAGCGAGAGTCTCCAAGGTAACCTATTTTTCCTCCTTCTTTCTTATTACTCTCTTTGTATCTCTGTGTTTCTCTCTCTATTTGTGTGCAGTGATTCTCAAAAGCCAGATTCGTTGATGTGGTGGGTAATCAGAGGACCCCTATATCTAAAAACTCAGATTCATTCTGTCTCTATTTTATTACTTCTTCTTGAGTTCCCTGCTTCTCAATTTCTCTCTATAACAAAAGGGAACAAAGTAGAAAACCTAGATTTCTCTTGTGCATGTGATACTAGGCCCCGGTGGGCCAGCTGATGGATGATCAGCACCATGAATCTTGAAGGGGATTCATGTTCAACCAAGCTTGTGAGGGACCCCGATGAGTGGACGATGTTTGGCCCACCATCTAATGACTCCAATCCCCTTAGGCGTGAAGGACCTCGTGATAGAGATGAAGTAGTGTCTCTGTTTTATTACTTCCTCTTTTCAATGTCTTTCTATAGCAAGAGGAAAAGAACAAATTGAAAACCTAGATTTCTCTCGTGCATGAGATAATAGGCCCGGGTGGGCCAGTTGATGGATGATCAGCACCATGGATCTTGAAGGGGATCCATGGGCGACTAAGGCTGTGAGGGACCCATGATGAGTGGACGCTGTTTGGCCCACCATCTGATGACTCCAATCCCTTTAGGCGTGAAGGACCTCATGACAGAGATGGAAGTTGTGTCTTTGTTGTATTAGTTCTTCTTGAGGTCCTTGCTTCTCAATTTCTCTCTGCAACAAGAGGAATGGAACAAAGTTTGAAAACACAAATTTCTCTCGTGCATGGGATACTAGGCCCGGGTGGCCCAGCTGATGGATGATCAGCACCATGGATCTTGAAGGGGATCCATGGGCGACCAAGGCTGTGAGGGACCCATGATGAGTGGACGATGTTTGGCGCACCATCTGATGACTTCAATCCCCTTAGACGTGAAAGACCTTGTGATAGAGATGAAGTTCTGTCCTTTTTTGTTTTTGTTTTTTGAATGTTAAGTTTCAATAATGTTCTATCCAGACTTAGGATGATTAACACCATAGATCATGAATGGGATCCATGGGCGATGAAGGCTATGAGGGACCCATGATGAGTGGACCCTATTTGGCCCACCATCTGATGACTAGAATCAACTTAGGCATGAATGAGCTTGTGATAGAGATGAATTTTGTCTAGATTTTTTTTTTGAATGTTAAGTTTCAATAATGTTCTATCCAGACTTAGAATGATCAAAACCACGAATCTTGAAGGGGATCCATAGGCGGTCAAGGCTGTGAGGGACCCATGATGACCAGTCCCTATTTGGCCCACCATCTGATGACTAGAAAGACCTTAGGCATGAATGAAGTTGTGACAAAGATGAAGTTCTATCCAGATATTTTTTTTTTGAATGTTAAGTTTCAATAATGTTCTACCTAGACTTCGGATGATTAACACCATGGATCTTGAAGGGGATCCATGGGCGATCAAGCCTGTGAGGGACCCATGATGATTGGACCCTATTTGGCCCATCATCTGATGACTGGAATGACTTAGGCGTGAATGAGGTTGTGACAGAGATGAAGTTCTGTTCAGATTTTTTTTTCTTTTTTGATTGTTAACTTTCAATAGTGTTCTATCTAGACCTACGATGATCAACACCATGGATCTTGAAAGGGATCCATGGGTGACCAAGGTTGTGAGGGACCCATGATGAGTGGACTTTGTTTGGCCTACCATTTGATGACTGGAATGACCTTTGGCGTGAATGATCTTGTGACAATGACAGAGACATGTTGATCAATTAACATGTTCTTTTAATGAATCTATCAAATGGACAAAAAACAGAAAAAAATAAATTGATCAGTGTCAAGAATTTAATGTACATTTTTGGTGGGTAGGCTCGAGAATTGATCATAAGTTAATTTGTGAAATGGCCAGATCCATAAAATTCCTCTCTCTCTCTCTCTCTCTCTCTCTCTCATTTCTAATACAACAATGATCTGCTATGAGGCTTAATGTAGGGGACAGCTCTGTGGGCACACTTGATGTTCAATCTGTGTACAGGTGTAGGGATGGAACAATCTTTAGACTTTATACTTGTATAATAATTGGGCAAAAAATCAGCAAGGTTGGCCATCATATGCTGTAGATGTTAAGGCCCCAAGATCAAAATGGTGGGAAAATAGTAATAACTTTACACATGGTTCAATGATGGCCATAATTTGTGTGTGCGTGTGCCAAACTGGGTTTGGTGCTAGTTTAGAGGGAGAAGTGGGTGGTGGGGGGAGATAAAAAAATGTACACTAAGATGAGCTGAAGGCACATTGGTGGAATTCATCAGATAGCCACTATGTGGAATTGATATTTCCATGACATACTATCATTCAGTCATCATTGTTCAAACTACTATTTGACCAAATTTGATACAGTGGAGTTTATCAATTAGCCACCATCTTTTTTCACTAAAAATAACATCATCTATTTAAATCATACATGAAAATACCAAATTGCTAATAGGTCTTTCTCATACAATCAAACAATGTAATTCACTTACAACAATTATAGACTTTTTACCCTAAGTTCTTTGCCAACTTGATTGGAAAATAGAAGACCATATATTCGTTTCTTTTAAATATAAAAACTCAGCAAATAAAATCTCAGCCTAACCCTATAGGTTGCAACTAGTATCAAAACATTTCAGCCTTATCCAATTGAAATTGAAGCCTTAAATCAGCCCCATTGTAGTAATAGAAAAATTAGGAACATAGAAAAGTAAATGAGGAAAGAAGAATGAGAGTAAAGGTTAAAAAAAAAAAGAAAACAAAAAGGGTGAGATAGGGAAAGGATAGGCAAAGAGGAGGGGAGGGAAGGGCGAGAAATATGTGAAGGTTAAATTGAAGAGGGACAAGGAGGAGAAGATTAAGAGGAATAAACATAGTTGGGAGAGGGAGAGAGGGAGAAGAGAGAGAAATGGAGAAGGATAGGAGTCCAGCGCAATAAGAAAGGAAGGGAGAAGTGAAGAAGCGTATCCTTTATTTTTTTTATTGATGATTAGTGGCTAGTGAATCACAAGAATTTAATCTTAAAGATTTCTTCCTACAGGGTTAGGGTGAAAAGAAAAATCTCCCTCTTTTTACTAGAAAATTGAAAATTCTCTTCTTCTTTTTAAGCTATCCAAACACTTCTAACTAAGAGGGTAAGAACATTTTCTTAAAAATAAAAAAATCTTAGACTTTCTTGTGCATCCAAACAGGCCCTTAATGTTAACTTTCAATAGTGCTCTGTCCAAACTTGAATAAAGAGCCCATCTCTATTAAAATAATAATTAAGAGCATCAATATCTTTCATTCACCCATATCTTTGTGGTTTTCTTCCATTGTTAGATGAGATCCCAAGGCATTTTTTCTATTTCCATTTCCATCTATCAAGTTATCATGTTTGATTGTATCCCATTTATTGGTTTAGTTTTCAAAAAATCTAATGCGAAATCAATCCAACACAAACTCAAACCCTCCAAATGCAGAGAAGGCAACATGGACATGAAAGAATTGATATAGGCACTGATTAATGAATTATTAATCCCTGTTTAATCAGTTCAATTTCTGGAGAAAAAATATTCCAAATTTCACAATAAAAAAGGTAGAAAAATACCAAGAAAAATAACATGGAAAAAATTTCTTCTAGCATGTGTAAAACAGTCAATATTTCCCAAGTAATGAGTTATCTGTAAAAACCAAAATAGCTAATCAAACCTTAAATTATGAAGAATCCATCCCTAAAAAAATGAGAGAAAAAAGAATAGATTTCTAGTGAAGCCCATCAAGAATTTTTAAATCATGAACCCAAATCCAATCAAAACAAATTTGAAGCCAAGCCAAAGTAAAAACTCTATGAAGAAAGATAAGCATAAAAAAAAAAAAAGAAACAGTAATGAACTTCTGTTCCCTTAGGAAATATATTTAGGTCTAATATAAATATTAGACTGATGTTTTCAGCACCATCCATCTCCAGTACAATGCAAGGTGAAAGAGGAGCAGATCCCCTTCAAGCAAAGGAGAAATTTTAAGTAACATAGGTACTACACTTCCCCTCATACATGCCATTAGTTTGCAACTTATTTTAGATTTATCATTGCAATTTTATTTGGTGTATAATTACTTTTACTAGCCCCAATTTTCTTTTTTTTTTAATTTATATTTTCACCTTTTTTATGCATGTTATCCACCTCAAGTATACATAATTTGGCCTCTTGAAAAAATTTTACATTATTACAATTGTCGTATGAGCTTGTAGGACTAAGTATTTTATGTTTGAAATATTTTTTTCATTGATAGAGTGATTCTATTTGAAAATAAAAAGTTATATTTTTGTGAAAAAAAATATGCTATGAATGAAATTTGATCTCTGAATGCTTTTGACAATGAAGGGTCCAATTGAAAAAGTTGAAAAATATTTTCAAACTATGACTCCAAGCAAGGAGTGGATGAAGGCATCAAGGTCATCTTCTGAATTTATAAAAGGAGTTGGGAATTCATTGAGTTCGCTATAGCTAATGCGCCTACATTAGCAGTGGAGGATTAGTATTGTTGCCCTTGCATGAAATGTCGAAATGTAATCAAAAGGAAGAAAACAATAAATGATATTCGTACACATTTAATATGTAATAGCATAGATAAGTCATACACAACATGGATCCATCATGAGAAAATCCATCCCCAAAGACTGAAAGAAGTTGGGGCTAGTGGCAAAAATGATGTTGCATATATTAGTATGGCTGATATGGTGAATGACTTATTTGGACTTGTTCGTGACGAGGCTAAGACACTATCTCAAATAGGTGGTATCCTATCTGAAAGGATTAATGAAGTTAATAGTGAAGAAGATGGTGACACTCAAGAGTATTCATCAGATAATATTCGATACAAAGACTTGATGGAGGATGCCATACAACCCTTGTATCAATCGTGTTAAGTTAAGGATACAAAATTATCAGTGACAGTTGAATTATTAAGCATGAAGGCTAGACATCGATGGTCTAATGTGTGTTTCAATGAGTTACTCAAATTTTTTAAAAGGGTTTTCCCAAGGCATAACACTTCACCGAAAAACACATATACTGCCAAGAAAATGGTTGATTCATTGCGTATGGACTGTAACATTATCCATGCATGCCTTAATAATTGCATACTTTACTGGAAAGAGTATGAACATTGAGATAATTGTCCTACCTATGGCAAAAGTAGATGACAGCCAGACGATAAATCAAAGTTGAAATGTAAGCATAAGCATTGGAAGAAGTTAAGAAAATTTCCATTAGCATCAAGGTTACAAAGATTGTATAGTGTGCCATGAATTGCAGAGAGTATGATATGGCATGCAATTGCAAGTGCTACACCAAACCAATCAAGCATGCGCCATCTAGTAGATTCTTCATGTTGGAAACAAGTCAATTGAAAATGGTTTAATTTTGCCTCTGAGGCACGTAATGTTCGGTTGAGGCTTGCAACAAATGGATTCAATCCTTTTGGAAACAATAATAATGCCTATAATTGTTTGCCAGTTTTTGATTGTTCCATATAATCTTCCTCCGTTCCTTTGCATGCGCAAAGAGTTCTCAGTGTTAATATTGTTGATTCCTGGAAAGAAAGGCTTAGGGTATAACATTGATGTTTATCTATAGCCATTGATTGAAGAGTTGAATGAATTGTGGTCCATTGGAATCGAAACATATGACTCTTACAAAAATACTATGTTCATAATGAAAGCAATTTTGTTATGAGCCATACATTATTTCCCACATATGGCCATTTTGTTAGGTTGTAGGACTACAGGCAAGTATGCTTGTCTTGTATATAGTGAATGGACAGAGTCCAAGTGGTTAACAAATGGAAAGAAACTGTGTTTCATGAGGCATAGAAAATTTTTACCAAGTATGATTCATCCTTTCGGGTACCAAAAATCACAATTTAATGGATATAAAGAATATAGGAATCCTCCTAGGCATTTGAGTGGTTCTGAAGTACAAAGTAGAATGAAAGTTAATGAGACACAATTTAGAAAGATAGGCAAGAAGAGGAAGAGTGTAAAAGAGAATGATTCTACTCTGTGGTTAAAGAGATCCATATACTTTGACTTGCCATATTGGAAGGTGAATTATACTAATTCATGTTTAAAATTATATTAATGTTGTATACTAGATTTATCAATGACTAACACAAATATTTATCTTTTATACAGAAGTTGCCTATTTGTCATAATCTGAATATGATGCATGTGCAAAAAAATGTGGTAAAAATCCTGATTGGAACAATTATGAACACAAATGATAAGATAAAAGATAATGTTGAGGCTCAGAAAGACCTAAAGGAGATGTAAGTTAACATGAAGTTGTGGCCTATAGAAGTAAATGGGAAGGAGACATATCCTGAAGGTCCTTACAACTTGTTCCGAACAGATAGAAAATTGGTTTGTAAAACCTTATATAATTTGAAGGTTCCCATTGGATACAGTGGATATTGAAAACATAATGAAAACTTGGAAAACAATCAACTAAAAAAATCTAAAATCTCATGACTCTCACATTTTAATACAGCAACTACTACCGGTGTTGTTAATGCATGCATTTAAAGCTCACAAGCCATTACGTGCTTCCATTCATCAATTATCAAGATATTTTAATGTTGTATGTTCGAAGACCATTGAATGTTCAAAATTAAGCAATATGAGAGAATGTATTGCTGAAAAATTATGTGTGTTTGAAAAGTACTTCCCTCCTTCATGTTTCATATTTATGATATACCGTGTTGTGCACCTGGTAAAGGAGGCACAGATTTGTGGACCTGTTAGATACCATTGGACGTATCCATTTGAGCAGTAAATATAATTATTTCTTCTAATTTTATTTTTTTTATTAACTTGTGAAAGTTAATTTACAAATTGTGTATCAAGATGATGAAAATATATAAAGGATATGTGGTGAATTATACATACCCAGAGGATTGTATTATAGAGTATTTTCTTTTAAATGAAGCTATGATTTATGCTTTGAATTACATGCCTAATGGTACAAAAGGGAGTCATAAGCAAGGATGGGAGAGGTGTATGGATGATGATAGTCAATCTAAATACCCTATTGTTAAAAGAGGGAAGATTTACAAACTTGGTCATGTGTAGTACCAATAAGTACGCAAAAAGGTATTAAGCATGTCTACCAAGAATGAAAAGTGGCCAAAGTATGAAAAATCAAAACCTTATATTTTCTATGTTATAATTTATTTATTGTATTGCGTATTGACACTGTATCTTCATATATAGGAATTATGATATATATGTGCAGAGTCTTCCACATTAAAAATCAGAGAAGTACTATAAGAGCTGAAAAGGTGATCGATTACATTCCTTGCCTTAGTGTCTCACCCTGATCCTGGGAATTAAGGATTTGAATAGGCCCCTAGGATGTGAATACGTAATCCCATAGTAATCCGTGCCATCACTACAAAAAGAGACACATATAGCGGCAGTTTTTTTCTGCCGCTAAAAGATAAAATCTGCCACTAAAACTTTATTGTCTGTCACTAATACCCTCTATCGCTATTTCTCACCACCTTTTTGCGGTGGACAAGTGTCTGCTGCTAAAAATAAGGAAATAGCAGCAGTTAAACAACTGCCCCTGTTAATATTAACATGTGCCACTAAAAGGTTTTGTTTTTTATTGGATAGTGTTTTTTTAAGTAGTTTTAGTGGCATTTTTTTTGCCGCTAAAATGGTTTTTATAAAAAAAAATGGATTTGGATGGGTACAAATGAAGGTATGTGATCACTAACAAATGGATCCCTATATATGGAGAGACCCTCATGTGACCCTCACTAGGAGGTCGATACTGAATTGGAGCCAAGAGGAAGCGAGAGGAACCTGAATACATGAGAGAAAGTGAGAGTTTTGTTAATGCGGGGCCATTATTTAATGGTTTAAAGAAATTAGAGTCGTTAATCTAATGGTGGACATTTGTGCAAGCAATTTGACTAGCGATTCAAGCCAAAACATGAGATCCAAAACCAATATGGACCCTATTGAAAAATCTTGTACACGAGCCTTGGCTTTTTTTGTTTTTTAAAATGAAATGATACAAATTTCAAATACCTCCTAGTGCAGAAAAAATAATTCAATACTATACTATTCAATAGGCAACCACTAGTTAAAATTCTAACCATATGCCTTTATAGCAGCAAACATTATTGCCTGCTGCTGTATATATTAATTTTTCACTACTGTAGCAACATACAATACTGTCTGCTGCTATATACACTAAATATTAACACCAAGCAATAAGTAAAACGAAACTTTAGCGGCAAACATTTTTTTATGCTGCTGTAGAGATGTAAATTTTTAACTTGCAGTGGCAAATAACAGAGTGTGCTGCTGATAAAGACATTTAGCGGCAGAATCTGAAAATTGCCGCTATAAAAGTGTCGCTAATTTTCATTTTTCTTGTAGTGCATGTGAAGGTATGCACGAATCACTACATGGGAGTTTTCACAGGAACGTGTGAGGAAGGTCCAATAACACGTAGATTAAAATTTAACATAAAGCAGAAACCTGTGAAATACACATGTAATGATCATAAACAATGCATAGAAGAAATATTATACCATTATAAAATAAACTTAAGTCTTTTAATTAACCATTCCATCACACATAACCACAAGACCTTGAATAGGTCTTATAAATACAATGTCTAGTTTAACCGTTTCCTTACACAAGACCAAATCACAATTGATTAACCCAACAGAATCACTTGATGCTCTCCGTAGGATGACTAGTAAAAGACGTTATCATCATTCCATTCTTCTATACCCCTAGGTACCGTTGGGTAACCCGCCGGGGACGTGTCATTAGTCGTGTTAGGGTTTGGTTCTATACCTGTAACACCAAAGGTAGCACTGCTAATACAACGGTTATGCAAATATAGAGATATATAAGACCATTACACTATATTAAATGAATTAAAGAATATATATAGATTAAAAGAAGGCAATAATCGTAAACTAAGCATGTTGTGCTTGAATAAACATGATAATGAATCATAAATAGGATATCGCATATACTAGTTGGAATCCACGAGGCTATATTCTTCCAAAAGAGAGCGTGAGCATACATATGGGAATTACGCTAGGAATTAGTCTAATTTCCCGAGGAGCGCCGATAACTCCTCTATAAACTACTGTAGTAAGAACATAAAAAATACCCACATTGGTCCTGTCGAACCTAATAAGGGTACCAGTTAAGTTGTGCCGACTCAACGTATCAAGACCGACTCGAATTCTTATCTTTCATATATTTCAGTCGTACTTATCATATCATACATAAAGGAGACTCAGTCTTAAAATCATATTCAATTATAGAAATCGGAATTAACTAGGTAGCTAATACTGAACAATGCATATTTAAATGAGTTAAGAGAGCTCGAACCCTCTCAACCTTGGCTACACCCATTTTAGCTAACAAGCACGCACTCAGCAGAAGCTTAGGTCTGATTCGTCTCAAGGTTCACCAGGAAGAATGGGTACATGACTAGATCATGTTGAGAGCAAGGTCTCGTAAAATATAAATGCATTTAAATCGAGAAGGTATCAAGGAAAGTTTATGAGCTAACCCTCTGCTAGATAATCTGTGAACCTGAGCTTATTTAATACGATGTATTCATAAGACGTCTGGTGTCATTGTGCCATAAATCTTGGCATTACATTGTGTATGCAAAGGATACCTCTTCTTATGCCAACACCTATAACGGGACATCGGAAATTTATCCTAAAAATCGAAGGGGATAAGTGACAGCTCTACACTTGTCCTTCCTTATCATTTAATCACCATTAGGCTAATTTAGTTGTGGAAAAGGTGCCATATTTAAAGCCCTACAAAGCATTTGGAATCCCTAATATCCTAGGTTTACAGCGTTTTTACGGCTTAGTCGTACATATATTATGGCTTAGCCGAGTGGCTTAGTTTTTTCCTTAAGTTCCTACACATTTACGGCTTAACCGTATATTGGCCTACGGCTTAGCCGTGCTAAGCCTATGGCTAGGCTATGGCTGCTCTATGGCTTAGACATAGTACAATCCATGGCTTAGCCATGGGTGAGCCATGGAAGAAAGATAGGATTTCAGGTTTTTGGGAAAGCTCATCGTAAAATGGCTTATGGCTTGGTTACGGGATGATTATAGTTTAGCCGTAGTTCATTTCATGGCTTAACCGAGGGTTAACTGTAGTACAAAAGGGTTTTGAAACTCTCAGGATTTTGAACCGTACACACTTACGGTTTAGCTGTCGCTTCGCCGTAAGCTTCAGAAATTCTGGAAGTAATTCTGAAGCTCGAGTTCAGTACACAACTTTGAATTTAAGGGGGCTACAGTGAGCTTCCTATGGATTCAAATATCATTATGAGTTTTACAATGCTCACACAAAACCAACATTATATAGTCATACTCTAATTCATTCAATTCAACACATATATACTTAAATCAAGGAGGAAGGAGCTGTAGCTTGAAATTAGAGCGATCAGTCTAAGAATCAACAATTTAGACATACATGCAATATCACATGCACTCTAATACTTGCTTTTATACAGTGCTTGACCCTATCAACTTCTCTTTGGTGTGTAATTAGGGAAAGCCTCAATAAGAAAATGGGTTCTCTACATGAAAGACATGCAAATGGTAAATTTAATGTAGAATGCATGCATGTGGTACAATTGAGTCTTTTTGACTCTATCAAGTCCAAAAAAGTGAAATGGAGGTAGAGTTTTCACCTTAAGGAGCTGTAGTTTGAAAAAAAAGGTGCTTCCAAAGAGAGAGATGCATAAAAAAAGAAGGAGAAGATGAATGGAGGCTATCCTTCCCGCATGCAAAGCTTTAAGGCCTTGTTTTCAGCCCTAAAGTGAAGTGACGGTGAAGAAGTGTGGACATGAGAAGTGGTTCCAGCGAAAACACAGAAGGAAAGATGGGGAGAGGCGTTGGGTTCATCCTTTTTAATCAAATTTTCTCTAAAATTTACATGCAAGCCCAACATCTCTAAGAGAATTATAGTTTAGGTCAAATGGACTTCAATTGGGCAAAGATGGGTCCGAGTCAAGTTGAGCCCAATATAAAAGATGACCTACATGAAGAATTACACAAAATGAAACTCATGAGGTGTCAATATGATGCAAGAACAAATTATAAAAGGGCCCTTAACTACCCAGGCAAGTTTGAACCCAACCAACTGCCTATCCATGACCCAAGCCCCAAAAGGTTTGAATCAAATTAACCTAAACACATATTAATTAATATAAAACAAGATTAATTAATATAAACCGAGGTTAGTTGGGATCAGGACCTTACACTTAGGGAACATTCAGAAAAAGAAAAAAACAGTGTCATAAAAAGGCTTGCTGATGGACCTAATTTTGAAGCTATTTCATACAATGCATATGCAATAAATGGTTGTGTTTTTAATACAGCTGATGTAGAAATGAACAAAATGACATAGAACAGTGGGGTATCCATGACTGCTCTAACTAAATTCAGATCAAGTGCTCGAGACAAGAACCTTGTATTTGAGGAGGTTACTTGCTATGGTATCATGAAATAAACTCTAGAATTGGATTATCATGATTTCAAAGTAATAATATTCAATTGTGATTGGGTTTGTATAGAAGATGCAAACAGTCATATGGTTGATCTAGAAACAAATTTGGTATATGTTAATCTGAGTCGGTTAATGAGAAACACAAAAGAAGTGGATGAACCATTTATCCTTGCATCTCAAGCCACCCAAGTCTTCTATTGCAAAGATCAAAGTCGCCCTAAGGATGAATAGCATATGGTGTTAGATGTTCCAAAAAGATTGAACAAGGATGTGGATTGTTATGAAGATCCATTACTCTTCGTGGGCAGAATGAATGAAAATGATCAAACGGTAGCATTACAAGATGATATCTTAGAGGCCAATGATATCAGTGATGTTGAAGATTAAGCTAGCTTGCAGGTGATCATGTCAAGTTAAAAATTATATTATTTTTATGTATTGTTCCAATTGTGTATATTATATATTGTTCATGTTTTATGTCATTTATTTTTTTTAAATGCACAATGTTTCCATACATAATATTACATTTTTAAATATGTGGTGATAGGAAAGTTCTTATTCTAGTTTTAATGACTGTTATGTATTTACAACAGGTACTCTTATTCAGTTACTTTTAGTGCTGATGGTTGACCTATAGGGCCTAACTCAATGAAATTCAGCATGGATATAGGGTATATAACAAGGTCAAATGTCCCACTCAACTATACCAGTTGGAAAAAAGTGCCAAATACTTTTAAAGAATAAGTTTGGGATCTCATATGCGTGAGTGTTTTTATGCAATTATCACTATTATTTATAAATAATAATTTAATGTGATACATGCAAGAATTAAATTATGTTTCTTAATTTTCACAGTCGTCATATGAAGTTTTAGCATGCCACTAATAATCTTTATTAAGGAGAGCAAATGGTAGTTGGAGAGATTGAAAGTCATTTCTTCGTTGCAAAGTCTATGATAAATATGCCACAGATGCAAAGGGGAGAGCTCATGTCCCCTCACATGTTAGAGTGGAAGATTGGAAGTCATTTGTGGACATAGAATCAACGGAAGAGGCTTAGGCCTTAAGGGAGAAAAGTAAAATTGCTATGTCCAAGATGATTTGCCTTATACTTCTGGACGAAAGGGATAGGCTAGGGTGGTAGATGATATGGTAAGTGTGATATTTATATCATGTTTAATTTATGTATGATTTTTATAAATAGTCAAAATTTATATCTTGAATTATTCATAGGAACAAGAAAATCCGGGCGAGGAGATCACTCGTATGAACCTCTTTTTAAGAACTCATACTAAGAAGGATAGATCAGTTACTAGTCCAAAAGTGGTGGGGAATTGTTTTTATTCAAATGCATCTTATATGATTCAATATGTTGTGAATGATATTTTATTTTTATGGGTATGAATATCTTAGTGTTACACTCATTTTTGTATTTTCGTATCATGGATGAATTTTAACTTGAGAAGTGCTATAGTTGAATATAAATTAAATTTATAGATTATATGGGCAATGGAGTGCTCTTATAAGGTGTTTTGTTTATTTATAAGTACCAAATAGGTTGTTAAAAAAATTTAAATGCCCTCCAGTTAAGCAGAGACTCTGTTGTAATTTTTAAAATATTTTTTATTTTAGAATTTTTCTGTTACTTATTATTTATCATACATTTTGTAGGACGCTGTTATAAGTTTTTATGAAGCTGATAGATCTTTTTCACAAAAAGATCTAAAAAATGACCTCGTTGCAAACGTATTATTCATTTATTTTTCTTGTTGATGATAAAGTCTACCAAGTGTCAATTTAGTATTTGTCTAAATATTGACATCATCTTCTTTTATTTTGCATAGATTATTGGTCTTAATTTTTGAAGACGTGTGTGTAGCTTAGGCATGGGTGTGTCTATCACAAGTATCCGTTATTCTACTCCATTTATAAAAGTATTAGTAGATAAAAAGTTATCAAACGAAAAGATTGAGAGAAAAATGATAAAGTTGATAGAGGAGATAGATCTCCTACGAAAGGATATGGATGGGTTAAAACAAACTCTATCCCAAGGTGGGACAGTGATGTGGTCATCCACCCATCATGGGAATTATTCTTAGGTACAATATTTATTTTTCACATATTCTAGATTTCTAAAATTAAATAAATAATATTTTAATTGATGAAGTATGTTAACACCATTTATTTCTAATAATATTATAGGCTCGGAATGAAACACCCCATCAAGAGACGCAAACAGAACAAGCAAGTCCATAAACAAGATTGACTTAGTGTAAGTTGATGCATTTGGTGCAGAAAGATGTTTGTGTTGCTTATGAGACTGTAATTGATTTGTCGCTTGACTATCCAAGACGCTATAGGATTATTGTGGATGAGATTTTTGATTATTCGATGCAGTAACTTAGCGAAGATAAAACTTTTGGAGATACTACTTTGGGTGATATGATTAATTGGCCCATGTATAAGACTTTAGATTAGTTTTATTTTATTTTGTTGTAATTTCAACTTTAGTTTAATTTATTGTTTTAGAATGACTTCACTTGAAGCTTTGATTTTATGTATTGTATTGAATTTTAATTCAGGTGACTTTAACATTTAAGCTAATGATATTTATTCTTATCTAATGTGTTATTATTTGTATTTATAGATGGATTACCAATAACATTTATTGAATAAATAATTTTATAAATTCTATATATATGTATGTTTTTATTTTTAAAAAAAATCAGATAAAAATGAACACTTCCTAATGCTTGATAATTTGAAGAATACTCTAGATGCTTGTTAAAAACGACGGCTCTTACAATTTGATATTTTTTTGAAAAACCCTTTTTTAATTAATAATTGATTAAAAAACAACATTTTCATTATAAAAAAAAGGAGAGCTACTGACACTTAAAAAAACGATAGCTCAAAATACTTGTTAAGCCAAGACTTACGTTACGGACACTTGTTTTTGAAAAGCTATACTAATATTAACGACGGTCAAAACGATAGTTTGGACTGTCGTTTTTTTGATTAAATGACAGTTTAGAACACTTGTTTTTTGTGAATCTTGACGTAGTGAGAAGAAGTGAAAAGATTCATTATTGGGTCGAATCTGGTGTACAAGGATCAAGTAGTGGCATATTAGAGGCCAGCTACCTTTGATGATGCGGTGGATAAGGCATATACAGTTGAAGAGCTGTATCGAGAGAAGAGGGCCATGGATCCTAAAAGGAGTGCACCATCTTTTGGTAAAGGCTATTAGCAGAAAAAGTAGAAAGATAAAGGTGTAGCAAGTGGGGCTAACAAACCTAAATGTGATACTTACAGAAAAAGGCAGGGGATTGAAGTGTGTTAGAGGAAAACAGGAGCGTGTCTTATTTGTGGGTGTATGGAACATCATGTGGCTTAGTGTGTGAAAGCTATTGTAGGTGATAGAACCCCTTAATAGTAGCCTTAGCAATAGGCAAGAGTAGCACTTCCTGTTCCCCCTTAGTGTCTAGCTTTACCTGCACCACCTATTAGACAACAGTAGCTTGCTAGTCAAGGATAGCAGAGACAATAGCCAAGATAGTAAGAACACTAGTAGCGAGCCAGAAGAGGTTATGCACTGACTCAAGAGCAAGTAGAAGTGGTTGATAATGTGATTGATGGTATTATTTCAATTTGTGATAGATATGCTAAAGTATTATTTAATTCGGGGTCTACACCCTTGTTTTTATACCTCATTTTGTTTATGATCTATGGCAGCAGCTTGTGCATTGACCATATGTTTTGAAGGTAACCACTTGATTAGCAAGGAAGTAGTGTGTGAGATCTACTACCCTTAGCGTAGTAATCGGATTGGGGAATTGTAGATGTTGGCAGACTTGATAGTATTGGCCCTCGGCATGGATTAGCTTACGAAGTACATGTCTTGAATGGACTATGTTCACAAAACCATCACTTTCAAAGTGGATGAAGCCAGTTCAGGTGTTACGTTTGAAGGTATATGGAAGAAGTCTAATATCGGACTTGTTTTCGTACTCAAGGCTAAATGTTTGATCTGTAGTGGCTATAAATGGTACATTAACTTTATTTTTAATAAAATACTGTTGAAGAAGCTTAAGATATTCCAGTGGTGTGTGAGTTCCCAGATGTATTTCTGAATGAGATTTTAGGTTTACCTCTAAGTAAACAAGTAGAATTTTCTATAGAGCTCTTGTCGAATGCTCTGATATATAAGGCACTGTATAAGATGGCGCTTATAGAATTGCATGAGCTAAAGAAACAGTTGCAGGATCTGTTAGTTATAGAATGTATATGTCCTAGTCTATCATTGTGGGGAGCTCTAGTGTTATTCATAAGGAAAAAGGATGGTGCCCTTCGGATGTGCGTAGATTATCGGTAGATTAATTAGGTGATAATAAAGATTAAATACCCATTGCTACATATAGACGGGTTGTTTGATTAGCTTCTTGGTGCAACATATTTTTCAAAGATTGATATTAAATCCAGTTATCACCGGTTGAGAGTTTGAGATCAAGATATCCCAAAGACAACTTTTAGGACTCGCCATGGTCACTATGAATTTTTAGTTATGCCTTTTGGTTTAATGAATGCACCTATAGTCTTCATGGCTTTGATGAACAAGATCTTTTCTCTTTATCGTGTTTAGTTTATGGTTGCCTTTATAGATTATATCATGATGTATTCTAAACTTGTTGATGAGCATACAAATCATATGAGGAAATCACTTTAAGTTTTGAGGGATCATCAACTATATGCTAAATTGGAGAAACATGATTTCTGGTTAGAGCATGTGGCATTTTTGGACACATTGTAAGGTCCTGATCCCAACTAACCTCGATTTATATTAATTAAACTTGTTTTATATTAATTAAATCGTGTTTAGGCTAATTTAACTCAAACCCTTTGGGCTTGGGTCTCGGATAGGTAGTTGGGATGGGTTCGAACCTTGGGTAGTTGAGGACCTGTTTTTTAATTTGTTCATGCATCATATTGACACCTCATTAGTTGCATCTGGTGTAATTTTTTTGTGTAGATCATCTTTCGTGTTGGGCCTGACTTGATTTAGACTCATCTTGGCCCAATTGAGGCCATGTGACCTAAACAAGAAATATCCCAAACGACTTGGATTTGCATGTAATTGCAGGAAAATTTCTTTTAAAAGAATGAACTCAACGTTCCATCTCATTTTCCTTCTGTAAGTTGGAACCACTTCTTTCTCTACTCTCCTTCTTGATCTCCTTCTACTAGTGAAGTTGTAAACAAGGAATGACGCCTTGCATGCATTAGTGGGAGCCTCCATTCTTCATCTTCTTCTTCTCTTGTGCATCTTCTCCTTGGAAGCATCTTCTCCTTCGGGCTATAACCTCCTTAAGGTGAAACTCTACCTCCATTTCACTTCTTTGAATTTAATAGAGTCAAGGGGACTCAATCATACATGATGTATGCATTCCACATTAAATTCACCGTTTGCATGTCTTTTATGTAGAGAACCCACCTTCAATGAGGATTTTCCCTAATCACACACCAAGGGAGAGTTAGTGAGGTCAAGCACTATGAAAAAGGCAAGTGTCGAGGTATATGGAGCTGCATGTATGTTTAATGGTTGACTCTTGGATTGATTATTCCAACTTTTAAGCTACAACTCCCTTTTCCTTGTTTTAAGTAGTATGTACATATATTTAATTGAATGAATTAGAGCATGAATAGGTAATGTGAGGGTTGTGTGAGTATTGGATAACCCATAGTAACCTTTTAAGACCATAGGAAGCTCCTTATAATCCCTTTCATTCAAAACCTGTATTGAGTTCGAGCTTCAGATTCAGCTTCAGAGTTTCCGATGCATATGGCAAACCTACGGCTATGCCGTAAGTTTGTAAGGCCCAAAGTCCCAAGAGCACTAAAATTCAATTTTATATTACAGCTAATCCTTGGCTAAGCCATGGAATGAACTACGGCTAAGCCGTACCCATCCCGTCACCAAGCCGTAAGCCATTTTACGGCGAGCTTTCCCGAGAGTCTGAAAATCCAACTTCCTTCTACGACTTACCCACAGCTACACCGTGGAATGTACTACGGCTAAGCTGTACCTAGCCGTAGGCTTAGCACGGCTAAGCCATAGGCTAACATTCGGTTGAGCTAAAATTATACATGAAATTAAAGAGAAAACCTGAGCCACTTGGCTAAGCTGTAACATGTATACGGCTAAGCCATAAGAACACTGTGAACTTCGGATCTTAGGGACTTTCAATGACCTTGTAGGGCCTTAGTGATGGCACATTCTTTCTAACTAAATTAGCCTAATGGTAATCAAATGATAAGGAGGACGGGTGCAGAACTGTCACTCATCCCCCTAAATTTTCTGGATAATTTTTCGATGTCACGTCATGGGTGTTGGCATAAGAAGATGTGTCTTTTATGTACACAATGTAACACCAAGACTTGGTAACACAATGACACTGGACATTTTATGAATACATAGTGTTGAATGACTTTGGGGATCATAAATTATTTAGCTTAGAGTTGGCTAGTAAATGTCCTTGACACCTATTAAATCTGAATGCATTCATATTGTTGAGATACCTTACCCTCAACATGATTTAGTCATGTGCCTACTCTCCTTGGCACACCTTGAGGCAATCAGACCTGAGCTTCCACCGAGTGCGTGTCTGTCGAGCTTAAGCTTCTACTGAGTGTGTGCCTGTTAGTCAAATGGGTGTAGTCAAGGTTGAAAGGGTTTGAGCTCTCTTAGCTTATATAAGTATGCATTGTTTAATTATCAATTACTTTGCTAACTCTGCTTTCATGATTGAATGACTCCAAGACCGATATTTCCTTATGTACAATATGATAAGTATAACTGCAATTTATGAAAGATATGAGTTCGAGTCGGTCTTGATACGTTGAGTCGGCACCACTTAGCTTATGCCATTTAGGTATCTTTTTGTCGCCACTGTAGTAGTCCATAGAGGGGTTTTCGGTGCTCCTCGGGAAGCTAGCTTGATCCCCAAGCGACCCATATGTATGCTCTCGTTCGAGAGAATAGAGCCTCATGGTTGCCAATTAGTATGTATGATATCTCATTATGATTCATTACACATATTTATTCATGCATAATATACCTAGTGGACTATTATTGCCTTTCTCAATTAGTGTATACTCCGATTTCGTTTGATACATTATGATAGTTCATATATCTCTGTATTTGCTTAACTGTTGTGTTAACAGTGCTACTCTTAGTGTTACAGGTATAGAACCAAATCCCGACACGAAGGTTGATGCGTCCCCGGAAGGTGCACCAACGGTACCTAGTGGTATAGAAGAGTGGAAAGAAGACAGCATATGCTATTAGTCATCTTTCGGAGTGCGTCAAGTAGTTATGTTGGTCTTATGTATGGAGATGCTTAAAATGGACATTATGTATAAGACATGTTTTGGGTTTTATGGATATGTATGTGTGGGAATGTTTAATTAAAAGACTTAAATTGTAGGTATATATGATTATATGATACACTCTTCTATGTTTTGCTCATGATCATTACCGATGCATTTCATAGGTGTTCGTTTTATGTTGAATTTTATTTTATGTGTTGTTAGTCTTACCTCATACGTTCTCGTGGAATCTCCTTTGTAGGAATTTGTGGATAACTTCTCATGGCACGGATTACTATGGGATTACATATTCACACCCTAGGCGCCTACTCTAATCCCTAATTCCCGGGATCTCATGGCACGGATTACTATAGGATTACATATTCACACCCTTAGGCCCACTTTAATCTCTAATTTCCGAGATCAGGGCATGACACACATTATTACAAGAGATGGATAGGTAGTTAGTCCAGTAAAAATAGAGGTAGTTATAAATTGGCAAAGTCTGAAGACAGTAGCAAAAATATGGAACTTTTTGGGTGTTGTAGGTTGCTATTGTAGATTTGTGAAGGATTTTTTGAAAATCTCAACTTTTTTGACCAAACTGACATGAAAAGATGTGTCATTTTTTTGGACTGATGAACATGAAACAAGTTTTCAAACCTTAAAGGACAAATTTACTACTACCCCAGTATAATCTTTGCCCGATGGCAATGGAGGTTTTGTGATCTATTCTGATGCATCAAAGGTTGGTCTGGGGTGTGTACTTACACAAAATAGTAGAGTGATTGCCTATAAATCTCGATAGTTGAAAAATCATGAAAAGAATTTTACTACTCATAACTTAGAATTGGCAGCTATTATATTTGGTTTAAAGTTGTGGAGACATTATCTTTATAGAGAGAGATTTAAGGTTCACTTAGATGATAGGAGTTTTCAATACATCTTCTTTTAGCAAGATATGAATAATAGATAGTGCAAATGGTTGGAGCTTATTAAAGATTGTGACTTTCCTATCAAATACCTTCTAGGAAAAGGAAATATAGTAGCCAATGTTTGGAGCAGAAAGAGAGTTGAATTGGCAACAATACATCCTGAATGGTCTTTTATCAATGAACTTCGATATATGGATGTTAAAATTGAACGGATTGATGATCGGGTGATGATTGCAGCGATGTCTGTCTTTTAGCTAAAATTGATACAACAAATAAAGGACAGACAAGTTGAGGATCTTGACTTGCCTATAATTTGAGACGTATTGTAGATAGACCTGATTATTGTATGGTGAATGGTGTTCTATATTTCAGGGGTCAATTATGTGCTAGTGATAAATGCTAACAAGGAATGTATCTTAACAAAAGCACATCATTCACCGTATTTCATGTATTCCGGAAGTCCTAAGATGTACAGAAAACTAAAAAAAAAGATTTGATGGAATAACATGAAACAAGGAATTGTAGGATTTATGTCCAGATGTTATGCCTATTAGCATGTGAAGGCTGATCATAGAAAGTGCCACATTTTTTTCACCCTTCGGAGATAGCCAAGTGGAAATGGGAGCACATCTTTATGGATTTCGTGTCCAAGTTGCCTCCAACAAGCAAGATAAATAATGCTATATGGTTGGTAGTTAACGTATTAACAAAATTAGCTTATTTTTATTCCTTTTAAAAAATGCATGACTTTTACAGATATGGATGAGATATTTACTAGTGAGATTACTAGATTGCACAGTATGCTAGTTTTGATAGTTTTCGACAGAGACAGTAGATATGTATTGTCTTTCTAGAGATCTTTCCAATAGGCAATGGGTAAAAGGCTCAGATTCATTACCTCTTACCATCCGTTGACTAATGGTTAGTCCAAGCACACAATACAATCCTTAAAAGAAATGTTACGTGCTAGTGTGCTCGATTTCAACAAGGAATGGGATAAACACATAGCATTGTGCTGGTTTGCATATAATAATAACTATCAAGAGAGCATTGGCATGGCTCTGTTTGAAGCTTTGTGTGGACAACAATGTCAGACACCAGTATGTTGGGAAGAAATAGGAACTCAAAGTTTCCATGAATAGACTATTATTGCAGAAACCGCGGAAAAGGTGCCAAAGGTAGTTGAACGACTGAAAATTGCAAGATCAAGGCAGAAAATTTATGCAAATAATCATAGAAGAGACTTGGAATTTCATATTGGAGATTAAGTTTTGATAAAGGCACAAATCGGTTTGTGCAGAATGACAAGTTAGCCTTTATATATGTGGGACCATTTGAAATTAAGAACTGAGTTAGGAATTTAGCTTACAAGTTGATTCTACCATTGTCACGCCCCGAACCTGAGGATTGCGGATTAATTGTGGATCCCAAGGCATAACAAATGTACCCATGACAATTCGTGCCATAACACGACACGTACAAACTGCCACAAGGGTGATCCCACAAGTACGTGTGAGAAAGATCCGTAGAAACGTATTAACAGTATACTTTAATTAAGCGGAAACCTGGAGAACTCACTTGTACATATCATAAGCATCAATAAAACATTCATTTCAAGTTATTAAATACAAAGTCTGTTGATTAACCCGACTACATGCATAGATATGAAAATAGACCCATAAACAATACAAAATATCAAGGTGAACTCTGAGCCAACCCATGGCTAAGCTAAGTCATCCCATAATAACCTTGTTTTGTGCTGTTGAGGAGGATCAAGAAAAGACATCTTCCTTGTTCCACTCGTTCACATCCCGAGGTAGCGTTGGGGTTCCCTCTGGGAGCGTGCTGAATGCCGAACTGGCAACGGGTTCCGTACCTATAACACCATGGTAACTTGGTTAACATGATGGTTAAGCAAAGATAATGATACATGAGCTTAACATGATGTAACAATTGAATTAAATGACGTAATAATTAAAAGAGATCAATATCGAAATCTAGGCACTTATGCATATGGGTTAGCATGAATAAGCAATCATGAATAAAGAGTACATCATACTAAATGGCAACCACATTGCTATCTCCTCTTTAGTAAGAGAGTAAACTGATCCGTGGGAAATCATTAGCGATCGAGCCAGGACCGACTAGCTACCCTAAGAACGTCGACTCACTCTTCTGATAACTACTGCAGTAGACAACTGATAACATACTCCCATTGGGTCTCGTCGAACCACCTATGGGGTATAAGCTAAGTGGCACTGACTCTAAGTATGTCGGAATTAATTTGATATCCATACTCATCGTATACTGATCTATTTATACTCATACAAAGGTGTATTCAATCTTATTGAAAGTATCAATAATAGAATCACCATTAAGTAGAATATTGATCGTTATTGATGCATACTAATATAAATTATCATATTGAGGTCAAGGCTACTATCAATATGAATGCTATTATATTGTAAGGTTATTAAGGAAAGTTACTAGCCAACCCTATGCTAGATAATCCGGGTTTCCAAGGTGATTCAATACAGTGTATTCATAAGGCATTTGGTATCATTGTGTTACCATTCTCGGCGTTACATTCTATATGTAAAAGGCACTTCACCTTATGCCAACACTCATGATGTGACATTGAAAACTAACTGGAGAATCAAAAGGAAAAGGAGTGACAGCTCAACACTCTTCCTTCTCCAGGTTTAGTCACCATTGGGCTAGTTTGGGGTAGCAAAGGATCCAATTCTATGGTCATATATGGTCTTGGGTTGAACCTGCAACCTATAGTAAGGGTGGATGGATACCTCGATCTCTTTCTAAAGTTTAAGGGAGTAACCTATTATTAGGCTATCCCACAAACTATAGAAAGTCCATAGTTGAGCATGAAATTCATTTTTAAAATACATTTCTATAAGCTACAGGTCAGATTTACCAGACCGATCGGACTGCTTCCAGAAGGGAAATTCGACCTGTCGGGCAGGGTGTCCTACCGGTCGGACTACCCGGGAGGCAATTCGACCAATTGGCCTTTAGGACCGATCGATCGGCCCAAAAGCACTCTGCTACGAGTGTGTTCAGTTCCCAATTTGTTTCTCTTCCATTCCACTATCTCACTTGTAATCAAACCAACATGAAACTTCCATTCCACACTCTTGGGTTCCCTAAAGGACCACTATCATTTTATTTATAAAAAATCATTACAAATCATAAATCAATTCCATGCATTATCCATTGAGCTGTAAAAAAAAATAAACCACAAGAATACATCAACAATCAAGGAATAGGCCATTGCATGTGAAGATAATGTAGCCTTATACTTGCCTTAAGCTTGGTGCTTCACTCAAATCGATTTGCCCCTTGGTTAGAGGATGGAGAAGACTTCACTAATGAAAAATCTAACATATGTATGGAGAAGAATGAGAATGTGATGCATGCCTGCTAATAGATGGAATCTCTTGACCCTTATTGAACTCAATAACTCAAATAGAGATGGGTTTCCATACCTCAAAGCCTATGTAAGCTATTTAAAGAAGAAGAAGGTGGGGCTACAAATTGCTAGAAGGAGAACAAAGAGGAGAAAAAGGTTGAAGAAGACACTTTAATCCTTTTGCATGCACGGCCAAAGCTTCCAATCACAACAAGATAAGGGAGAAAGAGAGAGCTTGGAAGAGGAGAGGAGAACCTACAGCAACTGAGAGGGAAGAAGGAGAAGATCGTTGGTGGGTTTGGGGGATTTTTAAATGAATGGAGTTTCTGGAATTACAAATAAACCCTTGTAGTTCCTTGGATTTACAGGCTGAGGCACTTGGGCTTAAATGGGTCGAAATGAGTCCAAATGGGGTTGGGCTAAATATGAAAAATGCCCCACAAGATGAAACTCACCCAATGCAACTAATATGATGCAAAAATAATACAATACCACGAAAATGCTAGGGTACAAAAGGTCCTGGGCTACCTAATAAGGTTTGAATCCGACTCGACTACCTATCCATGTCCCAAGCCTCTGGAGATTTAGGCTCAATTAGCCTAATAACATATTAATTAAAGTAAAACCAACTTAATTACTATAAACCATAATTATCTAGGGTTTGGACCTTACAACCATCTGAATTCACAAGAGTGCATGACATATTTCATGTTTCAATGCTTTGCAAGTTTCTACGAGATCCACTGCATGTCATCCAATATGACAATGTTTAGATGGAGTTAGATGCAACATATGTTGAGCGTTCGCTCCATATTATAGATGTGAAGGAACAAGTTTTACAGACACGGATAATTCAATGGGTCAAAGTCCTTTGGGAGTGATCGTGAGTCTCAAATGGAGAACCATGATATAGTAAAAAAAACCAGTGAGACTAGGTCAATCCTCCAGTAGCAATGTATTTTAAGATTTATTTCCAACTTGTACCTGTCCTAATTAAAATCTAGACTATATTAATTTAAAAACTAACAAATTATAGCCATCTTATTTTAATTAAAAGAATTAATTACAAATCAAATAAAGAAATAATCTAGAAAACTTAAATATAAAACTTCCTAAAAGAAAACGAAAGTTGTTGCAAAACTAAAACACAAGTTAGAACTTCGAAAAGTAGAAAGTTACTAAAAATAACACTCACAAAAACAAGAAACTAAAGCTAGAAACTAATCTAAATTAGAAACAAATCATAGTTTGTAACAACTAATCAAGCAAAGTTAATATCAATCAAAACAGTCAAAGTTAGAAAGCAAACCTATTTTCTAAAATTAGAATCCTAAAGTTAAAAACTTCCTTGGGTTAGAATTTCCAAAACTAAAAAACTCTCCAATTTAAAATCTTCAATTAAAACAAGTTTAGAAGATATTTTAACTCTAAAAATTATATAAAATAATAAAAAAAAACTAGAAAATATCCTTAATGATGTTAGAAAGTTAGTAAAGTTAGTAATGCACCACATGCCATGAGATGTTGAAAAGATTGTTAGTTCGGAAAACTAGTATGCTGATGCAAACTTTATGCATGATTTAACCTTATCTAATGCATCATAAAACTAACTTTAGTGGTTTGAATTCAAACTAGAATGGTTTATGAAGGAAAAAAAAACAAAAAATAGAAGAAAAAAAGGATCTAAAACTAAAAAGTTATGAATGCATAAACATGACAAGTTGATAGTATTCTGTGCAAAATCTTTGAACACAAGTGGGTCTGACCAGCCATGTTTAAGCCACTGGTTTACCAACTTTCTAAAATTATTTTGACCTAAAATTCTGAGGTATGCAATACTGCATACTAAAATTTGAATTCTCAAATTTTACTGAAAAATAACTTGATTTGATTTGGCTATCCACTTTGTACTTTTAATAAAAAAAATCAACTCTGCACTGTTTGGGTGCTGAAATTGTGCAGTTTTGTGCAGAGTCCGAGTTCCAGCCCTATACTAATCCGAATTTCTTTATTCAAATCATGCTTTTCAACTCTCAAATTTGTACCAATATTTTCTTTAACTTAAACACAACTGATTTAACTTTTATAAACTGATTTCATCATTGAAAATCCACAAATCTTTAAATTTATATGGACTATTTGGTATGCCCAACCTATACTATCAAATCTGATTTTTTTTTTCTTTCTTTTTTTCAGATTTGAAAGCTTGATTTTTAGAAACTTGAACATGCACAAACTCTAATTATATGAAATACATGCAATGAACTTTAATCCAACCATCAGACTATACATAAAAACAATATACAAAAAATAAGAACACGACAAGGAAAATAAAACTGCAGTAATTTAAATGTGTGGTTGCAAGGAAATTAAATGTGTGGATTGCGTCAAAGTAAATGTATGGAAAGATAAGAATTCAACCTTTTTTCTAATTTTGTTTTCAACTGGAAATGGGTTTGTTCTCTATAAATGGATGCATGATGAAATGATGGCAAAAGCATGTGAGAAGATGATAAACGATGTAGAACTGGGAAGGGGATGGAGTGGAACTGGAGGTTCCACTTGCAGGTACCAACTGAAGGGAGTAGAAAGGTTACAGAATTTAGATATAGAATTGTAGAGCACGCTCTCGAGCTCCTTTGAGCACGAGCTCGAGTGCACCTCATGAAATTCTAAAAATTACGAGGATTTTGTTAAGGGCTCAAGCACTTACAAGACAAGTGAGGATGCTTTTGACTGGACAAGCTCAAGCGCGCAAAAAAGTGGGCACGAGCAGACTTGATGGATTTTAGGGGTCCTTTTCTGACAAAAAAGGGTGCCTTGTACCCACCTTAAATTGCCCATTACCTTCATAATCAACCATGAGGATGATTATGATGTAAATATTAAACCATTAGAGTTATTGGATGCCAGAAGACCTTGTAGGGCCTTAGAATGGAATCTTAAACAATTAAACACTGCCCAATGGAAATTATAATCATATGAGAGGTCTTGGGGGCTGGAATTATCTCATGTCTATTATCTAACTAGTCTAGCACTTAACCTTAGGTGTTGGTTTGGTGGACTTCGATGCATCGAGTGTATACAATGTAATAACAAATAAAGATACTCATGCATCGAATAACCTGAAACTACATCAAAATGGATGGTTAAACACTGCAAGTAATTAGATTAGAATTGGCTAGTAATTTATTCTCTCAATCAATTTGCATTGCATATTGGGAGTTCTATTATTATTGTCCTCCAAACAATTGTTTTAGTTATTGTACATGTTCTACTTTTCATTGGGTATTATTATTGCATTAGTAGTTTCCTTTTATGTAATTTGAATTGAATGGAGTTGACATTCAAATTCAGTAAGTATTGAGCTCTAATGGAATCAAATTGTAAAGAATAGAATTGAATTTTTTGATCTCACTCAGGTTCGACCATTGAATCCAAATTGTCCGGCACTACGTAGCTTCGATCTTATGAAGCCCAGTGGGGCTGAGTTTGGTTTAGACTTAATTTGGGCACTACAATGGATAATAAAAATGGAGTTTTCAGAACTCTAATCGGGTAGCCATATGTGCCTTTGGCCGGGGCACTAGTGACATTTTCAACACGAATTATAATGCTCTTGATTTTAGTGGATTTAGCTAAAGTAGTAGTTAACTATAGTGCACATACATCTTAAATTGATGACTCATAAAACATGATTAATTCTTTATTTCACAATGTGCCTAGTTGAATTGAAATGCCTTCTTTTAATCATGAAATGCCTTCTTTTGATCATTGTCTTATAAATCTGATTGATACAACATGCATTACTCTTTAGTTTTGTTGAATTGTTATATTCATGGGCATTATCATTGGTGTTATAGACGCAGATGTTGATCCCAAATTTAGTGGAGGAGACTCCAAAGGTTCCTCTAGGACTAGAAGAGTGAATGGCTAAGGATGTTTTCTAGTCCTTGGTTCCAGAGAGCGATATCTGGGACTTTTTTATTTTGGGTTTCTAGAATTAGATGTAGGATCATATCATCTTACATATTTGTATTGATTTGCATATAGTGATGGCATTCTTTTATATGGATATATTGGACATGTACTGTTGATGTATATCTCTTTTGTAGCCAATGTCTTTAGGGCACACGCCTTGTTTTTATTGTATAGACATGGCATACATACATATATTTCCATGTAGAGGGTTTTTGGGTCTCTACTTATAATTAATGGAAATCTTCAGCTTGTGTATATTGAAATGTTAAACTATGGACTGTTCATACTACGATACCACGTGAATGTCAATTGTACAGGTGATAAGTATAGACTGCCACAATAAATATTCATTTGACAGATGTCATTGAGTACACCTCATGATGCACGTGAAGAATATAACAATCCCATGTGAATTCCACCTTGGCACGGTGTCAGGCGAATTTCATGAGTGTATGCATGTCACACCTTAAAAATTACCCTAATCAAGGGAAGCCTGGGCTCGAGGTGTGACATATGTATAGTATGGTATTAGAAATTGAATGAGTCTTCTTAAAAGGCTTAGAAATCATAAGAATTGCTGTGAGTAATGTGATGTAGTCTCACTCATGCTTATTAGTTTTCCACTATAATATGAGCTGGGGATTAATATGGTGATAACCATAATCTTATATACAAATTGGAGTCTTTGGCTCAAACACTCGATTAATCACATTCTGGAAATGTAGGTTGAAAATTCTGGTTTTTGGTCTTTTTAGGTCCTTTCCTTATTCTTGAGAAATTCAATGAACGTGTCTTGACCGGCAGTGAAGGAGAATTGTTTTTAAATGTCATAAAGCTGAAAGATATTCTGGTTAATAATTACCACAAAGTGAGTTCTTTGTGTTTGTTAAAAAAATACTGGAGGGCAATTGACGATTTCCCTGGAAATGTTCGTGTAAAGGCTTTTCCAGATAAAAGCCTGAAAGGGAAAGACCCTTCTACTAGGGACAAAAATAGGACCGCTGATGGCGATTCTCCTTTGATAACCCAACTATGAAAGGCATCATCCAGAACAAGTCCCACAAAGGTGGCAGTTAGCCAACTTCTATGGTTTCTTATTATTTGTTTGGTTGTGGCTGTCCTGAGTTCAGACGTAGAATATGAATCCTCACATCAAACCACATGGTAGAATTTGTTAGAAGTCGAAGCTAACCCACCTGTATTCACACTAAGAGGCCTAGTGTTTTGATCTATGGTCATGAGTGGACCAATCATAGTCTGTCATGTCATCATCAGCTGGATTGCCTTATTTGCCAAGTTAATGCACTAAAACAATTAACGGTTTTAGCTACGAATAATTTTGACGCCAAAAATTATAAAAACGTTGACCCAAAATTTTTCCGACGAAAAATAACACGTCGGGAAAAAAACGTCAACGAAAATCATCAACGACGGAACAAAATTTCGTTGTGGAAAATAATTTTCACCTACGTTAACTTACGATATTTACAGACATAAAATAACGTCGGTGAAAATTATTTCCGACGAAAATAATTTTGTTGTCGAATATTATCACCGACGTTATAATCAACATTGACCGACGTAATTAACGTCGGAAAAAATTATTACCCACGAATAATGTTTCGTCGTTGAAACTAATGCGTACCAAACCGACATTTGCCGACGATATATGATGTCGATCAAAATTATTTAATGTCATTGTAATCTTAAGTAAATATATTGCAGACGTTTCCATAATGTCGGCAAAAATCTAAAACGGAAATTACTGACGTTGTATAACGTCGCTAAGTAATAACGATTTTAATTAACTTTTATTTTTTACATTTCAATATCATTATAATATGAAATTTACATTGCCCAACGATAACGTAACACCGGTAAGGAATTTTAATTATTTTCAAATTTAATTTACATTTACTGACGTTCTAGAGGTGTTGCAAAAAAACCTCAAAATTTTAAAATTGATATTTACCGACGTTAATCGATCGTCGGTAAATTATTCCGAATTTTTTTATTTTTTATTTTTCTTTTACCGACATTTTATAATGTCGGTAAATTCAACTTTGCTTTTAGTTTATCTTTTCTATATTTTTATTGATGACGAGGAAAACGTCGACAAATTCAACTATTTTATTTTTGCCGACGATCATAAATGTCGGTAATTATATATTTTTTAAAAAATAGAGATTGAAATGGACTTTATTGATATTTACCGACGTTAATCGATCGTTGGTAAATTAAACCGAATTTTTTTATTTTTTTTTCTTTTACCGACATTTTATAATGTCGGTAAATTCAACTTTGCTTTTAGTTTATCTTTTCTATATTTTTATCGACGACGAGGAAAACGTCGGCAAATTCAAATATTTTATTTTTGCCGACGATCATAAACGTTGGTAATTATATATTTTTTAAAAAATAGAGATTAAAATGGACTTTTACCTACATTTTAAAATGTCGGCAAAAGTTTTTTTTCGTCGGCAATAACTTGATCTATTTTACAATGTATCTACTGTTTTTTCATTATAATCTTCCAATAAACCTGTTTATACCTGCTATTCATGCACCTTTATTTAACAAAAATAAATCCATCCATACAAGAATTACCGAATAAACAAACAATCACCATTTCTCATCAAATCATTCATCTCATTAAGCAAATATTGCAATAATAAAATCCCATATAAATATCCAATATACAAATACAGATAGGCTAAATTGAAAAAAAAAAACTCCTGCATGTCTGTAACCGAACCGAACCAAACTCGTCCATCAATCTGTAATGACAAAAATCACATTAGAACCTTTTCAATGACATAAAAACATTACAAATGTAACATCATTGAATACAAAAAAAGGAGAGATAAATGATATTAGATAAAGGCATAGATTGTTCTCACCTTAAGTTACTCTAGTGCCACTTTGCCCTTCTGAAATATCTTTGTTAATAGGTTACATGATATGCTAAAAAGATTTAATTTTGGGGGCCACTTCTACTTCCTGAAATACCATGATATATATTTTGATAGGGATTGTAAATTTTTATCTATCTATGTACTAATTTTCAAAATGCCCATACTCAATGTATCACGAGACTTGGGTCATATCACATACCCTTTTCTCCCAGTGTCTTTAGAAGTGTAGGATTAAAGTTAAGAGAACATCCAATAGAAAGGTCCTTCTACTCCAAAAATCTTGAAATCAGCTATGCTGTTCGTGAGACGTTCTAGGAGATAAGTGGCAACTGTCCACACTAGGAGTAGTTAAGGAATTGATACCTTTGAGTTGTCTCGTGAACCTTCTGTATAATACGGAGGGTACTTAAGGAATCATAGAGCAAACTACACAGCAACACTCTAGCCATGATGTTGCAAGCATTAATATATCTCCATGGTAAAGAATGAGAACAGGGCTTGCCCTAGATCATTTTGAAGAGATTACAACACTAAGAGGAATCATTTCTAATTCAAAACAAATTCTTCACAGTGGAACACCAACTACTACTTGACATACTTGCCATGATAGTCATTTTAATATTTCAAGAGAATATTATACTAACCAAGGGTTCGCATCACGCCCTGCAGTAGCTGTGCCATCACCAGCAGAACTGGACCCTCTAGAGACGTTGAGGCAGATTGTTGGATCTATCCCTGCCGCAGTTGCCAGCTGTTGAATGAGGGCCTCGAGTGCAGCTGTCCTCCTGTCCTGCTTATCCTGCCGCCTGTCCTGCTCAGCCTGCCTCCTAGCCTGCTTAGCTAGCTGCTCGCGCAAGCTGATCACCTCAAGATGCTGCGCTCGAGACTGTGTGGAAGATGAAGAGGTCCTCGTGTATATACCATACCCATTCAAATAACCCGACCTCTTCCCAAGCACATAAACAGCAATTTGTTCCTCAGTCATCAGAGCTGTGACAGATGGCTGCGACTACTCCTCGGTCCGCTGCACCAAGGCCTCTTGCCATTCAAATCAATAAGGGATTTAGAATGCTTCTAACATAATTATTGATCAAAGTTGAATCGAA
This sequence comes from Sextonia rubra, assembly GCA_037013555.1. NCBI lineage: Eukaryota > Viridiplantae > Streptophyta > Magnoliopsida > Laurales > Lauraceae > Sextonia > Sextonia rubra. The sequence goes on from JASUAD010000001.1 coordinate 130,525,462, forward strand.
GAGCAAACATACATATCTCTGTTGAGCCACGTCATTTACCCACGAATTACTTTTTTGCATATAATGGGTGTCGTGGAAAAATTGAGTAATAGGAGGCGCCTGACCGGCATTCTGTGCCATCTGTCATTTGAAATTAACTTGTATTAGAAATGAACCTACATATTGATACATTAATAAACTTAATTAAGTTTGCTCATATGAATATAATTAGTACCATCAGAGACATCTTTGATGCAAATGACCTGAAGCCACTAGTATGATTGTATGGCAGTTTGGCTCGACTTTCTTGAGCCTTCTTCGACTTCGCCTACATAGAAGAGTAATAATACAATAGCTCTTTTTCATTGAATCATTCCTAATAAAATTACGTTGAAATATAATTAACTATTATAGACAACATCCAAATGTTACCCTCCACTGTGGTGATTCCCAACATTGCGAGATCATCAACTGCTAGTCGGCTGGATCACAGCCATCCGCTGGGTGGTCCTAGGGTTGGGGAACTCCCTTCTCCAACAGCTCGAGATAATGGCTATGCAGCTCATATTTCCAACTCTTGTACAAAATCCCGCACTGGCGGTCAATGTTCGCCTTGAGCTGCATAACACCCTCGTAGTCCCCAATATCAAATATTTGCTCCAATTAAGAGAGAGCCATATAACGATTAGTAATAATAAAATATAATCCATGCCTTTTAATGACGAGTACAACTATGATCAATTTGGTTGATAATTCTCGTTATAGTTTACCTGAACTAATCTAATGACCGCAAGCTTGATCCCACTATCAAGCTTCTTCCAGCCATGAGGTCGGATTGGGGCCATCTCTCTAATGGCTAACCCAAGATGGTTAACCAATGATGGTGCATGTTCCCCCTCTGGCCTATGACTCGAGCTGGGGATCGGAACTGGGATGTTATGACCCAACTCTTTCCTTAGCTTTGCCGCATTCTTTTTTCGCGTAACTCCCCTTACACGACTCCGAACCTCCGAGACTGGGGCTGAGGCTGTTAAGATGATAGGGCTAAATGAGTTAGTAAATAGAAAACATTAAATTGAAGTGAATCCAAGATTTTAACATGTCATAATTTTCTCACCAACACTGCTAGCAAGTGTATGAGGACTCGACGGAGTTAAGGATGGTGGAGATTCCCTCGGTAATGGCTGTGTGGTAGGAGGCTGGGTCAATGAGGTAGACGGCTGCAACGGTACATCCTGTGTAGTCAGTGGCTGTATCGGCAACTGAGGCTGTGTCGCAGCCTCGGGTGTGCTCTCTGCACAAGCTAACCCAAGTGTAGCTGTGATACTCCAAGCACGCCTAGCCCTCTTCTGCCGAGGCATATATGCAACCTAAATTAGAGCCAAGTAACAAGGAAAATAAATATTTATTAGCCCAAATCAATAATATTATTTTAACATGGGTGTCACTATCAAAAACTAATATTTTAAAGCGCATGTCATAGACTTTCACATAAAGATTACCTCATCCGATTTTGATGAAAATGGATCGTCATTTACGTCATCATCTTGTGGGAGACTGTAGTTCTCGTCGTTATTATTCTCACTAACCATTTTCTTTCTGTTCCCGTTTTTCCCTTTAGCCAAATCAAATATAGCACGTGCAGTCGACGGGAGCCATAGAGAAACAAGTTGATCTGCATTATGCTTAATTGTCCTTTTTCTCTTTAATAAATAATTGAATGCTTGTACGTGACGGGACAGCTCTCCTGGTTTGACCCATTTTTTCCCTCCGTTTGCCATCGTTTGCAACTATAATATATTTAAATAAGCATAAAACGTAAAATATAGAAATGTTTTGTCCATAAATGAACAAATCACAAGAGAAAATGAACTTTCAGATAATGTCATTCTGTAAGGTAAGATCTTTATTAATTTACTTAATCATTACATGTGCAAAACTTGAATCAGACACTACATGTCATATTCCATGTCATCGTCAGACTCACTAAGTACATCATTGTCTTCTTCATCTTCATACTCCACCAGTGTTTCATCTTTGTCTTGACCCTCCTCATCTTCTGACTCATCACTGAGAACAATCTCAGGATCTATATCATCCCTAGAGTATTGGACATTAGTACCATTAACGAGGATTGGGACAACATATGTCGTTTCTCCTTGCTGAAATGCATCATTACATGCATCATCATCGTCATCATCATCCCGCTTAGCAGGTACATCCCATACTCCCCGAGGCTTGACCCGTTCTACAACTCTCCAATTTTTTCCCCTAATGGTGTCATTGACGTAAAAGACTTGTGTCACCTGGCTTGGTAGTACAAATGGATCATCCTTACACCAACGACCCGTTATATCAATGCTTGTAACATGTTCTTCAATATTTATCTTGTGCTTGGTGCTAGTGTTGTACCATTCACATTCAAATAAAACCACTTTACCCCCGTGCAAATAGGACAACTCCCAGATTTTGTGGATGTATCCATAATAGTCATGTTTCTCTCCTTCGTATTCCCCATTCACAACCAAGCCACTACTCTAACTTCTACGACAATTCTCACGGTCTTTAGTGTGATATCGGACACCATTGCTATCATATCCTTGATATAGATTCACTAGTGATCTAGGCCCATTTGCTAATGACCAAATCTCCTCAATAGCTTAAGGTGACCCACTAGTTTGTAATTGGTTCATCTACATAAGCACATTAAGACAAATATATTACACTCATGTCATTTGAAGTGTAATCCAATAATATATAGCAAGCTAAAATGATAAAATTTTATATGTCTTACATGTTGTTTGAACCATTTGGCAAATTCTTTTCATTGTACACGCCCGATCTCTCCACTGTGCTGATTTTGTACTAAATTCTTGTGGACCCTACTCACGGCAGCTTTTAGTGAATAATTAAAAGTAGAGAATAAATCAAATAGTTATCAAGGAATGCATAAATATAATTAGATTGAAGCACATACTGTAGATACGGCTCCACCTTAGGGGTATTATTCAGCACAAACCAATGAGCCATGTCACGCTCTTCCTGCGAAGGATCATGTGCCTTTGCCATCAGTCCGAGTGGACGGATAGTTTGTCTAAATACTTACATCCCCGGGCCACGTTCACCACCATCATCATAGCGTTCAACTCGATCAGTTTGCCTTAAATACATTGAACAAAAAGTAAGACACTCTTTGACAATGTAAGCCTCGGCGATAGAACCTTCTGGCCGAGCTCGGTTGTGAACATACCCTTTTAAGGTCTTCAGAAACCTTTAAACAACCAATGATATCATTTACGATTTTCAATGCAAGGCAATTGCAATAATAAATGAACAATTAATCAATGGTCATTAACTATTACCTTTCTATCGGGTACATCCACCGATATTGCACCGGTCCACCAAGTATGGCCTCGCGCGGTAAGTGAACCGATAGATGAACCATTACATCAAAGAAAGCAGAAGGAAAAATCCTCTCTAACTTGCACAATATTAAAACTATATGCTCCTCTAATTTTTTCAAATCATCGTGTCTCTGTGTTTTCGAGCAGAGGACTTGGAAAAAAGAGCCTAACTCAAACAATGTTGTACAAATATCCATATTCAGAAAGCCACGCATACCAATAGGAAGGATGCATTGGATAAGGATATGGCAATCATGGCTCTTTAAACCAGATAAATTACCATTTTTCGAAGTTACACACCTCGAGAGGTTCGCCGCATAGCCGTCTGGATATTTTATCGACTTCAAGAACTCATAAAAGGCATCTCTTTGTTTTGATTCCAAAGTGTAAGAGGCATGCGGCTTCAAACTAGATCCATTGCCCCTCTCCACTAGATGCAACTCTGGCCTGATGCCCATATTTTTCAAATCCTTACGCGCTTTCTTCGTATCCTTGGTTTTGCCCTTTATGCCCAAAATTGTTCCAACCAAAGCTACACAAATATTCTTCTCAATGTGCATAGGATCAAGGTTGTGCCGAAGTTTTTTTCACTTCCAGTAGGGCCATTCATATAGGATGCTTTTCTTTCTCCAATTCAGTTCTCCAGAGTCACGTGGTCTTTTCTTATTCTTGCCAAACTGGACCAGCGCTAGTTCTTCTAGCTATTCTAATACCTTTTGCACCGGTAAATCCAAAGAATTTTTTTCATACTTATACTGACCGTTGAAGGCCTTGCTTCTACGCCCTTGGTGATTCAGTTTCCAGTATTTTCGATGGCCAATATACCCAATCTTATCTTTCAACTTCACCCCCAATGAGCTGTCGTTACATGAGGGGCAAGCTTTATATCCTTTTGTGCTCCACCCAGACAAGTTGCCAAATGCAGGAAAGTCATTTATAGTCCACATCACAGCCGCATGCATCTGAACGGTCTGTTTAGTGGAGGCATTAAAAGTGGATACACCATTATCCCACAAGTCCTTCAACTCATCAACCAAGGGCCTCAGATATACATCGATCTCATTTCCCGGTGAGCTTGGTCCGGGAATAAGTAATGACATCATAAAAAATGGCTCTTTCATGCACATCCATGGTGGCAAATTATGAGGCATAAGTATGATAGGCCACATGCTGTAAGAGGTGCTCAAGTTACCAAAAGGGTTGAATCCATCGGTAGCTAACCCCAGCCTCACATTACATGTCTCTCGAGCAAACTCTGGATATTTCTTATCAAATTCTTTCCATTCCACGGAGTCAGCCGGATGCCTCGCTATCCCATCATCAACACGCTTCTCACTGTGCCATCTCATATCTGTGGCTGTCTTCCTTGACATATACAATCTGCGCAACTTCGATGTTAATGGGAAGTAACGGAGCATCTTATGAGTGATCTTCTTTCTCTTGCTAGCATTGACCTTGTACCTAGGCTCTTGACAATCTGGACATTTATCCAATTGAGCATTTTCATTCCAATACAACACACAATCATGTTTGCAGGCATCTATGTTCTTGTACCCCATGCCCAAGTCACGTAATAATTTCTTCGCCTCGTAAATTGAGGCTGGCACCACATGACCTTCGGGTAAGAAGTCCTTAAAAATCTGCAGGACCTTGTTGAATGACTTATTGCTACACCCACTTTCGACCTTCACATGCAATATCCTGATAACAAACGCTAACAGAGTATCTGAGCTCTTGCATCCTGGGAATAAGCCACGCTGGGAAGCTTGCAATAATAATTCAAAATCTTGCACATTATCTCCCTCTTGAGTATCTTCCTGTAAGTAAGTTCCCCTACGATGGTCCTCTATCAACTCATCGTATTCATCCTGATTTTGTTACGATTCATCCTTGCTTTCATCCGCATCATTGGGATGAACTATAGGTTCCTCGTGAGCTATCCACTGTTGGTATGAGACCATCATTCCATAAATGTGTAAATGACTTCTCACGATTCCATAGTCATGCCTCCGATGGTTACAACAATTATTACATGGGCACCTAATGACCGCTGCCTCATTCGAATTTGCCTTTGCAAAATCAATAAATGAGTTCACCCCGGCAATGTACTCCGTACTAAATCGGTTTTGATAGTGTAATATCCAACTCCTGTCCATATCTGACCTAATCACAAGCAATTAGAAATATTTAGAACAAAACTCTCAGTTTAAGAAATAGGAAGATGTTGTCCCCGAACACTTTATACTTGGACAGGAACAGATCTTGGCACAGAGAGAGAGAGAGAGAGAGAGAGAGAGAGAGAGAGAGAGAGTTGAATAGTAAATTCAATCAAGGCCTTCTATTGTTTATACTTGGACAGGAACACATCTTGGTACACACAGAAACAGAGAGAGAGAAAGAGAGAGGGAGAGAGAGAGCGAGAAAATAGGACATTTCAAAATAGGACAAAATTAAAAACACATTTCAAAATAGGAATTAAGTTTTCCACTCATTTTTCAAAACAAGACAATTGGCCAGATTAAAGAGCTTCCCACGTTTTTCTCCTTTTCTCCTTAATAGGAGATGCATGGGCCTCCCCTATTAAGGATTTGGGATACGTGGGCTTTGGTAATGCAGTATATGCAGGGCCATTACATTATTGTTAAGCTTGTTAATCTCTAGTTGATTTTGATTTGACAGGAAAATGGCAGACTTGAAGAATATGGTTTGGCTTCTGAAGGAGTTAGCGAAGCAGAGTCCGCTGGAGAATTACTTCTTTGGGTACAATTGGTTTTCTATTAGATATTATGGTGAATCAACGCTTCAGTTAAGCATTAGTTGGATGTCCTGGTAACTTTGTGTAGGATCCTATATGGCAATACTTAAGTTTTTTCTTAAATTGGTAGCACTAAAACAGAAGCACACTGAATTTGATTTCTGCATTCCACAGAGCCCATATGACTACTTAGTGGCACATCTAGCTGGCACATTGGGTCTACCAATCATTTGCTTCTGAACCATTGTAATTTATAACTTTATGAATTACAATTCACAACGGCTACCCATTCGTACTTTCTTTTTCCTAGTTCATTTGTTTCTAGCTATTTCATGTAATACAACCATAAATATACCACGCTGATCTTCAGAAAATGCTAACTGAAATAGTAACCATGCAAGAATCATTGGGACTAGGAGATGTATTTGACTATTGGAAGGCCACCCATTCCTAACTAGCGCCACCCGATTTAGGATGGTACCCAACAAACATAACAAACTGCCACTCCCTATAAATACATTGTCCCTCTCATTTCCATCTCACTAGCAACAACAGCACCAAGTACTTACCCACAAAACATACCCTCAGAAATATATTGACCCTCACAGAAGGAAGAAGATGGCTTTAACCAAGGCTTTGGGTCTCTTTACATTGTGCATGCTTCTTGCATCTACTTGCAGCAATGCCACTGAGGTGCCACCAAAATCAGAAGTGAATGAGCTCTGTTATGTGAAATGCTCTAAACAATTTGGAAATGCAGCTTGGTTTTTTAAAGGTCCATGCTCTGTCGGATGTGCTATTCGCAGAGATAGCAAACAAGGTAGATCATGTATTAGATTAGAAAAGATAACCATAATTAAACTCACCAAGTTTAGACGAGCCAAGTTGACTCAGGGTGATTTGAGTTGGGCCAACCAAAAGTTCCGTCCACCAATCAGGATAAGAACTAGAGCACGCGTGCTAACCAAGTTGCTTGATTCGGTGACTCCACTAGTTGAGTCCAAGCTCTGAGCTGTAGACTGCAGCAGTGAACCAGCTGGGGTGCACTTGGGTTGTTAGTTATCAACTGGACCAAAATTGAGGCCTGGACCTGGCTTTGATATAACTAGGTCTCAATTAGTGGTCCTTGCATGACCTATAGGCCATTAAAACTGGTTTCACAAAGGCCTAGTTCATTCTCTGATTGGGTAGGATATTTATTGGCTTGTCCCTTTCCAACCGGAAAAGCGTCAGACAGAGGGGCCCTTAGCCTAGTTCATGACTAGCCCTATATGCCTATGCCTAGGGGCAGATGTAGGTACATGAGTCTTTGGCTAAAGTCCCCACCCATTTTCTAAAATTTGTTAAAACCCTCTAATAATTTTAAAAATTAATATGATTTTTTACAATTTAACTTTTTAACACTACACACACCACAAACCAACAAATCACCTCCATTCACCAATGTTCACAAATCCAATCAACAAACTCTTTGATTCCCAAGTTACCTTATAGAACAAAGCCCCATACTTGCAATAGGCCCATTTCAAAGACCACCTTCTCCATATCCATCATCATTCCACTCCCTCTGCCTCATCACTGTTTTTGGCAACACCCAAATAAACAAGCCACCCTCTCTTCTCCCCTTCTCTCTCACATTCCTACCTCCATTTAACCCACAGAAACCACCCACTCAAACATTCTCACATAGAGAAACACATCCTTTCTTTCCTCCATCACTTCCATCCCCACAGCACCCATTCACAAATTGCATTTACCTGTCTCTCCCTCTCTGCCAGCACTTGCACAATCTAAGCATCCTCCTACTAATCCAACAGAATTTGCTTTGTTTCCACCAACCAACATGCTCACCTAATAACTTCCCGGATCACCCAATCATCAGCACCCCTTACTCACCAGAAGGGCAATATTATATTGGAAAAACTAAAAAAAAAGAAATACAAAAACTTGCCGATGGGAAAGATTTGTTACCGGATGTCCTAATTTGCAGTTTGTTACCAGTGAAATGTGTTTTTAATTTACTCCTGTTTTGAAATGCCAATCAATCAAAGAAGAAGCTAAAAAAAAAAAAACCCAACAACACCTCTTAGGCAATTCCACAAACATTCACTAGGCAATCAAATTTCCTTTCTTTTTATCTGAATTGATTTGTGTACGAGGAAGCTTGGATAGATACCTGATAGTGTTGGATCGGCCACGGAGCTCGGGAGGAAGCTTGCAATGGTTAACGGTCTGAGATCTTCGTCCCGGGTTTGGACGCTTCAGAAAGAGGAGAACGGTGTCTGGATTCAATAAGAGGGAGAAGGGAAAGGAAGGAGCAGCAACGAGATGCCGCGGGGTGGTGCTAGACGGTGAGGGTGATGGCGCAGAAGCGGTGCTTGGTGAATGGTATGCCCTTGCCCTCTTCTATTTTCTGTCACTTTTTTTCAGTTCTCTGTTCCCTCTCTCTCTCTTTCTTTCTCTCTCTCTCTCTCTCTCTCATTTCCCTTTTTTTTTACTGTTCTGGGTTGGGGACGAATGGGGGCAGAGGCCTCGGCGAAAGCAGAGGCGAGGGGTTCGGGTTTCTGCTGCTGGTTTCAGGGTAATGTTCATTTGGCGAGAAGGGCTTTGGGTATGGATGCAGGGTTTGAAGTCTTGGTTGATTTGGAGAAGCAGTTGGGATTTTGAAAGGGATTTGGAGTTTCGATTTTGGGTTTTTCAGGGTTGGGCAACAGATTTGGTGTGAAGGGGTTTGAAAGGTTTGAGGGTCTTAGTAGGAAGGACTGGGCAACGGATTTGGTGTGATTATGGTCTTGGAAGATCTGGGTTTACGGTTATGGGAGATCTATGGTGTTGACGGAGTTAGGGTTTGAACATTGGGCTTTCTATTACATGGGATTTGCGAAGTGGGCTTTTGCTGGGGTGGCAAGGAAGATGGTGTCTACTGGTTGTGGTTTGGAGTAGTTTGAATGAGGTGGGATGGGGTTGGAGGTATTCGGCCAAGAGAACCCAGCGATCGAGAGTTTAGAGATTAGAGAGAGCGAGCGAGCGAGTGGGCCAGCGAGCCGGAGAGAGCAAGGGAGCCAGTGGAGAATCCAAGGGCTAGCGAGCCGGAGAGAGCAAGGGAGCAGATCGAGAGAGAGTGAAGGAAAAGGGGAAAGAAGATGGGGCGGGCGAAGGAAAAGGGGAAAAAGAGAGGGGTGCCAAAATCGAAAACTTCTGGACTATTACCGACGATATTATTTTGTCGTCAAAACAAAATTTTGTCAGTAAAAAAATGACCTACATTTGTTTTTACCAATGAAAAAATACGTCAGTCAAAATTTGTTTCCGAATAAATGGTTGGTAGAAATTCGTTATTTACCATCTAAAAAACTTTTCGTCGGTAAAAAATGGTGTTTTTACCGACGTTTTATCAAAAAACGTCAGTAAAACTAAAATTTACCGACGAATATTTTTTTTGCGTCGTTAAAAAGTACCCTTTAGCGACGAAATTTTGAAAACGTCGATAATCAGCGTCGCCAAAACTGCAAATTGTTGTAGTGATGGCATGCTTTTTGTAATGATGTGGTGGACCCTGATTAGTCCACTTAAGTCATTGTGGAGAAAAGCCTATGATGATTGGGACTTATTCCACTTAATTCATTGTGGAAAAAAGCCTAAGATGATTGGGACTCGTGGAGTCCACTTAAGTTATTGTGGAAAAAAGCCTAAGACGATTGGGACTCATTCCACTTAAGTCATTGTGGAAAAATGCCTAGGACGATTGGGGCTTATATTCACGCTAATCTTGTTCCATACTAGAAGTGTCTTGGGTTTAAGATTGGTGGTTGCTTGCCTCCAGACAAGTACAAATCAGGTCATGTTTTGAAATGATTTATCCAATAATTCTTTTTTAACTTGGGAAAAAATGTTAAATATGCAGTTTTTATTTTTATCATGTAAATTTTATTAAGAAAGTGGAATTATCAAAAACTCCCCATTTAAAAAAGGGGAGTTTTTGCTCCTTTTGACATGTCCAATAAAAATATACCACCTCACAAGTGCAAAGTAAAAGAATAGAAGATAGCTAATTTTAAAGAGATTAAATAACATGTATCAAAATCTCATACGCTAAAAACGAGACACTTTTTTTTTAGCATACCCCATTAAGAAATATATATATATATATATATAAGTTGTCAAATGCATGGAGTGATCAAGATGGTCAAATCCCAAAGTCACTCGACGGTCAACTTGGGCTTAGAATCTAAAAAGTGCCATTAACCCATCAAAACCACTTCACCACCCGATTATGGAGGGGTCATTCATTTAAGTTTTCAAAAAAGGAAGATTTTAGAAAAGGGCTTAAGTTTTCCTCGTTTTTCATAAAAGAACATAAGAAACTTTAGGTTCTCAAATGAGGATAGAAGTTTTCCAATGCTCTTTCACTCAACGACATCTGGTCAAATCAAGTTGATGGTGGAAAAACAAAAAAAGCGACGTCAATTTGGTTTGACTGAATGCCGTTGATTGAAAGATGAATGGAGACTTTCAGCAATCAAGTTTTTTTTTTTTTTTTTTTTTTTTGACAGATTAGTGTTCCATTAAAAGAATAAAAGAATGATACAAGGCTAACTAGAGGTCAAGACAAACCAAAAAAGCAAGAGAAAGAAGAAGAACATCCACAGCCCGGAAGCAAAGCCCAAAAGGAAAGAGGAAAAGAAAGGAAGGCTACAACAGGCTAGCCTACTAGAAGAGACACGCAGTCCTGAGCATCCAAAGACTTTGTTGTGGGGGGGGGGGGGGGGGGGGTTGGGGTGGTTGTTGCTGCATCTTGCTGTTAAATTTCTTGGCCTGAGTGGAGACAACAGTGATGAAAAAAGAGTCCTAGGTTTTTAGCAAATTGTTGATCTTCCTGAATATGAATGGAGAGCACTGGGGCGATTGGCCAGGATCAACGATAGCTTCAACCAACCAACTGTCCCCCTCCAACCATAGATGAGAGGAAAAAAATTGCTTGCTCGACTGAAGGAGCTCCATCACAGCAGAATGGGAGCAGTCGATTTCGTGAATGGTAGCGTAAATAGGACAGCGGGTAGGGTGCCAAACAATCCCCATAATGCAGTCGTGTAACTGAAGGATAGAGACCATTCACCCTAGAGCAATTTTAGGTTGGTTACAGCGTGAGGGGGGGGGGGGGGGGGGGGGGGGGGGTTGTTTACCTGCGGCAGGGGCTTAAGGGAGATTCCACCATTGGTTGAATGGGGCGGGGAGGTGAGGATGCAGAAAAGCCATTCTAGCTTGAATCTCTCATTTTTGAAATCTATGAAAAAAAACTTAAACCCTTCTGATGAAAATTAGTCTGGTTCACCTAAGCATGCAAATATGGGTGGGCCGTGGGTTGCAGCTCGAAAGGCACAGCCCGCACGCAAGCAGTGCCATGCTATGCCAAGGGTGCTGGGTTGCAGCATGGCCTGACATGGCCTGCTAGTTTTAAAAAAAGACAATCCCACCCCCACACCCCCTGGCCCCCCACACACACACACCCCAAAAAAAAAAATAATAAAAATAAAAAAAACAAAAAAAAATGGGGGTGCATTTGTGTCTTTTTTACTCTTTAGCCATTTTACCCTCCCTAACTACCAAACAACTGTCCGATGATGGGTATTCTTTGTCATTTCACCCTTTTATAAATTTGTAAATATCTACTCCCCCCTCATTTCTCAATACACATCTATATACTCTCTCTAAAACCCTTTTGTCTTACTTCAAGTTCTCTAAGCTCTCTCTCTTTAAGCTCTCTCTCTCTAAGTTCTCTTAGATCTCTCTCTCTCTCTCTCTCTCTCTCTCTCTCTCTTGTAAGTTTCTCCAAGGCACAAATAACTCTATTCAATCTCTCAAAAATGGTTGTGCCATCATAGCCGATTAACATTGAATATAGCTTAAATGATCAAGAGGCAATACTAAGTACTTTTACCGAAGTGAGCTAAGCCGAACCTTCTCCTTCTCCAAAAAAACAAAATAGAAGAATGATTCGTAATATTTTGAACTATTTTCAAATAGTTCCGATTATTGACATCATTGGAAAAATTATTGAGAAGGCACAATACATATTTTGTAGTGTGCTTAACAATTTCAATTTAGCAAGTGGCACTAGCCACCTTTATAGACACATGCAATCGTATATACCCAAATCTTATTTGGAGAAAATTAAAAAAATATTTAATTCATGCTATTTTTCAATGTTAGTGTGCATTTATTTTAGTAGTTTTGATCTCATTTTGAGATTAAATCTTTAAAAAGGTCATTGTTAATTTTATTATTAATTTATTCTCCAATTTAATTTTTTCTCCAAGTTTTTTTTAATGGGCCAGCAGTAGCCCAGTGCAACATGGCCCTGGGCCGACCCGTTAGGGGCCTGGGCACTATACAAAATGATACGGCACCACCCAGGCACGCCTGGGCCAGCCGATGGGACTGTGCCGTTCACATCCTTAGGTTCACCAATGCCCGCCATGTCAGTGACCATTATGGCCGTGCCATGCATCGGCTAAGTTAGGCCACGGAACCGGGCCCCGTGGCTCTGCAAGACACTTCATACGCGCACGTATAGATTGGGCCTCTTTTTTGTTTTAAAGCAATGCATCTGAGAGTGGCTCAGGGCGTGTGGAGTAAACAATTATCACAGCCCACCAGCACAGTAATCTTTTGGTCTAACATTATTAGAGTCCACTGTTAAACATCCAGAGTAAAATACTACAGTCTGAGATATCTAATATCTTGATCTAACCGTATTTGGGTGTGCGAACCGCAATCTTGGGTGGTTGTTGATCCATGAACAGTTGTCAATATGTGGACGACACCCAATCAAATTATGAACAGATGGAAATTAAAGTAATCCCAAGTTGCAATACAACGAACCATCACTTGGTCATTCTGTGGCCTGTTGGACCATCAAATCTGCAGCCTGATTTGTGCCATATTCGTCGCCACCCTTATACGGCCATTGGAATCATTCATCTGATGGGCCGTGGGTGCCACCTTGATGATCTATGGCCTGAAATTGCACGTACTACAGAATGCACGAGGCAACAATGTATTGCCATATGAATTGCGCTAATAAATTTCCGCTGCGCTTAAATGGCACGCACTACAGAATGCCACGGTCACTATCCCCTCGGCCTTCCCCATGTTCTGCATTTCTTCTCTTTTTTTTTTATATGTATTTTTTTAATTTTTTTAGTTTGAATCACATCCCAGATGAGAGGAAGGGGTTGTGATTTTATAATACTTGTAAACAATCTATATCCTCGATGTCCGTGCAAATTAATATAAACAAAAGAAATTTAATGATGATCTGTAATTATTTTATCATTCTTCTATGAGTTTGAATATATGAATGTTGGACTTGGTTTTCTTGCATTCATTATCATTTCAAGTGCTGTAAGAAAACATATAATTTGACTTACACTCCAGAAATCCTAAAAACTTTCAATTATGATTTCCCTTGGGAGGGTTAGAATTCAGCATTCATTTCATCTAGGGAAATAGAAATCTACAAAGCTATGAATCCTCCCATAGCACAAATAAGTCCAAAGTATTCTCATGTTTGTTGGGTCACCATCCAATAGCAGCTAGGAAGTTCTTAATTTTAGTTGGTACAGGGCGTTGTTGCTTTGTTTCTCCCTACACTCAATAGAATGGCCTTCAACAAAGATTAACCATGCACTAAAAGCCTCCAATAAAAGAGGGGAAAAAACAACCCCACCCTTGGAAACTATCAACCGCACTTACAAAGATTTACCAAAAATGAAAAAAGAGGATTTCACTGGTAAAACCCTTGGTACTTTACCTTTGCTTTTTTATTCTTGCAATAAGTAGTGTCGAATTCTACATGGGTTTTTTTATATCAGTGTCAATTTCAATGCTATTACTATATATGATGCATGTCATCTTTCTTCTGGGTATCCATGGTTTCAATTGGGGACATTTAGTGTGGTTGAGATCTAATAGTTCAATCCTTAAGGGGACCTACTCCTAGGGTCGCCCATCAGTGCCTAATATGATGTGGGGTCTTGATCCTTGATTGGGTGGGCCATATGGACTCCATCGGGATGGTAGTTTTAATTGGGGAGGGTTGAATTCAACCTTGTCTGATTCATGTCATCCTTGGTTTTTCTGTCTTTTCCTGCATAAGAAGGAAGTGGCCTGATCAAAGCTTAGGTTGTTGGGAATGATGTCATTTTAGATCTTTGTTTTTGCCATGGTCGGAGAATAACAAGGTTGCAACCAAAATGGATCGAGTAAGAAGGAGCAAGAGGACCCAGAGGTTCTGGTTGTAAGAACCTAGACTTGAACATAACCGCTTGTGTGCTCGTCACCGGGATCTACTATTGCTTTGTGGTTGTTGCCGATCGCCACTGTTAGTGCACCAGTCATCCATTTCCCTTCTTTCCATCACGCCAGAGCAGAGAGAGGAAAAGGGTTTTCATTCGGTTCTCTCTGGTTATAGAACCAAAAATGGAGAATACAAACAAACTCAACGACGATGGTGAGACGAACTCCGGTCATGTGGCACACTCGATTTGTTAGGTTTATGTCTTGTATTCCGGTTTAGCCGGATGAGTCACTGGGTTAGCCAGGGACTGGTTTAAGGTCAAGGGTATTTTGATAATTATACCGGGGCTTTCTTGGTGGCCAAGAAAGCGGAGATTATATATTGTATAGTCTGTAACCCTAGATCTTGCGGCGGCGGCGGCAGTTGCCCGTGGTGCTCCCACACCACGTAGGAGAGATGAGGTGAGAGTGTGGGAATCTCTTGTATGCTTTACTTGTCATAGTGAAGATGTTCGTCCTCCTGTGCCCGTGGATGTAGCCCTGTTTGGGTGAACCATGTAAATCTCGTGTTTCTTCTTGTGTGTGGCCTGTTCTTGTTTGATCTTCTGATTCCGTGGATGCGCATAACGGGTGATTGTTCAGAATATCACAACAATTGGTATCAGAGCCGAGGTTGGTGTTCCTCGGGTTTCTGAGCGAGGTGGAGATCGCTCAGTGGCTTGGAGGTTGTGCGCATGAAGATTAACTGAGATCAGGTTCGTGATTTCTGGTTGGGCTACCATCGGAGAAGAAGAAGACGAGATTGGGTTCTCCGGTCTCGCTTGGATCGGAGGAAAAAGGATTCACATGTTTCGTTCAGATCTTGGAGTTGACCGCTGTGGATGTGATCGGATCTTGTTGGGTTCGGATCTGTTTTCATCGTGGAAACAGGGGATTTGGTTTTTCAGATCTGATAGGAGAAGACCGGAAGGTGGGCCACACAGATAGAAGAAATCGGCCGTGCTTCTTGGCCTGCCGGATTTCTTGAAGACAACAACAGCGTGGTTGGAGGATTTCTCGGTCGACCAGATTTGAGAAAAAAAAACAAACGCTACAGAAAGAGGCAGCAAGGCAAAAGAGCGTATGGCGGTGGAGGAATTGTTCGCAAAGAAGCAGGAGCAGGGGCTGGTGGCTGTTGTTCAGAAGGTGTACGATATGCGTGGGCCGCAAGTTCGAGTTTTGATGAGTCTTGACAAGTTGAATGCCGAAGCCGAAGCCGAAGCCGAAGCGAGGGAGATGCAGCACGGGATTTTCGCAGAGAATTTCTCGGTCCAGAGGAAGACGGGAAGAAAAAAAAAGAAAAAAAAAAAACTCGTCAGTCAACCGCTGGCGTTTGCTATGTCGCCGCCGGCAGCTGTTACCCGTCGCCGCGCCGTCGCCACTGCCAGCCGTCGCGGCCGCCGGACCATCTAAGCCGTCGCAGGAGCTGTCGAAGATGGGATCTGCCAGAATCCCTGTTGCAGAACCAAACAGAGGAAAGAGGAAGAAGAAGAAGGGTTCGGGCCAAGGTCGGGTCAGGTCAGGTCAGGTTCGACCCGACCCGATTGAAGCGTAAGCCCATTGGTAGAAACGGGCTACGGGTTAGGTCAGGTCAGGTTAGACCCGACCCGATCGCACAGAAGCCCAGCAGTTCTGAGGCGGTTTGGTTCCGCGTCAGGTCAGGTCCGACCCGACCCATTATCAGAAGGTCCAGCCTAGCCAGCAGGTTCAGGCCGGGTCAGGTCAGGTTCGACCCGACCTGTTTGCAGATAGTCCAGCCTAGTACATATTGCAGTTCAGTTCCGGGTCAGGTGAACCCGACCCGGGTCCGCTCCAGAAGCCCAGCAGACAGTGCAGTGACGTCAGCAGTGATGTCAGCATCGGTCAAAGGCCAGATTTGACCAGTTTCAACGGCTGAAATTGTTTCTGCGATATCTTGATCGTCCGATGTCCGATCGGAGATCCGTTTGCGCCTACGGACTCATTTCGAGCAGATCTACGCAGTGGAAGAGGTTGATTAGCTGTTTGACAGTCAAGGAGGAGGTTTGATCGATTGGAGCGTAGAAACTTGTTTCTATGTTATCGAAGCCATCCTGAGTCGGATTTCAGATCCATTTCTTCCAGCGTGCTCGTGGTGACGAGATCTATAGTTTGATGCAGAAATCTGGAGGAGATCTGAACATATGTGGATTGAGGCTTGAATCGGGTCTACTCGACCTGATTGTTGTTGCAAACCCAATAATAGGAGTCGCCGGCCTAGTTGCAAAAGGGTTTGCTGATTCAAACGAAGTTGTTCGTTTGGGGTTCACATGATCGCATGTGATGATATTCATCTTGCCAGAGCCAAGCCGGAAAAGCAGCAAGGAGGAGCTGATGTATCAGCAGTTGATCGGAGGCCAGGTCAAATGGAGTTTTTGACCGCTCGGAGGCAGAGGTTGTTCTGCAATGGAGTCATCTGGACTTGTATTCCCGATCTGTTTGCTTGCATGCTTGTGGTGATTGGATCTTCACAGTGATGTTGAAGATGGGACAAGATGGTGAATGATTCAGATATCACTCAGATTCGTCAATGGTTTCGAGCTTCTAGTTCGAGGTGGAGTTTGACGAGGGTATGAACTTTGCTCAAAGTTCATGTGCTGGTTCAACATGTCAAAGTGTTGAAGATGACTGCATCCCTGGTGCAGTGACGTGCCATTCAGCAGGGTACGTGAAGACATTGTCGGTTTTATCTCCTAGTAGCTCGAGTTGTACGGAGTTGTACGGAATTCAAGCCAAGGTGAAGATTGTTAGGTTTATGTCTTGTATTCCGGTTTAGCCGGATGAGTCACTGGGTTAGCCAGGGACTGGTTTAAGGTCAAGGGTATTTTGGTAATTGTACCGGGGCTTTCTTGGTGGCCAAGAAAGCGGAGATTATATATTGTATAGTCTGTAACCCTAGATCTTGCGGCGGCGGCGGCAGTTGCCCATGGTGCTCCAACACCACGTAGGAGAGATGAGGTGAGAGTGTGGGAATCTCTTGTATGCTTTACTTGTCATAGTGAAGATGTTCGTCCTCCTGTGCCCGTGGATGTAGCCCCGTTTGGGTGAACCACGTAAATCTCGTGTCTCTTCTTGTGTGTGGCCTGTTCTTGTTTGATCTTCTGATTCCGTGGATGCACACAACGGGTGATTGTTCAGAATATCACAACACGATTAAGGGTCAGGACCCCACATCATGTAGAGCATTGATGGATGACCGACCCTATGGGTACGTGAGTCCCCTTAATGATTGGGCCATTGGATCTCAACCACACTAAAAGTCCCCAATTGAAACCATGAATATCCAGAAGGAAGATGATGTGCATCAGATACAAGTAACTTGGTTGAATTCCACACTAGTATAAAAACCCTGTGTCGAATTCAACACTGCTTTTTACATGCATAAAAAAAAATCAAAAAGTACCAAGGGGTTCTTTCGGATTCAAGAGTCACTTGAGGGATTTTTGCCAGTAAAATCTTTAAAAAAAAAAACTACACTTATAAAGAGGTAAAATTCTAGAAATCATTTTCAGAGTTCATATCAATTGAGTGAGGTTATTATGAGCTTCATATGCAAGTGCACAATGGGCGGCCCATGTATAAGGAGGATCTAAATGATGGAAAGAGCTTTGCTTAAAGGAGCCACAAAATATCAAAACCAAATGTATATGTAAGATGGCTGAGATATGAGCCCCGAAACAAATAGCCAAAAAGAATTTAGGGTTTAATCCAATAGTCAACAGTGTTCAAATTGGTATGAAATTGAGTTTCGTGGCAAGTCATGAGGCAATTGTAAGTGTGACGATGGGTGTTTCGAATTAGGGTGGAGGGGAATGGGAACAAAGATGGGCTCAACGCACTCATGGTTGAGTCCTATTGGCACCAGGAGCCAAGATCATGAAGCTACTTCTCCAATGTAAGATTCACATGGTGGTGGTGACTTCACCTACCATCTATTTCTGACATCCAAACAGCCTTCTGGCATTCACCAAAACTACACATTAGAAGGTCACTTTGAACTTTTATTCTACAATAGTTTATTTGTAACATTGACATAAGGTGGTTGAACAACCATGGTTCTATTTTAAAAAACAAAATAGTATTCACAATCACTGAAATACTTGTATATTATATACATCCATGCATACTTAAATGGAAATGAATTTAAACACATATTAACATTGTCACATATATGAAAACATAAAATAGGAGATTTTACCTGAAAAAACCGAATAGATGGGTCCCACACCGAAGAAGACCATTTTAGTTATAATAGCACCAGATTCATCCTGTGGTAGCGATCTGATTAAAATTCTAGAGAAAGTAGAAAAGTGACATTAACATCCCTCAGAGACATTAACATCGCTCTTTTATATGTTACCAAAGACCAACGTTAACGTCCTTATTTACTAGTAAAGAGCAACATTTTCCTCTATAAATATAAGACTTTAGAGATGTGGAGGACATGTTTGGAAATCCTGACGGCACCATAGAAACATGACATCGCTGGTATAGATTTTTCTCTTATCTCTAGTGGTTTGGTTATTGTAGTTCTAATACAATATTATTCTATACTTTCTTTTTGTTTTGAACACTGCCATTTTCTTCCAAACCTTAGAATATAATGAATGTGAGATTGGAGTACAGAAATGGGTATTGTGTATAGTTTTCCATTTGGTGAGAGAATGGGTGCTGTTATCTTTAGATATGGATCACTAAACAGAATGTGGAATAAAATGTGTAGCTAAAGTTTGTGTTCACCAAAATAAAACACAATTTTAAGACTACAACTATTTTGTTGACATATTGTTTAAAGATCCATATCTGAAGATCAAACTTATAAGATAATGTCAGCATCGATCCACTCTCTCATCAAATGGAAAAGCCAAACGAATCACCTTTTCTTGTATCCTCATTTTTTATTCACTTTATGCTAATGCTTGATAGGAAATTGGCAGTGTTTACATCGGAGCGACGGTCATGTTGCTCCTCACTTTTTTAAAATTGTTTTTTAAACAGGATGTAAAGGACGTTAACATTCCTACACAACATTAATGTCTTTTTCTAACGGTAACGTCACTTGTTATCATATATATTTATATAGGACTAACGTGGAAGGAATCATTTTCGCTTTTTCATTGTCCACAGCTACATAATTTATCAAACAGATTAGTTTCCAATAAGTGTAAAAGTAAGACACAATATAAAACAAGAGAATGATAATGTAGTTTAATTACCTGTAACAATTGAATAGGACTTAAAAAGGTATTAATAACCATAATTTTCTTTTCTTGCTTTTTTTCCCACGGTGATATCCACATCCAATCAATATCCACATCCATTGAATTCAAATTGTCTTTCCTTGGTGATGTAACTACTCTTGAAAGCAATATGTTCAAGTTTGCAAGACATAAGGTTTAAACTCTCTAAACAGTTTAAGTACTCATGGCTACCACCTCGAACTAAGAAGAACAAGAAAGTCCTTGTCGTCAATATTTTATCCTTTTCAACCTTAGGCCTGAAGTTGTCTCTAACTATTTGACTTTTATGGTTACTCTAATTTTATCCTTGTTGGGCCTTGGAGCCATACCCAACAAATCTTCACATGCCTGTGCAACCCCATGCTTAGAGAAAGGGGTGCCCGTTATAATGGGACCATCGATGTGCAATCCATATAAGTATACAACGTCTTTCAGCATGATTGTTGCTACACCGAAGGGAGATGAAAGGTGTTCATCTCCGGCCTCTTTACTAACCCATGATGAAAGAATGGTCAATCCTCATGTAATCTATCTCATAAAGATGTGCTAGTCCGCATCTAGCCACCAATTCTTTTTGTTGATTTGAAAGGGCCTATATTTCTCTATCTAGATTGGTATTTAAGATTCTATAAGTTCTGTGCTCCATTCCATTACCAATTGCTTTACCAACATGATTGTCTTGTTCGCATAGCAAAGGCAATTCATTCTGTGAAGATTCAGCAATCACGGAGGTGTTTTGAGCCAATTGTAAACTTTAATGAAATCAAACAATATATAAGGCTATATTACATGTAATTCACATTACAAATCAACTTCATATAATATAACGAATGTAATTCAACCCTAAATAACATGTAAATAAATTCATTTCAACTTGCTTTCAATGGATAAGTAACAAGTCATTCATTTCAATTCAACAATGCAAGGATTTGGTATCTCAATAATATGGCAGGTTTCAAGCATTCAAAACAACATACTATTTGCTGCTTTATTAGAGATCGGTATTTGCAAAAATATACAATAACGAAATGAAGTTAATCTACAACATAATCCATATGTACATTACCAAACTTTCAATATTCAATAGGTTCACTTTATATCAAAATACATGTCCATGAGATGTCTGAACAACAATGAACATACAAAATGAGTTGAATAATTAGAACATGAGAAGCCTAAACAACCAAATACATAAGAAGGTCAAACAACCATGTACGCACATGCATACAAAGGTTGAATGAAGAAGAAATAAATACCTTTACATGTAGCTATATACAAGAAAACACAAAGATGAGTTGGATTAGAATATAACGAAGAGGTTAGAAAGGTGAAAATTGAAAAAAGACAACGAGCTCAGGGACAACAATGGAGAAAAACACAACAGCTGCAGATAAAAAGCTGCATGAAAATAGGGGTTTGCCAATAGAAACTCTCTTTCCCTCAAATGATTTTTTTAAACCTGGAAAGTTACTTTTAAGAGATGTTGATGTCGCTCTTTAATAGCATACAAACTGAGTGACATTAAAGTTGCTTTTCTGCTTTTTCTAAAATTTTAATTAAATCGCCACCACAGGATCAATCTGCTGCTGTTAGAAATAAAATGTCTTCTTCAGTGTGGTAACCATCTATTAGATTTTTTTTGGGTAAAATCCCCTATAAAAAAAATATATGGTGAAAATTTACTTAGAGCAATTGTGATGTATACTGGATTCTTAATCTCCCATGAATTGCGCTATTAAGACCTTTTTTTCTAAGCCACACCCCACCCCAACCACATAAGCTTACTTTATTTAGAGCTCAATCACCATGCCCAAATACTTTAGTGAGGGCCCACCATATGATCCATTCGAGTACATCATAAAATAGAGATTTTAGAATTCGACAGCCACACTACAAGAATTAACATTTTTAGCTATGAAAAATTTCATCGCCAAAATCCTACAAAACATCGGTAAATACTTTTCCCGACTTAAATACTTTCATCGCTAGAACGTCGCCAAAAAAAAGTCAACAAAAATTTTTACCGATGCAAAAAATTTTCGTCGGCAAAATATAATATTTATCGACAATAAAATGGACAATTACCGATGTTATATAACGTTAGTAAAAGTCATTTTATTTAATTTTAATTTTAATTTAACTTTTCCTGATGATTTTTTATCGTCGAAAAAGAATTTTTTTGTATTTTGTAAACTTTAAAATATCATTTATCGACATTTTTTAATGTCGGTAAATAATTTTAATTTTAATTTAAAATTATTTATGATGTTTTTGTTTAATTTTAATTTAAATTTCACTTTGACCGATGATTATTTAACGTCGGTAAATAATTTTAATTATTTTATAAATTTTAAATTCCCATTTACCGATTTTTCAAAACATCAGCAAAAAAATAAACAAAATTGTAAAATTCAAATTTTTTGACATTAAAAACACGTCAGTAAATAATTTTTTCTATTTTGTAAATTTCAAAGTCTACTTTTACCGTTGTTTTAAAACATCAGCAAAGAAATTACACAACATTGTAAAATTCCATTTTCCTGACGTTAAAAAAACCTCGAGAAATTAATCTCAATTTTTTTATTTTTTTATTTTACTTTTTTCGACATTTTCTAAAGTCGGTAAAATCATTCTTTTCTTAATTTAAAAATTTTCTTTTATCCATTTTTGTCGAAGCTAAAAAAATCGGTAATTTATTTATTTTTCAAAAATTCAATTTACTTTTGCAGACGTTAGAAACCATTGGCAATTTATTTATTTTTAAAAAATTGAATTTACTTTTGCTGACGTTAAAGAACATCGGCAATTTATTTATTTTTTAAAAATTGAATTTACTTTTGCCGACGTTAAAAAACGTCGGCAAAAGTCATTTTTTGTGGGTAATATTTTATTTTTTTTAAAATATAATAACTATTTTTTCATTATAATCTTCCAATAAACGTGTTTATACCTATATTAAATATAAAGCTATTCATAGACCTATATTTAACAAAAGAAATCCATCAATACAAGAATTACTAAATAAACAAATATGCATTACCATTTTTCATCAAGTTATTCATCTCATTTAGCAAATATTACAATGATACAGTCCCATATAAATATCCAATATACAAATACAAATAGACTAAAATGAAAATAAAACACTCCAAGTCTGCAACTGAACCCAACTTGTCTATCAATTTGTAATGAAAAAAATAACATTAGAACCTTTTCAATGAATTAAACTACAAATGTAAGATCATAAACATGAATATATATAATATTTTCTTAAGTTTTTCGGCAGCTTGTTTTCCGGCCTAAGTTTTGAAAATTACGCGGTTATTGCATCTAATTCATTACTTGGAAGTCCGATTCACAAGCCGCTAATTTGTACAAGTTACTTTTGCCTCGAGCTAGGTACTCGTGCCAGTTTCCAAGCCGCCCGATGGCCGTATCCCGTTTTGGACCTCCGGCGGCCTATGTTCGAGCCTAAGTGTTCGGAATCCAATGTTTTTATGTCTAATTCCCTAACCGGGAGTCCAATTTGTGAGTCATCAGTTCCTACAAGTTACTCTACCCTCAAGCAAAGTGCTTGTCCCATTTTTTTATTTTTTCGGGGCCGTTTCCCATTTTTGACCCCTCGGTGGGTGGTTTTCGAGCCTAAGTCTTTGAAATCGTAGGTTTTTGCTTCTAATTCTCTAACCGAGAGTCTGATTTATGGACCAGTAGTTCTTACAATTTACTCTACCCTCGAGGAAAGTGCTTGTGCCGGTTTTTTATTTTTCCGGGGCCATTTCCCATTTTTTACCCCCTGGTGGGCGGTTTTCGAGCCTAAGTCTTGGGAAATCATAGATTTTTGCTTCTAATTCTCTAACCAGGAGTTCGATTTACAAACCGTTAGCTCCTACAAGTTACCCTACCCTCGAGTGAAGTGCTTGTGCTGGTTTTTGATTTTTTCGGGGGCAGTTTCCCATTTTTAACTCCCCGGTGGACGGTTTTCGCGCCTAAGTCTTGGAGATCATAGGTCATTGCTTCTAATTGTCTAATTGGGAGCCAATCTATGGACTGTCAGTTCCTACAAGTTACTCTATCCTCGAGCAAAGTGCTTGTGCGGTTTTTGATTTTTTCAGGGCTGTTTCCCGTTTTGGACCCCCCAGTGGGCGGTTTTTGAGCCTAAGTTTTGGGAAATCGTAGGTTTTTGCTTCTAATTCTCTAACCGAGAGTCTGATTTGTGTACCGTCAGTTCCTACAAGTTACCCTCCCCTCGAGTGAAGTGCTTGTGCTAGTTTTTTATTTTTCTGGGACCGTTTCCCATTTTTGACCCCCCGGTGGCCGATTTTCAAGCCTAAGTTTTAGAAATCATAGGTTATTGCTTCTAATTCTCTAACTGGGAGTCTGATCTATGGACTATCAGTTCCTACAAGATAATTTACCCTCGAGCGAAGTGCTCGTGCCACTTTTTGATTCTTTCGGGGCCATTTCCCATTTTAGAACCCTCGATGGGTGGTTTTTAAGCCAAAGTCTTTGGAAATTGTACGTTGTTGTTTCTAATTCTGTAACCGGGAGTTCAATTTACAAACCATCAGTTCTTACAAGTTACTTTACCCTCGAACAAAGTGCTCGTGCCATTTTTTTATTTTTTCGGGGCCGTTTCTCATTTTTTACCCCCGGTGGGTGGTTTTTGAGCCTAAGTCTTAGGAAATCGTAGGTTTTTGCTTCTAATTCTCTAACCGGGAGTCCGATTTGCGGACCGTTAGTTCCTACAAGTTACCCTACCCCTGAGCGAAGTGCTTGTGCTAGTTTTTTAATTTTTCAAAGCCATTTCCTATTTTTGACCCCCTGGTGGGCGATTTTCTAGCCTAAGTCTTGGAAATCGTAGGTTATTGTATCTAATTCTCTAACCAGGAGTCCAATTTGTGGACCATTAGCTCTTAAAAGTTACTTTACTATTGAGTAAAGTGGCTATGCTAGTTTTTGATTTTTCCGGGGCAGATTCCCATTTTAGACCCCCCGGTGGTCGGTTTTCGATCCTAAGTCTTAGGAAATAGTAGGTTATTGCTTTTAATTCTCTAACCGGGAGTCTGATTTGCGGACCGTCAGTTTCTACAAGTTACTCTACCCTTGAGCGAAGTGGTCATGCCAGTTTTTTATTTTTATGGGGCCGTTTCCCATTTTGGACCTCCCAGTAGGCGGTTTTCATGCCTAAGTCTTGAGAAATCGTAGGTTTCTACTTCTAATTCTCTAACCGTGAGTCTAATTTATGGACTGTTAGTTCCTATAAGATACTCTACCCTTGAGCGAAGTGCTCATGCCAGTTTTTTTTATTTTTCTGGGGCTATTTCTTGTTTTTATTTCCCATTTTTGACCCCCCAGTGGGTGGTTTTCAAGCCTTAGTCTTTGAAATTATAGGTTTTTGCTTCTAATTCTCTAACTGGGAGTCCGATTTGTGGACCATTAGTTCCTACAAGTTACTCTACCCTTGAAGGAAGTGCTCGTGCTTGTTTTTTATTTTTCTAGGGTCGTTTCCCATTTTTGGCCCCCTGATGGGCTGTTTTCGAGCCTAAGTCCTGGGAAATCGTAGGTTTTAGCTTCTAATTCTCTAACTAGGAGTCTGATTTGTGGACCGTTAGTTCCTATAAGTTACCCTACCCTTGAGTAAAATGCTCGTGTTGGTTTTTTATTTTTCCAGGGCCGTTTCCCATTTCCCCCTTCCCCCAATGGGTGGTTTTCGAGCCTAAGTCATGAAAATCGTAGATTATTGCTTTTAATTCTCTAATCAGGAGTCCGATTTGTGGACCATCAGTTCCTCCAAGTTACTCTACCCTTAAGCTAAGTGCTCGTGCTGGTTTTTTATTTTTTTGGTGCCGTTTCCCATTTGGATCCTCGGTGAGTGGTTTTCGAGCCTAAGTCTTGGGAAATCGTAGGTTTCTGCTTTAAAATTCTCTAACCAGGAGTCCGATTTCCAGACCGTTAGCTCCTACAAGTTACCCTACCCTCGATCGAAGTGCTCGTACCATTTTTTTATTTTTTGGGGCCGTTTCCGGTTTTTTACCCCTCGGTGGGCGGTTTTGGAGCCTAAGTCTTAGGAAATCATAGGTTTTTGCTCCTAATTTTCTAACCGAAAGTCTGATTTGTGGACCGTCAGTTCCTACAAGTTACCCTACCCTCGAGCAAAGCGCTCATGCTAGTTTTTTATTTTTCCGGCACCATTTCCCATTTTTGACCCCCCCAGCAGGCAGTTTTCAAGCCTAAGTCTTGAAAATCGTAGGTTATTACTTCTAATTTTCTAACCAGGGGTCTGATTTGTAGGCCATCAGTTCCTACGAGTTACTCTACCATTGAGTGAAGTGCGTGGGTGATTTTCGAGCCTAAGTTTTGGAAATCGTAGGTTATTGCTTCTAATTCTCTAATCGGGAGTCCAATTTGCGAACCGTCAATTCTTGCAAGTTGCTTTACCCTCGAGTGAAGTGCTCGTGCCAGTTTTTTATTTTTCCAAGGTCATTTTCCATTTTGGGCCCCCTGGTGGGCGGTTTTTGAGCCTAAATCTTGAGAAATCATATGTTTTTGCTTCTAATTGTTTAACCGAGAGTCTGATTTGCGGACTGTCAGTTCCTACAGATTACCCTACTTTTGAGCAGAGTGCTTGTGTTAGTTTTTTATTTTTCCGGGCCGTTTCCTATTTTTGACCTCCCGATGGGTGGTTTTCGAGCCTAAGTCTTTGAAATTGTAGGTTATTGCTTTTAATTCTCTAATCACGAGTCTGATTTATGGACTGTCAGTTCCTACAAGTTACTCTACCCTTGAGTGAAGTGCTCGTGCTAGTTTTTTATTTTTCCGGGGCCGTTTTCCTTTTTAGACCCCTTTGGTGCGTGGTTTCGAGCCTAAGTCTTGGGAAATCATAGGTTTTTGCTTCTAATTCTCTAACTGGGAGTCCGATTTGCAGACCGTTAGTTGCTACAAGTTACCCTATCCTCAACCAAAGTGTTTGTGCTAGTTTTTGATTTTTTCGGGGCCATTTCCTATTTTTGACCCCCCGGTGGGCAGTTTTCGAGCCTAAGTATAGGAAATTGTAGGTCATTGCTTCTAATTCTCTAATCGGGAGTCCGATTTGCAGACCCTCAGTTCCTACAAGTTACCTTACCCTCGAGCAAAGTGCTCATGTTGGTTTTTTATTTTTCCGGGGCCATTTCCCATTTTTTTACCCCCTGGTGGGCGGTTTTTGCGCCTAAGTCTTTGAAATCGTAGGTTATTGCTTCTAATTCTCTAATCGAGAGTTCAATTTGTGGATCGTCCGTTCCTACAAGTTACCCTACCCTCAAGTGATGTGCTCACGCCGTTTTTTTATTTTTCCGGGGCCTTGCTTCTACGCTATTGGTGGTTCAGTTCCAAGTATTTTTTATGGCCAATATACCCAATCTTATCTTTCAACTTCACCCCTAACGAGTTGTCGTTACATGAGGGGCAAGCATTATAACCTTTTGTCCTCACCGAGATAAGTTGCCATACGCAGGAAAGTCATTTATAGTCCATATCATAGCCGCATACATCTGAATGGTTTGTTTAGTGGAGCATCAAAAGTGGATACACCATTATCCCACAAGTCCTTCAACTCATCCACCAAGGGCCTCAGATATACATCGATCTCGTTTCCCAGTGAGCTTAGTTCGAGAATAAGTAATGACATCATAAAAAATGGCTCCTTCATCCACATCCATGGTGGCAAATTATAAGGCATAAGTATGACAGGCCACATGCTATAGGAGGTGCTCAAGTTACCGAAAGGGTTGAATCCATCGGTGGCTAACCCCAACCTCACATTATGTGTCTCTTGGGCAGACTCTGGATATTTCTTATCAAATTCTTTCCATTCCACGGAGTCAGTCGGATGCCTCGTTATCCCATCATCAAGGCGCTTCTCACTATGCCATCTCATATGTGTGGCTGTCTTCCTTGACATATACAATCTACGTAACCTCGGTGTCAATGGAAAGTAACGGAGCACCTTATGAGGTATCTTCTTTCGCTTGCCATCATTAACCTTGTATCTAGGCTCTTGACATTCTGTACATTTATCCAATTGAGCATTTTCCTTCTAATATAACACACAATCGTGTTTGTAGGCATCTATGTTTTTGTATCCCATGCCCAAGTCACGTAATAATTTCTTCGCCTCGTAAATTGAGGCTGGCACCACATGACCTTTGGGTAAAAAGTCCTTAAAAATTTGCAGGACCTTGTCAAATGACTTATTGCTACACCCACTTTCGATCTTCACATGCAATATCCTTATAACCAACGCCAACAGAGTATCTGAGCTCTTGCATCCTGGGTATAGGCCACACTAGGAAGCTTGCAACAATCTTTCAAAATCCTACACATCATCCCTCTCTTGAGTATCTTCCTCCAACTAAGTTCCCCTACGATCGTCCTCTATCAACTCATCGTATTCATCCTGATTCTCTCTCGATTCATCCTCACTCTCATCCGAATCATTAGGTTGAACTATAGGTTCACCATGAGCTATCCACTGTTGGTATGAGACCATCATTCCATGACTATGCAAATGACTTCACACGATTCCATAGTCATGCCTCCAATGGTTACAACAATTATTACATGGGCACCTAATGACCGCTGCCCTGTTCAAATTTGGCTTTCCAAAATCAATAAATGAGTTCACCCCAACCGTGTACTCTGTACTAAATTGGTTTTGATAATGTAATATCCAACTCCTATCCATATCTGACCTAATCACAAGCAATTAGAAATATTTAGAATAAAACTCTCAATACGTACTAATAACCATGGTGTGATAATGTTTAGCATCATTGACAAAGGCTTTTCTTGAGACATTGAGCTCAACCAAAGAACGTAGTTTTTAACCTCGGCTGTACCGTTTTCTTAAAGAGTTTACCTAGACTAATTTTCAAAAAGGAAAAGAAAATTTTGGAAAGCTAATACCCTTTCAGAATTAATTAAAAAACATGTGAGCTTTTAGCATTCCATACAAAATCCCAATTCCAATTTGGTTTGGTAATCCATTAATGCATACGCCTTATAATTCAAAAAATGTAAACTAACCTATTCCTAGAAAGTTAGAAAATGACCTTACTAAGCGATCCCTGGAAAAGGCACTACAAATTTGTTTGCAAAACTCCAACGGTAGTGCCTCCAATATAGTAATAAATTCCAGTGACTCTCCAACAATAAGATGGTACTCTTTCAACAATAAAAATAGATAAATAAACATTATTTCAGAACCTAAATCAATGTTCAAAAAAATTCAAAAGTGCAGGATATGTATGAATTAATGCATGAAAGATACATTCCTAACAATCTATGATTTTATGACATAAGCTGAAGATTTTCTAAGCATAAAAACTAGTGTACACCCCCTTTTTTATGGTTTTGTTCAACTGCCCTATGACACCGTAAATTTAAATATAACTTATGAATTTTAAAGTCCTAAGGCATGAGAAACTAAAAAAAAAAGAGGGCTGAAAAGTATTAAGAAACGAAAAATTTATGGACTCCTAAAAACTAGACTATTCACAAATATGCTGTAGAATTCTACACTTTTTCTTATTTGGGCCACTTTATTTCAGCCCTTAAAAATCATACTTCCCAAGTCTCATAATTTCAAATAAAAATAAAATTGTTTGATCAGGTTTTGAATTAGAAACTTTTTGACAAAACCTGCTGAAAGTTGCAGATTTTCAACTTGTGCAGAATTTTAACATAAGTGTGAAAAATTTTTAAAAGTTGAGGTTTGGAACCAAATTTTCCAAATCTGAATCTCAACTTAGACACCCATAAAACGATGAAATCCCTAATCTAAACCAGACAAGATAATATGCAAAATTATTCCAACAACAGATCATGCAGACATTACAATAAAATAATAAAATAAAAGTAGGATTGTAGAAACATAAAGGCAGTAGTATAACTGAAAAAATAGTGGTAAACAACTGAAATAAAAGTACTGAACTGAAATTACAATTGGCATTTTCCTCAAAATTTCAGTCTTACTTAGAAATTCCCGCGATTCTCATATTCACAGTTCCATTACTCCTATGTTGACTCCAATAATTGTAAGGGTTTAAGAAAAAAAAATAATAACAAAAAAAGCCTTACCTTGGTAGCAACAGCAGAGAGGGGTCCGAGCAAGGAGGGGAGAGGGAGAGAGCAGAAACTAGATTAATGCTTGGATTTGGACACCGGTGCTTGGATCATAAGGGACACCAGAATAATGCTTCCTCTTGAGTTGGAGGGGACACCGGATTAATGCTTCCTCTTCGCCGACAGAGGCAGAGCACGGAGAAAGCGAGAGCAGGGCTTCTTGACAAAGCTACTTCAAGCAACAAGTGAATTAAAAGAGAGAGATTCACTGAGAGAGGAGACAACAGAGAGAGAGCAGAGAGCAGAAAGCAGAGAGTGACAGAGAGAGAGCAGAGAGAGACCAAGAGAGGGAGAGATCAGATCGGTGAGATCGATTGAGGGAGAGAGAGCAGAGAGAGCAAAGAACGACAGAGAGAGACCGAGAGAGGGAGAGATCAGAGAGGGTGGGATTGATGGAGAGAGTAGAGAGAGACCGAGAGAGGGTGAGATGACTGAGAGAAAGAGTAGAGAGAGCAAAGAGCAGAGAGAAAGCGACTGAGAGAGAGACCGAAAGAGGTTGAGATCAACTGAAAGAGGGAGAGATCGGAGAGAGTGAGCGAGAGAGACCGAAAGAGGGTGAGATCAACTAAGAGAGAGAGCAAAGAGAGAGAGCGACTGAGAGAGAGAGAGAGCAAAGAGAGGGCAACTGAGAGAGAGCCGAAATCGGAGAGAGCCAGTGAGAGAGAGAGAGCCGAGAGATCGGAGAGAGCGAGAGAGAGAGAACCCTGAGATCGGAGAGAGCAAGCAAGACAGAGAGAGCCAAGATCTGGGAGAGCGAGCCAGAGAGAAAACCCAGAGATCGGAGAGAGCGAGCGAGACAGAGAGAGCTGAGATCGGAGAAGAGAGCGAGAGAGAGAGAGAACCCATCGAGTGAGACAGAGAGAGCCTAGATTGGAGAGAGAGATCAAATCGAGAGTGTGAGAGAGAAACGAAAAGGAAGCAGGGCAAGGGAAAAGGGGAAAGTGGGTGGCGTAAAATTTTATATAATTTTTACCGACGATATATTTGCGTTGCCAAAACTGAATTTCGTCGGCAAATATTCTTTGAAAACACTTAGAACTTTATTAACATATAATTATTTTGGCTCAATAAAATTAACATTTACCAACGTTTTATGATTTTTACCAACGAAATTATATGTGGGTAAAAATTTTTTCTTTTTTCTAAAAATAAGTACAAAAATATGTAATTTACCGACGCTTTACACTGTTGTCGCTAAAGCCTATTTATTTACCGGTGCAAATAATTTTTGTCGGTGAAAATTAGACGTTTACCGACGTTTAAAATAAACATCGGTAAAATTGACATTTAGCAGCGTTTTAGATAAAACGTCGGTAAAATTTGGACTGTTATGTACCAACTCATATAATTTTCGTCGGTGAAAATTAGACATTTACCGACATTTTAAATAAATGTCAGTAAAAGTGAAATTTAGCAATGTTTTATATAAATGTCGGTAAAATTATGACTAATATTTACCGACGAATATTATTTTCGTCGGTGAAAATTAAACATTTACCGACGTTTTAAATAATCATCGGTTAAAGTAATTTTTACCGATGTTTTATTCAAAATGTCGGTAAGTGTCTAATTTTCATTGACGAAAATTATATGCATTGGTAAATAATAGCCTTTAGCGACGAAATTATAAAAGCGTCGGTAAATAACGTCGCCAAAAGTGCATGTTGTTGTAGTGCCATCGAAATGGACTAAACCATTGGATTGATTGTACACTTTTGCTTGGACAGTGAAAACTTACGAACCGTTGATCAAGTTGTTAAGATAATGATTTAAGCCATTGTCACCATGTATTCCATCTCCAAGTGGGCGCCCATAAGAGATTGTGCTCATGATAAGGTGAGCACATGTGCTCAATAAGGTGGAGCTTTTTTTTAGTATAAAATCTTTGCCATATGATTGAGCCTTTAATTAACATAGGTTCGAGTTTAGCTTGACTCAGAAATATTGTCCAAAACACTTTTATCCTTGGTTGACATCTAGTCATGAAGTTCCTTGTTTTTTCTTTGTAAGCGATGTTGAAACCGATTCGCATGGTGCCACGCACGCAGGGGTTGGCCTGGGCCTGGCCGAACCAGATCCAGGCTCAGCTCAAAATTTAATCCTTAGGCCCAAGCCCGAATTGGGTCTTAAATCCCTAGCCCGAGCCCAGCCTACATAAATTAAGTTGAGCCTGAGCCCATATTAATGATATTTTATTTAAAAACGGTTCTTATAAATTGTATATGATTGAAGCTTAGTTGGCTATAATGCATGAAGTTATAGCTAACATCATGCATTTAAGTCCCTCTATCCACAAAATATAATATTTTGCATTCTCACTGGGGCCTGGCTGGGCTTTGGGATTTTTACTGTTTAGCCCAAGCCCGGCCTATATATTAAAACGCGCTCAATTTTTTGTACAAGCCTGGCCCTACTATAAATGAGCTCAGTTTTTCATTAAAGTGGGTTGGGCCTGTGTCGGGCTCGGGCTAGCCTGATCCATGAGCACCTTACACACATGCCTGATTTTTCATTGTTTGCCTATCCATCATCAGCAATAGATTTATAACTTCTAGAGATAAGTAATATCCTAGTAATCTTGCACAAAAACAAACAAAACAAAAGGAAAAAATTATCATATACGGAAAGTTTATGGTCTTTTGATTGCTCCTCTATTGCTTTGCTGATGAATGTGCCATATTTATGATCAAGTGGATGTCATAAAAGTAGCCGTAGAGAATGGAGGGCTTTTAGATCTCCAAGTATTTTCATGTTCCTTGTTGTGGTGGATCTATTCCCTGATCACTAGATTATTTGCATTGTACCGTTTCTGCTCATTAATTTGTTAGATTTCCAGTTTGTTGTTTCTGATCTAATTACATAAATCTATTCCTCTTCTATTATGCTACAAGTTGGACTAGTCATTTCTATATTTCTGGTCACTGGTTTTTTGTCACTTTGTTGGTTTAGTCTTGGAAGAGTATTTAACTGCACTTTGATGGTTTAGTCTTGGAAGAGTATTTAACCAACCCCTAGAAGAACATTGTCCCATGTCATATATCTCTTATACCAATTGTTGTGGCTTTGAAGCCACCTGTTATATTGGGTTAGGGCATACAGTCAATCCATCCACGACACACATAGAGAAGAGGATAAGCATGCAATAACCATGATATACAGATTTTACGTAGTTTTACCATAATTGCTACGTCCACAAGCTAGGAGCATCTACTCGATTTCACTATAAATAAGTCTTAATCTTGCTCTCATAGCTCTCTTGCCATACTAATTGGTTGGTCAAACTCCGAGCATCACAGGAGAGAGAGATCTCACTTCTATCACACAGAGTCTCGGGTAATATTATATCAATAAATAATTTTCGTTTTCTTGGCATCTAAGAAATCCTTTTTTGGCCCCCAAGAAAGCCTTGGTATATTTACTAAAATACCCTTAACCTTGAATCTGATCATTGGACTCAAAGAACCAACTCTGTTAAACCAAAATACAAGAGATAAATCCAACAAATGTTGTTCATCACATTAGCCATGTAGTTGACAACTATACACTTCTCCATACATTGCAAGCTACAAAAATGATCCACCCTAATCTAGGATGCCCTGTTCAAATCCTCCCCACACTTATGTATTGGCAGTTTGACAATTATCTAGATAGGCACTACAAAAGAAGCCTTCAAATTTGAAATTTTAGATCAGCACTCTACTTAAAATTTCTCCTGTGCTCCTCTCATTGCTTTCTGCATTTGTTTACTATTACTTCTATTATGAAAGCTTCCCATGATGCTGCCATCCATTGAGTTTTTTATCAGATGAAATTGATGCGTTCTAGATGACGTCAACATCATGTCTGGTACCAAATTTCAATCTTACGTACTCAATTGTCTCACCTTTCTCTCATCTATTTACTTTCTTTTTTAGATAATTGTTAACCCTTTCATGCAAAATTTCCATTTTCAGTGACTTCTTTGTCACTTCATTTTCAAACACCCAACCCAAATTTTCAACACTATTTTATGTTCGAAAATGACTTGGTTTAAATATGGTTGACTCTAAATAATTTTCCCTGGTAGAAACTTGATGCTAGTTGTAGGGATATTGTAGCACCAATGCAAGCATTGTAGCATATGCATGGTGGGACGCTTCAGATCCCTTCACCATGTGGGCATATAGTTGTCTGATAGCATTCTCTTTCTCATTATTCTTAATTTCTAGATAGAAACTCATGGTATTAGTCTCATTTCATATGACTTTTTGCACTTCTGGCAGCTGCGTTCAAAATGGTTTGTTGCTGGTGCCACGGTGCCATGGACTCTCTCTCTCCCTCCCTCCCTCCCTCGGTCAGAGCTGTTCGTCGAATTGATGGCCACAAATAAGCTTATTAGAATACAAACTGCCGATTTCAAAGAATGATCCTAAAACGAGTTAAAAACCAAGTTAATATTGCATAAAATGTTAGGCCCGTTACAAGTACCAATTTTTGTATGGAAAAGTCCAGAATAAAAAATGCATTGCAACTCAAATGATACAATTTTTGTACCCTTTATGCTACATTTCTTTATTTTATTTATACTTGAAACATTCTAAGTAATTACTTATTTGCATGAAATTGAATTAGTAGGAATTCTAACAAATATATTTAAAAATCAGATTCTTCAAAAAGAGGGAATTCAAAGAACAATATTCCTAAATGACTAAAATTGAAGAAACATAGATGAAGATCTATAAATAGCCATTAACTTGTCTTCTCCCTTAATGAAGAGGAAAGTGAATTGAAGTTATCATCCTAGTAAATCAAATCTCGGAAGATTAGATTTAGTTGTGTATACACCTTATATCATGCCCTTTCAACCTGCTTTTCCAAGAACTCCTAAAGATCCAAAACCAAGCAAACAGAGGGCCCTAAGAAAATTAAAAAAGAAGATATAAGAGGACAAAAAATTATTCTAAAAGAAAGATGCAGAGAAAAAGTTAAAATTCGCAGACTCTATAACCAGAAGATTATTCAATACTACTTTTTTTATTACGCCAGGCAACAGAGCTGAAATCCCAGGGAAAGCCTACACGGGATAGAAAGATGGCTTATCAACAGCGGCTACAATCAACAGCTTATCTACTTATGAAACAATGCTAATTATTTTCCACAGACCTCACTATCGCTATGAGAAAATTATCCGCATGGTGAAGTGGTGGCTGATAAAGATCCGTAAATTCACAAAAAAACACTTTCGTTTTATTACAAATCTCAGCAGCTGTATTTAGTTTTGAAGAACCCTGATCTTTAGCAACTGTGCATTGAAACTTCGAATCGACGGCTTCCAGATACGTTTAACTCTGCATATGATGATGAAGATCCAAAAATCGACTTCCCCATGGTGAAAGTAAAAGGATACAGACGCCCCATCTCCTTCAACATTTCTTCTTCAGCGGCTGATGCAGCTGTTGTGCTCCACTCACTTGATGAAAATTCTGGCATAGGACAATCCCCATCGAGGAACTGCATCACCTGCCTCATGCTAGGCCTACATGCAACCATGGGGTGAGAGCACAAAAGACCAAGCTTCAACACCAACTCCATCTCTTCTTTCACATACTCATTCCCCAGTCTCACATCCCTTGCCCCAAGTATTTCACCTCTCTTCCAACACTCTATCACCCACTTCACCAATGTCATCTCCACCAGTGACTCCCTCAATCCTATTGGCCTCTTCCCACAAGCTACTTCTAGCAGAAATGCCCCAAACGCAAACACGTCAGTGCTCGTTGTCGCCTTCCCTGTTTGAATAAGCTCTGGTGCAATGTAACCGAGCGTACCCACAACGTGGGTGGTGTGAGGATTAGTTCCATGATCATATAATCTCGCCAGACCAAAATCGCCTAGCCTTCCATTAAATTCACCATCTAAGATTACATTGCTAGCTTTGATGTCTCTATGGAGGACTACCTGCTCCCATCCCTCATGCAGATAGAGAATCCCAGATGCCACTCCTTTGATAATGCGAAATCTTTGGTTCCAGTTGAGGATTCTCTTGGGCTGATCGAAGAGGAACTTGTCAAGACTTCCATTGGGCATGAAATCATAGACTAGAAGTAGCTCCCCCTTGCGAAGGCAGTAGCCAAGGAGGCGAACCAAGTTCCGGTGCTTTAGCCGTCCGAGGTTCACTATTTCAGCTATGAACTCTCTCATTCCCCGTTTTGATTTATGAGAGACTCTTTTTACTGCTACTTGAATTTTGGAAGAGGGCAACACCCCTTTATATACCATACCAAAACCCCCAGTTCCTAGCAGCTCTCTGTTTCTAAATCCCTTGGTTGCTTTAAAGAGATCCTCATAAGAAAACCTATGAGGCCCATATTCACGCTCCCAATCTTCAAGTACTTCAGCATATTTAATCTTCCTTCTCACTATAAAACCAACAATAAAGAGAGTGAGCAGCAAGAAAAACACAGCAATTGAGGGTACCCCAATTGTTAAAACCTTGGATTTCTTCTTGGGTCCGACCCTTGGAAGCTTGGGAAGGCGAGAGAGATCAAGCTCTTGAGCTCGACCGTTCATATTAAAGGTCCATCCAAGAATATAATGGGATGATGATAACAGCGTGCCCGTTGCTGCAGAGAAACCCACATACATGGAGTCCTCGATGACAGGGGAAAGATCTATGGCCAATGACAGCAGCGGAATATTGGGCTTGGCTACATTTGTAGGCGACAATGTTACATTGAGCTGCTTCTCTAAACTGCTATATTCTATCCATACCTGAATTGGGCTTCCACTTCGAAGGCTGAAGTTTCTGAAACTACCATTTCCATTGGTAAAATAACCCGCAGAAGCTGCTTTAACAGAGGTTAAACCGTTAACATCGACTCCTACATGGTTGGCGTCTATGTCTTTGAATTCAATGCTATTGGTTGTGTCAAATTCGATGGCAAGCATATGATTCGATGAATTTCCGTTGTTGGAATTGTTGAAGAGACCGAGATATTGGCTGGCTAAAGCTGCAGTGAGATTTTTGGAAGGCGAGATGACGAAGGCCATACCATGCCCAGCCAAAATGTTCTGTCTGGAGACAATGGCCATGACGAAGGTGGTAAAGAAAGAGAAGGCAGTACCAGATGAAGAATTCTTGAAGGGGATGGGAAGGGAGTAGAAGGCATGTCCAGTGCCTTGGCTTGAAACGTCAGTTAGCCTCAAGAGACCCTTGGGTATGATCTGGGCTGCCCCGTCTAGGCTCATGTTCTTTTCAGCTGTAAGAAATCCGTTGAATTTGAGATCAAAGACTTCAGATTGTGAAGCAACAAGATTCATGACGAGAAACGGGACAATGATCTTAGAAATCATCTTTCTTCTAGGTTCAGCACCCCGTGCAGAGATGCAAATCATGCAATGGAATCATGCTGTTGCCTATAACATGAGAAAAACGAAGTTATAGTCCATCAATCCGCGGAGTCCAGGTGCCGTCTCTCTGTTGATTAACAAGACTCAGGCAGTAGAACTTCACTGTGGGTCCACCTGTTGAAAATCGATCCATAGGAGGATTTTCTTCCACGCGTTGGGCGACTAGTGCAGTTTAGCTATACGGAGCCCACTTGGACCACCAGTGTCCAGTGCAACTGCGTTCAGACCTAATTTCTTCTTCATTAAACATTTACTTACCATTAAGTTGAATTTAAAAAGAAAGTTTTTTTTTTATCAAAGGACCATTAAATTTTAAGGCATGTGTAATTAAGGGCTAGAATAATGTAGCCAGTCTGGTCTTTGGTATGATCCTTACTCACAAAGAGACCATTATAAATGATAGGAATGTATCCAAGTGGACCTCACAAGCTAGACTACATATACACAATATGTAGTTTGTTTGTAGGTGAAAATCTTCCTCCACATAAATGGACACCTTCCCCTCTTGGATCTCCCCAAAATACATTCTATGATGAGTTGGTCTCACTGTAATAATGAACATATGATTATTGATTAATATGATAAGTAATATGTTCAGATGTATTATCAATCACATTACTAGTGGGACTAGCTTTTATGTTAGAGTAAAAATTCAGAGATATCCTATACAAGTAATGGCATCCATTTTGAGCAGATAGGATTTTCAATAGGTAGTGTAACATATATTCCCCTTCTCCTTTCTTTTGGGGGAGCAAGCCACTTGGGATGAACTCCCTTTCGCATGACCCCCTCGAGCCATAAAGGCGATGCAAGCAACTATAGTCTTGGATGAATAATATTGAATCTAGCTTGAAATAGGATGTGGGAGACTTTTGTTTTCCAATCTTTTTCAATAACTTTTGTCACGCCTTGAGCCTTAGCTTCCCTTGATTTGGGTAATTTTTGAGGTGTGACATGCATACTCCCTTGAGATTCTAGCTCAACACTGTGCCAAGGCAGAATTCACAAGGGATGGTTACGTTCTTCACGCATGTGAGGTCTACTCAATGACATCTATCAGTAAATATTTATTGCAAAAGCCTATACTTATCACCTGTACAATTTATATCAACGTGGTATCACAGTATGAATAGTCCATAATTTAACATTTCAATATATACAAGACGAAGATTGTCATTCATTATAAGTAGTGACCCAACAAACCTCTTTGTGGAAATGTATGCATGTATACCATGTCTGTACAATAAGCACAACGTGTGTGCCCCAAAGACATTGGCTACAAAAGAGATATACATCAGCTGTACATGTCCAAAATATCCATACAAAACAAAGCTATTACTACATCCAAATAAATACAAAGATGTAAGATGATATGATGCAACATCTAATTCTAGAAACGAAAAAAATAAAGTCCAATATATTGCTCTCCGGAACCAGGGACTAGAAAATATCCTCAGTTGTGTACTCTTTTAGTCTTGGAGGAACCTCTAGGGTCTCCTTTGCTGTCTCTGGGGTCATTGCAACACCGAGATTGGCATCTACTCCTGTAACACCAATGATATAGCCTGTGAATATAACAATTCAACAATGCTAAAGAGTAACACATGTTGTATCAATTAGATTTATAAGAACATGATTAAAAGAAGGCATTTCAGTCAACTAGGCACATTGTGCAATAAAGAATTAATCATTTTTTATGAGTCATCAATTTAAGATGCATAAATACTATAGTTGGCTACTACTTTAGCCAAATCTACTAAAATTGAGAGCATTCCACTTCATGTATGGAATGTCACTAGAGCCCCGACCAAAGTTATATCTAAGAAATGGGGATGTAAGTGTAGATGCTCATAGCGAGAAGATAGTAAACTTAAATGTCTAAGAAAAGTTTAGTTTTAGTTGTAACAGGAATAAGACTTCATAGATTTAATAATTTGGGTATACTAAGTTGAGCCTCTATTGAAAAAGAGCAAAGGAAAGAGAGAAAAGATTTGAGTCAGAATCGGGGGACTCATTTTTAACCCATTTCCAGAAAATTCAAATAAAAGAAGACGAATACAGAAACCAAAAAACAATATAGATAGAGGGAGCAGGAAAATAGTTCGGGTCAAAATAAAAAGAGAACGACAAGAATCTTTTAGATGAATTTCTAATAGTGACGTAAGAAAGGAACAGAGAAGGTAATTGAACGAATATGACGTGAGGAAAATTACTTATAAAAGAAAACTTATTTGATTCCAAAAATCTTTAAAGGAATTTTCCCAGTGGATTTATATCCTCAAGTGGAAGGCTGTATGAATCTATTCGGGTTCGAATGGAAACAAAGATTTAGGTCATGTTGGTCAAAACCAATGATGATACACTAGATGAGTCAAGTATAGGTCCCTTAGTATAGGATAAAAATAATACTAATTGTAATTTTATTGATGACGTCCAACTAAGAATCAAAATACTTCACTTAGAAATCACTTATTCATTTTCTAAATCTTCAAATTAGAATACACAATTTGCTTTCAAATCACATGATCATCATCATCCGATCTAATGCGAGGTCTCTTCTTATTATAAGTACTTTTCTAATCAAATTGTCAAATTGAAATCCTTAAATTGCCAAGTTTTCCAAATGAATCACTTTTAATTTCCACATTCATCTCCAACTCATCTTAGTCTTAAGATATTCAAATTAGATCATAAAGCCTCAGGACTTAATTCACATTCATCTAGTAGGCAGGAGAAAATCCTTCAATAATTTAGTAAAATGGAACTGTCATTTTGAATATAGCTTTTGAAATCAACAATAACAACTTACATAGTTCCAAGGCTCTTGATATAGTAACTTAATTGCAACCTAATGATGCTTAAATTAAGATTTTATTTCTCCTTAGTTTACTTGAGATTGATTAATCTACAGAGTCAAGCAAATCTTCAATTGATCGTGTGGTTAACAATGAATTTCTCATTTAAGCCACGGGGACATTAAAACAAATATCTTTATTCCTCTGACATTGACAGCACTAGATTTAATTCATCAAAACACCATTGATGTTATTCACTTCTATTTTATCTAGTAAGGAAAACAAATTCAATTCTTCACCTGCGATTGTTGACAACCAATCATGCAATCAAAGGGTCTAACTAATGATTTCCAATACATGTCTTTGATTTTCAAATATATGAACCATTCTAGTTTGTTCTTATAAGCTAAAAGAAATCAAACCTCAATCGATTAGGTAAAAGCATCTCACACTCTGATAGTGACTGAATAATCTTCAAGAATTGAATAATAGAGAAAATATTTTAATCGTCAAAGATCAACATTTCTTCAAGGTAATAATCAAAGCGGCAAAAACTTCTAAGGATTTCAAAACCCATATTTGATTATAAAACTTTCTCTTTAGATTTATATGATATTCAGTCTCAAGTGTCTTTAGGAAATTTGTGATGCACGCTATAAATGATCAAAACTGCGTCAATACAAGACGGCGAAAACTCATACGTGCTAATCACTTCATTTAACCACTCACTTCTCAACACTACACATCCAATGTACAATTTGATATCCTAATATGTACACCTCAACACTCAAGCTTGATTATTGAAGTACTTAGAATATTGAAGTAAGGGAAAGGTTCAACAAAGATAGATGAAGAAAAGAATATAGAAGGAAAAATGATATCAATTGATATTCTAAATTTAATACGGTGCGATGAAGGTGTTTAGTTCCCTATGAAGGGAATACCAGATAATGATTTCTTGGATGTTGTTAATGTATTCATCGCGTTGTTCTAGTGATGCTTCCAAACAGGCATTGAAGTGCGCTTTTGATGTAACATTATTGTTGCTCAGTGTTCAAGCTCTATTTAGGATGAAGTTGGAATGCGTTCTAAGTGTCTCTCATGCTTTGAATACTCACAATAGGAGTTGCCTCCTTCTGCACACAACTTTATACGAACCCTGGAAAAGACACTTGATACTCTCTTCTAAAGTATACCGCTCTTTGAATAATTCAGCTTCTTAAAGAAAGTTAATTAGGGCTGTTGTCCAAATAGCGAAAGGTATGCTTCTGAGAGACCTCAACTCCCATAAGAGGACATCTATGTAAAGCTCCGAAAAGTCATTGTCTTCCATGGGTTTTGTTTTGAAAAGATTCTATTTCACTATTTGTCTACTTTACTTCTTGAAACAATTGCCCGTAAAAGAATTAAAAGTAATTTAGAAGTAACTCACCTAACCTATCTACCTAGTCAACTTATTAGACAATGAAGTAAAATAATTGACATTCGGACCTATTCTAATGTATTCTCACCATGTTCCTACATTTTAAATCCTTTATAGAGACTTTTTCATGGTCTGTTCATGGCAGCTTTGATACCATACAATACGTATGTCACGACCCGAGCCCGAGAATCATGGGTTTAGGGTTAAGCACGAGGCGTGACACACATACTCTTGTGCAATTCACACTTGAACCGGAGTCTGAATGGAATTACGTAAAGGATATTCACATATTTACACTTGTGAAGTGCTTTAAATGGACATCAATCTAAGCATTCAAAACACAGAAGCCTGTCGATATTGCCTATTTATTTTTCATTAAACAATTCACAAGTATCATTCTATGCATAAGACAGTCTAAATCTAAATATTTAGAGAACATAAAATTATTATATTAATTCTACTAATCACTTGTACAACCTAAACATAATATGCACATGTATGCATCTATGTGAAGGATAAGCATATTATGTAGAGAAAGTAGAATAATAAAGTATAAAGAGCTAAAGTACATTTGTAAAAGGGTCAAACTATGTAAGTAACAATCTATATGGATGCAAATATATGCATGTGCTAAAAGTCCTAAAATACCCAAAATACTCATTTCTAAGACAATAGTGTGTCGCTCTCGACATAGGGTTCATGTAGTAAGTTTCTGTTGTCCACTCGTTAAACCTAAAGGAACTACTGCGGTTCCCTTCTCTGACTCCTAGGCTTTTGCTAGACCGGAATTGGGATCTGGGCCTGCAACACTATTAGAAAACTGTGAATAAGACTATTCAACAAAGTGTAAGCATAATTAAGGTAACACGCATTGTATCTAAAAGAATTAATGACAAGTGATCAATAGAGGTCAATTTAGTATACTACGCATGCTGTGCATTGAAACAAAGCATGATATAATGATCAATAAGTGAGAATACATACTATTTGGCTATTATATTTGCCATATCCTTCGTCTAGGAGTCTTTATATTGAGAACACTACCGACCGGGTCAGGGTATGAATAGGACTCTTCATACATAGAGTCCGGAAACTCTAAATGCACACTGAAATGGCACCATTCATAAACTACACCAAATT
Organism: Sextonia rubra; assembly: GCA_037013555.1. NCBI lineage: Eukaryota > Viridiplantae > Streptophyta > Magnoliopsida > Laurales > Lauraceae > Sextonia > Sextonia rubra. The sequence continues at coordinate 130,568,103 of JASUAD010000001.1, forward strand.
CAACTCTGCCAGGTATCATAAGCTGAGGCTGAGTAGAGCCGGACCATTTCGATTCATATAATTGATAATTGAACTTGAGTAAATCATTCATTCTTAAGAACAATACAATACAGTATACGTTCAATTCATTTGTTTAATTCGTTCTTACTCAATTTAACGTCAATGTCAATATAAAACATATATCAAAAAACATTTCAAATGGAATCATATTATAATCACTTCAATTCAAAGTCATTCAATAATAGAGGGCAATAATGATAATTCAATATGCTATGCAATTCAAATTAATTGAATGAAGGTAATCTACAAACCAACCCTAATTTAGTCATCTATTGTTTCTAACCGTGTATGATAACGTAGTTTCAACGAAACAAATGTGATGATATCAATATGATGCATGTATAACGTAAAACCATGAAATCTGAATTACGAAAAAGGGCTTCCATTTACCTAGGTAAGTTCAAACCCGATCCAAACTATCTATTCTTGACCTAAACTTGACTCACTGGACTCCACAAGACTAAAATAAACTTCTTTAAGATAAAACCACATTAATTAGCTAGTAATCACAATTAGTTACTTAATAATTAAGCTTAACTTAGGTCAGAGTGTTACAGAAATCATAACAATTGCAGTGAAGATATGATAGGACGAATAGAAAATCCAACTGATGGACTTATAATTTGTTATTTTGATTTGGTGGGAAAATTAGAGGTGTACTTCTAACCTACATCGTATTTCTTTTACAAGTAAGTGGCTTCCATCTTGGAGGTAGAAATAATTTAAATGATGATAGTGCCAGCTATGTGCTAATTGAGAATAAAGGTCCAACGCCTCCTCCTCCAAATTCAGATGCTCAGTTTATGATGATTATGGAACAAATGACCAAAATTAATGAAAGTCTTATGGCTACGCAAGTTCAAATCGTAACTATATTGGGAAGGAAAGGTTAGCCTCAACCTCAAGGACTTCCACCACCTAATGTGGAAACTCAAGTAGTATTTAGCAAAAAGACAAGGATCCGAATATATTGTTTGAGAAATTGAGGAATAGAGGAGCCGTTGAATTCTTTGGTAAAGAAGATCCAATGTGAGCAGATGAATGGCTTGATCACATTGGTGATGTTTTTGATATCGTGATTGTCATTAACTAATAGCAAGTCATGCTCATTGTATCTATGTTCTGTGGTATAGAAAAAGTGTGGTGGAAAAGTGTGAGAAATTCTTACAAGACTATGCCCAATGCTACTATATTGGAGACCTTCAAAAAACTAGTTTCGCAGAAATCTTATACCGAAACATGTGCATAGGCAAAAGGAAGCATTATTCTTATCTCTATAGCAGAATCATATGGTAGTGGTAACCTTTGTGCATACATTTTTTCAACTTTCAAAGTTTGTAGAGGAAGTAGTAAGGAAGAGACATTACGTCAAAAGGGGTTAAATCTCACACTAATTTGGTGTGAAACAATGGGTTTAAACACTTGATTATATTCCACAATACTCTACAGTTCTCAACTTTTGTTAGAGAAAAACAACATACTCTTATGTGAGAAAATTTATTAATAAAAACAACAGTTTAAACTCTTATTTTTATTGACCTAAATACTTAATAAAAGAAAACCCAAAATCGATTTCCTTCCCTCTTTCCTTTTGTGCCTTTTTGCAAAATATTGCACAAAACCGTGCATCTCCCTTGTAACTGCGTGCAAACCCTACATACCGTCTCTCCCTCATCTCTTCAACCTGAGTGAGAGTCTCTAAGATAACCTACTTTTCCTTCTTTTTTTTTATTACTCTCTTTGTATCTCTATGTTTCTCTCTCTATTTGTGTGCAGTGATTCTCAAAAACCAGATTCGTTGATGTGGTGGGTAATCAGAGGACCCCTGTATCTAAAAACTTCATTCTGTCTCTGTTTTATTACTTCTTCTTGAGTTCCCTGCTTCTCAATTTCTCTCTATAACAAAAGGAAACAAAGTAGAAAACCTAGATTTCTCTCGTGCATGGAATACTAAGCTTGGGCGGGCCAGCTGATGGATGATCAGCACCATGGATCTTGGAGGGGATCCATGGGCAACTAAGGCTGTGGGGGACCCATGATGAGTGGACAATGTTTGGCCCATCATCTAATGAATCCAATCCCCTTAGGCGTGAAGGACCTTGTGACAGAGATAAAGTAGTGTCTTTGTTTTATTACTTCTTTTCAATGTCTCTCTGCAACAAAAGGAAAGGAACAAATTTAAAACCAAGATCTCTCTCGTGCATGGGATACTAGGCTCGGGTGGGCTAGCTGATGGATGATTAGCACCATGGATCTTGAAGCGGATCCATGCGTGACTAAAGCTGTGAGGGACCCATGATGAGTGGACGATGTTTGGCCCACCACCTGATGACTCCAATCCCTTTAGTCATGAAGGACCTCGTGATAGAGATGGAAGTTGTGTCTCTGTTGTTTTAGTTCTTTTTGAGGTCCTTGTTTTTGCAATAAGAGGAAAGGAACAAAGTTTGAAAACATAGATTTCTCTCGTGCATGGGATACTAGGCCCGGGTGGCCAAGCTGATGAATGATTAGCACCATGGATCTTGAAAGGGGATCCATGGGTGACCAAGGTTGTGAGCGACCCATGATGAGTGGACGATGTTTGGTGCACCATCTGATGACTCCAATTCCCTTAGGCGTGAAGGACCTTGTGACAAAGATGAAGTTCTATCCTTTTTTTTTTTTTTTTTTTGAATGTTAAGTTTCAATAATGTTCTATCCAGACTTAGGATGATCAACACCATAGATCATGAACAGGATCCATGGGCGATCAAGGCTGTGAGGGACCCATGATGAGTAGACCCTATTTGGCTCACCATCTGATGACTAGAATCAACTTAGGCATGAATGAGCTTGTGATAGAGATGAAGTTTTATCTAGATTTTTTTTTAATGTTAAGTTTCAATAATGTTCTATCCAGACTTAGAATGATCAAAACCATGAATCTTGAAGGGGATCCATAGGCGATCAAGGCTGTGAGGGACCCACGATGACTGAACCCTATTTGGCCCACCATCTGATGATTGGAATGACCTTAGGCATGAATGAGCTTATGACAGAGATGAAGTTCTATCCAGATTTTTTTTTTCAGTGTTAAGTTTCAATAATGTTCTACCCAGATTTAGGATGATCAACACCATGGATCTTGAAGGGGATCCATGGGCGATCAAGCCAGTGAGGGACTCGGGATGAGTGGACCCTATTTGGCCAATCATCTAATGACTAGAATGACCTTAGGAGTGAATGAGCTTATGACAAAGATGAATTTCTGTCCAAATATTTTTTTCTTTTTCGAATGTTAACTTTCAATAGTGTTCTATCTAGACGTAGGATGATCAACACCATGGATCTTGAAGGGGATCCATGGGCAACCAAGGTTGTGAGGGACCCATGATGAGTGGACCCTGTTTGGCCCACCATTTGATGACTAGAATGACCTTAGGCGTGAAGGATTTTGTGACAATGATAGAGACATGTTGATCAATTAACATGTTCTTCTAATGAATCTATCAAAAGGACAAAAAATAGAAAAAAATAAATTGATCAGTGTCAAGAATTTAGTGTACGTTTTTGGTGGGCAGGCCTAAGAATTGATCATAAGTTAATTTGTGAAATGGCCAAATCCTTAAAATTCCTCTCTCTCTCTCTTTCTCTCTCTCTCTCTCTTTCATTTCTAATACATCAATGATCTACTGTGAGGCTTCATGTGGGGGATAGCTCTGTGGGCACACCTGATGTTCAATCAGTGTACAGGTGAAGGGATGGAACGATCTTTAGACTTAATCCTTGTATAATGATTGGGCAAAAAATTAGCAAGGTTAGCCATCATATGCTGTAGATGTTAAGGCCCCAAGATGAAAATGGTGGGAAAATAGTAATAACTTTACACATATGGTACAATGGTGGCCATAATCTGTGTGTGCATGTGCCAAACTGGGTTTGGTCCTAGTTTAGAGGGAGAAGTGGGTGGTAGGGAGGAGATGAAAAAATGTACACTAATATGACCTGAAGGCATATTAATGGAATTCATCAGATAGCCACCATGTGGAATTGATATTTCCATGACATACTATCGTGTAGTCTTCATTGTTCAAACTACTATTTGATCAAATTTGATACAGTGGAATTTATCAAATAGCCACCATCTTTTTTCACTAAAAATAACATCATCTATTTAGATCATACGTAAAAATACTAAACTGCTAATAGGGCTTTCTCATACAATAAAATAATGTAATTCACGTACCATAATTATAGACCTTTTACCCTAAGTTCTTTTTCAACTTGATTGGAAAATAGAAGACCATATATTCGTTCCTTCTAAATATATAAATTTAGCAAATAAAATCTTAGCCCAACCTTATAGGTTGCAACCAATATCAAAACATTTAAACCTTATCCAATTGAAATTGAAGCCTTAAATCAGCCCCACTGTAGTAATGGAAGAATTAGGAATATAGAAAACTAAATGAGGAAAGAAGAATGAGAGTAAAGTAAAAAAAAGACGAAAAAGGTGAGATAGGGAAAGGATAGGCAAAGAAGAGGGGAGGGAAGGGTGAGAAATATGTGAAGGTTCAATTGAAGAGGGACAAAGAGGAGAAGATTAAGAGGAATAAACATAGTTGGGAGAGGAAGAGAGGGAGAAGGGAGAGAAAAAGAGAAGGATAGGAGTCCAGGGCAACAAGAAAGGAAGGGAGAAGTGAAGAAGGGTACTCTTTATTTTTTTTACCGATGATTAGTGACCAGTGAATCACAAGAATTTAATCTTAAAGATTTCTTCCTACAGGGTTAGGGTGAAGAAAAAAACATCCCACTTTTTACTAGAAAATTGAAGATTCTCTTCTTTTTTTTAAGCTATCCAAACACTTCTAACTAAGAGGATAAGAACATTTTCTTAAAAATAAAAAAATCTTAGAATTTCCTGTGCATCCAAACAGGCCCTTAATGTTAGCTTTTAATAGTACTCTGTCCAAACTTAAATAAAGAGCCCATCTTTATTAAAATAATAATTAAGAGCATCAGCATCTTTCATTCACCCATATCTTTGTGGTTTTCTTCCATTGTTAGATGAGATCCTAAGGCATATTTTCCATCTCCATTTCCATCTATCAGATCATCATGTTTGATTGTATCCCATTTATCGAGTTAGTTTTCAAAAAATCTAGTGCAAAATCAATCCAATACAAACTCAAACCCTCAAAATGTAGAGAAGGCAACATGGACATGAGAGGACTGATATAGGCATTGATTAATGAATTATTAATCCCTGTTTAATTAGTTCAATTTCTAGAGAAAAAATATTCTGAATTTCACAATAAAAAAAGGTAGAAAAATACCAAGAAAAATAATAAGGAAAAAATTTCTTTTAGTATGTGTAAAACAGTCAACATTTCCCAAGTAATGAGTTATCCCTAAAAGCCAAAATAGCTAATCAAACCTTAAATTCTGAAAAATCCATCCCTAAAAAAATGAGAGAAAAAAGAACAGATTTCTAGTGAACCCCATCAAGAATTTTTAAATCATGAACCCAAATCTAGTAAAAACAAATTTGAAGCCAAGCCAAAGTAAAAACTCTATGAAGAAAGACAAGCATAAAAAAAAAGGTAATAAACTTCCTTTTCTTTGGCAAATATATTTAGGTCTAATATAAATATTAGATTGATGTTTCCAGCACCATTCATCTCCAATACAATGCAAGGTGAAAGATAGAGGAACAGATCTCCTTCAAGTAGAGGAGAAATTTTAAGCGACACAGGTACCACACTTCCCCTCATATATGCCAATATTCTGCAACTTATTTTAGATTTATCATCGCAAATTTATTCGGTGTATAATTACTTTTGCTAGCCCAATTTCTTTTTTTTTAATTTATATTTTCACCTTTTTATGCATGTTATCCACAGCAAATATACATAATTTGGCCTTTTGAAAAAATTTTCCATTAATGCAATTGTCGTATAAGCTTGTAGCACCAAGTATTTTATGTTTGAAATATTTTTTTCATTGATGGAGTGATTCTATTTGAAAAAAAAAGGTGCATTTTGTTGAAAACAAATATGCTATGACTGAAATTTGATGTCTAAATGCTTTTGACAATGGAGGGTCAATTGAAAAGCTGCAAAATATTTTTCAAAATATGACTCCAAGCAAGGAGTGGATGAAGGCATCAAGGTCATCTTCTGAATATATAAAAGGAGTTGGAATTCATTGAGTTCGTTAGAGCTAATGCACCTACATTAGCAGGGGAGGATTGGTATTGTTGCCCTTGTGTGAATTGTTGAAATGTAATCAAAGGGAAGAAAACAACAAATGATATTCGTACACATTTAATATGTAATGGCATCGATAAGTCGTACACAACATGGATCCATCATGGGGAAATCCATCCCCAAAGACAAAAGGAAGTTGGGGCCAGTGGCAAAAATAATGTTACATACATTAGTATGGTCGATAAGGTGAATGATTTATTTGGACTTGTTCGTGACGAGGCTAAGATACTATCTCAAATGGGTTGTATCCAATTTGAAGGGATTAATGAAATTAATAGTGAAGAAGATGGTGACGCTCAAGAGTATTCACCAGATAATATTCGATACATGGACTTGATGGAGGATGCCATATAACCCTTGTACCAATCGTATCAAGTTGAGGATACAAAATTATCAGTGATAGTTGAATTACTAAGCATGAAGGCCAGACATCGATGGTCTAATGTGAGTTTCAATAAGTTACTCAAATTGTTTAAAAGGGTTCTCCCAAGAGATAACACTTTACCAAAAAACACATATACTGCCAAGAAAATGGTTGATTCATTGCATATGGACTGTAACATTATCCATGCATACCTTAATGATTGCATACTTTACTGAAAAGAGTATGAACATTGAGATAATTATCCTACTTGTGGCAAAAGTAGATGACAGCCAGACGATAAATGAAAGCTGAACTGTAAGCGTAAGCCCTGAAAGAAGTTAAGATACTTTCCATTAGCACCAAGGTTGCAAAGATTGTATAGTGTGCCATGAATTACAGAGAGTATGATATGGCATGTAATTGCAAGCGCTATACCAAACCAATCAATCATGCGCCATCTAGTGGATTCTGCATGTTGAAACAAGTCAATCGAAAATAGTCTAATTTTGCCTCTTAAACACGTACTATTTGGTTGAGGCTTGTAACAAATGGATTCAATCCTTTTGGAAACAATAACAATGCCTATAGTTGTTGGCTGGTTTTGATTGTTTCGTATAATCTTTCTTCATTCCTTTGCATGCACAAAGAGTTTACAATGTTAACATTGTTGATTCTTAGAAAGAAAAGCCCAGGGTATAACATTGATGTCTATCTATAACCATTGATTGAAGAGTTGAATGAATTGTGGTCCACTGAAATCAAAACATACAACTCTTTCAAAAATAGTATGTTCACAATGAATGCAATTTTGTTATGAACTATATACAATTTCCCAGCATATGGCCATTTGTCAATTTATATGACTACAAGCAAGTATGCTTGTCCTGTATATAGTGAAGGGATAGAGTCCAAGTGGCTAACAAATGAAAAGAAACTATGTTTCATGGGGCATAGAAAATTTTTACCGAGTATAACTCATCTTTTTAAGTACCAAAAATCACAATTTAATGGGTATAAAGAATATAGGAATCCTCCCAAGCATTTGAGTGGTTCTGAAGTACTAAGTAGAATAGAAGTAAATGAGACATAGTTTGGAAAGAGAGGCAAGAAGAGGAAGAGTGTAGAAGAGAATGATTCTACTCCGTGGTTAAAGAGATAGATTTTTTTTGACTTGCCATATTGAAAGGTGCATTATATTAATTCATGTCTAAAATTATATTAGTGTTGTGTACTAGATTTATCAATTACTAACACAAATATTTATCTTTTATATAGGATTTGCCTATCCGTCATAATTTGGATGTGATGTATGTGGAAAAAAACATGGCAAAAATCTTGATTGGCACAATTATGAGCACAAATGATAAGACAAAAGATAATCTTGAGGCTCAGAAAGATCGAAAGAAGATGTAAGTTAAGAGGAAGTTGTGGCCTATTGTAAGGTCCCGACTCGGCTTAATTATAATTTATATTAATTAAACTTGATTTCCTATTAATATGTGTATTTTAGTCCTAATTCATCTTGCTCTTAATTTTTAGTGGGTCTCAGTTGGATAGGTAGTTGGGTTTGAACTTCACTTAGGTAATTGAGGAACTTTGTGTAATTTAGAGTAATATTGTTACATCATTCTGGCACCACATTAATTGCATCATCTGCATTTCATCTTGTGGGTCAACTTTCATGTTGGGTTCAACTTGATTCGGACCCATCTTGGCCCAATTGAGGCCATGTGACCTAAACTGTAATTATTCTAAAAATATGGACTTGCATGTAAACAATAAGAAAACTTTCATTTAAAAGGAGAACCCAACGCGCATTTCCTTTTCTTCTTCAAAACAGTTGCTGGAGCTACTCCTTTCCTTCTTCCTTCTTCATCTCCACCTCCATTTAGAGTGGTAAACCAAGTTTTGAAGCCTTGCATGCAAGAGTAGAAGCCTCCATTCTTCTTTTTCTTCTTCTTTTGTGCATTTCTCTTGGGGAAGCACCTTCTTCTATAAGCTATAGTCCACTAAGGTGAAGACTCAACCTCTATTTCATTTCTTTGGACTTGATAGAGTCAAGAAGACTCAATTATATGACATGCATACACTTTACATCATCTTCACTAACTACATGTCTTTTATGTAGAGAACCCACCTTTCATTGAGGATTTTCCCTAATCACACACCAAGGAGGAGTTGAATAGGGTCAAGTACTATGTTGAGGCAAGTATTGGAGTATATATATATGGTACTGCTTGTATGTTTAATTGGTTGATTCTTGGATTTATCATTCAAAGTTAAATTACAGTTCTTTCTTCTTTGAATTAAGCCCAAATGTGTTGAATGGAATGAATTAGATTATCATTTCGAAAGGTAGGTATTGGGGTGAGCATTTAAAACTTATAATGATATGTAGAGGCTATGGGAAGTTCATTGTGACCAGAGTTCTGTACTAAACTCTAACTTCAAAACCACTTTTAGGTTTCTGAAGCTTACGGCGAAGCCACGGTTAAGTCATAAGTGTGTATGGCTCAAAATCTAAAAGGCCAAATTGCACTACAATTAACCCACGACTAAGCCATAAACTGAACTACGGCTAAGCCGTAACCACCCCGTGACTAAGCCGTAAGTTATTTTACTGCGAGTTTTCCCGAGAACCTCGAAACTAGGATTTTCCCTACAGCTCACGCACGGCTATGCCGTGAACTCTGCTACGGCCACGCCATACCCTTGCCGTAGGCTTAGCACGATTAAGCCATAGGTCAACATACGGTTGAACCATAAATGCATATGGAATTAGGGAGAAAACCTAAACCACTCGGCTAAGCCATAATATGTACATGGCTAAGCCATAAGAACATTATGAGTTGAGGATAGTAGGTTTCCAGTGACCATGTAGGGCTTTAGTGATGGTACATTCTTCCCAACTAAATGAGCCCAATGGTGATCAAATGATAAGGAGACGAGTGTAAAGCTGTCACTTATCCCCTTCGATTGTCCGAATGAATTCCCGATGTCACATCATGGGTGTTGGCATAAGAAGAGGTGTCTTTTACATATACACTATAATGCCAAGAATTGGTAACACCATGACACCAGACATTTTATAAATACTTCATATTGAATGACCTTGGGATCATGGATTATCTAGCATAGGGTTGGCTAGTAAATTCATTTGATACTTTTTCTGATTTAGATGCATTCATATTGTACGAAACCTTGCCCTCAACATGATTTAGTCATGTGCCCACTCTTCTGGCAAACCTCGAGATAAGTCAGACCTGAACTTCTATTGAGTGAGTGTCCATTAGGCATGAGCTTCTATTGAGTGCATGTTCGTTGGGCCTAAGCTTCTATTGAGTGCATGTTCGTTGGGCTTGAGCTTCTACTGAGTGTGTGCCTGTTAGTCAAAATTAGTATAACCAAGGTTGAGTGTGTTCGAGCTCTCTTAGCTTATTTAAGTATGTATTGTTCAGTATTAGTTACCTATGATTGAATATAATTTCAAGACCGAATCTCCCTTATGTATGATATCTTACTTATGATTTATTACACATGTTACTCATATACAATATGCCTAGTGGACTGTTGACACCTTCTTCAAGCAGTATATACTTCGAATTCACTTGATACATTATGATAGTTTCATATATGTATATCTCTGTATTTGTTTAACTGTCGTGTTAACAGTGCTATCCTTGGTGTTACAGGTACTGATCCCAACCCAATAAGGTAACAATAAGCCCGGCAGGAACCTCAACGGAACCTCGGGGACTAGAAGAGTGTAATGCAGACGTCTTCTGTTAGTCGTCGTATGAAGAACGACAATGGGATCTTTGTTGATGTTTAGCTTAGACATGTTTGGACCATAGTTGTTTTTACACATAGCAGTTTGACAGACCCATATAAGATTTTGGATTATGTATATGTTTAAGTAATTATTGTCATGTAAATGTGGATCATTAGGTATAGACTTCAGACTTGTTTATGATATGGATAATGTTTCTGTTGCTATTGCTTATGATCATTACAGATGTATTACATAGGCTTCCATTTACTATTACATATAAATTACATGTTGGAGAAACTTCTCTACACGTTCCTGTGGAATCTCCCTTATAGTGATTTGTGTTTGTGTGTTCACATACACAGACTATTGTGGGATTATGTATGTACACCCTGTAGGGCCATTCTAACCCCAATTCCAGAGATCGGGGCGTGATACCTATAGAAGTTAATGGGAAGGAGACATATCCTAAAGGCCCTTACAACTTGTCCTGAACAGAGAGAGAATTGGTTTGTAAAACTTTATACAATTTGAAGGTTCCCATTGGATACAGTGGGTATTGGAAACATATGGTAAACTTGAAAAACAATCAACCAAAAAATAAAAAATCTCATGACTATCACATTTTAATACAATAGCTACTGCCGGTGTTGTTGATGCATGCATTTAAAGCTCACAAGCCATTACGTGCTGCCATTTGACAATTATTAATATATTTTAATATTGTATGTTTGAAGACCACTGAACATTCAGAACTAAGCAATATGAGAGAATGAATTACCGAAACATCATGTGTGTTTGAAAAGTACTTTCCTACTTCATTTTCCGTATCTATGATACACCTTGTTGTGTACCTGGTAGAGGAGGCGCAGATTTGTGGACTTGTTAGGTACCATTGGATGTATCCATTTGAGTGGTAAATATAATTTTTCTTCTAATTTTATTTTTTTATTTATTAACTTGTGAAAGTTAATTTATAAATTGTGTGTCAGGATGATGAAAATATACAAAGGATATGTGGTAAATTAAACATACCTAGAGGGTTGTATTACAGAGTATTTCCTTTAAAATGAAGCTATGATGTATGCTATGAATTACATGCCGATGGTACAAAAGAGAGTCATAAGCAAGGACGGGGGAGGTGGATGGATGATGATAGTCAATTTAGATGCCCTATTGATGAAAGAGGGAAGATCTACAAACTTGGTTATGTGCAATACCAACAAGCACGCAAATGGGTATTAACTATGTCTACTGAGAATGAAAAGTGGCCACAGTATGAAAAATCCAAACCTTATATTTTCTATGCTATAATTTATTTATTATATTGCGTATTGACACTGTATCTTCATATACGAGAATTATTATATATATGTGCAGAGTCTTCTATCTAACATTCAAAATCAGAGAAGTACTATAAGGGCTGAAAAGGCGATTGATTACATTCCTTGGCTTAGTGTCACACCCAGATCCTAGGAATTAGGGATTTGAATGGGCCTCTAGGGTGTGAATACATAATCCTGTAGTAATCCGTGCTATGTGAAGGTACACATGAATCGCTACAAGGGAGATTCAACAAGAACGTGTGAGGAAGGTCCAACAACACATATATTAAAATTCAGCATAAAGCGGAAACTTGTGAAATATACCTGTAATGATCATAAGCAATGCATAGAAGAAACATTATATCATCATAAAAAAAACTTAAGTCTTTCAATTAACCATTCCACCATACATAACCACAAGACCCTGAATAGGTCTTATATATACAATGTCTAGTTTAACCGTTTCCTTACACAAGACCAAAATTACAACTAATTAATCCAACAAAATCACTTGACGCTCTCCATAGGATGACTAGTAAAAGACATAGTCATCCTTCCATTCTTGTATACCCCTAGGTATTATTGGGGCACCCTCCGGGGATGTGTCATTAGTTGTGTTTGGGGTTTGGTTCTATACCTGTAACACCAAAGGTAGCACTGTTAACACAATGGTTAAGCAAATATAGAGATACATAAGACTATTATGCTGTATCAAATGAATTAAGGAATATATATAGATTAAAAGAAGGCAATAATCATAAACTAAGCATGTTGTGCATGAATGAACATGAATAACGAATCATAAACAGGATATCATACATAATAGTTGGCATCCACGAGGCTATATTCTCCCAAAAGAAAGGTGAGTATACATATGAGAATTACGCTAGGGGATTAGTCTAACTTCTCGAGGCGCCGACAACTCCTCCATAAACTACTGTAGTAGGAACATAAAGAATATGTGCATTGGTCCCGTTGAACCTAATAAGGGTACCAGTTAAGTGGTGCCGACTCAACATATTAAGACCGACTTGAATTCCTATCTTTCATACATTTCAGTCATACTTATCATATCATACATAAGGGAGACTTGGTCTTGAAATCATATTCAATCATAGAAATTAGAATTAACAAGGTAGTTAATACTGAACAATGCATACTTAAATGAGCTAAGAAAGCTTGAACCCTCTCAACCTTAGCTACACCCATTTTGGCTAACAGGCATGCACTCAGTAGATCCTCAGGCCCAATTTGTCTTAAAGTTCGCCAGAAAGAATGGGTACATGACTAAATCATGTTGAGAGCAAGGTTTTGTACAATATGAATGCATTTAAATTGAGAAGGTATCAAGGAAAGTTTGTTGCAAAGGACACCTCTTCTTATGCCAACACCTATGACGTGACATCGAGAATTCATCCAGCCCTATGCTAGATAATCCGTAAACTTGAGGTCATTCAACATGATATATTTATAAGACGTCCGGTGTCATTATGCCATTAATCTTGGCATTATATTTTGTTGCAAAGGACACCTCTTCTTATGCCAACACCTATGACGTGACATCGAGATCTCATCCAGATAATCAAAGGGGATAAGTGACAGCTCTACACTTGTCCTTCTTATCATTTAATCACCATTGTGCTAATTTAGTTGTGGAAAAGGTGTCTTATCTAAAATCCTACAAAGTCATTTAGAATCCTTATTATCCTATGTTCACAGTGTCTTTACGGCTTAGCCAAGTAGCTTAGTTTTTCCCTTAAGTTCCTATGCATTTACGTTTTAACCCTATATTGGCCTACAGCTTAGCCGTGCTAAGCCTACGGCTAGGCTATGGCTGGTCTATGGGTTAGCCGTGTATGAGCTGTAGAAGAAAGATAAGATTTTAGGTTCTCGGGAAAGCTCGTCGTAAAATGGCTTAAGAGTTGGTTACGGGATGGTTACGGCTTAGCCATAGTTCATTCCATGACTTAATTGAGGGTTAGCCGTAGTACAAAAATAGGTTTTGGTACTCTCGGTATTTTGTGCCGTACACACTTACAGCTTAGCTGTGGCTTCGCCATAAGCTTCAGAAATTCTGGAAGTGATTCTGAAGCCCAAGTTCAGTACAGAACTTTGAATTTAAGGGGGCTACAATGAGCTTCCTATGGCTTCAAATATCACTATGCATTTTATAATGCTTACATAAGACCCACATTACATAATCATAATCTAATTCATTCAATTCAACATATATATATACTTAAATCAAAGAGGAAGGAGCTGTAGCTTGAAATTTGAGGGATCAGTCTAAGAATCAACAATTTAGACATATATGCAATATCATATGTACTCTAATACATGCTTTTACATAGTGCTTGACCCTACCAACTTCTCCTTGGTGTGTAGTTAGGGAAAGCCTCAATAAGAAGTGGGTTCTCTAGATGAAAGACATGCAAATAGTAAATCTAATGTAGAATGCATACATAGGGTACAATTAAGTCTTCTTGACTCTATCAAACCCAAATAAGTGAAATAGAGGTAGAGTTTTCACCTTAAGCAGCTGTAGTTTGGAGAAGAAGTTGCTTCCAAAGAGAAAGATGCACAAAGAAAGAAGGAGAAAATGGATAGAGGCTATCCCTCCTGCATGCAAGGCTTCAAGGCCTTGTTTTTAGCCCTAAAGTGAAGTGGAGGTGAAGAAGTGTGGAGATGAGAAGAGGTTCCAGCGAAAACATAGAAAGAAAGATGGAGAGAGACGTTAGGTTCAACCCTTTTAATCAAATTTTTTCTAAAATTTACATGCAAGCCCATCTCTGGGAGAATTACAATTTAGGTCAAATGGACCGCAATTGGGCAAAGATGGGTCCGAATCAAGTCAAGCCCAACATAAAAGATGACTTACACGAAGAATTACACAAGATGCAACTAATGAGGTGTCAATATGATGCAAGAATAAATTACAAAAGGGCCCTTAACTACGTAGGCAAGTTAGAATTCAACCCAACTACTTATCTATGACCCAAGCCCCATGGGGTTTGAGTCAAATTAGCCTCAACACATTTTACTTAATATAAAATAAGATTAATTAATATACATTGAGGTTAGTTAGGATCGGGACTTTACACTTAGGCAACAATTAGAAAAAAAAGAAAAAAGTGTCATAAAAAGGCTTATTGATAGACCTAATTTTGAAGCTATTTCATATAGTGCATATGTAATAAATGGTTGTGTTTTTTATATAGCTGATGCAGCAATGAACATAACGACATAGAACAGTAGGGTATCCATGACTACTCTACCTAAATTCAGATCAAGTGCTCGAGACAAGAACCTTGTATTTGAGGAGGTTACTTACTATGGTATCATGAAACAAATTCTAGAATTGGATTATCATGATTTCAAAGTAGTAGTATTCAATTGTGATTAAGTTCGTATAGAAGATGCAAACAGTCATATGGTTGATCCAGAAACAAAGTTGGTATATGTTAATATGAGTTAGTTAATGAGAAACACAAAAAAAAGGATGAACCATTTATCCTTGCATCTCAAGCCACTCAAGTCTTCTATTGCAAAGATCAAAGTCGCCCTAAGAATGAATGGCATGTGGTGTTAGATGTTTCAGAAAGATTGAACAAGGATGTGGATTGTTATGAAGATCCATTAGTCTTCGTAGGCAGAATGAATGATAATGATCGAAGGGTAGCATTACAAGATGATATCTTAAAGGCCAATGATATCAGTCATGCTAAAGATTAAGCTAGGTTGTAGGTGATCATGTCATGTTAAAAATTATATCATTTTTTTGTATTGTTCCAATTGTGCATATCATATATTGTTCATGTTTTATGTCATTTGTTTTTTTAAATGCACAATGTTTCTATACATAATATTCCACTTTTAAATATGTGATGATAGGAAAGTTCTCATTCTAATTTTAATGACTGTTACGTATTTACAACAGCTACTCTTACCCATGTTGCTTTTAGCACTGATGGTCGACCTATAGGGCCTAACTCAGTAAAATTCAGCACGGATATAAGGTATATAACAAGGTCAAATGTCCTATCCAACAATACCAGTTGGCAAAAAGTGCCAAATACTTTTAAAGATCAAGTTTGAAATCTTATATGCGTGAGTGTTTTTGTGCAATTATCATTATTATTTATAAATAGTAATTTAATGTGGTACATGCAAGAATTAAATTATGTTTCTTATTTTACACAGCCTTCATATGAAGTTTCAGCATACCACAAACAATATGTATTGAGGAGAGCAAATGACAGTTGGAGAGATTGGAAGTCATTTCTTCATCACAAAGTCTATGATAAATATGCCATAGATGCAGAGAGAAAAGCTTATGTCCTCTCACATGTTAGAGAGGAAGATTGGAAGTCATTTGTAAACATAGAATCAATGGAAGAGGCTCAGGCCTTAAGGGAAAAAGGTAAAATTGCTAGGTCCAAGATGATTTGCCCTCATACTTCTGAACGAAAGAGACAACGTAGGGAGGCAGATGATATGGTAAGTGTAATGTTTATATCATGTTTAATTTATGTATGATTTTTATAAATAGTCAAAATTTATATCTTGAATTATTTACAGGAACAAGAAAATCTAGGTGAGGAGATCACTTGTATGGACCTCTTTTTAAGAACTCATACTAAGAAAGATGGATCAGTTATTATCCCAAATGCATTTTATTTAGTGTTACACTCATTTTTGTGTTTTTGTATCATGCATGAAGTTTAGCTTGGAAAGTACTATATAGTTGAATGTAAATTAATTTTATAGATTACATGGGCAATGGTGTGCTCTTATAAGGTGTTTTGTTTATTTATAACACTACAACAATTTGCACTTTTGGCGACGCTCATTACCGACGTTTTTAAAATTTCGTTGCTAAAGGATCCTTTTTATCGACGAAAAATTATTTCCGTCGGTAAAAGTAAGTTTTACCGACGTTTTACCAAAAACGTCGGTAAAACACAGACTTTTACTGATGAAATTTTTTTTTCGCCGATAAATAATGAATTTTTAGTGATGATTTGTTCAGAAACGTCGCTAAATGTAAATTTTGCCGATGTTTATTTGAAATGTCAAAAAATATAGAGAATTTTTCTGACGTTTATTAAAAATGCCGTTAAAAGTTATTTTCACCGACAAAAATTATGCGTTGGTAAATTAAATATTTTTTTGTGCTTTTTTAAAAATAATTTTTACTGACATTTTTTTCGTTGGTAAAATAGAACCGTCTGTAAATTTTATTGCCGACGAAATTTTGTTTTTACGACGAAAATATATCATCGGTAATAATCCAGAAAATTTTGATTTTTACGCCCCTCTCTTTCCCCTTTTCCTTTGCCCGCCCTGTCTTTTTTCCCCTTTTCCTTTGCCCAATCGCTCGCTGGTCTCTCTCTGTCCCGATCTGCTCAATTTGGTCGTTGGATTCTCCGGCTGGCCCGCTCGCTCTCTCCGGCTCGCTGGGTTCTCTTTCTCTCGATCTGCTCTGGTCGCTGGGTTCTCTCGCCGGCTCGCTCACTCGCTCACTCTCTCCGGCTCGCTGGGTTCTCTCTCTCTCTCTCTCCCGATCTGCTCTGGTCGCTGGATTCTCTCTCTCTCCGATCTGCTCTGATCTATGATCTCTCTAATCTCTCGGTCGATCTCACCCTCTTTCTTGGTCTCTCTCGCTCGCTCTCTTCGATTGATCTCACCCCTTTTGGTCTCTCTCTTAGTCGCTCTCTATTACCCTCTCTCGGGCTCTTTCTGTCACTCTTTCTCTCTGTTTTCTGCTCTCTCTCTCTCAGTTCATGTCACCCTCTCTCGGTCCCTCTTTGCTCTCTCTCTTAGTCGATCTCACCCTCTCGGTCTCTCTCTCAGTCATTGTCTCTCTGCTCTCTACTCTCTAATCTCTCCCTCTCTCGGTCTCTCTCTGATCTCTCCCTCTCTCGGTCTCTCTCTGCCCTCTCTCTCTCAGTCGATCTCACCCTCTCTCGGTCTTTCTCTCAGTCACTATTTCTCTCTGCTCTCTGTTCTCTAATCTGCCTCTCGATCTCTCTTTGATCTCTCCCTCTCTTGGTCTCTCTCTCTCTCTCTCGCTCTCTATTCTGTCTCCCTTAACCGATCTCACTGATCTACTCTCTCTCTCTGTCGCTCTCTGCTCTCGCTCTGCTCTCTGCTCTCTCGGTCTTTCTCTGCTGTTGCTGCCAACCAAGGTAAGGCTTTTCTGGTTTTTTTTTTCTTAAACCCTTATAATTATTGGAGTTAACATAGAAGTAATGGAACTGTGAATATGAGAATTTGTGGGAATTTCTAAGTAAGACTGAAATTTTGAGAAAAATATGAATTTTAATTTCAGTTTAGTACTTTAATTATTTCAGCTGTTTACCACTATTATTTTCAGTTATATTACTGCCTTGTTGTTTCTGCAATCCTACTTTTATTTTATTGTTTTATTGTAATGTTTGCATGATCTGTTGTTGGAATAATTTTGCATATTATCTTGTCTGGTTTAAATTAGGGATTTCATGGTTTTATGGGTGTCTAAGTTGAGATTCTGATATGGAAAATTTGGTTCCAAACCTCAACTTTTAAAGGTTTTTCACACTAATGTTAAAATTATGCATAAGTTGAAAATCTACAACTTTCAGCAGGTTTTGTCAAAAAGTTTCTGATTTAAAACCTGATCAAACAATTTTATTTTTGTTTGAAATTATGAGACTTGGGAAGTGTGATTTTTAAGGGCTGAAATAAAGTGGCCTGTAAGGTTCCGAATCCCACTAATCCTAATCTACGTTAATTAAATGCGTTTTATGTTAATCAAAACTTGTTAAGCTTAATCTAGTTTAGAAACGATTGGGTTTGGGTCTTGGACAGGGAATTGAGCAGAGTTTGAACCTTACCTCAGTAGTTGAGGACCTTTTTGTAAATTGATCTTGCATCTTATGGACACCTCGTTAATCACTTCTCGTGTAATTTTCCATGTGGATCATCTTTCGTGTTGGGCCCAACTTGGTTTGGATCCATCTTGGGCTGACTAAGGCTACGTGACTTAAATCGTAAATATTCTTAAGAAAAGGGACTTGCATGCAAGGGTAGGAAAGTGATTGTTTAAAAGAAAGAAACTCACGTTCCTTGCTCCTCTCTCTTCATTTCTTCCCACATTGGCAGCTGGAGTGGTCCTCTCTCCCTCAATATTCACCTTTGATCCAAGATCTGGGGAACTACTAGGCTGGGGAAGGTCTTGCATGTAAGGGTGGGGATTCTTCTTCTTCTCTTTCACTGTGCATTTCTCTCCTAGAGTATTCTTTCCTCCAAGCTAAAGCTGCATAAGGTGAAGACTCACCTCCATCTCATGCATTTGGGTCTATTAGAGTCATAAGGACTCAACTACATGACATGCATGCAAATCTAAACCCCATTCTTCAGTTGTATGTTCTACTTGTAAAGAACCCATTTCCATTTGGAGGTATTCCCGTAGCCACACAACAAGAAGGACTTAGGAAAGGCAAATACCGGTAAAAAGGCAAGTATTAGAGTTTATATGCATTGCATGTGTGAGTAAGCTATTGATTCTTGGGTTAGATCTCTAAATTCTCAATTTCAGTCATCCTCATTGTTTTAATTGATACAAATGTGGTATGGAGTGAGTTAGGATGTAAATATGTAATAAGAGGGTATGTGGGTGTTGAACTCCATCAAGTTCATTATAATCAAGTCATGGAAACTCCCCACAATGAGGTTCTATATTGATCCCATATGGAAAATGAGCTACAGAACTGACTTCACGTTTTCTGAAGCTTACGGCAAAGCTACGGCTGAGCTGTGAGTATTTATGGCTCAAAGTCCCGAGAGCAACAAATTGGGTTTTTGTACTGCGGCTCACTCACGGCTGCACCGTAAAATGAGCTATAGCTAAGCTGTGACCAACCCGTACCCAAACCGTAAGCCTTCTTACGGCAAGCTTTCCAGAGAGCTCCAGAAATCCGTCTTCTTTTACGGCTTTCACACGACTACACCGTGAAATGCCTTACGGCTAAGCCGTAACCCGACAGTAACCTAGCCGTAGGCTTCTCACGGCTAAGCCGTAGGCTAAGATACGGCTAAGCCGTAAATGCGTCTGTACTGTTGGAGGAAACCTGAATTACTCTGCTAAGCCATAGCGTTGTATACGGCTAAGCCGTATTAACCCAGTGAATTTAGGATGTTAGAAATTCTTCGTCGATCTTATAGGGCCTTAGTGTTGGCACCTTCTTACCCCTACACGGGCCCAACTGTAAGGATACATTAAGAGGATAAATGAATTACAGATGATTCCCCAAAGTCAAGTCATGGATGTTGGCATAAGAAGGGGGTGTTCTTTATGCACACAAAACAATACCAAGATGTAGTAACACAATGACACGAGACGTTTTATGAGTACATCGTGTTGAATGTCCTTGGGGATCATGGGTTGCCTAACACAAGGTGAATAGTGATTTCTTGGATATTTGTGCAACCTGAATGCATTCATCTTGTTCAATTCCATGCCTTTAACATGATTTGTTTATGCATTTTCTCTCTAGTCAAACCCTGAGGCTATTCAGACCTGAGCTTCTAATGAGTGCGTGTCTGACAAGCCAGAGCTTCTACTGAGTGCGTGCGTGCTAGCCATAAGGATATGGTCGAGGTTCAAGCCCTGTAGTTCATATGTATATGCTCGTTAATTATTCGTCGGTTCACGACTGGTTAGACTTTCGGATTATTATTCCTTATGTATGATATGACTCATATGATTGAATCCGAGTCGGCACCACTTAGCTTTTGCCCTTTTGGGTATTATTATGTCACTGCTGCAATAGTCTACGGAGGAGTTGTTGGCACTCCACGGGAAGCTAGCTTGATCTCCTAGCGACCCATATGTATGTAAGCACGCTCCCTTTTGGGAGAATAGAGCGTCGTGGTTGCCCATCAGTATGTACAATGTTTAAGTGTAATTTCCTCATTCATTGCTACTCATTCACCATATGTCTATGAAACTAGCCGTTTTCTCTTTGATTAATGCATACTGTCGAGTTCATTTGATACATTATGTCATACTAGTTTCCTATGCCTCGGTATTTTCTTAACCGTCGTGTTAACAGTGTTACCTTTGGTATTGCAGGTACAGAACCCAGTCCCCACTCGGGTGTTGACGTGCCCTCGGAGAGTACCCCAACGGTACCTCGGGGATAGATGAATGGAAGGATGGCGATGTTTTCTATTAGTCATCCTACGGAGGAGCGCGCCCGGTTTTGGAAGGGTTACAGTAGAAATTTTGGCTACCCTCGGGAATATGAAATTGGGACCTTTTGTACTCAACTTCTTTAAGTAGTAAATTGAACTGTATGGAAATGTTACTTAAACGACTTAAATACCTATATCTATATATGCATGTTGTGGAACATGTTTCTCTTATTTCGCTTTTGATCATTACAGAGTATTTTACAGGAGTTCGTTATGATGAGTCAAATCCCTACGTGTGTTGGTATTCCTCACACGTTCCTGTAGAATCTCCTTTGTAGGAATTTGTGTACAATGTTTTAGGGCACGGATTACTATGGGATTACGTATCCACGCCCTAGGGGCCCACTCAATCCCCAATTCCCGGGATCGAGGTGTGATATACATAAGTATTGGTATCAAGGCCCGTTGATAAGTCAATTATCAATTTAAAAGACTTAGCAACATTAGGAAACGTGGTGGGGTTCCGATAGGTCCGTTCAGGGTTGGGTTTTCCATTATGTATTATTATCTTCTATAGAGTTGTGATATATATGTATGTGTATGTGTTTAACAACCCTTGTAATTGCAGATCCATGGCGTCTGGGTATGGTACAAACAATAGTTTGGGTGATAATGACCGCAATAATGTGGAGTTGGAAGGTGCGGACCCTCCACCTCAACCTCCTCCTCGTCCTACGTACAACACGGAGGAACGTTTCATGATGATGATGCATTAATTAGTTGCTAGTAATGCCAATCAAGCTGCCATACAATTGCAGTTAGCCGCCCTATTGAACAGGCAAGATCAACCCGGGGACCCCAATTCCTTGTACCAAAAGTTTCAAAAGAGGGGAGCCACAGAGTTTACAGGACAAGAGGATCCATTGCGAGCCGACGAATGGCTTGTCCACACTGAGAATGTCTTTGATACATTAATTTGTACGCCAAGGCAGCAGGTAGTCCTCTCAACATCCATGTTCAGGGATATTGCAGATACATGGTGGAAGAGTATTCGAGACCATATTAGGGCCATGCCAGATGCTACTGAATGGCAAGCCTTTAAGAGGCAGTTTAGGAAGAAGTTTATTCCTGAACATGTAACCCGCAAGAAGAAGGCAGAGCTTCTCGGCCTACAACAGCACTCCCTGCCAGTTGCAGAGTACGTGCACGCATTCAGCCAGCTCTCTCGGTTCGCTTTGGATCTGATTGACATTGAGGAGAAGAAAGTAGAAAGGTTCCTTGAAGGGTTGAGGCCTGCTATTAAGGGACATGCTATAGTTTTCCAGCGGCCAGTTCAATATGATGATGCTGTGGCCAGAGCCTATGCAGCTGAAGAAATTGAGAAAAGCCTCTTTTGGGAGAATCTAGGAAAAGTGCCCCGCCTTCTGCAAAAGGCCAGCAATATTCTAAGAAGCAAAAGGGGGTTGTTAGTGGAGCATCACGACTAATCTGCGGTGTGTGTGGGAAAGGTCACAAGACTAGTAAATGCTGGAGGTCCACGGGAGCCTGTTTTGGTTGTGGCTCAATGGACCATCGCTTGTCAGAGTGTCCAAGAAGGAAGGATTCGAGTCGAGCCCCACCGCAGCAGCAGTCTTCTAAAGTGATACCACCAGCGCCTAACCGTCAACAACCACAAGTGAGGGAAGGCCAAGGGTAGTCACGACAGGGTCAAGGACAACAGAAGCTAGGACAACAAAATCGACCCCAAAGGTAAGGCCGCACTTATGCGTTGACCCATGAAGAAGCGGAAGCAGCCGAGCATGTGGTTGTAAGTAAGGTATCTATTTGTGATATAGAGGCTAAAGTGTTGTTTGATTCAAGATCGTCGCATTCCTTCAATTCACCCCGGTTCTCTAGCAGGATACGGGAGCCACCAGCACAGTTACCATATGTTTTGAGTGTTATCACTCCGGTTGGCAAAAGGGTAACTTATGAAGACTATTACCCAAGTTGTCGAGTTCTTATTAGGGAGATCCATCTCCCAGCGGAACTTATTGTTTTGCCCATGAAGGACTTTGATGTAATCTTAGGCATGGATTGGTTGACCAAGTATATGGCCTGTCTAGACTGTTTCTGTAAGATGGTCACTGTGGAAGTGAGGGAAGATGGCCCAAGTGTTGTGTTCCAAGGTGACAAGAAAAGTTCGAACACTAGATTAATTTCAGCACTTCGAGCAAAAAGACTAATTCATAGTGGTTGTGAGGGATATATTGCCTTCATTGTGGAGAAGAAACTACCTAAGCAGTTAGAAGAAATACCGGTGGTTTGTGAATTCCCTGATGTGTTTCCTGACGAAGTACCTGGTCTTCCTCCGATTAAGGAAGTGGACTTTACGATAGAGTTAGTACCTAGTACCGCTCCCATTTTTAAGGCTTCGTACAGAATGGCACCAGCAGAGTTACGAGAGCTAAAGGTACAGTTGCAGGACTTATTGGACAAATGGTTTGTTCGTCCTAGTACATCACCATGGGGAGCCCTAGTCTTGTTCGTGAAGAAGAAAGACGGCACCACCAGAATGTGTATTGATTACAGGCAGCTGAATCAGGTGACGATTAAAAACAAATATCCCCTGCCTAAAATTGATGAATTGTTTGATCAATTACAAGGTGCAACCCATTTTTCAAAGATTGATCTAAGGTCCGGATATCACCAGCTACGAGTTAGGGATTAAGATAAGTCAAAAACAGCTTTTAGGACAAGGTATGGGCATTATAAATTCTTGGTTATGCCTTTTGGGTTAACAAATGCCCCGGCGGTATCTATGGCCTTGATGAACAAAATCTTCTCACCATATCTTGATCGGTTTGTGTTCATTTTTATTGATGATTTATTGGTATATTCCAAGACCCGAAACGAGCATGCAGAACATATGAGGATTTTTCTACAATTATTGAGGGACCACCGACTGTATGCTAAGCTGGACAAGTGTGAATTCTAGTTAGAACAAGTTGCCTTTTGGGGCCATATAATCTCTAAAGATGGGCTTGCAGTCGATCCAGCTAAAGTTGAAGCTATAATTGATTGGCAAAGCCCCAAAACAATTGTAGAGGTTAGAAGCTTTGTTGGCTTAGCAGGTTATTAAAGAAGGTTTGTGAAGGACTTTTCTAAAGTAGTGGCACCTTTGACAAAATTGACTCGGAAGAATGAGCCATTTATTTGGTCAGCTGAATGCGAGTCGAGTTTTCAACTCCTTAAGGAGAAACTAACCTCAGCTCCAATCTTATCTCTACTAGAAGGAAGTGGTGGATTTGTTATCTATACTGATGCTTCGAGGATTGGGTTAGGATGTGTACTCATGCAGAATGGAAATGTGATAGCCTATGGATCTCGAAAATTGAAGGAACATGAGAAAAACTATGCTACGCATGATTTAGAATTAGATGCAGTGGTCTTTGCGTTGAAGTTGTGGAGACACTATCTGTACAGGGAGAGATTTGAAGTCCATAGCGACCATCGTAGTCTCCAGTATTTATTTTCTCAGCATGACCTTAACATGAGATAGCGTAGATGGTTAGAATTCATAAAGGATTATGATTTTCCAATCAAATATTTTCCTGGAAAAGGGAATGTAGTGGCCGATGCTTTGAGCAGAAAGTCCACCGTTGAGTTAGCAGCAATGTGTGGTGAATGGTCCTTAGTCGAAGAGTTCCGAGATCTAGATGTGGAAGTCAAATTCGTGGATGCAAAGGTTATGCTGGTAGCTATGTCAGTCTTCGGGCCCACCTTAATCCAGCAAATCAAGGAAAGGCAATTTGAAGATCCGGAGTTTGTCAAGATTCGTGACCGTATATTGGAGAGACCCGATTTGAGGATAATAGATGGCGTACTGTATTTTAGAGATCGCCTTTGTGTTCTAGCTGTCCAAAACCATAACTTAAAAACGGCAATCATGACTGAAGCACATCATGCTCGATATTCCATGCACCCCGGGAGTACGAAAATGTACCAAAATTTACATGGCAGGTTTTGGTGGAATAACATGAAGCGGGATATTGCGAGCTTTATAGCAAGGTGTCTTACATGCCAACATGTAAAGGCTGAACATAGGAAGCCTCCCGGTCTATTGCATCCTCTACTATCCCTAAATGAAAATGGGAGAATTTGACAATGGATTTTGTTTCAGGGCTGCCCCGGACCAGTAAACATCACGATGTTGTGTGGGTGATTATTGACCGACTAACAAAATCAACCCACTTTATTCCCATTAGAAAAGGGATGAAATTTCATGAGATGGCCAAGATCTTCATTGATGAGATTGTGCGACTACACGATACCCTAGTTTCGATTGTATCTGACCGAGACAGTAGGTTCGTATCCTCCTTCTGGCAATCTTTTCAAACATCTTTGGGTACTAAACTCAGTTTTAGCACCGTTTATCATCCACAGACCGATGGGCAATCAGAGCGAACAATACAAACCCTCGAAGATATGCTACGAGCTAGCGTGTTGGACTTCGGGAAGGAGTGGGATGAACACCTCTCCTTCTGTGAATTTGCGTACAATAATAGTTATCACGTGAGCATCGGAATGGCCCCATTCGAAGCCTTGTATGGACGTAAGTGTCGTACTCCGGTTTGTTGGGAAGAAGTTGTAGTTAGAAGTTTTCATGGACCCTCTCTGGTTGCGGATACAACGGAAAAAGTGCAAAAGGTGCAAAATAAATTGAAGGTTGCACGATCACGCTAGAAGAGTTATGCGGAAAACCGCCGTTGGCCCCTTAAGTTCTAAGTGGGGGACAAATTTTTTTTTAAGGTTTCCCCAATGAAGGGTACTATCAGGTTTAAACAGAAGGGTAAGCTAGCTCTACGATTTGTAGGACCTTTCGAGATACAGAGCAGGGTTGGAGACTTAGCTTATCGGTTGGAGCTACCAGCCTCGCTTACGGGGGTTCATAATGTATTCCATGTGTTGATGTTTAGGAAGTACCTTCCGGATCCTTCGTATGTTCTTGAGTTGGATGACATCCAAGTTAATCCTGATGTAAGCTATGAAGAAAGACCACTTCGTATCGTTGACACTAAAGAGCAATTGCTGCTACCCGAACGATCAAATGGGTTAAGGTCCTATGGGAGCATCATGGACAAGAAGAGGCCACTTGGGAACCTGACGATCAAATTCAGGCAAAATATCCAGAGCTACTACCCGAGGTATGTCGCATTTGAAGGACCAAATGATCTTAAGTGGGGAAGGATGTAAGGTTCCGAATCCCACTAATCTTAATCTACGTTAATTAAACGCGTTTTATGTTAATCAAAACTTGTTAAGCTTAATCTAGTTTAGAAATGATTGGGTATGGGTCTTGGACAGGGAATTGAGCAGAGTTTGAACCTTACCTCAGTAGTTGAGGACCTTTTTGTAAATTGATCTTGCATCTTATGGACACCTCGTTAACCACTTCTCGTGTAATTTTCCGTGTGGATCATCTTTCGTGTTGGGCCCAACTTGGTTTGGATCCATCTTGGGCTGACTAAGGCTACGTGACTTAAATCGTAAATATTCTTAAGAAAAGGGACTTGCAAGCAAGGGTAGGAAAGTGATTGTTTAAAAGAAAGAAACTCACGTTCCTCTCTCCTTTCTCTTCATTTCTTCCCACATTGGCAGCTGGAGTGGTCCTCTCTTCCTCAATATTCACCTTTGATCCAAGATCTGGGAAACTACTAGGCTGGGGAAGGTCTTGCATGTAAGGGTGGGGATTCTTCTTCTTCTCTTTCACTGTGCATTTCTCTCCTAGAGTAATCTTTCCTCCAAGCTAAAGCTACATAAGGTGAAGACTCACCTCCATCTAATGCATTTGGGTCTATTAGAGTCATAAGGACTCAACTACATAACATGCATGCAAATCTAAACCCCATTCTTCAGTTGTATGTTCTACTTGTAGAGAACCCATTTCCATTTGGAGGTGTTCCCGTAGCCACACAACAAGAAGGACTTAGGAAGGGCAAATACCGGTAAAAAGGTAAGTATTAGAGTTTATATGTATTGCATGTGTGAGTAAGCTATTGATTCTTGGGTTAGATCTCTAAATTCTCAATTTCAGTCATTCTCGTTGTTTTAATTGACACAAATGTGGTATGGAGTGAGTTAGGATGTAAATATGTAATAGGAGGGTATGTGGGTGTTGAACTCCATCAGGTTCATTATAATCAAGTCATAGAAACTCCCCACAATGAGGTTCTATATTGATCACGTATGGAAAGTGAGCTACAGAACTGACTTCACGTTTTTAAAAGCTTACAGCAAAGCCACGGTTGAGCCGTGAGTATTTACGGCTCAAAGTCCCGAGAGCAACAAATTGGGTTTTTGTACTGCGGCTCACTCATGGCTACACCGTAAAAAGAGCTACGGCTAAGCCGTCACCAACCCGTACCCAAGCAGTAAGCCTTCCTACGGCGAGCTTTCCAGATAGCTCCAGAAATCCATCTTCTTCTACGGCTTTCACATGGCTACACCGTGAAATGCCTTACGGCTAAGCCGTAACCCGACCGTAACCCAACTGTAGGCTAATATACGGCTAAGCCGTAAATGCGTCTGTACTATTGGAGGAAACCTGAATTACTCTGCTAAGCCGTAGCGTTATATACGGCTAAGCCGTATGAACCCAGTGAATTTAGGATGTTAGGAATTCTTCGTCGATCTTATAGGGCCTTAGTGTTGGCACCTTCTTACCCCTACACGAGCTCAACTGTAAGGATACATTAAGAGGATAAACGAATTCCAGATGATTCCCCAAAGTCAAGTCATGGATGTTGGCATAAGAAGGGGGTGTTCTTTATGCACATAAGGCAATACCAAGATGTAGTAACACAATGACACCGGATGTTTTATGAGTACATCGTGTTGAATGTCCTTGGGGATCATGGGTTGCCTAACACACGGTGAATAGTGATTTCTTGGATATTTGCGCAACCCGAATGCATTCATCTTGTTCAATTCCATGCCTTTAACATGATTTGTTTATGCATTTTCTCTCTAGTCAAACCCTGAGGCTATTCAGACCTGAGCTTCTAATGAGTGTATGTCTGACAAGCCAGAGCTTCTACTGAGTGCGTGCTTACTAGCCATAAGGGTATGGTTGAGGTTCAAGCCTTGTAGCTCATATGTATATGCTCGTTAATTATTCGTCGGTTCACGATTGGTTATACTTTCAGATTATTATTCCTTATGTATGATATGAATCATATGATTGAATCCGAGTGGACACCACTTAGCTTGTGCCCTTTTGGGTATTATTATGTCACTACTGCAGTAGTTTGCGAAGGAGTTGTCGGCACTCTACGGGAAGCTAGCTTGATCTCCTAACGACCCATATGTCTGTAAGCACGCTCCCTTTTGGGAGAATAGAGCGTCGTGGTTGCCCATCAGTATGTACAATGTTTTAAGTGTAATTTCCTCATTCATTGCTACTCATGCACCATATGTCTATGAAACTAGCCGTTTTCTCTTTGATTAATATATACTATCGAGTTCATTTGATACATTATGTCATACTAGTTTCCTATGCCTCGGTATTTGCTTAACCGTCGTGTTAACAGTGTTACCCTTGGTATTGCAGGTACAGAACCTAGTCCCCACTCGGGTGTTGACGTGCCCCCGGAGAGTACTCCAATGGTACCTTGGGGTATAGATGAATGGAAGGATAGTGATGTTTTCTATTAGTCATCCTACGGAGGAGCGCGCCCGGTTTTGGAAGGGTTACAGTAGAAATTTTGGCTACCCTCGGGAATATGAAATTGGGACCTTTTGTACTTGACTTCCTTAAGTCGTAAATTGGACTGTATGGAAATGTTACTTAAATGACTTAAATACCTATATCTATATATGCATGTTGTGGAACATGTTTCTCTTATTTCGCTTTTGATCATTACAGAGTATTTTACAGGAGTTCGTTATGATGAGGCAAATTCCTACGTGTGTTGGTATTCCTCACACGTTCCTGTGAAATCTCCCTTGTAGGAATTCATGCACAATGTTTCAGGGCACGGATACAACGGGATTACGTATCCACGCCCTGGGGGCCCACTCAATCCCCAATTCCCGGGATCGAGGCGTGACATGGCCCAAATAAGAAAAAGTTCAGAATTCTGCAGCATATTTGTGAATAGTCTAGTTTTTATGAGTCCATAACTTTTTTGTTTCTTAATACTTTTCAGCTCTATTTTTTTTAGTTTCTCATGCCTTGGGACTTTAAAATTCATAAGTTATATTTAGATTTGCAGTGTCATAGGTTAGTTGATCAAAACCATGAAAAAAGGGGTGTGCACTAGTTTTCATACGTAGTAAATCTTTAGCTTATGTCATAAAGTTGTTAGGAATGTGTCTTTCATGCGTTAATTCATATGTATGATGCACTTTTGAATTGTTTTGAGCATTGATTTAGGTTTTGAAATAATTTTGGTTTATCTATTTTTATTGTTGAAAGAGTACTGTCTTATTTTCTTTTTGCTCTCTATCGATCGAACCAGTAGTCACTGGAATTTATTACTACATTGGAGGCGCTACACTTGGAGTTTTGCAAACAAATTTTTGGTGGTGCCTTTTCCAGGGAGTGCTTAGTAAAGTCATTTTCTAACTTTCTTGGAATAGGTTAGTTTGCATTTTTAGAATTAGTAGGCGTATGCATAAATGGATTACCAACCAATTTGGAATTAGGATTTTGCATGAAATGCTAGAAGCTCACATGTTTTTAATTAACTCCAAAAGGGTATTAGTTTTCCAAAATTTTCTTTTACTTTTTCTTGGAAAATTAGTTTAGGTAAACTCTTTAAGAAAACGATATAGCCGAGGCCAAAAACCAAGTTCTTTGGTTGAGCTTAATGTCCGAAGAAAAGCCTTTGTCAATGATGCTAAACATTATCACACCATGGTTAATAGTACCTATTGAGAGTTTTGTTCTAAATATTTCTAATTGCTTGTGATTAGGTCCGATATGGATAGGACTTGGATATTACACTATCAAAATCGATTTAGTACGGAGTACATTGCCGGGGTGAACTCATTTATTGATTTTGCAAAGGCGAATTCGAATGAGGCAGCGGTCATTAGGTGCCCATGTAAGGATTGTTGTAACCATCGGAGGAATGACTACGGAATCGTGAGAAGTCATTTGCACATTCATGGAATGATGGTCTCATACCAATAATGGACAGCTCACGGGGAACCTATAGTTCAACCCACTGATGCGGATGAGAGTGAGGATGAATCGAAAGAGAATCAGGATAAATATGATGAAATGATAGAGGACCATCATCGGGGAACTCACTTACAGGAAGATACTCAAGAGAGGGATGATGTGCAAGATTTTAAAAGATTGTTGCAAGCTTCCCAGCGTGGCTTGTACCTAGGATGCAAGAGCTCAGATACTCTGTTAGCATTTGTTATCAGGATATTGCATGTGAAGGTCGAAAGTGGGTGTAGCAATAAGTCGTTCAACAAGGTCTTACAGATTTTTAAGGACTTCTTACCCAAAGGTCATGTGGTGCCAGCCTTAATTTATGAGGCGAAGAAATTATTACATGACTTGGGCATGGGGTACAAGAACAGAGATGCCTGCAAACATGATTGTGTGTTGTATTGGAAGGAAAATGCTCAATTGGATAAATATCCAGAATGTCAAGAGCTTAGGTACAAGGTCAATGATGGCAAAAGAAAGAAGATCCCTCTCATAAGGTGCTCCATTACTTCCCATTGACACCGAGGTTGCGCAGATTGTATATGTCAAGGAAGACAGCCACAGATATGAGATGGCACAGTGAGAAGCGTGTTGATGATGGGATAGCAAGGCATCTGGCTGACTCCGTGGAATGGAAAGAATTTGATAAGAAATATCCAGAGTTTGCTCGAGAGACACATAATGTGAGGCTGGGGTTAGCTACCGATGGATTCAACCCTTTTGGTAACTTGAGCACCTCTTATAGCATGTGGCTTGTCATACTTATGCCTTATAATTTGCCACCATGGATGTGCATGAAGGAGCCATTTTTTATGATGTCATTACTTATTCCCGGACCAAGCTCGCCGGGAAATGAGATCGATGTATATCTGAGGCCCTTGGTTGATGAGTTGAAAGACTTATGGGATAATGGTGTATCCACTTTTGATGCCTCCATTAAACAGACCTTTCAGATGCATGCGGCTGTGATGTGGATTATAAATGACTTTCCTGCATTTGGCAACTTGTCTGGGTGGAGCACAAAAGGATATAAAGCTTGCCCCTCATGTAACGACAGCTCGTTGGGGGTGAAGTTGAAAGATAAGATTGGGTATATTGGCCATCGAAAATACTTGGAACTGAACCACCAATGGCGTAAAAGCAAGGCCTTCAATGGTCAGCCTGAGTATGAAAAAAATTCTTTGGATTTACTGGTGCAAAAGGTTGAAAGTGCAATAACTAGATCTCACCAAGTCCTAGAGGGGGGGGTGAATAGGACTATTAAAAATTTCTTTTCAAGACTTAGGTGTTATTAAAGAACAATCTGAAAGATTATTAAGATTGAGAGAGATATTCAGAGTTGTGAGTGTCTAGAAATGCAACTAGAGCAACAAAGATGTAGCTTATAAAAAATCATCAACTCAAGAGACAAGAAAGCAAAGCAACATCCACACACAACAAATAATAAACACAATGATTTATAGTGGTTCGGTCCTAGACCTACATCCACTCTCAAGAGCAATCTCTCTTGGTTCCACTAAATAAGAGGTACTTACATAACATACACCTCTTGCAATAGTTTTTTTATTCGGTGGTTTGTCTTCCACCAATTAGAGTTTTTGATCAGGTGGTTGATCCTTAATCTAGTCCACCAACTACAACAATTTTTGATGCGGTGGTTTGTCTTCCACCAAATACAGCAATATGAATTGAAATATTAAAGAACACCTAAACAAGGAATTGTATACCTTGGTTTTGAGTGGTGCTCTGATGCTTGAAGACTACCTCCAAGCTTTGGCCTCTTGTTCTTGCTCCTTGGAGATGAGGATCTTCAGATGTGAGCTCAGCCAAGGGAAGAGGTTACAAGAGGGTTTGGAAGGCTAAGGTATTCTCTCAGATTTAATGAAGCCTTTCCTAACTCACCAACTACTCTACTTGTAACAATAATGGCACTCTTTGATGTTGGAGAGTAGGTGGTTGTGGGAGCTTTGAAGATGATTTTAATGGAGGTCCAAAGGCTCAGCTATACTAGTGATTTTCTCAGCAATAAATTCAGTAGTTGGAGCAAGGGAGAGGTCCTCTTTAAATACAGATGAGCTCCAACGGATAGTTCTACGGCTAAGAACAAAATGGCCTACGGCTTAGCCGTAAGTTCTGACAACATCCAACGACTAGTTTGACCAGATTCAACACAAATTCCTTCTTACGGTTAGGCTTACGGCTTAGCCGTAAATCCTTATACGGCTTAGCCGTGAGCACCTTTCGACCTAGCCGTGGGTCAGCCGTAAGCTCAAATTTCTCAGAAACTGCTCTCTGGAGAGTGGCCCGTAATCTTTACGGCTTAGCCGTGAATAACCTTACGGCTTAGCCGTGAAGGCCTTTCGGCTTAGCCGTAAGGTCAACCGTAAGCATAATATGGCCAAGTGCACTCTCTGGATTGTGGCCCGTAGATTTTACGGCTTAGCCGTGAAACACACTACGGCTTAGCCGTAACATTTTTCGGTGTAGCCGTAGGGTCAGCCGTAGAACAAAAAGCTCCAAAATATACTCTCTGGAAAGTGAGCCATAGGATCTACGGCTTAGCCGTGCTCCAAGCCGTAGAACAAAATAGGGTGTTTGAAAAACCTAATTTCCTAGTTTATTTCCATGGACACTTAGGGATCACAGATACCTTATCCCTTGGCACTCACAGATGATCTTCTTTGAATGATGTTGAACTTCTTTGCTTAATCTTCATTGATAGGTTTTCCTTGAATGATCTTGAACTAGCTTGAAATTCTTTGAACTTGACTTGATCTTCAATGAACTTCCGAGGTGAACTACATCGTTCTAGAACCGAACTACACTTTGGTCACGTAATTGACAACACACTCTTACAATGACACTAACAAAGGTATTAGACCAGCTAGAAGAACTAGTGCCAGTCCAATTTGGCAAGAATAAGAAAAGACCACGTGACTGTGGAGAACTGAATTGAACAAAGAAAAGCATCCTATATGAATGGCCCTACTGGAAGTGCAAAAAACTTCGGCACAACCTTGATCCTATGTACATTGAGAAGAATATTTGTGCAACTTTGGGTGGAACAATTTTGGGCATAAAGGGCAAAACCAAGGATACGGAGAAAGCGCGTAAGGATTTGAAAAATATGGGCATCAGGCCAGAGTTGCATCTAGTGGAGAGGGGTGATGGGTCTAGCTTGAAGCCGCATGCCTCTTACACTTTGGAATCAAAACAGAGAGATGCCTTTTATGAATTCTTGAAGTCGATCAAATATCCAGACGGCTATGCGGCGAACCTCTCGAGGTGTGTAAGTGTAACCTCGAAAAATGGTAATTTATCTAGTTTAAAAAGCCATGATTGCCATATCCTTATCCAACGCATCCTTCTTATTGGTATGCGTGGTTTTCTGAATATGGATATTTGTACAACATTGTTTGAGTTAGGCTTTTTTTTCCAAGACCTTTGCTCGAAAACACAGAGACACGATGATTTGAAAAAATTAGAGCATATAGTTTTAATATTGTGCAAGTTGGAGAGGATTTTTCCTCCTATTTTCTTTGATGTAATGGTTCATCTATCGGTTCACTTACCATGCGAGGCCATGCTTGGTGGACCGGTGCAATATCGGTGGATGTACCCGATAGAAAGGTAATAGTTAATGACCATTGATTAATTGTTCATTTATTATTGCAATTGCCTTACATTGAAAATCGTAAATGATATCATTGGTTGTTTAAATGTTTCTAAAGACCCTAAAAGGGTACGTTCGCAATAGAGTTCGACCAGAAGGTTCAATCACCGAGGTTTACATTGTCAAAGAGTGTCTTACTTTTTGTTCAATGTATTTAAGGTAGATTGATCGAGTTGAACGCTATGATAAACTGTCCGTCCAATTGGACTGATGGCAAGGGCACATGATCCTTTGCAGGAAGAGCGTGACATGGCTCATTGGTTTGTGCTGAATAATACCCCCGAGGTGGAGCCGTATCTACAGTACGTGCTTCAATCTAACTATATTTATGCATTGCTTGTTAATTGTTTGATTTATTCTCTACTTTTAATTATTCACTAAAAGCTGCCTTGAGTAGGGTCCACAAGAATTTAGTACAAAATCAGCATAGTGGAGAAATTGGGTGTGTATAGTGAAAAGAATTTGCCAAATGGTTCAAACAACATGTAAGACATAAAATATTATCATTTTAATTGCTATATATTATTGGATTATACTTCAAATGACATGAGCGTAATATATTTGTCTTAATGTGCTTATGTAGATGAACCAATTGCGAACTAGTGGGTCACCTGAAGCTATTGAGGAGATTTGGTCATTAGCAAATGGGCCCAGATCACTAGTGAATCTAAATCAAGGGTGTGATAGCAATGGTGTCCGATATCACATTAAAGACCGTGAGAATTGTTGTAGAAGTCAGAGTAGTGGCTTGGTTGTGAATGGGGAATACGAAGGAGAGAAACATGACTATTATGGATACATCCACAAAATCTGGGAGTTGTCCTATTTGCACAGGGGTAAAGTGGTTTTATTTGAATGTGAATGGTACAACACTAGCACCAAGCACAAGATAAATATTGAAGAACATGCTATAAGCATTGATATAACAGGTCATTGGTGTAAGGATGATCCATTTGTACTATCAAGTCAGGTGACACAAGTCTTCTACGTCAATGACACCATTAGAGGAAAAAATTGGAGAGTTGTAGAACAGGTCAAGACTCGGGGAGTATGGGATATACCTGCTAAGCGGGATGATGATGACGATGATGATGCGTGTAATAATGCATTTCAGTAGGACCAAACGACATATGTTGTCCCAATCCTCGTTGATGGTACTAATGTCCAATACTCTAGGGATGATATAGATCCTGAGATTGTTCTCAATGATGAGTTAGAAGACGAGGAGGGCCAAGACGAGGATGAAACACTGGTGGAGTATGAAGATGAAGAAGACAATGATGTACTTAGTTAGTCTGACTTTGACATGGAATATGACATGTAGTGTGTGATTCAAGTTTTGCACATGTATTGATTAAGTAAATTAAGAAAGATCTTACCTTACATAATGACATTGTCTGAAAGTTCATTTTCTCTTGTGATTTGTTCATATATGGATAAAACATTTCTATATTTTACGTTTTATGCTTATTTAAATATATTATAGTTGCAAACGATGGAAACCGGAGGGAAAAAATGGGTCAAACCAGGAGAGCTATCCTGTCACGTACAAGCATTCAATTATTTATTAAAGAGAAAAAGGACAATTAAGCAGAATGCAGATAAACTTGTTTCTCTAGGGCTCCAGTCGACTGCACGTGCTATATTTGGTTTGGCTAAAGGGACAAACGAGAATAGAAAGAAAATGGTTAGTGGGAATGATAACGACGAGAACTACAGTCCCCCACAAGATGATGACATAGATGACGAGACATTTTTGTCAAAATCGGATGAGGTAATCTTTATGTGAATGTCTATGACATGCGCTTTAAAATATTAGTTTTTAATAGTGACACCCATGCTAAAATGATTTTCATTTCCATGGAATGTAAATTGTTGACATTTACTTTACTAATATTATTGATTTGGGCTAATAAATATTTATTTTCCTTGTTACTTGGCTCTAAGTTAGGTAGCAGATATGCCTCGGCAGAAGAGGGTTAGGCATGGTCAGAGTATCACAACTGCACTTAGGTTAGCTCGTGCAGAGAGCACACCTAAGGCTGCAACACAGCCTCAATTACCGATACAGCCACTGACTACACAGGATGTACCGTTGCAGCCATCTAACACACAGCCCTTATTGACCCAGCCTCCTACCACACAGCCATTGCCAAGGGTATCTCCACCATCCCTGACTCCGCCGAGTCCTCGTACACTTGCTAGCAGTGTTGGTGAGAAAATTATGACCTCTTAAAATCTTAGATTCACTTCAATTTAATGTTTTCTATTTACTAACTCATTTAGCACTGTCATCTTAACAGCATTAGCCCCTGTCTCGGAGGTTCGGAGCCGTGTAAGGGGAGTTACGTGAGGGAAGAATGCGACAAAGCTGAGGAAAGAGTTGGGTCATAACATCCTAGTTCCGATCCCTAACTCGAGTCATAGGCCAGAGGGGGAACATGCACCATTATTGGTTAACCATCTTGGATTAGCCATTAGAGAGATGGCCCCAGTCCGACCTCATGGCTGGAAGAAGCTTGATAGTGGGATCAAGCTTGCGGTCATTGGATTAGTTCAGGTAAACCATAACGAGAATTATCAATCAAATTGATCATAGTTGTACTCGTCATTAGAAGGCATGGATTATATTTTATTATTACTAATCGTTATATGGCTCTCTATTAATTGTAGCAAGTATTTGATATTGGGGACTATGAGGGTGATATGCAACTCAGGGCGAACATTGACCGCCAGTGCGGGATTTTGTACAGGAGTTGGAAATATGAGCTACATAGCCATTATCTCAAGTTGTTGGAGCAGGGAGTTCCCCGACCCCAGGACCACCCGGCGGATGGCTGTGATCCAGCCAACTGGCAGTTGATGATCTTGCAATGTTGGGAATCACCACAGTGGAGGGTAACATTTGGATGTTATCTACAATAGTTAATTATATTTCAACGTAATTTTATTAGGTATGATTCAATGAAAAAGAGCTATTGTATTATTACTCTTCTATGTAGGCAAAGTCGAAGAAGGCTCAAGAAAGTCGAGCCAAACTGCCATACAATCATACTAGTGGCTCCAGGTCATTTGCATTGAAGATGTCTCTGATGGTACTAATTATATTCATATGAACAAACTTGATTAAGTTTATTAATTTATCAAAATATAGGATCATTTCTAATACAAGTTAATTTCTAATGACAGATGGCATAGAATGCCGGTCAGGCACCTCCTATTACTCAGTTTTTCCACGATACCCATTATAGGCAAAAGAGTAATTCATGGGTAAATGACATGGCTCAATAGAGATATGTATGTTTGCTCTTCGATTTAACTTTGATCAAGAATTATGTTAGAAGCATTCTAAATCCCTTATTGATTTGAATGGCAGGAGGCCTTGGTGCAGCGGACTGAAGAGCAGTCGCAGCCCTCTGTCACAACTCCGATGACTGAGGAACAAATTGCTGTTGATGTGCTTGGGAAGAGGTTGGGTTATTTGAATGGGTATGGTATATACACGAGGACCTCTTCATCTTCCACACAGTCTCGAGCGCAGCATCTTGAGGTGATCGCCCTGCGCGAGCAGCTAGCTGAGCAGGCTAGGAGGCAGGCTGAGTAGGACAGGCAGCAGGTTGAGCAGGACAGGAGGACAGCTGCACTCGAGGCCCTCGTTCAACAACTGGCAGCTGCGGCAGGGATAGATCCAACAATCTGCCTCAACATCTCTAGAGGGACTAGTTCTGCTGGTGATCGTACAGCTACTGCAGGGCATGATGCGACCCCTTGGTTAGTATAATATTCTCTTGAAATATTAAAATGGCTATAATGGCAAGTATGTCAAGTAGTAGAATTTACATGTCAAATATGTC
Source organism: Sextonia rubra (assembly GCA_037013555.1). NCBI lineage: Eukaryota > Viridiplantae > Streptophyta > Magnoliopsida > Laurales > Lauraceae > Sextonia > Sextonia rubra. The sequence goes on from JASUAD010000001.1 coordinate 130,605,781, forward strand.
AATGGCTAGGGGATTTGGCTAAAATTCTCCCTCATCATTAATATCTTATTCCCCTATTTCCCCATGGGGGATTGTATGCAAAGAATCCAAGGAAACTTCATTTGAAATGGAAGGAAGCGTCATTATCATTTAGATGTTTGGGAACAGGTGTGCAATTCTATGAAGGAAAGGTAGGTGGTCTTTCCAATTAAAGAGGTAAACATGATTGCTTGTAGAATGAGTGATGATAATGATGATGACCCAATTATGTTGGATGCAAAACTTTTAGAAGGAAATGGTATGTCTACCTTTGATTTTGTAATGATTCTTCAGGGTACTCATTGTGGGTGCTAGTGCCAACAAGGTACTTAAAATGTGCTCATAAAAGGAAGCTAAAATTGGAGCGATTCTCTTCGTGTTAAGGTCGGGTCATGTTTTGCCACCTTTGTTCTTAGGGCATGCATGTTTTTAAAGAAGGTTCATTCGGGACATAAATGCCGCATCTAGACCTCCATGCAACCTTCTATCAAAGGATGCAAAATTCAAAAGGAATGATGCATGTAAAGAGGCCTTTCGCAAGTCAAAGGGCATGTTGACTTCTGCTCTAATTATGCAACCACCTGATTGGAGCTTGCCCTTCAAAATCATATTTGATGCCAATGATTGTGCGGTTGGGCTATGTTAGGGCACCGCAAGGACAGGAAGCCTTGTGTAATATACTATGAAAGTACGACCTTGAATAGTGCATAGATCAATTATTCTACAACTAAAAAATGAACTTTTGGCTATGGTCTTTGCACTAGACAAGTTTGAATCCTACTTGATAAGGTCCCACACAGTTGTATTTATTGATCATTCTACGCTTAGATACCTTCTTTTCCAAGAAGGATGGTAAACCACGACTAATCCAATGTATCCTTCTACTCAAGGAATTTGACTTAGAAATACGTGATAAGAAAAGAGTAGAAAATGTAGTGGTAGATCATCTATCAAGGCTTACCCCTTTTGACTTGTTAGAGCATACGCCCATAAAGGACACTTTCCCTGACGAACGCAATTACCTAGTCACCCTAGTATGCCAATATTGCCAACTATGTTGTTACGGCCACAATGCGAGATCATTGGACAAAACAAGATAAAAAATTCTTTACCGAGGTCCAATAGTTTTTCTAGGATGATCCATATCATTTCAAATACTGCCAAGAATAGTTCATTAAAAGATGTGTGCATGATAATGAACATAGTTCCATTTCTTTTTGTTACGCACATGTGGTGGCCATTTTTCAGCCAAGAAAACTTTCGATAAAATCTAGCACAATGGATCCTGTTGGCCAACACTATTCAAAGAACAAGTAGATTACCACTCTCACTTTACCTTATACAAGACGAACACAAGCACTACTTTACATGCTTCATCTCACATTTACCATTGTTGTGATATGTACTTTACTTTTACATTATCACACATGTAAACAAAGAGTGTGTGAACTCAAATGGTTAAAAGTACTCTTGTTTTAACCCCACCTTCTATTTGGTGGGGCCAATGATCAACTCCTACAACCATGTGGCCACTTTTGTGCTTAAATTGAAGATATAGCCAAAGAAAAGGTTTTAGAATCAAATAGCATGATAGGTCGAAGAAACCTCCCGGCAGAGTTCATTTTCTTTTATAAAAAATAAAAAAGGTCAAAAGGTATCCATTTCCATGCCTTTATCTAATATCATTTATCTCTCATTTTATTGTATTCAATGATGTTACATTTGTAATTTTTTAATTCTTTGAAAAGGTTCTAATGTTATTTTTGTCATTACAGATTGATGGACGAGTTTGGTTTGGTTCGGTTGTAGACATGGAGGAGGTTTTTTTTTTCAATTTAGTCTATCTGTATTTGTATATTGGATATTTATATGGGACTGTATTATTGTAATATTTGCTAAATGAGATGAATGATTTGATGAGAAATGGTGATGTTTGTTTGTTTATTTACTAATTCTTGTATGGATGGATTTTTTTTATTAAATAAAGGTGCATGAATAGCTTTATATTTGATACAAGTATAAACAGGTTTATTGGAAGATTATAATGAAAAAACAGTAAGCACATTATAAAAAAAATCAAATTATTGCTGACGAAAAAACACTTTTGCCGACTTTTTCAAACGTCGGCAAAAGTCAATTTTAATTTCTATTTTTTAAAAAATATATAATTACCGATGTTGTCTATCGTCGGAAAAAATAAAATAAGTTTTGACATATACATACCGTACTGACGTTTTCTGCGTCGTCGATAAAAATGGAGAAAAGAAAAACTAAATGAAAGTTAAAATTACCGACATTATAAAATGTCGGTAAAAGCAAAACAAAAAATTAAAAAAATTCAGATTACTTTATTGACGAGCTATTAATGTCGGCATATCTCAATTTTAAAATTTTCCTATTTTCTGCAACGTCTCTAAAACGTCGGTAACTGTAAATTAAATTTGAAAAATTTAAATTATTTACCGGCGTTAAATTATCATCGGGTAATGTAGAATTTGTATTATAATGATATTCAAACGTCCTAAATAAATGTTAATTAAAATCGTTATTATTTAGCAACGTTACAAAACGTCGGTAATTTCTATGTTAAAATTTTCTCCGACGTTAAGGAAACGTCGGAAATATATTTACTTAAAAATTAAATAATTTTTACCAACGTTATATATCATTGGTACCTGTCAGCCTTAACGTCGGTAAGCATTAATTTTGACGACAAATAATTTTTTCCGATGTTAATTATGTCGGTAAATGTCAATTTTATAACGTTGGTGAAAAGTTTTTCCTATGATGAAAATATTTTCGTCGGTAATCATTTTTGCGGATGTTAATTATGCCGGTAAATGTCATATTTTAACGTCGGTGATAACTTTTGCGATGACGAAATTATTTTCGTGGAAATATTTTTTTCGACGTGTAAAACCGTCGGTCAATGACAATCTCTAACGTCGGTGAAATTTTGGTTTTCAACGACGATAATTTTTTCATCGGTAATAATATTCACCGACGTTATATTTCATCGGCAAATTTCAAGTTTTAATGTTGGTGAAAATTGTTTTCCACGACGAAATTTTTTTGCGTCGGTGATGATTTTCGCTGACGTTTTTTTGCCAACGTTTTATGTTTCGTCGGCAAAATTTTTGGCCAACGTTTTTATAATTTTTGGCGATGAAATTATTCGTAGCTAAAATTGTAAATTGTTGTAGTAAGTACCCAATATGTTGTTAAAAAAATTTAGATGCCCTCCAGTTAAGGGGAGACTCTGCAGTAATTTTTAAAATATTTTTTATTTTAGATTTTTTTTCTTTTACTTATTATTTATCATACGTTTTGTAGGATGCTGTTAGAAGTCTTCATGAGGCTGATAGATCTTTTGTACAAAAAGATCTAGAAAATGACCTAGTTGCAAAGGTACTATTCATTTATTTTTCTTGTTGATGATAAAGTTTAATAAGTGTCAATTTAGTATTTGTCTAAAAATTGACATCATTTTTTTTATTTTACATAGATCATTAGTCTTAATTTTCGAGGACATGTGTGTAGCTTAGGCATGGGCATTTCTATGACAAGTATCCGTTATTCCGCTCTATTTATGAAAGCATTGGTAGATGAAAAGTTGTCAAACAAAAAGATTGAGAGAAAAATGATAAAGTTGATGGAGGAGAAGGGTGTTCTACGGAAGGATATGGATGAGTTAAAACAAACTCTATCCCAAGGTGGGATAGTGATGCGGTCATCCACCAATTATGGGAATTATTCTCAGGTACATCATTTATTTTTCATATATTCTAAATTTCTATAATTAAATAAATAATATTTTAATTGATGAAGTATGTTAACACCATTTATTTCTAATAATATTATAGGCTCAGAATGAATCACCACATCAAGAGATACAAACAGAATAAGCTAGTCCACGAACAGGATTGACTCAACGTAGGTTGATGCATTTGGTGTAGAAGGACGTTTGTGTTGCTTATGGGACTATAATTGCTTCGTCGTTTGACTATCCAAGATGCTATAGGATTGTTGTGGATGAGATTCTTGATGATTCGATCTAGTAACTTGGTGAAGATAAAACTTTTGGAGATATCACTTTGGGTGATATGATTGATTGGCCCATGTATAAGACTTTAGATTAGTTTTATTTTACTTTGTTGCAATTTCAACTTTAGTTTAATTTATTGCCTTAGAATGACTTCACTTGAAGCTTTGATTTTATGTATTGGATTGAATTTTAATTCAGGTGACTTTAATATTTAAGCTAATGATGTTTATTCTTATCTAATGTGTTATTGTTTGTATTTATAGTTGGATTACTAATAACATTTATTGAATAAATAATTATATAAATTCTATACATAGGTACGTTTTTATTTTTTTTTAAATCAGATAAAAACGACACCTCCAACACTTGATAATTTGAAGAAAACTCTAGATGCTTGTTAAAAACAACGGCTCTTACAACTTGATAATTTGTTGAAAAACCCTTTTTTAATTAATAATTGATTAAAAAACAAAAGTTTTCATTATAAAAGGAGAGCTACTGACACTTAAAAAAAGCGAAAGCTCAAAATACTTATTAAGACTTACGCGACGGCTATGGACACTTGTTTTTGAAAAGCTACACTAATATTAACGGCGGTCAAAACGACAGTTTGGACCGTCGTTTTTTCAATTAAGTGACAACTCATAACACTTATTTTTTGTGAATTTTGGCGTAGTGAGAAGAAGATGAAAAGATTCATTATTGGGTCGAATCCGGTGTATAAGGATCAAGTAGTGGCATATTAGAGGCCAGCTACCTTTGATGATACGGTAGATAAGGCATATATAGTTGAAGAGCTGCATCGTGAGAAGAGGGCCATGGATCCTAAGAGGAGTGCACAATCTTTTGGTAAAGGCTATTAGCAGAAAAAGGCAAAAATGTAAAGGTGCAGCAAGTGGTGCTAACAAACCTAAATGTGATACTTATAGAAAAGGGCATAGGATTGAAGTGTGTTAGAGGAAAACAGGAGCGTGTCTTTGGAACATCATGTGGCTCAGTGTGAAAAAGCTATTGTAGGTGATAGAACCCCTTAATAGCAGCCTTAGAGGGTAGTGCTTCCTGTTCCCCCTTAGTGTCCAGCTTTACCCGCACCACCTATTACACAATAGTAGCATGCTAGACAAGGATAGCAGAGACAATAGCCAAGACAGTAAGAACGCTAGTAGCAAGCTAGAAGAGCTTATGCACTGAATCAAGAGCAAGCAAAAGTGGTCGGTAGTGTGATTGATGGTATTATTTCAATTTGTAATAGAGATGCTAAAGTATTATTTAATCCAGTGACTACACACTCGTTTGTAGCACCTCATTTTGTTTATGATCTACGACAGTAGCTTGTACAATGACCATATGTTTTGAAGGTAACCACTTGATTAGCAAGGGAGTAGTGTGCGAGATCTACTACCCTTAGTGTAGTAATTAGATTGGGGAATTGCAGATGCCGGCAAACTTGATAGTATTGGCCCTTAGCATGGATTAGATTGTGAAGTACATGTTCTGAATGGACTATGTTTGCAAAACTATCACTTTCAAAGTGAATGAAGCCAGTTCAGGTGTTACGTTTGAAGGTATTCAAAAGAAGTCTAATATCAGACTTGTTTTAGTACTCAGGGGTAAACGTTTGATCTATAGTGGCTATAAAGGCTACATTAACTTATTTTTAATAAAATACTGTTGAAGAAGCTTGAAGATATTCTGGTGGTGTGAGTTCCCAGATGTATTTTCGAATGAGATTTCAAGGTTACCACCAAGTAAACAAGTAGACTTTTCTACGGAGCTCTTGCCGGATGCTCTAATATATAAGGCACCGTATAAGATGGCTCTTGCAGAATTGCATGAGTTGAAGAAACAATTGCAGGATCTGTTAGCTATAGAATGTATACGTCCTTGTGTATCATTGTGGGGAGCTCCAGTGTTATTCATAAGGAAAAAGGATGGTGCTCTTTAGATGTGCATAGATTATCAGTAGACTAATTAGGTGATAATAAAGATTAAATACCCACTGCTACATATAGATGGGTTGTTTGATTAGCTTCTTGGTGCAACATATTTTTCAAAGATTGATCTTAAATCTAGTTATCACAAGTTGAGAGTTCAAGATCAAGATATCCCAGAGACAACTTTTAGGACTCACCATGGTCACTATGAATTTTTAGTTATGCCTTTTGGTTTATTGAATGCACCTACAGTCTTCATGGCTTTGATGAACAAGATCTTTCCTCTTTTTCGTGTTTAGTTTATGGTTGCCCTTATAGATTATATCTTGATGTATTCTAAACTTGCTGATGAGCATACAAATCATATGAGGAAATCACTTCAAGTTTTGAGGGATCATCAACTGTATGCTAAATTGGAGAAATGTGATTTCTGGTTAGAGCATGTGGCATTTTTGGGACACATCATCACAAACGATGGATAGGTAGTTTGTTCAGTAAAAATAGAGGCCGTTATAAATTGGCAAAGTCTGAAGACAGTAGTAAAAATATAGAGCTTTTTGGGTCTTGTAGGTTGCTGTCGTAGATTTGTGAAGGATTTTTTGAAAATCTCAACTTTGTTGACCAAACTGACATGAAAAGATGTGTCATTTTTCTGGACTGATGAACATGAAACAAGTTGTCAAACCTTAAAGGACAAATTTACTACTACCCCAGTATAATCTTTGCCCAATGGCAGTGGAGGTTTTGTGATCTATTCTGATGCATCAAAGGTTAGTCTGAGGTGTGTACTTACTCAGAATAGTAGAGTGATTGCTTATAGATCTCGGTAGTTGAAAAATCATGAAAAAAATTTTACTACTCATGACTTAGAATTGGCAGCTATTATATTTGGTCTAAAGTTGTGGAGACATTATCTTTATAGAGAGAGATTTGAGGTTCACTCAAATTATAGGAGTTTTCAATACATCTTCTCTTAGCAAGATATGAATAATAGATAGTGCAAATGGTTGGAGCTTATTAAAGATTATAACTTTCCTATCAAATACCTTCTAGGACAAGGAAATATAATAGTCAATGTTTTGAGCAGAAAGATAGTTGAATTGGCAACAATACATGCTGAATGGTCTCTTATCAATGAACTTCGATATATGGATGCTAAAATCAAATGCATTAATGATCGGGTGATGATTGCAGTGATGTCTGTCTTTCAGCTAAAATTGATACAACAAATAAAGGGCAGACAATTTGAGGATCTTGACTTGCCTATAATTTGAGACTGTATTGTAGATAGACCTGATTATTGTATGGTGAATGGTGTTCTATATTTCAGGGGTCGATTATGTGCTAGTGATAAATGGGAACAAGGAATGTATCTTCGCAAAAGCACATCATTCACGGTATTTCATGTATTCCGAAAGTCCTAAGATGTACAGAAATCTAAAAGAAAAGATCTAATGGAATAACAAGAAACTAGGAATTGTAGGATTTATGTCCAGATGTTATGCCTATTAGCATGTGAAGGTCGAACATAGAAAGCGCCGCATTTGTTTCACCTTTGGAGATAGCCAAGTGGAAATGGGAGGACATCGTTATGGATTTCATGTCCAGGTTGCCTCTGACAAGCAAGATAAATAATGCTATATGGTTGGTAGTTGACAGATTAACAAAATTAGCTTATTTTATTCCTTTTAAAAAAGGCATGACTTTTAGAGATATGGCTGAGATATTTACTAGTGAGATTACTAGAGTGCACAGTATGCTAGTTTTGATAGTTTTCGACAGAGACAGTAGATATGTATCGTCTGTCTAGAGATCTTTCCAATAGGCAATGGGTAAAAGGCTCAGATTCATTACCTCTTACCATCCGTTGACTAATGGTTAGTCCAAGCACACAATGCAATCCTTAAAAGAAATGTTACATACTAGTGTGCTCAACTTCAACAAGGAATGGGATAAACACATAGCGTTGTGCTGGTTTGCATATAATAATAGCTATCATGACAGCATTGACATGGCTCCGTTCAAAGCTTTGCATGGACGAAAATGTCAGACACCAATATGTTGGGAAGAAGTAGGAACTCGAAGTTTCCACGGACAGACTATTATTGCAGAAACTGCAGAAAAAGTGCAAAAGGTAGTTGAATGACTGAAAATTGCAAGATCAAGGCAGAAATGCAAATAATCGTAGAAGGGACTTGGAATTTCATATTGGAGATTGAGTTTTGATAAAGGCACAAATCGGTTTGGGCAGAACGACGAGTTAGCCCCTAGATATGTGGGACCATTTGAAATTAAGAACTGATTCGGGAATTTAGCTTTCAAGTTGATTCTACCATCTGAATTCACAAGAGTGCATGACATATTTCATGTTTCAATGCTTCGCAAGTATCTACAAGATCTGCTGCATGTCATCTAATACGACAATGTTTAGATAGAGCCTGATGCAACATATGTTGAGCGTTCACTCCATATTATAGATGTGAAGGAACAAGTTTTACGGACAAGGATAATTCGATGGGTCAAAGTCCTTTGGGAGTGATCGTGAGTCCCAAATGGAGAGCCATGATGTAGAAAAAAAAACTGCCAAGACTAGGTCGATCCTTCAGCAGCAATGTATTTTAAGATTTATTTCCAACTTGTACCAGTCCTAATTAAAATCTAAACTATCCTAATTTAAAAACTAACAAATTATAACCATCTTATTTTAATTAAAAGAATTAATTACAAATCAAACAAAGAAATAATCTAGAAAACTTAAATCTAAAACTTCCTAAAAGAAAACTAAAGTTGTTGCAAAACTAAAACTAAAGTTAGAACTTCGAAAAGTAGAAAGTTACTAAAAATAACACTCACAAAAACAAGAAACTAAAGCTAGAAACTAATCTAAATTAGAAACAAATCATAGTTTGTAACAACTTATCAATCAAAGTTAATATCAATCAAAACAATCAAAGTTAGAAAACAAACTTATTTTCTAAAATTAAAATCCTAAAGTTAAAAACTTTCTTGAGTTAGAATTTCCAAAACCAAAAAACTCTCCAATTTAAAATCTTCAATTAAAACAAGTTTAGAAATATTTTAACTCTGAAAATTATATAAAATAATAAAACAAGCACAAAAGTAGAAACTAGCCTTAATGTTAGAAAGTTAGTAAAGTTAGTAATGCAGTGCATGCCATGAGATGCTGAAAAATTGTAAGTCCGAAAAACTAGTATGCTGATGCAAACTTTATACATGATTTTAACCTTATCTAATGCATCCTAAAACTAAGTTTAGTGGTTTGAATTCAAACTAGAATGGTTTATGAAGAAAAAAAAAAGAAAAAATAGAAGTGAAAAAGGATCTAAAACTAAAAGGTTATGAATGCCTAAACATGACAAGTTGATAGTATTCTGTGCAAAATTTCTGAACACAAGTGGGTCCAACCAGCCATGTTTAAGCTACTGGTTTACCAACTTTCTGAAATTATTTTGACCTAAAATTCTGAGGTATGCAATACCACATACTAAAATTTGAATTCCCAAAATTTTACTGAAAAATAACTTGATTTGATTTGGCTATCCACTTCGTTCCTTTAGCAAAAAATCAACTCTGCACTGTTTGGGTGCTGAAATTGTGCAGTTTTGTACAGATTCCGAGTTCCAGCCCTATACCAATCCGAATTTCTTTATTCAAATCATGCTTTTCAACTCTCAAATTTGTATCAATATTTTCTTCAAATTAAACACAACTGATTTAACTTTCATAAACTGATTTCATCATTGAAAATCCACCAAATCTTTGACTTTTTATGGACTATTTGGTATGCCCAACCTATACTATCAAATATGATTTTTTGTTCTTTCTTTTTTTCAGATTTGAAAGCTTGATTTTGAGAAACTTAAACATGCACAAACTCTAATGATATGAAAATACATGCAATGAACTTTAATCCAACCATCAAACTATGCATAAAAACAATTAAAAAAAAAGAACATGACAAGGAAAATAAAAGTGCAGTAATTTAAATGTGTGGTTGCAAGGAAATTAAACGTGTGGATTACATAAAAGTAAATGTGTGGAAAGATAAGAATTCAACCATTTTTCTAATTTTTTTTTTCAATTGGAAATGGGTTTGTTCTCTATAAATGGATGCATGATGAAATGATGGCAGAAGTGTGTAAGAAGATGATAAATGATGTAGAACTGGGAAGGGGATGGAGTGGAACTGGAGGTTCCACTTGCAGGTACCAACTGAAGGGAGTAGAAAGGTTACAGAATTCAGATATAGAATTGTAGAGCACGCTCTCGAGCTCCTTTGAGCATGGGCTTCAACTTGACGAAATTCTAAAAATTACAAGGATTTTGTTAAGGGCTCAAGCACCTACAAGACAAGCGAGGATGCTTTTGACAGGATGAGCTCAAGTGCGCAAAAAAGTGGGCACGAGCGGACCTGATGGATTTTAGGGGTCCTTTTCTGACAAAAAAGGGGGCCTTATACCCACCTTAAATTGCCCATTACCTTCATAATCAACCATGAGGATGGTTATGATGTAAATATTAAACCATTAGAGTTATTGGATGCCAGAAGACCTTGTAGGGCCTTAGAATGGAATCTTAAACAATTAAACACTGCCCAATGGAAATTATAATCATATGAGAGGTCTTGGGGGCTGGAATTATCTCATGTCTATTATCTGACTAGTCTAGCACTTAACCTTGGGTGTTGGTTTGGGGGATTTCGATGCATCTGGTGTATACAATGTAATAACAAATGAAGATACTCATGCATCGAATAACCTAAAACTACATCAAAATGGATGGTTAAAGACTGCAGGTAATTAGATTAGAATTGGATAGTAATTTATCTTGATTCTCTCAATCAAATTAAATTGCATATTGGGAGTTCTAATATTATTGTCCTCCAAACAATTGTTTTAGTTATTGTATATGTTCTACTTTTCGTTGGGTATTATTATTGCATTAGTAGTTTCCTTTTATGTAATTTGAATTGAATGGAGTTGACATTCGAATTGAGTAAGTATTGAACTCTAATGGAATCAAATTGTAAAGAATAGAATTGAATTTGTTGATCTTACTCAGTTTCTACCATTGAATCCAAATTGTCTGGCACTACGTAGCTTTGATCTTATGAAGCCTAGCGGGGCCGAGTTTGGTTTAGACTTAATTTGGCCACTACAGTGGACAATAAAAATGGAGTTTGATTTTTAGAACTCCAATCGGGTAGCCAGTTATGCCTTTGGCCGGGGCACTAGTGACATTCTCAACACGAATTAGAATGCTCTCAATTTTAGTGGATTTAGCTAAAGTAGTAGTTAACTATAGTATGCATACATCTTAAATTGATGATTCATAAAACATGATTAATTCTTTATTTCACAATGTGCCTAGTTGAATTGAAATGCCTTCTTTTAATCATTGTCTTATAAATCTAATTGATACAACATGTGTTACTCTTTAGTTTTGTTGAATTGTTATTCATTGATGTTACAGACGTAGATGTCAATCCCAAATTTAGCGGAGGAGAACCCAAATGTTCCTCTAGGATAGAAGAGTGAACAGCTAAGGATGTTTTCTAGTCCTTGGTTCCGAAGAGCGATATCTGGGGCTTTTTGTTTTTTTTGTTTTTTTTTTTTTTGGGGTTTCTAGAATTAGATGTAGCATCATATCATCATACATATTTGTAACGATTTGCATATAGTGATGGCATTTTTTTTTTATGGATATGTTGGACATGTACAGTTGATGTATATCTCTTTTGAAGCCAATGTCTTTAGGGCACACGCCTTATTCTTATTGTATAGACATGGCATACAGATAGACATTTCCATTAGAGGGTTTTTGGGTCTCTACTTATAATTAATGGAAATCTTCATCTTGTGTATATTGAAATGTTAAACTATGGACTGTTCATACTGCGATACCACGTGGATATGAGTTGCACAGGTGATAAGTATAGATTGCCACAATAAATATTCATTTGACAGATGTCATTGAGTACACCTCATGACGCACGTGAAGAATATAACAATCCCATGTGAATTCTGCCTTGGCACGGTGTCAGGCAAGAATTTCACAAGTGTACGCATGTCATACCTTGAAAATTACCCTAATCAAGGGAAGCTTGGGCTCGAGGTGTGACATACATATAGTATGGTATCAGAAATTGATTAAGTCTTCTTAAAAGACTTAGAAATCATAAGAATTGCTGTGAGTAATGTGATGTAGTCTCACTCATGCTTACTAGTTTTCCACTACAATATGAGCAGGGGATTAATATGGTGATAACCATAATCTTATATACAAATTGGAGTCTTTGGCTCAAACACTTGATTAATCCCATTCTGGAAATGTAAGTTGAAATTTCTAGTTTTTTGTTTTTTTAGATCCTTTTCTTATTCTTGAGAAATTCAATGAACGTGTCTTGACCGGCAGTGAAGGAAAATTGTTTTTAAATGTCATAAAGCTGAAAGATATTCTGGTTAATAATTATCACAAAGTGAGGTCATTGTGTTTGTTAAAAAACTACTGGAGGGTTTTTGACGATTTCCCTGGAAATGTTCGTGTAAAGGCTTTTCCAGGGAAAAGCTTGAAAGGGAAAGACCCCTCTACTAGGGCCAAAAATAGGACCACTGATGGTGATTCTCCTTTGACAACCCAACTATGAAAGGCATCATCCAGAACAAGTCCTGCACAAAGGTGGCAGTTAGCCAACGTCTATGGTTTCTTATTATTTGTTTGGTTGTGGCTGCCCTGAGTTCAGACGTAGAATATGAATCCTCACATCAAATGAATCCTCACATCAAACCACATGGTAGAATTTGTTAGAAGTCGAAGCTAACCCACTTGTATTCACACTAAGAGGCCTCGTGTTTTGATCTATGGTCATGAGTGGACCAATCATAGTCTGCCATGTTATCATGAGTTGGACTGCCTCGTTTGCCAAGTCAATGGCAAGCTTTTTCTAATGATGTGGTGGACCCTGATTAGTCCACTTAAGTCATTGTGGAAAAAAGCCTAAGATGATTGGGTATCATTCCACTGAAGTCATTGTGGAAAAAGGCCTAAGACGATTGGGACTCATTCACTTAAGTCATTGTGGAAAAAAGCCGGAGACGATTGGGGCTCATATTCACGCTAACTTTGTTCCATATTAGAAGTGTCTTGGGTTTAAGATTGGTAATTGCTTGCCTCGAGACAAGTACAAATCAGGTCATGTTTTGAAATGATTTATCCAATAATTCTTTTTTTAACTTGGAAAAAAATGTTAAATATGCAGTTTTTATTTTTATCATGTAAATTTTATTAAGAAAGTGGAATTCTCAAAAACTCCCCATTTAAAGAAGGGGAGTTTTTGCTCCTTTTTGACATGTTCAATGAAAATATATTACCTCACAAGTGCAAAGTAAAAGAATAGAATATAACTAATTTTAAAGAGATTAAATAACATGTGTCAGAATCTCATAGGCTAAAAACAAGACACTTTCTATTTGTAAAAAATGCCTGAAGAGTTTTGTAGTGTACCCCATTAAGAAATATATATACAAGTTATCAAATGCACGGAGTGATCAAGGTCGTCAAATCCCAAAGTCACTCAATGGTCAACTTGGGCTTAAAATCTAAAAAGTGCCATTAACCCATCAAAACCACTTCACCACCCTAATATGGAGGGGTCATTCATTTAAGTTTTCAAAAAAGGAAGATTTCAGAAAAGGGCTTAAATTTTCCTCGTTTTTCATAAAAGAACATAAGAAACTTTAGGTTCTCAAATGAGGATATAAGTTTTCCAATGCTCTTTCACTCAACGACATCTGGTCAAATCAAGTTGATGGGGGAAAAACAAAAAAACCGACATCAATTTGGTTTGATTGAATGTCGTTGATTGAAAGATGAATGGAAAATTTAAGCAATCAAGTATTTCTTTTTTTTTTAAGATTAGTGTTCGATTAAAAGAAAAAAAAGAATGATACAAGGTTGACCAGAGGTCAAGACAAACCAAAAAAGCAAGAGAAAGAAGAAGAACATCCACATCCCGGAAGCAAAGCCCAAAAGGAAAGAGGATAAGAAAGCAAGGCTACAACAAGCTAGCCCACTAGAAGAGACGCACAGTCTTGAGCATCCAGAGACTTTGGTGGGGGGGGGGGGGGGGGGGGGGGGGGGGGGGCGGCGCCTGCAGCAAGGGCTTGAGAGAGATTCCACCATTGGTTGAATGGAGGAGGGAGTTGAGGATGCAAAAATGCCATTCTAGCTTGAATCTCTCAATTTGAAATATGAGAAAAACTTAAATCCTTCTGATGAAAATTAGGCTGGTTCACCTAAGCATGCAAATATGGGCAGGTCATGGGTTGCGGCCCGAAAGGCACAGCTCGCACACAAGCAGTGCCATGCTGGGCCGAGGGTGCTGGGATGCAGCATGGCCTGACATGGCCTGCTAGTTTTAAAAAGAGACAACCACCCCCCACCCCCCAAACACCCAAAAAAAAAAAAAACAAACAAAAAAAACAAAAAAATGGGGGACATTTGTGTCTTTTTTACTCTTTAGCTATTTTACCCTCCCTAACTACCAAACAACTGTTAGATGAGGGGTATTCTGTGTCATTTTTACCCTTTTATAAATCTATAAGTATCTACTCCCCCCTCATTTCTCAATACATATCTATATACTCTGTCTAAAACCCTCTTGTCTTACTTCAAGTTCTCTAAGCTCTCTCTCTCTCTCTCTCTCTCTCTCTCTCTCTCTTGTAAGTTTCTCCAAGGCACAAATAACTCTATTCAATCTCTCAAAAATGGTTGGCCCATCACAACCGGTTAACATTGACTCTATCTTAAATAATCAAAAGGCAATACAAAGTACTTTTACCGAAGTGAGCTAAGCTGAATCTTCTCCTTCTCCAAAAAAAAAAAAAAACAAAATAGAAGAATGATTCGTAATGTTTTGAACTATTTTCGAATAGTTATGATTATTGATAACATTGGAAAAATTATTGAGAAGGCACAATACATATTTTGTAGTGCACTTTGCAATTTCAATTTAGCAAGTGGCACTAGCCACCTTTATAGACACTTCCAATCATATATACTCAAATCTTATTTGGAGAAAATTACAAAAAGTAGTTAATTCATGTTGCTTTTCAATGTTAGTGTGCATTTATTTTAGTAGTTTTAATCTCATTTTGAGATTAAATCTTTAAAAAAATCATTGTTAATTTTATTATTAATTTATTCTACAATTTAATTTTTTTCTCCATGGTTTTTTTAAATGGGCCGGCAGTAGCCCATGGGCAACATGGCCCAGCCCAACACGGCACAACTGTGGTCGTGCTGGGCCGACCGCTTGGGGGCCTGGGCACTATACTGACACGGCACCACCCAGGCACGCCTGGGCCAGCCGATGGGACTGTGCCGTTTACATGCTTAGGTTCACCAATGCCCGCCATGCCAGTGGCCATTATGGCCGTGCCATGCATCGGCTAAGTTAGGCCACGGAGACGTGCCCCGTGGCTCTGCAAGACACTTCATAGGCCGACCTATAGATTGGGCCTTTTTTCCTTTTTAAAGCAATGCATCTGAGAGTGGCTCAGGGCGTGTTGGAGTAAACAATTATCACAGCCCTGTCTTGCCGACCTAGAGATTGGGCCTTTTCATCCGAGGGTGGCTCAGGGCGTGTTGGAGTAAACAATTATCACAGCCCACCAGCACATTAATCTTTCGGTCTAACATTATTAGAGTCCACTGTTAAACACCCAGAGTAAAATACTACAATCTGAGATATCTAATATCTTGATCTAACTGTATTTGGCTGTGCGAACCGTAAAATTTGGCGGTGGTTGATCCATGAACAGTTGTCAGTATGAGGGCGACAACCAATCAAATTAAAGCAATCCCAAGTTGCAATACAATGAACCATCACTTGGTCATTCTGTGGCCTGTTGGACCATCAAATCTGCAGCCTGATTTATGGCATATTCGTCGCCACCCTTACGGCCATTGGAATCATTCATCTGATGCGCCGTGGGTGCCACCTTGATGATCTATGGCCTGAAATTGCACGTACTACAGAATGCACGAGGCAGCAAGGTATTGCCATATGAATTGCGCTAATACATTTCCGCTGCGTTTAAATTGCACGTACTACATAATGCCACGGTCACTATTGTAACATTCCTGAACCAAGCATTTACTTTACTTAATTTAAATATAATTTTACTTAATTATTTGTATTTTAGTTAATTAAGGTTTTTAGAATTATTTAATTTTTTTTTGGTTTTTGGGCTAATCAGGTAGTGGCTTTACCGTTTGACTCAACGACGATGGTGAGACGAACTCCGGTCATGTGGCACACTCAATCAAGGGTCAAGACCCTACATCATGTCACGAAATCGGAGATTGGGGTTAAATTTAATCAGTGACACACGTACTCTTGTACAATTCACACCTGAACCAGAGTTTGAATGGAATTACATAAGAGATATTCATATACTTACACGTGTAAGGTGCTTAACAAACAACTGTCAAAACATTCAATACGCAGATGCCTGTCAATATCGACTATAAATTTTCACTTTTTCTTGAATAGTTCAATAATATCATTACAACCATGGAACAGTCCAAAAACTTAATATTAAAATAATATAAGATGATGGTGTTAATTCTACACAATAACCGTACAACCCAAACATGATATGCACATGCATGTAATGAAATCAAGGATAAACATTCTATGTAGAACATTGAAGTGCAAGAAATCAAGGAACATTCGCACAATCAGCAAAACATGCAAATAATGGTCTATATGGATCCAAATACTACAAGTCCCCAAAAACCCTAATTTACAAAATTTTAAAATAATAGTGAGTCGCTCTCAGTATAAGGACCAATCAGCAAGCTTCTGTTTTCCACCTGTTAAATTTGAAAGAACCACTGTGGTCTCCTTTTCTAACTCCTGGGTCTGTGCCAGACCGGGTTCAAAATCTGAACCTGCAACACCATTAAACAATTCGTGAATAAGACTATTCAACAAAGTATAAGCATAATTAAGGTAATACACGTTGTATCTAAAAGAATTAATGATATGCTATTAATAAAGTTCAACTTAGTATAGTAGGCATATCGTGCATTTGAAATAAACATGCTATAAGAATCAATACGTGAAATACATATCATTTGGCTACTATATTTGCCATCTCCTCCCTTTAGGGATCTATGTGTTGAGAACACCATCGACCGGGCCAAGGTACAAATGAGTCTCTAGTTCCTGGAGTCCAGAAGCCCTAAGAAAAGCACACTGCAGTGGCAACGTTCATGCTATACCAAAGTCGACTCCGCCGGGTATCATAAGGCTGAGGTTGAGTAGGGCAAGACCATGTCGATTCAGTCATATCATTGAACTTTAATAATTATGCAATGCATTCCATTCATTCGTGCAAATGTTTGTACCCAATTCAATGTCAATAGTCAATGTCAATCGAATATCAAGAATATTACAAAACATATCAAGTAGATCCAATGCATACAATATTGGAAGATTAGAGGTCAAGACATACAATAATCATTCAATTCCATTCATAAGAGTGGATGACAGTAACCATCATCCAATATGCCATGCAATTCGATTTAATAAAATCAAGGTAGGTTTACTAGCCAATTCTAATATAGTCATCCATTGTTTCTAACTGTGCATGATGATGTAGTTTTAAGTTATCTGATACACAGTTGTCTCCTTTTGGTATTACATTTTGTCAAGAAGGTGTATTAAAGTCCCTTAAACCAACACCCATGGGGAGGTACTTAACAAATTGATAACATCACATGAATAAGTCTCAGCCCTCAAGACTTTTCATAATCTTTCATTATTCCATTGGGCTGGTTGATAAGGGAAAGGTATCCAGAAGCTAAGGCCCTATAAGGTCTTGTAATAGTACCTATAATACCTATTCAATCCTAATTTTTAATAGCTTTACGGCTTAGTCGTGGGCAGCTTACGGCTTAGCCATAAAATGCACTACGGCTTAGCCGTGGTTGCTCAGATTTCCTCCGCATTCATGGCTTAACTGTATCTTGTCCTACGGCTCAGCCGTAGAGCCGTACTTGATCTACGGCTGAGCCATGGTGTGGCTATGGCTTAGCTGTAGCACATTTTATGGCTTAGCTGTGGCTTAACTGGAGAAGAAAAATTGAGCTTTTTGCTCTCTGGATTCTGAGCCGTAACATATATACGGCTTAGCCGTAAGCTTCGGGTTTTTTAATATTCCTTTAGTTATAGAATTCAGTCCTCAACCTTAAACACTAGGGGTAGTCTACAATTGAACCCACGTCAAAGGATTTCTCTGCTTCACTTACCAATGTCCATTTAATTCATACTTCATCATGCATTAATAGAAGCTCATCATGCAGTAGGAATTTTGGAAAAATGGAGATATAGGGCTAAAACATAACATTAGGATGTAGTAGAAAAATAAAAATCATAAATGTAACACTCCGACCCAAGCTAAGCGTGATTAGCAAGTAATTAATTGTGATTAAGAGCTAATTAATGAGGATTTCTGTAACACTCCGATCCCCTTTGAGCCGGATTAGTGGCTCATTAGTGTGTGTTTTGTTTTGTTTATTTCTTTTGGACTTGTTTTGGGTCATGGATAGGTAGTTGAGTGACCTTTGACCTGGAATAGGTAGTTCTAAGCCCTTTTTCGTAATTTTGCTTTGGCTTTGCTCATCTCATCTTTGCATCATCTTGGTGTCAGCGCGCGTATTTCGTTGAGCTCGACAAATTCCGTAACTGTGTCAGATCCGTTTGGAGTCAATTGGGGAAGATGGACCTTCGTGTGACTTAATCTGTAAATTGCTTAAACCCATTAGACCTTGTTTTAAAACTACAAACCTATATAAGTGAGTCATCTTACAGATGTCTCTCTCTTGCCCATTTCATTTGATCGACTGCATGCAAGGAGAATTCAGAAGCCACGTTCGTTCTCTCTCTCTCTCTCTCTCTCTTCTCTTTCCTTCTCTTACTCGAGTAGGATTTGGGTTCCCTTGTTTGATTTGGGTTCTTCTCCATTCTCTCATCTCTGTCCTTGCCTTAGGTAAGTGGGTTCTTTCCCAACTCTTTGTATTCCCTCTCCAATTGCTTCTCCCATTCTCTGTTGCTTTGTCTTCATCTCATGCATGTGTGATTGCTTTGATTTGTTTTGATTTTAGTTGCTTGGAGCTTGATTTCAGAGGATTTTGTCAGATTTGAGGCAAGTATAAGTACAGGCTTTGATAACACATATGGGTGTTTGTTTGATGGCTTTGATTCACTCTTATTCTTTGTTTAGCATGTGTTACAGCCATTTTCTAAGCTATGAGAATCAGTTGAGCTTGTTTTATTCAGTTTCTGTACCAAAATTTCGTTTCTGTAATCTTCCCGAATTCGCGTCTGTATTGTACGGCTAAGCCGTAACCCTGTACGGCTTAGATTCCAGAGAGTGACAAATTCGAGTTTGTTCTACGGCTAGGCTACGGCTAAGCCGTAATTTGTCCTACGGCTGAGCCGTAAGCTAACCGTGAACCAAACCGTATCTAAGCCGTGGATTTAATCTCTGATCAGTCGAAACTTTTCTGATATCAGTGTTCTTACGGTGAGGCTACGGCTAAGCCGTGATGGTTTACGGCTAAGCCGTGGACTCCACCGTAGCTCAGCCGTGAGATGTATCAGATCAGAGGTGGAAAAGCTGACAGTTTAGCCGTGTTCTGAAGGGAACCACGGCTAAGCCGTAGTGCATATTGCGGCTACGCCGTAGGATGCCACGGCTAAGCCGTAGGTCACCCATGGCTAAACCGTAAGACCTGTTAAATATCAGTTAAACTTAGGCTAATGGTGTGACCTTGTAGGGCTCAAATACAGGTTAACCATACCCGTAAACCGGCCCAAATGGATTCTTTGGAGCGCATGAATAGTCTGTTAGGCTGTGACTTATTCATGTGAGTGTTGCTCATTGTTAAGCACCTCCCCATGGGTGTTGGTTTAAGGGACTTCGATGCACATAAGGATTATATTGCAACACTAGGATGGCAACGGTGCATCGAATAACTTAAAACTACATCAACATGCACGGTTAGTGATAGTGATGCAACTAGATTAGACTTGGCTTGTAATGAACCTTGATTCCGTATTAATCTGAGATGCATTTCATATTGTTTATAGTTTTGCCCTCTGCTCTGTTAATCTATGTATGCATTTCCTCAGTCATTTTGCTTTCGTTCTGTATATCTGTATTATTCTTCGCTCTGTACTATGTTTTGATCTATGCTATGCTTTGTATATTCTCTGGCTTTGTATATCTCTGATTTTTGGGTATTCCCTGGTGGCTCTGCCCAGAGGTTAATACGTGAGGACGAGATCCGGTCTTTGTCATCGGTGAGCCCAAAGCGGATAATCTCCCCTTTCTATGGATTTGATTTGATTGGTATTAGTCTGGCTCTACTCAGCCTCAGCCCTAGGATACCCGACGGGGTTACCTCTGGCGTAGATCTCTGTATCTCTGTTTTAACTGCAGTGTTGCTTTGTCTTGGGACCCCGGAACCCAGGAAACCGAGACCCGCTTGTACCTTTGGCCTGGACAGCGGTGTTCTCTGCTCTGCTCTGCTCTGCTCTCTTTTGGAGAGAACATGGTTAACGTAGTAGCCAACTAGTTCAGTATTCTATGTTTTGATTCCATTATCATGTTTTACTCCTATGCACGATTTGCTTAGCATACTAAGATGGACTCTGTATTTAATCTTCTGTCCCTATTTCATTCGCTTTGATACTATGCGTGTTTCTTTCCTGTTACTTATAATTGCTGGATCGTTGTATTCATTCGTGTTGTCTGTGGTGTTGCAGGCACAGCTACCTTGCCCAGCTCCCCGGCGGTCGAGGAGGCTGCAGGGGCGAGTGTAGAGGCACCCTCCGGTCTGGCAGAGTGGGCCTGATCACTTCTGCCAAGTGCGTGCATGCATACCAGTGGCTTTTATTTTGCGTTTTGGTTTTTGAGAGCTTGTATTTGGACTTTGGACTTTGGACTTGTATTCTGTATATTTTGTGTATATTGATTTTGGTGTGTATTCGGTTTTATCTCAGTGTATTTGTCTTTGTCTTTTCCGTTTCGTATTTACTTTGGCTTCCGCTATTTTATTTTTTCCTTTGTTGCTTGCTTTGGTATGTACAGCTTCCGCGTACGCTTAGTTCGCACGTGTTAGATCCCTTGTGTGCGTGCATCTGGACTGGGTTTGGGTGCACGTGCACGGGAGTACGTGTGTCACCGGTTTAGCTTTTCGCTAACCCCCGAATTCTGGGCTCGGGCCGTGACATACGTATTGTATGGTATCAGAGCATGCTAGTTATAAGCATGTAGGCATCTAAGATCGTGGTGAGATGACGATATCAACTATTTGACTCGAGGTCTCATATGTTGATTTGGGGTTTGACTAACTCAGGGCCTTTTATATTGTGTGTTGTGTTTCTTTTCCTTTTTGCAGGATGGCATCAGGATCAGGATCTCGAGATGAGAATCAACAGGGCCATAACGGTGATAGTGGATCAGTACCCCCACACATCAGTAGTGAGGAGCGGATGATGATGATGATGCCGTCTATGCAGTCATTACAGGCACAGGTGGCATCCATGGTAGATAGACAAAGTCAGGCTGCTGCAGTAGCATCACCCCATGTAGATCAACAAGTGATTTTCCAGCCTAAGGAATCAGATCCGAATGCTCTCTTTGACAAGTTCCGTAAGCGAGGGGCGACTGAGTTCCATGGGATAGAGGATGCATTGCAGGCTGAGCAATGGTTGGAACAGACAGAGGAGCTTTTTGATACGATTGTTTGCAGCAACAAACAGAGAGTAGTGCTCACAGCCTCTATGCTTCGGAGTGTAGCCAAGACATGGTGGAGGAGTGTTAAGACCTCATTTCAGACTATGCCCAGTGCCACAGTTTGGGAGACCTTCAAGCAGCAATTCCGTCGGAAGTTCATGCCTCTCCATATTCAGCGAGCCAAGGAAGTGGAATTCTTCAACCTTCAGCAGAGACAGATGCCAGTTGCAGATTATGTACACAAGTTTACAGAGTTGTCCCACTTCGCAGAGGATATGGTGAACACGGAGCATAAGAAGGTGACTCGCTTCGTCAACGGCCTAAATCCGAGACACAAACGCCACGTGGTTGCTTGTATGTGGCCGGCTACATTGGATGACGCTATTGACAGGGCTTATGATGCAGAGGCCATCTTTGAGGAGGAGCGAACAGAGGCTAAGAGGGCAGCAGGTTTCAGTGGTAGAAGTCAGTTCCAGAAGAAGTTCAAGGGTAAGCAGGGCAGTTCGAGCAGTCCTCAGATAGTTTGCAGTCACTGTGGGAAGGATCACCCCACCGACAGATGTTGGAGGAAGAGTGGGGCTTGTTTCGGGTGTGGCTCTACGGACCACAGGCGGGCCCAATGCCCGAAGTTTCAGTTCTCTCCACAGACGAGACAGACAGGACCTACAGCACAGGGCAGATCTCAGCCAGCTCGCCCAGGTCAGAAGCCGAATCGCCAGACAGCCCGAGCCTATGCTGCTACGCATGAGGGCGCGGAGGAGGCCACGGTAGTGGAAGGTAAAATTTTAATTTCCGATGCAGAAGCTTTAGCTTTATTTGACTCCGGGTCTACGCGTTCGTACGTAGCACCCCATTTTGCTGTGCAGCTTCGACAGCGACCTACACCACTTCCATACTTGTTGCTAGTATCCACTCCGGTTGGTAAGCGGGTGGAGTGCAGTGTGTTTTACCCTCAGTGTGATGTGCGGATAGCTGGTCATCAGCTCCCAGTAGACCTCGTGTTGCTCACGACACTGGATTTTGATGTGATCCTTGGTATGGACTGGCTTGCAAGATATCATGCGTGTATCAATTGCTACAGCAAGGCTATCTACTTTGATTTGGGCAGCGGATTCCGATTTGAGGGCAGCCAGATGAAGTGCCCAAGACGTGTGATCTCTGCTTGTAAAGCAGACAGGATGCTTCGTAGGGGATGTGAGGGATTTCTTGCATTCATTTCAGAGAAGAAAGATCAGCGACAGCTCAGTGAGATCCCAGTAGTCAGCGAGTTCCCGGATGTCTTTCCGGAGGATGTGCCAGGGTTACCACCAGCTCGAGAGATAGAGTTTGCGATTGATTTGATGCCAGGTACAGCACCCATCAGTAGAGCTCCATATCGTATGGCACCTGCAGAGTTGTTGGAATTGAAGAAACAGTTGCAGGATTTGTTGGATAAGGGGTTTATACGCCCGAGTGTTTCACCTTGGGGAGCACCTGTTTTGTTCGTCAAGAAGAAGGATGGCAGTTTCCGGATGTGCATTGACTACAGGCAATTGAACAAAGTGACTATCAAGAACAAATATCCATTGCCTAGGATTGATGAGTTGTTCGATCAACTTCAGGGTGCAGCTTACTTCTCTAAGATTGACTTGAGGTCAGGATATCACCAGCTCAGGGTGAAGGATGAGGATGTTCCTAAGACAGCTTTCAGGACTCGGTATGGACACTACGAGTTCCTTGTCATGCCGTTTGGTTTGACGAACGCACCCGCAGCTTTTATGGCGTTGATGAACAGGGTGTTTACTTCCTTCTTGGACCAGTTCGTTGTGGTTTTTATAGATGACATATTGGTCTATTCGAAGACTGCTGAGGAACATACAGACCATCTGAGGAAGGCATTGCAGCTGCTTCGAGATCACAAGTTGTATGCAAAGTTGGCTAAGTGTGATTTCTGGTTAGAGCAAGTTGCATTTCTGGGTCATAGGATTTCTAGAGATGGATTGATGGTGGATCCGGCTAAGATTGAGGCAGTAGTCCATTGGCCCCGTCCTAGATCAGTGACAGAGATTCGGAGTTTTCTGGGTTTGGCGGGATATTACCGCAGGTTTGTGCAGGATTTCTCGAAGATTTCAGCTCCGCTGACTCAGTTGACTCGGAAGAAGGTCCCGTATGAGTGGACAGAGAAATGTGAGCGTAGTTTTCAGTTGCTGAAGGAAAAGCTCACTACGGCGCCAGTGTTGACTCTCCCGGATGGTAGTGAGGGATTCGTGATTTATTCCGATGCCTCTAGAGTTGGACTAGGCTGTGTACTGATGCAGAATCAGAAGGTGGTTGCCTATGGATCCAGACAGTTGAAAGAACATGAGAAGAACTATGCCACACATGACTTGGAGTTAGCAGCCATTGTATTTGCATTGAAGTTGTGGCGACATTACCTGTACGGTGTGAAGTTTGAGGTCCATTCCGATCATCACAGTCTGCAGTACTTGTTTGATCAGCATGACTTGAATATGAGGCAGCGAAGATGGTTGGAGTTCATCAAAGACTACGACTTTCCGATCAAGTACCACCCAGGCAAGGGCAATGTAGTTGCAGATGCACTCAGCAGGAGGACAGACAGTCTTCAGGTGTTAGCAGGATTCTATATGCTTGTGCATGATCAGCCTGTAGAGGTTCAGATGGTAGGAGACTCGATGACATTAGCTACTACCGTCGTGTTTCAGCCTGAGGTGATTCAGCAGATCAAGGATCGCCAGTTTGAGGACCCCCTCCTGGTGAAGTTCAGAGATCGGATTTCAGATCGACCGGATTTTAGCCTAGTAGATGGAGTTTTATACTTTCGGAATAGACTGTGTGTTCCCGCTGTGGACGAGCTGAAAGAGAAATTGATGACAGATGCGCACGATGCCCGATATGCGATGCATCCCGGGAGTACGAAGATGTACCGGAACTTGAAAGATAGATTTTGGTGGAACAATATGAAGCGGGAGATCGCAGGGTTCGTAGCTCGATGTTTGACCTGTCAGAGGGTAAAAGCTGATCATCAGCGACCTCCAGGATCATTGCATCCATTGCACACCCCGCAGTGGAAGTGGGAGCACATTACGATGGATTTCGTCTCCGGTTTTCCGCCGACCAGTAGAAAGAATAATGCTATCTGGGTCATAGTGGACAGATTGACTAAGTCAGCACATTTCCTTCCGTTCAAGAAAGGGATGACATTCGCAGAGATGGCCAGGAAGTTTGTTGACGAGATAGTCAGATTGCATGGTACCCCAGTATCGATTGTGTCAGATCGCGATAGTCGTTTTGTATCTTCATTCTGGAGAGCATTTCAGGAAGCTATGGGCACGAAGCTGAGTTTTAGTACGGCATACCACCCCCAGACTGATGGACAGTCGGAGCGTACCATTCAGACGTTGGAGGATATGCTCCGAGCTAGCGTGCTGAACTTTGAGAAGGAATGGGATACGCATCTAGCATTGTGTGAGTTTGCTTACAACAACAGCTTCCATGAGAGTATTGGTATGGCACCTTATGAGGCTCTATACGGACGCAAGTGCAGGACCCCAGTGTGCTGGGAAGAAGTTGGAACTAGAAGTTTCCATGGTCCGACCATCATTGCTGAGACGACAGAGAAGGTGCAGAAAGTGATAGAGAATCTGAAGATTGCTCGGTCCAGGCAGAAGAGCTATGCTGATACTCGGAGGAGACCTTTGGCATTCCAAGTCGGAGATTGGGTATTTCTTAAAGTTTCTCCGATGAAGGGCACAGTTCGATTTGGTCAGAAGGGCAAGTTAGCTCCGAGATATGTAGGACCGTTCGAAGTCAAGAGCCGAGTTGGAGATTTAGCCTATCGGTTGACACTTCCAGTTGAGTTCTCCGGTGTTCACGATGTGTTCCATGTGTCGATGCTCCGTAAGTATGTGCCAGATCCGAGCCATGTGATTCGCTACGATGACATTCAGATTCAGCCTAATGCGACTTACGTTGAGCGTCCGCTTCGCATCGTTGGGACACGAGAGCAGATTCTCCGTACCAGGACTATCAGATGGGTTAAAGTGTTGTGGGAGCATCACGGTCCGGATGAGGCTACTTGGGAGCTAGAGGAGCAGCTAGCGCGCCAGTACCCCCAGCTCTTTGCGCAGGTAGGTAGTCATTCCGAGGACGGAATGATTCCTAGTGGGGGAGGATGTAACACTCCGATCCCCTTTGAGCCGGATTAGTGGCTCATTAGTGTGTGTTTTGTTTTGTTTATTTCTTTTGGACTTGTTTTGGGTCATGGATAGGTAGTTGAGTGACCTTTGACCTGGAATAGGTAGTTCTAAGCCCTTTTTCGTAATTTTGCTTTGGCTTTGCTCATCTCATCTTTGCATCATCTTGGTGTCAGCGCGCGTATTTCGTTGAGCTCGACAAATTCCGTAACTGTGTCAGATCCGTTTGGAGTCAATTGGGGAAGATGGACCTTCGTGTGACTTAATCTGTAAATTGCTTAAACCCATTAGACCTTGTTTTAAAACTACAAACCTATATAAGTGAGTCATCTTACAGATGTCTCTCTCTTGCCCATTTCATTTGATCGACTGCATGCAAGGAGAATTCAGAAGCCACGTTCGTTCTCTCTCTCTCTCTCTCTCTCTTCTCTTTCCTTCTCTTACTCGAGTAGGATTTGGGTTCCCTTGTTTGATTTGGGTTCTTCTCCATTCTCTCATCTCTGTCCTTGCCTTAGGTAAGTGGGTTCTTTCCCAACTCTTTGTATTCCCTCTCCAATTGCTTCTCCCATTCTCTGTTGCTTTGTCTTCATCTCATGCATGTGTGATTGCTTTGATTTGTTTTGATTTTAGTTGCTTGGAGCTTGATTTCAGAGGATTTTGTCAGATTTGAGGCAAGTATAAGTACAGGCTTTGATAACACATATGGGTGTTTGTTTGATGGCTTTGATTCACTCTTATTCTTTGTTTAGCATGTGTTACAGCCATTTTCTAAGCTATGAGAATCAGTTGAGCTTGTTTTATTCAGTTTCTGTACCAAAATTTCGTTTCTGTAATCTTCCCGAATTCGCGTCTGTATTGTACGGCTAAGCCGTAACCCTGTACGGCTTAGATTCCAGAGAGTGACAAATTCGAGTTTGTTCTACGGCTAGGCTACGGCTAAGCCGTAATTTGTCCTACGGCTGAGCCGTAAGCTAACCGTGAACCAAACCGTATCTAAGCCGTGGATTTAATCTCTGATCAGTCGAAACTTTTCTGATATCAGTGTTCTTACGGTGAGGCTACGGCTAAGCCGTGATGGTTTACGGCTAAGCCGTGGACTCCACCGTAGCTCAGCCGTGAGATGTATCAGATCAGAGGTGGAAAAGCTGACAGTTTAGCCGTGTTCTGAAGGGAACCACGGCTAAGCCGTAGTGCATATTGCGGCTACGCCGTAGGATGCCACGGCTAAGCCGTAGGTCACCCATGGCTAAACCGTAAGACCTGTTAAATATCAGTTAAACTTAGGCTAATGGTGTGACCTTGTAGGGCTCAAATACAGGTTAACCATACCCGTAAACCGGCCCAAATGGATTCTTTGGAGCGCATGAATAGTCTGTTAGGCTGTGACTTATTCATGTGAGTGTTGCTCATTGTTAAGCACCTCCCCATGGGTGTTGGTTTAAGGGACTTCGATGCACATAAGGATTATATTGCAACACTAGGATGGCAACGGTGCATCGAATAACTTAAAACTACATCAACATGCACGGTTAGTGATAGTGATGCAACTAGATTAGACTTGGCTTGTAATGAACCTTGATTCCGTATTAATCTGAGATGCATTTCATATTGTTTATAGTTTTGCCCTCTGCTCTGTTAATCTATGTATGCATTTCCTCAGTCATTTTGCTTTCGTTCTGTATATCTGTATTATTCTTCGCTCTGTACTATGTTTTGATCTATGCTATGCTTTGTATATTCTCTGGCTTTGTATATCTCTGATTTTTGGGTATTCCCTGGTGGCTCTGCCCAGAGGTTAATACGTGAGGACGAGATCCGGTCTTTGTCATCGGTGAGCCCAAAGCGGATAATCTCCCCTTTCTATGGATTTGATTTGATTGGTATTAGTCTGGCTCTACTCAGCCTCAGCCCTAGGATACCCGACGGGGTTACCTCTGGCGTAGATCTCTGTATCTCTGTTTTAACTGCAGTGTTGCTTTGTCTTGGGACCCCGGAACCCAGGAAACCGAGACCCGCTTGTACCTTTGGCCTGGACAGCGGTGTTCTCTGCTCTGCTCTGCTCTGCTCTCTTTTGGAGAGAACATGGTTAACGTAGTAGCCAACTAGTTCAGTATTCTATGTTTTGATTCCATTATCATGTTTTACTCCTATGCACGATTTGCTTAGCATACTAAGATGGACTCTGTATTTAATCTTCTGTCCCTATTTCATTCGCTTTGATACTATGCGTGTTTCTTTCCTGTTACTTATAATTGCTGGATCGTTGTATTCATTCGTGTTGTCTGTGGTGTTGCAGGCACAGCTACCTTGCCCAGCTCCCCGGCGGTCGAGGAGGCTGCAGGGGCGAGTGTAGAGGCACCCTCCGGTCTGGCAGAGTGGGCCTGATCACTTCTGCCAAGTGCGTGCATGCATACCAGTGGCTTTTATTTTGCGTTTTGGTTTTTGAGAGCTTGTATTTGGACTTTGGACTTTGGACTTGTATTCTGTATATTTTGTGTATATTGATTTTGGTGTGTATTCGGTTTTATCTCAGTGTATTTGTCTTTGTCTTTTCCGTTTCGTATTTACTTTGGCTTCCGCTATTTTATTTTTTCCTTTGTTGCTTGCTTTGGTATGTACAGCTTCCGCGTACGCTTAGTTCGCACGTGTTAGATCCCTTGTGTGCGTGCATCTGGACTGGGTTTGGGTGCACGTGCACGGGAGTACGTGTGTCACCGGTTTAGCTTTTCGCTAACCCCCGAATTCTGGGCTCGGGCCGTGACAATTTCTCTTAATTAGGTCTATTTTCATTTTGTGGAGTCCATTGGGTCAAGTTCAAGTCATGGATAAGTAGTTTGGTTGGGTTTGACCTTACCTAAGTAAATGAAAGCCCTTTTTATAATTTTAAACTGCATGGTTTCATGTCATACATGCATCATATTGATACCATCACGTCTGTTTTGTTGAGCTCGTTAACTTTCGTACTTGACTCGAATGCATTGGATGTCATTTGATTCAGTTGGACCTTCATTTGACATGTATTGAAAATAAGACAAACAAGAAGGACTTCTTTATAATTCAGAAAAGTGCCTAATTATATAAGCCAAGTCATTGACTTCAATGATCTTATCTTCTTTGTCTTCGTCTTTTTTCTTTTTCCTCTTGCTTCTTCTTCTTCTTCGGTTCCGCATCAAAAAGGTAAGAGTGGTCTTGCATGTGGGCATTTAAGCACCCACTCCAACAGTATAGCTCTTTTCCACCTTCTTGGACTTATTGGACTTGCAGTTAGTGGGTTCTTCCTTCTCAACTACTCTCTACTTACTCTTAGAGTAAGATCTCTTCTTATTCATTGATCTCTTGGGTTAATAGAGTCAAGAGGACTCTTATTTTATGCATACACTCATCTTGTTCTCAATTTTTGGCATGCATGGCACTTAGGTCCAAAATACCCAAATTAAGCCAAAGAAAGGATTGAGAGCTTGAAAAGCTTAATTGAAGGCAAGTATAAGCAAATTTTGGTTGAATGCATGTTGGTATATCATGATCCATGAAACTTTAGCAATTGTAATGTGATTTGCAGCCCCTATGTATGAAATTATAGGAAACGAACTGAATTTGCTTCAGTAAACCCAAAGCTTACGGCTAAGCCTTAAGTAGTGCACGGCTAGGACTCCAGAAAGTAGAAAACTTTGAGATTGCACTACGGCTAAGCTAAAGTTAAGCCATAGGATGTACTACGATTGAGCTATGACCCCGCCATAAGTCAAGCTACGGCTTGATGTCCCGAGAGTAGTGAAAAAGGTAAATCCTTTTACGGTCCAGCCATGGTGAAGTCGTATGGTGTGCTACTACTTAGCCGTAAGCAACCCGTGGCTAAACCGTAGAACAACCACGGTCCAGCCATAAGAGGAGGCACAATTCAACCGTGGTTCGCTGCATCTGCGGAGGCAATTCTAGGAAACTATGGCTAAGCTGTAGTGCATAATACGGCTGAGCTGTAAGATTCCTACGGATATGCCGTAAGTCACCCATGGCTAAGCCGTGAGTCCACTAATAAACTAGGATTTAAGAGGCATTGTTGTGAGACCTTGTAGGGCCTTAGCTTTTGGATCTTTATCCACCATTAACCGGCCCAAAGGAATAATTGAACATCATGAAAAGTCTTGAGGGCTGAGACTTATTCATGTGTATATTGTCCATTTGTTAAGCACCTCCCCATGGGTGTTAGTTTAAGGGACTTCAATACACCTTTCCAACATAATGTAACACTAAAGAAAAACAACTGTATATCGGATAACTTAAAACTACACCATCATGTACGGTTAGAAACAATGGATGACTAGATTAGAGTTGGCTAGTAAAACTGCCTTGATTCTGTTAAATTGAATTGCATGGCATATTGGACAACGGTTCTTGTCCTCTACTTTATGAATGGAATTGAATGATATCGTATATCTTGATTTCCAATTCTTCCATATTATATGCATTGGATCCACTTGATGTGTTCTTGATATTCGATTTACATCGACCATTGGTATTAAACATATTGCATGCCTGAATTGAATGTATACGATTTGGTATTGCATATTTTATTCAAGTTCAAGTATATGATTGGATTGAAATAGTCTGGCTCTACTCAACCTCAGCCTTATGATATCTAACAGGTTGACTTTGGTGTAGCTTGCTTGTTGTCACTGCAGTGTGCTCTTATCTTGGGGCTTCCGGACTCCAGAAACTAGAGACCCATTCGTATCCTGGCCCGGACGATAGTGTTCTCAATGCTTGTTCCCTAAAGGGAGAATATGGCAAATATAGTAGCCAACTAGTATGTATTATGTTTATTGATCCTTATAGCATGCTTATTTCAAATGCATGACGTGCTTAGTTACGAACTTGGAACTCTATTAATCATATGTCCATATTTCTTTTTGAGGCAATGCGTTTTGGCGCGAGTGTCCCTTGTGGCCTTGGTCAGAAGCAAAGCCGTGTGGGTTCCTTGACTCAAAACGGATTTAGTTCAAATGCATGATATGCCTAGTGTATTATCTTAACTTCTATTGATTACATATCATTAATTCTTTTAGATACAATGCGTGTTACCTTAATTTTGCCTATGCTTTGCTGAATAGCCTTATTCACAAGTTATTTAATGGTGTTACAGGTTCAGGTTCCAAACCCGATCTAGTACAGACCCAGGTAGCATAGGAGGAGACCGCAATGGTTCCTTCAGATGGTACCCGTGGACAGCAGAAGTTTGCTTACTGATCTTCATGTCGAGAGCGACTCACTCGTGTTTATAGAATTGCACATATTGCGATTTTTGGGTCTTTTAGCAGTTGCATATGTTTGCATCCATGAAGACTTTATTGTGTATCACTTGATCTCCTTATGTCTCTACCTTCCTGTATTCCCTTCATAGCATGTTATCCTTGATCTATTTGTATGCATGAGCACATCATGTTTGGGTTGTGCGGGTAATGTGTATAATTAATATATTAATCTTGTTACTGAATATTATGTTTTAGACTGTTTCATGATTATAATGCGCTAGCTGAACTGTTCAATGATAAGTGAAGAAAAATTACAGGCGATATTAACAGGCTTCCGCGCATTGAATGCTTAGACAGATGATCCGTTCAGTACTTTACACATGTAAGTATGTGAATATCCCTTGTGTAATTCCATTCAGACTCCCTTCCGCGTGTGAATTGCACGAGAGTACGTGTATCACTTATTAGGGGTAACCTTAATCTCCGATTTCTTGGGTTCAGGTAGTGACAATAAACTCCCAACATGCATTCAACCAAAATTAGCTTATACTTACCTTAGTTATGAATTCAAACCACTATCCTCCTTTTGGCTCGGTTTGAGAATGAAAACCACTGTTCTTGACCTACAATGTTATCTATGGAAGAAAGAATGTAAAATGATAAACATGAGTGCATGTAAGAGAAAAGGGGTCTTATTGACTCTTTGAACCCAAGAATTCCATAACTAGGATAGTTTTCTTACCTCAAACACTAGCTAGTTAGGGAACTGTTAGGAGAGATTGGAACCACTATCTTGACTAAGTGGAGAAGAAAAGTGGAAAAGAGATGAAACGGTAGAAGATGGGAGTCTCTAGTCACATATGCAGGCTTGCTCTCAAAAGGAAATGGTGATAGAAGGAAAATACAGGAGAAGAAGCTCCACAGTACCTGAAGGCAGAAAGCAACGGTGATCGAACAAAATAGGTTTTGAAACTCAGTTGACTATATATATAATGTGAGGTTTAAAAGGAAGTCCTTGTAATTTGTTTTATTTTCAATGTAAGTCAATTGAGGATTCAACTAAGTCAAATACGAAAGTTGATGAGCTTAATGAAGCAAATGTGATGGTATCAATCTAATGCATGTATGACATGAAATCATGAATTCTAAAATTACAAAAAAGGGTTTTCTTATACTTAGGTGAGGTCAAACCCGACCTAAACTACCTATCCATAACTTAAACTTGACTTACTGGACTCCACAAGACTAAAATAGATGTATTTAAGATGAAACCATCGTAATTAGCTAGTAATCACAATTAGTTACTCGTTAATCAAGCTTAACATGGGTCGGAGTATTACACATCATGTAGAACACTGATGGATGATCGACCTTGTGGGTACATGAGTCCCCTTAATGATTGGACCATTAGATCTCGACCACACTAAAAGTCCCCAATTGAAACCATGTATACTCAGAAGGAAGATGACATGCATCAGATATAGGTAATATGGTTGAATTCAACACTGGTATAAAAATGCTGTGTCGAATTAAACACTGTATTTTACAAGTATTAAAAAAAAGTACTAAGGGGTTCTTTCGGGTTCAAGGGCTACTTAAGGGTTTTTTGCCAGTAAAATCTTTATAAAAAAAAACTACACTTATAAAGAAGTAAAATTCTAAAAATCATTTTCAGAGTTCATAACAATTGAGTGAGGTTATTATGATCCTTCATACGTAAGTGCACAATGGGGGGCCCACGTATAAGGAGGATCTAAATGATGGAAAAAGCTATGCTTAAAGGAGCCACAAAATATCAAAACCAAATGTATATGTAAGATGGCTGAGATATGAGCCCGAAACAAGTGGCCAAAAAGAATTTAGGGTTTAATCCAATAGTCAACGGTGTTCAAATTGGTGTGAAATTGAGTTTCATGGCAATTCACAACTATACTTTCCCATCCATAAATGACCTTAACAACAGGTATTCTCTTTTTGGAGACATTAAAAATTTAAAACACACACACACACAAATATCATTTTAACCACACCTATTGACTTGCCTTGTTAGCTTTTCACCAAAGACTCCTTCTTTGATGCTTAGGGTTCATCAACCATGAGCTTTCACCACTACCAAACCACTACTCTAAGCTATACCCACTTCCTACAAACCAAAATAGAAGCAAAGACACCCATCTCACGATTGCATGCTCCTGTTGGAGAAAAAGGAAACTACATGGAGATTGGGGAAAGTGGGTTTACCTATAATGGAAGTGGAGGAAGAGGATGAAGAAATTTTGGGAAGGGCTTCTTGATGCTTGAAGGAGACTTGAATTGTTTAGGGGATTCTTTAGTTAGTGGTGGGGAAGAGGACCAAGTAGAGGGAAAGAAGAGAGTAGAGAGGAAGAAAATGAAATGAGGGGAAATGATGGTTTCAGTGATTTTGTAAAGAATGTTTATACTATTTACAAAAAAAGGGGCTTTTTGCCAACTTAAGTGGGTTTTATGTAATATCATGGAAGAGCCTAAGGCTAGGGTTGAGGTCGGTCCAAGGGTTAAGATCTTCGGGCCTATGATATTTGGGTCACCCATCCCCAACGGGCTCCAAGAATGCTATGCAATGCATGAAATACATTTAATCCCTAAAATGCCCACTAATTACATATCTAAGTCGATTAGCTCACCCTAACCCTACTTAATTAAACTAACCCACCTAACTAAGGCATGGGGCCTTACAAGTGGCTTAATTAATCTTTGATCTATGTCCCAATACACATGTCAATAATTTATTGAAATAATTATAGTCTCCAAATATTTTCAGTTTTGTGATTTCTTTCTTAGAACATGATTTTGCAAATTTGGGGTGTTCTACCATTTTCTTTTACATGTGGTACAGTTTCTGGAATTGATGGTCTTCATAAATTGAATCCAAAGTAGCTTCCTTCGATCTTATTTGAGTGGTTGTGTAGTATTTGGTCATGAATGACTAGTGATAACTTCGTGGAGTTGTGCCAGAGACGATTACAACAAAAGTAAGGTGGCACGCAAAGGAGTAAACATCTCATATGTTTATGCTAATTCTATTACACATGGTTTATATTATGACAATTTTATTACACAAACATCATTTTCTCTAGAAATGTAAATACCATCAACGACCTCCAGACAGGAGTGATTCAGAACCAGCAGTCGATGAAGAGTTTAAAAATCGAATCTCCATTGTATTAGAACTAGTAGGGCAAAAAGGCTCCATTTTTTCTCCGACTACATCTATAGCGTTCCATCCACTCGATGGAAGTTCTGGAAGAGGACAGTCCAGATCAAGGAACTGCATCACCTGCCTCATGCTAGGCCTAACTGCGGCCATGGGATGAGAGCATAGAAGCCCAAGCTTCAACACCAACTCCATCTCTTCCTTCACATACTCATTCCCTAATACCGCATCTCTTGCTTCCACAATCTCACCACTCTCCCAGAGCTGCAACACCCAATCCACCAATATCATCTCCACTGGTGATCCTGTCAAACTTGTTGGTCTCTTCCCACAAGCAACTTCAAGCATAAATGCCCCGAAGGCAAACACGTCAGTACTTGTTGTCGCCTTCCCAGTTCGAGTGAGCTCTGGCGCAATGTAACCCAGAGTACCAACAACATGGTGGGTCTGAGGATTGGTTCCATGATCATATAATCTGGCGAGACCGAAATCTCCCAGTCTTCCATTAAATTCACCATCTAAGAGGACATTGCTAGCTTTGATGTCTCTATGGAGGACTACCTGCTCCCATTCCTCATGTAGATAGAGAAGCCCAGATGCCACTCCTTTGATAATTCGAAATCTTTGGTGCCAGCTAAGGTTTCTTTCAGTTCGGTCGAAGAGGAACTTGTCGAGACTTCCATTGGGCAAAAAATCATAGATGAGAAGGAGCTCCCCTTTTCGACGACAATACCCAAGGAGCTGCACTAAGTTCCTGTGCCTTAGCCGGCCAAGGCTCACAATTTCAGCTATGAACTCTCTCATCCCTTGTTTTGATTTGTGAGAGACTCTCTTCACTGCAACTTCTTTATTAGAAAATGGCAACACCCCTTTATACACCATACCAAATCCCCCCATGCCCAACAGCTCTGTGTCTCTGAAGGCCTTAGTTGCTTGAAAGAGATCCTTATAAGAAAACCTGTGCATCCCATATTCATGCTCCCAATCTTCAAGTACTTCAGCATATCTAATCTTCCTAATTACTATAAAAGCAACAGTAGAGAAAGTTAGGAACATGAAGAACACAGAAATTGAGGGCACCCCAATTGTCAAAAACCAGTATCTCTTCTTCGGTCCAACACTAGGAAGCTTGGGAAGGCGAGAGAGATCAAGCTCTTGAGCTTGACTGTTCATTTTAAAGCTCCATCCAAGAACATAATGATATGATCCTACAACCGAGCCTACAGCAGAAGAGAAACCCACGTACATGGAGTCTTTTATGATTGGTGAAAGATCAATGACTAATGATAACAGTGGAAGTCTAGGCTTCACCACGTTGGTAGGTGACAGTGTTACATTGAGGAGCTTATCTAAACCGCTATATTCTACCCATACCTGAATTGGGCTTCCATTTGCAAGGCTAAAGTTTCTATACCCAACATTTTCATTGATAAAATGAGCCGTGGGAGCGGATTGAACAAACGTTAAACCGTTGACATCAATTCCGACATGGTTGCCTTCCATGTCTTCGAGTTCAATGCTCTTGGTTGTGTCAAATTCGATGGCAACCATATGATTCGATGGATTTCCGTTGTTGGAGGAGTTGAAGAGACCCATATACTGGCTGGGTAGAGCTGTAGTGAGATCTTTGGAAGGGGAGATGACGAAGGCCATACCATGCCCATTCAAAATCTTGTCTCCGGGGACAATGGCCATGACGAAGGTGGTAGAGAAAGAGAGGGCATTACCAGATGAAGAATCCTTGAAGGGGATGGGACGGGAGTAGAAGGCATGTCCACTATCTTGCCTTGAAATGTCAGTTAGCCTCAAGAGACCGTTGGGTATGATCTAAGCTAACCCGTCTAGTCTCATGTTCTTATCAGCTGTAAGAAATCCGTTGTATTTGAGGTCTATGACGTCAGATTGTGAAGCTATAAGATTAATGAACAGAAACTGGACAATGATCTTAGAAAGCATTTTTCTTCGTGGTTCAGGCATCTAGTGCAGAGATGAAATGAAATCATGTGTTGCTTAAGACAGGCGAAGACTAAGTCCTGTGTCTCTCTCTTGATAAACGAGAGTGAGGCAGCCACCTGCTGAAAATCTGATCCATAGGAGGAGGATTTTCTTCCAAGTATTGGAATACCTCAGAGTCCAGCTATATGGAGCCCACTTCGACCACCATTGTTCAGTGCAACTGCGTTGACACCGAATTTCTTCTTCCCTAACCCTTTATTTACCATTAAATTTAATTGAAAAAGAAAAGCTTTTGTAGAAGGACCATAAACTTTTAGGCTGTGTAAGCCTGTCAATTTAGCCTTGAGAGAAGGAGGGCCGGGCGATCAAAAAGCCCTTAAAATGAGTGCTTTGGTTTCTAAGGGAAAGCCATAGGGCTGGGCTTGGACAATTTTTTGTGGGCCTTGAAATTTGAGGGCCAGGCTTAGACAATACTAGCTTGGCCCTACCCTCCCCTAGCCCTCTTGCTTTTATTTATCCTTTTTTTTTTCTTCTTCTTCCTTTTTTTTTTTTTTTTTCTGCTTAAAAAAGCGTAATAGATTAAAATGCCCAGAAGTCTTCAAGAGGCAAACAGAAAGGGAGCCAAGGAATAGAAAACAGAGAAAGAGGCCTAAAGGGAGGACACCCATAGAACAAAAGAAAGAGTAAAAAAAGGAAACGTAGCTAGAAAAAAGCCAAACTAATAAAGGGTAGAGCCTGCCAAAAACGAAGAAGATGGCAGCGAGCTAAAGAAGATACCAATCAAGCTTGGTTGGGGCGATCCCTGATATCTGACTCATGAGCATCTTGATTGGGGGGCGAGGATGTCTTCGAAGAACTTTCCATGTTGTCGTAGAAAGACTTGGTGTGTAAGGTAGCCTGGCGCTGCTCGAGCTGCATTTCGTGATGGAACTGACGAGGAAGGGAGTTTTTGAGGGCCTGAACAAGCGGGGAATCAAATTTGGAGAGAGCGACTACTAGTGCATTTGTTGCTTGCTTGCAGTAATTAATGGACCAAGAATGGAAGTGGGAGAGTAGGTTTGCAATCTTCTTCTAGATCGGCAACGGGGACCAAACGAAATTTTCCTTTTCTCTAATGTTGGTTACCATAGTGAGGTAGTCACTCTCGATTTGGAGGGCAGAAATTTGCTTAGAATGGCAAAGCTTGAGGCTATTTTAGAGGGCGAGGAGATCCGTCTCTAATGGCTGCGCAATGATGGACTGACCTACAAAAGCAATATACAAACGGTCAAAGCCATCTCTGATGATACCACCCAAACCGGCCTTCCCAAAAGAGTGGAGGAAAGAACCATCGAAGTCCAGTTTGAACCAGAGAGGGATCCATTTGTCAGGTTGGGAGCCAACTGTTGAACTAGGACTTGCATAAAAATGGGTTAGATTCCACTCAAAGATAGACCTAATGGCTTGGGCTCTAATCTGGTTTTGGTTTAGGGGGGCCAATTGGAAGATGAGTCTATTCTTGGTTTTCCACACATACTAGTTGACTATCCTACCCAAGTGAGACTTTTGGAGATTCACCTCCTGGGTAAACCATTACATGATAGAAGAATTAAAAGGGAGGGGGGTTGTCTAATGGCACAGGGGGTAGTGGGGGTTGAGACCTAGAGTAAACTTGGCAAGTCTGTGGCTGGTAGGGAGTTTACTGAAGACAATGCCAAAGGAAAAACACAATTTTGGAGGAGGGGGGAAATGGGGGCATGGATTTGCCACAGTTTCTTCCAAAGGAACTGAGGCACAAAGGGCGTGTCCTGAAGATCTCTAGCTATAGCCTTGAGGGAGCATTTCCCTGCTGGCTGGGATTTCCATTAATAGCAGAAGTGTGAATCATAGAAAGGGAGGTTTGAAATGGCGTCGACTATGTCTGGGGGCCATAGGTGAGAGAGGATGTCAATGGACCAGGTTCGCCCAGTATCATTGACAGGGATGAGGTTATTGACAAGAGTGCTAGGGGAGGGCAGAGGGAGAGTGGTTGGAAGAAGGGAGAGTCTCAAGTTATAGTCTCCTGGAGCCACGTGTCCTCAAAGATTTGAACATCTGTCCCTGTCCCGACAACCCCGGAGATGTCGTCCAGGAAAAAAGGAATGATCTTAGGGATAATATGCCACAGTTTCGAATATGTCGGCTTAGGGTTGAGGGAGGACAGATGGCAACCTCTAACATCTTTGTGGGAGAGTAAAAAAGCCCACCAGGCAAAGGGTTAATGGACAAGGCACCATTAAGTGAGTGATGGCACCCTTGCTGTGGATAATAGGGACCCAGATCCAACGACCCTCGACAACTATGGTAGTTGATATGAGGTCCAGGTTAAAAGGATGGTACCCCGTTGTCCCTTTAACTGAGCAGATGAAACCCGTAGCTATAGGCTAAAACGTGCAGCAGGGATGTAGTCATTTGATGGGTGGTCATCCAAAAGTAGGGGATGGAGGATAAGGTAGTTTGGACAATGGTGCTCCGATGGCCATTGACAAGGTTTGACCCTGCCAACTTAAAACACGTGTTTTGGTTTGGTCCACCACAATAGCTAAAAGGTTGGGGGGCATGGATTCGCCACAGTTTCTTCCAAAGGAACTGAGGCCCAAAGGGCGTGTCCTGAAGATCTCTCGCTATAGCCTTGCGGGAGCATTTCCCTGCCAGCTGGGATTTTCAACAACGGAGGTCTGAATCGCTGAAAGGGAGGTTTCAAATGGTGTCGACTATGTCTGGGGGCCACATGTGAGAGAGGATGTCAATGGACCAAGTTTGCCCAGTATCATTGACAGGGATGAGGTCACTGACAAGAGTGCTAGGGGAGGGTAGAGGGTGAGTGGTTGGAAGAAGGGAAAGTCTCAGGTTATGGTCTCCTGGAGCCATGTGTCCTCAAAGACTTGAACATTTGTCCCTGTCCCGACAGTCCAGGAGACGTAGTCTAGGAAAAAAGGAATAATCATGAGGATAGTATGCCACAGTTTCGAATCTGCTAGCTTAGGGGTGATGGAGGATAGATGGCGGCGTCCAACATATTTTTAGGAGAGTAGAAAAGCCCACCAGGCAGAGGGATGATGGATAAGGCACCAAATTGAGTGAGTGATAGCAGCCTTGTTGTCGATAGCAGTGGCTCGAATCCTAAGACCCTCGGGAACTATGAGAGTTGACATGAGGTCCCAGTTGAAAGGATGGTGCCCTGTTGTCCCTTTACCTAAGCAGATGAAACCCGCGTTGGAGAGACTAAAGCATGCAGCAGAGATACAGTCATTTGATGGGTGGTCATCTAGAAGTGTGGGAGGGAGGATGAGGTAGTCTGGACAACCGTCCTCTGACCGGCCATATACAAGGTTTGACCCCACCAGCCTGAAAGACATTTTTTGGTTCGGTCCACCACAATAACTAAAGGGTTGACCCCCCTAGAAGGAAGGCTGATATGGTGCCCTAGGTACGTAAAAGATGAGGCTGAGCGATTAATATGGAATATGGTGCAGATTGTTTTGGACGCATGAGGGGGTGTCTCAACTGAAGATGATAGTAGTTTTTCTAGTGTTGACTTTTTGACCTACTTGAGAACCGAAGAGGGCGAGGATATTATTAATAAGGGAGGCAGTGGGGGATGTGGCCTTGTAGAACAAGAGGATATCATCTGCGAATTGTAAAACCAGAACACGATCCCCCCTTGGGCAGCAGGAGGGGAAGAGGTGGGCCCTCTTGGACGCCAAGGTGGAGAGGGCATTGGTGAAAGCTTGCACACAGATGATATAGATATATGGGGAAAGTAGGTCCCCTTGGCGAATACCAATAGAAGGGTGAATAGTTTGGGTGGAGTGGCCATTTATGAGAATTCGATTAGAGACCGATGTGACACAGGTTATGATCCACTAAACAAAGGAAGTATGAAATCCCATGGCCATAAAAGAAGCCCCGATGAAGGGCCAAGAATGCATTTCGTAGGCTTTGGCAATGCCCACTTTGAAAACAGTCCTTTTTTTTTTTTTATGGTGGCCCTATCCTATGATATGCAGGACTTCCTTGGCAATGATGGTGTTATCAGTAGGCCTATGATGTAGAATGAAGGCTGCTTGATTCGCGGAGAAAAGGACAGCTGTTAAGGTCCTCCAATGCATCTCCAATCACTTCTCTCACTCCCATCTCAATTTTGGCAAAGGTTCTTTGGGGGAATATGGATTTTCTGGAACCAAGCTATTGCTGATATCACCCTTGCTCACTCCTTCAACCAAGCCATCTCCTTTCATCTCAAGCCTCAAGCATCCTCCCTCCCCTTTTTGTTTTTCACTGCTATCTATTCCTTGCCAGACAGTGGAAAGCGTAGGACGTTATGGAGCAACCTGACACACCTAAATTGCTTCGTCATCGCAAATCAATCGGCTTGGTTTCTAATAGGGGACTTCAATGCCTTACTATCCCCGCACGATAAATACGATTGATGCCCCTCAAGTCTGGGCTCAATTTGACCCTTTTTTAGAAGTTCATGGAAAACAATCTCCTTGTGGACTAAGGCTTCATAGGTCAGCCTTTCACTTAGACCAATAATAGGATCAACCTGCAATGGGTTCATGAGCTCCTTGATCGGGTCTTAGCAAATTACAAATGGATTTAATATTTCTTTTATTGGGTTTGGCTCAAAAGGTCCTTATTAGGCCTGAGTGGAGGGCCCAGTTAATTAGAGCTAATTTCTTACATATTCTCTTCGGTGTTTTATTCTTTTGTAACTAAGAAAGACAGCAACAGGGAAGGGAACATAAATAGAAAGCATTATAAGGGGGTGAGAGAGAGATTTCTTGATAGTGAAATCGTTGTGCATGTGGACGTAGGCAATCTGGCCGAACCATGTAAATCCTCGTGTCTTTTGTGTATGTGATTGCTTGTTCTTCTTTGTTGTGGTGTGTGGTTGGCTAAATCTAGATCTAACAAGTGGTATCAAAGCATTTGTTGAGATCGTGGGATCGTGAGATCTGGTGGTAGAGGATTCGCACAGATCTTGCCAAAGAGATTGGATCAGTGATCTCCGTGGGCTACACAGATTAGAAGGAAGAGGGCATTCCGGATCTGGGTTGGTTTTGCACGGAGAAGAAGACCGGAGAAGAAGGACTGGTTCCTGTTGAAGAAGAGATCAACTGAGATCTCTTGTAGGCCACAGATCTCAGAAGAAGAGAACAGCGACGCTGAGGAGGCCGTTTTGGTTTTACCCGATCTTGTCGTTAGTCTCCAGTTGTCGGAGTTCCTTCGTCGCTACCACTTCCTCCCGTCGTCGCACGATCGCTGAACAGATCATCGCTGACATTACGTATATTGCTCGTTTTTTGCCGCCGCTGCCTCTTCCGTCGTCGCCAGACTAGGCTGTCGCACGCCATCGCCGGACAGGGTTGCCGTCCATCGTCAGCCAATGTCTCCG
The DNA here is from genome assembly GCA_037013555.1 of Sextonia rubra. Classification (NCBI taxonomy): domain Eukaryota; kingdom Viridiplantae; phylum Streptophyta; class Magnoliopsida; order Laurales; family Lauraceae; genus Sextonia; species Sextonia rubra. The sequence goes on from JASUAD010000001.1 coordinate 130,647,621, forward strand.
GCTGCCACTTCCCCTCGCCGCTGACCCCCTCACTGGTGATGAAGGAAGACGAAGACAAAGCCTTGTTGCCATAAAACAGTAAGGAAGGAGAATACCCAGTTGGGTCAGTTCACGGTTTAGGTCCAAGTTGGGTTAAACCGACCCGGTCCTCTAGCCCAGTGCAGCCAGGTCACAGGTCAGGTCAGGCAAACCCGACCCACAACAAAACCCAGCCCAGTTTTCGACCGGATCCAGGTCAGGCTCAATTCCACAGCCTAGCTCGTCAGAACAGTGTGATTTTTCAGTTCGGGTCAAACTGACCTGAACCCATCTGCAAAAGCCCAGTCCAGCAGCAGTGCTGACGTCATCCAATGTCAGCAGGTTGACAAAATTTGACTAAATTCAACGATCAAAATTCAAACTCAATTTTCGGAGTCATCCGGACTCGGAATTAAGCTACGTTTTTTCCAGTAGACTCCTGGCGATGAGATCTACAAAGTATTTTGATTTAACAAAGTATTAAGGCATCATTGTTAGGCAAAGGAAAGAAGCTTGAAAAGATAAAAGATGAAGATTGGGCAGACATAGATGAAAAGACAGTCAGCTCTATTCAATTCTACCTCTTTGATGAAGTCGTGTACAATGTCATAGAAGAGGAGACTACAAAGGGTCTATGGGAGAAGATGGAGAGTCTTTACATGGGAAAGAATCTTACAAACAAGCCGCATCTCAAGAAACAGTTGTATGGGTTGAAAATTGAAGAAGGTTATGATGTACTGGAGCACATGAATATCTTTAACAGGATGATTAACAACTTGTTGAGGCTCGATTTGAAATTTAATGTATAAGACAAGTCTTTGCTGCTATTGAATTCTCTTCTTGACTCATATAACCATTTCATGACTACACTACTCTATGGAAAGGATACACTCAATTATGAGGATGTTAGGCAAGACATCATCTCTAATGCTGCAAGGAAGAAGGCCACAAAAATTAGTTCACATGCAGAGGGACTTTTAGTAAAGGAAGGCTCTAGTGAACGTGAAAGGTCCAATGATAAGGGCAAATCAAAGAGGAACAACTCCAAATCAAAATCATGAAGCTAGAAAAACTTAGAGTGCTTCTTTTGCAAAAAGAAAGGACACTGGAGGAAAGATTTCCGGGAATACAAGGCGTCCAAAGATGAGAAAACTAAAGCTGGGAAAAAAGCTGCCAATAGTGACTCTGCCAGCGTTGCTTCAGAAACTGAAGTGGAACTCCTATTTGTCCCGCAAGGTAACTATTCATTTGATTCTTGGATTTTAGATTCCAGTTGTTCTTATCATATGTGTTCTAATTGTGAATGGTTTGATACCTGTGAGGAATGTAATGGTGGTAGTGTTCTAATGGGTAATGATGCTCCCTATAAGACCATTGGAATTGGCACCATTAAAATTAAAATGGCAAATGGAGTTGTGAGAACTTTGGGCGATGTGAGGCATGTGCTAGCTTGGGCGATGTGAGGCATGTGCTAGCACTCAAGAAAAACCTAATCTCGTTAGGCTTGCTTGAATCCAAAGGGTGTAAAGGTGTTCTAGTATTAATGAAAAGTGCCAGAGTGTGGAACAACCTGTATAAGCTTATGGGAAACACAGTTGTAGGTGGAGTGGCAGTCTCCATAGATGACAAAACCAATGATGATGAATCTCAGCTATGCATATGCGTCTAAGGCATATGAGTGAGAGAGGCATATTAGAACTACACAAAAGACAGTTGTTAAAAGGTGTGAAAATATGTAAGTTGGATTTTTATAAATACTGTGTTTTTGGCAAGCAGAAAAATGCGTCGTTCAAAACTGCAGGTAACAGTCGTAGAAGCAGTGATATTCTGGATTACATTCACTCCGATGTGTGGGGACCAACCCTAGTTATTTCAAAAGGTGGAGCATACTACTTTGTGACATTTATTGATAATTTTTCAAGAAAGGTTTGGGTCTACTTTATGAAAAAGAAATCTGAAGTCTTCACTAAGTTCAAAGAGTAGAAAGCAGAAGTAGAAAATCAAACAGGCAGAAAAGTCAAGTATCTGAGATCAGATAATGGGGGTGAATACAAAAATGACAGGTTTCCACAGTTTTGCAAGGATGAAGGCATCATAAGGCACTTCACTGTTCCAAAGAATTCTCAGCAAAACGGAGTTGCAAAAAGAATAAATAGGACATTTTTAGAAAGAGTAAGGAGTATAAGACTTCATGTCGGGTTGTCTAAAAGTTTTTGGGCTAAAGCAGTTAATCACGATGCTATGTGGTTAATCGGTCACCATCAAGACCCCTTGACTGTAAAGTTGCAAAAGAAGTGTGAACAGGTAAAGAGGTGGACTATTCTTTATTGAAGGTATTCGGTTGTCCAACTTATGTACACATTTTTAGTGACGAGAGATCCAAGTTAGACTCCAAGTCACTCACATGCATATTCCTCGGCTTTGAGAAAGGCGTAAAGGGGTACAGACTATGGGATCCAGAAAATAGGAAAAAGATCTGCAGCAAAGATGTTGTTTTTGATGAAGCTTCTATGCTAAACAGTGAACATGACAGTGAAGTCAAAAGGTACAGTGCTGACAAAGTGGTTGCCGAAGTTATTCCTCTTGCAGATAATATAACCAAGGAACAGGCTCAAAGTTCATCAGAGGTTGATATATTTGGAGGTGAGGAACAACGTGAAGTTCAGCAGGAAGCCTTCAGTCTAGCACAAAAAAGGGCAAAGAGAACCATCAAGCCACCTCAAAGGTTTGGATGAGATGAGGATGAAGTACACTTTGCTCTTATTACCAGCAGTGGTGATCCAATCTCATTTCAAGAAGCTATGGAAAACAGTGAAAGACAAGGTTGGATGGGTGCTATGATGGATGAGATGGAATTCCTCCAAAAGAACTCAGTTTGGGAGTTAGTTCTTGAACCTAAAGAAAGAACAACTGTTGGCTACAAATGGGTGTTTAGGAGAAAAAAAGCTTTGCAAGAAAATACAGAACCAAGGTTCAAGGCACGTTTAGTAGTAAAGGGGTACTCACAAAAGGAAGGGGTTAATTATGATGAGATCTTTTCCCCAGTTGTGAAACACACTTCTATCAGAGTGTTGTTGGCATTGGTAGCACAATTCGACATGGGGCTCGAACAATTAAATGTAAAGATAGCTTTCCTTCATGGTGACCTGGAGGAAACAATTTACATGAAGCAACTTGAAGATTCAAGGAAATCGGAAAAGAACACCATGTGTGTAAGTTGAATAGATCATTGTACGGGCAGAAATGATCTCTAAGACAATGGTACAAGCATTTCGACTCCTACATGTTGCAAATCAACTACCATCGATGTGAGTATGACTGTTGTGTTTATTACAGAATTTTAGATGATAATTCTGTTATTATTTTGTTGCTTTATGTGGATGATATGCTCATTGTATGTAACGACATGTCAAAAGTTGATGAACTCAAATCTCAATTGAGAAAAGAGTTTGACATGAAAGACCTTAGGGCAACCACAAAAATGTTGCTCATGGAAATTGAGAGAGACAGGAAGGCTGGAAAGCCGCGGTTATCACAGAAAAAGTACATCTCAAAGGTACTTGAAAAATTCAACATGCTAAATTCTAAGCTTATGTCTACTCCACTTGCAAGTCACTTTAGTTTAAATGCCAGACAATGTCCAAGTGATGATGAGAAAATTGAAGAAATGTCCAAGACATCGTATGCAAATGCAGTAGGATGTTTGATGTATGCCATGGTTTGCACAAGACCAGATATAGCTCAAGCAGTGGGTGTAGTGAGTAAGTACATGGTGAATCTAAGAAAAGAGCATTAGAATGGTGTAAAGTGGATTCTGAGGTACTTGAAGGGCACCAGAGACTTGAGAATTCTGTTTGAAAGAAAATAAGGGCTAGAGTTTGTAGTTGGATGTGTAGATTCTGATTTTGTAGGGGACCTAGACAAGAGAAGATTCACTACAGAATATGTATACACACTTGCTAATGGATCGATAAGTTGGAGATCAGTACTTTAATCTACAATTGCAGTATCCACTATAGAGGCAGAATACATGGCAACTTTAGAGGCTTCTAAAGAAGCAATCTAGTTAAGAGGTTTGGTAAATGATATAGGTATCAAGCAGATATCAATCTTGCTACACTGTGACAGCCAGAGTGCGATATGTCTATTAAAGAATCAGGTATATCAACCAAGAACAAAACACATAGCTGTTATATATCACAGAATTCGAGATTGGATTGCTACAGGTGAGATCTTCATTCAGAAGATTTACACAGAAGATAATCGAGCTAACATGCTTACCAAGCCAGTGACTACAGAGAAGTTCAAGCATGGATTGGACTTGCTCAATCTCTCCTCTTGTGAAAGAGTGAAGGTGCACCTCATCTCCATTGCGGTGCAGTCATGGTGGGATGGGGTTCTCATAAAGTATGTGTTCTAAATACATTTCAACAATTCTTCAAAGGGTTAGACATTTTTCGCCAAGGTGGAGATTGTTAGGTTTGGCTCAAAAGCTCCTTATTGGGCTTGAGTAGAGGGCCCAGTTAATTAAGGCTAATCTCTTACATATTCTATTCGGTGTTTTATTCTTTTGTAACCAAGAAAGACAACAACAGGGAAGGGAACACAAAGAGAAAGCATTGTAAGGGGGTGAGAGAGAGATTTCTTAATAGTGAAATCTTTGTGCCTGTGAACGTATACAATCTGACTGAACCACGTAAATCCTCATGTCTTCTGTGTGTGTGATTGCTTATTCTTCTTTGTTGTGGTGTGTGGTTGGCCAGATCCAGATCTAACATCTCTGTACACTCAGTTTACCACCTCCCATGCACCATGTCCGATCACAACCTTATTCTTCTCTCTGACGGCTTGAGCCTCAATCGCACTCCCCCCAATTTCAGGTTTGAGAATCACTGGTTGTTAGTCTCAGGATTCAAAGATACCCTGTTCCATGCTTAGAGGAAAGTTTCCAGACTTTCTCCAGATGAGGCTTCTGCCTTTAAGCTTAATCACCTATCTGAGGATCTGAACATTTGGGAAAAGGCTTCTATGGGCAACCCGACGTCCATTATCCATCATCTGCAGTGCCGTCTGGTTGATATTCAAAGAAGCCCTTGTTACGCCACCTCCTCTTACTTGCATTTGTTGGAGAGGATGCTCATGGAGGAGCTTGTTACCTACCGCCAACAACAAGAAATCTTCTGGAAGCAGTTATCCCGCCTTCTATGGGTGACGGATTGGGATTGGACTACAAAGCTCTGTCTTCGAGTGGATAATCTTTTTCATAAGTGAAATTTTACCCGCTCTCTTATCTTAGACTTGTGCCAAGTCTACACATCAATAAAGGACATGTTACCATTCCTTTCACTCACTTCACCTCCCCCGATACTAACTCTAGTACCCCCGCCCCATCTTTTCCCTCCCTCGCCCAGGCCTTAGAGAGGGTCATTACCCCACTGGATAATCATTTCCTCATCTCTATCCCCACTCCTAAGGAAATTAAGAGGGCTGCGGTCTCCATTGTCAATGACAAAGCCCCAAGGCCAGATGGTTTCAATGGCGCCTTCTTCCAAGCTAGCTGGTGTTGGGAAAAGCGGCGCAACGGAAACAACCCGCGATCAACGGATCTACCACGATCTACGCAAGCAATCACACCATCAAGCAATCACACACATGACACAGCAGTTTTACGTGGTTCGGCAACCATGCCTACGTCCACGGGAGGAGAGAACTCATCTACTATGATCCCATCTCAATCCCCTCAGGATCTAGGGTTACAGTACATCAATATATATAGTTCCTGCTTTCTTGGCTACCAAGAAAGCCCATACATAATGACTAAAATACCCCTAACCCTGAGTCTCGGTTCTGGCTAAACCAGATGACCGATCCGGCTAAACTAGAATACAAGACAAAACCCAACAATCTCCACCTTGGCTTGGATTCCGCAAATCCTCAGAGCCACCTTGAGATACCCGGTAATGTCTTCACGCACCTTGCTGAAGGGTACGTCTCTGCACACGCTACAACCTAGCGTGGCCACAGTTGCCTCCTTTGACCTCAACACCACCGTCTTGAACCTCCGAAGTGCTCTCCATTTGTTGCCACATGCATGCATCCTTGCAACACAATGAACCTAACTTCCGTCTGTTAAGACAAAACTGAAGACCTCCCCGAATCCGGATCTCACTGGTACCTTGTGAATCCTTCCTTCTGTCTCCATCCCGGTGTTCTTTCCGTCAAACCTGCAACTGTCCTGTTCTAGTCTGTTCTGGTGGGTTGGGCACAGTACATGCGGGTTAGGTATGACCCGATGCTTAAACCGGCTTACTCCGACCTGAACAAAACTACCTTTTCTTCCCCGAGAAAATCATCTCCGTTCAGGGCTTCCTGGATTTCCTCTAGATGATATCATTGAAGATCCATCAATCCATCTTCCAATGATCCATCGCATCTAACTCCACCTGAACCACAGATTTCCTCCCCTGTTATTTGATGTCTTCTTCACTGCTCCACCTGAAAAAGCATCTCCTATCAACCTGTAGTGACCAAAACTGATTCCTTTCAACCGAATCCGAGCTTTCTTGCACACTACCTCCTTCCGATTTTGCTTTTTCCTTCTACTTTGGCATGTCACTCCTTCCCAATCCCTTCAACGCGGATCTGAGCTTTCATCAAAGTTCTGGAGCAATCTACCATTCTTGACATCAAGTAACACTTTTCAATCATTGTTGTATCACGGAGTCTAACACTCTATTCTACCAATCCGTGAAGTCGTTTCTCCATCAAACACTTCAATCTGGCCCGTGATGCTTGAATCCATTGCTATCATCGTGAATCTGTCAGTTTCTTCAATCCCACAATTTTCTGCCCATCAAACTACCAATATCTTTTATCAACCTCATAGATCTTGTCACCGTGAGCACGCTGGAAGAAACGGATCTGAAATCCAACTCCGGATGGCTTCGATATCGCAAAAACGATTTTCTGCGCTTCTGATTTGGTCAAACTCCTTGTTGACCGTCAAACAGCCAATCTTCTTCCACTAACACGTAGATCTGTTCGAAACGAGTCCGTAGGCGCAAACGGATCTCCGATCGGACTTCGGATGATCAAGATATCGCAGAAACAAGTTTCTGCCATCAATCTGGTCAACTCTGGCCGGTGACCGCGTGTCCGATGACGTAGGCTGACGTCAGCCTGATGATGTCACGCTGCTAACGTCTGCGCGGTGCTGACGGGCTGGGCCTTCTGTTGACGGACAGGGTTCAGGTCAACCCGACCCGAACCACAAACTGCCTGCGCTGCTGGGCTTCACGTCAACCAGGTCAGGTCAACCTGGCCTGACCTGAACCGATCCCTTTTTTGCGCTGCCTGGGCTGCTCTTCTCCACGGGTCAGGCAACCTGACCCGACCCGACCCAGAGTCCCAGACCCAGAAAAATGGGTCGTCTTCAACAGCGACGCTGTCTGCAACCCGGTTGCAGCCCGTGCTGCAGCGGCCGGCTGCGCGTCTTCTCCGGAGGACTGGTCCGGCGACTAGCGGCGATGGGAGGCGGCGGCCACTGCTACGGCGATGGCGACGGGAGCCGGCGGCGACTGTTAGCTGCAGCGGGTAACGGCAGGCCTCGATCGGGAATCTGCAGCGGGCGACCTTGATCGGAAATCCAGCTTTGATATGAGTCTTCTTCTCCGGTCCTCAGATCCGATCCGGTTATACTCTAACGAAGATCGCAGTGACTGGAACCTTCTCACTTCTTCTTCTTCCCGAATCGGTTTCTCTGTTTTCAAACAGAATCTCTGATTGACGTGTGGCCCAGCAGAGATCAACCTTGATCTCTCCTCTTCCCGTTGATCTTCCACGCATAATCAACCTGGCTCTGATACCACTTGTTGGGAAAAGCGGTGCAACGGAAACAACCCGCGATCAACGGATCTACCACGATCTATGCAAGCAATCACACCATCAAGCAATCACACACATGACACAGCAGTTTTACGTGGTTCGGCAACCATGCCTACGCCCACAGGAGGAGAGAACTCATCTACTATGATCCCATCTCAATCCCCTCAGGATCTAGGGTTACAGTACATCAATATATATAGTTCCCGCTTTCTTGGCTACCAAGAAAACCCATACATAATGACTAAAATACCCCTAACCCTGAGTCTCGGTTTTGGCTAAACCAGATGACCGATCCGGCTAAACCGGAATACAAGACAAAACCCAACAGCTGGGACTCTGTCTGCCCTGACCTATGCCAGTTCATTGATCGTTTCTTCTCTACGAGTGACCTCTTTGTAGCGGATAATGGTACCAACATCGTCCTCATCCCAGAGCATGAGCGTGCAAACAGACTTACGGATTTCAGGCCCATCAATTGTCCAATGTTCACGACAAAGTCATCTCTAAAATCCTCGTCAAGTAAGATATGGATATGACACTTATGATCCATGATAAAGGTTTCAATGGAGCGGATAATTTGGGGTTTGGAGCCTTCCCTAATATTCCATGAGAGAAACTTCATAACTAACAGATGATTGAATGGTAACTGTATTCATATATATAAATATATACTAAAATGCACTTATTACAGTCACTTAGTAGGAATAAAATGGGAGATATGATGGTAGTTTCATACTCACGTACCCATTACAAAATATCATAAAACTTCATGCGCATATACTTAGTTCATTTCGTCTATATTTAATTCTTTAAGTTGTATATTATACTTTATGTATAAGCAATAAATGTTGCATGGTAGTTTTGATGCTTCATATTTAGGCTTTTTATATTATTTTATATATTATTATTGGTGCAAAAGAGGGAGTGCCCTTTCTTGTTAATCAGGATACACTTTTTCCTCTATAAAGTTACTTGGGATGCTAATCAATTCATAAAAGTAGTTTGTATGTGCATAAAATATTAAGAATATGGGGTGATCCAAATATCCTTTTAATTAGATAGTTATAACTCTTAAAAATTTAGAAGTCTAAATTAATAATTGTGACTAAAATCCAACAACGCTTAATAGTCAAGTCAATATTAAATTGATAATAATGTCATTTGGTAAAAGGTATGTGAATGCAATTAAGTAGTTAAAAATTCCGGAGATAAGAAATAAGGGCAGACCCAAGTAGTGGCCTGTGGGGGTAGTCGCACCCACAAAACTGCAGTGTGCTTCTAAATATTATATAAAAATTATGTATCTCCTTCAAAAAAATCCAATAAAATTATGGGTTTACCTTCATAATCCACATAAAAATCCTTAGTTTGCCCCCCCAAAACAAAAATCCAATAAAATTATGGGTTTACCTTCAAAATTCACATAAAAATCCTAGTTTGCCCCCCAAATCAAATTACCTATTAGGTCCTTACCCCTCAAACAAGAATCCTAAGTCCACCATTGATAAGACACCATTGAAACGATTTCTTACTTGGAAATTCCTGTGAAATGTTTGAAATAGATGAGACCCTTTAACCTTTTTTTTTTTTGGACAAAATAAAGAAAACCGGATGTCTAGAACCCAATTCATCAAAGCATGTATTACCTTGTCTAATAAAAGGAAATTTTTAGAAACAAATATATTTTCTAAACAAATTTTTTCTTAATGATTTTTTCACAATTGAAGTTAAATAAAGTAACACTTAGTCAATGCTCGATTGTTACTAACAATGTAAATTAAATAGTGGTTTTCTTGTTTCGAGGCCCTAAGCCTTGCCTTAGCCCTCAAAGGTAGGGTAAGGGCCTAGGTAGTCGAGAACCTATGAGGGCTATGGCCAACCTAAGCCCAACCCTGCATATATTAAGCATAGGGCTAGGATAACCCCAGGCCCTACCCGGCCGGCCCTTTGATAGCCCTATGTGTAATCAAGGGCTAGAATAATGTGATAGCTCTGGTTTTTTGCATGACCCTTGCCAGCAAGGAGACCTTGATAAATGATATGAATGCATCCAAGTAGGCTCCACAAGCTGTACTACTTATACACAATATGTAGTTTGCTTACAAGTGAAAATCTTCATCCACAAAAAAGGCTGCCTTCCCCTTCTGGATTTCCCCAAAATTTGTTCTATGATGAATTGGTCTCACTGCAATATTGAGCATATAATTATTAATTAATATGATCAGTCACATTTCTAGTGAAACCAGCTTTTATATTAGAGTAAAAAACGAAAATATCTTATACAAGTGAAGGCAGCAGTTAGAATTTTCAATAAGTAGTGTGACACATATTTCCATTTTCCTCAGTTCTGGTGATTGACCCGCTGAGAGGATGAACTCTCTTTCACATGGCCCCCCTGAAAGAACGGTCTTCTCTGCCAAAAAGGCCATGCAAGAAACTGAGGTCTTGGACGACTAATATTATCGAATCTGGCTTGAAATACGACGTGACAGACTTTTGTTTTCCAGTCTTTTTCAAAGACCTTTCTTCTTAGATAAATTCAACATGAATAATTATGAGAAAGAGAGGTCTTTGTGTCTGATAAATTGAAAAATACAAGTGCATGTAGAAATTATCCCTAGTGCAGTAGTGGTTGTAGAAATTTCTGTCCCAAAAGTGACGAGGTTTCCTTACAAGGACCAAAAATACGAGAGGTGATAATGATGCTTCTTTGGTAACCCAACAATGAGGGCATCATCCGAAACAACTCCTGCACAAAGGTGACAACAATGGTTGACTCAGCCAACGTCAACGGTTCCTTAGTCCTAATTAATTACAATCTTCGGTTGTGGCTGTCCCGAGTTCAAAGAAGGGATTTGGGTTCCGTAGTAGAATTTGGTACAAGGCAAGTGTTTGGTTGTTGTCTTGTATTCCAAGTTCATTGGATGGGTACATTCGGTTAGTCAACGACGGGGCTTTGGGTCAAGGGTATTTTGGCCTTTGTACTAGGCTTTCTTAAGGACAAAGAAAAAAATAATTATATATACCATGCAACTTGTAACTCTAGATTGAAGCATAATGCAGTAAAGAAATAGTGAGTTCTTTTCATTTGTGAACATATGCACACTGCCGTACCACGTAAATTTCTCTGCTCTTGTATATGGCTTGATTATCTATCACAACTTTCACGCTTCCGCACATGCACAACAAATGGTATTAGAGCCTAAGTTGAGATGTTTGATCGACAAATCGGATTTTCCTTGGAGATCTTGATTTTCTACTGGTTCGTTGCGAAAAAGGTGGAGATTGGTTTGATCTTCGTTGGGCCACAAAGACTAGCCGGAATTGGAGAAGAAGAAAGAGAGATTGGGAGCTGTCTAGGTTTTTTTTTTCTCTGGTTATAGAGAAATTAAAGGATCTTGGGCTGATTTTGCTACAATTGTCCTACATTAGAGAAGACAACTAGATTTCATTCGGTTTGGGATAGTTGTGTTGATGGAAGTTGAGTAAAAAAGAAGACCGAAAAACATAGAGGATCTAGTCTATGTAAACTGTCATTGGAGAGGCCAGGCCGTCGCCACCACTCCTTGCCGAATTCCAGCCCATCGCCATCGCCGCTACCGTTGCCACACCAGACTCAAGGAAGGACACTAGTCTTGGTCTCTACTGCCTAAATCGAACAAGGTTGCACTCCCTATTCGAGAGAACTAGAGAAGAAGGAGGACATAAGAGACCTGGTTCAAGCCAAGTCAGGTCGAGGTCAGGTCATGCCGACCTAATTTGTTTGCAGTAGAAGCCGAGCCTAGAAAATAGGTGCAGGTTGGTTCGGGTCAAGTTTGACCTGAATCCGTTAGCAGAGCACAATTGCTGACGTCAGCACCACATTAGCGTCCGTACAGTCAAAAGCAATTTGACTAGATCAATTGTTGAAAATTCTTTCTACGACATCTTGATCATCAAGTGTTCGATTGGAGATTCATTTGCACCTACAAATTCATTTTGAGTAGATCTATGTAGTGGAAAAGGATGATTGGTTGTTTAATGGTTAGCAGAAAATTTTGACCGATTAGAGCGCTGAAAACTATTTCTGCGACATTGGAGGCATTCGGAGTTGGATTTTAAGTTGGTTTCTTCCAACATATTTGTGGAAATGAGATGTAAAGCATAATACAGAAATGGAAGCAAGATTTGGAGTTGAAAATTTCAATAGCAAGAATGACTTTAGCTTATGGCATATGAAGATGTATGCATTGCTTGTTCAAAAGGGGTTGCAAAAAGTATTGAAAGGAAAGAGTGGACTTCCTGAGATGATGTTAGAAGGAGACAAGGAGGATATGTTGGAGAAGGCAATTGGAGAGATTTTGTATGTTTGAACAATGGAGTACTGTGAAAGGTTGCTGAGAAGAAAACCGCTATTGGGTTATGGCATAAATTAGAAAGTCTGTACATGACCAAGTCTCTAACAAACCGTTTATACTTGAAGAAACGGTCATGCATTTTACAAATGTGGGAAGGTATGTCCCGAGATACCTATCTTGATGCATTTATTAAAGTTGTTATGAATCTAGGAAAGATAGATGTTTCAATTGATGATGAGGACCAAGCTATTATGCTTTTATGTTCTTTACCACCCTCATATGAGCATTTTGTTGATACCATGATGTATGGTAGAGATACTCTATTTAAGGAAGATGTAGAAGTAGCCTTGAACTCTAATTAGTTAAAGGAAAAAATTGTGTTTTCAAACACAATGATAACTCGGGTGAGGGTTTGGTTGCAAGAGTAAGAACAAAAGACTTTAGTAGTAAAGTGCAACAACCTGAAATTTGGATTTTCGAAGAAACCCACATTTTGAGCCATTTTTTTTTCTCTGCGCATGCAAGATTAGGTCACATAGAATGCAACGGAAATCTTATCTCAACATTAAATCAAAGACATTTAATAATAGAGCACAAGTAATAAAAATATATTTTACCAAGAACTTCAACTGTCTAACCACTATGAACTAAATCCAAAATCCATATAAATCCAAATATGAACTACTTAATAAAAATGAAAGCAAATGTCTCGAATAAATTTTGACATCTCTAGACTACATTATCCGCGCTCCATTCTTTACTCTCCCAAGTTTTCCCTTTCATATGCATCCTCCTCAAGATCCACTTTTACCTCTTCACCTAGAAGTGTTAGGGTGAGTTAGATTTTTAAAAATCCAACAAGTAACCAAGCCTATGTAAATGCTAAATGCAATCATGCAAAGTAGAATAATGATACGCATAAGATTTCATGAGATCAAAGATAAACTAGCAACACTCGATTGTGTATGACAGAGTTATCACGATTGCACAATGATTTATATGTGGAAGATTACAGTTCATGGATTCCGGAACAATTATAAATGCAAGGTGTAAAGTTATATTAGATATATGGCCAGGCATATAATTCAAGAAGGCACACCACATATGCCAAGTTATTCATGCAAGACCTTCCAAAGGGAACAAGAGCCGCTAGAAGATATCAAGGTTTTTCAGAGGGAACGAGAGCCGCCAAAAAATAGCAAATGGTACCCAAAATCCCTTATGGTAAACAAGAGCCAAGAAAGGGTTTCCTTTCTTGGAACAAGAGCCATCAAGGGAGTACCATTCACTTCAGAATGAGCTACACTAAAAATAGTAAACATATCCAGATCAAAATTGCTCAGTGCAGGTGCCTAACTTATCATGATACAAAGATCAAAGCTTCATATTTAACAGACAGGGAGTCTTCTTAAAATTCAGTTCAGGTTATACGTACATTCGGGCTCTAGGTTCAAATCAAACAAAGATAGTCTTAAAATCTCTAAATCAGGTATTCTATGAGTGTAAAATTAGGATTTCTAGGTTCAAGTTATGGGTTTCATTGCAAGCCTTATATATAGGGAATCTCATCACTATTTGGTTCCATTAGTTTCCATACAATGTCTTATCAAGACACCTCGCATTTTCCGACAACTGGTAGTCAAAACAGGCCTTATCTATGGTTTGGCTGATCCATCCCAACCTAGATATGAGTCCAGCAGGTATACCCAGTTAGACTGATAGGTTTAACAGTCGCTATGTAGGATTATATAAAATGATGCATATATGTGGTTAGACTGATAAGTCCATCTATGTGGATTGCTTAGTGCTTACCCAGAACATATATAAAATGATGCATGCACACACTTGTATCACAAGGGTCCATTTTCAGTTTGGAACTGTACAACTAGGGCCTGTATGGGATTCGGCCATGTATATATATAATCCAAGTTTATGAGTTGTTAACCGGAAACAATTTCTCTTCATGATTCTACTCATCATGACAAAACATCTCTAGTCAGGTACTAATTTCAGATTACGTTAAGTGCTGCCTTTGCTAGTAGCTTGACATTTATCTTTCCAATAAGAATTCTGACAAACACCTACAGGTATGCATACAATCAAATTTTGGAGTTTCTCAACTTGGCATGTAAGGGCTCAGCCTTCACCTGACCAACAATCCATACATATGGACTGTTTAACTTGAATACAATCAAACAAGTTCCAGCCATGAGGATATTCCACTGTTTTTCTTAAAACCTGATTGGTGTACATTCTATTGGGTTCTAGACAAAATCCAATTCGTTTGATAAAATCCCTGCCCAAAGCATCTCTAGAATTCCATAATTATATGATAGATTAATTACAACCAAGATCTCGAAGATTTAAACACCAATAGAGAATTAAAATCATAGAAAGAATAGACATTCAAAAAGACCAAAACCCACAAATTAAAACTAAGGAAAAATTAAAAATAAGGAAAGATTACAGGAATTAAATATGAAAGTCTTAGAATGCCTGGCATTTATTCTAGACTATGATTCGATTAGTACTTTTATCTAGCATAAAATTAAAAGCAATCAATCACACAAAGAAGGCAACACACAATTTAACGTGGAAACCCAAACAAGAAAAAACCACTAGTCCAAAGTGGACAAAATCAATCACTAACATCAGCAATACAAGATATACTCACAACCTATCTACAGTTAGTCTCTAGAGGCGTTGTAGTTGTTCTTGATAGATCTCCACAGCACACAGTCCCTCGGTGCCCCACTGTTAAAGCCTTGATCTCCACACGAAACAGGTCTTTTCAACAAGAGAGTAGTCTTCTATATGGAAGTAAAAGCCACAAATTTATTGCGAAAAAGTAGAAGCATTAACTCTAGAACTTGAAGCCTTCAACCCAATCTCTCATGAAAGCTCTAGACAATATCTCTAAAAGCAATCTCAATTCAGAACTTGAAGATCTCTATGTGTTTTGTTGTGCTTAGGGTTGAGAAAAACCCTTTTTTTATAGCCCATAATTCATGCCTCAGGTTTAGAAAGCAAATCTAAATAAATCAAAGTAGTTTTGGCAAAAATAGGAAAAGATTTGGTGTAATTCGGTGGCTTCTGTTGTCCGTGCGCTTAAGCGCGATTAAATGGGTACTCAAGCGAGCTAGCCACTGTCTTGGACGCTCAAGCCCAGTTAAACAGGCACTCAAGCACTCTTGAGTTTCCTAGGCGCATCAGCAAACTTCCTGAGGCTATAACTTTGTCATTTTAACTCTGATTTACACAATCTTACGCTTTACAATATCTACTCGAAATAAGCTTTCCAATGGTGGGTAGCTTGCCCATATTCGATGCTCGCTTTATGAGATATGACCTGAGAAAATACTTCAATTTGAGTTATCTTCAATTCAGCTTATCCGGTGCACAACCACAGTCCATTCTAAATGTAAAATACAACTCGGTGGACCTAAGTTTTGTCTAACTCATGAATTAGCTAATACAAAAATACTAACAAAATATCATGGAGACAAGAATAGAATCATGAATTTTTTTGTAAATTTCAGATTGTTTACTTACCTTCATTGCCAGATTTGTCTAAGCTCCCAAATAGTAGAGAGAGCCCTAGTTGGCCCTTTGCATATCTTAGCTTTTCCCAAATTTTCAACCCTAATCAGCATTTGAGAATCTCCAAATTAAGAGAGAGAAAGAGAACAAGTGACAATCTCTAGAGAGAGTATCTAGGGGGAGAGAGAGAAAGATCAACTAAAGAGAGGGAGAAAGAAAGTATTGCACGTGAGTACAGACTATGGAGGGGGTTGGGTTCAGTTGTATATATATAATCAACTTGTGTACTTTTAAAATAACTTGGAGACAAAAATATGATATGACTCTTCCTCCTTCCATAGAGTTCCAAGTTCCAACATAACACTTAAGTCTTTTTGCAGTCGAATTAATCCTCTACATGGTCGACAGTTCCAACTTGCCTTCTCTCTTAGTTAATTCCAAATATGTGGACCCCACTCTACAAGTAATTTGACTTAATCTAAAAGTCTTTCTTCGAGACACTAAATCAATCAAGATGGGTTTAAATCTTAAAGGAAGTTTTCATAATTAATTATTCTCTATTAAGATGGGTTCATATTGGCTTGTTTTAAAATTACAAAAAAAGCCCTCATATTTTCTAAAAATTATAGTGTTAACTCATAAAAAGTTACAAATGTTTCATTGAAGACATTACAAGCAAATTCCAAACTGAGGGTACATAAACCCTAGGATTATGGAATGAAAAGTCAAGTACTGCATCTAGATGTCTAGAGCTGATGTAATCCACTCAAAGACTTCAGATCAGCTCAGTGTGAATTAGTTCAAATTTCAGAGTTCGTGAACTTCATTTGGTCACTCGACCCACTAAACTTCAAATTCAAGGTTTATTGGCTCAAAGACTAAGGGTCATTGAACACACTCAAGCTTCGGGGTTACCAAAGTGATTGAAAATCTCATGAAAACTCCAAATTATGCTGAGGAATGATGCTTCAACATTTCAAAGCATTTGGACTTCATTTCAACTCAAACCAAGCTTCAGTGACACTCTGCTAGCTCCTTAAGGGTCATTATGGAAATTGACACTTCTGCATGTCAAAACAAGCTGAAACTTAGGGGAATACCTTCAAGTACATTCAAAGACTATCCTTCAAAGTTTCAAAACATTTGGATAGCATTTGAACTCAGACACAGTTCAGATGACTATCTACTAAAGTTCTTTGGGTTACTGTGCAAAGTGACACCTCTTGAAGATCAAACCAATGAAAATTTCTAGAGGAAGCTTAAAATATATTCAAGATGAGCTCTATAAATTTTAGGTCAATTGGAAGTCATTTGACCCAAAGTCAACAAACATGTTAACTTTGGGTTCCGTAACCCCTAAGGCAAGGGGTTACTGACTAAAGTCCTGCTTCTAAGTGACCGAAATTGATGAAATTTGGACACAAAGCTTCAATCATGCTTTAAAGAGGTTTTGCTAATTTTTAAGTCAAAAGGACTTCGTTTGAGCCTACTTCAATGACATGTCAACTAGGAGTTCGTGACTTCCGAGCCATATGGCTCACTGACCAAAATCCTACTTCTAGGAGGCCAAACCTGATGAGATTTGGATGAGAAACTTAAATATGTTCAAAGTCAATTCATCAAAATTTCAAACTAATTGAACATCATTTGGGTAGAAAACAAGCTGACTGCCTACAACACAAGAGAATATTGACTTAGACCATGTAACAAGTGGGTCACTGTTCAAAATCCTACTTTCACAAAACAAAACTATATGAAATTTGGATGAACATTCAAGATATGCCTGACATTATTCTTTCCAAGTTTCAAATCAAATTGAGGTCATTTGGGCCTTAAACAGCTGATACACATGTCTATTTTCATGAAAAGTCAAAGGGGGGATGTTAACCAACTTTAGAACATCAAAACGGGATGAAATTTGTGTGACACACTCAAAATAGTGTCAAAAAGCATCCCTCTAAATTTCATGAATATTGGACATCATCCAGGCTCCAAACAGGAGAAAATAGGTCACAAATGTGAAAACCCAAAATTGGGCCTTGCCCGTGACTGCAGCCTGTAGTCCCGGACACCTATGACTTGGTCCCGGACAGTTTCTGGGAGTTATTTCACTTTATTTTGAACTGTAACTCTTTTACAACTGTTGAGAACTGTCCTAACTTCCTCTGAAGCCTATAAAAGGTACACTTAGGCTCTGAAGAAGGGGTGGAAGCAAGATTTGAATCATGTTCCAAGCCATCGAAGCAAGTCCCAATCAATTACACACTAGTTCAACAAGTCACATCCTAGTTCTAAGCATTCACAAGCCTTCCAAGGTACTTTAGGTACTTTAAACTTACTTCTTCTTCTCCTTTTCACTAACTTAAGGTGAGAAATAGTTCAGAAAAGGAGAAGAAGCATGCATCTCACTTAGAGAAGACAAATGGAATGGCTATAAGGAAGAAGACTTCTTCCTTAGATTTTCTCACTCAAGAAGGTTTTGGGCCATCCCGGAAGTTATGAACAGGCCTCTTTAGGCTTCATTTTATTCTTTGAAAATTATACGTTCAGAATGACACAATTTTAGCTCTATGTTTCTTGTTTAAGCACCCTTTTCGAATTTGTACAAAAAAAGTCCATAACCAAAAGGTGATTATTATCAAGGTTAAACTTGATTCCATGGCCAAATTAAGAACTTTTGGTGGACATTCAACACTCCAAAAATCAAAGAAAATAAGCTCCAGCACTCTGAAGATGTCACAGAAGCAAAACAGAGAGAAAAAAGAAGCAAACAGTGGCTTTTTCAACCACTATCTGCCAATGGCCATGAGTTACAGTCACTAGCAAATAGCCAGTGACTATGGCCCATGGTCACCATTTCCCTGTACTCTCTTTTTTGCTATTTTCTCCCATTTTTCATGTATTTTCTTGTAAATTTCAAATTTAGATCACATTTGAGACTAGAAGGAGGGCTTGTAATTTTTCAAAACTTGTAAACAACCTGCATCCCCGCAGTCGGAGCATTTGAACCCATGTAAACAAAAGAAAAATAATGATGAACTATAGTTATTTCTCATTCTTCTTAACGCTTGAAGTGTGTGAATGTTGGACTCGAATCCATTGCATTTTACATCACATTTTGAGTGCGATCAAATCGGTCCTATCATTCCCAAATCATGCCCTAATCAAGTTTATGCCCTAATTCTGCCCTAATTGTTTAATATGAGTTGATTTCTCCTAACTCAACCTTAATTGTTCCCTAATTCAAAGTAGAATATTTTACTAATCCAATATTTAATTTTTAAAACTAATTAAAATTATTTAAAATTAATATCTAGGGATGAGTTCTTATATATGGCCAATAATAAATCTAAGTCTAGATTCGATAGGAAAATATAAAATGTTATTATTGCCATAAGAAAGGGCCCATAAAAAAGAACTGTTCTAAAAAGCAAAGAAAAGGCAAAGAATGAAAAGATTTTGTCAATGTTGCATAAGGATTATTAGATTTTGATATTGCTGACACTGCATTTTCTATGATTACAACTGGTATTCATTATCAAGATGAATGGATTCTTGATTCTAGATGTTCCTACCACATATGTCCCAATAGGGACTGGTTTACCACTTATAAAGAAATCAACGGTGGTAGTGTCTTAATGGGCAACAATGTTGCATGTAAGACGGTAAGGATTGAAAGAATTAAAATCAAGATGTATGATGAAATTCATTAAACATTGACAATGGTTCCGCATATCCTTGATCTAAAAAAGAATCTTATTTCTTTCAGTGCCTTTGACTCCAACAGTTGTAATTTCTTAGCTGAAGGTGGAGTCATGAAGGTTACGAAAGGGTACTTTAGTTTTTACGAGAGGCAATAAAGTTAAAATTTTGCATGTTTTGTCTAAAAATACTATTTCAGGTAGAGCTCCAGTGTTTTGCTCAAATGACCATTAATCTATCTCAATGTGTTTGTGGCACTTGCGCATGGGTCAAATGAGTGAGAAGGGTTTGACAATGTTGAGTTGGTGAAATTTTCTATGTAGCACAACGACAAGGAAGTTAGATTTTTGTGAGAAATACATATTCGAAAAACATCATGGGGTCAATTTCAAAACTAGCATTCATCGCACAAAAGGTATCCTTGATTATGTTCATGCAAATGTGTGGGATCTTTCGAAGGTTTATTCCAATGGTGGGTCATGTTATATGTTAACTTTTATCGATGATTATTCAAGTAAAGTCTACATTTATACACTAAAGATGAAAAATCAGACCTTTAAAACATTTAAGCGATAGAGACAAT
Source organism: Sextonia rubra (assembly GCA_037013555.1). Taxonomy (NCBI): domain Eukaryota; kingdom Viridiplantae; phylum Streptophyta; class Magnoliopsida; order Laurales; family Lauraceae; genus Sextonia; species Sextonia rubra. Next base: position 130,667,685 of record JASUAD010000001.1, read on the forward strand.
GGTTGAGAAATAAGCAAGCAGGAAGATGAAGAAGTCAAAAATAGATAATAGCAAGGAATACAATCGATAGAGTTTGAGAACTATTGCAAAAATAAAGGCATAATTCGACATTACACCACTCACTACAACAATATGCACTTTTGGCAATGTTATTTACCGATGCTTTTATAATTTCATCACTAAAGACTATTATTTACCGACCTTTATAATTTTCATTGGTGAAAATTAGACATTTACCGACATTTTAAAGAAAATGTAGGTAAAAGTAGACTTTTACCGATGCATAAAATTTTCGTCGGTGAAAATTAGACATTTACCGGCGTTTTAAATAAAACGTCAGTAAAATTGAGACTTTTATCGATGTTTTCTTTAAAATGTCTGTAAATGTCTAATTTTCACCGACAAAAATTATATATGTCAGTAAATAATAGTCTTTAGCGACAAAATTATAAAAGCATTGGTAAATAACGTCGCCAAAATTGCATCTTGTTGTATCAATTTTTAATAAAAGATAGCAAATTCTTATCCTATATATGATCATTAGGAACTTTTAAGAAAAAAATAACTTTTAAATATATGATAAAAGACGGATGGGATGGCCTAAACAACGCACAATGAAGCGGGACTCCATATACTACTAGCTCATGGAATAATCCGATAGCCCTTTATATTATAGAATAATCCAACATGCTAATTTCACTGGCCACACAATAACCTTACATTCCATAATATATGGAATAACGGAAAATCTATTTTAAAAAATATAAGGTGGTGTTTGGCCAATCTAATTTTTGCCTCTTGATCTCTTAAAGTTGTTTCAAAACTCATTTAGACAGTTTGGTAAATGTTTTTCCCACCTCTATTTGAAACCTCATGAAGAGGTTTTGTCTCTATTTGAAGAAGGCACCCAGGTACCACATTTGAAATAGACCTGGGCATCTTAAGCGCACATATGAGCGTTGGAACAGTGTTAGAAACGTGATTCCCTAGCACAATAGATTTTTCAAGTTTTTATAAATTCTTTGAGCCTAAATGTAAATCTGAAACGTTGGAAGTATTTATATGCCCAAACACAGCGATGGGCCCAGATTTGAACCATTGATCCATCCCAAATCTTGAGATATTTGCAAAAATAATTAGAACCTTATATCTATATTTATGGAGTTTTGTGGGCAACACTTAAAATGGGTATGCGTTCAAATTCTAGCCCCTGATTCATTTGAGGTCTATAGAAAAATGAAGAAGAAATTACTACCGTTGGATATGCTCAGGTTAAAGGCCAGTTATGTGGAATTTTTACCTTTTTACATTTGTCTTCAGATTTGCCAAACAGGACCGAAAATGATAAAGCGTAAGAAGGCCTTTGCCATCATTGCTAATGATGACAATTGAGTAGATGACTCAATTCCATATCCGTCCAAAACAAACCACTTTCACTTTTATGGGAAAAGATCACACTAGTGAGGACAAAATTAGATTTCCACTAGGGTCAACTGGAGAAGATAGTTGTTTGTTTGTGAGGTAGAGTAAAATAAAATATTTGAAATTCAGATTTTTTTCGTTTTTTGAAACACAAATAAAATGTTGGTAAAACTAGATTATTTACCAACGTTATTTGAGAGTTCATTGACAAAGGTCGATAATGAATTATCTTCTTTTTTAGAAAAAAATAAAATGAAATTAAATTATTTCCAACAAATTGTTTTGTTTTAGCAGCGAAAATAAGAGTCGGTAAATCTAAATTTTTTCGACGTTTTTAATTTTTGTCGTTAATAATACATTTCACCGACATAAAATATAACGTCGACATGAAACATGAATCACTGTTACCGACGTAAAATTAAAAGACTAAAGTAAATTTACATATTTTTTTACTTATTTTTAGAAAAAGGAAAAAATTTTTACCCACGTATAAATTCGTTTGTAAAAATTGTAAAACGTCGATAAAGGTTAATTTTATTGAGCCAAAATTATTATACGTCAATAAAGTTCTAATTATTTTCGAAGAATATTTGTCGATGAAATTTATCTTTTGGCGACAAAAACTTATCATCAGTAAAAATTTTATAAAATTTCGCGCCACCCTCTTTCCCCTTTTTTAGTCCCCCGCCCCTTTTTCCGTTTCTCTCTGTCACTCTCGATTTGATATCTCACTCACCCTGATCTCTAGGCTCTCTTTGCCTCGTTCGCTCTCTCCGATCTCTCAACTCTCTCTCTCTCACCGCTCTCTTCGATCTCTCTACTCTCTCTCAGTCTCTCTCTACTCTATCTCTATCACTCTGCTCTCACTCAGTCGATCTCACCCTCTCTGCTCTCTCCCTCTCTCAGTCTCTCTCTGTTCTCTCTGTCACTCTTTGCTCTCTACTCTCTCTCTCTCAGTCGATCTCACCATCTCTCCTTTTCTCGGTCTCTCTCTGCTTTCTCTCTCTCGTTCTCTCCGGTCTCTTGGTCTTTCTCTAGTCTCTCTCTCTCTCACTCTCTCCAATCTCTCTGCTCTCGCTTTCTCCACGCTTTCCCTCTGCTAACGAAGAGGAAGCATTAATCCGGTGTCTACTCCAATTCAAGAGGAAGCATTATTCCGGTGTCCCCTATGATACAAGCACTGGTGTCCAAATCCAAGCATTAATCTGGTCTCTGCTCTCTCCCTCTCCCCTCCCTGCTCGAACCCCTCTCTGTCGTTGCTGCCAAGGTAAGGCTTTTCTGGTTATTTTTTTAAAACCCTTATAATTATTGGAGCCAACATAGAAGTAATGGAACGTGAATATGAGAATTTGCAGGAATTTCTAAGTAAGACTGAAATTTTGAGAAAAATACCAGTTTTAATTTCAGTTCAGCACTTTTCTTTCAGTTTACCACTATTATTTCAGTTACACTACTGCCTTTATGTTTCTACAATCCTACTTTTATTTTATTGTTTTATTGTAATGTCTACATGAGCTATTGTTGGAATAATTTTGCATATTATCTTGTCTGGTTTAGATTAGGGATTTTATGGTTTTATGGGTGTCTAAGTTGAGATTTAGATCTAGAAAATTTGGTCCCAAACCTCAACTTTTAAAGGTTTTTCACACTTATGTTAAAATTCTACACAAGTTGAAAATCTGCAACTTTCAACAGATTTTGTCAAAAAGTTTCTGATTCAAAACCTGATCAAACAATTTTATTTTTATTTGAGATTTTGCGACTTGGGAAGTATGATTTTTAAGGGCTGAAATAAGTGGCCCAAATAAGAAAAAGTATAGAATTCTGCAGCATATTTATGAATAGTCTAGTTTTTAGGAGTCCATAACTTTTTCGTTTCTTAGTACTTTTTAGTCCTCTTTCTTTTTTAATTTCTCATGCCTTAGGACTTTAAAATCCATAAGTTATATTTAGATTTACGGTGTCATAGGTCAGTTCAACAGAACATTGAAAAAAGGACTAGTGTCTGTTGAAAAAAGGGTTGTACACTAGTTTTCATACTTAAAAAATCTTTAGCTTATATCATAAAGTCATAGATTGTTTGGAATGTGTCATTCATGCATTAATTCATACATATCATGCACTTTTGAATTGTTTTGAGCATTGATTTAGGTTCTGAAATAATTTTGATTTATCTATTTTTATCGTTGAAAGAGTACTATCTTATTTTCTTTTTGCTCTCTATGGATCGACCCAATAGTCATTGGAATTTATTACTACATTAAAGGCACTACACTTGGAGTTTTGCAAACAAATCTGTGGTGCCTTTTCCAGGAGCACTTAGGAAGGTCATTTTCCAACTTTCTTGGAATAGGTTAGTTTGCTTTTTAGAATTACTAGGTGTATGCATAAACGGATTACCAACCAAGTTGGGATTAGGATTTTAGATGGAATGCTAGAAGCTTACTTGTTTTTTAATTAACTCTGAAAGGGTATCAGTTTTTCAAAATTTTCTTTTCCTTTTTCTTTGAAAATTAGTTTAGGTAAACTCTTTAAGAAAATGGTACAACCAAGGCTAAAAATTACGTTCTTTGGTTGAGCTCAATGTCCGAAGAAAAGCCTTTGTCCATGGAAGGGCAACAACTTGTCTGTTCAGGGAATTGGTCCTTCAAACGGGTCGAGATTTAGCTTCATAAGTACGGGTTGCTAGTCTAGGTGTGTAAGGTCTTGATTCCCACTAACCTCGATTTATACTAATTAATCTTATTTTATATTAATTAAACCTTGTTAAGGCTAATCTAATTCAAACTTTTGGGCTTGGGTCATGGATAAGTAGTCGGGTCGGGTTTGAACCATACCTAGGTAATTAAGGACCTTTTTTGTAATTGTTCTTTCATCATATGGACATTTCACTAGTTGCATCTCGTGTAATTTTTCATGTAGATCATCTTTTATGTTGGGCTTGACTTGATCCGCACTCATCTTGGTCCAATTGAGGTCCAATTGACCTAAATGTAATTATTCTAAAAAGCTTGGGTTTGCAGGTAAACTGCAGGAAATTTTAGTTAAAAAGACAACCCAACGTCCATTTCCCTTCTTCTCTTCATTGTTTGCTAGAGCTGCCTCTTTTCTTCTTCCTTCTTCATCTTCACTTCAAATTTGAAGTTGTAACAAGGATTGGAGGTCTTGCATGCTATAGGGATAGTCTTCACCCATCATCATCTTCTTCTTATGAGCATTTTCTCCTTAGGAAGTACCTTCTTCTTTAAGCTACAGCCCAATAAGGTGAAGGCTCTACTTCTATTTCATATCTTAAGGCTTGTTAGAGTTAAGAAAACTCAAATCTATGACATGCTTCATTTTTTTTTTTTTTTTGCATCACATTCACCATTTGCATGTTTTTATGTAGAGAACCCACCTTCATTGATGATTTTCCCCAATCACACACCAAGAAAGAGTTAGAAAGGTCAAGCACTGTGTAAGTCAAGTAATGGAGTATATGGAACTACATGTATACATGATGGTTAATTCTTTGATTGATTATTCCAATTCTTGAGTAATAGCTCCTTCTTTCTTGTTTAAGTATATGTATACATGTTTAATTGAAGGAATTAAATTGTGAATATGGATTGGGAGTATTATGTGAAAAATGAATAACTCTTAGGGACATCTTGAAGCCATCAAAAGCTCCTTGTAACCCTTTTCACTCAATATTCTGTATGGAGTTCAACTTCATAATCAACTTCAAAATTTCTGAAGCTTATGGTGAAGCTACAACTAAGCCATAGGCATGTACGGCTCAAAGTCCTGAGAGTGTCAAAATCTCATTTTTAACTACAACTAACCCTTGACTAAGCCATGAAATGAACCACGGCTAAGCCATACCCATCCCGTGACCAAGCCGTAAGCCATTTTACAGTGAGCTTTCCCGGGAACCTGAAATTCCCACTTCCTTCTACCGCTTACCCACACTACACCACAGAATGCATTATGGCTAAGCCGTACCTAGCCGTAACCCAAGCCGTAGGCTTAGCACGGCTAAGCCGTAGGTCAATATACAGTTGAACCGTAAATGCGTATAAAATTAAGGATGAAACCTGAACAACTCGGCTAAGCCGTAACATGTACACGTATAAACCGTAAAAACATTGTGAACTTAGGATATTAGGGATTTCTAATGATCTTGTGGGCCTTAGTGATGGCACATTCTCTTCAACTAAATGAGCCTAATGGTGATTAAATAATAAGGAGGATGAATGTAGAGCTGTCACTTATCCCCTTTGATTTTTCGGATGAATTCCTAATGTCACATCATGGGTGTTGGCATAAAAAGAGATGTCTTTTACGCACACAATGTAATGCTAAGAATTGGTAACACAATGACACCGGATGTTTTATGAGTACATCGTGTTGAATGACCTTAGGGGCATGGATTATCTAGTTTAGGGTTGGCTAGTAAACATCCTTGACACCTATTTAAAACTAAATGCATTCATATTGTTAAGAAACCTTGCCCTCAACATAACTTAGTCATGTGCCTACTCTCCTGGCAAACCTTAAGACAAATTAGACTTGAGCTTCTACTGAGTGCATTTTTGTCAGGCCTAAGCTTCCACTGAGTGTGTACCTGTTAGTTAAATGGGTATAGCTAAGCTTGAGAGGGTTCGAGCTGTCCTAGCTCATATTGGTATGCATTGTTCAGTTACCTTATTAATTCTGATTTTTATGATTGAATATGATTTGAAGACCGATACTCCATTATGTATGATATGATAAGTATGACTAAAATATATGAAAGATGTGAATCTGAGTCGGTCTTGATACGTTGAGTCAGCACCACTTAGCTTGTGCCCTTTGGGTATCTCTATGTCGCTACTACAATAGTCCACAGAGGAGTTGTCGGTGCTCCTCGAGAAGCTAGTTTGATCCCTTAGTGACCCATATGTATGTACATTCCCTCTAGATGATATGTTCTATCTTGGAAGAATATAGCCTCGTGGTTGCCAATTAGTTAGTATAACATCCTGTTTATAATTCATTACACATGTTTACTCATGCACAATACCTAGTATACGATTGTTGCATCATTTGACTGATGTTTTCTTCTTAATTCACTTGATACATCATGATAGTTTCATATATCCCTGTGTTTGCGTAACCGTCGTGTTAACAGTGCTACCTTTTGTGTTATAGGTATGGAACCAAATCCCAACTCGAAGGTTGACGCGTCCTCGGAGGGTGCCCCAATGGTACCTGGGGGTATAAAAGAATGAAAGGATGATGATTTCTTTTATTAGTCATCCTATGAAGAGCGTCCATTGATTTAGTTGGGTGAATTGGTTGTGACTATGGTCTTTTGCATAGAGATGTTTAAATTGGACCTTGTGTACCATACATGTTTAGGTTTTGTAGATTTGTATGTGTGGGATGTTAATAAAAAGCAAAGACTTAATTTATATATATATATATGTTGGTAAGATATGCTCTTTTATGTTTTGCTTATGATCATTACAGAGGTATTTCACAAGTTTCTGCTTTATGTTGAATTTTAAATCAACATGTTGTTCGTCATACCTTACACATTCTTATGGAATCTCTTCTGCAGAAATTCGTGCATATCTTCTCATGCAATGGATTACTACGGGATTACGTATTCACACCCTAGGGGCCCGCTCTAATCCCCAATTCCTGGGATTAGGGCGGGACAAGGTGTAACTCTTGACTTCCGGTTTTGAGGAATAGACGTTTCTTTCTTGTATGTTGGACTACGGTGTTGCATTCAATTAAAGCCTATTGCCATATAACAATCTTGTAGGTTTTTGTGAATGATGCTAAACATTATCACACCATGGTTATTAGTACCTATTGAGAGTTTTGTTCCTAATATTTCTAATTGCTTGTCAGGTCAAATATGGACAGGAGTTGGATATTATATTATCAGAACTGATTTAGTGCAGAGTATACGGCCGAGGTGAACTCATTTATTGATTTTGCAAAGCAAATTCGAATGGGGCAGCAGTCATTAGGTGCCCATGTAATGATTGCTGTAACCATTGGAGGAATGACTATGGAATCGTAAGAAGTCATTTGCACATTCATGGAATGATGGTCTCATACCAATAATAGATTGCTCACGGGGAACTTATAGTTCAACCCGATGATTCGGATGAGAGCAAGGATGAATTGAAAAAGAATCAGGATGAATACAATGAGTTGATAGAGGACCATCCTAGGGGAACTTACTTGGAGGAAGATACTCAAGAGAGGGATGATGTGCAGCATTTTGAAAGATTGTTGCAAGCTTCCCAACGTGGCCTGTACCCAGGATGCAAGAGCTCAGATACTCTGTTAGCGTTTGTTATCAGGATATTGCATGTGAAGGTCGAAAGTGGGTGTAGTAATAAGTCGTTCGACAAGGTCCCATAGATTTTTAAGGACTTCTTACCCGAAGGTCATGTGGTGCCAGCCTCAATTTACGGGGCGAAGAAATTATTACGTGACTTGGGCATGGGATACAAGAACATAGATGCCCGCAAACATGATTGTGTGTTGTATTGGAAGGAAAATGCTCAGTTGGAGAAATGTCCAAAATGTCAAGAACCTAGGTACAAGGTCAATGATGGCAAGCGAAAGAAGATCCCTCATAAGGTGCTCCGTTACTTCCCATTGACACCAAGGTTGCGCAGATTGTATATATCAAGGAAGACAGCCACAGATATGAGATGGCATAGTGAGAAGCGCGTTGATGATGGGATAGCGAGGTATTCGGCTGACTCCGTGAAATGGAAAGAATTTGATAAGAAATATCCAGAGTTTGCCCAAGAGACACGTAATGTGAGACTGGAGTTAACCACCAATGGATTCAACCTTTTCGATAACATGAGCACCTCATATAATATATGGCCTGTCAGACTTATGCCTTATAATTTGCCACCATGGATGTGTATAAAGGAGCCATTTTTTATGATGTCATTACTTATTCCTAGACCAAGCTCACCGGGAAACGAGATCGATATATATCTGAGGCCCTTAGTTGATGAGTTAAAGGACTTATGGGATAATGGTGTATCCACTTTTAATGCCTCCACTAAAAAGACCTTTCAGATGCATGCGGCTGTGATGTGGACTATAAATAACTTTCCTGCGTTTGGTAACTTGTCTAGGTGGAGCATAAAAGGTTATAATGCTTGCCCCTCATGTAACGACAGCTCGTTAGGGGTGAAGTTGAAAGATAAGATTGGGTATATTGGCCATCAAAAATACTTGGAACTGAACCACTAATGGCGTAGAAGCAAGGCCTTCAACGGTCAACCTAAGCATGAAAATAATTCTTTGGGCAGAAGGTCTTAGACCGGCTAGAAGAACTAGCGCCAGTCAAGTTTGGCAAGAATAAGAAAAGATCGCGTGACTCTGAAGAACTAAATTGGACAAAGAAAAGCATCCTATTTGAATGACCCTACTGGAAGTGCAAAAAACTTCGACACAACTTTGATCCTATGCACATTGAGAAGAACATTTGTACAGCTTTGGTTGGAAGAATTTTAGGCATAAAGGGAAAAAACAAGGACACGGAGAAAGCACGTAAGGGTTTCAAAAATATGGGCATCAAGCCAGAGTTGTATCTAGTGGAGAGGGGCGATGGATCTAGGTTGAAGCCGCATGCCTCTTACACTTTGGAATCAAAACAGAGAGATGAATTTTATGAATTTTTGAAGTCGATCAAATACCCAGACGGCTATGCAGTGAACCTCTCGAGGTGTGTAACCTTGAAAAATGGTAAATTATCTAGTTGAAAGAGCCATGATTGCCACGTCCTTATCTAATGCATCCTTCATATTGGTGTGCACGCTTTTTGAATAAGGATATTTGTACAACATTGTTTGAGTTAGGCTCTTTGTTCCAGGACTTCTGCTCGAAAACACAGAGACACGATGATTTGAAAAAATTGGAGGAGTAGATAGTTTTAATATTGTGCAAGCTAGAGAGGATTTTTCCTCCTGCTTTCTTTGATGTAATGGTTCATCTGTCAGTTTACTTACTGCCCGAGGCTATGCTTGGTGGACCGGTGCAATATCGGTGCATGTACTCAACAGAAAAATAATAGTTAATGACCATTGATTAATTATTTATTTATTAGTGCAATTGCCTTGCATCGTAATTATTATCATTGGTTGTTTAAAGGTTTCTGAAGACCCTAAAAGGGTATGTTTGCAATCAATCTCAGCCAGAAGGTTCGATCGCCAAGGCTTACATTATTAAAGAGTGTCTTACTTTTTGTTCAATGTATTTAAGGCAAACTGATCGAGTTGAATATTATGATGATGGTAGCGAACGTGGCCCGAGGATGTCAATATTCACATAAACTGTCCGTCTAATTGGACTAATGGCAAGGGCACATGATCCTTTGCAGAAAGAGTGTGACATGACTCATTAGTTTGTGCTAAATAATACCCCTAAGGTGAAGCTATATCTATAGTATATGTCCTTCAATCTAACCATATTTATGCATTGCTTGTTAACTCTTTGATTTGTTCTCTACTTTTACTTATTCACTAAAAGCCGCCTTGAGTAAGGTATTTAGTACAAAATTAGCACGGTGGAGAAATTTGATGTGTACAGCGAAAAGAATTTGCCAAATGGTTCAAACAACATGTAAGACATATAAAACATTATCATTTTAATTGCTATACTTTATTGGATTACACTTCAAATGACATTAGCGTAATACATTTATCTTAATCTGCTTATGTAGATGAATCAATTGCAAACTAGTGGGTCAACTGAAGCTACTGATGAGATTTAGTCATTAGCAAATGGCCCTAGATCATTAATGAATCTGTATCAGGGGTGTGATTGCAATGATGTCCAATATCAGACTAAAGACCATGAGAATTGCCGTAGAAGTCAGAGTAGTGGCTTGGTTGTGAATGGGGAATCCGAAGGAGAGAAACATGACTACTATAAATACATCCACAAAATCTTGGAATTGTCTTATTTGCACTGGGGTAAAGTGGTTTTATTTGAATGTAAATGGTACAACACTTCAACCAAGCACAAAATAAACATCGAAGAACATGTTACAAGCATTGATATCATAGGTCATCGGTGTAAGGATGATCCATTTTTCCTACCAAGTCAGGTGACACAAGTCTTCTACGTCAATGACACCATTAGAGGAAAAAATTGGAGAGTTGTAGAACAGGTCAAGCCTCGGGGAGTATGGGACATACCCGCTAAGTAGGATGATGATGACGATGATGATGCACCTAATGATGCATTTCAGCAGGACCAAACGACATTTGTTGTCCCAGTCCTCATCGATAATACTAGTGTCTAATACTCTAAGGATGATATAGATCCTAATATCATTCTTAATGATGAGTCAGAATACGAAGAAGGCCAAGGCAAGGATAAAACACTGGCGGAGTACGAAGATGAAAAGACAATGATGTACTTAGTCCGTCTTACTCTAACATGGAATATGACATGTAGTGTTTGTTTTAAGTTTTGCACATGCAACGATTAAATAAATTAATAAAGATCTTACCTTACAGAATGACATGGTCTTCAATTTATTTTTCTTTTGTGATTTGTTCATATATGGATAAAACATTCCATATTTTACATTTTATGCTTATTTATATATCATAGTTGCAATCAATGGCAAACGGAGGGAAAAAATGGGTCAAATCAGGAGAGCTATCCCATCACGTGCAAGCATTCAATTATTTATTAAAGAGAAAAAAGATAATTAAGCAGAATGCAGATAAACTTACATCTCTAGGGCTCCCGTCGACCGCACGTGCTATTTGGTTCGGCTAAAGCGACAAACTAGAACAGAAAGAAAAAGGTTAGTGCGAATGATAACAATGAGAACTACAGTCCCCCATAAGATGATGACATAGATGATGAGACATCTTCATCAGAATCGGATGAGGCAATCTTTCTGTGAATGTCTATGACATGTACTTTAAAATATTAGTTTTTTGTAGTGACACTTATGCTAAAATGATTTTCATTTCCATTGAATGTAAATTGTTGGCATTCACTTTACTAATATTATTGATTCTTTCTAATAATTATTTATTTTCCTTGTCTCTTTGCTCTAAGCTAGATTGCATATATGCCTCAGGAGAAGAGGGTTAGGCGTGCTTGGAGTATCGCAGCTGCACTTGGGTTAGCTCGCGCAAAGAGCACACCCGAGGCTATGACATAGCCTTTGCTGATATAGCCTCTGATGACACAACCCTCGCCGATGCAGTCGTCTACCACACAACCCTAGCCAACCCAGCCTCCTACCACACAACCATCACGAAGGGTATCTCCGCCGTCCCTGCCTCCGCCAAGTCCTCATTCAGTTGGTAGCAGTGTTGGTGAGAAAATTTTAACTTTTTAAAATCCTGAATTCACCTCAATTTAATAATTTGTGTTTACTAACTCATTTAGCACTGTCATCTTAATAGCATCAGCCCCAATCTTGGAGGTTCGGAGCTATGAAAGGGGCGTTACGTGAGGGAAGAAGGCGGCAAAGCTGAGGAGAGAGTTAGGTCATAACATCCAGTTCCGATCCCCAGCTCGAGCCATAGGACAGAGGAGGAACATGCACCATCATTGGTTAAGCATCTTGGGTTAGCGATTAGAAAGATGGCCCCAGTCCGACCCCATCACTACACCAAAACTGTAATTCAGGAACAGATCATGGGCCCGGTTTTGGGCCGTTCTTCAAATGAAACGGATTTTATCCGTTCTGAACGAGACCCACTTGAAAAGAAAAGGAGATCCGGGTTTTATCTTTGCCTATTGAGCGCAGAACCGTTCCAGGCTTCCAGCTGCTGCTCTTCTTCCCGATCGATTTCTCAAAAGGCCGTTCTTGTTTCTCTTCTTCCCGATTTTCTTCTTCGCCATTTGCTTCTCCGCCATTTGTCTCTCATTGGTTGCAGGAGAAGAGAAGAGAATAGATGACTAGGGTTTTGTCTTCTCCAAATCGCATCTTCTGTAGATCTTCTACGTGTCTCTCCTTTGGTATAAACCTTAGGTGATTTTTATTCTCCCTTCTCTGCAGATCTGCGATTTTCATCTGATCTGCCTCTGTTTTTTCAGATCTGTGTTTTTTTGGATTTTTTGCTTGTTTTTAGATCGATTTGTGGAGATTCATGTCGATTTTCCAAATGTATTATGAGATTACTATCTCAAGATGTTTGTGATGTTTTGACTTGGATTTGTGTTGATGATGTTTGCACCATTGGATTTTCTAACACATGCAGTTTCTGATATTAGAAATGTAGAGATAGAGATTGATTCACACGCACACCAAGTGTTTGATTTTTTGCTACAGATGTTTGTTCTTTTGGCCTTGTGCCTGTTTGTATCATGAAATTTTACCACAAAAATGCCCACTTATAAGATTGATCTAAATGCTTTTTAAATCACCCATACGACAATAGCTTGGCCGTGGGTGATCCAGCTTTTAAGGTAGGAAGAATGTTTGAATGGTGGAATGTGGCATTGTCTATTTTGTTTACCTTACTCTTCTTTAGCTGTCTAGTTACCTTAACGCCGCATGTTTATTGAATTTCTTTCTTTTTATTCTATCTATTATGCTTCACTTTGTTGCTAGGTCAGCAAGCAGATGGGTATTTTGCCATCCAAGACATGACTGATTATCCAACCGAATTGGTTCCTATGTTGCATGGATTGTTTAAAATGAGCAACATGCACATGTCAGACTTATCTGACACAACACCATGTCTAACTTTTCATGGATCCTTCTGTCACTCATTTGAACTTATTTTGTAGATGAAATCTAACATGAGAAATGTTTATTCTTTTATTGTTTGGATTAGATGTGTAACCTTTTTTTTAATGAAATTTCACATCTCAGTGTTTAATTTTGAAATTTTATTTTAATTATTTGGGTGTTTCACAATCCATGAATTCTTTGTTTTGGGGTCACTGGAATGGAACCTTGTACCAATATTAGGTTCTACACATGTACCCACACTTGCAACTTACATTGGTTTGGGTTTGTATGTTATGCAGTAATGACTACTTGATCTCCCTTAAATACTGAATAGCATGTGGACATATATTGTTGTTGATTCTTTTTTTGGCTAATGCATTTTCTTATTCTCCCATGAATTTGAAAGGGCTTTATTTGCACTAGTTAACCAACTGGATTGAGTTATGTTTTGCTGCTAAGTTTTGTGTTTAAACTGCTGGATTTTTTACGTCAATTATATCAGAAACCTGTTCGAGTGTAAGTGCTTCATTCGAATCTTGGGTTTCCTAGCCTAGATTTGCATTAACTTGGTAGAGTTCGAAGAACTTTGGGCTAGTTCAGGCTTGGGTCAAGGTCACCAAAAATGCAGCTCAGGAACGGATTATGGGCCCGGTTTTGGTCCAAAGAAAACCAAGAACAACCAAAAGCATGTCCTCTTTGGTTTTAATAGTTTCTTTGAAGGAACCAAGAATAATCACTGGTTCCCATCTATATGATACCTGAACACAAATAAAGGGACTGTCCCTATTAGAATTTTTTCCATTTCTGATGATCCAGAATACCGATATGTGTAACCAATCCATTGGTAAGTAGTTTCATTCCTTTTTCCTCCAGATTATTGTTTTTCTTCTTTCAAACATTCCCAAAGGCAGTGAAGTATTGCGATTTGTGTTCGTTTTCATATTCCTGTTGACAAAGATAATTTATCACTTAAGGAAGTTAGTATAAGGTGAAACAAGTATCGTACAAGGCTAGAAGTATCTGGCATCAGTGTATCATATCCTGTTAAGAACAGTTTACTAAGGCATCTATCACTTATGCGGATCCTGTTGATTTCTTAACATGACAGGAGAGCTTATCTATGAATTGGTCGCTGTTTTCTTCATGGCTGTAAAATTTATTTTGCGACACTCAAGTGGGCTTTTCAGTTGTTTACAGGTTCAGTGCACAGACTTGAAGTCATCGTTTCCAAGCTTAACTAGTTGCCCTGCACTCTTCTTCTGTTTTAGGGTCTATTCACCCTGGGTGACATGTCAAGTTCTGATTACTCTCAGTTCTCTAACATGTCCATCTAGAGATCGAGATCAGTAGATTCTTCAGCTTCACTCATCCAAATCCTTTTCTGACATTGTAGTTCTCTTTTGACTGTCGTAAGTTCTTTCAAGGAGCTTTACATTGAAGGTGTTTCAGATTGTTTTCAATGCATTACAATTTTCCGAAGGAAGTTACATATTCAAACTGTAGTGCTTTATCTTAAATCCAATCTTAAGAAAATCAATTTTCCGAAGGAAGTTACAAAAGACAATGCATGATCATAGAAAGAGGAACTCCCTTACATCTGCCTTAATTCGAACTAAACTCAGGTAAGTCGCCGCCAAAAGACAATGATAGACCAGTCCATGTAACCAAGGGTAACGCCATGTGTTTAATCCAAACTTGGTTACATCTAATTTCATCATTGACGACCAATGTGGCTGACTGAGATTTTCTAAATTAATAAAGGTCAAAAAGGGGGTACCTTCGAAGAATTATACCTTCTTGTAAATATCATTGGGGATTCATTTAAACTTGATTATACTTGTATGTTTTAAGTTGTAACCTCTCCTAGCTGGACTGTGTCCCAAAGTTTTGGGATCTAGAGCTCATTGTACTTGTTTGTGCAACAAAACAATGCATGGATTACGCATAGTGAACATTCATCAAGTTGTTTCATACGTGATTCTTTCATGTTTTCACTCTTCAGAGTAGGTTTCTATATAGGTTGCAGCTAAGAAATATGTTACCTCACTGATTGCAGAATGTCGTTACCAAGTGACAAAGCATGGATGTCCAAACACAGATTAAGTCGAGAGTATTTGGATGGACTTGTGCATTTCTTTGAGTTTGTAAAGAAAAATGGTGGTGGATTTCATCATTTTCCTTGTCCATGTGTGAAATGCCGAAATGGGCATGGAATGATAGACCTTAACTTGATTTATGACCATTTGCTGGTTTTTGGTATTGATCAGTCATATACACATTGGATTTTTCATGGAGAAAGTGTTAACACAGCTAATGAGAAACCATCGACATCGAAGTCTTATGACCAAATGGACGACATGTATCCTAGAATGGAGGAGCTTGTAAATGATGCATTTGGGAGAATTGGTGAACATGTTGATTCTCTCATGGACGATCTCGCAAGTAATGAAGATTTAAATGAAGATTCTCCAAGGTTTCAAGGCCAAGAAGACCATGAAGCCAGGAGATATAAGTCTTTATTTGATGATGCAAGGCAAGCTTTGTATCCTTCATGTCCTAGGGAACTCACAAAATTGTCAGCTATTGTTGAGTTGTACAGTTTAAAAGCACAAAATGGCTGGTCAGACAATAGCTTTAATGATCTCCTTCAATTGGTAAAGAAGTTTCTACCGATAGGAAATACATTACCAGAAAGCACATATCAAGCTAAGAAGATGATCAACTCATTAGGAATGACCTATGAGTGTATACATGTATGCCCGAATAATTGCATTCTTTACTGGAAAGAGTATAAAGATAGACAAAATTGTCCAATCTGTCATATATCCAGATGGAAGTCAGATTACTTGGCAAAAAAGAAAAGTGTTAAAGTTCCATCAAAGGTTTTGAGATATTTTCCTTTGACACCTAGGCTGCAGAGGCTATACAGGTTAGATTTCAAAGTTAAATATATTTTCTAGGTCATCCTATTTTCTATTGGAATATTACAATCCATAACTAATTCATTAATTGTATACTTTGTTGTGTAGTGTGCCATGGATAGCAGAGCAAATGATTTGGCATTCTCGACCGAAAGAATATAGCGGTGTTATGCGTCATCCATCTGATTCATCAAGTTGGATGGTAGTAAATAGCAAGTGGCCAAGTTTTTCCGAGGAACATCGTAATGTCCGTTTAGGACTTGCGACTGATGGGTTTAATCCTTTTGGACATCTTAGTAGTATTTATAGTTGTTGGCCTGTCATTATCGTGCCCTATAATCTCCCTCCCTCAATGTGCATGAAAAGAGAATTTTCAATGTTGACAGTATTGATACCAGGTCCAAAAGGACCAGGTAAAGTCATTGATCTTTACTTGCAACCATTGGTTGATGAGTTGAAGGAATTATGGCTTAATGGAGTGCAGACATATGATTCTCATTCGAGGGAAGTTTTTAATATGAAAGCTATGTTGATGTGGGGAATTCATGATTTTCCTGCATATGGGAGTTTATCAGGTTGTGTAACACATGCACAATATGCTTGCCCAGTTTGTGCTGAGGGAACCGTTGCTGAACGCCTTAAAAGTGGAATGAAGTACTCCTATCAGGGTCATCGAAAATTCCTTCCTACTGATCATGTTTTCAGGACCCAAAAAGCGGCTTTCAATGGTAAAACAGAGGAAGGAAGACCTCCTCGTCGATTGAGTGGTTCAGAGGTTCTTAACAAGGTAGCGGATATTCAGATGGATATTGGTAAATCAAAGGTGAAGAAACGAAAAAGTTGTGATGATGAGTTGACCAATAATATAACTGCTTGGTACAAGAGATCAATTCTTTTTGACCTACCATATTGGAAGGTGATTTTACTTACTTTGGCATTATATCTTTTATACATCCATCTTAATGAATAGATAGCTAACCATTTTTCTTTAATATGCTTTAACAGGATTTACCAATTCGTCATAATATAGATGTGATGCATGTTATGAAGAACGTTGCTGAACATCTTTTGTCGACAATCTTAGATGTCAAAAATAAAACAAAGGATGACACAAGTGCACGTGAAGATTTGAGGCGAATGAACATTAGAAAAGAGTTATGGTTACAAGAATCGGATGGTAAGACTATTAAACCGAAGGCACCGTTTACTCTAAGTCGTGTGGAGAAAGAATTATTCTATCGTACATTACATGACTTGAAGGTTCCAGAAGGGTATAGTTCGAGGTTTAAACATCATGTGAATCTACAAAATCTTGAAATGAAGGGGCTTAAGTCACATGATTACCATATCATAATGCAACAATTACTACCTGTTTTGCTACAACATGCTTTAACAGAGCATAAGACACTGAAGGGTGCTATTCAACAAATTTGCAACTTCTTTAATGTCTTGTGCTCAAAGACAATTAGTGCAGATAGTATTATTGCTGCCAAAAAACGGCTTATCATTGCAATATGCATCTTGGAGAAATTCTTTCCACCGTCGTTTTTTGTAATTAGCGTTCATCTCATGGTGCATTTAGCCGACGAAGCATTAGCTTGCGGTCCAGTTAGATTTCGTTGGATGTATCCTTTTGAACGGTAAAGTTCTAACTCCAAAGATGTCTTTTGAATGGTATAATATAGTGCTAATTTGAAATCTCTCAACAGGTTAATGAAGGTCTATAAAGGATATGTAAAGAACGCAGCACATCCTGAAGGGTGCATTGCTGAGCGCTACATTGTAGAGGAGTCTATTTTGTACTGTATGGAATACATGCCAGATGGTGATAAAGGCGGTCACAAGAGGACGCGTCAAAGATTCCTAGATGAGGATGGTATGTGCGATGAAGAGCCCTTGGATAAAGGCAAAATTTTGTACCTAACAAACACACAACATCAACAAGTACGTAGATGGGTTTTGAATTGCTATGATGGAATTGCGGATTGGCAAGAGTGAGTGGGTGAAGTTTTTTAAATAACTTGTTAGTCTAGTAATTAGATAACATGTACATAAATATATATAATAATGTGTTTGTCATTGATACAGGAAATATAAAATGTATCTAAGAACAAACAATTCGAAGGGACAAAAAAGAAAGGGCAGTGTGTTTAAGAACAATGAGCCTGATTTCATCAGTTGGTTAAGGAAGGAGGTATTATTTTAATTATTTATTAGATTTTATGTATTGGATAATTAGTGACTATTTGTATATGCTGAGTACTATGAAATCCCAATGTTTATATGCAGATGGAATTTATCGAGGGCAATCAGACTCTGAAACGACTCGCAGATGGCCCAATGTTTAAGGCAAAATATTATAACAAATATCGTGTTAATGGATTTGTATTCTCTCCAATTGAATATGAGACTAACAAGTCAACACAAAATAGCGGGGTTTCAATGAATGCCATCACTAAATTCAGGGCAAGTGCTAAAGACAAGAATTACAAGGAAGATGAGACTACTTATTATGGAGTTGTAAGGCAGATAATCGAGCTGAATTACATTGATTTTCGTCAAACAGTATTTTATTGTGATTGGTTTAGAGTAGAGGATAGGATCAATGGGTGCATTGTTGATCCTGATACAAATTTGACAATGGTGAACATGGAGAAATTTAAAGGAAAAGACAAGGAAGGAGATGAGCCATTCATATTGGCATGTCAAGCAAGGCAGGTGTTCTACTCTCAAGATCAAACAAGGCCTGGATGGTCTGTTGTTCTAATGGCACCAAAGAGATTAACAAAAGACGTTGATGCACTTGAAGATCCTAGTCTCTTTTCTTCCTGTGATGGCGAAAGAGCAAATTTGGAAGACATACTAAAAGAATTTGACTATGAATTATAGAGCTGGACATGTAACAAATTTGACTATGAAGATGAATTAATGGTTTTATCCACATATTGATAATTTGAAATATGGACTTTATGCTTACACTCATGCTTAAGCTCATGGTGCCTTAATTATTTTCATGATTATGGTGTCTTGAATATATTAATGTTCAAATATTGCCTTATTCATTTACAAATATATATTTTTCTTAATTTTATTGAATGTTGATGACTATGAATTGATTATGCTTTGTTTCATCATGTCATTTAAGACGTAGGTGTTTGGATGGCGGAGGAGCATAATGCATGTCTAACTATGTTAGCTAAACAAAAGCCAGTGATTACATTCAATGATAATGGCTTACCCGTGGGAGATCATTCCATCCAGTTGGCATCAAGATGTGGAGAGGTTGTCCGCACCATTGTCCCCATTTCCATCAAGGACTGGCGTGCAGTGCCTAAGACCATGAAAGATCAGCTCTGGAAGCTCATCCAGGTATAAAATCGTAGTACAAACTTGGCATGAAAAATATTCAAGCTCGCTTATAAATATTCAAGTCAAGTTCAACTTAAAACAAATCTGAATTTAATAGAGATTGCCCAATCAAGACTCCTTTAATCAAAATGTGAGTAGTATGAATGATCCTTATACTATTTAAAGACAAGTACAATTTTGTAGAGATATGATTTCCACGTTTTTGTGTAAGTACCATTAACTAATAAAATAAGGTAGATGATAGACATATACTTGAAATTACCTTTTAGATTGATAATGCAAACTTGGAAGTTGGCATATGAATGCTAATATTGAATCTTTTTTTATTTGACCTTTTTGATAATTTCTTTTAGGATAAATATGTTGTTCCTCAATCCTATAAAGGTCAATGCCTTAAAAGCATGTCTGACATGATGAGGAAGTACAAGACAAAATTGAGAAAGAAATACCTTGATCCCCATCCAACTTATGAAGGTAGATTGAGCAATCGTCCTCCTGGAGTTAGGCCAGAAGATTGGGAAACTTTCATCAAACAGAATTCGAGTCCCAAAACCATAGAACAACGAATAAAAAATACAGATGTGAGGAATAAACTGAACATATATCATACAAGTGGCAGGTATGGCCACTCAAGACTAGAGGAGAAAATGGTAAGTATTGGCATTTGTTCATAACATAAATATAATAGTGATTTGTTGCTTAAAAACTGATTATGTGAAATTTATGCAAATATAGAAACGCCAAAGGAAGGAGGATGACCCTCCACTATCTAGGGCTGAAGTGTGGGTAGAAGCTCATACAAGGAAAGATGGTTCTGTCTCTAATACTGTGTCTTCACCTATGGTGAGTTCAATTTTCTCATGTTATTGTGTTATGCAAACTCTCATATGTGTAAATGGTTCAAATGTATTATAAATGGTATTATGCAAAGTCATGAGTTCTATTGGTATAGAAGTGTTGTTTAACCCATGATTGTCAAAATGTGTGTAAACGGTTATTATAGTTAATAAAGGCATTGTTTACATCACGGAGAGTGGTTAGAAACATTAAAGTAATGCAGTTTTTACATGTTTGACCATTTAATGGTTTGTATTACTCACATGATTTCAGATAGAAAAATTAAGGCAATAGTATTCTAATAATGTAATTTTCATTTTTGTTGTACCCTATGAATTTGACAGAAAAGAATACAAGATCTACTTTCCAAGAAAGATGAAGTAGATTCACATGACATCCTCAACGATCCCTTGGCTCAGGTATTTGGTGTTGATACAAGGGGTCGTGTTCGAGGTGTTGGCAACGTCTCAAGAACTCAAATTATAGGATCCTCTGCTGTTCTTGAAAAACTAGCTGCCAAGGAAAAAGAAGTTATTGGGCAATCATCAGCAATTAAGAATCTGGAGTCCCAAGTAAACTGCATAATTGAAGAACAAAAACACATTTTCAAAGAACTTAGTGGTATAAAACAACTGATTGAGGTAAAGTAATATTGAAGTCATTGGAGTTTTTTGTTTTTTTTTTAATATTTTTGCATTGAAAGTAGTTTTGAATAATGCTTTAAAATATTATTACAGCAGCGCATGCCTTCAGGATCCCAAGCAAGCAGTTTCTTTACATCGAAGACGACAGAGTCTGTTGCAATTTCCAATACAGGAGGGAGCAATAATCATTCAATGAGATTGCAGCCATGCAACTTGATGTCATGGCGTCAAGAGATTGTTGCTCGTGGAAGGGCTCATATCGGTAATGGTACCCAGCTCATTCATTGTAAACCTCTTCCGGAAAATGCGTACAAGATTACAATTGACGTCATTGATAAAGGAGATGTCGACCTACCTTACCCGGACAATTATCATTCTACTTTGGGAGAAGTTGGGAGTGGGTCCTTTGTAGCATGGCCTAAGGCTTTTACCGTATTCATTGATTAGAACTATGATCAGGTGAATATCATAGAGCATTAATATTTGATTTTATCCTTTCTTTTTTTCCTATCCTCCATTTCAGTTTGTTACATTTTCTTTACCTTTTTGCTTATATCCAAATGCCTTGAACAGTCATTCAACCAGGCCAGTCAAGCTTCAACAGTCATTCCACTAGGCTAGTCAGTTGGTTAAGCACTCAGCTTCATGCAACTCAAGCACTCAGCCTTCTTTCTTTCTTTGGATTACATGGATATAGATTTGGATTAAATGTTGGTGGGTATATGAGAATGAGATCATCATGACTATTTTTGAGTAGAATTTCTAAAGAGAAGAAGCGAAGAGAGTAGTTTTCTGTATAAAGGAATTAAGAACAATGGAATGATGTTTTGTTTTTGTTTGAATGTGAATTGATATTATTGGAATAATTTTTTTTTCAATGCTTTTTTTGCTATGATGTGTAATTTGATCCTATTAAGTGTGTTTCTGGAGATTTTTCGTCCTATTGTGAGAACTGTGGATTTCAGAAAGGCTTGATCAAGAAAGGAGGAGAATTGGAGAGTGGAAAAAAAAAACATCTAAGTTTAGAGGTTTGCATTTAGCATTCGTATTTGATTTCCATTGTTTTTTCAAAAATCATCCCCTGTTATGTAACTGTAGTTCTAGGGGTTCTTTTTAGATGCTCAGCTTGGATGTTTTGAAAGCGCTTGTAATGCATATTCGTTCATTGTTCTAGGCCTTGATGAGGCAGCTATTTTTTTGGCCATATGAAACTACTATTCGGAGCAGTCTATTCGGAGCAGATTATACAGGTGCAGATTTCCAGTGCAACTGCCCAATTTCTTCTTCTGCCTGTGGTGCTGGATCAGTTGTAGGATGAAAGTTGGGTTGCGGAGTGCTCTGGCCAGGAATGCCATCATCCGCTGCTGCTTTCTTTCGGTGAATAGAAGCGCTTTTCCATAGCTGCAAGTTGAGCTCGGGTGTTCTGCTGCTGCTGTTTAAGCCTCACTATTTCAACCATCAATATATTCCGGTCTCTCCTCAGTCTCTCAATCTCATTTTCCATCCCAAAGTTTCCCAACTCCACACAATTTTGATTAATAGTGTAATATGCACATTTTTATGGTGGGATGAACTTTTTGAGAGTAAAATTTAGTTAAGGATTCTTACAGACACAAAATATGAATTGAATTTGTTTACCCCATTAGGTAAAGATTTTTATCTCTCTGTTCTTTTGACAAGATTAATTTCTTGCATTTTGATCATTTTGGTATGCACTTAATACTTAAACAATTCGTCAATGTTACTACTAGTTTGCAGGAAATGGAAGGAACTAGCCTCTGACAACATTTTGTGGTACAACCTATTCAAAGAAAGATGGAGTGAGAACCATGCTGCATTCTATTCTCCTCATCATTCGAAAATGTGGAAGGACGTCTATGCAATACAAGATCGTTGTGACCGATTTGGATTGTAAGTCAAAATTTCACTAGCGTGTCATTACCTATGACTTTGTTTTGGGTTGAAGTTTTTATCTCTTTTAGCATTACCAAGATACAATATATCCTAAGCACATCACCTTTCTCAATTCATTGATGGTAACTATAGCAAGTATATAATGACATATGATATGAGTACTTGTAGGTGTCTTGTGGAACAGGTGTAGTGGTTGAACCTACCTCATAAAAGACCCATATCTTTAGTTTTTCATTTTTATTATGAGTTTCTCTGACTCCGTTTGTTATTGTTATAAGCATCACAATGATTAGCATATTTTGATGGTTCCCTCCTGTTCAAGTCTGACTATTATGGAAATATGTTCCAATTCTAATCAAAAATTTGTCTGGCAAAAAGTCAATAATTTTATAGGCACTTCCATTTATCATGATACATGTTGAGTTCCTATATCTTGGTTGGATAAAGTGGGAAGGGATCTGAATGTAGTTGCAGATCATACTTAAAGGTGTTCCAATTTGCCATTGTCGTGATTTTGCTGGTTCAATATGGCTGCAGTATCTCATGATTGACCCAGTAAGCTCTGGCTATCTTGTGCAGTCTATGCTGGTGAAAGGTGCAACCGTCCACATACCTTTTCTTTCATTTCCCCTTTATTTGCAGCTTTGCAATCACTAAATAGATCTCCCATTCTAATGCCTTTAGGACTCTTTGAAACAGTCCAACTGATTAAAATTGATCCAGTTGCACCCTTAACTATAATTACTTTTCCTTTAATATTGTGTTGTTTGTTGCTTTTGAGGTAGCATACTTTTTGACAAAGCGACTACATGAAAGAAGGCACATCGATGTATGGATAGAGTTTTGAGTAGACCAATGAAAACTAAGGCTCCTTTCCAACTTTGATGCCCCTGTACAACATGGATATAAAAAGGACACTGGATACAGCAAGCACTCTGAATTTTACATATAAAATTGAAGTGTTGGGCATTATAGATTCATATTCTTTGCCTTTTTTTTTTTAATTCTTTTATCGTCTAGGTAACATAGCTTATTATGGATATTTCTTCTTTCTATAATCATCCTCACCATCATCACAACAACTTTATCCCATCAATTTTTTATGGGCTAAAAGAGTTATATATAACTAGAAGAAGAGCTATGTCATTTTATATTGTAATTTTCTAACTAACATGTAAGAAGGTGCACTCTCTCTCCCTCCCTCTCTGTGTTTGTGTGTGTGTTTTTTTACTGCAAATGAAACTGCACAAGACTTAATTGGTCGTTGAGCAAAGCTATGTGAGTACTCTAGGAAGCATAAAGGAACCAATTAGTTTGGAAGGAGTTTTTGAGTTGCATCGGTTGGTGACTCTCGCTGCATTTTGGATGCTCAGGGTGGAGCTGTTTCTAACTTGACTGTTGATCACAGGCTAGAAGAAAATGCTGAAGAGTGGGTATCTATATCCTTAACTCCTTTTATGCTTTGCAAAATGCTTGTTTGATTGTTTCATTTGGGAATGCAGGAGGGAACGTGTGACTGCAAGTGGAGGTGAAGTTGGTAGGCTCAGCATTGTTGGTGGTGCTGAGGTGAGAAGTTTCTGCTTTGGTACAAGTCTTGGTGAAGATCCTCTTCTTGGTGATGTCCAAGTCTACCCTAAGAAAGGAATCGTTGCGTTTTCTGCTAGTTTGCATGGTTGGGCTTTTACTCTCACTAATTTTACAAAAATGTACGCCTCTAAATTTGAAGTGGATGAGGAGAAAATGATGGAAAGACTATGGGGTGGAAAGACTATTGGCTTCGCAACTTTCGACTATATCCGATGGCGTGCTGCAAGAAATTGGAAGGAGGTGCGGTTCAAAGGTATTATAAGCATTGAAATCAAGAAGATCTTAAATAGCTTTTGCACCTTTTCTAATCGATACTACCATTTTTTTTTTTTGCTGTGTAGGTTGAATTCAGGCCTGTCGTAAGCAGTGGGAAGGATCTTCAATATTCTGTTGAGGTCAGTGACAATCAACTCTCACTGTCTGATGATTCTAGCCGCCAGATGTATGGCCACACGTTATGATCAACGGTTGAGAGAGTTCCATCCTGCCCATGGAGACGTTTCTGGTTCTGTCTGTCATGAATGCTTTAACCGTTTGTTGGCAAGCCCTGAACAGTTTCTGGGACTTGACAGTCTGAAATTCCTAGCATGCTTTACTGAAGAATCAAACAAATCTCTTTCATGTCTGCAATTTTCGAAGCCATTACTTCATCCCTCCCAACTGCAGTAGGCCATGTGTTTGCTGTGGCAAAAGCCGTGGCTTGTGCTGAATGAACACCTTACCTGCAGCAAAAGGACTTTTTTTAGGTTACCAAAATGCCCGTGAAGCTTGGATTTAGAACTGTTCAATGGTCCCAAAAGAAACCCTTTACTTTCTCTGGAAATCAAAGAGAGTGTGAGAGAATGGGGAGGGTTGTGGGCATCTGTTCTTTTCAATTCCCGAGCTTTCTATTCTCTGTGAATTTCAGGAGAACACAAAGACAATGTAAAAGAGCTGATTCAAATTTCCTAGATGGGTCATGGGTATCCCAGTTTGCTTTTTATTTTTTTCTTCTTCTTCTCATTTTTTGTATTGATGCGGGAGAAATCGTGCCATTGCAGGCCATTTCGATCCAAAGTGATATTCATAGTAGCAGCAGCACGGATCACCTAATCGTGGTCCACATTTACAAACTTGAAGTCTGAGAATATTATGTACATCTTTGGTCATGGATTCCTGAGGTGATTTGTCAGCCTTATGATTTCTATTTTCTATTAACAGTTATTTATTTTAGCTTATCATTTGTTATGTAGGTACCTCAAATGTGGTTCATGGGCAGGCAAGCTTTTTTGCTTGGTCATGATTGTAGATTTCTTGCTGTGGCATCTTTTACAACTCTGGCAGGTAATGACGTGATCATGTCCCCTTAGTTGTTGCTAGTGGAGTGAATGTTTGGCAGAACAGATGGCTATCCATTCTGCTTGCATTTTAAGGTGGCATGGAATCTGAAACCATGTTTGGTGGGTTCTGTTTTTCTTTTTCAGCAATCATATCAACGTGGGTAAATTGTGGATCTTGATTGCTGGGAAAACATTTTGATTTTTTTTCTTTTCCCGCATCCATGGCACCCAAGCGCATGAAGGAACTGGATTAGCACATTTTCTGTGTAATTTGTAAAATATCCAAAAAATTTTCCATACTTTCTGTGAGGATAACAATTTGAGAAATATTTCCTGATTGAACCTATTCTACTTCCTTCTATAGCCTTTGCAGGATATAGAAGAGGTACCTGATCTAGTGTTTCCACAGCATGAATGTGAATAGGCACTTCAAAATTCCAGCTGTAGTAAAGGTGCAAATGTGATTCTCTAAGAATTGGAAAGCCTGCTGATTCTTGGCGCATAAATTTTCTACAGAGCACTATGATGAAAGGTATGATCAAAGGTGGGGCTCGACAAGGTCTCAAGGAAAGCTATGAGCAATTTGCAGATTCGTTATCTCAGAATGTAAAGCCGGTCGACTTGAAAGAGCTTGGTTCCAGCAAGGAGCAGATGTTGGCCCCTCTTCAGATGGAGCAGCAGTCGGATTGGAAGCTGGCAGTTTGGTATTTTGGGAATTTTACTGTGGTTTCTGCTGTTTTTATGGGATTATATGTACTTGCACATATTCTGCTAGCCATGCCTAGCACAATCCAAGGGCTTGAATTCAAGGGATTGGACCTGCCAGATTCAATTGGGGAAGTAGTGGTCTGTGGGTTTCCGGTTCCTCAAGGGGAACGTGTCCTTGAGATGGTAGCACATTTCATGCAGGCTAGATTGCAAAGAGGTGGCCCCTGCATTCATTACTTTGCTTCTTTAATTTTCTTACACACTGTAGATTACTCGGTAATTTGTATCAAAGGATGAAAGTATCAATTGCGGGGCATGCCAGGCATAGGAACATGGAAGCCGCTCTCTCATTGTTTCGACAGATGCCAGAACAGAACCTCCACACATGGGTGGAGATGATTGCCGGCCACGCGAATGTTGATCAGATGGACAGAGTGCAAGAGCTTTTTGACACTCTGAAAGTGTCCTCTATGTGCAGATGATAGAAATCGAAATGCTGCTGTTCCCCATTTTTGTTTTGACTTGGAGAGAGGGAGACTCTCTCTTTAGTCTTTACTTGATGAGAAGAACTGAATGTTTTACTGATTGCTTCTATTGAAGTTAATCGAGTAACCTCTCTGTTGGAATTACAATGTATGGCTATATGGATGCACATTATATCTGTCTTTGTTTCCAATAAACAATGTTATTAGAATTGATTAGCATATATTAAGAAGTTTTCATGTGAAAAAAAAGTTAAGGATAGGCAAGAAAAGTTTTTATGAATGTGAATACCACAATTATTTTATTTTATTTTTAAATGTGATTAGTAGTGGTTTAAAGAACTTATGATATAAAAAAATATTATTAAAATTGTTTTAAAGAAGTTAAAAAAATGGCAAGAAAATATTAGGGAATAATTTGGAACGGTTTTAAAATTTTGGAATGGTTTTAAACCGTTCCAGATTTGAAATTCTGGAACGGTTCAGAACCGTTCCAGATTTGAAATTCTGGAACGGTTCAAAACCGTTCCAAAATTTCTGCGACACCCATTTTTAGAACGGTTTGAAACCGTTCCAGATTCATTCTGGAACAGTTTTAAACCGTTCCAGATGAGCATTTTTGGTGTAGTGCATGGTTAGAAGAAGCTTGATAGTGGGATCAAGCTTGCCGTCATTGGTTTAGTTCAGGTAAATTATAATGAGAATTATCAACCAAACTGATAATAGTTGTGCTCATCATTACAAGACATGGATTATATCTTATTATTACTAATCATTATATGGCTCTTTCTTAATTGCAACTAATATTTGATATCGGGGACTACGAGGGCAATATGCAGTTTAGGGCGGACATTGACCGCCAATGCGGGATTTTGTATAGGAGTTGGAAGTACGAGCTACATAGCCACTATCTCAAGCTGTTGGAGGAGGGAGTTCCCCGACCCCAGGACCACCTAGCAGATGGCCGTGATCCAGCCGACTGGCAGTTGATGATCTCGCAGTGTTGGGAATCACCACAGTGGAGGGTAACATTTGGATGTTATCTACAACAATTAATTATATTCCAACGTAATTTTATTAGTTATGATTTGTTGAAAAAAGCTATTGTATTATTGCTCTTCTATGTAGGAGAGGTCGAAGAAGACTCAAGAGAGTCAAGCCAAGCTGCCATACAATCATACTGGTGGCTCTAGGTCATTTGTATCGAAGATGTCTCTAATGGTACTAATTATATTCGTATGAAGAAACTTGATTAAGTTTATTAATTTATCAATATGTAGGATCATATCTAATACAAGTTAATTTCAAATGACAGATGGCATAGAATGCCAGTCAGGCGTCACCTATTACTCAGTCCTTTCACGACACCCACTATAGGCAAAAGAGTAATTCATGGGTAAATGACTTGGCTCAGCAGAGATATGTATGTTTGCTCTTCGATTTGATTTTGATCAATAATGCCACAAAAGCATTCTAAATCCCTTATTGATTTAAATGGCAGGAGGCCTTGGTGCAGTGGACTGAGGAGCAGTCACAGCTCCAATGACTAAGGAACAAATTGTTGTTGATATACTTGGGAAGAGGTCAAGTTACTTAAATGGGTATGGAATATACATGAGGACCTCTTTATCTTCCACACAGTCTCGGGCGCCGCATCCTGAGGTGATCGCCCTGCACGAGCAGCTAGCTAAGTAGGCTAGGAGGCAGGCTAAGTGGGATAGGCGGTAGGCTGAGCAGGACAGGAGGATAGCTGCACTCGAGGCCCTCATTCAACAGCTGGCAGCTGCGGTTGGAATAGATCCGACGATTTGCTTCAACATCTCTAGAGGGACCAGTTCTGCTGGTGATGGTATAGCTACTGGAGAACATGATGTGACCCCTTGGTTAGTATATTATTCTCTTGAAATTTTAACATAATAACTCGTTGAAATTTATAAACATTGAAAATGCAGTTTTTTCAACACCTACATTAGAGATACGGCCCTTGAAAATGGTCAAAATGGGAAATGGCCCTCGAAACTACCTACCAAGGATTCAAAAATGGGTAATGGCCCCGAAAAAATCAAAAACTGGCACGAGCACTTCGCTCAAGGGCAGAGTAACTTCTAGGAACTGATGGTCCGTAAATCGGACTCCTGGTTAGAGAATTGGAAGCAAAAACCTACAATTTCCAAGACTTAGGCTCGAAAACTGCCCGTCGGGGGGTCAAAAATGGGAAACGGCCCCAGAAAAATAAAAAACTAGTACGAGCACTTTGCTTAAGGGTAGAGTAACATGTAGGAACTGACGGTCCATAAATCGGACTCCTGGTTAGAGAATTGGAAGTAAAAACCTACGATTTCCAATACTTAGGCTCGAAAACTGCCAACCGGGGGGGCCAAAAATGGGAAATGGTCCCATAAAAATCAAAAACTGGTACGAGCACTTCGCTTGAGGGTAGAGTAACTTGTAGCAACTAACGGTCCACCAATTAGACTCCCGGTTTGAGATTAGAACCAAAAACCTACGATTTCCTAAAACTTAGGCTCAAAAACCGCCTACCAGGGGGTTAAAAACCGGAAACGGCCCCGGAAAAATCAACGAATAGTATGAGCACTTCACTTGAGGGTAGAGTAACTTGTAGGAACTGACGGTCTGTAAATCGAACTCCTAATTAAAGAATTGGAAGCAAAAACGTAAGATATCCAAGACTTAGACTTGAAAACCTCCCACCGGGGGGTCAAAAATGGAAAACAGCCCCGGAAAAAACAAAAACTGACATAAGCACTTCGCTTAAGGGTAGAGTAACTTGGAGGAACTGATGGTTTGTAAATCAGACTCCCGGTTAGAGAATTGGAAGTAAAAACCTATGATTTCTAAAACTTAGGCTCGAAAACTGCCCACCAGGGGTCAAAAATGGGAAATGGCCCCAGAAAAATTAAAAACTGGCATGAGCACTTTGCTTTGGGGTAAAGTAACTTGTAAGAACTGACAGTTCATAAATCAGATGCCCGGTTAGAAAAATTGGAAGCAAAAACCTACGATTTCCAAGACTTAGACTCGAAAACTGCCCATCGGGGGGTCAAAAATGAGAAATGGCCCTGAAAAAATAAAAAATCAACAAGAGCACTTTGTTCAAGGGTAGAGTAACTTGTAAGAACTGACAGTCCGCAAATCGGACTCCCAGTTAGAGAATTAGAAGCAAAAACCAACGATTTCTTAAGACTTAGGCTCAAAAACTGCCCATTGGGGGGTCAAAAATGGGAAACGGCCCCGGAAAAATTGAAAGCTGGCACAAGCTCTTTGCTCAAGGGTAGAGTAACTTGTAGGAACTAACGGTCCGCAAATCGGACTCCCAATTAGAGAATTGGAAGCAGAAACTGATGATTTCCAAGACTTAAACTTGAAAGCCGCCAACCGGGGGATCAAAAATAGGAAACAGCCCTGAAAAAATCAAAAACTGGCATGAGCACTTTGCTTGAGGGTAGAGTAACTTATAGGAACTGACGATCTATAAATCGGACTCCCGGTTAGAGAATTGGAAGCAAAAACCTACAATTTCCAAGACTTGGGCTCAACAACTGCCCATCAGGGGTTTAAAAATGGGAAATGGCCTTGGAAAAATAAAAAATCAACATGAGCACTGTAAGGTTCCGAATCCCACTAATCTTAATCTACACTAATTAATCACGTCCTATGTTAATTAAACCTTGTTAAGGTTAATTGAATATAAAAACTATTGGGTTTGGGTCTTAGACAGGTAGTTGGGCGGAGCTTGAGCATTACTTCAGTAGTTGAGGACCTTTTGTAAATTGTTCTTGTGTCTTATGGACACCACATCCATCGCCTCTCGTGTAATTTTTCGTGTAGATCATCTTTCGTGTTGGGCCCAACTTGAATTGGATTCATCTTGAGCCAACTAAGGTCACCTAAATCGTAAATATCCTTAAGGAAAGGGACTTGCATGCAAGGGTAGGAAAGTTGATTGTTTAAAAGAGGGAACTCAAGTTCCTCTCTCTTCTCTTCCTTCTAGTGGCTGCTGGAGCTGCTTTTTTCTTTCCCTTACATCTCCATCTCCTTTCTAATTCTGTAGTGCAACCAGGTTTGGGGGCCTTGCATGCCTTAGGGAAGTCTTCACCCACCTCCTTCTTCATTATAGGAGTATCTTCTTCCTT
This sequence comes from Sextonia rubra, assembly GCA_037013555.1. NCBI lineage: Eukaryota > Viridiplantae > Streptophyta > Magnoliopsida > Laurales > Lauraceae > Sextonia > Sextonia rubra. The sequence goes on from JASUAD010000001.1 coordinate 130,698,761, forward strand.
GGGAAGAACCTCTTCCTCAAGCTACAACTCACCAAGGTGAGGGTTCTATTTCCATTCCATATTTCAAGGTTTGTTGGAGTCAAGAAGACTCAAATCTATGGCATGCATACATGGTTGCACCACCTTTACCATTTGTAAATTCTACTTGTAGAGAACCCACTTTCATTTGGAGGTTTTCCCTAGGCACACAACAAGGGTTAGAGAAGGCTAGCACTGTTAAAAGGCAAATATTAGAGTTCACATGTATTGCATGTGTGATTAAGTTATTGATTCTTGGGTTAGATCTCTAAATTCTCAATTTTAGTTAATTTTCATTGTTTCAATTATGTGCAAATGTGATATGGATTGAGTTAGGATGTAAGCATGGAATAGGAGGTTGTGTGGGTATTGAACACCTTCAAGTACACTATAACTAAGCCATAGAAATTCCCCACGATTCAAATTTCTGTATGGAAAGCAAGTTACAGAAGTAATTCCAGAATTTTGAAGCGTACGGCGAAGCTACGGCTAAGCCATAAGTGGCTACGGCTCAAAGTCCAGAGAGCACCACAATCTGTTTTTATACTACGGCTTGCATACGGCTGCACCGTAAAATGAGCTACAGCTAAACCGTGCCCAGCCCGTGCCCAAGCCGTAAGCCTTCTTACGGGGGACTTTCTAGAGAGCTCCCGAAACCTATTTTCTTCTACGGTTTGCACACGGCTACACCGTGAAATGCCTTACGGCTGAGCCGTAACCCAACCATAACCTAGCTGTAGGCTTAGTAAGGATAAGCCATAGGCTAATATACGGCTAAGCTGTGACTGCGCCTGTACTATTGGAGGAAACCTGAACCGTTCAGCTAAGCCGTGACCTTATATACGGCTAAACCGTATGAACCCAGTGAATTTAGGACATTAGGGATTCTTCATTGACCTTATAGGGCCTTAGTATTGGCACCTTCCTACCTCCCATTAGCCCAACTGTAATGATACGTTAAGAGGATAAACGAATTCCGGATGATTTCCTAATGTCAAGTCATGGATGTTGGCATAAAAAGGGGTATCATTATATACACAAGGTAATGTTAGTGTCATTGTAAGAGTGTGTTGTCAATTACATGACCAAAGTGTAGTTCGGTTCTAGAACGATCTAGTTCACCTCGGAAGTTCATTGAAGATCAAGTCAAGTTCAAAGAAGTTCAAGCTAGTTCAAGACCATTTAAGGAAAACCTATCAATGAAGACTAAGCAAAGAAGTTCAAGATCATTCAAAGAAGATCATCTGTGAGTGCCAAGGGATAAGGTATCTGTGATCCCTAAGTGTCCATAGAAATAAACTAGGAAATTAGGCTTTTCAAGCACCCTGTTTTGTTCTACGGCTTGGACCACGACTAAGCCGTAGATCCTACGGCTCACTGTCCAGAGAGTATATTTTGAAGCCTTTTGTTCTACGGCTGACCCTACGGCTACAACGAAAAATGTTACGGCTAAGCCGTAGTGTGTTTCACGGCTAAGCCGTAAAATCTACGGGCCACAATCCAGAGAGTGTACTTGGCCATATAATGCCTACGGTTGACCTTGCGGCCAAGCCGAAAGGCCTTCACGGCTAAGCCGTAAGGTTATTCACGGCTAAGCCGTAAAGATTACGGGCCACTCTCCAGAGAGCAGTTTCTGGGAAATTTCAGCTTACGGCTGACCCACGGCTAGGCCGAAAGGTGCTCACGGCTAAGCGGTATAAGGATTTACGGCTAAGCCGTAAGCCTAACCTAAGAAGGAATTTTTGTTGAATCTGGTCAAACTAGCCGTTGGATGTTGTCAGAACTTACGGCTAAGCCGTAGACCATTCTGTTCTTAGCCGTAGATCTGTCCGTTGGAGCTCATCTGTATTTAAAGAGGACCTCTCCCTTGCTCCAACCACTGAATTTATTGCTGAGAAAATCACTAGTATAGCTGAGCCTTTGCACCTCCATTAAAATCATCTTCAAAGCTCCCACAACCACCTACTCTCCAAAACCAAAAGGTGCCATTATTGTTACAAGAAGAGTAGTTGGTGAGTTAGGAAAGGCTTCATTAAATCTGAGAGAATACCTTAGCCTACCAAACCCTCTTAAAACCTCTTCCCTTGGCTGAGCACACATCTGAAGATCTTCATCACCAAGGAGCAAGAACAAGAGGCCAAAGCTTGGAGGTAGTCTTCTAGCATCAAGAGCACCACTCAAAACCAAGGTATACAATTCCTTGTTTAGGTGTTCTTTAATATTTCAATTCTCATTGATGTATTTGGTGGAAGACAAACCACCGCATCAAAAAATTCTTGTAGTTGGTGGACTAGATCGAGGATCAACCACCTGACCAAAAACTCTAGTTGGTGGAAGACAAACCACCGAATCAAAAACTGTTGCAAGAGGTGTATGTTATGTAAGTACCTCTTATTTAGTGGAACCAAGAAAGATTGCTCTTGAGAGTGGATGTAGGTCTAGGACCGAACCACTATAAATCACTGTGTTTATTGTTTGTTGTGTGTGGATGTTGCCTTGCTTTCTTGTCACTTGAGTTGATGATCTTTTATAAGTTACATCTTTGTTGCTCTAGGTGCATTTCTAAACACTCACAACTCTGAATATCTCTCTTAAATCCACTTGGGGACTCTCAACTTTAATCATCTTTCAGATTGCTCACAAATAAAACCTAAGTCTTGAAAAGAAATTTTTAATAGTCCTATTCACCCCCCCTCTAGGACTTGGTGAGATCTAGTTATTGCACTTTCAATTGGTAATACCAAGGTGCGGTAACACAATGGCAGTAAACGTTTTATGAGTACGTCTAGTTGAATGACCTTGGGGATCAAGGGTGGTCTAACACAGGGGGAATAGTGATTTGTTTGACATTTTCTTAATCCAATTGCATTCATATTGTTAAACGCCTTCCCCTCAACATGAATTGTATATGCATTCACTTTCTCTAGTCAAACCCTGAGGCAATTCAGACCTTAGCTTTTAATGAGTGCGTGTCTGATAAGCCAGAGCTTCTACTGAGTGCGTGCTTCCTAGCCAAAACAGGGTATAGCCGAGGTTCGAGCCTGCGTAGCTCGTATAAAAATGTTTTGTTCAATTGTTCCTCTGTATTCATGATTAATTATATTTCTAAATTGATATTCCCTATGTATATTATGGCAAGTATGATTGGAAGTATGAAAGAGGTGAATCCGAGTCAACACCACTTAGCTTGTGCCCTTTGGGGTATTATTATGTCACTACTGCAGTAGTTTACGGAGGAGATGTCGACACTCCTCAGGAAGCTAGCTTGATCTCCTAGTGACCCATATGTAGGTATGCTCCCTTTTTGGGAGAATGGAGCCTCGTGGATGCCAACTAGTGTGTGTATTACATCTTGACTCTGATTTCTCACTCATTATTGCTCATGCACATCATGCCTAGTAGACTATTACTGCTCTCCCATCCAATACATATTAATACGTTCACTTGATATATGCCTTGCTAGTTTCATATGCTCAATACTTGCTTAACCATCGTGTTAACAGTGTTACCCTTGGTATTGCAGGTACGGAACCCAATCCCAACCCAGTTGTTGACGTGCCACCGGAGAGTGCCCCAATGGTACCTCGGGGTATAGATCAATGGAAGGACGGCGATGTCTTTTATTAGTCGTCCTATGGAGAGCGTTGACCAATTTGGAGGTGTTACCATCGTAATTGGCCTTCCAATGGGAATGTGCAGATGGGATCTTTTGTACCTAACTTCGTTAAGTGATAGTTGAGTTGTAGGAGTGTAATTAAAGACTTAACTACTAATATATATATACATCTATCTGTGGATGAATGAAGATATGCTTCTCTTGTTTTGGCTTTTGATCATTATAGAGTATTTCGCAGGAGTTCATTATGATGAGTTATATTCCTACGTGTGTCGGCGTTCCTCACACGTTCCTATGGAATCTCCCTTGTAGGAATTCATGCACGATTTTTCAGGACACGGATTACTACGGGATTATGTATCCACGTTGTGGGGCCCCACTCAAATCCCCAATTCTTGGGATCGGGGCATGACAAGCACTTTGCTCGAGGCTAGAGTAACTTGTAGGAACTAACAGTCCGCAAATTAGACTCCTGGTTAGAGAATTAGAAGCAAAACCCCATGATTTTCAAGACTTAGGTTCGAAAACCGCTCGTTGGGGGGTCAAAAATGGGAAACGTCCCTAGAAAAATTGAAAACGAGCATGATCTCTTCGCTCGAGGATAGAGTAACTTGTAGGAATTGACGGTCCATAAATTGGACTTCTGATTAGAGAATTAAAAGCAAAAACCTATGATTTCCAAGACTTAGGCTTGAAAACTGCCCATCGGGGGGTCAAAATGGGAAATGGCCCCAGAAAAATCGAAAACTGGCACGAGCACTTTGCTCGAGGGTAGAGTAACTTCGACAAACTGGCAATCCACAAATCGGACTCCCGGTTAGAAAATTAAAAGCAAAAACCTACAATTTTCTAAGACTTAGGCTCGAAAACCGCCCACTAGGGGGTTAAAAACAGAAAATCACCCCGAAAAAATCAAAAACCAACACGAGCACTTCACTGGATGGTAGATTAACTTGTAAGAACTGACGGTTCACAAATTGGACTCCCAGTTAGGAAATTAGACCTAGAAACATTAGATTCTGAACACTTAGGCTCGAACATAGGTTGTCGGAGGTCCAAAATGGGGAACGGCCATTGGGCAGCCTGGAAACCAACATAAGTACCTCGTTCGAGGCAAAAGTAACTTGTACAAATTGATGGCTGGTAAATCGGACTCCCAGTTAACAATTTAGATGCAATAATCACTTAATTCTCAATACTTAAGCCCGAAAACAAGCCACCGAAAAACTTAGGAAAATCTTATATATATACATGTTTATCTTACATTTGTAATTTAATTCATTGAAAAGGTTCTAATGTTATTTTTGTCATTACAGATTGATGGACGATTTGGAGTCGGTTGCAGACTTAGAGGGGTGTTTTATTTTCATTTTAGTCTATTTGTATTTGCATATTGGATATTTATGTAGGACCATATCATTGTAATATTTGTTAAATGAGATGAATGACTTGACAAAAATGGTGATGGTTGTTTGTTTATGTAGCAATTCTTGTATGAATAGATTTCTTATATTAAATACAGGTACATGAATAGGTTTATATTTGATATAGGTGTATAAATAGGTTTATTGGAAGACTATAATGAAAAAACAATAATTATATATTTTTTAAAAATAACCTTTTGCCGGCAAAAATTGATATTTGCTGACGTTATTTAACGTCGGCAAAAGTAAAATAATGTTTTTAAAAATAACATTTGCCGATGTTTTATAACGTCTGCAAAATGATATTGTGAATTTTGTAAATAGGGATAAATATTACCAACGTTAAAAAATGTCGGTAAAATGAAAAAAATAAAATATAAAAAATGAACGATTTTACTGATGTTAGAAAATGTTGGAAAAAGTAAAGTGAGAAATGAAAAAAAATAGAATTAATTTCGCAACGTTTTCTTAACATCGGCAAAATGGAATTTTAAAATTTTATGTATTTTTTTTACCAACGTTTTAAAATGTCGGTAAAATGAGATTTTAAAATTTTAAAAATACGAAAATTAAAATGAAAAAATGAATGAGTTTGCCTATGTGAAGTAATCATCGGTAAAAGTGAAAATTAAAATAGAAAATAAATGAAATGAAATTTGCCGATGTGTTTTAGCCTCAGTAAAGGTCCAATTTAAAATTTAAAAAATACCAAAATTTTTACCGACGTTAAAATTTCGTCGGTAAATGTCCAATTTAAAATGTAAAAAAGGCAAAAAAATTTTACCATCGTTAAAAAATCGTTGGTAAAAGGAAAATTAAATTAAATGAATTTTACTGATGATTTTGTAGCATCGGTAAATGTCCAATTTAAAATGTTAAAAATACAAAAAAATTTTACCGACGTTAAAAAATCATCGGTAAAAGTAAAATTAAAATTAATTGAATTTTGCCAAAGTTTCTTAGCTTCGGTAAATGTCCAATTCATCGTCGGTAAATATTGTTTTCACCAATGAAATTTTTTTTCATCAGTAAAATATTTTGCTGACATTTTTTTGGCGATTTTCGGAAGACGAAAATATTTTCGTTGATAAAGTTATATGCCGACGTTTTGTTATTTTTTGGCAATGAAAAAATTCGTGGCTAAAACTGTGAATTCTTTTGGTGACTATAGAACTTCACAACGGAATGGAGTTGCAAGGAGGATGAACAAAAGGATCTTGGAAAGAGCTCGTTGTATGTTGTTTACTGTAAGATTGTCCAAGGGATTTTGGGTTGAGGTAGTACATGCTGCAGGTTACTTGATTAACAAGTCTCCACACTCAAGGATTAGTTGCAAAACGCCAGAAGAACTACAATCAGATAATCTAGCTGATTATTCTAACTTAAAGTTTTTTTGTTGTCTAGCGTATGCTCATGTGAAAACCGATAAGTTAAAACCAAGGGCTGTGAAGTGCATCTTGGTGGATATACTTTTTAGGTAAAAGGATATAGGTTGTGGTGTACTGATCAGTCACCAAGATTAATCGTCAGTAAAGATGTTATATTTCATGAGGATATTTTACTTGATGCAAGAAAGCAGGTAGAAAATATAGAGGTAGGTAGCAATAATGGCACTGTTCAGATTGGAGTCAGACATCCTAGTTTGAAAAGAGAGTGGATCCAACTCCTTTTCGAGGATATGACGACATATGCATTGACATATGATATGGTTGCATATGCATTGATGGTTGAGCCATCCATAAATCCAAAGTCAATGGAAAGAAAGAAAAGTGGTCAATAGGAAGAAACTATCGATGAAGAGATGGAGTCTCTTGATAATGGAAATAAGGCCATTGGATGCGATCTATGAGGAAAAGGAAGGAACTAACAATGCAGATAGAAAGAAGTTTTATATTCTTGATTATGGATGCAATTCAAACATTGTACAACTCGAACAAAGCATCTGGATAATGGTATAAATGATTTGGGACATTCATGATGAAACAAAGTACGAACAAGTTCAAGTCTTGCTTAGACTTGATCTATGTCACTCACCATTAAAGAGTCAAGATTGTGCCCAGTGATAGTGGCTGCAAAGATGTACCTTTCAGTGAAGTACGTAGGCTAAAGACATTGCTAGTTATTCTTCTATTGCTCGAGTTCCATGGAATTCAAGCCAAGGTGGCGATTATTGGGTTTATGTCTTGTACTTCAGGTTCACCGGACAGGTCATTGGGTTAGCCAAGAATTAAGCTTTGGGTCAGGGGTATTTTGGTCTTTGTACTAGGCTTTTTTAGGAGCTAAAAAAGAGATAGTTATATATTCCATGTAACTTATAACCCTATGCCTAACTAGAGTGCGGTAAAGAAACAGTGAGTTCTCTTTATTCGAGGATGTAGGCACATCATTGTCACGCCCCAAATCCGGGAATTGGGGATTAGAGTGGATCCGAAGGCACGGCACATGCAACCCATAGCAATCCGTGCCATGTCAAGACACATACGGGCTGCTATAAGCGAGATTTAACAGGTACATATGAGGAAGATCCATTTACAAGTAACAATCATTTTGCATAATTAAGCGGCAGCTTAGAGAATTTACCTGTAATTCATCATAAGCAATAATAATAGCATTGATTTATTAATATAAACTAAAGTCCATTAGCTAAAACCATCCACATGCACTTTCTAACAAAGATCCATACTCATGAATGTCATGTCCCTCAAACAAGGACTTCAAAGTAACTTAGTGCATCCATAAGTCAAAGCGTAACTATGTCCTAAAAAAAAAACCCAAAAACATGAACCCCATGACGTTCTTCATAGGACAACTAATAAAAGACGTCATCCTCGTTCCACTCATCTAAATGCCAAGGTACCCTTGAGGCTCCCTCCGGGGGCACGTCGACTGCCATATTGGCATTGGGTTTTGTTCTTGTAACACTAAGGGTAGCATTGTTAACACGACAGTTAAGCAAATATGAAGTTATATAAAACTATCATGATGTATCAATCAAATTAGAAAACATATTGATTAAATGAGAGCAACAATGGAAGCTAAGCATGTTGTGATTGTGAATAAGCACGAGTAACAAATCATAAATGGAAATACAATAACATACTAGTTGCCATCCACATGGCTATCATCTATCTAGGGAGAGCATATCATGTCACGGCCCGATCTTGGGAATTAGAGATTAGAATGGGCCCCTACGATGTGCATACATAATCCCATAGCAATACATGCCATGTGAAGAGACGCACAAATTACTACAAAGGAGATTTCACAAGAACCTGTGAGAAAAATCCACCAACACGTAAATTAAATTTCAACCATAAAGCGAAAACTTGTGAATTATACCTGTTATGATCATAAGAAATCATAGAAGGAAACAACATTCATTCGTAATTTAAATGTAATGTCTGTTACTTATTCATTACCACCACACATAACCACATTCACTTAAACAAGTCAATCACACAATCTTAAACACATGTCCATTAATCAAAGTCCCCACCATGATAGAGATGGCATGTTAAACACAAGCCAAGCATCATTAAACTTATCAACCCCACAAAACCCCCTTTGACGCTCTTCGTAAGACGACTAATAAAATATGTCGCCTTCATTCCACTCTTCTATACCCCTAGATACTGTTAAGGTACTACCTGAGGGTGCGTCGATAGTCGTGCTAGGGTTGGGTTTATACCTATAACACCAAGGATAGCACTGTTAACATAACGATTAAGCAAATATAGAGATATATAAAACCATTATAATATATCAAATTAATTTACTGATTAAAAGAAGTAATAATTGTAAACTAGGCATGTTGTGCATGAAATTAGCATGTATAATGAATCATGGATAGAGTATCATATTGTACTATTTGGCATCCACGAATTTATATTCTCTCTAAAGAGAGCGTATAACATACATATGGGAGTTATGCTAGGGGATCAATCTAGCTTCCCGAGGAGTGCCGACCTTCTCCTTCATAAACTACTACAGTAGGAACATAAAGAATACTCGAATTGATCCCGTCAAACCTAATAAAGGTACTAGCTAAGTGATGCCGACTCAACGTATCAAAACCGTCCCAAATTCATATCTTTCATACTTATGATCAATCTTAGTGATCGACTCATATTTATACATATTCATTCATGCCTATCATATCATACATAAGAAGTTTCAGTCTTGAGATCATATTCTATCATAGGAATTGGAATTAACAAGTATCTAGTAAACAAATAATGCATACTTAATTGAGCTAATATAACTCGAACCCTCTCAACTTTAGCTACACCTATTTCGGCTACGGACATACACTCAGTAGAAGCTCTGGGCCGATTGCCTCAAGGTTCGCCAAGAAGAATGGGTACATGAATACATCATGTTGATGGCAAAGTTTTTTAACAATATAAATGCACTTAAATTAAGAAGGTATCAAGAAGATTTACTAGCCAACTCTATGCTAGATCATCTGTAATCCAGGGAGCATTCAACACGATGTATTCATAAAACATCCGGTGTCATTGTGTTATTAAATCTTGATATTACATTGTGTATGCAAAGGACATGCAAAGGACACCTTTTCTTATGCAAACACCCATGACGTGACATCGGGAATTCATCCAGAAAATCGAAGGGGATAGTGACAGCTCTACACTCGTTCTGCTTATCATTTAATCACCATTGGACTAGTTTAGTTCGGGAAAAGGTGCCATATCTAAAGCCCTACAAGGTCATTGGAATTCCCTAATATTTTAAGTTCACAGTGTTCTTACGGCTTAGCCATATACATGTTATGGCTTAGCCGGGTGGCTTAAATTTTCTTCTTAATTCCATGCGCATTTACGGCTTAACTGTACATTGGCCTCCTTCTTAGCAGTATTAGCCTACGGCTGGGCTACGACTTAGCCGTAGTACAGTCCACGGCTTAGTCAAGGGTCAGGCATAGAAGAAATATGGAATTTTGGGCTCTTGGGAAAGCTCGCCATAAAATTACTTACGGCTTGGTTGCGAGATGGTTACGACACTGTAGTTCATTCCGCAACTTAGCCAAGGGTTAGCCATAGTTCAAATGTGGGTTTTTGAGCTCTCAAGATTTTGAGCTGTAGATACTTACGACTTAGCCGTGACTTCGCCGTAAGCTTCAGAATTTCTAAAGGCTGTTCTGAAGCACTAGTTCATATGTAAAACTCTTTAGTTCTTGGCATTTTGCTCCAATTTATCATAATAGGTTTCACAATGTCTACATGTCATCCACATCACATATGCATATTCATATTCACTTAATCCAATACATATATACTTAATCAAGGGTGAGTGAGCTGTAACTTGAAATTAGAGTAATTAGTTCATGAATCAACAAATCTAAACATGAATGTACTGATGTATACTCTAATACTTGCCTCTAGTACAGTGCTTGACCCTATCAACTTCTCCATGATGTGTGAGGTTGGAGAAAACTTCAATAGATGAGTTCCCTATAATATGCAAAGACATTCAATGGGTAAATCTAGTGTAAGATCCATGCATGTTGTTCATTTGAGTCTCCTTGACTCTATTAAACCCAAAGAATTGAAATGTAGGTAGAGATTTCACCTTAGTGAGCTATTGCTTGAAGAAGATGGTGAATATGATGATTCCAATGAAAGAGATGCACAAAAGCTTGAAAAAGGAGATGAATGGAGGCTATTCCTCTCGCATGCAAAGCTTCAAGCTTGATTAGTGAAGAAAGAGCTAGGGAAGATGAAGAGAAATAAGGCTCTAGTAGTGAAATGAGTAGAGGATGGAGGGAAAAAAGAAAAGAGAGGGATGATGGTTGTCCCCTTTTAATTAAACTTTCCTGGACTTTGCATGCAAGTCCAATATCTCTGGGAAAATTACAGTTTAGGTCAAATGGACCTCAATTGGGCGAAAATGGATCCGAATTAAGTTGGACCAAACATGAAAGATGATCCACAAGGTGAAATACAGAAGATGCAACTAATGAGGTGTCAATATGATGCAAACCAGGAGACTCTAAATTATAAGAAGGCCATTAACTACCTAGGTAGAGTTTAAACCCGCCCCAACTACCTATCCATGACCCAAGCCCAAAGGATTTGATGTAAATTAGCCTAAACAAATTTAATTAGTTTAAAACAAGATTAATTAACATAAATCGAGGTTAGTTGGGATTGGGACCTTACATGTCATATAGTAGAAAATCACTGGTGGTAGGGCCAAGACCATCTAGCTACCCTAAGAGTGTCGACCAACTCTTCATTCAACTACTGCAGTAGGTAATGTATTGAATATCCTCATTTGGTCCCGTCAAAACTTTTATGGGTACAAGCTAAGTGGTGCTGAGTCAATGTCTCAAGACCAATCAGAATTCGTACTTATCTTACATAGCTTGTTACTCATTCTTATACAGAAACGTACATCGGTCTGGAGGTCATAATCAATTAATAAAAGTCAGATCTTAACATAGTAACTAATAAAGAAGCAATGCATAATCAAATGAGCTATTAAAGCTCAAACCCTCTCAACCTTAGTTACTCCTATCTCCGTTCTTGCCTCAATGTTCACTCAGAAGAATGAGTACATGATTAAATCATGTTAAGAGCAAAGTTTACTTAACAATGTGAATGCATTTGAATTGAGTGGCTAACAAGGATATTTGCTAACCAACCCTAGTTAAGATAATCCATGTTTCCTTAGTCATTCAATACGATACATTCATAAAACATTTGGTGTTGATGTGTTACCAAAAATCTTAGTGTTACATTGTGCAGGCATTAGACACCTATTCTTATACCAACACCAATAATGTAATATCTGAAAAACAACCGAAAAATCAAGAGGAAGTGAATGACAACTCTACATCCTTCCTCCTTAATATTTGATTACCGTTGGGCTAATTTGATCAAGGCAAAGTTACCACTTCTAAGGCCTTACATGGCCTTTGAAAATCCCTAATTTTCCTAAGTTTACTGTGCTCTTATGCTTTAGCAGTGAATAGGCCATGACTTAGCTGTGATCCACTAAATTTTCCCACTATTACGGCTCCGCCGTATTTTGGCTTATAGCATAGCTGTGGTTAGCCTACGGTTGGGCCACAACTTGGCTACAGCTTAGCAGTAGTGCAATCCACGGTGTAGCCGTATAGTTAGCCGTAAAAGAAAGTCAAGTTTTTAGGTCTCTAGATTCCTAGCCGCAGTGTAATTACGGTTTAGCCGTAAGCTTTAAAATTTCTGAAGCTGTTTCTGAGGTTCAATGCAGAACTTTTCCAAATTGGTTCCATTATGGTTTACCCTGCTCGATTATATCATTTTACATTTTCAAGTTCACATTTCATCACATTTGAATTCTCCTTCACCTAATCCCATCATTCATTCGCAAATTATCTTCATTAACTCATGAACACCATACAAAACATGGATATGGAATTCTTCAAGAATCAACATAGAAAAATATGCATGCAGCGAAATATACTCTCATACTTGCCTTGTCTCAGTGCTTTACCCAAATTAAGCATTTTCGTTGGGTTGATGATGGAGAAAGCCTTAATAGAAGATGATCGTACTACATGCAAAGATATGCAATTGAGAAAATGGGCATAAGATGCATGCATGTTGCATATTTGAGTCTCCTTGACTCTATTAAACCCAAAGAACTAAAGAGATGATGGGGATCTTACCTTACAGAGTTGTAGTGAAGATGAGGAATTGAAATTTGAGGTTTCAAGGAGGGAGATACACAAAAGGAAGAAGAAAGAGGAAAATGAAACCTAGTTGGAGCACTTGCAAGTTCCAAAATCCAATTTCCAACTCCAAGCTTGAAGAATATATAGAAGGAGAGTAGGAGGAAGAAGCTCCAGCAGAGATGTAAAGGAGACGCAAAGACAGAGCAGGAGAGTTGATTTTTAAATCCAGATTTTCTAAAATTTACAAGCAGGTCCACTTCGTTTTGTGGATTTTACAGCTTGTGTCAATTGGGATTCAAATGGGCCAAAATGGATTCGAGTTGAGCTAGGCCAAATATGAAAGTTAACATACAAGATGAAACATACATGATGCAACTAATATAGTGCCAAGATGATGCAAATCATGTAACTCTAAACTACATGAAAGTCCTTAACTACCTAATAAGGTTCAAACCTGACCCAACTACCTATCCATGAACTAAACCCAAAGGGATTTGAGTTGAATTAGTCTAAATAAGCATTAATTCAAGTAAAATAAGATTAATTATAGTAAATTGAGATTAGTTTGGGTTTGGACATTACAATCGCCGAACCATGTAAATCTCTCTCGTGTGTGCTCTGTGTGTTTTCACTCTTTCTATGTGTGGCTTGATTGTCAATCGCAGGTTTTGTGCTTCTACACATGCACAATAGCAAGCTAAACCCAACTCACTTATGCTCGCACACTACTTTGTCTAAAATTGAGTTTGTTGGGTTTAAGATAAGTGATATCAAACCTGCTTCTAGAAAAGTACAACTCAAGATAAGTACAGGGAAAAAAATCAAGATAAGTACAGGGAAACATAAAGGAATTCACTTCATTTGTATAAATGATTTGAACAAACTATACATATTATTGCTTTGAGAAATGAAGGGGTGTCTCCAAAATTTAATAATTACCTATAGAGAGATGGCCTTCCAATCAACATCTTAATTTGCAAGAGTCATAGTGTCAACTCTTACCCTTTCATCTGTGTTCTGAAGTTGCTCTTAAATAGAAGCCACTAATGTGAAATTTTAAATTACTTTAACTGCAAGTGCACAGTTGTCAAAAAGAGACAATGGCAAGAATGGGTCAAACCCATAGAGAACTAAATGCAAGTTAATCTCAAAACTGAAATCAACTAAGAAACTAGTAGTTGTTAAGTCCATGAAATTGCATCATTTCATTTAGAATTATGAACTTAATTAGTTTAAATGCATCATTTTTTACTAAATTTCATCATTTTATACATTTTTCCTTCAAAGTTGAGATTTCAAGCAAATCATATGCATTCTCTATATCATTCCATGATTTCATGCAAATTTTCAAATTTTCAAGAATCCTAGTTGGATCAGTACTCTTTCCGGTAGAGTCCTAGTTCAATAAAGACTCTGCAATAGTTTACCAGTTGAGCTAAATTTGCATAGAAAATGAGAATTTTAGGACCCACAAATTTCTAAGGAGGATTTTAAGAAGAGTCATAGTTGCATTAGGACACTAACACATAGCCCACTTCTAAGCACAAACAATCATCTCGAGCCCCGCATTGCTAAATTGAAAGTGAGAAAGAAGCAAATTAAAGAATTCACCAAGTGGACCCCACATACATACACATGTTGTCTCACACATATGAGGATTGACCAAAGGTGGTTACACTTTTCTTATTTGTTGAAGAGTCCTAATTGAATAAAAAGACCTCTCACAAGGCCTACCATTCAAGCAGAGGAGATGTCCCACATGGCTACATTAGCCGCAGTTTTGAATTAGTTTGAATTATCTCTTAAATAATTCAAAGAGGATAGTTTTGGTGGAGATAAAAGCTAAGAGTTTAAATGAACCACAACTTGCTCCCCATTCCTTGGATTCAAATTCAAAATTTTTGTAGAGATAAAGTCCTCTTCAATTCAAAATTTGAAAGTCAATCCCATTTATCTCAAAATAAGATATCTTAAAACAGTCATAACTCTCAATCTAAGAGGCGGATCGAAGTAACTTACCTACCATTGGAAAGCTCTTTTAGAGTAGATATCCGTGGAGCCCAAGATTTCACAAATAGGAGATAAAATGATAAAGTTATTGCCTCAGGAATTTAACTATATATTTTTAGATGGGATTGAAATCTCTCATCAAATATAGGACCAAAGTTTGATGCCTCTGAAGATAGAATTGTGCACAAAACCTAGGCCAATTGCATCTCTACTTAACTTGGCTAACAAGTCATATCTACTACAAAGGATAATCTCAAATGAAGAAGAGGTCCAAGTTCAATGAATCTGAGAAGCCAGAAAATTATAAAAGGAGGTCATAATGGGACTCTAGCCCCATTCCCAACCAAGGATGTCCCCCACTTCCTCTCTCCCTCTTTTCTCCACTCTCTTCCCCGCATTATGTTCTAATTTTATTTTTAAATGTATTCTAGATGCTTGTTCCAAAAACTAGGATTTTTAGGTAAGAGTGTTTCTGAGAGGTCATTGTAAAAGAATATGCAATCGATGCTTCATATTTAGTAGGAAAAACCTAAGTAGTCTTCTTTTTAGTTTTATGTTATTATTTCTATTTCTTTTCTGATTGTCTTTTTTAATGGGCTTTTAAAAATAATAATAGATTTGTCTTTGAGCCAAAGGGGGCAACCTTCGTTTTATGCTCTTGATGAAATGATTTTGATCATCTTTGCTTATTTTGATCAATTATGCTTACTGTTGTGTTTCCCTTGGCAGTTTTTTTTAGTTTGATAAATGATTCTTAGGAATGTTCATTTTTTATGAGGTGAGGGTGATCTTGGACTTTTTGATATTATTTTTTTATTAAAAAGATTTTTTCCAAAAGACAAACTTTTTAGATTAGAAACATTGATTTGTTTATGTTCTAAGTTATATTCAGTAGATTCCAAATGCTCCGATCTGTCATATTATCTAATTTTTCTTTATAATTAATTGCATTAGTTCTCTGATTTTTCAAGTTCTACGTCAAATCAAACTCTTTATTTTTTTTGATCTTTTGTATAAAATTTTAGTTTTTTAATTTAAGTTGATTTGGTTCTCTATGGGATCAATCTAATTTTGCCACTGTCTATTACTGATAACTGTGCACTTACAATATTACTGATTTAAAATCACATCAGTATAATCAAGGAAATTTGGAATGAAATTGAAAATAAAACCAAACAACTAAATCACATCAAAGTAAAAATAATCATAATAATAATAATAAATTAAATATGAAAAAGAGTAGAACATCTGGAATCCACTAGGCACCATTTAATTTATGAAATAATTCTAACTTATCTCAGATTATAACTAAGATTAGAAACAAATAAATGTTTATAATATGGAATATTTGTCTTTCTCAAAAGTCCCTTTTTTAATTAAAATAGAAATTAAAAAACCCAAGAATTCCTTCAGTTCAAGATTTAATAAAAACCCAAACATTAACTATAAAAAAAAATCCATAAACCATTAAAAGAAACTATTCCTAAGCATGGCCTATCAAATCTAAGCATAGATACTTAAATTTTTTATTTTTAAAATTAAAGAACCGAAGTTTGCCCCATTGGCACGAAGGAAAGTCTCTTAAATCATTTAACACATATTAAAAGAGACATTATAAAGAACTCATTCATAAAATAAGTATAAAAGAACACTTTGCTTCATGCATAGCTCCCATCAAAAATTTAGCTGGCCATTGCAAAGAACACTACTTGAATCTTCATCAATAACATTGTCTTTACAAGATCTCTCTCAAAAGGTCTCTTTATCAAAAAGTAAAGTCCTTGGACAAGGCTCAAGGAATACCTTAAAAAAATAAAATAAAATAAAAGATAAAAGGGGAAGAGAATAGATGGCAAGAAGGAGAGAGAGCCAGAGAGAAAGAAAGAGAGAGAGAGAGGTGGTTGGGACATCCCAGAGAGGAATGGACTTCCCCCCATGCAATCTATTTTGTTTTTTTTTTCTTCATCTTTCCTCTTTCCACTGAACTCCTCCTGGAAATCTTACCTGTGACTCTTAGTTAGAAAAAAATGTGAGAGATTTTTAGCTTCCAAGATTGGAATCTCTATTTTTTTGCTCACAAAGTTTTTTAATTTTATCTATTTTGCAATCTTCAACAATAGCCCCACTTAGGATCATGGAGGAAACTTTCAATTTATTTGCAATCCCATATAAAAATACACAGTCAATTTTCCAATGTCATAACTTTATCGATTTAGATCCAATTTGTGAAATCCTAGACTCCACGAATATCTATTCCAAAAGAACTTTCCAACAGCGGGTAGATTGGCCCAATCTAACATTCAGTTTGAAAGGTATGACTGTTTTAAACTATGTTATCCTTGATTAGTAAAACAAGAATATTAACTTTTAAACCTTCCTTATTTTGGACTCTTTGTCTAGAAAATCTCATCTTTTATCTTTCAATCTCACACTTGGATTAGATTTCAAAAGATAATAGTATCTTTACATCTTGCAATACATTTGAATTCCAAAACCCAAGGAGACGATGGCTTTGCGTCTCTTTCAAATTTTTATCTCTTTATCACCAAGACTTTAGTAATTATTTTCTTCTTAGAGCTCTTTCAAATTTTTATCTCTTCATCATCAAGACTTTAGTAATTATCTTCTTCTTGGAACCTTCCTCGATTTATCCAAAAAGTAAATCAAATTAATTCAAAATTAAGACCAATGTGGACCCCTCATGTGGGATGTCCCCTATGCTTTGATGGTGGGCCATGAGTGGTCTTCTACTCTAACTAGGATTCTTCTTCAAATTTTCTTCCAAACTTTGCAAATCCCAGAATTTGTATTTCTGCTATGATAAACTTAATTTGAGAAATAGTTAAGAGTCCTGATGCAACTAGGATTCCTATGGAGTCCTAATGGACTAGGATTCCTTGAAATTTTGAAAATGCATTAAATCATGGTTTTCACGAAATTATGCAGAAAACTGGATGACTTTACTTGAAATTCCGAATTTTGAAGCCAAGTTACATAAAATCATGAAATTAAGTTAAAATAGTGCATTTATCCTAGTTAAGTCCATAATTCTATATGAAAAGATGCATTTAATGTGTAATTTTATGGACTTAATGGTCACTAAATGGTTGACCCTAAATCTTTTTTTATGCAAATATACATATTCATAAAAGGTACCGGTACATGCATTACTTGCCAGAACATGTTGGAGATGCATAACAAATGAAGATCTTTTGTGTACTATGATTTTGAAGACCAAGTATTGTCCAAATAAATCACTATGAGAGGCCAAATTTAGGAAAGGTAACTCTTAGTTCTAGAGAGGTTTTGTGGGTTGTCACGCCCAGAGCCACAGATTTCAATGATTAAGGCGACTCCCGAGGCGTGGCATACGTAATCCCGTGGCAATTCATACGGTACTGAGACATGTACGAACCACCACAAGGGAAAAAGCATAGATCTCACATGTGAGGACTGACATGTAACACGTGTTCATTTAAAACATTTGCGGAAGCCTGTCTATTTTTTTTCCTATACTTAACAACATCATGTACAATTCAGATTTTAAGATATGGTATTAAGCATAATTGAGTCTATTAAATTGAAAATTGTAAACCAAAGATATAGAACTTAAAATAGTATTTTATATGAAACATAATCCCATGCAAAATTCTACATGACCAAAATACAAATGTCTACATGAATGATCCAAAGTAAAAATACATGGTGTGACCGAATACATAGGATTTAAATACAATCCGAATAAGAGATACATATGTCCATCAAATCAAATAACATAATGACAATATGACATAATGGCGTGATGCATAAACATAGCCATACCCATGGGATATTCTATCATGTTCCAAAAATAAACCCATGATGCTCTGCGAGATAGACAACTGGAAAATGTTGTCAAGTCTACACTACTATATTATACCCTAGAAAGTCTTTGGAAACTCGTTTACGGGTGCGTATGAGATGGAATCAGTACTTAAACCTATTTGTAATACTAAGGGTAGCACTGTTAACATGACGGTTAAACAAATATAGGTGCATATAAAACTATCATGTTGTATCAAATGAATTAGAGACATATTAATTAAAAAAGAGCAACAATCGTAAGCTAGGCATGTTATACATGAGTAAGTATGAGTAACAAATCATAAACAGGATATCGAAACTTACTAGTTGGCATCCACAAGGCTATATTCTCCCCAAAGAGAGCATATCATCTAGAGAGAGCGTATAACATACGTATGGGAATTACGGTATGGGATTAATCTAGCTTCCCAAGGAGCGCCGACCAACTCCTTCATAACTACTGCAATAGGAACATAAAGAATATCCGAATTGGTCCCGTCAAACCTAATAAGGGTATAACCTAAGTGGTGCCGACTCAACATATCAAGACCATCTGAGTTCATATCATACATACTTATCATCATATCATACATGAGGGATTTTCAGTCTTGAGAACATATTCATTCATAAAATTTAGAATTAACAAATAATTAATAATCAAACAATGCAGACTTAAATGAGCTAATAGAGCTCAAACCCTCTCAACCTTAGCTACACCCATTTTGTCTCACAAGCCGTACTCAATAGAAGCTCCAGCACTAATTTTGCCTCAAGGTTCGCTAGGAAGAATGGGTACATAATTAGATCATGTTGAGGGCAAGATTGCTGAACAATATGAATACAATTAGATTGAGCAATTATCAAGGATAGTTACTAGCCAACCTTATGCTAAATAATCCGTGTTTCCAAGGTCATTCAATACGATGTATTCATAAAACATCCAGTGTCGTTGTGTTACCAAAATCTCAGTGTTACCTTGTGTATGCAAAAGACACCTCTTCTTATGCCAACATCCATGACGTGACATTGGAAACTAACCGGAAAATCAAGAAGGAATGAGTGACATCTCAGCACTCTTCCTTCTTAGTAGTTGATTACCGTTGGGCTAATTTGTTTAAGATAAGGATACCATTTCTAAGGCCCTATATGGTCTTTAATTATATTTAATGTCCTAAAGGTAGGATTTACTTTAAACATGCCTCTAGGGTCTTAGTAGAATGCTAAGATAGTTCTTAATTAATCCCCCCCCCCCAAAAAAAAACATTTCCTTAAAATAGCTTTTATTTTCATAAAATAAGTATGCTCATATAGAGCTTGCCGTAGAACATTGTGAGTGACTTCCGTAGAGGATTTTGGACTAAAAGAATACTAAATAATTCAAAATATACGAATAAGTCATTCTTTATCCCATAAAATAGTTTAAAGTAATACCCATTGTTCCATTCATATTAATACTTACCGGAGCTTCGATAAGACCTCATATTATGATAATTTTGGATATTATTATGGTTGTAGAAAATTTAGATAATCTAATGATAAATTTTGGAATACCTCAGCTCCACCAAAGATCAAGAATGTAGCCTCTCCTTATACCCCGCGATGGACTATGGAAGGTCCTTTTTAAGTTATTTAAACTAATCTTTAAATAAAAGTTCAACTTAAAATTTCTGATACTTGACCGATCAAGTAGGGTGTCCGACTGGTTGGACATCTTCCAGAACGGAAATTCGACCGATCGGGCTTCAGGACCAACCGGTTTGCCTTGAAGCACTCTGCTCTGAGAGATTCAATTTCAAATTGAATTCTCTTCTTATTCAGTCAACTTCCCCTGCATTCAAACACCAAAGGAGACCATCCATACTACATTTTGGGTCTCCCCACCATCCATTTTCATCATTCATTCCACCATCTAATCATTATCACAAGATCAATCTTACACAACCTTAATTAAAGATGAAAGAGCTGTAAATGGGTACATGCAAGGAACTTATCAAAAAGAATAAATCAACCATACATGTAGAGAATATGCACCTTTATACTTGCCTTAAGTTCAGTGCTTTACTCAAATCAATTTGCCCCTTAGTAAGATGGTGGAGAAGGCTTCACTAGAGATTATCTAAAACATGCATTGAGAGCAATGAGAATAAATGTGATGCATGCATGCTCAAAGCTTGAATCTTTTAGCCCCATTGAACTCAAGAACTGAAATGGTGATGGGGGTTTCCTCACCTCAAGTCTTCTACAATCATAAGGAAGGAAATGAGGCTTCAGATTCCAAAGAAGAGAACAAGAAAAGTGAAGAGGAAGAAGAAGAAGCTCAAATCCGTTGCATGCAACACTTCAATCTCCCAATCTAGAGAGTAAGTGAGGGAGAGAGCATGGGAGCAAGAGAGGAAACCGATGACTTCAGCATAAATGGGGGAAGAAGAGAAGGAGGAAATGGGTTTCTTGGTTTTTAAATGGATTGGGTTTCTAGAAATTACAAACAGGCCCTATAGTTTTATATATTTCCAGTTTAAGTCAGTTGGGCTTAAAATGGGCCGAGATGAATCCGAATTGAGTTGGGCCAAACATGAAAGATGACCCACAAGATGAGACACACTTAATGCAATTAATATGTTGTCAACATGATACAAACTATGAGACTCTAAATTACAAGAAAGTCCTTGCCTACCTAGGTTTAGTCAATTCTAACCCAATTACCTATCCATGACCCAATAGAAATTAAAAGCAAAATAAATTAAGACTAAAATACATTAATTAATAGAAAATCAAGTTTAATTAATATAAATTACAATTAAGTTGGGTCAAGACGTTACATGGGTGTTGTCAATTTCATAATGATAATGTAGAATGGACTATTTGTGATGGTTCAAATATTTCAGTCTGGAATGTAATTGGATCACTTGTGAGCTAGGTCTTAGAAAACTAGTTTCTAAAATCTCTAATCCAACTTTGAAAGTTAGAGACCTCTGAAGTAATAATGGATCTTAGAATGTATCTATGATCTCAATTGTTTCCAATAACCCTAAGGATGTGGATGACATTCTTAAAATCTATATTCCCAGGATGGGAATGAAAGATAAGAAAGTGTGCTCTTTTTCTAAAGATGCAAATCTCTAAACCAAGTCAGCTTATAAAATTCTCTCAAACAATTGACAACAACAATAACAAGTTAGCCTATAAAATTCTCTCAAACAATTAACAACAACAACAACAATAATGTCATGATTAATTGGAAGCAAATTTGAAAAAATCCTTTGCCCCAAAAAATTTTGCTTTTTGGTTGGAAATGTCTTCATAGGGCCATTCTTGTTAGACAGTTGCTTGAATCTAAAACAAATTTATGTTCTACTTTATGTCCTATCTATGAAATTGAGGAGGAGACAATGGAACGTGCCCTTTTCCTTTGTGATCATGCTAGGGCAGTTTGGTTTGGTTCTAATACTGACTATCTATCTCATTTTGATAAAAATGTTGGCACTGTGGAATATCGGTGGAAGAAGTTTATAGATGTAAAGAATAAGGCCTATTTGGTAGAAGAGATTGACCTTGTCTCCCTTGTTCTTTCAATTTGGTGGGAATTATGGAAGGCTAGAAACAATTTCATCTTAGAGAAGAATGTATCCACCCTAATAAGATAATCACCTGAATTCAGAATATTCATAAAAATTTTGGGGAAAAAATGTTAAAGTCTTATATCCTTCTCAAGGAGTTCCAAGAATTTCTTCTTTAGGCTCTATGGATAAGAATTTAGTTTTCACGGATGCAACATTAAATATGGGAAATCCAGCTATGATTTTTTCATGACGTAATAAAATTATCCTTTGGTTGCATGTGCTTGCTTTGGGCCTAGGATCTCTTCATCTAAAGAAGCAAAGGCGCGGGCTATTCTCTTTTGCGCTAAAGGAAACAAAACATAGGGTATTTTCTAAGATCATGCCTCTTTTAGATGCTAAAGAAGTTGTTGAATGCGTTAAAGGGAAAGACGGTTGGGACATCAACCTCATCATTTTTGACATTAAATTTTTGAGTCATTCTTTCTCCCCTAGTATTGCTAATGAAATTGCTCATATTTTGGTCAAGTAATGTAACTCTTTTGGCAAGAGTTTCTATTGGGAGGACTATTTTCTAGAATGGTTATGGGATAGCATCTCCTCCCTATAATTTTTATTTTATGCTTGTTTTGTTTCTTTGTTTTGTTTTAATGAAAGTTTATTTACCCAAAAAAAAAAAAAAAGGAACCTGTACATGCAGCTGTGGCAAAGTGGCTTAAGCCCAAGTTCTTGGAGAAGCATATGTAGGTTGACCAGGCATTGTGGCTTTTGACATGGTAAATGGCAATATAGATGCCATTTTTTATGACAACAGGTCTTGGTTAGAACTATGTTTCATCAAGTTCAAATCAAGACTTCATGCACATCAGGGTTATATGTATACATTGATTATCTTGTGCGCCCAATGTGCATCTTGCATTGTAGGAGTGGGGCCCACCTGATGGTCCATCCAACTACACCAAACACATGCACCACCCCCTTAATTTTACCTGCCTCTAGGGTTTTGTGCCCATCCAAATAGACTAGACCGTTGGATTAGTTACATTCCCATTCGAATAGACTAGACACCTTTGAAATTCTAGGGCCTATATGGAGATGAAAGAGGTGAGGGATGAAGCTAATTTTTTGTAGAGAGGAGAGGCCCAGAGAGATCTTTCGATCGCCGCCTGTCCCAAAATATATATAAATGGAGAATATTAGTATGCCTCTATCCCTCAAAATAGGGTGAGGGAC
Source organism: Sextonia rubra (assembly GCA_037013555.1). NCBI lineage: Eukaryota > Viridiplantae > Streptophyta > Magnoliopsida > Laurales > Lauraceae > Sextonia > Sextonia rubra. Next base: position 130,722,140 of record JASUAD010000001.1, read on the forward strand.
ACTTCCATATTTTGATATGTTAATGTACAAAAGATAAAAAACAATATGAAAAGAGGAATGCTATGTACAAATAGAGAAAGCCATGTAAGAATCTCTCACCCTATGGTGATGGAATGATGCATAATGACATTATTCAAAATAACATTCTCCTATATATATATATTTATCCTCATATATATATATATATATATGCATGGTAATATTCCCCCCATATATATATATATTGATATATATTTTGAAAAACCTCCACCGAGCATCCGTGCCCACAATAAGGTCACGATAAGGTGAGCACTGTTTTCCAAAACTCCTAGTGGGGCCTAACTTATGATTTATCCAAGTAGACTATAAACAACTACCTCCCATGATAATCACCGACCCCATGTTTAGCACCTATCCAATTTGATTGGACCGTTGGATCGGCTTACACTTATTTTGGATAGTAAAAACTTATCGACCATTGATCAAGTGATTAGGATGATGATTTGCGCATCCGTCACCATGTATGTGTGGGTGGAGGGGGGATCGATCCTCAATTGGGGTCCGTAGTGGGCCCCACTAGAAAGTGGTGCTCATGTGCTCAGTAGAGAAGCTCCCTCTATATATACATAAATAAATACATATATACACACTTTAGAACTAGATCCTCAGATTTTGGAACCACATGAACCAAAACCAATGTCTGGATCGACCGAAGTATACTCAATTCTGGAGCCAAAAATTAAGTGTCATTACTCAGACCTTAATATCATTGGTGATGTTTGCGTAAATGGGTACACATTTCCAATTTACCATCCTCTACTTAGAAGGTCACCGAGTTGAGTGACTTGGGTGAGTCTGAATGTGTTCCCATACTCGCCCAGATGATACCCATACTCGCCGGATGAGTAGTTGATTAGACTCAACTCGACTGATTCAGCTCACCTGACTCGTGATTTGGGCAGCAGAGTGGACTAAACAAGAAAACGGGATGAGACGGTAGTCTTCATTCTATGATTCTAGACTGCCTTTTGGCGTCCATGTTGGATATGAAACCCTCTAATGTTTATGCTCTGTCCAATGCCAACATTTATTGTATGTGGGGCGGACTCATGATATATCATGTGGGTGCGGTCGCACTATGCAGATTTTAAAATGTCTTGAGAGGGCCATGGCCACGTCTCACGTCCTAAACAAACCAGCCGCACCACCCATATATTCTCCTAACTCCTATAACAACGTCTCCATTTGAACCCCCAAATTGCGAATCCTCCTGCCTGGGATTCCAGTTCGATGGCCACCTTCTCCTTATTGTTTGATTCAATGAACTAAATCAATTACGGATTTCAAGAGCTTTCCATATGTCTATGTTATGCGCGTTTAATCTACAGAACAAGAGTGTGTTAATCTGGAAATATTGATTATTCCTTGGCTGTAATTTTCGCTACATTTCATCATTTGCTTTTAGTTATTCTTTGGTTTTAAATTTTCTTGTCTGTACTCATTTGGATGCGCACTGGGAGTAGATGTTGATGGAAAATGTTCCAAACTCAATGGTGGGTTTAGATATTGCACTTCGTTCTCAACTAATTGTTTAATTTGATACATTAAAACCATGTCTATATTGCATATGTCTTCTCATATAGCAGATATTTTCGTGAATAGCTCTGAATTTCCTTAATATTGATCAAGATATTTAGTAAAAAGAATAAAGTTTATCATGATAATATCAAAATGTGAATTCTTGCTTGGAGGCATTTGATTACTTTAAAATTAAGCTTTTATTTTGCGATTTAGAGCTTATTTTACTTTTATAATTGCATTTTCTAATTTTAGAGTTATTTACAAATTTTAGCACCTCTCAAATGAAAATCTTGAGATGGTAGGGAAAATCTTCTCACATATCCTCCTGCATGAGTGTACATCTAGACTGTCCAAAGGTGGGACCCCACCTAAATTTCACTGGGCCGGCATGACGAACAAGACTAATCATATTGCATAGTGCACAGGTGCGCTGGAGGAAATCATCCTAGGTTAAAGTATCAACATGGATCCATCCATGAACAAGCAATAGATATCAGTCATATCCAGAGATGCAAATATTTCTTCGATTATGAGCCCAAAAAAACTAAATTAGAAAATATTTTAGGCTCCAATTCTAAAACAGGTCGAGATCTAAAACCTGATTCTGATTTTAATTGATAAACAGACCCAAGACCAAGATCCAGCCATTTGCCCATGCCACTCTTATATCTTAGATGCTCTATGCTATGATTCTGTCTATGAAAATATAGAAAATTGCACGTACTCGTTCGTTTGGTGTGCAAATGTTGGATATGGGTCGCCTGGCTACTACGCTCGTTGTTAGGTAGATGTTGTATTATGTCTAAATGCTTGAGTTCTGATCTCTTGTAAAGGAAAAACGTTGGGTAAGAGTATTTATTGTTGTAAACTGTAGCTCAAAATCACAAAATCAATTTCGATCAGATATTTTTGTGTTTAATCTTGAATGCAGTTGAATTTTATCTTTATTTTAAGAAAAAAAAAACGTATAACTGGTTGTGGAACCAAAACAAAAAATAGATCTCAGTCTTTCTAACAAAAATGGTTCCAAAACAGCAAACAGGTTTCAAGGTGAAATAAGATCCAAATTGGAACCATTCTTTAAAATACGGTTTGAATTTTGGATCTCATATAAATTTGGATGGAATCAAACCGACTTCCATCCCTAGTCATATCAGTGTAATTTGAAAAAATAATAAGAAAATAAATTCTTCGAATTTGAATTTTCTAGAGAATATGTGACCTATTTTCTTTACATCCTCGAAATGCTAGAAGATATTATTTTCAGCCTAACATAAATTTCCATAATTTTTGACATTATATAATGACTTTGTTTACTTTTTTAAGTATAATGAAATTTGTGTGTTTAGCTTAATGTAATACTTTATAGTTGTGTGTTCTTAGTATGAGTGTATTATTTCTCTTAACCATGCTTCATTATTTTACCTTTTATTCTGCTGAAGTCTTAAATTATATACAATATAATTAATTTCAAGTAATATAATTTTTTTAAAAATAATTCATAAACTATACAACTCTAAAAGTCAACACATTTATTGTTGTTAATCAATGAAGATGGTTCTCACATGTTACACTTCCATAAAATAGATATTATATGCAATATTTCTCACTCTTTGTCAAGCCTGTTTGGATGTATAACAATGAAGTGAAATGTGAAGATGAATGTTTTAAGAGGATTTTATGGAAAAAATGCCCATATAAGGCACCTGCACAAAAAGGACCCTATAGTTTTTAGTTCATAAAAGACGTCTAGGGGGATTTTTCCCATAAAATACTTATGTTCTAAATCATGGATTAGGAGTGACCACAATATTAGTTTGATGAAGTAATCCTACCCTTAACTTTTACCTTTTCAACTCTCTATTTTGTAAATTTATTATGATAAATCCAACAATGACTTATGTCAAAATTAGCATCAAAATAGGATTACTTTACCTATTCATAGGCCATAGATGTATGTAAAAGGATTAAATTGATCATAGATGGTTCAACCCAGAATACTTCAATACAAAAAATAAAAATAAATAAAAAATAAAATTAAACAAAGAAAGACTTTGGTGGGCAGGTCAAATTGGAAACTACCACTGACCTGTCTGTCCTAAATAATTCGCTTGCACTGCAGCTGCTTGTCAAGTCTCATTATAAACAAATAAAGACGCGTCTTCATAGTCCATAGAGACCGACCTCGTGCAATTTACAGCACTCAAATAATGATGCTGCACCAAATTCTGGTGGCTGTCTCTCATTCTAAATAAATAAACCCAGGTCTCCTTAGACACCGACCTTGTTCAATTTACAGGACTCAATTAATGGTGCTGCACCAAATTCTGGTAGGTGACTTTTTCTGTGAGTAAATGCAGCCAAAAGACCAGGATATGGTGAACAATGAGAATCATGTTGGGTTTGTCTTATATTCAGGGATTAACCCAATTGACGTATGGATTAGTCATCTATGATTTGAGGGCGTTTTGGTCAATTGTCCATGTTATATAGTGTTTGTAAGGATTTTTATATTAGCTAATTTATGGGTTGGACAAAACTTTGGTCCACTGGTGTTGCATTTTATATATGAGCAAGTTACCTACCATTGGAAATCTCGTTTTGAATAGATATCCATAGAGCCCAAGATTACGTCAAATGGAGCTAAAAGAGAGAAAATTATTGCCTTAGGAAGTTTGTAGAAAAATGTGTTGAATTTTCATCCGACCCATCGGGAAGGTATCCGACCGATCGGACCTGACCCCGTAATTTAATCCGACCGATTGGACCACAATCCGACCAATCGGACAAGTGCAGAAAATTCTGCTGTCTTGTGATTTTTAAGTCCGATTTAAAGGGAAACTTACTTCTTGTGTGCCAAATTCTTTCCTAATTGAAATACACTTATGAGGCACGAATTTGGGGCTATATAAAGGAGTTCTCCCTCAACCTTAAGGCATGAATACAGATCTCATTGTTCTAAGTAGATATTGCTTATTAGAGATTACTTTCTTTAGAGTTTCTTCATTGAAGAGTTGAAAGGCTAACGTTCTACTCTAGAGATCCTTGTTTTCTACTCCCCTGAGTTTAAAAGATTGTTGTAGGGAGTCAAGTGCAACATTTTAGAAGCCATCTAAGTGCTTGGATCTAAACAAAGAACAGCAAGGAGTCGTTGCAGCGGGATGTTGTACAAAGGAGTCACAAAATCCTTAGGTTGCGCGATAACTGGATAAAAGTTGTGAATATTCTCTTGTAACTATGGTATAATTTATAGTGCTTGGTTCTTGGTCGTGGTTTTTTCCTAGTTTGGGTTTCCATGTCAAAGTTGTGTTTTCTTGTGATGTGTGCTTTTGTTTGATTTATTTCCACTGCATAGTTGACTGTTTGCACACATAGTATTGAGATTAATTGCATTAATCCATTCTAGAGGATCTCCCTAAAAAAATCTTCAAGTGGTATCAGACAGGTTGCAATAATTCGATGTATTTGATCCTAAGAGATATCTAAAATAGTGCTCAATCAAGAACCCATATCCACTATGAAGCCTCCAATGTTTGATGGTTTAAATTATGTTTATTGGAAGCAAAAGATTATTGGGTTCATCAAGTCCATTGAAAATGATGTGTGGGATAGTTGATGAGTCTTAAGAAATACATCATTTCATGGTTATTATAAGAAATTTTAAGGGCTTATTCATTTGAAATCTCTTCATTTAGTTAAAAATCATGCTTTCATAGTTTTGAGCACCATTATATAGTTCTCATGAAAAAATGATTAAAAATCATCAATTTTTCATAAAATCATAAAACTTTCCATTTTTTGATATTCATTTTTATAAGGTTTTTCAAATTCATAAATTTCACATAAAAATGAGAAAGGTTTTTATTAGGGCCCATATTAACACATTGTGACTTTTGGTCAAAATCATTACTTTTAATAAAATGTAACTTTTCTTTGTAAGAAAATTGAAGAAAATGGACCCACATACATGTGCACATTTGCATACATGCTTGGATGTCAAAAGAGGGTCCCACTCTTCAATTGTTGCATGAATCTAAATTTGGATTTCAATAACTCAAATTGGAATAAAGAAAGGAAAGCCATGATAGAGAAAATTTAAGAAAAGAAAAGTCAAAGAATAAGAGATAAAAAATAGAAAGTCAATCCTGTTTTTATTTGGACAGCATGATTAAAACAATCATAACTCTCAAACCAAATGTCAAATCAGGACAATCTAGGTACCGTTAGAAAGCTTTTTTCAAGGAGATATCTATAGAACCCTAGATTACACCAATCTAAGCTACAACAACAAAGTTATAGCCTTGAGAATTTGGTTGTATATTTTTAGGCAAGATTGCATAAAATTGAAGTTTTGTTTTGATTTTAGAAAATAGGTGTGAAAAGAAATTTGCACAAGAAAAGGAACCAAAAAAGGAGCCCAAACACTATAAAAAAAGGATTAAACGGGAGAATTGTCTAACACACCACAAGCCCTCCTTCTCTTTCCATCTCTCCTCTACCCCAAGATGGGTCAGGCCAGCCCACTAAGGTCCCGTCCACTCCATCCATTCCATTCCATCATCTTTCTCTTATCCAATTATTCTCCCGTGGTGTGAAGCATAAAGATTAGATCCCAAATTGCACGCGAAGTCCCGTCTCTTTATTGATGTCTTAATCTAGGGTAAGGATAGTTTCTTTTTTTAGTTTAGTTGTTTTTGGAGATTATTGGTTGTATTGGTCCGTTTTAATTTAAAAGACACAATTAGTTAGGTCAAGGTGTCCCACCTTAGATTAGCATTGTGTGTTTGTGTGTGGTGAAAGTACACACTTGGTGTGGTGTTTTTTAGTCTTTTATTAATTCTGCCAATATGATGTTTTAATTTCCCAAAATAAAAGAAACTAGAATTCTTTTTATTTTATTTTTTTATCCTTTACCTTTGAATGATTTATTTCTGATTTTTAGTTTAATGCATGGTTTATTTATTTTTCTACAATTGGTGGTTTGATGAATTTTATAGTTTTGTGATTTAGTAGTTTAGGTTACTTTTTAGTTTAGGATTTTTAGATTAGGTTATATTTCTAATTTGTTATTTAATTTTCAGATTCGTGATTATAATTTAAATTTAATTTTCAAATTTAGTAGTTGTGTATTTGTATAGATTTTATTAGGCTAATACTAGTTTTTCAATTAGGACAGGCTATGAGATACATAGCTCCCTATGGATGCAATCCCAACTCACTGGGTAAAACTATAATTGAGTCTTGCACTTGAGGTCATGATCAATAGTGTTGAGGAAAGTTATTCAAAACTTAGTATTATTGCTAATAGGCAAATAGTTTCTAAGCCTAAAGCCCAATGGACTAAGGAAGAGAAACATGCCTCCAACTGCAATAATAAGGCCATGAATGGTATTTATAATAGAGTGTCTTCGTTGGATTTCTGCTTGTAAAACTATAAAAGAAGCATGGGATGTTTTGCATACTATTTATGAGGGTACTAATACTGTCAAGCAAGCAAAGATGCAGAGGTTAAATAAGTCATTTGAAACCATTGTAATAGAAAAGGATGAGACCTTCAATCAGTTCTACACTAGGCTGAATGACATTGTCAATTCTATTTTCAATTTCTGTGAAAAAATCCCTGAAAGTAAAATTGTCAAGAAGATTCTGAAGCCTTTTACTTCAAAATTTGATTAAAAGGTGAATTCTATTAAAGAAAATAAAATTTAGAAACCCTCACAGTGAATGAGTTGGTTGGAAATTTTCAAACTTTCAAAGAAAGCCATTTGAATAAAGGAAAATCAGTAAAGAATAACGGTTTGGCTTTTAAAACTTTCAGAGAATTTGTGAAGCAATATGAAAAGAAAATTGAGACCGAATCATATTCTCACAATGATATCACTGAGTTGATGGTTCAGTTTCAAAAACTCATGAAGTCTAAGACGGCTGAGTGGAAGGGATCGAAACCTAAAAAGAATATGACATTGACCAAGATTAAGGGTTTTGAGTTGCAAGGATATGGTCATTATACCAATGACTGTCCTCACAGGAAAAAGAATCCCAAGCATAAAGCTCTAAAAACCTGGGATGATAATTCTTCAGAAGAAAAGCAAGATCCTGAACCTAATTCTAAAGACAATGTAGATGGCAAGTGTATTGCTTTTATAGCAGATTCACTATATCTAATGATAGTTCTATTGAAGAGAATGCTGATAATGGACTTTCAGATGAAGAAGCTGATTGGGAAACAGAATTTAGAATTTTGCTGGACAAGTGTATGAAGATGAGTATGTTGTTTGAAAAAGAAGCTCTAAAGCGAAAAGAAGAGATTTTGTCTTTTAAGAAATAGTTAAAAAATACGAAATCAAAGGTTCACCTCTTAGGAGGATAGAAGAACTCCATGGCTGATAAGCTGATTACTAAAAGTCACAAATATGGTTTACTAAAAGATGATTTTAAGAAGGTTGAGCAAGAGTTTGAAACCTTAAAAACTGACTTAAAGATTGTTAAGACTAAAAAAGAAACTCTGGCTGGGAAACTAAAGATTGCGTTATTTGAGCTGGATTCCACAAAAGCCTCTCTAGATAAGATGAATGCTTGTTCGAAGATACTTGAAGACATCTTGTGTATTCAGAAGCTGCCTAATGACAAGTGCGGTCTTGGTTTTGATGAGGTTGCATCTACCTTAAACTCTAATAGTAAATCTATTTTTTGTTAAAAGTACTACATATACTACTTCACATGTTGCACATGTTCATAATGTTGGTAGTAGTTCAAAAAAGGAGAATGTATATCATTCTTCATGCACATCTACTTGTCATCATTGTGGAACTAAAGGACACATTTATCCCCATTGCAAGAAGCTACATAGTTTGCCTAAGTATAAGCAATGGTGGAAACATTTGTCTAAACCAAAGGTCAAGGCAAGAGCAATTTGGGTTAGGAAGTCTAATTTATTTGCAAAAATTACTCACACTGTACTGAAAGATCAAACTACACAAATGTAGGTGGCTACATCCAAAAAACCCTAATCAAGCTGATCAAGCTCCCATCCGAGGCGCTACTGGAAAGATACAATTAAGGGAAGTTGTAATTGAGGAGGAACTATTGCTGGATCTAAGTTGACAATTTTGCTACATGATAATCATTGGCATTGTCAATTATGGACAAAAAGGAGGAAAATTTAGAATTTTTGTGAACTTTGATGATAGATGGAGATGAAAATGGTTTCTCCTGTAACTGGTGAAGAGCTGATTGTAAAATTTTTTTTGTTTTTTCAATTTACTCAATGTATTTTTTGTTTTATTTTTTGATAGATTCATTATATAAGAAGTTTTGTCTATAATTGCCAAAGTGGAAATTGTAAGGGTTTTTGTATTGGCTAATTCATGCGTTGGACAAAAATTGAGTCCATTGGTGTTGCATTTTATATATCTTTGAGTATGGATAGTGGTTTGAGTCACCGGATGCACTAAAGTGAAAATTTTGAAGAAAGAGAAACAAATTGAAGTGTTTTTCTATGGATAACATGATTTAAAATGGTTATATTTCACAAACAAAACATTGCATATGAGCAAGTTATCTACCATTGGAAAGCTCGTTTCAAGTAGATATCCATAAACCCAAGATTGCGTTAATCGGACTAAAAATATAAAGTTATTGCCTCGGAAAGTTTGCAGAGAAATGCACTGAATTTTCAACCCACCCGTCAGGCAGGTATCCAACCGATCAAACCTAACCCAGTAATTTAATCTGACCAAGCAAACCGCAATCCAACCGATTAGACAAGTGTAAAAAATCCCACCAACTTGCGATTTTTTAGTTTGATTTAAAGGGAAACTTACCTATTGTGTGCCAACTCCTTTCTTAATTGAAATACACTTATGAGGCACGAATTTGGGGCTATATAAAGGGGTTCTCTCTCAACTCTAAGGCAAGGAATACAAATCTTATTGTTCTAAATAGAGATGACTTATTGGAGATCACTTTCTCTAAAGTTTTTTATTGGGGAGTTGAAGGGCTGAAGTTCTACTCTAGAGATCCTTGTATTCTACTTTCTAAGTATAGAAGATTTTTGTGAGGAGTCAAGTACAACATCTAGAAAGCATCTAGGTGCTTGGATCTGTAACAGAAAGTGGCAAGGAGTCATTATAACGGGGTGCTGTATAAGGGAGTCACAAAGTCCTTAGGTTGCGGGATAACTGGATAAGGGTTGTAAGTATTCTTTTGTAACCATGATATGATTCATAGTGCTTGATTCTTGTCATGGTTTTTTCCCAATTTGGATTTCCATGTAAAAACTGTCTTCTGGTGGTATGTACTTTTGTTTGATTTATTTCCACTTCTAGTTGATTGTTTGCATGCATAGTACTGAAATTGATTGCATTAAGCCATTTTAGAGGATCTCTCCAAAAAACCTGCAATGTTATTAAAATCCTAACCCTAAGACACAAAAGGGGACAAGGGACCACATGCACAATAGAGAAAGGAACTGACATGAGTTTTTCCATGTACATAGATGGTTTTATGGTATTTAAAGGAGCCAAGTGATATTGAAATTTTCAATATATTGGATTGGTCGAAAGTTAATTCAACAAAATATCAAGTTATTTCCAAAATGGCTTGTGACATTTTAGTAATTCCAGTTTCAACAGTTGCTTTTGAATTAGATTTAGTACAGGAGGAAGAGTACTTGACTAATATAAAAGTTGTTCAAAAATCGAGATTGTAGAAGTCTTAATTTGCACAAAAGATTGGATACGTCCGCCGCAACATAAAGACAGTAATACATTAGATGTTCTTTTAGATATTCTAAATGTAGATTAAATAAAGAGTTATTGTTATTTGTTATATATTTATTATCATTTATAGAATTATTATTATTCACTTTATTTTTATTTTGTAAAAATGATTTTATCGCACCACCAATGCCTTAAAAAAAAAAAGTTTCAACTCTGCCATGCTGCCTTTTTCATTGCATTACAAGTCTTGAGTCTGGACAAAGGATGAGGGTTAGTAGAAGGTTGGTTGGTGGTGGTGGCATAGGCTGTTGCATAGAAAAGATTTATTTCCATTAAAGAAAAAGAATTCTCCTTTTTTCTGGCCCTCAACCGGCTGTAGCCCTTGAGGGTAATGTAAGGGCCTAAAAATTATAGGCCCGCTATGAAAGTCGTGGGTTTTTACTCATGGGTTTTTACTCGGTTAGGCTTGGCTCGCACATATGAGGGTAGGATAAAGGCTTATCTTAGCCCTGCCCTTTGACAGCCCTAGTTTTACCCAATCATGTCGTTGTATCTTCATGTTTGTAATTCTTTACTTGTATTTGTGTTGATTTGTGTATTTGTGCATTTTGTCGATAACAAGTCATCCGTCGGCTCCGCTATGCCACCCAACAAATCAGATGGCTACATATTGTACCATAGGACCCAGTAACTATTAACAAAACAATTAATGTGTTTGGAAGCAGGATAAATTTTTTAGTAGAATTGGATAGCTAATACCATGCAAGCCCATCCAATGGTATGATTGCATGGGATGGAATTCCATTTATTCCAAAGGTGAATCCAATCTCACATTTGGTTGTGTCCAGATAAATGAGGAACAAGAGACAAAAAGATCTAAAATAAATAATCCCACCCCCCACTCAAAGCCAACTTAGGGCGGATAGGGACAAAAAGACCTAAAAAATATAATCCGACCTTCACTCAAAGCCAACTCTAGTTATCCCACCTCCCAACTGGGATTATCTAAGCCCCCATATTAGGTATTAATTCACTGTAGTGTCAGGACCAGGATAATATTATCCCAGGCACTAAAAATGCAAAAAAAATAAGGGATTAGTGGGACAAAATGCAAAAAGTTGCTTATCCTCCCATTTATCCTCCACCCGTATCCTGCATCCAAACACATCATAAATGGTTAAAGATTATGCATCAAAATAACTATATATTTTTCTCTATAGGTCAAGCGAGCATTTTATATTACACTGATTTAATTTGAATTTCTCCTTAATCATATACAAAGGTGTCTGTGTAACTAAGTAGGTTTGCTGGCCCAGCACAAAGTAAATAACATTTTAGAATCTCAGGAACGTGGCAAATGGCTGCCTGGATCTCTCTCTCTCTCTCTCTCTCTCTCTCTCTCTCTCTCTCTCTCTCTCTCTCTCTCTCTCTCTCTTCTTTAGTAGAAGATCATTTTCATAATTGTTTGGTGCCACGTTGACTTAAAGCATTTTTGCCCAATGTTGAAAATGTGGTTATTAGTATAATATCTGCATGAGATGATATTGTGATAATTTTAATTTTAAGTTTGTACTTTCACCAAGATTGTAGATATCGTTGAAGTTGTATTATTAACATAAAAGATAAAGTTGAAAATTTTAAAAATAACCAAATATTCTATCAATTTTTAGAATATTAAGGGAGGAAAAAAAGAGGTTACATATATCTATGTGATGGTGTAAATAGTAAGCTGTGCATTTACAAGTGCTTACCAAATTATGACTCGAACTTGATGCAGAAAGTGGATTAGAATCAACTTGATACTTTAAAATAAGTCAGTCAATCGTTTGTTTAGATGTTTAAAAAAAAATTGTTTTTTATGCATGCCCCCTTTAATAGTTTTAGAATTTAGAAATAAGGCCATGTGGTTTCAATACATACTTGTACAATTTTTCTTTGTCCTAATACCTTCCATATCCTAAAATAAGTAATTTTGACGGTAGTGAGTTAGGACCCCAAGGTTTGTGCTAAATTTGTATTAAAATGATAGCTTTGCCCTTGTATCCTTAAAGGAAAAAATGGGTACATCATTATCTACAAATTCCAACGATCTCTCTCTAAGGATGTAAGTAAGTTTTTGATTCTATGACGCGGAGGTTTCCAACCATTAATAATAGGATTTCGGTCCTCATTTAGCTTCAAATAGGTAAATGGATCCAGGTTTGGGTCCTCTTTTTCAGACTTATGACCTAAATGGGTCAAGCTCTGTTAGAATATTTGCATTGTCTAAATTCTTGTTAGGACATTTATATTGGCTAAATTCATGGATTGGTCAAAACTTTGGTCCACTAAGTTGTATTTTATATTTAGAATGGCATGTGGTTAGGTGCTAAATAATATGAATTAAAAATAACGCAAATTGAAGTATTTTTCTAATGACAACATAGATAAAAAAAGGACATATCTCACAAACCAAGCATCGGATTGAGGCAAGCTACCTACCATTGGAAAGCATGTTTTGAGTAAATATCCATAAACCCAAGATTACGTAAATTGGAGATAAAACGACAAAGTTATGACCTCTAGAAGTTTACTGGCGTGCTCAAATTCAAGCACGCTCGAGTGCACCTAAGACCAGGCTCGAGTGCCAAATGCAATGGCGAGCGCGCTCAAGCACCCACTGGATTGTGATCAAGCACACGGACAGTAGAAGCCCACTAACCCACATCAAAGCCTTTCCTATTTGTGTTAGAATCGTTTGTTTCACTTGGATTTAGTTTCTAAACCTAAAGCACAAATTATGGGCTATAAAAAGAGGGCTTCTCTCAACCCTTTACAACACACCACATAGAGCTGTCCTTTTTCTAAATTAGGGATTGCCATTTGAGGGATTGTCTAGAGTTTCCACATAAGATTGGGCTGAAGGCTTCAAGTTCTAGTGTTAATGCTTCTACTTCTTCATAAGAGATTTTTGACTTTTACTTCCTTTTAGAAAATTGTTCTCTAAGCGTAGAGACTTGTTCGTTGTGGAGATCAAGGCATTGATAGCAGGGCACCAAAGGACTGCGTGCTGTAAAGATCTATCAAAAATAACTACAACACCTTGTGCCGAGGGATTGACTATAGGTTTGTGACTATATCTTATACCGCAAAAGTTAGTGATTGATTTTGTCCACTTTGAACTCGTGGTTTTTTGACGTTTGGGTTTCCACGTTAAAATTGTATATTGTTTTCTTTGTGTGATTGATTGCTTTATCATTCAACTGTATAGAAGTAATAATCGAATCACAATCTAGAATAAATCTCAGGTATTCTAAAACTTTCAGCTGGTATCAAAGTAGGTCACACTAAATTGTTGTGTTGATAAAAAAGATTTTCTAAAATGGAATTCAACAATAAAGAAGGCTCTTCTACTGTAAGACCTCCTTTAGTGAAAGGTGCTGTTAACTATGCTTATTGGAAAGCATGTATGATAGCCTTTTTGAGATTAGTAGATGAAAGGTTTGGAAAATAGTGTTGAATAGGTATTCCTTGCCTACTGTCACTATTGAAGGACAAACTATTGAAAAGCCTATGGCTTCATGGTCCAAAGATAAAATCCATGTGTGTAATTATAATAACAAAGCTATGAATGCTATATACAATGAAGTATTAATGACTGAATTTCATAGGATCTTACTTGTAAGAATCCAAAAGAGGCATGGGACACCATTCAAACAGTTCATAAGGGTACTGAAAAATTGAACAAAGCGTGTCATCTGCTTTTAAATTGTTAAGGATGAGTGATGAGAAGAGGTTTGATAACTTTTATACTAAGTTGAGTAATATTATCAATTCAAGTCACAACCTAGGAGAATCTATTCCTGAAGAGATGATTATGAAAACGATTCTTAAGTCTCTCCCGGTTAGTTTCAATCCCAAGATTATTACAATTACTGAATCTAATAAACTGAATAGTTTGAAACTTGATGAGTTGGTTGGCAATCTCCACACGTTTGAGACTAAATTTATTAACCATCAATCAACACCAGCTGGACTTGCTTTGAAAACTACAAAAAATTACAAGTTTTCCAAAGGTTTAAAGAAAGTGAAAGTTACATCTGAATCTGATTCTGAAGAAGGGGATATGCAACTATCTTCTAACTCTGTACATGTCACACTCCGATCCCCTTTGAGCCGGTTTAGTGGCTCATTAGAGTCTTTTTGTGTTGTTTATTTCTTTTGGGCTTGGTTTCGGGTCCTGGATAGGTAGTTAAGTAGCCTTTGAGCTGGGATAGGTTCTAAGCCCTTTTTTATAATTTTGCAATGTCTTTGAATGCATCGTATTTGCATCATCTTGGTGTCAGCACGTGTATTTTGTTGAGCTCATTATTTTCCGTAACTGTCTCAAACCCATTCGGAGTCAATTGGACGAGTTGGACCCTCATGTGACTTGAATCGTAAATAGCTTAAACCATCGGACTTTGTTTTAAACTCCAAAACTATATGTATGAGTCATCAATCCAGATGTCTTCATTCCTGCTCGTTTCCTTCAACGTGGATGCTCAAACCAGGGAGAGCTCCACGTCTTCAGTCTCTCACCTTCACTTCTCTTCCTCTCTGGGTTGGTGTTGGGTTCTCTCTCTCTCTCTCCTCTCTGTCTATGCTTTGAAGTAAGTAGGTTCTTCAATTCTTCTTTTCCAATTTGGATTTTCCATCTCTCTTGCTGTGTTCTCATACTTGCATGTGTTGTTGCTTTGCTTTGCTTGGCTTTTTAGTTGGATTGGAGCTTGCCTTCAGTGGTTTGACAAAGCTTTGAGGCAAGTATAAGTACAAGAATGTATAACACATATGGGTATATTGCTGAGTGCTGTAATTCTCTTGTTCTTACATGCTTGACATGATCTACAGCCTAATTCTATCACTTTAGCTTCATTGGAGCTCGTTTTGCTTAATTTGCACATGAAATTGCAGTTTTTGTAACTATCTCAATTTCTTTTCTGTATTGTACAGCCAAGCCATAACGTTGTACGGCTCAAACTCCAGAGACTCGAGTTTTTGAATTTTGTCCTACGGCTAGGCTACGGCTGAACCGTAAATTGTTCTACGGCTGAGCCGTAAGCTAACCGAGACCCAGCCGTGAATTAACACTCTGATCAGTCGAAACTTTCTGATTCCAGTACTGTCACGACCCGAGCCCAGAAATCGGGGGTTAGCGAAAAGCTAAACCGGTGACACACGTACTCCCGTGCACGTGCACCCAAACCCAGTCCAGATGCACGCCCACAAGGGATCTAACACGTGCGAACTAAGCGTACGCGGAAGCTGTACATATCATAGCAAGCAACAAAGAAAATAGCGGAAGCTAAAACAAATGCGGAACGGAAAAGACAAGACAAATACACTGATATAAAACCAAATACACACCAAAACTAATATATACAAAATACACAGAATACAAGTCCAAAGTCCAAAGTCCAAATACAAATACAAATCTCTCAAAATCCCAAAATGAAAAGCCACTGGCAGCATGCATGAACGCACTCGGCAGAGATGATCAGGCCCACTCTGCCAAACCTGAAGGTGCCTCTACACTCGCCCCTGCAGCCTCCTCGACCGCCGGGGAGCTGGGCAGGGTATCTGTGCCTGCAACACCACAGACAACACAAATGAATACAACGATCCAGCAAATATAAGTAGCAGAGATGAAACACTCATAGTATCAAAGCTGAATAAGGACAGAATAGTAATCTCAGAATTTCATCTTAGTATGCTAAGCAAATCATGCATAGAAGTAAGGCATGATATGTGAATCAAACATAGAAATACTGACTAAGTGGCTACTACGTTAACCATGTTCTCTCCAATAGAGAGCAGAGCAAAGCAGAGCAGAGGAGAACACCACTGACCGGGCCAGGGTACAAGTGGGTCTCAGGTTCCTGGGTTCCGGGGTCCCAAGACAAAGCGACACTGCAGTGAATACAGAGATACAGAGATCTAAGCCAGAGGTAACCCCGTCGGGCATCCTAGGGCTGAGGCTGAGTAGAGCCAGACTAATACCAATCAAATCAAATCCATAGAAAGGGAGATTATCCGCTTTGGACTCACCGATGACAAAGACCGGATCTTATCCTCACGTATTAACCTCTGGGCAGAGCCACCAGGGAATACCCAAAATATACAAAGCCAGAGAATATACAAAGCATAGTCGAATTACAATTTAGAACATAGATTAAATCAAAGCACAGCATAGATCAGAACTTAGTGCCGAACAAAGAATGATACAGATATACAGAACGAAAGCAAAATGACTGAGGAATGCATAACATAAATTAACAGAGCGGAGGGCAAAACTATAAACAATATGCAATGCAACTCAGATTAATACGGAGTCAAGGTTCATTACAAGCCAGTCCTAAGCTAGTTGTTCACTGTCACTAACCGTGCATGTTGATGTAGTTTTAAGTTAGTCAATACACCGTTGCCATCAAAGTGTTGCGAAATCTTTGCGTGCACCGACGTCCCTTAAACCAACACCCATGGGGAGGTGCTTAACAGTAAAACAACACTCACATGAATAAGTCACAGCCTAACAGACTATTCATGCGTTCCAAGAATCCATTTGGGCCGGTTTACATGAGTGGTCAACCCGTGTTTGAGCCCTACAAGTCTCACCATTATCCTAAGTTATGTTTCAGAATTGCCATGCCTAACGGTTTAGCTATGAGGGACCTATGGTTGAGCCGAAGACATCTTACGCGCTCGTCGTACTATGCACTACGGCTTCACCTTGGTTCCATTCAAAACACAGCTAAACTGATCATCTTTCACCTCTGATCTGATGCCTTTTTCGGCTGAGCTACAGTCAGTATACGGCTTAGCCGTAGACCAATCCACGGCTTGGCCGTAGCATTCCACGGCTTAGCCGTAGCCTCACCGTAGGAGTACTGATATCAGAAAAGTTTCGACTGATCAGAGATTTAATTCACGGCTGGGGTACGGTTGGGTCACGGCTAGCTTACGGCTCAGCCGTAGAACAAATTACGGCTTAGCCGTAGCCTAGCCGTAGAACAAAACTCAAATTTCGAGTCTCTGGAAATCAAGCCGTAGAAGTTCACGGCTTAGCCGTACAATACAGAGATGAATTCGGGATAGTGACAGAAACTGAAATTTGACACAGAAACATCTCCAAACAAGCTACAGAGGTTCCAAATTCACAAGCATTGGCTGTAAACATAGATACACTAAAGAAGATGGAAATCAAAGCATTCAATTAGAGCACCCATGTGTGTTATCAAAGTCTGTACTTATACTTGCCTCAAATCTCTACCAAATCCACTGACTCAAGCTCCAAAGCAACTAAAATCAAAGCAAATCAAAGAGATACACCATGCATGAGATGAAGACAAAGCAATCATAGAATGAGAGATCCAAATTGGAGAAGAAGCACAAGAACCCACTTACCTAAGCAATATACAGAGATGAGGGAAGAAGAGAACCCAAATCAAAAATGAGAATCCAACATCAATCGATCAAGAGAAGCAAAGAAGAGAGAGAGAAAAAGAGAGAAACGTGGAGCTCCTGGAGTTGCATGCAGTCGATCAACGAAATGGGTGAGACATCTGGAAGCTGACTTATATTTATAGATTTGGAAGTTTAAGTCAAAGTCCGAAGAGTTTCAACTATTTACAGTTCAAGTCACACGAAGGTCCATCTTCCCCAATTGACTCCAAATGGTTCTGAGACAGTTACGGAAATTGTCGAGCTCAACGAAATACACGTGCTGACACCAAGATGATGCAAAGATGATATGAGCAAAACAAAAGCAAAATTACGAAAAAGGGCTTAGAACTACCTATTCCAGGTCAAAGGTCACTCCACTACCTATCCAAGGCCCAAAACCAAGTCCAAAAGAATAAACAAAACAAAACACACACTAATGAGCCACTAATCCGGCTCAAAGGGGATCGGAGTGTTACATCCTCCCCCACTAAGAATCATTCCGTCCTCGGAATGACTACCTACCTGCGCAAAGAGCTGTGGGTACTGGCGCGCTAGCTGCTCCTCTAGCTCCCATGTAGCCTCATCTGGACCATGATGTTCCCACAACACTTTAACCCATCTGATAGTCCTGGTACGGAGAATCTGCTCTCGTGTGCCAACGATGCGAAGCGGACGCTCAACGTAAGTGGCATTAGGCTGAATCTGAATATCATCGTAGCGAATCACATGGCTCGGATCTGGCACATACTTACGGAGCATCGACACATGGAAAACATCGTGCACACCGGAGAACTCAACTGGAAGCGTCAACCGATAGGCTAAATCTCCAACTCGGCTCTTGACTTCAAACGGTCCTACATATCTCGGGGCTAACTTGCCCTTCTGACCAAATCGAACTGTGCCCTTCATCGGAGAAACTTTAAGAAATACCCAATCTCCGACTTGGAATGCCAAAGGTCTCCTCCGAGTATCAGCATAGCTCTTCTGCCTGGACCGAGCAATCTTCAGATTCTCTATCACTTTCTGCACCTTCTCTGTCGTCTCAGCAATGATTGTCGGACCATGGAAACTTCTAGTTCCTACTTCTTCCCAACACACTGGAGTCCTGCACTTACGTCCGTAAAGTGCCTCATATGGTGCCATACCAATACTCTCGTGGAAGCTATTGTTGTAGGCAAATTCACACAATGCCAGATGCATATCCCATTCCTTCTCAAAGTTCAGCACACTAGCTCTGAGCATATCCTCCAACGTCTGAATGGTACGCTCCGACTGTCCATCAGTCTGGGGGTGGTATGCCGTGCTAAAACTCAGCTTCGTGCCCATAGCTTCCTGAAATGCTCTCCAGAATGAAGACACAAAACGACTGTCACGATCTGACACAATCGATACTGGGGTGCCATGCAATCTGACTATCTCGTCAACAAACTTCCTAGCCATCTCTGTGAATGTCATCCCTTTCTTGAACGGAAGGAAATGCGCTGACTTGGTCAATCTGTCCACTATTACCCAGATCGCATTGTTCTTTCTGCTGGTCGGCGGAAAACCGGAGACGAAATCCATCGTAATGTGCTCCCACTTCCACTGCGGAGTGTGCAATGGATGCAATGATCCTGGAGGTGGCTGATGGTCAGCTTTTACCCTCTGACAGGTCAAACATCGAGCTACGAACCCTGCGATCTCCCGCTTCATATTGTTCCACCAAAATCTGTCCTTCAAGTTCCGGTACATCTTCGTACTCCCTGGGTGCATCGCATATCGGGCATCGTGCGCCTCTGTCATCAACTTATCTTTCAACTCATTCACAGCGGGAACACACAATCTATTCCTGAAGTACAAAACTCCGTCTACCAAGCTGAAATCAGGTCGATCTGAAATCCGCTCTCTGAACTTCACCAGGAGGGGGTCCTCAAACTGGCGATCCTTGATCTGCTGAATCACCTCAGGCTGAAATACGACGGTAGTAGCTAATGTCACAAATTCGCCTACCATCCGAACCTCTACGGGCTGATCATGCACAAGCATATAGAATCCTGCCAACGCCTGAAGACTGTCTGTCCTCCTGCTAAGTGCATCTGCAACTACATTTCCCTTGCCTGGGTGGTACTTGATCGGAAAGTCGTAGTCTTTGATAAACTCCAACCATCTACGCTGCCTCATATTCAAGTCATGCTGATCAAACAAGTACTGCAGACTGTGATGATCGGAATGGACCTCGAACTTTACACCGTACAAGTAATGTCGCCACAACTTCAGTGCAAATACAATAGCTGCTAGCTCCAAGTCATGTGTGGCATAGTTCTTCTCATGCTCTTTCAGCTGTCTGGATCCATAGGCAATCACCTTCTGATTCTGCATCAGTACACAGCCTAATCCAACTCGAGAAGCATCGGAATAGATCACGAATCCCTCACTACCTTCCGGGAGAGTCAACACTGGCGCCGTAGTGAGCTTTTCTTTCAACATCTGGAAACTGCGCTCACACTTCTCTGTCCACTCATACGGAACCTTCTTCCGAGTCAACTGAGTCAGCGGGGCTGAGATCTTCGAGAAGTCCTGCACAAACCTGCGGTAATATCCCGCCAAACCCAGAAAACTCCGAATCTCTGTCACTGATCTAGGACGGGGCCAATGGACTACTGCCTCAATCTTAGCCGGATCCACCATCAATCCATCTCTAGAAATCTTATGACCCAGAAATGTAACTTGCTCAAGCCAAAACTCACACTTGGACAACTTTGCATACAACTTGTGGTCCTTAAGCAGCTGCAATGCTTTCCTCAAATGGTCTGCATGTTCTTCAGCAGTCTTCGAATAGACCAATATGTCATCTATGAAAACCACAACAAACTGGTCCAAGAAGGAAGTAAACACCCTATTCATCAATGCCATGAAAGCTGCGGGTGCGTTCGTCAAACCAAATGGCATGACAAGGAACTCGTAGTGTCCATACCGAGTCCGGAAAGCTGTCTTCGGAACATCCTCATCCTTCACCCTGAGCTGGTGATATCCTGACCTCAAGTCAATCTTCGAGAAGTAAGCTGCACCCTGAAGCTGATCGAACAACTCATCGATCCTAGGCAATGGATATTTGTTCTTGATAGTCACTTTATTCAACTGCCTATAATCAATGCACATCCGGAAACTGCCATCCTTCTTCTTGACAAACAATACAGGAGCTCCCCAAGGTGAAACACTTGGGCGTATGAACCCTTTATCCAATAGATTCTGCAACTGTTTCTTCAATTCCAACAACTCTGCAGGTGCCATACGATATGGAGCTCTACTGATGGGTGCTGTACCTGGCATCAAGTCAATAGCAAATTCTACCTCCCGAACTGGTGGCAACTCTGGCACATCCTCCGGGAAGACATCCGGAAACTCGCTAACTACTGGGATCTCACTGAGCTGTCGCTGATCTTTCTTCTCTGAGATGAATGCGAGAAATCCCTCACATCCCCTACGAAGCATCCTGTCTGCCTTACAAGCAGATATCACACGCCTTGGGCACTTCGTCTGGCTGCCCTCAAATCGGAATCCGCTGCCCAAATCAAAGTAGATAGCCTTGCTGTAGCAATTGATACACGCATGATATCTTGCAAGCCAGTCCATACCAAGGATCACATCAAAATCCAGTGTCGTGAGCAACACGAGGTCTACTGGGAGCTGATGACCAGCTATCCGCACATCACACTGAGGGTAGAAAACACTGCACTCCACACGCTTACCAACCGGAGTGGATACTAACAACAAGTATGGGAGTGGTGTGGGTCGCTGTCGAAGCTGCACAGCAAAATGGGGTGCTACGTACGAACGCGTTGACCCGGAGTCAAATAAGGCTAAAGCTTCAGCATCAGAAATTAAAATTTTACCTTCCACTACCGTGGCCTCCTCCGCGCCCTCATGCGTAGCAGCATAGGCTCGGGCTGTCTGGCGGTTCTGCTTCTGGGCTGGGCGAGCTGGCTGAGATCTGCCCTGCGCTGTAGATCCTGCCTGTCTCGTCTGTGGAGAGGACTGAAACTTCGGGCATTGGGCCCGCCTGTGATCCGTAGAGCCACACCCGAAACAAGCCCCAATCTTCCTCCAACATCTGTCTGTTGGGTGATCCTTCCCACAGTGACCACATACCAACGGAGTACTGCTCGAACTGCCCTGCTTACCCTTGAACCTTTTCTGAAACTGACTTCTGCCACTGGAACCTGCCGCCCTCTTAGCTTCTGTTCGCTCCTCCTCAAAGATGGCCTCTGCATCATAAGCTCTGTCAATAGCGTCATCCAATGTAGCCGGCCACATACAAGCAACCACGTGGCGTTTGTGCCTCGGATTCAGACCGTTGACGAAGCGAGTCACCTTCTTATGCTCTGTGTTCACCATGTCCTCTGCAAAATGAGACAACTCGGTAAACCTGTGTACATAATCTGCAACGGACATCTGTCTCTGCTGAAGGTTGAAGAATTCCACTTCCTTGGCTCGCTGAATGTGAAGAGGCATGAACTTCCGACGGAATTGCTGCTTGAAAGTCTCCCAAACTGTGGCACTGGGCATAGTCTGGAATGAGTTCTTGACACTCCTCCACCATGTCTTGGCTACACTCCGAAGCATAGAAGCTGTGAGAACCACTTTCTGCTTGTTACTGCACACGATCGTATCAAAAAGCTCTTCAGTCTGCTCCAACCATTGCTCAGCCTGCAATGCATCCTCTATCCCATGAAACTCGGTCACCCCTCGCTTACGGAACTTGTCGAAAAGAGCATTTGGATCTGATTCCTTAGGCTGGAAAATCACCTGCTGATCTATACGAGGTGATGCAACTGCGGCAGCCTGACTCTGCCTATCTACCATGGATGCCATCTGTGCCTGTAATGATTGCATAGACTGCATCATCATCATCATCCGCTCCTCACTACTGATGTGTGGGGGTACAGATCCACTATCACCGTTATGGCCCTGTTGATTCTCATCCCGAGATCCTGATCCTGATGCCATCCTGCAAAAAGGAAAAGAACACAACACGCAATATAAAAGGCCCTGAGTTAGTCAAATCCCCAAATCAACATATGAGACTTCGAGTCAAATAGTTGATAGCGTTATCTCACCACGATCTTAGATGCCTACATGCTTATAACTAGCAAGCTTTGATACCATACAATACGTATGTCACGACCCGAGCCCAGAAATCGGGGGTTAGCGAAAAGCTAAACCGGTGACACACGTACTCCCGTGCACGTGCACCCAAACCCAGTCCAGATGCACGCCCACAAGGGATCTAACACGTGCGAACTAAGCGTACGCAGAAGCTGTACATATCATAGCAAGCAACAAAGAAAATAGCGGAAGCTAAAACAAATGCGGAACGGAAAAGACAAGACAAATACACTGATATAAAACCAAATACACACCAAAACTAATATATACAAAATACACAGAATACAAGTCCAAAGTCCAAAGTCCAAATACAAATCTCTCAAAATCGGGGAGCTGGGCAGGGTATCTGTGCCTGCAACACCACAGACAACACAAATGAATACAACGATCCAGCAAATATAAGTAGCAGAGATGAAACACTCATAGTATCAAAGCTGAATAAGGACAGAATAGTAATCTCAGAATTTCATCTTAGTATGCTAAGCAAATCGTGCATAGAAGTAAGGCATGATATGTGAATCAAACATAGAAATACTGACTAAGTGGCTACTACGTTAACCATGTTCTCTCCAATAGAGAGCAGAGCAAAGCAGAGCAGAGGAGAACACCACTGACCGGGCCAGGGTACAAGTGGGTCTCAGGTTCCTGGGTTCCGGGGTCCCAAGACAAAGCGACACTGCAGTGAATACAGAGATACAGAGATCTAAGCCAGAGGTAACCCCGTCGGGCATCCTAGGGCTGAGGCTGAGTAGAGCCAGACTAATACCAATCAAATCAAATCCATAGAAAGGGAGATTATCCGCTTTGGACTCACCGATGACAAAGACCGGATCTTATCCTCACGTATTAACCTCTGGGCAGAGCCACCAGGGAATACCCAAAATATACAAAGCCAGAGAATATACAAAGCATAGTCGAATTACAATTTAGAACATAGATTAAATCAAAGCACAGCATAGATCAGAACTTAGTGCCGAACAAAGAATGATACAGATATACAGAACGAAAGCAAAATGACTGAGGAATGCATAACATAAATTAACAGAGCGGAGGGCAAAACTATAAACAATATGCAATGCAACTCAGATTAATACGGAGTCAAGGTTCATTACAAGCCAGTCCTAAGCTAGTTGTTCACTGTCACTAACCGTGCATGTTGATGTAGTTTTAAGTTAGTCAATACACCGTTGCCATCAAAGTGTTGCGAAATCTTTGCGTGCACCGACGTCCCTTAAACCAACACCCATGGGGAGGTGCTTAACAGTAAAACAACACTCACATGAATAAGTCACAGCCTAACAGACTATTCATGCGTTCCAAGAATCCATTTGGGCCGGTTTACATGAGTGGTCAACCCGTGTTTGAGCCCTACAAGTCTCACCATTATCCTAAGTTATGTTTCAGAATTGCCATGCCTAACGGTTTAGCTATGAGGGACCTATGGTTGAGCCGAAGACATCTTACGCGCTCGTCGTACTATGCACTACGGCTTCACCTTGGTTCCATTCAAAACACAGCTAAACTGATCATCTTTCACCTCTGATCTGATGCCTTTTTCGGCTGAGCTACAGTCAGTATACGGCTTAGCCGTAGACCAATCCACGGCTTGGCCGTAGCATTCCACGGCTTAGCCGTAGCCTCACCGTAGGAGTACTGATATCAGAAAAGTTTCGACTGATCAGAGATTTAATTCACGGCTGGGGTACGGTTGGGTCACGGCTAGCTTACGGCTCAGCCGTAGAACAAATTACGGCTTAGCCGTAGCCTAGCCGTAGAACAAAACTCAAATTTCGAGTCTCTGGAAATCAAGCCGTAGAAGTTCACGGCTTAGCCGTACAATACAGAGATGAATTCGGGATAGTGACAGAAACTGAAATTTGACACAGAAACATCTCCAAACAAGCTACAGAGGTTCCAAATTCACAAGCATTGGCTGTAAACATAGATACACTAAAGAAGATGGAAATCAAAGCATTCAATTAGAGCACCCATGTGTGTTATCAAAGTCTGTACTTATACTTGCCTCAAATCTCTACCAAATCCACTGACTCAAGCTCCAAAGCAACTAAAATCAAAGCAAATCAAAGAGATACACCATGCATGAGATGAAGACAAAGCAATCATAGAATGAGAGATCCAAATTGGAGAAGAAGCACAAGAACCCACTTACCTAAGCAATATACAGAGATGAGGGAAGAAGAGAACCCAAATCAAAAATGAGAATCCAACATCAATCGATCAAGAGAAGCAAAGAAGAGAGAGAGAAAAAGAGAGAAACGTGGAGCTCCTGGAGTTGCATGCAGTCGATCAACGAAATGGGTGAGACATCTGGAAGCTGACTTATATTTATAGATTTGGAAGTTTAAGTCAAAGTCCGAAGAGTTTCAACTATTTACAGTTCAAGTCACACGAAGGTCCATCTTCCCCAATTGACTCCAAATGGTTCTGAGACAGTTACGGAAATTGTCGAGCTCAACGAAATACACGTGCTGACACCAAGATGATGCAAAGATGATATGAGCAAAACAAAAGCAAAATTACGAAAAAGGGCTTAGAACTACCTATTCCAGGTCAAAGGTCACTCCACTACCTATCCAAGGCCCAAAACCAAGTCCAAAAGAATAAACAAAACAAAACACACACTAATGAGCCACTAATCCGGCTCAAAGGGGATCGGAGTGTTACATCCTCCCCCACTAAGAATCATTCCGTCCTCGGAATGACTACCTACCTGCGCAAAGAGCTGTGGGTACTGGCGCGCTAGCTGCTCCTCTAGCTCCCATGTAGCCTCATCTGGACCATGATGTTCCCACAACACTTTAACCCATCTGATAGTCCTGGTACGGAGAATCTGCTCTCGTGTGCCAACGATGCGAAGCGGACGCTCAACGTAAGTGGCATTAGGCTGAATCTGAATATCATCGTAGCGAATCACATGGCTCGGATCTGGCACATACTTACGGAGCATCGACACATGGAAAACATCGTGCACACCGGAGAACTCAACTGGAAGCGTCAACCGATAGGCTAAATCTCCAACTCGGCTCTTGACTTCAAACGGTCCTACATATCTCGGGGCTAACTTGCCCTTCTGACCAAATCGAACTGTGCCCTTCATCGGAGAAACTTTAAGAAATACCCAGTCTCCGACTTGGAATGCCAAAGGTCTCCTCCGAGTATCAGCATAGCTCTTCTGCCTGGACCGAGCAATCTTCAGATTCTCTATCACTTTCTGCACCTTCTCTGTCGTCTCAGCAATGATTGTCGGACCATGGAAACTTCTAGTTCCTACTTCTTCCCAACACACTGGAGTCCTGCACTTACGTCCGTAAAGTGCCTCATATGGTGCCATACCAATACTCTCGTGGAAGCTATTGTTGTAGGCAAATTCACACAATGCCAGATGCATATCCCATTCCTTCTCAAAGTTCAGCACACTAGCTCTGAGCATATCCTCCAACGTCTGAATGGTACGCTCCGACTGTCCATCAGTCTGGGGGTGGTATGCCGTGCTAAAACTCAGCTTCGTGCCCATAGCTTCCTGAAATGCTCTCCAGAATGAAGACACAAAACGACTGTCACGATCTGACACAATCGATACTGGGGTGCCATGCAATCTGACTATCTCGTCAACAAACTTCCTAGCCATCTCTGTGAATGTCATCCCTTTCTTGAACGGAAGGAAATGCGCTGACTTGGTCAATCTGTCCACTATTACCCAGATCGCATTGTTCTTTCTGCTGGTCGGCGGAAAACCGGAGACGAAATCCATCGTAATGTGCTCCCACTTCCACTGCGGAGTGTGCAATGGATGCAATGATCCTGGAGGTGGCTGATGGTCAGCTTTTACCCTCTGACAGGTCAAACATCGAGCTACGAACCCTGCGATCTCCCGCTTCATATTGTTCCACCAAAATCTGTCCTTCAAGTTCCGGTACATCTTCGTACTCCCTGGGTGCATCGCATATCGGGCATCGTGCGCCTCTGTCATCAACTTATCTTTCAACTCATTCACAGCGGGAACACACAATCTATTCCTGAAGTACAAAACTCCGTCTACCAAGCTGAAATCAGGTCGATCTGAAATCCGCTCTCTGAACTTCACCAGGAGGGGGTCCTCAAACTGGCGATCCTTGATCTGCTGAATCACCTCAGGCTGAAATACGACGGTAGTAGCTAATGTCACAAATTCGCCTACCATCCGAACCTCTACGGGCTGATCATGCACAAGCATATAGAATCCTGCCAACGCCTGAAGACTGTCTGTCCTCCTGCTAAGTGCATCTGCAACTACATTTCCCTTGCCTGGGTGGTACTTGATCGGAAAGTCGTAGTCTTTGATAAACTCCAACCATCTACGCTGCCTCATATTCAAGTCATGCTGATCAAACAAGTACTGCAGACTGTGATGATCGGAATGGACCTCGAACTTTACACCGTACAAGTAATGTCGCCACAACTTCAGTGCAAATACAATAGCTGCTAGCTCCAAGTCATGTGTGGCATAGTTCTTCTCATGCTCTTTCAGCTGTCTGGATCCATAGGCAATCACCTTCTGATTCTGCATCAGTACACAGCCTAATCCAACTCGAGAAGCATCGGAATAGATCACGAATCCCTCACTACCTTCCGGGAGAGTCAACACTGGCGCCGTAGTGAGCTTTTCTTTCAACATCTGGAAACTGCGCTCACACTTCTCTGTCCACTCATACGGAACCTTCTTCCGAGTCAACTGAGTCAGCGGGGCTGAGATCTTCGAGAAGTCCTGCACAAACCTGCGGTAATATCCCGCCAAACCCAGAAAACTCCGAATCTCTGTCACTGATCTAGGACGGGGCCAATGGACTACTGCCTCAATCTTAGCCGGATCCACCATCAATCCATCTCTAGAAATCTTATGACCCAGAAATGTAACTTGCTCAAGCCAAAACTCACACTTGGACAACTTTGCATACAACTTGTGGTCCTTAAGCAGCTGCAATGCTTTCCTCAAATGGTCTGCATGTTCTTCAGCAGTCTTCGAATAGACCAATATGTCATCTATGAAAACCACAACAAACTGGTCCAAGAAGGAAGTAAACACCCTATTCATCAATGCCATGAAAGCTGCGGGTGCGTTCGTCAAACCAAATGGCATGACAAGGAACTCGTAGTGTCCATACCGAGTCCGGAAAGCTGTCTTCGGAACATCCTCATCCTTCACCCTGAGCTGGTGATATCCTGACCTCAAGTCAATCTTCGAGAAGTAAGCTGCACCCTGAAGCTGATCGAACAACTCATCGATCCTAGGCAATGGATATTTGTTCTTGATAGTCACTTTATTCAACTGCCTATAATCAATGCACATCCGGAAACTGCCATCCTTCTTCTTGACAAACAATACAGGAGCTCCCCAAGGTGAAACACTTGGGCGTATGAACCCTTTATCCAATAGATTCTGCAACTGTTTCTTCAATTCCGACAACTCTGCAGGTGCCATACGATATGGAGCTCTACTGATGGGTGCTGTACCTGGCATCAAGTCAATAGCAAATTCTACCTCCCGAACTGGTGGCAACTCTGGCACATCCTCCGGGAAGACATCCGGAAACTCGCTAACTACTGGGATCTCACTGAGCTGTCGCTGATCTTTCTTCTCTGAGATGAATGCGAGAAATCCCTCACATCCCCTACGAAGCATCCTGTCTGCCTTACAAGCAGATATCACACGCCTTGGGCACTTCGTCTGGCTGCCCTCAAATCGGAATCCGCTGCCCAAATCAAAGTAGATAGCCTTGCTGTAGCAATTGATACACGCATGATATCTTGCAAGCCAGTCCATACCAAAGATCACATCAAAATCCAGTGTCGTGAGCAACACGAGGTCTACTGGGAGCTGATGACCAGCTATCCGCACATCACACTGAGGGTAGAAAACACTGCACTCCACACGCTTACCAACCGGAGTGGATACTAACAACAAGTATGGGAGTGGTGTGGGTCGCTGTCGAAGCTGCACAGCAAAATGGGGTGCTACGTACGAACGCGTAGACCCGGAGTCAAATAAGGCTAAAGCTTCAGCATCAGAAATTAAAATTTTACCTTCCACTACCGTGGCCTCCTCCGCGCCCTCATGCGTAGCAGCATAGGCTCGGGCTGTCTGGCGGTTCTGCTTCTGGGCTGGGCGAGCTGGCTGAGATCTGCCCTGCGCTGTAGATCCTGCCTGTCTCGTCTGTGGAGAGGACTGAAACTTCGGGCATTGGGCCCGCCTGTGATCCGTAGAGCCACACCCGAAACAAGCCCCAATCTTCCTCCAACATCTGTCTGTTGGGTGATCCTTCCCACAGTGACCACATACCAACGGAGTACTGCTCGAACTGCCCTGCTTACCCTTGAACCTTTTCTGAAACTGACTTCTGCCACTGGAACCTGCCGCCCTCTTAGCTTCTGTTCGCTCCTCCTCAAAGATGGCCTCTGCATCATAAGCTCTGTCAATAGCGTCATCCAATGTAGCCGGCCACATACAAGCAACCACGTGGCGTTTGTGCCTCGGATTCAGACCGTTGACGAAGCGAGTCACCTTCTTATGCTCTGTGTTCACCATGTCCTCTGCAAAATGAGACAACTCGGTAAACCTGTGTACATAATCTGCAACGGACATCTGTCTCTGCTGAAGGTTGAAGAATTCCACTTCCTTGGCTCGCTGAATGTGAAGAGGCATGAACTTCCGACGGAATTGCTGCTTGAAAGTCTCCCAAACTGTGGCACTGGGCATAGTCTGGAATGAGTTCTTGACACTCCTCCACCATGTCTTGGCTACACTCCGAAGCATAGAAGCTGTGAGAACCACTTTCTGCTTGTTACTGCACACGATCGTATCAAAAAGCTCTTCAGTCTGCTCCAACCATTGCTCAGCCTGCAATGCATCCTCTATCCCATGAAACTCGGTCACCCCTCGCTTACGGAACTTGTCGAAAAGAGCATTTGGATCTGATTCCTTAGGCTGGAAAATCACCTGCTGATCTATACGAGGTGATGCAACTGCGGCAGCCTGACTCTGCCTATCTACCATGGATGCCATCTGTGCCTGTAATGATTGCATAGACTGCATCATCATCATCATCCGCTCCTCACTACTGATGTGTGGGGGTACAGATCCACTATCACCGTTATGGCCCTGTTGATTCTCATCCCGAGATCCTGATCCTGATGCCATCCTGCAAAAAGGAAAAGAACACAACACGCAATATAAAAGGCCCTGAGTTAGTCAAATCCCCAAATCAACATATGAGACTTCGAGTCAAATAGTTGATAGCGTTATCTCACCACGATCTTAGATGCCTACATGCTTATAACTAGCAAGCTTTGATACCATACAATACGTATGTCACGACCCGAGCCCAGAAATCGGGGGTTAGCGAAAAGCTAAACCGGTGACACACGTACTCCCGTGCACGTGCACCCAAACCCAGTCCAGATGCACGCCCACAAGGGATCTAACACGTGCGAACTAAGCGTACGCGGAAGCTGTACATATCATAGCAAGCAACAAAGAAAATAGCGGAAGCTAAAACAAATGCGGAACGGAAAAGACAAGACAAATACACTGATATAAAACCAAATACACACCAAAACTAATATATACAAAATACACAGAATACAAGTCCAAAGTCCAAAGTCCAAATACAAATCTCTCAAAATCGGGGAGCTGGGCAGGGTATCTGTGCCTGCAACACCACAGACAACACAAATGAATACAACGATCCAGCAAATATAAGTAGCAGAGATGAAACACTCATAGTATCAAAGCTGAATAAGGACAGAATAGTAATCTCAGAATTTCATCTTAGTATGCTAAGCAAATCGTGCATAGAAGTAAGGCATGATATGTGAATCAAACATAGAAATACTGACTAAGTGGCTACTACGTTAACCATGTTCTCTCCAATAGAGAGCAGAGCAAAGCAGAGCAGAGGAGAACACCACTGACCGGGCCAGGGTACAAGTCGGTCTCAGGTTCCTGGGTTCCGGGGTCCCAAGACAAAGCGACACTGCAGTGAATACAGAGATACAGAGATCTAAGCCAGAGGTAACCCCGTCGGGCATCCTAGGGCTGAGGCTGAGTAGAGCCAGACTAATACCAATCAAATCAAATCCATAGAAAGGGAGATTATCCGCTTTGGACTCACCGATGACAAAGACCGGATCTTATCCTCACGTATTAACCTCTGGGCAGAGCCACCAGGGAATACCCAAAATATACAAAGCCAGAGAATATACAAAGCATAGTCGAATTACAATTTAGAACATAGATTAAATCAAAGCACAGCATAGATCAGAACTTAGTGCCGAACAAAGAATGATACAGATATACAGAACGAAAGCAAAATGACTGAGGAATGCATAACATAAATTAACAGAGCGGAGGGCAAAACTATAAACAATATGCAATGCAACTCAGATTAATACGGAGTCAAGGTTCATTACAAGCCAGTCCTAAGCTAGTTGTTCACTGTCACTAACCGTGCATGTTGATGTAGTTTTAAGTTAGTCAATACACCGTTGCCATCAAAGTGTTGCGAAATCTTTGCGTGCACCGACGTCCCTTAAACCAACACCCATGGGGAGGTGCTTAACAGTAAAACAACACTCACATGAATAAGTCACAGCCTAACAGACTATTCATGCGTTCCAAGAATCCATTTGGGCCGGTTTACATGAGTGGTCAACCCGTGTTTGAGCCCTACAAGTCTCACCATTATCCTAAGTTATGTTTCAGAATTGCCATGCCTAACGGTTTAGCTATGAGGGACCTATGGTTGAGCCGAAGACATCTTACGCGCTCGTCGTACTATGCACTACGGCTTCACCTTGGTTCCATTCAAAACACAGCTAAACTGATCATCTTTCACCTCTGATCTGATGCCTTTTTCGGCTGAGCTACAGTCAGTATACGGCTTAGCCGTAGACCAATCCACGGCTTGGCCGTAGCATTCCACGGCTTAGCCGTAGCCTCACCGTAGGAGTACTGATATCAGAAAAGTTTCGACTGATCAGAGATTTAATTCACGGCTGGGGTACGGTTGGGTCACGGCTAGCTTACGGCTCAGCCGTAGAACAAATTACGGCTTAGCCGTAGCCTAGCCGTAGAACAAAACTCAAATTTCGAGTCTCTGGAAATCAAGCCGTAGAAGTTCACGGCTTAGCCGTACAATACAGAGATGAATTCGGGATAGTGACAGAAACTGAAATTTGACACAGAAACATCTCCAAACAAGCTACAGAGGTTCCAAATTCACAAGCATTGGCTGTAAACATAGATACACTAAAGAAGATGGAAATCAAAGCATTCAATTAGAGCACCCATGTGTGTTATCAAAGTCTGTACTTATACTTGCCTCAAATCTCTACCAAATCCACTGACTCAAGCTCCAAAGCAACTAAAATCAAAGCAAATCAAAGAGATACACCATGCATGAGATGAAGACAAAGCAATCATAGAATGAGAGATCCAAATTGGAGAAGAAGCACAAGAACCCACTTACCTAAGCAATATACAGAGATGAGGGAAGAAGAGAACCCAAATCAAAAATGAGAATCCAACATCAATCGATCAAGAGAAGCAAAGAAGAGAGAGAGAAAAAGAGAGAAACGTGGAGCTCCTGGAGTTGCATGCAGTCGATCAACGAAATGGGTGAGACATCTGGAAGCTGACTTATATTTATAGATTTGGAAGTTTAAGTCAAAGTCCGAAGAGTTTCAACTATTTACAGTTCAAGTCACACGAAGGTCCATCTTCCCCAATTGACTCCAAATGGTTCTGAGACAGTTACGGAAATTGTCGAGCTCAACGAAATACACGTGCTGACACCAAGATGATGCAAAGATGATATGAGCAAAACAAAAGCAAAATTACGAAAAAGGGCTTAGAACTACCTATTCCAGGTCAAAGGTCACTCCACTACCTATCCAAGGCCCAAAACCAAGTCCAAAAGAATAAACAAAACAAAACACACACTAATGAGCCACTAATCCGGCTCAAAGGGGATCGGAGTGTTACATCCTCCCCCACTAAGAATCATTCCGTCCTCGGAATGACTACCTACCTGCGCAAAGAGCTGTGGGTACTGGCGCGCTAGCTGCTCCTCTAGCTCCCATGTAGCCTCATCTGGACCATGATGTTCCCACAACACTTTAACCCATCTGATAGTCCTGGTACGGAGAATCTGCTCTCGTGTGCCAACGATGCGAAGCGGACGCTCAACGTAAGTGGCATTAGGCTGAATCTGAATATCATCGTAGCGAATCACATGGCTCGGATCTGGCACATACTTACGGAGCATCGACACATGGAAAACATCGTGCACACCGGAGAACTCAACTGGAAGCGTCAACCGATAGGCTAAATCTCCAACTCGGCTCTTGACTTCAAACGGTCCTACATATCTCGGGGCTAACTTGCCCTTCTGACCAAATCGAACTGTGCCCTTCATCGGAGAAACTTTCAGAAATACCCAATCTCCGACTTGGAATGCCAAAGGTCTCCTCCGAGTATCAGCATAGCTCTTCTGCCTGGACCGAGCAATCTTCAGATTCTCTATCACTTTCTGCACCTTCTCTGTCGTCTCAGCAATGATTGTCGGACCATGGAAACTTCTAGTTCCTACTTCTTCCCAACACACTGGAGTCCTGCACTTACGTCCATAAAGTGCCTCATATGGTGCCATACCAATACTCTCGTGGAAGCTATTGTTGTAGGCAAACTCACACAATGCCAGATGCATATCCCATTCCTTCTCAAAGTTCAGCACACTAGCTCTGAGCATATCCTCCAACGTCTGAATGGTACGCTCCGACTGTCCATCAGTCTGGGGGTGGTATGCCGTGCTAAAACTCAGCTTCGTGCCCATAGCTTCCTGAAATGCTCTCCAGAATGAAGACACAAAACGACTGTCACGATCTGACACAATCGATACTGGGGTGCCATGCAATCTGACTATCTCGTCAACAAACTTCCTAGCCATCTCTGTGAATGTCATCCCTTTCTTGAACGGAAGGAAATGCGCTGACTTGGTCAATCTGTCCACTATTACCCAGATCGCATTGTTCTTTCTGCTGGTCGGCGGAAAACCGGAGACGAAATCCATCGTAATGTGCTCCCACTTCCACTGCGGAGTGTGCAATGGATGCAATGATCCTGGAGGTGGCTGATGGTCAGCTTTTACCCTCTGACAGGTCAAACATCGAGCTACGAACCCTGCGATCTCCCGCTTCATATTGTTCCACCAAAATCTGTCCTTCAAGTTCCGGTACATCTTCGTACTCCCTGGGTGCATCGCATATCGGGCATCGTGCGCCTCTGTCATCAACTTATCTTTCAACTCATTCACAGCGGGAACACACAATCTATTCCTGAAGTACAAAACTCCGTCTACCAAGCTGAAATCAGGTCGATCTGAAATCCGCTCTCTGAACTTCACCAGGAGGGGGTCCTCAAACTGGCGATCCTTGATCTGCTGAATCACCTCAGGCTGAAATACGACGGTAGTAGCTAATGTCACAAATTCGCCTACCATCCGAACCTCTACGGGCTGATCATGCACAAGCATATAGAATCCTGCCAACGCCTGAAGACTGTCTGTCCTCCTGCTAAGTGCATCTGCAACTACATTTCCCTTGCCTGGGTGGTACTTGATCGGAAAGTCGTAGTCTTTGATAAACTCCAACCATCTACGCTGCCTCATATTCAAGTCATGCTGATCAAACAAGTACTGCAGACTGTGATGATCGGAATGGACCTCGAACTTTACACCGTACAAGTAATGTCGCCACAACTTCAGTGCAAATACAATAGCTGCTAGCTCCAAGTCATGTGTGGCATAGTTCTTCTCATGCTCTTTCAGCTGTCTGGATCCATAGGCAATCACCTTCTGATTCTGCATCAGTACACAGCCTAATCCAACTCGAGAAGCATCGGAATAGATCACGAATCCCTCACTACCTTCCGGGAGAGTCAACACTGGCGCCGTAGTGAGCTTTTCTTTCAACATCTGGAAACTGCGCTCACACTTCTCTGTCCACTCATACGGAACCTTCTTCCGAGTCAACTGAGTCAGCGGGGCTGAGATCTTCGAGAAGTCCTGCACAAACCTGCGGTAATATCCCGCCAAACCCAGAAAACTCCGAATCTCTGTCACTGATCTAGGACGGGGCCAATGGACTACTGCCTCAATCTTAGCCGGATCCACCATCAATCCATCTCTAGAAATCTTATGACCCAGAAATGTAACTTGCTCAAGCCAAAACTCACACTTGGACAACTTTGCATACAACTTGTGGTCCTTAAGCAGCTGCAATGCTTTCCTCAAATGGTCTGCATGTTCTTCAGCAGTCTTCGAATAGACCAATATGTCATCTATGAAAACCACAACAAACTGGTCCAAGAAGGAAGTAAACACCCTATTCATCAATGCCATGAAAGCTGCGGGTGCGTTCGTCAAACCAAATGGCATGACAAGGAACTCGTAGTGTCCATACCGAGTCCGGAAAGCTGTCTTCGGAACATCCTCATCCTTCACCCTGAGCTGGTGATATCCTGACCTCAAGTCAATCTTCGAGAAGTAAGCTGCACCCTGAAGCTGATCGAACAACTCATCGATCCTAGGCAATGGATATTTGTTCTTGATAGTCACTTTATTCAACTGCCTATAATCAATGCACATCCGGAAACTGCCATCCTTCTTCTTGACAAACAATACAGGAGCTCCCCAAGGTGAAACACTTGGGCGTATGAACCCTTTATCCAATAGATTCTGCAACTGTTTCTTCAATTCCAACAACTCTGCAGGTGCCATACGATATGGAGCTCTACTGATGGGTGCTGTACCTGGCATCAAGTCAATAGCAAATTCTACCTCCCGAACTGGTGGCAACTCTGGCACATCCTCCGGGAAGACATCCGGAAACTCGCTAACTACTGGGATCTCACTGAGCTGTCGCTGATCTTTCTTCTCTGAGATGAATGCGAGAAATCCCTCACATCCCCTACGAAGCATCCTGTCTGCCTTACAAGCAGATATCACACGCCTTGGGCACTTCGTCTGGCTGCCCTCAAATCGGAATCCGCTGCCCAAATCAAAGTAGATAGCCTTGCTGTAGCAATTGATACACGCATGATATCTTGCAAGCCAGTCCATACCAAGGATCACATCAAAATCCAGTGTCGTGAGCAACACGAGGTCTACTGGGAGCTGATGACCAGCTATCCGCACATCACACTGAGGGTAGAAAACACTGCACTCCACACGCTTACCAACCGGAGTGGATACTAACAACAAGTATGGGAGTGGTGTGGGTCGCTGTCGAAGCTGCACAGCAAAATGGGGTGCTACGTACGAACGCGTAGACCCGGAGTCAAATAAGGCTAAAGCTTCAGCATCAGAAATTAAAATTTTACCTTCCACTACCGTGGCCTCCTCCGCGCCCTCATGCGTAGCAGCATAGGCTCGGGCTGTCTGGCGGTTCTGCTTCTGGGCTGGGCGAGCTGGCTGAGATCTGCCCTGCGCTGTAGATCCTGCCTGTCTCGTCTGTGGAGAGGACTGAAACTTCGGGCATTGGGCCCGCCTGTGATCCGTAGAGCCACACCCGAAACAAGCCCCAATCTTCCTCCAACATCTGTCTGTTGGGTGATCCTTCCCACAGTGACCACATACCAACGGAGTACTGCTCGAACTGCCCTGCTTACCCTTGAACCTTTTCTGAAACTGACTTCTGCCACTGGAACCTGCCGCCCTCTTAGCTTCTGTTCGCTCCTCCTCAAAGATGGCCTCTGCATCATAAGCTCTGTCAATAGCGTCATCCAATGTAGCCGGCCACATACAAGCAACCACGTGGCGTTTGTGCCTCGGATTCAGACCGTTGACGAAGCGAGTCACCTTCTTATGCTCTGTGTTCACCATGTCCTCTGCAAAATGAGACAACTCGGTAAACCTGTGTACATAATCTGCAACGGACATCTGTCTCTGCTGAAGGTTGAAGAATTCCACTTCCTTGGCTCGCTGAATGTGAAGAGGCATGAACTTCCGACGGAATTGCTGCTTGAAAGTCTCCCAAACTGTGGCACTGGGCATAGTCTGGAATGAGTTCTTGACACTCCTCCACCATGTCTTGGCTACACTCCGAAGCATAGAAGCTGTGAGAACCACTTTCTGCTTGTTACTGCACACGATCGTATCAAAAAGCTCTTCAGTCTGCTCCAACCATTGCTCAGCCTGCAATGCATCCTCTATCCCATGAAACTCGGTCGCCCCTCGCTTACGGAACTTGTCGAAAAGAGCATTTGGATCTGATTCCTTAGGCTGGAAAATCACCTGCTGATCTATACGAGGTGATGCAACTGCGGCAGCCTGACTCTGCCTATCTACCATGGATGCCATCTGTGCCTGTAATGATTGCATAGACTGCATCATCATCATCATCCGCTCCTCACTACTGATGTGTGGGGGTACAGATCCACTATCACCGTTATGGCCCTGTTGATTCTCATCCCGAGATCCTGATCCTGATGCCATCCTGCAAAAAGGAAAAGAACACAACACGCAATATAAAAGGCCCTGAGTTAGTCAAATCCCCAAATCAACATATGAGACTTCGAGTCAAATAGTTGATAGCGTTATCTCACCACGATCTTAGATGCCTACATGCTTATAACTAGCAAGCTTTGATACCATACAATACGTATGTCACGACCCGAGCCCAGAAATCGGGGGTTAGCGAAAAGCTAAACCGGTGACACACGTACTCCCGTGCACGTGCACCCAAACCCAGTCCAGATGCACGCCCACAAGGGATCTAACACGTGCGAACTAAGCGTACGCGGAAGCTGTACATATCATAGCAAGCAACAAAGAAAATAGCGGAAGCTAAAACAAATGCGGAACGGAAAAGACAAGACAAATACACTGATATAAAACCAAATACACACCAAAACTAATATATACAAAATACACAGAATACAAGTCCAAAGTCCAAAGTCCAAATACAAATCTCTCAAAATCCCAAAATGAAAAGCCACTGGCAGCATGCATGAACGCACTCGGCAGAGATGATCAGGCCCACTCTGCCAAACCTGAGGGTGCCTCTACACTCGCCCCTGCAGCCTCCTCGACCGCCGGGGAGCTGGGCAGGGTATCTGTGCCTGCAACACCACAGACAACACAAATGAATACAACGATCCAGCAAATATAAGTAGCAGAGATGAAACACTCATAGTATCAAAGCTGAATAAGGACAGAATAGTAATCTCAGAATTTCATCTTAGTATGCTAAGCAAATCGTGCATAGAAGTAAGGCATGATATGTGAATCAAACATAGAAATACTGACTAAGTGGCTACTACGTTAACCATGTTCTCTCCAATAGAGAGCAGAGCAAAGCAGAGCAGAGGAGAACACCACTGACCGGGCCAGGGTACAAGTGGGTCTCAGGTTCCTGGGTTCCGGGGCCCCAAGACAAAGCGACACTGCAGTGAATACAGAGATACAGAGATCTAAGCCAGAGGTAACCCCGTCGGGCATCCTAGGGCTGAGGCTGAGTAGAGCCAGACTAATACCAATCAAATCAAATCCATAGAAAGGGAGATTATCCGCTTTGGACTCACCGATGACAAAGACCGGATCTTATCCTCACGTATTAACCTCTGGGCAGAGCCACCAGGGAATACCCAAAATATACAAAGCCAGAGAATATACAAAGCATAGTCGAATTACAATTTAGAACATAGATTAAATCAAAGCACAGCATAGATCAGAACTTAGTGCCGAACAAAGAATGATACAGATATACAGAACGAAAGCAAAATGACTGAGGAATGCATAACATAAATTAACAGAGCGGAGGGCAAAACTATAAACAATATGCAATGCAACTCAGATTAATACGGAGTCAAGGTTCATTACAAGCCAGTCCTAAGCTAGTTGTTCACTGTCACTAACCGTGCATGTTGATGTAGTTTTAAGTTAGTCAATACACCGTTGCCATCAAAGTGTTGCGAAATCTTTGCGTGCACCGACGTCCCTTAAACCAACACCCATGGGGAGGTGCTTAACAGTAAAACAACACTCACATGAATAAGTCACAGCCTAACAGACTATTCATGCGTTCCAAGAATCCATTTGGGCCGGTTTACATGAGTGGTCAACCCGTGTTTGAGCCCTACAAGTCTCACCATTATCCTAAGTTATGTTTCAGAATTGCCATGCCTAACGGTTTAGCTATGAGGGACCTATGGTTGAGCCGAAGACATCTTACGCGCTCGTCGTACTATGCACTACGGCTTCACCTTGGTTCCATTCAAAACACAGCTAAACTGATCATCTTTCACCTCTGATCTGATGCCTTTTTCGGCTGAGCTACAGTCAGTATACGGCTTAGCCGTAGACCAATCCACGGCTTGGCCGTAGCATTCCACGGCTTAGCCGTAGCCTCACCGTAGGAGTACTGATATCAGAAAAGTTTCGACTGATCAGAGATTTAATTCACGGCTGGGGTACGGTTGGGTCACGGCTAGCTTACGGCTCAGCCGTAGAACAAATTACGGCTTAGCCGTAGCCTAGCCGTAGAACA
This sequence comes from Sextonia rubra, assembly GCA_037013555.1. Classification (NCBI taxonomy): domain Eukaryota; kingdom Viridiplantae; phylum Streptophyta; class Magnoliopsida; order Laurales; family Lauraceae; genus Sextonia; species Sextonia rubra. The sequence continues at coordinate 130,761,628 of JASUAD010000001.1, forward strand.
AAACTCAAATTTCGAGTCTCTGGAAATCAAGCCGTAGAAGTTCACGGCTTAGCCGTACAATACAGAGATGAATTCGGGATAGTGACAGAAACTGAAATTTGACACAGAAACATCTCCAAACAAGCTACAGAGGTTCCAAATTCACAAGCATTGGCTGTAAACATAGATACACTAAAGAAGATGGAAATCAAAGCATTCAATTAGAGCACCCATGTGTGTTATCAAAGTCTGTACTTATACTTGCCTCAAATCTCTACCAAATCCACTGACTCAAGCTCCAAAGCAACTAAAATCAAAGCAAATCAAAGAGATACACCATGCATGAGATGAAGACAAAGCAATCATAGAATGAGAGATCCAAATTGGAGAAGAAGCACAAGAACCCACTTACCTAAGCAATATACAGAGATGAGGGAAGAAGAGAACCCAAATCAAAAATGAGAATCCAACATCAATCGATCAAGAGAAGCAAAGAAGAGAGAGAGAAAAAGAGAGAAACGTGGAGCTCCTGGAGTTGCATGCAGTCGATCAACGAAATGGGTAAGACATCTGGAAGCTGACTTATATTTATAGATTTGGAAGTTTAAGTCAAAGTCCGAAGAGTTTCAACTATTTACAGTTCAAGTCACACGAAGGTCCATCTTCCCCAATTGACTCCAAATGGTTCTGAGACAGTTACGGAAATTGTCGAGCTCAACGAAATACACGTGCTGACACCAAGATGATGCAAAGATGATATGAGCAAAACAAAAGCAAAATTACGAAAAAGGGCTTAGAACTACCTATTCCAGGTCAAAGGTCACTCCACTACCTATCCAAGGCCCAAAACCAAGTCCAAAAGAATAAACAAAACAAAACACATACTAATGAGCCACTAATCCGGCTCAAAGGGGATCGGAGTGTTACAAGTACTCTTACGGTGAAGCTACGGCTAAGCCGTGGACTCCATCGTAGCTTAGCTGTAAAAGGTATCAGATTAGAGGTGGAAGACGACCAGTTTAGCCGTGTTCTGAAGGAAACCACAGCTAAGCCGTTGTGCATATTACGGCTAGGCCGTAAGTTGTCGACGGCTAAGTCGTAGGTCACCCACGGCTAAGCCGTAAGACCTGGAAAAAGTTTGAAATTAAACTTAGGCTAATGGTGTGACCTTGTAGGGCTTATATACAGGTAACCACTCATATAAACCGGCCCAATGGATTCTTTGGACCGCATGATAGTCTGTTAGGCTGTGACTCATTCATGTGAACGTTGGTTTACTATTAAGCACCTCCCCATGGGTGTTGGTTTAAGAGACTTCGGTGCACATGAGGATTACATTGCAACACTTTGATGGCAACGATGCATCGAATAACTTAAAACTACATCATCATGCACGGTTAGCGACAGTGAACAACTAGATTTGAGTAAGCTTGTAATTACCCTTGATTCCGTGTTAATCTGAGATGCATTGCATATTGCTTACAGTTTTGCTCTCTGTTCTGCCGATCTATGTTTATGCATGACGAGATCATTTTGCTTTTGTTCTGTATAATTGTTTTATTCTTCGGTCTGTACTATGCTTTGATCTACGCCGTGCTTTGACTCATTTTATGCTATGCTTTGTATACCTCTGGCTTTGTACATCTCTGATTCACTGGGTATTCCCAAGTGGCTCTACCCAGAGATTTATACGTGAGGATAAGATCCGGCCTTTGCCGTCGGTGAGTCCAAAGCGGATAATCTCCTTTCGTTTGGATTTGATTTGATTGATATTAGTCTGGCTCTACTCAGCCTCAGCCCTAGGATGCCCGACGGGATTACCTCTGGCTTGGTTCTCTGTTCTCTGTATCGCTGCAGTGTAGCTTTGTCTTGGGACTCCGGAACCTAGGAAATCGAGACCCACTTGTACCTATGGCCAGGTCGGTGGTGTTCTCATCTGTCTGCTCTGTCTGCTCTCTATGTGAGAGAATATGGTTAATGTAGTAGCCACTTAGTTCAGTATTTCTATGTTTTGATTCATTTATCATGCCTTACTTCTATGCACAGTTTGCTTAGCATACTAATATGAAACTCTGTATTTAATCTTCTGTCATTATTCACTTTGATACTATGAGTGTTTCGTCCATGTTACTTATAATTGCTATATCGTTGTATTCATTGAGTTGTCTATGATATTGCAAGCACAGATCCCTTGTCCGACTCCCCAGCGGTCGAAGAGACTGCAAGGCAGGACCTAGAGATACCCTCCGGTATGGCAGAGTGGGCTTGATCACTTATGCCGAGTGCATACCTGCATATCATCAGTGTTTTGGTTCCTTGGAGATTTTCTATCTTGTACTTCGGACTTTGTTACTCTGTATTATTTTTGTACATCATGTTTTTGGTGTGTACTCAGTCTTGTATTTGGTTTTATATCTGTGTGTGTTATCTACGTCTTTTTCCCATTTCGCATTTTGGTTTTCCGCTCATTCTCTTTTGTTGTGCTTGCTATGATATCCACAGCTTCCGCATTCGCTTGTTTCGCACGTGTTAGATCCCTTGTGTGCGTGTATTTGGACTGGGTTTGGATGCACGTGCATGGGAGTACGTGTGTCACTGGTTTAGCTTTTCTCTAACCCCCGATTTCTAGGCTCGGGTTGTGACAATACACCAGTTTAATAAACTGATGATAGGAAAGAATACTAGTTATAAACTGGTTGCAACTAGAAATGCTAGCTCCTCAAAAGGAGTAAAGAGTGCTATGAATGTCAAGGCTTTGGGCATATAGCTAATGATTGTGCCAATAAAAAAGAAAAAGCCCACAATCAATAGCAGTAAAGCTTTGAACATCCATTAGGATGTTAATGAATCTGCTAATGATGAAAAAGTCCCTGAACTTGAACCTGATTTGTCTGAAAAGGGAAAAGAAAATTTTATGGCTTTATGACTACATCTTCACCATCTGATGCTAATTCTGATGATAATAATGGTGATGAACAAGTGTCTTATGAGGATGTTAACTGGGAAGAACGGTACAAATTTTTGTTTAGAAAGAGTAGGAAACTAGAGTTGTATGCTGCAAAGCTTGTGAAAAAAGTTGAAAATTCTGAAGCCAAAATTCAATTACTTAAGAAGAATTTAGAATAAGCACATGCACAAATCATTCTCATTGAAGGTCATACAGGGTCTCTGTTGAAGAGTTTGACTATTGAAAAGCAAGAAAATGAGTCTTTAAAAGCAAAAGTATTGAAGAATAAGGCTGAGATTGATAATCTGAATGTTAAGTTGAAGATAACATTGACAAAGCTAGATATTCCTATTGCTACACATGCCAGTTCAACTACACTTCATCATATCTTGAGTGTTTAGAAGCTACAGACTAACAAGACTAGCCTTAGATACATTAATGATGCTTCAACATCAAAATCTACAGGTAACACTATTTTTCTTAAAAACTCTATACATGCATCCACTACACAACATCCTGCATAGAAAAAACATGTTCATTGTGCATCAAAGAGTAAGTTATGTCCTAAAACTACATGAGCACCCATATGTCACCATTGTGGACAAAAAAGGCACTTTCGTCCCATTGCAGCAAGCTGAAAGCTATGTTAAAACCTAAGCAATGGAGAAGTTAGTTTTCTTCACCAAAATCTACTGCAATCTGGGTTAAGAAGGAAAACTTACAAAAAATTTTGGTTCACACTATGCTGAAATTATTTAACGTACAAGTGTGGGTAACAAAATTCAAGAGCCCCTGATCAAGAAAATTAAGCCCTCATCCAAATGCTAATACGAATATATCATTATGAGGGAGTCACAACTGAAAAGGTGCTATTGCTAGATCTTAATTGACAAACATGCTATATGTTAATACCATAGATTTGTCAATTATGGATAAAAAGGGGGAGAATTAAGCATCAAAAAGTTGAAGATGTATTCTGCTAGTAACTTTATTCTTCAATTGGTTACTAAGCTAAAGGTAAAATGTTTTTTTTAATTTCAATTTACTCTATATATTTTTGGACTTTTTTTTGGGTAGATTGAATGTACATGAGGTTTTGTCAATAAATTGCTAAAGAGCGAGATTGTTAAAACATTTGCATTGTCTATATTTTTGTTAGGACATTTGTATTGGCTAAATTCATGTATTGGACAAAACTTGGGTCCATTGAGTTGTATTTCATATTTAAAATGGATTATGGTTGGGCGCCGAATAATCATAATTGAAGATAATGCAAATTGAAGTATTTTTCTGAAGACAATATAGATTAAAAAGATCATATCTCACAAAGTAAGAGTCGGATATGGGCAAGCCACCTACCATTAGAAAGCTTGTTTTAAGTAAATATCTGTAGAGCCCAAGATTTTGTAAATCAGAGCTAAAACAACAAAGTTATTACCTCTAGAAGTTTGCTGATGCAAGCCTGAGACTGGGCTCAAGCACCGAAGGCAATCTCGAGCATGTTCAAGTGCCCATTTGACCATGCTCGAGCGCACGGATGGCAAAAGCCCACAAACTTGCAAGAAAACCTTTTATATTTGTGCCAGAATTGCCCATTTCACTTGGATTTAGTTTCTAAACTTAAAAGAACAAATTATGATCTATAAAAAGAGGGTTTCTCTTAACCCTAAATGCAACACAACATATAGAGCTCTCCTTATTCAAAATTAGGGATTGCCTTTGGAGAGATTGTCTAGAGTTTCCATGTGAGATTGGGCTGAATGCTTCAAGTTCTAAAGTTGATGCTTCTACTTCTCCATAGGAGATTTTTGGCTTTTACTTCCTTTTAGAAAATTGTTCTCTAAGAGTAGAGACTTGTTTGTTGTGGAGATAAGGACACTAATAGTGGAGCACCGGGGGACTACAGGATGTGGAGATCTATCAAAAACAACTACAACACCTTGTGTCGAGGGACTGACTGTAGGGTTGTAAGTATATCTTGTACTGCAAAAGTTAGTGACTGATTTTGTCTACTTCAGACTCGTGGTTTTTTCCAGTTTTGGGTTTCTACGTTAAAATTGTGTGTTGTCTTTTTTATGTGATTGATTGCTTTATTATCTCGCTATATAAAATAGTAATCAAATTACAATCTAGAATAAACCCCGGGCATTCTAAAACTTTCAGGCGCCAATACCACCTTGGTTCTGGCTTGTGGACCCGGGCCCTAACAAATTAACTCAATTTTTTAGAGTTCTTCTTAGAAGCTTTTTTTTTCTTTTCTTTTTTTCAAATCATTCTCTACCAGACACAAACCTGTCCCATATAGTGCACCGGTTTCAATTCAAGTTCCATCTTCTCATTAACAATTCTGATTCCAAAAAAAAAGACACTAGTTCTCAACTAGTTCCATCTTCTCATTAACGATTTTTATTTCAAGTCGAAATCGACTTGTTTACATCTCTATCTCTCTCTCTCTCTCTCTCTTTCTCTCTCTGAGTGTCTATATGTATGAATGAAGAGTGCTACATGACTCCTCTAGTGTCATCTATGAATAAAATATGATGGGTTATTGTTGTATGCTAAGCTTTTGGAAAAAGTTAATGTATTCAAATCCCTATTGTGTCTCTTAAACTAATCCTTCCCTACTATTGTTTACACATGAAAATGTGATAAATTATTCCTTTGGGCTAAGTTTTAGAAAGAAGTTAATTCATCCAAATCCCTATTTTCTCTCTATAACTAATCCTTTTCTTGTTTTCTTTCTTTAAATTCAAGATTAATGATCCATTGTAATTTAACATTTCTCTATTTTTTTTCTATGGCTCAAATGTGCCCAATAATTTTGAAATTAAACTAAAGGAAGTTGATGTCAAGTGCTCTTATCATTTAATTGTAACACTACAATAAAATCATTCAATGGGGCACTCTTAAAGTATAAAGAAAAGGAGTTGCAGAACTAATGGTTACATGCCCACAAAGACTTAAATCTCTCTCTCTCTCTCTCTCTCATAGCTAGAAGATTTAAATATTACTTTCCCTTATTGGCCCCATTACAGGGCAAAAACGTCCCTTTCCCAAATGGGGCATTTTGCATAATTTTCATATATATATATATATAGGTAGTATTTAGGTGAGAACTATTCCTACCTATCATGAAAACTTTTTATGAGGCCCACTTGTGGGTCCCATTTGGGGATGAGACCAAGGATATGAAAAGACCCATGCGAAGTCCCCGTAGATATTAAATTTGGCCCTAATCACATGTCCCTAACCCCTTCATCCGTGGCATCAAATCAAGTCCAATAGGATCAATGTACAGTCGATCTCACGTTCTAATAAATTTAGATTTGACCAAAACTTGGGATGTATGACTATCAAGAGGTCTCCTGTCTATTGCAATATTTGGATTAAGTGATAGATGGGCCCTACCTACACTTCTCACGAGAAAAAAAAAAGGCGAGAACAGCTCTCACTTAAATATTTTTGTGTATATATGTGGAAATAATCTTATCACTTAAATATTTCTGTATATATATGGAAATAATCTTATGAGAACTAGTTCTCATCAGTTTTTGTGAGAACTCTAAGTAAGGCCCATATATCACCCAATCAAAACTTTGCAATACACAGAGACCCCCTTGATAGTCACACGCCTTAACTTTTTGTCAAATTCGAATTTACAAGATTGTTGGATCAACTATGCATAAATCTAAATGGACTAAATTTTTGGGCCACGGATGAAAGGGGTTAGAGACATGTGATTGTATCCAACCATGATATTTGGGGTGGTCCCACATAAACCTTTTCATCCCCCTGGTCCCATCACCAAATAGGACCCACAAGTGGGTCACATAAAAATTTCTCATGATAGGTGCGTGAAAACAGTTTTTACATAATCAGGCTCCGTATATATAAATATATATATAAACTCCCCTTTTGCTCCTGTATGTTTTTTAGGTCATCAAGCCATCTTGAGCCAGATCTTTTCACACATGATACCTCCCTAATGAATTCTCATAAGTCCTAATTTGACACTCATCTAACTTTTGATCACTATTTTATTAGAATCCTACAACAATAATGCCTCTAAAACACTTAAACTTTTAAGTTAATCTAATAGAGTTGAGATTTTAAATAAAAGTAAATCTTATCCATATTTTTCCATCCAATGGCATTCCATGGTTTTAATGTATAATAATGGGCCCCATTAGGAGGGCGTCTTAGGACCAAAAAGGTTTTCATCAAGTTTGGGAACTTTGAAACTTTCCAAAGGTTTCAAAAAGAAAAAACAAAAAACAAAAAAAAAAACCTTCTTAGTAATTAACTCTTATCGCATGCTTTGAAACTTTCATCAAGTTGGTGGTACATCATGCATAGATTGGAGTCATCTCCAACAACTTGTGAGTACATTTATTGATGGTCATTATGATCGGTGGGGATTTAATTAAATGAGGCTTGTATTGATTAAATTGAATTTTTGTAGAATTACTTGATCTCTTCTACCTTTACATTAATTATGGATGAGTTAACTGCGCATATTCAAAAAGAAGTATCATTGTGTATGTTGTTTACAGATAATATAGTATTGGTGGATGAATTAAGAGATGGTGTAAATGCAAAACTAGAGAGATGGTGGGAGCATTAGAATCTAGAGGCTTTAAAATAAGTCGTGTAAAAATAAAATATATGGATTGCAACTTCAGTAGACATATACAAAGTGTTAAAACCATTGTCAAAATTAAAACCTATGAGAAACCATGTAGGGATTCTTTTTGGTATCTGGGCTCGATGATTAGTAAGAATGGGGAGATTGATGAAGATGTTGAGTATAGGATAAAAGCTGGATGAATGAAGTAGGACTAGCTTCCGTAGTGCTTTGTGACAGACGATGCCAATAAAATTGAAGACAAATTTTACAAGACAGTGGTTAGACCAGCTATGACATATGGAACAAAATGTTGGCCAATTAAGAAAGCACATATACATAAGATGGGTGTGGCAAAGATGAGAATGCTTAGGTAAATGTGTGGTAAAACTAAAGAAGACAAAATTAGAAATGAATGCTTTTGAGAGCATTTAAAGGTAGCACCAATAGGGGATAAGATTAGATAAACTTATTTAAGATGGTTTGGGCTTGTTGAGTGTAAGCTGATAATGGCACAAATGAGAAAAAGTTTAACGATACAGGTGGATGGCCCATCAAGAGGTAGGGGTAGGCCCGAAAAAAACATTAAGGGAGGTCATTGAATTGGATTTGAAGAAATTTAACTAGTCTAAGGATTTGGCTCAAAATAGAACCAAATGGAGAAACAAAATTTATGTAGCTGACCCCAACATGGTTTGAATAAGGCTTAATGATGATGATGATGATAATGACTCGATCTATTCCACAAAGTACTACAATAATATTCAATGCCTCATAAAACATCATCATCATCATTATCATCATCAAAGCCTTATCCCTAATATATTGGGGTCGACTACATGAATTCTATTTCTCTATTACGTTCTATTTTGAGCCAAGACCTTAGATAAATTAAAGTTCTTCAAATCAGATTAAATGACCTCTACAATGTTTTCTTTGGCATATCCCTACCTCTTGATTGGCCATCTACCTGTATAGCCAAAATTTTTCTCACTAGTACCATTATTGGCTTACGCTCAACATGCCCAAACCATCTTAAATGGGTTTATCTAATCTTATCCCTTATTGGTGCTACCCCTAAATGCTCTCGAAAGTGCTCATTTCTAATTTTTTCTTTCATAGTTTTACCACACATCCATCTAAGCATTCTCATCTCCGCTACATCATCTTATGTATATGCGTTTTATTAATTGGCCAATATTCTACTCCATATGTCATAACTGGTCTAACCACTGTCCTATAAATTTTGCCCTTCAATTTCGTTAGCATTTGTCTATCACAAAGCACTCCAGAACCTAGTCTCCACTTCAGCCATCCACTTTTATCCTATGCTCCACATCTTTATCAATCTCCTCATCCTTACTAATCATCGAGCCTAAGTACCGAAAAGAATCTTTACATGGTATCTCATTGGTTTCAATTTTGACAGTGGTTTCAATACTTTATATATGTTCACTGAAGTTGCAATCCATATATTATGTCTTTGTATGACTTATTTTAAAGCCTCTAGATTCTAATGTCTCCAACCATCTCTCAAGTTTTGTATTTTTACCATCTCTTGATTCATCTACCAATGTTATATCATTTGCAAACAACATACACCATGGTACTTCTTCTTGAATATGCACAGTTAACTTATTCATAATTAATGCAAAAAGAAAAGAGCTTAAGACTGATCCCTGATACAAAACTATATTCACGGGGAATCTACCTGTTTCTCTACATGTGATTCTAACATTTGTTATTGCTCCTTCATACATATCCTTAAAATTTTCAATGTAACCTCTAGGGACATTCTTTTTCTTCAAAACCCACCAAATTAAATCCCTCAGTATCATATCATAAGCTTTTTCAAAATTGATAAAAACCATGTATAAATTTTTCTCTTTGCTCAATATTTTTCTATTAATTGCCTGAATAAAAAGATAGCTTCCATAGTTGACCTTCCTGGCATAAGACCAAATTGATTTTTAGTGATCTTGATCTTCTGTCTTAGTCTCTGCTCCATTATTCTCTCCCATAACTTCATAGTATGACTCATAAGTTTAATCCCTTAATAGTTGAGAAATGATCCTGTACAAGCTTCCCTTACACACAGTGTAAGGGATAATTGCAGCCGTCGGATCTGGAAATAGATCCAATGGCCTTAAGCTTGCCATATATAACAGTGAAAAAAAAGGAGAGAGGGAGTGAAATTGTATCGTGGGAGAGAGAGAGACGCGTGAGAGGGAGAGCGAAATCGTCTGGGATGAGGGCGTCGTCTCCTTCATTGTCTCCATCGCACGCCTCTATCGCAGCACGTCGTCTCCTTCATCGTCTCCATCGCACGCCTCCAGCGCAGCTTCTCTCTCACCCAACGCCGGTATGCCCTCTCTCACCCATCTCTGTCTCCCTCTCCCTCTCCCCCTCTCTGTCTCTCTCCCTCGCCCCCACTCTCATCCCCACCCCCCCGTGTCTCGTTCTCTCTCTCGCCTCTTCTCTTTCTCACTCTCGTCCCCTTTCTGTCCCTCTCTCGCCACCTCTGCGTCTCTCTTACTCTCTCTTCCTCTCACCCTCTCTCACCCCCCTCCGTGTCTCTCTCCCTGTTTCGTCCCCTCTCTGTCTCTCTGTCTCTCCCTCTCTCACCTGCTTTCTGTGTCTCTCTCTCCCTCTCCCTCCCTCTCTCGCCCCCTCTGCGTCTCTCTTACCCTCGCCCCCTCTCTCTCCCTCTCTCACCCCCCTCTGTGTCTCTCTCCCTGTCTCGTCCCCTCTCTGTCTCTCTCTCTCTCCCCACTCTGCGTCTCTCTCACGCTCGCCCCCTCTCTCTCCCTCTCGCACCCCACTCTGCCTCTCTCTCACTCCCCCCCCCCCCCCCACCATCTGTGTCTCTCTCCCTTCAACTATCTCACCCGCTTCTCTCGTCCTCTCTCTCCCTCGTTTCTTTCTTTTCCCTCTCACCCTCTCTGTTACCCTCTCTCTCTCTCTCACCCCCCCCCCCATCTCTCCCCTGTTTCTTCATGAATTTCTGTTGTTATTTTTTACCAAATCTAGGTTAAGTTCATTATTGATTACACTGAACAATAGTTGAATATTTATTTTTTTTTTTATAGAATCTCACGCGGCCATGGATGAAGATGAAATTGAGTGGAACCCTGAATTGGACACATAACCACGGGGGAACCATTTGGATGGTTTCATTTATGTTTGGAAGAACACAGAGTAGAGCAGTTGTTGGAAGACAAATACTTATCTTTCCTTTATGTGGCTTACATTTCCTCATCTTCAGTTTCATTATTAATAAAGCAACCAGCATGCCACCAGATGATCCATTTAGACTAAAGAGGTGATGCTTTCAAATGTTTGGTGGTTTGGTTGATGTGGGGCTTCTCCTTCTCAAAGAAATTGAGCGAATTTTCCAAGCCTGCAATCAATTACTGAATGTGTGGTTTGAGAAGAACTTGATTATTTCTTTTATGTATGTACAGGAGAAAAATGGTTGAATTGTCCGGGTACACTTACCCAAACCATAAATGTTCTTCAATTTGAAGGTTTCTGAAAAAAGTGTTCCTATCAAGTATGCTACAGTAGTAATCAAGCTTGTTGTTAAATACATTTATTCATGGATAGTGGGGATTTTTTTTTAATCATGCATGATCTGGTAGGCTTCACTGCTTAATGGACCCACATGATTTTTCTCTTACTTGCAATGAATGATTCTGATGGTTTGAAAGGTTTTCATTGGGTCTGTTGGGGCACCTTGTTTTATTACATTTCCTATTAAACAAGATAATCTAGACATGCCCACCTCTCAAATATTTACAGCTCCAAGTATCACATGGTTTTGCATCCTGAACAACCTACAAAAAGAAAGCTACATTTGAAATGGACAGCATCCTACTAATACAAATGTATATAGAACTAAAGATTGAAGTGAAAAACCATACAAGAACCACTTGATACAACATTCCTCTCACCTAGACAGTTCTGAGGATAAACAAGGCATTTACGTTACAGTACTCTACAACCCATTTCGTGATTGAAAGATAATGTAGTTTTCTGTAAGATCTGCATCTGATACCTCATACTTCTATGTGAAAGCACATTTGTATGCACAGGGTTAGATTGGATTGCAAGGTCTTAGTGTGGATAAAAACCAGTTTTAATTGATCACCTCGACTATTTGTTCAAAGCTCCCCTGAATTCAATGGGTATATGCATACATAACCAGAGCTTTTACGCCCACTACTAGAGGATTAGGATCGTCAGAAATTCTTTTTCCTATTTATGGGTCTCCAGATTTTATGCTGCATATGCACACAAATATTCAAGGGCTCCTAAACGATGATCAGTCTATTGGACCAAGCTGATTTTATTTTTCCATACTAAAACCTTCCAGCATCCAGTACACATACATTCAAGTGGGCCTATAAAAAAAGTGTAAAAATTTGAAATTTGGGACTGGGTCTCATTGGAAAATTTATGCCACTGGTGAACAATCTCACGAGTAGGATGGAAACTATAACATATTTAAAGGTAAAGCTCCCAGTACACAAGCCCATCCATTACGGTGGTCCACTGTGATTGGATTGCTGCCCAGGAAAAATCAATGGGATGATCATCGCTGTCCAATCAAAGGGCTCCAATTTATACCATTCACTATTTTGCAAGTCCACTAAATGCTAACAGAGTAACAACACATGGTGCCAAACTCATTTCAACTTTATGAAACACAAAAGTAAGGTCCCTCTCATGCAAAAATCTCAAAAAATTCTAGAGGCCTCCAAAACATAACAGCATTATAGTTTACAGGATCCATCTTTCCATTATATATGTTTTCCATTTATGTGATAAGCTGCATTTCTCACTTCTTGTTGTCTGTGCAAATGTCATCAGAAACAACCACACCATTGTCCTTGCAATTCTCCCCTTCCAACAGCCCAGTTGGTTGCTGCTCTTCCTTCTTTTCTTCCATGATGTCTTTAGAACTCATGAAGCTCGGCTGGTTTGTTGAAGACAGTAACCTTGCCCACATCCTATCAGTTATCACTACCTTGTTTTGTGTCTCTGTCACACGCTGCACCAACAAACATTTTGAAGAATCAATACTTGGGAAGAGTCATAATTGCCTAGCTTTGTACACCCAACCTACAGTTGGACATTTTTTGTCTTAATTTTGAAAAATAATTAAAAACTCCATTTTGTACTTTTTGTATATAGAAGTATGTACGGAAACCCAGGTCTGGTAATTTTCAAAAATCAATGCATTGACAATGTACCTTGAGCCAGGCAAGTCTGAACAAGTCCAACTGAGAAGTTGGTCTGACTTGCCTAAATTACCTGGCTCAAAGACCTTCCAACTCCTGTCAAGTTTCTGAGTTATTGAGCACTGACTTTTTAAGGAATGGATCCTAGAACTTACATATAAAGGTATATAAGCATGTCTTCCATTGACAGGACCAGCAATGCAGCCTGTGTAGCCAGCCATTGCACCATGAATGGCACTATGCGCAAGAAGTGTGTAGTACACATTGTCAGATGCATTACTCGGAATGGCTCGAACCCAAAATGTTACATTCTGATCAAACCCAAAATGTTACAAATTAACTTCCAAACCCAAAATTGGACATCCAACCAAAAGGGCCACTGGTTCCTTAATCAGTTCAACTTCTTCAAGTTTAATACCATGAAGATATGTTAATACAAAGAAAAAAAAAGTTACTAGGAGAGTTGAAGATGCATACCTATAAGGAAGTGTCATCGTTTCTAAAAGAAGTAGACTTATCCGAACCTTGATCTTCATCAAACGCTTCAGACCCATGCTCGGAAAGGATGATGTCACTGAAATTTAAAAAAGAAGTAAATGAATCCGATTAACATTCTATATAATCATAAGATGTAAATGAAGAAATTTATTTATAAAATACCTTGACAAGAGAGCCGGACAATTACACTTGTCATGTGAAACACCACGCTTCCCACATCCATGACAAAGTCGTGATTTCTTTTGGGCTTTCTCTTTTGAGGACTTAATTCTTTTAGGACGGCCCTTTGTTCGAACTTGTGGAGGTTCCCGATATTCAATAGGACCAACAAGTGATTTACCCTTTTTGCTTGAGTCGGAATCTCCATTTAGTTGAAGTCCATTCATATCACGACACATTTTCTTTATGTCCAAAAGCATGTTAATTGCATGTTTTTTAGTCCTCTCAGACATACATGCCTCACTTATAGCAATTGTAGCCCAATAAGACAATTCGGCATACCGTGCAATCAAAGAGCCACCACTAGCAACATTGTGGTTCACCACACACTTGTCATAATCAGTCCCTTCCCTTGCAAGCCTGGTCCATCTTTTCAATATATATTCTTTGGACAATGTGAAGATCAACTCATGCTTCAAAACAGCTTGAAGATGACGGCATGGAATTCCTCTAAACTCAAATAATAGGCAAGAACATGTAGCAAACTTGTTTTCTTTCTTGAAAATCACAGTCCGCGGAATATCCTTATCATTGCGAACAGATGAAACTAAATACATGCTCTCAACTGCATTATCTTTTACAAGCCTTGGGATGCATAATATCATTGCTACTAATTCATCTTGAAACATATAAAACAACTTTTTTGTATATATGTTAGACATTTGAACCTCCATTGGCAAATCTGTCTTCAATTTTGGCTTGCTATTTATGTTGTCATGCTCCTCCTTCAACTCTTGATATCTTGTACGGGACATTGCTCTTTCAAAACGCAAAATAAAATCATACAAACCACTCTTTTCTGTTTTATATTGTTTAATAAAGGCATTAAAACTTTCACTTCTTTGGGATGCAGACATTCCTCCAAAAAACACATTTTCCAAATAACAAGGTACCCATTTGTGACGAATGTTGTACAATTCTTGTAACCATTTATTATCAGCCAAATTAAAATTTTCAATCATTTGCTCCCACCCCAATTCAAATTCTTCTGTTCGGACAGACTCTGTCACTTTTTTAAAACAATTCCTGAATTCTTGAGAATGAATTGCAATTCCACCCAACTTTTTTGTCAACTTAACCTTAATGTGCCATATGCAGAAACGATGGCGTGTATTGGGCATAACGGAAGCAATAGCCTTCGGAATTGCAGGATCCTGGTCTGTTACAATTGATATTGGTGGACCTGTTGGCATGGCCTCCAACCATGTTTTAAAAAGCCACTCAAATGCCTCATACGTCTCATTTGATAGAAAAGAACACCCGAAGACAATTGTTTGGTTATAGTGATTCATTCCTAAAAAAGCACAAAAAATGAGAGCATACTTGTTTGTATTGTATGTAGTGTCAAAACTAATTGCATCCCCGAAGACAGTGTATGACAATCGAAAACTTTGATCAGCCCAAAAAACATGTTCTATTTGATCTTCAGAATCTTTTTTTATAGAAAAACAAAACCCCGGGTTCATTTCTTTTAGATTTTGAAAATGTTCAAACAACAACTGACCATCCCGTCCTTTCTTTTCTTCATTTTTGTCTCTTTTCACATTTCTAACATCCCTTTCCATGAAACCAACAGCCCCCATACTCCCCGCCTCCACTTCAAAGACTCCCATTTGTTTTGCAGTCGGTATATTATTAGCATCTAATGAATGTATAATGTTTCTATGCACTGAAGTGACATTACGGTGTGATGGAAGCATATGAGCTTTTCGCGGAGTAGCTAGCACATGAGTGTGTTCTGCGATGAATTTTGTGACCACCCAATGTCCACTCTCCATTTTTTTCACTAACATTTGAGCCCCACAATTCTCCTGTGTGTATGAAACACGCCTATGAATACCGTGTCCCGGTATCTCTTTCCTTTGCCCTTCTTTATAACACATATATTGTTTCCACACTACTTCACCCTTTTTTTTTATCCGAACCTTTTCTCACGCTAAAACCCGCAAATTTAGCATATGTATTATAGAATGTAAAAGCCTCCACTAAATCATTGATATACATTCCTACGGTTGGAATCTTATCTCCATCAACCTCGGGCATGAATGATTGAACCATGTTACATTCCGTTGATTCCATCTTCTCAAAATTTCCAATATATTAAAGAACACGCAAACATATTACATGCAAAACAAATAAATAAATAAATAAAGTATAGAAAAAAAAGAGTAAATTAGTAACAGAATATTTTCAATTTTAACGGCTTTCAATATGAAAATAAGAAGTTTTAATCTTGAAGGGTTACCTGAAGTGATCCATGTGGATGAGGTGATTGAATTGCATGTTCGGATGTACGGGTGATGCACTGATCAATAGAGTTCGCATTGAATTCACTTGAGTTGAGGGGAAGAAGGTCATCCATAGGAGGAGATGTGTTTGACAGTAGAGCAGGGTTCCACTCAATTTCATCTTCATCCATGGCCACGTGAGATTCTATAAAAAAATATATAAATTCAACTATTGCTCAGTGTAATCAATAATGAACTTAAACCTAGATTTGGTAAAAAATAACAACATAAATTCATAAAGAGATTAGGTAAAAAATAACAACAGAATTTCATGAAGAAACAGGGGAGAGATGCAGGGGGTGAGAGAGAGAGGGTAAAAGAGAGGGCGAGAGGGAAAAGAAAGAAACGAGGGAGAGAGAGGACGAGAGAAGCGGGTGAGATAGGGAAAGAGAGGGGGAAAGGGTGAGAGAGACAGAGAGGGCAGATGAGAGGGACAGAGAGGGGGAGAGACAAGGAGAGAGAGACAGACCCACAGATGGCAGATGAGAGGGAGAGACAGAGACAGAGAGGGGACGAGACAGGGAGAGAGACACAGAGGGGGGGAGAGAAAGAGGCAGAGTGGGGTGGGAGAGGGAGAGAGAGGGGGCGAGAGTGAGAGAGACGCAGAGAGGGGCGAGAGTGAGAGAGACGCAGAAAGGGGTGAGAGAGACGCAGAGTGGGGTGAGAGAGGGAGAGAGAGGGGGCGAGAGTGAGAGAGACGCAAAGGGGGTGAGATAGGGAAAGAGAGGGGGCGAGACTAGGAGAGGGAGAGAGAGTTACAGAAAGCAGGTGACAGAGGAAGAGAAAGAGACAGAGAGGGGACGAAACACAGAGGGGGGTGAGAGAGGAAGAGAGAGGGGGCGAGGGTAAGAGAGACGCAGAGGGGGCGAGAGAGGGAGGGAGAGGGAGAGAGAGACACAGAAAGCAGGTGAGAGGGGGAGAGAGAGACACAGAAAGCAGGTGAGAGAGGGAGAGAGAGAGACAGAGAGGGGACGAAACAGGGAGAGAGACACGGAGGGGGGTGAGAGAGGGTGAGAGGGCGAGAGAGTAAGAGAGACGCAGAGGTGGCGAGAGAGGGACAGAAAGGGGACGAGAGTGAGAAAGAGAAGAGGCGAGAGAGAGAACGAGACACGGGGGTGGGGATGAGAGCGGGGGCGAAGGAGAGAGACAGAGAGGGGGAAAGGGAGAGGGAGACAGAGATGGGTGAGAGAGGGCATACCGGCGTTGGGTGAGAGAGAAGCTCCGCTGGAGGCGTGCGATGGAGACGATGAAGGAGACGACGTGCTGCGATGGAGGCGTGCGATGGAGACGATGAAGGAGACGACGCCCTCATCCCAGACGATTTCGCTCTCCCTCCCACGCGTCTCTCTCTCTCCCAGAGACAATTTCGCTCCCTCTCTCCTTTTTTTTCACTGTTATATATGGCAAGCTTAAGGCCGTTGGATCTATTTCCAGATCCGACGGCTGCAATTATCCCTTACACTGTGTGTAAGGGAAGCTTGTACAGGATCATTTCTCTTTTATATATATCCCTTATTTTTACATGTAGGGACTACAATGCTGCTTCTCCATTCATCCGATATTTTCTTTGTCACAAGTATCTTATTGAATGGTCTACATAACCAGCTCTCCCAACCTCTCCTAAGTATTTTTATACCTCTATCGGAATATCATCTGGGCCTTTAGCCTTTCTTGTCTTCATTCGCTTCAATGCTTCCTGCACTTCCACCATTCTAATTCTACGGAGAAAAGTATACTCCAATAATAATGTATCATCCATAGCTCTTGTATCCCCTATTATATTCTTCAGTTAAAAGTTTGCTAACATATTCCTTCCACCTTTCTTTAATATCATTGTCTTTCACCAAAATATTTTCCTCATTGTCCTTGATATATTTGACATGATCTAAGTCACTACTTTTCTCTTCTCTTACTTTTACAAACTTAAAATTATCCTTCTATCCTTCTCTTATTCCCAACCTATTATAAAGGTCATCATATACTTTGAACTTTACACTACTTACTGCTTGTTTAGCTTGTTTCTTTGCCTTCTTATATAGCTCAAAATGTTTCATACTTTTAATACCCTACCAAACTTTGTAACAATATCTTTTCTCTAGAAAAACTTCTTGAACCTCATACTCTACCACCATGTTTCTTTATTAATATGTCTCTTTCCTTTTGATTCTCTAAGTCCCTCCTTTGCAACCTTCCTAATGCAATTAGATATTTGATTCCACATTACTGTAGTTTCTCCTTCAAAATTTCATTTTTCCTTTTCAATCATTTTGTTCTTAAATATATTTGCTCTTTCCCTCTTCAAATTTCTCTACCTTGTTTTAGTGCTCATTTTGTTTATCACCGTTCTCTTTCTACTTCTAATGCAAATATCTAAAACTTTGCGCCTATATTACGTAGTCAAACTCTTTCCTGGGATAACCTTGCCATATTTACAAGCCAATCGATCATATTGTCTAACTAAAAAAAAGTCTTTCTAACTTCTATTACTCTCACTTTTATAAATTGCTCATCTCTGTTTTTAAAGTAAGTATTTACAACTACAAGATCAAATGCCATTGCAAAGTCCAATATAATGTTTTCAAATTCATTCTTTTCTCCAAATCCTTGCCTTGTATACACTCTCTCACATCCTCTATTATCTCTTCCTGTATGCTCATTTAAATCCGCTCCAAGGAAAATCTTATCACTATTTGGGATTTCTCGCATTAAATCATCCACCTCCTCCCAATATTGTCTTTTCACACTTTCCTCTAATCCTATTTAGGGAGCATATGCACTACTGATATGGATTTTATCTTCCTCTAGCACTAGTTTAATTGTTATAATTAAATCACCAAACATCTTTACCCTCATAATTTTCTCTTTTAAATCCTTATCTACCACTATACTCACTCCAGTTCTTATATTACTCTTTCTTGCATAAAAAAGCTTATCCCTATCAGTGAGCTCTGTAGCTTTATTCTCTTTCCACCTTGTCTCCTGTATACAAGCTACACTAATTTTTCTTCTTTTCATTACCTCAACCAACTCCATGCTCTTGTCTATCAAGGTTCCTATATTCCAAGTAATAAGTCTAAGTTTTCTATTTCTCATCTTCTTTTTATGGACTAACTTCTCTAACCGACTAGCCCAGAGTCATGCAGTAGCCATTGCATACTTTTCACTGCAACCGGACAACGCTGCAATGCATCACTTAAAGCGGGGAATACCCTATCCTTATCGCGAAATATTATTATCTCAGAATTCATGTTTGGGCTGTGACAAAGTTTTACGCTAGCTGTCAACCTACCTAACGAAACCCTTTTCCTTTACCTGGACTTGGAACCGGCAGGAAAAACTGGCAGAGTTCAATGCCTTATAAAACAATCCTCAAAAAATCTTGTAACCCTTATATTTTAAATCTATGACCTCTAAAAAAATGTTACTCTCACTACCACTAGTACTAATGGGTTTTGTGTATCAAAATAGCTTGGTAACATAAAAACAAAAGTAAAATGTGACGAGGCTTTCATGGACAACAACAACCAAACCCGTCAGCAATTCATCTCGGGTCAATTTAGAACCCACAACCTTCCGAACCCAAAAATACCCATGTTTCCGACGTAACCTTTTCCTGTTGGCTAGTACATCATTATAAACCTATCGTTTTGCACTAAAATTTGAAATCCTAACTAATAATACTCTGATTTAAACGAACAAGAATGTAAGCATAACTATAGATATAGTAGAACTTACTATAAAATTATTCAAGGTGAGATAATTTTCTGTCGTATGAATTTCAAATGTATACTTGGGTTAACAATTTATGATATGTGCTCAAAATGCCGTTTTTTGTACATCTGGCATCAGAGAATCCAAACTCTGACCGATAAAAAATATTGTACAAATGGTTAGATATCTTATGAAAAGATGAGTTTATAATGTGATTTTATTATCTTAAGAATTCATATTAAGAGCTATCTTCAAGATTAGATGTTATTTATTGTACTTTACAATATTTTTTTCCTTTTGCTAAATGGCAAAAGCAAATTAGATCAAGAAGAAAGACATCCAGAAATGCCGAAGGAGAGCCGGCCCAAAAACGAATACTAAAATACAAGCCCAAAAGAGGGGATTGACACGTAGGAAAAACAAAGGAAAGGATCAGAATCACAAAAATAACATTGTAATTAAGGATGATAATGTGCTGATGTGAAAAGTGCAGAAAGCTTCTTGCACTACAAGAAAAATGACAGTTAGCGACACTTTTATAGCGGCAATTTTCAGATTCCGCCGCTAAATGTCTTCATCAGCAGCACCCTCTACTGTTTGCCGCTGCAAGTTAAAACTTTACGCCTCTACAGCAGCATAAAAAAATGTTTGCCGCTATAGTTTTGTTTTCCTACCATAACTCTTTGTTGGGTGCTATAGTGTATATAGCAGCAGACAGTATTGTGTGCTGCTATAGTAGTGGAAAATTACTATATACAGCAGCAGGCAATATTGTTTGCTGCTATAAAGGTATGTAATAGGTAAGTAGGTGTATATAATAGGTAAGTAGGTGTTGTAGAAGTAATTGAAAAAGCTTATATATAATAGCATAATATATTATATGCTGCTCAAGAGAAGGTATTTGAAAATATTATTAAATAGTGCAATATTGAATTATTTTTTCTGCACTAGGAGGTGTTTGAAATTTGTATCATTTCATTAAAAAAAAAGCCAAGGCTCATATACAAGATTTTCCGATAGGGTCCAGATTGGTTTTAGATCTCATATTTTGGCTTGGACCATTAGTCAAGTTGCTTGCACAAATGTCCATCATCAAATCAGCGGCTCCAATGTCATTAAACCATTAAACAATGGCCCCGCATTAACAAAACTCTTACTTCCTCTCATGTATTCAGGTTCCTTTCACATCCTCTCGGCTCCAATTTAGTATCGACCTCATAGTGAGGCCCACACAAGGGTCCCCACATATAGGATCCATTTGTTAGTGACTACATACCTTCATTTGTATCCATCTAAATCTATCCATACCAATTTTTTTTTTAATGGCCGGGTGAACCTCACCAGGATGTGCGGTGCAGGTTAGAATCCTGGTTTTATAAGTGCACCCACTTAGGTCAGGTCTTGGGATTCAGTCAGGAGGCGGGACTGCGTAACTTGGGTTTTTAGGAAACTTGGTTGCAGTATGAATTTTAGACAAAGGAAGAGAATAGGCGTGTATGAATATTTGCCTCCTGAAACCTAGCCCGCGCACTGCAGTAAGAGTCGGTGATGGTGATCAACATCCAGGGTAAGCTTCGACTCGCCAAATTCTACGATTTCCTCTTCCTCTTCTTCTGAATATTGCTTCCTGAAACCCTAGCCCCCATTAACGAAACTCTCACTTCCTGAACATCTTCCTGAAATCCTAGCCCTCTCTGCGATGCTCAAAACTTTGCGAAACCTTGGTCCTCTCTGTGATGCTCAAAACTCTACGAAACCCTAACCTTTGCGAATCCCACTGAATATCTTGCCGAAACCCTAATATGCTCAATCTATTCCCTAAAATCCCAATCCTCTATCGGGAATCTGCCTTCTGCATTGGTAAGAATTTGAGATCCATTGAAGGATCTCCTGATCACTCGCATTCTGATTTTGGAGCTCGTGATCTCGATCGGTTTAAGGTATGCATCTTAGCTCTTAATTATTTACTGTTTGGCAGCGATTCTGCTTCGAAATCCCGTTGTGTTTTGGTTATCAGCAACTGAAAGAAGTGGTTTTGTTGAACTCTGCTTTAAAAGATTGCTAGGTTTCCTCAGCTAGATTTGGCAAACCATAGCTTCGTTTCATTGAATTAGGGATTTTCGATTTTTTGAGGTGATTCGAGATTGTTTGAGATTGTTTTGAGGTGATTCTTTTTAAAGATCTGTCCATATCAATTCGTTCTGAATTGATTTAAGAAACTGATCCAGCAAATCTCTGGAGATCTACTCATATAAATTCATTAGGAATTGATTCAAGTGACTGTTATTGTATTTCTGCATTTCTGTCTGAGTGGGTCAACCATAGAACCTTTGATAACAGTGAAATTGACCACCGTTTTTTAAATTGGACAACAATTTTGCTTTACATCACAATATTTTCTCTGTGGATCTTGTTATTTTAGCTTGCTATGTGGGATGTATTTTGGCTTGTTCATTGATCTGAAACTACTGTGTGGTCCATGTGATGATCGTAGCTTGTAGATTTAATCCTGGCAATTCTCAATCTGAGTTAATCTTTTTCTGTTTCTTTCTTTTTATGAATCCCTGCTTGATCCCGAAGCCCTTTGCTAAATGTTGATAAAACCATTTTGAATCTTTGATGTTTGTTTTCTGTATTTTGGATCAGGTTACAATCGACAAATAACAGTTCTGAACGCTTGTAGGCTTCCACATTGTAGCAAAGACAAGGGCACAGTCGAGATCTTAAAAGGTACTCTTTTTTTTAATGGTATCTTACAAGGTACTTGTTACCCCTCTTTGGCATCCAATGAACTGATTAGCTTTTTTTTTTTTTTATTGAATCAGGGAAACTGAGCTGCTGAAAGAAAACTCATTACGCAATTTTCCTCTAAACAGTCTTCCATGATGATATAATCTGTATGGTTTACGTCTTATTTGATTGAGATTTTCTCTGAAAGCTTGTTTGATGGGGGTGATATATTAATTTGTATTGTATACTATGTTGAACTGCTTTTCTCTTTTTCCGTAGCTTAAATTAGGAATCTACTGATTGCTCTTGTTTGAGGAGCATCTCTGTTTAGTTATACTTATTTAATATATAATCTCTAATGGATTGCTCTTTAATATATAATTCTCACTTCACAATGGAGACTAAACTAGATGAATAAGATCATCTCGTAGGCTCCATATGCATAGTATTGTAGGAAGTTTGACTGTTGGTCCAATCACTTTAAAGACTTCTAGTTTTGAGTTTCTTACTACAGGCATGGAATAGGGATGTGTGCTTGTTATGTGATGCTAACATGTAGTTGTTATGTTATGCTAGTACACACTCTGTAATGGTTTAAGTGCTAGATAATTTGTCAAAACTAGTACTTCCTTCTCTTGCTTACCAGTTTGTACTAACTTGCTGTAAATCTCAGTATAAACTGATCCTACTTGTTTATGAAGTAATTGTAAATTCCTTTACATTTTACCATTTGAATACATGGTACCATCACCCCCCAACTTGCAGCTAAATTCATGCATTTAGGAAGCTAGAGCAATCATCAGATATCGTGAGTAAGCAGAAAGAACAGAAAAGGTGAGCTCACCAAATGACATTCTCCCTTAATAAGCTGCTTTAATGAAGTACATTTCTCAAAGTTACTTTCAGAAAAGCACATTTGATTTTGAAGAAGCCGAACCAAACACCCTTTAAGCAACTATTATTGATTACAAGTTCATTGATGCACATGCTAGATATGACATCTTCATCATCACAAGGAAGAGACCGACTAGCACAGACATGCCCTGAGGCATCTGCTTCAGGTAATTACATATGTTTGATTTACTTAAGCTTAGGATTTCATTTAACCATGGATTTTATGATTTTTAGGCTCTTTGTACATATTGAAGCATATGATCTCACTTTACTCATTTAAACTAACACCCAAATTTCCATTAGTACTTTAATTGTAATTGAGCTTCTTATTCTAATTGTAGATAGATCATTAGTAGAAAAGAAACAAAAAAAATATTTCCATTGATTTTCCCCTGTTACTTGATCTCCTATTTTAAGATGCTGAGTATGTCCTCAACAGGAAAGAATATGTGATTTTGATTACACTCTGTTTTGTTCGTTTCCTCCTTTTCAGTCTTGAGTTTCATATTGGTTAAACTTATTTATTTATCCTCTCAGAGAAATGCATTGATATTAGGTTTTAAACAAGCCTTTGAGGAATATGCTATATTAATATATAAACAAATAAATGTATATGTATTAGATTTTGTTTTAGGTTATAAACAGATACTGCATGATATAAAAGAAGAAGAAGATTAAAAACCCCATAAACACAGGCTCTGCTCTGCAGTAAGCAGCCAATAGCCCCAACATATAATTGTAATAGGGGTGACTTTAAACAGAATCGCTTTACGATTAAGTCCTTCATTGTCCTCCAAATTCGATAACAGCCCAACCCCATAAGCACCAAATGAGATATGCAAACAACCTTCTTTATCAAATAAACATTTAGGCATTCCATAACATTTACCAAGAAAATAAATATTTAAAAAAAAATTTTGAATGGGAAAAATATATTTTCCTTTGTTAAACAATTTTTGAATTATTGAATTGAAGAACCGCAACGAAAGGAAAAATAGGCTGGAGTGAATAAGGCGGAAAGATCTGCCATTTATCAGTTCTGATCAATGTCCTCCATATGGATATATCAAATGTAGTAAAGGGACCATAGGGACTATATTATATTGGAACAAATTTATTATTTCAAATTTACATGAGTTCGAGCACATTTTAAAGACGAACAAGCAGTGGAGACTGCAGGGGTACACAACACGCCATAGCCAACTTTGGTCTCAGAGCAGAAGAATATATGAGCATTGAGGAAAACCAAAGCTACATGATGAAGAATCTCATGGAAAGTAGCAGCTCAAAAGACAAAATGGATGCGATGGAAGGACAAGATCATATAAAAATTTGAAATCAATGGCAGCTTTATGAAACAACTTTTTCTTTTTCTTAACGGTAACTTGAATTAAAAAGCTTAACAGGTACAACAGAATTATAACTAGAAGCAAAGGGCAAAAGGAAGCCCCCAAAAACAACAGCAACCACACAAAGAAGAAATAAAGCATCAAAAAGAAACCAGGTGCATTCATTTGCTGTGGGGGACACAAATCACACCCCAAGCTTTGCGATGGATCAATCCAAAGGGAAGGATCTCCTCTTGGAAGATAGACCAACTCCTCCCTTTTGTAGAGCTGATTTGAGAATTGAGACAAGCTTTCTCCCTCTTTGTCTCTAATCTGCCTACAAGTATCTCCACTAAATTTTTTTTCTTGTGTTTGTTTGCATTTTAACTTTGTCAGAAGTGTTTATATTTACTTCTATTGGTTTGTTCAATACAATTTTTTTAATTAATAAATATCAGTACGGTAGTTGGTAATAGTAATGGCTAAACAAAAGAATCAAGGATTGAAATATGGAAGAGTTTGGCAAATCAGAAGTGAAGAGGATTGATCACATTAGTGGTATGTATGTGTAACAAGAGGACTCCATGCTCAATAGATCTGTCAGTGAAGTGGAGAGAGAGGCAGGGTGGTGAGCTGTAAGAAAGTTCTAGGAATAAAACTGTGCATGTAAAAAAATATATTGGAGGCAAAATTCCAAAATTATTTGATTGAAAAGGGGATAAGTATGAAGTTTTTCCATCGTATGGCTGATATGTGGAGTAGAATTAATTATATTGGCAAATAAAAAAGGGGACAAGTTTAATACAAAATCCCAACGATGGTAGGAAAGACCTTATTGATATTCTCCTATTGAAGAACGTATTCATTTTACACAAATGATAGGCAGCGGGAGAAAGATCCTATTGATATTCTCATACTGAAGAACGTATTCATTTTACGCAAATGATAGGCAGCCGGAACATGATGACATCTTTGGATTTCTCTCCGACAGGGATATTATCACCTTACTCTTACACTTTGGCTATCATTGGCTAGAGTTCAGCCTAACGTCTTCTCTTGTGGTTCCCCTTTCACATGCATTCACTCGTTGAAACGAATAGAGGGGTCCTACTTCCATACACTTGAAACATAGTTTGTTTATAGTTGTATTAGTAGAACTATTTAAGACAGCCAAGAAAATCGGGGGCATGTCTAACATGATGATGTTGATTATAATAGATCCAGATGCTTATAGATCCAAGGAAAATGGTTGGAAATGAAATGGTAATGAAAATACATGCGGTTAGATAGTCAACGTGGGTGGCGTCTAGCAGTCAAGGATGGCTTGGTAGTTGTAGTGTTGTACGCATAGAAAAGTGTAATAAAATAAAAGCAAAATTGCCTCAGCACAGCAGGCAATTCAAATTGGCAGGTGGCAGGGATACAGACATTCCCTTCCAACTAAAGATTGTTTCAAACCTGAGAAAACATTATGGTAAGAACCAAATATCTATAAAAATGTCAAACCATACACCATGATTTATATATAACATGTAGTTCAAATATTCCTTCCCTGGCAGTGGCATCCAAGAGGAGCAGCCCG
Organism: Sextonia rubra; assembly: GCA_037013555.1. Classification (NCBI taxonomy): domain Eukaryota; kingdom Viridiplantae; phylum Streptophyta; class Magnoliopsida; order Laurales; family Lauraceae; genus Sextonia; species Sextonia rubra. Next base: position 130,787,671 of record JASUAD010000001.1, read on the forward strand.
TATCTCAATCACCATAGACATAGCTCAAAGTAGTATGGGGAATTCCAACTCAAAGTCCCAATGCTAAAAATCGATAGGCAGGGCCTTAACACCAGGTAGACTGGGATCAAGAAAAATGATAATCATAGGATGTACATCAAAATGAATGAAAGAAAAAACACTGAAACAAGTACTACAAAATTTTAATAAATAAAGTTAGCATTAAATACAAATTCACAGATTTTTCCATCTTGTTCTAACTCATTCATTTCCATGATTATCAGATGTTAACATGCACACTACCTCTCTTATTAGCCTTGCAGACAGGGCATGTATTGAGCTTAGAACCACGTTTACTACCAAGGCAGAGATGTCTGCATGGCAGTAACAAGACACATGCTTCCTCCTCCCAACAATTTCTGCAATTCCTGCACTTGTTATCCTTCACCCCTTCATCTCCTTCACTGCTATCACAGCATGAATCTGCGTCCTCTGCTAACAACACGCACCACTGCTCGTGGCTAACCTGAGCCAGCACCTGGTCGAGGTTGGTTCGCAGTGCGTTCGCTGTTGCCTCGTTCGACATTGCCAGATTACGCCATATCTGATTCTCGACGAAGAGGCTTTTCACCTTCTCTTCTAATATGAAATTCAATCTCTCCATCTTTTCGATCTCTTCGTCCTTAGACTTCAAGCGCTTCTTCATCTCTTCCTCTACTTTGATGAAAATCTGCTTCCTGTTTCGCTGATTACTCTCTGCTAAATCGATTCTCACCTTCTCCGTCTAGAAATTTGCAGAAAAATGAGTCACCCATTAGAGGAAACAACACGAAAGGATCAAAAGCAATAGCCTTTTTGCTTTTATGTGTTAATAATGCAGAAACATGAATGACCCATTTAAAGTAACAACGCAAGAAGATCAAATCCATGATGAAGTCGTGGAAAGAGTGCAAAATTGCCATTTTTGGGTGAAGAAGAAGGTGGAGAGAGAGAGAGAGAGAGAGAGAGAGAGAATTGCGTGGCGAGTGATGAATCGGTTGATTTCTAATTGTTGCTGTTGGATTTCGAGGAAGAAATCTTCACCCAGAAAAGAGTATGGGAAATGGGAGGAGAGAGTGGAGCCTTGGTCATTCTCAACAGATGCTCCGTATTGTTCTCTCATCCACTTTTGTGAGGCTAAGAGATTGCAGGTGAGGCCACTGTCAGCAGTGTTGTTCGTCGTGAAGAGACCTGCAAATGGGTCACCAATGGGAGAGTTGTAGAAGGGACTGAGATTTTGGACCCCAAAATCCATCTGGGTGTTGATTAGATTGGCATTTTGTGCATCAGCTTGGATAGCTTCCCTGCAATAGAGAAAATAAAAAGAGATTGGAACAGAGCAGTCAAAGCCAAGAAAATAGAAGGCAGGCAGGCAGACACGGGCGTGGAAATACCAATTCTTGATCAGCTGTGGAGAAATAAGACGGAGGTGATGTGCTTCAATGGCCATTTGAAACGGAGTTGGGAGTCTTTGTGATCCTTCGATCTTTTGGGTGGAGAAGAATCAATAGAAGCGAAGGGAAACAACTAGTGAAAGTTCATGTGTCAGTTGAATGTGCTTGGATAGAGTGTGAGATTTGGTAACCATTCAAGTGGGGCCTACTATTTAATCAGCTCGTCTGTCTCTGCACACGTGGCTTCAATGCCAAGGTACGCTTTTTTCTGGCTCTCTTTTTTCTAGTTCCTACTTTGTGTGTGTTTGCAATCTGAATCATCTCAGTACTTTTTATTTTAATATTATGGTTTCGGTTGCTACCATGTATTCCTTTCTTTCATTAGATGTGATCCCATCTCTTGACTCATCAATCACAACTGCAGAAACATGAATCTATGTCTTCTTCTGATTACCCCTTCAGTTCAAGGACCGATTGCAGGCCTTGTTTTGCAGTAGGAATCAAAGTGGGTCAACTGTTATAGATAGTTTTATGGATTGGTGTGCAGGATATTGAGAAGGTTGTCTTCATGCTTTGGTTTTATGGTTGTGACAAGCTTTGAACGGTAGGTTGTGATGGGGACTTCCGGGGTGTGCATACCGAAGTGCTTGCTATCACTGAAGATAACTTTACTAGATATGCCTGTTTGTTTCCATTTCATTGTAAATTTGATGCCTTTAATACTTTCTCAAATTTTAAACTTCAAGTTGAAAATCTGTTTTCAGTTCTTATTAAGTACTTTATGCCTTTAATGACAACTTTTATAAGACTTTCATTAGTTGTTCCCCTTTTAATGCTAAACAATGCTTTCTTGCAGGTTTAGTATTCAATTTGACAACATCACCTCGTGGCATGCCACATTTGCACCAGCTTTTTCTAGGGGCCATGATGCAAATGCCATTATTCTACGTGACATAGCAAGCTACAGATTCAATTGGCTATTGGTTTGATTGTTTTGATTTTGCATGTGATCTAAATGTGATTAATGCCAATGTATGTTGTGGGTTGTAGCAAACACTAACCAACATAGAGAGCATCTTTCAAAGTCTTTGACCCTCTTTCTCTACTCTTTTTGTAAAGAATCAACATTCTGTGTGTTGCATTTCCTTATTTTTAAATTGCTAGTCAACAAACTTCTCTTCTTGTGAACAAGATTACTAAGGCTTTGAGCATGAATGATTTTCCCTTTTTGTTAAGTATCTCTTTTCGGACATGTTTAGGTTCTTTGTTCTAGCTTGTGCAGGTGTCCGCCAGACCCTTGGCTGGGGGTGATTAAAAAACATGAGAGAGGGAAAGGATAACAGTAGGCTATTCTCTGTGAAAGTAATATTTTAAGCATTACAATGGTGCGCTGTAATTGTCAAATCTCCATCAACGAACCAATTTTGTTCACTTCTACAATGTTGTTTTCTAACTTGTTGATTCTCGGTCAAAGAAACACGGGTCATGGATACTCATCTATTTTTTTTAAGATTTGCCTTTGTGTGATCTTGGGATAAAATTTCCCCTATAGAATAATTTCATTGTATTTTTAAGGGAAAAAATTATTAATTTTTTTTTATAAAAACCATTTTAGCGGCAGAAAAAAACTGCCGCTAAAACTGCTTAAAAAAAGCACTCTTCAGATTTTAAAAAATATTTTTAGTGGCACATTTTAATATTAACAGTGGCAGTTGTTTAATTGCTGCTATTTCCTCATTTTTAGTGGCAGACACTTCTCCACCACAAAAAGGTAGTGAGAAATAGCGACAGAGGGTATTAGTGACAAAAATAGTGGCAAACAAATGTTTGCCGCAATAAAGTTTTAGTGGCAGATTTTATCTTTTAGCAGCAGAAAAAAACTGCCGCTATATGTGTCTTTTTTTGTAGTGTTGAGAGATAGAAGGACAGATGCACAATTTTAAATTATTATCCCTTTTTATAAATATTGAGTTATTCTCAATAAATTTAACACATGATTTTGTCAAAATATAGTACGTTAAAGTTTTTAACTAATATTGTTAATCTCAGCTCTGCAGCAGAGATTCACAAAATTTTTTTTTTTTTTGGCTATATGACTCGTACGACGATAATAATAATAATAATAATAATAATAATAATAATAATAATAATAACATATGAGACCTCCCCTTGATTTCTTGAATGGCAGGAAACAATAATTTTGGTACATAGACCGTACACATCCAAGGATTAAATACACAGTGCATAGATTCTGTATGCACTCAGAGGGAGAGAGAGAGAGGAGTGGGCCAAGGATCTTTGAGTCTTCCTTGACAATGGTTACGAACATCATCATTGTCCTATTTCTCTTCATGAATGTTGCAGCATCCCATTCCCACGTCGCCAATTTCAAATACAATGGATTTCTATAGGCTGAAAATAACATGAGCCTAAATGGGTTAGCCCAGTTCACACCTAACGGGCTCTTGAGGCTAACCAATGCTTCAAAGCAAGAGAAAGGACATGCCTTCTATTCCCTTCCCATCTGCTTCAAGGACTCTTCATCTGGTAATGCCCTCTCCATCTCTACCACCTTCGTCATGGCCATCGTTCCCCAATATTCCAATACGTATGGGCATGGTTATTCCGATAGGTATGGACATGGTATTGCCATTGTCATCTCCCCTTCCAAAGATCTCACAACATCTGTAGCTAGCCAATATTTGGGCCTATTCAACTTCTCCAACATGTGCAATTCATCAAATCATATCGTAGCCATCGAGTTGGACACGATCAAGAGCCTTGAATTTGAAGACTAGGATGACAACCATGTTGGAATCGATCTCAACAGTTTAACCTCTGTTACTTCTTCTTACACAGCTTATTTTTCCAATGGAAATGTGGGTTCAGAAACTTGAACCTCGGAAGTGGAAGCCCAATCCAGGTTTGGGTAGAATATAGCAGCTTAGAGAAACAGATTAACGTAACCTTGTCGCCCAAAACTGTAGCCAAGCCCAGTCTTCCACTATAGTCATTAGCCATGGATCTTTCATCCATCATCGAGGACTCCATGTATGTGGGTTTCTCTGCAGCAACCGGCACAGTTGTAGCATCTCATTACATGTTTGGTTTATGTCTTATATTCCAATTTAGCCGGATGGGTCCACTGGGTTAATTGTACTGGGGCTTTCTTGGTGGCAAAGAAAGCAGAGATTATATATATGTATAGTCTGTAACCCTAGATCTTACGTTGAAGAGAAGTAAGAGCTCTCTTGCCCGTAGGATTCCCACACCACGTACGAAAGACGATGTAAGTAAGAGTCTCTATATGCTTTACTTGTCATAATGAAGATGATCATCTCTGTGCCGCGGATATAGTCTTGTTTGGATGAATTACGTAAATTTATGTATCTCTTCTTGTATGTGGTTACTTCTTTGTTGATCTTATGATTGATGTATGTGTACAACATGTTATGTCAAAATCACAATAAGCGTCTGCTTCACGGGTCAAGTGAACTTGACTCGACTTGACCTAGATCCGATTTGGACAACCCAGGCCCTAATCACCTGCCTTCTTTAACCTTCGTTCCTATAACAATTGGTATCAGAGCCGACGTGGTGTTCCTCATGTTTCTGAGCGAGGTGAACATCGCTCGGCCATCATTGTTCAGTGCCTAGGTTTTCCGAGGTTGGGTTGTGCATGGAGATCGACAGATCGGATCCAAGGAAGATCTGAATTTCTACAAGAGCTGTTGCAAAAGAGAAGGAGAAGACAGTCTTTGACCTATTATAGCCACAAATCAAGTTATTCACTTGAGCATCAGAGAGGACGAATAGATATGGGCTTTCGGGTTTGCCGAGACTGGAAAAGATGGCTGGAACTGGGTTCTCAATTCTCTGATTGCAGTAGAAATTAGATATGAAGGAGAACTAATCATGCCTGCGTTGGGGCGTGACTGCCAGAATTTGTGGAGAAGCCTGGACAAACAAATTCTACTATTTGCACAAAGATCGGCTATGATTTCATGTGGGCCATGCATCAGAAAAGAAGATCGAGATCAAGCGAATCTGGTCTTCGCTAGTTTGCTGATCATGAGGTAAGCCATGGTTGGCGTTGCCAGTGTTATAGGGCTCTGATTGGTGGAAATCATGAGGTGGGCCCCATGTTATTTGCGATCGGAGAACAGGGGTGCAGATCACCTTCACTGGAGAAAGGGGGCCGCCTGCTGCTCAGCGTAGTTCTGTCACTGTCAGTTGCCGGAGTTGCCGCTGTCACCGGGCTACCACATGCCGATTGTCGCTGCCCTCTATCGTCGTCAACATAGAAGAAGAGGGAGGCTCTGTTCCCCCTCTGTCACAAGAACGAAGGTTAAAGAAGGCAGGTGATTAGGGCCTGGGTTTTCCATATTGGATCCAGGTCAAGTCGGGTCAGGTTCACCTAACTTGTGAAGCCTAACACCCCAACCAAAGAAGTAGTGTAGTTTCGGTTCGGTTTGGATTGGATCGACCTGAACCCGTTTGCAGTAGTCCAACTCACCAATAGAGCGTTGACGTTAGCACACATCAGCAGGATCATATGGTCAAAGGCCAGATTTGACCGAATCACTGGTAGAGTTTTGTTTCAATGATATATTGATCATCCGACGTCCGATCGGAGATTCGTTTGCACCTACGGACTTGTTTCGAGCAGATCTTTGGGTTTGTTGAAGAAGATTGGCTGTTTGACCGTCAACAAGGAGTTTGACCAATTAGGATCGTAGAAGATTATTTCTGTGATATTGAAGCTATCCGGGGTCGGATTACAAATTCATTTCTTCCAGCATGCTCGTTGTAATGAGATTTATATCTTGGTGCAAAATTCTTGAAAAAGAAGATTTTTGCTCCTCACTCGCCTAAACAGGAGAAATTTGGATCTGCATACCTTGCCTACAAACGTCCTATTTTTATTACAAAAGGAAAAAGGACTTTCAGGCAACACCAACTTCAATTGTGGAGAAGATCTAAACAGATGTGGGTTCAAGTCAAAATCGGGTCGACTTGACCCAGTTGTAGTTGCAAACCCAGTAGTAGGAGTCGCTGGCCTAGTTGCAAATGGTTTACAAATTCAAACGAAATTGTTCGTTTGAAATTCACATGCTTTCGGATCACATGTAACGCCATTCATCTTGCCTAAGCCAAGCCAATGAAGAAGTAGCAAGGAGGAGCTGATGTAAGCTTACACAAGTAGTTGTCAAACATGTATTTAATTGATTAGAGGCCAGGTCAAATAGAGCTTTTAACCACTCGGAGGCAGAGGTTGTTCTGCAATATGAAGTCATCTAGACTCATATTCCCAATCTGTTTTCCTTGCATGCTTGTAGTTATTGGATCTTCATAGTAATGTTGAAGATGGGGCAGGATAGTGAGTGATTCAAATATCGATATCACTCAGATTCGTCAATGGATTCCAGCTTCAAGTTCGAGGTGGAGTTTGACGAGAAGATAAACTTTGCTCAAAATTTGTGTGCTGGTTCAACATGTCAAAATGTTGAAGGAATAAAACTACATCATCGGTACAGTGTGTACCATTCAGCAAGGTAAACGAAGACATTGCCGGTTTTATCTCCTGGTGGCCCAAGTTGTACAGAATCCAAACCAAAGTGGAGATTATTGAGGTTATGTCTTGTATTCCGGTCAAAGGTATTTTGATAATTAGACAAGGGCTTTCTTGGTAGCCAAGAAAGCAGAGATTATATATATTTGTAACGCTAGGTCTAGCCGTTGAAGAGAAACGAGAACTCTCTTGCCCCTGATGTTCCTACACCACGTAGAAGAGACGGTGTGAGAGAGTGAGAGTCTCTGTATACTTTAAATGCTGGGGATGTAGTCCTATTTGGGTGAACCACATAAATCTCTATCTCTTCTTATGTGTGGTTGCTTCCTTGTTGATCTTGTGATTGATGTATGTGCACAGCATATGATGTCAAAATCACAACATTACATTCTTGGATGGAGCTTTAATATGAATGGTCGAGCTCAAGAACTTAATCTCTCTTGCCTTCCCAACCTTCCTAGGTTCGGATCAAAGAAGAAGTCCAAGGTTTTAACAATTGGGGTACCCTCAATCGTTTTGTTTTTCATTTTTCCCAACCTTTTTACGATTGGTTTTACGGTGAGGAAGAAGATTAAATATGCTCAGGTACTTGAAGACTGGGAGCGTGAATATGGGCCTCACAGGTTCTCTTATAAGGATCTCTATAACGCAACCAGGTGCTTCAGTGACGAATCGTTACTGGGGGTAGGAGGTTTTGGTATGGTGTATCAAGGGGTGTTGCCATCTTCTAATGTTCAAGTAGCAATGAAAAGACTGTCTCATAAATCAAAACAGGGCATGAAAGAGGTCATTGCTGAAATTGTGAGCCTCGGCCAGCTCTGACGCAGGAACTTGGTGCAGCTGCTTGGCTATTGTCGTCGCAAGGGGGAACTGCTTGTCGTCTATGATTTCATGCCCAATGGAAGTCTAGACAGGTTCCTCTTCGACCAACCTGAGAAAACCCCCAATTGGCATCAAAGATTTCGAATTATCAAAGGAGTTGCATCCGTGCTTCTCTATCTACTTAAGGAATGGTAGCAGGTAGTCCTCCATAGAGACATCAAAGCTAGTAATGTTTTATTATATGGTGAATTTAATGGAAGGCTAGGCGATTTTGGCCTGGCAAGACTATACGATCACGGGACCAATCCTCAAACAACTCATTTTGTTGAGACTCTGGGCTACATTGCACCAGAGCTCACTGAAATAGGGAAGGGCACGACGAGCACCAATGTGTCGGCTTTCGGGGCATTTGTGTTTAAAGTGGCTTGTGGGAAGAGGCCCATAAGTTTGAGAGGATTACCGGAGGAGATAGTATTGGTGGATTGGGTGTTGCAATGTTGGAACAGGGGTGGCATAGTGGAGGTAAAGGATGTGAGATTGGGAAATGAGTACACGAAGGAAGAGATGGAGTTGGTGTTGAAGCTTGGGCTTCTCTACTCTCACCCCATGGCTGTAGCTAGGCCTAGCATGAGGCAGGTGCTGCAGTTCCTTGATGGGGATTGTCTACTTCCAGAACCTCCATCAAGCTGCTGGAGTGGTATAATTGTATCCGCAGTGGGAGAAGAGCTTCTTTCTAGTGGTACGAATTCATTGAAAAGGTCATTTTTCGACTCTTCATCGACGATTGTTGCTGAATCGCTCCTCTCTGGTGGCTGTTGAGGGGTATGTAGATTTCTTTGAGATAATGTATGTATGTATAAGATTATAATTAACATAAACTTTGTGAACTTGTAAGACATATAAGATGTGAAGAACTCCTAATAATTTTAAATGATTTTCTACCTACATAAAATTATTCTTTACTCCTAATAATTTTAAATGATTTTCTACCTACATAAAATTATTCTTTACTCCTAATAATTTTAAATGATTTTCTACCTGCATAAAATTATGCTTTCTGCTTTTGGCGGATTTTTCTTTAATGCAATTTGCACAAACATTATGAACTCCTTTACCAACTCCTATAGATTCTTTCTTTCTAAATTTCTTCTAATCATCTCCCACCACTACTCCACACAAGTCCTAACCAATTGTAATGCACATGCAGAAGCACTATTAGTAGTAGTTGCTGTTAAATTGGATCTGAGCAATTACATCAACATCATCACACACATAAAGAAGAAGAAATCATGCAATCACGACACACAGATTTTACGTGGTTCACCATAAAGGTTACCTCCATGAGCTATGAGTATCTTGCTCGATTTCACTAAGAAATATACTGAGCAATTCGTTACAAGGACCCCCGCTCCTTAAACATTTAGCTCATCAATATTTATAGGTCTTAATCTTGCTCTCACTGCACCCTACCATATGTGGTGTGTTAACACCACGGGAAAAAGAGCTCACACCTCTCTACGCCCTACATGACCCTATGTAGTTTACACCGCAGGGAAGAGATCTGCCACATTTCTTATACAGAGTCTAGGGTCATATTATGTGAATATACAATATATGCTTTCTTAGCCACAAAAAAAGCCTAGAACAAAGACCAAATTACCCTTGACCCTAACCTAGCCATTGGCTAGACCAATGAACCAATTCGGCTAAATCAGAATACAAAACATAAACCTAACAATCTCCACCTTGGCTTAGATTTCATAAATATTTACCTTGCTGAAGGTACATCCTTTCATCGATGTTACAAACTTCTTCTCGTCATATTCCACCTCGAACCAAAATGTTCGAATCCATTAATGAGTCCATGTGATGTTGATATCTAAATCACCTATAAACTGCCCTAATTTCAGCGCAACTATGAAGATCCAATCAACATAATCACTCTAAAAGAAACAAATCTAAAATCTGATTCCGATTGGTTCCAATATCGTAGAATCAATTTTCTAATCTCCGATCGATCAAACCTTCTTGGTGACCATCCAATAACCAATCTCCCTCTTCCACTGCGTAGATTTGTTTAAAACGAGTCTATTGGAGCAAACAGATCTCCGATCAAATATCGGATGATTAAGATATTGCAGAAAAACTTTTCAGCCACCTAACCTGGTCAAACTGCCTTTGACCATACCTGACTACTGACATGTGTCGATGTCGGCACTGCACCTCAACTAACCTGAGCTCTGCACACAAGTTCAGGTTTGACTTAACCTGAACCGACCTGGACTAAATTGCTGCTGGACTTACTGCCTGATGGGTTAGTTCCAAACTTACCCAACCTTGACTTGGCCTGGACTTACTAGGCCCAACACATCTTCTCCTTGCTCTTCGTTTATGTGCCGTTGCAATAGGACCCTGCCATAGGGGAATAAAACACCAGGCTCCTCTTCTTCCCCTGATAATCAAAGCACAAGCAACAATGGGCCATGGCCCCCTCTCCGGCAATGGCGAAGAGTCTGGTGGCAAGGAAACTGGAGGTGGGAGACAGTAGATGCAATGGAGACTTCGAGAACTGACGATGACCTCAGGAACTAACGACAAGATGGCAGGAACATCGTGTGGTGAGCGAAGGCAGTAGCAGCAGGCAGCACTCCTCCTTCTTCTCCATTCCCGACCGAACCCTCTGCAACATGAGATCCAATCTTTATCCCAGTCTTCTCCACAAAGTTCAACAGCCAAAGATGTATGGATTGAGAGATCCCTCTAGATCTCTTGATTCCAACTAGTGTGGGGCCCACTTCCCGATTTCTGCTGATTATAGCCTTTTTCTCTATAATTTTGCTCTGCGTTTTACTTCTCCGACTTCGATTTGTGAAAAGCATATCAAAAGCCAAGATCTAAAATCCTTCTCTGATCTTCTTCTCTGAGAAAACTCAAGCAAAAAATAGAACCTTCTATTATTCTTTCTGATCAACCCTGCAATACTGGCGACGGCAACCGTGGCCCACCTCTTCATCAACAAACCAGTGAAGACTAGATCCTCTTGATGTGGGTCTTCAACTCTGATGCGTGGTCCACATAAGATCATAGCCGATCCCTTCTTCTCCAAGTACCAACGCCTTTTCTACAAATCACAACAGCCAATCTCAAGGCTTCTACAGATTCGAGCACCATCGCCAATGAAAGATGGATCCGGATACGACATGTCTATCATCTTCTTCCATGCACATCCTAGACATGATTCGTCAAACGCAAAACCAAGCGATCTCAACCTCACTCAAAACTTGCAGATTTTCAACTTTGCTTTTGAATCTGATGCCCAAATAATCTCAACCTAGCATCTAAATCGAAGGATCTGAAACTTGCTCTCTAATACCAATTGTAGTGCGCATGCAAAAGTACTATTACTAGTAGTTGCTATTAGATTGGATCAAGGTAATTACATCAACATCATCACACATATAAAGAAGAAGAAAACCAAGCAAGAAAGCAACGGGAAAAGGGAAACACAAAGAGAGTACTGTAAGAGAGTGAGAGAGATTTCTTCATAGTGAAATCTTCATGCCTGTAGACGTAGGCAATCTGGCCGAACCACGTAAACCCTTATGTCTTTTGTGTATGATTGCATGGTTTTCTTCTTTTTTATGTGTGTGATGATGTTGATGTAATTACCCTGATCCAATCTAATAGCAACTACTAATATTGCTTCCGCATGTACACTACACCAACCATCCATCCCTTAATACCAACACAACCGCTCACATAATGTTGTGCAAATGAAGATTTTTTTTATTTTTTATTTTTTTGTTTTTTTGTTGGTAATGGTAAATTAAGTTTAAAAGGGAAAAGGCGACAACAAAAGAAGAAGAAGAACATGTTTTTTATGTAATTTTTAATGATGATCAATTGCTGAAGCTGTACTACATGCATGTAATAGAAAGTAGTAGATGATCATCCCAAATTCGCAGATATTCAATGAAGAAAAATCACAAATTGGAGATATCCACAGACAATAAATTTTTCAATAAAAATATTACTAACATGGTATATTAGGACATTGATAAAAGAAGGATAAAGCAACTGATATTGTGAGCCCTATCATAGTTGGCCTACATGCTGACTTCCCTTAGTTAGAATGAAGGGTACTAGCAATCAAATATTTGGTCCTCTCTTGTTTTCTTTTGTCTTCTCTTGTTAAATGTGGCACACTTCACACTTAACAATTGCTTCATGAATTGTCACCAAACTCAATTATTCACCCATTTGAACTATGATGATCATTGGATTAAACCATACATTCTTTTTGGCCTGTGATTTTGGGGGCTCATATCTCAGCCATTTTACGGCCTCTAGTTTTTAGATCTTCTGACTCCTATTAAGCATTGCTCTTTGCCTCTTTCATCCCTCACTTCCTCCTTCTAGGTGGGCCTCATTGTGTACTATCCTCCGAGGCCAATAAAACGATCCCACTATACTGATATGATCTCTAAATATGAATCATTAATTTTAACTTTTTCCAAGTGTAGCTCAGTAACCAGTCATAGTTTATTGATGTAGAGGTGCAAATGGTATGCACATCCAATTTTTTTTTTTTTTATCATTAACGTTGTGCACATGCATTTGCAGTAGGTTACCAACTCATGGCTCAAAAGCTAAGGAGCAGAGTCAACTTGACGACTTATAAGGAGTCAATCAATCTTTCTGTTTATATTATAAGAAATATTAAAATTTTACAGAGTTAAAATAGGGGCGTAATGCACTAAAAAGGCTATTATTATGCTTAATTTATAAGAAAGACAAGTACTACTCTAGAATATTAAAAAGGCTATTATTATGCTTAATTTTTAAGAAAGACAAATCCTACTCTATTTGCTTTATTTTACATATACAAGGTGAGTTAATGAACTTCGGTTGTGTGAATGGAAAATATAAGCTCTAGCAACAAATTTATGATGTACGCCAGCAGATCAGATCTCAGACTTTGATTGTTAAATGCCAGCAAACTATAATTTCAGTAGATGGACCCAATCCGAAGTTAGTGATTTCAAATTCAACGGGTTTTAACTGCTAAAAGGAACATGAGCTTTAGACGGTTTGGGTCAGATTAGACCCAACCGTCTCCTGAGGCCAGCCAACACCTCAGGGCAAGAGAATTGAAGAACATGCATTCTACTCCGTTCCCATCCCCTTCAAGGACTCTTCATCCGGCAACGCCCTCTCTTTCTCTACTACCTTTCTCATCACCATCGTTCCCTAATATCCAATTTTGAATGGGCATGGTGTGGCATTTGTCATCACTGCTTTCAAAGATCCCACTGATTTTTATAGGCCAACCTATGGGCCTCTTCAACTTCTCAAACAACGAAAATTCATCACATCATGTCGTTGCCATCGAACTTGATACTGTGAAGACCATTGCATTCAATGACATGGACAACAACCATGTCGGAATCAATGCTAACAATTTAACCACTGTTAAATCTGCTCCTGCAGCATATTTTACCAATGGAAGTGGTGGTTTTAAAAACTTCAGCCTCGAAAGTGGAAGTCCAATCCAGGTATGGGTACAATATAGGCTACAGCAGTATAGAGAAGCAAATCAATTAATGTAACGATGTCACCTATAATTTTAACCCAGGCCCAATCTGACCCAACCCCCATCATTGAAGACTCCAACCGTGGGTTTCTCTTCAAGGGACATCTCATAATATTCTTAAATGGAGCTTTAAGATGAACGGCCCAGCTGGTCAATATCAGCCATTTGGAACTCTCTTTTTGTGCTGAATGTGACCAACTAGCTAGGAAGCACATGGGAACTATGATGAAAATGACCGAACGTGGTCCCAACAACCACCTTATCTCTAGTTTAGTTTTAATAAACCCCATATTTTGAATATTTTGGTTACTTGAGGGTAACCATCTCTTACCACTTATGATAAGGATATTATCGGGTATTATAAAGCTGCCTATGGTCCCTAGCTCTAGCCCCTAAGAAAAGAGGTTTCCATCGCCCGCTATGAGAGGGATAGAGGCGGAACTATGGCCCAATAGCTTAGTTGGTTAGAGCATCTGATCAAGATCCTGTTATCAATTATGCCATTAACTTAGATCTATGAATATATATAATTTTGTATAGACATGTGCTGATGATTTTGTGATTCTAAATAGATCTGGGATTCATTGTTTTTTTTTTTTTTTCGTCAACAATTGGTGTAACAACTAGAATCTGAAATTACAAAATCACTATATTCTATTGATTCGGTTTAAAACAAAATTCCTTAATTATGATATTCACCAATGTATTGTGAACATCTTAATGTATGGGATTGGAGATTCCTTGATTGATCAAAGTTTATCTGTAATGGGCATACAAATCCTTCATTATTAATATTATATGAAAATCAAAACACTTGGGTGTTGAAGGATTGTGTGATTTGGGGAAGAATTTCTTTTCGTGTTTTTCACAAATAGGTTGTGTGCGTTACGAGAAATTGAATGGTCTTCTGCCCAATTCTATGATGGGACGATTGGGTCCCTCTTGTATAAGTGATAGTCCACCGCTCCTTCAACAACGGTTTTATTATGAAACAAATCCGGGACTGGAACGTGGGATGTAGTACATAAGAACTTGGTCACTTGATAATTGAATGGATTTGCATTCACAAGTGTACTGCCCACCATTTCTTCTTGTGAATCAGATGCATGTGGAGGAGAGATTGGGTTGTTTTTTTTTTTTTAATTTATACAGACACCAAGTTCTTCGAGGATGATCTGCCATATGTGGAAACCCTATAGATTGGGCCTTTATGGCCCACCATCTAACTGGTTTAGAATCTGCCACTTGAAGCCTTAATGAGGGTCGAGTTCTGTAAATCCTTCATAGGCCTAAAATCCTTCACATGCTTATTATTGTTTATACAAATATTAACAGTGGGACCCACAATGTTTATGGCCTTTGATATAAGTTATATATGGGAACAATCTAACAACGTGCTAACCAAAGGGCACGATGTAATTGTGATCAAGTGATCTGGGCCAGTTACAGATCAAAGTAGTGTTTCTGTCAGAAGCACTCATATCTTAATGTGAATATTATATGGATTTGTTCATAAAATATTGATTGCACTTTATTGTTCTAGGCACTATAAATTTATAAAAGGCTTTAATCCTATGAGAAGTGCTCCCACACACTTAGCGTGACTTGTGGGTCTCATTTGGGAATAAGACTAAGGAGATGAAAAAAAGATATGTGAGATCACTCCAAATATCAAGTTTACCCCAATCAGATGTCCTGAACCTCTTCATCCGTAGCTCACAAATCCAGTCCATTCGGATTGGTACATAGTCGATCCAACGATCTAATAAATTCAGATTTAACCGAAACTTGCGGCGTGTGACTATTGGGGTGGTCCCTGTATATTGTAAGATTTGAATTGGGTGATAGCTGGACCCCACCTATACTTCTCACAAAAAAAGTGGTGAGATTAGTTCCCATAAGATTATTTTCCATTTATAACTGATATGGTGATGAATTATTTTTCTCATTCATCATGTGATTGATACATTAGGAGCAACTGTTTTAGACTCACAGAATATCATTGCAAGTCAAATTTGATAGGATTTAAGGTGGATCATTGGATAGATTTAAAGTCTCTATATGGTATATTTATCTGTACAAGACACTACATATCAAGGACTTTTAAATTGAAATTTTTTTTACTGTGGCATGCTAAGGTCCTACATTTGTAGCTAACGCCATTATGCATGTGTAGGTATTTCATTTGATAAGCATTAAGTGTAACCAAAATTGAAATATAGGTATGTTTTACAAAATTAGAGTGCACTCATCAAGTTTGTAGTTTGTGTGTGTATATATACAAGAAAATAATCTTATGAGAATTAATTCTCACCATATTTTTGTGAGAACTCTAAGTAGAGCCCATCTATCACCCAAATCAAACCTTGTAATACACAGGGACCCCATGATGTTACATACTTCAAGGTTCGGTCAAATCTAAATGAATTGAATTTGTGGGCCACAAATGAAGGGGTTAAGAATATGTGATTGGGACTAAACTTAATATTTGGAGTGGTCCCACACAAATCTTTTCATCTCTTCTAATATCGTCACCAAATGGAACCCACAGGTGAGCCCCACAAAAAATTTCCGCTGTAGGTGTGTGAGAATGGTTTTTACCGGACTAGAACCCATATATATATATATGGGATTTAATCTTATGGGAACAGTTCTCACAAATTCTGTGAGAAGTGTTATCGGACCCTCCATTTAAATCGACAAATCTAACGGTCAGTTGGGCAGTATATAAGCCAAAAATTCCCATTGCCCGCCCAGAGTTTTCAAATTTCAACTCCCTCCTTCAGAAACGAGGTCAGCACCAAACAACCCAACCCTTCCATCTCCCTCCTTCAGAAAACGAAATCAGCCCCAAACGAGAGAAGCTCTTCGTCTTCCCTCAATCTCTTTTGCTTTCATATTCCCTCCACACCAGATGACCAATTCATGAACCCAGCCCTATGATTCTCTCTCATTCTCGTCTCTGCCCAACAACCAGATGACCAGAGATCTCGTTCTCGCCTCTGCTCAAGGACCAGACCCTAGGCACAAACCCAGCCCTTGGGTTCTCTCATTCTCGCTTTTGCAGAGCCATCAGACGACCAGACCCTAGTTTTCCTTAACCTCTCTCGCTATTGTCTCTCCTCTGCCTCAATCTCTCTCACTATTGTCTCCTCTACACCGGATGAACTTAGGCGCTTGCCATCAAAAGATCCCCTTCTCAACTTCTACCATTGCCGCTCTCTCCCTACCTTGCTGCCCAACAATGAGCAAGGTAACCCAGAGGTCAGCCTTGTTATGCTCTCTCTGCCCTGTTTCTTGAAATTTCTTTAATCTAGGGAGGGGTCGGCTATTGTTCTTTTATCCTAGATTTTGTAAATATACTCCTTCAATGATGAGCTTTCTAAGTTTAAAGGCATATATCCATCTTAGTATCATCTGTAGCTAAAGCTCATCTTAGAATCCTCTAACAAAGCTGTTGCTCTCACAAGGCAAGGGGGTTCTCACACACCCGCCCGACCACTAGCTCAAATATCATTGTTTTGGTGACCTGGGTTCAAAACCCATTACAGAACCACAGAAGGGAATGGTCTTATCATTGCACATGCCAAAGTGCCACAAAGAGAAAAGACCTCACACTAATCAATATGATATTCCTTCCAACATTAACGCTGGTTTTGAAAATGAAAAACCAAAAAAGAAGTAGCTGAAATATGAACTCATTAAACGTATTTCTGCCGGAAAATGAAAATGGTTTCAAAATAGAATGCTTTTTCATTGATCTTAAAGGCACTTTTACAATGTTTGTGGAAAGAGAGATCCAACCCAAGAGGGTTTTTGCATTTAGATGAGCTGCAGACCGTAGAGCTCAGACCATATTAGATAGTGCAACTGCAGAAAATTAGGTGCTACTACTTTAGGATTTTGAAGTTACAATCACTTGAGCGCTCTGCTTGTACAGGATGTCTTCCATCATTTGCTAGACTACAAATGTTAGCTATATGAATCTCAATTTTGGCTTTGTTTTGCAAGATGTCTTCTTCCAATTCCTATTCCTTTGAATAGGTGCCAAAATTCTCTTGTCAAGTCTAATCCAAATAGAAAGTTTTGGAGATGTCCTAAATGGAAAGTAAGTTTTATATATTCTTATATTTAATGCCAATGCTTTAATTTCCTGATTAAATATTATTTGAATGAATTCAGTTCTTTTTGTAGGAAGAAAAAGGTTGCGATAAATTTATGTGGAAAGATGAAGCAAAGAATGAAAAGAATTTAGCAACACTTATCGAAGACATTAATAATACACTTGACAAGCCTAATCAAATTTTTTGGATAGCGGTTGAAGAGATAAAGGTTGCATCTGAAGGAAAAATCTAATAAACTAAATTATGTAGTCAATATTTTCTGTTGTCTTATTTGTGTAATATGCATCATGAAAGTAGGATATTAAACTGTATGCCTTTGAGGACCGATGGAATCCAATTCCAAAAAGTGCTATGTATATTTTGATCACGTGTGAATGAATGGGGGCGTCTTTGAATGTGTGATTACTTCATGTTGATCATTTCCTATGCAAATCAATTCACATGCATGCACGCATATCTGATACCATTAACAGATTTAGAATTTGTGATTTTAAGAATCTTGGATGGTCCTGTGAGAATGAATGGGCGTCTTTGGACCTTGCTCAAGCAATAGAATCTTCCATAGGCAATTTGAACTGTTCACACTTCACCATTTGGACCTTGCTCAAGCAATAGAATCTTAAAAACAAGTTGTACAGAAACCTCATTCCTGATGCACAACCAAGGGTCAACAAGAAACGGTTTTAGTTTGAAATATAGGACACTTATGGGATGCCCAATGTTAAAATTTCATGCTTCACATGGAACTTTCAGGTTAAAAGAACTTAACCATCACTCTTTTCTTCCACATTTGTCAAAGAAAACATGATAACTGTTACCGTTGATTTAATTTGATAGATGGATAAAATATGCCAACTGATACCATTGATTTCAACAAAAGATCCAAACATGTGAATTGATACCCACATACATTTAACAATTAGGATCCAAACATTCCAGTTGATACCCACATACATTTAACAAACAGGATCCAAATACACAGAAGGACTCTTTCAACCAAAAATTCTCTTCACTTTTCATTCAATCTGCATAAAAAAGAAAAACAAGATTGTTCATATTTATGAATATACATGATCCAAACATGCCTTCTCATCCCTTTTCAGGAACCACCCACATTCCAAAAAAATTACATGATGTTTTATTAACATGCCAATTAATAGATAATACATGTTCCAACCAAGACCCTGCATATATTTAACAAACATGATCCCAAAAAAAAAAAAATGCACTCAATAATAAAAACTGCTCCATCATGGGCCTTCATGTTCGCTTCATCAAGGATGCATCAAGGACTCTTTCATCTTGGTCTTAGGACTCCTGCATTTGATTGCTATAGTTTAAACTGATGGTATGAATATAATCTGCATTAAAAAAATAAGAAAAAAAAATAAATTCAATCAATTTGTAATTCCACAAATCAAGTGATTAAATTGGTGCTGAACAAAAACTTTCATCTAGCTTTGTATTAGTGTGTCATCCTTGGAAGTTGACCTTTTTGATGCCTCACATTCATTTGACTTTTCTAAATCACTTTTATCCTGCAAAACAAAGCCAAAATTGGGATTCATATAACTAACATTTATAATCTAGCAAAACTAACATTTATAGTCTAGCAAATGATGGAAGACATCCTGTACAAGCATAGCGCTCAAGTGATTGTAACTTCAAAATCCTAAAGTAGTAGCACCTAGTTTTCTGCAGTTGCACTATCTAATATGGTCTGAGCTCTACGGTCTGCAGCTCATCTAAATGCAAAAACCCTCTTGGGTTGGATCTCTCTTTCCACAAACATTGTAAAAGTGCCTTTAAGATCAATGAAAAAGCATTCTATTTTAAAACCATTTTCATTTTCCGGCAGAAATACGTTTAATGAGTTCATATTTCAGCTACTTCTTTTTTGGTTTTTCATTTTCAAAACCAGCGTTAATGTTGGAAGGAATATCATATTGATTAGTATGAGGTCTTTTCTCTTTGTGGCACTTTGGCATGTGCAATGATAAGACCATTCCCTTCTGTGGTTCTGTAATGGGTTTTGAACCCAGTTCACTAAAATAATGATATTTGAGCTAGTGGTCGGGCGGGTGTGTGAGAACCCCCTTGCCTTGTGAAAGCAACAGCTTTGTTAGAGGATTCTAAGATGAGCTTTAGCTACAGATGATACTAAGATGGATATATGCCTTTAAACTTAGAAAACTCATCATTGAAGGAGTGTATTTTCAAAATCTAGGATAAAAGAACAATAGCCGACCCCTCCCTAGATTAAAGAAATTTCAAGAAATAGGGCAGAGAGAGCACAATAAGGTTGACCTCTAGGTTACCTTGCTCATCGTTGGGTAGCAAGGTGGGGAGAGAGCAGCAATGGTAGAAGTTGAGAAGGGGATCTTCTGATGGCAAGCGCCTAAGTTCATCCGGTGTAAAGGAGACAATAGTGAGAGAGATTGAGGCAGAGGAGAGACAATAGCGAGAGAGGTTAAGGAAAACTAGGGTCTGGTCGTCTAGTGGCTCTGCAGAGGCGAGAACGAGAGAACCCAAGGGCTGGGTTTGTGCCTAGGGTCTGGTCCTTGAGCAGAGGCGAGGACGAGATCTCTAGTCATCTAGTTGTTGAGCAGAGACGAGAATGAGAGAGAATCATAGGGCTGGGTTCATACATTGGTCATCTGGTGTGGAGGGAATATGAAAGCGAAAGAGATTGAGGGAAGACGAAGAGCTTCTCTCGTTTGGGCCTGATTTCGTTTTCTGAAGAAGGGAGATGAAGGGTTGGGTTGTTTGGTGCTGACCTCGTTTATGAAGGAGGGAGTTGAAATTTGAAAACTCTGGGCGGGCAATGGGAATTTTTGGCTTATATACAGCCCAACTGACTGTTAGATTTGTCGATTTAAATGGAGGGTCCAGATAACACTTCTCACAGAATTTGTGAGAACTGTTCCCATAAGATTAAATCCCTATATATATATATATGGATTTTAATCCTCCGTGAACTGTTCTCACGGCACCTGTGAGAAGTCAGATCTCAGCCGCCAATTCCTGGATGCCATCCAACGGTGGAATGGAGAGCTTTAAAAGCACGCAAAAGAGAGAAGTCTTTGCAATTTGAAATTTTGTTGCCCACTTGCAGAGCCCCCAAGGCGCAAAGCAGACTAGGGCAAAAGGGAATTGAATCGCTGTTCGGAGCTGAGCTCTTCCTCGACACTGGCCGTCTCTGGATCTTCCCCGACGCCGGCTGTCTTTGGATATTCCCGGTCGCCGGTTTAGGCATGCCCTTCCAATCGCGAAAGTCCCTTTCTCTTTGTCCCAGTCCTCTCTCCCTCTGTCACGCAGCCCCCTCTCCCTCTCTCACGCAGCCCCCTCTCCCTCTCTCTCTCGCCCTGCTCCCTCTCCCTCTCTCTTTCTGCCCAGGCCCCTCTCCTTCCCTCGCCCAGCCCCCT
The DNA here is from genome assembly GCA_037013555.1 of Sextonia rubra. NCBI lineage: Eukaryota > Viridiplantae > Streptophyta > Magnoliopsida > Laurales > Lauraceae > Sextonia > Sextonia rubra. The sequence goes on from JASUAD010000001.1 coordinate 130,808,619, forward strand.
CTCTCTCTCTCTTTGTCCCAGCCCCCTCTCCTTCTCTCGCCTAGCCCCTCTCCCCCTCTCTCAGTCCCAGCCCCCTCTCCTTCTCTCGCCCAGCCCCTCTCCCCCTCTCTGTTTCACTCTCCCCCTTCCTCTTTTTCTCATCCCTTCCCTCTCTCCGCCTCTGTCCTCTGTTGCTTTCTGACCCTCACTCACTTTGTCTACCTCTAATCCTGTTGACAGATCCCAGCCATGGATTTCTCTTCTCAACTTGCATAAAGTGACCAGATAGCAGAGCATGATGGATAGAACAATCATTTGATGACATACAGCTTGATTTGCAGCTACGGCTTCCGGTAGAGCCTCAACTTCGGATAGAACCACATCTCCCGCTCTCCTCTCAAAACCCAAGCTCACCTCAAGTTTGTCTCTTTCATTCCAATTTCTTTTTAAATATTAAAGCATTTTTTTTACATGCAAATGCCAATAAGGTAGTATTCATGAGAGTTCTATTGCAGCCAATAATAGGGTAGTATTCATGGGAATTCTATTATACAAAATTGGCTAATTGCATTTATTTAGATTCTTATTATTTTATTATATTTTCTTTTGCATGGATTGTCATGGCGTCTAAAAGAGAGATCCAAATCCGTATTTACCAATTATGTCATTTGTTCCACAAGTCGGTGAAGATAAATTACCAAAAGTTGGACAATCTTTTGATAATATCGAGGATGCTTATAATACTTACAACAGTTATGCGAAAGTAACAGGTTTTAGCATTAGAAGAAGCTCAGAGACGAGGCTCAATAACAAAGTGGTGAGAAAAAAATTTGTGTGTTCTAAAGAAGGTTGTAACAAAGAAATATTTTGTGATAAAAAAGCAATGCAAAAACATTTTTCAGATATGCGAGAGAATTGTGGGGCATACCTCCATATAAAAAAAACCAAAGAGGGGCGGTGGATTGTATTTTGAATTGTTGTGGAACATTCCCACTTGCTAAGTACCCCTAAAAAGACTTACATGCTACGGTCACACCGTAAAATTAGTGCTCCAAAAAAGAAAATAATAGATACTTATGGAGCGGCTAATATAAGAGCAAATAAACAAATGAGATTATTAGTGGTGCAGGCAGGTGGGAGAGATGAAGTTGGTTTCATTGAAACAGAATATTGAAATTACATTGAGACAAAAGGGAAGAAACAAAGGATAATGATGGACCAATGTTTTATGAATACTTCAGACAAAAGAAAGAGAAAGATTCTATATACTTCTTTTCTATTGAAAAAGATGATGAGGACCACATAAAACATGTGTTTTGGGCTTATTATTATTTTCAAAATTCATATAAGGAATTTGGAGATGTTGTCTCATTTGATACGACTTACAATATGAATAGATATGGTCTCATTTTTTGTATGTTCACTGGAATTAATAACCATAATCAGCCAATTTTATTTGGATGTTGCATAATATCAAATGAAACTTCTGACACATTTGTTTGGGTTTTCAATAAATGGCTTGAAGCAATGCAAGGAGACCCACGAAACACATTCTTGACAGACCAGGATCTCGCGATGACAAAAGCAATTAGTTCTGTCATGCCCACCACAAACCACCGTTATTGTTTGTGGCACATCATGCAAAATTTGCAAAAAAACTTAGGTGGAGTTACGATTCATAAAGATGGCTTGATCAAAGCTCTTAAAAAAATCACTTTCAACCCTTTGACAATTGAACAGTTGGAATTTAGTTGGAACAACATGATGACTAATTATGATGTTTCGAACAATGATTGGCTAAATGCGCTGTATGATATCCGTCATAAGTGGATTCCGGTTTATATGAGACATTTATTTTTTGGAGGGATTTCTACAACATCGAGGAGTGAAAGTATCAATGCTTTTGTGAAGCAATACGTCACTAAAAAAAAATGGATTGTGTGATTTTATGTTTCGATTTGAGCAAGGAGTCAAAACTCAAAAATATCGTTTGTTGGTGGCAAATCATGAAACTATTGATGGAAGGCCAAATTAATAACAAATTTGCCCTTGGAGTGGAAGATGTCGGAAGCATATACAAAGAAGATATTCTACAAGTTTTAAGATCAGTTCATGTATATAACATCCGACATTGTGGATCTTGTGAAAGATGAGGTTGAACAAAGAATTTATCATATTTCATCATACGAAAATGCCAATCAAATTCAAAACTGTCATTTTCAAAATAGAAGAGAAAGATGTAAAATGTTCTTATCAATTGTTTGAGTTTCAAGGGATTCCATGTGGACATATCATTTGTGTCTTGAAACAGGAGAGAATCTATACATTACCTGAACAGTTTATTTTGAGAAGATGGACAAGACATGCAAGAGTAGATGATGATTCTAATAGTAGCATGACATTTGATGGTTCTTTGCTTGAGCGACATGGAGATTTAGCATTTAATGCTGCAGTTGTTGTTGATGAAGGCTCATTATGTATAAAAGCATACCATCATGCAAAAAGGGTTCTCCGAGATTTGAAAAAGAGTATTTGCGAGATAAATGAAAAGGAAGTAACGACAAAACGTGCTAAGAAGGGAAGTGCAAAAACCATCTGTTCTACAGAGAGGTATTATGCACTATAGCAAGCCATTACAAAAGGTCGTCCAAGAGATTGATGTCCTCTAAGGAAAAAGCTATGAAAAAAGTAATACTTTATAGTGGATGTGGCAAACGTGGTGTTGCACATGAGAAGCCACAATTGTCCTATGCTTGTGAATAGGTATTCTTATACATAAGTGTTGCATTTGCTTTTAGTATTCAACTAAAAGTTAGTAATGATTGCATCTATTCCTTTTAGATCTGAAGTTCATATCTCTACCATGATGAAAGTGATTTAGAAAATAGCTTTCAGGTATCCAATGAATGTGAGGCATTAGAAAGGTCAACTTTCGAAGATGACATGCTAACACAAACTTTTGAGGTGTAACTGTGTAAGTTTCTGTGCACCATCAATTATATTGGCCTTTCAAACAATACCCATTCATTCATTAATGAAGAAACAGCATTGCTATAATCATATAATTTGTGGCTTTACAGGTTGACTGACTTGCATTCATACCTTCAATGAAGAAGAAAATGTTCGGTTGAAAGAGTCCTTGATGCAGCCAAGATAAAGCCAAGAGTTGAGTATGAGTCATTTGTTTAATCTAATTTCTAACATGTGTATTTCCTACCTTGTATTTTGTAGGGTTGTGCACTCAACACAGATGGGTGGTTATCAGATTGTAATGGTCATTGGTTGTGATTCAATGTATTTACTATTTAGGTTGTACTGGCCATGTTGTATTTTGGTGTGTATTTGGAATGTTTGGAATTGGATATCTTCTATGATGTTTGGATGTTATTTTATTTTTAATAAATTTGTCATGTTTGGAATTTTCTATGAATTCCATAGGTTTGAATGATACAGTTCATGATGTAGTCAGTGCAGTTTGAATGATACAGAGGTTTTGAGCTATATCTAGTTCAGGGTAGATCCAATTCTATGTGAATGACCAAACGGCCTTTTCTCGGCATTTTCAAATTTAGGTCACTTGGTAGCTACAGGTTGGAGCAATTTTGGCACAATTTTAGTAGCCACATGTTGAACCAATATTTATTTGATGCATGCTATTCTGGGCTTTTTGTCTGATGTAATAGTGAAATAACCATGAACAACGGTTGTACAGCCTTTGAGATGGTGGTCCACCCAGTCACCCTCAGGCAAGCACTCATGTAGTCTTAATTCTTAGAGATGTCTTTCCGTGTAGCTTTCTCTTCTTTGTAGCAAAGAAGTGTAGTGATGAACTAGTGTTTCCAGTAATCCAAGTGGAATGTTTTATTTTTGGACATTGAATTTTAATGTGGATGTTGTTTTAGTATTGAATGGAGATTAATGGAAGGTAGATGTATTTCATTTTTGTAATGTGATTATTTGTTTTAGCACAGAACGATGGAAGTAGCAAAAGAGCAAGGCTTCTGTAGTGGCAGCTGAAGAGCTTGATCAAGCTAATTCATCAATACCATTTTGCTACTAGGGATGTTGGTGTTGCTGGTCCCAACACAATACCTTTTGCCACTGCCACTAAAGCTAAAAATGAAAAAGAAAAAAAAAAAAAAAAGGCAAAATACCACTACATCTCCACAGATAACCAGTAACTACATTAAGGCATCTCAACGCGAACAAACTGCATTCTACAAAATTCAACAATGTTTGAGTCCAAATTCATAACATCTCAAATATAAATTTTCATCATTCCATAACATCTTCATTCTCATTTAAATCCAAAATTTATTCCTTTATGATAATTACATTTCCATGAAATCCATTACATCACTCAAATTATGTATCTTTGAACATTACATCACTAAAAAAATGCGATAAAAAGTATTCCAAATGCCCGGAGTCAATTCCATCACAACAGATGCTCTCTAATATGTTCTTCTGAAGCTGAGGTCTCATTGGCTTTGATCAAAGCCTGCAAGCAAACCAAAAAATAAAAGGTCAAACACTGGACTGTAAGAGTCTTTGAATTTTTATTTGTGCATTTACCATATCCACTATAACGCCCGTTGGATCAATTGTTTCCATCAACTAATCAGGACATCCACATTTACCGTAAGGAATGCACTACAAACTTACTAATGGATGCTGTATCAGATATCAAAGATTACATATTGAAAAAACACTTCCAAAAGGAGTAACAATTCCATCCTACTTGACCGACTCCATTTAGATGTAAGGCCTGCCAATCAAGAAGAAATGAAACCATGTACATTAGCAGAACTAGAATCAAACCATACCAAAGCAAATCAAAACCATTTATGTAAAAAGAAATCAATGAGAAAAGAGGGGAAAAATCCAGCAAGGAAACAATGATTGAAGGCCTGCTGTTGATTCTGCTATAGGTGATACATGGATGTGGAAATGGTGGTGGTTCTGTTCTAGACAAAGGGTTGGTTTCTAAATATGTTTTAGACAGAAAAATTTTTCAAGTTAGTTTCATGTTGCTGGATATTTTTATAATCTGAACGCAGGATTTTTCAAAGGCCGTCTTGGACATCTATAGTTTCAGAAATAGAAGAAGGCATTCACAGGAAAAACTGAAAAACAAGAAAAATAAGGTAGAAGTTTTGGAAAACATTACCGTAGTATTGAAAGAGGCAGAACCTTGCTTGATGATCAGATGTGAGGGAGGAGATCCGGAGCGATGATCATCTGCTGGTTTCTCTGAGGGAGGAGTTCCAGAATCCTCTTCCGATTTGGGATGGAGAGCCAGAGAGCAGTGAAGGAGACCAGTGGCGAGGGGGAGGGGGCTGAGCGAGAGAGGGAGAGAAGGCTGGGGCAGAGAGAGAGGGAGAGGGGGCTGGGACAGAGAGAGGGAAAGGGAGAGAGGGACTTTTGCGCCGGGGAAGGACATACCCAGACCGGCGACGGGGAAATTCCAGAGACGGCCGGCATCGGGGAAGAGCTCAGCTTGCACCTGCATCGGCATTGGACGGGGATTCAGTTCCCTCTGGCCCCAGCCCCCCCTGCAGTTTTGGGGCTCTGTAAGTGGTAAACGAAATTTCAAATTTCAAAAACTTCTCTCTTGTGCATGCTTTTGAAGCTCTCCATTCCACCATTGGATGGCATCAAGGAATGGGCGGCTGAGATCTGACTTCTCACAGGTGTTGTGAGAGATCAGTTCCCGTATAGGATTAAAACCCATTTATATAATTATTATTTGGACTAAGAGGGAGAATGATGGAAATTACTGAATGTGGTCCCAACAATCACCTTTGTTTAGAAATACAAAGATACCTTATCTTTGGTTTAGTTTTAGCAAACCCAAATTTTGAAAATTTTGGTTACTTGAGGATAACTTTCTCTTACCAGTTTCAAAGTACTGTAAGGGATATTCTCAATAAAAAGGATATCATCTGGTATTATAAAACTTCCTATAGTCCCTACCTCTAGCGCCTAACAAAAGAGGTTTCCATCATTGGTTATGAGAGGAATAGAAGTAGAAGTATCATGGGCCAATAGCTCAGTTGAATAGAGCATCTGATCAAGATCTTAGCATCAGGTACGCCATTTACTTAGATCTATGAATATAGATAATTTTGTACGGGTCTGTACCGTTGATTTTGTGATGCTAGATAGATTTGGGATTCTTTGTTAATTTTATTCCCAACAAACTATTCTACTGTATATCATACACTGCTTCCGGTTAGCTAGAAATCAGGCCACTTTCGACAACATTAAAGTCTCTACTCTAGAACTAGCCTCCTCATTCAAGAGCTCCTCTCTCTCTTTTAGGAAGATCAGTAAGAAATTCCAAGGGAAAACTAAAAAAAACCTTTCAATAGTCAGTTATCTTCAATCTAATTTGTAATATTTGAGTGTTCCAGTGGCTCCTCTCGGCAACAATTAACTTTCAGTATTTCTTTTCTCACCTTTGGGTATACTTGTGTAGTTGTATTTTTTGAGCATTGGCAGCTTGTTTCCCTTTTGGGCGCTCTATTAACCTATGTTCTCTTTCCTCTTTTTTATTTTTTAATACAAATTACCCTTTTAACCAGAAAAAGATGAACGGCCCAGCTCAACAGCTTGATCTCTCTTAGCTTCCTAAACTTACTAGGGTCAGACCCAAGAGGAAATCCAAGGTTATAACAATTGGGGTACCTTCAATTGTTTTATTTTTCCTATCTCTAATCCTATTTACTGTTACTTTTATAGTGAGATGAAAGGTTAAATATGCCGAAGTACTTGAAGATTGGGAGCATGAATATGGGCCTAATAGGTGTTCCTATAAGGATCTCTTTATAGACACCATTCGGAACTGGGGGGTTTTGTATGGTCTATGAAGGCGTGTTGTCCTCTTCTATCTAATATTCGAAAGTAGCGGTAAAAAGAGTTATCTCATAAATCAAAACATGGGATGAGAGAGTTTATAGCTGAAATTGAGAGCCTTGGCCGGCACGGTGGAGCTCCATCTCATCTATCATTTTATGCCCAGTGGAAGCTTAGACAAATTCCTCATTGACCAACCTGAAAAAACCCTTAATTGGCACAAGAGATTTCTGTTGCTACCAAAACCTTAAGGTGTTAGTAGAGATATCACAAATACTTTACAATATTTCCCTTGAGTGAAGCTCATTCCTCAACACTCCCCCTCAGCTAGAACTGAACGGCACACTTTTTGTGACATTTTTTCCAGCGTCGAATCGTTCTTCCTAAGATTCAAACTAGTGATTGGTTGGTTTTCATTCCATCCTCAATTTTTTTAGCTAATCATTGCTACCAAAACCTCGAGGCGTAAGTAGAGACGGCACAAATACTTTTCAATACTCTTCTTTGGTGGAGCCCACTCATCAATAGGTAGTCCTCCATAGAGACATCATAAAGACATTGTCAGAATTCTAATAGCATTTTGAGTTGTTATGTCTAGTATTATAATTAAAAGTATTGGTAAAATCATGAATTGGACAAAACTCTAGTCTTAGTTAGTATTGTATTTTCTATTTGTTTTAGAGTAGAAGTTTGAAGAGTCTGAAAAGCTGGAATAAAAGTATTTGCAGAATAAAGGTCATATCTCTCAAACTGTATTCTAATCAGGGCAAGCTATGTATTGTTAGAAAGCTCGTTTCGAGTAGATATCTATAGAGCCTAAGATTGTATTAATCGGAGTTGAAACGACAAAATTATGACCTCGTGAAGTTAGAAGAATTTGTGCAATCCGTAATTACGAAACTGCCATAGCACAAAAAGTATAAAAATACCATTGCATGAAAAAAATTTCCAAATTTTGATATAATTACAAGTAGAAGTTCTACATGGACTAGACCACTTAAGGCACGAATTGTAGGTTATAAAAAAAAAAGGTTTCTCTCCTAACCTTAAAGTACATATCTTATTATTTTAAGTAGTGAATATATTTTAGAGATCATCTTTCTTCTCTAGAGTTTTTATTGGAAAGAGTTTGATGAAGCTTTGAGTTATAAAGTTTTGCTGCTTTAACTTTCTTATAGAAGATTGCTTATCTTGTGAAATCAAAGTGATAGGATCAAATGCAGAGAGCAAGTCACACAAGGTCAAGTCGTGTCGTGGATTCTTATAAGAAGAACTACATCCAGATCGAGGGACAAACTGAAGATGATTGTGAGTATATTTTGTACTTATTTAAAATTAGTGCTTAGTTTTTCCAGCCCACAAAAGCTCGTGTTTTGCCCATTTGGGGTTCCACGTAAAAATATGTATGTTTTCTTTTTGTATGGTTGATTGTTCGATTGCAAGTTTCCTTTTATTATTACACTGCATATTACTAGACTTGCAATCTAAAAATCCGGGAACCCATAATCTTTCAATTGGTATCAAAGTGGGTTACATAAATCTTTTATGTTTTGTTTCTTTCTAAAATGAAATTTAACCAAGAAGGCACATCTACAACCAAGCCTTATGTTCTAAAAGATAATAATTATGGCTTGAAGAAAATGCTCAAAATCTGAGTCTAAGATTAAAAAAAAAAACCTAAATTTATTCAATGCTTTGAATGCAAAGAGTTTGGCCATAGAGCATTTAATGTGCAAATAGAACAAAAAGAGATGTGGAAAAGTTGGTAATTCTGAATATGCAAAAAATTGACTTCCTGAGACTGCCAGTGCCAAGTATGTTGCTTTCTTAGCTTGGTTTTTACATGTGTAACACTCTAACCCTAAATAAGCATGTTTAGTGACTAATTAATTTAATTATTAGCAATTTTCCAGAGAATTATTCTAGTTAATAATGTTTTATCTTAATGAATCACGTTTCAGGTCATGGATAGGAAGTTGGGTTGAGTTTAACTTAAATTAGGTAGATATGAGCCCTTTGTCGTAATTTTAGACTTTGTAAACATAAGTTATTCATGCATCATATTGGCATCATCATATGTGTCTCGTCAAGCCTGTTAACTTCTGTAATTGACTCGAATGCAAATGAAGTCATTTGAATTAGTTGGTCTTTCACTTGACTTAAACTGAAATTATCCCAAAGAAATAGGGACTTTCTTATAAACTTCAGAAAATATGTGTCATATAAAAGGGTCCAACTAACGATTCGACCCTCTCATATTCTATGCACTCCTCTCCAACGTCTTCTTCTTCTTCTTTTATCTCTTCACCACTTTTTCTTTTGAAGCATGGAAATGGAAACTTTGCATGTGTGACCCCAGAATCTTCTTCTCCTTTTCCATCATCCTTGAGCTCTCCTCTTACCTTTGAAGTGGAAGACTTAAGCATTTTCTTATTATAATCCATCTTTAAGGTAGGAATTTTGTTTTTCATTACAGCTCCCCTAAATCTAGAGGAATCTCATTTCTCTGCATGCATTCATCTCTTTTCTCAATTGTTGCATGCATGTCAATTAGGTCTAAAAATACCCAAATTGAGTCAAAGAAAGGATTAATAGCTTGAAAAGCTTAATCGAAGGAAAGTATAAGCAAAATTTTAGTTGAATACATGTTGGTATATCTTGATTCTTATGATTCCGACAAATCTTTCCATTTTAATTTGTCTTACAGCCTTTCTTTTACATTTCTATTTTTCCTTGTTGAATTTGCATGATACTGACCAGTTCTAAAAGGAATTCTAACTACTCTAAAAAATCTGAAGCTTATAGCTACACCGTAAGTCTTCTACGGCTTCAACTTCAGGGAGCAGCAAATTTGAAATTTGTACTACGACCAATCTACGGTTAAGCCATAAGATGTACTACAACTACACCATAACCTAGCCGTAGTCTAATCATAAGCAATTTTACTGCTTGAATACCCGAGAATATGAAAAATTGAAATCCTTCTACAGCTAGGCCATGGTCAAGCTCTATAATGTGCTATGGCTAAGCCGTAGCCAAACCGTAGCTCAACTATAAAACAAATACAGCTAAGCCATAAAACGAACCATGGTTTAACCGTAAATGTGGGAGAATCTGGGTAACTACGGCTAAGCCGTAGTACATATTATGGCTAAGCCGTAAGATGCCTACGGCTAAACCGTAAGTTACCCACGGTTAAGCCGTGAGGCCCCTGAAAACTAAGATTAAATTAGGTACTATTAAGAGACCTTGTATGACCTTAGTTTTGGATCCCTTTACCTCATAAATTGGTCTCAAGAAATAATTGAATATCATGAAGGGTCTTAAGGGTTGAGACTCATTCATGAGTGTTGTCCATTTGTTAAGCACCTCCCCGTGGTGTTGGTTTAAGGGACTTCGGTACACATCTCTGATACAACGTAACACCAAAAGAAAGACAACTGTGTATCGAATAACTTAAAACTACATTAACATGTGTAGTTAGAAATAATAGATGACTAGATTATGGTTGACTAATAAACCAGCTTGAACCCATGAAATTGAATTGAATTGCATAGCATTTTAAATTACGGTTATTGTCCTCTATTTTTCCAATAATGATTTGAAGTGAATGATCATTTCTCAATTGGTTGTATTTGTGTTATTCTTGATATATGTTTCCTATTAACCTTGATATTGAATTGAATATGAAGAAATTGAGTATGAACGTATTGCGCGCATGATTTGAATATATACTGTATGCCATTGTCCTTCCTCAATGAATTAATTGTATGATTTACTCAATTTCACATATATAAATGAATCGAAATGTTCTAACTCTACTCAGACTCAGCCTCATGATACCAGGCAGGGTTGACTTTGGTGTAGCATGAATGTTGCCGCTGCTGTGTACTTTTCTTAGTACTTCTGGACTCTAGGAACTAGAGACCTATTCGTCCGTTGGCCCGATCGATGATATTCTAAAAACATAGATTCCTAGAGGGAGGACATGGCAAATGTAGTAGCCACATAGTAAAGTGTCTCTGTTAATTGAATCTTATAACATTGTCACGACCCGAGCCCAGAATTCGGGGGTTAGCGAAAAGCTAAACCGGTGACACACGTACTCCCGTGCACGTGCACCCAAACCCAGTCCAGATGCACGCACACAAGGGATCTAACACGTGCGAAACAGACGAACGCGGAAGCTGTAGATATCCTAGCAAGCAACAAAGAAAATAGCGGAAGCCAAAGCAAATACGAAACGGAAAAGACAAAGACAATACACTGATATAAAACCGAATACACACCAAAACAATATATACAAAATACACAGAATACAAGTCCAAAGATCCAAAATCCAAAGATCCAAATACAATATCCCCTGAAACCAAAACTCAAAATAAAAGCCACTGGTATGCATGCACGCACTTGGCAGAAGTGATCAGGCCCACTCTGCCAGACCGGAGGGTGCCTCTACACTCGCCCCTGCAGCCTCCTCGACCGCCGGGGAGCTGGGCAAGTTATCTGTGCCTGCAACACCACAGACAACCCAAATGAATACAACGATCCAGCAAAAATAAGTAGCAGAGATGAAACACTCATAGTATCAAAGTGAATATAATAGTGACAGAAGATTAAATACAGAGTTCCATATTAGGAAACTAAGCAAATCGTGCATAGACGTAAAACATGATATGTGAATCAAAACATAGAATACTGAACTAGTTGGCTACTACGTTAACCATGTTCTCTCCAATAGAGAGCAGAGCAGAGCAGAGCAGAGGAGAACACCGCTGTCCAGGCCAAAGGTACAAGCGGGTCTCGGTTTCCTGGGTTCCGGGGTCCCAAGACAAAGCAACACTGCAGTTATACAGAGATACAGAGATCTAAGCCGGAGGTAACCCCGTCGGGCATCCTAGGGCTGAGGCTGAGTAGAGCCAGACCAATACCAATCAAATCAAATCCATAGAAAGGGAGATTATCCGCTTTGGACTCACCGGTGACAAAAACCGGATCTTATCCTCACGTATTAACCTCTGGGCAGAGCCACCAGGGAATACCCAAAATATACAAAGCCAGAGACAGAGCATAGATTAAGTCAAAGCATAGCATAGATCAGAGCATAGTGTAGGTCGAAGAATAAACAGACATACAGGACGAAAGCAAAATGACTGCGGAATGTATAAACATAGATTAACAGAACAGAGGGCAAAACCATAAACAATATGCAATGCAGCTCAGATTAATACGGAATCAAGGTTCATTACAAGCCAACCCTAATCTAATTGTTCATTGTCACTAACCGTGCATGTTGATGTAGTTTTAAGTTATTCGATGCACCGTTGCCATCCTAGTGTTGCAATGAATTCTGCATGTGCACCGAAGTCCCTTAAACCAACACCCATGGGGAGGTGCTTAACAGTGATCAACGCTCACATGAATAAGTCACAGCCTAACAGACTCTTCATGCGATCCAACGAATCCATTGGTCCGGTTTAAACGGGTGGTTAACCTGTATTTGAGCCCTACAAGTCTCACCATTATCCTAGATTGTAATTCAGAATTGCCATGCCTAACGGTTTAGCCATGAGGGACCTATGGTTAAGCCGAAGACATCTTACGCACTCGTCGCAATATGCACTACGGCTTAACCTTGGTTCCATTAAAAACACAGCTAAACTGGTCTCCTTCCACCTCTGATCTAATGCCTTTCTCGGCTGAGCTACAGTCAGTATACGGCTTAGCCGTAGACCAATCCACGGCTTAGCCGTAGCATTCCACGGCTTAGCCGTAGCCACACCGTAGGAGTTCTGTGTTGGAAAAGTTTCGACTGATCAGAGATTTAATTCACGGCTGAGTTACGGTTTGGGTCACGGCTAGCTTACGGCTCAGCCGTAGGACAAATTACGGCTTAGCCGTAGCCTAGCCGTAGAACAAAACTCAAATTTCGAGTCTCTGGAAATCAAGCCGTAGAAATTCACGGCTTAGCCGTACAATACAGAGATGAATTCGGGCTGAGTACAGAAACTGAAATGTGACACAGAAACATCTCCAAACAAACTACAGAGGTTCCAAATTCACAGGCATTGGCTGTAAACATCAGATATACTAAAGAAGATGGAAATCAAAGCATTCAAACAGAGCACCCATGTGTGTTATCAAAGTCTGTACTTATACTTGCCTCAAATCTGGAAATCCACTGAATCAAGCTCCAAAGCAACTAAAATCAAAGCAAATCAAAGAGATACACCATGCATGAGATGAAGACAAAGCAATCATAGAATGGGAGAAACAATTGGAGAAGAAGAAGAAGAAAGAATTGGGGAAGAACCCACTTACCAAGCTACAGATGGAGATGAGAGAGAAGGAACCCAATCCAAAACAAAATGAGAATCCAACGGCAATCGATCAAGAGAAGCAAAGAAGAGAGAGAGAGATAGAACGTGGAGAGCTTCTCCTGGAGTCTCCTGGAATTGCATGCAGTCGATGAAGACAAATGGGCAAGGAATTGGACATCTGGAACATGACTCATTTATATATGTTTGGAAGTTTAAAACAAGATCCAATGAGTTTAGACTAATTTCAGTTCAAGTCACACGGGGGTCCAACTTCTCCAATTGACTTCAAATGGGTCTGACACAGTTACGGAAAATAATGAGCTCAACAAAATACACGTGCTGACACCAAGATGATGCAATTATGATGCACTCAAAGCAAAAGCGAAATTACGAAAAAGGGCTTAGAACTAACTATCTCAGGTCAAAGGTCACTCAACTACCTATCCAAGGCCCAAAACCAAGTCCAAAAGAAATAAACAAAACAAAACACACACTAATGAGCCACTAATCCGGCTCAAAGGGGGTCGGAGTGTTACAAACATGCTCTATTTAAATGCACAACATGCCTATTATACGAAATTAAAAATCTATCTATGATCACCTGTTAGTGATTATTGTAGATACAATGCGTGTTACCTTAATTTTGCTTATGCTTTGCTGAATAGTCTTATTCACTCGTTATCCATTGGTGTTACAAGCTCAAGTCCCTCTTCTAATCATTCGAAGGTCAACGAGACTTCAGAGGAGATCCCCGAGATCCCATCGGGATTAGACGAGTGGATAGCAGTTAATATCTAACCAATTCACCTCGGAGTGCGTCTTGGATCAGTATAGATCTTATATTTGGGTTGTGATTGCATTAAGTTCATTTTGTAATGTATGGGCCATGACTCCATGTATTTTGTTTATTGCATAAATGATCCATCTTTTCAAGAACTTTCTTCCCTTTTTGTAAAGACATGTTTTTTTTTTTACTTTGTACATATAGATGTTTTTTGGTTATTGCATATTGTATATATATTCTCTTGTTTCTTTGTATGATGTTGACAACTTCCGTATATGAATGCTTAGACAAAAGTCCACTAATAGCAGGTACACGTGTGACTATTCCTTATATGTGTGTACTTAGACTTTGGTCTCGGTGTGTATACACGAGAGTATGTATGTCACTATTTTAGGTTTAATCCTAATACCCGAATTCTTGGGCTCAGGATGTGACAACATGTTTTCTCCGAAGCTGATTTTGATGAAGATACTAGTGTGTTCGAAGAAGAACTTGATTCGAAAACAGAATATCATATTTTGTTTGACAAATCTACGAAGATGGCCAAGATGAATCAGAAAGTTGCAATCAGTTTATAAGCTGCAGAAAAATAAATTTCTTCACTGATGGCAAAATTAGTTGAAGCTAATAATAAGGTGAAACTATTCGATAATTATAAAAATGATTTGGCTAACAAATTGACTGATATAGAGTAAAAGTATGAGTTGGCGATTGCTAATTATGAGAATTCTACTCAAGAGATTGGAAAATTGAAGAAAAAGCTACAAAATTGTCAAATTTCTAAAAGGTGAGAAATTTGAATTTCAAATATTTTACTACTCTACTTTACTCTACCCCACAAACAAACAGGCCCTTAACTTTAGCTCTTCAACCATTTGTCTGGAAAAGTTATAACGATAAAATCCAATAATGACTTATGTCTGAAATAGTGTTAAAATAGGATTATACCAATTCATAGTCTCCTGGTTTCTATGGAAGGATTGAATTGATTTGGATGGGTTGGGAATTCCTACAACTCCTATGGACCTCTTTTTTGAATTTAGAGAATTCCTTTTTCAAAAGATTTAGAAATTCTCATATATACTTAAATTTCAAAATCCCCCATTTTACTTGAACAACTAGAAATCCCACCACTAAATAAAGGGGCTGGAATGCCAAGAAATCACCAGTGGATCATTTGATAGTTCAAGCCGTGGCTAGGATTAGCAACTGCCATGCTACAAGTGCTACATCATGTCATGAAATTCTTGATGGAAATCCATATGCCAATGTCCTAGTCTCATTCTAAATAAATACATGTCTCCGAGGACAGCAAGAGGTACATACAATTTTACAGCACTCAAATAATAGTACTACTCCAAACTATTGAAGATGTATCTGTTGTGTGTAAATGCAACAAAAGACCCAAAAATAATAGAGTTTGAGAATATAATGGCTAAAAGTTATCCCGTATGACCCTTTTTTAGGAACAATTAAATGAATGAATATCACATAATGATTTTTGTTCGTTAGCTAATTCATGGGTCGGATAAAACTTCTTGTTCCTTGAGTTGTATTTTGCATTTTTTTTAAAGTGGATTGTGGTTGTATCGTTGAAAGAGCTAAAGTGAAGAATTAAATCAAAAAAGTTAAAGAAGTGAAAAAGGCATCGAATCAATCAGTTAAAGATTAGATCAATCAGACCTGAAGAATACTATAACAAAACAAGTGAAATTCGAATTTGGTACCTATACAAAATTAGTATCCAATCAATTGGATGACGAACAAAAACCCACTCTCCTATTTCGAGTTTGTTTCCTTTTTTTTTCCAGAATTAGTAGTTCTTATTCTATAAAGAGTATCCTTTTAAGGCACGAATTGTGGGTTAATTAAAGGTTTCCTTTTTCAACCCTAAAGTATGGATCTTTTCATGCTGAATGGAGATTACACATTAGACATCATCTTTCATTTGTACAGCATCCATTAAAGAAAAAACTGCTTCTATGAGTTATAGAGCTTTTGTCTTCTGCATATCTTGTAGAAAATTGTCTGAGGAGTCAATTAATGTTTGGATCTATTGCAGAGAATGGTAGGCAGTCTATTTGTATAAGAAAAATCACAGTTTTTAGGTTGTGTAAGAACCAGATAAAAGCTATGAGTATATTTTCTTGTAATTGTGAAATCCAAAGTGCTTGATTATTGGTCCAGTTTAGACTTGTGATTTTTTACCGATTTGGGTTTCCACGTAAAAATCATGCATTTTTATGGTGGTTGCTTATTTAATTTACTTTTATTTTTTGCTGCATATTGTGTGATTGTTTACAATTTAGAGAACACATACTTGGGAGAACCCTTAAAAACTTTCAATTTGTATCAGAGATGGTTTGACAAAGTTACTGTATTAATCAATTGTGATTTTGAGAATGGATTTCAACCACGAAGGCACATTGAACACAAAAACCATCTCAATTGAAACATAAAAAATCTAGTTTAAAGATGCTCAAATCTAAGTCTTAGAAGAAAAATCTAGATCTATTCAAAACCTTGAATACAAAGGGTTTGGCCATAAAGCATCTGAGTGTCCAAATAAAAAGATGAAGACATGTGATAAAGTTTATGATTTTGAAGATGTAGAAAGTCCACTTCCTAACACCGCCAATGCTATGTATGTTGCTTTCATGGCATGGTTTTTGCATAGCACATCTAACAATGTTTCTAATGATGATGGAGATGGTGATATATTGGATGAAGAACATATTGGGAGGAAAAATATCAGTCTGCATTTAATGATTGTGTGAAACTAACCGAGTTCAACCACAAGAACTTAATCAGGTTAAAGGCTTCAAAAGAAAAAATTGTCTCTCTTATGCAAGAATTGGAAAAAGCTCTTATAAAAGTTCGTCTCTTGAAAGATCAAAAAAATACGATGGCTAATAAATTGACTACTAAGAGTAAAAAATTTAAGAAAGCTAATTAAGAGAATGAGACTTTAAGCAAGAACTAAAGAGTTGCCAAGTTGCAAAAGATAGTTTGAATGGCAAACTAAAGATTGCTTTGTCTAAGTTGGATTCTAGAAAGGCTTCTCTAAATAATATGAACACTAATTTGAAAATTCTTCAAGACATCTGCTACAGTCAGAGAAGGCTTAATGACACACACAGTCTCAGTTATGTTTATGGTGCATCTATTTCGAAGACTAAAGGTAAAACTGTTTTTGTTAAAAGTTTTGTTTTAAATTATATGGCACCTACTACTCTACATACTGCATACACAAATAATGTAATGAATAGTTCAAAGAAGAATAATGTGTTACAGTCTGCACGCACATCTACTCGTCATCATTGTGGAATCAAAGCACGCATTCACCCCATTGTAATAAGTTAAGAAGTCTGCCAAAGACCAAGCAATGGTGGAAGGGTTTTTCTCCACCCAAGGCTACAATAATATGGGTTAGAAAGCCTGACTTGCCCACTACAGCTACTCACACTGTATTGAAAGATGAAATTACGCAAGTGTGGGTGTTTACATGCAAACCCTAACAAAGAAGATTAAGCTCCCACCCTTGGTGCTGTTCAACGAAACAATTAAGGAGGAGTTTGCAAATGAGATGGAGCTATTACTGTTGGATTCTGATTGATAGATATATAGCATATTTTCTAATATCTTTGTCAATTATGGACAAAAACGAGGAGAATAAGGTATTTAGGAGGAGATATGAAGGTTCAAGGAGCTAAAGATTCATGTGTTCAATTGGTATATTAGTACAAAGAGTTGCCAAGTATCTATAAATATGTACAATCATTCTGTAGAAGCTAAAAGAAAATTCAATGTAATTTTTAGTTTTTGTTTTGGGTAGAATTGATTATATGTTTAGAGAGTCTTGTCCATTAATTGTCAAAGGATTTTGTAAAGATTTTTGTTTGTTGGCTAATTCATGAGTTAGACAAAACGCTAGGTCCATTAATTTGTATTTTCTATTTCTTTTAGAATGGATTGTTGTTTGTCGCTTGAAAGAACTAAAGTGAAGAATTAAAGCAAAAAGGTCAAAGACATGAAAATGTCATCGGATCTATCGATTAAAGATCATATCAATAGGGCTTGAAGAAGGCTACACCAAAACAGGCGACATTTAAATTTGGTACCCAAACAAAATTGGTACCCAATCGATCGAATTAGGCACCTGATCAATTGGATATGGTACCCAATCGATTGGATGACAAATAGAAACCCACTTTTTTAATTCAGGTTTGTTTCCTTTTTGTGCAAAAAAAAAGTACTTCTTATTCTGCAAGGAGTTTTTTTTTAAGGCATGCATTGTGGATTATTTAAAGGGTTCCTCTCTCAACCTTAAAGCACATATCTCATTATTCTGAGTGGAGATTATATGTTGGAGATCATTTTTCTTCTCTAGATCATCCATTAGAGAAAAAAGTGCCGCTATGATTTCTAGAGCTTTTGTCTTCTGCATCTCTTGAAGAAGATTGTATAAAGAGTTTAGCAAGATTTGGATCTATTGTAGAAAATAACAGGCTATTGTGACAGTACGTGTCTGTGCAAAAAAAAAATAATAGTCTTTAGGTTGCATAAGAACTAGATAAAGGTTGTGAGTACATCATCTTGTAACTGCAAGATTTATAGTGCTTGATTATAAGTCCAATTTGGACTTGTGGTTTTTTCCCGGTTTGGATTTCTACGTGAAAATCATGTCTTCTTTCGGTGGTCGCTTGTTTCGTTTACTTTTACTTTCCGCCACATATTGTGTGATTGTTTGCAATCTAGAGATCACATACTTGGTAGCACCACCAAAAACTTTCAGATCACATGTCAAACAGAGTGTTGTTTTCTACACAATTAGTGGTAAATCCAACAATTCATATTTATCACTCTTGTGAAGGAATGAGAAATTCCATGTATCATAAATCATCATTGAATTTGAAAGTATATTTGTTAATATATAAATTAGGAGTATTATATGAATCAGCATATCCAAGAGATTAATGGCTAAGAACATTAATTTATATTGATTGTATTATCCATACAAAGAGAGCTCACTTGACAAAAAAGGCATTGATATCTTTCTTATTGTTATGGTATATAGATAGGTTTAGATCTGGCAAACGGGATGGGTTGACCAAATTCAGGTCGAGTAAACTTGAACCCGAATTTATTAGTTCCAACCTTAACCTGACCCGTTTTTAAAATGGCCTAGAACCCTTCAACCCGAATCCATGACTGGTCAACCCTAACCCGAATTTATTGGTTCCATCCTTAACCCGACTTGAATTTGATGCTTATTGAGTCGGGTTGACCAGACCTAACCTATGTAATTCCCATTTTGTATATGATCAACTCATTTTATGTGGCTCAATTTGATTTGTAAAGCTCTCCTTACATCTATATTCATTTAAAATATTACATTGAGCATGAATTTATAATTTATTAATTTTCAAGGTGTAAAAATGCGGCCAAAATCCATAAATATTTTCTAGCCCATTTATTGAGATAATCCCTTTTCAATTTTTATTCAGTTTTTTAATTCCATATTTGAGCATGAGTATAAGATTCATCAATGCTATTATATTTCAATATTCATATCCATATTTTAGAAGTAAATTTCTATGCTAACATAAAAATAAAATACACATTAATATTTCAACTATGAAAACATCATATTATCAAATAAAAAAATAATTCTATATTCTAAGTATCAAAATTTTGCATAACTCCTCCACATAAGATTAAGCGTACATAGTTTATGGCCCACATGAATAAGAAACGTCATATGACAATTGAAAAGTCATGGTAAATTAGTAAAATCTAAATAGTTCAAACGGGTTAAGCGGGTCAACCCTAACCAGACCCGTTTTTATACAGGTTGATAAACGCTAACCCTAACCTGACCCATATTTTAAATGGGTCGGGTTATGAGGGTCAGAAACAGGTTGAGTCAGGCTGAATTTTGCCAGCTCTAGGTAGGTTCCAATCACGAAGTCCATGCACTCTGGTCCATGCTCACTGAAGTGAGATTTTAGTTGAATCCTATAAATAGATGTCTAAATCCTATAAATAGGAGTCTATGTCGACTAAGCTGGTTTGATGCCCGACATAGTAAATAACTAGGTTTTAGTTGCTCAGTACCAGTACCATGTTTGGCAACATCCATCTTTTTTTTTTCATTTTGTCCCTTTTTTATAGAGCTTGTGATAATTTTTCATAGTTGTTTGGTGCCATGTTTTCTTATGACATTTTTGCCCAATGTTGCTAATGTGGTTACTATGGGCTAATATCTGCAATAGACAAAATTAGGATAAAGTTAAATTTTGCACTTTTATAATGTTATTATTGAAATGTTATCTATAAAAACAAAGTTCAAAATTTAAAAGAAAAACAAAGAAAGATATTGTATCAATGCTTGACTATTATTGAGGGAAGAAAAGAAAAAAATATATAGTAATATGAAAAGAAAGTACTTTTATTTATTTATTTATTTATTTTGTCTTTTTGATGACCCAAGGTATCATTTGCCTACTCAGCCTTTAGACCTTTAGCCTCCAATCCATTGGTTATTCGATTCTGAAGAGCAAAAACTAATTCTTGGGGGATAGATATTGATTGGGAGGGAAGACAAGAAAAAAAATAATGGAATATGAGAAGAAAGCACTCTAAGTAGGTTAAAGAAAAAAAAAAAAAAAGAAGAAGAGTTGTATATACTGATATGGAGGTGTAAATTGTAAGAGGGTACATTTACAACAGGTTACCAACTCATGACCCCAACTTGACACAACAAGCTGAGGAGTACAATCAACTTGACGACCTAAAGTCAGTCAATCATTTGTTTCTATTAAAAAAGAAGTTAAAAATATCACTAAGTTAAAATAGTGACATAATGCACTAAAAAAGTTTAAATCAGGGTTTATAAGATGACAAATAGTTTACTCTAGAATATTTGGTAATGATAGCAACTCAACCTCAAATAAATGTTAAATTAATTTTTTTATTTATTAGTTATTATTCTATTCAAATCCACACATTAGCCGCCACAGTAACAAACCCATTTCATATATCCTCAGTTCCAAAGCAAAAACCTTTCTGATCCCCTATCTAATGGGAGTTGGACTTTATCATATTTTATTTTACTTGTGCCTGAACAATTTGACAGAAGGCCCTACTTTCATTATAGTAAAATTGGGCCGATCTCATACAAGGGTGGGTAAGCATTATTGTGAGCATTGTATATTTTTAATAGATGGACCTAGTGTGGAGCTATGTGGATTTCTAATTTCTAATGAGTCCAAGCCTCGTGGAGGATATAACTCTTTAGTTTCTTATAATATGATATGATGTAATAATGAAGGAATTGAGAAAGTCAGAGGACCTCATAAACCTGTCCAACCGACTCCCCGCTCAAACTTTTCCTGTTTGCAAGAACCTCATTATAAATTTATCCTTTGGCCTTACATTTAAAATCCAAACTACTACAAGTATTGTCCCACTTAATCAGTGTGATGGAAAGCATAAATTAGATATAGTAGAACTTTATATAAACCTCATTATAAATTTTTCCTTTAGGCTTACATTTGAAATCCAAACTACTAAAAGAACTCTTCCTTTTAATTAATATGTTGCCCACATAAATTGTTCAACTGGTTATGAAGTCCAGTAATGAGTTGAAGGTCCTGGCTTCGAGCCGTTTGGGAACTCATCCGATGCACAGTGCTAGTGGGTGATGTGTATCCAGAGTTTTACCATTGATCAACTGCAAAGAGGTCGGCAGGCTCCTTGTTGTCTAAAAAAATATATGATGGTAACCATAACATTAGATACATTAATAGAACTTCATATAAAAATAATACAAGGTGAGATTATTATTTCTGCTGTATGAATTTCAAAAATGAACTCTTGTAATAGATTTATAATGATGTACTCAAAATTCCAAATATTGGCTCAAAGAATTCAAACTCTAATTCAAGGGCAGAACCAAAGAAGGGTGGGGGTGGCCATGGTCGCCCCCAGAAAATTTTGAAAACCGCCACTATGTTACTGCATTTTTTGTATTTTTATCATTGGCCCCCAAGAATTTTATATTTTTTACATAGTGGCCTCCAAGTAAATTTTTTGGTTTCATCACTCCTCTAATTGATAGAAAACATTGTAGAGAACGTTAGTTTTCTTATGAAAAGATGAGTTATAATGTGATTCACATATCTTAAGAATTCGTTATTAGAGTTGTCTTTGTTGTTGGAAGATGACTCTAATGCCCACTAAGTTATAACTTCTAATTACAATTTCTACAAATACAAATTATAAGGAGAACAAGAACCTTCTTTATAAATTTTATATAATTATACTATTATAATGCTTACAAGCAATACCCACTAATACACCACAATAAGGCTTACTAGCCACATACAAATTACACTATGACATCTTAGCCCAAAACAGCTCTTGCAAGAGGAGACACACTATACTTTCACTCAAAGCACTTACTTTACTTCTCTCCACTCACTTCATTTGCGCTTCACTTCACACTTGTTCTCAAGTGACTTCACTTCTTTACTTGGCACTCACTTCACTTGTTCTCAACTGACTTACCCCAAATGACCCATTGCTCTTCTATTTATACATGCAAAGGAGGTCAAGGTCGATTGATCTTATGGATTGCAAGTGGGACATGTGGCCCATTGCATCTCCACACACTTAATTCGGTTTCTAGATGCCCCTTAAAGAGGCAGTGGTGAGGGGTGAGGAGCTCTCTAGAAACTACAAGAGTAAAAGAGAGACGTTGAAAATGGGCTTTTTCTAGAACTCTTGGAGTCAAAGATGATGGATCCAGATGAGGAGACTCCATCACTTGCCTGGAGATCTATGTGCGTTCTGATGATGAGAAGTTCTGTGGATCTTTTCGCCTCTTGGCTTTCCTGCCGGAATGAAAAAAAAATCCCAACCCTAGGGCTCCCTTATCCTTATATAGACAAGTCCCAAAAAGTCATACTTACTATAGACATCTTCTACCAGAAGCCCACATCTACTGATCTTATAAGGAGTCTTATTGTGGGGCCCAGATCAAGTCTTACACTAAAGTGGGATCGCAATCTTTATTAGCATCTGCTTTGCTTGATTTGACATGTGGGTCACACGATTTCTTACAATCTCCCACTTGGCACAAATACTATGTACATCAAACAATTCTCAATTCCATACACATCACATGCATTGCAAAAACCTCTGCGGGCAAAGCCTTGGTGAGAGCATTAGCCATCAGTTCCTCTGAAAGCATATTGAAAATCTCTATCATTTTTTTCAGCCTTTTTCTAACAAAGTGATATTTTATCTCAACATATTTTGATCGACTATTAATCTTTTGCTCATTCACCATTGAAATGGCCGACTATTGTTTACGCTCATTAGGATAGGCTCCTTTTCATTTATTACTTCCAAATCACATAGAAAGTATTTTAATCAAAGAGCCTCCTAGACTACTATATTGCAAGTTATATACTCTGCTTCGGCTGTTAATATAGCCGTAGAGGTCTGTTTCTTGCTACCCCAAAAAATTGCACCTCCTTCGAGAGTAAACACATAGATGGTTGTTGACTTTCTCTAGTCTAAATTACCGGCCCAACCTGCATTTGAGTAGCCGTGCAGTTCTAAGACTTCATGTTAATAACATAGGTGAATATTCACTATTCCTTTAATGTACTGCAGAATCCTCTTAACCGCATACCAATGCTGTAATCTTGGGTTACTTAGGAATCTGTTTGCGAGACCCACGGCGAATACAAGGTTTGGTTAAATACACAAAATCGCATACATGATGCTGCCCACAATTTGAGCATAAGGTTTTAATCTCATTATTTCCCTATCCTGCTCATTTGTGGGTCTTTAATCGCTTAACAATTTTGTACCCTTGCAGATGAGAGTATCAATTGGTTCACACTTAGCCATATCAAACCTTTTCAACACAATTTCCAAATAGGATCTCTGTAATAAAATCAATATTCTATTTAAACGATCATGCGTTATTTTAATGCCAAGCACATACTCTGCCTCACCCACGTCTTTCATCTCGAATCTTGACTTTAACCATTGTTTGATTTCATATAAGGCTTTCAATTTATTGTTAGCGATCAAAATGTCATCCACATATAATGACAAATATAAAAAACAACTTTTACTGCGTTTAATATAAAAACATGTCTCTGCATTATTGGGGACAAATCCAATTTCACATATAGCCTAATGAAATTTTCTATACTATTGTCTCAAGGCATGTTTTAATCTATATAATGCCATATTAAGTTTGTACACTTTGTCATCGTGACCTTGCACTACAAAACCCTCGATTGTTTCATATAAATTTCTTCTTCTAATTCGCCATTCAAGAATGCTGTTTTCACATCTATCTGGTACAATTCAAGGTTAAGATATACTACCAATGTTACTAAGGTTCGTATGATTTGGAATTTTACGACCAGAGAAAATGTCTCCTCGTAATCTATTCATTCCACTTATGTGAATCCCTTAGCTACTAACCATGTTTTATATTTATCCAATGATCCATCATTCTTAAATTTCTTTCTAGGAACCCATTTACATCCAATGGCTTTCCGATCTTTAGGTAGATCAACCAATTACCATACTTAGTTATTTTCAATTGATTCCATCTCCTGTCTCATAACCTTTAGCCAACAGTGCGCATCCTACACTTTGACCGCTTGAGAGTAGGAGGTTGGATCCAAATCTTATACGATTTTCAATGAACTGCAATAATCATCTAGATATATTGTTGTTTCCTTGCCTGAATCAGCCTGCCAACTAGTTAATTAGGTTATATAAACACCTCAAATGGGCCCTAGCCAGGAATTCTATGTCCAACATCCTCTTCATCGGAACCCCCACTTGCTTGAACCCCCTTGCCCATAGGATTGACACTCTGTGGTCTTACTCTAGGATTGACCGTCAGATCCTCAAGGAAAAACACATATCGGCATTCCATGATTATCCTATTATCATGATCATACACATGATATCCTTTAGAATGTGATGGGTAGCCAACGAAAGAATAATTTTTCTTCATTTTTACTTGCAGTTTATGTCTTTCTTGTAGTGGTAATAGGATGTGTACATGGCAGCCCCAAACTCTCACATGTTCTAATTTTGGTTTGGCACTAGTCCATAACTCATACAGGGTCTTGAGCATACTTTTGGAGGGTACTCTGTTTAAAATATATTGTGCATTGTTTAATGCTTCTCCCCATAAATATAGCGGAAGACTCGCATGGCTAATCATTAACCTTACCATATCTATTAAGTTCCTATTCCTCTTCTTAGTCATGCCATTTTATTGTGGGGTAAATGGAATTAAATATTCATGAATTATTCCCTCATGTGCACAATATTCTTTAAACAATTATGAACTGTATTCACCCCCTCTATTGGATTTAATCCTCTTTATTTTCTACCCTTTTGATTTTGGACTTCAGCAACATATTTTTAGAACATTTTTAAGGCCTCATGTTTATGTTTATTAGGTATACATACTCATATCTGCTGTAATTATCAATGAATGTAATGAAATAGTCCTCTCCAGTTCTATTATGTACGTTTAATGATCCACATATATCTGAATGAATTATGGTCAATATTTCAAACATTCTAGTTCCTTTTGGAAATGATTTCTTGACCATCTTCCCACTTATATATGGTTCACAGATGAGGCATTCGATTTTACTTAGGTCTAGTAAAAGTCCATCTTTAACCATTCTACTAATTTTGTTTTTATTAATGTGGCCCAATCTCAAATGACATAACATTGCCAAACTATTTATGCATACATTCACACACACAGAATAATCAAAAGTGGATTTTATTTCATTATTAAAATATCCAGTAAATACAATTTTTCAGAAAGAAAACCATAGACTAAAACTGGACCGCGCATTTTAATAGTAACTTCAATGTCTTTGAATCTAATTTCGAATCCATTCATTGCCAACTAGCTCAAAAAGATGATACTCCTCCTCATTACAAGAGCAAAGAAGACATCGGAAAGATACAAGGATTTTCCTGTTGGTAAAGGGATTTTAACTTTCCCTATCCCCAACATATCATAGAATGTTTCATTCCCCATGTATACACTTTATTCTCCAGGTTTCATCTTTTTGAATTTGATAAATCCAACTTTGGTCCTTGATATGCGTCCGGTGGCTTTAGAATCAATCCACTAATTCTTGTCATTAGTGTCCACCATCATGGACTCAGTGCCATCTCGACATAATCTTCTTGATCTTTGGTCACTTTATCTTGCTGGCTATTCTCACCCTTTTTCTTTTTACACTAAGAACTAAATTGTCTAGACTTCCCCAGTTAAAACAAACACCATTTTTGGGCTCTTTCAGTTTTGGATTGCCTTAAAATTTTTTTTATTTTTCATATTGGCAGTTAACGCACCGCTATAGCTCTTAGTTCTAGTAATCATAGCAAGATTTATAGGTGTTATACCATAGGTTTGCCTTTGTCTTTCAGGAAATAATTTAGCTTCAACCTTACTAAGGGTTACACCATTTTGTAGGCTAAGGATTTAAGACACATTCTCCCATAAAGATGGAGGACTCATCAGCAAGTACAGGATCTAAAAATCTTCGTCCATTTTTTTTCCCAAGGCTGTAAGGTTACTATGTTGGATCGACATTTTGTCAATGTGATCCCTTATATCTAACCCCTCTGGCATCTTATAATTGAAATATGCGCTAAATGCCTCCATCAGATGAGATTAGAAGGTTTCATCATACTTGTCCATAGCATAATCTCAGATTTCTTTTGTTGTGGTGAAGTGCTTAAATTGTTTTACCAATTCACTAGATATGAATCCAATCAATAGATGCCTCACTGATTTGTTATCAAAAGCCCATTGCTCATATAATTCATGGTCCTCCTTAGGGGCATCATCAGCAGGCTTAGGGATCGGATTAGATTCGATCACATAAATTAAGCCATCGAAATGCAGTAACATGTCCATCCGACGCTTCCACACAGCTAAATTCTTACCATTAAAAATATCAGCCTTTGCAAGATCATGCAAGGCTGATTTGGAAGACATGATTTATATTTTTAATTAAAAGATGATTTAGATACCACTGATCGTCTGAGGGAAAAATACCACCCTTTTGTTTAAACTATTGGATCGTCTTTCTTTTGCCGCCAATGCATAAATGTGCTCGCAAGGATTTCTTAAGAGCAAATGGATCGCCGATCTGACTTTGAATGGCCAAGATATCATAGTTTGAAACTTTGATAGTGATCCGCGCCTCTGCCTGCGTTAGTTGGATGATCTTTGCGACAATGCTGATGTTGTCACACGTGTCTGCGTCGGCACTTAAGTCGGGCTGGATCAAATCTGGGTCAGGTTGGATCCACTTGACCCAACTAGTAATGTGCAAAGGAGAGAGATAGACAAGAGCCGGATTAGATCTGCATCGTCACTAGGGCTGTTAATGGGCCGGGCCCGGGCTGGGCTTAAGTAAGCCCTTATTCTACCCTCACATGTGCGAGCTTGGCCTAACTGAGCAAAGGCCCTCAACTTTTACAGCGGGCCTATAATTTTTAGGCCCTTACCCAACCCTCAAGGGCTAGGGCCGGGCCAGGGCCAAAAAAAAGGGGAATTTTTTTTCTTTAATAGAAATAAATCTTTTATATGCAACAGCCTATACCACCACCACCAACCAACCTTATACAAACCTTCCTCCTTTGTCCGAGCTGGGGACCGGCAATGCAATACAAAAGGCAGCATGACGGAGTTAAAAACTTTTTTTAAGGCATTGGTGGCGGTGTTTAGGGCATAGCAGCATTTAGGGCTTTTTCTTTTTACCTTTGTCGATGAGAGGGAGTTGCTTATATACGATGACATTTAGGGCTTTATCTTTTAAAAGACGAAAATGCCCCTCAAATGTTACTGTTTTATGACTGTTGGTTGGGTATTTTGATAATTTCTCATGAAGTGAAAAGTAGAAAACACTTGGCTGTAGCATGGACATGGCTTTTGTCAAAAAGTTTAACAGGCCCAAAAGGCTTGTGTATATCATATATTTTATATTAAAATTTAATAAAAAGTGGGCCGGGCTGGGCCCCTTCGGGCCTGATTAGTCAAGCCTAAGCTCAGCTCTCTAGATACGGGCTTTTAAAAAGAGAGCCCCACCCTATCCTCGGGCTTTAGATGAAAAAAATAAGCCCTCGTTTTGAGGGCTTTTACGGGCTGTGCCAGGCTCCCTCTCTAAAGGGCCGTATTGACAGCCCTAGTCGTCACATGTGTTGCTTGGTGCTGGAGGTTTTGTTTTTTTTTTTTTTAATTGTTGGCTTATCAAGCTAATCCAACAACTACCCTTTACCTTGTAGAAAAAGACGAAAAAGTAAGCCAGTAAAGTCGCTTAGCTTAATGACCATTGAAGGTGACAGGATAAGTTGGTGTGGACACTTTTCTATTTTTTTTTTCTTTGGAGAAAATGTCAACAAGCAAATACTTTTTATTCTTGATCTTCATGTGCCTCAAAGAGTACACTTTTTTCTTCCTCCTCGCTGAGTGTTTGCAGAGAACGAAATTGAGTCTAGGGCATGAAAGGAAAACCTAGATTTACAATGATCCATGTCCCTTCTCCAAAATCTAAACCATTGGAATGCACTGCGTCGGGTTGATACCAAGAAAAGTTAGCATTTGACTAACAGTCTTTAAGATTAGGTTTTTTTTATTGTTTTTAATTGGTAGCTCGATTGGTGAGGCATTTCGCTCCCACCGAAACAACCATAGATTAATTTTGTCACAGTGTCAAGGCAGGGGACTGGTTTCATGAGGATGTGCATGAGTGTGTGCATGAGCACTTACTCATATGGAGAAATAAAAATAAAAAATAAAAGAAGGGTTACCACACAAACTTGTTTAACATTTAGTAGGTAAGAAGTTTCCTCACTAATATAGGGACTGATAGAGATGCGGAGTCTTTTTCAGCCATTTGGGTTGTACAGTAGATCCTATCTATCTCGTATATATCTCAGCCATTTGATTGTCGAATGCCAGCAAACCTTAATTTTCAGTAGATCCTATCTATCTCATATATATCTCAGAGCAAGCCTTAATTTTGGTAGATGGACCATGGATGTTCACATCCCATGAAAAAATATGATAAACCCATCTCTCTCTCTCTCTCTCCTGTCTCTCTCATAGACCATGGATGTCCACATCCCATGAATAAATATGATAACCCTCTCTCTCTCATGGACCATGGATGTCCACATCCCATGAATAAATATGACAACCCCATCTCTCTCTCTGTCTCTGTCTCTCTTATCTTGAACATATGTCTGTACTTTCTGGTCAGCGCCAGGTCTCTCCTCGCAAACATTGCTCATATGAGGAGAGAGAGAGGCGAGGACCCTTGATTCTTCCTGAACAATGCTTTCCAAGATCATTCTCTTATTTCTTCTCCTGAATCTTCCAACTTTCCAATCCCATGCTGTTGATTTCAAATACAACGGATTTCTAATGGATAAAACGAAGATGAGCCTGGACGGGTTAGCCCAGATCACTCCCAGTGGCCTCTTGAGGCTTACCAACAGTTCGTTGTCGGAGAAAGGACATGCCTTCTACTCCCTTCCCATCCCCTTCAAGGACTCTTCATCTGGTAATGCCCTCTCTTTCTCTACTACCTTCGTTGTGGCCATTGTTCCCTCTCAAGATATGTATGGCCATGGGATGTCCTTCATCATCTCCCCCTCAAAAGATCTCACTGCATCTTTATCCGGCCATCTCCTGGGTCTCTTCAACTCATCCAACGAAGGAAATTCAACGAATCATATCGTTGCCATTGAGTTCGACACTATAAAGACCCTTAAATTCAAAGATATCGATGACAACCATGTCGGAATCGATGTTAACAGTTTAACCTCTGTTAAATCTGCTTCCGCAGCTTATTTTACCAATGAAAATAGTGTGTTCGAGAACTTTAGCCTTGCAAGTGGAAGCCCAATCCAGGTGTGGGTAGAATATAGCAGTTCAGAGAAGCAGATCAATGTAACACTGTGGCCCACCAATGTAACCAAGCCCAGTCGTCCGCTGTTGTCATATCCCATGGATCTTTCCCCCATCATCAAAGACTCCATGTACGTGGGTTTCTCTGCAGCGACGGGCACGATGGTAGCGTCATCACATTATGTTCTTGGATGGAGCTTTAAGATGAACGGTCAAGTTCAAGAGCTTGATCTCCTGCGCCTTCCGAAGCTTCCTAGGGTCGGACCCAAGGAGAAGTCCAAGGTTTTGACAATTGGGGTACCCTCAATTGTTGTGTTTTTCATGTTTCTAACCTTCCTTACAATTGGTTTTATAGTGTCAAGGAAGATTAAATCTGTTCAAGTACTTGAAGATTGGGAGCGTGAATATGGGCCTCATAGGTTTTCTTACAAGGAACTCTATAAAGCGACCAAAGGATTTAGAGACAAAGAGCTGCTAGGAATTGGTGGTTTTGGTATGGTGTATAAAGGGGTGTTGCCCTCTTCTAATATTCAAGTAGCAGTGAAGAGAATCTCTCATAAATCAAAACAGGGGATGAGAGAGTTTGTAGCTGAAATTGTTAGCCTCGGCCAGCTAAGGCACAAGAACTTGGTGCAGCTCTTTGGCTATTGTCGTCGCAAGAGGGAGCTCCTTCTTGTCTATGATTTCATGCCCAATGGAAGTCTTGACAAGTTCCTCTACGACCAACCTGAGAGAATCCTGAATTGGCACCAAAGATTTCGAATTATCAAAGGGGTGGCTTCTGGGCTTCTCTATCTGCATGAGGGGTGGGAGAAGGTAGTCCTCCATAGGGACATCAAAGCTAGCAATGTCCTCTTAGATGGTGAATTTAATGGAAGGCTAGGCGATTTTGGTCTGGCCAGGTTATATGATCATGGAACCAATCCTCAAACCACCCACATTGTGGGCACTCTGGGTTACTTGGCACCAGAGCTTACTCGACTTGGGAAGGCAACGACAAGCGCTGACGTGTTTGCCTTTGGGGCATTTATGCTAGAAGTTGCTTGTGGGAAGAGGCCCATAAGCTTGATCGGATCGCCGGAGGAGATCATATTGGTGGATTGTGTGCTGCAATGTTGGAGGGGGGGTGAGATTTTGGAGGCAAGGGATGTGAGATTGGGGGATGAGTATGTGAAAGAAGAGATGGAGTTGGTGTTGAAGCTTGGACTTCTGTGCTCCTACCCCATGGCTGCAGCTAGGCCCAGCATGAGGCAGGTGGTGCAGTTCCTTGATGAGGAGGGTCCTCTGCCAGAACTTCCATCAAGTGGGTGGAGTGCTATAACTGTTTCACCTGGGAGAGGAGATGGAGTCTTCTGTCCTCCTAGTACTAATTCTAAGGAGAGGTCATTTTTTGACTCTACATCAACCGTTATTGCTGAATCAACTCAGTCTGGAGGCCATTGATGGTATGTAGATTTCTTAAAGATAATGATGTTTGTGTAAGATAATTAGTATTGACCAGTAAAACATACAGGGTAGGAACTTTAAATGATTTTCTGTGACATATAAGGTAGCAACTTATGTTCTAAAAGGTAGTCAAAAGTACTAACCACACTAGATTTTTTTTTTTAATTTGTTCTAATCATCTCTATACGACATGTCCACAAAGTTATCACCGACCATATGTCACCTAATACCAACAAAGGCAGTCACATAGATTTAATTTATAAAGACTAAAATTTTACATTAGACATGGTATATTGGTACATCCCAAATCTGAAAAATATTCTAGAAAATAATCACAAAGTTGAAAACATCCAAAGACAATATTTTTTTTTCAATAGACAATGGTTTATTGGGGCATTGATCATAGAGCAATTGATATAGGGAGTCTGATTATGGACGGCTTACATGAGGAATACCTTTTAGATTGAAAAGATTCTAGCCACCAAATCTTTGGTCTTCTCTTGGTGAATGTGAAGGAAAGTAATTTTCTTCTAAGAATGGAGGTTTAGTCTTGTAGAGCACAACTTTGATCCCATTCCACCCCACCATGAGTTGGGACTTGGGACACCCACCTTCACACTTACAATTGCCTGATGAATTGTCGCCGAACTTAATTTTAACTCCAATTTGAACTATTTTGAGACCCATCCTAACACTTACAGGATATTTGGTTTGGATTGAGGGCTTTGGGTTTTAGTACTTGGGCCAGGTTTGAATCTATATTTTGGACCATTTTATTGGTGGACCGAGTTTGGATCTCAAGTGTATATAAACACTTACAGATGCAAGTAGTTTAACCTAGGACAATTGCAAATTAACTTATCCTTTCATTTGTTTTGCTTAAATGGGATTACATTGAAGAGAAGAGTATCAACAAGAACTACAGAACTTAACCAAGGCTGTTTATTATCTCTACTCTTATTTTCATAGAGCCATCTAAAATAGCGACATAAAAAAGATCCATAAAAAAATAGGTCAAAGATTTTATTTTTAGAAGCCTGAAATTGAAGCAGTTTATTAGGATTTGCCTCTACTTTTCTTAGCATTGGCAGAACCAGGAGGGGGACTGGCAAGGGACAAGGCCTCTCTATAATCTTTGAAACCCCCTTCTTTCTTTAGGAACTATATGAAGTTTTATACATGGGCCTTCAAAAAATTTTGAAAACCCCTTTATTCTTTAGAAAACTTTATGAATTTTTTTATATGGCCCATCCAAATTTTCTACAAACTTCTTGTTCCTTTAGAAAATTTTATAATTTTTTACATATGGACCCCCAAAATTATACCAAAAAAAAAAATACTACATATTTTAAAAACTCATGCATTTTTCATAACCCTAAAAAAATTTTCTGAGATAGTCGCCCCCTCAACCTTAACCCCCGTTTACCCTTGCTACTAGTCCTTGTGGAGTTGCGGTTCCTCCATCCTCGTTGTATGTATCCATTGCATGGGCTATTTTTTTTATCTGTCTTTTTTTTTTTTTTTTTGCTAAAAGGAATGATTTTCTATTAAAGGAAGAAAAGGGCAAAAGGCCCCAAAAAAACCCAAAGGCATGGAGTACAAGCTTATGTAGAGCACAATAAGAAAGAAAAAGAAAAAAATTACCACAAAGAACAACAGAAAACTATCAACATAAATACAGAAAAGAGAGCATAGATGCTCACAAAAAGAATAAGAAAGGGTGGTGGCCGGTCTAGCATCAACAAAATTGAACCCACAGAGATGGGCAATTTGATTTACCGATCTTTTGCATAGTTGAGTGTTCCAATGTATAATCTAACTTAGAAGGCCCTTAATCTTTTTCTTATGGTAGGTAAGATTCCATGAAGGGTTCTTTTCTTTTTTTTCTTTTTCAGTTCTTTATTTTTTTTCTTTATTTTTATAAAATAATAAAATTAAAATAAATTAAAATAAAATAATGAAAGGGTTCTTCTCTGTTGAGTTGATTCAATGAGGGGCAGACAGTCTCATTTAATTAGAAGATTATTAATTTAGAACCGGTGTGCCAGTTGAAGGCCGTGAACCTTTGTCTTTGCTGGAGAATGTGCATTAATCTGGCCACTGGACGACCCTCACGATTTCTGATTATTCCACCAATGGCTGGGATCCTATCATCTGTCTGAGGCTCCATCAAAAGCATGCTAGAGGGAGAGGGCCCATTTTGGTGGAGTCGTCCCCCACATCAGGTCGAAGAGATTTTTGGAGTAAATCATGTGCAGCCCATTCTTTGATATTTATTGGCTAATTCCCCTAGAAATTATTCCACGTTGGTAGAGGGGTTGGAATTTTAAAAGATATTCATTTCTAGCCTTTCAAAAGTACTAAAAATGGTAGGTGTTGTGACTTGTGATTGTACATGATATGCCCTGACCTGTTGTGTAAATTTATATGAGAATAGGTGATCAACTATTTCCGAGCCCAAATCTGCCATAAAAAAACCCCATAGTGATTCATCCTGGCACATTATCAGTAGGCAACTTGCCATAAACATGGGCAGTATGCAAGACTATCCAATGGTACGTGATTCATCCCGCCACAATGACCGTGAAATTTTTCCTCACTGAATATCAATTCACTATTTCCATAGCTTGTGGGAAGTACACACGGATTGGATCTATGCGGTGTAAGAACTGGCTTAAATATGCAGTTGTGTTGTCAAGCATGGAGTGGCCATTAGGCAAACATCTGCAATGTTGAGGAAATGAGCAGAGACCATAATTATATCCAGGAAATTTGTGTTGTGTTGTGTCTTGTATTGCGATTTTGGGCATAGTTCCCAACAATTTGAGGACCCATTGGAGGCAGATTCATTTCTTCGACCAACATATACAGAGTGGGTGGACCTACGTCGGTCGGTCAGATGTCTGTCCATTTCCAAAATTCATATAAAAATTCTAAATCGATTGTAGAAATCCCCATGAAAATTGTAGGTTTACTCTCAAAATCCAACTACTTGTTTAGGTCAATTTCACTCAAACAAAAATCCTAAGTCCACCACTTACCATATAGCTCATCTACCCAATAAGAAGTGTCTAGCGGGCCCTGGCCCTTTAAAGGGTTTGGATAAATTAGTGACTGGTAGCTGGGCCTCAAAAGTCTGGGGGTTTCCTTTTTGTACGGTAACTTTTAGAGGTTGAATTTGTCATACCATTACCAAAGACTATGTCTCGCCCCCATATCGTAATCCGAGGCAAGGAGAGAGATTAGGGTTAATTAAAACTTGTCATGTTTAAAACAACAAGTGGTTCCTAATCAATCCCACACAGGATCTTAGTCCGTGGTGAATTCATGAAACTGAACAAGCCCATCAAAGTAATCTAGCAATTCATGAAACTGAAACCTATAAAAGTGTTATCTAGCAATTGGTATTAAAATACAATACAAAGTAAGCACATCAAAAGATACTAAATTTAAAGTTAATAGT
This sequence comes from Sextonia rubra, assembly GCA_037013555.1. NCBI lineage: Eukaryota > Viridiplantae > Streptophyta > Magnoliopsida > Laurales > Lauraceae > Sextonia > Sextonia rubra. Next base: position 130,843,466 of record JASUAD010000001.1, read on the forward strand.
TTTAAAGTTAACCACATTTTTTATGACAAGCCCATTAAAACTCAGGCCTCAAAATGAATAAACCCAATAAATCCCAAAATAAAGTCAGCCCAAATGAGAATCACTTATGTGCAAGGCTAGACGGGTCTAACACCATTATTTGCACCCCACACGGACTTCTCAAGTGGCTCAAGCACTTATAGTATTTCACCTTGCACCTCCTCCTCCGGGTAGAAAAGATTACTATCTACGCACCAATACAATATCATCAAATCACGATGAGTCGGCAAGATGATAACATAAACTATAATAAACATACGTTACAAAAGTGAGTAAAAATAGTGTGATCATATAAAGAATGAATAGTTATCAATAAGGAAGAAAAGCGGAATCCTAATCCATTCTACACGAGTGAACACATAAGTCCAACCATTATGGTAGTTGACCCTTTAATTCATCAGAAAGCATTCCAATGTTAATTCAGGGGGTCAATCCTGTTAATGTAGGGCGGAGCCCATCAATATATATTGAATGCCAAGCAATCCGTCAATTACGGATATCACCCATTTAATATTGCCCTACTGTGGTCGTCTATAGACCTTAAGATATATATGTATATTTATAGACCAAAACTTAAAAGAGCTCAGACTCAAATCTTAAGTCAAAACGAAAGGGGCTGGCTTCATGCGAACACACAGGATCAATAAATGAGGAATTACTCTCAAATCAACACAACTAATCCTCTGATAACCAAGTACCCATAATGCTAAACCTCTACACGGTCCAAGTCCAAATACAAAGGTGCAATCTAAGGACATGAACATCGAGTGTATCTCACGAGAACACGCAAAGATGCAACATAAAGACCAAGGAGTATATACCAAACAACTCCTGGTTAATCCGTCACTGTTCGTATATGCGACATCTCTTACTTAAACTAAGATTGAAATGAGTTTAGAATATTCAAAGTCAAATAACTAATATGCGTAGCTCCAACTCCCATTTCAACCAAGTGCAAGGTAGATTGTCCAATGTACACCAATCAAGTGATTCAAAAGAGGTATGTATGCCCAAATACGCCTCTTTCCTAGTGATTTAAGATGGGTTTATTAAAATATGGGTCAAATGGGATCCCACAATTGAAACAAGGCTATAATATGCATGTAGGATAAATAATAGGTCCCAAAGAACACATTAAACATCCCTACATTAGCCCGAGGACTAAAAACAAACTCCAAGGCAAAACCTCAATTCAATCAATAAGGCAAGAGCTCGATCGATCGGACCATATTTTCGTCCTTGACTAGTTCCAGTGCCAATTGATCGGGCCTCAGGCCAATCCGATAAGAGTCCTTATTTTTTCCATTTTGGGAATCCAATTCCCTACAATCCTTCCCCATTGTATCTACATTAAAATAGGGCCTTACTTTCTTCATATTACACACAAAACCACCATCAATCCTTTTATCTATTTATCCATTCAAATCACACCTAAATCTAACATTTATATTTATTTTCCATTTAAAAGGCAAACCATCTAAATGAAAGCATCAATCCTAAAATCAACAATAAAACATGAATTTCATTATAAGAGAATGTATATTTACTTGCTTTGATGAAAAGAGGTGAAAATTGAAGTGCCCTAATTCAGCCCAATGGAGCTCAAATGATGAAGATACCAAACCCAAACCAAAACTACACTACAAACACAAAGAAAGAAGCCTTGTGAGCAACCTAGACACTTCCTAAGCTTAAGAACCACAAAGACCTAAGTAATAGGAAGGTTAGGAGCTTACCTAGAGTTTGGTGGTTAGAGGAAGAAGATGAAAATGTTGTCCATGGGTTGAGAGAAGCTTGGGGAGAAAATGGGGGCAAAGATCCGTCGATTCAGTGGCTTGAAACCTAGTGATGGCAAGTGAGGTGAGTAAGGAAGAAGAGAAAAAGGAGACAGAGGGAAAAAGAGAAGGAAGAGAAATGAGCTGGGGCAAGGGTTTATGAAGAGATAAGGTTTAAGGAAATTACAAGAAAGTGTTTAGTTTTGGTAAATCGAATATTAGGAGGATTAAATAGATTCGGTTCGGTTTGGGTAGAAGAGTTAAGGTCTTGGAATTAGGAGAGCTACCCAATGTACCAAAACCTTTCAAAACAATAAATTATGAAAAAGGGCTTATAAACTTTCTAGAATTACAAACTACCCTTGCTATGTTCAAACAAGCTCGAAACCAGACTAAATATCGCACACACGATCTTAACGCTAATCCAGACCTATCTAGACTCTAATGAAGCTTAATTAGCTAAAATACAGTATAATTAGGCTAATACTCATATTTGGTTATGAAACATTATAGATTTGTTATTTACCTATACATTTCCCACAACTATCATATGAAAAGGTACTTGTTGTAGGAAAGGTAGTCAGAAATATTGAAAAATCACAAGGTTACTTTATGTAAAATTGCAAGTTACTTTATCCGAAAGCATACAATAATGTTCTTTTTACTTTAAACATCCCCAACCCCTTTACGGGATGAAAATATAAATAGAAAGGCTCTTGTTTACGTTTTAAGAAATCAATTTGTGAAATCACAGAAAGCATATGCAATTTCGCATTAAGTTATTTTGTGATATCGCAAAAAATAACCTCTTCTAGTAAGCATGGTACTAATAGTACCAAAAATGTTGGAGAACATGTAGGTAAATATTTCAAATTTGGTGAGGGCATGAAAAAAATCCACCCCTAAAGATGATAGTACAAAAAAAAAACCCAAAAGTCTACTATGCACTCCCAATTCCACTACAAGGTTTGGCATGCATTACATTTGAGCTGTCATGCATCCCCGTTACATATCTACGGTTCTCTGAAAATGTCCATGCTTTTGCCCTCTCCACGATCTAGGAGAGGTGTTCTTATATATACCTTGTCCCTATGTCTTAAGTTAAGTTTCCACATTTACAAATCTGTTGTTTTCACTACAGAGTGCAAAAGAGAAAAAGGTGTCGGTGTAAATATTTCTGGGTAACACTGTAACACTCCGACCCAGCTTGACCTCGTTTAGCAGCTAGTTAATCTTGTTTTCGTTGCTAATCGTGTTTTGTTTGTGTTTTATTCTCGTTACGGGTCATGGATAGGTAGTTGGGTTGAGTTTGACCTGGATTAAGTAGACCAAGCCCTTTTTCGTAATTTTAGCTTTTCTAAGACATGGTCATTTTTGCATCATCTTGATGTTAACACGTGTCTTTCGTTGAGCTCGTTAACTTTCGTAACTACGTCATTTGCAACCGATGTCGCGTGATTCGATTGGACCCGGATTTGACTCAAACTGAAATTTCATTCTAACTTGGCCTTTCTTGTAAATTGGACTTTTCCATTAGCTTTATAACTCCACATGATCGACAAGTTTGCTCTCTCTCGTTCTCTCTCTCCCTCCTTCACTTGAATTCACTTGAATTCTCTCCTCCATCGATCAAGAGGAGGTTGGTTTCTTGCATGTGAGGTGAGTTGGAAACCCATTCATCCCTCTCATCTCCTTTCTCTATTTCTTCTCCTTCTTGTTCTTATTAGTATGTCTGTGTTTTGAATTTCTCTCCATCCCTCATGCATGCATGTGGTTTTGATTGTGTTAGGTTGTGTTTGGGCTTGAGGTCAACGAATTGTGCAATTGATTTCCAAATTGAGGCAAGTATAACCATATCTTGTGAGAACCCATGTTGGTATGATTTTGATCTTGGTTAGCTCACATTAATGTGTATGGAAAAAGGTGTTTACAGCCCATTTGCTTCCTCATTTGATTACTACTTTGTCTATCTCCATTGGAGAATTGAAATTCTGATGCTTTCCCAGACATTCTGTACATGTTTCAGATTATTGACTTCGTACAGGTACGGCTAAGCAGTATGCCACTTACGGCTCAAAGTCCAGAGAGGAGAAAAACCCAGTTTTCCTCTACGACTAGGGCACGGCTAAGCCGTGGATTGCCCTACGGCTAAGCCAAAGCTCAGCCGTGGCCCAGCCGTAGATCAATACAGGGTGCATTTTCTGGAATAACTGAGAGTCAGCAACTGACAGACCTTCTACGGCCCAGCCACGGCTAAGCCGTAGACCACACACGGCTAAGCCATAGCACACACACGGCTAAGCCGTATCCACACTAGACTAATGAAAGAAAAACAAGGATAGGTGTAAGGAAAAGACCGATATGGCCTTCAGGATAGAATGTAGAGTACCTAGACTTGCCCAACGGAATGTAATACAACGCGTGAATGATGTCGAGGGCTGCGAATCATTCATGTTCATTATCCGGATGTTAAGCACCTCCCCATGGGTGTTGGTTTAAGGGACTTCGTGCACTGCTAGATTCAATGCAACACTAGACAACGGTGCATCGAATAACTTAAAACTACATCATCATGCACGGTTAGAAACACCAGATGATTAGATTAGAATTGGTTTGTAAATACAGATGATTCGATTTCGCATGAGTTGTTGCACAACATATTGCATTCGATCCGTGATCTCAACTCTCTAACATGTTTACTTGTGTTCAGTTATATTCACATTGTGGTTCTTTACCTTGAGTATGCATGTATAATATGTTCACAGTTATGCACGTATGATATGTTGTCACGATCTACTCAGGGTTTCCATGATTGGCTCCGTATGGTCAGGCACTACTTAGCCTCAACCTTAGGATCCTGACGGGGTGAATTTGGTATAGTTTATATGGCCTGCTGCAGTATGGATATGTCTTGGGGAACCGGACCCCAGGAAACCGAGACCCATTGTACCCTGGCCCGGACAATGGTGTTCTTTGCATGTTATAAGATCCCTCTTTTGGGAGCATATGGTAATGTAGTAGCCACTAGTTATGTACACAGCATGTATTCCTTGATTCACGCAGCATATTTCTTTCTTGCATGACAGCCTAGTATACGAAAATGTCTTCTTTAATCACATGATGTTCCTATCTTGCTAGACACAGCGTGTGTTAACTTGCTATGGTTTATACTTTGCTGAATCTTCGTATTCACAGTTGTTTTTGGTGTTGTAGGCCCAGATACCTCTGCCGAACCCTCGCCGGTCGGCCAGACTCCAGATGAGACCCCCGGGGCCCCATCAGGCCTAGAGGAGTGGATGTGATCACTCCACGGGAGAGCGTTCTTGGCATGCATCATTGGAGTCTTGTTTTGTGGATTTTCAGACTTGTATTTGGCATGACATGTCATTATTGTATATATTCTTTTGTTCGTTTTGTAAAACTTTCATATGTAATTATGTCAGTTCGTCCTTTGTATCCTCTTCTTGCACTGTTAGTTTTATGTTTCTGATATTTACAGCTTCCGCGTACTTACTTGGCACGTGTGAATGTTCCCTTGTGCGTGTACATTTAGACTCGGTCTACGTGTACAGGCACGGGAGTACGTGTGTCATTAGGTTTGGCTTTTGCTAACCCCCGAACCCTGGGCTCGGGTTGTGACAAACACTAGGGAGCACATTTGGTTGAATGGTCGAATCATCGAATCATGTTCCAAATAGAAGAAATTGACTCTAGCTTGATGCATTTCAATCCTATTAGTTGAGCCCCTAGGTATTGAAATGAGGGTGCATATGTGTGTATCTCTTGTGTCACTACAAGAAAAGTGACAATTAGTGTCACTATTTTACCAACGGTTTGTAATTTCTGCCCTATAGAGGATTACCACTGGCACTTTACACTTTTCCACCGAGATATGTATGATGTTATTTTTTTTTAGAATTTTTAGTGGCGGATAATATTATTTACAACTAAATATAATAATTTTTCATCGAAGATTATTTAAAAAACCATTTAGAGCCTGTGGGTTTGAATATCCTCGAGTATAGAGTATCACTAAAAATTTTTGTTGGATTTAAAAATCATTTAGGGGTGGGTCTTGTCTGCCACAGTATATATTATCCCTACACTTTGCCTTTTTTTCCCATGGGCTCTCTCTTTTATATACATCTTTGACTTAATTACACATATGGTCATTAAACTATTGACACCATTTTAACATTGTCACTAAACTTTAACTTTTTTTCAATTTGGTCATTCAAGTTCTAAAATCATTGTAATGTGGTCTTCCCACTTGAATTCAGCCTTTATGACAACACAAGAGTAGTTCATGTTAGGTATTTGAGGCTATTTGAGAACTTTTGCTCTAAAAAGTTGGCTTTTGGCTCCAACTTTCCCTCCCAAATGCAAATGCCACGCACGTGGCTTCTTCTTTCCATTAAGGCCTCTATTTTCTACTCTAAAAACTAGAGCACTGCAACTTGGGAGAGACACTATTGTGAATGCAAGAGAAATCTATGGATGCCTTATGTGATTGCGGAAAGAGGGTTGTGGTGAAAACATTCTAGATTGATAGTAATCTCGGAAAGAGGTTCATGGGCTACTCGAATGGTGTGGTAGGTACCAGTTGACATGGTTTGTAATTTCTTTACAATGTTATAAATTTGCAATTTTACTGCCATTACTAAATCCTTTTGTCTTGGCTGTAGAATAATGGTTGTGATTATTTCTCATGGATCGACGCTAAGATGTGTGTGCATTCACTCCAAATCATTTCGAGACTCCTATAGAGAGTGAATAAAGCTGAAGCTAATGAGGGAAAGATCAAGGCAAGAGAGAAGATAATGCGGTTGGCAATAGGTATATTTGTTCTAGCAATTTGGCTTTTTGGTCGTGGGACCAAAGGCTGTAGCTATTGATTGTGTTAGGAGTTGTATTATGTATTAGAATTCAACTAAGTTGTTATTAGTAGTTTTAAATGAATTGAAGTTCTATTACTGTGTAATATCTAATGTATTGAACTTCCATTATATCTCTGTCTTCAATGTAATCCATACTTTATCATGTGTATGTTTAAAATGTGCAGCAAATTGAACCAAATCACCCCAGTGCACAAACATAGTCTACAATCGTTGAACCACTTGTTGGCATAATGTGAATGTGGTTGCAAGTGTTCAACTTGTTGAGAACCACCTATTGGCATAATTTGAACATACCAACTGGGAATCCAATACACCAACACACTAACTTGGCATAAATTGAACCATTAATATTATGTAACTATTACAAATTACTTTCAAATTGATCCAACATGAAAGCATAATTATATAAAACTTGAACTTATATAAAATACTCAACATTGTGAAAAGCCATTCCTAGACATAATTCAAAATATACTATCATTCAACTATTCAAAGTACTAAACATTTTAAAGCCAGTCATAGCCATAATTCAAAATATACTACCATAAAACATTATTCAAGCCATTTCATAGGCATAATTCAAAATATACAACTATGTTGGCATTCAAATTAATATTGTTCAAGATCTGGTTGTGATTGATTTAAAATCTTCAACCATTAATTTGGTTGTGTCTGTGGCTGTGGTTGTGATTGTGGTTGTAATATGGTTGTGATGATTAGTGGACTTTGGTATTGGACCTTTGCCTTCTTCTTCACCAGCATGCATACAATACTGCATATAGGCAAATGAGTTACGAAAGAATGAAACATTAAATTATTTAAGTATTATTTATGCACTTATTGATAACTTTCTCATGTTTCTCACTTCAGCATATTGAGTCTCAAGTGTATTGTGAAAACCACTGACTGCTGCTTCCTCAACACTTGAAGGCCACTGCTAAGTGTCAACAGTTACTTGCTTTGCTACTCTCCCACTTCTTTGAAATCCACTGGCACCCTATTGAGAAGAACCAACATCCCATGTCATATGCTACACTTGTTTAGACTCATCTCTACTCTTTTGCCCTTTGCATGGTCTTTAGTTGTGTCCCTTGTTATCTCATTTTATGCAAGTCATCTCTACACCTTTCTTTCACAACTTTCCTTATTTATTCCTCTCCTATGGTTCCTTTCCTCTGTTTTCCGAGTCTTTTAGGCTGAGTAGTAACAACAAGTAGTAGAAACTCCCTCTTTTCAAATAGTGGCCACAAGTCAGGACCATTAATTGGAAGTATAATATTGTTATTTATTTTCAGAAAAATTCCTTAGTGTATCAGTCAGTAATAAAGTTTTTTGGCCTATCTCCTTGATAAAGAATGGTAGCCACTGCATGAGTGCATGGAGGGGATTCTACAAAGCTGGAATTTTTTGTAAAAATAAGTTTTATCCACCAAATCTACAACAAACTAGACATATGCTCCTTTCACTTGATATTGTGACCCACCTGACCATTCAACAATATGTTGCACTGACTCACTCATGTATTTGTTTACTTACTTTTAAATTCTAAGGCATAGTGGACTAGGAAGCCTTCTCATGGCATCTCTATACTTTCTAATCCTCACCATTAACAATTCCCTTACAATTTCTAGTATTGTAATGATTGGCTTGTCTTTTATTGATAAAATAAAGTCATTGAACACCTTACAATGATTGGTTAAGAAATTACATTTGGAAGTTGTTGAGAAGTATGCTCTCATCCAATGCATAGGTGAGGCACCTGAGTCTATTTACTGAAAGGCCTTCTCATCTATTTGTTTCAACACTTCCAAATTCTTGATGAAAAATTGCTCTGTGGTTAATCTGGCACATTTCTAGAACATGTGTTTGTACTCTTTTCCTCTGAATTTTTTTTAAAGTTATTATGATGGTGTCCAACATAAAGGTGGTGCTAACAATGTGGGGTAAGCATTTACAGTGCTAGTATTAGACCCTAAAATTGCAAAAATATTTATACGAAATAAGATGATATGACATTTGAAAACAAATATTAGTATGAAATCAAATGATATGTTATATACCTTTTGCTGATCAGATATAAAAGCATAATGAACATTATTTGACATTCCTATGTCATCAAATAATAGCTCCAAGAGCCAGGTCCATGAAGCTCTAGTTTTTTTCTCAACAACTACCAAGCAAATGGCCACATGCCATTGTTGGCATCAACCCTCATTGCTGAAAGCAATTGCCTTGGAAATGGACATTTTAAAAAGCATCCATTCAGTCCAATGTGCCTACTACAACCATTTAGAAATCCATTCTTTAGCGGAGTAAGACTACAATACAACCTCTAAAACCTTGGATTTCCATTTTCTCCAGGATTATTTTCATCCACTTTCAACTGCATGGTAGACCCTAGCATTGCTTTCTTGATATCTGCACAATAGTTATGAAGTCCCTTAAACTGGTCATGATGTCTTCCTTCAATTATTTCCTTGGCCTTTAACTTAGCTCTCCATAGTCCACACTACAATACCGGTCACCCTATATTGCAATTTCTTCAACACTCTTGCCCTAAATGCTGGAATATGCCAATTAGGATTGTGCATAATCCCATCCCAAAAATTTGTTGACCTGACATGGCCTGCAATTTTTGTGTTGATTGTGTAGAGTTGTAACAATCAAAATGTTTTCATCCTTGTACCTAGATGCATACACCTTCTAGTTACATGGTCTTTTGCATTTAGCTCTCACTCTCCATTTCTCATTTGAGTAAAAATCTATATCCCTATAATTCAAAATTGAGTTTTGCATCACTGTATCTTTGAACACTACAGAATTATCATATTTTAAACTAACTTTAAACACAAGATTCCTCATATCCCTATCTGGATTAAATTCAAGGTATCTAGGCCCACAGTTTCCTTCTTCATCAGATGAATCAATATTCCATCTGATGATTCATGGTTAAAGAATACATCATCATTACCCCCTGTTTCAAGGTTATTTTGCCTATGTTCACCTCATCTCTGTTGGTTGACCCATAGCCTTTGCCATCACTTCCTCTAGCCCTTACATCACTTTCCCTATTCACATCAGTCCTGAATCTATGCTGCTCAAATGTTTGCTCAATATTGGCCTCATACAAGATGTCATCATCAACATATCATAATTTTAATTTTGGTTGACATAGTCCCTTCCAAAAAGTTCTTTAGTGGTCAATTGTTCCAAAATATTGGCCTCATACAAGATGTCATCATCAACGTACTTACCATAATTTTGATTTTGGTTGACCTAGTGCCTTTCAAAAAATTCTTCAGTGGTCAAGTGTTCCAAATAGATTTTTATTTCTTTGTTCTTAGAGACAAACTTCAATAATTCCCTAATGTCATTATCTTTCTCTAAAATCCTTAAACCATCAGTAAGGTCTAATCATGGAACTCTATACCAATACTACATTATTTCAAATTCATAGCCCAACTCTTTCACCATATCATTAATTTCATGCATTGACAAGTAATCAGGATTAATGTAGTCGAAGTAATCAACTAAACCCCCAATATACTCCTTCCTACCCCCAATTATCTTAGCTGGCCCTATGGTGAAACATTATTGTGAATAATATTGAGTGTGGAGCTGCCAAAAAACAATTACGTCAAATGCCATCGCATAGACAACCAATCATAGTAGAATAGCAACTTAAAAAAAAAAAAAATTCAACAATGGGACTTGCAACAACAACTTGAATGCATGCGTGCAACAGTGCAACTGATCTAGGTTCATATAAGGACTAGTGGGGATTCTTAACACCCAATCCATTGCTATTTGGTTTTTCATCAAGTTATTCTTATAGGATTCAAGTACTAAGAACAATTAGGGCTTAATCTGGGCATTTTAGAGTTTGATTTGGGGAGAAATGAGAGGGTTTCATATTAAGACTTAGGGGGTAATGGGAGAGAGATCTTAGCTAGGAGGAAAACACCAGAGGATATGTGGCTCGCATTAATATGAGTTGACATAAGTACCAACTGCTCGTGTGTTAAATACACGGCTCAATTTGAACATGATCGATGAAATGACCACGTTGCAATGGTTTCAAAAAACGACTAAACTGAAAAAATTAAAAGTTTAGTCACCAAATGCATAATTAATTCTACGTCTTTTTTTATAAATCATTTACGACGGTCCCACTGAGCAGCTCTAAGCTCACGCTCACTCTAAGCTCTCGCTCGATCTCTCAAAACCCTCGCTCTTGCTTTCGGTGAAATCCCTCTCCCAACAGATCTTCACTTGAAGTTAGGGTTTAGGGATTTTTACGACGGATCTTCACTGGAAGCTAGGGTTTTTGAGAAGGAAGCGTTTCTCTGCCAACCCTCTTTGTAGATTCTGGGTTTCTCTTCGGATCTCTACTAAAGGAGAAGAAATCTCTGCGGATCGGATGTTTTTGATGCGCAAGGGCTTCTAGAAATCTGCTGAGATCGATTCGATGGGTGGGAAAGCTCTCCTTTTCTTTAGCACGTTCGTGTTTTTGTGCTGAGATTTGAAGTTTGAAAATCTGGTCTCTGCTTACGTTTTCGTATGCTTTGTGCGTCTTGAGAAAACTCGCCTAATCTAAGCGTTTTTGATGCTTTATGCTTAGATTTTGAAGTTAGGATTGCTGAAATTTGATTTGATTTGTGTCATTTATGTTTAGTTAGTGATTTTTTACTTGATTTGATTTGATCTGATTTGATTTGGGTCAATGAAATGTGGAGATGCAAGTGATGTTGTAAATAACAATTTGAACTGATGAGGAAACGTGAAGAGAAACTTCAGTTGCTTGATGATGCAATCTCCCCTGTGTTTTTTTTTTTTTTTGCTTTTAAATCAACTTAAAGAGAGACTAATCACAATACTAATGCAGCACAACACGTATGTGAAAGGCTAATTATTTTTCAAGCACAAACCCAACCCAATTTCTAGATTTGTGATTTGTCATGTTTATAATTGTTTGAATGTTTGTGATTTGGATTAATTATTATTGCTTTTTTTTTGTTCAGGTGTGTTGGGTATCTGATTGGCCTTTCCATTTGTTGTCTCTCTAAGTAAGTAATTAGCTGAGTGTAGCATTTTTTTTTATTTTAGACTTAAAGTCTTTGCAGGATGCTCATTTAGAGACACATGGTAGTAGTTCATGAGAGAACTTAGATGCTTCATGTTTGGACTTTGAAGTATAAGCGTGTTCTTTTCTTAGTTCATGTATGCAGTTATAGAAGGGAGATACTCTAAGTGTGTCCAATTCCATCTGTGAAGTTCTTCTGGCTGTAATAAGCTTATGGGTGCAGCCGTGTAGAAGCATTTTGATTTTTTACCAAATGATTTGCTGGAGATTGTGTTATTTTAATGCCCTAATTGGCTTAGGCTACTTGTTATCAGATTTTTTTTTTCCATTTCGTGCTTTGTTGGAAAATGGAAATGGTTTTGCAAGCTTTGTCTATGTTGCTTAGACTCACCTGATGAAATCAAGCATGGATATGTTGTAAAATTTTATTATTGGTGAAAGTTTGCTTTTGTCCTACTGCTAATAGTATATGTAAATTTGTTTAGTGACTGCAATTAGCATATGTATAATGTATATATCATGTGAAATTCTATTTTTAAATGACAATAGCTTTCTCTTGATAGAATAAGTATCCAAATATTCTGTAGCATGTCCAATGAAATTCTGGTAAGTTCTCACTGCAGGAAATGCCAAGGTAGTCGAAGCCCCTGTTTGGCAGAACTATTTTTTGCCTCTTATTGTCAAAATGTATAAAATATTTAGAGTTTAGGAAAATAAGACTGTTTGGCATATGATTTTAGCCTTTACTATTTTTAGGCATATAGAGGTAAAACCTCTTAAAATCATATGCCCCAAAACTCTCCTCCTCAAAATAAGAGGGAAAAAATAAGAGGTAGTGCAACAGTAAATCACGGTCATCAAGCCCAGTACCCTTTTTTGGATTTTTCTTCAAATCCGAGGTGATAAATGAAGATCTAAACCGTTGAAAATGCGCACAGGATCAAACACAACCATGCATCTAAATTTCAGCCGTTGAATCATCACCAATCTTGAGATATGTGCAAAAAAGCCTGAGCCATTGGATATATTTTTTTAAAATTTTATGGGCACCAAACACAAGATCCAAATCGTTGGTAATGTTTGGAGGGCTTAACACGGCTATGGGGTCAATTTTGATGTCTTGATTCCATGTATATCTTGAGAAATTTGTGGAAAACTTTCAACCATTGATGTAACTTGCTCAATTTTGGATTATTCTACAGGTAGTACCTTTTTTTCATTTTTATAATTATTTCTGAGACAATAAATTACGATCCAAACCATTAAAAATGTTTATAAGGTTAGTGATCATTAGGAGATTGAATTTTAGCCGTCAAATCATTGCCAATATTGAGATATTTGTTAAAAAATGTGAATTATTTGCTATTTTTTTAAAAAATTTGTGGGCCTCAAATACAAAATCCAAACTGTTAGATCTCATTGGAAGGATGAACGTGGTTATGGAGTCCAATATAAAAGTTTGATACTTTGTAGATCTTGAGAAATTTATGAAAAAGTTTCAACCATTGATTTAAAAAAGTCCATTTAAAACAAATCCTCATATTATCAAACACATTTTGATTCTAGCCTCTTTGTTTTATGGCTCTTTTTTTAATGCCTTTATTTTGGATGGGTCTATATTAATAAGACTAGGGATGCCAAACAAGCCCTAACTCTTCAAATGGAAAATGGCTCTCTTATGTTTGAAGATCTTGCTGTTTCCATCTTTTTGAAAACTAGAATACTGATATTAGATAATTGGAAATAAAATTGGACAAGACACGCCTTCTCATGTGTCATATAAAAGGTGTTTAACTCTAATTTTATCTCATTAGCTTATATAAAATTATTTGGCATGTTGCCTTATTCATTAAATCAATTACAATTGGAGAGTACAATTTGTGCTCAGCTATCGGGTGAGGAAGAATAAATTGTGCTTTCTGGCGACGTATATTTTAGAAATATGTTTACTATTGGAATTTATATTCTTGCTCCAAAACTTGGACTTTAGAAACATACGAGTTTTGGCGTGTGACATGTACAAACTACTGATGTCAGCCATATTGTGCACAAATGGATGTGGGGGAAGTAGAAAAAAAGAAAGAAGAAAGAAAAAGAAACAAGGTAAGATGACAAAGGGGAAAAAAATTAAGGAACTAGGCTTTGATCGTTCCGGCCATGATATGCCCTGGTACCATGTTAACATGCATGGTCTGATAGAGCATAATTTTATTAGAACGTCCAAACTCTCTTTTTATTAATTGCATGAATTTAAATAACTTTACGCTTAACTTTGGGTCAAGTGAAATTTATATCGAAGAGATGTTACTTAAAACCAAAGTTCTTTGTTTGAAAGGAAAAAAGTTCTTTTTTTCCTTTTACTTAGTTGAGCAGCAACAGTGAGTTCTTTGCTCTTGATGAGATCTTTGAAGGGCTTTGTTGTATTTATTATTGGATTTCGTTTGTGGGTTTTCTTTTTTGATGATTGATTTGTATGAAAGGTAGGATCATTGATGCAATATTGACCTCAATGGGCACATGTGTAGGGCCGAAATAGATGTAGGCTTTTATTTAGTAATTATATATCATTAGATTTTATTTTATTTTATGAGTTATAATTAGGATTTAGTTGTCTATATTATTTAGTTTCCTAGGTTGATTAGATTTCTTAGGCTCCAAGTTAATTTTCTTATTTATATGGCATTGTAGAGAATAATTTTTCAAACTTAGATTGATTAATAGAATTGGGTTTTATCTCTTAGAGGTGCGTCCTTGTGTGTTGAAGTTTTTTGACAATTTGAAGTGTCTTTGGACACGTGCTTCGGCACCCTTATGCAAGCTCTAACCTTAGGGCCTGCATCAGTTTAGTATTAGAGCGGAACGATCCTCGATCGTCTCGACGTGATTACCCCTATCTAGTAATCAGGGCTGATCCTTAGATAGATTAGCACGATTACCGCCACTATCCCTCTACGGATCCGACTCCATCTCATCCAATACCATAACCCCATCTTCCGACTGCCCTCTTGCCCAATCCCAGTCCCCAACAACTTGCAAATCCATCCAAAACCCAAAACAGCCATCCCATGCAGTCCAATCCTCACCCCGCCGAAACCCTTTTCCCCTTTCTCCATGCCCCACCCAACAAAAATTCAAAAAAAAAAAAAAAAAAAACCCCACCTCAGTGGAGACCCAACTCGACAAAACCCAAAATCCCACTCCCCATCGTTGTTAAGCACAAACAGCTAGACCCAACCTTCTTTCCCCTTATCCACTTCCCTTCTGTTGGCAGTCCCCATCATTCCTTAGCCAAAAAAAAGAAAAGAAGAAGAAGATAGAAGCAGAAAAGAAGAAGAGAGAGGAGTAGGAAGAGACCGACTTACCTGGCTCGCCCCTTGCCATCGTCGCCAACTCACCATGCCAAGGACTTGACCCTCATCGTTGGATCGGAATACCGCTGCCGCTGCCTTGCTTCAAGCTGCTGCCCTCTTCCAAGCCACACTCTCCTCCTCCCCTCGTATCCGTTAGGCATAAAAAAAAAAAAGAAGAAGAAGAAGAAAAAAAAAAGAGTGTGAAGAAAAAGAGTCTTAGAGAATAAGAAGAAGAAACAGAAGTTGCAGCGAAGCATAAACATACTTGGCACCGTTCGTATGCGTGCTGTTGCCATTCGCTGTCACCTGCCTTCATCGTCACCGCAAGAGCCCTGCATCTTCATTAGCCCCTCCTTTCCCCTTCGTTGAAGTACATACCCAAGGGTTTTCTTTTTTTTTTTTTTTTTTCTTTTTGAATTAGAAGCTACATGTGTCAGGATAAGACAGGCTCTCATTGGGCCTCATTGGATCTGGTTCGGGTCTCGGTCCATGTTGAGTTGGACTTAACCTGATTGTCAAGTCCAGGCAAGGTTTGAGTCCATTCAGGTGACCCATCTATAGTCTGAACAACAAGTTTGACATTATTAATTGACCAATCCAAGGCACTGATTTGATCAAATCGAACAACCAAAAATTATTTCGTGATCGTGGAACCATCTGACATCAGATTTTTGATCTGTTTTCACCGCCGTGTTTGTGGAGTGCAGCTCTACACATCAGGTCCATCCATTTTTTAATTCAAAATGAAATTTCGTGATACTATAATCTTCAACGTTCTTCAAAGATACATATATGAAGAAAAATATGGCTCATGGTGTTTTGAAAATCAAGTCTATTTTTGGTCATTCCTTAATTTGAAACAAGGAGAGATATCTTTTCTTGACTATGGTGACATGTTTTCATGGCTCTAAGACAAGTGTGGATTTGATGGTGAAGAGGAACATGACTTGATTAGTTTCATGAGAGGCTTGAGACTAGAAATAGTGGAGAAAATGAATGGTTGCAAGAACATCTATGAAGCATATTGGGAAGCAATTCGTATGGAATGGATGCTTCAAGGGTATTATTTGGTGAAAGTTATGCCTTCGGAAGACAAGTCACTGTAAATAACGGTAGCCTAGGTTAAGGGACCAGTGACTGAGGATATGCAGACCAAGAAGCCAGAGAAAGACACAGAAGTTTCCACCATTACACTTAGCCTCGAAATTTCTTCTATGAGTAATAATGAACAAGAGGTGCAAGCACCGAGGTAAGAAGAACATGTTGTTGCTGTCCCCCACATAAATTCTCATATTCATTTTGTCTTCGGGGATCAACAATGAAAATTGGGAGATGACAAATGGCTAGCCACAAATTGTGATTTGATGGTGCACATTCCACATGTGATAATCTGATGGCTCGATTGCACATCCATATAGAATTCAACTTCTAAGACATAGGATGCATCGTAATTACTTTAGATTGGCGACAAATGTTGCATAGAGTTTTCCAGATGTGTGTAAAAGCCCATGTTCAGCCAATAGATCGAATCGTCTGATTGATCTTTGACCCAGGCGGACATTTACAGAACTCGAGGTCAAGTTCTTTTCAAGTCGGGGAGAATGATGCAATATTGACCTTGATGGCCACATGTGTAAGGCCCAAATAGATTTAGGCTATTTATTTTGTAATTATATATAATTAGATTTTATTTTATTTTGTAAGTTGTAAGTAGGATTTAGTTTCTTATATTATTTAGTTTCCTAGGTTGATTAGATTTCTTAGCCTCTAAGTTATTTTTCTTATTCATATGGCATTGTAGAGAACAATTATTCAGACTTGGATTGATTAATAGAATTGGGTTTTATCCCTGAGAGGTGCGTCCTTGTGTGTTGAAGTATTGTGATGATTCGAAGTATCTTTGGATACGTGCTTCGGCACCCTTACGCAGGCCCTAACCCTAGGGGTTGCATCAATCTGTGGCTGTATTTATGCTGATATAGGATCAAATTTAGTCATGGATTCGGTTTGTGTAGGTGTTGTTCAGTCATTGGTTAGATTTATTAATTTTGTGCTTCGGGTACTTTTATTTGCTGGATTTTAGTGAAGGCCTGACTTATTTTGATTTCATTTTTTTCCCCTGTTTTTGTAATTTTGTGGGCTTCTGATCGATTTGGTTGGCTGTTTATGTTGATGTGTTTTGTCTAGTTTTTCAATCTTGTTACTCTTTGATCAATTTGGTTGGTTGTTGATGTTTGGACATGTCTTCATAAGAACAGCTCCTCATTCTTGCAGATTTCTCTCAAGGTAAACCACCCCAAGTTTCCTTTCCTCAAAATCCCAACTTCTTGTGTCTAATCTGCTTTCCCAATTTGGCCTTTTCATTTCCTTCATCTGTTATGGCGTCTTTGTTCCTTTTTGCTTTTTCTTTGAAATGAATATGTGGAATTTTAATGACCCATCCCATTTTTCATTGAAAAAAAAAAGAAAAAGAAATGGAGAGCATGAGATTGTGTTTCTTTCCAATTTGCGGGGTGTAATAGACAAAGGTATTGAGGAATTTGGGGTTTCATGTTCCTATTTCAAGGATCCTCAAGCTTTCTATTTTCAGTAGGAAATGGTTTTACCTTTTTTTTCCCCCTATTGGCTCCATTCTTGGCAAATAATTAAACTTTTTGATTTCATCCTACTAGAAAGTAGAAGATAAGGAGAAAAAAAAAAAGGAACTCTGTTAATATTTTTACTAAAGAGGGAACTTTGTCATCCTTTTTTCTTTACTTCTCTCCTGGGGTTTTTTGTGAGCAGCAACTAATTCTCATTTCTATTTTTTCAAATTTTGTCTCTTTCTATATGCAATTTTCAATCACTACTAGTGAGTTCTTCGTTTTCAATCATTTTTCAATCCAACTCCCATTACTAGTGATTTGGTTTTATTCTTGGTTTTCTTATTATATGGCCTCAAAAGATTTTGGTAAATTTTGTGAATAGACTTGTTTCATACATTGTTGTGGTTTTGACAAATTATAGGTCTGCTCAGCCTATGCTCTGTGCAAGTATATGCTATATAATATGCGCTTGAGTAAAGCTGATCATTTCTAGTATAATCCCACATACATTTGGGCTAAGCTGATCATTTTTCTCATTTTATAGATTGCAGATGGCTTATTGTTGTGCTCTGTTAGTGTACGTGTGCCTGGAGAGTATTGAGAGATTACTGAAATTTGTTTGAATGTGATTGGAAGCATCATATATCTTCTATTACAGTTGATGCATTGTCGGGTTTGAATTTTGGGTTTTCTTTTGCTCTTATTGGGTGTGAATGTAGAGGAAAATGACATCTCACGATAAATTTGCCATTCATTATTCTCAGTACCTTGTGGTCTAAAGTGCATTATCTGCATGCGCTGTTTCTGAAATCCTATTTTCCTTTCTTAGAGTTTTTGTTACCATCCGTCAATCCATCTCATGTGATTTTTTAGCATCAATGGCCCCACATTTGACTACCCAATCGGTGGTGAATTTTTTGACATGCATCGGAATGTTACTGCAAATGAAGAGGACACATACTGAGAAATTGAGCCGTTTGATGCTCGACGGTTCGAAGACATTTTTGTTGATGCTGATAATATTAGTGAAGTAAGGGCAGATGTGCCTGGGACAACAGGTGATGAATCTATAGGCACCCAAGCGAAGAGAGAAGACTAGAGAGATGATACTGAATGTGATTTTGAGTGTGATGATGACACCATTTCAGATTTTTGAAATTAGATGTCAGTGTAAATAAATGACTCCAGTTTTATAAATGTAATTGAATTTCTAAGTCCTTGCATCTTTTGTGTGTGTGCATGTGCTCGTGTGTTAACTGCAATTTATTTCATTCATAAGATTTTCAAAATTCCTTGAATTTACCAACTGACTGTTATTGAATATAAGTTCATTGGTGCATATGCTAGGTATGTCACCTTCATCACAGGCAGAGGTCTGACCCAGACATGCAGAGGTCCAACCCACCCATGGAGAGGACCGACACATACAGATGGACGCCGAGTTATCTACTTCAGGTAACCATATATAATGTAATTTACTCATATATATATATATGTTAATCAGATTGGTGGGATTTGCCTTTTCTTTCTACTTTTCCCTCTCTACACCATTTCTGAACTAGAATGTTGAATGTTGTAGTAATCACAAGAAATTGAGTAGGAAAATGGTAAGACAGCTACCTCTCATAAAGTAGTCTCCCTAACATATCAATTTGTACTTTCCTTCTTTATGTGCATGTAATTAGAGTTCTTTATGCTACTATAAATGAATCCCAAGACCAATTGGTATAAAATTTTGAGTTTTGGAATTTGATTACTTCATTAGTGCACCTAGATCCATTAGAGACTAGTTAGGATCAGTTTAAGGTGCAGAATACCAAACAGTGAACAACCTGTCAGCCAGAATTTGAATGGCTTATATATATTCTGTATGAGAACTAGCAAAAGTTGCTTTACTTGGAATTGAAGTATTTTCTGCACCATGAGGCATACATCTTTGTAGTCATAAATCTATTGGTCTCTTTCACAGACTGTAGAGAGCAATGAGAATATCTTTACCTCCTAACTTGTATCATTTCTACCTCCTTACAAGTAACATGACTCAACCCACTACCCAGTGGTTGCAACAGTGAGCACCTAGCAACTGTGCTATGGGCTCTTGTCCCTTCAATAACCCTATGTGAATGAATGAATGAATGAATTCTTTAACAAAGCAAATGCAAATAAATTCCTAGGGTTTCATCTGTGAAAAAAATATAGCATTTTTAAACTTCCTAATCCCAACTCTACAAAGCAAATTGCGGTTTCCTGACATTGGCATTTCCTGGACGTTAAAGCTTTCTTCGATTTTCGTGTAAGGTACCAGGAAAACGTAAAATGCAGCGATTGATCCAAGCAGCAAATCCCAACCTGGATTCAAATTGGACTTTTTCCCTTTCAGAGGTGTATTTATTTAAATTACATACATGCAAGCTATATTGGTAACTTGATTAGAGGTGACATGTTACAGAACTGAATTCCAAAGATTTGAAAAACGGATGGTTTTTTAATTCTTTGAAATATTAACATTTGTATTATCATAGATAGGAGCAAAGTCAAAGAAATTCAAGAAATTGTGCAGCTCAGACAATGGGCCATATTCTAGGAACAAAGAGCTTCGCACAAGTACGCGATGAAATGGTAAGTTTTTCTTTAGATCATTGTTATTAATATTATTTGGATGTCCACCTCATTTTTTAACATAATTGTTTTAAATGGGGATAAATAGTGTGAGACCCCAATGGGCAGGCACTGGATCAGATGGAGTTATTCGAGCTACACATACATGCGGAGATGGACGCCCTGTCGATCAGGCATCGGACTGCGCTAGTATGTTTATTAAGCTATTTTTTTCTTGACACCATGACCTTGAGTTCATTACTGTTTTGGGGTGACTCCTTTTTCTTTTTCATTTCAACTGAGAGATTCATGGATACACATGACTCTGCTTATGATAGTTCTGATCTCTCTCTCTCTCTCTCGATTCCTCATAAAGCATGTGGTGTTGACTGATAAGAATATTGCTGTTGTGATCATGGGCAAATATTTTTGCTGTGAGTGGTTCAATTCATTATGTGGGGGAATAAAAATGGTTTCATGGATACAAGTCCTATTTGTTGGTAGTCTTGAATTTTCTTTTTCTCTTTTGATTCCTCATCAGGCAAGTGGTGGTGACTATTTGGTAGTTCTGACTTTTCTTTTTATCTTTTGATTCCTCCTCGAGCATGTGGTGGTGACTACTACTATTGTGATAATGGGCAAAAAATTTTTTTTTTTTCTGTAAATGGTTCCTAAGCTAAATTCATAATGGGAGATAAAAATGGTTCCCATATTTTCTTTGTTCATTTCCCTTTTTTCTTTCAAATGCAAAGTAAAATTCTTTATAGAAATAATGATGCTATGACTGGAAATGTACTCGTGACAGTTACTCACCAACCATAGAACAAGCTTGAGCTAGACAAATAGTCCATGCTTTCTGGAGATTAGACTCGTCCAATTTTCCCTTAACTAAAGTCATCTGCACCAGTACCAGTATCATATCCTTCAGATACAGTTATGCTGTTACATACAAGTCTCTGAGTGTCATGTAGATGACAAGGGAAAAACAGTTGGTCCTTTATAAACATAATTAATGATAAAGTGATTGATAGTTGTTTGTTCTTTACCATGAACAGTTACAGCTAAATAGAGTTACCTTCACATGCGAAAATATTTTATTATGAATTCCGTTGCTACATAAGAAATCATTTATTATGAACTGCAGAGAGAGCTAGATGAAAGATCCAGCCAGCAGCCTGTGAACTCAAATAATAGCACAACGCAGGATGAGATCTTCTCCCAAGTCATGGGAGAACATAGACGTGGCCGGGTTTGCACCTTCGGATTAGGTGTCAGCCCCTCTAATATCCATGGCCCATGAGCTTCAATTGGTGAATACAGGAGGATAGAGGAGGCTGAGAGGGCTTATAGAATAGAAACTGAAGAAAGGATGGTTTCCATGCAAGATCACATTAACAAGATGCAAGCCGATATGCAACAGATGGGAAACCGTATGACCCAAATGTTGACAGTGCTCCAAAGGTTCACCCAGCTCGGCCAACCTAATGATGATATTCAGCGTTAGATGTTTGTGAAGTTTACTTGTGGTAAGTGTACAGTTTTTTTCTTGATGACCTGTTTTTGTTTGTGTATCAAATGTTGATAATTTTGGTGAACCCTTGAGTCCTAGTAATTCATCCAAAATTCAAAGCTGGTCAGAAGTTTTGAGGACATCATATTTACTATTCAATAGATTAACATGCAATGAATTGCCTAGAATAAAAAATATATATGCAGGTGACATTTTGCTGGAAGTTTGTCTGCTTCTCTACAAATGTTTTCGTTAATTTACAACAGAAACTTGTTAATAGTTTAGATATTTTGAGAGAATTGATGATTTCTTGTCTTCTGATTAGAATAACACAAATAAGGATGCGGTTTTATCAACTTTTCTGCTATAACTTTGTATTAGTGACGTGGGCTGATAATAATCTCCCCCTCCCCCACCCCCCTCTCAATGATATTAAAATCTCTTTCATGCTAGACAGACGTGAGATGCCCTTAAAACCTCTTGTCACCCTAGACACAGATACACAGGTGCACAAGCACCTATATGTTGTACCGCAATGGTGTGGCAAAAACTGTGGAGCTACCTCAGGTAGTGCCCACTCACAAGGGCTGGTGGGATATGTAGAGGAGAATGTAAATTGGCTAGTGTGTCAAGTT
This sequence comes from Sextonia rubra, assembly GCA_037013555.1. NCBI lineage: Eukaryota > Viridiplantae > Streptophyta > Magnoliopsida > Laurales > Lauraceae > Sextonia > Sextonia rubra. The sequence goes on from JASUAD010000001.1 coordinate 130,865,939, forward strand.
TCACCCAAATTTCTATGATGATGTTTGACTCAGTCACCACTGGCTCAAAAGTACAATCACATTAGCTTTCCTATGTACGTAGCAGGGGTGGATTTTGTTAAAGATAACCATATTATGTATTGGCTTTTATAGCTGGCTCTTGTAATGTATTGTATTCTCAGTTGATCATTCAGCTAGCTTATGTTAACTCATGGGCATTACTGAAAGTTTTCAGATCAAATAGTTTTCAGAATTCACCCTGATAACCATATTCTATGCAGCCAACACTACCAGTGGGTACAACACTCAAAAAATGTGGATCATGAGGATAATTGGTTGCTGTCAAACAGTACTGGACTGCTAGTGGGAACAGCACATCTAGTGCATGAAATGAGAACTGTGCTACTTAAGAAGAAACTGCTCCTGCGGTTTTCTTGTCAGCAAAACAAATCAAGGCAAAGGATCATGTCTGTGCATGTACAATTCTGCAGTGATTCAAGTTTACATCAGATTAGGTACTCTGTAACACCACCCCCAACTCCCTCTCTCTCTCTCTGATTGACGATGTTCAGTGTAAGACTTCAGCTATGGCTGGCTGTATCAACAATTTGATTAATTTTTGTAGAAATAAGAATTCTTTCCTCTCTCTCCTTTTCTTTTGTCCTCTTTGTCTTTCAATCCAGTAACTGTTTGCTTTTTCAACTTTTAAGTGCAAGATAGAGGAAGAGATACCTGTGACCCGTCTTTTTTTCCTCTGGTGATTTCCAAGTTCCAGCTGGAAATCACCATGAGAACCCATGTGGCATTAGCAGAAAACTGCTTTTTTTTTTTTTTGCTCAAGTGACAGAATGTCTATGCTATTGGTATTCTTAGCCAAAGAAGAATGTTTCCTTTCTTATAACTCTTCTATCTTCTTATGTGGAAGCTATTACTACTGGGATTATTTTTGTTAATGGGTGACGGAATTTGAGACCTTGGAGACTCTGGTTTGAGAAGAGGACTAGTTTTTGAAAATTTTAATTTGTAGGTGTTATTTGATTGAGAACATTTAATATTCATTACTGTAAGTTCAGATGTAAGCACTGGGAATCAGTTCTTTGGGAAGCCAATTCATTTGCATTGCTGTTAATTTAGGTTTAAGCCTGAACATGGTCTTAGATTGAGAACATTTATATTCATTTCTGTAAGTTCTGTTGTTTGAGAAGAGGACTGTTTTTGTTAGGACCTTTTTTTTAAAGTTTGAAATGACTTAAGCCTAAATAACTGAAGATTTATGCAAATACTAATAAGTCCTGGTGTCACACCCCGAACAAGAGAATTGGGGATTAGAGAGGATCTTGAGGCGCATCACACGTAACCCATGGCAATCCGTGCCATATTAAGACACGTACGAACTGCTACAAGGGTGATTTCACAGGAACGTACAAGAAATATCCATAAACACGTGTCAAACATTGAAAAACAAATGTAGAAACCTGTGAAGTATGCCTGCAATCATCGTAGACATAAAAAACATTCATTCCTTAAAGTACAAAAGCATCTTAATTAAAACCCATCTACATATATATATATATATATGAGAATGTCCAAAATATACAACCCATGTCATGTGCAAAATATATGTATAAGATGAACTGGCAATCTATGCATACACATGCTGTACAAAAAAGGTTTATACATATTCCAAAATACATGCTCATCGATCAATGACTCTAAAACAGCATGATAATGATGTCATGATGTAAGCACAAGCCAATAAATGGCTACATCCTAAGTAAACCCAAAATAACCCTCGTGATGCACTATGTAGGATGACTAGTAGTAAATGTCATCCTCATTCCATTCATCTACTCCCTGAGGTACCGTTGTGGCCTCCTCCGGGGGTGCATTGATTGCCGGATTGGCAGTGGGTTTTGTATCTGTAACACTAAGGGTAACACCAAAGAAGCACGAACATGGACATGGGATACCGATACAGCATGACACGGATATGTCGACACGGCATTTTTCAAAAAAGTAGGACACGGATATGTTGGGGGGCACATTAATAATATAATAATATATATAATATAATCATATACTAAAAAAATAATATCATTTTAAACTTTTAATCAATTTAGTAATCAAAAAATAAAAATTCAAGCACCAACTGACAAACATATCAAATTGTAGAATATCAATATAACACGAAAACATTATTCATAATCATTAAACATGAAATATCTATAGTTCCATAAAATCCATACAAAACAAAGGGAGGATCATCTCTTTTCCGTCCCTCCAAAAAAAAAAAAAAAAACAAAAAAACAAAAAGCAAAAGAAGCTAATCTTGAAGCCTATTCTTTAGTGAAAAATTTATTTGTCTTTTGCTTGTGATATAATTAATATTAACAATCATATACTTTTTCATAGTATAAAATTGTCATATAACAAGTTTACAAGTTTTAATAACCACATGTTAACAAAGTGTCCAAGAAATATCGGCCACATATATTTTTTTAAAGTCATAGGCATAGGCTAGGAATTGTAGGACACGTACAAAAAGAATGTTAGACAAGTGTTTGAAATTAAGATTTTTAGTTTTTAATTATGGACGCGGCTAAAATAGTATCGGACACGTATCCAAGAGTGTCCAAGGAGTGTTGGTGTCCGACACGGATATGTCACTTTCTTAGAAGTGTCCGTGCTTCTTGGGGTGATACTATTAAACACGATGGTTTAACAAATATAAGTGTATATAAGACTAATATGTTATATCAAATGAGTTTAAAGACTAATTGATTAAGAGAGGGCAATTATGAAAGCTAAGCATATTGTGCGTATGGTAAACATGAGTGAGGAATCATAAATGGAAATACAATAACATACTAGTTGGCAATCCACAAGGCTATATTCTCTCAATGAGAGTATGTATTATATAGTGGGAAATTACTAGCGGTCCGGCCAAAGATCCATTTAGCTACCTAAAGAGCACTGGCCAACTCCTGACATAACTACTGTAGTAGGTAATAGATGGAATAGCTTAATTCGGTCCCGTCGATGTTAAACAGGCCCAAGAACCAAGGCCCAAAGCCCATCAATGTTATATCTCACGTGGAATTGATTTGGTCAATATTGAGACAGCTGGAATTGATTTGGTCAATATTGAGACAGCTTTAGCTTTCCTTTCTTAGAATAACAATTGTTGTCATTAGTTGCTTTCTTAACTTAGATTAGTGATTGATACAATTAGATGGTTTTCCTTTCTTAGAGCTTTCCTTTCTTAGAATAATAATTGTTGTAATTAGTTGCTTTTTTAACTTAGATTAGTGATTGATATAATTAGATGGTTTTCCTTTCTTAGAACCTAGATTATAGGGATGTAAATACTTATATAATGATGTACAATCTCCATAGAAAGATACACAAAAATTATTGCATTCTCAAGAGTATATTCAAACTCTTTGTGATCGTGAATTTGTCATGGTATCAGAGCAAGGATCAAGGCAGTCTTGATCTTAGACATCTTCCAAAGCCTTGAGGGAATAGGGATAGAGAGAATAAGTCTCTTTCATGCAACAAATAGATTCAGGATCTATTTTCAAGAAGTTTCCAGCAACACAGTGCCAGCGATACCTTCTTCCTGCGTCAAAGATATTCTGTTAGTGGCCCACTGTTGATCTATCAGATCAATTTCAGAAATCACGCACTCATGGTCGCCTCATATTTCTAAGGATATTAGTGATTTTTCAAGCATTTTTCAGAGACTCAAGGTTGGTATTTTACTCATTCTCAAGATTTACCAGAAATTTATATTGTTTTCATCAGAACCGTTGCAATGGAAAAATCTGAGGTCACGTTGATTAAATTTACGGGAAAGAATTACCCTGCCTGGTCTTTCCAATTTCAAACATACCTCGAAGCCAAGGAATTGTGGGGATTTGTTTCTGGCACGGAATCTAAACCCACTGAGGATAAGAAAAAGATCTCTTCTTGGCATACTAAAGATGCCAAAATCAAATCCTGGATTCTAGGATCCGTTGAGCCCCATCTGATAATGAATCTCAAGCCTTACTCTACTTCTAAAGCCATGTGGGGCTATTTAAAGAAAGTATATCATCAAGATAACTCTGCACGTCAATTCCATCTTGAATGTGCAATTGCTGAATATACACAATGGACTTTGTCAGTACAAGATTATTATTCTGGATTCCGTACACTGTGGTCGGAATACGATAGTATTAAGTATGCGGATGTGGATGACAATGTGTTGACAGTAATCCAAGACCTTCAGGCTTCTAGTCAGCGAGATCAATTTTTGATGAAACTGCGTAATGAATATGAAAGTGTCCGCTCTGCCCTAATGAATCGGACGCCCTTACCTTCATTGGATGCCTGCTTGAATGAACTCTTACGAGAGGAACAACGCCTTACGACCTCGGCTCATATTGCTCAACAAAAGACTGAAACCTATTCAGTCGCGTTCTCGGCCAATAAAACTTCACAGCCTCTGCCTCGAGACTTGAGCAAAACCCAATGCTACAGTTGTCAGAAATTTGGGCATCTTGCATCTCAATGCAAACAGAAAGTCTGTAGTTACTGTAAAAAGTCAGGACATATCATCTCTGAATGTCGCCGCCGTCCACCACGTCGGTCAACACAATATCAGACTCCACAATATCCGGCTCCGCAGTATCAGAATTCACAGTCTCAAACTCCACACGCATATGTGGCTTCCTCGGTTATGCCTATTCCTACATCTGCACCCCCACAGCATGGGCCCTCATCATCTCTCACTCTTGAATTGGTTCAACAAATGATTATCAATGCCCTCTCTGCCTTTGGTCTCTCCGGTAAGTCACCTTCATCTTCTATTTGGTTCCTTGATTCCGGGGCATCTAATCATATGACGTATTCCCACACCCCTTTCTCCAATATGACAAGTTACAATGGCCATCTTCAAATACAAACTGTTGACGGCAGCCATGGTTCCATTACTGCTATCGGAGATATCCCTGGTCCCATTCCATTGAGAAATGTTTACCTCTGTCCTAATTTAACTTCCAATCTATTGTCAGTTGGACAACTTGTTGAAAATAATTGTAACATTTTTTTTTCTTCTGGTTGTGTTGTGCAGGACCAGACGTCCGGGAAGGAGATCACGAGGGGGCCTAAGTGTGGACGTTTGTTTCCGCTGGATCTTTCTCACATTTCTAGGAATCAATTTTCCAATAATGTGTTTTTTTTTTCTCTTAGAGATAATTGCCGGTTGTGGCATAATAGACTCGGACATCCTAATTCCAAGGCCTTGTCCCTTATGTTAAATTCTGGTTTATTAAATAAATCTCTTGGTTTATCTTCTTGTGTGCCTTTTGATTGTGCTACTTGTAAAATGTGAAAGAGCAAAACTCTTCCGTTTCCTCATTCCACTTCACACTTCTCAGTGTTTTGAGTTAGTTCATAGTGATGTATGGGGAATTGCCCCAGCTCTTTCCCACGCTCACTATAAATATTTTGTGACCTTTATTGATGATTTCCGTCGGTTCACATGGGTCTACTTTTTGCATTCAAAATTTGATGTTTTTAATGTTTTTAAAATATTTCTGGCTTATGTTGAAAATCAATTTTCCACCTGCATTAAAATCTTGAGATCTGATTCAGGTGGGGAATATATGTCCTCTGAGTTTCAGCCTAAGAAGCACGGACACTTCTAAGAAAGTGACGTGTCCGTGTCGGACACGTGTCGGACACCGACACTCCTCGGACACTCTCGGACACGTGTCCGATACTATTTAGCCGTGTCCATAATTAAGAACTAAAAATCTTAATTTCGGACACTTGTTTGATACTCTTTTTGCAACGTGTCCCACAATTCCTAGCTCGTCTCTATGACTAAAAAATAAACATGTGGCTAATATCTTTTAGACACTTTGTTAATACGTGGTTATTAAAACTTGTAAACTTGATATATAACAATTTTATACCATGGAAAAATATATGATTGTAAATATCAATCATATCACAAGCAAAAGACAAATAAATATTTCACTAAAGAATAGGCCTCAAGATTGGCTTCTCTTTTGCTTTTTTTTTTTTTTTAAGGGAAGGAAAAGGGAAAGAGATGATCCGCCTTTTTCTTTATATGGATTTTATGGAACAATGGATATTTCATGTTTAATAATTATGAATTATGTTTTAGTATTGTATTGATATTTAATAATTTGATATGTTTGCTAGTTGATAGGTGAATTTTTATTTGTTGCTTGCTAAATTGATTAAAAAAGTTAAAATGATATTAGTTTTTTAGTAGATGATTATATATATATAAATTAATATATATTATTCACGTGTCCCTGACGTGTCCGTGTCCTGCTTTTTTGAGAAATGCCGTGTCGGCGTGTCCGTGTCGTGTCGTATCCGTGTCCCGTGTCCGTGTCCATGCTTCTTAGGTTTCAGCAGTTTTTGCAAAACAAAGGCATTATTTCTCAAAGATCTTGTCCTTATACTCCCCAGCAGAATGGAATCACTGAAAGAAAAAATAGACATCTCCTTGATGTCACTCGTTCCCTTCTTCTGGAATCATCGGTTCCTACTCGTTAATGGGTTGAGGTACTGGCTACGGCTGCTCATCTTATCAATCGTATGCCATCCACCTCCATTGAAAATCAAAGCCCATATTACCGTCTGTACAAAACCGCTCCATCTTATGATGATCTTCATGTTTTTGGCTCCATTTGTTTTGTGCACTTGCCTCCTTCTGAGAGGACAAAACTCACGGCACAATCAGCTCAGTGTGTGTTTTTAGGTTATGCACCCTTCCAGAAAGGGTTCCTTTGCTATGATCCTCACATTCGTCGTTTCTGTACCTCTAGGAATGTCGTCTTCTTTGAACATCAGTATTTTTTTCAAACACACATTGATCCTCCTGACTCCTCTTTTGTGTCATTACCTGGTTTTTCTGAAGACTCGTCAGTTGTTCGTTTTAATCCTATCTTTGTGTATCACAGACGGCACAGCACAGCACCTACTAGTGATCCCCCTCCTGATCTTCCTCCGTCATCCGGTTCCGGCCATACTTCACTGCGTCGCTCCACTCGGATTTCGGTACCGCCAGACCGTAATGGGTTCTCACATACTTCCTTAATGGCCACTTTGTCTTCTTCTTCCATTCCACAATCATATTCTCTGGCTGTGCAAGATCCGTGTTGGAACAAGGCTATGCAAGATGAATTGGATGCGTTAGCGCACAATCATACGTGGGATATTGCACCATCTCCTGTGGGTGTAAAACCTATTGGCTGTAAGTGGGTTTTTTCTCTCAAGTTGAAATCTGATGGCTCTTTAGATCGATATAAGGTGCGTCTTTTTGCTCTTGGAAATCGGCAGGAATATGGCATTGATTATGATGAGACTTTTGCTCCAGTTGCCAAGATGACCACCGTCCGCACTATTCTTGCTGTTGCTGCATCTCAATCTTGGCCTCTCTATCAAATGGATGTAAAAAATGTGTTTCTCCATGGTGATCTCAAAGAAGATGTTTATATGCGTTTGTCTCAGGGATGCTCATCCGGCCCCAGTATGGTTGCTAAACTTCGTCGCTCCATCTACGGTCTGAAACAAGCTTCTCGCACATGGTTTGAGAAATTTCAAGCTGCTCTTCTCCGCTTGGATTTTCATCCAAGCGCATATGATCCTTCTATGTTTTTACATCATGCTCCATCCGGGATCACCATACTCCTTGTCTATGTTGATGACATCGTCATTACCGGTCCTAATGCCGGCATGATTCAGAAGCTCCAAGCGTCTCTTCGTGAGTCATTTCAAATGAAGGATCTTGGCCCTCTCCACTATTTCCTCGGTCTTGAAGTTCATCAATCGCCTATAGGTATAGTTCTCAATTAGCACAAATACACTATTGATCTCATCGCCTTGGCTGGTCTTACTGCTTCTGCTCCTGTTGATACGCCGGTCGAACTGAATGTCAAACTCAGTCGCGACGAAGGTGATCTTCTTTCCGATCCTACTGCCTATCGCCAGTTGGTTGGCAGCTTGATCTACCTCACGATCACTCGCCCCGATATCTCTTATGCGGTTAACCTGATGAGTCAGTTCATGACTGCTCCTCGTCACTTTCATTTGGCTGCTGTTCGCCACATAATTCGGTACCTTATTCGCACACCGACTCGTGGGTTGTTTTTTCCATCCAACAATCCTCTGACTCTCAAAGCTTATTCAGTTGCTGATTGGGCTGGTTGTCCGGATACTCGCAGATCGACGACTGGATGGTGCATGTTTTTGGGTGATAGTCTCATTTCTTGGAAATGCAAGAAACATGACAAAGTTTCCAAATCCTCTACCGAGGCAGAGTACCGCGCTATGTCTGCTGCATGCTCCGAAATTCTTTGGCTCCGTGGTTTGCTTTTTGACATTGGTTTTCCAGCAGCCGGAGCTACCCTCCTCTATGCGGATAATACCAGTGCTATTCGGATTACTGAAAATTCGATTTTTCATGAACGTACTAAACACATCGAGGTTGATTGTCACTTCATCCGTGATGAGCTTAAACGTGATGTCATCAGCCTGCCACATGTCTCCACTGACTTTCAACTTGTTGATATTCTCACCAAAGGCCTTCCACGACCACGCCATCAGTTCTTGATTGACAAATTGATGCTTGTTGATTCTCCCGCATCAATTTGAAGGGGGGGGGGGGTGTTAAATAGGCCCAAGACCCAAGGCCCAAAGCCCATCAATGTTATATCTCACGTGGAATTGATTTGGTCAATATTGAGACAGCTGGAATTGATTTGGTCAATATTGAGACAGCTTTAGCTTTCCTTTCTTAGAATAACAATTGTTGTCATTAGTTGCTTTCTTAACTTAGATTAGTGATTGATATAATTAGATGGTTTTCCTTTCTTAGAGCTTTCCTTTCTTAGAATAATAATTGTTGTAATTAGTTGCTTTCTTAACTTAGATTAGTGATTGATACAATTAGATGGTTTTCCTTTCTTAGAGCCTAGATTATAGGCATGTAAATACCTATATAATGATGTACAATCTCCATAGAAAGATACACAAAAATTATTGCATTCTCAAGAGTATATTCAAACTCTTTTTGTGATCGTGAATTTGTCAGTCGAACCTTCTATGGGTACAAGCTAAGTGGTGCCGATTCAATGTGTAAAGACTGACTAGGATTCATAACTCTCATACTTATTTATCATATGTAGCGATCATCTCATACTAGTACACAATGAATATCGGTCTTGAGATCATTCACAATTTATAAAATCGAAGTTGAATGGAATTGCTAACAATTTTAATAATGCATAGTTAAATGAGCTAATCGTACTCGAACCCCCTCAAACCTGGTTGCCCTCTCTTGACTCCCAGTCTCTGGCCTGAATTTCATTTACAGGTTCACCTAGGAAGTATAAGTACATGATTGAATCTTGTTGAGGCCATGACTTTATTCAATAATAGTAATGCAATTGAATTAGAAGGTTAATAATAATATTTATTAGCCAACCCTAGCTAAGATACTAGCCAACCCTAGCTAAGATAATCCGTGTTTCCTTAGTTATTCAATACGTTGTATTCATAAAACGTTCGGTGTCAATATATTGCCAAAATCTTAGTGTTATTTTGTATAAGCGGTGGACACCACTTTTTATGTCAACACCCATGATGTGATATCGGGAATAACTGGAAAATCAAGAGGCAATGAGTGACAGCTCCACACTCTTCCTTTTTAGTGTTTATTTACCATTAGGCTAATTAGGTCAAGGTAGCGTGCCAATTCTAAGGTCCTACAGGGTCTTTGGATAAACTTAATTTCCTAAAGGTAAGATTGACTTAAGGCATCTCCATAAGGGCTTAAAAGAAGGCTAGGATAGTTCCCAAATGACCCCCAATTCAAAATAAAGAAATAAACTTTTAATAAAAAATCTAGGTACCCGATCAATCAAGCTCTTGTCCGATTGATCACACACCATCCAGAGGCATAAATCAATTGACTGGGCTCTTACCCAATCGATTGGCCCTAGAGCACTTGGGCTCTGAGCTGAATCAGTTCTGAATTGATTCTCCTTCTTTCTCTTTGCATCTTTGCACCATATTCATCATTTAAACTCTTCTAACATCAATTCTACACTTCTCTACACCCATTTTGGGCTTATTCTTTCCAGCCACAATCATCTTCCACTAACCAAATCCATACTCAATTCATGATTTAGAATTAAAAGAAGGGAAAGAGCTATAAATGGCATTATACATAGAATCTGTTGAGAATCAACAAAATAAATCTGATGGGAATGAACAAAATGAACATTCACGTAGTAATGATATACACTTATACTTGCCTTGACTTAGAGCTTTACCCAAATCCAAAGCCTCCTTGGCTCAAGAAGAAGAAATTCCAAATAAAAGCAGCCCTACACATGCAAATGCATAAAAGAGATGCATGTTATAGATTTGCACTCTCCATACCCAAATGACGCTAGGAACTGTTGTGGAGGACGGATTCTTACCTTATAGAGCTATAGAGAAGATGGGTAGAGAAAAGGGAGTTTCACTTCACTAAGATGAGGTAGAAAGGATTAGGGAAGAAGATGAAGCTATCCCCACTCACATGTGAGGCCCCTTTTGCTCTTGGATTCACAAGAAGATATGGAGGAGAGGAGAGAAGGCTCCAACAGATTTGGGAGAAGTGCTGGAATGGTTGGTTTTAAATGATCCAGTTTCTGGAATTTACAAACAAGTCCTAGTAGTTTTATAAAATTTACAGATAGAGTCAAATGGGTCTCACTTGGGCCACGGCGAAGAGTAAGGATTGACCCACATGTGGAAATACACATGATGCAATGCAAATGATGCCAATATGATTTAAAGGTGATGTAAAATCGTGAAATTTGGAATTACAAAAAGGTCCTTGACTACCTAAGTAAGGTTCAAATCCGACTCGACTGCCTATCAATAACCCAAACCCAAGGGGTTTGAATTAAGTTAGCATAATTAAGTATCATTTATAGTAAAACGAGATTAACTATAGTTAATTATGATTAACTTGGGTTTGGACCTTACACCTGGTCTTTTGAAGAAAACAAGGTGGTTCAATTTCAAGAGCAGTAGAGCCATGTTAACTACAATATTTACAGTAATCTATCATCCAATCTCTATCTCAATCTCAATTTTAAATGGAAATCAAGGTCTTCTCTTCCAATTTGTAGACGCAATCTCTATGTCTCCTTTGCTTTTCAGACCATCGATGAATTCTCTGATTATTCTTCTCAGGTACGAATTCTTTCGGATTGTCTCTTGTTTTTGTTTCATCTTTCAAGATGTTTTGATGGATCTAGCAGCAGAGTATCTCTCTCAAGTGCAACAGGATGCGTGGCCGTCTCTGGGGCCCACTGATGGAATAAAATAAGACAGATTGTTTAGAAGTTGATGATCGTTTGATCTGAAGGCAACTGAATGGACAGCAGAAATAGAAAGTTTGGCCTTTTTCTGCTAACCTTTTATTTTGTTGTCACTAGACCAGACTGTTCTCAAAATCTATAATGGAAGGTGCTTGATGTAAGTTGGCTGCAAGATGCTTGTATGAAGGATGCTATACAAAAAGTCCCAAAGGTTATAAAATGGTATAAAGTTGATGCAAGATACTTGTATAAAGGATACATTGGCACACCTTTAGAATATCTCATTGTCACAATAAAAGAAATGAAGTATTCATCAACCAAAACAAATCAAACAAATTTGATCTGTGGCTTTTCATGCTTGCATATCTTTTCATGCTGTGGCTGTGTGGGTGGGTATGTAGGGGGAGGAAGAGGACAATAAAAAAAAAGATATATGAGGGTGACTTTTATTAGCAGCAAAGGACACGTATAAAAGACCATCTGAATACAACTAATCCTGCCATGGAAACCAAAGTGATAAATCCGTGGAATTTAACATTTGAGTAAGCCATGGAATTATAAAATGATTCCAAGGAAATCCTTATTTGGCATCTTGAAAGATATTCTTGTCATCCAGAAGAGGTGCAATTCTCTAAGGTTCTATGGAGACTAGGATGCCATGATCACTAAGATTTAGGGCTCATTTCTTTGGTGGAATTCCTGCCAAGGATTCCGGGTTTCTTTAGAAGAATTCCTGGCACTTAGGAGTTCCAGCATTTGGAAATGCCAAGTACTAGACATTTGCAAAACCCGTCTGTCCATCGAGGGTTTTAAAAAACCAGGCTTTTCAGGAATTCTGGGAAACTACCATTCTTCTCCGGCAGAAGCAACAGTCATATCTGATCTTCATTTTCAGACCACGGTGGAGTGAAAGGTGCGTTTCTCCTTCGTCTACACCTATATACATGATTTATGTGATTATTTTCTCCATTATTTTTCTAATTTTGTCTCTTTTTTAGAGGGTTTGATTTCTATTTTTTCTGTCATTATTCTCTCCTGCTCTCATATGAAGGAGCTCAATCAGTCATTCGATTTCCCTAACCCTAACCCCTGTAACCCCCAATCTCTCGGACTTCTTCAATCTGAATGTGTGCATTTCTCCTTCTCCTCCATTGAAACTGCTGATCACTTGAAGATATTAATTACTGTATTTTTTAATATGGTACAATTGCTTCGTGCTTTGATGTTGTTTCCTAGTTTTCAAATCCTGGCTGGCACCACCACTCTCTGGTAGCAAAACTACAGATCAACAACTCATTGATGTTCCATGTGGCATATTAATTTGGTGGGAAATTTACTTATGATGGCTTTCAAGAGTTACAGGTGGTGCATCATTATCCATATAGGTTAAAAATGCTATAGTTAAGCTCATCTTTTGTAACCTTTTGAGATGGTTGGAGACACAACTCCATGCATTAATCTTTTAACTTAAAATTTTTGCAAATATTTTCGAATTGAGGGTTTAGCCTTTTTTCAAGAAAATATTGTTATTCTTATTCTGAATCCATGATCAATGGAAATGTGATTCTTGAATTTCTAAGGCCATCCATCACTGAATTTGGTATTGGCTTGTGGATGCCTATTTGGTTTCAAATGATATTGGCTTGGCCCAACGGTAAAGGATTACTGGTAGCTTCCCGGAGGACGCGGGTTCAAGTCACGGAAACAGCCTCTTCAAAATGAAGGTAAGGCTGCGTACATCTTACCCTCTCCAGACCCCACTATGTGAGAGCCTCGTGCACTGGGCTTGCTCGCTTTATAGACTCTTAGTGGTTGAGTTACATTCTAGAGTCTTTGGTTATGATATAATTTCCCCAGTGCATGGGCTCCTTTTGTCTTCACAGTTTTACCATCAGATATAGTGTTTTCTGTTTTTTTTTTTTTTCTAGTGTAGCTCAAAAGATTAAAGCATCTGTGGTATTTCATTCTGAGAAATCAAATGTTCAATTTATAAACTTATTTCCTATCAGATTCTATGCCAGAGAATGTCAACTGTTTTGTTCATTCTTCTCTTGAGGTCCAAACTATCAAAGATGTATGGAAGGACATAGAAAAGAAGAACCTGTTGCACTTTTGCATATGCTTTTGTAATTTTGTAGCAGTTGAGGATTCTTCTCGTAAGTTCTTTGTGATTTTGAGTTGTGTTTTGTTATTTGAGCTATCTCAATAGTTGTTCAATATGCCCTTCATATTTGGTTCAATGTGGCTTCTCCATCCTATACTGTTAAGATTTAATTTTTACTAGAAATCCATTTTGTCACATGATTATGTCAATATTTCCATTTGAGTCCTTATTTTAGACACAGTTGCATGTAAACAGAGAAGGTTCTCTTGGTTAACTTCTTTATGCACATGCAGTTCTATAATGGTTGGAGATGAATTTTAATCAGGATTCATCTAGTTGACATTGATGTTGAATGTTAGAAAATCTTTCTTTTGCATTTGGTTGGAAATGAATGGTAGTAGCTTTTGATATAGATGAACATATCACTTGATGTTGGAAAGCTTTTTAATTTTGAAAGACTGTAATAATCATGTTATGTTTATGTGGATGGATATGACTATGGATGCTTGTATTAAATTTACATTATGTTTGTGTGGTTTGATGTGGTTTCTATGGAATTCCTTATTTTTGGTTTAATGAATTATGAATGTGGGTCCTATCAGTGAGTCCTACAGTTTGTCAATAGTGGAATCCATGTATATTGAGTTTTTTAAATACAGAGGTTAGCATTCAATTTGTATGTAAACAATGCATATGGGTGTAAATTTTTATTTAGAAATCGTTGGAGTTATGAAACAAGGAATCTAGTAATTTTAAGAATTTAGACATTCTTAAGTAGGAATTTAGGTATGAAAGAAACACGGAAATCAAGAATGATAGAATTCAGTGACATTTCAAAATCTTAGAATATGAAAATTCCAGACAGCCACTAGACATGAATTCTATGAATTCTAGTAAAGAAACGGGCAAATTCATGTCTGGAGAATTCTAGAATTTTTAGACAGTGTGAAATTCCTGCACGCTCCCTTGTACTTGAGCATTCAAGAATTTCAGCAAAATGCGAAAGATGCGGAAATTTGAAATTTCCAAACGCTATTTAAGACCTTTGAGGTAGGTGAAATTTTGGAATGTTTGTGATGAAATAAAGTATTTGCAAATGCAAGGAAACAAGATGTCATATTATATCCCCAAAACACCAACAACTTAAATTCTTGATAGGAAGTCTTATAAAAGAACAGGCCCTTAAAGTACACACCGTTCCAATTGTTGAACAACTTGAGTGCCTAAATCAATAAAGATCTGGAAAGCAACCACTTGCCTTGAAATTGGGTGACATTTTCATAGAGCCTGACGCAACGCCATAATTATAAATATCATCCTCTTCTCAAAACTTGAGACATAATCTAGAACTGATAAATAAACCAGGGAAACCACAGGAAAATGTTTCAATGGTATCATGCGCACTGTTTTCTTGTTTTCCCTTCCGGAATTCTGTTCGAGGAAAGATATCTTGACTCTCCCCAGTGGCCTAAAGAAATGTTTGGAGACATTTTACAACCGCCACGGCCCTGCAACAGTCATTCAACAGAAGCACTTTTTACAGGACATGCGCCTTTTACATATGAGGGTAGATAAAAAGGTCTACTTAGCCTCACCAGATTATCCCATCAATTAATTTATTGGGCTTAAAGTTTAATGGCATTTTAACTAGAGATATTTTTGAGATTAATTAAAGGGTGGCTAAAGGTTCAATGAGAGCACTTGATTCCAGATTAGGAGATGACAAGAGTATCACACAGGTTGCACCGATCAAAGGTGAGGCAAGAGGTCCCCATAGAGCTAGACTCTGCATGCAAGTCACTCATAGTAGAAATTATCTCATTTTGCAAGATATATTATAGTCCAGTATTCCCTAAAAATCTCCTTTAACAGATGAATCCCAATTCCCAACCCTTCATCTATAAAAACCATGAACAAAGCTTCTTTATAATCTTCTTATTAGTAAATTTATTAAAATCAAAGCTATAAATAAATTTGGATTTTTCCAAATGCTTTTGAAATTTATGACCAATTTTGATTGAGAAAAATATTCAACCCAAATTCCCTTTTGTTTGGAAAATTTTTTATAAACAACAAAGATGTAATGCATGGCCCACTGAATAAATGGTTAAGATCTAATACATATATATATATAGGAGCACTAGATTACGCCTAGGCATTTTTAAAAGTGAAAACACCCCTTTTTACAACGAATGGGAGATTAAGGATGTAGAAAAGCAATTAATGTTATTTTTAAAAAAGAGAAAAAGTCACCAAATGACTTGTTTCTCATTGGAAGATAGAAAGAGGGCAGAAATGCCCCTTTTTAAATGGAGCATGCCTGAGAATTTTTCATATATAAATATTTCTATAACTTTTAATGAAATTGTAGAATTAACCAACAACATTCTTTTAATTGTTTTCAGCCACCCACAGCTTATGACATGGCAGCAATAGAGCACAGGGGTCTTAACGCCTGGTCCACTTGGCAATGTGCGTGCTTCATCTTAATGTCCTACTTGATAATGGAAATTAAATTTTATTTATATACTGCTAATTCTTTGCAATCAAACATAAATTGAACGCATACAGGTCTGAGCTGCATAGTGGATGCACAGACGGCAGGATCGTTAGAAACGTCAGAAACCGCTCAGCGAGGGGCAGTTGTGGAATAAAAAAATATATGTTTTAGCGGCGGATAAAATAAACCGCCGCTAATATTGTCACACCACGCACTAGAGGCGGTTATTATCCGCTGCTAATTATTTAAATTCCATCATCGATGATAAAGGCCCTTTTCTCCCTGGTCAAAGTACATCATTAGCAACATAAATTTTAACAATGAGCGGCGGTCTCGTTTTAGCCTCTAAAATATTACCGACATATCAATCACTGACAAACATGGTGGCGGTTTTAATCCACTGGTAATTAATTTTAGCGATGGATTTATTATGTTTAGCGGCAGTTTTTCCCCGCAGCTAAAGGTCCTATTTCTTGTTATCATGGACATGTTGTGGTTTTGCAATTTTTTCTAATAAATGATCTTACACTTTGACCTATCTCTTATTTACTTTTTTCATCCTAGTTGTGCGGATGGGAACTGAGAGCCTCACATATGTGAGGTGATGGGAAGTCGCACATGCAACAAGACACACATCCACTTGCAGGTGATGAGAACTTCCACATGCCACGTGATGGAAAATCTTAATTGAGAGGAGACAACTCACACATGTCTAGTGGGTTCGTTATTGTGTGAAGTGCACGAGTGTGGAGTCCAGATCCTCTACGTAAATCCCTTATGGTGATTGTGGGGAGACCAACCAGGTCTCCCCATGTCAACTTCATGCAGCTTGCCCTACACTCGGGCTGTGCATGGCAGCTACGCGAAGGTGATGTGGGGCATGGTGAGGATTTCCTCACCTAATCCCAATTCACAAGTGTCTGGATAAAATATTGAAGAACAAGTGCACAAATGTGCGTCACGTTTGCACAAAGTAATCAAATGCATATGGAATGGAGATCTTAAGGAAAAACGCTACGGTCACCATAAGACTTTTAATCAGAGGATCCGGACTCAATGCATATATGGGAGCTGGCTTGGAATCTCTGACTTCGGGATGAGAACTATGTAGGAGTGATCTCACTCGGCAGGATTTTATATTGAAAGATATCAGTGGCCAATGTCAT
Source organism: Sextonia rubra (assembly GCA_037013555.1). Lineage (NCBI taxonomy): Eukaryota > Viridiplantae > Streptophyta > Magnoliopsida > Laurales > Lauraceae > Sextonia > Sextonia rubra. The sequence goes on from JASUAD010000001.1 coordinate 130,883,090, forward strand.
ATGACGTTGCGCTTGAGGGTGGACCACAAAGGTTAGAAGAAAAATGAATTCGTGGATATACTTCACTCACATATTGTTGAAACGTTATTTATGGATTTTTTATTAGTTATGTTATAATTAGAATTTAATTATATTATGATGACTACACAAATGGTTTTAATAGTCAATCATTTGACGTATCTTTTACTAGTCAATACTTAGTATTTTATGTATAATTAAAATCAATTTATGTATTTTTTATATATTAATTTAATTTATTAGTCAATTTGAATGAGAATTGATTGGTGCATCTCATGGGCTTTACACTGATATAATATCGATGGTGGAGCCTGAATGTCTGTGGAGCCTACTTGTGCTGGTGAGTCTTGAAGGGAATTGAGAAAGAAAGAGGCAGGTGGAAGACAAGGTGCTTCAAGTTTCAAATCTATCTTATATGGGTGTACAAAAAATCCGTTGATCCATGAAAGCGATCTGATTCGATGGGTAATGGATTGGTGATAGATTGAAAAAATCCTAATCCATTAATAATAGTTTGGTAACAGATTTTACCCTTAATCTGCGAATTTAAACCTATCCAAACCGTTGAAATAAAATTATATAAAAAACAATCAAAGACAATAATCTCCATTGTAACTTCCTTATTATAGTAGACAAAGTATATGAAGTAGTGAGGAAAAACTACTAACGGATTGAACGGTTTAAACTAATCCGAACCGTTGATCCACAATTCGGTTTGGATTGGTTTTAGTAGGCAACGGATCGGTGATAGATTACAAAACCGTCAATCCATAGGTAACAACTTGGTGACGAATTTGGTTCAATCCGATCTAATCCGAACCGTGTACACCCCTACTATCTTATAATTAGGGGTGTACAAAAAATCTGTCGATCTGTGAAACCGATTTGATCTTATCCAATCCATGGTTTTTTAGCTGATCTAATGATTAGTAAATTTGTGATGGATTGAAAAAATCCTAATTCGTTAGTAATGGTTTGGTGACGGATTTCACATTTAATCCGCAAATTTAAATTGATCCGAATCGTTGAAATAATATATATATATATAAATATTAAAAGACAATAATCTCCATTGTAATTTCCTTTTTACAGTGGATCACTACAATAAAAAACACTTTTGCCAATATATAACAAGGCTTTGGAAAAAGTCAACAAATGTTGGCAACATACTTTGTCAACCCCAAAAAATGCGTTGAAAAGGTGTTAGTAAAAGTATGTGGGGAGTACCCATTGTCAATGCAAACGAAAAATGTTGGTAACTTTGATATTTACTAACATAAAATGGTGTTGGCAAAATTAGGGATAACAAGTTGATAAAACTACTTTTGCCAACACAAATTAAAAACATTGGCAAAAGTTGATCTTTAGCAACACAAACCGATGTTGGGAAAAGTAGGAAAACAGGTTGGTGAATAGACTTTTGCTAACTTAAAACAAACTGTTGTCAAAAGTTGAACTTTATCAGCACACTATGGTGTTAGCAAAAGTAGGAAAAGAAATTGCAAAATAACTTTTGCCAACGCAAAAAATGCATTGGCAAAAAGTGACTCTTTGCCAAAACAAAAATGCATTGGCAGTGAGTGACTCTTTGCCAACACACAATTTGTGTTGCCAAAAGTAATTTCATTTTTTTTTCAGTAAAAAAAAAATGTTTCAGCAACCTATTTACACCTATATATATTCCATTGTAACACATTAGCAACTTAGTAAATACAAAAATTCAAAATATGAAATATTAGATTTAAATAAAACATTTATATTTAAATAGTTAACATACACTTCAAAACATACATCCTACCGAATAAACAACAAATGTTTTCGAATATCCAAAAAGAAAGATAAAAAAATATCAAAGTACATCTATCAAAATAGAAGACTATCTGCTGCAAAACCGAATGCTATCCAAGAGAAGTCGCATCGTGCCCTTTGGCTGATGTGCCATCTCCACTACTGCTCCTTGAACTAAATCTGGGTATGCAAGCTGGATATATCCCTGGTATTTTAGCCAATATTAGCAAAAAGTTCTAAACTCTTAACATTTGACTCTTATATTCGGTAACCTACTGGCGTAAAGCGATTAATTCAGTATTAGATGCCTGAGATTGTGTAAAAGAGGAAAAGGTGTTGCGAACGATCGTAGAGTATTTGACTCTTTGCAACCCATGTACAAGGCTTGTTGAGAGGCTTCCAAAATTTTCTCGAAGTCTTGTACATTCTCCAGCTTTAAGGTATCATCCTCCATGTAAGTCCCCCTATAATGGCCCTCCATCAATTCATCAAACTCACGATGGTCCTCATCGAATTCATCCACACGTTCTTCTGGCTCATCAGGTTGTGGAATCTGCTCATGATCTAACCAAACAGTGTGGGATTCCCTCATCCCATATCTGAGTGGATGATGTTTCACAGTACCATACAAGTATGTAAAATGATTACAATAGTTCGCACAGAGCACTTAATCTCTCCAGCCCCGACCAAATGCACCTTTGCAAATTCAATGAACGAATCCACCCCATCCCTATGATGCTCACTAAATTTATCTCTAAGAAATATCCAACTCCTATCCATATTTGATTACATGCAAGTTCAAGATTAAGTCATCAGGGTGAGAAAATCTTCTTATTTGGAGGCATATTAATACCATAAAATGACAAATTAAAACAAATATTTCAACACTAACCAAATGAATATATTTCAAATATGTGATAGTGTTATTCCATATTTAAATGTAAAAACTAAAATATTAAAACTCATAATGCACCAAATTAATTCAATTTCACAAAATTTCAATTCAACTTAAATCCTAGCTCAAATACTTGTAAAAATTTTCAATTCAACTTAAATCCCAATTTTGACACCCACATATGCTTTGAAAAGTAAAAATAGCAAGAGCAAAGTGCACAGTCTGGCTACTAGTTTCTACAGATGTTTGTGTATTTGTTTAAATAAGTATACGATCAATGTCACCTACAAAAAATCTAACCCACTCAAAATAGTTGCTCTTTTTTCATGGGCCCTCATCCAATTTTCACCCTAATAAGAGATAGAGATGTGTTGTTACTAAATTTATTTATTTTTTTAAAATTGATTGATTCATTAATCTGATGGTATGCCAATTACCAATTAAAGTGAAATTTTATTAGGGTATAATAAAGAGGAGGGGATCATTTTGAATAGTTTGGATTTAATGTAAGTGGACTCAATGAGGGGGCCACAAAGTGGCCGTTTTATGAAGTTACATACATGTATCTACTGACTATTGAGCACTAAAAAATAGAAAAAGAAATCCTAAAAATAGGCATTTGCCCTTTGCCTTTTTCATTTCCTAATTGCCCAAAACAGAGCAGGAAACAGACCATGGGAAAACAGAAAAGTGGAATGAGAAGGGGAAGAAGAAGAGGAGAGGAGGAGGAGGAAGAAAAGGGGGTGGCGAGATGAGACTGCTTCAACAGTTGTAAGGCTAAAAGGTGAATGCATCAAATTAGGTATGCCTATCCTTTCTGCCTCCTTCCTCCCTTTCTTTTTGCATCTTTTAATTTTTTTTATTTTTCTCTGGTTCTTCTTCTTTTAATCAACTACCCCAGACCTGGATCGTTCTGGTCTAATTTCTGCAACCCAAATGATTGAAGTCCTTGCATCAGGTTTTGGTCAACATAAATTGTGAACCCACTGGAATAGAAACTTAAAAAGAAAAAACGTACTTGCAAATAGACCGGCGTCTTTTTCTTGCTGGAGTTCTTCGCTAGACCCTTCACCAATGTTGCCACCTCATAGCAGCAATAAATACTTCACCAATGCCTTCGTCCTCCTCATTGGGAGAGTGGCTAGGTTTGGAAGAGTTTGACCAAAGACAAGCTTGCAGCAAAGGGAGTAGGGAGGAGATAATTCTTTAAACCTTGCCTGTGGGAGATGTTGAGAGGAAAAAAAAAGATCAGATGAAATGTGCATGTAGTGTGGAAGACTGAAAGACACAGACATGAGTAGTTTGAGATATTTTTTGCCTCTTTGAATGCAAATTTAATGTTTTATTGGAAAGAAAATTCCTTAATTATTTCTTTCGTTAATATTAACAAAAATTTATATTTGGTAAGTGCAAATCCTAAGTGATTTTTTTAATGAAAATCCTCATTGATTTTGAACACTCTAGTTGTGCTAAGGGGTTTTGCTTGTTCAATTTGTTGAAGTGGTCCCATCAATTAAATCATATGCACACTTCTGATCATTCTTTTAATGGCTTAGATTGCATACGGGCTACATTTGAGTTTTGCAAGGAAAGGAAACTAAGAAAATAAAATAAAATAAAAAGCCATGGAAGTGATTTGTTGTTGATTACATATGCTTTGAATCTTGACTTTGCATTGCAATAAACAAGTGAATCCAATGGTTGACATGTGATTGGTTGTTGATATATATCTCTTATAAAATGTTGAGTGGATGGCAATGGTGAGGAAAATTACTAACGGATTGGATGGTTTAAACTAATCCAAACCATTGATTCACAGTTCGGTTTGGATTGGTTTTAAGGATAATAGATCGGTGACGGATTACAAAACTGTCAATCCATAGATAATGGCTAGGTGACAGATTTGGCTCAATTCAATCCAATCCAAACCATATACACCGCTACCTAAATATCTCCATCTTGGTCTAAGTTGTTAAAAAAATTGTGTTGTAACTAGTTAAATTTTAAGGTCATAAATTGGACGATTGGATAGAAAAGGAACTTTATCCACCATTATCCTTATGGTCTCCTTCACATCCCTTTTCCCTCACGAAGCATCAATCAAGGTCATCCTTCTTGGATTATGTCTTCTATCTCCAGTTAAATCGAGCTATCGTTTGGGTTAGTCAAGACCTAGGTGTAGGATTCAAGGGTATTTTGTACTTTAAAGAAGGGCTTTTAAGGGGTACAATATATATATATATATATATACATTATATATTAATGTACCTATAACCCTAAGCCAAGAAGAAAGGGGAAAGGAGGGGAAAAGAGTAATATGGATTATGTTGTGATAGCTTTTATGCTCGAGATTTATACTAGATTGCTATTTAATTATTACGTTTATGTAGCAAAAAATAAAAGCAATCAACCACACAAAGAAGACAACATAGACTTCAACGTAAAAACCCAAGCGAGAAAAAAACCACACGTTAAAAGTAGCAAAATCAAATACTAACTTCCACAGTTACAAAATATATTCACAATACTACAGTTAGTTCCTTGACATAAGGCGTTGTAGTTGTTTTTACTGGGATATTTGACATATAGTCTTTCAGTGCCCTGTTATCAAAACTTTGACTTCCACCACGAACGAATATGTATAATGAGAGAAAAATCTTCTACAAAGATATAGAAGCCATAAATCTGTTACGAAGAAGTAGAAGCACAAACTCTAGAACTTGAATTCTTCATCCCAATCTCTTATATAAGTTCTAGATAGAATCTTCAATGTGTAATCTCAATTTTGAATATGGAGATGTATGTGTATTGTTCTTTAGGGTAGAGAGAAACACCATATTTATAACCCATAATTAGTACCTTAGGGTTAGAGTCCAATTAAAAGTAAAATAGGCAATTCTGACACAAATAGGAAAGAAATCCATACAGGTCGGTGGGCTTTTGTAGCATATGTGCTTAGGCGCATGCTTCACACATCTAATTATTTACGATTCATCTATCAAGATTGAGTACCATCTTGATGGGCTTGAGCGCAGTCGCCTTTGGTTAGGCTAGCTCCAATGAGTGGGCATGTCCGCTCGAACGTGTGCTCAATTTTTTTATTTTCTTCAAATTCAATACTTTTTTGTGCTGCGATTAGTAGTCCATACTAAAGAATATAAAAATATAGATTAATGGTCTCAAGTTTTGTCCAATTAATGAATTAGCTAATACAAAAATCTCAACAATCTCTCCTTTGGCAATTCATGGACAAAACTTCCTATATATTCAGTCTACTAAAAAACAAAACTAAAATTACATTGACAAAATTGAAATTGCAAATATATATATATTGTATCATTAGCTCAACAACTAAGTAAATAATAACTGTACTATGAGAATACATCTTCAGCTCTTTGAATATTCAAAACTTTCACAAAACTCCCCCTCAATACTTAGTCTCCCCCTTTTTGTCCATAATTGACAAATTTATGAAGTCAGTGAATAGTAAATCTGTCAATCAGGATTCAATAGTAGCTCTCCCTCAATTGTGACTCTCCCTTAATAATATCCTTATATTAGCACTGGGATTAGGGGCTTGATTTTTTAGATTAGGGGCTCTGAGATTTTGGTGCCTACACTTATGAATTGAAAAACTTCAGTATAGTGTGTACCAAAATGAATGGCAAGTGTTCCTTCATAAGCCAAATTACACTTGATGTGTGTGCAGAAACTGAGTTCTCCATTGCATGTTTTTTTTTATAAAGCTTTCAACTGTAAGGTCCCGAAGCCCCACTAATCTTAGTTACATTAATTAACCTTGTTTGTTATTGATTAAGACTTGTTGAGGATTAATTTAGAGTAAAACTATTGGGTTTGGGCCTTGGATGGGTAGTTGGGCAGAGTTCGGGCCCTACTTAAGTAGTCAAGGGTCTTTTTGTAAATTGTTTCATGTAATTCTTTGTATAGATCATCTTTCGTGTTGGGCCCGAGTTGATCCGGGTTTATCTTGGTTCAATTGAGGTGCATTTGGACTAAACTGAATTTCTTAGAAAAAGGGGGAACTAGCCTGTAATTTCAGGAAAGTTATGTTTAAAAAGGAAGCTTCACGTAACTCCTCCTTCTTCTCTCGTTCAACTGATTGGAGCTCTCCTTTCTTCTGGGTTTCTTCTCCTCTTCTTCTTGCAATCGAAGTGCTCGGGAATTTTGGGAGTGTGCATGCATAGAGAGTGGTCTCCTACCACCTTCTTCTTCCTTGATCTCCCTTTCCTTTACACTCTCTGTATAGAGTGCTGTATAGAGTGCTCTTCCCTCCAAACTACAGCAATATAAGGTGAAGAATGAGTTCCTGTTTCATTCTCTTAGGTTTATTAGGGTCATAAAGACTCCATTACTAGACATGCATGTGAATCTAAACCCCATTTTTATCATTGCATGTTCTATTGTAAAGAACCCATTTCAATTTGGAGTTTTCCCTCCACCCATATGACAAGGAGAACTAGGGAGGGCTAGCACTGGTGAAGAGGCAAGTACTAGAGTCATGTGTGCTGTATATGTTATTAAGTCCTGAATTATTGAGTTAGTTTCTTACCCACCTCCATTTCAGTCACTGTTCCTTGTTTTAACTGAGCGTAAATGAAGTTGGGCTGAGTTAGGATGATCGAAATGGAATAGGAGGGTGTGTGAGTGTCGAAAAACCTGAGGGACAATTCAACTAAGTCAGGAACACCTTCCCTAAGTTAAGTTCTGAATGACTCCCGAACTGGACTGAGCTACAGAATCAAATTCACGTTTCTGAAGCTTACGGTGAAGCTACGGCTAAGCCGTGAGTACTTACGGCTCAAAGTCCAGAGAGTAGCAAAACCTGATTTTGAACTACGGCTCATCTGCGACTGCACCGTGAAATGTAACACGGCTACGCCGTGACCAGCCCTACCCAAGCCGTAGGTCTTCCTACGGCGAGCTTTCCAGAGAGCTCAGGGAAACCAGTTTCTTCTACGGCTTGCACACGGCTGCATCGTGGAATACACTACGGCTATATCGTAACCTCCCCGTAACCTAGCCGTAGGCCAACATACGGTTGGGCCGTAATTGCGCTTGAAAATCCGGAAGGAATTTGACTCACTCGGCTAAGCCGTAGCCTTGTACACGGCTAAGCTGTAAAAACCCAGTAAAACAGGATGTTAGGGACTCTCAATGATTTTGTAGGACCTTAGTATTGGCACCTTCTATACCACTGTAGAGGCCCAATGGTAAGTACATGTTAGAGAGAATGAATGATTCCCGGAGGGTCTTCCAATGGCAAGTCATGGATGTTGGCATAAGAAGGGTGTCCCATATGCACAAGGCAATACCAAGACACGGTAACACAACGACACCGAACGTCTTATGTGTACATCGTGTTGAATGCCCTTGGGGACTATAGGTTACTTATTTGGGGTGAAGATAGTAATTCCTTGGGTACTCACTTAAGCTGAATGCATCCATATTGTTATGATATACCACCTTCAACATGAATTACTTCTTTTAGAAAAACCCTGAGGTAATTCAGACCTGAGCTTCTAATGAGTGCGTGTCTGACAAGCCAGAGCTTCTAATGAGTGCGAACTTGTTAGCCAAGGATATGATATGACTGATACGATTGGATATGAGTCGGCACCACTCAGCTTACGCCCTTTTGGGTATATGTTATGTATGTTACCATTACAGTATGTTTACGAAGGAGTAGTCGGCGTTCCTCGAGAAGTTAGCTTGACCCCCTAGCGACCCATATGATATGTGTATGCTCCCTTTTGGGAGAATAGAGCGTCGTGGTTGCCAATCAGTATGTATGACATTTAAGTTGTAATTTCTCACTCATGCATCATGTTCAGTGATTATTCTTATTGATATATTATGTTATACTTGTTTCATATGCCTCAGTACTTGCTTAACCGTCGTGTTAACAGTGTTACCCTTGGTATTGCAGGTCTAGCACCCGGTCCCAACGCGGACACTGACGCGCCCCCGGAGGGTACCCCAACGGTACCTCGGGGTGTAGACGAGTGGAAAGATGGCGACGTCTTTCACTAGCTATCCTACGGAGCGCATTTATTCTTGGGAGATATCATTGTTATGCTTGGGACCTTTTGTATCACACTCCTAACTAGTATTTTGGAATGTAATTGAAGACTTCAACACTATCATATGTATATATATGTTTACTTTTGAAAGTCAACAGACTATGAACTTCATGTGCTCTTGATAATTAATGAGTATTTCGCAGGATTTCGTTTATAATAAGTTATGTTTGTATGTGTGTCAGCATACCTCACACGTTCCTGTGGAATCTCCCTTGTAGGAATTCGTGCATAATTCTTCAGGGCACGGATTTCTATGGGATTACGTATCCACGCCCTGGGGGCCCACTCAAATCCCCAAATTCCCAAGATTGGGGCGTGACATCAATTGATTACAATGAGGAAGAATGTGTCCTTTTATTCCACAGTGATACATGGGTGCTCGTGCAGATTTAGGGCTAGACTTACTCTTTAATGCACAATCAACATGATTCTTCTATGCAATATGATATGCGGTGAATGCATTTACTATGCTTTTAACAAAAATAGTTTTATCTGAAGATTGTGATGTCTAAACACCCTCAGTGTAGCCAAGACTAGTCTTGTTAGTATGTAGCTTCTGAATACTTAAGATGTGATCAAGTGTAATTGAACTTAAGATGCAGTCAAGTGTAGTTAAACTGGCATGTATCTAATTCAAAGTAGCCTTTTGGAGCATCTGCAATTTTGTTAATGTCATATTTAACTTAACAATTAAATCTTCAATCTCAGCCCGGTTATTTAACACTTCAGTTCTAAAAGTCTAATTCTCTCATTTCTCAAAAACCAAATTCTCAGAGAACCTTTATAGCTTTCAACAAGAATGATCTGTTCATATGCCTTTTCTAAATTCTTTTTAAGAGAGAGAATTTCAGCATAAGAAAATCAACAAAAGAATCTTCAACTTTTTTCACAAGTTTTGTACCATACTTGCCCAGTTTTTGCTTCATCCATACAAAAATTTATATCGAGATCCCCAGTCTATATTTTCATATGATACTTCTCTGTCATCATTATTTTCATCAGAATTATCTTCAAATAGAGCAGATCTAACCATGAAAGTAATCAATTCTTCTTTCACGTAGTTAGCCAAATCAGACTCAGGAGACTCTTTCTTGTCAGCAGAATTATCTACATCCCAAGTGATTTCAGAACCTTATTGATGCTTAATATGGGCTTCTTCTTCTTATTATCATAATCATTAACTATATGTCTATAACCTTGATATTCAAAACACTTAACTGCCTTTGAAGAACTCTTATTTCCAGTTGGCACCAGTTTAAATCCAGTGTTTTTCCCTTTCATAAGTTTGTTAAACTATTGCATAAACTCAGAAGACAATTGCATATCCCCTTCTTAGAATCAAAATCAGATGGAACTTCCGCTTTTTTCAAACCTTGGAAAACTTGTAAGGTTTTGAAGCTTTTAATGTAAGTTCATAAGGTTTTGACTAGCGATAAACAAATTTAGTCTCAAAGGTTTGGAAAATTTGACCAACTCATCAAGTCTCAAAGTTTTCAGTTTATTAGCCTTAACAATTGCAATAACTTTGGGATGAAAACTAGCTAAGAGAGACCTAAGGATCATTTTAACAATCTTCTCTTAAGAAATTGATTTGCCTAGGTTGTGACTTGAATTGATTATATTGCTCAGTTTATAATAAAAGTCATTAAACCTCTCCTCTTTACTAATCCTTAATAGTTCAAAAGCAGAAGACAAACTTTGCATCTTAGCTTCTTTTACGTTTTTAGTTCTCTCATGATCTGTTTGAAGGATCTCCCATGCCTTTTTCATATTCTTTCAAGTGGAGACCCTTTGAAATTTAGACATTGATACTCCATTGTAGATTACATTCATTGCCTTATTTTTACAGTTGCAAGCATATGTTTTATCTTTAAACCATTGAGCCATCGGCTTTATAGTAGTTTGTTCATCAACAGTAATAGTAGGCAAAGAATATCCAGTCAGCACTATTATCTAAACTCTTTTATCTACTAACTTTAGAAAGGTTACTATACATGCTTTCAAATAAGCATAATTAATAGCACTTTTTAGCAAATGAGGTTTTACAGTAGATGAGCCTTTTTTTCATTGTTGAATTCAATTCTAGAAAATCCCTAAAATCAACACATAATTTTTTAAGCTTGACCCACTCTGATACCAATTGAAAGCTTTTATGCCCAATATTTATACTAGATTGTAGTTCGATTATTGCTTTTATGCAATGGAAAATAAAAACAATCAACTACACAAAGAAGACAATACAAAATTTAATGTGGAAACCAAAAAAAAAAAAAAAACCGCGAATCCAAAGTGGACAAAATCCAACACTAAATTCCGCATTTACAAGATATACTCAAAACCCAACAGGCAGTTCTTCGGCATAAGGCGTTGTAGTTGTTCTTATTAGAATTCTTGACATGCAGTCCCTCAATGCCCAACTATGAATGGTTTGATCTCCACCATGAACGACTCTCTATAGCAAAAGAACAATCTTATACAAGGATGTAGAAGCCACAAATCTTTTACGAAGAAGTAGAAGCACTAACCCTAGAATTTGAAGTCTTTAGCCCAATCTCTTATAGAAGCTTCAAATAGAATTTCCAATGTGTAATCTCAACTCCGAATATGGAGATATATGTGTGTTGTCCCTTAGGATTGAGAGAAACACCCAATTTATAGCTCATAATTCATGTCTTAGGCTTAGAGTCCAAATATAAATAGAATAGGTAATTCTGGCACAAATAGGAAAGAAATCTGTTCAGGTCGGTGTGGCTTTTTTCGAATGCACACTTGAGTGCGGGTAGGTGCCCGCTCGAGCATGCCTGCTCGAGCGCGTGCTTTGCTCATCTAATTATTTGCAATTCATTTGTCAGGCTTGAGTGCGGTCTTGATAGGCTTAAGCTCAGTCACCTCTGTTTAGGTCCACTTGAGTGCATGCTCTATTTTTTTTTCCTTCAAATTCAACACTTCTTGTGATGTGATCAACAGTTCATACTATTGAGGGTGGAGTTTTAATATTTTTCATCGGGTGGAGTTCACTCCTTAATACATATTAAAGAATACAAAATACATCAATTGACTCAAATTTTATCCAATATATGAATTAGCTAATACAAAAATCCCAATATGTTGAACAACGTGATTTATTGTATTCTTCATGTAATTGCTAGATTAGACTTGTTCTTGCGCATTATGCGGTCTGTTTGTCAATCACATGTTTAGGTAGTCGTGTTTCTATATTTAGATTGAAGACTTTTGAATTAATGGTCACTTTTTGCTAGAATAGGAACTTTTCATAGATGTCGGCATAATGCTCAACCACGTGATTTATTGTATTCTTCATGTAGTTGCTATAATAGATTTGTTATTGTGCATTGTGTGGTTTTGTTTGTCAATCACATGTCTAGTTATTGGCGTTTCTGTACTTAAATTGGAGACTTTTGAGTTCCATTGTCAGCTTTTTTTTGGCTAGAAAGGAGAATTCATTTATAGTTAAAGGTGGACAAACTAAATACAAAATATAGACCCCGAAGATTATAAGAGGTAATAAAAAAAATAGATTTTATCTGGGATCAAAACAACAAAACATCCAAAGCTCAAAGTTAAATAAACTGATATATTGGGGTGTGGTTGTTGGGCTATGGGTCTTTAATCACTGGATTTGGATTATTAGAGTCTGGATTGTTGGCCTGATTTCTATCTACTAGTGGAAAATCGTGATCAACATGGGTATAGGATTTACTACTTCAAAATTTTCCTGGCATGTTAAATAAACCCAATAGCTTCCAAGGTCAGCCTAAGAATAAGTCATGTCAACCACTCTTTGGTTTTCATTGGTTGTTTGAATATGGAGGAGCTTCCAAGGTTAGCCTAAGAATAAGTCATGTCCTTTTTCTTGATCAAAATGCAATTATGAATGGACTTATTCTAATTCTTGCCTGAACTTCTTGTACCTCCATCAGATCTAGGTACGTAATATATGATAACTAAAAGAGTTTGAGGGCCAGCTAGTGTTTCTAAGGATGGAATGGCTTTGCCTATGAGGGTCACTAGGGCCACAATATGTTCAGTTTAGACCCATCAAATTCGCTGTCACCAAATAAACAAGTCCCCATACAAATTTGATGTTTTTTGAATTTTGTAGGCATTTGAATTGATATTGCCAGTTTGGCACATATTCTAATGGATAGGAATCAGACAGCTCAAGATTATGCTTCCTTTGAGCAAGTGGTTACCGTGTTTAGTGCAGAGGAAAGTCATAGGATGGGGATCCTTCAATAACCCTAGTGGAGTTCAGGTTGGGCCCCTAGTTTTCTTCAAAACTATCCCAGATCCGAGTAAGATACTGTCTATGCTCATCCAACTCAATTCGAAATTCATGAGGCCTCTAAAATGAGGACCAGTTACAAATCTAAATCGCTTATATAAATGACACCTTCTTGTATAGCACAGGAAGAAATAATAATAGATTTAATCAATGTGATGGGTAAAATTTGGCCTGCCCATAGAAGAGGGTATCATTTTTCCTAATTGATTTATATTTTTAGTGAGTGAGCCACACTTAGAAAACTCATGAGCTTCAGAGGATCCGAGAGGACTTAGTTTGGATCCTATAAGCGAGTGGTAGATCTTTGAGGTGTCACTGTCTCACTCTGGCAATTAAAACTAACCATGCATTTAACAGAATTCAACATCACCCGTACATTGATCTTCCAACAATAGTCAATGGTCCAACCGCCTTGGCACCTTCCCCCAGTGGTTAGTTCTCAGGATAGGAACCATGTTCCCTCCAAAGTGGGGCCCATCATATCAAAGACCTAGATTAAGCCTTCACATGTATGGTATTCAAAGCTATAATGCATGGATACTTCAAAATAGACATTATACCTGAAACTTCACTTTTTATGTGTAAAATCATTTCTTTGCCTTGTTAATTGCATGTCCCTGCCATATTCATGCCTTATCTTGGCATCATAGATTCAAAGGCCCAAAAAATATCTAGAATTGCTTTGTCAACCATGTAATATGTAAACCCTAGTGACTCCTCAAATTATGGTGCAACTTGCAGACACTCTCTCAGAAGGAGCTCCTCCCTTCTCATTTCCATCCCAGTAGTCCAAAATCTTTGCTATAAGAGATCCAGCATCTTCTGTCTATACTCTCCTAACCAAAATGCTTCAATTCATCTGTCATGTGACCAAAATAGACAAAGGCCAAGGAGAAGGCTTCGATACATGCAATACAAGCCAAAGACTTTTTTGGCCATATTTTAGGGACTTCAAGTTTTCAACCATGTTTACCAAGATTGCATTGTTGTTTCTCTGTGTCCTACTTGTACCCTATTGATGCAGGCCATACTAATGGGCCTCGCCTGAAAGTCTATACCCGCATGCCCAAGACCAATAAGGTCCAGTAGAGTAGAGTAGATCTTATTAGTAGTTGCTTTATTTGCTTTCTTAATTATCCACGATTCTTTAATATTTAGAAAGTCCTATTATATTTAGTTTATGAATTCTTATTTGATTTGAATTGAGTTGTTTCCTTAGTTAGAAAGTATCTTAATTATAAATAAAGATGTAATCACTCCTTATGGGATTCTAAATATTGATATTGAATAAGAGTTGAGTTTGTTTCTCAGTTGAGAGTTGATTTGTCTTTGGTGAGGCACTTAGACATCTTACCCTTAAGCCTTTTGGCTTGGAAATTAGCCAGTTGGCTATTCTTCTTTCCTGTACTGCTTCAATTTGTGTTAGAGAAAAAGACGATTGGCGACGTACTTTAATCTTCAGGACACGAGTGGGATGCAAAGGTAAGTTATATAATTTAATTGTTGATGGTGGAAGTGCAATGAATGTAGTTTCACAAGAAATGACTTATAAGCTCAATTTGCCCATTGAAAAGCACCAAAAGCCTTACAAGGTCGCTTGGGTAAATGATGATTCAATTCTCATGACCCATCGCTACTTGGTTCATTTTAAAATTGGCATATATGAAAATGATATATGGTGTCATATCATTCCCATGAATATTGCTCACATCCTACTTGGCTGACTATGGTTATATGACCAAGAGGTACACACAAATCAGAAAAAGTGCATACATTCTTTTAAGTGGAAGGGACAAGTGGTGGATCTCCTTCCACTGCCTACATTAACATCCTCTTTAGCAGTTTTTATCACCCGATCAAACCCTCATGTTCTCTTTATGCAAAAATTTAAAATGAAAAGCAAAGACCAAGGAGTTGTTTACGCTCTTGTTCCAAAAGAAGTTAAAAAGGCAAATGATAAACAACAAGTTCCTACACCACCAGTGGTCAAGTCATTGCTCAATGATTTTCAAGACTTGATTCTAGCAGAGCTTCCTAATGAACTACCTCCAATGAGGGGCATACGGCGTGCCATTGATTTTGTCCTCGGGTCTAACCTTCCTAATTGACCTGCTTATTACATGAGCCCCACTGAATATGCAGAATTACGAAGAAGGTTGAAGAATTACCAGAAGGGTTATATTTGCTAAAGCATAAGTCCTTGCTCAGTTCCAGCCCTCTTAACACCAAAGAAATATGGTTCTTGGCAAATGTGCGCCGATAGCTGAGCAATCAACAAAATCACCATCAAATATCGGTTTCCGATTCCCTAAGTGGATGACATGTTTGATGTGATGGCCAGATCATTTGTCTTCTCTAAGATTAATTTCAGGAGCAGATATCATCTAATCTGTGTTTGGCCAAGAGATGAATGGAAGATGACATTCAAGGCCAAAGATGGATTATACGAATAGTTGGTCATGCCGTTCAGTTTATCTAATGCTCTTAGCACTTTTATGAGAGTAATAACTCCACTTCTACGGCATTTTCTTGGCAAATTTGTTGTGGTAGATTTTGATGACATCTTGATCTTTAGCAAATAAAAAAAAGCTTATCTTGACCATCTGAGGTATGTCATGCGTGCACTTCGTAAAAAAAATTTTTTTACATTAATTTGAAGAAGTGTACAATTTTGAGTTTCAAAGTTATATTTTTAACCTTTGTTGCCTCGGCCCGAAGAGCTGAAACTGATCCTAATAAAATCAAAGCAATCACTAATTGGCCCATTTCCACTTCTATACATGAGGTGCGCGGCTTTCATGGATTGGCTACCTTTTGTAGGATGTTCATTCATAATTTTAATACCATCATGACTCCTATAACTGATTGCATGAAAAAATGAGAGTTCAACTTAGACAAATACCTCCTCTCGAGCATTTGAACAAATTAAGCAGAAAATGACCGAGGCACCGGTTTTAAAACTTTCAGACTTTGAAAAGGTCTTCGAAGTTAGTTGTGATGCCTTCCCACATCGATATTGGCGAAGTCTTAAGTCAAGACAATCATCCCGTTGCTTATTTCAGTGAGAAGTTAAATGACTTCCGTAAGAAGTATACAAATTATGATCTGGAATATTATGCAGTGATTCAAGCTCTTTATTTATTAGCGTTATTAATTAGTCGGGAAAGAGTTTGTCTTATACTTTGACTATGAAGCATTATAACATCTGAATTCTCATAAGAAGATGACCGTCAATCGTGTCAAATGGAGTGCATATTTAGAGGAGTTCACTTTTGTTCTGCAGCATAAATCTAGCATGGAAAATGAAGTCGCAGATGCTTTGAGTTATCGAACTCACATACTTACGACAATTTCCATCAATGTTCCCGGCTTTGATGAAATACACAAAGAATATGCAGTTGATCATGACTTCGGTTGAATTTATATAGATCTTCTAAATGGTGAGTTTTCTAAACATCCAAAGTTTTTCATTCATGATGGTTATCTATTTCGTAGAAATCAATTATGTTTGTCAGCTACATTTATCCATGAGTTTGTGATATATGAATTACATGGAGACGGATGTAGTGAACATTTTGAGCGTGATAAAACATTAGTTATTGTGGAAGAAGGATTTTTTTATTTTTATTTTTATTTTTTTGCCATGTTTAAAAATAGATGTTGCCTGAGTTTCTGAATTATGCAGAGTATGCAAACTTGCAAAGGGTCAAAAGAAGAATGCAAGTTTATATTAGCGTCTTCCTATTCCACATGTGCCTTGGCAAGACTTGAACATGGATTTTGTCTTGGGCTTACCCAAAACAACGAGGAAGATAGATTCTGTATTTGTTGTTGTGGATCATTTCTAAAAAAAATAACACATTTTATCTCTTATTCTCACACAGTAGATACCAAGACGACTACTACTCTTTTCTTTAAAGAAGTAGTTTGTCTGTATGACCTTCCTAAGACAATAGTGTCTGACAGGGATACAAAATTCATGAGTTTCCTTTAAAAGACTTTATGACACGTGATGCGCACAAAACTCCAATACTTAAGTACATATCATCTACAAACTGATGGCTAAATAAAGGTTGTCAATTGTAGCCTGGGAAACCTTCTTTGATGTCTTATCGGAAAACATGTTGCTTCATTGGATCTTCTTTTACCCATAGTGGAGTTCACTTACAATAATTTTGTCAAAAAAAATGATAGGGAGATCACTATTTGAAGTTGTCACTGGTGTCAAGCTAGATTTTCCTCTTGACTTATACCAGTTGACTCTAGTCCAAGTTAGGAAGCTGAACAATTTGCAGAACATATGAAGGATGTTCATGATGAAATTCATCGACAAATTGTGAAAAGTAATGAGGCTTATAAAAAGCACGTGGATTCTCGATGACGCCATGTTGAGTTTGCTGAAGGGGCAATATGGTAATGATTCATTTGAAGCCTGAACGCTTTCCTGCAGGTGAATACAAAAAGTTACATCAAAAAAGTGCAGGTCCCTTCAAAATTTTGAAGAAAATCAGCTCTAATGCATATGTTCTCGACCTTCCTTTAGATATGAATATCAGTTCCACCTTTAGTGTTGAAGATTTGGCATTTTATCATGGGCATCACGAAGATGAATCCTTTGCAGAACAAGCTCTTTGCATTCCTCTTCATCAATCTCCTTCAGACAAAATTTAAAATGTTTTTTATGATCAGCTCATTTCAACCAAGAATGGCGGATTTCATAAGTTTCTTGTCAAGTGGAAAAGAAAATCATTCTTTAAAGCTACATCGATTACGTCTACTGATTTTCGACGGATTAATCCAAATTTATATGGACAGCACCAAGCTGATAACTCGCCAGAGTTGAGTCTTTCCAAGTTAGGGAGAGCTGATGCAGGCCATACTAGTGGGCCCCGTCTGAAAGTCTATACCTGCAGGCCCAAGACCAATAAAGCCCAATACAGTAAAGTAGATCCTATTAGTAGTTGCTTTAGTTGCTTTCTTAATTATCCAAAATTCTTTAATATTTAGAAAGTCCTAATTTATTTGGTTTAGAACTTCTTATTTGATTTAAATTGAGTTGTTTCTTAGTTGGAAAGTATCTTAGTTATAAATAAAGATGTAATCTCTCCTCAAGGGATATAGAACATTGATATTGAATAAGAGTTGACTTTGTTTTTCAGTTGAGAGTTAATTTGTTTTTTGTGAGGCGGCTAGACATCTTACCCTTAAGCCTTATGACTTGAAAATTAGCCCATTAGCTAATCTTCTTCCTGTCACAACCAGAGCCCAAAAAATCGGGGGTTAGTAAAAACCTAACCTGTGACACACGTACTCCCGTGCATACACAATTAGACATCGTCTAAATGTACATGCACAAGGGCCATCCACACGTGCATACATGGTGTACACAAAAGTGGTAGGTATCATTGCATGAAAAGGAAAAGGGATAAAAGAATAAAAGACAGCAGCAACAACAAAAGATAACATTAATTACATGATTTACACAAAATCAAAACACTGTCTGTACAGAGGAAAATGACAGTATCTAGGGGATAATTACAAAAGGAGCCATTCCACGTCATGTAACCCAAAACATCCCGCACCCCAAAATGAGACCTATGTGCATGTCATGTCGCCCTCCGAATGAGTGATTATATCCACTTCTCGAGCCCTGAAGGGGCTTTAACGGTCTCTGAAGAAGCCTTATCGACCGATCAGTAGGAGAATCTGAGCCTGCAACACCAAAAATAACTAGTGAATACAACGATTCAACAAAGAATAAACAACAATAAGTTAACACGCGTTGTGTCTAAAAAATTAAAAAACAAATAAAAGTTACATTGAATTCCAATTTCGTATACTAGGCAGATTGTGCATTTATGAATAAAGCATGCTATATGAATTAAGACATGAGGGTACTGTACTATGTGGCAACTACATTTGCCATATCCTCCTTCTAGGGATCTATACATAATGAGAACACCATCGACTGGGCTAGGGTACGAATAGGTATTGGGTTCCTGGGGTCCAAAAGCCCCAAGACATAAACACACTGCAGCGGTACCATACATACTACGCCGAAATCAACCCCGTGGGGGTATCCTAAGACTGAAGCTGAGTAGTGTCTGACCATATTGAATCATTCATATACTTGGACTTGAGTAAAACATGCATATCATATAAGGAAATCTAACAAAACGTTCCATCCATACAGTACTCAAGTGAATAGCAATAACCAACATAATAACGTCAAACAAGATCAAATGTATACACTAGTCCAATCCATACATAAGAGTGGAGGACAAGAGTCGTTATCCAATATGCCATGCAATCAATTTGTTAGAATCAAGATACTTTACTAGCCAACCATAATCTAGTCATCCAGTATTTCTAATCGTACATGATGATGTAGCTTTAAGTTATTCGATATACTGTTGTCTCTCTTATGTGTTGCATTGTGTTGGGAGGGTGTATTAAAGTCCCTTAAATCAACACTCAACGGGAGGTGCTTAACAACTAGACAACACACATAAATGGGTCACAACCCTCAAGAACATTCATGTGATTCTCATAGTCCATTAGGCAAGTTCAAGTTGCCTACATTCTACTCAAAGGTCCAACATGGTCTCTTCAAGAATCCTATCGTTTTTTCCATTTTTCAGGGGGTTTACGGCTTAGCCATGGGTAACTTATGGCTTAGCCGTAATATGCTCTGTGGCTCAGCCGTGGTTCCCCTTACTGTTCATTCGCATTTACAGCTTAGTCATATTTTGTTCTATGGCTCAGCCCTGTTTTGTTCTACAGCTTAGACTCGGTTAGGGTACGGCTTAGCCGTAACACATTACACGGCTTAGCCGGGGCTGGATCGTAGAAGGTCTTCTGAGATTTCAACTCTCTGGATATCCAACCATAACCTGACCTACGGCTGAGTCACGGCTAGCCTATGGCTTAGCAGTAAGACAATTTACGGCCGTAGCCTTACCGTAGAGTAAATTTGGGTTTTTCAGCTTTCTGGAGAGTGAGCCGTGAAACTTTACGGCTTAGCCGTAAGTTTCAGATAAGCACGGGTTGAACCTGTAACAAATCACATTGCATTTACAGCAAATGAAAACTAAGAAGAACAAGTGTCTAAAATTAGACTCAAAAGGGGCTGTAAGACATGAAAAACATGCAAGATCAAGGAAGAATAAAACAATCATCAACTACCAACACATGTTCAGCCAAATCTTACTTATACTTGCCTTAAATGGGCTTTTTCCACGTAACTAGTTGTCCTTTAGCTCAAATTCAACACCTAAATGCCACTCTAACAATCATGCATGCAAGAAGAGAAAGAGGGAGAGAGACGTTGAGTACATGCAGTGAAAGAGAAAAAGCATGCAAGATACATAGATAGAGAGTGTCATGACTCAAACCCTTACCTTCACCCGCACAAGAGATGGATTTGATGAAATCGATGCAACCAAATGCTCTCTTTCTGCACTTCACTTGAAGAAGAAGAAAGCAAAGAAGGAACGAAGACGAAGAGGAGATGTTGAGGAGAAAGATGGTCGGTGCATGCATTTTATATTAAGATAAGGATTCGACAAAATTATAAGAAAGTCCAATATTTTACAATAATTACAATTCAAGTCAAATAACCGTCCAATGGAAACAAACGATGTCGTTTACATGCGAGTCAGTTACAGAAGTCAATGAGCTTGACGAGATACACAAGATGACACCAAGATGATGCATGAATGACGAAATCTTACGAAAGTTAAAATTACGAAAAAGGGCTTATGTCTACCTAATCCAGGTTAAACTCACCCCAATTACCTATCCATAACCCAGAAGGAAATAAAAACAAAATCAAAACACTTACAACAACTAATGCGCCATTAATTAGGTGCTAAGCCAGATTAACTTGGGTTGGAATGTTACACTTCCCTGTGTTGCTTCACCTATACCACTAGCGACAAGGCTACAGGCGTTGCCTACATGGGATTTCATGGTTCTAATGTGAGCCTCAATGGCATAGCCGCAATCACACCCGACAGCCTCTTGATGCTGACCAACACAAGCGAACAAATGATTGGCAATGCCTTCTACCTAGCTCTTTTGCCATCTTTTTCCCTACCACTTTCATATTTGCAATAGTCCTTGATGTTCCAAGCAAAAGTTGCCACGGAATTGCTTTCATTATATCGCCATCTAAAGAGCTCCATGGGGCTCTGCCTAGCCAGCATCTGCGTCTCTTCAATGGGACCAACAATGGCAATTCATTGAATCATGTTGTTGCTGTTGGGCTTGACACAATCGTTAACTCTGAACTCAGTGACATTGATGAAAATCATGTCGGAATTGATGTAAACAGCTTAATATCTAACAAGTCTGACATTGCAGCTTATTTTACTAGTACTAGGATTTAGAACATAAAGCTCGATAGTGATGGACCGATACAAATTTGGATTGAATATATTGGTAAAGAAATGCAACTTAGAGTCACATTGGCACCTATTGGTGTTTCTAAACCAGATATTCCTCTTTTAAATGCAACACTGAATCTTTAGAGTTCATCTTAGACTCCAGTTATGTGGTTTCTCTTTATCCACAAACAGTTTTCTCACTACTCATTATATATTGGGATGGAGCTTTAAGCTCAATGGGCAGGTCTAGGCGCTCAATCTCTTACGTCTTCCTATGCCTCCACATAGAGGTTCTAAGGCAAAATCCAAGGCATTGACAATTGGGTTACTAGCGGTAGTCATAGTTCTCGTGTTATTAACTATATTGAGCAAGCAGCTTATTTCACTACTAATTAATCTCACATCTACCGATGAGAATGTTAATGTCCTTGATAATTAAATTGTCTCTACATGTTAAGGAGGTTACCAAAAGTTTTATGTTCGCTAGCAGAATCATCCTCTCCCCAACGTAACGTGCATCATAGCTACAGACTTCCAACGCATCAATTTTGATATTTATGAGAGATATCACGCGCTCAACTCACTAGAGTCGAGTTTTTTCAAGCCGGGGAAAGTTGATGCAAGCTGATTTCAGATTCAACTCAGATCACAGGCCCACAGACAGTGATGGGCCCCACTTGATCCTCAAGGATCCCTATCCTTGGTTAGATAGTAATTAATTAGTTATTTCCTATTTTTTGTTGGTTGAGATTAGGATTTAATTAATTTAATTTAGTAAGCCATAATTGTTTAAAATTTCTTTTTTCTAGTTTAGCAACAGCCCTTCCTATATAAGAAGGAGCCCTTCATTGTAATAGATATGCTTATTCAATTATAATTTTAGAGATTTCTCTCATTATGGTCCTAGAGGCTAAAATCCATCTTTGGATTCTCATAATCCTTCGGGAGATTGTTATACGTTCAGTTGTAGATCCGGAGCTGCGCCAAAAACCTTACCTTAAAGACTGATTTGGAAGAAGAAATGTTTAAGATGATGGAAATAAATGTGGGAACCACCAAATCACACATGCAAACTGTCTAAGCCTTGATATCAAGAAGAAGAAGACTTGCTGTGGCTTGAAGAAGAGAAAGAAGCTCCTAAGAGGGTTCTTTGGTTCTTTTAAATCAGAATTTCTGATGATTTATGAGAAAGCCCTTTTTTTCCTAATATATTTTCAATTTAAGTTATTTGAAGGTCTACTTGTCCCAATTAAGGTTAAATGAGTTTGGGTCATACATGAAGATTGATGAGCTCGACGAGACGAACTCGATGATATCAATATGTAATGCATATGATGCAAAAATAAAAAAAATATAAAATTACAAAAAAAGGCTTTTTTCTACCTAATTAAGGTCAACTTGATCCAAACTACCTATCTATGACCCGAATTTGACTCACTAGACTTAATAAGACAAAGATGAACTTAGTCTAACCTAATTAGATATTAAACATCATTATTTAGAATAATTATATATTAATTAGCTAATAGCTTAATTAATCACTAAATATGCTTAATTGGAATCAAAATGTTACACACAAAAATGGCGGCAAATGGAATACACATAACTTATAATAAAATATACTATCAATGTGAGAATAAGACAATGAGATCATAGAAATATATGAATAATATAGATAAAAGAATGTCATGCATAATAGAAGAAATGGATTCTAAATCCAATGTTACATCAAATGAACAACATCACATTCACCAAGCATTGAATCAACTGATGCTAATATAGGATTTATACAGTCTTCGGATGCCTCACATTCGTTTCAAAACGGTGGATCAAATCCGTCTTCGGATGCCTAGCATCCTGTCCAAAAAATCACAGTAAAACCAACCATGTACAAGTGATAAGCTCGTCTTTGGCCCTAAATCCAGTAAAATCATCACAGTGTACATGTGTACCGACGACAGTTGTCTAATGACCAGATATGTATAATTGTCTCACACAGCCCTGCTCCTTCCTATGTCAAGATTCATAAACATGGCTCAGTAATCGTTCGACAAACACATCTTATGGTAGTGTGAAGGGCTGGTCAGAATAGGTATTCAAGTACCACATATTGAAGAACTGATAAAACAATCCACAATAGCTCATAAGTAACCCTCTTATAAATAACACATGGCCCAAGCCATGACACAGTACAATCTCTACTATGTATGCATCAATGTAAAAGACAATAGTCTTAAGGATTAAAAGATAACTCCAAATTTATTCCTAAATTAATGACCACAATTTACGCATGTGGCAACTCCACATGAACCAAGATAATGTAAGGTTGGAAACTTTTTTGAAAACCACGGTAGTGCATAGCCTAATTCTTACTTCATCTGAATGCGGGTGATTTGTACTATCATGTGCAATCATGAAGTCCGTAAAGGAAAATTTGCCCTCATAACCCCTTACTTAGATGATTTGATTAACATAGTTCGTTAAATCATGATCGTCAAGGTTACGAAGACCAACCGAAGGGTCTTCTGGGTCGTCGGACATCCAAGAAACTTACCCGGCCCCAACTCACCAATTTCACACTGGTGTAGGCCCACCTGAACACCGTAACCAGGGATCCAAATAGGTGTCAAACCCACCTATACATGCTGCCAGGGGTCCGCACAAGTGGCGGATCCACCTAAGCCTGCTGCCCGGGTCCCACCAGGTGGCAGCCCACTTGACAGTAGGGCCAGGGGGTCCCACCCAGCACTAACGCAGGGGTATCCACCTGTGCGCATGCGCATGCAGCGCCTGCTACATCTAGGGGTTCTTCCCCCAGACACCACTATTGTGTTTTTTTTTAAAGAAAAACTGATACTAAAATTTAGTGGGGTCAATCTCCATTTTTCCACACAGTCCATCATATCGTCCTCCATCCAACCATGCAATCCATCCTAATTAATCTATCATCTTCAATTAAAATTAAGATGGGCATTAATTGAAACACATCTACCATGGTGGAATCAAGACAAAACACTATGAGCAATATGCAATCACCTGCCTGAGAAGATGAAGAAGTTGCCCTAGATCTCTCGCACGCCCACACACAAAACCCATGATGAGGACGACGGAGAAGACGAAGAAGATGTTGGAGATCCGATGTTCCGATGGCTTGAGAGTGGTGATCGTTCAAGATAATGGGGGCTGCCGTGGTCATGTATTTTGAAAGGGAATGGGGTTTGGGTTATATCTTTGGTATTTATAAAAGTGCCTCTAGTTTAAGTTAATTAATAAGTGAGGACCTGGTTTGGGTTCTTTGGGTTTTATGGGTCCAACATGGATCCAGATTGGATTGGGTCGAACGGTGGAAACTCACGGATTTAAATCTACTACCAGTTGGCTCAAAACCCAAAACAAATCTAAATAATTCTAACAACATTAATTTACTAAAATAGAAATAATTACATAAAGTTAAATTTAAATTACTTAAAACAATTATTTGGTATGGCATGTTACATTTGGCCTTGCCCAATTGGGCGTGTGAACATTCCAAGGCCTGAGTCCTAATGAGAAATTGACAACTCATCTAATGGTTACATGACAAAACAAGCTTACCTGCCGGCTTGCTGGGCCTGGAATCAACTGTCTTAGTTTCTCTGCTAATGAACCTATGCAGCTCGTTTGACAACCTTACATGGGAATGGGATGGCCGAACCATGATATCAACATTGGAACAACTCATTGCCAGGTCAACTATACTGTTTCAGAATGGAAATGAAATGTCTGTCAATCAGATGGCTCAAATTCCTAATTTCTTCATTTCTTGCAGCAAGGGACAATGGGGGCCCACAGGGTAGATGATCCAAATTCATTGGCTTCATAGCTGACAAGTCTGTCGCAGTAGGAAACAATAAGCCTTTCAAACAAGATGCTATGGGCTCACTTTGCAATCCAGTGGTCTCATACTTCTGTTTCTGCAGGATATAAATCTGTATCAAAAGTGATTCGCTTAATGCTATCTCATGGATGTCATCTTGTAATATGTGGTTCTAGAAATTTCAATTTTACTTGAATGAAATTAGAGCTCTATTGTCTTCATTTGGATTTCACCATGTTGGGCAATAGGCCAACAGTTTTGCAGATTTGACAGTTTTCACTATGTTACTTTGTTTTTCGGTATAATACTTCTTACCAGTGTGTCCCCTTGTAATCTTCCACTTTCTTTAAAATATTTCATTGTTAATATTAAAAAAGATGATACTGTAGGTCACAGTACTAAATAAGAAGAAAGCAAGAAATGTTTAGTAAGGTGTGGACTTTTTAGGCTATACATTCAGCAATTTTTTCCGAACTCACTAAAGGTGGGGTCCACCAGAGTCCCAGGTGCTACTTGTATGGTGTTGATTGGTACTAATCAAGAAATTGTGAGATTAATTTTAATACGCAGGCATGTGCATAATTCCGGTCAAATTCGTCTGCTATTTGCTTCTCGCTGCTGACTTTAATTTGCATAACCTTTTCGTCACCCACTCACCCCTCCCGCCGCCCCCCTCCCATTCCAGGGCCACTAAATGTTTATTAATTTAACTACAAGTCATGTTTATTAATTTAACTACAAGAACCATAGCAAAAAATAATACAATACAACTTTGATACTGTAGTTAGATTCTGGCAATGTTACCAAAGATTCTGTTATTGTTCCTCTACATTAAGCTTGCATCTTTGGATGCTGTTGGCGATTTCACATACAATGGGTTCCGCAGTGCTAACCTTAGCCTAGAAGAGGCCGCAGTGATCACAGACAATGGCCTCTTGAAGCTTACCAACAGCACAAGGTCACAGAAGGGTCATGCCTTCTATCCCATTCCCCTCCCCTTCAAGAACAGTTCAAATGGTAGTGTCGCCTCTTTTTCGACAGCGTTTGTGTTTGCCATCATCCCCGACTTGCCCGAATTTAGTGGCACTGGAATCGCCTTCACTATTTCTCCCACAACCCGGCTAACTACAGCTGTAGCTGCACAGTTCATGGGCCTGTTCAATGCCACCAGTGACGGAAGTCCATCGAACCATATTGTTGCCGTAGAGCTTGATACAGTCCTTAATGCAGAACTTGGTGACAAGGATGACAACCATGTTGGAATCGACATCAACAGCTTGAGGTCTAATGAATCTGCCTATGCAGCTTATTTTAGTAAAGAGAATGGTGGGTTTAAGAATTTGAGCCTTGGAAGTGGGGAACCAATACAGGTTTGGATAGAATATGATGGGGTAGATAAACAACTTAATGTGACATTATCTCCGATCAACATGATAAAATCTGAAATCCCACTCCTGTCATCGACTATCGATCTCTCACCGATAATATTGGACTCCATGTACGTGGGATTCTCTTCGGCTACCGGCACCATGACGGCATCCCATTACATTCTGGGATGGAGCTTTAAGATGAATGGATCAGCCCAAGGACTAGATATCTCGCGCCTTCCTTCACTTCCACGAATAGAACCCAAAGACAGATCAAAGGTTTTGACAATTGGGTTACCCTTAATTGTGGTAGTCTCTGCATTCATGGCACTATCTTTTATTGTTCTATCAGTGAGAAGGAAGATGAAATTTGCTGAAGTACTTGAAGATTGGGAATGTGAATACAAGCCTCATCGGTTCATTTACAAGGATCTGTACATGGCTACTAAGGGCTTCAGAAACAGAGAGCTTCTTGGGATAGGAGGTTTTGGTAGAGTGTATAGAGGCGTATTGCCAAGATCTAAGATCAAAATAGCAGTTAAGAGAGTCTCACATGAATCAAAACGAGGAATGCAAGAGTTCATTGCAGAGATAGTAAGCCTTGGCCGGCTGCACCATAGAAACTTAGTACAGCTCCTTGGATATTGTCGGCGCAAAGGAGAGCTCTTATTGGTCTATGATTACATGCCCAATGGAAGTCTAGACAAGTTCCTTTTCGATGAAAAGAAGACACTGACCTGGGCTCAAAGATTTCATATAATCAAGGGGGTAGCATCAGGACTGTATTACTTACATGAGAAATGGCACCAAGTTGTTGTCCACAGAGATATCAAAGCAAGCAACATCTTGTTAGATGGTGAAATGAATGCAAGAATAGGTGATTTCGGCCTTGCCAGGCTCTATGATCATGGAACTGATCCGAAGACTACCCACGTGGTTGGAACTGTGGGTTATTTGGCTCCAGAACTTTCAAGAACTGGAAAGGTGACAACAAGCACCGACGTATTTTCATTTGGAGCTTTTATGCTTGAGGTTGCTTGTGGGAGAAGGCCTATAGACAGGAGGTCATCAGCGGAAGTTCTGATTCTAGTTGATTGGGTGTTGGAGTACTGGAAGAATGGAGCTATTTTAGAGGTGAAGGATCCAAAATTGGGAAGTGATTTTGTGGCGGAAGAAATGGAGCTGGTATTGAAGCTTGGATTGCTATGCTCACACCCTGTGCCTGCGGCAAGGCCTACCATGCATCAAATAATGCAATTTCTAGACAACAACATGAATCTCCCTGCATCCTTTTTAGATAGCTTTTGTGTTGGTGTTTTGAATAGGCGGAATGTTGAAACTGATTCACATGGCACCAACATGACTGATTCTTCTATGTTTGCATATCCATCATCAGCAGCAGATTCACAACTGTCTAGAGATCATTGATATTCCAGTACTGTTGTATCAAATTCTCAAATCTTTTGGTCATTCATTTGCTCTTTTATGTATTGTTTGTTTTGCTGATGAAACAGAACTATGGTCTTTATTTGTGATCAAGTGGATATCATAAATGTAGCACAAGAGAATGCAGTCTTTTGGATATATGTAATTTCATAATCCTCCTTGTTGTAGTGCAGCCTATTCCATTACTGGTTTTTTTTTTTTTCTTTTTTTGCAGAAATGGATAGTTCATTAAAAAAAAGGATTAGATACGGGAGAAAAAGATAGGATACCTATCAGGTCCCAGGATACCAAAAAGGGGGACCTTGATGATAAAAGTAAGTAGCAGATGATGGAAGTAGCTACCTGGGAAGTTAAAGGAGCCACTTCCCACCACACACAGGAGATTGGGAATCTCCCTAGGGATTTAAGGCTTCCCCAAAGCACAAAAAAGCAATAGCTTGAATACAACCAACCAAAATAAACAAACCATTGGGGGTTGTAGGATCTTATACACCCACTGAGCTACCTTTCCTACCAAAACCAATTGATGATGGTAGAGGCACAACTCAATGTTTTTAAGACATTCGACATCGCACCTACGGGCCTATTTTTAGAGCGGTCATAGGGAGCAGTGTGGCACACCTCTGCCTAATTGGGGTCATCGTCCACTTTGGGAACTAGCTATGCATGGAAGAATGATTCCCTGGTCCTACTCCCAGAGCTCCCTGCTCCCTCCATCCCACTAGCACATGCAACAGCCAACGATGTCGATCCCGACACGTGCAAAGAAGTTTGAGTCATGAAGAAAGTACGGTGGTAGATAGCTGTGTTGTTGATTTCTTCTTCATACAAATACTGAAAGTCTTGAGTAAACCATCGGAAAGGTTACCATGATGGGGTTGATCGCTTTAGAGAGTGCATCAGCCACCTTGTTAACCGAGCATTTGTAGCAAATGACAAACCAAAGATGTTGTTCTGTTAAAAGGTTTATAGTCTGTTTTCATTCCGGCATCATGGTCTAGCTCAGCCTGCCGGATGCCTGCATTACTGGATTGCTTACTGCACTGTACAGTTTCTATTTAACTGTATTAGGTTTCCAGCTTTTTGTTTCTCTGAATTAAATGAATGCATTCCTCTTCTTTTTTGCTAAAGAATATAAAGAATTAGAAATTTTATTTCTTTCTTTATAGTTTGCCTGTAGTTGAGGTTGTGAACATTTTCCTTTGATGTGTTTGGTTTTGTGAGGGGTATGCCTCTCTGTAAGGTCTACCCTAATTAGAGATAGATTCCGTTTCTGTAATCTATATTTGAAGAAATAAAGGCATTACTTATTCTTAAAAAAAGAATATAGATAAGTAATTGGGCTAATCGTTTATCTATTGCTAATCAGTGGTTTATCATCACTGTCATACTTTACTTCCCAGAAAATTGTCTTGCTTTTTTTTTTCTTTTTTTACTATTTTTGGACTAAATAATTTTTAAGACAATGACTAAACCCGTACAACGTATCCCTGGAACCATCCCCTGATGGAACAATGCCTTGATCATCACATTAGTCATATAGTTGGCAACTATATGCATCTCCCTACATTGCAAAAATAATAGACCCGAATCCATGATGTCTTGTTCACATCCTGCCCACAGCTCTGTGCTCGCACTCATCTAAATAGGCCCTACACAGAAATCTTCAATTTTGAAATTTTTGATCAGCACTCTCCTGAACTTCTACTGTCCTCTTCTCTCCAAAGACGGTGCCACCCATTCAAGTCTATAGATTGGAATATGCTAACAATTTTTTATTGGATGCTTGATAGCTTCCAGAAGATGTGAACAACATGATTCATACCAAAATTCAACCTTCTAGTAAATTTTTTCATCTGTTTCCTCTCTTACAGATAATTGTCATCCCTTTCAATCAAATTTTCCATTGACAATAATTTCTTTATCGCTCCTGCGTTTTCAACCACCCACCCAAATTTTCAACACCAAATCCTCCTCAAAGATGACATGATTTAAATTTGGGTCAGTATTAAATGATTTCTTTGATAGAAAATTCAGGCTAGTTCGAGGGATATTTTTACACCAATGTGATATCTGCAGTTTTGACCCTCCAGACCATTGACCATGTGGGCAAATGCCTTGACATAAATCTATAATTTATCTCATCAGTCATTTTATTTTTCTCTTATTGTCAGATAGCATTCTCTTTCTCATTAAGTTATATGTTGAAACTTTTGTTATCGGTCTCATGTTATGACTTTAGGCACGTTTGGCAGCAGCGGCCAAAATGGTTTCTCTCTCTCTCTCTCTCTCTCTCTCTCTCTCTCTGGATGAAGCTATAACATGCTAGCTACACATGACTGCAAGAGAATGAAATAGAGAGTATTGCGTTTGAGGTTAAATTACAAATGTTTTCCAAAATTCTACCGTTGTGTTTGTTTCTCTTGTTAGAACTCACAGTTTCACAAAGTGAGGATTTCACGTACAATGGATTCCGTCATGCTAACATGAGCCTGAGCGGCACCGCAGAGATCACACCAAATGGCCTCCTGAAGCTCACCAACACTTCAAGGCAACTAAAGGGTCATGCCTTCTATTCCTTTGCCCTTCCATTCAAGAATTCTTCAAATGATAATGCTCTCTCATTTTCCACAGCTTTCGTCTTTGCAATCTTCACCCATGTTCGTGACTTGAGTGGTGCAGGGATGGCCTTCGTAGTCTCCTCCACGAATGTGCTCCCTAGAGCTGCCGCTGCACAGTATCTGGGTCTTACCAACCCTGCTACGAATGGGAATTCCACAAATTTTATCTTTGGTGTTGAGCTTGATACAGTTCAAAACACTGATCTGGGAGACATCGATGACAACCATGTTGGGATCGATATCAACAGCGTCAGGTCTAACAAATCCTCCCCTGCAGCTTATTTTGCAAATGACAATGGAGGGATCAAGAACTTAAGCCTTAGAAGTGGAGAAATGATTCAGGCTTGGGTGGAATATGATGGCATAAAACAGCAACTCAATGTAACATTATCTCCTATCAATTTGCCTAAACCCACTCGGCCCCTCATATCAATGATCATCGATCTTTCACCTATAATCTTGGACCGCATGTATGTGGGGTTTTCTTCTGCTACAGGCCCAATAGTAGGCACTCATTATATTTTAGGATGGAGCTTTAAGATGAATGGAGTTGCTAAATCACTTGATCTCTCACGTCTTCCTAAGCTTCCTCGTAGGGGACCCAAGGAGAAATCAAAGTTCCTAACAATTGGGTTGCCTCTAATTCTGGTGCCGTCTATATCACTGATCATCTTTGGAGTTGTATATATGGTGAGAAGAAAGATCAAATTTGCCGAAGTACTTGAAGATTGGGAGAACGAATATAAGCCCCATAGGTTCTCATACAAGGATCTATTCATCGCCACGAAGGGCTTCAGAGACAGCGAGCTTCTAGGCAGTGGAGGTTTTGGCGGGGTGTACAGAGGCATGTTGCCAACTTCCAATAAGGATATAGCTGTGAAGAGAGTCTCTCATGAATCAAGACAAGGGATGAGAGAGTTTGTTACAGAGATTGTGAGCCTAAGCCGCCTTTGCCACCGCAACTTGGTCAAGCTGCTTGGCTATTGCCGGCGTAAAGGAGAGCTCCTCCTAGTTTATGAATTCATGCCCAATGGAAGCCTTGATAAGTTCCTCTTTAATGAAAACAAAACTCTAGATTGGGCTCAGAGATTTCAAATTGTGAAAGGAGTAGCTTCAGGACTGTTCTATTTGCATGAGGAGTGGGAGCAGGTTGTTATTCATAGAGACATCAAAGCTAGCAACATTTTGTTAGATGGTGAATTAAACGGTAGATTAGGCGACTTTGGCCTTGCAAGGATGTATGATCATGGAACTGATCTCCAAACTACCCATGTGGTTGGGACCTTAGGCTATCTTGCACCTGAGCTTGCTAGAACCGGCAAGGCGAGTACAAGCACAGACATGTTCGCTTTCGGGGCCTTTTTGCTTGAGGTCGCTTGCGGGAAGAGACCGATAGACCAACAATTCTCAGCAGAGAAGCCAATTTTAATAGCCTGGGTATCTGAGTGTTGGAAAAAAGGGGCAATCCTAGAGGCCATGGACCCAAAATTGAACACTGGTTGTGGGGCGGAGGAGATAGAATTGGTCTTGAAGCTAGGCCTTCTATGTTCACATCCAGTGCCAGCCGCTAGGCCGAGCATTCGGCAAGTGGTGCAATGTCTGGATGGCAATGCTAGTCTGCCTGAATTGTTGTTAGACTCTTTCAACATTGATGTGCTACCATTGGTGCAAACAGAAGGTTTCGATGACATTGTCATGTCCTATCCAATATCAGCACAATCATCATCGGCGGAGTCACTCCTCTCCGGGCGTTAGTAACTCTCCAGGAGCTCTAGTCATGGATTTCCTTGGATGACTACTCCAAATGCTCTTTGTATGTGTTTCTTATATTGATAGTGTTGTTTTTCAGTGATCTGAGAGAGAGCTAACCCCTGTTGTATATATGTCAATGTTGTTTGTCAATAATTTAAGATGGAGATTTAGATGGAGAGGGCTAAAATTTTCAAACAAGCTTTATGTTGGGTTTTTGTCTTATATTTCGGGTTATGTCTTAGACTGCTAGACCTAGGCCGTGGATATAAGTATATTGCTGAACCATATAAATCTTTCATGTGTATTATTGTGTACTTGTCTATTCTTGTATATAGCTTTAATTGTCGATTGCAAGTTGCAAGTTATACGCTTTCACACATGCACAGCAAGTGGTATCAAAGCCGAGGTTGTGCCATGCAATTGACGGAGATTCTGTGTGTTATTCCGGAGAAGGTTAGGCTCCGTTGCTGCTTTGAGAGAAGGAGAGGACTTCCTCTTGGATGATTGCTGCAGTGAGTGAGCTCCAGTTCCGGTAGAGGAATCACATAGAATCCAAGTTGTGGTTTGTCTCTGTTTTGCAGAAACCATAACTTGTGGCCACCATTTTGATTAGTTTCTGTTTGTAGAAACTAGAAGAGAGAGACACATTAGAAGTCACGTGTTGGTGACTGGTAGTAGATTTGTTTCCTTGAGAAAGAATATAGATCTTGTCTTTGTCGACAAGTGCGGAGAGGAGATTTTAAGGAAAAAAAGAAAAGAGGAAAGTGCTGCTTGGGTTTGGATCTGAACAAAGAAGAAATAGGATTTCTTTCCTGTTTCGGATTGTTTGATTGCTGATGAAGAAGACCAGTGAAGGGGATCCAGAATCTTGGATTTTGCAGGTCTTGGGGGCACGCCGGTTGCTGTTGTCGTCTCGCTGGTTGCTGCTGCGTCTTGCCACTTCTTCGTCTCCATTGACACGCCGGACTCGAGGAAGCAGACCAGTCTTGGTCTCCAGTGCTTGAACCGAATAGGCTTCGGTCACCTGTTGCAGACGCCAGGAAGACGGAGGAGGAGAAGGGTGTGGGCCTAGGTTGCTCTGTCCAGGTCCAGGTCGGTTGGGTTAAGTACTAGCCTACGCAGCCTAGGCAGCAGCATAGGTTATAGGTTGGGTTGGGTCAGGTTAACCTGATCCGTGTGCAGAGTCCAGCCCGCTAGCAGATGCAGGGCTGACATCAGAGGTACAGTCAACGGCATTTTGACTGGAATGGATGGCTGAAAAGTTTTTCTACGATATCTTGATCATCTGGTGTTTGATTGGAGATTTATTTGCGTCGATGAACTTATTTTGAGCAGATCTACGTAGTGAAAGAGAGAGATTGGCTATTTGACAATCAAGAAGGAGGTTTGACCAATTGAAGTGTAGAAAATTATTTCTGGGATATCGGAGTCATTCAGACTCGGATTTCAAATCCATTTCTTCAAATGTGCTCGTGGTGACGAGATTTATAATATGATGTAGAAATTTTGTAGAAATGAAAGCAAAATTTAAAGTTGAAAATTTCAACGGCAAAAATGATTTTGACTTATGGCGCATGAGGATGAATGTTTTGTTGGTTTAGAAAGGACTGCAGAAAGCATTGAAGGGAATAATGCCCTTCTTGCCATAATGTCAAAAGACGAAAAGGAGGATATGCTAGAGAAGGCATATGGAATGATTTTGTTATGCTTGAGCGGTGAAGTGCTGCAAAAGGTTGCTCAAAAGAAAACCATTACTTGGTTGTGGGTGAGATTAAAGAATCTATGTATGCCCAAGTCTCTGACAAACTGTTTGCACCTGAAGAAACGATTGTTCATTCTTTAGATGCAAGAAGGTATGTCCCTTAATACCCATTTTGATGCATTTGATAAAATTATCATAGATCTAGAAAATATTGATGTTTCAATTGATGATGAGGACCAAGCTATTATATTCTTTACCACCCTTATATGAGTATTTTGGTGATACCATGATGTATGGTAGAAATACTCTTTCAGAAAAATATATAGAGGCAACCTTGAACTCTTAGAAGTTGAAGAAAAGGTTATGCCTGAAAACAATGCTAACTCTAGTGAGAGTTTGGTTGCAAGAGAAAGTACAAAAGACTCCAGTAACAAAGGCAAATATAGATCTCAGTGTAAATTCAATAGAAAGAATATTGAATGTTATTAGTGCCATAAAAAAAGGCACATACAAAAGAACTATCCTGATAAGCAGAGAAAAAGGAAAGAAATAAAAGATTCATCCTCAGAAGATTCAATCAGTGTTGCAGAGGGAAAATCAGGTTTTGATGTCGACAGTGCAATTTCTGTGATTACAAACGATATTCTTCATCAAGATGAATGGATTTTTTATTCTCCATGTTCCTACCATATGTGTTCAACGGTGATAGCGTCTTGATAGGCAACGATGTTGCATGTAAAATGGTTGCAATCGGAACAATTAGAATAAAGATGTCTTATGGAATCATCATAACATTGGCAGAGGTTCAGCATGTCCCTGATTTGAAAAAGAATCTTATTTCTATCGGTGCTTTGGACTCCAACAGTTGTAGGTTCTCAGCTAAAGGTCGAGTCATGAAGGTTGTGAAGAGCGCTTTAGTTCTTCTGAGAGGCAATAGAGTTAAAAACTTATATGTTTTGCCCCGAAATACTATTTTCAAGTGGAGCTACAGTGTCTTCACTAGATGACCATGAATTCGTTTCAACGCGTTTACGGCACTTGCATATGGGTAACATAAGTGAGAAGAGCTTGATAATGCTGAGTAAGTGAAATTTGCCATGTGGCACAAAGACAGTCAAGTTGGACTTTTGTGAGAAATGCATATTCGAAAAACACCGCAGAGTCAATTTCAAAACTGTTATTCATCGTACGAAAGGTATACTTAATTATGTTCATTCAGATGTGTGGGGTCCTAACAAGGTTTATTCTAAGGGTGGGTCTCGGTTTCTGTTGACTTTTATCGATGATTATTCAAGGAAAGTCTAGGTTTATACACTAAAGATGAAGGATCAGACTTTTAAAACATATAAGCGACGGAAGGCAACGGTTAAGCAATAGACTAGCAAGAAGGTGAGGAAGTTAATAACAAATAATGGTAAGGAGTACAGATCCAATGAGCTTGAAAACAATTGCAAAGATAGAGACATAGTTCAGCATTACACCACCACAAGAACTCCACAGCAGGATGGAGTTGCAGAGAGGATGAATAGAACGATTTTGGAAAGGCTCATTGTATGTTGTTTGCTGCAAGATTGTCCAAAGACTTTTAGGCTGATGCAGTACACGCTGCAAGCTACTTAGTTAACAGGTCTCCACACTCAAGGATTTGTTGCAAAACACTGGAAGAAATGTGGTCAGGTAATCCAACTGATTATTCTAACTTGAGGTTTTCGGTTGTCCAGCATATGCTCATGTGAAAACGAATAAATTAGAACCAATGGTTGCGAAGTGCATCGTAGTTAGATATACTTATGGCATGAAAGGATACAGGCTGTGGTGGACTGATCGGGATTTACCCAAATTTATCATCAATAAGGATGTTATATTTCATGAAGATGTTTTACTCAATGCAAAAAAGCAGATGGAGAATACAAAAATAGGTAGCAGTAGTGGCACCGTTCAGTTAGACTCAGATATTCCAATTTGGAAGAAGAGTGCTTCCAACTCCTCCCGGGATTCTAAGGATAGTCAGATTGAACAACAGATAGGTAGACGCTAGAGAGTGAGGAAACCACCAATCAAATACAGTTTTAAGGATATGTTGGTGACATATGATGTGGTTGCATATGTGTTGACGGTTGAGACATCCATGTATCCGGAGTCGGTGTCAGGGCAAAAAATTGGTCAACAGGCAACAATTATAGCTGAAAAGATGGAGTCTCTTGATGATGGCAATCAGGCTATTGGATGTAAGCGGGTCTATGACGATGAGAAAGGAACTTCTCATGCTGGTGGAGAAAAATTTTAGATTCCTGATTACGTATGCAATTCGGAGAAATCATCGTACGGGTAGAAGCAAACTTTTAGACAATGGTACAAGCGATTTGGGGCATTCATAATGAAACTAATTAAGGACAAGTTCAAATCTTACTTGGAATTGATCCGTGTCACTCATCATTGAAGAGTGAAGACTGTGCTTAGTGCTAGTGGGCACAAGGACGTACCTTTCAATGACCTACATGGAGCTGAAGACATTGTTGTTTGTTCTTTTGGTGGCTTGAGTTTTATGAAATCTAAGCCAAGGTGGAAATTGTTGGGTTTTTATCTTTTATTCCTGGTTCACCGGATTGTTCCATAGGGTTAGTCTTAGACTGGGCTTTGGGTCAAAAGTATTTTAGTGTTTGTACCGGGCTTAAGGGCTAAGAAAGAGAGAGTTATATATAATGTAACTTGTAACTCTAAACCTAAAACAAAAGAGTACAGTAAAAAAATAGAGTTCTTTTTTGGCTGGAGACATAGGTATCTCGCCAAACCACGTAAATCTCTCATATATGCTCTTGTGAGCTTGTCTCTTCTTATATGTGGCTTGATTGTCAATTGCAGGTTACGCGCTTCCACACGTACAAAAATATTGTGACCAAAATATCTATATGATAACTGCTTAAAAAAGAAATGAAAAAGAAATATGCAAGCATAGGCTGTGGCTTCTAAATGCAACTGAACTACTGAAATGTGCCATGGCTTAATATGTAACCACTAGAAGGGCTCACGCTGGGCTGAGATCGGCCTAAGCCCACTTTTCCTGTTTATGATAAGGCTTATAATAATAACTTGAAATAAGGATCGCTATAGGTCTGGTCTGGCCAGCTCCAGCTATATCCAGACCCAAATGACCAAAATGTCATTGGTTTTGGGTCCAAATATGGGTGCAAGTCAAGTTTCTAATGCCCAAACCAAAATAAAGTCTTGGGGATTGGGTTGAGCTCCAATTTGAGAGAGAGAGAGAGAGAGAGAGAGAGAGAGAGAGAGAGTATTATTATATAAACTATATATATTTGTAAAAATAGTACTCATTTATGATGCATTATCATCGTCATAGTCATCATACACATTTATTATGCATCATCATCTTTATAGTGGATGTCAGCCCAAGAATATCATGAATATATACAAATACAAGTAGTTTAAGCTGCGAGAATTGTAAGTTAATATATATATATATATATATATTTATTGTTTACACGGGATTAAAGTAAGAGAGTCATCTCATCAAGAACTACGGTACTTAACTAATTAAATACACTATTGTAACGCTTAAAGTAAAGACATACCGAAAAAGCTACTCTTTTCCCTTGAACATCTATACCACTAGAATGTTTCGTAGTGGTTGGTATGACTAGTATTATTTTTAAGGTCTATGCTTTGAATTTTCTTTAAGTGTTTTAGTTGATACATAGTGCTTATAGGTGGTGCCATATATTTGGGATTTTATGTTGGGCCTCCAATGTTTGTGAGGCAGAGTCAAGAGGTCCCCCATCATAAAAAAATAGAAATAATAACAATAAATAAAAATAAAAAATCTATTCTACTAGAGCTTTGTCGATTCCCCTTTCTTCATCCTATCTACCGTTGTTGCTGCTACTTGTGGCTTTTCTATCCTCATTGTATGCAGCCAGTGCACGGGCTACTTGATTTACCCAACTTTTGCACAGTTGAGTGGCCCAATGTGTAATCTGTCTGAGAAGGCCCTAAAATGCCCTAAAATGTTTTTATTATGGTATAGATGAGATTTCAAGAAAGGGTTCTGTTTTGTTGAATTGATTCAATGAGGAGCAAACATTCTCCTTCAATTATAAAATTATCAATGAGGAACTTGTATGCCAGTTGAAGGCCGCAAAGTAGGGGAATAAGACCTCTGTCTTTACAAAAGAATGTGCATTTATCAGGCCAACATACGCCATAATTGGGTGACCTTATGATTTTTTATTATTGCACCAATGGTTGGGATACTATCATCAAGTCTGATATGCCCCATCGAAAGGATGCTAGAGAGGGAGGGTCCATTTTGATGCAGTATTACCCACAGCAGCTCCAAGAGATTTTTGGAGTAAAAATGCAGCCCATCTTTGAAATATATTGGCTAAAAGGTAAGTGTATTACAGAGAAAAGGGGAAAGATACATGGGCTTTAGCCAATTAGCCCCCAAAAGGAGAGATCCAACTAAGAAGACGTGGTAGAGCCAAAAATTGAGGAACAAAGAAAACAGAGTAGGAACGGACTAAACAAAAAGAAATGTTAAACTTCTATATATATACATATATATATATATAGGAATTCTCAAAAACTCTTCATTTAAAATTAGGAAGTTTTTATCCTTTTGACATATCCAACAAAAATTTTCTACCTCACAAGTATAAAGCAAAAGAATATATGAAGACGGCTACAAAATGCCCCGGACATTGCACCACTTGCCGCGTATACATGGTGAGATTTTCTATTTATATAGAAGAACTCCCCTTCCATCAACCAATAAAATGTGGAGAGAAGTTTAGAAAGATTTGCTTAGCTGAATTATTACCCACACATGAAAGAAAGTCTACATTTCCTGTTTTATAGTGCTAACTTCCCTATTTTTTCGTCTTTTTTTTTTAACGGAAGATGTCTTGACACTGCTTTTTTTCCTCCCTTATTAGAGTATATATGGTGAGATTCATAGCTCTCGCTGGTGGGTCAATATGGAATATCTAAACATATAAAAATTAGAGGCCCCAGTTGTTAAATACCTTGATTGCCTTCACTAACTTTCAATCATACAAGAATTGGGTCCACCATGAGATGGTTCACTATATAAAAATGCTTTCTCAAGATCTGGTGGTGGGCCACTATTAATTAGATTGTTTATTATATGAATTTTTTTTTAAATTTGATGGTTGGCCATTGGGTTAAAATCTGGTAAGCGCATAAACCAAATGGGTCCATTTTACTTGACATGTTTGGATTTTCATAAGTGAGACCCTTGGGGTTTAATGTCAAATTTATCACTATATAAAGCATCCTTCATAATATGATGGTGGGTCCTCTTGTAGTGAAATTAGGTGAAGGAATACCAAATGGGTCTATATAATTTGACACATTTGGGTTCTCATAAATGACACTTAGAGAAATGCCATCAATTTCTTGTGAGTGTTAACTTTAATTGGAAAGAGATTTGCTGTAGGGTTTTAAAGA
The DNA here is from genome assembly GCA_037013555.1 of Sextonia rubra. Classification (NCBI taxonomy): domain Eukaryota; kingdom Viridiplantae; phylum Streptophyta; class Magnoliopsida; order Laurales; family Lauraceae; genus Sextonia; species Sextonia rubra. Next base: position 130,922,816 of record JASUAD010000001.1, read on the forward strand.
GCAAATATAAAAGATAATATGCATTGTTAATGGCGTTTTCTTCATTAGTTGGTTGTTAAAAGAGGGGCAGAAACACCCATTTTTATGGAGGGCAGTTTTTTAAAATTCTCCATATATACATATATATATGTATGAATATGCTCCTATATATATACCTTAAATATTAAGTTTTGCCCCAATCATAAGTACTTGCACCTTCATCTGTGGCCTACAAATCCAGTTCATTCGAATTGATACAAAGTCGATCCAACGGTCCAATAAATTTGAATTTGACCAAAACATAGGGCGTATAACTATTAAGGGGGTCTTTATGTACTACAAGATTTGAATTGGGTGATAGATGGGCCCCACCTAGAATTCTCACAAAACAGTGATGAGAACTAATTCTCATAGGACTATTTTCCATACATATATAAGGAGTATTCATATACATATGTCCCTCGCCATTTTGATAAGAGCCACTTCTTTTTTTGGACCTATCAAGATAAAAAATGTGTAATGACATATGAGGTTTTATCCTTCTGCGCATTAATACTTTTCAAATGGTAAGGGGCATTTGCATATAAATATTGTCCTATATATTTATAGCATCAGATCAAGAGACAGTCCTATAATGACAATAGGAGTCTGAAAGGTGTTCTGATAGGTGTCTGTTGACCCAGCTCAATTGCCCCGAAAATCATTTTACAAGGATAGAAGGGCTGGAATTTTAAAAGATATTCATTTGTAGCCTTCAAAATGTATGGAAAAGGGTACTTCCCATTATTTTGCCATTTGAGTTGACATTGCAGAACCGTTATGTGAATGATGTTTATATGGTAAGTGTTGTGATTGTGTCTGGTAGGTATGCCTAGACCTGTTGTGTATGAGAATAGTAGGTGATCAACTATTTTCAAGGCTTGTGGGCAGTGGCACAACTAGCTTAAATATGCAGCTATGTGTAGTCATTAGTCAAGCATGGAGTGTTCAACAGGCAAACATCTATAATTTTAATGAAACGGGCAAAGACCATGATCTGATCCATGAAATTTGAGGATCTATTGGAGGTAGATTCAATTCCTTATAAATTGCTCTAATCGATCATGTATAGACTTACCCTGCCGGATTCCAAAAACCCATATAAAAATTTTGGATTTGATGCCGAAGTTCGGACGAAAATCATTGGTTTACCACCAATACCCACATGAAAATGTAGGGTTCGACCCTAAAGCCCAACTACCAATTGAGGTCAGCCCTAATTAAAGAAAAATCCTGAAGCCACCATGTAAAATCTGGCGCATCTACCTAACAAAAAGTGTGTGGTGGGACTTAGCCCTCCCAGATGAAATAGGAACGAGTAACCAGACCTCAAATAGTCTATTATGCAACCCAATCCCATTGCAGGGTTTGGTCTACTTTGCATGTGAGGTCTCCACTAATCTCTGAAAACATCTATACCTTATATGGTGTATATAATCATAAAAATTGGTATGATAATTTCATCACTATACCTTGGCTATATGCCCCAATTTGCTCAAGTGAGCCTCACTTTTGGTCACAAATAATTGTACGTATCAATTACATTCAATAAATTAGTATAGTGCAATTCCAAGAAATAGATTACTTAGGTGAATAGCAATTGAAGAAAAGTCAAATTTGGCCTTGCGTAAGTGGTGAGATTATATTGTTGATATTGTCTCACGTGCTAAAAAAAAGGTGGGTTCTCACTTGATGATGTCCCTGTTAGGAGCGTGTATATGTTGGAGCGTATGCTAATAGAATGGAATCAACCATCAATCAACATAATCTCGCGAGGAAAAAATTACACACAGACAAGAAACATAAGGATTTATGTGGTTCACTTAAAGAGAGCTATGTCTACACACACAGAGACGTTATCATCTTTAATATGACAAGTAAAGGCACACAAAGACTCCCCCGCTCTCATCGTCTTCATTACGCGGTGTTAATCTTAATTATAATGTAGTCCTTGGTTAATCTAATGGGCCCATTCAGTTAACTCGGAATATAAAATATATACTCAACAGCCTTCACCTTGGCTCGAGCCACAAAGGGATGAAACCAACATATCTTCATGTACCTCGCTGACAAGTAAGTCATTGTACTAACAGTGCAATCTTCTTCAACATTCTAACTTGTTAAATCAATACATGAACTTTAAAAAAAGTTCATCTTTTCATCAAATTTCACCTCAAACTTAATGCTCGAAAACATTGATAAGTCCAAATAATTTTTGGATCACTTATAAACCAACCTTCAAATAGCCTATGTTCTCCGTTAACCTTGTAGATTTCACCGTTACGAATGAACAAAAAAAAAAAAGTAGTGTGATTTCGAGTCCGAATGAGTTCAAAATATGCATTTCAATTCTAGCCATTAATTGTGGTTAAATCTATCCTTTGATCGTACTGCTGACGTCACATTGCTATCACAGGTTTCATATTGTTGGGCTTCTACAGTGAAATGTTGGGTTGGGACTGACTTGACCTGACTTGCACCCCACTGGCGACCAGGGACCAAAAATCACCATGGTGATTCAGAGCACCATAACCTAAGATCTTATCTGTCAGCTTCGGCCTCTTTCTTCCAAACAGGCACTGGCGATGGCGGGCGACGGCCAACGAGGCAACGACTAGAGACCGCGTAGCTGGTGCATGGACGGCGGCGACGGAGGTCGGCCGCAGCATATTCCGGTGACCCCGTTTTTTATTTACGAGAGAACAAATGGAGTCTTGATTCTGTGTCTTCCGTCCAAAACGAGAATGCAATGACGAGGTGTCGTGGCCCACTTCAAGATTTGACCAAATTAAAATCTGTCGCTCCACACACCACAACACTGCAAACCGAGACGACCTTTGTTATCTGTATTTTCAACAAATCCAAGCCGAACCCAGCCGGTTCTTCTTCTGCAAATCACGCAAAAAAGTGGCCCACCATTAGATCAATAGCAAACCCATTTTGATTCTCCAAGTGCAGCGCTTTAAACGCCGATCTGAGCTGCAACAGGCTATGCAAACCATAGGCCTGATTCTCTGCGTCTTTTCTTCTTCGGGCGCGATCAGTTCTCCGGTTTGCAAGAAAGATCGAAACCACGCCAAACGGATCTGAACCTCAGAACTGTAACTCAGGCCTTCGATCGCACATCCCCATGATTAAGGATTGACGACGGATGTCATCTTCAATATTACAAGTATGAAGACACTCTCACTCTCTCATCCTGATCGACACCAAGAGAGCGATCTTTCTAACACGACGGGTCAGAGATCTCTCGCCTTCTCCAACACGATCTACGTTATAATGTACATGATACATATAATTTTCAATATTTTGGCCTCCAAAAAAAGCATTGGTATAAAGACTAAAATACCTTTAATTTTAATATAATCCTTGGTTAATCCGATATACTAATCCAATTAATCCAGAATACAAGACATATACCGAATGGTCCCTAATAAAGACAATCAAAAAGAAAAAGAAACTTAGGAGAAACGGTCTGATGTCTATTTAAATAACATATATCAAACAATTTATATGAAAAATGATCTAATTTCTAAGAGTTTTGCATTGTTTTAATCCCTTGATCCCATAAAGAAGGGCAATATCATGTTTATAAACGATGGTGGTAGAGAAAATATTATGTGTATAGTATTTAAAAAAGTGATTTCTTTAAGCCGTAGTAACGGTCTAGTTGAACTGCATATACTAAAAGATTTATTTGAAAAAAGGGCCAAATGTCTAAACATAGGATTGAATTCTGCATTGATAAAATCCTTAGCATTAGGTTTAGAATTGGTGGTAAAATTTCTTTCAGCCCTGGTCTAACTTTGGCACCCGAGGGTAGCATAGGAGCCTGGGTATTTTGAGTCCGTCGAGAGCTCTAAGGGCTTTGACTTTATATAGATCTAACCCGCATATATGATGGTAGGGCCTACCCCAGCCAGGGCCAACAGCGCAATCTCCAATTCAAGAGACAATGACAGAGACAAAATTTTCTTTTCGGGGGGCAAGTGATAGTCGACTAACGTACAATACAAGAGTAGGATTTTTTTCAACAAAGATTAATAATATTTATATATTCGTTGATTTTTTATATCATTTAAAAATAACTTTATTTATTATTTGAGGAACTTTTACTATTTTTTCAAGGAAAATCCTAAATTTGGAAATACTAAAATATTTTAAGACACAGTTTCTCAAAACTTTTGAAGACACTTAATATTCAATTATAATAGGGCTTACTATAATAAATTCAAATAGCTCAAAATGATTATTTACTCTTTTGTGACTCGAAGTTGTATCCCACTCTAATTAAAGTAAGAACTCTATCGGATTGATCATATATTAACAAATCTTCTCATATTTAATTAATGAAAATATGTTGATTTGTTACTTCTAACCATTTAATGGGCCACGGTACTTAAGATAGACACTTGTAATTATTTGATAGGCCGCGATACCTGTGGTAGGTATGGATTATTGAGTGCATGCCACTAATAACCATTAACCTAATGCCATAAAAAAAAGGTGAAGGATCAAGGTGTAATATCTATATTACTTAGAATAAATGACATATGTTTAAGTGGACTTTACTCAAATAAAGGTTGATATCACTATAAGCTTGGGTACATCATATTTTAAATGTATGATTAAATATGGTAGGCCCAACTCCTCTTAGAATCTAAAGATGGATAGCCAAGATGGCTAAACCCAACTGCTTGAAAATGCCATGGAGAAATGTATCTTATGGAGACTTGCAGTTTGAAGAAAAAAGGGAGGAAAGAAATGATTTGTTCCTTAAACTCTTCATACAAGTTGGAGTTATGTTCTGAAAATAACGAGAAGACAAAATTGACTTTAAAATCTTAAAGATTCTATCCTTTTTTCAAAGAAAAAAAGAATAAATAAGGAGGAAAAACATGCCATTAATTCAAACAACTTTAAAAACCTTTAAACCTTATAAGCTCCAAAACAAAGAACGTGAGAGTTGCCCCTCTCGACCTCCCCACGCTCCATCCCTTGCAAGAGAGTTGTTCATATATATTCCTTGTCTTCGACATGTTTCCACAAGTGGGAATCGGTTGGTTGCAGAGTGCAATAGAGTAAAAGGACCGGGCGAAAATATTTCTGGGCAAGACAAGTGGAACACATTATGATGGTGGAATAAATCACCGGACCATGTGCCCAATAGAATATTGTGACTGTAGCTGCCTTGATGTCGTTCAATCCTATTAAGTAAAGTGAGCCCCAAGGCCATTATAGTGAGGGCGTTGATGTGTGCATCCGCAGGGTATTGTGTGTCATAAATATGTTGTGGTTGGTTTTAAAATATGATGATCCCACACTTTGACCCGTCTCATTAATGTAGGTTTGTTATTGAGTGAAGTGTCCAAGTGTCTGTATAACTGAAGAACAAGAAATCAAATGTAAATGTGTTAGATGGCTTGGAATCTCTGACTTCGAGAGTATGAGTGATCTCACTCGGCAGGATATTATATGTTGAAAGAAATCCGTGACCAATATCATATGAGATTACACTTGAGGGTGGGGTGGCCCAGAAAGCTTGGAAGAACAATGAACCTTTTTTTTTTTTTTTGGTAAATTATCATAAGAATTTATATTCTGATGAGTCCACTTTCCCCTGCTTCATAGCAAAGCCACATTTTCTCTTTTACGATTATAAAGCTCATTTAGAATTATAATAACCAAATACACTTTTATGGGCTTACGGGCTTTCTCATAAGTAAAAGCCCTAAGGGCCAACCAAACACAACCTACACAAATAGGTTTATAGCTCAATCAATTTATGTATCTTTTATTAAGTAATACTTAATTTACATTGGAGAATTGATTGGTGCATCTTATGGGCTTTACAGTAATATAATATCTACTCGTGCTCGCAAGTCTTGTGGAGAATTGAGAAAGGAGAGGGTGGAAGAAAGTGACCCCATGGACACAAGGTACTTCAAGTTTCAAAACTTCCCTATAATGCCTGCGTCTTGGTCTAAGCTGTAAAAAAGTTGTGTTATATATATATATATATATAGATATATGGGAAATCCTCCCCTCAGCTATAGCTGAGGAGATGATCCACTAGTTACGTGTGATAAGCACGTGTGATGAAAAGGGCAAAGCCCGCCATCGCGAAAATGAAAAGCCCGCCATTGGATGTGTTTCCCTAAAAAAACGAAAAATGAAAGCTGCTCTACTCTTTCGCTCTCCTTGCTGCGATCTCCGGTCACCCTCGCTGCAATCCATAGAAGGTGAGCTCAAACACATTTGTACATAGGGGACTTCTATGAGCCTTTTCGAAATGTTCGAAACCCTTTCAACATCTTGCACTACAATATCGCCTTCCCCCACCGCCAGTGACGCATCTCACCCTTCCCCAGCTGCAGCCATGCATGTCGCCAACGCTCCGACCAGGTGCCTCACCACTCTCCATTTGTACCTTCTCTGTCTCTGGCAAAGACCCCAACTGCAAGTGGTCAGCCACCTCAATACCCCCTTTTCCTTCTCTCTTCTTTGTCACTGACAACACCCCCAACTGCGAACGATCAGGCCCTTCTGCCCATCGACACCCTTAATTGCAAGCCCTTGCGCCCTCTCTCTCTATTCCTTCCCTGTCACTGACAGCCACTACAGCTGCAAATAGTCAGGCCCTTCCGCCCTCTCTCTCTCTCTCTCTCTCTATGTTCCTTACCTGTCTCTCTGTTCCAATCCCTGTTGTTTCTAAGAATAGTGAGAAAAAAGAGAAATGGGTTCTTCCTCAGCAGGAATCTGAAGACGATTTCGTCTATGTATTGGAGCTGATTTAATCTCCTCCTTCTGTACTGCAACCAAGACAAGAACTATAGAGTATGGGGTTCCACAGATCCACTTCGCACATCTCATCCCTTCTTCTACGGCAAAGACATAGATACAGACGTGAGGTGAGAAAAGAGTTTTTCCCTTCTGGTTGTTTTGAAATTTTTATTTGAGGTTTTATGACTTGTGTTTGGTTCTTTCTTATGTTAGTTTACACAAAGAGTATATACAGAGATGGTGTGGAGAAAGAAAATATGAGATCTAAAGGGGAGAATACAACTTGTGAGATCTATCTTCAAGTTAGTATCAGTGAAATAGAGATATGATTTAGCTATTTCCCTAATTTCACTCTTGTGGTGTTTCTTCTAACTCTTATGAGATAAAATTGGGTTTGAGTTTTCTTTTCAGGATTTATACTTTTTTTAAGACTCTGTTATGTGTGAAATTTAAAGCTACTTCAATCAAACAAGTTGAAATATCTTCTATTGGGGTTTTTTGTCTTCCATCTTTTTGAGATCAAGGGTGATGTTATAACTTGATCGTTCTTTGTAGAGATCTGTTGTGGTAGTATGTTAGACTGATTGTTTTATCCTTGTGGATGATTATAAACTTGCAGGTGATGAGGTGAATGGTTTGGGATCGGAACTCTTTGTCTATGTTGTGGAAGGTGTGGAGGGTGACTGTTACACATTTTGTTATGAAATCGGGTTATTTTTCTTTTTAATTGAGGTTGTTGAGGTTGAACATTGCAATCAGAATGAATTTGGAATGCAAGTTAGAATATTTGAAATGCAGAATGAATGTAAACTTGTTATTATGTAGAATGAATGTGAACTTCTAACCAATTGAAATATAGAATGAATGTTGACTTGTCATTTTACATAGGTTATTTATATAGTATATTTCAGTATTAATTTGAAGATTGATTTACACCCTCTGATTATTTCAACTGCAATAGCCCAACTTAACTACTCACATTACAATTAGAATCGTGCAAATAGCTTGATCTTATAAATTGAGCAATTGGGAAACCCAAAACCACCACCTAGTAAATAGATTAACCAAAACCACCCTTAACGAAAGTATTCTTTTCCCCAGTAAGGCCTTCAATGAACTAAGCCTCAGAATTCTATGCTTCAAAAGCATTGACAAAGCCCACATTCATGAGATGACATCTAACAAATTTAATAGGCATATAATCTATGGTGGGTCACACTGGAGTTAGATGAATAGTGGGGCAACATTATGAAATTCTACTGCTAACTCAGGAATTTTCTGATTGTTTAGGATTTTCAGATAACCATTATGTTGGTTCAATTCTACTGTCCAATAATAACATTTCTGGAGCTGATGGCCTTCTGCTAAGTAATGACTGCTGCATGATAAATGTCATCAACTTTTATGGACACCGGGATAACCCCCCTTGGCTTGCTGTTATATACTACTTTTCATCTCAGAACTATTTTGCTTAGTTGGGTGCTTACCAAAGTACCCTTTTTTGCGCTACACTATGAGATGTTGATCAAGTTTGAATCACTGTCATCAAATGTGAATCCATTATTCTCCTTATTTGCAGTTTTACACTATGCAACATTCATTATACGTGACTTTCATGGATGCAGTATAATTGCACAGGAGCATCGTGATAGGAGTACACACTTTGTCTAGCATATGTTCTAGCCTTTTGTTTGACCATCTAATAATAGGTCTTAGAGTCACATTCAATTCAGTAGCAGAATGGTTGAAGAATCTGAGACCACTTTGTATCAAACCCAATCTCTTCATTGATGTTCTTCCACCACTTCAATAGCCTACCACTCCTTTTTTTTTTCCCCATTATTCTTAAGGCCACTCTGCGTTGTTGTCAACAAGCAATAGTACCATGAGCATAGATTCAGGTATAAGGAAGTTATTCCTACATTTCAGTAGCAAATATGATTAGGATTATTGAAGAGCTCCACTCCACTAAATAAAAAGTAAAACTAAAAGTTCTGGTATAGAAACTCAAGAGCATCTAATTATATTTAGGGCCATTATATTTATTCATCAAGAGCATCTCATTTTATTTAGCGCCCTTATATTTATCCATCTAAAATTCCTACTTATATTAAAAAAAGTACACATGGTCTATAAATGGGACCTAACAATGGAAATCCAGGACCAAAATAACAATGATGATATGGAAAGCCACCAATATATTTCACTGCACAAAGAGCGTATCCATCATCCAACATCCTCAATACATTTGAATCCCTACAAATTAAAAGAAATTGAAGCCACATGTCAGAAATTAGTAAATTAAATTTTCTCACAAAAAAAAATAGTGAAATCCAAACTACATTTCCAAAGTCATTGGGGATGCTTGGCCTAAATGAATAACTAAATTTCAAATCTACCTTTATCATGTCCAAACTATACAGCAAGAAAGTTTGCTTGTCAACACTTTCAACCACAGACAAATGAAAAAAGTTACAACCATTTCCTTTTGAGAATTTCACCAACTCAACCACTGTGTTCTTTGCTAGATTACATTCATCACCCACTCGAAGGAGCAGCCCAAACTATAACAATAGAAAGGGATGCAATATTCCCTGCAATAAGCTGCCTCAACTCAGAAATTAAGCAAAGATCCAACCAACCCATCTACAAGCAGTGTATGCAAGTGCCAGGATCTCCATAGATTGAATTGGATGCTTTATGTTGGGGATGGATGACATGGCCAGATCTTCAGAACATCTCCACAAATTCATTTTAAAAAAAATAAACAGAAACCATGATCCATAAACTCACTGGAAAAAAAAAAGAGAGAGAACTCAAATCATGACTCCAAAGAACCAATTATACTTGATAGCCATGTGATATGCACTATTATTGGGAAACCTATACCAAGTACTTGGCCTGGGTTGACGTTAGAATAGCAAAGGATGGTGCTTGCGGTCGCAGCAAGGGGGAGAGCAGAGCAGAGGTGGTGAACTCAGTAGGTGCTAGACGTTTCTGGAGATGTCTCTGTTACAACGGGGATGGAGAAGAAAGATAATGAGGTGGTGAGAGGCCTATTCTCCTCAATCTTCTATGTCTTGATGGAGCTCTGACGGAGTCCGGGGATGGAGACAGAGAAGAAGATGAAGGTTGCTTGTGCTGATCGTCGATGTTGAAAGGGTTCTACTGGACGGGTGCTTTGAAAGGGAAGAGACTAGGGAAGATGTGAGTGAGAGAGTAGGGCAACAACGTTGATAGGGTTTCACCTTCTAGCGATCATAGTGAGGAAGGAGACAAGATTGCAGCGAGGGAGGAGATGCGGGTTTTTCTCTTTTCGTTTTCGTTTCGATTTCTAAAGGTAAACCCATCCGATGGCGGGCCTTTCATTTTAGCGATGGCGGGCTTTTAAATTTTCGTCACATGTGCTTATCACACATGCCTAGCGGATCCTCTCCTCAGCTATAGCCTATAACTGAGGGGAGGATTTCCCTTTTTATATATATATATATATATATCTAGTTAAAATTTTAAGATCATAGATTATAGGTTAATGATAATTGGATGGAAAAAGAACTTCATCCACCACTGTCCTCATTGTCCCCTTCACATCCATATTTTTTTTTATTTTTTTAAAGGTTATTATTTTTTCGCAAGCATCCCTCTTTCCCTCATGAAGCATCAATCAAGGTCGACCATGTTGGGTTATCTGCTATATCTCGAGTTAATTGGATTGATAAAAAAGATGAGTAATAGATGATAAATCTCTTGTCGCATGAATGTGGGCATCATGCTGAACCAGGTAATTTATTGTATTTTTCATGTAATTGCTAGATCATATTTGTTATTGTGCATTGTGCAGTTTTGTTTGTTAATGAGCTTATATATTAGATTAAAGCCAAGCATTTTCAATCTAAATTGGACTATTTGCAATAATGTTATTTTCTCTCATGCATTAGATCTCTAAACACTACCAACTTTTAATCCCATGCAATACCTATTTTATCTCATATACCTGCTCACCTCTATTTTCCATTTTTCCTCTTTCATTTATTTTAGAACTCCTTTATATTCACATTCCCTATTCCTTTTTTGCATATTCTCCCTTTTCTTTTCTACATCATGTCTCATTTTCCCTTTCTATGTCATGTCTCATTTTTCTTATGTTTTCTTTCTAAGAATATGGTCATATATTCTTTTTTCTTAGATTTTCTTTCTAAGAATTTATTGTTGTGCATTGTATTTGGGCCACCATCCCAATCATACTTGTTTTTTAATTGAGAGAATATTTGATTTGCATCATATGAATATACTCATGCACGGCACGGGTTACCGCATTTAGTTATAAACGTTTTCGTATTTAGATTAAGGCCTTCTAAGTTTAATGGTTGGAACATTACTGAAAAAGATTTATTCCTTCAAATTTTCCTTGAATGTTGGATAGACCCAATGGCTGGACTCCTTGATTTTCATAGGTTTTTTTTTTAAATATGGAGAAGCATTCAAGGTTAGCCTAGGAATGAGTCATCACGTCTTTGTATCCATCAAAATACAATTATGCATGGACTTATTCAAGTGCAAGCTTGCACTTTGTGTACTTAGGAAACTCATTAGCGTTAGAAGATCCACGAGTTTGGGTCCTATAAACTCGTGCTAGAACTTTGAGGTCATTTTCTCACTTAGTGGAAACTAAAAATAACCATGTATGCAGACAACAAAATTCAACATCACTAGTAAATTAATCTTCCCAAAATAGTACAATATTATATCAACCTTATTACCACACGGGGCCACCAAAAAATGGACAATGGTCCTACCACCTCCCCCAGTGGTTAGTTACAAGGATAAGAACCATGTTCCCTCTAAAGTGGGGCCCATCTTAGCAAAGGGCTGGACAAGGCCACCACATGTAGACTATTTAAAGGCCCAGAAAATATCTAGAATGGCTTTGTCAACCATGTAATCTCTAAACCCTTGTGATTCCTCAAATTACGGTGTAACTTGCAGAGACTCTCTCAGAAGGAGCTCTCTCATTCTCATTTCCATCTCAGCAGTCCAAAATGTTTGCTATAGGAGACCCAGCATCTTCTGTCTACATTCTCCTAACCAAAATGTTTCAATTCATGTGTCCTGTGACCAAAATAGACAACGGCCAAGGAGAAGACTTCGATACATTCAATACAAGCCAAGGCCTTTTTTGGCCATACTTAATTTAGGGACTTCATGTTTTCAACTATATTTACCAAGATAGCACTGTTGTTTCTCTGTGTCCTACCTGTGCCCCCATACCACTGGCGACGAGGCTGCAGACTTCACCTACACAGGATTTCATGGTTAAAATGTGAGCCTCATGATTGGCATAACAGCGATCACACCCGATGACCTCTTGATGCTGACCAACACATGCAAACAAAAGATTGGCCGTGCCTTCTACCCTGCACCTTTGCAATTCAAGAACACAATGAATTTTAAAGCCATCCCTTTCTCTACCACTTTCATATTTGCAATAGACCCTGATGTTCCAGGCTTAAGTGGCCAAGGAATTGCTTTTGTCACATCGCCATCTAAAGAGCTCTATGGGGCTCTGCCTAGCCAACATCTGGGTCTCTTCAATGGGGCTAATGTAAGGACTTTTGTATTGGCTAATTCATAGGTTGAACAAAACTTAAGTCCATTGGTATTGTTTTTTACATATCTTTAAGTATGGACCATGGTTTAAGTCGCCAGATGCACTAAAGTGAAGAAATCGAAGAAAAAACGACAAATTGAAGTGATTTTATACAAATAATATAATTTAAAAAGGTCATATCTCACAAACCGAGCGTTGAATATGGGCAAGGGGCCTACTATTGGAAAGTTTGTTTCTAGTAGATATCTGTATAGTAAAAAATTGTATCAATTGAAATTAAAACGAGAAAGTTATGGCCTCAGGAAATTTGTAGAAAAAATGTGCTGAATTTTTCAACTGACTCATCGAGTAAGTATTCGACCGATCGGACCTGACCCAGTAAATGAATCTGACCAATTAAAATTACTTCAATCGGAACTAAAACGTGAAAGTTATGACCTCAGGAAGTTTGTAGAAAAAATATGTTGAATTTTTCATCCGACCTGCTGAGCAGGTATCTGACTGATCAGACCTGATCCATTAAATGAATCCAACCAATCGGATAGGTGCATAAAAGTTCGTCAACTTGCGATTTTTTAGTCTGATTTGAAAATGAACTTGCCCATTTCATACCAATTTCTTTTCTCATTGAAATATATTTGTGAGGCACGAAATTGGGGCTATAAAAAAGGAGTTCTCTCTGAACCCTAAAGTATGGAATACAGATCTCATTGGTCTAAATAAAGATTGGTAATTAGAGATCACCTTCTCTAGAGTTCTTTTATTGGAGAGTTGAAGGGTTGAAATTCTACTCCAAAAATCCTTGTCTTCTACTTCTCTGAGCGTAAAAGATTATTCTCGGGAGTAAAATGCAGCATCTAGAAGGTGTCTATATGATTGAGTCTGTGACAGAAAATGGTAGGGAGTCGTTGCAGCAAGGCGCTATACAAGGAATCACAAGGTCTTAGGTTGTGCGACACTAGATAAAGATTGTGAGTATGTCTCTTGTAACTATAATATGATTCATAGTGCTTGTTCTTCGGTCTTGGTGTTTTCCTGATTTGGGTTTCCATGTAAAAACTATATCTTCTTGTGATGTGTGTTTTTGTTTGATTTATTTCTGCTACGTAGTTGATTGTTTGCATGTATAGTAATGAAATTGATTACGTTAATATATTCTAAAGGATCTCCTCAAAAACCTTCAGCCACCGATGGTAATTCATTGAATCATGTCATCGCTGTTCAGCTTGACACAATCGTTAACTTCAAATTCAGGGACATTGCTGAAAATCATGTCGCAATTGATGTAAACGGCTTGATATCTATCAAGTCCGGCTCTGCAGCTTATTTTACTAGTAATGGGATTGAGAACATGAGGCTTAATATCTATGAACCAATACAAATTTGGATAGAATATATTGGTGAAGAAGTGCAGCTTGGAGTTACATCGGCACCTATTAGTGTTTCTAAACTAGATATTCCACTCTTAAATGTGACCCTGAATCCTTTAGAGTTCATTTTAAACTCCAATTTTGTTGGTTTCTCTTCATCCACATGCTCTTTACTCACTGCTCATTATTTATTAGGATGGAGCTTAGCTCAATGGGTAGATCCATGCACTCAACTCTTGTGCCTTCCTATGCCTCCACACACAAGTTCTAAGGCAAAATCCCAAGCATTGGCAATTGGGTTACCAGTAGTTGTTATAGTTCTTGTGCTATTGATCATATTGAGCATTATTTTTATAATGATAAGGAAGACCAAATTTGCTTAAGTACTGGAGAATTGGGAGCTTGAATATGGGTGCAGGATCTCATGCACCCATTGAACTACCATTCGTACCGAAACCAATTGGTAATAGTAGAAGTACAACTTATTATTTTTAAAGCATTCGATATAGCACCCATGGGCCTGTTTTTAGAGTGGTCGTAGGGAGTGGCATTATGACACGCCTCTGTCTAATAATCCTCCCCTCACAATGGCGCTCTTGTGACTCAAACCCTTGACCTGGAGCTTTAATACCATTTGTAAGATCTCATACACCCACCGAGCTACCATTTCTACCAAAACCAACTGGTAATAGTAGAGGCACAACTCAATGTTTTTAAGGCATTCGACATCACACCCACAGTCCTGTTTTTAGAGCGGTCGTAGAGATTGACATTGTGACACGCCTTTGCCTAACAATGGGCCACATAGGTTCTTATTCAGGGACCCTTTTGTTGTGACTGATGCCTTCAATGAGAGACGACTTTTGGGGTTTGGAAGTTTCAGTCAGGTGTATTGAGGCATGTTAAAGGCCTCCCAAACACAAGCTGCAATGAATAGAATTCCACATGAATCAAGACTAGGAATGAGAGCGTTTGTAGCAGAGATTGTAAGCCTTGGTCAACTCCGGCACCAAAATTTGGTGTAACTCCTAGGGTATTGTCGGCAAAAAGGAAAGCTCCTTTTGGTCTTTGACTTCATGCCCAATGGAAGCATAGACAAGTTCCTTTTCGATCATCCAAAATACTCGTGCCTCAAACGGAACCAAAGGTTCCATATGCTAAGAGGGGTTGCATCTAGAGTTCTCTATTTGCATGAAGAATGGGAACAAATTGTGGCACATAGAGATATCAACGCAAGCAATGTCTTGTTAGACAGCAAATTGAATGGAAACCTAGGAGACTTTGGCCTTGCAAGAGTATATGATCATGGTTCCAATCCAGAAACTACTCTTGTTGTGCAGACTATTTGCTACATTGCACCAGAGCTAACTAGGATTGGCAAGGCAAGTACAAGTACCAACATATTTGCTTTTGGGGCTATAAGGACATTTGAGTGTTGGCGAATTCATTGGGCTATGGACAAAATAGGGCATAAAGTTTTACTTATGTATTTTATAGATTAGACTACATGAAGTGAAGACAATTCAGAATTCTCAATAAAATCAACATCTATGGAGTGCGCTCGAGCACATGTTCCCAGCCGCTCGAGTGCATGTTCAATCTCGAGTTAGAACCTTTTGCGCTCAAGCCAATCTATGATGTACTCAAGCTTGACAAACGAAGGAAGAAATAATATTAAGTTATTTTCATCCATTCAAGCGCGTGGTCAAACCCACTTAAACGAGTCACGCAATTTTAATTTCCAATATTAGACGGACTTCCTATTTTATGCTCTATCCTTTCCATATTCAAAGGAGATCTTAACCCTAACAAAAGCTACAAATTGGAGCATTTATATCAAATTGTTCTCTCCTTCATAAATCTATTCATCTCCCTTAAGAAAAACCTAAAATCCCTTGGAGATCTATGCATTCTTTTTAGATCATCTTGAAGAGTTATATTGATGTGCTGAAGTTACTACTCTAGTCCTTATCACTTACTCGCTCTCAAAGTAGATTCAACTTGAAGAGCTTATCAAGTTGGTTAATTCAAGTACGGTGAAGGTGCACGGCGAGAAGTTGGCAAGATCATCATGGTTCTTAGGTTGAGTTGCAATTAGGGAGGGGCTGTAAGTATCCCTTGTAACCTTCAATTTACATAGTGCTTGTTACTCCTGGTCAAGGGGACCTGTAGTTTTTCTCGAAAAGGATTTTCCACGTAAAAAATTTGCATGTCTATTCTCTTGTGTGTTTGCTTGTTCTAGAATAGATTAAAATCTGGTTTTATCAAACTCCATAATAACATCTGATTAAGGACCTTAACCCAAAACTAAGGTTTCGAAACTTTTAATTTGTATCAGAGTGGGTCACACTGAGTTATTATGTGTATCGATCAATCAGATTTCTAACATGGGATTTGGTAAATAAAGCACGTCAACCACCAAGCCCCCAATGCTTGATGGAACAAATTATTGTTGTTGGAAGGCTAAGATGGTTATGTTTTTTAGAGCCATAAATGATGACGTCAGGGATATAGTTGAAGAAGGATACACTAGACCTACTGTTGATGCATAAGGACAAACAATTCCAAAACCGAAAGCCCAGTGGACTAAAGAAGAAAAATATGCCGCTAACTATAACAACAAGGCTCTTAGTGGCATTGTCAATGGTGTATCTATTATAAAGTTTAGAAGGATCTCTATGTGCGCCACTGCTAAAAAAACTGTGGACATTCTGCAACTTGTGCATGAGGACACAGAAAAGGTCAAAGAAACTAAACTCCAACATTTAACTACTACTTTTGAAAGCTTAAGAATGAAAGAGACGGAAACATTTGATGAATTCTATGCAAAACTAAGTAACATTGTTAACTCTAGTTTTAATTTGGGGGAGCGCATTCCTGAGATTAGAATCATTAAGAAAATATTACGCTCTCTACCTAAAAGGTTTCATGTGAAAGCAATAGCTATTAAGGAGAATAGGTTTTTAAGCCCCTTACAGTTAATGAATTGGTAGGGAACCTTCAAACCTTTAAGACCAATTATGCATCAATCATGAAATCAAAGGGTCTTGCCCTTATGTCATCCAAGACTGCAGATGATGTTTCTGATGATGATTCAGATTGTGGTTCTGATGAAGTTGATTTTGAAGCTTTGTTTGTTAAAAAGTTTCAGAAGTTTTGGAAAAATAGAAAGTCATATTTCAAAAAATGTTTGGACAAAAACAAGGCACCTAATAAGTCCAAATTTATGCCTAAGTTAGAGAAAAACCTTGATAAAAGTAGTTAAAAGCCTATCCAATGCAGGGGTGTCAAAGACATGGTCACACTGCCTTTATTGTTCCAATCAAAAAGAAAAATGCAAGGAAAAGGCCTTGAATATTACATGGGATGTTGGCTTGGAACAAAAAGACAGTGAACCTGATTCTCCCACTCAAGGTTCTGAGAAAGTCATTGCTTTTGTTGCTAACAATTTTGATCTAAAGGACACATCTGACAAGGACTCCAAGTCAAGTGAAGATTTAGATTTGAATGATTGTTCAAATGATGACTTTGATTTAGAGGAAGAGTATATAATATTGCTAAAGAAATGCAAGAAGATGTCTAGCACAAATGAGAAGCTGCCACTCAAGCTAAAGGATGTGGAATTATAGAACTCTTCCTTATCATCTACACTAGAAGATGATACTTCTAAGGTAAGCAAGTTGGAAACACAATGCGGTCTCCTCTCTGACAAATTGTTTGATGCAAGTGTCCAAACTGACTTTGTTACAAAGCATATTCAAAAGATCGAAGAAGAATTGGAAATGGTCAAAGCTGAAATTGCCACTCTCAAAGATGAAAAGGATGACTTAAATGGCAAATTAAAGGTGCTTCACACGGAGCTGGAATCTACCAAGGACCAAGTAAAGCGTGTGAATGTAGGATCCATGATGCTTGATGAAATATCGTGTAGCCAAAAGATTGACTCTTTAAAAATTGGTCTTGACTATGAGCTCAAAGTTTCAAAGAATAAAGGTAAATTTGTATTTGTCCAAGGCTCTAGGGTATACTCGATGGCACACACTCATCCAAACATGGGTTATGTAAACACTGTTTAAAAAAGGGATCTACCAATGTTCGAATTTATTCCCATCTATCAGTTTTGTAGGATTAAAGGGCACGTCCAACCACATTATGACAAAATGTGTAATAAATCAAGATAATCTGCAGAGGAAGAATTTTTATTCTCCTCCATATGCCAGGACCAAAGCAGTTTGGGCTCGTAAGTTTGACATTCAATGTAATGTGGTTCTTTCTTAACTTAGTGTACAACAATCACTTATTTGGTATTTGGATAGTGGCTACTCGAGATATATAACTAGTGATAAATCATTTTTCACTTCTCTTGAGAACTATGATGGTGGGAGTGTTAAATTTGGAGATGGTAGTAAGTCAAAGATTATAGGTAAGGGAACTGTTTCCATTCTAGGTATATATCTAAACTCCCTAATGTGT
The DNA here is from genome assembly GCA_037013555.1 of Sextonia rubra. Classification (NCBI taxonomy): domain Eukaryota; kingdom Viridiplantae; phylum Streptophyta; class Magnoliopsida; order Laurales; family Lauraceae; genus Sextonia; species Sextonia rubra. The sequence goes on from JASUAD010000001.1 coordinate 130,941,068, forward strand.
ATCAGGTAAAAGGGTTTAAGGTAAATTTACTTAGTTTTAGCCAATTCTATGATTTCAAACATGAAGTACACTTTTCCTTAAATAAATACTCAATTCTTGATAAGAAGGCTAAACCTGTACTCCATGGAAAAAGGACATCTAACAATTGCTATGTTGTTGCCTCCAACAATAACTTATCATGTAATTCTGCCAAAGTTAGTGAAATTGACTTGTGACATCAATGGTGGGGCCACATTAACCATTCAGATTTACGAAGATTGGCAAATTAAGAATTGATTCGTGGGCCCCTTAAATTGAAAAATATGCCAAACAATTTGTGTGGTCATTGTTGGATCAGTAAAAAAAATTAGGACATCATACAAAAAAGTTGATTCACTCACCACAAGTAAGCCATTGGCACTGATTTATATGGATCGTATGGGTCCTACACAAGTTCAAAGCATTGTGGCAAGCAATACATCTTTCTCACCATTGATGACTTTTCATGGCTTATGTGGGTGAGATTCTTAAGAGAAAAATTGGAAACTTTTGAAGTGTTTACTGACTTGTGGACTTTACTCATAGCAGATAAAGGCCATGTTTATGGTGGTGTATCTCATGTTCATTTTGACCACCGCACTAAGTTTGAGAACTCTGATTTCAACTCTTTCTACATTAAAAATGGAATTAAACATGAGTTCTCTACACCTTAAACACCATAGCAAAGGAAAAACCATATTGTTTAGAAAATGGCATGAGTTTTGCTTCACTGTAAGAAAATCTATCAATATTTTTGGGCTGAGGTAGTCAATATTGCAATACATATTACCTCAAACCAAGAACCCAAAACACTCTATATGAGATCTGGACTAGAATGAAACCCACTATTACTTACTTCAGAATCTTTGGAAGTAAATGTTACATCCTAAGGGATCTTGAACACTTGAGTAAATTTAACTCCATAAGTGACGAAAGATTCTTTCTCGGTTACTCATTAAGTAAGGCTTATAGAGTTTATAATTTGAAACACTTTATAATTATAGAGTCAAATAACGTTGTGGTAGATGATGCAAGAACTTGCGATTACTTATCTAATGATGACGAAGCAATGATTTTTATTCCAATGTCTAAATAGGTAGATGACGCTGAGGAAGTCAAAAAGTTAAGAAGGATGTGATTAAAAATATGCAACCAAAACCTGAAGAACCAAAGACTCCTACTACTAAGGCTATTGTTCCTGACTCAGAGTCTAAGAATGAAAGTGACAAAACTAGATCCATAGTAAAGCCCTCTTCAAGATTAAAGTCTGGTCACCCACTTTCTTAAGATAAAGCAACTGTTCATCCAAGATCTCAAAAAGATCAAGTCATCAATGATCATCCTTTAGACAAAGTCATTGGAGATATCTCAGCTCCAATGAAAACACAGAAATAGATCCATGATGAGGTAACTTTTCTTTACTATGTTTCTTTTCTTGAACCTAATAATATTAAAGAGGTCCTTAATGATGACTCATGGATTGATGCAATGCATGAGGAGTTAGATTAGTTTGTGAGGCATGATGTCTGGGAGCTTGTTCCTTAACTTCTCATACCAACGTTATCAGTACTAAGTAGATTTTTAAAAATAAAACCGATGAACTTGGTAAAGTGATAAGGAGCAAAGATCGTTTAGATGAGCAAAGCTCGTTTAGTGGCACAAGGATATACTTAGATTGAAGGAATAGACTTTGATGAGACATTTGCTCTGGTGGCTCGTCTTGAATCCATTCATATATTATTGGCCCTTGCCTACTTCTTGAAAGTCAAGTTATATCAGATGGATGTCAAGAGTGCCTTCTAAATGGATACTTGAATGAAGAATTCTACGTCGAACAGCTCAAAGGTTTCAAGGATCCTTAATATCCTGATCATGTGTTCAAATTGAAGAAAGCTCTCTAAGGTTGACAATGTTTCTACTAGAAAATGATTTTACAAGGGGAAGTGTTGATAAAACTTTATTTATCAAAAATGAAAAGAAAAATATTCTCATAGCGTAAGTGTGTGTTGATGATATTGTTTTTGGCTCAACATCTAAAGTGATGTCTAAAACATTCTCTACCTTTATGGCTAAGGAATTTGCAAGGTATATGGTGGGATAATTGTCCTTCTTCTTAGGTTTGTAGATCAAAAAGAGTGATTCTGGAATTTTTGTCTCCCAAACCAATCATGGTCACAATCCGCTAAAAAAATTTGGGATGATCTCATCCAAGATTTCCGTTACTCACAAGTTCTACTATCAAATTGAGTTTAGACTCAAATGGAAAAGATGTGGATAAAATTCTTTGCAAGAGTATGATGGGAAGTTTGTTGTATCTCATTACGAGCAAGCTAGATATTACTTGCAGCGTTGGAATTTGTGCTAGGTATCAATAAAATCCAAAAGAATCTCATGTGACTGATGTTAAAAGAATATTGAAATATATCAATGGGAAAGTAGAATATGGTATTTGGCTCACACAAGATACCAACGCAAACATAGTTGGATATTTTGACACTTGATCACACTCGAAACGTGATGTGAAATCAATATATTCAAATCCAACATTCACCCATTTCAAGTGTTAAAAAGAATGGGAAATATAATTACAGTTCATCATTAATTTTTCCTTTATTTACATGGGTTCAAACGCTTTAACCACGGGAATGCAGGTTGCTTACGAGTTTTGAAAAATTACCACCCCTCGCTCTAGTCACAGATGTGATTTAAACTTGAAAATTACATGAAAAGACATGAAAAAGGAGCAAAAAAATGAAAAAAAAAAGGCAAGGAAATGGTAGCTGTGGCGTACAGCAACTTACAGACAGTGGTCGAAATAGCCACTGTTTGTTCCCGTTCTTCTCTGTTTTGCTTCTGTGATTCCTTCAGAGTGCAGGAGCTTGTGTTCTTTAACTTTTGGAGTGTTTAATGACCACAAATAGTGCATAATTTGGCCGTGAAATAGACTAAAATTTTCAGTAATCATCACTTTTTGGTTACGGATTATTTTTGTACAAATCTGAAAATGGTGCTTTATATAAGCAGAATGAAGGCAAAGTTGTGTCATTCTGAACCAATAATTTTCAAGAAATAGAATAAAGCCTAAAAAGGCTTGTTCCAAACTTCTGAGATGGCCTAAAATCCTCCTAAGTGAAAAAACCAAAGGAAATAGATTTCATCCTTCTTATGTTTTATGGCCCTTGCACCCATCTTCCTAAGTGATATGCATGATACTTCTCCTTCTCTGAACTATTTCTCAACTTCGATTAGTGAGAAGGAGAAGAAAAAGTGGACTTATTTTGCTTAAAGTGCTTTGAAGTCTTGTGAATTCTTGAAACTTGCTTATTAATGTGCTTTGAATCTTGTTGAACTCCCCTCCCAAGTGCCAACACTTGCTTTTATAAACTCTACATGTGGGTTAGGGAGTTATAGGAGATCGGATTTTGAAAAAAAGTGAAAAAAATAGCTGAAAACTGCTAGGAACTGCTTGACAAGTGTTTGTGACCGTGGCCGCGATCACTGTCGGGTCCAATCTCAGCGTTTTTACATATGTGACCTATTTTCACTAATTTAGGGCCCGAACAATGTCCAATCTTTACAAAACTTATAGGAATGATTTTTAACACTATTTTGAATGTTTCATAGAAATCTCAGCCAGTTTTGACCTTCTAAAGTTGGTCAACCCTTAGTGATGTTTCATGAAAATGGGCATTTATTTCAGCTGTTTGAGGGCCACATGACATCGGTTTGATTTGAGACTTGGAGGGACTGATTTTAGGGGTATCTTGAAATGTTTATCCAAATTTCATGTCATTTAGATTTGTAGAAGCAGGATTTCGCACATTGACCCACTTGTTGCATGTTTTAAGTCAATGTTCCCTTGTGTTGCTAGCAGTTAATTTGTTTTTTACCCAAATGATTTCAATTGATTTGAAACTTTGGAAAATTGATTTTAAACATAATTTAAATCTCTGATTTAAATTTCATCAGCTTTAGCCCCCTAGAAGTAAGATTTTTAATCAGTGACCCCCATGACTTGGAGGTCACGAACTCCTAGCTAACATATAATTGATGTAAGGTCAGAAAAATTACTTTTGGCTTGAAATTTTGTGAAAACACTTCTGAGTATGAATTAAGTTTTGCATCCAAATTTCATTAACTTCGGTCACCTGGAAGTAGGACTTTAGTTAGTGACCGCATGCCTTGGGGGTCACTGACCTAAAGTTGATATGTTTTTTGGCTTTCGGTCAAATAACATCCAATTGATCTGAAATTTTGCAGGGCCCTTCTTGAATACAATTTGAGCTTCCTCCGAGAGTTTCAGCTGATTCTGACATGTAAGAGTATCTGTTGTCATAGAAACCCCAAAAAGCTAGAAAATAATCACTAAAGCTTGAATTTGGACTAAAATGAAGTCCAAATGTCTTGAGATTTTGAAACATTATTCCTAAGCATAATTTGGAGCCACCATGTAATTTTTAGCCACTTTGATAACTCAAAAGTTTGAGTGTGTTCAATAACCTCTAAACTTTGAGCCAATGAACCTTGAATTTGAAGTTTGGTGAGTCAAGTGACCAAACGAAATCCACAAATTCTGAATTTTGAATTGTTACACTTTGAGCTCATCTGATGTCTTTTGAGTAAATTGTATCAGTTCTGAACATCTGGATACAGTACTTGACTTGGCATTCCATAATCTTAGGGTTTATGTGCCCTTAGTTTGGGATTTACTTGTAATGTCTTCACTGCAATATTTGTAATTTTTTTCACAGCATGATGTGTTAATGATAGGAAGAGTACTTCTATATGGTTTTTCTTCATTAGCAACAATCTTGTTGCATGGCATTGTAAGAAGCAGACTTTAACTTCTTTGTCAACTGTTGAAGTTGAGTACATAGGTACAGGAAGTTATTGCATATAACTATTATGGATGAAGCAAATGATACTAGATTATAGAATTGAACAGGAGATTATGTTGGTTTACTATGACAATAAAAGTTCAATAGATATATCTAAGAACCCCGTGCAACACTCCGTACAACACTCCAGAACCAAGCAAACAGATATTCAACATCATTTCATTCATACTTGGTTGAGGAGAGAGTTCTTACCTTAAAATACATAGTCATTGAGCATCAACTTGCTGATATTTTTATTAAACCTCTTAATGCCCCTAGAATTTATTCCCTTCGTAGGTCCCTAGGCATTTGCCCAACCCGTTAATTTTCTCTCAATTCATGTTTGATTTGCATATGCATGCTTTCTCGGGCCGATTATATGCTCATTTGTTATATGCCTGGCTTGACCCATCGTACTTCACGCAATGGGCCAATATTTAAATGTGTTAGGAATAGGCATTATTATATGCCTGGCTTGACCCATCGTACTTCACGCAAACTGGTCATATATAATTGTAAATGAGCTACTACTAGGCCTAAATTTCAGGTACTTAGGCTTGAACCATGATTAGAGGCCCTAACTTTCAAGCTCATGAGTTGGAGAAGCTTTGGCCTAGTCTAACTCGACCAGTGAAGATTCCAGGGCCTGCTTCCTAATGAGAAATTGACAACTCATCTAATGATTATGTGACAAAGCAAGCTTACTTGCTTGATAGCTAGGGCTGGAATCAACTGTCTTGATTGCTCTGCTTATGAACCTATACAGCTCATTTGACTACCTTACATGGGAATGGGATGGTTGACCCATGATATCAACATTACAACTTCTCAATGCCAAGTCAATTATACTGCTTCAAATTAGAAATGAAATCTCCATCGATCAGATGGCTCAAATTCCTGATTTATCCAATTCTTGCAGCAAAGGGCAACTAGCAAAAGGACCCACTGATGTTGGCAAAGTAGGTCCAGACCAAATTGGGTTCAATATCTTGGGTAGTTTCTCTAATTATGTTAGGAATTTCTTGTTTGTTAAATAATAGTCTCTTAATAGAATTAGGACTTTCCTTTTTTCTAAAAATAGAGTTCTTGAGGAATAAGGAAGTAGTAATTATATATACTGATGTAATCTGTAACCCTAGACATATGCTGAAATTCCAAGGCTGTGGGTTCACAAATTGAAGGAGAACCTAGTGGAAATTAGTTTCTGTGGATGTTGGCATCTTTATCAAACCACGTAAATCTCTTGTTTTCCTGTGTGGTTGATTTTTTATCTTGGTTGCTTATGCATACACACGCACAACGGTGGGGTCTTATCCACTACAATGGGGTGGATGATCAAAATTCACTGGCTCCATAGCTTACAAGTCTGTCTCAATATGAAACAAAAAGCATTTCAAAACAGACAGCTACAGGCTTATTTTACAATCTAGTGGTCTCATACTCCTATTTCTGTAGTATATAAATCCATTTCTCATTTACAAAAGATACTGCATAGCGCTTGAAGGCAATTTGTTTTCCTCGAAATTTCAGTTTTACTTGAATGGGATTAGAGCTCTATTGTCTTCATTTCAAGTGGATTTTCACCATGTTGGGCAATTGGCCAATGGCTTTGTAGATTTGGTTGTTTTCACTATGTAACTTTTTTTTTTTTGTATAATACTTTTTACCAGTGTGTCCCTTTGCTTTTGAAAGGGGGGCTTTTGTAATCATCCACTTTCTTTAAAATATTTCACTGTTAATAGTTAAAAAGATGATACTGTACTATGATAGTAATACATGAGAAGAAAACAAGAAATATTGAGTTAGGTGAGTGTTGGCTAGTTCATAGGTTGGACAAAAATTGGGATTCATTGAGTTATAATTTTCTATTTATTTTAGAATGGACTGTGTTAGGATTTTTGTAATTAGCTAAATTCATGTCTTAGACAAAACTTGAGTCTATTAATCTGTATTTCATATTCTTAAGTATGGACTATCAATCACGGAGCAAGAAGCGTTGAAATTAAAGAATACAAAAACGTGCACCGTGCTCAAGCACGCTTGTTCACGCGCTTAAGTGGGCAAGATAGAAGCGATTGTGCTCAATCCCTCAAAAACCGCGCTTCAGCTTGACAGAAGAATAAACAATAATTGGATGAGTGATGACCGCACTCAAGTGGGCTCAAGCACAAAGCAGGCTCTCACCTACGCTCAAGCACACTAGCAGCAGAAGCCCAAGGACTGTACAGATTTCTTTCCTATTTGTGCCAGACTTATCTATTTCACTTGGATTTGATTTCTAAACCTAAGGCATTAATTTTTGGCTACTTAAATGGGTTCTCTCTCAACCATAAATACAACACAAAACATAAAGGCCTCCTTGTTCTGAATTAGAATTGCTATTGGAGAGATTATCTAGAGCTTCCATGAGAAATTGGGCTGAAGGCTTCAAGTTCTAGAGTTAGTGCTTCTACTCTTTCGTAGAAGATTTGTCGCTTCAACTTCCTTATAGAATATTTTTCTCTAAGCGTAGAGATCGTTCGTTGTGGAGATCAAGGTAGATAGTGAGGCATTGAGGGACTGCATGCTATGGAGATCCATCAAGAACAACTACAATACCTTGTGTCAAAGGACTGTTTGTATGGTTGTGAGTATATCTTGTAGTGTGGAAGTTAATGATTAATTTTGTCCATTTTGAACTCGTGGTTTTTCCTATTTGGGTTTCCATATTAAATTTGGTATTGTCTTCCTCGTGTGATTAATTGCTTTTATTTTTCCGCTACATAGAAGTAGTAATGGAGTCACAGTTTAGAATAAATCCTGGGCATTCTAAATTTTCAGACTGTTGCATTTGTCGCAGAACGAGCTAATGTGAAGACAGTGAATAAATCTATAGAAATTTGAAAGAAAATCAACCCAGAACAAGAGACTCATTAGAATGAATGTGTTCCTCGTTCGAGCAAAGGCTTTGAGCAAGCCAGGAGCTCGAGACTTCGATTGCTAAACGAAGGGTCAATCGTTCGAAAGACAGCCAGAAAAATCCCTATCGAACTGTGCGGAAACCATTCCTTTTTCATCTGGAATTTCCAATTTGAGTTCTTAAGAAGCCCGAACTCTTGTGCATGACGATTAGGCTATATATATATATATGGGTTTTCTCTCAACCCTAAGACACCAGATCTCTTATTCTGAGTGGAAAATACCCATTGGAGATCACACCACTTCTCTAAAGCAGCCATTGGAGAGATTGTGTTGAAGTTCGAGTTCTAAAGGAAAGTGTTTCTATTTCTTTGTAGAAGATTTTCTTCTCTGGTAGAAAATCATGCACCTTACAGTTTTAAGGTGATTCGATCAAGTGCAGCGAGCGATTAACTACGAAGAGTTGGTAAGAAACTGCAGTCCTTAAGTTGAGGAGATGGGGGAGATGGAGAGCATTGCTTGTAACTCCTTACTCTTAGTGCTTGGTTTCAGTTGGTCTGAGGAGGGCCCATGGTTTTCTACAATGAAGGTTTCCACGTAAAAATTGGTATCCCTCGTCTTGTTTGTGTGGTTGATTGATTTGCGTGTTCTTTTATTTTTCACCATTAAGTAAACTACAATATAGAAATATGATTGAGGCCTTAAATCTTGCTGATTCTTAAACCTTCAATGTAGAATTTTGAGGCCACATAGTCAGCAATTTTTCCCAAGTCCACTAAGGGTAGGGTCCACCAGAGTCACAACTGCTACTTGTATGGTGTTGATTGGTGCTAATCATGGAATTGTGAGATTAATTTTAATAAGCAGGCATGTGCATAATTCCCGTCAAATGTTTCCGTTGTCTGCTTCCTGCTGCTGACTTTAATTTGCATGACAAGACTCTTTCTGAGTTAACACCTACATGGCCACGAAACGTTTATTAGTCTAACGAATGACAAGAACCATAGCAAACAATAGTACAGGACAACTTTGATACTGTAGTTGGATTCTGCCAATGTTATCAAAGATTCTGTTGTTGTTCCTCTTCATGAAGCTTGCATCTTTGGATGCTGTTGGCGATTTTACATACAATGGGTTCCGCAGTGCTAACCTTAGCCTCGATGGGGCCGCAGTGATCACAGACAATGGCCTCTTGAAGCTTACCAACACCACAAGGTTACAGATTGGTCATGCCTTCAATCCCATTCCCCTCTCCTTCAAGAACAATTCAAATGGTAGCGTGTCCTCTTTTTCGACAGCGTTTGTGTTTGCTATCATCCCCGACTTGCCCGAATTCAGTGGCGATGGAATCGCCTTCACTATATCTCCCACGACCCGGCTAACTACAGCTGTAGTTGGACAGTTCATGGGCCTGCTCAATGCCACCAGTGACGGAAGTTCATCGAACCATATTGTTGCAGTAGAGCTTGACACAGTACTTAATGCAGAACTCGGTGACAAGGATGACAACCATGTTGGAATCGACATCAACAGCTTTAATTCTGACGAATCTGCCTATGCAGCTTATTTTAGTAAAGAGAATGGTGGGTATAAGAATTTGAGCCTTAAAAGTGGGGAACCAATGCAGGTTTGGATAGAATATGATGGGGCAGGCAGACAACTTAATGTGACATTATCTCCAATCAACAAGATAAAACCTGAAATCCCACTCCTGTCATCAACCATCGATCTCTCACCACTAATCTTGGACTCCATGTACGTGGGATTCTCTTCAGCTACCGGCGCCTTGTCAGCATCCCATTACATTCTGGGATGGAGCTTTAACATGAATGGATCAATTCAAGGACTGGATATCTTGCGCCTTCCTTCACTTCCACGAATAGAACCCAAAGACATATCTAAGGTTTTGACAATTGGGTTACCCTTAATTGTGGTAGTCTCTGCATTCATGGCACTATCTTTTATTGTTATTATAGTGAGAAGGAAGATGAAATTTTCTGAAGTACTTGAAGATTGGGAATGCGAATACAAGCCTCATCGGTTCATTTACAAGCATCTGTACATGGCTACAAAGGGCTTCAGAAACAGAGAGCTTCTTGGGATAGGAGGTTTTGGTAGAGTGTATAGAGGCGTATTGCCAAGATCTGATATCGAAATAGCAGTTAAGAGAGTCTCACATGAATCAAAACAAGGGATGCTAGAGTTCATCGCAGAGCTAGTAAGCCTTGGTCGGCTACATCATAGAAATTTAGTACAGCTCCTTGGATATTGCCGGCGCAAAGGAGAGCTCTTCTTGGTCTATGATTACATGCCCAATGGAAGTCTAGACAAGTTCCTTTTCGATGAAAAGAAGACACTGACCTGGGCTCAAAGATTTCATATAATCAAGGGGGTAGCATCAGGACTGTACTACTTACATGAGAAATGGCACCAAGTCGTTGTTCACAGAGATATCAAAGCAAGCAACATCTTGTTAGATGGTGAAATGAACGCAAGAATAGGTGATTTCGGCCTTGCCAGACTCTATGATCATGGAACTGATCCTAAGACTACCCATGTGGTTGGAACTGTGGGATATTTGGCCCCTGAACTTTCAAGAACTGGAAAGGTGACAACAAGCACCGACGTATTTGCATTTGGAGCTTTTATGCTTGAGGTTGCTTGTGGGAGGAGACCTATAGACAGGAGGTCATCCACGGAAGTTCTCATTCTAGTTGATTGGGTGTGGGAGTATTGGAAGAAAGGAGCTATTTTAGAGGTAAAGGATCCAAAATTGGGAAGTGATTTTGTGGTGGAAGAAATGGAGCTGGTAATGAAGCTTGGATTGGTATGCTCACACCCTGTGCCTGCGGCAAGGCCTACCATGCATCAAATAATGCAATTTCTCGACAACAACATGAATCTCCCTGCTTCCTTTTTAGATGGCTTTTGTGTTGGTGTTTTGAACCTGAGGAATGTTGAAACTGATTCACATGGCACTAACATGACTGATTTTTCTATGTTTGCATATCCATCATCAGCAGCAGATTCACAACTGTGTAGAGATCCTTGATATTCCAGTACTGTTGTCTATAATTGTCAAATCTTTTGGTGATTCGTATGCTCTTTTCTGTAATGTTTGTTATGCTGACAAAACAAAACTATGGTCTTCGGATAATGTTTGTTATCAAGCGGATATCATAAATGTAGCACCAGAGAATGGATGGCTTTTGGATCTATATGTATGTTCATATTCCTTCTTGTTATTGTCGTGCAGTCCATTCCATTACCAGACTGCTTACTCTGTATTATACAGTTTCTATTTAACTGTATTAGATTTCCATTGTGTTGTTTCTCTGAGATAAATAAATGCATTCCTCTTCTTTTATGCTAAAGAGCATAGATAAGTAATTGGGCTAAATGGCTAATCATTTATATATTGCTAATCAGTGGTTTATCATCACTATGATAGTTTACTCCCCTGAAAATTGTCTTGTTTTCTATTTTTTTTATTATTTATTTGCGGCTTAAAGAATTGGTTAAGACATTAACTAAACCTGTACAACCGATCCCTGGAACTGTCCCCTGATGGAACAATGCCTCGATCATCATATTAGTCATATGATACGTCTTCCTACATTGCAAAAATGATAGGCCCGATTCCATGATTCGTTGTTCACATCCTGCCCACAGATGTGTGCTGGCACTCATCTAAATAGGCACTACAAAGAAATCTTCAATTCTTAAGTTTGAGATGAGCACTCTCTAAATAAGCAGTCTCCTGAAAACTTCTCCTGTCCTATTCTCTCCAAAGATGGTGACACCCATTCAAATCCATAGATTGGAAGATCCTAAAAATTTTGTATTGGGTGCTTGATATCTTCTAGAAGAAGTGTACATAATGTCTCATACCACAATTCAACCTTTTATTAATTTTTTTTTCAGGCGAAAACATTTTTTTTCCCGAAAATAGTGGCTTCCTGTTAAAACCGCAGCAAAAATGCAACCTATGCTCCAAATATCTAAAGCCTGAGCATATTTAGAGAAAAGATCACCCAGAGTTTCAACACTAAATCCTCCATTTTCAATCACCCACCCAAATTTTCGACACCAAATTTAAATGTGGGTCACTATTAAATGATTTCTTTGATAGAAAATTCAGGTTAGACCCTCCAGTTTATGTGACCTCTGGAGTTTACAGCCTCCAGAGTCCAGACAACTGGCCGTGTGGGCATGTGCCTTGACATCAATCGATAAATGATTTCATCAGCCATTTTATTTTTCTCTTATCTTTGTCAGATAGATTTCTCTCTCTCATTAATTTCTATGGAAAAACTTCTATTATTGGTCTCATGTTATGACTTTTGACACTTCTGCAGCTGCAGTCAAAATGGTTTGTTGATAGTGTCACACTTGTTGAGATCTTGACATCAACCATTGTGCACATTGTTCGAAAACTACCTGCGATCAACGGATCTACCACGATTTACGCAAGCAATCACACCATCAAGCAATCACACATATGACACAGCAGTTTTACGTGGTTCGGCAACCATGCCTACGTCCACGGGAGGAGAGAACTCATCTACTATGATCCCATCTCAATCCCCTCAGGATCTAGGGTTACAATACATCAATATATATAGATCCTGCTTTCTTGGCCACCAAGAAAACCCATACATAATGACTAAAATACCCCTAACCCTGAGCCTCGGTTCTGGCTAAACCAGACGACCGATCCGGCTAAACCGGAATACAAGACACAACCCAACAATCTTCACCTTGGCTTGGATTCCGCAAATCCTCAGAGCCACCTTGAGATACCTGGTAATGTCTTTCACGCACCTTGCTGAAAGGTACGTCACTACACCAATGGCGCAGTCTTCTTTCTTCAACACTTAACGTGTTGAACCAGCACTTCACATACCTCGCTGAAGGTACGCCTCCGCACACGCTACGACCTAGCGTGGCCACAGTTGTCTCCTTTGACCTCAACACCACTGTCTTGAACCTCCGAAGCGCTCTCCATTTGTTGCTACATGCATGCATCCGTGCAACACAATGAACCTAACTTCCGTCCGTCAAGACAAAACTGAAGACCTCCCTGAATCCGGATCTCACTGGTACCTTGTGAATCCTTCCTTCTGTCTCCATCCCGGTGTTCTTTCAGTCAAATCTACAACTGTCCTGTTCTAGCTTGTTCTGGTGGGTTGGGCACAGTACATGTGGGTTAGGTATGACCCGATGCTTAAACCGGCTAACTCCGACCTGAACAAAACTACCTTTTCTTCCCCGAGAAAATCATCTCCGTTCAGGGCTTCCTGGATTTCCTCTAGATGATATCATTGAAGATCCATCAATCCATCTTCCAATGATCCATCGCATCTAACTCCACCTGAACCACAGATTTCCTCCCTTGTTATTTGATGTCTCCTTCACCGCTCCACCTGAAAAAGCATCTCCTATCAACCTGCAGAGATTTCTGACCATCTCACCCTCCATGATGACTAATGTTCCATTTTCCACCTTCATAACTCCACCCGCTACAGTGCACTTGCAGCCTTTGAAGTATAAGGCACCCAAAGAAATTCTATTTCTTCGTCAACCCGAAACATATATCACAGCCGTTATGGTTTGAATAACATCATCATACATCTGGATTTCTACCGTTCTTATCTCAAATTCTCATCAGTTGCATTCTCCCCCCATAAGAACAAATCCATCAACCATGATAGTTATTTGCATCAAACCAATCTCTACTCAATCACATGATAGGAAGAATCTGAATCTTAATACCATGAATCATCAACAAGATCCATACCTGTAGCGACCAAAACTGATTCTCTATCAACCGAATCCGAGCTTTGTTGCACACTACCTCCTTCTGATTCTGATTCCTTTTGCTTTTTCTTCCACTTTGGCATGTCGCTCCTTTTCGATCTCGTCAACGCAGATCTGAGCTTTTCAGCAAAGTACTTGGAGCAATCTACCATTGACGACATCAAGTAACACTTTTCAATCATTGCTGTATCACGGAGTCTAACACTTTCTCCTGCCAATCTCTGAAGTCGTTTCTCCATCAAACACTTCAATCTGGCCCGTGATGCTTGAATCCATTGCTATCATCGTGAATCTGTCAGTTTCTTCAATCCCCCAATTTTCTGCCCATCAAACTGCCAATATCTTTTATCAACCTCGTAGATCTCATCACCGTGAGCACGCTAGAAGAAACGGATCTGGAATCCGACTCCGGATGGCTTCGATATCGCAGAATTAATTCTCTACACTCCAATTGGTCAAACATCCATGTTGACCGTTGACCAGCCCATCTTCTTTCATATATGCGTAGATCTGCTCAAAACGAGTCTGTAGGCTCAAACGGATCTCCGATCGGACATCGGACGATCAAGATATCGCAGAAACAACTTCAGCCGTTGAATCTGGTCAAACCTGCCTGTTGACCGTGCTGACGTCACTGCTGACGTCACGGCTTGCTGGCAAACTGGGCTTTTGAAACGGATCCGGGTCGGGACCCGGAACGGAACTGAACTGCTTGCTCTGATGGGCTTCTCTGCCGTACCGGGTTCGGGTCCAACCTGACCTGACCCGGAACCGAACCGGCTCTGAACTGCTGGGCTTCTAGTACACGGACCAGGTCGACCTGACCCGACCTGGCCTGAACCTGCTGCTGGACTCTGCTGCACCACGGGTTGGGTCTAACCCAACTCGAAACCCGGACCGACCTGAAATCTCGTTGGGTTTGCTGCATAAACAGGCTCGGGTCCAAACCTGACCTGAACTGAACTGCTGGCTCTGGGCTTTTGCTGCGAATGGGTCAGGTCCGAACCAACCTAGACCGATCTGACCTGCACCCGAATCGACAGCCTACGCTGCCAGGGCTCTCCAACACGGGTCAGGTCGAACTGACCTAACCTAGAACCGAAACCCAAGGAGTCGTCCCCTTCAACCTGCGTCTGGGTCTGCAACCCAGTTGCAGATGGTGCAGAGATCCAGCGACCGCGGTCTGTTGCAGCGCCTACTTGGCTGGTCCGGCAACCAGCGGCAACGGTCGGCGACCTCGACTGCGTCGGAGACGGCGGCGGGCAGCATCTGCTGGAGATGGCGGCAGACGGCGGTCTCCGTTTTTCCGATCTGTGGATCTCTCTGTAACAGAACCCAAATCCAGCTTTTCTTCGCCAGTCTTCTTCCTCGGCTCGGCGGGCAGCGGCGAGTGAGGCTGGCGATCGCCGGCAATCTTCTTGTTCTTCCTCGACTCCGGCAACTTCCAGCAACCCAAATCCTCTTCACGTCGGCTTCCAGCGATGATGGCCCACAGAGATCACGGCTGTGATCTCTTCTCCTCTAATTGATCTTCTTCTCCACACAGACCGATCTGTGTGGCCCACTTCTAACCAAAAGATCAGCACGATCTTGTCTTCTCAAAGAACCAGCCCTTTCCTCTGCAAACTACAGAAATCGATCTCAGGCCTTCTTACAAGTTCCAGCATCATCGCCAATGACATATGGATCCGGACACGACGTGTCGATCCTCTTCTTCTACGTACATCCGACGAGATCCGTCAATCGCAAAATCCGAGCGATCTCAACCTCGCTCTGATACCACTTGTTAGGAAAAGCTGCGCAACGAAAACTACCTGCGATCAACGGATCTACCACAATCTACGCAAGCAATCACACCATCAAGCAATCACACATATGACACAGCAGTTTTACGTGGTTCGGCTACCATGTCTATGTCCACGGGAGGAGAGAACTCATCTACTATGATCCCATCTCAATCCCCTCAGGATCTAGGATTACAATACATCAATATATATAGATCCCGCTTTCTTGACCACCAAGAAAACCCATACATAATGACTAAAATACCCCTAACCCTGAGCCTCGGTTCTGGCTAAACCAGACGACCGATCCGGCTAAACTGGAATACAAGACACAACCCAACACACATACATGAATTCAAGATCAACAAAGAACCAAATACACATATAAGAAGAGACAGAGGTTTATGTGGTTCACCCAAACAGGGCTACATCCACGGGCACAAAGACGATCATCTTCACTATGACAAATAAAGCATTTAAAGATTCACACTCTCACATCGTCTCTCCTACGTGGTGTGAGAATACCACGAGCAAGAGAGCTCTCACATCTCTTTAACACAAGATCTACGGTTACAGACTATACACATATATAATTTCTGCTTTCTTGGCCACCGAAAAGCTCCCATACAATTATCAAAATACCCTTAACCTTAAACTAGTCCCTGGCTAACCCAGTGGACTCATCCGGCGACGCTGGAATACAAGATATAAACCCAACAACAATGGCTGAGACTCTCTCTCTCTCTCTCTCTCTCTCTCTCTCTCTCTCTCTCTCTCTCTCTCTCTCTCTCTCTCTGTGGATGAGGATATAACATGCTACCTACGGATGACTGCAAGAGGATGAAATAGAGAGTATTGAGTTAGAAGTTAAATTACAAATGTTCTTCAAAATTCTAGTGATTTTTTTGTTTCTCTTGTTAAAACTCACAGTTTCACAAAGTGAGGATTTCACCTACAATGGATTCCGTAATGCTAACCTAAGCCTGAGCGGCACCACAGAGATCACACCAAATGGCCTCCTGAAGCCGACCAACACTCCAAGGCAACTGAAGGGTCATGCCTTCTACTCCTTTCCACTTCCATTCAAGAATTCTTCAAATGATAATACTGACTCTATCTCCACAGCTTTCGTCTTTGCAATCTTCCCCCAAGTTTGCGACTTGAGTGGCGCAGGGATGGCCTTCGTAATCTCCTCTACAAATGTGCTCCCTAGAGCTGCCGCTGCACATTATCTAGGTCTCACCAATCCTGCTATGAATGGGAATTCCACAAATTATATATTTGGTGTTGAGCTTGATACAGGTCAAAACACTGATGTGGGAGACATCGACGACAACCATGTTGGGATCGATATCAACAGCGTCAGGTCTAACAAATCCTCCCCTGCAGCTTATTTTGCAAATGACAATGGAGGGATCAAGAACCTAAGCCTTAAAAGTGGAGAAATGATTCAGGCTTGGGTGGAATATGATGGCATAAAAACGGAACTCAATGTTACATTATCTCCTATCAACTTGCCTAAGCCCACTCGGCCCCCCATATCAATGATCATCGATCTTTCACCTGTAATCTTGGACAGCATTTATGTGGGGTTTTCTTCTGCTACAGGTCCAATGGTACGCATACATCATATTTTAGGATGGAGCTTTAAGATGAATGGAGTTGCTAAAGCACTTGATCTCTCATGTCTTCCTAAGCTTCCTCGTTGGCAACCCAAGGAGAAATCGAAGTTTCTAACAGTTGGGTTGCCTCTAATTGTGGTGGCGTCTATATCACTGATCATCTTTGGAGTTGTATACATGGTGAGAAGAAAGATCAAATTTGCTGGAGTACTAGAACATTGGGAGAGCGAATATAAGCCTCATAGGTTCTCATACAAGGATTTATTCATCGCCACGAAGGGCTTCAGAGACAGTGAGCCGCTAGGCACTGGAGGTTTTGGCAGGGTGTACAGAGGCATGTTGCCAACTTCTGTGATGCCCAAATATGAGCATGGGTACGGATACAGACATGGGAACGAGGGTTCAATGACTTGAAAATTTTAGAATACGGATAAGGGTACGGTATTTTAAAAAATATAAACATATAAATACTTATCGTAGTGCTTAAATATTACGAGGCTCACTGTGTAGATTAAATTTTCAATAAGATAGGCCTAACGGTATCTTAACATAGAAGAAAATAAAAGAAAAGAAAAAAAAAAAGTGGGCCAAGTGTCTTGGTTAGCCCAGTAGCTCAATATTAAAATAGAAAGAAATTAAAGAAAAAGCCCAATGGGCCCATTCTCATTATTAAAATGCGAGAGTTCATTTGCCCCTTTTGCATCTCTGGGGCATAATCGAACGAAAAAGAAGAAGAAGAATGACTAAGAAGAAGAAGAGGCATACATGGCACCTGAAGCTAGAAGCTTGAAGTAGCAATAGTAATAGAAAGCAACACAGTGGTCTACCACCTAGTTGAAGAAACAACCCGTCAAAATGAAAGCAGTAGCCTCTGTTAATTTAGTTATCTTCTTCCTCACTGCCACTTTTTCCTCCTGTTTTCCTTCTTTTTTGCTTTCCTTTTGATCAAACTGAAAGAAAGCTCATTTAGGAGTAACTTGGTCAAAATGAACAAAATATATCATAATTTTGGATAAAAAATATTGTAGAGCCGTATCATAAAATTGGGGGCCGTATCTTAGCCGTATCTTACCATATCCTATACCCATATCAGTATCATATCGTATCGGTACGGATACCATAGGGCATTGGAAGTATCCGGGTATCATAGGCCAACTTCCAATAAGGAAATAGCTGTGAAGAGAGTCTCTCATGAATCAAGACAAGGGATAAGAGAGTTTGTTATGGAGATTGTGAGCCTAGGCCGCCTTCGCCACCGTAACTTGGTCAAGTTGCTTGGCTATTGCTGGCGTAAAGGAGAGCTCCTCCTAGTTTATGAATTCATGCCCAATGGAAGCCTTGATAAGTTCCTCTTCAATGAGAATAAAACTCTAGATTGGGCTCAGAGATTTCAAATTGTGAAAGGAGTAGCTTCAAGATTGTTCTATTTGCATGAGGATTGGGAGCAGGTTGTTATTCATAGATGTTGGGTTTGGCTCAAATGGTCCCTATTGAGCCTGAGTGGAGGGCCCAGTTGATTAAGGTTAATATCTTACATATTCTCTTTCGATGTTTTTGTTCTTTGTAACTAAGAAAGATAGCAACAGGGGAAGGGAACACAGAGAGAAATTTTGTAAGGGGGTGAGAGAGAAATTTCTTCAAAGTGAATTCTTCGTGCCTATGGACATAGGCAATTTGGCCGAACCACATAAATCCTCGTGTCTTTTGTGTGTGTGATTACTTGTTTTTTCTTTCTTATGGTGTGTGCTTGACTAGATCTAGATCTAACAATTGGTATCAGAGCGTTTGTTGAAATCGTGGGATCGTAAAAATTTGGTGGAAAGGATTCGCACGGATCTTGTTGGAGAGATCGATCAGTGATCTCCATAGGCTACACAGATCAAAAGGAAGAGGCCATTCCGGATCTGGGTTGGTTTTTCCCTAAGAAGAAAACCGGAGAAGGACTAGTTCTTGTTGAAGAAGAGATCAACTGAGATCTCTTGTGGGCCACAGATCTCAGAAGAAGAGAACAGCAACGCTGAGGAGGCCATTTCGGTTTTGCCCAATCTTGCTGTCAGTCCCCAGTCGTCGGAGTTCCTTCGCCAATCGTTTGTTTTGCACGATCACCGAAAGGATCATCGCTGCCGCTGCGATGATCGCCCGTTTTTCGCAGCCGCTACCTCTTTAACCATCACCGAACCAGGCTGTCGCACGCCATCGCCGGATAGGGCCACCATCCATTGTTGGCCAACGTCTCCGGTTGCCACTTCCCCTCGCTGCTGACCCCCTCACCGGTGACGAAGGAGGATGAAGCCAAAGCCCTTGTGCAGTAAAACCGAGAGGAAGAAGAAGAACCAGGCAGTTGGGTCAATTCAGGGGTCAAACCAGTCCAGGTCGGGTTGAAACGACCCAGTCCAGCAGCCTAGAGCAACAGGCCACATGTTAGGTCAGGCGGACCTGACCCACAGCACAACCCGGCCAAATTGCCAACAGGATCCAGGTCAGGCTCGGGTCAGGTGGACCTGACCCAGTTCCGCAGCCCAATCCGTAAAAACAGAGTAGCTTTTCAATTCGGGTCAGGCTAATGCGAACTCGTCTACAGAAGCCCAGTCCAGTAACAGTGTTGACGTCATCCAACGTCAGCAGGTTGACGACTTTGACCAGATTCAATGGTCAAAATTCAAACTCAATTTTTGGAGTCATCCGGACTCGGAATTGAGCTCCGTTTTTTTCAGTGGACTACTGGCGACGAGATCTACAACGTGAACCGAGTAACAGTAGATTGGCAGTTTGACAAGTAGATATTTAGGTGAGTTGTTTTTGAATCATCTTCAGATTTATCATTGCCACAACGGGAACTCCTACTGCAGCAGATATCAAATATGAAATTGAAAATTTTGATGGAAAAATAAACTTTGGTTTGTGGCAGCAGAAGATGAAAATATCTTGATTCAACAAAGTATTAAGGTGGCATTGTTAGGCAAAGAAAAGAAGCCTAAAAAGATAAAAGATGAAAAATTGGGTAGACATAGATGAAAAGGCAGTCAACTTTATTTAATTCTACCTCTTTGAAAAAGTCATGTATAACGTCATGGAAGAGGAGACTGCAAAGGGTCTATGGGAGAAGCTCGAGAGTCTTTGTATTGGTAAGAATCTTACAAACAAGCTGCATTTAAAGAAGCAGTTGTATAGGTTGAAAATGGAAGAAGATTATGATGTGCTGGAGCACATGAATATCTTTAACAGAATTATTAACGACTTGTTGATGCTCAATGTAAAATTCAATGATGAAGAGAAGTCCTTGCTGCTGTTGAATTCTCTTCCTGACTCATATGACCATTTCGTGACTACACTGCTCTATGGAAAAGACACACTCAATTATGAGGATGTTAGGCAAGACATCATCTCCAATGCTGCAAGGAAGAAGAGCACTAAAATAAATTCACATGCAGAGGGACTTTTAGTAAATGAAGGCTTCAGTGAACGTGGCAGGTCCAATGATATGGGCAAATCAAAAAGGAACAACTCCAGATCAAAATCACGGAACAAGAAAAATTCAAAGTGCTTCTTTTGCAAAAGAAAGGACACTGGAGGAAAGATTGCCAGGAATACAGGGCATCCAAAGATGGGAAAAACAAAGCTGGGAATAAAACTGCCAACAGTAACTTTGCCAGCGTTGCTTCAGAAACTAAAGTGGAACTTCTATCTATCTCGCAAGGTAACCATTTATCTAATGCTTAGATTTTAGATTCCGGTTATTCTTATCATATGTGCCTTAATCATGATTGGTTTGATACCTATGAAGAATGTACTGGTGGTAGTGTTCTAATGGATAATGATGCACCCTGTAAGATCATTGGAATTGGCATCATTAAAATTAAAATTGCAAATGGAGTTGTGAGAACCCTAGGTGATGTTAGGCATGTGCCAGCATTCAAGAAAAACTTACTTTCGTTAGGATTGCTTGAATCCAAAAGGTGTACATTCATGGCAAAAGATGGTTTGCTGAAAGTGTCAAAGGTATTATAGCATTAATGAAAGGTACTAGAGTGGAAAACAACCTGTATAAGCTTATGGGAAACACAATTGTAGGTGGAGTGGCAGTCTCCACAGATGACATAACCAATGATGATGAGTCTCAGTTGTGGCATATGTGTCTAGGGCATATGAGTGAGAGAGGCATGTTAGAACTACACAAAAGACAGTTGTTAAAAGGTGTGAAAACATGCAACCTGGATTTTTGTAAATATTATGTTTTCGGCAAACAGAAAAAGCTGTCATTTAAAACTGCAGGAAGCAATTGTAAAAGCAGTGGCATTCTAGACTACATTCACTCCGATGTGTGGGGACCAGCCCCGATTATTTCAAGAGGTGGAGAATACTACTTTTTGATATTTATTGATGATTTTTCAAGAAAGGTTTGGATCTACTTTATGAAAGAGAAATCTGAAGTCTTCACTAAGTTCAAAGAGTGGAAGGCAGAAGTAAAAAATCAAACAAGTAGAAAAGTCAAGTATCTAAGATCAGATAATGGGGGTGAATACAGAAACGGCAGGTTTCTACAGTTTTGCAAGGATGAAGGCATCATAAGGCACTTCACTGTTCCAAAGAATCCTCAGCAAAATGGAGTTGCAGAAAAAATAAATAAGACACTTTTAGAAAGAGCAAGGAGTATGAGACTTCATACAGGGTTGTCTAAAAGTTTTTGGGCAGAAGCGGTTAATCACGCATGCTATGTGGTTAATCAGTTACCATCAAGACCCCTTGACTATAAGGTTCCAGAAGAAGTGTGGACAAGAAAATAGGTGGACTATTCTTCATTAAAGGTATTCGGTTGTCCAGCTTACGTACACATTCCTAGTGATGAGAGACCCAAGTTAGACTCCAAGTCACTCAAATGCATCTTCATCGGCTTTGAGAAAGGTGTAAAAGGGTATAAACTATGGGATCCAAAAAAACAGGAAAAAGATTTGCAGCAGAGATGTTGTGTTTGATTAAGCTTCTATGCTGAATAGTGAACATGACAGTAAAGTCAAAGGGCACAATACTGAAAAAATGGTTACCGAAGCTATTCCTCTTACAGATAATACAACCAAGGAACAAGCTCAAAGTTCATCAGAGGTTGGTACATCTAGAAGTGAAGAACAATGTGAGGTTCAGCAGTAACCTGCAAGTGTAACACAAAGAAGGGTAAAGAGAACCATTAAGCCACCTCAAAGGTTTGGATGAGATGAGGATGAAGTACACTTTACTCTTATTATCAACAATGGTGATCCGACCTCATTTCAAGAAGCTATGGAAAGCAATGAAAGACAAGGTTGGATGGGTGTTATGATAGTTTAGCACAAGGAAGGACAAAGAGAACCATCAAGCCACCTCAAAGGTTTGGATGGGATGAGGATGAAGTACACTTTGCTCTTATTATCAACAGTGGTGATCCGACATCATTTCAAGAAGCTATGAAAAGCAGTAAAAGATAAGGTTAGATGGGTGCTATGATGGATGAGATGGAATATCTCCAAAAGAACTCGGTGTGGGAGTTAGTTCCTAAACCCAAAGACAAAACAACAGTTGGCTGCAAATGGGCATTTAAGAGAAAAGAAGTTTTGCTAAAAAATGCAGAACCAAGGTTCAAGACACGTTTAGTAACAAAGGGGTACTCACAAAAGTAAGGGGTTGATTATGATGAGATTTTTTCCCCAATTGCGAAACACACTTTTATCAGGGTGTTGTTGGCATTAGTAGCACAGTTCGACATGGAGCTCAAACAATTAGATGTAAAGACAGCATTCCTTCACAGTGACTTGGAGAAAACAATTTACATGGAGCAACCTGAAGGATTCAACGAAGTCGGAAAAGGACACTATGTGTGTAAGTTGAAGAGATCATTGTACAGATTGAAACAGTCTCCAAGACAATGGTACAAGCATTTTGATTCCTACATGTTGCAGATCGGCTACCATCGATGTAAGTTTGACTGTTCTGTTTATTACAGAATTTTAGATGATAATTCTATTATTATTTTACTGATTTATGTGGATGATATGCTCATTGCATGTAACGACATGTCAACAGTTAATGAACTCAACTCTCAATTAAGAAAAGAGTTTGATATGAAAGACCTTGGGGCAACCACAAAAATGTTGGGCATGGAAATTAGGATAAACAGGAAGGCTGGAAAGTTGTGGTTATCACAGAAAAAGTATATCTCAAAGGTACTTAAAAAATTCAACATGCTAAATGCTAAGCCTGTGTCTACTCCTCTTGTAAGTCACTTTAGTTTAAGTGCCAGACAATGTCCGACTGTTGATGAGAAAATTGAAGAAATGTCTAAGATACCGTATGCAAATGCGGTAGGATTTTTTATGTATGCCATGGTTTGTACTAAACCAAATATCGCGCAAACAATGGGTGTAATGAGTAAGTATATGGCTAATCCAGGAAAAGAGCATTAGAATGCCGTTAAGTGGATTCTAAGTTACTTGAAGGCACAAAAGGCTTGGGAATTCTGTTTGAAAGAAAATAGGGGTCAGAGTTTGTAGTTGGATGTGTAAATTCTGATTTTTCAGAAGACCTAGACAAGAGAAGATCTGCTACAGGAGATGTCTATACACTTGTTAGTGGACAAATAAATTGGAGATCGGTGCTTCAGTCTACAACTACATTATCCGCTACAAAAGCAGAATATATGACAGCTTCAGAGGATTCTAAAGAAGCAATCTAGTTGAGAGGTTTGATAAATGATATGGGAATCAAGCAAAAATCAATCTTACTACACTTTGACAGTCAGAATGCAATATGCCTATCAAAGAATCAAGTATATCATGCAAGGACAAAATACATAACTGTTATATATCACAGAATTCAAGATTGGGTTGCTACAGGTGAGATCTCCATTCAAAAGATTCACACAGATGATAATCCAGCTAACATGCTTACTAAGCCAGTGTCTACAGAGAAGTTCAAGCATTGCTTAGACTTGCTCAATCTCTACTCTTGTTAAAGAGTGAAAGTGCACCTCATCACCATTAAGGTGCAGTCATGGTGGGATGGGGTTCCCACAAGGTATGTGTTCTAAACACATCTCAACAATTCTTCAAAGGGTCAGACATTTTTCGCCAAGTTGGAGATTGTCGGGTTTGGCTCAAAAGATCCCTATTGGGCCTGAGTGGAGGGGCTAGTTGATTAGGGTTAATATCTTACATATTCTCTTTCGATGTTTTTGTTTTTTGTAACCAAGAAAGATAGCAACAAGGGAAGGGAACACAGAGAGAAAGTTTGTAAGGGGGTGAAAGAGAGATTTCCTCATAGTGAAATCTTTGTGTTCATGTACATAGGCAATCTGGCGGAACCACGTAAATCCTCGTGTCTTCTGTGTGTGTGATTATTTATTTTTTTGTGATGTGTGCTTGGCTAGATCCAGATCTAACAATAGAGACATCAAAGCTAGCATCATTTTGTTAGATAGTGAATTAAACGGTAGATTAGGCAACTTTGGCCTTGCAAGGATGTATGATCATGGAAATGATTTTCAAACTACCCATGTGGTTGGGACTTTAGGCTATCTTGCACCTGAGCTTGCTAGAATAGGGAAGGCGAGTATTAGCACAGACACGTTTGCTTTTATGGCTTTTTGCTTGAGGTTGCTTGTGGGAAGAGACCGATAGACCCACAATTCTCAACAGAGGAGCCAATTTTAATAGACTGGGTATTTAAATGCTGGAAAAGACGGGCAATCCTAGAGGCCATGGACCCAAAATTGAACATTGGTTGTGTGGCAGAGGAGATGGAATCGGTCTTGAAGCTAGGCCTTCTATGTTCATATTCGGTGCCAGCCGCTAGGCCGAGCATTCAGCAAGTGCTGCAATGTCTGGATGGCAATACTAATTTGCCTGAATTGTTGTCAAACTCTTTCGACATCAATGTGTTACCGTTGGTGCAAACAGAAGGTTTTGATGACATTGTCATGTCCTATCTAACATCGGCTCAATCATCATTGTTGGCGGAGTCACTCCTTTCTAGGGGTTTGTGACTCTGCAGGAGCTCTAGTCGTGGATTTCCTTGGATGAATACTCCAAACTCTCTTTGTATGTGTTCTTATATTGACAGTGTTGTTTTTCAGTGATCTGAGAGAGCTGAACTGTATCATATATATGTCAGTGTTGTTTGTTAATAACTTAAGAGGGAGATTTAGATGGGGAGGGTTAAAATTTTCAAACAAGCTTTAAACATGCATATATAGTGACCAAAATATCTGTATGATAACTGCTTAAAAAATAAAAGAAAAAGAACTGTAAGCATACACTGTGGCTTCTAGATACAGCTGAACTACTGAAATGTGCTATGGCTTAATATGTAACCACTGGAAGGGCTCATGCTGGGCTGAGATCGGCCTAAGCCCACCTTTCCTGTTTGTGATTGGGCTTGTAATAATAACTTGAAGTAAGGATCGCTATACGTGGGGTCTGGCCAACTCTAGCTATATCCAGACCCAAATGACAAAAATGTCATTGGTTTTGGGTCCAAATCTGGGTGCAAGTCAGGTTTCCAATGCCCAAACCAAAATGAGGTTTTTGGGTTTGGGTTGAGCTCCAATTAGAAAGAGAGAGGGAGAGAGAGAGACTATTATTACATAAACTATATATGTTTGTAAAAATAGTACACATTTATGATGCATCACCATCGTCATATCAAGGCCTTGTTCTAACCACATGGGGGTAGTATGGATCATGAATATATACAAGTAGTTTAAGCTATGGGAATTGGAAATTAATTTATAATTTTCTTTTTCATTTACACAGGATTAAAATAAAGAGTCTTCTCAACAAGAACTACAGTATACTTAATAACTAATTAAATACACTATTGGAACTAGTAAAAGTAAAGACATACAGAAAGAGCTACTCTTTTACAATGAACATCTATGCCACTAAAATGTTTCGTAGAGGTTGGTAAGTCTAGTATTATTCTGGAGGTCCCCGCTTTGAATCCTTTTGTCTGTTATAATCGATGTATACTAACATTCCTCATATATATATATAAGACTACTATGCATCTATCCCTCACCACAAGGTAAGGGACAATGCCTTTTTTATACCTAATAAAGTAAAAAAATGTCATGATATGTGATGGTTTTGTCCTTCTGCAAATCAATATTTTTCAAAAATAGAAGTATCCCTCACCATAGTGTGAGGGACATATGCATAGTAATTTTGTCCTATATATATTTATATATGGGCAATATTCATGTGCATATGTCTCTCACCATTTTTTTGTGAGAACTCTAGGTGGAACCCACTGTATAGTCCATCCAAATGAACTACACACACGACCCTCTTGAATTGAACCCGTTTACCAATTTTTGATCAAATCCGAATTTATTTAACGGTTGGATCAGCTATGCACCCATTCGAATGGAATGAATTTGTGAGTCGTGGATGAAGGGGTTAGAGACATGTGATTTGAGCTAAACTTGGTATCTAGGGTGGTCTCACATGGATCTTTCCATCCCGCCCCCCGGTCTCATCCCTTAGTGGGGTATACCATGGGCCCTACAGAGAGGTATGCATAGTCCCTTGGTGAGGGACATACGCACATGAATATCCCCCTTTATGTATATAAATATACACACATATATATATGAGACAAGCCTCTCCTAAGCTCAAGCTTATATAAGAAATCCCATAAGCACAAGCCCTTAGAGCCCACATTTGGTCCATTCAAATGGACCAAACACACAACACCCCTGCATATATATATATATATATTAGGAAAACCTCCACCTAGCACCTGGTGCTCACAATAATCGCATTCGAAAAGTGATGTGAAATGCAACAGATTTAAATCCAACATTCATACATTTCAAACGTTAAGAAGAATGAAAAAATAATTACAGTTCATTATTAAATTCCCTTTGTTTACATGAGTTCAATGCTCTTACCCCTCGCAATCACAGCACTTTTTGCGTAGTCTTATGTGGTTACAGGCTAATTTACACAGCATCCCGCAGTCATAGGACATTTTACATAGCATCCCGCGATCACTGGCTCATAGCAGTACATTTCAACACTTTTCATATATTTTGGCACCTTTTCATGTCTTTTAGCCAAGTTTGATAACAAATTAGACCAAATTCAAATTCACCTTTTCATGTTTGTTGGGAGTGTGCATATGTAGAAGCTTACACTAATAGCATGGAATCAATCATCTATCAACATAATCACAAGAGGAGAAAATCACATACTAACAAGAACACAAGAATTTATGTGGTTCAACTAAGGAGGGCTACATCTACAGATATAGAAACAATATCATCTTCAATATGACAAGCAAAAGTACACAAAGACTAACTACAATTTTCTTCAACATTCTTATTGTTGAACTAGTACATGAACTTTGAGCAAAGTTCATCTTATCGTCAAATTCCACCTTGAACTTGACACTTGAATACATTGATGAGTCCTAGTGATTTTTGAATCACTCACAAACTAGCCTTCAAATGGTCCATCTCCTCCGTTAACCTTGCAGATATCATCGTTGCAAATAAAGAAGAAAAAATGGAGTGGGATTATGAGTCCAAGTGACCTCCAAAAATGGCCATTAATTCTGGTCAAATCTGTCCTTTGACCATACTCTAATGCACGCTGCTATCATAGATTTCCTGTTTGCTGGGCTGCCACTGTGACAGTAAGTTGCTGGGCTGGGGCCGGATTGACCCGACTTCAACCAGCTGGTGACCAGGGACCACAAATCACCATGGTGCTTCAAAGCGCCATAACCTAATACCCCATCTCCGAGGTTTGGCTTCTTTCTTCTTGTCAGGCGATGGCTAGCGATGGTGGGCGACAACCAACAAGACACGACCAGAGACCGGCCAGCTGGAGCATGGACGGCGGGGACGGATATAGGCCGCGGCGTATTCCAGTAACCCTTGTTTTTTACAAAAGACCTTAAAATCATAGAAATCTGATTAAGGCCTTAAATCTTACTGATTATGTAACGCCCCACCCTATACGCATGCATAATATTGTCCGCTTTGACCCCTCACGGTATTGCTTCTAGTGAGCCTCAACCCACTAAAAGGCCTCATGCAAGGTGAGGGTGCAAGCTCTATATATAAACCCGTTCACTTTCCTCGACGATGTCACAATCCACCCCCCTTGGGCTGTACGTCCCTGTGCAGTAACCTGCTAGTTCATGTAGCTTGCCAGCCCTTTTAGGCCGCCACATAAGAACTTGCCCACTTGCACCAAACCACGGCAGAGACCCACACTCGAACTAGTTGAGAGTCGAACCGTGAGGCCCATGGGCTAAAACGGATAATATCATGCATGCATGTAGGGTGTGGCATGACAGATTCTTAAAGCTTCAATGTAGAATTTTGAGGCCACATAGTCATCAATTTTTTCCAAGTCCACTAAAGGTGGGGTCCACCAGAGTCACAACTGCTACTTATATGGTGTTGATTGGTGCTAATCATGGAATTGTGAGATTAATTTTACTAATCAGGCATGTGCATAATTCCCGTCAAATGTGTCTGTTGTCTGCTGCCTGCTGCTGACTTTGATTTGCATGACATGACTCTTTCTGAGTTAACACCTACATGACCGCGAAACGTTTATTAGTCTAACGAACGACAAGAACCATAGCAAACAATAGTACAAGACAACTCTGATACTGTTGTTGGATTCTGCCAATGTTATCAAAGATTCTGTTGTTGTTCCTCTTCATGAAGCTTGCATCTTTGGATGCTGTTGGCGATTTTACATACAATGGGTTCCGCAGTGCTAACCTTAGCCTAGATGGGGCTGCAGTGATCACAGACAATGGCCTCTTGAAGCTTACCAACACCACAAGGTCACAGATTGGTCATGCCTTCAATCCCATTCCCCTTCCCTTCAAGAACAATTCAAATGGTAGTGTTTCCTCTTTTTCGACGGCGTTTGTGTTTGCTATCATCCCCGACTTGCCCGAATTCAGTGGCGCTGGAATCACCTTCACTATATCTCCCACGACCCGGCTAACTACAGCTGTAGCTGGACAGTTCATGGGCCTGCTCAATGCCACCAGTGACGGAAGTTCATCGAACCATATTGTTGCAGTAGAGCTTGATACAGTACTTAATGCAGAACTCGGTGATAAGGATGACAACCATGTTGGAATCGACATCAACAGCTTGAATTCTAACGAATCTGCCTATGCAGCTTATTTTAGTAAAGAGACCGGTGGGTTTAACAATTTGAGCCTTAAAAGTGGGGAACCAATGCAGGTTTGGATAGAATATGATGGGGCAGGCAGACAACTTAATGTGACATTATCTCCAATCAACATGATAAAGCCTGAAATCCCACTTCTGTCATCAACCATCAATCTCTCACCACTAATCTTGGACTCCATGTACGTGGGATTCTCTTCAGCTACCGGTGCCATGACAGCATCCCATTACATTCTGGGATGGAGCTTTAACATGAATGGATCAATTCAAGGACTAGATATCTCGCGCCTTCCTTCACTTCCACGAATAGAACCCAAAGACAGATCTAAGGTTTTGAAAATTGGGTTACCCTTAATTGTGGTAGTCTCTGCATTCATGGCACTGTCTTTTATTGTTCTTATAGTGAGAAGGAAGATGAAATTTGCTGAAGTACTTGAAGATTGGGAATGTGAATACAAGCCTCATCGGTTCATTTACAAGCATCTGTACATGGCTACTAAGGGCTTCAGAAACAGAGAGCTTCTTGGGATAGGAGGTTTTGGTAGAGTGTATAGAGGCGTATTGCCAAGATCTAAAATCGAAATAGCAGTTAAGAGAGTCTCACATGAATCAAAACAGGGGATGAAAGAGTTCATCGCAGAGATAGTAAGCCTTGGCCGGCTGCATCATAGAAACTTAGTGCAGCTCCTTGGATATTGCCGGCGCAAAGGAGAGCTCTTCTTGGTCTATGATTACATGCCCAATGGAAGTCTAGACAAGTTCCTTTTCGATGAAAAGAAGACACTGACCTGGGCTCAAAGATTTCATATAATCAAGGGGGTAGCATCAGGACTGTACTACTTACATGAGAAATGGCACCAAGTCGTTGTTCACAGAGATATCAAAGCAAGCAACATCTTGCTAGATGGTGAAATGAACGCAAGAATAGGTGATTTCGGCCTTGCCAGACTCTATGATCATGGAACTGATCCTAAGACTACCCATGTGGTTGGAACTGTGGGTTATTTGGCCCCTGAACTTTCAAGAACTGGAAAGGTGACAACAAGCACCGACGTATTTGCATTTGGAGCTTTTATGCTTGAGGTTGCTTGTGGGAGGAGACCTATAGACAGGAGGTCATCCACGGAAGTTCTCATTCTAGTTGATTGGGTGTGGGAGTATTGGAAGAAAGGAGCTATTTTAGAGGTAAAGGATCCAAAATTGGGAAGTGATTTTGTGGTGGAAGAAATGGAGCTGGTAATGAAGCTTGGATTGGTATGCTCACACCCTGTGCCTGCGGCAAGGCCTACCATGCATCAAATAATGCAATTTCTCGACAACAACATGAATCTCCCTGCTTCCTTTTTAGATAGCTTTTGTGTTGGTGTTTTGAACCTGAGGAATGTTGAAACTGATTCACATGGCACTAACATGACTGATTTTTCTATGTTTGCATATCCATCATCAGCAGCAGATTCACAACTGTGTAGAGATCCTTGATATTCCAGTACTGTTGTCTATAATTGTCAAATCTTTTGGTGATTCGTATGCTCTTTTCTGTAATGTTTGTTATGCTGACAAAACAAAACTATGGTCTTCGGATAATGTTTGTTATCAAGCGGATATCATAAATGTAGCACCAGAGAATGGATGGCTTTTGGATCTATATGTATGTTCATATTCCTTCTGGTTATTGTCGTGCAGTCCATTCCATTACCAGACTGCTTACTCTGTATTATACAGTTTCTATTTAACTGTATTAGATTTCCATTGTGTTGTTTCTCTGAGATAAATAAATGCGTTCCTCTTCTTTTATGCTAAAGAGTATAGATAAGTAATTGGGCTAAATGGCTAATCATTTATATACTGCTAATCAGTGCCAGTGATTTATCATCACTGTGATAGTTTACTCCCCTGAAAATTGTCTTATTTTCTATTTTTTTATTATTTATTTGTGGCTTAAAGAATTGGTTAAGACAATAACTAAACCCGTACAACTGATCCCCGGAACTGTCCCCTGATGGAACAATGCCTTGATCATCATATTAGTCATATAGTTGGCAACTGTACTCATCTTCCTACATTGCAAAAATGACAGGCCCGAATCCATGATTCGTTGTTCACATCCTGCCCACAGATGTGTGCTGGCACTCATCTAAATAGCACTACAAAGAAATCTTCAATTTTTAAGTTTTAGATGAGCACTCTCTAGATAAGCAGTCTCCTGAAAACTTCTGCTGTCCTATTCTCTCCAAAGATGGTGCCACCCATTCAAATCCATAGATTGGAAGATCCTAAAAATTTTGTATTGGGTGCTTGATATCTTCTAGAAGAAGTGTACATAATGTCTCATACCACAATTCAACCTTTTATTAATTTTTTTTTCAGGCGAAAACATTTTTTTTCCCGAAAATCGTGGCTTCCTGTTAAAACCGCAGCAAAAATGCAACCTATGCTCCAAATATCTAAAGCCTGAGCATATTTAGAGAAAAGATCACCCAGAGTTTCAACACTAAATCCTCCATTTTCAATCACCCACCCAAATTTTCGACACCAAATTTAAATGTGGGTCACTATTAAATGATTTCTTTGATAGAAAATTCAGGTTAGACCCTCCAGTTTATGTGACATCGGCAGTTTAGACCCTCCAGAGTCCAGACCACTGACCATGTGGGCATATGCCTTGACATCAATCGATAAATGATTTCATCAGCCATTTTATTTTTCTCTTATCTTTGTCAGATAGAATTCTCTCCTCATTAATTTCTATAGAGAAACTTCTGTTATTGGTCTCATGTTATGACTTTTGACACTTTTGCAGCGGCAGTCAAAATGGTTTGTTGATAGTGTCACAGTGCCTTCAGCTCTCTCTCTCTCTCTCTCTCTCTCTCTCTCTCTCTCTCTCTCTCTCTCTCTCTGACACTTTTGCAGCTGCGGTCAAAATGGTTTGTTGATAGTGTCACAATGCCTTGGACTCTCTCTCTCTCTCTCTCTCTCTCTCTCTCTCTCTCTGACACTTTTGCAGCTGCGGTTAAAATGGTTTGTTGATAGTGTCACAATGCCTTGGACTCTCTCTCTCTCTCTCTCTCTCTCTCTCTGACACTTTTGCAGCTGCGGTCAAAATGGTTTGTTGATAGTGTCACAATGCCTTGGACTCTCTCTCTCTCTCTCTCTCTCTCTCTCTCTCTCTCTGTGGATAAGGATATAACATGATAGCTACAAATGACTGCAAGAGGATGAAATAGAGAGTATTGAGTTAAAGGTTAAATTACAAATGTTCTTCAAAATTCTAGTGCTGTTTTTGTTTCTCTTGTTTAATCTCACAGTTTCACAAAGTGAGGATTTCACCTACAATGGATTCCGTAATGCTAACCTGAGCCTGAGCGGCACCGCAGAGATCACACCAAATGGCCTCCTGAAGCTTACCAACACTACAAGGCAACTGAAGGGTCATGCCTTCTACTCCTTTTCACTTCCATTCAAGAACTCTTCATTTGATACTCACTCTTTCTCCACAGCTTTCGTCTTTGCAATCTTCCCCCAAGTTCGCGACTTGAGTGGCGCAGGGATGGCCTTCGTAATCTCCTCTACAAATGTGCTCCCTAGAGCTGCCGCTGCACATTATCTGGGTCTCACCAATCCTGCTATGAATGGGAATTCCACAAATTATATATTTGGTGTTGAGCTTGATACAGGTCAAAACACTGATGTGGGAGACATCGACGACAACCATGTTGGGATCGATATCAACAGCGTCAGGTCTAACAAATCCTCCCCTGCAGCTTATTTTGGAAATGACAATGGAGGGATCAAGAACTTCAGCCTTAAAAGTGGAGAAATGATTCAGGCTTGGGTGGAATATGATGGCATAAAAAAGCGACTCAATGTTACATTATCTCCTCTCAACTTGCCTAAACCCACTCGGCCCCTCATATCAATGATCATCGATCTTTCACCTGTAATCTTGGACCGCATGTATGTGGGGTTTTCTTCTGCTACCGGTCCAATAGTAGGCACACATTATATTTTAGGATGGAGCTTTAAGATGAATGGAGTTGCAAAAGCACTTGATCTCTCACGTCTGCCTAAGCTTCCTCGTTGGCAACCCAAGGAGAAATCAAAGTTTCTAACAGTTGGGTTGCCTCTAATTGTGGTGGCGTCTATATCACTGATCATCTTTGGAGTTGTATACATGGTGAGAAGAAAGATCAAATTTGCTGAAGTACTAGAAGATTGGGAGAGCGAATATAAGCCCCATAGGTTCTCATACAAGGATCTATTCATCGCCACGAAGGGCTTCAGAGACAGTGAGCTGCTAGGCACTGGAGGTTTTGGCAGGGTGTACAAAGGCATGTTGCCAACTTCCAATAAGGAAATAGCTGTGAAGAGAGTCTCTCATGAGTCAAGACAAGGGATGAGAGAGTTTGTTACGGAGATTGTGAGCCTAGGCCGCCTTTGCCACCGCAACTTGGTCAAGCTGCTTGGCTATTGCCGGCGTAAAGGAGAGCTCCTCCTAGTTTATGAATTCATGCCCAATGGAAGCCTTGATAAGTTCCTGTTCAATGAGAACAAAACTCTAGATTGGGCTCAGAGATTTCAAATTGTGAAAGGAGTAGCTTCAGGACTGTTCTATTTGCATGAGGAGTGGGAGCAGGTTGTTATTCATAGAGACATCAAAGCCAGCAATATTTTGTTAGATAATGAATTAAACGGTAGATTAGGCGACTTTGGCCTTGCAAGGATGTATGATCATGGAAATGATCTTCAAACTACCCATGTGGTTGGGACTTTAGGCTATCTTGCACCTGAGCTTGCTAGAACCGGGAAGGCGAGTACAAGCACAGACATGTTCGCTTTTGGGGCCTTTTTGCTTGAGGTCGCTTGTGGGAAGAGACCGATAGACACACAATTCTCAGCAGAGGAGCCAATTTTAATAGACTGGGTATCTGAGTGCTGGAAAAGAGGGGCAATCCTAGAGGCCATGGACCCAAAATTGAACATTGGTTGTGTGGCGGAGGAGATGGAATTGGTCTTGAAGCTAGGCCTTCTATGTTCACATCCGGTGCCAGCCGCTAGGCCGAGCATTCGGCAAGTGGTGCAATGTCTGGATGGCAATACTAGTCTGCCTGAATTGTTGTCAGACTCTTTCGACATCAATGTGTTCCCACTGGTGCAAACAGAAGGTTTTGATGACATTGTCATGTCCTATCTAACATCGGCTCAATCATCAGCGGTGGCAGAGTCACTCCTTTCTGGGCGTTTGTGACTCTGCTGGAGCTCTAGTCATGGATTTCCTTGGATGACAACTCCAAACTCTCTTTGTACGTGTTCTTATATTGATAGTGTTGTTTTTCAGTGATCTGAGAGAGCTGAACTGTGTCATATATATGTCAGTGTTGTTTGTCAATAACTTATGAGGGAGATTTAGATGGGGAGGGTTAAAATTTTCAAACAAGCTTTAAACATGCATATATAGTGACCAAAATATCTGTATGATAACTGCTTAAAAAATAGAAGAAAAAGAACTGTGAGCATAGACTCTGGCTTCTAAATACAGCTGAACTACTGAAATGTGCTATGACTTAATATGTAACCACTGGAAGGGCTCATGCTGGGCTGAGATCGGCCCATGCCCCCCTTTCCTGTTTGTGATTGGGCTTATAATAATAACTTGAAGTAAGGATCGCTATAGGTCTGGTCTGGCCAGTTGTAGCTACATCCAGACCCAAAAGACCAAAATGTCATTGGTTTTGGGTCCAGAGGGTGCAAGTCAGGTTTCCAATGCCCAAACAAGACTAAGGTCTTTGGGTTTGGGTCGAGCTCCAATGAGAGAGAGAGAGAGAGAGAGAGAGAGAGAGAATTATTATATAAATTATATATGTTTGTAAAAATAGTACACATTTATGATGCATCACCATCGTCATAATCATCAAGGCCTTATTCTAACCACACGGGAGTAGTATGTATCATGAATATATACAAGTAGTTTAAGCTATGGGAATTGGAAATTAATTTATAATTTTCTTTTTCGCTTACACAGGATTAAAACAAAGAGTCTTCTCAACAAGAACTACAGTATACTTAATAACTAATTAAATACACTATTGGAACTAGTAAAAGTAAAGACATACAGAAAGAGCTACTCATTTACAATGAACATCTATGCCACTAAAATGTTTCGTAGAGGTTGGTAAGTCTATTATTATTCTGGAGGTCCCTGCTTTGAATCCTTTTGTTTGTTATAATCGATGTATACTAATATTCCTCATATATATATATA
Source organism: Sextonia rubra (assembly GCA_037013555.1). Taxonomy (NCBI): domain Eukaryota; kingdom Viridiplantae; phylum Streptophyta; class Magnoliopsida; order Laurales; family Lauraceae; genus Sextonia; species Sextonia rubra. The sequence goes on from JASUAD010000001.1 coordinate 130,976,539, forward strand.
AGAAAGACTACTATGCATCTATCCCTCACAACAAGGTGAGGGACAATTCCTTTTTTAGACCTAATAAAGTAAAAAAAGTGTCATGATGTGTGATGGTTTTATCCTTTTCCACACAATACTTTTCAAAAATGGAAGTGTCCCTCACCATAGTGTGAGGGACAAATATATAATAGTTTTGTCCTATATATAGTTATATATGGAGAATATTCATGTGCATACGTCCCTCACCATTCTTTTCATGAGAACTCTAGGTCGAACTGACTGTATGGTCCATCCAAATAGACCACACATACGACCCCCTTGAATTGAACCCGTTTATCAATTTTTGGTCAAATCCGAATTTATTTAATAGTTGGATCAACTATGCACTCATTCGAATGAAATGAATTTGTGGGTCATGGATAAAGAGGTTAGAGACATGTGATTATGGCCAAATTTGGTATCTAGAGTGATCTCATATGGATCTTTTCATCCCCTCCCCCCCCCCTTCGGGGTCTCATCCTTTGATGGGGTCCACCATAGGCCCCCACAGAGAGGTATGCATGGTCCCTTGGTGAGGGACATATGCACATGAATATCACCCTTTATGTATATATATATATATACACATATATATAGGACAAGCCTCTCCTAAGCTCAAATTTATATAAGAAATCCCATAAGCACAAGCCCTTGGGGCCTACCTTTGGTTCATCCAAATGGACCAAACACACATCGCCCCTGAATATATATATATATATTAGGAAAACCTCCACCTAGCACCCAGTGTTCACAATAATTGCATTCGAAAAGTGATGTAAAATGCAACAGATTCAAATCCAACATTCACACATTTCAAGCATTAAGGAAAATGGAAAAATAATTACAGTTCATCATTAAATTTCTTTTATTCATCATTAAATTTCCTTTATTTACATGAGCTCAATGCTCTTACCCCTCGCGGTCACAGTACTTTTTGCATAGTCTTCTGCGATTACATGCTAATTTACACAGCATCCCGTAGTCATAAGCCATTTTACACAGTATCCTGCGGTTACTGGCTTACAGCAGTACATTTCAACACTTTTCATATATTTTGGCACCTTTTCATGTCTTTTGGCCAAGTTTGATCACAAATTAGAGCAAATTCAAATTCACCTTTTCATGTATGTTGGGAGTGTGCGTATGTAGAAACTTACACTAATAGCATGGAATCAATCATCTATTAACATAATCACAACAGGAGAAAATCACACACAGACAAGAGACACAAGAATTTACATGGTTCAACAAAAAAGGGCTACATCCACGGACATAGAGATAATATCATCTTCAATATGACAAGCAAAAGTACACAAAGACTCACTACAATTTTCTTCAACATTCTTATTGTTGAACTAGTACATGAACTTTGAGCAAAGTTCATCTTATCATCAAATTTCACCTTGAACTTAATACTCAAATACATTGATGAGTCCTAGTAATTTTTGAATCACTCACAAACTAGCCTTCAAATAGTCCATCTCCTCCGTTAACCTTGCAGATTTCATCGTTGCAAATAAAGAAGAAAAAATGGAGTGGGATTATGAGTCCGAGTGACCTCCAAAAATGGCCATTAATTCTGGTCAAATCTGTCCTTTGACCATGCTGCTGACGTCACGCTGCTATCATAGATTTTCTGTTTGCTGGGCTGCTACTGTGACCGTAAGTTGCTGGGCTGGGGCTGGATTGACCCGACTTCAAACAACTGGTGACCAGGGAGGGACCACAAATCACCATGGTGCTTCAGAGCGCCATAACCTAATACCCTATCTCCGAGGTTTGGCTTCTTTCTTCTTGTCAGGCGATGGCGATGGCGGGCGACAGCCAACAAGACACGACCGGAGGCCGGCTAGCTGGAGCATGGACGGCGGGGACGGATATAGGCGGCGGCGTATTCCGGTGACCCTTGTTTTTTACGAAAGAACATATGGGGTCCTCATACTGTGCCTTCCTTCCAAAACGAGAACGCAATCACGAGGTGTCGTGGCCCACTTCAAGATTTGACCAAATTAAACTCCCTCGCACCACACGCAACAACACTGCAAACCGAGACGGCCTTTGTTCTCTGTTTTCTCGACAAATCCAAGCCAGACAGTGCTTCTTCTACAAATCACGCAAAAAGTGGCCCACCATTAGATCAACAGCAAACCCTTCGATTCTCTAAGTACAGCGCTTCAAATGAAGATCTGAGCTGCAACAGGCTATGCAAGCCCCAGGCCTGAGTCTCTGCCTCTTTTCTTCTCCGGGCGCGGTCAGTTCTCCCGTCTGCAAAAGAGATCCAAACAACGCCAAACAGAACTGAACCACAGAAATGAAACTCAGGCCTTGATCGCACATCCCTAGTATCAAATCTGTAACAAGGATTTACATGGTTCACCAAAAAATAATACACGTGTACAATATCATCTTCAATGCAACAAGTAATACGAAGACTCTCACTCTATCATTATCATCGTCACATGGTGATAGAACAAGAAAGCTCTCACCTCTTTTTAATAAAATTTAAATATATATATATAACATAAATTTTTTTCTCTTAAAAATCTCATTACAAAGATTAAAATACCCTTAATGTTAATATAGTTCTTGGCTAACCCATTGAATCATCCGCTTAACCCGTAATATAAGACATATACCTAACAATCCCTAATAAAGACAGTGAAAAAGAAATAGAATCTTAGTAAAAAGGGTATAATGTCTATTTGATTTACATATACTAAACAAATTATATGGAAAAGGATTAATTTCTAAGAGTTTTGCATTGTTTTAATCCATTGAACCAATAAAGGAGGGCAGTATCATGTTTATAGACGATGGTGGTATAGAAAATATTATGTGTATGGTACTTAGAAAAGTGATTCTTTTAAACTGTAGCATAGGTCTGGTTGAACCACATATACTAAAAAACTTATTTAAAAAAAGCGTCAAATGTCAAAGCATAGGATTGAATTCTACATTGTTCCCGTCCTTAGCTTAGATAAAAGATTGTTAGCATTAGGTTTAAAATTGGTGGTAAAATTTCTTTCAACCCTAGCTTAACTCTGGAACTTGAGGGGAGGATAAAGGTTTGGGTATTCTGAGCCCATCGAGAGCTCTAAGAGCTTTGACTTAACCTAGATCTAGCCCGAGGGCCGAGCCCTACCATAGGCAGGGCCAACAACCCAATATCTAATCCAAAAGACAATGACAGAGCCAAAATTTTCTTTTAGGGGGCAAGCCATAGTTGACTAACAATTCAAGAGTAGGAATTTTTTCAATAGAGATTAATAATATTTATATATTTGATGATTTTTTATATCATTTAAAAATAAATTTATTTATTATTTGAGGAGTTTTTACTGTTTTTAAAGAAAAATCCTAAATTTGGAAATACTACAATATTTTAAGACACAATTTCTGAAAACTTTTGGGACACTTAATATACAAATATAATAGGGCTCACTATAATGAATTCAAATCACTCAAAATAGTCATTTTCCCTTTCTTTTGGGACTCAAAGTTGTATCTCACTCTAATTAAAATGAGACCTATATAAGATTGATCACATGTTAACCAAACTTCTCATATTTAATTAATGAAAATACATTGATTGGTTACTTGTGAACATTTAATGGGCCATGGTGCTTATGATAAACACTTGTCATTGTTTGATGGGCCGCAATGCCTATGGTAGGTGTAGATTATTGAGTGAATACCACTAATAACCATTAACCCAATGTAATAAAAAGGTGAAGGATCAAGTGTAATATCTACTTACAATAAATGACATATTTTTAAGTAGACTTTACTCAAGTAGGGGTTTATATCACTATAAGCTTGAGAACATCATATTTTAAATGCATGCTTCAATATGGTAGGCCCAACTCTTCTTTGAATCTAAGGATGGATAGCCAAGACGACTAAATCCAATTGCTTGAAAATGCCGTGGAGAAATGTATCTTACGGAGACTTTCATTTTGGAGAAAAAAAAAAGGGAGGTAAGAAATGATTTGCTCCTTAAACTCTATGTACAAGTTGGAGTTACCTTTTGAAAATAACAAAATTGACCTTTAACCTTATAGATTCTATCCTTTCTTCAGAGAATAAATAAATAAATGAGGAAACACATGCAATTGATTAAAACAACTTTAAAAATCTTTAAACCTTATCCCAAATAATCTCATAAACAAAGAACTTGAGAATTGCCCTTCTCAACCTCTGCACGCTCCATCCCTGCCGAGAGAGTTGTTCATATATAAATATTCCTTATCCTTGTATCTTAATTATGTTTCCACACTTGGGAATCGGTTGGTTTCAAATAGGGGTGTACATGGTTCAAGTTGCATCGAATTGAGCTAAATCCGTCACCAAACCATTATGTACGAATTGGTAGTTTTGTAATCCGTAACCAATCTGTTGCCCATTAAAACTCATCTAAACTAAACTATGGATCAACGGTTCGGATCAGTTAAAACCGTTCAATCTGTTGGTAGTAGGGCTGTCAAAGGGCCGGGCCCGGGCCGGGCTTAAGTAAGCCCTTATCCTACCCTCACATGTGCGGGCCGGGCCTAACTGAGCAAAAGCCCTCAACTTTTACAGCGGGCCTATAATTTTTAGGCCCTTACCCAACCCTCAAGGGCTAGGGCCGGGCCAGGGCCGAGCCAGGGCCAAAAGAAAGGGAAATTCTTTTTCTTTAATGGAAATAAATCTTTTATATGCAACAACCTATGCCACCATCACTAACCAACTTTATACAAACCCTCCTCCTTTGCCCGAGCTAGGGATCGGGAATGTAATGCAAAAGGCAGTATGGCGGAGTTAAAAACTTTTTTTTTAAGGCATTGGTGGTGGGATAAAATCATTTTTACAATATAAAACATAAGGTGGATAATAATAATTCTATAAATGATAATAAATATATAACAAATAACAATAATTCTTTATTTAATTATTTAATCTACTTTTAGAATATCTAAAAGACCATCGAATGTATTACATCATTGTGTTGCTGCGTACGTATCCAATCTTATGTGCAAATTAAGACTTTTACAGTGTCAGATTTTAAACAACTCCTATATTGATCAAATACTCTTCCTCCCGTACTAAATGTTGATTCAGAAGCAACTGTAGAAATAGGAATTGCGAAAATGTCACAAGCTATTCTAGAGATAACTGGATATTTTGTTGAATTAACTTTCCACCAATCCAATATATTGAAAATTTCAAATTTATCCCTTGGCTCCTCCAAATAACAATCTAATTTCGATTTTTCCTCTACAACTATCTGAGTCATTTGTTCCTTAAAAGCTAAAAAATCATCTTCAAACTCATTAGATTTCTTTACCAAATCAACTTTATCCATATTTGACAATGTTTTAGTAGGTGCATCATAAACCAAATCATCTTCAAAGTCATTGTGGATATTATATATTTTATATTAAAATTTAATAAACAACGGGCCGGGCCGGGCCCCCTCGGGCCTAATTAGTCAAGCCTAAGCTCAGCCCTCTAGATGCGGGCTTTTAAAAATAAAGCCCTACCCTACCCTCGGGCTTTAAATGAAAAAAATAAGCCCTCGTTTTGAGGGCTTTTGCGGGCCGGGCCGGGCCGGGCCCCCTCTTTAAAGGGCCGGATTGACAGCCCTAGTTGGTAGTGTCAATTTTCTCACTATCACACACTTTATCCATTATAATAAGAAAATTACAATATTTAAATTGTGAAAATCAATACCTCATAGAGACAAGATTGATCAAGATTTCAAGACCGAGCAAGAGAAATGAATTTACAATCCAAATTAAAGCAGCCATTGAAAATAAGATGAGAGAGAGAGTTGCCAATAAAAATACAAATTATAATCCAAATTAAAAATACAAATCACAAATATATCTTCATTGTCCTCACTTTCAGCATAATTAAAAACACAAGAAGAGAAAAAAAAAACCAACTAAAAACTTCTTTCATTTCTAGAAGAAGGTAAAGAGATCCAGAAAGGGGAGGGAATGCAGCGCTAGACATCTTGAAGAGAGAATTTCATGGACATGGTCAGGACGTCTCCAATCTTGGGGAGGTGAGAAGCTGAAACAAAGGGATAGAAATAGGAATAAGAAATTGAGGGAATGGGAATGGGAAATGGACAGGTTTTCAATTTCAGGTACTTGAACAGTATCAGCATCTCTCTCTCTTTTCTTGTGTGAAAAAAATGGCTCTTTTATTTATCCTCTATTCCAAACCCCTCTTGCATAAAGTGAAATAAAAACTGAACAAATATTATACCATTAAACAAACTTAAAGTTGTCACACTGTTGTGCTCCATTCACCCAGCTGGCAAAGAAAAGGGCAGAGGCGGATTTCAAGAGAAGATTAATCGGAGATTTTTGGAAAGAAGACTAGTAGGGTTTTTTTCTTCCTAGGTGATGGGGGTCTGGAGTGGGGATTGTGGAGGAAGAGGAAGAAGGGATATGGAGATTGCCGAGAGACGAGGAGGAGACAACGGGAGATTACCTGGGCAGGCTAGGCTTGGACGTTGAGTAACTAAGAAAGAGAGGGAGAGATGACATGAGCCCTAACCTGAGGACCTTTTATATGGCTAAGAAGAGTGAATGGCTGCAATTGAAAAGCTAGGTGAGTAATGGGATGGTTGTGTTTTAATATTTTTTATATAAAAATAAATATATATTTTATTTTAACGGTTCGAATTGATTTAAATTTACTGATTAAGAGTAAAATCTATCACTAAATAATTATTATTAATGGATTAGAATTTTTTTAATCCGTCACTAAATCATTAATCATTGGAATGATTAAATAACTGCAGATTGAATCGATTTAATGGATCGATTAATTTTTATATACCCCTAATTTCAAGGTGCAATAGCATAAAGGAAATGGGGGTAAACATTTCCGGGTATCACAAGTGGAACACATTTAATTGGATGGTCGAATAAATCACCGGACCATGTGCCCAATGGAAGATTGTGACTGTCACTGCCTTGATGTCGCTCAATCCCTTTATGTAAAGTGAGCCCCAAGGCCATTAAAGTGAGGGCGTAGATGTGTGTGTCCCCAGGGTGTTGTTTGTGTCATGGTGTGGTTGGTTTTTAAATATGATGATCCCACACTTTGACCTGTCTCATTAATCTTGGTCTGTTATTGTGTGCAGTGTGTCAGTGTCTGTATATATACATGATGAACAAGTATTCAAATGTGAATGTGTTAAATGGCTTGGCATCTTTGACTTTGAGAGTTTTAGTGATCTCACTCGGCAGGATATTATATGTTCAAAGAAATCCGTGACTAATGTCATATGAGATTACACTTGAGGATGGGGTGAACCAGAAAGCATAGAAGAACAATGAACCTTTTTTTTTTTTTTTTTGGGTAAATTTTCATAAGAACTTATATTCTGATGAGTCCATTTTCCCCGACTTCATGGCAAAGCCGCATTTTGGCTTTTACGATTATGAAGCTCATTTAGAATTATAATAACCAAATACACTTTTCTGGGCTTATGGGCTTTTTCATAAGTAAAAGCCCAATAACCTCTTCGAATGAGTTCAACCAAACACACCCTAAACAAATAGATTTATAGTTCAATCAATTTATGTCTCTTTTATTAAATAATACTTAATTCGCATATGAGAATTGATTGGTGCATCTTATGGGCTTTACAGTAACCCAACGTGATATTATGGTGCGTAATATAATATCTACTTGTTCCCACAAGTCTTGTGGAGAATTGAGAAAGGTGAGGGTGGAAGAAAGCGACCCCATGGACACAATGTGCTTCAAGTTTCAAAACTTTTCAAAAATGTCTGCGCCTTGGTCTAAACTGTTAAAAGATTGTGTTTTATATAAATATATAAAGGAGACCATGTCATGTGCATATGTCCCTCACCATGGGACCATGCATACTCCTCTGTGGGGCCCATGGTGGACCCCATCGAGGGATGAGACCAGGGGGATAGAAAGATCCATACGGGACCACCCTAGATATCAAGTTTGGCCCTAATCACATGTCCCTAACCCCTTCATTCATAACCCACAAATTCATTCCATTCGAATAGGTGTTTAGTTGATCCAACGGTCAAATAAATTTAGATTTGACCAAAAATTGGTAAACGGGTTCAATTCAACGGGGTTGTATGTGTGGTCAATTTTGATGGACCATATAGTGAGTCCCACTTAGAGTTCTCATAAAAAAATGGTGATAGACATATACACATGAATATTCCCCATATATATAGTTGAAATTTTAAGATCATAAATTATAAGTTATGAATACTTGGATGGAAAAAGAACTTCGTCCACCACTATCCTCATGGTCCCCTTCGCATCCATCTTTTTTATTTTTTTAAAGGTTTTTTTTTGAAAGGTTATTATTTTTTTCAAATCCCTCTTTCCCTCATGAAGCATCAATCAAGGTCAACAATGTTGGGTTATCTATTCAAGTTAATTGGATTGATCATCTAGGTTACTGAAGACCTAGCTAGGTTAATTTAGCATTTAAGGGTATTTCTTTTCCATTGAGCCAAGGCTTTTAAAGGGCTAAAAAAATGTATTATAATATAAATATTGATGTGTTTATAAGTCTAACCCAAGAAGAAAGAGAAAAGGGAAAAAATGAGCAATAGATGATAAATCTCATCATGGATGTGGCATCATGCTGAACCACGTAATTTATTGTATTCTTCATGTAAATGCTAGATTATATTTATTATTGTGCATTGTGCAGTTTTGTTTGTTAATGATATTATATATTAGATTAAAGCCAACCATTTTCAATCAAATATGGACTATCTGCTATAATTTAGACAGTAAGTTATTCTTCTCTCATTCATTATATCTAAATGCTACCAACTTTTAATCCCATACAACACCTATTTTATCTCATATAACTACCCACCTCTACTCCCCATTTTTGCTTTTTCATTTACTGCAGAACTCTTTTATATTCATTTTCCCCCTTCTACTTCTGCATATTCTCCTTTTTTTTTCTACATCACATCTCATTTTCCCCTTCTACATCATGTCTCATTTTTCTTATGTTTTCTTTCAAAGAATTTATTATGGTCATTTATTTTTTTCTTATATTTTCTTTCTAAGATTTTATTTTAGTGCATTGTATTTTGGCCGCTGTCTAAATCATACTTGTTTTTTAATTAAGAGAACATTTGATTTGCATCATATGAACATACTCTTGCACAACACGGGTCACAGGGCTAGTGTTTAGCTATTGGTGTTTTCCTATATAGATTAAGGACTTCGAAGTTTAATGGTTGGGACATTACTACAAAAAGATTTATCCCTTCAAATTTTTCCCTGTATGTTGGATAGACCCGAGAGATAAGACTCCTTGATTTTCATTGGTTTTTTTTAATATGGAGAAGCATTCAAGGTTAGCCTAGGAATGAGTCATCACGTCTTTGTGTCCATTAAAATACAATTATGCATGGACTTATTCAAATCCAAGCTTGGACTGATGAGCGTCGGAGGATCCAAGAGGACTTGGTCAATAGCTTGGTCCTATAAACTAGTTAACTTTGGGGTCATTTTCTCACTTTGTGGAAACTAAAAGTAACCATGCATGCAGACAGCAAAATTCAACATTACTGGTAAATGAATCTTCCCAAAGTAGTGCAATATTATATTATCATACATGCAGACAACAAAATTCAACATCACTAGTACATTAATCCTCCCAAAATAGTGCAATTTTACATCATCCCTATTACAACACGGGCCCACGCACCAGCAACAGTCAATGGTCCTACCACCTCTGTCTAGTGGTTAGTTACAAGCCGAAGAAAAATGTTCCCTCCAAAGTGGGGCCCATCTTATCAAAAGACTGGACAAGGCAACCACATGTAATATTCAAAGGCCCAGAAAATATCTAGAATGGCTTTGTCAACCATGTAATCTCTGAACCCTTGTGAATCCTCAAATTATGGTGCAACTTGCAGAGACTCTCTTAGAAGGGCCTCCTTCTTTCTCATCTCAGCAGTCCAAAATGTCTGCTACAGGGGATCCATCATCTTCTGTTTATATTCTCCTAACTAAAATGCTGCAATTGAATCAATTCATGTGTCATGAGACCAAAATAAACAAGGGCCAAGGAGAAGAACTCGAGACATGCAATACAAGCCAAGGCCCTTTTTGGCCACACTTTAGAGACTTCAATTTCTCAACCATGTTTACCAAGATTGCGCTGTTGTTTCTCTGTGTCCTACCTATGCCCCATACCTCTGGCGACGAGGCTGCAGACTTCGCCTACACAGGATTTCATGGTTCTAATGTGAGCCTCAATGGCATAGCCTCGATCACACCAGACGGCCTCTTGATGCTGACCAACACAAGTGCGCAACAGATCGGCCGCGCCTTTTACCCTGCTCTTTTGCAATTCAAGAACACAACGAATGGTAATGCCATCTCTTTCTCTACTACTTTCATATTTGCCATGGTCCCTGATAATCCAGTCTTGGCTGGCCATGGAATTGCTTTTGTTATATCACCATCTAAAGAGCCCCACGGGGCTCTGCCTAGCCAGTATCTGGGTCTCTTCAATGCGTCCGGCAATGGCAATTCATCAAGTCCTGTCGTCGCTGTTGAGCTTGACACGATCTATAGTTCTGAATTTGGGGACATCAATAACAATCACGTTGGAATCGATATCAACAGCTTGAGGTCTAACGAGTCCTCCCCTGCAGCTTATTATACTAGTAATGGGCTTAAGAACATAAGCCTTATTAATGGCAAACCAATTCAAATTTGGATAGAATATAATGGTGAAGAGATGCAACTTAGAGTTACATTGGCACCTGTTAGTGTTCCTAAACCAGATATTCCACTCTTAACGGCGACGGTGAATCTTTCAGAGTTCATATCAGACTCCAGTTACGTTGGTTTCTCTTCATCCACAGGCTCTGCGCCCACTGCTCATTATTTATTGGGATGGAGCTTTAAAACCAATGGTCAGGCCCAGCCACTCGATCTCTTGCGCCTTCCAACCCTTCCACAGAAAGGTTCTAAGGTAAAATCCAAGGCATTGACAATTGGGTTACCTGCAATTGTTACAGTTTTCGTGCTTTTGTTCATATTGAGCATCATTCTTGCTGTGAGAAGGAAGATCAAATATGCGGAAGTACTCGAGGATTGGGAGCATGAATATGGGCCTCATAGGTTCTCCTTCAGGGACCTTTTTGTTGCAACAAATGGATTCAAAGAGAAACAACTTCTGGGGTTTGGAGGTTTTGGTCGGGTGTATAGAGGTCTCTTAAAGGCCTCCCAAACAGAAGTTGCAGTGAAGAGAATATCACATGACTCAAGACAAGGAATGAGAGAGTTTGTAGCAGAGATTGTAAGCCTTGGCCAGCTCCGGCACCGGAATTTGGTACAGCTCTTAGGCTACTGCCGGCGAAAGGGAGAGCTCCTTTTGGTCTATGACTTCATGCCCAACGGAAGCCTTGACAAATTTCTCTTTGACCATCCAAAATCAATGCTCGATTGGGGCCAAAGGTTTCTTATAGTCAAAGGAGTTGCGTCTGGGCTTCTCTATTTGCATGAAGAGTGGGAACAGGTTGTGGTTCATCGAGATATCAAGGCCAGCAATATCTTGTTGGACAGTGCATTAAATGGAAAATTAGGTGACTTTGGCCTCGCGAGATTATGTGATCATGGTTCCAATCCAGAAACCACTAATGTTGTGGGGACTATGGGTTACATCGCACCAGAGCTAACTAGAACTGGCAAGGCAAGTACAAGCACGGACGTATATGCTTTTGGGGTATTCTTGCTTGAGGTTGCATGTGGGCGGAGACCGATAGATTCGAGGGCTTTGCCTGAAAAGATGATTTTACTTGATGTGGTGTTCGATTGTTGGAAGAGAGGAGCAATTTTGGAGGCAGCAGACCCAAAATTAGGAAGTGAATATGTGATAGAGGAAGTTGAGTTGGTGTTGAAGCTTGGGCTGCTTTGCTCAAACCAAATTGAATTGTCCAGGCCCAGCATGAGGCAAGTCGTGCAGTTCTTGGAGGGTGAGTCTCCTTTGCCTGAAATGTCATTGGATGGTTTCAGTGACAGTGTTCTAGCAAGGGGTGGTGAAGCTTTAGATGATCTCAGGTCATGTCCTTCAGCTGCGGGGTCACTCTTTGAAGGTCGTTGATTCGGTCAAATTTTGTGCAGCTACTTTGTATTTGTATGATTAACATGAATGTGATATACATTTGCATTTTATTTATAAGATTAACATGAATGTGAGCAACGAAAATTTGCATTTCCATGATTCACATAAATGTTAGTGCTCGTCTCTTCTATTGGCAAGGATATGTTAGCATGCGAATCCAACTTCTATTTCTTTAACACAACATTTCTCAACGTAGAGAGAGAGCAGCCCAGCTGAACTAGGACCAGCCCATCTTGAGTTGATTTGGGTTGTGTATTAGAAGACTGTGGGCTTGAGTAGGGAATGGGCATTAGTTTTTACTGTAGGCCTCGCTTGCCCCAACATATTTCATGCAAGTGGGCTATTTTTATTGTAAATGAGCTTCTATTGGGACTAACATATAGGCCTTCAGTCTGGAACTATGACTATAGGTTGTAACTTCCAGGCCCATAGGCCACAGCCCAACTTGACCTATGAACATTCCAGAGCCCGAGTCCTTTACTGTTTATTCTGCAATTCTACAGACTAAAGTTAGGCGCAGCCATAATTTCTATCTTATATCCGAATTGATTAATTCATTCATTTTAATATGTGTCCAACATTTATATACCCCCCAAAAAATAATCCTTACTTGTTAGAATAGGGTCGCACCAACACCTGAGGCTAAAGGTCTGAAAGCTGGATTGGCAAGAAAAACTTAGGTCATCAAAAAATTAAAAAAAAAAAAGAAATATATATTTGTAGCATCCCATCTCACATCACTTATTAATAAAATATGAGTCTAGTATATAATGAACCATAAATGTTACTACTAGTAACTTAGGCTTAAATGTTTTAGACCACGTGAAAGACTCACCAAGTTACTGGGCTAGTGGGCCACTCGGGTCTTTACAAATGGTATCAGAGCCAGGTCACCAGCAAAAAATGTAGAACCCCATAAAATATAAGTCTAAATATAATAAACCATGTGAGTTACTACTAGTGACTTCGCATCAAGTATTGAGCTAACGGACTACTCAGGTCGTTACAATATATATACAAATTGATTGGTTTTGACTTTCGAGGCATCCCACCTAAAATGCCTTGCCAGATGGCTGAGATATGGCCCCATATTTTGATAAAGCAATGAGCTGGGCCCAGCTATTTTATAAAAAAAATAATCTACGGTGGGTTGGCCCAAACAATGTCAGTATGGTGGCGGATTTGGTCTGTTAGAACATAGAAACCCATACTCCCATGCGATTCTTCTGCAAAAGAGAAATTGACAAATCATACAATGGTTGTGTAACATAAAGCAAGCTTGCTCGCCTGATTACTGGGCTAGGGCAACTTCGTGGTGGGACCTACTCACAAACGGCCGGAATCGACTCTAGTTTGATTACTGACAAAAGAGAGACCCACTCCAACCTTTCTTAGTTGCACCGCCGATGAATCTATGCAGCTCGTTTGAATCAATGCACTGTTGTGAATATTGAACATCACCCGTTGTGCGTATACATCAATCACAAAATCAATAATAACAAAATACCATTGACCTTAAACCAGTCCCTGGCTAACCCAGTGGACTCATCCGGCTAAACCAGAATACAAGACAACATGCACTACTTATGGAACACCCATGATATCAACATTGCAACTGTTGATTACCCCGTCAACTATACTGCTTGAGATTGGAAAGGAAATGTCCAGCAGTGAGATGGCTCAATTCCTCATTTTTCTCAATTGCTTCCCACTGTTTCTTGTAGCAAGGGGCAACTCAATGGGGGACCCACAAGATGTACGGTCCAAATTTACTGGCTGCATGGCGGTCAAGTTTGTCACAATAGGAACCATATAGCCTTCCACAACAAACCGTTACAGGGCTCCTCTGCAAGCCACAGATTTAGCAATTTTTTCCAATGGCCACTCATGTGGGGTCCACCAGAGTCACAGCTGCCACGTGTATGGTGATGATTGGCTCTAATCAAGGAAATGAGAAATGAGAGATCATTTTTTTTTATTTTGATGAAATGAGATATCAATTTTAATAGTCAGACATGTGCATAATTCCGGTCAAACGCGTCTGTTGTTTGTCTCTGCTGCTGACTTTAATCTATTAATGACAAGAGCAATACCAAACAATAATACAACACTACTTTGATACTGTAGTTGGATTCTGGCAATGTTTTCAAAGATTCTATTGTTGTTCGTCTTCATAAAGCTTACAGCTTCAGATGTTATTGGCTATTTCACCTACAGTGGATTCCGCGGCGCTAACCTTAGCATGGATGGGGCCACAATTATCACTGAAAAATGGCCTCTTGGAGCTTACTAACACCACAAGGATACAGAGGGGTCATGCCTTCTATCCCATTCCCTTCCCTTTCCTCGGATGACTACTCCAAACTCTCTTTGTATGTGTTTCTTATGTTGTTGGTGTTATTTCTCACTGATCTGAGACGTATCTGAACTCTGGTTTATGTATGTCGTCGCTGTTGTTTGTTAGTAATTTAAGAGGGAGATTTAGATGGAGAGTGTTAAAACTTTCAAACAAGCTTTAAACGTGGATATATAGTGACCAAGAAGTCTGTACTGATAACTGATTAAAAAAGAAAAGAAAAGAAAAAAACAATCTGTAACCATAGACCATGTGACTTCTAAATGCAACTGAAGAACAGAAGTGTTCTACGGTCTATCGGTATACTGGCTTAATATGTAACCACCAAAAGGGTTCATGCTGGGCTTGAGATCGGCACAAGCCCATATTTGCTGTTTGTGATTGAGATTAGAATAATAGCTTGAAGTAAGGTTTGCAGTAGGTCGGGTCTGGACAGCTCCCGCTTTCTCCAGACCCAAATGACTAAAATGTCATCAGTTTTGGTATTTCTAGTTGATGTATTACTTTGTACATTGAAAGTTTTGGGAAAATCTCTAGAATGAATTAACACAATCACTCTCAATACTATGTGTATAAATAATCAACTACACAATAAAAATAATAATTAAATCAACACAAAAGAATAAACCACAAAAAGACACGATTTTTACGTGAAAACTCAAACCGAGAAAAGACAACGATTAGAAATCAAATTCAATAAATCATACTATAGTTACAAGAAATATACTCAAAACCCTTTATTCAGTTCTCGCACAACCTTAGGACTTGTGATTCCCCATGTACAACACCTCGCTATAACTACTCCATGCCATCCTCTATTACAGACCCAAGCACCTAAACACTTTTTAGATGATGTACTTGATTCCCCAGAACCATCTTCTACGCTCGAGATGTAGAAGACAAAGATCTCTAGAGCAGAACTTCAGTCTTTTAATTCTCCAATGAAGAACTCTAAAGAAGATGATATCCAATAAGCAATCTCTACTTAAAATAATGAGATCTGTGCTTAGGGTTGAGAAGAAACCTCTTTTTATAACCCACAATTCGTGCCTTAGGATCAGAGTTCAAGTAGGAACAAAACAAACAACTTTGGTACAAACAAAAAAGGTTTTCATATAAATCGATAGATATCAGCGTAATACCTGATCGATCGGTTGAAGATCAAATTGATCGGATTAAGCTACTGTCTCAGGTCGAATCGATCAAATGTTTGCCCGATTGATCGAATAAAATTTAGCACAAATTTTTACAAACTTTTGGATGCCATGACTTTGTTGTTTTAGCTTCGATTGACTCAATCTTAAGATTTACGAATATCTACTTAAAACATGCTTTTCAATGATAGGTAGTTTGTTCATATTCCACGCTTAGTTTGTGAGATATGACCTTTTTAAACCATATTATCTTTAGAAAAACACTTCAATTTGTCGCTCTTTCTTTTATTTCTTTACTTCAGTGTATCTGATGACTCATACCACGATCCATACTAAAAGGTATATAAAATGTAATACTAATGGACTCAAGTTTTGTCCAACCGATGAATTAGACAATATAAAAATCTTTACGTGGATGGAACGTTTTTAACATGACTCGTTTATAATTAGAGTGTGTTTTAACAACAATGTCATATTATTTTATTTTTCACTCTTCGAGTTATGAATAACAATGTGAAAACTTTCAAGTAATATAATTTTTTCATCAACACATTTTATTGTGGTTCATCAATGAAGATCTCATATAAACAACTCCAAACAAATGTTATATCCATGTCACTTTTTATCAAGCGTGCTTGGATTATATAACAATGAAGTCAAACGGGGAGTAGAATATGTTTGATCGGAATGGCCTCAATATTAGTCAGATGAAATAATCCTACCCTTTTGTTTTATCTCTTTAGAGATCTATTTTGCAAATTAATTATGATAAAATCCAATAATGACTAATGTTCGGATTAGTGTGAAACTAGGACTGTGCCTATTCATAGGTTGCAGTTGTTTTATTTGTTTATTTACTGATCAAATTAAGGTAGGTAATGCTCATACAAATGGCTTCTAACTGGTAATTTATATGGAAGGCTCTGTTATTCTAACACGTGCTACTCATGAATTTGAGTGAAAGCAACCTTTTTGTCACCACGTGGGCCAGCCCATGACAAGCCTGGCCCTCTCACACATAAAGAGAGGGAGAGGTCTTTCCATGTGCAATGCCTGCACAGCTCTACTAGAGTTACATGTGTGCTGGGCTATGGGCCCACCTGAGGATGGGACTAGGGTGGGACTTATCTATCTACTGAGTTTGGGGCCAATCAATGATCCTTTCAACATCAACCAGGCCCCATGAGTCTAATGGCTTCATAGTCTACTCACATTGGTGCATATTTGATATGTGGGCCCAGTCCATTTAGATGGGTCTTAAATCGATGAGACCTGCGCAATTTAGGGAAGGCCCCACTTTTTGGCCCATTTGGATGGACCAACAGTGAGCCACACAACTAAGTGACTACTCTCTATATGTGTGTGTGCGTTTGTTTGTGTGTGTGAGGAGCGCAATAAGTTCTTGGAGAGTTTTTTTACAAAAAAAAAAAACACTGCTTTTAGTTAGGCCCACTATAGTATATGATAACCATGGAATGCCACTAGATTAAATAATGTAGATGAGATTTACTTTATGTGAAAACTTTCGACTCCATTAGATTACTCGATCCCCTTTATCCATGTCCAATGTCCCCAAAGTTTAATAGTTTTATATGCATTACTTTATTGTGATTTCAATTCATGCTGGGTAGTATGTGTGAAATGATTGGATTAGCTCAAGGTCGGCTTCACACTCTAAAAACATCATCATCATCATCATCAAAGCCTTATCCCAGCCATGTTGGGGTTGGCTAAAAACGATAAGTTAAACTTCTTCAAATATGAATTAATGAATTTCATCAATATTTTCTTCGGCCTACCCCTACCTCTTGATGGGCCATCCACCTGTATAGTCAAACTTTTCTCACTTGTGCCATTACTGGCCTACGCTCAACATGCCCAAACCATCTTAAACGGGTTTTTCTAATCTTATCCCCATGGTTTTACCCGTAAATGCTCTCGAAATCGCTTATTTCTAATTTTATCTTTCCTAGTTTTACCATACATTCACCTAAGTATTCTCATTTCCGCTACATCCATCTTATGAATATGCGTCTTCTTAATTGGCCAACATTCGGCCCCATATATCATAACTGGTCTAATTACTGTCCTGTAAAATTTGCCCTTCAATTTTGGTGGCATTCGTCTGTCACAAAGCACTCTAGAAGCTAGCCTCCACTTCAGCCATCCAACTTTTATCCTATGCTCCACATCTTCGACAACCTCCCCATCCTTATTAATCATCGAGCCTAGGTACCAAAAAGAATCTCCACGTGGTATCTCATGGGTTTCAATTTTGACAGTAGTTTCAACAATTTGTATATGTCCACTGAAGTTGCAATCCATATATTCTGTCTTTGTACGACTTATTTTAAAGCTTCTAGATTCTAATGCCCCCCGCCATCTCTCAAGCTTTACATTTACACCATCTCTTGATTCATCCACCAATACTATATCATCTGCAAATAACATACACCATTGCACTTCTTCTTGAATATGGACAATTAACTCATCCATAATTAATGCAAAGAGATAAGGGCTTAAGGTTGATCCCTGATGTAAACCTATAGTCACGAGGAATCTAATTGTTTCTCCATATGTGGTATCTCATGGATTTCAATTTTGACAGTGGTTTCAACACTTTGTATATGTCCACTGAAGTTGCAATCCATATATTCTGTCTTTGTACTACTTATTTTAAAGCCTCTAAATTCTAATGCCCTCCGCCATCTCTCAAGTTTTGCATTTACACCATCTCTTGATTCATCCACCAATACTATATCATCTGCAAAAAACATACACCATGACACTTCTTCTTGAATATGCACAGTTAACTCATCCATAATTAATACAGAGAGATAAGGGCTTAAGGTTGATCCCTGATGTAAGCCTATAGTCACGGGGAATCCACTTGTTTCTCCATATGTGGTTCTCACACTTGTTACTGCTCCTTCATACATATCCTTAAAAATTTTTAATGTTACCTCTGGGGACATTCCTTTTCTTTAAAACCCACCAAATTAAATTCCTCGGTACCATATTATAGGCTTTTTCCAAATCGATAAAGACCATATATAGATTTTTCCTTTTTACTCGATATTTTTCCATTAATTGCCTAAGTGAAAAGATAGCTTCCATAGTTGATCTCCCTAGCATAAAACCAAATTAATTTTCAGAGATCTTGGTCTTCTTTCTCAGTCTTTGCTCCATTATTCTCTCCCGTAACTTCATAGTATGACTCATAAGTTTAATCCCTCGATAGTTGGTACGATTTTGTATATCTCCCTTATTCTTATCTATAGTGTTGGAAGTAGGTGGGTCTCGTGGATAGATTTTCAAAACTTTTGATTCACTTGACACAGGGATCAACTATCCATAAGACCAAAACCCAATCCAGGATGCGTTACCCTCAATCTCGTGACCATGTACAGTAAAATTATACCAGCACTAAACATCCAAAATAACCTACGACATGCAAGAAGTAGATCATACCTTTGGAGACCCGCAGTGCTCTAATGGACTTCTTCAAGACCTCTTAGCCTTCCACGCTATGACCCCCGAATTGGATTTCTTTTCTCAAGAAGAACGGTGGAATCTTCAGGAGAAAATCCCAACTCGAGACTCCAAGGAACTAGAAGAAAGGAGAGGAGAGTAACTCGCGCAACTCTTGCACGAAAGGGTTTTGGGCGTCAGAGGAACTCTTTTGGACGTCCAAGGATATTTTATAGACTTCCAAATCTCTCCCTTGTCTAATTGAAATAGAAGTCTTACTTCCAAAACAATTAGCAACTTTCTCCTTTCCAAACTCTTATTTCTAGAGTCCAAGTCGGATTAGTGTTTTCCAATATCTTGGGCTAGCGTGGGGACCACTAGGGATTCCTTAGAAAGCTGGCTCCAACTGGAACACCGCGACCCCACATCTCATGTGCAATCCGGGCCCACAGTTAATTGCAAATAACACCACTATATAAATGCAATTGCACTCCAGTCTTAGGAATAAATTACAATGAAGACCCTAAACTTCCCAATTACCACAAGTAGGCCTCTCTATCAATATCCGTGGATCAATTGGAATAAATCCGTCTCTTCCAATCTAAGTTCCACATCTTATTATCCTTGAGCCCCAATTAATCACAGTAATCATCAGTACCATCCAATTAACTCTTAATTGAGATGGGTGCGCACTTACTAATGACAAATCCATTAATTGGCACAAGGGGATAATAGAGATAGATTCCATCTTGATCATTCAACGTTCCCACAGTTCTACTACCATATACCCAAGACACCGAGGTGTTAACCTATAGTCGGCCTCACTCATTGGTGACTCAAAGCAAATGAATAGATAGAAACTTGAGTTCGTCAATGTCTCAGGATTGAGAGCCTATTGCAAGGGAATTATGAGAGCATACCTTATTATTGAGACGGAATACCATAAGGTGCATCTCATGGTCCTTCAATACATCCAATGTACCAGCACCATTGATCCAGAATCTTACATTCTGATGATTGAGACAAATCACACTATCTCATAGTGATCAAAGTGCTGCAACCTTATCAAATGAGATGCCCAATCTCATTACTGGTTGTGAAGCTATTTTAAGTATAAGATTTGTGACATATATCTCCCGCGTGTGGATCTCATCCATGCACATATATCACATCTAATATACTAATGGGACCCGGTTCAACTCATGAACCATTATGTCATACGTATTGGTCATGTGCATGAAGTAGTAGAATAACATTCATCTTATGAAAGTAAAGCATGATATTATTGATAAATAAAGAAATTAATCAATTTATTACATCAACTGATGGATTGAGTCCACAAAAACTAACAATCTCCCACTTGGGCTCAATGCCAGTCAGGGTTGCATCTCATGCCCATCCCTTCCACATGTTGCTCAAAGACTTTGGTAGTCAAAGGCTTAGTAAAGGGATCTGCTAAATTGTCTGCAGAGGCTATCTTGGTAATAGCAATATCGCCTCTCTGCACAATCTCTCTGACTAAGTGATACTTCCTCTGTACATGCTTTTGGCTTTTATGGCTTCTGGGTTCCTTTGACTGAGCGACTGCCCCGCTGCTGTCACAGTAAACTGTGAGTGGCTGTCGTGCCAAAGGTACCACCCCAAGTTCCAAAAGGAATCTTTTAAGCCATACTGCTTCCTTAGCTGCTTCACAAGCTGCTACATATTCAGCTTCCGAGGTTGAATCAGCGGTACATTCTTGTTTTATACTCCTCCAGCTGATAGCTCCGCCTCCAAGCATAAATACATAACCAGAGGTGGATTTCCTAGAATCCTTATCTGACATAAAGTCAGAATCTGTGTATCCGACTGGAATCAACTCATCACTGCTATAAATCAACATGTAATCTCTAGTCCTTCTCAAGTATTTGAGAATACATTTTACAGCAGTCCAATGTTCAGGTCCTGGATTGGATTGATATCTGCTGACTAGGCCCACTACATAACAGATATCTGGTCTAGTACATAACATAGCATACATGAGGCTACCAACAGCCGAAGCGTATGGTATCGACCTCATTTGCTCCTTTTCCTCGGGTGTCTTAGGACACTGATCCTTGGAAAGGTGCACTCCATGCCTGAAAGGTGTGATACCCTTCTTGGAGTCTTGCATTGCAAATCGTACTAGCACCTTATCTATGTATGCAGCTTGGGATAAGCCAATCATCCTATTTTTCCGGTCTCGATAGAGTTTGATCCCTAGGATGTAACTAGCTTCTCCCAAGTCCTTCATATCAAAAGTCTTGGCTAACCAAACTTTTACCGTTGACAACATTCCTATGTCTTTCCCCAGGAGAAGGATGTCATCGACATATAAAACCAGAAAAACTACCCTGTCACCTTCACTTTTCATGTACACACATGACTCATCCGGATTTTGACAAAAACCAAATGACTTGATTGCCTGGTCAAAACGGATATTCCAGCTTCGGGATGCCTGCTTCAGTCCATAAATAGACTTCTGCAGTTTGCAAACTTTTTGCTCCTGGTTTTTAGCTACAAAACCGTCTGGCTGCACCATATAGATGTCTTCCTCAAGATGGCCGTTGAGAAAAGCCGTCTTGACATCCATTTGCCAAATCTCGTAATCGAGATGAGCCGCAATGGATAAGAGTATCCGGATGGATTTGAGCATGGCTACTGGCGAGAAGGTTTCCTCATAATCGATCCCCTCTTTCTGAGTATATCCTTTCGCAACAAGCCTAGCCTTATAGGTCTCCACTCTTCCATCTGGTCCTCTTTTTCTCTTGTAGACCCACTTGCACCCAATAGGTTTAATATTGGCAGGCAAGTCCACAAGTGTCCAGACCTGATTTGAGTACATAGACTCCATCTCAGCTTTCATAGCATCTTGCCAGCGTCCCGAGTCTAAGTCATTTATTGCTTCATCATAGTTAGAGGGATCTTGTTCTGGCTCTTCTGGGATTGCTTCATAAGACTCTCCCAAGAATGAGAACCTGTCAGGGGGTCTGACAATCCTCCCACTACGACGAGGTACTGGTGTAACTACTAGGTCTGGTAAGGGCGGTTCTTCCTCAAGTCCGGTCATACTTGGATTTGGAATTGATTGCTCCTGAATCTCTTCCAAGATCACCTTTTCTAAAAATTTCTGGTCCATCATATAATCTTCCTCCAGAAAAACCGCATTGGTGCTGACCAGCACTTTCTGCTCTCTGGGATTATAGAATAACCAACCTTTAGTTCCTTTAGGATATCCTACAAATGTGCATACTTCCGACTTCGCTTCCAACTTATCCGTCTTAACCTTGAGCACGTGTGCTGGACAACCCCAAATGTGTAAATGTTGTAGACTAGGCTTTCGCCCAGACCACAATTCTCGGGGAGTCTTGGGTATAGACTTAGATGGTACGAGGTTTAGTATGTACATTGCAGTATCCAAAGCATATCCCCAAAAGGATATAGGTAATCTTGAGAAACTCAGCATAGACCTAATCATATCTAAAAGAGTCCGGTTCCTTCTTTCTGCTACTCCATTCTGTTGAGGCATACCAGGAGCAGACAACTGGGATAGAATCCCATTTTCTGATAAGTAACCCATAAAATCAGCAGAGAGATATTCCCCTCCTCGATCTGATCGAAGAGTCTTGATACTCTTACCTAATTGCTTTTCCGCTTCCGCTCGAAATTCTTTGAACTTTTCAAAAGCTTCGGACTTGCGGTGCATAAGGTATATGTAACCATATCTTGAGTAATCATCTGTGAAAGTGATGAAGTACTCATATCCTCCTCTGGCCCTGACATTAATGGGTCCGCAGACATCAGTATGCACTAATTCCAATAAATCTTTGGCCCTATTACCCTTAGCTGAAAAGGGTCTTTTAGTCATTTTACCTTCCAAACAGGACTCACAGATAGGCATTGGTTCTACCACCAATGAAGGTAAGATACCATCTTTCACTAGCCTCTCAATCCTGTTAAGGTTTATATGACCTAGCCTCAGGTGCCAAAGTTTTGTTGGATTAGATGAAGGTGACTTTCTCTTTAATGATGATCTACTAATTGTTTCAGTATCATGTATCTCATACATCGTGGGAGTTAACAAATAAAGTCCATTGGTTACCTTGCCAGAACATATGAAAGTACCATTCCTCTTTATGACAACTTCAGTACCAAAAGTAATAGAATAACCTTTATTCACCAAACTAGAGACTGAAATTAAATTCCGCCTTAAAGACGGTACATATAATGTTTCTGACAAAACCAATTTCTTATTTGAAAAACATAAAGTAATGACTCCTACTGAAACAGCCTCCGCCTTAGCGTCAGATCCTAGGTTGACAATGATTTCTCCATCACTTAGCCTCCTGGTTTCCCTGAACCCCTGCAACGTATTACATATGTGATTAGTTGCCCCGGAATCCACACACCAGGATTCTGAAGTACCAGTTGCAAAACTAACTTCAGATATAAGTGACTCAATCATACCTGGGGTCTTTTTCTTAGACAGATATTCTGGACAATTCCTCTTCCAATGTCCTGTTTTACCACAATGGAAACACTTTCCTTTTGTCCCTGAACCCTTAGCTTTAGCCACGCCACCAGTTGGACCATTCTCCACCTTAGGACCCTTTGGAACTGATTTCTTTTTGCCTTTCCGCCCTTTGCCTTTCGGCTTGGACTTGGCATCTGACTTTTCTGTCATTAAGGCAGTTGGTTTCTTCTTCATAATCCCTTCAGTTGCTACCAGCTGACTAGATAGCTCAGCTAGAGTCAGATTCATTTTATTCATATTATAATTGACCTTGAAATTGTTGAATGACTCTGGTAGTGACTCAAGGATTATGTCAATCTGCGATTCTGCATCAATCGCAGCTCCCAGTACATCTAACTCATTTAATGAGTCCATCATTTTCAACATGTGTTCCTGTACTGATGTACCTTCAGCCATCTTGGTGCTAATGAGCACCCTCATGGCTGCCTGCCTAGCAGGTCTGCCTTGTTCTGCAAACATCTCCTTTAAGTTCGATATCATATCATATGCAGTCTTATAAGATTGATGTTGATGTTGCAGCACACTAGACATGGATGCCAGAATGTAACATCGGGCCATCTCATCGTCTTTGGCCCATTTGGTGTAAAGGTCCTTTTCTGCTTCTGATGCATCTGGGCCAGGCTCTTCAAGGGGGTTTTTGGTAAGGACATATTTATATCCTGAAGCTGTCAGGACAATATCCAGATTCCGTTTCCAGTCTACATAGTTGGATCCTACCAACTTATTCTGGTTGAGGATGGTCGCAAGTGGATTGAAAGTATTCGAATTCATGCTTGTAATACTGTAGCACATAACCATACATTCAATTAATGAATTTAAATGACATTAGGGTTTAGTATTCTACCAAATTTATGTGGGAATCCTCATAACCACAAAATTCAGAATACATCGGAATCCCAATTCTGCGGGGTATGCCTCCTTGGGGAGTGCATATACCTCCTAGACTGGTACGGATCAAAGTTGGTCAAAATTTGGATTAAGACTAACTATCCATGATCCCCTTCATTCATTATAATCTAGGTATCTCATACCAAATAATGTATGACTCCCAATTAGCTTTGGTTTCTAAAATACATGAGGCAAATCCTTAGGGATACTACATCATTATTTTAGTTAAGTGTGACCCACCAACTAGCATTGCATGACAACCGTTGTGGGTAGCTCCTCCTTGGGGAGTGGGCTCCCACCCCGTCTCATCAACACTATCCATAGGAGATCCATATCCAGTATCCAGATAAATACAAGCCCTCCGTGGGGAATGGCCATTCGCAAAATGGCGCAAGGCTAATACTTTCCTTACAATGGACCTATGGTGGAAAACCATGGGGATTTTTATATGTATAGAAAAGCCCCGCTCCCACTTAATATTTTAGAGTTGAGGATTTCCTTATAGGTGTATGGGTCCATCAAATATAGGTATATATTCATCTCATGATAAGACCAATGATTGGTTCCAAGTCAAGTTATTTTAAGGAAAGCCCAGTTTCTAAAATTAGTGTTACCAATAGATCCATCTCATGGGCCTACCAACTCTAATTAGAACTCTTTCCAAAAATTAATTTGATTTGACCAATTTTGGAATTTGCTATGTTTGGAACAAATATGGAAATACTCTAAAATAAGCATTCATCCATAAATAGAAAGTGCTGTAATAAAAGACTAGTCCTCTCCTCCACATGGCCCAGGCGAAAAAGACTTCTTGGACTTCTAGACTTTCCAAAACTTTGGGATTCCTCAAACTCTTTGGGCATCTCCAAAGCACCTTTTGGTAATCTTCAAACTCTTTGATTAGGAGTCCAGCTTCTCTTTCCTTCTTTGTTTCGGACATCTCCAGAATTTACAAATTTTAAAAAAAAATACATAAATTCCTATGTCTCTATAATGAGACTTACATGGTAGTCTAAACATGGAAATAAAAGGGCTATAGGGAAATTCACCATGCCTTGCCCTTTCACGGGAAACCAAGGAGACCATGATGCCCTTTACACTTAGCCACAAATAAACCAATAATTAAAAGGAAAGAAAAACATGTGGGCCATATGGAGAGGACATTATCACCTGCAAGTTAGTATCTCATACAACAAAGCATCTCACAAAACCAGGTTGCCAAACCACAATAGGAAAAACAAGATGCCAAATATTTTGCTACCACGATACAAGACCCCCTACGCAACGGGGGTCCGGGGGCAGCGCCCCCGGCGGGGGTCGAGCTGCCCGGTCAGCTCGCGGGGTTCCAAGGGGCAGCGCCCCCGAAAAAAAAAAAAAAAAAAAAAAAAAAACAACAACAGCTCAGACCAAGAACAAGATGATTCTGCCTAGGTTCGGCTAGCCGATCTGGTCCCTACGGTTAGCCAACAGACCTCTATAGCCATAGTGGTCCGTTTGGCTAACCGACCTGATGAACCCAGAAATTTGGGTTCTTTTTCAGATTCGACTCCTGCTGTACCCAATCACCTCTAATGATCTCAGTATGTTTTAATGGCATCTTATCATCCTCCTATCATGATTAAAACCTTTTGTGACTTTCCAAACATGTATCTACTACAAAAGCATGCAAACCTAATAAACACTGATCCTATCATAGCCCTTGCTCTATCCTCTTCGCATCTCATGCGAAGATTAGAACAACATTACTGATCTAACATGATTAGAGATGAGGTATGGCTCTGATACCAATTGTTGGAAGTAGGTGGGTCTCGTGGATAGATTTTCAAAACTTTTGATTCACTTGACACAGGGATCAACTATCCATAAGACCAAAACCCAATCCAGGATGCGTTACCCTCAATCTCGTGACCATGTACAGTAAAATTATACCAGCACTAAACATCCAAAATAACCTACGACATGCAAGAAGTAGATCATACCTTTGGAGACCCGCAGTGCTCTAATGGACTTCTTCAAGACCTCTTAGCCTTCCACGCTATGACCCCCGAATTGGATTTCTTTTCTCAAGAAGAACGGTGGAATCTTCAGGAGAAAATCCCAACTCGAGACTCCAAGGAACTAGAAGAAAGGAGAGGAGAGTAACTCGCGCAACTCTTGCACGAAAGGGTTTTGGGCGTCAGAGGAACTCTTTTGGACGTCCAAGGATATTTTATAGACTTCCAAATCTCTCCCTTGTCTAATTGAAATAGAAGTCTTACTTCCAAAACAATTAGCAACTTTCTCCTTTCCAAACTCTTATTTCTAGAGTCCAAGTCGGATTAGTGTTTTCCAATATCTTGGGCTAGCGTGGGGACCACTAGGGATTCCTTAGAAAGCTGGCTCCAACTGGAACACCGCGACCCCACATCTCATGTGCAATCCGGGCCCACAGTTAATTGCAAATAACACCACTATATAAATGCAATTGCACTCCAGTCTTAGGAATAAATTACAATGAAGACCCTAAACTTCCCAATTACCACAAGTAGGCCCCTCTATCAATATCCGTGGATCAATTGGAATAAATCCGTCTCTTCCAATCTAAGTTTCACATCTTATTATCCTTGAGCCCCAATTAATCACAGTAATCATCAGTACCATCCAATTAACTCTTAATTGAGATGGGTGCGCACTTACTAATGACAAATCCATTAATTGGCACAAGGGGATAATAGAGATAGATTCCATCTTGATCATTCAACGTTCCCACAGTTCTACTACCATATACCCAAGACACCGAGGTGTTAACCTATAGTCGGCCTCACTCATTGGTGACTCAAAGCAAATGAATAGATAGAAACTTGAGTTCGTCAATGTCTCAGGATTGAGAGCCTATTGCAAGGGAATTATGAGAGCATACCTTATTATTGAGACGGAATACCATAAGGTGCATCTCATGGTCCTTCAATACATCCAATGTACCAGCACCATTGATCCAGAATCTTACATTCTGATGATTGAGACAAATCACACTATCTCATAGTGATCAAAGTGCTGCAACCTTATCAAATGAGATGCCCAATCTCATTACTGGTTGTGAAGCTATTTTAAGTATAAGATTTGTGACATATATCTCCCGCGTGTGGATCTCATCCATGCACATATATCACATCTAATATACTAATGGGACCCGGTTCAACTCATGAACCATTATGTCATACGTATTGGTCATGTGCATGAAGTAGTAGAATAACATTCATCTTATGAAAGTAAAGCATGATATTATTGATAAATAAAGAAATTAATCAATTTATTACATCAACTGATGGATTGAGTCCACAAAAACTAACATATAGGTACTACAATGCTTCTTCTCCATTCATCCAGCATTTTCTTTGTCACAAATATCTTATTGAATAGTCTACATAACCAACTCACCCCAACCTCTCCTAAGCATTTCCATACCTCTATCGGAATACCATCTGAGCCTGTTGCCTTTCCTCTTTTCATTCCCTTCAATGCTTCCTTTACTTCCACCCCTCTAATTCTACGGAGAAAAGTATGCTCTAGTGATGAAGTATCATTCCTAACTCTTGTATCACTCAAATATTCTTCATTTATAAGTTTGCTAAAATATTCCTTCCACCTTTCTTTAATATCGTTGTCCTTCACAAGAATATTTTCCCATTGTCCTTGATACATTTGACATGATCTAAGTCCCTACTTTTCTGTTCTCTTATTTTTACGAGCTTAAAAATATCATTTTCTCCTTCTTTTGTTCCCAACTTATTATAGAGGTCATCATATGCTTTGAACTTTGCACTACTTACTATTTTCTTAACTTCTTTCTTTGTCTTCTTATACAGCTCAAAATTTTTCATACTCTTAGTCCCCTGCCAAACTTTGTAAAAATGTCTTTTCGATCGAATAACTTCCTGAACTCCACACTCCACTACCATGTTTTTTTTTATTAATATGTCTCTGTCCTTTTGATTCTCCAAGTACCTTCATTTGCAATATTCCTAATGCAATTAACCATTTGATTCCCCATTACTGTAGTTTCTCTTTCAACATTTCATTTTCTTTTCTCAATCATTTTGTCTTTAAATATATTTGCTCTTTCCCCCTTTAAATCTCTCCACCTTGTTTTAGGGTCTATTTTGTTTACTACCGCTCTCTTTCTACTTCTAATGCAAATATCTAAAACTCCGAGCCTATGTTGCGTAGTCAAACTCTCTCATGCGATAATCTTGCAATCTTTACATGCCAATCGATCATGTTTTCTAACTCTCCATTTTAAGAACTCCCTTTTTTGTCCATTTTGTTTTTAGAGTGCCTCTAAAAACAAAAGGGACAAAAAAGGGAGTTCTTAAAATGGAGAGTTTTTAAGTATATGTATATATATATATATATAAGAAATGGTTCGGCGAGATAGTGCGGTGTATGAGCCAACTTTTTATGGCCCACTTAGAGTTGTGCCAACTATGAAGGGCATGATAGATTTAGATTATGATGGAAACTACGTATGTGCAAAATATCAACCCCATCTTGATGTGTGAAATGAGGTAATTTATTTCGACCATTGTAAATGTAAACTATTAAGAGATGCAATGGAAAAACCAACCAAAGATTTAAAAAAAAAAAAGTAGCATCTATAAGGACACAAAAGATTCATATTTGCTTAATTCAACATAAACTGCACTGCACAAACGGCCATTTTCCTACTCAAAACTTGCAGCCCATTTCCCTTTCCAAACACTTCTTATAGATTGGGGATTATAGTTTTCTTTAGACAATGAGAAAAAGAGAGGGGCAAATTATAGTTTTCTTTAGACAATCAGAGAGAGAGAGAGATTTGAATATTTGTCTGTAGACAAAACAACCAATGTCATTATCTTCAAACGGTCAAATGAACCTTATTTCATGATCTTAATTGCTTCTATTGAGCAAAAATAATGGTTCATTGACTTTAAAGAAGAACAGTCCAATATCCAATTCGACACAGCTTTTTACAAACATAAAAAAAGGCTAAAGTGGTCCTGGAAAGTAAACTACTAAGAGGCTTTTTGAGGTTCAAGAGCCACCTTAAAGGTTTTTATAAGTAATATTCTCCATTAATAATATAAGTAACTTAGGATCAGCTTCAAGTTAGCATGCCTAATCACAAAGCATTTCGAGCAGCAATGGATGTAGGTCGACTCCATGTAAGTTTATAATCTGACTCCATGTAAGTTTATAATCTTCATTCATTCTTAAAGACAAAAACCAAATTATTTGAATTGTAGAACAAAATAAAAGCATGAAAACAACATAAATTAAAAATAGTTGGATATTGATTGGGACTTTGGTCGTCATCCCGTTTTTAATTTTATCAAATAAAAGAAAAGACGGATATTTTTTCTTTTGAAAGTTGAACCACATTTGTTACGAAGGAGGTGGGACTTCCAAATCTACTGAAAAATAAGAAGCCCCAAATATAGAATCTGGCATACAAGTGCAAAGGCTCCACTTCTTACGGAAATGTGTATTCCTTACATAATGCTCTCTTCTTATGCGTCCTTTTCCACACTTTGTTGGCTGGAGTTCATGATAACGTGATTTCCTTTGAAATGCTCTCTTAGAGTTTTTCTTGTAGATTACCCCTTATGATTTTCAAGATTTGTTAATAGGCCCATTTCTATGCATTTTAGTACCTTTCATATCTCCAAATAAGTGAAATAGGCAGGAAAGAAAAAGGGTCTTTAGGTGTTCCTTTACTTTTACCATTTTGCCCATCTCTTTATTTATCACTAAAAAAACATTTGTCCTTCATGAGATCCTCTTTTACCTTTTTACTTTAATTTTCTTTTTCTTAATTCAACCTACCCGCTTGATCATTCTCCTTACATAATCTGGAGATCACATGTACAACAGGGAAGTTTTTTGCAGTCAGTAGCCGACGACACTCTCTTTTCTAACATCGGGGCATTTTTCTTAGTTTTTTTTTAATCAATGGGTTTTTTTTTTTAAATCTTAGGCCTCTTTTGCATCAATGGCTCTTTTATCACTTAACCGGTCTTGCTCAAACATCCAAATTTGAGGCGGGTTTGGCGTCAAGTTGGTCGACTCTTGTAGGGCCTATTCATGTGGTTGAACCATTTAAGAATTTCACTTTTAAACAAACACCAGTCCACTATAAAGAAAGAAAAGCATGCCAATTGAACTAGAGTTCTAGTAGTAAGCCACCCATTTAAATGAATATATAATTTTTTTAGTGGAAATAATAAGAAAAACAATTAATTGTGGATATCAAAGAGATTAAATAAAACCTCACTCAACCACTTGCTATACTAAAATGGTCCTTGAGTGTAATTAATTTCAAATATGGTTTGCTCTCGTGCCACACATTGGCATGCGCGTGTGACGAAAAAGGGGAATAGATTAAAATCATCAATCACAACTGAGACAAGGGAGAGAAGAGCGACACGTTTTTTAAATTGAGAAAATTTAACCCCACTATAATAGTGGAGAAGGGTCTATTATTATTCAACCCACTATACGGGCCTATTAATAAATATTTGAAACCTGAGGGGGTATACATAAATAATGGTTATAAGGGCAAAAGTGTTATTTTTATAGAAATTGTGCAAAAACGTAATGACCTTCTCCTTTTACAGTCAAATCTAGTCATTTGGGGATATGAAAGGTATTAAAATGTATAAGTAGGGACCTATTTATAAAGTTTGAAACCACACGGGCCTATTTTCAAATCTTAGAAACCATAGGGGTATATACAAAAAGAACTCCTCTTTTTATGATAGAAGGTGTGTTCCTTACCTTAAATTTGATTTCCATTATAATTTCTTTAAATCAATTTCTTTCTAAACACTTTGCTCCTTTTAGTAATTTCTCCATCATTTTAATAATTTCTATGTTGAGTTTCAAGTTGGGATTTTATTTTTTTGCGTATTATTCGTATGAATTGAACTCACTAGTGTTGAAATAAGGGAAAATTATATATTTTTTACGATGAGATTGATGGTGGCAGTTGCAAGTTTGATGGAGGAAGAAGCAATGGTAGATCTCATGTAGGACGTAGGGTTGTAGGTTTGCAATATCTTTTTTCCTTTTTTCTATAAAAAGAGGATTTCAAAATCACTAACTCAAGGTTGCAATACTGAGAAAAAATCAAATAATTCACAATGGGATGGAAGTAAATTGGAGTGGAATTTGATCAAGCTCTATTACAGAGGCTTTTTATGGTAATTTTTCCTTTATTTGAAAAGGTTTAAAGGGCTTTCTATGTGAGTACTTTTTTAGTAATCTCCTTTGTAGTTGGTTGTCTTTTTTTTTTCTTAAATGACCCAAGGTATCTCTCGCCAGCCCAGTCTTCAGACCTTTGGCCTCTGGCCGAGGGATAACCAATTCTGACAAGCAAAGACTATTTCTTTTGAGGGTACACACATGGCCACATATATAATACCTGGATAACGTAAGGGCAGGAGTCGAACTTGAGACCCTGGAGCAAATCCACAGCTTAAACCAACTAAGCCACAGCCTTGACGGCACTTGGTTGTATTTAATGCGTTTAATGTTAAACCAGCGCATGAACTTTGAGCAAAGTTCATCTTCTCGTCAAACGCCACCTCGAACTTAAAGCTCGAAACCATTGATGAATCTGAGTGATATCGATATCTGAATCACTCACTATCCTGCCCCATCTTCAACATCACTTTGAAGATCCAACCACCACAAGCATGCAAGCAAAACAGATCGGGAATGCAAGTCCAGATGGCTTCATAATTGCAGAAACCTCTGCCTCTGAGCGATCAAAAAACTCCATTTGACCGGGCCTCCGATCAATCAAACAAATGTTTGACAACTGCTAATGCATCAACTCCTCTGTGCTGCTTCTTCGGCTTTGGCAAGATAAACAACTTCACATGAGATCCGGAAAGCATGTGAACCCCAAACAAACAATTTCGTTTGAATTAGCAAGCCCTTTGCAACTAGGTCGGCAACTCCTATTATTAGGTTTCCAACAACAACCAAGTCGAGTAGACCCGATTCTGACCTGAACCCACATCTGTTCAGATCTTCTCTTTTCAAGACTTCTGCACCAAGCTGTAGATCTCGTCACCAAAAGCACGCTGAAAGAAACGGATCTGAAATCCAAATCCGGATGGCTCCGATATCGCAGAAATAAGTTTCTACACTCCTAATTGGTCAAACTCCTCGTTGACTGCCAAGCAGCTAATCACCCTCTTCCACCGCATAAATTTACCCCAAACTAGTCTGTAGGAGCAAACGGATCTCCGATCGGACATTGAACGATCAAGATATCGTAAAAACAATTTCAACCGTCAATTTGGTCAAACCTGCCTGTTGACCGGTGCTGATGTCATTGCTACTTTCTGCTGGGCTTCTGAAGCGGACCTGGGTCGGCTTCACTTGACCCGAAGCTGAACTGAACTCTTCTTGCAGGGCTCTTTTGCTAATGGGTCAACTTCGACCTGACGTGAACTGGATTTGCTCTGCGACCTATCTGCTCTGCTGCTGTAACCGGGTCAGGTCTAACCCAACCTAGACCCGAACCTGCAGTGTGCGCTGCCTGGGCTTCGTTGCTGGGTTGATTCTCCACTGGTCAGGTCAAACTGATCTGACCCAAACCCGGAACCGCCTAAGTCGTCTTCAATAAGACGTCTCTGCAACTGTGTTCTGCAACCCAAACAAAGAAAGTTGCAGCCCTTTCTCCATCGGCTACGGCTCCGGCGGAATGGTCTGGCGACAGCGGCGCGGGACCGGTGACGGCGTACTGCAGCGGCGATGGCGACCAGCGGCTGGTGATGTCGGCATGATAGAGAAACGACCGGCGAGATTTTTTTTTTCTTTTCTTGCAACCGTCCAAACCTTCCACTGTTCTTGCAGCTGTCCAAACCTTCCACCGGGCTTCTTCCACAAAATTCTAGCAGCCAAGAAATACTAAATCCCAAGACCCAAATAAAAAACCCAGAGACGGAGAGAACCCTTGTTTCTTCGTCGTCTTCTTCAAGGCCTCTGTTCTCTAGTGGCACAATGAGAGATCTGATTTTCCGATCTTTTCCTATCTAATATGTGTGGCCCTTTGATCAGATCACAACCACAACAATTGACTTCAAGAGATCTAAACGAAACATGTGAATCATTTTTCCTCCGATCCTAGTCAAACCGGAGAACCCAATCTCGTCTTTTCCTTCTCCGATTGGAAACTCCAATCTGTGGCCCAACCAGAGATCACCCGTGATCTATGATTTTTCTACAACAAGAATTGCAGAAATCCAAATCCTCCGAGAAAATCCAATCCGTTGATCTTTCATGCACACAACCTCCAAGCCACTGAGCGATCTCCACCTCGCTCAGAAACCCAAGGAACACCATATCAGCTCTGATACCACTTGTTGTGATTTTGACATCACCCGTTGTCCACATACATCAATCACAAGATCAACAAAGAACAACCACACATAAGAAGAGACAGAGATTTATGTGGTTCACCCAAACAAGGCTACATCCACGGGCACAAAGACAATCATCTTCACTATGATAAGTAAAGTATACAGAGACTCTCACTCTTTCACATCGTCTCACCTACGTGGTGTGCGAACGCCACGGGCAAGAGAGCTCTCACCTCTCTTCTGTGCGCAAGATCTAGGGTTACAGACTATACATATATATAATCTCCGCTTTCTTGACCACAAAAAAAACCCCGATATAATTACCAAAACACCCTTGACCTTAAATCAGTCCCTCGCTAACCCAGTGGACTCATCCGGCTAAACCGGAATACAAGACATACACCCAACATTTAATTCTTTTTCTTTCTTTCTTTTTCTTAATGTTTCTTATTTAATTCATCATACATATCTTATATTGAGTTGGGTGAAAGGCTGGTCGTCAAGGGCTTGAAGAAAATGCATACTCTTGAGTAATTATCTTCTGTGTAAATAGTAAATTAGATAAAACTAATGCTAATCTGCATTATCGCAAACTTGATTAAAACTGCCCCCTGAAAACTTAGCACCTTTTTCACTTTCAATATTTAGAACCTTTTTCACTTTCAATATCTTTTAGCCGACCACGTATTTCATGATTATCTCAAAAGTCTAGCTGCATAGAGCCCTCATCACATCAAAGATGTCTCATATTATCTAAATTATTGACTCAAAATTAAAAGTAAAAGAGCATGTCCCTAATTGCATTTGCTCCGCTAGGAACTTTTATTCTGAAATTTTTATAAAACGTGGTTAGCATCTCCATCAATTTATAACCCAAACACTGGCAAAACTATAACATATATTATTAAAAAAACAATGCAAGACTATAATTAAAGTGCCAAACAAAAAGATAACACCCACTTAGATTTTTATTATGAAAGTAGTAGGTTTTAGTCAGTTTTAATCCTTTTCTATAACAACTATTTGGTTAGAGAATCTTTGGGTTATTAATATCAAAACCTCAACCACTTAAAATTATTAAAATAAAAACCTCAACTATTAAACATCTCCAAATCATTACCTAGCCAAATATCTATAGTACATGTAAAAGAAAAACTATTGAAAGTGAAATTAGGTGAACAATCAAAATACATTAAAAGATTTATAAATTTATATTTATCAAAATACATTAAAAGAATTACAAATTTGTATTTATCTTTAGTCTCCGTAAGATTGTTGCACTGACGTCTTTCTCTTCAATAAATCTTAATATATAAATTTTTAAAGATGGTAAATTATGTTTCTAAAGCTCAACATACTGATTTTGCCTTATTCATTGGCCATGTTTCCTTCAACTTCAATCATTTTGACATGTTACATCTGTAATACCTATCTCACATCGCTTATGAATGAAATATAAGTTTAATATATAATGAACCATGAAGGTTACTACTAATAACTTGGGCTTAAGCATTTTGGGCCACGTGAAATGCTCACCAAGTTATTGGGCCAGCTGCTTGGGTCGTTACAAATGGTATCAGAGCCTATAACCAGCCGGAAATGTGAGACCTCTAATCCCGCTGGGAAAGCCCTTGAGGCAAGATCTGGACAGAGCCAGGGTGCACGAGCCTATGTGTCAAGATAGGGGAATCCGCAGAGGATACGGGTGTGGAATGCTTTGGTTCCACATCGCCCGGTGTAGTTAGATGGATTCACACGATGACGTGTAGCTTTAAGGGGGTAGATTGTAATACCCCATCCCACATCGTTTATAAGTAAAAATATGAGTCTCCTATATAATGAACTAGGTAGGTTATTACTAGTAACTTAGGCTTAAGTATTTTGAGCCACGTGACAGACCTTCCGAGTTATTGGGCCAGTGGGCTACTTGGGTCGTTACAAATGGCATCAGAGCCTATAACCAGCCGGAAATGTGGGACCCCTAATCCCGCTAGGAAAGCCTTTGAGGCAAGATTAGGGCAGAGCCAGGATGCGCGAGCCTGTGAGTCAAGATAGGGGAATCTGCAGGGGACACAGGTGTGGAATGCTTCGGTCCCACATCGCCTGGTGATATTGGATGGATCCACACGAGGACGTGTCGCCTTAAGGGGGGTAGATTGTAATACCTATCCCACATCGCTTATAAATGAAATATGAGTCTAATATATAATGAACTATGTATGTTACTACTAATAACTTAAGCTTAAGCATTTTTGGCCACGTGAAAGGCTCACCGAGTTATTGGGCCAGTGGGCCACTTAGGTCGTTACGACATCTTTGTTATTGGCCATGTTTTCTTCAACTTCATCCATTTTTACATGTTACATCTTTGTTCAGCATCAAAATAGACCTCTCCTTTTATTATTAATATTAATAACAATGCTTGGAGAATCTTAAGAAAATTAAGAATATGTACATAAGAAGACAACTAATTTAAATTAACACGTTTTTCTCTTTTTTCCACATAAAATCTTTATCATCATCATCATCAAAACCTTATCCCAACCATGTTGGGGTCGGCTACATAAAATCTTTATGAAAATAAAAATATTTAAGCATTTACAGATTCAAATTTAATTTGTTTTTAATATTTATAATTTTAAGATTGAAAATTAATATGTTTGTTTACTTCTGAGTTATTATGCTAGCAATCAGTACATTGATGTAATCAACCGGATGTTGAAGAAATTGGTTTAAATCATCGTTACTTTGACTTTAAATTAAAGCTCATATTGTTAAATTTAATTTATATAAATCACCAATTAAATAGTTATGTATTTATTTATTAAACTCTTTTTAAAGTTAGTTTCATATTTGTTACAATCTTCAAGGATATCTATTATGCAGTTGATTTTAAGCTTAACTTATCATTTTCAACACTGGGCCGGGCTTGCTTCGCTAGTTTGGAAAACACACCTCCAGCTGCATATCTGGGTTAAATGAGTACATGCACTATGAATATTTAAGATCATGACCCCAATACACAGCATTAGAGGAATTCATTCTTTGTTTGAAGATGAAAGGAATAAATAATAAATATGCATGAGATGATGTGTGCATTTGTACAACTAGAGCATGTAGGATAGAGAGGAAGATTAATATAATTTCTCATGGAGCCCAGTCTTCTCTCAGTTAGTCCAAATTGCTGGACCATTTAATTTGTGGCCTAAGATGATTATATTGATTCAGTATTCTCTCACTTGGCCAATTGACCAAATTCAAAAAAAAAAAAAACTATTTTCCCTTGTGGCGTTGGAAAAAATAAACTATCTTTTTGTTTACCTTTTGAAAGTAACAAGAAGACAAATTTGACTTTAAAAGCTTGTAGATTATATACTATCTTTAAAGAATAAATAAATAAATGAGGAAAAACAGGCAATTGATTAAAACAACTTTAAAAATCTTTAAATCTTATCCCAAATAGTCTCCTAAACAAAGAACTTGAGAGTTGCCCTTCTCAACCTCTGCACGCTTCGTCCCTACCAAGAGAGTTGTTCATATATAAATATTCTTTGTCCCTGTGTCCTAATTATGTTTCCACACATGAGAATCGATTGGTTTTAGATAGGGGTGTACACAGTTCAAATTGGATCGAATTGGTAGTTTTGTAATCCGTAACCAATCCGTTACCCACTAAAACCGATTCGAACTGAACCTTGGATCAACGGTTCGGATTAATTAAAACCATTCTATCTATTGGCAGTGCTAATTTTCTCACTATTTCACACACTTTATCCACTGTAATAAGGAAATTACAATCTTTAAACTGTGAAAATCAATACCTCATAGGGACAAGATTGATCAAGATTTCATGACCGAGCAAGAGAAATGAATTTCCAATCTTAATTAAAATAGCCATTGAAAATAAGATAAAAGAGTGAGTTGTTAATAAAAATACAAATTTCAATCCAAATTTAAAATACAAATCACAAATATGTCATCATTGTCTTCACTTTCAACATAATTAAAAACACAAAAAGAGAAAAAAAAAAACCAACTAAAAACTTCCTTCATTTATAGATGAAGGTAAAGAGATCCAGAAAGGAGAGGGATGGCAGCGCTAGACATCTTGATGAGAGAATTTCCGGGACTTGGTCAGGACGTCTCCACTCTTGGGGAGGTGAGAAGCTGAAACAAAGGGATAGAAATAGGAAGAAGAAATTGAGGGAATGGGAATGGGAATTGGACGGGTTTTCAATTTCAGGAACTTGAGCAGCATCAGCATCTCTCTCTCTTTCCTTTTGTGAAGAAAAATGTCTCTTTTATTTATCCTCTATTCCAAACCCCTCTTGCATGAAGTGAAATAAAAACTTAACAAATATTTTACCACTAAACAAACTGAAAGTTTTCACACTGTTGTGCTGAACTCCATTCGCCCAAATGGAAGAGAAAAGGGCAGAAGTGGATTTCAGGAGAAGATTAAAAGCATCGGAGGTTTTTGGGAAGAAGACTAGTAGGGTTTTTGTCAGATAAGAATTCCTAAGTTGGGGGTCTGGAGTGGGGATCATGGAGGAAGAGAAAGACGGGATATGGAGATCATCGGAAGACAAGGAGGAGACAACGGGGGATCCCAGCCCCCCTCCCCCTTCCCCATCCTTCCCCTACCTACGGCTTCCACATGCTCGCCGATGGCAAAGAAAAAACGATGGGATGAGGGTTTAGCTACGCAGGCTGGGCTTAGACGTTGAGTAACTGAGAAAGAGCGGGAGAGATGATACGAGCCCTCATATGAGAACCTTTTATATGGCTAAGAAGCGTGAATGGCTGCAATTGAAAACTAAACAATGAATGGAGACTGTTGTCTTTTCATATTTTTTTATATAAAATTAAATATATAATTTTTTTTATTTCAACAATCCGGATCGATATAAATTCACTGTTTAAGAGTAAAATTCGTCATCAAACCATTATTAATGGGTTAGGACTTTTTCAATCCATCACCAAATCATTAACCATTGAATCGATTAAAAAACCGTAGATCGAATCGATTTAACGTATCGATTAATTTTTTATATACCCCTAATCTCATAGTGCTATAGAGTAAAGGAAACGGGGGTGAATATTTCTGGGCATCACAAGTGCAACACATAGGATGGTCGAATAAATCACCAGACCATGTGCCCAATCGAAGATTGTGAGTGTCACTGCCTTGATATCTTTCAATCGTTTTAAGTAAAGTGAGCCCCAAGCCCATTAAAGTGAGGGCGCAGATGTGTGAATCCGCAGGGAGTTGTTTGTGTCATGGTGTGGCTGGTTTTTAAATATGGTGATCCCACACTTTGACCTCTCTCACTAATCTTGGTTTGTTATTGTGTGCAGTGTACCAGTGCCTGTATACATGATGAACAAGTATTCAAATGTAAATGTGTTAAATGGCCTGGAATCTTTGACTTTGAGAGTATGATTGATCTCACTCGGCAGGATATGATATGTTCCAAGAAATCTGTGACCAATATCATAATGAGATTACACTTGAGGGTGGGGTGAACCAGAAAGCATAGAAGAACAATGAACCTTTTTTTTTTTTTGGTAAATTATCATAAGAATTTATATTCTGATGAGTCCCCTTTCCCCTGCTTCATGGCAAAGCCGTATTTTGACTTTTACAATTATAAAGCTCATTTAGAATTATAACAAGCAAATACACTTTTATGGGCTTATGGGCTTTTTCATAAGGAAAAGCCCAATAACCTCTTAGAATGAGTCCAACCAAATACAACCTAAACAAATAGATTTATAGTTCAATCAATTATATATGGATTTATAGTTCAATCAATTATGTATCTTTTATTAAATAATACTTAATTCGCATATGAAAATTGATTGGTGGATCTTATGGGCTTTACAGTAACCCAACGTAATATTATATTGCGTAATATAATATCTATTTTTTCTCGCAAGTCTTGTGGAGAATTGAGAAAGGAGAGGGTGGAAGAAAGCAACCCCATGGACACAAGGTGCTTCGAGTTCCAAAACTTTTCTATAATGTCTGCGCCTTGGTCTAAGCTGTTAAAAGATTGTGTTTTATGTAAATATATATATTTATATATATCTAGTTAAAATTTTAAGATCACAAATTACAGGTTATGGATATTTGGATGGAAAAAGAACTTCATCCACCATATCCTCATGGTCCCCTTCGCATCCATCTTTTTTATTTTTTTAAAGGTGTTTTTTTTTTGAAAGGTTATTATTTTTTTCACATCCCCCTTTCCTTCATAAAGCATCAATCAAGGTCAACCATGTTGGGTTATCTACTGCATCCCAAGTTAATTGGACTGATCGTCTGGGTTAGTGAAGGCCTAGCTAGGTTAATTTAGCATTTAAGGGTATTTCTTTTCCTTTGAACCAGGGCTTTTAAAGGGCTAAAGAAAATGTTTTATAATATAAATATTGATGTGCTTATAACTCTAACCCAAGAAGAAAGAGAAAAGGGAAAAGAGAAAAAATGAGCAATATATGATAAATCTCATCATGGATGTGGGCATCATGCTAAACCATGTAATTCATTGTATTCTTCATGTAAGTGCTAGTTTACATTTATTGTTGTGCATTGTGCAGTTTTGTTTATTAATGATATTATATATTAGATTAAAGCCAACCATTTTCAATCTAATATGGACTATCTACTATAATTTAGATTGTAAGTTATTCTTCTCTCATTCATTATATCTAAATACTATCAACTTTTAATCCCATGCAACACCCATTTTATCTCACATAACTACCCACCTCTACTCCCCATTTTTGCTTTTTCATTTACTGCAAAACTCTTTTATATTCCCTTCCCCTATTTTACTTCTGCATATTCTCCCTTTTTTCTACATCAAATCTCATTTTTCCTTTCTACATCATGTCTCATTTTTCTTATGTTTTCTTTCAGAGAATTTATTATGGTCATTTTTTTTTCTTATATTTTCTTCCTAAGATTTTATTTTAGTGCATTGTATTTGGGCTGCCATCCAAATCATACTTGTTTTTTAATTGAGAGAATATTTGATTTGCATCATATGAATATACTCTTGCACAACACGGGTCACAGGGCTAGTGTTTTGCTATTGGTGTTTTCATATATAGATTAAGGACTTCTAAGTTTAATGGTTGGGACATTACTACAAAAAATTTTATCCCTTCGAATTTTTCCTTCTATGTTGGATAGACCCGAGAGCTAGACTCCTTGATTTTCATTGGTTTTTTTTAATATGGAGAAGCATTCAAGGTTAGCCTAGGAATGAGTCATCACGTCTTTGTATCCATTAAAATACAATTATGCATGGACTTATTCATATCCAAGCTTGGGCTTTGTGTACTCAGGAAACTCATGAGCTGGAGGATCCAGGAGGACTTGGTCAACAGCTTGGTCCTATAGACTAGTAACTTTGAGGTCATTTTCTCACTTCGTGGAAACTAAAAGTAACCATGCATGCAAACAGCGAAATTTTACATTACTCGTTAATGAATCTTCCCAAAGTAGTGCAATATTATATTATCATACATGCAGACAACAAAATTCAACATCACTAGTACATTAGTCCTCCCAAAATAGTGCAAGATTACATCATCCTTATCACAACACGGGCCCACCAGCAACAGTCAATGGTCCTACCATCTGTCTCAAGTGGTAAGTTACAAGGCTAAGAACAATGTTCCCTCCAAAGTGGGGCCCATCTTATTAAAGGACTAGACCAGGCAACCAAATGTAATATTCAAAGGCCTAGAAAATATCTAGTGTGTCTTTGTCGACCATGTAATCTCTAAACCCGTGTGATTCCTCAAATTATGGAGCAACTTGCAGAGACTCTCTTCGAAGGGCCTCCTCTCTCATCTCAGGAGTCCAAAATGTCTGCTACAGGGGATCCATCATCTTCTGTTTGTATTCTCCTAACTAAAATGCTTCAATTGAATCAATTCACGTGTCATGAGACCAAAATAAACGAGGGCCAAGGAGAAGAACTCGAGACATGCAATACAAGCCAAGGCCCTTTTTGGCCACACTTTAGAGACTTCAATTTCTCAACCACGTTTACCAAGATTGCGCTGTTGTTTCTCTGTGTCCTACCTATGCCCCATACCTCTGGTGACGAGGCTGCAGACTTCGCCTACACAGGATTTCATGGTTCTAATGTGAGCCTCAATGGCATAGCCTCGATCACACCAGACGGCCTCTTGATGCTGACCAACACAAGTGAGCAACAGATTGGTCGCGCTTTCTACCCAGCTCCTTTGCAACTGAAGAACTCATCGAATGGTAATACCATCTCTTTCTCTACCACTTTCATATTTGCCATAGTCCGTGATAATCCAGACCTGGGTGGCCATGGAATTGCTTTTGTCATATCTCCATCTAAAGAGCTCCACGGGGCTCTGCCTAGCCAGTTTCTGGGTCTCTTCAATGCGTCCGGCAATGGCAATTCATCAAGTCCTCTCGTCGCTGTTGAGCTTGACACGATCTATAATTCTGAATTTGGGGACATCAATAACAATCACGTTGGAATCGATATCAACAGCTTAAGGTCTAACAAGTCTTCCCCTGCAGCTTATTATACTAGTAATGGGCTTAAGAACATAAGCCTTGTTAATGGCAAACCAATTCAAATTTGGATAGAATATAATGGTGAAGAGATGCAACTTAGAGTTACATTGGCACCTGTTAGTGTTCCTAAACCGGATATTCCACTCTTAACGGCGATGGTGAATCTTTCAGAGTTCATATCAGACTCCAGTTACGTTGGTTTCTCTTCATCCACAGGCTCTGCGCCCACTGCTCATTATTTATTGGGATGGAGCTTTAAAACCAATGGTCAGGCCCAGCCACTCGATCTCTTGCGCCTTCCAACCCTTCCACAGAAAGGTTCTAAGGTAAAATCCAAGGCATT
This sequence comes from Sextonia rubra, assembly GCA_037013555.1. Taxonomy (NCBI): domain Eukaryota; kingdom Viridiplantae; phylum Streptophyta; class Magnoliopsida; order Laurales; family Lauraceae; genus Sextonia; species Sextonia rubra. The sequence continues at coordinate 131,019,445 of JASUAD010000001.1, forward strand.
GACAATTGGGTTAACTGCAATTGTTACAGTTTTCGTGCTTTTGTTCATATTGAGCATCATTCTTGCTGTGAGAAGGAAGATCAAATATGCGGAAGTACTCGAGGATTGGGAGCATGAATATGGGCCTCATAGGTTCTCCTTCAGGGACCTTTCCGTCGCAACAAATGGATTCAAAGAGAAACAACTTCTGGGGTTTGGAGGTTTTGGTCGGGTGTATAGAGGCCTCTTAAAGGCCTCCCAAACAGAAGTTGCAGTGAAGAGAATATCACATGACTCAAGACAAGGAATGAGAGAGTTCGTAGCAGAGATTGTAAGCCTTGGCCAGCTCCGGCACCGGAATTTGGTACAGCTCTTAGGCTACTGCCGGCGAAAGGGAGAGCTCCTTTTGGTCTATGACTTCATGCCCAACGGAAGCCTCGACAAATTTCTCTTTGACCATCCAAAATCAAAGCTCGATTGGGGCCAAAGGTTTCTTATAGTCAAAGGAGTTGCGTCTGGGCTTCTCTATTTGCATGAAGAGTGGGAACAGGTTGTGGTTCATCGCGATATCAAGGCCAGCAATATCTTGTTGGACAGTGCATTAAATGGAAAATTAGGTGACTTTGGCCTCGCGAGATTATGTGATCATGGTTCCAATCCACAAACTACTTTTGTTGTGGGGACTGTGGGTTACATCGCACCAGAGCTAACTAGAACTGGCAAGGCAAGTACAAGCACGGACGTATATGCTTTTGGGGAATTCTTGCTCGAGGTTGCATGTGGGCGGAGACCGATAGATTCGAGGGCATTGCCTGAAAAGATGATTTTACTTGATGTTGTGTTGGATTGTTGGAAGAGAGGTGCAATTTTGGAGGCAGCAGACCCAAAATTAGGAAGTGAATATGTGATAGAGGAAGTTGAGTTGGTGTTGAAGCTTGGGCTGCTTTGCTCAAACCAAATTGAATTGTCTAGGCCCAGCATGAGGCAAGTCGTGCAGTTCTTGGAGGGTGAGTCTCCTTTGCCTGAAATGTCAGTGGATGGTTTCAGTGACAGTGTTCTAGCAAGGGGTGGTGAAGCTTTAGATGATCTCAGGTCATGTCCTTCAGATGCGGGGTCACTCTTTGAAGGTCGTTGATTCGGTCAAATTTTGTGCAGCTACTTTGTATTTGTATGATAAACATGAATGTGATCTACATTTGCATTTTATTTATAAGATTAACGTGAATGTAAGCAACGAAAATTTGCATTTCCATGATTCACATAAATGTTAGTGCTCGTCTCTTCTATTGGCAAGGATTTGTTAGCATGCGAATCCAACTTCTATTTCTTTAACACAACATTTCTCAAGGGAGAGAGAGAGCAGCCCATCTGAACTAGGACAAGCCCATCTTGAGTCTTGAGTTGATTGGATTGTGTATTAAAAGACTGTGGGCTTGAGTAGGGAATGGGCATTAGTATTTGCTATAGGCCTCGCTTGCCCCAACATATTTCATGCAAGTGGGCTATTTATGTTGGAAATGAGCTTCTACTGGGACTAACATGTAGGCCTTCAGTCTGGAACTATGATTATAGGTTCGTAACTTCCAGGCCCATAGGCCAAAGCCCAACTTGACCTATGAACATTCCAGAGCCCCAGTCCTACACTGTTTATTCTGCAATTCTACAGACTTAAGTTAGGCACAGCCATAATTTCTATCTTATACCCGAATTGATTGATTCATTCATTTTAATATTTGTACAACACTTATGTACCCTCCAAAGAATAATCCTTACTTGTTAGAATCGGGTCGCACCAGCACGTGAGGCCAAAAGTTTAAAAGCTGGGCTGGCAAGGAAAACTTAGGTCATCAAAAAATTAAAAAATATATATATATGTAGCATCCCATCTCACATCACTTATGAATAAAATATGAGTCTAGTATATAATGAACCATGTATATTACTACAAGTAACTTAGGCTTAAGCATTTTGGACCACGTGAAAGCCTCATCAAGTTACTGGGCTAGTGGGTCACTCGGGTCTTTACAAATGGTATCAGAGCCAGGTCACCAGCCAAAAATGTAGAACCCCATAAAATATAAGTTTATATATAATGAACCATGTAAGTTACTACTACTAACTTCTCATCAAGTATTGGGCTAATCGGTTACTCGGGTCGTTACAATATATATACAAATTGATTGGTTTTGACTTTCGAGGTATCCCACCTAAAATGCCTTGCCAGATGGCTGAGATATGGCCCCATTTTTTTATAAAGGAATGAGCTGGGCCCAGCTATTTTATAACAAAATAATCTACTCCGGGTTGGCCCAAACTGTTGTGCGCGTGTGTGCAAAGGCAACCAAGATCAACCAATCACCACATAAGAAGACAAGAAGATTTACGTGGTTCGGCAAAGATGCCTACGTCCACGAGAAACTAATTTCCACTGGGTTCTCCTCCAATCTGTGAAACCACAACCTTGGAATCTCAGCCACTCTCAGCCTTTCTGACTGACTCTCCAGGGTTACAGATTACATCATATATATATAACCATTACATCCTTATCCCCCAAGAACTCTATCTCAAGGAGAAAAAGGAAAGTCCTAACTCATTAAAAAACTACTGTTTGACAAAATAGGAAATTCCTAATATCATTAGGAAACCACCCCAGATATAGAACCCAATCATAGTCTGGACCCATATGGCCAACAATCTCCCCCTCCAGACCACAGGGAAGATGCCCTGAACCCCTTACTGGGAGTTCAGTCCTGCCAACTCTGAACACAGCTCCAGCTTTCCCTTAGACACAACCTTGGTCATTATGTCCGAGGGATTCATGTCCGAATGAATCTTTTCCAGCTTCATGAAGTTCTTCTCCATCACCTCACGAATCCAATGGTACTTGATATCAACGTGCTTCATGCGACCATGATATGTAGCATTCTCACTGAAATCCATAGCACTCTGACTATCACAGTAAACTACATATTCTTCTTGCTTCAAACCGATTCTTGAAGGAATCTCTTCAACTAAAGCATCTCTCTCCCTGCTTCATTAGCAGCTATGTATTCCGCTTCAGTTGTAGACTATGCTGTACATTTCTGTAACTTCGATTGCCAAGAGATAGCTCCCCCTACGAAAGTAAACAAATAACCAGAAGTCGACAACCGACGATCAAGATCGCCTGCAAAATCAGCATCAGTATAACCTTCCATGACTGGTTTTGAGCCGCCGAAACATAAGCACACCTTGGAAGTACCTCTCAAATACCTAAGAATCCACTTCACTGCTTCCCAATGCTCTTTTCCAGGATTTGCGAGAAATCTACTCACTAAACTCACAGCATGAGCAATTTCTGGTCGTGTACAAACCATGGCATACATAAGACTCCCCACAGCAGAGGAGTAAGGAACACATGCCATCCGTTCCTTTTCATCATCTGTAGTAGGACACAGGCGCTTGCTTAGTTTGAAGTGACTGGCTAGAGGTATGCTAACTGGCTTAGCATTATTCATGTTGAACCGTTCGAGAACTCGTTCAACATATTTCTCCTGTGACAACCACAGCTGCTTGGAACTCCTATCACGACGTATTTGCATGCCCAATATCATTCGTGCGGGACCCAAGTCTTTCATGTCAAACGACTTTGACATCTCCTCTTTTAACTTGCCAATCAACTTACTATCCTGTCCAACTATCAGCATATCATCTACATATAAAAGAAGGATGATGAACCTGCCATCGATAAATCGACGAACATAGACACAATGATCTGCAGCTGTCCTCCGGTACCCATGACTCAACATGAATGAATCAAACTTCGTGTACCACTGTCTCGGTGCTTGCTTCAGCCCGTAGAGACTCTTCTTCAACTTACAAACCATCTGTTCTTTTCCTTCTACCTCAAACCCCTCTGGCTGAGTCATGTAGATCTCTTCTTTCAAGTCACCGTGAAGAAACGCGGTCTTCACATCCATCTGTTCAAGTTCAAGGTCTATGCTGGCGACTAGACCCAAAACGATTCTGATAGAAGTCATTTTCACAACAGGAGAGAAAACATACTGAAGTCGATACCCTTCGTCTGTGCGAAGTCTTTTACCACTAACCGTACTTTGTGCTTCATCAGTTTTCCATTCTCATCCTTTTTCAGCTTGAACACCCATTTGTTTTTCAGAACATTCCTATCTTTAGGAAGTTGCACCAGCTCATAAGTCTTGTTCTTCTTCAAAGAACTCATCTCATCCTGCATAACCTTCATCCACTCATCTTTATCAGCATGAGTCATTACTTCTCGGAAGCTAGCTGGCTCTCCCTCATCAGTAAGCAACACATATTCGGATGCAGGATACCTAGTTGATGGTTGACGCTCCCTTGTAGACCTCCTAACTTGAGGTTCCGTGGTTTCAATCCGGGGAGACTGCTGCTCCCCCTGCTCAACACCCTCATCATCTGGCAACCCCTGTGCCTCATCACGATCCGGATCGTTTTGTCCACCTTCTCCACCTGTAGTCTGCACCGGAGAAGGAGTTGGTGTGAGATCAACCACTCCATCAACTTTCTCAGAAGGCTTATCAATCTTCTCAACATCTCCAAAGAACTGATCTTCATGGAAAACCACATCCCTACTTCTGATAAGTTTCCTCTTCTCTGGATCCCATAATCTGTAGCCAAACTCATCTCCACCATAACCAAGAAAGATGCAACTCACTGCCTTATCGCCCAGCTTGGAACGATGCTCCTTTGGTACATGTACAAACGCTTTACACCTAAACACCTTCAAATGTGAATAGGAAACATTTTTACCTGTCCATCTTCTCTCTGGAAGATCATAATTCAAAGGAACTGAGAAAGATCTGTTAATCAAATAAACGGCAGTCAGAACAGCTTCACCCCAGAATGACTTAGGCAACCATGCTAATTTTATCATGCATCTCATCTTCTCAATAATAGTGCGGTTCATTCTCTCTGCCACACCATTGTGCTGTGGAGTACCAGGAACTGTCTTTTCATGTCGAATGCCATGCTTTAAGCAATAGCTTTTGAACTGGTTGGATGTGCATTCACCCCCATTATCTGAACGGAGACACTTCAAGACTTTACCTGTTTCTCTTTCAACCTTAACATAAAATTGTTGAAACATCTGAAATACTTGATCCTTTGATTTCAACGGATAAACCCAGACTTTCCTGGATGCATCATCGATGAACGTGACAAAGTACTTATTACCACCCAATGATTCTACCTCTATGGGACCACAAACATCAGAATAGACCAAATCCAACACATTGGATTTCAATTTTGATGTCGAAGAGAAAGCAACCCTATGCTGTTTACCATATAAACAATAATCACAAGGGTCAAGGGATATACCTTTGGAGCAAGGAATTAAATCCTTCTTTGCCAACATCTGCAAGCCTTTCTCACTCATATGACCAAACCTCTTATGCCACAGATTCAGAGAGGAATTATCTTGAGCTGCATTCAGCGCATCTTTGCACAGCTTTACTTGTGTTTTATAAAGAGTATTACCTGCTGTACCTCTCGCAATAACAAGAGACCCTTTAGTGAGCTTCCATCTGCCATTTCCGAAGTAATTCTCATAACCTGCACGGTCCAATGCAGTCCCGGAAATCAGATTCAACCGCAGATCAGGAACATGTCGCACATCTTTCAGCGTCATTGTGCAACCAATATCGGTTTTAATGCAGACATAACCGATACCAACAATATCTGAATGACTCGTGTTACCCATTTTCACAGTACCAAAGTCACCTGCTTTGTACGTCGTGAACATCTCCCTCCAGGGAGTAGCATGATAGGATGCTGCTGTATCAACAACCCACTCAACCTGACCATCTGCAACACTCAAACACTTATCATCATCGCCGGCGAGCACTACTACTTCCTGTTCTAAAGTAGCTGTGGTGTTATCATTGTCATTCTTCTTATCATTGTTGGAGCCTTTCTGTTCCTTCATGGCAAAACAATTTTTCCTGATGTGGCCCATCTTGCCACAGAAAAAGCACTTTACAGACTTTTTCTTGCTTTGTGATTCACTGTTAGACTTAGACTGTGATTCACCTCTAGACTTGCCACGACCCCCATTTGGTCCTCTACTCTTACTCCTCCCCCTGTTCTCAGTAACTAAGGCCTGTGCATTATCTGTCCCTGCAGATTTCCGTCTAGTTTCTTCATTCTGTAGACTACTGGTAGCCTGACTCATAGATAACACACCATCTGGAGTAGAATTGCTCAAGAAAACAACCAATGTCTCCCATGAAACTGGCAAAAAACTCAGAAGCAACAAAGCTTGCATCTCATCATCAAGGATCATCTTCATAGTGGCTAATTGATTTACCACACTTTGGAACTCATTGATGTGATCTTCGATTTGACCAATCCTTGAATTTCATGTTTATAAGCTTTCTGATCAAGAAGGTTTTATTCACTGTGGTCTTTTTATCATACATTGCTTCTAACTTTTTCCAAAGGGTATTCGCATTGGTTTCATTAGACACGTGGTGAAATATACTGTTTGATGTGACCAATCGCTTTTCTATGCAATTTGTTCCATTCAGCATCTTACATATCTTTCGGTCGGGCACTATCCCCCTCAACGGGATCATAGAGGTCTTTACAATAGAGAATATCCTCCATCTTCGGTTTCCAAATCAACCAATTGGAATGGTTGAGCTTAACCATGGTAGTGTTGTTCTCCATCTTAATCAAATTAAGTAACAGGAAAAACAAACAACTAACACTGACCTCAACTCCTGCACCAAGCTGTAGATTTCGTCAACACGAGCACGCTGGAAGAAACGGATCTGAAATCCGACTTCGGATGGCGCCGATATCGCAAAAACGGTTTTCTGCGCTCCCGATTTGGTCAAACTCCTTGTTAACCGTCAAACAGCCAATCTTCTTCCACTAACATGTAGATCTGCTTGAAATGAGTCCGTAGGTGCAAACGGATCTCCGATGGGACGTCGGATGATCAAGATATCGCAGAAACAAATTTCTGCCGTCAATCTGGTCAACTCTGGCCGTTGACCGTCTGTCCGATGACGTGGGCTAACGTCAGCCTGATGACGTCACGCTGCTAACGTCTGCGCGGCAGCTGACGGGCTGGACCGTCTGTTGCCGGGTTCAGGTCGACCCGACCCGAACCGGCCTGCACTGCTAACTGAACTGGGCTTGCACCACGGGTTGGTTCGGACCCAACACGAAACGTAACCCAACCTGAAAAAGGTGCTGGGCTTATACTCCAAGGCGGGTCAGGTTCACTGACCCGACCCGACCCAAGACCCAGAAAACTGGGTCGTCTTCTCCTTCCTTCGCTGCGCCTGGGTCTGCAACCCAGTTGCAGACGGACGAGCTCTCCGCGGTCTGCAGCGGCCCCGGCAACCAGCGGAGAGGAGCGACGGCCGCACGGCGATGGCGGACAACGGAGGGCGACGGCGTACAGCGGCTGGCGGCGACGATCGGCAGCGACCGGCGACGGGTGGGAAAAAAAAAAATTTTTCTTACGGTTCTTCCTCCTCCCGAGAAATCCGGCAGCCCTTCTTCTCCGACGAAGATCGGCAGCAATCGAACCCTCTTACTCCTGTCTTCTTCTTCCAGCAAGTGCAGAAAAAACAATTTCTCTGTGACAGAGAAATCGGGATTCGCCCGTGGCCCACAAAGAGATCACGTCTAATCTCTTTCCGTTGATCTTCCACGCACAACTCAGTCGCTCTGATACCACTTGTTGTGCGCGTGTGTGCAAAGGCAACCAAGATCAACCAATCACCACACAAGAAGACAAGAAGATTTACGTGGTTCGGCAAAGATGCCTACGTCCACGGGAAACCAATTTCCACTGGGTTCTCCTCCAATCTGTGAAACTACAGCCTTGGAATCTCAGCCACTCTCAGCCTCTCTGACTGACTCTCCAGGGTTACAGATTACATCATATATATAACCATTACATCCTTATCCCCCAAGAACTCTATCTCAAGAAGAAAAAGGAAAGTCCTAACCCATTAGAAAACTACTGTTTGACAAAACAGGAAATTCCTAATATCATTAGAAAACCACCCCAGATATAGAACTCAATCATGGTCTGAACCCACATGGCCAACACAAACAATGTCAGTATGGTGGCGGATTTGGTTTGTTAGAACATGGAAACCAATAATCCCATGCGATTCTACTGCAAATGAGAAATTGACAAATCATGCAACGGTTGTGTAACATAAAGCAAGCTTGCTCGCCTGATTACTGGGCTGGGGCAACTTCGTGGTGGGACCCACTCACAAACGGCCGGAATCGACTCTAGTTTGATTACTGACAAAAGAGAGACCCACTCCAACCTTTCTTAGTTTCACCGCCGATGAATCTATGCAGCTCATTTGAATCAATGCACTGCTTATGGAACACCCATGATATCAACATTGCAACTGTTGATTACCCAGTCAATTATACTGCTTCAGATTGGAAAGGAAATGTCCAGCAGTGAGATGGCTCAATTCCTCATTTTTCTCAATTGCTTCCCACTGTTTCTTGTAGCAAGGGGCAACTCAATGGGGGACCCACAGGATGTACGGTCCAAATTTACTGGCTGCATAGCGGTCAAGTTTGTCACAATAGGAACCATATAGCCTTCCACAACAAACCGTTACAGGGCTCCTCTGCAAGCCACATATTTAGCAATTTTTTCCATGGCCACTAATGTGGGGTCCACCAGAGTCTCAGCTGCCACGTGTATGGTGATGATTGGCTCTAATCAAGGAAATGAGAAATGAGAGAGCATTTTTTTTTTTTGATGAAATGAGATATCAATTTTAATAGTCAGACATGTGCATAATTCCGGTCAAACGCGTCTGTTGTTTGTCCCTGCTGCTGAGTTTAATCTACTAATGACAAGAGCAATACCAAACAATAGTACAACACTCCTTTGATACTGTAGTTGGATTCTGGCAATGTTTTCAAAGATTATGTTGTTGTTCGTCTTCATGAAGCTTACAGCTTCAGATGTCATTGGCTATTTCACTTACAATGGATTCCGCGGCGCTAACCTTAGCATGAATGGGGCCACAATTATCACAGAAAAATGGCCTCTTTGTTCGTGTTCTTTTTCACTGATCTGAGACGTATCTGAACTCTGGTGTATGTATGTCGTCACTGTTGTCTGTTAGTAATTTAAGAGGGAGATTTAGATAGAGAGTGTTGAAACTTTCAAACAAGCTTTAAACGTGGATATATAGTGACCAAGAAGTCAGTACTGATAACTGATTAAAAAAGAAAATAAAAGAAAAAAACAATCTCTAACCATAGACCATGTGGCTTCTAAATGCAACTGAACAACAGGAGTGTTCTACGGTCTATCGGTAAACTGGCTTAATATGTAACCACCGGAAGGGCTCATGCTGGGCTTGAGATCGGCCCAAGCCCATATTCGATGTTTGTGATTGGGATTAGAACAATAGCTTGAAGTAAGGTTTGGGACAGCTCCCGCTATATCCATACCCAAATGACTAAAATGTCATCGGTTTTGGGCTTAGGGGGAGAGAGAAAGAGTACTACAATATAAAATATGTTTGTTTGTAAATATAGTATACATTTCTTATGCATCTCCATCGTCGTCATCATTAAGGCCCAGAGCCAACTAGTTGGGGGTAGTATGTATCATGTATATACATATCTATTTCAGGTCTAGGTGATCTGGTTTGGAACCCCATGGACCCATGCCCAGTCTTTTAATCCACCTACATAGACTAAATACCGAACCAGAAATTGAGAGGCGTCCAAAATAAGTACCCAGGCCCTATTGTCATTGTCCATTGTCAGCCCCAACTTTAAAGGTCATCGAGCTGAGCCAACTCGGGTGAGTCCGAACGAGTATGCATTCTTCCCTGGACAGTAATCGGCCGACCAACTCATTCAACTCACTGACCTGTCATTTGTGGAGCTGAGTTGACTCAGTTCCAATCAGGTGCAGACCCAATGAGTCTTTAAACTATGATCCTAATTGTCTGACCCTTGTCATTAAAGTCATGTCTGAATCCTTCTGTTGTTTAAGTTCTATCAAAGCCGAACCTTTGTTGTTGGCATGATTTCAAGTATCAGTATAGATTCAAGGTATCAGTCGTTTCAGGTGATTTAAAAAGACCAATGACGATAAGATTACAACTTTTGAGAGATTATCTCCCTATTTTGTTTACATCCTTGCAATGCTATTAGTGTTGTTTTCAACCAAACATTGTTTACAATAATTTTTTACAACTATCGGTTAAATTTCTATTTTCTCTTTTTTAAGCACAATCAAATTTGTGGCACTTCTAGTTGATGTATTACTTTGTAGATTGGAAGTTTTGGGGAAATCTCTCGAATAAATTAACACAATCACTCTCAATACTATATGTATAAATAATCAACTACACAGTAGAAATAATAATCAAATTAACGCAAAAGTATATACCACAAGAAGACACAATTTTTACGTAAAAATCCAAACCAGGAAAAAATAATGATTAGAAATCAAACTCAATGAATCATACTATAGTTACAAGAGATATACTCAAAACCCTTTATCCAGTTCTCGCACAACCTAAGGACTTATGATTCCCCATGTACAACACCCCGCTACAACTACTTCATGCCGTCCTCTATTACAGATCCAAGCACCTAAACATCTTCTAGATGATGTACTTAATGTTGGCCATGTGGGTCCAGACCATAATTGGGTTCAGTATATGGGGTGGTTTTTCTAATTATATTAAAAATTTCCTGTTTTGTCAAACAGTAGTTTCTTAATATGTTAGGACTTTCCTTTTTTCTGAGATAGAGTTCTTGGGGGATAAGGATGTAATGATTATATATATGATGTAATCTATAACCCTAGTAAAAGGCAGAAAGAGGCTGAGATTCCAAGGCGTATGGTTTCACAGATTGGAGGAGAACGTAGTGGAAATTGGTTTTCCGTGAACATAGGCATCTTTGCCGAATCACGTAAATCGCTTGTCTTCTTATATGGTGGATTGTTCAATCTGGTTGCTTTTGCACACACGCGCACAACAAGTGGTATCAAAGCTTTGTGCGTAGTAGATCAACGGGAAGAGGAGAGATCAACGTTGATCTCTGCTGGGCCACACACTTTGGGATCTCTGTTTCCTGAAACAGAGAAACGAGAATCGGAGAAGAAGACAGAGTGGGTTCTGCTGCTGTTGGACATCTTCGTCAGCGAACACCTGCCGAAGTTGAGAAATTGGCTGCCAGATTTGAGGAGGACGACCGGAGGAAAGGAAAAAAAAAAAAAAGAGGGCTGCAACTCACCGGTCACCGGTCACCGCTGCCAGCCATTGCTGTCTCGGCCGTCACCGCTCGCCACCGCTTGTCGCCGCACCAGTCTACCGGAGCCGTCGCAGACCGTGGCCTACAACTTCCGTCTGCAATAGAGTCGCAGAACATAGTTGCAGAATGGGCGCCTGAAGAAGACGAGTTACAGGGTCTTGGGTCTCAAGTTATGTTGTTCCGACCTAACCAGTAGCGAAGTCCAAGCCCAGAAAAACTGCAGGTGTTCCGGGTTCAGGTCGGGTCCTCTTGACCTAACTCGTAGTGGAGTATAAGCCCAGCCAAATCCCATGTCGGTTGGGGTTTTGGGTCGAGTTGTTTCAAACCCAACCCATTGTGCAAGCCCTATCTAGTAGCACAAGTGCAGGTTAACGGTTCGGGTCGGGTCTCCCTGAACCCGTTTGCATTCGGTCCAGCCCGTCAGTAGTCGTCGACGTCAGCAGAGTGACGTCATCAAGCTGACGTCAGCCCACGTCATCAAACACGGTCAACGGCCACGTTGACCAAATTGACGACAGCAGTTTATTTCTACGATATCTTGATCATCCGACGTCCGATCGGAGATCCGTTTGCACCTACGGACTCGTTTTGAGTAGATCTACGTGATTGTGGAAGAAGATTGGATGTTTGACGGTCAACGAGGAGTTTTGGCTATTTGACGGTCAACGAGGAGTTTGACCAAATTAAAAGCGCAGAAAACCGTTTTTGCGATATCGGAGCCATCCGGAGTCGGATTTTAGATCCATTTCTTCCAGCGTGCTCGTGTTGACGAGATCTATAGCTTGGTGTGGGAGTTGAGGTCAGTGTTAATTGTTTGTTTTTTCGTGTTGCTTAATTTAATTAAGATGGAAAACAACATTATCAACACTAAAATGGTTAAGCTCAACCATTCCAATTGGTTGATCTAGAAACCGAAGATGGAGGATATTCTCTATTGTAAAGACCTCCATGATCCCGTTGAGGGGGATAATGCAAGACCAAAAGATATGCAAGATGCTGAATGGAACAAGTTGCATAGAAAAGCAATTGGTCACATCAGACAGTGAGGTTGATAATATTATATTTCATCACGTCTCGAATGAAACCAATGCGAATACCCTTTGGAAAAAGCTAGAAACAATGTATGATAAAAAGACCACAGTGAATAAAACCTTCTTGATTAGAAAGCTTGTGAACATAAAATTCAAGGATGGTGGTCAGATCGAAGATCACATCAATGAGTTCCAAAGTGTGGTAAATCAGTTAGCCACTATGAAGATTATCCTTGATGATGAGATGCAAACTTTGTTGCTTCTGAGTTCTTTACCGGATACATGGGAGACATTCGTTGTTTCCTTGAGCAACTCTACTCCAAATGGTGTGTTATCTATGAGTCAGGTTGCCAGTAGTCTACAGAATGAAGAAACTAGAAGGAAATCTGCAGGGACAAATAATGCACAGGCCTTTGTTACTGAGAACAGGGGGAGGAGTAAAAGTAGAAGACCAAAGGGGGGTCATGACAAGTTTAGAGGTGAATCACAGTCCAAGTCTAGCAGTGAATCACAGAGTAAGAAAAGTCTATAAAATGCTTTTTCTGTAGCAAGATGTGCCACATCAGGAAAAATTATTTTGTTATGAAGGAACAGAAAGGATCCAATAATGAGAAAAAGAATGACAGTGATAACACTACAGCTATTTTGAAACATGAAGTAGTAGTGCTCGCTGACGATAATAATAAGTGTTTGAGTGTTGCAGATGGTCAGGTTCAGATCTTGGTAAAGAAGGATTTAATTCCTTGCTCTAAAGGTATATACCTTGACCCTTTTGATTATTGTTTGTATGGCAAACAACATAGGGTTGCTTTCTCTTCGACATCAAAATTAAAATCAAATGTGTTAGATTTGGTATATTTTGATGTTTGTGGTCCCATAGAGTTAGAATCATTGAGTGACAATAAGTTATTTGTCATGTTCATCGATGATGCATCCAGAAAAGTCTGGGTTTATCCGTTGAAATCAAAGGATCAAGTGTTCCAAAATTTTCAATAGTTTCATGTCAAGGTTGAAAGAGAAACAAATAAATTCTTGAAATGTCTCCGCACAGATAATGGAAGTGAGCACACATCCAACCAATTCAGAAACTATTGCTTGAAGCATGGCATACGCATGAAAAGACAGTTCTTGGTACTCCACAGCACAATGGTGTGGTAAAGAGAATAAACCGCACTATTCTTGAGAAGATGAGATGCATGATAAGATTAACATAGTTGCCTAAGTCATTCTGGGGTGAAGCCGTTCTGACTGCCGTTTATTTGATTAACAGATCTTTCTAAGTTCCTTTGAATTATGATCTTCCATAGAGAAGATGGGTAGGTAAAAATGTTTCCTATACACACTTGAAGGTATTTGGGTGTAAAGCATTTGTGCATGTACCCAAGAAGCAGCGTTCCAAGTTGGACGATAAGGCAGTGAGTTGCATCTTTCTTGGCTATGGTGGAGATCAGTTTGGCTACAAATTATGGGATCCAGTGAAGAAGAAACTTATCAGAAGTAGGAATGTGGTTTTTCATGAAGACCAGTTCTTTGGAGATGTTTAGAAAATTAATAAATCTTCTGAGATAGCTGACAGAGTGGTTGATCTCACACCAACTCCTTCTCCGGTGCAGACTACAGGTGGAAAAGGTGGACAAAATGATCCGGATCATGATGAGGCACATGGGTTGCTAGATGATGAGAGTGTTGAACAGGGGGAGCTACAGTCTCCTCGGTTGGAAACCACGGAACCTCAAGTTAGGAGGTCTACCCGAGAGCGTCAACCATCAACTAGATATCCTGCATCCGAATATGTTTTGCTTACTGATGAAGGAGAGCCTGAGAGATTTCAAGAAGCAATGACTCATACTAATAAAGATGAGTAGTTAAAGGCTATGCAGGATGAGATGAGTTCTTTGAAGAAGAACAAGACATATGAGCTGGTACAACTTCCTAAAGATAGGAATGTTCTGAAAAACAAATGGGTGTTTAAGCTGAAAAGGATGAGAATGGAAAACTAGTGAAGCACAAAGCACAGTTAGTAGTAAAAGTCTTCGCACAGACGAAGGGTATCGACTTCAGTGATGTTTTCTCTCCTGTTGTAAAAATGATTTTTGTTAGAATCGTCTTGGGTCTAGTCGCTAGCATGGACCTTGAGCTTGAACAGATGGATGTGAAGACTGTGTTTCTTCACTGTGATTTGAAAGAAGAGATCTACATGACTCAACCAGAGGGGTTTGAAGTAAAAGGAAAAGAACAGATGGTTTACAAGTTGAAGAAGAGTCTCTACGGGCTGAAGCAAACACCGAGACTGTGGTATAAGAAGTTTGATTCGTTCACATTGAGTCATGGGTACCAGAGGACAGATGCAGATCATTGTGTCTATGTTCGTCGATTTATTGATGGCAGGTTCATAATTCTTCTTTTATATATAGATGATATGCTGATAGTTGGACAGGATAGCAAGTTGATTGGCAAGTTAAAAGAGGAGATGTCAAAGTCGTTTGACATGAAAAACTTGGGTCCAGTACGAACGATATTGGGCATGCAAATACGTCTTAATAAGAGTTCTAAGCAACTGTGGTTGTCACAGGAAAAATATGTTGAACGAGTACTCGAGCGGTTCAACATGAAAAATGCCAAGCCAATTAGCATGCCTCTAGCAAGTTACTTCAAACTAAGCAAACGCTTGTGTCCTACTACAGATGATGAAAAGGAATGGATGGCATGTGTTCCTTACTCCTCTGCTGTGGGGAGTCTCATGTATGCCATGGTTTGTACACGGCCAGACATTGCTCATGCTGTGAGTTTAGTGAGTAGATTTCTCTCTAACCCTGGAAAAGAGCATTGGGAAGCAACGAAGTGGATCTTTAGGTATTTGAGAGGTACTTCTAAGGTATGCTTATGTTTCGGAGGCTCAAAACCAGTTGTGGAAGGTTATACTAATGCTGATTTTGCAGGCAATCTTGATCGTCGGTTGTCAACTTCTGGTTATTTGTTTACTTTCGTAGGGGGAGCTATCTCTTGGCTATCGAAGTTGCAGAAGTGTACAGCACAGTCTACAACTGAAGTGGAATACATAGCTACTAATGAAGCAGGGAGAGAGATGCTTTAGTTGAAGAGATTCCTTCAAGAACTAAGTTTGAAGCAAGAAAAATATGTAGTTTACTGTGATAGTCAGAGTGCTATGGATTATAGTGGGAATGCTACATATCATCGTCGCATGAAGCGCGTTGATATTAAGTACCATTGGATTCGTGAGGTGATTGAGAAGAACTTCATGAAGCTGGAAAAGATTCATTCGGACAAGAATCCTTCAGACATGATGACAAAGATTGTGTCTAAGGGAAAGCTTGGAGCGGTGTTTAGAGTTGGCAGGGCTGAACTCCCAGTAAGGGGTTCAGGGCGTCTTCCCATGGTCTGGAGAGGGAGATTGTTGGCCATGTTGGTCTAGACCATAATTGGGTTCAGTATCTGGGGTGGTTTCCCTAATTGTATTAGGAATTTCCTGTTTTATCAAACAGTAGTTTCTTAATAGGTTAGGACTTTCCTTTTTTCTGAGATAGAGTTCTTGGGGGATAAGGATATAATGATTACAGATATGATGTAATCTGTAACCCTAGTGAGAGGCAAAGAGAGGCTGAGATTCCAAGGCTGTGGTTTCACAGATTGAAGGAAAACTTAGTGGAAATTGGTTTCCCGTGGACGTGGGCATCTTTGCCGAACCACGTAAATCGCTTGTCTTCTTATATGGTTGATTGTTCAATCTGGTTGCTTTTGCATATACGCTCACAACACTTAATTCCCCAGAACAATTTTCTACGCTCGAAGAAGTAGAAGATAAAGATCTCTAGAGCAGAACTTCAACCTTTTAACTCTCCAATGAAAAACTCTTAAGAAGATAATCTCCAATAAGCAATCTCTACTGAAAACAATGAGATCTGTGCTTAGGGTTGAAAGGAAACCTCTTTTTATAACCCACAATTCGTGCATTAGGATCAGAGTCCAAATAGGAACAAAACAAGCAACTTTGGTACAAACAGAAAAGGTTTTCATGTAAGTCGATAGATTTCAACATAATACCCGATCAATCGGTTAAAGATCGAATTGATCAGATTAAGCTACTGTCTCAGGTCGAATCGATCAGATGTCTGCCCGATTAATCGAATAAAATTTAGTACAAATTTTTACAAACTTTTCGATGCCATAACTTTGTTTTTTTTAGCTCCGATTGACGCAATCTTAAGATTTACGGATATCTACTTGAAACTTGCTTTCCAATGGTAAGTAGTTTGCCCATATTCAACGCTTGGTTTGTGAGATATGACCTTTTTAAACTATATTATCTTTAGAAAAACACTTCAATTTGTCGCTCTTTATTTGATTTCTTTACTTTAGTGTATCCGACAACTCATACCACGATCCATACTAAAAATATATAAAATACAATGCTAATAGACTCAAGTTTTGTCCAACCGATGTATTAGACAATATAGAAATCCTTACATAGATGGAACGTTTTTAACATGGCTCTATTATAATAAGAGTGTATTTTAACAACTATGTCATATTATTTTATTTCTTGCTCTTCGAGTTATGAATAACAATGTGAAAACTTTCAACTAATATAATTTCTTCATCAACACATTTTATTGTGGTTCATCAATGAAGATCTTATATAAACAACTCCAAACAAATGTTATATCCATGTCACTTTTTTATCAAGCGTGCTTGGATTATATAACAATCAAGTCAAACGGGGAGTGGAATATGCTTGATCGGAATGGCCTCAATCTTAGTCAGATGAAATAATCCTACCCTTTTGTTTTATCTCTTTAAAGATCTATATTGCAAATTTATTATGATAAAATCCGATAATGACTAATTTTCAGATTAGTGTGAAACTAGGACTGTACCTATTCATAGGTTGCAGTTGTTTTATTTGTTTATTTACTGATCAAATTAAGGTAGATAATGATTATATTGATGGTTTCTAACTGGTAATTTATATGGAAGGCTCTGTTATTCTAACATGTGCTTCTCATGAATTAAAGTGAAAGCGACCTTTCTGTCACCACATGGGCCACCCCATGACAAGCCCGGCCCTCTCACACAAAGAGAGGAGAGGTCTTTCCATGTGCAATGCCTGCACAGCTGCACTAGAGTTACGTGTGCGTTGGGCTCTGGGCCCACCCTAGGACGGGACTAGGGTGGAACCTATCTATCTACCGAGTTTGGGGACCAATCGATGATCCTTTCAACATCAACCAGGCCCCATGAGTCTAATGGCTTCATAGTCTACTCACATCGGTGCATATTTGATATGTGGGCCCAGTCCATTTGGATGGGTATTAAATCGATGAGACCTGCGCAATTTAGGAAAGGCCCCGCTTTTTGGCCCATTTGGATGGACCAACAGTGAGCCACACAACCAAGTGACTACTCTCTATATGTGTGTGTGCGTTTGTTTGTGTGTGTGAGGCGCTATAAACTCTTGGAGAGTTTTTTACAAAAAAAAAAAACACTGCTTTTAGTTGGGCCCACTATAGTATATGATAACCATGGAATGCCACTAGATTAAATAATGTAGATGAGATTTATTTTATGTGAAAACTTTCAACTCCATTAGATTACCCCACCCCCTTGATCCATGTCTGATGTCCCCAATGTTTAACAATTTTATATGCATCACTTTATTATGATTTCAATTCATGCTGGGTAGTATGTATGAAATGATTGGATTAGCTCAAGGTAGGCTCCACACTCTAAAAACAAAAGGGACAAAAAAGAGAGTTCTTAAAATGGAGCGTTTTAAAGTATAAATATGAGAAATGGTCTAGCGAGATAGTACGGTATATAAGCTAACTTTTAAGGCCCACTTAGAATCGTGCCAACTATGAAGGGCATAATGGATTTAGATTATAATGGAAACTACGTATATTTAATTTAACATAAACTGCACTATACAAACGATCATTTTCCTACTCAACACTTGCAGCCCATTTCCTTTTCCAAACAGTTCTTATAGATTGCAGATTATAGTTTTCTTTAGACAATGAGAGAGAGAGAGAGAGAGAGAGAGAGAGAGATATATATTTGTATATTTGTCTGTAGACAAAACAACCAATCTCATTGTCTTCAAAGGTCAAATGACCCTTATTTCATAATCTTAATTGCTTCAATTGAGCAAAAATGATGGTTCGTTGACTTTAAAGAACAGTCCAATGACTTTAAAGAACAGTCCAATGTCTAAATCGACATAGCTTTTTACAAACATAAAAGAAGTTTAAAGTGGTTCTTGAAAGTAAACTACTAAGGAGCTTTTTTGGGTTCAAGAGCCACCTAAAAGATTTTTACAAATAATATCCTCCATTGATGATAAAAGTAACTTAGGATCAACTTCAAGTTATCATGCCTTATCGCAAAGCATTTCAAGCAACAATCGATGTAGGTTGACTCCATGTAAGTTTATAATCTGACTCCACGTAAGTTTATAATCTTCATTCATTCTTAAAGACAAAAACCAAATTATTTGAGTTGAAGAACAAAATAAAAGCATGAAAACAACATAAATTAAAAATAGTTGGACTTTGATCGGGACATTGGTGGTCATCCCGTTTTTTATCAAATAAAAGAAAAGACGGATGCTTTTTCTTTTGAAAGTCGAACCACATTTGTTATGAAGGAGGTGGGACTTCCAAATCCATGGAGAAATAGCAAGCCCCAAATATAGAATCTGGCATACAAGTGGAAAGGCTCCACTTCTTAACAGAAATGTGTATTCCTTACATAATGCTCTCCTCTTATGCGTCCTTGTCCACACTTTGTTGGCTGGAGTCCATAATAACGTGATTTCTTTTGAAATGCTCTCTTAAGAGTGTTTTTGTAGGTACCCCGTTATGATTTTCAAGATTTGTTAAAGGGCTCCTTTCTATGCATTGTAGTACCTTTCATATCTCCAAATAAGTGAAATAGACAGGAAAGAAAAAGGGTCTTTAGGTTTTCATTTACTTTCACCGTTTTGCCCATTTCTTTATTGGAGAATCTTCATACCCATCCATCCCTTACCATTTTTTTTTGTGAGAACTCTAGGTGGGGTCCATCTATCACTCAATCTAAATCTTGCAACACACATGGGACCCCATGATAGTAACTCGACCCAACTTTCGGTCAGATCTAAATTTATTGGACCGTTGGATCAACTATACACCAATCCGAACGAAATGAATTTGTGAGCCATGGATGAATGGGTTAGGGATATGTGATTGGGACTAAATTTGATATGTAAGGTGCTTTCACATAGATCTTTCCAACCCCCCAGTCTCATCCCTTAGTGGGGTCCACAGTGGGCCCCACCAAAGATTCTGCACAAAAAATCCATGAGGGACGTATGTATAGGAAAAAACCCCTTTTTTATTTATCACTAAGAAAACATTTGTCCTTCATGAGATCCTCTTTTACCTTTCTACTTTAACTTTCCTTTTCTTAATTCAACCTACCCACTTAATCATTCTCCTTACATAATCTGGAGATCACATGTACAACAGAGAAGTTCTTTGCAACCAGTAGCTAACGACACCCACTGTTCTAACATCGAGGCATTTTTCTTAGGTTTTTTTTAAAAAAATCTTAGGCCTCTTTTGCATCAATGGCTCTTTTATCATTTTACAGGTCAGCTCAAACATCCATATTTGAGGCGGGTGTGGCATCAAGTTGGTCGACTCATGTGGGGCCTATTCATGTGGTTGAACCATTTAACAATTTCACTTTTAAACAAATACCAGTCCACTATAGAGAAAAAAAAAACATGCCAATTGAACTAGAGTTCTAGTAGTAAGCCACCCATTTAAATGAATATATAATTTTTTAGTGGAAATAATAAGAAAAACAATTAATTGCGGATATCAAAGAGATTAAATGAAACTCCACTCAACCATTTGTTATACTAAAATGGCCCTTAAGTGTAATTAATTTCAAACATGGTTTGCGCTCCTGCCACACATTAGCATGCACATGTGACGAAAAAAGGGGAATAGATTAAAGTCATTAATCACATCTGAGACAAGGGAGAGAGGAAACGTTTATAGAATTAAGAAAATTTAACCCCACTATAATAGTGGAGAGGAGTCTATTATTATTCAACCCACTGTAGGGGCCTATTAATAAATATTTGAAATCTTAGGGGATATACACAAATAATGGTTATAGGGCAAAAGCAGGGCCGGCTCGAAACAAGTTGAGGCCTAAAGCAATAATTCTAAATGATGCATTTTTTATATTTTTAATATTATTATAAATATTTTATTTAAAATGTATTATTTTTTCTTTTTTTGTAATCCAATATTGTTAATTAAGTCTTTATATTCAAGTTTTGCTAACATATCTTTTTCAATTGATAGTATGACTAATCCACTAATCCACTTAATCTTTCATGTGACTTTGTTGATCTAAATTAGAATTTTATCAATTTTAATTTTAAAAAACTTCTCTATGTAGAAGCAACAATTATAAGTATTATCAATATTTTCTAGTAGACATATTTAATATTTATAAATTATAACTAATAATATTTACAAATAAAACAACACTAACTATAATTAACATATAATATTGGCTTCAAATTAAAAATAAATTTAAAAGCATAGAATCATAGGATCTAATTTTGTGATTTATAGATATGGATTACATTTGAATTTGATGCAACTTCTTTAATATAAAAAAAATTATATTTGAAGTTATATTCTATGAATTTTTTCAGAACAGAATAAATTTCTTGCTTGTTGTGATTTTAGGGTTTTCTGTTTTTCTTTTAATAGCAACATTCTCTCAATGGTCAAAATGAGCTTTAATTTTTTTAAAAAAAATATGAAAAGATAGTAGTTGTTTTTTCTGAAATGTAATTCTCTCAATGGTAGTTGCTTTAATTACTTTTATCAGGCCTTATTCTTTATGAGAAACAAAATGATGACAATTGCTGTTTTTGAAATTTAAAAAAATTTAAGTTGCTTCAATTATTTTTACGAGGCCTTATTTTTTGGGATTGAAAAAGAGAGAGATAGGAATTGCTTTTTTTGGAGCCTTATTTATTTATTTATTTTGGGAGCCCTAAAGCAAAGCCTTTTCTTGCCCAATGGTCGAGCCACCCATGGGCAAAAGTGTTATTTTTATAGAAATTGTGCAAAAACGTAATGACCTTCTTTTTTTACAATCAAATCCAGTCATTTGAGGATATGAAAGGTATTAAAATGCATATGCAGGGACTTATTTACAAATTTTGAAACCACAGGAGCCTATTTTCAAATCTTAGAAATCATAAGGGTATATACAAAAAGAACTCCTCTTTTCTATTCTAGAAGGTGTGTTCCTTACCTTAGATTTAATTTCCATTATAATTTCTTTAAATCAATTTCTTTCCAAAGACTTTGCTCCTTTTAGTAATTTCTCCATCATTTTAATAATTTCTATGCCGAGTTTCAAGTTGGGATTTTTTTTTTTTTTGCTTATTATTAGTACAAATTGAACTCAGTAGTGTTGAAATAAGGAAAAATTATATATATTTTACGATGGGATTGATGGTGGAAGTTGCAAATTTGATGGAGGAAGAAGCAATAGTAGATCTCATGTAGGACACAGGGTTGTAGGTTTGCAATATCTTTTTTCCTTTTTTCTCTAAAAAGAGGATTTCAAAATCACTAACTCAAGATTTCAATGCTGAGAAAAAATCAAATAATTCGCAATGGGATGGAAGTAAATTGGAGTGGAATTTGATCAAGCTCTATTACAGTGGCTTTTTATGGTTATTTTTCCTTTATTTGAAAAGGTTTAAAGGGCTTTCTATGTGAGTACTTTTTTAGTAATCTCCTTTATAGTTGGTTGTCCTTTTTTTTTAATGACCTAAGGTATCCCTCGCCAACCAAGCCTTCGGACCTTTGGCCTCCGGCCCAAAGATAACCAATTCTGATGAGCAAAGATTATTTCTTTTGGGGGTACACACATGGCCACACACATAATACCCGAATAACCTAAGGGCAAGAGTCGAACTTAAGATTCTGGGAGCAAACTCAAAACTCAAACCAACTTAGCCATAGCTTTGATGGCACTTGGTTGTGTTTAATGCATTTAATTCTTCTTCTTTCTTTCTTTTTCTTAATGTTTCTTATTTAATTCATACATACATCTCTTACATTGAGTTGGGTGAAAGGCTGGTCGTCAAGGGCTTGAAGAAAATGCGTACTCTTGAGTCATTATCTTCTGTGTAAATAGTAAATTAGATAAAACTAATGCTAATCTGCATTATCGCTTAAACTTGATTGAAATTGCCCCATGAAAACTTAGAACCTTTTTCACTTTCAATATTTAGAACCTTTTTCACTTTCAATATCTTTTAGCCGACCACGTATTTCATGCTTATCTCAAAAGTCTAGTTGCATAGAGCCCACATCACGTCAAAGATGTCTCATATTATCAAAATTATTGACTCAAAATTAAAAGTAAAAGAGCATGTCCCTAATTGCATTTGCTCCGTAAGGAACTTTTACACTGAAATTCTTATAAAACATGGTTAGCAGCTCCATCAATTTATAACCCAAACACTGGTAAAACTATAACATATATTATTAAAAAAAAAAAACAATGCAAGACTATAATTAAAAGTGCCAAACAAAAAGATAACACCCACTTGGATTTTTATTATGAAAGTAGCAGGTTTTAGTCAGTTTTAATCCTTTTCTATAGCAACTATTTGGTTAGAGAATCTTTGGGTTATTAATATCAAAACCTCAACCACTTAAAATTATTAAAATAAAAACCTCAACTATTAAACATCTCCAAATCATTACCTGGCCAAATATCTATAGTACATGTAAAAGAAAAACTATTGAAAGTGAAATAGGTGAACAATCAAAATACATTAAAAGATTTATAAATTTATATTTATCAAAATACATTGAAAGATTTATAAATTTGTATTTATCTTTAGTCTCCGTAAGACTGTTGCACTGACGTCTTTCTCTTCTATAAATCTTAATATATAAAATTTTAAAGATGGTAAATGATGTTTCTGAAGCTCAACGTACTGATTTTGCCTTATTCGCTGGCCATGTTTCCTTCAACTTCAATCATTTTGACATGTTACATCATTGTTATTGGCCATGTTTTCTTCAACTTTATCCATTTTGACATGTTACATCTTTGTTCAGCATCAGAATAGACCTCTCCTTTTATTATTAATATTAATAACAATGCTTGGAGAATCTTAAGAAAATTAAGAATATGTACATAAGAAGACAACTAATTTAACTTAACACGTTTTTCTCTTTTTTTCACATAAAATCTTTATGAAAATAAAAATATTTAAACATTTACTAATTTAAATTTAATTTATTTTTAATATTTATAATTTTAAGATTGAAAATTAATATGTTTGTTTGCTTCTAACTTATTGTGCTAGCAATCAATACATTAATGTAAACAACCAGATGTTGAAGTAATTGGTTTAAATCATCGTTACTTTGACTTTAAATTAAAGCTCATATTGTTAAATTTAATTTATATAAATCACCAATTAAATAGTTATGTATTTATTTATTAAACTCTTTTTAAAGTTAGTTTCATATTTGCTACAATCTTCCAGGATATCTATTATGCAGTTTATTTTAAGCTTAACTTATCATTTTCAGCCTTGGGCCCGGGCCTGCTTTGCTACTTTGGAAAACACACCTCCCGCTGCACATCTGGGTTAAATGAGTACATGCACTAGAATATTTAAGATCATGACCCCTGTAAGTATTTTTGTGTTGGCAAATTCATAGGTTGGATAAAACTTGAGTCCATTAGTGTTGTATTTTATATATCTTTAAATATGGACAATTGTTTAAATTGCCGGATACACTGAAGTGAAGAAATAGAAGAAAAAGCGACAAATTGAAGTGGTTTTCTATAAACAATATAGATTAAAAATGTCATATCTCACAAACCAAGCGTCGAATATAGGCATGCGACCTACCGTTGGAAAGCTCGTTTCGAGAGGATTCCGTAGAGCCTAAGATCGCCTTAATCAGAGCTGAAATTAGAAAGTTATGGCCTCTCAAAGTTTACAGGAAAATGCTGAAATTTTCACCTAAGCAGAACCTTAATCCGACCGACCGGGCAATTTATCTGACCGATCGGGCAAGTGCAGAAAGTGCGCCGACTTACGATTTTTCAGTCCGAATTAAAGGGAAACTTACCTATTTGATACCAACTCCTTTCCTGATCGTATTATACTTATGAGGCATGAATTTGGAGCTATAAAGGAGGGTTCTTTCTCAACCCTAAGGGTGGAACACAAATCTCAATATTCTAAAAAGAAGATTGCTTGTTGGAGATCACCTTCTCTAGAGTTCTTTCATTGGAGAGTTGAAGGGCTGAAGTTCTGCTCTAGAGATCATTGTCTTCTACTTCTCTGAGTGTAAAAGATTGCTTTGGAGAGTCAAATACAATATCTAGAAGGCGTCTAGGTGTCTTGGATCTATCATAGAGAATGGCAGGGGAACATTGCAGCAGGAAGCTGTGCAAGGGAATCACAAGGTCCTTAAGTTGAGCAGTAATTGGATAAGGGTTGTGAGTATTCTCTTGTAATTGTAGTATGATTCATAGTGCTTGATTCTTGATCGTGGTTTTTTTCCGATTTAGGTTTCTACGTAAAATCTGTGTCTTCTTGTGATGTGTGCTTATGGTTTGATTTATTTCCACTGCGTGGTTGATTGTTTGCATACATATTATTTAGATTGATTAAATTAATCCATTCTAGAGGATCTCTCTCCCAAAACCTTCAAGTGGTATCAAAGCGGGTTGCACTAATTTGTGATATTTGATCCTGAGAGATATCTAGAATGTTGCTCAATCAAAAATGTAAATCCACTGTGAAGCCTCCACTGTTTGATGGTTCAAATTATGCTTATTAGAAGCAAAGTATGATTGGGTTCCTCAAGTCCATTGATGATGATGTGTGGGATAGTGTTGAGGAAGGTTATTCAAAACCTACTATTACTACCGATGGGTAAACAGTTGCTAAACCTAAAACCCAATGGACTAAGGAAGAAAAGTATGCCTGCAATTGCAATAATATGGCCATGAATGCTATTTATAATGGAGTGTCTGCTGATGAGTTTCATCAGATTTTCACTTGTAAAACTATAAAAAGAAGCATGGAATATTTTGCAAATTGTTTATGAGGGTATTGATACTGTTAAGCAAGCAAAGCTACAAAGGTTAAATCAGTCCTTTAAAACTATTGTAATGGAAGAAGAAGAAACCTTCAATCAGTTTTATGCTAAGCTGAATGACATTGTCAATTTTATTTTCAATTTGAGTGAAGTAATCCCTGAAAGTAAAATTGTCAAGAGGATTCAAAGGTCTCTTCCTTTAAAGTTTGATTCAAAGGTGGATGCTATTGAAGAGAATA
The DNA here is from genome assembly GCA_037013555.1 of Sextonia rubra. Taxonomy (NCBI): domain Eukaryota; kingdom Viridiplantae; phylum Streptophyta; class Magnoliopsida; order Laurales; family Lauraceae; genus Sextonia; species Sextonia rubra. The sequence goes on from JASUAD010000001.1 coordinate 131,045,191, forward strand.
AGAATTTAAATACCCTCACAGTGAATCAGTTGATTGGAAATCTTCAGACTTTTGAAAAAAATCGTTTAAATAAGGAAAAATAAGCAAAGAATAACAGACTGACTTTTAAAGCTTTCAAAGAATCTGTGAAGTAATCTTCAAAGAAAATTGAAACTAATTCAGATTCTGATGATGATATCACTGAGTTAATGGTTTAGTTTCAAGAAATCATGAAGGCTAAGAAAGCTAACTGGAAATGATCTAAATCTGAAAAGAAGACACCATTAGCTAAGGTTAAGTGCTTTGATTGTCAAGGTCTTGTTCATTATGCCATTGACTGTCCTAACAAGAAAAAAAATCCTAAGTACAAAGCTCTACAAACTTGGAATGATGATTCTTCAGAGGAAGAGAAAGACCCTGAACCTAATTCGAAGGATATTGTCAATGGCAAATCTGTGGCTTTTATGGCTAGATCCACTATGTTGGATGCCAGTTCTGCTGCAGAGACTGCTGATATTGCACTTTTAGATAAAGAAGATGATTAGGAAGCAGAATACGGGATTTTACTGGACAAGTCTATGCAGATGAGCAAGTTATTTGAAAAAGATGCTCTTAAGTGGAAAGCAGAGATTTTGTCTCTTAAAAAAGAATTAGAGGATGCTAAATCACAGGTTCATCTATTAGATGGACAAAAGAATTCCATGGCTGATAAACTAACTACTGAGAGTCACAAGTATGGTTTACTGCAAGATGAGTTTAAGAAGGTTGAGCAAAAGTTTGAAACCTTGAAAACTGACTTCAAGACTGTTAAAGCTGAAAAAGAAGACCTGGCTGGGAAACTGAAGATTGTGTTGTATGAACTGGATTCTACAAAAGCATCTCTAAATCGAATGAATACTAGTTTGAAGACTTTTGAAGACATCTTGTATATTCAAAAGCTGCCTAATGACAAGCGCAGTCTTGGTTTCAATGATGGTGCATCTACTTCAAAATCTAAAGGTTACTCTGTTTTTGTTAAAAGTATTGCACACACTACTCCACAAGTTACACATGTTTACAATGTGATGAGTAGTCTACAAAAGAAGAATGTGTCACGTCCTGCACGGACATCCACTTGTCATCACTGTGGAGATAAAGGACACATTCGTCCCCATTGCACGAAGTTGCATGTTTTGCCAAAGTATAAGCAATAGTGGAAACAATTGTTTGAGCCAAAAGTCAAGACAAAAGCTATTTGGATTAGGAAATCTGATTTACCTCTAGAAGTTGCTCACACTCTGTTGAAAGATTACACTACACAAGTGTGGGTAGCCTGATCAAGATGATCAAGCTCCCATCCCCAATGCTGCTACGAAGATACAATTAAGAGGGAGCTACAATCAAGGGGGAGCTACTGCTGGATCTAGGTTGACAACTTTGCTGCATGATGATCATTAGTTTTATCAATTATGGACAAAAAGGGGGAGATATTGTATTCAGGGGAAGAATAGAAAATTTTTTGCATAATCTGAAGACAGATGGAACTGAAGATGATTTCTTTTATACCTGAAGAAGAGCTGATGGTAAAATTTTCTTTGTTATTTCAATTTACTCAATGTGCAATGTATTTTTTGGTTTTATTTTTGGGTAGATTGAATGTATAAGAAGTTTTGTCCATGAATTATCAAAGGAGGAGATTGTAAGGATTTTTGTGTTGGCAAATTCATGGGTTGGACAAAACTTGAGTCCATTAGTGTTGTATTTTATATATCTTTGAGTATGGACAATGGTTTAAGTCACTGGATGCACTGAAGTGAAGAAATAGAAGAAAAAGCGACAAATTGAAATGGTTTTCTACGGACAACATAGATTAAAAAGGTCATATCTCACAAACTGAGCATCCGATATGGGCATGTGACCTACCGTTGGAAAGCTTGTTTCAAGAGGATTCCGTAGAGCCCAAGATCGCCTCAATCGGAGCTGAAATTAAAAAGTTATGGCCTCTGAAAGTTTGTAGGAAAATGCTGAAATTTTCACCCGGGCAAAACCTTAATCTGACCTATCAGGCAATTTATCCGATCGATCGGGCAAGTGCAGAAAGTGCGCTGACTTGTGATTTTTCAGTCCGAATTAAGGGAAAACTTACCTGTTTGATGCCAACTCCCTTTCTAATCGTATTATACTTATGAGGCACGAATTTGGAGCTATAAAAGAGAGTTCTTTCTCAACCCTAAGAGTGGAACACAGATCTCAATATTCTAAAAAGAAGATTGCTTGTTGGAGATCACCTTCTCTAGAGTTCTTCCATTGGAGAGTTGAATGGTTGAAGTTCTACTCTAGAGATCATTGTCTTCTACTTTTGTGAGTGTAAAAGATTGCTTTGGGGAGTCAAATACCACATCTAGAAGGCATCTAGGTATAAGGGTCGTTGTAGCAGGAAGCTGTGCAAGGGAATCATAAAGTCCTTAGGTTAAGGAGCAACTGGATAAGGGTTGTGAGTATTCTCTTGTAACTATAGTATGATTCATAGTGCTTGATTCTTGGTCATAGTTTTTTCCTAGTTTAGGTTTCCACGTAAAATCTGTGTCTTCTTGTGGTGTATGCCTGTGGTTTGATTTATTTTCGCTGTGTGGTTGATTGTTTGCACACATATTATTTAGATTGATTGAATTAATCCATTATAGTGGATCTCTCTCCCAAAACCTTCAACCCCAATGCACAGCATTAGAGGAATTCATTCTTTGTTTGAAGATGAAAGGAGTAAATAATAAATATGCATGAGATGATGCGCGCATTTGTACAACTAGAGAATGTAGGATAGAGAGGAAGATTAATATAATTTCTCGTGCAGCCCATTCTTCTCTCAGTTAGTCCAAATTACTGGACCATTTATTTTGTGGCCTAAAATGACTATATTGATCCAGCATTCTCTCACATGGCCAATTGACCAAATTCAAAAAAAAAAAAAAACACTATTTTCCCTTGTGGCATTGGAAAAAATAAACTAATTTTCTTTGATTAAAAAAGATATTTATTTCCTATGTAAGGTTTAAGAAAGCAAGATTCCTCACTCACGGCCTCAAGAATGAAATCCTTAGGTTTCAAGATCCTCTAGCTGCACAAAACACCCTAAGACCTGATATGATTTATATACTTCCCTCCCCACCCTCTTTTCCCGGGTGGCAATGTATCAAGTCAGCTTGAGCACGATAGGTGAAACACCGTCCCAATTTACATTGTCCTGACATACTCATTCCTAGAGTGAAAATCTTAGCCAAACTCAGACTTAATAGGTCTAACCTATGAAGCACGAGTACCAGTACAGGTAAGATATTGGTACGCCGATACGTAAAATCTTAAATAAACATAATACGGGTATGACTGGGGTACGTTCATTAAAAAATTGTGTTTTTTAAATTTTAAATAATGTGATATGCTAATAATTAAAATAGGTTCGAATCTTTAGATGCAACAAGCCAACAATTACTCAATACATTACAAATTCAACCCAATGAAAAAAAGAAAAAAAGAGCAGCAGCAATTTTACTTTTTATATTTCATAATTTAACATTCCTTTTTTCTTTTTCTTCGTTCTTTTCATTATTTTTTTTTCTATTAGAGACGAGGGGGTTGGAGATAGATTGGGGCTAAAACCTTTTTCCTTTTAAGTTCGTTGAAAAGGATTACGACTAAACTTAAAAATTATATCTTTAGCCATTTCAAACTCTTATAAAAATTTTAACTAAAAGCTTTTACAAAAGTACCAGAAATGTACTCGTGTAGACCCACTTGTACCTACAAATGTACTCATCCTATATAATCATAAATGTACCCATCTCGTACTTATAAAGTCAAAAGGTACCATGTTCATTTAACTGTATCAATATGTTTTTTGCTGTATTCATACCGGATTTATACTCATACCGGATATGTGTATATTTTGCTGTACCCATGCTTCATAGGTCTAAGTCATGCCAAAGTTGAAGGGTGATAGTTTATCTAGGTTCAACTGGCAATTATAGATGCAACTCAAAACTAGCTGATGGAATTAAAAATGTCAATCAAACCCAATCTAAAATTTTAAACTGTCAGCTATAAACCCCGGGCTGACCGGGTTGGGAACTGCCAGTCTGCCACCGCTCCTGTCTCTGCTCAAATCATTGCAAAATTTGAAATAATAGGCTTGCACACTCGCAGCTCTTTTGTCCCGGTCTCAGTCTAAATAAATACAAGTCTCCACCGACACCAACCCAGTACGCTTTACACAAAAAAAATAATGGTGCTGCACGAATCTGTGAGGTGTGTCTCTTGCTGTGAGTAAATGCACACAACTCACCTGAAAATAATGCATAATGGAAAATAGCGGAAAGCCATGTGTGAAAACGCATCTCTTCTTTAACTGCAGTGGGGCCATCTACAGTTTGGACAGTGAGTTTCACGCTTTGTTTTTCTCGTGGACGCCTTGAAGAGAAAATCTCTTAATTAAATAGTTAATTATTATCCCATGGGACCACTAATAACTATTAGTGGAACAATTAAATGGTTGAAAATCACACCTCAAAAAAGTTATATTTTCTGCGTAGTCAATGCGGCATTTCATGTATGATTGAAGCACATTTGTCTGAATCCTTCACACAAGTGTTTCGTATCAGTCTGGTTGAAGCAACATTTGGCTTAATCCTCCACAGAGGTGTCAACGTCAACTGGTCAGATTGGCAAACCCGGCACAAAATGTAGGGAGTTTTAGTTTTCAGTACAATAGCTAAAATAATTGTTAGACTAGATCTAGGTTAAACATATCAAGCACACACCACGTAATAAAAAGAACAAATAATCACAATAACATAACATGGAGCTTTTCTTTCTTTCTTCTCTTATTTTCTGAGAGTATAAATCATTTCTGATAGTTACATAGCAAATAGCGTTCAAAATTTAAAATCATGTTTCATGCCAATAAAGCTGATTTTATGAAGAGCTACCCTCAAAGCTCCTCTAATATGTACAAGGCCCAATGCCAATGGACCTTAAAAACTGGTATTTATCTTACTAGTAGCAGAGAGCTTCCTCCTGTGAAGCCAAAGGGGATCTCTCTCTCTCTCTCACACTCTCTCTTTCAAGACACAGCACTCACAGACTCTGTCTCTCTCTCCTCTACCATCCAATGTGACGCACAGAGAAAAAAAAAACAACAATAAATTTGACAGAAGCAGAAATGAACAAAATTGACTGAGAAAAACAATTCAACAAAATTGACTTTGACTCCACTTCCAGCCGGGCAACCTCCCATGGACCCCAAAAAATAAGAGCAGAGAAACAGATGAACAAGATCCAGGCAGAGAAACAGATGAACAATCATTAGGCATGTAATATGAAACTTGCCAGCTGAATAGAATCAGGAGTAAAAAGGATTCACACAATGTTCTCCAAGATTCTACTTCTGTTTCTCTTTCAACTTGCAGCTTCCAATCCTCAAGAATTCACCTACAATGGATTCCATGGCGTCTCCTTGAGCCTGGACGGAACAGCAGAGATCACAGGAAATGGCCTGTTGAAGCTTACCAACGCTACAAAGCACTTGAAGGGTCATGCTTTCTACCCCACTCTTTTGCACTTCAAGAACGCTTCAGACGGTAATGTTCTCAGTTTCTCTACTAGTTTTGTCTTTGCAATCATCCCTGCACAACCCAACTTGAGCGGCGCCGGGCTGGCCTTTGCAATCACCCCTACAAATTTGCTGACCAACACCGATAGTGCACACTATATGGGTCTCTTCAGTCGCAAAAATGATGGAAACTCCACAAACCACATTTTTGCTGTCGAGCTAGATACAGTTAAAAACATTGAGGTGGAAGATAAGGATGAGAACCATGTTGGAATCGATGTCGACAGCATCAGGTCTCGCAATTCCTCGCCTGCAGCTTATTATGTGAATGAATTTGTACGCTGGAAGGACATAAACCTTTCAAGTGGAGAAATGATTCAGGCTTGGGTAGATTACAATGGTACAGAGAAAAGACTGAATGTAACATTATCCCCTGTTAATCTGCCTAAGCCTATTTATCCTCTCATATCAACGACTCTTGATCTTTCACCCATAATTAAAGACTATATGTATGTGGGTTTTTCCTCTGCTACTGGTCCAATCTCTGGATCGCATTATATTTTAGGATGGAGCTTTCAGATGAATGGAATTGCCAAATCACTTGATATCTCAAATCTTCCTAAGCTTCCTCGCAGGGGATCGAAAGGGAGATCGAAATTGCTTTTGATTGGGGTGCCTATAATTGTTGTCGCTTCTGTATTAGCTGTCACCTCTGGAGTTAAATACATGGTGAGAAGACGGATCAAATTTGCTGAAGTACTTGAAGATTGGGAGATCGAATATAAGCCAAACAGATTCTCATACAGGGATCTATTCCTTGCTACCAAGGGCTTCAGAGACACTGAGCTTTTGGGGACTGGAGGATTTGGTAGTGTGTATAAAGGCATATTAGCAACTTCCAAAATTGAAATAGCTGTGAAGAGAGTTTCTCATGAATCAAAGCAAGGGACAAGAGAATTTATTGCAGAGGTTGTGAGCCTCGGCCGCCTCCGCCATCGCAACCTGGTGAAGCTATGCGGTTATTGCAGGCGTAAAGGAGAGCTCCTCCTGGTCTATGAGTACATGCCTAATGGAAGTCTTGACAAATTCCTCTTCAATGAAGAGGGAACTCTGGGTTGGGCTCAAAGGTTTCAAATAGTGAAAGGAGTTGCTGCAGGACTGCTCTATTTGCATGAGGGATGGGATCAGGTTGTTGTTCACAGAGACATCAAAGCTAGCAATGTTTTATTAGATGGTGAGTTAAATGGCAGGTTAGGTGACTTTGGGCTTTCCAGGATGTATGATCATGGAACTGATCCTCATACTACCCATCTGGTAGGAACACTAGGCTATCTCGCACCTGAACTCGCTAAAACTGGCAAGGCAACTACAGCCACAGACACGTTCGCTTTTGGGGTGTTTTTGCTCGAGGTCGCTTGTGGGAGGAGACCTATTGACTCCCATGAACCAGGGGGGAGGCCTATTTTAGTGGATTGGGTATCTGAATGTTGGAAGAGGGGGGTAATCCTAGAGGCCAAGGATCCAAATTTGGGAAGTGACTATGGAATTGAGGAAATGGAGTTGGTTTTGAAGCTAAGTCTGCTATGCTCACATCCCACACCAGAGGTCAGGCCTAGCATGCGGCAAGTTGTGCAAATTCTCGATGGTGATTTCAGTTTGCCTGAATTGTCACTAGACTGTTTTGATATCAGTGTTCTACCGGTGACGCAAATGGAATACACTGATGAAATGTTCATGTCCTACCGTACTTCAGGCCACTCGTCCTCAGTGACAGACTCACTTCTCTCTGGAGGCCGTTGAACAACTTGCAGCTCTAATTAAAAGTTTGTTAGGATCTCTCTTTAGCTACCTGTCTAGTTTCATTCACATGTACTATGGAGGATGTCTGCTACAATCTCTGTTTCCTAGTGTTCTCCGCTACAATCTCTGCTTCCTAGTGTTCTCTACATTTCCAAGTGTTATATATGTATATTACAGTGATCCATGTGAGAGAAATACAAATCAGAGGGACGAAAATGTATCAGCGCTGATATTTGGACACTTCAAACTAGGCCTTGTGTCTGTATCATGTTTTGCCCCTACATCAATTTATATGATGTTCAAACCCTATGTAGCCTGGTGAGAATTGAAGCCTCTGTCCACTAGGATAAGTGGCCGTTCTCTCATGCTAAAGTCATCATTTTTATCTTGTTCTTTACCATGTAACCTTTTTGTCTAGATTTCTAAAATATTATTTCAAATTTGTTCCATGACATAGAAACACATCCTTTTGATTTTGAAGGAAGCTCTGAAACCAGTTTATCACCCCAATCTCCAACTTATTAACACTAACCATTTCTGGACATGGTTAAAGCAACAATGGCACTTGCCTACTACAGAAAAATATCAATAGAGAGATAACTTGCCTTTAAAACACAAAATAAACCCTAATCACCAAATATTTTTTATCATACTTGCATGCAATATCATCAACACATGCCTGTAGTATCTAGTTCTGTTAGGTAATGAGCCATAGATAAAATGTAAAGTGAAGTAGAATGTGTTTGCTGACATTTATTTTCTAGAAAGACGGCAAATGATATTTAAGAGGTTTCTTTCAGTCTATTCATCGGTCCTTACTAACGGCAAATGATATTTAAGAGGCTTCTTTCAGTCGAATCATCGGTCCTTACCAAGAGGCTCAAAAAGTCCAATGTGATAAGATTTTTTCTCTGGCGGCCAATAAGGAAGTGGATCAACTGAAGACACTTCTGGACAAGGACCAACATTGACTGTTTCAAATGAGCATAAAACTATTATGAGGAAAATCAGGTCACATGGATGTTATATGTTTCATGATGGAAGTCTAGCATGAGCCCATAGTGCCCCATGGGTTGACACAAGGTTTATTGGGCCAAGTTCATGGCCTATTAGCACCCAATGGTATACCAAAGGAGCCCCATGCAAAAGTAGCCTATTGAGGCAATAAAATTAGAAAAGATTAATTAACTTACCTGTAGGATACTTGATGATGCGACCTAATTTATCTAAGTCACACATAGGTTTTGTTTAAAATGACTAAATTACCTCCTCCCCCATCTCCTTCCCCACCCCATCTCCTTCCCCACCCCACCTCCACCCCCTCCATTGGCCCCAGTTCCAACAATGATAGGTGACGACGGTAGAGGGGGATTGCCCCTTCCTTCCTCCTCCTCTCCTCTCTCCCCCTCCTCCCCTCTCTCTCCATCCCCTTTTCTATTCTCTCCTCTCCTCTCCCCCCCTCTCTTTTTCTCTCTCCCTCCCCCTCTTTGTTATCTTCCTACTCACCCCTTTGTCGGCTCCTTTACTCTCCCTCCCCACCCTCTTCCTCTTCCGTTCTCTCCCTCCCCCTCCCCTACCTCTCTCTATTCGCTCTCTCTTCCTCTCTCCCCTCTTTCCCCTTCTATTCTCATACCCCACCTTTGCAGCAAGGGGATTGAGTGGCAACCTTGTTATAGGGGGATGCCCGTTCTCCCCACTGTAGGGGGACACCAGATCGGCCTACTGCAAGGGCAGGAAGGGAGAACAGAGTGGGAGAAAGAGAGGGAGGGAGGGAGAGGGGAGAGAGAGAGATAAAGGGAGGGAGAGAGTCTCCCTCCGTCGAAGCCACCGTTTGTCGCCAGAGGGTAAGTGGGGAAGGGGAGGAGAGATGAGGGAGAGGCAGGGAAGGTAAGTGGGGAGAGAAGGGGTTTAGGGGCATTTGAGTCATTTTACAGATTTTTTCTTTTTCTTTTTTTTTGAGTCTTGTTATTTGTACTCCTCTTTCTTCTCTTCTTACACCAGCCAAAAAGAACAAAAAAAAAAAAAAAATCAAAACTTTCCAAATTACCGTCACATATTCTCACCATACACATTTCTCTCCCTTTCTCCCCTCCGGCCGACAAAGAGCTTCTATTGGCAGAGGGCTCTCCCTCCCTCTCTCTCCCTTTTCCTCTTTCTCCTCCTCTTTCCCCTTCCTCTTCCTCCTCCTCCTCTCTCTATTCTCTCTCCTTCTCTCTCCCTCCCTCTTTCCTCCCTTCCCCTTCCCATCGCCATAGCCGACCTCCCCGCAGCAGGGAGATCAGCATCTCCCTGCTAACTGTTCTCCAACCGGTGACGTGGGGCTCCGTCGGGGCTTTTCCTCTCCCTCCCCTCCCTCTTTCTTTTCCTTTTCTTCCTCTTCCTCTCCCTCCCTCTATTCTCTCTCTTTCTTCTTCTCCCTCCTTCCCTCTTTTCCCCTTTCTCCCCCTTCCCCGCCGGCTCCCAGTCAAGAGCTTCGCGCAGCAGGGAGGCCGGGCAATCTGACCTCCTTGCTGCGGGGAGATCTTGGTCTCCATGCTGCAGGGAGATTGGATCATCTTCCTGCCCGGTCTCCCCGGAGTCTCCTTGCAGTAGGGACATTGGGGTCTCCCTTCTGCGGAAAGACGGTGGAAATGTGGGGGGAGGAAAGAGAGAGAGAATAGGGAGAGGGAGAGAGAGAGGGAGAGGAGGAAGGAGAGAGAGGGAGGGGAGAAAGAGAGCCGACGGCCAGCGATGAGCTGATTGCTGGCCGGAGAAAGGAGAGAAGGGCATTTAGGAAAGTTTTGAATTTTTTTAAAATTTTTTAACCTGTGTAAGGAGAGAAAAATTCTGTGTACGTTTAGAAGCTCCCTTTTTTTTAAATGTGAAGTGAAGAGAGTCCCTTTTTTAGGCCAAATAGCAAGTCCTGTACTTTATTATTTCCGAGTCAAGCCCGGAGTCGGGTCGGTCCAGTTGAATCCATCTGAGTCGAGCTGAAGTCCAAGCACATACATTTGAGTCCGTTCCGGGTCTCCTATCATTCCAAACCCCGCCCACCCCCCCGCGCCCCTTCTCTCTCTCTGCAAGGTTTTTGACGAAGAAGAAGAAGAAGAAGAAAACGACCAGACAATGATCCGTTTCGCTCTCAGACGAGCAACGACCTCTGCATTACCTTCTCTGTCCCGCCTTCGGAAACCCCTCTGGGGCTCCCATCCCTCCACCGTCAGATCCTTTGGAAGTGGAACCAACGGCTCCGATGCCTCCAATCCGGTTGCTCTCCAGATGATCAACTACGACCTTGGCCACGCCAGATCCCAAAAATCAGGTCCCCCGAATTCCCATTCTACCCCCACCCATTTCATTTAATGCCCCAAAAACCCTCTCTCTCTCACTCTCTCTCTCTTCTCTCTCTCTGTGTCTGAAAGCTTTTGTATTTTGAGACTTTTTCAGAGGAATCATATGCACAGGCCCTTTTGGTGCTGGAGCAGGGCCTTGCTAACTTGCGCCAGGCTGACGGTGTCAACGAAGACGGTGTTGGGATGGTCTTGCTCGCCATGTCAACCTTGCTGTCAGAAAGGTTTCAACTTTTTTGAATTTTTCATCTCTTTCATTTTGTGATTCTCCACTAACCCATGTGATCGCTTTCCTCAAATTCAATCCTCCCTATGCTGGATGACCAGAACGGCACTTGTCTTTTTCCTTTTTGGGCACCTATGAGATTGCGAGGGGTAGCAATTTTCACTAAATTTGTACCCCATCGTGTTTGACCAACTTGAGGTTCGCCACGAGGAAGAAATGGTAGTACCCTTTGAACAGGCAACTGTCATTGTCTACCATTAATTCTTAGAAAGGACTACGCCGAAACAGATGGGTCATAGTTTCTTCCTCTGCTCAACAAAGGAAACAACAATGCAAAACTGCAGGAGTCGAGATGACTAATGCAAGAATCTTTACAATGCTCCCTTGAGGACGTCTCTCAACTCTTATGAGGGACATTACACGGAGCTCCCTTCTTAGGCACGTGGAACCCCCTATGGTCATTCACGTAAAGCACAAGCTCAAATTTGACGCTTATCCAACTGTTACTCACTGTTGGATTAGATTCCTAAAAGTATGATGTCTTCTAAAATCATTTTACTTGAAGGTCATGGATCAAGGGGTCAGAATGATCTATTGGGTTTGATATTTTGCGAGCCATCAGGTCTCGTTCTTTTCATCTCCCAACTCCTCTTGATTGTCATAGTCCTAGGTGGGCCGCACAAAGCTGACTCTCAGAGTTGTCTCTCTTGGTTGTCTTTTAGGGGAGCACAACGCATATATCATTTTTTGTTAAGTTGTCAAGTAAGAATCTTGAAATTTGTAGGTAATTCCCAATAATGGGGCCTTCATGCCCATGCCATTTTGTGGTAGGGAAAAGTTCACTTGAAGTTTTGGTCAAATAGAATGCCTTAAACTAACAGGTGCTCAAGATCACCAAACAAGTTTGTGAGGGTAGCATGAGGACAATGCAGATTTAAATTTAAAGGAGCAAAAAGTTTGGATTTTTTTGAGAAGTTACCCAATTTGCGCAAATTTTCCTATCATTTTCTTCAAATGAAATTACTACACAGAAATCTAATCTAGAATAACCTCCAATAGTGGGATTTCTTGTTCCTATGAAGGGTTAAGGCTCACCCCATTTTACCACCCAACTTATCAACACAATTCCTTTTTTTTTTTTTGGTTCGAATGATTAGAGAATTTTATCAACATAATTCCTGGTAATTGCTTGTTTTCCATGCTTCACAAAATATTATAATCTGAATACCTTGAAATTCAATATCCCTCAACCAAATATCCTCCCAAGACCTTACCCTATCCCTTTTGTTTCACCAAGAAAATTTCTCATATATTTGAGTAGCTTTTTTTGAATCTTATGTGAGGGAGACCCACTTTGAACATGTCTGGTGATTTGACCGTTCCAGTTCCCCGAGTAAATTTTCTGTTTGTTCTGTTTTTCCATTCCATGGAAAGTTTCTATGTTTCTTCTCAAGCAAACTTCACACTTATGACGGAATTTGAAGAGTGATAGGTAGTAGGTAGAATGGTGGATTTTTAATGAGTGTGTTCCATGGTCCAAGACACCTATCCAAGGATTTGGCTCAGGATACAGAATGGAGACGAACTTCATGTGGCTAATCCCAACATAGTTGGAACAAAGCTTTGATGATGATGATGATGATGATCCATGGACCAATGGGTTTCAAGTGTTTGACTGTTCACTTCTACTTTTGGACAACCCTTGATGCTGGGTTTTGAGGAAAGGGCATGAAAAGTTGTAAAACATTAATAGATAGATTCAATGATTAGATTTCGTAGTATGAGTCGTTTGATCAAGTTGATTTTGGAATAACACTATGACTGAAGTTGGTGTTATCTATGATGCCCAGATATGGACACTGGCACAGGAAATAGGAATTCAACACGGCAACTTCAGAAATTTAGGACATGCATAAGGGTATAGTATCACTTAAAACACGATACGGACATGGGATACGACACGGATGCCGGTATGAATATCATGTTTTAGTAGTATGTGATAGTTCATGCATGAACTACCTAACAACCAATTACGAATCATCTTCAACTCACTAAAAACCAATAACAAAATCAAATGGAACTGCAATCAATAAGAATCTTACCCTGAATTTGTCGCAAGTTGTCCTAAAGCACAGGTAGCTCCCAGTGAAGATTCTCCTGAGATGTTATCAGCAGTGGCTAACGCAAATGATTTAGAAGAACCATTTTTCTCAGATGCCTTAATTGCCTTCTAGTAGAAGTCCTTTGCCAAAGTAAAATGGCCCGTGGCATGTAAAATTTCACCATGCAAGAGTGCAACATTTCCTGTAAATTTTGAAAATAGTTACTTGTTCGCATTAAGACATATCATGGATGTTTGGTTGTAAGGAAAAGGATTGATGATCCACCGTAGTTTGCTGATGCAAATGCTTGCATAGTAACATATACATGGAGGCATAAAAAATTTCAAACCATTCAAAATACTAGAACCAACAGCGGATGGGGCATGGCCCAAAAACAAGATTGATTAGTCAAGCCTTACCATGAACTCAGCATTGGTTCCATACCCCATAACAGCAGGGAAAAATACTGGCACATAGAAATGACAGGGCTGATGTATATTAGTGTATCAACCTTTTTTTTTTTATCAGTAACGAAACATTTTCATTGAAGAAAAAATGTAGCCCTAACATATATATTAGGTGTTCATAATAACATGGATTAAAGAATTCAATCAAGATGTAGCCCTAAAATTTCAACTGTATTAACTTACCCATGTACCATTTATCCTCCAGTGAATCATTGAATTGGCACATGCAAAAGTGTAACTCCGCTAATACAAAAAAGACTCAAATCAGTAATTTCTTGAACAGAAGCAAGCAATAAGAGGGATCGAAGCAAGAAGAGTTCTTAACCTGATAACAATATTGCCAAGAACAAGCTCAACTAGCCCCTTAATACTGTTAGCCCATATATAAAAATCCTGTATTGCATTGCCTTCATTTTCAGGTTTGCATGTGAACAGTTGCAGGCATTTATCTGCAAATTGATGAATAACATCCTTAAGAAAAAGTGTTTTTAAATGAATCTTAACCCACATATTTATCATAGCATTTATAACCATCATTACAAACCTGCCCTGCTTCCAAGTGTAGTCCGATAAGACCTTCATAAGCAGCAACTGCAAGATATTCAAAGAAAAACATAATTACACCCCAGATCAATTTGTTTCAGAATGGTAATTGGTAACCATATCATTAATTTGGCCATCTAAGGACTAGGATGCAACAGTAACAGTAGAACACAAAGGGCAAAGTTGAGACGTGTATGGGTACCAATGATCAGGCCTGATTCAGACCAGGCCCAGAATCATCAATTTGCGAATCAATATTGACAATGCTGTTTGTTGCTTGCATGCAATAATAGATTGTCATTTTGGAAGCGCCAATAAAAAAAATAACAATAAAAATAAAAACTTCTTAAAATAGAACAAGTGTAATGTCGTAGACCACATCATGATGGAGAACACCATGCGAGTGGCTTATTTGCTCAGATCATCAAGAGTCAAGAATCAACAAACATGCTACGTTGCATGCTGAACAAGAGAATACCATTACTCTTGACCAAGAAGTGTACAATGACTATCTTCTTCAACAAAAGTCGAGCTAAGTAATGGCTTTCAGTGATTTACCCTTTCCATTTAAAACATGCCTCACAAATATTATCTTTGATGCAATATAAAAAAAATTTCCATCCGATGGGTCAGCCTCAATTGTAACCAGGGTCAGATTGGGATAGACTAGCTGACTTAATGTGGATTTCTCAAATTGCAAAATTACAGATCAAACAAAAATCCTTAGCACAAAAAGATGAACTAATCCAAAAATACATTGGCATATTTTTAGAATATGACCCCACCATAAAGAATTTGAGATCAAATTTACCTCGGGATGGGTACATTTGTGGGTACGAGATGGGTTATGTACATGGGTATGTTCCCGGTATGTTTGTAAGAGTGTTTTTTTTTTTTTAAAGCTTTTGTAAGAGTTTAAAAGAGCTAAAAATGTAATTTTTAACTTTAGCCCTAACCCTCCTAGACGAACTTAAAAGGGAAAAGACTTTAGCCTTAGCCCATCTCCAAACCCCTCATCTCCAGTAGCAAAAAAAAGAAAGAAAATAAAACAGAAAGGAGGAAGTGTGGAGCAACATACAAGCAGGCCCATCAGCATAGGCCCCATGATCTAGGCCTATTAGAAACTACAATCCAGGCACATCAGAAACTACTCATGATCCAGGCCCATAATGCTAGTATCTCATATCCCACGGGTGGGATCTTGGTCAAACTATTGTATGATGCACAGCTACATGATTTGTAATCATTTCTACAGATTCCTTATTGGTTGTAATTACATATAGTTAGGATATCTTGATATCCTATAAATAGGACACAATATCAATATAAAGTCTCTGTCGATGCTCTCTTTGAGTATACAAAGTTTCTCAAAATCTTCTCTCTTCTCTCTCTTTTTATGATGAATGTATGGATCTATAGATCTTGATAAAGATAAGAAGAAGAAAGAAGGAATGCTGGATTATAAAATATAAAAAATAATATTTGCTTCTCTTTATTTTCTTTTTTCATTGGGTTGAATTTGTAATGGTATTAAGTAATTGTTAGCTTGTTGCATCGAAGGATTCTAAACTATTTTAATTATTAGCATATTGCATTATTAAAATTTTTAAAAATATATTTTTTTATGGGCGTACCCCTGTTGCACCCGTATCGTATGTTTTTAGGATTTTTCTGTATCTGCGTACCCATACCGGTACCCGTGCTTCATAGCTGGTACGTTTTTTGCCATTCCTTTACCGTGTATGTACCTGGTATAGGTACGTGTATATTTTGGAAATACCTATGCTTCATAGTATGTAACTAACTACTATAAGTGGGTCCTTGGAAATCTCAGTCTAAAGTGGGGTGATATGGTCAAACTTATAATTTTAAAAAATTTTAGCTATCAAAATTAAAATGGAGGGAGGAAGAGAAGTTTCAACTTGGTTGTTTTGTTTTAACTTTTTTCCCCTCCCTTACTCTTGTCATTGGGTTGGATCTCAACTGAGCAGTGTCTATTTTTGTCTCTGCAGAGAGCAATTCGATGATGCTGTGGAAAAACTTCAGATGGTACTTGGTCTGGGTCAGTCTTCTTTGGGCGTACGAGGTAAATTTAATCTCTAATGTTTTATGGTGGGGTCATATTCTAAAAATATGCCGATGTGTTTCTGGATTTAGTTCATCTAAAAATGATTTTGTGTCAAGGATTTTTGTTTGATCTGTAATTCTTCAATTTGAGAAATCCACATTACGTCAGCTAGTCTATCCCAGTCTGACCCCGGTTAGAATTGTGGCTGACCCATCTGATGGAAAATTTTTTATATTGCATCAAAGATAATATTGATGAGGCATGTTTTACGTGGAAATGGTAAATCAATGAAAGCCATTACTTAGAAGAAGAGAGTCATTGTACACTTCTTAGTCAGGAGTAATGGTATTCTCTTGTTCAGCATTCAATGTAGCATGTTTGTTGATTCTTGACTGTTGATGATCTGAGCAAATAAGCCACTCGCGTGGTGTTCTCCATCATGATGTGGTCTATGACATTACACTTGTTCTATTTTAAGAATTTTTTATTTTTATTGTTATTTTTTTATTGGCGCTTCAAAAATGGCAATCTATTATTGCATGCAAGCAACAAACAGCATTGTCAGTATTGATTCGCAAATTGATGATTCTGGGCCTGGTCTGAATCAGGCCTGATCATTGCTACCCATACACGTCTCAACTTTGCCCTTTGTGTTCTATTGTTACTATTGCATCCTAGTACTTAGATGGCAAATTACTGATATGGTTACCAATTACCATTCTGAAATAAATTGACCTGGGCTGTGATTATGTTTTCTTTGAATATCTTGCAGTTGCTGCATATGAAGGTCTTATCGGACTACAGTTGGAAGCAGGGCAGGTTTGTAATGATGGTTATATATGCTATGCTAAATATGTGGGTTAAGATTCATTTAAAAACACTTTTTCTTTAGGATGTTACTTCATCAATACTTGCAGATAAATGCCTGCAACTGTTCACAAGCAGACCTAAAAATGAAGGCAATGCAATTGAGGATTTGTATATACGGGCTAACACTATTAAGGGACTAGTTGAGCTTGTTCTTGGCAATATTGTATCAGGTTAAGAACTCTTCTTGCTTTGATCTCTCTTATTGCTTGCTTTTGTTCAAGAAATTACTGATTTGAGTCTTTTTTGTATCAGCGGAGTTACACTTTCGCATGTGCCAATTCAATGATTCACTGGAGGATAAATGGTACATGGGTAAGTTAATACAGTTGAAATTTTAGGGCTACATCTTGACTGAATTCTTTAATCTATGTTATTATGAGCACCTAATATACATTTTAGGGCTACATTTTTTCTTCAATGAAAATGTTTCGTTACTGATAAAAAAAAGTTGATACACTAATATACATCAGCCATGTCATTTTTATGTGCCAGTATTTTTCCCTGCTGTTATGGGGTATGTTACCAATGGTGAGTTCATGGTAAGGCTTGACTAATTAATCTTATTTTTGGGCCATGCCCCATCCGCCGTTGGTTCTAGTATTTTGAATGCTTTGAAATTATTTATGCCTCCTCTATATGTTACTGTGCATGCATTTGCATCAGCAAACTATCGTCGATCATCAATGCTTTTCCTTACAACCGAACATCCACGATATGTCTTAATGAGAACAAGTAACTATTCTCACTATTTACAGGAAATGTTGCACTCTCGCATGGTGAATTTTTACATGCCACTGGTCATTTTACTTTGGCAAAGGACTTCTACCAGAAGGCACTTAAGGCATCTGAGAAAAATGGTTCTTCTGAATCATTTGCATTAGCCGCTGCCGATATCGTCTCAGGAAAATCTTCATTGGGAGCTGCCTGTGCTTTAGGACAACTTGCGACACATTCAGGGTAAGATTCTTATTGATTGCCATTCTATTTGATTTTGTTATTGGTTTTTAGTGAGTTCAAGATGATTCATAATTGGTTGGTAGGTAGTCTGTAGTTTTAAGTGATGCAATCTGGGCCCCACAAGTGGTTTCATTCAAATCTAATTAGATTAGGATTATGTTTTTTTATTAGTAGCTTTTTAATTGCATTATTAGGGAAGTTTTTATTAACAGATTAGGGTTTGCTTAGGCATTAAATTTGCTTTTATTATATATATGGTATTGTGGAGAAGAAATTCTCATATTTGATTATTGAATAGGTTTATGGATTTTATTCTGGAGGTGTGACCTCGTGTGTGTAGTTTTCGTGACAGTTTGAAGTGTCCCCGGACGCGTACTTCGGCACCCCTATGCAGCGCTAACCCTAGGGCTATATTAGATTGGTATTAGAGCCGAAGATGCCACGGTCATCAGCATGACTGCCCTATCCATCGACTTCCCCCCTTCCTCTATCCATCTTATTCATCAAAAGAAATCCCCATTGCCATCGCTGCAACAATCACCCTAAAACCCTAATCCCATCACTACACCACCTTTACACCAAAACTCCATTCCAACTGACACCCAGGCCCCTAAACTAACACTGCCCATCTCCTTCACCCCAATCTCCAAATCCCAAACTAGTCCTGGCGAAAAAAAAAAAATGGAAAGTCGTGAGCCTTACCCAAAACCCCAAGCCCTACCGAAAACAACCACCCTTTGCCATACCCGAACATTGCACTGCAATGGCCCCCATCTTCTGTCGAATAGCTAGCCCTCCATCTATCGAAACCAAAACATCCTCACATTCCCCTATCAGACCCCTTACATTTACTCCACGTACACCCAGAACCCATCGGCCTCTGCCCTCCTGCTGAAAAACCATCTGACCAAAACCCCCTCCACCCACTTTCCCAACCTCAGAGCCCTACTCACCCTTCGACACTGTTTGAGAACCCCACCCAGAATCAACAGAGAGACAGAGAGAGAGAGAGAGAGAGAGAGAGAGAGAGAGAGAGAGAATAAAAAAGAAGAACAAGAGGCCTACCTAATCGCTGTCCACATGCCGCACGCTTCAAGCCGTTGACGCCGTCCGCCATCATCTCCAACACCTTTGCCATCACCCAAGCCACCGCCGCTGTCACTAGCCGTTGTCGTCAAAAGCCATCGTCGTCAAAAACCATCAATGCTGCTTCATCATTGTGTCGTCAGAGCCTCGCCTCGCCTGCCATTATTCACTGCCGATTGCATCTAGTGTTGGTCAGAGAAGAGGCAATTGGCAACCATCCAATCCAGCAACGCCATTTCCATCTCTTGCTTGTGTTCTTGCTGTTGGAAGGAAGCAGAACCAACAATAGGCTTGCAAACACTTTTTCTTTCCTTTTTGAGTTGTGGGAATCAAAGGATCATGAGGCAGTAGATACTAAAAGTGCCTCGCGTGCATTACAAAAGTGACCATGCATTCATTTTTTGTTGTTGAGCCTGAACTAGATTTAGGTTGTAGCTGGATCAAGTCAGTTCAATTTCAGCCCACATGCAAATAAAGTCCATCCAGTTGTATTGCCTTAATCATCATTGCATCAATAGTTGAGCAGTTACAGTACTTGATCAAATTTGACGGCCAAAAATTATTTTCGTGATTTTGGAACCATTTGAAGCTCGATTTCAGATCTGTCTTCGCTTGTGTCCTCGTGAAAAGCAAATCTACACATCAAGTCTATCAGATTTAAAATTTTCATTTAAATTAAAAATGCCTCCTAAGAAGCTAGTGGAAGCTAAAGCTTCATCTTCTTCACTTTAAGATTTGGCTTGTGCCATTAGAGATTTAACTGCTATAATTAACAACATACAAACCACCCTGTAACGATTGGAAACTAGAGTGACAAAGTTGGAAAATGCTCCGCGTGGGGATCACAATCGTGATGATGGTGAAAATACTCGAAATCAACGAGATCTACCAGTTAATAATCCGATCGAGATTTAGGAATTAAACTCGTGATTCCTAAATATGATGGAAAATTACAGCCAGCTGAATTTATTGATTGGTTTGTGTGTGTGGAAAATATTTTTGCACACAAACTAATGAATGAGCACCACAAAGTTACATTGGTTGCCACCCGATTTAGTAACTATACGGCAACTTGGTGGGTTGAATTGTAAAGAAAATGGAGAAATCAAAATATGGACCCTATTGAAACATGGACTAAGATGAATAATATTTTGAAGAAAAAATTCCTCTCCATCAACTATGCAAGAGATCTACGTTCAAGCTTTTAGAACTTTAAACAAAGATCTAAGACCGTTGTTGATTATTTTGAAGAATTTTTTGACTTTACAAGCTCGTCGTGGTTTGAATGAAGATAATGATGTGCTTGTTGATAGATTTTTCAATAGGTTGAGAATAGACATTCAGCATTCCAAGATTTTGATAATGTCGATGAACTCATCCCACATGCCGTCAAAATCTGAGGGTATTGCAAATCATCATGCACAGAAGTCCAAATGAGTTCCGCCAAAGAATTCATCTCCGTAAGATACTAAACCCAGTGGTTTTTTGGGACAATTTTTTGCAAATACTGAAGGTCAAAATAGGATGATTTGTTTTTATTGTCAACAGTCAGGGCATCACGTGGCGAAATGTCCAAAGCGTATACATCTGATTGAGATTGAAAATGATCTTAAAGATACCCTAGATGACTCTAAAAGTACTGAAATTGATCCCAAGGGTACTGAAATTGAGGAAATTGAGGAAACATACACAAATACCACAGGTGAAACTCTCATCGTCATCAAAGAGACTTCACTAACTATTGAGAATAAATGGTTGAGGAAAAATATCTTTCGTTCTGTAGGTACAGTTCTTGGACAACATTACACAGTTATTGTTGATGGAGGAAGTTGCGAAAATATCATCTCTTGAGCTCTTGTGGATGGCCTCAAGTTGAAAGTTTACAAGCTTAATTACTCTTATTTTGTCAAATAGCTGATAACAGGTGATCAAGTGCATGTTCGACATACTCGTAAAGTTACTTTTGCCATTGGTGAGAGTTATAAAGATACAATTTGGTGTGATATGTTATCTATGGATAGTGGTGATATCTTATTAGGCCACCCATAGATGTATGAAAAAAATGGAATTCATGGTATGCGCGACAACACATACATTTATGCATGGTGGAAAGCAAGTTACACTTTATCTTGACAAACCGGAGCCACCAAAGAAGAGTTTTCGGGCAGTTGCGATAAAGGAAGTACTGCATGTTCACCACATTTACAGAAGTAATCCGAAAAAGACTGGAGTTCGAGGATGAACTCTTCTTTCAACCCCTAGAGGATGATGTAGTTTGGGCTCCACAAGTGGTCCCATTCAAATCTAATTAAATTAGGACTATATTATTTTATTAGTAGCTTTCTAATTGCATTATTAGGGAAGTTTATATTAATAGATTAGGGTTTACTTAGACATTAAGTTTGCTTTTATTACATATATGGTATTGTAAAGAAGAAATTCTCAAACTTTGATTATTGTCTAGATTTGTGAATTTTATCCTAGAGGTGTGTCCTTGTGTGTGAAGTCTTCTTGATGATTCGAAGTGTTTCCGGACACGTATTTTGGCACTACTACGCAACCCTAACCCTAGGGCCTACATCAATAAGGTTATATATCTTATAAGGTACAGCAAAATGGTTTTCCTTGTCAGCATGACAGAAACTTTTATTCTATCATTCATGTGTTCCATAACAGTTTAAAAATAAGAATAATAAACAAAGTGAATGGGGGTGACCCAGACGATGGCCCATTATATAATCTCTTTTACAAACTCTTTTCCTATGATTAGGTTATTACAATCCTTAATTCCCTAAATCAACGAATTATAATAAATCAAGAATCCAAATAGTTATCTGATTAGTATGATACTCTGAGGGTATATTATAGTATATGCAATTGTACAATCCACTGTTCTGCAAGAGGATTAGTTTCTATGTCGTTCACATTTTTTAGTCATGTTATTGTTTGTTCTCTTGGTTTGGAATCTTCGATGTATCCACAAAGCAATGTAGGTGAGAGATGAGGCTTGATGATGGTGATTTGTACAATTGGCGCAGAGAGTAAACTGCATTTGGCAGACAGGACTTTCTTATTGCTCTTCTTCTGCCTGAAACTGGTAGGTCATATTTAAGGGAAATATGCGACTTGCTAATATGTTGTAGGTGGCAAGGAGCTTGTCTGCTTACACATTCCTTTGATCTGTGATTCCCTGTGCTGTGCTAGATGTTAGATGTTTTTTTTAGCCTTATATTTTTTTTCCATTTTAAGTCCTGTGAGCCACATGTTTATTTATATTGCTTGCTTCGCCTGCTCTCTGCTATTCAGAAACTTCACAGATGCAGAGGAGATACTGACAAAGGCGTTGACAAAAGCTGAAGAGCATTTTGGTTTGTTTCTATTGTTTGAATTTGTTAAATGAGATGCACCATTTTCTTCATGTCCGCCAAAGAAATATGGTTAACATTTGCCACACTTTGTGACCTGATTCAAGGTTCAAGTCATCCGAATGTTGGGGTTGTCCTAACTTGCATTGCTATCATGTTTGGGCAAAAAGCAAAGATGGAGCAATCAAGTTCTATTCTTATTCAAGAGGTTGGACAATTGTATTACTTTGCCTACAATTAATTTAGAAAGATATCATGTTTGATCATAGAAATGATCTTTTTCAGCAATCGTATTCAGCACCCAATGATAAAGTGGGGCGCACCATTTTGGCAATATATGTTATTCTTATGGTGGTTTGGTGGTTAGGGAGTGGGCCATACAGATTACTCATTGATTTTTTTAGATACTAATTATCTTGTGGTTGGCTTTCAAATGGACAATTACATCCAACGGTCCTAACTAATGACACAAACTAGATGGTCAGAATCCTTTCATTTGGATGATTTTAGGGCTTCTCCCTTTGACAATTAGTCCTCAATTCCTCATTATTTGTGTGGTTTGAAACATCAAAATTGCCTCAATTGTACATTTTGTGGGTCCAAACTCCAAAGTGACCAACAGAATGATCAAGAATTGTATATTTCTTATTTTAAAAAAGCTACTAGCCTTGGAATTCATTGGAGTCTATCAGGACTCATCAGTTGATTCTGGGAAGTCCCTAAGTTTTACTGGATCCAGCTTCAAGTTTTAAACTAGGACTAAAGCTTAATCTTCTCATGCTTTCTCCAAATTATATTGTCTTCTGAGAGCATTTCTTCCATGACCTGGCTGAGTTGGTTCATCTCTTTTATCAATTGGCTCATCTTATTGAAGTTGGAAGTGGACTTTGGGTTTGATCAATGCAGCCAATAACATTTAGGTGTTTTTTAGCAAGTCTACTTTTTGTGTAAATTTGACTTAAAACTGATTCAAGTAGATGTCTCTGAGTGCCTTAGAATTTTTGGCAAAGTTTCTTTGGATATCTGATTCAATCAACCTTCTGCCTCTTTTTCAAAATGTAACCTGAGTGTAACTTTTTTCAAATAGATATAAAGCAATTACGCACTTTTTTTTTCTTTTTTATTTTGACAAGTTTTCCCATACAATTTTTATACTATGACAAGTTTGCTTATGCTATTTCACTATATGAAAAGTTATACTGTACTATCTTTACTATTTGATAACTTTGCCATATTACTTTGATATAGTATCTAAGTTTGCTTTTTATAATTGAATGAGACATACCAAACAATCTATTTCTAAAAAGTGGTTGAAGTTAGTACTATTTCAATTGGATCTACAAACAGATGAGACTTGTCAAATTGGCTCTTTTTTTTAATTTAATATTGAATCTGTGTAGTGACTCTAATTTTTTATTTAACTTTGACCATATGTTAGTGATATCTACTTTTTCGATGACTTGTTCAACTGACAGGGACTCTACAGAAGAGCCATAGATTTGCTAAAAGCTCCATCCTTGGATTTTGAAGGCATATACCAGAATATTGATTACTATTTCTTGTTATATTACAACTGGTCTTGCACTCTTTATAACTTTACATTCAATGCTAAACTGTTATTAATATTCCTTAATGGTACTTTGATGCAGTGGCAGAAATGCCAGCGGCTAGGAGAGATATATTGGCCCTTGCAAGAGGTATTCATTTGACTTTACTAATGTGTATGGAACCAATAACCTGGATTCTCTTTTTTTTTTTTTTTTCTTTTTGGAGGTGGTCTGATTGATCCCTGTGCATGTGTGTGAAACTAAGTGCTGACACCAGTCAACCATGAGTGTGTGGATTTGGGGGTTGGCACCAGTGGTCCAGGACCTACCTATCCACATTCCCAATAGAAACACTCTTCAGTAAGCTGATTTAAACTGAGCCAAGAGCTGCATGTCCACCTTTTCTTGTTAAAAATTCACCTCATGTTGTCCTATACTCTTCCCCAGAGTTTCTGGATCAGTCCAACTCCAATGCATGCTGCCTGCATTCTAGCTCTGCTTAAATTTGCAAGTAGGCCAACCTCAAAATGCATTTGGACATTGGCAGTACCCAACTTGATACTGGTTTTGTCCATTTTGACAGTGGGAACCCTTTCTGTTCAGACATGCCTTGGTGGACTTGTGGTTATCTAAAGTCATTTTGTACAATGGACTTGCCCGTAGTTTTGAACCGCCTATATTTTGTGTAAATCAGGGTGTATTTGTTGGTAATATACCTAGGTCAAAAATAACTAAAAAAAAAGGGAATACCCGGGTCACGGGGTTTTTTTTTTCCCCCTTTGTTTTGAAGATTGAATCAGTAACATTGGGATGATGGATTGTTTTCCTTTCAATGGTAGGAGCATTACCTTGTTATTGATGTTGCGTTGACTGCTAAAATTTAAATAAAATTATAAAAACCAACAATTCCAAACAAACACCTTACTGATGCAACGTTTCAATGGTATACATGAAGGTGGATATGCGGAAATACTGCGTGTTCAGCAGAACAGGAAGGGAGAAGGGGAACGGATGAAGAAGTGGGCAGAGTATGTATGGCGGAACCGTCGCTTGTCACTAGATGATGCTCTGGAGATTGCGGAACCTTCCAAGGTTGCAGTTATAGATGCTCGAGTACACAGAGTCATATAGCTCCCATTGGCACGAGGATGGAGACATTAATATGTGCCTTTGCATGAGCAGTGTTGTCTCTTTTTTTAGGTAAAATCACAAGCTCTGAACAAATTGGCAGGTTTTAGTTTTAGTGGTGGCAGATAGTGCAACCGACCCTAAATTACCTTAAAACTGTTTGTAAAATGTAGATTTTCTTTAAATTTTTTCTATATATTTTTTGTGCTTGTTGAGTTATAGTGAAAGGTACAGATCTCTCTATGGTTATGCTGTTTTTAAGCGGAATTGTTTGAGGACATACAATACTTGTTTGCTCGCACGTCATAATAACTGAAGGATTTGGATTCTCCCATATGCCACTCTGCATGATTTGTCCTTATGGGACGCGCAATGTCAACGGTTATCAGCATTGCATCTCTTGGATAAAAATCGAACTGTGTTTACAGGCCTTGATTGTTGTACATGTTCTTAGAAATTTCTGCCCTGTTTCTGAATTTCCAACAGCGATCCACCAACTATTTTTTAGCCCAAAACTTTTGCTGAATGGGTCGTATTGTGGTTGAAAAATCCTTGCCATCAGTACCCAATAGTAAAAAATTGAATGCAGATCGTTGTTGATATTACCTTGTTACTGTTTATTTTGGAGTGTTGATCGAAGGGCTACAATTTGGGGCGGGTGAGGATGGTTTATTAGGGCTCATCCGCCATGTGGATCGATTGATTTCAATGGTCTTCATCGTCAGGCTGCATTTACAAATACACGCCCCGAATTTTTAGAACACCTGTTCCACCTGTTCTTGCATCATATAAATCCTCATAGTAGTTTGCAATTATTTGCCCTGCTTGCATGCCTTATTATTTACAGGGCCATAATTTTTTTTCCCAGCCTACTTTGGGCTGAGATTGAGGCCATAAGCCTAATTGTATGTGGCTAAAGCTGCCTGAATGAAATTAGGGCTCGGGCCCATAACTGAAACAAGAGAGTGAATTCATATTTTACTTTTTGAGTCGGGGCCAATAGTGTTTAGATTGATACCTAATAATGTTCTGAGGGATCCTTTCAGTTAGCCAATGCGAAGTTTTTAAATTGGTGGGCTCCGGGAGGCCTATCTATTACAACTTTGAATTGGCCTTTTTTAAATTTCACTCTAATTGGAGGTGTGCTTGTCATGTATAAAACGCACAATCTTTTTAGATTTTATTGCAAGTGTATTTTTATACAGATACTTGGTGAAACTTAAATAGGTCAAAAACATACTGAAGTAAAATTTCCATGTAGGTTTTTACAGGAGCTATTTAGATTTTAATAGGTAGGGTACACTTCGGACAGGGCATGTAAATTTTTTTTCTAAGATTTTATTTGTGTTTTATATACCTTAAACATTATAGTGGGCATAACATTGCTGTTCTGAATTTTATATAGCAAGGGACAATGTTCTACGGGGAAACTGCATGATGCTAATATACAGTCTAAAATAGAGGGTAAGCTAAAAATTCACCCTTAGCCCTTTTTTAATAGTCGTAAAATTTTATAATATTTTAATCGTAAAATTTTTAATGATTCAATCCAATGGTGAATAAATGTTTAATAAATATAAACTTGGGTTCAATATCAGATCATGGGAGGACACGTTAATTAAAGAAGCTGCACTGATTAAAAGAAGACCAATGGACCCCATAGAGCTGAACGGCCAGTCCCTCCTTAGGACAACATTCTCCAACTCGGAGATGCTAACCCATGAAGAGAACACACAGTTCACACAGATTGCTCAAAAGCTATAAAAACTGCATTTGCATTCATGAAATGTAGTGTTTGGAGTGCAACTACAGAAGAAAGAGAGAGAACAAGAAGACGAAGAAGAAAGCAATGGCTAATCGATCTCTCATCACTCTGTTCCTGTTCTCCCTCCTCTTTCTTCGTCTCCCTCCATTTCTTGGCCGACCCACCGAAACTCTCAACACCTCCATCATCATCCTCTGCCTGACCGCCCGCCCCTCTCTTTCAACCCAATTTTCAAACCTCATACCATCTTCTCCCACCAACCGCACTGAAGACGACCCCTTCTTTGGGCTTGCTCTTTTTCTTGGGGCCCCAAAGAGGATGATGTTGCTACAAAACACCACCTATCTTGAGCTGCAGCTCAGCGCTCAACTACACAATGCGACGGACGATGAAGGCAAGTCGATGAAGATACCAGGCTTCTTCGGTGGAATGTTCCCTGTTGCATTGTGGCATGTGTGATTGGAAACTCAAGAACTCGCATCTTGGTTCTGTGTCTTGATGTTGGTCGAGCTTGGTTTTCTTGCATGGCTTCTGCGGCATTGAATTCCACTGGTATTCTCCACGAAATGGGATTTTTGCTTTGATTTTTGTAGGATTGGGAGACATGGGTTTTGTTGTTGTAGGATTGTTTCCGGGTGGGATGCAATGATTCATATCACTGTTCTTGCTTTTTTCTCTAGAATTTGGAGACATGGGTTTTGTTTGTTGTAAAGCTTGGTTTTTCTTTCTTGATTTCTCTGTTGCATTGAATTCCAGTGGCATTCCAAGAAATGGAATTTTGGCTTTGATTTGGAAGGATGGGCTTGGTAGTTGTAGGATTCTTTCATGTTAGAGTGCTATCATTTGTTCTTGGTTTTCTCTTGAATTTGGAGACATGGATTGTTTGATGTAGACTTGTAGTAGGGTTTTTTCAGGTTGGAATGCGTAGTAGGATTTTTTTTTTTCAGGTTGGAATGCGTAGTAGGATTTTTTTCAGGTTGGAATGCAATGATTCATAATCTCTGTTCTTGGTTTTTGTTTGAACTGCATTGCATCATTTCTTAGGGACTGTTTCCTTGTTTCCGTCTTTCCATCTTTTATTTGAGATTCTTTCTTGCCTTGGGTCTGTCCAAAATTCAAATTGTGGGCTTGGGGCGCACAAATTGGATAGGCTATCAATAACCTACAATGGTGATTATCTTGTTCTAACTTTGTTGCCCTCCATGTGTGGATCAAGATTGCTAATCCATTGCTCACTACTATTCATGTGATTCTAGTTCTTGAGTTTTCTCTAGTCTGATTGAGTTTGTTTCCAGAACAATGATTCATGATCAGCAAAGGGGGTCACCATATCAACGGACCTGATCACCATCTCATTTCCTACATTGATTGTTAGGTTTATGTCTTGTATTCCGGTTTAGCCGGATGAGTCCACTGGGTTAGCCAGGGACTGGTTTAAGGTCAAGGGTATTTTGGTAATTATACCGGGGCTTTCTTGGTGGCCAAGAAAGCGGAGATTATATATTGTATAGTCTGTAACCCTAGACCTTGCGGCGCGGCGGCAGTAGTTGCCCGTGGTGTTCCCACACCACGTAGGAGAGATGAGGTGAGAGTATAGGAATCTCTTGTATGCTTTTCTTGTGATAGTGAAGATGTTCGTCCTCCTGTGCCCGTGGATGTAGCCCTGTTTGGGTGAACCACGTAAATTTCGGTGTCTCTTCTTGTGGGTGGCTTGTTCATGTTTGATCTTGTGATTCCGTGGATGTGCACAACGGATGATTATCAGAAAATCACAACATTGACAGCTCAAATAACATGCATAAATGAAGATGATAGGTCATGTTTGGCATCTGCAGTGGGTGAGATCGAAACCCCAGTATTCTAAATGGTCCTGATTATCAGTAAGGACCAAAACATGGCCTATGTCAGACGTTTATGGGCTGGGTTCTTTATAAAAAACCGAGACCATTTTGTGGTTTTTGTTATCATATTTTGGTAAAAGACAATAGGCCCAATACCATTTTGCACATAGAAGCCCTTTGAAATCCATCCAACTATTTGGATTTTCATGTATAAACCTAATTGGACTGGACTCCGGCCCTTTTTTCCCCTTACCGTGGACCCCCTTTTCAGTTTGGCCTAAGGGGCAATTCATTTTATAGGCTCCGTATTTTTTATGTAAAAGTGGGCCAGATTCCATGATGATGGGTCCCATCTTTTGAGTACTCTCTGATGGACGATTTGGATTTCTCTATGGCATGAGTTTTTATTTATACGGTCGCTGTTGATTAGTGTGGCTGCCACCTCATGATCTTCAATGCCATCAAAGATTCCTCTGATCAGTCAAAACTCACATCTTCTAAACCCCAACAAGAAAAACCAACTGCAATCAACTGTCAGATGGCCGTGAGTTGTTCGACGGAATGCACAGAACAGATTTCAGCCGTTGGATCATACTGACTGATGCCTCTCATGTGGGTCAGTGATATAGCTGGGCCTCCACTTTGACGCAGGGATCGATATCTGGGTTTGTGAAGAACCTCTCCGTTTTGATGACAAAAACCTTTTTACTCCACTCCTTTGGGTTCATGCAATTGAATGCACAGACTTGTGTGTTAGATTTGTTTGTTAAGCTCTTAGAGCTCATATGTTTCATTTAATTGAATATGAAAGATTTTATTTCTATAAGCCGTTACAAATGAAAAATTAAAGGTGAATATCAAAAAATTACTAATCAAGGAAAATCAATGTCCACCATCGGTTAGCAATACAATATTTAAGAAAGTCTATGATCCCATCTACATCTCTACCTTATATCCTTCACACGTTGCCTCTTAAAAAATCATTTGTGGAACTTGATTCACCATAAATTTTTATGTATTCCCATCACCATGCATTGAGGGGGTTATTGAGTGCCCCTCACATGATTTGTACGTACCTTACGCATTTTGTGATTCCATTATTAGTTTTTAATTTTGTGGTAAAAATTCCATTATTAATTAGATCAGAGCCATCTTGACATTTGAGTGCTCCTCATTGATTGTATCATCTAGTGGCCGGGCTGATTGTGATTCTATTAGCAATGGACATTGAAATCTCATCATTATCGTTTCCTTACCTTAATGGTAAGGAGTGTCTACTAAAATTAGGAGGTCCAATTTTCACCCGATGACCTCCCCACTTCTTTGCAGTTGTAAGTTTTAGTTACCACACATCCGCTGGTTGAATCTGTCTCCCTGCACGTACGAGTTCCCATTATCTAATATGTGTTAGTTGTGTTTATATCTCCTCGCATATATGAGTTGTGCCTATATTCCTTAATGTTAATTTGCATGAAATACATTCATGATCGAATAAGCTCTAAGAGGTGAATGGTGAAGGGGGAATGATATCAGGAGCTGAGTTACAATGACGGTACCCGAGTATTCATTTCCCACTTCCCCTTAATAATTTTCCATTAGAGGGGAGATAATTTAATGGTCCTTTTTGAGAATTTATATTTGTTTCTTCAATTTAATCATGGTCAACCCAACCCCTCTCACTGTAATGCGCATAACTATTGCGGGTTATATCGGTCGGGTTAACACGCATGATCTCAATCCATAGAGTGAATCAATCGACTTGACAATAGTTCCCCTCCTTATCAAAACTGACTTGTAAGCTTAACTTAGGTCCAATTTCATTTCAACAACTATTTGAGGTGTATTACCTTGTTTTTCATTGATAAAAAGTGGGGCCAAGGTTAATTAATATTCTTTATTTTCATGCATTGAACCAATTTGTGCAAACTCTAGGCATTTGTGAATGTGCAAATGAAGCTCAACTTCATTTCAAGAACATATAAGGATGGTTACTTAAATGGAGAATAAGGTAGAAAACAAGGAATGTGGAATGATGGAAGTGGAGAGAGCTAGGATCCTAAACTCAATGCATATGCTCTTACATGGGTTTCGGTTCTAAATGAAAACAGATATTAATGCGGGTTATGTAGGTCAAGCAGGTCAATTCTAACCCGATCCCATAAAATGTGGGTTAAGAATACTTGATCCATGGCTGACTCACCTATCATGTGGGCCGTATTAAGTGGGTTATACAGAGGTCGGTTCAAATATCCATGTTGCAAATATTGCCAACATTTTGGAGTTATCGTTAGTTCCGTGGCCAAAGGATTCTGGGTCCCTAAAACTGGACCATTCCTAGCAATTTAGACATTTCTAAAATTTTGTGTATGATATATTATAGAGGTTATTACAGTTTAAATCCTCTTAGAAAAAGATTACATGAGCTAATGACAAAAGACCCCAAAATGGCAGAGAGTTGCGAGACTCTTGTCCTTTTTTTTTTCCTTTTGATGATTTTGCCCAAAACCCATGATATTTTGGACTTGGATTTTCATGAAAATTTACCTTTTCTCCTTTTTGAAAAACAAAATCCACATTCAGTAATCCTTTAGTGGGAGCTATAATTTTGAGAAATTCCGTTTATAAATGTTACAAAAAGAAATTCAAACCCATGATATCATGGGACATCAATTTCTGAAAAATACAGTCAACAAAGGCAGTAAAAAAATGTGGGTTCACCTTTCACCATATATTGAGTTTTGGAAAACAAAATCCAAATTTGATAATCAATTAGTCAGACCTATAACTCTGTGATTTTTTTTATATTAATTTTGCAAAAATCCACGATATCATGGGATTTTGCTCTGGGCAAAATAGTCAAAAGAAAATATTGACCAGAGTTAAACAACTCTCCTGTCATTTTGGGGTCTTTTGTCATTATCTCGTGAAAGGGATTACCTAGTAAAAATCTGGGTCTTAATGCATTTTCCTGCCCATTAGCAATCTAGAGACTAAATCTGGTTCCATACCTGGCCCTCCAGACTTTAAGACAGCTGAATCCTCAATCAATTGCCAAACTCGGGCTTTGTAGATCTGCTCAGGTTTATTGACAACCATAAACCTGCGGTGCCTGCTGTTAAAAATAAAGCTACAAATATTAGGCAGAAGCAGAACAATTATACCAATGCTAAAGTTGAGAGGAGATGACAGATAGCAGAAATCAGAGAGAGTTTGTTGCAGCAACAATGGGCCGAGCTACGTCAGCTGACACTGTCTTTATGACGAATTCCGCCCCTTGAATAGTAACCCAAATGCAAAGGTTCTCAACAGGAATACAACATCTTTCTCTGAATTTGCCTGGTTGCACACTAAGATTGTGAAGGTCGGACTCTAATGTATTTGATACTCTCAGAAAGTATAATAGAGAAAGCAGAGAAGAAAAGCCCGAGAATAAGAAGATGATGATAAATCTAGGTGCCCCAAATATATGTAAAAAAATACTGACGTTGGGGCAATTATAGAAGTAATAAAAGACCATTAAATGGAATTAATAAAAATGTTTTAACGTTTTAAAATTTTAAACCAAAATTTGAAACAGTTTAATTTAAAAACCATTAAATAAAATGTTTTGTTTTTTAAATAAATAGTAGTTTAATAAAAAAATATTTTTATAATTTTCTGCAAAAGGTCACTAATTTTATATTGATTTGCAACCCCACCCTCCCCCCCACCCCTTAGCCAAGATGCACGTTGTGGACACGTGGCCGGTTAAACGTTTTCCGGGTTCGGCCCCCCAGCCAAAGCCCGACTCGTGTGCGTGCATATTGCTTGTAGCAAAAGAGCCACAAAGCAACTTGATATATATAAGACAAGGAACTACATATGTGACCTTCAAAGCTTTTGCTCATTTCCAATGTAATACGCAAATGTGTCTTTTGCCTCTACATGAAGTAAGAAGAAAGAAGAGAAAGTAATTTGAAAAACACTTTAAATTTTGTGAAACCCATAGAAAAACCAATAATCTCCCCCTGTTTCAAAATTTTCAATAAGCATCATACTAGTAAGGTGACAAAGCTCGAACCTCGCTGCTTGACACAATTTTTAAGCCTTTAAGAGTTAAAGTGATCAAGGGTTGAACTTCAACTCTATAAACTGGTTGAAAAATATGTCAAGATAATAATTGAAGTCCTTCAATTCACATATTACGGCCATGCGCTTTTATCCCAGATTTCTCGAGTGCTTTAGAGAATTTGCCCAAGTTCTCATAGAAAGCGGCCCCACTTTCTCACACATATAGATGAGTCTATCAAGAATGCTCCTGCAGCTATACACCCTACTATTTAGGCTATAAATCTCATTAAGAATTAAATAAATCCAACCTCATTCACTACAGGTTATGTACTAACTTTTAATCTCATACAATATGTCACAGCATAATAGGGATGAGTTTGGAGAGACACATATTCTCTTATTGTCAGTACTCCAATCATCGAAATAGCTTGTTCTTCCCATTGAATCTATTTATCCCCAGATTTTGAACACCCTGTCGGTCCTATCTGGGAAATTCTGTCATGGTCTATTCCCTGTATCCATATCCAAGCTTCATGCTTCATTTTTCACTGAGATTAGTTGTAGGAAATGAAGAAAGAAAAAGATGCCATTATTGTACTGAAATGGAAAATAAAAAAATTTCATTTAAAATAAAATATGAAGAAAATATATTCTCTTTATGAAGTTACTGATTTCCACTTGAAAATCACCCCATGCTATAATGAAAAGTGAGTAAATCTATGAGCTATGAGTCTATGACCACTTGTGATTTCATGCATTTCTCAGTTTTACACTTTATTCTTTTTTTGTTGCAAGATGTACTGTCACAGACCAAAACTTACCTTTTCAGAAATAAAATTCAAGAGTCTTCTCTTTTTTTTTTTTTTTCATTAATCCTAGGTGGGTCAGCAGTTATCAACATATTTAACAAATGTGGGCATATATTGAGTTCAAAAGTGTTTTCAAATAAATTTCTAAACAGTTTTTTTTTTAACAAACCATAAATGTTTTATTGGAAGAAACTTATAAGTTAATGAATCTTAACCAACAATTTTATAATATTTTTGAATGGCAGAGAAGCTGCCGAAGTATACTCGGCTGAAGTGTATCGAATAGCAGGGGAACTACTTGCAGGCATGTCATCGATGCTGGGAATGGACAAGGATAGTCTAATAGGGATGCATGGAGGTAATGCAAGCCTTGCGAGTGAATTACTACCCAACTTGCTGCAGGCCAGATCAAGTACTGGGTGTGCGCCCAGATTCAGACACTAGCACCCTAACCATACTTCTGCAAGATGATGAAGTTACCGGCCTCCAAATTGGACATGATGGGTTGTGGGTGCCCGTTAAACCAATACCAAATGCTCTAGTTGTAAATGTTGGAGATGTTATTGAGGTACTTCGTCGATATCACTGATTACCTTGACATTTTTTTTCTCTCTCTCGAGACAAGAGAATGATCATGTGCATCATGCTGACTGTCTGTACCTCATGCAATCTATCCCTGGGTTGGCTTCGTGGGTGCTACTTTTTGCTCCACTCTACTTAGAAACATGTTCTGAAACTCCACCATCCAGCATGTATTTTCTCACTACTACATTCTGGATCTTCGTTAATCCTCCTCTTCCAACCTTGAACTTCAACACTTTAAATGCTTAGTGGGAAGTTGCTTCTGATCTCTTGTTTTGCTTGGACCATCTCAAACATTACTATCATACTGGGACCAATTTAATGTACTCATTTCCTAATTTTGTCCTTTCTTATAACTAGACAAATCAGTTGTAGCAAATTCATTAGCTTATGTACTCCCTATTTTTGTTTTGTTTTTTTTTTCTTTCCAACATTTTGATTTATTTCCTCAACAAGTGTTAGCCAGACTCAGGTTAACCCAGACAGGACTCATTCAAAACCGACTTAACTCAGCCAAGCCTTGGTCAAGACTCGTTTACTCTTTAAAAATTAATATTAGAAAATATTTTTTTTCTTACTTTTATATTTATTCGTAATGAGTTCTGACTCTCTAACTCAGCCAAGACTCGTATCTGAACCAAGTAAATTTCTCATGTTTCTGAACAATGTGAGGAAGGCAAATTTCTATTACCTACTTAGCTTGCATATCTGCAGCCCCATCTGTTTCCCTCAGCAAACAGGACAAAAAAGATGTTTGAGCTGTTGGACATTCAGAGTCTCGTATAGGAATTCTGTTATAAACTGTTATATATCTCATTCATCCAGCTACAATATTTTTTACTCTCTTGTGCTGTTACAGATCGATTTGGAGTAATGGGAAATACAAGAGTATTGAGCACAGAGCGGTAACAAATGAGAACAAGGCAAGGATTTCTTTTGCATCATTTGTGTGTCCATCTGATGATGTGGAAATTGAGCCTTTAGAACCTCATGTAGATGGTCAGGCACATCATCAAATGTACAGAAAGATTAAATATGGAGAGTACCCCAGGCAATCAATGGAGAGAAGAATGGAGGGAAAGGCACACACTCAAGCTGCAAAATCTGAATGAGTGAAGGTTGCAGGAACAAAAAGAAAGGAAATTGCAGCCAACTCAACATGGGTCTATGGAAAAATCCAACATGGATCATAAGGATTAATCTGAATTGCATGCATCTATTGTTATATTGATTGAAGTACAAACTGGCTGAAATTTCTGTACTAGTGTAGTTTCAAGACTACAAGCTTTCCATTTTTATCTGGTTAAAATCTTGCTACCTGCTTTTATTAGCATCATTGGGATACATACTGGATGTAAATTTTCATGGATTTAGCACACAATGTTGGATCTGTTTTACTTATAAACCATCCATTTGAGAGCTTCTAGATGATCTTTTTACATGAAATGACTGTCACGTGGGTGAACCATGTTTTTTCTCTTAAAATGATTAGCACCATTGGGATCACAGATTCACAGGGTGGATTTAGTGTCACATATTGTAAACCATAGGGCAGGTATGGTGAGGAAAAAAGCATGTCCTAATCTCATCCCTAGTTTAGGTCCTTAGAACTAATTGACTTGTAACTTACCCTGGAATCAGGTTTACAAGATCAGGTTACTTGTAAATCTAAATCACAACAAAGGACAACACATCTGTGACACTAAACAAATTAGCCATCAGTTACAGATAAACTCAATTACCTGCACTCCGTCAAGAAAGATCAAAGTGGGCTTGTCAGCTATCTTGAAAGTCCTCGGGAGATCCTCTTGTCAAATGGGAAATAAGCAGGCCTGCACAGTGTTTGAGTTGGGTTGGGGCATCAGTGCATGAGTGCCTTTTCAGCCCTGGACTGTGCTTGACCTCACATGGGCTTGCGTTTTATTTTCTGGCCCATTTTTACATCTCTTGAACGGAAAGTTTCAGACTCCCCAAACTAACTGATTTACTTGTAAGCCTGGGTCTTGACTTGGTTCATGTGGGCATAAGGTTTGGTGAACAACTATGAAATGATAGCCCCATTGTGGCCAAACATGAAAATACAAATGAAGATGGCCACACTAAAATTTCATGAGATAAACCGAAAATCTGATCCAATATCCACCTGATCTGAAAGTGTTTAAATAAATTGGGATTGACTGGGGCAGTCCATCTGCCTTGGACCCATCCTAGGTCCAGGCATAGACCATTGCATGGGCCTAAAAGATGGGCTCATGGCAGGACAGTGTCTAGTACTGCCCTCGATCTAGCCCTAAATTAGACAGAAAATGAAAATAATGTTATGTAATTTTCTAAGAGAATTATTTTTCATTGTCTAGGTTACATTTTCTAAATTTTATTTTAATTTAAAAAGAGTTTTTAATGTTTTTTTTTTTTGTATATGCATTGGGACCAACAAATAAAGAATCATTCTCTACAGTATCAAATAAAGGAAAAACAATATTTCACATAGAAAGGCAATAATGGGTTGGTCAGTTGCCTAGCAAACCCATATCTCACCCAGTTGACCAGGCTTGATCCATGGGTACGCTACTTGTCGCAGGTGTGTGGGCTTTGTCTTCCCACTTGGGTACCGAAAGGAAAACATTTGGCATAGAAAAATGTTACATCATGAAAGAATCGATTTTAAAACCCTCTTTAGTTCCACAAAAGAAAATTTCTCATTATGAAAAAAATGAAATCACTAGGAAATTTAAATGCAGCAGAAAAATTGCACGCAAAAGCAGGACTTGGACTATAGATCACTTGACCATCAAAAAGCTCGCTATCCTTTGTCAGGGGTTCAGAACCATGTTTCTTCCACAAAGTAATTCCAAAATCCAACCTCACTTCAAAGTTCAAACCTCTAAAAAAACCAACAAATGAAACATTGTCTCCTCTCTCTCTCTCTCTCTCTCTCTCGCTTATATGTCTCCACTTTTGCTGCCCCATTCTTCCCACTTGCAAACCGTCAAAGAAAACCTTTTTCTACCCACAAAATTTTCACAAAGAACAACGCTTTTATAGAGAATTTCTGCAGCTACTGTAGTTCTGTAGAAAAGCTCTTATACCACTTGGTAGAAAATATGGGCTAATGCCACTCTGAATACATTTTCTCATACCATTTTGTAGAAATAAAAATGTGTGGAGAGTGTGTTAGAGCACACTTGTATAGGTGGGGTTGTACAGTCAAGGGGCCGTACAGAGCCTATACTCTAATTCATATGAGCAAAACACTTATTATATATTAATTCAAACCTTAAGATTACAAGAGATTTCTCCACACCAAACATTTGGACTCTTGATTCACACTCTACAAAACAACTACTACACAACCTTAAAAGGACACTTCCAAAAGACATTAACAAGACAATAATAGAGTCCCATGATGTTTAACTTGATGACCTCTATCTTTAGGGTCTATTTGAGTAGAGGCGCAGAAACCATTTCCTACCCACTGTGGTAGGAAATCCGAATCCTCACTTTGAGAGGATCCTGCCATAAATCAAGCTCGTCCCAGTTCTTCCGGCATTGAATCCATGGCTGCACCAAACATTAGAGGAAAGTGCCAGAAATCCCGGCGCCTTATCTTCGAGGCAGTCTATGCTGGACAAACAGACCCTTAAACTTTGAAACGACTTCTGAATTCTCTAGGAGACTTTCTTAATTTTCATACCAGAATATTAAAAGTAATAATTTCACCAAGAAGTTCTCCCTACAGACATCCCTCTACACCAAACACTTGGACTCTTCTTCACACTCTACAAAACAACTACAACACAACCTTATTTAACCTGCCAAAGGGCACTTCCAAAAGACATTAAGAAGACAACAATGGAGTCCATGATGTTTAACTTTCCTAGATGACCTTTACCTTTAAAGTTCCCAAAATGACTTTTGAATTCTCTCGGAGAGTTTCTTGATTTTCATACCAGAATATTAGAAGTAATAATTTCAACGAGACATCCCTCTGGAGAAGGCCCAACAGATAATTCCCTCACCAGAATAATCTGTCCTTTTTCTGTTTACTGTTTTTATAGGCATTTCCAAAATCCCTACATGGGTAGAGAAGCCTTCTTTTTTACTCCATCTTTCAGCCTTAATTTGCTTCTCTTCTACTAAAGATGTGATTTCTGGGATGTGAGCTCTTGTTGGGTTCGTTTTTCCAGGTCATCTACATAGCTGTGACTGGTTTCTTGAAGAAAAGAGAGAGGGAGAAGTTTCAGAAAGAAAAGGCTGCCAAGAAGGAAAAGTGTGGGAACAAAGGGATGGTCAAAGCTAGAACTAGCCCAAGGGGCTCTGGGCTGAAGGTAGAAGAAAAAGATAATTAGTTTAACAATTGGGAGGAATGTTACTATGCATCCTTCCCTCATCATAGGGTGAGGGACACTTCAAAAATTGCAATATTTATGAGCAAAAGAGTAAAAGCCATAAATGGTCATATTAGAAGAGAAATGTCCATGTGCAAAGAGAGAAAGCCATGTAAATGTATCTCACCCTATGGTGAGGGAAGAATGCATAGTAACACTCCCTATCAAATGGAAGCATCTCTTATTCTAAGATGTCGTAATGTTTTGCCACAATTCAATGTCCATGACATGCAAAGGCATGGAAACGTATGACACTGGACTCTCGGATACACGAGTTTTGTTGGTTTTTCAGCTTCATGCGACTTAACAAGCTAGTAGAAATGTTGTTAATGGATTTTCCATAAGCCCTGCTGGCTTAAATCCCTTATCCAGCTAATGAACTAAAATTGGAGCCAGTGATCATAATTATATCCAGCTATATAAGTTTCTCATGCAGACCAAAGATAACTGATATAGTAAGGAAGACAATTACTTCATCTCATTGAGAATAAAATGCATCTTTCATGGCCCTTTGACTTCATCCAAGAGATAGAATTACTTAAATCTCATTGAGAATGAAATGCATCTTCTGCGGCCCATTGCTCGACTTTATCCCAGAGATAGCATTAGCCGAATTGCTTTGTACAATCAAAAGTGTTATGAGAAAATTTGAGGCAAGACACAAAGCACTTCTAAGATGGCCAATACCGTTGCCCCATTAACACCCACATTCTTAGAGAACATAAACAGAATTTCACCTTTAGAGTTTCTACCACCAGGCCCAGTTTACCACAAGCCACTCCATCCATGTTGAATTTCAACATACCAATGGAAGATGACACCAGACAACCATCTTTTTAGCTCTTTAAGCACTCAATCCCACACAAGATCTCCAATTATGTAAATTAAGTTCTACATTCAAATAAGCACAATATTTTTATCTGAATATTTTGCAATATGAATGATGATCTATTTAGCTGCTCATTTGAATGGCATGGTATTCAGAAACCAAATTGTGTGGCAATATTGTTCCAGGCTATTTTGTTCAAATCACAGATAGCCCAATCTGATTTAGAACAACATGAAATTACATTTCTTGCTCAATGTGAATTTCCCTTCCTACGCCATCTCAAAAACAGAGATGACACTGATGCACCCATTTACAACAAAATGTTTAAACCAATAGCAACTCGGATGCATTTCATAGTCCAACTTAGCAGGGGGGAAAAAGGCACCTACATCATGATCCTATTTTAACACACAAACTGTAAAGTGAAATGGAGGCAGGCATTCAAAGAAACCAAATGAATAATGGAGTTAAGTCATTGCAGCATTTATGCTCGTCCTCAAACAAAGGACACTAGCCACATTAGCTAAAAGTTTTTCAACGACAAAATGAAATTCAAAGAAACAAAATCCGGCCTCACCTGAACCACAGGCTCTTGACATGGCGACATTTTTACAGTCATGTTAACATATTCACTACACCTGTCCTCTTTTTACACCCATAAAATCTTGTACAACCATTTATATCCTCAGCATGGGCATCAGGGGTGTGTATTCACCATCTGAGCCTCAACCTGCACCCGATTTTAGTATATCCTCAAACTACACAATGTACATTCTCAGTACAGTAAACAAATTTATTATCAACTGGCCTGTACTTGTCCAAATAGATATATAGATAGAGAAGATGAGATGGAAGGAGCTCACACTACCCTCAGTTAGCTGTACAATGATGTCCCTTTCTACACCATCTGAGATTGGTATGAAGACTGGAGTCCAATTCTCCGTTCTGCAAGCAAAATGCATATTAGGATTTAAACTGTAAATGAGAAAATCAAGCTGACGTTTATTAGACCAGTATGCGAATTTTTTTTTTAAACACAGCCACATGCCAGTGAGAGTTGTGATGAGGGACAGACCCAGGAATTTTTCCTTAGGAGGAAGAAAGGAGTTGGTGGTAGAAGGGGGGAGGGGGGGGGGGGGGGCATATGTAAAAATTATTAAGAACTAAAAAGGGTTTCGTGAAATCTTGTGGGGGCATATGTAAAAATTATTAAAAACTAAAAAGGGTTTTGTGAAATCTTGTGGGGGCATATGTAAAAATTATTAAAAACTAAAAAGGGTTTCGTGAAATCTTGTGGGGGCATATGTAAAAATTATTAAGAACTAAAAAGGGTTTCGTGAAATCTTGTGGGGGCATATGTAAAAATTATTAAAAACTAAAAAGGGTTTTGTGAAATCTTGGGGGGCCATATGTAAAAAAGTTTTAAAAAATATTAAAAACTTTAAGGGGCTTTGTGCAATCTTGAGGGAGCCATAGCCCCCCCTAGGCCTACATATGGGTCCGTCCCTGGTTGTGACACGACACATTCTGACAAGTAAAGCCCACTACATGGATGATGTAGCCCAAAAGCTGAGGCAGGTCCACTATGAAATGGCCCACATTCAAAATATCTACATGCAACCCACATTGACATCCATGAGCAACCCCACACTTGAGGAGCTGATTGGCATGTCAAATAAATCTTCATCGTGGTGAGGCAAACTTGCCACACCACTTGAATATAGCATGAGGCCACATCTAAATCCTGCATGCATCTAAATTCGCCACATTTTCAATTCAAATGCTACCATATTTGTCTACAAAAATATGTAGGTTTCTTTTCAATGAATAGAACATACAAGGGTTTCCATTATTCAATACATTTAAGATGTCTTCTGTACAATAATGGACGTATTTATATGATACAATTTATTTCTGAATGCCCAAAGAAAATTGTAGCTCCTGGTTTCTACCTACAGCAACTCCCAGATACTGCAAAATAGAATTATCCATGTCTGACACTTAAAAATAAAGGAAAGTTGCAGCTACATCTTATCCTAGCTGCATCAAGCATTTATATATTTCCCAAATGCCTCTCATAGTTGGTACAAATTGGAAACTAAAATGCCCACACCATTAAAACTGTTGTAGAATTATATGGCAACTGTTGTCAAGATGGCCTCACATTAGTTAGGTTCAGAAGGA
This sequence comes from Sextonia rubra, assembly GCA_037013555.1. Classification (NCBI taxonomy): domain Eukaryota; kingdom Viridiplantae; phylum Streptophyta; class Magnoliopsida; order Laurales; family Lauraceae; genus Sextonia; species Sextonia rubra. Next base: position 131,086,687 of record JASUAD010000001.1, read on the forward strand.
AATCTTATATGTGCGGCCATTCAAGGTCCATTCACTATAATGCAATAGCTAGATGCAATAGCAACCATTCCGAATAGTTTCCCTCCGTCTCAAATTCAAACACCTATGGTTGTTTCCTTTTCACCAATAGTGGGAGTTCAATGAGTCGTCACTTTCTGGAATTGCTAATGAGCGAGAAGGCAATTAAAAAAAGGCTTTAAAAACTGCTTCTAGAGAACATTGAGCCATTGGTGCATTTGGTTTCCTACATAATTAGGCATCCCCCAATCTAGGTGATATGCAGCCTGTTGGGTTTGGCTCAAAAGGTCCTTATTGGGCCTGAGTGGAGGGCCCAGTTGATTAGGGTTATCATCATATATATATTCTCTTCTTGATGTCTTTTGTTCTAGGGCAACTAAGAGGGCAAGGAGAGGGGAAGAGAAGAACACAACCAGGGAAGGGAACACTGAGAGCATTGTAAGGGGGTGAGAGAGAGATTTCTAAATAGTGAAATCTTGTGCCCGTGGATGTAGGCAATCTTGCCGAACCACGTAAATCCTTGTGTTCTCTTTGTGTGTGATTGCTTGGTAGTTTTTCCTCATTGTGGTGTGTGCTTGACTAGATCCAGATCTAACAAGTGGTATCAGAGCGTTTGTTGAGATCGTGGAGCCGGATCTGCAGTCGGCCGGAACAGTCGCCGAAGAAGACCGGAGAAGGCATTGCCGAGAGGAAACAAAAAAAAAAAAAAAAGGGTTTCAGCGGTGGTCGTCCGCCGGTCCCCGCTAGCCAGTCGCCATCGCCGCCTGCCTGCAGCCACGCCGTCACCGCGCTGCTGTCGCCGTGCGCAGTCGCTGCGCTTTTGCCGGCGGGAAGCACCAGGCTGTCGCGGAATCGCTGCCGCTGCTCGCTCACCGCTGTCTCTACGCCTGCCGGCATCCATCGCCTCCGCTGCTGTCGCCGTCGCCGCCTGCCCGCTGCCACGCCGTCGCAGCGCTGCTGTCGCCATTTCCCGCCGCCTCTGGTCGCCGCAGCCGAGGACGAAGGCGCAGGGGTTTTTCCGGGTTCCCTGTTGCAGAACAGGGACGAGAGAAAAGGGAAATCCCAATTCGGGTTACGTTCGGGTCAGGTTCCGACCCGACCTGTTTGTGTAGCCCAGCAGCAGCACCAGTACAAGAACAGTTCCGGGTCAGTCAGGTTCCAGGTCAGGTCGAACCGACCCAGTTTCAGAAGCCCAGTCCAGCGCAGCAGATCGGGTCATAGGTCAGGTCAGGCGGACCTGACCCACAGCAGAGCCAGCCCAGTCACCGCCGGATCCAGGTCAGGCTCGGGTCAGGTCAACCTGACCCGGTTCCGCAGCCCAGTCCAACAGAACAGGAAGTCTTCAGTTCGGGTCGACCTGACCCGAACCCGTCTCCAGCAGCCCAGTCCGCCAGCACACAGTAGTTTACGGTTCGGGTCAGGTAGACCCGGACCCGTCTGCAGAAGCCCGGTCCAGCAGCGGTGCTGACGTCATCCAAATTCAGCAGTTGACCAGTTTGACCAGATTCAACGGTCAAAATTCAAACTCAATTTTTGGAGCCATCCGGACTCGGAATTAAGCCCTGTTTTTTCCAGTGGACTCCTGGCGACGAGATCTACGACGTGAACGGAGTAGATTCACAGTTTGACAAGCAGATATTTGAGTGAGTTGTTTTTTGAGTTATCTTCATATTTATCATGGCCACAGCGGGGACTTCTACTGCAGGAGGCATCAAATTTGAAATTGAAAAATTTGATGGAAGAATAAACTTTGGTTTATGGCAGCGGAAGATGAAAAATATCTTGATTCAACAAGGTATTAAGGTGGCAATATTAGGCAAAGAAAAAAAGCCTGCTAAGATAAACGATGAAGATTGGGCAGACATAGATGAAAAGGCAGTCAGCTCTATTCAATTCTACCTTTCTGATGAAGTCATGCACAATGTCATGGAAGTGGAGACTGCAAAGGGTCTATGGGACATGTTGGAGAGTCTTTACATGGGTAAGAATCTCACAAACAAGCTGCATCTCAAGAAACAGTTTTATGGGTTGAAAATGGAAGAAGGTTGTGATGTGCTGGAGCACATGAATACTTTCAACAGAATGATTAATGACTTGTTGAGACTCGATGTGAAATTCGATGATGAAGACAAGTCCTTGCTGTTGTTGAATTCTCTTCCTGACTCATATGATCATTTTGTGACTACCTTGCTATATGGAAAGGATACACTCAAATTTGAGGATGTTAGGCAAGACATCATCTCCAATGAGGCAAGGAAGAAGGCCTCTAAAACCAAGTCACATGCAGAGGGACTTCTAGTAAAAGAAAACTCCAGTCAACGTGGCAGGTCCAGCGATAGGAGTAAAGCAAAGAGGAACAACTCCAGATCAAAATCACGAAGCAAAAAAAATTCAGAGTGCTTCTTTTGTAAAAAGAAAGGACATTGGAAGAAAGATTGCAGGGAATACAAGGCATCCAAAGATGGGAAAAATAAAGCTGCAAACAGTGACTCCGCCAGCGTTGCTTCAGAAACTGAAGTGGAACTCCTATCGGTCTCGCAAGGTAACCATTTATCTGACGCTTGGATTTTAGATTCTGGTTGTTCTTATCACATGTGCCCTAATCGTGATTGGTTTGAGACCTATGAGGAGTGTAATGGTGGTAGTGTTCTAATGGGCAATGATGCACCCTGTAAGACCATTGGAATTGGCACCATTAATATTAAAATGGTAGATGGAGTTGTGAGAACTCTGGGTGATGTGAGGCATGTGCCAGCACTTAAGAAAAACCTAATCTCGTTAGGCTTGCTTGAATTAAAAGGGTGCACATTCACAGCAAAAGATGGTTTGCTAAAAGTTACAAAAGGTGTTCTGGTATTAATGAAAGGTACCAGAGTTGGAAACAATCTGTACAGACTTATGGGAAACACAGTTGTAGGTGGAGCGGCAGTCTCCACAGATGATAAAACCAGTGATGATGAGTCTCAGCTATGGCATATGCGTCTAGGGCATATGAGTGAGAGAGGCATGTTAGAACTACACAAAAGACAGTTGTTGAAAGGTGTAAAAACATGCAAGCTGGACTTTTGTAAATACTGTATTTTCGGCAAGCAGAAAAGGGTGTCATTCCAAATTGCAGGCAACAGTTGTAGAAGCAGTGGTATTCTGGATTATATTCACTCCGATGTGTGGGGACCAGCCCGGGTTATGTCAAAAGGTGGAGCATATTACTTTGTGACATTCATTGATGATTTTTCAAGAAAGGTTTGGGTCTACTTTATGAAAGAAAAATCTGAAGTCTTCACCAAGTTCAAAGAGTGGAAGGCAGAAGTAGAAAATCAAACAAGTAGAAAAATCAAGTATCTGAGATCAGATAATGGGGGTGAATATAGAAATGGCAGGTTTCTACAGTTTTGCAAGGATGAAGGCATCATAAGGCACTTCACTGTTCCAAAGAATCCTCAGCAAAACAAAGTTGCAGAAAGGATAAACAGAACACTTTTAGAAAGAGCAAGGAGTATGAGACTTCATGCAGGGTTGCCAGAAAGTTTTTGGGCTGAAGCAGTTAACCACGCATGTTACGTGGTTAATCGGTCACCATCAAAACCCCTTGATTGTAAAGTTGCAGAAAAAGTGTGTACAGGTAAAGAGGTGGACTATTCTTCATTGAAGGTATTCGGTTGTCCCGCTTATGTACACATTCCTAGTGATGAGAGATCCAAGTTAGACTCCAAGTCACTCAAATGCATATTCCTAGGCTTTGAGAAAGGTGTAAAGGGGTACAAACTATGGGATCCAGAAAACAGGAAAAAGATCTGCAGCAGAGATGTTGTGTTTGATGAAGCTTCTATGCCGAATAAAGAACATAACAGTGAAGTCAAAGGGCACAATGTTGAAAAAGTGGTCACCGAAGTAATTCCTCTTGCAGATAATACAACCAAGGAACAATGTCAAAGTTCATCAGAGGTTGGTACATCTGGAGGTGAGGAACAATGTGTGGATCAGCAAGAACCCTCAAGTCTAGCACAAAGAAAGGCAAAGAGAACCATCAAGCCACCTCAACGGTATGGATGGGATGAGGATGAAGTACACTTTGCTCTTATTACCAGCAGTGGTGATCCGACCTCATTTCAAGAAGCAATGGAAAGCAGTGAAAGACAAGGTTGGATGGGTGCTATGATGGATGAGATGGAATCTCTCCAAAAGAACTCAGTATGGGAGTTAGTTCCTAAACCCAAAGACAGAACAACAGTTGGCTGCAAATGGGTGTTTAGGAGAAAAGAAGCTTCGCAAGAAAATGCAGAACCAAGGTTCAATGCACGTTTAGTAGCAAAGGGGTACTCACAAAAGGAAGGGGTTGATTATGATGAGATCTTTTCCCCAGTTGTGAAACACACTTCTATCAGGGTGTTGTTGGCATTGGTAGCACAGTTCGACATGGAGCTCGAACAATTGGATGTAAAGACAGCATTCCTTCATGGTGACTTGGAGGAAACAATTTACATGGGGCAACCCGAAGGATTCAAGGAAGTCGGAAAAGAACACCATGTGTGTAAGTTGAAGAGATCATTGTACGGGCTGAAACAATCTCCAAGACAATGGTACAAGCGTTTCGACTCTTACATGTTGCAGATCGGCTACCATCGATGTGAGTATGACTGTTGTGTTTATTACAGAATTTTAGATGATAATTCTGTTATTATTTTGCTGCTTTATGTGGATGATATGCTCATTGCATGTAACGATATGTCAAAAGTTGATGAACTCAAATCTCATTTGAGAAAAGAATTTGACATGAAGGACCTTGGGGCAGCCACAAAAATGCTGGGCATGGAAATTAGGAGAGACAGGAAGGCTGGAAAGCTGTGGTTATCACAGAAAAAGTACATATCAAAGGTACTTGAGAAATTCAATATGCTAAATGCTAAGCCTGTGTCTACTCCACTTGCAAGTCACTTTAGTTTAAGTGCCAAACAATGCCCAAGTGATGATGAGGAAATTGAAGAAATGTCCAGGATACCGTATGCAAATGCGGTAGGATGTTTGATGTATGCCATGGTTTGTACTAGACCAGATATAGCTCAAGTAGTGGGTGTAGTGAGTAAGTACATGGCGAATCCAGGAAAAGAGCATTGGAATGCCGTAAAGTGGATTCTGAGGTACTTGAAGGGCACCAAAGACTTGGGTATTCTGTTTGAAAGAAAACAGGGGTCAGAGTGTGTAGTTGGATATGTAGATTCTGATTTTGCAGGAGACCTAGACAAAAGAAGATCCACTACCGGATACGTCTACACACTTGTTAACGGACCGATAAGTTGGAGGTCGGTGCTTCAGTCTACAACTGCATTGTCCACTACAGAGGCAGAGTACATGGCAGCTTCAGAGGCTTCTAAGGAAGCAATATGGATGAGAGGTTTGGTAAATGACATGGGTATCAAACAGAAATCAATCTTGCTACACTGTGACAGTCAGAGTGCAATATGCCTATCAAAGAATCAGGTATATCATGCAAGGACAAAACACATAGCTGTTACCTATCACAGAATTTGAGATTGGATTGCTACAGGTGAGATCTCCATTCAGAAGATTCACACAGATGATAATCTAGCTGACATGCTTACCAAGCCAGTGACTACAGAGAAGTTCAAGCATTGCTTGGACTTGCTCAATCTCTCCTCTTGTTAAAGAGTGAAGGTACACCTCATCTCCCTTCGGTGCAGTCATGGTGGGATTGCATTCCCACAAGGTATGTGTTCCAAACACTTCAAAAATTCTTCAAAGGGTCGGACATTTTTTGCCAAGGTGGAGATTGTTGGGTTTGGCTCAAAAGGTCCTTATTGGGCCTGAGTGGAGGGCCCAGTTGATTAGGGTTATCATCATATATATATTCTCTTCTTGATGTCTTTTGTTCTAGGGCAACCAAGAGGGCAAGGAGAGGGGAAGAGAAGAACACAACCAGGGAAGGGAACACTGAGAGCATTGTAAGGGGGTGAGAGAGAGGTTTCTAAATAGTGAAATCTTGTGCCCGTGGATGTAGGCAATCTTGCCGAACTACGTAAATCCTTGTGTTCTCTTTGTGTGTGATTGCTTGGTAGTTTTTCCTCATTGTGGTGTGTGCTTGGCTAGATCCAGATCTAACACAGCCTTGAGACTTACATCCAACCCACACTATTTCTTTTGAACACTTCCATATAGGAAAGTATCATGCTGCATCGTACCCAAAACTTGACTTTTTATGTGTAAAATCCATGCCCCTGCCGTATCTATGTTGTATCTGGCCATCATAGCCATATAGTGTATCTTTGATGAATGTTTGTCACTGAACCCACAATTTTTATTTATTTATTCGTTGAATTGGTTTGAGGTGCACAATTTGCTAATTTATTAAATGCGTCCCCCACCTGCCTTCGTTTATTCCAGATTGCAAATATGCCAATTTATCCCATTCCTGTAGGTATGTTTAGCATTTTTCCTTATAGTTTCCAACAGAAGGAAGAGAAGACTAAAGGGTATGATGGAGAATAGAGATCCACAAGCAGCCATTTTCAATTTCACAGCATGAAAGTCGAAACAGTGACAATCCACTTTCCTATGAAAGTTGGCAAACCACTAGCATATTCTAACCCACAGATCCAATTCCCTCACCAGGAATGTCCAATCCCTTTTCCTGGGAATTCATTAGGATAATACCAAACTGGGAAAAACTAATAATTAAAATCCCTATAAACAAACAAAACAGAAGAAGACAGCAATACCAAGAAAAGTTAAAAGAAAAAAAAAAAAAAAGAGGAAGTGACAGCATACCCCCAGCTGCAACAAGCTTCTCCACTCGTGCAACTATATGCTTTCCATAAGTGTACTTCTTCAAAGCATTCAAGTGAACCTTTATACGCGAAAGGATAAGCTCACGTTGCTGATCATCACAAGTCTCCAAGACTTTCTGTACAACATAGTTCGCAAATTGATCTTTCATCATTGCCTGATAAAACAAGCATAAAACCAAAGAGTCAATGTTTGCCCAAAAAAAAAAAAAACTACTGTTGAGAAAATTAAGCATTGCAAATATGTTCTGTACTTGGATTTTGACTATACTAAATTTGAGTCACCTGTCATGAGCGAAATGTAGCTTTAAGAAGATATGATAACATAGACAAGGACTAATGCAATCTGGCAGTATTTGATCAATGGTATCAGATAAAACAAGCTTCAAGCTTTGTAGCCCCATCTTAATGTGGTGGTCATGTGCTATGAAGCTGTTTTTTGTTCCAAAATCAGAGTTACATAAACTGCGGTCCGGAAAAAAAAAAAGGGCCACTGATTTTACAAGAAAAAAAGAAGTCCCTTTCCTAATGTGACACCACATTAGGAAAAGCTTGTTGGGAAATATGTTAATGGCACTCACTTCTCTAAACAACAAACAAAAACTTCAATTAAATATTGGAACGCCACCAATCAAAATAGGAAAATAAATAAATAACTCATATTTTGGAAGCCATGAATTATAAGAATTAAGAGGATTCAATCAAAACAGAATAAAAAAGCCAAGCTTTAACATTACGGTCACATGAGATAGAAAAATGACTACTCAATTCATGGCTTTCTTGTTTTTAACTGTAACAGTTGCCAACCATAAGGTTTTTCAGTCAGATTACGGGGAAAACCTACCCAATAATACCATTCAATTTAAGATATATAGTTTCAAGATATAAAAAAGATAAAGGGCTCTTAATCATTCATCAAAATCACCTCCACTATTTTTCAGCTAAATAATATAACTTTAACATGTCATATTCATGAGGATTTGACTCAAGATAGATATGAATGGAAAAACAGAATTCATGTAGCTAACCCAGACATAGTTGGGACAAGGCTTTCCTGATGATAATGATGATGACTACCTCCATATTCATCTAGTCACATCATTCTGATGCAACCCACGTAAAGATGAAGGTTACAAATGGAAAAAACCACTTTGAAGTAAGTGATACGATATCAACTGGTGATCAATGAGAAAATCACATGACACTTCACATCATCATCTTACTATGAGATCAAACTCCCCTCCCCCTACCTCCCTCAATCCCTCCCTCACACCCAAGCCATGTAAATGGACTCTTCCCACATTGGAGATGCCAAGAAGTCTTCACACAAGACTATAAGAGATAGATTTTCACAAACTCAAGAGAGGAATAGAGAGATGTTCATTCATTTAATGAGGATCATTTACGGCCTCTATAATTTATATAGACTGGTAGCCATCCCTTTTTGGTATCTCAATGAGAGACTATACCTTCTAATTAGATTTATCAACAATATCTAAATCAGAGATTACAAATTTTAGAAAGGATCCTAAAGATATTGACTAATTCAAAAGATATCAATGAACACATCTCTCTAAATTTAAGCAATTCCAATAAAGTTGATCTCCAAGATAGAATTTCCTAAAGGCCTTACTTAACATGTGATTAATGCATCACTTATTGGCCCTCTTAGTAGATTGGGCCTATGTTTTTTTGGCTTTCCTTGATGAGTCAATTTAGCCCCACAGCCCATATCAGTTCTCCCCGGCTTGAGAGAATTAGGCTCTTAACAAGTTAAGATGAATTTATTCCTATTGGATCAAAGATCAGCAATACAAATTCACCATCAATTGGTTGGATATCCTTCCAAGATCAGCAATACATATTCACCATCTAAGAGGGTGCTAAAAACAATTGATGGGTGTTAGAAAATAGAAACAACGAGTATGGTATTTTTTTTTTTTTTTTTTGGGATTGCATGGGTGAAGCTCAACATTAAGGCTGATTTGGAGGCTGTTTTAAGACTTTCTGGCAGGGGACGACAACCAAAATTTTCTATTGAGGAAATTCCAAGCTATGTTTTTCTTTCTAAAAATAAATAAAAACAAAAGGGAAATCCTAGTCTAATAATAATGGAACCAAAACAAGACAAAATCGGAGGATCTTGTTATGATACCAAAGTCATTCCAATGGAGTCTTCTCAGATGGGAGATGCCGAGTCCTCACACAAGGCCAAGGAACATTTTTTTATCAGCTCAAGATAGGAATAGAGAAAGATGTTCATTCATTTAATAAGGATCCTTTGCAACCTTTATATAGACTCGTAGCCATCCCTTTTTGGTATAGTAATTAGAGATTATACCTTCCAATTACAGTGGTCAATACTCTTGCTTGTAATTAGAGATTACAATTTCTAATTAAGAATCTTAAGGATATCAACTTATGCTCTTTCTAATTTTAAGCAAATCTAAAAGAAGGTTGTTTTTTTTAATTGAATGGTAACGAAAGCTTTATTAGAAAAAAGATCATGAAACAAACATCAAAAGCATAAATAGAAAGGAAAAGGGTAAGAGCGCTACACCACACCCCACTCTACTTACATAACCACACCCACCCAAGGAGACACTCTCTTAACCCCTTGCTTGGCTAACCCACCCGCCAAAGAATTGGCGGATCTAATCTCATGACAGAAAGACACACATTGATTCCAGATGATAACTCCCTAATTTCATTGAAATGGAATTGAAACTTCCATGGCATTGTCGTTCGATTTGAGACCTATGTAACCACATTACAAGAATCACTTTCCACCATAAGAATTCCAGCATAGCTTCTATGAAATAACCTAAGAGCTTCCAAAATAGCTAATACCGCTGCTTCATTAGATAGAATTTCCTAAAATGTAAGAGTTAGCATATTACAAAACCAAAACATTCTTATTTAATACGTGACTATCATGCCCAGGTATGGCTAGAGGTACTAGGGACATTGATACAAGGGAGATGCAACTCCGCATTTTTTAGAATCTAGGACACAGATAGAGATACGATTGTCCTAATTTCTTATTTAAAACACTAATGAATTAATGAAGTTATCATTGTTTATAGTCCATTCTAATGTTGTTTATATTTAGAAGTAAGAATATTAAAATAACTATAAGAAATAATAGGCTTATTAAGTAGGATATACTGAACTTGTGCCCTACTAGTATCATTGGACTATAGGATACCAATGAGTATTATATTTGTCTAACACGAATAAGATAGGCTTGTACAAGTAGTCGGGTATCATAGGTGACTAATTAATTAGTTAACTTATGGGCCCACTTAGTACATTGGACCTATGCTGGTCATCTTGGGCCTTCTATGATGACTCAATTTTGGCCCAGGTTCTGGATCATTAATGACCATTTTGGGTATGGTTCTTTTGATACAGAATGAGAACTTGAAATAAAGCTGATTTGCATATACTAAGACAAAGTATCACCACATTTAACGGCATCAGCCCCACAACCACTCCAGAAACAACACCTAACCCTTCACGAATATATTAATTCCAAATGCTGCCTAAACCTTTTTTTAAGAAGAAAAATATAGCATCCTTACAATAGTAAGTAGACTAATGACTTTAGATAGCAAAGGATTCATACAGTAAACTTGATATGAAGCCAAGAGCCATAGACAATCCAATATACATGGAGCTGTAAAATGTGTACATATTTAGACCAAGCACCACTGTTTCTACATTGTTCTTTTCTTTTTTATTTGCCTTTTTTGTAAAGATAGAAGGATCTATTCAATGAAAGGGGAAGAGCGTAGAGACAATGATATGACAAGGAGACCTCTTCAAGGCAATGTCACCGCATTAGAGAACATTAACATAGGTCACCCCTTCTATCCATCTTGGACATCCCAAGCATTGCTATTTTCAGATATAATACAACTATGTCCAAAGACATTATAGACTCTACCAGTTAGAGGGGGGAAATCGAGTACGGTTTTGAGTTAATGATTAGGTGGGGTTGGGTCCTTTGAGAGTGTTGTTTCCAAGGTTATTTAGGCTGGCATCTAAGTGTCTTGGAATGTGTTGTTCAGGAAAGTCCTCTATCACTCTGAGGACCCCGAGTTTGAGTCCTTGTTGAGTATTCTTCTAACATGTTATTGTACAGGGAGATGGTTGAAGTTTGCATTTGGAAGCCAAGTCCTTCAACGGTGTTCCCTACCAAGTCCCATTACAGTGCTCTGGTGGAGTTATGTTCGGCAAGGTCCCCCTGTTTGCTTGTTCGGTTCGGTTTGGCCCCTCCATATGTGGAGGCCCTTCGCTGGTTGGTGGCTAGCAGAAACATCTCTACTATTGATAATCTTAGAAGAAAAGGTTCATCATCAGAGGCTATGCCATTGTTATACTCTTTATGTGGGGAGGTTAGAGAGTCTGTTGATCATCTTTTTCTACATTGTAATGTTTCTTCCTCTTTGCTGAGAGCTTTTATTTAAAGGTGCAGATCGTCATGGTGCTTGTCAAGCTCTTTGGGTGGTATGTTTGAGGCTTGGAGTTTCTATCCTTTTTATAGTTGTAGTGCTATTCTCCAGAGGCCTATCCCCTCTGCTACTTGGTGGCACATTTGGAAAGAGAAGAATGATAGGATTTTCATAGGTGTGCAGATAGATTATAAGGATCTCCTTTCTATTGTGCAATCGAGACTTGCAAAGTGAGCAAGCATTAGGAAGGAGTTCGCTAATTTGAGGCTAGCTGACATTTTGCAAAATTGGGAGGCATGTTTTCAGTGTAGTTTGTCTAGGATGAGGAAGTTAGAGGTTTCGTGCCCAACCCCAATGCCTGTTTATGAGTTCAATATGGACAATGCTACAAGAGGTAAGTCAGGGCCAGATGGTGTTGGAGGCCTGCTCAGGGATGATAAGAGGAATGTCCTGCTTATTTTCTCCATGAACGTGGGGTTTCAAGGAGTCAAATAAAACTAAGCTGCATCTTAGAAGCTCTCTAGTTGTTCTACTCTTCTTTTCATGATAGACTAATCATGGAAAGTGACTTCTCTAACGCTATTTCTTCGATCGCTTCAAATGGGGGTCCATGGAGGTTTCATTTCCTCCTATCAGAATTTTGAGTTTTTTCCTCCCAAGTTATGGTTGAGTTCAAGCATGTAGGTAGGTCGGCCAAAGCTATGGCAGATGCCCTAGCAATGCAAGGGAAGGATAAAAAGTAGTTCCCTTCATTGCTCATACTCTGTAATGGATTGCTTTTGATGCAGGGTATAAGCTGTCATACCGTTTTGGGGTTCCCTTGTTTGGTTTGTAGTTTTTCCATGTTTAATATAAGTTCTGTTAACTGTTAAAAAAATGCCAGTTAAAAAGATACTAACATTCTGAGGGCCATAAAACACATAGCTACCCTGAATTCAGATATACTGAAGTGGCCAAGACACCTTCATGTCACGTGCAACGTGATAGGACATGCAACAGCACAAGGCTTTCTAGAGTCAATTGTGCATCGCGACTGTCCAAGTGGTTGGAAGGATCTGTACTAATCAATGAAAACTTGAATGATATGGAAGAATCTAGAAGACTATAGGGCAGTCTTGAACAATGTAGAAATAAAAGGAAAATGCTTGTAAATTATGAAAATATCTTAAGATTAGTGGAGTAATCTAAAATAGTCTGGATAAGTCGAGTTGTGTAGAGGTTTCTAGAGTAGGGTCAAGAAGGTTATCATCCATTAGGTTAGTGGCATATGGACAAATCTAGGCCATTGATTGCATAAAGTAGGACTATAAAATATAAATAGAGGTCTCCATTTTCATTTGTAACAATCAAGTTTGCTGAAGCAATTCAAGGGCTCACTTCTCTAAGTGCTATCTCTTCTTGGTGTGAGAGTACGCAAAGCTTTATGGTATGATTCTTGGTCTAAGGGTTATATCGCAACTAGGGAAGGATGCACATATTATAGTCGTGGTGCCACATGATCTAGAGCCTAGAATCAAGGGGATTAGCTCAGTTCGTGACTTTCAGCATTTTTATTGGGCTTCATCTTCTTAGGCTATAGGTAAAATCAATAGATGGCTTGTCATTTTCTGCATCCTCTAGTCAGTTACAAGCTCTTTAAATTGAGCAAGGATAGCCGCTGAAGCTTGTGAAGTTGCACCACAAAACACACTCAGTTTGCTACCATCCATAGGCATTTAAACCAGTAGAACCACAAAGATTCTCCATGTCAGATAGTTTAGTTCAAACAAACTCTCACATGAGGAGGAATTACACATGAACCTTGAGAAACTGCATTTCCCTAATCTCCAACATTATTCAGGTTTACAGCCATTAATGAGGCGATGTACAATTATATGCGATGAGGCCCGACATTGATATGGATTTTTTTAGACATTCTTGGACTAGAAGACTAACCTTTGATTTATGATGCTAACATAAAAATATACAGTAAAAAACTAATACAATAATAGTTCATGAATGTCGTTGACTTTCCAAAAACCATTTAGTGTCTACATCTATAATGAGGCCCACACAGAAAGATGGACTCACTCTGGCGTCTGGCCCTCATCTACAATAAGGCACATCATTTTAGCATATGGCTCACGGGAATATAAGTTCACATGAGCACCTCATTTATGGGGTTCAGGGCACAAGCTCAAAACCCCACAACTCCCCCCACTTGAGAATCACAAAGAAACACACCTTAAGCTTCTTCACTGTTGCATATATTTTATTAGAATTTTTTTCAGAATGTGTACACCTCTTGTTTCTTGTCATGGAAATCGTCAGAGAGACATAATATATTTAATGAATGCAAACATTTAACGGAAAGTAGAGTTCATGAACCTGAAGAGGCTCATTTTCATCAGTGGAGCCAAGCATTTCATTCACCAAAAGCTGACGTTCTGCAGGGCCACCAAAGCTTAAACACTTCTCAACCACATTTGAGGCAAACTTCTGTTGGCTCATTTGAACTATCTGTCCAGCTAATTTCTTGATAATAGAAGAACGTTCATGTGGCTTTCCATGCTCCAGAACATGCTGCTTCCAACCCGAGTAACAAAAAAATAAACAAACCATCAAAACATATAGCCATACAAATGCATGAATGTGTATGTCATAGAATAAAAAAGATTAGTATAAATTTCCCTTGGCTGGGACAAAGCTTTGACGATGATGACAAGGATATATATTTCCATTGAAAAAGAGAAAGTATACTGGAAAGAATAATAGCAACCAAATAAATGAGGTGACCGCAATGTTAGCCTCTCAACAGATGACTCAAGTTCAATGAAAAGGTTTTATATGCCTAATAGGCCACAATGGAGTGAACCACATAGAAAGGTGATATAAATTACAATGGATTCAAACCATTAAAGACACTGAAGAAGGAGAACAAAACATCAGGCAATTACAGAAATGTAACAGCAACTATTGGAAAAACCTTACAAAAAAATAAATCAATAAACATAATTCCGCCACTACCTACTACCTATATTCTTCATCTCCAACCTAATCCCTTCGTCATCTCTCCAAGCATATAAACCGAAAGCTACTCATCATTATTTATTTATTTCTATTTGTCTCCTGCCCCTGCCTCATCTCACCATGAATCTAAAAAAAAACCTCAAATCTCCAAAACACTTTCAGCAGGGACCAGGGGGTCCTTTTGTTCTGTTTTTTTCCAAATTTCCAATCCATACTCTTCTCTTTTTTTCTTTTTTTTTTCATTTTTGGGAGCAGTAATGGTAATGCATTAGAAGAAAGAAAGTCAAGAAAGGGGTACAAAAGGAATATACAAATAAAAAAAAAGTATATATAAAATCACAAACTACAACGAAAATAAAGTTGGCCTGTCTAGTGTATATTCTAAACTTTAGCCAAGGCATCTGCAGCCTGCCACCTCATTAGCCTCCCTTAGCCATGAAGTAAACATCCACCAAATGAATAATTATACTATCCTTCTTGGGAAAAGAGATATATAGAGAGAGCAATCTTCTTGTTACACAAACTTAAGAAGAATAATAAAATTGAATAGTTGTATAAGCCTTTGAGTGGTAATTGTATATTATCTGAAACGGATATTCAGAATAATCAACACAGTGAAGTCATCTTGTTTGTCTTCTCTTGAAGATGGGTCATGAGAATAAAACTACCTATGGCAGGAATATGCCATAGGAATCCTTGCAAAGAAGACAATTTAAAATCCTAAAAAGGGTTACAAACCTGAACAACATAGTTCCCATACTGATCCTGTGCCAGCATGCAAACATTCTGCAGTATCTCATCCATCATGATACGCTGGGTTGTCGGGTCACTGCAGTTCTCCAATACTCTCTGCAGTTGAAATGCAACCCATTTAAGTTTTGAGATCTTCTATACAGTTGCAAAATCAATTCATTTAAGTCCCAAAGAACTGGAAAAGATAGTTATAAAAGAGGGAAGGCCGAAATGCAGAACCTGTATGACACGACACCCATAAGGATGGGTAGACAATGTTACAACTTGATCATAAAAGGATGATATGATAAATTCAATTGCATCCTGGGGAATACATTCAATACGGTTCTGGATGACATGGTTCCCATTTTGATCACGTACACATCGCATGACATGGCCATCAAGCTCTGAAACGATTTTAGTGAGAAGACGGATCCTGGAGTTAAATACATGGTGAGAAGACGGATCAAATTTGCTGAAGTACTTGAAGATTTGGAGATCGAATATAAGCCAAACAGATTCTCATACAAGGATCTATTCCTTGCCACCAAGGGCTTCAGAGACTGTCACGCCCCACCCTTTACACATGCATGATATTGTCCGCTTTGGCCCATGGGCCTCACGGTTTTGTTTCTGGTGGGCCTCAATCCACCAAAAGGCCTCATGCAAAGTAAGGGTGCAAGCTCTCTATATAAACCCATTCACTTTCCTCTCTATAGTCGATGTGGGACTCCAGGATGTTACAATCCACCCCCTTAGGGCTGCACGTCCCTGTGCAGTAGCCTGCCAGTTCTTGTAGCCTGCCAGCCCTCTTGGCCCGCCCACATATGAACCCGCCCACTTGCACCAGGCCACGGCAGGGACCCACACTCGAACTAGTCGAGAGTCGGCTCTGATACCATTTGTCACGCCCCACCCTTCACACATGCATAATATTGTCCGCTTTGGCCCATGGGCCTCACGGTTTTGTTTCTGGTGGGCCTCAATCCACCAAAAGGCCTCATGCAAAGTAAGGGTGCAAGCTCTCTATATAAACCCATTCACTTTCCTCTCTATAGTCGATGTGGGACTCCAGGATGTTACAGAGACACTGAGCTTTTGGGGACTGGATGATTTGGTAGTGTGTATAAAGGCATATTAGCAACTTCCAAAATTGAAATAGCTGTGAAGAGAGTTTCTCATGAATCAAAGCAAGGGACAAGAGAATTTATTGCAGAGGTTGTGAGCCTCGGCCGCCTCCGCCATCGCAACCTGGTGAAGCTATGCGGTTATTGCAGGCGTAAAGGAGAGCTCCTCCTGGTCTATGAGTACATGCCTAATGGAAGTCTTGACAAATTCCTCTTCAATGAAGAGGGAACTCTGGGTTGGGCTCAAAGGTTTCAAATAGTGAAAGGAGTTGCTGCAGGACTGCTCTATTTGCATGAGGGATGGGATCAGGTTGTTGTTCACAGAGACATCAAAGCTAGCAATGTTTTATTAGATGGTGAGTTAAATGGCAGGTTAGGTGACTTTGGGCTTTCCAGGATGTATGATCATGGAACTGATCCTCATACTACCCGTCTGGTAGGAACACTGGGCTATCTCGCACCTGAACTCGCTAAAACTGGCAAGGCAACTACAGCCACAGACACGTTCGCTTTTGGGGTGTTTTTGCTCGAGGTCGCTTGTGGGAGGAGACCTATTGACTCCCATGAACCAGGGGGGAGGCCTATGTTAGTGGATTGGGTATCTGAATGTTGGAAGAGGGGGGAAATCCTAGAGGCCAAGGATCCAAATTTGGGAAGTGACTATGGAATTGAGGAAATGGAGTTGGTTTTGAAGCTAAGTCTGCTATGCTCACATCCCACACCAGAGGTCAGGCCTAGCATGCGGCAAGTTGTGCAAATTCTCGATGGTGATTTCAGTTTGCCTGAATTGTCACTAGACTGTTTTGATATCAGTGTTCTACCGGTGACGCAAATGGAATACACTGATGAAATGTTCATGTCCTACCGTACTTCAGGCCACTCGTCATCAGTGACAGACTCACTTCTCTCTGGAGGCCGTTGAACAACTTGCAGCTCTAATTAAAAGTTTGTTAGGATCTCTCTTTAGCTACCTGTCTAGTTTCAATCATATATTGTACTATGGAGGATGTCTGCTACAATCTCTGTTTCCTAGTGTTCTCCGCTACAGTCTCTGCCTCCTAGTGTTCTTTACATTTCCAAGTGTTATATATGTATTTTACAGTGATCCATGTGAGAGAAATACAAATCAGAAGAACGAAAATGTCTCAGCGCTGAAATTTGGACACTCCAAACTAGGCCTTGTGTCTGTATCATGTTTTGCCCGCTACTTCAATTTATATGGGGTTCAAACCCTAGGTTGCCAGGTGAGAATTGAAGCTTGTTTTCTACTGGGATAAGAGGTCGTTCTCTAATAAGTTATCGTTTTTATCTTGTTCTTTACCATATAACCTTTTTGTCTAGTTTTCTAAAATATTATTTCAAATTTGTTCCATGTCATAGAAACACATCCTTTTGATTTTGAAGGAAGCTCTGAAACCAGTTTATCACCCCAATCTCCCAACTTCTTAACACTAACCATTTCTGGACATGGTTAAAGCAACAATGGCACTTGCCCACTACAGGAAAAAATCAATAGAGAGATAACTTGCCTTTAAAACACAAAATAAATCCTAATCACCAAATATTTATGATCATACTTGCATACAATATCATCAACACATGCCTGTTATATCTAGTTCTGTTAGGTAATGAGCCATAGATAAAATATACAGTGAAGTCGAATGTCTTTGCTGACATTTATTTTCTAGAAAGATGGCAAATGATATTTAAGAGGTTTCTTTCAGTCTATTCATCGGTCCTAACTAACGGCAAATGATATTTAAGAGGTTTCTTTCAGTCTATTCATCGGTCCTTACTAAGAGGCTCAAAAAGTCCAGTGTGATTAGATTTTTTCTCTGCCGGCCGATAAAGAAGTGGATCAACTGAAGACACTTCCGGACAAGGACCAACATTGACTGTTTCAAGTGAGCATAAAACTATTATAAGGAAAATCATGTCACATGGATGTTATGTGTTTCATGATGGAAGTCTTGCATGAGCCCATAGTGGCCCATGGGTTGACACAAGGTTTATTGGGCCAAGTTCATGGCCTACTAGCACCCAATGGTATACCAAAGGAGCCCCATGCAAAAGTAGCCCATTGAGGCAATAAAATTAGAAAAGATTAATTAACTTACCTGTAGGATACTTGATGATGCGACCTAATTTATCTAAGTCACACATAGGTATGTCAATATATCTCCAATTACCTAGTCACCCAAAAGGTTTTCACTAAAACAGACCGAGTATGGAACCTTTTTTTTTTTTTTTTGAAAAGTTCTTTTTTTCATACCAATTCCCAATACAGAGGAATCCATACGTGAATATCCAATTACGCAAGTGTCATATCATATCATTATAAAAAAAATAAAAAGGAGTGTTAAGAAAGTGTGCAGCTGAGGTGTGAAAAGGTGCATTTCGTTGCAACATACAAATGTGGAGCACAACATATTGCTGTCTTGATCTTACAATACGTTACCTTGAAATTTTAAAATAGATTAGGAAAATTTTCCTAAAAGCACAAAACTTTTGGCCCATTTTCAAAAAAGCATATGAATATCAATATATTTACAAAACAATGTCTCATTTTGACTTTATTGATCATAATAATCATTTAATGAAATTAATTTTTTAGTCATTTGGAATCCCTTGTTTTCTAACCATCCATGCAGAACAGGTTGTTGAAGTGGGCTATAGGTCACTTGGGTTGAACTCAATCATTTCTCTTAAATAATTTATTAAAGGGAAAATTCCAAAAATGACATATGGGTATTGTTGTCATTTTTGAAAAAAATTTCAGAGCTTCTATTGGAACTCAAATTTTAACTCTTAACATACAATTTTTTAAAATTTTCTAAACTACCACTCCTCCCCTTCCCGACATCCCCTTCACCAACTCCCCACAACCTCTGCCCCCCCCCCAATCTCTCTCTCTCTCTCTCTCTCTCTCTCTCTCTTCCTCCCTCCCCCTCTCTCCCCAATGGGATGGTAACAAGGGGATCAGGCGGCAAGGGCGGGGGGGATTGGCCCCCGCTCGATTTCCCATCGCCGTCGACTAGGAGGGAAAGGGATTGGGAGGGAGGGAGGGAAGGAGAGAGAGAGGGGGGAGGAAGGGAGAGAGAACATAGAGGGGAGTGAGGGAGAGGAGTGAGAACATATCGAGCAGGGAGAGAGGGAGGGAGGGAGAGGGAGAGAGAATAGATAGGGGAGGGATTAGGCGGCGGTAGTTCAGTTGGCAATGGTGGCTAGGGGATTGGGTGGGAGGGAGAGAGAATAAAGGTGGAGGGAGGGAGAGAAAGAGAGAGAATAGAAAAAAGGGGAAGCAATGAGAGGGGTGGAGGTGGGGTGGAGTAGGGAAAGGGTAGTTTAGAAATTTAAAAAAGTTATGTGTGAGGAGTTAAAATTTGTGTTCAAATGAAGCTCTCAAAAATTTAGAGGCTTTTAATTGGCGTACCAATTTTTTCTCTCCACACACCATCCTTTTAGATTTTGTTTAAAATGACTAAATTACCTCCTCCCCCCTCTTCTTCCCCACGCCGCCTCCACCCCCTCCATTGGCTCCAGCTCCAGCAACGATAGGTGACAATAGTAAAGGGGGACTGCCCCTTCCTTCCTCCTCCTCCCCTCTCTTCCCCTCCTCCCCTCTCTCTCCATCCCCTTTTCTATTCTCTCCTCTCCTCTCTCCTCTCTCTTTTTCTCTCCCCACCCTCTCTCTTTCTCTCCCCCTCCCCCTCTTTGTTATCTTCCTCCTTGCCCCTTTGTCGGCTCCCTTTCTCTTCTCTCTCTCTCTCTCCCCCTCCCTCATCCCCTTCCCACTCCTCTACCCCTCTCTGTTCTTTTTCTCCCCACCGCCTCCCTCCTCCACACCCCCCCTCTCTTTTCCTCTCCCTCCCCCTCTCTCGTTCATCGAGTGGAAAGAAGGGGACGGATAGGGAGGCGCAGAAAGAGGAGGGGGAGGTGGAAGGAGAGTGGGGGCATTTGGGTAATTTTATGAACTGTTTTTAACTTTAAAAAATGATAAGTAGGGAGAGAAAATTTTTAAGTGCCAATAGCAACACTTAAAATTTCCCCAAAATAGTTTAGGGACTTGATATTTGGCTTAAGAAAGGAACTCTCTTCACTCACACATTTGAAATAAAAACTGTAAGATGATCCAAATGCTCCCACCCCCTTCTCTCTCCACTATAAAATTTTATTATGAAAGTAATAGGTTTTAGTCAGTTTTAATCCTTTTTTATAGCAACTATTTGGTTAGAGAATCTTTGGGTTATTAATATCAAAACCTCAACCACTTAAAATTATTACAATCAAAACCTCAACTATTTAACATCTCCAAATCATTACCTAGCCAAATATCTATAGTACATGTAAAAGAAAAACTAATGAAAGTGAAATTAGGTGAACAATCAAAATACATTAAAAGATTTATAAATTTATATTTTTCTTTAGTCTCTGTAAGATTGTTGCACTGACGTCTTTCTCTTCAATAAATCTTAATTTATAAATTTTTAAAGATGGTAAATGATGTATCTGAAACTCAACATACTGATTTTGCCTTATTCACTGTCCATGTTTCCTTCAACTTCATCCATTTTGACATGTTACTGTTGGGTATTATGTCTTGTATTCCGGTTTAGCCGGAGGAGTCTACTAGGTTAGCCAGGAACTGGTTTAAGGTCAAGGGTATTTTGGTAATTGTACCAGGATTTTTTTTGTGGCCAAGAAAGTGGAGATTATATATATGTATAATCTATAACCCTAGATCTGGCGCAGCTGAAGAGAGTGTGAGAGCTCTCTTGTCCGTGGTGTTTCCACACCACGTAGGTGAGACGATGTGAGAAAATGAGAGTCTCTGTATGCTTTACTTGCCACAGTGAAGATGATCGTCTCTATGCTCGTGGATGTAGCCCTGTTTGGGTGAACCACGTAAATCTCGGTGTTTCTTCTTGTGTGTGGTTGGTTTCCTTGTTGATCTTGTGATTCATGTGTGTGCACAATGGGTGATGTCAAAATTACAACAAGTGGTATCAGAGCCGAGGTAGTATTCCTTGGGTTTCTAAGCGAGGTGGAGATCGCTCGGTGGCTTGGAGGTTGTGCACATGAAGATCGACTGATTGAATCCTTTCGAAGGATTCGGATCTCTGTTTTTGAAACAAAGAAGAAGAGAGATCGGTTTCGTGATCTCTGGTTGGGCCACCATCGGAGAAGAAGAAGACGAGATTGGGTTCTCCCGTCTTGCTGAGATCGGAGGAAAAAGGATTCACATGTTTTCAGATCTTGGAGTCAATCGTGGCTGGTTTGATTTTCTGGTTTTTTCAGATCTCAGAAGGAGAAGACCAGAGCTTCTTAATCTCTGATGGGCCATAGAAGAAAATCGATTTCTCAGAGAAATCGGTTTTGGAGGCAAAGAAGGGTTCTCGACTGTGCTGGTTTTTTAATCGATCAGTGGACGATCAATTGCCTGCTGGACATCCTCGCTGGAAGATTGGCTGCCGGTTCTCTAGAAGAGGAAGACCGAAAGAAAAAAAAAATTCTCACCAGTCGATTTGTTGTCATCGTTGTCGTCCTAGTCGCCGGTAGCCGCCATTGCCTCCGTCGTTGCCGTTACCATCACCACTGCCACCTATCGCCGAGGAAGCAGACGGCCGCCTAGTTGCAGACAGAAGCGTCTATAGATTCGTCGAGAGGTTGAAGCCGTCGAGTTTCGGGTTGGGTCAGTTCGAACCTGATCCCCGTCGTGGAGAAGCACCCAGAAGCAGCAACAGGTTGGTCCGGGTTTTCGGGTCGGGTCATTTCTACCCAACCCATGGTGCAAGCCTAGTCAACGAGCAGCAGGTTCAGGCCGGGTCGGGTCGAGTCTGCCTGGTCCGTGTACAAGAAGCCCAACCCAACAGTTCAATCCAACAAGTCAACTAATTCGGGTCGGGTAAGACCTGACCCGTGTGTGCAGAGCCTAGCCCAGCTTGCCAGCAAACCACCGACGTCAGTAGCGTGACGTCATCCAAAGTGACGTCAGCACACGTCATCAGACAAGGTCAAAGGCCAGAGTTGACCAGATTGACAGCAAAAGTTTATTTCTACGATATCTTGATCGTCCGATCGGAAATCTGTTTGCACCTACGGACTCGTTTTGAACAGATCTACGTGATTGTGGAAGAAGATTGGTTGTTTGACGGTCAACGAGGAGTTTGACCAAAATCAGATGCGTAGAAAACCGTTTTTGAGATATCGGAGCCATCCGGAGTTGGATTTCAGATCCGTTTCTTCCAGCGTGCTCGTGGTGACGAGATCTACAACTTGATATAGAAATCTAGAGGAGATTTGAATAGATGTGGATTCTTGTCAGAATCGGGTCTACTCAACCTAGTTATTGTTACAAACCCAATAGTAGGAGCTGCCGGCCTAGTTGCAAAGGGTTTGCTGATTCAAACGAAGTTGTTCGTTTGGGGTTCATATGCTTTCTGGATCACATGTGATATTATTCATCTTGCCAAAGAAAAGCCAATGAAGAAGCAGCAAGGAGGAGCTGATGCATCAGCAGTTGTCATCTTCATAGTGATGTTGAAGATGGGGCAGGATGGTGAGTGATTCAGATATCGATATCACTCAAATTCGTCAATGGATTTAAGCTTTAAGTTCGAGGTGGAGTTTGACGAGAAGATGGACTTTGCTCAAATTTCATGTGCTGATTCAACATGTCAAAATGTTGAAGGAAGAAGTCTACATCGTCTGGTGCAGTGACGTACCATTCAGCAAGGTACGTGAAGACATTGCCGGTTTTATCTCCTAGTGGCTCAAGTTGTGCGGAATTCAAGCCAAGGTGGAGATTGTTAGGTTTTATGTCTTGTATTCCAGTTTAGCCGAATGAGTCCATTGGGTTAGCCAGGGACTGGTTTAAGGTCAAGGGTATTTTGGTAATTGTACCGAGGCTTTCTTAGTGGCCAAGAAAATGGAGATTATATATGTGTAATCCGTAACCCTAGATCTGGCGCAGCTGAAAAGAGGTGAGAGCTCTCTTGTCCGTGGTGTTTCCAGACCACGTAGGTGAGACGATGTGAGAGAATGGGAGTCTCTGTATGCTTTACTTGTCATAGTGAAGATGATCGTCTCTATGCCCATGAATGTAGCCCTGTTTGGATGAACCATGTAAATCTCGGTGTCTCTTCTTGTATGTGGTTGGTTTCCTTGTTGATTTTGTGATTCATGTGTATATACAACGGGTGATGTCAAAATCACAACAGTTACATCTTTGTTACTGGCCATGTTTTCTTCAACTTCATCCATTTTGACATGTTACATCTTTGTTCAGCATCAGAATAGACCGCTCCTTTTATTATTAATATTAATAACAATGCTTGGAGAATCTTAAGAAAATTAAGAATATGTACATAGGAAGACAACTAATTTAACTTAAGACGTTTTTCTCTTTTTTCCACATAAAATCTTTATGAAAATAGAAATATTTAAACATTTACTGATTCAAATTTAATTTGTTTTTAATATTTATAATTTTAAGATTGGAAATTAATATGTTTGTTTACTTCTGACTTATTATGCTAGCAATCAATACATTGATGTAAACAACCGGATGTTGAAGTAATTGGTTTAAATCATCGTTATTTTAACTTTAAATTAAAGCTCATATTGTTAAATTTAATTTATATAAATCACCAACTAAATAGTTATGTATTTATTTATTAAACTCTTTTTAAAGTTAGTCTCATATTTGTTACAATCTTCCAGGATATCGATTATGCAGTTTATTTTAAGCTTAACTTATCCTTTTCAGCCCTGGGGCCGTGCTTACTTTGCTAGTTTGGAAAACACACCTCCCGCTGCATAGCTGGGTTAAATGAGTACATGCACTACGAATATTTAAGATCATGACCCCAATACACAGCATTAGAGGAATTCATTCTTTGTTTGAAGATGAAAGGAATAAATAATAAATATGCATGAGATGATGCGTGCATTTGTACAACTAGAGAATGTAGGATAGAGAGGAAGATTAATATAATTTATCATGCAGCCCAGTCTTCTCTCAGTTAGTCCGAATTGCTGGACCATTTATTTTGTGGCCTAAGATGATTATATTGATCCAGCATTCTCTCACTTGGCCAATTAACCAAGTTCAAAAAAAAAAAAAAAACTATTTTCCCTTGTGGCATTGGGAAAAATAAACTAATTTTCTTTGATTAAAAAAGATATTCATTTCCTATGTAAGGTTTAGGAAGGCAAGATTCCTCACTCACGGCCTCGAGAATGAAATCCTTAGGTTTCAAGATCCTCTAGCTGCACAAAACACCCTAAGACCTGATATGATTTATATACTTCCCTCCCCACCCTCTTTTCCCGGGTGGCAATGTGTCAAGTCAACTTGAGCACGATAGGTGAAACACCGTCCCAATTTACATCGTCCTGACATACTCATTACTAGAGTCAAAATCTCAGCCAAACCCAGACTTAATAGGTCTAACCTATGAAGCACGAGCACCAGTACAGGTAAGATATTGGTACGCCGATACGTAAAATCTTAAATAAACATAATACGGATATGACTAGGGTACGTTCATTAAAAAATTATGTTTTTAAAATTTTAAATAATATGATACGCTAATAATTAAAATAGGTTCAAATCTTTATATGCTACAAGCCAACAATTACTCAATGCATTACAAATTCAACCTAATGAAAAAAAAAAAAAAGAGCAGCTGCAATTTTATTTTTTATATTTCATAATTCAACATTCCGTTTTTCTTCTTCTTCCTTCTTTTCATTTTTTTTTTCTATTAGAGATAAGGGGGTTGGAGATAGGTTGGGGTTAAAACATTTTTCCTTTTAAGTTCATTGAGAAGAACTACGGTTAAAGTCAAAAATTATATCTTTAGCCATTTCAAACTCTTACAAAAATTTTAACCAAAAATTTTTACAAAAGTACCGGAAACGTACTTATGTATAGACCCACCTATACCTACAAATATACTCATCTTATAAGCATAAATGTACCCATCTCGTACTTATAAAGTCAAAAGGTACAAGTGCATTTAACTATACCAATATGTTTTTTTACTGTACTTGTACCGAATACGTGTATATTTTGCCGTACCCCTGCTTCGTAGGTCTAAGTCATGCCAAAGTTGAAGGGTGATAGTTTATTTAGGTTCAACTGGCAATTATAGATGCAACTCAAAACTAGCTGATGGAATTAAAAATGTCAATCAAACCCAATCTAAAATTTTAAACTGTCAACTATAAACCTCGGGCTGACCGGGTTGTGAACTGCCAGTCTGCCACCTGAAGCAGCGCAGGGGAAGAAGATTAGCCAACTGGCTAATCTCCAAGCCAAAAGGCTTATGGATAAATTGTCTAGGTGTCTCACCAAAGACAAATAACTCTCTCTCAACTGAGAACCAATGCCCAAAGTTTTATTCAATATGAAAGTCTATCTCTCTTGAAGAGATTACAACCTTTATTTATAACTAAAACATTCTCTAAGAAAGGAAATACCTAATTCTAAACAAATAAGAGGTCCTAAATCAAATCCAACTGGACTTGCCAAATATCAAATAAACAACTAAAATAACTACTATTAATATAGTCCTACTACAAGTCTACTGTGTTTTGGGCCTGCGGGTGTAGACTTTTAAACGGGGCCCATTATTATGGCCTGCATCAGCTCTCCCCGGCTTGGAAAAACTCGACTCTAGCGAGTTGCTAGCTTGGTACTGCTCATATAAATCTGGATTGATCTTTTGAAAATCTGTAGCCGTAATCCAGGTAGCTTCAGAAAATGGTTTGCCTTTCCACTTCACAAGAAACTTGTGAAATCCTCCATTCTTGGTTGAAATGATCTGGTCATCAAAAACATCCTCAATTTCGTCTGGAGGGAATTGATGAAGAGGAATGCGAAGAGCTTATTCTTCAAAGGATTCATCATTGTGGTGCCCATGATATAATGTCAAATCTTCGACATTAAACGTGGAACTAATATTCATGTCTGCAGGAACGTCTAAAACATATGCATTGGAACTGATTTTCTTTAGAATCTTGAAAGGACCTGCACTTCGTGGATGAAGCTTCTTGTATTTACCTGCAGGAAATCGTTCGGGCTTCAAATGAACCATTACCAAATCACCTTCGGTAAACTCAACATGGCGTTTGTGAGAATCCGCGTGCCTTTTATATGCTTCATTACGTGTAGCGATTTGCCGGCGAACTTCATCATGAACATCTTTCATATGTTGGGCAAACTGTTCAGCATCCGGATTAGATCTAGAGTCAACTGGTAAAGGACTTAAATCAATAGGAAGACGTGGCGTAACACTAGTGACAACTTCAAATGGTGATCTGCCTGTTGTTCTGTTGACAGAATTATTATAGGCAAACTCTGCCATAGGTAAAATACGATCCCATGAAGCAACATGTTCTCCAATAAGGCATCGAAGAATATTTCCTAAACTCCGATTGACAACTTCTATTTGGCCATCAGTTTGTGGATGATAGGCACTTGAGTATTGGAGCTTAGTGCGCATCATGTGCCATAAAGTCTTCCAGAAGAAACTCATGAACTTTGTATCTCTGTCAGATACTATTGTCTTGGAAAGGCCATGCAAACGAACAACTTCTTTAAAGAAAAGAATGGCAATCTTCTTGGCATCCGCTGTGTGAGAACAAGGAATAAAATGTGCCATTTTGGAGAAACGATCAACAACAACAAAGACAGAATCTACTTTTCGCGCTGTTTTTGGTAAGCCCAAGACAAAGTCCATACTCAAATCTTGCCAAGGTGCATGTGGAATAGGAAGAGGCTGATACAAACCTGTATTCTTCTTTTGACCTTTTGCAAGTTGGCATACTCTGTATAATTCACAAATTCAGGCAACATCTGTTTTTAAGCGTGGCCAAAAGAAACGATCTTCCACAAGGGCTAATTTTTTATCACGCCCAAAATGTCCACTACATCCGCCACTATGCAACTCACGTATCATAAATTCACGGATAGATGTAGCAGGCAGACATAATTGATTTCCACGACAGAGATATCCATCATGAAGAGAAAACTTTGGATGTTCTGAACCTTCACCATTTAGAAGGGCTGTATAAATGTGACCAAAGTCATTATCAGCTGCATATTCTCTACGTATTTCTTCAAAGCCAGGAACATTGAAGGAAATTGTCGTAAGAATGTGAGTTCGACGACTTAATGCATCTGCGACTTTATTTTCCGTGCCAGATTTATGACGCAGAACAAAAGAAAACTCCTGTAGGTATGCACTCCATTTAACACGATTGGCGCTCATTTTCTTTTGAGAATTCAGGTGTTGCAAGGCTTCGTGGTCAGAGTATAAGACAAATTCTTTTCCAATGAGATAATAACGCCAATAACGAAGAGCTTGAACTACTGCATAATATTCTAGATCATAAACAGTGTACTTCTTACGGGAGTCATTTAATTTCTCACTGAAATAAGCAACTGGATGACCGTCTTGACTTAAGACTCCGCCAATACCTACATGGGAAGCATCATAACTAACTTCGAAGACTTTGTCAAAGTCCGGAAGTTTTAGAACTGGTGCCTCAGTCATTTTCTTCTTAATTTGCTCAAATGCTCGAGAGGCAGCATTGGTCCAAGTGAACTCTCCTTTTTTCATGCAATCAGTTATAGGAGCCATGATTGTACTGAAATTACAAATAAACCTCCTATAAAAGGTAGCCAAACCATGAAAACTGCGTACCTCATGTATAGAAGTGGGAATAGGCCAGTCAAGGATTGCTTTGACTTTAGCTGGATCAGGTTCAACTCCGCGGGCCGAGACAACAAAGCCCAAAAACATGACTGTGGAATTCAAAAATGTACACTTCTTCAAATTAATGTAAAACTTTTCTCTTCGAAGTGCACGCATGACATACCGCAGATGATCGAGATGATCTTCCTTTGATTTGCTGAAGATTAAAATATCATCAAAATATACCACAACAAATTTGCCAAGAAAAGGTCGTAGAAGCTGAGTCATTACTCTCATAAAAGTGCTGGGAGCATTCGTTAGACCGAACGGCATGACTAACCATTCATATAGTCCATTTTTGGTTTTGAATGCTGTTTTCCATTCATCTCCGGGCCGAATACGAAGTTGGTGATATCCACTCCTGAGATCAATCTTGGAAAAGACAGAAGACCCAGACATCATATCAAGCATGTCATCCACTCGGGGAATCGGAAACCGATATTTGATGGTAATTTTATTAATCGCTCGGCTATCAACACACATTCGCCAAGAACCATCTTTCTTTGGTGTTAAGAGGGCTGGAACTGCACATGGACTCATGCTTTCTCGGATATAACCCTTCTGGAGTAAATCTTCAACCTGTTTGCGTAATTCAGCATGTTCGGCGGGACTCATGCAATAAACAGGTAAGTTAGGAAGGGTAGATCCAAGGACTAAATCAATGGCATGCTGGATGTCCCGCATAGGAGGTAACTCATTAGGAAGCTCTGCGGGAATCAAATCTTGAAAATCATGGAGCAATGACTTGATTTCTGGTGGCGTAGCATCCTGTTGTTTATTATCTGCTTCTTGGGTTTCTTTAGGCACAAGAGCATAAACAACTCCTTGGTCTTTGCTTTCCATTTCAAACTTCCTCATAGAGAGAATATGAGGGTTTGATGGGGTGGTAGAAACCGTCGGAGAGGATGTTAATGGCGGCAATGGAAGAAGATCCACCACTTGTCCTTTCCATTTAAAAGAATGAATATGCCTTTTCTGATCAGTATGTACCTCTCGATCATATAACCAAGGTCGGCCAAGTAAAATGTGAGCAATATTCATAGGAATAATATTGCACCATATATCATCTTCATAGATGCCAATTTTAAAATGAACCAAGCAACGATGGGTCACAGGCATTGAATGATCATCTACCCAGGCGACCTTGTGAGGCTTTGGGTGCTTTTCAATGGGCAAATTGAGCTTAGTGATCACTTCCTGTGAAACAACATTCATAGCACTACCTCCATCAACAATTAAATTGCATAACTTACCTTTGCATCTCACGCGTGTCCTGAAGATTGAAGTACGTCGCCAATCAGCTTCTTCTTGTTCATTGGTGAGGAGAAGCCGACGTATAATAAGAACAGGACCACCTTCTTCTGCACCGGTAGCGGCATGGGGAGAAGGATCAGATTGAGCCTCTAGCTGTGGATCTGGCTGAGCTTCTGATTGGAAATGATCAGGAGGAGGCTCCATCTCAAGATGCTCATCATAGTCTTCAGACGAATAAGGATCTTCATCGCAATAATAAAGATTGCGAACTTGAGGGCATGCATTAGCAAAGTGTCCTGGTTGTCCACATTGATAACAACCATCAGTTCGTCGATCTTGACGAGGAGGTCCACGATTCCGCATATCTTGCTCCTGTGGCACTGTCCCCTTTTGATTTTGAGCAAAAGGACGCTGATTGGGGTGATTGTGCTGCGGTTTTGGAGGTGGACGAAAACCCGCTGGTGGAGGAGCACGATTATATTGAGAATTATTTTGATTGGGTGGATAACCTTTAGTATTCTGAAAGGCGGGGGTTCGACGAGTCGTTGATTCCCCGACTTGAGAACCAAATCGTCTCAAAGTGGAGGACTGCAATTCTAGCTCAACCCGTTTTGCCTTGTTATAAATATCATCAACAGTTTCAAAATCATGCATAAGGACTTCACGTCTTATTTCTTCTCGCAAACCTGTTCTGTACCGGTTGACTAGCGTGAAATCATCATCTTGAATTTTACACCGGATAACATAATCATTGAACTTCTCTGTGTACTCATCCAGTGATAAGGTGCCTTGCTTGAAAACAAAATATTCTTGCTGAAGGAGACTTAAATAATTGGAGGGCAAGTATTTACCTTCAAGTTTTTCACGCATATCATCCCATTGGGTAATAGCAGGGTGTCCCATGACAAGATTATTGTGCTCAATGCTGTGCCACTAAATACGTGCTGACCCTTTAAGTTTGACTTTGACAAAGGTAACACGCTGTGCATCATCCATATGATACCAAGAGAAATAATCTTCGAGGGAATTGAGCCAATCAATGAAAGCATTTGGATTGAGTCGGCCAGAGAAATCCGATATATTAATTTTGACTCGCTTTGTGATATCATCAAATTTTGGCGCAGCAGGTGCGTCTGCAGAGGGTCAGTAAGAAGACGCTGAATGAAATCATGCATAGATTCTTGCGGGCCTGTTTCTGCTGGTCGGCCGGAATTTTGTTGGTTTCCAGCGCTAGAGGATGCTTCGGCGGCAGGAGGCCTCTGTGAACCGCAGGACAGTTCTTCCAATGCATGTACTCTTTCAGTCAACTCGATTAACATGGCATCTCGCTGATGATCAGAAAATCTGCCCCGATATGACTGACCGCTGCAGGTTGACATTGCTTATAGAAAGCAAAGGAAACAAAAGACTTTTTTTTTTTTTTTGGATGTGGGCCTGGGCTAAACAGGCAGGCGGGTCAGATCTGGGTCTAAACAGGGCAGCTGCTGTGGGCCTGGGCGGAATCAGGCAGGCGGGTTAGATCTGGGTCAGGTCAGGTTAGGTCAGACCCGGACTGAAGCAAAGTGGCGGGTGTCGGGTCAGCAGGTTGGCCCAACTGGTACGGCCCAACAAGAAAATATCTCCTCTTGCTACAGTAATGACAGAAAAAAAAAAAATAAAAGACAACCTCACCTATCTCGTCTGATGCAGGAGGAAAGGATGCAGGAGGAAAGGAGAGACTCTGCCGGCGAGGGAGAGAGAGAAACTACCGCGGGCGATGGCGGTCTTCTGCCGGCGAGGGAGAGAAAAAGAACTACAGCGGGGCGTTGGTGGTCTTCTGCCGGCGAGAGAGAGCGAGTGACGACAGTGGGGCGATGGCGGTGGTTCAGCCGGCGATGGAGAGGGAGAGGTTGATGTCAGCCGGCGATGGAGAGGGAGAGAACGCTAGCAGGCAATGGCGCGTGTGCTCGTCGTCGCGGTGCGCAAGCTGTCGCGTCCGCTTCGTCTCTTTCTCGTTTTCTTCTGATGCTTCTTACTGCGATTCGGGTTTTTTTTTTTTAGCCGATGGTGGGGGACAGAAGAGGAATGGGGATCCGGCGAGGAGAGGGGTCGAAGTAGATACAGGGGGGGTGTGGATCGGGGATGAGGATGAAGGGAAGATGGGTCGGTGAGGATTGGGGGATTTCGGGATGAGGGGATCTGGGTGACAGGGATAGGGGTTTGGCTGGGTTGGGGTTTTGCGGAGCAGCGATGGCGAGGTCTCCGGTGGCAGTGGAGGAGAAGAAGGGTACTGAGGATGACGGATGAGGGAGATAAGGGATGGGGGCTTTCGGATGATGGGGTCGGCAGAGGGCTTGCGATGGGAGTTGGGATGTTGGGCGGGGACAGGGTGTCTCGACAAGAGAAGATGAGGATCGATGATTGACAGAGACTAAACAAACGATCGGTGGTTACCTCGAATCGGCGATCAGACGGCGGTCCAAGCGTGGATCTTCGGCTTTGATACCAATTGGAGCAGCGCAGGGGAAGAAGATTAGCCAACGGGCTAATCTCCAAGCCAAAAGGCTTATGGATAAATTGTCTAGGTGTCTCACCAAAGACAAATAACTCTCTCTCAACTAAGAACCAATGCCCAAAGCTTTATTCAATATGAAAGTCTATCTCTCTTGAAGAGATTACAACCTTTATTTATAACTAAAACATTCTCTAAGAAAGGAAATACCTAATTCTAAACAAATAAGAAGTCCTAAATCAAATACAACTGGACTTGCCAAATATCAAATAAACAACTAAAATAACTACTATTAATATAGTCCTACTACAAGTCTACTGTATTTTGGGCCTGCGGGTGTAGACTTTTAAACGGGGCCCATTATTATGGCCTGCATCACCACCGCTCCTGGCTCTGCTCAAGTCATTGAAAAAATGAAATAATAGGCTTGCACACTCGCAGCTCTTTGTCCCGGTCTCAGTCTAAATAAATACAAGTCTCTACCGACACCAACCCAGTACGGTTTACACCAAACAAATAACGGTGCTGCCCCAATCTGTGAGGGGTGTCTCTTGCTGTGAGTAAATGCACACAACTCACCCGAAAATAATGCATAATGGAAAATAGCGGAAAGCCATGTGTGAAAACGCATCTCTTCTTTAAATGCAGTGGGGCCATCTACAATTTGGACAGTGAGTTTCAGGCTTTGTTATGCTCGTGGACACCTTCAGAAGAAAATCTCTTAGTTAAATAGCTAATTATTATCCCATGGGACCACTAATAACTATTAGTGGAACAATTAAATGGTTGAAAATCACACCTCAAAAAAGTTATATTTTCTGCGTAGTCAATGCGGCATTTCATGTCTGATTGAAGCACATTTGTCTGAATCCTTCACACAAGTGTTTCATATCAGTCTGGTTGAAGCAACATTTGGCTTAATCCTCCACAGAGGTGTCAATGTCAACTGCTCAGGTTGGCAAGCCCGCACAAAATGTAGGGAGTTTTAGCTTCTCAGTACAATAGCTAAAACAATTGTTAGATTAAATCTAGGCTAAGCATATCAAGCACACACCACAGAAGAAGAAGAACAAACAATCACAATAACATAGAGCTTTTCTTTCTTTCTTCTCTTATTTTCTGAGAGTATAAATCATTTCTGATAGTTACATAGCAAATAGCGTTCAAAATTTAAAATCATGTTTCATGCCAATAAAGCTGATTTTATGAAGAGCTACCCTCAAAGCTCCTCTAATATGTACAAGGCCTAATGCCAATGGACCTTAAAAACTGGTATTTATCTTACTAGTAGCAGAGAGCTTCCTCCTGTGAAGCCAAAGGGGATCTCTCTCTCTCTCACACTCTCTTTCAAGACACAGCACTCACAGACTCTGTCTCTCTCTCCTCTACCATCCAATGTGACGCACAGAGAAAAAAAAACAACAATAAATTTGACAGAAGCAGAAATGAACAAAATTGACTGAGAAAAACAATTCAACAAAATTGACTTTGACTCCACTTCCAGCCGGGCAACCTCCCATGGACCCCAAAAAATAAAAGCAGAGAAAAAGATGAACAAGATCCAAGCAGAGAAACAGATGAACAATCATTAGGCATGT
This sequence comes from Sextonia rubra, assembly GCA_037013555.1. Taxonomy (NCBI): domain Eukaryota; kingdom Viridiplantae; phylum Streptophyta; class Magnoliopsida; order Laurales; family Lauraceae; genus Sextonia; species Sextonia rubra. Next base: position 131,119,938 of record JASUAD010000001.1, read on the forward strand.
AATATGAAACTTTCCAGCTAAATAGAATCAGGAGTAACAAGGATTCACACAATGTTCTCCAAGATTCTACTTCTGTTTCTCTTTCAACTTGCAGCTTCCAATTCTCAAGAATTCACCTACAATGGATTCCATGGCGCCTCCTTGAGCCTGGACGGAACAGCAGAGATCACACGAAATGGCCTGTTGAAGCTTACCAACGCTACAAAGCACTTGAAGGGTCATGCTTTCTACCCCACTCTTTTGCACTTCAAGAACGCTTCAGACGGTAATGTTCTCAGTTTCTCTACTTGTTTTGTCTTTGCAATCATCCCTGCACTACCCAACTTGAGCGGCGCCGGGCTGGCCTTTGCAATCACCCCTACAAATTTGCTGACCAACACCGATAGTGGATACTACATGGGTCTCTTCAGTCGCACGAATGATGGAAACCCCACAAACCACATTTTTGCTGTCGAGCTAGATACAGTTAAAAACATTGAGGTGGAAGATAAGGATGAGAACCATGTTGGAATCGATGTCGACAGCATCAGGTCTCGCAATTCCTCGCCTGCAGCTTATTCTGTGAATGAATCTGTACGCTGGAAGGACATAAACCTTTCAAGTGGAGAAATGATTCAGGCTTGGGTAGATTACAATGGTACAGAGAAAAGACTGAATGTAACATTATCCCCTGTTAATCTGCCTAAGCCTAGTTATCCTCTCATATCAACGACTCTTGATCTTTCACCCATAATTAAAGACTCTATGTATGTGGGTTTTTCCTCTGCCACTGGTCCAATCTTCGGATCGCATTATATTTTAGGATGGAGCTTTCAGATGAATGGAATTGCCAAATCACTTGATATCTCAAATCTTCCTAAGCTTCCTCGCAGGGGATCGAATGGGAGATCGAAATTGCTTTTGATTGGGGTGCCTATAATTGTTGTCGCTTCTGTATTAGCTATCACCTCTGGAGTTAAATACATGGTGAGAAGACGGATCAAATTTGCTGAAGTACTTGAAGATTGGGAGATCGAATATAAGCCAAACAGATTCTCATACAGGGATCTATTCCTTGCTACCAAGGGCTTCAGAGACACTGAGCTTTTGGGGACTGGAGGTTTTGGTAGTGTGTATAAAGGCATATTAGCAACTTCCAAAATTGAAATAGCTGTGAAGAGAGTTTCTCATGAATCAAAGCAAGGGACAAGAGAATTTATTGCAGAGGTTGTGAGCCTCGGCCGCCTCCGCCATCGCAACCTGGTGAAGCTATGCGGTTATTGCAGGCGTAAAGGAGAGCTCCTCCTGGTCTATGAGTACATGCCTAATGGAAGTCTTGACAAATTCCTCTTCAATGAAGAGAGAACTCTGGGTTGGGCTCAAAGGTTTCAAATAGTGAAAGGAGTTGCTGCAGGACTGCTCTATTTGCATGAGGGATGGGATCAGGTTGTTGTTCACAGAGACATCAAAGCTAGCAATGTTTTATTAGATGGTGAGTTAAATGGCAGGTTAGGTGACTTTGGGCTTTCCAGGATGTATGATCATGGAACTGATCCTCATACTACCCATCTGGTAGGAACACTAGGCTATCTCGCACCTGAACTCGCTAAAACTGGCAAGGCAACTACAGCCACAGACACGTTCGCTTTTGGGGTGTTTTTGCTCGAGGTCGCTTGTGGGAGGAGACCTATTGACTCCCATGAACCAGGGGGGAGGCCTATTTTAGTGGATTGGGTATCTGAATGTTGGAAGAGGGGGGTAATCCTAGAGGCCAAGGATCCAAATTTGGGAAGTGACTATGGAATTGAGGAAATGGAGTTGGTTTTGAAGCTAAGTCTGCTATGCTCACATCCCACACCAGAGGTCAGGCCTAGCATGCGGCAAGTTGTGCAAATTCTCGATGGTGATTTCAGTTTGCCTGAATTGTCACTAGACTGTTTTGATATCAGTGTTCTACCGGTGACGCAAATGGAATACACTGATGAAATGTTCTTGTCCTACCGTACTTCAGGCCACTCGTCCTCAGTGACAGACTCACTTCTCTCTGGAGGCCGTTGAACAACTTGCAGCTCTAATTAAAAGTTTGTTAGGATCTCTCTTTAGCTACCTGTCTAGTTTCATTCACATGTACTATGGAGGATGTCTGCTACAATCTCTGTTTCCTAGTGTTCTCCGCTACAATCTCTGCTTCCTAGTGTTCTTTACATTTCCAAGTGTTATATATGTATATTACAGTGATCCATGTGAGAGAAATACAAATCAGAGGAACGAAAATGTATCAGCGCTGATATTTGGACACTTCAAACTAGGCCTTGTGTCTGTATCATGTTTTGCCCCTGCATCAATTTATATGATGTTCAAACCCTACATAGCCTGGTGAGAATTGAAGCCTCTTTCCACCAGGATAAGTGGCCGTTCTCTCATGCTAAAGTCATCATTTTTATCTTGTTCTTTGCCATGTAACCTTTTTGTCTAGATTTCTAAAATATTATTTCAAATTTGTTCCATGACATAGAAACACATCCTTTTGATTTTGAAGGAAGCTCTGAAACCAGTTTGTCACCCCAATCTCCAACTTATTAACAATAACCATTTCTGGACATGGTTAAAGCAACAATGGCACTTGCCTACTAAAGAAAAATATCAATAGAGAGATAACTTGCCTTTAAAACACAAAATAAACCCTAATCACCAAATATTTATGATCATACTTGCATGCAATATCATCAACACATGCCTGTAGTATCTAGTTCTGTTAGGTAATGAGCCATAGATAAAATGTAAAGTGAAGTAGAATGTGTTTGCTGACATTTATTTTCTAGAAAGACGGCAAATGATATTTAAGAGGTTTCTTTCAGTCTATTCATCGGTCCTCACTAACGGCAAATGATATTTAAGAGGCTTCCTTCAGTCTAATCATCGGTCCTTACCAAGAGGCTCCAAAAGTCCAATGTGATAAGATTTTTTCTCTGGCGGCCAATGAAGAAGTGGATCAACTGAAGACACTTCTGGACAAGGACCAACATTGACTGTTTCAAATGAGCATAAAACTATTATGAGGAAAATCATGTCACATGGATGTTATGTGTTTCATGATGGAAGTCTAGCATGAGCCCATAGTGCCCCATGGGTTGACACAAGGTTTATTGGGCCAAGTTCATGGCCTATTAGCACCCAATGGTATACCAAAGGAGCCCCATGCAAAAGTAGCCTATTGAGGCAATAAAATTAGAAAAGATTAATTAACTTACCTGTAGGATACTTGATGATGCGACCTAATTTATCTAAGTCACACATAGGTTTTGTTTAAAATGACTAAATTACTTCCTCCCCCCTCTCCTTCCCCACCCCACCTCCACCCCCTCCATCGGCTCCAGTTCCAAAAATGATAGGTGACGACGGTAGAGGGGGATTGCCCCTTCCTTCCTCCTCTCCTCTCTCCCCCTCCTCCCCTCTCTCTCCATCCCCTTTTCTATTCTCTCCTCTCCTCTCTCCCCCTCTCTCTTTCTCTCTCCCTCCCCCTCTTTGTTATCTTCCTCCTCACCCCTTTGTCGGCTCCTTTACTCTCCCTCCCCACCCTCTTCCTCTTCCGTTCTCTCCCTCTCTCTCCCCCTCCCCTACCTCTCTCTATTCACTCTCTCTTCCTCTCTCCCCTTTTTCCCCTTCTATTTGTTAGGTTTATGTCTTGTATTCCGGTTTAGCCGGATCGGTCGTCTGGTTTAGCCAGAACCGAGGCTCAGGGTTAGGGGTATTTTAGTCATTGTGTATGGGTTTTCTTGGTGGCCAAGAAAGCGGGAACTATATATATTGATGTATTGTAACCCTAGATCCTGAGGGGATTGAGATGGGATCATAGTAGATAAGTTCTCTCCTCCCGTGGACGTAGGCATGGTTGCCGAACCACGTAAATCTCGGTGTCTCTTCTTGTGTGGCTTGTTCGTGTTGATCTTGTGATTCCGTGGATGCGCACAACGGTGAATGTCATATTCACAACAATTGGTAACTCGACCCGGATCTGTTTCAGAAGCCCATCTCCACCTTGGCTTGAATTCCGTACAACTCCGTACAACTCGAGCTACTAGGAGATAAAACCGGCAATGTCTCCACGTACCCTGCTGAATGGTACGTCACTGCACCAGGGATGCAGTCTTCTTCAACACTTTGACATGTTGAACCAGCACATGAACTTTGAGCAAAGTTCATATCCTCGTCAAACTCCACCTCGAACTAGAAGCTCGAAACCATTGACGAATCTGAGTGATATCTGAATCACTCACCATCTTGCCCCCATCTTCAACATCCCTGTGAAGATCCAATCGCCACAAGCATGCAAGTAAACAGATCGGGAATACAAGTCCAGATGACTCCATTGCAGAACAACCTCTGCCTCCGAGCGGTCAAAAACTCCATTTGACCGGGCCTCCGATCAACTGCTGATACATCAGCTCCTCCTTGCTGCTTTTCCGGCTTGGCTCTGGCAAGATGAATAACATCACATGCGATCATGTGATCAGCAAACCCTTTGCAACTAGGCCGGCGACTCCTATTATTGGGTTTGCAACAACAACCAGGTCGAGTAGACCCGATTCTAGCCTCAATCCACATCTGTTCAGATCTCCTCCAGATTTCTGCATCAAACTATAGATCTCGTCACCACGAGCACGCTGGAAGAAACGGATCTGAAATCCGCCTCAGGATGGCTCCGATAACGTAGAAACAAGTTTCTACGCTCCAATCGATCAAACCTCCTCCTTGACTGTCCAACAGCCAATCAACCTCTTCCACTGCGTAGATCTGCTCGAAACGAGTCCGTAGGCGCAAACGGATCTCCGATCGGACATCGGACGATCAAGATATCGCAGAAACAATTTCAGCCGTTGAAACTGGTCAAATCTGGCCTTTGACTGATGCTGACATCACTGCTGACGTCACTCTGCGCTGTCTGCTGGGCTTCTGGAGCGGACCCGGGTCGGGTTCACCTGACCCGGAACTGATCTGAACTCTTCTCGCTGGGCTCTGCGCACATGGGTCAGGTCGAACTTGAACTGACCCGGCCTGAACTTACTAGCTGGGCTGGACCGTCTGCAAACAATGGGTCGGGTCGGACCAGCTGTGCAAAGATGCGTTGAATGCAGTTCAAGACAATTCCTCTCTGAATCTGTGGCATAAGAGGCTTGGTCATATGAGTGAGAAAGGCTTGCAGATGTTGGCAAAGAAGGATTTAATTCCTTGCTCCAAAGGTATGTCCCTTGACCCTTGTGATTATTGTTTATATGGTAAACAGCATAGGGTTGCTTTCTCTTCGACATCAACATTGAAATCCAATGTGTTGGATTTGGTATATTCTGATGTTTGTGGTCCCATAAAGGTAGAATCATTGGGTGGCAATAAGTATTTTGTCACATTCATCGATGATGCATCCAGGAAAGTCTGGGTTTATCCGTTGAAATCAAAGAATCAAGTATTCCAGATGTTTCAACAGTTTCATGTCCAGGTTGAAAGAGAAACAGGTAAACTCTTGAAGTGTCTCCGTTCAGATAATGGGGTGAATACACATCCAACCAGTTCAAAAGCTATTGCTTGAAGCATGGCATTCGACATGAAAAGACAGTTCCTGGTACTCCACAGCACAATGGTGTGGCAGAGAGAATGAACCGCACTATTCTTGAGAAGATGAGATGCATGATAAAATTAGCACGGTTGCCTAAGTCATTCTGGGGTGAAGCCGTTCTGACTGCCGTTTATCTGATTAACAGATCTTTCTCAGTTCCTTTGAATTATGATCTTCCAGAGAGAAGATGGACAGGTAAAAATGTTTCCTATTCACATCTGAAGGTGTTTGGGTGTAAAGCGTTTGTACATGTACCAAAGGAGCAGCGTTCCAAGTTGGACGATAAGGCAGTGAGTTGCATCTTTCTTGGTTATGGTGGAGATGAGTTTGGCTACAGATTATGGGATCCAGAGAAGAGGAAACTTATCAGAAGTAGGGATGTGGTTTGATGCAAATAACTATCATGGTTGATGGATTTGTTCTTATGAGGGGATTGAGATGGGATCATAGTAGATGAGTTCTCTCCTCCCGTGGACGTAGGCATGGTTGCCGAACCACGTAAAACTGCTGTGTCATGTGTGTGATTGCTTGATGGTGTGATTGCTTGGGTAGATCGGGGTAGATCCGTTGATCGCAGGTTGTTTCCGTTGTGCCGCTTCTCCCAACACTATTCTCATACCCCACCTTTGCAGCAAGGGGATTGAGTGGCAACCTTGTTATAGGGGGATGCCCATTCTCCCCGCTATAGGGGGACACCAGATCGGCCTACTGCAAGGGCATGAAGGGAGAACAGAGTGGGAGAAAGAGAGGGAGGGAGGGAGAGGGGAGAGAGAGAGAGAGAGATAAAGGGAGGGAGAGAGTCTCCCTCCGTTGAAGCCACCGTTTGTCGCCAGAGGGTAAGTGGGGAAAGGGGAGGAGAGATGAGGGGGAGGCAGCGAAGGTAAGTGGAGAGAGAAGGGGTTTAGGGGCATTTGAGTCATTTTACAGATTCTTTTTTTTTTTTTTTGAGTCCTGCTATTTGTACTCCTCTTTCTTCTTTTCTTACACCAGCCAAAAAGAACCAAAAAAAAAAAAAAATCAAAACTTTCCAAAATTACCGTCACATATTCACACTATACACATTTCTCTCCCTTTTTCCCCTCCAACTGGCAAAAAGCTTCTATCGGGAGAGGGCTCTCCCTCCCTCTCTTTCCCTTTTCCTCTTTCTCCTCCTTTTTCCCCTTCTTCTTCCTCCTCCTCCTCTCTCTATTCTCTCTCCTTCTCTCTCTCTCCCTCTTTCCTCCCTTCCCCTTCCCATCGCCATAGCCGACCTCCCCGTAGAGGGGAGATCAGCATCTCCTTGCTAACTGATCTCCAACCGGTGACGTGGAGCTCCATCGGGGCTTTTCCTCTCCCTCCCCTCCCTCTTTCTTTTCCTTTTCTTTCTCTTCCTCTCCCTCCCTCTATTCTCTCTCTTTCTTCTTCTCCCTCCTTCCCTCCTTTCCCCTTTCTCCCCCTTCCCCGCCGGCTCCCGGCCAAGATCTTCGCGTAGCAGGGAGGCCGGGCAATCTGGCCTCCTTGCTGCGGGGAGATCTTGGTCTCCCTGCTGCAGGGAGATTGGATCATCTCCCTACCCGGTCTCCCCGAAGTCTCCCTGCAGCAAGGAGTTCGGGGTCTCCCTTTTGCTGGAAGACGGCGGAAATGGGGAGGGAGGAAAGAGAGAGAGAATAGGGAGAGGGAGAGAGAGAGGGAGACGAGGAAGGAGAGGGAGACGAGGAAGGAGAGAGAGGGAGGGGAGAAAGAGAGCCGCCGACCATGAGTTGATTGCCGGCCGGAAAAAGGAGAGAAGGGCATTTAGAAAAGTTTTGAATTTTTTTTTAATTTTTTAACCTGTGTAAGGAGAGAAAATTCTGTATATGTTTAGAAGCTCCCTTTCTTTTAAATGTGAAGCGAAGAGAGTCCCTTTTTTAGGCCAAATAGCAAGTCCTGTACTTTATTATTTCCGAGTCAAGCCCGGAGTCGGGTCGGTCCAGTTGAGTCCATCTGAGTCGAGCTGAAGTCCAAGCACATACATTTGAGTCCGTTCCGGGTCTCCTATCATTCCAAACCCCGCCCACCACCACCCCCCCCCCCCCCCACCCCCCCCCCCCCCGCGCCCCTTCTCTCTCTCTGCAAGGTTTTTGACGAAGAAGAAGAAGAAGAAGAAGAAGAAAACGACCAGACAATGATCCGTTTCGCTCTCAGACGAGCAGCGACCTCTGCATCACCTTCTCTGTCCCGCCTTCGGAAACCCCTCTGGGGCTCCCATCCCTCCACCGTCAGATTTTTTGGAAGTGGAACCAACGGCTCCGATGCCTCCAATCCCGTTGCTCTCCAGATGATCAACTACGCCCTTGGCCACGCCAGATCCCAAAAATCAGGTCCCCCGAATTCCCATTCTACCCCCACCCATTTCATTTAATGCCCCCAAAACCCTCTCTCTCTCTCTCTCTCTCTCTCTCTCTCTCTCTCTCTGTGTCTGAAAGCTTTTGTATTTTGAGACTTTTTCAGAGGAATCATATGCACAGGCCCTTTTGGTGCTGGAGCAGGGCCTTGCTAACTTGCGCCAGGCTGAAGGTGTCAACGAAGACGGTGTTGGGATGGTCTTGCTCGCCATGTCAACCTTACTGTCAGAAAGGTTTCAACTTTTTTGAATTTGTCATCTCTTTCATTTTGTGATTCTCCACTAACCCATGTGATCGCTTTCCTCAAATTCAATCCTCCCTATGCTGGATGACCAGAACGGCACTTGTCTTTTTCCTTTTTGGGCACCTATGAGATTGCGAGTGGTAGCAATTTTCACTAAATTTGTAGCCCATCGTGTTTGACCAACTTGAGGTTCGCCACGAGGAAGAAATGGTAGTACCCTTTGAACAGGCAACTGTCATTGTCTACCATTAATTCTTAGAAAGGACTACGCCGAAACAGATGGGTCATAGTTTCTTCCTCTGCTCAACAAAGGAAACAACAATGCAAAACTGCAGGAGTCGAGATGACTAATGCAAGAATCTTTACAATGCTCCCTTGAGGACGTCTCTCAACTCTTATGAGGGACATTACACGGAGCCCCCCTTTTAGGCACGTGGAACCCCCTATGGTCATTCACGTAAAGCACAAGCTCAAATTTGATGCTTATCCAACTGTTACTCACTGTTGGATTAGATTCCTAAAAGTATGATGTCTTCTAAAATCATTTTACTTGAAGGTCATGGATCAAGGGTCAGAATGATCTATTGGGGTTGATATTTTGCAAGCCATCAGGTCTCGTTCTTTTCATCTCCCAACTCCTCTTGATTGTCATAGTCCTAGGTGGGCCGCACAAAGCTGACTCTCACAGTTGTCTCTCTTGGTTGTCTTTTAGGGGAGCACAACGCATATATCATTTTTTGTTAAGTTGTCACGTAAGAATCTTGAAATTTGTAGGTAGTTCCCAATAATGGGGCCTTCATGCCCATGCCATTTTGTGGTAGGGAAAAGTTCACTTGAAGTTTTGGTCAAATAGAATGCCTCAAACTAACAGGTGCTCAAGATCACCAAACAAGTTTGTGAGGGTAGCATGAGGACAATGCAGATTTAAATTTAAAGGAGCAAAAAGTTTGGATTTTTTTTGAGAAGTTACCCAATTTGCGCAAATTTTCCTATCATTTTCTTCAAATGAAATTACTACACAGAAATCTAATCTAGAATAACCTCCAATAGTGGGATTTCTTGTTCCTATGAAGGGTTAAGGCTCACCCCATTTTACCACCCAACTTATCAACACAATTCCTTTTTTTTTTTTTTTGGTTCGAATGATTAGAGAATTTTATCAACACAATTCCTGGTAATTGCTTGTTTTCCATGCTTCACAAAATATTATAATCTGAATACCTTGAAATTCAATATCCCTCAACCAAATATCCTCCCAAGACCTTACCCTATCCCTTTTGTTTCACCAAGAAAATTTCTCATATATTTGAGTAGCTTTTTTTGAATCTTATGTGAGGGAGACCCACTTTGGACATGTCTGGTGATTTGACCGTTCCAGTTCCCCGAGTAAATTTTCTGTTTGTTCTGTTTTCCATTCCATGGAAAGTTTCTATGTTTCTTCTCAAGCAAACTTCACACTTATGAGGAATTTGAAGAGTGATAGGTAGTAGGTAGAATGGTGGATTTTTAATGAGTGTGTTCCATGCTCCAAGACACTTATCCAAGGATTTGGCTCAGGATACAGAATGGAGACAAACTTCATGTGGCCAACCCCAACATAGTTGGAACAAAGCTTTGATGATAATGATGATGATGATCCATGGACCAATGGGTTTCAAGTGTTTGACTGTTCACTTCTACTTTTGGACAACCCTTGATGCTGGGTTTTGAGGAAAGGGCATGAAAAGTTGTAAAACATTAATAGATAGATTCAATGATTAGATTTCGTAGTATGAGTCGTTTGATCAACTTGATTTTGGAATAACACTATGACTGAAGTTGGTGTTATCTATGATGCCCAGATATGGACACTGGCACAAGAAACAGGAATTCAACACGGCAACTTCAGAAATTTAGGACATGCAGAAGGGTATAGTATCACTTAAAACACGATACAGACATGGGATACGACACGGATGCCGGTATGAATATCACGTTTTAGTAGTATGTGATAGTTCATGCATGAACTACCTAACAACCAATTACGAATCATCTTCAACTCACTAAAAACCAATAACAAAATCAAATGGAACTGCAATCAATAAGAATCTTACCCTGAATTTGTCGCAAGTTGTCCTAAAGCACAGGTAGCTCCCAGTGAAGATTCTCCTGAGATGTTATCAGCAGCGGCTAACGCAAATGATTTAGAAGAACCATTTTTCTCAGATGCCTTAAGTGCCTTCTAGTAGAAGTCCTTTGCCAAAGTAAAATGGCCCGTGGCATGTAAAATTTCACCATGCAAGAGTGCAACATTTCCTGTAAATTTTGAAAATAGTTACTTGTTCGCATTAAGACATATCATGGATGTTTGGTTGTAAGGAAAAGGATTGATGATCCACCGTAGTTTGCTGATGCAAATGCTTGCATAGTAACATATACATGGAGGCATAAAAAATTTCAAACCATTCAAAATACTAGAACCAACAGCGGATGGGGCATGGCCCAAAAACAAGATTGATTAGTCAAGCCTTACCATGAACTCAGCATTGGTTCCATACCCCATAACAGCAGGGAAAAATACTGGCACATAGAAATGACAGGGCTGATGTATATTAGTGTATTAACCTTTTTTTTTCTATCAGTAACGAAACATTTTCATTGAAGAAAAAATGTAGCCCTAACATATATATTAGGTGTTCATAATAACATGGATTAAAGAATTCAATCAAGATGTAGCCCTAAAATTTCAACTGTACCATTTATCCTCCAGTGAATCATTGAATTGGCACATGCAAAAGTGTAACTCCGCTAATACAAAAAAGACTCAAATCAGTAATTTCTTGAACAGAAGCAAGCAATAAGAGGGATCAAAGCAAGAAGAGTTCTTAACCTGATAACAATATTGCCAAGAACAAGCTCAACTAGCCCCTTAATAGTGTTAGCCTGTATATAAAAATCCTGTATTGCATTGCCTTCATTTTCAGGTTTGCATGTGAACAGTTGCAGGCATTTATCTGCAAATTGATGAAGTAACATCCTTAAGAAAAAGTGTTTTTAAATGAATCTTAACCCACATATTTATCATAGCATTTATAACCATCATTACAAACCTGCCCTGCTTCCAACTGTAGTCCGATAAGACCTTCATAAGCAGCAACTGCAAGATATTCAAAGAAAAACATAATTACACCCCAGATCAATTTGTTTCAGAATGGTAATTGGTAACCATATCATTAATTTCGCCATCTAAGGACTAGGATTCAACAGTAACAGTAGAACACAAAGGGCAAAGTTGAGACGTGTATGGGTACCAATGATCAGGCCTGATTCAGACCAGGCCCAGAATCATCAATTTGCGAATCAATATTGACAATGCTGTTTGTTGCTTGCATGCAATAATAGATTGTCATTTTGGAAGGGCCAATAAAAAAAAATAACAATAAAAATAAAAAATTCTTAAAATAGAACAAGTGTAATGTTGTAGACCACATCATGATGGAGAACACCATGCGAGTGGCTTATTTGCTCAGATCATCAAGAGTCAAGAATCAACAAACATGCTACATTGCATGCTGAACAAGAGAATACCATTACTCTTGACCAAGAAGTGTACAATGACTATCTTCTTCAACAAAAGTCGAGCTAAGTAATGGCTTTCAGTGATTTACCCTTTCCATTTAAAACATGCGTCACAAATATTATCTTTGATGCAATATAAAAAAATTTCCATCCGATGGCTCAGCCTCAATTGTAACCAGGGTCAGATTGGGATAGACTAGCTGACTTAATGTGGATTTCTCAAATTGCAAAATTACAGATCAAACAAAAATCCTTAGCACAAAAAGATGAACTAATCCAAAAATACATTGGCATATTTTTAGAATATGACCCCACCATAAAGAATTTGAGATCAAATTTACCTCGGGATGGGTACATTTGTGGGTACGAGATGGGTTATGTACATGGGTATGTTCCCGGTATGTTTGTAAGAGTTTTTTTTTTTAAAGCTTTTGTAAGAGTTTAAAAGAGCTAAAAATGTAATTTTTAACTTTAGCCTTAACCCTTCTAGACGAACTTAAAAGGGAAAAGGCTTTAGCCTTAGCCCATCTCCAAACCCCTCATCTCCGGTAGCTAAAAAAAAGAAAGAAAATAAAACAGAAAGGAGGAAGTGTGGAGCAACATACAAGCAGGCCCATCAGCATAGGCCCCATGATCTAGGCCTATTAGAAACTACAATCCAAGCACATCAGAAACTACTCATGATCCAGGCCCATAATGCTAGTATCTCATATCCCACGGGTGGGATCTTGGTCAAACTATTGTATGATGCACAGCTACATGATTTGTAATCATTTGTACAGATTCCTTATTGGTTGTAATTACATATAGTTAGGATATCTTGATATCCTGTAAATAGGACACAATATCAATATAAAGTCTCTGTTGATGCTCTCTTTGAGTATACAAAGTTTCTCAAAATCTTCTCTCTTCTCTCTCTTTTTATGATGAATGTATGGATCTATAGATCTTGATAAAGATAAGAAGAAGAAAGAAGGAATGCTGGATTATAAAATATAAAAAATAATATTGCTTCTCTTTTTTATTTTTTTTTTTCATTGGGTTGAATTTGTAATGGTATTAAGTAATTGTTGGCTTGTTGCATCGAAGGATTCTAACCTATTTTAATTATTAGCATATTGCATTATTAAAATTTTTAAAAATATATTTTTTTATGGGCGTACCCCTGTTGCACCCGTATTGTATGTTTTTAGGATTTTTCTGTATCTGCGTACCCATACCGGTACCCGTGCTTCATAGCTGGTACGTTTTTTGCCATTCCTTTACCGGGTACGTACCTGGTATAGGTACGTGTATATTTTGGAAATACCCATGCTTCATAATATGTAACTAGCTACTATAAGTGGGTCCTTGGAAATCTCAGTCTAAAGTGGGGTGATATGGTCAAACTTATAATTTTAAAAAATTTTAGCTATCAAAATTGAAATGGAGGGAGGAAGAGAAGTTTCAACTTGGTTGTTTTGTTTTAACTTTTTTCCCCTCCCTTACTCTTGTCATTGGGTTGGATCTCAACTGACCAGTGTCTATTTTTGTCTCTGCAGAGAGCAATTCGATGATGCTGTGGAAAAACTTCAGATGGTACTTGGTCTGGGTCAGTCTTCTTTGGGCGTACGAGGTAAATTTAATCTCTAATGTTTTATGGTGGGGTCATATTCTAAAAATATGCCGATGTGTTTCTGGATTTAGTTCATCTAAAAATGATTTTGTGTCAAGGATTTTTGTTTGATCTGTAATTCTTCAATTTGAAATATCCACATTACGTCAGCTAGTCTATCCCAGTCTGACCCTGGTTAGAATTGTGGCTGACCCATCTGATGGAAAATTTTTTATATTGCATCAAAGATAATATTGATGAGGCATGTTTTACGTGGAAATGGTAAATCAATGAAAGCCATTACTTAGAAGAAGAGAGTCATTGTACACTTCTTAGTCAGGAGTAATGGTATTCTCTTGTTCAGCATTCAATGTAGCATGTTTGTTGATTCTTGACTCTTGATGATCTGAGCAAATAAGCCACTCACGTGGTGTTCTCCATCATGATGTGGTCTATGACATTACACTTGTTCTATTTTAAGAATTTTTTATTTTTATTGTTATTTTTTTATTGGCGCTTCAAAAATGGCAATCTATTATTGCATGCAAGCAACAAACAGCATTGTCAGTATTGATTCGCAAATTGATGATTCTGGGCCTGGTCTGAATCAGGCCTGATCATTGCTACCCATACACATCTCAACTTTGCCCTTTGTGTTCTATTGTTACTATTGCATCCTAGTATTTAGATGGCAAATTACTGATATGGTTACCAATTACCATTCTGAAATAAATTGACCTGGGCTGTGATTATGTTTTCTTTGAATATCTTGCAGTTGCTGCATATGAAGGTCTTATCGGACTACAGTTGGAAGCAGGGCAGGTTTGTAATGATGGTTATATATGCTATGCTAAATATGTGGGTTAAGATTCATTTAAAAACACTTTTTCTTTAGGATGTTACGTCATCAATACTTGCAGATAAATGCCTGCAACTGTTCACAAGCAGACCTAAAAATGAAGGCAATGCAATTGAGGATTTGTATATACGGGCTAACACTATTAAGGGACTAGTTGAGCTTGTTCTTGGCAATATTGTATCAGGTTAAGAACTCTTCTTGCTTTGATCTCTCTTATTGCTTGCTTTTGTTCAAGAAATTACTGATTTGAGTCTTTTTTGTATCAGCGGAGTTACACTTTCGCATGTGCCAATTCAATGATTCACTGGAGGATAAATGGTACATGGGTAAGTTAATACAGTTGAAATTTTAGGGCTACATCTTGACTGAATTCTTTAATATATGTTATTATGAACACCTAATATACATTTTAGGGCTACATTTTTTCTTCAATGAAAATGTTTCGTTACTGATAAAAAAAGTTGATACACTAATATACATCAGCCATGTCATTTTTATGTGCCAGTATTTTTCCCTGCTGTTATGGGGTATGTTACCAATGGTGAGTTCATGGTAAGGCTTGACTAATTAATCTTATTTTTGGGCCATGCCCCGTCCGCCGTTGGTTCTAGTATTTTGAATGCTTTGAAATTATTTATGCCTCCTCTATATGTTACTGTGCATGCATTTGCATCAGCAAACTATCGTCGATCATCAATGCTTTTCCTTACAACCGAACATCCACGATATGTCTTAATGAGAACAAGTAACTATTCTCACTATTTACAGCAAATGTTGCACTCTCGCATGGTGAATTTTTACATGCCACTGGTCATTTTACTTTGGCAAAGGACTTCTACCAGAAGGCACTTAAGGCATCCGAGAAAAATGGTTCTTCTGAATCATTTGCATTAGCCGCTGCTGATATCGTCTCAGGAAAATCTTCATTGGGAGCTACCTGTGCTTTAGGACAACTTGCGACACATTCAGGGTAAGATTCTTATTGATTGCCGTTCTATTTGATTTTGTTATTGGTTTTTAGTGAGTTCAAGATGATTCGTAATTGGTTGGTAGGTAGTCTGTAGTTTTAAGTGATGCAATCTGGGCCCCACAAGTGGTTTCATTCAAATCTAATTAGATTAGGATTATGCTATTTTATTAGTAGCTTTTTAATTGCATTATTAGGGAAGTTTTTATTAATAGATTAGGGTTTGCTTAGGCATTAAATTTGCTTTTATTATATATATGGTATTGTGGAGAAGAAATTCTCATATTTGATTATTGAATAGATTTATGGATTTTATTCTGGAGGTGTGACCTCGTGTGTGTAGTTTTCGCGACAGTTTGAAGTGTCCCCAGACGCGTACTTCGGCACCCCTATGCAACGCTAACCCTAGGGCTATATTAGATTGGTATTAGAGTCGAAGATGCCACGGTCATCAGCATGACTGCCCTATCCATCGACTTCCCCCCTTCCTCTATCCATCTTATTCATCAAAAGAAAGCCCCATTGCCATCGCTGCAACAGTCACCCTAAAACCCTAATCCCATCACTACACCACCTCTACACCAAAACTCCATTCCAACTGACACCCAGGCCCCTAAACTAACACTGCCCATCTCCTTCACCCCAATCTCCAAATCCCAAACTAGTCCTGGCGAGAAAAAAAAAAAAGAAAGTCGTGAGCCTTACCCAAAACCCCAAGTCCTACTGAAAACCACCACCCTTTGCCATACCCGAACATTGCACTGCAACGGCCCCCATCTTCTATCGAATAGCTAGCCCTCCATCTATCGAAACCAAAACATCCTCACATTCCCCTATCAGACCCCTTACATTTGCTCCACAGGCACCCAGAACCCATCGGCCTCTGCCCTCCTGCTGAAAAACCATCTGACCAAAACCCCCTCCACCCACTTTCCCAACCTTAGAGCCCTACTCACCCTTCGACACTGTTTGAGAACCCCACCCAGAATCCACAGAGAGAGAGAGAGAGAGAGAGAGAGAGAGAGAGAGAGAGAGAGAATAAAAAAGAAGAACAGGAGGCCTACCTGATCGCTGTCCACATGCCGCACGCTTCAAGCCGTTGACACCGTCCGCCATCATCTCCAACACCTTTGCCATCACCCAAGCCACCGCCGCTGTCACTAGCCGTTGTCGTCAAAAGCCATTGTCGTCAAAAACCATCAATGCTGCTTCATCATTGTGTCGTCAGAGCCTCGCCTTGCCTGCCATTATTCACTGCCGATTGCATCTAGTGTTGGTCAGAGAAGAGGCAATTGGCAACCATCCAATCCAGCAACGCCATTTCCATCTCTTGCTTGTGTTTTTGCTGTTGGAAGGAAGCAGAACCAACAATAGGCTTGCAAACACTTTTTCTTTCCTTTTTGAGTTGTGGGAATCAAAGGATCATGAGGCAGTAGATACTAAAAGTGCCTCGCGTGCATTACGAAAGTGACCGTGCATTCATTTTTTGTTGTTGAGCCCGAACTAGATTTAGGTTGTAGCTGGATCAAGTCAGTTCAATTTCAGCCCACATGCAAATAAAGTCCATCCAGTTGTATTGCCTTAATCATCATTGCATCAATAGTTGAGCAGTTACAGTACTTGATCAAATTTGACGGCCAAAAATTATTTTCGTGATTTTGGAACCATTTGAAGCTCGATTTCAGATCTGTCTTCGCTTGTGTCCTCGTGGAAAGCAAATCTACACATCAAGTCTATCAGATTTAAAATTTTCATTTAAATTAAAAATGCCTCCTAAGAAGCTAGTGGAAGCTAAAGCTTCATCTTCTTCACTTGAAGATTTGGCTTGTGCCATTAGAGATTTAACTACTATAGTTAACAACATGCAAACCACCCTGGAACGACTGGAAACTAGAGTGACAAAGTTGGAAAATGCTCCGCGTGGGGATCACAATCGTGATGATGGTGAAAATACTCGAAATCAACGAGATCCACCAGTTAATAATCTTGATCGAGATTTAGGAATTAAACTCGTGATTCTTAAATATGATGGAAAATTACAGCCAGCTGAATTTATTGATTGGTTTGTGTGTGTGGAAAATATTTTTGCACACAAACTAATGAATGAGCACCACAAAGTTGCATTGGTTGCCACCCGATTTAGTAACTATACGGCAACTTGGTGGGTTGAATTGTAAAGAAAATGGAGAAATCAAAATATGGACCCTATTGAAACGTGGACTAAGATGAATAATATTTTGAAAAAAAAATTCCTCTCCATCAACTATGCAAGAGATCTACGTTCAAACTTTTAGAACTTAAAACAAAGATCTAAGACCGTTGTTGATTATTTTGAAGAATTTTTTGACTTTACAAGCTCGTTGTGGTTTGAATGAAGATAATGATGTGCTTGTTGATAGATTTTTCAATAGGTTGAGAATAGACATTCAGCATATCCTCGCATTCCAAGATTTTGATAATGTCGATGAACTTATCCCACATGCCGTCAAAATCTGAGGGTATTGCAAATCATCATGCACAAAAGTCCAAATGAGTTCCGCCAAAGAATTCATCTCCGTAAGATACTAAACCCAGTGGTTTTTTGGGACAATTTTTTGCAAATACTAAAGGTCAAAATAGGATGATTTGTTTTTATTGTCAACAGTCAGGGCATCACGTGGCGAAATGTCCAAAGCGCATACATCTGATTGAGATTGAAAATGATCTTAAAGATACCCTAGATGACTCTAAAAGTACTGAAATTGATCCCAAGGGTACTGAAATTGAGGAAATTGAGGAAACATACACAAATACCACAGGTGAAACTCTCATTGTCATCAAAGAGACTTCACTAACTATTGAGAATAAATGGTTGAGGAAAAATATCTTTCGTTCTGTAGGTACAGTTCTTGGACAACATTACACAGTTATTGTTGATGGAGGAAGTTGCGAAAATATCATCTCTTGAGCTCTTGTGGATGGCCTCAAGTTGAAAGTTTACAAGCTTAATTACTCTTATTTTGTCAAATAGCTGATAACAGGTGATCAAGTGCATGTTCGACATACTCGTAAAGTTACTTTTGCCATTGGTGAGAGTTATAAAGATACAATTTGGTGTGATATGCTATCTATGGATAGTGGTGATATCTTATTAGGCCACCCATAGATGTATGAAAAAAATGGAATTCATGGTATGCGCGAAAACACATACATTTATGCATGGTGAAAAGCAAGTTACACTTTATCTTGACAAACCGGAGCCACCAAAGAAGAGTTTTCGGGCAGTTGCGATAAAGGAAGTACTTCATGTTCACCACATTTACAGAAGTAATCCGAAAAAGACTGGAGTTCGAGGACAAACTCTTCTTTCAACCCCTAGAGGATGATGTAGTTTGGGCTCCACAAGTGGTCCCATTCAAATCTAATTAAATTAGGACTATATTATTTTATTAGTAGCTTTCTAATTGCATTATTAGGGAAGTTTATATTAATAGATTAGGGTTTACTTAGACATTAAGTTTGCTTTTATTACATATATGGTATTGTAAAGAAGAAATTCTCAAACTTTGATTATTGACTAGATTTGTGAATTTTATCCTAGAGGTGTGTCCTTGTGTGTGAAGTCTTCTTGATGATTCGAAGTGTTTCCGGACACGTATTTTGGCACTACTATGCAACCCTAACCCTAGGGCCTACATCAATAAGGTTATATATCTTATAAGGTACAGCAAAATGGTTTTCCTTGTCAGCATGACAGAAACTTTTATTCTATCATTCATGTGTTCCATAACAGTTTAAAAATAAGAATAATAAACAAAGTGAATGGGGGTGACCCAGACGATGGCCCATTATATAATCTCTTTTACAAACTCTTTTCCTATGATTAGGTTATTACAATCCTTAATTCCCTAAATCAACGAATTATAATAAATCAAGAATCCAAATAGTTATCTGATTAGTATGATACTCTGAGGGTATATTATAGTATATGCAACTGTACAATCCAGTGTTCTGCAAGAGGATTAGTTTCTATGTCGTTCACATTTTTTAGTCATGTTATTGTTTGTTCTCTTGGTTTGGAATCTTCGATGTATCCACAAAGCAATCTAGGTGAGAGATGAGGCTTGATGATGGTGATTTGTACAATTGGCGCAGAGAGTAAACTGCATTTGGCAGACAGGACTTTCTTATTGCTCTTCTTCTGCCTGAAACTGGTAGGTCATATTTAAGGGAAATATGCGACTTGCTAATATGTTGTAGGTGGCAAGGAGCTTTTCTGCTTACACATTCCTTTGATCTGTGATTCCCTCTGCTGTGCTAGATGTTAGATGTTTTTTTTTAGCCTTATATTTTTTTACCATTTTAAGTCCTGTGAGCCACATGTTTATTTTTATTGCTTGCTTTGCCTGCTCTCTGCTATTCAGAAACTTCACAGATGCAGAGGAGATACTGACAAAGGCGTTGACAAAAGCTGAAGAGCATTTTGGTTTGTTTCTATTGTTTGAATTTGTTAAATGAGATGCACCATTTTCTTCATGTCCGCCAAAGAAATATGGTTAACATTTGCCACACTTTGTGACCTGATTCAAGGTTCAAGTCATCCGAATGTTGGGGTTGTCCTAACTTGCATTGCTATCATGTTTGGGCAAAAAGCAAAGATGGAGCAATCAAGTTCTATTCTTATTCAAGAGGTTGGACAATTGTATTACTTTGCCTACAATTAATTTAGAAAGATATCATGTTTGATCATAGAAATGATCTTTTTCAGCAATCTTATTCAGCATCCAATGATAAAGTGGGGCGCACCATTTTGGCAATATATGTTATTCTTATGGTGGTTTGGTGGTTAGGGAGTGGGCCATACAGATTACTCATTGATTTTTTTAGATACTAATTATCTTGTGGTTGGCTTTCAAATGGACAATTACATCCAACGGTCCTAACTAATGACACAAACTAGATGGTCAGAATCCTTTCATTTGGATGATTTTAGGGCTTCTCCCATTGACAATTAGTCCTCATTATTTGTGTGGTTTGAAACATCAAAATTGCCTCAATTGTACATTTTGTGGGTCCAAACTCCAAAGTGACCAACAGAATGATCAAGAATTGTATATTTCTTATTTTAAAAAAGCTACTAGCCTTGGAATTCATTGGAGTCAATCAGGACTCATCAGTTGATTCTGGGAAGTCCCTAAGTTTTACTGGATCCAGCTTCAAGTTTTAAACTAGGACTAAAGCTTAATCTTCTCATGCTTTCTCCAAATTATATCGTCTTCTGAGAGCATTTCTTCCATGACCTGGCTGAGTTGGTTCGTCTCTTTTATCAACTGGCTCATCTTATTGAAGTTGGAAGTGGACTTTGGGTTTGATCAATGCAGTAACATTTAGGTGTTTTTTAGCAAGTCTACTTTTTGTGTAAATTTGACTTAAAACTGATTCAAGTAGATGTCTCTGAGTGCCTTAGAATTTTTGGCAAAGTTTCTTTGGATCTCTGATTCAATCAACCTTCTGCCTCTTTTTCAAAATGTAACCTGAGTGTAACTTTTTTCAAATAGATATAAAGCAATTACGCACTTTGTTTTTTCATTTTTATTTTGACAAGTTTTCCCATACAATTTTTATACTATGACAAGTTTGCTTATGCTATTTCACTATATGAAAAGTTATACTGTACTATCTTTACTATTTGATAACTTTGCCATATTACTTTGATATAGTATCTAAGTTTGCTTTTTATAATTGAATGAGACATACCAAACAATCTATTTCTAAAAAGTGGTTGAAGTTAGTACTATTTCAATTGGATCTACAAACAGATGAGACTTGTCAAATTGGCTCTTTTTTTTTTATTTAATATTGAATCTGTGTAGTGACTCTAATTTTTTATTTAACTTTGACCATATGTTAGTGATATCTACTTTTTCGATGACTTGTTCAACTGACAGGGACTCTACAGAAGAGCCATAGATTTGCTAAAAGCTCCATCCTTGGATTTTGAAGGCATATACCAGAATATTGATTACTATTTCTTGTTATATTACAACTGGTCTTGCACTCTTTATAACTTTACATTCAATGCTAAACTGTTATTAATATTCCTTAATGGTACTTTGATGCAGTGGCAGAAATGCCAGCGGCTAGGAGAGATATATTGGCCCTTGCAAGAGGTATTCATTTGATTTTACTAATGTGTATGGAACCAATAACCTGGATTCTCTTTTTTTTTTTTTTTCTCTTTTTGGAGGTGGTCGGATTGATCCCTGTGCATGTGTGAAACTAAGTGCTGACACCAGTCAACCATGAGTGTGTGGATTTGGGGGTTGGCACCAGTGGTCCAGGACCTACCTATCCACATTCCCAATAGAAACACTCTTCAGTAAGCCGATTTAAACTGAGCCAAGAGCTGCATGTCCACCTTTTCTTGTTAAAAATTCACCTCATGTTGTCCTATACTCTTCCCCAGAGTTTCTGGATCAGTCCAACTCCAATGCATGCGGCCTGCATTCTAGCTCTGCTTAAATTTGCAAGTAGGCCAACCTCAAAATGCATTTGGACATTGGCAGTACCCAACTTGATACTGGTTTTGTCCATTTTGACAGTGGGAACCCTTTCTGTTCAGACATGCCTTGGTGGACTTGTGGTTATCTAAAGTCATTTTGTATGATGGACTTGCCCGTAGTTTTGAACCGCCTATATTTTGTGTAAATCAGGGTGTATTTGTTGGTAATATACCTAGGTCAAAAATAACTAAAAAAAAAAAGGGAATACCCGGGTCACGGGTTTTTTTTTTCCCCCTTTGTTTTGAAGATTGAATCAGTAACATTGGGATGATGGATTGTTTTCCTTTCAATGGTAGGAGCATTACTTTGTTATTGATGTTGCGTTGACTGCTAAAATTTAAATAAAATTATAAAAACCAACAATTCCAAACAAACACCTTACTGATGCAACGTTTCAATGGTATACATGAAGGTGGATATGCGGAAATACTGCGTGTTCAGCAGAACAGGAAGGGAGAAGGGGAACGGATGAAGAAGTGGGCAGAGTATGTATGGCGGAACCGTCGCTTGTCACTAGATGATGCTCTGGAGATTGCGGAACCTTCCAAGGTTGCAGTTATAGATGCTCGAGTACACAGAGTCATATAGCTCCCATTGGCACGAGGATGGAGACAGTAATATGTGCCTTTGCATGAGCAGTGTTGTCTCTTTTTTTAGGTAAAATCACAAGCTCTGAACAAATTGGCAGGTTTTAGTTTTAGTGGTAGCAGATAGTGCAACCGACCCTAAATTACCTTAAAACTGTTTGTAAAATGTAGATTTTCTTTAAATTTTTTCTATATATTTTTTGTGCTTGTTGAGTTATAGTGAAAGGTACATATCTCTCTATGGTTATGCTGTTTTTAAGTGGAATTGTTTGAGGACATACGATACTTGTTTGCTCGCACGTCATAATAACTGAAGGATTTGGATTCTCCCATATGCCACTCTGCATGATTTGTCCTTATGGGACGCGCAATGTCAACAGTTATCAGCATTGTATCTCTTGGATAAAAATCGAACTGTGTTTACAGGCCTTGATTGTTGTACATGTTCTTAGAAATTTCTGCCCTGTTTCTGAATTTCCAACAGCGATCCACCAACTATTTTTTAGCCCAAAACTTTTGCTGAATGGGTCGTATTGTGGTTGAAAAATCCTTGCCATCAGTACCCAATAGTAAAAAATTGAATGCAGATCGTTGTTGATATTACCTTGTTACTGTTTATTTTGGAGTGTTGATCGAAGGGCTACAATTTGGGGCGGGTGAGGATGTTTTATTAGGGCTCATCCGCCATGTGGATCGATTGATTTCAATGGTCTTCATCGTCAGGCTGCATTTACAAATACACGCCCCGAATTTTTAGAACACCTGTTCCACCTGTTCTTGCATCATATAATTCCTCATAGTAGTTTGCAATTATTTGCCCTGCTTGCATGCCTTCTTATTTACAGGGCCATAATTTTTTTCCCAGCCTACTTTGGGCTGAGATTGAGGCCATAAGCCTAATTGTATGTGGCTAAAGCTGCCTGAATGAAATTAGGACTCGGGGCCATAAATGAAACAAGAGAGTGAATTCATATTTTACTTTTGAGTCGGGGCCAATAGTGTTTAGATTGATACCTAATAATGTTCTGAGGGATCCTTTCAGTTAGCCAATGCGAAGTTTTTAAATTGGTGGGCTCCGGGAGGCCTATCTATTACAACTTTGAATTGGCCTCTTTCAAATTTCACTCTAATTGGAGGTATGCTTGTCATGTATAAAACGCACAATCTTTTTAGATTTTATTGCAAGTGTATTATACAGATACTTGGTGAAAACTTACAATAGGTCAAAAACATACTAAAATAAAATTTCCATGTAGGTTTTTACAGGAGCTATTTAGATTTTAATAGGTAGGGTACACTTCGGACAGTGCATGTAAATTTTTTTTCTAAGATTTTATTTGTGTTTTATATACCTTAAACATTACAGTGGGCATAACATTGCTCTTCTGAATTTTATATAGCAAGGGACAATGTTCTACGAGGAAACTGCATGATGCTAATATGCAGTCTAAAAATAGAGGGGTAAGCTAAAAATTCACCCTTGGCCCTTTTTTAGTAGTGATAAAATTTTATAATATTTTAATCGTAAATTTTTTAATGATTCAATGCAATGGTGAATAAATGTTTAATAAATATAAACTTGGGTTCAATATCAGATCATGGGAGGACACGTTAATTAAAGAAGCTGCACTGATTAAAAGACGACCAGTGGACCCCATAGAGCTGAACGGCCAGTCCCTCCTTAGGACAACATTCTTCAACTCGGAGATGCTAACCCATGAAGAGAACACAGAGTTCACACAGATTGCTCAAAAGCTATAAAAACTGCATTTGCATTCATGAAATGTAGTGTTTGGAGTGCAACTACAGAAGAAAGAGAGAGAACAAGAAGACGAAGAAGAAAGCAATGGCTAATCGCTCGCTCATCACTCTGTTCCTGTTCTCCCTCCTCTTTCTTCGTCTCCCTCCATTTCTTGCCCAACGCACCGAAACTCTCAACACCTCCATCATCATCCTCTGCCTGACCTCCCGCCCCTCTCTTTCAACCCAATTTTCAAACCTCATACCATCTTCTCCCACCAACCGCACTGAAGACGACCCCTTCTTTGGGCTTGCTCTTTTTCTTGGGGCCCCAAAGAGGATGATGTTGCTACAAAACACCACGAATCTTGAGCTGCAGCTCAGCGCTCAACTACACAATGCGACGGACGATGAAGGCAAGTCGATGAAGATACCAGGCTTCTTCGGTGGAATGTTCCCTGTCCCTTTGTGGCATGTGTGATTGGATACTCAAGAACTCGCATCTTGGTTCTGTGTCTTGATGTTGGTCGAGCTTGGTTTTCTTGCATGGCTTCTGCGGCATTGAATTCCACTGGTATTCTCCACGAAATGGGATTTTTGCTTTGATTTTTGTAGGATTGGGAGACATGGGTTTTGTTGTTGTAGGATTCTTTCCGGGTGGGATGCAATGATTCATATCACTGTTCTTGCTTTTCTCTTGAATTTGGAGACATGGGTTTTGTTTGTTGTAAAGCTTGGTTTTTCTTTCTTGATTTCTCTGTTGCATTGAATTCCAGTGGCATTCCAAGAAATGGAATTTTGGCTTTGATTTGGAAGGATGGGCTTGGTAGTTGTAGGATTCTTTCATGTTAAAGTGCTATCATTTGTTCTTGGTTTTCTCTTGAATTTGGAGACATGGATTGTTTGATGTAGACTTGTAGTAGGGTTTTTTCAGGTTGGAATGCGTAGTAGGATTTTTTTTTTCAGGTTGGAATGCGTAGTAGGGTTTTTTTCAGGTTGGAATGCAATGATTCATAATCTCTGTTCTTGGTTTTTGTTTGAACTGCATTGCATCATTTCTTAGGGACTGTTTCCTTGTTTCCGTCTTTCCATCTTTTATTTGAGATTCTTTCTTGCCTTGGGTCTGTCCAAAAATCAAATTGTGGGCTTGGGGCGCACAAATTGGATAGGCTATCAATAACCTACAATGGTGATTATCTTGTTCTAACTTTGTTGCCCTCCATGTGTGGATCAAGATTGCTAATCCATTGCTCACTACTATTCATGTGATTCTAGTTCTTGATTTTTCTCTAGTCTGATTGAGTTTGTTTCCAGAACAATGATTCATGATCAGCAAAGGGGGTCACCATATCAACGGACCTGATCACCATCTCATTTCCTACATTGACAGCTAAATGACATGGATAAATGAAGATGATAGGTCATGTTTGGCATCTGCAGTGGGTGAGATCGAAACCCCAGTATTCTAAATGGTCCTGATTATCAGTAAGGACCAAAACATGGTTTGTGTCAGATGTTTATGGGCTGGGTTCTTTATAAAAAACCGAGACCATTTTGTGGTTTTTGTTATCATATTTTGGTAAAAGACAATAGGCCCAATACCATTTTGCACATAGAAGCCCTTTGAAATCCATCCAACTATTTGGATTTTCATGTATAAACCTAATTGGACTGGACTCCGGCCTTTTTTTCCCCTTACCGTGGACCCCCTTTTCAGTTTGGCCTAAGTGGCAATTCATTTGATAGGCTCCGTATTTTTTATGTAAAAGTGGGCCAGCATTCCATGATGATGGGTCCCATCTTTCGAGTACTCTCTGATGGACGATTTGGATTTCTCTATGGCATGAGTTTTTATTTATACGGACGCTGTTGATTAGTGTGATTACCACCTCATGATCTGCCATGGCATCAAACATTCCTCTGATCAGTCAAAACTCACATCTTCTAACCCCCAACAAGAAAAAACAACTGCAATCAACTGTCAGATGGCCGTGAGTTGTTCGACGGAATGCACAGAACAGATTTCAGCCGTTGGATCATACTGACTGATGCCTCTCATGTGGGTCAGTGATATAGCTGGGCCTCCACTTTGACGCAGGGATCGGTATCTGGGTTTGTGAAGAACCTCTCCGTTTTGATGACAAAAACCTTTTTACTCCACTCCTTTCGGTTCATGCAATTGAATGCACAGACTTGTGTGTTAGATTTGTTTGTTAAGCTCTTAGAGCTCATATGTTTCATTTAATTGAATATGAAAGATTTTATTTCTATAAGTCGTTACAAATGAAAAATTAAAGGTGAATATCAAAAAATTACTAATCAAGGAAAATCAATGTCCACCATCGGTTAGCAATACAATATTTAAGAAAGTCTATGATCCCATCTACATCTCTACCTTATATCCTTCACATGTTGCCTCTTAAAAAATCATTTGTGGAACTCGATTCACCATAAATTTTTATGTATTCCCATCACCATGCATTGAGGGGGTTATTGAGTGCCCCTCACATGATTTGCACGTACCTTACGCATTTTGTGATTCCATTATTAGTTTTTAATTTTGTGGTAAAAATTCCATTATTAATTAGATCCGAGCCATCTTGACATTTGAGTGCTCCTCATTGATTGTATCATCTAGTGGCCGGGCTGATCGTGATTCTATTAGCAATGGACATTGAAATCTCATCATTATCGTTTCCTTACCTTAATGGTAAGGAGTGTCTACTAAAATTAGGAGGTCCAATTTTCACCCGATGACCTCCCCACTTCTTTGCAGCTATAAGTTTTAGTTACTTCACATCCGCTGGTTGAATCTGTCTCCCTGCACGTACGAGTTCCCATTATCTAACATGTGTTAGTTGTATTTATATCTCCTCACATATATGAGTTGTGCCTATATTCCTTAATGTTAATTTGCATGAAATACATTCATGATCGAATAAGCTCTAAGAGGTGAATGGTGAAGGGGGAATGATATCAGGAGCTGAGTTACAATGATGGTACCCGAGTATTCATTTCCCACTTCCCCTTAATAATTTTTCATTAGAGGGGAGATAATTTAATGGTCCTTTTTGAGAATTTATATTTGTTTCTTCAATTTAATCATGGTCAACCCAACCCCTCTCACTTTAATGTGCATAACTATTGCGGGTTATATCGGTCGGGTTAACACGCATGATCTAAATCCATAGAGTGAATCAATCGACTTGACAATAGTTCCCCTCCTTATCAAACTGACTTGTAAGCTTAACTTAGGTCCAATTTCATTTCAACAACTATTTGAGGTGTATTACCTTGTTTTTCATTGATAAAAAGTGGGGCCAAGGTTAATTAATATTCTTTATTTTCATGCATTGAACCAATTTGTGCAAACTCTAGGCATTTGTGAATGTGCAAATGGAGCTCAACTTCATTTCAAGAACATATAAGGATGGTTACTTAAATGGAGAATAAGGTAGAAAACAAGGAATGTGGAATGATAGAAGTGGAGAGAGCTAGGATCCTAAACTCAATGCACATGCTCTTACATGGGTTTCGGTTCTAAATGAAAACAGATATTAATGCGGGTTATGTAGGTCAAGTAGGTCAATTCTAACCCGATCCCATAAAATGTGGGTCAAGAATACTTGACCATGGCTGACTCACCTATCATGTGGGCCGTATTAAGTGGGTTATACAGAGGTCGGGTCAAATATCCATGTTGCAAATATTGCCAACATTTTGGAGTTATCGTCAGTTCCGTGGCCATAGGATTCTGGGTCCCTAAAACTGGACCATTCCTAGCAATCTAGACATTTCTAAAATTTTGTGTATGATATATTATAGAGGTTATTACAGTTTAAATCCTCTTAGAAAAAGATTACATGAGCTAATGACAAGAGACCCCAAAATGGCAGAGAGTTGCGAGACTCTTGTCCTTTTTTTTTTTTCCTTTTGATGATTTTGCCCAAAACCCATGATATTTTGGACTTGGATTTTCATGAAAATTTACCTTTTCTCCTTTTTGAAAAACAAAATCCACATTCAGTAATCCTTTAGTGGGAGCTATAATTTTGAGAAATTCCGTTTATAAATGTTACAAAAAGAAATTCAAACCCATGATATCATGGGACATCAATTTCTGAAAAATACAGTCAACAAAGGCAGTAAAAAAATGTGGGTTCACCTTTCACCATATATTGAATTTTGGAAAACAAAATCCAAATTTGATAATCAATTAGTCAGACCTATAACTCTGTGATTTTTTTTATATTAATTTTGCAAAAATCCACGATATCATGGGATTTTGCTCTGGGCAAAATAGTCAAAAGAAAATATTGACCAGAGTTAAACAACTCTCCTGTCATTTTGGGGTCTTTTTTCATTATCTCATGATAGGGATTACCTAGTAAAAATCTGGGTCTTAATGCATTTTCCTGCCCATTAGCAATCTAGAGACTAAATCTGGGTCCATACCTGGCCCGCCAGACTCTAAGACAGCTGACTCCTCAATCAATTGCCAAACTCGGGCTTTGTAGATCTGCTCAGGTTTATTGACAACCATAAACCTGCGGTGCCTGCTGTTAAAAATAAAGCTACAAATATTAGGCAGAAGCAGAACAATTATACCAATGCTAAAGTTGAGAGGAGATGACAGATAGCAGAAATCAGAGAGAGTTTGTTGCAGCAACAATGGGCCGAGCTACGTCAGCTGACACTGTCTTTATGACGAATTCCGCCCCTTGAATAGTAACCCAAATGCAAAGGTTCTCAACAGGAATACAACATCTTTCTCTGAATTTGCCTGGTTGCACACTAAGATTGTGAAGGTCGGACTCTAATGTATTTGATACTCTCAGAAAGTATAATAGAGAAAGCAGAGAAGAAAAGCCCGAGAATAAGAAGATGATGATAAATCTAGGTGCCCCAAATATATGTAAAAAAATACTGACGTTGGGGCAATTATAGAAGGAATAAAAGACCATTAAATGGAATTACTAAAAACGTTTTAACGTTTTAAAATTTTAAACCAAAATTTGAAACAGTTTAATTTAAGAACCATTAAATAAAATGTTTTGTTTTTTAAATAAATGGTAGTTTAATAAAAAATATATTTTTATAATTTTCTGCAAAAGGTCACTAATTTTATATTGATTTGCAACCCCACCCTCCCCCCACCCCTCAGCCAAGATGCACGTTGTGGACACGTGGCCAGTTAAACGTTTTCTGGATCCGGCCCCCCAGCCAAAGCCCGACTTGTGTGCGTGCATATTGCTCGTAGCAAAAGAGCCCAAAGCAACTTGACATATATAAAACAAGGAACTACATATGTAACCTTCAAAGCTTTTGCTCATTTCCAATGTAATACACAAATGTATCTTTTGCCTCTACATGAAGTAAGAAGAAAGAAGAGAAAGTAATTTGAAAAACACTTTGAATTTTGTGAAACCCATAGAAAAACCAATAATCTCCCCTGGTTTCAAAATTTTCAATAAGCATCATACTATTAAGGTGACAAAGCTCAAACCTCGCTGCCTGACACAATTTTTAAACCTTTAAGAGTTAAAGTGATCAAGAGTTGAACTTCAACTCTATAAACCGGTTGAAAAATATGTCAAGATAATAATTGAAGTCCTTCAATTAACACATTACGGCCATGTGCTTTTATCCCAAATTTCTTGAGTGCTTTAGAGAATTTGCCCAAGTTCTCATAGAAAGCGGCCCCACTTTCTCACTCATATAGATGAGTCTATCAAGAATGCTCCTGCAGCTATACACCCTACTATTTAGGCTATAAATCTCATCAAGAATTAAATAAATCCAACCTCATTCACTACAGGTTATGTACTGACTTTTAATCTCACACAATATGTCACAGCATAATAGGGATGAGTTTGGAGAGACACATATTCTCTTATTGTCAGTACTCCAATCATCGAAATAGCTTGTTCTTCCCATTGAATCTATTTATCCCCGGATTTTGGACACCCTGTTGGTCCTATCTGGGAAATTCTGTCATGGTCTATTCCCTGTATCCATATCCAAGCTTCATGCTTCATTTTTCACTGAGATTAGTTGTAGGAAATGAAGAAACAAAAAGATGCCATTATTGTACTGAAATGGAAAATAAAAAAATTTCATTTAAAATAAAATATGAAGAAAATATATTCTCTTTATGAAGTTACTGATTTCCACTTGAAAATCACCCCATGCTATAATGAAAAGTGAGTAAATCTATGAGCTATGAGTCTATGACCACTTGTGATTTCATGCATTTCTCAGTTTTACACTTTATTCTTTTTTTGTTGCAAGATGTACTGTCACAGACCAACACTTACCTTTTCAGAAATAAAATTCAAGAGTCTTCTCTTTTTTTTTTTCATTAATCCTAGGTGGGTCAGCAGTTATCAACATATTTAACAAATGTGGGCATATATTGAGTTCAAAAGTGTTTTCAAATAAATTTCTAAACAGTTTTTTTTTAACAAACCATAAATGTTTTATTGGAAGAAACTTATAAGTTAATGAATCTTAACCAACAATTTCATAATATTTTTGAATGGCAGAGAAGCTGCCGAAGTATACTCGGCTGAAGTGTATCGAATAGCAGGGGAACTACTTGCAGGCATGTCATCGATGCTGGGAATGGACAAGGATAGTCTAATAGGGATGCATATGGAGGTAACGCAAGCCTTGCGAGTGAATTACTACCCAACTTGCTGCAGGCCAGATCAAGTACTGGGTGTGCGCCCAGATTCAGACACTAGCACCCTAACCATACTTCTGCAAGATGATGAAGTTACCGGCCTCCAAATTGGACACGATGGGTTGTGGGTGCCCGTTAAACCAATACCAAATGCTCTAGTTGTAAATGTTGGAGATGTTATTGAGGTACTTCGTCGATATCACTGATTACCTTGACATTTTTTTCTCTCTCTCAAGACAAGAGAATGATCATGTGCATCATGCTGACTGTCTGTACCTCATGCAATCTATCCCTGGGTTGGCTTCGTGAGTGCTACTTTTTGCTCCACTCTACTTAGAAACATGTTCTGAAACTCCACCATCCAGCATGTATTTTCTCACTACTACATTCTGGATCTTTATTAATCCTCCTCTTCCAACCTTGAACTTCAACACTTTAAATGCTTAGTGGGAAGTTGCTTCTGATCTCTTGTTTTGCTTGGACCATCTCAAACATTACTATCATACTGGAACCAATTTAATGTACTCATTTCCTAATTTTGTCCTCTCTTATAACTAGACAAATCAGTTGTAGCAAATTCATTAGCTTATGTACTCCCTATTTTTGTTTTGTTTTTTTTTTCTTTCCAACATTTTGATTTATTTCCTCAACAAGTGTTAGCCAGACTCAGGTTAACCCAGACAGGACTCATTCAAAACCGACTTAACTCAGCCAAGCCTTGGTCAAGACTCGTTTACTCTTTAAAAATTAATATTAGAAAATATTTTTTTTCTTACTTTTATATTTATTCGTAATGAGTTCTGACTCTCTAACTCAGCCAAGACTCGTATCTGAACCAAGTAAATTTCTCATGTTTCTGAACAATGTGAGGAAGGCAAATTTCCATTACCTACTTAGCTTGCATATCTGCAGCCCCATCTGTTTCCCTCAGCAAACAGGACAAAAAAGATGTTTTGAGCTGTTGGACATTCAGAGTCTCGTATAGGAATTCTGTTATAAACTGTTTTATATCTCATTCATCCAGCTACAATATTTTTCACTCTCTTGTGCTGTTACAGATCGATTTGGAGTAATGGGAAATACAAGAGTATTGAGCACAGAGCGGTAACAAATGAGAACAAGGCAAGGATTTCTTTTGCATCATTTGTGTGTCCATCTGATGATGTGGAAATTGAGCCTTTAGAACCTCATGTAGATGGTCAGGCACATCATCAAATGTACAGAAAGATTAAAAATGGAGAGTACCTCAGGCAATCAATGGAGAGAAGAATGGAGGGAAAGGCACACACTCAAGCTGCAAACTCTGAATGAGTGAAGGTTGCAGGAACAAAAAGAAAGGAAATTGCAGCCAACTCAACATGGGTCTATGGAAAAATCCAACATGGATCGTAAGGATTAATCTGAATTGCATGCATCTATTGTTATATTGATTGAAGTACAAACTGGCTGAAATTTCTGTACTAGTGTAGTTTCAAGACTACAAGCTTTCCATTTTCCTCTAGTTAAAATCTTGCTACCTGCTTTTATTAGCATCATTGGGATACATACTGGATGTAAATTTTCATGGATTTAGCACACAATGTTGGATCTCTTTTACTTATAAACCATCCATTTGAGAGCTTCTAGATGATCTTTTTACATGAAATGACTGTCACGTGGGTGAACCATGTTTTTCCTCTTAAAATGATTAGCACCATTGGGATCACAGATTCACAGGGTGGATTTAGTGTCACATATTGTAAACCATAGGGCAGGTATGGTGAGGAAAAAAGCATGTCCTAATGTCATCCCTAGTTTAGGTCCTTAGAACTAATTGACTTGTAACTTACCCTGGAATCAGGTTACTTGTAAATCTAAATCACAACAAAGGACAACACATCTGTGACACTAAACAAATTAGCCATCAGTTACAGATAAACTCAATTACCTGCACTCCGTCAAGAAAGATCAAAGTGGGCTTGTCAGCTATCTTGAAAGTCCTCGGGAGATCCTCTTGTCAAATGGGCAATAAGCAGGCCTGCACAGTGTTTGAGTTGGGTTGGGGCATCAGTGCATGAGTGCCTTTTCAGCCCTGGACTGTGCTTGACCTCACCTGGGCTTGCGTTTTATTTTCTGGCCCATTTTTACATCTCTTGAACGGAAAGTTTCAGACTCCCCAAACCAACTGATTTACTTGTAAGCCTGGGTCTTGACTTGGTTCATGTGGGCATAAGGTTTAGTGAACAACTATGAAATGATAGCCCCATTGTGGCCAGACATGAAAATACAAATGAAGATGGCCACACTAAAATTTCAAGAGATAAACCGAAAATCTGATCCAATATCCACCTGATCTGAAAGTGTTTAAATAAATTGGGATTGACTGGGGCAGTCCATCTGCCTTGGACCCATCCTAGGTCCAGGCATAGACCATTGCATGGGCCTAAAAGATGGGCTCATGGCAGGACAGTGTCTAGTACTGCCCTCGATCTAGCCCTAAATTAGACAGAAAATGAAAATAATGTTATGTCATTTTCTAAGAGAATTATTTTTCATTGTCTAGGTTACATTTTCTAAACTTTATTTTAATTTAAAAAGAGTTTTTAATGTTTTTTTTTTTTTTGCATAAGCATTGGGACCAACAAATAAAGAATCATTCTCTACAGTATCAAATAAAGGAAAAACAATATTTCACATAGAAAGGCAATAATGGGTTGGTCAGTTGCCTAGCAAACCCATATCTCACCCAGTTGACCAGGCTTGATCCGTGGGTATGCTACTTGTCGCAGGATTGTGGGCTTTGTCTTCCCACTTGGGTACCGAAAGGAAAACATTTGGCATAGAAAAATGTTACATCATGAAAGAATCGATTTTAAAACCCTCTTTAGTTCCACAAAAGAAAATTTCTCATTATGAAAAAAATGAAATCACTAGGAAATTTAAATGCAGCAGAAAAATTGCACGCAAAAGCAGGACTTGGACTATAGATCACTTGACCATCAAAAAGCTCGCTATGTTTTGTCAGAGGTTCAGAACCATGTTTCTTCCACAAAGTAATTCCAAAATCCAACCTCACTTCAAAGTTCAAACCTCTAAAAAAACCAACAAATGAAACATTGTCTCCTCTCTCTCTCTCTCTCTCTCTCTCTCTCTCTCTCTCTCTCGCTTATATGTCTCCACTTTTGCTGCCCCATTCTTCCCACTTGCAAACCGTCAAAGAAAACCGTTTTCTACCCACAAAATTTTCACAAAGAACAACACTTTTATAGAGAATTTCTGCAGCTACTGTAGTTCTGTAGAAAAGCTCTTATACCACTTGGTAGAAAATATGGGCTAATGCCACTCTGAATACATTCTCTCATACCATTTTGTAGAAATAAAAAAGGTGTGGAGAGTGTGTTAGAGCACACTTGTATAGGTGGGGTTGTACAGTCAAAGGGCCGTACAGAGCCTATACTCTAATTCATATGAGCAAAACACTTATTATATATTAATCCAAACCTTAAGATTACAAGAGATTTCTCCACACCAAACATTTGGACTCTTGATTCACACTCTACAAAACAACTACTACACAACCTTAAAAGGACACTTCCAAAAGACATTAACAAGACAACAATAGAGTCCCATGATGTTTAACTTGATGACCTCTATCTTTAGGGTCTATTTGAGTAGAGGCGCAGAAACCATTTCCTACCCACTGTGGTAGGAAATCCGAATCCTCACTTTGAGAGGATCCTGCCACAAATCAAGCTCGTCCCAGTTCTTCCGGCATTGAATCCATGGCTGCACCAAACATTAGAGGAAAGTGCCAGAAATCCCGGCGCCTTATCTTCGAGGCAGTCTATGCTGGACAAACAGACCCTTAAACTTTGAAACGACTTCTGAATTCTCTAGGAGACTTTCTTAATTTTCATACCAGAATATTAAAAGTAATAATTTCACCAAGAAGTTCTCCCTACAGACATCCCTCTACACCAAACACTTGGACTCTTCTTCACACTCTACAAAACAACTATAACACAACCTTATTTAACCTGCCAAAGGGCACTTCCAAAAGACATTAAGAAGACAACAATGGAGTCCATGATGTTTAACTTTCCTAGATGACCTTTACCTTTAAAGTTCCCAAAATGACTTTTGAATTCTCTCGGAGAGTTTCTTGATTTTCATACCAGAATATTAGAAGTAATAATTTCAACGAGACATCCCTCTGGAGAAGGCCCAACAGATAATCCCCTCACCAGAATAATCTGTCCTTTTTCTGTTTACTGTTTTTATAGGCATTTCCAAAATCCCTACATGGGTAGAGAAGCCTTCTTTTTTACTCCATCTTTCAGCCTTAATTTGCTTCTCTTCTACTAAAGATGTGATTTCTGGGATGTGAGCTCTTGTTGGGTTCGTTTTTCCAGGTCATCTACATAGCTGTGACTGGTTTCTTGAAGAAAAGAGAGAGGGAGAAGTTTCAGAAAGAAAAGGCTGCCAAGAAGGAAAAGTGTGGGAACAAAGGGATGGTCAAAGCTAGAACTAGCCCAAGGGGCTCTGGGCTGAAGGTAGAAGAAAAAGATAATTAGTTTAACAATTGGGAGGAATGTTACTATGCATCCTTCCCTCACCATAAGGTGAGGGACACTTCAAAAATTGCAATATTTATGAGCAAAAGAGTAAAAGCCATAAATGGTCATATTAGAAGAGAAATGTCCATGTGCAAAGAGAGAAAGCCATGTAAATGTATCTCACCCTGTGGTGAGAGAAGAATGCATAGTAACACTCCCTATCAAATGGAAGCATCTCTTATTCTAAGATGTCGTAATGTTTTGCCACAATTCAATGTCCATGACATGCAAAGGCATGGAAACGTATGACACTGGACTCTCAGATACACGAGTTTTGTTGGTTTTTCAGCTTCATGCGACTTAACAAGCTAGTAGAAATGTTGTTAATGGATTTTCCATAAGCCCTGCTGGCTTAAATCCCTTATCCAGCTAATGAACTAAAATTGGAGCCAGTGATCATAATTATATCCAGCTATATAAGTTTCTCATGCAGACCAAAGATAACTGATATAGTAAGGAAGACAATTACTTCATCTCATTGAGAATAAAATGCATCTTTCATGGCCCTTTGACTTCATCCAAGAGATAGAATTACTTAAATCTCATTGAGAATGAAATGCATCTTCTGCGGCCCATTGCTCGACTTTATCCCAGAGATAGCATTAGCCGAATTGCTTTGTACAATCAAAAGTGTTATGAGAAAATTTGAGGCAAGACACAAAGCACTTCTAAGATGGCCAATACCGTTGCCCCATTAACACCCACATTCTTAGAGAACATAAAAAGAATTTCACCTTTAGAGTTTCTACCACCAGGCCCAGTTTACCACAAGCCACTCCATCCATGTTGAATTTCAACATACCAATGGAAGATGACACCAGACAACCGTCTTTTTAGCTCTTTAAGCACTCAATCCCACACAAGATCTCCAATTATGTAAATTAAGTTCTACATTCAAATAAGCACAATATTTTTATCTGAATATTTTGCAATATGAATGATGATCTATTTAGCTGCTCATTTGAATGGCATGGTATTCAGAAACCAAATTGTGTGGCAATATTGTTCCAGGCTATTTTGTTCAAATCACAGATAGCCCAATCTGATTTAAAACAACATGAAATTACATTTCTTGCTCAATGTGAATTTCCCTTCCTACGCCATCTCAAAAACAGAGATGACACTGATGCACCCATTTACAACAAAATGTTTAAACCAATAGCAACTCGGATGCATTTCATAGTCCAACTTAGCAGGGGGGAAAAAGGCACCTACATCATGATCCTATTTTAACACACAAACGGTAAAGTGAAATGGAGGCAGGCATTCAAAGAAACCAAATGAATAATGGAGTTAAGTCATTGCAGCATTTATGCTCGTCCTCAAACAAAGGACACTAGCCACATTAGCTAAAAGTTTTTCAACGACAAAATGAAATTCAAAGAAACAAAATCCGGCCTCACCTGAACCACAGGCTCTTGACATGGCGACATTTTTACAGTCATGTTAACATATTCACTACACCTGTCCTCTTTTTACACCCATAAAATCTTGTACAACCATTTATATCCTCAGCATGGGCATCAGGGGTGTGTATTCACCATCTGAGCCTCAACCTGCACCCGATTTTAGTATATCCTCAAACTACACAATGTACATTCTCAGTACAGTAAACAAATTTATTATCAACTGGCCTGTACTTGTCCAAATAGATATATAGATAGAGAAGATGAGATGGAAGGAGCTCACACTACCCTCAGTTAGCTGTACAATGATGTCCCTTTCTACACCATCTGAGATTGGTATGAAGACTGGAGTCCAATTCTCCGTTCTGCAAGCAAAATGCATATTAGGATTTAAAGTGTAAATGAGAAAATCAAGCTGACGTTTATTAGACCAGTATGCGAATTTTTTTTTAAACACAGCCACATGCCAGTGAGAGTTGTGATGAGGGACAGACCCAGGAATTTTTCCTTAGGAGGAAGAAAGGAGTTGGTGGTTGGGGGGGGGGGGTGGGCGGGCGCATATGTAAAAATTATTAAGAACTAAAAAGGGTTTCGTGAAATCTTGTGGGGGCATATGTAAAAATTATTAAAAACTAAAAAGGGTTTTGTGAAATCTTGTGGGGGCATATGTAAAAATTATTAAAAACTAAAAAGGGTTTCGTGAAATCTTGTGGGGGCATATGTAAAAATTATTAAGAACTAAAAAGGGTTTCGTGAAATCTTGTGGGGGCATATGTAAAAATTATTAAAAACTAAAAAGGGTTTTGTGAAATCTTGGGGGGCCATATGTAAAAAAGTTTTAAAAAATATTAAAAACTTTAAGGGGCTTTGTGAAATCTTGAGGGAGCCATAGCCCCCCTAGGCCTACATATGGGTCCGTCCCTGGTTGTGACACGACACATTCTGACAAGTAAAGCCCACTACATGGATGATGTAGCCCAAAAGCTGAGGCAGGTCCACTATGAAATGGCCCACATTCAAAATATCTACATGCAACCCACATTGACATCCATGAGCAACCCCACACTTGAGGAGCTGATTGGCATGTCAAATAAATCTTCAACGTGGTGAGGCAAACTTGCCACACCACTTGAATATAGCATGAGGCCACATCTAAATCCTGCATGCATCTAAATTCCCCACATTTTCAATTCAAATGCTACCATATTTGTCTACAAAAATATGTAGGTTTCTTTTCAATGAATAGAACATACAAGGGTTTCCATTATTCAATACATTTAAGATGTCTTCTGTACAATAATGGATGTATTTATATGATACAATTTATTTCTGAATGCCCAAAGAAAATTGTAGCTCCTGGTTTCTACCTACAGCAACTCCCAGATACTGCAAAATAGAATTATCCATGTCTGACACTTAAAAATAAAGGAAAGTTGCAGCTACATCTTATCCTAGCTGCATCAAGCATTTATATATTTCCCAAATGCCTCTCATAGTTGGTACAAATTGGAAACTAAAATGCCCACACCATTAAAACTGTTGTAGAATTATATGGCAACTGTTGTCAAGATGGCCTCACATTAGTTAGGTTCAGAAGGAAATCTTATATGTGCGGCCATTCAAGGTCCATTCACTATAAGCTATGATACCCAGATACGGCATGGATACCGCAGGACACACCATGGACACGGCAAAGACACGGATTTTACGCATAAAAAGTGAAGTATCGGATACGATACGACACGATACGTTGCCTATTTTGAAGTATCCGTGCATCATAGACTATAAGGCAATAGCTAGAGGCAATAGCAACCATTCCGAATAGTTTCCCTCCGTCTCAAATTCAAACACCTATGGTTGTTTCCTTTTCACCAATAGTGGGAGTTCAATGAGTCGTCACTTTCTGGAATTGCTAATGAGGGAGAAGGCAATTAAAAAAAGGCTTTAAAAACTGGTTCTAGAGAACATTGAGCCATTGGTGCATTTGGTTTCCTACATAATTAGGC
Source organism: Sextonia rubra (assembly GCA_037013555.1). NCBI lineage: Eukaryota > Viridiplantae > Streptophyta > Magnoliopsida > Laurales > Lauraceae > Sextonia > Sextonia rubra. Next base: position 131,158,674 of record JASUAD010000001.1, read on the forward strand.
ATCCCCCAATCTAGGTGATACGCAGCCTTGAGACTTACATCCAACCCACACTATTTCTTTTGAACACTTCCATATAGGAAAGTATCATGCTGCATCGTACCCAAAACTTGACTTTTTATGTGTAAAATCTATGCCGCTGCCGTATCTATGTTGTATCTGGCCATCATAGCCATATAGTGTATCTTTGATGAATGTTTGTCACTGAACGCACAATTTTTATTTATTTATTCGTTGAATTGGTTTGAGGTGCACAATTTGCTAATTTATTAAATGCGTCCCCCAACTGCCTTCGTTTATTTTAGATTGCAAATATGCCAATCTATCCCATTCCTGTAGGCATGTTTAGCATTTTTCCTTATAGTTTCCAACAGAAGGAAGAGAAGACTAAATGGTATGATGGAGAATAGAGATCCACAAGCAGCCATTTTCAATTTCACAGCATGAAAGTTGAAACAGTGACAATCCACTTTCCTATGAAAGTTGGCAAACCACTAGCATATTCTAACCCACAGATCCAATTCCCTCACCAGGAATGTCCAATCCCTTTTCCTGGGAATTCATTAGGATAATACCAAACTGGGAAAAACTAATAATTAAAATCCCTGTAAACAAACAAAACAGAAGAAGACAGCAATACCAAGAAAAGTTAAAAGAAAAAAAAAGGAGGAAGTGACAGCATACCCCCAGCTGCAACAAGCTTCTCCACTCGTGCAACTATATGCTTTCCATAAGTGTACTTCTTCAAAGCATTCAAGTGAACCTTTATACGCGAAAGGATAAGCTCACGTTGCTGATCATCACAAGTCTCCAAGACTTTCTGTACAACATAGTTTGCAAATTGATCTTTCATCATTGCCTGATAAAACAAGCATAAAACCAAAGAGTAAATGTTTGCCCAAAAAAAAAAAAAAAACTACTGTTGAGAAAATTAAGCATTGCAAATATGTTCTGTACTTGGATTTTGACTATACTAAATTTGAGTCACCTGTCATGAGCGAAATGTAGCTTTAAGAAGATATGATAACATAGACAATGACTAATGCAATCTGGCAGTATTTGATCAATGGTATCAGATAAAACAAGCTTCAAGCTTTGTAGCCCCATCTTAATGTGGTGGTCATGGGCTATGAAGCTGTTTTTTGTTCCAAAATCAGAGTTACATAAACTGCGGTCCGGAAAAAAAAAAAAAAGGGCCACTGATTTTACAAGAAAAAAAGAAGTCCCTTTCCTAATGTGACACCACATTAGGAAAGCTTGTTGGGAAATATGTTAATGGCACTCACTTCTCTAAACAACAAACAAAAACTTCAATTAAATATTGGAACGCCACCAATCAAAATAGGAAAATAAATAAATAACTCATATTTTGGAAGCCATGAATTATAAGAATTAAGAGGATTCAATCAAAACAGAATAAAAAAGCCAAGCTTTAACATTACGGTCACATGAGATAGAAAAATGACTACTCAATTCATGGCTTTCTTGTTTTTAACTGTAACAGTTGCCAACCATAAGGTTTTTCAGTCAGATTACAGGGAAAACCTACCCAATAATACCATTCAATTTAAGATATATAGTTTCAAGATATAAAAAAGATAAAGGGCTCTTAATCATTCATCAAAATCACCTCCACTATTTTTCAGCTAAATAATATTACTTTAACATGTCATATTCATGAGGATTTGACTCAAGATAGATATGAATGGAAAAACAGAATTCATGTAGCTAACCCAGACATAGTTGGGACAAGGCTTTCCTGATGATATTGATGATGACTACCTCCATATTCATCTAGTCACATCATTCTGATGCAATCCATGTAAAGATGAAGGTTACAAATGGAAAAAACCACTTTGAAGTAAGTGATACGAAATCAACTGGTGATCAATGAGAAAATCACATGACACTTCACATCATCATCTTACTATGAGATCAAACTCCCCTCCCCCTCCCTCCCTCAATCCCTCCCTCACACCCAAGCCATGTAAATGGACTCTTCCCACATTGGAGATGCCAAGAAGTCTTCACACAAGACTATAAGAGATAGATTTTCACAAACTCAAGAGAGGAATAGAGAGATGTTCATTCATTTAATGAGGATCATTTACGGCCTCTATAATTTATATAGACTAGTAGCCATCCCTTTTTGGTATCTCAATGAGAGACTATACCTTCTAATTAGATTTATCAACAATATCTAAATCAGAGATTACAAATTTTAGAAAGGATCCTAAAGATATTGACTAATTCAAAAGATATCAATGAACACATCTCTCTAAATTTAAGCAATTCCAATAAAGTTGATCTCTCAAAATAGAATTTCCTAATGGCCTTACTTAACATGTGATTAATGCATCACTTATTGGCCCTCTTAGTAGATTGGGCCTATGTTTTTTTGGCTTTCCTTGATGAGTCAATTTAGGCCCACAGCCCATATCAGTTCTCCCCGGCTTGAGAGAATTAGGCTCTTAACAAGTTAAGATGAATTTATTCCTATTGGATCAAAGATCAGCAATACAAATTCACCATCAATTGGTTGGATATCCTTCCAAGATCAGCAATACATATTCACCATCTAAGAGGGTGCTAAAAACAATTGATGGGTGTCAGAAAATAGAAACAACGAGTATGGTATTTTTTCTTTTTTTTTTTTTTTTTTGGGATTGCATGGGTGAAGCTCAACATTAAGGCTGATTCGGAGGCTGTTTTAAGACTTTCTGGCAGGGGACGACAACCAAAATTTTCTATTGAGGAAATTCCAAGCTATGTTTTTCTTTCTAAATATAAATAAAAACAAAAGGGAAATCCTAGTCTAATAATAATGGAACCAAAACAAGACAAAATCGGAGGATCTTGTTATGATACCAAAGTCATTCCAATGGAGTCTTCTCAGATTGGAGATGCCGAGTCCTTACACAAGGCCAAGGAACATTTTTTTATCAGCTCAAGATAGAAATAGAGAAAGATGTTCATTCATTTAATAAGGATCCTTTGCAACCTTTATATAGACTCGTAGCCATCCCTTTTTGGTATAGTAATTAGAGATTATACCTTCCAATTACAGTGGTCAATACGCTTGCTTGTAATTAGAGATTATAATTTCTAATTAAGAATCTTAAGGATATCAACTTATGCTCTTTCTAATTTTAAGCAAATCTAAAAGAAGGTTGTTTTTTTTTAATTGAATGGTAACGAAAGCTTTATTAGAAAAAAGATCATGAAACAAACATCAAAAGCATAAATAGAAAGGAAAAGGGTAAGAGCGCTACACCACACCCCACTCTACTTACATAACCACACCCACCCAAGGAGACACTCTCTTAACCCCTTGCTTGGCTAACCCACCCGCCAAAGAATTGGCGGATCTAATCTCATGACTGAAAAACACACATTGATTCCAGATGATAACTCCCTAATTTCATTGAAATGGAATTGAAACTTCCATGGCATTGTCGTTCGATTTGAGACCTATGTAACCACATTACAAGAATCACTTTCGACCACAAGAATTCCAGCATAGCTTCTATGAAATAACCTAAGAGCTTCCAAAATAGCTAATACCGCCGCTTCATTAGATAGAATTTCCTAAAATGTAAGAGTTAGCATATTACAAAACCAAAACACCCTTATTTAACACGTGACTATCATGCCCAGGTATGGATAGAGGTACTAGGGACATTGATACAAGGGAGATGCAACTCCGCATTTTTTAGAATCTAGGACACAGATAGAGATACGATTGTCCTAATTTCTTATTTAAAACACTAATGAATTAATGAAGTTATCATTGTTTATAGTCCATTCTAATGTTGTTTATATTTAGAAGTAAGAATATTAAAATAACTATAAGAAATAATAGGCTTATTAAGTAGGATATACTGAACTTGTGCCCTACTAGTATCACTGGACTATAGGATACCAATGAGTATTATATTTGTCTAACACGAATAAGATAGGCTTGTACAAGTAGTCGGGTATCATAGGTGACTAATTAATTATTTAAGTTATGGGCCCACTTAGTACATTGGACCTATGCTGGTCATCTTGGGCCTTCTATGATGACTCAATTTTGGCCCAGGGTCTGGATCATTAATGACCATTTTGGGTATGGTTCTTTTGATACAGAATTAGAACTTGAAATAAAGCTGATTTGCATATACTAAGACAAAGTATCACCACATTTAACGGCATCAGCCCCACAACCACTCCAGAAACAACACCTAACCCTTCACGAATATATTAATTCCAAATGCTGCCTAAACCTTTTTTTAAGAAGAAAAATATAGCATCCTTACAATAGTAAGTAGACTAATGACTTTAGATAGCAAAGGATTCATACAGTAAACTTGATATGAAGCCAAGAGCCATAGACAATCCAATATACATGGAGCTGTAAAATGTGTACATATTTAGACCAAGCACCACTGTTTCTACATTGTTCTTTTCTTTTTTATTTGCCTTTTTTGTAAAGATAGAAGGATCTATTCAGTGAAAGGGGAAGAGCGTAGAGACAATGATATGACAAGGAGACCTCTTCAAGGCAATGTCACCGCATTAGAGAACATTAACATAGGTCACCCCTTCTATCCATCTTGGACATCCCAAGCATTGCTATTTTCAGATATAATACAACTATGTCCAAAGACATTATAGACTCTACCAGTTAGAGGGGGGAAATCGAGTACGGTTTTGAGTTAATGATTAGGTGGGGTTGGGTCCTTTGAGAGTGTTGTTTCCAAGGTTATTTAGGCTGGCATCTAAGTGTCTTGGAATGTGTTGTTCAGGAAAGTCCTCTATCACTCTGAGGACCCCGAGTTTGAGTCCTTGTTGAGTATTCTTCTAACATGTTATTGTACAGGGAGATGGTTGAAGTTTGCATTTGGAAGCCAAGTCCTTCAAAGGTGTTCCCTACCAAGTCCTATTACAGTGCCCTGGTGGAGTTATGTTCGGCAAGGTCCCCTTGTTTGCTTGTTCGGTTCGGTTTGGCCCCTCCATATGTGGAGGCCCTTCGCTGGTTGGTGGCTAGCAGAAACGTCTCTACTATGGATAATCTTAGAAGAAAAGGTTCATCATCAGAGACTATGCCATTGTTATACTCTTTATGTGGGGAGGTTAGAGAGTCTGTTGATCATCTTTTTCTACATCGTAATGTTTCTTCCTCTTTGCTGAGAGCTTTTATTTAAAGGTGCAGATCGTCATGGTGCTTGTCAAGCTCTTTGGGTGGTATGTTTGAGGCTTGGAGTTTCTATCCTTTTTATAGTTGTAGTGCTATTCTCCAGAGGCCTATCCCCTCTGCTACTTGGTGGCACATTTGGAAAGAGAAGAATGATAGGATTTTCATAGGTGTGCAGATAGATTATAAGGATCTCCTTTCTATTGTGCAATCGAGACTTGCAAAGTGAGCAAGCATTAGGAAGGAGTTCGCTAATTTGAGGCTAGCTGACATTTTGCAAAATTGGGAGGCATGTTTTCAGTGTAGTTTGTCTAGGATGAGGAAGTTAGAGGTTTCGTGCCAAACCCCAATGCCTGTTTATGAGTTCAATATGGACAATGCTACTAGAGGTAAGTCAGGGCCAGATGGTGTTGGAGGCCTGCTCAGGGATGATAAGAGGAATGTCCTGCTTATTTTCTCCATGAACGTGGGGTTTCAAGGAGTCAAATAAAACTAAGCTGCATCTTAGAAGCTCTCTAGTTGTTCTACTCTTCTTTTCATGATAGACTAATCATGGAAAGTGACTTCTCTAACGCTATTTCTTCGATCGCTTCAAATGGGGGTCCATGGAGGTTTCATTTCCTCCTATCAGAATTTTGAATTTTTTCCTCCCAAGTTATGGTTGAGTTCAAGCATGTAGGTAGGTCGGCCAAAGCTATGGCAGATGCCCTAGCAATGCAAGGGAAGGATAAAAAGTAGTTCCCTTCATTGCTCATACTCTGTAATGGATTGCTTTTGATGCAGGGTATAAGCTGTCATACTGTTTTGGGGTTCCCTTGTTTGGTTTGTAGTTTTTCCATGTTTAATATAAGTTCTGTTAACTGTTAAAAAAATGCCAGTTAGAAAGATACTAACATTCTGAGGGCCATAAAACACATAGCTACCCTGAATTCAGATATACTGAAGTGGCCAAGACACCTTCATGTCACGTGCAACGTGATAGGACATGCAACAGCACAAGGCTTTCTAGAGTCAATTGTGCATCGCGACTGTCCAAGTGGTCGGAAGGATCTGTACTAATCAATGAAAACTTGAATGATATGGAAGAATCTAGAAGATTATAGGGCAGTCTTGAACAATGTAGAAATAAAAGGAAAATGCTTGTAAATTATGAAAATATCTTAAGATTAGTGGAGTAATCTAAAATAGTCTGGATAAGTCTAGAATAGGGTAGAGTTGTGTAGAGGTTTCTAGAGTAGGGTCAAGAAGGTTATCATCCATTAGGTTAGTGGCATATGGACAAATCTAGGCCATTGATTGCATAAAGTAGGACTATAAAATATAAATAGAGGTCTCCATTTTCATTTGTAACAATCAAGTTTGCTGAAGCAATTCAAGGGCTCACTTCTCTAAGTGCTATCTCTTCTTGGTGTGAGAGTACGCAAAGCTTTATGGTATGATTCTTGGTCTAAGGGTTATATCGCAACTAGGGAAGGATGCACATATTATAGTCGTGGTGCCACATGATCTAGAGCCTAGAATCAAGGGGATTAGCTCAGTTCGTGACTTTCAGCATTTTTATTGGGCTTCATCTTCTTAGGCTATAGGTAAAATCAATAGATGGCTTGTCATTTTCTGCATCCTCTAGTCAGTTACAAGCTCTTTAAATTGAGCAAGGATAGCCGCTGAAGCTTGTGAAGTTGCACCACAAAACACACTCAGTTTGCTACCATCCATAGGCATTTAAACCAGTAGAACCACAAAGATTCTCCATAGTTTAGTTCAAACAAACTCTCACATGAGGAGGAATTACACATGAACCTTGAGAAACTGCATTTCCCTAATCTCCAACATTATTCAGGTTTACAGCCATTAATGAGGCGATGTACAATTATATGCGATGAGGCCCAACATTGATATGGATTTTTTTAGACATTCTTGGACTAGAAGACTAACCTTTGATTTATGATGCTAACATAAAAATATAAAGTAAAGAACTAATACAATAATAGTTCATGAATGCCGTTGACTTTCCAAAAACCATTTAGTGTCTACATCTATAATGAGGCCCACACAGAAAGATGGACTCACTCTGGCGTCTGGCCCTCATCTACAATAAGGCACATCATTTTAGCATAATGGCTCACGGGAATATAAGTTCACATGAGCACCTCATTTATGGGGTTCAGGGCACAAGCTCAAAACCCCACAACTCCCCCCACTTGAGAATCACAAAGAAACACACCTTAAGCTTCTTCACTGTTGTATATATTTTATTAGAATTTTTTTCAGAATGTGTACACCTCTTGTTTCTTGTCATGGAAATCGTCAGAGAGACATAATAAATTTAATGAATGCAAACATTTAACGGAAAGTAGAGTTCATGAACCTGAAGAGGCTCATTTTCATCAGTGGAGCCAAGCATTTCATTCACCAAAAGCTGACGTTCTGCAGGGCCACCAAAGCTTAAACACTTCTCAACCACATTTGAGGCAAACTTCTGTTGGCTCATTTGAACTATCTGTCCAGCTAATTTCTTGATAATAGAAGAACGTTCATGTGGCTTTCCATGCTCCAGAACATGCTGCTTCCAACCCGAGTAACAAAAAAATAAACAAACCATCAAAACATATAGCCATACAAATGCATGAATGTGTATGTCATAGAATAAAAAAGATTAGTATAAATTTCCCTTGGCTGGGACAAAGCTTTGACGATGATGACAAGGATATATATTTCCATTGAAAAAGAGAAAGTATACTGGAAAGAATAATAGCAACCAAATAAATGAGGTGACCGCAATGTTAGCCTCTCAACAGATGACTCAAGTTCAATGAAAAGGTTTTATATGCCTAATAGGCCACAATGGAGTGAACCACATAGAAAGGTGATATAAATTACAACGGATTCAAACCATTAAAGACACTGAAGAAGGAGAACAAAACATCAGGCAATTACAGAAATGTAACAGCAACTATTGGACAAACCTTCCAAAAAAATAAATCAATAAACATAATTCCGCCACTACCTACTACCTATATTCTTCATCTCCAACCTAATCCCTTCGTCATCTCTCCAAGCATATAAACCGAAAGCTACTCATCATTATTTATTTATTTCTATTTGTCTCCTGCCCCTGCCTCATCTCACCATGAATCTAAAAAAAAACCTCAAATCTCCAAAACACTTTCAGCAGGGGCCAGGGGGTCCTTTTGTTCTGTTTTTTTCCAAATTTCCAATCCATACTCTTCTCTTTTTTTTTTTTTTCATTTTTGGGAGCAGTAATGGTAATGCATTAGAAGAAAGAAAGTCAAGAAAGGGGTACAAAAGGAATATACAAATAAAAAAAAAGTATATATAAAATCACAAACTACAACGAAAATAAAGTTGGCCTGTCTAGTGTATATTCTAAACTTTAGCCAAGGCATCTGCAGCCTGCCACCTCATTAGCCTCCCTTAGCCATGAAGTAAACATCCACCAAATGAATAATTATACTATCCTTCTTGGGAAAAGAGATATATAGAGAGAGCAATCTTCTTGTTACACAAACTTAAGAAGAATAATAAAATTGAATAGTTGCATAAGCCTTTGAGTGGTAATTGTATATTATCTGAAACGGATATTCAGAATAATCAACACAGTGAAGTCATCTTGTTTGTCTTCTCTTGAAGATGGGTCATGAGAATAAAACTACCTATGGCAGGAATATGCCATAGGAATCCTTGCAAAGAAGACAATTTAAAACCCTAAAAAGGGTTACAAACCTGAACAACATAGTTCCCATACTGATCCTGTGCCAGCATGCAAACATTCTGCAGTATCTCATCCATCATGATACGCTGGGTTGTCGGGTCACTGCAGTGCTCCAATACTCTCTGCAGTTGAAATGCAACCCATTTAAGTTTTGAGATCTTCTATACAGTTGCAAAATCAATTCATTTAAGTCCCAAAGAACTGGAAAAGATAGTTATAAAAGAGGGAAGGCCGAAATGCAGAACCTGTATGACACGACACCCATAAGGATGGGTAGACAATGTTACAACTTGATCATAAAAGGATGATATGATAAATTCAATTGCATCCTGGGGAATACATTCAATACACTTCTGGATGACATGGTTCCCATTTTGATCACGTACACATCGCATGACATGGCCATCAAGCTCTGAAACCATTTTAGTCTGCTGGTCCAAGTCAACAACTTCTATTGCCTGCATCAACCATAGTTCAAAAGATTCATGCTACACTCGATTTTTGGAGTCTGAGTCACCTTGTAAGTAGACATTGACAGAGTCTCAACCAAACATGAAGCCACTTATATGCTTATTTAGTTTTTCATTTTTTAACATTCAAGTGCAATTCATAAAATAGTAGCACTGAAGAATTTCATTTGTTCAAATCCTTCAGTCCTCAAACCGATCCAACCGTGTTTCAAGTAAATCTGACAGGCTGCTTAAGATACCTAGATATTTGTTTGCATATGTTCAAATGTTTCATGGTCAACCAGTATAGAAAAAATGTAAAATATTCACCCACAAGAACACCCATTTGACGGTCAGGGAGGCATGGGGTCTGTCAAAAGAGTGGGACCCTCCTGAATTTAAAGGCGCTGACCGTAACAACATCACACATCCATACACAGGAACGTCCGCAGAAGAAAATTACCTCAGAAACAACTGCGATTCTTAATATTCATAAATATACATTAAGAGAGAATTGTGTTACTAGGTTCATGATATTTGAAATCATTACGGTATCACAATGCCAGTCATAAAAAATATCAAAAATAATTGCCAAAAAGATCTTGCTTTAAAGAACTTTATAGAAAGAAGTGCTATTATATTTTAAGTGCCTGAAAGAATACTACATCTAGTAAAACAAAAAGTACAATGCATAAATTAAATATTTTAAATAAAAGTCATCAATAAAACTAAATCTGAACAGTGTTACAAAAAGGCTCCAGTCATCCATATCATGTCCACATTGGTTGCATCATCTTTAAGTGTAATCAAGTTGAGTTGATTTCTCAGATTTCAAAATGGGTTCCTGCATACTCATTTTTAAGGCACTAGTATGCAACTTAAAAATGCAGGTAAGGTTTCGTAAGCAAGAGTTGGAACAAGACATTTTAATTATAGAGAAAAAAGTTACCTTCTGGATCACTCGACAGCCATACATTTGAAGGCTAAGTGTTAACACATGCCCAGTAAGCTGGTTGGCAAGTTCCCTTCTCTGGGTAGGAGTTCCATGCTCAAAAAACTGAAGACAACAACAAATTATTGCTTATATTATTGGACAAAAAATGAAGAAAAATCAATAAAAATGAGAAAAAATCATACTTTTTAATCCAATGGTATAGAATAAGTCATATACAGATCATTCCATTTGTTCAGACCAGCAGATGCGTGTGGACCAAACCTTTTGGTGACCCAAACCATTCATATCATATCACACATGGAACCATTCCTTTGTCTATCAGTATATCATGTAAAATGATCTCAAAATCCCCCATCAAATGCTCCTAACTTCTAAGTCCCAACACTCCCATAAAACGTGAACCATTGGCTTTGATTACCCCTTGAAAAGCCACCAATTGGAATGATAGATCATCCAATGAGAGGTTGGCCAATCCATACAGGGCTCCCCAGATAAACATGTTTGATAACTGACTGATGGGCCCCGAATGAGCCAATGCAGGTCAAAAAGAAAGAAGTTGATTTTCTTAATCAAGCATCATATAATTCCTCTAAGCAATTTGCGAGTACCTTTTGAATCACATAATTTCCAAACACATCAGTCATCAAAGAAAGAGCTTGAGGAAAAATTTCTTCGAAAACCATATTTTTCTCATCTGTTGTGGCTGTTTCAAGCTTTTGTTGTATGAACCGGCTCCCATATTGGTCAGCACTGTTCACAGAAATAGCAAAAATATATATCATTCCTCCCATGGAACAGTCAAATTCAAGAACAATAAGTGTTTTTTTTTTTCCTCCTTTTTTTTTTGAAAAAAAATTTCTATTACCTGAATTCAACAACATGGCCAGCAATCTCTAAAAGTTCAAAACATCTAGCCTTGTTGCTTTTAAATTCTTCCAGCAGTGACGATGCAAAAGTTTCCTCCATGCCACCAATACCATCCAAGTGCCAACCCATGGCACCTCCACCAATGTTTCTCATGCCAGAAGGATAACGCATATTTCGCTCATTGTGCCGGATAGGGCTACCAGATCCAACAGGGGAGCCAGGAAGAACAGGACTTGCTAAAGGACTTCCTGCGTATGACATACCAAGACCAAAAGTAGGATTCCCATAATAGCCATGATTTAGACCACCAGATTTACCAAGAAAAGGTAGTCCATACTGTGACTTCTGTGGTGAAAGCAATGCCCCAAGGTATGCTTTTTGTAGCCCAGCTAGATCCATATAAGGGTTGCCTATGTAGTTCCTATCCAAGGAAGGATCATTAAAGCCACCTGCAACTTGTGCTGCATATTCAGCAGTCCTTAAGTACTGGGCATATAATGGATCCATGAGGGGCATCTGAAGATTACTGGCAGCTGCATGATTCCCCAACTTATGATTTTGCATGTCTCCTACTCCAGTTAAATTAGGTCCTAATGGAAAACCTCCCAATGGTCTAGTATCAATGCCAGGAGCGGCTGGAACACTAGCAGCATTTTCAAACAACAGAGGCAAATTACCAGAACCAAGATGACCAGGCATCATGGATGGAGATGCTGGATTGATGGAATATCCACCCAAACCATAGTTCATCGATGTTGAATTAGTATTATCAATGTTTCGATAAAGAGAACCTCCTGAATTAGTGATAGGAGAAGGGGGTGCTTTGAAATATGAGTTAGGGGAAGAAACAGTGGACCTGTGCAATTCAGCCTGCTCATCAACCATTACAGAAGAATTTGTTTGGTCTCTGAAGGATCCACCGTTTTTGCTCAAATCAGGATGTGATGGTTTAGTTGACTGGGAAACAGAAGGTAGATGAAAATGTGCTGGTTCTGAATTTTTCATGTATAAGTGCTGCTTTAAATGGTTCTGATCACTTTGTATATCTAAAAGGAAATTCGAGCGTTCAACAATTTCCTGTTGGACTGACTTCAAACGATTAACTTCATTTCCCACACCATTAGCTGACAGGCTCATGCTCGATAGAGCGGCTACAAGATCTACAGATTCGGCAAGGCTGGTGGTGCTATTAAATGAGCTTGGACCATTGATGGCTTTCTTATCTGTGGCACCATACCTCCCTCCCACAGGGGGAAGGCGAGGACTAGGAGCCCTTGCAACAAGCTGTGGATCGGGAGTGGTACTTCTTGACAAAGATCCACCTAGGGCAGAAGCATAAGTATGAGAAGCTGATTGCCCAATGCTTTGGACTCCAATCATATTTTGAACGCTTGCATTCTTTGTTTCAGCACCATTGTCAAAGGCATTGCGGCTAGCGGGACGAGACAGATGTCCTGAGATGGGAGTTGCACGACCGAGATCATCCTGCATTCAAAACTAGACACGCTTCACCAATAGATCTATAAAATCTACATTATGCAGACAGTATCTTAGAAGAAAAATGTGAGAATAAACAAAGAAGGGGTTTTGTGCTGCCGCTTTTTTCACATGGAGGTGTGTGATGGTTTATCACTTCTTCACGTGCGTAAATTTGGAGCTGAAAATGGCCCCCATTAGCAAGCCATTTCCACTCATTTATGCATGTGCTGCATAAATGAGAGAAACATCCATAAATGTTATGCATGTGCAACATTTACATGCATAAATGACCGCGCAAACAAACAATCCCTGAGAGAATGTATCAATAAATCCATGAAGCTCACTTTTGGAAGATGTCTGATCCACATACCACCTTTTTCATTGGTAGGCCTTGGGATTGTGGACTTATCCACGTCCCGTGTCACATGTTAAAAGATCTTTATTTACTCAAAAATTTTTACACAGGGCAAGGTCTTGATATCATTTGTTGGTTTTAAAGTTGTTCCACGTTGCAGCTACTGTAATGTGTTAGTAGCAATGTATTTGTAGCAGATGAGAAGCAACCATTTTGGAATAATATTTCTACCGTAAGGAATTAACAAGGAAACAACAGCTACAAACAGGCTAGGACTTGCTTGTTATCAATGGTGTAGCCAGGACTTCCCTGTACTGGGGGCAAGCAATGGTTGACCAATAACATTATATACTTACTAATACTCACTATTTTACTATTAATCATTTAAAATATTTTTCAATAATATCCAAAAAATCTTAATTTGGAAATATCCAAACAATTCTAAGATACAACTTCTTAAAACTTTGTAAGCGCAGTTCAAATATAGAAATTTAGAGTTTATCATAATGACTTCAAACCACTCACAATAATCCTTTTCTCCTTATTTTCGCATTAAGAAATTGCTCTCACTCCAATCAAAGCAGGACTCATGTTGGATTGATCAGGTGTAAACTGGTCCACTCACAATTATGTAATAAAAATCTATGGATTGGTTAGTTGTGATATTTTGATGGGCCACAATGCTGAGGTAAATGTGGATAATGGATGGTTCAGAACTTAAGATGATAGTATAGAAATTCATTCACCATGTCATCATAAGGTGATCACTGATTGTGTAAAAGATAAGATAATGCAAAGTTCAGAGTAGGATCCCATAAGTGTCTCACTCATGCTTCCAATAAGGGGTGCGAAACTCTACAGTAGGGATCACCCATTGAATATCTCTCACCTTCAGTGGGCATTCCCCAAAGTTTACTCAGATGGGAGTTAGCCGCACCATAAGATTTGACAGATGTTTAAGACTTTAATACACTCAATATTACAATAGAACCAACTTTTATTGAACTAAAATTTGGAGACACCCAGCTCAAGGAGAGGGCTTTCATTTTCAACGCTTCAGATTTTCAATAGAAAAGCCTCGCTGTAGAGTTCCACACTGCTCATTGCGACATGAGTGAGACAAAGAAAACCAAAAATCACATGTCAAACACACTACTGCATAAGGCAGCTGGTGGTGTATTTATGCTAAGGGAACAAGAAGCCTCTTTTTCGACTTCTAAAACCTTCTCCCTCTAGAACCTCCCCTCCCCCATGCCTTCCTCCTCTTCCCACACTTGTCCTTCCTCTCTCCTCTACTATTAGCTGGAGGAGAATTTAGAGGAATAACAAAAAGTTAATGGTAGATGCCATCACAGCTATGATGCCGAGGTATGATGAGGATACGAAAGGGACATGGTAAGGACATGGGTTTTACACATAAAAAGTGAAGTATCAGATACGATACAACACTATACATTAACCATTTTGAAGTATTCGCACATAATAGCATCACAGGTGTATCTCACCCAAATGCTTCACAAATTTGAGAGGAGGAACATCACGGTAGAATCTAAAAAATACATAGTCAAAGCAGCTGTTGTAGAATATATTAATACGTGACACAATAATATTTATAGAAAGAGCTAACAATACTATGGATAAAATCCAAAAACTACTGTCAGTTGATATTGTTGGCTTGATCCGCAGTGTCGTGGGATATTGAACTCCATGTGAAATATAACTGGAATGCCAAAACCTAAATGCCCAAAACCAGGTGGACCAGCTAAGCAATAGAATATTTACAGCGCACCCCCATCTGCTCTCTGATCTCCACTTTTCAGCAACTGATGAACAGTATTAGTAATTTTTCAGTTGGTGTTTATTTAAATCATAAATGCAGTTTCTTTATCTAGCTAGATAATCATGTTCAATTACTCATATTCTTATGCTATTAAACTGCTGGATTTTATAAAAATATATGGGGCTCTTGTAGTTGTCGATGAACCATCCAAAGGATGCTTTCCTCATTTGTGCTGGAATAAAAGTGGACTTCGTTAAAATGGTGTACCACAAAGACTTGCATAGTACACACATCTTATTGAGTTCGCATGGCAAGTTATGCATGCCTTGCCCAGTGCATCTTGCACTTTGACTACTTTGCTCCAGTGTTGAAGCATATGGAGGCTTATGCCCTAACCCATTGGCCAAGACGGTTCTGCCTCTTATTTTTCTTTGTAGAGAGAATCTCAAAAATGAAAATTTTATTATAAATTTTCTTTCACCTTTTTGTCTGTCAAACCTCAAAAAACAGAGAATATTTTCAAAATTTATTCAGCCCTAATTCCGGATCTTTCACTTACTATTTTTAAATGCAACAGATGCATGAAACATTAGAGTTTATCTTCCATCATTAAGTGCACATATTTTTAGTACTTTCACGGTCAAGTTACAATCACGAACACTAATTAGATAACATAGAACCCAAATATCAGATCCTAAATGGATGAGGCATTCTACGTATATAATCATATTCCAAAATCAAGCAGTTTTGAGGATCCAAACCTACAATGCCTAGATATGGAATGGACACTATAGAGACAAACCATGGATTCAGGAAGCACAAAGATTTTACTCATAATAAAATAAAATATTCGGATTCAACACGACGCCGTACGTTGCCTATTTTGAGTATCCAGTTATCAAAGATCCAAACTACTAAATTTGAGCATTAGGATGGATGGATAGTCGCTTTTAAAACCACTCATATCGCAAATCCAGCATTAATTAAAGAATCCCACTTGTTCAGAAACTTCGGAATGTAAAAGTGCAGCAATAAGTATCAAACCATCAGCATTTACGCAATAACAATAAGACAGAAGAAACATGCTAACATGCCCAGAAAATCACTGACTGATCAACAACAACCAGATTCAAAACCATATGATCTAACATTGTAAATAGTAGAATGTTTCCTCTAACTATTGAAGGAAAAGAATGAGGGTAAATTTAGACAAAATAGTCATAGGCGGCAGCAAACCAACAGCACCTGAAAGATATGGGCGAAGCTCTTCTGTCTGCCTCCTAGCCCTATCCCCGACAGCCCAATCAAGCCATCATCCCCTCTCTCCAACCACTCAGATGATGCCTCAGACTTTGTCATCGGCTCGACCCCACTTCCCTCCTTGGCCAACCCCGGCTGCATTGAAAACAGCGATCGGCTTCCTTCATCATCCACGCGATGCGCCCTCCTTCTATCTCCTATCCCTCCCAACCCCGCCCCGCCCGCCTGCAACCGCTGCGTGAACCGGCTATCTTCCTTCGACAGCGCGGGCGGCGGCAGGCGAGGATTCAGATTAACATTAGCATAGTAGTAAGACGAATACGCAGGATCAGACCGGAGGTCCTCCTCGGGCAGGTCACCTCCACGGCCGAATAAGCCGCCCACAGCCGATAAAGACCCTTCGACGGTGGGGGGTGCCGACCCACTCCGGTAAATATTGAGCTCCCTCTCTCTCTCCACCTCGCTCGCCTCCTGCCGGCGCTGAAGCAGCAACCCCAACTCCTCCAAGTCCTCGCCGTAGGATCCCTCACTGCTTCCCAGCATCGTGCGCATTCCCATGTCGGACAGCATCGATAGAGGGCTCTCACTAACCATTCCAAAACCCCAAGAACGAGGAACTACCAGCAGCCTCAGCAGCTGCGGAGCGATTTCTCGCTGCTCTAGTGAAACCCGTTCACAAGCTGAGAAAAAAGCACCGATCTTTCCCCGTTTAAAGAACGATTTAGATCGTTTCTAACTCTAAAAACAGAAACCCTAGAAAAACCCTAGAAATAACCGCTGCAACAACCGATTTCTTCGCTCCAGCTACTGAAATGCGTCTCCTAAGCTGAAAAAACGCGATCTTTCACCGTTTCAGATGAGATTCAGATCGTTCCAAATCAAGAACCAAAAACCCAGAAACCAAAACAACACAAAAACCCTAGACTAGAGAGGAAAACCCCGAAGCTCGAGCTCCCAGAACCCAAGTTGTTCGATTTTTTCCACGGAAATCACTCGCCCAAGCTAGAAAGAATCCGGCTTTGACGATTCTCCCTGCGACTCGTATCGGTTCTCGATCGAAAGCAGAAATTCCGAAGCGGAGAACCGATTCTTCACGGATTGAGATGAAACGAGGTTCGGAAAAGATGGTTTCTTCTGCCGAGTTCGATTCAAAGATCGAAGGAAAGACGAACAGTTGTTGCGGCCGCGAATCGAAAAGATTGCGAATCTGCTGCGCTTTCCTCCATTTTAACAGTGCGGGCCGCTGTTGGGATGTGGAGGGGAGAGTGTGCGCTGGAGGGGGCAAAGAAGAGAGCTGAAAAGGGGGGAACAGGAGGCATAACCGCAGCGATCGGAGCCGTTCAATGGAGAAATAGGCGGCCAGGATTGATTCTGACGAGATTTTGTCATGGCAGGATCTTATTAGGGTTTTGTTTATGGATTAATTGCCATTTTAGGAGATGATGTCGTTTGGATATTCTTCTTATGTTTCTACCGCTTTTGGGTGCTTCTGTGTGTCGCTCGGAACACCGAAATGGGGCCTTTGCTATCTGGAAAGGATCTTTTTCAACGCAAGCATAGTAGATTTTTTTATGTCCTTCAAATAGGACCTTGGGTTTCGAATGGATTATCAAATCAATGACGATAGCTATGATAAACCCTCTTGTTTGTGACTGTATAGCCTCATTATCATGCATGACCTAACTATAGGCATTTTGGTGAGAACTTGACATCTTTGAAGATTTTGCATGTAGATTTGGAAAGACATTTCACATTGCTAACAAATCAATCTTAATTACTTGAAAGTTGATAATGCAGACAAGTTTTTATGGAAGTAAAACACGTGTTTCCGCTTAGGTATGAATTTTTATGTTTTGTGCATGTTACTTCATAAAAGTTATATAAAATATTTGTGGTCTTTATCGTTAATGGAGATTTGGACTTATGACCTTTTCTGTAATAAATGTGTTTCTATTGAAGAGGAATTCGACCTTTTCTATTTTAAGATTTTATGTGAATTTGCCAAAAATACTAAAACTAACTTCCTGTCCGTATAATATGAGTGAGCGTGTGCGTTGAAGCCTATTGTTAATATCTATATATATATATGTATTTATATAGCTATCGTCTTCCATCCAACATTACAATTGCATGTTATATTAAATGTTTTCAATTGTGTTTCTAAAGCCATGAGATTCTCATTAAGTATATGAATAAAAAATATTTTCACTTTCAAATACCATTTCATGACCTAGAGGGCATGGCTTCAAATGACCATTATATTTGAAGTTTTATTTTTTTTTTCTCTCTTTGTTTTTCTTTTGTCATTACACTTGAGCTTTCGTTGATGGCAAATTCAATCGCCTCATACATCTAGCAAGGCTAGTGTGCTTAGAACCTATATTAGTCACACAGTAGTTACAAATTTACAAGGGGTAAAGGATCTGATCCATTCCAGTATGCATGAAGTGTGACAAATTCTTATTGGAAAAAGAAAAAAAAATGTCATGCAGTTTGCACATGGTGTGAATCTGTCCTCATATGATCAATTCTATCTCTTTACACCTAACCATATCTAATGAACTGATGTTATTAGCTTAACACATAATTGATTTTTATACATCCTATAATGATCATGTAATCTTTAACTTCATTTTGTATGCCTCGGGGAGGTGGTGGAACCCTCTCCTAGGGAGGTTCCCAATCCCCTACAGCTGGGATATAAAAAAAAAACAAAGATTTCCTTTTGTATACACCATCAGATTATATATAAACTTATATATCCCCATTCAACCATATTTGTTATCCAAGCAGATGGTCCAAACCCTAGCATTATTTGCTAGATAGCAATGTGGTCGCTCTAGAACTTAATAGTGCGGTCACGTCCATCTTGAGATCAAAGCCATCAGTATACTGAAATCATAGCATGTTAACATATTTGGACGGATTATATTGGTCAAAGCAACCCAACCATCAAATAATCGTACCTTTGTTTGAAGAGATTCTACATTACGCATGATAAAGAGACTATTGAAGGAAAGTTTCCATTGTATTAGTGGCCCACACATAAATAAATAAGATTATGTTAAAAATATAATTACATTATCTTATCTTGGAAGTATCCTCAAATTTAATGTAAATGGAGGAGCTAGAGGCAAGCCAGGTATGATGAATATTGGAGGGCACTTTGCAATTTCAAAGGTGAAGTATTAATTTCTTTTTCCATGCTGATTGGAATTAATGATTCTAATAGGGTGGAGGTGCTTTCCATTAAAAACTTTGAAGACTTATTCTGAATCATTTGGTGATAGGTTGATTGTAGAAAGTGGTTCATTTACTATGATTTCTTGGGTTTTACAGAAAATAGGGCTCCTTAAAAATTTCTCTACATTAGTCTTCAAACATGTTATCCATTCTTCGAATACTATGATGGATTTGCTAGCCAAATAAGTCATAAATAACGATGGTCCTTTGGTTGGTTTTTTATTCTTTTAGTTTTGCCTTTGTGTATGTCTTTTTCTACTTGAATGAAGTTTGATATGAGACTTCTATACATTTGCTCGCTATTTTGCTTTCTTTTTTATTGCTCTTTTCTCTATTTAGTATAAATTTGGTTTAAAAAAAAAGCGCCTGTGTTCAAAAGTTGTACAGTGAGCTCACTGTTGGCCTGTGATTATTTTCTCCACCTGTGTTCAAGAGTTGTACAATGAGCTCACTGATCGCCTATGATTATTTTCTCCCATCAATCGATTAAATTGTAAAATGTACTTATTATTAAAATTAATCAAATATTTTATAAATGATCAATATAACAAAGATGATTCTATTAAACAAACATTATTATTATTATTATTATTATTATTATTATTATTATTATAATACATCTCTATGCATGATTATATGATATGGAGGGCTTCCATCTGTGCTCAATATTCATGTTTGTATGGTGCACATGGAGTTCTCCATGCACACCTCCTATGGGGCACACTTTAGGGATTAGATGGGGGGATGGAAAGATCTTGTAGGTGCCTATCGGCATACAAAATATAAATTTAGATTGATTATCATAACCTTTGAGCAATGACCCACAAATTTAAAACCCCTAAGAGCATTCAAGTCAATCCAGATGAGTGATCAAGTGGGCATGGGCCCCACTATGAAGTGCACATGAAATGCTAGATGCATTTCGTTTGCACCGGACAACAATTCAAAAAATACATAGGAGTATGTATGTATATATGTTGTATGTTGTATAATGTATATGGTTTTGGTGGTGCATAAAATAATGGTGGTCAGTCGGAAAAGAGAGAGTTGTGAGTGCAGTGAAGAAGCCATTTGTCAAATGGATGAAGGCGATAGAAGTGACGAATGAATGAATATAGCAACAGGTCTTGCCCGAGTCGCTGTTTCCAGTGTTGACACGTAGACAGATGATATTCGTCCGCGGTTCCGCACGTTTCTACGTGCTCTGACCCCCTTTTTATCCTTTCCCGCGCAATGACCAAATTACCCTCAGTCGCAACAAATTCGTCCTTTTCTGTCCTTCTCCTTCTCGTTCCTCTTAGGATTTTATATCATATAATATCAAAATGTTTGAAATATTTATAAATCTCTTAGGATTTTATATCATATAATATCAAAATGTTTGAAATATTTATAAATTCATGATTTAATCTAGGCAACATTTGAAAAACCGTAAAAACATTAAGATCTCTTTTAAGTGATAAGATTATTAAGAGATATTTGCAGGTTATATATTTGATAAACTAGAAAAAGGGGAGTCACTCATGGCCATAGTCATATACTCCTGCTTGTTAGTGTAGAATATAAATATATACAAATTGAATATGTAATATGTATCAGTTTCATTGGATGGATTTTTTTTAAAGTTCGGGGATAAAGGATATGAAGTGAGGGATACAAAATATAAGGTGGAGATGTAAATACGATATTAATTTTGTTATGATTTGAAATGAGGATAGCCTTATCTGTCTACTCTTTACTCCAAATGGTTAGGGTAACTTCATCTGTCTTGATCCAAAATGATTAGAGCTCTATGTAGCTTCTTCACAATCCGTTAGTTGGTTATGGACTACCAACTGAATAAACTCTCAAAGCACATTGTGACCCCAGTGGATTGGGAGTCATTGGATCCATCCGTAGTACATATCTGCCTACCTCATCTAGGGATCTCTACTTCCAACAATGATAATAGTTGAATATTGTTGGGTTTATGTCTTGTATTCCGGTTTAGCCGGATGAGTCACTGGGTCAGCCAGGGACTGGTTTAAGGTCAAGGGTATTTTGGTAATTGTACCGGGGCTTTCTTGGTGGCCAAGAAAGCGGAGATTATATATATTGTATAGTCTGTAACCCTAGACCTTGCGGCGGCGGCGGCATTAATTGCCCGTGGTGTTCCTACACCACGTAGGAGAGATGATGTGAGAGTGTGGGAATCTCTTGTATGCTTTACTTGACATAGTGAAGATGTTCGTCCTCCTGTGCCCGTGGATGTAGCCCTGTTTGGGTGAACCACGTAAATCTCGTGTCTCTTCTTGTGTGTGGTTTGCTTCGTGTTGATCTTGTGATTCGTGAATGTGCACAACGGGTGATTGTCAGAAAATCACAACAAATATTTATCTTTCATCTCTCCTTATTCAGTCTCCATTAAAGAAAAAACTCTTGGATGGCTAATTTGAGATATTTATCTTTTGTTCTTAATTTTTAAGCATTTACATAATAAAAAAACCCTTAGAATACCTAAGAGAATAATTGCATGAAACAAACAAACTATTAATGTTGGTTTATATGGAAAATCTTATTTTAAGTTGGACATGTTGCAAAATAGGGAATTCAAAAATTACACAATAAAAATAAACTTTACACTCTCCATGCCCTATGCTAAACTCACTCGATTGCACTTGAACCTATACTTCATAATTTGCAATTTTCTCTTTGGCTCCTTGAGGAAGAATGCTAAAGTAAATAGCCTCCACCAACTTGATCATGATAGGACCTCTCCTAATTGAGTATGCCGTGCCACTACGTGATGTGCTAGTTTAAAACAAACCTACTTTTTTTTCTTTATCTTTTGCCTTTTTGTTCTTGAAAAGAGACCCAATCGGCACCCTTGCCCTTTACAATTAGGTTAGTGTCCCTAACTAGCTGAGCTATTATCTATTAAAAGGAGTAGTATACATTCACTATTAAAACCATATAAGTTGCATTAGCTTATCAATATATTAAAATAAACATCAATTATCAGTGCCGCTGTTGTTGGCTAGTTTGTTAAGGGCATGGGTGTATTTGTGAATGTGTTCGCTCATTTTCTTAATATGGGGAAAATTTTATTAAAAAAACTATAACAACCTATTTGGTTACATTAGATTTATGAATTAAAATATCAGTTGATACAGGTTCGTATCGGCCGATACATACCGGTATTGGCCTTGACCAAACCGATAAGTGTGTACTTATCGGTATCAGTACCAGTACCCTTAAATATTGCAAATAATATCGGTGGTATTGGCTGATATTTCAATATATTGGCCAAATATCGATGTCAGCCGATAATTTCCTAATACAAAGAAGAAGAACTGAAGAAGTAGAGAAAAATCAAAAAAAAAAAAAAAATCAAAAGAAGTAGAGAGAGGAGGAAAAAGGAGATAGAGGAGAGCGTAAATATTGTGTCTCGCCTCACCGCCGAAGCAGTCTTGCTCACCATTTCCCTTCAAGCCTCTGTCGCTGAGCCTGCTGCTACCGCTGCTCCTGCCTGCACCTACCGTTGCTCCTCTTCTTCTTCTCCTTCTCTCCTTCCCTTTTATTTCCCTCTTCTTCTTCTCCTTTTCTCCTCCCCTTCCTCCTTCTCTTCCATTCCATTTTTCCCCCTCTCTTCCATTCCATTTTCCCCACTTTTTCCCCCCTGTTCTATACATGTGAGATGATCAAATGACAAGTTTTTTGAACCTTTGGAACTTTGAAAAGTTTTTGAAACCCCTGGAACTTGGAGTACCAATGGGTGGCTATTACCTGGACTTGACTTGTAAAATAGGGTCTTGACTCTTGATATTTATTTGGGACTATTTAGTTTTTTAAAGTCTTGGGTTGATCTATTCTATTAGACTCAGAAATAAGTTTTATGTATGTGGACTGGAAAGGCCAAAAGTCAGGGCCCTTTGTGTTTGTTCTTTTTTTTTTTAATCTTTTATATACTATATACATATATGGTGCAAAATGTGAGGCCCATGGGAGGCCACATAGTAAACCACTAGTATTTTCTTTGGGTCCAAGATGAATTTCATTTTAATTAAGGATTGGCCTATTTTTTTATTGGCCAAGTTCTTTTTTTTATTTTTGTCAAATTTAATTGATCAAACAATGAGTCAATTTTCAATTAGAATGAAATGAGGTTGAGACCCAAAAAAGACTAATTAGTTTGAGGGGTTTGGATTTTTTATTTGCGTGCCTCATTTGTTGGACTTTTTTATTGTTCTTATTTTCTTTTTAATTATAACCATCTAGTGCATTTTATCGGTAAAAGCCAGTAGCCCTATATTTGAATGGGCCTTTAATAAATTTGTATGGCAATCAAACGCTATAAAATAATCCATTTAACAATTGCTTAAGTTGTACAAAATTAAAATATATGATGATCATGTTAGAGGAGACATTTATTTTGATCATTATTTTGAGTAGCTTGGATTTATACAAAGGCCACATTGATGGATTTATAAATTATAAAACTAACAAAGAATTAAAACCTATTAAAGGTTGCACATTTAAAATTAAAACATTAAACAATGATACAGGATGGATTGGGAGTCATTGGATCCATCCGTAGTACTACCTACCTCATCAAGGGATCTTTGCTTCCAATAATGGTAATAGTTGAATATTTATCTTTCATATCTCCTTATCTAGTCTCCATTAAAGAAAAAAAACTCTTGGATAGCTAATTTTGGATATTTATCTTTTGTTCTTAATTTTTAAGCATTTATAGAATTAAAAACCCTTAGAATACCTAAGAGAATAATTGTATGAAACAAACACACTATGAATGTTGGTTTATATGGAAACTTTTATTTTAAGTTGGACATGTTGCAAGATAAGGAATTTAGAAATTACACCATAAAAATAGATTTTATACTCTCTATATTCTGTGCCAAACTCACTCGATTGCTGTAACACTCCGACCTAATTAAGCTGGTTTAGCGATTAATAGATTCCGTTATTAGAGATTTGTCAGTGCCTTTGTTCTGTTAATGTTGTTCTATCTTTTTGAGTCATGTTTTGGGTCATTGATAGGTAGTTGGGTTGAGTTTAACCTGAATTAGGTAGATATGAGCCCTTTTTTATAATTTTAGACTTTGTAAGATTTCTTCATTCATGCATCATCTTGTCGTCATTACGTGCATCTTGTGGAGCTTGTTGATTTCCATAATTGACTCGTATGCAAATGCCTTCATTTGTCTTCGTTGGACGTTTAGTTGACTCAAACTAAAATTTCCTTGAAACACTTGGACTTTCTTATAAATTTCTAACAATTGCCTTATATAAGAGAGCATCGACTCATTGACTCCAACGGCTTCTTCTTCTTCATTTTTTCTCTTCCTCTCAACATTTTCTTCTTCTTCAATTCTCTTTTTCACTTCGCTACAGGGATCTTTCTTGCACCTACTTCATGGTTCATCTCGTTTGTGTGGTTTAAAGTAAGAGTTGTTTTCATTACAATTCTTGCATCTAGAGTTTAGCATACTTTTGTTTCTTCACTGCATATAGTCATGTCTATTTTTCATATGTTTGTATACATGGCTTTTAGGTCTAAGGATACCTATACTGAGCCAAAGGATGAATTAAAGCTTGAAAAGCCCAAGTGAAGGCAAGTATTAGCAACTGTGGGATGAATACATGTTGGTATATCATGATTGTTATGATTTTTCTCGATTGTTCAAGTTGTATAGGTTTTGACAGCCCTTTTGTTGTTCATTTCATTTGTTATTGTATATTTCATATTGTATATTCTGAATGAATTTAGAAGTTCTGGACAGTTTGAGTTACAGAAATTCTGGAGCTTACAACAACACCGTAGGTTTTCCACGGCTCAAACTCTAGAGAGCAAAAAAAAAAAATATATATATATATATATGGATTTGCACTACGGCCAAGCTAAGGCTAAGCCGTGGGATACACTACAACTAAGCCGTAACCTAGCCGTGGTCCAGCCGCAAGTTATTTTACGGCTTGAAGGCCCGAGAGCAGGAAAATTTGAGACCCTTCTACGGCGAAGCCATGGTCAAGCCGTATGTTGAGCTACAGCTAAGCCGTAGCCCAACTGTGGCTCAATCATAGACTATATATGGTTAAGCCGTAAGATAAAGCATGGTTCAACCATGGCTCGCCGTATTTGCGGGAGTAATTCTGGGGAACTACGGCTGAGCAGTACTGCATATTTCGGCTAAGCCGTAAGATGCCTATGGCTAAGCCATAAGTCGCCTACGGCCACTAAAATTTAGGGAGAATTTTGATATTATTTAAGACCTTGTAGGGCCTTAGTTCTTAGATCTCTTATCCTATTTACTTGTTTAATGGAATAATTGAATATCATGAATGATCTTGAGGGCTGGGACTCATTCATGTGTGTTGTCCAATTGTTAAGCACATCCCTATGGATGTTGGTTTAAGGGACTTCGATATACATTCTTGTTACATTGTGACATCGAAGATGGACAACTGTGTATCAAATAACTTGAAAGTATATCATTATGTACGGTTAGAAATAATGGACAACTAGTGTAGGGTTGGCTAGTAAACTGTTGTGATCCCATAAAAATGAATTGAATTTATAGCATGTTGGTTCCAGTTATTGTCTTCCATTCTTTTACTATTGATTTAACTTACATGACTATTGATTTGACTTGAATGATGATGTTATGCGTAATTAAGCCTATTGTGGTATTTCTTGAGATACATGTTCGACTTTGACTTGAATTGAATTGAATTGAATTGCATACGAATGCATTACTCAAGTTCACTTGTATAAAACGATTGATACGGTCTAGCTCTACTCAGCATCAGCCTTATGATACTCGATGGAGTTGACTTTGGTGTAACATGTTTGGTGCCGTTGCAGTGTGCTCTTGTCTTAGGGCTTCTGGATCCCAGAAACTAAAGACACATTGGTACCCTGCCCCAGTCGATGGTGTTCTCAATGCATAGATCCCTAGAAGGAGGATATGACAAATATAATAGCCACCTAGTACAGTATTTCTGTTTATTGACTCTTATGGCATGCTCTATTCAATTGCACAATATGCTTAGTATACTAATTTGCAAATTTATTTGATCACCTGTTCACGATTCTTATAGATACAACACGTATTACCTTAATGTTGCTTATACTTTGCTGAATAGTCTTATTTACTGGTTGTTCTTTGGTGTTGCAGGCTCAGATCCCACTTCAGATCCCTCACCTATCAGCAATACTTCAGAGGTAATCATAGAGGCCCCATTAGGGTTAGATGAGTGGATATGATCAATTCACCTCGGAGAGCAGCATGGCTTAGGCTAGGCCTCATTTTGATTTTGTTGGATACTTTTTGGTTTGTATTGGAGTATACCTCCCAGCATTTTGTGTATTATAAAATCTTTCTCCTTTTTCTTGTATAGACATGGCTTCTTTGCACTTATTATCAGTGTTCTTAGTTTTGGTGTGTCCTTTTATTATGTGGCTTCCTAGCACTTATTATCAGTGTTCTTAGTTTTGGTGTGTCCTTTTATTATGAAATGATACTGACAACTTCCGCGTACAATGGTATCACACGTGTGTTTTCTCTTGTGTGTGTGCGCTTGAACTGGGTCTAGGTGTGCATACAAGAAAGTACGTGTATCACTGATTGAGTTTAATTTTAATCCCCGATTTCTTAGGCTCAGGTCATGACAATTGCATTTGCACCTATGCTTCATAATTTGAAATTTTCTCTTTGGCTTCTTTGAGGAAGAATGCTAATGCAAATAGCCTCCACCAACTTGATCATGATAGAACCTCTCCTAATTGAGTATGCCTTGCCACTACGTGATGTGCTAGTTCAAAACTAACCTACTTTTTTTCTTTATCTTTTGCCTTTTTGTTCTTGAAAAGAGATCCAATCGGCACTCTTGCCCTTTACAGTTAGGTTAGTGTCCTTAACTAGCTGAGCTATTATCCATGAAAAGGAGTAGTCTACATTCACTATTAAAACCATTTAAGTTGCATTAGCTTATCAATATATTAAAATAAACACCAATTCTCGATGCCGCTGTTGTTGGCTAGTTTGTTAAGGGCATGGGTGTATTTGTGAATGTGTTCGTTCGAGTTCTTAATATAGGGAAAATGTATTAAAAAAACTTTAACGGCATATTTGGTTGCATTAGATTACATATATAGGAATTGAATGCCTATGAACTCATAGTGAAATCAGCATTATTGATTGATTATTAAAGAGGTGAAGTGCGAATAATATGAAGAGAGGGTCGAAGGATAGAAGGTGGCGATAAGGCATCACTATGGCTAGGTATTTATTTTTCATCTTCTATCGAATTAATCTCCATTAAAGAGGAGGCTATCTTATAGTTATTTTTTAATATTCACCTCTACTCTTCATTTTTTACCATTTATGGCATAAACTCCTATGTATTCTATACAAAAAAAAAAAGGCCACAAGATTTACCCTTTTACCATAAGAGAAATCCCCTTTTACCATAAGAAATTATGATATAATTCCTTATGCAGCACTTAACTTTTATATACCAATCAATGTGAACTTTTATATACCAATCAATGCGGGTACTGCTTGTTTCTCAAGCTTCTCAGGCCAGAGATTGACACACATTATGTTGAACAAAGACTGAAGATTTAGGCCGTTAGGCTGAACCAAGGCCTAATTTTCTAGCTCAATAGTTTAATAATGGTCTACATATACTCAATGGCCTGGCCAAGTTTGACATATCTAGCATACAGTTATATGCAGATTTCTTAAATGGCTTGGCGCTAGATTGACTCTTAGACCCATGAGAATAGATCCAAGCTTAGACATGTTTTAGTCTGGCCTGACGTAGTCATGAATACCCCCAATGAAAGATTTGTTGTTCCCATATGGGTGTCAAGAATAAACTCGCCGAGAACCTTTGTTTGTTCTAGTGTGAGATAGCCACATAGGTCCTCCTAACTCGCTGTAAATGCTCTCCCCTATTTTGTGTAGTCCACCAATGGTTCTCAACTCCTTTAAATAGAGCAATCCCTAGGAGTCATTGCTACTATGGACTCTACCGCTCTCAAAATCCAAGCTATTGCGATCAGTGTGAGAATTCTGTGAATACAAGAGTTTGATCCTAATCTAAACCCTATAACCAAGAGTTTAATCCTAATCTAAACTCTACAACCAAGAGTTTGATCATTATCTGACTCTACCAAATCAAGACTTTTGGAGTTCATCCATGAGACACTGCCGATTTTGATCTAGTGTAGGGCCCATGACAGTAGGGCGACATAATTTTCCCAACACTTACTAGTATTATTACTGAAAGCCAACTTGACTTGTCTTGTTTGGGCTCAGGCTCGAGCTCTATGTCCCATTCAGCTTGTCTCATTTGAAGCTTAATATGATCATAGGCTTTACTGATGACTTAAGTTCGAGTGTTCGAGTGCTCAAGTCTTCTATGAAGATATGAGTGTCTTTCCACTGCATTCTTGGGCGTAGGCCTTGTAAGGATCAAACATTTTTAGGGGCTTGTTTGTTTCATGTAATTGCATTCCTATAAATTCTAAGACACTGTATCTTATTGAAGATGAAAACTCAAAGGGGAATATTTGAAAATAATCAGTACATAACCTTTTCTTTATTGGGAAAATAAATCAAGAATGTGAAATAAATATCCCCCATCATCCTAGTAATTTCAATGAGGTGTGAATTGAAGCCATGTTAGGACTGTTGATTGTTATAGTGAAGTTATGAAGACATTGCTGCGTTGCTGGGACTTTTGTTGCTAAGATAAAGTGAAGGATTAAGGATGTATTTACTGAAAAAATGCACTTTATTATTTCACTTATCTATGTGAACATTTTAATGCTACTTTAGTATTTTGGAATTATGTAATTTGTTATTTAGGATATTTGGTTTTTGACTTTTGAATATATATTTTGCATTCTGACCAAAAAATAAAATAAAATAAAAAGAAAAAAAAACATGCATTTTAAGTGATAATTAACCACGACGGAATCGTCTAATAAGATTAACCTTGGTTCGGTTTTAATGGTTTTTTAAGATATGGTTATGGTTATGGTTTTCCAAAACAAAAAACCGTACAGTTCGTTTGATTAACGGTTTTTCTGAAATACACAGTTAACTGAAGTTTGACACCCCTAGTTTAAAAACAGTACATTAGTGCAATGTGTTATTTTTGGTACAATAGGCATGGAGAAGTTGTGTTAAAAATAAAAAAAAGACAGAAGGCATGGAGTTGATCATGGCAAAGCTACAGTTGCTACTTGCAAGGATAAAACCCAAACTATCCAAGTTAAGGGCATTGAAAGTCTCAAATGAATTTTTCCCCTTGACATACATTGAATTCAAATGATACTGATATTCCTTGGTCTTGCTTTAAGGCATTAATTTTATTTTATGATTCATAAATATCTTACTGGCCTAACCATAAAATAATTGATAAGCAATGGGCATGCAGTGGAGTGATTCTTTTAATATTAGATTAAATGCACCTTATCTTGACATACGAATCTCGTAATTAAAGAAATGTCAGGTTTCATTCTTAAAAAAAAATGCAGCCCATTTTTATTTAAATAGAGCAACCCCATGTGTTTATCATTATGTTGTTTATGCAGTTCAACTTCTTCTATCCTGCATTACATGTATAGCTATTAGCATTTGCTTTGTGTGATATCCTACAATGGGTGCTAAAAAGCTACCGGATTGGATTAAAATAAGAGATGCAATTATAAGATGATTAGACTTCGAAGCCTAAAAACAAAGAAATAAAACAGTTTGATTAGAGTGGTACTTATAAGATAATCCCTTGTTTTTGTTTGGGATTATGAGAAATTTTTACCTTTTCTTTTCTTTAATTTTTTTTACATTGGCCCCTCCCAAAAATGGAAAATTTCCTAATTCTGCCACCGATTAGGTTAAACCCTTCACGGGAGATTTAAAAATACGGTATTGATAGGAACCTTCTCCAAACCTAACGTTTCCATTTCTAAATCCAAGTTAGAAAACAACTTACATTTTAGTAACAAACATTGGAATTGGAGTCAACATCCACACAAGCACGTGCTTTGCATTATCTAACTATTTTAGCTATATGTCTCAACCCTTGCGGGGCCACACATCACATCACCGTTCATAAGCATGCATGATGGAGAATCCAGCCTGTTGGGAGTAGCAGAGCTCAATTTCAATCCAGCTAAAGAAAAAAAAAAAAGAGAGATTGATGGTCCAAATTCAACGGTCTCGATTAGTTCCCCGTTTCGAATTTGGATTCCATGAGGGGCCCCATGAACCCATTAGTGGAAAATCCAAACTGCTCAGTCATCATCTAATATCACTCTAATCTTGCTTGTGTTCAACTTCATATTAATCATTAGTGCATAATCATTTTAGTGCCTATTTGGCGAATTCATTTCCAGGCTCTCATTATCTTAAAGAGGTTTTAAAATGCAAATAAAGTGTTTGGTAATCAAATTAGGACTCTCCACTTCCAACCTCATAGAGAGGTTTAACGTCTGTTTTGGGAAGTCCTGAAATCCACGAGAACGGAAATAGAGGAGGACGTTTAAAGCGAGCAGATACGCAGAAATATAGTAATATAGGCATAACTTTCTAGTACTGTTCTTTTCATTTTGTTTTTTTAAATCCAAGATCCTAAATGACAATCCAATCTGATGGAGATGTTAAGAAGGCTAAGCAAGGTTAGTGGGTCAAATTTTAGCTGTTGATCTTGTCTGAATCTTGAGATATATGCATAAAAGTTGAACATTGAATGTAAATTTTTGGATTTTGTGGGCCCCATAATTAAGATCCGAACCATTAATCCTATTTGGAAGGCCAAAAACGACTATAAGATAAATAATCACCCTTTGATTCCATGTAGATCTCGAGAAAAATGCCTAAAACACCGTAGCTCATTGATGTACCATATACTAATGGTTGGATTTTGTTAATCTCCACAGGCAATACATTTTTTCAATTTTTTTTAAAATTATGGGGCCATAAATCATAATCCAAACCATTGGTTACATTTAGTAGGTTAAACACGGCTATTTATCCAAATTTCAGCCATTGAATAATCATATATTTTGGGATATTTGCAAAAAATCCAAATTGTTATATCTAATTTTTTAAAGCTTGTGGGCCCCAAATGTAATAACCAAACCGTTAATTCTCTATGTAAGGCTAAACACAATTATGGGTCAGTTTTCAATGTTTGATTCCTTGTGGATCTCAAATAATTTACGAAAAACCTTCAACTGTGACTAAAAAAAATTCCAATCCATTTTTGTGTTTTACAAAATAAACTTATTTTTTAATGTTTGTTTCAAATGGGGTCATTTGAAATAGATTTATTTCATGTAAATCTATTTCCTATAAATAAGATTTGCCAAATAAGCCCTTAATCTTTTCTCATTTTCATTGTGTACATTGGCTTGTGATCATTTTGACAACCTACACAACATTGATGATGGGGAATGTTCTCCTATGAGCTAGATTGCATATGAGTCCACTTATACACCTATTTATCAATGGGCATGGGTTACATGGAAAAATCTCTTAATGGATAAAAGTCAATAAAAAAAATTAATCCTAATCATCATATCTGTTAATCAAATAGCTAAAAAGTTTAGTGGTCTTTTAACTATATATTTTTTTGAAATTCAATCTAATGGTGACTAGATGTTTGATGGGAGTGAAATGGGGTGTGATGTCATCTTATGGGGGATGAGGGTGTGAAAGAATCTACCTTGATCAAAAGTAGGCATAATATACGCCCGATAAAAAGTAGGCCCAAATAGCCCCATAAAGCTGAACCACATCTACTGTTGCTCATAGGAGAACAATTCTTTTGATAAGAGTGAAATCTCTACTTGTATTGGATTCATCATAGCACTAGCTAAGAGAATTCTATGGGCCTGGGCTTAGGCAATGGCAGTCGCTTCTGTGTGGTTCGAATTTTTTTAAATTATACTTTAAAAGATTTAATTTTGACTTGATTTTAGTATTTGACTTTGTCACTCCGCCGTTGTCGGCACTACCCAAATGAAAATCCTGCCTCCCAAGATACATATTCATGTGATTGTAATTTCTCTATGGGGCCTACGGTTCCAACTTACAGTGAAGATGCATGGATGAGAATTCTCTGTGTCAATGTGGATGTTTTACTTTATCACCACCTTGATCTAGAAGCATAATATTATCACTTAACAGTCATCTTCATGCACAAAGTTTTTACAGCTGAATATCCTTAGGGATTTGATGTCTGACAGACTTAAATTCCTCTCCTCGTAAAAAATGGAATTCCATACCTTGGAGTTTGGGGAAGATAGATTATCAAAATTATTTTAAGGAGGATATTCATGTGCATATGTTTATAATTATTTTGGTGAAAAATATTTTTTTAAAAAACTATTAATGTATAAAAGGATAAAATTATCACACCTTACATATTTTTTTAATCTTGATAGGTCCAAAAAAGAGAGTGTCTCTCACCAAAATATTAAAAGACATATGCACATGAAGACTCTTTTTATTTTAAACACACCGTGGAAACCCTAGGCTTGGTAAAGTAAATCCATCTCAAAATTATATAGAAGTTGGCTGAGGGCCAATGAGCCTACAAAGGGCCTCTCGATGAAGATGTCTGGAAACACTTTTTTATGTTCTTGTGACATGACATCAAACATTTATCTCTCACATGGGCCTCTGTGAAGGCGTCTGGGAGACACTTTTTAAGCTTGAGCTAAGATTTTCACGGTTCTTTAAAAAACTCTTTCCACTTGAGGCATGGAACTGATTTTAAATGCCCACATTGAAATAAATTTTCCATGGCGCAAGAGCAGAATTCAGTGTCACACAAACCTTAGATAACTCTTATACATGGACAGATATAGGTAAAAAATTTGGTGGATATAGGGCATATAATTTGGAGTCTTGTGCAAGGGCGATGTTGGATTCTCAATACCTCCTTTGAGCAAAGAATGACCCTTCACAAATTAAAAGTGTAAACCAAGACTCTCTCATGATGGCAATATGGGATTTGGCATAAAAAATCCTTTATTTGTAAAGCAGTTTAAATGCCCGTGCATCCAATTTTATAGTCCTCACGTTAGCTTTTTTGTAATTCCAAGATCATTGGGTATAAATAAATAGTGCACATAAAATATATGGATAGAGATAGGTAAATAATTTGGTGAATATGGGGCACATAAAGTTTCCATATCCATTTAAATTTCTTATACGAATTGTGAGTACCTTATAAAAGGCGTTTCCACCTCTAGGAGTCTTGTGCAAGGACGATGTTGGATTTTCAATTTCTTCTTTTTTACAAAGAATGATCATTCACAAATTAAAACTGAAGACCAAAACTCTCTCATGATGGCAATATGGGATTCAGGATAAATAAGTCCTGTGTTTATAAAATAGTTTAAATGCCCGCGCATCCAATTTTATGCTCCTCCTATTAGTTTTCTTGTAATTCCAAGATCATTGGGTATAAATAAATAATGCACATAAAATATATGGATAGAGATAGGAAAATAATTTGGTGAATATGGGGCACATAAAGTTTCCATATCCATTTAGATTTCTTATACGAATTGTGAGCACCTTATAAAGGGCATTTTCACCTCTAGGAGTCTTGTGCAAGGACGATGTTGGATTTTCAATTTTTTCTTTTTTACAAAGAATGATCATTCACAAATTAAAACTGGAGACCAAAACTCTCTCATGATGGCAATATGGGATTCAGGATAAATAAGTCTTGTGTTTATAAAATAGTTTAAATGCCTGCGCATCCAATTTTATGCTCCTCCTGTTAGTTTTCTTGTAATTCCAAGATCATTAGGTATAAATAAATAATGCATATAAATTTGAAACTTAATGAAAAATACCTGAATCCATAACTCTTCCTTGATTCATATGCTAGCAGAAGGCTTAGTTAAATTATAAACCCCTCTCCAAGGTCAGCCTTTTATTGACATACGGATCAAGGAAGAACTATGGATTTAGGCATTATTCATCTTGTTTTAGATTTATGTGTATTAATTGTTTATACCCAAAGCTAGAAGCTTTGAAATCAAATGTTAGCATCATTGGATATAAACAAATAATACACATAAATATGAAACATAATGAATAATACCTGAATTAATAGCTATTCATTGATTTGTATGCCAACAGGAGGCTGGCCTTGGAGATGATGTGATGTCTCAGAGTTCAACATCGATTATAGAGAAGAAAGTGGTTGGGCTTATATGTAGAGCTTGCACTTTTACCTTGCATGAGGCCTTTTGTTAGGTTGAGGTCCACCAGAAGCAAAACCGGAAGCCTATAGGCCAAAGCAGATAATATCACACATGTGTATGGGGTGAGGTATTATAAATGGTATCAGAGTTGACATTCGACTAGTTCGAGTGTATGTCCCTATCATAGTTTAGTGCAAGACGGGTTTGCATATGGGTGGGCTGGCAAGCTACTGCACTAAGACATGCAACTCGGGGGGTGGGAAATGTGATGTCTTAGAATCCCACATCGATTATAGAAAGGAAAAGTGACTGGCTTATATGTAGTACTTGCACTCTTACCTTACATGACGCCTTGCGCCTTACTAGTGTGATTAGTTGCTTGTTTGCCCAGTGACATATAAATCCTTTACTGTGCACTCTAATGATGTTTTGGATAGGAAAATATTGTGCTTGGGGTCCTCTCAAGATCAGACCTTTTGCTGGGTTGAGGCCTACTATAAGTAAAACTGTAAGGCTCATGGGCAAAAGTTGCTAATATCATGCATGCATATGGATATGGCATTATAGAGGGGTTTACAAGTTTCTTAAGCCTTTTTTTTTTCCTCTCGTAAGTGATGGCAACAAAGAAATTAATTGGTAGCCAGGAAAGTAACCCCAAGTTCCAATTTATAAAGAGCCTTTCCTCCCATCAATGAAAGATTTTAAAAAATCTCCCTAGCTTGTTTCCCTAATCAGCTTCTTTAAGAATGACAAGTAAATCAATGATTTTTGACCAAAAGAATGCCTTTTTTTTTAACATATAAGTTGGCTAATCTATGTGGTCATATTGCGCTACATTGGCAGAACCAGGATTTTCATCTGGGTAGGGCAAATAATAATCAGTTTCAAAAGTCAAAATCAGTGCCCAACTACCAACCATATCCACTGATTGCATG
The DNA here is from genome assembly GCA_037013555.1 of Sextonia rubra. Lineage (NCBI taxonomy): Eukaryota > Viridiplantae > Streptophyta > Magnoliopsida > Laurales > Lauraceae > Sextonia > Sextonia rubra. The sequence continues at coordinate 131,194,144 of JASUAD010000001.1, forward strand.
GTTTAAACACATAGTTTTATTTTTATTTTTTTTAGGAAATGAAGCATTATCCACTCATATCCTATTACTAATAAGCAATTCCTACATAAGCTTTTTAATTACAACAACCATTTTCTCAAGAAATTATTCTTTTATTCAAATCAATGAGATGAAAATTGAATTAGCATCCATACTACAATAATAATAATAAAATTATAGAGAACTCAAAAGAAATAAAATCATTATCATTCAAAAATAATACCTACTTGATTGTTTCCCTAAACTCTTAAAGAGTTCATTGATCATAGAAATCCCAATAGGACCAATATAATCATAAGCATCACATCATGATTCCAGAAAAAAATTTAGAAAAATCTAATAATAAAGAAAAAAAGAAAGTAGCTAAAATTTAAGAACCAACACATAAATAAAACAAATTCCATGGTAAGATGTCTTGGGGAAAAGTTAGAGCTTGGGTCATCGTCATTGAGAAAAAAATAAAAAAAAAGAACAACAAATTATAAATTACAAAAAAAAAGAAGCCAAAAATAAAAAACATAGAAAAATATATCAATCATAAATTAAACCCCATTAACACAAACATCAAATTAGCAAAAACTAAAAAAAGAAAGAGGATAATAACATTATACAAACCAAATACTCCAATAGCTCAAGCAACTTTGTCTATATGTACGTATAAAACTACAAATTAGATATCCAATCGAATTCATTTGCAAGAAGGCATTTTGCCTATATCTATTTGATTCAAAGTTGAAAAAACTTATCACTATCTCTTATTTGTATATTTATATGTGTGTGTGTGTGCGCGCACGCCCACGTGTGTGTGTCTCTCACCAAAATGGAGAGGGACACATGCACATGAATATTTTCCATATATATAGAGAGAGAGAGTGGTGTTGTTGTGAATTTAAGTGAGGAGGTAAGAGGAGAGAATCATAGAAGAAAGAAGATATTGAGAGATAGGGCACTTTCTGAAGTACTTATGTAGAAGCCAAACTGATTAAGCCTAAAGTGGAAGAAGGAGAATGATTGAGTAAAGGGTTGGGGCAATGAGCATACTGGAATGGGGCATGGTCCATATGGTAGATGCAAAATCTATGCATTTTTGATTTAGACCTGGGGTGATTGCCCAGATTCAAACAACATTGGTCCACCCCTATTGTAAAATAAACCGTCCAACACTCCCATCTACTTCAATTCTCCCCTTTTGTTATATATGCCCACCATTGTTTTATGAATTAATGTCAAACACACAAATGAATCCTGTATAAATAAAAGGAGAAAAAAAAGAAAAGACTTGCCTCTAATTTCCTCTGCATACAAATGGATCCTATATAAAAAGGCAAAAAACAAAAAGAAAAAAGAAAAATATTTGCCTCTAATGTCCCCTACAACATTTCTATTGAGATTTTTGTTACCCTTTTCTAAGATACGACTCATCTAAGAGGATGGCCATTGGAGTTGAACTTAAATATAAGGCTCAAGAGTAGACCCAATAACTAAATAAAATTAATCCGAAGAACAACAAAAGATTCATAATAAACCAACATATTGTTCCAATATAGTTCCACATATATAATACTTCCACGTAGATAAGCCACAATATGTGTATGGCTGATTGACAGACAAATCACATATGAATCATAAAATGAAATTAATATAACAATAATAGAAGAACCCATTTAAGAATTATGCTCAAATAATCCCACATATATGCTCACATAAATCTATATATATAAGAAAAATTAGAGGGTCAGAAACTCTTGGTATTGTCTACACCACATGCTCAAATTGGCAAGCCTGCAAAAATTAATTCAAGCCTAGCCCCCAGCTTATAAAGAAAACCAAAGCCCTTATTTTTGTAGGTTTTTAGAGGGCTGAGCTAGGTTGGGTACCCTTGTAGGAAGGCCAAATTGGCAGTCCTAATCTCTATCTTCTTAAATTTATTGTTTTTTTTTGAAGCGGTAACAAAATATTATTAAAGGAAAAAGTGACAAATAATGACAAACAAAAGAGCAAAGAAAGGAGAAAGTGCAAGAGAGATACACTACCCCAACCTCAATTATATAATTACACTTACCCAAGGAATCAATCTATTAATTCCTTGCTTGGTTAACATATCCACCATGGAATTAGCGGATTTAACTTCATGACGAAAGGTGACATTCATATTAGCTAATAACTTCCTAACATCATATAATTACACCCACCTAAGGAATCAATCTATCAATTCCTTGCTTGGTTAACATATCCGTCATGGAATTAGCAGATTTAACCTCATGACGAAAGGTGACATTCATATTAGCTAATAACTCCCTAACATCATTAAAGTGAAATTGAAATTTTCAAGGAATGACCTTCTTATTAGACACACAAGCAATGGCATTAGAAGAACCACTTTTCATAAGAAGCACGTCACCGTATCTTCTAAAGAACAACCTAAGACCTTTCAAAATAACTTGCATCTCTGTTTCATTGAAATTGCACACCCTAACATTCTTAGAAACATAAGAAGCACCTTATCCTTACTATTGTGAAGCACTCCTCCAATCTCCATCGAGCTCGCCGTACCCCTAGAAGCACCTTCTATGTTAAACTTTAGAACTCCATTTAAAGGAGGGCCTTAGGGGATTGATCTCTTATCCTTAGAAGGGCTACATGTCAAGCTGGCTTTCCAATTTGACATAATATTATGAAGGGTAAACTCGACAAGCTCATTCCTGATCAAAGCCCATTTTGCAATCCTAAAAAGCGACTTTAGAAATTAAGTCAACTATCAAAATAGAAGACTTTCTAAAGATTCTATCATTCCTCTCCTTCTAAATAGATCAAAAAATAGTAAAAGGAATCATCCTCCATAAAAGCAGGGCACATCCTGCAAAGCAACCTCCCAACCAAGATTCTGCTATGTCTGCAATATTTTTAGGACGACACCATGAAATACCTCATATTCGGATAAAGTTGTTCCAAACTAACGTTGCCACCTTACAATTGATAAAAAAGAAGATTAACTAACTCATTCTCATTGCCACACATTACACAAATGTATAAAAAATTATTAGAAGTGAGCCCTCTCCTCCTTAGATTACCAATTGTGGAGATTTTACCTTCCATAGCCAACTAACAAAAAGCCTTAACCTTAGGAGGAACCAACCCCAACTACATAAGAGAGGAAGGGGCCCTATGAGAATGAATTCCCTCCGAGGCCAAGTAGAAAGATTTTGCCGAAAATTATCCAGAGACCGAGTGCTTTTAGATTCAAGAGTCCCAATAATCGCTTTAAAAAAATGTGTTAGCAAGAATACTCAACAGCTCCTTATAGCGGTCCTCCTCTAAGGGCTGGAGACTCCTAAAGGAGAACCCCCACACCATACAAGGACTCCTCACCTTGAAGCATTCACTAATAGAAAAATCCTTTTTTATAGCCAATCTAAAGAGCCTGTAAAACAATCTATACAAAGGAGCCACCTCCATCTAATCATCCAACTAAAATTGGACATCTCTCTCATCCCCTTCCATAAAGCCCACTCCTTAACGTAGGATTTCTCCTCTCAAGTTTGACTTATCCCCAACAAAAGTAATAGCCCTCTACAGTCCTGATTTACTTTAGGTAGGCCCCAGCTTAGGCCACCACCCATTTATTCTCACAATATTTAATAGCAATCAACAGTCACCAAATTTATTGTCATTGATATGGTGGGGGTAATTTATAATGGGACATCAATGAAGATGTGCCTATAGGGCCCGCAGAGAATAAATATGATCACTGGCCTAAAATTCTGGATTTCATGTGCTAATCGAAACCTTATGTTTGTAGTTGTTTACAAACATGTCTAAGCTTAATCCTGGGCCATTTTCCTAGTACATATGTGACATGGCACGTGAGCAATAAGCTAGGTCCATAAAAAAGCCTTAAGTGTGAACCACAAAAAAATGGTGTGACCCACAAAGAAGAGCATGATAGCTGAGGTACAATCCACCAAGTGACTCTCACCCTGCACCGTCCTCCATTTTCTCTTCCACCAATGATTTGCATGTACATTGTGGCCCGCCTGGTGTACGGCGCATCTTGATTTTAGGGCTATACAACAAATCTCAATTAAATACATTAAGCACATATTTAAAGGCCTAGTTGAACTTTCAAGTTGACTCACCCATTCTTCCGAGTTCAGACTGGACTCGGTTCGACACAGAGCCAGTTTTATGGGTTTTTAAGACTATGGTTTTGGTGCCATTTATGAAGGTGAAAGATTCACTGTATCACTAGCTTTCTGTGACTAAATTGTATATTGTATTGAATAGCACTTACAATCTATATGATATCTCAGGAGGCATGGGACATTCGAAAAATCAGGAGAAAAAAAAGGACAAGTGAGATGTGTGAAAATATCAGAATTTCATGTTTCATTGCGTCCTTTGAGGTTTGAATCAAATGATTCTATTTTATGGGTTTTGATTTATTAAAGTCTAATCCCATTTCCCTAAGTTACCGAGAAGATAAAAGGCATCCAACGAACAGAGACATGCATGACACACACTTTCATAAAAACAATGAGGAAAAAGTAGTTACTTTCCACAGTGTCTAGCGTCTTGTGTTTTGAATTATCTGTCAGAGCTATTTGTTTTGGCAGAGAAGTATAACGTCCTTGCTCTCATTGGTGGCATATAGGCCGGCTATCTTTCTCTAGCATCAATTGGCGAGAAAAGATTCTTTCCAAACTTCAAGGGATAATGTGGACGCACTGAATATGAGCTAACTAGGGCTGGCTATGGGACAGCTTGATTCTTGGTCTTCGGCAGAACTACCATGCACCCCAAAAACTACCATGCAGCGGCGATGCATGGTAGTATGCTGTAGCGCCCATGGTAGTATGCATGGTAGGTAAGGCTTGTGTTTTAAAATCCAAATTATGCTACTATCCTAAGCCGCCTTTTATGCTTTGTATCTAAATATTCGAAGTCAATTTTAGTAGGCCACCTGCTAGATTGATCATCAGATTTCGCAAAGTAAAGAAAGTTAATCATGGACTTCGGATTTAATTGATCCAACGGTAATCTTCTCACTCAGTTGAATAATAATTTATTATTTGATACCAACAATGGGTGATAGCATTTAGGATGGATGTTGCACCGCTGCATGTTAGTTCTACTCCCCGGTCTTTTGGAACAAGCTGAACAAGGGGCCAGATTGAGATTTGGCTATTCTTGAGGTCATTTTTTTTTGTTTTTTTGCCTGATAAGATAAATTTCATTCAAAAGGTAAATGAAGCTTACAACAGATCACCTTTTACAGAGAAAAGGCTGACCTTCAATGGGGCATTCCCCATCTTACAATCAACATCTTTGTTAATGTGGTCATCGTCATCATTATCAACAACTGAGCCTAATCAATGTCGAGTTAATTATAAGGGTCCATTTGTTAGCATAAATTTTTTAATGAACCTATCAGTGCCTAAAATTGAAGGAAAAAAGGAGAAAATTTATAAATGAGCAAAATGAATTAAGGGGACATGAAAAAATACCAATCCATCACCTTGTACATTGAATCCCAAGAAAATGAAAGTCTCATATACATCCCCACCTCAACCAAAGACACATGGGACTTACTTAGCTGATTTGGACCAAAATTGTGAAAACATACCCTCGAAAACCTTAAAACTTGGGAAAATGATAAAATATTTCTTAAATTTTTTCTGATGAATCTAGAACTTTAAGACAAATATTTTAATTATTAAGAATGAATTTTAAAAAGTAAAAAGTAATTGCCATTTGTTTTTCACTGAGTCAAATGAACATCCCCCTTCAATGTAGTTTTTAGGCTGTGTTTGGATGTGGGGTAGATTAGAGTAAAATGCAAATTTTGAATTTCAAATTTCCCTACTTCTTTTTTAAAAAAAATACTCAAATTTTCCTCATTCTTTTTCAAAAAAAGTAAAAAAGTCATCGCTAAATTCTAAAAAAATATATACTTTTTATACAAAAAGTAGAAAAGATTTCATTTCAAGCAATTAAAAATAAAGAGTCATCATAACCTCATCACATATTATTCTTTCTTGATTTGGGTTTACTCTACTTTAGTTTACTCCACCCCACATCCAAACACACATGTTGCAAAATTAGTGTAGAAGAGCGCCAAAAGCTTCCACATCTACTCAAAACATGAAATTGAGAAAAAAGAAATGATTTTTGGCAAATTTCCCATAGGACTCTACTGTAGAGTTGGTATAATTTTGGCTCCCATGCAACCAATCAGTGGACAAGTTAGAGATCGAGTGCTGATTTCTAACACCACACATGAAGTACTAGATGATAATGATGAGGAAATGAATGTAAAGATATTGGCTTTGACCCTAAATCACTCTCATACCTGAAATAGGGATGGCAATGGAGCGGGTATAAATGGGACCCGCCCTACCCAACTCCTATTAGAGGCGAGTTTGATAGTGGTTTTATTAATGCCGGGCGGGTTTGGGTTTCGTTGACCCAACCCACTCTGCCCTGAAATTTATAAAATTTATATTTTTTTGCTAGGAAAGATAAAATATTTATATATTTATTACTAAAGAAATAGACAAAACTAATGTAGTATAGGTGGTTTTGGGCCTTAACATAAGGCATATGCGAAAAGAAAGTGGTATGTTCAAATTCTACTATTTAAATTCTCATTTATTTTTATATATTTTAAAAGTTTAAAGCTTTAAATTTGACTTGGCCCACTCGAACGGGACAAGTTTGGTATTACAATCAGTGACCTGTCACGGCGCGGGGCGGGGCGGGTTTGAATTAGATAAATTCAAGACGGGATAGGTTCAGGCTTAGCCCAACTTGTACAAACCCACACTATTGCCACCCTAATCTGAACGTCTTGAAATTTGGAAACGAGTTTTGGAATTTTCTTGTTCAGGTCTGAGCCCAACCTGAACATGGAAAATGCCAAACAAAGATCTGGGTTGCAGTTGGGTTGGGTCAGTCGGGTTAGGGCTACTCCCTGCACAGCTCTCTCCATTTAAATCATTTGTAGGGATGGCCTCTAAATTTCCCTTATATATTTATTTCAGATGATTTTACAGCCACTACTTTTGATGGGTCCCTAGAACATAGATGATGTGATTTATGCTAAAATTGAAGTGATGATACAGTTGTGCGTTTAGGAGAAACTTGAGCATGTAGAAACGAAAGTACAGTTAAAAAATGGGGAACATTGCGAGTACTTGGCATTTGGTTCGGGCAGAAACGCGCACCAGACCAAGCAAAATGCATTAAATTTGTATATGTCTCTTATAAATTATAATATTTCAATCAATTGTGTGGTTGTGAGCCTTAAGCTTCCTCAATTGAAAGATTACACTAACATATTTTAATGGGCTGCCTATCAAGGGAAAACTATAGAAATCTTTTATATGTCATGACCTTTTAATTTTTTTATTGTCCAGGCCCTTTGAAATATGGCCCATCCAGGCCCAACTTATAAACAATGGATGACTCCAACTATACGTAACCCGAGAGTCCCAGTACCTATCGATTTGGTTTTCCAATTTCTTACACATGGTTTAGCACCAACATATTTAACTACTGTTTTTATCTTTGAATGATAACACACGTCAATTAGGCTTTGGCTCCAGCGAGCAGCCCAGTGAGGGCCCTTCAGCCTGGGCGAGATTAGCTCGATTAACAGCTGAAGCTGGAGGCTGCGTTTGGTTGGATTAAGTTTACATGCTTAAATGTTTGTATAAGCACAAGGTCAACTCAGGAAAAGCTGAACACAAGCCCAAGCATAAATCGGTAATTATGGGGAGAACAACGTCCTACCGGAATATGCCTCTTCTTCACGCATGTGCGAGCATCTTTCCTACTTGTATGGGCTTACTTCCCATGTGAGTTGTGGACTCCTTTTCCACATGAATGGGGTGTGTTTCATTGTGTGTGGGCTTTCTCTTGGGTCTCAGCTCCCTTTGCTGAGGTAAATGAACAATTAAAGTTAATGAGGACAAGATTTGATTATTAGATGGAATCACATCTCTAGAAATCCTATGAAATATATTCCTAAAATTGACTAAAATTGAAGAAACAAGTGTGGAGATCCATAAATGGCCTTTAAATAAATTCACTCCATAGATGGAAAATGAAGGGAGGGGAGGAGCTAGGGATCGGATTCTCATACCGTGTAAAATCTCTGATGAGTGCCTTTACTTCTTGAGGTTCAGCTCTTATGAACGGCCACAATTGAAAGTCTCCTACTATCTTTATGCAGGACTCTTATTGGCTAAAATTTCATAAGGGAGATGAAAAATGGATACCTAATCATCACCTTAGTAAAGGGGGGTGAGGGTCCTCAAGTAAAGGGGAGTGAGGGTCCTCAACATCTCCACTTAATATTCTTCACACTCACCTCTTTAGTAATTTTTTGTTGAAACTAACTTTATCATGAATTCCTAAGAAAAGAAGAAACTTAGTTTCTGCAATTCCGTGGAAAACTAGGACATTGACTTCTACATATATATATATATATATAGTTCAAGCAATATGAGTTGTTTGGATTGAATTTGTAAGCTGGACGTTTTTTTTTTTTTTTTTTTGGTACCCCAGCTTTATGGGGGCTGGACGCCTAGCCCTCTGGTGAAGAAACCCTTAGGTGAAGAGAGAGAGAGAGAGAGAGAGAGAGAGAGAGAGATGGGGCTTGGGTTGGTAAATGGGCCAAATCAAGTTAAAAGGGGACAGTTAACTCGGAGTTTCTCTGTCAGTTGAAGTCAAATTTGTATCCAACCTAAATGGGTCCTTTAACTTCAAGTCGCACACAGTGCAAGTCTAGACGATCCAACCCATTCAAGTGGGCTACGCAATTCTAGTAGAACCTTGGCCACAACCGAATCCATTTCAAATATTAAAGCTATATTTGTTTTAACTTGTAGGCCAAAAAAGCCCAAAATAAGTTTGATTCATGCGATATAAATAGGACTATTCTATGTACTAGACTATTAAACCACCAAATTGTTTAATGAGTTTAAATATGCAGGTTAACCCTATCTTAGCCCATTTAACTAGGTTATGTAGTTTGACCGGTGACCCAAACTGACCTATGCAAATAGGGGTCAGGTTTTCTGGACCCGTGAATCGCCTGTCTATATTGTGGGTTGGCAATTTGCATGCAAGTCAAATCTTGGTCAAATTGGAGTTGGGCCAAATTTTGCCACTCCTATTTCACATAAAGAAATATAGTATATTTTGTAAGAAATGATACAAGTACTCATTTCTGCTTGATGGATGTAAGGATAAACTATAAATATCATTTTCGTAAAAATTCAATACAAATGTAACTGTTCGTTACCCATTCTTATTGGGGCACTCGAATATAGAAACTTAAAAGGTATTAAATATAAAAAGGCAGATGCTTGACCAAGGACTGAAATTACATGGACCTACTTTAAAATGAAGGAAATCATAGGTGGTCATATATAAAAAAGAAAAAAAAAACAAAACTCTATTTCATTCCAAAAGGAGTTGGACCGTCGTCAAATTAAGTGGTGCTAAAGTGTTTTACAAGTGATCCATCTTATGCCTATTCGCAAGCCCAACTCCTTTTAACGATGAGTGTTTTTTTGTAAAGTTGACTGAGGGACCTCATGAATATCATGTTAGTCCGACCAAGGATGGATCGAAATACAAGAGTTTTGGGCTGAAGCCCCCACTCAAAATTTAAAATTTTAAAAATTTTTTCACAAATTCTGAAAATTAATGTATTTTTTGGATTTGTCCATTTCGCAACATTTTTTTTATAAAGCCCACTCAAAGAATTTTCTGAGTCCACCCTGAGTTCGACCCTTGGAGGGTCCAAGAGTCCGGACAATCGTTACTTCCATGCATGTGTGAAAAGGAGCAATGTCTAATGTCTCACATTTTATATTACCCCGCGCTCCAAGCTAACATTAGCCGTAGAAGCAACCCAAATAGTCTGCGGTAGGCACAATTTTAGGTGGAAGAGTGGAAGAATAACAAGAGAAGGAATAGAGGAAGTTGGTGAAGTTAAGCAAACAAACACAGGAGTTTTTGACCCATTAGCGTGGCGTAATATCTTTCCATTTCTTTCACCCTTTTAGTTTCCTTTGCCATAATCCATCTTTCAAGTTTCAACCTGCTAAGTAAGAACAAAGATAAAAGACCAAAGAAACATCATCTGAGGTTGGTGTGGACTGTTAACCTGCCTCATTCTCATCTGGGTTTCATTCATTCTCATTACCTTATATGCTAGAGCCTCCTCTCTAACAAATACAAGAACTTGAATTGATAGGACCCGCAGCCCCAGAAAAACAAAAATTGGTGCATATGGAAGGTGAACATTCCGATAAGCATCCGCAACCGGAATCTGTTGTATCGGAGCTCGAAGGCACGCTTCTGAGGGGCCCTGACCCCTTCTCTTACTTCATGCTTGTCGCATTCGAAGCATCGGGGTTGGTTCGATTCGCTGTTTTGTTGATTGCATGGCCCATTATTTGCATGTTGGATGCGGCTGGCATGGGGGACGTGGGGCTCCGGTTGATGATCTTCTTGGCTGTTGCCGGAGTCCGGTTGACGGAGATTGAGTCGGTGGCACGTGCGGTCCTGCCCAAGTTTTACATGGATGATGTTGATATGGAGGTTTGGAGAGTGTTTAGCTCTTGTGGTAGGAGGGTGGTGGTGACCAAGTTTCCTAGGGTTATGGTGGAGAGGTTTGTGAAGCATCACTTGCGTGCTGACGAGGTGGTCGGAGTTGAGCTCGACGTTAACCGGTTTGGGTTCGCCACTGGGTTCGTTAAGAACATGAATGGTGGCATCTCTGATCGGGTGCAGGCCATGTTCAAGAATGACCAGCCTGATTTAGGGTTAGGGAGGCCCACAACAGCTCCTTCATTTCTTTCCCATTGCAAGGTGAGCAAATAAGCAAAAACATTAGAACAATAGTGGTGTACCATTCAAACTGCATCTGAATCCTTACTTTTGAAGTCAATAAAACCAAATCTAAATGCAAAATACATAACAATCGATTATCATTTATAATATAATTTCAAAATCACTAACCCAATTTGGGATTTTAGGCTGTTAAATATCATGATGCCCTCCCCCTAAATATAATTGTGCAATATTTTTTTCTTGTTTATCCTCCTAATCCTCCATAACCCTTTCGTAAGTTTGGATCCTTTGCTGTGGCTACAGCAGGCATGGGCCATGCATCATGTTTTTAGGACCCATCTGAGCCCATTAAATAATGGGGTATATTAAGATTAAAAATTTAACAAAATTGACCTCCAAAACCAAGTTTTTAGGTGATGCATGAAATAAACAATAGATAGCTGAAGAGAGGATTGTATGGATACGGACTGTTTATTTGATTTAAGTGTGATAAAAAACAGTGGACTCTACGTACTCTAACTGAATTAAGATTATGCCCATTGTAAAATTTGAGCAGTTTGTATATATAAAGATGGCCTGAGAGATGATCCACATCCTATGAAACTGATCATAGGATTATTTCTTTTATTCATTATCGGGGATCTCAACTATTGACTTGCAAATTTCCAGTTTAGATCACGTAAAGCTTTGCTAGCTTGCATGGTTAACCCAACCACCACATGAAAGTTTGTTCTGTTTGCAGACAGTCCATCATCCACCGTTCATCATTGATCACAACGAAGATCATCAACTTATCCGACCACATCCAGTCATCTTCCACGATGGCCGTCTAGTCCGTCGCCCTACACCATCAATGGCTCTCCTCATCCTTCTATGGATCCCCATAGGCATAATAGTAGCCACAACACGTATAATAGTTGGCATGATACTGCCCATGTGGGCCATCCCCTATACAATCCGGATCTTCGGCGGGGAGGTCATCGTCAAGGGCCGGCCGCCACCCAGGGTTTCCGGCACCACCTCCGGCGTACTCTTTGTGTGCACTCATCGCACCCTTATGGACCCTGTGGTCCTAGCCATGGTCCTCCGCCGCAAGGTCCCTGCCGTCACATACTCCATCTCTCGCCTATCGGAGATTCTATCACCGATTCCCACCATCCGACTAACAAGAGACCGTCAAGTAGATGCAGAGCGCATCAAGGAGGAGTTGGAGAAGGGTGACCTAGTGGTGTGCCCTGAAGGGACCACATGTAGGGAACCCTTCCTGCTGAGGTTCAGTGCCCTTTTTGCTGAGCTCACTGACCGGATTGTGCCGGTGGCGATGAATTACCGAGTCGGGTTTTTCCATGCAACAACGGCAAGGGGGTGGAAGGCAATGGACCCCATCTTCTTCTTCATGAATCCAAGGCCGGTCTATGAAGTAACATTCCTGAACCAGCTGCCGGCGGAGGCGACATGCTCCGCCGGAAAGAACCCTTATGATGTGGCCAACTATGTGCAGCGAATCTTAGCAGCCACATTAGGGTTTGAGTGCACCAACTTCACCAGGAAGGACAAGTATAGAGTGCTAGCAGGGAATGATGGAATTGTGGCTTCTACACCATATGTAGAGAGTATAAAGAAGGTGGTGGGAACTTTCATACACTAGGGTTCATTTCTCAGCTTGTGTTCTTTGGTTATGATAAACACAATTACACACTTTGTAGATAAAAGAGTTTGATTTTTCAGATCAAATCTTTTTTTGGCTGTTTTATAGGTTTGATAAATTACAGGGATGATTTGTTTGCTAATGTTATGATCAATATATTGCCATTATTGCATTTGTTGTTGTTGTACAATTATTTTTTTAAGCTGTTGTAAGGTACATTTTTTTTGGACTTGATTGTATCTAAATTTTGTGGCAAAGAAAATGTGATTGATTTATTTTCATTTTGGAAAAAATAGAAATCATTTATTAATTTTATAATGTTTGGAATAATAATCTCATCTTTTATTTATATTATAATGTTTGGAATAATAATCGCAAACTCCCTTTCTCCCAAGAAGTTATCAAATAAGGTAACACAATAAAGAAATTGTATGTGTCATTGAGAGAGTGATTCATGAAGTTTAACTCTAGCTTTTTTAATAGAATTTTAAGTTTGAATTCCTATGAGACAATGTATCTTTGAATTTTGCAAATTCTTTTATCTGAAGAGAGTTTCACAAATATTAAGGGCTTGTTTGTTTGCATGGAAATACATAGTAGTTCATAGTGAAATGAAATCTACCAAATGTTAAACAGGTGAGGGTCAATAATATGAGGGGAGGGGTGAAGCTATAAGATGGAGATGTAGATATAACCTTCACTTTTCTTTGTATTAACCTTGGGAGATTCTTGGGCATTCTTTTTTTTTTTTTTATAGTTTTATGACGTGGTTATCCTTAAAGTCTTTGACCTAGTAGAACTAACCCCTTGGGTGCCAGCAGCTAAACGACCGACACAAAAGGCGCACCTGGGGAGTTTGCAATGATCTTAAACACAAGACATGGGGAGCAAATACATACCTTTTGCCACTCCACCAACTCTATAGTTCAAGTGGTTGATGGCAAGGTATGCATTTCTCATATTCTCTTAATCTGTTTCCACAAAATGTAAGGTTATTGATGCACATTTTTGGAAAATCACATTTAATCTTCATTTTTAACCACTAATGTCATGAAATTGATGCATTCAATTCTATTCTAATTAAACAAAGTGGTTCTAAGACTTACAATAGTAAAATGGCTGAAGTAATGTTTTTGAAAAGGTTATTGGTGCTCATTTTTGAAAATTCAACTTTAGTCTTCATTTTTTAACCACTTATGGCATGAAATATATGCTTTCAATCCTATTCCAATGCAAAGAAACGAGCCCTAAGATTTATAATAGTAAAATGGCCGAAATAGTCCTTAAAATTCTCTAGTGTCTACCATTTCAAGTACTTCTTTTGAGATTAGCATTAAAAGAATTTCAATGTCAAAGTCTCTAACTTAAATTCGAGGTGTTTGAAACTCTCCAAACGAAGCTTAATTAGAAAAAAGACTTATCAAATTCTTCACATCATATATACCATTCTATATAGGGATTATGTGGACTTCTGTAAAAGGGCAGCCCACCTCCCCCAAGCAAAAAAGGTTGTATTTGCATTTCAGTTATACTCATGACACCCAAGTCGCAATGGAGCAATCTTACCATTCTGCTAAGGCCTTCCCTCTGATTATGCGGACTTCTCAATTAATAAAACAATTATGGAAGAGTTGAAAGAAAGAGATACTGATTTCCATGCATTTTTGAGTAAGTGTATTCCACTACCTGAATGGATAACTGCTGAAATGTAGATAAAGCCTCTTGGGCATGAAGTAGTTAAAATTATAATAGCATGGTGAAAGGAAGGTTTCTTGAAAGAGTTGAAAAAGGTACATGTACGGACATTTCCCAAAAATTGGCCAAATTGTTTGGAGCCAGGGAAATGAAATTGAGATACATGAAAGCGCCTCATTGCACTTTAATAAAGTGTGGTCCCAACCTAAATCCATGACTAGAGACCACCATTCCAAATTTGAACCACTCAACTGACATTTAGGCTCAAGCACGAAGCCGACTATGTTAGACTTACTGTGTTGGCCCACTACAATGATGATGGACCACAACTCTAATGCCAACGCCCCTCACCCTTTATTAACTTCCATCTACTTGAATGAAGAAACGGAAAAAGCATTGAAGCCGTTTTATTTTTCCCCGTAACGGATCTTTTGTAGAAGGGGTTATATATATTGGGGAGAATGAGAAAAAAATGGACAACCATCTTACTACTCAATACATCTATTTTTGAGATTTATCTTCTCTACCCATAAGCTCATTTATCAGGTATCCATTTTTAAGCTTGTGATAAATAGGCGGTGATTTGAGTGAGACAGATTTTGAGTAGGTCTCCTCTGGCCTCTTGATGAATATGTAATCTCATTCTTTGCATAAGTCGGTTTTCAGTGTTGAAGTGAACTCGTGGTAGCTATCCAAACCTTCCGTAATGAACTTCAAACCACAGTGGTATCAGAGCCTGATTCCAGTTTGCTCACTTAAGGAATCCACCATTAAAGATCGCTTTTGAGGTATTCCTAATTTTCTTTTGTAACAATAGAGATTTCTCTTCTTGAGTATCATCTAAAATCTCCTCAAAGGCCCAATCCGAACCGTTAATCTAATCTGGAGCATTAGGCTTACCTTGGAAATGAGATATCAACCATTAAATCCTCTCAGATTGAGATATTATGAGAAAAAGACAAAAAAAAAAAGAATAATCTCATTTTTTTAAATTTTTCTGCAATTTTTGGGGGCCTAGATGAGGAATCCGAACTGTTCATTATTCTCAGAAACCCCAGTTTCATACTTGGTAATTTTTCGCATTTTGATTCGCAATGGATTGCATAATATATGCATAAAACTAGAATACCTAATTTTGTTTTGTAAGAAAAACATGCTTGACCACAACACTAATGCCAACGCCCCTCACTGTTTACCCATTTTTGTTTTATAAGAAAAACATGTTTGACCACAACAATAATGCTAACGCCCCTCACTGATTATTAACTTCCCTTTTCTCTACTTGAATGAGAAAATTGAAAAGGCATTGAAGGCCTTTTATTTCTCCCCTCAGTGGATCTTCTGTGGAAGGGGTAATATTTGGGGGAATGATAGAGAAACGAACAACCATCTTCCTCCTCACCGCATCTATTCTTGAGATCCATCTCTTTACCCATAAGCTCATTCATCATGCATCAATCTTTAAGCTTGTTGAAGTGATTTGAGTGTGATAGACTTATAGTGGATCTCCTCTGGCCTCTTGATGAATATGCGATCTCATTCTTTGGGTAAGTTGGTCTTGGCCGTTGTAGTGAAATCGTGGGAGCAATTCAAACCTTCCGTAATGATCTTCAACGCCCACAGCCTATCCATAGGTGGATCTCATCCCACTCTAAATGGAGCCAGCTAGTTATATAGGACGATTGTCTTTTTGAGAGGCATGCATCTAGGAAACTTTTTCTCATTATTCTTTGAGTCGATTAAAAATCTCTCGGATGGGCCATTAAGAAACGCAAACAGCTCAAGTCACTGTGCCAACTTCTGTAAAGTCTTGGTCTAATTTCACCCCACTTGGAGTTTACCCATTTTAATTATATACGTGTTTTAGACATAATGAATTTAATAATTGGTGAACTTGAGTAAAATTTTTTGGAAAGCTACTACATGTGAGCAATTTCAATTGCAAATGCGGGGCCCACTAATAGGTTGGGTTGAGCCCTTGGAGCTAAAATACATAAGAAAGCAAAAAAGAAGGTAACGATTACTTTCGTGGCCTGTCTCAGTGGCCATTTTTTAAAGGACTGATTTTCTCTTAGGTAAGCAGGCATACTTTTTGATCAAGACACCATTTTCATTGTCTTAGTCCTCGAATACTCATTAGGCCATCTTCCGAAGACCCTTGGGAGAATGGGACAGATAGAGAGGTTTTGAATTATTTACATGACGACTATTTTAAGCAACAGTGGCATGATCAGCTAAAAATAACAATTTCGTAAGGCATTATAGTTTGCTCAACTTGAACAGAAACGGTGGGCTTCAATTTTAATATTTTAATTAATCCCAAGGTTGTGGACCAACGAAAGGTCTAGGTCCAAGAAGTAGGATATCTTGTCCTCTGATTGGTTGCATAGGAGGTCAACCTAACTAGAGAAAAAATGTGATATGTTGTCCCCACCATTTATAGGGATCGGCAATGTTGAGAATATGTCCATTTCTCTATTGCCAAGTGAATGATATATAGATAGATCTGTGTGTTACTGAAATGGCAAACGAGCCAAGATGTTACAGAATGATCCTCTTCCGGATTAGGGTGCTATTATTATTTTTTTCTCAAGCACCTTCACAAGTGAATCTTGTACATAAAATAAATTGAAAAATGTCACGTCCTATATTCATACCAGTATGTCACTTTTGTGGGATTCAAGGACATATAAGACAACACTGTAATAGAATGTGAAACATGTACCGGTATCAACATAATCGGAGAATCTTCTCTCCTCAAAAGGTCAAGACTAAGCAAGTTTGAATTTATCCGATCGAGCACAACAGCTGACTGGTTGATCTTCCATTTTGCCTGCAGATGTTGGATGCATGTAATATGATCGATCCGCCAATAATCTGACCGGTCCGACAGGAAAGACACCGGTCCGACAGGAAAGACAAGTGCTTTCAACCTAAAAAATAAAAGACCATCATTTATAACTCTGGTAGAGACTTCGGTCCATCTAGAAAAAAAAAATACAACACATTTAACCCCAAGTTTTGTCCAGCCAATGAATTTGCCAACATTATATTCCTTACACCCAGCTAATAGACTAGGTCTCCAAAGAGGCTCGCACAAGCGAGGAGATAAGAACTCATCGTCGAAGGAGGGCATAACTTGCAAATGCAATGGGATAGGACTTACAAAATGCAGGAACATAAACTTACACATACAAGAAGAAGGAACTCGCACCTACAAGGAGAAATACAAATTGTCACATGCAAGAATATGGATCTCACACGTGCGATAGAGGGGGAGGCTGACAGTTGACCTCCCTGTAGGAGCCGTAGTCTTACTCAGTGGGGTATTAAGATGCCATTATTTCCGGATTAAGATGTTATAAGATAATGACCCAGCTCAAATTCCTTTCACTGTCCAGACCCAGGCCCATATTTTGGTCTTAGTACTTCGGGATTCATCTTTGGGGGCCTAGGCTCATGTAAGCTGGACTGCAAAGACAGATTCCCCTTTGTAATGTGGGTCGGCTTCCAATTACACGACGGACCTAGGCGGAAGGTTCTGACCTGACCCTTTTCATCCCCAGCAGAATATATTCAGTTAAATGCATTAAAGGATGATATGAAAGACCTAAATGCAAACAGATTTCACTGTATAGTAACAGTCCATCTTCAAGGTACAGACATCTTTTGAAGAAGGTTCCTGCCCTGCCCGCCGACCATTACGCGGAAAGGCAACTTTTGTTGACGCCCTAGGAAGAAAGTGAAATGAAAATACAAGAGAAGAGACTAAAAGGAGCAATAGAAAACTAGTTGTTCCTTGGAGAGCTTTCAGCCCATGAGAAACCAAGGAAAGCCTCAACTAGCTCTTCAGGAATGAACCAAACAAGCTCTAAATAGACAATTTTATTGGTAATTACACATGAGGTGGAGCTTTTATTCTTCTCTCCTTTTATCTTGATTTGCATGGTAGACCCTAATTATTTTTTGGTAGAAGCATGGTAGACCATAGAAGGCTCCCAAACCTACATGATTGTTTTCCATTACTTGAGTTGAGAGATGGGCCTAATGTTCCCTTCTATTGTTAGCCCGTTAAATGTCATCTATATTCGGGTTAAATGCAGATTCCCATTACCCACACACCCCCACCACACAAAAAAAAAAAAAAAAAAAGGAAGAAGAATAAAAAAAAACCCTCAACTGGACCTGGGCCTGTCAATACATATAAAGATGAGATAAAAACAATAACTTTTTAAATCATTCAATGACTCAAACAAGGTAATACAAGGGCGAACCACAGGTTAGAACAAAGAAGCAAACTAGCTCAATAGATGATCATCCCATCCTTTTGGGCCCTCTCATTAACGAAGTCTATGATGGCTTGGACTATCTCTTCAACCCTGTTAGATAAAGAGTGGTTCCCATATTCAATCTCTACTTTATCTCCTCCATGCATAGCTTTGGCCCCACTCAACTTTGGATGGCCATATGAATTCATGGGATTAATTTGTACAATTTTATGGTCCCTTAAAATTTTGTTTCCACTCATTTACTTTTTCTTTTATACAATGAGAGAATTTAGAAAGGACTTAATGATACTTTTGTCTTTCACTTAATTGCAAATAAAATAAGTAAATCATTCTCCAAATTTCAAGTGGTGATTGTAACTTTCAATCAATCAACTAAATCTTTTTTTCACTCATTCTCTCCTAAACATTCTTCTTTCACATCAATTTTGGAGAAGACTTTGTGAATAGGTTTGACTATCTTGGTCTCTTCTTTGGATTGAATTTCAAACTTGTTAGGTTTTATGTTTTGTATTTTGGTTTAACCGAATGAGTCCATTGGGTTAGCTAGGGACCGGTTTAAGGTTTAGGGCATTTTAGTAATTGTACCAAGGCTTTCTTGACAACCAAGAAAGCAAATATTATATATTGATATAATCTATAATCTTAGATTTTACGTGGAAGAGAGTGCCCTCTTTTACCCGTGGTATTCCCACATTACATAGGAGAGACAATGAGAGTATGAGTGTCTTTATATGCTTTTATTTGTTATTATGAAGATGGTATCATCTCTATGCCCGTAGATATAGCCCTAGTTTCAGTGAACCACGTAAATCCTCTGTGTGTTCTCTTCTTATGTGTGGCTTGATTGTCGATCGCAGGTTACATGCTTCTGCATGTGTACAACAAAATATGAGAGATCTTCATGGTTCGGCGATGAGCTTCCATCTAAGCAAAAAGAGAACTTTACTCTTTTACTGCACTCCTTTGCTTAGGTTTACAGTTACAAGTTACGTCATACATATATATTTATCTTTCTTAGCTTCCAAGAAGCTCAATTGAATAACAAATGAATCTATCTCCAAATGACCACTAAATTGCTAAGTTTTTAAATCAAGGGCTAGCGATATAATCTTAATAGCAATCCAAACCATTAAAAATTCAGTTACTCCCCTTCGTTTGATTGTCTCCAAATTTTACTCAAATGAGAGTTGGTTCCACCTTATTGGGCAAAAAATTAAAAATATTATGTGCTTGATTTAATGATCTGCTTAGGCTAACTCTTATTGGAGAAAAGTTTGGGAAAACTTTTGAAGGGAATGGGGTTTATGTAAGGTCCCGAATCCCACTAATCTTGATTTACGTTAATTAAGCTCATTCTATATTAATTGAACTCGATTAAGGCTAATTTAATCCAAAAATTATCGGGTTTGGGCCTTGGATAGGGAGTTGAGCGGAGTTCGACCCCACTTTAGTAGCTAAGGGCCCTTTAGTAATTTGTCTTTGCACCTCTTGGACACCTCGTCCATTTCCTTTTGTGGAATCCTTCGCGTAGATTATCTTTCGTGTTGGGCCCGACTTAATCCGGACTTATCTTGGTCCGATTGAGGTCCATTTGGCCTAAATTGTAATTTTATAGAAAGCTCGGGCTTGCATGCCAACTACAGGAAATTTTTGTTTCGAAGAAGCTCAACGTCTCTTCCTCCATCCCCTTCCTGGTTACTAGAGTTGTTTTCCTCTTCTGAGCTTCTCCATCTTCCCTCAACGTTGGAGAGCACCTAGGCTTGGGAAGGTCGTGCATGCAAGGGTGAGAATGCTTCTTTTCTTTCTCCTTCATTCTCCTCCTTTCTCCTTGTGCATTTCTCTGTGAGAGTAATTCATCTTATAAGCTACAGCTGCAGCTGTATAAGGTGAAGAATGGGTTCCTATTTCATTCTTTGGACGGACTATGGAAGCCTCACCAAATGGCAGATCTAACTAATGCTAGCTGGACTTTTCTATAATCATGATGGACCATCTAATTTATCGTTTTTAGATGGTAATTAAGAAGCTACTGATGACTTGATCGGTTGATCCCAAATTCCCAATCATAGTAATGAAGGATCAATGGTTGGATGGCTTAAATCAAGGTTATAAACCTTTTGTTTCAAGCAACTAATTAAAGATAGCCCACTTTGTGGGCCCAGAAGGAGTCCACGTGTGGTGGAAGTTATCCATGATCCACCCATGCAATATTTTTATGACTTGTAAGAGAGATTTGGGGGAATCACCTTTCTTTCTTGGCATTTGTGGAATATGATTTGCTTTATACGATTAGAGGAATCCTGCTTTCTTGATCACCCAAACATGCCCTTCCTATTATCTAAGCTCTCTGAATTTTGCAAAGCAATCACATGTGTATGTTTGTGTGTGGCCCACGTTCAATGATCCATTGTTAGACAATTTACCTAATCAAATATGGGTGTCCTCCAGGCTATGACTATACCAAATAGAAAGCTATGCTTTCTACACTGGAAAGTTTAAACATGGGATACTTCCTCCAACTCCTCAGTGCGAAGCAAGAATAAAGTGAAAGTTGGGATCAAGTCCAAAATCCTCACTTTCGCCTTTTCTCACATCAAAACATCATCAATTGGTTGGAACTTGGAACCGTTTATCATCCCATTTTCAGTGAAACAACACATTGTTTCGGGTGTCTCTCATTAGCTCACGTCCATTGAATTAATATATAACAACTATTATAGATGTATTCTTCTATCACATACTCAAAAATGCCACAAACTATCAGCGCTTTAAACTTTCCCACAACCGTCACGTGAGAACTAATATGGCAATGGTTAAATACCATGGATAGAAGAAGCTAGAAAGCTACCAAACGATATGAAATTCTGCAGAAGTAAAAGCAGAAACTCAACACCACCAAGTTGGACATAGAGAATGTAACATATATTCTTCCTTTTCACAGAGAGAGAGAGAGAGAGAGAGAGAGAGAGAGAGAGAGAGAGAGAGAGAGAGAGAGAGAGAGAGAGAGAGAGAGAGAGAGAGAGAGAGAGCATTGCATTGCATTGAATTCCTTTTGCACCAAGGAAAGTAACCGATTTCTATCTAGGAGGGAAAAGACCGATGCCCTGCCCCTGCCTCCATTTCCATAAGAAACAGTAAGAAAGCAAGAGACATGTACAATGAGGCACATGCACGCTTACCGTGTGTCCCACCATTAGATGACTTCAAAACTTGAATTTGGAGATTTCTTTGAGTCCAATGCTATTGATTCATTAAGAGAGTGTAATTTTGAAATCCAAACTACTTAAAATTATCGTGTACCCAGCCTATTTTCTTATCAAGAAACAAAAAATCCCTCTCTAGTTAGAATTATACGCCAAATAGTCAAAATTGATCATGTCTAAAGCACATAACCATTAAAATAAGGAAAATAAGTGTATTTTTTACCGGTCATAGTCAGAGCAAAACTATAGAACAAGGTGGGACCCTAGTTTGAGTTGTTGCAATTTCAAAGGTGGGCCCAACGAACAAAATTATCCAAAAACATTAGAAAGAGTTCCGATCCTTATAATTAAAGCTTGTAACAAGAAAATTTTCAACTACTCAAAATAAGTGTCTTCTAAATGGCATATTATTGAAGTTTAATAATCCTTCCATTCCATTATTTCATATTAGTTGTCTTGAGAAAAAGTCCTCTCATTTATACATGAAATAACCATAAGATTATTCAAAGCTTAAACTAACCTAAACTATCTAACTAACTAATAACAATAAAATTTTATCTCGATTATTTGATCTAATATCTAATATCCTCCCTCAATCATATGATTCTTTCCATGATATAATTTGTGATTGTCGTACATTAAAAATAAAAGGCCCACATTAAAAATAGAAACTCTTTTGATCTCTGGAAAAGAAAAAAAAAAGGATCATGTCTTTTTGAGGATCATTGTCTATTCGTGAATCCATTATTGTCGCAACTCTCTCTTTTTGAGTCTGTCGATGGAGATTGTCCTCTATGAAAAACACTGAAAAATAAGAAGAATTGCAGAGATCTTGAAAATGAATTGCTTGCTTAGAAGTTCCCCTTGCAAGCTCTTAAATATACAGGGATTCCTATAATTGAGCTAATTTACAACTGTGTTGAAAATATAAATGGAAACAACAGCAATCAGAATCACCCTATACATGGTAATGTACAACAGTTTACAGATCATAAGACAGATTTCCTGATCTGTAACTATCATACCAAATAGGTCGGCCTATTACAGGCCGGCCCAATGGGTCGTCCAGTTGACCTAATCTTTTTACACTCTAAACTAGATCTTTCACAATCGCTTCCAAAAGCTTTGATCAAGCAAACTAAAGGAGAGATTTGAAGAAGATGATGAGATCATAAGGTTGATTTAAATAAGATGATAAGAACATAAGGCTTAAGACTTTAAAGAGGATACATGGATAGGAGAGGATGGTATTTCTTTTATTGAAATAGAAAATAAAATTGATGGTGATAACTGTGAAAGTAGGATCCTACCTACCTTGATCACAAGATCATCACCAAGCCTATCTCTGATACCGTATAAGATTTTACAAATCACTCCATCCACATAATTTCCACCATATACGTCTTGAGATTGTCCTCTCATTTATACATGGAATAACCATCAGATTATTCAAAACTTAAACTAACCTAAACTATCTAAACTTAAACTAATCTAAACTATCTAAGAAGCTAACAACAATTAAATCTTATCTCTAGTAGTTGATCTAATCTCTAATAATATCGGCGTCTTGAGCTCCATATTAATGGGGTCACGTTAGTACTCATGCACCCAATCATACTCTCACTCAAATCCAATGATCTTTGCTTGTTTCTGTGGAGTAGAAGGGAAGTTCAAGTGCCTTACCAGCTGAGGTTCAAGTGCCTTACCAACTGAGGTGTTTCTGAAGGTCCTTACCAATTTCTCATTTCTGGGACCCCAATCCATAGAATGCTGTAAAGTGTCGTATATAGAGAATCCGGACTCAGTACTGTATACCCACAACTGTAGCTTAAGAAACGGTATGTTGACAACAGGACCCTGCGAAAGTGTGCATGCAGGTGGTGCGCCATGATAGTGCCAGGCTATACAAACCGGGAATTCCAGGGAGGCCTCCCAACAGTGCAGGTTAGGTGGACCTGAGCATGGCCCATTCACCCACATTTTGTTTATTTTCTAAGATCAATATCTGACTATTCAAAACCTATGGGTCATGTCCATGGTCTGAAACCACACCTATGCAGTTTTGTTTATGTAATTAATTATTACTTATTTTGCTTTACAAGAGAGATGCACTTTCCCATGCTTGGGCAGATTGCACATGTTTCAAATTAGCCAGCAACAGCCTGGGACCAATGAGTTCATACCTTTCCAAAAAAAATAAAAAAAATTTTACCTTTCCAATATATATATATTTATTTTGGGAGCAATAGCCTGGGACCAATGAGGTAATATATGTGTTATTTGTCTCATGGTTTCGGGCGCAAATATAGCACTGGTGGACAACCATCTAATAGCCTCGTTTCTTTAATAGATTGAATTCAAGAAATTCATATTTTAAAATTTTGTAAATTCTACAACAGTTGTCCTTTTTTGTAAAATTTTTAAAACCCTACTCGTGGGTAGACAAGGTGCAAATACCAAGGAGGTTGAAATTATGAGAATTCTAAAAATAATTTGAGATAGTTTCAAATAATGGTAATTTAGAATTCTAGCAACATGCTAGAGGATTGGGTATCATATTATGCATGCGAAGTTTTAACATCAAGATTTCTCTTTATGAATTCTAATTAAAAAAGGCCTTTGAGACCTCAATCTGCCAAGGTATTCTTTTGAAGCAAGACTAGGTTAAATACTTGTATGAGCTAATATAGAAAAACCCGTTGGGATAAGGGTGAAGATCTTTGGTTAAAACGGTAAGACATTGTTCATGTCCTACATCAGAAATATTCAAGTCTTGATCCTAGTATATAAGTGTGACCTTGACTTTAACCACATAAGGGGCTTTTTAAAATCGTACGACAAGATTGAGTTGGAAACGCATGAGCCAAAACAGACAATATTATTTGGGTGTGAGCCTGGGTCATTATATGGCCCTTCCTAAGGTATGTTTGTGCCGAGGGTTTTATTATTATTTTTTTTGTAGAAATTAAATTTATACTCGATAATGATTTTTTAGTGTTAGCATTTTAATGGTTTTCATTTTTTCTTTTAGGGTGAAAGCATTTTCCTTAATTTTATCAAACCTGAAGAGATAGAAAATCACTTTCTAAAATCTTACACAACATGTGAAAGCATAAGCAGAATTAAAAAAAAAAAAAAAAGAAAAAGCTAATGCAACGAAAACTTCAAATTGAACAAACTTTACCGTTTGAGGGCAGCCCAGAAGCTCGACAACAAAGCCATCCTCTTAAGCCCAAACTCATCAAAATAAATCTCCTCTTCTTTCTGAACTGAACCAAACTCCACTTCAATCAAATACTAGATCCAGCAGATCGTGAAATCCCACTTAAAATTAGTTTTCGTGTCTTGGGCTTCTGATTAACTGAAAATCCAAAGTCATTTGTTTATAAATAATTAGAGGGTGTGAAATATAATCAACAAGTGTGAAAACCTTCCTGCTCAAATTTTTTTGTTGGTTGACAGTGAGCCCATTTGCCGTAAGAAATAATGAGAGGCATCTTCTAACGAATGTGTGGACCATCCACGCCCCTTGGTTTAATTCTTTTTGCTTGCATTGCTTTCTATGGCTCTATATAATTATGGTTCATCTCAGGAAAATATAGGCTTGCAGTCTTTCTGGGTTAAAGGTAGATTGGTGTTAATTAGTCACAATAAAGGCCCCTTGAAATCAGGCTTTTATGGCGTGCATGAGTAATTTGAAAAGAAAGGAAAAAGAATAATTTTGAAGGTATAAATAAATAAATAATTTTTTTGGGAAGATAAAGTATATGTATTGATCACAAAATGCCCAATTATACAAAATGAAATAAAGCCCATCTAAATTATAGTTTTGTGCGTCCTTAGCTCAGGCATCAACATGGATCTTGTAATGTGTAATCATATTGTCTATTAGAGGTGTTCATGGGTCGATTTGGTCTGGCGTCTGGTGTAAGGCATACCTAAACATACCCAACTAACCTCAAACCATGAGGGCTTAGTCAAAGCTACTCTTAAACATGTGAGACACAAGTAGGCAGAGCTTTTTATCACTAGCAAGAATAAATAAAAGTTGCTAAACTACAAGCACTACTTATCAAAGCATACTTCATGTTTTTTATCACTTAATTCATTCCCTACACGAAATATTAGAAAGTGGTCAAATATTAGATCCAAGCGTAGCCAAAGTATACGGATTGGCCCCTTGCCAACCCATATTGTTTATGGAAAGCCCAATTTGAGGAATCTAGATCCAACCTAGCCGTGGTGAAGGAGTCCTTACGTTCTCCAATGGTTTAATTTATTCGGATAGATAAAAGGTCAAGGTCTAATGACTATTATAAGGTATTTATTGACTGATTTATTTTTTCTAGATGGACCATCAAAAACAAAGAAAAGGTGTCACAAGGGTTGGGATGAAACGGCGAATCAAAAACTTTTGACTTGGCCCATGCCATATGATTCGGTAGTCTCCATGTAACGCCGTTGAATCCAAGCCAACCATAATGAAACACGTCTCACGCCGTTTACTCTCTCCTCGCCTCTTCAAATCGTCCTCACCACGCACAGCTGCAGATGCGTTTCGCCAAATCGAATCGGCCATTTTAAAATCTCTCCTTCCTTTTCCCCCATTTCTCCCAAACACCCCGAGGATCGAAGCTTTCCACGGATTCTTCACTCTCTGTTGAGATTCCCTTCTCATCTCTTCTCTCCCTTCCTCTTTTTCTTGATTTCAAGCGAATCAGATCACCGATTCCACGCTTTTCTCTCTCTCTCAATCATCGGAGAATTAGGGTTTCGTTCTCAGATCTGACGAGATTTCGCTTCCTTTTCTTATTCTGAGATCTCAGCGGGGAAAGGGGGGTTGATTTCGTTCCGATCGTGAAGATTGTTGAAGGAGATGAAGGACTTTTTAGGGTTCTTTCTCTTTCCGTTTGGGATTTGAAGGGTTTTTAGGGTTTTGTTGTTGCGGGGGAGAAGGGCTGAGGAGAAGAATTCTTCTTCAATTGGAAGGGATTTTGAGGTGGAATGAAGGATTTTGATGGAATCTAGGGTTTCTTTCAACTCTTTGTTTGGGATTTGAAGTCAAGGAGGGATTCCTAGGGCTTTTCTTCGGTTCGAAAGGGGTTTGGGGGAAAGGAAGGATTCTTAGGGTTCTGGTTCGAAAAGTCCGTCTTCGATGGCGACGTCGTCGTCGTCTTCCTATTGGTGCTACCGCTGCAGCCGCTTCGTTAGGGTTTTGAACCGGCACGCCGTCATCTGCCCTGACTGCGACAGTGATTTCATGGAGGAGGTCGAAGCCCCGCCCCACCGGGCATCCCGCCGCCGCTTTCCCCCCGCCGCTGCAATGTATATGCTCGGCAGCCGCCGGAGTTCCAATCAGAACGCCAATTTGCATTTCCGTGGGGGCCGCCGGAATGGCGGCAATGGGCAGCCCGTTGATCCCGTGATCGTCCTCCGCGGCCCTGCCGATGGCGGTGGGACGGTTGGCCGTGGTGATGGCGGTGGCAGTGGCGGTGGAAGCTACGAGTTCTTCTATGATGATGGCGCAGGGGCCGGCCTCCGGCCGCTGCCCGCGAGAATGTCTGAATTTCTGATGGGGTCGGGATTCAGTCGTCTTCTTGAGCAGCTATCCCAGATTGAGATCAATGGCAGCGGGCGCTGCGAGCCCCTGCCCGCGTCGAAAGTGGCTGTGGAATCAATGCCCGCAATTGAGATAGCTTCCAATCATGTTATCACCGATTTGCACTGTGCTGTTTGCAAGGAGCCTTTCAAACTCGGCTCCCGAGCGCGCGAAATGCCCTGCAAACACATTTACCATGCGGATTGCATTCTGCCTTGGCTCTCTCTCCGCAATTCCTGCCCTGTTTGCCGGCATGAATTGCCGACGGATGAGCCTAATAGGAATTCACCAGAATTGAATATATCACCAGAGGAGCGATCTTCAGCCAATGCTGAAGAAGACACGGTGGGGTTAACTATATGGAGGCTTCCAACAGGTGGGTTTGCAGTTGGGAGGTTTGCCGGTGGACAGTATGGGGAAAGGGAGCTTCCTGTTGCATATACAGAGATGGATGGGGGTTTCAATACAGCTGGTGCGCCTAGGAGGATATCATGGCCTTTGCGGGGAACTCGGCCGAGGGGAAGCAGTGGGATTGGTCGGGTGTTCAGTAATTTCTTCTCCTTCTTCGGGCGGCTTCGGTTTTCTTCTGGGTCTTCTCAAAGGAACCAACCCACAAGTTCGGGTTTCAGTAGAAGTTTGCAGGGACAAGCAGGTACATCAGTGTCCGACCATGAAAATGGAATATCAAGATAGTGATTGGGGAGGAGATTAGAATGGCTTCTGATTTTAGTTTCCTACTTGATCCTTGACCTTGTTGTATTTCATTATTTGTTTGCTCTTGTAACGATTCTGAAAGGAAAATCTGTTAAGGGCATGGTATTGAGTTCCCACTGTACATAGAGGAACTGAGAAATTTCTCGATTTAAAATCTCAGCTTGAGAAGTATCTCTGTGGATGATTGGGGAAATAGCATGTTCTTTTCTTCAATGTGTTGGGTTTGTTGGGGTCAAAATAAAATGGGAAGATTTTGTGCAGAGGTTAAAAAAAGGAAGGAAGAAGCCTTGCTGGTATGCAAGCTGTGAAGTAGCATTTCATGGGACTTGGCTGTATGCAAAATGCAAGTTTTTAACTGAACACCATTCATTTGTTATACGCTTACATCTTCCTCTTTCTGTAATCACTTGTTATGCATTGGCTTCAGTTGGAAACATCGGTGTTCTTCTTCTGAAGATTCTGCATTGTATTTCGTCTTTGTGCCATGATCCTATCAATCCTTTCTGGATTTTATTTGTCCTTCTCCTAATGAGTTAGAATCTTTGTTATAATATGTTTGACATCTAAATGCCACGTGCTATAATATGTTTGATCTCTACACAATAGGTACTGTTTGATATTATCATATGCACAGAAATAAACTCTGCAATTTTATTTTTTTTTTTGGGTAAAAAAATAAATTGTTAACATGTATTTTTTGTGGTGGAAAACTAACTGATAACTAAAGAAGCATGGATACGGACACGAGACACAAATATGACACGAACACACCGGCACAGCATTTCTTAAAAAAATAGAACACGGACACGCAAGGGGACACGTTAATAATATATATTTATTTATATATAATCATATACTAAAAAAATAATATCATTTTAACTTTTTAATTAATGTAGCTATAAAAAAATAAAAATTCAAGTAACAACTAACAAACATATCAAATTATCAAATATCAATACAAAACGTAAACTTAATTCATAATTATTAAACATGAAATATCCATATGGTCATAAAATCCATACAAAAAAAAGGGTGGATCAATTCTTTCCCTTTTCTAAAAACAAAAAGAAAAAGAAAAAGAAAAAAAAAGAGTAAAAAAGAAGCCAATCTTGAAGCCTATTCTTTAGTGAAAGATTTATCTGTCTTTTGCTTGTAATTTGATAAATATCAACAATCATGCATTTTTCTATGGTGTAAAATTGCTATATATCAAGTTTAAAAGTTTAGTAACCATATGTTAATAAGTGTCCAAGAAATATCAGTTATATATTTATTTTTTTAGTTATAAATATGGACTAGAAATTGTACGATACGTTTCAAAAAAAAGTATTGGACAAGTGTCTGTAATTAAAATTTTTAGTTTTTAAGTGTAGATGCTGCTAAAATAGTATGAGACATATGTCCGAGAGTGTTCTAGGAGTATCGGTGTTCGACTTGTGTCTGACACAGATATGTCATTTTCTTAGAAGTGTTTATGCTTCTTAGCTGATAACCCTTCTTTTGACACTTGAATTAAATACTTAATTGCTTTCCTCACTGGTTTATGTGATGACTTTTTCCTAATATCAGTATAAATTCCTTGAATAAAATCTATTTTGATGTCTTTTTTTACATTACTTAGACCTTGAGTGTATTCCTTTCATCTGTTTTTATTCACACCGGTGGTTGTGATGGTGGTATTTGTATAGTTTTTACTAAGTAGTACGGTAAAAAAATTGTAGCAGCTTAAAATTGGAAACAACTAACCATTAAAAGAAGTTAGAAACAACTGTCCACAACAGATTTTGGGTTGTCTTCACTGAACTGGAGAATCCAATTATTATTGCTCTCTTTAATGTAGGCACAGAGCTTAGACTAACTGGACTCTTAGATTGGTTTTGTACAATGTGAAACTCGTATAAACTAATCTACTTTAGGCTTATATGCATATCAATCCTTCCTATTATCACTACTTATGGATACAAATGGTCAGGTTATGTTGGTCGGCGTGGGCCGTGGTAGGGTGGCACACTCCCTGCCAACCTTGACTCGCATGGAAAAGGGTTATCCAGAGACAGACTACTTATTATTCATGAAAGGTTCAATGTTCCATCATTGCCATTATATTCAATTGATGTTTCATCAATGCAGCCTGACTCCATATATTGTTTGATGCCTTCTCAAAAACTTTTTATTAGAGCTTATACAACTTAGTATCTGTTCAGCATGTACTTGGGTTTATTTCAAGCGATTGTTTTTGTGGCAGCTGAAACTGTTTGGTTAAACCAGCAATGTGGAGATTCTAAATGGTCTACATTCTAAAATGCATGCTGAAATGCTTGTTTTGATCACTTCTGAAACTTTTTGGAGAGAGTTTTCAGCTGGATGAGTTCCTAGAGGTGAAAATTAACTTGGCTTGTAGATGCATCTAATCAATGACTGATCCCTGGAAAATGTAGGACCAAACCTGAGCTTGACATTTCACTATTAAGCAATTAATGATGCTCTGAATCTTGGATGGAAGTTGAATTAAAATAAAATAATTGCCATTCCTCGCATGCCTGTCCTCTGCATGAATAAGATGGCTTAAGAACCGCCATTTTTTTTTATGGAGTCAGAGTTACTTGGTATGCTCGAAGATTAGCATCCCTTTGGATCCTTCACACCCTCACTGATCTAGACAAATGTCATGATCCCATGAGACTGGATGACATTTCCTCCAATAGAGAATTATTTCTAGTGTTACAATTCTAAAACATCCCAAGTATTACATATTTCCAGAGATGATGAAAACCTATTCCTCTTCTGATATTTTTGGGGGACATAGCCACATAGGCTATCAAGTAGCCTCTTATTTCATGAATACTTGTTTCAACATATGTTGGGATATATTATGATTTAGTTTATATGAATGATGGACTTTCTATTACTACTATGATTATTCTCATGAGAGTACTTATATTTGAATATTTGTCTTTTATAAATACTCTCTATTTCATTATACACTACAGAACTTTTGCAAATTTCAAATTATTTTACATTTCTGACAACTCCAAATCTGAAATTATTCCACTTCATGGTTGACTCAACCGAACTGATCCCCTGTAAATGCAAAAACGAAGAAAAGGAAGAAAAAAGAGTAAGAGGGGAAGGGAACAATATGAGGGAAGAAATGAAGAGATGTTCAGAAAGAGGAATTATATTACTGTTCATTTTCTTTCTTGCCTTTCTTCCAGAAACAACTAAAAAGATAAGACGGTGAGGTCTATAAAACACTGTTTTGATGGACATTTACTGGGTACAATTTGTTTTGCACTCCCTTCTCCACCTTTTGTTTTTTTGGGGTTCTTGGAAGGATTTTGTTTTGAAGAGATTGTTGGGTCTTTTGATCGCTTAAAACATTCTAAAAAATGCTTTAGAAAGTTGGAGAAGATGATAGTTCTCAAAAATGTGAAAAGTCTGTCGAGGGTGTTTTTCAAAAATAGTTACAAAGTTGGACATAAATGCTGGCAAGGTTTTAGAAAAAATCACAACGGATGGGCCTGTGTGTTTCACGCACGTAATTGAATTCCTTGTAATTCTTCTAACACTTGTATTTCTAAAGTGGTCTAAAATTAAAAAAAAAGAACAGGTCTATTAAATCATCTTCCCCTTAATTCAAAATAAAAATGAATGCCCAGACGTCATATTTCCAATTCAAATCCCAAATCCTAGGAAAATAAAGAGGCGGTCTATATCTCTACAATGTATCCTTCACTTGTCACCTCTTTAACAAACTTTTTTCAAAGCTTATTATCATACAACATGCCCCATAAATTATGTAATTTGGGTGTCTAAGCCAACATTCAGCTGGTCCCAGCCTAAGTCTAACCCAAATTCCCTCTCGCTCCAAAATCCGGGCCAGCGAGCAAAACATATAACGTGTGCGGGCTGCCAAAGTTCGAATCCACACTACTCTTTTGCGTGTGCAGGCACTCTATCGGCCTTTGGATGGATTACTAACCCTCGGCTAGGTTAAAAAAAGAAAAAAGAAAACTATATGACTTTGGGCTTGCTGTGGCAGACTGAAAAAAAATCTTAAGTTATTGTGCTCCTGTGGTCAAATGCATCTGATCATTCCTGTAATGGAATTTTTCTTTGCTGTCACAATCCCCATGAGGTGGTGAAAACAAGAAATACAAACAAAAAAAAAAAAAAGAGGTTTCATATTCTATCTTGTCTTTTATAATTCAGTTATCTTCTAAATCCTTCTAGTTCGTTTCTTCCTAACCACTGGGACAAGAAAATTTTATGTGGGTAAGATTTTATGTGGTATGCAGTACAACCCTTGACAAGTCAACACGGTACTGCACAACAAGACATTTCCATTCTTGCTGTGAGCCGGCCGGTAGTGTACCATGCAAGAGCACGAGAAATTGTGGTTCTGAGGTGACCTATTTACCTGATATTCTCCCTCTTTGCATGAGCAAAAGTGTAGAAAACTGACCTACTTCAAAATGTATTTGCTACTTTAATAATATTTCACCTTTCATATAAAAGGAGGAGAAGAAGACATGTGATTTTCATTTGAGGGGTAATGGGTGGTGACTGTATACAATATATATGGAGAAATATAACAAACACATATTTAAAAAGATTCAAATACAAAAAATGAAAAATTATTTATGGTATTATAAAAAAATAATTTTTATGTATAAAAAAAGTCATGTTATTATCCCTCATCATCTGATTAAAAAAAGATTTAAAGTAACATTATTATGTATAAATATATATATTAATTTTGAGAATTTGCAAAGGAGATTTCCAAAATTTCTATAGTTTTTCAAACATAGGTGGAGCCCCAAGACCGGAAATTTATTTTGTCTACATGGGCTTTGGTACTCCCGCGGTTCACCTTCCCACTCTGCATGTACTAGACTTCTATTCATATATACATCAAAGGAATTGCCGACTAGTTTACGGACCAAATCAACCCATAGGGGAAGAGTCAAGCAAAGCCATTCATGGCCTCCTCTTCCATGAAAGCTCTCAAGTCATCATCTCTTATCCTAATACTCATCTTCGTATCTCTACAAAGCTTCCAAGCAAAAGGCCACGGAGGTCAAGATGACGGCGACTCCTCCCCCGCAGAGGGCGAAAACTCGGTCAACTTGCACGCCAAAGGCCTTGTTCTAGTGAAAATATGGTGCCTGATCATACTCCTTGTGAGTACCTTCGCTGGAGGGGTATCACCATACTTCTTCAGATGGAATGAGGCCTTCCTTCTCTTGGGGACCCAGTTCTCAGGTGGGATCTTCTTGGGGACCTCTTTGATGCATTTCTTGAGCGATTCCAATGCGACTTTCGGCGATCTTACATCCAAGTCTTACCCCTTCGCTTTCATGCTTGCGTCGGCTGGTTATGTGCTGACCATGCTTGGCGATTGCGTGGTGATGTTGGTCGTGAAAGGCAGTAGTACTGGGGAAGCCAAGGTGGAGGTGGAGGATGGAAGGAGAGCAGCAGCAGATGAGAAGGAGATGCCCTTAGAGTTGCACCCGGCTTTTGTGAAAACCTCATCTTTTGGAGATACTGTGTTGCTTATCCTGGCTCTTTGTTTCCATTCTGTGTTTGAAGGAATAGCAATTGGAGTTGCTGGTAAGAGGTTCTTTTCAATTCTAATGTTTTCTGTCTGATGCGATGGATTGGTGGTGGGCGATGTGGCTCAGCCCGCCTATGGATCAGGTTAGGACTTCAGTAATGGGTCTTTTTTTTTTTTCCAAGCTGGGTCTTATATTGTGGTCATCTTACTCGACCAATCAACTTCTTGCCGTGGACTTCCTGAGTTTGAACCTAACAATTAATGTAATAATCTGTTTATAGGTTAGAAGGGCTGTTTATCCAAGTGGTAATGGGTGCCGGTTCTCACATAGCTATATAGGATTTGAGCTTTAGGTACACCAACCTTTCTTTTGTGAGTAGAAGTTTTTTTCCACTTGTGTGGGCCCTTTTTTTTTTTTTTTTTTTCTTTACGTGTGCTGCTTTCGTGCGTGTTAGGACTATCTCTTGTGTCCCTTTGGCTAGGATACTAAAAAAAAAAAAACCAAAACTCTGATCATGGGTCAAGAGTAGGGATTTGAATTACTGACCTATTAATGCCAAGTTATGCACAAAGAAGGTGAACCTGACTCATTTTGTAATCACTAGTGCTTGGTCTTGGGCTTAAATTAGGCTTAGTAGACAGGTACTGATTGTTTCTCTTGTTTAGATTCTATAAATACAGCGACTCCAAATGAAATTGGCTACTTGGAGTCAATCCAATGCATATAACCAAGTTCAACATATATAAAAACATGTCGTAAAAATTAGTTACTCATATTTAAGACTTGTTTCTTCAATGAGAGGATTTTATGCTCTATGGGGACAGGGGTCTTGCATTTCAACTCCTTCTATAGGAAATCAAGATTATCTTTGTTGAGGAAAATATGTCAATTTTTTACTTTTCTGCAAGGAAGTTGTGTTGAATTGAACAAGGGAACAGTGAGTTCCCCAAATAGTCAGAACAATTTTCTTCTCTCTTGCAAAATGCTTGTTTCTCACACTTTTGTGATATAGTAAGTTCGTTGTCATGTATTACTTAGCTTGGATAGGCCATTTCTATGCTATGTTCCTGAAGGGCTTGAGAAACTTCCAGGTTCAAAGGGGGAAGCCTGGAGAAACCTGTGGACAATATCATTGCACAAAGTATTTGCAGCCATTGCCATGGGAATTGCACTGCTTAGGATGATCCCACAGAGACCCTTCTTAACAACAGTAGCTTACTCTTTTGCATTCGCTATCTCAAGCCCCATTGGAGTGGGGATTGGGATAGCCATTGACGCCACAACTCAAGGTGCTGTCGCAGACTGGATCTACGCCATCTCCATGGGCCTTGCTTCTGGGATCTTCATTTATGTGGCCATCAACCACCTCATCACAAAAGGGTTCAAACCACGGAATCCATGTTACTTTGATACGCCCTTCATCAAGCTCTTGGCAGTGATTCTTGGTGTGGGAGTGATGGCAGTGGTCATGATCTGGGATTAGGAAGCTGTCATGACTCATGATCGTTCATATTTCTCTGGTTGAATGTAGTAAGTTTGGTGCCTCCATTTAAAATAATAAAAAAAAATTGCATATGTGAGTGTAATCTTTCATTTGAGTTTCTCCACAATTAGTGGTTTCTTTTCATCTAATTCTTTGATTGGATTGTGTCCTAGATGTTGTACATTTTCCGGCATCCTAGACAACTCCAATGTGACTAGGTTATATTGGGGATGGCAATTCCTGGACCAAGCCCACCCCGTAATTTACAGTTTGAATTGATGTTCCTGACCCAATTAATAAATAAGTTGGATTTGGTTTAGTACATTATTATATACTGTGTGACTTGTCAGTCCAAATAATTGCACAATGACTTACTACTTCAACTCGAACTTGACCTACTAATTAAGGAGTTGAGTTTTTCAAACTAATTAACAAATGGGTCAAGTTAAAGTTGAACCAATACAGGTTTCCTAATGATCAACTTGACCCCATTTCAATCCAACTCATTGCCACCCCTGGTTTTGATGGAGTACAAATGCTTTATGTCTCATGACTCCAAAGTAATTAGGGAGCTTCTTGATGGGTGGTTTATTTCATCATTCGATGGGGCAGGTGGGTGAATCTGACACAATTGGCATTAATCCAAAGGCTTGGAGTAAGGAGGGCCATGGAATTTGTGCCAAAAGTTGATCATAGGAGGGTGATGGGGATTATGGGCCACCTAAATGGCCTTGATACTTAAGTATAAGGGCTTCAATTGAGAGGTTTGGATCGATTCTACTCTCTCCAAATATTTAAGTCAATATGTCTGGTGGTAGTATGGAGGAACTTGTGGGACCAAATACTTAAACTTGCTGGAAATATGGTTTTTAGGTCAACTTTGGACCATAATAGGTGTAGGTCCCACAAGTCTCTTAAAGCGGGTTCAAGTGTTAATGTGTTTTCCTAGATGAGAAGATTAAACTTAAACCATTGTTCATTGAAAACCATTAAGATATGAATGAGAAACTTATTCCCAAAGTGACTACTTAAAGTTGCTTATATATAGGAACAAAAAAGGGAATCTCATATTGCTTGCACGCATATTTTATCCCGGAGGGAGGACTTACATGACACCACAACCAACACACGCGCGCCATCTGGCCGGCCTAGTTGGGTTAGGTCATGGGCCTCCGTATAGATAACTTCCAGTAATCATATCTTTTTGGAGAAATTTCTAACAATAGTGTCTCTTCTTTTAACAGATACAGTGAACTGTTGTCTCTCCTCTTGGTCCAACAGTTGTGTCTCATCCACTGATTTGGTGCTGTATTATTTTTATTTTACAAAACTGAATAGAAACATCTGCTCTTGGTGTCTGCTGATTGTTCAGAACAGTCACTAGTTTATCTATTTAAAGTCATCTCGTCTCTGCATTTGTGCATTAATTTTTCGAATTACGTCTTCAGCATACACTATTTGGTTGAGAGAATAAGAACACAGTTTTGTTCGTAGAGCATCACAGATTGAAGTGCTGCTTCTGTGTCGTGTTTATTTTTGTATCCTGGAAGATAGATGTTCGTACACTGTAAGCACCACAACGGGAACGAATTTGTCTTGAGGACATATTGTCAAATATTAGTCTTGATCATCAAAATATACTTTTCTGATTGCACTTTCTGTAAGTTCGAATTTATTATTTTATACTTATACAATTGTGGTTATCTTCTGCATTTAAAATAGTTACTCTAAGTCCCTTACAAAACTTCTTGCAAGGGCCCTCAAATTGGAGGCATTGATGAATGGGCAGGGTGAGGATTAGTGGAATGATTGTAATGCAATTTTGGAAAAACATAGAGGGTATATTTTTTAGTTAAATTGTGTTATGTTGTTAGATGTGATGTGATGCGATTTGGTTTTTCTTGATAAGAAGAGAATCACATTCTTCATGACTAGCGGGTGGTCTACATCATGGGGCCCACATCGGAGAGGAATGAGATTGGGTCCATTGAAACTAGCATCAAGCTCTATCCAACTATGGTAATTAAGTGATCATTTGAATTTCGATTTATGAAAACAAACAGTCTAAGTTGTGTGCAAGAGATGGGGTAGTATTGGTACAACTATAAATACCATAGAAACTATATATATCATTTAATTTTCACAAATTCTATCTTCCAACGCTAAAACAATTTCCCTGTCTTAGTCCACATCTAGCAAATCATAATTGTATGATAGCAATGCAGGGAAGGTCCGCTAGTTGACCTGTGAACTTTATCGATACACCTTATTTTGATGAAGGGAAAACTTGGCTGAGTCAATTTGAGAAGTTGTTTATATTTCAACCACTTAATTTTTGGTTATTTATTTTTAAGTAATTATGCTTGGGATTTGGAGTTAGCAATTGTAAACTAATCGTTGAAATATAATTTAGAATGAGGGGTTTACAAAAAAAAAATCCTCTTAGTTTTTGCAAAGACCAAAAAGACGCTCAAATTTCAATATTAGCGAAAAAGACCCCTCCCCCACAATTTCAATATAGACCAAAAGGGCCCAAGCGAGAATATTGCAACTCTTCTACCAGCACAATGTCATTTTTTATTCTCCATCCTTTCTTCTCCTTCGACAATCCCATTGCTCTGTTTCACAAGCAATTGAAAAATCTAGAAAGGCGTTTTTTTGATGAGATTATGGCCGTGATTTGTAATTGTGGTGATAATGAAGAGGCTGGTCTAGTAGCTTGGCTGATTAGTGCTTGTTTGGAGGGTTTTGAGAGGAGATAATTTTTTTTTAGGTTGGTTGAAGAAGATAGATTAAGAGGCGACACAAGAGCTACTTGGTTTGAAGGATGAGATGATGAATGTATTTAGACATGAAGTAAAAGAAGTATTGGAGAAAAGTGGAAATGAGTCTTGGTTTAAGAGATGAGAAACATGGAAGGTAAGAAGAGATGAAAGTGAAGTTTGATTTGATGATTGATCGGTGGGTTATTGTGTGGGTGGAGTTTGATTTGATAATGGATAGGTGGTTGGAGAAGAATGGTGACGAGGAAGGAGAGGGAGAAGATTCATATTTGGTTTGAGTGGATTCAGATAGGTGGGTTGTAAGAATACGAAATAGAAGAAGATACAGATGAGTTGCAATATTGCAACTTACTTGTTTTGCTGAGCGGTGATATCGTTGTTCAACGAAAAAATAAACCAAAAAAAGTGCTGGAAGGGCCTTCTTGGTGTATATTGGTATTTGAGGGTCTTTATGCTCTTCCAAAAGTCTAAGAGGGTTTTTGTAGTCAAATCCTCATTTAAAATTCATATCCGACAATTTACATTTAGTATTTGGATTAAAAAATTATGTACTATATAAAAGAAGTTCTCCTTCCATTAAAAACATTGCCCATTGGCCTCCAAAATGCTATGTACAATCTAACATTTAAAAGTAACAAGTCAGAAAGTTGAATTTTTAAATATCACTAAGCAAACGGCGAATCAAATGCTCCTTAAACAATAATTAATATTGCTCTGAAAAATTCCCAATAGATGGAGTTCCCATCAGAACTTTCTTAGAGTTCCTTAGATTTCTCTTAAATAGGGATAATCTTATGAATGCCAAAATTTCTCTTCGATTATAGGTAATGACATTATTAAATGCTTTAGTAAATCAATAAAGCCATTGATGAGTACAAATTTAAAAACAAATTAAACCTAATCAATATAAATGTTATATTTATATATATATATATCAATGCTTAGCCCTTTTCATAGAAAAAAGCCCATCTGCGCTTGATGTCTAAAACAAAGAAAGCACTAAGATAAAAAAGATTTGAACATGGAATAGAGGAGTATGAAGTATTAGGCTGATCAATAGATCTCAGCCCTTAGTTTTAAGCCCTCAAAGTTTGACTACTATTATTACATAAGATCTAATGAAAAATAATGTTTGAAACAATGTTAAATTACATCCATGCCAATTCAAGTGGAGTTAGTATGTGAAGAATTGTGTTAATTAGGGGCAAATCATTTATACCACCATCATAATTAAAGCCTTATCCCAACTATAGTGGGATTAACCATGTGAATTGATCTATTTCTTCATTCCAATCTCTCCTAGGTAAAATCCACATATGGAGTTTATTTGGAAATTCAAAGTGCCAAAAGCCACAAATCTGTTTTTATGGAGAGCATGCATGTAAAAATGTGCTTTCAACTAAAGCAAACTTGAAGAAGAGGCAAGTAGTGGAGGATAGGAGTTGCCTCATGTGCAACTTGGCTGATGAGAAAGTCTCTCATGCTCTATAGGAATGTCCTACTACATCTGACCTTTGGATGAAAGCTTGTACGAAAATAAAAAAAATGTTTCTTCTCAAACTCGAATTTTAGGGAGATATTAATGCACTTGATGATGTCATTGAGCGAAGAGAAAATAGAAGAATCGGCTACGTTAGCAAAAGGGGAATAGTTTCAAGAAATCATTGGTTGCATCACGAGGAAATATAAAATCCAAAGGAGAGGGCTAATGCTAACAAGTCTAAGTTTTGGTATTTTCAATTATTGCAAATGAAGGACAACAATCAGACCCATAGCTCCATCAACCACGGTCAAAGGGTTAAGCCCGTTTCTATTGGCTATAAAGCAAATTGGGATGAGACTCTTGCAAAGCATCAAAACGGACATGGCATGGGTGTAATAGTCCAAGATTGATCGGGGCTTGTCCTTACTGCAATTCACCTAAAAAAAGTTTGCATACTTAATGATCCTATGATAGTTGAAGCAATTGCTTTTCTAAAGGCTATCAAACTTTGTACTAATTTGGGCTTTTGGGATGTCACGTTGGAGGGAGATACTTTGGTTATAGTAAATTAGAGGGAGATGCTTTAATTATAGTAAAAGCTATGGAATCAAACTCGATGGCGAGGGCAACGTATGGTCCACTTATTCATGAGGCGAGAGAGAGGCTTAAGATCTTCAAATGTTAGAGTATTATACATGTGAAGGGGGAAGTCAACATGTCGGCTTATATTTTAGTTAGAAAGGGTGCTTTGTAGGGGGTGAATAAGTTTTGCGTATTGTGGGAGTTGTAAGTGTTGAACTAAATATTATTTCTTGGGATATATAGGTTTTATGATTGGAATGAAAATTTATAATTTTCTATAAAAAAAAAGTAAAATCCATATACATGTCGCTCTTATTCAAATATATTTTTACTACTTTAATCCATTTCTTTTTTGGGTTACACCTTTTTCTTGCTTGGCCATTAAACTTTATTGAAAAATCTTTCCTCAATAGTGTCGTTGCTAGCCTGTTAATTAGATACCCCCAAACCATCTGATCAAACAAGTGTCTTTTAATGACCAAAATGCTTTGGACTCAAAACTCTAATTTCTAATTTCATTTTCCCTAATTTTACCATACATCCATCTCATCCTTTTTTCTTTTTTTTTTTTTGTTAATGTGAACAACTCATTTTTATAAAAATAGAAAATGAAGATTCCAAAAAGGTGAGTTGCATAGAATTAATTTGCCTCGTGAAAAATAATGAAATACTAGTTACTATCCTGGTACTCAGCTCTACAAGCATAAACCCTCCTTGACTGCTATTGTAACTTAATGATTTGAGCCCACCAACAAAGACCTATAACTGGACCCAGAAAACGGGCCTAAACACTACAGACCCATACCGGAATCTTTCATGTCCATCCTTGGTGGGGCATTTACACCTCAACGTATTCATATACCCATATGAACGCAAAGGTGTATACCTACACACAAATTTTTCTTCTGTTTTTATTTTTATTTTTGGTTGGTTGAAAAGTTGAGTGCATGCTAGTGATGTGGTGGTTGTGCCCCAACTTAAGGAAGCAGCCAATAAGGAGAGAAGTTGGTGCTACGATTTCATCTACTTCATAGATCTCGTGCTCATATTCATTTTGTCATGATCAATGCCAAATTTCCCACCAAATTCAGTTCCTTTGTGTTATATTACTTGGGGTTATCATTGAAAGCTCATGAAGATAGGGAAATATGGTAGTTAACAGAAAACAACCTTCTCTTGCTTGAAGTAATGAATATTGACAATTGGGTCCGATGTCCTCTTCTTCAGCTATCCTCGTTGAGAAACATCACCACCAACTGGCAACGACAGCTCAATATGAAAGAAACTT
The DNA here is from genome assembly GCA_037013555.1 of Sextonia rubra. NCBI lineage: Eukaryota > Viridiplantae > Streptophyta > Magnoliopsida > Laurales > Lauraceae > Sextonia > Sextonia rubra. The sequence goes on from JASUAD010000001.1 coordinate 131,235,353, forward strand.
GTCAATGTCAGCGAATAACAAGATAATTGATCATACTTGATTATAAAGACTTAACGGTTGGATGTAGACTGCAAACAGCCGGATGGAATTTCTTTCAGAAGAAGCTTACAACAGGTAGAAATTGGGCATCATGATAGTTATGTTTGATTTGAGCAATGCGGTTCCATACAGGTACTATCTGTACTAGAGAGAGACCGATTAACAGCCAATAAAATCTTTGTTAAATTTGAGTGATGAGAAATGGGTCAATCCTAGTGAAACTACAGTAATATACTGTGGAGTTACGTGAGGCATGTTTTTAACCAGAAACAGTGCAAAAAGCTACAAGAGGAATGGACAGATCCCATAGACAGATAATACTACGTTAATAACCAAAAATACCAAAAACCAGCGCGAGTGATTAGTGAACAAATAACAATTTATATCACTAAGGACCACTTCTGATTGAAAGAAATTCATGAATCATCAACGATCCCCTATGATTGCTGAAGGCCCGGATATGCTATTTGTATCTGATGGATATTCAAGTCTACTAAATCAGGTGATTTGAGGTAATCGCATACCTTGAAAACAACAGACGTGAACATTATAAATAGATTTCCTCCAATAAAGCATATAAATAATAAGTTTTAGCAAAATTGTGATGTGTGACTTTAACATGCTGTGATCTTAATCAGAATAAAAGACTTTTGAGTGTTCAATTCTTCTGTGATAAAATTAAATAACATAATGAGTTCACCGTCATTTGAAAAGGTCTTAAAAATTCTATAATAAAGAAACAGTCCTAGATTCAAAAGGTAATTGGAATAGAAGAAGAGCATTGCCATTATACTAGGATGTAAAAGCATTAATACAATCACCAACTTCTATTTATATGGAATTAAAGAACGGTGGGTTGAAAATTTAATATTTCTTCATTTTAATGTTGCTATAACTGTGATGATTTTCTTCTAATAAAGAGGACCCAGAGGGACACGTCATCATAAATTTGGCATAATATTAATATAAAAATCTTCCAGTAATGATTCCATTCAACTGTGAATATCAGAAGAAACATTGGGCCACCACCAATTATGGGGAAAAGGTTCAATCAAGGGCTTACCCAAAGGTGTAGATCTTCTTGACATTATGATAGCCAGCATTAAAATCAATTCTATGTAATGATAAATTCTCAGTTTAGTCTTATGACTAAGTAGTAGATGATTAAGTTTAGGGGGGTCAGGAGCAGCATAATTTTGAGTGACGCACTTATAAATGCGTCCTAGTTCCAAATTCCAAATACCCATTACGGCACAACTCAGTTTGCGTTGGGCTCAATTTTAACCTGACCCAACAACTGCTAAGTTGAAGTGAACAAACTTGATTTTATTATTATTATTTTTTGATTTTTTTTATTATTATTATTTTCTTTAAAATTTGGATAGGGTTGGGTTTTATTCATTTTTTTCAATATAAGTCGATAGATGCTAATATATTCATTTAATATTATGAATGTATATTAATATACATTATGTTCAAAATACATGTAATAACTCTGTCTGCGTTATGATCCTGCTGCCAATTCCTGAACAACCGAAACCACATTCAACTTGGGCCATTACGATTTGATCTTGTCCTTTCAAGTGGTGGGCCTTTCATGTGAGATCTGATTCTTCCATGCAGTGGGCCTGGTCTAATCACTAGAAAATAATCCTAGTAGCAGGTCTAGATTCTTACTGTATTCTTTTTTTATGTCATCGAGGGCCCCCTTTTCATGTAATTGAATTCATGAGAATTTTGTACATACTTCTAAAAGTGGTTAAAAATGAAGAAACAAAGTAAAATATCTAAAAATGATTATCAAATAATCTCTACTTAAATATGGGAAATGAATACCAAGTCATTCAAGTAGTTTAAATCTCATATAGTGAAGTCAAGATCCCATCTATTTTTCCACGATCCATCCTTCACCTCTCACCGACAACGAATTTTTATGTATTCAATTTCATGCAAACTAAAGGGCCCAAGGGTACATTTGGCAGTGAATATTTCCCAGAGGAAGAAAAACAGACCACCCTAAAAAAGTCTGGTCAAATGTAGTAGTGGGGAGGCAATGTCAGACAGACCAGCCAACCCAATGCTAATCTGACCTTAGATTTCAGGTTTTATGTTAACCCTTTTTGTTTCTGAGTCGATTCAGGCTGAAATCTTCAACTGAATTAATTAATGGTTTGATTCAGATTGCAACAATCCTTTCTACCTGATCCACTGCACCAATGCAACTGGATCCCAACTTAACTCAATTAATTGCACTCTAACACACCGTTTGTTAAGAGTTTGAGTTGACAATTTTGATTTCAACTAGATCTGTATTTCACCCCGAATGACAACTACTCAGATTGGAACAAACCCTAGCTATACATCTTACTCACAGTGCTTAACCCCATTTGAATGCATCTCCCTTACCACCAAGTGCCTGGTGAGGGACTTAGTGCAAGCGTGGAAAAACAAAAGCCAACTCTTTCGATTGTCACCTTTACATGCAATAATCTTGTCTCTCTGTGGAGGTATTCTTTTGAAAATTTCTCAGAGGTTATCACTTTACAATTAAAGGTAAAAGATGCTGGTCCCCCGCAGCAATTGGAACAGGAATATCTCTGCTGTTTTATTTTTATTTTTTACTTTTTATCTTTGGGTGAGTTAACACATGGGACCCCACTGCTATCTGTTTACGTATGGCACACAAAATAAATTGTGGCACCTTCTAGCAATTGGGACGCAATCATCTATACAAATCAGGCCTATTTGGCATTGTTAGTCTTTTGATCTTAGACGTTAAATGAACATGAAAAAAGTTTCCATCACAACTAAGGCTTTTTTTTTTTAATAAGATTGTGCAGCTAACATCATCCGATGGATATAAATTTTTTGGGCAAAGACAGACTAGTGGACCCCAACACTTTCTTTTTTTTTTTTTTTTTCGTCTTTTGAAAGGTTTTCTTCAGTGATATGCTATTTTAGAAGCAGCAGACGGCCCCTTTGTAGCTGTATAGGATCCGGTCGTTCCAACTTGAAATAGGGTATATGGTCGAAGTTGACTTCGTCAACACTCTAAAATTCAGCTTGACCTACAAATGCCATGAAGATGTCTTCCTTCTGTCTGATAACCCCATCACCTAATCACCCACTCTATATAATGCACCCCACGAACATTCATCAACACCATCCATCTTCGTTTTCCCTGAAACACAGCCACAAAAATAAGAGAGTGGAAAAGAGTCCAAGAAAAAGATGGGTGCTCTTCTTCTACCATCTCCACTTCCCTTGACAGCTCTGCTATTGGCATTGACTGCCTTCTCTCTGTTGCCTGATCTGGCAACCTCCAAGCATACAGGCATAACCAGGCACTACAAGTTTGAGGTAATCACATTGAGATAATCTAACTGCAAATGTGTTTGCATTGTCGTTAGCAATTATCAATTTTGATTGCTTGTGTGCAGATTCGCCACCAGAATATTACACGACTGTGCCATACAAGAAGTGTAGCGACAGTTAATGGCCAGTTTCCAGGGCCTAGGATCATTGCCAGGGAAGGCGATCGAGTGATAGTAAAGGTGGTTAACCATATCCAGAACAATGTCACCCTCCACTGGTATGGATTATGGAACCTTTCACCATCTCATTAATTTGTGTCTAGTGACATTGGCAATGATGGTTGTAAGATTGCAGCAGCCATGATATCTTGGTAGATGGAAAAAGTATAGTGAAACCAGTATTATTGAAAAAGAGATTAATGATGCCTTGTGATTGGCCCATTTCAGTTGCTTGAAATGTAATCAGCACCCTCGTCATCATTTGAGTCGTATCTCATCAATCAGGGTTAGCTGAAAATTTTGATGAAGCTACGATATCTATGGCAAAAAGTGTGACTGGCCAATTTCAGCGGAGATTATTATCACTGTCTTAATGCTGAGAGTTACAAATGTGGGGTCAGCTAAAAGAGTGCTATACACTAATACAAGTATGCTCTCAAAACACACGACCAAAAACTCTAGCTATGAGAGTTATCACTCTGAGGTAGATTAAAAGAGTTCTATACGTCTATTCTAGAAAAGTCACGACCTCAACTCATTTGGAGGAAAGGTTGCCCTAGACTAAAAGTGTTCATGTACTCTAAACAAGCTATGACAAAAAAATAAAGCTTTATCCAACGGCTAAAAAACATGAGGGTAAAATATCTCTCTCTCTCTCTCTCTCTCTCTCTCTCTCTCTCTCTCTCTCTCTCTCTCTCTCTCTCACACACACACACACACACCCAAGGGACCAGATGATAAAAAAATGAATTAGCCATGCATTTAATTCTGATCTTTTTCTCACCATGAATGGGCAAATGCCTGTGATCTAATCCAACCATACTCCCATGATGGTCATTGACAAATATGACTCAGCTGTGAATGCAAATGTAGAAATAAATAATGTGATTTAGCAACTTATTTGAAATGCAATTAATTTTAAATTGGTTGGCGGATTGAAAAGGCATGGAATTCGACAGCTCCAGAGCGGGTGGGCCGACGGTCCAGCATATGTGACTCAGTGTCCAATACAAACAGGCCAAAGCTACATCTACAACTTCACCATCAAAGGCCAGAGGGGAACACTGTTTTGGCATGCACACATCTCATGGCTGAGAGCAACCCTCTATGGGCCCATCGTCATCCTTCCAAAGCGCAATGTCCCTTACCCCTTTGCCAAACCATACAAGGAGGTCCCCATCATCTTTGGTAAAAACAAGCGCAACTATAAGACTAGATTTGAATTTAGATTATATGTGACAGCCTTAAACACCTAATGAATTGACCAGTTGATGCGAACTTGGGTTTCAATTATAGGTGAGTGGTTCAACACTGACACAGAGGCCATCATCTCTCAGGCTCTGCAGACAGGAGCAGGTCCGAATGTCTCCGATTCATACACCATTAATGGGCTCCCTGGACCCTTGTACAATTGCTCAGCAAGAGGTAAAATCAGGCATTGTATTTTTTTAATTTTGTAATATGGGGTGCCTCTGTTGGACCTTGGAGTTAGAAGTGGCAATGAGTATGGGTTCAATCTAGACCAACCCATTTATTCATCGGGTTGGAAATGTCAACCTGAACCCAAAGTGGATGGATCAGGATAGGATTGGATAGGCAGAGAGAAGTACAATGGGTAGGATCGGTGGGTTGAGTAGCTAATATGGACTCAACCCAATCTGTCCCATTTATTAATTTGGTCGTAAATGCTAACCCATAACCGAAATTGTCAAGTTGGTCCCCTTGTTTAGCATTAAAAGATCCAAGGTACACACAACTACCCCATATAAAAACACTTACTCTTTCCTAACTGAATAGTAAATGACAACATCTGCCGTGATTACTGTATTATTGATCTGTGGTTTAATTTGATTTGGAATTGGATGATGTGGGACAGATACATTCAAGCTGAGTGTAAAGCCAGGAAAGATATACCTCCTTCGATTGATCAATGCAGCACTAAATGATGAGCTCTTCTTCAGCATTGCAAACCATACACTCACAGTTGTTGAAGCAGATGCCAGCTACATCAAGCCCTTCAAAACAGACACCGTACTCATCACACCAGGCCAAACCACCAATGTCCTCCTCAAGACCAAGCCCCATTTCCCCAATGCCACATTCCTCATGTCAGCCAGACCCTATGTGACCGGCCCCGGCACATTCGACAACTCGACAACTGCTGGAATTCTCCAATACCATCAACCCAATTCATCCTCCTCTCATTCGAAGTTCCCTCTCTTCAAACCAACCCTCCCACCTCTCAATGACACTTCTTTTGCGACGAATTTTACTAAGAAGTTCCTTAGCATTGCCAACACTCAATTCCCAGCGAAGGTTCCCCAAACCGTCCATAAGCGCTTCTTCTTCACAGTTGGCCTTGGCACTAGTCCTTGCCCAAAGAACCAGACCTGTCTTGGGCCCAATGGGACTAAGCTTGCTGCTTCTATCAATAATGTCTCCTTCGTTCAACCTACTACTGCACTCCTTCAAGCCCACTTCTTCGGGCAATCAAACGGTGTCTACACCACAGACTTTCCAAAGAATCCTCCATTTCCGTTCAATTACAGTGGGACACCTCCTAACAACACCATGGTTAGCAATGGGACTAAGGTGGTTGTGCTTCCTTTCAATGCAAGTGTGGAGTTGGTGATGCAGGATACTAGTATTATTGGTTTGGAGAGCCACCCTCTACATTTGCATGGCTTCAACTTCTTTGTGGTGGGGCAAGGGTTTGGGAACTATGACCCCAAAAAGGACCCTTCTAAGTTCAATCTCATTGACCCAGTTGAGAGAAACACTGTTGGAGTTCCATCTGGGGGTTGGGTCGCCATTCGGTTTCTTGCAGACAACCCAGGTAAAACAAGCAGTCTACTAAACCCATGACATGAAAGAGGCCCTGAATCTGGCCTGGCCCAGTCTGTAGGCTTTACTGTGATGGGCCTGAATCTGGACTGGCTTGATTTTTCTTTAGATCCATTAAAGCGGGCCGCACATTAATCAGGGTCAGACTGCAGTTCAAACCCAGATCGATGTTTAGGGTTTAGAATTCTAAATGTGCGCTAGAATTGTGCATAGGGTCTCCAGGCCAAATACTCTTTACAATGCCCATTTATATTTAATAGGTGTCTTATAAACATACTAAATAAAATTATAGTAGCATATAGCATATATCTCATGGTAAAACAACAACAACAAAAACAACAATAATAATTTGTAGTTAGGCTCGTGCATATTGAAACAATCTTACAAAGAGGGCTGTGTTTTGTCTTATTAATATAAAAAAAATATCACTGTTTAAACTCTATAAATAACATGTTTTCCGTTAACTAAATCAGAAAAACAATGGGCAATGTAACCCTATGATAAGATCCTAATTTTCTACTTCTCCTTTACCTTTTACTTTACCCTCATTCCTCCTCTTAGTTTTAACGAAATAATCAAAAAAAGATTATAAAAATATATATATTTGCATGTGTTAAACCAAGAGAATAGCTCAGGTGAGTAAAGAAGTTTGAAAATACATCCACCTATTTCTAAGAAGACAAATATACCTATGTTGGGTATTTACAAAAATATAACTTGATTTTCATATCTCCCTCTCTCACATATGAGATTTTGAGGACCAACATTCCATGATACATTGGTGATTTTGGTGTATAGTATATGACCCTCACTACATAGTTTTCATTTCTCCTGATCACTACCTAATGTTGGTAATGTAATGCATACACTTATCCTGATTTTGCAAAATGATATGGTGACAGGTGTATGGTTCATGCACTGCCATCTGGAAGTCCACACAAGCTGGGGTCTGAAGATGGCATGGGTCGTGATGGACGGCAAGAAGCCCAACCAGAAGCTGCCACCTCCCCCGGCTGATCTCCCCAAGTGTTGATCTCCATCGTCGATCACCGAATTTGGCTTATTCTTTATTGGCCATTAATTTAATTCTTTTTCTTCCCTTTATTAATCTTCACTATTCATGTTTTGCTTCCTTTACAAACCTCCATGCAACGATGTAGTAATTTTGTAGGATCATGTATCAGTTTGTTGGAGACTATCAATAATATGAGTGTAATGAAGTTAACAGGCTTCAGCTTCCTTGCATTTTTTTTTTATATATCTTTAATTCGTGCACTGTGCACTGGACTATCAGTCCTTTTTTTTTTTTTTTTTTTTTTGGTAATAGAAACTTTCATTAAAAGAAGAAGAGAGTACAAAGGGGAAGAAAGAAAGGAAAAAAATTGAAACTTCTAAAGAAAAAGAGTACATGACCAGTGTACCCGCTCACAAGAGACTAATTAAATAACACCGACCTAAGGAACAATTTTTATAACCCCCAACTTTGCTAAAACATCAGCCATAGAGTTTGCTGACCTAAACACATAATGAAAAAGAACATCTAAATTTGTAAATAACACTATTTCAACTAGTATCATGTAATCACATTGATTGTTGGAAAAGCATGGTCAACTCATGGTGAGCTCAACCGTCATCCTATATACTACTAAGTGGACAGGTGATGAGAGTTATTTTGTCACTGCCAGCCAATTAGATGGTTAATATTGTCTAATTGCAAATAGTCTTAAGAGACAAATCCATTAGAAACCATATGATAAGGCTACTCACTAATTGATTGGATGGTCAGGAATAGAGGGCTAGCCTTATGGATATGGCATCCACTCCCATAGCTCCCATGAGGTTTCAAACCCGTTGGAAGCCATTTACTTCCTATGTCCTGACCACTGGACAAACTAAGCAAATAATAATAATAATTGATTGAATGGTCTAGATTATTAATTGTAGACCACCCATTTCTTAAGCATGGATCATAAGCATAGGATCATTAATTTGATCACATTGATATGGACGGACTATGGCAGCCTCACCAAATGGCAGATCTAACCAATGCTAGCTGGGCTTTCTTTAATCATGAAGGACCATCAAATTTATCGGCCTTGGATGGCAATTCAGAAGCTACTGCTGGCATGATCAGCTGATCCCAAATTCCTAATCAAAGTAGTGAAGGATCAATGGTTGGATGGCTTAAGTCAAGGTTATAAGCCTTTTGTTTCAAGCAACTTAAGATAATCCATTTTGTGGGCTAATGAGGGAGTTCCCGTATTGTGGAAGTTATCCATCATTATCCAACCCATGTATTATCATTATGACTTGTAAGATAGATTTGCATTGGGGGAATCACCTTTTTGTAAGATAGATTTGTATTGGGGGAATCATCTATCTTTCTTGGAATTTGTGGAATATGATATGCTTTGGCCGATTAGAGGAACCCTGCTTTCATGGACATCCAAACATGCCCTCCCAACTATAGGATCGTCAGCTCAAAAGTTTGCAAAGCAATCACATGTACATGTGTGGCCCAGATTCAATGATCCAATTTTAGACAATTTACCTAATCAATGCTTAGCCCGGATTGGTTTTCATTATTAGACCCATATCTAGGCCAAATAGTTAAATGAGATAATCCTGGTCCATCAAATGGCCTAAAATTTGGACCCTCAACAAACACTGCAATCATGAAATCAATTTCCTATTTTGATCGTATCTAATAATCAATATACCACTCCTATCCACAACACACATAGGCTGCTACTGTGGGCCCTATTGGTCTACACTTATAGTCTTAACTATTGGCCTTTGAACGTTTTTCCCTGGGCCAAAGACAGTGTTAGGCCCAGGTAAGCCCATCAATCCTTCCACAAGGCTGGTATAGGTCAGATTAGGTAAGGTTTGGTACCAATCACCTCTCAGCACTTTTAATTTTAGAAATACCTAATACTCAAATTGAACTTTTTTTTTTGATATACTGAGAGTTATACATGAACTTAATTACCTAGAAATCAATCACTGGCCGACATGCAAACCTTTAGCCATCAAAGTTTTATAGTAAGGGAGCGCAGACTCCTGGACCGATAACAACCCGACCCATTTTCATCTTCTTTTTGACAGTCCAATATGGGTAGTTTGTAATTCCATCGAAAAACAGGGCTAGTTTCGTCATTTAATACTCTTACCTCTCCCCCTTTTCCCACCTTCTCCTCCCTCTCATTTCCAACTTCCGGTCGAAAACCAGCAAAAGAGGGCGGAGACGCCGTCGCTTCCGACGCCGGCGTCCTCCACAGCTCTCCTCTGTAAGACCCAGTCCCCAAAATACCCCTCACAGCTACAGCCCTCGATCCTCGGAAGAAGGAACAAGCCCTGTATCGGCCGAGATGAGGCGCAGCCTCGTATCGCTCCCGATCCTTCTAGTCCTCTCTGCGATCTGCTTCATCTACTACACAACGGTCTTCGTTGTTATCGATGAGTGGCTGGGATTGAATACCTCTCCGGGCCTGATGAATGCATCCTTCTTCACGATCTTGGCTTTGATGTCCGTGGTCACCTATGCGATCGCAATAGTTAGAGACCCAGGTCTTGTTCCGTCCTCGTATGTGCCGGATATGGAGGATTCTGACAGCCCCATTCATGAAATCAAGAGAAAGGTCTGATTTTTCATAAAACGTTCTTGAATTTTTCTTGTTCTCGATGTTTTTGTTGTTGGGTTTTGTTTAGATTTTCATGTGGTGGTGCATTTCATGTGTTTGAGTTCTTGTCTTACGTTGATTCTGTTGTTTAAGGGTGATTTGGATATACCCCAGATTTTTTTTTAATGATTGGATGTACCCCAGATTGCAAGTTGGGTATGGAATTATTTTTGAAGGTCGGGTATAGAATGATCTGGTGATACCATTCATGTATCCTATCAGTTGATACTTGATTTCATTCTTATGTTGAAGAATAAATCAAGGATAGCCAGAACTGTTATTTTATTTAAATAAGCAAAATGCTAATTGCTGCAATGCTGGATAAGTAAGTCTAGCATGATTCTTGGAAGGCTAGTGAATGCTCCTGCGTCATTCTTGCATACGTCGTCAGTGCTAGATAATTGGGTATCTATCATCTGATTCGCAGCTGGGTTGACAGATATACAGGGGAATAAGACCAAGAGATGTTTAAGGGTGCGTTTGGATGTACCCCAGATTGCAATGGGTTATGAAATAAGTTTACTGGGGAGGAAGGTTAATTTGTTCTGTGGAATGGAACTATGTAATTTGAAGAAACAAAGAACAAAAAATTCTTATATGGAGTTTTGGTTTGATACAGAATTGCACCTGTGTTTCCTATATGGAAGGCTGATTCAGATCTCCGATGCTGCCTTTTGCTGGCGGATAAAGACTGTCACTTTATTTGCTAAACCTCAAAATGAAATCTAACTGACTCCTGATATACCCATCTGTATCACCAATATGGCCGATGTGTATCGGTTTTTTTCTTTTCTTTTCTTTTTTTTCAATGCAGGGTTTGATAATGATATTTTCATCTAGATATTGTACTAATGATTTCATGATTGGGACTGACTATATGAGGGGTTGGCAATATGAAGACAACCTGCTTATTTCTAATATTGGAAGAAATTAGATATAATTATTTTCTCGTTTTTGTTTTGTTAATTTGACATTTTTAATTCTCATTCAAATGGATTAGAATTCTTACAATCGGGGATATTTTTTGGGACATCCTTAATCCAATGTGGCTCATTACCAAATCATGTGCCTATAGGCTCAGTGCAAAATTCTCTCCTGTGGACTAGCACATAATATGTCATGCGAGAAAATCAATTCCACTTGTTATTACAAAGATGGCCCCCAGCTGCGTTAAAGGCTGGGAGTCTGGGACCAATTTTTCTGCACAACATCCCATGTGGACATCTACAGGAGAGCATAGTATGTATTTGTTCAGGAAAAAGGGAAGATGAAATAGATTTTTGTGTGAATGGTAATCTGACTTTGATTTGAGGAGAGATATTATCATTTGTCATGAATGATTGCCAACAGGGGGCAAGGTTTAGCAGGTTTTGGGGTTGGACAAGTAGCTGAAGACTATTTGATTCCAGCTTGAAGTGTTGTTAAGTGTGGATAAATGTCATCTGTGACTGTAAGCAACTTGCATTGATTCTTTGGGTTCCGACTAGATCATATTTGTTACGCAAGGCCATTTTTGTGCCTCTAAATGATGTTTAGTGTATGTCAGGCTCATTAATTTGTTTCTAATGGTGATAACGATCATTGAAGCATTAACCCGGCTTTATGGGGATGGGAGATAAAACAAGATGAAAAGTCTATTCTTGAAATGACATTATACACGCATGCAAAAAAAAAAAAAAAAAAAAAGTAGTAGGTTGGCACATGCACAAATACCTTAGATGCATATGGGGGCTGTGAGCCATTGCATGTAGCACCACCCTTTTATGAGCACCTAGTGATCCAGGACCTCCTATGAGACATAGAAACCCAATGTCACCAATCCTGTGTTTTTTACACCAATCCAAATGGGATGGATCTTGGACCATTGGATTGAAACTAAAATAATAATAATAAATAAATAAATAAACAGATGAATTTTGAACCCATTAAACTTGTGGACCACATATCCAGGGTTCAGGATGATCTGATGGACTTGAATTGTGCATGCAGGTGGTCACATCTAGATCTTTCAATCCCCACCTTTCCATGAATTGACGCAGCCCCATTTGGGCCCATAAGGGTGTGCACAAATACCTCAGATGAGCATTTGCCCACCTGAAAAGCCCTATATATAACAATCAAAACTTTTCGGCATTAGGGGTACCAGCTTATGTAAGGCTCCCACCTTAATGTTGCATTATAAGGATCATGAAGTTCATATTTTATGAGTTATTAGTTACGACCTTTACCTAGCGATTGACATTTTTTTTGTTTTTTTTGAGGTATTTGTTATGACCTTTGCCGACCCCAACATGGTTGGGATAAAGCTTTGATGATGATGATTTGTTATGACCTTTACTAGCAAACCATCCATGATTCTATAAGTTATTGATATCTAAGAATTGCAGACAAAATCAGAGTGCAGAATGGAAGAAGAGGGAGAAAGAAAAACATAAAGAAAGGCACAGAGGAGCCACCCACTGTCTGGCCATGTCCCTCCTGGTCGCAGATGCCCATTGCCTTCATAATCGGTGCCTTATCATCCCTCTTTCCTTTCTCTCCGTGCAAGCCAGGGCCATCAAAAAAAATTTATTCTTTATTTTTCATTTGGTGGAAACGGATAGTTTGCGTTTCATAGTATTGAAGTCCTTGTGTCCCCATTAATACCTAAGATCCACTGCCCACAAATGGAATGCTAAGACAATCTTGGGCTTGCTTTGAAGGATGTCCCTTTTTCAATGGGGCCCATGTGGATGCATTTAGTAGATGAAAGGGTATGTTATATGTTAGGGGTTGGCATATCTGATGATCTGATCATCCTCTCAGTTTATTTTACAGTTGCAAATTTCATCAACCTTGGAATTATTCTTTTTGTTGCAATTCAGTTCAATGGTGGATAATATTGTGATCAGTGTTAGACTGGTATGGGTGTCAGTTCACGAGGGAATGTGTGGGGAGAAAAGTTTTTTGTTTTTTCCATTTGCAATTACTTACTATTTTCTGTGTCAATTATGAACTAATGAACCTATCTTTTATTTTAAGATATGATGGATTAATGAGTAACATTAACCATTGGATTGCATAACATTTTCATATTTATTCTTCAATCAAATTTACTCCCCTTTCCCACACACCCAAAAAAAGAAAAAATAAAAATCCTCCCTCTGCCCTTGATGGCATTCTCTTTGAAGGTCATTGAAGATGCATGGAACTATCATCAGGGTCAAGAAAACTTGCAATACAATGGCAAAGTTCCAACTTACAAATGGAACATCAGATCTTGACAAAATTTTATAATTTAGGGAAATAACTGAAATCAGATTATCATTAAAAAAAAGTACAATGAGATTAAAGGATTTAAGCAAACTAAAGTAGATGTGCAATGAAAATGAAAGAGGACATAATTTAACTAAACTTCTAAATTAGAAGAAAAACAACAGCAATAGCAAATTAGCAATAGAAATTGAAATTTGAATTTTGGAAGGCAAACAACAACAAAACACCAATAATTCAAACATTTGATGCACGTGATTGGAAAAGTTAAAGAAAAAGGGAAATTGTGATGATGGTTCATTTTCGCATTATTCAATAGATCCCTTACTTTTTATGAGGATTTTTTAATGTGTGGAGGTGAAACTATCCAACAAAAAGTTTTACAAATTTGGAATCAAGCTTCTGCATGACGTTGCTAAATGTCCATTCAGAGTCTAGACTAAATGTATTAGGTAAACACATCTTTATGTATAATCCATATATACGTAGTTCTATATATTTTATGCATAGTTTTATTGGTACATTTCCCAAAATATTTCTATTCTTCTATTGTATTTCTATTTAAGTAAACCGAAGTAGCATGAGTTCTGATACATGTAAGTTGAATTTGTGGAACAGAAATTGGAAATGAATACACGTCAATGACAGACAAACATAAGGTGACAGACAAAAGATAACCTCAAAGCTAGACATTATACACAAAATATTTGACACACAAAATGCACTGTTCCATTTGTTCCAAAACTTGCGGGAAATAAATGTTTTCACATCTATGTTTATGGATTATTTAATGAGCAACATGCTCATGTTGGATGGATTTGTACACGAATACCATGTCAGATTTTTAATGGATTCTGCCATTACTAACTTGGACATTGTTTTGTAGTTGATAGAATTGTTTTTCAGTTCATAAAATATAATCACACAATTTCATTCTTTTACTACTGGTTTATACAGAGCTTCTATAATGTTTTATTGGTGTCATTTTTCATATTATTTAATTTAAAAAATAAATAAGTATTTATATTTATTTGAATATCAAGCTGAATCCATGAATCCTATGTTCCACAACACACTTATAGCAGTAATTTTACATTAATGGAATTTTTAGAGACATGACTTGTGGTGAATTTCCTTGCAGGGCGGTGATCTGAGATACTGCCAGAAATGTTCCCACTATAAGCCTCCCCGAGCTCATCATTGTCGTGTTTGCAAAAAGTGTGTTTTGAGAATGGTATGTATGAGCATTCGCTCAAGGTGCATTTTAGATATGGATAGCTCTTTATCAGCTTGTTATCTAATACATGCAGGATCACCACTGTGTGTGGATAAATAACTGTGTTGGGCATGCCAATTATAAGGTGTTCTTTGTCTTTTTATTGTATTCTGTAACTGCGTGCATCCAATCCCTGGTATGTCGTGTTTTTCTCTTCTATTTGATATGCAACTGGAAGTTTAAAGTGGATAAGCACAATGCAAATTGAGAGAATCTGTCATTTTGTTTCAGGCCCTGTTTATTGGTAGTGCTGCTTTTGGCATTCACAAGGATCAAGACCCTAGTGGAGGATCATCCAAAACTCTTTATGTGAGCAATTCTTTGCAACTGGTGACTATTGGGTCTTATGGTACAGCAATGTAATTTTCCACAGCTTCCAAGGCTGTTCATGTGGGCTTCTTGGCTTGATGATCTTATGGTTTTCACCTTGATATGGTGTCCAAACCTAATATATTTCATATTGGAATATTCTAACTTTGTTTAACTTTGCCACTTTTTCATCATATAACTATGAGTGTTCCCCCTTTTTTATATACCCTCCATTTGCACAACACGGATTAATGGTTTAAAATGTTCCCTTTTGCGAGATGCGTTTGGACATCCTTTATCTGTGGGCCCCATCCCTGTGGTCCGATTGCCAAATCTTTGTCCCACATGTATATAGTTGGTATCACCAATGTGTATATACTTTATGCAGTGCAGAATTTTATGGCAGTATATCTGGAATTGGGATATATCACAAGCGTTTGAAGCTAAGCAGAATTATAATGGCCATACAAAGTGTAATATTTTTACATGGAAGTTACAATGAACTCTGTTGTGTGTTTGCAGTCTATGTTCATGGCAATATGCAATATTAAGTTGAATGATCCTCTGCTTATTTTACATTATATATGGAAAAATAAAACTGGTAGCTGCAGTCTTTACACCACATCCTATTAATCCTTATTCAAACTGATGCCCTTTCCAAAATGATCTTAGCAGATCGTATGTGGAGTGCTGCTTCTTCCTTTGACTGTGGCATTGAGCATTCTCTTGGGCTGGCATATATACCTCATTTTACAGAACAAGACAACAATTGAGGTTGGCTAATTATTATTTTTATATCCTTAGAAATTTGTGATTCATTTATTGTTCAGTATAGTAGTTCATTTACTATTCCATTTTTTAATTGTTTCAATATGGAATGCTGATGTTTGATGGGTTTCCCAGTATCATGAAGGGGTGAGGGCAATGTGGCTGGCAGAAAAGGCTGGAAATGTTTACAGCCACCCATATGATCTTGGCATATATGAAAACCTTGTTTCGGTATGAAAATTTTTACTTTTGATTTTTCATTGTTTATGTTTGGGCATCCCGTTGATGCTTTCGGATGTGGATAAAAGGGGAATGAATGGCGGCACAATAGTATGTACTATGTAGGATATATCTTCAACCGCACCATAGCCAGTGGCACAGGCTTAGAAAGAAATTAAAAATCATAAAATGAAAAATACTTGACAAATCAAATACTGATGATTAGAAAAGTAAAAGATATTTTCAGTTTTTTTTCCCCTCCTTTTTTTTTGTTTTATTGATGACTAAAATATAAATTAAACTTGTCCTCAAAACTTAGTGGACCTCCTCAAAACTTAGTGGACCTCACCCATCATGGAGCATAACTCACGATTGCTACACACTGCTCTGGCGTTGTTAACCTTTTTCATTTATTTTTTTTTAAAGAAAATTCTTGTAGATGGATTTCAAGTTCCTAAGAAAATGGTTGAAAAGTGAAAATTGAGCAGTGATAAATAGAAAATATATAAATTATGAAGGGAGAATAAAAATATTAAAAAGAAAATCAAAAGGTTAAAAGAAATATTAAAGATCTAAAGATAAGCTATAAAATTCTAAACCTATGAATAAATGCATATTTAAATAATAGAACAACATTAAAAATAAAAGGTAATCAAAATAAGTGAGAAATAAAAAGATAAAGGCATGTAATTTGGAATATAGGGATTTTCTGATCTGAATAGTTGTGAAATGGACAAGGCATGGTGAGAAATAAGGTTTAACATTTTCTGTCCTTTCATTTTGAGAGAAAATCATTAGTTGTGTTCAAGATTAATATTAAGTTTGTTCAATTTTTTTTCTAATTAAAGAGACGTGTGGGGTAGTGCATGGGGTAGTGCGCCATACACATGGGGCCCTCATTGCACTTTTGGTTTAATATGCAAAAAATTTTCACTCATGAATCATGGTCGATCCAATTGTATATGACACATTAATTGAAGTGAAATTTCAGCCAATGCCATTTAATATGAGCAGATTGCATTAAGTAAAGATGAGTCATATGCATATCAAATTATGTCATCTTCTTTCATGATCCAGTTGATGACATTGGTTGTAAATAATGCTAACAACATCGGTTATATGATAAGTGACAAAGCAAATGATGTGGCACCATTGAATAGGAGAAGTTGTGAAACTCTCATATGAGAGGGAATGCCACACCGTTTGTTGTTTCTTATATGTACTGTAAATTACGTTGCATTTATTCCTTCTGAGGGTTACCTTAATTCATGTAATTCAGCAAATTGCCCCTGTTTTTCCGCTTGTATTCCATAGAATAACGGCATTTTTTTTTACTCAGGTGTTGGGCCCCAACATTTTCAGCTGGATATGTCCCACAGCGAGGCATATTGGTTCTGGTCTCCGCTTCCCAACTTCTTATTTCAGCCAACTGTCTTCAATTCCTAGATAACAATTGATGTGGAAGTGGGCAGGAAGCACATTGCTGTAAATCTCAGGAAGGGGAAAGATGAATGCTACTGATAAGGGTGTCTGTTTAGCCTGTCTCCCACGGTGTAAATTCTATTGGGCACCTGTAAGGACTGATTGATGGAGAGGCCCCTTCTTGTTCGTCATATTCCCCCTGTATGTTAGTACTCATGCAGATTCTCAGATGTGTCCCCTATACATGTTAAAAAAATTTAGGATCTTCCGTTTGTGTGTGGACTGTGGAGCTTTCATTTCATTTGTTCAATATGATGTGGGAGGGTGACGTGGGATCATTTGAGGTGGCTGCGGCGGCGGCGGCGGTTGGCGGATCTTTTTTTGGTTTTTTCCTTACAGATGAAGGAACATTGTAAGCTGTTGAAGGAATGCTTCTTCTATACCAAAGTTCTTTTTTTCTCTTCCTTTTCTTTTTCTTTATGGCATGATGCTTTTTTCACATGGAAGACAAGCACCATGGGATTAAGCTACCCGAACATGACATCCCCCATTTGCTTACTTTTGTAACAAGTGAAGGCGTTAATCGTTGGCTTCTTGAGGAATGTTGAACAAATCAATAAGCATGCGGTGTTCAATATGTAATATTTCCATAGTTTTATGACACAGCTGTGTCAGTGTCTTGCTGATACATCAGTCATCAGTTTTTACTGAATTATAAAAAAAACTAAAAATCAGAAAATAAAAGTTTTACTAACTTTATTTTTATTTGTGTTTTAGGGTGTTTAAATGTAAACAATATAATAAATTAGATTACAAAGGTGAGAATGAGAATGAAGTTTCGATGTGTTCCAAGTTTTGCACAGAATATGGAAAGTAAGGTATCATCAGCAATGGTATAACTTTCATTTTTTTTTCTATGCAGCTTCAGCCCAGTTTTGTAACCATGAATTTCATGCATGGTTACAAATGCATCTAACTTTTCTAATTTAAGACACCAAACATCCTTCACAAAGGGTTCCTTAATACTTGATTGCAAATAATGCAGGTTTTCTAAACCAATTCATACAGATTTCGATTTCTAAAAGTAAAAACTGTTTTGTGCCATGGGATACTCTTAGACAGTTGATGTTGGAAGAAACCAATCTTAAGATCAGCGCCATTTTGTCACTATAGCTTATACCCCAACTAAATGACACTAGCTCAGAGAGGTACCTCAACAAGATGAATCAAAATAGATGTAAGGGAGCAAAAAACATGCATCCCCCATTGCGACTGCATCAATAGTAATTTGCATGAAAAATAATAATTTCACTGCATTTCCAACAATGTTTCTTATTACTTGATTAATTTGCAGATACACGCGAGGACGACAGCTGATTTGCGATGAATGGTGCCTTTTTGTGTTTTTAACACTAATTTGCAATGAATGGTGCCTTTCTGTGTTTTTAACACTACGGTTGCAAATACTCAGCATGGGGCTAAAATTTGTCCCAGCCTTGTTTAGAAGGGACCTGATCCAGCCAACTCTTTACTAAGAATAGAGCAAACGACATCTGTGTAAGGTGGGGGAAAGAAAACCTAATCAGGCCCTTCTGCAGAAATTCACAGGTTGCCAACACATCAAATCCAGCCCAGGTACTAGAAGGCACAGCCAGTCTGCTACCTACTTGCACCATCATCAGCTACATTTTTTCAACTTATGACAGAAAAGTATAAGCACTGATTAGCAAAAGATTTTAACTTTTTCTTAAAAGAAAGTATATATACCAAGTTAGTTTGAAGTATTTGCATATCACACACAAAAGGCGAATGAAGTTCCTACTTTCTCTGTTTCCATTCTAAGGGAACTCAGTAAAGGCAACCTTAAACAACACCATCATTTTGTAACTAGTTATTTAGCCTTTCCTTTGCCACGCCCATGACCTTTCTTGGAATCCAACTTGGCCTGCACACGAGCAGCGGCAGCGGCTTTTGCTTCCTCTCTCTTTTTCTTCTCTTCCTCTTTCATTGCTGCAGCTTTCTCCCTTTGCTTCTTCAGTTTCCTATGAGATGCAAAAGAGCCATTTTCATGTTATTTTCATGCATCAGAACATTTTCTAAACTGAACTACAACAGTCCTTAAAAAAATTCTGAGGAACATCAAATCTTAAATAAGGTGGCAAGGCAAAAGTAATTAAAAGGCAACAAATTTTTCTTAGAAAAAAGTGTCACGAGGCCTGTCATTTGAGATATACCATGCATCACAGAACTCAAAAATGAGCTTCAGTTTGTTTAGCAATTATTCAGAAGATCCAACCATTCTTGTGATCACGGTCGCCCATAAGAAGGAACACCTCAGGACAAGGTCATGAACCAAAAGTTTACTGATCAGAAATATCTTGGCTTAACTCATCAATATTTTTCTTCACAAATGTGGACAGTCGGAAAAAACAATCATATGAAGAGGACACCTTTAAAAAAGTAGTAGAGCCAGATAAAGAAGATTTTAACTCATAGAGGTCCAACATGGGGAAATCAGACTGATGAGCTATATTTTCAAAAGGTGGCCCCTCCCAGAAGTTTATCAGCCCTCAACCCAATGCATGACTATTCAGTAATACCCACATACTTGTACAAGCCCAACGTATCCATATTGGACTGATACGATACTTGCATTAGTATCCGATACTGCACCGATACTTTTAGAGCATAAGTTTAGCATATCATACTTAGCAGTTACCAAGTCCATTATTTCAGATAGTCCTTTAAATTTTATTATTTCCCAACATAGAAAATGTTATAAAGGAACATAACAATGATAAATTCATTAATTCAAATGCGATCTAAAGCAAAAATTAGTACATCCATATCCATATTCATGTCCTAGATTTCCAAAAGTGCAGAGTCTTATCCCTGATCACCATATCAATATCCATACCCATATCCCTATCTAGGCAGCATGGGTGTCCAGTTCATTGGCATGGCCATTATCATCCAAACTGTTCACCAATAGGTCATATCCAAAAAAATAACCTGATCAATTATTCCTGGTGTGATAAAATAACACCAGAAGTAATACTATATATATATATATATGGTAATCGAATACCTACTATATAGAACACAATACAGAGTTTGAACACCTACTATATAGAACACAATACAATAACGCTGAGATAAGCAGGAAACAAGAAACATCGCACTTACTCCAGCCTGGCCTTTTCATCTGAAACACTACTGACACTTGAACCTTTCCGAGGTCTACATGCCAGCAACTCTACCTCAAAAATAAGAGTTGCACTGTAATCACATGAATATGACTGAAATTATCAGTGAAACTGAGGTAAATACAAACACAAAATAATCAAATGAAGTAGAATTTAAAAAAAAAAAAAGGTCTTATTACTTTGGTGGGATGTCAGGTGGAGAACCAGCATTTCCATAGGCATAATCTGGCTTGCAAGTGATTTTTGCAACCTCCCCAACCTTGAACAAGCGAAAACACAGAGTGGTCAAAATATTCAGCATATTATTGCAAGAATTGTGCTTAATAAGTAATTCTACCTTCATGGTACGCAAAGCAATGTCCCAGGCTTTTATCACAGTACCCTTTCCAATCTCAAAAGAGAACGCAGTGTTATCTTCACGAGTGGTGTCAAAAACTTCACCAGTTTCAGCAAGAATGCCTTCATATTGAACTGCGGTTTAATTCAAAGATGATAGGTAAATAAGGAAATAAGGATCTAATTATGATATGGTTGCCTCCCTTAATGCCTAAGATGCAAATGAAACATATGAGAAAGAGAGAGAGTCACGGATCAGGAGAAAGGGATATGATACCTCATCTCCCAAAATAAAGGACAAGGATATGGCCTTCATTATCTGAGTCATGCTGCAGACCTTCTCTATGAATCACACTCCACTTTCGAGCACCACAAGAGCTCCATTGTAGCAACCATCAGGTCGAACTGTGGTGGACCCAAGATTTCAATTGAGGGGTGCGGGCCCTAATAGGTAATTTGGCTTTTGGGCCAAACTAAGATTTTTCATGTGGCTTTTGAGCATGGACCCATAATTTTTATTGGATTTTTTGAAGTAGATCCAAAATTTTCATATGGGTCTTGAAAGCACACCACAGTTTAATGGGTGCGACCGCATCCACATGCTTGTACTTGGGTCCACGCCTGCGTTGCAGGTTCAAGTCACACTACCAATTAAAAAAAAAAACAAAATAAAATAGAAGAGCTTTTTTCCATATGAATCTTTTAGCTTCTCATTTTTCTCCACCTTTGGAAGGTGAGATTATACCCCCACAACCATAAGTGATCTCATGTATTGAGCTTTCTACGAAATTCAATGCTAATTTGAAATGGAATCCTAACCGGGAATAAAAAAAAATAAAGAAAATTACATCCACCTCCCATGTGTTTTTACGTAATTACATTTAGACCACCTCTTGGATTACAATTTCAGTGGACATATACAAAGTGTTGAAACCACTGTCAAAATTGAAACCCATGAGATACCACGTAAAGATTCTTTTCGGTACCTAGGCTCGATGATTAGTAAGGATGGAGAGATAGACGAAGATGTGGAGCATAGGATAAGAGCTGGATGGCTGAAGTGGAGACTAGCTTCGGGAGTACTTTGTGATAGACAAATGCCAACAAAATTGAAGGGAAAATTTTACAGGACAGTGGTTAGACCAGCTATGACATATGGAGCAGAATATTGGCCAATTAAGAAGACACATATTCATAAGATGGATGTAGCGGAAATGAGAATGCTTAGGTGGATATGTGGTAAAACTCGAAAAGATAAAATTAGAAATGAGCGCTTTCGAGAACATTTAGAGGTAGCACCAATATGAGATAAGATTAGAGAAACTCGTTTAAGATGGTTTGGGCATATGGAGCGTAGGCCAGTAATGGCACCGGTGAGCATGTGGAGCGTAGGCCAGTAATGGCACCGGTGAGAAAAAGTTTGAATATACAGGTGGAGGGTCCATCAAGAGGTAGGGGTAAGCCGAAGAAAACATGGATAGAAGTCATTAATTCAGATTTGAAGAAGTTGCACTTATCAAAAGATTTAGCTCAAAATAGAACGGAATGGAGAAATAGAATTCATGTAGCCGACCCCAACATGGTTGGGATAAGGCTTTGATGATGATGATGACATTTAGACCACCTCTCTTTTCCCAAACTACACAGCACCTACTTATTGTTCATTTGTGGGTTACATCTGCATCCCCTGCCGTGACTGCCGTCACCAACAACCCAAAAAAGTGATGATTTTAGCAAATATTCCATAGTTAATACCCAGTTTACCCCTATACAAGTTTTTTATTTTTTAGAATCTTCTTCCATCATCCTAGTAGGAAAAGAGGGTAACCCGTGGCAGTTGTTGGGGAACATGGCCGGATTTTTCGTAGTTGCCGGAAAAGAACACAGAATAGAGATTCTGAGTTGGGTACTCTATTGTAAAGGATCGCAGAAGGGCACGGAGGAATTGACTGTTTCACATCAGATCAAGGTGGGCCACGACTGTGCTTCAGATTTTTCTGATCTCCACTGCATCAGCGAGGAAGAATTGTAGAAGAAGAGAATCTCCGCTGCATCAGCGACAGTCCATTTGGATCTGATATTGGCAAATCGAGCCTTCCTCATGTACCTCCTCACGCTCCTCCTCCAGCTTCTTCTTCTTTATATCGTCCTGTTCCTCTTCCAAGATCAAGAGCTATACTTACACCAGAGGTATCTTCTTCTTCTAACTCAGAAGATCTACAGGCCTCTCACAGTCTAAGCCTTGCTATTTCCAATCCAGATCCTTGTGAGCCCATAAATGTTTCAAATTCAGATTCTATATCAAATCAATTGTCGCAGCATCCCCCCTGCATCTTGAATGATGGTTCAGATGCAACATCAGAGACATTAAAAAAATAAAAAATAAAAATAAATAAAAATAAATACTGAAGAAATCGCTGTAGTCTGCGTGCTCAGTCACCAGAGGTCCTCACTGCCGCCCGTCACTGTGATTGTCGTCACACCATCGCTGGTCCACCACCGAGTCTCATCGCTACTTGCCGAGGAAGAAGAAATGAGGAACCCAAACAGAGTTCCTTCTCTGGTTGCAGAAACAGAAAGATTGAGACAGGAAGACCTAATCTTGTGACGGTTCCGAGTTGGTTAAGATTTGGGTTTGTCTAACACGAGTCCAGAAGCAAAACCCAAGTCAAGTTCGGTCAGTCACGCTTGACATGATGCAAAAACCCACCAGTCCAACAAAGTCTAAGTCAGATTCCACTGATCTCGACAAGCACAAACCACCTGTTATCTCTGTTTCCTACAACTAGGAAAACTGCTCCCTCAGGCAGTCTTCTCCAACAACGTCGGGCGTAAGCGACGGAGGCAGCCATAGCAATGTGGCCAGCGGTTGTGCACAGGAGAGCAGCGACGGATCTGCAGCCCTCTTTCTTTTCCGGTGACGTTCTTTGCACTTTGATTTAACCATGGTAAACTCAATATAAAATTTTAAGTATAAAATGACATTCCGTCAGGGTTAGAAGTGTAAAATGGCTTTTTCCGTCATCTCCGTCAGAGGACAATGTTTGACAAGGGGTGTCAGTGTAAATTCATAAAATTGAGGCCATGGTGTCCTTGCAATATCACTAAACTACTGGGGGCGTCGATGTAATTTTCCAAAAACAATAACGATCACTTGGGATTCTGACATTTCATTGAGCGATGGAATTCATAGGGTTTCCCTGGAATCCTCAGGTCTTTGCTTTTTAAATACACTCATTTCTAGTTGAAAAACCAGTTGGTCACATTTCCAAAGGCAAGGGTTGTCCATTTCCTTGCCATTTTGAGGAACCACATAAGATATCAAAACAAGGTAGACATCTTCACCAGAAATCCAGAAGAACACAGATGCCCAGGTATACACAGATTCCTAACATCTAAGCAAGTCCTTGGTCGCACGGGCTGCCATGTAATCTCTAATCTACTCAGCCCTTCCCCTCCTAGAAGTAGCATTCATGACAAACTGTATATAAAATGTCAAATTCATTGTCAAGAATAAAGATTGAGTTATCCTTAAAAAAATATGAATTTAGAAGTTCAGTGACGCTTAAAAAAATATGAAGTTAGAAGTTCAGAGAGAGAGAGAGAGAGAGAGAGAGAGAGAGAGAGAGGGGTGGGGTTTGGGGTTTGGGGTTTCAAAGTGGTGAATAAAGATAAATAAATCATTCCATTATACTTCCAAGATCTGATCAGCTGATACTGGTGCAAATATACCACAACCATAACCAAATTAACTAGTAGCTCAGAAATTATTTGAAGAACACATTGCCACATTATAAGCCATTGTTTGAATTAAAGCAAATATTGACTATCAGAAGTCAAACGCACCATCTACGAGAGGAAGGTTTTCTGAGGGTGTAGTGGCATCGGCTTTGGCTCGCCTTACAACTGTCTTCATTACACCTCCATCCCCAGTTAAATCTATAGCATCTCCCATGGCTTCTGAGTTTTGATTTTCTGTGAGAAAAGAAATCAAAGAACACAAACTGAGACGGTAGGGCTTGCATTGCAGCAATTTTCTAAAGTGCATCGTCATTACAATAGAACCAGAATGACAACCTAATCATGGAAGATGCTTTTCTAGCGTCAAGTGCAGCTCTTTCCATGCAGCCACACAGGCAAACGTCTCCACATGCAGGCCAAATATCAGGTAGGGCTAACAGTGTAGATCACCAGAACCAAGATTTGCATAGGAGGACCCAGCTACATTGAATAGATTTTTGGCCTACTGTTTGGAAACATCCATTTGTTCCAGGCCAAAACATAAAACAATGTCTGACCCTCCCCCCAACCCCCCGACAATTAAGGACATCTCATATTTTACAGAGATACATACACCAAATTGGCATGTGGAACTGTATAGGAATCAAACCATTTCTAGCATGCATATAACAACAGCAAACCTCATTATAGAAGCAAGCAATAATTAGTTAATATTTAGGACCAAAAAAAAAGGAAGAATAGCAACAGTGCACCACAGCATAAAACACCTTGACAATTGATAACCAATACAGAAACAATTTACATATCAGAGTAAGTGGATTTAACCCACTTTCCTCACAATTTGAATGTAGAACTCAAGTGGATAGTTAACCCCTTTTGTCCATAACACAAGTCTCATTGCAAAATAAGTACCTTGTTCTATACTAGCAACAGAAATTTGCATGCACACACCCCCACATCCACACAAAAGAGACATACCAGTATCAAAATTGTAGCCCCAACCAAAGTACATCAACTCTGTGTGCACGCACACACGCACAGATGCAGGACAGACACGTGGCCCCATGGGTAGACTCGCTTTTGGGCCCAGCCCAGCTATCCTTCATTTATTTTAGAGTTTTATTTAGTTATTTATTTATGCTTTAAGTTAGATATTTTAATCCTAGCCATTAGTGTGTTTGGATGGTCTAGATTAATCTTAGGGTTAGTTATCCATTATAAAAACATTGCAATGCCTCGTTGAGGTTGAGATTATGTTTAATGAAAGAAAACCAAGTTTTAGCTTTTGCTCTCTGCAATCTTTGTATCCCTCTTGGAAGGGAACAGCACAAAGCCACGGGCGTGAAGCCTGAGACACTTCAGGTGTAATCTTGGCCTATATCCCCTATCTCTGCATCGTCTTCTCTGCCCACCCGTACCTGGCACTCCACTCCACAGAGAAGAAGATGAAGATTATGTTGGTCATATTCATTTCACTCTCCCCCACTCATATCAATTAAAAACAAATATAAAAAATAAACCTCTCCTTTCCTTTAAGTACAAGCCAGAACCACTTTAAAAACCCTTTTTTTCCAAAAAAACTTGCACCTTCAGAAAATATATTGTTAGTAACTAACCAATCTAGGACCGGTAGCTCCAATACCAATTTGTAGAAATACAAAAATGATACCTCTCTGAGAGAAACAAAATATTTAATAGAGAAAAAGCCACATGCATGTTTTGTATATCACAATTTCTAAGAAAAGAGCTTTCAAATTGGTATTAGACCAATCAATCCTAGATTGTGTTGTTGTTTCCAAAATACATTTTTTTTTTCTGAAAGATGCATATTTTAAATGAACAGGTTTTTAAGTGGTTCATGCCTAGTATTTTAGAAAAGGAAAAAGAGAACTTCTTGGTAGAAACCAAAAAGACAGAGAAAAATTAGTCTTCTTTTTATTTTTTTAAAGGATCAAGTAAAAAAGAGAAGAATAAAGTAAAAAATACCCATGAATCTGTCATCATGAGAACCTCTTGATTGGTTTGCATGCCCTCTCAAATTTGTCAATCAAGAGAAGCATTTTCTTCTCTTAATTGATTGCTACATGTACCCATTTTCTTCTCAAAGTTGTCATCAAGAAAACAAGTTTATTCCTTGGATTGATGTATAGACCTCAAGGATTTTATCATCAAAAGAAAGAGTTTCTTCTCTGAATTGAATCTCTTTATTAAGAAACAGATTTTTGTGTCAGAAACTGATAATTGTGAAAATCCCTTTCAGTTGGTCAATGCAAGGGGAAACAAATTAGAAGTACCCCATCCGTGTATGTTTCTCGGGAATTCAAATTCGATAATAGACCGTGTTTAATTGCAATGGGTGATCTTGTCCTCAATCAATAATCCTGCCATCTTACTGGGTTTCAAGGGTCATCAAAGAATTTGCAATATCATGATTGTTCAACAACATCTGCCCCAATTCAATTCCACCCCAAAGATCCAACTGACATTGGGGTTGCAAATGACCATCAAAACATGCCAGAAATCAGAGAAAAAGTGAGATACTGAAGCAGAAACATTAGATTATGACAACGTCATTTGGGGTCTCTGAACCCTAGATTAAATGAGACGAAATCAGAAGAAAAAGGGGTCTCCAAGGAAGCAACTTACATGGGGCTGCTTCAAAAAGTGGGGCAAGTCGCCCGAGATGATCGTACCGGAACCGAAACGGTTTGTCGCGTGACGTCACTGAAACGGAGGGAGGAGAAAACCGTTACAGAAAGGCAAGTGCGAGGGAAAACAGTGGCCATCGTCCGATGTAAGGCCCGCGTTATTGCGCTACTCTCACGCAACCTTGTTTATGTGCGTTCTCAGTCGTGTCAAGTGGGGCCCACTCTGCTTCTCCATTGATCAGCTAACTAATCACACCTATGATTTAAGTCATTCATATCACATATGTCAAACACTATAAATGGGGAGTGTAAATTCGCATGAGGAAGTGGAGCAGCAATGAGTTGAAAGTTAGATAATGTACTTTGCCTCATCTTGTTTGGATGTCAAGGTTGTTTGTTTGGAGTAAAATCTACTTCTAATCAATGAAATGAAAGTATTTTGGGTTGACATTAAATGGATATATGTACACATAACCGGAGAAACAATACTTTTTCTGTCAAGTCATGGTCATACAAAGATAATAGGGATGGAATTTTAAACCACTGCCCGCTGAACTTTATTTTTAGGATATTCAACCGGCAGATTGCTCGTTCAGTTTCTATCAAGATTTAAAAGTTCCACATTTATCAATTACTAAAGCTTCAGTCACCTGTGAGACAAACCTTAGAAAACTTAATTGATCATCTCTTAACTATAAGTTGTTGGTAAGAGACTAGTCAAATTGGATAGAAAATGGAATAAAAATGATTAGAAGCAACTGCAATGAGAAGTGTGATGCTAAAGTCATATTTAAAATACACATCTTAAATCATGAGAAATATGTTATTAGAAGATTTTACCAAAAAAATCTTCTTAGAGCCACTCCATACCAAAAAACACCTCAAAGCTATAATTCCAACATAGTAGTCTCCGGGTCCTTTTTTGTTTAGATTTTTTGAATCTGAGTTGGGCGGGAATATCCCCCCTCACCCACTTACATAAGCAGAGATATTCCCGCTCTCGTTTTTTTTTCCCCTTCCATTTTCCTCTCTTTTTTTTTTCCAAAAAATACCTGTTGGATTTGGGTTATCTAACATGACTACAAATATCCTTGCTCTCCAATTTTTCTTTTCACCAAAAAAAAAAAAAAAAACACACACTGAGGATTACCAATTAGAAGCACATTCCCAAAAGCCCTAGGTGAAGATAAGAGAGGTGGAAGCAACTTCTTTGAAGGGGATGGAGAGATTTAGAGCTTTGAAGGTTGGAGGAATAAGAGAAAAAAGAAGAGAGTAGAGATAGATGATGATAATTATGGGTTCTGATGAGTTTAAAGGGAAGGAAAAGGGGAACAAGAAGATGAGATTAAGAAAAATTCATGTTAGTTTGTTGGCGAGAGAGGGGAGGACATGGGTTTGGGTTTAATGGTTTTGTGCTTAATGAGTGAGTATAGTAAATTGGAATTAGGTCACTTGGTTTATCTTTGAGCTTGAGTTAAAATTAGAAGAAGGAAGGAAAAAGAAAAAGAAGAAACAAAATCAGCAAAGGATGAAGGAATAGGAAGAAAAAGAAAAAAAATGAGCTGGGATATCCCCACTCGTATACATGAATGAGCAGGGATATCCTAGCCCAAGTCAAATCCTAAAAACGTGAACAAAAAAGGACCTATAGGACTAATACCGTGGAATCATATGTTTAGGGTCCTTTTTAGTATAGACTGAATTTAAGAGGATTTTTTCATTAAAATCCTCATGAAATTATCATTTGGTCCCATACGAAAAATGTACAATTCTTTGCTGAGTTCATATTATAATATATTAAAGCCAATGGCTTTTGGCTTTAAATCTGACTGTTAGTTATGATTTTAGTAGTAAATTATTATTTTTTAATTCGTTTCAGTTTTCTCCCCACTTTTATCATACTGACTACCTACTTGAACTATATATCAAAAACCTTGTTTACTCCCCACTTATCAAATGTTCACTTTTACATTTATGCAATAACTCTTTATCCTCAAGCTCTACAAACTCACCTTCTCCCCGAACTCTACCATTTCTTTTCTATTACAGTTCTCCTCAGTTTTTATGCCATTAGCTCTTAGATTACATAAACCGGTGCTTTCATAATCTTTTTCTTCTTTACTTTCTTTCTAGAATTTATGTATATTTTTATGCATGAATATTTAAGGTGCAATACTGCTCATGTATGTGCTGGGCACAGATTATTATACTAGTCGGAAAATATCTGACGACTGTTGTGCGCATGGAAGCGCTTTCTATCAAACGGCATTATGGAGGCATATTTGAAGATGTCCCATTACCTCCAAAAAAAATCATGTTGTTTGTGAGAAAATGCTTGAACAATGCAATTCTTGTAAGAGCTACGTTACAATCTAAATTATAGTTAAGTATCTTATTTGCTCCATGCACGTTGATTCGGTTGAGCATTCTTTTTTTCAAATGCAATTTTTCCAGCATAATCTTGTTTGCCCCATGTCTGGCTTGAAGACAAGAAGTAAATCTTAATTTAAGTGAATGGTAGAACAAATATTGTGACTTAGTTCAATTGAATCAAATGGATGTGTTGTTTTCTCAGCTTTGATGTTTGTTTTCGGGAGGGTAATATGGAATGTTAGAATTGGCTTTTCTCTGAAAATATGAAAATTTGACTCTTCAAAGATACTAGAAAATTCAAAACTGTGATCCTTGTAATCCCTTTAAATCCCAATACCCTAGGAAAAAAAAAACAAGGAAGTGAGTTGAGGAGAAATGTTTGTAATCCTAAGATCAACGGGTTCTCTTAAACACCTCTTTAGACCTAATGCAACTTGTAAGAAGTCTAATGGAAAATTTTATCTGAGTTGTATCTTCTTTGCTAAAGGAAAATCTATTGTGAGTATTTACGATCCTTTTTTAAAATGTGTGGATAGACGTTTTAAAACAGTCCGATCCACTACTCTGATGCCAAAGAAAGGGATTAAAGCAAGATGTTGTAAGTTTTATATTCAGTGTGATTGGTCTTTATCTTCCATCAATGGCTAACAAAAAAAAAATTCCTTGTGGGACACTCTATATCTATATTAACAGAAAAGAGAAGGTGGTATATTTTTCCATAAATGATGAGGATTTTCCAAAATTTCTGGGTGGCCATGGTCCCCTTTTTCCCTAGCTCTGCCTTGCCTTCTGTTCAAGTTTCAAGCAATTAGTTTCTTTAAGTTTTCTATAAAAAAATAAAAAAAATAAAAAAGTTTCTTTTAAATTCATTTATAGAACCTTGGATGGACCTACTCACTGTCTTTAGTCAATGTGGTTCCCATTATAGTAGCTCTAGGCTTTAGCTTTAGATTTTGGCACTTTCCTTCTTGGCTAGCTCAGTTGATGCAATTTTTTGCCGTCTTTATTTTCTTTTTTTATGATATTGAGTCTTCTTGACCGAAAAATAGAAGGATTAATATGTAATAAATGAAATTTACTTATGTAATTTCAAAAAGAATTAACGATACAACCATAATAAACACTAGCAACAAAAGCCCGTGCTAAGTCCAGGCTAAAAAAAATGATATATTAAGTTAATATAATAGTTACAACTATAAAAAAATTCACTATGGTTATTTTTAATCAATGCTAGAAGAAAATATGATGGAAAAGAGCTTAGAATTTTATAATAAAAGAAAGAGATTCAATGAAGGGTTGGCATTAATTATAAAATGCCTCTAAATTAAACAAATTCAATCCCATATCCTATACAAAAAGAAAGAAAAAATGAAAAAAGGAAGCAACCCTATGTAATAACTCTATTCCGTAGTGTGTCCCATTCAAGAAAGATGTCCATCTAAAAAAACATGAACAAATGGGAAAAAAAAACAAAATCTTAAACCAAGAAAATTCTAAAACATCTTAAACCCGCTAAAAGAAAATCCAATTAATCTAATTAAACAATAATTAACTTTTTGTTTGTGTGAATGAAGGATATTTTTTTTTATAAATCAGGTTAGCAGGTGAA
This sequence comes from Sextonia rubra, assembly GCA_037013555.1. NCBI lineage: Eukaryota > Viridiplantae > Streptophyta > Magnoliopsida > Laurales > Lauraceae > Sextonia > Sextonia rubra. Next base: position 131,266,611 of record JASUAD010000001.1, read on the forward strand.
AGTAAGTCAACTCTAAACCTTTTTTTTTATGCTAGTAATATTCAAAATGTCCACTAAAAGAAAAATAAATCAGTGTAATTAAATAATAATTAAACCTTTATTTGTGTGGTCGAGGGGTATTTCTTTTCATAGATCAGACTAGTAGGTGGCAGTAAGTAAACCTGAAATCCATTTTTTCTTTCTTTTGTAAACAATGTTGGAAACAACAAACTGAAATCAACAAAAATGAAAAGGATAAACGCGAACCCTTAATTATCTATTTGATGTTGCTAAAGTTGGCTGATTGGTGTTTCATTGGCTGGTTGGCTTTATCATTACCATCGAATATTTAATTAATTTATATTTATGCATTGAAATCTCACTTTACTACAAGCTTTTCACATCCGCATGAATTCTAATCCATACTTTCCAACAGTGCCACCATTAGATGAAAATATACATGTGTTCATTGTTAGTAGCGCAATAATTCAAAAGCCAATTAACATTTTGGTTTTACTTACACATATTTGGTGAGCCAACTTTTTCAGGCAATATAATAATAAAAATAGTGCAAAATTTTGGATATGCCATAAAAAAGTGCTGCAGTTATAGTAGTGCCTAAAAATAGTGCAGAAATTTGAACATTCCTAAAGACACATTGCAATAGTTTGGTCTTTTTTGTACCATTGGATGTAAATAAAAGAACTTCACATTCACGGATACTGATCCATAGTATCCTACATGCCCCCATTAGCTAAAAACAAAAGACTGCTGGGCACCAACGACACCTGTAGGTGTGTGTTAGAAACAAAAAAATAAATAGAAAAGAGAAAGTTAAGCAATCATCCCCCCTCAGTGTTGGTGCAGGGGAGGAGTAAAGGAGTGGTACAACTTATTTGTGAGATATAGACGATAAAGGAAAAGGTAAATGGTGGAGATGATGATAAAAGGACGGTGGTGGCTAGGTGATGCCAAGTAAGCCATCAGGCTTCTTCTGTTACTTTTTTTTTTTTTTTTTTTGTTCAAGTAAGCCATCAGCCATCAAGTTCCAATTTGTAGAATTTGGAGAGTAAACAATTGGCTTGGAAAAAATTTAGGGATTTATTTCCGATTTATAGTATCATCAGATGAGTGTGATGGCAAATTTGTAGCATGAAACAATAGTAAGTTAATGATTATGATAGATTAAGACAACCGTGTATAGGGAGAAATTTTAGGTGAAACAAATGGAATTAGATGAAAATAATTAGGATTGAATCTAGGAAAATAAATAGAAGGGCAGCATGGATTGCAATAACCATTTTGTGGTGCTTAATGAAAGGAGATTTGATTTTGATTTGAAAATCAAAATTAGCATAGCATGACTTTATCCTTCAGATTTAGTTGCCTTGTATTAAATGTAACAACCTGAATTTTTTATTTTTAATTAGAATTAATCTTGACCCTTGATTTAATCTGTGATGGACCCCACATGTGATTGTTATTATTATTTTTAAGATTTAAGCTATTTGAATTTGGATAATTAATTAATTACGATGTGGGTCCCATAAATTATTAGAGTTTGAGAATCATAGAGTTGTACTCAATTTGGAGTTTATTCATGTAATTATTGATCAATGAGATTTATTAATTAAATTTCTTTTACTTTAGTTATTGTGGACCTGTCGTGCCTCATGATTTGAGGGTCCCAAGGACCTCAGATTTCTGGGTGTAACAGTTTGGTATCAGAGCCTTAGATTTTAAAATATGTAAAATTTGTTAGAAACCCCTTTGACGCGTAAGAGTATTGGGTAGTATCTAGTTTGGGAAATTATTTGAACTTTTGCATTCTTTTCACCCTTGTTATTTTCTTGTTAATTGTGCTTTTATGTTTGAAGATGACATTGAACTGAGATTCTCAAGCAATAAACAGAAACAGAAACTCTGAACTTGATGATGTTCGACGGGCCCTTTGTGCCGTGGCTACTATTATTACTGCTCAAACTGAGGTTCGTCAAGAACCAGACCTGTACAAGAAGTTCAAGGCTTATGATCCACCGTCCTTCAGTAGGACCACCAACCTGATGGTAGCTGAGACTTGGCTGAGAGGTATTGAGAAGGCATTTCAAGCAATGAAGTGTGCAGAAGCTAATAAAGTGCACTTGGCCACCTACAAAATCAACGGTACAGCAGAACATTGGTGGGAGTTCAAAGGGGAGGCACTGAAAAAGACTGAGATTGAAGTTACATGGACAATCTTTAAAGATAAATTTAACAAGAAGTACATTCCTAAGCACATCAGGGCCTAAAAGGCGTAGGAATTTACGACATTGATCCAAGGAAATACGACCGTAGCTTAATACGAGGCGAAATTTGCGAAACTGTCAAAGTACGCGCCACACTTGATCCCGGACGAGGCAATGAAAGCCAACAAGTTTCACTACAAGAAATTGCATCTTTTCCGGCTATTTTTCCCTGCAAAAAATTTAAACGCCGGGAAAAGATAACTTTTTCCAGCGAAAAAACTTAATTCGCCGGGAATAGATGTATTTTTTGCAGCGCAATAAAATGCCGGTGAAAGTATGGATTTTCTCGGTGAATTTTTTTTTCCGCCGGAAAAAATTTCATTTTTACCGGCGAAAAATCTGTCTCGCCAGGAAATGTATTATTTTCACCGGCGTATTATTTATATCGCCGGCAAAATTCTCCAATTTCATTTTCGTGCCTTTTCTTCCCGGTTCCTATAAAACACAAACCCTAAGTTAATTTCCCCAAAACGCCTCTTTCGCGCCCCAAAACACTACTCCTGCTGCTCGTGAAGCGCTGCTGCTGCTCCCAGGCGCTGCTGCTCCCAAGCGTTGCTGCTGCTCCCAGGCGCTGCTGCTCCTCCAGGCGTTGCTGTTGCTCCAGGCGCTGCTGCTGCTCCAGGCGTTGCTGTTGCTCAAGGCGTTGCAAAAGAGACCAAAGAGAGAGAGAGAGAGAGAACCAGCAAAAGAGACCAGAGAGAGAGAGAACCTGCCACAGCAGGGTATTGGAGTGAGCCCACCACCGTCGTCTGCCTTTCATCGCCACCATTTGCTACTGCAGCTCTTCTTATTTCTCATACCAAAACCAAGGCCACTCACATCAATCTCAAGGTCAAGGGGCAGGTATAGGGTTTCTTTTGTGCATTTTTTCCCTTTCGATTTCATCTATATTTTCATTACAGAGGAAATTGTTTACCGATTTAATGTGTGTATTTTTTTATGGGTTCTGTGGGTTTATGGGTTCTTCTTTTGTGCATTTTTTTATGGGTTTACTTGTTCACTGATTTATCTTCTTTTTTTTTCCATTTTTTGTTGGTGTTTCTGTTTAATTTTTAATGGTATTTTAGATTGTATGTACTGTGAGTTTGAATATGCACATAGTGCTTGACAAAATGCCACAATGACTTAAAAACGTTGGACAAGGAGGAGCCATTGATTAGAGTCATCATATTTCTTATGAATAGCCCAAGTTGTTTCATATGACAGCCCCACTAGATGATCCTTGATCACCAATTTTACCTTTGGCTGCAATTTTCCATTTCCAATGAGATAGTTACTAGGTTCATATGATAGCCCAAGTCTAAAAGTTAAAGTCGTGCCTTGTTTTAAATGATCTCATAGTTGCCAAGAACATTGCAAACATTGATAGCTATGTGCTTGCATCCATAGGTTGTCCATTATTATAACACAACCAAGAAGAGCAGTTCAATTGGAAGCAAGTTTGGTGTGTGGCTATGGGTGTCTGTGTGTGGGCAATGGTGTATGGGTTTGGGTGTGTGTGTATGGGATGTGGGTGTACTCCCCTTTGGGTTAAAAAGATCTTCTCCCCTACCTCTGGCAGCGATTTCAAATAAATCATCCACAGCTTCATTAGCAAACTTTGTAATTTCCATAGTTGATTGTGCATGGAGCTCTATTTTTTACTTTGGATTCCATGTCTGAAACATGGGCAATTTCAACTTTGAGTAGATTTTACAAAAGAAAACTGGAGCAGTTATTCAACTGATTGCATACCTTAGTTTCTTTTGCTTTTTCAAGACATTCCCTCCCTTTCTTCACTCTCTCCTCGATCCATGACTTCATCAGGTTCAAGATGACTGTATCAACTTCATATGGCTCCATCTCCCTCACAATCCCTTTCCCACCATCTACGCAGTCAATAGAGTCTTCCCCGACCATCTGAACTAAAACATTCTCTAGCTCTCTAGCAGTTTGTAAGACCTGAATCGTGTCAACTGTTAGCATTAGTAACAGATGATTTTGCAAAAAACCTAACAAACAAATCAAGCCAATAGATAAGAATTTTTAAGAAGGAAAATAGTGTTATTCAAGAAGTTCCTATCTTGTTGACTCCAGAGCTAACAAAGATCTCCTCTCTCCTTCCCGGGTCCCCTGGCTAAGCCTCTTTTGAATGGCCCTCCCTTTCCCCAGTCTGGATCAGGCTGCAAGGAATCCCTTATCACTGTTGGAGTAGCAACATTCTTCTCTCGATCGCCAGTTTAGTTCTGGTGATTTCCTACAAAAATAGGTTTGACAAATGAAACTGTGCACATAATTAACTGTGGGGTGCATGAACTAATATGCATGGACTATGTGGGTTCCAAAAAACACTACAGAAATCAGAATTTTAAGGGGCTGATTCAGTTCAGTTCAGAACTGGAACTTATTCAATTCTTAGTGCAGAAAAATCAGTTTTAAACTGGTTCAAATCAGTTTTCAATTTATCACACAATTACACACATGGTTCGGTCATTATAGAAATTTGTTTTCTGCACTATTTACAGCATGGCATACAGACTGAATTTAGTAAGTTTCAGGTCTGATTTTTCGGTTTCTTAATTAGTCGAAACATTTAGCATATGAGATGTGAATACGTGCACAATAAGCATATAAGATCTTACTAAACAGTTTCAGATTTGGCTTGAGGTAATAAACTATTTTCTGTTTTTTATCACATAAACAATGTAACTTTCAAATCTATAAATATGATTTCTGAGATTAGAATAAACACTAACCCTGATCATGTTATAAAAAATTTAAAATAAGCATGAAACTAGTGCAATTTTCAGCAATAAATTGTCCATAGCAAAACTGTAAACATTAAGTGTGCAGGATTTTAAATAGATGTGTTGAAACTAGTGCAGGATTTTACAGCATGGTATGCTTTATCTGTAGTCCTCTGATTGTGAAATTGCTAATGTGTTGGTGGGTTTTTTGTTTTTTGTTTTATTGGAGAATTTTGATTTTGGGCTTCTTGGTGGAGGACTGATAGAATATCTGCTAATTGTCTCTGCTTCCCCTCATTTGGGGATGTTATTGCATCTGGGATTGCTTCCTTTTCTTCTAATTTGCTGGTTTTGTAAGGATGTTTATAGTTTTATGTGGTGGAATTTCTGCGGGTTTATGGGCTTTTGTTGGAATCTGTATTTGAAGTTTTTGGTGGGAGAATGAAGGGATTTTGGCTCTTCTCATGTGGGATGCATCTGGCTTTTGTTTGTTTTCTTCCAACTTGTTGTTTGTGCAATGCTGTCTATCGTTCTCTCTGGTGAAATTTCTATATTTTTAAGGTCATTACCCTGTGTAGGTCGTGCCTAAGTAGGGTCCTAGGGGGATATGACTGCAAATGTACCCAAACTAGTGCAATTTTGCACAAAGTGGCTGCTCGCAGGTCTTGAACCTGCACTCATGGCACGAGACTTTTTGAAGATTCTGTCAAAAGTTCCATTAAGTCATGGGATCATTCTGCATAGTCCAAACTGATAACTAGAGTCTAGAATCATTCTTTGCGCATGCACTGACCCATTTTAATTTATTATTATTATTTTTTTGTGTGCATATATTTCAATACAGCCTTCCTTTTTTAACACGAATTTAGCTTGGAAGGTTTAGGATCCTTTTTATACATTTGGGACAACACAGTTCCATTGATCCAAGCAGTTAATTTGATCATGGGACCCACTAGTTCAACCCTGGCATAGTTGCAATCCATATGGACATTTAATAAGGGAACACCAGTGACAAGTTCATTCTCTGACCAAAGGATGAGGGGCTGGGATCTTACTGTGTGAGAGGTTTCTGCCATGTAATCTACGGTGTGGGTAGTGACCAGTAACATTAATGCCTTGGCTTCGGGGGAAGTAATGCACAAGTGATTGGTGACTATATAGTGTCACTGTTGAAGCAGAGGAACGGAAGGATACTCTCTATAAATCTAGCTTTTTGAAGAGGTGTTTGAAGTATGCAAACATAGAGAAGCTTTATAGTTATCATACAGAAAGAATGGGTTTTTTTAGATGCTTCCATTTTGGATATTATCTAAAGTTGGAAGGTAGTGGCAGAAAACTCGAATCCTAAAGCACCAGTTGTAACAAGATGGGTCACTTCACCTTTTGGGAATTTGAAGTTCATTGTAGATAGGGCCGCTAGATTCTAGAGGCATACTAGGAACAACTGGAATTGAAGAATCCTACAGAATCACGGTGGGGATGTTTTATCAAACCTCTCTAGCCCTATAAGAATAACAAAATCTAAGTAGGCAGAGTTTAAGGCGATCAGTGAGAAGCATATTACTCTAGTCAAGATTTTACACACTCTTTACTCTTTTTTTGAAGGATTTTTAACACCCTTTGAGAAAAGCCCCCTTTCTAAGGAATCATTTCCTTTTATTCAAGGATTTGCCAACTTACTTCTTCTTTTTCTTCCTTTTTTTTTTTTTTTTTGATATATGGACACGAATGTGAGTCAAGGATCATAAATATGATGCTGTGCTTTTGGATAACCTGGATATGGATATGTACATGACTGTTGAAATCTTTTTAGAACATTTCTGAATTAATGAAATTGTCATACTTTTGAATCAAATTAAACTTCTTTTGTGTGGAGAAGTAAGAAAATAATATAACTACATGAAAGACTACATGTGGGTCTGTGTATTCAGTCCCATGGACCAGTCATGACGCATGTTTTATTTGAATTTATAGTCAAACTACCCAGCTCATTTTATGTTCTTTTTCTCATACAGATTGAGTAAAAAATGAAGAAAGACTCCATGGAGCTAAGATGCAGCACACATGAAGGACAAGTATATATGAAGAGTAACAGACTTTTGTGTATTGAAATGGGATGCAAGAGGTTGTTCTAAGCAATGTTGCAACAATGACATGATTATATGAACATGTAAATTTTCATTGGTATATGAATGTTGGATAGAATAGAATGTTATCATGGGTTTTAAATTTGTAATGGTAAAGTGCTTCCAATGTTGAAATGGTATTTGAATATTGTTGAAAGGATGTTTGAATATTAATATGAAGTGGAATGAATTTTCTTGTTTTATTTTTTGGTGGTTTTGGATTGAAAATATAAATAAGGTGTGTAATAGATCTGGTATTGAATAATGGAATGAGAGAGGCTGGAAAATGTAACAAATTAATGTATCAACAGGGGAAAGAAAGTTAAAAATAAAAGAAATAGAAAAGATGATATTATTATTATTGCCGGCGCAATTTTAAGTATTTCTAGCGAACAAAATCGCCGGTCAAAGGCCTTCAAAAGCAATTAAATAACAAATATAATAGTTATTGCCGGCGATAAAAAACGCCGGTAAATGAATTTGATAAATTTTTTCCCGTAAATTTTAAAGTTTTTACCGGCATTATAAATCGCCGGTAAAAAGCCTTAAAAAACAATTAAAATAAAAATTATAATAGTTATTGCCGGCGATACAAAACGCCGGTAAATGAATTTGAAAAATTTTTTGCTGTAAATTTAGAAATTTTTACCGTCGTTATAAAACGCCGGCAAAAGTTATCCCTTATCGCCGGCAGTCAATATGATTTACCGGCGTTTACATTTTATCGCCGGTAAATGGAAGCCCAGGCGAATTTTCCCCAGCGGAATGCCGGCGCAAAAGATTTCGCCGGAAATGTATTTTGCCGGCGTTTTTTTTACTTTTACCGGCGCATATTTTGCGCCGGCAATGATGAAAACTGTTGTAGTGTTTGAAAAGGGATTAAAGCCTATTCTAATGAAGCAATTAGCAGCATTCGAACTGGAGGATTATAGCCAGCTCATCGCCAAGGCATTCAAGATTGAAGCCACTTTGGCCCTCACCGAACAATTCAAGGATGAGGCTAACAATGTAAGTAACGGGAGAAACCAAAAGCGAGGATTGTCGAATGAAAACCAACAAAACCATGGACAATCTCAGAAGCACTATCAATTTTGGCACTATCAGAGTCACGTGCAATCATTGTGGTGGAGCTCACCACGTTGACGTCTGTCGGACAAGAACGCGATAGGCTATAATTGTGGTCAAGCGGGCCACATGCCCAACAACTGCCCTCAATGGAAGCAACGTATGCAAGAGCAAGCAGTGGAGCAAATTCAACAGCCACAATCACAAAGGACTGACTAAGGCAATCAGAAAACTCCAACAAAAGGAAGGTTTTTCGTGCTCACAGAGAATGATAGTGATAACTCTTCAAAAGGAATAGAAAGTATACTCATAGCTTCATACTTCTAAGATTATGTTTTGTACGCAATGATGTCCCTCTCTTACATTTGTCGCTTATAATTTTGATTCTTGCTTGTGCGATACTATTTGAAATTTTAGCATTCAGGGAACTTGAGACTTATACATGTGGTTAGTACAGAATTCATGATTAGAATTTGGAGGACCAAATTCTTTAAGGTGGGGAGGATGTAACAACCCGGATTTTGATTTTTAATTAAAATTAATCTTGACCCTTGATTTAATTTGTGATGGACCCTACATGTGATTGTTATTATTATTTTTAAGATTTTAAGCTATTTAAATTTGGATAATTAATTAGTTACTACGTGAGTCCCATAAATTATTAGAGTTTGAGAATCATAGAGTTGTGCTCAATTTGGAGTTTATTCATGTAATTATTGAACAATGAGATTTATTAATTAAATTTTCTTTTACTTTAGTTATTGTGGACCCTTCGTGCCTCATGATTTGAGAATCCCAAAGATTTCAAATTTCGAGGCGTGACATTAAATGTTAGGAATGGCAATGAATGAGGGAAATATTTTAGGAAATAATTTAAAATGATGGTAAGGTAAGGATAGATTTTAGAAAAGTGAGGTGGTAGTATTTTTGGTGCCACATATAATTTTGTAAGAATTAATGTGGCTTTCTAGGAAAGAAGAAAAAAAATAAAGAAGCTAATGTGGCACTCTTTAGATGCCTCAATTCTTGTAACTTTAATACATATAATTTGAAAAAAAATAGCATAAGTGCTTACTTTCCTGTGTCATTTCCATAAGGGGATGAACTCGACCTACTTCAGTAGACGGACTTTTATAAACATTTAAACTTTTATTATTTTTATAAACTTTGTAATAAACTATTTAAATTTTTTATATAGGCCCGTGCTACCTACATTGCTACTCCTTCCTTAAGATAGATATTTTAAAGGTTTTTGCTGCATAAAAATAATGCATCAAATATTATTGTATTCTTCAAAATATTAGTGATAAAAATAAATAAATAATAGATAAATATATTATCTATCAAGCTAGTTTATTTATTAGAATTAGATTGAAATACTAATGTTATTTGCTTTAAAATTGATAAATAAAAAAAGAATTACAAAAAAGGAAATGATAATGATGATTATTGAGAATTTATCTCAATAAAACTAAAAAATAACATCTTCAAAAGAAAAAACTCTCTAAAGGCCTCAATTCTTGTATCTTTAATACATATAATGGATAAAAACATCGCCAAGTGTGTGTCTATATATATATATAAACTTAATATATATATATATATAAACTCAAACAATATGCATTTTATCTTTCCCAGTTTCTCTTGCAGAGACTATCATCAATTTGGAGATATTGTTTACCAAGAAATGCTTTAAAAATATTGTCATTTTAATGAGCAAAAGTTCGAATCAAAATTATATTTACCTCCCAGGAAAAACTTAAGTAAATGATGAAATAATAAATAGTGTAACAATACATTTATATAAGAAAAATATTAATGAGCATCCATCCGTGACCCTTTTTTTTTTTTTGTGAGAACTCTAGGTGGGGCGCATTATATGGTCTATCCAAATGGACTACACAAACGACCCCCTGAATTGCACTCGTCCACTAATTGTGGGTGGCATCCGAATAGACTGGACCGTTGGATCGGCTGTACACCAATCCAAATGGACTAAACTTCTAGGCCAAAGATGAAAAGGTTAGGAACAGGTGATTGGAGCTAAACTTTATATCTGAAGTTGTCCCACATGGATCTTTCTATCCCCTCCCACCCTGCATCTCATCTATTTGTGGGATCCACAGTGAGCCCACGAGGAGTATGGTCAAAATTTTCATAAGGGATGTATGCACAGGAAGATCCCACTTTATATAAAACTTGGACCCATCTAGCCAATGTTAGATCAAGCTATTGAATATAAACTACTTTCGTATCTTCCTGGTGATCACCGTCTGTCTGTAAATTCATCACTATCACAACCCAATTCTTTTGGAGTCTATTGGTGTTGCTAGCCCACTGGATCAGTTCTGTCGTAATTCTCTTTCAAAAGCTCTTGATTGTGTACTTTAATGAAAATGGAGAGATCATATGATTTGGATGATTGGATAGATGAGAGGCGATTGATTTTATTGAAGAATAAAATGATGGTGAGTGCTGCCCGTGGCAGGCTTGATCGCAAGATTATACTGGACCCATTTCTAATACCATATTAATTTTCTTCAACTAACCATTTATACCGAAACCTCAAGGTTTTAGTAGAAGCAGCAGAAATAATTTGCAGTCTTTCCAATTGAGTGAAGCACACTCCTCAATACTCTCCTTGGAACCCAATCATTCCTCTTAGGATTCGAAGTCAAAGTGTCAATAGAGGCAATGAAAATACTTTTCAATATTTTCCGTTTGGTGGAGCCCACTCAATAATATTTACTTCAAGCTTACCTTTGCTCGCTAGAGTGTCAATTTAAGGCCCTTTTAAGATAAATTGGACTTCTATCAAGTGTGCATTCCTAAAGGTGAATACCTACAATCAACCAGTACTAGATATATCCATTTTTGTAGCAAATGATTAGGGGCGTTCATGGCTTGGTCTAGCCAGGCCAAGGAATGTCAAAGCTAGCCCAGCCCGACTTTATCAGCATAGGTCGATATCAGCTCAAGTACAACACATGCCATGGGTGTCTTACCCCACTATCCCAAAGATGTCAAGCCTAAGCGGGCTCATTTAATTAATCAAGCTAGGCCAATCCGAACTTTCTATTACTTGGTCATGCTTGCTATCACCTTTTTTCTTTTTAACACCATCCAAGATTTGAGCGCTCATGCGAGGGCTGTGGACTGACTGAGAATATACATGCTTACAAAGAGGGACATTCACAAGCATAGGGACGGAGCAGACATCCACAAAGATGGATTCCGAATCATTAAAGTGAGAGGCAAGATTTTCAACCAACTAAAAACTCTGATCACTATGGCGAATCAGTCACTAAACTAAAGCACTACTTGTCTGGACCATGCTAAGTTGGCCTTTGGGTTTTCTATCACTTAACTTAAGAATGGCCGAGATATTAAATAGCCCAAGTTTTAAATCCAAGCCTAGCCCACATGCAAAAGGCTAAAATCCAAACTTAGCTGGTAGTGGTCTGGGCCTAGTCAAGTTGTGATGGTTCCGCTCATAAGCATTCCTACAAATGATAGCCCAACATTCACGAATGATTTTAGATCCTTAAAAAGTAAGTAGCATTACTCCACACTTATCTTTTAGGGCATGTGGGGGTGATGTCCTCGAAGAGAAATCCCCTATGGTTTTTTCTTGATTCTAAAGAAAATCTATGTTTGGGTGAGAAATCCTCCTAACTCATCAAAAATCCTCTCTTCCACTAATTTAGATGACAAGGAAATCATTTTATGACCACTATTTGATATCTATCAACTCCACATTTAGCCTTTTATCGTTGCCAAATCATACTACTAATACTTAGACCTAGCCCACTTTTAGGGCCGGTAAAATTAGGAGATTCCCTAATAGGAATTTCTTATATTAGGGATTTTAGACATTTCAAATGATTTATTTTTTCTGAATTTTTTGAATTCCAACAATTCCAATTCACAAGGAAAGTCAAAAATAACTTTTGAGAATCTCAAAATTACAGTATCTTGAAATATCAATGAGAGTTGAGGGTTTAGAATTCTCTAAGGAAACAACATTTAAAGAATTTCAAATTTTCTTAGACATGAGATCTAAAAGCTTTCCTGAAAAAACAGGCCCTTAATTATCAAATAACCTCTCCATCTCAATCTATTTCTCCAATTGAATGTATCAAAGTGGGCCTCAAATAAGATTATCAAATGTGAAACTTATTATTATTATTATTATTATTATTTTGTAGGCTAAACTGTTAGGTGAGATTCATGTCTCCATGGAAATCCAACTTAGGCAGGACAATGTCAGCCCATCATGGAATGACCCACCCCTACCAGGGCTATTTTAGTAGGGCACTTCATCCAGCTGAGGAACACATGCTCCCTCCCAATTATAAGTTGTTCCTCACATCACGGGACACGCACTCTATTGTTCTATCGAAAAACATTTAGCAAGACATCTATCACAAAACTTTTTGCGTTAGGGACATTCAGTTGCTTTGACAGACAGAGAAATAGCAATGTATTATGCGCGATTGCATACTAAGTGCATGTTTGGCATGTTTAATTTTTAGGCTCTTATTGTTTAAATGTCTAAAATTTATAATGTTGAAAAAATAGAGGCGTTTAGCATGTGTATTTAGCTCTATTTAATTTAGACAATAAGAGGTAAAAGCTCTATTTTGAAGAGGAGGCCATGTGATGCATTTCCAAATAAGAGGGAAAAAAAAAGAGGCGCCCAGCTACAGTATTTTCATGGATCATGCCCAGTATGGTTTTTTCGATTTTCTCGAAATCCGAGCCCCTAAATCTACATCCAAACCGTTGAAAATGTTCACATGATCAATTACGGCCACCCATCCAAATTTCAGCCTTTAATTCATCCTGAATCTCGAGATATGTGTAAGAAAGCGTGAGCCATTAGTATTAGTTTTTGAATTCTGTGGGGCCCAAACACAAGATCCAAACCATTGGAAATGTTGGGAAGACTAAAAACAGCTATGGGATCAATTTTCAAGGATTGATTCCTTGTGGATCTCAAAATATTTGTAAAAAACTTTCAACCATTGAATTTAATATGCTGAATTTGTAACTAGTCCACAGGCAGCCCCTTTTTTATTTTTTTTTATTATTTTTGGGACAGTAAATAACAATCTAAACCATTGAAAATGTATAGAAGGTCAATGACCATTGTGAGACCAAATTTCAGCCGTTGGATCATCACCAAACTTGAGATATTTATGTAAAAACGTGAATTATTAAATATTTTTTTAAAAAATTAGGGGCCTCAAATACAAAATCCAAACCGTTAGATCTCTTTGGGAGGCCAAACATGGTTATGAAGTAAAACTTCAATACTCGATACCTAGTAGATCTTAATATATTTGTGAAAAGCTTTTAACTATTTATTTTAAATGGTCTATTTAAAATAGATGCTTTTATTGCCAAACATATATTTTAATTCTAACATCTTTTTTTTAGCTCTTTTTTTAATGGCTCTATTTTAAATTGTCTATAAAAATAAAATTAGATATATCAAACAAGCCCTAACTTCGCAATGTCATACATCTATTCAATTTTTTCAACTTTGGTCTGAAGAGAAAATTATGGCCATGCGGGCATTGCAGACCACGAGAAATTGTGGACCCCACTCCATTAATCATCCACATGACTTGACGTTGATCAGACGTGGCAGCAGGTCCCACTACCAGCTGTCCATGTGAGTGCTGTCTCAGGAGATTGGACCAAAACCTTTACTGTCGTGGTCCTGCTGCCTACCGGTTCCAACTCGTGGGCCCATTAGAAGGGGTACTCCCGCGGAAAGACGGAGCATCACAAGATTCGTGGGCCCTGTGTCGGGTGATTTGACCCTTGACCTTACATCACATTTTGAGGTAGGAAGCATCTTTTAATGCACCGCGTGGCCTTGTTGCGCTGGGTCGCCACGTCGCTGTGATGGGCTAGGCCCGGTTTGGTCGCTGCACCTACCGGCACATGTGCTTTAAGTCTTAACCACTGTCGTTTATGTCTTCAAATTTCTATAAAAATATATATCTTAAATACTGAAAATTGTAAATACACTTTTTTTAAAGATAATGAAAATATTTTGGTGCCAAGATCCCTTGAGATAAAGGTAAATTATTATTATATATATTATAACTTTACTCTTTGTAAGAAAGCGACACGTGGCGTAATCTCTTTAAAATCTTAAATATTATAGATAGAAATATTCTCCCTAAAATAACTCTTCTTAAAATTTTTAATTTACCTTATTTCTAAGAAAGTCTTAAATTTTATGGGGAATCTTTTCCTTAAAATCTAAAATATCTTTTCTATATAAAATCTTTACTATTCTTATCCCTCTCAATTCCCACTGATTTCTTGACGATTTCTTAATGGCAATAGAAAGTAACGTAATTGACTAAGGATGTTGCAAAAAACACCGCACTAAACTAGGAACCCAGTATTATTCTCCTCTTTATTATTTTCATAAATTTGGATGGAATTGTCTTGGGAATGATAAGACATTTAGTTGGAATCAATCTCTACTCTTTCTAAATTTATATAATCTAGCAAGAGCTGAGGCCGTCATCACATATTAAATATGAAGTAGCTGACAAGCGTAACCACGAGCAGGTGCCGCAAGACATGCAAGATTGTGAAATTTTGAGAATGGGGCCCACTTCCAACAATCCAAGAACCCGAACCACTTGCTCTCTTTTAGATAATCTTGCCTTCTCTATGAATCCGGATCCCTTGAATCAAGACAGAGAGAGATTTTTTTTCTTTTTTTATGGGTTTGAAGATTTGCACCTGTTGCATAATTGGAGGTTTGCCAAATTTCAGTATAATCAGAGTTTGATTGTTGATTTCTAATTACCATTACAAATCACACCATTTCACTGTTGTTTGAAAATTTATATGGTGCATGGGATTGAACTCTCGAATCCACTTTAATCTCTGTTGTGGAAACTGAAAACCCAACCATTATTATATATATTATATATATTATATATATTATAACAATACTCCCTTCATAAAAGAGCGACACGTGGCGCAATCTAAGGATTGATGAGGGAAAGAGAGCATACTACATGATTCCGGTATGTTTTCTTTTTGGGATTACTTATATGATTCCGGTATATTTTAGAATTGATTATATGAGTCTTTGATTTTTTTTTATACTTTTTTTGTTTAATGTTTATAATCTAGTTTTTTTTATTGCATGAATATACTCTCTCTAACTTATTTTTTATGATTACTTATATGATTCCGATGTGTCTTATAATTGATTATATAAGTCTTTGATTTTTTTTTATACTATTTTGTATATTTTTTTCTCTAACAAAAAAATAACATGAATCATTTATTTTCTTCTCAAGTTGTAAATGAAAAAAAGAAACAAGGAGTAGAAAAAAAATTGGGTTCACTTTTCTCCATAAGGAAAAGTTTTTTCCAAGTCTCCCTTCTTCCTTTAAAAGGAAAGAGATCATTATCATTTTAGATTTATCTATGGCACATATTATGAAATAATTGTTTTTAATTTTTTTTTTGTTAGATACATTGCAACTATAACAATTATGAATCACACCAAGCAAACATCATTCTTATTACACAATAAAGTACTTGAAATTTTCATAAATGCAACTAAAGAAAATTTTCAAGAATGTGCAAATAAAGTATTTTACATTTATTTTTATTTACACAAAGTTACTTTTTTCTGTTAACTATCATCATATATATATTAAATTTTTAATTATTTTAAGGGTTAATTGGTATGAACTATTGGAAAATAAAATAAAAAAGCATTGTGAAAGCAATATTTATTTCATATAAAACTAGAGTAAACAATGAACAAACTAACATCAGAAAGCAGTCTCCCACTTCAAAAAATTGAAGAAATTAACTACACTTAAGAATTAGCCATTTTACCATCAGAAATTGAAAATTATAAGTTTTGTTTTAATGCCATCAACACAATCTCTTTTATATCAGTGTCTTTTACTAATTTATTTAAATGTTTACTATGCAGTATTTAATTCTAAAGAATATGAACCAAATGCAACTAGTGAAACAAATGCATGCCAATAAACAAATATTAATATTTTTTTTCCTTAGACTACATGTAATTTGTTTAATCATTCAAGAATGGCTTAATATCAATGGGTTTTTTTTTCACTCTCAACTTTTATACATCTATGATTCAAAGAAAATATTTTTCCCTTTCAAACAAATAAATATTCAATATTTTAACTATAATTTATGTCATAATATTCATTAATATTTTTTTAAATTATTAATAATTTTTAATAAGACTTAATTATTATTTTTTCATAGATGCGGACTTGAAGCGCTAGTTATATATATTAAAGCTATAAGAATTGAGGCCTCTAAAGGGTACCACATCAGCACCTCTTATTTTTCTTTTTTTCTAGAGCGCCACGTCAGCATCCTCAAAAATTATATGTAGCACCAAGAAATTACTAATTCCCTTAAAATCTTTCCATCTACTACTATCACTAAATTTTCTCACTCATTTTCCTTTTTTGCACCTTTTTTGTTGCCTAATCTCATTTATTGCTTAAATGGTAGCATAATAATTTTTTTTTGTTGGGCCTCTTTATAAAGTTTGACACCAATCAAAATAAATGACTCCATTTTTTATAGGAGTTAGGCTTATGATCAAATTATAATGCTAATTTTTCTTATGGGACCTATTTATAAAGATTTGACATCAATCAAAATAGATAGCTTCATTTCTTATAAGACTATCAAATTATAAAAACTTTATAATACTTTCAAAATATAGAAGTGGACCTCACCAAAATTATTCCTAGAGAATATATCTCTGGGCCACCATTAAATTATGAAAATGTCAAGTTTTTTTATAGTTATAATGGGCTCAACTTATGCTCATTTGAAATTTGATTTGAATAAATCCAAGCCTGTAATACTTACTTCTCCAATTCGATATGAAATATTGTTTTATCTAATTTTTTCTTCTGAATAGTTTTCAAGTTAAATCAACTTTATTCAAACAACTCTAAGGAAGAAGGTTGATGTTGCATTTTTTCAGATTATAAAAATGATGCTCCTCAAATAATTTTGGTATTCTATTACTTGCTTATTTCTAATTGATTCTAGAGATAAGGACTTTGTGATTTTTTTCTTAGACAATTAACTTGGTGGAATATTGTTTGTATAATCTCCTTTATTTTTCCTCTTTTTTTTTGTTTTAAGCAGGAAGTGAGCTTTTTTAATAAAAATTTTTGAGTTTTAAGTAAACTCAAACTACAAAAATTTTTTCCTTTGAAGATGTTATTTTTTTTAATTTTATTGAGATAAATTCTCAATCATCATCATCATCATTTCCTTTTTTGTAATTCTTTTTTTATCAATTTTAAAGCAAGTAACATTAGTTATTTCAATCTAATTATAATAAATAAATTAGCTTGATGGATAATATATTTATCTGCTATTTATTTATTTTTATCAATAATGTTTTGAAGAATATAATAATATTTGATGTATTATTTTTATACAACAAAAAGCTTTAAAAATCTCTATCTTAAGTAAGGACTAGCAATGCAGGCTCATGCTTAGCCCGAACCTATATAGAAAATTTAAATAGTTTATTACAAAGTTTATAAAAATAATAAAAGTTCAAATATTTATAAAATTTAATAGACTTTTGAATTTTTTCTTTTATTTTAAACCATGAGAATCATTCAGTAGGCTATTTACATTTTCAAACATTTTCTAATTTTTATTTTATTCATTTAGTTGGTGGACTTTTATAAATATCTGAAAATTTGTATCTTTATAAATTTTTTAATAAACTATTTAATTTTTTTTATGGAGACTAGGGCTAAGCACAGGCCTATGTTGCTCTTATTTTTCTTTTTTTCTAGAGCGTCATGTTAGTATTCCAATGGCATTAGGTTCCTAAAATCTTTTCGATTGATATCATTGGATTGGATAAGATCCAGTTAGAAAAACCTTCTATCTATTACGTCTTTATAACTCCCGAAAATCTCTCCACTTACCTATGGTTTCTCATAATAAAAAAATTAAAATAGATTTCAATAGTTTCTTTCCTTTAAAAGATTGTGTTGAAAGGAATTGTTGAATCTTGGATCCAAACAAAATTATAACATGTTTAATAGTTCAGCCTAAAATTTCAAATTAAAATCAAAAGTTGATTGGCCATCTAATCTATTCAAAACATGAAACTTGAGTTTGGTCGAAACTAAGATTGATACATGTATATAGGTTAGCTGGGCCAACATAATTGATGCAGACATGGGCTCAAGCTGAACCCTTATACTAACATAGGGTTAGGAAGCAGGTTGTCAGGTGGAAATTTAATTCTTGACATGTACTTAGAGCACAGTTCCTAATAGGTCAGGAAGCCATGATGATTACTCACTGCCCTATGAAAAGGGATTTCAAATTAAAAATTTGTGGTCATCTCCAATGTGTAATGTTCATTGAGAAAATTATACAAATTATCTATAATTTTTTGTTAAAGATGTTAATATTTGACATACGTTTTGATTTAGTTGCTCATATCATTTATGATAAGCATATGATTGTGAATTTGTTATAAACTAAAGAATCTTGTAAAATGCAATGTACCCCTTAATGATCCTTTGGAATAAAACTGTAAATTCTCATAATAGAAATAATAAATTAGACCTTGTGTAGATGTGAACTATATAATTGTGGCACGATTTTTGTTCATATGATAATATCTTCTGTGATATACATTAAAAAACAATATGCTCCCCATATTTGTGACAAGAAAGAGAGAACATAGTTAGAAGAATGATAGGAAGTAATGAAATATTTATTTTTAATTAAAAAAAAGATAATGTAGTGACATATTTGTTGTTTCTTTACATACCATTTCACCATATGCAATTCGCATCTTCTGTCCACAAATTTTGTGTTTGCAAATGTCGGCCATTCACCTGTGCTTAGCATGGGCAGTTCTCGCTAGTATTCTATTAAAAGGTCTTGAGAGAGTTGATCCCCAAAGTACAATTGCAAAAATCTACTTGGAGAAATTTTAGATTCAAAATTATGCATATGAGATCCAAACTATAGATGAAAATATCGGTTGATACCGATACATATCCGCCGATACATACTGGCATCGGCAGGCATTGAGCCGATATTTGGCTAAAAATTAGTATCGATATTGCCTAGTCAAATTATCCCCAAAATATAGGAATATATCGGTCGATTTTTTAAAATATTGGCCGAATCGATACATCAGCCAATATATCGGCCAATATTTTGAAAATATCGGCCATATATCTTTAAAACCGTTTATTTATTTTCAAACTTTTTTATAATTTAATATTAAAATAGGATATTTTGAGATTTTCACCACAAGTTTATTTTTAAAGTAAGCATGATTATTGTATACTTCATGTATGATAATTCTCATTATTTTTTCATGTAATTAGTTTTGTATTCTCAAATTTGTTTTTGGATTTTTTAAAATCTAATATTAAAATAAGATTTTTGAGGATTTCATCACTAAGTTGTTTTTTTAAGTAAGCATAATCATTATATGCTTCAGGTATGATAATTTTTTCATTGTTCTTTTATGCAATTAGTTTTATATTTTAAAATTCATTTTCAAATTTTCTAATAATTTAATATTAAACTATTATATATTCAGGTTTTCACTATAAATGTGGTTTCTTAAGTTTATAGAATCATTGTATAGTTCATTAATTTTTTACGGTTGTTTTATCATTTATGTGATTTTGTCAATATTTTTGTATTTGTGAATTTATTTGAAAATTCACAAATATAGAATCTCACTTTTGGAAAATTCCGCCACCATCTCTGTGCTAAACTTTCATAGGTGAAAATTAGCTGTGTATTTATAATCAATCATCTGTGGGTCTTATTCTTCCTTAATTGGATGCCAAAACCTTCAATTGGCATGTCCCAAAATACAATCTTTAAATAAAGCAGACGCAACCCATGTCAGGCTCAGGGAATTTTCTGAACAGGGATGTGATGTTAAAAAAAAATTAATGAAATTGAGGGGCAATATGAAAAACTACAAAGTTTTGAGAGAGAGAGAGAGAGAGAGGGCACTTTAAGCCAGCTCTTTTACATGATGCCAATGCTATAAATCTAGCATATGCGATATAAACCACATGAATGTGGTCATCGAGGGTGCATGGTGGAAACAGTTCATGTGGATCAGAGAAAACTGAGACCAAGAATCTGTGATATTTGAAATTGCTTTTTTTAAACTTCTTGCCATCACTGACATCATAGAACGGTCCTACTTAAATTCTGCCTCTCCTTTTTTTCAAAACTGGCATCATGATACGGTGAGTACCAACATGAAAAAACACTGTAGGGCCACTCAACTACCACCATGAGAAGATGGTTCCTGAGCCGTTTTCTTCCTTGTTTTGATGGTTTAAACCTTTGGATTACAGCATCAGGTCAGAGTTTCTAAATGTGGCGCTAAGAAAGAGAATATGGTCCGGAAGAAGCAACACATGAGTTGACTAGAATACATTTTGGCAATGAGTTCAGATACTCTATGGACCGAGAGAAATCTTTGAGTTTGGAATTGGAACTCAATATTGAGGCCTAAATATTAAAAAATTTAGCTAATCAAACCCCTTCATTCAAGTCTTACTACGGGATAAACTACTATTGGACTAAGATTAAAGTGCAATTATATTTAGTGGCTCAAATTTTCAATAGATGATGAGCTCTGCTCCCTCAACTTAGATTTCTCTAACTCAAGGCCTCTCCTCTCATTGTCTCCTAAGACACATGTACCCCTCCTAGACCTAGCCTTACAACAAATTCAAAGACAAAGTCTGGATTTTGCAAATATTGGCTCTCATCATCTATTTCAACTCTTTTGGTACGTTCTTATGCTGAAATTTGGTTTAAAACACCAAAGTAATATTTTGAAAAGTAGGATTTTTAGAATTTTAGCAATGAAATGAGCAATTTAGTTGCTAGTAAAGGTTTCAAAAATTCAACCTTTTTAGGATGTGACTTTTGGCATCGAGGGCTTCTTTGTATAATAAATTTTTACAAGTAGGAAAAGAAAATGTTGGATGGTTCTTCGCGGAAAAAGGCATATTTGGTGTCAACGATTTCCAAGAGAAAAAGCATGTAAGTAATGCAATATTTTGCGAATTTACTAAAACCGTTTCTGATGAGAGAGGTTGGGAAGCCAAGTTTTTAGTATAAAAGCAAAAGTTTGCAAACTTGCATTTAGTAATTCTATTTATAGAGAGGTCTCTACAAAATTTGACCGTAAATTTGACTCTGGTAGCACTTCGGAGACCCACTTGTCTAAAAAATCTAAACTTTCAGATCCATCATCCAATCAAAACAAAAAAACAGGCAACTAAAACTCATTTAGATCGATTAGACAGCTGAAAGTGCAAACATTCCATTATCTTCACTAAATCCCGAAACCCGCTCTATTTTTTCTTGAAGCTAAAATGGGATTAACAAAGTCTTCCTAGCATGACAAGTTATTGTTTGAAATTCTGTTAAACAAACAGCCCCTTAATGAGCTCCAACGGCGGTCTAATGTAGAGCCATAAGTCAAATCTAATATTTTGACTCATTGATTTAGAGATGTTTAGTTCACAAAGGTGGGCTAGTATTGATTCCTAAGTTTGGGCTCAGGGTTTTCTCCGGGCCTGTTTGGATGCCCAAGAAGGTCAAAAACAAAGCAGGAAAAAGCAGTTTTTTCAATCACTTCTCTCAATCCAAACAGACCCCTGATTCAAATCCAATCAACCCCACTTTTTTTCTTTTTTTGGGTTGAGAAAGCAGGGAAAGCAAATTCAGAGACCTATAAAACACATCTCTCCCTTGCAAATTTCAGTCACATACCACCATCATAACAGGATAACATCAATACCAACCTGTTTCTCACCAGAAGTAAACAAAAGAAAAAAAAGAAAACAATATCTACAAAAATCGTGCTTTTTTTAAGTCTTCCTTCTTGGATGTCAGACCCATCTCACACAAGGGAACACCGAAGAAAACAAACAAACAAACAAACAAACAAAAAAAAATCACACGCACAGACGCACATGACCCCTTATTATTCTTTTTTTGTCAAGTGTATCTGTACTTCCTCCAGCAAATTAACATGGTAACGCAACGCCTCATGATGTAGAACCTTGCTCTCTGTTCCTTCACCAAGTCCACACACTTTCTCTGAAAACAACGACCCCCACTAGCCTTTTTCGACAACTTCTTCCAGTTCCTGTCCATGTACGTTTGAGAACCAGCAACCGCCATGCTATACCTTTATGATTGAAGACATTAGAGAAGTGAAAAGAAAGGAAACTGGAGCTCTTTGTCTGGGGCTGTACTCTCTACCGGGGTTTTCTTCTCTCGTCTGGGTACTGTGGGATACTCTTGTGATGATTGATGAGACTGGAGTTGGTGGATGAATTTAAAGAAGATTTTAGAAGAAACTCTTCACAAAGGGAGGCCCACCATTTTATGTGACCCTAGCTCCACACAAAAATAGATAGATGGTCACCAAACAAATAGAAATTCTAAGATTTTTTTTTAGATATTAGTCTTATCCTCTACTTATTACGTAAATGAGTTACATGCATAGTCTTCATAAATTATTAGGGTGGTTTATGCTATAAATGGAAAAAATAAAATAAAGTGATTGATGCATAATAAATATGAAGTGATTCGCATATCTATCAAAAAGGAACCAAAACACATGCACATAATTGCATTTTTGTGGGACCCCCTCAAAAATCTTTATTTTTTATTCATGTGGGCCCCATATTTTTAATCCAAACGATTGATAATTGATATCTTTTATCTTCAAAGATTCTATAACAAGTCCCAAAATATTGAAGTTGATAATTGATTATCTTACATCTTTAAAAATTTTATAATTTGTGAAAAGGTTCCAATCTATAAATCTAATTTTGTGACTATGACAAAATAGGCAATGTGTTTCACATGTATAATATTTACATATCGAGCATACACATGTAAATCACATTTCTTATCACTTGAGTGAAAGACAACAAATGTTATTTAATTTAACAAGTTTGTGGGTATAGATTTTTTTCTTTTCTTTCTAACTTTCTTCACTCTTTTTGGGGAGTGGCTCTCTTTTGTTTCTTTGGTTTTTATTATTTTTTTGGTAAATAGTAATATTTCTTCTTCTTTTTTTTGGCTAAGATGCAAAATTGAATTAAAAATAAGAGGGAAAGAATATAACAACTGCCAAGAAAGAAGAGAACAAAATCAGAACTCTAACTCATATTAGGAGATAAGCTTTGGAAAGAGGACATCATTTTCCAGAAAGAGAGAGAAGCACCAGGAATGAAGAAATTGATTACTACCTCTTGAGATGACTTTTGATTATTAAACACAACCAGATTTCTCCTATTTCACAAGTTGAAGAAGGCCACAATGAAGAGAGTTTCAAGACCCTATTTGGCTTTAAACAAGGTGTTAGCTGAAAGGAGATTTCATATGATTGAAGTAGAGTAGGAATGATGTTAATTAAATTGGCTAATGTTTAAACCAGTCCCAAAATTCCAAGAGACAAGGGCATGAGAAAAACAAGTTATCAACATTCTCTTTGTGGTTGCTGCAAAGATAATAGGAAGACGACATCTGCATGCCAATTGATTGCCCCTTATTCATTGGTCAGAAGTTTGTGGTGGAATAGTTTCCAAGCGAACCAAGCAATAGAAGGCTTAAGAAAATTGTTCCAAACAAACTTAGTCTAAGATTTTGGAGAGCTCCTGATTCTAATGGTATTCCAAGCAGTTGAGAAAGAAACTACGTGAGAATTTGAACTAGACCAAATTAGGGCATCTGGGATGTTTAAGAGGTTGAAGCTAGTAAAGATGTTTAGAGTTGAGGAGACTATCTACTAAGAAAGCAAACTATTAGAGAGCCTTTGAGGATTAGTTAAGATATCTTCCACCGAGTCACTCCAGGAGAAGGAAACACTTCGGAATTGGTGTGTATGCCCATGCCATTTATCATGCCTAAAGCTAATGATTTCCCTTCTCCCAAAAGCCAATGATTTGGAATACAGGAGCCTAAGGTGAGCAAGCTTGGGTGCCTAGGTGAGAAGCCTTTGATGCATTTCACTTTGAACCAGGAAGCCCATAGAGAAGAGGAGGAGAGAGCCACCAAACCAAGCCTTAACATACTTACATTATTTAAGTCAATCATACGATGAATGCCTAATCCACCTTCTTGCTTAGTTAGGAAGATAAATGTGCACCAACTAATAAGACTCCTTTTAACTTAATGACGTCCTACAGACCACAGAAAATTTCTCATCCATTTTGCAAATAGAACTTGAAATGGAGAGAACGAGAAACACATGGAGCGGAAGGCTTTGGAGAACATGCTTGACAAGAATAATTCTGCCTGTGAAGGAGAGAACATCTGATTTCCAACCAACTAATCTCCGCCTAAAAGTACCCTTTAGACTTTCAAGGAAATGAGCTTTTGGGCTACCAATAAAAAGAGGCACTCCCAAATATTTTACTGGAAAGGAGGCTTCGGGGATGCCTAAAATCTACGAGATCTGAGATTTGAAAGACTACCTACTATTGCAAAAAAAAAAGTTTTACTTTTCCTCAAATTAAACTGTTGACCAACTGCCACTTGATAGAAATTGAGAAAACATTTTACCTTGATGATTCTCCGATGAGTAGCTTGAAAGAAGAGAAGAATGTCAACTACAAACAAAAGATTACAAAAAGAAGGCGTGGTTGGAAGTTTGTAAATTAGAGCCACTTGTTTCTCTCTTACAAGATTCTCAAGGTTCAAGTTAAAGATTTCTTCCGCTAGAATAAATAAGTATGGAGAGAGGATCTCCTTGCCTAAGCTCAAACCACATTTCTAAGTAACCAAAAGGCTCACAATTAATAATAACTGAGTATTTAGAAGTATAGATACACTCTTTAATGAGAGAGATCCAGTCCTTGCTAAAATCCAACACCTTAAATAAGAAGTCCCAATCTAATTTATCAAAAGCTTTTGAAATATCCAACTTCAAACAAATACCTTGTCGTTTTGCTACTTTCTGGAGTTTCTCCGTCAACTCATGAGCTAATACAATGTGATCCCGGATCTTTCTCTTCTTCAAGAAAGCCACTTGGGGAAGCAACATTAGATTAGAGAGAATCGAAGCCAACCAAGAGGCAAGAATCTTATAAAAGACTTTATAAATGAAATTGAGTAAGCTAGAAATTTTTATATGAGACAATTTTATATTAGAAATTTATTAATACTTCTTACACTACCAAGCATTTTGTATATAAGACATGTTTGTTAATTTGCTAGGAATTGAATACATAGGAATTTATGTCATAAGTAGATAAAAATGAAATCCAAAATAAAATGACCATAAAAAATGAGCTCCCTTTCAATGAATTTTGAATCGAGGGAAGGTTGGAACTGATTACCTAGTCATCACCCAAGTAATTCAAATTCTATGAAGGTTATAGTCTCATCTACATGTAACGTCATATCCTTCTTTCCCTCATCACCTCATATCATTTACACCTCACCTCTTTAATAATCTCTTGATGGAGCTCATAAATATGAAACCCTATGTATTCATTTCCATTGTAATCTAATGCAAAAAAACAAGCCCATAGGGTCAATTTGTTCACATGAAATTGAATTCCTAGGGATTAATGAGAAAATGACCAGCAAAGGAACATTCAAAGGTAAGGGGTGAAGGGCATCAAGTAAAAATAAAGGTAGAACACTTAATTTTCTAATATTTGATTCACTTGGATAATAATCAAGTAATCATTTCCCCCAAAGGACAGAGTACATGGTTGCCTTTTTTGAATCTCGCCTTTTGTTTTTTTTAGTTTTAGCCACTGCCTAGGGATTAATGCATTTGTTAAAATTTGTATAATTCAAATAGATGCAAACCAATAGACCCAAATCGATGCCAAGCTGGTTGATGATCCCCGCATTTGGATTGGAAAGGTCATATGGTTCAGTTACTTCAATTAATTGTTGGGACTATGTTTTAGGCTTTAAGATTTAAAATTCTCTCTCTCTCATATATTCTTTCTATCATTTTTCTTCTGTTCGTCTTCTCTTGAGAGGGTTGGAGAATGGAAGCATAGATCTCTAATGATTCTTAGTGGATATATCATGGATCTCTAATGATTCTCAGTGGACATATCCCAAACTCGCCCTTCTTGGAATGGAAATAGTCTACAGATCTTAATAGGGCGGACCTAGGATTTTCATTTGAAGGGTGCAAACTCAAACAATATTTGGGTTTTGGGGGCATACCAAAGATTTTTCATATTGGTTTTCAAGGAAAACCCAAATATTTTATTTAGATTTTGTAACTATCTAAAGTTTTCATATGAGTCTTTGGAAGCGGATCCAAGCACAACGAGAGCAACCGTCCCCAATAGAGTGTATGTAGGTCCGCCTTTGGATGTTGGGCCTGTGGATTAGGCCCATCCCTGATACATACATACATAAATATTTCTATATGTAATATTATGGCTCTACAGACTAGGTTTGGGCTATTGTCTGATGAACAAAGTGAAGCCTGGAAACATCCATCCAAGGGGACTAATGATTTCGTAAGCACAGCGTCCCTTTGTGAGTGTCATGAAGTGGTAGCTTTAGTGATGTTTTTTCTGCCACTAAAAATGACCTTTTGTGATGGAAAATTTTTTTGCCGCAGAAGATGAGTATTAGCTGCGTAAAAAAATTGTCATCTAATTCAATGTTGTCCACCGTTAAAAGTCCTTTTTTTTTAGTACCCTAGATTTGGGCCTTATTATTAGGCCCAGTAATGTGAACGATATACTTCACTGGCCTATAAGATGAGAGAATAGCTTCGGACTTGGCCATGAATATGTTAAAAAAAGACATGTTAAAGGTGAGTTCCACCAAGAAACAAACTACCAAATTAAATATGTACAAAAAATCAGTTTCATTGGCAAATAATGGAACTTAGAAGTGAAGAATTTAGTGTTAAAATAACTTCATTTACACACAATTTTCACACCAAAATTTACACATGTGACATGCAAAATGAGTGCAAATTAATTAATGTGTTCATGCACAAGTAAACGTGAAACATAGCAAACAAACTGACTCCCATGCATATTACATAAGTACCTAAGTTTTAACTTGGGTTTCATGTGCAGCTTTCAATTTCTTCAAGGGCTTCTACATCGGGGACTAAATTAGTCACACACTCTAGCACATACACTAATGACCCAGAATAGCTAAGCAACAGCCTGATGACTTCTAGCCTCCATTTGGGTTTTAGATTATGTTATTCTATCTGCCAGCTACAATTGTGGTATGATGATATTATGTTTGGTGTATAAGTACCGAGTATATCTATCTCAAGGAGGAGACGAGGCTGAAGTGTTTTAGACGCTTGAGCCAGTTAACGGGTTCGAGTATAGTGCAGATGATGGCTACATGAGTGACTTATTTGTTTTGGGTATCCTTTCTAATAAACTTTCTTTTTGGGAATGCCTGAGTTTTTTTATGGGCTTTGTAATTAATGTAAATAATTGTTTTTCTTTATTTTGAAATTGCAAACTTTAAATTCAATATCTTTTGACGTGCATACTCTATTAGTATAATGATACCAATTGCTAAAAATACTTCCGCAAATATTGGTGAATGATATTGACTCACCATAGTTCTAAGATCCAATGGGTGATTTGATTAGGAGTCATGTGTTGTTTTAAATATGAAAAAGTTTTAATTGGGCCCTAATCTCACGTTAACCCTGGTTTCACTTTGGAAACATGACATCACCAAAAGAGGGACCCCTTGAATTCTACTTCTCACACATGATAGAATTGATCACTGTACAATGCACAATGCACAGGTATGTAGGAGAAAATTATTTATTATAGCAAAGTGATAGAAACATGGGCTCTATTTGCTTTAGTTTGACAAAACAATGGAGAAGGGTTAGCTAATTGTGAAAATGATGTAGTAGCAATTATATGAGTTGTATTTACCAACATAGAGAAATAGATTCCACACTTTTTTCCGAGTTAAAATTAGATTCAAAGCCAAAATAGATATACAATACTAAAAGGAAGTAAAGAAAACAATGATCATATGGAAGAATAGTAGCAATCAGTAAAACGAAAGAAAGGAAATCCTAATCCATTCTACACAAGTGAGCGCATAAGCCAATAATAGGGTGATCAATCCCATCAAAATATTAGGATATATCCTAAATCGAAACCAGGAGGTCAATCATGTTTAATATCGGGAGAAGCCCAGGTGAAACATTAGATGCATAGCATTCCAATCAAAGGCAGTAATCAACCATTCAAAATCGATCTACACAACTGCAAATGCCCTTGGATACAATATATAGATATAGACTAACTTGGAGGTGCTCAGACTCTAAAATTCTAAATCAAAGTAAAAGGCTGGCTTTATTTCAAAAAGATACTATTTTTGCCTACATAATTTACACAAAAATCCATCTAACTAGTTCTCTTACATTCCAATACAGTAAATGCCAAGCCATTACACAGTCGAAGATAAATGCAAATGGTACAACCTTTAGAAATTGTCAATAGTGCAATGATGCATAAATGCAAATGGTACAACCTTTAGAAATTGTCAATAGTGCAATGATGCATAATCAAAGGACAGAGAGTGTTATACAACCAACTCCTAATCCAATAAGCATAATCCGTGTTTTTAATCTTTCTTTGAACAATAGATGACATGAGCTTAAATTTTTCAATCCAATAACCAAGATGCATAGACCCAAGCCTCATTTCAACACAGTTCAATGTATATTGTACATTGTACACAAATTAAATGATTTGTAAGAGTATGTATGCCCAAATGCACTCCTTACTTAGTGATTAAATGTGGGTTTATATAAAAAAAAAGGCAGGTCAAATGGAGTCCAATATTCAAAATAGGGTTATAATACACATGTGGAGAAATTATAAGTCACGTGGAACAAGAGACAAACCCCATTATTGGTCCTTGACCTGAAACAACCCCCTAGGCAGAACTTAGATCCGATCGATCGAGTAAAGACACGATCAATCGTGTCACTTTTCCTACCCAAGTAAAAACCCAGTTCCAATCAATTGAGCATAGGCCTGATTAATCAAACTTGTGTCCACCAAAACGGATTGTCTCGTGTTCGTGAGATTTTTGGATTTCAATCCCCTACAATCACCTCCATTTTACCTACATAAAAATAGGGTAAAGCCCTCTCCATGATGCACATAAAACAACTTCCAATTCACCAATCCTCCCTAATTCTAACATTTACAATTCATTTCATTCAATTGGACAATTCAAAACATTATATGCTAGAATCAAATAATAAAATGCATATCATCAATAAAATCATGAAATTCTACTTGCATTGATGTTAAAGGGATGACAATGAGAAGCCCAAGCTCACATCAAACCCTCCAAAACTCCAAAATCAAGAAAAAACCAAATCCCAAAGCAATAAACCATACACATGGAAGAAAAAGAAGAATATAAGTAACACATCTAAATAAAATTTAAGCTAAGAACTACCAGCACCTAGTTGTAGGAGAGATGGGAGCTTGCCTAATGTTGTTTGGTGAAGGTGAGAGATGAAAAATGGGTTCTTAAAGATGAGGGAGATGAAAGGAAGATGATGTTGGCCTTCAATGGTGTTTCTAAAGGCTTGAATTCCGACAACGGTGAACAGTGGGGTGAGGGAGACTAAAAAATGAGAGAAAGGAATGAAAAAGGAAAAGAAATGAATGAAAAAGAAATGAATCGGTTGCTGATATTATAATTTGAATTGGTTTTGGGAAATTATGAATAAATGCTCAGTTTTGGTTGGTTAGATATCTGATGATCAAGATGGTTTTAGCTCGAATTGGAGTAGAAGAATAAAAGTCTTAGAATTAAGAGATCTACCCAACGTACCCGAAACCTTACAATTTGAAAAACCACAAAAAATGGCTTCTAAACTTCCTAAAATTGCAAACATCCCCCTTTTATGCTCCAACGAGCTAGAAACCTGATGAAACTTAGCACACACAATCTTGACACTAATTTGGACTTATCTACACTCTAACGGAGCTAAATAGCTAAAATGAAATTTAATTAGATTAATATCCAATTTAGAATACGAAACATTACTGGTGATGGTCCGGATAAGTGCCCCTACAAGTGCACGTGAGTTGAAAAAAACTTTACCTCCTATAATTTGAGGAAACCATACATCAAATAGCTCGAGTCCTCCAAGTATTCCACTTTTACAGGATGCTATACCATTTCATATAACACTAAAATGAACCATTGGTTTTGTTTATGAGGTAAAAGTGATTGTTGATTCTGTTTATTTATTGGGTTTGGATTCAAATTTGTTAGAGTTTGAGATTTAATGTTATTTATTTATTTGTATAAGACATAATCGGTATCATAGTATTAAGACTCAATGTATTTCCATTGCATATAGTGACATTTATAATAGAATATTTAATTAATGTAATATTTTTATCTTTACTATATTGGATCATATGAGACTTTGTAATGGATCAGTTATGTGTAAATAATGACAAGAGCTTTTCCCTTTGATATGTTCTGTCCTTATTTTTATTCTCTGTTTTTTTTTTTTTTTTTTGGTCTAGCTTTTAGTAGAGATGTGGCCATATCTTTGGTTTCATCTGTCTATAGTTGATTTAAACATAATAATTATATAATGCCATGATGATCTGCTACTGAGTTGATGTTGGAATGGGATTTTTGTTTGTATATTAATTAGTTCTTAAATTGATTGTGAGGCTGGCCTTTTTTAACCTGTTTAGGGGTTGGGTAGAATTTAATTTAGTGGGTTCGTGTAATGAATATTTTATTGACTCAATCTCGAATTTAGTCACTAAGAGATGGAGATTCTTATTCCATTTTTCTTGTAATATACTTCATGTGGCATCGTCTTGAATATGAACACAGTTTTTTCTGCAATATTTCAAGTTCTTTTTATGCCTTTTGCATATCTCTTGTTTTAAACTAAGTATTCTGTTGTTTGGTTGAATCTTCAAATTATATGGGATGATTTTCCAGTGGTAAAAGGATCATTTTCCTTACAGTTATCCCTAGGCCAGTAATCCTATTTTTCCTCCATTTAGTTGTAACTAACAATTTTATAACAAATATAATTACTCGGTAGCAAAAGGTTAACTTCTAGTAATGGGGGCATATTTAAAAACTGAAACTAACTTATTTAAGTTGAGCAATAGTTATCACTTATCCATCATATTTTCTAGAATCCATTATATATATTAAAGCTACAAGAATGGAAACCTCTGGAGGGTGCCACATTAGCACCCTTTATTTTTCTTTTTTTCTAGAGCACCATGTTAGCACCTGAAAAATTATATGTGGCACTAAGAAGTCACTAATTCCCCTAAAATCTCTCCATCGACTACTATTACTAAAATCTCTTACTCATCCACCTTTTTTGCACCTTTTTTTTTTTTTTT
This sequence comes from Sextonia rubra, assembly GCA_037013555.1. Taxonomy (NCBI): domain Eukaryota; kingdom Viridiplantae; phylum Streptophyta; class Magnoliopsida; order Laurales; family Lauraceae; genus Sextonia; species Sextonia rubra. The sequence continues at coordinate 131,298,296 of JASUAD010000001.1, forward strand.
GCCTAATCCTATTTGTTGCTTAAATGGTAACATGATAATTTTTCTTATGAAGCCTCTTTATAAAGATTTGACACCAATCAAAATAGATGATTTCATTTCTTATAGGAGTTAGGCTCATGATCAAATTATAATGCTAATTTTTCTGGTGGAGCCTATTTATAAAGATTTGACACAAATCAAAATAGATAACTCCATTTCTTATAGAACCGTCAAATTATAAAAACTTTATAATACTTTTAAAATATAAAAGTGGGCCTCACCAAAATCATTCCCAAAGGATATGTCTCTAGGCCAACATTAAATTATGAAAATGTCAAGTTTTTTTTTATAGTTATAATGGGCTCAACTTATGCTCATTTGAAATTTGATTTGGATAAATCCAAGCCTGTAACACTTACTTATCCAATTTGTAATGAAATGTTGTTTTATCTAATTTTTTCCTGAATGATTTCCAACTTAAATCAACTTTATTCAAGCAACTCCAAGAAAGAAGGTTAGTGTTCCATTTTTTCAGATTATGAAAATGAAGCTTCTCAAATAATTTTGGTATTCTATTACTTGCTTATTTCTAATTGATTCTAGAGATGAGGATTTTGTGATTTTTTCCTTGAACATTTAACTTGGTGGAATAATGTTTTTATAATATTCTTTATTTTTCGTCCTTTTTTTTGCTAAGCAGGGAGTGAGCTTTTTTAATAAAAAAAATTTTGGGATTTAAGTAGACTCAAACTACAAGAATTTTTTCTTTTGAAGATGTTATTTTTTTTAATTTTATTAAGATAAATTCTCAATCATCATCATCATCATTTCCTTTTTAGGACTTCTTTTTTTTATCAATTTTAAAGCAAGTAACATTAATATTTCAATCTAATTCTAATAAACAAATTAACTTGACAGATAATATATTTATCTATTATTTATTTTTTATCAATAATGTTTTGAAGAATACAATAATATTTAATGTATTATTTTTATACAGCAAAAACCTTAAAAATATCTATTTTAAGTAAGGACTAGCATTGCAGGCCCGTGCTTAGCCCATACCTATATAAAAAATTTTAATAGTTTATTACAAAGTTTGTAAAAATAATAAAAGTTCATATGTTTATACAATTTAATGGACTTTTGAATTTTTTTTCTTTTATTTAAACCATGAGAATCATTCAGTGGGCTACTTACATTTTCTAACATTTTCTAATTTCTATTATTTATTTAGTAGGAGGACTTTTATAAATATCTGAAATTTTATATTTTTATAAATTTTTTAATAAACTTTTTGAATGGAGGCCAGGGCTAAGCACGGGCCTATATTGCTACTACAGAACATAAAAGAACATGCCAACTGCCAGTGTATTGCTTTGTTGCTATTTTATCATTAGAGCTTTCTTTTTTTGTCCTCATACTCTTTTTTTCATAATTTAGTTCATCTTTCTTCTATTGACATTAAAATAATTCAATCATAAGTTGTTCTCACCACCCTAGAAGTTTGGATTTTTTATATTTTTTGAAGCTCAAAGATTTTACCACACGGAAATCTTCATGATTTTATCAATCATTTATAGGTTCAGTGTGATGAGGGCTACAGCATTCCATGACACAATTTATATGCTTATACTATAGCAGATATTTAGATGACTGGGGCTCCACGTGTCATCACTTAATTAGGTGCTTTTTGTTGGAAAAAACACTGCACATTTGACTTTTGTTTCTTATACCTTGAAGACACATCCAGAAGACTCTCCAAATATCTCTGGCCCTTGTGTTTTCCAGAGCCCACATCTGACTCACACTCTGCAGAGGCTTCAAAACCGAGATGAAGATATGACAAAGATGGGGCCACAGGTCCCACTTGGGCACCACACTCCATCACTGACTAGCTCCATTCATCTATAAATAGAGGAGCTATGGCTCATTTGAGCATGACAAAAAAATAAGCACAAGTGAAGTGCAAGTATAGTAAGTGAGAGTGCCTTTGAAGAGAGTGAGTGCTTTAAGTAAAAGGCCAGTGTGTCTTCTCTTGCTAGAGGCATAAGAGTTAAGGTGTCATTGTGTAATTTATGTGTGGCTAGTAAGCATGGTAGTAATGTATTTGTGGATATAGCTTGTAAGCATTATAATAGTGTAACTGCGTAAATTTATATAGTGGGTTCTTCTTATTCTCCTTGTAATTTATATTTGTAGTAATTAGAAATTGTAACGAAGAGAGTATTAAAGCCATCTTCCAACAAATTGGTATCAGAGCCAGGTTCTACCTATAAGCAGAGATAGCCTTGTGCTTGGTTCAACTTCAAATTCTGAAGTTGACTAAGAAGAACTATGAGAACTGGAGTATTCAAATGAAGGCGCTATTTTGGTCACAGAATTTATGAGAGATCATTACTGACGTATACCAAAAATCCACTGCGAAACAAGAAGATGCCTATACTGTAGAACAAAAGACTACCCTCAATGATCAAAAGAAGAAAGACAAGAAGGCTTTATTCCTACCCTATCAAGGAATGGATGAATCAACCTTCGAAAAGATTGCTGAAGTGAAATCAAGCAAAAAGGTGTGGGAGACTCTCAGCACTATCTTCAAAAGAGTTGATCAGGTGAACAGAGTTTGTCTGCAAACTCTCAGGGCAATGTTCGAAGCTGCTCACATTAAAGAATGTGAGAATATCTCTAACTATTTCTCCATATTACTAGTCATAGTTAATCAATTAAAGAAAAATGGAGAAAAGATATAAGATATCAAAGTTGTAGAGAAAGCCTTGCTATTCTGCACAACCAAGTTTGAACATGCGGTTGTGGCTATTAAGGAGTCAAAAAATTTAAAGACTCTCTTGATAGAAGAATTAATGAGATCACTCCAAGTTCATGAGCAACGTATGTAAAATAATGGAAGCTCTATGGTCTTGGAACAAGCATTAGAGTCAAAATTGACCCTAAATGAGAAAAAGCTCTTTTATAGAAACTGGAAAAGGGCCTGTAGCTCAAACAATAACCGCGGAAGAGGTAAAGGGGGAGCAACTCCTCAAAGCCAAGTACAAAATCAATCAAGGAGCACCACTCATCGTGGAAAAGGAGCTGGCTGAGGAAATTCTCATGTGTTCATGGTAATTTAAGAAGTGTCTATGGTAATTTAAGAAGTGTCTAATGTTACAACTACAATAAATCTGGACATTATGCTTCAGATTGCTAGAGCAAACCCGCAAATGTGGAAGAGTAGTCGAACTTTGCTGAAGCAAGTGATCGAGCAAAAACAGTCTCCACAGTTCTTTTAGTACAAGAAGAAGGATATGACGAAGAGAATGTGTGGTACCTAGACTTCAGAGCGAGCAACCACATGTGCAAGAGATAAAAACTCTTTGAAGAGCTTTCTGAAGATGTTAGTGAAAAAGTTAGCTTGGGAGACTCATTAAATCTTACCGTTCAAGGTAAAAGAAAATTTAAGATTTATCAAAAACAAGGAGTACCTGCATGCATCTATAATGTGTATTATGTGCCTCACATGAAAAGCAACACCCTCAGTATTGGGCAAGTCCTAGAGAAGGGTATGTGATACACATGGAAAATCTCTCTCTTTCATTGAGAGAAATACATGGGAGGAATATAACTAGCATCTAAATGACAAAGAATCGCATATTCCCACTCCATCTTAACACAAAGCTAAAGAAGTACTTGAATTTAAAAACAATGAATCATGGAAGTGGCATCTTCAATATGGGAATCTCCACTTTAATGGGCTTAGGCTATTATCCAATGAAAATATGGTGCATGGCTTGCCAACCATTAAAAAGCCCAAGCATGTGTGTAAAGCTTGCACCCTTAGCAAGCAACAAAGAAACTCATTTCTAGTAGGAAAATCATGGAGAGCTAAAGCACAAATGTAGTAGGTTCACACAGATATTTGTGAACCATTAGAGACACTTTCTCTTGGAGATAACAGATACTTTAATACTTTCATTGATAACTATAGTAGAACACTTTGGGTATTCTTTATCAAAGAGCAGTCTGATGGCTTCGCTACCTTCAAGAATTTTAAAGCCTGTGTTGAAGTAGAAAGTGATTGTAACATATAAACACTCAGATCTAAGAAAAGTGAAGAGTACAGCTCAAATGAATTTCAAGAGCATTGAAAACATCAAAGCATCAGACAATAGTTTATTATACTTACACAACGCAACAAAATGGAATAGCGAAAAGGAGAAACAACACCATCCTCGATATGACGAGAACTTTGCTTAAAGAAAAGGTCTACCAAAAGAATTTTGGGCAGAAGCAATTGCGTGTATAGCCTACCTACTTAATAGATGCTTTACAAAGTGCGTTAGGAACAAGGAACCACAAGAGGAATGGAGCGACAATAAACCGAGTGTGACATTGCATATCCCTAAGTACAAAAGGCCAAGAGGAAAAAGCTTAATGATCATGAAGAAAAGCGTATATTCACTAGGTACAGTGAAGAGTATAAAGCCTACAAACTCTATAATCCACTTACAAAAAAAGTGGTGGTAAGTAGAGTTGTAGTCTCTAGTGAAGAGGAAACATGGAAATAGAATGAAGAAGGCACAGTTCAAGATAAACCCCTTAAAATGGAGGAACAAACACATCATCAAACTCCTGAAGGTTTGCAGCAAAATGTTGTAACACCTCCACATGCAACATCATCAACTCGAAAAAGTTGAGAAGGGCAGGAATCATCATCCTCAAGTATTTCATTTGCTCGAAGCTCTTCCTCATCCATAACTCTAATCAAAATGAGAAGCCTCAGAGATAACTTTGAGGAAACTAAAGAGAAGAGCCTCTTATATCTCTAAGTTGACCACGAGCCTCTTGACTTCGAAGAAGCAATTAAAAAAGATCATTGGAGAACAGCTATGGAAGAAGAGATTCACGCCATTGAGAAAAATGACGAATGGGAGATTACTACAATCTCTCCAGGCCAAAAAGCTACTGGAGTTAAGTGGATGTACAAACTCAAGCACATAGTTGATGGAGAAATAGATCAGTCCAAGGCACAATTCGTAACTAAAAGCTACAAACAACAATATGGCGTGGAATATAAAGAAGTCTTTGCTTCTGTCGCTCGACTTGATACTTTAAGAATGTTAATCTCTCTAGCAGCAAATCATAGTTGAAAAATCTATCAAATAGATGTTAAATCAACATTATTAAATGGCATACTTGATGAAGAAGTGTATGTAGAATAACCCGAAGGCTATATAGTAGAAGTAGAGTAGCAAAAAGTATACCGCTTAAAAAAATCTTTATATGTGCTAAAGCAAACCTCACGAGTATGAAATGCTTGCATAGATAGCTATCTCCAAGATACTAGCTTCCCAAATGCCCATATGAGCATGAGGTCTATCTAAAGAAAAATACTCATGGAGAAATACTCATAGCATGCCTCTATTGCAATGATCTACTGTTTACCGGGAATTGTTCACAAATGTTCAAAGAATTCAAGCATGCCATGTTCAAGGAGTTTGAGACGACGACTGTGGGCTAATGTATTTCTTCCTGGGTATAAAAGTCAGGCAATAGTCGGATAGCATTCTCATCTCACAAAAAAATATACAAAAGAACTCCTTGAGAAATTTAAGATGACCAACTGTAATGCTATGAGCTCACTTGTAGCAATGGGCTTGAGATTGATAAAAGACAGACAAGGAAGAGACGTATATTTGACACCATTCAAAAGCTTGATTGGAAGCCTAAGGTATCTCACAATCACAAGGCCAGATATTGTTTATGGTGTCGGACTTTCAAAAGGGTCTCACTGGGCTACAACCATAAGAGTCCTAAGGTACATCAAAGGAATAATAGATATAAGCCTTTTCTACAGCTATGGCAATAAAATAAAATTATATAGATATTCAAACAGTGATTGGGAAGGTGATCAAGATGCAAGAAAGAGCACTACAAGATATGTGTTCTATCTTGGATCAACAGCTTTCACATGGCGATTCAAGAAGCGAAATATTGTGGCCTCATCGACATGTAAAGCTGAGAATGTTGCAACATTAGCTACAGTCCACGAAGTAATACGGTTAAGAAACCTCCTTGAAGAATTCAGTCACTAGCAAAAGGAATCTACCACTATATACATAAATAATAAGTCTGCAATTCAACTTGCCAAGAATCCAATATAGCATGGAAGGAGCAAGCACATTGATATTAGATTCCATTTCATAAGAGATTATATAAAGCAAAAGACAGTAAAGTCAGAGTATTATAATGCTACAGAATAAGTGACGACATCTTCACCAAGGCTTTGTCAACAGATACATTCATAAGATTAAGAACAAAAATTGGCATGAAGATAGTTTTGGTTTGAAAATGATATGGTCACTGTTTGAAGGAGAGAGATGTTGGATAAAACATTATCCATTAGACTTTTGTCTCTTGTATCTCCATGACACATCTAGAAGACTCTCCAAATATCTCTCTCCCTTTTGTTCTCTAGAGCCCACATCCATTGACTGGCACTTTCCAACGGCTTCAAAACTGACTTGAAGAGATGATAGAGATGGGGCCACGGGTCCCACTTGGCACCACACTCCTCTACGACCATAGCTCCACTCATCTGTAAATAGAGGAGTTGTGGCTCATTTGGGCATAACAAAAACAAGCACAAGTGAATGGCAAGTGTAGTAAGTGAGAGTACCTTTGAAGCGAGTGAGTACTTTGAATGAAAGTGTAGTGTGTCTCCTCTTGCTAGAGGTGTGAGAGCTAAGGTGTCATTGTGTAATTTGTGTATAGCTAGTAAGCCTTGTAGTAGTATATTTGTGGGTGTAGCTTATAAGCATTCTAATAGGATAATTGCGTAAATTTATATAGTGAGTTCTTCTTGTTCTCCTTCTAATTTGTATTTGTAGAAATTGTAACTAAATGAGTATTAGAGCCATCTTCCAACACTTTTGTCTAATTTGTTTTGCTTTATTTATTGAAGCCTACACAATTAAAAGTACTTCACCATCCACATGCTGTAGTTTCTTGCAATCATAGTTTCGTTGACTCAATCCCCAAACACCATAATTTTCATCTTTTTATTGGTTTTGATGTTCCCACCACTTTCTTCTTGAGCCACAAGAAGACATTGTCACAAGAACTTCACCACCATCATTCTAGAGCCTATGGCTGCCACTTCAAGCAATACTGATATTAATGAGGGGTATTTTCTCATTCACTTGGATAAAACATGTCTCTAACAAAGAACAATATAAATGTTATGATGATTGGAGATGGAATCAGCCAAACTGTGATTACAGAAAACAGCAGTGCTGAAAACTGGGGAACTACTTTCAATTCTCAACCTCTAGTAAGAAAGGGCAAACAGGATTAAACGAAACCTCCCAACACAGTGATGAGTGATTCTGTTCCATTGATGTAGTTCGCATCCATTGATTTGTATGCTCAGCATAAACAGATGTTGTGTCTATGTTTAACAAAATAAGTGGGCCTCATTGTCACTTTATTAGGTGGGGCCCATTCACTTAACCTTCCGTTCTGATGATTACTTGATATTATTGAAAATGTAAAACATTTACATAGGACTTCAATGGTAATTACCAAAACATGCAATCTACTTTGCAAAGAAATTTGCTTTATAATTAGAAATAACAAATGCATATAGTAAATCAATCCATGTGCTAGCAAATCAATTCATGTGTATTCATTACACACTTTCAAATGAATATATAATTAATATGTATTTATTAATTGATGATAATGATGAAGAGAATGTTAGCTTAGTTAAGATTAAAACCATTAGCATGCTAAAACTATCACACAATCACATTGTAGGACTCTATGCTTCATAGTATGATTTAATGTTGATACAATCAGCATCAAACTTGAGCCTACAATTCACAAGTACCTATTGAACCATGAGAAGCGTATCAAACAACCAGACATTAGGTTGAGTCTCTGAGGTCAATTTACCATATATTGTTATTGAAAAAAATTTATATAAGAAGCATATCCAACTCCCATGAGTAATACTACAATCAAAGAACTGAACTGAAATTTAGCCGGTGTTTCTTATAAATAGTTGTCGCTCCACAAAAGTTTGCTCGATTGGTGAGAGCATATGAAAATATGCAAGAACCATGCAACTAATTAGTTCTATACTTACATGTACGGAAATGAATCAGACAAAAATTATGAAGGGAGAATCTGGGTTTTTCCAAACTTAATTAGTAGTAAAAAGTTACTTGTATCATTGAACAACTACAACCAGTTCATTTGGAAAAAGAAATGCAGGTAGGAACAAAGACAAACAAGCTTGTTTATCTTTTCCCTCTTTTCCGTGTCAAAGAGTATTTACAAACAACTGACAATTTGAAGAGCATTGTAAACTTATAGCTACTTAAGGTAGAAAACATTACAACTGTCTTATCTTTCTGGTGAATGGGGAGTTGTATGGAATTCTAGATTCTTCAATGAATATAGGTTGTTTGATCAATAACAAAGCGTACCAAGGATTTACTCCCAGTTGACGAATTATTCTGATAGAGGTATATCCTTAGCTGCTGCTTATGGCATCAAAGCCGAATTCCATTCAAGAAATCACCACGTTTACATCATGACACCATACATTTAATAATATGGGGCCGAGCAAAATTGGATACGGTAGGGGCCAAATCCAGTCCTCCCCAAGTCAGCCACCATGAGTTTGAGAAACATGGTCTTTCAACCCCAACTCATTTTATTTTCTAATTTTCTGTTGGGAGAAGTTTTGAAAGGCTCTAACGAGCATTTTGTTTGACTTTATTTTGAAAGATCAAAATCATAAACGAAGGTGCTTGTTGCTAAAAAGGATCATTATTAATGGGTTAAACATAACAAGTCCTCTAATTCTAGATTCAGATAGCATGATTTTCTCTCTCATTGCATCTTTTGCTTTTTGTTATTTTTCACAACGGTTATTGGGTTCAAGAGGAGTTTCCACACAACCGTGTTTAATAACATCGTTCAGTATTGTTACATACATTAAATTGTTGTTAAAAATTAGCAAGGGTTGCGAACCACGTCCCGGTATTGGTACCTATGTTTCATTGTTATGGCATCGTTTATAAGCCAAGGCATACTCAACGAAAAGTCTCTCTTATCAGATCTAAGAGGGGAAAAGATTAATCTTTTGATGGAAATAAAAATGCTCGATTAACCCACAGAATATAACATTAAGAAGGCATTTCAACAATCTAAAGCACCAAGAATTGTTTTAGATGTACATCATAAATACCTATAAAAGAAACATAGGTACTACATCATAGTTGCCGTTAACTATTTGTACCAAGTTAATTGTCAAGTGTAGTTCATATAGATGAAATCAAAGCATTTGATCCCAGGAAATACACGCATGGTACACTATCACAATACGCAAGGGAGAGGCTACAAAGGTCGCTCTTGAAGTCCACAAAAATAGAAGTCACCGCCATTCCTAACCACCACCCTCCACCAATCGGAAATGTTTTTCCACGAAGTAAAGAACTCAGGGGAAAATGATGCTTTCCCTAAGAGAAAACTGTCTGCACCAAACAATAGAAAAGAAACTCCCTAGAAAATTAGAACATTTTTCTGATCCGCTTCCATAGAAAATGTGTTACAGTGACATGCCTTTTTAATATTTCTTGAAATCATCTGAATCTAACCATAGTGCCAGTTTAAGGAATGGTTCAAACAAAGCTCAAACAAAGGCTATTTTACACACACAGAGGAGGGAGGGAGAGAGAGAGAGAGTGTGTGTGTGTGTGTGTGTGTGAAGTTAAGGCATGAAAAGCATATATTGCCAGTTAAAGTAATGTATTCTCTCAATTCAAACAAACCAGGACAAAACCACTGCTAAAACAAGAAGACAAGCAAAAACCCATGACTTATTTTCTTTTTGTTGGTACACAACTTTTCGAAATAATTGAGAAAGCTAATGCTGTTCTTGATTTTTGTCATCTATCTTATGAAAAAGCTGGTAGCTGCTTGAAGCGAGCGACCCACATGGAAAAGAGATGAAGAAAGAGTCCATGATCTCTACTAAGTACAAAGACAAGTGTCCCTGAACTAATGTTCGTCCATTATTTCTCGTTGGAAGAAGATTCCTCTAACATACAATGAGTAAAGAAAAGTTCCTCAGGCTCTCAAATACATGAAACTTCAGTTGCTGTCTTTGTAAGAGTGAGGTGTGAAAGAGAAAATAACATGCAATGACAAGGTGATCAAAAGAGTGATATCTTGGGAGTGCATTTGGTGATCAAAAGGGCAGCATCCAAGCCGTCCATAAGTGACCAAAAGGGTCATTAGCACAGGGACCTGTTTGGATGTAGAGAAGTAAGGGTGAAGAAAACAGTCTAAATTTCGAGTTTTTACTGTGATAGGTTTTGCCTAGTGATAATGAAACAAGGCCTGGCGAAGAATGAAAACGATCAAGTGGCCTATTTCTAAAGGTCCATTTGGATGTAGAGAAATGGAGAAAGAGAGACTTTTAAGTTTAAAATCTCTACTGTGGACAGTTTTCTCCAGTTATTTTCTCTGCCTCTTTTCCCTACATCCAAAGAAGTCAGGCATGTAGACCCTAAAGTGATAAAAAGGGCTATTTTCAAGGCATGTATAATAAGCTCATAGGAGCTTTTCCTAAGTCAGGCATAGTGCATATAAGCTTTAACCTACACACACTACCAGTTCATACCCTGAAAAGAAGAAAGCCACATGAATAAGTGAGAAAAGGATAGTAAAGCAGTTTGTTTTAAAGAGAAGAAAGAGAGTATCACCTTATCGAATATGGTAAAATGAGCACCATGTTATTATCCTCCTTGGATCAGTAAAAAAAGTCATCTATTGCCGATGCAGCATCATCAAGATTCTCATCTCTAGTGGGCCACACCACTCCAGGAGCCCTTAAAAAGCATGTGAATCTTGATGATGCCACACCAGCAAACACTGACTGATCTCTCGAGTTCTTCATACACCATCATCACCAAATTGAAAACAACGTAAAAAGAACTCTAACCCAAACCCTAAAAACAAAACCCATGTGATGCAAAATAAAGCATAAAACCACTTGAGAAACAAAACGCACTTCAGAAACATGAAGACAATGACATATATAAAAAAGCCCCACTAAAGTATAAAGATCATTGGGTTGTAAAAACAGATTAAAACCATAAAACATGAGATGAGAGAGATGGAGACATGAAAGTGAATAGGAACAGATGTTTTAGAAGAAGAGGGGCTTGAAGGAGCAAGAGGAGAGGTGATTGAGAGATGAGAGAAAGTGGGTATAAATATAGAAGTGTAAAGAGAGGGCAATGAATACATACAGGGAGTGACAGGAGGGTTATTGTACCCACAACAGTTATCAATCGCAATCGTCAGTGCTAAAAACCAATACAACCTTCAATCCCTACTGCGTTGGGCCACTTGCTACTTATGTAGAAAATTGAAAATCTCTCTTAAAGAAGAGAGAGAACTATCTATTATTAGTGGGGTTTAGGTTCGAAGAATCGGTTGCGTCCTCCACAAGCATTAAACATGGACTGAAATGAGAGGCTCCACCGCCAAAATGGTGGGGGACTTCTTTTTTGGGATGCTCCTCAGTTTCCTTTTTATGTCCTAAGTTTCTGCATTAGTCCCTCAATTATTGACTCTATTTTTTCTCATGTTTATAATGGAAACCCTAAATTTCTAATTTGAACTGACTTTTAGCCACCACTATTTAAAATATTTGAATGGGCTCACCCATGATCAATTCAACTAGTTTACCCACATGCTCCCCCACCCCACCCCAAATGGAAATCAACAATTGTCCAAAGGTCACTGCAATGAGTGTAACCCATAAATTCATGATGTGTGATATGAGAGCCTTAGAGCACAATATATGAATTTTGAAAATGGGTTTTAAGAAATTGGAGTTTCTTAAGTGGAGGCAACCTATATTAATTTTTTTAAATTACTTAACCTATATTGTTAATTAGTGACAGATGTAGTTCCTGTTTTAAGTTTTCACTCTTATAATTTTACATGCTTGGTGAAGTGGTTTTGCTTTTTAAGGTAATGATCATGTGCAATTCTTTCTATTTGTATTTGAAAAAAGAAAATATATATCTCTTTATAACTGATTGCCAGCTCATGCACTATAAAGATTCTTTTCAAAATCTGATGTGATTGGGATTTTTATTTTGAATAGTAGGTGCTCATCTCTGCAACAAATTACTGTTAGGGTTGATATTTTTACTGCTAATTTTTCGACTACTATTGCTACCGTCCTCCCTTTATATTTCTTGAAGACTTTCTAGTTTCTGTTGGGGTTATTTGGACATAGGAACTCCACTGCTGTTGTCCAATGTATATTTTTTAATATTCTCATTTTAATGGCCTAGTGGAGGATTTTAGGGATGAATTTAGGGATGAAAACGATGAGGGCTTTTGTCCGCATAAAATACACAAGAATTCACGTTCAAATAAGCTCTATTATCAGATTTTATATGAAGTGAAGAGTGAAGTAATAAAGGTGGAGATGTAAGTGAGACCTTGACATTTTACATTTTTAACCATTTTTAGACATTGAAATCTCAAATACGTATTCAATTACATAAAACAAATAGCTGCTTAAAAGGTTACAATAGATAACTAATTAACTTCTCTTGAAACCCCATTTTGTGTTTTGAGTGTATACTATATCTTTCTCTTGAAAATTACAATACCAATGTTCTAATCCCGCGGGATATGTTTCTGTCCACGTGCAGTGCCATACACATGAGAGGGTTTATAAGGTCCCTTTAATATTTATTTTTCTGCTATTCATTAACAGCTCAAGCTTCTACTATTACAAGTTCTTAACAGAGCAATCCTACATTTACATCCTCATTTACTCCTTAGTACTTTTTGTGGTTCAAATTTATCTTCGATGTGGCCGACATCACATCATGGATAAACGTGAACCACAAAAGACGATAGAGAGTAACTGAGGGAGTAAATGAGGTGTAAGTTTAGCAATTCTTTTATTCATATGATATCAAAATCAATTAGTTGAGAGTTCGAATGGCCAAAAAAATGACTCAATGCTATAAAAAATTGTGTGTCACTAAAAGTGAACCAACCCAGTTCCACCTGAGGGGAAATATTAAAGAGTAGGCTCAACTTAATGGAAAATATTGAAAAGTATTTTTGCCGCCACTACTAATGCAAGTTTTAGTACGAATAAGTAGCTAAAGAAATTTAATAGAATTCTGATAAAAATTCCTTCTCTATGCTATATAAATGCTCAAATACATGTTATTTCTTCAATTAACGTGTGAAAGCATCTTCACTGTGCACTAATTGTGTGAATGATGGAATCAACTCTTTGCCTACATCTCACTTTTCACCACTTCTGGGGCTCTATCTCAAGGCATAACTAATCAGTGGTTTAAAATTTGAACTATAGGTTAAACCATTTGACTGAGATGGTTCAATCTAACTAGGGTTGATCACTGGCCATCTAGGTTCAAAAATGAGATCGTAAATAAAAAAGTAACATAAGCAATAAATGAAAACATTCATTTATATCAAAACTTGTCAATATTTTTGGTCAATAACAATCCGACAAAATCGTGTTTACTAATATCAACATAACTAATTGAGAAAATGAACATAAAAAGTGTCACAGTTGAATTAATATATTTTCAAATTCAAAGATGATCTTTATTTGAACACAATATCTCATTATTTTTTTCATATGTTATATTAAAGTAAATAACATCTTACAACTAACTCTTCCAAAAGCAAAAAACAAAAAACATCTTACAATTAAAACATGGATCAGGATCTTCTAACTGCTTTATTAAGGATTTGTTATTTTATAACTCTACAAGATAGGACATTTGGATAAGTTTATAGATGGATTTGTAGTTGGCCTCTATATCACTCTGAATTTGAGTTAAGCTGAGTAGCATATCTGGTCATAATCAGAATCCAGCAAATTTATCAATTGATTTGAAGTACAAAGCAACCATAAATTTACCACCTGCATCGATACAAATGAGAATTGATGGTTGAGTTGGGCATGGGTTAGGTTTGCTAGCTAGACAAGGCGAGGAACTAAGTGCCATCCCAGTTTGAATCTTTTGGCCTATCTCTAAGGAGAGCGACAAATCCTCTAACTGATAGCTTTAAGCATTGCGAAAAAGTAGAAAAGAATTACAGGGTTGCTACAAACGCAATAAGGACAATGTCAGCTTGGATCAAGCAATAGATGCAAATCCTTATTTGTCTACTAGAGATCAGCCACATAAGTTCACTCTTTATAATCTCATAGCAAGGATGGAGACCCTAATGGAAAAGATGGTGGTGGATGATTTATCTCTATACTTAGCTTATTGGCATTGAGATGCTTTACAAACACCTTTCTATATGTATTTATAGCATCTTGTGTAGTGAATGATAGACTCTAATTCAAGTTAAAATAGGATAAGGAAGGAGAGTTAAATTAGACTCTCTCAATTGGAGTTTGAATCTTATGAGGATTAACACATCCTCTCTTTATCGAAATAAACTATTTGTGAGTGGTGTCTTTCTATGTCAGCCGGGTCCACCTACATGCAAACGCAAGTGGGCCCCAGCATAGATGCTAACACTAATTACATTGCCTCTCACTATAAATTCATCAATGTCACTCACGACTCACCTCTAAAATCCAAACTGGCCGAAATTATCTTATATACATCACACCTTAATGATCATTTAAGATCTTGATTTCCATATTGCAGTTCCAATTTTATATGCAGTAGAAGAAATAAATGAACTAACAAATCAATCAATCACACAAAGACAAGAGGCAGACAAATTTTAAGTGGAAAGCCCAAACCCATACAAAACCACGAATCTAAAAAGAATCAACTATCAAGCGCTAATCACGAACAGTTATAAGATATACTCATAATCTTTTTCCAATCACTTCTTCAACCTAAGGACCGAGCTTTTCTTACACAGCTTCTTACCACGATTCTTCTTCGTCGTGTACTGTTCTCCACTTGTTTAAATCACACCTTGAACACGTAAGATGCTCTCAATCTTCTACAAGAGATGTAGAAACAATATTTTCTAACACAAAGATTCAGATCAATCTCTCTAATGAAACCTCTAGAGAAGTAATAGTCTCTCAAATTAAGGTTTTTACCTTCAGAACAATGAGAGAGGACTCCAATAACTATTCTTAACTTAAAATAGGGAGATCCTTGTTTTGAGGTTGAGAAAAACACCTTTTATATAATACACAATTCATGCCCTAGGGTAATATTCCTTGTAAAATAAGAACTAGCAATTCTATCATAGACAAGAAAATTTTCGTATCAGAAAAATGGGTTTTTACATCTGTATGCTAGAGTCCTTGCATGGCGCTTAAGCCTGATTACATGAGCATTTAAGCGTGCATATAAATTCTACACTTTTTTATAAACTTTCCGTGACCATAACTTTTTCGTTTTACCTTTAATTGATGCAATCTTGAATTCTATGAATATCAACTCGAAACAAACTTTTTAATGGTATATAACTTATCTATATTCGACACTTGATTTGTAAGATATGACATTTTTAATTTAAATACCTTTATTCAACTATTCTAGCGAAGCATACAACAGTCTAATCTAAAAAAAAATAAAAATTCCAATTCAATTAGACTCTGAGTTTTGTCCAACCCAGAAATTAATCAATTACAAAATCCTTAGAATACCTCCACCAAGTCCCGTTTCAATCATAGTTGTGCTTTGGATTGATCATGTGTAAATATGAGGGCTTATTTTTTTAAGCTGTTTTGAATTTATACAAAGATAAATAAAATTTGGTGGAGCTATAATTGTGACCTGTTTTGAATGTATATATATGCAAAGATAAAACACTACACCCCGGCTGCCTCAGAGAATCCTAAGTCCGAACCCTTCGCTCATAGCAGGGAGGCATGTAGAGTGGTTTTTTTTATATATTTTATATATAGGGGTGTGGTTTCTTAGGGGAGAGAGAGAGAGAGAGAGAGAGAGAGAGAGAGAGAGAGATGGGAATTGGTACTTGGGGCGTACAGGTGACAGCCGACAACAGCTCGAATGAAAAGAAATGCTGTCAAATTGCCGTGGAGACTTTGCAACTTTCTCACACTCACAGGGCCCTCACAAGCCTCTGATACCCTTCGGTCATTTTGCCTATCCCCTCCTCTGTATTCCCAACCACCATTTTATCATCTCTTCCTCTCTAATCACTAAGAAAGCATTTTGTCCCCATGCATGTAAAAGGAATTGCATGATCCTCCCATCCATGGTTGGTTAAGATCCTCCTCCAACATGGGTTTTCTTGTTTGGGGCAAGATCTTTCCACAGTGGGACTCATCAGATCCAATCTGCCTGCCACATGCACAAACTCAACCCATCACAACATCAGGTTTCAAGGAAGATATAGTTTTGAAGTGAACCATTAATATGAATTTTATTTGAATTTTCACTTGTTGACCTATGAAAAGTTGATTGGACAAGATGGACCATCACAAATCGAGCCCTTGGAGTTGATTAGTCCCCACTTCCCATCCACCAAACAAAAGAAATAGGTAGACAGGAAATGCAAACCATTGGTTTTTTTTTTATATATATAGAAGGCTTTATAAGAATATCTTGATATTTCAATTTCAATTTGAAAATGGAAGACCTTTGACAACTTTGCTAGTCCTTACTTGGCGGATGTAAAGGTAATGGAAAGAGCTTTCTACTGTAAATTGTAACTGTAAGATTTACAGGATTCATTTTTGTGACGCGTATATTTCCTCTTCAGCAAGAAGATTTCTTTTGAGAGGATTTCATTTTCCTATATCCTCACTTGTTAGCCTAAAATGATGTTTTTTTTATCCTTTGCTATGATGAAGTTTGTCGTATACTCAATAAATAAAAGAGGCGAACTTTTCTCTTCTAAGAAAATGGTTGTACAAATGCACCCATATTATTAATTGTCGGAATCATAAGTTAGATTTAGGACGTAAGATTAGATTTTCAACATAAGAAATACTGGTGTGCCCTATTAGCCCCATTGGAAATCAAAAGGTTTATTAGATTAACAATTTATAGAATTCAATTTTATACAAGAAAATAAAATTTTAGTCTGATCAAAGGAAATGAAAAATGGGCAAGCCGGATAATAAATATAGAAGTACATGGTTCCAAATCATTGCTTTTTAATCATAAGCCGAGAAAGCAACATTCATTGAGACCAATCTATTATATATCACCAATTGACTCAACCCATCCTCCTTTATATTGTTGGATGTGTGAGCTCACCTAGTCCAGTACAACTCACACAATCCACCTAAGTCTCTTGACCATCTGAATTATGTTGAGGAGTCGAACCTTAGTTGTTATTATAGATAGGCGCCTCACCAATGAGCTAACAAAAGATTGGTAAAGCCTCACCTATTCATGATGTCTTTCATTCTACTGTCATGCCTTTCTTATGCAAACATGCCTTAACTGTGAGAAACTCATGGGTGCTTTGAACTTTCTTTTTATCATGAAATAGACGTGTGCTCCATTCTGCTCTAGTGTGGCTGTCTCTCATGGACCCTCCTTCAGGACTCCAGTATTTCAAGGCTCACTTGGAGCCATGTTAATCAAGCTTTTTCCTAGGCAAGTAGCTCCATGGAGAGAATGCGAGCTCGAAACTATAACCTTTGGTTCTTCGGCTGTGGTCCTAACCGACTTACTACCCCTCAGGGTTAAATAACAAGTAGGTAAGTAAAGATTTAGTTTATACCAATTCTTGGTTGTTAGTGAGTGTGAGGGGATTGAATTTATCATATAAGGCCCTACATCCTTAAAAAAAATAGGATCCACACAATGTCTCTTGTGATAGTTGTCCTCACCATGCCTCAGCCTTATTATTGCTCATAGAGTGCACTTTGACGCAAGCAAATTACTAATATGAATCTATGCTAATATAAGTTCTACTATCTAAATGCAAGTCATTGGGGAGGTTGAGGATTGTCCAAGTGCTATTGAGGGTAAGAATATTTGGTTGATGATATACAAAGGGATTGTATTGATATATCTTTGCAAAGCAAAAGAAAGCGAGAATAACCTAATTAGGTTGATGTTTTTAAGAATTTGCCTCTACAGGATAATTAGAAAACTATACGACAGTAGACCATTTTTCTTGTACAATGTGCTTCAAATGTAGGCTCAATCTAGATTCTTGACAATCAAGAAAAGTAGGAGATAGCTAGATCTAAATGCAATTCATTGGGGGTGAGATTAAAAATTGTCCAAGTCCTATTGAGGGTATGAATATATGGTAGATGATGTGTAAAGAGATCAGATTGATTATATCTCTGCAAAGGAAAATAAAGGGATAATAACCAAAGGTTGTGTTCTGAGAATTTGCCTCGACAAGAATATTAGAAAACTGTAGACCATAGAGCATTTTTCTTGTACAATGTGCTACGCACGTAGGTTCAACATGTTAGCCAATCCCACTCTCAGATAACTATGGGCCCTACAAATCATGATAGATAATGATTGTTGAAATGTCTCCTACCTCTATAGATCTCTTTCTATGTTTATACCCATCTTGATAATACTTCTCTGTATGAATCCCTAATGTATCAGGATCTTGACTTGTCTACTACTCGTCTGTGTATTATAAATATAAACTCAATACAAGGCTGGAAAATACATATATTGGATGCTAATCTTTCATGATATCAAAGCCCCATCGATCCTTCTTCCTTTTTGGTATTCGTTACCAAAACATTGAGTATATAACTTTGCAACATGTTCAGGCAAACAAACTCCTTAAATATGTCATGGAAGTTTTATTTGTCCAGAAAAATTTATAAAGGATGACAAGAGTGGTACGCTTACATCAATCATCAACCCAGACTATGAACTATGCATAAAACAAGATGCTCTAGTTCTTTTCTGGATTAATGCCACTCTCACACCCTCTGTGTTACAAAGGTGTGGGTCTCCAATCTGTTATGAGGCATGGCAGTGGTTAGAGAAGCTACATCTAATCCAATCGTAGTCTCGGGGTATAGCAATGAAAACAATAATTTCAAATACTTAAAAAAGAGGCCTGCAAGGATTTTTGTATTGGCTAATTTATGAGTTGGACAAAACTTGAATCTATTAGTGTTGTATTTTATATATCTTTTAATATGGATAGTGGTATAAGTCGCTGGATGCTTTGAAGTGAAGAAATCGAAGAAATAGCTATAAATTGAAGTATTTTTCTAAGAATTACTTAGTTTAAAAAGGTCATATCCTGCAAACCAAGCATTGGATAGGGGCAATCTACCTACCGTTAGAAAGGTCATTTCAAATAAATATCCATAAAGCCTAGGATTGCATCAATCGAAGCTCAAACAACAAAGTTACGGCCCCAAAAATTTTGAAAAAATTTGCTTTAAAATTCTTCAAATCAATCGGATAGACATCCAATTGTTTTGACCTGAGACGATAGCCTAATCTGATCGATCAAACCACTATCAGATCGATTGAGCACTATGCAAAAACTCACCGACTTGCACGAAAACCTTTCCCATTTATACCAGAGTTACCTGTTTCGCTCCTACCTTGACTCTAACGCTAACGCAGGAATTGTAAGCTATAAAAAGGGGTTCTCTCTTAACCCTAAGGCATGGAATACAGATCTCTTTGTTTTAAATTGAGATTACTTATTTGGATATCATCTTCTCTATAAGCTTTCATTAAAGAGCTGAAGCTTTGCTCTAGAGATCCTTGTCTTCTTCATCTATGAGCATAGAAGATTGTTGTAAGGAGTCAAATACAACATCTAAAAGGCGTCTAAGTGCTTGGATTTGTAACAAAGATCGGCAGGAGGTCATTGCAGTAAAGGTGCTGAATAAGTAAATCACAAAGTCCTTAGGTTATGCGATAACTGGATAAAAGTTGTGAGCATCTATTATATCTATGGTATGATTTATTGTGCTTAATTTTCAATAGCAGTTTTTTCCCGATTAGGATTTCTACGTAAAAATTGTATCTTCTTAGAGTGTATGATTTTGTTTAATTTTTTTCCGCAGCGTAGTTGATTATTTGTACACATGTATTGAGAGTGATTGCGTTAATCCATTATAGTGGCTCCCCTAAAACCTTTAGGGCCTCTCTATTATAGAATATCTTGACAAAATGGAAGGCATTTCCAATGCACTTAAGGCTATTGGTTAATCTGTTTCAGAGTATGATCTCTATAATCAAATTATCAATGGCCATGGTATGGAATATGATCTAGTTCAGACGTCAATTATTAAATGTGATTCCCCTATCATATTTGAAGATCTTTTTGGCCAATTATTAACATTTGAACTACGACTAGAGTTACACCATTCTACTTCTGTGGTTGAGCAACCAACCATTACCTTGTATAATACTACCAATGCACAAGGCCGTGGACACGGCCAATATAGCCTTTGCAGTCAACTAGGTTTGTCAATTTATACATGATCCACGGTTAAAACATTAGATGGCAGTAAAAAGGATTTTTCACTTTCTTAAAGGGAATATCACACATGGATTGCATTTTGAGAGAGACACTTTTGCACTCATTGCTTATTCAAACTCCAATTAGGCCGGTGACCCTGATGATCGACAATCAACCTCTGGTTATGCTGTCTTTATTAGACCAAATCTTATTTCTTGAAATGCTAAAAAGCAACCGATAGTCTCAAGATCAAGTACTGAAGTTGAATATAGATCATTAGGACTTACTGCTACAGACTTATATTGCATTAAAATGTTGATGCGAGATCTTGGTATTTATCTCAAAATACCACCAGTCATCTAGCTCGCACCAAGCACATAGAGGTAGATTATAATTTTATTAGAGAAAAGGTCCTCAAAAGAGACATTCAAGTTAACTTTGTTAGTTCTATTGATCAATTGGCAAATATACTTACTAAAGGTGTAATAACCCGAGTAGTCCAATAGCCCAATAACTTAATAAGCCTATCACATGGCCCAAAATGCTTAACATACGTAGTTCATTATATACCATATTCATATTTTATTCATAAGCGATGTGGGATGGAGTGTTACAAAAAGTCTAAGCTCCACTCAGTTTCAATTATTAAAAGGCAAGCTACACGTCAAAGATTCACTGTTCAACTTGCAGGGGCATGTTAGCCAACCCCACTCTCAAATAATTATAGGCCCTACAAATCATGATAGATAATGATTGCTGAAATATCTCCTACCTCTATTGATCTCTTTCTGTGTTTATCCATCTTGATAATGCTTTTCTATATGAATCCCTATTGTATCGGGATCTTGACTTGTCTACTACTCATCTGTATTTTACAAATATAAACTCAATACAAGGTTGGAAAATATATATATTGGATGCTCATCTTTCCCAACATAGATGCTTGACAATCAAGGAAAGTAGGAGATAGCTAGATCTAAATGTCAGCTTAGTTGAGTCCAATATAATAGTAAGGATCCTATAAGTGTCCCTACCCCTTGCTTCTCGTGAGTGGAAGAAATGGGACTCACCTATTAAAAAGTTAGCCATTATCCATGTTTGGTATGTTTTCAAATTTTAACCAAATAAAAGTTGATCACGATCTCAATGAAAGATTAAAAATATGATTCTTAAAAAAATAAATAAAAATAAAAACAGAAGAAAATGAGAGGGTGACAACACATGCCCATTGATCCCACGCAAGAACCTATTCATAAACCTGAACCCTAGCCCGTGTTCCCAAAGGTTAAAAAGTGAAAACATCTGTTCCTTCCTATTATTTTTCCATACGTGCACTTATCAATTGTCAAATCTATACTTTTTCAACACATCCCCTGATCTTACCCCATTTGGCCATCATCACCTCTTCCCCCTGTCGTCCCATAATCAAAATAAAAATAAGAGCCCTGTTGTTCGTCTCAACTAAGCTCCAGGTCATGCAATGGAGATCGGACAAACGGGTCTCTGCCAAGCTGTGAAACTGATTCCTTGAGATCTCTCTTTCGTATGTGTGGGTGCCACCTTGTCCTTTTTCATCTTTTCAAACCGACGAGACCCTTGCCTTTTTGATTGCTTGCTTCTTTGTCACCGTCTAAGACATTAGGGTGCATTTAGCATTGTGCATTTGAGATATTTTTATGTTCCTACAAAATAAGCGTACAGTAAACATATTTGGTATGTACAAATCATTATTCTTCAATTCAGTCTCACTGGAAGAAATCTCAAAATCTTAACCCACATAAGAAACTCGGAACAAAAACTTTTTTTTTTAAATCTAACTTGCCGATACATTGATTCCTACTTATCTCAAAGTGATTCTTCTATTAATTTTCTAAAGTGGGTCAGATGTTAACAATTATAAAAGGTGGGTCAATATTATGATTTCTAAATTCTTATAATGATGGGACCACATTATAAATCATTTGATTGCAGGCCGCATTTTATAATTTCTAAATATGAGTTATATGGGCAAAGAATTATCTTTCAGAAAAAATTTTAACCTTTCAAAAAAAGTTTAGTCTTTCAAGAAAAAATAATTAAAATTTTAAAAATGAATTAATCATTCAAAAAAATATTAAATGTTTCAAAAAAATATTTAATATTTTTAAAAATATTTAGTATTTTTAAAAAATATTTAATCCTTGAAAAAATTTTAATCTTTCAAAAAATGTTTAATTTTCAAAAACATATTTAATATTTCAAAAAAATATTTAATTTTTCAAAAAAATATTTAATATCTTTAAAAAATTAATCTTTCAAAAAAAATTAATCTTTAAAAAAAATCAAAAAAAGTGGAGCTACATTTTAGATCTTATGATTCTCTTGCTTTCATTTGTTGGAGAAAATTTTTTAAACCGTTAACAAATAAGTTCCGCATGGTATATTCCCAGTAAAGTATTTTAATACAATGTTGCCAAATAAGTTCTGCAGAGTTTCGTCTCGGCACAATCTTAGCACAACCAGATCTGAGCATAAAATTAGGAAAAACATGGGACAATGCCAAACAGGCTCTTAATGTCGTCCATTTAGCGCCAACAAAATGTCACCCAACCCACTAACTCGACCTATTTTTAACCCATCAAACCCAACCAGCAAGAATCACGAGTCAATGTTTTTTATCCATATAAAGATGGGTCTGGTTAGAGCTAATCCTCCTAACCCGCGGGTTGACCTATTTAATGGCTAGGGTCCTTATCTCATGTATTTAAATATTTTTGGATAATTACAATCAAGGCTTGGATGATGTTAGTTAAATTGCTTTGCATGACTTCAATAGGTATGGGTTTGAGTCTTCGAAATCATTTTTTTGTCTTGCTCAACATAAGTAGCTAAGAAAAAGGTGCAGGGTCAAGTTAGTCAAGTCAGGTCAAGCTGATCTGACCCACACTCTATACAGCTTAGGCGGGTTAGGCTGACCTGTAGTAACATGGACATGGGTTGTAGGTTTGCAACCCATCTCCAAAATGGGCCTGGCTCGGGCTGGGTCCAAAAGGTTGGCTCCGCCTCTGACCCGACCCGTTTGTCAGTCCTAAGTCTATACAGTCTGGAATGCGGTTTGGCTCTTTCCCACAAGGGCCGATATACATGTAGCCCACAAAAGAGCATAACGGCTTCATTGTCTGTGTCAACAACAATATCAATTTTTTTTTTTTTTTTGTGACTATCTCCAATTCCATAGAACTTGAAGCATCTGCGGATAAGTTGTATTTATTGCGGCATTAAAACTCTAAAAGTGTCATTCAGACTATTTGGAAAATTTTATGTGAATCTATATATTTTCGTTGTTTTTCGAAAAATAATAGCAATGCAATGTTTTCAAAGTCTAGAGAGCAATCAAATAATTTTTAGATTTTTATCTTTATTTCTAATAGTTTGCCATATAATATTTTTGGATAATATTCAAGTGCATATATCCCTCACCAACATGGTGAAAGACACTCCTTTTTTGGAAGGTATTAATGTGCAAAAGAATAAAATCATTATACATTATAATACATTTTTTTACCTTGTTAGGTGTAAAAAAAGAGGTGTCCAAAATGATGAATGATGTATACACATAAATATCCCCCAACATTTCAGAAAAGTTTGCTTATGCTACTTTTTTCTATGTGACAAGTTTGTTTGCATTTGTTTCACAAATTTTGCTCATTTAACGTTTACAACTAAACAACCATACAAGTTCATTTTTTTCATCAGCTACTTTATGCAAAAAAAAAATAAGAGAGACTTTTCACCTGTGAAGAAACACCTTTCTTGGGGTGCATATAAGTTATCTATTATTAAAATTTAATTAGTAATAATTTAATAAGGAGAATTTTCTCCTAGCTTTTATCAAATGACATGTACACTACCTCTTTATGCGGCAGCCTACTAGCCCACCTTTGATGAGTGCAACTCCTTTCACACTCTTACCTTCAATGTTCTAACATGATCCTTGATTTTATGCTCATCAAACTCTTTCTAACTGATTATTGAATCTTAAAATATTCTCTAGTTAACAGAGTATTAGACTTAATGGATGTTAAATCAAGTGCTACGATAATCTAACGAGACTTATTTTATGCAAGACCTTTCCATCCATTCCATTCCTCTATTATAAGAATGCATCTAATTGGCCCCATGATCTACCCACAAATGCATCTATACAATGCCGTCTTCCAATTTAATAATTGTTTGCATGCTTAGATAAGAATTCCAAAACCTTTTCTATTGTTAAGTCTTTTCCATTCAAACGTAAAAACAAAGTAACATCATTGCATTTGAAAAGTGGTAAATTTACCCTTGTGATTTTCTCAGCTCCTCATGCAAATAAACAGTAGAGGAGAATTCTAGATAATGCTCCTCTTAGTTGCACCCGATTTTTTTTTTTTTAAACGGGCCACCTATGATCAACTCATACCCATCAACACATTTACTCCATGGAGGAAGATTGTCCCAGTCTGAAAATTGATCTGACTATTTTTGGAGGTTGGATTAAAGCCATCGAACTTTCAGGTTCTACAATTGAGAGCTGGGTTATTTGATAGATGTGATATTTGGTCCACCCATGGTCATGAGATGGGCCCCACAACAGGGATGTCCCAGGAGAGAGAGAGAGAGAGAGAGAGAGAGAGAGAGAGAGGACCCAAATCCCTGTCCTCTGTGCCTGTGGTCAGTGAAGTTAAAAGATCGAAGGTGACGCACTTAGAAACCTCTTCCTACTAGTACTGATTCTCTGCACTGTATCTTTGGTTTGGTGATGGATGATGACTTGGTCTCCCTATCATGCCTCATTTGCTCCTGCTCTTCCTCTCTTTTTTATTCCATTCTGTAATAGATGCAAACATGTCCGTCTCGTGCATTCATTATTCCTCTGCATGTCTGTACCATTGACATCACCACATGTGGGGGATGATGCAGTTTTACTGAATTTCCAGAATTTTGATCCCAACCCTAACATCCATTGGTGAGCCCACCTTTGAATCTAAACCAATCAAAATCACACCCCCATGCGTGATGGAGGTGCACCAATTTCTCTGATCTTGACCATTACATTCATCGTGTGTGGAGATACATTGTGATTCCAACCATGGTTGGAGCAAAACTTTGGTCATGCCAACAAACAAGAAAATATTGATTATGAGTGGTTTAGATTTATAAGTAAACCCAAGAAATGGATTTATGAGTTAATTAAAATTTGAATTTTCATTGGTTGGCAATAGGATGGTAATGGGTCAGGTTTAAACAAAGACTCATGCGAACTCTTTCTTATTATTTTGGTAATCCAACTAAAGGACTTAGACCCTGCAAGACTCACACAAGGGTGATAATAGAAACTTACATATATAAAGAAATACAACTCACACACATGAGGTAATAAAAAATCACATACAAGTTCGAAACCTGAACCTTCCAATGAGAACCGCCACTCCTTACCACTCGGGTAAGGAGTTGTTCTCATCAAATCTCTTTTATTAAGTGTAGTTTCAAGTTTTGTTGTTCCACCCTTATTTATTTATTACTAAAGGCATAAACAAAACTCATGTGGTGCACGTGGTGTTGGATGCTAATTAACTTACAATGTGTAAGAAGAAAATGTGGTGTGATCTCTACCACATTCATCAGTCATGTATTTATATTTTAAGGTTTTTAGCTTTAAGTTCAACTGACTTAAAGAAATACAACTCACACACATGAGGTAATAAAAAATCACATACAAGTTCGAAACCTGAACCTTCCAATGAGAACCACCACTCCTTACCACTCAGGTAAGGAGTTGTTCTCATCGAATCTCTTTTATTAAGTGTAGTTTCAAGTTTTGTTGTTCCACCCTTATTTATTTATTACTAAAGGCATAAACAAAACTTATGTGGTGCACGTGGTGTTGGGTGCTAATTAACTTACAATGTGTAAGAAGCAAATGTAGTGTGATCTCTACCACATTCATCATTCATGTATTTATATTTTAAGGTTTTTAGCTTTAAGTTCAACTGACTTAAAGAAATACAACTCACACACATGAGATAATAAAAAATCACATACAAGTTCGAAACCTGAACCTTTCAATGAGAACCGCTACTCCTTACCACTCAGGTAAGGAGTTGTTCTCATCGAATCTCTTTTATTAAGTGTAGTTTCAAGTTTTGTTGTTCCACCCTCATTTATTTATTACTAAAGGCATAAACAAAACTCATGTGGTGCACGTGGTGTTGGATGCTAATTAACTTACAATGTGTAAGAAGAAAATGTGGTGTGATCTCTACCACATTCATCATTCATGTATTTATATTTTAAAGTTTTTAGCTTTAAGTTCAACTGACTTAAAGAAATACAACTCACACACATGAGGTAATAAAAAATCACATACAAGTTCGAAACCTGAGCCTTTCAATGAGAACCGCTACTCCTTACCACTCAGGTAAGGAGTTGTTCTCATCGAATCTCTTTTATTAAGTGTATTTTCTAGTTTTGTTGTTCCACCCTTATTTATTTATTACTAAAGGCATAAACAAAACTTATGTGGTGCACGTGGTGTTGGGTGCTAATTAACTTACAAAGTGTAAGAAGAAAATGTGGTGTGATCTCTACCACATTCATCATTCGTGTATTTATATTTTAAGGTTTTTAACTTTAAGTTCAACTAACTTAAACCCAAATCGGGTGGGTCAAATTTGGATAAGATAAACGGTTTGAGTTTACCCCTACTGGTACCAAACCCACCCCATATGCATTACCAACCCTAGTTGGTTATTAAACAATCATTCTTTGATGAGATCCTTTTTCATCTTAAGAAAAATATTGTAGATGGCTAAGCTTAATTGCACAAGTTGTAGATCATCCTTTCCTCAACAATAAATACTCCCACCATATTAGATATTCATGGCTAGCAAATTTGGACTTAAGATAAAAACAAGCCTACATCTTCAAGTGTTAGACTCCCGTTTGTAGAACCTATGTTCAACCCTATATGTTCACCCTGACACTATACAATTACAACAAAAGGCAAAAGAGTACTAAATGATGCAATGAGAGCCTAAATTTATAGGCTTTATTGGGCCAATAACTTAGTGAGCCTGTCACGTGACCCAAAATATTTAACTAAGTTACTAATAGTAACCTATATAATTTATTATATACCAGACTCATATTTCATTCATAAGCGATGTGGGATGGGGTGTTACAATCATATTTCATTCATAAGTGATCTAAGATGGGATGTTACAAATCCCAAGTGTCCATTTGGTTGGTGTGTGTGACTGTGTGAGGTCGGTGAGGTGGTTTCTAGTCACCTTCAATAGTTTTAAGCCAATGAACCCAATGATTAGGAACCGATCCGTTAGGGCGCGAGAACATTCGAAGTCCCATCTTTAGTGAATGAGTTATAACTGCAATTGTTATTTCAATTCCTACAAAATTCTTCACACATTATCTACCAATGACAACCAACTTTTTTGGCATGGTCCCGATCAAAGTAGTTCGTTGCATACTGGCCTATTTTTTTTTTTATATGACCCAGCTTATTTCTAGCCAGGCCTTCAAATCTCTTTGGCCAGTGGCCAAACTATTCCCTTGGAAGTGCATGGCAACATATAGGGATCTTCAGTACATACTAGAACTCTAAGCTCAAGCCCAAGCCCAAATCCATGCCCTTCCATACCAATATAATGGAGTTAGTCAAAGAAGCATATATAAAAGCCATTTTTTTTCTAACATATCCATTGCGGGATTCTAGTAGTAATGAGACCTAAAAGTTTCTTTACTATTATGGAAATCAACTTTCGGCTTCTTTCGTGATTTTTTTTTTTTTTTTTTGTCTGAAACATAGATGTCTTTCCAGATCTATGGATATGTAGGTTAAGTCTTTTTTTTTTTTAATGACTTAAGGCATCCCTCACCAGCCCAACCTTCGTACCTTTAACCTCCAGCCCAGGGGTCATCCGATTCTGATAAGGAAAGACTATTTCCAAGGAGGTTAGCCTTTCTTCAAGACCTATATAATCACAATTTGGTTCAACTAATCTCTGACTCATGTGAAAGACCTCATTAAGTACCATAACCACCAACCACCTGCATGGAGTTTCACTAAGCTCCGCCTACACTGTGATGAGTCCATAGCCGACCTTACATGATTACCTTAACAGGATCTGACCTGCAACGTTTGGGCTAATGAACCAATAGGACCTTGTTCCCCCAAAACCATTTGTGGATCTCTTCACAGTTCACACTTTCATCCACAATGTCATACCTTCCCGGGGAAAAAAAAATCTCGCTCCTTTACTCCCTTCCCTTCCATCAAAGCTAAGATTCTCCGCTTACAAAAAAAAAAATCAAAGCTAAAATTCTATCTATGATGATCTTAGACGTGAGTGGTCCTCATGACCACATGTCTAGTGATGTAGGGTCCCGCTTTAAGTCCATTAATCATGATATGCTTTCCCCTTTAGTTTGATTTTAATAAATTTATTTTGGATTCAATTTTAGGAAGCCTCAATCCCTTAAGATTCTTGTTTGATCTTAGAGGGAAGTAAGAAAACTTATTTTTAATAGGACTCTCTTTGATGGAAAGAAATTGGTCCACGGTCATCAATAAAAATGATTTTTTAGTCCTCTTTTTTTAGCTTACATGGTTTTAAAGTACCCATTAATTCTTATGCATATTGGAGTGGGCAATAAGGAGATAAGAGAAATCCTATTTGACAAAAGCGATCCAATATTACTCGTTATCAATTTTGTTTAATGCATAAATCTAAATCGATATGTTTGATTCCATCAAAACCGATCTAAGCCAAATTTTTTATCAAATTGAGCCTCTTTGCCTTTGTTGTACTTCTTTTAGTGAAATAAAAAATCATCTATTCTGGTCTTTCCATTTAATCACCACCCACACCTAGGCATTTGGATTAATTACAACTTGGTTCATTTTGGAAGAGATGCAATGAATATCTATTTTGTCATCATCTCATGGCTTTTTTTCCTCTTTCTTTCTTTCTTTCTTTTAAAAACCCTAAACTACTACCACCAATGGCAAAATGCAATGACTAGCCGTGCAAAACAACTTCACTACCCAACCCACTGGAACTATTTCATTGTCAGAATCCCACATCGAATATGATCGAATGTGTCATGTACTTTTAGGTAATTTACTACAGGGGATGGTGGGTGTAAAAAAATGAAGGTATATATCTCTTTCGAGTTTTTCGATGTGTGACGGGTTTCGTCTTAGCACAAATATTGATGATTTTAATTTTGGATTGACCAAAAAATACGAGGGCAAACAATTGAAAGCCTTTCTTTGGCCCAATATTTGATGATGAACAGAATCTTATCAATAGATAACATGATTTTGATCCATGGATAACATGATGATTGATTGGTTTTATCAAAAGGATGGCGAAATCTGTGGCTGCGTCACTCTTACATATCTCCAATGGTAAACCAGCTCATTGAGGTGACTCAAACTCAAGTCTTGTAAATTTATGTTCCATGTTTGTTTATAGGCAATGTTTGCTCTGAACCGTTCAATATACTTAGAACACCCAAAATGCCTTAAGATGTGATGTTTGAGAATTGAAACCTTAGAATTCATTACATTAAATTTAAATATATTCTTAATGGGCCGTACTGCATGATCCTAACCGTTCATTGTGTTAGGGACCTGCCTTTTACTCCTTAGATGTTTTTGGGGATCATGGTCCTGCTAGATTTCCTAGATCATCATTGGCCTATCCAGCACGCATATCTCATTCCATGTGTTAAGAGGGGAGAAAACAGGAAGACAAATATAAAAAGTGGGGAGCTGGTTTCAAATGTTAGTGGGCAGCAAACAAGCTGGTCCAAATCAATGGAACTAGCTGCTTTAGACTTCAACGTTGATGCTAAATGGGCGGCACGGGCATCCTTTATAACAATTGGTTGAGTTAGCTTTTTTGTTTTTGGTACCCCGCCCAAGGGGCCGAGGACCCAAGAGAGTGCCTATGCATACAAAAAGATAGCTCCACTCACGTGAGAAACGAGCCCAAACGTGTGGGAAGAAAAGCTCATATAAATAGGAAGAGAGCTCGCACACGAGTGAAGAGGTGGCCTATCTAGGGGTTCGAGCTGGTGTACATAGAATTCGAAATCTTGGCAGTCAGGTGAGAATTGCCACCCTATACTACTTTGCTAAGGAGAGGTTGAATTAGTTACTTTAATGGTTTGTGCAAAAATGAAGGATGTCTGTACAAATTAAATTTACTCCTTTGTTTCCACCCCATTTAATTCGTATTTTGTTTCTAGGAAAGATGTCCTTCGAAATGAAAAGTTTAAGGTGGAAAATGTGACTAAAATGCAGCAAAGCCCATATCAAGCCTTAGGATTTAAATGCATTTAGTTTATAAGAAATAAAATAAAATTAAAATTAAAAAAATAAAAATAAAAACCAAACAAACAAATGAATGACTTTAAGCCCACTGCTTGACATATTTTTTGGGTCAGGCTAGACACGGCCTATGCATAACACATTAACACTATGTTTTCCATGGACTTTGTACGGAGCTGATGTTAGTTTTTGGGAGTCCTAGCGAATTATGAAAAAAAAAATTTTTTTTTTTTTTGAGCGGTCTTAATCGCTAGCTAACATGGATGGTCCTAGTGTCAAAATTAACTGGACCCAACAAATAATTGGTAGGGGTGTTCACAAATGGCCCACAGACTCTAGCCCACAGAGTACTGAATTTGGGCTGTGTATTAGATGTGGGACCTGGTCCAAGCCTTTTTCAGCCAAAAAATTAAACAAGGTGGGACTCTGCTATGTATGCTTTTAGGCCTGTTCAGCATGATCTACGGGCCTAGGAGAAATTCTAAAGCATATGGGTTAGACATTAACATAAAGTAGGCCCAGTAAACAAATGTTTTGGGCCTTTAAAGATTAGGCTTGATGTAATGGCCAAGCCAGGGCCCTGAAGAACAATAATAATTGTGTTGGATCGTAGCCCATGATTTTACTTTTCCCTGTTAATCGTCAACAAATTGAGCAACTTTATCGGTACAAAACCCAACAGTATAAAGTAGGCCCAGTACCATGAAAAGGTAAAACTAGGCCAGTTTGAATATTTTGGATTGACCACAGACGTGAAAACATTAAGTATTTTTTTAGAGAAAACAAAACCTATATATATATATATATATATATATATATATAACCCTAGAGCTCACACAGAGAACGACCCTCATATCAGGTCCCAGGGCCGGCGGGTGGAAACATATGTGGTTCCGCAACCGGACCTGTTTAGATAATGGGTCCAAAATAGGAACGGGAACTGGATCCATTAACTTATCGGAACCAAAACAAGGCTCCAAATGTGGTTCATTTCAGGTCAGAGCCTTCAGGTATTTGGAGAACCAGGTAACCATTTGCAACTATTTAATCTTTTTTGCAAGTCAAATACGGGCCAAACCTGTTAAGTTGTTAGCTTGAGCCCAACCCACTTCATACAGGTTAAGAAACCTGACAATGACCAATTTTATGGTTGGGTTCCACGGTTCAAATATGGGGCAGGTTGAGGTCGGGCCAGTGGCAGTCAAGCTTTTCCACCCCTGCAAGAGATTGGATTGGCCTCTTATGGAAGTCATAGATGCATGAGGATGTGGGGAAGAAGAGAGGATTTTCATACCACCACCCGCCTATTTCTCATATTTACAGAAAACCATTTTTATTCTCAATTTTTGGATCCAAGTACAAGCACCATAGTCTCTTCACAATGTCAACTGCCTTACAAAGGAATGATTTTCATTAAAAACTTCCACAATTTATCATTGGCTAGTTAACCTTGACACTAAACTATGATATTTAGACTACTCTTAAAGTTATTGTAGTAACTTATCATTTTGATTTGAGCTCTGCTTATAAGGTCAGAAAACTAAAATGATGTATGGGGTCACTCCCTTTTTAAGCCCTAGGAATTTAGGATCATCTGATCATATCTTGAACGGGCAGATTTTGCAGATTTTTCTTACATGTGATTCACACCATCTTATAGAAATTAGTGCTAGTCCCATGAGGATTCTCCGTGACAATTCTGTCAAATGTGACTAGGGTAATCTCTCTCAAAAATGGTAGATTGTAGATTTAGGGTTCTGTACCCGTCCATAAGAGCTTTCAGGTGTTTCCTCCTCAATCGTTTAGTTGATTCAACGATTGCATATCCCTTTCATAAAGTTTTCAATAGTTCTCTTATTCAATTATTTACTCAAATAGATTATCACTTATCCGTTAGGATAGCTTTTAAGCCAATGGATCTTCTCTAACTCTTCTAGGGTCTTTTTGTTTTATGTGATTGAATTTTTAGGATTGTATTTCTACGTCTCTAACTGTTTTGGAGTCTAATTTATTTCATGTAATTGAATTCCTAGGAAATGAATATCCAGCTCTATTTTATTTCCTTTACTACGCACCTCATAGCCTCCGCCCCTAACCTCTTTGATCAACCTTGGTGGAGCTAATTTGACCATGAATCCATATGAACCCATATGCAAACTAACGGGCCAGGCACTAGGATAAGCAATAGGAATGAGAAACCAACCATTTTAAGGCCCCACACATCAATGGGATGAAACGAAAAGTGGCATGTAATATCATTTTGGATTAATACAAATATTAAATAACGCCCACAAAGAGAACACACAAATAAACAAAGCAAGAAAGAAATAATAATGTAAGTTTAACTAAGAACCTAAGAAGCAGGTGCCAAAGCAAGAAAGAAATAAGAAGTGATCATAAAAGAGTAGTTAGTACAAGTACTACTCCAAACTGGGTGCCTCCTCAGTTGGGTTGCCCTCAAAAATATCCGAACTGGAAGCATCCGGTTCCTCCAACAACTCTCTGGATTGAATTGACTCCTTGTACACTGGGGTCTGCTTGAAATCAGTGGCACCTTCATTGTAAGTTGCCACAGCAATCCCACAAGCAATCAGTGCAAATCCAATGCCAAAGGCCCACTGATACTGAACAAAGAACCCGAAACCATTCCACTGAGGCCCCTCCCAGAAATCTGGCTTGTCTCCTGGAAGCTCAGGCAACACATACCCATCATCCACTTCTCCTACCAAATCTTCTAGCTGTT
The DNA here is from genome assembly GCA_037013555.1 of Sextonia rubra. NCBI lineage: Eukaryota > Viridiplantae > Streptophyta > Magnoliopsida > Laurales > Lauraceae > Sextonia > Sextonia rubra. Next base: position 131,331,847 of record JASUAD010000001.1, read on the forward strand.
GCTGCTCTTCTTGATTTGGGTCTTGTCTTGTGGTGAGGCCCCCACCGTTCTTGGTCCGGTTCTCGAGCTTACTTGTGCGTGGTGAAGCCCTTCTGGCTCGAACAACGGTGGAAGCTGATCTTAGTGAAGAAGAAGAACAAAGAGCACTGACAGTAGAGGGGTGTTGGTGGGGGCAAAAGAGTTTGGGATGGGTTTGGGCTCTATAGCTAAACAAGTTGGTGGTGCTGCCTATACATAGAGCCATGATCTGGTATGGTTTTTGAGGGGGTTTCCTTTTTTTTTTCAAAGGGAAGATGGGTTTGGATGCAGGAGAGAGAGTGGAGAATGGGTGTGTGGATGAGAAGACACGATCTAGATAAGATATTTTTATGGATCTGAACTCTGAAATAGTGGGCCTGAGAAGATTTGAGAGCTAGATATGAGATTTTTATGTATATGAAGTAGTGGGCCTGTGGGTTGCTTCTATGGGCTTGGATATCATTTTAAACAGATTTAAACTGGATCGAGACATCAGCTGTAAGAGGGCATGCTCTCTGCTGCTCTTCAAGTGTACGTGGGTTGTATTGTGTGCAAGAGGGCTTTTAAATTTGAAACCTTTTGTTATCTACTCCTTTTATCTCTCTAAAGGAGGTGGAGCTTCCAAAAAATACAGCATTTGACACCTATTGCTAGCTTCCACCCATGTTAGAAAGCAGAGGCAATGCATCTTTTTTCTGCAATCCCCTTCTCACTTGGTAGTTGAGAAGTAGAGGGGTAAAAATAAAAAGAGGCATTGGTACACTTGACTAGGCGTTTATAATGCCCAGTCAGTTTTTTGTATTTTTTTTTTTATATGAGAGGGTAAATCAAGATATAAACAAATGGAAATGTTATAAGATCGTTACAGCTACTATACCAATCTCCAGATATTTACAATATATATATATATATATGTGTGTGTGTCATTTGATATTATTTTCTAAATTCTGTAGGCTTCAAACACAAGATTCAAATTATCTTTGAAAGGCTAAATACGGTTATGAGGTTAATTTTCAAAGCCTGATAGATTGTGGATCTTAAGAAATCTGAGAATAAATATCAACCAATGATGTAACATGCTTAACTTTAGATTAGTCCATACAAAGCACCATCTTTGTCCTTTTTATTATTTCTAGGGCAACAAGTTACGATCCAAACAATTGGAAATATTCACAAGAGCAAACATAGTTATGGAACAAAATTTCAATCTTTACATCATAATCAATTTTGAGATATTTGAAAAAAAGTTACCTATTTGATATTATTTTCTGAATTTTATGGGCCCCAACTACATGATCAATTTTGTTAGATCTATTTGGAAAGGTAAATACAATTATGAGGTCAAATTTCAAAGCTTGACACAGTGTAAATCTCGAAAAATCTATAAAAAAAAATTTCAACCATTGATTTAAAATAGATCCTTGCATTACCAAACACTTTTTTTTTTTATTCTAGCCTCTTTTTTTATGGCTTTTCTCTTAATGGCCCTATTTTGAATGAGTCTATAATAAAAAGAATAGTGATACTAAACAAGCAATTAATATAATACTTAATGTGTCCCTTGACAGTATAATAAATGTGTCCATGGGTCCCAACTTTTGGAAATCAAAGTAAGTCAAAAAAAATAAATAATAAAAAAACCCCTACAAGCGTATGGGGGTATGAACAAGTTTAATCCCATCAAGAGTTGATCCCACCGTACAATCAACTATTTGAAAAATGTGACTAAACAAAATCTTATGCATTAGTCATTATCATGTTTTAATAGGCTACAAAAGTCTGCAATGGAATCTGGATGATGCAAAGAAATTAGAAAGAGAGCCTAGATCTTTTGAGCCTCTAATTTGAGAATTTCAAAGTTGAAGGAATAGAACTCTATAATCGAGCCTACCTATTGAAAACCATCGCATCTCAAAATGAATGTGCTCATGGTGTATGGCTTTTTTCAAAATCTTACTCTTATAGAAGTAAGATCCAGTATAAGATTGACCATATAATGAATAATGTATAATGTATAACAAATATGATTAATAATGCATAAGATAATGTTAATCAATGTCAAAAGGTGAAGCTAATTCCTAGAAGAGTAAAATTTGCCATATCTAATATCAAGGTAAAGGCATTCAATTTGAGTGGATGAGATTTCCAAAAGGTAAGCTCCACTGCAAGTTCCACTCCTTCAACCCGACGTATGGTGTTTCCAAACTTTTACTCAAATCAAGGTATGTCTTACAATAAAACCAACCTTTTTTTTAACAGAAGATTAACACAATCTTATGTATATCATTAATCATGTTTTCTATTAAATGGTCCAACTTATAGTGCAACAAACTCAAATTAGAGTAAAATTCGAGGTTGCCCAATCAATGAAAGAGAATTCATTTTGAACATTTTGAATTTCCAATAGCTGAGCCCCACAGTGGATTTTCACTCCTCTGAATGATTTCACTAAGTTGAAGACTCAAAGGATACGAACTAGAAAAGAAAGTAGAAAGTTTGCTGTAAGTAATAGAATGAAAAGAATTACAAAGTGGACTCCTATTTTTGTTGAATTTTCTCCTATAGATTGACACGTTCTGCATGAAATGCATCAATATAGTCTATGGACATTCTAGGAGAAAATACCTCTAATTTATGTGGTTTAAAACTAGGAGAAAATATCTCTAGTTTATGTGGCTTAAAAGGAGTATGTATCTCATCCTGCACAAATGATCGCAAGCAACTATTTGTATTTCCCCACTTTTGCTCAACATTGGCTCAATTAAACAACTTATATTATAGACACTACAGTTGGATAATCTGCTCTTCTCCCTTCATCATGATAGGAATTAGTTTCAAGACTAATGGCTCCGTTAGTGAACTAAAAAGAAGCAATGTGTAGTATTTCTTTTTTGCTTTTTTTTCCCCTTTTTAAAATTTTGGGATTAGATTCCAATCCTACATGATTGTTTTAGACGTTTGATATCTTTCTATGTAACTATTCTTATCAATCTCTATATTAAAAAATAAAGTTTTTTAGGTTTCAATTTGAATTCAATGTAAGATTAACCTTGAGAAAATAGTAATTATTCAAAGTAAAATAAATTAAATGAAAATGATTTTGAATAATTAAATGTTGAGAATGGAGCTTGATTGAATCAAGGTTTTAAATGTAAATGTCTTAAACTTTTAAACAAAAACTAGAAATGATGCCTGTTAAGAGTAAGATTTGAATAAAAATTGATTGTTAAACCTTTTTAGAAAAACAAGGAAAGGGTGATTGCTGATAGTGGGTTAAATAAAAAAAATCTAAAAACACTAAATGTTGAGAAAAGAGTTTACATTAAATTGAAAATATTGAAAAGTATAAAAGTGTTAAGACCCTACAAAGCCCAAGAAATAATGACTGTTGAGAGTGAGATTCCAACTCATATTGAATGGTTATTATTATTATTATTATTATTATTATTTAAGACATTCACAGTTAAACCTTGAAAAAAATAAAAATGTTAAATCCTAGAAATAAAATGAATTGGAATTTGTCAAAATATTGATTTATATTGGATAAAAAATATAATTAATATTTTTATAAAAATGAATGTTGAGAGTGGGATTTGAACCCACGCCCTTTCGGACCAGAACCTTAATCTGGCGCCTTAGACCAACTCGGCCATCTCAACATTGATCGTTGGAGCTGATTCTATAATTTTATGTATAAAACAAAAATGCCAACCTCCCTCCCTTTCACTGCTATGCCCGAATATATCCACTTGGTATTTTCATGTAATCACAGCTTGAAATGGTTTTTTTATTTTTTATTTTTTTTCAATATTACCCCTACCAAGTGGGCTGGAACAAGAGGCAATGAGAGCACTTGCACATGGGAGAAAAGGACACCTGCACACGCAGAAAGGAGACTTGCAACTGATCAACCTGGGGAGAGGAGGGCCCCTTATTTTATATAGTTTTGAGATTTTGGAAAGCCAACGGGACCAAACCCTTTAACATCATGCTCAAAGAATGGCACATGGCTGAAACTTTCTGGTCAGGGGGTTCAGGTTACACGGTAATGGGCCTCCAGTCTCAGCCTCTGGACTCTCATGCACATCTGTGTCACCTCATCTATGGTTCTCACTTCTCATGTGCTTGCCAATCCGCACTATCTACATGATGGACTGCATATAGGAAGGTAGAAACATTACCCCTACACATATCAGACAATCACAACCATCAATTGGCCATCAAATAATTAGTTAGGAGAAATTGTTATCACTTGAGCAGCAGAGTTTCTAGGCTGTACTACGTTCAAAATGGATGCCCACAATTTTGCAATGCCTGAACTGTGGTCCATGTGTTTCACTTATTCATTCAACGAACAACCACGGTCGCATCGAATGGTCATGATCGCTTGATCAGTGTGGTTTTAGGCTATATGCTGTCCAAGACATGATCCCCAGTTTGGGCACTCCAGTGAATTGTGTTGCACACAACAGTTGATGAGATATCATCACAAAGCATATGCATTTGCTTTGTGTATGAAAGAAGGCAGATGTAGTTTGGGAGGTGAAGGTGGTGATGCTCTTATTTTAAGAGTGGGTGGACATATGACTCTTCATAAAAGCATTGTTGGCCTTTCTATATTTCACTGGAGAATGAAAATGCCCCTGCCAACATCTGTAACAGAACAAATTTATGGTCCACAACTATCAATAGGTAAAAGGACCCTTTCAAGATTCCAACAACATAGTCAAAAGGTTTCTTCTCTAACATTAAAGAAATATGTTTAAAGTAACAATGACAGTGACAATGTTACACACGTATCCAGCGAGAGGAATTTTGACTGCATAAACCCTTCTGGGGCATCTCGATAATGCCAATCATGAGGTCGTATTGCAGTCTGAAGATTTTGGCATGGAGAAAGGTAAACCAGAGATCAGTACAATCTAATCATCAGAACCATCGGTGGAAGAGCCTGAGAAACTTTGAGGCCCTAAAATAAATGATTATGCCCACCACATTGTCCAATTTCGAGGCAGCTCTAATCCACAACATGGAACTTCCAAATCCACCCGAAAATACTTGATCAGAATGCTTCAAAGTGGACCCCTAAAAAAGTTCATAAGTTTCAAAATTACCATTCTTGTGTAGCAAAATTTCTGTTTCTAATGATGATCTTTAAGATCAAATGCTTTTTTTTATGGAGGTTTGACTTGATAACCAAGAAAAAAAATATTTGGAGATAAAATATGAGCACAAGGGAAGTTGAGTGAATTGGAACTCCCTTGAGAGCTAGGCATCTAACCAACAACCCTCTCTCTCTATGCTTGAAAAACCAACTAGAAGTGCTAGAAATATCTCAAAATATCATCATTTCACATCTACCAGAACTTTGAATGAAAGGGGGTCTTCTAAAGCAGATGCTAAAAACTTGATAATTATCTTAAACCTCCCATGAAAAGAAATAGTAGGACCAAATTACCTGGAGTAAGAAGTGGACTTGAACGCTTCTAATGAGAGTAAAGCTAATAAGAAGTTGATTTGGACACGGCTAATGAGCGTAAATTTAATTTTCTGCTTAAAGTTTTTCCATTTAAAATGAAAATATAAAATAAAACCAAAAACAGGTCCAAATTGTAATTTTATAAGTAGCACAGAATAATAAAATATAAAGGTTTAATTAAATATCAATTATGAGGCATGGCTTCAGAGGTGATGATTATGAGTATATAAATTATAAATTATTAGTTAGTCGTCTGGGCCATCTGATGGAGTAGATGAAGATATAAAAAGGAATAGAGATAACTATATCAATGTTAAGTCTCATTTTGCGCACATCTTGGTAATCTGCACCATGGACATAATCGGGACTTCCCCCTCCCCTACCCACAAATATTAAAATTACATGACATGGGGAAGGATTACAGGGAACAGGTATTTTAGCTTAGATTTATTATAAGCTAATGGTTTCATTTTAAATTTCACTTTAATTTCTACGGCCTAAGATTGATGAAATAAAGTTAAGATGATGATAATGATTTTGATTTAACATTAATTTTAGAGTTTCAACAGGTAGGACTCCTCTCACTTAATGGCCCATCCCAAATGGTTTATCATCAATAAAATTAACACCACACCAAGACATATACCTAGTTACAAACCATGTTTCAAGCATTCAAAATAAAGAAATAATCTTATAAGAACTAGATCTCACCACTTTTTTTTGTGAGAAGTCTAGGTAAATTCATCTATCACCCAATTCAAATACTGCAATACACAAGGTCTGCTAGTCACACGCCCCAAGTTTCAGTTCAATTCGAATTTACTGGATCATTAGATCGACTGTACAACAATTCAAATAAACTGAATTTGTGGGTCGCCAATGAAAGTGTTAGGGACATGTGGTTAGTGCCAAACTTGAAATTTTGGATAGTCTCGTATAGATCTTTTCATTCTCCTAGTCTCACCCCAAATAAAACCCACAAATAAGCCCTATAAAAATCCTCATAGTAGCGTGTGAGAACACTTCTCTTGTGATTAAAAGCACTTTAAAATAATCATCTCTCTCTCTCTCTCTCTCTCTCTCTCTCAATGCACCAACCACGTCCCTGACAACTAGAATATATTGAAAATTTGCTGTCGATAGGTAGAAAGGTATTGTCAGCAGCCTTTTCAAATGTCCCTCTTTGAACTACATAAATCAACATAAAATGGAGCCGGGCTCCCGTCGGAGACCATGGGACAGCCTGTGGGGCCCACTTGATGCAATGCAAATTAAGGAAGAGTGGGAGAGATGGAAAGATCCAGGTGACACCAGCCCATGAAACTTGGAAGTCAATCCATCATCCTTGCTCCCTTGATCTTTGACCAGAGTAATGATTTAAAAAATAATAATAAATCCAATATACCAGCCCATTCAAATGATGTAAATTCATGAGATAAGCTGCACTGAGCATTTGCCCACAATAGCAATAAGATAAAAAGATGATGACCATAAGATAATGTTTTATAAAATGAGAAGTCTTCATATGCATATTGTCTCTCACCACACTTCCATCTTTAAACCTATCAAGGTCATAACACATCAAACAATACCAAAGCTTTCATATCTTTGATGTCGATTGAGAGTATATTTGCGTAATAGAAAGGTCTACCTTGATTTATTATCAAGACAAAACGAGAGAGGGCTCAGCATTTATGCTTAAAACCAAAGCTCTAGAACAGATGTTAACAATCCCATCATTTTTCATGTACTGAAATTGGCAATCAATTTGGCTTTGTCCACGAGAAAACAAACATATTCATATATTAGATTCTATCATACTTCTATCATGCAGGGTTGCTGTAGCAAAATGAAGATGTTTGTGCAGAGACACCCACGAAAACATGGGTCCTGCTGCTACATTTAGTGCAATATGCAGCAGAAAGTAAGATCATAGAAATCTGCCTGGATTAATGGACTCTGAACAAGAAACTTGAGAGGGAAACAAATCAAATGGAATCCAGGCTCAAATCCCCTTTAAGAATGCACAGACAGTCTCATCCGCCATTGATTCACTTGCTTTTGTTTGATGACAAAAATCTTGTCCACTAGCATACACATAGGACTCTTGATCAAGACCATTAATAACGATAGGAACCACTGCAGATAAAGACCAAAAATCTCCCTAATCATAATACCATCAATCATAACCATTCTATCAATGTCTCGCACATGGATAGTTAGTGAATTAAAGAAAGATAAGCATCAATGGCCCAGAGCAACACAAGTGCATCTGGTATGGGGCAGCAGCACTAGCGTTTTGATACTACTATTGCATGCAGAAAAACCACAGCATATTCTGGAGAGTTAATTAAGGATTAGCCTAGGAAATTTGATATTTACTTTAACAACACTCTAAAGTGCTGGTCGACCAACAACAGGGCCAACAACATTCTGACCACCCCTGTTTTAAGAGTCATGAAAATGACTTCTGTTTTCTTATCCATGACAATACAATCACCTAATCAACCAAACTCTTTCCAATAATCTCTATATAAACAGTGAGGCAATCTCTAGTCACCAGACCAAGGATTAGTCACTCAAGAGTTTTCCCATCTAGCCTGTCTATTCTGCCTGTGTGATACTGAGATGGCTGCTGCTCTTCTTCAATCACCATTTTCCATGAGAGTTTTCTTGTTTGCATTGGCTGCATTGTTCCTCTTACCTGAGCTTCAATTTGCCCAGCAAGTTACCAGGCACTACAAGTTCAATGTGGGTTACCCAAATTTTGCTAGAATAATTGAGCACAATGCAATGTTACTGTGCTCGGGTTATATAGTTTTTTAACATCTTCAACTACAATTTGTTGCAGATTAGGATGCAAAATGTGACACGATTGTGCCACACAAAGAGCATAGTGACCGTTAATGGCCAGTTTCCGGGGCCTAAGATTGTTGCCAGAGAAGGCGATAGAGTCGTTGTTAAGGTGGTTAACCATGCTCAGTATAATGTCAGCCTGCATTGGTATTGAATTCCATCACCACCTCCTCTCTCTCTCCTCTTTTTTTTTTTTAATTTTGTAACGCTTCCTCATACAGCTTCTTCTATATTTGTATTACAGTTACAACTTCTAAAGCTTTTTTACTGCCGTGAATTAAGCAATGAATGATGGTAAATTTAAAATATAAAAAAAATAAGAGCTAGTTAGAAGTGTTCGCTGTTGAGCTTTTCAAAAAGAGACATGGAAGACTGCAGACTGCAGTATTACAATCACAATCTATACAATGGGGCAATTCTGGTCAGAATAATGTGGTATGATGTCCTATCTAAAAACATGCATACACGCACAGCCTAATGGCTGGGGACATTTGGAGCTGGGGCCAATGTTGTAATTTGGGATTTTAAAATGGAACTCAGCTCAGCAATAAGTAAATAAAGTGCCAAGCCTCTCAAGGGTAAATATAAATTTTAAGACCATATTTCTTTCCGTCAGTAACAAACATTCCCTGATGAAGGAGAAAATATACAAAAGGAAAAACTATATGATAATAAGAGATCGATATATATTATACTAATCTATAAAACAGTACTGATGGCAACGGATCAGATTTGACAAGGGTCAGGTTTAACCTGAACCTTCCCCGACTCACAGCTGTCCCACCTTGTACTCAATTATGTGCAGGTATGTGATTTTCTTTTTTATCAAAACCATGCATGACACATACAGGTTGGGCCAAGTTTGATACTAGAAACTTCTATTGTAAAAATATTAAAATACAAAAGAATTAAATTATATAGTTTCTTAGGCGTATAGGAAGGATTAAACTTATAGCATATCATTCCAAATCCTTTTAAGTTCTACCAACTGCATGTCATTAAATATGTGTGTGTGTGTGTGGAAGGCAAGGTGGGGCAATCAAAACTTGAATCCACGTCAAATACAACTTAGGCTACAAACCCATAAAAACCACAATCAAACCCACCCATGATAGTATCAGGTCGAGAAGGCTCATAATTAAAACCCAACCCATAACACCATTGCCACCCCTTTAAAAAGGATCTCTCCAAAACAAAAACAAAAGTGATAAACTTCAGCCCAAAAATCATCTGTAACCCAATTTTCCAAGTTGACATTGGTGGTGTAGTTAGTAGGTAGTAGTCAACTTAAAATAGGACCCACCTACTTCTCAAGTTAACTTTTATTTATTTTTTTATTTTTTATTTTTTTTGGTTTATGTTGGATGGATGACGTTGCAGGCATGGAATAAGACAACTGCAGAGTGGCTGGGCAGATGGCCCAGCCTATATTACTCAGTGTCCCATACAAACCGGCCAAAGCTACGTCTACAACTTCACCATCATTGGCCAAAGGGGTACTCTGTTCTGGCATGCCCATATCTCATGGCTACGATCTACTCTCTATGGACCCTTCATCATTCTTCCAAAGCGCAGTGTTCCTTACCCATTTGCCAAGCCATATAAGGAAATCAAAATGACCTTCGGTATGTGGCTCTAACACTTGCTAAGGTTAAGTGATTTGGTAGATGAATCAACTAACTAGATGACTAACAAGAAGCTGGATTTCAATTGTAGGAGAGTGGTGGAACACAGACACTGAGGCTGTCATATCCCAGGCTCTGCAGACAGGAGCTGGGCCAAATGTTTCTGATGCGTACACCATCAATGGACTACCAGGGCCCTTGTACAACTGCTCCACGAAAGGTAACCATGGTAGGATGGTGGTATGTTATTCACTTTTATAAAGTACAATGCATTCTATAGCCCCACAAGGTTTTCTTAATAACATCATCATCATCATTAAGGCATTATCCCAACTATGCTAGAATTCACACGTAAATTCATATATTTATATCATCATCATCATCATCAAAACCAGCTAGCGTAAAACTTTGTTACAATCCAAATATGAATTTTGAGAAAATGATATTTCACGATAAGGCTAAGGCATTCTCCGCTTTAAGCGACACATTGCAGCGTCGCCCGGCTACAGTGAAAAGTGTGCAAGGGCTACCGCATGACTTTGGGCTAGTGCGGTTAAAGAAGTTAGTCCATGAAAAGAAGAGGAGGAATAGGAAAATTAAACTTGCTACTTGGAATATAGGAACCTTGATAGGCAAGAGCATGGAGTTGGTTGAGGTAATGAAAAGAAGAAGAATTAGTGTGACTTGTATACAGGAGACAAGGTGGAAAGGAAATAAAGCTAAGGAGCTCACAGATTGGTATAAGCTTTTCTATGCAGGAAAGAGTAATACAAGAAATGGAGTGGGTATAATTGTAGATAAGGATTTGAAAGAGAAAATTGTGAGGGTAAAGAGGTTTAGTGATAGAATTATAACAATTAAACTAGTGCTAGAGGAAGACATAATTCATATCATCAGTGCATATGCTCCCCAAGTAGGACTAAAGGAAAGTGTGAAAAAATAATTTTAGGAGGAGATGGATGATTTAATGCTAGAAATCCCAAATAGTGATAAGATTTTCCTTAGAGGGTATTTAAACGGGCATATAAGAAGAGATAATAGAGGATATGAGAGAGTGCATGGAGGGCATGGATTTGGAGAAAAGAATAAATTCAAAAACACTATATTGGACTCTGCAGGGGCATATGATCTTGTAGTAGCAAATACTTACTTTAAAAAGAGAGATGAGCATTTAATTACATATAAAAGTGGGAGAAACAGGAGTCAGATAGACATTTTTCTAGTTAGAAAACAGGACCGATTGGCTTTTAAAGATTGCAAGGTTATCCCAAAAGAGAGTTTGACTACGCAACATAGGCTCGGAGTTTTAAATATTTGCATTAGAAGTAGAAAGAGAGCGGTAATAAACAAAATAGACCCTAAAACAAGGTGGAGAGATTTAAAAGGGGAAAGAGCAAATATATTTAAGGACAAAATGATTGAAAAAGGAAAATGGAATATTGAAGGAGAAACTACAGTAATGTGGAATCAAATGGCTAATTGCATTAGGAATGTTGCAAATGAGGTACCTGGAGAATCAAAATGGAAAAGACATATTAATAAAGAAACATGGTGGTGGAGTATGGAAGTTCAGGAGGTTATTCGACAAAAAAAATATTATTACAAAGTTTGGCAGGAGACTAAGAGTATGAAAATTTTTGAACTGTATAAGAAGGCAAAGAAAGAAGCTAAAAAAGTAGTAAGTAGTGCAAAGTTCAAAGCATACGATAACCTCTATAATAGGTTGGAAACAAGAGAAGGAGAAAAGGATATTTTTAAACTTGCAAAAATAAGAGAAAAGAAAAGTAGGGACTTAGATCATGTCAAATATATCAAGGACAATGAGGAAAATATTTTTATGAAGGACAACGATATTAAAGAAATGTAAAAGGAATATTTTAGCAAACTTCTAAATGAAAAACATTTGGGCGATACAAGAGTTAAGGAGAATACTTCATCACAAGAGCATACTTTTCTCCGTAGAATTAGAGGGGTGGAAGTGAAAGAAGCATTGAAACAAATGAAGACAGGAACGGCAACAGGCCCAGATAGTATTCCGATAGAGGTATGGAAATGCTTAGGAGAAGTTAGAGTAAGTTGGTTATGTAGACTATTCAATAAGATACTTATGACAAAGAAAATGCCGGATGAATGGAGAAGAAGCATTGTAGTACCTATATATAATAATAAAGGAGATATACAAAATTGTACCAACTATCGAGGGATTAAACTTATGAGTCATACTATGAAGTTATGAAGTTATGGGAGAATAATGGAGCAAAGATTAAGAAAGAAAACCAAGATTTCTGAAAATCAATTTGGTTTTATGCCAGGGAGATCAACTATGGAAGCTATCATTTTACTTAGGCAATTAATGAAAAAATACTGAGCAAAGAGGAAAAATCTATATATGGTCTTTATCGATTTGGAAAAACCCTATGATAGGGTACCGAAGAATTTAATTTGGTGGGTCTTAAAGAAAAGGAATGTCCTCAAATGTTACATTAAAATTTTTAAGGATATGTACGAAGGAGCAATAACAAATGTGAAAACCACATGTGGAGAAACAAGTGGATTCCCCACGACTATAGGTTTACATCATGGATCAACCTTATGCCCTTATCTCTTTGCATTAATTATGGATGAATTAACTGTGCATATTCAAGAAGAAGTACCACGGTGTATGTTGTTTACAAATGATATAGTATTGGTGGATGAATCAAGAAAGGGTGTAAATGCAAAATTTGAGAGATGGCGGAGAGCATTAGAATCTAGATGCTTTAAAATAAGTCGTACAAAGGCATAATATATAGATTGCAACTTCAGTGGACATATACAAAGTTTTGAAACTACTGTCAAAATTGAAACCCATGAAATACCACGTAGAGTTTCTTTTCAGTACCTAGACTCGATAATTAGTAAGGATAGGGAGATTGACAAAGATGTGGAGCATAGGATAAAAGCTGGATTGGTGAAATAGAAACTAGCTTTGGGAGTATTTTGTGACAGACAAATACCAACAAAATTGAAGGGCAAATTTTACCGGACAGTAGTTAGACCAGCTATGACATATGGAGCAGAATGTTGGCCAATTAAGAAGACGTATATTCATAAGATGGATGTAGCAAAAATAAGAATACTTAGGTGGATGTGTGGTAAAACTAAGAAAGATAAAATTAGAAATGAGCACTTTCGAGAACATTTAGGGGTAGCCCTAATAGGGGATAAGATTAGAGAAACCCATTTAAGATGGTTTGCACATGTTGAGCCTTAGCCAGTAATAGCACCGGTGAGAAAAAGTTTGGATATACAGGTGGAGAGCACATCAAAAGGTAGGGGCAGGCCGAAGAAAACATGGATGGAAGTCATTAATTCAAATTTGAAGAAGTTTCACTTATCGAAAGATTTTACTCAAACTAGAACAGAATGGAGAAGTAGAATTCCTGTAGCCGACCCCAACATGGTTGAGATAAGGCTTTGATGATGATGATGATCATCATCATCAAAGCCTTATCCCAACCATGTTGGGAAATTCATATATTTATCATCATCATCATCATCAAAGCCTCATCCCAACCATATTAAATTCATATATTTATATATAAACAAAAAATTTCAGGGGCACCTACACGATCCATACCTAAGCAGAATTTTCACCTGATGTAACCCCACACAAAGGCAGCGTGGAATTTTCAATCCGTGGGAGCTCCCTGAATTGAAGGTGGAAACAAAATTTTCACCTGTTGGAATCCCACATGAGTGGTGTGGGATTTTCATTCTGAATTGAAGGTGGAAGAAATTGAATTAGAATAATCCAAATTTGATACTCATCCAAATTGTGCAACCCCCACAATTGATAATGCAAACTTTGGCATCCATCCTACTTTATCTAATGACTAGGATGTGGACATTTTGAAGCCTTAAAAACAGTACCTGTATTGACCGGATGGTTTCCACTTTTTGCAAACAAGTACGGCATAGGGTGCAATGGTATGAAATTGACCTTTGTTTCTTTTTCTGTGTGGTGTAACAACTAGATACATTCAAACTGAGAGTTAAGCCTGGGAAGACTTACCTCCTCCGATTGATCAATGCTGCACTCAATGATGAGCTCTTCTTCAGCATTGCCAACCACACGCTCACTGTCGTTGAAGCAGATGCAATCTATGTTAAACCATTTGACACTAATATCCTACTCATAACACCAGGCCAAACCACCAATGTCCTCCTGAAGACTAAACCCAACTTACCCAACACCACATTCCTCATGGCTGCCAGGCCCTATGCAACAGGCCTAGGCGCCTTCGACAACACTACGACTGCTGGACTCCTCGAATACAAGCAACCGAATTCCTCCCTTTCCTCAAATATCAGTCTCCATCTCCCACTACTGAAACCAGCCCTTCCAGCTTTCAACGACACTCCCTTCGCTGCCAACTTCAGCAGCAAATTGCGAAGCTTAGCCAACGCCCAGTTCCCAGCCAATGTACCCCAGTCTGTTGACAGGCGATTCTTTTTCACTGTGGGATTGGGCTCCAACCCATGCCCCAAGAACCAGACCTGTCAAGGCCCCAATGGCACCAAGTTCACAGCTTCAATCAATAATGTCTCTTTCATCCAACCAACCACAGCCATCCTCCAGGCCTACTACTTTGGGCAGTCCAATGGTATATACACAACCAACTTCCCCAACTACCCTCTAATTCCATTCAATTACACAGGCACCCCTCCTAATAACACCGGGGTGACTAATGGGACCAAGGTTGAAGTGCTTCCTTTCAATACAAGCGTTGAGCTGGTGATGCAGGACACTAGCATTCTCGGTGCAGAGAGCCACCCTTTCCATCTCCATGGCTACAACTTCTATGTTGTCGGCCAAGGTTTTGGAAACTATGACCCAAATAAAGACCCTTCCAACTTCAATATCATTGACCCAGTTGAGAGGAACACTGCAGGAGTTCCATCTGGTGGTTGGATCGCCATTCGCTTTCGAGCAGACAACCCAGGTTGGTTACATTTTGAAATATCTGTTGATTGTATCCTCAAATTTTAATCCTCAACATGTCTCTCAAGCACCACATAGCCATGTAGAAGGTGGAATGCGGATTATTTGACATACGTGGGGAACCAGTATATACATACCTGCACACAAGAACACTCCGGCTTGCCCCCCTTTGATTTGCTAACTTGGTATTGTTGATGACATGACAACAGGTGTGTGGTTCATGCACTGCCACTTTGATGTCCACATAAGTTGGGGCTTGAAGATGGCTTGGATCGTGTTAGATGGAGAGCTACCCAATCAAAAGCTGCTACCTCCGCCATCAGATCTTCCCAAGTGTTGAGATTGACCATCAGATCTGGCGACCTTTTCCTTTTTTGGAATCTACATTAAAATTAAGCCTTCTTTGGAAATGAGGAGTTGTTAGTGTTCATGGAGAGTGTCAAACACCAAGACATGGTGTAAATCGCGCTTTGTTTCTGTCCTAATAAAACTGTGATTGCTCTTTCTTCCTTATATTGAACTGCCAAAAATAACCACCACGACAACACCACAGACACATCGACATGTGTGCAAGCACACAGCACATGTATAGCAGTAACCATGAAGCATAACCTATACCATATTGGTCGTGTGCTCCACAGGCCCAAGATGACTAGTACAAAGTGAACTTCATAAAAATATCCGGAAAGAGCACAAAATAATGTATCTCTTGGGAGCACTGTTTTCTAGAGAAAATGGCCTTAGAATGATCATTACAAAGACCCAGTTGCAAAGGGGAGTAGCCCCAAGGCCAGCATAAAATAAGGACACCTCAAAGAACTGATCAAGAATGCAAGATTTAAGAAGACTAAATTGCAAAAGAAGATGACATGACCAACTGTAACTCAGACGACAGAAAGAGGATGAGGAAACAAAACTTGTTCCTGAATCCTGATGGCAGACCCTAAACGGAGGTGTTTATAATAGCCATCAAAATTGAGATTTTGATCTACCTTTGGCACATCTCCATCATTGCCTAAACATGCAATGTTAAAATACCTTGAAGTTGCACTCTAACAACTCTGCAATTTCGCGCCATCAAAACTCAACTGCTAGGAGCCTAGGACTAAAACAAGTTCCTTAACTGTGGGACTTCTATGGAGCATGTGGGTGAAAAACCCAGAAAGATGGCTACTCTTTCTGCCGTGAATTAGAGGGAGCTGATGACAGACCAGGGAAGTCATTACATGGTATATTGCTTTTAATCGCTCTCATTCTTCTTATGTAAAACAAAAGGACATGCCATTGCATCCACATATTCCAGTAGTCCTTTGAAGCATCCAGTTTTGATGCTTAAATTCAGAGAACATTCAAATGACTTTACATAAAGGACATTTAATTCAAAAGGTAGAGATAAACAGGATCCACTTTTAAAGCAATTACATGACCGGAAAGCAAGTTTGCATATTCCAACAAAAATCAAATATGGAATGGTGAAGGATGAGGGATAGCTGATCCCGAGTTCAAGATTCATCAGTAAACAGCCCTGAATGTTTGTTGGGAGCTAAAATTTGATTTGAACCAAACCTATCAGGTCTTCAAATGGCATAATACAAAGAATATGTTAGGATGCTTGAATGTCATAGTGTCTTTTTTTTTTTTTTTTTTTTTTTGAATGGAGGAATTCATTAAAGAAGCTTAACAGTACAACAGATTTATACAGAATAGCAAAGGCCAAGAGAAAGCCCCCCAAAAAATAATGTCATAGTATAACGAGTTACAATTAAGTCAACTTCTGTCACACTTTCAGTGTACAATGATTCATTTTACATGAATCAAAATGCTAATTACAATTATTTTAAATGCATATAAATAAAAATCAAAACCAGTAAGGTTCAAGTAAATGGCATTTAGCATGAGGGACTGCAAGGTCCTCCACCTCAACAAATGTATAGTTTGACAGACCTCCAAGTATCATTCATACCAAGACACCTGGTCCAGTCATCAAGTCAGACGATTTGATTGTCCCCACCATGACTCATATTCCAAGATTATTGCAGAATGGAAGACCTTAGCACTTAACTTGTCAAACTAAGTAGTTACAATTAACTCCAGTCCTAAGTAACGAAGGCAGTGGATATAATGGCTTACAAAGAGAATTAAGAACAGAGTACAGCAGTGGTTATGAAAATTAGAAACTAAAGAATCAATGGTAGGATCTTACAGTCTGGGCTCCCCATGGATTCCACGATAGCAATAGATAGAATACCAAGCTATGGGCTATGCATAGAAATTAGTAGGAGATGCAGCAAACTACACATTTGCAGCCCTGGACTGAGGAACTCGTAAATCCTTGTCATGTAAGGAGCACATAATCTTGCAAAATCAATGGCCAAAAAAAGTATTGTCTTTATTGTTAACTAGAGTTCCAGTTGCAACATTATATGCTACTTTAAACCTTGGCATATCAAATAGATCTCTCTAGAAGAGGACCTTGTTGCTTTAGGCCTTAACAATGATGCCTTCTTAAACTGCAGTTTGCAGATTTGACTTAATCCTGCAAGGACCCAAAGAGAAAAAATTAGAAATCATCGCATCAGTTACTAGAAGTTATTTATCTCACCAACTGTTAGAGAACCCATTTTGGTATGTGAGGAGCCATATTTTCAGACATTGACTTGACAGCTCCAACTCAACTGAAGCACCAAGCACACACTAAAAGCCTCCCAAATTTAAAACTAGCAAAGCATTTAGTTTTTGGTCTTTTCTGAATAAGTGTATCTTCAACCATACTTTGTAGGCAACCAAGTCACCAATTGAGAGATTCAGAGAGTTCTGGTTCATCCCACATCCAAAGTGGGGAACAACAGATATACAGTCTACTTCCCTAGACCATTGATCTCGCAGATGTAAAGATGAGCTCCTAGAAAACCCTTTATTATTTTTTTTTTTCCTTTAGAAATGTAAACTTGCAACGGTCAGGATCACATAATTCCTCTAAAACAACTGCCAACCTTGTACATCTTCACTCTCGAGAAGCTTAATGACTAGGTTGCCACCGGGTAGAAGGATGCCACCATCATTTGCATCAGAAGCAGGCCCCTCTGGAAGCTCCTCATAACAATCTCCTAAAGCATGTAAAACAGCTTGACCTACAGCCAATGAGAGCGCCTGCATCCCCAACTCCATAGATAAAGCTGCATCTTTAGTTGTTATTCCAGAAACAGCAGGACACATATCAGACAGCACCACAGAGAACCCTTTTCCCTGCAAATCAGTATACAACAAAATCATTTTTTATTTTTTCTGAAAATTGAACAAAAGTTTTCAGCCTTGCATTTCTCATATCATACTTGTATCTTTCCCACAAAGTCTTAAAAGAAAACCAAAGTTAAGGTCCACTTTCAGGTTCTCATGTAATCTACCACAAATTTACATGTTTATATTGAACAGGATGTGCAGTGCAACTTATATGAGGATTTGGCTTAGGATAGATTGGAATAAAGAAACAAAATCCATATAGCCAACTGCCGTTGGGACAAGGATTTGATGATGATGATGATGATGAAGATGATGATTGAACAGGGTGTGGGGTGAATTTGTTCACATGGGGGAAATGCATGGTGTTATATTCATACAACATAGCTCAAAAGTACAGTTAGTTGGCAAGGTACATTTACTGAAACATATGAGAAATAATACAAGGAAAATCAAGCTAAAACCAGAGATGTCTCTCTCATAAGACACATTTTGTTAGGGACTCGATAAGATCATTTACTAGTCTAAAGGCAACATGAAACAATGGGTCAGGACAGAGGACATGAAAGTTGACACCAGTCGCCAACCTCTTGGAAGAGGGAGCTCTTAGGGGGCTCTGAGCCATGATGCCTATTTGAGAGCATAGTACAACTTTATGAGTTACTTTTTGTTGACAACCACGCCCACCCCCCCCCCCCCCCCCCAACAATGCACACGTACGGGCTCCTTTATGGCAATTACACCCTCCATGGGAAAATATAGGGACTCCGCAAGGGAATCACACCGTCCATGGGAGAATACAAGGCACAACAAGCCCGGGATTCGAACACTCGACCTTCCACTCTCATACCATGTTGACAGTCACTTACTCTAAAAGCTTAAGCAGATAGAGAACAGCATAACAATGTATATCATAATTCACAACACTTTCCACACTCAAAAGCAGGAAAAACTTCTGTGATCCAATACAATATGGGCGGTGAGATATGATTAAATTTTCCCAATTGTATCATTTACTTATATGGACCAGCTGAAGTTGAAACAAATGTTTTGAGTTCCTTTGAAGTGAGAGATAGACATTTTCACAGTTTCCAGGGACACAGTTCAATACTGTTTGGCAAAACCATCTCCTTTTTCTATTCAATTCTTCTCAGGTTCAGATCTTTCACCACATTTTTAAAAAATGTGTTTTTGGCAGAGGATGGCAGATTTTGTGGAGTCTAAGCGATACAGATAAGGAGAAAAATGCAAATTAAGAAATTTTTTTGGATGTACTTGAGTCTCTAATTGTGACAGTGAAAATAGGGACCCAAAAGGCCATAAGTGATGCAGTATGGGCCCACAAGTGGTCCCCCTTCAAGTTAGATTAGGATTACATTAGTTTTGTAAGTAGATTTCTAATTGCATTGTTATTAGGGAAGTTTCCATTATTAGATTAGGGTTGCTTAGGTACGAAGTTTTGTTTCTCTTATTTATATGGCATTGTAAAAGGTTATTTTACAAATTTTATTATTGAAGAGAATTGTGGGTTTATCCCTGAGAGGTGCGACCTCGTATTTTGAAATCTTCTTGAAGATAATTCGAAGTGTCCTCGAACACGTGCTTCGACACTCTACGAATGGTGTAACCCTAGGGCCTGCATCAATAAGTCTACAATGAGGCACACACCATGCTTAAAAACTTGGCCGAGTTCAAGTCGACTGGGACTCGACCGAGCCCGAGTCAGGTCCACCCGACTTGGTGATGCAGCCCTAGGGTTAGGGCTTGCGTGGAGGTGCCTAAACACGTGTCCAAGGACACTTCGAACTGTCAAGATGACTTCAACACACACGAGGACACACCTCTCTGGGAAAACCCAATTCTATTGATCAACCAAATCTAAGAATTTCTTCTCTACAATGCCATATATAAAGTAAAAACAAATTTAATGTGTAAGAAAACCCTAGGCTAAAAATGAAAACTTTCCTAATAACAATTTAATTAGAACTCTACTAATAATAATCCTAATCTAATTTGAAGAGGGGCTGCTGGGGCCTAGACTGCATTATCCTCCCCGGGTTGAAAGAAAAGTTCATCCTCGAACTCGATTCTGCTTCGGATTGCCAGTGTAAATGTGTTGAACATGAAGGACTTCCTTTGTGGCAGCTTTCCAGGAATTCTTCTTTGGCGGTTGTGGTTTCTCAGGATGAAGAGTAACTTGCTGTCCACCATGCATGAATGTATAGGTATTGTCGCGCATACCATGAGTCCCATTTTTGTCATACATCCATGGACGGCCCAATAAGATATCACCACTATCCATAGGTAGCACATCACACCAGATTGTATCCTTGTATGTCTCACAAATGGCAAAAGTAACTTTGCAAGTATATTGAACATGCGCTTGATCACCATTCATTAGCCACTTGACAAAATAAGGACGGTTATGCTTATAAACTTTCAATTGGAGGCGATCAACAAGGGCTTGGGAGATGAGATTTTCACAACTTCCGTTATCAATAACAACTGTGCAATTTTGTCCCTGAATTAATCCTGCGGAACGAAAAATATTTTTTGCGCAACCACTTATGCTCAACAGTTGGTGGAGCGTCCTTGAGGACAATAAGAGCTTCACCTGTGGTATCTGCATCGATGAATTCAATTTCCTCATTGTCAAAAACCTTGGGATTAGTGTCAGTACCTTTAATATCATCTGGGATATTTTTATCAGCACCTTCAATCTCAATCAGATGTATTCGCTTTGGACATTCTGATGCGCAATGCCCATGCTGTTGACAATGAAAACAAACCACCTTATTATGACCTTCAGTCCTAGCAAAAATCTGTCCATTGGATTTAGCTTCTTGTATAGATGGATTCTTCGGAGAAACCCATTTGGATTTTTGTACTTGATGATTTGCAATTCCCTTAGCCTTCATCGCGTGTTGGATGAGTTCATCGACATTATTAAAATGTTGGAAGGCAATGATATGCTGAATGTCTATTCTCAACCCATTGAAAAATCTATCAACTACCACATCATCATCTTCATTCAAGCCACAATGAGCTTACAGCGTTAAAAATTCCTCAGAATATTCAACAACTATTTTGGACCTTTGTTTCAAGTTTTGAAAGTTGGACCGTAGATCTCTTGCATAGTTGACTGGGAGGAATTTTTGCTTCAAAATATTCTTCATCTCAGTCCATGTATCAACTGGGTCCATGTTTTGATTCCTTCGTTTTCTTTGCAATTCAACCCACTAAGTTGCAGCATAATTACGAAATCTAGTGGCAATTAGTGTGACTTTATGATGCTCAGTCATTGGCTTATGTGCGAAAATATTCTCCACGCACACTAACCAATCCATAAATTCCGCAGGCTGCAATTTTCCATCATATTCAGGAATCACAATTTTAATCCCTAAGTCTCGATCAAGATTATTGACTGGAGGATCCCGGTGATTCCGAATATTTGCACCATCATCACGGTGGTGATGCACACGCTGATGATTTTCCAAATTTGTCACTCTAATATCCAATTGTTGCAGTGTAGTGTGCATGCCATCAACTTTTGTAGATAATTCTCTAATGGCACTAGCCAAATCTTCAAGTGAAGAAGATGAAGATTCAGCGTCCACTTGCCTTTTAGGAGGCTTTTTTTTTAAAAGAAAATTTTAAATCTGACCGACCTGATGTGTAGATCTACTAACAACAAACACAATAGAGAAAACGGGTCAGAAATCGGGCTGGATATGGTGCTTTGATCACAAAAACAAAGTCGGACGGTACTGAGAATGCCAGCAAACCAACTGAAGGAACTAAGCTCTTATCAGGTCGAAGCGGATCTGGCCCAGAGTCAACTTGACTTGATCTGGCGTAAAACCAAAGGAGCTTGGACACGTGACAGAAAGGCACGTTAGGGTGGAAACCCCTTTTTTGTGTTTTTTTTTTTTTTTTTGTATCTCTTGGTTGCTCCAAACCAAGATTGGGACTGGATGGTCGGCAACGACAAAGGCTCTGGCGAGATGATGGCGAGCAGTAGATGGCTTCGGAGGCTAGGGCCTGCGTCGGTGATGCGAACAGCAATGGACGGCTATGGGCGTGAAGGGTGGTGGCGGAGATGCAGGTCCAAAAGAGCCTTCCGCTATCTGTTTCGTGACTGTCTCCTTGGAGATGGGAACTGGAAGAACTGCGACGATAGTGGTGGCGATCGTCGAGCGGAAGAACTGCGACGATGGTGGTGGCGGTAGTCGAGCGGATCTGCAGGCGGCAGAGATGGCGGAGATGCAGGTCCAAAAGAGCCTTGCGCTATCTGTTTCGTGACTGTCTCCTTGGAGATGGGAACTGGAAGAACTGCGACGATGGTGGTGGCGATCGTCGAGCGGAAGAACTGCGACGATGTGGTGGCGATCATCGAGCGGATCTGCGGGTGGCAAAGATGGCGGCGACGAAGGTTTCCACAGAAAAGGCAGCGAGCTGCAAAGAAGGTACTCTCTCTCTCTCTCTCTCTCTCTCTCTCTCTCTCTCTCTCTCTCTCTCTCTCTCTCTCTCTCCGCTTCGTCTGGATGGGAATCGGGGTGGGAAAGAGTAAGGGTTTTATGGCTTTGGGTTCGTGTCGCCCTTTCGTAAAGGCGTGGGGGCTAGGTCGGAAAGTGGAAAATTGTGGGATCGGGGTCGGAGGTGGATCTGGGTAGACAGAGGGTGTCGGTTCAGGATGAGGGTTAACAGATGGGGGGTAGTGGATGGATGAACAGTGGATGGGGTGACAAATTCCGGGAACAACAGAGGGGTCCCGGCGACCGGATCTGGTCTCTGATACCAATCTAATGCAGCCCTAGGGTTAGGGCTTGCGTGGAGGTGCCTAAGCACGTGTCCAAGGACACTTCAAACTGTCAAGATGACTTCAACACACACGAGGACACACATCTCTAGGAAAACCCAATTCTATTGATCAACCAAATCTGAGAGTTTCTTCTCTACAATGCCATATATATAGTAAAAGCAAACTTAATGTGTAAGAAAACCCTAGGCTAAAAATGAAAAATTTCCTAATAACAATTTAATTAGAACTCTACTAATAATAATCCTAATCTAATTTGAAGAGGGGCTGCTGGGGCCTAGACTGCATCACTTGGGATCGGTTGTTAGGGACTCAGCCGACACTTACATGCATCCTAGGGCTTCTTTTTGGCATTTTTCTTATTTCAAAGAGAGGAGAAGCTAAGAGAGGCTGGGAGAAGATTATTTCTACCTAATTCTTGGCTCAAATCCACTTTTTTTGAGAAATTCAAGCTTCCAAAGATCAAGACCACTATTCATTCAAAAGAGGGGTTTTGAAATCTTGGTTTTTGAGGTATGTATTTTTGTTTTTTCTGGCTTACATGGATGAGAGAGGATCATACCATGTTGGCTGTCATTAAGTTTGAAATTTCCACTTATGATTTCCATAAAAAAATAATTATTTGTATTTTTTGGCTTGAATTTAAAAAAATAGGAAAAATCAATTTTTTTCATGATTTGCTTTGTTTTTTTTTTTAGATTCTCACTCTTTTGGACATGTAATCATAGATCTATGGTTTAATCATAGATCTATGCAAGTATGATCTAAAGTTGTAATTTTTATGATTTTTTTATTTAAAATAAATAAATAATTATATTTATTGATTTGTACATGCTTATATAGTTGAGAAAAGATGATAAGATATGTGTTTTGCTTATAGGTGGATTTTCCACTCAAGACTTATTGGAAATATGTATTTTTTTAATTTTTGCCTCGGATTTAATATACATAATGATTTTTTTTTCAATATTTTGTTGGCTTATTTATATGAACCTAATGTATGGGTTGTGTACTACATAGATCTATGCTTTAAATCATAGATCTATGCATGTGTGATCTATAGTTGTAACTTTCTAACATGTTTTCTAGAGTTAGATTAGATAGTTTAAAAAAAGATCATGGGATATGATAATTGTTAAGTTATGAACTTATAAATAGCCTCATTTATTAATATATTTTTGAAATTGATAAATTGTGCAGATTACTTATTACTTTAGTAACAAATAAAATGGCACCACAGAACAAAGAGAGAGAAGCTGATCCTGGATGGGCTCATGGAGAGATTATTGGTGGAGACTATCATAGGATGAAATGTAATGGTGTGAAAAACCATGAGTGGTGAAATCCATAAATTTAAACAGCATCTTGCACATATTTCAGGATATGCAAAAGGTTGTCCAAATGTCCCCACTAAAGTTAGGAAAGAAATGAGGAACATTTTAGAAGCAAAGAAGACAAAAAAGCAGAGAAGAAAAAATTTCAAGAGAGGGTTGCTAGAATAGAGAGGATTGATGATTCTTCTGATGGTAATGATGATGAGGATGAAGAGGCAAGGGATATAAGGAGGGCAATGAAGGAGAGCCATCAAGTTTATGAAGCTAAGCTCACTCATTTGGAAGAAAGACAAGGTGGGGCCGGACCTTCAAAAGTACCTCCAAACCCTTATGAGGTTACAACATCGAAAGGTACCTTAGATCTATTTTTACATAGAACCCAAAATATGAACAACCCAAGATTTCTAGTTCTACGATGGGTGATATGAAAACAAGAGCTTTAAAGATAGATAGAGCAATTTCAAAGTTCTTCCATTATAATCGAATTCCTTCAAATGTAGCTAGCTCACCATACTATCAGGCCATGGTGGATACCATTGCTGAGGCGGGGCCCTACTACTTATGAGATTAGAGGTAAATATCTTGATATGGAGCATAAAGATTATACAGGATACTTGCATGACCATATTGAAACATGAAAAGAATATGGTTGCACACTTATGTGTGATGGATGGATATTGGACGAGCCTAAAAAGCTGCACATAATTAATTTTATGGCTTATTGTGTAACGGGAACATGTTTTATTCACTCAGTAGATCCACGTGGATATCAATTGGATGCTCAATATTTGTTCAGTTTAATGGGTTTGACACTACAAAAGATTGATGGATGGGATCAGTATGTTGTCCAAATTGTGATGGACAATGCAGCGAATTTTAAGGCAGCGGGGAAGATATTACATGACAAGTTTCTACATATTATTTGGGCGCCGTGCAGCACATTGTATTGATCTTATGTTGGAGAACATTGGAAAATTGGAATATGTCCATAACACTATTGAAGGTGGAAAGAACATTACAGGCTTGATTTACAACCACCAGGTTTTGACCGATGTGATTAAAGAATTCAATAATGGTCGTGAGATTTTCAGGCTGAATATTACAAGATTTGCTACCAATTTTCTGGCTTTGGAGAGTCTTTGTCGTCATAAGGCAAACATATTGTAGATACGGATGAGTGAAGCATATATAAACTCCACGTTTTCAAAACAAAATTTGTCACAACATGTAGGCCGAAGTGAAGTTTTTGGCATAGGACGGAAAGAATTACATACTTACTCGAGCCACTTCTGAAGGTGTTGAAAATGTTGGTTAATGATACAAAGCCTACAATGGGCTATGTCTATAATGCAATGAATCGAGTGAAACTTACTATTGAGGCAATATCTGGAGAAAAGTATAGGACTTATTATAAGATGCTATGGAAAATTATTAACGAAAGATGGAACAACCAATTACATCGAGATATATACACCGCAGGTAAATCAAGATATACACAGTTTCTAAATTTTATGTTTGAAGTTTAAAATATTGATTTATTTTTTAAAATTTAATCAATGTACTACTTTATGACATAATACAACATACTTTTTGAACCCATCATGCTACTATAGCAAGTGCTTCTCCAAGCATGAGGAAGTTTTTTTAGGCCTGAAAAGTACACTAAAGACAATGGTTAGGGACAAGAAGAAGAAAATTGACATTCTTAACCAAGTAAGGTTTCATAATATCACATTGTTTACATCAATATCCTAGTAAACTAGTACTTACTAATTTACTTATCTTAATTTGATAATTTTATAGTTGAGGAATTATAAAGGCACTCTTGGAAGTTTTGGAGATGAGTTTTGTATAATAGCTCGTAAAAGGATAATCCAGGTTTGTTATATTCCTATTTCCTATGATCATTTTTAGTAATCTTTAGTGGATTAATAATCAGTTACAGGCTTACAGCTGAATCTAAATTTTTATTACAGCTGAATGGTGGAACAGCTTTGGCGATGATACTCTTGACTTTAGAGATTTTGCAAGAAAAATTTTGAGCCAAACAGCATCATCATCTTGCTGTAAACGAAATTGAAGTATATTTAGCTTAATCCACAAAAAAAAACAGGAATCACCTCAATATGAACAAATTAGAAAAGTTAGTCTTTGTCCATTATAACATGAGGTTGAGGGCAAGAAACCTCCAAAGAAGGGATAACGGAGATGATAATCCAATTAATTTAGATTATATATTCGAAGAAGATGACCCCTTAGAAGACTAGTTGGCTAAAAGAGAGACTACAGTTTTACCAAATACAGATTTCCTAGATGAATACATGTATGATCTTGATGAAACCGAACCCCCAAACTAGGAATCGAAACCCCCACCCCCGCCTCCCATTCACAAATCTGCTACCACACGGAAAAAAGGCAAGAGTGTGGCAGAGGGGCCTTCACAAGGCTTACAACATGAGCCAAGGATGACACATACTAGTTCAAACGTGTTAAAGGGGCTAAAGATAAGTTAGCTTCAAGTGGTAGTTCATACCTCTCTAAAGCCAAAAAATTGCTTAAAGACCCAACTCTCCAATGCAAGGGGGAAACAAAAAAATAGGGGTCAGACAAGCAAGCATTTAGCCACTCATGGAGAAGAAGAAGAACACAAGACATAATCTTCAAGCAAAAGTGGCTCATCACAAAGGGATCAGGGTTGTTATGCACAACTACGAGATGATGGTGGTGATGGTGAGAAATTTCAGGATAATATCACTATCCATGACATGGGTGGTGAACGCCAGCCCGTTGGTGGACAAGGAAGAGAGCGATCAAAATAATTTCATGAAGAACCACATCAACTAGCATCAAATCCATATGGAGGACAACAATATGGTGACTATAGGCAGTCACAATTTGATCCCTCATATGGGCAATATGGTGCATACGGTGGTATTTTGCATGGGCATGGCGGGCAAGAGCAATATGGAGTCATTATGATACCTATGCAACAAGTACCACCACAAACTCACTATTTTTATGGTCATGAACAAGGCTATCAAGGACAAGGGTTCTTCAATTTTGATATCACTCAATAGTATTGTCAACAACAATATGATGATGATGACGACAACGACATCCAACCAGCAAGGCATTCAACATGGTATTAAATACTATGAAGAATGTGTTCAGGACTAAGGGATGTTACTATGTTTGCTATTTGACATTTGTTATTTCATAAATGATAATTGACACATGAATCTTGTTAGTTTTATACTTGATACTCCATACTTGAGAGTTTATTTTGATTTTAAATAATTTTCATTTAATAGTTCATGGTTCATATTTCACATTTGATTCAATTTTCACAAGTCACAATTGACATTCTATGCTCAACTGTTGCATAAATATATAAACAGAGTTGGCTCAAAAGGGTATTTTTTTATTTTTTTATATTTTTTTGCAATTATTTAACAATTTTTAAAGTTTTAAAAAAATTTTGGACCCGACTCGACCGAGTCCCAGTCGACTCGGACTCAACCTGGCCCAAGTCGGGTCCCGAGTTCGAGTCTTTGAACCTTCGCGCCCACAATTCACACTAAAAAGAGAGAAAGTTCCAAAACCAAGATTTTACATTTTCGAGTTACCACAATGGCATCACCATTATTCTCCACCATTCTTTTTGTCTACCGAATAAGAGAATAAATAGATTGCGAGGTGGAGGAATGTCACCACTAACTGATCTACACAAACTATGTAGAGCTGAATCAGGGTTTAAAAAATTGGCTGAGTCGACTCGGACTCAGCCCATACCAAGTCAGCCCGCATGGACTTAGGCTCAACTATGGGACTCAGCCAAGGCGACTCAAACTCGGTCATGACCGAGTCGAGTTCTAAGTTTGATTTTTTAGACCTTGACCTGAATGCCCCATTTCAATTTTTTTACATTCTTTGGGAGGCTAATTATGAGGCAAATACCTTGACAAAGGATGGAGTTCTTCTCGCTTCATTGTTGTTTAATGTTTAGTATTTTTTCTTCTTCTTAGTTGTTCTTGTCCTATTCTTGTTTCTCTTCCAGTAATAAAATTTAACAGTTATAAAAAAAATTTGAAACAAATGATTTTGTAAAAAATCTAACAAAATATCAAGTCAAATGTGTGTCTCACACCCAGGATGTTGCACATTTCAAAGAATTTGTGCAACATATAGTATTAGTTCAGTATATCGGTCATAACTTGTTAAAGAGTAGCTACAGTCTATTAGACTATATTCAAGCTAAGTCATGTCATTGGTTCCAAATTGAAATCATCAATAATATTATAGAACCATCATAATTATTTGATTCAAATGTGATTAGAGTATCACAAGAACCATCGAAAAAGAATAACATAGCATGCATATATCATGAAGGCACTAAAACCATATGAACTTGCTTTCCTTCTCTCAGGCCATTGGATCACTAATTTAATAGTTGAAAATTGGGTATAGGCAACAAGAATGCAACCTCATGCATTTCAAAGCATCTAAGCATGAAAATGATATAACCTGAGGGGATAGAGCTCTAACTTGGTCCTTCACAAGATTCATAACATCAGCACAAACAGTTTGCACCCTTGCATCGCAATGAAGAGAAGGAACCTTCACCTTCTGCTTTGCAAAGAACAACAAAAAATAAATTTCAAGAAAATGACAACCTAACAGGCTAACAGCATTCAACATATATTTCCATTATCTTACGTCTAGAACCCTCCCCTGCTCATCTTTAAAAAAAAAAAAAAAAAAAGAAGAAGACAAAACTTGTTACTTGAACTGTAGGACCATAAACATCACCTTGAGGTCAATACCCACAACTGAACCACCATGTTTCAAAGGACCCAGACTCTGGCAAGCCACCTACACCACACCAAATATTTATTATTTAAAGATATATAAAAACCAAAGTACAAACATTCCTGAACTTGAGAAGAAAATAGAAAAAATAAATTACATTTCTAAATTACCAATAAGAATTAATCAAGTGAAGTTAAATGATCATAGATAGGGCAGCCCAATGCACAAGGCTCCTGCATAGCGAGGTCTAGGAAAGGCAAGATGTACGCAGCCTTATCTTCATTTTGAAGAAGCTGTTTCCATGACTTGAGCCACATCCTCCAGAACGCTAGCGGTAAGCCTTTATCATTGGGCCAAGCCGCCCTGCAAGTTAAATGATCATAGATGACCTAGAAAAAATAAACCCAGTTGAATATAATGCCACAGCTGAAAGGCATGAAACCATAAAAAAATAAACATAAGCAGGGAAGCAAATTAACACACCAAATGAAAGCATAAAACTATTAACTATAAAAAGGCCATATTGTATAATGTTTGATCAAAGGTAGGTAGAACTTTTTGCGTTGTCAACACTAGTGCCACTGGATACAACTTTGTTTTTTTTTTTTAATTGGTTGGATCCTGCATTTGTCTAGTAACACATCACCAATGAGCCTGGCCCAAATTCATCCCGATGATTTTTAATATCCAATGTAACATTTTGGGCAGTGGCTTTCTTAAACCACCTATCTCAATAATTGGGATTGTCCAAATGCAAGGATACCCATGAGCTATCCATGAGAAAGGTGCACACACTGCATGACCCACAATGATCCAGACAATGTTGAATCTAGTAAGAAAGGTTTACATGACCAAGAAGCGAATCTCCATGCACCCAAAACTTAAAAAAGGGCGGCCCAGTGCACGAGGCTCCCACATAGCGGGCTCTGGAGAGGGCAAAACTACGATAGGTAAAATCATTTCTCGCATTGCATGATTATCCATTCTGATATCCATTCACAGTGGCAAATTAATTATAAGGTGCATCAGGCAGTCACAATTTTCCTACTTTCCCCACCACCTGAATAATCCCCAATGCCGATATCCTTGAAGTTGGGCAACATCAACCTTGCATAGACTTCTTCCCATCCCGCTCATTCCACTCGCTTCTTTTTTGGCTTGTTCGCTCCACTCACTGCTAAAGAGAGAATCCTAAGAAAGAATTTAAATGCAAACAGCAAACCCTCATTAAAATGCAAACAGCAAAACCTCCTTATTTCTTTCACACGTGCGTCCTACTCTTACATTGCCCTTAATCTAATGCTTGCTTCCATCATCACTTGGAAACAGTATCCCACCGAGTGTGATTTCCAATTTTCAAAAAATCGCCAACCACATAGCCAACAGGAAACCATCCATCCTGCTAAAAGTACTTAAAACCGATGACTCCAGTAGCTGATGCAACACATTTCTCATCTTCTTGTCCGCACATTATCTTCACTCTTCGTTCATGTCATATCAGCTAATAACACTCACTCTCATCCAAAAGGTACACTCAAAATTAGGTTCCAGGAGTTTCCATCCATCTTCCTTACACTGATACTAACCCTCCTTTTTCCAAGCTTGAGGCAGAGACATAACAAGACAAAGCAAAATAAAATTTTGGGTTTTTTTTCCCAATAAATTACCTTCACCCATCTGCATAAATAAATAAGTTAACTAAATTAAAACACAGCAAAATGAGGAGTTGGGGCTTTTTCCCTCACCCTACTACAAAAATAAATAAATAAATAAACTAAAATATAATACTGCAAAAATGAGAAGTTGGGTCCTATGTTTTTTCTTTTTCCCGAACTTCAGTAACTTTCATTCAAAACCGATTGCAGTGTCATGGGGTGCAATCAAGTTGGGGTCTTTTCTTAAAATCGATTACATTACATGGGGTGCGAGCAAGTTGGTGTCTCTTCTTAAAATCGATTACAATAACATGGGGTGCGAGCAAGTTGGTGTCTCTTCTTAAAATCGATTACAATAACATGGGGTGCATTTGCTTGCACCCTATAGATTGTTATACCAAACAGAACATTCATGGGGTGTAATCAGATTGAGAAGGAAGAAGAAGAGAACCTGAAGCCAAGCGCCAGGAGCACAACCGAGGTCGAGAACTGAAGCTCCGGGCCTTATCAGCTTGTGTTGCTTCTGCATCTGCAAAAGCTGCAGTTGGCAGATTGCAAAAGAGAAAAGTTAAGAAATCTGAAATTCAAGAAAACCAGAAATCCCCGATTTGAGAGAGAGAGAGAGAGAGAGACCTTGAAAGCTGAACGTGCAACGTAGCCCAGGCGCTGCGCCTCTCTGTAGAAGAAGTCCGGGGTTCCAGCCCCACTCATCTTCTCATCCAAAAGTACGAAGCTAACAATGTAAAGAGAGAGAGAGAGAGAGAGAGAGAGAGAGAGAGAGCAGTTCAATTTCTACAGAGAGCAGTTCAATTTCTACAGATGTCTGAATTGAAGATCTTCCATTTTCATGAGGGGTAGGATGTAATTGGCTCAACTTCGGGTCGGGTAGGGTTGGGGCTCTTGTAGGCCTAGACCTAAACCCCGATTTTAGGTTTGGGCTGGGACCCGCCCCCAGGTAGAGCCAGCAAAAAACTGGCCCAACCCATTTAAAATAAGGATGGCTCATGGGTTAGGTTTTATCAACTCGTATAAAACTAGATAGGGTTACGATTAATCCACTTAATCTGATTGACTCGTTTAAATTTTACTAATTTACTGTAATTTTTAATTTTGTGTAAGTCGTACACTATTTGGACCTTGTTCTTATGGGGAGGATTTTTATCATAGTCGTACACTATTCTACCCACCACCACCCGCACTGTTTACAACATCAATTCAGTGCCTCGACCTCCTATTTAGTATTGTTTGACATTGATCGGATGCAGCAGCTAATGCATTTATGAAAAAATAAAGTAACAAAAAGAGTCTTGTACTATAATATTTACACAAATCTAATGTTTTATTGCAATTCATATAAGTCATGCTGAAATAATAAAATTATTGTTTCATTTTTCACCTGACTGGAGTTGTCTTGACATTCTTACCTTTGTTCAAACTAACATATATATTTTTATTTGAATATATTTTCAACGGTGTATATTTAACTAAAGTTAAATGGTGGAAATTGTCTATTGTTAGATGTCCTTGTTTTTTCAATGTTTATTTTGACTAATTTTTAATGAAATCCTTTGGAAGCAGTCATTGGGCCAAGCTCAAGCTGGATGTCTTAGCCTGCATGAGAATGTAATACAGGCTAAGCTTGCTTAGGCTTGGGCTTGGACTATGGGTACTTGTACAAGGCCCATGTTCTTCAATTGTATAGTGTATAACATCTAGTACACGTACAATTTATGTACATTTTAAGTTAATTACTAACTTACTTGATTTTGTTACATCTCTCCCTTTTCCTCTCTTCTCCTCTCCTTTTCACTCTCTTTACTCATTCACTCTTTCTTCTTTTATCCTACTTTCACATCAAACCATCATTATTATCATCGTGGTTTTGAAATTACTCTCACCTGTTTTTTTGGTTGATGAGGGTGCTCGGCCTTTTGGGGAGCTGACAATTCTCTGGGCATGTAAAGTCCTTGTCTCCTCCATGCATCAGGTAAGTTAAAATTTTGTTTAATTGTAAGTTACCCTAGGGAGAGAGTGCGTCTTCTAAATCACAATCTCCAGTTCTCGAGCAATGGCTCTAGCCAACTGCACTATCCCTTAAGCAATAAATTAGTCTCATCATAAATAA
The DNA here is from genome assembly GCA_037013555.1 of Sextonia rubra. NCBI lineage: Eukaryota > Viridiplantae > Streptophyta > Magnoliopsida > Laurales > Lauraceae > Sextonia > Sextonia rubra. Next base: position 131,364,788 of record JASUAD010000001.1, read on the forward strand.
ATAGAATTATAATTATAATAATTATATAGTGATTTTATAATATGAGGCATGATGTGAAGCAATCATTTCTGCATGATGTGAAGCTATCACTTCTTTCATAATTTTTTAGTTTCTTAAATGATATTTAACCCAATAGAAGAGCACACACATGACCCTACAATACACATGCACATGCATGGCCCTCCGAGCAATGGTGGCTTCTCGTATGCACCATCCCATAAGAAAAAAAAATCATTAAAAATATTAATATACATATTTTTTATTTTACCTTTTAATGGTTTATAAATCGTGACCAATTTGAATAAAGCATGGATAAAAGTAGTAAGGATAAGATAATACTTGCTTGGATGTTGGTTTGTTGGCATAAGCATGAGTTTGCTCCTCGCATTGAACAATGCATCCACCAAACTTAACTAGTTCATGTGTGATGTAGAGTCATGTATAAGCCTGAAGGACTACTTCTGTTGGGTTAATAGCACAGGAAGATCATTACAAGCAAAAAAAAAAGGGAAAAGTAAGGATAGATATAAAACTATCTGAAGATTTAGAATAAGATGAGTTAGGATAGAGAAACATAATTCATATGAGTGACTACAATATAGTTGGGAAAATGATTTAATGATGATAATGCAAAAATTTAGTATAATGTTTGCATCCAACTATTTCAACAATCATAAATAATAGAAACTAGGGGCAGAGATTTGGGTCATTCATCTTAGACAAGTTCATATTAGCATTGCCATACTAAAAATTAGGGGAAAGTATGATCTAAACCCAATCTCAACTAGTTAAATTTTGTTTAGGTAATTGACCAATATTGTGAAAAAAGAAGAAGAAAATAGTTAGTTAATTGTATGTAAAAATCAAAGTGGATGTAGTCCCTTACAAATATTAGGAACCAAAGGCGCATACATGTAAACTGTTATAAGAGATATTATTATAGGGGGATGCCCGTATTGGGGCCTACATTAGATAAGGAAAGCAATTTTTTTCGCTTGGGGAAGAAGCAATCTTATTTTATAAATAAGATCTTCATTTTCTATTTATAATGTACACCTCTCTCATTCAATAAAAATATCTCTCTCTTTCTGCCTATACTCCTCTCTCTTTCTTTTTATCACGTTATCAACACGAGCCACTCCTCCCATTTTTCTCCCTCGGTCCTCGTGCCCCTGCCCTTTTCTCCCTTCATCCTTGTGCAAAAAGAAGGTAGCAAAAAAAAAAAAAAAAAATCAGCAAGCCACTATACGCTTCTCACCCTTGCACGCCTTAGTTCAAATGCAAAAACAAAAATAGTGAAAAACCATAAAGCAACCCATCACATCTCCCATCTTGTTGACCTGTCTCGACCAACGTAAAACATTCTCTCCCATCTGCCTGCCAACATGAGGAAACCAAAATAAAAAAAAGTAGTGACATCGTGCAGACAAAAGTCGCTGACATCAACAGTGACACTAAAATAAAGGTGCAAATCAACCGTCTAACTTCAAATCACAATATCTTAGCCATTTGGTGTTTGATCGATGATCCGTTTAAACCGACGAAAAGCTTAGGAGCAGATCTACATGTTGAAAAACAAAAGGAGGAAGATTCAATGGTAAAATAATTTTCATTATTTATAATCTTTTATTAATTTAATAACTATATATACATATGCTCTTACTCTGGTTACACTTATTTGGAGATGAATGATTATTTATTTATTTATTTTAACAAAGGGAGATCAAGAATGGATCATAAATAAGAATTTAAAGTTTATTATTAATATGGACCTACAGTTCCGTACGAACCAGAAGTTCCTCCTAAATCCGGACCAGAAGATCCGTGGATTTTTCAAATCTGAAACCAAAAGTTCTCAGATCCGCAATATGAATTCGAAGATTCATATTCCTAATCAAACCTGAAGTTTGATATTTAGATCCAAAAATAAAACTAATTGGCCATAATATCAGGCCCGAAGCCTTGATAAGACCTGAAGTTCAAATTAAAGAACCTGAAGTTCTAATTCATAAACCTGGAGTTTCAAATCAAGCCAGAAGCCTTGCCAGAACCTGTTGTTTTGGATTATTAAAGTTGATAATCTGATTTTTTCAAATAGGCTAACTTAATCTAACATGACTCACCCCTTGATTTATTCTGAATATTTTAAATTTTCATTTTTATCTTTTATCTTCCCTTGCATATCAATGATCATGTATATTTTTCTTTTTTAGCTCTTGCAAAATGTTGAATTTAGCCAAACTTGAATTGAAAGCCCTTAATATTACCGGAGACAACTACTTATCCTGGTACTTGGATGCAAAATTACACTTGCAATCCAAGAAACTTGGAGAGACAATATAATAGGTAATAAAGAGTCCCCGGAAAATCGAGCATTGGCACTTATTTTCTTATGTCATCATATACATGATGACCTTAAGAATGAGTACCTCACTGAGGAGGACGTAGCAGATCTTTGGAGATCCCTGAATGATAGATATGATCACTAGAAGATGGTCATATTACTAGCGGCTCAGAGCGAATGGCTAAACCTGTGATTTCAGGACTACAAATTAGTATCTGAGTACAACTCTGCTCTTTTCAACATTGTTTCCCGATTAAGATTGTGTGGGGGAAATATTACAGAATAGCAGGTGTTAGAGAAAACACTGTCCACTTTTCACGCATCAAGTGTAATCCTACCGCAACAATACCGTGAATGACATTTCTCTAAATACTCATAACTAATTTCTTATCTCTTTGTTGCTGAACAGAATAGCAAAATCTTGATAAAGAATTATAACTCCAGACCAACTAGATCTATGGCAATGCTTGAAGCAAATGCTAATTTCAATTTTAGCAAAGGCAGAAGAAGAGGGTGTGGGAAAAACAATCCTTCCAGAAGAGGTGGAAAAAACAACTCCTCCAGACGAGGAGGATTTTGAGGTCCAAAAAAAATAAAATAAAATAAAATAAATCACCAGAAGTGGTCTGATCCTCGAAATAGCACAATCAAGATCAACATCAGAATCCACCGAATAAATATACCCATCGTTCTGATGACCCTTGCTACAGATGTGGAAAGAATGGGCATTCGTCATGCTTTTGTCGTGCACCAAAAGACGTGGTGGAATGATATAAAGGATACAAGGCCTCTCTTCATTCTACATAGTAAAATGATCTAAAAGATTGAAATTGGGATATAGTCTTACAAAATGACGATTACCAATTAGACATTACAAATTTGGAGACTAGAGATTTTTTTTAAGATGAAAATGGTCAATCTCTGAGCAATTAGGCATTTAATGCTAAAATTGGAACCCTTCCTAGTATGGTCTAGAAGACCAAACAAATTTTTTTCTCAGAATCTTTATTTAGAATGATGTTTTTTTTCAGATATTTACCTTTTTATGGATATTTTATGCTAGATAATTTATTATTTTTCAGTTTATTAATTTGAAACACTTTTTTATGGATATTTTTGTGATGGATGATTTCTTATTATTCAGTTTATAAATTTGATCAAATTTTTTTAAAATTTATATCATGTGATTGCTTAGTTACATTTTTAATATTATCTTTTGTTTAAAGGTATGGACCATGAAAATGAGGATACTCACTGTCTTGTAGATAGTGTTACAACACATACCATTATAAAAAATTAGAAGTTTTTCCCAAAATTCTTATTCAATTCATGAAAGGTATCCACCATAGTTGGTCCCGTGCAAATAATTGAAGGCTCTGGAAAGCCCACATGGCGTTACCTAATGATACTCATTTATTCATTAAAGATACATTATTCTCCAGTAGCTCCCGAAAAAACTTGCTCAGTTTCAAAAACATCAGAATAAAATGAATACCATATTGAGACTGCTAATTAAGGTAACAAAGAAATGTTACTTATCGTTAATAGTATTGAAGGCCAGAAGCAATTACTATAAACACTAAGTGCACTTCCTTCTGGGTTATATTATACGACAATATCTATCATCGAATTACATTCAATTTTGAGCAAAATGATTCAGTTAAGCCCGAAGCTTAAACTAAGTTCGAAGCTTAGTAACCCTCATACTTTATTGCTTTGGCATGATATGTTAGGGCACCCTGGAGTTACCGTGTTAAAGAAAATAATTAATAACTCTATTGGGCACTCTTTAAAAAACCATAGTTTGACCACACCTAATAGGTATCTATGTATCCTATGTTCATAGAGAAAACTAATGACTCGACCTTCCTTTGTCAAAATTGCATTAGAATCGTCATCCTTTCTACAAAAGAAACAAGGCAACATCTGTGGACCGATCAATCCACCTAGTGGACCTTTTAGATATTTCATGGTTTCTAATTAATGCTTATACCCGTTGGTCGAATGTTTGCCTACTTTCAAATAGGAATACAACCTTTGCCAGCCTATTGATACAAATCATTAAACTTATGGCCCATTTGCCTGATAATCATATTAAGTCTATATAACTTAATAATGCGGGCGAATTTACATTACAGGCCTTCGATGATTACGATTCATCTCTCGGCATTGTTGTCAAACATCATGTCCCTTATGTCCATACCCAGAATGGTTTAGCTGAATCCCTGATTAACCGCATTTAACTTATTTCTAGGACTCTATTGCTACAGTTCAAATTACCAATTAGTACTTGGGGGCATGTTGTTACATGCATCAATGTTCATTAGACTCTGACCCACGGCCTACCATCAATACTTCAGTACACAGCTTATATCAGGACATCAACCTAATATTCCCCATTTGCGCAAGTTTGGTTGCACAGTTCTAGTATCTATACCACCCCCTCAGCGTACTAAGATGGGACAACAATGTAGGTTAGGAATCTATATAGGTTATGAGTTCTTCGATTATTCGATTTTTAGAACCAATGACAGAAGATGTTTTTACTGCTCGTTTTGCTGATTGTCAATTTGATGAGACAAAATTCTCGTCGTTAGGGGGATATAAAGAATGTATTGTTCCTGCAGAGCAACTCGTTCCTAAAGAATTGCGCGAACTAACTTGGAATACTTCCACTTTGTCTCATCTATATCCACGTACTTTACAATGTGAAAATGAAGTCCGTAGAACTGTGCACTTATAGGAAATTGCAAATAGATTACCTGATGCATTTAATGATGCAGCAACGGTAACTAAGTCATATGTACCAGTTATGAACGCACCTGCTAGAATTAATGTTCCTATGGGACAAAGCCAAAAAGTGGCGACGAAAGAGTCTGTAATACGCTAGAAGTACGGCAGACCTATAGGTTCAAAGGATATATCTTCGTGGGAAAGGAAAAGTATACAATCATCATCATGTCCTCCTAAATTTACACTTGACACTCCTAAAGAGGTTCCTTCTAAAAAGGCTCATAACGCTCCCAAAGAGGTTATGAAAAAATCCACTCTCTTTAGAATAACGAAAGTCCTTAATGAGAGACTATCAAAGCCCTTGAAGAGGTATCGGTACCAGATAATAAAGAGATCTATATACTTTACAAATATTTAAAAAATAGATGGGATAGAAAATGAATTGTCATCGATGACGCATTTGCATATGTGGTAGCTACACAAATTCAATGGTACACGATGATGATAATTGAAATACAGAACCATGTACTATAAATGAATGTCGACAAAAGAAAGATTGGCCAAAATGGGAAACTGCCATTATAGCAGAGTTAGAGTCTCTGAATGGATGCGGTGTATTTGGACCATAGTACAAACCCCAAAAGTGTTCATGCTGTATGTTATAAGTGGGTGTTTATAAAGAAAAGGAACGAAATGAATGAAATTATTAGACACAAGGTAAGACTTGTGGTACAAGGTTTCCTGCAGAAACCTGGTATTGATTATGAGGAAATATACTTCCCTGTTATGGATATAACAACATTCAAATATCTGATAAATTTAGAAGTTTTTAAATTTTGGATATGAGACTCATGGATGTTGTGACTACTTAATTGTATGGGGATTTAGACACAGAAATTCATATGAAAATCTTGGAAGGATTTATTTTGCCTGATGCAAAATACAAGAGTACGCACTCAATACAATTGAGACGATCATTGTATGGATTGAAGCAATCCGGAAAAATGTGGTACAATCATCTCAACAAATATTTATCTAATAAAGGATATGAGAACAATCTCATTTGCCCTGGTATCTTCATAAAGAAATCCTTAAAAGGATTTGCAATAGTGGCAGTTTATGTCGATGACATAAATTTGATCGCGACTCCATAAGAGCTCGAAATAACTGCTGATTATTTGAAAATAGAGTTTGAAATGAAAGACTTTAGGAAAACAAAATTTTGTCTCAGCCTGTAGATTGAGAAAAGTTTTAGTGGAATATTGGTCCATCGTCTAATTACACTAAAATTGTTTTGAAATGTTTTTGTATAGACAAAGCACATTCACTAAGTACTCCAAAGGTTGTTCGGTCTTAGATATAAACAAAGATCGATATTGTACAATTGAGGAAAATGAAAAGGTATTGAGTCAAGAAGTACCATACCGGAGTGTTATTGGTGCTTTAATGTATTTAGCATAATGCACTAGACCGGATATTTTATTCTCAGTGAATCTATTTACTAGATACAGTTCTATGCAAATGCAAAGGCATTGCACTGGTATCAAACATATCTTACACTATTTACATGGTACAATTGATTTAGAGTTCCTTTATTGTAAATATTCCAAGTTTATAGAATATGCAAATTCAGAATATCTCTTTGATCCTCATAAGGGTTGATTACAGACTGGTTACGTATTTCTTAGTGGTAGTGCTACTATTTTTTGGTGCTCTACTAAATAAACTTTGGTAACTACTTTTTCTAACCATGCTGAGATTTTAGCCCTCTATAAAGACAGTAGGGAATGTGTATGGCTAAAATCTTTAATTCAGCATATTTGTAGCTCTTGTCAATTACCTTTTAATATAGGTACCCTAAGCATTATTTATAAAGACAATGAGGCATGTATTCAACCGATTAAAGAATGATACATTAAAGGTGACAAAACAAAGCACATTGCACTAAAGTTCTTCTTCACACATGAACTTAAGAAGAATAATGAGATCGAAGTCAAATAAGTTCGTTCAAGCAACAACTTGGCTGATTTGTTTACCAAGTCATTACCAAAGTCAGCATTCCAGAAGCTTGTACATAAGATCGACATGCGTAAAATTTATCATCAAACAATGTAAAGTTTAATACTATTAGAGGGAGTAATTGATCAGGGATGAACATCATGAAGCATACTACTTAGGACATATGTGCGCTGTACTCTTTTTCCTTTTTTAGGTTTTGTCCCACTAGGTTTTCCTAGTTAAGGTTTTAACGAGGCAACATTATGCACGTCCAACATCACTTCAATAATTTCGTAGAACGTTATACTCTTTTTCTTTCGCTTTGGTTTTTATCTCATTGGGTTTTCCTTTGCAAGATTTTAATGAGGCAATTATTATTGAATAGTGGTCATCCAATGAAGAGTATTATAAGAGATATTATTATAAGTGAATGCCCACATTGGAACTCACATTAGATAAGTAAGGCAATTAAGGTTAAAGTCCTTCCCTTATTAACTAGTTCAGGGAGGAAGCAATCTCTCTCTTCCTCCCTCTGCTCCTCTTTCCCTCTTTTTATCAACTTTTATGTTCATCAAAAAAGACCCTTCGGAAGATTAAAATTTCCTTTCCCATTTTCCATTTGTGCCCTTGCCCTCCCCAAACTACTAACATCATCATCTAGGGCATTTTCCAACAGCACAAATCACCTCCGATTCATGCCCCATTCCACCCAAACATGATTTTTTCCAGGCTCGGACGCGCTCTATCTCGATCGTCTCGTTCCAGATTCAAAATCGTAAGAACTTGCTCAAAATCTCCTAATTTTTTCTCATTTTTTTCGATTTTTTCCGAGTTTTTTCGATCTCTATGCATGACAGAGTGGGGCTTCGGGTGGAAATGATGGAAGATCAGCGTATTTGAACGATCCGATTCGGCAATGGCAGCACCTTCGCGGAGGAGATGGCGGATTAGTGTTCTCGCGGAGCTATCTGACTTTGATTGGGGCAGAGAAGGGTTTCGCATCAAAGAAGGTTCTTTTATCGGATTTGGGTTCTGTTTTAGCTAATTCGACGGCTCGGAGGCTCTTCTGCAGCGAAGCCCCGAAGAAGAAAAGTAAGATTACTGTTTTTTGGGTTTCTTGATTTTGTTGTGATTATGCTGTTGGATTTTGTATCTGGATCCGGTCTTCATTGATTTTTTTCGATTGGGTCCGAACAATGCTCTTACAGAGTAAAGATTCGAGCTTTCTGTATTCTGTTTTGTTGAAATAACTTTTGATGTGGTTTTGTAGATTATGAGAATTATTACCCCAAGGTAAAGAGAGAAATCCCGAAAGGCAATGGCCAGCGCAAAACCAACGCCAAAGGTACGTATGCACGCGGAATTTTGCAGTTTTGTTTTCGGGTGTGATTTACTCAGCAGAAACCTGAAATGAAGTAATGGGGTGTATTGTTTTGTTTGGGGGAAGAATGTTTTGTTGTTGATGAATGAGAAGAGGATGAAAGTTTGCTTTTCCGATTGGGAAATGCTGGATAAACAACAAATTGATTTTTACGGTATGGAATTTTTCAAAATGGATTTGGATGTGAAGGTATCTTTATTGTGGAATTAGTCTCGAATGAATCGAATATGATCATTACATTTTAAAGCCAGATGCTGGTAGTTCTGAGGAGTGAATAAGATAATCAATATTCTATGATATAGAAGTCGTCATTGGGTTTAAGTATTTTAAGAGCATTTTAAGAGGCGACTTTGAGCAATATTCATTGACATGACTAGCAGACTTTGGCCACACTTTCTTTTTAGACACTATCATCTAACCTAGGAAGCGTGTAAAGGGAAGAATAAGGCTTAACCAAATGCCTTCTTAACACTTAAGGCTGCATTTTATCGTGCCGCTAGTCATCATTTAGGAGTGCTTAACCATTTTGGTGTTTTGTTTGTGACAACTTGAAAACAAAGCTCACCGACGGGTGCATTACTTTATTTTTATTTTTAATTCTTCCTGTACTCCTCTTGCCGTCAAACTAGTGAGTTCTAGTGGCACTAGCGAGTGAACAAGCTCACAACGAATCTGAAGTAGTCTGAAATACAATGTAATTGGCATGACTAGTAAAGGCACATCACTAATCATTTATTATCTTTCCACCCTATTTTGGATTACCTCTCATTTTTTCGAATGGTAACTTTTATTAATCAGAAGCTTATCAATACAAGAGGGATATATTGATGAGCAAGAGCTCAATAAGAAAACAGAAAGCCATCACAAAGGAAAAAGAGCACCAAAGGTAAAAACAGAAAGCCATCACAAAGGAAAAAGAGCACCAAAGGTAAAAATGAAACCATGATATGAACAGAAAGTGGAAACCTTCCCTGAGAAGAAGGGGACGACAACTATGAAGCCAACCCCTTCTAGTTGGATAGGATGATATCAATAGGATAGCCACAAAAATTGGGGGAGCTTGTAAAACCAGGAAGTGGCTGAAAACATCACACTATCCACCGGCACCGCCGTGTTAGAAGTTTTGCATTCAAAATAGTGCTTATTGCTTTCCTTGCAGATATAATTGCCCAAGAGGTTTTCCTAAACACCACACCTTAAACCTGAAGGCTGAATTTTTTTGTGCCCTTAGTCATCAGTCGGGTTTACAAGATGGCCTCACCTCTAATTGTTTTCCTGTTTCATTTGTGACAGCTTTGGAAACAAAGGCCATAGACAGGTGAATTACCTTTTTTTCCCCTACCCTTTCTGCTGAAGTAACATGAGTGGGTTTTATTCATGCGGCAGTGTGGCACTAGTGAGTGAACTAACTCGCAACCAGTTTGAAATAAAGTGAAATTGGCATGACTCAGAAAGGCACATTGCTGATCATTTTTTATCTTTTCGTCCTTCTTGAAGTGACCTGCTTCATTTATTGCCTTTCAAAGTTGGATTGGATCCCTTCAAAGGTGCTGCTGGACATTGATAGTGTAGTTTGGTTCTTTAGTGATTACTGATTCATGGTTCTCCTAAAGCTTTTAGATTAGTTTCCAACAGTGTCAAAGTTCTGAATGTGGGCTGATTTCTCTGTTACTCTCTCTTTGTAAACTTCCTCAGCAATGCAGTCCCTTTCCCATTTATGGAATGATAGGACAAGTTACCAAAGTAGGGAACAAAACAGGTGGGAAGACCGAGAAGAGGGAAGAGAGAGGTTGAGGGAAGTGAGAGGAGTTACGGAAGAACTGCTATCTGGTAGAGAGGGGCAAGTTTGCAGGATCGAGCTTGTTTTTCTTCGCATACATTCCTTCTCTTCTGTTTTTTTTCCTGGCTTATACTTTTGAGTTTATATTTTAATCACATGGTAGTATTCAAAAGTTGTTTTTTTTATTCACATGACTAAATCTGAGCAAAAGCTTTGCCCTTGTGTAATCACACAACATATGCATCTAATGAACTGGTGAGGCAAGCATATTTTAACTTCACCGATTTAAGTTTACAGTTGTGCATAATATAAATCTATGCATTTGTGCCACGAGAGGACACCATGATGGAGAGGAAAATTTTTTAATTTTTTTGTGCGGTCCATTGTTCAATTGTTTGGTGCGACACATTATAGTATATTAAAGCCAAAGGTTTTGGCTTTAATTTTGACCCTTAGTTGTAATTTTGACCAACAGTTACCACTTTGTTAAAATGTTCCATATTGTCTTTTTACTACCATGTAACTACCTACTCATATCTTTTATCTTATCAAAGCACTCGCTTTTACTCTCCACTTTTTCCTTCTTGTAACAAATATTGTTCCACGCCATCTCTTCTACTCCCTTTGCCCCAATTTTTCTATTTCTATTTTGTGCAACTTGCTCCAAGGAGGGAGGTACGTACTCTCATAACCTTTTTAATGTATAAAGATTTAATTTATAAGGCATGGATATACTGTTCTGAGCATGGGTTATTGTGCTAGTTTTCCTTGCAAAAAAGGAAAATGTGAATTGATTTTCTTCAATAGAGAATAGAAAGGATTTCAATTTCCTATGAGTAGGGTGGGAATCTAGGGCTGTGTTGGGCATCGTGTCATTCGGATGGTCTCATGTTCCTATGAGATAAATAAAACATATTTGATATGTGCAAGTCACTATTCCAAAATTTGTTCTTGTGGGAAGGAATCTTAAAATCTTATCCTGCTGGCACAAGAAACTTGGACCAAGAAACCTTTTTTATTTTCTTTAAAAACAACTTGATAGCACAATTGTTTCCTACTTATCTTAACTCTACTACTTAATTCTTAAAGCGGGTCACATGCTAACAATCACAAAAGGTGGGCCTATATTATAATTCCTAATTTCTTATAATGTGAGACCATATTATAAATTATTTGAGTTTGGGTCCCATGTTCTAATTTTTAAATTTGGGTTATATGGTAAAATAATATTATCTTTCAAAAAAATATTAAATCTTTCAAAAGATATTTAATTTTTCAAAAGATATTTAATTTTTCAAAAAATAATTAAACTTTTAAAAACTATTTAATCTTTCAAACAATATTTATTCTTTCAAAAAAATATTTATTCTTTCAAAAAAATATTTTATATTTCAAAAAAAAATCTTTCTCAAAAAATATTTAATCTTTCAAAAAAAATATATTTAATCTTCCAAAAAAAATTATCTTTCAAAAAAATATTTAATGTTTCAAAAATATTTCAAAAAAAAATTTGATAAAAAAAAATCAGAAAAGGTGGAGTTATATTGTAATTCCTATGAATTTGGGCATACATTGTGAATCCTATGAATGTGGCCCTATATTCTAATTTCTAAAGGTGGGTGCCACGTAATTTCTAATTTGGGTCTCGTGTTCACAATCAATAAAAAAGATGCCCCCATATTATAATCTATTATAATTTCCAAAGGCGGGCACCACATTGTAATTTTTAAATGTGGGTTCTATGTACAAAATCACAAAAAATGTGGCTCCACTTTGTAATTTCTAAATATGGGTCACATAGTCACGATCACAAAAGGTGGATCTGCATTATAAATCTTATAAATTTAGGCCCATATTCTAATTTCTGAAGGCTTGTCAATACTGTAATTTATAAAGATAGGTCCCATATTTATATTAAAAAAAGGGTGGGCCCAAATTATAATTCTTATAAACGTAGACATACCTTATAAATCCTATGAGCATGGGTCCCATGTTCTAATTTTTAAAGGTAGGTACTATGTTGTAACTTCTACATGTGGGTCTCATGTACGCCAATAATAAGGTGCCGCAAACATTAAAAGTTGAGTACCACATTTTAGATCCTATGATTATTTTGCTTCGTTTGTTGGAGAAAAGTTTTACATTGTTACCAAAAAAATTCTGTATGGCATATTCTCAACAAATTATTTTAATATAATGTTGCCAAACAAGTTTTGCAAAGTTTAGTCTCGGCATAACTCAACGTTAGCATATGCTGATATGAGCACAAAATTGAAAACAATATAGGAACAATGCTAAACATGCCCTAGGGTTCCTCTCTCTTGTGGAAACAGAAATTTGTGGAGCTTAGAATCATCTCATTGCACAAACAAGTCTTAAGGGTCATATTTACCAAGGAGAGGCTGAGCATCAACCTAACAAACTCTCTCATATTACTCTGGCGTTTTTCGTGCGCAACTGATTTCGATTGTCATAATTTGGTACTGGCCTATGTTGATAGAATGCAATGAGGCACGGGTATCGGTAGAGTACGCCAATATGGTAAAATCCTAAAAAAAAGGATACGGGTACACCTGGGGTATGTCCATTAAAATATTATATTTCTAAAAATTTTACTAATGCAATATGCTAATAATTAAAATAGGTTAGAATTCTTAGATGCAACAAACCAATGATTACTTAATACCATTACAACTTCAACTTTCAAACCATAGTTTAATGTCAAAAGGCATGTATAAGCCTAGAGTTTAATGTCATTACAGCAAAAACTACAAACTAAAGCACTAAAAACAAAGTAAACATCAAAGCAAGTCCTATCAAACTAAGAATATTTACGATTTGCATTTAGTCATCCATCAACTTCAACTTTATCATTCAGTCATCCATCAACTTTGACTTTATCGCATTTATCAAATAATATAGCTTCCATATTAGGCTTATCAAGTGAAAGATTTGCAATTTCAATTACCCATGCCGTACCCAAAAAGCCAAACTCTTAAACAAAATGTACCGGGTACGTTTGATCATATCCGGTATGTATTTAGCTATACCTGTACCAGGTACTTACTTGGTACGAGTACATGTACATTTTTGGAGTATCTGTGCTTCATAGATAGAATGGTAGTAGAGTTAAGCCACAGATGTAATCTCATGCAAATAGTGTTGTGATATTGGTGCAAATGTGCGGGAAAATTTTGTTCTAGGAGTAACTTAAAGCATGTCACCAACAAACCCATCTCTGACATGTTCAGCGAAGTGGGCGTTGAAAGTTGAAACATTCTTATTTTAGCTAGGATTTGGTGTTTTATTGGCATGGTTCAAAATCGCAGTCGTCGTAACCATTGCGGTCAACATTCAAAACTGATTTGATGCATCATTGCATTGTAGTTTGCAGTCATCGCGGTGTGATTGTTTTACCTAAAAAAATCAGAAAAACATAAAAAAATCCCAAAACATTATAACATGCTAGAAAACAATGTTTTTTTTTTCTCCATTAGTAAACACTTTAGGTTGTGTTTGGAAGCGGGATAAATTTTTGGTGGGATTGGATAGCTAATACCATTCAAACCTATCCAATGGTATTATTGCATAGTATGTGATTCCATTTATCCCAAAGGTGAATCCAATCCCATGTTTGGTTGCGTCCTAATAAATGAAGGACAAGGGACAAAAAGATCTAAAAAATATAATCCTACCCCCACTCAAAGCCAACTAAGGTGGAATAGGGACAAAAAGACCTAAAAAATATAATCCCACTCCCCACTCAAAGCAACTCAAGTTAACCTACCTCCCAGATGGGATTATCTAGGTATTAATTTACTATAGCGTTGGGATTAAAATAACATTATCCCATGCACTAAAAGTGCAAAGAAACGCGGGATAAGTGGGATAGGATGCAAAAAGTAACTTATCCCCCCCTATCCTGCATCCAAACACCCCTTTGAAGTAAAATATCAACCCCCTAACTCATAACATCTTGTATTGTCATCTTATCTAAAACTTGTAAAGTCTATTATGAATTAAATAAATTTACATGTATATATTAAAATAAGTTAAAATATGACAAATTTTACCGTATGCATTACAACCAAGATTTTGAACTAACTATTAGTGTTAAACACTTAAAAGTCAAGAAAATGTAGTAGTAGTAGTAGTACAGTAGTCAATTACTCAATCACCATATCAAGATGACTTTATCAATTAAAGCAGTGGAGTACGGACCAAGGATCAAAATAGCGGTAGCGGATAGCGTCGCGGCCGGTCGCCAAAACGCTACGCAGCGGGCGCTACGTAGCGGTAGCGGGGCTACGTAGCGGTTCGCGGTGTGATTCAAAAAAATTATCAAAAAATTTTGAAAAAATTCTAGAAAATCCAGAAAATTGTAAATAACCAGAATATGTGTTTGTTTTGCAAAAAAGCCTAAAATAAGGGGGTGTAGCGGTCCCCTAAATGCATAATGTCCTGTATCGCTGTATAATTAAAAAATAATAGTATCAATCCGATTTTTCACATGGTATCAAGAATCAATATTCAACACTGAAAGTCAAGACTCAAGAGTCAAGAATTTAAGACTTAGAGAGATTAGTCACTAGAGTCAGTGACTTAACAATCAACATTCAACACAATAAATGACATAATAAATAATAACTTCATAAATCTCATTGTACTTAAAGAGTTGAGACATGAGAGTTAATATAAAGTTGAGATTTAAGAAATGATTAGAGGAATACCTCTACCACCAAAATGAATGTCTAGCAGGATATATGACACTGGCATCACTGTCTTCATCCCCATAGTTGTTATCATTGGCACCACTCCCACTTGTACCAACATAGTGCAACTCCCCTCCATATTGGTAGGCATTAGGATCCTCAAACATAAAGAAATGGGATGGACTTGGATTTGGATGAGGATATTTATCAAATGACCCTGATTCTGAATATTGTTGTGAGGATGATTCCACTTGACCATGTGCGTAGTCTGGTGGGACATACGGTTGGTACCCAGAATATGGGTCATGGAAAATAGGGTACCACTTTGCTGTTTGTTGCCTTCCAACATTTGCACTCGTACCATCATTTCCTTGTCCATCACGGGGTCTTTGGCGTACATAAACATGACCTGACCTCATACGAGATGGATTTGGAAATTCATCCACAGTCTGAGCAGGAGCATTTAATTCGTCCTCATGGTAAGAATCACTTGGCTCGGCCCCGTTACCTCCTCCAGACGGAGAGTCACTACTTGGAGCAATGCTTGAACTCGAACTATCAGAGCTCACTGTAGATACTACATGAGAGGGCTCAGGTTCAATGCCCCTTGATGTTCTAGTTTCTGTAGGTGGCTGAGGCTCACTTTCCCCTTCTCTTTCGTCTTCGTCCATTATTCCTCGTATATCCTGGTGTAAATTCTCATCTCCATCTAACAATGGATCTTCTACATCAACTAACCATGGAAGTAAGGGATCATCTTCCTGAAAGATATTATCCAAATTTATAGGGCAATAATTCGGATCATCCCTTTGCTTCCTTTGTCTATTTCTGACTCTCAGCTTCAAATTGTAGTGACAATATACTAGCTTGTTCAGCTTCTGCATTGCTATCCGATTTCTCAATTTTGTGTGAATTAATGAGAAAGTACTCCAGTTTCTTTCACAATTCGATGAAGACGTTGTTTGGCTAAGGACCCGAATGGCAGCAATTCTCAAGTGTGGAGCACTTTCTCCAAAATTGATCCACCACTCGGCTGAAATTGGGAAAAAAAATGAACATAAAAAATTAGTCATCCACAATCCCCATTCCACGGCAAATAATATATATAAACTTAAAACTAGTACGTGACTAGGTTAAAACTATTTGTACCAGGATATAAGCTGGTTATTGATCTAATTGCCAACGGGTCTGCAAAACTCCCTTGTCTCATTGTGTATATAGAAATCTACCATATACAAAGTACAAATCATTTTAAATTTGTCACAACTCAAAACTTAGGTAAAAATCACAATACATTTAAACTATAATAAACGTTATATCATATATGACATGTCACTTACTTCTTTTAAGGCTAAAACCTGGTCATTGTGATTAAGAATTACTTTCTTCAACACCTCCTTCAATCCTATTCGCAACTCGGTATCAATTGTTTTTGTATGTTGTTTCTCGTTCGAATAGTAGAATTGAGGGTTTAAAAAATATCCTACAATTCAAATGTCAAATTTGCATAAGTACATCTCTATACAATACAAAATAAAAGTAAAACTCTTGTAAAATCATAGGCCAATAGTGTAAAAGTTTATTTCACCTGCAGCATGCAATGGATGGTGCAATTAATCATTCCATCAAGCATCAATTATTTGCAAGAATTCTTGATAATACCTGCAATTTTCTTGTATTGCTAGTTTTGCTCGATCCATTGCCTCATAAATATAGCCCATTGTCGGCTTATCATCATTATCTACAAGCCGCAACACTTTCACTAAAGGTTCAAAGACCTTCAAAATATTTCTAACTTTATACCAAAATTTATTATCTCTAACAAGATTGGGGACATCAAAGCCAGGACCACTCGTTGCTACTCCCCATTTTGAATTAAGCCATTGTCTGATGCAAACATCTGAATCAACTCATTTCTATGTTGCACAAGGCTATCCATGGCAATGAAGTGGGTGGCAAACCTTGTTGCAGCTGGACGCACCAAGGCTCTTCCATTTGTAAATGTCTTCATTAATGCCAACAACCACGAGTGATCATAGATAAATCTTGTGATGCTTCTACAAGACATGATGACAGTTTTCACATTTTTCCTCTTTCCAATGTCCTCCAACATTAAATCTATACAATGTGCCGCACATGGGGTCCAAAACAAGTTATTTCTCTTTTCCATTAACAACTGCCCGGCTTTCTTGAAATTGGCACCATTATCTGTAACAATTTGCACAACATTTTCCTCACCAACACTTTCAACAACTTTATCCATAAGGCGGAAAATATATTTTGCAGTCCGTATATGTTCAGATGCATCAACGGACTTAACAAAGACGGTCCCAGCAGCAGAGTACACTAAAAAATTTATTAACTGTGTTTGTGTGCTGCTCGTCCATCCGTCACACATAATTGTGACTCCCCTTTCCTCCCATATATCTTTAAAAGTAGCTACCCAACTCTTTATATCTTCATACTCAATTTCTAAATACTTGGTCCCCACATCATAGACAGAAGGTGCTGTTATACCAGGACCAGCGGTAGCTGCAACATCTAGTATAGTTTGGAAGTAAGGAGAATCCACAGCTTGAGGGGGTATGTTCTTGTGAATTAACCACTTTGCTGTAGCTGACGCTAATCTGTCTCTTGCACTTTTCAAGACCCCCTTAAACAACTTTGAGATTTTAGGCTGTTTAGCTGACTCATTTCTATGTGCTAGAGGATCAATTGGACCGGGTATAGCACTACTAGGAGTCCGTAATGCTTTACGAGAAGAAATAATCTCAATATCATCCTCCTGTTGTCGAGTGCTGAATGCTCGACGCATTGTTCTAGCTATACCTTTGCCCCTGGATGAGTCCTCTGGCCCCCCTCCCCTAGATGAGCCCCCAGATTCAAACTGTCTACCAGTACTTCTTCGCATTTCATCCATTTGTGCCGTTATAAGTGACTCTCTTCTTGCAGCTTTCATTTCTGGGTCATCACCTTCATCATCAAAATCAGAAGGAATTTGCTCTCCAAACACCTCATAGCGGGCATCATCAACTTCTTGGCTTCTTTTTTCTTTGATCTCTACTTTTCTTTCTTTTCCTTTATTTAGAAGCTTTTTCATCTCTTCTCTAAGCTCTTTTGGTGCAACTGTACATCCCGCCACATTGCCTGAAACATGAGCAAAGTGCTGCTTGAATCTTGTAATACCCCCATTAGTGATTTTACCACACAAATTACATTTTATTTTTGACCTATTTCCATCAACTGATACACTGTGTGCCCATGCAGGATTCACATCGCGCACCATCTTAATTCTTACTTCTTAGCAAATCACAAATGAAAATGATGAGAGAAGTTGAACTTTGAGGCACACAATAAATACCTGCATAATGCATATATGACTTAGTTGACCACATTTAAATATTTTTTTTTCAAAAAATCCCATTAATATGGCGTATGAAGTATGAACTATGAACATGAAAAATTAAATAAATTCAAAAAAAAAGAAAAAAAGAATGTGTGAATGTGTGATTCATCCATGGGATTCATTGATCTAACACTTGGAAGTGATTTTCAAGCAATTTGGTTAGTGTTTCTTCAAGAAAAAAAAATTTTTTTAAAAAAAAATTAAAAAATCCGAAAATAAAAAATAAAAAAAGAATAAATAACACATAAAAATGGGGGTTTGATCTATGAGAATTATAGATCTAGCTACTTGGGAGTGATTTTAAGTGATTTCATTGACCACATTTAAATAAAAATTATCTTTTTTCAAAAAATCCTATTAATATGATCATAAAAAATTAAATAAATTAAAATAACAAGAACGAAAGTGTGATTCAATCTTGGGATTCATAGATTTAACACTTGGGAGTGATTTTCAAACAATTTTGTTGGTGTTTCTTAAAGAAATTTTTTTTAAAATAAATAAATAAATAAAATCCGAGAATAATAAATAAAAAATAAATTATAAAACCCAAAAAAATGGGGGTTTGATCTATGAGAATGATAGATCTAGGCTACTTGGGAGTGATTTTAAGCAATTTAGTTGGCCAAATTTAAATAAAATTTATTTTTTTCAAAAAGTCCTATTAAAATGAACATAAAAAATTAAATAAATTCAAATAAACAAGAAAAAAAGTGTGATTCATTCATGGGATTCATAGATCTAACACTTGAAAATAATTTTCAAGTGATTTGGTTGGTGTTTCTTCAAGAAAAAATTTTTTTTTTCAAAAAATAAAAAAATTCCGAGAATAAAAAATAAATAATAAATAAATAAACTATAGAAAATGGGGATTTGATCTATGGGAAACATAGATCTATCACTTGCAAGCCATTCCCAAGAGATTCATGAAGGAGAAAAGAAGAATAGAGCCATAGATCTAAAAAAATCACATAGAAAATACCTTTTGAAAAAAGCTTTTTGGCTCCAAAGAAGATGAATGCTCTAGATTTGTAGATCTTGATGTGTTTTTGGACTCTTGTTGCTTTTGATTTGAAGAAAGAGGGTGGTAGGACCAAAATACAGTGGAAAAGGAAAATAAAAGATGGAGACAGCAGTGCAACAGGTGAGAAAATGGGGAAAGAAGTTCGTCTGGGCTTTAAATAGCCCAGACATGCTGCGGCTGCTACGTAGCGGCCGCTACGGGCCGCTACGCGCTAACACCCAAATAGCGTAGCGGGTAGGGCCGCTACGGCCGATATAGCAGCGTAGCGGCCGCTATTTTATTCCTTGGTACGGACATAGGGGTGTTGTAGTTGAGGAGGGAAGAAACATTCATATGAGAACCCACCAAAATTTTGCAGACATTGGGTTTTGGTGAAAAAAGTTATTTTGTCCAGATATGACGTGGTTACAGCAAGGACACACTATGGACATGGCAGGGGCATAGATTTTACATATAAAAAGTGAAGTTTCGGACACGATATGAGATGATACGTTATGTTGGCTATTTTGAAGTGTCCATGCATCATAGGAAAAAAGTGTATTAGGAAATTCTAGCATAATCTTAGAAAGCTCCATAGATGCTTTGGGAAGAAAGAAGTGAAAGAAAGAAGGGGAAAAAAGTTAAAAAGATGTCATCGACAGTGGCAGAGGGAGGGGAGGGCGAGTGGGGCCAATTGCCCCCACTAAAATTTTGGAAAGTTGAGGATATAGTGGGAATTTGGTGATTTCTTTAGCATTTGCCCCCACTGAAAAGTTGGAAAAGTTGAGGATATGGTGGGTATTTGGAGATTTTTTTGGGCATTTATATATATTTTTTCACCTTTTGCCCTTCCTTAACTTCTAAGACTAATCAAAATGTAGGGATAATGATGTCTTTTCCTCCCATAGAAAAAGAACCAATCCAAATTGGACAGTTCATTGCCCCTTTTCACAAGCTACTCATTTCCCCTTTTCAAATGGCAAGTCTTCTTCAATCTTTCTTACTTCTCATCTCAAAAGACTTTTTACCAAAAGCAAGCAATTTTTTTCTTTTTCCATTGTAAGTAATTTTCATCCTTTTTACTTCTCATCTCAAAGGCTTTAACATCTCTAATGAGGAAGAACAACTCTCTTTAACCCATTTTCATCAGGTACACCGTACATCGTTCTCTTAAAAATTTCTTTCTTTCTTTATTTCTCATTTTACAAAAATAGTAACTTATATTTTGATGTATGATGTGTCCTAAAAAGTGGGCCTTACTGATTGATGGGGGGGTATGGATTTGTAGGGAAACCCTTTGAGGGCAGTTGTAAAGAAATCATTTTTCATGTAATGGAATTAAAAGTTTTTTATGTACAGCTATTTATGTCTATACAATTATATATATATATCTTTTTGTTTAGTGAATTATAATGATTCCTATTTGCCTCCGCAGATAGAAATTCTTGGCTCCGCCACTGATCATCGGCTGATATTTTGACCATATTCTTCAAACTATCAGCTGTTATAACGGTTTTGACCGATATATTCAAAATATTGGTCGTTATGCCCGTTATAGACTCATTTTTAACTGTTTTTTGATAACGTGACTATTATGACCGTTACATTGAAAATAAGGTAATGGCTGTTTTTTCAAGCCATGCTTATTGGTTCTGTTTCAATTATTAGGAAGCAACATATTTGGTATCTCTCTGATTAGAAAAACATTTTTTTAGTCTCTAAAGTTTTGCTGGAAGTGGTTTATCTTCATGGGTTGGTCAAAGTACATCTAATGTAAAATTTTCCCACTTCTTCAGAGGATTCTAGCACAGGGGATCAAGGAAATTTCCAGGAAAATTTCATGAAGCAGTTGCCAAACTATGTCTCGTCTATATTGTTTTTTGCATTGGTGCTTTCATCTTTTTCTTTTGGTGATCAAAAGCAGGTCAGCCTCTTCTAAAACTCATCAATCTCTTTTATTCTTTCTTCCTTTGTTTGCATCCTTCCTATTTAAAATGTAAAAGAGGGAGGACAATAGGTGATGAATTTATCTGATAATGATTGCTTTAAATATCAGCATGTCTTACATTACATTACTTTTTAAACCCTCATGGTTTAACTTTAGAAGGTGTGCTAACCTGGCTGCTAACCACAGGGGAGAACTGCCTCAAAGTTTTGTTGGGTTATTTATGTTCCCCATAGTCCAACTAAGAGCTCTGTCATCCAGATATTTATTGGAGAGAATGGGTCTTCATTGGGGGCCAGCTTATCCTGCAGTTTGAACCTGTATGGACCATGCTGTCCATGAACATGCTGAAGGCAGGGAAGGTGAGTGGAGTTTCCGGGGAAGAACTGTTACCTAGAACTAAGAGTGCATAGAATTTATTGAATAGTAAACAATGTTGATAAATTCAGACCACAAAGACTTGGGTATTTTCATTTGAAAGAATAGAGCACAAGCTACCCCTATAAGAATTTTTTTCCTCTTTTGGCTACGCTGGTTTTAGTGAATCCTTCCCTAGGTTAATATCCACCACCTAACTCCAACCTCAGGATTATAATGTTAGCGCCAACTGATTTCACACAAGTACTTTCTATTGTAGAGCCATCAATTTTAATTTGTAAGTAATCTGAACTTGCCTGGAGGTAGACTGAAGCAGCGCAGTGAAGAAGAATAGTTAACGGGTTAATCTCCAAGCCAAATGGCTTAAGGATAGATTGTCTTGGTGCCTCACCAAAGACAAACAAAACTCTCTCAACTGAGAACCAAACTCAAATTCTTATTCAATATCAACGTCTGTATCTCAGAAAGAGATTACATCTTTATTTATAACTAAGATGATATCTAATAAAAGAAACAACTAAGTGCATGTTTGGCAAGTCTAAAATTTCCCCTCTTATTGTCTAAATGTCTAAAATTTATAGAGTTAACAAAATAGAGGCGTTTGGCATGCATTTTTAGCTCTATTTAATTTAGACAATAAGAGGTAAAAGCTCTATTTTGAAGAGGAGGGGCTGTGATGCATTTCCAAATCAGAGGGAAAAAAAAAGAGGCGCCCAGCTACAGTATTTTGAGGGATCACGCCCAGTACGGTTTTTTCAATTTTTCTCGAAATCCGAGCCCCTAAATCTACATCCAAACCATTGAAAATGTTCACATGATCAATTACGGCCACCCATCCAAATTTCAGCCGTTAATTCATCCGGAATCTCGAGATATGTGCAAAAAAGCGTGAGCCATTGGATACTAGTTTTTGAATTTTGTGGGGCCCAAACACAAGATCCAAACCATTGGAAATGTTGGGAAGACTAAAAACGGTTATGGGGTCAATTTTCAAGGATTGATTCCTTGTGGATCTCAAGATATTTGTAAAAAACTTTCAACCATTGAATTTAATATGCTGAATTTGTACTAGTCCACAGGCAGCCCCTTTTTTTATTTTTTATTATTATTTCTGGGACAGTAAATAACAATCCAAACCATTGAAAATGTGTAGAAGGTCAATGACCATTATGAGACCAAATTTCAGCCGTTGGATCATCACCAAACTTGAGATATTTATGTAAAAACGTGAATTATTAAATATATTTTTTTTAAAATTGGGGGCCTCAAACACAAAATCCAAACCGTTAGATCTCTTTGGGAGGCCAAACGTGGTTATGAAGTAAAATTTCAAGGCTTAATACCTACTAGATCTCAATATATTTGTGAAAAATTTTCAACTATTGATTTAAAATAGTCTATTTAAAATAGATGCTTTCATTGCCAAACACATATTTTAAATCTAACCTCTTTTTTTTATAGCTCTTTTTTTAATAGCTCTTTTTTAGATGGTCTATAAAAATAAGACTAGACCTACCAAACAAGCCCTAATTCTAATCAAATAAGAAATCCTAAACCAACCACAGAAACCCATCCATTCTTATTCCTGACGAATCCAACCACACCTGACGACCACCTTCATCTTTGTCAGAACCCCAAACTATCATAATCCTAACCCCATCCCCACTTCCTCTCCCTACTTGCCGTTATCCATCCTGCTGACGCACACCCCAGACACCCATATTCCGAACCCAAATCCCATCCCAGCCCCTAATCCACTGCAAACCCTTTAATTCCAAACTCAAACCCACTCCAACACCTTCCGCTACTCAACACTACCCAACTCCAACCGTTTTCCCCAACTTTGCAAAATCCCCATCCCACTCTCTACAACTACTTTCGATCACATCCCTTCCCACCGAAGCCAAACCTAATTCATCCCCATCTCTTCCTGAACCACCCAGAACCCCTCTATCCCTCACTGGAAACCCAAACCTACTCTGTCCCTCACCGGAAACCCCAAAACCCCTCTGTCGCAGAGCCTTACCCCAGAAGACAAAAAAACAAAGAGAGCAAAACAGAAGAGGGAGAAGAAAATGGGTGTCTGGGGTGTGCCTCAGCAGGATGGGTAATGGCAGGTAGGGACAGGAAGAGGGGATGTGGTTAGGATTCCGATGGTTTGGGGTTTTGACGAAGATGAAGGTGGTCATCAGGTGTGGTTGGATTCGTCAGGAATATGAAGGGATGGGTTTCTATGGTGGGTTGGGGTTTGATTGGGGTTATGGGGGTGTCTGTGGAGGGTTATGGTGTTCGGTGGTGATGGGGAGAGGGCTAGGGCTATGGTATGACGGAAGGGATGGGCGTAGGAGTAGGGTTTTGGTCGTTTTGCAGTAACGATGAGGACGGACGATGATGGATGATGATGAAAGATGACTAGTAGAGACCAAATGAATGGGGAAGGGATACGTGACTTTGAATCGGCGATTAAACGGCGATCCGAGATTGGATCTTTGCTCTGATAACAATTGAAGCAACGGGCTAATCTCCAAGCCAAAAGGCTTAAGGATAGAATGTCTTGGTGCCTCACCAAAGACAAATAAAACTCTTTCAACTAAGAACCAAACTCGAATTCTTATTCAATATCAATGTTTGTATCTCATAAAGAGATTACATCTTTATTTATAACTAAGATGTTATCTAATAAAGGAAACAACTAATTCCAATCAAATAAGAAGTCCTAAACCAAACATGACTGGACTTGCCAAATATTAAGAAAACAACTAAAGCAACTACTAATAATAGGATCTGCTCTACTCTATTGGGCCGTATTAGTCTTAGGTCCAATGGCTTGGCCAATCATGGATCTGGCATGCATTAGAAACCCATGAGAAGCGGGTGAAGTTGGTGAGTCATATGATGGAAACTATCTCTTGCAGTTCAAAGAGGACTCAAATGTTAGTATCCCATGGGTTTTGAGGTGGCCCTTTCCATCACAAGGTGCTCGTCCATGGTTTCATTGATGGCTGGACTGCCATGCTTTCATACTTTGGTGAACATTGTTATCTCATCATTAGACAGGCTTTCCCTTGATGATGAGTGCAGCTACGGCAACAATGATGACTATAATTATCATCAACATCATCATCTTCTTGTTATTTTTATCATTATCATTGTTGTTAACATTGCCATGCATTAGCAACTCATGCATTCCATGAGTTGTTTCTTGGTACATAAACTATGATTTGATGATGTGATATGATAAAGGATGGAAGTTTAATCATATTACTTCCATGGATTTTTACCATGTCATCATCATTGTCATCAAGATTTTAAATTGGATTTGAATGACAAATAGTTCAGGGGTGGAACCAAATTGTATTCTAAATCATAAGTTATTCTATTTTTTACACGTTGAAGAAAAAAGATATTTTATTTTAAAATACAAAAAAAGATTAATAATAAGAAAAAGAATAACTATTCATAATCTATCCATTCCATTACTACAATGACAATTGAAAAATGACATGATGGTTGTCATAATATCGAGAATCTGCACTGGGGGATTGGGTGGAGGAGGTGCAAGTTATTTCAAGTCAGTTTGGTGGTTCTTTCCAACATATTTTGAGAGAGTTTTTTGCACTTTTATTTCTTTTGATGTATAAGTTTTTTTAGGTGCTTTCTGTAGTTTCGTTGTGTCTTGTTTCTATCTTTTTGCTTGGTGAAATAAAATTTATCTATCTGTTTGCGTGGTGAAATAAAATTTATCTTTTATAAAGAAAAAGCTTGACACTTTTAAATGTGTTTAAGATAACACAATAGGCAATAGCAACCAATGTATTAGGATGTTTATAGCAACATGGATAGACTACAGATCTAATGAAAGTATGCAATCAATGCGTATAAGTGTATAGCCTGTATATAGTATACACTAGATATGGATTTTCTAGAAAATGGATTTTTTCCATAGAAACTAAACCTTATGCAAGATACTCTCTAGATTTACGCAGGAAAACAAAAAAAAAAAAAAAAAAAAACTCTGCCCTATTCTGATAAATGATAAGAAGAAGGATGTGTTTATTTTCTTTGTTGCTCGGGTTAGGCATTAAAAACACAAAACCAATCTCTTCTCTCCAGTATATCTCTCTCAAATAAAAAGAGAATATTCAAAGGATCAAAATAGGTAGGCATATTGGCTGGTGGCAAAAACAATCTGAATTGGTTGTAGCGATACATATTGGTTATTGGTTTGAATTGAAAATGAGGTGAAAAAAATCTGAAAAATATCCAAAATATCCAGAATGTTGGAACTGTTAAAATTTTAATTTTTTTCATTAGTAATGAAGATGGGTGGGCATATGACCTCATTGTCATGCAGGTCTTGTATGTTGTATGGTTATAAAATAACAGTATTGATCTATTTGTCCATATAGACATATTTAGTTGGTTTGCTATATTAATTTAGAAACTAATAAAATGCTAATGATCAAACAATTTCATCACTATTATGCATTTCCAAATTCAAATAAGCAATTTACCACAGAAATCATTTATAGAGATTGAAGAGTTTTAGATAAGCATGTTATGAGCCTGATTTAGATGATTGTTGTTGTGTTTCTGCATGCCTAGGGTATAAATTGAAGTATTGCCCTTGTCTTGGATTGCTGATGCAGCCCAAGGGTTAGGGCTTGCATGGAGGTGCCTAAGCACGTGTTCAAGGACACTTCGAACTGTCAAGATGACTTCAACACACACGAGGACACACCTCTCTGGGAAAACCCAATTCTATTAATCAACCAAATCTGAGAATCTCTTCTCTACAATGCCATATATATAGTAAAAACAAACTTAATGTGCAAGAAAACCCTACGCTAGTAATGTAAACTTTCCTAATAACAATTTAATTAGAAATCTACTAATAATAATCCTAATCTAATTTGAAGAAGGACTACTGGGGCCCAGACTGCATCATCCTCCCCGGGTTAAAAGAAGAGTTCGTCCTCGAACTTGATTCTGCTTCGGATTGCCTCTGTAAATGTGGTGAACATGAAGGACTTTCTTTGTGGCAGCTTTCCAGTAATTCTTCTTCGGCGGTTGTGGTTTCTCGGGATAAAGAGTAATTTGTTGTCCACCATGCATGAATGTATAGGTGTTATCACGCATACCATGAGTTCCATTTTTTTCATATATCTAAGGACGGCCTAATAAGATATCACCACTATGCTTAGGTAGCACATCACACCAGAGTGTATCTTTGTAAGTCTCACCAATAGCAAAAGTAACTTTGCAAGTATGTCGAACATGCGCTTGATCACCATTCATTAGCCATTTGACAAAATAAGGCGGTTATGCTTATAAACTTTCAATTGGAGGCGATCAACAAGAGCTTAGGAGATGAGATTTTCACAACTTCCACCATCAATAACAATTGTGCAATTTTGTCCCTGAACTGTACCTGCGGAACGGAAAATATTTTTTCGCAACCACTTATGCTCAACAGTTGGTGGAGCGTCCTTGAGGACAATAGGAGCTTCACCTCTGGTATTTGCATCGATTATTTCAAGTTCCTCATTGTCAATATCCTTGGGATTGTCAATATCCTTAGGATCAGTGTCAGTACCCTTAATATCATCTGGGATATTTTTATCAGCACCTTCAATCTCAATCAGATGTATTCGCTTTGGATATTCTGCTGCGTGTTGTCCGTGCTGTTGACAATGAAAACAAACCATCTTATATTGACCTTCAGTCCGTGCAAAAATCTGTTCATTGGATTTAGCTTTTTGTAGAAGGAAATTCTTTGGCGGAACCCATTTGGATTTTTGTACTTGATGATTTGCAATTCCTTAAGCTTTGATAGCATGTTGGATGAGTTCATCGACATTATCAAAATGTTGGAAGGCAAGGATATGTTGAATGTCTATTCTCAACCCATTGAAAAATCTATCAACTACCACATCATCATCTTCATTCAAGCCACAACGAGCTTGCAGAGTCAGAAATTCTTCAGAATAATCAACAACAGTCTTAGACCTTTGTTTCAAGTTTTGAGAACTGAAACGTAGATCTCTTGCATAGTTGACAGGGAGGAATTTTTGCTTTAAAATATTCTTCTTCTCAGTCTATGTATCAACTGGGTCCATGTTTTGATTCCTCCGTTCTCTTTGCAATTCAGCCCACTCAGTTGCAGCATAATTTCGGAATCTAGTAGCAATCAGTGTGACTTTATGATGCTCAGTCATTGGCTTGTGTGCGAAAATATTTTCCACACACACTAACCAATCCATAAATTCAGCGGGCTGTAATTTTCCATTATATTCAGGAATCACAATTTTAATCCCTAATTCTCGATCATGATTATTAACTGGTGGATCCCGTTGATTCCGAATATTTGCACCATCATCATGGTGGTGATGCACACGCTGATTATTTTCCAAATTTGTCACTCTAGTGTCCAATTATAACAGGGTGGTGTGCATGCCATCAACTTTTGCAGGTAATTCTCTAATGACACTAGCCAAATCTTCAAGTGAAGAAGATGAAGATTCAACATCCACTTGCTTCTTAGGAGGCTTTTTTTTTTTAAATGCAAAATTTAAATCTGACTGACCTGATATGCAAATCTACGCTTCAGGAACACACTGGTGAAGACGGATGTGAGATCGGGATGATGTCAGCGGACTGGAATGACAAACAAGTGGGCTTCCTGTTGCAATTGGGCCGAGATAAAATTGTCTAGACCCAACAAGGATCTAAATAGAAGTCAAGCCCAAAAGACTTGTCACGCACGTGATGAAAGTCACGTGTGACTATATTGTTGAAATCACTGAGAAAATGATGAATAGGTTTTAGAAACCCCTCTGTCGTTACTTTCTGCGTCTCGTTTGCAAAGAGATGACGAGGGGGAAGAGCGGTCTTGGCTGGCGACGACGGCAAGCGGTAGCAGCGAGGAGGGGGGGAGTCCCGGTGCAGGTGGCGACAAGCAGCGTCAGGCAGAGGTTGGCAACGGCGACTGCGGACAACGATCAACAACGGCAGCAATGGGAGGCGGCCCAGGTATGTTGTCTTCTCTCACTTTGCTGCTGCTCCTCGCTCACTCTGCTGCTTCTTTACTTCTATTTTTTTTTCACTCTAGGGGGGTAGGGGGGGGGTTTTGAGGGTGTCGCTCTGCGATCGAGGCTTGGGAGGGACCGATGGGACGATTGGGGTTTCGGCGAATGGGTTGGTCCGCTGGTGTTTGCAGGGAAGGGATCGTGCAGGGTGAGAGCAGAGAAGATGCGGGGAAAAGTAGTGACGATGATGGTAGGGTTTGTCTTGGTAGGGCATGTTTTAGGAAAGTTGGGTTTTGTGGATTTGGGTCCTGGGGCTGTGGATTGGGTGGTGCGCCGCTGAAGTGCCGAAAGGGTAAGATTGGGGTTTTTGAGAGAATGGGGTAATGTGTTGTGTAAGGGGTGTAGGTCTGGGCTGTGGGACTGTTTTAGGTTATGAGGCACGGCAGTGAGATCGGATTTGGCCAAATTGATGTAGGGTTTGGGACGGGACGAATTTCTGAGAGGGATTGGAAAAGGAGGAGATGGGGCTTGTAGGTGTGGCGGTCGTCTGGGGTTTGGAGGTTGCGACTGTGTATACGGTAATGGCGGAGGATACGAAGACAGGTGAATAGGGGTAATCACGCCAGAAGATCGTGTAGATCCTTCGGCTCTGATACCAATCTGATGCAGCCCAAGGGTTAGGGCTTGCTTGGAGGTGCCTAAGCACGTATCCAAGGACACTTCGAACTGTCAAGATGACTTCAACACACACGAGGACCCACCTCTCTGGGAAAACCCAATTCTATTAATCAACCAAATCTGAGAATCTCTTCTCTACAATGCCATATATATAGTAGAAACAAACTTAATGTGCAAGAAAACCCTATGCTAGTAATGGAAACTTTCCTAATAACAATTTAATTAGAAATCTACTAATAATAATCCTAATCTAATTTGAAAAAGGGCTGCTGGGGCCCAGATTGCATCAATTGCCCATTGAGCAGTACCCTCCATAGGGATCATGGTAACTATCACTCCACATTGTTGCCTTTTCCCCTCCAATATCTTTATACCATAGCAGCCCGTATTGGCTCGTATTGAGCCTGTGTTGACCCTATTGAGCTGATACACTTATTTATCAGTCGGTAATGGCCATTACTGATTTTAGCAGCAAATTTTTTTTTCTATTGATGAGATCATCCATGGTCGATACGATACTTTCCGAACAATATTTTTATCATTGATACAAAGCAATGGAAGACGGCCTACAAGGCCTATAGAAGGCGTTATGGTCGGAAAAAGGGGCCTTGGTTGGAAGTTAAAAATAACATTTTATATGATTTGTTGGACTTGTGTGAATGATACAATGATTTGTGCATCATAGGATTCGTTTCTGGATCTTCTTTCCTTTTGTGCATCGTAGGATTCATTCCTGAATCATCTTTCCTTTTTTTTTTCGTGTGCGCGCTCGCGATTCATTTTTGAATCATCTTTTCCTATTTTTTTGTGTGTGTGTGTGTGCGTGCGTGCATCGTAGGATTCATTTCTAAATCATCTTTCCTTGTGTGCGTGTGTGTGTGTGTTTGAATCGCTATGTGTATGTGTTTTTTTTTTAAATGAGATTGTCATTTGAACTAAGAATCCTTTGCAGCGAATTTACGACTGTGTGTGTGTGTGTGTTTTGAAAAATGCGATTGTCATTTGAACTAAGAATTGCTATGTGTACATGTCTTTTTTTGAAATGAGATTGTCATTTGAACTAAGAATCCTTTGCAGCAAATTTACGACTCTGTGTGTGCGCACTTGTGTGTGCCTGTGTCTGTGTCTATGTCTGTGTAAAAACTTGCAAATATGTCATTGTTATATTCTTTCAGTATGTTGACATTTTCTTGTTTCTAATCATCATGAGGAGTATGGATAGCTGTGTTGTACCTTGGTCATCCAATGTCGTTTTGAGGCAATTGTCCAAAACATTATTAAGTGTAAACCATATTTGAGCAGTAGCATTTTTTTTTTAAAATTTAATTTTCTTCTCTTGTTTACTTTGTATGTGTCTATGGAATTAACACTAGCACATTTCTGATATTCTTGTTTTCCTACAGATTAGCTTCCAAGAGTTTAAGACCAAGCTTCTTGAACCTGGTTTGGTAGATCAAATTGTTGTTTCCAATAAATCTGTTGCAAAAGTGTATATCAGGAGTTCCCCGCAGACCACCTATCACCCTAATGCTGAACAAGGACCTACAGCTACTAGCCCTTCTCGAGGACATTCAGGCCAATACAAGTATTATTTTAACATTGGAAGTGTTGAAACATTTGAAGAGAAGTTGGAGGAAGCTCAAAAAGAATTAGGGATAGATCCTCATGATGATGTTCCTGTTTATTATGTCAATGAAGTGGTTTGGTACCAAGAATTGTTGAGATTTGCTCCAACAGCCTTAATTCTGGGATCACTCTGGTATATGGGGCGAAGAATGCAAGGTGGATTTGGTATAGGTGGGACTGGAGGAAAGGGTGGTCGCGGAATATTTAATATTGGAAAAGCTCTAGTTACAAAATTGGATAAAAACTCCAAAAACAAGGTTAGATATCCATTTAACCTGTCTTAGAATTGTAGCATTATATTAGCATGTCTATTTTTTTTACACTTTTGCATGGTATCATATCATATCATCTCTTTATTTGTAGAACACCATAAAAAAAACATATTTATTGCAGAATGTTATGCTTTCTGCTTAACATCTAGGGACCTGAATGCATTTGGATGTGCTCCAAATCATAAAAGCTTTATGAATATTTTGGTGTAATGTATTTTTTATCCTATTTATTTAGAGTGAGATTGACATTGAAACTAATTTTGGTGGGATATGGGTTTTTATATAGTTGGGATTGTGAGCCCAGACATGGTTTAGGGTTATCTGGATCACAATTCACATCATGCCAGTAACCCTGGTTCCTTAGGGGTTGAACGAGATGATTTTTTCTTCAATCACCCTACTAGATTCAATCAAGCAGGCCAGATTTTGTTATCTAGAACGAGAATCATGTATTATCTGTTATTGTGATCCATTGGCCAGGTTTTGGTTGACCCATGGTAAGGTTCTTGTTGGGTATATATATTTTTTTTTAAATTTTAGTGAATGGTTAAGGTTCCTATTGGTTGGTGATTTGGATCTTCAGAGTTGTGAAATTCTGCAACCACTCACCCTCAAGTTAACTCCTAAATGATAGTCGTGTTATCCATTATTGTGGTTCATTATAGGACGGGTGACCTACATCATTTCAACCTATTGTTGGACTGCTGGTGGGTACAGCAATCTAGGTAACCCTGGTGGGACAAGGCTTTGATGATGATGATTTGGGATTTTAACTTTTTTTGAGTGGAGAGAGGGTGCCCCAATATATTCCCAATTTTGGTTCCATTCTGAATAGGGTCTTGATTCTGGTGTTGATTTGGGATGGTAGGTAGGAGAAAATGGTGCCATCCTGAATGCACATCAGAAGGGATCATCATTCTTTTATGCTTATGTCATTCATAGTAATGCAATTTTGGTTACATCCAGACAGTCCAATTCTGCTGGTTCTTTCCTTCATCAAACATTGCTCGTGTGACTTCTAAATCAGTATGTTTACTTAGAAGCTTTTGGATACTCTAATATCTTCATTTTTTAGGTACTTTTCAAAGATGTAGCTGGTTGTGATGAGGCAAAGCAAGAAATCATGGAGTTCGTGCATTTCCTCAAGAATCCAAAGAAGTATGAGGAATTAGGAGCGAAAATTCCGAAGGGTGCTCTCCTTGTTGGTCCTCCTGGTACAGGGAAGACACTTCTTGCAAAGGCTACTGCAGGTGAATCAGGTGTGCCATTCTTATCGATATCTGGGTCAGATTTTATGGAAATGTTTGTTGGGGTAGGGCCATCAAGGGTGAGGAGCTTGTTTTCAGAAGCCAGAAAGTGTGCGCCTAGTATAATTTTCATTGATGAAATTGATGCAATTGGTCGAGCAAGGGGGCGTGGAGGCTTTACAGGTGGGAATGATGAGCGTGAAAGTACTCTTAATCAGTTACTTGTGGAAATGGATGGATTTGGAACAACTTCTGGAGTAGTTGTACTTGCTGGGACCAATAGACCGGACATTTTGGACAAGGCACTATTGAGGCCTGGTCGATTTGATCGTCAAATCACAATTGATAAGCCTGACATCAAAGGTCGTGATCAGATATTTCAGATCTATCTAAAAAAGATTAAACTTGATCACGAACCATCTTATTATTCACAGAGGCTAGCTGCTCTCACTCCTGGATTTGCTGGAGCTGACATTGCAAATGTTTGTAACGAAGCTGCTCTAATAGCTGCAAGGAGTGAAGGAGCGCAGGTCACCATGGAACATTTTGAGGCGGCGATAGATAGGATTATTGGTGGTTTGGAAAAGAAAAACAAGGTAACATGTTCCTGCACTCTTTTGCTTCCATGCTTGTTTTCATTGCGTGCTTTCATCTATGGCTGTTCCTTTTTTTTTTTTTATTCCTTTAAATTTGAGCATTTTAAAAGTAAAATTGTATTAACTTTTAACTGTACTTCATTTTTGGAGCATTTTAATGCCAAAAACCTGTATCAAATTAAAATTTTCATTCAACTCTTTCATACAACATGTGTATTTGGATGTACCATTATCCAGTAGCAATATTTTTGGAGAATGCAGGAAAACAATATCTCAAAGTACTGTGTTTCCTGATTTTTCACTCAGTCAAATTGACGACAAAGTGGGTAGTGCTCTGGTCTAGTCAGAATTCGTATCAATACAACCTGGCTTACATATAATGCTCTCTAATTTGCTAAAGGATAGTATTTTTTATTTTTATTTTTTTGTACCCTAGCTAAGGGGGCTGGGACCCCTTTGAGCCCTTTGGTGAGGGAAGGAGACCTCGGGTGAGGTGAAGAGCCCTTGGGTGAGGGAAGGTGGCCTGCCCAGGGTCAATCCTTGGGCAGCTAGGTGAGAACTGCCTCTCCTTTACCATTGGGGTAGTGATGCAGTATAGGCCCCACAAGCAGCCCCTCTTCAAATTAGATTAGGGTTATATTATTTTTATTAGTAGATTTCTAATTAAATTGTTATTAGGGAAGTTTCTATTAATAGCATAGGGTTTTCTTACACATTAAGTTTGCTTTTACTATATATATGGCATTGTAGAGAAGAGATTTTCAAACTTGGTTGATTAATAGAATTGCGTTTTATCCCTGAGAGGTGCGTCCTTGTGTGTGTTGAAGTCTTCTTGACGATTCGAAGTGTCTTTGGATACGTGCTTCGGCAACTGTACGCAAGTCCTAACTCTAGAGCCTGCATCAGTTTGGTGTTAAATCTACACGATTCCTGATCGTCGGTGTGTTACCTACTCTCCCCTTTTCTGCCGATCTAAAAAATCCATCCTCACTTCCCACGTTTGCCTCCTGCCATCCTCTCCCAACGAAACCCATCCCTCATCACCGAGACTGCCCACATCCATCTTGGGCCACTGAACCACTCTCCAACTTCCATCCACCCTACTGCCGCCTTCCAACCTAGTCGCAGAACCTTAATCTCGTCAACAATTACATTTCGAACCATCTCAGAAACCGGACCAAACCCTAATCGTCAGCCGGCCAAATCCTCGCCACCGTCAGTCCTTTCGACGGACAGCACCCCCATCGTCATCCCCAACCATCCTTGTCACAGAAAACCCCATCCCTTGTCCCAGCCAGCCCAAACTCTCACCACTGCCCCTGTCAAAAAACTAGAGATCGCAGCCCTGTCGAAACCCCTCAATTCCTGTTCCCAACCTTAACAGTCAGGCCAAATTCCCGAACCCAGAGTAAAAAAAAAAAAAAAACAGGACAAGGAGCAACGGAAACGAGGAAGCAAGACCCTACAGTGTACATGGACTCTCTGCACCCCTTTGCAGTTTGTGCTGCATGCCGTCGTTTCCAGCAGCAATGATCGTCTCCATGCATTGCCACCCGTAGGTCGCCTGCTGCTATCCACTCGCCGTCGTCATCAATCGCCTGACGCCAGCCAACGGCCGAGCACCCATCCTCTCCTCTCCTCTCCTCTTGTAACCACCGAAGCACCAAGGTGCAGCCCTGTTCTTATCTCCATCTTCTCGTCATGAAGAACGAGATAGAGAAAATTCTGTATTGGGCCCATGTTCTAAGTCGGGTATGCTTGAGATGCTTTCAGGTTAGGTGAGCCCATATACAAAACGGCCCACAAACGAAGTTTTGTCTTAAAAGAGTTCTGGTCAGATTTTCAGCAATTAACGGTCAGAATTTGTTTCTGCAATATCAGCATCAACTGTGCTCCGATTTCCAATCTGTCCTTGCAAGCATACTCCTGAAGAGTAGATCTACATCTCAGGTCAGTCAAATTTAAATTTTGCATTAAAAAAAAAATAAAATCCCTCCTTAGAAGCAAGTGGACGCTGAATCTTCATCTTCTTCACTCGAAAATTTGGCTAGTGCCATTAGAAAATTATATGCAAAAGTTGATGGCATGCACACCACCCTGCAATAATTGGACACTAGAGTGACAAGTTTGGAAAATAATCAGCGTGTGTCTCATAACCGTGATGATGGTGCAAATATTCGGCATCAACACGATCCACTAGTCAATAATGCTGATTGAGATTTAAGGATTAAAATCGTGATTCCCGAATATGATGGAAAATTGCAGCCCGCTGAATTCATGGATTGGTTAGTGTGTATGGAGAATATTTTCGCACACAAGCCAATTACTGAGCACCATAAGGTCACACTGCTTGCTACTAGATTCTGTAATTATGCTGCAACTTGGTGGGCTGAATTGCAAAGAAAACGGAAGAATCAAAACATGAACCCTGTTGACACATGGATTGAGATGAGGAATATTTTGAAGCAAAAATTCCTCCTTGTCAACTATGCAAGAGATTTACGTTTCAGCTTTTAAAACTTGAAACAAAGGTCCAAAACAGTAGTTGATTATTCTGAGGAATTTCTGACTCTGCAAGCTCGTTGTGGCTTGAATGAAGATGATGTGGTAGTTGATGGATTTTTCAATGGGTTGAGAATAGAAATTCAGTATATCCTTGCCTTTCAACATTTTGATAATGTCGATGAACTCATCTAA
The DNA here is from genome assembly GCA_037013555.1 of Sextonia rubra. Lineage (NCBI taxonomy): Eukaryota > Viridiplantae > Streptophyta > Magnoliopsida > Laurales > Lauraceae > Sextonia > Sextonia rubra. The sequence goes on from JASUAD010000001.1 coordinate 131,400,612, forward strand.
CATGCTGTCAAAGCTGAGGGAATTGCAAATCATTACATCCAAAATCCAAATGGGTTCCACCAAAGAATTCATCTCTACAAGAAGCTAAATCCAATGGACAGATTTTTGCAAGGACTGAAGGTCAAAATAAGATGGTTTGTTTTCATTGTCAACAGCACGGGCATCGCGCTGCAGAATGTCCAAAGCGAATACATCTGATTAAGATTGAAGGTGCTGATAAAAATATCCCAAATGATACTAAGGGTACTGACACTGATCCCAAGGATATTGACAATGAGGAACTTACTGAAATAGATGCCAATACCACAGGTGAAGCTTTTATTGTTATCAAGGACGCTCCACCAACTGTTGAGAACAAATGGTTGTGAAAAAATATTTTCTGTTCCACATGTATAGTTGAGGGGCAAAATTACACAGTTGTTATTGACAGTGGAAGTTGCGAAAATCTCATCTCCCAAGCTCTTGTTGATCGCTTCCAGTTGAAAGTTTATAAGCACAACCGTCTTTATTTTGTCAAGTAGCTAATGAATGGTGATCTAGCGTATGTTCGACATACTTGCAAAGTTACTTTTGCCATTGGTGAGACTTACAAGATATAATTTGGTGTGATGTGCTACCTATGGATAGTGGTAATATCTTATTGGGCCGCCCATGGATGTATGACAAAAATGGGACTCATGGTATGCGTGACAACACCTATACATTCATGCATGGTGGACAGCGGGTTACTCTTCATCTCGAGAAATCACAACCGACAAATAAGAATTCTTGGAAAGCTTCTAAAAAGGAAGTCCTTCATGTTCAACACATTTACAAAGACAATCCGAAGAAGACTCGAGTTTGAGGACACACTCTTCTTTCAATCTGGGCAAGATGGTGCACTCTAGGCCCCACAAGTAGCCCCTCTTCAAATTAGATTATGATTATATTATTTTTATTAGTAGATTTCTAATTAAATTGTTATTAGAGAAGTTTCTATTAATAGTATAGAGTTTTCTTACACATTAATTTTTTCTTTTACTATATATATGGCATTGTAGAGAAGAGATTATCAGACTAAGAAGCACGGATACGGACACGGGACACAGATACGATACGACACGGACACGCCGATACAACATTTCTCAAAAAAGTAGGACATGGACACGTTGGGTGACACATTATTAATATATATTAATTTATATATATAATCATCTACTAAAAAAATAATATCATTTTAAATTTTTTAATCAATTTAACTATCATAAAATAAAAATTCAAGTACCAACTAACAAACATATTAAATTATCAAATATCAATATAACACTAAAACATAATTCATAATCATTAGATTTGAAATATCTATAGTTTCATAAAATCCATATAGAGAAAAGAGTGGGTCATCTCTTTCCCTTCCTTTAAAAAAAAAATATAAAAAAAGAAGCCAATCTTGAGGCCTTTTTTTTTTTTTTTTGTCTTTTGCTTGTGAAATGATTGATATTTATAATCATACATTTTTCCATGGTACAAAATTGTCATATATCATGTTTACAAGTTTTAATAACCATATGTTAACAAAGTGTCCAAGAGATATTAGCCACATATTTATTTTTTAGTCATAGACACGGTTTAGGAATTGTGGGACACGTTGCAAAAAGAGTGTCGAACAATTGTCCGAAATTAAGATTTTAGTTCTTAATTATGGACATGGCTAAATAGTATTGGACACGTGTCCAAAAGTGTCCGAAGAGTGTCAGTGTCCGACACGTGTCCTACATGGACACGTCACTTTCTTAGAAGTGTCCGTGCTTCTTAGTTCTCAGACTTGGTTGATTAATAGAATTGGGTTTTATCCCTGAGAGGTGCGTCCTCGTGTGTATTGAAGTCTTCTTGATGATTCGAAGTGTCTTTGGACACGTGCTTCGGCACCCCTACGCAAGCCCTAACCCTAGGGCCTGCATTAGGTAGGGAGCCATTCTTGCTGAAGAATAGTAATTAATATATGGTTTGGTGCTTTATTTACAGAAAGTTCTTTTAACAGTCATATGTTTGGGTTGTTTGTGCCATACAGACCCATTTAAACCTTCAGTTGTGTCATTTATTTATTTACTTTTTACTTTTATCTCTGTGTTTTTGCATATACTATATCTCATGAATGATATGATAGATTTTCAATATTTTCCCCTGCCTAGACAACATTGTTATAAAATAAATGGCTCAAATGTTCTGCAGTGTATTCCTGCCCCACATTTTAGAGTTGGTCCTTATCTTTTAGCAATTCAGATTGTTTGTTTGGTGGAGCACTAATCTTTGGATATCTAAATGCCTCAGAAGGCTTTGATCTTCTGGTGAGAGAGATTTTTGTTCCATTGCTCATTGTTTGTGGTTCTCATCGATTGAACAGTCATTAAAGATGGATTTCACTTGTTCAAAATGCTGGCCCAAACAGCGTGTGTGTGCGCATGCCTGTGCACCTGCGTGCGGGTGTTGAGGTTGTAAACTTCCATTGTGCTGCAGGCTCTTGTCAATGTTGCAAGCAAGATCCTTGGTGCCTAACAATTTGATATGCGCCTTGCATGTTGTCCTATATTTCTGTTGTATTATAAGTTATAACTGGTAGCTCTGTCTTCTGACCTCAATTGTTTTTCTTCCCATACCTTGAATGATTTCATGTCCGCTTTGTCAGCATTGTTTGATTTCCTGAATACAAAATGTGTATGTCCTCAATTTGATTTGCTGAATACCAAAGGTGTATGTCCTCAATTTGATTTGCTGAATACAAAAGGTGTATATACTTCTTTATTTTTGCCCTACTAGCGAGAAAGGTATATTTTTTTCTGGGATTGTTAACATTGTATGAATCTGCGATGCCATTTCTTTTTACACCGTTATGAATTTATTATTATTTCTACAAGGTGTTTTTTTTTTTTTTTTTTTGGCATGAAAGTGTCATATCCTTGTCATCAGACTATATCTGGATGTTTGGCCTTAACTATCTAGGCTAGACTGTAATCATGATTTTGGTTGAGCAGGTGATCAGTAAGCTGGAACGTAGGACTGTTGCTTACCATGAAGCTGGCCATGCCGTTGCTGGATGGTTTTTAGTGCACGCAGAGCCGCTGCTGAAGGTAACAATTGTTCCTCGTGGCACTGCAGCATTGGGCTTTGCTCAATATGTTCCCAATGAAAACCTCCTGATGACAAAAGAGCAGCTATTGGACATGATTTGCATGACCCTTGGTGGCCGAGCTGCTGAACAGGTACAATGTGGTTATCCCTTTCCATAAAATTTCTCATATTATAATATTATTTTTTTCTGAAAAATTAGTATTCTAAATTTAGACCCTATACTTGGAGAAATGCATTGGAAGTAGTAAGCATCATTTTATACTGCCTCCTGACCACCAAAGCCTTTTCTCATATTGATCTGAGGCTACCTATGTTAGCTACACTTCTCCACTTATCTTTATCTGGGGCTATATGCTGTCAATCCACAATCTAATATATTATGTCTAGTTGCTTTATTTTAAGTCCCTATTAGTCTGCCCGTTCTCCTAGTTCCTTGTATCTGCAACACCTTGATTATTTGAACAGGAGTTGTTTTCTAATCTTTGTATAGATGAACATGCTCACACCATCTCAGATAACATTTATTGATTTTCTTATATATTGGGGCAATTTTCAGGTTTTCTCTGATGATGATATGATCTATTGTTGCTTTATATACTGTATCCAATCATGGAAATGTTCCAAGTGGTTGTTCATTTTTCTTCGTAGATCCTTCTTCCTACTTTCAGAACCTGACTCTTAACATTATAGTTTGCTCACTCTTTTAGCTGACACGGCGACTCAGCTGAGCTTGACTTGACTGCTTGCTGAAGCTGTGTTGCATGAATAACTCGGGCAAAGCTGGATTTATCTGATCAGTTTGACACATCGTCAAACTTGGATCACTGGGTGATTGAACTGCTGAGTCAAGTGTGTGACATGTTTAGAAAAGTAAAAAATTTAGCCTTTTAGGGCTTAAACTTAAACCCACATCAAACTCTTCAAACCATGAAACTTCTGTGAAGAGGAGGCTACTTATCCATTTGTGCAAACACACAAATGTTTAATTATACATTAGATATATACCAATTTACCATGTAAAATGAGGGATTTAATTATATAATAAATATATTCATTTTACCATGTAAAATGAGGGAACATTTCATTTGCTACTTTGTTGATATAATGATTAGATTTAAAATTTTCAAAAAAATAAAAAAGATCATTTTAAATTGAATATATTTGATAAGAAAAAATAATAATTTATATTAGGTATAAATCATTATAATATGGCAGGTGTGGATGTGCTAGATGCACCTGTTCAGGAGGTGGTATCTTGGTGTGTGTTGTTTGCAAATGATATAACGTTGATGGATGAATCTTGAGATGGTGTGAATATGAAACTTGAGAGATGGGGAAGGCTTTAGAATCCAAGGGCTTTAAACTAAGTTACACAAAGACAAAATATATGAATTGCAATTTGCAACTTCCGTGGAGATGTGCAGGGAGCTAAAACTCTTATGATAGTTATAACTCAAGAGATGCTATAAAGAGATCAGTTTTGATACCTTGTCTCAAAGGATGGAGAGATTGAGGAGATATTAAACATAGGATAAGAGTGGGTAGTTGAAGTGGAGACTTGCTTATAGAGTGCTGTGTGATTAGTGCATACCAACAAGATTGAAGAGAAACATTTTACAAGACAACAATGATCTATGGAGCAAAATGTTGGCCAATCAAGAAGCAACACATGCATTAAATGAGTGTAAGAGATATGTTTTGTGTGTATGTGCATATTTGGAAAGGGATAGAGATGAGTGTTGAGATGGATGTGTGGTCAAACTACGTATGAGAGAATAAAAAATGTGAGCTTTCAAGAGCATTTAGGGGTAGCATCAATAGGTCATACATTGAGAGAGACATGTTTGAGATGATTTGGACGTGTCAAATGGAGGCCAGTAACGGCATCATTAGGATCTGATTATTTGGCTTAGGATAGATCAGAATGGAGCAATAGATTGATATGATGATTTGGCTTAGGATAGATCAGAATGGAGCAATAGATTCGTGTATCCAATCCCAACATAGTTAGGGCAAGGTTCTAATCATCATCATCATCATTAAAGCCTTATCCCAACCATGTTGGGGTCGGCTACCTGAATTTTGTTTTTGTTTCTCCATTCCGTTTTATTTTAAGCCGAATCCTTCAATAAGTTAAACTTCTTTAAATCTGAATCAATGACCTCCATCAATATTTTCTTCGGCCTACCCCTACCTCTTGATGGGCCATCCACCTGTATAGCCAAACTTTTTCTCACCGGTACCATTACCGGCCTACGCTCAACATGCCCAAACCATCTTAAATGGGTTTCTCTAATCTTATCTCCTGTTGGTGCTACCCCTAAATGCTCTCAAAAGTGCTCATTTCTAATTTTATCTTTCCTAGTTTTACCGCACATCCACCTAAGCATTCTCATTTCCGCTACATCCATCTTATGAATATGCGTCTTCTTAATTGGCCAACATTCTGCTCCATATGTTATAGCTGGTCTAACCACTGTCCTGTAAAATTTGTCCTTCAATTTCGTTAGCATTCGTTTGTCACAAAGCACTCCAGAAGCTAGTCTCCACTATAGCCATTCAACTAGTCTCCACTTCAGCCATTCAGCTTTTATCCTATGCTCCACATCTTCGTTAATTTTCCCATCTTTACTAATTATCGAGCTTAGGTACCGAAAAGAATCTCTATGTGGTATCTCAGGGGTTTCAATTTTGACAGTAGTTTCAACACTTTGTATATGTCCACTAAAGTTGCAATCCATATATTCTGTCTTTGTACGACTTATTTTAAAGCCTCTAGATTCTAATACCCCCCGCAATCTCTTAAGTTTTGCATTTACACAATTTCTTGATTTATCCACCAATATTATATCATCTGCAAACAACATATACTATGGTACTTATTCTTGAATATGCACAGTTAACTCATCTATAATTAATGCAAATAGATAAGGGCTTAAGGTTGATCCTTGATGTAAACCTATAGCCATGGGGAATCTACCTGTTTCTCCACATGTGGTTTTCACATTTGTTAGCGCTCATTTATACATATTCTTAAAAATTTCAATGTAACCTCTGTGGACATTCTTTTTCTTTAAAACTCACCAAATTAAATTCCTCGGTACCCTATCATAGGCCTTTTCCAAATTGATAAAGACCATGTGTAGATTTTTTCTCTTTGCTCGATATTTTTCCATTAATTGCTTAAGTGAAAAGATAGCTTCCATAGTTGATCTCCTTGGCATAAAACCAAATTGATTTTCAGAGATTTTGATCTTCCGTCTTAGTCTTTGTTTCATTATTCTCTCCCATAACTTTATAGTATGACTCATAAGTTTAATTTATCGATAGTTGGTACAATTTTGTATATCTCTCTTATTCTTATATATAGGTACTACAATGCTTCTTTTTCATTCATCCGGCGTTTTCTTTGTCACAAGTATCTTATTGAATAGTCTACATAACCAACTCACCCCAATCTCTCCTAAGCATTTCCATACCTCTATTGGAATACCATCTCGGCCTGTTACCTTTTCTGTCTTCATTCGTTTCAATGCTTCCTTCACTTCCACCCCTCTAATTCTACAGAGAAAAGTATGCTGTAGTGATAAAGTATCCTTCTTAACTCTTGTATCCCCCAAATGCTCTTCATTTAGAAGTTTGCTAAAATATTCCTTCCACCTTTCTTTAGCATCGTTGTCCTTCACTAGAATATTTTCCTCATTGTCCTTGATACATTTGAAATGATCTAAGTCCCTACTTTCCTTTTCTTTTATTTTTGCGAATTTAAAAATATCCTTTTCTCCTTCTCTTGTTCCCAACCTATTATAGAGGTCATCGTATGCTTTGAACTTTGCACTACTTACTACTTTCTTAGATTCTTTCTTTGTCTTCTTATACAACTCAAAATTTTTCATACTCTTAGTCTCCTGTCAAACTTTGTAGCAATGTCTTTTCTGTCGAATAATTTCCTGAACCTCCACACTCCACCACCATATTTCTTTATTAATATGTCTCTTTTCTTTTGATTCTCCAAGTACCTCCTTTGCAACATTCCTAATGCAATTAGTCATTTGATTCTACATTACTGTAGTTTCTCCTTCAATATTCCATTCTCCCTACTCAATCATTTTGTCTTTAAATATATTTGCTCTTTCTCCCTTCAAATCTCTCTACCTTGTTTTATGGTCCATTTTGTTTACTTCCGCTCTCTTCCTACTTCTAATACAAAGGGGCAAGGTTTTAATGATGATGATAAAAATTAGAAGGGAAAATTTCAAAACAGGGCTCAAGTTTTACATAGATTTCAAAACAGGACAAAAAAAAAAAAAACTTGCATTTCAAATCAAGACTTAAGTTTTCCATTTAGATTTCAAATTAGGACAACCGGTGAGATATTGAATTTTCTGTCAAGTTTTTGTCCTATTTTTAAAAAAATGCCCCTGCACTCGGGCCAGGTCAAACGTAACCCGAACCCTGTCTGACCCACCTAGGCGAATTCCTCTTCTTCTTTCCCTTCTCTGTTTTCTTTTTGGCAACAGAACCCTGTAGACCCTTAACCTTTTCAAGTTTTCTCGGCAGTGTCTAAAGGGAGTGGGTGTACGGTGAGGATTGGTGGCAGTAACGGCAAGCGTTCCTTCTCCGGCAACAGCGCATGCGACATCGGCTCAGATCAATGATCTGCAACCAGTTTAATTTTTTGTATCCGGAAGTGATCCAAAACACCTTGAACCATCAACCATCAAAGATTCTCTAGTGGGACCCAGTTGATCAATGATCAACAAGCCCTAGCTTGGCCTCCTCACATCTAGTTTGATTTGGAATAGTGTCATGAAGTGATTTGGATCCAAACATGGGAACATCGGTCAGTTCAGTTCTGGTTCTCGGGTGGGGCCCACTCGATCAACGATCTTCAACCCCTCTCATGTGGAGTTCATTTTCCAGGTCCCAAACCGTAAATGCATCAAGAATCAGAACTGGAATTGGCACCGTGTCTTGAATTGATTTTGTTTTTGCAATCAGCTCTAGATGTCTGTTGAAAGAGAGAGAAGAAGAAACATGGGCTTCTATTTTGTTTTTCGAGAAGTGCAGAAGATCTAAGCTCTTTTGTGTGTCGCCAAACTCGAGGACGACAACCAAACCCTTGGTTTGATTTACCGTCAGAATATGCCGTTGCAGCCGCTACTGCGTGCACCGTTGCTGTAGAAGGAACACTAGCCGCTACCGTCACCGGTGCCCACCATCCACCCATTGCCTTCAGCGGTTGTCGAGAAAACCTAAGAGGGCTGAGGGTTTGTGAAGTTTTGTTGCTAGAAAGAAAACGGAGAAGGGAAAGAAGAAGAGGGACTGGCCTGCGTGGGTTAGACAAGGTCTAGGTTAGGTTCGACTTGGCCCGAGTGCGGGGCATTTTGGAGATATTTTTAAGAATAGGACAAAAAATACCAAAAATTTCAATTCTCATTGGTTGTCCTGATTTGAAATCTAAATGGAAAACTTAAGTCCTGATTTGAAATGCAAGGTGTGTTTTTCTTTTTTTTTTTTTTGGTCCTGTTTTGAAATTTGGGTAAAACTTGAGCCCTGTTTTGAAATTTTCCCTAATTATAATATCAACTAGGTATGATCTTCTCACTAATCTAATTTTTGGACAAATTGTATATATATCCATGATAGCTTACCAAGTGAGGTCCAAATTAATAAATCATGGGTCCAACACATTTAAACCTACAATTTGCGAATGAACTTTGGGGATCAATATTTGATGATCTAATCATGCAAATATATAAATACTAGTGGAGTGTACGTGCGTTGCACGTAATAGTTAATGTGAGCGTTAATGTCATAGTGACATGTCTATTATTATGAAAAAGGTTAAACATACAATTGTATCATTATTATTATGTTTGTTTGAGTTCATTAATAACAAAACAGAACTTTAATTCTAGTGTGACAAAACAGTAGGTACTTCAAATACAATAACATATTATTATGCTAACATATGCTTGCATTCTAGCTTTATAATAAGTCAAGAATCTACTTCTTAATAACAAAGCTTGGGCTGTCGGGCATAGGGAAAGTGCTTCGCAATCGTGAAGGTGTTGTATTGGCTTTGTTCTCGAAACCAAGTTTAGTGGTAGAAAGTGGTTCCTTTAATGCTATTTTGTAAGTGTCGTCTTCAGTTATTTTTCCTTGGAAACTTCAATTTTACAAGAATGAGATTAAAGCTCCGTCGTCTTCGTTTCAAGTTGTCTGATTTGGTTTCTTTCATTTTGTAATTTTTTTTTTGTATAATGCTTTTATACCTTCTTGTTCATAGTTTCCTTTTTAAAGATGGATCATTGTAATCTCCCTTGTTTTTTTAATATGCTTCATTGCTACCATTTAAAAAAAAAATTGTTTCAGCTAGGCAGCATACAAGCAGAGGAAAGAAACAATGACTGCAATAACATCAAGCACTTAAGGAAGACGACTTACAAAATGCATGCCCATGAACCTTAAGGTAGGTTTTGCTGAGAAGATAAGGAGAATTGCTTGGAGGAGGCCAAGAACTCCACCAATAATCAAAGCAGTAGACGCAGATGGAATATGTTTTTTTTTAATGCTTTTATGGGTGAAAAAGAGGACTTATGATCAGTATTTTTAGTCTCTGATACAGAAAGATCATATAACATATGTCAATGTTTGAAGTGCTTGAATTATGTCAAATAGAGAAGATATTAGGTATAAAAAATAATAAATAAATGTACCTAAAGTAACTTGTAATAGGTGTTGCATATTCATAATTTGATGTCACTAACCAATCTATTCTGTTGTAAGAGAGAGAGAGAGAGAGAGAGAGAGAGAGGGAGAAGTATATACAAAGTCTGGGCTACTAGCTTGTGTAGTTGACTCTTTCATTTCATTGCTTTTGGGCAAAGCTTTTTCATATTGTTTGTTTCTTGTTCTTCAATGCTCCTTATCTTTGAGGTGGCATTTTCTTCTGCAACAAAGGATGTTGTAATACAAACAAGTGGGAAGATAGCAATCCCTGATACTTAATTAAGCACAGCAATGGAAACTCCAACAGTAGCAAGCTGCACAAGGCATATACTATGCAGATAAAAACAGTGTTGTGATAAATCATGGTCATCAACAGACAAGGGTCGATACTAAGATAAAGATAAAGAGGTCCACACATTTTAACAAAATTGCAGATGCTAATATACAAATTTGACAAGAGACGGGTCTAGCATGAATCTTCCACATTTAGACAGTTTAAGTATGAATCTAACACATGATTTTATGGCTATGTATGTAGATAGTAATTGCATCCAAAGACCAAAAGTTATGGAAAAAAAAAAACTTGTGAATGAAAAGGTATCATTCATAAAATCGAGAAGAATGAAATTAATTTAACAGAAAAGAGCTGCAACTTGGGGAAAGTTGTTTTGGAAGCTTTCCAACAGTTGTCTACAAAGTACTATGGAACTTAATACCTTGAAAAACAGGGTCAGCTAAAAATATACACAATGAAATAAACTAATTTGGAAACCAAGCCCAAGAAAATAAAATTTTAGCATGTTTGAGTTCCTGAGTTAAGATCCTTGTGTCATCTTTGAAGGCATGATTTCATCGAGTCAAGAACTAGCGAGATTTATTTATTCAAAAGGATGTATCAGCTAGAATTGGCAAATTGATTGGTGTATATTAGCATATTAGCTTATTCACATTGCAAGATTAGAAGCTAAAACAGCAAATTTGAGAGTGAGAATTTTCAAATTTTCACTGATTATTGTATATTTTTTTGCTTTGTCTTGGTTAAGGTCAGCCATGAGCATTGAAGACATGATTGCAAACTCAAAAATATTGGATCTGTGCATTCTGGTCATATTCTAAAATGTTCAAGTGGCTACACATTTTCATCATATTTTTCATCTTCATTGTAACCATAACAATCATTGATGTGCAAATAATTAAATTGAAAGAATTGAAAATGGTGAGATAGGATAATCTAGATTTAAAAATGAGGAAACAATACAAACAATATAAATTTAACCTTTTAGCAATTCATAGGAAAGATGATAAATTTGCTAAGAGATAAATTTAACTGTTTTTTTAGTAAGTCATGCTACATAATATCACCAATGAGTTTAACATATCTTTCAAAATTTAGATTATCTTAAAGTATATGATGGTAAAGCAACCAACATGATTCAACTAAGTTCATAGAAACTAATTAGAAACAACTGTGAGTCCCACATTAGAAACTAAATTTTTTGTACTTAAAAAAAATTATATTAGGCACCCATTTTTGTATAGGTGGACAACCTCATCAAATCAGAGTAGAAGAATTAGAGAGGAACGAATGCATTAAAAAAAAAACCTTGTGCATAGTGCAAATTCATCGAATTGAAGTGTTTTTCAAATGAACTTCTCCATATGAGTCATTGTATTGAATGCATCCTTGCATTAATCCATGAACTAAAATGCACATATGAACTAATGCCAATATGGACAATTCAAAAATTGTAGGCAAAAAATAAAAGTCAAATAAAAGCCAAAGATGTGCAGTTAGAACCAAAGATCTATTCCCAGTTTGTACTTTTGATGTGGATGTAGAGAATCATTCAATCAATAATGAAACAAAATCCAGAGAAGATCCAAAGAAGTACCATTTATATGAGGCCAAAAAAGGGGAAAAAAAAAAGATTTACATGGTTCAATTATAATGGCTAGATCAAGAGTGAAGAGAAAGATGACCATTGAGGGTTAAGAAAAAAAAAAAATTGCTCCAAGCCCGCCTCATAAAAAGAGTTGCACCACCTGAGGCCATACTACCACTAACTCTTAAAATCCTATATGAAATTATTCTCAAATAATTCAAATCCTTACAATCTTGATCAAATTATTGAAAATTAAGAAGCATGGCCACGGACACGGACACGGGACACGGATACGACATGACACGGACACGCCGACACGGCATTTCTCAAAAAAGTAGGACACGGACACGTCGGGGACACGTTAATAATATATATTAATTTATATATAATCATCTACTAAAAAACTAATATCATTTTAACTTTTTTAATCAATTTAGCAATCAACAAATAAAAATTCAACTACCAACTAACAAACATATCAAATTATTAAATATCAATACAATACTAAAACATAATTCATAATTATTAAACATGAAATATCCATAGTTCCATAAAATCCATATAAAGAAAAAGGCAGATCATCTCTTTCCGTTCCCTTAAAAAAAAAAACAAAAAGCAAAAGAGAAGCCAATCTTGAGGCTTATTCTTTAGTGAAATATTTATTTGTCTTTTGTTTGTGATATGATTGATATTTACAATCATATATTTTTCCATGGTATAAAATTGTTATATATCAAGTTTACAAGTTTTAATAACCACATATTAACAAAGTATCCAAGAGATATTAGCCACATGTTTATTTTTTAATCATAAACACGAGCTAGAAATTGTGGGACACGTTGTAAAAAGAGTGTTAAACAAGTGTCCGAAATTAAGATTTTTAGTTCTTAATTATGGACACGGCTAAATAGTATTGGACACGTGTCCGAGAGTGTCCGAAGAGTATCGGTGTCCGACGCGTGTCCGACACGGACATGTCACTTTCTTAGAAGTGTCCGTGCTTCTTAGATTGAAAATAATCATATTAACAACTTTCAAGTCAAGCCATATTCATACTCCACTCTCCTTTGTAGAAAACAGTCCAACAATGAAAAAGTAGCATGACTTACGTCTCATACTGATGAAAGGCTTCAATAGAATTCCATCATCGCTGCCATATCTATCTTTCCATCGCAAGCAGACTCCCTTATAGGCCCTACAATGCAAGAAGAGACGATCACTTTCTAATTTATACTTTAACTGTGACATAAGTTGATAAAAGTAGAGTGAATGGAGAAAGACAAGAGATGTGAAAGTATTTTCTCAATAACAGAAAAATAATTTCCTCTTCGAGAATGAAAATAGTGTTGTAGTGTTATTTTAACCATGGATAGTGCGAAGTCCAAATAAGAAAGTTAATCATAGATGCATAAATAGTGGAAGAAAGGTGAACCGGGAACTTCAGTTCTCCACCTATCATTAATCAAATAATAAATTGGCTCTTCTGCCTTCTTTTCACCTAGAAAGAAGTCTGTATCTACTGGTTGGGGCAACCAGCACTGGTAGGCCACTCCCATCTCATCATGGTTTACTATTCTTAAAAAAAATTCACCAAATTAAATTCAACCTATGGAATCGTGAAACTCCATATTTCAGTTTGGTTAGAATAATTATAAAATTGGCCAGGGGCTGATCCATGTATTACTTTTCTTTCTAGGAGAGAACTGCATTAAATAAAGAAATAAATAACTGGTTCCCCTTTGGTATCAGTGTCACAGTTTTCTTGAGCTTTCTTGTCCAAAAGAAGTTAAGAGACATAGCAGGATGAAAGTTTAATGAAGGCAACTGATAATTAGATCTAGACTGAGCTCATTGAGAAGAAAAAAAAATCAATTGAACCAAATCCCACCAATAAGAAAAGAATTTAAAAATCCGAGAACTGCCAATCCACTGATAATCTAGTGGTGAGGCATCTCCCTATTTGTAGATACAACCATAGATCAATTCCTGGTCTGTTATATAGCACAAGTGTGCGGGTGAGTATGTACCAGAGCACCAAAAAAAAAACAAAAAAAAAAGGGAAAAAAAAGGAAGAAAAAGAACTACATAGTGTTGACATAGTAGACACAAAATTTCATCTTCACTCTTTCAGTTTTGGTCCTTTTAATAGGAAGACATTAATTAGAATATGTAGAAAGTCAATACTGATAAAGCAAATGGACCCAAAAGGATAACACTTCAAATTTGTTTCCATACTTCGCGGTATAAAGAGAGTAGAAGTGCAGGAATTTGACGCTCCAATATTTCATGCACTGATTTAGAAGCACAGTTTCAAAGGCCTATGTCAAGAGGAGTTACAACAAATGCACAGATAGAAATGCTTAGGGCTTATGCCTCGAGGCTTGCCTAAGTGCAAGCTCCCAAAAACATCCTGTGTGTGCTATACCTCAAGTTTGTGGAGTGGCTTGCATTTGAGGCGTCATCTCATTAGAGGAGCCGTATTTAAGGTGCACACCAAACAAAGCTTGTGCTTCATTCATGCTCCAGATTGGGGTGTATAACCCCATTGACATATCTTCTTTTAAAGAAAAATGAAGGGGTTTAAGAAGTAAAAAAATGATTGTTTTTTAGTCTACTATTGTTGAAATTCGATTTAACTTAATTTAACCCTGATTAATACAAAGGCTTTAAAACAACCATACTGCTAGCAAGCAGGAGAACACCTGCTAAACAAACTTCCTTTTTTATATATGGTATAGATATAGATATAGATATAAACATTTGATTTCTTCACTATGGTAAATAATATTTTAGGATCATTAGGAATATTTTACTTCTAAATATCTCATTAAGAGGGGGCCGCAATGAAAACAAATAAAGTAAAATGATCCAAATCCATAGCATAAAAAGCCATAAAAAGAAGTTCATGTAACATTTGCACAGTTACGTCTGTAGAAAAAAAATGAAAAAAAAAACACATATTAAGAAGTAGAAGTTCATGTAACATTTGCACAGTTACATATGTAGAAAACAAAAAAGAAAAAAAAAACACATATTAAGTTGTAGAGCAAACACAGGGAAGAAAGGGAAAAAAATTACATTCCTTGTGAAGGATTAGTCAATTCATCAAACATATTGAATGCACAGTTACATCTGTAGAAAACAATTTATCAAACATATTGAATACAAGTTACATCTGTATAAAAAAAAAATATGAAATAAAAACACAGCTTAAGAAGTAGAGCAAATGGAAAAATGGAAAAAAAAAAGAAAAGAAAAAGAATACATACCTTGTGAAGGGATGATTGAGTTGAAAGATTAGTGTGGAGGAGAAGAATACAGAACTTGCATCCACCAAAAGAAGAGAGGTACAGGGATTTGGTATGTAGACAAATCAAGCAAATCGGGACATGATGGCAAACATGCAAGCATCATCCAAAGACCTCAAACCCGAGAGAGAGAGAGAGAGAGAGAGAGAGAGAGAGAGAGAGAGAGAGAGAGAGAGAGAGAGAGAGAGAGAGAGAGAGAGAGTGTGTGTGTGTGTGTGTGTGAAAAAGTGGGAGCTAGAGAGGGAGATGGAAAAAAAGAGAGGGAGCTTGACCTGAGAAGAGGCACTGCGCTGCTACAATCTTTCCTTGTTTCACAGCTGTTGGAGACGTAAGGAGAGAAGTCATGGTTGCTGAAGACGCATAGAGAAGCAATGAAGAAAGCGGAAGTAGGATTTTGAGATTTGTTGCAAATGCGTGTATAAAGGAACAATCGAGAAAGGATTGTCTTTATTCTACAGTACAACTGTCAAACCTATGACAAGCAAGCAGATGGCATCAAGCATGAGGAGGAAGAGGAGAAAGGAGTCTGGAAGCAGAGGAGAGATCCACCAACCAGGAAAGCATTTGCTACACAACCCTTCGTTTTTTATTTTTTTTTTTGGCACCTGTTAAATGCCATATCCTTTATCAGCTCAGCATTCAACACATGTCCATAACCGATATGCATCAAATGTGCCCTAGGATGGTCCACAAGCAAGGTAGAACCCGCGAGAGCCACATGATGGTCCACAAGCAAGGTAGAACCCGTGAGAGTTGAAAAAATAAAGAAGCAAGAGGAACAAAACATGTAGGGGGAGGAAGAAGACAAAACCAGAGGAAAAAGCATAGGAGGAGGAGAAAACTTTGCTTTTTTACGTATGGAAAGATACAGTACACAAGCCAAAACGGGGGGAAAAAATTCTGCCTTTTTAATAAGGGTTATAGAAATAATAAAATTGATGGCCTAGTTTTTAGCTATATATATTGTATCAAATATACTATATTAGATTCTTTGCATTATATCTGTATGCAAGATAAAATTTTAACATGAGTCACTGAGTTGACTTCAATCCTTGGCCTGCTAGTTTAAGTCCAAGTGACCAGTTGGCATTTGGCAAGTTATGTTTAAATTGCCTTTCTTTAGCTAGCTTCTGATCATCTTCATTGATGTGCCATGATGAGCCTTCATTTCATCACTGCCATAATCTTCACAACATGTTCTGCATCTGTTTGGTTATGATTTTGGAATTAATGTTTCCAGTTGCACCTACTTGTTTCCAAGTCTTTAAAGATAATAAGTGTCAAATCTTTGTAAAATGGTTTTGCCTAGAACACGTGTCCAAATTATTCTGACAGCTTTCCTTGATTTTCTTTTAGTTCAGCGATTCATAAGTGTTTTCTTATTTATAATTCCAGTTGCACCTACTTGGGCTAAAGCCTAAATGCCACTTGTCACTATTTTTTTTCCAAAATCTTTAATGATATATTTTTTTTTGGAAAAAGTTTTAAGTGTTCAAATCTTTGTAAAATGGTTTTTGCCTAGTATACATGTCCAAATTATTATGACAGTTTTCCATGATTTTCGTTTAGTGCGATGATCCATAAGCGTTTTCTTATTTACTTGTTACCATTTCTCTGTCCTCATTATTCTATCCATCTATTCTGCATTTTTCTAAATATTTGTCGTCTCTCTTGGAATTGTTAGGATGGTGTGCGTGTTAAGTAATATCAACCAAGCATAAAAGAGGAATTTGCATAAAATCGACTGTCCTCCCTTACGCGAGTGACCCCTCATATATATTATCTCTATTTCCTTTGTACAGCATATCAAAACCCCTTGAATGGTGTGATGCATATCAATGTACATCAATATTTCCTAGTTTAGATATTTATAAATATCATCCCAGTCAGCTAGGACCCAAGAGGATATATTTCTTGTTTAATGATGTGGACCTCACATGTGACTCTTTAGGTCATCCATATGACCCACTTATGCCCTGCAGTATTAAATGCACAGTTGCTTGAAAAGGCGAGCTAGTTTGTTGTCTAATTTTTGTATTTAACGGTATGTTTATGATTTATTTTTCAGTGATTATGTATCTCTGTTTATGTGTATACAGATTTTATTTCTTGCAAATGTGCAAACTAAATTTTAAACAGTGATGACATTTCTGTGCCATTATATATTTTCATTAGGATATTGGCTTGTATCTGTGTTTAAGTTGTTAAGTATATTGTTTGCCGCAACTGTAACGCCTAGGCATTTTGGTTGCAATGGGTAGCAACTCTTGACATGGTATTAGAGCCACTATATGTCTCGGGTTTGAATCCACGCTACTGTGTCCTTGGTATTATTTTGTGGGCTCAGGTGCGCAGGGTAGAAAGCCCATGCCGCTCTATGACGGGCGTGTGCTATGAGTCTGGGCGGTGTCCCTCCCAAGGGGGGGTATTAAGTATATTGTTTGCCGCAACTTTAGCACCTTAGCATTTTGGTTGCAATGGTTAGCAACTCTTGACACTAGTTAGAATGCATGTTTATATGGAGTAGCATTTGGTTTTTACTTGGAGACCTATTATGAATTGATAGATCTATAATGAATCATTCCATGATGACTAGTTTTCCATGTCGTGTAGGTTATTTTGGGAAAGATTTCAACAGGAGCCCAGAATGACTTGGAGAAAGTGACCAAGATGACCTATGCCCAGGTGGCAATCTATGGTTTCAGTGACAAGGTAGGACTCCTTTCCTTCCCTCAAAGGGATGATGGCTTTGAGATGACCAAGCCTTACAGCAGCAAGACTGGTGCTATAATTGACAATGAGGTGAGGGAATGGGTAAGCAAGGCCTATGATCGCACAGTTGAACTGATCAAAGAGCACAAGGAACAGGTGATGCAGATTGCAGAGCTGTTGCTTGAGAAGGAGGTGCTTCACCAAGATGACTTGGTTCGTGTCCTAGGTGAGCGCCCCTTCAAATCAAGTGAGCCCACGAATTATGACAGGTTCAGACAAGGATTCCAAGAGGAAGATGAGAGGAGTAGTCAGTCAATGGAGGATGGAGCTGTGGAAGATGAGACTCCGCCATCGCTTGACGGGCAGGTGGTGCCAACTTAGCCAAAATAGGTTTGCTTTTTGTACATAAATGAACATTTTTTAATTTTATTTTACTACTATAAACTAATTGTACAAAACATCATCATCATTGCTATAGTAATATCGCTCTAAAGTAATCCTTGAGGTAAGTTCCTCATCTAGTTAGCCCTACAAGCCATCTCTTTAGCTGCATCTAATTTTTGTGCATAATGTGATGCTCAGTTGTGTACCATTTTGAGTACACATGCCTTTTATTTGGGTCAGGAATCAGATGCTATAATGGTAACCAACGAGACATCCAAGATTAAAACGTTTGCTGAACTTGTTGCAGTGATTCAGATTGTGACTGCTGTGATTTCCTGTATTATGTTGTTTCTGTTGAAAAGGTAGGTCTTATGAATACTCTTCCTCCAATTAGAAATGATCCACTAAAAGTCAAACATACACAGCATGATAGGATCCATCATGCCTGAGTCAAATCCCTCCATCATTAATAGATGTTACCAGTAATCAACATCCTGCAAAAATGTGAGGCTGGATAGATTTTGGGAGGGAACTCTTCTTCCTAGGTTCTTGTCCTACAAAAATGGATCATCTGATCAAGGTGATAGGGGGCATAGATGTCCGCCTCCATGTCGGTCAATCCATAGCTCTTTACTTACTGGAAGAGGGAAAATCTGTATATTAGTTATGTTAGCCATCAGACTAGTGTCCTCATTGCATGACAATTTAATACTCACAAGCTGCCTGACAGTGAATGCTATATTTTTCCACTGATATATCTGGCTTTTGGCTCACCTTGAACTACATCATTTGCTAAAATTGATCTTACCTCCTGTATGAAGGTTTTAGGCCTATTCTTCAGTTTATGGGAGGAGAACTTGAAATCCCATGCCTCTCCTTAAGACTTGAAATTTTTTGTATAGTCTTTTAGTATCATAGACTTGGATCTGTATCTTTGAGCTCATTAACATCCATCAGGAAGCAGGAATTTTGGTGATCCTGGAATAGGTTCAGGTTGAAAGATTCAAAATGTGCCTTCGTTATTGAAAATGAAGCTCTGTTATCAGTAGGTGACAAGTTATAATGTCGCTGTAAAAACTTGACATTAATCCATTGATCGTGTAGTATTTCTTGGACCATCCATGGTAATGAGGAAAACAGTAAAGGATTCACTAGAGATTTGTGGTCTGTAAGCGTGTCAAACACAGCTGGAGGATAAACCAGTGGAGTTCATGGTTTCATCCAACCCAGTCCAATCGTCTGGATAAGCCCAGTTCAACTGTGATTAATGGTGAGGCTAACCAGTTTTGATGGTTTTGACAGGTTTCTAACCAGTAAACCAGTTCTTATCTAACCGAACTGGTGAATGTACTGGTTCCGGTCAACCTGGTCCAACCAGCTGGTCTGGTTTTTAAAACATTGGATTGACACATGAGGATTGGCCGACTGATGAAGGGTGATTCGAAAAGGGCTCCTGTTGTTAACGACTACAAGCAGCTCACATTAGTGTTGGCATAAACTGAGTCAACTCAGTTGACCATGTTCTATCTGTATTTTTTTCTTTGGTAAATGACTATGTTCAGGGATATGTTATAGATAGATGGTGGGTGTAGCTTCAACCAATCCAATTAATATGCACCATTCAAAATTGGGGTAAATCTTTCATAGTTAAGAATTATTACAATGGAAATTGACCAAGTTGGGAAGTAATATGGCAAAGTCCGTGTGAGTCCAGGCTAAGCTGGTCTACTCTTGCGCAATTACAATAAAGAATGGAATACGCATCTGATTGGAAGCCAACAACCAGTAAAAGAAAGAAGGTTTCTTTTGGCTTCAGTCGTTAAGCTGAAACAAACCAACCCAAAAAGTTGGCACTATCCATTTCATGATGAAGGATTTCTCTTATGAAGCAAAAATTCAAGCAATAAGGTAGCAGTGAGTCTAAATTGTTAACCACAATTGGGTCAGATGGCCACTACATTTTTTTGTTTTTTTACCCATACCCATATTTGGGACTTGCTCTGATGGAAATGACTGGATCTGGACCCTCTTAGGCTTAAAATGCGGGATGACTATTATCTATAATAGAATGTTTGTTAATATAAATATATGATATTATCAAATCCTTAACATATGAGCCTACCCCTAGTATGGAGACTTAGATGATGATAATGGTTGATATAGTGTCATGTCCACTACATGATGCCTGCTGCAGGAGACTATAGTCAACTGGTCAAGGTGGTTGAAAACATAATTTCAAATTAATAAAAGCATTTTTTCTATAACTAAAAAGGGCAGGTGATTATTTATAATAATCTAATATCACAGGTGGTTATAGGTTTTTCTTCTTCAATATACCTGGCCATGAACTTCCCAGGTATCATGTAGCTGCAATGGGCAGCAATTAGATAAAGACTAACTGAAAGGTATGTTCGACTCATTGATCGAATAAAAACTTGATTAAAGCTGTTATAGTTTTAAAAAGGTATGTTCGACTCATTGATCGAATAAAAACTTGATTAAAGCTGTTATAGTTTTAAAAAAATTCAGACTAGTGAGATCACATGTAGGAGATGTTAACTCTCCATTTAGATGCAAATTCTTGTCCCCCATTAGCTGTATGAAATTTCAGTCAATTTGGAGTTACATTCACCTTCATTTGGAAAACCACCACTAGGCCATTTTTTCAGTGTTGCAACTAAGTCACAAATGGATTGGTGGTCACTCCAGATGATCTCTATCATGCTCTTGCTGAAGATGATTTCTGTTAATGAAGACTACACTTATGATGGTGAAGATGCTTTCTATGAAAATTATCTTGATGAGGTGTCTTGGGTTTCTTTTCAATGTCACTGTTACTCTGCATTGAGAAAAATGAACTAGATTTGGTTTTTGTTTCTTTTGTGTCACTATATTTGTCTGGAAATGAATATGATTTGATTGAATGTGTTGGGTGTGAAACTCAATCCTTTTGAGATAGATGAACACTTGATGAAAGAAGCTTTTTCCTTCTCAGTTGGTTCCTTTTCTTTATTTTAATTTAAGTGCGAGATGACATGAACTTTGGTCTTAACATTATTAAAGTTTTTGTTGAGAGAGAGAGACAGAGGTAGGTAATCAGAGGTCATGCAGATGCAAGACCCTCTTTAAAGTAGCACTATATCAAACTTGATTCCATTCAAACTGTATCCACTACTGACTCCATTGATCTCCCACATGGGCCCCGCAGCATCTCTAAACCAATATGGACATGCCAAGTCAGAGGTCATGCAGATGCAAGACCCTCTTTAAAGTAGCACTATATCAAACTTGATTCCATTCAAACTTGTATCCACTACTGACTCCATTGATCTCCCACATGGGCCCCGCAGCATCTCTAAACCAATATGGACATGCCAATTCAGAGGTCATGCAGATGCAAGACCCTCTTTAAAGCAGCACTATATCAAACTTGATTCCATTCAAACTGTATCCACTACTGACTCCATTGATCTCCCACATGGGCCCCACAGCATCTCTAAACCAATATGGACATATGCCAATCCATGTTGTCTATTATTGGGCAACCTTTGCATCTTCTTAATCTAACATGTTTCCTATCTTCATTTTTTGTAGCTTTCTGCAGGACTCCTGGACCATCTGATTTTACCTCTTAAATCCAGACTAATTAGAAACATGTTTCCTATCTTCATTTTTTGTAGCTTCTGCAGGACTCCTGGAGGAGACAATCCCCCTTATTCACCATCTGATTTTTACCCCTTGAATCCAGACTAATAAGAACCATTAATCAATATTTATTCACCAACAACCAATTTGAGTCAGTCGCCAATTATTTTTAATTTAGGAGAAAGGCAGATGGTTTGATGGAACCTGGTAAAAGGTGAAGAAGATGACCTCATTCAGAAGGGAAGGATATGCCTTGAGCAAACAAGAAAGGTTAAAGGTTAAGATCAGATTTCTGAATTCCTATTCCTGAATATTCACTATAAAGTGAGGTCTAAAGAAGGAACTGTTAAGAAGGTGAACAATCAAGGATATAACATGGAGATGTTAGAAGAAGAGAGCATCACGTGCATAATTTAACTCTTTGGGGTGTTTGACTTTGGATCTCCTTTATCAAATGTTAACTGCACCAGTTACTCCTGCTCAGAACGGGTACCTTGGACATGGTTGGATCGATTTGTGTAGGTTGTTTTGTTCATTGCCATAACAAATTAGAGGTAATTAAAGGAATTTTTGACTAGATTGGATGAGAAAGTTAGTTTTCTTACCTACACAGATATGGATAGAGACATGAATATGGGGATCTCATTTTTGAAATCCTGACATTATGGTGAGAGAAAATCACACGCCATGAATAGAGAAAGGTAAAAGGAAAATGATTAATTTTATTAATAATAAAGACATTGACTAAGAAGAAGATGGAAAAAGATTTCCTACATCGCATTTCACCCTCCATCTAATAATAATAAATATTAAGCAGTCACCGGCGTCTCAATGGCAACCTTGCTTGAATACCTTACACCATCAGATTTCTCAGTGTCTTCCCAGAGATTTGGAAGAGCTTCTCTGATGTTGTGAATACTTTCTAATGCAAAATCTGCACCCTTCACTCTTTGAGATGTGCCCACCTAAACACAATTTAAAGCCGTTGCAAGGTTGATGAGAAACAGTGTCCACAAATATAAAATATATTAAAATTCTCATTTGGGTAAGAGCTTTTGAGGACTTACTAGCACGGTTTGGAGACCAATGCGTTTTCCAGCCTGGATGTTGCGAACGCTGTCATCGAAGAAGATCTAAAGGAGAATAATACAGTAGAGTTAGTATGATTCTTTGCATTACCAGAACAAGTCCATTGACTGTAGAGGCTTAATATGCTTACTGTTTTCTTAGGGTCAATGTTGGCAATTTTAAGAGCGTGTTCCATGGCTGCTTCAGACGGTTTGCAGAGAACTGGCGTCTTTGGAAGATCTGAACCATCATTTGGTCGAGAAAAATGATCAAGAATGTCAAAAACTCCAGTGCTAGAAGTTCGCCTCGAACAACCTTCAGCAACAGATTCGTCATCATCCGAACAAGACCCATCATCGGTAGCATTTAGAGTCTCAAAGCATATAATTCCCTCGAAACAATCTTCCAAACCAAGTCTGCTAAGAACTTTAGCAGCATGAATCTTATCTCCATTCGTAAATATCTGTTTCAAGAAAGAGGTTGTTGACAACTAACAAGAAGATAACAAAAAGAGCGTCGGCATAAAATCACTATTCCTCAATGATTCGACAATAACGAACTTACAACTTTGCGAATAGGAATGCTCGACAAAAGGTTCTTCAGAACATGATCTGGTTTTAGCTTTTCATAGGGCAGCCTTCCATGAACAAAGCTGTGATATTCATCATAATTGAATTCATAGCCTATGGCCTGCGGAACGGAAAAAGCTAAGCATGAGCAAACACCCTACACATCAGAAATCTGGAAAAGCAGAAATGCTATCAAAATCATACCCTGAGCCCCGCCATTGTTGTCCCATAATTCGTGTATAGAACGTTGCACAGATCAGAGATCTTGCATTCATCTATCCCAAGTTTCTCAACCATGTAATCTGAAGACGGACACAAAAAGGAATAGAAATCGAAAAACTTGAGCAACATCAAAGAGAGCCATGAAAGACAGAGCAGCAGTAATGTTCTGTACCTTGAATGTTGTTGCGGCATGCCGTAGCCAGGCCGGAGCTAAATGGATAGAGAGTATCATCTAAATCTGAAAAACAAACAGCCATTTAGTATCTACTCTCAATGATCAAAGTCCTGAAAGCAACGCTTCTGCGTAGGAGGGTTACCAAAGAGAAGGCATTCATAGTGAGTCCCGTGGCACGGCCGGAATCGCTCATCAAATTCCATTTTTGATCTAACAAGCTTCATGAGTGAACACAAAAGTCAGAACACAACACATCATCAAACATCATCAAGACCTACAAATCCAAGCAAAGATCGAACAGCAGCGCTTCAAAACCCTAGGATTTCAACCAACATTCAAAACTTGAAAGGCGGAAACCTAAAGAATCCAGCGAAGATTGCAAAACAGGGACAATCGAAATGCGTGATGATCGAAACATGATAGAAACCAAAACCTGCGGCTCCAGAGATCAAAATCAAAATCTAAACCGGCATTCAAAATCACATGCTCCAGATCTTGAAGATCTGCAACTACAAGCAACAAAACCTA
The DNA here is from genome assembly GCA_037013555.1 of Sextonia rubra. Taxonomy (NCBI): domain Eukaryota; kingdom Viridiplantae; phylum Streptophyta; class Magnoliopsida; order Laurales; family Lauraceae; genus Sextonia; species Sextonia rubra. Next base: position 131,424,949 of record JASUAD010000001.1, read on the forward strand.
CAGAAATCCAAGCCTCATTGCAAAAGCAAGAGAGATCGAACAACAACGAATCAAAATCGAAATCAAAATCAAAATCGAACGCACCTGATTACGATCGCGACGCCAATGCAATAGAGAGAGAGAGAGAGAGAGAGAGAGCTGTTGAAGGCAATGTAGTTGAAGAGATGGAAATGCAGAAGGGGGAAATGCGGAGGAGGCGAGAGGGGGTTTATATAGGAAATGGGAAGCGCTGCTAAGCGTGATTAAGAGATGTAATTAAGGTTGATTTGGTTTTGGGTCATTAAAAGGTAATATATTAAGCAAAGCGAAAGAGAGAAGAAGTGTCCGGAGTCCAGACGCCACCTTCCAGACACGCTTCTTCGCCGCTGAAACGGTTTTTTAAGGGAGAATTGTAAAAGAAAGCGCAAGATTTTAGCTTATCTTCGAAAAAGTACTTCAAGATTGAATTTCTTTTTTAAAGTGAATACAAGTGTTTCATACTTCTCTCAATCAAGTCCTCCCCATAATTTATTTCTTTTTTTTTTTTATAATCTAGAATATCTCCTGCCTAGCTTTGAGCCGGAGGGACGCTCAGCTCTAAATTGTTGAAAACTAATTTTTAGAAGCACATGCGCTGGTCAAATTATGGAACATGTCCAAAGCCCTCTCCGTAAAATTCTTTTGAGAAATGATATAAATGTTTTCATATCATTTTTCAAGATTTCCCCTTTGATAAATCATTTAAGAGAAATAAATAATCATATCCAATTCAAATGACCTCGGTTAGTGGGGCACACTTCAACTACTTTTTCTGTAGAGATAGGTAAAAAAAAGAGGACTTTTTGGTATAAGGGGACTTTAAGAAGATTTTTTTTATTAAAATATTCAAATGTTTTTGTATTTTTTTTTGAAAATAAGCAAGAAAGTTTGTACCTTTTTGAAAATTTTACTGTAATATTAATATTCAAAGCTGCCCCCTCCAACACGTACTCTCGTGAGCCTTGCTAACATTCCTGTTGGTTATATGACTTGCGTTACGTCGTTGCTAACATCCGTGATGACGACTGGAAGTAATGTGCATCGCATCAAGTCAGTCTGGTCCTCTGAAATTTCCACTCACGAGAAACCAATAAGAGCCCCCACTAGGACTGCAACATTCAAAAAAAAAAAAAACAAAAGACTTTCAACGGTTCTCAACTTTTGAATTTGCATAAGACTTCCTCAAGAGATCCAGCTCCACCATAAGTCTTGCCTGTGCCTTGTTTGGCCAACTGAAACTCAATAATAGAGCACAATACGTAGAAGTCATAACAACTCAATATGAATGCCCTACCATTTTATAGAATGCCTCCAATCTTATACGAACTAGAGTTACTCGTTAATTTCACTGTTGCACAAGTTCCCATTATTATAAAATTTTAATTAGTTTCAGTAAAAAAATTGACATTTATTTTAAACGGTACAAAATTTTCAGTAATTAAAGTTCGAAAACAGGAGCGAGAGTTTGATGAGATCTAGAATCCATGAAAATTAGGATTTGCTAGATTAATTGTAGTAAAAAACAACTTTATAAAATAATCTTAATTAAGGTAGGTGGTTGAAGGGATTGAATCTAGATGACTTGAATGGTTCAAATTCACCGTCTGTGATCTAAGGTCCATAAATATATTCAATGGATTGGCTTGTAATAGACCAGCGGTGGGCCCCACATTTTTTGGGTCTCAAAGGGCGTTTCTTGCGGGGCACTTCCTGTCGAAAACGCGGGTCCTGAGATTTTAGGAGGTAACCTACAAAATAGACGCGTACTAGCTAGAGTCAAAATTGTCAAAATCCTCCAAGAAGCGTGTGCGTGTATTTTCTTAATACGGTCTAAAACGCACGTGGATTAGATGTTGAAACGGTTGGTGAGCCGTCCATCTGGTAGCCAAGCTGTTGAATGGTCCATAGCGAACGATGATGAAAGTTAAAAACCTGTGAAAGGCAAGGGCAGCCCTCAATAAGTGCCCCGTCAATTGGATGGCCAGCATTTTGTTCCGGAACTAGTTCTGCTAATTTTAACTGTGGGCACATTTGTGTAACCGGCAGTGGATCTGGATCTTTTGTTGCAGGGGTAAATTCAAAACTTGTATATGAATTTCGGGGTTGATGTATGATTTTTATGTGAATTTTTTAAAAGTAGACTCAGAATTTTTATTATCGTTTCAAATACCAATGAGGTTCAATGACTATGACAATTTCTACAAAAATGTACTTGAATCCTCTCTTGCGTATAAAACCGTTTTCAAGGTTTGGTGGCCTCAGCAAAATTCACAAAAACTCAACTTGGGCAATGCATGAAAGGATCGGTTTTACTTTTATTTAAGTACCTAATCTCTATAGAGCAAGGATGATGGCTTTTTTTATGCTTAAGTTGAGAGTGATGGTTTCAAGATTGAAAAGATTTGGTATTTTGCTTGAAAATGGAAAACACAAAATATTTTAGTGCAATTCATGGGAATCAAATTGGCCTTGCTTGTGTTCATGGACGAGCAAGGGAAATGGTTTTCTATTTGCTTAATTGAGAGAGTCGTGGTTTCAGAGGGCTGCTGTCAAGATTTCCAAATCTATGGAGGATATGTCATTGGCATATGCTCTACTATTATTAGAAAACCATTTTTTTAAACTAGAAGTGGGATTTATATCAAAAACACAAATAAAACAATGATTCAAGACATACGGCAGCAAAGAGATGAAACATCTAAGAACATAGTGTTCTATTATACATCAAAAGTCGAGGTTTCTAACCTATCTAAGCAACTGTCTTACTTCGAAAGTAGAGGTTGTATTTATATTAGTAGTGAAAAAAAGATCACTCTTGATGGTATAAATGATCTTCGGAAGATGTAGTAAAGCTGCAGTTCTCTCAAACTATGCCAAAATGCTCATGAGAAGCTTAATCTTCAAGTTGGCTTATCTTCTCGTACACACATAATGGGTGCATAGAAATCGGAAGCGACATATTAGTCAACCGGTTAAGAAGGTGAGTAAAGGCAAGCAACTCTTTCTCATCTAAGACAAGAAACTCTTTCCTCTCAGCTAAGCAACTATTTTCTCATCATCAATTGCAATCATTTGCTGAGACAAGGTCTCCTCTTATTTCTTCACTGCTTCCAGTTGATGGTTGTGATATTCTCGAGTCTCACATCGACTATAAAAAGGAAAGTGATTAGACTTATATATAGAGATTGCACCATTATCTTACATGAGGCCTTTTGCTGGGTTAAAACCCACCAGAAGTAAAACCGTGAGGCTCATGAGCAAAAGCCTAAGCCAAGACTTTTATTTTGAGTAGCATTGTTTGTAGTCCTTTGCTCCCGACCCGTTCATTCACTTGCTTGAATTCAATCTCGTTCGGTAGCTGGTTAGATAGTCGTGGTTGGGTTATTAACTTGGAGTTGCTTGGTCACTTCCTGGCATTATTCTGCTTTCTCGGCTGTTGGGTAGTTGCTCAGGTGGAGTATTGTATTGTGGTTGGTTGCATCAGTTGATTCACTTGTTCCTTAGCATTCATTGATTGGTGGCATGGGAAAGGCGCATTAGGTCATGGGCAAACTTGTCGATGCAACTCAAAAAACTTGTTTTTTACTCTTTGAAAAAGACATGCATCTTTGATGGGGGCATTGAAGAAATACTCTTATGAGGACTATGAATTTATGAATTTATCATTGAAGCCTTCTTATTACAATTCAAGACACGCATCTTCGATGGGGGCATTGCGGAAATACTATTATGATGGCTATGAATTTATCATTGGAGCCTTCATACTACACTTCAAATCCACCTAAAATAAATGCTCTATTTTTTGTAATGGTGGCATAGTTGTTAAAATCGTTTCACACCCTATTTTGGTAATGAAATGTCTTGGGGGATTCAAGATTTTAGCGAAATTTTTCAGAATTAAATTTTGGAGGAATATATATATATAATAATCTACATTTATGTAGGAAAATAAAAAAAATAATTATGGATTTAATCCATTCTAGTAAAAAATTTTAGAATTACATCTTGAGAAAAATAAGAAATACAAAGTATATATGTAGAAAAAGTAGAAAAAAAAACAAAAAAAAATTATAACAAAAATCATTTTGAATTTCAATCAAGTTAGCTGAAATCCAAAATTTCTGTCGAGATGAACGAATATGACAAAGATTGACTGATATTCAAGCCAATAAGGTTTAAATGCCATTACTTTTTACGACTATTCTTTTTTCCAATGGTCTTTTAATACTATTCATGCTAAAAGAATATATATGTGGCCAATAAAAGGAGTCTGGATCCTGTGAGGGTTTGCTCATGGTACTCGTAAGGAGATCTATTAGGCCTGCCCCATCCGCATGGACAACTTGCCATGCACGCAAGGCTACGAGTTGCCCTAAGGTGATGTGGTGGACCCCCACGGTTACCCTGAGAAAAATCCCTCAAGAGGAGAATTTCGATCTCAAAAGAAGACGTACTTTGGCAATCATATCCAAGTATCAATAGCTAAATATATTCAAGTTTCCAACATAGGGCCTACCTTGAGCCAATTTAATCTTTTCACACCCACTATTCCCCCTCCCCCCAACACTCAAGTTTTAGGGCTATGGATCAAAGTGTTAAAATGATCGTATGAAAACTAAATTTAACACATAGGCAGGTCTCATGTGAAACTTGTAAGGGACTTCGAGTCATTTTATGATTACAGCAACTGTTTTAAATGCAAAAAATAACCACAGTATGTTTTTAACACAAAATTCGTCCCCGACCCACCGGTCGAACGGAAGGGCGGCAGTGCGCGTGGTAGTTATGATGTCATGTAGGTCCTCCCTCCAGGATAAAAGATGGGTGCCCCTTGGGGCCAAAACTATATCTCCACACTTTGCATATACAAGCGCACACACACATTAGTACACAAGCAATTTGGGATTCCCTTCTTTCCTTTTTTGTTATCATATACAAGTAACTTTAAGTAGTTACTTTGAGAATCAATTTCGTATTTATATCTTAATAGTTTTCAATGAACAATAGTTTGGGTTTAATCTCCTTATGGAGGAGAACACATTAGCACTTGGACCCGCCTTAAGTGATGTGTGGGACCCACACCTATTGTGGTCCAAAGTTGACCCAAAACCCATTTTTCCAACAAAACTTTTCATCTAATGAACTTTCATGCTCATCCTACATTCTAGTGGATGCTATTAAGAGGGACACGTTTTCTAGCACAACCGAAAGATAAATCTTTGGGAGGCATATATACAAGACACATAAAATTTTCAAAAATGTCCTTTTGGCAGCCTCTCCTCCTCCTCCTCCTCCACCCCCTACTAATTATTCTCCGTACCTGGCTTATGAAACGTTTAGATTTTAAGTTCACAGAATTCAACCTTTTAGACCATCAAAATAATGTTCTCATGATTGAATTCAGCTTATTTTTTATGTAAAAGTTATATCATCAGACCACGTAATATCTTCAACCACAAAAAACAAATGAAGCATTTTTCGCAACATCACAGAATCCTGAGTTACATGAAAGTGGCTTAAGAAAGAGAAAGTGTCAGTTTAAAAATTCACAACACCACAAACCAACCCCTCTTGTTTAAAGTCTGCTGGGCTGAGATTGTTGCTTAAAATAATGCCAACAGCCACAAATAATTGGAGAGGGCCCGACCTCATAGCTATCGTGAGTGATGCAACTCTTTGTTTGATTAGCATATACAACTGGAAATAATTGTAAGCAATTAAAACACTCTAATTCTTTCAGTAAGCACAAGGAAGTAGATGAAAAGGCCCCAAGAGGAAAAAGGAGGGGGGACCTTTGTTAGGGCTTCTTTTCTTGTTCACCCAATTAAATATAAGAAGATGGCTACGTGTTGAAAGCTCCATTACCTAACTCATTCGTTGGCTCCTTCCTATTCAATAATGGCATAAGGTGGGTGGCAATGCCAATGACCTTTCCTAACTTATAATTGGGTCTTTTTCCTTTCTTGTCCCATCAACAAGTGGAGATCCTACCTGTTGATTGCTAGTGTGATTAAAGGTGGAGATGGCATTATAGAGGGATGGAAGGGACTGGGATCCCTTTTTTTGTTGGTTAAAGAAAAATAATTGCATGTTGGGACAAAACATATCTATTGATTTCAGTTCAATCTTTCATTCCACACTACATTATGTGGTGCTTGCTCTATAGATTCCCATCTATTTGGTTTTGTTCCTTTCTGTTCTCAAGCGTCAGGTGCTTCTTTAACGTGCCAAGGGTCAGGAAAGTTAGTAAACTCAACTCATATTGAGTAAGAAAATTATCTGCTTCTCATGCATATGGACCTGCATAACATCCTGATCATTCATATCAACTGGGGTCCCATGGATTAGTGATACGGGCGGCTGAGTTGATTTGCTTGATTCCAATTAGGATGGACAATATCCCAGAGAACTTCCAAATGGAAGGATCATAGCATCCAGAGTTTGGCTTTCAAAGTGGCTGAGCAAGATGCAAGCTGTCAGTTGAAGCAAAAAGATCAGATGCACATGAACAATCTCAACCGTCGAACAATGAGCCCACCAAAATTTTTACACCTAAGGATTTTAAAATCGCTCTTCGGATATGCCTTTGTCAGTCTTTCACAAGAAAAAAGGCCCCTATGTTAGGTTTATGTCTTGTATTCCGGTTTAACCGGGTGAGTCACTAGGTTAGCCAGGGACTGGTTTAAGGTCAAGGGTATTTTGGTAATTGTACCGGGGCTTTTTTGGTGGCCAAGAAAGCGGAGATTATATATTGTATAGTCTGTAACCCTAGACCTTGCGGCGGCAGTAGTTGCCCACGGTGTTCCCACACCACGTAGGAGAGATGAGGTGAGAGTGTGAGAATCTCTTGTATGCTTTACTTGTCATAGTGAAGATGTTCGTCCTCCTGTGCCCGTGGATGTAGCCCTGTTTGGGTGAACCACGTAAATCTCGTGTCTCTTCTTGTGTGTGGCTTCTTCGTGTTGATCTTATGATTGATGGATGCGCACAACGGGTGATTGTCAGAAAATCACAACAATTGGTATCAGAGCCACAACAATTGGTATCAGAGCTGAGGTTGGTGTTCCTCGGGTTTCTGAGCGAGGTGGAGATCACTCGATGGCTTAGAGGTTGTGCGCATGAAGATTAACTGAGATCAGGTTCGTGATTTCTGGTTGGGCCACCATCGAAGAAGAAGAAGACGAGATTGGGTTCTCCGGTCTCACTGGGATCGGAGGAAAAAGGATTCACATGTTTCGTTCAGATCTTGGAGTTGACCGCTGCGGTTGGGATCGGATCTTGTTGAGTTTGGATCGGAGAACAGTGAAACAAAGGATCTGGATTGTTTCTGCAAGTGTTCTTTGCAGGAAAAAGGGAGAAGATTGTCTTCGCCTTGTTGCAGCCACAGATCAGGTTTGCCTGATCATTGGAGACGATGGACCAGATTTGAGAAAACAAAAAGTAAAAAAAAAATCGCTGCAGAATCGGAAGCAGAGATTTGATCGCTATGCAGAGAATTTCTCGGTCCTGATCATTGCTGCGAAGAAGAGAAAAACCGGGAGGAAAAAAAAAAAGGTAAACAAAAAACTGTTCGAACTCACCGGGACTCATCGCCGGGATTCTTGCCGCCTCCGCCGCCGTCGCCTTTGCAGTCGCCTGTCCAGCCGCCTTCGTCGTCGTCGCCGGAGAAGACACGATCGTACTAATCTTTTGGTTAGAAGTGGGCCACACAGGTCGGTCTGTGTGGAGAAGAAGATCAATTAGTGGAGAAGAGATCACAGCTATGATCTCTGTGGGCCATCATCGCTGGAAGCCGACGTGAAGAGGATCTGGGTTGCTGGAAGTTGCCGGCGGGAGGTTTTTTTGGTTTTTTCTTCCTTTGTTGGTTGCTGGATTTGAGAAAAAAAGAAAAGGGAAACTTGCAACTGACCGGCCATCGCTGCGATCGTCGCCGTCGCCGTCACCATTGCCAGCCGTCGGGGCCGCCGGACCATCCAAGCCGTCGCAGGAGCCGCCGCAGATGGGATCTGCCAGAAGCTCTGTTGCAGAACAGAGACACAGAGTCATGAGGAAGAAGACGACTCCCCCGGTTCTGGGTTCGGGTCGGGTCCGTTTGACCTGATCAGTCATGGAGAAGAACCCAGAAGCAGCAACAGTTCGGGTTTCGAGTCGGGTCAGTTTGACCTGACCCGTGATGCAGCCCAATCCATTCAGCAGAGAGTGCAGTTCCAGTTCCGGGTCGGGTAAGACCTGACCCATGTTCGCAGAGCCCAACCCAGCAGTGAATCCAGCAGTTCCGACCCAATTCGGGTCGGGTCCGACCTGACCCGTGTGCACAGAGTCCAGCCCAGAGCGCAGTTCAGGTCAGTTCCAGCCCAGAGCGCAGTCCAGGTTAGTTCACCTGACCCGGGTCCGCTCCAGAAGCCCAGCAGACAGTGCAGTGACGTTAGCAATGACGTCAGCAACGGTCAACCGGCAGATTTGACCAGATTTGCGGCTGAAATTGTTTCTGCGATATCTTGATCGTCCGATGTTCGATCGGAGATCCGTTTGCGCCTACGGACTCGTTTCGAGCAGATCTACGCAGTGGAAGAGGTTGATTGGTTGTTTGACAGTCAAGGAGGAGGTTTGATTGATTGGAGCGTAGAAACTTGTTTCTACGTTATCGGAGCCATCCTAAGTCGGATTTCAGATCCGTTTCTTCCAGCGTGCTCGTGTTGACGAGATCTATAGTTTGATGCAGAAATCTGGAGGAGATTTGAACAGATGTGGATTCAGGTTAGAATCAGATCTACTCGACCTGGTTGTTATTGCAAACCCAATAATAAGAGTCACCGGCCTAGTTGCAAAGGGTTTGCTGATTCAAACGAAGTTATTCGTTTGGGGTTCACATGATCGCATGTGATGTTATTCATCTTGCCAGAGCCAAGCCGGAAAAGCAGCAAGGAGGAGCTGATGCGTCAGCAGTTGTCAAACATTTGTTTGATTGATTGATCGGAGGCCCGGTCAAATGGGGTTTTTTGACCGCTCGAAGGCAGAGGTTTTCTGCAATTGTGAAGTCATCTGGACTTGTATTCCCGATCTGTTTTGCTTGCATGCTTGTGGTGATTGGATCTTCATGGTGATGTTGAAGATGGGGCAGGATGTTGAGTGATTCAGAGATCACTCAGATTCGTCAATGGTTTCGAGCTTTTAGTTCGAGGTGGAGTTTGACGAGATGAACTTTGTTCAAAGTTCATGTGCTGGTTCAACATGTCAAAGTGTTGAAGAAGACTGCATCCCTGGTGCAGTGACGTGCCATTCAGCAGGGTACGTGAAGACATTACTGGTTTTATCTCCTAGTAGCTCGAGTTGTACGGAGTTGTACGGAATTCAAGCCAAGGTAGAGATTGTTAGGTTTATGTCTTGTATTTCGGTTTAACCGGATGAGTCACTAGGTTAGCCAGGGACTGGTTTAAGGTCAAGGGTATTTTGGTAATTGTACCGGGGCTTTCTTGGTGGCCAAGAAAGCGGAGATTATATATTGTATAGTCTGTAACCCTAGACCTTGCGGCGGCAGTAGTTGCCCGTGGTGTTCCCACACCACGTAGGAGAGATGAGGTGAGAGTGTGGGAATCTCTTGTATGCTTTACTTGTCATAGTGAAGATGTTCGTCCTCCTGTGCCCGTGGATGTAGCCCTGTTTGGGTGAACCACGTAAATCTCATGTCTCTTCTTGTGTGTGGCTTCTTCGTGTTGATCTTGTGATTGATGGATGCGCACAACGGGTGATTGTCAGAAAATCACAACACCCTATGCTAGTGGGGAAATAGTCACCTATATCTAGAGTGTCCCTTGACTGGATGGCAATTGATTGGGTTTAAATGAGGATTTGTCCCGACTGTTACTATTAGAGGCAGTTTTGGTAATAAAACGTAGGCCTTCTAAGAGGTAACGGAGGTATGCAAAAGTTTCATTGAGCTGGACGGAGGTTGGCCCTTGAGTGAGAAGGGAAAAGGGAGCTTGATTCCAAGATGCGCCCGTTGAACAATGACAAAAGTTGGCCTTAGTTATCCGACGGTGTTCAGTGGAAGGGTCATCACTCAATGGATAAAAGTTACTCTAGATGTAAACATGCTGATCTTCCCCGAGAATTCACATCGACGGAAAGGTTTGGCACCTCGATGTTGGCTCCTCACCACCTAGAGCTCTAAGGTAGGGCTCAAATCGAGTATGGCTTTTCATGCATTAACCCAAGTTGGGTTTTGAGCGAGTTTAGGGTTTTGGGTGCATTAGCCCAATGCACCCCATATATCTTACTTCATATATTATTGAATTCATTTCTCATTATATGATAGCTCAACAATGTAAATGGTACCGAGGATGGATATTCTCCTAAAGGTTATGGTTTCAATTATGTATACATTTGTGCAACTCAAATGCTACCGCATCCCATCTTTTAATGGGCCAAATACACATTATATGGCTTATCATAGATCGAAGTAAACAACTTGATGACCAATAGTGTCAAGCGGTAACTGAATTTCATCTCTATGACTCAACAATGAGGCTACCTATGTAAAATCTAAGGGCCCGTTTCTTTACTAGAATTCCTGGAATTCATGTCTGGCGGTTGTTTGGGATTTCCAAATGCTGGAATTTTCAAATGCTACTGAATTCTGTAATTTCTGAATTTTCTGTTTCTTTTTCCTACATGAGAGTTTTTTAATTTCTGGATTTCTTGAATTCCTCGTTTTATAACTACAAGAATTTCTAGGTGGAATTAAACTCATGTTCACATTGTTTATATGCCAATTTAAGTTTAAACCACCTACTAACGTATGTATACAACTTAATATGGGTCTCGCTTAATAAAAAAAATGTAATTCAATCTTGGGGCCCACATTCACAATTCAAGAAAATAAGAAAGGAAAACCTAATAAATAAAAATTACAACCATCCAGATACTAGGACTTGGGCATGGCCTTTTTCGAATTACTAGTTAGATGAGAGTTTTATTTTAATTCAATCAGTCTCCTTTCACTGTTTTGATTCAAAAATAGGAAGAAAAGTCTCACCTGCTTCAAAGATTGAGGCCCACTATTGACCTTTATTAATAATGATCGGTAAAGATTTTTACACATGGCCCCTTTGTGGAGCTCAAGAATGTATGGGCATCCATTTGTAAAGTGGGTATGTATGATGGTATAAAGGGATTAAGGGCATTGGTGGCTTTTTGTTTCACTGTCAGAGAAACACATAGCAAGCGGAATTGCAAAAAGAAAAAACTGAAGAGCCATGATTGCATTTTGGCAACTGAGTACTTCTTCCAACTCAAATTCGGATAAACAAATTACCTAGTTCTCTTCCACACCTACGGCTGCGATACTTGTTACGTTTGAGAAAACCACAATAGGAAAGGAACTACAGCGTGTGGCAGGGAAAGATGATGGAAAACAAGCTTGAGAGACTTGTTGATGCAGCTGGAGTTTCTACACAGCTTTCCTGAATGCTAGAATTCTGAAATCCTCTTGGGAGAGTTGGTATTTAGGAATTCCACTTTTTTAGCATTTGAAAATGCTGGCATTCTAAAATTCCAACAATTCTCATAAAGAAACAATGAATTCCTGACAGAAATTCCAGAATTCCCAGACAACTGGAATTCCTGTCAGGAATTCCAGAAAAGAAATAGGGCCTAAATGTTATGAATGAATTCCACTCGGTTGCATAGGATATGGCAAAATTTTTCTCCTAAAACAGTCCTATGAATGTTTGATAATGTATTAACATAATTTCTTTTATCAACCTTATAGTGAGAAAAATTCTTTTTGGAGTAATGCTTGGTCACATTTTATACTTAGAGGATGTATTCTATTTTGAATAGTTTAGATTTTAAAATATAAGCCCCCTAATGTGGTGTCTGAATTGTTTGTTCATCCATCTCAAAAGTTAGAAACAAGACTCGAAAATGATATGAAAAAATTAGTGATAGAGAATGCCTGTAGCTACTAGGTACAAAGTAATGTCTTATCGAATTCCTGTAGCTACTAGGCACAAAGTAATGTCTTATCACGCCATCACATGATTCTCAAATCTTGTAATTCTACAAAAGGTATGATAAATGAAGGACTTTTTCCCCCTTCATCTTTTTTGGTGATGAGGGTTTCACCAGATTTATAGACTAATAGGATTATTCTTTTAGGCATACACACAAAACCCACACACAAATGCACAACGTAAGTTAACTCACATAATCCTTTTGCATTCCATGCCCAAAGGAATAATGGTGTGGTGCTCCAGTGATGGCAAATTGGAAAGGTGGAAAGAGAGAAAGAGAAAAGAATGGAGAGGAAGACAAAGAGAGAAGTAACCAAGAAAACTAGATATAAAATAATAATAATAATAATAATAATAATAAAACTTCTAGATAATGGGTAAAATCTATATATACTATAAGAAGAGCGTAGGCTAGGAGAGATCTTAATATTTGTTGAACCACTCAAAATGAATGGCCTCTTACAAAGAATGTCTCCAAATTTTATTTCAATACAGCAAGTGTATAATTAATAATGTAGTTAATGCAATCTTATGTATTTTTATTCATTAATCTTTATGTTCAGTGTTAAGATGAGACTATTATTGAAGTAAAATTTAAGGACATCCTTCCTTACACATAGAGAGTGTTCATTTTGGAAAGCTCAAAATAGATGAGCACCATGTCTTATAAAAAAAATAAATAGATGGGCACCATCGGCTGTTCCATTCCTTCTACTTTTGAGTTATCTAAGTGAGACACTCAGCTAATCTAACCCTTGTTAATATGCCGCATCAACAAAAAGAAATCAATCAACAAAACTACATGGAATCAATATCCCTTAGAAAAGATATGAGACCATGGAAGAGAGACTACATGGAATATAATTGACAAAAAGAAATCAATATCAACGAAACTACATGGAATTGACATTCCTATGAAAATATATGAGACCATGCGTCGAAGGAATACGTGGAATAGAATTGACCAAGCGGCAGCCTTATTATTCTACCTTGGGGTTTTGAATTTGAATTTAGATGAAATTCCCTTCATATGTCTTCCCATCGGAAAAAGAATGTCCTGGGCCCACAACCGAAGATTTGAGTCTCAATTTAGAGAGTCGATACCTTTTACAGGAGAATCTTCTCGTGCAAGAGGATTGCATTTACGGCTCACTTCCATGGTGCACAATTGGGCTCATCTTAGTCATTTGTGATGTGGCACGAAGTCTAATTTTATACTCATAAAATTTTTTTTATTCAATTCGGGGCCTGTGATCCACACCCGAGAAGGAGACAGTAGGCCTAGAGACTAAACTTTGGGTGACAGGAGCATTAAGTGAGAGACAGAGTTACTAACCAACTGAGCATTCAAATGCTTATTCCCTTGGATGGAATCTAAGAAAGTTTATGGTTTAAAAGATTATTAAATCTTAAGGCTATTAAAGCATGGACTAGGATAGTCTGATGGGGCTTTTTTTTTATACTTTTTGTATTATCCCTATTAATAAAGAGACCTTACATCTATCCTATCCCTAGTGATATGAATGAGTATGATATGAAAAGTTCTGTTCCAGAGTCGGCCTAAATTGCAAATAGCAGCCCACCCTTTGTAGCCCACTTGTGTACCATTCATGATAGGGTGGATTGGGGGAGAGGGGGTGAAATACCTATATATGTCAATTGGACCGTCATAACCGGTGAGTCTATAGCACCATATAACTTTTAGTTATAATGACACTTGGCATGAAAATTTTGAATATATGATCAAGTTTTTTCTTTTTTTTTTTGGATGAATATATGATCAAGTTTTGATTGGAATGGGTTATATACATTCTCAAAGTTTTAGATCTGAGAATGGAGGTTCCGAGTTCGAAACCATTTGAGGCCTTATTCGATACACCAGTACTAGTGGATGGTGTTTTGTATATGGGATTTCACTAATATTGATCAACCTCAATGGAGGCTGGTGAAGAACTATCCTCTTACCCAGTGGTAAGAGGTGTGTGCTCTTACCTAAATATCATTCGAATTTTGGATATGCAACTTCTTTTTATGTGTGCGGGCTTTTTTTCACTTTTGTGGGCTTTCTTCCCTCTTGTGCTTGCTTTCTTTCCCACTTGAGTGAGTTTTCTTGCCATATGTACGAGCTCTCCATTCAGGGCCTATTTCCATTTGCTAGGTTTTGATTAAAAAATAAAAAAACGTAATAGAGGTTGGTGGGCTCCTTGTCATAAAAAAGAGTACTAGACCTGATGGACCTAAAAGATCTTCTCATAATATTTATCCTTTACTTACGTTATAACTATTGATTTGAACTCTTTTTTTGTTTTGTTTTTTTGTTTTTATTATTACCTTGATAAGAACCCACGAGGGAAAAGGACCCGCACCTGTAAGGAGAAAAACCCACAACGTAGGAAAAGAGAAGGGATCGAGTTAATTGACGACAAATCATTCATTTCCTTTAACCCAGAAAAACTATAAAATAGTTTTGTTCTAATCCAGTGCTAACCCAAAATTATTGAAAAAAAGATTTGGAATGCACTTTCTTCTTTCTTCATTTTTTGAATGCACTTTCTTCTTTAGGAAACATATGGACATGATTTGTATTGGCCATGTGGGTCCAGACCATTAGTGGGTTCAGTATCTAGGGTGATTTGCCTAATGACATTAGGAATTTCCTGTTTTGTCAAACAGTAGTTTTCTAATGGGTTAGGACTTTTCTTTTTCTTGAGATAGAGTTCTTGGGGGATAAGGATGTAATGGTTATATATATGATGTAATCTGTAACCCTGGATAGTCAGTCAGAGAGGCTGAGAGTGGCTGAGATTCCAAGGCTGTGGTTTCACAGATTGGAGGAGAACCTAGTGGAAATTGGTTTCCCATGGACGTAGGCATCTTTGCCGAACTACGTAAATCTTCTTGTCTTCTTGTGTGGTGATTGTTCGATCTTGGTTGCCTTTGCACACACGTGCACAACAAAGTGGTATCAGAGCGAAAGTTGTGCGTGAAAGATCATTGGAAGAAGAGATCGTTGGTCGATCTCTACTGGGCCACACAGGGGATCTCTATTTGCCGCAAGCGAGAAACCGGGAAGAAGAAGAAGTGAGTAGGTTCCGTTGCTGACGATCTTCGTTGGAGAAGAACAAGGTTTGCCGGATTTCTCGGATCTGAGGAAGAGGATCGGAGAAGAAGACTATCTACACACGCCCCGGTCGCTGCCGATCGAAGCCGCCCGCCGCAGATAGCCGTCGCCTGCCGTTGCTCGCCGCCGTCGCCGTGCGACGCCACCTGACGCCGGACCGCTGCGCCGGAGCCGCAGCAGCAAGCTGTTGAATCATCGCGTCTGCAACTGGGTTACAGACGCAGCGCCTGTCGCTGGGTTGAAGACGACCCAGTTTACTGGGTCTTTGGGTTCGGGTCGGGTCAGTTTCACCTGCCCCGCCTTGGCGTATAAGCCCAGCGCTTCTTTTCAGGTTGGGTTACGTTTCGGGTTGGGTCCGAACCAACCCGCGGTGCAAGCCCAGTTCAGTTGGCAGTGCAAGCCGGTTCGGGTCGGGTTGACCTGAACCCTGTAGCAGTCCGGTCCAGCCCGTCAACCACCGCGCAGACGTCAGTAGAGTGTCGTCATCAGGCTGACGTCAGCCGACGTCATCGGACAGATGGTCAACGGCCAGAGTTGACCAGATTGACGACAGAAATTTGTTTCTGCGATATCTTGATCATCCGAAGTCCGATCGGAGATCCGTTTGCGCCTACGGACTCGTTTCGAGCAGATCTACATGTTAGTGGAAGAACATTGGCTGTTTGACGGTCAACAAGGAGTTTGACCAAATCGGGAGTGCATAAAGCCGTTTTTGCGATATCGGAGTCATCCGGGGTCGGATTTCAGATCCGTTTCTTCCAGCGTGCTCGTGTTGACGAGATCTACAGCTTGGTGCAGGAGTTGAGGTCAGTGTTAATTATTTGTTTTTCCTGTTACTTAATTTGATTAAGATGGAGAGCAATACTATCAACACTACCATGGTTAAGCTCCACCATTCCAATTGGTTGATCTGGAAACCGAAGATGGAGGATATTCTCTATTGTAAAGACCCCCATGATCCCGTTGAGGGGGATAGTGCCCGACCAAAAGATATGCAAGATGCTGAATGGAACGAATTGCATAGAAAAGCGATTGGTCACATCAGACAGTGGGTTGATAACAGTATATTTCACCACGTGTCTAATGAAACCAATGCGAATACCCTTTGGAAAAAGCTAGAAGCAATGTATGATAAAAAGACCTCAATAAACAAAACCTTCTTAATCAGAAAGCTTGTGAACATGAAATTCAAGGATGGTGGTCAGATCGAAGATCACATCAATGAGTTTCAAAGTGTGGTAAATCAGTTAGCCACTATGAAGATGATCCTTGATGATGAGATGCAAGCTTTATTGCTTCTGAGTTCTTTGCCAGATACATGGGAGACATTAGTTGTTTCTGTGAGCAACTCTACTCCAGATGGTGTGTTATCCATGAGTCAGGTTACCAGTAGTCTACAGAATGAAGAAACTAGACGGAAATCTGTAGGGACAGATAATGCACAGGCCTTTGTTACTGAGAACAGGGGGAGGAGTAAGATTAGAGGTCCAAAGGAGGGTCGTGGCAAATCTAGAGGTGAATCATAGTCTAAGTCTAGCAGTGAATCATAGAGCAAGAAAAAGTCTGTAAAATGCTTTTTCTGTGGCAAGATGGGCCACATAAGGAAAAATTGTTTCGCCATAAAGGAACAGAAAGGATCCAACAATGAGAAGAAGAATGACAGTGATAACACTACAGCTACTTTGGAACAGGAAGTAATGGTGCTCGCCGGCGATGATGATAAGTGTTTGAGTGTTGCAGATGGTCAGGTTGAGTGGGTTGTTGACACAGCAGCATCCTACCATACTACTCCCTGCAAGGAGATGTTCACGACGTACAAAGCAGGTGACTTTGGTATTGTGAAGATGGGTAACACGAGTCATTCTGAGATTGTTGGTATCGGTGATGTCTGTATTAAAACCGATATTGGTTGTACAATGACGCTGAAAGATGTGCGACATGTTCCTGATCTGCGGTTGAATCTGATTTTCGGGACTGCATTGGACGTGCAGGTTATGAGAATTACTTCGGAAATGGCAGATGGAAGCTCACTAAAGGATCTCTTGTTATTGCGAGAGGAACAACAGGTAATACTCTTTATAAAACACAAGTAAAGCTGTGCAAAGATGCGTTGAATGCAGTTCAAGACAATTCCTCTCTGAATCTGTGGCATAAGAGGCTTGGTCATATGAGTGAGAAAGGCTTGCAGATGTTGGCAAAGAAGAATTTCATTCCTTGCTCCAAAGGTATATCCCTTGACCCTTGTGATTATTATTTATATGGTAAACATCATAGGATTGCTTTCTCTTTGACATCAAAATTGAAATCACATGTGTTGGATTTGGTATATTCTGATGTTTATGGTCCCATAGAGGTAGAATCATTGGGTGGCAATAAGTTCTTTGTCACGTTCATCAATGATGCATCTAGGAAAGTCTGGGTTTGTCCGTTGAAATTAAAGGATCAAGTGTTCCAGATGTTTCAACAGTTTCATGTCAAGGTTGAAAGAGAAACAGGTAAACTCTTGAAGTGTCTCCGTTCAGATAATGGGGGTGAATACACATCCAACCAGTTCAGAAGCTATTGCTTGAAGCATGGCATTCGACATGAAAAGACAGTTCCTGGTACTCCACAGCACAATGGTGTGGCAGAGAGAATGAACCGCACTATTCTTGAGAAGATGAGATGCATGATAAGATTAGCACGGTTGCCTAAGTCATTCTGGGGTGAAGCTATTCTGACTGCCGTTTATCTGATTAACAGATCTTTCTCAGTTCCTTTGAATTATGATCTTTCAGAGAGAAGATGGATAGGTAAAAATGTTTCCTATTCACATTTGAAGGTGTTTGGGTGTAAAGCATTTGTGCATGTACCAAAGGAGCAGCGTTCCAAGTTGGACGATAAGGCAGTGAGTTACATCTTTCTTGGTTATGGTGGAGATGAGTTTGGCTACAGATTATGGGATCCAGAGAAGAGGAAACTTATCAAAATTAGGGATGTGGTTTTCCATGAAGACCAGTTCTTTGGAGATGTTGAGAAGATTGAAAAGTCTTCTGAGAAAGTTGATGGAGTGGTTGATCTCACACCGACTCCTTCTCCGGTGCAGACTACAGGTGGAGAAGGTGGACAAAATGATCCGGATCGTGATGAGGCACAGGGGTTGCCAGATGATGAGGTTATTGAGCAGGGGGAGCAGTCTTCTCGAATTAAAACCACGGAACCTCAAGTTAGGAGGTCTATACGGGAGCGTCAACCATCAACTAGGTATCCTGCATCCGAATATGTGTTGCTTACTGATGAGGGAGAGCCAGCTAGCTTCCGAGAAGCAATGACTCATGCTGATAAAGATGAGTGGATGAAGGCTATGCAGGATGAGATGAGTTCTTTAAAGAAGAACAAGACTTATGAGCTGGTGCAACTTCCTAAAGATAGGAATGTTCTGAAAAACAAATGGGTGTTCAAGCTGAAAAAGGATGAAAATGGGAAACTGGTGAAGCACAAAGCACGGTTAGTGGTAAAAGGCTTCGCACAAACGAAGGGTATCGACTTCAGTGATGTTTTCTCTCCTGTTATGAAAATGACTTCTGTTAGAATCGTTTTGGGTCTAGCCACCAGCATGGACCTTGAGCTTGAACAGATGGACGTGAAGACCGTGTTTCTTCACGGTGACTTGAAAGAAGAAATCTACATGACTCAGCCAGAGGGGTTTGAGGTAGAAGAAAAAGAACAGATGGTTTGCAAGTTAAAGAAGAGTCTCTACGGGCTGAAGCAAGCACTGAGATAGTGGTACAAGAAGTTTGGTTCATTCATGTTGAGTCATGGATGCCGGAGGACAGCTGCAGATCATTGTGTCTATGTTCGTTGATTTATCGATGGCAGGTTCATCATCCTTCTTTTATATGTAGATGATATGCTGATAGTTGGACAGGATAGCAAGTTGATTGGCAAGTTGAAAGAGGAGATGTCAAAGTCGTTTGACATGAAAGACTTGGGTCCCGCAAGAAGGATATTGGGCATGCAAATACATCGTGATAGGAGTTCCAAGCAGCTGTGGTTGTCACAGGAGAAATATGTTGAACGAGTTCTCGAACGGTTCAACATGAAGAATGCTAAGCCAGTTAGCATACCTCTAGCTAGTCACTTCAAATTAAGCAAGCGCTTGTGTCCTACTACAGATGATGAAAAGGAATGGATGGCATGTGTTCCTTACTCCTCTGCTGTGGGAAGTCTTATGTACGCCATGGTTTGTACACGGCCAAATATTGCTCATGCTGTAAGTTTAGTGAGTAGATTTCTCGCAAATCCTGGAAAAGAGCATTGGGAAGCAGTGAAGTGGATCTTTAGGTATTTGAGAGGTACTTCCAAGGTGTGCTTATGTTTCGGAGGCTCAAAACCAGTCATGGAAGGTTATACTGAAGCTGATTTTGCAGGCGATCTTGATCGTCGGTTGTCGACTTCTGGTTATCTGTTTACTTTCGTAGGGGGAGCTATTTCCTGGCAATCAAAGTTACAGAAATGTACAGCACAGTCTACAACTGAAGCGGAATACATAGCTGCTAATGAAGCAGGGAGAGAGATGCTTTGGTTGAAGAGATTCCTTCAAGAACTAGGTTTGAAGCAAGAAGAATATGTAGTTTACTGTGATAGTCAGAGTGCTATGGATTTCAGTGAGAATGCTACATATCATGGTCGCATGAAGCACGTTGATATCAAGTACCATTGGATTCGTGAGGTGATCGAGAAGAACTTCATGAAGCTGGAAAAGATTCATTCGGACAATAATCCCTCGGACATGATGACCAAGGTTGTGTCTAAGGGAAAGCTGGAGCTGTGTTCAGAGTTGGCCGGACTGAATTCCTATTAAGGGGTTCAGGGCATCTTCCCCATGGTCTGGAGGGGGAGATTATTGGCCATGTGGGTCCAGACCATTAGTGGGTTCAGTATCTATGGTGATTTGCTTAATGACATTAGGAATTTCCTGTTTTGTCAAACAGTAGTTTTCTAATGGGTTAGGACTTTCCTTTTTCTTGAGATAGAGTTATTGGGGGATAAGGATGTAATGATTATATATATGATGTAATCTGTAACCCTGGATAGTCAGTCAGAGAGGCTGAGAGTGGCTGAGATTCCAAGGCTGTGGTTTCACAGATTGGAGGAGAACCTAGTGGAAATTGGTTTCCCATGGACGTAGGCATCTTTGCCGAACCATGTAAATCTTCTTGTCTTCTTGTGTGGTGATTGTTCGATCTTGGTTGCCTTTGCACACACGTGCACAACAATTTGACCCACAAATGGAGTTGTTTTATGACAATTGTTTGTGGTTTCTGATGTGGTTTCTAAGTACCGACAGATTACACTTCATTCCTATGAATTATATAGTAGCCCCCACTTGATATCGTTTTCATTTTAAGTTTGAACCCCCATTATAATAAAAATGATTGTGTGTGTGTGTCTTGTCAGCAGGTAGGGTGCAAATTAGGGATGGTAATGGCTCCAGTTGGAAAGGGTGAGGCTAAATTCACTTTTACATTTATATGATTTGTGATATTAAATCTACCTAATGACGACTGCAAAAAGATTCGTATTTCCAAACATAAGATTATATTAAAATACTATACTCGAATTCTTCCATGGAAGAATTTTTTTTATTTTATTTTTTGTAATGACCCAGGTTATCTCCCGCTGGCTTAGCTTTTGGACCTTTGATCTCCGGCTTAGGGGTTATCCAATTCTGACAAGCAAAAACTATTTCTTATAGAACATAGTACTTAAATAAAGCAAAACCCAATGTTCAAACCAATTAAGTCACCACCTTCATAGCACCATGAAAGAATAATTCAAACCACAATTCCTTACTCGAGCTCTTTTACATTTTTTTTATTTTTATTTATTTATTTATTTATTTTTATTATCAAACAATTGAATAGAAGGGATAACTCCTTCCACATGTCAATGCACTAGACATTTATATCATAGCCTGCTAAAATATATGCAAAGTAGTCACAAAAGGGGTGAGGAGGAGTGCCAAAACAAATATCTGTGAATGAGACACATTTCAAACTCTACTTGGGTAAAAACTATATTAATCCATTTCTATCTTGAATTAGAGAAAATCACTATCAAACCCACCCTACCTATTGTGAGTATCCTTAGGTAAGTCGTAAGGTAAGTCGCCCATTTATCCCAGTGTCCCGCTGCGAATCCTAGTGCAACTAGGTATGTCAGTGGTCAAACCGGGCCAAAATTTTTCAAAACTTCTTTGTTCTTCTACATTTGGCCCCCTCAAGAAATTTTGAGATTTATGCATATAAAGGTTTTGCGATCCCCATACGAGTCATCTTTTTTTCGCTTCAGATTATAAATTTTTTATAATGCAAGACTATATCACAAATCATAAACATGTAAAAGTGAATTTAGCCTCAACCTCACCTACCGGAGCCATTACCATCCCTAATCTGCACCCTACCTGCTAACAAAACACACACACAATCATTTTTATTATAATGGGGGTTCAAACTTAAAATGATAACGATATCAAGTGGGGGTTGCTATAATTCATGGGAACGAAGTGTGATTTGTCACAACTCAGAAACCACAAACAATTGTCATAAAACAACTCCATTTGTGGGTCAAATCATGTCCATATGTTTCCTAGATAAGAAAGTGCATTCCAAAAATGAAGAAAGAAGAAAGTGCATTCCAAGGAAGAAGGGAAGGTGCTTATCCTCACAAGAGGCCACCCACTTTCAATTTCCATCATTTATAATTGATCCTTATCAATAACAGGATTCCTTAAAAAAAAAAAACCAAATCAATGATAGGATTCTCGTACATTGAGATCGAAACTAATTAGAGGTTTAAACCCCTCCAGACAGTGACAAGCATGTTTAAAATGCAGTTCATAAAAAAAATTATATGTGGCCAGCCCTAAAATTTGGTCAGTTGGTCTCACCCGTAATAGCCAAACAGTGCTTAACTTATTGGGCCTTTGTGTATTGGCAATTAGCAATTTTGGGTGGGCCTCTAAAAATGGATTAACACAATCAATCTCAATAATATTTGTGCAAATAATCAACAATGCAGCGGAAATAAAATAAGCAAATCAATACAAAAACATACACCACAATAAAGTGTGATTTTTTACGTGGAAACCCAACCTAGGAAAAAACTACGAGTCTATACTGGACCAATAATCAAGCACTATGGATTATCACGTAGTTACAAGCTGCTTACAAACATCCGTATGACTCTGTAGCATCAACCTCCCGTGAAGAATCACTCTACAATAGTCACCTGCCATTACCTGCTACAAATTCAATCTATCAAGGCTTCTAATTGTTAGCTTGACTCCTCAGATTTTCTACGCTTAGAATATGATTTTCCACAAAGAGATGTAAAAGATAAGGAACTCTAGAATTTCAACTTTAGCACAGCTCTCTTCAATGGATGTTCTAGAAAAGGTTGTCTCCAATAAGAAATCCCAATTCAGATCTGGAGATTTATTTCACATGCCTTAGGGTTGAAGGAGAATCCATTTTCATAACCAAAAATTCGTGCCACATAGTAGTATTGCAAGTAGGAAAGTAATTAGTACAAAACAGGAAAGTTCCACTTCAAATTAGATTTGGAAATTGCAAGTCGATGGCAACTTCCGTGGAGGTCTGATCAATTGGGCAGTGGTCCGATCAATTAAATTAGGCCACCGCCTTGTATCCAATCAATTGGATCATTGCTCGATTAATTAGGTAGTCCTTCTTCGATTTTTTGGGTTTTCTTCATTTTAGCTCTTTTGGGACTTTATAATCTTCAAACTATTAGTCTAAAATAAATGGAAACACAATTTCGACTAGGACTTGAGTTTTGTCTAATCCATAAATTTAGCCAACATACAAAATTCCTTATAGTTCTAAATTTCACTCCAATTGAAATTAGGCCTATGACTGAATTGAGCATAATTAGAACAACTGATTGATAAAGAGGATTCGGGTTTATACCTTTCGTTGAGCCTATGATCACACACAGTTGGAGCAGGGATGGAAATGACTTGCAAACAAGCTAGCTTGTGAGCTACTAAACTTGGCTTGATTTATGTTTTTGCATTTTACTTTGGTTCTCCATCCAAGGGGGCTGGGATCCAAGAGAGAGCCTGCACATACAGGAAGACAACTCATTCAAGTGGGAAAGTAACATGCACATGATAAAAAAGGGGCATACATATCCAGAGTTCGAGCCCCACATAGCCAGGTGAGAACTACCACACTCATTACCAATTGGGAAGGAGTAATACTTATGTTGAAATGGAGATTAGTTCAATTGTTTTGTGAGACACGAGCAACTTAAGCCCTATTCTGCTTCGCTTGACTTCAGCTCGACTTGTTCAATAGGCTCTGATCAAGCTCCAGGTTTTCTTGGCATTGATTGCAGATCTTAACCATTCAAAGTATTGCAAAAGTATTGACACACCATTTGTTTTTAATCAATTTCTGGATAGGCCCAATCGATTGCGCTGTGGATTGATAATCAATTGGGGGACTAATAGGATTTATTTTTGGGATAATCAAATGGGCAGCAAGTGGTATGGGATTGAGCCAGATTAAGATTGTGATGGTGGTTTATCAAATGTCCAAATTAGGATAAGTTACCAGGGTGAAGGATGGCAATTGTTTGTGACTAGGGCCAGGCGTGGAATGAGGAAATTTTGATTGGTTGGGGTGGGGGCGCCAAAGTTTCTTTATTTAGAATTAGGGGTGTAAAACTGCCAAACTGCCGTGGGTGCCACAGCTCGGCACCAGAGTGTCGTGGCATGACCCATGCATCACGGCACGAATATACGGCCTACAGGTACGGCACAACTCCTATCATGGCACGGCACAGTATGAAGCATAGCTCATTTCACCCTATAATAGCCCATTTTATATTTTTTATGCAAGAGATATTTTCTTTTTTATTTAGTATAAATATAAAAAAAATGTAATATTTTACTTTTTAATTTTTAGTTTCTATAAAAATTATAAAAGTTTTGAAGGTAATCCTATTAAAAAATCTTTAAGTAAAAGAAACT
The DNA here is from genome assembly GCA_037013555.1 of Sextonia rubra. Taxonomy (NCBI): domain Eukaryota; kingdom Viridiplantae; phylum Streptophyta; class Magnoliopsida; order Laurales; family Lauraceae; genus Sextonia; species Sextonia rubra. Next base: position 131,449,142 of record JASUAD010000001.1, read on the forward strand.
CAAATGGATATTTTTTTTCTAATGGATTAGGTCAAGTTTGACCAAACAATTTTAAATTTATATGCATTATCTTGTTTATATATATCTTTTAAAATTTTAGCCTTAATACCCTAAAAAAATGGAAACATGGAATATCGGAAGGGAAGTTCAAATGCAAGGCACGTTTGGCACGGCCCAGGCATGGCATCTAAGACCCAACAATTTAAGCTATCCGCTTCTCTTCGTTCAAACTATTATGATCTCAAATCAACATATGTGGGTGGTAACTAGGTTCTAGATTTTTTATTAAATAGTTTCTAATCTATTCCTAATCCCTTCTATCATTTGATTTTCTTTTTCTTTCATTATTTTCCTTCCCTTTCTTCTTTCATCTCATTTTTCCCTAAAATCACTAAATTGAATATTATTTATTTTTTTAACCCAGATTATATTCCTATTACTTCATTTTTGATAAGCCCAAATCCACTGAGCCTCATGGCAATATAGAGGACTCGGAGCATCCATCACGCCTGACAGGCCTGGCCAAGACTCAGTTTTTGTGTTTGGATCCCTTACAAGCCAGCTTGGGCCTCGAAGTCATGGCCCATCAGACTCCGTAGTACAATACACGTGTGTGCGCACTTGTGTAGCTATTTATATGGTTAAAATGATTTCAATTTACATGTGTTCGTAATGGATACATGACTTGAATGGTATAAAGACAGTTTTTTGACTAAAACCAGGCTCTTAACTGACTCTGCCCTTTAACTGGCAACTTTGGGCTTTCTGTGACTATATATGCATGGGCTTGGAAAAAAGCCCCAGAGACTGCGTGAACATGGCCTTGGCCTTATGGCCTCCAATTTTTATGGGGCCAAAACTCACACCCAAATAGGTGTTGCCTTAATCCAGCCTTTTTTTTTTTCACCCAACGTTACCCCATAACCCTTTGGTGAGGGAGTGCTCGGGTGAGTGAAGGCACCTTGGAAGAGGTTAGAGAACTGTATGGTAAGGACAAAGGACCATAGGGAAGGTAACAAATGTTCGGGTGATGAAAGGTTCTTGACGAGGTTTGAACCCTTGCCAACCTCGCCAGGCTGGTAAGAACCACACCTCTGACGAACCAAACCTCTTACCACTACCCTGCTCGTAAGGGTTTGAGTATTAGTGGTGTTAAACTTGACCCAGATATGAGTACAGGTCGAGTACATTTTTTTTTAACCTGACCCAGATATCATTACAGGTCGAGTAAATTTTAATTTTAGAAGCAATATTAAGTTTTTAGGATTGCTTTTTGATAATTATAAGCAAATAACTCCAGAAATAAAGTAGAGTAAGATGAATACGATCCCTGACCAACCCATAACAAGATTAAGTTGAATCTTATAGAACTGTACTGTGCATACCTATCAAAGTTGGCATCAAACTTGCTCTGAGTGAGTCACCATTTAACCTGACCAACATTTTCCCTATGTTGGCCCAGGGGCCTCAATACAATTGTGCCAAACCCTGGCAATTAATCAGAACACCCAGCTCATTCACTAATTGGGCCTAAATAGTTCCACCCCATAGTTCTAAAAGTTCACCTCATTTAATTAATGTGGAAGTAGCAGTGGCAAATGTGTAGAGTGGCCGAGTGGGGGTGAAAATCCAATTGGGAGAAGCGCTCATATCCAACCCATTTTTAAAACTGATCAGATAACCTGTATTTGGAACTGCATCCAGTGAGAGATCAAGCTATTTAAACTGACCAAACCCAATCCAGCCTGTAAAACCTTCGCACAAGCCTACTCCATATCAAGTATTGCGGCTACACTTGAATTTTGTTGCCAGCCATAGAGAAACTCTAAACAAGCTAGGCTCAGGCCAAGCTAACCCTTGGATGACCATGCAAAACTTGATGATCACCGTGTGTGACTTTTTATTTTATTTTATTTTAGAAAAGAAAATTCCATTAATGCCATGGGTAATTCTAAATGGTTGGCTTCATGATAAAATCATTAAGTCATAAGTTAGGGGTCGTTTGTTTTTTGTCATTTACATATATAAACATTACTCATGTGAAATGGTTTCACACATTCATGTTTGTTTTTACATTTTACACATGTGGAGTGTAAATCCCATATGATTTTGGTGTGTGAATCAAAAGTAAAAAGAATAGAAACTTTTCACACCTCAACAAGTGTGAAAAGGATTTTCACCCATTTTCATGAGGCGCTGGTACAAGGCGTGAACAGTGTTTCACGCCCTGCACATTTTTTATTTTTTATTTTTTATTTTTTATTTTTTATTTTTTATTTTTTAGCCACCAAAATCATGATTAGAACTGTCCAAGTTATTTTCAATGCCAAAAAAGGCTATGGTGCAAAAAATCAGCCGTTGGATCATCTTACATTATGAGATCTTTATGACACAAATCAGGTCGTTGATCTTCAATTCTGGGATTTTGTGGGCTCTATTATCATAATTCGAACCGTTCATCTCATTCAGAATGTCATTTTTAGTTAGGAAATCAAATTTCAGATCTTGATTCATCATAGATCTTGAGATATCTTTAAAAAGTGTTCTAGCCACTAGATGCATACTGCCAATCTAGTTTTTCTTAATTTTTGCATCTTATATGCATTAAATGCAAGATTTGAACTGTCTAAAATGTTTGAAATGATGATAATGGCCATAGTATAATTTCAACCGTTGGGTCATCTTACGTTATGAGATATTTGTAAAATAATTCAGGCTGTTGATCTTAATTTCTAGGATTTTTTGGGCCCCATTTTCATGATCCGAATCGTTAATCTTGTTAAAAAAGTCACTTTCAGTTAAAAGATTAAATTTCAAGTGTTGATTCAACATGGATCTTGAGATATTTTTAAAATATATATCAACCATTGGTGTAATTAAGATTCACATTTAAAAGAGTGTGAAAATAATAAACAAAAATTGTATTTCACAAGTAATTTACATATGTAAATGACTCATTTTACATATGTAAATCATTTTCACATCACATATGAAAGAAACAAATGACCCCTTAGTGTCAATTCTAGGGGTGTTCATGGGCGGGCTAGGCTGAAGCATATCTTGGCCCGAGCCTGCTCCTTTTAGTCAATTAGGTTGGGCTTTTTGTCCTTTTTTTGAGCTTTCTAATTCCTTCTTGGGGGTAAACACACTCTCTGACTACATGTATTACTTATCTAGGTGGGACCAGGCCGGGCGTGGGGCTTTGTATCTCTTATTTCAAGCTTGGCCAATCTATGAAATAGGAAAAAGTAATAAAAAAAAGATCCAAGCCTACAACTTGAGCACCTGTAAACCATTTCCCATTGCAACAATTTGCTATGCAGGTTAATAGGTCCGCCTTAATTCGACTCATTTAAATGTAGTTAGGTTTCTGGAATTGCAATTGACCTATAAATATTGCTAGGGTTGTAAATAGGCCGGTTCTAACGGGCGAAAACCATATTGAATCTCAAATTGGAACCATTTTGTAAAAGTGGTTCTGATATTTGATTTAGCTTGGACCTATTCGCCTGGTTCGGAACCCAATTTTGATCGGAGGACAAGATTCCATTATGAAATCAGACCTCTTTCTTTGTCTGTTTAAAATAGGAATATGATTCAATCCAAAATTTAAAAAGAAATATTATTTAACCTAATAACAATGCATCAAATCTACTATCTACAACTAATAGATTTCAATAATTTCAAAACAAATATATAGGCTGTTAAAAAATTTTTTTCACATTAATTTATATAAATTCAAGAGCTATGTTTCAAAAATGAAGATCCAAAAGCATGACCTAAATTAGATTTCGGATCTGCACCCGTTTTCGTGTTAAAACATAAAATAGGTTTCAAATCCAATTTTTTTAGGTTAAAAACTTCCAATAATCCCCATATGCTGCAGGCTTGCCATTTAACAGTTGGGCTTGTAAAATAAATCCAATGGTCATTGGTCAGTTTGTTGGTCTTTGAATCACATGATACGCACCATTAAACCCCTCTACAAAACAAAGCCCTAGAGAGAGAGAGAGAGAGAGAGAGAGAGAGCTTTTCTTTCATGACATTTGAAAGAAAACCCAGAAATCGACATGGCCAAACGCGAGCTCTCCACCACTTTGAAGAACCTGAAGGTAACATCAACGACCAATACTGCAAGAGAGAGAGAGAGAGAGAGAGAGAGAGAGAGAGAGAGAGAGAGAGAGAAACATTGGGGTTTTCGCCTTTTAGCTTTCCTTGAATTCATTGGTTCCTATTTGTTATTTTACCAGCATCAGTTTGCATTTGATCTTTGCTTCCTCAGAATCTTTATGTGATTTGTAAGGTGCCCCACTTGAGTTTTTGTATTAGAATTCATGTGGGTCTGTTTGTCTCTGCTGATTTCTATCTGGGTCTTCTGCCCTTTGCTAATATCTTTAGTACCCATTTGAGATTTTGTGTGTTTGTTACTTATATCCTCAACAAATTTGGCTTATCTTCTTTGATTGAATTGATTTGCTCTTTTTCCCTTGTGGGGGTTTTCATTCTTCTGCCCATTGATTCCAAGAAATTGAGGGTTTTCTTTCTCCTTTCAGTTCATGCAAAGGGCACTTCAGAAACAGGAGAAACCCAAGAGCGAGGATGCAGCGACACCGGATGATAAGTTTTCTTCCTCAACTGCCATTAGAAAAAAATGGTGTGTATATATATCTTTTACCATTTGTTAGCATGTCCCCTTCTTTATGCCACAGAAGAAAACAGAGTACATTCATATGATTTTGAATACTTGTCCTTTAGTTGCTTGAAATGTATGAGTAGCAATTATGTGCTTCATTTGTGAGATATATAAGTTGAGCTCCTCTTCAGAATTGATACAAGGGACCCACTGTTACTGAAGATGCACAGCCAGGACATTGGCCAAATTTCACCTAAATTATACTGGTGACCCCGTTCAATTGGTGTCTAGCACCACTTGGTCTCCACTTTAGCTGGAGTTGGTCTGATGCTAATTCTTGGGATATTAGGGTAAAGAATGATGTGCAATTTGTGGCAAATGGGGAATGGAGGCCTAGGGTGGGTGGGGGAGGGGGTTGGGGTTGGGGTTGTCATAGTTTAGTCTTACCAAGATATCCTAAAAGTGTTTCAACTAATTAGGGTCTTCTGGGAAACTTAACCAATGTAGCAATTGATAAATGTCAACTCTGTTGTTTGGAACTTAACAAATAGAGAAATGGATAGAGTTGTCACCATTCCTGGAAAATGGTAATGATCTTTATCCCCATCTTTTCCCCATCTAAAGGCACATATAGAAAAGTCTGGAAGTAATAACTGCATGGATATTTTTTTAGGTATATCCTTCTATTGATGCTTAGGGGCCTAAATCTCTCAAATGGATGTTTTTAATCTCGGGTCTTCTTGCATCCTAAGCATTTTCTTGGTTAGCTGCTAGAGAGAGATTGCTACAGATTGATTGAGACAGGATTATACAAATTTGGCACAGAATATGCAAGGGCAGCAGACTCGATGGATTATCATTTGTTACACCTTCAATAAGAAGTTGGTAATAATTTATATCTTAGGGCAGTTTTCTGTAGCAAGTGGCGGAGTAAAGGTCAAGTTAAAGTTGGTTGAGATGTGATGGAGGAGGAGTAAAGGTGAAGAAAAAGTTGGTTGAGATGTGACAAATTTTCTCTTTACCATGTTTGGGTGAGAAAAATAGTGTGGGGATGTAAACTTATGATGTGACATTTCTAACTTTTACTCCTCCACAAGCCCTAAACCCACACCTCCCTTCCCTCTTTTTTATTTTTTATTTTTTATAATTACCATTAGAAACCATTATAAAAAGTGTGGTGAAGTTGCTTTTTAATCACACTATATCTCTCTAACCTCCTATCATGATGTGGCATTTTTTTTTCTTTACCTCGTACTATCCAAACAAATATTTTATCACACCTTTACTTTTGCTTCAGCATATCTTACCTTTACTTTTTCCATCATGTGACGTCCACCTCACCTTTACTCTTCCATATATGTAAACAAACATGTCCTTACAATCAAAGATGCCTTAACATCTTCTGCACGCCCGAGCACAATTTTTCCCCTACTTAAATTTAACTTGAGCAATTCCAGTTTTTGGTTCATTTGAAAAAAACATTTCTTCCATCCACCTCAAACTCCTACCACCAATAACTCACAGCTTCATCAAATTTCTTTCTTTTCTTGAAGCAAATTAGATCTAATCGAAGCGTAGCCCTAGAATTCATGGCAACCAAGGGCAATATGAAAATGGTTTGAGCTTGGCTTTGAAGGCACTCTGGCTGTAGCTGGAAAGAGGTCCTTCTGTTTGCTAGACACAAACAATCTTATTAATCTTCAACATCAAAGTGTCTACCTGGTTATTGGACCACGTGACGACTGTCCCACCGATGTGCAAGTTGACCTACTTGTAAATCAAAAGATATTTGTTGTAAAATGACTTGAGGTCACAACCTTGTGGTTGGTATTTCAAAGACAATGAGTTTCTTGTCTGTATCTTATATTGGCATCATCTCTAGGGGGTTATTTGTCTTTTACATGCGGGATATGTAAATTGAAGTTATATATGTAAATTTACCTATGTAATCTTTACACATGCGATGCATATGAAAATATTTGCCTACAAGCACCAATTTCACACGTTTTATACGTTTATTTTAACTACATGCGTAAATGATGAAATTATTTTTTGCAATTACATTTAAGTAAATAGGATATTTTTCATCAACATTTTATTCAATTCCATGCATATAGAATGGCTTATTCCATCAATGGCTTCCTAGATGTTCCAATTCCATGTGCACAAACAGGTCTGTTTGAATCAATTGCTTCCAATGTACTCTACTCTAGTTCCATGCAAACTAGCAGTCCCATTCTGCCAATGAAATCCAATATGTTCCAATTCTATGGAAACAAATAGGCCCATTTGAATCAATTACTTCCCATGTATTCCAATTCTATTCAAACAAACAATCACATTCTGACAATGAATTCCTGTGTGTTCCTATTCTATGCAAACGAACAGGCTTAGAGGCCAAAACACAGACACACAGACACACACACGCACACACACACATATATATAGAGAGAGAGAAGCTTTTGCAGGAACATGAATTGAAGTGCATTATGTGGGTTTTAATCCCACATCTCCGACAAGAACAGACTCTTACCCCACTGGTAAGAGGTGTTAGTTCTTATATGCCTGACTAGGGTTCAAACCTAGGGAAACACCTTTCCTTTGCCCGAGGTTCTATCCACTTCCCTCGCTCGAGGGCTCCATCACCTCTCCGAGGTTTGCTCCCCTCTCTGAGGGTGGGGTCCCATCCCTCTTCATGCAGGTTAGATCCAAGATCCGGCCTGGCATTGGTGGGCTACACTTGATCCATGATCCATCCCACATTAGGGATCCCTATCCTTAATTAGATAGTTCCTAATTAATATGTTTATTTCTTATTTTATGTTGGATTAATATTTAGTAATTGCTTAATAGGATTTAGTAGTTGCTTAATTTAATTTAGTAAGTTTTGGTTATTTAGAAATAGTCAGTCCTATATAAGGAGGAGTCTTACATTGTAATGGACATACTTATTTTCAATTAATCAAAATTTACTTGAAATTTATCTCTGTCATGGTGTTTTTTCTCTTGTGAGGGTGCCCTAGGGGTTGGAATCCATCTTTGAATTCGATCAATCATTCAAGAGATTGATCTACACTTGATCGGAGATCCAGGGCTACGCCAGTTTGGTGTAAGAGCTGAGATTCGGTTACCGGGAAAACATCTGTCTTTTCTGAAATTCATCATTCCACCCATTGATCATTGTTAACCATCTCCTACCATGAATGAAGACCCTAGCAACCTTAGCAGCCCTAAAACCACATCCGACAGCCACATAGAACTCAACCTTTCCTCCATCAACCCATTCTGAAGCACCCGAACATCCCTCCAGCAAGAAAAAGAAGAAAAAAAAAAAACTTGCTCATCCGACGGCCACCCCCAACCCATCAACAATACCCAACATCCAACCCTAAACCAAAACCCCAATCCTGAAACCCCTTCCCAACCCCAACTCTATCAATCAAATCTCCAAACCCACTCCCAGACCTCCATCGAAACACAACCAAAGCATCTGCCACTGCTCGCAGCCCTTCCACCGTCAACCAGACCCCAAGTAGCTTCGCGGATGCCCCTGCCACCATCCAACCCCCTTCACCACGGCCTCCGTTGCACCGCATCTTCATCAACACCTCCTTGGTCGCCCAACCAGAGCCCCACTCGACCATCACCGAAGTCTCCACCACTCGTGACCATCGCTGCAGCCAATTAGGCACTCCATTGTTGAGGTTCCAGTCCACCCCCTTTTCTCCTTTTGTTTGCAATGGGAAGAGTACCCTTCATTGCTTTGTTTGTTACCCAGCATCGAGAGAAAAAAAAGAAGAGCCATTCCTTTTTTTATTCACCCCCCCTCCTCTCGGAACCCTCAGAACCCTCCTCTGTTGGGATCCTAAGTTTGGGTCCGAAACTCTATCTTATTCATAATAAGTGAACGTAATATGGCCCTCCACCTTAGGTCCGACCTAGACCTATTTAACATCTGTTGAAGGCTTCACCATTGTTTGGGCTATAGTTGGTCTAACCCAAGTCCATCTTCTTATCTTGAAAGAAAAATAAATAAATAAGATAAAAAACCCGGTCCAAGGCCCATTGACCAAGATCATAGGGTTCAAATCCACGATTCATCATCGCCAACATACTGTGATCAACAAGATTAACAAATCAGGTCAGTTTATCCTTTTTTATGTAGTTGGATTTTGAATCCAAATCATCACAAGAATTTTTGGACATTCAATTGAAGTTCAAAGATTTGTGTATCAATACAGAAATTGGTATTTTGGTATTTTGAGAATGAATTCTACTTTGAGCAATTTTTGAATTTGAAGCAAGAAGAATTAACAATTGATGAATATGCCTACCAATTTCGAAGTTGCAAGATATCCGTGAACTAGAGGAGACTGAAACACATATTTTGGGTTGTTATATCAGAGGCTTGCGACTAGATATATTGGAGAATATGAATTGTTGCACAGCCAGTCAAGAAGCATGCTTAGAAGTCTTTCATATTGAACATATGCTTAGAAAGTCTTGTAAGCAACAATATGCATCTTAACAAAAAGAAAGAGCACATGTTGTGGAAAGACTTTTCGCTGGAAAAAGATAATCCTACGATTGTCATTTGCAGTATCCTCAACAGAAATGAGAACGAAGAAGAAAAATGGAGATAAGCCAAGAAGTTCCACATGCGGGTGAGAGTCAAAGACAGAGCCGTCAATTTGACTATTGACAATGGTAGTGCAATCAATTTTGTTGCACAAGAGATTATTGACAAGCTTCATTTGCCAATTGAGAAACTTCCAAAGTTTTTTCCAGTCACATGGTCTAATGGTTATGTTATTCCTATAACTCAAATGCTTGGTATCATTCAAGGTTGGTAATTATGAAGACAAAATGTGGTGTGAAGTTATCCATATGAATATTTCTCATCTTATTTTGGACGACCATGGTTTTTTGACCGCAAAGCGCATCATGATAAAAAGATAAACACATACTTTTTAGTGGGAAAGAAAATGGATTGGACTCCATCCATTGCCATTAACAATCCGGTCTTCATTTAAATCATCACCTTCAATTGAAGAGCTACAGCAAGATGAAAAAGAAAATGTTGACGTCATGATTGCTCGAAAGGAGACACTAAGGATGCAACAACTAAGCAAGATCAATGCAAAGTTGATCTCATGAAAAATTCAGAGCAAGTAGAATCCGATCAAGATAGTGTTAATCAAGGGCCGCAAAAGGCAAAGGAAGAACACAAGCAAGCACAAATTGAAGACTTTGAGCCTTGTAACAAGGAAATTGAACATTTAGTTGATATGCCACGTCCAGAAAATTCTATTGGGTCCTCAAAAATCAAATCAGTTGATTCAGTGGTTTTGCGAGTAGATCTACTTGTTGAAATTCCCCACATTGACTTCATCTTCATGGATCAGACGTGGATGATAGACAACCAACAATTGTAGTATCTACATGTCATATCATACTTCCGGGATAAATTCATGAATGAAAAGATGAACCACTTCTAATGTACTTTTACATGGAGGAAAAGAATGCCTCAAATTTCGAAGCCGTGTATAGATGCTAAAGATTGGAAGAAAAGACATAAGTTTGTTGGATTGATTTTCGACCCAAAAGGACCTTTCCCTTAACTTACGATTGAATTCTTTTCAGCATTTTATAAGTTGGCAAACTCGTTGGAGTCGAGCTTTTTCAAGCGAGCTGTTGCAGGCCATATTGATGGGCCCCACTTGATCAATGATTTATCTAAGATCAGGGATCCGTATCCTTAATTAGATAGTTCCTAATTAATATGATTATTTCTTATTTTATGGTGGATTAATATTTAGTAATTGCTTAATAGGATTTAGTAGTTGCTTAATTTAATTTAGTAAGTTTTGGTTATTTAGAAACAGTCAGTTTTATATAAGGAGGAGTCTTTCATTGTAATGGACATACTTATTTCCAATTAGCCAAATTTTATTTGAAATTTATCTCTGTTATGGTGTTTTTCCTCTTGTGAGGGTACCCTAGAGGTTGGAATCCATCTTTAGATTCGATTAATCCTTTGGGAGATTGATCTACACTCGATCGGAGATCCTGGGCTATGCCACCACTATAGCTGGAAAACCAAAAAAAAATCCCACATCTCTCTCACAAGACAGATACAGCTTTAACCTTTTTAGTCCCTTAAAGAACATGGTTTTTTTTACTCATCCCTTACATTTATGTAGATTTTTTTACCAGGGCAAGAGGAGTAAAGTTTAAACTGAAAAACTAGCCATGTACATACCATTTTTTTCCCATGTAAATCAACTACCCATGTAAATTGTAGTTGGCATACACATGCAACAATTACATATGTAGATGAGTGCAAACAACTAACCCTAGTGTTTTGTTTCAGTGGCTAAAACTACTTGAGTTGTAGTTTCACAATCCTATTTAAAAGCCTATTTGTCATTCAACAATCTGACTTTTTTTTTCCAATCACTTCATTCTGGGTCTATATTGGCTTACACTTTTACTTCTTTGAACTGGTAATGCTTCAATTCTTCTTATTAGGGTCATTGATATTCTGTTATTTACATTCCAAAACTATCTCAATCATAATTTCTTGATCTCCTCTTTTACTGAAGCCACTTGTAAATTTGTAAGTTTCCTCTTCTGTAATTATTTCGAACTCTTTCCTTTTTTATTGTGCCATGTAGTTCTGTATGACAATACACATCTAATTTTTGTCTTATCGAAGAGATATTTTGATGATTATGCAGCAGCACTCAACTCTTTTGTCTCTGACTTTCCACATTGCAATAATTTTATTTGGGAATTCCAATTCAAGACTCTTCATGTGGTTCTTTGTTTCAAATATCTTATTCTATCACATTATTGCACTTTATTATGATTTAGGATCCTGAGGGTTTAGTTCTTTGTTGGACCATGTTTTGGATAAACATTAATTAATAATCATCTAAGATACCACAAAACTTCTTTGTTAATGCTTGCACATTTATCTCATTAGAGTGCATGGGAGAAGGCCACAACCAGAAGTTCTTATTTGAGGAGCCTGAGTGTTGGATGATCTTCTCATTGTGGTTCTATTTTATGGAGCTTCAACTTGTCACTGTCATGTGGTTGATTTGGTTAGAGGGTAATAGCCCAACATTCTAATCTCAGTGACTCATCAAATGGCATTCCGTTCATATCTGTAATGATAAAGAATAGATTAGTCCAAACTATGATGCTAGCAGATGTGGTCACTATGGAGGCTCTAGGTAAAGTATTATATGGGCTATCTCTACAAAAGAATTTGCTAGAATTATTGCTTTAGACTTATGGAGATGATGGGTTGAATGATGCGGCCTTACCAGATAAGGCTGATGAGGGTTTATGCTGTTGATAAATTTGTCCTTTCAGCTTCTTAGTATTTGCTGCTGTCACTTTTTAATAAAGTAACTGGGACCTTTTCTATGGGGGAAAAAAAAACCCAACCTGGCTGCAGGCGCCAATTCGGAATAGAAGATAGATTCCCCCAAGTTTCTATGTTAATTTACTTGATTTCTCATAAAAATAATGAGCAGCTTATCATCTATTATAGCACACCAAGGAAGTTCAACTGGACAATTTGTGGTTTAGTTATACATAGCCCAAATAATAATAACAAGTAAATAGAAAAAGGGCTCAAAATGGTACAACCAAGTTGAGCAGGGGGCTTAATCAGTGATTTTAAACTACAACTCAGCCTTGGACTTCATTTTATTTTTCTTTTTTACTTCTGCATAGGGGGTGGATGAGAAAGGGAGATTCAAGAAAGAGGAGAGAAAAGGGTGGGTGGGTGGTGCCTCTAGGTAATGACCAAGACCAAGTTGACTTGCGTTTGGCTTAAACCACTAGACTTAATTGTCTCTTCAGAGTTCTTGGAGTTCCCACCAGTCCTTCAGAAACATCTTGTATAATCTCGATATATCCACCTATGATGCATTCTCATCAATGTATACCAAATTACCTTCATCTTCACCTTGTCATAGGCCTTCTCTAATTCAAGGAAAAGCATGTAGAAATTTACTATTTTCTTCATACCTTTCCTTCGAATTGTCATAATACACATTCATGTTTTCCTGATGTTTGTCGTTAATTGCTCACCTGACACTCTGCCTTTGATGGCCGTAACTGTACTGTCAAACCAAAATGACTATCCTAATTCCTACCAGTTCAATGCGAGGACTTTTGCATGATGAAGATGGGTGGTAGAAAATTTTATTTGAAGTTCTCTTTTTATAGTCGGGATTACCAGGTGAACAATCCAAATCTTGTATATGTGTCCCCACACCAAGGCTTTGATGATGATTATGATCACATGTTGACATGTACTGACATGGACTTGCGTGTTGGATACTTAATGGCACAACTGGATCCTTTTAGTGCTACAATTAAAAATGTTGTTTCCTTTGTTACTCTTGAGATTTAGTACTGGAATGTTTACTAATTGATTAGTCACTGTAAGAGTATGAAGCAGATGCTCTAGCAAAGGAGGGAGTACAGCGTTTATTTATTTCTTTCGATGTTTAGATTTTTTGTTGTTGCTTTTGTTTCTTGCTTAGTGTTTGTATCTTTCTTCTTGTTGCTTTGAAATAAGATTTACTGTCGTAAAAAAAGAGTTAATGTTGATTTTTAGCTAAATGTTTTTTTTACATTTTAATTAAAATTTCTATTTATTTAAATAATTGAAATTGTATTTATGCTTAAAATAGAACGGAATGGAGAAACAGAATTCATGTAGCCGACCCCAACATGGTTGGGATAAGGCTTTGATGATGATGATGATGATGATGAATTGAAATTGGATTTCTAATTCATGAATGTTTATTTTTAAGATTTGTTGAGGTTGAAAATTCATACTAGGGTTGGATTCAAATGTGTGCACCTATATTTGTGTTAACTTCGGTGGCACATTTTCTAGGTCTCAGACTGATAATTTGAGGAAATGAACCATTCAAAAAAAAAGAAAGATAATTTGAGGAAATGAGAGTAAAACATTATTCTAAGCTTTTTCAACCATTTTGGTTTCATTTGGCCGCTTTCTTGTTTGGTGTGGAGGATATTCTCTTTGATTCTCTGGAGATTTTGGTAACTCTAAGAGCAGAATTTTTCCAGTCCTTAAAGAGTTTTGTATGTGGTGAAGCACAACTCCCTTCATTGACTGGTTGCCTCATCGGTCTTAGAAGGTGGCAGAAAGGTCCTACCATAGCTTCACCCTGTTGCTTTCTTTTGGAGATTTGGAAAGAAAGAACTGGGCACATGTTTGATCATGTCTTGAAGAGAGTTGGTGGTGTGGTCAACGCTGTCAAGCATGATGTTTCCAAGTGGGCATCAATTGAAGAAGCGTTTATGGCTTCCTGATTGAACTAACTTATAGTAAACAAGCTTTTTTCTTTTTCTTTTTCTCTTTTCGAAAAGACATGGTTCCTTTCGTTTATGGACAAATCCATGTTTTTCTTCTTACTTTTGCTTTTCATCTGCCCTGCTTTTTTTTGCTGAGGGGTTTTGCTGGAATCATGCTCTACAATTCTTTTCGGTGGTTGTTTATATATATATATATATATATATTCTCTGAAAGAGTGCTACCAATCTGAGGATTTGGCCTGGGGTAGATTGGAATAGCCAAGCAGATTTCATGCACCTGTAGTTGGGAGAGGGCTTTGATGATGATGAAATATGATGATGATGAAATATCTTATTGATCAATACAATTCGTTTCACCCACTGGATCAAAAATACGCAAATCATAATCTTCTTTTCTATTGGCACAATGGCAATTGGATACATTTGTAATGCCCTTGTTTGTGTTTGTTCATAGTACTGTACACTGTAATTGTATTCCTTTTGTTAATTTATGAAACTTAGTAGTGAGTTTGATGCATTTATGCTCCCTGCAGTATAGTTATAATGGAAGGAAATCCACACCCAGGGGCCTTAAAAGGAAGGATGTCATTTCGAAGCTTCAATCCCTCCATTGATGTGAGTATGAAGACCAAGCAACTTAATCAGTGTCCAATCACCTGCTTCTCTTCATGTTTTCCCTCATATCAGCCTTGTCTTGGTAGAAATTGAATGAGGGAGCATATTACTCTCATCTAGCTGATGCACAGAAAATGAACGAAGAAACACATTACAACAGTCTAGCCGAAGCACATGCAAGTTCTAGTGATCAAGTTAAGAATATGCCAGACAGGTGCGTACATTGGTTTTGGATTATAAGCAAATTACCATTAGAACATAATTCCAAATTAAAGGGGTCTGGGATGTATTTCTCTTTCATACATCTTCTGGCGGACAACTATAATACCGCTTCATGTTGTAATCATTGTTCTGAATATCAAAATCATATCATTTATTGTTCAAGGGGTCAAACCAAATCATTTATCACGAATTGGAAAAATATTTTGTGTGTAAAACTGGGAAAAAAAAACTAAACAAGAAAAGGAAATAGCAACTATCCATATTCCATCCATAGCAACATTAAGAACCTAATTATCAACATTACATCATTGACATGTATCAGTATGTCATATTGATCTGTGTGAACAGTTGAATATCAAAGTTACTTGGAACAATGTATTGATTGCAGTCCTTCATATCTTGTTAAGCCCTAAATATGAAATCCTAATCATCAACATTACATGGTTGAGATGTGTTGCTTGTATTGAAGAAGTCGTTTGTGAAAAACATAAAAGAAATGGGCAGAATCCATAGGTCCATACCTATCTCTTCAGTTGCACACTGTTTCCTTGTTTCTGTCTAAAACCTTCCCAAACTCTCACAAAGTCTTACCTTAAGAGGTTTACTCAATCACTAGATTAAATAGAAACATGAAGAGTAGAAAGTTGAAAGTTGAAAAATTACAAAAGAGTCATTCAACCTAATCGTTTGCAACTTAAACAAAAAAAGGGGGCCAAATAAAGTTTTTGTAACAACAGTCCCTTCATCCTTGCAGCTGGTGTCTATATGTGATCTCTTTCTAGCATATATATTATTGAAGGATAAGGGTGGCAAAACCTGACACAGCCTGCTAACTCAACCTGTATCTGATCCGTATTTGACTGTATAAAATGACTGGCGTCCTATATAGGTAGATCACAGGTCAGCCAAATCTGACCTTCACTAAAACAGGTTGGCTGACCTTTGCTAAAACAGGTTGGCTTAGGGTTTACTTGCATACGTATTTGGCCAATTTCTAACCCTGTCCTAAAAAAAGTATTAGATTCTCATTGTAGGTTCGTCATTAGGCAGTTGCTTTTGCTGGAGGGAGGAACTTTTCCTTCCGAAAAAATAATTTACTTTTTGAGGTAAGCAATTTACATTTCGAAAAAAATCACCTTTTCTATCATTTGTACTCAAGTGTAAAAGGAAAATAAAGGAGGCAGGAAGAGTTAGGGATGAAGGGTGCATGGCGCAAAGCACAACCACGTCCTCACCATCCCAACTTTTCGGAAACCCATTAAATCCGTCAACTTTCCATCCCAAATTAACCCTAACCGATACCCATCCAAGAAGCCCAAGTTTCCCCATCAGAATTCTATAATCTGAGCCTAAATTTAACCTTAACTTAAGCTTGAATATGAATTCCTAATTTAACTTATTGTTAATTGTTGCAGATTGCTATAGTTTCTGTACAGCAGCCCCCTTTCAAAAATCCTCCAAATTTAGCCCAAAATGATCTCAACACATAACCTTACCAGCCTGCTTAGGCCTTTTCATTTTCTATACCTATTAGAACTGTAATTACTCCTCAAAACCGTCCCTAAGTTTCTATCTGAAAATTTCAAAACTACCCGGAGAAAACCCTAACTGACCCTTTCCTCGTTCCCTTTTAAGTATTCACATAACCTAACTGATCTTATCTAAAGCTACCAAATCCTAACTCATCCCTTGGCTGACCCACCCAAAATTCCTCATCTTCTGCAAACAGTCTAATCAGTCCTAAATACTTCTCCATGCAATATCCATGCAACCTTAACTCCAAGCCTACAATACAATTCAACCTTAACTCTAAGCCTACATTACATCCTCAACAGTAGTCCCCTTGGCCAAGCGCCCCTTGATTGCTCAGGTTTCTTCAGTTTTCCAAAAACAACGCATATCTAGTCCTCTGACAGCCCAAAGAGCCACTTTCTTGAAATTGTAAACTTCAACTTGTAGTTATCCACACTCACCTTGATATTGGTGCCAAAACTTGTTTGAACTCCAAATTTCAACCAAATTAAAACCCTGAACACAACCTAAACCTGTACCCAATGGATTTGACCTAATTTCATTTACAGCTGACTGTTACCCTAAATTTTCCCCTAATCTAGTTCTAATTCGTGCTGTGCGTCCTGCAGATTCACTCAAAATATAATTGATCAACTCTGTGAGAATTCCTTCAATCTCTACAATGCATATAATAAGAAAAGCAAAACTTAGGGGCTAATTCACCTAATCAAACTAGGGACCTAAAGAAATAGGAAACTGTTCTAATTACAACCCATTAAACAAAATTAGAAATATAATGACGAATAATTAGGAAAATAAAATCAAGAAATAAAATATCTTGGCCCATGAGTGGGCCCACAGGTCCATCCTACATCTTGTTGTTTTCTAAATATAGCACGCCTGTGGCCCAATCCTTCATTTGACCACTCTACACCTATTCCAGTCCATATTCTTTCCAAAACCTTGGTTAGATTTTTTTTTTAAAGGATTTTGCAACATCTCTCTCTCTCTCTCTCTCTCTCTTTTTTTTTTAAGGATTTTCTAACAGTTTGCTGTTTGCATATTCTGACAGCATTCTATCCATAATCTGGCACAAATCTGGATCCTTTTTGTCCTTTTTCCTCATAATCCAGGCCCCTCCCTACCAACTTAACTTTTCGGCACCATGCCACCCTTCTCATCAACTACAGGAATTTACTACCTCGGTTTGTGTGCTAGAAGCCTAGCTGATTTTTAGGCAGCATCTCACTTTTGCAATGCTGGAAGAGCCCCTTCTTCTGTCCCTTCCTGAAACGCATTTGTTCATCTTTTATGTTCCTCTTGTCTGCATCCAAATCAATATGAGAAAATTGAGAGTTCCAAATACATTTCATAAGAGTACTGTATCAATACAAACATGGAGATTGGTATCATGAAAATGCGCTCTACTTTGAGTAGTTAAATAGTTCGATGCAAGTAAAATTGATAGTTGATGAATATACCAACCAATTTCAGCTGTATTAACTATATGGCATAGAGAAGAGTGAGTCATGATTTAGTTCATCAAGCCAAAGGTCTAACAACGGACATACCAGACAACATGGATTTCTACATAAACATAAAATAAGTGTATAATAAAGCTCTCCATGTTAAGGACAGTCTTAGACGGTCTCACGTGAGATGATTTGAGCCCCAAGCTGGGACATTCCTAAAAAAGAGAGATCATATTGTCAACTCAAACATGTCATCCTCTTTGTCATTGTGCAGTCAAGGGGATCTTCTCCGGAGTGATTCTTTGTTAGAATTGTCAATATATCCTTCTGAAGGAAAACACCAAAGATGTCATTATGTTAATCCCATGAAAAACATGGTTCACTTGCAAGAAAAACCATAGGAGGAGCAAGAGGAATAACTGGAACAAGTCATGACTGCATCAAAAAGGAGAGAACCATGATTGGAGATGTTAAAGGGTGACAGAAAAGGTAAGATCAAGGGGGAAAAGATTCGACCACAAAACCTGATGAGGCAAAATCTAATTCTTCTAGGATGGACAATGTTGATCAGAAGGTTGGAGAGTCTTCACATATCTAATTAAATTAGAGGCTACAAAAGAAAGGACTAGTTCATCGAATTACTTGGCAATGTCCAAGTGGTTTACAAGAAGATCCAGCCACTGAAGCCCCTACATTCGCTTCATCTTTAGAAATTAACAACAGATAGTTGAAGCTTATTTTCTGATGGAACAGACTACAGATTCAACATTTCAAGCATCTAATGTTTGATTATGCATCCTAGCAAAATCTAACCATCAGAAGAAGTGAAGCCTCCAATTACTTCTAGCTGGAGGAAAACATCAAGTGAAATGTCCAGGTTATGCAAAGAAAATAAAGATCAACCAATAAATTGGAAGTTTAAACAGTTGAAACAGTGGGTCTTCAACCCAGTAGGAGATCAGTGTAACTTGAGCGAGAGTTCTCTCCAAGTTGGGGAGAATTGATGAACCCAAGAGCGGCTGCCATTGAAGGGGTTCGAATAATGGGTCAGATCCTACTAAGACCCATTGATTAGCCTGTTATATTCAGCCCAAGCCAGGTCCCACTGTTGGCCTGTGTACAGCAGGAGGCCCAAAGCCTCTCAAATAGGCAGTACAATCCAACAACCAGCTGTAGATTACTATTGCGTTATTTTAGGTTTTAGCAATTTCCCTTCAAGTAATCTTTCTTATTAGTAGTCTTCCTATTTTTTCATAGTGTCTCAAGTTAAATGAATGTATTTGAGAAACAAAGGTAATCCATGCATAAAAGGAAATTTCATTTTCTTAGATGTCGAAATGGCCTATTTAAAGAACTTCTTAGTTGTATTCTTCAAGTAATCTTCAATTATATTCAGTTTTCTCCTCTCATTGGGATAGAACCGAATAAGTAATTATGCTTGTCTTGGCTTGGATGTACCTTTATTGGGTGGTCATTCTACACTAATCCAGTTGCATCATTCATGGGGTTAACTATTTCCAATGTAGGATAGCAACCATTACATTTTATTAATTTCCTTTAGGGCCCGTTAGTTTCATGCAATTGAATTCCAAGGTCTTCTGAGACTCGTATTTCTAGAAGTGATTAAAATGGAATAACCAAAGGTGAATATCCAACAATGAGCATAAAATAATCTCCCCTTTAATGGAAAGTAAATCAAGGGGAGATGGGAAATGAATGCCTAGCTATCACATAGTAATTCAAATATGAGGAAAGTTAAGATTCATTTACATGTCCACCTTGTATCCTTCTCCCCTCACCTCTTCAATAATCCTTTGTTGGAGCTAATTTGACCAAAAATTCCTATGTTTTCAATTCTTAGCAAAGAAAAGGTCCCTTAATTTCAGATGCATATTACATGAAAGTTATGTACACTTAAACTGACATTTAAATTTTCAGACACTTCATGGAGGACCATTGATGGAATCCACCATTCAACTTTGTCATTTACATTATTTCCATGAAATGTGATGTGTCATGGAATTTTGGGACCATTGATAGTCATAGATTTGGGTTGGATGGAAAGGTCTCATCATGGGTGATTTTTGGCTAAATAGGGATTCTTGTTGGATGATAGTCACTATCATTTTAAAGTCTCCAAATTCTGGCAGTGTATACGTAGGGTTAACTCGATTGGATATCAGTTCAAATAGGATCAAATTTGGGGAAATGCCAAATGCCAAATGCGAATGCACGAGGGATAGGTGAGTGAGGGTTGGTTTCCATAGGTAGGTCCATAAAAATGATTTGAAGCGAGGTTGGCCCTTAAGTCTCAATGTATCATTTTCCAATTTTGGTTACCTGTCTGTGCAAAATGAACTTATGCTAGAAATATCTTTAAAAGAAGTTAGAAATGGATATAAGGGTGAACAATGGGGAAAGTGCATTCTTGAGGTTGCAATCTTTCTAGACAAGAGCCCATGGCACCATGGGAGGTGCTCACTATTGCAACCTCGAGGTTGCAAACTTCAGTCACATTGCCAATTAAAAAGGAAAAAGAAAGAAAGAACGTGGGAGGGAGAGAAAAAAAACATTAATGCATTTCCTCTCTTTTCATGAGGAGCTCTTTATGAATTTTCAGTCCAAATGGGGTATTACGGAAGGGTGGAGAGGATCATGACATTTCTAGTGCAAACAGTTATTCTGATGCTGATCATAAAAGGAAGCAACCAGAAACAGAAGCAGAGGCGCACATTCCAGATGAAGCACAGGCAACTGCAAGTGGTGAGGGTGATGGACGCTCTTCATCAAAAGAAAAAAAGGGTCCATCCCAGCGGAAGCGCGAGAAGCTCGATTGGAGTGTTCTAAGACCGCCAAAAACTCAGACCAAACGAAGTTGAGGCTACTGTTAGGTGCCTGCAGTTTGGTTGCACATTGTATTTCCAGACAACTACAGGTTAGTTTGTTCATCTTTTCATGGCATTCTGCATTCTATTTTCTTGATAGTTGTAGCAATCGAATTGCAAGGTTCAGTCTACAACTGATGCTGCATGTAATCTCAGAATTTTATCTGCATTATGAATGTTTCCCCAACAAGATTTCAAGTAATTCTTGGTTACTTTGTGGTATCTGAATCTTTCACTGCTATGCAACATGTAATTTCAGTCCAGTTTGATGGACTTAGTGAGATACTCTGCACTGTTGGCACTTGGTTAGTATATGTTGTTGCTGTGATTTATTGAGCTCTGTTTTATAACTTAAATAGAGGAGCTTTGGGGTCCCATTCTTCAATGTATGGTGTGTCAATTGTCAAGGCACTTAGTTCCCCATGTGTCGGCCTCATGAGTAGTGATCTAGATTGTTGTTCACCAGGGCCTATCAAGGGTGGGGGGTTTCTGGAAGTAAAACCCAACTTTTAGATCAAGGGTTACAAATAGATAGCTAAGTACATCAGTCCATGTTTGGTGGTAAGAAGGCCAGAGATTTGCGGGTTTGGTTCATTCATTCTGGAAGAACAACCTAAATCATGAAAGCATGAGGCCCCATTTGTATGGAAATAGGCACCTCAACAAACTGCACCATACTTGAGGCACTGGATCCCATAACTAGTCTTATGCACAAATTAGCAGGATACTTACCATCTGCTGGATTCTACAATTCCTACACCCTTGCCCATGAGATCTGTGCAAATAAGTGTCACATGATATCTGTGCATCCTGTACATCATACTGCATGACTGGTTTGCAAATCATGCACAACAAATTTATGTGCTACAAACCAATTTATGTACATGAGGTTTGTTGCACATAAATTGCGTTTGAATTCATTCATTTTCTTTTCTTTTTTTCTTTTTTTTAGTTGTCCCTATCTTATTTGCATGTGGCCCTCCAGATGCATAATTTGGATGGGGGGCCATATGAGCAGGACTCAGGATGTTAATGGCCTGGACTTGGAATTCACAGATGGCATGTCTGGTAGCGGAAATCTTGAAACTTTTCAGAAATTCTCTCCTGGAAACTGTCATATAATTTAAAAAGGGCATTTAAATAGAAAAGAAACTGCTTTTCTTGAGTTTTTCTTCTGATCTTCTATTAAGTTTAGAAACCCACATTTTCATCTCCTTGCTGCTGCTGCTTTCTGAATACTATACTGTTTTAACTGGCAGGAAATTCTAGCTATCAGATGGTCAGATAGGTTTTGTAGATGAACGTCAATCTCCGTGCTCCTTGTTTTTTTTTTTTTTTTTTGGGTTGCGGGATGTGTGCTAACGCCACGAATACAGCCTGAGGATAGTAGTTCATGGGAATGGCTCGCTCAGACCCAGTCTGTTATCAGGTGTGGACATGGTATGAGGCATGTCTGTGATCACTAGATGTGGGCTGTCCAACGTACAAAAAAAAAAAAAAAAAATGAGGCCTTAGAATACGGGAAAATCTCCGCAAAGTGTGAGCACCAGTGCCGAAACACCCAGTGGGGCTCAACTTATGATCCATTTAAGTGGATAATAAAACAAGTCTAAGTGGATTGGACCACTGGATCGGCATGCGCTCATTTTGGAAGGTGAAAATTTGTTAGTCATTGACCATGTAGTTAGGATGATGATTTGATCCTCAACCGCCATACATGGGTTAGTGGAGAGAAGAGAAGATGGTTGGGGACTCCAAATGAGGCCTCTAGTGGGCCTCACAAGAAAGTGGTGCTTAGCAAAGGGGCTTGGACATACCATCCATCTCCATGGCCCCTTTCAAATCTAAATCACTCAGAGATAGGGTTGTAACTGGATCAGTTCCAGTCTGGGCCTATGGTGGACCTGGAATCGGAACCGTTAGTAAGAGAAAGGACCTGGAACCGGAGCCATGTATGGGGCGGGTTCGGGTTCGGGTTCCGTTCTATATAAAGAATGCTTTAGAGAAAAGTTAACTTTTAAGAAAAACTTTTTAAAAATTAAGGTAATATGTGGGGTTTCGGGTTCACTGGTCGAAGCCAAGGTGGAACCAGACCTGGAACCGTTTAAATTATAGGTAAAAAAATAAGATCCAGACCCGGAACCGTTTACTTATCGAAACCTAAATAAGGATTCAAACCTGGTTATTAATAGGTTGGAACCTTTAGGTAATTAGAGAAATAGAGACCCATTTACAACCCTACTCAGAGAGAGAGAGAGAGAGAGAGAGAGGGTTGAAGATTTTTGAGGTTGAGGTAGAAAAGGAATAAGAGGTTGGGTGTGAAAAGGATGCCATATTATGTGTAGTTTCGTCAGGAAGAAATCTCTAACTTTTGATAATGGTCTCTCCTCACAGGAGAAAAAAAAAGTTTTTTAATTAAAATTTCCATTTTACACACACCCCCCCCACCCCCCCCCCCCAAAAAAAAACAACACACACGCACCCCTCTCCCCCTCCCTCGTCTCCTCCGGCAGGCAACAAAGTTCAGCCAGCGGGAGGGGGGGCTCTCCCTCCCTCTCTCTCTTAATCTCCCTATTCCTCCTCTCCCTGTTTCTCTCCTCTCCCTCCCTCCCTCCTCTCCCTTTTTCACTCCACCTCTCATCTCCTCTCTGTCCCGTTCAGCCTTGCAGGATTGTTCGGCCCTACAAGGCCGAATGGGGCAAAGAGGAGATGAGAGGAGTGGAAAAGGGAAAGGAAGAGGGAGGAGAGGAAGGAGGGAGAGGAGAGGAGGAATAAGGAGAGGGAGGGAGAGCCCCCCTCCCGCCGCCGGGTTGGGTGGGTGGGGGGGGGGGGGGGGGTGGTAAAATGGGTATTTTTAATTAAAAAAAATTTATTCTCCTGTGTGTGGAGGGGTGAAATGGGAATTTTAATTTTTTAAAATTTTTTGTGTTAAGATAGTGGCTCTCTTTGACAATACATGCACATACAAAATGTATCAGTATAATCTTCTTTATACCCTTTTCTGTCTAATGGAAAACCAACATGAATGTATGATAGTATGCATCATATGATGGTGATAACAGATTATATCCAAAAGAGTTTATTATTATTATTATTATTATTATTGTTATTATTATTAAGCATCATATGATGGTGATCACATATTATAGTTAAAAGAGTTAATTATTATTTTTATAATTAAGAAAGCGATCAAGTTCAAAATAACAACCTTGAAACAAAAGCTAGATGCTAATATTCAAGTGACTTGAACTTTTAAAACACTGGTCTTGAAGGCCTGAATGTTTGACCTTATGTTAAATAATGAGAATTATCTCAGTCTGTCACTGTGTGTACCTAAAGTAGTGGGTCGATATATTATTTCTGTAATGGTGGAGTTCTATATTTCTGGTCGCTGTCATACACTGTGCTACGCTCTAGGAAACCACAGTTGGCGGATCAACATACGCCACATCTGGACCGTTTCAGTTGGTGAGCCCCACTGCACAGCTGACCGGCCGGACAATCCTCATGTGGATCACACATGTACAAAATAAATGAGTGATCAAATAAAGGTAAAAAAATGAGGAAACTTTAACATTGGCAACTATTACAATAATCCATGCTAAGTACCGGCTTGTCCACCCACATTAAGGGAGCAAAAGTTTGCAAAAAAAGTATCATTTATCAAATCAAATGGAGAAGTAAGATATTAGTTAAGCATTTAAAAACTGTTAGTTTGAGTTTAATGTAGATAACTGAAAACAGAGCTAAATCAAGAACACAATATTTGTGATAATGGGTTGAAAATCAATTCAATTTATCATCATCATCATCATCAAAGCCTTATCTCAATTATGTTGGGGTATTATTATCTTAGAATTCATGTTTGGGTTGTGATAAAGTTTTACGCTGGCTGTCAACCTACCTAACACAACCTTCTTCCTTTACCCGGGCTTGAAACCGGCAGCAAAAATTGACGGAGTTTAAAATCAATTCAATTACTCATTCAAAAAAGAAAATCAATTCAATTACAATGCCATCATTAATGATAAGAAAAGTAGATCGGTAGAATATTGGATCCCATCATGCAAACTATTTGGGTTGAATTATGTGAACCAAAAAATTCCTTACACTTTTGGGTTTTGGTGCAGGCTGGGTGCGGTGTTGACTTTTTAAAAATTCTTACATGTTAAATAAGAAAACCCATGATCGTTGAAGCATACAGTACAACCCTAAATACCTAATGTCGATGGAAGACTGTTCAATAGTCAGAATCATATTAAAAATGACACCTTTACTTTACCTAGGCACATGGGCTAAGCTATATTGTCCTATCATCAGTTATATTATATGGCAAGTTGGAGAGTTTCATTACATTAAAACGAAGGCTGTCCGATCTTCTATAAGGTCATTAAAAGAACACACGAACAAATAATAAGTTACTAAACGCATGATGCTTTGAGACTGCTGCCTAGTATTTAATCATTCCTTTTATCTTGGCATTTTCCCTGATAGATTTTACATGGGGAACCTCCGACTTCTGAGGTCTGGCCTCAGAGGGACCCTTATTCCTAATGCAACCATCCTAACAAGGCTCTGGGCTTCAAAAAATAAGAGAAGACATACTCACGTGCCACATTTAGGATGGCTGAGTGGTTGCATTGTTGATTAGATAAAACTAAAAAGTTAAAAAACACATAGAATTAGGCTTTATCAGTAGCCGGAGATATGGAACCTAAAAATTAGAAGTTGAAGTAGGATTTGGATGCGGCATTCTCAGAAGAGGAGATGGATCAGAATGTCCCAACACAAGATAGGATGTCTTCTTCTCAGGTGCTTTATGAGCCACGCCGCCGCAGTAAGCCCTTCAAATGCCTTGTACAGTTTGTTAGCAGCATTATTATTTTTTTCATATTGTAGAGGAGAAGATGTTGATTGCAGAAAGGAAAAACTGCGAAGGTTTCTTAGTTCTGTATCTCCAGTTCTTTTGTTCCAAGGCTTCTACTTATAAGCACTCAACAAGTCCTTTGGGGAGACCCATGATAATCGGGTAGAGAAAAGGACAAGAGCATGAATAATAAACAGTTTAGTAAAACTGAAAATACTAGCCATGTAGGCTGGTCTGTTACAAAGTGAGACACTCGATCAAGAATTCTTACATGCCCATCCAGGACTAGTACTTGGGGCAGGACCTTTCCCTCGAGGATTGTTCTACCTCAATCAAGGTCTATCAGAGTACTCTCTACCTCACCGGAGATTACTCCACTCATCTGAGGGCTCCCTCCCTAGATGGTAGGTGTCTGGGGTACCCCCCCCAAAAAAACAACATCTGTCAGCTATTGTACAATGACCATGGATAGATGGATAGATTTCTTATATAATGCTTCTTTGAAAGTACCCTACTTTTCGTGTGAGACTCTGAAACTTATATAAGGCCATCTTCCATTTAACAAAAAAGATAAGAGGTTCATCTTCCCTTCACTCATTCAAACATGCAAGATGATGGGTGAAAAGAAAATTCCCGGTCTCCATATAATTAAATCTAACTTACAGCAACATGAGTTACCAAGAGGTTTTCTTGATAATTTTAAAAGGTTTGAGACTTTACATTTTGGGCATGTGGAAACACTTTTTATTTTTTCATTTTTATCAATGACGTGGGTACACCTAAGGTCTTTGACCCAATAAGACTAATTCCCCATATGGCATCAAACTGAAAAATATATGATGAGAATAATGGAAGAGTAAGGGTGTAGATCTATATAGGTTTAATTTGATTTAAATAAATAAGGTATTGCGACCTACTCGGTAGTTTGATGAAACGATAGCTCTATTACTCTGACCATTAACATGCCACCTATAACCCACGTGAAAGAGTACTTTTTAGGCGAAAAAAATAGGTGCCAATTACACCCAAAACTTCTTTATAGTACACCCAAAACATTATAATAAGTACTTTACAGGAAAATCTTAGTTGTCTATGCAACAAATAGAAAATAGGGAGGTGGGACGTGGAGAAACGGTAAGGAAGGAATCAAACCACAAACAAACAATCAGAAGCATGCCATCAAACCTATCAAAATCGACGACCAATTTCAACTGAGAAAATAACCAGATTTGATAAGATTCAGTTAAAAACTGGCTGCAAATAAGACATCTCTATGCTCCAGTAAATTGAAGATAATTTATATCCATTTTATGTGGTCAAAACATGCATGGCCCCTTTCTTTTGGAGGATGAGGGGATTCGATTTGGTAGTGTTCAACACAATCCATAAGCAGATTTCCAGCTTCCAACGTTACAACAACTTTTAAAACACAGAATTAGGAGACTACATTGATGGGCACGAACACTTTTACAATTCTCACCAGTATAACCATATATGGGTCTGTCGGCAATGAGCTCCTAATTGTCAGAATATGTTCCAGCTTCTGCTATCCTGGAATTCACCAACTGTCAATATCCGCAATCACGGAACTGTATCTTTAGCTAGTATTTTCTTCTGTACGTGTTCACCATAATACCTGCATTTGAATATGATTCTGCATAGTATCATAGCTTATTTCTCAACATCAGCATGTCCTATCTGCATTCAGCCAGCATGATGCGCCCATATTAAGAAAATGTATTCAAATAGGAAAAGAGACAACAGGAAGAGAAATCTAAATTGAAATCAAGTACCTTCAATTACCTTCGCCGCTGGTCCTGTCAGCGACATGAAAGACCAAAGGCAGGAAAATGAGTGTTCCCCTACTCAGGGAGCTCAACCATGATAAACATGCCTTCGAACATCAAAGGCATACCTCATCAGGTTTCCATGTAGAAAGCGCATAAATTATCCGCCCCTTCCATCCCTGCAGCATCCATTGGCTATCCTCATCGACAACGAAATCCTTATGGTAGCTATTCTTCAACTTATCCCTTGCTTTCTTCATGATTTCCTTATCAAGCGGCAGTTGCTTCAAGCCAGCTCTCATATTCCTAACCTGCCACTGTTTGTATGTCTCTGGTCTCTCAACCCTTTCCAGACCCTCACATGCAATGACATTCACAGCCTCTTGCCCAAATAACTCTCTTTCAAGATGAGTCCTCTCCGGATGATGACGGGGCACATTAGCTTCTAACATATCAAACAATGCAGACCAATGAAACAACGCCTCCCGAAAACGTGTTACAAAGAAGGGGGCACTGTATGCTCCATTCACAACACCATGTATAAAGACGTCTGGATTCATCTTCCTGATATTGCTCAGAACAATATTTCTCGGACTGTCAACAACCACCGTTTCATCGAGCAGACCCTTAAACCGAAACAGAGAATGAACAATAAGCACCTCATCTTTCTCTAGCTTGAGATCTTCAACTTGAATGTTTTCCCATTTACAGGCAATTGCTGTATACTCAAAAGGAACATTGAAACTTCGAGCATAATCTTCCAAACGACGTCCGGTTTCCACAATTCTTTCAGCAGGCCGGAAACCAGGTTGGGGAAAATCGATTCCGGTAATTCGAACCCTTGGAGGCCCACCAGCTCTCTTTGAGAGCCTTTGAAGGAAGCACGGCCACTGGAAGCCAAAATATATACCAAAATGTACAATGTGGAGCCTTTTTGCGTTCGCGGCTGCATTCAAGATTGTTTGGTTTGCAAAAAAATGTGAAATCTTCTTGAAAGGGCATGCAGCAAGATAAAGATGGTAGGCTTTCAAGATATCAACAGCTTTTGGTGCTTTGGCACAAAGGGCCATATAAACCTGGCTCCCTGTGCCAGCTAAGCGTGCTTCGAGACCATCAGCAAACCAATGAGCGAACCTCTGTGAGCCATCTCCAGTGGGAGACGAGTGTTGTCTGATCTGCTTCAGGAGGTCATGTGCAGTCCTACGGTCAACCACTGCAACGGCTTGTGCACAATGAATGAGGAGCGTCCTTAAATCTACCACTTCTTTTTTTCCCTGTTTCTTACCACGAGACTTTCCACCACCATTTGATCCTTTTGACTGGCCATTCTGTGAGCTCTTGCTCACTGCGTTCTGCAGGAATTCTTGAAGACTAGACAAAGGACCACACTTCCCTCCACAAAGCAACACCATATCAAACATTTCTGACCTCACTGTCTCATCGGAGTAAACAGCCGACTGCTTATTACTCCGTCCTTCTTCCAAATCTAAATCTACTCGGTTTGGATTCTTCCTTCCCCTCGACCCATTGACCATGGCACCTCTCTCACCATTTTCCTCCACCTTGACTTCGATCACGGTAGCGTCTTCCTTGTGTTCTTGCTCGAAGAACCCATTGCTGTCCAGACCCATGGTCAAGTTACTACCGTTCGGAAGCAACTTACTGACTGCCTCCACTCTCCTGAACTGCCAAATGGGCTGGCTTTCGCCGACAAACTCAGAAACCCTACTCAGACCAGACGCTGACTCCAGCCCATCTATGACATTACCAACACTATTTGAAGAGCAGAACGATGATTGACGAGCGTAATCTGTGGAGACAGTACATGATGACTGAGGAGTGTAATCCGTGGAGATAGTAAATGATGACTGAAGATTGTAATCTGTAGAGACAGTAAGTACACTCCGGGAAGCCGGGCAATCAATGCCGACATCACAAACCCAGCTCCCACCTAAGTTGCTACCGTTACTGCCACCATTATGTTCACTATAACTGATATTAGCGTCAGTATAATCATCAGTGCCCTCTGTGCAGTGATCATCAACATGGCCAGGGGGTTCATCAGGGGATGGTGGATACTTCTCCCCAAGTATATCATAAAAGGGTTTTTCCGTCGCGCGGAGCGCCAAACTCTCCTGATATGTACCACTCTTGTCCACAATGTCTTCTTCCAGGAGCATCTGGCCAATGTACTTGAGTGCAATATCAGAGAATATATCAGAGTCTTCTTCGTGGCTGACAGAGGGGACCGGGTTAAGGTTAGGCTGGGGAGGATCAGGAGGAAGGAAGCGCGGGTAATGGACAGGATTGGGATCATGAACAGGGACAACAACTGGATGTGCAGGGTCCTGATCAATGGAGGGGGGCAGAGGCAATGGATCTTGCAATTTGAATCCATTACTGGGGTTATGATTCGGCGGCGGCAATCGATCATCGAATCGGATTCCTCCCGACAAGATGGCGGACAATTCACAAAGGCCCGGATCCATAACCATCGAATTCCCACGCCTTGTATTGAGACTCGACATCCAAATTGCTAAACCTAATCAAAACCCAACTCAAAACGCTTATTTTTCAACCAAAAACAGAACAGAATCTTACCATAGTCTCCATCTCGCATGCAATTCGAGATATTCTTCCGATTCTCGATTGCAAGCAAGCAACACTTGTTTGCAAACAAAACACAATTTTTTCTTTTTGTGATCTTGAATCAAAACATGTAAACTGCATAGATTCCAGAGCAATCTTTAACAAGTTCAAACAAACCAACAATCGTTCCACAACCAGGAAAGAAAACAGCAATGAAAGCAGTTTGAACAGTTATGATGCTAGAATCTACTCAAATTAAGCTGAGATTTCAATTAAATGAAGCGTTCGTAAGCATCTAAACCTCTAGAAATCAATTGAAATTGAAACAAGTACGATTCAAGCAACCAAATCGAAGGAAAAAACAAGGCAGAGGAGCCAACAAGTAACACACAAAAACCAAAAAACCGTACCTCTGCAAAACCCTAGCTCTGATAGATAGATAGATAGATAGAGAAGAAGAAGAGGAGGAGGAGGAGGAGGAGGAATTTCTTAAAAGATGCCATGACCGAGCATTTTATAGTGGGTGAGGAGGGAGGTGCTTTACCTGGATGAATGCGGAGAGATCTGGGCCGTAGATCAAGGTTACCGGCTGTTGCCCGTGGCTCCCGGTCTTCGCGGGAAAATGCAAAAGAGGAGCCGACTCTCTGCGTCAGTGTCCCCTCTCTCTCTCTCTCTCTCTCTCTCTTTCTCTCTCGTTTTTTTTAAGTTTGGTTGGAATTTGCGAGTGCGGTTTCTGAGTTTCTCTGTCCCACACCCTCTTTTGGAAAAACAAAAAAAAATTCACGGGACGGATTACTATATGAGTTTTACACGGACGTCTAGAGACCGCCGTGGCAACTTGCCCGCCATACACGTTGGTATTGGGTTACATTCATCCCCAATTTCAGATTCTCTGAACGTGGCCTACCTACAGTCGAACCTGTGATTTCACCACCTCAATTCATCCAATTTCATGTCAACATAGGCTAGTAAAATGGGTTTTAGATACATATTCAAAAAAGTAAAAAGGGTTGATGGAATTTGATTCCGTGATCAATTGCATGACCAATTGTAATCATTACGTCAATTATGTGTGGTCAATGCGTGGAAGAGGACATTCTTTGGACGCCCCTACCATTTAGGTAGGGACTCCGCATCGTTAGTCAGCACAGAAAATAAGCATACACTGAGCACGGGCAAGAAGGTGCCGGGCCCTGCAGTTCTGCGGAAAGGACCCTCACACAGACACACCCCTAGTGTAAAAGCATTTGGTGAATTGAGCAAAAACAAATGTAATGATGTAAATGAAATGAGCCCTTAAATCTGTTGTAATGGCATTGAGGTGGGGCAATAGCAAGTGTTCAGCTGAAAGTCATATAAAATTTTAAAGACCAATTTCTGAATCCTTGAAAGTAAACTAGGCTTGCAAACTTTGGGACTAATTTGAGATTCTTTTTTGCCTTCCAGAAATGATTCCAAGTGGTGGGCGCGTGAATTTCTCGTTGGAGGCAACACACTATATATATATATAAAAGAATAATTCTTAATGGGGGCCACATCAACTTGGTTGATTATGTGTCCTTGTAGCTTTAGACCCATATACAACAGACCCAAAGCAGACAACTATGTAACAACATAGATGACAAATTAAGAAAAACACATTTGAAATGATTTAGATATGTCCAATACAATTGAACAACAGCCTTGGTAAAAACATGCTTGAAATGATTTAGATATGTCCACCAAGACAACTGAAATAACATCCATGGTGAAGAAAAGTTTTCTTATTGAAGTTGATGGCCAAAAAATAGAAGGATTTTAGCCCAAAATAGATGAAAATGATAAAGTGGGATTCATATATGTGAGCTAACATAACTGGATAAGGCTTTGACGCCGATAACTTCATAAAATAAAATGCTCTTTTCACCTGTGGGCGATGTAGAATTCCAGGTCGTCGTTGTTCAAGTAGTGCTAGGGACTTTTTTCTCCAGTGGGAGTAGTAGGACTCCTGTAGGGGAATGAGCCCTAACATATAATATTCACATCCATAGGTACAGTATAAATGCATTTATATTATACAGGCATACAAATTTATTATGTAGGCAAAGACTCTAGTGTGCTCATTCCCTCTAGTTTTGAATTTGCTAGTGGGCCCACCTAATGGTCCCAATAAGCGAACCATAAAATAGAGCTCCTATGATAGTCAATGGTCTTGGGGTTTGACACTCATCTTAATAGATTGGACAATTGGATCCTTTTCTTTTCTTTTCTTTTCTTTTTTATAACATTAATAAGATTTCATTAAAGAAAAAGAGAGAAAAAGCTTACAAAACAAATGAATAAAAAGAAAAAAAAAGAAGATGCAAGAGAAATGTATCAACCCAAGTTCAATAACAATAACACACCTATTTAAGGAAATAATTTATCAACCTCTTCCTTGGCTAATTCATCCGCCGCTGAATCTATTCTAAAATTAGTAGATCTAAACACAGGGCCATTGAATCTATTCTACACCACGTTGGACCTATTTTACACTCGACTTAAAAAGGTGGAGTCAACAGAATTTTGTGGGCATTGAGAGCCTCAAACTTGGGCCCTTTTCTTTGATGTACCTTTTCTCATTTCAACTTTCGGCCAATCCGGATGTATGTGCGTCACGGGCAGAAAGTATTTGGAAAACGTGTGCCTCATGTAACAGTGACTAGTTGAGCCCTTTTCCATTGTTACAAAATAAACGTATCAAGATTATTGAAATTATTATGAAGATATTTGATTTAAAACACCAATATACAACAAGGTGTGGCAGTCCGTGACTCAATCCACCAATCTAATGTGAACATCACCCTCTAATTTTTGGCAAATGTGTAGCTTTTCTGGAAATGAAAGTATATGGACTTCTGCCCCTTTTTTAAACCTCCCATCGAAAATATTTTTCTGCAAAATTAAAGAAAATTGTAGTGCCTTTGATGCCTTTTCTCATAGAAAAATATGCTTGCATAAATGGATGAAAAAACTTATCTGCAAAAAAACATCTTGCTTTTGGCTGTGTTGTTCTTGTGGAAAAGTGGTTGAAGAAATGTGCTCTTTTAGAGCATCTCCAAGGGATATGTCATTTAGAAATGTTAAATTTTATTTGAGAATAGTACAACAGTTGCTCTTTGGACATATGGGATGTATCCATACTCATAATCTCCATTTCCATTTGTATTTTCTTCAATTGCACCTTATTTTCATCCTGCTCAACTTTTTGCTTCAGAAGCTTTAATTTTCTTTTTTCATCTCCTTCCTTTTTATCATCTATCATTTTTTGGATGAACGCAATAGGTGTGGATTCATTGCTAGTACTTTGTTTCATCTTTCTCTTCTCAGCCTTTCTATCTGGTGGTCTTGTCATGGAATTGTAAGCAACATTGTTTGATTCATTCTCCTCAATATTTATGGGAGTGCTTAGATTAAAAGATTATGAGTAGCCAGAAGAGGAAGTTTTTGATTTTTTTGTAGTTGTCTTCTCCTCTACATCATATTGCAGTTGCACCCACTTTGGTTGGTGCCTCAACAAAATCCAAATATGGTCCAAGGTGAATCTTGATCTGTATAGATGTTCATAAGTTTTTTTTTGCTTCCGTAATCTGCAAATTAAAATCAAGCTTAAATTCAGAATAAAGAAAAAAAAACTTCATTCAGCTATTCACTTTTACCTTGTCTTGTTCATTCGTGCAACATTGATTTTTGGCAATAATTGTGGCAAGACATCCACAGAATTTGTTGACAAACGCTTGAGTCTTACTCTATCGTTGTGACAACATTTTGTCAGTTTGAGCACTGGCAAATTGCTTATTGTTGTGATAGTACTCCTCCACTTGTTGCTAAAATACCTAAAGTTTTTGCGCATTTCCATGCACAGCATTTAGGTTGGTGTTCAGCCACGAACTGACAAGAAGACGGTCTTCTTCTATACTGAAGTGGCCAGCTCAAACAACAGTCTATTTCTTTGGGGCCTCATCAGCAAGGATTTTTTAGGCTTCACTGAAAAATTGTGATTGTTGTGTGAAAAGTTAGGAAAGTTAGAGTATTGGGAATCCATAGTGTAAATGAG
Source organism: Sextonia rubra (assembly GCA_037013555.1). Lineage (NCBI taxonomy): Eukaryota > Viridiplantae > Streptophyta > Magnoliopsida > Laurales > Lauraceae > Sextonia > Sextonia rubra. Next base: position 131,483,168 of record JASUAD010000001.1, read on the forward strand.
GAAAAAAAATTAACATCAAACATTCCTAATTTATAGGAGAGTTTTAATAGCTTGTTGAAATATATATATTTGTAAATAGTACTATTTTCAATTTTTTTATGAATTATTCACCAATGGCCACTTCACTAATGGTTATGTTCTCCAATGGCCAAAATTTTAAATTGTTAATGTTGAATAGGAATTGCAGGAAATGATCTCCAACTGTTACTTTGTTTACAAAAGTCATACAGACGGTGCAACTTAAATAATAAAATAATAAAAAGGTGATAGCTTTTTCAATCGTCAAATTTGACGTCCCATGCATAACGCCAATTGCCATTAAAATTCATTATTGTTACAGCACTATGCAACTTTACCATTTCATGCCCACGTGCCAATTTGATAAATTCGTTGGAGATGCTCTTAAAATTTAGATTTCAGATTGATTCTATCTAATATTATTATTCTTTTTCTTCTTTTTCTTCTTAAAGTTTGACGTTTCTTAATACAATTTATAAATGGTGGGGTGTCCGGGGTTACTGGTCAACGGAATGGGGATATGTGAATAGAGATATGTGAAGCATGAGTGGAAGCGTGAGTTTAACTCCCTTATAAAATAATGAAAGGCGATGGCCTTTTCAATCGTCAAATTTGACGTCCCATGCGTCACGCCAATTGCCATTAAAATTCGTTACTGTTGGAGCACAATACAACTGTCTTTAGTTACCATTTCACGCCCACGTGGCAATTTGATGAATTCATTGGAGATGCTCTTAAAATTTAGATTTCAGATTGATTCTTTCTAATTTTCTTGTTCTTTTTCTTCGTTTCCTTTTTAAAGGTTGACGTTTCTTGATCCAATTTATAAATGGTGGGGTGTCCGGGGATGCTGGTAAACTGAATGTGGATATGTGAATAGAGATATGTGAAGGATGAGTGGGAGCGAGAGTTTAACTCCCTTATAAAGCAAAAGACAATATAATGATAACAATAATAATAATAAATGGTTGGATTTAGGTTCATCCATTTTTGCTATTCAATCTCTTCACTTGACTTAAATTTGACTAACTTGACTAAGTGCACTATGGACTAGTAAGGCTACTCAAACATGATTTGTTAATTAAGGATTTGGGTTGACTCTATTAACTTCAAAATTAATTTTGAGTGGGCATTTTCAACTGAACCGATAAGTAAAATGTACCCTATAATGCTCAACTCAACTTGAACAACCCATTGCAACTTCTGAATCTAAAATGTATTTTATATTAGCCTTTGGTATTTTGGAAACTTTGATCGAGACGATATGGCCCGCTTGAAATATGAAAATGAATTGTGTATCGGATCAGGCACCCGGTGGGGAGATCCAAAGTGATAGATGATCAGAGATCGATTTCCTTTAGTTCACTACCCACAATCAAAGGCATACCCGCATATACGGCTCTGGGAGAAGTCTCCCCGTGGGATTTCGGTCAACCTTCAAAACTCCTCCAAAAATTTTGGGTTAGCCTCTAAAATTCACATGAAAACTTTGAACCAGTACTCCAAATCCATAAGAAAATTCTATATCTACCCGTAAAATCCAACTAGTTGATGGCGTCTGCCGTCCATAAACGGATAATTCCTGGTCCCCACTGCCTGATGATGGATGGTGCTCGGATGAAACAATTTTTTGCTTTCCTATCTCGCTATTGACCGAATGGAGAATAACATCTGTCAAGAGGGTCAAACAATTTTTCCTTTCTGAATGCATAGAAGGCATTTGATATTTCATCCAGAGATACAGATAAGACCTCTCCTCCCTCTCATTTGGTAGAGAGATAAGACCAAAGATCATAGAATCGTTTAGATAAGACACTCTACAGCACACGAAATTACATCCAAGCGTCCCTCCCGTTGCTTGCGGCACACCCACATGGGATCACATGCGGCTAGGGCTGTCAAAGGGCCGGGCCCGGGCTGGGCTGGTGTAAGCCCTTATCCTACCCTCACATGTGTGGGCTGGGCCTAACTGAGCAAAGGCCCTCAACATTTACGGCGGGCCTATAATTTTTAGGCCCTTACCCAGCCCTCAAGGGCTAGGGCCGGGCCAAGGCCAAAAGAAAAGAGAATTTTTTTTCTTTAATGGAAATAAATCTTTTTTAATGCGATAACTTAAGCCACTACCACCAACAAACCTTATACAAATCTTTCTCCTTTGTGCGGGCTGGGGATCAGCAATGCAATGCAAAAGGTAGCATGGCGGAGTTAAAAACTTTTTTTAAGACATTGGTGGTGGTATAAAATTATTTTTACAATATAAAACATAAGGTAGATAATAATAATTCTATAAATGATAATAAATATATAACAAATAACAATAATTCTTTATTTAATTACTTAATCTACTTTTAGAACATCTAAAAGATCATCGAATGTATTACTATCATTGTCTTGCTGCGTATGTATCTAATCTTGTGTACAAATTAAAGCTTCTACAGTTTCAGATTTTAAACAACTCCTATATTGATCAAGTACCCTTCCTCCCGCATTAAATGCTGATTTAGAAGCAACTGTAAAAACAGGAATTGCTAAAATGTCACAAGCCATTTTGGAGATAATTGGATATTTTGTTGAATTAACTTTCCACCGATCCAATATATTGAAATTTTCAGATTTATCCCTTGGCTCCTCCAAATAACAATCTAATTCCGATTTTTCGTCTACAACTGCCTGAGTCATTTGTTTCTCAAAAGCTAAAAAATCATCTTCAAACTCATTAGATTTTTTTACCAAATCAACTTTATCCACATTTGACAATGTTTTGGTAGGTGCATCATATATTGTAGAATACTCTTTATAGAGATTTCTAAATAGTATAAGAGTTTCAGCTCGACGAATACCTGTCTCTTCATTCAATCCATATAGCTTTCTTAAAGCATACTCTAAATACAACAACTTACGTTGAGGATCAAGGAGAATGGCCATTTCAAATAGTTTATTATAATGCTGCCAATATCTATCAAATTTCTCCTTCATTTTTCTAGCCATATTTCTAGAAAAAATATCTACACTATCTAACTTTTGTGCCAATAAAATATGTATTTTAATCACTTCTGGTAAAAACAAATGAATAGATGGGTATTTACTTCCTGAAAACTTTAAAGTAGTTTTATAAAAACTCTTCAAAAACTCACATATTATATTAGCTCTTTCCCACTCTTCCTCTGAAGGAATGTTCTTGTAGTTTGAGTCTTCTAACCCTAGTGAATTGAAGACTTCTCTAAATATTAATGCACACTCCAACATTGAGTAGGTGGAGTTCCATCTAGTTGAAACATCAATAGGTAACTCCCTAGTGCTACTTAGCCCTAATTCATTAGCCATCTCACGGAACTTACATACACGAGTTGTTGAATTTTTAATGAATTTCAATGTGTCCCTAATATTTTGAATTGTAGAGGATATTTCTTTCAACCCATCTTGCACAATAAGGTTGAGAATATATGCTGTACAACGCATATGAAACAAGCAACCATTCAATGGCAGACCAACCTTTTTTTTTTGTAAGATGATTTTTAAGCGTCCTTACCATAACATCATTTGTAGTGCAATTATCTAAAGTTAAGCAAAATATTCTATCATCAATTTTCCATTTTATTAAATTATTTTTAATAGTTTCAGCTAAGACTACCCCAGTGTGGGGCGGATCAACATTAACAAAGTTAATTATATACTTATATAACTTCCAATGAGAATCAATAAAATGTGCAGCAATAGACATATATCCTATTGTCTGATTTGACGTCCACATATCAGATGTGAGACTAATCTTTGATGATATGCCATCAATTAATTAAGAAATTTTGAGTTTCTCCTGTTTGAAAATTTCAATACAATCTGATTTCACTGTGTTACGTGACACCATTTTAAATTGAGGTTGTAAAATTTTACAAAATTCAATAAAACATTCATGTGTCACAACATTAAATGGATATTCATGTAAAATGATCATTCTTGCAAGTGTATCTCTACATTGTTTTTGATCAAATTTATAGATACCTAAAGTATCATTGGATGTCGCAAAAGCCGTTGTCAATACTGATTGGTTTGTTTCACGTCTAAGTCTTTTGGGACATGATTGCTTAAAGTGTCTAGTTATGTGGGTAATTCCATTTCTGTCACTATTATTTAGTTGTTTCTTACAATATTTACACTCAGCAACACGACATTCTTTTTGAGTTCCATCTTTTTGTTTTTTTAAAACATTTAGTTGCTTAAAATGACCCCAAATTTTTGATCTTTTTGAGTTCTTTTTCGAAGGCTCTGAAATAGATATTGTGTTAAATGAAACCGGCACAGAAGAGGGTATGGAAGATGAGGAAGAGGGAGGTTGAAAGGGCACATCATGGGTAGTTGCATCCACCTCAATGGGGATGGGTTCATGAATGCTATCATTAACAACATTACGAGTAGACATTGTTGACAAACCAATCTTAGATAAGAACTCTAATTAAAATAAATAAACAATATTAAACTAAAAAAGAGAAGTAAAAATAGTGAGTTGGAAGATAATGCCTGATTAGTGGCACTAGTAATTTTGCTGATTGGTAGCACTATTTATTTTAATTTTGTTGGCTATGTGTATCTGCAAAAGAAAATAAAAACAGAGACACATAATTTGTAAATGAATTAATGCAGTCCATACAAATCAATTAATGTAAATCAATTTGTAAATCATAATTTGTAAATCAATTAATTTTACATCATAATTTGTAAAATGCCTATGCTGATCTCTCTCTTTCCCTCTCATCCCCCTTTTCTTTTTCCCTCACTTGATCTCTCTGTTTCTCTCTCACTCTTGATCGCCCGCCCCCTTTTCTTTTCTCCCTCACCTGATCTCTCTGTTTCTCTCTCATTCTTGATCCGATTGCTCTCTCTCACTCCCGATCTGCTCTCTCTTTCTCTCAGTCGTTGCTAGCTGGGTTTTCTCTCTCTCACTCCCGATCTGCTCTCTCTTTCTCTCAGTCGTCACTAGCTGGGATGTCTCTCTCACTCCCGATCTGCTCTCTCACTCCCGATCTGCTCTCTCTTTCTCTCAGTCGTCGCTAGCTGGGTTCTCTCTCTCTCATTCCCGATCTGCTCTCTCTTTCTCTCAGTCGTCGCTTGCTGGGTTTTCCCTCTCTCACTCCCGATCTGCTCTCTCTTTCTCTTAGTCGTCGCTAGCTGGGATGTCTCTCTCACTCCTGATCTACTATCTCACTCCTGATCTGCTCTCTCTTTCTCTCTCTCACTCCCGATTTGCTCTAGGTTCTCTCTGTTATTTGCTCTCTCTTTCTCTCAGTCGTCGCTAGCTGGGTTCTGGTCTCTCTCACTCCAGATTTGCTCTGGGTTCTCTTTGCTATTTGCTCTCTCTCTCTCTCTCAGTCGATCTCTCTCTGCTCTCTGCTCTCTCTTTCTCAGTCGATCTCTCTCTACTCTCTGCTCTCTCTCTCTGTCTCTCTCTCTCAATCATTCTTTCTCTCTGCTCTCTCTCTTTCTCAGTCGATCTCTTTCTCTACTTTCTGCTCTCTCTCTCTCTCAGTCATCTCACCCTCTCTCGGTCTCTCTCTCTGTCACTCTGCTCTCTGTCTATCCACACCTAAACAAAACCAGAAAAAAGGGGAGATGGGGGAAGATAAACTTACCGACGCCACTAAACCACCATAGGAGGAAGAAACGAGAGGAAAATATCAGAGCTGAGTGTCAATACAGAGTAGGAACGAGAAGATCAGAAATTGAAAACGAGAGGAAAAAGATGATGCTGTGCGGTGTTCTAGAGAGTAGGGCTTTGTCGATGACTAATGAAAGGGAGTTGTTTATAAAGGATGACATTTAGGGTTTAGCTTTTAAAAGACTAAAATGCCCCTCAAATATGATTGTTTTATGACTGTTGTGTGGGCATTTTGATAATTTCTCACAAAATGGAAAGTGGAAAATATTTATATTTTATATTTTATATTAAAATTTAATAAACAGCGGGCCGGGCCGGGCCCCCTCGGGCCTGATTTGTCAAATTTAAGCCCAGCCCTCTAGATGCGGGCTTTAAAAAAAAAGCTCTATCCTACCCTCGGGCTTTAGATAAAAAAATAAGCCCTCGTTTTGAGGGCTTTTGAGGGCGGGGCCGGGCCGGGCCCCCTCTTTAGAAGGTCGGATTGACAGCCCTACATGCGGCCCATCCGCAGAGATGCCAAGTTTTTTTAAAACTATTATATTGCATTTTTTTAGGGCTATATAAATCTTGGAGATTTCCACCAAATATAAAGTTGGTAACTATGCACCAATGTCTCAAAAATCAGCCTCATTTTGCATTTCTTGTGTTATCCTTATATTTATGTTTATTTAGAACAGTTGTTATGAACCAGTATCTTGATGTCTTCAAAATATGGCTAGACTTGCAAAACGCCATTTATTTTACACCTTTAAATATTGTTAAAATACATATACTTAAATATATAGGGTAATTAAAAATAAATTTATAAAAATGAGCATCAAATAGCGTCTTCTTCTTATTCTATTTCTCGAAGAGAAAAGTTACTTGATGTTTATTTTGAACCACTCTATATATTCAAACACAAACAAATAGGTTATATTTAGTAGACAAGATCTGGAGTAGAATATAATGATGACCTACACGGTGGTGTGGGCACTATATATTTTTATAGGAAAAATAAGAGAACAAAAAATAATTTGTTTGTGAGAGGCTGTAAAGGTGGTATAGAAAAAATAAAAATAAAAATAAATGTGGGGAATGGGGGAAGGGAAGAGGGGAATTTGTCTTGGGGTGGAGAGGCAACAGGCAACAAGGCAGGAGTAATGGGTTTCTAAAATCATTCATCTAATAAATGCAAGGCAACCCCGTATCTTGACAAACTGTCCACATCTCGATATGGAGAGTTTGATGGACAAATCCACCCACCAACAAACCTTTTCTATGTCTACTGGAACGAAACGTAGGCGGCGGAGACTAGCACTCACAGATGCTCACCTTGTCCTCAGTCACACAGACTATACATAAAAAGTGACACTCGGACACATGCCTGCCACCTCTTTGTTGGCTTTTGGCTTTTGGCTATTGGCTTTTGCTTCATTTCTTTTCAGCCTCTTTGTTGGCTTTTGCCTTTTCCTGCATTTCTTTTCAGTTCTGAATTCTTCTCTCTCTCTCTCTCTCTCTCTCTCTCTCTCTCTCTCCACCTTGATTGTGGCTGCCTACAATGAGGCTGGAATCGATTGAGGAAAAGTGGGTAGGGCCATAGGCCATCATCCAGCTAAGCTGCAACTTTTGCCGACCCAAATGTGGGCCTGCATCACCCAACCCATGTAGAAGTACAATTTGAGCTGGATAATTTTGGGCTTAGATCATATTTAGAGTTGGGCTGATCAGGACTGGGCCAAAGGCCCCGGCTTTTAGATCATATTTCTTTTGTAGAATTTCTGGGATTCAGAAATCCCAGAAATCTCAGATATTTCTGACTGTCCAAAATTATAAAATTTCAATTCTCAACACCCATCTAAGCCCTTTGGAATGAAGGAATCCTGAGTCCTGACGGCATATCCGTTGCAACTTGTAACCCATAATTTTTAAAGTGAACCAATGTAATTTCTAAAGGCAGGTCTCCCATGACTTCAAAACGTTGGGCCCCATGATGTGAAAATTTCTAAAATTATCCCATTATTAAATGTTGTCCCCACATAATTCCTAAAGATGGCCTCAATGTTGTAATTCCTAATGGTACCGCCAATTAGTTTGTGAAGATGGGGCTCCATGTATTTTTAAAAGTGAGCCCACATAATTCCTGAATGTAGCCCCCACTTTGCAATTTCTTAAGGTAGGCCCCTACCGTTCCTAAGGTGGGTTCGCATAATTTCTAAATGCAGCCCACACTTGTAATGTCTAAAAATAAAGCTCCATATTATAATTTCCAATGGTGGAGCCACGTAATTTTTAAAGAGGGCGGCACTTTTAATTCTTAAAATAAAACTCCATATTAAAATTTCTAGCGGTGGGCCTCACATAATTTCTAAAGGCCAGCAAGCCACACCCGTAATTTCTAAAAATAAGCCCCACATTGTTACTTCTAATAAGAATGGCTCCTTAACTTGTTGATAAAAACTATCTGCTCTTATTGGGAGGTCAAATCTAGCCTCCCCTCTCTTTGAATATATGAGTTTTTATCATCTCACAGTGTGAGTTAGTCTCTATATTTGGGTCACAGCCCCTGGGTTTCCAAATAAGAAAAAGATTGTAACTTCTAATGGTGGCCTTAGTATCATAACTTCTAAATATGGGCTCCACATACTACATTGCATGCACAATCACTCATGAATTCTATAGCTACAAAACAATAAATTTTTAGAATTCAAGATGCATGAGATTCCCAAACAAAAATTTGAGCATAGAACATAAAATTTCAAAACTTTTGCCAAACTCTGCTTTTCCTTTTGTTGTTATTGTGTCTATCTCTCTATCTCTTTTCTTTTTATTTTCTTATTTTTTTTGTTGTTGTTATTCCTTTTTGTTGGTTTTATTATAAGCTTTTTCTAACCAAAAAAAAAAATTCCACTCAAAACTTCTGCATCAAATTCCCTAAGAACCACCATATAGAGATTCCAGCAAAGAAACAGGTCTTTAAGTAGGAATGCTCATGAGCTGGGCCAGCTCAAGTCTGATACGACCCAACTCACTTTAGGCTGAGCTTGGATTAATATAAAAACACAAAACCCAGCCTGGTCCAGACCACTTGTAATTTACTAATAAAAGTTTCCAAAGAATTTCTAATAAGCCCAAACAACTAATAAAAAACTGATTCATCTTGACCCGAATTGCCTAAATGGGTGGCCATGTCGGGCTTTGGTTGAATGTGGATTTGATTTTCTAAAGTTGAGCCAAGGTTGGATATGCCACATCCAGCCCAACTAGGACCTGAAAAACCCTAGCCCTAAGTGTTCGATTACAACTCAGATATTGTATTTTATACGTATTTACACAAGTTCCATTTTAGGCTAGTGATGCCTCTCGTCCATCCAAATGGAAGCCCAAACCTTGGATTAGGGTTCAAAAAATAAAACAAAAGGATCGGACTTATTTGACGAGAGTACCCTTGATTTGAGGCTTTTACGTTTTAAAGGTGTTTTTTGTGCCTTTTCTTTTATATTAAATTTAATTATCTATGTAATTTGGATGAGCAACGAATTTGACAACTCTTGAGATTACTTAGTGTGGTGGGATGGATTAAATGTTAGGTTGAGCCCCTATAGAAGGCTCTAATGGATATCTAAAAAAATGTTTTTAATATAATATTTGCCATTGCACACATGAGCACACAGGTAAAAGAATTTTCTCCTAAAGGACGTCTCCATGTAGATGTCACGGTGGGCACCTTTAATTTAGGAGGTTCTTGATTTTTGACAAATTCCCTATCCTCTTTGATTTAGGAAGGTCTTTGGTTGCTGGATTGCGATGTTCACAAGCGGATGTTCCTATAGGAGAAACTTTTAGGAAATATGTATATCGACATCAATAATTTTTGGGGTTTTTATTGACTAATTAAGGTTAGAGTTTGATTAAACGATTTTATTAAAAAAAAATAATTTAACAGGAGTACGTGGTTTGTACTTTTTCTTTGTGAAAAAACTCCAATTGATGATATAGACAATTGGGTTTGCGATATAGTTTGACATTCTTCGTCAATACCTCAAACTTTGTATTTTATATGCAAAACCCTTCACCTTCCCCTTCTTTTCACTAATTACGCTCCAACTTTTCATCTAAAATCTATTTCTCCAATTCCAATCTCGCCTTCTATAAAGCCTCATTCATGTTTTCATCATGGCAAGAGACAGTAGCTTTGGAAGGTCGGATTTTCTTGGCGAGAGACAGAAAGCTTTCAAAGAAAAAACAAGTTTTCAAAATAACTAGGGAATTTGCGACAAGACAGGGTCGGAGATTTACTTGCTCATGAGGCTTGGAATTACGAAGAAGGCCCATTTAGCAGTACGAACCACCACCAATTGTGACAAATATTCTATAGACAATAAAGTCTCATTAAAAATTCAATTGTTCATTTCTTTCCACACGGACCACACAACAGCAGAAGGAATAAGCCTCTAGAAGATCAATCCACTTCCGAAAAAAGAAGAAAACCTCCAAGCTTCAAAAATTCCCACCAACGATTTTGGGAAGCTCTAAAGAACACTATATCGTATAAGAAGCTTACACCACAATTACTAATGTATTAATGTACACACATTTATTTGTTATTGAATAATATACGTATGATTGGTATATAGCTAACCCACAAATTACTCAACCAAAAAATTTAAAATTTAGATTAACTTTTATTAAGCATGTTTCATATTGGGCTTTGATCCTATGAGAACTGTTCTCACGCACCAACCGTGAGAACTTTTTATGGGACTCACTTTTGGGACCTATTTGGAGATGAGACCAGGAGGGATGGAAAGATCTATGTGGGACTATCCAAATATCAAATTTGCCCTCAACCACATGTCTCTAACCCATTCATCCGTGGCCCACAAATCCAGTCTATTCAGATTAGTGCATAGCCGATCCAACATCTAGTAAATTCAAATTTAACTGAAACTTAGGGCGTATGACTATCAGGAGGGTCTCTATATATTGTAAGGTTTGGATTAGGTGATAGACGAACTCCACCTAAAGTTCTCACACAAAAATAGTAAGAATTAGTTCTCATAGGATTATTTTCCTTCATATATATATATTTATCCTTTCCTTTTTTTTTTTTTTTTTTGGTTTTGAATTTCAACCACTTTCTGTTGGACCTGTCTTAGTCAAAATCAAATATTCAATGAAAAGAAAAAGTTTAAATAACACTCCAATTAACTCAGTCAATAGTCAATACCCAATAACATATATATTCGTACTTTAATCACTTTTTCTGAGTATCTCAACCAAGGGGCTAAGACTTTGTAAGACTTACATATGTAAGGAGACACAACTTATACATATGAGGTAATGACAACTTACACATACAAATAGCGGAAAGGTTGGGTTTGAAGCCTAAACCTCCCAATGAGAACTGTCGCTCCTTATCACTGGGTAAGCAACCATTCTCATGCTTAAGTAACTTGGGTGTGGCTTGTATCCATCACCACCACCATAGTGCTTGCAGCTACTTCCACCCCATGGATCTTTGGCCTTGTTTCATCAGATCCAGCGGGTTTTCTTCCTTCTTCTTTTGGTAAAAGAAAACCCTTCATTAAAAGCCAGCAAAAAGAACAAAACAGCAACCAAAATCACCACACCCGCTAACATTCATAAACAAAAGATTCCCTACCCCTACGATCACCCGAACCCTAAATATAGGAATTCGTAGTAAGATCCGTATGTGCATTGAGACTCCTAGTCATATATAATGAACACAATAAAATTGAAACTGCTAGCGTAGGACCTAATATCAACCAAAATGAGGTCAAGAGACCAATCATTCATCCCATCAAATGCATACACCACCTCCACTGCATTAGAAAACACAAAAACTCGACAGAAACCTAGCCTTTTGACTAATAAGGGCTATTGGAATAGCCATCGTGTCTATTTCTTTGAGGGAAGAGACTTTTAGAATGAGGAGGCTTTTGGGCCATCAATCGGTCCTATATAAGCCAACAGACCATCCAGCCACACAACAAATCTAAAACCAGATTTATCAAGTCATGAAGTCCTGCATGGCCCATTGAGTTGAAAATTTGTTAAGGCACTTTATCTTTGGGTCTAGTCAAGTGGTCTTCCTAACCCACATTTAGATGATGATGAGTAAATTTAATTAGTAGTTTATTTATGCATGGGAAAGTAACTTTTTTTTATGCTAAGTTGCAAAAAAAAAAAAAAAAATTGTCATTAAGAGAAGGGGTTAGAAAACCCCTCCAAAAGCGTATAGGCTAGAGAGACCCAAAAAGAGGAGACTAACAAACAGTGGAGGAGAGTAGAGGAGAGGAAGGGGTAAAGGAGAAAAGAATAGGAGAAGACAAACCAAAAGGTCATTCTTGGATGATAAGAGAACTAAACAAACATCTTAAGATAGAGTAGGTCCCCTTCAGCCTCTTGAGGGATGATGATATGTCTGCCATGGCAGAACTTAAGATTTGCAAGGAAGTCATATTGTTATTAGGGTATAACCGCGTGCATCTCGCCTTCTAGATGGAAAAATAATTAAGAGCAGATGTTAAAGCCATGTTGGCATTGGGAAAGTAACTTCAGCAAATGCAAGAGAATCTTTTTCGTCCATCAAGGGCACATTTGGTAAACCCAAACAATCCTTTTTCCCAATGATTCATTTTGCATTCTTAGAATCATTCAATCCTCACTAAGAATTGTTGAGGGAGACAACAACTATAATCCAAGTTTGGCAACAAATGGGATTTGTACATTTACATATGCAAGATCCAATGGTCACAAGTTTTTCACAATTTTCTCACAATCCTTAATGAATCAAGCCATAAAATTTAATCTCTTTGTAGTTTTTGGTCTACTACAAATGATGGACAGTTCAAATTTTCATTGTGGGTTCCAAAAAAATTTTAAAAATTATTTATATAATGTGGACTTATTCATAAATATCTCAAGACAAATGATGAATTAACTGCTTAAAATCCACCTAAGAACTGTTTTTGACCTTCCAAACAAAATTAACAGTTCGATTGTGATTATGGGACCCATAAGTTAGGTTCCCAAAGACCCATAAGCAACCACTAGAGTCATGCCATTTTTAATATTCATCCACTCCCCATTACTATTCATTCGTAAATTTGAATTTTAGATAATAAACGGTCATAAATTATTTTACCAATTTCTCACTATCCAAAATGAATTAAGCCTCCGAATTTGAACCCATATCTGTTTTAGGCCTTTTGAAAATACTGAATGATTTAAATCTTACAAAAGTGGCCCACAAAAATTTAGAAATCATGATCAATGGTCTGCTTGTTTTCTAAAATATCTCAAACTGTATGACTAATCAATGGTTGATTTTGACTACTTAGCCGTTTGGGACCTTTTACACATAATAAATGGTTTGGATCTTGACTTCAAAACCTATAAGGTAAGTTCCCACAATAAAAACGAATAGCCTATAAACTAGCGCCAAACACACTACTCATCCACTACAGCTGCGCTTTTGTACTTGTGAGCAAAGAGAGAGTCCGATGTGGGGAGGGGGAGACCGAGGATTCACCACTAGCAAGGATTTTTTAGGGTTTTGGAGGATTATGACAATCCTCTCTTCATTTTCCTCTCTTTACCCAAACTTGGGTTTTCCTTGGCTTTGAGGAAAACAAAAAAGGATTCCTCTTTGAAGATGTTATCCAAACATACTCAAAATCTTATAAGGGATCCTCCCTCTGCTATGAAGCCCATTAAATCCGACATGTGGATTTGTATAAACAACCCTAAAATCCCACTCTTGTCACGTAACCGACTTCGTATAAAAATTATCCTCAATGTAGCTACAATCTAATTGATTTACAAAATTAGATTGATCAAATATTAGAAACCTAATGGTTCATTTCAAATATAACCAATTTAACTAATAAACTTATTTTGATTGGAGTAAAATTTGTTTTGATGACCATAAAGACTGGAGTACGATGTGAACTAGTAATCAAGCAAACATAGACCCCACAAATATCATTTATCTTCTTAAGGGCAATCGGTTTCTAGAATCTAATAATCCCTAAGGGGGATACATATAAATTTCAAAATGTTGTCCCTTCAAATTTCCCAAATACTCCTCCACACCCCAACAATCTAATAATATCTAAAATGCTGAATATGAATAATTTGAAATGTTAACATTTTCAAATCAAAAGTTTAATTCTTGAAATTTCACTTATCAAACAACAATTTCATAAATTAAATGAATAGTAACTTAACATTGGGATCACAAAATGCCAAACACACAAAATCCCCTTGTCTATCCATGCCTCATTACACCCTCTCTTTCTCTAATTATACTATATTAAGCTCAAGCGTTTTGTAATCTAATTTAGACTGTTAGTTACAATTTAGACGGAAAGTTATTCTTTTCTTTTCCATTTTCTGTTATAACTACCCAATTCTCATCTAATGCTCATATCACTACCCACCTTTTTTTCCCCACTTTTCCTTTTTCATTTTCTATAAAACTCTTTTATGATCACATCCCTTATTTCATTTATGCATAATCTTCCATTTTATTTTAACATCACATATTATTTCTCTTTTCTACTCTCCCTACTCTAAATTTAACAAAATGGGTATGGCCATGTTAAATGTATTCTGTTTTACATTATCTTTCTAAAAATATATTGTTGTCAGTATTTATTTTTTAATTATATGAATATTTAATTTACATCTTATAAATATATTGCTGAGTTAGAGTTCTATAACTATTAGGTAAGTGGGGTTTGACATATTAACGAGCTTGATGTTTTGACACATAGCGATACCTGATTGGAAAGGTTATAAACCTAATAAAATGGAATCCAATGGAAGGGAAGTTTCCATCGAATTTCCGAATGAGGCAAAGGAATGGGTAGAACAGAAAACTTTAGAGGGTTTTGATGATTTGCTATTTCTTTAAAGACCCCAATGCAAGAAAACATTGGCACGCCCACTTACTTTATCGCATGCCGAAAGCTAAAAATACGCTTTTTTTTACCATTGTAGGTAACATGTGGGACCTATCCTCCCATAAAAAAAAAGTGGTAAGAGGGACCTCATCACATGTACTTTTCAAAAATATCTTTTTCAAGCAGCAACGAATCCTTTTCCTGCCACTGAGAAATGCCTCCATGTCGGCCGCCGCAGCTCCCCCACACCCTCCAACCCAGCCTCCCCCACACCTAAAAGACCTTGCCCTATTAGTACTCTGTGTTTTGTTATTTATTATTTGATTCCATGTGGTTGGACAAAGACTCTACTAGACACTACTGACCTCACCCAAATTATTTATTCAATGATTATTACATAAACGCAGTACATAGTATGTAAAAAAGCATTCACTTGAAAGACGCAGCCCTCAACATTCTTCAAGAAAGGTATTCATTTTTTTTTGTACCATGTGGGATCTACTACCATCAATCGAATCCTTTCACATGACCAGCTTCTCTTGAATTTGACTACTCGTGAATGAGTATGGGACAATGGACTTCTCTTGAATTTGACAACTTGTGGATGAGTATGGCATGGAAAATGTGAATCTCAAATCCCATTGGTAACCACTTATTCCAAAATTCTAAGGTGATAATAAGGATTGATTTTATAGTTTTCTTGATTGTGTGGTGCTTGAGTTTACTAAGGATCCAACATTTTCCATTTATTGGTACCATCAGAAAGGAGACTTGAACCTCAACCTCACCAAGGTTTGATACTACTTTTAAGATTTAAGACCTCATTAAACTACCACTTATCCTAAAACTTTAAGATGATAGGAATAATATAATCAATGGTTTTATAGTCTTCTCAGCTGTATTAAGAAGCATTCAACAATCACTCCACATGGTCACCTGAAGATTGTACTAGGAACCTAACAGAGAACACCAATACACTCATCGTTGAATTTTGTTGACACCTTGGTATCACCTGCATACACAGAGATCAATCCTAGTCCCCACTTTAATAGTATCGCTTTTGATCAATAAGCCAACCTAGCAAAATAATAATAAGAAGAAATGAAAATAAAAATATAAGATATAAATAATTTTATAAGAAATTCTAAAAAAACGCCCCACTTTAAAAATGTCATTTTTCTGCACCCCCCTCCCCCTTTTTTTTTTGTCATGGGCCCATGTTGAGTCAATTTATCTTTTCACACAAACTACCTACCCATATATGGTCACAAGTTCAAATTTAACACTCATCTAACTTTTCTTCACAATTGGATTGAAATCATAATAAAATGATGCCTTTAAATTATTAAATTTTAGGAGATGGATCAAAAGGTTAAGATGATATTATGGACTCAACATTTTACATATAGATAGGTCTCATATGGATCTTTTCATCCAATGGATTTCCATGATCATTATACATTCTAGTGGGTCTAACTACAAGAGGCGCTTTCTTCTAAAAAATGTTTCAGTGCTCTATATGTAGCGAAACATTATATATATATAGAGGAGTCTTCATGTGCATATGTTGCTCACAATTTTGGTGAAAGACACTTCCTTTTTTGAACCTATTAAAGTAAAAAAGGTGTGATAATGTGTAAAGTTTTATCCTTTTACTATACATAATATTATATATATATATATGAATCTAAATTGCCTGAACATTTTTTACCCTTCAATGCCCACCTTGTAAAGTCATCCGGGGGGATGTTTGTGTAGTGTTTGTGAAAATAGAAGTCTATAGACTTTTCCTTTTTTGCAGAATATTCTGCTTTTCTTATATCCATTATAGGAACTTTGTTTTAGGATTCACAAAATCAATCTGAATTTTTTTTTTCCAGAAAATCGCTTGTATCAAACTATAGAAGATGAATTCTACAAATTATGCCAATGTCCCCTAGACGTTTGACAACAAAGAGGAGTAGAGGGATAGATAAATATGATTATTAGATAAAGGGTCGGCCCAATACCAGTTTCATTAGATGATCTTAATCTTTAGTTTAAGGGTACAACATTCAATTTAGATTAGTGATAATTTATAGGAATAGGTGCAAGTATTATAATAGGTATTCGAAAAATTTTGCAAAAAAATTTCTACACCATGTCCTACAAATGTGACCGAAGACAGTTTTTTTTTTTTTTAGTAAAAATACTCATACATTACACAAATCCTGATATCCCTATCAAAAGGAAGATGTCTTGAACCATGAGTGGATTGGCAAGACAGAAACATATTTGACATGGGGTTAAATCGACACTACTTTATGTAAATAAATATTGAACATTTTTTAAGAAAAATTATTAAAGTTCTCTAGTTGAGAAGCATGAAAGCAGGCAAATTTAAGATATATGGGATCCTTTGTTTCAAGGATTGAATGGTTAGAAGTTGTAAGACATGTAAAATGGGCTAAAACTGATGAAGTAAAGATAAATATCCATTAGTGGCTTTCATATAATCTCTCTTCTAATGAAAAGTGAATAACGGGTAGATGCGAAACCAATACCCAGCCATCACCTAGCAAGAGTCTACATTCTCTGAGTCACCAATCAAAAGAGTTTTAAGTATATGATGTATTAACAATTCTAAGAAATGTGTTTCTAAAAGTGGCTAAAATTGAAGAAACAATGGAAAAGGTCCATAAATACTATATAATGATCTCGCCTTTAGTGAAAATGAATTGAGGGGAGTTAGCAAATGAACATCCAGCCGCTACCTTAGTAAATCAAATTAATCTTACAAATGGCAGGGCCATATCTACACCTTTTCTTCTATCTTCCACTCCTTAACCTTTTTACTATCATTTTGGTTGAACCCATTTTACCATGGATTCCTAGAAATTTGATTCCACGCAAATCAGGATCATATGCATGCTAAGTTTGGCTTCCCTGCTAGATAAGACAGGGTGGGAAAGGGCTTATGTTATCCTTAATGGTCTCATTTTGCCTGCTGTTGTTACTTTTCCTTTTTAATGAATTCCCATTTTTACCAAAAAAAAAATCCATACAAATAAATGGGCCTACAGAGACTTTTAGTGGGAATTATAATTCCACTACTAAAACCACCTTCAATAATACTATTATAATAGAAGAAAAGAAAAGAAAAAAAATAAAAAAACACACTAACAAAGTCAAAGGCAAGGCTGGTCATCTCTCTAACTAAAATAACACATTGTGCAACAGTACAGATATATTTTCAAGATTATGAGGACCGACAAAATTTTCTTCACTTGTCATTACACTGTTTATTTGAACATTTTCAGGAAGCCAAGGCCCATCATCACACGTTCACACGTGAGATCAAAGGAACATGGAAAGCCTGAGGTCTCCATCTGAAAAGGTTTCTCCTAGGCAACTTGGTTTTCTTTGGCATGCTTTGGCATTCAGAAATTGAAAACAAGCTTTCCATTTATAACGTGACTTTTCTTCAAAAGGGTTTGTAAATGCTGTTTGCGTAAAATGGCTTCGGCGGCAATGCAAATTCTACCCTCTTGTTGAAAGCGCATTTCCTCAATAAAAAAAAAAAAAAAACTTTCCTCAATGTTAAGTACATGAAACCAAAAATTTCATTACATTTTTCCAGATTTGGGTATCATATCCCCAAATGCTTGCAATCTAAATAGGTCTTAAGCTTCTTGGGTTTGACCTGTTTAACATGCTAGCTTTTCCTGGTGAACCATTTTGTTGTGCTCTGTTTGTAACTCCATCACAACCCACGCAAGTCAGTCTTTACCATATTAAAATTAATATAAAATATTGTTTGGATGTGCCCCAAATCTTGAGAAATGGTTGCCTATCTTTGCTGAAGGGAGCAAATGTTTTTCCAACCAATAGCCTATTAAAACAAAGAACAACTTCTTATCCTCGAGGTAAGAGCCATCAATTCTTACCTAACCGTCAATGCTTTGAACTTGGGCTAGTAGTCACATTTTCTCATCCAAAGTCTCTTCCCTCACCAGAGGGTGCCTTACCTCACTTGAGGTCTCTCCCCTCACCACAGCAATAATGGACCCAGACCCTAAGCTGGGATTAAAATAAAAACTGCATGTTATAACAATAATTTAGGACAAAGAAACCAGCCAAATGTGGTATACGTCCAAAGAAATTTCAAACCATCTGCAACTTGTGTATCCAAAAATAGCCTAAGAGAGGAATTTCTCTCTCTGAAAGATGACCAGGTGTGGTTATTCATATTGACCCAACAAGTGAGACTTTTTGTTCATTGTCCACTACCAAAAACTATTTGGTGCAAGTAGATCTAGCAAATTTAGATTGGGTCAACTCGAACCTTAATTTGTTTATTTCAACTTTAACTCAATCAATTTTTAAAACAGGAGCATGCACCCATGGCGGGTCAACCTGACCCCTTTTTAAAACAAGTGCCCGCACTTGTGGCGGTTAAACCAAACCGACCCGACCACCTAACTCAAATTTGATGCGGGTTGGGTTAGTTGACCCGATCTAACCTATTTAATTTTCATTTTGTGTATGATCTAACTCATTTTATATTGCCCAATCTCATTTGTAAAACTCTCCTTACATATAGATTAATTTGGAATGTTGCATTGAGCATAAATTTATAATTTATTAGTTTTCAAGGTATAAAAAATATGGGTAAATTCCATAAATATTTTCTAGCCCATTTATTGAGATAATTCCTTTTCAATTTTTGTTCAATTTTATAATTTCATATTTGAGCATGAGTATAAAACTCATAACACTATTGTATTCCATTCATATCCATATTTTAAAAATAAATTTCTATGCCAACGTAAAATTAAAAGACATATTAATATTTCAACTACAAAAACATCATATTATCAAATAAAAAAATAAGTTTTATATTCTAAGTATCAAAATTTTACCTAACTCCGCCACATAAGATTAAGAGTACACAGTTTATGGCCCACATGAATAAGAAAAGTCATATGAAAATTGAAAATTCATAGCAAATTAGTAAAATATAAACGGGTTAGGGGGGTCAACCCTAACTCGACGGGTTCGTGAACCCTAACCCTAACCTAACCCATATTTTAAACGGGCCTGGTCAGGAGGGTCAGAAACAGATTAGGCTGGATTTTGCCAACTCTAAGTGCAAGGCACTTATTCGAGGTTATCACCTTGGACAGCTAACAACCAAATGTCTGATCAAAAATTTTATTTCTTTAAAATTTTTCTATATTACTTTTTATCATATATAGGTGGTTCAAATTGGTGTAAAGTTTTTCTTTTTATAATCCTTGGATAATAAAGCTAAAGATAATTTAGGTCAACCAGAAAAGAGATGGCGGTGGACATTCCATTCGGATCTTTGGTAATAGCTATAAGGGCCATATTCTTCTAAGAGGTACCTCTTGCAGATTAGTTTGAGAGATAACTTTTTTACCTATGTGTAGGTACTCCATGATAAATTCAACCCCTTTATCAATGTGATACAAATAAGTATACCTCTTACAAATTAAATTCCACCGGTCTGTTATGCTGCATTTTTCAAGAAATTTAATTTGATGAAAATTATTATTTAGATTAGTTTCAAATTTGGGAAGAGGCTTATCCATTGGGGGTTAGTCAGAGTGAGTGGTTGAATTTATAATGGGGTATCCAACACGTTCAAAAAAATTACCTCTACACAAACCTATGAGATGTATCTCTCACCCAGACTTTTCTATATAAAAACTATGCTGTACCATTCACTAGTGATTCTCCTTATCAGGAATCACCATATTCATTGTGTGCTCGAACAGGTCTATAAACCCAAGCCATAAAAAGGCATTGGCAAGTAGTCTAAATAATTGATTGGTGCAATTGAATCTATTCAAATTAAGGGTTTGTGTCAGTTTTGTTTTAAGATTTGTGGTATCTTTATTGGAAAATCCATCTCAAATACGAAATCAACTTAAGAATGAATAAATTTTGAATATTTTCATAAAATGCATTGTACCAAAAGTACACTTTTTTGTGATAAAAGTGCCCTTATGTCACAATATTGAAAAAGAAAATCTATTAGGGAACCGTGCAACTTTTTTCTATAAAGGAGGCTCCAGGATTCTAGCCCAACTACCAAGTTGATGGTTCCTCTCCATATCTGTTTGGTAAAGGATAAACCCATATCAAAATAAAGAAACAACGAAATAACCAAAAAACAGCATCACAGAATCAAACAACCAGTAAATTTCATCCCAAACAACATTGGTCATAAGAAGGTAAGACATCTTTGCAAAATTGCGGGGAACCCCTTGAGCGACCTCAAAATATGGGAGAAAGCAATGAACCACACATTCATTCATCCCATTCTCTCAAAACTTAGAGAGATAATTCCATTACATTTATCTCCACTTATCCATTCATGCCACGTCATTTCATTACACTTGTTCATTCATTCCATTCCAAATCATCATAACTAATAAGCTTCATAGTTCCAGGAAAAAGAAAAAGGGATGAAGACAAAGGAAACTAGGTGGGCTATGCTGATTAAGGACCACAAACAAAGAAGAAGACGACATAGGAATGGCTGGAGTAAGTGAAGAACAAGAACATTGAAAAAAATTATAGAAATGGAAAATAGGGTTGGGATATTAGGCAACGTCTCATATACGTCACGATATCTTAGCCATTGGAATAGGTTTTTGAGTATGGATCAATATAAAAAGTTCGCTAAACTTCATCATCTAATTAATTATGTTGCCTTGTTTTCCTCTTTTCTTTAATTCAATTGATCTATAGAAAAAAAAAGAACTAATAATGTGCAGAATAAATCAATGATGGTCCTTTAATAGTTTACCAATCCCTCCAACTGAATTTTTTCACAACCCTTAATTTATTGACTACATTACAGACAACCTCGCTTTCAATGGTGTCATGCTCAATACTCTCCCTATTGATAACCTCTCTCTAAGCAAACATTGTGTATGTCTATTGCGCTGCCTCGTCTTATTGACCCATTTTATTCTGTTTGAACTTGCGCTACTAGTAATTCCTCCATCTCATATTATCCCATCACAAATCAGTCTCTTCTACATGATATTAAGGAAATATTGAAGAAATAAGAGTTACTGATGACGTATAGATAATTATAAAACTTTTCGAATCATAGGAAGATCATGAAAGTCTCACTCAACCAAAACACCACATTATAAAGAAAAATGCTTGGATATGAAGTGGACCAGTGTTTTTACCTACTTATATGTCACCTGCATGCGACGGCTATAATTCAATACAAAGCAACTAATAGAAAGCTCTAGAATAGATCCTAAAAAATTTAAAAATATGTGCAATTTGTGCATCCAAGAAGTGAATTATGCTTGCAGTACTTTTCATTTCACAACTCAACTCATAATCCTCACTTATTCAATGTTAAAAATAGGTGATACTCAAAATAAAACAAAATAAAATAAATAATAATTGTGAGTTAGGAGTGGGGCTAGCACTATTAAAGCAAAAAAGAGCAACTTTTCTTTGAAAAATAGATGGGGTGAGTCACATTGACAAACAAGTTAGACTCTTAATTCAATGTACTGACAAATGTTTAGTGCTAGACAACTCACCCCACAAGGGCACTTTCCCACAAGGGCACTTTCCCAGCTTATGTCCTTGCCACCAATCATGGAATAAAAAACTGTCTAATTTTAAAATTCTCTAATAATTTTTGTCCATTGGTGGTTTACACTGTTTATACATTTCGTTTTCCTACTCAGAGAATAAAGCGAAAAACTAAATTAGGTCTAACAGAAAATGGCGTGTTGGATGATCCAAGCTAAACAGGGGGGTGGCATATCAATCTTTTGGTAAATGGTCAGGAGCCCGAACTTTCCTACTTAAAAATTATATATATAGTCCCTTTTTTTTTAACTCAATTGATTAACAATGAGGACCTACACATATGAGAGGATAAGACTCAACTTACACATGTAAAATAATGAGAACTCGTAACCTCCAAATAAGAATATACACTCCTTACTATGATGGTAAAGAGCGAATATCACATATGTAGATCCTTTTGGACCTTTCAATTGTGATTCTCCTCAACAGTAAGCAGTATTGTCCTCATTGTGATTGTACCGGGCAATGTGATTGTATCAGTTTAAATTGATGCACTCTCTCTCTCTCTCTCTCTCTCTCTCTCTCTCTCTCATTCTTATTGAATTTCTATTACTTTTGATATATATAAAAAAAAGAAATATATTAGGGCCTATAACGGACACCAAAACGTGTAAAAGAAAAGGGGCGACCAAAAAAGATCACTTTTAGCCAACTAATCATTCTCACCTTTCACCTTATGTTATTAGGTGCCATTAAGCTAAGTAGGATTTATTTGACTTGAAAATAATTTAAACACATGCCAGAATGCTTTAGTTTATTTGGAAAAAGTTTATTTCCCTCTCTAATTGAATTAGCATTAATTTCATTTTTCACTCTTTCAAAAAGCAACAAGAGAAAAGAGAATTTAATCAGACATAAAATGTCTAAACAATTAGGCAACTTCTTCTTCTTCTTTTTTCTTTTCTTTTTTTTACAAGTTTGCCTATATGACAAGTTCACTAGCACAAGTTTAAAATATAATGAGGGAAACTACTTTAGGGGTATGTTTGTATGGCGATGAGTTGACGCAGAAAAGGGAGGAGACAATCCAAAGCCTTTCTCTACCTGTTTGGTGTAGTGATGACTCTGACCTTTGCAGATTTTTTGCCCATTGTTGCAACAATATTTTTCCCTCCTGTGAGTATAAGGATTTCCCACCTCTCTGGCCCGATCAAAAGCAAGCGTCGCAGCCTTGAAGCATTAGTAAAGGCTCTTCATTGTGAGATTGTAGTTGCAGCTTGGAGCCACTTCATTGGTAGGTGTGGCATTATTTGGTGTTACCCACAGACTATTGTCGCAGCGGCGGAGTCTTGGTTGGAAGGACATTTTATTAGTTGTAGGCTTCTTCTTTGGAGGATGATTCCATTTGCTGATTCCATTTGCTATCTTATAGTGTATTTGGATGGAAAGGAATAATAAAATCTTCAAGGACTCTTCCTCTTCTACACTAAGTTTGATTTTTTTCAGTTGGCTTGAGAATCGCGTAGTAGACTCTGGTAAGGAAGGAATTTTCTAATTTTAGTCTAAACGAAATCCTCATTAATTGGGAAGCTTGTGTGGAGTGTGGCTTAATTGAGTTGAGGAGCTCCATTGTTTGGTCTCCACCCTCTCTTGATGTGTTTAAATTTAATGTTGATGGAGCTATAAGATACAAAATAGGGCCAACTAGTATTGGAGGTGAAATTTGTAACTACAAGGATGAGGCTTTAGCGCGTATTTGTAATTCAGATGAAGTAGAAGTTTTAGCTATTTTAAAAGCTCTTTGGTGCTTTTCTAAAAGTTTTAATGAAAATCTTATTGTGGAGAGCAATTCCTCTTATGTAATTACTTTGGTGTGCAACCGAAAATTATATCCTTGGAAGTTTCAATTTATTGCTAATGAATTTGGGCTTTTTCTTCGAGTAGTAACACAGTCTTTCGTCATAAGCTAAGATTGGCAAATTCTATTGCAAATGCTTTAGCTAAACAAGGGGTTGATAGATTGCTTCATTGGGAAGAGATCATTATATAGTATTCTGAGGTATGGGGTACAATGCTCTTATACCTCTTATTTCATTTCTTTCTTCTCCTTGTTTTATGCTCCCCTTTTTAATGGAAGTTTTGGTTACCAATAATAAATAAATAAATAAATACTTTTAAATACTCTCCCTTAGGTTGAGCCCACTCTCAACACTCCTCTTCAAATGGAATCCAGTCGAGGCACTTTTGGCAACAGTTTTTTTTCAACGCCAAGCCAGGCATTAATAGATGCAGCACAAATAGTTACAAGTTTTCCTTTTCAACTATATCATAGGTAAGAGTCTTGCCAAATTGTTTATCTATAAACACTCTAACCGAACCAACTCCATCATGAGTAAGAGTTAAACGAATCAATTCTGTTTAAAAACAGATCAGAGTTTCTAAACAAGCCCTTAATGTCTTTAGATAAGAGTTTCTACTTCATCACTTCACTAACCCACAATCTTGTGGTCTAGATTTGTTTTAACCTAGCCCATTCGGAGTGGTAATGGGTCGGTGTTCTACCAGACTCATATGAGGCCATGCTTGAACTCATTTAATAACGAAATGCTAAGCCTGGATTTGAGCCCAATGGGCTTCCAAAGAGAAATTTTCCTATTAACTTGTTACTATTCAAACTCAGCCTGGCCAGACCATTAGCTTATGCAGAGAACTGCACTTAACATTAATTACCCAACCAATGGGGCTAGATCAAGCCTACACACATGGAAACGAAATCTCAGACACATGAGAATGATAGCCTACACACGTGAGAAATGAAGCACACACACGTAGGAAAGGTAGAGAGCCAGGTGAGAAATACTACTTGTTCATCGGTTGAAATGTAATAGTGTATAAAGAGTGTTTTATGGGCTTATATTTGTAATTTATTTTGTCATATCATCATCTTAAACTCATCTTATTAGGACGACTTTAATGTTTTCTATTTCACAGGCTTGTAGATTATTTTGTGCACGTGTGTGTAAATGTTATATATATTTCAAGAAAAGCTAGATTTTTTCCTAGCTTAGGAACGGTCATGGCTACAGGGCACACCTGCCTCCCTATTACAATCAATGGCATCCAAACTAAGTTCACCATATTTTTGCCTGCAAAGCCATAAGGAGACCTTTCAAACCTTCTCCAATCGTCACCCACCATTAGATAGAATCTACAAAAGATAACCTTTGTTAATCATTAAGTTTAAAGGTCATAAATTAGGAATTAGGATGATCTAATGGATTTTGCTCACTCATGGGCCCCATTGAGGTCTTGCCATCCCCAACCCTTATGATAGGCCAGAAAAATGACCAAATCATTTTTATCTACAACAGTTCCCAGAAAAACAAAGTGCATACAAATAAGAACACGGCATCCTATGTGGCCCAACAGGCCTTACGGACTCGGCCCAAGTTCCAACCATAACTGAATGGGCATTGATTCATTAAAAGTCCAGACCCTGCCTAATGGGCAAATATCTGGGTCATCCTGCTAGAATAGTCTCATGTATTGATGGGCTCAGACTGCATCTAGGCCCATTCCACAATTTCATCTATATGGAAATGGTGGTGATTCAGGTTCATGCATTTGGATAACATAATTACTTGTAAATCATAGTTGTTTTGATGGTTTTCTTATTTATCATTTCCAATTATACCAATAAATGTAATTTTAGATAAATCGAGTTACAATTACCTTTCATTACTTGTAAATCAGAGTTGTGTTTAGGGTTTTGTTCTTTGCCATCACCAATTAGCAATAGTTACAATTTCATATAAATAGAGTTACAAGTAACCTTAACGCACAACAATCAAGTTTCAAAGATCCAAACAAACCTATAAATTCTCAAGAATTTAGTATAAAAAAAATGGGCCCACAAAATTCCTCAACATGCTGTCTTGATTGTGGAAAAAGGGCTTATATTTATTTGATTTTCTTCTATATTGCTAAAATTTATGTGAACACATCTGCAACACTTTTTATCAACACATCACATCAGCTAGGCACAAAATGAAATGTAGTAAATATTTCTGTGAGTTGTGCATTGTAGAATATAAGCCAATCCCATTGGCATATGACCTATTGCTTAGTTCTTCCTCCAGTTGAATTTAAAGCTTTCTAGTGTACTTGGTTCCTTACTTAACCATTTTCAATGGTTCATTTTCTTCTTTCCACTTTCTTCACTTTTTCTTTCATGATGGCCAGTTGTCATTATATACTGAATGTGACCCCGAATTTCAGTGTCTGAATATCCTTTCTTCAATGCTCAAGTATCTAATCATCACATTAAATATCCTTTCCTTGATGCACAAATCATCTAATCATTGCTTTAAATTATGGCTATGATCAATCACTGGGCATCTGATTCACACTACTGCACTATGCTGGCATCAACTGGGCACCATCAATGTTGGCCTTGTATCAGTCATGGAAATCAGTTTATGGACAGTTGGTTTTCGGTCTATGGTGCATCTATTTAAAATTTTTAGTGTTTGAATTGTCTGAATCGATTATCATATTTCGATTAAGCACGGATGGATTATACACCGAGTCTCAATGTTATATAAGAATAATCCCACGTTGATCAACGATTTACTATTTTATATAGTTCTCATCTTAAGAAACCAACCTTGTGGGGACAAGATTTGGCAAAACTAAAACTAAACCAATAATGTCACTTTCTCTTGAGGTGGTGGATTCCAGGCCCACACGGCAACATCTTGACAAATAATAGGTGAGCAAAAGAATCAGGGATGATGCCGCAGGCCTGGTAAACATAAAAAAACTTAGAGATCCACATGATGCAGTGGGCTGGTGATCACCAAAAAGGTCAGAGATTCACATATTGTTGATTTATTTTCTTTATTTCATCACGCATGTGAGAGGAGATTATTATTATTATTGTTGTTGTTGTTATTGTTGTTGCCACTTCTGTTGGATTGGAGATTTGTTTTCCTATTTACTGTCAGATGTGAGCTTCCTAGGAAATGAATCTTCGCATTCATTGCAACGTTTGGAGTTTTTTGAGCAAGCCATGAAAGAGATTTGCAATTCCACAATGTCATACAGAAATGATCATTTCAATCTCGAGCATGGTCATCATGATGGGCCCCACAAGGGGTACATACATCCAGTAGGAGATGGTGTATGTCAGAAAGGGGTTTGGAGTTTGGACTAAAAAAAATAGGAAATAAATTATGTTACAATTATAATAGGATTTTGAGTTGTTATGTCTTGTATTACAATTAAAAGTATTGGCTAAATTCATGGATTGGATAAAACTCAAATTTTAGTCATAGTTATATTTCTATTTATTTTAAATTAGCAGTTTGAAGATGTTAAATAATCCCAAGAGAGCTAAATTAAAGTGTTTTTTTAAGGATAACATAGATTAAAAATGTCATATCTCACAAAAAAAGTGTTGGATATAGGCAAGCAACCTATCGTTAATGAAAAGCTCATCTTAAGTAGATATCCATAAGTTTTAAGATTGTATCAATCGAAGCTAAAACTACAAAGTCATGGCATCAAAAAATTTGCAAAAATTATGCTATCAGAAATTGCAAAACTATTATTAATCGAATTTCTATTTCTATTTTAAGTGGTACCTTTTTGTTTTATGTCAATCCCTATTCTAGTTTGATTATTATTATGAAGCACGAAATCGAAGTTAGAAAACTGAGTTCTCTCCCAATCCTAAGATAAAGATCTTATTGTACTAAATGGAAAATATATTTTGTAGATCATCTCCTCTAGAGCTTTTATTGGAGAGTTGAAGGGCTAAAGTTTTGCTCTATAAATCCTTGTCTTCTACATCTCTCGTAAAAGATTGTCTTCTAATGTAGGAGATTTGAGAAGTCAAGCACAATAATTGGAGGGCATCTAGTTGAGTGAATTTATAGTAGGCAGCAGCAAATGGTCATTGTAAAGTATTTTTTTACGGGAGGAATATGTTACAGAGGTTATTTGTAAGTGGCTTGTAACTGCGTGGCAATCCATAATGCTTGATTATCAATTCAGGTTTGACTCATGGTTTGTGCTTGGTTATAATTTTTTTCATAAAGATTATATCTTTTTGTGGTGTGTGCTTTTGCATTGATTTGATTATTATTTCTGCTGTGTAGTTATTTGTTTGCACACATTATTATTGAGATCGATTATGTAGACTCATTCTAGACAACACCCAAAAAGTTTCAAATTCCACAATGAAGCTCCATGTGGAATGGGACAGTGATATGAATTGCAGGGATGAGAAAGCCACACATTTTGGCTAAGGAAAGAAGGGACTTTGTGATCAGTGTGAGTCAGGGACTTTTTAGTTTTTTCTTGAATGTTAATGTGAGTCATGGACTCCATTGTGCTAGGTGGAATGTGATGTGAGAGGATAGGTGACTTTTCTCATTAATAACTAAAACGCCCATCAGTGTGGGCCTTCTTCCTGTACTTGATAGAGTTAAAAAGAATCTCTATTTGTCGCTCTCAAGTCTCAACTTCCGGGGGACCACTGGCCTTATCTGCCCCTAGTCCTTAGCCCACAATTGCCGCTCAGGAAAAGGAACATCAATGGACCTCCTATTATGCCGTCAATGCTGCAGCTTGGATGGTCTCAGCCTTGAATATACCCTTAAAGGTCTCAAGGCTTTCACCCCTCACATTATAGTTTTGATATGTGCAGCCATGTATATGTCCCTAGGAAATAATCTTTGCTTGTCAAAATTGGACAACATTTGGGTTAGAGGCTAAAGGTCCAAAGGCTGCATTGGCAAGGGATACCCTATGTCATAATAAAAGAAATTAAAAAAAAAAAAAAGACCTCCTGTTACCTGGTTAGGCGACCCGAAATTATCCTATTGCAGTAGACATGTGTCAAAGGCCAGGTCTGGGTACACTAAAAACTCATTGGGTGTGCGTCTAGATAAATAGAAGGGTACATTTATGGTCCACAATATAGTGGCCCACATCTTTACAGGCCTGATCATAAAGCAAGTTGACATTAGTTGATAGCACCAATTAAGCGCCCCAAGAAGCTCATTTGAGATGGGCTGGGCCAGATGACCCCAAGATCTAGGGCTTTATCACGTAAAATCAGAGGCAACATGATGTCAAAATAAACATGTCACATATTAATATAGGAATTGCAGCTTCCAGAAGTGATTGGCTTAATCACTTTTCTTTCGTTACTCCCATTTTGTCTTTTGAGTTTCCTTGTTCATTTCTTCCATCTTCTTCTTGACAGAGTCATGGTCAGAGTCCATGTGCTTCATCCAATTATGACTTTTCTTTTAACTGCTCAATTTCTAGCTCCAAGCCTCCAATGCTTGTTTACCTTCAGGAAAAGTAGAAAGAAGGGTTTTCAGTGGAATCAAGGGGAAAATAGTACTCCGAAAAAAGTGGTGCACCACACTGAAAGATTTCTGCCAATGGAGACTACGAACATTTTCCACGTGAACTGGGATCCTCTGAGGCACTTAATCTACAGTGACTATGAGTAGACAAATCACGATCTAATACATCATAGTGAACAGTGCCCAGATAGATGAGGCAGCAACACCACATGAATAGTAGGCAGTTGTCTTGGTGAGACAACACAGGATCTAGACTCTTTCCAGACCACTATTCCTATGCGGATTGTGCATCTAGATTTCCTGCACGCAGTTCCCATGCGGATTGTGCATGTAAATTATTACAGGGATGGGACCCACCCCACTAAAGTCACTCACCAGTGATGCATCCGTTATGATACTACACACTAAAATACACGCAAAATGCACGATAGCTCATGTAGCGCCATACAATAACAGTTGTGTTTCACTTTCTATTCCTCACCTCGTCCGATAATTAATACACATGTCACCACCTTAAGGGATAAACATGTATTTTTATATTTCTATATGGAGTGTTTTTAAAATGGAGCAGATGGAGCCACAGAGGTCCCCGCTGTAAATAGCCTCAAGTAAGGCTCTGAATAGGTGGGCTCCATGATCTACCTGGATACTGACCTCATCATTTATTGTTAGACCCAAACGCAATTAAATGGGCCCAACTGATTTGGGCTTGACCGGACTTTGAATTGCAACATTTACTTCGACATCATATAAAAGAAAATAGGTGAACCACCGTGGGTTGGTGCAGGCAGAAACCAATGAGAACTAGGGCACGTTTATGAGGGAACATTTTGTGGAAATTTATACTTGTTTAACTTGTATGTGCTAAATTGATGTTTGGCTTGCAAGCAAAAGTTTGGCCAAAATACCCACAACTCATCCTGAATAGGTTGTTCTGATTCTGGTGTGGTTGGGTCGGGAGATAACTGCTAGGGGTGTACTCATGGTTGGGTCCGGGTAGGGGCCATGTTGACTGGAGCCCAATTAATGTTTTTTATATCTGGACCCAACACAAGCCCAATGAAAAAGAGCCAGACCCAACTTCCAGGCTGATAAAAAACCCAGTGTGATGTGATATGTTCTTCTGAAATTAATCTACTGTATTAGCTATTGGCACAACTATGATAAATCCAACAGGCTCATACTATCACTCATCCAAAATTCAGTCCTATTGAAGTGCACTTATTGGTTTAATTGATCCATAAACCCAAACTTACTCATATTGAAGTGCACTTACGGTTTAATTGATCCATCAACACGATTTGTTCTATTAGTGTAAGTAAAATATTTTAGATAATGAAAAATCCAACCAAAAATGGTGCCTGTATATAAGCATGTTAAATTCATTATTAGTAAGCTAATATATGAATTTAAAAAAAAAATAGAGCACGGCAGCTGCATGCCTGCATGAGCTCTATTTTTATATATGCAAAACAAATTTACTATATAATGCATTCGAATACATAGAGTATTCGGGCATTGACCCGATTGTACATGGATCCAAACCTGTCAATAACTGGGCTTGAACTGTGGAACTAAGACCAGTCACTAATTGGGCTTAAAGAAGGTCCATACCCAATCTCTCAAAATTCAAGCTTTTAAGGCACATTCCTATTATAAACTAGATCTTCCCACGCCCAAAGCCCAGCATATTCTCAGCCTTATCTGAGTACAAGCCTCACTGTGGGATCAGTAACCAATTAACTGAGAGAACTATAAAGAAAATTGGCACAATTTTCTTCCTCATCATGAAATCCTTTCATTGCACAAGTGACACTTTGATAACCCGTTCCTTTACTACTTGAGCCATGCACCATGGACCAATCCATCCAAATCTTGCTGCCCAGTTTCAAGTGTCCAATGCACCAACTGCAAGAATATATATATCTATTGGGCCACTTCAGCAACCACGCTACACTGTGGGCCAAATGTACACATCACTGGTTTCCAGAAAAATAGTAACTTGTTCCTCCCAGCAGCATGCATCCACAGTATATCACAACCCCTCAAGCCAGCAAGCCACGGACCATCAGTGCATTATGTGCGGGGGCTCGTGCCCCCACATGCACACACACCATGCCTAGACCAGTCACATTCCTAAAACCAAAAGACAAAGGCCTACGGATGGAGCCAAATGAACCTCCAGCTTATCCGGAGTGGACCTCACCTCTTCGCCATATGGCCTATTTGGTCGAGTCAACCCTCTGCTCATGTCGTCAAGTCAGTGACTCAAATGGTCTACCATCAATCAGTAGCTCAGATGGTTTGAGCCTTGCATTTGCTCTTCAAGATTTAAAGTTTGACTCGCATTCTTTGCGTTATGCAGGTAATATGTGTAAGGCCATCTGCATTTATTCCTAAGAAATAGTCCTTGGTTGTAAGAATCGAGTCAAGTTCGGGCCGAAGGCCAAAGGTCCGGATGTTGAAATGGTAAGGAATAACTTGAATTATAAAAAAATAAAAACAAAAATAAAATAAAATCCCTTGCTCATGCCCCTTGCGTCCCTTCTGCTCTGGTTAGCCATGCCACGTGTCCGGTAACCCTGTGGTCTATGTGATGCTGCATCTTGGCCAACTAAGCCCCTGTTTGTTAGTTGACCATGTTGCCTGCCACGGTCCCACGAACCAATGGCTGGCCCAGGAAATTTGGGATTGAAGGGGATGGAGCCACTAAGTAAAAGAAATTTACCAGACCACCTGGTTGCTAACCCCGAAGTATGCGCACCGAATATTGTGCGTATGTACGAATGGCTTGGTCCTTAGCCCTTGCCTCAGAACCCGTCACCATCAACATCATAGACTGCATCGCTGCCATTTACACACTCGATGGCCACTCGATATCACCATTACTCTACCACACCATCGAATCTTGCTTGTGCCCACAAATTGAGTTTTAACATTCAATAACATCCAACTCTTTATTGGAGTAAGATTTTGAAACATCCCTGATAAAACACTAGGTTGCAGTTTTGGAGGCATTTGGATTTTCTGTAGGTGGGAACCACTATCAAGTTTCACTGCCCTCATTCAATGTGACATGAGGGTAGGTGGGCTTGTCATCCAACTCTAACACGAGGGGGACTGCCCTGCTGAGCCCTTAAAATACAAGCTTTGTTTTCAAAAAATACCCTAGAGCTGGGGTTAGACATAATTTTTGCAGGCTTTCAAATTTGAGGGCAAGCTTGACAATACAAGACTCGGCCTGACCTTTCTGTTTCTTATTTTATTTTATATAATACTTTTATATATTTGAATATATACTAAAATGCCGCTTTCTAGGTATTTTGGGGGGCTTTATTTTACAAAATTTTGTGGCGTCTATTTTTTAGGACAAAAAATAGTGGATTTATATGAAACCCATTGCTTAGAAATCTATTGATCCTGTATACCTCTGAAATGAATCTAGGTTTGATGGTTGAGATTTGACCTTTCAAATATTTTTTTATTCTAACATGTTTTTATTTAAAAAATTAAAATGAAAGAGATGCCTTGTTATCCATCAGTTGAAGCGTAGTTCAAATTCCACCCAAAAAACAAGCAAAGGCATACTTCAAAAGTATGTATATGTTTAATTTCTAGAGGACTTTAATCCTATTAGAAGTGTTTTCATACACCTATCGTGAGTGCTTTTTATGGAGGCCACTTGTGGGTTCTATTTGGGCATGAGACCGGGGGGATGAAAAGATCTCTATGGGACCAACCTAAATATCAAGTTTAACCTCAATCACATATCTCTAACCTCTTCATCCATGGCCCACAAATCTCGTACATTCGGATTGATGCACAATTGATCCAACAGTCCAGTAAATTCAAATTTGACTGAAACTTGAGACGTATGACTATTCGGGGGATCTCTGTATATTGTAAAATTTGAATTAGATGATAGATAGGTCTTTCCTAGACTTCTCACAAAAAAAGTGGTGAAAACTAAATTTCATAGGATTTTTTTTCATTTCTAGAAACCTATAAAAGGTGATATTGGATCTGTGCTTAAAAAATAAATCTCCCTTCAAAGCACTTCTATTATAAGATACAAAGGTAAAAAAAAAATTGGTCATTGTTTCCTCTTGTCTTTGATTTCCTTTTGCTCTATTTGTGGTTGTCACATTTATTCTATTTCTTCTTTCTAATGAAATTAATTGTAGGCGAAAGTCAAGATTGTTGGTCCCAATGCCAAACAAAGGAGCAGGGTTGATATTCAATCGACACTCGATGCTCAATGACAATGTTGAAGAAAATTAAAACTTAATTTTCCCATTTGCAAACCCTAGATCCGAGGTAACCCAGCCTTGGCCCATAAAGGTTAAGGCACTAGCATTTCCAAAAGGAAAGGCAAGGACAACCCCAGGCCAGGGCTTTGACAGGGCAAGGGTGAACACTAAAAAAAAAAAAAAAAAACAAAAGGATCCTTGCTCCTGATCTAAATTTACCATTAAAGCATTAGATATTATCATCATAATAAAACACAAAACAAGCAACCAACAACCACATGAAGAAAAGGTTTTTGGAAACTCCTTTATTATCTTCGTAAAGACATTTTTACCCCTCTTTTTACATATTTATATATAAATATATATAAATGTAAAAAAGAATTGAATCAATGAACCCCTCCCTCAGGTCAGGATTAGACAAACGGCGTTAGCTCTTATTCCGTCATTCATGTACAAGCGCCACTCTCTCCTCTCCTCTCCTTTCAGATTTAGTAATCAAGGAAAGGGAAGAATCCATGGCTAAGAATCATCAATCAATCATCATGGCGAGAGACAATATTACATACATTCCTTCAATCATTTCTACCTTTTATACAATTTTTTCATTCATTCAGGACTCAGTTGTTTCTTTCCCCTCTCTCACCCACATAATTAGCGGAGAAGGCGAGGCGGCTCAGATTGCTGCTGCTGCATCAGTTTGTTGTTGTGATGCTTGGTTTGGTGCTGAGACCAGTAAGCATGGGCAGCTAAAACCCTGTCTAGGAGCTCTTGAGGGACCGGCTCCCCCCTCCTTTGCTGAGGAGAGATTCTTGCCGTGTGCACCAATGTTTTCCACTTGTCCTGCATTGTACCCCAAGAAAAGAATCAGTTGAAAAGTAATCAATCAATAGATAACAACCGAAAAAACACCCCAAAATCTTATTCAAGGACTTGCAGTCTCTTTTGCTTTTCCTATCCTATAAAAGAAGTAGTTGTTATGGCAAGGAAAAAGCTGCTGTGGACTGCCTTCTTACTATAGCCCACATAAATGTATGCGGTAGGCAGTATACTCCTCCAAACAAAAGAGATCAAAGATATTAGCTTTCCTTGTTTAGTAAGAGAAGAGGCGGGAAAGAGTTGGGTTGTGTTGGGTAAAGGGCGTAATGGGCATCTTTTTATGTATAATTGCAGAGTCCTGCCAGCCTCGCCCACAATTTCGTGCACGGCTGTGCTTTTCGTGACTTCCTTGCCAACTTTGCTCACAGATAGAGATGAGGATGACCAGGGGCAAGGGCCTCCAGCTAGGCGACACTTTCTAGGAAGTGTGGCTGCTGTAGATCCACATGGGATGTATCCAACCAATGGAAGTAGGTAGGGACATTGGACCAAATATCACTCTGATCGGATAATCTTAACCCTCCACATCAAGCATGAAGATATATATTTTGTTAGTGCTACACTTTGTGATTGGATCAATGGACAGATCAATTTTTCAGATCAGAGAAGGTATGAGAGACCAAAGGGCTTGGATTTATCAAAAATATGGGACTTAAATAAGAATGGGCTAATTTAAGAAAATACCAGGATAAAATATGCTTCCATTCTATTTTCCAAGGTCAACTTAAAAGAAAACTTGGGGACACTGAATTTCCAAACCACCAACAGAAATAGCCACTGAAATATGACCAATATACCCCCACAACAAGATAAGTAGAAAACTTAAAGTTGAAAAAAGGCCAACCTTCCTAAACATAAACCTACCAAGACAAATCTGTCTTGAAGAAAGAGTGAAGGTATCTAGATGGCTATGAGATTATCTGAGTCACCGAACCATAATTCCAGTAAAGATGGTTTATACCATGATTGGGTCTTCGTATATTATTTCATCAGGTAGGAGGTAACTGGAAAACAAAAGCTTCAGAAATAAAAGATGAAAATCAAATTGCCTACCTTCAAGTCAACATAGGTTCGATGTTTTGCATTTTCAAAAGCACGTAGTTTAACATCACGCCATCTACAAAATGACCAAATCACAAAACGAACCATGAGAGGGGCTTCCATGTGAATTCAAAAATAACTGCATTCATCTATCAATTGCTGTTAAATCATTATCTCAGGAGAGGGGGAAAACGGGTCATTTTTTGTAAACGAGCCAGAAATGGCAAAGGGGGGCCGACTTTTCTATAGTAACAGTTGATCTAGTATGTTAAATCATGCCACAACATTTTCCCTATTGGATGGCCCCAGTCATCCGATGAAAACAGACAATCCAATGTCAAAATTCAACAATGAAAAGGAGCATAAGAAACAGATCTTTTTAATCTGCCAGTAGCTCGGAATAATTAGCGCCTTGGACAGTGCCTGCTAAATGTGTCATCAAAACTATATCACTGTCTCTATTATATTTCTTTCTCATGGACAAGTGGAGTAATCATCGAACTGTCAGGTCTCATCTCCCCAACATGCAACTTAGAAAACTTAAATAGCCCTACTATGAAGAGGAACAAATAGCCTGGAAAAAATGTCATAATTGAATTCGAGGTTACTGGTCAGATACCTTCCAGTTCCAAGCCTCTCAACTGCTTGAACAAGAGCTTCAACTTCTGAGACAGAAAATGGTCTCCTGATGCGGCGCTGAACTACCTCAGACCGCTTTGATTTCCTGTGCAATGGAACCATGGCCAGCATCTCCAAACTCGTTGCTGGAATGGCAACCAATTCCTTGGAATCTGGTGTCGATTTCTCCGGTGATGTATCAACAGGAAATGAAACTGAATCGTGATTGCTTTCAGTGGAGTTGCCTGAATTGGTCGCTGGAGAATCAGGGGAGGCCTTAGATACCCCTGGATCAAAGGCAGGAACTAGAGGGTTCCTGACGAACATTAAGAACTGACTTAAATGAGGAATATTCATGACAAGATTTATAGAGTTATTCACACATTTGCATAAATAAATAAAAATTACACATGTAATTAATTACTGTTTGTGTAGTTTTGAACGAACCCATCCACAAATGGGGATCCATTAGAAACTTGATATGGCTGCTCATACCTGCTGACGGGCTGAGTAAAATCACAAGGGAGAAGACATCGAGGATCCTCAGATGTCTGTGATAGTGAAGGATAAACAGTGGCAGGCTCTAGTGTAAAGCCCAAATTGTCCAGCTTATCATTACAAGAAATTCCGCCCTCAAGAAGACTACTGTTGTCATCTCTAATTTTCTTCCCATGAAGAAGAACACCAACTTGCAGCCCACCTCCAAATACAGCAGTCACAGCATCCATCACTGTCCTCTACAAGTCAAATCAAACCCAACCAGCATAGACAGTCAGAGGGGC
This sequence comes from Sextonia rubra, assembly GCA_037013555.1. NCBI lineage: Eukaryota > Viridiplantae > Streptophyta > Magnoliopsida > Laurales > Lauraceae > Sextonia > Sextonia rubra. The sequence continues at coordinate 131,520,272 of JASUAD010000001.1, forward strand.
CATCAAAAGTGATTTGATTCATGGGACAAATGTTCAGGCCAGATAAAACACAGCAAGGTCTGAGGTAGTCACTCAGATTAAAAAGAATCAAGAAGTGAGTAGAAGCGCATGAATAATGATGGTTTGTTGAAATATAGCAAACAAGAACTTCTGTGAAGCTTCTAATCATGCAAGTTTTTCATAACCCTCACAGGATTCGATGTTTCCAACAGGCAACACTATTGAAAACCTGTCATCAATGTCCAAGACAGCAGTAATGCCTGTTCTTTATGTTATTCAAAATCATGGTTGATTGTTCACAGATGCTTTAAATGCATCATTTACTGCTGAGTCACATATAAGCGGTAGACTAATTGATTGAAAAAACCACATCAACCAACTGTTGACTAAATATTTGAAAAAAGCCTCCAGTATCCTATACTTTCTTTGGTGAACAGTAAAGATTCTAGTAAGATTTCCACCTAGTACTGATCTCTCTCATGAGATCTTTTTTCCCCCAAAGCCCCGCAACGAAAACAAATCTTATAAGATTCAGTGAAACTCATCACCAAATCTTATGAGATAACCAGCGGGTGTCCAATTAGCCAACTTTACTATCACCAAAGCTTTTGCATATGTTGGCTTCTTGTAGAGACCTGTGCAGTTAATGAATGGCACTTAGGCTTCTCATTCCCATCTAAAGGAGTTAGTAAACTGAGACAACTGCACAACATTTACCCAAGATCTGATTTACAAGGAAAGAAACCAAAGATGGATGTACCTTTAAAGAACCAACTGTTATTGTTTCAGGAATCTCAATAAAGAGCTCTGGCACCTTGAAGGACTTGATTCTAAGCTTCACTGTGCAAGATAGACAAACTTCGATGAGACTGGTTGTAGAAGCAAGCAATGTAAAGCAAGGTAAAGAACAGCAAAAGCACCACTTGAAAAAAAAAAAAAACAAAACAAAAACAAAAAAAAAAACAAAAAACAAAAAAACTGCATACCATGAGAATCCCGGGATTGCATAGATGATTTATGACCGGTTACTGAGGATGGCACCCTGCTTCCTGCATAAAACCACTAGTATTCTAGCAATGCAGCTAATAACAAAAAGAAAAAGATATGGCATGAAGATTCAACAGTGACGACAGAAAAAGGATAAGAGAAAAGGAGGGGAGTTAAACAGATGAATAGAAACAAACCTTGATGCACGGTGGCACCCAGACCAGTTTCTTCTCCACTGATACCTTTCTCAAATGAGTCAGAAACAACTTCATTATTAATCCCCCCATCAGATATTGATCTCTTGCTCTGCTCAAAGAGCATCCTCCTCTTAAAGGAACACCTTTGACTCCTCTGGCGTGTGTAGCATATTTTCCTGCTGCGAAAAACAGGCTTCATGTCCAATTCTGATTACAACATCAAAATAAAGATTCAGTTTCCTAGACAACATTCTGATGTTACAAAGTGAACGCCAAAAAACAAAAATGATTAGCAAACTATAGAAAATTTCAGAAGACTGGATTTTTTTTTTCCAAATGGTTTTAGAAGATTTTAGAACACTGGAACTCGATAAAAGTGAATAAACAAATCTTTCATACCACAGTTAGAGAGTTCCCCATCCTTTGCTATTGTTGAAGCTGCTTTTCGGTATTTGGATGCCATCAATTTTCTGATCCTCCGGTCTCCAAGGCAAGGTGGCCGGAGGGATTTCATGGTTGAGGTGCTACGTTGGGTGCACCCTGAAGAGTTTTCGTCATCATCTTTACTAACTACTTTGATATCATCCCTACATCTACTGAATGAACTACAAGGATTTTGACTGCCATATATGGGCACCTCAGCACTACTATCCGAACTAACTAATGCAGGAGGTTTAGTATCCATTTCCATAGGATCATCCCAGTGAATAATATCTGAAATAGTTCCCTGTGTCAAACTTTTAGTCCTTTGTTGTTCCACTTCCAGCTGTCTCTCAATTTCATCCTCCACTTTTCCATCATGGGACTCCGCACTGCCAGGGGAACTGCCTTCCCGACAACGCATTTCATGAATCGTGTGAGAATAATTTTCATACTCTTTCCCGTCTTCATCAATTACCAACTCCTTGGCATAAGAAGTGTTTTTCGGTTTTGCAGACTTCATTATTACAGAAGCAAGTCGCGAAGTCAAATTTTCCTTAGCATGTGAGTAATTCATTGAAGAAGGATCTTGGCCCTGACTATGTGAACCAAGCATAAAGACAGATGCACTCTCATCACAGCTTCCCTGATCACATGGTTCTTGTTTAAATGGGTGTTCTTCATCCTGCTGTTCCTGTTTAATGCTCTCTTTTTGGATTGCAAACTCGGTTCTTCCTGATGATACATTACAAGAAGCTGGAGATCTTTGTTTCTCTAACAACAATTCACCAGCTAAAGTAGCCAGCAAGTCAAATGCACACATTTGACTGTCATCTCCATTCTTTTTAAACAAATGCCTCCGCTGATAATGACCATAAGAAAGATTATGAAATACCCAAATAAGAACAAGGTCAAATGGTCAATGGACTAGAAGAAAAATAGGAGGAAATTTACCCTAATTGATCTTGAACCCCGGGGCACTGCAGGCACCTGGTAGCCATTGAATCCATAGTTTAATTTCTTCTGAAACACCATATCTCATAGACACATGCCCATAAAAAGACAATTCAGCAAAAAGATACAAACAGCACCATCCGAGTCATTCACAGGCCTGAAGACTCTTTTGACAACTTGGATGCAGTGGATATCCACTGATCTGCTGCAAACTCCTGTATGAACAATCTCAACATTCAGAAGATTCATAAAACCGTTCCAAAGAAAAAAAAAAGATTCTTCCAGTTTAGAGATGGCTAAACTAATTGACATACAAAATTAATTAAATTAAATAAAGGCCAGAATATTGCCCTTCCAATCACCAATGAAAAACTAAAATTACATCACACAATATAAATAACAGGCACAGGTTGCAAAAAATCCCTTACCCAAGACAAGTCATGATCTAATTGATCAAGTAGAACCACAAAAGAAAAATCGGTTGATCAATCCTCCAGCTCAAAGATGGGATCTATTGGAGTTGGATTACATAAGATTTGACTCATTCTTTGGACATAAATATCGATCTAAATGGGATCCTCACAGTTTTATTAGTTTTTCTTTTCCTTTTTCATTGATCTGTTTGAAACAACAAGGAGTTCTTATAGTTATGCAGTGGTTCAGAGAGCTACAAATAAAAACTTTAAATTTACATTTTAATCTTTTTAGGGAATTTGTGAATCAAGGAGATACCAAACTCATCAAAAGTAGATTGAAAAGAACTGCTGATCAAATATTTAGTGGGCAAAGCATGCAGTAATATTTTTTGCCAATTAGCTGCAGCCATAAAACAACAAAAACTCAAATATATAACTAATATCAGTCAAAAGAAATCGTGTAGGGGGCTAATTTAAGATGATCAATAATACCAATTTTGGTAGAAACCATATCCGAAAAGGAAAAAATAAAACTTATGATGGTTTCTTCCATATCCATACAATCCACGTATACATGCGATAAGAAATTATGTTCCTAAGATGCACAATACATGAATAAGAAACGTAAAATATTCCAATAAAATAATAATGTTAGAGGGAAACAAATAGATTATATTAAGAAGGCCAAGCCCAAAAACAAAACGGGAAAAATGAAACATGTCTACAAGATATAGATCATATTATGAAAAAAAAAATTAGCATGCATCAATAAACCATTTCAAAGGTTTAAGAAATAATTGAATCGTGCCAAACTAGCCAAATATATAGCTAATATTCCTCGTCCGAATCACGGTAGGAGCTAATTCAAGACAATCAATGACACCAAATTGGGTAAAACCCAAATCTGAAAATGGGGGAATCAAGCTTATGATGGTTTTTCCAGATCACTACCATCCGCCATCGACAAATGATAAGAAATGAAGATACCCAGATGCAAAAGATATGAATTAGAGATGCCAAAGGTTCTAATCAAATGAGAAAGCTGTGAGGAAATTAAACATATTGTTTTAAGAATGCTAAGACTCAACGAACAAAAATAAATCCACAATCACATAGATCATCATATTAAGAATCGGAAACATGTATAATAAACCCTTTCAAAGGTTTTAGTCATACAATTCGAACCCCTCCACCAGACCCAGATCAAAATCATCCATGAAGACATCTTCTAAACACAGAAATGAAAAAGAGATCTCTTTATGTTTTCTTCTGCGCCACTCGAAAAACCCCCGTGCAGGGGATCGAACCAAAGGGGTCCCACAGATTGATGGAATACAGAAATTCAAAATTTCCAACAACATCCAAAACTAAAAGAGAATACGAGTTCTGAACATCAGCAGATTCAAAACCCTCGAAACAGAGATCGTTTGGAATGAAATGAAACGCTTGGCATCTCTGCTACAAACAAGAACCAGATCTCAAAAACACTTTTTTTTTTTTTTTTGTTTTCTTTCTTTCAACCCACCACAAAATCTCAGATCAACCCCAAAAGCAATCGAATTTCAACATGGAAACAGCAAATCCAGGCCAAGAATTCCATGCAATGAACGCAATTGCCAAAGAAAAAGCAGATTCCGGTACGAATAACATCAAGAAACAGGATTCCGTCGAATCACCTCCAAAAGAAACGATTTTTTCTTTTTTATGTTAACATGAACGTGAAAACAAGAATCCGGGCGAAAAAACAGATTTCGGAGAGATTAACGAGAATTGTGAACCAAAGCCCGTCAAGAAACAGGATTCCGTCGAATCACCTCCAAAAGAAGCGATTTTTTCCTCTAGAATTCTGCTCGTCTTCCGAGAATTTTCGGTTCGGACTCCGGCCTTGAGATCGGAGAAGATGACAGGCGAATTTCGAGAAATCTAGAAAATGCAATTCTCATCTCTCTCTCTCTCTCTCTCTCTCTTCTCTTGATTCTGATGGATACAAAACCCTCTGAAAAACCACCAGTTTTAGCTAAAACCCCAGCTCTTATACGTTTGACCCCTTGTAGCCGGTAGCATAAACCACGTAGACCGCTTCCTCCATTACGGTGATCCACTACTCTTTCGAGTCCGTTGGATGGTAGCCAAGTGGAGGATTAGATTTGATTCGGCGGTGGGGATTGTGTGAGAGTTTCGTGTAGGAGAATAACGGGATTTGGATTGAACGGAGAGACACCCTTCCATAGAAAAACCGTAAATTTTGGGGGTTATGGGATCTTGGGCCTCAAAAATGCAAAAACCTCTCTGCATGACCTTTTTTTTTTTGTTTTTTTTAGGCTTCACATCTTATAAAAATGTGGTTTCGGTATTTTAAGGGTTTCTTTTTTCTTTTTTTTTGTTTTGTATTTAAAAAAATTATGTTCATGAGATACTTCCTATTAACAACCTAAAAAATGCCAATTTTTTAAATCTCTTGATTTTGGCTTCTTTACTTGTAGGGGTGGTGGCAAACAAGTTGAGTCGAATCAACATGGAGTTCAGGTTTTGCGCCCTTAACCCACACTCGCCATGGTTTTAAAATCGGTTGGGATTCTTCAGCTCGCACAAGGTCGAATTATTTATGTTAGTCAAAACTGACCACTTCACTTGAACACTATAATTCTCTCTTTTTCTTCTTCTTTTTTTTTCTTTTCAAAGTGGATTTGTGGATTGTATTATTATAAATAAGCAAGACATAAAGAGAAACTACAAAATAGGTGCGCAAAGTTTAATTTATTATATATGGTATTCTTATACTCAACCTAAAGTTAAAGATTTAAATGATCTTCTCTTCCGTTTCTTTTCTTCTTTCTTTTTTTTCTTTTTTCCTCTCTCCTTTTTATCTATTTATTTATTTTTTTTGTCCTTACAACTCATTGACACCACTTATTCAAACCACACAATGGCCAACGACCCTATCTCTTAGCCAAAAATGATTTGGGAGATTTATAGACAACAATTGCAGTAGAGAATGAATTAAACGAGATTTACAAATCGATTAATAAACAAAATTAGAAAGTAAGTTCAAGGTGATCATGATCCCTTGTTTGAGAAGAGAAACAAAATAGAAAGTAATTTAAAATGAAAAGTAGGCTCCCAAAGTCTTATGTTATTACACGTTAAACTCAAAAGATCTACAGGTTAGTAAGGTCAAGTCTAACCCAAGCCGTTTTTATGCTAGCCAAAAGCATTTGACCCGTGATTAATCCGCATATATCACGAGTTGGGTTTTTCGGTTCAAAGTGGTTCGGATTAGGGTCAAGCCATCATCAGGTCATGTCACATTTTCCCATCTCTACTCACTAGCGACTTGTTAAGTTAATTTGCTAGTGTTGTGTGAAGGTAATTTGCGGCATTGATCCAATGCAAAAATGGAGGACACAAAGGGAAGCTTCATCCCCTATCACCAGAAAATTTTCCAACGTACGATCCAGCATCTAGGTCTCATCGTCATCACAGTAGTCAAAGTCAAAGCCTTTAATTAAAGGATCGCATTCTTTTGATAGGGTCATGATACTTCAACATTTCGATTGAAACGTCTGTATGTAGATATTCTCATTCATAGCCCATGCTAATTTAGAATTAAAGGAGTTTGTCAACTAAAAAAGATTTTCTCCTTAAAAAACTGTGCACGGATTAAATTTCAATAAATTCCTTTAATACAAATGTACAATTACGATTTTGTAGACGGTAGGGATTGAAAATCCAACTTTGCCACTTATGGAGACTTTGACAGGAGTAAATTTCAAATGAAATTGAAGGTGGGCAATGGGCTATAGACGCTATTGGGAATGCCTACTTCCAAGTTAAGGATTGTTCATAAGCTTCTACATGGAAGTCTCATTAGGCCGGATCAACTCTATCATATTTTTAACCTATTATATTCATATTTATATTGTATAGTCGATTGTATCAACTATAATTCATAATAATATTGGGCATAATTATTAGTAGATTAAGAAGTATATATTTTCTTTTTAAAACTTATAACCAAGAACTTTTTTTATTCACAATGATTAGACTAATCATTTTTAGACAAGGTTCGCTAGTAAAAATGTCTACAATGAGCTTTTAAATTGAAGATTGATATGTGGTATTTAGAGAGATGTTGTGAGAAAATTAACTGTTTTGTTGGATCACAAAATGTATGAGCCTAGAATCCCTACGGGATGGAGAAAAAAGGGGCAAAAATGACAGGTCTCAGAATCCTCTTATAGAGAATCTTAGTTTTATTCTAAATTTGATTCTCTACATCATTTGGATTTAAATTAATAGAGCTGTATAAGAAAAAAAACATTTCAAAGATGTTTTTTAAACAGAAATTACGAATTAAATAGTCAAGCAATAAAACTACAAATGAAAAAAACTCATGTTGACCAGATAAAATGGTATTCTGATCTCCATGCCCTAAAAGAGAACAACTTATTTTCTTACTTGCTACAAAGTTAGTTAAGAGAAGAATTATTTTTCTTCTTGAAAGTATATTTGAACTAGGAAAAACCCATTCAATTGGAAAAATTTTTTTTTTTTTTGCCTCGCTGTTTTTCTCTGTATCCGTATGGGTTGTGAAGTAATTTATTTTTTGAAAAGAAGCTAGTAATAGAAACATCATACTTTAATGCAATATATATATATAAGAGTTTTTTGCATATACTAACTTGCGGTTTTTAATATTTGTAAATAGGTCCCTATTGCTTCACTATTTGTAAATAAGCGCCTAGTTTGTCATTTTAATACCTTTCATATCCCAAAATATGTTAAGTTGATGATAATAAGCAATCACGAGTTTAGGATGAATTTATCAAAATGAAAAGTTTGACCTTGTCTCCATTAAGAACTAGTCATTATTTACAAAAGAACTTTTTGTATATAACTTCTTGAGGTTTCTACGATTTGTACATAAGCTCCTAAGGTTTTTAATTTCAGGCGGCCGACCTCATATGGTTCAACTTAAACTGTACTTCACTAGGAAATTTACCATTTTTGGTCCACTCTGATTGAGAACTACCTGCATGCAATTCTTATAAGCACTACGTTGAGGCAATAAGCAACCCCACTTGCCCATTACACCGGTGTTAAATACTTTTAAGAGATGAAGACTGTCGATTAGATATATCTAACATTTTTTCGGTCCTCTTATCAAAAAAGTAAAGAAAAAAAAAAGATGTAGTTTTCCTATTTGGAATTGCCTTAGGAGTGCATCATTCTCAATGTTAAACAGAGTTAGATACTAATGACTCTTAACTTATTCTTGAAATATTAAAACAAATTACAAAGTATTAGAAGATGAAGAAAAAGAGACACTCTTTGAAACCCAATCATTAATTAATTGTTATAAGTGAATGAAGGGAAGTGACAAGCAAATAAGAGAAAACTGCGCATGTAGATTTCTTCAATTCTACTGCCATAAGAAGCAGTTGTAGATTTTGATTTTGCATAAAAAACAAAACTCTAAGAAAAGAAAAGGCAATTCCAATCCATGGGGCCCTCGGTTAAGCAAGAGGATGAATAGATCCTAGCATCCAGTAGCTAGCACTCCACACAAGATAGCCTGCAGAACTCAACTGAAAAAGACTTGGTTCTTGTTATGCGAGGGTGTGTGTAAGCAACTAAGATCAATAATCACCACACAAGAAGACAAGCAATTTACGTGGTTCGGCAAAGATGCCTACGTCCACGGAAAACCAATTTCCACTAGGTTCTCCTCCAATCTGTGAAACCACGACCTTGGAATCTCAGCCTCTTTCAGCATCTCTATCCAGGGTTACAGATTACATCATATATATATAATCAACAATTCCTTATCCCCCAAGAACTCTATCATAGAAAAAAGGAAAATTCTAATTTATTAAGAAACTTCTGTTTAATCAAACAAGAAATTCCTAATATAACTAAGGAAATCACCCCAAATACTAAACCCAATTATGGTCTGGACCCACTTCGCTAACAATCTCCCCCTCTAGACCATAAGAAAGATGCCATGAACCCCTTACTGGGAGTTCAACCCTGCCAACTCTGAACACAGCTCCAGCTTTCCCTTAAACACAACCTTTGTCATCATGTTTGAGGGATTCTTGTACGAGTGAATCTTTTCCAACTTCATGAAGTTCTTCTCGATCACCTCACGAATCCAATGGTACTTGATATCTATGTGTTTCATGCGACCATGATATGTAGCATTCTCACTGAAATCCATAGCACTCTGACTATTACAGTAAACTATATATTCTTCTTGCTTCAAACCTAGTTCTTGAAGGAATCTCTTCAACCAAAACATCTCTCTCCCTGCTTTATTAGCAGCTATGTATTTTGCTTCAGTTGCAGACTGTGCTGTACACTTCTGTAACTTCGATTGCCAGGAGATAGCTCCCCCTACGAAAGTAAATAATTAACCAGAAGTCGACAACCGGCGATCAAGATCACATGCAAAATCAGCATCAGTATAACCTTTAACCACTGGTTTCGAGCCTCCGAAACACAAGCACACCTTGGAAGTATCTCTCAAATAACTAAAGATCCACTTCACTGCTTCCCAATGCTCTTTCCAGGGTTAGAGAGAAATGTACTCACTAAACTGACAACATGAGCAATGTCTAACCGTATACAAACCATGGCACACATAAGACTCCCCATAGCAGAGGAGTAAGGAACACATGCCATCCATTTCTTTTTATCATCTGTAGTAGGACACAAGCACTTACTAAGTTTGAAGTGACTGGCTAGAGGTATGCTAACTGACTTAACATTCTTCATGTTGAACCGCTCGAGTACTCGTTCAACATATTTCTCCTGTGACAACCACAGCTGCTTGGAACCCCTATCACGACGTATTTGCATGCCTAATATCGTTCACGCGGGACCCAAGTCTTTTATGTCAAACGACTTTAACATCTCCACTTTTAACTTGCCAATCAACTTGCTATCATGTCCAACTATCAGCATATCATCTACATATAAAAGAAGGATGATAAACTTGCCATCGATAAATCGATGAACATAGACACAATGATCTGCAGCTATCCTCCGGTACCCATGACTCAACATGAATGAATCAAACTTCTTATACCACTGTCTCGGTGCTTGCTTCAGCCCGTAAAGACTCTTCTTCAACTTGCAAACTATATGTTCTTTTCCTTCTACCTTAAAACCCTATAGCTGAGTCATGTAGATCTCTTCTTTCAAGTCACCGTGAAGAAACGCGGTCTTCACGTCCATCTGTTCAAGTTCAAGGTCCATGCCGGCAGCTAGACCTAAGACGACTCTGATAGAAGTCATTTTCACAATTGGAGAGAAAACATCACTGAAGTCGATACCCTTCGTTTGTGTGAAGCCTTTTACCGCTAACTGTGCTTTGTGCTTCACCAATTTTTCATTCTCATCCTTTTTCAGCTTGAACACCCATTTGTTTTTCATAACATTCCTATCTTTAGGAAGTTGCACTCGCTCATATGTCTTGTTCTTCTTTAAAGAACTCAACTCATCCTGTATAGCCTTCATCCACTCATCTTTATCAGCATAAGTCATTGCTTGTAGGAAGCTCTCTGGCTCTCCCTCATCAGTAAGCAAAACATATTCGAATGCAAGATACCTAGTTGATGATTGATGCTCTCGTGTATACCTTCTAACTTGATGTTCCGTGGTTTCCAACCGAGGAGACTGCAGCTCTCCTTGCTCAACACCCTCATCATCTGACAACCCCTGTGCCTCATTACGATCTGGATCATTTTATCCACCTTCTCCACCTATAGTCTGCACAAAAGAAGGAGTCGGTGTGAGATCAATCACTCCATCAACTATCTCAGAAGACTTTTCAAGCTTCTCAGCATCTCCAAAGAACTAGTATTCATGGAAAACCACATCCCTACTTCTGATAAGTTTCTTTTTCGCCGGATCTCATAACCTGTAGCCAAACCCATCTCCACCATAGCCAAAAAAGATGCAACTCACTGCCCTATCATCCAACGTGGAACGCTACTCCTTTGGTACATGTACAAATGCTTTACACCCAAACACCTTTAAGTGTAAATAGAAAACATTTTTACCTGTCCATCTTCTCTCTGGAAGATCATAATTCAAAAGAACTGAGAAAGATCTGTTAATCGGATAAACGGCGGTCAGAACGGCTTCAGCCCATAATGACTTAGGCAACCGTGCTAATCTTATCATACATCTCATCTTCCCAAGAATAGTGCGGTTCATTCTCTTTACCATACTATTGTGTTGTAAAGTACCAGGAACTGTTTTTTCATGTCTAATGCCATGCTTCAAGCAATAGCTTCTGAACTGGTTGGATGTGTACTCTCCCCCATTATCTATGCGGAAACACTTCAAGAGTTTACCTATTTCTCTTTGAACCTTGAAATAAAACTGTTGAAAACTCTGGAACACTTGATCCTTTGATTTCGACGGAAAAATCCAAACTTTCCTGGATGTATCATCGATGAACGTGATAAAGAACTTATTGCCACCCAATAATTCTACCTCCATGGGACTACAAACATCAGAATATACCAAATTCAACACATTTAATTTCAATTTTGATGTCGAAGAGAAAGCAACCCTATGCCGTTTGCCATACAAACAATAATCACAGGAGTCAAGGGATATACCTTTGGAGCAAGGAATTAAATCATTCTTTACCAACATCTGCAGGCATTTCTCACTTATATGACCAAGCCTCTTTTGCCACAGATTCAGAGATGAATTGTCTTGAACTGTATTCAACACACATTTGCACAACTTTACTTGTGTTTATAAAGCGAATTACCTACTTTTTCTTTCGCAATAACAAGAGACCCTTTAGTGAGCTTTCATCTGCCATTTCCGAAGTAATTCTCATAACCTGCACAATCCAATGCAGTCCCGGAAATTAGATTCAACCACGGATCAGGAACAGGTCGCACATCTTTCAGCGTCATTGTGCAACCAATATCGGTTTTAATGTAGACATCACTGATACTAATAATCTCTGAATGACTCGTGTTGCTCATCTTCACAGTACTAAAGTCACCTGCTTTGTACGTCGTGAACATCTCCCTGCAAGGAGTAGCATGGTGGGAAGCTGCTGTGTCAACAACTCATTCAACTTGACCATCTGCAATACTCAAACACTTATCATCATCACCGGCGAATACCACTACTTCCTGTTCCAAAGTAACTGTAGTGTTATCACTGTCATTTCTTTTCTCATTGTTGGATCCTTTCTGTTCCTTCATGGCAAAGTCATTTTTCCCGATGTGGCCCATCTTGCCACAGAAAAGCATTTTACTGACTTTTTCTTGCTCATGATTCACTGCTAGACTTGGCCTGTGATTCACCTCTAGACTTGTCATGACCCCCCTTGGTCCTCTACTCTTACTCATCCCACTGTTCTCAGTAACAAAGGCTTGTGCATTATCTGTCCCTGCAGATTTCCATCTAGTTTCTTTATTCTGTGGACTACTGGTAACCTGACTCATGGATAACACACCATTTGGAGTAGAGTTGCTCAAGGAAACAATCAATGTCTCACATGTATTCAGCAAGGAACTTAGAAGCAGCAAAGTTTGCATCTCATCATCAAAGACCATCTTCATAGTGGTTAACTGATTTACCACACTTTGGAATTCATTAATGTGATCTTCGATCTGACCACCATCCTTGAATTTCATGTTCACAAGCTTTCTGATCAAAAAGGTTTTGTTTACTATGGTCTTTTTATCATACATTGCTTCTAACTTTTTCCAAAGAGTATTCGCATTGGTTTCATTAGACACGTGGTGAAATATACTATTATCTACCCACTGTCTGATGTGATCAATCGCTTTTCTATGTAACTTGTTTCATTCGGCATCTTGCATATCTTTTGATCAGGCACTATCCCTCTCAACGGGATTATGAAGGTCTTTACAATAAAGAATATCCTCCATCTTCGATTTTCAGATCAACCAATTGGAATTGTTGAGTTTAACCATGGTAGTGTTGATAGTGTTGTTCTCCATCTTAATTAAATTAAGTAATAGGGAAAAACAATCAACCAACACTGACCTCAACTCCTGCACCAAGCTGTAGATCTTGTCAATACGAGCACGCTGGAAGAAATGGATCTGAAATCTGACTTCGGATGCTCCAATATCACAAAAACGGTTTTCTGCGCGTCCGATTTGGTCAAACTCCTCATTGAGCGTCAAACAGCCAATCTTCTTCCACAATCACGTAGATTTGCTCGAAACGAGTCCGTAAGCGCAAACGGATCTCCAATCAGACGTCGGATGATCAAGATATCGTAAAAACAAAATTCTGCCGTCAATATGGTCAACTCTCGCCTTTGACCTTGTCGATGATGTAGGCTGATGTCACTCTGGATGACGTCACATTGCTGACGTCGGCGGTGGTTGACGGGGTGGACCGTCTGCGAATGGGTTCAGGTCGACTCGACCCAAATCGTTAACCTACGCTGCTGGGCTTTGCTTCACAGGTTGGGCCAAACTGACTCGACCCGAAACCCTAACCCACCTCAAATCTCGCTGGGCTTATACTCCACAACGGGTTAGGTCAAACGGACCCAACCCGAACCCGAAACGGCTGAGTCGTCTCCCTCAAACGCCCCTATTTTGCAACCCAGTTGCAAATGGAATAGCAGTTATGCTGCAACTTATTTCTCCTCCAGCGGACTGGCCTGATGACAGTAACGCTGGACCGGCGGCTGGCTATGAATGGCGGTGACAGAGAAAGAACGGCCGGCAGTTGCAGGCCCTTTTTTTTTCGGTCTTCCTCTCAGAACTATCCAGCAGCCAGTCCTTTTTCCGACAAAGATCTGCAGCAGTAGAACCTTCTCTGTCGTCTTCTTCAAGTTCTGCAAAAGAAAACCGATTTCTTTGTTACAGTGGATAGAGAACCAAATTGCTCCTGTGGCCCAGCAGAGATCAACACGTTGATCTCTTTTACCCGGTGATCTTCCGCACACAACTTCGTAGCTCTGATACCACTTGTTGTGCAAGTGTATACGTAAGCAACCAAGATCAATAATCACCACACAAGAAACAAGCGATTTATGTGGTTCGGCAAAGATGCCTACATCCACGAGAAACCAATTTCCACTAGGTTCTCCTTCGATCTGTGAAACCACAGCCTTGGAATCTCAGTCTCTTTCAGCATCTCTATCCAAGGTTACAGATTACATCATATATATAAGCAACAATTCCTTATCCCTTAAGAACTCTATTTTAGAAAAAAGAAAAGTCCTAACAGTTCTAAGGGAATATGAAGAATTTTGGTGATGGCAATGGCATTCTAAAAATTATGCATAAATGATAAACACAAGGGTAAAAGGCTTAAAATACTTTAAATCCTCATAGTATTTTCTCCTTACCATTTACTGGTAGAGTTGTAAATGGGTTTCCAATTCTACGATTACCCAGAGGTTCTGACCCATTGAAAACCGGGTATGGGTCCTTATTTAGGTCTGGATAAGTAAATGGTTTCGGTATTGGATTCTTTTTTGAACTCAAGATCTAAACAGGTTTGGTTCCGAAGCCAACCTGGTTTAGACCTGCGGACCCGATAGATACCTTTCTATAAAATGTTGATATTTTTTAAGATGCCTCAATCGTAGGGTTTTCTTACCTCTTCTCTGCTTGATACAAATTGCAGACGAGGAAACTTTTCTCTCCCCAAATTAGTAGAAATCTGAAATCGATTGCTCTGCACTGGTACCTCTAGTCTCCTCAGGCCCGATCTCTCTTGGTGACCCCCCCTTCTCTCTCTCTCTCTCTCTCATTTTCGTTAAGAAAGGGTTTTACAATGAGGATGGGGGTTTTGACTAGTGAAGAGCAGTTTGGGTGTTTGCAAGCAATTTGCTGCAACTTGGTCTCAACTATGGACTTTGGGTTCAATTTCCTCCTTTTTTGTTGTCCCTTTATCTATTTCTGCCTCTCTTTCTCTTTTTTTTTTTTTTTTTTTGAAATTTCATCTATTGGGGTTTATTAGTTGTTCATGAGTCTTTGGGTTTTGGTTTAGAGATGAAGTTGCAAAGACAAATTTTAGTTGTTCATGAGTTGTTGGGTTTTGGTTTAGAGCTGAAGTTGCAAAGATAGATCTTTGAATGAAATGTAAGCTTATCAATTCTTTTAGAAATGAAGTTGCAGAGATGAATATGTGTTCTTCTCTTGATCTCCATTTATGACTTTATGTAATTTTTTTTTTCCTATTTTTATGTTGGTTTGTATTCAAAACAGATGAATTTCATCCCTATCTCCTTATCCCTCTTAATCCAGTTCCCTAATTGCAATTGGTTCCGAGGCCAGTTCCACCCTTTCCTTAATGGTTCCAGTTTCGATTCCAATCTAGATCCGAAGTGGAACCAACCCATTTACAACTCTATTTACTGGGTATAATTTGGGACATGAAAAGTATTAAAATGCCAAAGCAAAGGCCTATTTATCAATATTGAAACCACAAGGTCTATTTACAACTCTGTCAATATTGTTGTCCATCATGTGCTTAGATCAGCTAATTACATGGCTGATGCAGTTGCTTGGGGTACAATGCTCCTATACCTCTTTGTACTTCATTTTTTACTTTTCTTTATTTTCTTATACTTGTTTTCTCTTATTTCTTTAATGAATTTTCTGTTACCAATCAAAAAAAGAAAAAAAAACAAATATCAGAAACCTCAATGGGCTATATACAAAAAACTCAATATAGAAATATGATGCTATCAAGGGATTTTATTTTGTTTTCTTTTCTCTGCTCTTTTATGAAAGATAATTGTTCGAATTGTTAGTTACTTTTGCAAGGAAACATTGCCCATTAAATAGAATACATGACAATGAAAGTTGTAGGGTCCCTTAACTTGCCACTTACGACATTCTTAAGATCTAAAAATCCAAATTATAATTGAGTCCCCGGATCTATATTGTTAGTAGTCTCATTTAAAATCATAAAATAGATATTAAACAAAGTCTCTACCTTGGCTGTTCATTTGAATGATCAACAAGGCGTAGGGTCAGGAGCATATCAGTTAAACGAGGGCTTTAAGATCTAAAAATATAGATAGAAATTGGCTCCATTGGACATTGCTAATTCTCCCATCTAGATGGTAAACAAAGGTTCTACTATGAATACTCATTAATAATCTTTGATCTGATATAGTTAGCAATTAAATAATCCTATATCTTTTAAGCGGGAAGATCTTAAAGCCATCTAGTCTAGTAGAATAGTGGGCTTGAGAAGCACTATTAATTTTGTTATCCTTTTAAGTAGATAGACATGAAATACAAAGTTGCTTAGAAGTTGCAGCTTGTAAGGGACATTCTTAGGTTAGACTGGAACGGACCGATGTGATCCCCTGATTAAAGGGAAAGAGTTTTCTTTGGGACTATGGGAGGAAAAAACAGATGGGCACATCTCAGTCGTGTATAGATATTAGTAATTTAGACAATGAATATATCCCCCAACTATAATTGAGCATCGAATTGTTCTTTAAAAAAAAAAAAGTCCAATTCAATGCCCAATTATAGGTGGGGATAGTGCAAACAGTCTCAAAAGTCCAATTGTCCTCAGATTTTGAAATTGTCCTCAGATTTTGCCCAAGTTGGTTTGGAACATCTATATTGGTTCAGAACATATGTAGTATGCATGGTGTGTTAGCCTGAGTGTTTTGCGATGAAATACAAAATCCAATCCATTGAACTTAGATGCATAAATTACAATTGATATTTTTTTATTAAATAAATTGCTTGGATCTTATTAGTGAAATAGAAAATCCAATCGCATCTACTACCAGTTGTTATAAGTGAGACACTTGGGTTGAGCAAAATCGTGCTCAAAATGAGTTGAGAGTTGTGAGAAATTTGTATGTGCTTAACCTAGTCCCAACTTAAATTAAAGGAGTCCATACAAATTCATTATATTTGTTAGATAACAAGAATGGACCAAAGAATTTTGATATCCAATAAATTATTGCCAAAGAACAACCTCATTAAAAAATTTCACTAGCCAATATAAATTATTATTTCAGAGTCAGAAGCATTCATTTCTTGTTTCATGTACAAATATTTTAAAAGCAAGATAAACAAACTTTGAATTTTAGTCTCCTTCTACGGCTTGATTTCTGGTTGGTTATATGAATAGAAGATGTCTCTCACCATTGAATAATCAGTGGATTGACAATAAGAAAAAAATAAAAAAAAGTTTCACTTACCAAACGAATCTTTAAATTGACTAGTTAAATTTAAATTGGGTTAATGTGTCATTTGCTGCCAGCCTTGCTTGGGATGCTTTGAGTTTAAGTTGGCTTAATGATAAGTAAATTAAAAATGAACTTAGCTTGAAAACAATCCATTTACTGATGAGTAACGACCATAATGTGACTTCCTCACGGCGATAGATTTGTTTTATTCGAAAAGCTTCACATTTTGTTGATATAAGTCATTCAAATAGAATACTTGCGTTTCTACTTGTATTTAGACGATTTCATTTGTCTAGATTGATATGGATTCCTTAATTGATTTGAGCAGGGGCACACTCACCTATACTGTTCTCGGGGCGTTATGCTCCGGTGGACCTAGAAAAATCGTAAAACACACAAGCTAAAAGATAGTGGAAGTTCCCATTAAAATTACTCCATCACCTTATCAAACAACAAAATAATGATGAAATTAACATTATGACCGTGATTTGCTCCCTTTAAGTGATTGGAGTAAAATGGGGATCATTAAAGTTTACTTTTATTCACACACATATTGATCTATCTATTAAAGTGTACTCTTATCTTCACTAATTGAACAATCAAACGGCAAATCTTACTCCACAGAATCTGAAATAATTTTGTTAAAGGATAATATTAGCTTATATCAGGAAAGAGGGGCCCACGTGGGCCACAAATGAAGCTCCTTGGGGACTTCAGGTTTTAGCATAAGGTCAGCTCTCTTTATTGGTAAGGCCATCCTAAACCTTGAATTAAACAGTTAGGTTGACAGTTTGTTCCGAAATTGCTTCCGTTTGTTCAAGGAGAACGTGGAAGTCCAACAAAAATCATTGTTGCGCATGAAGGGTAATGTTGTAATTTTGTTTGTTTACGGGACTGCCTGCTAGCCAAGAATGTTCCAATAACGTAGGGGCATGTGCGGTTACTGATGAACGAAGAAAAGGTCCGTCACAGGCCGCAAACCACGCTCCCAGCATGTTTCCATAGATGCAACCCATAGTTTCCTGTAAATCCGATGAGATGTACTACCAGCGTAATAATTTCATCAGCAATGGAACCCACTTCTGAAGTTCAAGTAGTTAAAATCACTTTTCGTCCCTTTTCAACATTTAATTGAATAGAATTTAACCCATGTTACTGTTGATTGTGCGGAAAACATGTACGTAATTTGAAAAATAAGAAGAACAAGAAGAAGCATTTAGTGGGTATTAGGATATTTCATCCTGTGCTCTTTGCCATGGTGGGTCCTCGCAAATCAAGGGGGTCCTGCTTTTGGGGACAGTCTGAGAGAACTCTCCTACATAGCACTTCGTGTAAGAGATAAATATTGCTGATTTCACACTTGGGCCAGCTTTGAATGGAGTGAAATTTGAATAGCTAATCGAAGTTTTGGCTTTCTAGATTTCAAAGGTGAGTGGTGAGTTCTATCATGAAACCATTCAAAGGTACAGAACATCCATGGTTTTAAAAATAGGTTCATGCATCATGATTTTACGAGCCAAAACACACTGTTGATAGTATAAACAATTGCAATTGTACTATCAACATGGTCCTATTGGCTCATAGAGGCTAGTAGGAAAATACCAATAGGTAAACACTATTGTGGCATTTTTTCCCCAAAAATACGCATTCACACCAATAGCCACTCATGTATATGGTTTCATTAATGGTGAACACTACCTGTAGTATGATGCTGTGCATACTTTCTTTTGGGGACCCACTGTGGATCATGCCAATCGTGGCGGTGGTGGGCCGTAAGGATCTCAATGAGCCTGAGTATGTATAAAATATTAGGCCATAAGTTAACCATAACGTTTTGATCAATTACCCTAGTTTAATCATTTTAGAAGATATTAACTTTTTAATTTTAATCTAACGGTGAGCAACAATTGGATGAGTGTCAAATTGGTGGCCCATTTTCAACCGAATACTTGTACTTGAATGTCTAAGGATTGCTGTTATTCTCATGGTTTTTGTGGTGACTATTTTTATCTCTAGTAAGACTCACCTATAGTCGATTATTCTAAAGCCTTCACATATGTTACCTCCTAATGAATTAGCACTTGCCAGAATTTTAACACTTATTATTGATGGCTTGAACTTATGAAGAAATTAAAACTTAATAAAGGGAAAATAGCAATTTACACCCCTGTATTTATATCTAATTCCAAAATGCCTCCTCGTAGTTTAAACTTTTGTACTCAACCAACCAAACTCACAACTAAAATACAAAATGGATGTTAGTTAATGAAACTTATAAAAGTACCAAATTACCTTTCTTCTCTATTCCCCATGTTTTTGCACCATTAGAAGGCCCAAAATTTTCAACTCACACATTAGTCTCCAAAAAAACATATCAAAACTGGAAATTAAAATGGAGAGCAATGCGAGCAATTTCTTCAGTAAATAAGCTTCATTGGTACTAGATCTACCAGAGAAACATCAAAGTCCAAAGAACCCCAAAGATAGAGATGGGCATACCAGAGGAGAGGCAGTGATGTAAGACACATCCCAATTGTAGAAAACGAAGGGATTTCCACCAAAATAGAAACTAGAGTAAAGAAGAAACAATGTCGGTCTTATGGCTCGAAAGAAAGGGGAGTTCATGCTTTTCAAATAGTCGATTCACTCCAGCTTCCGGAACTATCCAATGTAATCTCCATCCTCTCTCTCTTGTGGGGTTTGGGGGTGGTGGTGTCTTTGTTCATTTTGTAGTTACTGTTCAGTTTTTCAGTTGCGTTGTTAAGCGCCAAATTTGAAACTGATAATATTTGACTTTATTCACTGTTCGCTGAATGATGTAAGCCCGTTAGGGAATGCAATTTATGTTGGTTCTTCATTTGTGCTATGTGATGTTAACTAATTCAGAGTGGTGGTCTAAGTTTTGTGTTTTGATAATGTATGAGGGTTCTGAGATTTCTTTTGCTGTTGAAGTGTCTGTTCATTCGGTTTTCCATGATGCATTCCAGAGGAAGATAGAATAAAGGTGAAATTGCTAGTAGACTATGCATTAGTATGGGTACATGTGTCTGGATACTCCTTTTTTGCCTCATCTTGTGAAAAACTTAGAAGATGAGATTTGTGGGTTTTGCATAATGTTTATAAAAATAAGACAAATATTTTTAATAAAACTAAATTGAAACATCAAGAAAAATTATATTTGAATTTTACTCTAAAAAGTTAAGTAAAAAAATTATATATATATATATCAGTATCCTACTTAGGTTTCAGAAGAATGTGTAAAATATTTTATCAATAAACTGAAAAGCACCACGAAGAAAAACTACGTACAAACCTCACTCTAAATTGTCAAGGTAAAAGAAATACATATGATGAATATCTTAAACAATTTTTGTAAGAACAGTTGTTAAAAGTTCTATAAATTTGCAATAGAAGAATCCGTGAAGAATTTGACACATTGTCCGCGGTGGACCTAGGACTTTACTATGAGGATGCCAGACGATCGCCATATTGTTAATTTTGTCATTTTCTTACTGTTTGAGGGGGCAATGGGTTTTTTCTGAGGAGGCAAGGGCTTTTTCTCCTTAGGGTTTGGATGTTTGGGGTCTCTTTGAGGTCCCGTGGGGCACATTTTTCGAAAAGGGAAGAAGAGAGGGGGAGAGATGAGAGATGTAGAGGGAGGAAAAGAGAGGGAGAGAATAGAGAGGAGAAGGGGAGGGCAAGGGAGAGAGAGGAAGAGCGAGAGTGTATTTTGGAAGTTTTATTAAACTAGTGTATGAACTGATAAATTGTGTGCGTTTAAATAAAAGCTTCCATTAAAATAGATAAATTTCATTACTTTTACACTTTAGTTTTAAGCCCAGGGTGGTATAATGCAAAATTTTAAAATTGATGGGGGCACTTTGAAATCAGGTCAAAGAATAAAGGAGTAATTTACTACTTTCCCCTTAAAAAATCATCGAAATTTGAAGCTCAACTGAGAGAGGTAACCATGGAGTTTCAAACTCATTCAACTTCTAGGTGTCAATAAAATTAGATGGATGTCAAATTTTGTACACTCAAAATATAAGGTTACGACTCATGGCGGGATAGATTTGCATCAATAGATGGGAGGTAACGGGTATGAAACAATTAATCATCCAATCCATGGGTGCAGTGTGAGCCCATAACCCCCTTTGCAGGCCTCATATTGCCTAATCTAGACCATAGATGAAGTATGCCTCGAGTGCTTTATGCCTGTGCATGTGCATTAGAGCATGTCCCTCCACCATACTGTCTGCATGGTGGCATGACAAACGTAACGGATGGAATGCATGGATAGATGTTGACACAGATTATGAGTGGACCAAATATCAGTTGCAACCATTAGATGATCTTCGCTCTTAATTGGAGGGATTGAACGTTAATAGCTTTGTCATATTGGTATTAATGGTATGTAGCAATCTGACTATGTCATACAAGGGTTAATGTGGTTGAATTTGATTGCTTAGGTGGACCGGCTATCCCAAACAAGAAAGGGGTATTTTCAGTCTTGGCATTTTTAACCGTTATATTCTGTATATTACGTACAATAATTTTCATTTATGTGTCCATTTTATTCTTCCTCACTTGAGATGGTCGACACTAAGGTCTCAGCCATCGAATATTTGAAATGGCAGCAAAAAGATATTAGGCACTCCCCTTGAGTGACAAGTGTAAAATTTACTATAAAGCACATTTGCTGATAATTCCTTAATTAAACACCTTCTCCTCCAGAATATATTTTCAAATTTTACTTCAATAAGATTTAATCTCATATAAGATTGAATACATCATTGATAAAAAAATTTAATGTATAGAATTAACAATGCATGATATTGTGCTAATCACATTGTCAATCGTGTATTTGGTTATACGGTAAGAACAAATCCTATCAAAATAAGATTTGATGATATATTGTGCTTGAAGAAAGCAACTTAATCATAATGGTCTGGATTAGCAGTAGGTGTGGCTTCAAATCCAAATTCCAAAAATCAAAATCTCCCCTACTTCGACCTAAGTCAAATTTCACTTCAATAGACTCATATCACCATCAAATTGATCACTCGTATCACCATCAAATTATCACTTACAAACATAAAAAGGCTTGTGAATATATTGATAAAAGGGCTTGTGAATATGGTGAGCCCAAGTTTCACTTGAGTAAAAAGTTTTAACTCAACACAAATTAGTGGAGACTTGATTTGAGCCGTTTTGTGTTCTAAAAAGTGGAGGTAAGAGTTTTAGACAGCCTCTTGTTTCCTCCGACATCTACTCTTCCGCCGTATCATCAATTGGCTTGCCATGTCGGAAAAAACTTTGCATTTTATGTGAGGGACAAGGCGTAGCTGCTTGTGGCTGTGAGAAACGCTAGCCCGTCACTTTCGTTATAGTTGACGCCGTCGGCATAATCGATGACGTGGCAGACGTCTGAGCCACCAGTTTGACGCCATTATCTTCGAATATAAATGGGAGAGTTTTTAAACGATTTATTTTATTAAATTTATTTTTATTGTGGTGGGACTTGCCTACTTGGGAGGTTGTGGGACCCCAAAAAACGGTTGGAACCCATCGATCTGACGGTTTATTCGCTTGTCCTTTGTTTGACACGGACCCCTGCGGATAGTTGATGGCCGACGAACTACAAGAACAAGAATAAGAGCTGCTAAATGAACACATTTTGACTCAGTGTGGCCACTCAATTTTAAAAAAAAAAATTCAAAATTTATCAAAATACCCCATCCTCTTCTCTCCCCCACACCCCTTTCTTCTTCCTCTCTCTTTCCTTTTCCCACCGGCTGGTGAGCTACGGTGTGGAAGAGGCTTCCCTTCCCCCCCGCCTCGCGCTCTTGCCCCCGAAGCAGCAAGGTGCAGGGAAGGGAAGAGGAAGCAGAAGAGAAGGACGAAGAGTAAGAGAAAAAGGGAGAGCCCTCTCTGTGATGGAGCTCATCCCTGGTCGAAAAAGAAGGTGGAGAAGGGGAGGAGAGAGGGAAAGGAAAGGAGTGTGGGGACAGAAGGGGCCGTGGGCATTTTGAAAATTTTTGGGCTTTTTTTTTTTTTTGGTTTGCTGACTACACTGAGTCAAAACTAGTGTTGATTTAGCAGCTCTCATAAGAATTGAGATTATATGAGTGTTTTCTCCACGTTGACCTCCACCACCTCACCATAGGCTGAGCATAGCATTAGACGATCTGGACTCCAAGAATAAATTAGAGGAATCCTAATTCCTGATCAACATGCTATGGTTCATAAAGATTTCGTGGGTTTACCTTATAATTGATCTGTCGGCTACCTTGAAATGCAAACTGCTCAAATTCACCACCCCAGGACTTAGAGGATTTAACTCCATTTTCAAAAAGATGATCACATGTAAAACAAGTAATTAAATTATTAAAATCATTTTCTCCATTTATCACATCTTATGGCAATTATTGGAACCCAAGGTGGCTTCTCTTTATAAAACTTTTTGGAAGTATATAAAAGACGAGATTTGTTGAGATACTTAGGATTGTTGTGGTGGTACTGGCACCCACTCCCATAGAGCTTACTACATAGAGGGCACATTTTCATCTTATTTTGGACACTGAGCCAATGAGCAAAAAAAAAAAAAAAAGAAAAAAAAAGAAAAAAGAGGAAATTTGTTCTAGTTCGAATAGTTCATACAAACTTATTATGGAAACTAAAATGATGGGTCCAAACTGCAGATGTGACCATACGGGATAACAATATTTATGTAAGACCATTCTCCACATCCCTTTATCTATATCTCACAATTCCAATCCATTTTCATGGGCCTACAATTGATCCAACACTCCAATTCAGTCACGTGGGTGGCATCATTGCCTATGGCTACAAGGATCCTGTTTTTTGCATGGTTTAAATGGGGTACTAGTTGTCCCCCACCCATAGTTTGCACAGGTCAGACAATGCAAACAGTTCTTGCCGGAATGTTTCTCTAAAAAGAATTTTTCTAAATCACTCGATATTAATGCTCTTCCTTTTAAAGGCCTAGTTGAATTTCCGACAAATAGAAGCTGGGCTGTGGGCAAGATTTTACTTATAAAAATATGCGTGGAACATTAAGAAACACTCAATTTTTGCAGTGAATAATCTGATGGGTTGTCCGAAGAGACTCCAACTCATATTTAAATGGATTAGTCTTTCATAAATGGGCCCGCTTAATCTTTCACATCATCAGTGGAGAGATGTTTAATGTTTAGTGTGACTGTTGGCATAAACTTGATTATAATAAAGACTTCTTTAATGACCGGAGAAAGTGGGACAATTATTGTAGGTAATTCGGATGTCAAGGTGGGCTGCATCTTGAATTGCATGAGGTCCATTTAAATGCAGAGAAGATAAAGATTGTTAGGTTTTTTTTTATGTAATTGGCTAATTTATGTGTCGGACAAAATTTGGTCCATTGAATTATATTTTATATTTATTATAAAATGGACAGTGGTTCGTGTAGCTAAAAGTTGAAGTGAAGAAATAAAAAAATAAGGCAATTCAATCGATCCAATCTTGCACTATCGATTAGATCTGAGGTAGAGGCGATACCCAATCGATCGAGTATTTGACCAATTGATCGAGGTAGAAAAAATTCTATCGACCTTATGCGGAATTATTTTCAAATTCTGTTAGGATTAGTAAGTTGAGTTATACAATGAGTATATTTATGAGGCATGAATTATAGGTTATCCAAATGAATTTTCTCTCAATCTTAGGACATCCATCCCTATAATTTGAATTGAGATTCCATATTAGAGATTACTTCATTTTTTTAAAGATTTTATTGAGAGATTATGCTGAGACTTTGGGTCAGAGAATATTGCTTCTACATCTCTTATAGAAAATTGTGAACATCTAGCGTCTTCAATATATGAGTTGATCAACTGAAGAGTAGTGCATAACGAATGAAAGTCGTTGTAGAAGGAGTTGGGCAAGAAGAATTCAATCCCTGGGTCAAATGAGTGACTGAATAAAGTTATACGTGTATCTTGTAATCATTCGCTATTGCTTGATAGTTGAACCTGTTGAATTCGTAATTGTTTATCCAATTGAAATTTTCTATATTAAAAAATCTACATACCTTATTCTTGTGTGATTGATTATTAATTATGTATTATTTTTTTCTGCTAACTTGATTTGAAATCTAAAAATCCAACACCCTCCGCAATCTTCAAAAAAATTTAGAGAAATCCTTGAGTCGTCCTGTATCCTTTTTATAGTCGCCTGGTGTACGCTGTACTTCAGCTCGGATGGCAACCTCGGCGAGCAAACCAATTTATATTATTGCCACTGGTTGAGTGGTCTTACACTTGTATTCATTGTGTTCAGATACGTCCAGACCTATGTGCCTAGACAAGAAACATGAGACGCAGTAAATAAAAAGGTCATCTTTGAGATTTCAGGCATTTGTCTAGACTCGAGGGTGCAGTCAGTAGCCTGCTAGTTGAACTGTTTATTGCAACATCAAAAATCAATTCAAAACGCTGTCAGAGAAAGAACATCTCTCTTGATTTGTACGACAGAAGATAATTTCCCTTCTCACGTCTTGGACCACCACTCCACCTCAGGCTAATCATGTGAACAAGAATAAAATGAACCGTTGTTGAAAGATCTAGGCCATACAATTACATTTAACCGAGTGGTATCTGTTATTGTGTTTTCATTTTGAGCATTAAACAAAACAAAGAGTTTGTTGAACAAACAACTAGGATAGATAGGTGAAGCTATTATTAATTGCCGCAGTCTCTAATCTCTATGTGCCTCATATATAGTCATTTGATTAATGATCTTCCAATCTCTAGTAATTTGTGTGAATCTATGATGGGCCCCACCATTTGAACCTGAGGCTCACAATGGACCAAATTCGGGCCGGACTTACTCTAGCGAGTAAACAGACCAGCTCAACCTGACTTATCAATGTGCAAACTCAACCTGGTAAATCATGGCTCAGGCTGACTTGTTAACTTCTGAGTGGACTTCAGGTCTTCATCATCCATCCTGATGAACAGAAGGGGTCTGGTTCAGGTTGTACCTAGCCTGTTAACGTCATCCAGGCAGCCAAGCTGACCTGAAGCTGAAACTGAGCCTGACCAGAACCACTGCCACGCCCACCCAGACTCACAAAATATTGAATATAAAGAAGCTCTAACTAGAGATCACACCTACCTGCTAGTCACATGCTCATCAACCACGGCCACCTAATCAGTGGTCCACCTTCTTACACTTAAAAATAACAGCAAATAAAGTAATGTCTTTATTGTTTGCCCATATACAGTGGATCTATATGGTCATACAGAAGGGCCCAAATTTCACCTGTAAGGAAACTGCCCACATTCAGATTAATGACATGTAAAACCGACGATTAACTCCCTTTCTTGTTGAATTAATTATGTATGTTTCATCAATCTTATGGACAAGTATGACTGCAATTTTGGTCGAGACCCAGTTATCCAAAGGATCCAAATGGGGTAAAGGTCCAATAATTGGACCAGTTTTCTATTCAGTGAGGTTCGTCTGCAATACATGGGTGTGGATAAATTTTGAGTCTAGGTTTGGGTCCATGTTTTTTACCGGATGAGATCCAAAACCCAATTTGTGGGCTTCACATTGTATGCGTATATAATGTGCGATGCGAGGAATTACTTCATTGGATGTCAATTTGGGTCTGTCTCCAGGCCCATTATTCAGGTCTTTCTCTGGGTTTTGGACCTTAATTTGAATTTGGGTATGCAATTTTCCATAGTGATTTATTCCAACCGTTGATGATAGTAGGATGAGTATAAATATGGATGATTGCTAAGTTGGCATAGGTTGGTCATAAGTGGGTGTAAGATGGTTCTGATTGATCATATGTGGGCCGTCATGGGCACCAACCTGCAGACTAAAAATGGCGTTTAGTTACCCCTCAACATTTATACTAATCCAACCATTATCTTTTACCGGATTGGATTTCATCCACTCACACACTCCACACATTATTTTTAAAAGGCAAGAAATTGAATTAAAGTTCTCTGCTTTAGCATATAATAGTATGGTTTAAATTGGCAATCCACCTGAATTTGAGCTACACTATTACTAGGTAGGTCTTTAGTCAAGGGATCTTGTTCCAACAGAACCCTCCACATAGAGTCCCTTCAATAATAAAGTACGATTTTAATCGAATGCTCTCTCTGAACTTGAGCCACACTATTATTATAGGATAGCCACAGGTTGAAAAATCATGATCAACAATAAAATGAGTTAAATATGGATTGACCCCTCTAACCTCTATATAAACCATTCGGATTATAATCTGAGTGGACAGATTTTGTGCTTTAGTAGATGTTCCTCAATAATATGCATGAGTATCATTTTCATACAAGCCCATAATAACTAACTCATAGAGGCGGGCAGCATTGAATGACACTACTAAAAAAAAAAGGGTTAAACAAGTTTGGCAACTTAGATAAATATGGCTCATGATGGTGGGCTGTACACTATAAATTTAAAAAGGCAACCCCCAATTACTACAATTCCTAAAGGTGTCCCCGGTCACCTATGAAAATAAGATCTATTTTTATATACTTTTATTCAAGAATTTAATTGTGATTTTGAACATAAAAATTAGATGCTTTTATTTTAGGCCTTAATCTAACTATTAATTATATATAGTCCTGTAGTGATTTACTCTTAATCTTAAAAAATGAGAGATGATATGTAAGATATTAAAAATTGGTGTGACTCCATTAAAAATCAAAATTGAGATGGACCCAACAAAATTGAAATGAAAACCTTCCATTATCTAACAAATTGTCATTGCAAATATGGAGCTCTCCCATTTGTTTATCTTGGCCTTCCTATCGGGGCTTAGCCGAGGTCCAAACTCTTGTGGAAACCAATTATTGAAAAATTTAAGAGGAAATTGTCTAATTCAAAAAACAATATTTATTACTGGGAGGAAGGATTACGTTGATAAAAGCTTACCTTTTCAATATTTCAGTGTAATATATGTTGCTCTTCAGAATGTCGAAAATAGTGATGGAGAGGTTGGATAAAATCTGTAGGAAATTCTTATGGGAAGGGCAAGGTGATAAAAAGAAACTTCACTTAAAAAAGTTGAGTGAGGTGATTAAATCAAAATGGAGCGGAAGCTACGGTTTTAGGGTGTTTGGATAACAAAAATAAGGCTTTACTACCTAAATGATAATGGCGGTTTGGGGAGGAGAGGGATGCTCTATGGAGGAAAATCATTGCTTCAAATTATGGTGAGGATAGTCGAGGTTGGTGGCCAAATTCTGGGCCTCGATACCGTAGATCGGGATTGTGGGATGAGATTGTTTCAGTTGGAGATACTTCTAGTAAGAGTGGAGAAGTTTTGTTCAATGGGGTTAGTTTTATGGTGGGGGATGGGGGGCAAGTCTGTTTTTGGATAGATGATTGGATGAGAATGGATCTTTTGTACGGGTTATTCCCTATGGTCTTTAGAGTGGTATCAAATAAGGAGGCTTTTGTTAGTGATTATGTTGAGGAGAGGGAGGGTAGTTTTGTATGGACTATATCCATTAGGAAAACTCTTCGCCCTTTGGAGGAGGTTATGTTTGTAGAGCTACTTAAGATTTTTTCTAACTTTTCTTTTATGCAAAAACTCTAAGGATTCTCAAATTTGGAAGCCATTCACTTCTGGGGAACTCTCGAGAAGAGCTTTCTATTTAGCTCTAAAGGAGAACATGCATCATAGGTTTTCTTCTTTCTTGGTGTGGATGGGGCTGACACCTCTTTGAGTAAAGGCTTTTTATTGGCTAGCAGTTGCGTTCAAGGTTTCCATAGCTGATAATTTTAGAAGAAGAGGTCTATATTCAGCTCCACCTCATATCTCAGACAATTGTATGATGTGTTAAAAAGAAGATGAGACAGGTAGCCATCTATTCCTTCAATATAAGGTAGCGGTTACTGCTTGGAGTCATTTCATTGGAAGATGAGGGCTTGCTTGGTGTTTCCGAAAGACTATAGAGGAAGCGGCAGAGTCTTGGCTGGGAGGGCGTCTAGTTGGTTGTGGGCACATTTTATGGAGGTTGGTTTTTTTTTTTTCAATTTTATGGTCTATTTGGAGAAAAAGGAATGATAGAATCTTCAAAAGATCTTGATATTCTGTTGCTGATTTGATTACCACTATAGGTCTGATGATTGTAGAGTGGGCTTTACTTAAAAAAGAGTTCTCTAATTTTAGTTTTAGTGATATCATTTTTAATTATAAAGCTTGTATGAATTGTGGCCCTATTAAGGTGAAAAGGTTCATTTTTTGGTCTCCTCCCACCTTTAGTGTGTTTAAATTCAATGTTGATGGTGCTGCAAGAGGAAGGCCAGGGTCAGCGGGTATTGGTGGAGTGCTTTGTAACTATAAAGGTGAGGTTCTTTTCATGTTTTGAAAGCATATTTGTGAGTGTGATTCTAATGAAGTAAAGGTGCTGGTTATTTTAGAAGCTCTCTGTTGTTGTTTGAGGAACTTTGTCGGTACTCTAATAGTGGAGAGTAATTCTTCAAATGCTGCTGCATGGTTGATTGATCAAAAGGCATATCCTTGGAGATTCTAGTTTCACTTTAACAAAATTCAAGTTTTATTTTATTCTATCAATGTTGAAGTTCATCATATGCTCAAATCAGCAAATTTCATAGTAGGTGCATTAGATAAATAGGGTGTTGAGAAATTGTTATCTTGGAAAAGTTTTCGTATGTAATTATCTCTGTTGATAGGGTACAATACTTTGCACATTTTTCTCTCTTGCCGTTCTTTTAGCATTTTAATGAATTGTTGTTCCCCGTAAAAAAAAAATTGTCCATCTTTCATTTCACTCAAAGCCCCACCTCTTTGGTGGGTAACATCAACATGACATCCATAAAGCAAAAGAGGGCTCAACAAAGTGCGTCAAAACAAAAGAGACCACTTCAAAAGTGGGTGCTAGACTGATAGTGCTCAGATTAGGCTAACACGTAAAAAGAGCACTAATCCCAAGCTACCTTGAGTTGGGTAACTATAGATTCAATTATTTGCACGGAGCTCATATTTGCTTGATCATAACTATTCAAATCACAAGCGTCCATAAATGTCAGGTACTTTCTCAAATTTTACTCTAGCGACGACTATAGATATACACCATTGGCTTGATAATACTTTATATTAAATAAAACCAAAAAATATAAATTCTATTGGAATGAAATTTTGAAAATATAAATCATGCATCTGAATCAATGTGGACCCTTGATCAATTCTCATATGAAAAAAAATTGCCAATTTGATTTCACTGGACAGTTTCCCTGGGAAAAGAGACCGACGACTCTATCTTCTATTATTGTGTTGTGCTTCTTTATTTTAACGTGGGGCCCACTCACTTCAAAATACAACGACGGTTCTGTGGCCCGGCGTTACAGCTCACCTTTCCAACTGAAAAAGGAAACACTGCGCGCGTGAAGAATCCTCCGTACGCTTACTCTAAATCCCCACAGCAAAATCAAAAACCCTTGTAGCTCGCTCTCAACAAAACAAAACCCTCTCTCTCTCTCTCTCTCTCTCTCTCTCTCTCCATCTTCACTCTCGTTGCTCTCGCCATTCCAAATCCCCAATCGAAGCTGCTCTTACACTCTCACTTCCTTCTCTTCTCTGCAACGAAGATTTCACTGATAGCCGAAACTCTCTTTTGATTTGAGAGAGAAAGAGAGATTTCAGGTTCGTAACAGCCTCCGAATCCTCCATGACGCGTTTCAGATGTTTGATTTTTTTCCCATTCTGTTTGGTAGTAGGATCTCTAGTTGGAAGAAGAAGAAGAAGAAGGTAATTTTCAGCATTTCTCCATCCCTAACTCATTAGTTTTGATATAAATGATGGTAATGGAGGAAGCTGGTTGCTGGTCTGTTCTTCTTTTGCAACCCTAGATCCGAAAAGCGGAAAAATCCGACACCAAAGTGAAGACCCTACTTGAAATCCTAATTTCCGGTCGCCAACATCCATTATAGAGAGAGTCACTGTATATTAATGTACACTATTCTGTATGCAGTTTAGTATTATCATACTTATTTAAGTAGCGGACAAGATTGATGATTAGATTAAAGTGTCCGAGAGATGATGATTTTCATGTTCCTTCACAGATGAGAATGAATACTATTATGAATAGGGAGACCGGTGACATGGGCAGATCAATCCACAGTCCTTGTTCTCGCTAGTGTTTCTTTTCTGCTATTGTCACCATCTCCTCCTCCTCCTCCTCGTCATCAAAGCCTTATCAACTATGTTGTGGTCGATTACATAAATTTTGTTTCTCCGTTGTGTTCTATTGTCACTATCTACACTACCTTATCACCTTCACCCCTTAGCTCTTTAATAGTCATTTGTTGGAATCCATTTTACCATGAATTCTTAGCGCTTGAATTCTATGCATGCGAACATGCCTTAAGTACTAAACACTAACCAAAGTTGTTTTGATTTTGTCTTAAAAAAAAAAAAGAAAAGAAAAAAGAAAGAGTTGTTTGACTTTGACATGATTTATATGTTTATTATAAAATGCAACTGTGTGACAAAATTATGAATATTCTAGTCTCATTTCATCATGTGGATTAACGTTTCCTTTTAAATGATAATCGTGTGGATTTACTTGAAGTGCAGCATTTCATATTTCTTGCATGTGGCTAGGCTACAATGCATTTTTGCATTCACCATGCCCGTGGTTTATTTGCGTTTTGAGCTGGAGATTCTGGACTGTCCAAATCATAGAACCCTTCTGTTGGTGGAGGGTAGGCCTAAAATTGTACTCGATCAATGATAACAATTCAATATGTAACCATCAAATAGATGGTTAAGAAGAAAATACAGGCACAGGCGCACAGCTCCGTAGCTAAACCATCCAAACAGTGTGATT
The DNA here is from genome assembly GCA_037013555.1 of Sextonia rubra. Classification (NCBI taxonomy): domain Eukaryota; kingdom Viridiplantae; phylum Streptophyta; class Magnoliopsida; order Laurales; family Lauraceae; genus Sextonia; species Sextonia rubra. The sequence continues at coordinate 131,552,334 of JASUAD010000001.1, forward strand.
TACAGCATGATCAGTCCTTGATGGGCCCATGTGGGATGCATCTATTTGGCATGAGCGGTGGCAGTTCAATTTTGGGTGGATAATCATGAGACAGTTTAGTTTTTAGCCATTTCTGTATCTAAGTGTTTTACAACTCTGTTATAAGCTCATTACTACATATTGAAAAGGGTGCTAGAAAAATGCTTGGATTCATATTATTGGCATTCCATTTTAGGCAATGTTAGAAGTATTCAAATTATTATCGGCTAAATGTGTGTGTCATATGGGCCCCACTGTGGATGGGTGATGGACCAAAGATTTTCCCAATGAACAGTGTTCAGCCATCTGGCCAGTGGACTTACCTTTGGATGAGGACTGTTGGCTTGAATTTCACTTTAACTGCCCATTTGTTAGTTTTGATGGGTAAGCCTGGCTTAAGCATCATTGCCAATCCATGGTGGGGTCCACCAATTTTTTTTATACAGTTATGAGTACCCTGATGTGGTTATGAGTACAAATGTTATTATTCAGTTAGACGGCATTCTGTATTCTAGTATCTTTGTGTTCACTAATCGTTCTTGTTCTGTTATTGGAAGTCTTAATGTTCAAGGTTTTTATATATTTTAATTCATGTTGATCCTTTTGACAAACCATCATATTAATTTTGGGTATACTTATCTTAGTTCATCTCTTTACAGGTTTGATGGAATACAGTTCAGGAGAAGATTCAGAAATAAGTGATTCTGAAGTTCATGACTATTCAGACAAAGTATATGAGTCATTGAAGAAGGGAATATATAAGACAAGGTACTCTGAAGATTCTTTTAGATGTCCCTTTTGCATGGGCAAAAAGAAACAAGGTTATCACCATAAGGACCTACTTCAGCATGCATCTGGAATAGGTGCATCTCATAGAAAGGGGAAAGAAAAGGCTAACCATCTAGCCTTGGCAAAATATTTGAAGACAGACTTAGTTAGTGCATCACCGGCTTCGTTGGGACCCATTGTTAAATCAGAAGTTCGAGCTAAGCCTGTGCGAAATGCTGATGACGTGTTTGTTTGGCCTTGGATGGGAGTTCTTATGAACCTCCCAATTGAGTGGAATGGTGAAAAATATGTTGGAGAAAGTGCCGCAAGGGTGAAGGAACAGTTGTCTAAATTTCATCCCATCAAGGCTCATCCGTTATGGAACCACAGAGGTCACTTGGGGATTGCAATAATAGAATTTGGGAAGGATTGGACTGGATTTAAGGATGCGATGGCCTTTGAAAATTCCTTTGAAGTAGAGCATTTTGGGAAGAGAGAATGGAAAGAACGTAAGCACCGTGGATTAGATCTTTATGGCTGGGTGGCACGGGCTGATGACTACAATCCTGTTGGTCCTGTTGGGGATTACCTACGAAAAAATGGAGACCTTAAAACAGTGGCAGATCTTGAGCAAGCTGCATCACGACAGAATGATAATCTTGTGAAGAACCTGGCAAGTGAAATTGATGCTAAGAGTAAACAAGTGAAAGAACTGGAATGCAAGTATAACGAGACCAGTATGTCTTTAAGCAGCATGATGGAACAGAAAGATAAGATACTTCAAGATTACAATGAAAGTACGCAATCCTATTGAAATGTGTCACTTAGAAATTACAATTAGTATGCCCTCTTTTTTTTTTTTTGACTGACTGTTACATGTAAGCTCGTGCTCTCTCTCTCTCTCTCTCTCTCTTTCTCTCTAGGTTAGAGAGAGACTGTCCACACAGAACTTTTCATATAGTTTATAAGTGGACCACCTTTTGGGTCCACCTGGATGTTTGCCAAACTGCCAATCACAAAGTGAGGGGAGAAGGGAAGGAAACGTCAATTCATGGACCAGGGATGCCCAATTGGATCATTGTTGTTTTGGATTTTAAGGCCAAAAAGATTTCATCATCCCAGAGTAGAACCTTAGTGAAGTGTGACAAGTTTTTTTAATAGATGGTCAGCAATTTGATGCAACCTCCTCTTTTACCAGGGTTGTCTACTAACTACTCATGGTTGTTCTTTAGGGGTCGTTTGTTTTTCCCATTTACATATGTAAACACTACACATGGGAAATGGTTTCACACATTTTATGTTTGTTTGCAACATTTACACATGTGATGTGTAAATTAGATATGAATTTGATGTGTAAAATGTATGGGAAAAGGGGCTCTCCATTACACACCAAATCAGGTGTGAATCGATTACACAGCAACACCCAAAAGGCGCTGCTACAGTGCTTCAACGCCCAGGACGCCTTTTATTTTTTTTTTTTTAATTTTCTGGTGGTCACAATCAAGATCTGAACCGTCCAGAGTGTTTAGAAAGGCCAAAACGGCTATGAAAAAAATTTTCAGCCGTTGGATCTTCTTAAATTGTGAGATATTTATGCGTAAATTCTGACCGTTAATCGTCAATTCTGGATTTTCCTGGGGCCCATTTTCACGATCCGGACCGTTCATCTTGTTCAAAAGGCCATTTTCAGCTATGCGGTCAAATTTCAGGAGCTGATTCAAAATGGATCTTGAGATATCTTCAAAAAACATATCAGCCATTGGATGCAAACACTATTGTTACATAGTGTTGAACAGGCAGTCCACTTTTTTCAAATTTCTGGATCATCATAGAGTCAAATTCAAGATCTGAACCGTTGAGTCTCTTTAAAAGATCAAACACGAGTAGTAGATCAAATTTCAACCGTTGATCTTGCATATATTGTGAGATATTTACAAAAAATGATAGACCTTTTGATCTTCAATTCTAATTTTTGTGGACCTCTTTTTTCTAATCCAAACCGTTAATCTTCTTCAAAAGGCCAACAATGCTTATAATATTAAATATCATCACTTGATTCATTATGGATTTTTCAAAATTTGCAAAAAACTATAAAAAGACGTATAAACCATTGGTACAATAAAGATTCACATTGAAAGAGGTGTGAAAATAACAAACAATGAATTCTTTTTCACATGTGAGTCATTTACATATGTAAATGACTCACATGTGAATCATTTACATATGTAACGCATTTTCACATCACATGTGAAATTAACAAACGACACCTTAAGGTTCAATTCATTTCTGTTGAGTCAGACGAGTGTCATTTCCTATGATTGTGAGTGCCAGTTTAATGAAAAGGGCGTAGTGAATGGAATGAGGTTGGATTGATCATAAGTGGCCCCACGAGCTGGTAAATCTGTCACATACATGAGAGACAACCTGCTTATGAAAATTTGTACATGTGTACTCATGATCTGGTACGGCTTCCAACAAGCCTAGCTAGCTTGTCTGCCAACTCGATTCGGCTTGAGTTCAAGCTCCGTTTGTTTTCTCATGAACCAAGCTCAAACTTTGTTTGGAACTTGGCTTGTTATGATGCTCATCTATGTTCAACTTGAGCTACGCTTGTTAAGGGATCGACTTGGATTTGTGTGTAGTTATCATAAAGCATGTATTTGTTGAACAATACATAATATAGTTGGTTTTTCGTTTTTGTAAAATCAATTTAATTTGGGGATACTATTAAATATATTCAAGTTATAACATTTTAAACTTGCATTTAGTTATAAATTCTTGGAAAATAACTCTGCAGGGTGTAAAACATAAGAGATCATCGTATGCAGTGGAAATTTTTTGTATTAACCTTATTAAGCACCCAAAACATATAAATGACTCTTTTTAACACTTCTTTCATTGTTGAATTTTGAAGCCTCTAAATTTGCACCTGCTAACATCTAAGTAGATGGAAATTTAGGCACTTAATTCCTCAAACAAAGGCCTTTTGTTCCTTTACTTTCTTGATCTTTTTTAAGCAACAGTAGACCCATTTAGTGGTGTTTAAATGGTGCTCATGAAAGTGATAACAAAGAGAACTTTCTTGTATTCCGTAATATTAAGTTAGGCTTGCGTTGAGTTCAAAATTTAGATGTGTTGTGAGGCTGATCCTCAGCCTTAGTTGAGCTTGAGCTCAATTTAGTGATATTAAAGTAGCTCAACTCCACAGTACAAGCTACTTTTGGTGGGGTCTCTTCTCTTCTCTTGTTCTTCCCCATTGTTGTGGTGGTTTTTTGAGATTAGTATAGTTCTCTTATACTGTAAAGTTGGGTGTCACAACCCGAGCCCAGGAGATCAGGGGTTAGTAGAAACCTAACCGATGACACACGTACTCCCGTGCCTGTACACGTAGATCTGGTCTAAATGCACACGCACAAGGGAAGATTTAGACGTGCCAAATATGTACGCAGAAGCTGTAGGTATCAAATACAACACAAGAAATATGGGAACCCAGTATATAGATAAAAGATGACATATATAGATAACGGTGTCACAAAATGAATCCAAAATACATATACAATTCATGACTGGATCCAATCGTGCCAAATCACAAAATGAAGAAGACTCATATGCAATTTTGTCCATGACGCTCTCCGACGGAGTGACTACATCCACTTGTCTAGTCTGGATGGGATATCGGGGGCCTCCTTAGAAGTCTGGTTGACCGACGAGGGATCGGTCTGGGTATTTGAGCCTGCAACACCAAAGACAACTTGTGAAAACAACGATTCAGCAAAGTATAAGCAAGAACAAGTTAACACATGTTGTGTCTAATAGAATAAAGAACATAATGTAAATCATAACAAGTCAAGTTCGTATACTAAGCAGTCGTGCCGTAAATAAAGTATGCCATTTGAATCAAGGAATACGTGCTGTGTACATAACTAGTTGGCTACTACATTGCCATATGCTCCCAAAATAGGGATCTTATATCCGTGCTGAGAACACCATCGACCGGGCTAAGGTACAAATGGGTCTCGGGTTCCTGGGGTCCGGATTCCCCAAGACGTGTCCTTACTGCAGCAAGGCCATATAACTACACCAAATTCACGTCGTTGGGATCCTCTGACCATACAGAGTCAATCATGTACTAAACCTTGAGTAGATCATGACAAGCATCTCATACGAGCATATTCAAGAACATATCTTATACGTGCAAGCTTAAGAACATACGTGTATACTCAAGGTGCTGGAAACATAGTAAAGAAGTCAACAATTTGATGTTAAATAAACAAATCAATCATGCTAAAGAGTGGAGATCAATGATCATACTACAAGATGCCATGTAAGCAATTCTAATCGTATTGAATCAAGTTTATTTACTATCCAACCCTCATCTAATTATCCAGTGTTTCTAACCGTGCATGATGATGTAGTTTTAAGTCCTCAGATGCACCGTTGTCTAGTGTTGCATTGCATCATTGGGTGCACCAAAGTTCCTTAAACCTACACCCATGGGGAGGTGCTTAACAACTGGATAACGAACATGAATGATTTGCAGCCCTCGAGATCATTCCCGTATATTATCATGCTCCGTTGGGCAAGTCGAGGTTGCCTACCTTCTATTTCAGAGGCCTACAAGTCTCATTTCTTTCCTAACTTTCTTACTGTTCAGGTCTTCCAACTCAGCCGTGGGTGACCTTATGGCTTAGCCGTAGAAGGCTTTACGGCTTAACCGTGGCTGGGCCATAAAAGAGTTGTTGATTTGCATACTCTCAGTTATTTTCAGACACACCCTGTATTGATCTACGGCTGGGTCACGGTGGGTCTTATGACTTAGCCATAGTGCAAGTTACGGTTCAGCCGTAGCACATTTCACGGCTTAGCCGTGCATGCTCTAGGTCGATTTCTGAATCAATTACAGAAAAGTTGTAAGGACATAAAAAGAGCAAAACCACAGCAGAGATAGGGAGAATGAGCTCGAATTGGGCTGTAACCATACTGTACATGCAAAATCATGAGAATTATTCAAATTCAAGCATATATCAATATGGGTTCATACAACTTATGCTTATACTTGCCTCAAGTGAGTTCAAACACGCGAATAGCTGTCCTTAGGCTCACATCCCACATCCAAACACTCTTCGAATCCCCCATGCATGTAGAGAAAGGAAACATGAAAAGGACGTGAGTGCAACTCAAGAAATAAGGTGGAGGAGAAGAAGACTTAAAAAGCAAAAGCTCATCTTAAACTCACCACAAAAGAGAAATCAAGAGTCAAGGGCACAACTTCCTCTTCCTTGGCTTGATCGAGAAGGAGAAGAATTGAGAGGGAGAGAGATGGAGACTCCAACATGAGAGAAGAGAAGAGAATGAGAGAGAAGAGTCAGTGGAGGTTGCCTTATCTACGATAAGGATGAGGGAAATTGTAAGAAAGGCCAAGAGTTAAGGCTAATTACAGTTCGAGTCAAATCCGAGTCCAACAGAAACATACAACATCTTTTGCCAATGACGTAGTTACAGAAGTTAACGAGCTCAATGAAAGACACGTGTTGACACCAAGATGATGCGTGAATGACGATGTCTGATAAAAGCTAAAATTACGAAAAAGGGCTTGGTCTACCTAATCCAGGTCAAACACAACCCAACTACCTATCCATGACCCGCAACAAAATCAAAACAAAAGCAAAACACACCGAACAGCTAAAGCATCATTAAGCAGTCACTAATCGGGGTTAAGCTGGGTCGGAGTGTTACATTGGGTTTATCCCCTTTTGAGCAATACAAAGTTATCATTTAAAAAAAATAAAAATAAAAACCTCCACAGTACAAGCTACCCCTTCTTACATGTTTGGCCAAGAATAAATCCTTTGTTTTCCTGAAATTCTTCAATATGATGTTTTTGGTTCCTTTATCATTGAAGTCCTTTAGTGGTTGGACTCCTTGGTTTTCCTAAGGTCGGAAAAAACACTAGAGAGAGAGAGAGAGAGAGTCTGGAAGAAACGGGAATATGGTTGTGTATCCTAGGGTGGGGCAGCGATCTCTATTTATTTAACAACATTTGGCTTGACAAATTACAAAAAAAAAAAAAAAACCGCCTATGTTTTCTACTAATTACATAGAGACCCATACCGCTGGTTGAATTACAAATAAGTTTTATTCTCTTTTCTTAACAAGATTGCTAACTAGGATGACTGCCATTGATTTGCACCTGCGGGGTGAGGAATGCCAAAGTGGTTGGTGTGGGGCAGTGAGTGTGAGGGTATGGAACAATTTGCTCCTACTGAAAGTCACCTATAGCTTTTATAGTATGGCCTTTTCAGGCCCACTTATGATCTATTCAACCCTTTCACTCAATTTCCTCCAATCAATTGGCACCTTTCTCTTATTATTATTATTATTCAATTGAATATTGAAAAACCACTGTTAAGGAAGCAGAATAATTTAGGACTGATGGGCCTATTTTTAGAGTAAGTGGTTGTCAACACTGATTGGCCTCATTTTACCCAAACCTAATACTAATCATCCTCCCCAACTAATTACCCTCCCTACTTCACTGTCACCTGCAAACCAGCTGCCTTTCTATCTATATCTGGGTTTAAGACCTTTTCATCTAAAAACCATAGTTATGAACATCAAATCATAAATTATTTTTAGGAACCCCTAACTAATGCATAGATGCCTCTTGCTTTCTTGGCCAACCATCCTAATCAACAATTTTGTCACTTGCAAACTGGCTGTTGAATATAATTTATATATAGAGAGAGCTACATTCCTTTTCTAAGTATTTATTTCTTGCATGTCTCGTTTACAGAAATCAATAAAATGCAACGGATAGCACAGGATCACAATCGTAAAGTTTTATTGGAAAATGAAAAGCTCAGATATGAGTTGGAAAAACAACAGAAAGAGTATGAGCAGCAGCGTAGAGAATTGGATAAGCGTAAGGCTGAGACTGATATTGAGAGAAGGAAACTCACTGATGAGAAGCAAAAGGTAATGCTGCTATTAAAAGTTCTATTTATATTGAATTTGTTTATTTTTTTTATTGGTTATTTGACGTTTATGGTTACTAGACATGTGAAAAAGAAAGGGTGAACATATACCTGTGCTGACACTATACAAGCATGGGCCTCACTTCTTGCCACATTGTGTACCTTGCAATTCTTTGTGAAACACTATAGAGGTACATGCTCCTATACATTAGATCTCACTAGTAGGGCTTCCATTGTCAGTATTTCTTCAACTTCATCATGTGTCCTTACTCATAGTATAAGCTCTTGAAAATTATACGGTCTTTGATGCATTTGTGATGTTAGATAGACTTGAGATTCAGAACTCAGGCATCTTTTGCACTTGATAGAACCTACAATCAGCATCAACAGACAGGAGTACGGAGTCTTCACCTAACACCAAAAGCTGGAAGCAAAGAGGTTGAAAAGTTGTGTGAAAATGTACGTATTGAAGGCTTTGTGCCTTTGGAGGCATCACAGAGACAAAAACTAGTTCTCCCCATTTTTGTCTAATAGCCCTTTTATGATATTTCTCATATTGCGCCACTGAGTTATTTCTAGTTTTACCCAATTCATCTTCTCTATACTATGATCAGCTAAACTTGCACTCTCTATATTCTTCGGTTTGCTAATTTTTCAACACATTTGACTAAAAAAACCTTTCTCCGAAGTTCTAGATTATTATTATTGGTATTATTCTCGTCATTTTTTATTCTTTGCTTCTTGTCTAATCAATGAGTACCAAATAAGGTTTCCAATTGGCTTGGATCTAGCCTGATTGTCCAAGTTCATTTAAGCAGGAATGGGCAAGATGTTGAGTTTGATTGGCTAGACTAAGATCCACATTTAGGATCCAAACCCCCTTGATGAGTTGAACTTAGGCCTTGCTGTTTGGATCTTAATTGGCCTGCTTCATCCTAGTATATCAATATGTAAAATATAGCAGTTGAGTAAATTAGTCTATAGATGCTGCGATATACATAGAAGGATAGGGGAAAAAGGAAGAAGGGGGTGAGAAAAACTGGAGAGTGATGCTAAAAGATGGGTCCCAAATAGGCCACCTTATCATCCTCATCCTCACCTTCCTCTCATTAGATGGCGGCAAAAGTGGCGCCTCTAATTGGTTAGGTTGACGGCCAATTTGCATCTTGCGAGCAGAAGGCCTTGTTTTGGTGGCGTGAAAAAAGAAGACTGTAGATCCTTCTCCTCATACTTTTGTCTTCTCTTCATTTTCTGTCTTTTCAGCTGAATTTGGTTTATAACTTCTGGGGCTCCTTTGTGATGGCTATGAACCTGGCTTTCAATAAAAAGAATGTCATTTACACCTTGTAGTTGTTTGGTGGACTTGGGCTTGGGTGTTGTAGGCACTTGGGCTGGAGACCTGAAACCCTAATGAATTCAGGCATTTTAATGGGCAAACTTGTGCCTATTCTTTTAATGAATGACTTGAACCTAGGGTTGTGGACTGAAAGTCGACTCGGGCCTTTACAATATAATAGGACTCATGCTTAGGTACATGTAGGTCTTGCTTGTTGACAGCCTTAATACCGTATAAGTTGCAAGCAACATAAACAATGGAATGTCATCTTGTATATCCGGGCTCGAAACAGACCCTTGGTATTGGTGGAATCCAGCTCCTTTTCCTTTCCTGTTGGTTAGGCAATGTATAGTCAACTTGGAAGTTGGAACTCACCCTTTTAGCGCATAATTCTCACACTTACTACTCCCTGCTTATCTTTTTATATAATCTATAGGAATGCATCTTTCTTCAATGTCTGTCACTAGGAATGCATCTTTCTTCAATGCCTGTTAAGTTAATTGCTTTGTTACCTTATGTAAGACTTCTAATTAATGCAAACAGTAAGTAAAATCCCCCATCACCATCAACCAAAGGAGAAACTGCTTCTGTGGTAGATCTACCTGCCGTAAATGCAAACTAATTTTCTGAAATATTTGATTGCTGTTGTGAGTTGCTCTATTTCTGTACTGAATTTGATGGTGTGGATATCTTGGTAGTCTGCACGACACCAAATATCTCCATTGCTCTTGTGGTGTTGCGTGTATTGTGCTTTCTCCATTATGATTGTGCTTCTCCATTATTAGGCATTCTTGTTGAACTCAAAATTCTGTTGAACACTCTGAATGACCCATCAACTTTAATTTCACTGAAACCCATTTTTTAATAGGTATACAACCATTTGGTCCTAGTGCCCTAATTTTTTTAATCTTAAGTGGGGCTGTATGTACTTTTGTTCTAGTTATTATAAAATGTGATTTTGGTGTTTTGTTTTCGTTTTTGTGTGTGTGTGTATGTTGTTTTTGTTTTTGTTTTTTTTTTTTTTTTTCGTGTGTGTGTGTGTGTGTGTGTTGTTTTTGTTTTTGCTTTTGTTTTTTTTTTTTTTTTTTTTGTGTGTGTGTGTGTGGTTTGTATTGGCCTTTAATTATAATTTTTCCCTTAGTAGTTAGTACTGTACTGAGTGCATATGTTTTAAAGATACTATCATACTAGGAGTGTTTATGTGTGAGGTAATAGGGGGAGGGGAAGCCAACACAAAATTTGAAAAAAAAAAAAAATACTGGTTATATTCATAAAGTTCACAAATAAATGTGATAAGGCTTCTATGATGATGCTATATCACAAATCACCCAAAGCGTATAGAACTTTTTTAAAGCTAATTTAAGATAAAAGAGCTCTATTCATGTGGACCACCCCACCCTGTAATGTGCCTGGTGTGTATGGGAAATTCACTAGTTGTCCAATCATTATTTGAATCATTGAAAAAAAATGCACTTTATCAAAAGGATAGAAGCTTTAAAACTTCAAGCCCTTGAATTCATAGGGGACCACTTTTAGCCCAACCCTAGACCTTTCTGTCTCCTTCCCCAACCCCTCTCCTGTGATGGATAGTGATGGTCTGCATCTAAGAGGGATCCACACATGCCCACACAATTCTATATTATCGACAAGTTTCATTATCAATTTGTTAATGTACACTGTTGGATTGGTCAGTTGCAAAACTCATGATTTTTTTTTCTCATGTGTCTTCACACCACCCTAGACCTTTCCGTCTCCTTCCCCAACCCCTCTCCTGTGATGGATAGTGTTGGTATGCATCTAAGAGGGATCTGCACATGCTCACACAATTCTATATTATCGACAAGTTTCATTATCAATATGTTAATGTACACTGTTGGATTGGTCAGTTGTAAAACTCATGATTTTTTTTTCTCATGAGTCTTCACACCATCAATCCTTTACCTCTCCCCTAATTGTAGAATGCCTTAACCAGGATTGGCCATGTGTAATATAGGTGATCTCCACCTAGCAGGAGAATGTTGTAACTACTGCACTAGTCGCTGGTTCGTGAAACACATGCTTAATGATTTTTTGTTTTTGTCTTTTGCGTATGTATTGTTATCAATTATAATTCGTTGTTGTTTTATTTTGTTTACAAGAAAGGATTTATATGTAATAGATAGCAGCTGTTGCTATAGTATGTTGCACACATGCTTGACTGCAATTTTATCGGGTGACTGCTTGTGAGGGGGAAATGACTACTGTGAAACAGCTGCTGCATTATGCTTTGCAAAAAAAAATGTAGTAATGTAGTAGCTGGCACTCACTGACTAAGCACCTTGATTCTAGCCACTGTGCACTTGACAACCTTGCGTGCATGTGAACTAGCAAGCAAACCTTCCCAAATATCAGTCTAACCATTAGACCAACACTAACTCAAAAGCTATGCGCACATGTATGCACACACCACAAGAAGGGAGAACACAGAAATGAGAGCTTCTTTAGTGATTCCTCAAATTCGTTTGTTGCAGATGAATGTAGAGAATCCTATTTATAGCCTTACTCTATAAAATAAATGATTGAAACTGAACTCTATGTCACCAATTCCTCAAGATAAGAACCTTCTAAACACTTCTATAAAAACTTCTACATGACTCCTTACCATATTTCTTTTTTCGATAATGTGATTCGAACCCACAACCTCAAGGTTTCAATATTGAGCACCTTCCAATGTGCCATGTGGTTTTGTCTACAGAAGTCACCATATTCCTAGACTTATATACATCATTTTAGAATACTCTACACATATCTATAATCTTCAAGGATCACCTAGATGTTTGTACAATATTCAGGAATCAAAACTTCACCAGTCTCTTAGATTTTCCAGACCCTCCGAGATCTTTGTTGATCAATCCAGGGTGATGACTCAAGATGTGCGACTCTAGTAAGCCTCCATTCATGTCATTGCACCATGGGCCATGAGCATGTGTCATGGCTTTGCTGATTGGTGTATGAAGATGCTTGATCTTGTATCCTTTTCCTATATTTGTGCAGAATGCAATGCGAAATGATTCTCTTCAAAGGGCAACATTGGAGCAGAAGAAGGCTGATGAAAATGTATTGAGGCTGGTGGAAGAGCAGAAGGTGCGTATACTTAGTTTATTTATATCTTACGAGTGAACATCAGCCTTAACTAATCATTTTTATACCGAATATATGTTTTTATTTGATTTATGTTCTCACTGGAATATAAATATGCAGAGGGAAAAAGAAGCTGCTTTGATGAGAATACTAAAGTTAGAGGAACAGCTGGATAATAAACAAGCATTGGAGCTAGAAATTGAACAATTAAAGGGTAAGCTACAAGTGATGAAGCACATGGGGTCTGATGATGACTCTGTCAAGAAGAAGATGGAAGAAATGGAAGAGGAACTCAAAGATAAAATGGGAGAAATGGAGGACCTAGAGTCATTGAACCAAACACTTTTGGTAAAAGAGCGTAGAAGCAACGATGAGCTACAGGCAGCTCGTAAAGAGTTGATTTCTGTATGTATTCATCATTCTTTTAAGATGGAATTTAAATCAGGCTGTGAAGGAGCAATTCCTATTTTAATGTGACACGTTTATTCAACATCATGTTCCCTGTGATTTTACTTGCTATAACAACTCTCATGCCTTCTAGGGTCTCCATGAGCTATTGGGTGGGCGTTCACTAATTGGCATCAAGAAAATGGGAGAACTAGACACAAAGCCATTTCTAGGTGCTTGTAAACAGAAATTTTCAGCTGATGAAGCAGCAGTTAAGTCAGCAGAGTTATGCTCCTTATGGGAAGATCGTATAAAAGATCCCCATTGGCACCCTTTTAAGATGGTCACAGTGGGAGAGGAAACTCAGGTATGTCAATCTGAGAGTTCCCTCAAGTACTATCATATTTTCTCTTTTCATCTTGTCCACAAATTGATCTTATGCTAAACAAGTTCTGCTATAATTTCCAAGATTGGGTTTATTTGAATTTTGAGTAGAAAAGAATTCACTCACAGGGCCCCACAGAAATGGGATGGGGTTCAATTATGATGATGTTTATTCAATCCTCATAGGGATCCCGGGGGAGATGACTCAGAGAATCTTCTCATATGTGCATCCCTCTAGGCCACTAATCTACCTGCACATCATGCATCTTCACATTTATTAAGGTTTTTGACATTTATGCTCGTGTTGGATGCCACCATACTGATGTCTGTCGAAAAATATTGCTCGCATCTGCCTTCTGCAGCGAGTAATAGATGACAATGACGAAAAGTTAAAGGAGCTAAAGGATGAGTTTGGGGATGAAGTTCACCAGGCTGTAGTTACGGCATTATTGGAGATTGCGGAGTACAACCCTAGTGGGGGTTATGTTGTTCAAGAACTATGGAATTTCAAAGAAGGAAGGAAAGCAACATTAAAAGAGGTCATACAATACATATTGAAGCAATGGAAGACCCATAAGCGGAAGAGGTGAGCCTTCTCATCTGTAGCTTCATTCCAGTTGCATATATGTTAGCATGACACAGTTAAATCGTCTTGTTGTAAATCATTTTTGAAGGTGAAGAGGAATGTAGGCAACTGGAGATATTTTCCATTTGAGAAAAAAGATGGACTGATTGACAGAATTTATCCATTTGAATTCATGCACTTTTAGAGTTATTACTGTGTTGCCTGTTTGAAAGTAGTGTGATTGATGGGACTCGACATCATTTTCCCAGGCTCTAGAGGGCCATTAGGCCCTAACCCTGCATGACAGCAGGTCAGTCATACCATTGATGTAGCAGCCAAAAAGACAGTTTGTGTGGCTTTTTAGAGAGAGGAAATGGTTCTGGTAGGTGTTTAGGATGAATTTGAGCTTGGGTCTGTGTGTAGTATGGAGATTTTTTTTTATTTTCTTTTCATTTTTTACTACTATGTGTAATATGTTTCATTTTTTTGACTCCCGAACTTTCTGCGTCTTCAAGAATCAATAGTTGCACTAATTTAGTGCTTAAATCCACTTCTATTTATCAATGTGCTTATAATTCATTTTACTCCAATAAATAGTTGCACTAATTAGGCCTGGCCTGGCTCAAATTTGAATCATAGGCCCAAACCCTGCCCTGGCCCGAATCAGGCCACAAATGCTCAGCTAGAGGCCAGCCCGTATTTTAAAAAATAGTATAAGCCTAAGCCCGGGTTGATAGTTTTATATAAAAGAAAAGGAAGCCTAAGCAACCCAGTGTAGTGTAGTTGGTTGTGTGTACATGGACTGATGGACAGGACGTCATCTGCTCAAGTCACGTTCTTACCACAAATGCATTGGTTTTGCTTAGACTCTCTCCCTCAATAGGGCTGGGCGGTGGCTGGGCTTTGGCTTTCCAACACTGAACCCAGGCCAGACCCATATGTTAAATGGGCCTATATTTTTGGACCAAGCCTGTTCCTTTACTAAAACATAAGGTTCAAGCCCAGCCCAAAGCAGGGATTTAATTCTTGATTCCATTAGGAGATAATAAATGAAACATCAACTAAATTAGATGTAACTATATTTCACATTAACTACATTAACTATAACTTTGAGCCCGATCGAATGCAATGAATAGGACTTCAATATAGTGAACAATTAAAGATCTCACAACAATGCGGTCTCTGCATGACATTGCGGGTTTGATATATGCTCATGAATTTTTCCAGTTAATGTGAAAAGAATTGAAATGGTTCTATTCAACATTTTTTTCTTTTGGATAATTTTCATATTTTTGTCAATACATATTGGTTTTTTTCCAGTTAATATTAAAAGAATTGAAATCCTTCTATTCAACTTGTTTTTTTTTTTTTTTGGGATAATTTCCATATTTTTTTCAATACATATTGGTTTTCCTAACAGATGTAGCCACCAATGCTAGCATTTTGAACCATGGGAAAAATAAATTTTCATGTCCTCTCTTAAGTCCTTAGATTGGAAGAGATGATAGGGTTTTACAAAAACACATTTTATAATTATAATATGTCTCAACTCTTAAGGGAGTTATTTAAAATTCATCTGGTTTTTCCTTTTTTTTTTGGAGAAATAAGTTTTTCAATTTTTGTATGGCAAGTTACTCAACCCATACAAGTTACCCTTACCAATGGACTCATGTCTTTTTTTTCTATCCATTCTTAATGCTGGTTTTCTATCTCAAGTCATTTTTGGTTACTTTGAAGTTACTTCCAAGAGTGCTGGTAATTTTTGTTCGTCAAATATCTGTTTTCTTTTTTGGAGAAGAAGAATTTCAAGTTAATTGCTATAATTCCTTTGGACTAGATGGAAACCCAGAATGGACTACACTCATCACTGGTTGTCACCGGTAAAAGAGAAGTGTTTGAAATGTAAAAATGAGAGAGGAAACTCGCCGGCGGAAAGGGAATAGCTGAATGTCCTGATTTGAAATAACTTTATAAAACTTAAGTCCTGATTTTTTTATCCAGTTTTGAAATCTCTCAAAAAAGTAGGGGTTAAATCTTCTTTTTTTTTTTTTTTAACTTTTTCTAAAGCTAACTTGCTAAATGCTAACTCATGTTCAAACACAAACCTTCAACAGTAACTATCAGAAATATTAAATACTCATGACTTTCATTCATTAACCTAAAACAGCACAGTATCCTTCAAAACTTGAGTGTCCCATCCTACCCACTTGACACACGTGATAGATGGCCCCACCATGGCTGGGGATAGAGTCCGCTGGAAGCAGGATATGGGGCCTCGAAACATATATTGTTGAAACAAAAAAACAATGCGGTGATAGAGAGAGAGAGAGAGAGAGAGAGAGAGAGAGAGAGTAGACCCGCAATAAAAGAGAGACCTATACCAGTAGGGTTCAGTAGAAGATTAGCAATAGTCTTGGCAGCGAGGATCTTAAGAGCAGTGACGGACCTACTAGAATATTTTGACTTCCTGTGCATTTGATTATGATAAGATGTGCTTGTTTGTGCGTTATCAACAATTTCCAAAGGCATCATTTAGACAACATGGTGTAGTAACTCATCATCATCGAACTCGTACCACACAGTTTGACTGGTTCGAAACCATTGTATGGTCTCTTCGAAGGCATCCTCTATCTTAATTATTCTATTTTTCAGCAGTGGCAGTGCAAATAATTTTTTATAAGCTTAGAAAAAAGAAATATAAATTTTATAATCTCTATTAAAAAGCATATATAAAAGAAAATCTAGCATATTCATATTAATGTTCTAATAAAACCATTCAAATACTTAAATAAATCAATCTAATTCGTGTGCCATTACATATTAATTTCATATTTAATCAAATTTCACAAATGAAAAGAACATATTCCAAAAAACCAAATGAATAAAAGATACTAACTGAACATTACATTGAAGCACATAGGAAAATGAGATTTAGGTTTGGCCGGTTGGGATTTATATTAGGGATTTAGAGTTTTATGATTTGATTGATTTCGGTTTTGAGAGAGACATGTATATTACTTGAAGGGTTTTTTGAACACCTAGAGTAAATTAGCAGCGCCAGGCAGTCAGGTATAGATAGACAAGAGGGAGATTGGGAGAAAAATAACAAAGTCATGAAAGGGAATGATGGCTTTTCACGGTTTTCATGTCTTAAAAAGGAAAAATAAAACAAATTCCTCCTTAAAACGGGAAAAAGGAAATGAAGATGGTGCAGCTAGTAGTCTTTTGCTCCTTGTTCTTCTTCTTTCTTCTTCTCTCTCTCTCTCTCCCTCTCTCTCTCAATCGGTGGCTTTGATGAAGAATAAAGAATTGGTTTAGGGCTTGTGACTTTTACTTAAAATTTTTAAAAAATTACACTTAGCCCCTTAAGGGTAGTCACTATTCTTTTTTTAGGTTGCCAGAACCTATCTTAACAAAAATTTTAAAAAAAAATTATATTGACTTTTTCCAATCCAGAGTTGACAACATGGACTCTATGTGCAATCACCACTGTTCTACAGCAGACAGTCTAAAAAAAAATTTTCCATCTTTGATGGCTTTCCTTAATTTGTAAAGTCCTTGAAACAGTTCCTTGGAACTCCTTGCAACAACCTTTCTTTTATACTCTTGATCCTCCAACTTATACGTCTCTACGTCCTTGAGCATCCTCTCAATTACCTTGTTGCTTAGGCAATACTTAACATTATTGATAACGATATCCATTTAAAATGCATTGAATATATCACCAATAACAATAGACACGCAAAGAGCCATCATCATCATCAAAGCTTTGTCTTAACTATTAAATATTCATTTAGAATGCACTGAATATATCACCAACAACAATATATATGCAAAGAGTCATCGTCATCAACAAAGCCTTTTCCTAATTATGTTGGGGTCAACTACATTAATTTTGTTTTTTCATTATGATCTATCATGAGCTAGACATATAATGAGTAAGAAAAAAGAAAAAATTGAATTGAAAATCCTCTACTTTAATATATAATAATAAGACTTAAGTATTGACTCAAAGTTTGGTTAAAACTGTTATAGGTAGGTATCTAGTCAAAAAACCATGACCCATAGTTAAATAACTTGATATAGAGTGATTTTCTTAATCAATCAAGTAAATAATTCGTCCATAATATAATCATACATAATTGTCCATATACAATCTCTTAAGCAGTAAAATATGACTTAAATCTTTAAAAAAACATCTTTTAAAAACCTTAAAGAATACTTTTAAAAAAATTCAGCAACTCCTCCTATACTTTTTACGTAGTGTAAATTAGCCAAACATCCTTGCCAGAATAGTTTTATGAAGTCCAATCTACACACAAAAGTTACTAAGGCATATAGTCCTACAACTTAGACTTATTTCAGGCGGACCTCCCTAATTGGCCAGCTCATCTTTTTTAATGACTAATTTGCCCTTCAATAATTACTTTTGTGTTTTGAATTCCAAAACTATGAAATTCCATAAATTTTGTTCACAATATATGTTTTTTTTTAAAAATGGTATATTTGGAACTTACTCATCGAGACCTTTCAAATAACACCTATGTTGCATATGAAATTCTAAAAAAAAATTATCAAAATTTATCTAAAATTTGCGTCAAAGCAAAACTAATATAAATCTCTGCAAAACTTATATAAATTTATTCAAAACTCATTTAACTTTTGCAAAACTAATATAAAAAACTAAACAGTTTTTGTCAAAAAGTTTGAAATGGGTAGACTAGTTTAATTATCTTATTTTTTAATGAAATTTGGAGAATTTAAAGTTCAGCATGTAGTCTTTCATATCCCAAATTTTTAGTTCAAAATAATTTCAGGAAGTGGGTGAACCAGAGGCTTAAATATGCTGAATTTTACCTCAAAGCAAAACTAAACAATTTTTAGCAAAAATTTGAAATAGGTAGACCAGTTTAATTATATTATTTTTCAGTAAAATTTGGACAATTAAAGTTTAGCAAGTAATCTTTTAACTCCTAGAATCTCATGCGAAAACAATTTCGGAAAGTAGGTGAACTAGAGGCTTAAACTTGGGCTGTCAATCAAACTGTGCGCAACTCATGAATTTCTTCAAAACTTGTATAACTTTCTGCAAAACTCATATAAAAAACTAAATAGTTTTTGGTAAAATGTTTGAAATGGGTAGACCAGTCTAATCATCTTATTTTTCAATGAAATTTGGGAAATTTAAAGTTTAGCATATAGCCTTTCATATCCCCAAATTTTAGGTCAAAATAATTTCGTAAAGTGGGTGAACCAGAGGCCTACACATAGGTCGTTAGTCAAACTGTAAGTAGAACTTTTGCACAGCAACTCATAAATTTTGTTCAAACTCATATAAATTTTGTTCAACTCATAGAGATTATGTTCAAACTCAAATAAATTTAATTGAGTTTAATCAAAATTTAGCTGACCTAAGCGCTTCACTTCTTCTTCTTCTTCCATTTTTCCCTCCCATCTCTCATTCCTACCTCAACTGGATTCTGAGAAATCCAGCCAACCAACCCAAATGCTCTAAACAAGTATATCCAAACACCCAGATCCTACAAACTAAAAACCCAAATGCTCTAAACAAGTATATCCAAACACCCAGATCCTACAAACTAAAAACCCAAATGCACATACTCCCAAAAAATGAAAACCCAAATGCCCAAACACTCCTTACATGGAACCAAAATACCCAAACAACATCCATGATGAATTGATCTTCTCTTGCGTTATTTCCCTACATCTTCTGTATTGTTAGTCGATTTTATTTGACCAGCACATGTAATATGCTCAGTTCCTGCATCTTTTGTATTGTTTTTCTAGTCCATTTGACCATCACATATAATATGCTTAGTTCCTGCATCTTCTGTATTCTTTTTCAATTCCAGTTGACCAGCACATTTATTATGCTCAGTTGGAGGTCTCTCCTTCATCACAATTCCTTCAAGAATCCCGTTGTCACCAAAATCACTAAAAAATTCTACGGTTTGGACATGTGTTGCAGCTAAAATGTAACTAAGAAATGTCCTGGAGGGCAAAGGCACTTGGTTTGCATCTCAAATATCTGTGATTTTTTTAACACTAGATCCGCCCTGTTGTTGATACTCCCTCAACAGTCACTAGCCCTTCAGTGGTTAATGCACAACTAAATTCGCTTGAGGGTTTGGGATTTTGTTGCTGCTGCATCATTACTGTTTCCGGTCACCATCGCCCTCACTGCTCCCTGCCTTGCCACCTCTGTTGGACATATGTGGTCCTCATGACCACATATCTAATATTTTGGGGCCCACAGCTTGAGCCCACTAATTTAAGATGCTTTCCCCTTTTGTTTTTTTGGTTTTACTATATATAACTTGGATTCAGTTTTAGTAAGCCCAATCAATTAAGATATCTTGGTTGACTAATCTTTGAGGAATTAAGGAAACTTATCTTTAATGATTTCTTTGATGGGAAGAAATCTCTCTAGGGTTTATCTATAATAGTGGTTTTTTGGTCCTCTCTCTTAACCCACGAGATCTGAAAAGTACCCATAAACTCTCATACATCTTAGAGTGGGTGATGAGGGAGATAGGAGAAAACCTTATTTAAGAATCAAAATCTACTTATCATCAAGATCATGGCGCAAGGTATGCATTTATTTTCTTGAAATCATATATTGTTTAATGCATAAATCTAGATCCTTAGGTTTGATGTTTTATTGCAAACCCTATTAGATCTTACAATGGTATCAAAGCTTTCTGATTTATGTATTCAACACTAATTATGATTCAAATAACAATGGATGTGAGATTTAAGCTTTTCATTATTCTCTGTTGTGTGTGGTTATGATCACATGTTAGATGATCCCGGTCCGTATTCTTGCATGTCTGATTGAGTTCAATATTTTCCAACATATCACGTGAATAGATTGGCTTATCTTAGATTGATCACGCATAGCCGAACATGTTGGAATCAAATTTTTCCATCCCGTGTTGTCAAGTTGTTTCACGTTTTCCTATGCAAGTGTACCCCATGTAAGGAATGCCAGAATATAAATTTGGCCTGGGCATTGGTTTGCTGGATTCATGATATTTATGTTTCAAGGTATGATGATGAACTGATTGTAGTATAATACTAATAAAGGACAAAAGGTCAAAAGGGCTATTGTGTTCCAAAATTAATTTCTTTCGCGTTAAGTCTTCATTTCTGTGCCAACCAGGCACTAACACTCCAACCCATGAATTGTTATTCACAAAATTATGACGCCTTGATATGAAAAGACGGGATCCATCATGATCTGTTGTTGCTCATTTATACCTTTATTTTAATATTTTTATTTTATTTTTATTTTACCATCATCAAACAATCAATCCATGCTCTCTTGCATATCTGAATGAGAATATATATATATATATTTCAATCGCAAGGGTTAAATTACACACATGATAAGATACAATATTCCGTGATCAACAATCACATAGCATCCTATAATTTTAGTTAATGTTGTGCTTTGATTTGATCAATTTTAAAAAGTGGGACCCACATAGTTGTTTAATCTCATTTATTCTTATTAGGGGGCCTCATGCTATCTCGAGTGTGCATTGCATACAGTTATAGAGACATGCCATCATGTGTTTCTGTTTTGTTTTTCATTCGTGACCCCCGTTGCCCTAATGATATATATTTTGGCATAATTATCATTATTATATTTTACCGATTCTATTCATGGAATTAATATTCTGTGGGCTTGGAGTATGTTTTATCAATGCCCGATTTAAGTGAATTTTGGTAAAACTTTATTGATTATGTTGGGATTGTTCGATTTGCTTGCTATAATTTTCATTAGTTATTTTCTAATTTTTTTGTTGGAGGGTCTTCATTATTTATTAATGAGATTGGATTTTATGTCACATTTATTGGGTTTTACAATCTTTGGGTCATTTTATTTAAACCCATGAAAAGTGTCTATGAATATTCGGGATCCATAATAACGAAATATTCCATAATTGTATCTTTAATTCATAGACCTATCAAACTATCATAACATTTGATAATATGGATGAATTTTGGAGAAATCATGACCCAATATTTTCATATTCACCATTAGTGACATTATAACCACTCTAAATTAGACTCCTTCATGTCATTTATAAATGCTATTAAATTCAATTGATACTTATAGTTTTAAGTAATGCGGTAGTCACTAAAGTGGCCCTATTATGAAAGATTTATAGGTATCACTTGAAAGTTAAGAACCCTAATACTATTTATTGTGTAAGGATAATAGCATTAGACTTGCGATCTTAAATTAGGAGAGTGAGAATTGGCCCAAAGGTTCGATTGCCACTTAACTAGTTGTAAGATGAAATAAGGTAACTTGATATATGTATCTAATTGGAAATTGTTCCTATACCCAAAAGTATAAAGCCTAGCGAACTGCGTTCATATTATCACGTTAGCCTTATGGATGAATGGTTTTCATTCACGAGTAATCCTATTTGCATGTTGTAAGTCTTGACCCAAAGGAGGGACTTTGATGATGTACTGGATCACTCACCAGATTTGTTTCATTTATATAAATAGTCATTCTGGATTTCTGTTTTAGCGTGAACTCAAAGCATTTAAGTAAATTGAGCATTTTTCTTTTTCCCCTTTATGTTTTCAGCGTTGACCCCTACTACCTTAAATGGACACCTCTCAAACATACCAATGTTGAATGGATCAAACTTTACTGATTGGAAAGAAGAGCTTTTAATAACCTTGGGTTGCCTTAACTTGGACACTGCATTATTGGAACCCAAGCCCGCTGATCTTACTGAAGATAGCTCTCAAACTCAGAGAGCATACTATGAAAAATGGAGCAAGGTCAATCGATTGAGTCTTATGATGATTAAAAGGTCCATTGCAAAAAATATTCGTGGGTCAATTCCTGATAATGAAAATGCTAAGGCCTATCTTGAATCAGTGGAACAACAATTTCAAGCATCAGATAAGGCTTTGGCAGCTACTTTGATTGCCAAATTATCTTCTATGAAATATAATTGATTTAGCAGGATCAGGGAACATATTATGCATATGAGGGATATAGCGGCCCAACTCAATTCTCTTAAAATGACAATTTATGAGAATTATATAGTCCAATTTATTTTGAATTCTTTGCCCCCTTTATTTGGTCCTTTTAAAATTTCATATAACACCCAAAATGACAAATGGACTATGAATGAGTTGGTTTCTATATGTGTTCAAGAAGAAGGCAGACTTAGACAGGAAGGGCAGCTACAGAAAGTAAATCTTGTCTCTTACAACCCTTTAAATAAGAAAGGGTTTTCCAAGAGTAAGAAACACTTGAAGAAACAAGACAAGAAATTTGCTCCGAGTGACCAAATTGGGAAGAAAGACAGTGAACCAAGGTGGTTCTTTTGCCGTAAAAAGGGACATATCAAGAAAGACTGCTTGAAGAGACAAAAATGGTTTGAATCTAGAGGGCTTTCACTCAAGCCGGAGTCCAAGTAATGACCAAAGAAACATTTTTATGGGGAACCGGTTGGAGGCAGAAGTGAAAGCGGTGGGGACTTGCAGACTGATTCTTGATTCTGGATTCCCGTTGAACCTTAATACCACGTTTTACGTTCATACAATAGGTAGAAATTTAATTTCTTTATCTAGACTTGATTTAGAAGGTTATACCTTCTCTTTTGGACAAAGTACTTTGAGTATTTATAAAAATCAAGTTTTAGTTTGTGGTGGTATTTTATGTGATGGTCTATATAAGTTGAATCTAGATTCACATTTTGCTAGTTCTTTACTTACCATGCATGAGAATAATTTTATGAATGTTGGTGTTAAGAGAGGAATTTTTACTGAAAACTCTTCGAGCTTGTGGCATAAAAGACTTGGACACATCCCCCTTGAGAGATTAAAAAGACTAGTAAATGACGGAGTATTGAGAGCTCTAGATTTTACTGATTTTGGTATTTGTATAAACTGCATTAAAGGCAAGACTTGTAGCTAAGGGATTTACTCAAAAGGAAAATATTGATTATAAAGAGACCTTTTCACCAGTTTCTTCAAAGGACTCTTTTCAAATCATAATGGCATTTGTAGCTCATTTTAATCTAGAGTTACATCAAATGGATGTGAAAACAACATTCTTAAATGGAAATTTATTTGAAGAGGTATATATGAAACAACTAGAAGGCTTTCAGGAAAAAGGAAAAGAAAATCTAGTTTGTAGATTAAAGAAATCTATATATGGGCTTAAACAAGCTTCAAGGCAATGGTATATTAAGTTCAATGATATCATTACTTCCTTTGGGTTTAAGGAAAACATTGTTGATCAATGTATATACCTGAAAATCAGTGGGAGCAAGTTTATTATTTTAGTTATGTATGTAGATGACATTCTACTTGCTAGTAATCATCTAGGCCTATTGTGTGCAACAAAGGAATACTTCACAAAGAATTTTGAAATGAAAGATATGGGCGAAGCATCCTTTGTACTTGGAATCGAGATTTTCAGAGATAGGTCTGGAGGTGTACTAGGATTATCACAGAAAGCCTACATTAATAGAATTCTTGAAAGATTCAATATGCAGAACTGTTCTGGAGGTAAAACACCTATATCAAGAGGTGATCGATTCTCCAAAGATCAATGTCCCAAAAATGACCTCGAGAGACATCAGATGTGGGAAATCCCATTTGCTTCAATTGTAGGAAGTCTCCTGTATGCTCAGACTTGTAAACGTCCATATATCAGTTTTGCAGTTAGCATGCTAGGTAAATATCAGTCTAACCCTGGCATGACTCATTGGAAGGCAGCAAAGAAAGTCATGCGATATTTACAAGGGACTAAAGAACATATGCTCACTTATAGCAAATCTGATCACTTGGAAATGATTGGATATTCAGATTCAGATTTTGCTGGGTACCTTGATATAAGGAGATCTACATCAGGATACATTTTTCTCCTTGCTGGTGGGGCTGTTTCGTGGAAAAGCATTAAACAGACTACAACTGCTTCTTCTACATTTCAAGCTGAATTTGTGGCATGCTTTGAGGCCACTAATCAAGCTGTATGGATACGGAATTTCATTTCAGAGCTTCAGATTATGGACTCCATTTCTAAGCCGCTAAAAATTTATTGTGATAACACCTCAGCTGTTCGTTTCTCCAAAAATGACAAGAGTTCAAGCGCTGCAAAACACTTTCAGATAAAATATCTTGCCGTTAAAGAAAAGGCTCGGAATAATATTGTGTCTATAGAGCAAATTAGTACAAAGCTCATGATTGCAGATCCTATGACTAAAGCATTACTGGCAGAGGCCTATAATGATCATGTTAGAGAAATGGGTCTCATTGGGCTACCTTAATGTATGTGGTTGAAAGGATTTCTGCTTATTTATTTGACACTTTAGTTGATAAATTTTCATTAATGATAATTTTGTTCTCTTGCTTATTTTGTGTGTACCATTTATTAATTATTGAAGAGCAAGATAAACTTAATTTGGACCATTAACTAGGAATTTTTTGTACACTCCTATTATTTTCCTTGATTTATGACTTAATTAAATGACATTACTAATGTTGTGGTACATGGAAGGAATTATGTCGTCTATTTGATGTTTGACCGCCATGATCCACATTATTGATTTCATTTAATTACAGTATATTAGAATTAGCATAAACAAGATTGACTGGGCTATTTTTTCAAATGAGTGGCCACTCATTGGGATTTAAAAATTTAGTCGAATCCAAATTTAGTCATAAAAAATATATATTTTTTCAAAAAATTTTTTTTTTCAAAATTTATATATATTATAATAAAAGATGGATTGTTTTCTATATGGTCGTCATGACCAAGTGGGAGATCACATATGTGTGGTCATTCAGACCAAGTGGGAGATTGTTGGACATATGTGGTCCTCATGACCACATGTCTAATATTTTGGGGACAGCAGCTTGAGCCCACTAATTTAAGATGCTTTCCCCTTTTGTTTTTTTGGTTTTACTATATATAACTTGGATTCAGTTTAGTAAGCCCAATCAATTAAGATATCTTGGTTGACTAATCTTTGAGGAATTAAGGAAACTTATCTTTAATGGTTTCTTTGATGGGAAGAAATCTCTTTAGGGTTTATTTATAAAGGTGGTTTTCCGGTCCTCTCTCTTAACTCACGAGATCTGAAAAGTACCCATTAACTCTCACGCATCTTGGAGTGGGTGATAAGGGAGATAGGAGAAAACCCTATTTGAGAATCAAAATCTACTTATCATCAAGATCATGGTGCAAGGTATGCATTTATTTTCTTGAAATCATATATTGTTTAATGCATAAATCTAGATCCTTAGGTTTGATGTTTTATTGCAAACCCTATTAGATCTTACAACCTCTGGTTGCAAAAACATGTAACAAGGAAGGTGTTTTGGACTTTTTAAGTGCTTAAATTTGAATAAAGGACCTCTTCCTCTATGACAAAACATTATGAATCTTTCGCTATTAAATAAAATTTTGAAGGACCTATCGCCGAATGCCCTATTAAGTAAGTCACAGATCAAGCAATTCCAAATCATTTTTACATGAGTCAAATATGGATTGACCCTCACTTTCAAATAACCACCCATAATATAATCCTTATGGATAACAATTTGTACTTCACAAGTTTTTCAAAGTAATATACATGTGTTAATCTAATTTTCGCATAGGCCAATAATAATTAACTTTGAAATGAGTGGCCGCATTGAATTACACCTAAAAAAAACTTTTATGATTGATATGATGTATGTTGGACAACTTGGGTTATGATGTACGTATGACAAGTTTCAAGTTGAGCGTGTAACTCATTCAATAAAAGAATTTTAAGCTCATTTATTAAAATAACTTTGATATAGCTGATTAAAAATATCGAAAACTAAACATGGTTGTGTAATTTAGTTTGACACATTATAACAATGTAGCAATGATGCTGCATACATTATTTTTTTTATATTAGCTAATTATTAAAGATTCATAAAATGAATATATTATGACTATGTTCATAATATATTAAAAGTGTCATGAATCTATTGTGATAAGACAAAATGACATTTATGCATAATTTATGAATGATGGCACAACTATATAAGATACATCTTCCATATTCTCTCTTACATTCATATACACATGCTCAAATATTTTTGAAATAATGAGACAACAATTAATTTCTGAAATTCATGAGAAAATTATTGAGATGTCGGAAGAAAACTAAATAATAAGGTAATTTTTTTATTAGAAAGTCATTTATGAATTAAAGTTAGGATAATCTGAGTGACTTTCTTCTTTTATACCATTTTTTAAAATTTTGCAAGACGTGAATATTATGAAACTATTTAGATCTCATCATAGTTTGGTTAAATTTTGTAATGTTTTAATTTTTTAAATAAATTAAAATAAAGCAAATTGGCATTTTGAAAATCTCGAAAATGAAATAATAAGTTGGAATTTGTTCAAATATCCAAGCACAACCCAAGTGCTCAAATTTAAAGTCAAGCTCAGGCCAAATCGAGCTGGGCCGGATATGGGCTCATGCTGGCCTAATCCATGAAGACCTTTAAATAAGAAAATATAAATATAGATTGATTGATTAGAGATAGTGGAAGATTGGGCTCTCTAAAAAAAACTCTTTTTAGATTGACCTAATTTTTTTGACCAAGCTTGGCCTAAATATAGTCGGTACAATCTAGTTCGTAATTGAAATCAAGGTTTTCAATTCAAAAATTCTATGTTTCAATTCAAAATTTTTATCTTTCGACTCTACTAATCCTCTTGTATTTTCTTTTGCATTCTTTGGCATTTACTAGTCAGATTTGTGATCTGTAGTTGTATAGTTGAAATTTGAGAGGAGATTTAACAAGAGGCCATGTTTTTTTAGTTTTGTTTTAAGATTTTGAGTTAGGTTTTTCAATTCAAAAGTTCCATCCTTTAATTCAGAAATTCTGTCTTTTACTCTACTAATCCTCATTTTCAAATCTAGATTGAAGAAAAGGTTGTGATTTTTTTTTTTGAGTTAGGTTTTTCAATTGATCCAAAATTCATTTTGATAATGGATCAGGTTCTCATTTCACTATCGATCATCTCCAAGTGCAGTCGCAGCAAATGGATAAGGTGTGGAAGGTTTTGTTTTTTAATTTTAACTAAGGTTGTGATTTTCTGGTTTCATTCCTTATAAAGATTTTAACTTTCTTGTTCTACCACAGCCACCTAGAAAAAAGATGGACATCCTCCACAGTAGGGGTGGCTCGACCATTAGGCAAGAAAAGCTCTTACTTCAGGCCCCCCAAAAAATAAGGCCCCCCGAAAAGCAATTCTCATCTTTTTTTTCAATAAAAAAAATAAGGCCTCACAAAAGTAATTGAAACAAGTTAAATCTTTTTAAATAAAAAAAAAGTAATTGTCATCATTTTGTTTCTCCTAAAGAATAAGTCCTTAGAAAAGTAATTAAAGCAACTACCATCTTTTTATATTCCAAAAAAAAAAAATGCTAACTTTTCATATTTCAAAAAAAAAAAAAACTAAAGCCCATTTTTACTATTGGGAAAATATTGTCATTAAAAGAAAAAAGAAAACCCTAAAATCACAACAAGCAAGAAATCTTTTTCTGTTATAAAAATCCTATAGTTTGCACTTTTTTACCCCTACATTTGTGTTGCTTGATATCCTTAGAAGACAACTTTAAATATAATCTTTCTTTTTTTTTCATATTTAAGAAGTTGCATCAAATTCAAACGTAATCCACATTATAATCTTTGTATCCAACTATGATAAATCATTAAATTAAGTTCTATGGTTCTATGCTTTAAAAATTTTTTTAATTCCAAGCTCATGTTATATGTTTATTGTAGTTGTGCTCATTTTATTTGTAAATATAACTAGTTATAATTTATAAATATTAAATATGTCTGTAGAAAAATATTGACAATACTTGTAATTGTTGCTTCTACAAAAAAAAGCTTTTCAAAAATAAAATTGATAAAATCCTAATTTAGATCAACAATTTTACAAGAAAGATTAAGTGGATTAGCCATACTATCAATTAAAAAAGATATGTTAGCAAAATTTGAATATAAAAACTTAATTAGTAACATTGCATTACAAAAAATGAAAAAAATTAAATTTTAAATAAAATATTATAATAGTATTAAAAAAAATGTCTCATTTAGGATTGTCGCTTTAGGCTTCTAATTGTCTCGAGGGAGCCTTGCTTTTGGTTCTTACGTAGAATATCAGAGAATGAAGTGTTTCCCACCTCAGTGAAAACATCAACTATCAGGTTGTTGATTTGAATTCATTGAAGTAAGAAACATGGCGAAAATTGTGACCTTTTCATTTGTTAAGATCAAAATCTTTAGTTACAGTGCTGTGGTGGAATGGGGGAAGGTCACAGTGCTGAACCAATTGGAAGTGGAATGGGCGAAGGACTTGACAGAGAATTTTTGGATGTAGTCTTCTTATTGGATTTAAGAAATATTTAAACCAGTAGTCATCTGGGAGGAGAGGGGAGGAGAAGAAGATGAGGTGAAGGCGTAATGGAATGGAGGAGAAGTGAGGAATGTAGATATGTCGATGCCTGTTGTTTGATACTTTGCACTTTCACACATACCAACCACTGCCCTTATTTTTACCTGTAGCTGGCCCTTGGCCTTATTTATCCTATCGAAGAATAATAACTGAAATGTCTTTGAAACTAGATTCATGTGTGTTATCAATGTTGGAAAAATGGGTTTTTAACTTTGGTTTTTAGGCAACAATGGACCATCATAATTGTAGGTCCCACACATCTTTTGAGGCGGGTCCAAGTGTTAACGTGTTCTCTTTCCATGAGGAGATTAAATCCAAACCATTATTCATTAAAAACCATTAAGATATGAATGAGAAATTGATCCCCATGAGGCGGGTCGGGTTGGGTTGGGTTAAGTCAAAAGCCCATAACCCAATATGGGTTGGATCTTGTGCCTAACCCGTGAGCTCTTTAAAGAAGATGTCTTTTTGTCAAAAGACATAGTATCCTTTCTGGAATGGATGTGTCTTTTCTCTTTGCATCCATTCTAAAATGGATGTATCTTTTTCCTTCACATCCCCTTTGAAATGGATGTGTTTTTTCTCTTTGCATCCCCTCGATCAATGAATGTGTCTAATATTGGTGACTATTGACTGTTCATGAATAGTCACTAGTTCACCTATTTATAGCCCACCTTGAATTACATTGATTACTGCATAATTTTTCCTTCCTGCATCCTGTCATTTGTGTTGAGAGAAAGTTGAAAAACACTGTTCTGTTAGCTGACATTGAAGATTGTAGTACTACTGTTACTGCATGTTAATCATTGTATTCTGAGAGACAAACGTCCATGCACTGTGAGCACCGCAGGGAGGACGAATTTTATCTTAAAGATATAGTGTTAACTACTAGCCTTAATTGTCAAAATTTTCTATTTTGACTTTACTTTATGTAAGTTCGAATTTATAAGTTCCTTTTTATGCTACCGTGGTTTTTCTGCATTTTTGAGCAGTTGATGTAATCACAATAGGACTCTAAGTCCCTTACAATCAATTGTATTTTTTATTTCTCTCTAAGAAATGTTCTTTTTACTAGTGGTCTCTTTTCGCTGATTTCTTTGACTTTCCCTAATGACCAGTAACTCATGCATATTTGAAATTCTAAATTGGAACTTGCCTCAAAATTTGAGGATGCACTGATTGACTCGGTTGCTATTTTAAAACTGTTTTATAATTTTAATAGCTATTATTATTAGGAAGTAACGAGTACCTTCACCTATGCTTTCATGTTTATAAAGTGGAGATGAAGTGCATATGCTTTTTCTTTTTTTTTTAATTGTGGTTGTTGCATTTATTGTTGAATTTTTTTTTTTGCTTATCAATAATTTCATTTCATTTCATAATAACATATGCATATCTTAGATAAATGTCTATTGCTTTTCAACCTTTCTAGCCATATTGCCATATTCATAAAGTGTGGATGGATAAGGTGTGGAAGGTTTTGTTTTTCAATTTCAACTTCAGTTGTGATTTCCTTCTTTCATTCTAATTTGAACTTTCCTATTGTGCCACAGCCACCTAAAAAGCAGGTGGGCATCTTCCTTATACAACAGGCAGGAAGAATAAGATGAAAAACATGAAGCTAAAAGGTACCAAATCTTTTATGAAGAAGATGAGGAAGAGGAGGAACAAATGGGGAAAAGGAGGATTAGCCTTGAAGTGGAAATCGACGTCAAGAAGAATGCAAGTGGACCAAGGAAGAGGAAAACAGTTTAGCATATGCTGTGTTAGAGAGGGTCCTCCCCCCAAAGGGGACTAAAAGACATGACTATTGGGAACCTATTTCTGAAATGCTACAACACAACATAGCAGGGTGCGAAAAGAAAAGGGGTAAGATCAAAAGTCTTTACCAACAACAGCACTGTGGTGGTAGGGATAAAGCTGGACCAAGTGGAAGTGGAAGTGGAAGGGACGGAGCTAGACCGAGTGGAATTGGAATGGGTGACAGGCGACGAACAATTTCTTACTGTTGTTGGGAGTTTTCTCACTGGATTTGAGAAGTATCTTAAGCAGATAGCAGTCAATACAATTAGGGAGGAGAGGGAATAATGGAGTTAGGATTTATTTGTTTGATAATAATAAATATATGTAGATGCTTGGCGTTAGGATTTATTTGTTTGATGCTTCTACTTTCAGACATACGCATTGCTATTTTCCCTACAGAAGAATAAATTCACATGTTTGCCTCAAAATTTGAGGTCGCTCAGATTGACTCGATTGCTATCTTTGAACTATTTTTTGTTTTTAATATCTATTATTATTAAGAACTAGTGAGTATCTTCGGCTATGCTCTCTGCTTATAAAGTGGAGATGAAGTGTCGATGCTCGTTCTTTTTTTAAAATTGTAATGGTTGCATTTATTGTTGAATTTTCTCATGCTTATCAGTAATTTCATTTCATTTCATAATAACATGTACATATATGGTCTGATTGTCTATTGCTTTTCAACCTTTCTAATTCACCTTATATCTCTTTGCCTCTTCTTTACTTTGCTAGCAAGAGGCAAGTTGGTGATGTATTCATTAGTCATCACGACCTAAAATTTTTATATATTAAGCTGATTGGTTTCAATTGAATTCAATTGATCAAATTAGACATTTGATTTTGACCTACCATGACTTTTAAAAGCTCTTCAACCTCTTCCTCTAAATAAATCCTCCACACAACTCATTCGGCGCTTCATCCCCAACTTTAAAAAAAAAACGTTTCATCTACATTTCTCGCCAGCTCTATAAAAACCGTCATGGCCGTTTGATCTCCCAAATCCGCCTTAGCCATTTCATCTCCATGGCTATACCTATCAATAAATTATGCATTTACTAACTTCCTTGGCCATGGCGTTTTCATCCCCAACTTTTATTCTCGCTGCCATTACCGTGTGCAATTCAGAAACAGCTGGAAAATAGTACTTCAAAAACATACAATTGTATAGCCCTCTCAGCACGTCACTCTTTTCATCATAAGTTTATACTGAATCAAGAGAGGGTGTAAATGCAAAGCTTGAGAGATGGCGGAGGGTATTAGAATCTAGAGGCTTTAAAATAAGTTGTACAAAGACAGAATATATGGATTGCAATTTCAGTGTCAAAATTGAAACCCATAAGATACCACGTAAAGATTCTTTTCGGTACCTAGGCTCGATGATTAGTAAGGATGGGGAGATTGACGAAAATGTGGAGCATAGGATAAGAGCTGGATGGCTAAAGTGGAGACAAGCTTCGGAAGTACTTTGTGATAGACAAATGCTAACAAAATTGAAGGAAAAATTTTACAGGACAGTGGTTAGACCAGCTATGACATATGGAGCAGAATGTTGGCCAATTAAGAAGACACATATTCATAAGATGGATGTAGCTATTTATACTTAATAGAGTACATAACTCATCCCTTTTATACAATTGGCTATTTATACTTAATAGAGTACATAACTCATCCCTTTTATATCCAACCTTCTCTAAAATGTTATCTAATATTATTGAGGACTGGGCTCCATCCGATAGAGAATATTGAAAAGCATTTTCATTGCCTTTATTAATACCTTTAGGTTTTGTTAAGAACCATTAGCGAAAGAAACTTAATATGGAATTAGAGCCAATCGGTTGTGAGTTCGAATATCTGGAAGAATGACTTGACTAAAAAAAATGAGTATTATTAAAAGTGTGCCGACTGGTTCCACTTAAGGGGGGAGTATTGAGGAGTGAGCTTTACTGGATGAAAAATATTGAAAAGTATTTTCTCTGCTCTATTAATACCTTGAGGTTTTGGTACCAATGAATAGCAAAAGAAACTTAATAGATGCCTGATTACATTTCCATACATAATCCTTATTACGTTTCATCTACATTTCTCGCCAGCTCTATAAAAACCGTCATGGCCGTTTGATCTCCTTAGCCATTTCATCTCCATGGCTATACATATCAATAAATTATGCATTTACTAACTTCCTTGGCCATGGCGTTTTCATCCCCAACTTTTATTCTCGCTGCCATTACCGTGTGCAATTCAGAAACAGCTGGAAAATAGTACTTCAAAAACATACAATTGTATAGCCCTCTCAGCACGTCACTCTTTTCATCATAATCTCCAAAACCATCGGCCCTCTCCTTGCCTCCAAAGCCCTCTGCTGTTTAGAGGCCTCTGCTCGACCCTACTTTAAAGCTGCATCAAACACTTTTAGACACTTCCAAGTCTTCTACCAAGTCCACGGGATCTAGGCCAAAGGTACAACATCCCTTTAAATTACTCTTCTTATGTTTTTTCTTGCTGGTTGTATATTGTTTTTTTTTTCCTCCAGATTTAATCACATCTATTGTGCAGGCGGTGGTTGTCAATTTGCTGCAGTGACCAATTCTGTTGCAACTTGTGCTTCTTTCTACTGGTTTTATGTTGATGTTTTTTTCTCCGGAACTTATCAAATCTATGTGCAAGTGGTGTTGGTAGATATATGCCGCAGTGATCAATTGTGCTGCAAATGAGAGAATATTACTTGAAAGGGTTTTACATAGTTTCGATTGGTTTTGTGTGCAAGTGTTGTTTGAGACAATGACACCGTGAATGATTTTGATGCTAATGTGATAATATTACTTAAAAGGTTTCTGCATGTTTTTTTTAATTCAATATCTGAACCGTATTGTTGAGTCTCAAGTTTTTACATTTGAAGCCCTTTCCCAAATGGTAGCTTCATAATCAGCTTTGGCATGCCATCACTGTTGTGGTCGTCATACTTATTGTAATCAACTAAGCTTCATGAATGATATGATTATCCAGGCACAGCCATCAAATTTCAAACCACTAAACACGCATAGGAATGTCAACATGAGAATTTCTGCATGAATAAGACTTTAAAAGTTCTGATGACCCATTAAAAAGATGATATCTGTCCTACTTTGAAGGTCCTTTTTCTCATCAAACCTCTTCATGATTTCTAATTTTTTAATGGAATTTGAAGATTATTTTTTTTTTCTATCATTTTGCCATATCTATCTATTAAGATGATTGAAAAACACTATATTCTTGTGCAACTGGAATCAACAACTTGTTGTGCCGTGTGTGCAAACACAACCAAGATCAACCAATCACCACACAAGAAGACAAGAAGATTTACGTAGTTCGGCAAAGATACCTACGTCCACGGGAAACCAATTTCCACTAGGTTCTCCTCCAATCTGTGAAACCACAGCCTTGGAATCTCAGCCTTTCTGATTGACTTCTCTAGGGTTACAGATTACATCTCATATATATAACCAGTACATCCTTATCCCCAAGAACTCTATCTCAAGAAAAAAGGAAAGTCCTAACCCATTAGAAAACTACTATTTAACAAAATAGGAAATTCCTAATATATTAGGAAACCACCCTAGACATAGAACCCAAACATGGTCTGGACCCACATGGCCAACACAAATTGCTCAAATGTGATGAGCCAATCTATTTATTTGTCAACTCCACCAACAACTTATTGTTTCTAGGCAGTTTAGCAATTAATTTTCAGATGTTTGTGATATATCCAAGCAAAACTACATAAGAGGAATGACCTAGGAATCATTGAATTGCTGCCATTGATAGCGGCCAGGGTGGATACTGCATCCGAACCCATAGCTCCTATCTCCAGCCAGGGATCAATCCCTTAGGCTATTTTCACATCTCCTGGCCACTGGGCCAATTGAGAAAATAAACTTGGTCAATGAGTCACAAAACTTCACTGCTTGCAAGTCCAATGTAAAGTTGCCTACACACAGCATGTGACTCAAGCAACAGCATTTCATGGTGATTCAATCAAACATCAGACCTTTATTGTACATATAAACACATCTATAGTGTTAATTTCATGGTTGGGCATGCTGGTCCTAAATAAGAAAAAGGTTTATTCTAATTATAAAAATAATCAATTGCAACTATAGACATCATAGGTTGGTGATGGAAGGTTAGGAACTTGAGACTCATTTTACATTTCCTCTTTACTAATAAATCTCCTTTTTTTAATCTAGCCCACTACTAGGATACTTTGCATTGAAAATATTCCCACGCTTGTAAATCATTTAGGAACATCTCTCTACGTTATTATAAACCATTCTAGAGGAGTTCTATCTATCTACATCTCTCCACTTTGGAAGATTATCATTCTAGCGAAGTTAGCATATACATCTCCCTCAAAATTCCTTACATATAGAGAAACCTACAAGTACTCCCGTGCACGCATACTTAGACCTGATCCAAGTATACACACACAAGAGATACTTACACGTGCAAGCAAGATGTACGCGGAATCTGTAAGTATCATTGCATAAGCAAAGCAGATGCAGAAAGGAATCATAACTACAAAAGATTATAATAATTACAAAATGTACAAACAAAATGGGAACAGTTGCTAAAGGCAAAATACAAGGCATAACCCAAAAACCCTGGTATAAAAATTTATGCAGGCCCCATATGCATAAGATGAGAAACTGATGCCATACAAGACCGCTCTCCAAAGGAGGGATCAAATCCGCTCCTTTAACTTTGACTGAGTCTCCCGGACCTCTCCTGGAGTCTAGCCGATCGATGAGGGGTCGATAAAGGGATCTAAGCCT
Organism: Sextonia rubra; assembly: GCA_037013555.1. Lineage (NCBI taxonomy): Eukaryota > Viridiplantae > Streptophyta > Magnoliopsida > Laurales > Lauraceae > Sextonia > Sextonia rubra. Next base: position 131,588,014 of record JASUAD010000001.1, read on the forward strand.
GCAACACCAAGAACAACTAATGAGTACGACGACTCAGCGAAGCAAAAGCAACAATAAGGTAACACGCGCTGTATCTAGCAGAGCAATTAACAATTAACTATGCATAGAGATCATGTTCGTATACTAGGCAAGTCGGTATAACAATAAGCATGCTTTCAGAATCATGAAACAGATAAACTAGCTAGGTGGCTACTACATTTGCCATATTCTTTTTATCGAGAGCAGTCAGGACGAGAACACCATCGACTGGGCCAGGGTACGAATAGGTCTCTGGTTCCCAGGGTTCGGAATCGCATGACAGGAGCACTCTGCAGAAACAACAAACAGTCTACGCCAAAGTCAACTCCATCGGGTATCTTGAGGTTGAGGCTGAGTAGAGCTAGACAGACAGGATTGGTCATATGGCATGATGCACGTCAATCAATGTCAATTAGTTGGTCAGACAGTACAGTACGGTGCAGTACATGTAGTAAATAATACATTGTGTGCATCACACGAAAAGCAATCACTAAGCTCAAGTCTTGTTGTATCATTACAAACGAACAATTACAAGTCAAACAAGAATAAGAACATAGAAGATAATAATCGAAAGCAATATGCGATGCAAGTTAAAGTATGACTCTGAATCAAGGTTGTTTACTAGCCAACCTTAAGTTAGTTGTCCAATGTTTTTAGCCAGGCATGATGATGTATTTTTAAGTTATTCGATACACAGTTGTTCAATTTATGAATATTGCAATGTATCAATAATTGTATATTGAAGTCCCTTAAACCAACACCCATTGGGAGGTACTTAACAAATGGACAATGCACATGAAAAAGTCACAGCCTTAAAGACCATTCATGCGATTTTTACATTCCATTGGGCAAGTTTAGGTTACTTACATTCTAGCTCGAAGGCCCTACTAGGTCTCTTTATTAAACCTATATTTTAAATTCATTTCTCAGTAGTTGTATGGCTTAACCGTAGGTGAACGTACGGCTTAGCCGTAGGTGTACGCACGGCTTAGCCGAGGTTCCCCTTACTGTTCATCCGCGTTTACAGCTTAGCTTTATTTTGTTCTACGGCTCAGCCGTATTTTGTTCTACGGCTAGAGTACGGCTTCGCCGTAGCATCTGTCACGACTTCGACATGGCTGGACCGTAGAATTTTCGACTCTCGGGAGATTTAGCCATAAACTGACCTATGGCTAGGTCACGGCTAGCCTACGGCTAAGCTGTAGATCATTCTACAGCTTAGCCATAGCCTTACCATAGTATAAGAGCTGATTTTTCAGCTCTCAAGACATTGAGCCGTAAAACCTTACGGCTTAGCCGTAAGTTTCAACAACTGAACTTCTAAACCTGTTACAGAAAACTAGAATTCGCACACAAAATGGACTTATGATAACAACAAGTGCAAACTAACATACAAGGGCTGTAAAATTATCAAACCATGCAAGAGTAATAAGAATAAAACCAATCAAACCATCATCAACAAGTGTTCATCCAAATTGTGCTTATACTTGCCTCAACTGGGCTCAAATACACGAACAGTTGTTCTAAGGCTCAAATCCGACTTCAATCCCACTGTTCTACCACCCATGCATATAAAAGAAGAAGAAAACGTTGAACACATGCAATAACTGATGAGAAGAAGAAAGAGAAGAAGAAAAAAACCAAGAACCCAACTTACCTTAATCCAAAAGAGAAAGGGTTTGCAAACTAGGTGCACAAGATCTCCCTTTCTTAGACTTGATCAACAAGAAGAAACAAGAAGAGAAGAAGCAACGAGAAGAGGAAAGAGAGAAACCAACGTGATTAAAGAGAAGAGGGAGAGAGTCGGTGGATATATATATATATAAGATAAGGATTAAGAAAGTTAGAAGAAAGTCCAATAGTTAACACTAATTATAGTTCCAGTCAAATGACGGTCCAATGGAAACAAATGACGTCTCTTGCATGTGAAGCAGTTACAGAAATTAACGAGCTCAACGAAAGACACATGTTGACTCCCAAAATGATGTATGAATGACAACGTCTTATAAAATCTAAAATTACGAAAAAGGGCTTATGTCTACCTAAACCAGGTCAAACTCAATACAACTACCTATCCATGACCCGAAACATAATTCTAAATAAGAAAACAACATGCACGAAATTAATCCACTGAAAACTAACCACAAAGAGGGTTAATTAAACGTTAAACCACGTTAAGTTGGGCCAGAGTGTTACACTATGGGCACATCCATGGAACATGGGTTTCAGCCACACGTGTCACGTCAGCTTCTTTTGAGGGCTAGCCAATGGTGGACAAATATGAACTATCCTCATTTATAGCTGATGCAAGTTTACATAAAAAATGATATACCTTCTATAAAAAAATATATTTTTTTGTTACATTGAAATATTATATAATAATTCTACAATTCTTAATTAATACTTTCTATACAGGACAGTGAGCTGGTTAAAGTGACAGAGAAGATCCAAAGTGTTCTCTGGAAGTCTTTCATTTTCTATTTTAAATTGAATAAAAACAAAAACATTGATCAGAATCAAATATATCCAGTCACAAAGCTGACTGACATAGATTATGTAGCAGAGTTAAAGCATTTGTTATCACTCATATCGCAACGTTGATTTACAATTGATCAGTTTAAATTTTGAAACAAAGTGAAAGAAAAAAGACCTGTGCAGATGTTGAAATTATTTTGTACTCTTTATCTTTTGTTCACATTTTCTTTATTTCTATAAACTCTTTATATATTCCATTTAAAAGATTAACTTTGTATATTTCAAGATTAACCAATCAATCTCATTCTACAAATATCATATATTCATGCATATTTTATCTATTTGATGTTGACCACAGTTATTTATACTCGAGATTTATACCACTATTGTATCTCCTAATCATCATATCCGCTTCAAAGTTCATTTGTTGCTAAAGATAAAACTTTTGCTGCTATTGGTGACAATTTTTACCAGAAAAGAATCTATTTTCAGAGTTGATTTTTCTACGAAAGCATTTTACAACAACTACAAAGAATTTCTAGCACTTAAATCCATTTCTGGTAGCTAAAGTATCTATTCTAGACATTGGGCTACTGAGAACATCTTAGGAGGAACCGGGAATTGGAGTTTCTTTACTATCCTAGCACTCTCATGACCCAAACTTATATTCATATACACTGCTTCTCCTGTTTCCACCATCAGGTTTCTATACTGCACTTCATCTTGGGTTGAGACAACAAGTTCAAGACTCTATTGTAGCACTCCTCAACTCCTTTATTTGCCTCTTACACTTCCTCCATGACTTACTTCCATAACAGAAAACACAGAACCCTAACAAAAACAAAACCCGATAAGCCATAACATATCAAAACACCTAAAAAACTACACCAATAATACAAATCTCAAAAAATTGTATAAATTTTGAGAAATGCTCGCATTTTTCTTGAGAATGATTACGGGATCCACCTATATATTTATTACTCACCACATAAAAAATATCCATAATATTGCGAGATATTAACTATATTGCAAAATGTCTATAATATTTTGAATGCAAATAAATGGACCACTTCTAGATGCACCAATGTAACAAGGTCGGGTTGGTTGCATTTTAGTATATGTATATAATAAAAAATAATGTCTGCATAATATTGATACTCTTATTTTTTTTTTTCTATTGCAAATGTCATTAATATTTTTCCCGTGATTAGCACAGGCACTGTGTGCTAGTAATTATTGATGCTAATTGCATTGGAGTTGTATTTAGTCAGTTTCAAAGTATAGTTTCTATTTCTTTTGCTATATGAAAAAGTAGTAGGCAAAGTATCTTACGTGAGATCAGTCATCGAGAGGTAGTGAAGAGGCTAATAAGCAAATAACAATTGAATTAGATACCTTAAAAATACATGTGCAAACCTAAACATCAAGGGCAGATGTTGTTTTCTACCAATTTACCTCAAGATATATTGTGAATACAAAAATATATTCCTGGAAATGTACATAACTGGCGAAAGCACCAAGCTTGAGAAAATTCACCTAGAACAAAGCAAATAAAGATCATAGTAAGGCTTATCTATTTATGAAGAAGACATAAAGTGACTTCTTTAATTAATTAATTAATAATAATAATAATATTATTATTATTATTATTTTGATTGACTGCGTGTTATTATATGACAGATCCACTTAATTTCAATATAGAACTTTTTGTTATTATCTTCACTCATCATCACAGTAGCCTCATTCCATCCGGAAATAACACATAGAGCAATATTTTTTTTCGGTACATTGGGTGGATATTATTATAATAATTATTAACTATCTACTTTTTAATAAATATATAGAAACTTATGTAGATCCGATGATTTGACCTCTCTCTCTTTCTCTCTCACACAAACTTCAAATATCAACTCTTATTGTACTTGTTTTTTGTAGATCAATTTTTTTCCCCTTAATGGGGGAGTTGGGCCAGGCCAGCTAGGTCGGGTTGGCTAGCCCAGCCTGGTTGCCTGGAGGGGTAGGCTAGGCCCGGGTCAGGTTTGGGTTTGCCTGACCTTATGGATCATCTAGGCCCGATTTAGTTGGATAAATTCTTTTCAACATTAATCCACTTATTAAAAAATAGTGATGGGTTTAATCCATTTACCCAAAAGAGATCTAGAACTAATCAAATTAAAACCCACAATTCAGCACTGGACTTGGTTTTCATACATACTAGTGCTTACTAAAACTTCACCGTGACCTGTTGATCTGGACATTCTAAACATAATTGAGGTCTATTCAAGACTATAATAGATAGATCCAAGTCTCAATTGCATTTTGGTAATATGTATGGGCCCCTGATTTAATCAAATCGAGGAGCATTAATTGATCATGTAAAAACCCAATTAATCATAAGTACTATTAAATTGATCAGATCAGAACCATTAAAGTTGTTAATTAGCAACATTATATTCATTAGACTTCTCTAATTAAAATCTAATTTAATCAGAATTGAATGGTCCAAAATTCATTTTGATGATAAAAAACTCATATGAATTTCAAATTTCAATCAGTTTTGTCCTATGAGTTTGTATTGAGTAGATCTTTGAGATGAACGGTTTGGATCAGTCATAAGATGCACATTTCTATATATGGTATATTAAGTTAATTAAAGTGGTATATTAAGTTAATTAAAGTTTCTTTTCCATATGATAGATGATGTATTTGTACAATCAAGGTATATAATAGCTTATAACTTGATCTCTTCTACCTTTTAATGCCAAATTTAGAATAGATTGTTCAATTGATGTAAACATCAATGTTATCTTGGATCATTAAAGAAAAAAATAGATCCAATTAAAGATGTGATCTAATAGAAGTGTTATTATTATAATATTAATTAGAAATAGATGATTTGGATTAACTTAGTACTTGCCAAAGCAACCTGGTTATGAATAATCATTTCAATTTCTAGATTGAAATAAGAATATATCACCATTAGTTTATATGATTATAAGAACTCTAAGTTGCGATTTCGAAAAGTTATGAGGATGGACCCAAAGGTTTGATCTTTCATGAAATAAAATTCAGATAAGACATTATTGATGTATATGATGTAATTAAGAATGATTTACACCCAAAGGAATATTCTTCTTGATTATACCACATAATTAACATGGGCTTGTTAATTAAAGAAGGCAATAATTGTACATGTTGTTTTCCATTTCCAAAGGTAGTTAACAATGATATACCCATTGCTTTTATCTAGTTGCACAATTAAAATCAATGTAGAATTTTAATGTATAGATTATTTTCACAATAGCTATATCTTTTGCCATATTTTTCACCCTAGGGACTATACCCACTTTGGATAGCTCCAATTTCATTGAATGTATAGACGCTATAATGCTTGTTATCACATTCATAAGACTTGCAAATTGCCTTTGATGAACCTATGCATGAGAAACCCACTGAAAATGCCACTACGAAACAAAGGATCATTTATGAAAAATGGATAAAGGCAAATAAAGTGGCTATACAATTCATCTTAAATTTCATTTCTTGTACTATTAAAAAGTCTATAGAGAAAAATAATAATTATAAAGATGTCATGCCCCGAAATCGGAGATCCTTGGGACTCTCAAATCATGAGGCACGATGGGTCCACAATAACTAAAGTAAAAGAAAATTTAATTTATAAATCTCATTGAACAATAATTACATGAAAAAAATAAACTCTTACATATGCTACTAATGTTTAATGCGAAATTCTCGCAACTCATTCCTTGATCTCAGTCCCACATGTAAGTTAGGTATCCTCCATGTCTGGCTCAACTACAAAATTTGGGGAAAAGCAAAGGAAGTGAGTACAATTTTGCAAGTAGACCCACTATGAAACCGTAGCAAATTGGTAACAATCAAGATATCAAATTTAGAAGCCACGGTGTCAAACAAATTAACAAGGTGTAGAATATAGCAATATCAAATGTGATAAAGTTGAATAATAAGATCAGATCAATTACAAATTGGCAAAATCAAATTTCAGCAGAAGTTACACAAGACAAAAAAAAAAGCAAAATAATCCAACAATTAATCAAGATTATTACAAATTGGGTCACGTAGTATGAATTTAGACATTTCAAATGCAATTTCACAATTTCTTAAATCATGGTAACAAGACAAATAGTTCAAATCAAAATATCAATAGCGAAAGTGGTAATCAATACGAATGTGAAATAAATCATGAACCAAAGTTACTAACTTAGAAGAGTCATATCTTTAGTATAATTAAATACAAATTTAACAAGGATGAAAATGTACAATCTCCGAAGTAACAAAGAGGATTAATCAAGACATCACAATTTAGGAGCAACATCCTAAAACCAATTTAAAGATAAGGCATTTTCGCAGAAAACTAAATAACAAAGTATGCTCGCCAGAATTAAGTTTGCGCCAAGCATAAAGTACCCACCACGTACAAGTTATTTCATATCCAAAGTTGGCAAGGGTCCTGAGATACCGGTAATCTCCACAAAACAAAGTGGGTCTAGCTGCGGACTAGGAATATCACATAAATGGGTCTCAATCCCAATGTCATACTCAAAAGGCCTAAATTCCACGTGTGAGCATCCCCATGGTGAGTTGCCCATACTTTAGAGAATGCTTTTGAAATCAATGGTATACAAATAACAAAATCCAAAAATCCATGAATTTCCAATTCATAATTTCAAGTGCACAAATAGGATCAGGGTTGGAAATATGAATCAATCCAATGATATCAAGTTTTCATCAAAATTTCATCATTCTCAAAGCAAATAGCAAATCACTGATAATAATATACAAATCAATTTAATTTATAACAAGTGGGTGTCAATGGAAACAATATCAAATCTAACAAATTTCAAACATATCAAAGGCAGCAATAATCCTCAAAAACCTAATGATTACTTTAATAAAACCCAAGATTACGATTTAAAGTATAATCGAGATAAGGAATAGAAAACTCAAGTACCAGGGTAACATAGTAAGACTACTCGCCTGGATTCACGACGACTAATAAATCTGACTTGTCCTGAGCTGAATGTCAATGTGGATGCCTGCTAATGATCGATAATCATAATTAAGATTTGAGTTCATATACAGCTTAATAGGCCTGGCCTGGCCACAAACTAGTGTGATGGATATCATGCATGCACATAGGCTAAATGGGTTGAATTTAGGTGTGAATGATGCAGCAATTAGTCAGTGGGCTCCAATTTATTAGATCATGGACTAGGGTTTACATAAAAAGTTCAAAAATCAATGAGTGAGCCACGATTCGGGTTCATATGTGGCTTGATACATCACACCTGGATATGGGTTACTAAGTCATGGGTAAACACTGCCTAGGTTGGGCCCACATTATTTTGTCATGCAAGTGAGACAAGTAATTTGAATTCAACATATGTCTCTAGTGGGCCAAGTTGGTTGCTCTTATGGGCTCAAGCGAAGTTTTTCAGACTTAGATAAGACCTGGTTTTGGCATATCTTTGTGGGGGCCCAAGTTACTAATTTATAAAGGAAGACTTGAATTGAACATGCATGCAAGGTGGGTTAACACTGTGGGTTGCATTAGTGGTTCACAGAGGAGTCACAAGTGATGAGTCAATCTTGAATTGGGCCCAATTTATTTAACTAAACAAGTGGGCTAGGAGCAATGGTTGGTTGGGCTCAATTTGGTGCGACAGAAAAGAAGGAAGAAGATAAAGGTGAAGAAGGATTTAGGGTTCCGGTCCGGTTAAACCTGACTGAGTGTAAAAAGCCCAGGCCAAAAAAGAATGGGTCTACAGGTTTGGATCATGGGGACTATAGCTGATGGGCTGATGATGATGATGCCAGGTTTAGCACATGTTGATGCAAAGGGTGCATGATCTTTCATGATCAAAATAATGTTTGATTAAAGAAACAAAATCACCATTCTACTACAAGAAGAATACTATAATGCTTTGACTCAAGGGAAAGAAAAGAGAGGAGAAAAGAAAAGAGAGGGCATACCTTAAGAAAAAAGAGAAAACTCTATACAAAAAAGGGAGAGAACTTGGGGTTCGCATATGTGACTCAAGGGAGAGAGTGTGTTTTCTATTTATAGAAAGATAAAAGCAAAGTCTCAAAAGAAGTTTCAATCCTAGCCAAACTTAGCCAAAGAAGTTTAATTCAAATGGAACACCATCCCCAAGTAGCGTCAGGATAGATCAATATAATTTAGAGGTTCATTCCAAATAAAATTTCAATTTTGAGCACAACTCTAAAATTCTCAAACTCTAGTAGTAAATGGAACCACATAGTAACTAAGTAATTATCCAAATTTAAATAGCATAAAATCATAAAATAATAATAATAATAATCACATGTAGGGTCCATCAAGATTAAATCAAGGGTCGAGATAAATTTTAATTGAAAATAAAAATTCGAATCATTACAAAAGACCTCTTAGATACAATGAAAAGGCAATTTAAGACTATGGATAAGGCATTAGGTGCTTAAGGCAAGAAAGATATAAATGCTCAAGCCACAAGTCCAGAAAAGAAAAACAAAGTGATAATAAAGAAATGTTGTTTTTGTGCAAAGAAAGGCCATTTCAAAAAAGACTGCCTAAAATGGATGAACTGGTTTGAGAAAAGAGGTAAAGGTCAATCTTTTGTTTGTCTTGAAACCAATTTAAAGGATGTTTCATGAAATTCTTAGTGCATTGACTCTGTTGCAACCATTCATATTTCTAGTTATATGAAAGGATTCCTTTCAACTCAAAGTTTAAATGATGGCAAAAGAATCATCAAAATGAGGAACCGAAAGGAGTCAAGAGTTGAAGTAATAAGTACATACAAGCTGGTGTTGGACACCAGATTCATTTTGGATCTCCACAATCCTTTCTTCATTCTGGATATTTATAGAAATCTTATTTCTATTTCTAGACTTAATTATTATTGTTTTAAATTTAGTTTTGGTGATTGATGTTTTAACATTTTTAGAAATAATAATATTATCAGAAATGGTAATTTATGTGATGGATTATATCGATTAAGGTTGAATTCTATGTATGAACAATTTCTTCACACACAACACCTTAATTGTGGCATGAACATGTGTGTTAAATGAATTATCACTAACAAGAACTCGTATATGCTGTGGCATAAAGGATTAGGCCATACTTCGAAAGAAAGAATGACAAAATTAGTGAAAGAGGGATTGTTACTAAATTTGGATTTCACTGACTTTATTGTTTATGTTAATTGCATTAAAGGAAAGCAAACAACACAAATAAGAAAGGGGCTACAAGAAGTTCTCGTTATTTAGAAATAATCCATATAGATATTTGTGGAAAGGTCTACATAACCTGTTTTACTAGTGAACAATATTTTATTACTTTTATTGATGATTTTTCACTATTTGAATATGTCTATTTAATCAAAGAAAAGTCTGATGCCTTAAATGCCTTTAAAATATTTAAGACAGAGGTAAAAAAAAAAACAATTAGATATAAAAATCAAGGTCATGAGATCAAATAGAGGTTGTGAGTATTATGGTAGATACATTAAATCGGGTCATAATATGGGCCCATTTGCTAAATTTCTAGAAGATGAAGGAGTTGTTGACCAATACACAATGTCTGGTATACTTCAACAGAATGGTGTAACTGAGAGAAGAAATTAGACACTTATGGAAATTGTTAGGAGCATGGCCGGTAATACTAATTCACATGAGTCTATGTGGGGTGAAGCATTAAAGATAGCTATGTACATGTTAAATTGAATTCCTACAAAAGCGGTTCCAGAAACTTTTTTCGGGTTATGGACCAATAGGAAACCTAGTTTAAATTATTTTCAAATTTGGGGGTGTTCATTTAAAGTTAGAATATGCAACCCACATGATAAAAAATTAGACCCTAAGACCATTAGCTGATATTTAATTTGTTATCCAGAAAGGTCTAAGGGGTATAGGTTTTGTTGTCCTAATCACACAATCAAGATTGTCGAATCGGAAATGTGAATTTTTTGGAGGATCATTTGAATAGTGGGAGTGATAAAAATAGAAATATCTCTTATGAAGAAATTAGAGAAAACATTGGAGTACCTAATAGAATTAGTGGTTTTGATGTCCCACTTAATATCGTACTCAATGACAATCAAGCAAAACACCAACCATGAAATGATCAAGGAGCACATGAAATCCAATTACCAATTGATAAACCACTTCCAGAAAAAAATGATGTTCCATTTCCAAATATACAACATGAAATAAATTATCCAAACATTGAAATTTTAATGAGGTCAACTCATAGAAGAAGGCCAGCTATTTTAGACAATTATGTTGTATACTTGGAGGAAGCCAATATAGGGATAAAAAATTATCCTAGAAAGTTTAAGGAAGCCATAGAATGAGAATTCTAATAAATGGTTAAATATAATGAAGGATGAGTTAGAATCAGTCACCACTAATGATGTTTAGGATCTCATTGAAATATCTGAGAATTCCAAAGCAGTTAGTTACAAATAGGTCTTTAAGACCAAAAGCGATTCAAAGGGAAAAGTTGAATGTTTTAAAGCACTCATGGCCAAAGATTTGCTCAAAGAAAAAGAATCGATTACAACGAGATCTACTCCCCGGTGTCTTAAAAAGATTCTTTTACGATAATTATGGCTCTAGTATCTCATTTTAATCTTGAGTTACATCAAATGGACGTCAAGACAACATTCTTAAATAGAAATCTAGAAGAAGAGATGTACATGGAACAACCTGAAGGATTTACAAAACAGAGTGAAAAGAATTAGTCTGTAAATTAAAGAAATCGATCTACGGCCTTAAACAAGCTTTTCGAGATGGTGTATCAAATTCAACCATATTATTACAGCATTTAGATTTACCAAAATTGTGGTTGATCACTGCAACTATCTTAAGATTAGTTAGAGCAAGTTTAGTATATCCGTCTTCTATGTTAATGATATTTTACTGGCTAGTAATAACTTGGTATGATTTATGAAACCAAAGAATATTTAAGGTACAATTTTGATATGAAAGATATGGGTGAAGCAATCTTTGTAATAGGAATTGAGATTTATCAAGATAGATTTCAAGGATTACTTGAGTTATAATAGAACGCCTACATCAACACTGTTCTTAAAAGATTTCATATGAAAGGATCAAAGGCTCAAAGCACACCTATAACTAAAGATAATAAATTTAGCAAGGAATAGTGTCCAAGAAATGAGATTGGAAGGATACTAATGGATAAATGTCCATATGCCACCGCAATCAGTAGTCTAATGTATGCACTAACATGCACTAAGCCCAACATAAGTTTTATAGTTGGCATGTTAAGTGGATATCAAAATGATCCAGAAATGGCCCATTGGGTGGGACTTAAAAAGGTCTTAAGATGTTTAAGCAGGACAAAGAATTGTATACTCATCTACAGAAAGTCAGATCATGTAGAAGTAATTGGATGTTCGGATGCAAACTTCACCGAATATCTTAATTCTAGAAAGTTGACTTTAAGATGCATTTTCCTGTTTGCTAATGGGGCAATATCATGGAGAAGTGTGAAGCACACCCTAGTGGTCTCATCAACATCAATTTTCTTGTTAGCTAATGGGGCAGTATCATGGAGAAGTGTGCAGTAGAACCTAGTAGTCTCATCAACATTTGATGTTGAATATATGGTATGCTTTGAAGCCACAGGTTATGCCCTATGGATGCATGATTTTATATCAATGTTGTACATTATGAATACAATCTCTAAATCATTGAAGATTTATTGTAACAACGATGCAGCTAGAAGATTTGCATAAAATGACAAGGTTATAAGAAAATCTAAATTTTTTGAAGTAAAATACTTTGTGTTAAAGGAAAACGCACGAAATCAATTGCTGTCTATTATTTGAATTTTGATGAACATGCTGTTAGTAGATGCTTTAATGAAGGCATTGGCACCAAAGCCTTACCAAGAGCATGTCAGAAATATGGGCTTAAATGAATTGCCTTATTAAGATTTGTAAAAACACATATTGATTGTATACATTACCGTTGTGATTTCTTATATTCTTGCTTTAGGTATGTTTGCACATGATTAAATTTTATAAAGTGAGAATAGTAAAGAAAATGATATTATTGAACTCATTGAATAGGATTGTCATTGAAAGTGTGTCCTATTTTACCTTTGTTGAAAACTTGATTAAGTAAATATGTTGTTATAGTAATTATGGGAGGGAGCAAGTCATTTGAGATTTGTAATCGCCATAGTTCTATTCAATAGACTAGCTTAATCACAGGTTAAGGATTGAGCATAAAAGTTAAATTGAATTTTTTTTTGAGAAATGATGTGCATCAGTTACAGTCTTGTTTTTAAATTTCTCGATATTGAAAAATGAGTTTTAAAAAAAGACAACTTTTTTTTTATGTGGTCATTTGGATTAAGTGGGAGAATGCTGGACTAAGTGTAGCCCAAATGACCACATGGGGCCCACTTGTTTCTAGAATATCCAATTAAAGAATATTTTATTTTGGTCATGGTTTTGATTTCTTGCTATTATAAGATGCTTAGTTAGGGAGATGTGCTTGAGAGATTTTAGTAAAAACTGCCTTGATGAGAGGATTCTCTCTCTATAAAAGAATCTTTGGGTTATTCCCTATCCACAGTTATTTTCTTGATTTTCATCACTTACGAGAAAAAGAACCGAAAAGGCTTAGGGAAGTTGTAAACCCCACACCAAGGCTGACCCTCTATTGGTAGACAACTCTAAGAGCATATGGATTTAAGTATAATAGATTTATTATTTATTGCATTTGTATTATTTATTTATACCCATAGATCTTAGTTTTCAATAAAGCTAGGAGGAAAATCTTATCCCAGGGCCTGCTAATGCTTCTTTTTTTTTTCTCATTTTGTAAATTACAATCTCTTCATCAGCACCGATATTTGAGCAATATAATTCTCCAATAAGTACTTCATCAAGAGCTTAAGCTTATGAGGCATGGCCTCTCATATTTCATGTTTTTCATAAAATGAGCTTATTTTTTAGGCATTTCTTTCTTTGCTTGTATGGAACGGTGGTCCTCGGGTTCTCGCTAGTGAATTGAAAAATCACTAGGTCATCTACATTCTCATAGGTAATGTAGTTCCCTTATTGATCTACATTGATCAGTAAGACATTCATGGGGCTAATGATGTAGTTCCCTTATTGATCTACATTGATCATTAACATAAAAATACTTTTAATGGTGCTCCTTGCAATGGTTTCCTTAATGCCAGCACGCTTCTTCAGATATCATTCCCATCTCCACCTTACAAACACAACTACAAATGAGGTAACCCAGTTAACTTTAAAGAAAGACCTTAGTATCATAGGCCATTTTGGGGTGTGAGAGTTGACATGATCAACTTCCGAGTGCCGTTTATGGATATTTATGTTATACTCCCTTAAAAGCCTCCAAACACAACGATATGATTTATTTAGTCCATTTGAAAGACTCAATTTGCTACGCCTTATCATGTGTAAGATGGAAGGATAGAAGTATTTCATCCCAGCACCATGCTAAATGCCACTTTGCCTTGCAATTTCTTATGGCATCTTCCTTCTAGAAACTACAGACTTTTAAGTAGCAAAACTATATAAGCTAGAAAGGAAGTTAAATGAAGCAAAAGCAATCAATATAGCTCTGAAAGATAGTATTGTCAGGTCCCAGGTTTTAATTTTGGGTCGAATCAGTTTGTTGGGTTTGAATTGGGTTGAGAGGGGATACATGGACTGATTAAATGCTCTTGGGCCTTGGGCCTAAATTATTTGACCCTTTTAAGCCAAAAGACCTTTTCTGAAATTTTGTAAAACTCATTAGAAACAAGGAACATTTTCTTGTAATTTAGAGAAACCTATACATAATATAATCCTATGGGTTTTCCCAATTCTTCCATCATCTTCTTTTCCTCTGCAAGCAAGCCCTAGCAATTCTTCAAGAGAACTAAGGTTTGATCTTCCAATGTTTGATCTTTTTGGTATCGAAATCCAGGCAAGTGGATAACTATGAAAATGTGTTTTTAGTTGTTTTGTCGAATAACATGCTTTAAGATATAATGTATTTGATTGATTTTAATGTCTTGATTAGGGTTTAATAATGAGGATTTGATTTTTTATTTTGATTAACAAAAATAAACAAAATATAAAAAAGAAATAAAAAAATCATGCGGCGGTAGCACAAGCGTTGCCTGCGCATGCCAGGCGGCACGGCTGTCTAGCATGCCCAGGCAGTGGGCCTTGGCCGCGGCTGGGCTAGATTAGGGCTAATTTTCTGATGGGCCAATTTAATTAAAACATTAGTTAGGGTATATGACACTAATTAGAAGTGAATTAGAATATTGTTTAAGGTTTAACAGAGACTTGATTAGAATTAATTAATTATTAACTAAGTGTGATTAGAATTTTCATTAGGTTTGTTTATAATTTTGATTGGGGTTTAATTACTTGTGATTAATATTTTATTTAGTTCGATTAGAATTTAATTAAAATGTAATTGGGGATGATTGAATTTTAATTAGAATGTATTTGGAATGCTAATTTGGATTTTTATTTGAGTTTAGATTTCGAAACTGGACCCGGGAATTGGATCTTTCATTTTATATAAAATAGTCAATATTTTTTTATACACAACAATGAAGATTAATAACTTAATTGTTCTAGCCTTTTTTATCATAATTTGATTAAGCTTGGATTTAGATTATGAATACCCTTTTACCCAATTTGTAAAATACACCAACCATATATAATTAGATTAGATGAATTCCCTTCTCTTTAGAAAAGCTGGTTGAACGTTCACATGAGAATTAGACTAAATTCAGAATGAGAATATGAGATTCGGGATGCACCACATAATAGACACTAAAAGCAAGATATTGGAATTGTAGACTCTTATTACCATTGTAAAAGAGGGTTAGTTCCCATATGCATAGTTAACTAACTATGACTGTTAGGTGGATTAGTACTTTTCCTCAGAGAACTTGAAAAGACACACGATCATAATACACTTTTAAATTAAAGATGCTAAGTACTTAAATTGACATTGGATTAGATATTATAAATTAAGGGTTTCATAGCATGGCTCATTATGCATCAGTAGACATATGTATTTGTACATACATATATTTATATATATTTAACCGACTGCAACTCGGAGGTGGATGTACGCCATCGGGTTAGCATGTACGGTGGAATATAGTACATAGTTGTGCAATCTATTATATTTGCGGAAATACCCGTATTTGTATATTTGTCTATGGAAATACTCATTTTTGTATATTATATCTGCAAGAATACCTGTTTTTGTATATTGTATTTGTGGGGATACCCATTTTTGTACATTCATGCCATTGGGTTTGCATTTAGTATATTTTGGGTCAAAATGAAAAATATGTTTTAATTCAATTGATTAACACCATTACTTGCAGTTTATCCTCTTGCTAAATTACGTTAATCTGACTCACCACTTTTGGTATCTAGGTTCTGTTATCAGTGCCAAACCAGAGGGTCAGGCGACGTAGGAGATTCTACCAGATAGCAGAGTTGTTGAGTGGAGCACCGATAACATCATCTAAGGTATCCTAGTGTTGGTGCTAAGATCGAAACTTAGATTATGTAATAAGGCCATGTTTAAGGCCATTAATTATTCATAAATTTATTTGTCTTGGAATTACAACTTTAATTATTATGCTTCGAAGCACTTGGCCTTGACTTTATTATTATTGAGATTTGTTCTATAGTTGGTGCATGATACTCATCTACACTGATTATGGATTTCAGTTCCACGTGTGATTATGGTTGCTTGATCACCAAGCATAGTTTCACGACGGACTTCGATCGACCCGGAATTGGGGCCTGTACTATTTTTGTAAGAAAATTTTTAATTAGCGTCAATTCTCACACCCTTAGAACTAAGTTTGGATCCGACCCAGTTCTGGGGGTGTGATGGATGGTATCAGAGTGGTGAAGTTCTAGAAATTCTAAAAGATACTAGAACGTAAGTTCGATGTGAGGATTAGAAATTTTAAGTGAGAACGTTGGGGTTTTGATGCATTTAACCTATCCAAATTTTAGCAATTGTTTAAAGGTTATAAGAGTTCATTACCTTCCGCATTTTTGGTTATTTAGTCTCTAACAAATAGTTGTTTGGCAGACATGGCACCTAGAACAAGGAAAACAAAAGCTAACCCATCCATTTCGGAGCCGGGTGAGCTTAGCGGTACAGCTAATGATTCAATATAGACTTTGCTCCACACTTTATTTGCCCATCAACAATGTTAGGATCAACAGATAGCACAATTGGTGGAGGTTGTGCAAAGGATGAATCAACTTGATCCGACACATGCAACTTAGCCACCAATAATGCTGCAACCAACGTTTGTGGTATTGCCTCAGGTAATATCGGCCAAAAATGTGGGACCTCTAATCCTGCTAAGAAAGCCCTTGAGGCAAGATTAGGACAGAGCCAAGGTGCACGAACCTATGAGTCAAGATAGGAGAATCCATAAAGGACATGGGTGTGGAATGCTTTGGTCCCACATTGCCTAGTGAAGTTAGATGGATCCACACTGGGATGTGTGGCCTTAAAGGAGGTAGATTGTAACACCCTATCCCACATCGCTTATGAATGAAATATGAGTATGGTATATAATGAACTATGTAGGTTACTACTAATAACTTGGACTTAAGCATTTTGTGCCGTAATAGGCTTACCAAGTTATTGGGCTAATGGGCTATTCGGATTGTTATAGTTAGAGACATATGATTAAGGTTAAACTGGATATTTGGGGTGGTCCCACATAAATCTTTCTTTCCCCAATGGTCTCATCCCCAAATGGGTCCCACCTTAAAAACTTCTCACGGTAGGTGTGTGTGAATACTTCTCATGAGATTAAAGCCCATGTATATAGAAATATATATAATATATTACTATATTTCCTTCCCTCACCATGTGCTGAGGGACAAATGTGTATGTGAAAAGATTCATGTGCAAAAGAGGAAAAGTCATTTATGATGTTATGAAAGCTAAGAATCTTCATATAAAAAAAGGGAAAGCCACATCATTATCTTTCACGACAATGTGAGAGAAGAATACATAATAATATTCTTCCTATATATATGTACATATATTTGAAAATTGAGCCATTTACCTTATCCTGATCCACAGGGTTTTAGAGCCATCTCTCGGGACAACAAACCGCACTATGCTCTCATGGTGGCAAGAATAATCACAATATAAAGGGAACAAATGAAAATTGATATTTGGAGCTTCACATTTTTTAAGTAATGTCATTGTTTGGTTCCCTGTAGGTCATGATTGTTTTGTAGAAATCTTGATCAACAAAGAAGGTTTTCCAGAGCCAACCCCCAACGAAAATGGTGTAGTCTTAATAAAATTGTTGTTTTTATTCCATCATCATCAAAGCTCTATCCCAACTATATTATTTCAATTCCTTACAAAAGATATATCTTTTTTAAGGAATTGAGTCATTGCTAATTTGACAATCTATTTAAAAAGATATTATCTGCAATCTGTATCATTTGTTAAAAGATTGAGATAAGCAAAGCTCCATTGAGATAAGTAAAGCTCCATTAGTAACACTGGCCTATGATTTCTGTTGCAAATGTGCATGTAACATTCACATGCAACCTTGAAAATACCGATATGGAAACACAGAATGAATGAATTGATGAAATGGAATGACATAAATTAATTAAAGCCAAAGTGTTAGTAATAATAATAATAATAATAATAGTAAGTCCTGTTAGAATTATTAGGCATTAAGTGTGGTCCATGACCACATGCCAATGTGGGTCCCCCACTTTTGTAGAATTTTATCAATTAGGACTCCAATGTTGGTAAGTCTCCTTGATTAAGGTTACTTTAGTGTTTGGGTAAAGTAGTATTTCCTATGCTAAGAGGAATCTAAATTATAAATAAAGATTCCATGATGGGAAGGAGATTCCATGATGGGAACGGAGTTATCAATGAAAACGTATATATAGGTTTAGGGATTTACTACACTTCTCAATGACAGCCTTGATATACAATATCAAAATAATGAACTGGCTCTCATTGATCTTTGGATATATACATTGATCAATAATGTTTTCTGAAAATCCAAATTTGGTAATGATATCAATTTTTGCTAGATGATTTCGTGTTCTTGCTTTATTTTATTTATACACATGTGATGAAGTTAATAAAGCAGGAAATTTTGAATATGTCAATTTCACTATCACCAATTTTGTAGGATGGTCATAAAAATGATCCTATTGCTTCAATGAAAGACTTGGTCAAGTGGATATTGTTGATTAGTGTAATGCATAGAAGGAAGCATGTCGAACTAATGATGTGTAACCGTCATGATTCGCATTAACAATTTTTCGTTTGATCAAAGTGTAAAAACTTAGCACAAATGGGAATGGTTAGTTGCATTGAAGAATTTTTTGTGATCACAATAACCAAAGAATATTGGAGTAATCTAGTGGTCATATGAACCAAGTAGAAGAATGTTAGAATTATTGGGCATTAAGTATGGCCCAATGACTACATGCCAATCTAGGTCACCCACTTTCGTAGACTACTATCAATCAGGACTCCAATATTGGTAAGTTTTGTCAATGGAGATTACTTTAATGTTTAGATAAAGTTGCTAACTTTGTATCATTTCCTATGCTTAGAGGAATTTAAATCCTAAATAAAGTAAAACTCCATGATGGGAAGAGAGTTATCTATGAAAACCTATATATAGGGTTTAAGGGTTACAACTCCTCTTTACGCATTACATTGATTATCTCATTGAGATCACATTGTTAAGGTCGCAGTTGAAGAGTGTAGTAAATCCCCAATTAAAGATCTATTAAGTTGATGTTAGTTTCAAACTAACAAGTCATTCTTACACTTGAGATGTTCATATTTCAATGAGATGAAAAGCACATCATTATCTACAAGTTCGTCATTGAGGACACCTTACAGTATACACTGGACTCTTTTACATTAAATAAAAATCCTTGTGGAGAATTTTGACGTCAATGGTTTGAATTGAACTTCAACTTTGTCTAAGCAAGAATAAGAGTGGAAGTGTAAAACCTTACAATTTCCAGCTGGTGTTCAATGTGCAACGTCCTCTTTTGCCTTCAACACTTGTTCTTCTGGGGTGGGCCCTATAATCTCATTTGCGGCCTTCAACGCCTTACCAGCAATTTTTCCCTAAAGGGTGATGAACATGCTGGTTAGAATGAAGGATCTAATCAATGATATGATTATAACATACACGCCATGCTCTCTGTCTTTCACGTTCCCAAATCAATTAAGAATACACTGCTTGCTCTTATTAATAATAGTAACCGTTCATGAATTTTGTTTGGATCCCTTGGTACTTAGAACTCTTTTAAGTTTTTTGAGCCCTTTGAATCGTTAGCTTTAACTAAAGGTTGGAAAGGAAATATAGGGCAATCTTTTTGTGCATACATCTCTCTCGGAGGCATCGTGCATACTCCCATGTGGGGCCCACTGTGGACCCCACTAAAGAATGAGACAGGGAGGGGGTGGGTGGATAGATCCATGTGGGACACCTTGGGTATCAAGTTTGGCCCCAATTACATATCTCTAACTCATTCATCCATGGCTTACAAATCCATTCCATTTGGATTTGTGCGTAGTCAATCTAACAGTCCAGTAAATTCGGATATGACCAAAAATTGGCGAACATGTGCAATTCAGGGGAGTTGTGTGTGTGGTCTATTTGGATGGACCATACAATGGGTCCCACCTGGAGTTCTCAGGAAAAAAATAATGAGAGACATATGCACATGAATATTGCCCATTTATATATATATAAGGAATTCTCAAAAACTCTCCATTTAAAAAAGGGGAGTTTATGCCCTTTACGATATGTCTAATAAAAATTTGCCACATCAAAGTATAAAGCAAAAAATAAGTGATAGCTAATTTTAAATAGATGTTCATGACACGTGTTAAAATCTCATAGGCTAAAAAAGGAGGCTTTTTTAGTGCAAAATGCTTGGGGATTTTTGTAGTGTGACCCTATATATATAGTGAAATAATCCTCCGAGAACTATTTTTACCATTATTTTGTGATAAGTCTAGGTGGGCTCATCTATCACTCAATCCAAATCTTGTAATACATAGGGACCCGCTGATAGTCACACTCCTCAAGTTTCAGTTAAATCCAAATTCATTGAACCGTTTAATCAACTGCCCACTAACATGAATTGACTAGATTTGTGGGCAACGGATGAAGGAGTTAAAGATATGTGATTATGGCCAAACTTGCTATTTAGAGTGGTCCACATGGATCTTTCCATTCTCCTAATCTCATCCCCAAATGGGGCCCACGGGCCCTGTAAGAAGTTTTTAGGGTAGGTGTGTGAAAACACTTCTCCTTGTATATTACAAGGTATGGATTGGGTAAATAGGTATGGCTCATCTATCACCCAATCCAAACCTTGCAATATATAATAACCTCCTGATAGTCATACACCCTAAGTTTTGATCAAATCTGAATTTACTAGATTATTGAATCGACTGTGCACAAATCTAAATAGATTATATTTGTAGGTCACGGATGAAGAGGTTAGGGATATATGATTGGGGCCAAACTTGATATTTGGGGTGATTCCACATTAATGTTTCCATTCCCCCTATTTCCATCTCCAAATGAGACCCTTAAGTGGGCCCCATAAAAAGTTCTCATGATTAGTGTGTGAGAACACTTTCCATAGGCTTAAAGGCTTAAAGCCATTTTTTCATAAATAGATATGTGTCCCTCACCATAGGATCGAGTATGGATGCATACTAATATTTTTCTATATATATATCGGTAATATTCAGGTGAGAACTGTTCTCACCTACCTACTGTGAGAACTTTTTATGAGACCCACTTGTAGCTCCCATTTGGAGATGAAACTAGGGGGATGGAAAGATCCATGTGGACCATTCTAGATATCAAGTTTGGCTCCAATCACATATTCTTAATCCCATCATTTGTGGCCCACAAATCTAGTCATTCGAATTGGTATACAGTCGATCTAAATGTCTAGTAAATTCGGATCTGACCGAAACTTGAGGCGTGTGACTATCAGGAGATCCCATGTTATATTGTAAGGTTTGAATTGGGTATTAGATGGGTCACACCTAGAGTTCTCACAAAAAAAATGGTGAGAAGTGAGAACAGTCCTCACTTGAATATTTTCATATATATATGAAAAATATTACTACACATCTATCCCTCTCTATAGGGTGAGGGACATATCATTTTTTAGAAAATATTAATATGCAAAAAGGCAAAACATTACACTTTATCACACCTTTTTTACCTTGTTAGGTTAAAAAAGAAAGTGTCCTTCACCCTATAGGGATGGATGCATAGTAATCTTCCTCTCATATATATATATATATCTATATATAGGGTTTTGATTCTGTGAGAACTGGTCTTATGCACCACTGTAAGAACATTTTATAGGGCCTACTTTTGGGTCCCATTTGGGAATGAAACTAGGGGGTGAAAGATCTATGCGGGACCACCCCACATATTAAGTTTGACCCCAATCACATGTCCTTAACCCCTTCATCCGTGGCCAATAAATTCAGTCCATTCGGATTGGTGCACAGTCGATCCAATGGTCCAATAAATTCGAATTTGACCGAAACTTGGGGTGAGTGACAATTAAGGAGGTCCCTGTATATTACAAGGTTTGGATTAAATGATATATGTTGTGAGATCTAGTTCTCATAGGATTATTTTTCATATAATATATATATATATATATATATATATACACACTCACTTAGCCTACACTTAGCCGGAGACTTCCAATTTTTAGTTGAGTATGCATTTGTAAACTCTTCATCCAAAAACTTAACATGAAACTACAGAATTTGAGTTGCAACTTCTAATTCCTTGAACTCGAGTACGAAGGATTCATGGGTTAGAGAAATGAGAAATGAATCAATCAATGATCATTCCGGTAGAAAGCTAGTTCGATGCTAGAAATTACGTCCAATTTTCTAAATGATACGGTATCTGAGGAATTATGATTGATAGTTCTGATTTTAATGGAAACACATGTTAAGAAACACACAAAAACAACAAATTTAAAATTAAGATTTCACGTGTTAGATGTAACCGCTACTTGGTTCTATTCATAGATTTGATAGAATTCAACATTGCTCAACTTATAGTGTTTAAAATGCAATGATCATTTGAACACTTCCTGTTAACTAAACTCAGACCACTATTTCTGTATCTACAGTTGGCCCTGGGGAACATACTTATAACTTGGCATATGAGTGAGTTTTCTTTTTTAAATTATTTTATTTTATTTTACATGAAGCTTAATTAGGCCAATTAGCCACAGATTAGTGACTGTTGACCTACTTCCCAAATTCTTCTCAGCCAAATTCATGAGTTAAAGATTCCTGTTTCAACATAGAAGTAGACAGCACCGATCAACGTTTCTGCATGCTTATTGAAACTGACAAACCACCCCGTATTTAAAAGATGAACTGAGAAAGGGTTCTAGCTCCATTGGACTAGGGTCAAACAACAGACTAGGGCCTGAAAGGGTTCTTGCTTGATTGGATAGGAGTAGGACGGTAGCTAACTCTTGTTGGGTGGAACCTTATCCACACCTGCATTTAGCGGTGTACAGAAAAATTCGTCGATCCATAAAGCTGATCCGATCGTGATTTTTTAACCAATCCAATGGTTAATAAATGGGTGATGGATTGAAAATTTCTTAATCCGTTAGTAACGGTTTGATGACGGATTTTACCCTTAATCTGCGATGTAAACCGATCCGAACCATTGAAATATATATCTATTATTTTTATATAAAAAATATTAAAAGACAATAATCTCCATTGTTATTTTCTTATTACAATGGATAAAGTGTATAAAATAGTGAGGAAAACCAATAACAAATTAAACTGTTTAAACCGATCCGAATTGTTGATCAACGATTCGGTTCGAATTGGTTTTAATGAACAACGGATCGGTAATGGGTTACAAAACTGCCCATCCATAGGTAATGATTTGTTGATAGAATTGGCTCAATCCGATCCAATCCAAACCGTGTATACCCCTACCTACATCTATTTATCTCCCTAGGGCTTCCTTAGATCACAGCCCCATACTTCTAACTGTATCCCAAACGACTCGCAAGCACCCAAAAAATTTCAAATTTGAGAATGCCGGGCTCCTCCACTTTTTCTTTATACCTTTTTTTAGAAATGCCTGGATTTGGATCAGCGTAGGGATCCCACTCTAAACCATAAGCTTGTGGAGCGGAAGAGAAAACTCACTGGCACTGTTTTGTAGTTAATATTACCAGAATTAAAAAGAGACTGGAAGGAATACAGAATAGTAGGCATTATCTGTATTCCAGATTCCTTCACAAGTTGGAGAGGGACTTTTCGGAGGAGTTACAGGGCCTTAGATCACAGTTTGAAATCATCTGGGGGCAAAGTTCTCATATTCAACGGCTATTAGAAGGGGATAAAAACTCAAAGAGTATTTTATCAAGTGGACAAGGCTAATCATAGAAGAAAGGGGATACACCTGCTGTCAGATGAACAAGGGAATGTGTAGCTGAAAGATTACTGTAGAGCATTTTCTTGGTGGCCAAGAAAACGGGATCTATATATTAATGTGTTGTGTAATCCTAAACCATAAGGAGGTGAAGTGCTTTTCTTCGTGGATGTAGGCAAGGTTGCCTAACCACATAATTGCTTGTGTGTCATCTTCTTCATGATTGCTTGATTGTGTGTTTTGTGTGTGCCGTGGTTAATCGCAGATTCTGGGCTATATTTCCCTTCAAGTGGTATTAGAGCCAAAGGTTTTGGTAATTCGGTGCTTGTGTGGCGAGAGGATCGTGCTCGGATTGAATCTGGACTAAGGGGGTTGGTTCGAACTGCTACTTGTCAAGGATCTAGTTTTCTGTTATGGGTTTGCCAAACAGGAAACAGGAAACATCGTCACTGGGTTTTTTGTTCTAGGATTTGGCAAACAGGCTCTCCGGGAAACATTGTCACTTTCGGCTTGCCTGATCCAACGAAGAAAGAAGAAGGTATCAGCCGGTGCCGTCTGCCGTCGTTGTGCCTGCCATCGCCGTCGCTGTCTGCACCGACTGTGTTAGCAGGAGCCCCCTGCATCTGTCTGTACTGTCGCCGGGATCGTCGTTCCGTCGCCGTTGCAACCGGCTGCCCCTGGTCGCCGGATCGTAGCCGAGGATGACGAGCCGGCGTGTCTGGACGGTTCCCCTGTTGCAGACAGAAGCACCGCGAGGATGAAGAAGACTCCCCAGCCATTCGGGTTTCAGGTCGGGTTGGGTTAGACCCAACTCGTGTTGGCAAGCCCAGACAAGCAATTCAGGTTAGGTCAGGTCAGGTTCGACCCGACCCGCCTGCAAAGAAGCCTAGCGACAGAAGAGCAGGCCGGTTCTGGGTCAGGTCAGACCCGGACCCGGTTCGACAGAGCAGGAAGAGCCAGCTAGCACATCGCCGACATCAGTAGAAGTACGGCCAAAGGACAGATTTGACCAGATCGACGGCCAGAATTGTTTTGCAAATTTCAGGGTCATCCGGACTCAGATTCCCACCCTGTTTTGATCTGTGCTCTCGTTTCGAGGAGATCTACGCGTCTGTG
Organism: Sextonia rubra; assembly: GCA_037013555.1. Classification (NCBI taxonomy): domain Eukaryota; kingdom Viridiplantae; phylum Streptophyta; class Magnoliopsida; order Laurales; family Lauraceae; genus Sextonia; species Sextonia rubra. The sequence continues at coordinate 131,613,203 of JASUAD010000001.1, forward strand.
GAAGAAGATTGGCAGTTTGACAGTCAACAGGGACGGTTGACTAATCGGAGTGCAGAAAATTGTTTGTGCGATATCGAAGCCATCCGGAGTCGGCTTTCAGATCCGTTTCTTCCAGTGTGCTCGTGGTGACGAGATCTATGAGACAGATAGAGGAGGTTGACTGTTTAACAGGCAAAAACCAGGGAGCAATTCAGGAGACACAAATTGGGATACACAATGACTTCAAGCAATGAGTATAAGATTGAGATGTTCACTGGGTTGAACAATTTCAGTCTTTGGCAACGGAGAATGACGGATGTCTTGATTCAGAAGAGTTTGAAGAAGATTTTAAATGGTAAGTCGAAGAAACCAAAAAAGATGTCCGAAGATGATTGTGAGGATTTAGACGAAAGGGCTATGAGTGCAATTCATCTTACCCTCCACGATGACGTTCTCTATAACATCATGGGGATCAACATTGCTCTAGAATTATGAAAAGAGTTAAAGAGTCTGTACATGTCTAAGTCCTTGACAAATAAACTGTCTTTGAAGAAACAGTTGTACTCTTTGAAGATGGCAGAAGGATCACGGTTGTCGAAGCATCTCAATGAATTCAATAAGCTTCTGGTACAACTATTGAGCATTGAGGTCAAACTTGAGGAAGAAGACAAAGCACTGTTGTTTTTGTCTTCATTGCTCCAGTCGTACGAGCACTTAATGACAACGCTGATGTACGGGAAAGATACTTTGAGCATGAATATGTCACTGCAGCTCTTCTCTCAAGTGAGATCATGAAAAATGACATTGAAAAAGCTAGCAGAGAAAATATTAATATAGCATCAGGTTCAAACCGGAGAAGGGGGAGATCTAGATCGAGGAATAAAGGATCAGGAGATCAGAATCACTCGAAGTCGAAGGGCAAAGGCAAGGTCCTCACTTGCTATTATTATGAAAAAGAAGGCCATATCAAGAAAGATTGTCCAAAGCGGAAAAAGGACTTGGAGAAGGAAGCAGAATCTGATTCAGATAGTACGAGTGTGACAGAAAGTTCAGATGACTGCGAGGTTGTATGTTTGGTAGAATCTGCTTCGGTCATCAAAGGTATGGATCATACTGAAGGTTCCTGGATTTTAAATTCTGGTTGTAACTATCATATGTGCTATAGTAGAGATCTGTTTGACACCTATATATCTTGTGAGAGTAAATCTGTTTTCATGGCAAACAATATGGAATCCAAGTGCATTAGAGTTGGAACAGTGAAAGTCAAGATGCCTGATGGGATGATAAGGACCTTGACAAATGTGCTGCATGTTTCGGATTTATGAAAAAATTTTATTTCTTTGGGGGCCTTAGACTCCAAGGGCTGCAAGTGTATTGTAGCAGGTGGAGTTATGAAGGTAGTTAACGGAGCAATGGTCGTCATGAAGGGTGACTTGGTCAACGGTCTCTACAGGTTAGCAGAAGGTACAGTTACAAGTGGAGCAGCTGTAAAGAAAAAGGAAAAGTCAGTTGAGGTGGAGTTAGGTGGAAAATTGGAAGATGGTGCAACAGACATTTTTAAGAAGGTCATTAACAGAGAATCGAAACTACATGAACACCAGGTTAAAGGCCAAGTGCGACAGATCCTCAATATTGCGGGCCCAAAGAAAAGTGCAGTCAAAAGAAGAGTTACTTTTGCTTTACCAGATGAAGGCGAGAAGTCATCGTGTTGCAAGGATGCTAGCAAGGATGGCAACAGATGGACTGGATCACTTCAGAAACCTAAGATGGTGTTTGAAAAGTCGACGAAGGAGAAGTTCAAGCCACGCTTGGACTTGATCGTCGCACCACATTGATAAGAATGTGGGCACCCCTAACTATGGGGGTGCCAGAACAGCGCTCGATCGTAACGGGTGCGGAGACGTACCTTTCAACTAGGTACAGGAAGACGAAGATATTACCGGGTATCTTAAGGTGGTTCTGAGGATTTGCGGAATTTAAGCCAATGTGGAGATTGTTGGTTTTGTCTTGTATTCCAGTTTAGCCGGATCGGTCGTTTGAGTTAGCCAGAACCGGAGTTCAGGGTTAGGGGTATTTTAGACATTATGTATGAGTTTTCTTGGTGGCCAATAAAACGGGATCTATATATTAGCGTGCTCTGTAATCCTAAACCCTAAGGAGGTGAAGTACTTTTTTCCGTGGATGTAAGAGGTTGCCGAATCACGTAATTGCTTGTGTATCATCTTCTTCATTATTACTTGATTGTGTGTTTTGTGTGTGCCATGGTTAATCATAGATTCTGGACTATATTTCCCTTCAGATGGCCTTTCCCTCCCCTCGGCTATCACCAGAAGCATCTCCCCTGAAGACAATTCATACCTTACTTCCACTCCTACGGAAAGGACAAGGCCCCAGCCCAGATGCTGATAGGGCAGCCTCCTATCATTCTTTTTGGTATACACTGAGACTTTTTCGTTGAAGGAACTACCCCGACGGGCGTCAATCGTTCTAACATTGTCCTCGTTCCTAAAAACAAGGAGGGGCCTTAGTGACTTCCGTCCTATCAGTCTTTTTTCGTGGAAGGAACTACCCCGACGGGCGTCAATCATTCTAACATTGTCCTCGTAGCTAAAAACAAGAACGGGCCCTAGTGACTTCCGTCCTATCAGTCTTTGCAATGTGCAATATAAAATAGTCTTGAAAATCCTGGTCTTGAGATTGGCTCCCCGTTGAAGGAATGTATTTCTAATGATCAGGTAGCTTTCCAGCCAGGAAAAAAGGCCTTCTGGCAATATAATAATTGCCAAAGAGGTCATGCAATTCATGAACCAAAAGAAAATGCAGTGGTGTGCTTTGAAATTGGACATCCAAAAGCCTATGATAAGCTTGTCTCGCCTTTTATAGCTAAATGTCTCCTTGCATACGGTTTTAAACGTATACATGTTTATGATAAACAGCAAAGTTATTATAAATTGTAAATTTGGCTAAAGACTTTCAAAAATATTTACGATAAGAGAACTCAACACCAATCCACAATTCTCAAATGGGCTCAGAATTGTGACTCGTGCCCGTGTCAAACTCAAATGGGCTCAAAGTATCCTCAAACTATCCACTGACTTGTGAACTGATTGTTCAGGAACGATTGCTTTCTGAAATGACTGGTTAGGAAGAGTAACTTGACCAAACTCTTCCATCTGATTGCTTGCGGTGAATGCTATTAACTGTGAAGTAGTTTTAAATGGATTTTAGTGTTCATAGTCCATTGTCAATGTTGCTGATCAAAATGGCTCAGGCTGAATTTTATATAGATACCTAAACTACATCGCGCCCCCCCCACCCCCCCAACCCAAAAGTGCAACCTCTTGACCATATCAATTTGTTGCATGGAATTATGCATTTGAATTGGTGTATTGAACTTGTCAAGCTCGAACAAAATCTAGAAGACCAGAATTAATCAAATGAACCAACCTCATCAAATTTTTGGATTGGGAAAATCGTCAAAACTGCAGTCTGTGAACTGAGATATGGAAGGATCTAGCTGCAAACTAGGCGGAAATGAAAACAATGCATGAATTTAGACAGGAGACAGTTGGTGGCTATCAGTATACATATCATTACCATTGGATGGTCCACTATACAGGCAAAGATCAGTCTTAGGATGGTATTGTAGCCAAATTCACAGGAGATTAATGATAATTTTTATCAGTAATAGGGCTTGAAGCTGCAACCTTGTGATTGCAACAATGAACATCTTCCAACTGTGCTATAACCTCTTGTTATATGTTCAACTATTGGCATTGTCACTGGAGTGAACCACAGCAGTACTGTAACTGTTATCTATTGCATCATCTAATCAATGGACTGGGTTTTTAAAAAAGATTTCGGTCAACTGTGAGCTCCACATTATTCAACAACGTGCATTCATATAATAAGGAACTCATAAAACCCCACCAGTGCAAAGATAATTATACTCTGAACAACTACTTTTCGTGAGTTTTGTGGGACTGTTTGGGCTTGTAATTGAATACGTGTGAGCATAAGTAGTTGCTGATACGTATGAGCATAAGTAGTCGGTATGACCATAATAAAACCCCACCAGCAAGATGCATGCCATGCACTTCATTATTTTTGTCTATTGTTGCTACTATTGCTACAACAACTACAACCATTAGGTGCAATGGTATTAATTTGTGGGTAAATGTAAATGTTAGAAATTGGATTTTAATCATCTGAAACAAATGGATGAAACTTCTTCAATAATAATACTAATAAAGTGGAGTTGAAACCTGCTAATTTTAACTAAGTTGTACTGGTTTGACCTGCGAGGCTCTTTGAATCAAGGGATTTGTGATCGTGGAAATCTTTCTACAAACTAATGTAAAGAAAAGGTCAGCAAAGCAAAGGTCATCTGAATTCCAAAATGCAAACATCAAAATTGCAGGAGCTAGTTCCTTCTCCCTTACTTCCCCACAGCCAATTTGTAGGAAGAAAACAGCAAAAAGGTGAAGGAAAAATGAAAAATCCATGCAATGAATGAGTATGGTAGCTACCACCTGCCTCCCTTACTAGTAAGGAAGAATTGTCTTTAACTGGAGCATGGTTTGCACATGCCTCACCTTCCCTTGCTCAGCTCTGTACTCCCTGCAGCACACCTTACGCCCACAAGGAAAATTAGTCCATGTAGCTTTCTTCTGTTTGTAAACCAAGCACATGTTGCCTCCATTCCCATACTCGAAGCACATTCATCAGCTGGAGGTGTGGACAGTTTTTGGCTGTGCAATGCTGTACCCTAATTCCGGGCAATTTCCGGACCTGCAGGTTAAGGGTGAGACTATTTTGTCATTATCAAGAACCTAAGAAGACTATGTTGTCATTATCAAGAACCTAAGAAGTAACTAAGTGGAATCCAATTAAAACATCTTCGAGTCACATTGGATGACTATATTTAGAGCTGTCAATGAGACCGATTAAGACCAGTTCACTCAGCCTGATTCAAAGTTTGTGAAGGATGGTTGGCCTAAGTGCCAGTCCAGCTCTGACACCATCGAAGCCTGCCTGATAAGGGCATCAAAGGTCTGAGTTACCCAATTACGGCCCGAGTCAAACACAGCTTAAATACCAGGATCAAAGTCTGAGCTGATAAATATTTGGTAGTTGGCATGCAAATAAAGAAGAAAGCCCAAGATTGCATACAAAATTTAGTGAACAAAAAACTCAGGCTTCCAAAGAACAAAACTCTGCAGTAAACGACTCTTTAACTCTTATAAAAATTCATAACCACAAAAGTTAAGATTTCTGCAACTTCAGTTGACTTAAAAAATATGGTAAAGAATCTAATATGGATGACAGAATTCAGATTTGGATTAAATCTACTTAATAATCCCAGTTGCACAAGACAAATCAATTCTCTAATTTGCAACAAAAAAACTGATTGCCATAACCAAAGATTTATTAAGCAATCTATATGGCAAGTTTTTAACGGTGCTAGGATGAAACCTAGTTTCAATATAAAAAACTGACCTGAACAAGACATGGGTTCTATGGAGGAACTTGGGCTCAAACTTTGAGCCACATATTATCTTGAATATATATATATTGATGGGAACTGGCACGTCTAAATGGAGAAATAAAATTCATATAGCTAACCTCAGCATAGTTGGGACAAGGTTTTTATGATGATGATGATGTTGATGGGAACTGGCAGAAGCATTCAGATTGTTGTGGCTGCCAAAATTCAAAACCCAAGGGAAAGTCAATTTCCCCTCAATGCGAAATCAAGTTGAAAATCATGGCTAATGACCAAGGAAGAAGAAACTCCCTGAACTTTCAATCAATCTGAACATTCGAACTGTTTACGATGGGGAAACATAATAACTTAAATAGAAAAACTCGAGTAATCCTAGTCTAACTAAAACTCTAGCAGCTCGCTAATCTTAAAATACTGGAGATGTTTTACCTCAAACACTTAAACAACCGAGCAACAAAATATCCAAAAGATTGCAACTCCCTGATTCAATAAGAATGGAGATTATAACTATTTGTTATGAATGCCCAAATATTAGGTAGTTGGATAGCTAACTGAACATCAAACACACCTAATATCTCACTCAGTTATCAACTGGCACATAAAATAAGACCAAATACTAAGAAGAAATAAGAAAGAATCTAGTATAATGATGACAATTCTCACGATACATGTGGAACATGATAACCCGACAAGCACCATACATGCACCAGAGCTGGACTATAAACTTGGATTTGGGGCATGCCAATTAGGCACATCACACAATCTGAATCTCATTTATTAACTCAGGCTCGGGCGGATCCAAACACAACTCAGGTTCATTGACAACTCCCGTTTGCAATATGGATCTGGTCTAATGTAGCCTAATCCAACCCTACTAATTTATTAGTGTACCCAAATCTCTATTAAATTAAGTTTTTAAGAGACTCAATTCAAATTTCTGCATTCTAGAGGAATTGAGATCCTCTAAAGTGTTTTCCCCACAGTGACCGCAGGTGAACCTATCAAGGTTCACCACATTGCCTTGGGGCAACTCTTCCTTTGGATAGGGCAGCTGCCCCACGTGCATAGCAGGCTGCCTGTAATAATTTGGCAAACCCTAATAGGTCTACTCACGGTCACTGTGAGGTAAACCCTCACAGGATCTGAACTCATACTTCATTCATCAGTTTGATTATTAGAAGGTAAGGTGAAATTTGTACTACTAGTCTCTCTTTAGTCTACAATGCATCCTGATGGTCTCAATTACCAGATCAAGGCGCAAAATTTTATAACATTGGAGATGCAATGCATGTAACCAACTTCAGGATTCAAGGCATGTTAAATCATCTTAAGTTGGGGATGATTTATAGGGTCCTTAGTTGTAGGAATAGTCTTGATGTCCCAACTACATCACACCAGAACTAGATCCTTTGTACACATGCAAATAATTACCTGTGATTGCCTAGGTGGCACCCATCTTAAATCTAAACTGCTTGAAATCACAGTCTCCTTTGTATTGGGATGGACAAGAATTTACTCCATTTGAAATTGGGTTTACTGTTAAATTGTTCACATGTAAAACATTTGATTCACTTCCTTTGGCAATTTGCATTTTGTTTTCAATCGTGTTTTACACGAGCAATCAGATAGAGGGACCAACTCCAATTGTGGTGTGATTTTGGCTACATGCGGATGGGAAATTTGAGTGATTTGAATTTATTACGGTCCTTTTTTTAATGGAATTGAATTCTTAGGAATTTTAAGAAATTTATTCCTGAAAGTGTAAAATTGAAGAAATACTAGTGAATATCCATAAATGGCTACAAAATAATCTCCCCTTCAATGGAATATGTAAAGGGGAGATGGAAATGATTTACTAGGGTGATGGCAGTATCATGTTCTATCTCCCCTTATTTCATTTTACATGAAAGGAGAGATTATGCGATAGACATCTAAGGCCTGTTTGTTTGCATTAGATGATAATACGTCAGAATTGAACACATAGATTTCATGCCATAAGTGGTTAAAAATGAAGACCAAAGGTGAATATCCAGAAATGAGCATTAAATAACCTTTATGAACATAGAATCAAGGGAAGATGGGAAATGAATACGCAGCCATAACCCTAGTAATTCAATAATAGGAAAGTGGAGTTCTTATCTACATCTCCACTTTATATCCTTTACCCTTCACTTCTTTAATAATCTTTTGAGAGTGTTCATTTCACCATGAATTATTATGCATTTTACCCTTCACCCCTTTAATAATCCTTTGAGAGAGTTCATTTCACCATGAATTGTTGTGCATTCAATTCTTATGTATTTGAATGCAAACAAACAAGGCCTTAGGATTGTGTGATTCATGTAATTGAATGCACAAGAGTGTGCTTCTTCAAGTGGTTAAAAATGACGGACCAAAGGTGAATATCCAAAAATAACCATCAAATAAGCTCCCCTTTAATGGAAATTGAATCAAGGGAAGATGGGAAATGAATACCCAGCCATCATCCCAGCAATTCAATACCTAGAAAAGTCAAGTTCCCATCTACTTCTTCACCCTCACCTCTTTAATAAATTATTGGTGGAGCTTAATTCACCATGAATTCTGATTTATTTTATGCAAAAAAACATGTACTTATGGATATTCACCGTTATTTCTTCAATTTAGCCACTAATAGAAATACATTTAAGAGAATCCCCAGGAATTCAATCCCATGAAATACATTTAAGAGAATCCCTAGGGAGGGCCTCAACTGTGAACTAACCACATGGCTACCCTGGTTGTCAAGGCTTTCACTAGCAGAGAAGTCCCATCACTGATGTATGTAAGTGCTGCCAATCAGCCTGTGTAACAGAAAAATTGCATATGGTTGACTCTGGAACGGGCTTAATTCAAGGCATGCCTCCGTCAATACAATCAGTAAGCAATGGTTATTTACTTAATTAGAGAGTACTTTAGCTATAAATAAAGATGTAATCCCTTTTCATGGGACACACAGACATTAATATTGAAGAAGAATTTGAATTTAGTTCTCAATTAAGAGAGTTTTGTTTGTCTTCGGTAAGGAACCAAGACATTATATCCTTAAACCTTTTGGCTTGGAGATTAGTCTGTTGGCTATTCTTCTTCCTTGTGCTGCTTCAGTGGGGTCTGGGGAGGGCAAGATGTATGCGGCCTTATTTTCATTTTGTAGATACTGTTTCCATGACTTGAACCTGTATCCTCCAGGACGCTACTAGTAGGCCTTTACTGTTGGGCTAAGCTGCCCTTCCACACACCTATAAAGGTAAAAACTTTAATTAAGTGGCCACACAAAAACATGCACACATTGTGTGAAAACGCACACACAAAGTTGAGTTGGAACTATTGGGAGTGACTACATGCTTGATATGTTACAAAGTTAGGACTGATGGCATCCAAAACTGATTACGATCCCATCTTCTTGTTGGCTGAACAGTTCATGGAACTGTTTGAAAAGAGGAGGAAGAAGTGGCAGGCTTAATGGGCTTCCAATCCGAACCGTGAGCCCAACAAAACAGTCCCATTTCTATTTGCTTTTAGTTATTTTGGCCCATTTGGTGTTGAAGGGCGTTTCAGACCTTTCATGTTTTCTTTTTGTCGATGGCTCAGATGTAGAATCTCAGAACTCAACTCTATGGCTGAGATGTGCCTTAGGGCTCCTCTTTTGTAAAGCCTTTCTGTAAAGAGGAAAGGGGGAGGGGGGTGGGGGGGTGTGGAAATCAGCAGTTTTGTTGTTGAAGGTTTTGTGAAAGGACGGCATTCCTCCAAGAGTTTCAGTTGAACTCCTAGCTGCTGGTTCCAACGTCTGTTCTCTCCTTTCTGCTTGCTCTTCCTTTTATTTCTCTTCCTATTTGCTGCGGGAAAATTTGTGAATGCAGGGTGCTAGTCTGTATGCTGTTTGAGTGCTGTGTGTGCAGTAGACAGCTAACCAGGAACAAAGCTGCCCAATGTTACATTTACCATCATCATTTTCCTCAGAGATCCTATTTTGGATACAGTACATTCACAGTTTGGATCTCCTACATTCAAGCCAAGTGTGTTACTCAGTTTCCCATTAACCTTACTTTTTCCTCCTTCCTCTGGCGGGTGCTTTCCCATTAACCTGTGCATTGTCATTGAAACAAATCCAGGGAATAAATTTCTGTCTCACCTTCTTTGCTCTCTTCCTGTGTGGCTTCTTTCTTGGCTTGCTTTCCGAGCTAAACTTCTGTATAACAATAATAGTCATGACATGAGAAACGGCATCACATGAGAGAGAGAGAGAGAGAGAGAGAGAGAGAGAGAGAGAGAGAGAGAGAGAGAGAGATTTGGCTAACAAACCTGCAAATGACTCTTCAAATGGTACAGTGTCAACCCCCATAGACCCATCAGCCTTAAAACCGATTTGGGAGTAGCTTCTGAAACATTCATATTATCATAAATCGCTCATATATACCTTTCGACCAGAATTAACTCATACATGCATGGTAAAATGACAAATAAAACCAATAAGCACAAGGCATGTGCAGCCTTGAAGATTTAAGTGCATCACATGCTACATTAAATTTATTGCTCTCACAGAACTTGAGGGACCAACCATGTTTATGAACTTGTGGGACCGGGTCCAACTATACTCACATGTTTGCTGCTGGTTGTGTTACCCAGCCAGCATTGTTGCTTACAGCTTGCTTCCCACAACCTGTAGTGCACCAGTTTGTTGCTCACAGCTTGTTTCCCACAGCCTTTAGCGCACCAAAAACTGTACTTGAAACTCGGATACCTGAGTATTTTTCAAGTGTAAGTGTATGAGTGGTCAACATAAATAACCACTCAGTCACATTTTCTTCTAATGAATAATACGGAGAAGTGAGAACTTAGGATAAATAAAAGGAAGTCCAATTCAGGAAAAAAGAAAAAAGAAAAAAGAAAACAGAACTCACCATACTATGAAACCGATGAAACATGGGGTATTCTGCTCTCCAATGCAATTATTCAGCAATTATGAGCAATTATATGACAATAATTGAAAAAGTCCCAAAAAATCCCTTGTAGTGTTTCATTATTTACTAATAAGAACCAAGGATAGAGTACTACCATCCATCCGCAGTGATGGTCAAAACGAGTGACACAGCGGTCACATATGCGGCAGTATTTGGACCTAGCAGGTCAAGATTTTAGACATGTGGCATTAGAAAATAACAGGACACAATCTCATAGAGAACTATAAAACTTGCGAATGACTTGAATACCTTGCAATTTTGCAAGGATAGCGCTCTCTCTCTCTGTATTTGATATTGTCATAAGGATAAACAAAGATATATCCAGAGACATTCTGAGCTGTAACATTTGCTGGGTCAGAAAAGCTAGTCAATAGAACCCCCATATAATGTAAGGAAATCTGAAAAGCATTGCTCCAACGCTTGTAGATTCTGAGAAGGAGGAGAGGGTTTGTACGTGTGTCATCAATGTGGTACCTGTGCACTCCATTGATAAATTAACCAGGAATATAGACAAAAGATAACTTTGCGATGAAAAATTAAGTCACTCCAACTATCGCAAAATAAAAAATAAAAAAAAGCATTTGACATTGACATGAAAAAACACTTCCAATGCAAACATTCCAGATTTAACGAATAGGCCTGATCAAAAACAATTTATGAATGACCTTCCACAATAGAAGGCTCCAAGAAAAGTTTCATGGAGGTACTAAACCTTCCTACAGCACTCGCGACTCTACCAAGCTAGCTATGTCTTCTTCACCAGTTTTGAAAATTCAGAAGGAGCACCTCCCTTGGTGATGTAAGAGCAGGTGACCACATCAGCATAGATATCGCAATAAATCAGGAAATTATGTATTTAGATTGTTTTGATCGATCAAATGGGTCTATATCCACCTTACCAATGGGTCGATAAAGAAGAATGGGCGAATCTGGAAAATAGAAGATCAAGATAGGTCCTAGAATAGACTCCAAAATTAATTATAAATATTCTAAATTAATTGGGGAACCAAAACTAAATTATTGAGGCCATCCAATCAAACCCAACAGGGCCCAAATAGGCCCAACGGTCCTGACATTGAGGGCCAATTTCGCATCGATTATTCCAAATGATTTTCCATTGCAAAAGGGTAAAAGACTATAGAAAGCATTTGGAAGGTTCCCTTAACCCTCTCTACATGGAATGATGGAATGCTTTAGCTTCATTGGATAGGAATTGGAAAAATTCTCAATTATTTTTCACATTCGATGTCTAATGAGCTTTCTGGTTTTAGACGAGTTGACTCTCTCTCTCTCTCTCTCTCTCTCTCTCTCTCTCTCTCTCTCTTTAACACACACACACATAGAGACCATCTAATGGGTTTATTTAACTGGAGAGGTGATGGACAATCCCCAGATGTGCCAAATTCAATTTCAAAATCACTGGGCCTTCTCCATTGGTCTAGGGTTTATTTACCTTGTTCGTCCATATTTTTGACATAGTTCTTCGATGCTTCTATTAAGCGCAATTGAAACAGCATAGGGAAGAAGAATAGCTTAATCTTCAAACCAAAAGGCTTAAAGATAGAATGTCTTGGTTCCTCACCAAAGACAAATAAAACTCTCTCAACTAAGAACCAAACTCAAATTCTTCTTCAATATTAATGTCTGTGTGTCCCATGAAGAGGGATTACATCTTTATTTATAGCTAAGGTAATCTCTAATTAAGTAACTAACCTAATTCAATCCAAATAAGGAATCCTAAACTAAATATAAAATAAACTTCTAAAAATAAACGAATCCTAAACAATTAATAAAGCAACTACTATTATAAAAATATAAGACTCTTAATAAAAACTAATCTTTACTGTTGGGCCTTCTTGCTATTGGGTCCAATGGGCTAGCCAATCATGGATCTGGCCTGCATCTGTTCTCCCCCGCTTGGGAGGATAACTCGTCCTCGAGTTTAGCAAATGTCTATGTGGTTGAAAATTATTCGAACAAACTTTTGTCTTGTCTTTAGATCTATATTTTCATAACATAGCTTGAAAGCTTTTTGCAGTCTTTTCCTCCATGTAATAGGAGATCAAAATATTCTCGACTATTGGTCTCTGCATGGAGCTTGGATGTGTGAACGGATTAGTAGATGCTTCAAGTGTTGACTGTCAAATATCCATATGTGATCTTCGAAGATGAAGTCAATGTGGGAAACTTCAACAACTTGAATTGCTTATAGAATAACTGGAACAACATATTTCACTGTGGATGACCTATTTGGATTTTCTGGAAAAGGCAGAATAATCAATTTTCCTGGATGATCAATGTCCACTTGTACGTTATCTTGATGTGCCTCTTGCTTCTCACTTGAAGTTGTAATAAAATCTTTCTTTCCAAGAATGAGCTTCTTAGCATCACCATTTGAATTTGTTTCTCAGCATCACCATTTGAATTTGTTTCTCAGCATCACCATTTGAATTTGTTTCTTCTCTCTGTTCATATGTTAACTCTTTGATTGACAGTAATGAGGTAGATAAAAAGGTTGCTGGTTGTAATGGAACAAGGTTAACAAATCGTCGTTTCTAAAAGAAAGAATAGATATGCTTCTTTTTGTTATATTGCACTTTCCGATTAAGAATCCATGGTTGTCCCAAAAGAATATAAGTGATATTCATGAGAATTACATCACACCAAATTTTATCTTCATATAAATTAATTTTGAAAGATACTAGACATTTGTAAGTTACAGTAATGACAAAAGTATTAGACCATGTAACTTTGTAAGGCTTTGGGAGAGTTTCTGTAGGCCAATTGAGTTTGTTAATAACAGCTTGTGCCACAAAATTGAAAGCACTATCATGATAATGACCAGATTGGCTAAGCTGTCTTCACACCTTACTTGCGTCTGAAATATCATAGTCTGCTTCCACTCTTTGTCTTCTCTTTCATTGGTAGTGAGAAGTCAACGAATGACAATGGTGTGAGTATTTTTTTCTACAAAATTTGTTTCCATCAGATGATCTCTCATTCATTGCGGAGAATGTTCTTTCTTAGGTTTAACTTGTTGCAGGAGCGATTGTTGAAGCACGTGCTCAACATAAATTGCTTCCTTATATGCTTCATGAATATTGTTGCAAAGTTTCATCTTCTCAAAAATGTTTGGTTTCAAACCTCTGATAAAGCGAGTCAAATCATGTAGCTCATTTTGCTCCAAGTCACAAACTTGGTGTAGTCTTGAAAATTGAGTTAAATATTCATAAATTGTCAAATATGCCTGTTTGAGATTAAGGAACTGTTTAAAGTAGACCTTATTTTCATAATACCGATCTCCATGTTTATACTCATACAATATATTTTGAAATTCATCAGATGGTCTAAAGATTTGCATATTGAATTTGATGTAAAAACACAAAATTTTCAAAAAGAGACTAACCTGCTAGCTTGATTGACAGAATTATGCATGGGAAGATGGATTATTGATCTGATATAAGATGACCAAGATATTGCGCGTAGGAGAATTAACAGATGCGAACAATCAACCTAAAATACTAGATGGTGCTCTTCTTAGGCTCTGACTGGCTGTTGCATGGGCCCACTTATGGTTTTTTTTTATGTGTTCTGTTGTTGCTCTTTTTTTTTTTTTTAAGACCTTGAGCTGGACTGTAACTTGGAATAAAACCATGGAACTGGGTCGGACTCGAATTGAAACCCAGCAGATGACCTGCGGTTGTCACACGTGTGTTTTTTTTCATTTTCTACATCAACTGAGAAAGAAAAAAAAAAGGGCCTTGGCTCCTTTTCAAACATAGTTTGGACTCAAAGGAAGTAGAGGGAAGAGGAGGGCAAGGTGCGTTGCTGCTGGGTGAACGATGACGACGACGGTGGTCCACGATGAAGTTGGTGACGACAGCGAAGGCACTCAGCGGCCGGCATGGGTATGCATTTTCTTCTTTTTTTGTATTTTTGTTTCTACTGCTGGTTTTCTTCTCTCTCACTCTCATTCACTGTTTCTTTTTTCTCTTCTGCTTCTTCTCTATCGGCTTTCTCTTTTCTTTTTCTTTTTTGCTCGGGATGGGTTTGAAAAGTCGGGGAGCGGGGGTGATCATTTGATGGGATGAGGGATAGGTTGGGTTTCATGAATGTAATGGGGTTTGGAAATCAGAGAGAGTGATGGTCCTCGTCTGATGGGTTTGGCGATGGTTTTGGTTTGGGATGGTGGGGTTAAGGTTTGAGAGTCTCTTTGGAGATGGGATTAAGAATTTAGGGCTTACGGGGGTGGGTTGATTGTGAGTAGGGTTTCGAAGTAGGATCTGCTAGGTGAGACAATGGAGGAAGATGGAAGTGGGATTTGGTAGGTGAATAGGCTTGTGGGTTTTGGGTTGGAGAAGAATTAAGAGAGATCAGGAATAGGTTTGGCTTTTTGGGTTTCGGATTTGGGTTGGCTTGGCTAGGAAGGGTTTAAGGTCGGGTAAGGGCTGTTGGGATTCACAGTGAAGGAGTTTGGTGGGCTGTCATAGTGAGGATGATGAACGAAGATGATGATGATAGGGAGATGATGACGATGAAAATTAACAGGATGGGATACGTTACCTAGAATCGACGAACAATACGGACAGCGATTCGAGATCAGATCTCTGCTCTGATATCAATTGAAGTAGCGCAGGGAAAAAGACGGACTAATTTCCAAGCCAAAAGGCTCAATGATAGAATGTCTTGGTTCCTCACCAAAGACAAACAAAACTCTCTTAACCAAGAACCAAACTCAAATTCTTCTTCAATATTAATGTTTGTGTGTCCCATGAAGAGGGATTACATCTTTATTTATAACGAAGGTACTCTCTAATTAAGTAAATAACCTAATTCAATCAAAATAAGGAATCCTAAACTAAACGTAAGATAAACTTCTAAAAATAAATGAATCCTAAACAATTAAGAAAGTAACTACTATTATACAAATATAAGACTCCTAATAATAACTAATCTTCATTGCTGGGCCTTTTTGGTTTTGGGTCTAATGGGCTAGCCAATTATGGATCTGGCCTGCATCATCTGTTAATGGGGAGCCTCGTGCACTGAGCTGCCCTTTTACCTTTGCAGGTGTGTGTATCCACACACGTATACGCCTTCGTCCATGTTACACTCCAATTAGAACTTAACCTTTTCTCATATACTTAATTTGAAATTTTGCTTATTTGACATTATGTGGAAAGCTAGTGATGTATTCATTAATCATCGCCACCCAAAATTATTATTGATGCTGACTTCATTAGAGTTGTATTTAGTCAGTTTTGAAGTGCAGTTTCTGTTTCTTTTCCTATATGAAAAGGCAGTAGGCAAAGTATCTTATGTAAGATCAGTCATCGAGAGGTAGTGAAGAGGCAGATAAGTGAGAAACAATAGAATTAATTACCTTTAAAAAAGTACGAACCTAAGCATTAGGGGCACATGTTGTTTTCTACCAATTCACCTCAAGATATATTGTGAACACAAAAATATATACCTGGAAATGTGTATAACTTGCGAAAGCACCATGCTTAAGAAAATTCACCTGGAACAAAGCAAATAAAGATCATATTAAGGCTTATCTGTTTAGGAAGAATGCATCTAGTGACCTCTTTAATTATTTATTTTTATTATTTTTTTATTGCTTGACTAGGTGTTATTATATGACACATCCACTTAATTTCATATATAGAACTTTTCATCATTATCATCACTAATCATCAAAGTAGCCTCATTCCATCCGAAAAGAACACATACAATGGCATTTTTTTTACTGTATTGGGACGACGTTATTATATTAATTATTAACTATCTGCTTTTTAATATATATAGAAACTTGTGTAGATTTGATGATTTGACCTCTCTCTCTGTCATCATTATCATCATCAAAGCCTTATCCTAATCATGTTGGGGTCGGCTACATGAATTCTATTCCTTTATTCCGTTCTATTTTGAGCCAAATCCTTCGATAAGTTAAACTTCTTCAAATCTGGATCAATAACCTCTATCAATGTTTTCTTTGGCCTACCCTTACCTTTTGATGGGCCATCCACTTGTATAATCAAACTTTTTCTTACCGGTGCTATTATCGGCCTACGCTCAACATATCCAAACCATCTTAAATTGGTTTCTTTAATCTTATCCCCTATTACTGTTACCCCATAAATGCTCTCGAAAGCGCTTATTTCTAATTTTATCTTTTCTAGTTTTGCCACACATCCATCTAAATTTCTATATATATATATATTAAAAAGCAAAGGGTGGATCGCTTGTAACATCGCGAGAAAACAATCGTCCGCATTCTGTGGCTGTTCTGGAGGAGCTGACTCATTTTCATTATCCCCATGATTGTTATTGGTACCTGAGCCAGAAGCCATCTCCTGCAAAATACAAAAGGTTACTATTCAAACACAAGACATTCCCCACTACATGTCCCACAACAAAGGAAATATTAGACTATAACGTCAAATATTTACAATCGTATCCTCATCTCATTTCCACATGCCTACATGCTTATAAACTAGAGCAATAATGCTCTGATACCATACAATACATATGTCACAACCCGAGCCCAAAAGATCAAGGGTTAAGTTTAAACCTAATCAGTGACACACGTACTCCCGTGCGTATACACTTAGACCCTGTCTAAATGCACACGTATAAGAGAAAATTCACACGTGCCAATACATGTACGCGGAAGCTGTAGGTATCAAACCATAGCAAAAGAAGATATATCAAAACAAAATAATATATATATATGAAAGATTACATGATATTCAAAGTTATGCAAAAGTGGTCCGAAATACAACTTTATAACAACAAAACCAAAAGAGATCCCACAATAATGCAAACTCATATGCATGCATGTCAATATTGCGCTCTGGCGGAGTGATTACATCCACTCCTCCAGCCCTGACGGGGCGTTTGGGGTCTCCCCTGGAGTCTGGTTGACCGACGAGGGGTCGATTGAGGGATCTGAGCCTGCAACACCAAAGACAACTCATGAATATGACGATTCAGCAAAGTATAAGCAGCAATAAGTTAACGCATGTTGTATCTAGCAAATAAAGAATAATTGATCATTCAAAGAGTTTCAACTTCGTATCCTAGGCACTTGTGCATTCAAATGAAGCATGCTATTAGAATCAATGTTTATATGATACGTCCATAATTAGGTGGCTACTACATTTGCTTTATACTCCCTCTCGGGATTATACATACTGAGAACACCATTGACCGGGCTAGGGTACGAATGAGTATCGAGTTCTTGGGGTCTGGAAGCTCCTAGACATAAACTCACTGCAGCGGTGCCATACATACTATGTCAAAGTCAACCCCGTCGAGTATCCTAAGACTGAGGCTGAGTAGTGCCTAACCATATGGAATCAATCAGATACTAAGATTTGAGTAAACCATGCATATCATAACGAACATATCTCATACGTTCTAATCATACGTTCAACTCATACATACAATGCTTAAGTCAATTGAAACAAGTCGAGCAGATCAAACAAAGCAGACTCATCATATCAAAAGGGCATAACAAGAAAGATGCAAACCACACAGAAGAGTGGAGGTTACTATTCGTCATTCAAGATGTCATGCAACACAAATTAGCTCGAATCAAGAGGATTTATTAGCAAAGCCTAATCTAGTCATCCAGTGTTTCTAACCGTGCATGATGATGTAGTTTTAAGGTATCCGATACATAGTTGTCTTTCGCTTTCTGGAAATCAAGCCGGAGCTTGACCTACAGTTGGGTCACGGCTAGCCTATGGCTTAGCTGTAGCCTAACCGTAGAAGAAATCTGGGTTTTACAGCTCTCTGGAATCTGAGCCGTAGGCAATTACGGCTTAACTGTACACTGCACTAAATCAGTTTCTGAACCTGTTACAAAACCATCTATATATGCACAAACTTGAAACCACAACATCTAAAAGATCGAATTCAACACAATTGGGCTGTAAAACACATTCCACATACGAGATTAAGAAGTTTTTCACAATTATACATATACCAACAGGGGTTCATCCAAATTATGCTTATACTTGCCTCAAATGAGTTCTAACAAATACACAATTGTCCTTGAGCTCAAATTCGACAACGAACTACCTACCTATCATCATGCATGCACAAGAAGAAAGAGAGAGAGAGACGTTGAGTGCATGTGCAGCAGCAAAAAGAAGAAGAGGAAGAAGAAGTAATTTAAGAACCCCAAACATACCTTAACCTACACAAAAAAGAATTGACACTCCCTCTAGGCTAGATCGTGGAAGAAGAAAGAAACCGAAAAGAAGAAATGAAAATAAAGAAGGAGAAGGAGAAATCGACATTGAGATGGGAGAGGCGGTGCATGCATTGATTTATATAAGGATAAGAATGAAAACAATTTAGAAGAAAGTCCAATCATTTATGCTAATTATAGTTCAAGTCAAATAAGGGTCCAACGAAAGCTAACGAGGTCATTTGCACACAAGGTAGTTACGGAAGTTAACGAGTTCGACGAAAGATACGTGTTGACGCCAAGATAATGCATGAATGACAACGTCTTACAAAAGCTAAAATTACGAAAAAGGGCTCATGTCTACCTAGTCCAGGTTAAATTCAACCCAACTACCTATCCATGACTTGGAATGAAACTAAAACAAAGTCAAAACACAATTAACAACTAATTCGTCATTACTTAGTCACTAAACCCGATTAAGTTGGGTCGGAGTGTTACAAACTGCCCCGTGTTTAAAAGATGAATTGAGAAAGGGTTCTTGCTCCATTGGACTAGGACTAGGGTCTAAAAGGGTTCTTGCTCGATTGGATAGGACGGTAGCTAACTCTCGCTGGGTGGAAGCTTATTTACACCTGCATCTCTTCCATCTCCCTAGGGATTCCTTAGATCACAGCCTCATACTTCTAACTGAATCCCAAGTGAGTGTCAAGGCCCAAAAAATTTTCAAATTTGGGAATGCCGGGCTCCTCCACTTTTCCTCTATACTTTTTTTAAACATGCCCCGAATTTGGATTAGGGTAGGGATCCCACTCTAAACCATAAGCTTGGGGAGCGGAAGAAAACTTGGTGGCACTGTTCTGCAACTAATATTGCTAGAATTCAAAATGAGACTGGAAGGAATATAGAATAGTAGGCATTATTTGTATTCCAGATTCCTTCATAAGTTGGAAAGGGACTTGTTGGAGGAGTTACAGTGCCGTAGACAAGCTTGGCTTGAGACAATTTGAGACCTAAAGCAACAATCATAAATGAGGAATTTTTTATTTTTTAATATCATTATAAATATTTTATTTAAAATTTATTTTTTTCATTTTTGTAATGAAATATTTCTAATTAAGTTTTATATTCAAATTTTGTTAACATATCTCTTCAATTGATAGTATGGCTAATCCACTTAATTTTTCTTGTGACATTGTTGATCTAAATTAGGCTTTTATTAATTTTAATTTTGAAAAACTTTGTTCTGTAGAAGTAGCAATTATAGGTATTGTCAATATTTTTCTAATAAACATATTTAATATTTATAAATTATAACTAATAGTATTTACAAATAAAACGAATACTAGCTTTAATAAATATATATTATGAGCTTGGAATTAAATTTTTTTTGAAAGCATAGAATCTATTTATCAGTATTAGCCATAAAGATTATAGATGTGGATTACTTTTGAATTTGATGTATCTTCTTCAATTTGAAAAAAAAAAAGCTTATATTTGAAGTTGTCTTGTATGGATTTTAAGTAGCACAAATGTAGGGAAAAAATTTGCAAACTGGATGATTTCAGAATAGAAAAGGATTCATTGCTTCTTGTGATTTTAAGGTTTTCTTTTTTCTTTTGATGAAAATATTTTTTCAATGGTGAAAATGGGCTTTAACACTTTTTTTTTTAAATATGAAAAGAATAGCAGTTGTTTTTCTTAAATGTAAAAAGATGATAGTTGCTTTAATTACTTTTATGATGCCTTATTATTTAGGAGAAACAAAATGATAACAATTACTTTTTGTGAAATTTGAAAAGATTTATCTTCAATTACTTTTATGAAGCCTTATTTTTTTAATTGAAAAAAAAAGATGGAAAAATTTCTTTTTAGCCTTATTTATTGTGGGGGCCTAAAGCAAAATATTTTCTTGCCTAATGGTCAAGCCACCCATGGCCTTAGATTACAGTTTGAAATCATCTGGAGGCAAAAGGTCTCGTATTCAATAGCTATTAGAAGGGGATAAAAACTCAAAAGAGTATTTTTATCAAATGGCCTGAGGCTAATCATAGAAGAAAGGGGATACACCTGCTGTTTGATGAACAAGGGAAAAAGCAAACACAACTTGTGCAGCTGAAAGATTACTGTGAAGCATATTTCCAACGGGCATTTTCGCGCTCTACTAATCTAGTGGATGACCTTTCCCTCCCCTCGGTTATCACCCCAAGCATCTCCCCTGAAGACAATTCATACCTTACTTCTACCAGAGTGGAAGTTATAGTAGCAGCTCTCTCTAGGAAAGGACAAGACCCCAGCCCAGATGAATGTAGGGCAGTCTTCAATTATTCTTTTTGCCATATATTGTGACTTCTTCGTTGAAGGAACTATTGCGACGGGCGTCAATCATTCTAACAATGTCCTCGTACCAACAAACGAAGGGGCCGTAGTGACTTCCGTCCTACATGTGCAATATAAAATAGTCTTGAAAATCCTGGTCCGGAGATTGGCTCCCCTTTTAAAGAAATGTTTTTCTAATGATCAGGTAGCTTTCCAGCCAGGAAGAACAGGCCTTCTGGCAATAAAATAATTGCCAAAGAGGTCTTGCAATTCACGAACCAAAAGAATAGGAAAACGCAGTGGTGTGCTTTGAAATTGGACATTATAAAAGCCTATGATAAGCTTGTCTGGCCTTTTATAACTTAATGTCTCCTTGCATATGGCTTTAAACAGGAACTCGTATACCTGTTTATGATGAAGTGTGAAGTTGTTATAAATTGCAAATTTAACTAAAGACTTTCAGAAATGTTCACAATTGGCAAACCGACAACCAATCCACATATCTCTGGCAAAATTGTGACGAATATCCATGTCAAACTCAAATGGGCTCATAGTATCCTCAAATTAACCACTGACCTGTCAACTGATTGTTCAGTAAAGAAAGCACTGGTTAGGAAAAGTAACTTGAGTAGAGTCTTCCATCTTATTGCTTGAGGTGCATGCTATTAACTGTTAACTAGTTTTTAATGGATTTTAATGTTCATAGTCCATTGTCAATGTTGCTGATCAAAATGGCTCAGGCTGAATTTCATAGATACCTAAACTACAACGCCCCACCCCATCCTAGTGCAACCTGCTGACCATATCAATTTGTTGCATAGAATTATGTATTTGAATTGGTGTATTGGACTTGTCAAGCTCGAACAAAATCTAGCGGACCAGAATTAATCAAATGAAACGACCACATCAAATTTTTGGATTGGGGAAAGTGTCAAAACTGCAGACTGTGAACTGAGATATGGAAGGATCTGGCTGCAAACTTGGCGGTAATGAAAACAATGCATAAATTTAGACAGAAGACAGCTGGTGGTTACCAGTATACATATCATTACCATTGGATGGTCCACTATACAGGCAAAGATCAGTCCTAGGATGGTATTGTACCCAAATTCACAGGAGATTAATTATAATTTTTTTTATCAGTAATAGGACTTGAAGCTGCAACCTTGTGATTGCAACAATGAACATCTTCCAACTGTTCTATAACCTCTTTTTATATGTTCAACCATTGCCATTGTCACTGGAGTGAACCACAGCAGTACTGTAACTGTTATCCATTGCATCATCTAATCAAGGGACTGGGTTTTTAAAAAATGATTTCAGTAAACTGTGAGCTCCACCACATTATTCAGCAACGTGCATTCATATAATAAGGTACTCATAAAACCCCAATTATACACTGAACAACTACTTTTCGCGAGTTTTGTGGGCCCGTTTGGACTTGTAATTGATAGCATAAGTAGTTGCTGATAATTGATGCATGCCATGCACTTTATTATTATTGCCTATTGTTGCTACTATTACTACAACTACTACAACTGTTAGGTGTGTTGGTATCATCTGAAACAAATGGTCGAAACTTCAGCAAAAAATAAAGGGTGGAGTTGAAACTTGAAAGTGCTAATTTTAACTAAGTTGCACTGGTTTGACCTGAGAGGCTCTTTGAATCAACGGATTTGTGGTTGTGGAAATCTTTCTACAAACTAATGAAGAAAAGGTGAGCAAAACAAAGGTCATCTGAATTCCAAAATGCATACATCATAATTGCAGGAGCTAGTTCCTTCTCCCTTCCCACAGCCAATTTGTAGGGAGAAAACCGAAAAAAAGGTGAGGAAAAATGGAAAATCCATGCAATGAATGAGTATGGTAGCTACCACCTGCCTCCCTTACTAGTCAATGGTTGCGAGGAAGAATTGTCCTTAACTGGAGCATGGTTTGCACATGCCTCACCTTCCCTTGCTCACTGCTGTAGTCACTGCAGGACGCCTTATGCCCACAAGGAAAATTGGGCCATGTGGCTTTCTTCTGTTTGTAAACCAGGCACATGTTGCAGCTGCTACCTCCACCATTTCCCATACTTGAAGCACATTCATCAGCTGGAGGTGTGGACAGTTTTTTGCGGTGAAATGCTGTACCCTAATTCCAGGCACTTTCCAGACCTGCAGGATAAGGGTGAGAATATGTTGTCATTATAAAGAAACTAATAAGTAACTAAGTGGAATCCAATTGGAACATCTTAAAGTCACATAGGATGACTATATTTAGAGCTGTCAATGAGGCCGATTAGGACCAGTTCACTCAGCCTGATTCAAGGTTTGTTAAGGATGGTTGGCCTAAGTGCCAGTCCAGCTCTGACACTGTCGAAAGCCTGCCTGATAAGGGCATCAAAGGTCTGAGTTGCCCAATTACGGCCGAGTCAAACACGGCTTAAATACCAGAATCAATATCTGAGCTGATAAATATTTGGTAGTTGGTATGCAAATAAAGAAGAAAACCCAAGATTGCATACGAAATCTAGTGAACAAATAACTCAGGCTTCCAAAGAACAAAACTGTGTCTTAAACGACTCTCAACTCTTATAAAAATCCATAACCAAAAAGGATAAGATTTCTGAACATGACTTCAGTTGACTTAAAAAATATGAGAAAGAATCCAATATGGATGACAGTATTCAGATTTGGATCCAATCTACTTAATAATCCCAGTTGCACAAGACAAATCAATTCTCTAATTTGCAACAAAAAAACAGATTGCCATAACCAAAGATTTATTAAGCAATCTATATGGCAAGTTTTTAATGGTGCCGTGCTAAGATGAAACCTAGTTCCAATATAAAAAACTGGCCTGAACAAGACGTGGGTTCTATGGAGGAACTTGGGCTCAAACTTTGAGCCACATATCATCTTGAAAAAAAAATATATTGATGGGAACCGGCTAGTTGGAATGGAGAAATAAAATTTATATAGCCAACCCCAACATAGTTGGGACAAGGTTTTTATGATGATGATGGGAACTGGCAGAAGTATTCAGATTGTTGTGGCTGCCAAAATTCAAAACCCAAGGGAAAGTCAGTTTCCCTTCAATGAAAAATCAAGAACATCAATTAGGAACCAAAAACTCAGCAGATACAAGGTAAAACCTCGTATCAGTGCAAAGGATATGCTTGATCTTTAAGCTACTACATGTTCAATTAATCTTCTTCCAGGAAATCAAATGGACCATCTAAAGTACAAAAAAGATTCTCTGGCCAAAACTCAAGTTGAAAATCATGGCTAGATGACCAAGGAAGAAGAAACTCTCTGAACTTTCAATCAATCTGAACATTCTAACTGTTTACGATGGGCAAGCATAATAACTTAAATAGAAAAACTCGAGTAAGCCTCGTCTAACCAAAGCTCCAGAAGCTCCCTAATCTTAAAATACTGGAGATGTTTTACCTCAAACACATAAACGACCAAGCAACAAAATGTCCAAAAAATGCAACTCCCTCATTCTAGAAGAATGTAGATTATAACTATTTGTTATGAATGCCCAAATACTAGGTCGTTGGATAGCCAACTGAACATCAAACACACCTAATATCTCACTCAGTTATCAACTGGCACATTAAATAAGACCAAATACTAAGAAGAAGTAATAAGAAAGAAAACTAATATAATGATGACAATTCTCACAAGCCATGTGGAACATGACAACCCGACAAGCACCACAGATGCACCAGAACTGGACTATAAACTTGGATCTGGGGCATGACAATTGGGCACATCACACAATCTGAATCTCATTTACTAATTCAGGCTTGGGCAGATCCAAACAGAACTCAGGTTTATTGACAACTCCCATTTGCAATATGGATATGGTCTAATGTAGCCTAATCCAACCCCACTAATTTATTAGTGTACCCAAATCTCTATTAAATTAAGTTTCTAAGAGACTCGATTCAAATTTCAATACTCTAGAGGAATCGGGATCCTCTTAAGGATTTTCCCCACAGTGACCGTGCGTGAACCTATCTAAGTTCACAACATCACCTTGGGGAAGCCCTTGCCTTGGATAGGACAGCTGCCCCGCGTGCATGGTAGGCTACTTGAGAGTAGGTGGCAGACCTTAATAGGTCCACTCACGGTCACTGTGGGGTAAACGCCACCAGGGTCTAGACTCATTCAGAAGTCATGTCCCGCTATTTGCATTCCTACTCATCAGGCCAAATCTCTTAAAAAGAGGGAGCAGTTGGGCCCTAGCCAACCATTTAAAGCCCTTTCTAATCATATCCCACATCCTAGAAACTGATCCAATCATACCTGAGATAGCAAAACTCTCTCCAAACTATATTGCGTTTGAGTGGGGTCCTTTTGATTCTGGCTGACCCATTGACAGCACTACTCATGGGGTATTATAGTCATTTGTCATAGCTGTACCTGAGGAGTCTTGACGATGCAAAGTAGGAAAACTAAGGCTCGATTCACTGTTATGAGTGGCAGAGTCTGATATTGTGTCTCCCCATGGTGCCTGGACAAACCTTTCCACAGGAAGGTGACACTGGAAGCAATGCATCATCAAACTGTGTGTGGTCTTACAGATTGTGCATAGCAGCTTGTGCTTGCACGGCATGCCAGCCCACAGAGCCCTTCTCTTCTTACAAAGCACACAGATGTTGTCTGCCCCAAAATTCTGCAATTGCACAGTATGTTAGAGAAGAAATGCGGCAAATTCATGTGAGCCTTGATGGTCTCTTCCAGTTCAGAAAGTGGCCAAATGGGCCCAAATTGCATATGGACCAGAAGTGGATGATGTTTGAGCAGGTTTCTTAAGAACTAGCCAGACCCCAACTCCAATTCATAGACAGTAGGAACTAAATGGGCATGAACTGTAGGTCAGTGCACCAAGTCCACCCCTATATTCTGGATGAACAAACCATTGCTTACTGATTGTACTAACAGAAGCATGCCCTGAATTAAGCCTGTTTCCAGCATTTTCAACAACAATATTTCCAGAGTCAACCATATGTAATTTTACTGTTACACAGGCTGACAGGCAGCACTTATGTACATCAGTAATGGGACTTCTCTGCTAGTGAGAGAATGCTATAACAACCAGGGTAGTCGTGTGTTTAGTTCCAACTTACAAGCCCATTTGTTTGCATGAGAATGACTTCCTAGGGATTCACTAAAATGTATTTCTATAAGTGGCTAAATTGAAGAAATAAAGGCCAATATCCATAAGTACCTGATTGTTTGCATAAAATACATCGGAATTCATGGTGAATTGAGCTCCACCAATAAATTATTAAAGAGGTAAGGGTGAGGGAGTAGATGGGATCTTGACTTTTCTAGGTATTGAATTGCTGGGATGATGGCTGGGTATTCATTTCTCATCTTCCCTTGATTCAATTTCCATTAAAGAGGAGCTTATTTGATAGTCATTTTGGATATTCACCTTTGGTCCTTTATTTTTAACCTCTTGAATAAGTATACTCTTGTGCATTCAGTTACTTGAAACACACAATCCTAAGGACCTGTTTGTTTGCATTAAAATATATAAGAATTGAACGCACAACAATTCATGGTGAAATGAACTCTCTCAAAAGATTATTAATGGGGTGATGGGTAAAGGACATAAGGTGGAGATGTGTATAAGAACTTCACTTTCCTATTATTGAATTACTAGGGTGATGGCCTGGTATTCATTTTCCATCTTCCCTTGATTCTATGTTCATAAAGGTTATTTGATGCTCATTCCTGGATATTCACCTTTGGTCTTCATTTTTAACCACTTATGGCATGAAATCTATTTATTCAACTCCTATGTATTATCATCTAATGCGAACAAGCAGGCCCTATATATCTATCGAATAATCTCTCCTTCCACGTAAAATGAAATAAGGGGAGATGGAACATGATACACCCATCACCCTAGTAAATCATTTCCATCTCCCCTTTACATATTCCATTGAAGGGGAGATTATTTGGTAACCATTTATGGATATTCACATGTATTTCTTCAATTTTACACTTTCATAAATAAATTTCTTAAAATTCCTAAGAATTCAATTCCATTAAAAAAAGGGTCATAATAAATTCAAATCACTCAAACTTCTAGTCTCCACGTAGCCAAAATCACACCACAATTGGAGTCGGTCCCTCTGTCTGATTGCTTATGTGTGAAACACATGATTGAAAACAAAATGCCAAAGGAAATGAATCAAATGTTTTAAATGTGAACAATCTAACAATAAACCCAATTTCAGTTGGAGTAAATTCTTGCACACTCCAATCCAGAGGAGGCTGATTTAAAGTAGTTTAGATTAAAGATGGGTGCCACCTAGGCAATCACAGGTAATTATTCGTATGTGTGCAAAGGATCTAGTTCTGGTGTGATGTAGTTGGGGCATCAAGAGTATTCCTAGAACTTAGGACCCTATAAATCATTTGCAACTTAAGATGATTTAACATGCCTTGAATCCTGAAGTCATACTCATGACATGCATAGTATCTCTAATGTTATAAAATTTTGCACCTTGATCTGGTAGTTGAGACCATCAGGCTGCATTGTAGACTAAAGGGGAGAGACTATCAGTACAAATTTCACCTTACCTTAGAGTAATCAAACTGATGAATGAAGTATGAGAAAGGAACCCCTTTATCATCCGCATATGATTTCTGTGGTCCCCTCTGCTCAAGACCATCTGCTTGCTCTAATGGAGCGTTCCACGGCCTGAGGAAGGAATAGCCTGGCTGTAGGAAACTCAAGAACTTTGGATCCACAGAGAATGAAGAAAATGCCTCCGGATCTCCTTGATGAACTAAACCTCCAGCATCATCCAGTCCATCACACTCCACATTACTGGTACTGGAAGACATAGATATCAACTTTGCAAGAAAACAAACCTCATCCTCATCGTTCACTTGATAACATCTCCAGGGATATGTAATGAGCTTGTGACGAATATCAAATGATTGCAACGGCTCTGACAGATGATCATAGAAAGGCTGGTGCTGAGATTCTTCAGCTGAAGTCTGCATCTGCGAATGTGGTTGCTTTTGGGGAAGGGAGGGGAGCAAAACCACGTGGGTAGCTGGCCCATTTCCAACAGGCACGATTTTCATCCTACAGATTCCAGAAAAAGACCGCATGAAGTCGCTGAGCTTGAGGTAGCCAAGGGAAGTATGGTCAAGCTCCATCCCACATGTGGCCCTGAAATCTCCCTTGAGCGAGGAGAGAGGGTAACACTCGCCTTCCCCCAACCGCTTTGACACACCTATCAAGAATAATGGGAGCCATCTCTTGAAAGTCTCCAGCCACTGCGGGGTGTTCTGAGTTGTGAGACCCAATTGTATGTTGGGTCTTGTGGTTCGCTGATCACTGGCAATGAGTTTTTCAGCCCAGGTCACAGGTTCCTGTCTTCCTTCATCTTTTGCTTCCTTTGTGAAAGGATTTAGTAACAGCTGATGTTCATGTTTCTGTTGGCAAGAAGCTTTTGGGAACTCATGCAAAACTTCTTTTGGTACAGCCCCTTTAATTTCAACTTTCTTTCCTGAAATGTTTACATAGTGTGCTTTAACAGCAGCAGCAACAGATTCTTCACTTTTAAATGTGACAAAGCCAAAGCCACGAGATTGCATGTAGTCTCCAGCTTGGCTTCCAATTACTACTGCATCTTCTACAGCACCAAACTCCTCCTCAAAGTAATCCCTCAAATTGCCTAATAAATGAAAGTAAGGACAAGTTGTTACTGTAACTCCTTTTCTTTTACCTGTCTGTGTGTTAGGCTTGTCCATGCATTCCACTTTGCAAATTAATTGGAGTTGTTCAACTAGAAATTCTCTCTATATTTTTATCATCTATAGAGCTTCAAAATCATTTTAATGACCATAATGCCAACATTTCTGGTTCCATGTCATGGGGGCTCAAGGAAGAAGAGAGCATCAGTAGTGTAGATTATACTGAAAATGCATGAGTGTCCTAGATCTATAGGATGCACCAATGCAGAAATTAAGTAGCATATATAAAATTTATAAAGAGATTTCAACTCGTTTAAAAGCATTAAGCTTTGACCTGAGTCAACAGAAGGTGGGAGACCTCCAATAAAAATCTTTTTGTTAAAATCGTCCGAGACATATGTAGTATGCTGTAGAAATGGAGAAAATATAATTGTATTTAGTAGCGCAACACAAAAGGTCAAACATGAAGAAGGAAGACATAAAGGCAGAACTTGAAAATCATGAACTTCGTGAAGCAAGTGGGAAATTTAAGAGGATAGATGCACAAATTGGTGGTAGCTAAGTTACCTTGCTCAGGTTTCTAGAAATTGGTGGAAAGGGTAATCCCAGCTTGATTTCCTCTAATCCAGATTTAGTTTGTCTCAATTTGGTTTCCCCATGTGTGAAAAAACACTTGGCCCCCCTCACACACCCACTTGGAGATCCATAGTATCGACAGAGCTCTGTCTTAGGACTTGTGTGCAGTAAAAGTACAATGTTAAAAAAAAAAAACTATTCAATATATGTTGAGAATATATAAATATATATTGGGGATAGAAATCATGAAATTTAGAAAGTGCTGAGAGAATGGTTTTTAAGTGGTCACCTTTCAAAGGAAATATGTTTTGAGTCAAGGAGTCCTTCGCATGTATCTGCACCAGACCTATCCTGATTAAGGCAGTAGGAACCCATCTCTTGAATTGGAATAACACGGTTCCCTACACATGGAAAAGCAAAATAAAAAAAATGAAATTTTGTGATTTTTCATATTTTACAAATTACAGAGAGATGGATTGGGTCAATGTCAACATACTGAAGCTGAGGTTCCTCGGAGTTAGGATGAAACGCATTTCCTGTGATTTGGTCAAATCTATGGGCCTTTGTTTCCTGAAGTTGTGCAGATTTGTGTGTGTGTGTGTGTGTGTGTGAGAGAGAGAGAGAGAGAGAGAAAGTATTAGAGAAAAGTCAACTTCTATTTACTGAAGTTCAAAATGAAGATAAAATAAGAAAATAATAATCAGACCGGAGATTAAGGGATTGAGTATTTGCCCCATAGCTTAAGAGGAGCTCAACACATTCCATTGAGTTGCTCTTCACAGCAAAGAAAAGAGGAGTTTCTTGTGTCTCTGAAGCAACATTGACGCAATTGGGGTCGCAAAGAAGGAGAATCTTAAAGAAATAAAAAAGAAACAGAAAACCGAGTCAGTTAAAGGTTAAGAAGTAGCAGAACTTGCTTGACCAACAAAGGGCCATCCTTAAGCCTAATTTTAGATCCTTGGTTCCTTAATGCATCTATAGAGAGTGTCAGAGTGGTCCTACCATAAGCTCAAACTCATTTGTAACTGTGACAAATCCCATGTGTGTGTTTCAAGGACTGGTCAATAATAGTCCCCAGTCTATAATAGTCCCCTGTAGAATTTGGAAGGGTTTTGAAAGGACATGAAAAAAAATAAGAGATGGGTTCTATATACCTGTAATGCCCGGAAATTACCATTGCCAGCAGCTACATGAACCGGAGTCAGCCCCAACTTGTTCTTTTGGCTGACCCGAGCCCCATATCTCAGCAAAAGCCATGCTAGCCTAAAAGGCCAGGCGTTTTGTGGTGAAACACAACATGGGATGAGCAAGGAAGACTCAGAAGATTTCTATAAGAATATTACCTAAACCTTGAATCCTTTGAATAAGGGCTTGCCCTAAGGCACCAATGGAGTGCTGAATTACCATCTCCATCAGTCCCATTGACGTCAATTTTTGTCTTGAGAAGCAATTCTACAACAGCTTCATCCCCAGCCTGCAAAACAAACACAAAGAAAAGGGATTTATAACACTATTTCCATAGATTCTACAGTTGGACTGGAGTCCAGAGCAAAAACACCCTAGAGATCCCCGTTGGCTCTAATGCATCTGTCCCTGTAAGAATTTTGAGTTTGTTTCATCAGTTCTAGCCCCTTGAAAGAAAAGGATTATATGCGCGCATGACCCCAAGTGCCTTGAATCTAGTTGGCCCCACCATGGAAAGCCAAAATCTAAGAAGTAAAAAATAGAATAATAATAATAATAAAACACCCCACCACCAACAAGATCCTAGTCACCCAGTCTTTAAATGGCAGTAGAAAAGAAAAGGATAATGGAAAACTATTTTCGCTCAACAGAGCAAGGAGGTCATTCGGGTGTTTGTAACCGGAGCCACGAAACTTGGTGTAAAGCATAGATGAGGCTTCATACAAATAGATGACCTCAGTTACCCATAAATAACAGTTGTTATGAACTTTGACATGTTTAATTATTGGAAAAGAGTTACAGGTAACCTGAGTCAAGGACAGTGAATGCAAGGATCCAAATGGCCATCCCACTTGTCCACTACTTAAATTCTAAGCCACAACAGTTAAAGAGCAATCATATGGTAGAACTCCTTTGAAATATTTCTAAAGAACTATATGCATACTGAACTTCAACCAAACTGGTCACACATTTTTCCTTTTAGTTTATAAAATTAAAAGCTTCAACAATTGCAAGGGAAATCCAGGCCAGTTCATGATACTTATCATACATTGCCACAACACAACTACTTAACCTCTATGGGGTTGTTTGGATGAGAAAAAGGTGGAAAACTGTTCACAGATTTCATTTGTACTGTGTGGACAGTTTTCTCTGATTTTATCCTCGTCCAAGAGAACCCAAAATTCGTTAGGGAATCATTCAGTGGTAATGTAAGCACTAAATGATAAATTATCACTAGATGGCCATGAGAAGTGGAAAAAACTTTCCGTAGGGGTCGATTGTTTGCACTCATTTACATATGTACAATTATGAAGAACTTAGACATGATCATGTTTGTTTGCCATAGTTATGCATCACATGCACAAACAAGGTATGAAAATGAAGTGTAAATAAGACCCTTTTTAGTTAATCATTTACATACTTAATCATTTACATGCCTAAATGATTACATATATAAGTGAGGAAAAAGCACCAATAAAAGGCATCTGCCCAAGACAGGTTGGGGCTTCAAAGTTCAAACCCCTTCAACCCATTTTCCTTTGCACTTTTGTGGGCCCCATATGGGTAATCACAACAGGTTATCTTCTTTATAGGTATTAAAAAAAAAAAACCAAACTTCATAGATTTTGAGAAATTTGACCTAAGGATCTAATTTTCTGGGACTTCAATTCATGATCTGAACTGTTTAGTTTCTTCTATTAATGATAAGCATTGAGACTTTTGATTCATATGATAAACTTCATAGATTTTGAGAATTCTGTGAGAAACACAAACACATCTAAACCATTGGATGTATTTTTTTTTTCTTTATTATTTTCTTCTCCTTCTTTTTTCTTTCTTCTTCTTCTTCTTCTTTTTTTTTTTTTTTTTTTTTTTGAAATGATCATTTTGACAAAACAGTAAATGTGTTTCGCATGAGTAATGAAAAAGTTACACATGTAATACACATTTTCATATCCCATACATAAAAGGCAAACAACACCTAAGCTTGTGGCTCAAGGAAAATAACTACCAATACCATGTACCTATTTTGAGTGGAGCTTATATGCAGAGTGTACCTGCAAACCTACCCTTTATTTTTCAATAAGTAGCTACTATCTATGATGCTCTAATGATACGCAGAAACATTGCAAGATTGTCAGTAAATATAACTTACTGGTAAGTAGGAACAACGATAATAAAGCACTGAAGTTACCTCACAAGCACTTATCAAGGGCGAGGCCATCCTCCTGTCAGTGCAGGTTCCTTGAGAGACTGCCCCGAATAACTGAAGAAGCTCCATTGCGCACAGCATTGCCTTCCTCTCCTCACTCCTGTTCACCAAAGAGTCAGGATTCGCTCTGCAGGAATTGAGTCCCAACTGCCCCACTTCAATCCGACCCAATGCTGTGGCTTCCCTGACCACACAATCATATACTGTAGTCTCTATTACCCTCAACCTCAATGTTGCTTCTCTTGGCAGCACCATTGGCGCATTGACTCTGTCTGCATCAACCATCAGCAGAACCGCCAGTGCTGCAACTTTTCCCTTCATCACAGTAGTGTACACCACTTTTGGCAATTCCTTTGTTTTCACCATTAAAAGCCTCACAGCACTCAGATCCTGGAGAAGGGACTCCACCTTATAACAAGTAGACCCTGGGATCTTTTTACTCTCTCACACATTCAAAAAAAAAAAAAAGAACAAAAAAGGAACAAAAGAAATAAAGGGCCTATTTTTATGAGAACAGGTGGACAAGACAGAAGTGGAGAAAACTGTCCACAGTCATATATTTTATGCCATAGCTGTAGACAGTTTTCTCCAGTTGTATTCTTCCCCTGCTTTCTCCATGTTCAAACGACCCTTATAACATTTTTCTTCCCTACATAAAACAAACCGTTTCACTTAGAAGATAAAGCAGCCTTTCCACCGTTTCGTTTGGAGTCCAATCAACCTGCAGCCTAAAATTATGCACAACCAAAATGCACTGAAATTTTTTATTCAAGACAACAAAAGCAACCAAAATATTTCCTGTCATAATTTTTAGACACTTGTACAGATCTCCTTCCCAATTAACTAGAAAAGATAAGGGGGAAAGAAGCTAATATGTCAAATATACCTTTTGCTAGACAATGCAACCTCAAGAGGAATGAGAGCGTCATGATCCCTAGATCTGAAATCCGTTCTTGCTGCCTTCTGCAGAAGAAGTTCTATGCATCTGATAGAATGCTCCCTTGCAGCATTATGCAAAGGCGTCATTCCATTTTCATCCAGGTCACTAATGTTTGCCATCAGCATGCAATCTCCATTAAGCAGAGAAGCAGCACAGTCCACAGAATCGAGTTTACACGCAAGATGAAGAAGGCGTGAAGCTATACTCTGATACACAGATTCTTCAAGACTACTGGCTTCATCTCCTTCAACATTTGCTTTCTCTGATAACTTTTTTCTGATTTCATGTGACAGGGAAATGAGTTGAGCATGGTCATCGTTCCGAACATACTGAGCGAGGCATTTTTCCAACATGATCAGATCAACTCTGGATTTGAGATCCAAAAGAAAACCATCTTGTTTACAACGAAAATTATTTTCTTTATCTTGAATAGCAGAACAAGTGAAGCAATCTGATTCTCGAAGTTCATCTAGATTGAATTTCACCATTTCCTGCAACAGATATCAAAGGTAAAGCAGATTATATATGAAAAAATGAAAGAAAGTGACAAAGGATTAAAAAAAAATTTTAAAAGAAAAGAAATTCAAATTTTCTTGAATAAATCCACAGGTATCACCATAAAAAAAAACCTGCCTTGGTGAAAAACAGCCTAAAATCATATCACTTGTTGGATTACATCATAAACCATATGAAAAAGAAAATCAGGAGAAATTTACTAGAAGGATGGAGCCCATTGCAATGCTGAGAAACAACAAAAAAGAATATCGCTGCAGAAATCTTACAGAAATGCAAGGATAACAGCTGATAACATAAATTTCTGTAAAGCGAAGGAAACAGTAATTTCTCCATGATTTATGAGGTAATAAGGAGAAGCCAAACCTGGCACATCTTCTAGTAAAAAGAATTGCATGAGCACAAAAATAGAAGCAAGTTCTGGTGAAAATGGAACGCAAATAGATCTGAAAAACGATGAGGTAATGGCAATGCAAAGCGACAGGAGGATTCCTGCAGAAATCCTACAAGAACGAACGGATACAACCTAAAAGAAGAAACACTAATCTCTCAGCGATTAACGAAATGACAACAACGAATCAGCACCTCATAATCTCCTCAGTGAAAGAAATCACACGTACAACAAAAGAAGAAATCGCAGCAGATAAACGTTACAGACACCGAAATACGCAGAAATCTCCTAGACTGATCAAGCGAATCGCCAGGCAGAGCGCTAGCAAGGAAAATCACTGCTGAAATCTCAAATCTCACATTAACGCAAGGATAAAACCTAAAATGGGAAAACTGCTGCACGATCACAAGAAACAGCAATCTAATGCAACAACAACAAGAAATTCGGACCTAATCCATGACATTCGCAAAACAGTCGACTGAATAACAATGTAGAGCAGATCAAAAGACAAATCACAGAACAGAGCAAAAAAAAAAAAAAAAGCAATTTCAAAGCAGAAATCTTACAGGAAAGCAAGCATATGAACTAAGAAAAAACCTCTCATCAATCAACGGAACAACATCGAGAAATCGGCACATGATCAATCTTATTGGTGAAAGAACGAAAGAATGCGGAGCAGCGAAAAAGGAAAATCGTAGCAGGATCTTATAGGAATTCAAAAATACAACCTAGAAACCGAAAACCTTCATCGCGATGATGGAAGAAAGTAGATTTTCAGAGAGAAATGAGAGGACGACGAGGAATTACGCACCTGATCCATCTCTTCTGTAGAGAAATCAACAAGAAAGCGAACTCCTGTACGTGCTTCTCTTAGGAGATCGATAGTTCTTGGTGAAGCTGCAGTAAAGTGACTCTGGACCTAGTAGAAGAAGAAGAGGCTTGCTTGAGAAGCTGCTCTGCGCTTACGGAGCTCGGAGTCTTCTCCTGCAAGTCGCAAATGAAGAAGACGACGCTCTTATCCAGTATTAATAGGCCTCGGAGCTCGGACTCTCGGTCTCTCAGTGATCTGCTCGCAAACGAAGTACTGCTTCGAGGTCCCTCATTAATGATCGAATTCGCGCGGAATTTCCAAGTCATCTGACACGTGGCCTGTTTAGGGTTCAGCTGGACGAAAATCTGACACGTGGACTTCGTGTAGCCCACATACAAATAATCCTGACCGTCTAAGATGAATCACATCTCCACTGTGGTTATAGCCTCAGAGTTTCACTTCAATCAGAAATGGGTCCCACCATCCGATTGAAGATTTCATGGACACATGATTTCACATCATATGCCACATCAAATAGTGACACTCACTCTTTTTTGGGATGAGGAATCTATAGTCTTTGGGCCTGATTGTCCCCTACACATCAAAGATGATTAGTGGTTATTGCATATGATTTATAGGCATAAGATTATCTTAATCATGATTTTAATCTATGGTAAGATTTTATTGGACCGACTATTTTGTAAAAATTTAAAATATCCGAGTACACTGGGAATGTCTTCCAAAGGGTGAAGTGGGCAAATAGAAGTATAGAACTCATCAAACGGACGGTGAATAGGAACTGCCTTTCAAATCTGCCAGGTGTCACTTTTGATAAACACTCAAGTGGGCTCCAGTAATACTTAATCCAAGCCCTTCAAATTCACGTAGCCAAATCTCAATTATCGAAAGCAAAATACATCATTGGATTAATTCATTTGCTCAATTCAACCGTGAATGTCATCAGTGATAGACTTAGAAAATTCTTCTTAGAGGGACTATGGTAAGAAAATTTCTTTAGGGCATGGTTAAAAATCGTGATATTGGTCATAGTATTGGTCGACTTAAAAAACCGATACGGTATCGATATCAGTCACAGTTCATGGTCCATCACGGTTGTTGTGGTGTGAAAAGTTTTTTTGCCCCAAAAAATTTTAAAAATTTTTCAAAAAATCTAAAATATTGTAAAATGCTAGAAAACAATATTTTTCTCCATTAGTAACAACTACAAATCAAAATATCGTTCCCCTAAGTCATAATGCCTGGTATCTCTGTTTTATTTCAAATTATATAAATTTATTTATTATTAAATATATGTACATGTTTATACTAAAATAAATTATAATGTCACAAGTTTTATGACATGCAATCATAATTATGACTTATGTGCTATGCAATCATAATTATGACTTATGTGTTATGCAATCATAATTTTGACTGTAGAACTATTTATTAGTGTCAAATTTAAGAAATTAAAGTTTTTACTCATTACTTAATAAATATATGTCAAACTAAAAAGCCACATACATTTTAGATACACTCCAAACAAATTTCAGTAACTATTTTGTAAATATTTATAAAATTTTATCAAAAATCCTAATTTTCAAAATTCCAATGATAGATCTATCCTCAATATGTATAAATAAAAGAAAATAAAATGTATCGATAACAATAATAACATGTAGTCCTTATTTTTAAGCTATTTCTAAATAGACATTTGGAAAAGCTACAAAATAAAAAAATCAAAATATTGACATTGGTAGAGTTATATATGATTTTTTCAAGTGCAATCCATAAAAAATAAAATGTTTTGATTGCTTAAAAGTGAAATAGTAGTTGAAAAGTAAGAGTAACATCTAATATATTTGAAATAAGGAAAAAATTAGTTTAAAAAAATGAAAAAAATTAAATATTGTCGGCCGGTATTTTCATATATCAGTAAAAATCGATATTTTGAAATATTGGCCGATAAATTCTAATAATATAGGAATTTTTTGGCGATACGAGGCTACGACCGATGTGTAGGCCGAAATCGAACCGGTATGGGCCGATACCAGTACGTATCAACCGATACAAATTGGTATCGACTAATATTTTGAACCTTGTTTTAGAGTATGTTTGGTAAACAGAGAGAAATTTTATGTTTAGAAAATTAATTCAATTCATTGAAACAATATTATCTTTTCTTAGTATTTTTTATAAGAGGAATCACTACATCTTAAATTTGAAAAACACATATGATTCAATCTCAATTACTTCTTTACCTATGTAGATTTGTAAAATTTGATGTGAGAAGGTAAAGACGAATGAATTAATGGAACGGAAAATTTATTTTTAGGTTAAAAGGATTGTGACAATTTTCATTAAATTTTCTCTCTTCAATCAAACATGAATTTTTTTAGCATCAAAGAAAATCAAAGAAAATATCAACAAAAAATAATATTTTAAAATTTTATAAAAATAGGGGCCTATGTTTCTAAGGTTATGAATATTCCCCCAACCCGGCTTGACCCACAGCGCACAACCCCCACTGCGCAAAACTCCTTTCGGACCCGTAGAAATATGTGGAGTCGGTGGGACCGAGGGGTAACCGAGTGACTCCCTCTGTAAAAATCAGAGCTCAACTTTAAATGAGGTACATGTATTAAATATTCCAACCATCACATTGATGGTGCCACTACCCTCTCGTGGAAGTAAAATTTGGAAGATGAGGGCACTTTTCATAAGTGGGGACCATTGCTTGAATTTCGATCATTTTAAAATCATTCCTTTCCAAAACTGTCGCACCCGATAACGTCGAGGACCGAAAGGAAGAAGAGCACGGGAGCTCACGGTGTTGCAGAAACGCTTTTTTGAGAGCAAGGACCCTTTGAGCCTACGGTTTGGATTGCAATCTGATTCACAGTATATCGGAGGCTTCTTTACGTTGTGAGTCCTCCAAACGCATGACTACGGCTCTCTCTCTCTCTCTCTCTCTCTCTCTCTCTCTCTCAGCATGCATCTCTCTTATAAAATATATTAGGTTGGAATCCATTTCTTCTTCATGATCAAAGAGCCTGGTGGGGACCCATGATGCTAACTTCGACGTTTGAAGCTTCTTGTTCAGCCTTTTTTTTTTTTGCTCATTTGGGTCGTTTTGTTTCTTGGAAAGTTCGTTCTCTTTAAGCTACTGTGATTGAATCATTTGCTTACTGGGTGTTATCTTTGGCTTTTTTGCATTTCTGGATTCATGTTGGAGAAGTAGGAGTAGTAGAAGGAGGAGGAGGGTGTGTTAGGCATGAATGATATTGCAATGTCTTGCAAATTTTTAATATCACAACATTGAACATTCAAGCTCCTGGAGTCCATGGTTTTGTAATGGGCCATGAGCAAGCGCGGATATAAGTTTTCCAACTATTTAGTTGAAAGCCTAAAGGGTGCGTTTGTGGAGCGTTCTGGGAACTGGTCCTTTTCTCTTGGAGTTGTGGAAGCTTTAGTTCATTTTTCCTCTTTTCATTGTGGAAAAGTGGCCGTACCCATTGTGCTTGAGGAAACCCATATCCATTTTTCCCACTTTTTCCACTAAAAAAGTAGCTGCTGAAACTTGCCCTAAAATGCATTGGAGCAACATTCTCATCTTGACATTCTGATTGGTTATTTTATTCTAAAACACTCCAAAAGCAATTGAAAAACTTGTATTTTGGTTTACTAATTTAGTGAATTAAAAGGGTTGTGCTGTTAAATTGGACAAAATGTATAGATTTTGGCATGGAGAAAGATTGACCATAATAACAAAGCTTATTGGCAGTCTATTTTTTTATATGGTGGCAAATTCCAATGCTCTGTTTCATGGAAGCCTATTTTTTGATATGGAGACATCCATGGTGGGCCCCACCTGATGAATGCCTCATTATTGCAAATGAATGTGTACGTGTGTGCTGTGAGTGAGGTGTTCAATTGCTTGTTGGGACAATGGAGGATCTATGATGCTTAGGATACGGACAACATATCGTGTATGTCATATCTGATACTTCTCTTTTTATGTATAAAATCCATGATGCTGCCATGTCCAAGGCGTGCACTGCCCCCTTCCTATTTCAGCATAATAGGGAAAAAGTAAGTGAATGAGTATATCTGATAACACTAACTGTAGCGTGATTCAAATATTGGTAAACAAATTTATGTTTAAAATATTTCTTTGGGGCGCATTTTGGATGTCCCAAAATTGGAATTGGGATGGATTTCTTGGCAGGTCACTCTGGTTCCCCTCTACTATGCATTTGTGTGTAGTGAAGTTAAAATAAAGAGAGAGAGAAATGGCATTATGCTGGATTCCATTTTTTCTCTTTACTTTCACAAACCAGTATACATTTCTACATTAAGAGAAACCGACACTAACTTGTTTGAGGATTTTTCCCACTGATTACAAACTAGCACTTCCGGGCTGCTTGGAACTTTAATTTGTTTCACAGGTCATATTTCCCTTGTGTCTAGCATCGTATAATTCATTGCAGGTTTTTTTTTCCTAGTATTTTCAAACTAATACCCAATTTATCTGTTCTGTTTGTTTCTGTAGACTCTATCAATTACTGTTTCATGTTTTGACACCTTTAAGTTATCTCGAATTTTTTTCTCATTAGGCATCCACTAGCTCGATGGAGTAGTCTGGATAAGATGTGATGTGCATAGAGCAATATTATAGTTTCACTTGGTAGAGATCATTTAGGAAACTGAAGATGAGAATGTGTAAGTTGCAGTCATCAGATTAAACATTTACATGCCCCATCAATGAGGGGAAAGAATAGCAAGCTTATCATTCCAAGAAAACCTTTCAGAATGCCACTGGAGTGGCTTGTTTGAATAGGTAGGTGGAAGAAAGAAAAACTACAGAGAATTACCAATTTCATTATAAAAAAAAGTGCCATTTGAGGCTAGGCCACCTCATTCTATGATTACAATGGAGACTCCTAGTAAGTTTTATAAAGGACATGAAGAAGCACAAATGTGGAACAAGTTAGTGGTAGACCTAGCCAATACAGTCGATGTGAAGAATTTTCAATTGAAAGAAATGGAATGCAAGTATGATAAGGTTTATGTATCCCTCGGTAGCATGGTTGAAGAGAGGAACAAGCTTTCTCAATCCCTTAGAAGCGCGGTAGAAGAGAAGAACAAGATTTCTCAATCCCTCAGTAGCTTGGTTGAAGAGAAGAACAAGCTTTCTCAATCCCTCAATAGCACGGTTGAAGAGAAGAACAAGCTTTTTCAATCACTCAATAGCATGGTTGAAGAAAAGAACAAGCTTTCTCAATCCCTCGGCAGCATGGTTGAAGAAAAGGACATGCTTTGTCAATCCCTTAGCAGCATGGTTGAAGAGAAGAACAAGCTTTCTCTATCCCTCACTAGCATGGTTGAAGAAAAGAACAAGCTTTCTCAATCTCTCAATACCATGTATGAAGAGAAGAACAAGCTTTCTCAATCGCTTAGTAGCTTGGTTGAAGAGAAGAACAAGCTTTCTCAATCCCTTAGTTTCATGGTTGAGGAGAATACCAAGCTATCTCAATTCTGTGATTGCATAGTTGAAGGTATTGTTACTTTAGGATTGTTGCATGTTTTTATTTATTTTATTTTATTTTCTCAGCATGCTCATGCAATCATGCTCACTTCTATATGACCAAAAAGATGTCCTCAAATAGGCATCCTAACCTTCTAATTGACAGCCTGCATATCAACAATTATAATGAAATACACCAGTTGTCCGCATTTAAGTGATCCAGATTCCAAAATGACTCTGTTAGGTCAACCATCCATGGACTGATGGACCTCAGAAGTACAAACTCAAGTCCCAAGGACAAATGGGGCCCAGTTAATCAATGGGGCCAAGCAATCTCATTTATAGTAATATGGTAAATTATTTGACAGGAGGGCTTGTCTGGTATAGGAATGCGGTGTCCTTTAAAAGGTTGAGTTTTCTTTTAGTACTTTTGTCTAAATCATATGGATTTTTTCTTTGCGAGCCAAATCTAAGATGAAGGGGATAAGGCTTGACATTATTATGTACTATTTGCGAAGTCATAATCCCATGGAAATTGTTTAATGCTGTTCACAATTAGAACAAAATGTTGTAGATATGCCATTGTCTTCAATTGAAAAATAGGAAGAAACAGGCTTACAGTCAACCTATTATGCATTATCTACATGTCAAACTGGCCCTATAAGAACAAGTTTTTCCTTTTTTGCATTTTGCTTTGAACTGTTTCAGGGAGATGTTATGAGATGGGACGAGTCCAATTGTTTGACCAATTATTTGGTGAAGGATAGTGTAGCTCACACTAAGATTTTGCATGATGTTTTATTCTTTTTGTTTTTCTTTTGAGTAATAAAATTTCATGTACCGTTGAAAAAAGTAGTCTAGTAGTGACTAAAAATCACAAGAGAATGCAACTTGGTATGATGCATTTGTGTGGCCAACCTATGAATATACTTGTTGAAATCAATCTACATTTTGCTTCAACCACAATAACAAACAACAAAGGGAATAGAAGATTACCGTGTCAAAGGCCACGCAAACTTCTAAGTAAAAGTTTGGGAGAAGAAGTACACTGAATCCAAGATCTCTACCTCACACTAAATTCCACCTGATGCAGCAGGTAACCAGGAAATGTCTAGTCAACCATATGGTACACATTTCCAAAGTCAAGCTTACACATAACACCTGGTTTCTTTAGTTTAT
This sequence comes from Sextonia rubra, assembly GCA_037013555.1. Lineage (NCBI taxonomy): Eukaryota > Viridiplantae > Streptophyta > Magnoliopsida > Laurales > Lauraceae > Sextonia > Sextonia rubra. The sequence continues at coordinate 131,655,238 of JASUAD010000001.1, forward strand.
GATGTGAATCGAAAGTTGAATCATTCATGTGCAATAAGCACATATCTAATATTTGTCACCTCTCGAGGTGTCTCCTTGTGAGTCTGAAATAGTGGATCACAGTCCATAGACAGTGCTTCAATCTATTAGCTAACACATTTGCAAGTATTTTATAGACACTCCTGATCAAAAAATTTTACAGATGTCTCAATGATATATATATGGATATTTTCTGATATGGAGCAGAAATAATGGTATATATGTCACAGACTACTCATACTGGCTAGGAACAATAAATATTTGATTTATATCTACCAATATAAATAGACCTGAATTGACTGCTATTCCTAATGTCTTTACTAGTTTTGTTCTTGATCATTGTGGACTCTGGACAAATGTCTGTGTTACTGTAACTTAAAATTTTGTCTTGAACTTGGCAGTGGGATTTTACCTGCCTATGTGTTCATCCTATATGGTTGTTTTATATTATTATTAGCTTTTGCCCCAAGGCAGGCCTTGGTGGGTCTAACTAGCTGAGCTACATGCAGTGACATGGTTTTTTTTTTTTTTTTAAACTTCATTCTCAAATTGTTTTTATCAGAAAGAAGGCAGATGTGTTATATTGCACAGGAGAACGGAAAATTGAAGTTGGAGTTGGAATCTCTAAGGCAAGAACTTAAGCAGCAAGGTAAAGATTTGGAAAATAGTGGAGCCCAGAATATAAATAAAATGAAGAAAATGAATGTTGATCAAAAAAAGGTAAATGTACTCTAAAATTTTGCATTGTTTTGAGTTGCATGGATAGAGAAAACATGATATGAATGGTTCTTGAAAAATAAATAAAGAGAGAAAAATTTTGAAACTATCAACCGCATTATCTGTTTATTTTTTGGGGAATAATCTGGATCAACTCCAAACTATGGCTGGTTTGAATACTCTGGCAGAATATTTGGTATTTGTGGTGTTGTGCATTTGAGGGGGCATGGAAGAAATTGCTTTAGGCAGGAATGGAATGTGTTTTTTCTTCATCTTTTTTGTTCCTACCAAAACTCAAATCAGCATCTTCAACATGCACTGATAATGATTTGAGGTAGAAAAAAAAAAGAGTGTACTCCCATCAGATGTAGTTTACAGCTCCAAGTGAAAAGAGGGATGGAAAACATTCACCGCCAAATATTCATACTGCCTGTAGTTTGGGGCACATCTAAACTACTATTATGCAATCACAATCTGCATGATGCCTAACCAGTTGTGGTGAAATGGAAAAGCAGGAAAATCGAAAGCTCCGGATTATGAAAAGGAAATTGCAGGTTCTGGAACGCAACGGAGGTATCTGTTATTGTAAAATTCAGAAGAAAATCGATGGAGGTAACAGTGATTGTAAAATACAGAAGAAAGTGGATGGAGAAAAGCAAGAGCAGGGAGATAAAGATGAAGAAATAGAAAATTTAGAATCTCTGAATCAGATTCTTATAGTGAAAGCGCAGACAAGTAACTGTGAGCTACAGGAAGCTCGCAAGGAATTGATTACTGTATGGATTTTCTGTCTCTTTGTATTTGTTTGTTCTTAACGTCATTTCTGCTAATTCCTCATGAAAAGGGGAGGTTTTCATGACCGCACACTTAGAATTAGCTTCCAATTTGATGTTTCTTCCCTACACAGCTGTATGGGTGCCTTGACCTAAGAATTAAGTTGTTTAATTTATCAGGTGTGCCATCATGCATGTGTTTTGAATGTGCGTTGTTAGTGAGTTTATTTTCCTTTTCCATCTTTTCCCATACATGTGTGCCTGCATGACCTGACTGCCGTTATTTTTGAGTTAGGGCATCTACATTTTGTGGTTGATTAGATATGCAACTAGGATGCTATTTGAAGATTGGCCAATGGAATTACCAAAACTTTCAGTAGTAAATTTGCAAAGCTATTTGGATTGCTTATGAAGGAAGCTATTTATCTTTTATCTTGTATCTCATGTCACAATCAACTCAAGTTTCAAACACTTGAGGACTAATATTCTTTCTGCAGGGATTTCAAAGCCTTTCAAGTGCCCGTTCTTTGATTGGAATAAAGAGATTGGGAGAGGTTGATGTAAAACCATTTCGAAATGCATGCCAACAAAGATTTTCCTCTGGAGAAGCAGAGATTAAGTCAGTTGAATTATCCTCCTTGTGGCAAAACCATATTAATGATCCACAGTGGCATCCTTTTAAATTTTCCAATATTGATGGAAAGCTTCTGGTATGTGTATCTTTCCATCCTGGTACCTGATGTTCTGCCAAAATTCTTAGATAGCGTGTTGTGTTGTTACTTCTAATAACTGGTGCAAATATGAATTACCCCCACTCCTCAGATTGTGATATTTTGCATTCTTAGTAATTTCAGTGGTCAATCAATTGTATCCAGTGTTTGTTTAACTAAATTTAGGTTGTAGAAGCTTGTTGGCTTTAGGAGATGGCCCAGAGCCAATTAAAGAAGAGAACAAAATAAATAACAGAAAGAAAATTTATATGTATCGGTAGTAAAGGAAAGAGAGAGATGCCCAAGTTTATCTCTTCATTATGCAAAAGAAAAGATTCCGTAGTATGTTTGAGTTGTTGTTTTAAATGTTCATTCATCATCTTCACTGCAGCCTTATCCCATTCATATCTATTGTTGTCTCTGCGAAGGAACATTATTTCAAAACATCTTGAGGAACATCAAATTATGAAAGTCTAGCAATTTTTAAGTACACTGTAGGAACACCATTACTGTAGTATCCTTGTGATCTGTTAGGATATCAATTACTGTAGTATCCTAGTATTCTGTTAGGATACCAGTTAACTGTGATTTGGATAATTGATTGATTCTTAATCCCTGATCTAGGGATTGTAATTACCAAATGTAGTTTGGTTCAGAATTATATAATGGGGATCGAGTACTAGAAGGGCTTGCTCCACTTTACCCAAAACCTTTTGCATCTCTGATTTTGTTAGTCATATATATATGATACAAACAATATTGATTTGGGACTTTGGGTTAAGTTATATATCTGGGAATTAATAATTTATTATATCTGGGAATTAATATTTTTTTTTTCTTTTTTTGGAATGGTAACTGATTTTATTCAAGGGAGCTAAATAAGAAGAAGAGAAATGTACTAATAAACTACCAGTAGAACCACCAAGAGTATAAGGGAAAAAAGAAGAGGTCAAGCAAGAGAAATGGACTAATAAACTACCAGATCTTTTTAAGTACTATGAAGTTCGGATGACGGCCTTCCAATTCTGACATATTGATGGATCAGTAATCCACTGGGCCTGAAAAGGATAGAATTTGTGCACCTGCATTGTCCTTAATAACCCCACCCAGACCTGCGCAATTGCATTACTATCAAAGTTAGTTTGTAGTAGCTTTGAAGAGGACATCATCTTGGAAGACAACTGGGATTAAAAGATAAAGGAAAGGCAATCTCATTCCAACTTTTCAAAATGGAGTCATTTGATCATGGAAGTGGGAAAGGGTGGAGACTTAAGATGCAATAAGGAACCAAACCTTCTTTGTCAACACAGCCATGAGCATGGAAGACTGCAACACAAATTTCTCTCTACAAAAAAGCCCAAATGATGCAAGGAAGGAGATTCTCCACATGACTCTTCTTCCAGCTGAACCCACTGCCAGTCTCCAAGGATCAAGCATGTGGTCCAGTCTATTGGGGCACACCTAACTTCCTAGCATCGAATACCACAGACCACAGAGCACCTTGCAGTTAAGCAATAAATGGTCCAAAGACTCCACTTCGCCCAAACACATGATGCAACCATTTACAATAATCTTCTTGTGCTGCCATGAAGGTTATCCATAGTGAGAACCTTGCTCATTCTAGCCAACCAGCCAAGACCAACAACTTGCTCTTGGGGGGTTTTGGCTTTGATGGTAACAGTAATTTGTTTCAGGTTGTTTTTGTAATTTGCAAGAATGGAACTTGTTTACAATTTTGCTTACGAATCAAATGAATCAAAGTAGTCTTGGAGTTCTTGTAATTGCATTAATTACTCATTTGGAAGACTAGGAATTGTATTATTTACTAGTCTTGAAGATCTGAAAGTTGCATTCCTAGGAACTTTCATGTTGGTAAATTAATAGACTTGGTAGTCTAAGAGTTGCACATGAACTTTCATGTTTGAAATTGTGAGTTATGTCCTTGAGTCTATATAAAGGGGTCCAGAATGTAAAGTGGAAGGCATCCATCTTTTTGTTATTATCCTTTGGTAATGAAATATTCTTTTTTTTTTTCATTTTAGAAACTATCTATCATCTTATTCGATCTTTGTTTTGGATTACTAATGAGTTGTTGATAACTGAAGCTTGGCTCATCTTCAGCCAACCAGTTTTGCAGTTTGCACTAATATACATTTAGTAAAACCCACAAAGTACAAATTGCTCTGCCCCACTACCCAAATCAGCAGTTGAAGGGATCATACTACCAATGTTATGAATGTCATATCTTCATTATCAAAGTAGTGCATTAGTTGTCCACATCCACCTGACTGCAAAAGATAATGATGTGAAAAATGGTCATGTGCATATGGATGTTGCCATTAAATTCAACAATCACGTGTAAACTGTAGATCTATGGATTTAATTGCAAATCCCTAAATACATTTTAATTACTTCCTGTATGTCTTTTTATAAGTAATCTAAAAATATATCATTCACTATTTTTTAAATACATATTTAATTTGGGTTGAATCTTTTTTAGAGGTTAGATGCAGGGATTTTACCTCATGTTGATGCATCTAAGACATTTGTATGATTTTAGTTTTTTTAATATTTAAATGTATAAAAATTTCTTTTTTGAACCTTTTTTTAAATCCAAAATAAACTCCAATAAAATATGAATTTGTTCAAAAAATCTTTTGGTCATCTTCTTCTTTCATTTTTTTCAGTATTCATTTTAGCACCCATTGTTGGGTTTATGTCTTGTATTCTGGTTTAATCGGATGAGTTTACTGGGTTTGTCAGGGACTGGTTTAAGGTCAAGGGTGTTTTGGTACTTGTACCGGGGCTTTCTTAGTGGCCAAGAAAGCAGAGACTATATATGTATGTAGTCTGTAACCCTAGATCTTGCGCTGAAGAGAGGTGACAGCTCTCTTGCCCGTGGTGTTCCCACACCACGTAGGTGAGACGATGTGAGAGAACGAGAGTCTCTGTATGCTTTACATGTGATAGTGAAGATGATCGTCTCTGTGCCCGTGCATGTAGCCCTGTTTAGGTGAACCACGTAAATCTCGTATCTCTTCTTGTGTGTGGCTTGTTCTTGTTGATCTTGTGATTGATGGATGTGCACAACGGGTGATGTTCAATAATCACAACAATTGGTATCAAAGCCGAGGTTGGTGTTCCTCGGGTTTCTGAGCGAGGTGGAGACCGCTTAGTGACTTGGAGGTTGTGCGCATGAAGATCAACTGATTGAATCCTTGTCGAAGGGTTCGGATCTCTGTTTTCATAACAGAGGAAGAGAGATCATGTTCATGATTTCTAGTTGGGCCACCATCGGAGAAGAAGAAGACGAGATTGGGTTCTCCGGTCTCGCGGGATCGGAGGAAGAAGGATTCACATGTTTTCAGATCTCGAAGTCAATCGCAGCTGATTCAATTTCCTGGTTTTCCAGATCTGAGAAGGAGAAGACTGGAGCATGTTGATCGCTGATGGGCCGCAGGAGAAACACGTTTTCTCTGTTACAGGAAAGCCAAAATCGGTTTTGCAGACAGAGAAAAGGGTTCTTAGGTGGTGCTTGCAATCTTCGGAGGGAAAACCATTCTTGGCTGCCGGATTTTTTGGAAGAAGAACGCCTGCCAGATTTTCTGAAACTGCCGTTCGAAAACATCATATTCTCACCGGGATTTTCGCCGAGATTCACGCCGTCTCCGTCGCCTTCGCCGGACTTCCAGTCGACACCGTCCCGTGTCACCACCCCGCCGCATTGCTGGAGTCTGCACCGCCGCATTGCTGGAGTTTGCACCGCCACACCGCCGTTGCAAAACGATCAGAGAAGAACTAGAACCAAAACGATCGGTAAGGTCGCTGTCTGCTGCCGCTGCAATCTCCTGAGTTTCCGCCAGTCACCAAAAGCCGATCGTCGTCATCACTGAGAGCAGCCGCTGTCACGAATCACGATTCCTCGCTGCAGTAGCCGAGGAAGATGACAGAGAGTTTTTCTTCCTTCCATCGTTGTTGCAGAATCAGAAAACAGGGAAGAAGAGGAAGACGACATTGTGGGCTTGATCTTAGTTCCAGGTTGGGTTTGGGTTGGGTCAGTTCGACCTGAGCCGTGGTGGGACGAAGCCCAGGCAGCAACAGGTGCATTCCAAGTCAGGTTCGGGTCTAGTAAGATCTGACCCATGTGCACAGAACCCAACCCAGTAATGCATCCAGCAGAGTGCAGTTCCAATTCGGGTCGGGTCAGATCTGACCCGTGTGCACAGAACCCAACCCAGCAGTGCATCCAGCAGAGTGTAGTTCCAGTTCGGGTCGGGTCAGATCTGACCCGTGTGCGCAGAGCCCAGCGAGAAGAGTTCAGTTCAGTTCCAGGTCAGGTGAACCAGACCCGGGTCTGCTTCGGAAGCCCAACAGAACAGGCAGTGACGTCAGCAACAGTCAACAAGCAGATTTGACTAGTTTCAACGGCTTAAATTGTTTCTGCAATATCTTGATCGTCCGATGTCCGATCGGAGATCCGTTTGCGCCTACGGACTCGTTTCGAGCAGATCTACGTAGTGGAAGAGGTTGATTGGCTGTTTGACAGTCAAGGAGGATGTTTGACCGATTGGAGCGTAGAAACTTGTTTCTGCGATATCGGAGTCATCCTGAGTCGGATTTCAGATCCGTTTCTTCTAGCGTGCTCGTGTTAACGAGATCTACAACTTGATGCAGAAATCTGGAGGAGATCTAAATAGATGTGGATTCAGGCTAGAATCGGGTCTACTCGACCTGGTTGTTATTGCAAACCCAATAATAGGAGTCGCCGGCCTAGTTGCAAAGGGTTTGCTGATTCAAACGAAGATGTTCGTTTGGGGTTCACATGCTTTCTGAATCGCATGTGATGTTCATCTTGCCAAAGCCGGAAAAGCAGCAAGGAGGAGCTGATGCGTCAGCAGTTGTCAAACATATGTTTGATTGATCGGAGGCCCGGTCAAATGGAGTTTTTTGACCACTCGGAGGCAGAGGTTTCTGCAATTGTGAAGTCATCTGGTCTTGTATTCCCAATCTGTTTTGTTTGCATGCTTGTGGTGATTGGATCTTCACAGTGATGTTGAAGATGGGGCAAGATGGTGAGTGATTCATCACTATCACTCAGATTCGTCAATGGTTTCGAGCTTTACGTTCGAAGTGGAGTTTGACGAGAAGATGAACTTTGCTCAAAGTTCATGTGCTAGCTCAACAAGTCAAAATGTTGAAGAAAACTGCATCGTTGGTGCAGTGACGTACCATTCAGCAAGGTACGTGAAGACATTGCCGGTTTTATCTCCTAGTAACTTGAGTTGTGCGGAATTCAAGCCAAGGTGGAGATTGTTGAGTTTATGTCTTGTATTCCGGTTTAGCCGGATGAGTCCACTGGGTTTGCCAGGGACTGGTTTAAGGTCAAGGGTGTTTTGTTACTTGTACCGGGGCTTTCTTGGTGGCCAAGAAAGCGGAGACTATATATGTATGTAGTCTGTAACCCTAGATCTTGCGCTGAAGAGAGGTGAAAACTCTCTTGCCCGTGGTGTTCCCACACCATGTAGGTGAGACGATGTGAGAGAGCGAGAGTCTCTGTATGCTTTACATGTGATAGTGAAGATGATCGTCTCTGTGCCCGTGGATGTAGCCCTGCTTGGGTAAACCACGTAAATCTCGTGTCTCTTCTTGTGTGTGGCTTGTTCTTGTTGATCTTGTGATTGATGGATGTGTACAACGGGTGATGTTCAATGATCACAACACTAATATAATTAATTTTTTTTAGGATTCATGTTTTAATGGTAATGTAATGGCTTTAAGTCCTCTTTTTTCCCTTTTCTTGGAAGGTATCTTTCAAAAAAAAATTTTGGGGAAGGTAATGGATTTTTGTCTCTTTTTAGTGAGTTAAATTCATAAATAATGTCTAAATAAGATGGGTCCTCCAATGGAGTCATAAGTGGCAGTATTACACCCCAAAACCATTTATTATTATTATTATTATTATTATTATTATTATTATTATTATTATTATTATTTTGTCCTTTCTTCTAAACCTTGCTGATGCTCCCCCCTTAAGCGAGGAGGCTTCGGCACTTCACCCTCTTTTATCCATTGGATGAACTACCAAATGGCCCCTCTACGTCAATGTTTCTCTCATAATAAGGCTATGGTTATTTACCAAAAAAAAAAAAAAAAAAAGAGGCTATGGTTGCACAGAGTTGTGACGACTGCATTCTTTTTCATTTGTGTTCGAATTTTATAATGCCTTCCACTTGTGTCTCTACTAAATACATGCAGACATCTATCTCTGTTTTTCCTGTAAAATTGCTACCGATAAATGCTTGCTTTTGTCGATCTTATTGCCTCTTTCTGCTTGTCTGGTTCTAGTAAAAAGTCCATTGCATTCCCTTGCACACAAGTTGGCGAATAGGATTCTTCAATTGGTGGGACTGATTGTGGTTAAGGCATGTGTGGAAAAATGCAATGTGAAGCGCTTCTGTGTGTGATCTTATCTTTATTGGTCCCAAATGGAAAATGACCATCAATTCACATTCAGCAATTCATAAATGCTAGGATCAAATGGCTAAGGTTTTCTATTAGTTGAGACTTTTAGGGTTGTCATCGAGTCATAAACTAATGAATGATACCACCAAAATGAACAGTCTGACAGATTTTGGGCTCCCTGTACAATTCTGGATATAATAAAAATCTTCTTTTACTCAATCAATCATGAAATCTCTTTTATCCATGTTATATATTTTGGAAAGTTTGATGTTTTGATTGTTAACCTATTCAAGGATTTAGCTCAGGATAAATCGGAATGGAGAAACAAAATTCATGTGCTTGACCCCAAGATAGTTGGGACAAAGTTTTAATGATGATGGTGATGTTGTTGTTGTTGTTGTTTTGAATATTAATTTTTTTTCCTCTTCTCTAGTTGCTGCAAAATCTACTATTTGTAAAACAACCATATGGAAGCATTTGGCTCCACCAACTGTGTAGGATGCTTTGGTTATTAGGTTATGATAGGTTCCCTTCTGTTACACATCCATTTTGCATCACATTTCTGTTATCCATTTGATTTATATGTATTCTAGTTTGCTTGACGGTCATTGCTGAATGATGAAGGAAACAATTGATGATGGTGATGTAAGAGTGAAAGAGCTCAAGGATGAATGGGGTGATGAAGTGTACACGGCTGTCACCACGGCCTTGTTGGAATTAAACGACTGCAACCCAAGTGGTAGATATGCTGTTCAAGAACTCTGGAACTTTAAAGAAGGTAGGAAAGCCAGTTTAAAGGAGGGTATTCATTATATCTTGAATCAACTGAAAATTCATAAGCGCCGTAAATGACAAAATCCTAGGTCAGACTACCACCATGATATTGGTACTTGGTATTCATACTACCAAGACCAGTTTAGAGATCTGCTTAGTGTAGACTCCATTCATTCTACTTCGTTCTAATTTCAGCATCAACCTGGAAGTCTAATTGTAACTATGTTGCACAACTCAGTCAGAAAGATTAAAGCCTATCTTATGTTACTTGTATAGAAATTAGACATGGCCCTTTGTGATGTAAAGATGTTGCTAGTTTTAGACTAACATTTATTTGATATTACTATTATCATTTTCCCTAAATAATGGGCTTTGCAGTGGTAGAAGTAGTTGCTAGTGCAGATGTGTTTTTTAGAATAAGGAAAATAATCATTTTTTCATAATTTCTACTTTTCCCTGGATCTTTTGGTTGACCATAGATGGATGAGATGGGCTAAGACTGGTGATAATGATTGGTCTTCTGTGTCTACAACTGTGTTTGCTCTCTTCTACTGCTTGTCAATACGAGTTACTTACATGAGTTTGGACAACTGCCTCTTGTATTTGAAATGGATGGGGAGCTCTAGTGTGGTGAGCTGAAACCAAGGACTCTTCTATGGACATTAGGCTCCTAACCAGTGTGCAACTTGCATTGTTGGCAAAAAGAAATACCTGTCATGTAGCATCAGTGCTTGCCTTTGATTTTGGTAGACCCTATCAAAAGTGATCCCAGCAGCTCAACTTGCATCTGAGCTCTAAGACTCTTAGAATGTTATTATTATTATTATTATTATTATTATTATTATCCTCTTAGCATGCATCTGGTTGTATGTATTTCACTTGAAATGTGCCTCATTGTTTTTGGTTTTTGGATGTTTGAGAGCTTGTTTACCAATGTAGTTTACCTGAAATGCACTACGTTTTAGGAAAATCCCATAAGTGAAGATGTTTGTCTTTCATTGTTTTGGTGTATAGTTTACACTATGCATTATAAGTATGATATTTGGTTTATTTCATTCCTGTACTTTCCTCATCATCTCTCTAGGTATTATGTAAGGGTATGTTTGGATGTAAGCCTAATTAGTATCAACAGACTTCATCCACTAAATTAATTGAAGACTTTGATTGCTCTAAAACATTGTGTTCTCTAATGTTAATGTGATATTTGAGCTAAGAAGACCCTAGGCTATCTCCTTTCTCATATGTTCCTTAATCTACTCTTCTTTCTTTCTGTTACATACACATGATTTATTGGACCAACTTCCAAAAGACCATAATTTTGTAGAAGATTCTGCCCGCCCCTTTTCCACTATTTCTTTATCTATTCTTAATTTCTTTTGGATTCCTTCTCTATTTTTTTAAAGTTAAGTTTTGAGATTCATAAGGCTGAGACTATATCTTAATGAAGAAAGGACTAGACATGATCTAGGTTTTGCTTGCTCTGGAAAATTTCACACCGTTGTCTGTTTTCACTAGTGATTTATACACACCATTCCCTATTTCCATTGGTGATTTGTATAACACCGACCTGTTTGGGGAGGTTTCAAGTGAAATCCTCTTCATCTTCTCTTTTGTTCTCTGTGAGAATTTGGTCAATGACCATTATTATCATTTGGTGTGAGAGCTCTTAAGAGTTACAATGAGGACTTCTTGTGGACTTCTTGTGATTCTGGGATATTTTGACCGTTTTGTAAATAAGATAAAAGTTGGAGGGTTTTTTTTGTAAATATTCAAATATAATAAATTATATATTGGTGTTCTTGTCCAATCTGGGGGCATTGCTTTGGTGCAATGGTAAAAGTCTCGGGTGCCATGCGTAATGCCACAGGTTCGAGAACTGCAAACTTCGACTTTGTGCAAAATTGCTAAAGGTTAGGTCTTTCTCCAGTTTGGACCCCTAGGACCCCGCTTTGCAAGACCCACACTGAGTAATGTCCATTCTTGGGACACTAGGCTCTCCTTTGATTCAATTCCTTCTCTATTCTTAGTTTCTGATCTTCCTCACATGACTTATTTCTCGACTCTAAAGGGGGAAACCAAAAATTGAACCATTTTATATGGTACTAGAGCTGCATTCAAAGTAATAGACAAAAGAAAGAGACTGAAAAGCTGGATATAGGCCTGGCCCGGCCCGGCCCTGGGGGGACGTAGCCCAAGCAGTGGCTTGGGGCCCCCCATTTTTTTGTTGCTTAAAAGAGAATACAAAAATGTTACTTTTTGTGATAGAAATTTGTTTCTGCCGCTAAACATGCCATTTTTAGTTGGATATATACAAAATGCACATTAAATAGTAGCAAAAAACCTTATTGTCAAATCCAAAATTTTCCACCGGTAAAAATCACTCTTTTTGCAGTGAGAGATTATACAACCTTAGAAAATTGATAACATTTTCAACCTTAAAAAATTGATGACATTACACAACCTTAGAAAATTGATGGCATAAAATTTATGTATATAAATTTCATATGTATACTCGCTTATGACATTAGACTCAATTTTTAACTGTCTTATGATCAAAATTTATCTATAGCAATTTTCATGGTTCAACATTAGACAATAGCATATGACTAATGTCAGACCAAATAATAAAAGAGGTAATTGACATTAGACTCAATTATGACATGCATATAAATGGAAGGTTCATTATATCCCCTTCGCTTATGTATACTTTTTGCATAGGATTAATAAAATTTCCTCATAACGTCAAGGTTTACCAAAAAAATGTAAAACTACGTTTTAATGAAAATTTTACTCTAATGTTTGGAGGGCTCCATTTTGGAAGTTCGCTTGGGGTCCTGAAAATCTCTAGGCCTGCTCTGGCTAGATAAAAAACAATCCAAAATAAGGATATTTTGGATGGTGCCAAATTGAGAATTCTTGTCATTTGGGAGATACACTCACTGAACTTAGAAATTAGGGCCCTTTTTTTCTTCTAATGAAATCTTCCAAAATCAGAGAATGAAAAACCATGTGGTAGTTTGATTGAGGGTTATTTTCCAAGAGCAGTGAGTTCCTTTTAGCCTGTTGGGTTCAGCAGTGCCAAAGGATTGAAGGAATAAGTCAACTGTTCTATTTTTCCTGTTTGGTTTGACAGTCCCAAAGGAGAAGTTTGATAGGCCTATTTTGTTTGTTTCTCTCTTCCAACTGTGTCTAGTTGTTGATGATGGTGTTCTTCATCAAGAAGTTTCAATATATAATATGCCATTAAATTTGATTTTTTTTTTCAAGAGTTATCCTTTAGTCCTTATTACTTTCATATTTGTGAGTAAGGGTTAGGATGGAATCCAAGTGAGGGAGAGATAATCCTAGTTGTTCCACTTCTAATGATTCCTCATCCTAGTTAGGGAACCTAAATCCAAATTCCGGAGTTACTGGAGAATTGTTCAGTGAAAGGAACTATAGTGAATGGTTATATTTAGCACTTGGCCCAGGTGGCACTTGTAGATTGAGATATGTGGATGGAATCATACCTTAATTACCTACAGCTAACCTTAAATATGCTGAAGGGAAGGCAAAAAAAATATGCTAATTATGAATTGGATCTATAAGTTTTTAGAAGGAAATATTTCTAAGAGTTTTTATTATTGTGAGATTGCAAAAGAGTTATGGGATTCTATTCGTAATCCGTATACTAAAACCAGAACCATCCTTGATCTACCAATTGGCAAGGGAACTAAAGAATTTAAAGCAAAGAGGTATGCCACCAGGAAACTATTATGCTTAAATTCAACAGGCGTGGAGAGAATTTGAGCTATATCAACCTATTCTTTTTGGCCAAGAGAAAGGTATTGAAAATTGGCACATCTATTAATTAGTGGGTGAAGTTAATCCAGAATATAAGAGAGTCTGAGCATAAGTCCGGATCCACTGTCATCAGTTTTTGTTCTCCTTCAAGGGGCTGAGGATAGCAGACATGTCATGTTTGAGAAATATCAACACTACTGTCAAAAGAAAGATCTGTGCTTGTGATTAATAAATGGGGAGGTCATGATAATGGTGGTCGTGGTTGGGGCCATGGTGGTGGTGGTGAAGGTCAAAGACATGGATGTGGTAGAGGTCAGAAAAATGTTTACAAAGAGGAGCTCCATTGTGCTCAGTGTAGAAAGAATAGCCACACCCATGAAAACTGCTGGGTTTGAATGGAAAGCTTTCACATTTCAATTCTGCAAATACAAATGAAATGAAAATTCTAGTGATGATCCTGGTACAAATAGACTTAATATAAATATTAGAAGAACTTTCCACACTTACACGAAAGATAAATGTTCATCTGCAACTAGTGTGGCTGCTTATACGGGATCCTCTGCTCACATGACATCCACATCTTCATTTAGCCCAAGTGGATTATTGATTCTGGGGTCACATATCACATGATTGGGATGCTATTTTTGTGGTCTTTAATATAGTTGCAGTGCTTATTTGATAATTTATGATAGATATGATTCGCTGATATTAATGGGAATATTGCATAACATTCTAATGTCATGCTTCAAAACAAATTTACCATTATATATAGACACACAAACACACACATGCAAGCACACATGCAGAGAGAGAGAGAGAGAGAGAGAGAGAGAGAGAGAGAAAGAGAGAGAGAGAGAGAGAGAGAGAGAGAGATTAGGTTGGCACTAAATTTGTTAGTTTTTGCTTACATGTAATTTGATAATAAAACAAAGAAATACACTGGTCGAAGTTCAACTTTAATAAATCTGAAAAATTAATTGGTCAATTTTCAAAAAATAACATCCAAACAAACTTATGAGTTTTTCTTTCCAGAAAATCCAACAGGGCTCAATTTAAATGGTTTCGGGATTTCAGAAAATACCTTATTCTACCAAAATGGGATCAATATTATTTTCCTGCAATACGGATATTTCATTTTCCCCATTCAAGGGAACATAATGAACGATGAGTTTGGCATGAGAAGTGGACACTGCAGGAGGTTTCGTGCCTTTACTCTTGTTTTTTCTCTAATCCCCCTCCCACAAACCAGGAATGAGTTCTTGCCAACTGGGACAGGAAATTAAGATTCATACAACTTCATGCTTGTGCGTGGGGTTGGGTGGGGGTGGGGGTGGTGGTGTTGAAGCAATGCTGCACTCAGTGTAAGGGTAACAGAGTGCACCCTTAACTCCCGTGTGGCTTTGTCAACTTGTCTTTATGACAATGTTATGTCTTGTATGGATGGTTTCTTTTGACTGGGATACAATGGGAATCCTATTCCTTCTCAAATAAATAAAAATGAGCAGAAAATAAAAAAGGAAAAAAAAAAAAGAAAAGAAAAGCGGGTATCTCTTTTCTTTATGTTTAGATTAAGATGGGTGGGAAAACGGGCATGATGTTTTTTTGGTGTGTATGTAGTTATGATCCAATTGCCTGCATCTTTTATCTTTCTTGAGATTCTCATACTTTGTATTTAAGACCATTTGCAGAGGATTGTTGAAGCGTAAGACATCCCTTGCGCAGTTTTCTGGATTTTTAGTATGTGAAAACAGAGCTTATGGTTCAACAGACCAAACTTCTAAGTTAACAGACT
Source organism: Sextonia rubra (assembly GCA_037013555.1). Lineage (NCBI taxonomy): Eukaryota > Viridiplantae > Streptophyta > Magnoliopsida > Laurales > Lauraceae > Sextonia > Sextonia rubra. Next base: position 131,670,267 of record JASUAD010000001.1, read on the forward strand.
CAACAGAGGGCTGTGATGCACCAAAAACCTCCCAGACAAGAATCGCAACCCATCGATTAGTGGCCATCAAAGGAATGTTTGAGAAAGAAACAACTGCAATAATCTGCATTCAAGGCCATAAGGACTGAAGATTGGATATAGCTAAAATCTTCCAATCCGGGAGGAGATTTCATGTGGGCTATCAACGGTGAACCATCCTGTGAACAGGCTGGATCATTGAAGTGAACCACCATGTGAACAGGCTGGATCATTGAATCATGGGCCCTACTTACACAAACCTAAGGCCAGAGCATACTCTACATATGTATACATGAAGAGGTCTTGACCAATGCATCTTTCATCAAAATATCAGTGGGGTTGTTTGTGACTTACATTGGGATAAGTAATTAAGTATACATGAAGAGGTATCAGATTCCAACTGACTGGTTGTGTGCATTGGAGAATTGGATTACATGAATAGCAGAATAGGTATCAGATTCACCATGCATTGGCTTTGGATGATGTTGGAATGTCAAAATACCAGTATTATTCTGCTTTTGGTTCTTTCAAATCAAGTTTGCTAGCCAACATTGATCCTCTCTCTCCTATTAACAAAACAACTCGCCCCCTTTTTGACAAACTAGAGCGAGTTCACAAGTGAAATAATAATTTTTCAGCCTTCAGATGAAATATTCTTACGCTAGGCATCGCTGTTTCACCAGTCCATAATAGTTGTCCAGGATTATATATTGATTGGTAGCTCAATTTATTATGTTCATTGCCATCCACGTAATTCCTGTTGTCGTCATCAGCACCATCAAAGCAATATACCATCTATCCTCAGCCGGCCTTTTATCTTGGATCAGCTTTTGCTGTAACCTTTTCACTTGTACTTGGCGCTGAGTTGTTATATTGGTAGCTCAATATGCCATCTATTCCAAGCCTTAACATTATTCTTCACGATTTTCGTGTTCCCTGTGACTATATTCTGCTCTTCATGCACAGGTTCTTGGGTATCTGAATACATTCTTTGGTTTCTGTTCTATTGGATCCATATGTAAATTTCCTCTACCAATCTCATTGTGATATTAGCCTCTGTATGTCACTGCAGTAGCGTAGCCATCTCAGCCTCTGCTACCACATTAACTGTCATGCTTTGAGCTATTAATGCAATACTATAACTAGATTTGCTTTCAAACAGTTGTAAATTGAACTGATGAGTAATCAGCACATCATTACACTTCTTTCCTTGGGTCGAAAATCTCATTAATTACTATCGATTAAACCAATCATAAAAATATAGTTAATCGATAACATATAATGTTTTTTTTTTCTTCCAGGCTTTCTTAATTCAGCTCCCTAAACAATGCATGTCTAGGGCCCTTTTTTTTAATAATATTTATTTAATCTTAGTACCACTAGAGGATCACACAACAGTCCACGAGCTGGATTGCCTGCTCTGCACCAAACTTTTTTGCGAATGTGGCTCAACCCAAACCCAACCCACTTGTTAATCAGGTTGGAACTGTCAATCAAATAACTCGTTTTGTGGGTTGAGTATCATGTATGGTGTCAATGGAAATTTGACATATTCAGTAATTGCATAGAAGATGTTTCACCCGGACATGGAATTACGGGCTTGGGTTTGGGTCGTACTGGTGAGCCGGATGAGGAATTTCCACCCTTACTTTTCTACATGGGTTGAGGCTTCAGCTATTCCGTTTATGATCTGATGTAACTCACCATCAGCATATAATCCTCAAAAAAGGAGGGATAAAAATCAATAGGAATTGTCACTGTATTCCTTTCTTCTACATGCAGGATGTGGATTGAAGGATTAGGAATATCGAGCTCGACGACAGATGTGGTTGATGGTTCCCATCACAAAGAGGTCCATTCAATGGCCCAGATCACCGGTTGATGGGTTTTGCATTTAGGAAATTGGATCATTTCCTGGAACAAGTAATGGAAAGTTGCAACATACTAGCAAATTTGCAGTTTGGCCCACTAGATGAACTGGAATTTGTAGGCCCACATGTTGAAATTTTGCAATATCAACCCAGTTATTATTAAATTTTCTTAGCTAACCAATGCGACCATAACATCACACTAGACCGATGGAATCCAGTCAATGCATATATTTGCAATACGTGTATTTCAGAACTGAGTTGTTCCTCCTAAAATTCAAACTTATAACTGATTGGTTTTAATACAATATTAGGTTTTTTCAGCTAATAAATCCTACCAAAACCTCGAGGCATTAGCAAAAGCTAATACTTTACAAGAGATATATCAGGGTTCAAGAATAATACTAGAAGTCTTAGTCCCGTTAAGGGAGAATAAAAAGGGACCTCCATGATTAAGACATTTCAATTCTTATTGAGGGCACCAAAACAATGGGATCATAGCTTGTGCTCAGGGCCATACCCAGGAATTTGTTTTGTTTTGTGTGTGTGTGTGTGTTGGGGGGGGGGGGGGGGGGGGGGGGGGGGGGGTGGTGAGGGGGCACTATTTAGATTTTTTTGGAGAGCCACATATTAAAAATGAAGATAGTTTTTAAAATATATATTGGCTTTTCTAAAAATTTTGGGTGGCCATATGTAAAAAATATATATATTCAAAAGTTAAAGGGGGTTTTTGGAATTTTTTTTGGGGGGGGGGGGGGGGGGGGGGGGGGGGGGCCATGGCCCGTTCTGGCCCCCCCGCCATCGGCTCCGCCCATGCTTGTGTATGGTTCAATCCATTTAGGTGAGTGTCAAGCTTGATATCGGTAACTATTAAAGTGGGTTTCTATTTTATGGTCTACTTAGATGGACTATACGCTGGGCCCACTAGGCTCTATGCTCACGATGGGCTCAGGTGATAGGAAGAGGTTTTTCCCTCAGCATTTTTTTTTTACTGGCGGGTACGCAAAAGTTAAGTTCAATTTCAGCCGCTACTCTGTTCCATCAGAAGATACCCACCCAATTTGACAATGAGCAAGTTCAGCCCAGCCCAACTTGGGCAGGCACTCAGACACGAACAACTCTAAAGGGCAGTATCTTGGGCCTAGGTATGGGATATGATACTGGATAAAGGATAAGTACAGCATCTTCAGGCCTTTAGCAGTTGGAAGCACGCTTTGTGGGCTTGATGACGAAGAACATCAATGACGAAGAACTATGATGGAATGGTTAGTAAAAGTGAAGGCTAAAGGCTGTCACATGCAATGGGTCTCAGACCCCACCACCAGCATCTGCAAAGAAGAAGTGGCTCTGGTGTGGTGTGTCACTGTGGTGTGTGCATTATAAGCTTGACCAATGGTGTCGACCCTGCATGTTGCAAGCTTGTCTCCTTTGACAGGACCAATCTTATGCAAACATATGGCAGAATCACCGCACCAATTCCCTTTCCTGGTTTAGATGGTTGAGACTGTGGCTGGAACTTCTTTAGTATCAACACAATGTTATCATTATTAATCATGCGCTGTAATCACGTTTATAATCCTATGTGGGGTTAGCTTTGATTATGGGCAAACTTTGAGGAAGTCCGGTAAATGATAAAGGCAATTATTTTGAGCAGCTTGAATTTTCAATAAATAAGCTCTACTGGAGAGTCTCACTCCCTCTACTCATTAAACCGTATGGGAGACACCCTAGATTTATTTGTGAAGCTACCGTGAAAGTGGAAGTGGCAACTCACTCCTATCTCCCCTGTAGGAATCATGTTTCTTTGTTATCTAAAAAAATTGAGGAGTTTTAAAACTCAGTAGAGCTCCAAAATGGAAAACGAATTTTCACTTATCTTCCATAGTAACCCAATTTCACAAACAAGTCCTCACCCAATCTGAACTCTTTGCTTAGATGATTGAGATTGAAGGCAATAATTCTTTTGATATATAAACCTAAGCAAGCAAAAAAAGGGAGAAAAATTATATAGTTTTTTATATATACCCACATAAAGTTTCTAGTATTTGTAAATAGGCGCATGTGGTTTTAGCATTTGTAAATAGGCTCCAGCTTTAGCATTTTCATGCCTTGCATATCCCAAATTAAGTGGATTTAACAATAAAGAGAAGACATCATTAGGTTTGTGCTAATTTTGACAATTTTGCATATATCTTTATTTATCACTAAGAGAACCATTCTCATTCATGTGATTTTTTTAATATTTTTCACTTTAACTTTCTTTTTTTCAACTAAGCCCATGAAGTTCTTCATGGCAAGCGACCAACGACATTCTCTCCTTTGACATAAAGATAAATTTCTTTTAAATTTTATTTTTTCTTCTTCACATTGTTAGTTTTTCTAGAATCTTAAGACCTATTTGGCATCAATTTTTTTCTTTTTTGGAACAATTCTAGTGAGAAGAGAGGCTAAAAATAGATTTAGATGTTACTCTCTCTCTCTCTCTCTCTCCCCCCTTGCATAATGGTTTTGAGGGTTAGGAAGATTCGCCTTGTGGATTTTAGAAATTTATATTGGTCATCACTTTGCATAATGAGTCTTGTGAATTCATATCTTTACAATCTATTTTTGCATCAGTCATCTCTAATTTCAAATTTTGAATAGGTATTTTTAAGAGCTTTTTTTCTAAAAGAAAAAAAATTGTGTTAATAAGGGAGACAAAAATCTTAAAAAATAGTTTTAAGGGGCCTTACTCTTGAGTCACCAAATTAGATGAATATACGATTGTTTAGTGGGTATATTAAATTAAAAGAAGTATCACTCAAACACTTGTTCTAATAAAATGATCCTAAATATAATTAATTCAAAACATGGTTTGTACTAGCACTATTAATAGGGAATAGATTAAAGACATCAATCAAAATTTAGAAAAACAAGAGAGGAGCAGGTGACACGTTTTTAGCATTGAGGCAATTTAACTGCTCTGTTATTTAACCCACAATGAGGGCCTATTAATAAATATTAAAAACCTTAAGAACGGTGTATACAAAAATGTTTATAAGGGAAAAGGTGTCATTTTGATAGTAAATGAAAAAAATTGAGCAAAATCCTCATGGTGGTTGCTCATTACCATCATATCTATATGCTTAGGGATATGAAAGGTATTAAAATGGAAAAGCAGGGCCCTATTTACAAATATTAAAACCAAAGGGACCTATTTATAAATATTAGAAACCTTAGTGTATATGAAAAAAAAACTCAAAATTATATTCATTTATTGTTTGTGCAAAAATTTCAAAAGAGTGAATGTAGATGCGCATTCATTTAGAGGGTATGCAACCTTAGTTCTAAATATATTATGACATGTTTTGGGACCACTTTTACTGTGCTTTATACTTTATGCAAATTCAATGGAGAATTCGAAGTAGCAAATCCTCTGAGAGCTCAATTGTTTTCTAGTAGAAACTTTTAAAGGATTTATAGTAAAATGGAAATCAAAGAAGGAATATTAGAGATGAGGGATGAAGGATATGAAGATGATGAAGGTCTCCTACCATAATTTTTACTATGTGAATCTTCACTGTCCTTTCTTCAATTTTAGCCGCTTTGATATGGATACATTTCTTAAATTTCTTAAAAACTTAAATCATTGCTAGCAAAAGGGCCTTAAAAGCCCATTTACCTACTATACATTAAGTTCCTAACAATTTTTTGGCAAAGGCGGTTTTTTATTGTAAGGCACTGTGTATTAAGATTTTAAAATTTCCTATAAAAAAGGTTTTATGGAGTATCGAGAAGATAAGGCTACATGGAAATGGTTTAAAGGAAATATTATTTTACTTGTTTACATAGGATTTGAATCTTAAGGATTTAAAGGATACATTTGTGTAACGTCCTTTCATGGCAATACAAGTCCAACCCACATGTGAGGTTCTAAAATCCTCTCATCGCATGGAAAATTTGAGTTAGCCGAGCAAAATCCTTGATGATCATTACCTACACTAAACAATTTGTCAAGGAAGGTGCTCGAAAATTTGGCGCCTACTTATCTTTCCATGGCAACAAGTGTTCACAAATACATCCCAAGGACACGTTTGTATAGCATTTCAAAAATTCAAATTCGGAGAGAACCTTTTCCACATTCCACTAAGAAGCTCATCCCTCCAAAGCAATTTTTCACCAAATCTTAGAAAAACTTATTCAGCCTTTTATCTTCCTCGTAGTAAAGTGACCGCACTAAATATGAATTTTATTATAGTATGAGAAAGCATTTTGCTTTTCCCATTTTACCGTGAAAAAGTACTCTAAAGTGACTAAAATTGAAGAAACAAAGATAGAGTTTCACAAGTGACAATTAAAATAATTTCCCTTTAGTAAAAATGAACCAAGAGAATATATGAAATGAATACTATCAATCACCTAATCCCAAGGAATAGCTCAAGTAACTTAGGACCACAGTTTACTCCCAAAAGTTTTAAGCTTAAACTGCAGTACTACATCAAGTCCAAAGAAGATTTACCTAACTCCTCTAGAGCCCAAAGGGATTGATCCGGCCCCAAAGAGCACACCCTATGTTGGCTACTTTTAAGTGATAGTTAGATATCATTTTCATTAAAAGGGAGATCTTCAGATGGACCTTATGATACTTTAATTCTTTACCTTTAGCCCCTTTAATTGAAAGAAATTGCTTCAAACATGCTTCTCAGATTCAATAGACAAATTAAAACAGGAATGAAACTGAAGACACAAAAGATCCATTGAAAGGCCTATTAAAAGTATCAAATACATATGTCAATATACTCACCACCAATACACAATTACATACTCCATTAACATGAGCAAACACATTATACTCAGCTGCGGGCTACATTTTCCTCTTTCTTCCGTTTTTGCAGCCACTGCGACTGCTACAACTACCACTTGCTAGACCCCATTTCAGTCCAATGATCAATAAGTCAAAAGTTCCATCCTTACTCCAAAGTTCAGACACACACCCACACACACTTTCCTCCTTTCCCATTCTGTTTTCCCTACCAAAACTCAATCATTCCAACATTTCCTCTCCCTTTATCTCTCCCTCTCCCTCCCTCCCTTTTGCTTTAACTACCAACTAACGTTCAAATTGAAAGAAGAAAGCAAAACAAAGTAACAAACCCAGTCCAAGAATTGGTGCCAAAGAACAAATGGCAGAGAAAATTCAATTCCCAATCACACCCTAAAATTCTTGCCGGAGAAGGTCTGCCCAAACTGCCAGTCAGCGGGGGCGATATTCCACGACGTGGAGGTCCGGCGGTCACTGCCGGTAACCCGGAAGGAGAGGGATTGCCCCACCAGGACAGCATTGGATTGCCAGTTCTGGCCCCAGTTGCGGCTCATGCTCATCCATCCTGTCCTGGACCCCTTGATACTGACTCGGACAATGTCACCGGCACCGGCCACATTGGAGACGAGCACAAGATTGAAGTAGCGGAATCCATTGATGGTGAATCTGATTCCACCACGTTTCCGGCATGGCACCCTTTAGCAGGAAAATGTAACAAAGATTAGATCATTCCAAATCACTTGGAGCAAAATGATAGTGTGAGAACGGTAGGCAGTTAAGAACATGTATGCCCACGAGTTCAGCTACCAAAAGGATCCACACTTGAACAGGTTAGCTGTGGGTCTGCAGATTAGGTTCCATCTTACTTAAATGAAGGTGCAGTTTAATTTAACCCAATGGTCCAGACTGATATCTGGAGCCAATGGCCATATTTTGATATAAAATAGCCATGATTATCACAAAGTGGGGTGCCATAAAAAGCAGGATCCGTAGAAGGGCATTCTAGTCAATATGAAATAGTAACGAGAGTGAAATGCGCGCCGTGATTTGCGAATTGCGATGAAAGGGGTTTTACGTGGAAAGTTTAGTAGAGTGCTGGGTAACAGCTGGAAAAACAAAATGATATATGCTTTTAGGGTAGCCTTGGATAGTAGAGCCTACGACCGTAGACTTATTACAGCCTTCAAGGGTCGGGACTTTGGATTCGTGGAAAACGACCAAACATGCACATTGGAAACAGTGTCAAGCAGAGATTTCTTCCTCCACACCGAGGAATAGTCAGGTGCCTGATCTTCCCATAAAATATTAGCATGGTAAAAAAATAACAACTGGCCCCTCTTTTAACCATTTCTCAACAAGGGGGTTACTTTTCCATTTCTCTGGTGAAAATGTTTTACCCAAAAGAGGGAGCGGGGTTGGGAGGGGCGGTTGGGGTTACCTTTTCCATTACTCTGGTGAAAATGCTTTACAGAAAACCATAAAAGGGGAACGCGCATTTACGTACAAGGAAAGCGCGTGAAGTGTTAAAAGATTAGAGGGACCAAAATGCTTGTAATATTCTTTCTTTTCTTTTCACTGGAGATGTTTTGTCAGGAACAAGGAAAAGTGTTTTAGGCCATGTGAAGTGATAGTGGAGGTAAACAGAAATATGGGTCCCTGAGAAACCCTTAAAAAATAGATGTTTCCTAGTCGTAGTTTTCTTTGCAAATTTTGAAAAAGAAATAATAGGTTAGGGTTGTTTGGATGGACTCTCACAAATTACAATGTAGGCATTTCTCCACCCAACAATTCTTCCCTTTTGGATGTAGGGAATCTCCACTTGATGTACATGCTTTTTTCTAGTTGAAAATTTTAAGGAAAGAAATTATACTGTAAAATTTTATAGAAAGCTATTTAACAAAGTAAAGGTCAATTTACAGTCATTAACAGTTATCTTTACTATATAAAAAAAACATATGTTTTCTTTAGGAAAACCAAAGAAAAAATTAATCTTGATTTTGAAAATTTTAATACGAGGAAATTTTCTTTTGTTAAAAAAAATTCAATGGGATAAAAAGGAATTTCAAACCAAATCCTCACAGCCTCTCTCTGCAGCATAAGATAGGGCATCTATTTATGGAATGAAGTAGAGTAAAGAACGGACGTTATTTTCACCCCAATAAAAAAATTGTGAAAACTGCAACCATCCAAACGACCAAAATGGGTCTACACAAGACCCTTCACGGGGGCCAATTAATTCACAACGTTGTACGGACCAACGTAGAAATGGCCGCTTATGTAGATCCAACCGCTTAAAATCACAATTCCCATCCAAAATTTAATCGGGCAAAGATCTTGCCCTTCATTTTGCAATCAATCTTACCATGGCCCAAGATCAATGGAAGGGAAATCTGACACAGATGGTAGGAGCAAAAGTGATTGTAAGCTGACAAATTTAAGAGTGGGCCTACCAACAGCTGGGTTTCAGGTCCCCTCACCGAGGGCAGACAGTAAAGACACCCATGAGCCATGGCCCATGCAACCAAGGGTTTAAAGGTCGAGTCCGCATCCTCTGGGTGAATCACTCACCCTTCCCGTGAGCAGAGGAAGCAGAATCCACACTGGGGTCCACGTACCCAAAATCCAAACCGTTCAAAATGTCAGGGCATTAAATCTTAAGGGCCCCACTACTGATTTCCACTCTGTTTCACACGCATTTGGAGATTCCGGACGCACGGTTCAAACATCCTCTGCTGAAGATCAGAGGGCTGTCCACTTATGGGTGGTGGCCCACCAACTCAAATGAAAAAAGCGACCCAACTGGCCGGAAAATGAGACCAACCTTCGGAAGGCGACCGGAACGATACCGGCGCGGTACTCAGCAATCTTGAGAAACATGGGCATGGCAAGGTCAAAGTGCGGGCGAGGGGGGTTGCACCAGCCGCCGTCGTCGGAGGGTTGGGCGAAGTTGGGCGGGCAGAAGTTGGTGGCCGTGATGAAGATGGAGGGGCTGCCGGAGTGGCACCACTTGGGGTCGTCAGCGCATTTCAGCTCGAAGCAGGCCCCACAGCTCTGTCCATTGTTGAATAGTGCGGTGCTCAGAGCTGCTGTCTCCACTCCATACCCCTGGCTGTACAGATTCCCATATCCACATGCACCTCCTGTGCAAACCACAAAAAGCAATCACAAACAAGAAAATTAACAGAGGAAAGGTGAGCTGAAAAGATGTGGAAAATCAGAGACTTGGATAAATGGGGTTGTGAGATGAAATGGGGTTTATCTCTTTTTTCAATTTGCAATTGGCTTTGCATGTTGAAGAAGTGGGTGTGATACTGTTTGGAGGGAAAATGCAGACCCATATGCATATTTTTTTGTGGCCTTGAAGGGTTTTGGTGATTTTTTCCTCTGTTTTCTTGGATATCTGGGCAAGATGATGCAGAAACGAAAGCATGAAAATGCAGAAGCTCTGTCACGTCTAATGTAGACCACTACACTGGGGTTTAATGGATTTCCTGCCACAGAAATGCAAAATGCTGGGGTTTTGTTGTCTTCTCTTTCTGGGTTTTTCTTAAATCTTCCACCAAAATGTAGAATTCAAAAGGCAGGGAGAAATGCAGATGTTTTGTCACTTCCACTGACAATAACTCTCTTCTGAGATTTCATTCTCAGAAGAGAAAAAAAAAAGTTCAGATGAACCAATACTTCATCAACTTTCTACACAACAAAATGTACTGTACCAAACTCACATCTCTCAACAAAATCACCAGCAAAACAGCAGAAAATAGCAGACTACAGAGGCCAGATAATTGAGCATATGACACAAGACAGCAAAAACTATCATGGGTTTGGTTCTGGTCCAACACATTTCAGAAAAACAACAAAATGTGAGAGACAGAGAGGTTGGAAAGGGTGGTTCCCTGTCAAACGTACCCATGGTTCCAGAGGCGTCGCTTCCACCGTAGAAGGTGGCGTGGGCTTTCTCCCAGTCTGCGCCCGAGTAAACGCCAGGAATACGGGCGTCCACGAGCGTCAGAACCAAGAGGACGGAGGCCAAGATGCTGACGACGACGCCTCGAGATGCCATTTCTCGTAAACAGAAAGGCACGAGGCAGAGAGGCAGAGGCAGAGGGAGAGAAATAGAGAAGAAGATGGTGAGGGGTGAGGAAGGAAAGATGGTGGAGGACGAGTACTTATGGACGGGAGGAAGGGAGTGTGGGGCCACTGGAGATGAAAGGCAGGGAGACGAAATTATGGCGGGGTAATTAATGCAGAGACCTGATTGGATCAAGAACTATTTTTAACTTTTTTGTCAAGAGCACCCTAGGATTTTCATTTAGAAAAATAATAGCCTCAAAGTCTGAAATGTGCCCTAACATCTGTTGTTTTATGGGATTTTTACGAAAAAATTAATTTTAAATATAAAATAAATGATTTTATAAAAAATTATAAAATAACAAGATATTTGTTCATACGTAATTTTTTGATGAAATTACCCAAGGTTTAGTGGACGATATCATTAACTTTAATTGTAAAATACGATATTATGATTCATCTACTTCGAATTAGTTACGAGAAAGTGATGAAAATTATTGTATTTCCTGTTTTGTTTTAGCAGTCTTTCTTAAGTGATCTTAACAATCTTTCTTAAGTGGTGTGAATCCCATACTTAGTTTCTATGCACTTGTTGCCCTCCCTTGAGGTTTTTCTCTAAATTTGGTATTTGAACTTCAGAGTGTAATGTATTTAATAAAATGCCTAAATAAAAGTTTTCTCCTAATTTGGTGGTGGCTTCAAGTGAGGTTAGAGGGGATGAATTTAAGTGTGTTTTTATGAACATTTAGAGTTTGAAGTCACTTATTTGAAAATTTTTTATAGGTCTTAATGTTTGTGAGCAACATATAAAGAGCTATATTGGGCAATCTTTGAGTAGTGAATGTGAAGTTTTTTCCAAAACATTTTATTATTTGTGTTGAGTTTTAGATCACAAGAGTATTTTTTTATTCTATTATCTAGAATATTTGAACCAATATTAAGTATAAAATTGATGGTGAACAGATTGAAACACAATTTATTATGTGATTTGTGAAAAATAATCATATTATTCTTCTTTGATAGATTCATCGGATCTTTTTTATTTTTCTTACATTTGTTTGAAATGAAAATTTAAACTCCCATAAAATTTTAGCACCATCCCCTTCATAACTAAGATAAGTAAGTATCGAAACCATTAAAGGAGAAGAAGAAATGTTGATGATGAAAAAAAAGATTGTTGAAAGTTGACAATATCATCAATTGGGTAATTTCATCCAAAAAAGATATACTAACAACTATCTCGTCATTAAGATTTAAGCTTAGTTTTTTTCGTAAAAATCGCTTATTTTATTTATGCTTCTTTATAACTTATTCATTTAATTAGAATTTAACAGTGATTTAAAAGCTCAAAATAAACGTCATCTTTTTGTATAAATTGAATTTGTTTCGATACACAATTGAGAGTATTATTGATAATTTATAAAATACACGATATTTTAATATAGTACTAACTTGTTTAGATTAAAATTGATGAAATCTTTAATCAAATTTCCATTACCATTAAAAAAATTTAAAATTGGCTAGATTCCATTAAAAAGAAAGTTTTAGTTTAAAGCGATTTAAAATTTTAATAAATAGACCTTATAAAAAGCAGTAGCCCAAATCCAACTAATTCTTTATTAAATGATGAGTCTTGTCCTGAGAAATAAGTGGGTCCATCGTCTTTTTAATGTCTTGGAGTTTGGGTCTCCCATCTCAACTATTACATAGGATCATGTAATATGTGACTATGTAACCCCCACCCCCCACCCTACCCCACCCCACGCCACGCCACGCCACGCCTCGCCTAGGCCCACATAAAGATTATTTGGATTGTTCAAGATGAATCTCATTTTTTATATATTTAGGCTCTCATGTGTATTAATTACATTTCTATTATGGTGGGATCTGCTGTTTTTAAATTGAAACCTAAAAAAATTATATTTGTGGAAATGAGACTCATCTTAAATGTTCTAGATTACTTTTAATTAGGCCGCAATGAAATAGGTGGTTGAGTTGGCAATAAGAGTTCAACAGCACGAGATAATCCCTTCGGTCCCTGCCTAAACCCAGCGCTCGCTCTCTCTCTCTCTCTCTCTCTCTCTCTCTCTCTCATTGACAGTAATACCCCTGACATTTGCCATTTGTCTTGCCACTTCCTTTCACTTTCTCTCTATCACACATTGACAGTAATACCCCTGACATTTGCCATTTGTCTTGCCACTTCCTTTCACTTTCTACGAACTTTCGTTCTCTTCGCTTTATGGTTGTACGGACACCGGCCTACATTGCCACACAAGTGGGCCATCGTTAGGAACCCACAGTTAAAAAGATGGATCAGGGTGGTACGCCGCTGCCGGTTAAGAGATCGGTGTGGCTGCACCTGTAGGGTAGGTCCGTAGGATAGGCATTAATGGGCGGGCCTTGGTCTTGTGATTCATGAAGGCCCAGTGGGACACAGGGCGAAAGGGTTGGAGTACGGTGGGCATGGGTCTTACCGGGACCCATACCACACCCGACTCACTATCCTGTGCTAAATTGGTACCGGGGCCAATGAGACTGAGTTTTACCCGACACTAACACATGATGAGATCTTTCTGTTCACTGCCATGTGAAATTTGGATTTTTATTTTTCATACTCCCTCCAACCCTCCATGCAATGGGCATCACAAGCAAATTTCCCAGTTGCCCACTGTCCTATGGTCTGATTGACTGGGGACATGGATCTAAGTGGGCCTACCATCTACGCTTTCAATCAAGAAGCAAAATACTACCTGAACACTGGGGAAAGATCGTTTTTCTTATTTTGTTTAGGCAGTCACAGTGGCTAACACAGTTGTTCTTCCAAGGACCAAAAGAAGGTGGACCAGGACTTATTTTATCAATCACTTTGCTTACCTCAACAGTTGTGCCGCGAAGGACGGTGTGACGAGTGGAACCAGTCATCAGTGGCGAGTGGCAGATTCAAGCATGAATAGATAAGATAATGGTACTCCCACATTGACGATTAAATGATACGAAGCTGAGTAAATTTAATTGAGAAATTAGTCCTCATTTATTAGATTAATTTTGACTTTTTCAATTTATGTTGCCCCCTCGAAAGATTGAAACTCCTTCATCGTAAAATTTACATTGCGGTCTCAGATATCCTCTATTTTTATAAGAAAAACATCCTCCATTTTTATTCTCCCTCTTAGTTTCATGCATAGGGCCCACTGGTGATCAATTTGGAATCTTCGCACAGACATGACTAACAAGCTAGAAGGCGTCGTTTGGAAACTCTAGTCTAATTAAAAACTAGCATAACAACTCGTGTTTAGCACAAATATGATAACATTGCAATTTAAATACTATTAGATTTTAGAAAGAAAATAAAAGGAAAAAAAGTATGACAGTACATACTTATGCAATCCAAAAGTTACTAGCGTATAAAAGAAGGAGGAGAGTTTGAGTAGAAAAGAAATGATAAATTTTCAATGAAAATGAAGTGAGAAAAGAAGAGTAGAACTTTGAAATATTAGGATTGGTTATTAGTGCTTTTGATAATGGGATAAAAGGGTAGCTGTATGGAATAGGAAGTAGGAAGTAGTTGTAATAGATAGGTGGGGAGAGAAGATTTGAAAAAAAAAAACCTATGATTAAAATCCCAACCAACTGTCAAAATTAAAGTTAAAACCATTGTCTTTAATATATTATAAGAGTTTTTCTCATTAAAATCCTCTTGAAGTCGTTGCAGAACAAAAAGCACCCCAGAGATTTGTATGACCTAGAGTGGACCCCTGGAGCCCTTTTCAATTTTTTTTAATATTATTCATGAGTAATAATATCTATGCTCAAACATAACATACATCAAACCCTTTCCTCATTCCTTCTTATTCTTCATCATCTCTTTTTCCAGGTTTGGTCAAGAGTTCTACTTACATTCTATTTGAGGCAAAGGGGGGAAAATAAAAAAGAATAAAAAGAGAAAGAGAAAACAGAAATGAAAGAAAAGGAGATGACAAGAAAGAGAAGGAGGAAGAAGAAAAGAGAAAAAGAAAAACAACAAGTAAGAAGAAAAAATGTTGGGAGGAGAAAGATGATGAAAGTGGTATAATAACAGGTGAAATAAAAAGAAAAAATCAACAAGAAAAAGAAGCAAAAGAGATGGGGAAGAGAAGCAGAAGAAGGAACTAAAATAAGAGGAAAAGAGACAAGAAAAACTCACATCTGTATATTACGCTTAGGCATAGATGTCTATACTCAAGCATAATGTATTCAAAGCGGAATCATTATTTTTATTAGACATTGTTCTTAAGCATAGATATCATTTCTCATCAATAATATTTTAAAACAACCTTGCTCTGGGTATATTACGCTTGAACATAGATATATGCTCAAGCGTAATATACCCAAAGTAGAATCAAAGTATTTTTAAACATTGTTATGCTTGAACATAGTTATCGCTGCTCATGAATAATATTGAGAAAAAAAATACCGAAAATTTCTTAGGGGGCAACTCTAGGCCATAAAAATATTTGGGGTCCTTTTTATTTTACAAAGACTATAAGTGGATTTTTTTGAGAAAAGCTCCTATATTATAATAGCTGAAATTAGATTAAGGTCTAAAATAGAAGGAACTATTTTTTAAATTCTACTTATAATTAGTTTATTTTGTAAAACTAAAAAAAAACTCTTATTTCACATGGGGATTGAGACCCACCTTTCATTATTGTAGTAATTAAGGTTCACATATTAAACCTTAGACAATTTTGTATATACCCGCTTAAGGTTCTTAGGATTTCTAATAGGCCCCTATAGTTATAGTATTTTCATATAGCTCCCTTGCATTTTCATTCTAATACCTTCAATCTTCTTAAATTAGTTGCCTCACAACTACCATAAGTCTTTTAGAGTTAAATGATACTTTTACCGACCTCTTTATCTCTTTATTTGCATAATTTTAAAAGCTTGAATTTATTTTTTTTATCTAAAGCTTGTAACATTGACTATTAGCATAACACATTTAATAGGAGCCAGTAAGCCTACATAAATTTATTTGTATCAATATGGGACTCATTTTGTTAAATTCAAATCGATCATAACCGATACTTATAATTGATTATAATTGACCCAATCTATGGATAACCCACTATTGGGTTGATGTATGTTTTAAAATACATAATTAGGCTTCATGTGCATTGGAAAATTATTAAAAGAGAAATCACTGTGTCTTGAGATAAAATAATAATATCTTTTGTAAATAATGATATACTTATTTTTTAAGAGATGTAAGGGTAAAGTAGTCATTTTGATAAAGTTTCAATACAAATTTCGTGGTGGTTGCTCATTTTTATTAGGATTACTGATATTTGAGACATGAAAGGTATTGAAATGAAAAGAGAGGGGGTTATATATAAATACTAAAACCACAGGGGCTTATTTATGAATTCTATAATCCTTAGGGTGGTATATGTAAAAAAAACTCTAAGATTTATAGTGAAGATTCCACAATTTGCATTTTTTTGAAATTCTGATAAGGTCATTTTGTCCAAGACACTTTTGAATTTGCAATGTTCACTTCCATCTATTTTAGCTATAAAAAAAAACTCTAAAACTGTAGCCCAAGCCTTTTTCATGGGAACGCTCTAATTTGTGACGAAGTTCTTCAAATAGAAATACAATTTAAGGTTGATCACACTCCAATATTTAAATAATCTCTAAATCATAAAATAAAAACTTATTTTTAGAGTTCTTCATTGCCTCATTCATCATTCACTATTAAATTTGATCACAAAATATCTAAAAACCTACAAATTCTTTACACTTTGGGAGTATAGAATTTAGGATTATAATGAGCTTATGTTGCAGTGACATTTGGTTCCCCGTACGACTTTTCCTAATGTCCGGATATAGTAAGGCCACTATCCTTCTTTGCTTGTCATGCACCTATGTGGTGAGCTCCAAAGAATGTTGTTCTGTAGTCAATTGCATATGGTATCTCCATACGGATGAATGGGTTTTTAAATAACCAATACCCAAATCTTTCAATAAAAAATAACCAATACTCAAAGGACCCAAATTGAAGGAAAATAAAAAAAACAGAGAAGGATTTTGCCACAGTTTAAATCTTTGTGTTTTTTTTTTTCAAATTAGTGTTCGGGTTTGTATTCACTCCATGAAACTGAATAAAACTCAAAGAGTAGGTCCATGGCTTTCGTGCTCAAGCACTAAATCTTGATGCCACCATCCTCCATATCAATATCTGGTGTGTAAACTCATTATATTTCCTGCTGATATGGCTTACTCATAATCGGAGAGAGAACTCATCTTCTTTGTTAATTTGGCAATTTGGTGAAGGACTAAGGTAGAAATTGTTAATTCGGCTCCACGAGGCAGCCCATGTCACCATTTTAGCAGCTTGCCATGCATGCAGAGAGTGGGCTGGCTGTCCGAATAGTGTACCAGGTCTCCCCGCAATCACCTTAAGGATTTTCTCACTTAAATCCCAATTTCCAAGAGATATGGAAAATAATGGAATGCAGGAAACGAAAAGTCCCAAACAATTCTTGCCCCGCCAACTTTGAATTAGGTTTTTTCGGTGTTCCTCTGGACATGTACATGAGGACCTGACCCTCGTCTGGTGGGAGCCACCAATCCGCAGTCAGCGGTCCATATATCACGGTGGTCTTTAACCGTGCGTGGATCCTGTCTCGACCCTCACGCGACCCCCTACAATCATAACTCATCCTCTTTTTCCCTCCTTTCTACTTCTTTTCTCCTTTTATTGAAGTTTTGACTTTAGTCACTTAATGGATCAGTATCTACAGCCGTAACCTGACTGTACGATTTGGTCAATTCACTGGTCAATCACTCATTCTAGTGGCCCACTAAAAATTGGACATAGTTGAAAATTTGTTCTTTGGTATCATTCTATGGAGTTGTTTCAACTTTCCCACCTATTTCTTTTGTAACATTGTCGAAAATAGAAATGTTTCCACCTTTATTTTTTATCACATGATGACTCTGCATTTTTTTAAATGAACTAGTACTTTAAGACCCACACCCAATATAGGCTATGAAAAAGAATTAAATTTTATAATAAAAGATTAAATATTATTAATTTCTTAATGTTTTAATAAAATATAAATAAATATTATCATATAAATTAGAACCCAAGTATAATTAAAGTTAAATTTAAAAATCAAATATTTTAAAAAGAAAACTTATACACAATGTTTAGTCATATACTCATACTTTTGATTTGAATTATCATGTGTAGGTCTAACGAAGGGGTCGCTAAATCGCACAAGATACATATGTTTCAACATGCTTCAGTTAAATTTTATATTATGATTCTATTGGTAAAGATTTAAATGGATATATAAGGTGTCACTTTATGATTCGAGTCCATGAGTTAAATCTTACTTTTTTTTATTCAAATACTGCACAAAATCAAGTGTAATTAAATCCTTATAGAAATATACAAGTTCTTTAAAAAACCAAAAAACACAGATGAAACATATCAACCTGTAGAATTTGTGTTTCAGGAAAAACTTATCTTACGTTTTTACTTTTCATTCAGATGCGGTACAAAATTAAGTGAAATCAAACTTTCGTAGAAATCTGTAAGTTCTTTAAAAAAAAAGAAAGAAAAAAAAACATAGAAAAAACGCAGAAAAAACATATCAATCAGTAGAACTTGTATCTTAAGAAAAACCTATCTTACCTTTTTCTTTTTCATTCAAATGCTGCACAAAATCAAGTGTAGTCAATCATTATTTGTGCAAGCAATCAATCTTTTTCCTTAAAACCAAATATTTTATTCTTTTCAACATTATTTCAAATTATTACGTTGAGAATATGCTGTACAAAACTTGTTTCGTTACATTGTAAAAATGTTCTAAGGAACGGAAGCAAGATAATTGTATGATATATGATGCGTGAGCCACCTTTTATTTTTTGCAACACTCAACTATTATTGTACGTGGGACCACCTTTTTGTGAATATAAATATGAAAATCATCTTTAGAAATTATAACATCATAGATAGCTTTACAAATTAGAATATGGGGCATACTTTCATAGTGTTTACAATATGGGTCCACACTTTGTGGCCGTGACCCTGTAACCCACATCAAGGAATTACGAAGTAAAGCCACATTTTTTTTATTGTGGACATAAAATTATAATGTGGTGCCTACCTTTAGAAATAAGAACATGGAGCACATTCATGGGAATTACTATTTGGGCCCACTTTATAGGAATCATAATATGGGGCCATCTTTTTTATTAATTATGAACATAGGACTTGCCTTTAAAATTTCCAACGTAGTACCCACTTTGAAATTAGATCATGGGGTTATATTCATAAGATTCATAATGTGGGTCTACATTTATTGAGCGACATGGCAATATGATATGGCTCTTTTTTCTGCATGTGTGGGTTTTCTTCTCATATAAATGTAGGTTGTCTTCACTCATATAATGAGTCCTACGTAGAATGGTGGAAGGGTTGGGCAAAACAGTTTATTTGAAGGCCTCTTGTAGAAATTGGAAATTTTTTCAATTCTCAAATTCAGTGGGGCTCATTTGATTCAATGGTGTGCATCTCAAAGAAATGGGCCTCTCGTTGATAAATTGAATATAATATTTGATGATGGAGGTTACTTAGGCTACATGAGCTATGGGTCTACTCATGGTCACTTAATTTTAAAATAAAGAACCTATCTTGAAATTTTTTCTCAATAGAAGTGGGTCCCATATTTCAATCTATAGACCGATCTACTTTGAAATTTTTGCTCAATAAGAGTGGCTCCCACAAACTAGTGTTACTTTCTTAACCCTACCAATCTTACCAACTCTTATTTGACTTGATGGAGGGTATTGGATGAGCTAAAATAATATAATTAGTTCAAAGTTTGCATGGAGAGATTTTAGAACTATCTATGGTGAGTTTTTATGGGAGGACAATGATATGGAGAAATTTTAGGAAAGAGGAGATATTTTATATTTATTTTAAGGGAGCCGCGTGTCACTCTCCTATACTGTCTCACAAAACTGGGGAGTTCAATTCATATATATAAATATAAAGAGTCAACCTCACTTCAAAAATAAATAATGTATATTTGTTGTCTTCTCTCTACATCATAAATATGAATACATGTACATGTCATGACACATGAATTCTTCTCTTCTATAAATAAACTTGTTATTTATGAAGTATCTGTCTATGTTCTTCTCTCTTGATGTTTTTTTTTTCTTTTTTGGATTTACTATATACACACTCACACTATACTAATTTCTATCCTTTTTTCTTCTTGCTTTCCTTTTTTTTTTTTTTGCTACTAGAGGGTGTTCCAACCCTTTGGGCCAAATTAATCCCTTTAGGCCAAAGGGAAGCCGAATAAATTTTCTATAGCCCCAATGTGGTAGCGTAGCTCGAATTCACAACCCCCGAGAGCAAATTATAGTTATTGGCCAACTGAGCTACCTTTATCCAACAAACTAATATGGTATTGTATTTGTAGATAGGGTCCATAGGGAGATTCTTCACCACTAGATCTACAGATGGATTTACTCTCTCTTAACAGGTTCAATCTCTATTTCATTGTTTTCTTTAATCTTTGCTTATGATTGGCTCAAGGTCCTTTCCGTTTCATTTTTTTATATGTTTTCTCATTTAGATTATTGTTTGATGAATTGAGGTTAAGAGTAAGTTGCATTTGATATCAATGTATTTCTATTTTTTTCTCTTTCTTACTATTTTTTTTTAATTCTTGTTACTCTTTTTTCTTAGATCTACTCTAATGTTTCAATTTCTCTTTGTTGATTTCCTTCAATTTTTACGACTCTATTTTAAAAGATATCTTATTTTATCTTTTACAAGTGTGGCCAAAAAATTTATGTCTTTATAAAGTTGCCTCCTAGGCAAATTTCCTTGCTCCTCCCCTAGTTTTAACCCTAAGGGCCCGTCTCGATGTCATCAGAATAAAATATTTATAGATTAGAATATTGTAAGAATAAAATAGTGTAATATTAAAATATTATAATATTCTTGTTGTTTGGCATTTCTGAATAATATAATAGATTTAAAACTTAGTTCTTTGGAATGTGGTATGATTAAAGTAAAGTTCATTATTAAAATAATTTCCTATTAGTATTTTAATTTATATGCAATTTAACTTTTGGATCAACAAAGTAGTGTGCCACATTTTTTTTATCATAAGCTACTTTTCTTTTATCACTTAAAACCATGGTAAAATGTAGTAAAGTAAAGTAAATAAAAAAAAACAACAACTTTACAACTTTCTTTCCTACTTTATTTCATCACATACATCACCTTTTACTATAATGTGATATTAATCTTTATTTTACTATGAAAACAAGTCACTTTATCACAAGCCACTTTTTATTTACCATATAAAACTACGGCAAAATGTGATAAAGTAAAGACAAATAAAAAGAAATTGTTTTACCATTCCCTCCCATTTTACTTAACCACATACTTTATCCAATTTTTACTTTATGTCATCTTTAATATGATGTGACATTTACCTTTACTTTATCATATATCTATCATAATAGATTTAGTGAAGTAAAGTCTTTACTTTACTCTACCACTTTCTTTGACTGATTTTACCTCACCTTTTACCATGATATGATATTAATCTTTATTTTACTTTACCACAATGTAAACAAGTTACTTTTTATTTATCATACGAAACTAAGGTAAAATGTGATAATGTAAAGTCAAATAAAAAGAAGGTACTTTAACATTCCCTCCCACTTTACTTCACCATATACTTTATCCAATTTTTACTTTACCATATATACATCATGATAGTTGAAGTGAAGTAATGTCTTTTCTTTACTCTACCACTTTATAATTACTATTTTGAAATATTTTATATTGTAGAAAGTTTTCTACACAGAAGAGTTGTAGGAAAAAATAGTAAGATTTTTAAAAGAAAATGATATTTTTTTAGTATTTTTCTTGGGTTACAAAATGTGCGAAAATTTTTTTCTTCAAAAACTAAAAGATTATATTCTATAAAATGTTATTTTCTTATGTTTTCTTTTGCATCCAAAGAGGCCCTAAATGAAATTATAGGTAAGAAAAAAATATACTATATATAAATATATGTTACACATTAATAAATCATTTAAATGCATTCAATCCATGACGGTGGAAATATTCACAAATACTTTTCATATGCATCGATAAATAATAATTTTATAGATTTCTTTCTTATAATATCCTACTTAAAAATATTGTAAATTTAGACAAATACTATAGAAAATTATTTTCTTTCTTCGACCTTTTAAAGAATGTTGCAAAACAACTTTAACACACCTAATCCTCATAATAGAATCAGTATCAGCACAACTTATTTTTAAAATAAAAATTAGTTCAATATAAGAATGGGGCAAAATAAGCCCAAATGCCTACACTCTAATATCGCTAGCATATCCACTTAGGGCCCCTACTACTCAGCTTATGGCTAGTACCTGGAGGGTACTTCGTACTTGGCGTAGCTTAACTTTAGCGAGCACATTGTGATATTTTGTTTACTACGGAGATGCCTTTTTTCTACTTGTTAATTTGATTATGTGCTCATTATTTGAAATACCTTAAAACTTGGTCATTTACCCTCTTGATATACTTGTATACTCAAACCGTGGCTCTATATTTGATTTCTTGAATTGTTATCTGTCTGCTAGGTTTTATGTTTTGTATTACTTGTTGAGTTTTACGTACTCATGTTTTTCCCCCCACAGATCTCGAGGTTGAAGCAGATGAAACCTAGCTTGCTTTGCGGGGATCGGGATTGTGGGAAGAGCTGCGGAATTCTATATTAAATTCAGAAGATTTGATTATGGGTTTATTTACACTGGGATGTTTATTATTATTATTATGTTTAAGAGTTATTTTCACTTCAAATTTATTCAGTGGATTGATGTAGGATATTGATTATATGATCTCATTTGGATTATATTAATAAAGTTTATAAATTATTTAATTTATCTGTTGTGGACCCGTCATGCCTCGGGATTTGAGGGTCCCAAGGATCTCAGATTTCGGGACGTGACATTATAAGCGTGTATGCATGCTTGTGTGTGCATATAAAAATTACATACATGAATTTTTACATATAACATAGCTGAAACATATTACTATGTTTCTTAGGAAACACAGTTATCATGGGTAAATAATATGAGGGTGGAAAGAGAAAGCTGAAGAAAGGATCTATATTATATTTTCTACAATTTAGTGGGCGTCAGACTCCAAAACTATTCTATAGTGGACCTCAAACACACTGAACGAACTTGGACCATGAGTTGGGGCCCCAGAAAGTGAAGAAAGCTGAAAAAAATTCTGGAATTAAGCCTTTTTTTTTTTCAATTTCTTTTATATTTGAATAGTGATGAGGATCTAATACACGAAAACTTTATAGATAGGGTTTTATTATATCTCTGAAAATATTAAAAGGTTTGGATCAAGATATGGGGGCTCACAAAATTGCAAATAATTAGAAACTGAATTTTAGATGTTTTGGTGTTTTTTTTATACCATTTTTTAATTTTTTTTGAGGATCTAAGTTATGAAACTTCACATCTCGAGGTGTACCATTTTTTATAATGGTGAATGCACACATGGATTGGAGGTTCACAAAAGTACAGAAAAATAAAAAAACAAATTAGATTTTTTTTTATTTTGCACTTTTAATAGTTCAATTTGCAAGTTTGGGGCCCATAGGACTGGAAAAATAGAAGGCGGTCTATAGGGATATTGCAACGCTTAATTTGTAAATGAAAATGAAATGAAAGTCGTACTTATGCATTTCAAGGTGGTAGGAAAAAATCACTGCATTTTTCATGCCATTTTCATACCTCCTTTTACGCATCAGACTTAGGGCTTTTTTGTGTAGCGGCAACTGTTGTGGAAACTCTAGGGAGAGAAGGTGCTGGTTCCTCCAGTGCTTGCTGCAGCATGTGGAATTCCTTCTGAGATTTTCGGCACTACTTCATTTTTAGATGGAATTCTCCCACAGCGAGAAGGTCAGTTTCCTATTAAAGTGAGTAGGAAACGGTTATCATAAGGTTTCCTCTTCCCCGGAGTTTTTAAAATGAGCCCTTATAATAGGGCATGTTTGTGTACATATTCTTTCCGTGGTAAAAGAAAATTGCAATATCAGCAAAGTCTATGGAAATGAATTCCATGGGAAAGCAGTTTCATGGAAATACAAAAGGTGATATTTGGTGCAAAATACTTCACCTTGGTAATTGAAGATAACATTGTTTGGTGCGGTTGCGGAACATTTGGTGAAAACTTTACAAAGAGGGGCGGAAGGGTGGGTAGAGGGTACAAAAGGGGATAGGGAGTGTGTAAAAAGGAAGAGATGGGAGGGGCATGGTAGTAGAGAAAGAAAGAAGAGTTGGGATATGGGGTTGTAACCTACCATGAAATAAGAAAAGAGTGAACTCTTTCGCAGAAATGGAAATCCAATGCCCCCCCATAGAAACTCCATTTCTAACCTTATCAAGGAAAAGTTTGACGTGGAAAAAAAAGTGATTTCGAGGAATTGTGCTACACCAAACACATTAAAAATAGATTCTCCAAAAAAAAAAAATCTACTTTTTGGCAAAAAAGTATTACACAAGGATGCTAAAAAAATAAGAGCAAACAAACATTTGTACAAGTAACATTTAAACATGAGTATCAGAGTAGGCAAACTACTCTTTGGATTTTGGGCCCTGCTTAGAATGAGTTAACACTTGTCTATACATGTCACCTTTGGGACCATGTAAAATTACATTAATCAGACCTAGGCCTAGGTTAGTCCAGAGGGAATGGAGCCGATTACACTCCAACCTCTATGAGTTCAGATCCTCCAAGGCTTTAATAGAGAGAAGTCTTGAGTTAAAAGAGTGGAATTTTATAATCGGGCACATCCTAAGAATTGTTTAAAATAAATTTCCTTTATGGTATAAGGAGTATCCTAAAAATCTACATCAATAAGAGTTTGTTTCCCTGTTAGATATTGCCTGTTTGATGAAAAAGATGATGATGAATATGCGTGAGTTTGTCTTATTGTCTTAATCATACTTAAAAAAAAATCAAAGAGTCACTTCTGGAACATCCTCGATTGTAAAATTTCAACAAATCCCATATACCTCTACTGCGTCTGTTCTTAGTGGCTCACATTTCAATATAGGCGGGCCAAGCATTGAGTTCCACCCCTTTTACTCTGAATTTCTCTAAGTTTTAGTCACGGTTGTCAGTGCCACGTGGCCAATTATCCTTCCCATTAGTAGAACTCAGCACACCAGAGTGTGCTAAAATTTTGTGGTGCGGTGATCCCCGGCCCTTATCTGGAGAGGTCACATCCTTGAGCATCTGTGCATGTGCAGACATCCATTTGAAGGGGAGAGGCATGTGCAGACATCCATTTCAAGGGGAGAGGGGAGTTCTAAGAGAAACAAGAATGATAGAGGGGAGAGAGGCTAAGGGCATGTGACCCAAATAATTGACCAGTTGCCTTTACTAATTTCACCTGTGCTCCTTTTTACTCATTTATTATTTTTACATCACATTCTGTTTTCTCCTTCTGTAAATGAGATAGTAGAAAGTGTAATAAGGATTTACTAGAAGATTATCGTGTAAAAGTTAAAACAGTTTGCTTCTTATTTTGTTCCTTAATTCATAAATCGTCTGAAAGGTACACTTTCAACTTCTTACTTTGTTCCCTAATTCATAAATCGTCCGAATGGTACATTATGGTGGACCTAACTGTAGAAATGGTTCATGGCTTAGAAGGCATTCTGTCACTATATATAACGAAATTCGCACAAGAGTAAAATGATACACGTAATTCAAATTGAGATTCAGTAGACTTGTTTTAATGCAATAAGATGTAAGCTTTAGCTATTAAGATGCAAAATGAAGATGGGTGATGCCATGAGGAGATTAAAAAGTTCAATTCTCTCGTACACTATTCTAACCATGGATCGGAATTTAAAGTTACCTAGACCATCAAATTGCAATTCATAGTTCATGGTTTATGGTTGCAGTTTGCTTCATGTTAATGAAATCAATTCTCTAGGGGTGAAAATAGATAATCCATGTTTGTAGATAGGTAAATTGTATATAATAATTCTTTTTAATTTACGAGGACAAGGGATTGCCCACTTGGTTGAAAACATTATCTCAATTAGCTGTCCAAAGATTGATCCATGTGCATACTCTTTTCCCATTTGTGTGCAACCTCTCGACACGTGAGTTCTCCTCCATGTAATGCGGGTGGTCTCTCCTCTCCCGTCCAAGTGATCTCATGGGGTCCCAACCCCTTTGGTTGAGGTGCCAAAAATATCCCCTTCAATTTACAAGCAGCATTGCTTTAAATCTAAGATGTCGATATGATCAGTCAGTGTCCCAATGCTAATCATTATTGCAATTTGGATATTGACTATGAAAATGCTAAATAAAAGGATCAAACTTTACACCCATCCACAAAGTGAGTCATGAGCCATAATAATGTAGAACATCAAACATAGTAGTTCTTGGTGTTAAAAATATGATGTAGTTAACAGTGAACTAGATTAGGGATTGAAGGTGAAACAGTGATATAGGTAACGATCATTGGATATCTAGGGTGTCTTGAGGAGAGGGAGTGTGCAGAATAACATAATTAGAATATTCTAACACCACATGATGATAAAGTTTAAGAAGTTAATGGCCTATAAATGTACATGTTTTGTGATTTAATCCAGTGGTGCATAATAGTCAAAAAAATGTCCAGGGTGATTGCCAATTCATGGTGGTTAAGGTGAGCATAAAAGGCTTAAATTTGCATAAGTGGGTCAGTCATTATAAAATTAAGGGAGAGTAAAAGTGGATTTATCTGAAAAGCAACTTTATTTAAAGAAATTCCTCACAATCTAAACCTTCGAAACAGAGAACTTTATTACACACAATTGGTGTTGCCAGCAAATTGACAACTAATTGAGGAATTACAGTAATTGAGGAATTACAGCAATGGTTCATCTTCAAATAAAAAACGAAAGGTCACAATATAATTGGTTGGGTTCGCTTAATATCGCCTTGATCACTCTTTCTACTTGAGGGATCATTTATTTTATCTTTGTTGGGATGCATGTTATTATCATATCAAAATGGTTGAGTGATTGCAGTTCATCTGAACAAAATAAAGTCATTACCTAGCAGTAATGTAATGTCAGTTAATATAAGAAAAAAGGAGTCATTAATACACTTCATATCTAGAAGAGATTTTTTTTAACCTTAATTTCTAGAAGATTTTTACCTTCATGATTCATCCGTGGGTGAGTTAGTTAAAATAGGTTTTCAGGTTGTGCATTTTATCATTATCATAATCTTCATTGAATCCTCATCCCATTTGGAGTTTCTCCTTTAACTCTACTTTGTGCGTTCTACTAGTGGTGGACCCAGAATTTTTATTTACGGGGGCTAGTGATGGTCAATTCTCTTTATTTATAGTACTTCATTCACAACACCAAAAGGCAAAAGGGAAAATAGGTCCCCAGATGAGCATATTCAATTAAGACCTAGAGTAAAGCGATAAGCAAACAAGTTATGTGTAATTTTGTCCAATCTTATGAAAGAGAGTTTTCCTATGGGAATATAGGGTTCGTTTAGCAATAGTAAAAAGAAAATAGAAAAATTTCCCTTCTAAGTAAAAGCAAGATGAGAACCCCATTTGTTGATTGACTCCTATGTATCATCTACACCATAATTTAAATATATTTATTACTTAATGCATATATCTCTCTTTTTGTATCATATTTTTTGGTTTATAAAGGGATTACTAACCTTCCAAAAAAAAAAAAAATCCTCTCTCTCTATTTTCATCATTTTTTAATCAAGTTTCAAATTTATAGTGCCAAAAAATTAGAGATCATGCACTTCAAAAAGTTTTTATTTTATTTTATAGAGCTTTTAAAATCTATTAAAAACACACCCATGTAGCTTGTTGAAAAGAATAACTAAAAAGGATTTCATTTATTTGACCTGTTGCTATTTGGGTATTGTGACCAAAAACAAACTTTGAGCCAAAACATCATTTGATCTTCATTATCTGCTTACTCAAACCAAAACCAAAATTACTTCTAAAACCTAATATAAACCTTCTTCCTAAAACTCTAATACAGATTACAACCACAAACAATCAAATATTATATCTACATTAAATTAAATTAGCTAAAAGCAATAACAAGCATCATTTTCTAAAAATCAATAATTACAAACTTGATGCATCTTTCTCTCCCCCATCTCTAATTTGAATATTTTTTAATTTTTTATTCAAATCAAATCAACTTCATTAAATGAACCCATTTCAATAATAGGGATCTTTAGAAATGTCAATTTTCAAGAAAATCCTCCATGTCTTAAAAAAATCTTTCGTGAATTAAGAGAACTCATTTTGAAAATAGAGATTTCCAAAAGATAGAGACTTTTCAAAAATACCACATTTCTAACAACTTTATTTCTAAAAATGTTCTTTAGACAAAGAACCTGAGGAAACAACCTCGTACAACGCCTAAAAGTTATTTAGAGCCTATAGGTAGAGAAGGAGAGAGAGACTATGATACATCCCAGGTTGGAGGAGGTTATCCATTTTCGATTTGGGGATTTTTTGAGAGAGGGAAAAGGAGAGGGCGAGAGAGAGAGAGAGAGAGAGAGAGAGAGAGAGAGGTTGGATTTTGTTCCATGCGGGTTGATGAGTTTCATTACACTGGGGCTAGGCCAGCCAACCCATAAGGCCCTAATGGGCTTTTTCAGGGTTGTGGGGGAGTTGAAGCCCCTATACTTAGTGTACATACATCCGCCCCTGTGTTCTACTGTTTTACTCATTTCTCTCTGTCATCGTTATGTGATGTCTCTACACAATTCAACTTGATGATTCCTTTAAGTCTTTACCAAAAAGTCTCTATTAAAACCTTTTTTTTTTTTAAATGATCGTGTCTATAAGAGTGGACGTGTTAACTCTATAGGGCAAATGGAGATTTTTTCTCTATAGGGCTAATGTAGATTTTTTTTTCTTATTAACTCATTCTTAATGAATTTTTTAGTTACATATGCATTCATGTTAGCATATGTTTATTATTAAATTTATAATAGGAGGTTTAAGCTAATATTTTATGAAGGAATCATCTATACTGCAATGGAACATAGACACCCCTTTTGTTATGACCTATGTGGCTTCTTATAGTATTTGGATCTACTAACCTTCCTTTGTTTATAACTTATGTGACTTGTTTGTTGTTATGGGAGTACCCGAATAGTCCAAACTGATTATATTTTTTGGATAGGTTCAAATGGGTCTCAGAATCGAACCCAGTTTTTGCTTGGCATGCTAATTGGCAATCTTTTTCTTCCATTGCCAATAATTGAATTCTGGTTGGTGAGTTCAATCCATCTTACATTGCTGAGCAATAGAATTTGCTTAAAATAAAAGTAATTCTCAGGTACGTATGAAAATTGTTGGTAGAAGTCACAGTGAGTGTGCCCAATGTCGCAATGAAAAGAAGATATCAGATCACATTAAAAAATCAAGAAGGAAAAGTGAATGATTGAAAGATAAGAAGTTGATAAGACGTAAAAGTTTGATATTAAGGCATACAACTAGACAACAACTAATATGCTTTAACAAATCATGCATATAACTAAGAAACAAAATTTTCTTTTTCGAGACCCATGCTGTTTTGTAAGATCTCTTTTTTTTTTTTTTTTAAGGCCCCCATTCACCTCTCATTTGAAATGCTTGACAACAAAGGGGAGTATAAGTGAACAGATAGATTTAAGAGGATTTTACCAAAAAAATAATGTAAGAGAACCTTCAAATCATAATTCTCATCCAAAGTGTATGTACACGACAGTGGTCACGTATGGCCATTAGCCTTTTTTTTTTTTTTTGGCATTTAATTGAAAAGGGGCTAGTTCAATCCTTCTGCTAGGGGGAAATAAACTGTGCTATGCAACTTTGGGTTTTGGGTTTGAAGGTTTTAGGGTGGAGAGAGGAGAGGATGGATGGGATGAGAGTAGAAGTGAGGTGTGGGACGTATGGATTTAGGGATTGGAAGAGAAGATGGCCTGTGTCGTCGTCCACCGTGCCATCCTCACAAATGTGTAGAACCAATTCAAGGGAATGCTTGGATAATGAGGAAAGATTAAATCATTAAACTATAATGTATAAATGTAAAATGGGTTTTTATGTTCCATATGAAATTTGCAGTGGGCTTAAGTGTAGATCGTTAAATGGTTGAAATGCATGTTTGAGGAGTGAAAAATTTTGAGTCTGTAATAGATGGAAAATGGGGTGCTATTTTTCTGCAGTTTTTGTGTTCCAAATGTGATTTACAGTGCATTCAAAGGTAACCCAAGTTGTTTTGGATTGTGAGTGGACTCTGTTTTGGATGCTTGTAGTTATTTCCATTTTAAAGAATTTTTGAGTCTTGCAACAAGGTCTGCATTGGTTGAGAAATGTGTATTTGATTTTTGTGGGTTTTGGAGATGATGGAAAGAGGAGAAAGAAAGACAGCGGGGAAGACTTACAGGAGTAGACACTGGACTGCTTGCATCTGAAAGGCTGAATCTGATTGGGTTGCAGAAAAGAAGAAGAAGAAGTTGCTTTTTTTTTTTTTTTACCTCTAATAGAAGTATCAAATTTGCCTTTGAGTAGTGAGTTTGATGCTCCCTAATTAGATTAAAAAAAAAATACAGCAGTGGTCATATGTGACCACTTCTGTGCACCCTCTCTTTGGATGAGGTTTATGGTTTAAGGACTCCCTTACATGGTACTTTTAGTAAAATTCTCTAGATTTAAATATAAAAAAGGGTAGATTTATTAAATGACTAAAATTCTTAATTTAAGTATTTCAAAGTTTGATGATGATTGAATTAGTATTTAATTAAAATCATTGCTAACTCAATAGAGTAGGTGTATGAAGCTATTTTATGGAGTAGAGTTGGAACCTACCGTTGAAAACAAAATCGAATTAAGTAAGGTGCGCATTTTTGAAAATTTTGTAGAGGGCATCTTTTCTAACAAGTGGTAAAGTAAAGGTGGATGGATCACTTTTCTCCCTTTGCTACATTTGGTTGAAAAAGTAGGTCAAGTATGGTAAAATAAACACAAGGCAAAGCACCACTATTCTCTCTCTCTCTCTCTCTCTCTCTCTCTCTCTCTCAGTTACCTCATATATGTCAAACATAACCAGTACTTTATTACATACTTTATCTTATCTTTACCATTGATGTGAAATTTATTTCACCTTTACTTTACTACACATGTAAATAAACATATATTCTTTTTAGTGGAAATCACCTACTAGTGGACTGTAGATAGCTTTAATGCACTCTAGCTCATAGGACTCATTTGATGCAAGTTAACCAATGAGAGGAAGGCAAATTGAAAGGTCTCCTAATGCATGGTGGGAATCCAAAAAAATCTACCTTGTTAGATTATCATAGCCCTTGATTGAACAGCTTTTAATTTAATCATATCTTAATTATAAATTTTCTTGAGATTCAAACCAACGGTGAACGTAGGTTAAGTGATTGTAAAATTGGGTATGGTACCATATCATCATATAAAAAGACTATAAAAGGGGTTGCACTAATGAAAGGTGGGTCCAAGTGTGCCCCACAATGTTATACTGTACTTCCACTTACTCTAAGTGACCATTTTCCTTCTTTTTAGTTATTTTCAAGGTCACTGTTGTTGGTGGGGTATCCATGTTCACATATTGCCGTCAATATCATTATTAGGAATATTGAGATAAATTTAAAGTTTATTTGGTCAAAATAATAATAGAGAATACTAACAAAAATAAAAATTAATTATAAAAAGAAAGAAATAAAAAAAATAAAAAAAAATATATGCATGTGTTTTCTTGAGAAAAATATCGTGTTTTATTGTGCTTCTATATTGACATTGACATTGTTGTGATATACCAACATAAAATCATTTTTGATAAATTGAATTTATTGAAATAATATAAAAAGAAATACCCTGTCAACACTATCATAAACTCAAAATACTAGAGATGTTTCATTGTGTCTTATACTTGTCCACATTACTCAAATACCCAATTTTTATTATCCTCTCTATTCAGAAGATCAAAGACATTACCTTATAGTTACCTCTCTCTCTCTCTCTCTCTCTCTCTCTCTCTCTCTATGATTTTGTCAAGATTTCTTCTAGATATGGGTGAACTAATTAAAGTGCTTACCAACATCGATCAATTAGGAGTTAGAATCCGCTAATGTGCTACCCCACAATGACCCGTAGGCTACGCGCTGGTGATGTGGAGGGATCTAATGGGTCCCCCCACGATCACCTTGGGGGTTTTCCATCATATGTAATATACTATTTGAATGTGGTTTGCTTTCAATCAACCACAACCCTCCTTACCCTCATTCTTTTATTCTATCATTGTTGCTCTTTCTCTCTCCTAAGTGGCATCTTCACGATAAACATGACTTTTCTTTTAACCAGCACTTTCCACTCCTTTAATGCCACAGCATCTCTCTTTTTTTCTAACTACATCTACTCTTTTACAAACCATTCCCTCTCTTTTCTTTCTAATTGGTTAGCAATTACCAAAAGAGAAAATGAGAAAGTGAAATTCAAAGGAGGAGATAGAAAGGAGGAGGAGTGCATTACTAAGGAGTTAGAAACAACTGGTCATTTAAAGTGAATTTTTTATATTAACGGTATCCCGTGAGATTTTTGTCCTAGGATTTTCTTAATATTCATCCCAAATTTTTATTAACTCTTTTATTCACACCTCTAATTAACTCTCTTCTTCACCTTGTCTTTCATTAATGGTTCAAAATATTTGATTTTCACTTTTCTACATCAATCATCGCTCTCTGTTGGGAGGTGGTACGAGTGATTGTTGATGTGTGGGGAGGAGAGAGCAAAAGGTGGAGGAATTTGTACATCCAGTGCTGTGGAGCACGGAAACCGCCAGTAATATCAATTAGATAGAGAAGATCTCCACGTCACCCAATTTAACTGTCCTTCCTCATGACGTGTGTGAAATGGCACCAACCAACGTGGACAACAGCAAGTCGAAAGGCACACGTGACCGTGCCACCAGACCCACCTTACTTTGGCCCTATCCCCATTGTCTAGGAATGTGATTCTCCCTTCTCCATTGACTAACCGTGCACCCACTAATTGATTATTACTTTGAGCCTTTTCATTTTTGGTGTTTTTGACTTTTGGGCGACCAACCCCCTCTTTGGATTCCATTCTGGTGCCCCGAAAAGTGCTTACAGGCTACGGCACATGGGTCTTGCAATTGAATCCTAGGGTCCAGGGTTTTAGTTTATAGCTTTAGTTTCCTTTTTTCATTGTAAGTGATTGTATTAGAGAATAGAAAAATGCTTGTTTGTATGTATTTGATTGTTTACTGTATTAGGGTTTTGTAGCATTTTCATGAATGATAAGCTAGCATTAGGGATTCTTAGGTTTTACTCATAAGGCACCGGGATGTTTTGTCCTTTATGGATGTGTGTGGAAATTCTTAGGACTTAGTTATATTTTAGGGTTTTTGTATCTAATTCCAAGGTGGGATAATAATTAGAAGTGAATCTGATGAAGATTTAGATATAGTATACCCCTTATTTTTCTAGGTTTTTGAAATTAGTTTACTGCCGCCTGATTTTGTCTACATGCTAGTGTCTTAGCACCT
Organism: Sextonia rubra; assembly: GCA_037013555.1. Classification (NCBI taxonomy): domain Eukaryota; kingdom Viridiplantae; phylum Streptophyta; class Magnoliopsida; order Laurales; family Lauraceae; genus Sextonia; species Sextonia rubra. Next base: position 131,703,726 of record JASUAD010000001.1, read on the forward strand.
GTATTTTAAATTAAACTAAAACAAGATTAGAGACTGGACTAGGTAGTAGTTCTTGCCTTGTTCTTGGTTTATTAACTAGACCCAACTTGCAATGCAACTTGAATGAACTCGACTGGAAGTCACCGAGTCAAGCGAGTCCAATGGAGTATGCTGAAAACTCAGGCATACTCAGCTGTGATACTCGATTCAATCCACTTTTAAAACTATGGGTCCCAACCCATCAATTCAATCCACTCTTGGTCTATCCTTCATATGGTGCATGCTTCCTCTTTCGACTTGTGTGAGCTCTCGTGTACCAGCCCCTTAAGCTGTGGTGTGTATATATATATATATATATATTAGGTTTGAATTTAATACACTGTTTTAGCAAAGAATGAAGTTGAATCTGGAACCATCTGAAATTAGGATTTAAATTAAGATCTGACTATTCAAGAAATAATCAGATCATATTTGGATTGTAAGCTCCATATACAGATATTGATTGTAGATCCCAGATATCGGATCCATGCTCTAGTCGGATCCATGACATCAATTGCTGAAATGCACACGACTTTGCTTGGATGTGACCTGCTTCGAATCCTTGTACTATTGGGCTTTCACTAGAGAGGCCCACATTGGAGAGGGCACCATTTTGTCCACTGCCACCTGAGAGTAAAGTCTGTCGAGTAACCCTCTATAACCGGAAGATTACTTGGAATAGAATATAGACCACCTTGTGTCTCACCCATTTTCATACCATGAGGATAGAAAATGGACATTTTTACCTGATTACGAGAAGAACTGAGTCCCAAAATTAGCAGGTATGGGCTGTTTGAATTCAACCCGAGTCCCCTTTACTGTCTTACATCAGTTATTCACTGCCACTATTAATTAAATTACTTCTTTTGATTCATCCCCGGTGAAATTCACTTCATTGATGTATGTAGTGTTTTGATCAGAGTGAGGAATCATTCCTGTGATCATTGTGCGATGGTCTTAGATGGCCCAACTAAGTAGGCTAGATGTGTAATTGATCATCTGAACCGGTCACATGCTTGTAAACATCAAAACCATGTGAGACGCCTAGTCTTGTGATATGAGCTCAGCTTGTTTCAGCCGCCGAGTTTGGTCTAGATTAGATCATAAATCTAGTGTGATTGAATAGATGAAACTTCACCAACCCCCTAACCATGTGGCCACCTGCACATCTTGATCATCACCATTTGATTCCATAAATGAATTCATCAAATAAAATCTCAATATGCTGTGATGATTTAATATAGAATCCAAGGTGGAGAAGGAATTTGAATCGTAACCAAAACCAAATTCTGTTACTGACCCCATGAACTAATAAATGGAAGCTTCACAGATCTAAGTTTTTGTATTAGACAATTGAAAACAGGATTTATATACCATTTGTCTTATACTCACTCATATTGACAAAATCATTAGAGGTATTTCGCAAACCGAACCGTCTGTGTTTTTCAGTTGGAAAATGATGATTCCTCACTACAAATCCTTGTGTGGTTGTTACATACCATCAAGAGGTAGCAATAATTCTAGATCATAAATCAACTTCTTGAGAACCACCTCTAGAAGTCCATCAATTGGGCACAATCATTAGGCCACTGGGATTTATGCTTTGGGCCTACTGGCCAAACCAAATAGTTCATGGAGATGATAAATGCATGCATTGATTACAAAGGGAGAATGCATATACACTTGCTTCAAGTATGCATGAGCCAACCTGAAAAAAGTGAAAATCAAGTTGGGCTTGTTTGGGTTTTGGTTTGGGTTGGACTTGGCATTTGAAACCGAGAAACGATGATGCCATGGTGTCATGCGGGGCCCACAGTGGCACTTAGATAGGGTATGTTTGATCACTGGGTTGTAGGCTTTGGAAGAAGGTGATTTTTTCCTAATCAACCAGCCCCTTGTCCAAACCCTCAATTTTAATGGCTTTAGAAAGCATCATTGCTTTTAGGATTTTAAACCAATTGTGAGTAACAGTTGGATGTGCATCAAATCTTTGCATGTACCAACTCATTAGAGGTAATGAGTGTGAAAGGGTTGGATTAATAATCTCGCATTACACTCGTGTAGGCAGGGGTAAACCCAAGTAGAGTTGTGTGGGGGCCGAAACCTCCACTAAAACCTGAAAATTTTCAAAAAACATCCTCATAATTATGAAAATTTAATGATTTTTTTAATTTTTATATATTTTTACATTAACCCCCCCCCCCCCCCCCCCCCCCCAACATCGCCCACCACCCCCCCCCCCCCCCCCCACCCCAAAAACCCCCACACAAGGAAAGTTTTTTGGGTCCACCCCTGCATGTAGGGAGTTGGTGCTTCATGTCAGGCTCCGGTTTGATACATTTGTGTTTCAATCAGATTAAACTTGAATTCAAGCTTCCCCACATCCGATTTTGGTCGAAACTGCATTGGATGAAAATTTGCTTTGATATGCCTGATTTGCATTCCTCAACTACTGTGCATATTTAGATAGCCAAAAGACATTAGACATAGTCATTAAAATTTTTAGAGGTCAAAGAACTCAATGATTTGTAGCTAGGAAAAATGGAATGGATCTTATCAAATGAAATTCCATTAAAAGAAAACGGTAATGAGTGCGTGGTCTCTTCATCCTTAGTAACATGGCCCAATTCATCTTTTGGAAGAGTTCGCATGCAATCTCCTTTTAGGAAGGAAAGGATTTCATTTCATGTGCTGTGGGCATGTCTCCCTTGGTCCACTTGAAGGAGCACCACCACACCATGTGCAAGGTTGCTTGCTCATGACATAAAAGTCAATGAATGTCATAACTGGCTTCTGTGTTTTCTTTTTTTTATTTACCAAAAAAAAAAAAAAAAACTGGCTTCTTTTTAACTTCACTCTCTCAGCCATATGAGTGTCACAGTGTACGAAATATAGACAATCCTTAGTGGGCCCCAATGTAGATGCTAGATAAGACACCAATCATCGATGCCATATAAGACACCAATCATCACAAAAAAATGTTAAAAAAAAACAGTGAAAGTAGTGACCATTATGTAGCATTTTTTTAAAAATTGTTGAAGTAATGACCATTATGTGGCATTTTGGCCATTTCGTGTTGGTCTTTCCCACCTTGCTTTTTTAATTTTTTTTGGTAATCCAAATGAGGGTCCAGGACTCGAAACTCACACATGCAATGAGATAATAGGGATTCACACATGTGATGACATAGATACAACTCACACATACGAGGTAATAGCGACTCGCACATGTGATGACATAGACAGAACTTACACATAATGGAGACTCGCAAACACATGTGAAGACACAAACGCAACTCTCACATATAAGGTAACGAGGACTCGCATATATGAAGAGATAAAATACAACTTACATATATGAAATAATAAAAACTCCCAATAAAAAGGGAGAAACTAGGTTTGAACTCAGGATCTCCCAATAAAAACATGCACTCCTTAACACTAGGATAAGATATAGTTCTCACATTGCTTTTAAAAACAGGAACATAAGGTGGATTGTAAGTAAATTTTCTTCAATTCCACATGAAAGATAAGTTATTTGCGATACAGCCAATTAAGATGAAGCCTATTTATGTGAAGAATATTTATCATAACCCTTGTCAAGAATAGGCTTCTACGGAATGCAACTTTAACCTTCATTTTTGCACTTCTATTAAATATATGCCTATGACGACCATCTAAATTTTTAGAAATTCCTAAATGCTAAAACCTAAATCTAAAATATATTTTTCATAACCTTGATCAACAATAAGCTTCTAGAGAATAGTCCTTGCAATCTACACATATTTGATTTAAAATTGATCAAAATGGAAAACAAAATTCATGTAGCCGATCTTTTTTTTTTTTTATGATGACATTTGTTTGGACCATAGGTCACACCCTAAAAACTTAAACAAGAGAAATTGTAAAAAAGAAAGTGTAAGAAAGGAAAAGCACTGTACTCTAAGGTTTTTTTTTATTTTTTATTTTTTTGAAATGTCCATTTTAGCAGCAAACAACCCCAAGAGTCTCATGCAGGCAATTTTGGCATATATCCGGAACTTTCTTTTGTTCCCATGCACGAACGCATTATCCATTCCACTCCATTTAGATTCTAGATTCCTCCCTTTGTCACCTTCTTGGATGGCACATGTACTTAATCCATCACTCCTCGTAATTCCATGGGAAAGAAAGATGACTCATCACCGTATCCTGTACCACAACATAAACTTGCTTTCCTTTTCATTTTTCCCTTCAAGGGGACTTAATCCAATGGCCTCAACCAAATCAAGCAGTTGACTTCCGCTAATTAATTTTGTATGGGTCATGCTATCATGATAAGGGACGAAGATCATTCCAACCAAATGCAAACATCTATGATGAGGAAAAATAAAATCCGACCCACTCTTTTGTTTTTGCTTAAGATTGTCATTGTCTTGTCTTAATGGCTTCTTTGTTTCAAAAATATGATTAATTACCACTTGATGTTTTTCTAAGGAATTGGGCATAAGGATTTCTCTAGTGAAGTGACTTAGATGGTAGTCTTCATTCAATATTTAAGTTTTATTTAAACCCTTTGTGATTGAGGAATGAGGAGCTCTACAGATGGAAGCAGGATTGAATTCAGTAACTTGGCTGAGTTTGACTGGTTTTTGGAAGACTCAATCATACTCATTTTACTTGTTCGAGTCAACTCAGGTTGGTCAGGGCGAGTCGATTAGAGTTTTTAAAGTATGCAATAACTTAATTGATGTGCAAGTCTGAAAGAATATCCCAAATCCAGATTGCTAGAGTAAAGTTCAAAATATATGTAGCGGGAGAATAAAAGAACTAACAAGTGAATCAATCACACACCATAAGAAGAAGACATGTAGATTTTTATGTGGAAAATTCTATTCGAGAAAAACCACAAGTCCTTTTCGGACCAATAAAAACTAAGCACTAATAACAAGCAATTACAAGTTATACTTACATACTCTTTTCCAGTTGCATCTCAACTTAAGGACTACAGTTCTTTTTTCCGACTACTCATCGTTCACAGCTAACCACGCTTGAAACAACCACCTTGAATCCGCAGCTGAACAAACCTTCTACAATAGAAGTCAATCTTCTACAAGGAAGTAGAAATATAAATCTCTAGAACTTAAAGTTTCAGTACAATCTTTCTAATAGTTGCTCTAGAGAAAAAATATATCTTCAATATGTATTCTCAATTTAGAATAAGGAGATGGATACCTTAGGGTCAAGGGTGGCTCGACAATTGGGCTAGAAAAGCCTTTGCTTTAGGCCCCCCAAAAAATAAGTCCCCAAAAAAAGTAAAGTCTATCTTTTTTTTTAATCCAAAAAAATAAGTTCTCAAAAATATAATTGTAGCAACTTAAGGCCTCATAAAAGTAATTAAAGCAACTACCATCTTTTTACATTTCAAAAAAAAACAAGTGTTATCTTTTCATATTTCAAAAATAGAATTAAAGCCCATTTTCACCATTGAGAAAATATTACCACTAAAAAAAACCCAAAAATCACAAAAAGCAAGAAATCATTTTCTGTTTTGAAAGTCCTTCAGTTTGCACATTTTTCCCTCTATATCTATGCTGCTTGAAATCCTCAGAAAATAACTTTAAATATAATCTTTTTTTTTCATATTGAAGAAGTTGCATCAAATTCAAAAGTAATCCACATCTATAACCTTTGTGTCCAGCACTGATAAATCACTAAATTAGCTTTTATGATTCTATACTTAAAAAAATTTAATTACAAAATTATATTATATGTTTATTGTAGTTAGTGTTCATTTTATTTGTAAATATGATTAGTTTAATTTATAAATATTAAATTTGTCTACTAGAAAAATATTAACAATACCTGTAACTGTTTCTTTTATAGAAAGAAGTTTTTCAAAATTAAAATTGATAAAATCCTAATTTAGAACAACAATATCGCAAAAAAAATTAAATAGATTAGCCATACTATCAATTGAAAAAGATATATTAGAAAAATTTGAATATAAAAGCTTAAATAGTAATATTAATGCATTACAAAAAATAAAAAAATAAATTTTAAATAAAATACTATAATAATATTAAAAATATAAAAAAACTTTATTTAGGATCGTCGCTTTAGGCCTCAAATTATCTTGAGCCAGCCCTGCTTAGGGTTGAAAGAAAACTCCTTTTTTATAGCCCCAATTTTGTAACTCATAATGGTAATCCAATTAGGATAGGAATTGGCACAAAATAAGAAATTTTCACTTAAAATAGAAATAGAAATTCACGCGATGACAATTTCATAATTTCAAATAGCATAATTTCTGCAAACTTACGATGCCATTACTTTGTCATTTTAGCTCTAATTGATGTAATCTTACTATCTATGGATATCTACTCGAAAAGAGCTTTCTAATGATAGGTAGCTTGTCCTAATTCGATACTCGGTTTGTGAGATATGATATTTTTAATCCAAATCTCTTCATTCCAGCTCTTTTGAGACTCTTTAATTTATTCAAATTCTTAGTCTAAAATAAATAGAAATTTACAACTTTGACCAGCACTAGAGTTTTGTCAAATCCATGAATTTAGCCAACATACAACAGTCCTAACAATGTCTGATTATGGGGGCTTTCGTCTATATATATTGCGAGAGAGAGAGAGAGAGAGAGAGAGAGCTTGTAGCTAACCATTGTGTATTGGGCCAGATTTGGGCCAAATTTTCGAGGCTATTAAATGAGGCTTGGCTTGCATCTAGATTGAAAAGTAGGAGCATCGATCCCATCAGATCATCTTTAGAAATGCAGTCAATAGTCATGGATTCTGGGATTTAAAACAAAACTAATAGGCAGCGATGGGGGATGTAAACCTAGTAAGAATCTTCAGAGGACACGATTGAAAGAACTTTGAAAGGCTTATTTAACTTTTGGAAAATTAATTAAAAACATATGTGATCTCACTCATGCCTTCTGCTTCAATGTGATGGTTAAGCTTTGTGGATTCAGAAGTACGAACATTGATTTTCCGGCTTACTCTTTCAGTGCTAGAAACCTGTTTGTTTGAGTATAGGTGCCATTCTTGGACCAATTGGCTATGGCTTCCAATTTTTTTTATAACTAACATGAATAGGATCATTGCTCCGCCATACGGATGACCAATGCTCCTGCTTCTTGAGTTTTTGGTGGAGACAGCACCTGCTACAATATCAAACACCATCCGTTCTGCTGCATTTTTACCATCTCAAATTTTATTCTGATCACCCGATCACACTCGGCCTTATCTGCTTCAATTAACCGCCAAGATTTACACGTCCCATGATCAATATTGTTTTTCATACCCTACAAAACAAAGACTTCCAAAGCTTATCTCCTTGACTCAATCCTACCCATCAGTAGTTTCTATTGAAAAAGAAACTCTGCTGAAAGACTGATTGACACAGGAAGGCCCACAAGTATGAAGAGAGCGGCATTGAGGCCAAATTTCGGATCTTCATGTGTCAACCTCTCTTAGTAATAAACTGCTGTTAGAAACTGGAGATAGAGTTTTGAGATTTTTTTGTGAGAAAACTACATTTCGAGGGCAAAAAATAGCACCATGCATGTCTTATCACTTAAATCCTGTAAGGCTAGGACTTGGCAAAAGCTACCCCTGCCATGCAAAGGCAAGCAATGGAGGGCATTTACATGAGCATATGGCCGGCAGCATTTACATGAGCAAATTTGCATTATATTCTACATAGTATATCTATTTTTCTATGGTCCTCAATCCTCATACCCAAATGTCTGAAGGACCTCGTCATGTTATACGGCTAATAGTCAGAAGGGAAGTATAGAGAGCCGCAATGTCGATAACCAACCAAACAGCTGTTCTAACTCGAGGGGCTGCACTGAATAGAGGTTTTAAAAGGGGACTTACTGATGAGTTCATATATACAACTATACCATAAAAACACAGAGCGACACTTGAAGGGAAGAAGAGTCCTAGAAAGGTATGCTAGGCGTCAGTCCTCACCTGGCTGCCCAAGGCTTGAACCCTGAGCATGCCACCTTTCCTCACCACAAGGGCTCTCCCACTAGCACAGGTGCATTGGACCTCCAGCCCCTTAGCTGAGGTACCAAAAATATAGAAAGATGCGGTTGGCCAAAAAAGATGGGAGTGAAAATGCAATTGCAGTTCGAAGATTAAGAGTTTCGTTTATTTTCTAATGTACATGTTTGCTGCAACAGTTTTGTTGATGCATTTCAACCTTTAAAAAAAAGGACGAATGGCTGAATCTCATGGTTTCTCGAAGGCTTCTTCACTGGCTACATGTCATGAGTCTCAAACCACAATGCCAGGAATCAGAGAAATACTATATCCAGGAACCTATAAATCCATCAGAGAAATCCTACGGCCTTAGGTCGATGCCTGATCTATAAATTGCACACGATAACCATGGATGGGGATTTTAGGCTCATAGGATGGCCTGTCCTCAACTTCAGCCCAAATAATAAATTGGCCCAAAACATTTGTAACTTGACAGGCTATCTCTGTTTTCCCATCGCAACCGATGTCACAATTCAATTTTCTTATCTCTTTTTAATGCGGATCGGTAATAGATTTGAGTCATGTTTAATGAACTTCATTCATGCAACAATGGAAAAGGTAACTTTCAGTGAAAAGAATGCAGCATGAATCACCACTACATATGCTTCAGAGCTCCCAATCATACAACCAAGACTTTCCCATATAGGCTGGGAAAAACCCCGAAATCTCTAACAAATAGCATTTAACTTCAAATTTATCAACTGCATAGTTGAGTACATAGCTCCAATATCTTAGCACCGGACACATTTGATAACGGATAGGTGGCCTGTCTCCCATTGCTTGAACATGTCAAGTTCAGATGATTGTCAGATTGTGATGACTGCAAAAGAGAATTCAAGTGCACACAGCTCAGGATTTCCAGATTCAAGTGCACACTAGATGATTTTTTGCTGGCAGCATAAGATGATAGGAATATAAAAGAAGAGCTACTTGTATTGGAATTATTATTAGTAAGACTACTCAAACCTACTTCGAACAGCTACATGGAAGCACAAGCACCAGTTTGTGCCATGAACAAGAGAGAAGCCACTCAAACACTGAGGCTCACTGTGTAAAGACCACACAAGTAAACAAGTCCACTCATCAAATGGCCTTGAGTTCATTCCCTTTTGATTCCCAATACTGGTGAACCACCTGACAATTTTGCGGTAAAGAAAAGATCCTACGAATGAGCGGCTTGGAACTAGCACAAGTGGCAGATGTGGAACATGTGCAAGCAGCCACGTAAATCTGTGTGTGTGTGTGTGTGTGTGTGTGTGTGTGTGTGAGAGAGAGAGAGAGAGAGAGAGAGAGAGAGGTTACCAGACAATAAACAGATTCTGCTTTGCAGCGCCGTCCATTAATGGGGATGCAACTCAAATAATGGCACCAGGAGCAGTGGTCATTTGCATTGACGCCTCGAAAAAGCATAACCAGGCCGACAGTAAACCTGTGATGTAAACATTGGCTTTGGGTCAGAGCATAGAATTCCTGGATGCCGTAACTATATAGATATGACTGCTATTATTGCATATAAAATAAAATTTACTAATACCATTCAAGAAAATAAAATAAAATTTAAAAATAACTATTTTTTATCCCAAAAAAATATAAGAATAGCAATTAGATCTAATCGCATCGTTTATAATGCTTCAGATCCAATTATCAAATGATGATCCGTGGTGCCTAGATTATGGGTACAAACATAGATATGGGGATCAAGGATGGACTCTCCACTTTCAAAAATCTAGGACACAGATGCGGGCATTGGAGTCCTAGTTTTTCCATTAGATAATGCTTGAAATAATAAAATTATCATTGTTTATGTTCTTTTCTAACATATCTATGTTGAGAAGTAAGAAATTTTAAAGAACTATATGAATTAATGGACTTACTAAGTAGGATATGCTAAACCTATACCCTAGAAGTACCGGTGCAGTATCGGTACCAATACAAGTATTGTATCAGTCCAATACGGATATGCTGGGCTTGTACAAGTATCCAAGTATCATAGATGATGATGATCAAAATCAAAGTTAGGTCCTGGCTGTAGCTTAGCCGGTTAGAAAAAGGTGCATGTGTCAGTGAGTTCGAGTTCCAAATGTAACAAAAGAAAGGAAAATAGTGGACAAATATTTTTATTGGTTTAGATCTTAACAAGGTAGGTCCTATATATACAGATCTGACTCAACCTACAATAAGGCATGGCATGTTACAATGATAAAACCAATCTCTCTCGAGTCCCCATTGTAGCCAAGAAAAACAAAATTAGCGAGGAAATATTTTGATTGTTTTAGATCTTCACAAGCCTTGTCCTATATGTATGGATATGATTCAATAAAATAAGGTAACCAATCCTCCCCATTTGTCTCCTTGAGGACAACCTTGCCATTCCTAAGCTTGGAATGAACCAGTCTATGTTACCACCTGGAAGCATGCAAATCATGGGGCAAGGGTTCGAGCGGTCTCTCTAAGGCCAACCCATGAGGAAAAATATGGAGCCATCCAATCATAGCAAGTAAGGTTTTGAAAGCCCCAAAGTCATTCAAATATTAGTGGTAAATAAGGACAGATGGGTGTCAAATTCTGCATGATCAATCAGGGGCCCACAAGATGTACAGGATTGGGGTGACAATTTTTTGCTGGTAACAATGTGGGGTGTGCGCATGCATGCGTGTGTTTTGCTGGTGGGGTGGGGTTGGAGGCTCTCAAAATCATGCAAAGTCAGGATCTGTTTTAAGGTAAAAAGTGTCAAAGCCTGTTGGGGGGCCACTTGGCTGCAAACTTATCACGGGGGAAGAGGTGTTTTGGATTGGAGGAGGTCTTGGTGCAAAGTGGTGAGCCAAATATGGTGACCATGAGATTATCCCAGCCCTTGATTTAGGGGCCTAAAACTTTAACAATTTTTACTCTTAAATAATGTGCATTTTTTTTTACTTAACTCAATGTTAGCAGTTGGATAAGTGTCAATTCAATTATATGAGATATGTGTCACAGAGAGAGAGGGAGATTTCTAGTTTCCGATTTGCAGGTCTCTTTTCAGTATGTTGGTAGATCTTCAAATGGAATAGTGCATTATCTAAAGAGAGGGTCGATTGGTCATGTAATCAAAGTGCTTCTTTAGTGTAGATGGGTGAATGATATATTTCTTTTGTATCAGCTCACCTATGAGTGGATCTTTTTGCATGCTCTTTCCTAGGTTGTACTTTTTTTAACTTTAATGAAATTCTACTGTTACAAAGCAGAGAGAGAGAGAGAGAGAGAGAGAGAGAGAGAGGGATTTCCATGGTATTAGAAGGGTTCCTTCACAGACCACTCATAGTATTTAGACTCAGTTTTGGATCTGGATCCAGAAACAGATCTGAATTCCTAAAGCCAACCAATTGCTAGCCACAGCCCTAATATAATGTGTTTCGAAAAACTCAAACCACTAACATCATCCATCATACTCCCCCAGGAAACAAAAGAACCAAGTGTTACTAGCAACTGGAAACAAAGGTCTGAATATCTAGTCCAACTCCATCACACAATTGCTTGAATGAAACAAATTCAGTGACTTACCCAACAATGACTAGTATTAGGGCAAGGACCCACAATATGTACTGATATATCTTGTGTTTTGGTTTAAGTGACAGAGCATCATATCCTCGAGGAACAAACTTTCGGCTAACCCATCCAAACTGAGGGCGGATCAGAACCACAAAACCCAGGAGGAAGCCTGAAAGAAATCCTCCAATATGAGCAAAATTGTCCACATGTGGGAGGACTCCAACAGCTAAATTTATCACGATGATGAATACAAGGGTAAACAGTGCTGCAAACTAGAAAGGAAAAAAGTTAAAAAAACATAGTAAGATAAGTTGAAATGAAGAAACTAAACAGCTAACTGAAGGCTATGCATGGTGACTAAAAGATGATTAAGAATCATTTCCAGTTTTGGCATTTTTGGAATCCATGGCTGACATATTTCCAAAGCCTCATAAAGTTCCACGAAGACCTCTTTCATTTTATTATAAATTAAAAACCACTAAACAATGAGGCCCAGCTACGCGTCAGTGTTGGACTTGACAAAAGTGAAAAGGGAGTTTTGTTTGCAAAAGGTATGGTGCTAGTTAGTCAAACATGAAATCAAGTAAATGATATGCTAGAACTTCAAGTGCAGCTTGAATTGCACATTTTAAATTTTAGTGAAAGTTTTAAAAAATGTACGGAGTGCAAGTGCAGTGGTTCTGAGATGCTGAAGGATGATCTAGTAAAAGTTGCAAACTACAGGATGCGACAGGGTTGTAGATTCTGCTATCTAGGAGCAACTATAGAACAAAATAAAAAGCTTGAAGAGGATATCACTGCAAGGTCAGAAAAGTGGAGACAAGGTGGAGGAGTGCTGATCAATTCATTATTATCATCATCATAGCTTCATCCATCAACCTGGAGTGTTTTATGACAGTCAAGTGCAAATTTGCATCAAAATAGGGATTTAATGTTGTGAAACAAAGAAATGACTACAGTACGAAAAGTACATGTGAATGATATGGCGGGCTATAAGGAATGTGTTGGGTAACAGGAAAAAGGATTAGACCATTCGAGAAAAGAAAAAAAAAGATAGGATTAGGAAAATCTATGGGTGACTCCAATAAGAAGAATATCTATGGGTTCAGTAAAAGAGAAAATCAATGAATGTCATTTGAGATGGTTTTGACAAGCCTATAGAAGATCTGAAACAGCATGAGCAACTTTAGTGTTTCAAATTCAAGAAATTAGGAAAACAGACATCACTGGAGACCTGGAATGAAATACTCAAAGGCGATAGTTTGATTGTGAAGTGACAAGGAACATAAAAGCATCAAATAGAGATGACTATGTGCACTGTGGGCCAGTAAGGATAGGGTTAGACCAACTGGTTACAATAAAAATAAAAAAGAGAAGAAGAAGAATAATAAAAGTTTAGTAAATGCAGAAGCCCTGACCAGCCTTACCTTATTCACATAGATGGTCCAATTTGTGATAAGTTCCGCGAGCATCCCACCAAGTAATCCAAAAAGTGCACCAGAAGCACCAACAGATATATTTGATTTGATAAAGAGAGCTGACAACAAACTGCCACCAAAGCCAGAAATGATGTATAACATGCCAATTCGCACTGTAGAAGGACAAAGGAGAGTTTAGATTCTCAGATATTGTTTCTCTGCTTAAGAAGCTCAAAGGGGAATGCAAAGGAATTCTATGAACAAGTAATTGATACAATCCTAGGGTTAGGATTTGCAATCATGAGTGCCTTGGCATCATGAGGGGTTTCCGCATAAACAATCACATGATGAAGAGAGCTCTCCAACAATAAAACCCAAAGAAAAATTATATTAACTCAAAAACTCTAGATAATTCTTCACTACAATGCCATATAAATAACAAAAGAAACTTCGAGACTAAGTAACCTAATTAATCTAGAAAACTAATTAATATGGGAAACCTAATCCTAATTACAATTCTTGAATTAAAATTAGAAGCTAATAAAAATAAGAAAATCTCTAAACTTCCTTGGGACCCCCATGGCCCACTATTATATTTTCCATGTGTTGTTGCATCGTTCTCCTCATGTTGGAAAAGAGTTTGACCACGAACTCGGTAGAGCTTGGTATTGCTTCTATAGACAATGTGTACGTGAAGCGCGTCCTTAGTCATACGGGCTTGTGATCTTTATTCAGGTGGTTTGGGTTTCATAGGATGGAGCGTGACATGCTTTCCATTGTGAGCAAAAGTATATGAATTATTATGCGTGCCATGAGTTCCATTCTTGTCATATATCCACGGATGTCCTAATAAGATATCACCGTTGTCCATTGGTAGCACATCACACCAAACTGTGGCTATGTAGTCCTCACCAATGGCAAAAATAACTGGCCATGCATATCGTACTTGCACTCTATCACCTGTCATTAGCCAATTATCAAAATAAGGACGATAATGCTTTCGAACCTTCAACTTCAAACGGTCTACTAAGGCTTGAGAGATGATCTTTTCAGAACTACCTCCGTCAATCACAACCATGCATGCTTCTCCATTGACTGTACCTTTTAAGCAAAAAATATTATTTTAGAACCATTTATTTCCTTCAGTCTATTGAGGCTTTTTGATGACCAGGAGCATGTCAACACCCTCTAAGGGACCCTGTTCTACTAGTTCATCACTTTCATTCCCCTTAAAATCATTTGGAGTAACTTGCACATCACCTTCCAGTGTATTTGTAACATCACCTCCCCTCTAAATGAGATGTATGCATTTTGGACATTCCACTACGCGATGCCCCGGCTGTTGACAATGAAAACAAATCTTCCTATTCTAACCTTCAGTTTTGACAAAAATCTTTCTTGAAGAACCACTTAGTTTAGGATCTTGCAGTGATGAATTCTTTTCTAGGGCCCATTTAGATGCACTAAATTTTTGTGCCAAATGACTTTCAATACCCTCGACTTTGATGGCATGTTGGATAATTTCATCTACATTTTCAAAATTTTGGAATGCAAAGATATGATGAATGTCTAATCTCAACCCATTAAAATATCTGTCATCCAACACATCATCTTCATTCAAACCATATCGAGCTTGCAATGTTAGAAATTCCTCAAAATATTCAACAACCGTCTAAGATCCTTGTTTCAAATATTGAAAACTTGAACATAGATATCTTGCATAATTGACGGGGAGGAATTTTTGCTTCAAAATACTTTTCATCTCATTTCATGTTTCAACGGGGTCTATGTTTTGATTTCTCCTTATTCTTTGCAATTCAGCCCACCATGTTGGAGCAAAATTACAAGACCGAGTGGCAACCAATGTAACTTTATGGTGCTCAGTCATTGGTTTGTGTCCAAGATTATTATCCACACACACTAACCAATCCATAAATTCAATGGGCTTCAATTTGCAACCACATTTAGGAATCACGAGTTTAATTCCTAAATCTCAATCGGGATTTTTTATTAGTAGATCTCGTTGATTCTGAATATTTTCTCCGCCCATCTTGATTTTTTACCCCACATAGATTATTTTCCAAATTTGTGAGCTTGGTATTTATCCTTAAAAGAGTTTCTCAGAATTCAAAAATTGTTGTGGATAAGTTATGAAAATTTTTTTGATAAGTCTGCAACATTGTCAGCCAATTCCTCTTTGGAAAGGGTAGAAGATTCCACATCGGCCTTCTTTTTTTAAACCATTTTTTTAATGCAAACTTAAACATATGACTGACCTAATGTGTAGATATGTACTTCACAAATATGTTGGCAAATATGGAGAAAAAACTAATGCCTGATGACTTTGAAATTACTAAAGCAAATTTTGGTTGTTGATCGGGCCAAAGCTGCTGTTTGACTGCTCCTCTACAGAGGTTAGAGATGGTTTCTTGCTATTGGGCTTTGGTTTAGTGGGTCAGAACTAATCTGACTTTCCCAAATTGAAAACCAGGCCCGATAAATGAACCAAGTTTTTGTAACGTTAAAGAGACGTGTCTTCTCCTCTTTTCCTTGTGTGGCCTTGAAGTTCATGCAATAAAAGAAAATTGAAGTCACTTTGTTTCTTTGTTGTTCTATTGAACTTCTGGGGAAGCTGAAGGAGGTTGTGCAGTGAACGATGACAACAAATATGGTGATGGTTAGTGAGGCTAGTGGATGGTGATGCGGGATGCACAACTGCGGCTACTGGCGGCTTACGGGCAGTGATGCGGAGCCAAGTACGCTTCCTCCTCCTTCGCTCCTTTTCTTTTTCTTCTCCATTTTTTTTCTAGGTGAGAGACAATGGGTTTGGGATGAGGAAGGGATCTTCGAAGCATTTTTTTGTTTTTTTTATGTTGGGGATGGGAATGCCGAGAGAGGGCGGGCCGGGAGAGGGTGTGGATCTGGGCTTCATTTTTTGGAAAAAGATGGGTGTTCAGAAGACTCGCGGAATGGGTCATGATGGGAGATCTCGGTGTTGGGGTTTGGGGGTTGGAATAGGATCAGGTGAAGAGGTTTTTGTGGTCGCTGGGAGGAGTGGGGTTTTGGGTAAAGGAAGTTGGGGTTTTATGGATTTGGTTTCTGATACCAATTGATGCAATCCTAGGGTTGGGATTTGCAATCGTGAGTGCCTTGGCACAATGAGGGGCTTTTGCAGAAACAATCATACTATGAAGAGAGCTCTCCAACGATAAAACCACAGAAAAATTATATTAACTCAAAAACTCTATATAATTCTTCACAACAATGCCATATAAATAACAAAAGAAACTTAGAGACTAAGCAACCTAATTAATCTAGGAAACTAATTCATATGGGAAACCTAATCCTAATTATAATTCTTGAATTAAAATTAGAAACTAATACAAATAAGAAAATCTCTAAACTTCCTTGGGACCCACATGTGGCCCACGATGATTTTTTCTATGTGCTGCTGCATTAGTAATTCTTAAGACAGGCTAATGATATGGCAGATGGCTTGGCAAAGGAGGGAGTTTTTTGCACCTCCATCCCTTTTGATGTTTAGCTCTTTGTTGGTTGGTTTTTTATTGTTTGTGTATTTGTTCTTTCCTGGTTAGGCTTGGCAGAGTTTTTGCTGCATTTGTTTTTTGTTGGTTGTTTTTGAGTAATAAAATTTGCAGTTATAAAAAAATAGAAAAAAAGGTAATTCTATGAACAAGACAATAAGCATGGGAAACTTGATAATTTTCAGACAGAAAGTTTTGAAAGTTGAAGGTACCAAGATACCCATGATAACATGGACAGATTTAGACAACGCTGTTTGTGGAAAGATGACAATCATCCCACTGGTTGATGTCAACCATATCTCAAGAGTTTTGTGGGTCAAGCCAGACAGTGAAATTTAAACCAAGAGGATATTACAGACAATGTCCTGGATCACTATATCATTTTGCCCCAGTGTCACGCAGGAAAAAAAAAAGCATCCATAGCTTCTTGATACTAGGAACATGAGATTCTAAACCTTACCACCAACCTACTCATCAGTATGATGAGAAGACCAGTCAGCCTATGATGACAGCCATACATGAAGTCTGGATGGAAGCATCAGGCACAGGTCTGCCCTAAGACTACCTTATGGAAAACAGTGTCTGCAAAGGTATTCATTGCAACCATTTCACCAGTTTCCAGAAGTAGACTAGGTGCATCCTTTTTATTTTTCTTGGTAAATAGGTGCATCCATTGTTGAAAGTTTTACAAGGTTTTCATATTTGTTGTTGAACTAGAAATTCATATAGCCAGTAACTGTGCCAAACCTCTCCCAACTTCAAAATACCAATCAAAACCACCATAAAGCCATGCAACAACAACACCATTTTTATAATTTGCCCTGTCCACCACTAAAAAACATGAACTCAGGAGCTACCATGAAAGAGCATTAATAATTTTTATTAGTCACGTATTTAGTACTTAGATTAAACATATGGTTCTTAAGCAAGATCCAAAGAAAGGAATCACATAGCAAATTGTTCTAAGGGGTATATTGGCACTCATAAGATTTTTGCTCTTTTTCTATGGCTCTTTTGTGTATGCTGTGAAAATAGAAAAGCAGAAATTTTCATATTCTGTTTTGGAGAGGAGCAAGGAAGCAGAAATGCAATCTAGCAGATGTGGCACATCACTTTTCCACAATTATTGGAATTCTAAATTCCAAGGGGAGGGTTTGGAACAAGGATTTCACCCTCCATGGAAAAAACTAAGTGGCACATCTGAAATCCACATTCCATGGACGTGCCAATACAAACTTTGGTATATCCTTTAGAATCTCAATTTGAGTAAGGTATCAATACAAGAAAAGGGACATCTAACTGTGCAAAATACACATAATAGTGCAAGCAAGAATTTGGAAACAAGGTTCAAAATATTGACCAACATGTAAATATGGGCTGATATTTATCAGGTAATGGCAAAGAGTATGACGATGTTTCAAGTGAGTTGACTGACAACCGTACTGCCTGATGTAACCAATAATTTGCCAATACAATCAATCATTTAGGTTTTTTTTTCCAACTTTACTCAGATTTTCTTTTTCTTTTGTTTTTAACCCATAATTATAGTGTATACAGAGTACAGACACATAAGACTATGTCATCTTTAATGCGGAACGGAATAGAGACGTAGGGCGGGCAAGGTAGAAAATGGAAATCCAGGGGAATTGGGCTCTCACCAAACTCTAATCACAGGAGGCATTAGAAATTGGGCTCTCACCAAACTCCACTCGCAGGAGGCGTTAGAGATTTCGAGGAGAACTCGAAGAAACTTGGGGAAAATCCCAAAACTTTTCATTAATCATTCATAACTACTGAGCCAAAATGGCTTTACAATGCTTAAATAGATAAAAGACTAACCCTAAGACTAATCTAGACCATCCAATCACATTGATGGTTGAGATTAAAACATCATTTAAACATCTTATTAAATTAACTTAAAGCAAATAAAACCCTAAATAAACTAAGATAGGTGGGCTAGGCCCAAAGACGGGTCGACCCACAGGGGACCATGGGTCTGTCCTGCATCAATTCTCCTCTGCTTGGAGAAAAACTCGACCTCGAGTTTTAATAGAAGTCCTCCAGGGTCAAATATCAAGCGGACAAATCTTCGATGTGCTTCTGGATCTTCAACCTCTTGGTATGCTTTGGAAGCTGCAATCAATCTTTTCATCCAGATAGAAAGGGACTGGAGGGCTGGTTTCTGCTGATGTTTGACTTCAACATTGATGTCTGATTTGACCATTAGATGTAGCAATTGTTGGCGTTGAAGCAGGAGATCATAGTTTTCTATTGTCAACAGTCTATCCCCAAAGATGAAATCAACACGAGGGATATCAATGAGTTGCACAAGTTTTTCAACACTGGGTTTTTCTTCAGTGGAGACAGGCTTTTCTGAATATGATTGTACAGTCATATCCATTGGAGCTTCAGGTTGATTGCTATCCGTATTCAAGTCTTCAAATTTATTTATTGCTGTCATTTGTTGATCATCATTTGCAACCTTCAAAACAACAACCTCTTCGAATGATGATGTATTTTGCTCTTCAGGAAGTGGACTTATGATCAGATCCACGAGATGATGAGACTCTTTGTTGTTTTCTTCATTGTGGAATTCTTCTTGTTCCTCCTGCAGTGCGTGATCAACATTGTCTGAATTGACCATGGAATCATTTCTTTCTTGCTTTTGTTTCTCAATATCAGTATGAATACTCTCCACAGGTGGCTCCACAACCTTGGATTTTTCCTCTTGTAACTTAGCTTTCCAGAGGCGATAGCGTTTTATCAAACGTTCAACACGAATCGCTTCCCAAAATGCTTCATACATATCGTTACACTCCTTTTGCATATTTTTCCGTATGCTTGGTCTCAAACCTTCAACAAAGATTGTAACATAATGTTCATCACTCTCATCTAGTTCACACAATGCCTGTAGCCTTGAAAATTCATCACCGTATTCAAGAACTGATAGCTTCTTACCTTGTCTCAAATTTAGAAATTGATCAAAGTAGGCTTTATTATCAGCATACCATTGTCCATATGTAAGTGAATATGTCGCTCTAAGCACAGCACGGTGAATTATGAACATAAGCTCTTCTTCTGATTCCATATGGAAGACTTTCTAAAATAATGCACTTTTTTTTTTTTTTTTGAAAAAATAAATCAACCTGACCTGTTGTGTAGATCTCTTCAAAACAAGCACATAGGATCAAACATATCTGAAATCGGAGTCCGTATGGAGGAGATCTTGTGATGTGCAGATAGATGGCTGAAATTGAATTGACGATGGGCACTTGATTGATGAGATCTGCCTCAATACCTGCTGTGTAACCTTGTTGCTGATGTCACAAATTGTTGAACTGTGTTGCTCAAATGCTTCAAGGGACCCAAATTGACAGGCCTACCTTTTTTTTTTTTTTTTTTAATTGACTGTGAGTGAGTCAAAGTTGGGCCTCACCCAAGTCGAAGCCCACAAAGTGGCTTAGTTGATGTGCAAGTAGTGTACTCGGGTCGGGTTCGACCGACCCAAATGCCTAACCTTCGTTTTCGATCTTCGTGCCAGAAGAGGAAAAAAAAAAGCTCTGAAAGTCACCGACTCACTCACTACTGCTTCTTCTCAATAAGAAAGGGATGGGCAATGGAGTTGAGATGTGGAGATGGCCCGGGCGACGACATGCGGTAGGCGATGGCGACGGCGGTGGAAGTGGTAGACTGTGATGTTTCAGTTGTTGTTGCAGGCGGTGGACGACGAAGCACACGGCGAACGGTGATGCTGATGTAGCCGACGATCGCCTGCAAGGGGAGGCCACTGGCTGACGGAGAAAGTTGCAGACGGTGCAGGTACGCTCGTCCTCTGATCTCTTCTTTCTTCCTTTTTTTTTTTTTTTTCCCGGTCCGACTGGGGTCAGGACGGATTATGGTAGCATCAGAATGGTGGGGAGATCGCCGAAAGGGTTTGGCGTGCTTGTGACTAGGGTTTGGGGGTTCAGTGATTTGGAGAAGTGGATGGGTTTAGGGTTTTGACGAGGATGAAGGTGTGGTCAGAAGGGGCCTGAGGTTCGGCGATTTGGTATGAGGGTTTCAATCGGGAAGGGGATTGGTGGTTTGGATCTCAGATTCGGGGTGGGTATGGAATGTATGCTAGATCTGGGGTTTCGATGATCAATGGCGCTTTGGGGCTTCAGATCTGGTAGATCTAGGCCTCAGGGTTGTCACGGGGTTTTTCCATGATGGGGGATTTCAAGACGCAGTGGGAGACGGGTTTTGGCGCTCGATGCTTGGATCTAGGAAAAACGCCGAAAGGGTTTCAGTGGCTCTTGGTGTTGGACGGATGGAGTGGGCATTAGATCTGGGGAGTTTGGGGTTGAGGCTTCAGATCTGGGATTGACGATAGTGGCGATGGATGAATCGGCAACAATGATGACTTCCAAGATTCGAATCTGGGGATGGATCGATCTTCGGCTTTGATACCAAATAATGCGGAACGGAATAGAGACGTAGGGCGGGCAAGGTAGAAAATGGAAATCCAGGGGAATTGGGCTCTCACCAAACTCCAATCACAGGAGGCATTAGAAATTGGGCTCTCACCAAACTCCACTCGCAGGAGGCGTTAGAGATTTCGAGGAGAACTCGAAGAAACTTGGGGAAAATCCCAAAACTTTTCATTAATCATTCATAACTACTGAGCCAAAATGGCTTTACAATGCTTAAATAGATAAAAAACTAACCCTAAGACTAATCTAGACCATCCAATCACATTGATGGTTGAGATTAAAACATCATTTAAACATCTTATTAAATTAACTTAAAGCAAATAAAACCCTAAATAAACTAAGATAGGTGGGCTAGGCCCAAAGACGGGTCGACCCACAGGGGACCATGGGTCTGTCCTGCATCAATCTTGGTCAATAATAATCTATTTTTTTACTTCAGCTAGTTAAGTGATGTAACTCTACATATCCACTTCCAACTAGCTTGTCATGTTATCTACTTCAATTGGTGGACATACATTATCCACATGGTGATGAAGGACGATGCAATCTTAATCTATTGCAATGTAGTAAAAGTGCTGAAATCAGAAAGGGCAGAAAATTCAGATCTGGATCTGAAACTTGTCTAAGATTCAGATCTGGATCAGTACAAATTCCAAGGGTGGGTCAACTTTAGATCTAGACCCTTATCACAGATCCCGCAGTAATAGTTCCCAGATTTAATAGCGGATCTTAATGGAAGGCAGAACTTCCAACACTTAGGGCTTGTTGGTTCAGTTGTTCAAGATCAGATCTGGGCTCTTGTGGTGGCTAGTAGATACTCAAGAAGAGAAGAGTAGAAGAGATAGAGAATACCTTTGTTGGGCTCTCACCAAACTCCAATCACAGGAGGCGTTAGAAGTGGTTGGCAAGAAGGTGGCTTGCAACCAAGTGGAGAAGAAGAAGAAGAAGCTCTTTTCTTATTCCAGAATTTTTTTTCTTGCATGCATCATAATGGTGGAGAAGACCTAGCCCTAGATTTAAAGGATTTCTCCAACCAAAAAAGGAAAAAGGAAAAGAAGAAAGAGGAAGACATGAAAGGAAATAAAGAGGAGAAAAAGGAGGGAGGGGATCTTGCGCAAGATAGACTTGCGCAAGATAGACTTGCGCATATTGGGATTCGTGCGCAAGTCTATCTTGCGCAAGAATCTTTTGTTTCCCTTTTTTCTTTTTTCACTTAAATGGTGGTCCCCCCTTTTCTCTCTTATTTATTACATCGATAAGACAAAACGGGTCCCTCTACAGACTCTAATAAAAACTTAATATGGGACCAAACTAATTAAACAATTAAACTATGGGACCAAACAAATAACTTAAGGGAAGAAATAAATGAAACATGGGACCCAATACATTAACAAATCAAACCATGGGCCCTCAAAACAAAATTAAATCCAAGGACCCCTTCACTTCTCCAATCCATGTGCCACTTCCCTATGTGGGGCCTTCACTGTAATTGTGCACATGGGCCGTCGATGCTCCGCCATCGTGATCAAACGAAATCCAACCGTCGGATCTCCTCTGAGGATTTGTCTTTTCTCCGCGTTCAATGCCATAGTATTGATCATCCAACCAGATTAGAGCTTAATCGGCTGCCCTGCGCTTTCTTCTCTGATAAACTTTGTATGGTTTTGGGGAATTTGGTAAGATGTCCCCATCATTGCCCCGCGGCTGCGAAAATCTCACCTCTGGTGAGATGAAACTATCAAAGCGTTCCAAGAGATCGGGATCAATGCGCTGCAATTCAGTCCTTGTGATCCAGGTGCTGTCATGCTGAGGTCGATCCTTCCATTTGACAAGGAATTTTTAAATGCCCCCGTGTCTGGTGGAGACCAACTGGTCATCCAATATGTCTTCTACTACATCCTGCAACTGAGCTTTAGTTTTAGGAGGGGGGGTCGGTTGGGGAAGGTGAGAGAAGGATGTTGGTTCAAAATTAGGTAACGGAGAAGAAACACCGTATGGCTCAATAGGGGATGGTGTGGGGCCATGAAAAGGAACAAGGTCTTCAATGTTGAAAGTGGAACTAATGCCCATATCAGAAGGAATGTCCAGCACATACGCATTAGGACCCAACCTGTTCAAAATCTTGTATGGACCCATACTGCGAGCCTGTAATTTCTTGGCAATTCCCTGCGGGAATCGCTCAGGCCTTATGCGAACCATTACATCATCACCCACCTGGAATTCTGTGAATCTGCGATGTGAATCAGCAGATAATTTGTACTGTGCATTATGTAAATTAATTTGTTTCCTGATTTCAGCATGTAATGCATGTATGCGTTGAATGAATGCATCAGCAGACTCAGAAGGACGATGAATGGATGAGATGGGAATGAGATCTATAGGCATTCTAGGTTTGTAACCAGTAACAGCTTCAAATGGACTCATGCCTATGGACCTATTGACTGAACTATTATATGCAAATTCAGCTATTGGTAAAACAGATTCCCATATTCGCACATGTTCACCCACAAGACACCTCAACAGATTTCCCAAACTTCTGTTCACTACCTCAGTTTGTCCATCAGTCTGTGGATGATAGGCAGAAGAAAATTGCAATTTAGTGCCTAAGAGTTTCCACAGTGTTTTCCAAAAATAGCTAGTGAACTTCACATCCCTATCAGACACAATGGTCTTTGGGACACCATGAAGGCTGACAATACGCTCGAAAAAGATCTTCGCAATATGAGAAGCGTCAGAAGTTTTGGAGCATGGAACAAAATGGGCCATTTTGGAAAAACGGTCCACAACGACAAAGATGGAATCGTGCTGCTTGGATGTCTTAGGAAGCCCAAGCACGAAGTCCATGCTAAGATCTTGCCACGGTGCGTGAGGCACGGGCAAAGGAGTATACAGGCCGGTATTCTGTTTGCGTTGCTTTGCTAATTGGCAAGTACGGCAACGCGCAATCGTGTGCGCAACATCTCGCTTGAGACTTGGCCAGTAAAAACGATCTTCCACGAGAAGGATGGTCTTATCCCGACCAAAGTGACCTCCCACGCCTCCCGCGTGGAGTTCCCAAATTAAAAACTCTCTCATGGAAGTCCGGGGAATGCAGATCTGATTACCTCTAAAGATATAACCGTCTTTCAACGTAAATCGATCAATGCTTCTTAGAGGATTGTCAGAAAGTGAAGCAAACATATCCCCGAAATCAGGACAAGTAGGGTAATCATCTCGAAGACGATCAAACCCTGTGACTTCGACATTCATGGAGTGAATTAAATGGATCCTGCGACTTAACGCATCAGCTGGTTTATTATCCACTCCCGCCTTGTGTTTTAACACGAAAGTGTATTCTTGCAAGAGTTCAACCCATTTGGCATGTTCTCCTTTCAACTTAGATTGGGAATTTAAGTATTTTAAAGCATCATGATCAGAGAACAGGACAAATTCTTGCGGCAAAAGATAATGTCGCCAATGTTTAAGGGTTTGCACTAATGCGTAGAATTCCCTTTCGTAATTGGAATACTTCCGTCGCTTAGCATCATTCAGCTTTTCGCTGAAGTAAGCGACTGGGTGTCCTTCTTGGCTCAAGACACCTCCTATTCCCACACCCGACGCGTCACAAGCCACTTCAAAAACTTTAGAAAAATCGGGCAATCGCATGACAGAGGCCTCTGTCATTTTGACTTTAATCTCCTGAAAAGCGGCAGTAGCAGCTGGGCTCCAACGAAACTCACCCTTTTTCATGCAATCTGTGATAGGAGCCATGATGGTACTAAAGCCTTTAATGAATCGACGGTAAAATGTGGCCAGACCATGAAAGCTACGAACCTCATGAATATTGGATGGAATTTTCCATTCAACAATAGCTCTAATCTTCTCAGGATCAATAGCCATGCCCGCAGCAGATATTACGAAACCTAAGAAAACCAAATTATCCGCCATGAATGTGCATTTCTTAAGGTTTGCGTATAGTTGTTCTTTCCGCAAAGTACTACAAACTTGCCACAAGTGTTTAAGATGTTGTTCTGCAGTAGTGCTGTAGATAAGAATATCATCAAAATAGACTACCAAGAACTTACCAATAAATGGCCTCAACACTTGTGTCATGACCCGCATAAAAGTACTTGGTGCGTTTGACAACCCAAATGGCATGACAAGCCATTCATATAGCCCATCCTTCGTTTTGAAGGCAGTCTTCCATTCGTCGCCAGGACGAATACGAATCTGATGGTAGCCACTCTTAAGATCTATCTTGGAAAAGATAGTAGCACCAGCCATCATGTCAAGCATATCATCTAACCGAGGTATCGGAAATCGATACTTAACGGTAATTTTGTTGATAGCTCGACTATCCACGCACATCCTCCACGTTCCATCTTTCTTTGGAGTCAACAGTGCGGGAACAGCGCAAGGGCTTAAGTTCTCCCTAAGGAAACCCTTGGCAAGAAGCTCCTCTACCTGCCGTTTTAGTTCTGCATGTTCTGCGGGATTCAAGCGATAATGGGGCAAGTTAGGTAGGGTTGCTCCTGGAACGAGGTCAATTGCATGCTGAATATCACGCATGGACGGGAGCTCGTTCGGTAAGTCATCAGGAAAAACATCCCTAAACTCATGAAAGACAGGTTCCACAGCACGTGGAACATCAATAGTGGACTCCTTACCAACATCCGTAGAAACTACGGCATAAACAATAGGATCCTCCTTAGAGCCCTTATGAGTCCTCTCATCTAACTCAGCCTGGAACTCACTTGCACTTAAGATGTGTAAACCCTTGGTTGTAGGAGTGGAAGCACTAGTACAGGGTTTAGCACTGTCTTTAGGGTTATCCTTGCCTTTAGGGGGTAATGGATGTAATTTTACCTTCTTGTCTTTGAATTGAAAGGCACAAATGTTTGTACGCCCAAAGTTGGTAACATCCATATCATAAAGCCAAGGTCTCCCTAAAATGATATGTCCCACATCCATGGGAACCACGTCACACCAAAGCTGGTCCTGATAGGTGGACATACTAATTGGGACCAAGCACCGTTGGGTCACGGGAATGGATGAAGAATCCACCCAAGAGACGCGGTATGGCTTAGGGTGTGGGACAGGGGTCAAGCCTAGTCTAGACAAGTTATTGGCTGACACTACATTGGTACAGCTCCCGCTATCAATAATGATCTTGCAGCTCTTCTCATTACACTTGACGTAGGTATGAAAGATGGAAGTTCTATGCCAATCCTCATTTTCTTGAATGGTCAATGCACATCTTACAACCATTAATTTTGGTGGATCATCTTTTGTTAAAGATTGTGCATTTTCGTGTTGAGGATAGGAGGGTGTAAATCGAAGAAAGAATACCCGATCTTCAGGATTTTCACAATCCTCATCGCTAGGCACAAAATCCGGGATATAGGTATCTACCGTAGGATCATTCTCATCTTCTACGTCTTCTACGCAGAGATTGATGTTGCGGGTAGGACATTCACTGGCGTAGTGTCCATAACCGTGACATTTATGGCAGGTGAGAGATTTAGAACTGCCACCAATGATTCCTTTGCCTTTGTTATCCCTAAATGTATGCGGTCCATTTGTGGGATTACGGGTAAATTGGGAATTGGAATTAGATTTGTTACCCGAGGAATAAGGCTTGGACTCTGTTCCCCGATAATCACTGCGTTTAGCTTGCTTGTTTTTCATGGCTATCTCGAGGTTAAGGGTCACCTCGTAAATGTCTTCTAAGCTAGCCGTTTTTACAGTGATTAATTTCCTTTGAAATTCGGGGCGAAGACCTGTTCTAAATTTTGAAATTCGCTCAGGAAGGTCTTCTTGGGTATTACATCTTAAATTAAGTTCTTCGAACTTATTGATGTATTCGGTCACGGACATGCTACCCTGTCTAAGGTTAGACTTTTGATCTAAAAGTCTATCCCTGTAAGATTGGGGCTGATACTTGACCCGTAAGTGTTCCTTCATTTCATCCCAAGTATCAATAGGTGCCTCATGGCGACGCTGTAAACCCCGCTCAAGATCAACCCAGTACAAACGGGCTTGACTCACCAATTTCATTTTGGCGAATCGGACCTTCCTTTCTTCAGACATATCATACCAATCAAAATAATGGTCCATATCAGATTCCCAATCAGAGTAGACCCTAGGATCAATGCGACCATCAAAGGTTGGGGCTTCAACCTTTACACTTCTCAGGGCCCACTCGTCAGGATTCCGTCTCCTGCCTTGGGGCCTACGGTCATCACCCGCCTCAGATTCGAGGTCGGTCTCATTATCACGCTCTCTACCCCTTTGTCTCCCTTGAGGACGATTCCGAACATGACGATGCCCGTCATCATCACGTTGGGACCTTTCAATCTGTTCGAGGCGTGCCTCGAGACGAGTTGTGGCCTCATGGAGGCGGATGTCAGATTGCGCCTGCATGGCAGCCAACCTCTCATTCATAATGACATTGTTCTTGGCCAGCGCCTCATCCATCAACTTGGAAATTTGGGATGAATCCATTGTGAGGTGTTCGGGTTGGAAATCCCTACCACTCCTAGTGGGCATACAAGATGGATGCTAAGATGACTATCCTAAATTTATTATGCACTGCTGGAACTAATTGCAGAACTGAAATATGATGCAATGATATGATGCAATGATGTGCTATGCACTGCTGAAATTAATTTCAGAACTGAAATCAGATTCAGATGCGTTGCAATGATGTTTTATGCACTGCTGAAAATAATTTCAGAACTGAAATATGATGCAATGATGTGTTATGCACTGCTGAAATTAATTTCAGAATTGAAATCAGTTTCAGATGTGACGCAAGGTTACTTTATGCACTGCTGAAAATATTTTCCAGAACTGAAAAGCAACTGCAGTTGTGTTGCGATGCTGTGTATGCTCTGCAGAGAAAAAAAATTTCAGAACTGAAAGTGCACTGCTGAATAGATTTCAGATCTGTAAATTGCAGATGTGATATGATGAACTAGAACTGAAAATACACTGCTGCAAGTAATTTTCAGGTTTGAAAAGAAATTCCAGAACTGAAAATACACTGCTGTAAGTAATTTTCAGGTTTGAAAAGAAATTCCAGAACTGAAAATACACTGCTGTAAGTACTTTTCAGATTTGAAAAGAAGGTCCAGAACTGAAACTAATCGCAGAACCCTAAGTGAACCTATGGCTTTGATACCAATTGATGCAGGACGATGCAATCTTAATCTATTGCAATGTAGTAAAAGTGCTGAAATCAGAAAGGGCAAAAAATTCAGATCTGGATCTGAAACTTGTCTAAGATTCAGATCTGGATCAGTACAAATTCCAAGGGTGGGTCAACTTTAGATCTAGACCCTTATCACAGATCCCGCAGTAATAGTTCCCAGATTTAATAGCGGATCTTAATGGAAGGCAGAACTTCCAACACTTAGGGCTTGTTGGTTCAGTTGTTCAAGATCAGATCTGGGCTCTTGTGGTGGCTAGTAGATACTCAAGAAGAGAAGAGTAGAAGAGATAGAGAATACCTTTGTTGGGCTCTCACCAAACTCCAATCACAGGAGGCGTTAGAAGTGGTTGGCAAGAAGGTGGCTTGCAACCAAGTGGAGAAGAAGAAGAAGAAGCTCTTTTCTTATTCCAGAATTTTTTTTCTTACATGCATCATAATGGTGGAGAAGACCTAGCCCTAGATTTAAAGGATTTCTCCAACCAAAAAAGGAAAAAGGAAAAGAAGAAAGAGGAAGACATGAAAGGAAATAAAGAGGAGAAAAAGGAGGGGGGGGATCTTGCGCAAGATAGACTTGCGCATATTGGGATTCGTGCGCAAGTCTATCTTGCGCAAGAATCTTTTGTTTCCCTTTTTTCTTTTTCACTTAAATGGTGGTCCCCCCTTTTCTCTCTTATTTATTACATCGATAAGACAAAACGGGTCCCTCTACAGACTCTAATAAAAACTTAATATGGGACCAAACTAATTAAACAATTAAACTATGGGACCAAACAAATAACTTAAGGGAAGAAATAAATGAAACATGGGACCCAATACATTAACAAATCAAACCATGGGCCCTCAAAACAAAATTAAATCCAAGGACCCCTTCACTTCTTCAATCCATGTGCCACTTCCCTATGTGGGGCCTTCACTGTAATTGTGCACATGGGCCGTCGATGCTCCGCCATCGTGATCAAACGAAATCCAACCG
The DNA here is from genome assembly GCA_037013555.1 of Sextonia rubra. NCBI lineage: Eukaryota > Viridiplantae > Streptophyta > Magnoliopsida > Laurales > Lauraceae > Sextonia > Sextonia rubra. The sequence continues at coordinate 131,732,922 of JASUAD010000001.1, forward strand.
TCGGATCTCCTCTGAAAGATAATCCAATGGTGGATTTGTCTTTTCTCCGCGTTCAATGCCATAGTATTGATCATCCAACCAGATTAGAGCTTGATCGGCTGCCCTGCGCTTTCTTCTCTGATAAACTTTGTATGGTTTTGGGGAATTTGGTAAGATGTCCCCATCACATGGTGTAGTGTTGGTGTCGGAGCAACACCAATTTTTTAGCTTACTTTGTATAAATTTCAGTTAAAAGATTGAATGATATAACTGAACAACAAAGGATTCGATATTTAAGTTCCTATATAATCAGATTACGAATAAGACTTACATGACATCAAGGGATCTAATCTAAGATGCCCAGATACTTCAAAATAGGAAATCTGATACTTAGCTTTTCACATGTAAAACTCATGCCCTTCTTGTTATTCATGGTGCATTCCTAGTCCCTACCATATTGTGGGCATGCCTTTCATATCATTGGTCTTGAAAAATGGTCCAGTTACTGATGCATATTATTTATGGACCACCTGAAAACCTTTTGAGTACCAAATATTTTGAACCTTATTTGAAAGGCATGAAAAGAACTGACAAATAACATGATCAGGCAAACTCCATGCTACACAGACAAACAAATAGTGACATCATTATGCACTACAAAGTGGAAAAAGCAAGTTCATGCATACCAAATCCAAATTCTTGCTCAAGCCGAATCCCAATAAACAGAAGACTCAACATGTTGGCAAGTAAATGGAAAACCCCAGCATGCAACCATATGCAAGTAATAAGGCGCCATCCCTGGTGTTTATTGACAACTTTATCCACTTCTAGAGCTCCCATCTTCTCAAGCCTGACGGCAAACAAATGTAGATATGATCATTTAAAATTGAAACCTACTTTGTTCACATTAAAAGAAGCACTAACTCTACGATGGAACTTCTTGCTAAGAAGTGTGCTAATTGTCAGAGCCTATGGATTGAGACCTCTGATCCATCTCCTTTTTTTTCTAATTTTCTTTTCCCTGTTGCTGGTTTGGGTGGTTTGTAGCCTTTGTATATTTCTCTCGTATTATTGTGATGCTTTTTATTAAAATCTATTTACCATTCAGGGGAAAAAAAGGGATATGATCACTTAAATCACATATGCAATGACCAGCTAATAACATGTCTAAGCATATGACAAGTTGCCTGCCCAACTATTAACAATAAATGGCACTTCCTACATCACAGTCATCACATGCCTATGATCATAAAGCCCCACAATCCTCTTATATCTCCCAAAACACCAAAAGTGCCTAGTTATCGAGATAGAGGGAAGTGGTTTGGGGGGGTGGGGGCTGGTTTGGGGAGTGCAGGTTCTGGAAGGATGGGTTGCACAGTAGGACATGAGAGAAACTGGTGTGACGAGGAAAACAAAAATAACAGAATATAGATAAGAACATCAGCCAATAAAATGTGTTGCCCATCATAGGTTGAATTTCAGCCCTAACCTAACGATACAATAAGGGCACGTTTGGGAAACCATCCTCGCCTCGGATTTCTAGCTTAAAATCCATGCAATTGTGGAAAATCCACGTTTGGCAACGTGTGAAAAGCGGAAAGCAGCCTTCTGCTTTCCGGCTGCTTTCCGCTCTTTCATGAAATGCATCCAGTCCATGTTTTCTTTATCTGATCAGTGGGGGCCTCTCATGCATAATCTACACCGTTAGACGTGAGAAGCATCCCCAAAACGGCTATGGGGCCAATTTCCAGCTGTTGATTCTTCTTGGATGTGATGATATTTTAAAAAAATGTGATCAACGTTTCATACATAGGTTTAGACTTTTGTGAGCCCAGCCCCTTTTGAAAAATTTAGACCGTTAGATCTGATCTAGAGGCTAAGAACGACTATGGGACCAAATTTCATAACAAGGGGCCTTGTGGATCATGATATATTGGCCAAAACATTCCAATCAGTTGAGTTTTTAAAGGCCTCCTGCCGGAAATCCTCTCTTTTGCCGGACCTGATTTTTTTTTATTGATGATGGGCTAATTCCAAGCCTCGGGAGGGATTCTATGAAACAATAGAATCCCCTCATCCTTGCAAACCGTTGCCAAACGTGCCCTAAGGAAATGTGCATGCAATGTCTACATTACACTATGGGCATAGGGCATATCTGTGTCATTCCAAAATCTTTCCATGAAAATGAGAGCAGTGATATGTTAACAGTAAATGAAATGGAGTTATTACAATGGTTAAATTATAATTATTCGAACTGTAGAAACACGCAAAATAATAATTTCAATATTTTGATCTGTTTCCTATAACAAGATGGGCTACTACTTCTCAGTATAAAAGGAGTTATTTGGACTGTTTCTGAGGAAGCGGGATTTTTCCTTATGAGGGTAATGGAATAACAATTGCATCATTAAAATTGTATCATTATTGTCATAGCCTTATTTAAGGGTGTAAGCGAGCCACGTTTGGCCAAGCTCAGGCTCAGGTTTGATATCCCGATCCATAGCTAGAGCTCAGCTCCAGCTTGAGTGGAGCTTGAGGTGTCAATGTCATGCTCGAGCTCTTCATTGAGTTTAAGCTCGATGATGATAAACCAAGCTCAAACTAGGGCATTAGATCGGCTTGTCTTCCTCATATGTATGTTTTATGTATCTATGGGCGCACGCGTTTCCATTTTAGATACACAGACTTCATGAAGTCTTAAATCCTCGATCACCCATAACTACTGTTTTCCATTACTAAACATGTAAATTGATAAATGGGTTATTTGAGTTGTTTCTAACAATCTGTTGGCCTAACAGAGTTCTACACTAAAACTCCTCACTTACTCCAACCCAGCTATAAAGATCAAAAAAAACCCATCTATCTATACACCACAACATCAAAAAGGAAGCTTCACTGCACTATAACTAAATTTTCATTCTAAGAAACAAATCAGTGAAAGAAGATCAGATTCTTACGTCAAAGATGAAGGCCCCAGAAGTGGGTTTTCTTTAAAGGGCTGAAAAGACAACCTCCCAAGAAACCGCCCAACACATGAACCCGAATTCTTCGGGCAGTTGTTGATGTACATTGCAACAGAGAAAACCACCACATTCGCCACCACAAACAGCGGCACCAGCCACGGCGACCACCTCCTGAACGGCCGGAATTGCTGAGAACTACGCACGCCGACGCCGGACTCCATCGCCTCCGACGAATCGATGGCCACCGGATGGACTGAGCTCTCGCTATTCCGTCTCGGATGGTCCCTGATTTCCATCTCCGAGGAGGACTCCCTCCCCATCTCACCAAATTTCACGATCTCGAACCAAAAAACAAAACAGTCTCAGCAGATCGAGAAATTAAAAATCATCAGAAAGTTGCAATCTTTAGATCAAATAAAAGAAAAGAAGATCGAATTGAAACAAGAATTGGGTCAACGAAAATGGGTTGAAATCGTCTTGTTTGGAAAAAAATGGCAAGGATCGAGTCAAAATCACTTCTTTGGAAGAGGAAAAAAAAAGAGGGAGAATGTGAAGAAATGAGAGAGAGAGAGAGAGAGAGAGAAAGAGAGACAGAGAAGAGAAGTGAAAGGATCTGATCTGAGAGCTAATGGTTGATAGCAAGGATGGAGATTGGAGAGGGCTTGTCGGTGTTGGATTTTGGGAGGGAAAGCGTGGAAATGAAGAAGAGTAGAAGAGAGAAAGAGAGTGGGGTTTTCATGTTTTTTTTTACTTTGTTTGGAAGCGAGTCGGCCACCTAATGCGGTGTCTCTTTCTTTCTTAACGGGAAATGTTATTCCATTTTTCTGACTTCGGCCATAAGAATGCGCGTGAATGTCAATCCGCGGATTCAACGGCCGGCGTTCCCCAATTTCTAACAACACCCAACGGCAGAGGATTTTTTTTCTTTTTTAATAACCCCCTTGTAAGCTCATCTCCCGAACATTTGGCCTTCGACTGGGAAGTCAATCTAACTCTTATGAGCAGATTTTATTTTTTAGGGATACCCATATATAGCCACATACATAATATTTAAATAACACGGAGGTAAGAGTCAATTTCAAAACCTTAAAAAGCAAATCAAGATTCAAATCAAACATGCTACCGCCAAATTTTAGTGCGGAATTGTCTAGAATTTAACTCATTTTAACATTTATTCTCACCCAAAGGTGGTTTCACCAAACATGAAATTTCCCTCGAGTGTGTTTGTGTACGATCCGTAGCACTTTTCGCAGTACAGTGCATGCTAAAAGAGGAGCAAATGCTGTAGCAAATACCATTCGAAGAAGGCTACGAAAAAACACACCTAAGTACAACTTTCGTGCACACCCAAGTCATAGTTTTTCAAGTCTTTTATTTGTCAACCGGGGTGGAACTGGGGATGCCAGGGATCTGGGCTTGATGGTGGGCTTAAACTCGAACTCATGAATCTATATATCTTCGTCTGAACCTGTTTCACACTATGAGAGGTCTCAATCCAAATTATTGGTCTTTGCACTTTAGCGGACTACTTGAAAAGCTAGAAATGGCTTTTTTTATAAATAAGTGCCCGACCAATTTCTCTTCCAGTTACGAAGGCTCCCGTGAGTAACGCTCTTAAGACTTCTCATGATCATAACCTTGAATGTGGAAATGTCTCAACTTCTCCTTGATGGGAGTGATGGAACCACATTGTTATAATCTTTATCGATGCGGCTTACAAAGTAACCAGTGAGAAATCAGCCTCTGGTTTTATTTTTATGCTAAGTAAGGATATTATTTGTGAATGTTCTATCAAAGTAGCTGACGGGAGGTCAATCTTGTGTGCCTTGAGCATCACAAGAGATAGAGCTTACAGCAATATTTAGATCCTCTAGGATGCCCTTGAAGTGGCGAATGCTATTAAAGCGACTGAATACCAGTAGATTGTCAAATAGTTAGACACCTATGAACAGCCCATGTCACACTCCACGCATAATGCATTGTTGAGTCTAGCCACTTTCAAGCGGTGGCGTAGTTAGTTTTAGTCTTGAGTTTATTCTTCAAGTCTAAAGTTTGACTTTCTACGTCTAGAAAATAATCCTTGCTTGTCAGAATATAGTAACCCCCTTGCCGGAGGCCAAAGGTCTAAAGGCTGGGCTGGCAAAGGATATACAAAAGAAAGATGAAGAAAATTACCTATAGTTAAATTTGAAACATGGAGAAATTTTTCCATCATACTTATGCAGCCGCTTTTCTGTGAAAAAAAGAAAACCATAGAAAGTAAAATTGCTTTTTCATAGCTAAAAAAGTTCCACATTTAGTGGAGCCTTTATTCCAAAAGGAAAAGTTTTAAAAAATAACTAAAGTAGCATTAGGTTCATTTGAATGGAGGCTGGAATAAAATGATCAAAATTTTTATTTTGTCGAAATGCCCATTTTTGCGTTTGGTTCATCCAAAATGAATGAAATACTCATTCCAAAAGGAATCACCATTCCCATATATGACGGAACGGTCATTTCATTCCAAACTCCTTTTTTATTGAGATAAAAATGCCTTCATCCATTACCACTGCGACCCAACCTCTGCCACCACCAGCACTCAACCACCGCTATCACCACCATTGCCACCTACCTACCACCATGCACCACCACTATTATCACTGTCATATACCCAAAAAATGAAAAAGAAAATAGGGATATTTTGGTAAAAATATTGGATATTTTATTCCATTTATATTTTGATTCACGCATATCAAACATGGGGATAGAAATAAGAATTTCATTCTGCCCACCATTTCCAAGATAAGTCCAAACAATGGAATGAAATGACTATTTCTATCTCATTCTATTGCAAACCCATTCCAATCTTCATTCCATTTTAGCTCAAAATCATTTATGTGAACTAAATACTACCAAATTTTTTGCAATTATATAGAAAAGCATTTTTGGAGGAGTAGGGTAGGGCGAAATAGATTTTTTTGTAGAATGCAAAAAAGGTCATCCGTAAAACTAATTTTCTGCAATCTTACCATATTAGTGCACCAAGAGGATTTCATGATAAAAAGGAAATTTGTTTTAATTTTATATGAAACCCATTTTGGTTACTTAATATGATATATATATATATATATATTGTTGAACAGGAAAAAATGGCTTACTCTCCATGACAAAGACAATTTCGATATCCTATCCATTACGTAGGAATGCATAATCCTCTCTCTAATGGAAACAAATATTGTAGACAGCAAAATCCTCTCCTTGCATGAATACAATAGAGTTCAGGATTCAAAGAAGTCCCAAGTTCTATGAAAAGAATGATATTCGTCATTCTAGATACCATGAATAAAGAACATATGTCAATTATCAGAAAGGTATTTTAGTGCTTCTAATTCATTGTATGACCACTCTTAGGGTTGGCCCAACCCCTATTGAAATAAAATTCATGGAATTCCTATTTAAGGTGAGGACGTTCATAGATATTTTATAACTGGGACCCAGCGAGCTAAACTTTTCTAAAATGGTATAAGTTACTAAAAATAGTATAGAACCCTAATTACATGAACACTTTCAAACCGAACAATAAAATCCTAATTACATAGAAACTCTCAAATCAAACTCTAAATTACTTTTCATGATCATACACAAAAATTCGAACTCAAACCAACGCAAAACATCTAATATAAGCAGAATAAGAAATTAATATAAATTTTAGTTTTGTGGGAAACTTCTGTTTTGACCTTCATTTTGGGCGTAGGTCGCCCTGAAAATAGTAACCTAACCTGTGCAGTTGTCCTTGATGTTGATAGCTTCAAAAGGTGCAGTCGATATTGGAATCAAAAGTTGTGGCATTTTAAAGTTTATATACTACAATTAGGGCTCGATTTCTTATCGTCTTCAACTTTCAGAAATTGTTCAGCTACTATTCTACATCATAGGTTAACCAAATTCAGCCCTCCAATTAGAGGGCCTTGCCTGGCCTATTGAAGCCTGCAAAAAGGATCTTTTTACTTTGGTTAAAAGGACATTCATTTTGAGCAGGATGTATTTGGCATCATATCATTTAAATATTTCAATATAAGGATGTAGAAAACATATTTAGCATGTGCATATCAATATTTCGAATTTTAATTTCACTGAAAGGAATCTCAAAATCTTAACCCGCTTGCCTAAGAAATTCAGAATAAAAAAGCTTTATCTTTTTTTAAGAAACAAGTTGCCGGTATTTGTTTACTACTTATCTCCTGCCTCATTTCAAAAGAAGTGACTCCACTATTTAATTCTTAAAGTTAATCACATGGTAATAATCACAAAAGCAGGCTCATATTTAATTCTCAATTTCTTATAATGGTGAAGCCACATTATAAATCCTTTGAGTGTAGGGGCTCATGTTCTAATTTTTAAATGTATGTTATGTGGTAACAATTAAAAAAAGTGGAGCCACATTGTAATTCCTATGAATGTGGGCGAACATTGTGAATCCTATTAATGTAACCTCGTTCGAACTTCTAAATGTGGGTAACATATAATTTTTAAAGTGGGCCCATATCTACAATGATTAGACAAGATGGCCCAACATTATAATCTATTATAATTTCTAAAGGAGTACCACACATTGTAATTTCTAAATTTGAGTCCTATGTACAAAATCACAAAAAATGTGACTCCACTTTGTAATTCTTAAATGTGAATTACGTAGTCACAATTACAAAAGGAGACCTACATTATAAATCCTATGCATGTAGGCCTATATTCTAATTTCTAAAGATGTGCACCATGCTGTAATTTATAAAGATAGATCTCATATTTACATTCAAAAAAAGGTGGCCCCACATTTATAATTCCTATAAAGGTAGGCTCACTTTATAAATCTTATAAATATGAGCCTCATTTCTAATTTTTAAAGATGAATACTAAGTTGTAACTTTTACAGGTGGGTCTCATGTACACCAATAAAAAAGTGCTGCAAACATTAAAAGGTGAAGCCCACATTTTAGATCTTATGATTTTCTCACTTCCGTTTGTCGGAGAATGTTTTATACCATTACCAAACAAGTTTCATATGGGCTATTTTAGCGGAGTATTTTAAAATAATATTGCCAATCAAGTTCTACATAGTATAGTCTCAACACAACCCGAGCACAACTTAATCTAAGCACAAAATTGAGAATAACATGAGAACAATGTTTGAAAATGGGTCGGTTCCGATCTAGGTCCACCACCGAGACCATTAGTGAAAGGATGGACCTAGAACCAGAATCGGTTCGAAACCAATTTCTTGGATCAAGAATTGGAATCAGAACCGTGTATGGGGAGAGTTCGGGTCTAGGTCCATATAGATAATGTTTTAGAGAAAAGCTAACTTTTAGAAAAGAAAATTTCAAAAATTGGAGTAATTTATTGGGTCTTAGGTCCACAAGCAGGAATGAGGTGGAACCAAACCCAAAACCGTTTAGGTCATAGGTCCAAAAATAGGATTCAAAACCGGACCCGTTTATTTCTCGAGACAGAAATAAGGACCCAAACCCAGTTATTAACGGGTCGGAACATTCGGACAATCAGAGAATAGGGGACCCATTTACAACCCAAACAATGCCACAACGCCATTTCTACATAACTTAGATCTGAGCACAAAATTGGAAGCAACACAAGATCAATGCCAAACATGTCTTTGAATTCTCATAAGTGGGCCCATTGTAATAAATTACCCCTTTATCTGAGAAACTCTTGAGAGTCAGAGACTCAAGAGGAACCAAACTCGTCCCCGCGGGCAATTAATTCAGGCCCAGGTCCTGATAGGCTAAGGATCCCCACCAGATCATGGAAACGGCTGTATTTATACAGATCTTTAATTTGCACATAGAATTGGACTGAAACGAATCCTTGAAACGATCTGTTTCTGTCTTTGTCCCATTCTTCGACTTTTAACATTGGTCTTTTTCTTCATCCCTCCCTGTTTTCTTTCTAAACGGCATCAACAAGGCCAAATTTTCTCCTCCAGTTTGTTCACCAAGAATGTAAATCAGAACTGACCCATGTCGACCTGTGTGGTGGGACCCATTTGGATGAAATTATGGAGGAGATTGGAAGGTTTAGATGTGTATTAAAGGTGGCCCAAATATCACTACACTGCACTAATTGTAATGATTTCCTTGGAAGCTCATGCAGAAGCTTTATCGAGCCCCTTTTGACCATCAACTTCCATGTATTCAATTTCATCAAAGAAAAAATTATGTCTCAAGCCAAAAAAAAAAAAAAAAAAAAACAAAGAAAGAAATATATTGTCTTTATCCAAACATCAATAAATTCTACAAATCTCACCGTAAAACTTCTATTTTCTCCACGAACTTTGCCATCAAACGTAGATTTTGATATAGCAGAAATAAGTGTTTTCGCAATCCTCACATTTTATGTAGAAAACTGATTGCCCTTAGAATTATTTTCTTAAGCATAAGAGGGCCAAAACATACTAATATATTATTTCACAACCGATTGTAAGCCCATCTGTGAGATTTTGGCTATAAGCCTATAACCAATACAGTTTTCAGAACCATATCCTAGAACCATGAATCTACTACCCCCTGAATTAAGGGCCCCAAGTTTGATCATTAAGCTAAACTTGCATATTTCATTTAATTCTGCAACTCAGGTTAGATGAGTGTCAAATTTGGGTACGTGACAATGTATGACTCGTCACTCGGTATCTAGTGAGCTGGTTGGATTGATCATTGGTGGGCCCCCTTCACATCATAAAATGGCAGCTCAGAAAGTTATATAGACGAGGTTGATGAGGTTGTTGATACTATTTCCAGTCTAGAAATAGAACTTTCCTTGCTTAGACCCGGAAATTTTGAATTGTTCAACGACATTCAAAGTCTTAAGTCCTATTTTCCGGCGAGAATTGCAGCGTAATTGCAGAGATTTCACATTTGGATCAGGAACTTTCATCTCTGGTTCCTCTCTTCTTCTCTCCAGAATCCACATACAATGACTTTGCACTAATTCCTACCAACACATTGGTCTACAAAACCCAAAGATCAGAGGTCATATAACATACAGATGCCAAAGGCCACAGGTCATATAGAACATGGCTTGAAATTCAACCTCTGTATCAGGTCATGAGGATTAATCAGCTACACATGGAGACGGTCAATAGCAATTGTCGCAACCATTTCTGTTCCATCGTCGTCGCCTCCTTTGGATTCTGGTTCTTCATGGTATACTTCCATTCGTTTAATGCTTATACATTAATGGAGAGCAAGAAAATTATCCAATCATTACCAGACCAAGATGCCAATTCTGTATTGAGAAATTCGGACCAGCAAGGGCCCATTAGCTCAATGCCTGTTATAGAGAACGGGCCACCGCAATCCCTCAAGCAGCAGGCTTTTGAAGAGAACGAGGCCATAAACAAGTCTGATCCATGCTCAGGCCAATACGTTTATGTTCATGATCTTCCAAGCCGATTCAACATCGATATACTCAAGGAGTGTAAGACCATAAGCATGTGGACAGATATGTGCAATTTTATCTCAAACATGGGGCTTGGGCCCAAGCTCAGCAATGAAGAAGGCGCCTTCTCCAATACGGGGTGGTTTGCCACCAACCAATTCGCAGTGGAGGTGATCTTCTATAACAGGATGAAGCAGTATAAGTGCTTGACAAGCAATTCATCTATGGCATCAGCAATCTTTGTTCCCTTCTTTGCAGGCCTCGACATCTCTCGCTATTTATGGGGTGGTTTCAACACGACAACGCGAGACAGTGCTTCTTTCGATCTCGTTGAGTGGCTGGTGAAGAAACCTGAATGGCAGGTTCTGGGAGGGAGAGATCATTTTCTAGTTGGAGGAAGGATAACATGGGATTTCAGAAGGCAAACAGACAACGAAACTGATTGGGGTAACAAGTTCCTGTTCTTGCCTCAAGTCAAGAACATGACAATCCTGACTATAGAATCTAGTCCCTGGAGTAGCTATGATTTTGGCTTACCATATCCCACATACTTCCACCCATCAAAGGACATTGAGGTGTTCAAATGGCAGAATAGAATGAGGAGACAGAAAAGGCTCTGGTGGTTTTCCTTTGCAGGTGCCCCTCGTCCAAACATGGCAGGATCCATCCGCGGTCAGATCATCAACCAGTGCCAGGCATCGAAAAGGTGTAAGCTGTTGGAGTGCGGTTCAAGCGTGAACCAATGCAATTCTCCAAGTAGTCTCATGAAGATGTTTCAGGGATCAGTTTTCTGTTTACAGCCACAGGGAGACTCATACACTAGGAGGTCGGCCTTCGACTCGATACTCGCAGGATGTATACCTGTATTTTTCCATCCAGGGTCTGCATATGTACAGTATACATGGCATCTGCCATTGAATCATACGAGTTACTCTGTATTTATACCAGAGGATGAGGTCAGGGATGGAAAAGTTAGTATAGAGACGGTCTTGCTTAGTATTTCTAGAGAGGAAGTGAGGGCAATGAGGGAAAAGGTTATAGAGTTGATTCCTAGGATAATATATGCAGACCCAAGATCTAGACTAGAAACTCTAGAAGATGCATTTGATATAGCTGTGCAAGGAGTGATTCAAAGGGTTAATAGAATAAGGGAGGAGATTAAGGAGGGAAGGAATGATAGGGGCAGCTTTGTAGAAGAGAACCACTGGAAGTATGCTTTGATCGGAGTTGATGGAGAACATGAATGGGACAGGTTCTTTACAAAACCAGAAGATTTAGGCACTTAAAAGAAAAATGTGGAGAAAGGCTCATCTAAAGCTCAATTCATCGCGTCTGTCATGCATACAAAGTCCTATTGAAGAAAGATCTTGACATTTGGTCATAGTGATGGAATTTTTCAATGTTGGCATGTACAGGGCAGATACTCAAATACAGGAAGATATAGGTAAAAAAGATTTAGAGTTTTGACATTTTTTACATATCTTGATAGATTTTGGTATTACCATATGATTCTTGCATCCTGTAGTGGAGTTAATAATGTGCAGTCACTTTGTTATTGCATATCCACGTGAGGATCGCACTTGCACTGTCTAATCGGGGTTACTTGCATTCACACAACTCATCATCTTGAAATAGGATTATGCTTGGTCTTCCTCTTTGAGTTTGCATGTGTGAGAGTGAGGCCCGTGGTTTCAGTAAGTAGTTGGTTGATCTAATATACGGACAACTCACACATGCAAAGAAAGGGGAGGCCAGGTTTGAACCTTGGACCTCCCAATAAGAATAGGCACTCCTTACTACTAAAATAAGGAGCCCTTCTTCCTTCATACTTGACTTGAAATGAAGGCATTGATAAATTGGGTTTTCTCTGATGAGAAGATCAAGCGCTCAATTTCGGAGCAGCAGTGGAATTGAAGAGCAAGGGCTACAAGTACAGTCGGTGCAGGATGGAATTGAATATTAGAACTGATTATAGAAGGAAAGTTTTTAAAACTCAAAGCCACCCCAGTTTCTAATTTCTATGGCTTATTCTTATTTATATATTGATTAATGGAAAATTTATATTAGAAATAGTATAATTTTTTTAAAAAAAAATTAGTGTTTCTTCTGGTACTGAAAGGAGCATGACATCATTTCGAACCCACTTTAACAGTTACTGTCACGACGTGCGCTCAGTGCAACGCAAAGCCAGCATAAAGCAAACATGAAGTTCCATTGAGGATCTCCCAACTTCAGCTGTTGGAGGTGGGTTTGGTAGTAGTGTTATCGGGTCCAAAAGGGTATGTATTTTGGAACTGGCAGACTGATATTAGTGACTCACCTTTGCCCATTAGCATAAGATCCCTTGCGGTGGAAGGTGCTCATCACTATTACAATTTTAAGGTTGTGGGTTCAAATCATGTTTCCAATAAAGAAATTTAAAAAAAATCCAAACAAATAGAATCACAAATTTTACATGTGATTGTCACCATTTAGCTAACCTTCCTGTTGAATGATGATAGCTATAGATCGCTGTCCTAAAAATTTTCAGTCCACAGGGTGATCCAATTCAATGATGAATAGAATTAACTAAACCAATGTTTTGCGTGTCTACGCAGATGGCATGGATAAGAATGAAAGGTTAGACTGATCCAATGCGTGGCCCACAGGATTTTCATACAGACGCAGTGTATCAGCACTTTATAGCAGTAAGTTTCTCACACTCTTTCTGGGTGGAAAGCCTCACTCAGTATCCCAAACTGTTAAAAAAAAACCGTGCAGAGAGTCTAAACAATGTGAGAGGAACTACCCATTGGATTGATGGTGTAAAATGTGACTAACTTCCTTCAGGCCACCAAAGACAAATCAGATGAAAAACAGGAATCTGTGAAAATTCTCATCAATTACCAATTTATAGAATTTTGTTTACAAGAGAACTAATTCTCATACTGCTGTATGAGAACCATCTTGTGTGCCCACACAAATGCATGATTATCATGAGCAGGGAGAGGACAAGGACTATCAATAGATTTAAGGATATTCCAGAAATCAAGATCACTATCACTATAGATGAGAATTTTGATGTTCTTTATATCAGCAGTGAAAACAAAATGCACATATAGACAATAATTCCAATGGTGATCAATAGCCAGATGCTTGGCTAATTGGGGTAACTATTCATGGGGATTATCTAGTCTAAGGGTAGATTGATCATAGTTGGCCCAAAGGAATCATAGTTTATTTTTATCTTCACATGTTTGCTGGGGTCCCTCTTTGCTAAGCACAAATTCTTATGGGGCCCCCAATTATAGAAAAACAACAGAGAGAGAAAAGATAGCTCTATATAGTGAAAGGGCGCTCAAATCATCATCCTAACCACTTGATTCATGGCGATTAGTTTTTAAAGTCCAAAATGAGTACACAACCAATCCACCAGTCCAATCCATTTGTATGAGTGGCAAACTCGAGATTGGTGAATGTGGACGATCCCTGTTTTATGTTCCACACAAATGGATCATAAGCTGGGCCCCACTTGGTATTTTAAGCATGCAGTGCTCACGTAATAATTAACACTGGTACTTGGCAAAGGTTTTCCCTATTCACAGTTTTCAATCCCATAAAAGATCTCCAATCATAGCAAAATGGAGATGCATAGATTGCAACTATGCATCTAAAACACACTTTAAGGCTGCAGACTAATTACCTGCTCTCAGGTCAAGGTAGCCGGAGCCTTTCAGCTTCTGATTTAAGTGGAAAGACTAGGAATCAGTGCATATAATTCAACAGTGATAACATCCTCTCCATTTCATCTAGATTTAAAATTCAAAGTTCATAAAAGAGACAGATTGGGCCAATGAAATTTTGACGCATCTATTACTAAGCCAGTAATACAATATTTTTTATTTTTAACAGTAATGCATGTTTGTTGTGACTTTCTTCTGAAACAATGCAATTCAAGCGTGAGGAGAAGAGCAACTATACAACAAATTAGAAATGGTATGAAGTCAGCAGAGCACTTTTTGCCTACATTCATCTTCTGCGCTTTGCACCGGTCCTTGGAACTAGGTAAATGCGGCCATAAACCCAGCGCCCACCTGGTCTTGAAATGAATTGCTGCACAAAAGCTACAAGGTAAATATGCAGAACTTAAAAACAGTAATATATAAAAGGGCCATTTTAATAGCCAACAACATTATTAATTTTTACTGCTGGCACACATGCTTCTAATGAAAGAGAACCAATTACTGAAGGAAGCCTCCAAACAATGGATGTTGCAGACAATGACGACTAGCCAAACAAATCAGTTCCAATAGCTTCCCTTATCTAGCCATCTTCTCCGAACATCCAAATGCCCAACAATGTAAACATCTAGCAGTGAAAGAAAGAACCTTGCTAAGTTGCCAGTTGAATGTTTGCAACTCTTTAGATTGAAAAATTGGGGAGAAGACTATCATTGCAGAAGATTCAAAGAAATGGTCTGATACCATTAGTTATATCATATTTTCTTACGGTTCTAAAATCTCAAATTTAACCAAAAAAATAGACAGTATAGCTAGTAGAATAATTTAAGAGAAAAATAAAAAATGAGGAATATTCAAGAGGATCCATTCCTTATTCTAAATTTAAATTAAGGAGTTTTTCAATAGACCCAAATGAATGCATGCCAATCATGGAGGAATAGATGACGGGTATGGCTGCATTTGGATTAGTAATAGACCAAAAATGCTCATCATTAAATCATCCTAGCACATGACTTACCCAAAAAAAAAGGAGGATCCTTCTTTTCAATCTTTAAATTTTGCTAATCCACTGATGGTTCAATGATAAGACATCTCCCTTTCTACAGGGACATGAGGAATCAATCCGCATTGCTGCCCTGTTGGTTAAGGACTTGCGTAGTGTGTGTATGTACACCAATTTACATAGTATTTACTAAAGCAAAGTAAAAAGTAAAAAAATGAATTATTATGCATTTAAATAAAACAATAAGAACCCACCAAATTAAAAATTAGTCTGATAAATATCAAACTGGGGTGAATGCTGATACATTGGGGGTATGTATATCTAAAGTTTGAATTCATCATACAAGAGAGCCCCATAAAAAGTTTTTTTTTTTTAAGGAACCAGTTCTCTCTTGAAATTCTCCATAAAAATAAACTATTAGAAATGGAATATGGCCATTTCTTTGGATCATTGAAAATGATAGCTTCTCCCCACTTCCAGCAAGAAGTTTGTCAAGCTTACACCACGTGTGACAACTAAATCGGTTTCCATATAGCATGTGCAGGCATGATCGAAGCCATCCTGAGGTGAGACCAAATTGTAGATTCTTTGGCCCAAACCAAGGGCAATACTTATCAGGTGGGTCAGTCCAGAACCTATTTAGATGATTGAAAAAGGCTTAGTGTATAGACCACATCCAATGTAAATAAAGGACCTGCTAATAGTGGACTTTTTTTTAGTCTTGGTGATGCACACAGTTGGCCAAATCGAGTAAGAATTTTCAACCTTCACACAGAAATAGGGATGCACTATGTGATATTGGCAAGCTATTCCAGCAAAACATCAAAATACTTTTTTTTTTTTTTGGGTAAGATGTCAAAATACACTTGATGTAAATGTACTGCAATTGATGGGATTTCCATGTAAATGTTGTATTTTCTGATCTTAAGAGAATTTGTAAATCATTACATCAACTGTCTTCTTAAAACTGTCATTGTGCATCTACATGTGAATGAATAGAAAGCTCAAAGTGATCAATACATGTGCATGGGGGAAAACTGAGGGAATGAGCAAGAACAGAGTGTAACAGAAATGAGTAATGACATACCTCCACCTTTGAGCGAAATTCCAGAGTGCACTCACATACATGGCAATCTGCCCTATGAGGAGATTGATTCAATTGTTCTGCCTGTACAAAGGCAAAGACCTGAAAGAAAATACTTCAGTTGCAGTAGAAAAGAACTTGCAGGACTTTCCTTTTTTCTTTTTTCTTTTTTTTCCACCAGAACTGAGTGGAAAGTATAGGATGACCAAATATGGGACAACTTCTTAATAAATGAACCTGGAATTATCAGCACCAACCTCTTCCCCACAATTTGGGCATGAGCCTTTTAGTGCAACCAAATCATGCCTCCAAAGGCCTTGAAGTGCTCGAGCTGAAACAAAGTTATACTAGAGTTACTACGACTACATGCACAAACTCATTTCACAAGCATGACATTTAAGGTGAGCATTTCAAGTCCACACACCATATAATAATGATCCAGAGTCAAAAAACTTTCTCCACAGAGAAACATCTTACCAGAGGCCAATGCAATAGGGTAACCGATCAAAGACCCTAATCCCATGAAAAGAATGCCATTCAATATTGTAAGAAATTCTAGACCAGATGTGCTACTTGGGGATAATCTTGAATTGACAGCATCTTGATAGGCCAGAGTGATAGTATAGATGGTTGGCACAAGAAAGGCCAAACTGCTGAATATGAACAAGAACGCCCACACACTCGCTAATGCCAAAACCTGTGCCGGATCCTCCTGCCCTACACCCAAGTCATATTTAACTTCAGTCAAAAAAGAAGGAACCATAGTAAAAGTAGGTTGTCTGAGCTTATAGCAGTCACATGATGATTATGACATTCTATTGGTGATAGTGACAAGATCCCTTGTGGACAAAGACCCCAACTGCAACCAATGCAAAGTCTTAGTCCTTGCAGCCTACTACAAGTCTACAACAAGCATGTACAGGGAAGAAATCATATTGTAATTCTGCAGAAACCTAACAGGGATTATTTTGACAAATGGATAGGTGTATCATACATAGGAAGACATCTACATCCTACGATTATATTGTGATTATAGCATATCATGGTTAAGTTGCCACGATATTACTTTATGCAAAAATTGTGCAAAAATTGTGGCAATATGTAGTAGAATGAAGAATATTGATCATATCATATTTAAGTTTCTAAAACAGCACATTTTACAATTTGCTCATATTTTAGAAGATCGGGTAGGATGATGCTGATGAGTTAGGATTTTGCACAAACTGATTTTTGTTGGACCATCCATGGAGGCAAGAAAAGTGTGTTGAACTCAGTAAAAGGTTCTAGGGATGGCAATGTGCCAGGTTTGGTACAGGTCCTGCTAAACCTGAACCCACCCCGACTCTCACATGCCTTGCCCCATGCCTGACCCGACCCATGGCGGGTTTATGATTTGAGATACCAATCCCACCCCCCATCAAGTATACAAGTTTGGTCAGGTTCGATAGCAGGGAATTTTTTATTTGAAAAAATGATGATAATAATTACACGATATATTTTCATATTTGAACCCACAATCGCGCACTTCAACTCTTCTAAACGTGCAACCACTGCACCATACAAAATATGTCCATCACATGCAACTAAAAATATACATAGCAGTTATAAACAGGGCAGGGTGGAGTAAGGCAGCTAAAACCCGAACTTGACTCGGGTTGAAAATCTATCAATCTGTACTCGCCCCATGCCCCTAATAGGAGTGGCTTGGGCCGTATCCCAACCCATTGCCATCCCAAGATGGTTCACGTGAACATCCACACTCCACATCATTCATGTCATAAGGTGCCAATGCAAACAGTATGCACCTAAGAATAGGAGTTGCATAGGGGCATTACAATTCAATGTATACTTATGATAATTTACATAAGATTACCTCAGCATCTGAATAGGTGGATTGCCGTCTAAGGCTGCAACGAGGGTACTTGACAACAGACTTTGAGCCATACAACCGGAGCTTCAACTGCTACATGCAGCTTCCATGAATGAGTAAAGAATAAATATCCCCATGGAAATTTCTGGGAATATATATATATTTTTAAAAAAATTACCTCAACTTTATCGAACATGTCATCTACAATCAAAGGCTCCCCACTGTAGTAGGCATCACGAGCCTACAGTAAAAACAAAGGAACAAGGAAGTGAAAAAACGAAAAATAAGGTAAGTACACCAATGTTTACTAATTGGCCAACGTATTAGAGAACTATAGCTAAAAGAAAACAAGCATTTGAGCAACCTATGCTCGTACAATTATTATATTTGAAAGAGACTGGATTCAAATCTCAATTTTGACCATACCTATAATTTTGACCTCACAATCAATTATAACTTAATTACATAACAGTCATGGGATCCAAGCTTAGTTACATATCAGCATCTTGAAATGAACATTATACAAACAGTTATGAGACCCAAGCTTAATTACAAATCAATACCTACTCTTAATTATAATTAATTAATATATAACAGCCCAAATTGAAATATACATCTCCATATACCTCTTAATATACCCTCTTATAAGCCTCAAATCATCTCTAAAACTTATTAGGGAAAGCAAATGTCCTCAACTCTCTTCCAAATATTCTCTAATATTTCTTCTTCCTACATTACAATGGCTAGCGATTGTTTGAACAATCAAACAGGTGAGTTTCTAATAATTTGATTTGAATAGCCATTAATTTCATCCGGTATTTAAACGTAGTAGACAAAGATTGAAGAGCTATAAATTAGTTCTGGTTTTCTATTATGGGTGTTAGATTTTGTATTCAACAAGAGTAGTTTCGTTTCATTATCCATGAATCGTTTAGTGAGTTCCTTTGTTTCTTGTATGTCAAATTTCTCAAGTGAGCAGATGGGCATTGGTGAGTGAGAAACCCTAGGGAGCATGGGCCACCAGATCAATACACCAAAGGACGGTACTGGGATGTATTCTTCTCCATTCCATTGGATCTCATTTTATTTCTTGCACTCAAAAGAGTGACAATCAGGAATTAAATCAGCTGATTCCTATATTTAGCCTTTCCTCTAAAATTCTTTGACGAGTTACTATTTGTCAGTTACGGGTATTTTAACTCATGCTATTTCATCTTCTATTTTCTCCCCCTGCTATGCATTTCTATTGATTTCTATTCATTTTACAAGTGTAGCTAAGTAAACCTAGAGAAGCCGTGATCTGATTCAGCCGGTGTTGCCAAGGCTGGCAAGTCAATATCCTTTTGCAAGATTTTAATTGCATCTGATATGATGTCCACGACAGGTTCTATATTCTACAGAGACATGCTACTGAATATCTTCCTCTGTTGGTGACTATGTTTGATTTGTTCTAGATCAATTTGTCCAATGGATTTGGCTTCCTCTTTTTTTTTTTTTTTGGGAACGGTAACAGAAACTTAATTAATAAAAAGAAGTTAACAAGAAAATTAGAACATAGAGAGAGAGAGAGAGAGAGAGAGAGAGAGAGAGAGAGAACATAAAAGAAAGAGGAAGCTCTAAAAAGAAAAGAAAACAAGGTACGCGCGCCTTGTACCCCAACAGAAGCAAATTCCAAGATAATAACCTCCCAAGTAGATATCCTCTCAACCCTTTGTTTAACTAAAGCATCGGCAAAGTAGTTAGCTGATCTTAGCTCACGGAGGAAGTGCACATTGATATAGGGAGACAACACTCGAATTTCATTAAGGGTTGTTTGTTTACTTTCATTTACATAAGTAAATGGTGTGGATGGTTATGCACATTCACGTTTGTTTCGACTAATTTATGCATGAGGTGTGTAAATTACATGTGAAAATGGCGTTAATAGTAGCCCTTTTTGCGCCCAAAATTTTCAGACCTCAAGAGGTGTGAAAGTGTTTCACACCACACTGTTACCAAGTGGTGCTACAATGCCACATATGAGCAGTCCGCCTTTCGTTATTTTCTTTAAGTTTGTGGGCCCCGCTTGTAAAATCAGAATTGATCATCCTCTTTAGAAGCTCAAACATGGCCATGTGTTCAATTTTCAACTGTTGATGTTGCTTGAATGTTGAGATATCATCAAACAACTACAGCCATTGGTTTTCCACCAAGTATGGGTTGTTTCTTGGTTATGCTTGTACCTTAGGGCAGGAATCCATTGTGGATTCGATCAATCCTTCGGGAGATTGATCTATTTTTCTCGATCACGGATCGTGGCTACGCCAACAACAACAACAACAGCAACAAAAAAAAAAAAAAAACATGTAGAAGTATGCCAACATGTGGGCCCTCCATGCGCACTAGATCAGCTCACACAGCATGCACACACACAAACACAAGCAAAATGTGCAATTGATTTTAAACAAACTGAAGGGGCTCTAATTTTGGAAATAATGACTTGCATTTTTTTTCATCATAAAGATAGATTTTTATTGTAATTTTGACCATCTCAGTATAATTCATACAAAAAAAAACATTATTTTAAACTTTTCTATAAACTCTTACCAAATTTCTAATATTATGAAATAGCACGGGCACATTTTGCTAGTGTAATATAGAAAGAAACTCTCTAACAATGCACCCGAAATTTGTATAGATAATTCAGACATGGCTAGGATCTAAAATGTTGAGATATGGGGCAGATACGACATGAACACGACAAGGACATGGATTTTAAAATAAAAAAGAGTATCAAATACGATACAACACAATGCATTGCATATATTTAAGGCCCTGTTTCTTTGCAAGAATTTAACGAATTCTTGTCTGGAGAATTTCAAAATTCCCAGACATAGTGGAATTCCTGGATCCTCCCTTGTACTTGAGCATCCAGAAATTCTAGCAAAAGGTGTAGAATTTTGAAATTCCTAAAGGCTATTTAAGGCTTTTCAGGTAGGTGAAATTCTGGAATGCTCGTGAAGAAACAAGGCATTTGCAAATGCCAAGAGACAAGATGTCACATCATGTCCCAAAAGCCCCAGCAACCCAAATTCTTAATAGAAATTCTTGTAAAATAATAGGCCCTTAGCATCTGGGTATCAAAGGATAGGATTTTTTTTTTTTTTTTTTTTTTGCTTACTTGAATATCTACCACTTTGTGTGGTCTGACGCTGATTTGGGGACAAAGGAAGGTAAGCAATGATTCACACAAACAGTTTTTCTATCAAGATTCAAGATAGCCTCAAATGTATGGTGCTTTGGACAGGCATGTGTTCCACCAAAATTTCTAAATGGATATTGATTTGTGATTCATCTTTATATACCCTAGTTTAAGTAAGAAAGAGTATGATGCACAACCTTTTACCTTAGTTACCAGAATATATTTATTTACTGATAATTTTGGATGTAAGGCAGCTAGCTATTGAAGTACTGGTAGGGCACTACGCCCGTCATTGGGAAGATCAGGCCCAAACCCTAGTAATGGAAGAAAAATCTTGCCAACAAGGCAAGTGAAACCGCCTAGCAAAATAATTTATCAATGTTAGAAGAAATTGTAAAAGCAACAAAACACTGCAACTACATCACTCGCCTAATGCATGCCGTCAAGAGAAGAACTCTAGATGGCTCATGCATATAGACCCATAGCTACATCTTCCCTTCCTTCTCTTTTCCTCTTAGGATTCAAATCTCTAGATACCTTACTTGAGAAATTATATTGCTCAAATGAACGCATGCATGCAGTGGACACGACACTGGATTCTACGTCAGTGTTAACCATCTAAATCCTATTGTGAATAGAGATTCTATGTCAGCCTTTAACCGTCTGAATCCTATTGTGAATTGAGCACAACTAAGAAACTATACTAATTAGATAGTGCAATTCCAATCAATTTGAATTGACCATTGAATTAGAAATTTGAATAATTCAATCTAGCAAAATCTTCAAATTTCACTCCACAATGGAGCAAATGCACCATAATCCCCTAATTGAATAAATTTACAAAAACACCCCTAACTCAAAGAATAAGTGAAATAGGAGAAAAAGGGAATAGAATAATGACCCTAAGGGCCTATTTGTTTGTAGGTGTTATGAGTTAGAAACCAACCCAAATGCTCGAACTTGAAGATAAAAGGCCCAAACATGTACATTAAGCCAAGTCAGAACCCATTGTTGGGCGAAGTGGGATGTGAATTTCCTAGCACTCCCCGTCATGTGCAAGCCAAACAAATTTCATGAACGGGCCAGCCACATGAGCTACACAATACATTGACTCTGATACCATGTTATGAGTCATAAACCAACCCATAAGCTCGAACTTGAAGGTGGAAGGCCCAAGCATGCATATTAAGCCAAGTCAAAATCCATTGTTGGGAGATGTGGGATGTTGGTTTCCTAACACTCCCCCTCACGTGCAGCACTAATAAATTTTGTGAACAGACCTACCACGTGAGCTACATAAGAAATTCTCTTTGACGCATTGTTATGAGTTAGGAACCAACCCAGAAGCTCGAACTTATGGGTGGAAGTCCCAAACATGCATATTAAGTCATGTCAAACCCATTACTTAGGCCATGTGAGACATGGGACTTTTTCCCAACACTCCTCCTCACGTGCAACCCAACAAATGTCATGAACAGGCCTACCAAGTGGGGTACACAAGAAATTGGCTCTAATACCATGTTATGAGTCAAAAAACAACCCAAAAGCTTGAACTTGAAGGTAGAAGGCCCAAACATGTATATTAAGCAAAGTCAGGACCCACTGTTGGCGATGTGGGATGTTGGTTTCCTAACAGTAGGGAGGAGTAGAATGAAATAAAATTGAGCATCAAATCAAGATAAAAAGAAAGTTGAGGGAGTTGGAGGGAAAATCACTTTTTTTGTCATTTTGTTGTTGTTTAAGACTACCTTTTTTGCCATTTTGTACTTTTGAAGAGTACTTTTTGTTATTTTGTGCAACTAAGTCTAAAAGTACCATTGTTTTCAGTTTGTGACAGGTGATTTTCCCTCCAACCCCCTTCACTTTGTTTTTATCTTAATTTGACACTCTAGTTATTTCATTCTACTCCTCCCTACAAAGTACGAACAAAAAAGCCCTAATAGACAAATAAAAGAACGTTCCTCCAACACACCCCCTCAAGCTAAGGCATAGATATTATTTTTAAAATGGTCCTAAAGGAATCAAAATCAATCTGACATCCATGCAAGATGTATTGGCCAATGATAACAATCACGTTCAGCTTGCCAATGGCATCTTGCATGGGGTTCCATGACAAAGCCTTAGTGAACAGGTCTGCTGGGCCTCTTCTTCTTCTTTTCTTCCTAAATGGTATGAACTTGCCTGTTCATTGCCTGTTGACTTCAAAAAAGGAGTACAGATATCCCAATAACAATCTTCTCAGGAAAGAGGTGGCAATTTGTCTCCATATGCTTAATCATCTCATGATTCTGAAGCAATATAAATATTTATTACAGGATGAGTCTATATTGAAAACCCAAGTTCTTCCATAAGGCTTTTCAACCACAATAACTCAAATGAAATGTTTTCCGTGGCCCTATACTTTGCATCTTAAACTAGAGCTTCCACAATTGTTTACCTTTGGTTGCCATATCACCACTTACCAACACCAGAAGTGCAGAATGTCCAGAAACAGATCGGCAATCATCTAATGAATCTGCTCAATTAGCACCAAAATACCCTGAAACATCAAGATGACCATGACAACCATACAAGAAACCTGCTTGGAGAACCCTTGAGATATCGCCAAATACCTTGTTTAGCTACAAAAATAACCACCCAAGGGAACATGGATATATTCAGTGCACTAGCCGTAACAAGTCAGGATGAGTAATGGTGCGATAGACGAGTTTGCTCACAATCAATTGATATATTCTCGGATTTTCCCAGGTTCTACATCACCCACTCTTAATTTCTTGTTCAAATCAAGCATAGTATCAACTGGGACTAGTACCAAAATTTCCAGCAGCCTTCAACAAGTCCAGACCATACTGCCATTGAGAATTTGAGATTGAAAGATCCACAGCACAAGCTAAACACTTAATCCTAAGAATACACTATAATGGACTTAATATCGAACACATTGCCCAAGTATGTGCTTAATTCCAAAATAGAAGAGGGATCAATACAATATCATCAATATATATAACTAAGAGAGTCACTTCTTGATGCCGTAGCAAAAACTGAATGATCTGAGCAAAAACTGAATGATCTGAATTACACCTCCAACTTCCGATAATAAATAGAGCATTACTGAATTTGTAAGACCATGCTCTAGATGACTTCTTTAATGCATAGATTGCGTTTTTCAACCCCTATACTTTCTTCTCTTCTCTAGTTTAATAAATCTTAGAGGAGGTAAACACGCAAACTTCTTTGAGGAAAATTTTTTTTCTTTAGAGATATACTGATGCAGGATAATATGAGATCTAACCTAACATGAAGAGATCAAATCTGAATGAATAATTAAAATTTAGTTATACGCAGCCCAAGTAAATTAAACAATGGATTTCAAGTAAATAACATATCCTCGGTCCAAGATGATCTCACAGATCCCGCAATAATCCCTTTTCTTGGTATAGAACATAATAGGATCTTAATGGAAGATAGAACTTCCAGATTGCTTAGGGCCAGTAATACTCATCCAATGTTTTGGTAAGGGTCTGAGGAGAAGATCTATGATGGCACAAGTCAGAGCTAGTATTTTCAAATCTGGAAGAGATCTAAATCTAACAATAGTTCAGATCTGAAATGGGTTTCAGATTTGGGATGGTTTACGGTTCAGATCTGAAGTTTGGTAACCAGAGGATTCTAGATCTGCAGGGTTCAGATCTGGGTGGTTTAGATCTAAAACAATACTAGAAGGGCTTTAGATCTGAATGGGCAATAACCAAAATGCTCTAGGAGAGAAGAAAAAAGTGGAAGAAATATCGTTACCTTTATTGGGCTCTCACCAAACTCCGATCCGGAGGCGTTAGAAGAAGAGATCTCAAGAGAAAGGTTACTCAAGAGGCTCTTGGAAGAAGAAGAGAAAGCTTCTTTTCATTCAACCTTTGAATAACATAACATGAGCTCAAGAATACAAGAGATGTCTTATATATAACTGTAAGTCAAACCAAGAAAACAAAACAAAATAAATAAAAAGAAATAACTTGGCGTCAAATACTTGGGATTCGTGCACATGGGATGTGCACACGAATCCCAAAGCACATCCCTCTAGTGCTTTAAGTCGTGGACCCCCCCTTTATATATATATATATTACATATATCATTAAAAACATGGGTCCCTTTCATATTCTAAGACTCTTTTAAAGACTTGGGCCCCTCTAAACAAACTAAAACAAAGACAAAACTCTTTTATTCTTCCCATGTGGCACCTCCCAATGTGGGGCCTTCAAGACAGTTGTGAACGTGGGCCTCCTCCATGAGATCCTGCAATATCTAGCCGTCGGATGTCTCCACCATGATGGATCAATGGTGGATTTTCAATTTCTAGCTGATCAAACCCTGGGCATTGTTCGTCCATCCAAATTAAAGCTTGATCCATTATTCTGCGCCCTCTTCTTTGATAAACCTTATAAGAACGAGAGGGATCGACGGATCTGATGTCCTCATCAAATCCCCTCGGCTGAGAAAATCGCACCTTTGGTGAGATAGAACTGTCATAGCGCTCGAAGATGTCAGGATTGAGACGCTGCAACTCATCTCGCGTGATCCATGTGCTATCATGCTGCGGCCTGCCTTGCCATTTGACAAGGAACTTTTGGATGCCTCCCTATATGGTGGAGGCCAAGTGATCATCTAATATATCTTCCACAATATCTTTCCTTTGATCTTTTGGAAGAGGAGGTGGGGTTGGGTGTGGGAAACGGTTTTGAAAGGATGTTGGCTCAAAAAGATGGCCCACACGGGTAGGTGAAGGGGAAGAAGTTGGGTTGGATGGAGTTGTTGTGGGACCCCTAAAAGGAACAAGATCCTCCACATTGAAGGTAGCACTAATACCCATATTAGGTGGAAGGTCTAAGACATATGCACTAGGACCCAACCTTTTCAATACCTTGAATGGGCCAGTACTGTGGGCCTGTGATTTCCTGGCAATTCCTTGTGGGAACCGCTCTGGCCTTATGCGGACTATGACATCATCACCCACTTGAAATTCAATGAACCGGCGATGTGAATCAGCAGATGTTTTATAACTATCATTTTGCATGTTAATTCGCTATCTGATCTCATTATGCAATGAATGAATGCGCTGAATGAATGCATCGGCTGACTCAGATGGACGATGAATGGAGGACATGGGAATGAGATCTACTGGCATTCTAGGTTTGTATCCTGTTACTGCTTCAAAAGGACTCATGCCTATGGATCTATTAACTGAACTGTTGTATGCAAACTCTGCTATTGGTAAGACAGACTCCCATGACCTAACATTCTCACCAACTAAACACCTCAAAAGATTTCCCAAGCTGCGGTTAACAACTTCTGTATGACCATCAGTCTGTGGATCGTACACAGACGAGAATTGCAATTTTGTTCCTAAAATTTTCCACAGTGTCTTCCAAAAATAGCTGGTAAATTTAACATCCCAATCAGACACGATGGTTTTGGAACACCATGCAAGCTAACAATGCGCTCCATGAAAAGTTTTGCAACATGCGAAGCATCAGAAGTCTTGGAGCAAGGAACAAAGTGGGCCATCTTAAAGAAGCGGTCCACAACAACCAATATGGAGTCATGCTGTTTACTTGTCTTGGGGAGCCCAAGCATAAAATCCATACTAAGGTCTTGCCACGGTGCATGAGGCACTGGCAATGGAGTGTATAGCCTAGTGTTTTACTTGCGCTGCTTTGCAAGTTGGCAAGTGCGATAGCGTTCAATGGAACGGGCTACATCACGCTTAAGACTCGGCCAATAAAAACGGTCATTTACAAGAAGGATGGTCTTATCACGACCAAAGTGACCACCCACTCCACCAGCGTGGAGCTCCCAAAACAAAAATTCTCTCATAGAAGTGCGGGGAATGCAAATCTGATTTCCTCAAAAGCTATAGCCATCTTTCAATGCGAACCGATCAATGCTTCGCAGAGGATTATCAGAAAGTGAAGCAAACATATTCCCGAAATCTGGACAAGAGGGGTAATCATCTCTCAAACGCTCAAACCCAATGACTTCAACATTCATGGAGTGAATTAAATTCACTTTGCAACTTAACGCATCAGCTGGTTTGTTTTCCACCCCTGCCTTGTGCTTTAAAACAAAAGTGTACTCTTGTAATAGCTCAACCCATTTGGCATGTATTCCTTTCAACTTAGATTGAGAGTTCAAGTACCGTAAGGCCTCATGATCTGAGTACAAAACAAATTCCTTCGGTAACAAATAATGGCGCCAATGTTTCAATGATTGAACTATTGCATAAAACTCTCGCTCATAGTTTGAGTACTTTTTCCGTTTTGCCTCATTCAGTTTCTTACTGAAATAAGCAACTGGGTGCCCCTCCTGACTCAAAACACCTCCTATCCCAACGCCAGATGCATCACAGGCCACTTCAAACACCTTGGAAAAGTCAGGCAAACGCATGACAGGTGCTTCAGTCATTTTGGTCTTGATCTCCTAAAAGGCTTTTGTAGCAGCTAAGCTCCAATTAAACTCTCCCCTTTTCATGCAATCAGTAATTGGAGCCATGATGGTACTAAACCCCTTAATGAATCGACGATAAAATGTGGCTAAACCGTGGAAGCTTCGTACCTCATGAATGTTGGATGAGATTTTCCATTCAACAATGGCCCTCACCTTTTCAGGATCTATAGACATACCTGCAGCAGAAACAACGAAACCCAAGAAAATCACACTTTCTGTCATGAAGGTGCACTTCTTTAGGTTTGCGTACAGTTGTTCCTTACGCAAAGTACTACAGACTTGCCACAAATGGTTGAGGTATTGCTCCTTTGTAATGCTATAAATGAGAATATCATCAAAGTAAACAACTAGGAATTTCCCTATGAAGGGCCTCAACACTTATGTCATGACACGCATAAAAGTACTTGACGTGTTGGACAACCCAAATGGCATCACTAACCATTCATACAATCCATCCTTTGTCTTAAATGCAGTTTTCCACTCATCCCCAAGACGGATGCGAATCTGGTGGTAACCACTCTTAAGGTCTACCATAGAAAAGATAGTGGCACCAGCCATCATATCGAGCATATCATCTAATCTGGGTATCGGAAACCGATACTTGACTGTGATCTTATTGATCGCTCGACTATCCACACACATTTTCCAAGTCCCATCTTTCCTTGGGGTAAGAAATGCGGGGACGGCACAAGGACTTTACTTTCTCTAATGAATCCCTTATCGAGGAGTTCATCCACCTGTCTTTTCAATTCAGCATGTTCCAAAGGGTTCATACGATAATGTGGTAAATTTGGCAATGTTGCCCCTGGAACAAGATCAATTGCGTGTTGGATGTCACGCATTGGTGGGAGTTCATTTGGTAACTCCTCAGGAAAGACATCCTGAAATTGCCGAAAGATAGGTTCCACCTCACGAGAGATGCTAGCAGTTGACTCGTTGGGAATTTCCATAACTACTACAGCATAGACAATGGGATCCTCCTCCGAGCTCTTGCTAGTCCTTCCCTCCAGATCAGCCCGGAATTCACTAGCATTCAAGATGTGTACGCCTTTTGTCTTAGCATTTGGGGCACTGGTGCTGGCTTTTTCTTCACTCTTTTTCTTGCTAGTTTTATCTTTAGGGGGTAATGGATGTAACTTCACCTTTTTATCATTGAAATTAAGACGCAGATGTTGGTGCGTCCAAAGTTGGTGACATCCAAATCATAGATCCAAGGCCTCCCTAAGATAATATGTCCCACATCCATAGGAACTACATCGCAACACAGCTGGTCCTGATAAGAGGACATGTGCAGTGGGACCAGGCAACGCTGAGTGACTGGAATGGATGTGGAATCTACCCATGACACGTGATATGGCTTGGGATGCGGTACTAGGGTCAAGCCTAAACGGGACAAATTGTTGGCAGAAACTACATTGGTGCAACTCCCACTATCAATGATACCTTATAGCTCTTATCATTGCATTTGACGTAGGTGTAAAAGATAGATGTTCTACGCCAATCCTCATTTTCTTGGAGTGTCAACGCACATCGTACTACCATCACACGTGGTAGTTCACCTTCCAATTTATCCTGTGCATGTTGATCTCCATGATAAGAGAAAGCAAATCTAAGAAAAGATACCCGATCCTCCAGATCACCACAATCATCATCACTAGGCACAAAATCCGGAAAATAGGCATCTACAGTTGGGTCACTCTCATCCTCCACATCTTCAATGCAAAGATTGCGGGAGGGGCAGTCACGAGCAAGGTGCCCACAACCATTGCAAT
Organism: Sextonia rubra; assembly: GCA_037013555.1. Classification (NCBI taxonomy): domain Eukaryota; kingdom Viridiplantae; phylum Streptophyta; class Magnoliopsida; order Laurales; family Lauraceae; genus Sextonia; species Sextonia rubra. The sequence continues at coordinate 131,762,419 of JASUAD010000001.1, forward strand.
TATGGCAGGTAACAGAGTTGCTCCATTTAGAGTTTTCACCAATAATTCCCTTGCCTTTGTTATCCTTAAAGGCGGGCGGTAAATTAGCAGGATTTCTAGGAGGTTGAACCCCAGAATTTGGTTTACCGCTCGCAGGATAAGGCTTAGAATCCATTCCCCGGTAATCACTACGCTTAGCCTGTTTGCTTTTCATGGCAGCCTCAAGGTTGAGGACTACCTCATAAATATCCTCTAGGCTAGCTGTCTTAACAGTGATTAACTTTCTTTGGAACTCTTGACGAAGACCTGTTCGGAATTTAGATATCCTACTTGGAAGGTCTTCCTGAATATTACACCGTAGGTTAAGTTCTTCAAATTTGTTAATGTATTCTGTAACAGTCATACTACCCTGCTGGAGGTTAGACCTCTGGTCTAAAAGTCTATCCTGATAGGACTAGGGTAAGTATTTAACCCGCAAATGCAACTTCATCTCATCCCAAGTCACAATGGGTGCCTCTCGTCGATTTTGCAAACCGCGCTCAACATCGACCCCATACAACCGTTCTTGGCTCACCAATTTCATTTTGGCGAATCGGACCCTTCTCTCTTCAGACATTTCATACCACTCAAAATAGTGGTCCATGTCTGATTCCCAATCGGAATAGGCTCTTGGGTCGATCCGACCATCAAAGGATGGGGCCTCTACCTTAACACTCTTCAAAACCCAATCTTCCGGGTTTCAACCTCTACCACGGGCCCTATGATTGTTTCCAATCTCAGATTCGAGATCAGTGTCATCATCACGCTCATGTCTCCTATTCCTCTCATGGTTCCTCTCATGGTTCCTATTAGGACCTCAACGATGTACATTTTCACCCTGTTGTGATCTCTCAATATTCTCAAGTCGGGTATTGATCGCCTCCTCTCAAGCTTGTGACTCTTGCCGGAGAGCGGTCAGTTGGGTCATGATGGGCCCCAACATGTCCTGGACAATCTTAGAAACCTGTTCTAGGTTCATCTTGAGATGTTCTGGTTGGATCTCTCTACCACTCCGTGTGGGCATGCAAGATGGACAACTATAATGAACAAAACTATGAATGCAATGCAGTAATGAATAATGCATATGATGACTCTAAATAACTACCTAAGCAAACCAAGTCTCTGATACAAAAATTGATGCAGGACAATATGAGATCTAACCTAACATGAAGAGATCAGATCTGAATGAACAATTAAAATTCAGTTATACGCAGCCCAAGTAAATTAAACAATGGATTTCAAGTAAATAACATATCCTCGGTCCAAGATGATCTCACAGATCCCGCAATAATCCCTTTTCTTGGTATAGAACATAATAGGATCTTAATGGAAGATAGAACTTCCAGATTGCTTAGGGCCAGTAATACTCATCCAATGTTTTGGTAAGGGTCTGAGGAGAAGATCTATGATAGCACAAGTCAGAGCTAGTATTTTCAGATCTGGAAGAGATCTAGATCTAACAATAGTTCAGATCTGAAATGGGTTTCAGATTTGGGATGATTTACGGTTCAGATCTGAAGTTTGGTAACGAGGAGATTCTAGATCTGTAGGGTTCAGATCTGGGTGGTTTAGATCTGAAACAATACTAGAAGGGCTTTAGATCTGCATGGGCAATAACCAAAATGCTCTAGGAGAGAAGAAAAAAGTGGAAGAAATATCGTTACCTTTATTGGGCTCTCACCAAACTCCGATCCGGAGGCGTTAGAAGAAGAGATCTCAAGAGAAAGGTTGCTCAAGAGGCTCTTGGAAGAAGAAGAGAAAGCGTCTTTTCATTTAACCTTTGAATAACATAACATGAGCTCAAGAATACAAGAGATATCTTATATATAACCGAAAGTCAAACCAAGAAAACAAAACAAAATAAATAAAAAGAAATAACTTGGCGTCAAATACTTGGGATTCGTGCACATGGGATGTGCACATGAATCCCAAAGCACATCCCTCTAGTGCTTTAAGTCATGGACCCCCCCTTTATATATATATATATATATATTACATATATCATTAAAAACATGGGTCCCTTTCATATTCTAAGACTCTTTGAAAGACTTGGGCCCCTCTAAACAAACTAAAACAAAGACAAAACTCTTTTATTCTTCCCATGTGGCACCTCCCAATGTGGGGCCTTCAAGACGGTTGTGCACGTGGGCCTCCTCCATGAGATCATGCAATATCTAGCCGTCGAATGTCTCCACCATGATAGATCAACGGTGGATTTTCAATTTCTAGCCGATCAAACCCTGGGCATTGTTCGTCCATCCAAATTAAAGCTTGATCAATTATTCTGCGCCCTCTTCTTTGATAAACCTTACAAGAACAAGAGGGATCGACGGATCTGATGTCCCCATCATATACCGACAAGCTTACAACACCAAAAAAAAAAAAAAAAAAAAAGAACTTCTTTGAGAAAATCATCATACAAAAATGCATTCTCCGCTTCACATTGAAGGCCAATTTAAATTGGCGACAATATTGACAGTCACCTTTTGCCAGAAGTGCAAGATGTCTAAATAATCACCATGAGCCTTTACCAGCTAATCCACTCTTATATCTAGCAAACCAAAACTTCCATCTAGATTGTACTTCACAGAAACCCAACTGCACCTGGCACATATATCTAGCAACACAACAGATTGGCCATTGGATGAGAATTAATGTACGTATTCAAAAATTTCAACATCCACTCGCAGAGATGAGAAGCATCCTACAAAACCACCTTTAACAGCACGATTGAAGAATTTATTACCATGAGGGTCACGGTTACATAGATAGTTATCAGAAATATGCATATACAATTTAAAAATGGTTACATAGATAGCATACACATCCAAAACTACTCAATTTTGAATCAGGTTGAAGATAGTCAGAAATTTTCCTTATTTTTCATTTTTTTTCATTTTTTTTCTTTTTTGCTAGGCAAGCCACTTGCCTCATTGGCAAGGCTTTTCTTTCTTCATCAAAGTTCGAACCCTAGTCTTCCCCATGACAGGAGTGGTTCCAACAGTGGATTCGGCAAAGAAGAGAAAATGTTGAACAGGAGATTTCTTTCAAGAATTTCTTGAGGTAATTTATTCACTGACAAAATTAGGTCAGAACAGCTTCAAGCCAAAGGTGTTTGGGAACAGACATACCAGCCAGAAGTGAACAGGTCACCTCAATTAGGCACTGCTTCTTTCTCTCATAAACACCATCCTATTATAGGGAATTAACGGTAGCATTGGATGTAGTAGTTCAGAATCATGGCATGTCTATGTTCATAGCTATAACAAGTGCATAAGCATCATTATGAGAAGGAAGAACACCTGATCAAAGAATGTTTGCCAAACCCAAACACCTGATTAAGACTATCCAAAAATTCAAAGATTTGTTTAATCTCTACCCTCTTTCTGTTCTTCTGGACCCTTAAGAGCAGTGAAACTGCACACTGTCGAGGAAAGATCACTCTTTCCATAACCATGAAAATTTGTGTAATACTCAGAAACAAGGTTACTAATCTCCTGACAAATCTGTCATGTCCTAGCCTTATTATTCTAGTTGGAATGCAACTCTAGCCGTATCTCATACATCTTGTAGGTAAAAGATACAACCCTTCACTTAGATATTTTCTTCCATGGAGACCAATTGATGTAGTCCCGAGGGTTAGGGCTAGTAAAAAAGTGCCAAAGCACATGTCCGCAACGCTACACGTCTCCGCAAAGACAATAAATGAGGACGCACCTCAATGGAAAAACCCAATTCTATTAATCAACTCTCTAAATATTCTGTTATTAAAAAAAAAACTCTCTAAATATTCCATGTCTTTAATGACATATAGCTAAGAAAACAAATCTTAGGGGCTAAGAACCCTAAACAAACTAGGAAACTAAGCAAACAAGAATCCTATCATAATTACAACTTGTTAAAATAAAAATAATAAGCAATAATAATTAATAAAATAAAATAGGAAAATCCCTAAACTATCTTGGGCCCTTCCACCCTACACAATTGGACTTTGAGGTCTATCCTATTCCTGCATCACCAATGGTTGCTGATGCCTCAAATTGTTAGGACTCGGGACTAGGCTTCTTATTTACCACCAAATATCCAAGATTTTCTTAGCCTTCTAAAAAACATTTCTACTGTAACCAATGAAGGTAGTCTGTGGCCTCCAACTCGGGGGTTCGTCAGAATGTTAGGATCCTCATTATTAATTGATTCATAACATGAGACAAATCTGAATCTGCCACTGCTAAACAAACAGCTTCAACTAGTTTGTTTCAGTCCAAAAATAAAATTCAAAACAATTCTACCTGGCATCTGCCACAATCACAGACTGATTAAACTTTGTGAAACACAAATCAGGAATGAGACTTGACATTCAGATACTGATATTTATTAATACATAGAGACTGCAACTGCCTTTAAACTTAAACAGACCATGAACAATGACCAGCCTTCTTCACTCCTCACTTGTTGCAGACATATAACAAGCAAATTGCAACAAGAAAATATCAACAACTGCAATTAGCAAGCTTGACTTCTTATCACTAAGGGGGTGTTTGGTTGCAGTCATTAAGAGCATTTTACAGGCTTTTAGCTTTTGAAAAGCCCAATATCCCCAAAACAGGATAATAAAGAGTCAAATAAATTAAGAGTAAACGAAATAAAATGAGGGTTGAGAGTAAAATGCACAAAATGACAAAAAGTTACTCCTCCCTAAATTATAGCTTTTTGTCAATGCCTTAGGGTAACTTTTTATCATTTAGTGCCTTTTGCTCTCAACCCCCTCCTCTTTCCTTTTCTTGTGATTCGACCCTTTATTATACTCCACTGCTCCCCTCATGCAAACAAATAAAGAGTCAAATAAATTAAGAGTAAACGAAATAGAAGGGGGTTGAGAGTAAAATGCACAAAATGACAAAAAGTTACTCCTCCTTAAATTATAGCTTTTTGTCAATGCCTTAGGGTAACTTTTTGTCATTTAGTGCCTTTTACTCTCAACCCCCTCCTCTTTCCTTTTCTCGTGATTTTACCCTTTATTATACTCCACTGCTCCCCTTATGCAAACAAACGTGCCTTTAGGAGTGCTTTAAGAAGGAAGCCATAAAAGCAACTTCTAAGAGAAGTAAGTCAGACCCAACCCCAAGAAAAATACTTTATTGCTTTAGGGGAAGTAACCAAAGGGAGCAAATCTCACACTATATTTATGCATTCCAGATCGTGGGGCCCACTAGATGCATTCCTATCATTGCAATGAGATATAAGGAAATGTTTCTTCATGAAAAAAGGGTTATGCAAAAAATCAGCCACACCAAATTATCCTAGCCTTTGATTTAACAGCCTTAAAGTTTAATGGTCTTTATACCATAGGGTGTTTTTATTTTAATGAGATTCAATCCAATACTAAGTAAAGGTTCAATGAACATAAAATTGGGAATCGAGTGAGATCATGGGTGGATAAATATGAAACAAGTTGCACTAATCAAAGGTGGCCCAAGTGGGCTCCGTAGAGGAATATGTTGCGTTTATGACTTTGTTTGGTGAATGTCTTTGAATTGATTACTAGACAAATTGACAAAGAGGCTCCTTTATTATTTTTCTTTTTTTGTTATATCTATGTTTACAAAATTGATAATTATATATTTTATCTCTAGCCAGAATGAAATTAGTGTTGATAAACTAAACTATTCAAAAAGAAGTTTTGATATGTAAACACTATCAAATATAGGAAAAAAGAGCAGTAATAATAAACTCATGTTTGTCTATCATAACCATTTATTTTTGTCATTGATTTAGTGAAATGGTAAAAGTCACAGGTGCCATGCATGATACTGCAAGTTCAAAACCTACAAGTAGCTACTCTGAGCAAAATTGCCAAAAATTAGGTCCATTTCCACTCTAGACCCTCCCAGGATGCGAGACCACAATAGGTAATGACCTTTCTTATGAAGTAGTTATGTATAATCTTTATATATGTTGCATCTATTTTTTCTTTTTTTCTTTGGTAAAATTTGTGTTATCACGTGTAACTTTGGAAGTAATGTTACGCCTATGAAGCACGGGTACCGGTACGAGTACGGTTTGCGTACACCGATAGGGCAAAATCCTTTGAAAAAAATAAAATACGGGTTCGGCTAGGTACGTCAATTAAAATTTTATATTTTTAAAAATTTTAATAATGCAAAATGCTAATAATTAAAATATGTTAATATCCTTAAATACAACAAGCCAACAATTACTTAATACCATAACAAATTCAAGCTAATGAAAAAAAAAAATAAAGCAGCAGTAAGTTTACTTTTTATATTTCATAATCCAGCATTCCTTCCTTCTTCTTATTCTTCTTCCTCCTTTTCGTTTTCCTTTTTCTTTTTTTTTTTCCCTAGAGAAGAGGGGGTTAAAAATGGGTTAGGGCTAAAGCCTTTTTCCTTTTAAGTTCGTCGAGAAGGGTTAGGGCTAAAGTTAAAAATTACATTTTTAGCCCCTTCAAACACTTACAAAAGTTTTTTATAAAAAACACTTACAAAAGTACTGGGTATGCGCCGATCCCATACCCACAAAAGTACCCACCCCATACCCACAAAGTCAAAACATGCCGAGTACATTTAACCACATTTGGTGCATTTTTTATAGTCCCATGTACTCGTACCGGGTACGCACCTAGTACGGGCACATGCATATTTTGGAAGTTCCCGTGCTTCATAGTGTTGGGCAAACACCTAAGCTGTTTTGGTTGCAGCCCACATTGAATGACATTATATGAGGCCATTTTATAAACTTACCATTTAGAATTATTTATTATCATAAAATTTAATATATTATTTTTTTATATAATTTAATATATTTTTTTGTTGAGATTTTAATATATTATTTTTAGTTATAAACTAAAGTTCTTTTATTTTTTATGTCTTAACCAAACAACCTAAGTGCTTTTGCGAGCAAAAAGCATGTCCAAAAGCTATGCTAACCAAATTATATTTATTTGCAAAGTTACTTTGAATAAGTAGCTTCTAATAAGATGCTTTTGAAAAAAGCACTTTTTACTTTTAAAAAGCCTAACACCCTAAGGATGTGTTTGGTTAGGCTTCTTAAAAGTCAAAAGTGCTTTTCTAAAAATATCTTATAATCTTATTAGAGGCTATTTTCTTAAAGCAACTTTTTAGAAGAAAAGGTTGTCTAGTTAAGATGAATTTTATGTTAGCTTTTTATCGAAAAACATCGAAGGTTGTTTGATAATGATATACACAAAGTAGCTTTTAACATATGATAACTAATTACTATATAAAAAAAATTTATATTAAAATTAATTACACTACATAAAACCTTTATAGGTAAAAATGGCCTCATAGAAAATAATGTGTTGCAAGGCACATGTCATGTGGCATCATTGCTATCATCATTATCTCATAGAAAAAGAAAAACAAAAAATGAGTTAAAACCTACATCATTTAGTTCTCAAAACTAAAACATACAACTCTATTCTTAGGGCGCATCTCCAAAACCAAACCACTTGAACTTAAGAACTTTTTGGGGTTTTGATGATACAAGTGCCCTAAGACCTGACTTTTGCCTTAAAGGTGTTAACATGTTAAAAATTCATGCTGGATGGTTCATACAACAAAGGACAATGCAAAAATGATAATTTTGCCCTTATAGTGTGCAATACGATATGCTTGTAGGATATCACATAATATTCATTGGTAGATTATCCTACACACTAGAAAATCACCTAGATTCACATTTTTCCCTTACTCAAGAAACTTCCTTCTTTTTGCATCATTGGGTAAGTAGGATTTTGCGCAATATCCCAAAATTATAGGATATCCGTGTAAGGGCAAAATTGTCATTTTTATACCATCATTTGTTCTACAAACTATTCTACATGGATCTTCTAAATGTCAACACCTACAAGACAAAACTCAAGTCTATGGGCACCTGTATTGTCAAAATTCCAAAATTTCACTTCAATCAAAGCTTGGCTCACTATTAGATTTATCAAATATAAAACACTATAACTTTGCCTACTTTGGTTTATGTATGTTTAATCAAATGAGATAAGACTCACTTGCCTTATAGAGCGAAACAAAACCCAACACCAATATATACAATGATCTTGATCTTGAGTGGTTTGGATTTCAAAGGTAGTCCCCACGGATGGATAAGAAAACAGGAGAGCAAAAAAGGGAAACTCCACGCTTCCCGCCATAGCTTCTCTTCACTTCCTGCATGAGCAAAGAAGTGCTTACCAAAGCAAAGTGGGTCGACATTTATTTTTCCAACAAGCTAATTTCAACTTCTACTTCTTTAAAATTCCTACTATCCAAACATGCATTTTTAGGGCTTTCGGCCTTTCAAAAGCCAATAATCCAAAAAGGAACTTCTGAGGAAGCCACCAAACACATCTGCAACCAATCTACCAATGGCAAAGTGTAAACAACCATATCCAACAACAGAAAACTGCAGACTCTTCTTCAGATATCGACCCAGCTAGCAACAGCAAATCAGAAATTTGATAGAACAAAAGGCATTCTCTTTACAAGAGCAAAGCGGCTGAAATCAGAAATTCATTCATCTGGCACCATCCTAGAGGGAACAGATCTCTAGGATGACAAAACAAAAGGAGACACAAAAAAGTAACAAAACCCTAGCCCTAGAAGCAATGAATTAGAACAGGAGGAGAAGAAGAGGACCTGGCGGTATAGAGCTTCGAGGAGTTCTTTGCTTGCAGTGTCGAGTGGGCCCACAAAGATGCAGGAAGGGCCTTGAGACAGGGCCAGCGCTGATGGGTGAGACCTCCGCGCTCTGCAAGGGAAGACGCCGCCGCCGCCGCCGCCGCCGCTTACGCGGGGGATCTTCCAGAGGCGGCGGCAGATGGAGAAGAAGGAAGAGGGCACTGCTTGTTGCGTAAGTGCTCTCGTGAGCTTGGATGCGGTCACGTGAGGGGGAAAGGGGCACGTGCAGGCCATAGGAACTGCAATTTGTAGGAGGAGAAAAAAGAAGAATCCAGGGACGGTGGAGCTGTAGAGTGAGGTTGCGGCTTTGAAGGATGTGGTATTACTAAACTGCCCCCTGTTTGGCATTAATGCCAAATCTCACTTTTGACGTCCAAATGCCACCACAAAGGGCAACTTATTAAGCTATTAGTATTAATGGAAAATCATTGCCAATGAGCAGTCAGTTGCATAGTATATATAAGAATTAAGTTGTTGGAAATTCATGCCATTAGTGGTTTAAAAGGAAGAGCGCAATTCAATATACTACAATAATCATGAAATAACCTCCCAATGGACACCAAATCAAGAAAATAAAAAATGAATGTCCATCCATCACCCTAACGATTTTATTACAAAAGAAAGTCAATGTCTCATCCATGTGTCTCAACTTTATTTTCTTCACCCCCTCACCTCTTTAAATGTTTTTGGGTGGAACTCATTTGAATGTGAATTCTTATGTTTGCACTCCTTTATATATTTCTTAGACAGTCCGTAGAGCAGGAGGAAGAGAGGGAGGTAGTGGGGATAGGAAGCATGGGTTAACGGGGGTGCTTAGGTTAGGTCGAGTTTGAACATCGGTATATGCCGAACCAAACCTTTTTGTTTTGCTGATGAAGTTAGAAAAATGTCGACCTAAACTTCAAAAATATTGGATTAGGTTAACTACAGATTGGGGAAAGACATAAAACATAATCTAACTCAGGTATGTTTTAAGTCATATTGGCTAGTTGAATAGATTGCGTGGACGCAAATCGAACCCAACACTTTCATTAATTGAGCGTTTATTACTGACCTATACCCGAAATTATCAAGTTGGGTTCGAGTAGGTTGGCAGGTGTTGAGGGTAAGTAAGATGGCAAGAATTAGCGGAATTATTCTCTAAAAATTTTCAAAGGCCTTCAAATTCTCGTCAAAAGCTCTGTCATTGTACTTTCTTGAACGTTACTCTAGAAAAAAGGGAAAATTTTGAAAAAAAAACTTCTGAAATTCTCAATTTATAGTCCAGGGAATAACTAATACTAATGTTTTTGAAATTATTTTAGTGAAACACACAGTTCAGGGAGACAAGGTCAGACAAGAATTTGAAAATTCCAGACAGGGTGAATTTCAACTGAAAATTCAACCTGTCAAACAAAATGTTTCCATCCTGTTTTGTGGATCCACAAAAAAAGGTCTAGTTTGATACTCATCAGAAGTTCTCCCCATTCGTAGTCATTGTAAAACGACCCAAATCAAGTACTCCGACCAATGAAAAAAGTGCTTCAGCATTTTCATGTGAGCTTCAAACTTGCCCAGCCCAAGTAGCAGCACCCTTAGATTACTTAGCTCAAAATCTAATTTGAACTCCCAGTGGCTATGGTTTGTAGAGAAGTATTCCCTCTTCTTTCTTTCAACCGACTTTCAAATAGATAACCCACATGCTGAACATTTAAACTTGTTCTGATCCTCCCAACTCCATTACTCTGCACGCAACTCCATTGCTCTGCACTCAAACCTGTAAATTCTTTTGATCTGTAAGCCATAATGGCAAAGAACAAAACAACAGCCACACCCTAAACTTGGTGACTCAGGCCATCCATACTCATGAGTCCTGAAGTAACACTCAAAACTGATTCACCTGCAAATGGTTTATGAATATCCAAAGGAGCCCCTAGGTATGCACAATCAGACTTCCCTGAAAAGGAAATAGCATGGAACATAATTTCATTGCTTCCCAATTGGAACAAATTACTTGTTGCCCTCGAATGAAATTCTCCATTCAAATCTAGTGAACCGGAGTTCTGTGGTATTCAACAAGAAGCTTGTCAGCTAAACTGCAATAACTAATTCATTTTTGAGTCCCAACCATATGTCAGACTGATTAAGAAAACTCATGTAGATGCACCATCCTCTAGGCAACAAATACTTGCATTTAACTTCATGATTGGAGTCCATGGAAACCATCAGGATCAGGGTGCTGATATGTTAGATCTGCACAATGACATAGAAGGGTAATGTTAAATACCTTACTGTCTGTCTGTCAACTTCTCTGTATTGAAGGAATTTGATGCCCAAGGAGCTTCTCAAAGTTAGGCAAAGAGAGCACTGGTGCTCCAGTCATCCTCTTTTTCACCAATACTAATCTTGCCTTGGATCATGTGGATCCGTAAGTACCCTTCAAGCAATTGGTAACAAATGCCATCATGCAATTTATGGAACAAGATAAAAATTCACAATCCCCTACACAATATATATATATATAAATAGATAGATAGAGAGAGAGAGAGAGAGAGAGCACAAACGTATTTTCAGCATTAACGAGGCCAGATTACGAAGCTATGAACACTCTTCAGCATAAGCTGAAGCTTCCTACTTCTGTTAAATTTGATGACTTGAACAAAACTTTAAGAGCACAAAAGTTGACGACACAGAAGCATTAGTCTACTTCTCATAACGGCAGTGTTTCTTTAGATTCATGAACAATCCTCTCCTTCCAAGCATATTTATGAATACTTATATGCTTCAAGCATTCCATTAATCATTTCCTGACTATACATGAGGATGTTGTTGAAAATAAAAAAAGAACACAACAAATTTTGCCAACAAAAAGATGCAAGACCTGACTTGTAGAGAACATAAAATGCAACTTTAGGCTCAACACTAGGTCTTATATGAATCCATTGACAGCCACAGTGTAGGTCAGTCTCGGAGAACACCTCTGAGACATGAGATCTACACACATCATACAAACATGAAATGGTAGGCATAAATTATTTTTTCCTTGTAATCAGAAAAAGAGAGTACACTAATAGAGAGAGAGTACGGATTTTGTATACAGTAAGAGTCGGGACCCAAAAATGTACCAAGTGTACCCATTCCAATCCAATAGGCAATAGCAACAGCAAAAAATTCCATAAAACACTAGATAACACTTCAATATCCTTCATATTTCCCATGTCGTCTAAAGAAATGTGTTTTTGACCCACAACTTGCATATTAAAAATGACGACTGCCAGACTGCAAAGTTGCCTTATTTCTGCCACTGCTGAGGAATGCTTGTGACAACATGAAGATGCGATTAACACACACCTAATAGGATTAGATGAATTGCCTTTCACAACAAGCTTACAACAGGTCTCTTGAAAATGGCGCAAGACCTCCCAGCCCCAGAACATGAAGTCTTACGTCATTTGAGTCTTTAATTCCTATTAGTCCTAACAAAACAATAAAAAAAGGACTGCTCACACCAACCCATTTTCCTGATCATTGACACCACCAAAATCCCCACTACACTTGGCTTAACATCAAGCTTGAAGCACCATCCACAGTTGGCAACCACTTTCACAGCCTTATGCAAGCTCAAAGGACCCAAACCCAATGCAACCTAGCTCAAGGGCAACATGGATGCACAAGCAAGAGAAAGACCTTCCATAAGCAAAGTAGTTATTTTTAAGTTGATTTAAATATGAACTTTTGATTTTAGATATTTTCTTTTTAACTTTAAGTAAAAAAGATTAGTTTCAATTATTTATTTATTTAATGTTAAAGGGTGTAGTTTAGATTTCTGGGATTCTATCTCTTTCTTCCTTTTTCTATATATTTATGTATAGGAAGAGAAGGAGAAAGTTTTTTAGATTAGAAGTTGATTTTGATAAACATAAATTTTTGTAGGTTTTTTTACAGGACTGGTTGTGGACATTAAGCAATTGCTCTCTTTAGGCTGCTTCTAGTGGCACTGAAGTTGAAAGATCACGTTTGGATTTAAATAGATGTGGGAGTGATCTAAGCGAGATCTCAGCATCTTTGCAGTTTTCTTCTGAGTTTAGACAGCAAGTTAATCCCCTCCATTAAGGTAAACCCAAAATTGATTTCTTCTTGTTAGTTCATCTCTATAGATTCATTTGGTAGACAAAATATTATTATTTTGGGAATAAGTTGGGTTGTTTGGCTTTTCTGTGTGACCCTTCATCAAACTTGAGCCCCAAGGATCTCATCGGTTCTTGGTGTGCATCATCTGGTATCAGAGCAAGTTGCAATCCCATCAAGGTGACAAAAGAATGTGTTTTTTTTTTAAATGATTGTAACAACCTGTCTGCAAAGCTATGCTTGAATCATTGAACAGACATCCTCCTCTTCGATTGGTAGGAAGAGGACTATGTTAGAATACATGCAATATTTGAAGAGATCTGTGATTGCTTAGATGGAGTAGAGGAACATGCAGATAGAATGATGCAGATTCCTAAAATAGAGATGGCAAATGATCCTCCAAATGATGATGCTCATATAATGAAAATTGAACCAAAAGATCCTACTATAGAAAAAAGAAAAAGAGGAAAGAATACACTATCGTAAGTTCTGAAGCCACACATCTAGAAGACTGCATACAAGCTCATGGGCAAGCTTATTTCATGCAAGCAAGACCAATGCAGATCCAAATATCCTAGCCCAATGCAACTTGCATGGCCCAACATAGAGTCACATATAAATATGGACACACAAACAAGTAAAAGACCTTCCTTAAGCAAAGCATTTATTTTTTAAGTTGATTCAAATCTGAACTTTTGATTAAGAAGTTTTCTTTTTCTTTTTATCTTTAAGTAGATAAGATTAGTTTCAATCAAATTTTTTAAAAATGAAAAATGATAAAACAGCTGTAGTTTAGATGTTTAGGATTTTATTTCTCTCTTTCTTTTGCCATATGGAATTGAAGTTGATTTTGAGAAACGTAGGTTCTATGGGTACTCCTATAAGAATCCTTGCAGGTGTGAAGCAATTGCTCTCTTTGGACTACTTCTTGTGAAACTGAAGCTGAAAGACCAACCTTAAATCTAATCAGGCATGGAACAATCGGGGTGAGATCTCTATGTCTAGGCAGTTTTCTGCATGGAACAATCGGGGTGAGATCTCTATGTCTAGGCAGTTTTCTAGTGAGTTACGGAAGCAAGTTCATCCCCACATTAAGTTAAATGGACCTTGAATTCTTGTTAGTTATCACTATTGATTTATTTGGTGGGCATAACTTTTGAACCCGTTGGGTTGTTTAACTTCCTTATGTGACCCACCATCAAAGTCGCAGACCCTACTCCCAAGGATCTCGCGGCCTCTGTCTGTTTCACAGACTCAAGAGAACTTAGAAAGAACCCCACGTGAGTGGTGCCCCATTACTAATGAAGTTTGATGATCCTACTCCTTGAAAGCAGAATTTGGATTACCTTAATGAAGACTTAACTATCGAGTATAGACAAATATACGCTATTCCCATCTTTCTTCACTATCAACAGAGCTTGGAGCCTCGCACAACAACAGGAGTCGCAAACTTTAATTGGTAATTCCTATCATTGCCACTGCACTTTTTCCTGCTCACTATGATTCCTTTAGTGGTGGACTTGGTATGACTTTTCTTTTCTTTTTTTGGGTGTGTGGGTGTGGGTGTGGGTGTGGGTGTGTGTTGGGGTGGGGAGGGGTGGGGGGGTGGTTTGTGGTAAGGAATTTTAGAACTCACTCAAAATTATGTGAACTTGGGTGCTCTTCATGGGAGAAATCCATTCAACAATTCTGCTAAACTTGCAACCATAAGGTCCTCTACTTTAAACCTTAAATTTTTTGGACACCTATGGACTTAAATTTTTTCGACACCTATGGACTCAAATTTTTTGGACACCTATGGAGTCACTTCTCTGGATACTAGGAATTGCACAGGATATAGTAGGCTCCTATGGACTCTTCTGAAAGCCAACATTCTACATGCTGAGGGTGGGAATAGAACTCCACCTTGGAAAGTTGAAACTTGACACTTCCCGCAAATCTACATTTTTCTCTTTCACTGTTGCATAGATGCTCTTCATGGAAGGTTAGATAGATACCTGAAGTTTAATAAAATTGGAAAAGTTATAGTAATTCAAGAAAATGACCCTAGCTAGAAGCCTTGAAGTCCCATTTATAAAGTTTTATGAGCACTAGATGGTTGGCAATTGTATCCAGAAGGGAAGGTAGAAACTGAATTTTATTGTAAAAAAAAAAATTCACTCTACGCAAATTTCAATACACATTTAAGTAGAAAAGTCCTTCCATTCTCTCGAGTCTAGAAGAAAGAAATTCTGGGACTAGAAGGGCATTAAAGCTAATCAGCCTCCAGATGATTCTTCAAGAGTAAGAGAGGGTGCTTGGATATTTGAAAACTTTCAAGATCTAATGTGGTTTCTAGAAGGGATAGTTCTATAATCTCACTTGGGGATATTAGCTATACTAATTTTCCAAAAAAAAATGAGTGCAGCTTAGCAACAAAATGCTAATAAAGATGAGAATTGGGTAGAACAGCTAAAACAAGAGTTACTTTTTTATTCATTATTTTTTTCATTTTTGAATGGGACATACCTAAAAATCTCAGAAGTTAATCTTGCACAACCCATCTTCTCACAAGATTACAACTGCATGAGACATAGACCAAAGCAAATCCATCCGACAGGTTTTTGCTTAGGAAGTAAGGGGTCATTTGAATCCAGGACTTCGATTACCTGTTTCCAGGGTTACTGATTTTGAGTTGTGTGGTTCCAAGTACCGTTTATTTTCTCCTTTAATTTACCTGTTTCGCGATTTACTCTAAAACCCTGTAACTCAACTGAAAACTTGCTTCTGCATATAAAAAGTGAACATTCAATTATTGAGGATATAAAAAAAAAAGACATCATAAAATATTTTACACACACATATATAGCCAGCAACAAACAGCTCCACCTGGCTTGCACCTGCTTATAGTAGTATAATACAAAAATACATCAAAAGGGTAAATACAACACATTTTACAATAAACAAACAGGTTTATTCATATTTAGTTACAAGATGTCATGAGACGCCACCTGAATACTTGTTCATCTTCTTTACAACAACTATAATACAAATACATTAAAGAAAACAAATACCAAAAATAGTAACATGAAAATCCCACATGCACTATTTCTGCGAACTCTGGTATAAGCAAACCTATCTAGCTGGAATTTTCTGAAACAATCTTCTGCTTCACGTAATGTTGGAAAGGAGCAATGATATGCTCCTTTATATCCATTCACCTGTTTATGACATTCTTCCCACGATGTGTATATGCCAGGTTGGCGACCTACAAATACAACATAGAGCTTTCCACCCATACCTGACAATACAATAAGAAATTTTGATTTCAAGTATTTGAATCTTTCAAATTCATAAACATGCTGAGCAGAAAATAACACCATGATCTCAATTACAGGTAAATCACTCTTCACATTAATGTGCAACGCCACATAAAATGTGCACGCATATAACAATCCACAAATCCATTTTCAATCAAACACAAAATGGCAGTCATCCACATGACCTCTAAATTTTAATCACATCACCACAAGTCCAATAAGCATTAAGGTCTCACATAGATCATTGGAACTTGGTTGTCTTGCATGTCACCAGTAATCTATTTTGCATATAACTTTGATCATTTGTAATTGGTCACGGGAAAAACAAAATAACTATGAGTCAAGCGTAACTCAACAAATCCAAATGTATAACCCATTATTTACAAATACACTCAGTTTATAAAGATGAAATCAGGTGCTGTTTGGATTGCATGAAGCTCAGATAAGATTTTGCACCCTCAAAAGTTGTCAGCTTAATTGTGTGGGTTTTGTGGGTGCAATCCGGAGAATTAGGCCTGTTGGGTCAAAGACCACAGCGATACCCATGTCATCAATAAAAAACAGTTGTCAGCTTAAAATTGAGGAAAAAAGAAAATTAAAATAATAAAATAATACATATATAGGTCATTCTTCCTGTGCAGATGTCTCGCACCGTGCCAGAAACCAGGTGACCCCCCCCCCCCCCAACTCCATCCCAATGTCACAGATCCCATGGATTGACAGTTGGGTTGAAATATTAAACAAAAAAAAAGTGATGCATCCTAAAACTATTGAACTTGAGGGGCATGGATTAACGAGTTAGGATCTATGACGCACAGATACTTCAAAATGGGTAGCATATCCCATATTTCACTTTTTGGTGTAAAATCCTTGTCCATGGCATGTCTATGGTGTGTGTGGCATATCTGGGCATCATAGGTTAGGATGGTGAAATTTTGTATATGGGCTAGTCCCATTTGTATCTTTTGCTCCCCTACCTCCCCCTTCATTGGTGGGGAGTCAGGTGGGCCCCATGGGTTATCTTGCACGATCTACCACGTGATACTGTATCCCCACAGGAAAAGCGCCCATATATGTACAAAGTTGGACTTGTGGCCCTTTTGACGTTTGGAATTCTCTAAGTTTCAAAATTAGAAATGCTCTTGAGAGATTAGCATTTGCGGAATTCCACTAATTGGCAATAAGAACCTACGAATTTTGAATTCTCCCAACACGAATTCTACCAATCAAGCCCAACGGATCTTCACTCATTACCACAGTTCCTGCCTACGATAAAAAGAATGGCCCAGACTTACATTACGCAACGAAAAGGGGAAAAAAGACAACTCCATTCATAACTCATAAGTCTTCTCTCCCCAAGTAAAATAAACTCACTACATCACCCCAAAAGTACAAGTGTTATGATTACTTTGGGACAAAGAATTGATCAATTTGTATACAAACCAACAAATCCTCCTTATTGAGGTCATGTTTGGATGATTAATTCCAATTAAAAATCAAAGCTTTGGGGTCCAAACTCCAAATTCAACAACAGGGATACCCACTGAATCCCTTTTCCTCCAAACAAAACTTTCCAGAGAAATCCATAACAACCTACCATTAAATAAAAGCAGTCCAAACAGAAATGCACCCAAATTTCAAAATGCAACCCAAAACTCTCAAGATCAGCATTTGGGGAATTCCACTACCATATTTTCTATGAAAGATGGAATGGGATACCTTGCCCAAAGCAGCAAAGGATAGGGTGGTGTGAAATCAAAGAGCGCCAGTTCTTGCAAACGCATTTACAGCGGAATATGGACTTGAGTGGCATCCTCCGCAGAATCTCCACCGTCAGATCATCATTCAATTGCACCATTGCTTTCCTTTCCTTTCCTTTCCTTTCCTGGCTCTTCTCTCTTCTCTTTCTTCTCTTGTCTTGATTTTTATCGCAGAAACAAGAGACAGACGTCACGTGGTCTGTCAGTTGAGAGAAGTCTAGAAGCGTTAATCACGGTACCCACTAACGTGTCATTGTTGGCAGATGATTGAGATGATGATTTTTTGCCAAGTCTCAAATTACGGCTGTAGTAGATATGAGAAGGGGCCCATTGAGTATATGTTTTTTGACACTTTTTTGACTTGATTAGTGATTTTTTTTTTTTTTTTGTGAGAACTTGATTATTGAATTGAGGTGGGATTTCAACGCTCTGATTTAAGCTTGGATGGTGACAATGAGACTGCTTAAATGGGCTCGACGTCAGGATTGATGACCATGCCTTTCTATTTTGTGTTTTTTTATTTTTGGTTTTGTTAGAAGGACTCGATGCATTCACACTCATACTGCTAGCCATCATGGCAGGGTATTCAACTGAGAATTCTAAATTGTAAATGTTATTTTTAATTTGAGAACTTTGGAATTCTACTTTTGAGCGTATTTGGATATGTGGTGCATGATTTTATTATGAGGGATGTATTTTTAGTAATTTGATAAAGAATTTTTTAACAACTTGATAGAGAGTCTTTTGAATTTTATTTTATTGTACTCTGGTATACTCTAGTCTAGTAAATATCTAGATATGGCCTTAGGGCCATCTGTGCCAGCTTCCTGCATCATTTCCAACCTTGGGAGGTATAATGGCGGGGCAAGACACCGATTTTTCATATCTGTGAATTTATCAATGCACCAAACAAAGACCCATTCCTATTTCTTTCCGCATGATCATCATCTGCACAAACAAAAACTTGATTGGCAGTGGAGTCATGAGTTGCATAAGAAATGTTCATGAAATTTTTTAAATAATTAAAATAAAAATTGTTAATAACCATTATAAAGAATGCATCCCCCCCCCCCCCCCCCCCCCCCCCCCGGCCTGGGTTCAAGCCACTCCCCAAATTTCTCTTCACTTTGTATAAAGAAGAGAAATTTTAAGAATTGTTACATTTTCTATTTTTTTAAAGGGCTCTCACTCTATTCTAAGCAACCATTTTCGTGATTCAAATTTGAGACGTTAAAGTCTACTCTCATACTAAATGTTGTGGACTTAACTGCTAAAGCAAAAGCCCTAAAATTGATGAAATGCATCAAATTAAAGCTTATGAATATTTAGGACTGTAATAGAGTTCCATCGGTCTTTGCCGCTTTTGGTGTATTGGTTTAGTCTATAATATTTTTATATTAAAGTTGACCTCCACGTTTAAAGTTCGAGTCACATAAAGGATTACCTAGAGTAAAGCAAGAGCCATCCTTAAAAAATACAGAAAAATAGCTATTTACCGTCAGAGTGAAAGTTGCCACGGAAAGAGCTACTTGAAGTAGAGTGTGAGCTGTCTCAAGAGAAAAAAATGACTACCTGCCATCAAAGTGAGGGCCACCGAGGATGTCAGCTACGAAAGCATGGTTGTCTGTTATGATCTTAAATAATTATAAGATTTGATTTAATGCGTTCCATCAATATGATACCAAATATTATAGACTTAACCAAACACCAAAAGCCATAAAACTGACGAAACGTGTCAAATCAAATCTTATAACTATTTAGGAGCCCCTCCTCAAATTCTCATTCTTTCAAGGAAGAGAGAAGTTTACCCAACAATAAAAGTTATCTCTATCTTTTCCTTTCCCTAGGAAATCTAAAAGTAACAAAATTATTCTATCCCCTTTTCTTGTGGAGGTAATTTTGCTTGATGCTCTCTTTACATTTTTTAAGTAGGCTTCTCACATACCCACTTTCCTGGAGTACAGCTTTATTAAAATTAAGAATAGGGTTCACTTACAAAAGTGAACATAAACTCAAAATGGGAATCATCAAAGATCTTTTGAGTAGGGGCCCAATTAAGAATCTAAACCTACTAAAGAAATGATCTAATTTCTATGAATATTTTGACTCAATACAATCTAGGCCCAACATCAAATTAATTTATATGAAATATTTGAATTGTTTTGTATTATTCTATATGAGATATCATTCTGAAAATGGGTCACTTGTGTTAAATAGGTCTCTGAGTTGAATTCAATGGAGATTATATTACATGGGGAAGCTATTTTATCAATGATTTAAAAATTTCAAGTGGGCCTGCTATTGTAGAACTCTTTCATGACTCTCTCTCTCTCTCTCTCTCTCTCTCTCTCTCTCTCTTTTCCCTTTATTTCTACTACATAAATAATATTAGGGTCTTGAAATCATTATTGGGCCACAAAAACTTACCCCATTTTAGAAGGCAAAATTCACTCCAATACATTATATGCTTACTGTCAGATTGATTTCCGGTTCCGCCAGAGACGTCCTTCTAAATGAGAACTTCTCGGAGGGGCAAAACCATAACTTCGAGTGGATAATTTTGGTTGTGTTTTTGGCTTTATATTAACAAATTATATGACTCTTTTTAAAACCTAAAACAACTTACTCAACTTTGTTTTTCCATCTTTATCTTAATCATCCTCACACACGTGGTGTGCAGCAGAACTAAACCGGTGAAATAGAGTTGATGTATTTTTGAGGATTTTACAGAAAAAAGTTTTAAAAAGATTAGGCCCAATTTATTAATATCCACGGATTGGGTCAATTGAGCTCAAATTCATAATATATATATATATATTTTTTGCATGAGTAACGCTAGCTGTATATAGAAAAAAAAACACAAAACGAAAAAAGGAAGAAGAGAGAAGAGAGAAGAAAGAAGAAAGAAAAAAGAAGAGACAAAGAAATGACAAAGAAGAGAGGGGAAAGAAGAGAGAAAAAGGAAGGAAAAGAAGCAAAGAGAGAGGGGAAGAAAAAGAGGAAGAAATGAAAAAAGGAGAAGAAAAAGAAAAGAAGAAAGGAAAAAAAAACCTTAATCCATTGCTTTTTCCTCTCTTCTTCTTCTTCATTTCTTCCTCTCTCTCTCTTCTTCTCCATTTCTCCTCTCTTCTTCCTTTCTTCTCGGCATTTATTTTCCACAGGGCTGAATTTTTTTTTCCTTTTTCTGTAAGGCTGAGTGATGCGTGCAAAAAAAAAAAATATATGCAGAGAAGAAATGAAGAATATAGGAGAAATAAGAAAGGAAAAAGAAGAGAGGAGGAAGGAAATGAAGAAAAAGAGGAGAGGAAGAAAGGAAGAAAATGAGGAGAAGAAGAAAGGAAGGAAAGGAAGAGGAAGAGGAGAGGA
The DNA here is from genome assembly GCA_037013555.1 of Sextonia rubra. Taxonomy (NCBI): domain Eukaryota; kingdom Viridiplantae; phylum Streptophyta; class Magnoliopsida; order Laurales; family Lauraceae; genus Sextonia; species Sextonia rubra. Next base: position 131,783,680 of record JASUAD010000001.1, read on the forward strand.
AAAATAGAAGAGATTAATATTAAAGGTTTTTTTTCCTTTCTTTTCTTATTTGTCCTCTCTTCTTATTCCCTTCTTCTTTCTCTTTTCTTCTTCTTCCTTTCTTCTTTCTCTTTTTCTTCCTTTCTTCTTCTCTTCTTCTTCTCTTTCCTTCATTTCTTCTCTATCCTTTCTCCTATCTTCTTCTTCCTTTCCCTTCTTTTCTTCTTCATTTTTTCTTTATTCTCTCTTATTCTTTTCTTCTTTGCGTTTTTTTTTCTATATACAACTCAATCACACATGCAAAAAGAAAAAAAAAATTTTTGTGCCTACAATATGTTTTCCATTAAAAAAATCGACCACAGAGTCTTGAGATTTTTAATTTGACCAATTACCCCTAAATCGTGTTATCGTGTCCCCTCATCTCTATTTACTTCTTCTTCTTTTCTCTATGAAAATGATGGTTGAATTGATGAGAAGCAGCATTTAATATTAACTACTTCTTGGCAATCCAGCGGCATCCCCTCAAGTACAGTCAAATAGAAAAACAAACATATAAATCATTTTTTTTGGGTTTGTAGTTTCGTGGAGAGAATCTGAAATTCTGAATACAGACTGCTTCGGGCAAGAAAACGCTTTGAATATTGTTTATGGCTTTTCTCTTTACTACAGAAAGCATGTGATCTGTAGAACCTTTCTTGAGCAAAGCGGTGAGATGACAAGGCGTCGGTCCTTCAAATGCGAGAAGTTAATCTCTTTCCATAATGCCATTGTCAGGAGGAGTCCCAAATGGGTCACGTCAGGCCAGCAGCGGGTTTGGACTTCAGACCCCCAACACACACCCGATCCCTTTTCAAAATGGGTTGAGATTCTTCAATCTGCACTCATATAGAGTCGGATCGGGTTGGCCTACCCAATCCCCGCATTATATTATAGTTTAGATCAGGTCAGCCCAAACTAACTACTTTACTTGAATATTGCAGTTCTCTATTCTTCTTCTTCTTCTTTTCTTTTTCCTTTTAAAGTGGATTCATGGATTATATTATTACAAAGAAACAATATATTAAGAGAAAATATATAATAGATGTGCAAAGCACAATATATTTATATAATAAAAGTACAAATTTTCCAATGCCCCCCACTCCACCCAAGTTTCGCCCTTGACTATACTCAACTTTATGCATATGCTGCTTCTTAATTGACCAATATTTTGCTTCATTTATCATAATTAGCTGATAATTTTGGTGTAAAAATTTTAATTAGCTTGATAGTTTTGTTGTAAACCATTTATTCAACATTGTCCATACGCACTGATCACAAAATACTTTAGAAGTAAGTTTGCACTTAAATTAACAACATCAATTTTAACTAAATTGACTGAAATTTAGTAATCTTTTTACATCAAAACCTTAAATCTAACCTAAATGACGATAGTACTTCATGATTGTTCGTTTAAATTTGTAAAAGTTTTGGGAGGATTCACAATTAATGAATTTACAGAAAATATAAAAAGAACTATTTTGTAGAAAAAGTTGTATTTTCACACATTTCTCAAGTTCATTTTTTCATGGGATTAGTTGTTCTAGCTTTGTGGGACGCAAGTTGTTTACAATGCGCTTTTACGACTCCTCATTCAGCCTTAGACGACCTCAGGTTCAAAAAATGCTAAAAAATCGTAGAAGACACAGTAAGCCGGCAATTTACGGTTAGAATACAGTAGCATCACTTTCCGCTTTTCCTTGAAACTCCGACGGAAACTCTGCAGGTATGATTGCCAAAACTAGGATGTCTGTTTGAACGGGCCTTTGATGGCAATTAGGCAATATTTGAAAACTATCACTTGTTTTTCTCAGAACTGTCGAGTCAAATCCCAAAGGAGTCTATCACTTCTGCTTTTTTTTTTTTTTTTTCAATGGTGTGTCCAAGGTTGCCACTATGGGTTTGATGTATGGTAAGATAAAACAAAGTATACAACAAAGTCTTTGACATCTAAATTTGTTGTTGGGTTTATGTCGTGTATTATGAGTAGATTGGTTCTCTGGGTTAGCCAGGACTGAGCTTATAGTCAAGGGAATTTTGGAACTTATACTAAGGCTTTTTTGGGGGCCAAGACAACGAAAATTATATATGTTATATAATTTGTAACCGTAGATTTAGCTAAAGAGAATGTCCACACTTGCCCGTAGTGTTTGACGCCGCATAGGAGAGACGATGAAAGATTGAGAGTCTTTCTATGTCTATATTTGTTATAGTAAAGTTGATATCATCTCTACCGGTGGACATGGCCCTACTTTCTGCTCCCCCTTTTTTTTATGTTTTACTAAATATTCCGCAATCATATCAAATAATATTATTTTCAATTCACAAAGGAAAATATATTTTGCACCAAATACCAACTTTTCTACTTTTGGAAAACTCTTTTTTCATGAATTTTGCTGATGTAACATTTTTCTTTTTCCACAAAAAAAGGTGTGTACACAAACGTGCCCTTAAGTGAAGAAAACAAATAAAGTCCAAATCTTCTTAATGGTTTTATGGGTTTTAGATATTTAGGTACTAAGTTAAACCCTCTATTGTATTCTGAGAGGCTTACCCTGTTGTTGGTGCGTGTAGAGGTTAGAAGAGGTTTTATACTAAGTTTAGTCCTTGAAAGCAAATGATTTGAAGATTTTGTAGAGTTTTGGGATGCAGGTAAGGGTGGACCCAACCATTTGAGTTAGACTAATTCTTTCGGGCAAGTGGGAGTGGGGTTAAAATTCCTCCTTGCTTACCAAATGTCCTAAAGTGCACAATAAAATATTGTTGTCAATTGAAATAAAAACCTATCATGGCAGGTGGCTGATACTTTCACAATGATAGACTTGGTTGACAGCTAAAAACCCAAGAGGTAAGCAGTTATGTGTAATTGAAATAAAAATCAGGTGTCTACACGTAAAACTTCCGCAATTTTGTTTCTTCTCCCGGGAAATGATGTTAATTCCAAATTCCCACCGCAGATCGCCGTCTCCTTGTGTTTCTGCTGCTCACGACACCAACCCAACCCAAAGCCACAGACAACAAAACACCAAAAAACCCTAAACCCCTGAAACCCTAACCCTAGAGTCGATGCGAGATGTTCCCTCAATTCGGGGCGACGGCGGAGACCCTGAGCAAGGCGTCGGCGATGGTGTTCCGGATCGGCACCGATGCCCACCTCTACGACGACCCCGATGACGTCAGCATCGGTCCTCTCCTCGAGAGCCGATTCGACTCGGAGAAATCGGAGGCCCTGAAGCGCCTCCTCGCTCTCATCGCTCAGGGCCTCGACGTCTCCAGTTTCTTCCCTCAGGTCCCATTTCAATACCCTCTCCAGTTTCTCTTTTTCAATAGGAATTGATCAAGCTTTTCTTTTCTGGGTTGTCACATAGAATCATCATCATCAGCATTATCATCATCGCCATGATCTGTTTTCGCTCAGTGATTAGTAGATTTGCCATTTTTTATCGATCCAACTGTTGGGATTTCCCGCCTCTGATCTATGGTGATCTTGGGCTGAATAAAGAACGAATTTTTGTGAGTCATGGTATTAAAAACTGGCAGAAATGGAGTCGAATGGGCCAATTCAGAATGGTTTTGGCCATCACCCATATCTACTTTCGGTGGGTTTTGTACCCAGACTGAAAAAATATTCGTAATTTGGATTGAAAGTTTGGAATTCTATCCTCTATACGTCTAAGTAGGAGTTCCAGCGAGGAGTGATACTTTGAATTTGAGGACCCAGCGGTTGATGTATGATGATCATGCTAAGGTGCCAACAATACTCAACTATCAGCCGGTTGGCTGTTACTTTATCTACGTATAAAACACCCTAGAAGCAATTAAGATTCTTGAATTTTCTTTTGTTTGAGGAAAGGCCTGAAACAATTCGGAATATCAGTCAGTATCAATAATGCTGGACGGTATGTCAAGGTTTAAGCATTGGTAGATACACTTGGAAATCGTGTTTTAAAATGATGTTGTGAGATGTATGTTCCTCTGTTTGATGTTCTCTATGATGTGTTGTTAGTGTTGCTCGTTCTTCAGGGGAGTTTACTGTTGTCATTGAAAAGCTTCATAGAACTCTTTAATGGGCCAGCCCACCTTTGCTTGATGAAAGCTATTTGCATCCCGTACAACCCCAATCCAATCCTATGTATGTTAATGAGTCCAAATTAAACTGCAACAGGAATGATTTGCACGATATGTAAGAACTATATGTTTCATAGATGATCACCTTAATAGCACATGCATATTGCTCACATATTTTACAGTCAGGAGTCAGCACCACATGACAGCAGCAAAATGTCATTTATCTGAAATGATGAATTCTATTTTTTAACTGTCAGTGGTTTTTCTTTTCCATTTGGAATAGGTAATGACCATTACAGTGTATTAAGATTATATAAATAAGTGGATCCATAAACAGTTTTTATACCTGTATGCATATTCTTTGTAAGTTATCTTTTAGATGTTACATGTGTTTTAGCCTTTGTAGTGAGGCATCCAGTCATCCCCCGGCATTGGTGACACAGTTTAGACCCATGATCCATGGGATAACCAGCCCTTTGGGCCCAGCCGACCTACCAACCATCTATTATTTATTTATTTATTTAAAGCTCTTATTTATGTTTTAAATTGTTGATTGTTTTTTTTTTTTGAAGTCTTAAGGTTTAATCTTGACCGTAATGTGTTTGGATGGTCAGGATTAGTTGTAGGGTTATTTATTTTTCTATTTAAATAATTGCAAAGCCTCGTGGCTTCATTAGATTATGATTAATGAAAAGAAAAAGACCGTTGACTCTTTTTGATCTCTCTTCTTCATCTCTCCTGTAATGGGAATGGCACGAGGCCCGAGAACTGGGTGTGAAGCCCTCCATCCCTCCATCTTCCCCTACCTGGCCCACATCGATCCCCATTCTGTATTGGTTGATGGGAAAAAATGAAAAATCAAATCTTTGAGCAGTATGTTTGCATCTTTCAAAGGAAAAACTGGGAATAGTTCATTTGCACTTTAAAGCGTACAAAATATATCGTTTCACATTTTACTTGTATATTTCTAATGAGATGATCAATACTTAATAGATGGATAAGCAAAAGACTTTAGTTGGTGAAGCATATTTTAAAGAGAATGATGATGCATGTGACATATAGAACTTAATGAATGAGAGTCGGGATTTGGGGAACAAATTGAAAGTTGGGTTTCTTGGGCGTGTCTGTCTATAGGAGTAAAGGGAAAAAAAAATGATAAGTGATGGCAACCCTGATCAGGGTTTTAAAATTTCAATCTGGGGGCTCTTGATCACTTAAGATGATTCCATCAAGTTGCATCGGACTTGGCTGAGCTGGACCAAGTTGCACCCTAGAGCCTCCAAAACATACAATGATCAACAAAAATGTTTTTTTTTAATAGAAGTAAAATCTTTTTCACCAGAGAAATAGAGAAAAACAAACATAACAGCCTCCCAACAGGGAAAACACTAAAAAACTAATAAAAACTATTCAAGAAACTTCTTCCCTGACAAGACCATCCGCCATTGAGTTAGCCTCCTGTAAAATGTGATGAAAAGGAGCACCCATTTTACTAGATATATCCTGCACATCCTCCACCCAATCCGCAATCTGCCAAGGATGAATAGCCTTCCCGGGGGCCCACTGAATAACTAAGAAAGAATCTCCTTTAATAATAGGATGTGACCTCCTATCTTTTCCAACTCATGGCACCTAATCGGAAGATCAATGGTGAACCCAAAATTTTTTGTTTGAGTGGGGGCGGACCCAAATAGGTAGTTGGGTTTTGGGGGTGGACCCAAGATTTTCTTGTGAATTTTGGAGGCAGGCCAGAACTTTCATTTTGATTTTGGAAGCAGACCAAAAATATTCACATGCATTTTGGAAGTGGTAGTGTACCTAGGTCCGATAGAGGTGATTGCTCGTGAAGGCTTGTATGCAGGTCTGCTAGAGCATAAGAGCATACAGTTAAGCTTCATTAGCAGCTAGAGAATCCACGGGCCTAGAAAAGTTTCTAACGACATTTCCATTCCAATTTCTGATAATGCCTCCAATGCCACCTTGATGAGTACTCCTTAAAAAGCTGCCACTGAAATTCAGCTTTAAGATTCCAAGATGAAGGCATATCCAGTCAACTCTATGCACCGTTTTTGTACGTCGATGACCTTTTAAAATTGGAGCCCAATATCAATTAATATCTGCCAAAGAGATTCCACCCAACTCCTTTCTATTACACGTCCACTCAGTCACATTCCAAACAATGGACTGAGTGATCTCCTTGATGGATTTACTGGTATCATTCTTCTATTTCTTTCCAACCAAATCTTACAAACTGTAGCTTATAAAACTAATTTCCATAAATTTTACCCCTATACCACCCTTGCTTCCCAAACGCCATTATAGAAAAAGATCTTCCACTGTCCTCAGCATAACCCAATTCATATCAAAACAATTAAGCACAAAATACCAAACTTTACAAGCAAACTGACAATGGATTAACAAATGATGCACAGTTCCTCATCTTTTAAGCACATAGGGCAGCCATTAAGTATAACGTGATTTGTTTTCCTCAACTTATCATAGAAAACGTTAAAAACAGAAAAATATCATCGTATGCAATTAAGCCATATGTGTTTTGGTTATTTAGAGTGAACTTAAAGAACGCCAAGTGGTTGCATTTGGTTTTCATTCAATTAGGTGGACATTACATTTGACCTACAATTGATTAGATCTTCTAGTGAATGTGGTCTTGATGTTCCAAAATTAATGCAAAAGGACCTCAAAAACCTCAAATGTCATTTAAAACTAGGAAAAGAGGGAAAGAGTACTAGTTTTGGTCCTTTACCAATAAAACTCTGCCATAATTGACCCGGGCGTGCCGAGTTTGAGTTGACTTGGTTTATTTTCAAAACAATGATCATGATCAAATTAGATCTTTCAGAGAGTTTTCCCTGGTCATCTAACCAATTCATAGAGGGTAATTCTCGATGGTTTTAGATCCATCTAGATTCCTGCCTAGGAAATGGTTAGGGAATCAACAATGTTTGTAAAGTTGTTTCGTTATAATTCCAGATTGATAGAGGCCCTTAGTCATTTTAGGCTATTGGTAATATTATTAAGTTCTCGTTTGAGATGGCAAATGGAGACCAACAATGGTGCTAGGGAGGAAAAGTTTATCTATACATAATGGTGGCCTCTCTAGGGGAAGGGGCAGGTGAATTGGACCTCGATGGAAGTAGTAAGAATAGATTTCAAGAAATGTAATCTATCCAAGGATTTGGCCCAGGATGGACTGCAACGGTGAAACAAAATTCATGTAGTTGATCTTAGACGAGGCTTTGATGATAATGATGATGAGTAATAATGTTTTTAGGTTGTTTCTCATAGAGGGTGATTCCTTGTTGATTTATGTACTTATTGAATTCCACCCTAGGGGATGTTTGGGTTTTGTAGTCCCTTAATCTTTAGGGAGTCAACAATATTTGTTAAGTTGTTTCTTTATAATTTGAGATTGATATAGTTCCTCAGTCATTTTAGGGGATTAGTCGTTTTAGGGGATCAACAATATTTGTTAAGTTGTTTCATCATAATTCTGCTGTCCAACTTGACAAATTACTTCTCTCTTCCCTAAAGTTATGCTAGTTGTTACCCTTATAATGTGTGGTAGTGGTTGTTAGTATTGAACTGCAGAATAGGAATTATCTTCAAAGTAAAAAAACTCGGGTTAATGATGCAGTCTAGGCCCCACAAGCAGTCCCTCTTCAAATTAGAATAGGATTATATTATTTTTATTAGTGGATTTCTAATTACATTGTTATTAGGGAAGTTTCTATTAATAGCTTAGGGTTTTCTTAGACATTAAGTTTGCTTTTACTATATATATGGCATTGTAGAGAAGAGATTATTAGACTTGATTGATTAATAGAATTGGGTTTTATCCTTAAGAGGTGCATCCTCGTTTGTGTTAAAGTCTTCTTGATGATTCAAAGTGTCCTTGGACTCATGCTTCGACACCATACGTAAACTCTAACCCTAGGGCTTGCATCTGTTAAACAGCAGTAGTGCATGGTTTACATCTTTGTGAGGCACTGACTGTCTATGTTATGGATTTTATGGTACTGCAGGTTGTGAAGAATGTGGCATCTCAGTCATTGGAAGTAAAGAAGCTCGTTTATTTGTATCTGCTGCATTATGCTGAGAAGTAAGCCGCACACTTTGTCACCCTTATTGTTACCAATATCCAACAATTAGTTGAGGTCTATATATTGGTGTACATTTCTTATGTTGGCCGTAATGGCCCATATTGGTGTGAATTTTTAAACCTAAAAATATATGAAAAGAAGTCCCAATCATTCCATGATATTGGATCTAGTAGTGTTTATATATATATATGTTATTAGTTATTAAGTAATATACAAACGCCTAGATAATATTTGAGTGTCTAAAATATATGCAAAAAGTACAATCATTTCATGATATTGAAGATGTTTTTTTCTTTTTAAATTATTACTTAATATGTGAGCATGCATTGAACTCTTTTATTTTTTTGAATGGTAATGCAATTCTATTAAAAGCCAAGCAGCATAAGAGACATGAATTGAGGAAGGGTTTTTATGAAAAAAGTTAGGGAAATGTCTAAACGGATTTTGGATTTACATCACCTACATAGAACCTTTTCTTTTGAAACAAAGCATGGCAAAAATAGGAAAGGAATGCTATTTATGAACACTTAGGTAATACAAATATATATGGGGTTCATATCACTGAACAAAGCCAATTTACAAGAGGCACTTTTTAATTTTTTTTCCACCTGCAGTAGTCGCACACAAGGGTGGTGCTGGATTCTTAATCCTCGTTGTCCACAAAGTGGGATTCCTCGAATTAATGCCAAGGATTGGAAATCCTACATTGCAGCTATGTGGGACTCATGTGGGAGAAAAAAAAAAAAGGGCGGCCCGGTGCACGAGGCTCTCGCATAGTGGGGTCTGGGAGGGCAAGATGTACGCAGCCTTACATTCATTTTGAAGAGGCTGTTTCTGTGAATTGAACCCGCCTCCTCCATGATGGTACTGGTAAGCTTTTACCATTGGGCCAAGCGTTTACCGGTAAGCCTTTACCCACGTGGGAGAAAATCTTCCCTAAAAGAACATTGTAAAAAAAAAAGGAAAAGGGACTGCATAGGCATTACAAAGAAATAAACATTATGCATGGATCTAACTCATTAAGTGAATTGAACATATATTTAGGTCCGCCTAATAAAGTAGTGCTATTTATTAAGGAAGCAGAGGAAAAAGAATTAATTAAAGTATTTATAAAAAAAGATACCGAGTCATTCACAATTGTGCAACTAATTTTTAAAGCCTGCATGATTTGGCAATGTTGTGATTTTGTTTTTTGAAATGAAGTGAGTACCAATAGTGCTTGTGAGAAATTTTGGATCTTTACCTCCCCATACAGTATACTACCAAATCTAGGTGCATTTCAGCTTAAATTGATGAGTGGAGCTAAACATACTTTAAATATATTAAAATTTTAGATGAACTTCTTTTTAATGTAACAAATTAGAGAGGGGGTACATAAAAATTTGTTCCTCTTAACGCTTGCCAAAAATGAAAATAAAACACCTTTTTTATATTTATATTTCTGGCAATAGTTATTTTATAGAAGGAAATGAGTCATTTCAATGTTTCTTGTGCAAATGTTGGTCATTGTTCCCCTATGAGCAGTCTTTGTTTTGCTTATATGTGGATTGGATTGTGGGGCTAGTGGTGGAGCTACATAAGGTTGAGGGAGGGCAAGACCCCCCGCAACTTCCTCGTTTCCTTTGCAATAGGGGAAGGAAATCTCAAAGTTGTTATGGGAAGTCTTACACTGTTTGCCCCTCCCCAACTTCCTCAACTTTCTATTTGTTCTCACTTTCCATTCGTCAACCTTTTTTTTTCATGGTTAAGAACATAACTTTCTAAAAACATAAAATTTGCCTTTTACTTTTATCCAAAGCACAACCCATGATCCTTCCATATCCTGCGGCACAATTATGTATTTTACTCCTATCTTGCACTTGACCTTCCTATGGCTCAAGTAAGGTATATGCGTACTGCTCTCTTCTTCTTCTTTCCCTTTTCCTTCACACTTTATTGAGTCTAGAACTCAACTTTGCCACTCATAATCAGCACATTTTGAACACTTACCCTTTTAAGCTGTTATTAGATTTTGAATTTTTGAAATTCATAATTCAAAATTGGGATTAAATTAGATCTAATCCAATATGTATGTATGAAATTTCACGTGGCTGTAAATAGAGGTTCTTTAAGAGTTCTCTATGCCAATTACATACCCAAAGGTTTCATCAACTTTATCATTTTTGTAGAGTAGTGGAAGGATTTGAGCTGACCTCTTAATGATGGGGCCAAAGATTTAAGACTTTTTTTGTGAACATCAGCCCAATATTATCTTCACCTTAAAAAATGCATATTATGTTGATCAAGAAAATGATTTGTTTTGTAATTGTAATAATGTGCTCACGAGAAAATATGCAACAATTATGCATTTTAGAAATCTTATCTTGTCTTTTGGACCCATTTTTGATTGTTGTTGGATGTGGAGAGAGATACACACTTATCTTTTTGTTTTTTTTTTTTTTGGTATAATCTAATAAATAGTTTATCGGTTAACTTGGATTGAACACATGATTTCAAAATTTTTAGATTATGTTGTTAATTTTTCTTCATTCTTTCTCAAATTCCTTGTTAAGAGAAATATTTTGCCACCCAAGAGAAAGTCTTGGCTCGCCACTGATGGGGACCATCTGGTTGGTCATCATTAGCATAATCATCATCATGAATTCCATTTCTCTATTTCTGTTTATTGTGGCCCAAATCCTCAAATCGGTCGTATGCCTTCAGATTAGCCTAGCTACTTCCATCCATCTCCTCTTTGGCCTACCCTCCTTGGTGGCTCATCAACCTTTATTGAAAAACTTTTCCTCATTGGCGATGTTACTCTCCTGCCCCCAAACCATCTCAAATGAATCTCTTATAATTTATTACCTATTGATGGTACCCCTTAAATGCTTCCAAATGTCCTTTTTTTTAATTCTATGTTTTATGGTTTTATCACAAATCCATGTCAACATTTTCATCACCACACTTCCATGTCAACATATTTATCTCTACTACACATTTTTTACATGCCGTGTTTCTTGGTTGACCAATATTCTGCTCCATAGGTCATAATTGGTCTAATCACTTATCCCAACATTTTTCATGCCTCGTGTCTGTGGTTGAGAGACAACATCTCATGGGGGTCACCTGGATACGTGCTAATTTTTGGGGTGAGGCTAATGGGAATGCCTATGCATGGACTAGGGATGCCTCAGATATAAGTAAAACTAGATCATTATAGATATGAGCATCTTAAACTTTCTTGATAATTATAATTATAGCTTTCGAAGTACCTGTGGCCGTGAGTCCCTTCCATGTAAGGGCCACCTATGATCAATTCACCCTTCTCACACTTAACCCAAGCTCCCAAATGAGTTGGCACTCATCCAATTTGCTTGCATCCAAGCTACATCCACTGTTGGGTGGAACTATAAAAAGCACAACTTAAGAATCCATTAAACTTTGAAGTTCTTAATTCAAGGGTTAGAATGATTTGATATAGCTGATTTTTTGCCCACACCTATCAAAGTGACATTTTGATCCCCTCTACTCCCTATGATTGGCATGCATCAAGTTGAGGCGCACAAGGTGAGTACACAAATAATTTATCTATGTACCTTGCACAGGTGATCACAACAGAGGTGTGTGTGGAGAGACATCTTCATGGAGATCACAATTCACAGCACCTGTGTGCACGTGAAAAACATTGCTGCCAGTCTCTGTGAATATCTTATTCTGGATCCATTGACACACAATCACATATATACTCACTTTGATGTTTTTCCAAAGTTGGTTGAAAACCAAGGAAAATGATTCTTCCCTAACTTCATTTGTTCCAATGGATGATCATTAATCCATTGAGAAATTTCCAAAGCCGCTGATAAAAATGAATTGCATTGCTCTTTTGAGGGAGTAGGGTGGGAAACTAGTTTTTGTGACAGATGATTAAATAGGTTCAGTTAAAAAAAATATTTCCTCTTGCGCTTTTGCTGTGGTTGCTGGGATTGAAGCAAAGATTCTTAACATTTAAGCATTGCTCATTAACTCAGGCGTCCAAACGAGGCACTCCTGTCAATTAATTGTTTCCAGAAGGACTTGTCAGACTCAAACCCATTGGTGCGTGCCTGGGCTCTTCGTGCCATGGCAGGAATCCGTTTACATGCAATAGCTCCTCTAGTTTTGGTGGCTGTGACCAAGTGTTCCAGAGATCCATCTGCTTATGTTAGAAAATGTGCTGCTAATGCTCTTCCAAAACTGTATGATTTGCACCAGGAGCAAGCTGTTTCTGCCCTCGAAGAGGTCATCTTACTATGCGTTCTTGTAATAAATAAATACTGTTTGTTCTGATTATTTGGTATTAATGTCATGGTAATACTGTGCAGCTTGTCAGTGTTTTGTTGAGTGACCATTCCCCTGGAGTAGTTGGAGCAGCTGCTGCTGCTTTCAATTCTGTTTGCCCTGATAATCTTTCATTAATAGGAAGAACCTTTAGAAGGCTATGTGAGACCCTTCCAGACGTGGAAGAGTGGGGCCAGATTATATTGATTGGGATACTTCTACGCTACGTAGTAGCAAGACATGGGCTTGTTAGAGAATCTATCATGTTCTCTTCTAATTGCTCTCAGAATTTCCCTTCTGAAAAGGATTCTTCAGATTCTCATGTTCCCTCTGATAATGATTTTAGCAGTACAGTGGGCAAGACCAAGACCTATGAATCGAAATTAACTACATCACTGTTCAGATGTTACATAGAAGGGCCAGATCGGTCAAGTTATATGAGTGGGGATACTGACACGTTTGATTCTGCAATTTTCATGTCTGCTCAAAATGGTGATGTAAAGGTTTTGCTGCAATGTACATCCCCTTTGTTATGGAGTCAAAATAGTGCAGTGGTGCTTGCAGCTGCTGGGGTGCATTGGATTATGGCTGCAAAAGAAGATGTGACTAAGATTGTTAAGCCACTACTATTTCTTCTGAGATCTTCTCCTACCTCAAAATACGTGGTAAATGGTTTATGTAAACTTACAATCAGATTGATTGTTTAGGCTTTTGATGTCATTTTTTCGAGATATTTTCTATTTTATGGTCCTTTTAATTATTATTTAACTTGGTTAAATATTTTTAATTGCCTTTTTCTTTCGTTCTTAATATACTGAACTGTTGATAGACATGATTACTCAGACATCTTCTGGACAGTTTTGACACTACTTCCTATTCAAAGGAAAAGAAATCATTTTTAGAACAAAAAATGGGAATGGGAAATAATTTTTTATTCTATTGTTATTATTTTTTTTATCATTACTTTATGTGTCTATTTTTTATTTTTTGGGCATTTACATGTTAGATTAAATTGTGTTAGTTCTTAGTTCTTACAATTGCCAGGAAATTGACTGGTTTGCGTAATTGTGTTATGCAGGTGCTTTGTAACATACAAGTGTTTGCTAAAGCAATGCCTACCCTTTTTGCACCTTATTTTGAAGATTTTTTCATTTGTTGTTCAGATTCATATCAATTGAAAGCTCTAAAGCTTGAAATCCTGTCTACCATTGCTACAGAATCATCAATTCCATTTATTTTTCAAGAGTTTCAGGTACTTCTTTCCTTGCTGTTAACTAAGTCTCTTTCAAGTTAAACATTTTCATATGCAATATTAGGTTAATAGGTGGAACTTACAATAAAGTGATACTGTGTTCTCTCATTGTACTGTGGTAAGATTGCAGGTACTGTATCACCCACCCCCCCCCCCCCCCCCCCCCCCCAACAAAAAAAACCCCAACACACCACACACACAACAACAACAACAACAAAAAAAATCCCATCCCATATTTGGTTTTTTATTCTAAACCAAAGTAGAAGTGACTGCAACTGGTTTGGTGTAGAAAGATTTGCCCCGTCATAGACGCCTCCAAGCCAATCTTTTCACAATTACTTCTGGGGTTCTATCCCAAAGAGAGGATAAAAATTACTTGAACCTTGATTTTAGATTAGTTTTTTTATTTTTATTTTTATTTTTATTTCTTTAGTGATCCGTGTTCATTTATATGAGATTTATGGAAATCGTAATTTAATTTTGTAATCCCATTGGTAGTACTGACTTAATGAGGTGGAAATGTTTTTCTCATTAAAAAAGAAAAGAGTAAAGAAAATAAAATTAGAAAGAGGCATAAATCCAAATGTTTCTTCCCGTCATTTCCTGATGACATTTTCTTGGTTCCTGCCTAAGGCCCTGCAATGCATTGAATCCATTGGATCCCCTGAAGCGACTAGAGAGTGTAGAGGTTTGCTTATGGTGATGCATTTGTGTAGGTCTCTTGATCTGGGAATGACCATCTTTCTCCCATTTTGTCATGTAGGTTGAAGGTCCTTTTGTTTTCTGTTCTATCTTTGGATTCATGTAGGGATGTGGCTTGTCTCCTCTATTGTTTCCAGAGGATTGAAACGAGGCTCACTACCATTTTCTGATCACATATTGATGTAGGACGGACCCATAGTCCCAATGGGTCAACATGCCAATGGGCCCAGCCCATCCATCTCGAGTAGCTCTTTTGGCCTAGCCCATTTATCAATTAGATTTTTATTTTTTATTTTATTTAGGCTTTTTAATTATATTTTCAGTTATTTTAGTGGGATTTTTTAATCCTGGCCATCAATGTGTTTCAATGGTCCATATTAGTTTTAGGTTTTAATTTTCCTATATAATGATGTAAAGCCTCCTTCGCTATTCAATGAATGATTAATGAAAACTTTTTCTTAGAGTGATTTGGGTTTCCAAGTTCCTTCTTCTTCCTTGACTGTGATGAGAAGTTTGGCGTGAGGCCAAGATCTTTTAGGATCTTTCTAACCTATCCCGTCCACCTTCCATCTCTTGTCTCTCCATATCTACCTACCCACGTCTAGTACCCCACTCCACATCATAGGAAAATAAAAACCTAAAACTAATCTAGACCATCAAAACACATTGACATCCAAGATTAAAATATCCCACTAAAATAACTAAAGACCTAATTAAAAAGCCATAAAATAGAAAATTTAACTGATAAGTGTGATGGGCCAAAAGGGCTGGTTGAGATAGATGGGTTGGGACCATTGGCAGGTTGATCCATTGGGACCATGGGTCTGTCCTACATCAACTCTCCCCTTCTTGCAGAGAACTCGACCTCGAGTTCAGTAGGAGTCCTGCAGGATCAAATATTAATCGCACAAACTTTGCCGCTTGACCATTGCTTTGTGGGCACAGTGTGGAGGCTTTACATGATCTGTTTATTCAACTCAAAGTAGATTTGAGGCACTGCTTTTTGAATTTGGCTTGGATGTGCGATCTAGCCATTACATGCACCAAATTTTGAATTTCAATGGTTTGCACACAATCTTCAAATATAAATATGCAATATCTCAAGATGAAATTGATATGTGGAACCTTAATAATTTGATCATCATTTTCAACCTTCGAGACAACAACTTGTTCTTCTGATGATTTATTTTTCTCGTCAGGAAGTGGACTTATGATGAGATCCATCAGATGACTGGATTCCTTGTTGTTTTCTTCACTGTTTGTTTTTTCTTGTTCCACCTTCATTGCTTGATCTGCCTAATCAACACTATCAAAAGGATGAGTGTCAGGTTCTTTTTCCTCAAATTCATCTGTAGTAGAATCATTTGGGGGATTTTCATCTGTTATTCCATCCGAATTTATTATGGAATCGGCTGTTTCTTGTTTGTGTTCCTCACTTTCAAGTTTCACATTCTCCATAATAGGTTCTGCAACACTTAGATTTTGTTGTTTCTAGAGACATTCGTTCTAGTAACTTATCTTTTCGGAGGCGATAATGTTTTATCAAGCACGCAATGTGGATCGCTTTCGAAAATGCAGCAGACATATCTTTACATTCCCTTTTCATATTATTCCGTATGCTTGGTCTCAAACCTTTGGTAAAGATATTGACATAATGTTCATCACTTCATCTAATCCACATGATTCTTGCGGCCTTGAAAATTTATCACCATATTCATCAACTGTCAAATTCCCTTGCCTCAAATTGGTGAATTGCTCAAAGTAGGCTTTATTTTTATAATAGCATTGCCCATATATACATGCGTATTTTATGCTCTTGTCAATTTCAGAGAGGTACAATTCTATATTCATCAGCAATCTCATACTGACTTGGATGAGAAAGGAATGTAAAATTTAATGCTCCTCAAAATCAAATCAACCTGACCTGATATATAGATCTTGATTCCAAGAGTTTGCAAGTGAAAACAGATCCTCGATCGGACTTTAGATGATCAAAATATCACAATACAAAGATAATGGCTGAAATTGAATCAATTGTAGGCCCATAATTGATCAAGTATGCACTTTGGCTATGATCTATTGATGTCACTATTGCTTGGTGATTGTTGGTCGGGCTCGGCTGATACTATTTTATTTTGTCACTGTTGTTGGATTGGGTCGGATTTGACCTAACTTAACTTGAACACAAGTGAAAGAGAATTGGGCTTCAACCTTGTGAGGTCGGGTTGAATCCTGAACTTAGGTTGAGTAGGCTGGGCCCTGGGCTCTCCAATTGGGTAAACTTTGACCTTTGATGGGTTTGGGCTTTAAATGGTTTAGGTTGGGTCAAAGTAACTTGACCTAACTTGTCAACCCTTTCTCTTGTTCTTTGTGCCAAGAGACATGAAAAGGGTCCAAGTTCATTGGCTATTCCCCTTTGTGCTCAGTGGCTTGATGCGATGGAGGAAGATGAAGGCTCCAATGGCGAAACGATGTGGAGGATGATGAAGATACTGATGCTTGGCGATGGGCGATGATGGCTATGGCAATGGCTTGTTGAAGATGCCTCTATTTGTTGTTTTGTCAAGGAGGTGAGGTGTTGAAGCGATGCGAGCAAGGTTGGGTTGAGGCTTGGTGTGGTGGTTCCGGCGAGCGTGCTGCGGTAGCTGGTGCTAGGTATGCCTCTCTCTCTCTCTCTCTCTCTCTCTCTTTGTTTCCTCTGCTCTCAATTGGTCTATGCTCTTATTTCTTTCTTGTTTTTCACCCTTTTTTCCCCTTATTGGGTTTTGGAAATCTCCAGTTCGGGAGTTAGGAGAATGGGCAACTGGCTGGTTTACATGGGGTTTAGTAGGTGAGCAGCTGTTGTGTTTGACCGAGGTAAAATGTGGTTGCTTTGGGTTTGTTCGGTAGATTGGGTGGGGAGAAGGGATCGACTAGCGTATGAATGGGGAAAAAGGGGTTCGGAAGTGAACGGTAGTGGTGGAATGGTGGTTGATGGGTTTTGGACGGTGTTGGTTTATTTGATTGGTTTGGGAATGGTTTGGGAAAGGGTTGGCTGATATGAGATGGGCTTGGATGGTGTTTTGATGGGTTTCGATAGTCGGCGTTGGAAGGAGAAGGCGTTCGACCAAGGGCTTGTGGTGATTCTAGTGATGTAGTGTGGGGTACAATCAAGGGTGGTTGAGGAGATGGGCTATGGTAGTTGAGTTTCGTGATGGGTGCTCTGCTGCTTGGATGTTGGATCCTAGCGGTGTTCGGCCAAGTTTGAAATGTTGTATTAGAGGGTTGGGTTTGGGATTGGTTAAAGTAGATTTGAGTAGATTTGGAGAATCTGGTTCTGGGCCAAGATTGTTTTGACGAATGTTGACAATCGAGTTCGGGTTGGATTGATCTTCGGCTTTGATGTTGATTGATGCGGAGTGGTGTACTAGATGCTGGTGGGCAAAGATGGAGAGACGAGAGATGGAAGGTGGACGAAATAGATCAGGAAAGTACTTGAAGATCTGGGCCTTTTACTCCAAACTCCCCATCATAGGAGAGGAAGAAGAGGGAACTTGGAAACCCAAATCACTCTAAGAAAATGATGCAGTCCTGATTTGACGCAATTAGATTGTCTAGGGCCCAAAGAATCCAAAAGCCAAAAAATCCAGCAACTAATGACAGTTGCACTAGATAATGGAAATTCTAGAATTGATAAAAGCAAGGAACAATGCAGAAAACACAAAATATATGACCTGTATGAGCCTTCCTCAATCACGATGCATCAATATGACACAAAGGAGAGGGTAGAAAACAAAGCAAAACCTGTGCTTTATTCCAATAGGTAAACTGCGGAACATGCAAAACTGGTTACTGTTCACGGATCTGTAGCATATATGCTACTGCTGACCCTAATAGGACACATATCATGCATAAAATCCTTCCAAACCCTAATATATTTTTGATAATAGTGGTCCCATTACTGATTGAAGTCATATTTAAAGTTTCTAAACAGATTTTAATGAGAAAATCTAAAGAAAAATAAAAGAAATAGCAGATTTCCAAATCTGAAGTCACTTGGACACTTCTTGCTAGAATCTCTGTGGACCCCACATGGTCCACCTTTTGATCATAAGACCTACACAATCTGAAAGTACTCCCTTGGTTGACCCTTATGGTGCAAGTTTTGTTTAAGTTGGGTCAGCTTTGACCCATCAAACAGTAGTTCAAAACCGATGCACGTGACTGCCTTTTCTTCTAATGAAATTTCTGGAAAAATTGCAAAACGGTCCCTATACTTCTGTATACTCCCAAAACAGTCCCTGATGTTCAAATTTAAATAGAAACTGGACTGTTTGGGTGTAATTTTTTCCATCAAAACTTGTCAAGACCCCTGCGGACCATCTTGGGATGATCAATTTGCTGCATATAGGCTTCAGCCATAACAAAAGTTAGGTCTTTATCAATCTCTGCATCAGAAAAACTTTTCATTAATCATTCATTGAATAGCCAAGGAGGCTTTACATCCTTATATAGTAAAAAAAACCTAAAACTAATCTAGACGATCAAAACACATTGATGGCCAGGACTAAAACATCCTACTAAAATAACTTAAAACATAATTAAAAAGCTTAAATAAAATAAAAAATCTAACTGATAAGTGGGTTGGGCCAAAGAGCTGGTCGAGATGGATGGGCTGGGCCTGTTGGCAAGTTGACCCATGGGGACCATGGGTTAGTCCTGCATCACATATCTTGGAAGTAATGGGTTTAAGATTGGTTCAGGCACCTGGTCAGATGGGAGGTGAATTCAGTTGGCTGCTTGGTTTGTGGTCCTTTTTGTTAGTAATCTTCTGGCAAGTATATCTAATGAGATCTCCACTTTTTCTTCAGTGAGGAGGGGCCAGATTTCTTTACTCCAGTTGATAGGTCTTCCAGCTGGAACTTTGACTTTCTTGTAATTTTCAAGTTAGAATGGTTTGTGAAGTGCAAATAGAGCTTTGGAGGGGCTCAATGATACGAGTGCCGGAGGTAGAGGAAATTTGTATTTATATGGTGGAACATCTGGTGTCAAACTCGAACTGGTTTGGCATAGAAGGTGAAAACAAGCAATTATGGTGCCAGAATTTCCTTTAATGTATGGATTGCCTGAAAAAAAGTGTTGGTAATTTCATACCTTTAGATTAGCAGGGACTTGGGAAAGTAACAGACACCTATTTATTTATTTATTATTTAGCAACACCATGCTTATGTCCAAGATCACTTGGGTTTGCACTGACTACTGTGTCTTGTACTTCATTCACCACCTTCATTCACCTTGGATCTCTTAGGAGTTCATCAAGCATCAGTTTTGACATTTTCTTTTTAATTTTCTTGAATTGCTTGATTATAATATCGAATGAGTAATAGAAAAAGAGAAATGCATCTGGTGTTGTCTCACATGTCTAGTTTGTTATATGAGGATAAATGGATGATGATTTGTTTTGGCCTTCATTTGATCCTTAGCTATTACAAGGGCTTGGAAGCAGTAGAAGTTTCAGCACTTGCTGGAATAGGAGTGGATTCAAATTATAATATATTAAAGCCAAGGGTTTGGCTTTAATTTTGACTGTCGGTATGATTTTGACTGTCAGTTATTCTTTTTTTTTTTTTTCAAATCTTTTCAGTTTTATCCCCACTTGCCTCATTGAAACTACCTTATCTATTGCTCGAAAAAATACATCTACTTCCCACTTTTCAAACTTATTCTTTTCCATTTTTGCAATAACTCAATTTCTACCCAACCTTTACTGTTTCGTTTCTACCCCAATTCCTCTTTCCTTTCTATGCCACTAGCTCTTAGATCACATAAATTGGTATTCTCGTAATCGTTTCTTCTTTTGTTTTCTTTGTAAAATTTATGGATATTCTTTTAATGCTCAAATATTTTAGTTGTAATGTTAACCACACCTGTGCTGAGAACGGGTTATTATGCTAGTCTGAACTTAACCTACTTTATTCAACAAATGTTGAAGTTATGATTTTTTTGGGTGCTAGAATATTTATACAATAATTAATTGATTATGTAATCATTTGATTTCGTAGTTGTGTTTCTGATTAGCACTACTTGGTTAATCTGGTTATGCATTTCTTTCTTCTATTGCTCATTCGCTCTGCACTATATTCCTCTGGCTTTACTTTCTTCTATCACACTCCGTCATTTTAATTGCATGTAACCATGCACTGATGCTCATATTATTAGTGCTTTGCTAGGATTACATTAAAGATCCAGATCGAAGATTTGTTGCTGATACAGTCGTTGCAATTGGTTTGTGTGCGCAAAAGCTTCCCAATGTCGCTAATACTTACTTGGAAGGGCTTCTTGCTTTGACCATGCAAGGTGTGTGCTTGATCTCCATGTTCAAACAACTTCTGAATTAGTTTAGGAACTTTTGCTATTGAGTTAATATCTAAAATGACAGAATCTTCTATAGGTAGTCTGGGCTCTACCATTGGGGAAGAAGGTGTTCTGACACAAGCAGTCATGTCTATGAAAGCTATTATAAAGCAAAACCCAGCTAGTCATGAAAAGGTGATAATTACTTTGCTTTAGAATCCATTTTCTTGAGGTGCACTCTAAATCACTTTTCATTTTCTATCATTCATGAGTTTCAGATTCATAGTCAACACTTTCTAGACATACATCTAGAAGTTGATTGAAACCTGTTTCATTAGTTCAGCAGTGTCTATTTAATGTAAGTTGACTCATTTTTTTTCTTTTCTTACTACTAGACAGAAATATGTTATGCTGTGGCTGTTTTTCACCTATACCTCTATAGGAATTGTTTTATTTTTTGTAATGTGGTAGTATGTTTTTCTTTTATTAACTGATTTTCTATTCTTCTTTTGTTTTAAAGGTGATTGTTCAACTGGCTCGTATATTGGATGCAATCAAGGTGCCTGCAGCTCGTGCAGCAATTATTTGGATAGTGGGTGAGTATAGTTCCTTGGGGAAGATTATTCCTAGGATAGTACCCACGGTACTTCAGTACCTTGCTAGGTGCTTTATTTCTGAAGAGCGGGATACAAAGCATCAGATTCTTAATGCTACTGCTAAGGTATTTTCTTGGCTGATGAGTAATGAGTATAAGCATTTTTTTCTTAATTAGGAAGCAAATTTTGCTATGCTCTGGTATCATCCTTTTTTAAGTAACTTCTGTTCTAATGTTATTCGGTTTAGTCTATCATAGTGAAAACAATCTAAAAATTGGGTTTCACTATTATTTCTTTTCTTTTCTTGTACCAACCCCCATGCCCCTGGGCCCCGCCCCGCTGAATGGTTTACTTCTACTCGTTAGTCATGCATTTTTATGTGAATGTGAAGATGTTTCCATATGAATTTTATACAGCAGTTAGACCTCAGTCTAATCAGCTCAGCATGGTAAACTGTATCCTTCCACTGATTGCTTTAAACTTGATTTAGCAAAAGTTCGAAAACCGTGAAAAGAAAATCATTAGAACTCATAAAACTTAAAAAGGAATGTGTAGAGTAGCTGCCACCTAAACTTGCAAGGAAATAAAATCAAGATGTTTTAAGGGGAGGTCCAGTAACACTGTTTCTTTGATGAGAAAAATCAAGCTCATGGTTGCATCTTGGGTGCTGATCGATCAACATTTTAAACCCTACTTTGTGGATCAAATTATGCATAATTGGAAGAAAGTGGCTTACCAACTTATCTCCACACCAACCCCCCCCGCCCCCCCCCCCCAACCCCCACAACCCCCCTTCAAAAACCCCCACAAACACACACACACCACCAAATAAAAAGAAGGGCATTCCAGTTTGAACTGGCAGCATCCTCAAGTTTTCCATCGTTTACCATTCCAATTCTCTCTTTAAATATAAGTGGGAATCTAAAAATTCTGAATTTATCTCTTGTGATGGCACATCACTATAATCATTGGACATCCCTTCCTTTTCTCTGAATTTTCCAAGAAATGTAATGTTTCTCTATTTGGATGTTACGGTTGTTTGAAGCAGCTGGCCTAGTGAGGATGAGGGTTGGAGACATTTTTATTATAGGAAACTGGTGGCAATCATGGTTAAAAATGGTAAAATGATTATCTTGAATGAAGGCATTTACCTGAATACACAACTCTATAGTTTGAGTTTAGAGACCTCTATAAAATATTTTTAAGTTCTAAGCTCTGTTTTATTTATTTATTTATTATTTTTTATCTGTATGGTTTCTAAGCTCTGTTTTAGATTGAGGGTTTTTTTAGAATTAGAAGAAAAGTCAGGGGCTTCAAAAGAAATTCCTAAATTTTATGTATATTTATATTTTGTCAAAGCTGGTCTTATATATCAGAATTGCTCCTTTATATATGTTTCATATAATTGTTTTTGTTGTTGAATTTGAATTTGAATCTGTAGTTGTATTGTATGTGATAATTCTCTTGGGCTCTCTTACATGTTCTTTCCACAGGTTGTGTTATGTGCTCAGGGTGAACATTTGTTGACATTCAGAAGGCTCCTCACCTATGTTCTTGAACTAGCAAAATGTGATTATAACTATGATGTCCGTGATCGTGCTCGTGTCATAAGCAAACTTCTATCTTTCCATTTAGCTTCTCAATGCCAAGTGGAAGCAAATTCACATCTACTGAAAAATCCAGATCTTCCGCATGAACTTGCAGAGAAAATATTCAGTGGAAAGGAAAAATCAGCACTCCACACAAATAACAATTTTCGGTTTTATCTTCCTGGGTCTCTTTCACATATTGTTTTTCATGCAGCTCCGGGATATGAGCCTCTTCCAAAGCCTTGTAGTTTACTATACAATGATCTTCAATCATCTGAGTTGGTTCCAGGCACAGAGACGTTGGGGCAGGAAACTGCTAACAGTGACTCAGGAACAAATGATCATGACACTTTGTCTGGATCTTCCAATGAAGAAAGTGCATCTAGTTATAATTCTGAACGTTTTATTGACAGCTCAGTTGAAAGTGATGGGACTGGCTTTGCAGGTGATACATATGACAATGGCAATGCCAATCCGTTATTGGCAGATCATGTCACTGAAGATGATGATACAAGGGCGCCATTGATTCATCTTTCTGATGCTGGTGTTGATTATAACAAACCAAATGAAGATACTAGAGAAAATAGCTCTGTGTCATTAGTGGAAGAGTTGATGTCTAAGAAAGCGTTAGAGTCGTGGTTGGATGAGCAACCTAGTTTCTTAGAACCGAGCTCTTCTCAACAAAGGGCTGCCCAATCATCTTCAGCAAGAATCTCTTTAAAGGATTGTGTTATTAGAGTTAAACCCAAAATCCACGTCCTCCTAGATCCTGCAAACGGGAATGGCTTGAAGGTTGATTATTCTTTTTCATCTGAACTTTCAAGCGTATCCAAGTTCATGGTGTGCGTGGACATTTTATTTGAAAATTGCTCTATGGAATTGCGGACCAAAATCAGTATAAAAGATGCAGAATCTGATGGGACTCCAGAAACTTCAAAACAAGTACCAGAAGCCCATGACAGGTGATTTCATGCTAATTCTTTGTTTTGTTAGTTTCTACATCCCGGTGTGTAGTTTTGGTTTTACTTTGAAAAATGTTGAAATTTTATGAGTCGTCACGAGGATCTGCTACATATACACCATACATCTTACATGCATTCTAGTGTGGCTTCAAAATTTTTTCCTTGTGTGGATGGTGGATGGAGGTGGGAAAATTATGATCTATGGCTTTGGGGCTATAGTACATCCCAGGGCACACTGGTAACTTCTGTGGTCTGGTATGGTTTTAGGTAAGTGGTTTAATTACATCATGTGAATGCGATCTAGCAGATGATAGCACGCTCACACTCTTGCGGTCATATTGCTTGTGTTTTGGATTACGTGTTGTGTCCTTGTTTACTTTTCAGCTTTGTGATACCTCAAGATGTGCCAACACTGATTCCAGTTGAAGAGATTGCGTCTCTAGAACCTGGTCAGACAGCAAAGCGGATTCTTCAAGTTCAATTTCATCACCACCTGCTACCCCTCAAGCTGGCCATATTTTGTAATGGAAAAAAGTATCTTGTTAAGTTGCGGCCAGACATTGGTTATTTTATAAAACCACTCTCTTTACTTACTGATGCCTTTGTGGACAAGGAATCTCAGCTACGAGGAATGTTTGAATACACTAGAAGGTATGGGATTCCTCCTTGAATTGTACATTTTGTGGCATACAAATGTAAAATTTTTCAGAAGGATTAAATTTTAGTAGTGTGAACTTTAGGAGTTTGAACTGGGTTGGTTGTGTATAAGAGGTGGGGATGTGGTATAATTTGAATAGGGCGTGGGTCATCTAGATCATGGTCTGCTTATTTGTCAGATATGAAATGCAGGCCATGTCATGGACCTGAATATTGGACCCAGGTGTGTCAAATATAGTCATCAACACAGCAGCTCAGACTTGAGCCGGGTTTTAATAGGCCAAATTGTTATATACAGCCTCAGATTGGACTGTTAACTTGATTGGCCTAAATGGCCTACATGAAAATCAAGTGCAAGCATGTTTGCTTCTGGCACCTGATTGATGGCGGGTTAGGTCTGGAGACTCATTTAGCAAGGGGTGTTTGGTCTTTTCAGTTTGTAGAATTCAAAATAATCAGTTATTTACTCTTATCATGTTGTAATAGGTGCACATTTACAGACCATATCATGGACCTAAAAGATGAGGAGGATCATGGATCCTTTAATGAGGACAAGTTTCTTATGGTGTGCCGGAGCCTAGCATCAAAAATGCTTAGCAATGCAAATGTCTTCCTAGTATCCATAGACATGCCAGTTACCAGCAGCTTCGATGATGCTACAGGTCTGTGCTTAAGGTTCAGCTGTGAGATCTTGAGTAGCTGTATTCCTTGCCTAATAACCATCACCATAGAAGGTAAATGCTCTGAACCATTGAATATTGTGGTCAAAGTCAACTGCGAGGAGACAGTATTTGGGTTGAACTTGTTGAACAGGGTTGTGACATTTCTATCATCGATATCCTAGTCTGTGTAGAGTTGTTAAAGATTTCAACACGTTTTGAAACAATGTGTGTTGAGGATTGGTTTGGCTTGATGTGTTTTCATTCTCAATGATGAAAGAATTTTATCTGGGTCCATCCTACTAGAAAGGATGAGGTATTTGCCTTTGTGTCAGTTTAGATAAAAGCAAGATCAGTTGCATTGTTTTGCCTTCAATACCTTTCTCATTTAGAGAGTTGTGGTCTTGCAATCCGGCAATCTCTTTTTGCCAAAAGGCTGAATACTAGGTTTTTGCTCAAATATTGCATTAATACTGCATTTTTATTTTGATTTGTGATGCGTTTGTTACTATGTGTCTTGTATTTAAATTTGATCCATATGATTATATCTCTCCTTGTACTTTCAGTTTCTCAGCAATAAAAATCTTTTTTTGAGACATGGTCTAGTATCAATAGAAGCCCTCACCCAATGGTTCAACTCAAGGATCTAGTGTTCTTAGAACAGATTATTTACCTTATCTTTTTAGTATGATCTTATTGAATTATAATTCATATTTTATATAGATAAATTGATTACTTCATCTTTGAGCTAATGATCAAATGAGCTTCATGTGCAAGAGCGAACTTCTAACCCAATCTTTCTCCCTACTTAGATACTTCCCATCACACCCCAACACCTTGATTGACATGAATCATGCCCTTCACATAGTAGACCTAGTTTCATGATAGCATGCATGAAGAGGTTGCATGCTAGACCATGGGAAATGAATTGTCATATAATGGATATAATTGAACTTATAAAAGTTTAATGGTTATCCCAAATGTCTTTTCAATTTATGTGTGACAAATCTGAAAAACAAATGAACATATCCATTGATCAAGTGTTACTCCAATCATGGTATTGCAATTCATGATTGTTTTTATTCACTTCTTGCCAATGATTTCACTGGGGGCATATGAAATAACATGTACTTTGGATCACTTGTGTAATTCTGCTTATTGCTTTTAGTTTACAAGTGGGTCAGTTTTTATATAGAAAATTCTAGTGATTGATTTGATTGTCCATGTTCCTATTCTTGGTTGTGGATTTTCGATCATTAAATATGGTCACAGTGGAGGAGATCCACCATCTATATTGATTGGAGCCCAGTCCAATTGTGTGACAATGGCTTAGTCGTTGGCCCACACAAGTTAGACCTTGGGTAAGGTCTGTGAGGTTGATTGCAAGTAAGTTGGAAATGTGAATAAAGTGATTAGGCTTGAGTTGTCAGCCAGATCTTCTAGAGTGTCAATAGGATTAGATTTCTTTTCCATTTAAGTCATAGGATTTCTTTGACTAATTATGTGGCGATATTTCCTTTTTTCAAGGGAGATAATTTAGATTTTATTTCTTTCCTAGTTAGTGGTAATTATCTTGGCCTGTAGGAATCAATTTAAATTGGTTTCTATCTATTTATTAATTAATCTCTATTTATTAGAGATTAATTAATGAGAAGGCATCAGAAAATTATCCCCAAAATTTGTGCTCGCATAAGGAGGTTTAGTCCATCCTTGAACTTGGACATAAGGAGGTCTAGTCCATCCTCGAATTTGGACTAGTTTATCTTCCACTTTCCACCTTGTTCTTTTCATATATGCAATAATGCATCCAATAATTAACATAAATAAACAATGCAGACATCTATTAGCGATGTTGGGATTCATGAGATGAATTGCTATGGACGATCAAACCATAGTCAACTTAAAGAATACTAAGTCAACATAAGATTGTGACCCACATTCACCAGGAAAACTCACTCGCTGAGTGGATGGCTAGGATGTTGACTGATACCACATTAACAGCGTCGATCCTTCTCCTTGTCTACAAGGTATACAATTTATTTATTTTATTTTTATTTTGTAATAAATTCGCATGCTGCTGAAAATGCTAACATAATCTATCTATATCATTATCGTCGACACTCGCAAACCGATACCCAACTAACCCCATTTCATTTTTAACAACTTGGCAGTTGGCACCCACATATCCTCACCATTAGGTTTCCAACAACAAATTTTTTAAGTTGTTAAATTTTGAGAGGGTGGCGTGGAAAGTATCTTTAATCTCATATCCTTTTTATATCAAATTTAGTGGAGACTATCCAATCATAGCCCTGTCCGTCCCACATACATTTTATATAGTTCTAGTCTTATAGTAATTCATCAGATGTACCAGATCAACGACTCACATACAACATAAAAAACACTCTCAAAATCAATGGCCAGGATGTTGATATTACCAGATCAATTGTCCTTTTCATTGGTCATTTCTTTGAGGTTTGCAAAATCTTTTGTAGTGGATTTGTGTGCTACAATAGCTAATTTACAGGTAATGGAAAGTCTATATCTTTATCCTCTATTACCAAACCTTATAAAGAGTTTAAATGCAATTAACAAATTAATGCTCCTTCCTTATTTAGCAATAGAAACTTATCACCCACAGGTTGGTCATGTCTCTGAGGTGTACAGTATCTTTTGTAGTGGATACGTGTCCAACAATAATTAATCTACTGGTAATGGAAAGTCTGTGTCGTTATTCTCCATTGCTAAACCTCATAGTTGTGATATGTACATGTGCTAAAATACACACAAAATGTACAATAGCTTATGTGACACCACACAATAACTGTATTCCACTTTTTATTCCTCACATCATGGGATAAATACACTTGTCATGACCTCATGGGATAAATATACTTGTGTGCATTTTATTATGTGCATAAATAATTATTGCTAAACCTCATGAAGAGTCTGAATGCAATTAACCTAATTAATACCCCTTTCCATATTTAGTAATGGAAACTTACCACCAACAGGTTGGTCATGTCTCTAAGGTGCACAAAATCTTTTGTAGTGGATTCCTGTTCAACAATAGTTATTCTACAGCTAATGGAAAATGTGTATCCTCATTTTTTCTCCATTACTAAACCTCAAAAACGAGGCCAAATGCATTTGACCAAATTAATAGACACTTATCACCCATAGGGTGGTTGTCTCTGAGGTGTGCAAAATCTTTTTGTTGTGAATTCGTGTGCAGCAATATTTAATCTATAAATAATGGAAAATCTGTATCCTCGTCTTCCATTACTAATCCTTAAAATGAGTCTGAATACAATTACCAAATTAATACCACTTTCCATATTTAGCAATGAAAATTTATCACCCATAGGTTGATGTGCCCCTCCTAGTCATTCCCATTCTAGCAATGACAACTCATCACCCACTACTAATATGTGGCCGTCCTGGTTATATTAGTGGCACAATTCTGGTTATGTTATGCCATATTTTGTTAGGAACATCTGAACGACAGATGTTTGGGGGATGGGAAGCACCACTTCGAGTAAGGAGTGCCTTCCTTTGTCTCTCTGGATGGAAGGTCTGTAGAAACTGAAAGGTGATGTTCAAAAATATTGTTGTATCTTTCTTCCTCTTCTTGTAAACCCTAAATGTCAGCTAACTCATCTTCTAACTTGTTTGAACATAACATTTCCCATATATTCTATGACCTACAGTGATTACCTTCCTATTGCCGGTGGAGTTGTATTTGTATGCTAAGATCCTCTTCGATTTTCAGCCCTTAACACCGGACATGATGCGTTGGTTTCCACAGATGTGGCATCAGGTTCTGGTGTCAAGCGCCTTTGAAAACCAAGGAGGATCTCGGCATATGAATCTAACTCCATTGGCAATGAGAAGGATATTGGCTGTGAGTGATAAAATAGATCAGAAATGTTAAATTCCAATGAGTCGGATGATGACTCGGATGACGTTGTGGTGCTATAGAACAGGAAGGAAGATGCAACAATCTTTTTGTGAACTTTAGGCTTTCATTTTTTGAGGAGCTTTTATTTAGACAGATGAAGGAAGGCACTTGCGCTGGGCACCAGAACCTACCACCACCTTTGTGGAAACCAATGCTGGTGTTGTGGCTAGCAAAATAATAGTACCCATGGAAGAATTTCAATCCAACATTCCTATTGCTCTGTTAGAAGCAAGCATTGCTCCATCGTTTTTTACATTAAAAATGTTTAGTTAAAGATCGATTCTGCATTTGAATTTAGTTTTTATCTATAGTTTTCTTTTCAGTTGTTTTCATGTTCATTTTATTACTTCCTTGTTATCAGATTTAGATTTTCAGGTTCATGTTCCGTTGTTGAAGATAGTTCCACTCCTTATCTGCTCACGACTTTCTTCTTTTGAAGAAATGTTTTGGTTATGGTGTTATTATTTATTTATGTGAATTTAGAATAGAAGGTTGGGTTTTAGATAGGAGGATTGTTGTTGGGTATGTTTGTTGTTCCTTCTTTGGTATTAAATGATGAAGATTATAGTGTTAGGCTTGATTAAATGGTGGTTTGATACTGTTACATTGCTTTATAATCTATTCTACATGTGTGCCTGGTTTGGTGATATTTTACTGTTTATGTAACTTACTGTGAAGATCTTCAAGTCTTGGGTTGATTGAAATGGCAATTTGATGTATATACATCTGTTTTGCAATCTATGTGGACGTTGGTTTGATTGCTTATATTTACTGTTTGTGGATTTGAAAAGATCTTAGCATGTAGTTGTTTGATTTTCATTTGCTTTGCAAAGTGTGAACTGGCTCTTATGAGTTTTGAGGCAGTGGTAGGATTGAATGAAAAACTATTGCTGTGATAATGCCCATTCTATGAATGTCAAGCTCGCATGGTTCTTTCGTTGGTAAGATAAGATACTTGAGAATTCTTTTACCTCGTGTTTGCTGGTGTATGGTTCCATAAAAGAGAATTGGTCAGGTCTCACATTAGGCCAATTAGACCACCTATTTGATAAGTTTGGGCTCTCATATGGTACCTTCAAATATCCAAACCATTCAGATAACACGCGCACACATCTCATTTGTATCTGCATTCCCTCAAATTTTATTCAGCTTTATATTGCTAGATCAGGCCAGTGGTGGAAGACTTATGTGACAACCTTATTCTGTCCAACTGTTTTGTTTTTCCCTTAATGGAAAGTCTCCATAAGAGAGCTTTCTCCTTCAGGATACTTTGAGAAAACGCCTTTCCCTACAAGCTACAATTAGTTGCATTTGAGCATATTGTCTATCCTTTGTAAGAGTTGGTTCCACTGTATTTACATTAAAAAAAATGTGATGTGCTCAATCTTATGATTGGAAACCTAATGGAGTAAAATTTGAGGAAAGTTCACTTAAAAACGAGGCCATTTATTCTAAGCAACATGGATATTAGACTTTCATCGTTTACCTTTCTTATGATATTGGCTAATGGCTATTTCCAGTGTGCTCTGACCATCCATGCTTGCAATAGGCATCACAGCCATTAAACGAACACAAGTAACCAATTGATGAACTTGCAAGCATCCATGTCTACCATCGGAATCGTGGCTCATCAAATGATCACTAGTTACTGGGTTGGTTAACATATGATCAATTTGATATAGGCACTACTTTGACTAGAGCGGGAAACAACTCTCAAGTCTCAAAGCAAGTAGAAAATGACTATTTTGCGTGGTTTGGAATTATTATAGTGAGTCTTATTATTTTTATATTTTTTATTATCCTCAAAGTTTTGAAAAATTACGTTTTATAAAAATTGAGGTACTTTCAAATTTAGGGTCTCTTGAAATTAGTAATATCAATCTCGTCTAAAAAAAAATCGTGGCTCTGCCAGAGCCATTGCGTCTAAGACACATGTTTCAAAGCAGAGAGTTTTCTCCGATAGAAGAGAAAATCAGACTAGTATGAGAAGAGTGGGAAGGGTTTCTCCTTTGTCCTAACAGTAGAACCCTTTATGAGGAAGTTGAGTGTTGACAACTTCGTTGGGTTATGTACCAAACTGGGATGAATGCGTTGTCATTGTATTTTATAGAATGGAATGCAGAGTGAGTTGATGTAAAAAAATATGAAGAACTGCAATTTTCTAGATCGAGCTCAAGCGTGCCCTCATTAGCGCTTGAGTGCCCGAGCCAACAATAATCATTATTCGATTAAGATATCGTAGAAACAAGATTAAGATAGTGCTTTATCTTGTTGGACTGGTGTTAAGTCTCATAGATTTTTTTTTCCATTTAGGTTTTCCATGTAAAAATGTTATGTTCATTTTTTTTATTGTTGTTAACTTAGGTTAATTATTTGCATATAAAAATTAGTGTTGGGACCTTAACCTGTATCGTGGTTAGAATCATTCACCCTTGTATTTCACAAATTTAAAATGCCTGTATGCAAAAGGATGTTAGAATACGAGACCAGATAAAAGAAACATTTGCCAGCAACTAACAACTTGATTGGCATGAGTGATGCCCTTCACATAGAAGACCCAGTTTCATGATATCAAGTATAAAGAAGTCGCATGCAAGATGACTATTAAGTAGTGGTTACAAAACCCGCCCCTCCTTATTGCCTCCTCAGTTTCAACAGAGTATTGAAATAGCTGCAGCCGACGCAATGGATTGATGGTAGAACAAAACCCCTTTGAAAAGCTACTACCGCCTACAACATGTAATTGATCAAACGACTGCACCATCCATTTTTCAGGCATTGTGGTGTTAGGATGCCAAAACTAATGCCATTTGGTTGTCGTCTACGTGTTTCATTTAGAGGCCTCAAATTAGAAAATTCTCGGCCCTTGGATTCATATGTTTTTAGCTTGATTGATTTAATGGTGATTAAATTTTTATTCCATTGTTACATATTTGCTCTAATATCTTAACTATTTTTAGGTTAAAATTAGGGAGCTTTTAAATGTACACCAGTTTCGACTCACTTTACACAGCCCAAAAAAAAAAAAATTAAGAATCTCCAAAATACCCACCCCCTTCTCCCCCTACACACTCTCTCTCCCTCTCTCCTCCCCTCCCCCACATCCCATTCGGCTGCAATGAGCTCCAACCGCAGAGGGGGACTCCCCTCCCCTCCCTCTTCCTCTTCCCTCTTCCCCTTCCTCTTCCTCATCCCCTCCCTGCCCTTCGTCTCCTCTCCTCTCCCTCCTTCCGCTTCTCTCCTCTCCTCTTCTCCCCTCCCTTTTCCTCTCCATTTTCTTGTTCGAGCTCATAGGTGTTGTTAGGCCTTGAGAGGCTAAACATTAGTGGGTGAGGAAGAGAAGAGGGAGGGGAGGGGAGGGGAGTCCCCCTCCACCGGCGAAACCCGTTATCAGCCGAAGGGGAGGTGGGGAAGGGGAAAGAGAAACTGTGTAAAGAGAGAGAGAGGTAGAAATATTTTGAAAATTCTTATTGTTATTTTTTTAAGGGCTGTGTACGGTGAATCTAAACCCATGCACATCTAGAAGCTCCCCTAAAACTATTTGTCTTTATCCAAGGATAACGTCCTGTCAATAAAATGAATGATGTCGGCTCAATTCATGCATTGCATCTCATCGTCGTCGATAAATGTGAGGATTTGGATTTAACCTAGGTCGGACCAAGTGGCTTCACAAACCAAGCTTAAAAAACTTGTAACGATCAACGAGTTGACATAGCCATGAACCATAGATTGCCTCATTTAATTGAGGCTATATAAGGGTCTATGTTGCATTGTATACCAAGGGTGCCTTGGGCATTGAGCTATTCAGGTGTTCCATGTTTTTATGGGATGAGGATGTAGAAAACATATTTGGTATATATAAATTTTTGTTCCGAATTTTCATCTCACAGTAAAAAAAAAAAATCTTAAAATGTTAACCCACAGCTACATGCAAGTTGGAAAGAAAAATTTTTTTTTTAAAACAACTGGACGGTACCATTATTTTCTACTATCTCTTACCTTTTAAATAATACTATTTAAGACTCTAAATCCTCTCACTTATCCTAATGGTACACCCTATGCTAAAAATCTCAAAGAAGGTGGCACACTTTGTAATTCCTATATCCTATAAAGGTGGGTCGCATGGTCACCATCACAAAATGTGGGCTTATATTATAATTCCTATAATGGTGGAACTACAATATAAATCATATGAATGTGGGTCCTATGTTCAAATTTCTAAGGGTGGGGATAAGATTATAATTTCTAAAGGTGGATCCCATGTCCATAATCACAGAGATTGTGGCCCAGCTTTATGATAGTCACAATCATAGAAGTTGGAGCTATATTGTGAATCCTATGAATATAATCCATATTCTAATTTCTAAAAATAGATACCACGTTGAATTTTAAAGGTGGGTGCCGTGTTTACAATCAACAAAAAGGATGGGTCCCAAATTATAATTCCTATAGTGGGCTCACGTGTAAATCTTATGAATGTGTCCCACCATATTTTAATTTCTAAAAGTGGGCATTACATTGCAATTCATAAAGGTGGGTCTGTGTCCATGATCACAATAAAAGTGGCTTCACTTTATAATTTTTAAATGTGGGTTACATGGTCATGTTCATAACGTCAGACCTACATTGTAAATCTTATGAATATAAGCCCAATATTTGGTTTTTAAAGGTGTGGAAGCATATTGTAATTTTTAAAGATGAGTCCCATATTTACATTGACAAAAGTTGGCCCGATAACTCCTATAAAGATGGGCCCACATTATAATTCCTATAAAGGTATGCTCCACGCACTAGCTCCACACACTAAAAACATTGAAGAATAAAAAGGAGAATTTTTAAAATAAGAATTTCTCCCCTGAAGATTTTCAATTCTATTAGATTATCCTAATTCCTTTATCTATGGTTTCGAAGCTTAATGGTTTTAGAGGCATTACTTTCTTGTAATTTCAATCCAACAGTGAGTAAGAGTTGTATGGGTGTTAAATTTAGGCTTCATATCAATTCAAGGGATAACATGTGTGAAAAGATTAAATTCACTCAAGGTGGGCTTCAGACCCTACAAACATAGGGGAGCAAAATGCAAAGTTTTTAGAATGGCGAAATAAGATCAATGACCTACAATCAATAGGAACCACATGTACACACCCAAAAGAGAAAAAGGAGATGGCTACAATATTGATTATCATCAAATCCAATCTTAATCTCTCTCTGCATCTCCAAGGGGCATAAAAATTTTTTTATTTTTGAATTGAATAGGAATAAGTGAATAACAAATCTATATGTATCATTTTATCCTAATATTTAACTTGCACTAAGAAAGGTGTGACTTTCAGTGAAAAAGAAAAAAGAGAAAAACACATGCAAAGAAAAAAGAGAAAAACACATGCACACACCTGTAGTGGCGGTTTATTTTTTCTACCACTGGAAGTCACTTTTTCTTTTGTCATTGCAAAACTCCAAATGCCTCCAGCCCAACAATCACCCACGTTCAATTTTTAGCAACTGCAAGTTGTCACCACAGTTAAAAGTTACCTTTTTAAGTGTCTTACCAAAAATTTAAAATCAAGTGTCACATGTTTGCCCTAATATTTGTTGTCAATGAGTTGTCATATAACAGATAAATTTGTAGTTATAGAAGCTTTAATTTCATGGTTATCTTAAATATCGGTAGATTTAGTTTGGGACATAGCCTTACAGTAGAATGCACCACCGGCTGCTCAAAGTTGTAAACGTCTAGTCCTTGTACTGGTCACATCCATAGGACACCAAGGCTCATTTTTTAATCAATACTTATTCCGGCCGGAACCAGAAGGAGCCATTGGATTTACAAATAGAAAGTGGATTGTAATTTTTATTAAATAAATTAAAAATATTTATAATGTAATAATGCATATTAATAAACTCATAATGGCAAATTCATTCGGTCGAGCATCAGTGCTCAAAACTTAGCCGGGGGAGACTTCATTGGGTTCACTTCTGATCCCATCTTTTCCATTGCAGCCAACAAATTTGGGTGTGTATGATGAATTGCAACCAAATCGAATTTCATATTCATCATGACATCCGCACCATTCGGTTTCATCAATCAATTTTTTATATAATTAAATTTTAGAGAGAGTGATGAGGAAACTATATCGATTTTCTCGTAGCTCTGTGATGAGATTTAGTGGACCCTCTATCCAAGCATAGCCCTATCCCAGTACCCATTCTGTTACTTTTTATAGGGATGCTCATGGGCTGGGCAGACCGAGCCAGATCCGGGCACAACTCACTTTGGGCTAGGCTTGAATATGTAGTTAGGGCCCATTTAATAATTTGGCCAGGCTTGGATTAAGTGATAGAAAGCCAAAAAGCCCAGCCCATGTAAAGAATGCATGTGATTTAATTCAATTAATCTAAACAATTCTTTGAATGCACATGAAATTGATAAGAAGCCTAGTTCGCTCCTACCCAATTGATTAAATGGGCGGGCTTGGGTCTAACTTTTATAGCTTGTGTTGGGCTTAGGTAGGGCCTGGATCAATGTTTTTGAAGTTAGGTCGAGCCTGGATATGCCTTGACTTACCCATGAATACCTTTGACTTTTTATACATTATAGGCATGTTTGTGTAACCATTTTCTAGGGAAAATGAAATGGTTTTTTTTGGAAAATTCATTTTTAATGTGTTTGGTACTGTACAATTCTTTGAAATTACTTTTCTCCTACATCACTATTTTATTGATAAGATTCGGAATTAAATTCCCATGGGAGGCCATCGAACTTCCATTTTTACGAAAAAGTTGATGACCCTTTATAATTTCGTTTCCTAATTCATTTTTACACCAAACAAAAAAAACTTGCATTCCATAAGAAATTCATAATCGAACCAAACAACATTTGCATCATTTCATCAAGAAAAATAAATTCGCATTAAACATGAGTTCCATACTTGAGAGGAGAACTTCTTTTTTTATGTTTACACTTCTTTTTTTATGTTTTCAATTACCATAAAAATTGCTTACGTGGCAATTTCTCATTCCCCGTAAATGATGTGTACACAAGCGTGCTTTAAGTATTTCACTAATTCCTCACATGTATAAGGTAGCGTTTGGTTCGCTGTAATGAAGGCTGGAATGGAATGATCATTCCATTGGAATGACCATTCCCACGTTTGGTTCGTGAAAAAACGGCGGAATGACCATTACTTCAGGAATCACCATTCCTTTATACAAGGGAATCACCATTCCACCGGGGGGGCGGAGGAATGGCCATTCCATTCCATTCCTTTCCCAATTTTATTTTTGACGAATTTTATTTGAAAAAGCTAAATTTATTAATTTTTTAATATTTTAATAAAATATAAATAAATATTATTATATAAATCATAAAATAAACATAGTTGAAATTAAATTTAAAATATCAAGATTTTAAGAATAAAATTATATACAATGTTTGGTCACATAAAAAAATTAAATTTTATTTGAAAAAGCTAAATTTATTAATTTTTTAATATTTTAATAAAATATAAATAAATATTATTATATAAATCATAAAATAAACTTAGTTGAAATTAAATTTAAAATATCAAAATTTTAAGAATAAAATTAAATACAATGTTTGGTCACATAAAAAAATTAAATTTTATTTGAAAAAGCTAAATTTATTAATTTTTTAATATTTTAATAAGATATAAATAAATATTATTATATAAATCATAAAATAAACATAGTTGAAATTAAATTTAAAATATCAAAATTTTAAGAATAAAATTATATACAATGTTTGGTCACCTAAAAAAATTAAATTTTATTTGAAAAAGCTAAATTTATTAATTTTTTTAATATTTTAATAAAATATAAATAAATATTATTATATAAATCATAAAATAAACATAGTTGAAATTAAATTTAAAATATCAAAATTTTAAGAATAAAATTAAATACAATGTTTGTCACATAAAAGAATTAAATTTTATTTGAAAAAGCTAAATTTATTAATTTTTTAATATTTTAATAAAATATAAATAAATATTATTATATAAATCATAAAATAAACATAGTTGAAATTAAATTTAAAATATCAAAATTTTAAGAATAAAATTAAATACAATGTTTGTCACATAAAAAAATTAAATTTTATTTTAAAAAGCTAAATTTATTAATTTTTTAATATTTTAATAAAATATAAATTTTATATAAATTTTATATTTGGTCAGTTTAATATAAATTTTATTCCATTCCTGGTATCATTCCATCATACCAAACACAGGAATCGGAATGAGAGTCCTATTACTGGAATGATTCCTCTGTCTAACCAAACGTTGGAATAGGAATTACCATTCCTGCTTCATTCCATTCCAGGCTCATTCCAGCCTCCATTCCATTCCTCCCAGCAATCATTCCAGCGAACCAAACGCTAACTAAGATCAGCAACTCACATCTAACATGAAAGCTTACCCACAATGAACGGCAAAAATGTCGTCTATTACAAAATCAATGGTTTTGATCTTTCTCCGTGTATTCAAGGCGTGCAAAATCTTTTCTATTCGTTTCATATGTAGGAATAGTTAATCTATGGGTTATGGAAAATCTGTATTCTTATTTCTCCTAGTCTTCAAGGTGTAAAAGATCTTTTCTATTAGATTCATATGCATGAATAGTTAATTATGGGTGATGGAAAATCTGTATCCTTATCTTCTAATACTAAATCTGGTAAGGACTCTTAATGCAATTTCCATATTTAGCAATGGAAACTTATCACTCCCATGGTTGGTGTAACCCTCCTAGTCATTCCAACTTTTTTAGCAAGGACAACTCATCATTGACAACTAATATACATCCTTCATAGATTCATAGTATAATGCCATCCATTTTCTATGCCATTGTTTGTTAGGACACATGGACAACAGGTGCTTGGCAGATGAAAGGCACCACCTGAGTTAAAAGAGCACCTTCTTTTGTCTCTCTACATAGAAGTTTTGTAGAAATGAAAAGCCCAAGTTCATGCAAAAGAAGAAGATGGAAGAGGAGCAAGAGGGACTTTGATTGGATGATGGAGGTCAGAATCAAGTTGAAAAGTGCCACTAAGGGCATGAGGGATAGGGTAACTTGGTCGATCGGATCTTTGATTGATATATGTTCTGCTTTTCTAAGAGATAGTTCTCAATAGGAGAAATGTAGAGTTAGGGATTGATTCCACTTTTTAACTTAATTTTATATATAGTATCCTTTTCTTTTGTTTTCATGTTATAAGAAATTTCAAGTTCATGTTATTTAATATTAACAACTTTACTCTCTTCTTTCTAAGAAATGTTCTGGTATGGTGTTTTTGTTTTTATTTTTTAGATTTCTTTGAATTTGTGGGAGTTAAAATAGAAGGTTGGATTTAGATAACAGATTTGTTGTTGGTTCATTTCTTTGTTTCTTATTTGTGATCAAATGATGAAAATGGAAGTGAAAGGTTTGATTGAATGATAATCTAATACTATTACATCTGCTTTACAACCTTTGTACGCAATATATTTGAATTTGATATGTAATGTTTATCTTACTGTGAAGATCTAGAAGCGTTGGATTGATTCAAATGGTTGTTTGATGCATTTACAATTTTAGATCTGTTTTGCAATCTTGAAGTATTGGATTATATTTACTATTTGTAAACTATAAAGATCTTGAATTAATTAATCATTTGATTTTCATTGTTTTTTTTAATATTTTCTTTCTTCCACTTTGAGATTTTTCAAAGCGAGAAGTATTGTTATGAGTTTGAAACAATGGTAGGATTAAATAAAAAATTAAACCCTTAGTTAGGGCGGTCATTTTGTTGGTAGGATAAGATGCTTTGAGAATTCTTTTATCACGGGTTTGTTGGTATATAGTTTTGTAAAAAGGTCAGGTCTCACAATAGTCCTACCACCTATTTGACAGATGTGGGCCCTTATATGGTGCTTTTAAATATTCAACTGATTCACATGACACGCTCACACCTCATTCTACAGTTATATTTTATGACAATATAAATGTCATGTGAAGAGACTCCCAGAGGCCACCAATTAATAAAAAAAATTCAAACAACTCAAAATAAAGGTCCTCTAAATTTAGTTAGCATCCTCAATTTTATCTCAGTAGGAATTCGTCCCACCTTAAGATCGATTATTTCATGATTGGGTAAAATTTTGGGATACCCCTACACTATGGAGGTGGCTTTATTTTTGAGGGGCTCAGGTTTTAAACAGGTGAGCGTAATGGAGTTCTACTTTAAATCAGATTTTTGTCAAAGTTTATCTACAAAGGTCAAGAACCTTGAACGAAAAAAGGCTTAAAGTGCCTATTGACCATCATTAGGTGGATCATGCGTTTTCAGTTGGATGTTGAAATTCCATGTTTTAATTTCACTCCATGAGA
Source organism: Sextonia rubra (assembly GCA_037013555.1). Lineage (NCBI taxonomy): Eukaryota > Viridiplantae > Streptophyta > Magnoliopsida > Laurales > Lauraceae > Sextonia > Sextonia rubra. Next base: position 131,823,277 of record JASUAD010000001.1, read on the forward strand.
TTTTCTTTCTCTTTTTCTTTTTTTCAAGGTTCATAGTATATGGTAGATGAGAGGAATATAGTAATGTAAACATCATTTGTGGAATGAAATCTAATTAATTAAAGAGTTTTCATTATATGATTAATTGTTAGTTACTGTTAAAAAAAGATTAATCCTTAGCTAATGTTGAATTTTGATGTATTATGCTGTCAAATAAACACAAAGTACTTTATTAAGTTTTTAAAACACCCAAGTTCTTTAATATTTTATTCACACATTTGATATGTGATCAATATAACAATGAGTCTAACTTTTTTTTTAGGTGATATTTGGCAAAAAAAGAAAAAAAACCAAAATATAGTATATGAGGGAATTTATTTAGAGTCATTTTGTTATAGATAATTAGTCTCTGTCACTACTGAATTTACCAAACAGGCAAAGACAAGGAGATGTTTTTGTGAGTTTGAGCTTTAGAGGATCCAAGCTCCTCAATTTGGGTATGGTTAAAACATAATTGTTTTAAAGTCTTCTCTGTTTTCTTTTCTTAAAACTTAAGCTTAAGGGCATTTTTGGTATTTAACAAATAACCTTCATAAATTGTCTGGCCAACCACCAATTTTACTGGATGTCCTCTATTTGGCAAACTTAAGGCTCATTTTGATATTTAGTTTTAATTTTGTCCTGTTTTGAAATACGCCAAATACTTATGTCTTATTTTGAAAATTTCCCTTGTTTTAAATAAAATAAAGAAGAGAGAGACATTTATTTTGAATGGTATGGTTTTAATGCCCACCAACTGTCAAGCAAAAATTGCTTTTGCCCCAATTGCCACGGGAGAAACGGAAAGGGAAGGAGAAGAGGAATGATAGCAAAAGCTGCAGGTATGCTGAGTACCAAAACAGGATCCCTTGGGTCTCCATGTACCCATCTATTCTGTGCCGAAATTCTCTGATATGTTGCAATCATTTTATCAATCCTCATCAATGATATTATTAATGTTAGGGGTTTTAAAGAATAATCCCTTTAAAATCAACTTCAACCATATTTGTGTTTTTGTTTTAAACCTTCTTCAGAAGTTTTGGTGCAAGTGTGATTAGGGTTGAGAAATTATCTATCTACTTCCCATCCTATTTATGAATATGTAAACCTAATATTCTAATTATTGTTGTTTTCTGGGTTATTTCTTCTATGCCATGTTACTTAATTTTCAGAGACTAAAAAGAAGAGGCTTGGAGTAATGATTTGATTTGTAACTTAATAGGTCATGGTTTAGTTGTTATTTGTTATTACTTTTTGATTGGAGTAGTATTTATATGGCATATTGTCATAATGGGTATACAAGGAACCACAGGAATGGAGTGGTGAGGAAAGACAAGATGGAATCAGGAGTTATTGAGAAGGAGTTTCCAAATAGGGTTGAGTGGAAAGTAGAACTTACGAAGCTGACCTGAATATAACCAGTTAAGCGTTACTTTAGTGATAAAAAAAATGGAAAGAATTCATTGTTTGACATAATCACACAAATACTCAATATGTGATCTTTATGAGTAAGGAATGCTCGAAGACAGATTGTTGACCTTGTTCCAAGATTAGTGTTGAAGCCGATGGGTGTTCTTCCTTGAGAATAGTCTTGTGAATGCATCCCATGCCTGTTTTGGTGCATTGGCGTACAAGATATTGATAAGCATGTCAAGCATGTCATCCACTTACTGCTTTAGCGCAAAGCTCTATTTGGTGTTCTGCTTCTTCTTCATCGTGGTTGTTCCCGTTCTAGACTAAATACTATTTCATACATGGTTTCCACAATTGTAGTTTGAATTGTTAAGCTTCCACAGAAACAAGAAACTTCAAATTAGTTGCGATTTCCCAATCACAGGGCCAGATTCTATAAATTAAAAAGGAAAACAACATGCTTGAAATCTAACATTTCATTTGGTTGAGTTCTCACCTTAATGAACATTGCTCCTTTTAAAGAACATAAACACAAGCTATTGACAACAATCCTAATCTAACAGGATATTATCCAGCAGCCTGACCTATCCAGAGACATGTCTCTAGTCAGTGACAACTCTTAAGAATCATGTGTTATATGTTACGTAACCAATCACTTGATACCTTCTTAAAATGATGTTCTGGTTGTGGGAATATAGTGGAATTAAAGGTTTATAATAATTCTGAGTAGATAAGTTTCCTTGTTAAGTGTTAGTATAATCTTTATTTATTATGACCATATTCAATGATGACATAATTGAATTCTTGAAAAACGCAAACTCTGGAGTTTACAATCTATTATCAAAGTGGCTTATATGTAAAGATACATCCATTGAGATTACTAAAATTCAAGTAACCCCGGGTCTTTACTCTTCTCCATGTCAGGGCATTCAATGAATCTCCATGTACAATCAAAGGAGTGAAAAAGACTTCCTAAACAAGACAAGCTTATCATAATCCATCTATATGATATTTTTGTCATTCCTTCACAAGCCTATGGCCCCAATCTCTAGCTAATTCCTATTTGGTTTCAACTTCCACTTTCGTGCAACCTATTCCTGTACTCTTCTTTTTGGCTAGCTCAGCAAAGGAAACCACCTTTCAATTATGAATGTCAATGGACCCATAATGACATAGTTACCTAAAGGACTTGACTTGCAAAATCTAAGGATGGAGCATGGACCTTTCTTTCAAGCATAATTGATGCTTGATCTGAGTGCCGGTTTACCATTTGAGCCTAGTTAATTGTTAGTTCTAATCAAGTCCATGTCTATAACCAATGTTCTACTAGGTGCAAACTAAATGCCCAGTCTAGCTCCACGGGGCCCACTTTGTCCTACCTTTGATCAATGCAACCCCTTTGATACTCTTTTCATGCCATGTTTTTGACATCAGGTCTGATTTTATGCAAATCGAACCTTCACTAACCGTTGGATTGAATCTCAAAAAAATTCAATGGTTAAGATGCCATTTGACTTTAAGGTTGTTAAGTCAAAGGCTAGTATCATCTGGTGGGGTTGATCTTTTGGTTTTCTTTTGTCCAAAAGGAGACCTTTTCATCTTCCCTCTTCCTCATGAAAGACATGCGTCTAAGTAAGCCACACAAGCTGGAGCTGGCCTGCCATATAAGCAATACGTTATCTGCTCATAGGAAAACATCCTCCTATAAAATATATCATTAAGAATTACGTGTAATATATGATATATAATAATATATTTGATTAAAATAATTACTTTAAAATACGTAATTAAGTATGGTTTATAAAATTGTCATTACCCAATGTGGGTCCTGCTGAAACGGGGTCTTTGGAGGGTCCAGAATGGAGGCAAACCTAACCTTTGGCAATTTTGCAAGAAGTGGTTGCTCGCAGGTCTTAAACTTACGTTATCACGCATGGCACCCGAGACTTTTACCATTGCACAAAAGCAATGACTATTAATGTACTTGGACTTTGAGTCCGTTCTAGTTCTCTCCAATGGAGCAAAGTCCGGTCCTATATATTATCATTGATTTTTATTTTAGTCTAGATCCAAGACTTTGCAAAAAGTGGCCCCTCACAAGTCTCAAACTTGCGTTATCACGTATGGCAACTGAGACTTTTACCATTACACAGAAGCAATGACTATTATTGTAATTGGATTTTTTATTGCAGTCTAGTTCCTTCCAATGGAGCAAAGTCGGGTCCAATTTATTATCATTGATTTTTGTTCTAGTCCAAATGCGGTTCACATGATAGTAATCAGGTGTTGATGACATCCTTGCTTTCAATTCCTTGGCTTTTAGGCCCTAATGAAGTAGTCATAATTAACTTCACCAACTTTGGAAACTCTTTTATTCCTTTCCTTCACAAATTTCCCCATGCTATTGCCAAAGTAAAATTTTATAAAGCCAGGTCCCTCAGACATCTTCCCTGACTTGAGAGAGTGGAAATATGCAGGATTAGACAAGAAAAAAAAGAACACTATATAAACAGTGCAATCATAAAACTTATTTTTATGATGCTATCATAAGCGTCCAGTTGTTAGCTATCACACAAATGGTTGGTGGGTGCACTGTTTAACTCAATATATCAAACTATTGGTTGGTGCAACAAATGTTTAGGTGATACTAGTAAAGAAAAAAAGAAAACAAAACAAAAAACAAATGTGAGATTTATAGGGCCCGCATTGATGCACAAAATCTAGCAAATTCATCTCTTTCTTAATTGATTTTCTAAAACAAATCAGGCTCTACTTGTGGCAACCCAATCAATTCAAGATTCCTTCTCATAACTAGTAAATTAGGGAACCAAGAAAACTACCATTATTTGTGTTCGTTGATGGGAAGGAACTCTCTAAGAGATTGTAAAAGGATTTGTTTGTTTATCCTTTTGTGCATGAATGCCCAAGTAGCCCATCACATTCATGCATATAGATGATTTAAAGGGTAGAGTTGTGTGAAACCTTGAGGCTGTGTTTTTCATTACACAATGTTTGTGGAAAAGATTCTATTTGCTCAAACACGCTATTTCTCCATGATTTAGTGTGCACGAGAAATATGAACTATTTCTCATAAGTAGGTTGGCGAAAGAAGAAGGAGAGAAATGGTGGGCAGGGTGCTGCTTCTTCCGCTTTTTTGCCACATTTGAACACATAATTCCAACTTTAGATGGTCATGCGCTTCGATGGTCAATTCTATTGATTGCAAGTAAAAGATTCCCATTAGGTCTGAATTTTGATGATCATATAGGAGGCACAGAGGGGGGAGTTGCTACACCTCAAGCGAGCAATGCCGTTGGTCTTGGGCAAAGAATTCCCATCAAATCCGCACAAGATTAATGGGCAAGATATTGTTTCTAACTTCCTTATTTTCTTATTTCATTAATCTAAATGTAAATTGTTGGTTACTCGGAATTGTATCATTGTCCACAATAAAGACTTTATGTTTATATCTGTCATAGCCTCATAGGAATCCTCTGATGGTACTAAATGTACTATTTTGTACATCCCAAAAATAATTACACTAAGAAAAACAATAATTTTAGAAATCAACGTCATCACTTTCCCTCATCCAATTTAAAAATGAGTACATAGGCTTGGGAACAGCAATTGTCAAATGACACAAGGTGGTGGAAAGGTTAAACAATAGTAGTACTAAGAGATAATAGCATAGGTCGTTATTTCATCTATGGTCATTCGATTTTCAATCCCTGTTGCCCAAGCATAAGGACTCCCTATGCTGAATGTTGGGCACCAAAAATCCTGGAAAGAATTTGTATGGGAGTCTTGTTGAGGGAAAATTCAATTATATAATACCAAGTTACTTACACATGAAATCAGAACATATCTACAAAGAACTATAGTTAGAGAATGTTATATCTCTAACTCCAATGAAAGTATACTAATGGTCAATAATGAAGCTTCTAATAATAAAATTATATTAAAACACAACACTGTTTTACATTGATTGAATATTTCAAATTTGAAGTTCATTAACAGAAAGCTGATTGACAAAATTTAGTGTGTGAAGCTAAGTAATTGAATGTTTGCATGGTAAAGGGCCGGGATAGACCATTTATGAGGAGGTTGCTCTCTTAAAACACTTATAACCTCTTTGAGGAAGAGCTTGATTTATATACTAATGTCCTTTTATATAATTACAGAAATACTTTTCTCAAGATGTTTGAAGGAAGGGTTCGTACAAGGGTAAAATAGCAAAGAACTAATTTAACAACAACTATCTAAAGATAACAATTTGCCTTTAAGATAACAACTAGGCTTTATCTTATATTTGAAGAGGTACTTGCTTCACATTTGTCCTTAAATTGATATGGATTTTGACGCATGAAGAAATTGTGATGATCACGAGACGTGGATTTATTCAACAAATAGAGTGTGCACGACTGAAATGAAACTTTGCATTGATGTGCTTGGTCTTTTTGTGAAATTTTGGGCTTCTTATGATTCTTATAAAACTAATATAGTTGCTACAGAGGGGCAGACCGAAAAGGACTTGGACGCATGGTTTAAAAAATTGGCCGATATCGGTACTACTGATGGTAACCAAAGCATGTCATTATTGACTACTAACAAACCAATATTTTGATGCGTATTGATCTCAGTAGCAAAGGAACAAAATACCCCATAATATTGGTTTATATCTGCTGATATTTTGAAATATTAGCCACATGGCTGATGTTTTCAAACTATCAGTCCCATATCTGAAAGTATTCGTTGACTTTTCTAAAACATTTCATTTCTGCATATCCTATTATTCTCTTTTACTCCAAGCTCAGTCCAAGCAATAAGAGACCCTATTTCATTTTCCAAACCTTCTTTTCTACCAATTTTCATCAAATTCTCAAGATTTGAATGGATTTCATTGCAACAAAAACCAAGAACTCAACAAAATGACTTTAGCTAAGCATTTTGAATTTGTTTTTCTTTTCCTTTTATTTTTCAAGTTTCTTTCTCAAACTGCCTTCAAAATGATGGAAAGATGTAGGATTTGAGGTTTTGGAGCACATTTCCAAAGTTTTAAACAACTTTTTTTTTGGAATTTTGCACGTTTTAAACTCAAATTATAAATTTTATTCAAACAAGGGAAATAAATGCCATAAAGGCCTCAAATTGAGCTATATTTTGTATTTACTCTTAATGTCTGTTAGATCTATTGATTTTCAGCTCATATTAAAATATTTTTTGTTTTGAAAATTTAGTTTTTATTTTTTTTCTTCAAAGTGTTCTAGTATATTTCTTTTATATTGCAAAGTCTTTGATTAATTCAAGTTACATAGAAAAAATTGTTTTTTTTTTTTTGTTGGTTTTGGGTTTTGTGTGTGTGTGTGTGTGTGTGTGTGTGTGTGTGTGTGTGTGTGTTGGGGGGGGGGGGGGGGGGGGGCGGTTTCTTTTTTTTGATCTAGGGAATTTGAGTCTAAATCTTCGTTTCTCAGTTTCTCTTAAATTTAGATTCTTTGATTGTACCCTCGTAATGTTAATGACTTAGTGTTATGTAATTTTCCAGGAAGTTCATTATTGTAACTTGTAGGTTGTGGCTTTGATTCACATCAGTGACTTAGTTTCTCTGATTGTACCCTCGTAATGTTAATGACTTAGTGTTATGTAATTTTCCAGGAAGTTCATTATTGTAACTTGTAGGTTGTGGCTTTGATTCACATCAGTGACTTAGTTTCTCTGATTGTACCCTCGTAATGTTAATGACTTAGTGTTATGTAATTTTCCAGGAAGTTCATTATTGTAACTTGTAGGTTATGGCTTTGATTCACATCAGTGAGAAATTAACTCACTTGGATGGCCACTTCGATATTAATGCTTAAAACCTAAAGCTATGATTTTCTATGACAATGATATTTAGTTCATCTATGACCTTAAGTCAGCTCATTCCATTTCATCAACTTTTAATGTTTATGCATCTAAGTGGGCCTTAACGCTTGAGCTTGTCATGGCAGATTTTTTTTTCTTGGATTTTCCTGAAAAATTGTAGCTTATCCCTTAAATAGAAAAAAAAGTGATATATGGTTATTTTCTTTAAAAAAATTTGTTAGGGTGAATATAAAATGCGAGGCGACGAAATGTATTAGGGCAATGATTTTGGCCATTGAATAAAAGACAATGCTTTTAATCTGCTAAAAATTTTCATATTTCCATGTACTTTTACTTTATTTAATGAGATAGTATTAAGTATTAACTTTGATGAAATTAAAAAAAACCCCTCTTTTACATGGAAGGCATTTTCTTGAAAGGACACAGGCTCTTGTTTCAAGACCATGGTCATATATCATAGAATTTATTTTTGTTGAAACTAGTGTTAAATAGGACTAGTTTAGTAGAGCCCACATTCACAAGCAAGGTCTATAATGATGCAGAGCAAACCTATTATTGAAGAGCCAGCAACGCCAGAACCAGAGTGCTTAGACACTTTGGGAAGTGCAATTGAGGATGCTATTTGGATGGAGGATCATGGTGAAATTTCAATGATTAAACTAAATTTTAAAGAGGTCACACAAAATGTACAGAATTACATGCAAGAAAAGGGTGAACTCCAGGATGTTGATATGTCAAAGGCTTTAGTTGCTCTAAATCAAGAAGCTGCCTCTATCCCTATGCCCAAGCTGAAGCATTGCATTCATCTGCGAACAGAGCACCAAGTGTAAGTATATTCTTAATTTCTTCATATTGGCATTAACATTTATAATGAATTATTAACCACATAATGTACATAGGAAAACCTTTTAACTCATGGAAGCTTGAAATATCAATACCAGCTTATTATCTGCTAAGTTTGATTTGCGTATGACATTATTAAATTAAATGCATATGAATTATGCAATAACCAGTTTTTTCTCCGCATTGCAGCTATGAACTCCCTGATTCACACTCTCTCCTTGCAGAGGTTAGTTGGCGATCCATATACATATCTTCTCCTATTATCTGTCCATTCTCCTTTTCATAATAACATAGTTGCTCTCCAACCGTATATTTAAGAAATTTTTTTAATCTATTATGTACTCAAAACCATTTAGGTGGGTCACTCAATGATTAGTGATTATTCACTTAAAATTTCTTGTAAATTGTTTGCAATCTTATCGTTACAGATGGATAGAGGAGAACCTGATGATCCATGTACATATCTTTTTGGTATATGGACACCAGGTATGTGCAAGAATTTTTTTTTATGCACTTTAAAATATTGTTCTATATCTTCTAATTAATTACACATGACATCCGATAATAGGTGAAACTGCACAATTTGTTCAACCACCTAAAATTAATTGCACCTCCAAAAAGTTTGGTAATCTATGCTGCAAGAAGACATGCTTTACATGCAATAGCATACAAGAAGCAAGTGCTCAAGCAGTTAGAGGCACGCTTCTGGTGAGAAACAACTATGGCTATTATATACGTAAGCTATAATGAAAATTTTCTTTTCAAGAATTAGATGATATTGACCTCCAAAATATTGACATTGGATAGATACCATGCCGAACAGCAATGAGAGGGAGGTTTCCACTAAATGGCATTTATTTTCAAGTTCATGAGGTAAATTTGCATTCTTGCAAGAAGCAATACTGCTAGCTCTAGAAGTAATTACTACAGATGAACCTTGCAACCTTGTTTCATGATTGAACTCCAAGCAAACTGAATCAAACATGAGAAAAGCATTATCTGAATATAGACTATATGAAAATGTTACAAATGTTGCTAAAACTTTGGAATATGGGAAAATGTTACTTTTTTTATGTCTATTTTCATTCTCAAATAGTGCATAAATATTTATCAAACCCTAAGTGACATGCAAATCTTATGTCTCAGTTTGAGCATATAAAAAACTATGATGCACAGATACTTCAAAATGGGCAACGTATCCTATCGTTTCGTATCTGATACTTCACTTTTTATGTGTAAAATCTATGTGCTTGCTGTGTGCAAGTGTCCTTGCCATATTTGGGCATCATAGATAAAAACTAATGTGTTGAATCCCATATTTTCAATTATAGTATTCAATCGATTGGTTGAGATCAATATTTATAGAAGTCAAAAGCATGTAATTTATGTCATTGGTAGCTACTTGGTTGGAGTATTGGCTAATGCATATATCACTTTTATTCTTAAAGAGGGGATAGGATTTCTAATCTAGAAAAGTTATCAATTCACTTTACAATTGTAACTTACAAGTATCTATGCAGCATCTGACTGATGCGTACATGAAATGAGGCCAAAAGGAGACCTATTCATAATATAGAAGATACACACGGGAAGGGACTGCGCAAAGCCTTGCTCGCGCAAACCCCTACTTTGAGCATTTCATATTAGTTAGGTGATATGTTATCCTCTTTTTTTGTAGGTCTTTAAGTTTAGATAGCCACTAGAAGGGCAGTGAAAATACTCTTGTTAAACCATTTCCTAATATATTTGAGAGTTAATTCCTTTACTACTTTCTTATTTGTTTAAAGTAAATGGGCTCCTCGTTTAGTAGGTTTTAAATTCAGCTAAAGGCTGAGATTCTGTCATTGAAGCTAAGGATGGGATTACTATTAGGGTTGTTTTGTTGTAGAAACTCCTTTAAGTGTATTGTAGGCTAGTCGACCAAGGGGGTCTTTGGAGAATTAATGAGATTCCATTACTCATCAGTTTCTACTTTTTGTGTGACTACAACTGGTATTTTTTTTTTTGTGCGAGAGAGTAACTTTGTGACTCTCATTAGTGAAAATGTTGGATAAACACCATATTTCCCAATTTAGATCCAGCCTAATGGCCCGAATCTATAGCTGATTCCTATTTGGTTTCAACTCCCACTTTCAAGCAACCTATTCCGCCACTCTTTTTGTCTAGCTCTGCAAAGGAACCGCCTTTCAATTATCAATATCAATGGACCCACAATGACCGTTTCATATGTAAATGTCAATCCCATGATAATAGAAGAACCCACAGAGTGTTCGTGAATAATTTCTGATGATCTTAGTGAGAGATTTCATCTTCTTATATAGAGTAGTTTGTCTCTAAATATGGTAAGTTTAACAATTACAACCCTGTTGATAGGGTAATTACAATTAATGACTATATAATTGAATCTCCTATTGAGGAATTTATACAATTGTACATGATTGCATGTTTTGACCACATGTGAAAAATAAAAATTAGTAAGTAGGTCTGGGCTTATGTGATTTAACACTGGCTTGGCCCATGTAGGTCCAGATGGAGCTACGTTAACAACCTAAAGCACCTGACTTGCAAAATCTGAGGATGGAGCATAGACCTTTCTTTCAAGCCCAATTGATGATTGATTTGAGTGCAAGTCCACTGTTTGAGCCTAGTTAATTATTCGGTCCAATCAAGTCCATGCCTAAATACCCTTGTACAGTTGTACCAATATAAATAAGATAATCATGAGGATAATGGTTTACTAGGAGCGCATGTGTAGTCCAGCTCTAAGGGGCCCACATTGTCCTACCTTTTATCAATGCAACTCCGTTGATACTCATTTCATGCCATGATTTGACATTAGGTCCGATTTTGTGTACATTGAGCCTTCACTAACTGTTGGATTGAATCTAAAAAAAAAAAATCAATGGTTAAGATGCCGTTAGACTTTAAGGTTGTTAAATCAAAGGCTAGTATTGTTAAATCAAAGACTAGTATCATCCTGTGGGACTGATTTTTTGGATCTCTGTTGTCCAAAACTGTAACTAAGGATTAATCATATAATGAAAACTCTTTAACTAGTTAGATTTCATTCCACAAATAAAGTTTGCATTACTATATTTCTTACTTTTAATCTACTACATACTATGAACCCGTAAATGTGAGATTTGTAGGGCCACATTGATACACAAGATCTAGTAAATCCATCTCTTTCTTATTTGATTTTCTAAAATAAATCAGCCTCCAATCATGGCGACCCAATCAATTCAAGATTCGTTTTATAATTGGTAAATTAGGGAATCAAGTAAACTACCATTATTTGAGTTTATTGATGGGAAGGAACTCTCTAAGAGATCATAAAAGGATATGTTTGTTTCTCCTTTTGGTCATGTATGAACAAGGAGCCCATCACATTCGTGCATATAGGTGGTCTATAGGGGCGAGTTGCATGAAACCGTTAGGGCATGTTTTTTGCTACACCATGTTTGCAGAAAAGCTTATATTTGCTCGAACGCACTATTTCTCCATGATTTAGTGTTTAGTGCCCCCCCTCCCTTTATTTATTATTTTTTTTTTGAAAGAGGAGAAATATGCACTATTTCTCTTAAGTAGGTTGACAAAAGACAATTGGGGGGTTGGGGGGACTTTTGCTTTTTTGCCACATCATGGAATCAAAAAAACCGCTGAGCAAGTAATTGCAAGTAAAAGATTCCCATTAGGTATGCTGATCATATATAAGGTACAAAGGGGAGAGATGTGCTCAACCTCAAGCGATTAATGCCATTAGTCTTAGGCAAACGATTCACATCAAATCCATTGATCACAAGATTAATGGTTCAAGATATTGTTTCTAACTTTCTTGTTTTTTTATTGCACTAATCTAAATGTAATTGGTTAGAGTGGCAATTCGAAAATGTATAAATGTCTACAATAGAGACTTTGCGTTTATATATAAATGTCTATAATAGAGACTTCGCGTTTATATCTATCATAGGAATCCTATGATTATACTCGATGTACTATTTTGTACATCCCAAAAAAAGTTGCATTAAAAACAAACAGTAATTTTAGAAAAATCAATGTCATCACTTTCCCTCATCCAATTTAAAAATGAGTATCTAGGTTTGGGAGCAACAGTTGTCAAATGACACATGGAGGTGGAGGTTAAACAATAATAATACCAAGAGATAATAGCATAAGTGCTTATTTCATCTATGGGCATTGGATTTTCAATTCCTTTTGCCCAAGCATTAGGACTCCCGTTTCTTGAATGTTGGGCACCAAAAATCCTGCAAAGCATTTGTATAAGAGTCCTATTGGGGGAAAAAATCTAATTATATAATAACAGGTTACTAACATATGAAATTAGAACGTATCTAAAAAGAACTATAGTATAGAGAATCAGATATCTCTAACCATTTTTCATCAAATTCTCAAGATTTGAGTGGATTTCATTGCGACAAAACCAAAGAACTCAACCAAGTAACTTTACCTAAGCAGTTTGAATTTCCTTTTCTTTTCCTTTCTTTTTCAAGTTTCTTTCTTAAAGTGTCTTCAAAATGATGGAAAGATGTTGGATCCAAAGTGTTAAGTAGTTTTTTTTTTGAAAATTTACATGTTTTACATTTGATTTACGAATTTTATTCAAACAAGTGAAATAAATGCCACAAAGGCCTCAAATTGAATTATATTTGGTATTTACTCTAAATTTCCATAACTAGATATTTTTTGTTTTGAAAATTTGGGTTTTTCTATCCTCCCCTCTTTTCTCCCTTTTGGTTGGCATTTTTACTCTTTTTTTGGTGTTCTTCTAAGAATTCCAATTTATATTTTGTACTATAAAGTCTTTGATTAATTCAAGTTAACATAAAAAAAAAAATTGGGCCTTTTTTCAGATTTAGTGAATTTGAGCCTAAATTTTAGTTTCTCGGTTTCTCTGATTGTACCTTCGTAATGGTAATGACTTACTGTTATGTAATTTTTCTGGAAGTTCATTATTGTAACTTGTAGGTTGTGGCTTTGATTCACATCACTAAGAAATTAACTCACTTGGATGGCCACTTAGATGTTGAGGCTTAAAACCTAAAGCTATGATTTTCTATGACACTGATATTTAGTTCATCTATGACCTTGAGTCAGCTAAATCCGTTTCATCAACTTTTGATTTTTATGCATCTGAGTGGACCTTAAAGCTTGAGCTTATCATGAGAGATTTTTTTATTTTTGGTTGGATTATCCTAACAGATTGTAAGCTTATTCCTTAAATAACAAAAAAAAAAAAGGAAGAAAGTAATCTATGCTTATTTTCTTTAACAAATTTGTTAGGGTGAATATAAAATGCGATGCAATGAAATACATCAGGATGATGATTTTGGCCATTGAATAAAAGGCAATGGTTTTAGTTTGCTAAAAAAATTCATATTTACCTTGTTTTCTGACTTTATTTAATGAGATAGTATTAAGTATTAACTTTGATGAAATTAAACAAAACCCCTCTTTTACATAGAAGGCAATTTCTTAAAAGGGCACAGACTCATGTTTCAAGACCATGGTCATATATCATAGAATTTATTTTTGTTGAACCTAGTGTTAAATAGGACTAGTTTAGTAGAGCCCACATTCACAAGCAAGGTCTATAATGATGCAGAGCAAACCTATTATTGAAGAGCCAGCAACGCCAGAACCAGAGTGCTTAGACACTTTGGGAAGTGCAATTGAGGATGCTATTTGGATGGAGGATCCTGGTGAAATTTCAATGATCAAACTAAATTTTAAAGAGGTCACGCAGAATGTACAGTATTACATGCAAGAAAAGGGTGAACTCCAGGATGTTGATATGTCAAAGGTTTTAGTTGCTCTAAATCAAGAAGCTGCCTCTATCCTTATGCCTAAGCTGAAGCATGTCATTCATCTGCGAACAGAGCACCAAGTGTAAGTATATTCTTAGCTTCCTCGTATTGGCATTAACATTTATAATAAATTTATTAACCATAGAATGTACATAGGAAACCCTTTAACTCATGGAAGCTTGAAATATCAATACGAGCATATTATCTGCTAATTTTGATTTGCGTATGCCATTATTAAATTAAACGCACGTGAATTATGAAATAACCAGTTTTTTCTCCGCATTGCAGCTATGAACTCCCTTATTCACACCCTATCCTTGCAAAGGTGAGCTGACGATCCATTTACATATCTGCTCCTATTATCTGTTCATTCTCATTTGCTTAATAACATAGCTGCTCTCCAACTATATATTTAAGAATTTTTTTTAATCTATTATGTACTCAAAACCATTTAGGTGGGTCACTTAATGACTAGTGATTATACACTTAAAACTTTCTCGTAAATTGTTTGCAATCTTATCGTTACGGATGGATAGAATAGAGCCTGATGATCCATGTACATATTTTCTTGCTATGTGGACAAGAAGTATGTGCAAGCAATTTTTTTTATGCACTTTAAAATATTGTTTTGTATCTGCTAATTAATAACACATGGCATCCGATAACAGGTGAAGCTGCACAATTTGTTCAACCACCTAAAATTAATTGTACCTCGAAAAAGTCTGGTAATCTATGCTGCAAGAAGACATGCTTTACATGCAATAGCATACGAGAAGCAAATGCTCAAACACTCAGAGGCATGCTTCTGGTGAGAAACAACCATGGCTAATATATACATAAGCAATAAGGAAATTTTTCTTTACAAGAATTAGATTATATTGACCTCCGAATATTGCCATTGGACAGATACCACATTGAATAGCAATAAGAGGGAGCTTTCCACTGAATGGCACTTATTTTCAAGGTAATGAGGTAAATTTGCATTCTTGCAAGAAGTAATACAGCTAGGTCTAGAAGAAATTACTACAGATGAACATTGCAACCTTGCATTCATGATTGAACTCCAAGCAAACTGAATCAACCATGAGAAAAGCATTATTGGAATATAGAACACAAGAAAATGTTACATAGTGTGCAAAAAATTTGGAATATGTGAAAATGTTATATTTTAATGATTGTTTGCTTTCTCAAATAGTGTATAAATATTTATCAAACCCTAAGTGACATGCAAATCCTTTGTCTCCATTCAGCATATAGAAACTAAGGTGTTGAGATCAATGCATATAGAAATCAAAAGTATGTAATTTATGTCATTGGTAGCTGCTTGGTTGGAGTATTGTCTAATGCATGTATCACTTTTATTCTTAAAGAAGGGTTAGTATTTCTAACCTAAAAAAGTTTTCGATTCACATTACTTTTAACCTATATATGGAAAAGTTAGAAATCTGATAGAACTGGATCCTGTAATGGACTAAATGCATTTGGATATGTTGGAACTGGAATTTTAACTTACAAGTATCTTTGCAGCATCTGACTGATGCATACATGGAATGAGGCCAAAACGAGAGCCATTCATATTATAGAAGATACACACGGGAAGGGACTGTGCGAAGTCTTGCTTGCACAAACCCCTACTATGAGCATTTCATATTAGTTAGGAGATATTTTATCCTTTTTTATTTGGTAGGTCTTGAAGTTCAGATAGCCTCTAGAAGTGTAGTGAAAGTTCTCTGCTTGAACCATTTCCTAATATATTTGAGAGTTAATTCCTTCACTACTTTCTTATTTGTTTAAAGTAAATGGACTCCTCGTTTAGTAGGTTTTAAATTCAGCTAAAGGCTGAGATTCTGTCATTGAAGCAAAGGATAGGATTACTATTAGGGTTGTTTTGTTGTAGAAACTTCTTTCAATGTACTGTAGGCTAGTCAAGCAAGGGGTTCTTTGGAGAATTAATGAGTTTTCCTCACTAATCAGTTTCTAGTTTTTGTGCGAGTCCCAATTTTATTTTTTGTGAGAGAATTACTACCTTGTGACTTTTATTAGTGAAGACCTTGGTTAAATACCATCTTTCCCCATTTAGATGCAGCCCTAAAGGGTTAGCTTGAGGTCTGATCATCTAGCTGAATCTATTTCCTATCTTTATATTCATCTTCATACCTTCAAATGTTTCATTCACAAGCCTGCTGCTGTAGGTTGATTTGGCTGAAATCTCTTTTAAGATTTGCCTTTCCCTGCCATCCCTTTTAAAAGTTGATTTGGGTTTTGTGAATTCAGTATTTCATACACGTTAAAAATCAACCTTTCAAAATGAGTTGGTTCTACTTAGGAATACCCTTAAGTTCTTAACAAAATCTGTTTAAATACTGAGGCCATAGCTAACTTGGTTGAGAAGTTTCTCTCTTGGATGGACTGTTGGAAATTGTAGAAAATAAATTTATGAGATATGACCATGGTTCAGGATTTTAATTTATGGTCATTGTGGGTGGCAAGTACAACAATAGGATAGTTCACATGATTCTACGAATTTGAATTACAGGTCTCCAACAGGAGTCAAGGGTTCAAGTAATGAGAAGCACTAATGTTTCGTTATGAATAAGTAGACAAGGTTAGGCCACTAGTCAAGATTAACGCTACTTGTTTTACAACTTTCCGATACCAACTTGTGAACCAATATCCTTTATGCAGCAAATAGGGTTCAGTCAATGAGGAAATCCCGTGATAGGTTCAACTCCAAAATGTTAGTCCTTAATATGGTCTGTGTATCTTGCAGCTGTTGTAGAATTGTCCTTGCTCAGCTGATATGTATATCAGCTGTCATAACTTCACCTACAACAGCGTTTCTCATACTCTGTCTGACCTCATTCTCAGATCCAGCCAATTGCATAACTGGAGACCAACGACATTCTTCTTTACAAAACTAATGTAAATTTCATGTTTTCGATTTTAATCTTTTTCTTGGAATAGCTACATTCTTAATTATCAAATAGTAATATATTTACTGGTTAGGAAAACCCAATGTAAACCCATTCTTTAAATCAAGATGGATCCCATTTCTTCAAATCCAACCAATCACATTAACAATCTACTGTTTTCCTTATAACTGGTTATAATTAACCCCAATCCATGCACAACCCACCATCGATTGATGTAAGTCTCGAAACACGACTAGACTTTATGTTCATGAAAGACTGTTGCAACTTTACATAAAGCTATGGTATTTTTATAAATAGTGACCACTCACACCCGTTTGTGCTTGATGGATGTAAGGGCAAAGCTATCGTTTAGAAAAAAATTCAACACAAGACTAACTGTGATTTTCCATTTGGGATATCGAAGGGATTAAAATGAAAAGGCGGGGATGGATGACTAAATACTAAAACCACGAGGCCATAGTCTTAAATTGAGGGGTATATACAAAAATCTCTAAAATCAATGATCTATTATGGAGGAGTTGGAAGGACCTATTAGCCTGTTGGAGGCACAAGGTCCCTGTCCATCTCATTGAGGAAGTTGGACTAAGAACTTAGGCTCAAATCTGGCCCACCGGCCCTGTTTGGAAGTCCAAATAATGTTTTATTGCTTTCAGACTTGAGTCAACTCCCTAAGGTTGATCTATCATACAAGTGGGCCCCACAATTTGGTTCTGATTCAGTTGCATGAGACCTGGTTTTCATTTGAAAAATCCTGCTTCTGTGTGCCTGTCATGTTATGTCAGTATGAACACATTATAGAATTGCTTCCTTCACATCATTTTGTTATCAGGAGTTTCAATGAACACTTGATGACCTGCTAAATTTTCATTTTTTTCATCCCAAGTGGAACAATGCATCACTGGAAATGTTTCAGATCGAGTGTATTGATACAGAACCATATCTAACATGCTCTCCATTCCTTTGCCACCATAAACTTGGTCCAAATGGCCATTTTTCAGTTCTGACATCTGATGGTCTGTATCCGTACCTAACCAATCAAGTTGCTTTACTTGTTGAGATTTTCATGGAGAAGTTTTCAGATGGTGATCCTGCATAGCATTTGATTGAGGAGCTTCTTTTTTGTGCTGCTAAGAGAGCTGGTAAGTAATAATATCCGCGCCTTTCACATCTGTTTATGCAAACGTCTTATTCATATGCTTGTATGGCTATTGCTTATGTTGAATGCAACAATTTGGAGAGAACTTTGAAACAGACTCTGAAGTATAACTCATTTTTAAACAACTTTTAACTTTTTTTCCAAGATGTACATTTTATCTTGATCAAAGGGTGACGGTGTTGCCTCTGTGAATGGTAAAGTCTGTCCCAGAGATGTAATCCTAATAAATCAAGCATAATCTAAACTTCTCTCTTATTGATTGTTTGAGGTGATTTGAGGGTCATATGAGTCTTCCTGAGGTGCAGAACATAAATATCAGGCCCTAAGATAGAACTAATATCCTAGAAGATCCTACAAGACCTACACATCTGTCTATATTTTTAGCAAATTTCTACTTATATCCTGCAATTCTTTCTCTATGCTTTAATGCATCAAAACAAGGAAAACTCAAGTACTTGTAAAATTCTAGATATTTGAATTGTTATTGCTTTTCTTATTTAAGTTGTCTCTTGATTATTTATATTCAAAGAAGATTTTTTTTCATATATTCAGGTTTATATTTAATATTTCCCTTCTCTTCAATGGTTTAATTTTTATTTTAGGAATTTTTAGCTGTTTCTTTTATGAGATCCATTCAACTATAGGCGGTGAGTTTCAACTGTTGATATATATATATATTTTATTTCTATTGTTCCTAGTTTTCTTTTATTTTTTCCACATTTTCTGTTGTATTTTCAATTTTTAATCGTTAAGATGAAAAATAGCATTTATTGAGAATGCTCAACTAAATATTATTCATTTACCTCCACTTTTTTTTTCTTTTTCTTTTCCCAAAAGCGTCTTCTAAGCTAAGTCATCATCATCATCATCAAAGCCCTATCCCAACCATGTTGGGGTCGGGTACGTCTTCTAAGCTAAGTATCTATTTCTTTTTCAAATTTTTTTCATTTCTCTTTACTAGTGTTGTTTATTTTCTAATATGTGGCATTATCTTAGTGCACAGGATTTTTTTGCTATTCTTACCATAGAAATCAATTAATTAACATTTCAATTTTCTATGCAAATTTTAAAAGAAAGAAGAATGTAATAATATTCTATTAGGTACATTACTATGTCTATCTAGTGCTTGAATCTGCACCATCTGTGTAGCAAGGGGATATAGGCACATTGGCAACACTATTATGACCATATTGTAATGATTAAAACATCATGGCTAGTGGTTGTACTAGTATGCTTATCTTTTGAACATTTCTGTCATGAATGGGCTTTTTAATGAATATCATGTGGTGCAGAATATATAAAACTTCTTTTCTTCTAGTTCTGTTCAAATTTCTTTTTCCAATTTTATCAGATTTAGTAAAATTGGTTCAATATCACTTGTAAACAGATGGAGTAAAATTGAGGGTTTCTTGTTGTTACTGAAAAGCTTTTGCGTGTCTGTTGTTTTTCTTTATGGAATTTGTTTGTTTGATGATTATTTTGGATTAAGCCTTAATATTATTGGCTGTGCAGTATTATTCTGATCCTAGGAGTGGCCATCGTTTCCGATCCAAGAAAGAGGTTGATAAGTTCACCCAAATGGGAAAGGTTCCAAGATACAAGCCCAAACCTAAAAGCGAAGCATCCAATGTACATTCAGTGAGTTCACCTCCAACTCTTAATTAACTCAGCAAGCACATGCCAATTTTCAAGATTATGGTCATTTTCTTTTTTCTGTTCATTTATTTTCTCATTTGTCACTGTTGAAATATTTATTCCAGGTTGGGGTCTTGAGAGTTCTCTGCTGGTTTTCAAGTGTTAACTTCAAACATTGAAGGGTTGGAAATAGTATTCAATCTTGAGAAAAAGGCAGCAGGAAGAACACATCAAGCTGAAATTTGAAATAGACGGACACGAAAAATAGTTGTCACATAATGGATGCATTTGTACTTTTAAAAGCTTTAATTTCATGGTTAACTCAAATGTCAGTTCAATTTATTCATGACTTCTTTTCATCGTCAAAATGAGTCTAGCACAATTCCTGGAGTGGGTGATAAATGTGAGGGCTTGGATATAACCTAAATTGGACCAAGTTGATGTAAAAGCAAAGACTCTTGATCTTAGCCAAAAGGCTCAGAAGGGTATAAAGGAAAGACTCATACAACACAGAGAACTTAACAAAGAATTAATGTGCTTTTTAACAGACATTTTGGCTTGGACCTATGGATCCAATAGACTCAAATCTTATCAGTTGCCCTTCATTTTTTATTTTTTTTGGAAAGATCTTATCATTTACTTGGTTGTAATTATTAACTATATTAAGCATGATATTATACATGTAATAATGCATATTTATTAGACATATATTGGTCATTTTGTTCACCTGAGCATTACCACTCAAACGAACTTATGGGACAGAGCTCTATTGAGTCGCCACCAATTTAATTTCATATTGATGTAGAATATCCTCATCATTGGGTCTCAACAACAACTTTTTGAATAATTTATTTGATTGGGCGAGAAGGCATAGCAATCTTCCCTAATGGCTTTTAATCACATCATTATTATTATTTTTTTATGTTGTGTTGTACATGAGTGAAAGCATATTCAACTTGGTCTATATTTAACCCTGACCAAACTTCATTATTAATCATTTACAATAAATGGATGAACCCTTAATTTCTTAGGTCAGATTTCTCAAATAATAATAGTATGATTGGTCTCATTTGCAGCCTCGGCAAGGATCTTAAACAAGTGTGTTCTACTCACATCGGGTTAAACTTCTAATGGGGGACAACACAACCATATACCCTTGAAACATCCATCAAGAAATTAGCACTCAAATAATCATATCCATTGGTCAAGGAAGGGTTAAGTGGGTCTCAGTATTGCAATTCGTGTATCATGGTTCATGGGTCATGATTCACCTCTTGTCCTTGATTTCGGTGTGGGCATATGAACTATCATATGTTTTGAATCACTTGTGTAGTTAGGTTCATTGCTTTCAATTTGCAATTGGATCAGGTTTTAATCTAAAATTCAAGTGATTGATCTGATTGTCCATGTTCTAGCGGATATTAGACCATTAAAAGTTCGGTGACATTGGAAGAGGTTTCAGCTATCTGTGTGCAATCATGGATCCAGGAATTAACATAAATAAATAATGCAGACATAGGGCATCTATTGTCCATGTTGAGACTAATGAGGTGAATTGTATGGACCATGAAGCCTTGGTCAGCCTGCAGAATATTCAGTGAAGCCTTGGCCAGCCTGAAGAATATCCAGTGGCTTATATTCAACAGAAAAACTCACTCCAAATGGATGGCTATGATATTGACTGTTGCAAAATCAGTGGTCTTGATCGCTCTCTGTCTCTTCTGAAATCTTTTTGTAAAAAAATTCACATGTTAATATTTATCATTATCCTCTACTGCTAAACTTGCAAACAGAAAAAATATAATTAACCAAATTTAGTTGTGGGGGTGTTTGCAAGCGACTGTTGACTAATAGCAACGATATTGGTTTTACTTATCATTTAAAAAATGATTAGTATTTGCACATTTTTTTTAATGAAATCCAAATACAAATTCTAAATTTGAATTACCTTAATATTTTTAATGCAAGCTTAATATGGTGGGACCTCCTCATGGAATAAAGTTTGGGGATGAGGACTCTACCTTTTGTGGTTATGATTTTCAAGGCATGGGCCCGATATGGAGATCTATTCGTCTCGTTTTAGCATGAGACGCTTATGGTTGAACTTTTTGTTGTTTGCCTATAAATATGTTGAGGAAGGAGAAATCTCTCCCATGGAGATTTACTTTTGGAGGAAAGGGGGGACTAATGGAAAGATCTACATTTTTTTTTATTCGAGTGTAATCACTCCTTAAATTTTGGAAGAATGGTTACATATATTGTGCAAGAAGATTTCAAAGATAGAAGCACCCTTGCAACCTTTTAAAATATCTCCTTCTAAGCAAACGAGGAGGAGCAAGACTGCAAAGGATCCCAAATGCATTTAAAATACTCTAAAACATTTTAATGTTTTTAGAACCATTTTCAAACATAGCTCTTGAAGTTGGTCTCAATTTTCAACCTTCGGATTCATGTGAGTTTAATATCATCGATCCAATGAAAATTAGATTTTAAATCCATTGCTGCATTTTTCCTCAAATTTGTGGTGTTGTTTTTTATGTTAAAACTAACTATTTCTACCCATGGGAAATGAGTTCAAAAAAATCAAAAGAAATTCCTTCTATACTTGTAACAGATGCATCTATATTTATAATTTATAAAAGCTTAGCTTCATGGGTATCCTATATTGGTTTAATTGTCAACACACTCATGGTTGTGTGGTGTGGACACCACGGTATCATACTCATTTCAGGGATCAGTCCCTCAGTCTTTAAGTTGAAGTATCACTCTTAGGACCAATAGCCCAACTCAGCGAAAAAATTTGAAAACAAAAGTTGGCTCAATTTATGCATGGCATCTTTCATTGTCAATAAATGTGCAGGTTTGAATTTAACCAACATGAGACAAGTGGCTGCACGAGCCAAGCCTCTTAAAATTGGAAAAAGTCTCACGGACTAAATGTTTTCACTTAATTTGGTCACAACCATATCTATAGATTGCTTCATTTTAAGGCTTTAAAATGTCCATGGCCAATGTCGAATACCAATGCCAGCTTTTAGTTACCATGTATTTCTGCCTTGACCAAATGATCCAATGAAGACACAGAGCACTTGCTTGATTATTGTTAACAATAAATATATAAAAATTATGAGAAAGAGCCTCTATGCATATGGTATCTACTATCTACACAATTGGTAATTTTATTTACCTGAGTGTGAATAGCCAAAGAACTTTATGGGAGAAAGCCTCCATGCAGCCCAATTCTAATCTCATCCCCTCTATTTATGGCCAACAACCACCACAATTTCCACTTGGTGTTCATGGAGAATTGCCATCGACATTAACTTCATATTGATCTAGACTATCTTCAACATTTGGGTGACTAGGATGTTAGTTATTTTCAAATTTGGATGACTAGGATGTTTGTTATTCTTGATCCCTCTCGGTGCATCCAAGGTGTGTAGATTTCTTTGTAATAAATTCATGAATAAAGAAAGAGAAATCCATGAGTAGTGGTAGTGTGTATCAGTATCCTCCAATCCTGTACTTGCAGGGAGTCCAAATGCACGACCTTAGTAACCCCCTTTATCTATTTTGCAAGTTGTTACCGATAGCTTAAGGGTGTCCCTCGTTGTCACCGTAGGACCTTAATTTTGGGGGGAGGGTGGTGTGGAAAATATATCGTCTTATATCATTTGAATATGAGAATTAGTGGTCCATCTATCCAGGCATAGCACTTTTACTCCCCTTAACATTTTTAAATATTTAATGGATTATACTGATTCAGCAAATGTATAAGAGCAATGACTCACATTCAACAAGAGAACTCACTAAAAAGGATGAGGTCAACTTTGTTGATACCTTTCTGGCTTTCTCGGCGTTTTGGCTAAGAGGTCAACTTTGCTGGACGCAAGTGGTCCACATGACCTTACGTCTAATAATAACAGTGCTCCACTTTAAATCAATTGATTTCTGATAAGCTTTAGCTCCTTTCGTTTTGATTTGAATAAATATACTTTGGATTTACTTTTAGAAAGCCAAATCCAATCTGGACTTTTATTTCACTAATGGTTGTGAGAAGTAAGGAAGCCAACTTCTAATAGGAATTTTTTTATAGGAAGAAATCTCTCTAGGATGACCTATAAAAGTGATTTTTCATTTCTCTCTACTCATGACACATTGCATTGTACCCATCAACTCTTACAAGCCATATCAGGGTGAGTGACAAGGTAGAGAGAAAACCCTTATTTGAAAAACAACATTAATAGCAAAGTGGGATAGTCTTTACATCATTTTCGAACCACTCATCATGAAAATCATGAAACAAGGTATGATTTTAATATATTTGAATATTTATTATTTAATGCATAAGTCTAGATCCATAGATTTTATTAATGTTCCAAACCATATCAGATTCTACGAACTTTCACCAGATCAATGGTTCTAATTCTTATCTGTGTCTCCTAGTGTACAAAATATTTTGTGTTGAATTCATGTGCATTAATAGTTAATTTATAGACAATAAAAAATCTATATCATTATCTCCACAATACTAACCTTTATAGAGAGTTAAAATGCAAGTAATCCAGTTAAAAGCTCTTTTCATCTTATCACCCACAGGTAAATGCACCACTCCTAGTCATTCCCATTTTTAGCAATAACAATTCATCAAAAAGAGCACCTTCCTTTGTCTCTCTAGTAGAAGCATTATTGAAACTGAAAGCTTGAGTTCAAAAACAACTATTGTTTCTTCTTCTTCTTCGACGATGACTACTACTACTACTGCTGCTGTAATACCAAGAATGTTGTCCAACACACCAGCCGACTCATTTGAAGATCATGTTTGTCTTTTACTTGATGATCCGGATCCAATATCCTTTTCATTGCCGATGGAGTTAGATTTACATGCTAATATCAAGCTAGATTTTCAAAGGCCCTTGGCATTGAACCTAGATACCACCTCCATAAAAACCATAGCTACACTAGCTGAAACTACAGCTAGAGAAGTTTGCTTTTAGGAAATGTTTTGGCTATGCTGTTTTATTTTTAACTTTCTTATTATATGGATGTGCGGATCTAGAATAGAAAGTTGGGTTCAGATGAGAGATTTGTTGTTGGGCGGTATCAAAATTCAAATGGAAAAAAATGGAAGTGACAGGTCAAAA
This sequence comes from Sextonia rubra, assembly GCA_037013555.1. Classification (NCBI taxonomy): domain Eukaryota; kingdom Viridiplantae; phylum Streptophyta; class Magnoliopsida; order Laurales; family Lauraceae; genus Sextonia; species Sextonia rubra. The sequence goes on from JASUAD010000001.1 coordinate 131,848,106, forward strand.
ATGGTAGTTTCATGCTATTTTACTATTTATAGAATTGAATTACTTGCCGTGAAGATTTTAAAGCATTAGGTTGACTAAAATAATAGTTTGGTGCATTTATGTTTATTTTGCAATTTATGTGGACGGTATAACTAAGTTGAGAAATGCTAGTTACACTCTCCATTTCACAACTCATTTCACAACTGTCCTATGTGGCAGCTTCTCTCTCCCTCATCTCTACAATATCAAAAGCAAAACAAATTAGTTAAACATGCCACATAGGACAATTATAAGATGGGTTGTGAGATGGGGAGTGTGGCTATCATTTCTCAACTAAGTTTGGCTGGTTATATTTACCATATGTAGAACTTAAAGATCATGAGGCATTTAATACTTTAATTTTCATTGTTATCTTTCATCTTCTTTCTTTCCCTTTGGATTTTCCAAAGCATAAGCAATGGCCAGACTCGATTAAAAAAATGATTACTATGATGATATGTCCATTCTATAATGTCAAGCTTTGGTGGGTTATGTTGTTCGTAGAATGAGATATTTGAAAATTATTTTATTTCTTACGTAGATTGGTATATGATTTTTATATAAAAGCGAGGGGGTTAGGTCTCACACCTATAGGTATGTGGGGATCCTCGTATGGTATCTTTAAATATCCAACATTGTAAAGATCATCTAATTTTCAAAAGTAAGTTATCGGTTGAGTTTGAATCCTGTTAGCCTGGTCTGTCTTAGAAAAATCCTAAGTTAAAGGATTGAGACTTTCTAGTGGAGAGCTCATCTATTAAGAATATGAGCTGACCAAAATAAAGGCCTTTTCAACTTCTTGCAAAACTCAAAATTTTACTCCAATAGAAGTTCTTTTCATATCAAAATTTATCATTTGATAATAAAATGTGATTAACTTGAATATTCATTATCATATTTTATCAAACAATCAACCTTACGACGGAATTTCAAGAAAACCAATGCAACAGGAGGGCTTGTATTTAGAGTTGTTCAAAATTTTACAATTGAGCCTTATAGAGAAGGGGATGGTTTCATTGGTTTGAGCTTTAGAGTAGATAAACAAATTATAGTATCTTGCTTAAGAAAAATATGGTGGGCTAGTAGAATAGTGATATACATTAAAATTTAAATTGCTTAAAATAAATTTCTCTTTTTTACGGGCCTTAACCAGATTATGCTCGGCGTACTAAGAGGTGGGCCCACTATAAAATTTACAATGTATATAATGAAAAAAACCCTTTAAAAGATGTCGATCCCATTCCTACCCACCCATAATAAAAATTTGTAGGCTCCATAATTATGGCCCCCTTAATAATATCATCAGACCGGGTTAAGAAAGCAGAAAAAGGGCTTTTGAAAGGCCTTCGCCCCTCAGTTGCAACCGGAGAAGGGGTCGACATACAAAAGGTTTTGAAGGGGGACAAGGGGAAAAGACAGATAAAGGAAGAAGGAGATGAAGAAGAAGAAGAAGAGGTAGGATAAATAGAAGGAGAAGAGGAGCAGCAACAACAGGTACGCCTTCTTTTTTGTTATTTGAGTTTGTAAACTGAACACTCTATGTGATCCTCAAAAGTGTAAGCAACACTAAAAAAGGGGGTTGAAGCCTTACGAAATGTAGCCCCATAGCCATAGCCCATCCCTCTTTTGATGACTTGGCATTCACGATTTGGACAATTTGGGATCTTCCCTGGGGTAAACCATCAACTTTGTAACCAATTTGATCGAGCCGCTACGGTGTGGGTTGGTCGACTAATAAGCTACATAGTTTCAACCCCCTCACTCCTTGTTAGTCACTTGGCCCGGGTTGTGGGCTCTTTTTCCCTTTCTTTTGTAAGCTCTTCTTCCCTTATTCATGGGTTCTTAGGCCTTCCTTGGTTTGGGTTTTCTTGGGCAAATTTGCTTGGGTGGCTCTTTCTCACTTCTCTCTCATCTTGAGAGGGACAAGTGATTGGTAGCTGTTCTTTCTTCCTTCGTACAATGTACAAATGTACATTGATTTTTGGAATATATGTACTCTCTATCTTCCCAAAAAGAAAAGGAAAGAAAAAAAAAAGGGCTCTATTTTGGCATTTCACTTTTTCTTCGTCATGGGGTCCACCGGAGATCCTTGTTCATCCATGCGTGACATATTAAGCTCATGCTCCTTTACGTATGATTTATGATTTCCACCATCATAGTTTCAGTCATTAAGCATCTACAAAAATGAGGAGGATTGCGGATTGGGTGGAGGAGGTGCATGATATTACTCAGAAGTTGGACGCTCAATTTCTTCATGTTCATAGAGAAGCGAATTTCATGGTGGTTAGGCTTGCGAAGGAGGGAGTATCTCACCCTATGATAAAACTATTGTTCTTCAAAAGCCTGCACCCCGAGTTCTAGAGAAATTCTCTCTCAGTCCCAAGATTTGTGAAAATGAGTAGTCATGTAAACTGCTATATGATGGGAGACATCGATTCATAGTAGTCATGCAAGATTATGTACTTATAGTTAGCGATTATCTTGTATTAGATCTCATCGCACAGAGATTGTAATTAGCTGCGGCATGGTATTGCTTCTACTTTTTTTTGTAATCATCCCCATAATTAATGTGATGTGATCAATCGAAGAAGTCTATTTTCAAGAGGAAGCTCACAACACTTTCATGCAACTTATTGCTCAACTCTCTTGTTTGTCTAGATTAGCAAAGGAATCACATTTCAATTGGAGATTTCAATGGACCCACAGTGACACAGTTACCTAGAAGATCTCACTCGAAAAATCTGAGTATTGACTATAGACCCTTCTTTTAGGCCCACTTAAAATTCAATCTGAGTGTCGGCAATAATGCGAGCCTAGCTAATTATTAGGGACTAATCAGGTTGATACCTACCCTGTACTCAACCTTATAGTAAAATATAATATAAAGTCAATCATTATTTCACTGTACTTTTTTCACATTAAAAAGTTTTTTTGGTAAAAAACTTTCACATCGACAAGCTAGAATGGAGAACAGCTCCTTACCCAAGTGGTAAGGAGCAGCAATCCTATCTAGGGTTCGAACCTTGGATATGCCTCCTTTCCAACATGTATGGGCTTCCATTCGCACCTATGTGAGCTTCCTTTCCGGCGTAAGCAGTCTCTCTCTCTCTCTCTCGGGACCCAACCCCTTTGGCTGGAGTTAAAAAGAAAAAAAACACAAATTGGAATGAGTGTCTTTTACAGACTTGAGAATAGTGAATAAGATTATTCACTACATCATTAATGTTCTACTCAAGTCCAATATTTCTAGAAATACACCCTCTAATATACACTGAAATATATACAATCAAGGACTATAATGGGAAAAAAGTAGCAAGATTTAGTGAGAATGAAATTGAAAAGTTGAAGTTAGACTTCTATAAAATGAGAAATTTCTAATGAATTGATAATGATTAACTTTGGAATGGGCATTTTTATACGATTTAATTTTGTTCATGTAATTTTTTAAATAAATGTATAGAGATTTTACACACTCGATTTAACACATACATTGATAGAATTCAATAAAATTCAATAAAACTCAGTTGAATTTTTTTTATTAACACATAAAATTCAATAAAACTCAGTTGCTTCATTGATATAAGAGTGCCACTTGCTGAGAAAACCGAAACAATGGTAAGATATAAGTCATTCAGTGCCTTAGTGGCTAGTGCCTATGTTTTAGTTTTTCAAGAGACTCAACACATTGTAATTCCAATTATATTTTTTTTTGTTAGATTTGAAATCGGTACAATATTTTCCTTCCTTTGTCTATCTCATTTGTTCCATGAGATAGGCAACCAGAGTAGTTGAAAACAGGCTACTTGTGTAGCCATCCCCAAATGCGTTGGCTTAACCAACTATTACTAGCTATTGGAGTCCTACAAATGGAAATAAGTAAAATAGAAAAATGGAATATAAAAATGATAATCATGAAGTTTAAATATATTTTAAATCTCTAATCAAACATAATAGACTAGTATCAGTCGTTGATGAAGCCTTAATATATTGTCCGATATAATCATGTTTAGGTAGATCCATGATTCGATGTGGGCCTTAACTAGATGAGTTCTACTATATTTTTATATTAGAAAAGCTATGATCATCATAAGATAAAAGCCATTGTCTCCTTTATCAATTGATGTTGATGTAGTCAAATTATTGATCCTCATGAAGCTTACACAAAAGGTCGGCTTGATGTTATAGAGATAACAAGGAATTTAGGTTTTCAAGAAACTTTGGCTACAAAGCCTGTTGAAAGGTACTGAAGAATCCTTCAACAGGCTAATCGTGAGGATGTGAATTATTCTACCAGCAACATTGTATGGTACGCCAAATCCATGAAATGATAGATTCAAAATATAAAAAAAAATTCCATCTAAGATTTAGTTTGTTAATTTAAAAAATTACACCTAAACTTTGCTCTCCATACTACTTGAGAGAGAGAGGGATTCATAGAGAGAGGGAGAACCGAATATGAATACCTACATGAGAGATAGACCCTGATGTATTCTATGCAGATGCTAGAGCAGGAGACTGATATAGGAAATTTTGATTTAGGGACCTTGAGTGAGACAGAACGAGATAAAGAAAGGGAATGATAGTTTTGAGTTGGAGAGGGTGGGGGTTTCGCAGGGTTTTTAAATGATGGTGGGGCCAATTGGGCTGTACAGCCCTTTCGGGCTTTTTTCAGGCATAGTGGGGGTAAAGGCCCCCCAATTCCATATAAGTAGGTCTGCCCCTTTCTGTTTCCATCAGATACAAAGTTCTGTGATTTTTTTTTAAAAAGAATATTAGCATGTATTTTGGTGAGACCTGATGGATCCAATGGACTTAGACCAAGATCATTTATGTAATTATTATTAAATATATTAAAAGCATTGTTATTCATGTAATAATGCGTATCTTATATAAATATATTGGTAATTTGATTCACCTGAACGTCAATACTCAAATAACGTTTATTGGAAAGATATGGCGCGCAATTTTGATCCAATCATCCCTTTTTTTAGCCAACTACTACCACACCACTTCCTCCTGTTGTGTAACCAAAATTGCGATAATAAATAATTTCATATTGATCTCGACGATCTTCAACATTAGGCTTTACCACAACATTTTCTATGGGTATTATTATTATTATTATTATTTTTTTAAGGGGTGGGGATGGGTTTGGGGGAAATTATAGGGAAAGGGATATCCCTTTTATATGTTTTATGTATTATTAATACTAATTCATCAGCTGTATAAGATCAAGACCCACATTCAACTGGGAACTCACAAAAAAAATGGATGGCTTGGGATGTTGGTTATTATCAAATCAGGTCTTGATCCCGCTCTACATCTCCAAGGTGCATAGATTTTTTTTGATAAAATCTTGTATATGATTATTGGAGCTCTTGATTTAAGACCTTAAAATTAGACAAATTTCATGCCAGCTTTGAATGCATGTAGCTTTAGAATTATTGATTAAATGTTGAAAAATTTTCAAATCCAGTGTCACATGTTTGCCCTAATATTTGTTGCTTTTATATTAAAACTATTTATATTTATTAATCTTTAGGATCAATGAGCTTTCATATAACGGATATATTTGTACTTACAGTAGCTTTAATTTCGTGGCTATCTCAAATGGTGTTTCAATTTATTGGCATCCAAATCCCTGGGAGGGAGATAAGTATGAAGGTTTGGATCTAGCCTATATGGGAGCAAGTGGCCACACAAGACAAGCCTTGTACAGTTCCAAAAACTTGTAGTACATTAATGCTTATATTTATTTTGGGACATAGCCATATCAACCTTCAAGGGGTCCATTTCTGATCCCATCTTCTCCCTTTATAGCCAACAAGCATCCTCCTCCTCCTCCTCCCTTTGGATGTGTAGATGGATTGTCACCAAATCTAATTCATATTCATTATAACTAATTTTACGGAGAGAGTGGTGTAAAAAACATCTCAGGGTCTTCAAGATTTACAAAATCTTTTCTATTAGATTCTTGGGCAGAAATAGTTAATACATGAGTATGGAAAAATCTTTAAACTTATCTTCCAATACTAATAAAACCAATCAAATAAACACCCCCTTCCATATATTAACAATGACAGCTCATCACCCTTAACTAGTGTGCATCAAATTTTATTAGGGCACACGTATGGCAGATGCTGGGCGCCACCTCAAGTTAAAAAAGAGCACCTTCTTTCTTTGTCTGTTGACACATAGAAGCTGCTCTGTAGAAATGAAAAGCCAAAGTTCAAAAAAGACTCTTTTCTTGGTCGAAAGAAGAAGACAGAAGCGAAGCAAGAGGAGTTTTGGTGCCATTGAGGGAATGCGGGATAGGGTAACCTGGTTGATCAGATTTTTTTATTTTTATTGATTACCTGCTCTGCTTTTCTTACAACACTTGCACGTTCCTTACTTTAGTTTTAATTTAGTTTGGTTTAGAATAGAAGGTTGGATTTAGATAATGGATTTGTTGTTGGTTCAGTTCTTTGGTTCTCATTTGGTATCAAATGATTAAAATGGAAGAGAGTCTTATATTGTTACATCTGCTTCTATGCAGACAATATACTTGAGTTTGATATGTAATTGTACTACTTCTTGTGAAGATCTAGAAGTGTAGGTTTGATTGAAATGCCAGTATTGAAATGCTTGTATAATTGATTTGCATGTACATCTGTTTTGCTATCTTGAAGTGTTCGATTATATTTACTACGTGTGGAACTATATAGATCTTGAAGTGCTTAATCATTTGATCTTTTTTTTTTTTTTTTTGTTTTCCACTTTGGGATTGTGTGAAGTGTTGTTATGAGTTTGAAACAATGGTAGGATTGAATAAAAAATTATTAGTGCGATGTTTTCATTCTATAAATGTTAAGTTATGGTGGTTATGTTGTTGGTAGGATAAGATTCCTTGAGTAGTTTCCTCAAGAGAAATGGTCAAATGCCACATTAGGCCTGCCACCTATTGGACAGAGTAATCAGCCTTGTCATGGATTGGAGTAGTCAAAAGTGGGATCCACACCAGTTAATAACTTTGAACCAAAAAAGGTTTAAAGTGGCCTGCGACCATCTTTAGGTGGCTCATGTGTTTCTGGTTCGATGTTGAAATTCCAAGTTTAACTCCCATGAGATTTTCTTTCTCTTTTTTTTTTTTTTTTCTCTAGGTTCATAGTTGAAAAAATTACCAAAAAATCACCTTAGATGTCTACAGCACCAAAGAAGCGCTTGTAGTTTCTTTTTAATAGCAAAGGCTCTCCCCTTAATTTCTACTTTTGTTTTGAGTGACGATTTCGTCGCTCGTTTTCGTTGAGCAACGATATCATCGATCATATCTTATTCTTCCTCTTTCTCCATCTCACCCACTCCATTTCTTTCAACATCCCTCATTTTCTCCCTCTTTCAACTCATTAGTCCTCAAAAAACCTCCATTAATGGTGTCTCTCTTCCTCTCTTCTTCCTCTTTCTTTCTTGTACCCTCATCCTCCTCCTTTACTTCCCCACCCTCACCCCCACCCCCACCCCCTAGGGTCAAGATCCCAATCTTAGGCCGCTATGTATTCATCACTAGTGGATTCCAGTGGCATTGTCCTTGCTCTCGCCTGCTAAGCTTCCACGGATGGCACCCACGTCTCCATCTTCACCCGAAACGCATACAAGCTTGTGGAGGCTCTTTTATAGTGAGGAGATAAAACCTCTTAGCAAAAAGTGAAGATGGAGAAAGAGCAGGGAGAAGAGGCAGAAAAAGAGATGAGCGACTATAACGCTACTAAACTAAAACAAGCAACAATATCGTCGCTCAAACAGAAGTGAAAAGTGGCGGATGGCCTTCACTATAACAGAGAAACTATAGTATTGTAAACATCATGTATGGAATAAAATCTGATTAATTAAAGAGTTGTCATTATATGATTAATGCATTAGATAATGTTGTATTCTGATGTTTTATGGTTTCACATAAGCACAATAAATTTTTAAAGTTTTTAGAACACTAAAGTTTTTAATATTATTCATGTATTTGATAAATGATCAATCTAACAATATGTCTAACTTTGTTATTGGAGTAAAAATCAGCAAAGGAAAAACATAGAAATATAGCAGGGAATTTATTTGGAGCTGTTTAGATATGACGGATCGAGGATATGTCTTTGTGAGTTCGAGCTTTAGGATTGATCCTCAATAGGGTTACAATTAAATCATTAAAAAAAAAACTTACCTGATCTTGACTTATTAAAAAAATTAGTGGGTTTCACTTATTAAGAATCTAAATTGCTCATATCCTTCCCATGTAGGCGTTGATCAAATTGCCCTTGCAATAGGCAGTGGAACACTTAAAATTGACAAAGAATATAATAAAAACCTTATAAAGAAAGGTATATAATATAATAATAAATAGAAAAAGTCTTGATAAGACTTTCACCCACCGAAAAATCTGTAGGCACTATAGCATGGGCCCTTGGCTAAATTTCACTCTAGATGAATTCATTATCAACTTGGTTAAGTTGATGGTCCATAAAATGACATGCCCTGTAAAAGAGAGACATTAATTTTGAATGGTTTTAATGATGGAGCCGTTAATGGTTAAACAAAAATGATTTTAAAACGGATTTTACACTCAATTGCCAGCGGTATGGGTACATTAGAAAAAAGAGGAGAAGATGAGCAATAGGAAGAGCAGGCAGTCTTTCTCTCTCTCTTCTGGTTCTCCATACCTTGCTCGGGCTGATCCTTGACATACATGTATCAAAACAGGATCCCTTTGGGTCCCAATGTACCTTTTTTAGACCATGTGACTAGATCAATATATGAGTACCAAATACCAGATTGAATATAAAAGCAACATATAAAATATACAAAGAATATTATACATACATTGTCATCTTCATCAAATCCTTGTCCCTCCCATGCTTGATTATTTATTTATTTATTTAATTATTTTTGTTGACGAGTGTATCCCAATGTCTTTGACCAAGCAGGACTAAGGGCCTCGGAGTTGCATACGGTAAACCCACATAAATACACACTGGGTAAATTTGGGGTAGGTTTTGAATACAATATGTGGGCAGAAAACCCATCCTTATGCCACCCCACCAACTCCTAGGTGTGTCACATGTGTTTGATTTAGGTGCATGAATTCTATTTTCTTCATTCTAATCTAACCTAGGCCAAATCCTCTGATAGGCTGCACTTACTTGTATATACCTTTATTGATATATTATTAATATTAGGGATTTTTACAAAAAAAAATAAAGTTCCCTTAAAATTGAGTACTACCAAAAAGGACCCAAACTTTAGAAGACCCCATAAAAAATCCAATTAACATCTAGTTCAACCATATTTGTGGTTTTGTTTTTAACCTTATCTAGAAATTTTGGTTTAAGTGTGATTAGGGTTGAAAAATTGCCTTTCCACTTCCAATCCGACATAGGAATATGCAAATCTAATTTCTCTATTAGCAATGTACCTAGGAATATGAATGCAATCTAATGTCCTCATTAGAAGTTAATTCTTTATAATAATAATCATCACTATTTTAAGAGATTGTGGCATTTTTTTTAGGGGGTTATTTCATCTAGGTCATGTTCCTTTATTTCCTAAAGCCAAAAAGAAGAGGCTTGGAGTACTGATTTGATTTGTAACTTAATGTCATGGTTTTTTTGTTTTTTCTTTCCTTTTCCTTGGAGTAGCATTTATATTGAATATAGTCATAATGGATATACAGGGACCCATGGGAAGGATGAGTCCAATTAATATCTTGCATGGAGTTGTGAGGAAAGACGATAGAGTATGGAGTTATTGAGAATGAGTCTCCAAAGAGCATTGAGTGGAAGGTAAAACTCATGAAGCTGACCCCGAATGGGTGGGATAATGCTTTAACGATGACAACGATAACCAGTTAGCCACTACTTTAGTCATAAAAAATTGGAAAGAATTCATTGTGTGGCAAAATACCAAAAATACTCAATTTGCAGTCTTCTTGCATGAGAACTACTCTTACACAGATAGCTGATATTGTTCCAAGCTTAGTGTTGATGCCAGTGGGTGTTCTTCGTTGAGAATAGCCTTGTGAATGTGTCCCATGCCTCTTTTGGTGTATTTGCATCCAAGATAAGGATAAGCATGTCATCCACTTACTGCTTGAGCACAAAGCTGTATTTAGTGTTCCACTTCATCTTCGTTGTGGGTCCCATTAAAGACTCCATGTTTCTCCTCAGTTGATGTCCTAAAGGTTGTGCCCCATCTAGATTGGATACGATTTCATACATGGTTTCCACAATGTAGTTTGAATTGTTAAGCTTCGATAGAAACAAAAATCCAAATTACTTACCATTTCCCAATCAGTGGATCAAATTCTACAAGTCAAAAGGGAAAGCAACGTGCTTGAAATCTAACAATTCATTTGGTCTAGTTCTCACCTTAATGAACATTATGTCCTTTTAAAAAAGGATGGGCGGCCCAGTGTACGAGGCTAGTGCACGAGGCTCCTGTAGTGGGGTCTGGGGAGGGCAAGATGTACGCAGCCTTACCTTCATTTTGAAGAAGCTGTTTCTGTGACTTAAACCCGCGTCCTCTAGGATGCTATCGGTAAGCCTTTACTGTTGGGTTAAGCGACCTTCTCTTTTTAAAAAAGAATCTAACGGGATATTATCCACCAGCATGGCCTATCTAGTGACATGTCTACTATCAGTGACGAATCTTAAGAATCATAGGTGTTGTATGTTATGTAACCAATCACTTTGATACCTTCTTAAAATGACAATCCAGTTGTTGGAATAGAGTGGAATTAAGGTTTCATAATATTTATAAGTAGATAAGTTTCCTTGTTAAGTGTCAGTATAATTTATAAATATATATTATGACCATTTTTTTATAACAATATTATTACCATATTCAATGATGAGATAATTAAATTCAAGAAAATGCAATCCCTTGAAGTTTACAATCTATCATCAAAGTGGCTTATACGTAAGGATATTTGAACATCCATTAGAGCACTAAACCTCAAGTAACCTTGGGTCTTTACTTTTTTCCATTCCAGGGCATTCAATGAATCTCAATGTACAATCAAAGGAGCGGAAAAGACTTCTTAAACAAGACAAGGTTATCGTAAATTCATAATCCACCTATATGATATTTTTGTGGTTCTTTCAAAAGTCCAATGGCCCCAATCTCTAGCTGATTCCTATTTGGTTTCAACTTTCAACTTCCACTTTTGTGTGACCTATTCCTCTACTCTTCTTCTTTGTCTAGCTCAGCAAAGGAACCACCTTTCAGTTGTAAATATCAATGGACCCGCAATGATACATTTACCTAAAGGACCTGACTTGCAAAATCTGAGTTTGGGGCATGGACTTGTCTGTCAATCCCCATTGATAATCAATTTGAGTGCAGGTCCATCGTAGTTAATTATTAGGTCTAATCAAGTCCATGATTAAATACCCTAGTACTAATATAAAAAAGATAATCATATGGACAGTGTTCTCCTATGGGTGGACTGCATGCATAGTCTGTCTCTACGGTCACTTCATCCTACCTTTGATCAATGCAACCCTTTTGATGCTTTTTACCCCATGATTTGACTTTAGGGTCAATTTTATGCACATTGAACCGTCACTAATCGTTGGATTGAATCTTAAAAAAAAAAAGTTAAGATGCCATTAGTTTTAAGGTTGTTAAATTAAAGGCTAATATAATCTAGTGGGGCTGATTTTTTTTGTTCTCCCTTGTCCAAAAAGAGACCTCTCCATGTTCCCTCCTCCCAGTGATAGACTATCATCTAAATGGGGCCCACAAACTGGGGCTGAATTGCCTTATAATCAATACACAATGTGCTCATGGAGAAACATTCTATTATAACATATATCATTAAGAATCATGTGTAATATAAAATCTAAATTTAGTGGTATTATATCAACAATATATTAGATTAAAATCATTACTTTATAATACATAATTAAGTACTGATATATTAATGTACTTGGGACTTTTAATCTGGTCTAGTTCTCTCTAGTGGAGCAACCAAGATAATAACATTAAGTTCTCTCCGTGTATTATCATCGATTTTCGTTTGTCTAGATCTAATTCACAAGAAACTAATCAGGTTTAGGTTTGGGTCCACCTTGGACTCAAGTTAATTACATCCCTCCTTTCATTTCCTTGGCTTTTAGGCCCCAGTGAAGTAGTCATATATAACTTGGCCAACTTTAGAAACTCTTCAATCCTCTCCATTACAAACTTCTGCGTGCTATTGCCGAAGCAAAATTTTATAAAGCCTGGCCCCTTCTAGAAAGAAGGCCCCTCACACACCTTCCTTGAGACTTGAGAGAATGGAAAGGTGCAGGATTAGGAACAAAGAGAACAATGTATATAAATGGAGCACGCATAAAAGTTATTTTAATCATATGGTCATAATCATTTGGTTGTTGCTTGTCACATGAATGGTTGGTTGGCGCACGGCTTCTACTCAATATATCTAAGTATCGTTCAGTGCAACACGTAATTACATGATATGATTAAAAAACAAAGAAAAAAAAAACAAAACAAAAAAATGTGAGATGCAATATGGGGCCTACATATCAGCATAGGATTTGGCAAATCCATCTTCTTCTTATTTGATTTTCTAAAATAAATCAGGCTCTACTTGTAGTAACCCAATCAATTCAAGATTCCCTTTTATAACTAGTAAATGGCGGAATCAAGTGAACTACCATTATTTGAGTTTGTGGAAGGGAAGGAAATCATTAAGAGGTCATAAAAGGATTTGTTTGGTTCTCTTTTTGTGCTTGTTTTCACAAGTAACCTATCACATTCATGCATATATGTGATCTAAAGGGGAGAGTCGTGTGAAAACTTAAGGGCATATTTCTCATAACACAATGTTTGCGGAAAATATTGTATCTGCTCGAACATGCCATTTCTCTATGATTTAATGTGCCTTTTTTTTTTTTTTTTGGGTGGAACTAAGAGAAAAGTGAACTGTTTCTCCTTAAGTCAGTGGTGGTGGTGGTTTTTTTTTTTTTAATGGCTTGATCCACCCACTAAACACACAATTCCAACATTAGATGGCCATGCACTGGATGATCAAATCTATTGATTGCAAGTAAAAGCTTCCCATTAAGTCTGCTAATCATGTAGGAGGTATAAAGGGGAGAGATGTGCTAAACCTCGAGCGATTAATTCCACTAATCTCCAGCAAAGGATTCCTAGAATCAAATCCATTTATCACAGGATAAATGGTTGAAGATATTGTTTCTAACTTCCTAATTTTTTATTGGATTAATCTAAATGCAAATGCTTAGGTAAACTGCTTGGAACTGTGTTAATGTCTACAATAAAGACTAACTTTGTGTTTATATCTTTTATAAGAATCCTATGATGGTACTATATGTACTATTTTGTACATCTAAAAAATAATTGGACTAAAAATAAACAATAATTTTAGAAAAACCAACATCATCCCTCGTCTCATTCAAAAATGAGTATCTAGGCTTGGGCGCAACATGTGTCAAATGACACATGATGGTGGAAAGGTTAAACAATAATAATACTACTCTATGGTAATTTTATTTTTAATCATTGTTGCCAAGTATAAGGACTCTATGCTTCAATGTCGGGGACCAAAAATCCTACAAAGCATTTCATTGGGAGTCCTGTTGGGGAAAAAAATCCAATTATATAATATGAAGTTACTAAGGGCCTGTTTGGATGGGGTGGAGTAAAATAGAGTAGAGTAAACCCAAATTAATAAAAGAATAATATATGATGGGGTTATGATGACTTTTTGTTTTTAGTTGTTTAATAAGGAATCTTTTTGACTTTTTGTATAAAAAGTAGATATTTTTTGTAATTTAGTGGTTGCTTTTTTGACTTTTTGAAAAAGAAAGGGAAAATTTTGAAATTCAAATATTAAACTTTACTTTAATTTACTTTACATTATATCCAAACACACCCTAACTTGTGAAACTGGAATGTATATACATATAATATCAACACAATAGCATAAATATGTAAAAAGAACTATAGTATAGAGAATCACATATCTCTAACTCCTATGGAAGTATACTTATAATCAATAATGAAGTTTCCAATAATGAATGCATCAATAATGAAGTTTCCAATAATGAATGCATAAGTAGTACAACCTAACCTTACAAGTATTATAAACTAAGGGAACACATGAATCGCTAAAAGTAGTACTAGTTTGTGCAAGAAGCCTAGATAAATTAAATTAAGAAATAACATTGCTCTACATTGATTGAATACTGAAATCTTGGAGATCATTAACAGAAAATTGATTGACAAAATTTAATTTGCAAAGCTAAGTAGCCTAAATTTTGCATGATAAAGGGCCAGGAGTGACAATTCATGAAGAGGATTCTGTCCAGAAACTCTCGCAACCTTTTTGAGAGAGAGCTTGATTTATATACTATTGTCCTCTTTACATAATTACAGAAATACCCTCCTCAATATCTTTAAATGAAGGCTTTATACTTTATACAAGGTTAGACTAGGAAAGAACTAATTTAACAAGTAACAACAACTATCTAAAGATTACAATTACCCTTTAAGATAACAACGAAGCGTTATCTTATATTTAAGAGGTTCAAATTTGTTCTTAAATTGATATGGATTTTCAAGGAGCATCACTCTATGCATCAAGAAATTGTGGCAAGGTTTTTTTAAACAAATAGACCAGCTATGGATGGGGTGAGATGTGGAACTGTTACACCACATCCCTAAAGTGTGCACAAATAAAATGAGAATTTGTGTTGATGTGCTTGGTTCGTTTTTGAAATTTGGGCTTCTTATGATTCTTATAGAACTAATTTAGCAGCTAGAGGGAGGTAGACCGAAGGGGACTTGGATGCATGATTTAAAATATTGGCTGATATTGCCATATTGGTATTATTAACCACTACCAAACTGATATTTTGATGCATCCCGGTCACGATAGCGGGGGGCCAAAATGCCCCAAAATATTGGTTTTATTGGCAGGTATTTTAAAAATATTAGTCAAAGGTCTATTGTTTTCAAAATATGGTCTGTATTTGAAAGTATTAATTGATTTTACTAGAATCCATCATTTCCTTATTTCCTTTCTTTCTTTGTTACTCCAAGCTCAGTCCAAGCAACCTTATTTCATCTTTCCAAACCTTCTTTTCCACCATTTTTCTGCAAATGCTCAATATTTGAGTGGATTTCATTGTAACAAAACTCAAAAACTCAACCAAGTGACTTTAACTAAGCATTTTAAACTTAGTTTTATTTTCTTTCCTTTTCTTTTAAGTTTCTTTCTCAAAATGCCTTAAAATGATGGAAAGATGTTGAATCTGAAGTTTTAAAGCACATATTCAAAGTTTTAAGCAATATTTTTTGAATTTTGCATGTTTTAAAATCGATTTATGAATTTAAAAAAAATTATGTAATTGCAACAAAGGCCTCAAATTTAGCTAGATTTGGTATTGAGTCATAATTTCTCTTAGATCTGTTGATCTTCAACCCATATCTAGAAATCTTGGTTTTGAAATTTTGGAGCTTTTTTAGATCTAGTGAGTTTGAGCTTAAATCTTTGTTTCTCTTGGATTAATATCTCTAATTGTACCCTTTAATGTTAATGTTATGTAATTTTCCATGAAGTTCATTGTTGTAACTTGTAAGTTGTTTCTTTGATTATGATCACTAAGAACTTAACTCACTTGGATGGCCACTTAGACTTTTAGACATAAGACCTAAAGCTATGATTTTCTATGATAATGATATTTTGTTCATTCTATGTCTTGAGCCAGGTCAGTCCATTTTTCTCAACTTTTAGTTTTTATGCATCTAAGCGGACCTCAAAGCTTGAGCTTATCTTGACTGATTGTAGTTTATCCCTTAAATAACAAAAAATGTAATCTAGGGTTTTTGTAAACAAATATGTTAGGGTGTAGATAAAATGTGATGCAATGAAACTCATAACAACTTATTATTTGAAAGAGTGTTTGCTAGTTAAGAATATATATGTGTGTGTGTGTGTGTGTGTAATCAGCCTCATGACATGATTTTGGCCATTGAATAAATGACAATGATTTTAATCTTCTCAACAATTTCTTATTTTCCACGAACTTTTGCTTTCTTTAATGAGACAGTATTAGCTTTGATGAAATTACACAAACCCCCTCATTTACATAAAAGCATTTCATTAGAGGATCCATACTTATTTTTCAAAACCATGGTCATATATCATGGAGTTTATTTTGGTTGAACCCTCACACTCACAATCAAGGTCTATAATCATGCAGTGTGAGCCTATTGTTGACCAGCCAACTGTTGACCAGCCAACAACACCAGAACAAGATTGGTTAGACACTTTGGACAGTGCAATTGAGGATGCTTTTGGAACGGAAGATCTTAATGAAATTTCAATAATCAAACTAAATATTAAAGAGTTCATGCAGAATGTAAAGAATTACATGCAAGAAAAGGATGAACTCCAAGATGTTGATTTGTCGAAGGCTTTTCTTGCTCTAATGCAAGAAGCTGCCTCTATCCTAGTGCCCAAGCTAAAGAATGCCAGTCGTCTACAAACAAAGCACCAAGTGTAAGGATATTCCTAGCTTCCTCAGATTGGCATTAATACTTAGAATGAAGTATTAAACACAAACTATACATAGGAAAAACTTTATCACATGGAAGCATTGAAATATTAATATCACCCAATTATCTACTCATTTTGATTTGCATATGTCATTATTAAATTGAAACATGTGATATCATTTCTCATTATATAGTAACTTGTTTTTTCTCTCTACTCTAGCTATGAACTCCCAGATTCATGCCCTCTCCTTCTAGAGGTTAGCCCCTATCCAACTATATATTTAAGCAAAAATTTTAAGGTAATATGCACACAAAACCCGCTGGGTGGGTCAATGATTAATGATTATACACTTAAAATTTCACATAAATTTTTTGCAATCTTAGTATTACAGTTGGATTGAAGAGAGCCTGATGATCCATGTACATATCTTCTTGCTATAAGGACACCAGGTATGCGCAAGCATTTTTTTTATGCACTTTAAAATATTGTTCTGTATCTGCTAATTAATAACATATGGCATCCGATGATAGGTGAAACTGCACAATCTATTCAACTGCTTGAAATTTTTTGCACCTCTGAAAAGTCTGGTAAACTATGCAGTATGCAGCAAGAAGACATGCTTTACATGCAACAGATGAGAAGCAAATGCTCAAACAGTCAGAGGCATGCTTTTGGTAACAAAAACCATGCTAATATATCTATACGTAGTAGGAAAGTTTTTCTTTACAAGAATTAGATTATATTGACCTCCAAAATATTGCCATTAGACAGATACCATGTCGAACAGCAATGAGAGGGAGCTTTCCAGTCAATGACCATTATTTTCAAGTTCATGAGGTAAATTTCCATTCTTGCAAGAAGTGATACAGCTAGTCTAAAAGCATTTACTACAGATGAAGCCTGCAACCTTCAGGATTACTAATTATCCACTTAAAATTTTTAATCTAATATGTACTCAAAACTATTTAAGTGGGGTCACTCAAGGATTAATGATTATACACTTAAAATTTCTCTTAAATTGTTTGCAATCTTATTGTTACAGCCGAATGAAAGAGATCCCGATGATCCATTTACATTTCTTCTTGTTATATGGACACCAGGTATGCGCAAGCATTTTTTTTTATGCACTTTAAAATATTGTTCTGTATCTGTTAATTAGTAACACATGGCATCCGAGGACAGGTGAAATTACACAATCCATTCAACCACCTAAAATTAATTGCACCTTTGAAAAGTCTGGTAATCTATGCAGTAAAAAGACATGTTTTACTTGCAATAGCATGCGAGAAGCAAATGCTCAAACAGTCAGAGGCGCGCTTCCGGTAAAAACAACCATGTTAATATATACATAAGTTGTAGGAAAATTGTTCTTTACAAAAATTAGATTATATCGACCCCCAAGATTTTGTTATTGGACAGATTCCATGTCGAAGGGCAAGGAGAGGGAGCGTTCCACTCAATGGACCACTCAATGGAAATTATTTTCAAGTTCATGAGGTAAATTTGCATTATTGCTAGAAGTGATACAGCTAGGTCTAGAAGCATTTACTATAGATGAACCTTGCAACCTTCAGGATTAATGATTTTACTCTTAAAATTTTTAATCTAATATGTACTCAAAACCATTTAGGTGGTCACTCAAGGATTAATGATTATATGCTTAAAATTTCTCCTAAATTGTTTTTGCAATCTTATTGTTACAGCTAGATAGAAGACAGCCTGATGATCCATGTACATATCTTCTTGCTATATGGACACTAGGTATGAGCAAGCATTTTTTTATTTTTTATTTTTTTTGCACTTTAAAATATTTTTTTGTAACTGCTAATAAATAACACATGGCATCCGATGACAGGTGAAGCTGCACAATCCGTTCAACCAACTAAAAATAATTGCACCTCCAAAAATTCTACTACTCTATATTGCAAGAAGACATACTATACATGCAATAGCATACAAGAAGCAAATGCTCCAACAGTCAGAGGCACGCTTCAGGTGAGAAACAACCATGGCAAATATGTACATAAGCTGTAGCGAAAATTTTCTTTACAAGAATTAGATTATATTGACCTCCAAAATATTGTCACTGGACAGATACCATGTCGAACAACGAGGAGGAGCTCTCCACTTAATGTCACTTATTTTCAAGTTCATGAGGTAAATTTGCATTCTTGCAAGAAGTAATATAGCTAGGTCTAGAAGCAATTACTGCAGATGAACCGTGCAACCTTGTTTCATGACTGAACTCCAAGTAAACTAAGTCAAACATGAGAAAAGCATTATCAGAATATAGAATATAAGAAAACCTTACAAATTGTGCAAAAATTTTGGAATATGTGAAAATGTTACATTTTGATGTTTATTTGCTTTCTCAATTAGTGTATAAATATCAATGAAACCCTAAGGTGACATGCAAATCTTTTGTCTTAGTAAGGCGTTGAATCTCATATTTTCAATTATATGATTCAATCAACTGGTTGATATCAATACTTATAGAAATCAGAAGCATGCAATTTATGTCATTGGTAGCTATTTGGTTGTTGTATGGGCTAATGCATATATCACTTTTATTCTTAAAGTAGGGGGAGTATTTCTAACCTTGAAAAGTTATCAATTCACATTACTTTCTAACCTATATATGGAAAAGTTAGAAATCTAACAGCACTAGATACTGTAACGGACTAAGTGCAGTATGATATGTTGCAACTGCAGTTGTAACTTACGAGTATCCATGCAGCATTTGACTGATGTATACATGGAAAGGGGCCAAAATGAGACCCTTTCATAATATAGAAGATTGGTACAAGAAGGGAGTTGCACCTTGCTTCTGAAAACCCCTACTCCACCATTCCATAATTATTAGGAGGTAATTTGTTCTTTCTTTATTTGGTAGGTCCTCTTTTGACTGTCCTAAATATAGGAGTAATTTACTTGTTACTTCCTTGTTTGTTTAAAGTAAATGGACTCCTAGTTTAGTAGGTTTTAAATTCTGCTAAAGGCTGATATTCTGTCATTGAAGCAAAGGATTGGATTACATTTAGGATTGTTTTGTTAGAGCAACTCATTTCAATGTACTGTAGGCTAGTCGACCAAGGGGGTCATTGGAGAACTAATGAGATTTTATTGTTCATCAGCTTCTACTTTTTGTGCGACTCCCAATCATATGATTTTTTGTGGGAGAATTTCTACCATGTGACTCCTATTAGTGAAGAGCTTTGTTAGAGATAATCTTTCCCCATTTAGATCCAGTCCAAAAGGGTAAGCATGAGGTCTGATCAGCTGGTTGAATCTATTTCCTATATTTACATTCACCTTCATACCTTCAAGCATTCCATACCCAAGCCCATTGTAGATTGTTTTGGTTGAAATCTCTTTTAAGATGTGTCTTTCCCTGCAATTCCTTTTGAAGGTTGATTTGGGTTTTAGTGAATTCAGAATTTGGGGGTTCTTCAGAGGCTTTTGGATGATTTGCTTTCTCTTGGGCTTGGGCTTGGGAGTGAAGGCCGTGGATTACATCAAATCGGTATTAGAGCATCCGGATGGTATTTGTTGAATGATATCATGGATTACATTGTGTTGGTAACAGAGCAAGTTCGATGCCCTTGATCATGGTTTTGATTTGTAGAGAAAAAAATTACTGCAATACATTTAAAATCAATCATTCAAGGTGAGATTTTTATACTGAGGAATACCCTTAGCCAAATGCAGTTAAAATATTGAGGCTATAGCTGACTTGGTTGAGATGTTTCTCTCTGGGTCTGGGGTGGATGGTTGGAAGTTGTAGAAAATAACTTTATGAGATATGATGATGGTTCAAGGTTTTTATTTATGATCAGTATGGGTGGCAAGTACAACAATAGGAATAGGATAGCTCACATGATTTTAACAGTTTGATTTACAAGTATCCAACAGTAGAAGTAAATGCTTTAAGTAATAAGAAGCACAACATTTCTTTGTGAAAGTAGACAAGGTTAGGCCACTGGTCAAGATTAACCTTGTGTTACAAATTTCCAATACCAACTTGGGTTCGGTGAAGGTCCTTTATAGGGTTCAGTTAATGAGGGAATCCCATGATGGGTTCAACTCCTATAAGTCAGGACCTTAATGTGGTCAGGTGTTGTAGAATTTCTCTTACTCAGCAGCTATACAGATCAGCAGATCAGCTGTCATGAACTCCTTCACATACAACAGATTCATACTATGTTTGATCCCATTCTCAGAGGCAGCCAATTACATTTGCAACAGCCCCCAAAATTGTGTTTCATTTCTGTCCATCCATATCTATGCATTCCAATGATGATCTTTTTCAAGTTTTCTTTACCAACTCTGAATTTAGCTTTGTCTTTCAGTTTAGCCTAAATTCCTAATTTGTAATTCCATACTCAAGCCCATTGAATAGGTACAGGACATGACATGGCTGAATCCTGGCTGCTACTGAATTTAAGACCCAATCATGAACCTGTTGTACCCAAAAAAGGGCCTGCGTAGTTTGACATGACCGTCTACAAACACGGGCTGTTTCCATCTGCCAGCACTTTTTTAATGTTTTACTATGGTTCAGTTCACACATTATTAGAGATTGAAAACCATTATTAAAAGTCTAGAAGGCAACACTTACAGAAGACTTAAAGAGTTTTTTTAATATCTATGGTAAGTCTCGCATAAAATAAATAAATAAACTAGATCAATAGGAAAAATAAAGAATGAAACAAGAGAAAATAGATATGCACTTAATGTCACTAAATATAGAAACCAAGGATCATCAATTAAGACCTCATGGATGTATGAGAAAATCAAAACATGAATTTATGTAGTGAAGAGAGGTCCAAAGACCAGGAAACCTCTCTATCATATTCATAACACACCCAATTCAAATGTGAGTCAAATCTTTTGTGAAAAACTAATCCGAATCAAACTTTAATCTTTAGGTCCAGAGAATTCAAAAATAAATCGTACCTTGGAGAGGCCTCTTCTTCTTCTCCTTTTAGTAGAGAGAGAGAGAGAGAGAGAGAGAGAGAGAGAGAGAGAGAGAGAGAGAGATGTAATCCTGATAAAACAGGCATAATATAAACTTATCTCTTATTGATTGTTTGGGTTAATTTGGGGGTTATCTAAGTCCTCTTGTGGTAGAGAACGTAAATATCATATTGATTATTTGGGTTAATTTGGGGGTTATCTAAGTCCTCTTGTGGTAGAGAACATAAATATCAGGCCCTAAGATGGACATAATATCCTACAAGTTATGTTGCATGGATACTTCAAATAAGCAACATATAGTATCGTATCGTGATACTTCACTTTTTATATGTAAAATACATGTCTTGGCTGTATCCGCCCCATATCTAGGCATCACAGCCTACAAGAACTACACATCTTTCTCTATTTTAAGCAAATTTCTATTTATATCCCACACATCTTGCTCTATCCTCGTAATGCATCAAAACAATGAAAACTCATTAAGTAGTTTATGAAAATCTAGATATCTGAATTTGATTTTGTTATTTAAGTTGTCTCTTAATTGTTTATCTTCGAAGAAAATTTGTTTTTATATATTCAGTTTTATATTTAATATTTCCCTTCTCTTTAATGGTTGAATTTTCATTTTAGGAAATTTTTAGTTGTTTCTTTTTTTAAGATCCATACAACTATAGAGGGTTAGTTTCAGCTGTTTATATTTTTTATTATTTCTGTTGTTCCTTGTTTTCTCTCATTTTTCTTTGTTCCACATCTTCTGTTGTATTTTCATTTTTCTAATCATTAAACATAGCATTTATTGTAAATACTCAACTAAATAATTCAATTACCTATGGTTTTTTTATTTTTCCTTTTTATGTCTATCTAGTACTTGAATCTAGACCATCTTTGTAACAAGGGGCTATAGGCACATTGCCAACACTATTGTGACCATGTTGTAATGATCATTTTACTGGATATGATTAAAATGTCATGGCTAGTGGTTGTACTAACACGCTTATCTTTTATACATTTTTGTCATGAATGTGCTTTTTAATGAATATATCATGTGGTGCAGAATATATATGTGTCTGTGTATGTATAACTTCTTTTCTCCTACTTATGTTCAAATTTCTTTTTCCTTTTTTTTATCAGATTCAGTAAAATTTGACTTCTAAATAGATGGAGTAAAACCGATTGTTTCTGGTAGTTACTAAAAAGCTATTAAGCTTCTGTTGTTTTTCTTTATGGAATTGGTTTATTTGAAATTGATTATTTTGGATAAGCCTTTATATTGTTGTCTGTGCAATATTATTATGATCCTAAGAGTGGCCATTGATTCCGATCAAAGAAATGATTCCGATCAAAGAAAGAGGTTGATAACTTCACCCAAATGGGAGAGGTTACAAGATAAAAACCCAAACCTAAAAGTGAAGAATCCAATGTTGTACATTCAGTGAGTTCACCTCCAACTCTTAATTAATTTTCAAGAGTATGTTCATTTCTTTTTTCTGTTCATTTCATTTTTCTTATTTGTCACTATTGAAATATATATTCCAGGTTGTGGTCTTGAGAGTTCTCTGCTGGCTTTCAAGTGGTGGTAGAAGTAATCAGCAACCTGTTCCTTCGAACATTGAAGGGTTGGAAACAGTATTTAATCTTGACAAAAAGGCGGCCGGAAGAACACATCAAGTTGAAATAGACAGTGACGAAATATAATTGTCATATAATGGATGCATTCGTGCTTTTAAATGCTTTAACTCATGGTTACCTCAAATGTCAGTTCAATTTATTCATAGTTGAGCACAATTCCTGAGTAGTTGAGAAATGTGAGGGTTCGGATATAACCTAAATTGGACCAAGTTGATGCAAAAGCAAAGTATCATACAACGCAAAAAACTTAACAAAGAATCAATGCCTACACTTGCCTCACCTAATAAAGGCTGGAAACAGTCTTGGTCTATGTCCATGAGATATCAAGTGCTTTTTAATCGATATATTTTGGCTGGGACCTATGGATCCAATAAACTCAAATCTTATCAGTTGCCTTTCATTTTTAATTTTGTTGTAAAGATCTTATCATTTACAATGGTTTTCATTATTATTAACTATGATAAACATAATATTATACATGTAATAATGCATATTTATTATACATATATTGTTCATTTTGTCCACCTGAGCATTACCACTCAAATGAACTTGCGGGAGAGAGCTCTATTGATTTGTCACCAGTTTGATTTCATATTGATGAAGATTATCCTCATCGTTGGGTCTCACCCAACTACTCTTTTGAATCATTTATTTATTTATTTGATTGGGAGAGAAGGCATAACAATTTCCACCCTAATGGCTTTTAATCATATCTTTGAGGATTTTATAGGAAAAAACCTCTTATATGGCCCGAGCATGAAAAAGGACCTACTAGATATTACTGCACAGGTGTGGTCTTGTGGGGCCAATTTGAGAGGACAGCAATATCGTTGCTCCTTGTGCATAAAACCCTGCTCCCTGTTCATAAAACCCAGCCTCCAGAGGAACTCATAGGGTTTCCAAATGCTTTGAAATCCATCAAATATATGATTATTATTCTTTATTTATTCAATTTTCATGCAAGTGAAAAGATCATCATTTTACTTTCTTCTTTCCAAATCCGTTGCCTCAGAAATCTCCTCTTTCATCCCCATCTTTTCTTTTTTCGGCGTTGTGCTTCAGTTCATGTGTTTAGGCGACATTATCATTCCAGTTGAACAGTAGGATAAAAAGTATAGACTCCACACTATACCGACATGGATTGCAGCATTTGAGAAAGAAATAGGTGTTGGAAGACGAGGGTGGTGGTCCAAATGACCACTGCCCATTTCTGTAACGGTCTCTCCTCTCCCTCAATGCATTTCAATTCGTTTTCTTCAGTTTTTCCATGATGAATGTCCATGAATGCATTGCAGTAATGCTCGATAATGATAGAGGAGCGTTGCAGTCATCGGTGATGGTCAGATAGCTAAAAAGCCGAGGAACTCCCCATCTTCACTTACATATACATACACTGACTCAAAAGAAAAGGCTAAGCATGACCATTGAGTTGCTGGCATCAAGAGAAAGCTGAGGGAGTTGTAAGACCCAGTTTGGCACCTGTTCCGTCTCCTTTAGCGATGGATTCAGGTATGTCCTAAAATTTTGGAGATCCAGTTACGTTTAATCATATCATTGGTGTGCGAATTTAATCCGTTCAAATTTTCCAGAATGGGCCATTTTGGCTAACAATTGGTATCAGAGCACATGGTATTTGCGTTGGATGGATTGGAATTGCCAAAAACAGGAATCTTTGTTTTTTTTTTCGTTTTTAGAATAGTAAACAGAGAGCAGAGTTTTAAAAAAAAGGGCAGGGGGGGGGTGGGGTTGGTCGTCGCCTGGGGCGACGACCGTGACTGGCCGCAGCGGCGTGCAGCCGCTGCGCAGGCACTGCACAGGCTGCACAGCGGCGCAGGCACAGCGTTCCTCCTGTGCAGCGGCAGTTCGAATAAAAAAAAAATTTCGCCGGCCGGCAACGGGAATGGGCCGGCAGTCATTGCCGCTCCCTTCCCAACCACGGGCTGGTCTACCACCGCCGTCCGCACCACTGCCGACGTGATGAACGACACCAGGCATTCATCGTCTCTGTGAAGGAGACGATGAATAGTCCCGGGTCGGTTTTGGGTCAGGTCGATGACCTGAATCTAACCGGAATTATATAGAGGTCTAGGTTTTAAGATGGGTCAAATCAGTGCAGGCTTGACCCGTTGACCTGACCCGACCTGTTGTTAGTGACCCGGACCTTATGTTGGCCGGATACTGGAAACCCGATTTGGATCCAACCCGACTTGCAGGTCAGGCTTGCAGTTTCGGCTTGCAGGTCAGACCCGACCCGACTGACCCGGCCCATACCAGCGTAATTGAATATATTAATGGTAGGTCAGGTTCGACCCGGCCTGACCCGACCTGAACTGACCTCAGCAGAGTTGGGCTTCCAGTAACTAATAGGTCGGTCCCAACCCAGCCCAACCTGTCAAGCCCGACTGGACTAAACAGGTCAATTTATGACCTGGGTCTGACCCGACCCACTGGCCTGGCCTGATTTGAATAAAGTATTCTTTTTTTGAAACTTATATGTTTATGAATAATAGGGCCATTATGAAATTGATTCGTTCCGATCAGAGCTGTCCAATTGATGTATTTAAATGCTGTAATCATTCTGATAGGACTAGATCATTTAAATATAATCAGATCAAGGCCAGATCAAGGAAAAATGGACGATCAAAACCTTATTTTGATCATTACGGATACATATAATATCGGATTTTCGATCTGTTTCTTTTGTTTTGTTCCTTATGATGAGATCTACCATATTAGTGAATTTAATTCTTGATCCAATGGTTCAATGATAATATCATGAGGTTTTATGCATGTTTAACTCATTTAAATTCATATTTTCCGCTTATTGTTTACATGATTAATGTTGTTTGAGTTATAATTTGTTACATGTATAAATGTTTGATGAATAAATTAGTGTCATAGGTTTCAATTTGAAATTATGAGTTAACTGGGTAGTCACCACAGTGG
This sequence comes from Sextonia rubra, assembly GCA_037013555.1. Classification (NCBI taxonomy): domain Eukaryota; kingdom Viridiplantae; phylum Streptophyta; class Magnoliopsida; order Laurales; family Lauraceae; genus Sextonia; species Sextonia rubra. Next base: position 131,874,228 of record JASUAD010000001.1, read on the forward strand.
CCCAGTTATGATGCAACTCAAATTTTAAATATTGAATAAGAAATACCACATATGACACTTAAATTGCAACTTCATTTAAAGGATAGATAATCGACCCAAAGGAGTTTATCTTTCGATTATTTAAAGATTGGGATAAAACACATTAAATATGTTTTGTAAATTCGTGCTGATCTATGCCCAAAGGTGGGATCTCACTTATTCACTTAATAAATTATGGTTTTATCAAGTAAACGAGAATAATAAAATTAATATGTTGCATTTGACCCAAAGGCTATTTGTAATGATGTAAAATTATTATTTCTGTTGTAAGATTCCTTTTAAATTCAAAGCATTATAGAATTGTGAGAGTAATAGTTTATATCTTCTTTCTTTTTACAGCATTTTCCTTCAGATCATTGACTCTTCCCTCGTGCTTAGGAACTATTCCGTCGTTAGATGGATCAAATTATCCTGAATGGTTAGACATGTTAGCATTGACCATAACTTTTCTCGACTTAGAAATGGCCTTAGATGAGCCCATGCCTCCTGCCCTCACCAAACAGAGTTTTGCACCTGAAAAGGCCAAACATGAATAGTGGCACAAATGTGACAAGAAATGCAAAAAGATTATTATGACTTCAGTTTCTAAGAGTATAAGGGGATCACTTGATCTAAGAAAACATGCCAAGGAACTCTTAAAACATATTAAGTCACAATTTGAAGTGACTGACAAGGCATTAGGTGCCACATTAATGAACAAATTAACTAACATGCAGTACGATGGGATGAAAGGAGTTAGGGAACATATCCTACTCATGTCTAACCTAGCATCCAAGTTGAAGGATGTAGACATGAGTATCTCAGATGAATATTTGATCTAAGTCATTCTGGATTCCCTTCTCCCTGCATTTGGCCTGTTTAAAGTAACATACAATCAGAGCTCTAGTCGGTGGACCATAACTGAGTTGATCGCTAGATGTGATCAAGAAGAGAGGAGGCTTAAGGCTGAGGGGTAATTTCAAGTAAACTTAGTCTCCCATGTTAAGGGCAGGAAAGTTTTTAGAAACCTCAAGAACAATGCCAACACGTCCAAGGTAGATTCGAAAGGTCAGAAACCGATGAAGATAAATGGGAAGAAAGGGTCCGAAAAATGTCATTTTTGTGGCAAGAAAGGACATTTCAAGAAGGACTGCCTCAAAAGGAAAAATTGGCTTAAGAAAAAAGGTAAGCAAAGAAATTTATCTCTTGTATGTGAAACTAATATTATTAATGTTCCATCTAATACATTGTGGGTAGACTCTAGTGCAACCATTCACATTTCTGGTTGTATGCAGGGATTCTTTTCAACCGGAGGCCAAGTGATGGGGAGCGAACCATCGTTATAGGGAACCGGAAGGAGTCAAGAGTCGAGGCAGTAGGCACATATAGGCTGGTGCTAGATACCGGATTTGTTCTAGATCTGCCGAATACCTTCTATGTTCCGTAGATTTCCTGAAATTTGGTTTCTATTTCCAAATTGGATGTGAAAGGATATGTCTTTAACTTTGATAAAGGATCTTTAAAATTGTTTTACAATAACATAATGATTGGTAGTGGTTTATTGTGTGATGGTTTATATAAGTTACAGTTAGATACTTTTTACACACAATCACTGACTACACACCATGTTTCTTGTGGGATGAATATTGGCATGAAAAGAGGACTAGTAAAAGAGAACTCCTCTATGCTGTGGCATAAACAATTAGGACACATCTCGAAAGAGAGGATGTTGAGATTAGTGAAGAATAGGTTATTACCAATCCTTGATTTCACTAATTTTGATGTCTCTGTTGACTGTATTAAAGGAAAACAGACACAAACAGTCAAGAAAACTGCCACACGAAGTTCTGAACTCCTGCAGTTAATCCATACGGATGTTTGTGGAAAAATAGATATACCTTGTCTTGCAGGAGAACAATATTTCATTACATTTATAGATGATTTCTCACGTTTTGGTTTTATCTATCTCATTAAAGAAAAGTCTGATGCTTTGACTATGTTCAAAATATTCAAGGCAGAAGTAAAAAAGCAATTAAATAGGAAAATCAAAATTGTGAGATCGGATCGTGGTGGTGAATATTATGGTAGGTACATTGAAGCGGGCCGTTACCCTGGTCCGTTTGCAAGATTCCTAGAATCCGAAGATATTGTTGCCCAATACACAATGCCTGGAACTCCTCAGTAGAATGGAGTTGCTGAAAGAAGGAATAGAACTTTTGTAGATATGGTTAGGAGTATGGTTAGTAATACTTCGTTACCCGAATCTATGTGGGGTGAAGCACTAAAGATGGCCATGTATATTTTAAATAGGGTTTCTAGTAAAGCAGTTTCCAAAACTCCTTTCGAGTTGTGGACTGGTAGGAAACCCAGCTTAAACCATTTTCGAATTTAGGGATGTTCATCCGAAGTGCGAGTTTATAATTCACAAGAAAAGAAGTTAGACCCTATATCTGTGAGCGGATATTTTATTAGTTATCCAGAGAGGTCTAAAGGGTATCGATTTTACTGTCCTAATCATTCACTAAGAATAGTTGAGTCCCATACTGCTAAGTTTTTGGAGAATCATGACAACAGTGGGAGTAGTGAGGCTAGAAACATTATATATAAGGAGATTAGAGATGAGCCTCAATCCTCTACTCAAGATGCCCCAATGTCTAAGGGAGATAGGTTTAGTAAAGATCAATGCCTCATGACTAACATAGAAAAGTTAGAAATGAATAAATATCCTTATGCGGCAGCAGTAGAAAGTCTAATGTACCTACAGACATGCACGAGGCCAGATATTAGTTTAGCAGTTGGGATGTTAAGCAGATATCAAAGTAATCCTGGTATACCTCATTGGGTAGCAGTCAAGAAAGTGATGCGTTATCTCAATGGCATTAGAAGATATATGCTCACATATCAAAGATCCAATTCACTGGAGGTCATTGGATATTAAGATTCTGACTTTGCGGGTTGTCTCGATACTAGAAGGTCAACATCTGGTTACGTCTTTTTGTTGGCTGGCGGGGCAGTGTCGTGGAGGAGTGCAAAGCAATCGCTAGTCACTCCATCCACATTTGATGCAGAGTATATGGCGTGCTTTGAAGCCACGGGTCACGCATTATGGATGCGTAACTTCATCAAGGGACTTACAATTATGGGCAGTGTTTCTGAACCGCTAAACTTTACTGCGATAACAATGCTGCTCGCCTTTTTGTGTAGAATGACAAGTGTTTCAGTAAATCAAAGTTTCTGGAAGTAAAGTATCTTGTTTTGAAGGAAAAAGTACGAGATCGTTTAGTGTTAATTGTTGGAGCTCCATCGAAGCTCATGGTTGCTGATCAATTGACAAAGGCATTGGCGCCAAATGACTTTGAAGACCATGTATTAAGAATGGGCTTGAAAGATATGCCTTGTAAGAATCAATGATATATGACACTATACATTGATCAATTAAAGAAACAATTTTGCAATTCTTATTTTGTTTTATATTCACATGTGATAATTGTGCAATAAAGTAAGAATATAAAAGTGTTATGACATTATAGTTCCCATTAAAGTAGTTATATTCAAGTTAAGTTCTTGATTAGGAATGAATACTTGTGTTGTGATTGTGGAAGGAAATATATCGTAAAGATGTGTAACCGCCACAGTTCGCATTAGTAAACTAACCTAATCATATATTAAAGACATTAGCATTACAGTTTTCATGGATGGTTGGTGTTTTCAAATAATGCGCATCAGTTAGATTCGTTTTTAAAATTTGTTTGCAAAATAAAGTATTTTCTATAAACTATATTTACTAAGTGGATGTATGGTGGTCATATGGACCAAGTGAGAGATTGTTGGAAGACGAGGGTGGTGGTCCAAATGACCACTGCCCATTTCTGTAATGGTCTCTCCTCTCCCTCAATGCATTTCAATTCGTTTTCTTTAGTTTTCCCATGATGAATGTCCATGAATGCATTGCAGCAACGCTCCATAATGACAGAGGAGCGTTGCAGTCATCGGTGATGGTCAGATGGCTATAAAAGCCGGGGAACTCCCTCATCTTCACTTACATAAACATACACTGACTAAAAAAAAAAAGGCTGAGTATCACCATCGAGTTGCTGGCATCAAGAGAAAGCTGAGGGAGTTGTAAGACCCAGTTTGGCACCCGTTCCGTCTCCTTTAGCGATGGATTCAGGTATGTCCTAAAATTTTGGAGATCCAATTACGTTTAATCATATCATTGGTGTGCGAATCTAATCCGTTCAAAGTTCCCAGAATGGGCCATTTTGGCTAACAATAGGGAGAAAAAAAGATGGAAGCAAGAGGAACGAAGAAGGGATTATGAAGAAGGCACATCGTCGATTTCAGGAGGATGCAGCTAGTAGCGGTAGGATGGACGTGTTGAGGGTGGTGGGGTTGGGTGAGAATGTAGTGTGACGATAGGAAAAAGAAGAGGTTAGCGATGATAGCGTCGCTCATTCGTATTTAGGCAATCATATCGGCGCTTGGTCAAACAAGTTAAAAAAAATAAAAAATTTGGTGGGAGGACTTTTTCTGTGTAGTTTAAATTATGGGGTCTTTTTTCGTGCATGGGTCACGCTTAAAATCCTCTGTATCTTTATTATGTTTTGTGTTATACATGAGTGAAAGCAGATTAAACTTGGTCCATATTGAACTTCGATCAAGCTTCATTATTAATCATTTACGGTAAAGGGATGAAACCTTAACCTTCTTAGGTAAGATTGGTCAAATAATAGTAAGACTGGTTGCATTTGCATCCTCGGCAAGGGTCTTAAACAAGTGTGTTCTACTCCCATAGGCTTAAAATTGTAATGTGGGACAACACGACCATATACCTATGAAACATTAATCAAGAAATAAGCACATAAATAATCAGATCCATTGGTTCAGGAAGGGTTAAATGGATCACAGTATTGCAATTCGTGGATCATGGTTCATGGGTTATGATTCACTTCCTAACCTTGATTTCATTGTGGGCATATGAAATATCATATATTTTGAATCAATTGTGTAGTTAGGCCTATTGCTTTCAATTTGCAACTGGGTGAGGTTTTCATTGTAAAATTCAAGTCATTTATCTGATTGTCCACGTTCCTATTATTAGTTGCCGTCATTGTTTGAACCCTTAATTCAGAAGCTACGACAATTAGATCCAATGGAAATTAGATTTTTAATCCACTGCTACATGTTTCCTCAAATGTGTGTTGTTTTTATAATAAAAGCAAACTATTTCTATTTACAGGCAATGACTTCAAAAAAAAATCTTTTCTTCAAAAAATTATATATAATTGATGCATCTATATATATATTTGTAAAAGCTTAATTTCATGGTCATTCCAAATGCTGGTTTGATTGCCAACATACTCATGGTTGAGTGGTATGCGCACCTTAATATCACACACATTTAGAAGGATCAATCGCTAGTCGTCAAGTTGAATATCACTCTTGAACCAATAGCCCAACCTAGCAAAAAATAAATAAATAAACAAGGTGGTTCAATTTATGCATGGCATCCTTAATTGTCGATAAATGTGAGGGTTTGGATTTGAGGTATATGAGACAAGTGGCTGCACGAGCCAAGCCTCTTACAATTGGAAAAACTCTCTAGGAGTCAATGCTTATATTTAATTTGGGAAGGCTGTAAACCGTCTAGAGCTAATGTCTGGGTTATCATGCATTCATGCCTATCCGATACCAATACCAGCTTTTAATTTCCTTGTATTTTTACCTTGACCTGATGATCCCATGGACTAGACCTAAATCATTTACAACATCATCATCATCATCATCATCATCATCATTAATTATAGATATACAAAAATTATGGGAGAGAAATCTATGTGGCCCAATTCTGCTCTCATCCTCCCTATTTATAGCCAGTTACCACCACCATTCCCACCTTGTGTGCATATAGTATTACCACCTGCATTAACTTCATGTCGATCTAGACTATCTTCAACATTGGGCTTCACCGAGAAAAATTTTTAAACTCACTCTAATGGATGGGTATAATGTTGGTTATTATCAAACTTGGTCTTGATCCCTCTCCATGCCTCCAAGGTTTGTAGATTTCTTTGCAATAAGTTCATAAATCAGAAAAAAAATCGACAAGTAATGGTAGTATCTATTAATATCCTCCAATCCTAAACTTGCAGAGAGTCCAGTTGCATTTGACATAAATAACACCTACTGTCCATTTTTAGTGACTTCAGTCGTCACTCATAGCTAAAGGGTGCCCCTCCTTGTCTTCATTGGACTTCATACTTCAGATTTAATTTTAGGGAGAGGGGGGTGTGGAAAAAATCTTGGATCATTTAATGTTCTATGAATATGAGATTAAGCAGACCATGTATACAAGCATATAAAGCATTTCCCATCCAATACCTTTGTGTGTGTGTTCAGCGGCTCACATCCAACATGAAAAATCACTCAAAATGGATGGATAATATATCTTGGATGTACAAAATCAATGGTTCTAATCCTTCTCCGTGTCTCCTGGGTGTACAAAATCTTTTGTATTGGATTCATGTGCAAGAACAGTTAATTTACAAGCAATGGAAAATCTATATCCTTAATTATCCTACAGTACTAAACTCTGTAAAGAGTCCAAATGCAAGTAATCTAATTGAAACCCCTTTTCATATTTAGCAATGACAACTCTTCACCTACATGTTAATGCACCCCTACTAATCATTCCCATTTTTGGCGATACCAACTCATCAAAAAGAGCACCTCTGACCTCCCTTTGCCTCTCTACATAGAGCTCTACTGAAACCAAAAGCTTGAGTTCAAAAACGAGTCTTGTATTTTTCTTCTTCTTCTGTAATACCAAAATGTCATGCGACTCATCATCAGACTCGTTTGAAGATCATGTTTCTCTTGTATTTGATGACCCACAGCCAATATCCTATTCATTGTCAGCAGAGTTGGGTTCCTATGCTCAGATATTGCTAGATTTTCGGAGGCCCACGACAACAAAGCATGACAACACCTCCACTGAAGACAACAAAGCTGCACTAGCTGGAGCTGTGGATGAAGAAGCTATAGAAGTGCTAGGGGAAGATCCCCAAGTAGACATTTCTGCAGTGGAGTCTGGAGCGAGTCCTGCTCCATTGCCTCCGACGACAAGATCGAGGAGAATGAGGAAGAGGAAGACAGAGGAGGAGAAGGAAGAGTTTTGGTCTCGCAGGCCAGATTGGTTACCCCAAGGTTGGACAACCAAGGTCAAAGTCCGGGAGAATGGCGCCACCAAAGGCTTAAGAGACCGGGTAACTAAGTCAATCGGCCTTTTGATTGACATATGCTATATTTTTCTAAACACATGCAGTTTCAAACACTAGAAATGTAGAGTTGGAGATCAATTCCAAGATTTGATTTAGTTTTTCATATAGCATACTTTTATTTTGCTTTTATGTTCATTTCCTTACTTTTTTAAATCGGTTTTTAAATTTTCGAAGTCCATGTTATGTTGTTGAAGTGAGTTCTCCTTTCCTATAGCCAACTTTAATCTTGTTTTAAGAAATGTTTTAGTTATGGTGTTTTTATTTTTAACCTTTTTTTCTTATTATTATGCGGATGTGTAGAATTAGAATGGAAGGTTGGATTTCGGTAAGAGATTTGTTGTTGGGCTCTGTCTGTTGTTCGTTGTTTGGTATCTAATGAAAAAAAGTCAAAATGATGGGATAATTAAATGGTAGTTGGATACTTTTTCATCTATTTTACAATCTATGTGTACAGTTTACATGAGTTTGATTGGTGATATTTTACTGTTTGGAGAACTATGCTACTTAACTGTGAAGATTTTAGAACGCCAGGTTGCCTCAAATGATACATTTAAATTTATTTTGTAATCTATGTTTTACAAAATAACCAAGTTTGATTGGTTATATTTACCATTTGTAGAACTTTATATATCTTGATGCATCTAATCCGTTTGTTTTCTCTCTTTTTTTTCTTCGTCTTCATTCTTCTTCTTTGGGATTTTACAAAGAAAGAATTGTTTGTCATGAGTATGAAATAATGGAAGGATTCGATGAGAAATTATCACTATGATATGTCCATTTTGTAAGTAGGAACTTTGGTGGTTTATGTTGTTGGTATCTAGAATGAGATACTAGAGAACTCTATCATCTCTTGATTTGCCAAGTGTATGGTTTCCATAAAAAGAGCAATGGCCAGGTCTCACGTTAGGGCTGGTCTAACCGCATATTTGTGTGTGTAGGTACTCATATGGTACCTCTTAAGTATCCTAACCTATTCATATCACACATACTAGGAAACTCTTAAATCTCTTGAATTGATTAGTACATGGTTTCCATAAAAAGAGCAACGGTCAGGTCTCAGCGTTTGGGCTGGTCTAACCGCATATTGGTGTGTAGGTCCTCATATGGTACCTTTCAAGTATCCAACCTATTCATATCACTCACACACACTTGATTTTGCTGTAGGGATTTGCATAAACTTTGTTCATTTTCTAACATGAGAATTCTATTATAGATCGATTTAAAATAAAGTTGATCGTTATAGTTTAGCTTACCTTTAGGCGTACAGAAAATCAAGAATGTTGTGCGTTTGATTCTGAATCCTATTAGGCTTTGACGTGGAGAAATCCTACGTTAAAGGTGCATGCCCATAGTAGAGCCCACATATTAAAAAATTGAGTCACTCTAAATAAAGGCTCTCTCAATTTACGGGAATCATATTATTGTGACTAACGTGAATTTTCATTATTACCAAAGACAAATATAGCAGGAGAACATCTATGTAGAGCAATTTAGAGTTTTTATAATAGGCTCCAACAGATGAGGATGTTTTTGGTGAATTTTAGCTTTCGAGAATCCCAACTCCTCCAACAGGATATAAGTAAAAGTGCAAAGACCTATTATATTCATCTTTTAAAAAGGAATATAGCAGGGCCTATATATTAAAATTTGAATGGCTCAAAATAAATATTCCCTACTTATATGCCTTAACCAAATTCCACTCAACCTAGGATCAGTATATTATCAGATTGACAAGCTATATAATAATAATAATAATAATAATAAAAGTTGATCCAACCCACACACAATTAAAGTTTGTAGGTTCATACTGGACCCACCTATAGAAGTCAAAATCAGTCATAATAAATGCTCATTATCAGATTGATCAGCCTTAATAGTGCTAAAATCAGACATTTATTTTTTTGAACGGTTTCATTCGTGGAACCCCACGAATTCTGGAGGAGTGAGGAGGAAAAAGAACACCCCGGGGGTCGTGGGGGTGTTGCTTTGAAAGGCCTTCCGCCCCTCCGTTGCAACAACATGAGGAGGCTAACGATAGATAAAGAACGGTAAAAAGGAGGAAAAGAAGAGCAGCAACAAGAGGTATGCCCTCTTTCAGACCCTCTTGCTCTCTCATTTTCTCTTCTTGTTTTCACTGCATGCATTCTGCAACGGCACTGGTTAAATATTTTGGCGATTCATTTCAGGCCAATACTGCATGTATTAATTCCCAATGCATACCATCGCCATCAGTATGAAAAGCAGATCCCTTGGGTCACGTTGTGCCTGACTCTGAAGACCTAGTTACCCGTATATCTTTTATAGTACTAGTTTTGTGTCGGGTCTGGGTCTATTGGATTTGGAACTGGGTCCAGTTCTAACTTATAAACTTAATCGGATCTTTATGTTGGCATTTTTTTTTAATATTATATACAAGCCTATTATACTGTCACAGATGCTGCTGGTCTCACACATCATGGGGATGCCTGACCCTTTAATTTGTGCACCACAAGTTTAATGCTTTTCTATGAAATATATATATACTTTGTTGGCCCTCCATCCAATGGTCTAGTCCCAGTCCCAGCTGATTGGCACGACTCCACGGGATACATGACATATCTAGAGGGGAGATTTGGATCGGTGATGAGGTGGGCCCCATATGCGATCTCACAGGGTAAGCTTTGTGGGGGATAGAGACACTATACTGTGTCAATGGCCAACTCACGTGTAGCTCATTTGGTAAGGCACCTCCCTTTGATATAGGCCAATCCCAGATCTGGCCCAGATTACATGCCCGCAAATAGTGATGGGCCCTATTGATCCTTGATCTCCTCAAGGATCTCTATCTTTAGTTAAATTAGTAATTAGTTATTTCTTTTTTTATGTTGAGTTGAGATTAAGACTTTCTTAATTTAAATTAGTAAGTTATGATTATTTAGGATAGATATTTTCTAATTTAGAATTAACCCTTCGCATATTAGAAGGAGCATCCCATTATTGTAGACATGCTTTATTCAATTATAATTCAGTTTTCAAGAGATTTTCTCTCTATAGTTTTGATCGTGAGTTTCATTGTGCCCTAAGGCTTGAATCCATTTTCGGATTCGAACAATCCTCCGGGAGAATGTTCTACATCTAATCAGAGATCCAGGGTTGCACCACCCTTCCACATGGAAATAACTAATCATCAATCCACAGCTGTAGCATTGATAGTGAGGTCTGGCGTGAATGAGTGCGTGTGAGAGAGTACTCACCTTTAAAAAACGAAAAAGATTGTGTCGGTCTAGGTCCGACTTGTCAACTTAATTGTGTTCGTGTCTTGTCCCACCATGGACTGAATATACCTTAGGTTATTTATATGATGGATTATATAAATATAAAGTTAAATTTAAATGTAGTTGAGGATGATATAAATAAGAGGATTTTATCAGAAAAATCCTCTTAAGAGTCACTTTATACCAAAAAAGACTCGAAAGACATGATTCGACCGTAGTGGTACCATGGTTCTTTTTTATTTAAGTTTTTGGAATATGAGTCCCCGGCTCCCCGCCCACCCAAGTATAGGATTGAGGATATCCTTGCTTGTTTTTCTTCTATTTCTTCCTCCTCTTCCTTCCTCTGTGTATATTTCTTCCTTTCCCTTCCTCCTCCTCCTTCCTCCTACTCTAATGCAAGCTCAAACCCAAACAAGCGGGGGAAGAGCATCCCTTCTCAATAGGAACATTATTGACACCACTTTGGGCTGTTAATCTTGTCTGCATTACATTACATCCAAATGCACCCAAAAAATCTTGGAGGAGAAGAGCGTCAACAACAATTATTCAGATTTGCATCACATCCAAAATGCACCCTAAAACACCCAAAAATGGGGAAAAAAGGAATATTCAAACATGTGGGTCTGACTTTGTACGCTACCTTATTTGGACAATTCAACTGGAAATGCCCAACCTTCCCACAATTGCAACAATTACCTCTGAACCCTTGTTCTCCGCCCTCTACATCTTCTCAGTCGATTCCAAATCCTCCTCGCTATCTCCCAATCTCTCAATTTCCTCGTCTCCCCTTCCCTTAGATTTCTCGTCAAACTCTCCAGATTTAGTTCGTCCTCTCTAAGCTTGAGTACATGCCGCACTTGTGCCCATGACTCGGCAGGTTGTTCAAGATCTTGTCCTTTTGTGACGCTTCTCCAACAGGCAAGCCTGAGTGCTTGAGATCGATGGCCATGACTTGCATATTGAGGAGGTGGTTGTTGATTGGTGCATCCTCACAATCTCTTACTCTTGTACTTTTTGTAGACGCTGTAGTTGTGCTTGGTGGGGGCGGCTAGAAAGATCACGGAGGGGGTCCATCATCTGTTTTGTAGTTTCATGGGCGTTGTAGGCGACAAAGAGCAGGAGGAAGAATAAAGAACAAGCAAGGATATCCCCATTTATGTATGCGGATGTAGAGATCTAGAGTTTTCAAGGTTGGTGAAATGAGAGACAAGAGGAGAGAGTAAAGATCGATGATGATGATGAGTTTTGGTGGGCTTAAGGGGAAGGGGTAGAGGAAGATAGGAAAAAGAAAGGATCATGTTGGTGATGAGTTTTGGTGGCCTTAAGGGGAAGGGGAAGAGGAAGATAAGAGAAGAAAGGATCATGTTGGTTGGTTGATGAGGGAGGGGAGGACTTAGGTTTGGGTTTGGGTTTAATGAGTGAGTGCAGTAAATTGAACTTAAGTCGCTGGATTTCGGTTTGAGCTTGAGTTGGAGTTGGAGTTGGAGGAAGGAGGAGGAAGGAGAGAGAAGAAAAAACGAGTGGAGGAAGGAGGAGGAAGAAGTAAAGAAAAAATGAGCAGGGATATCCCCGCCAAACTTAGATTCCAAAAACTTAAACCAAAAAGGACCCCTGGGGATAAATGGTTGAATCATGTCTTTGGGGTCCTTTTTGGTATAGAGGAAGTCTAAGAGGATTTTTCCGGTAAAATTCTCTATAAATAAAAAGGTTAGATAGTTGTATTTTAGAATTGAGAAAGGAAAAAATAAACCAACTTTGAAACAAGGTGTCTAACCAGACCCATCTAGTATGGCTCAAAATAGCAGTTGAGGTTCCAAAAACTATTCTATTGCAATGGCCTGGTTTGCCATCATGGCTCAGCATGGTGTGGTTGTTTTTTGGTCCAAATAATCTAAAATAATTCCATTGCCATTTTTTTCTTCTTTAGCATCAAGACACAATATATGGTTATATAGTGAATTCCCAAAAGTCATGTATCATTGTTTAACCTTGAACTATTGAATAAAAGTTACATGGGGTGTAATATCTGCTACTTCATTTCACCAGTAACACAAACAAGAGTTCGAAACTATTTCTACCTAAATTACAAAAGCTAGAGAAAATGATGAAGTTAACAAATATAAAAATCTTAGTAGGCATTTAGAGTTATTATCAATTAATGAGCTCTAAATAGAAAGTTGGTGACATGGAGTACTAGATATAATATGTAATAATGAAGAAAAATATAAAAAAGAAAGTGTAGAATTAGTAAGTTGATCAAAGTGCGAGATATGAGCTTTTATCAGTTGATAGCGGTTTGTATCTGTATAAAATTAATCATATCAATCTTTAGCCGTACCAGTTGATAATACGAGCAACACCTACAATGCAACTGATAATATCAAAAAGTACCATTTTAATATAACAACCAAGCCAATATCCCTCTCTCTTATTGGCCAAAACACAATGTATCCACATATGTTAAACTATGGCATGGAGTTCTATGAATGATGTGTACCAATATGGGACTTTAAAACAATTAGAAGGGATTATCTCCTTATACGACAGTAGTGTGCTGGTGTTGCACACTCAGTGTCAAGACAAATATCTATTTGGTCTTCAACTAGTATCGTAGTTTGCTATTTCTTTGTTTTGATCTAATTATAAACCAATTCAACATGAACGATAAGTAGAGAGCTATTCTGAACCAAATCTAACTCATAATAATGACTTGGACTAAGTAGTTCAAGTGTGTTTAGTCTTCTTATTTTTAGCCTTCCTTGGACGCAGTGTGTGATCAAGATTGAGAAATTATCTACTTTTCTATCCTCTCTAGAATATTTGACTGTAATATCTTTATTAGATGGAAAATTATGAACATGTTATTTTATTTCTAAGAAACAATAAGAGGCTTGGGGTACTTGATTTTACTTGTAAATAGTTGATTATGATAGCAGCACGTATGGATGTTATCCTAATAGTAAACAAGGATGAAGGATGAGTTCAATAAATGCCTTGAATGAAGTAGTGTAAAAAGGCATTTAAATTGTGGAGTTATTTATTTATTTATTTATTACTAGCAGAGGATTTCATTGGTTATAAAGTAAACATTACGAAAGGCCTTTTTATTAGGCGTGTTTCAGTACAGTTTGGATGGTCACTGTTATATCCCTGATTGATACCCATATTACTATTCATAGGAATAACACTTTTGAACCAAAACCCAAAAGTGAAACAATTCCCAGCAGTTACAAAAGCAGCATCTGATCTATGCATGAGTTGTCTTTGTTTCCCCTACTGTGTGCCAACTGCCAAGTCATTGTTGCTGCTAGCAAAGTTCTTCTGGCGGAGTCCCTGCAAGATTAGATCATGTGAGTAAAGCTCCACTATGGTATGGGAGAGAGGTGTAGAATAGAATTTCTGGTGGTGGAACTAGCTTGGCTAGCTCGTGGGCCACTCAGTTTGCTGATCTGCAGCATAGGGAACCCGCCCAATTGTGGTTCTCTGCGAGAATCGTATTCACTTGTTTCCAAATGTGCATCAAATGCCATGGCATTCCACCGTCAGGTTGGAAGTGTTGCCTAGCATCAATGAGTCTCCCTCGATGATGATTTCCTGAAGATGTTAGCTTTGTTAGTTTTTGCTTTCCACTCAAGCCTATAGAAAGCTTCGCTCTCAGTAACTACGCAATTTTTGTGTCTTGAGTGGAAAGCAAAAACTAACAAAGCTAACTCCAGATAGATGGGATAAAGCTTCAACAAAGAGAAAGGTGACAACGATGATTGTGATGATTCAAGAAACCATTATTCTAGTAATCTAAACCTATAAAGAATTTATTGTTTGACTTAGTGACATGAATGCTCAATATGTGGTCTTAAAGCATAAGAGATACTCAAAAGAGCGTTGATCTTGTTCCAAAGCATTGAAGGCAATAACCATTCTTACTTAAGAATCGCCTTACAAATGTACCCCATGCCTCTTCTTTTGATGGCTTGGCATCCAATAAATGGAAAAGAACATCATCCATGTACTGCATGAATGCAGAAAGTCTCTATTTGATATTTCACTTTATCTTCTTTGTGGGGACCATCGGAGACTCCGCGTTTATCCATGCGCGATGTACTAAAGCTTGTGCCCATTTTAGGTATGATTTATGATTTTCACAGTCGTAGGTTGAGTTATTAAGCTTCCAGAAATTCAAGGAATCCAAATTATTTGCCACCTCCCTCCCAATCAGTAGATCAGATTCTACAACTCAAATAATGGAGCACATTTTTGAAATCTGACGTTTCATAAGCTCAAGTTCTCCCCTTAAACTCCAGTACCCCTTCTAAGAAAAATAAACACAACCTATTAACAAATCCCAATTTAATATGATATTCTCCACTAGCTTATCCCATCCAGCGACATGTCCCAACTTAATGATGTTCCTAACAAACATGGGTTTTTAGATTTCATACAACCAATTAATTATGTTCTTAACAAAAACTTTCTTGAAATGACCATGCAGATGCAAGACAAAGTTCAATCAAGGTTTCACACTTTCATAAAATTTCTTGTTAGACTGGTTTCGTTTTTAGTTCTATATAAATTACGACCATATTCAATGATGAGATAATTAATTTTTTTTTATTAAATATAACCTTTTAAGTTTATGATCAATATTTCATCAAAGTGGCATAGAACCAAATCTTCAGGTGACCTTGGCCTTTTACTTTTCTCCCAAGCCATGGCATTCAATGGATCTCCTTGTACAACCAAAGGAGCCAAAATACTTCTTCAACAAGATGAAGTTACCCTAACTCATCCTTTTGTAAAAATGATTCCTTCAAAAGCCTAAAGAGTTGATTTCTTCCCTATTTTGGATTCAACTTCTACCTCCCCTTTGTCATTTTTTAATAACAAATATGTTTTTGGAAAGGCAAAACACTACCCTAAATGACAGTGTTTCCTTATTTCCTAATATCTGTGGAACGGAGTAGTCATGTAAACTAACATATGGCAAGACATTAATTCATTGCAGCCATGCAAGATTGTGTTATAAATAATGATTTTCTTTTATAAGATTTCATTTTCATCGAGATTTTAATATCTATAGCATAGTATTGCTTCTACTTTTATTTGTAATCCTCCCCATAATTAACATGAGATGATAGATCAAAGAAATCTATTTAAGAGAGAAAGCTCACAATGAAATTTACTCCACTTTCATGCAAATTGTTGCTCTACTCTTCTTTTTGTCTAGATCAACATAGGAATCACCTTTCAATTGGGGATGTCAATGGACCCATAGTGACAAGTACCCAAAGGATCTCTCTTGCAAAATCTGAGTAATGGACTATAGACCCTTCTTTCTGTTAACACGAACCCATCGATTAGGCCTAATCCATAAATAGGCCCAATTGTACATTAAATGAGTGGTGACCCATTATACTATTAGTACCCACGATGAACTATAGGAATATTTTTTTCTTTGTTTCTTTCGTTATTTTACATATTCTAAAAAGATGAGTTAATTGATGCAAGCCAAACTATTGGTCGGCCATAGGCCCAATAGGACATTTAGTTATTTAGGGATTTTATTAAGTAGTTTAATTCGATTAGGGTTAATGTCAGTAAGTTTCTTATTTTGTTTAGTCTTATCTCAATATTAGGAAGTTTTGTTTCTTAGGGTCAAAGCCAACTCCTCTATATAAGGACGTTAGGCCTCATTGTAATATATGCTTATTTTCAATCAATTAAAGTTCTTTTTGAGATTTATCTCACTTATGGTTTTTTTCCCTTTTGTGAGGGTGCCTTAGTGGCCGAATCCATCATTGGATTCGATCAATCTTTCGGGAGATTGACCTACACATTGAATGCGGATCCGAGGCTACATTATCAATTCTACAGATTGTAAATGGATGCATTACAACCTTGATTAAGGCATTGTATTGTGTATAAAAGGAAGACTGGATCAAGAAATCCATCAAGATTTCATACAAATTATTTTCTCCAATTCTCTATTTATTGGTTGAGATGGTGTCAGAGCCAAAGAGCTTGTTCGTTTGGAGATCATGATAATAGAGTTGCTGAAACTCTTTCGTTGCTGTCACAGAAAACAAGAAGTGGGATTTTGTCCCATGTCCTGCCTCTGTTAAACCAATTGGTTGCAAATGGGTATACACTATCAAGCTAAATCCTGATGATACCTTGGCAGGCTATGAGGCACGTTTGGTGGCACTTGGAAATAGAAAAGAGTATGGCATTGATTATGACTGGATCTTTGATCTAGTAGCCAAGATGACCTCTGTATGCACAATTATAGCTGTTGCTGCATCTAAATCATGGCCTCTTTATCATTTGGACATAAAAAATGCATTCCTCCATAGAGATCACAAGGAGGAGGTCTATATGCACCTTCCCAATGGTTATCCATTTATGTCTAAAACAAATGATGCTCTATTGCGATGTTTGTTATATGGACTTAAACAAGCACCTTGGGCCTAGTTTGGAAAGTTTTGTGCTACCCTACTTCAATTGGAGTTTATGTAAAGCCCTTTTCGATCCATCCATGTTCACTCACATTACTGCTTACATCACTACCATTCTTCTAAACATGATACGAAACCTTCATTCTTCACTACAGGCTGCATTTCATATGATCTAGGCCCATTAACATACTTCTTGGGATTAGAAGTCCAACAAACAAAGAAAGGATTTTTTCTTCATCAACATAAATATGTTATTGATCTTATTGCATTCAAGGGCGGCCACTTACCACTCTTGGTCTCCTGATCTCCCTTTTCCTACTTATGCTACTTGTATTTTTAAGGTTTTTTTTTATGGGAGAGGAAGGAGATGGGAATGGTAAATAGATGGAAGAATAGTAGAAATAGAGGATCTATATCGAATTTGGATTCTGTATGCATGCAGGCCATAATAGAAAAGTCTATAACACGTGGCAGATGCCACTTGTCCTATTCTGTGCTTTAAGATGGAGATATCTAATGGTTTTGATTTCTGGAAGAGTGTTTGGGCCCCACCGACTCTTTAAAGCTGGTTTGATATTTGAACTCTAGATTTATCAGAGAATATTCTCTTGTGACTATTTTGAATTCTGGAAGATTTGAGGGGAGGTGGAAAATCAAAGAGGTATTATTAGGAACTCTTTAGGAGCTTTGAGGAAACATGCAGTATTATTTTCATATGATATTGATTATTACTTTTCTGGAGTTTCTTTATTATTGTTGTAGTGTAGTTGCTAATTTGTTTTTGATCCCACTGATTTTGAATAAAAAAAAATTCTTGATAAATTAGCTATTGTAGTTAAGAAGTTTATATAGGACCAGAGTGTTTGTAGGAGGATGTGAGTTATTTGTACCAAATTTTTAAAAAACAAAAAATAAAAAAATTTAAATGATTAAACCATGTAATAAGGGAAGATTATTGGTAGTTGGCATTGATTTTGACTTTTTCAATTAAAGATTATCTGCCCCACTCAAATGAAAATTTTGAGTCCTCCACTGATTACATTGGCCGGGCAAAGAACCCACTCCTATGGACATACTATTAGAGGTGAATGTTAAACTTGAAAAAGACGAGGGGGATCTTCTCACTGATCCCACATGCTATCGCCGATTGGTAGGAAGTCTTATCTACTTAACCATCACGAGAACAGATATCTCTTACGCAGTAAATGTGGTCAAGCAATTCATGAAAGTACCACGACACCTTCATTTGACAATAGTCATACATGTCATTTGATACGTCCATGGAACTCTGACACGAGGATTATTTTTCCTAGTTGGTACACCTCTGAATCTTGCCACTTACTCTAATGCAGATTGGGCAGGATGTCAAGATACTCGTAGATCAACGACAAGGTAGTGCGTCTATTTGGGCATGCATTAATATCTTGGAAATGCAAGAAAAAAGATAAGATTTCGAAATCTTCCACGGAATATAAATACCAAGCTATGTCTTCGATCCGCTTATTTTGAGATTCTTTGGCTTCGTGGTTTCCTTTCGGAGATTGGTTTTCCTCAAACCAAAGCTACTACTCTTCATGCTGATATTAACAATGCCATTCGCCTCATTGGGAATCCCATTTTTCATGAATGCACAAAAAATATCAAAGTGGATTGTCATTTCATTCGAGATGAATATGATCGGAAGGTCATAAGTCTTCTACATATCTCCATTGAGTCACAGCTTGCGGATATCTTCACCAAAGCTCTTCCTTGGTCACGTCATGAGTTATTGATCCACAAATTATTGCTGGTTGACTAGCATCAATATGAGCAGGGATGTTAGCACAAACCCATCATTAGGCTCAATTTATGAAATAGGCCCAATTGTACATTAAATGAGTTTTGACCCATTATACAGTTAGTACCCACGATATTTCTTTCCTTACTTTCCAACTTCTAAAATGATTAGTCAATTGTACAAATTGTCAATGGATGGACTATAGTCTTGATTGAGTCAATGTATTATGTATAAAAGGAACACTAATGGATCAAGAAATCCATCGAGATTTCACACAAACCATTTTCTCCAATTCTCCGTTTATTGTTTGAGACTTTCAATCCAAGTGTAGGCCATAATTTGAGCCTAGTTAATCAAGTCGAATACCTACCATTGTACTCAACCTTATAATATTATATAATATGATATAAGTACTGTATCTCATACATTATTAAGAACTGTGTGATATACAATATATATATAATGATTAATATTTATTAATAATATATTAGAAAATATTATTAATTTATTAATTTATCTAATTTATTATGCATAATTAAGTATCATTTGTGTTAATAGAAGATGTACTTAAGCTTTGAGTATGGTTCAGTCCCATTCAGGTCGAACGTTGTCCGCGTCTAGTTCTATGTAGTAGCCTCATTTGGGTTTGAGGTTTAGACCCAAGTTCACAAAATAATAAGATCCAATCTGATTACATTCCTAATTTCATTTCCTTACTTTTTAGGCCTCAATGAATTAGTCGTGATTATCCTACAAAAGCTTAAAGACATTTCAATTCCTTTCCCTTTCAAGTTCCCTGTGTTATTACCGAAGCAAACTTTTTATAAAGCGTTGCCCTCCTGGAGAAAAGGTCCCTCACAACCTTCCTTGAAACTTATGAGAATGGAATGGTGTAGAAATAGGAAAGAACAAAGATAACAACATGAAAGGGAGCAATCATATATAAGTCATTTTAATCATACTATAATAAGCATCTAGTTGTGTTGGCTATTGCATGGATGATTGGTTGGTGCATTGCTTAAACGGAAAATATCAAATTGTTGGTTGGTGAAACAAATGTTTGATAATACAATTAAAAAAATGTTAGATGTGAGTGGGACTGACATTAATGCACACGACCTAGCAAGTCTCATCTTCTTAAATATTGAGTTAGGGACATCGATCAAAATAGTGGCCGCTATGTTATATCAACTGTAGTGGCAAGGGCTGCTATGATATTTGAGTGTTAGCACCGCTATATAGCAGCTAGGTTATAAAAACCCAGCTGATAACTCCGAAGGGTTCACTTTCTCTTTTTTGTATTCTCTTCTTCCATTTTTATTACAGTTTTTCTCTAAGGTGGGTCCCTAACATCACTTTCTTCCAATTTAAAGCTAGAAGACACACCAACTACACCCTCTTATCTTTGTTACTTTTGCAAATAATAATAACAATAATAATAATAAATAAATAAATAAAATACATATTTCATCTTTTTACAATATTCTAGATTTTATGGAATTTTTTCAGTTTTTTGACAACTTTTTTAAATCATACTGCTACCTGCTACATAGCGCTCGCTACGTAGCATTTTGGCGGTCGGCCGCTACACTAACCGCAACCACTATGCCAACATATTCTTTCCCTTGTGATGCTCTTCTTTTTTTGCAATTATTGGAAGGAAAGGAACTTGAGATATTTTGAAGGCAGATCCTCATCTAGTACAATCATTATGAGAGCAAGATTTATTGCAGCTTCTTGTGTATCTATACTCTTGGAGTTTTGGGAAGTGCCTTTAGATGTGATCTTCTTAATTGGAGGGAGGTGGTCTCCTAATTCTGTTTATGTTCTCCTTTGGGCCTTTTGAGATGTCCTTGAGTTTTTCTTTTCCCTCTTTTTGGATGGCGTTCCTCTTTTTTGGTATTTTTGAAGCTTTTAAGTATATTCCTTTTTTACTACTAAACCTTTGATTAATACAATTTACCATTAAAAAAAAAGGTACACATGGGAATTTTACATGGTACTAGATGTACTGTTTTGCACATTTAAAAAATATTTGAACTAAATACCAAAAATACTTGAGAAAAATAATCATTACAACTTAAATCATTTAGGAATGAATATCTAGGCTACGTACCAACATGTGTTAAACAACACGTGGCAGTACAAAAGGTAAAACAATAATAAAAGTATGAGGCTACCATATAGGTGATCTTTAACCTTCAAGACTCCTGCACCTTATGGTATGGGATTTTCAATCCCCACCATCCAAGCACATGGACCAACATCCCCCTCCCCCTTCCCCTTCCCCTTCTCTCCCCTATCCACAATGAATGGTCAAAAAATCATGCACATTGTTTGTGAGAAAAATAATTGAATAATATCACATCATATTACCTACTTATGAACCAGCAGCATAAATTTTTTATAACTATGAAACAACAGCATAAATTTTTAAAGTACATAGAACCAATAAAACAATAATAATCCTAATTCCTGAGAGCTAATTATATAAGAAATGTTTAACCTGCAAGACTCTAGCACTTATGCGATGCAGGATTTTCAATTCACATCATCCAAGCACACAAGCGAAAAACCCCTTCCCTTTCCCTCCCTTCTTCACCCTGAATGGTAGGGGTCTGAAAATCCTTCACAATGTTTGTGGGAAAAGGAACCTATTGCTATAATATCATAGTACCACCATATGAATCTTGAATTTTTCCTATAACTATTAACACAATAGCATTAATGTGCACACCTAACGCACTGGGGGTGGGGCCCCCTTGATGGTCCATCCAAGTGGACAACACAACCCCCCCACCCCCCCCCCCCCCGGGGGGGGTGCAAATTGCACCCATCCAAGTAGACTCTACTGTTGGATTGACTGCATATCCATCTGAATGTACCATACACCATTAAACTTGTGGGGCCTGAATGAAGATGATAGAGGTGAGGGATGGGGGCTGGTTTTTTGCAAAGAGGGCCCATGGAGATCATTCAATCCCACTAGTCCTAGTCCCAGGTGGGTCCCCATGTTGAGGCTTGCATGGTCATCCAGTGTGAGCATTACACACTAGATGACCACTCATATATATATATATATATCTCACAAGTACAAGGAAAGTATACTGATGAAGGTTCCAATAACAAATGCACATGTAATAACCTTAAAAGTGCTACAAGCAAAGTGAAAAATAATAAAGCAGTAAAAGAAGTTCTTAGTGCAAGAAGCCTTGATAAACTTAACACATGAACACCAATGCTCTACATTGATTAAATATTGAAATTGAAAATTTTATTAAAAGAAAGTTAATTGATAAAATTAATAATGCAAAGCCATTTAACCAAAAGTATCATAAAGAAGAATCGTGATTTGGGATTTGAAGCATTGATCAATGTTGTAAATTGTAATTGGTTTTCAATCAAAATATGCTCTGTATTAATGTGAGGTTTTGTTACGGTTGTGGTGATCCAGAGCTGAACTAGAGATTTGGACGAGGAAGTTTTGGGGGTTAAGGTTGTCTCTTACATACAGATAAACAAAGAATACTAATAAGAAAAAGATAAAGGAAGAAGAAATAAACAAAGAAGACAAGTACTTAGTGGGGCAGACAAAAAGAAAATAAAGAGAAGAAAATGAAGACAGAAGATAGATCAAAGGGAAAACAAAAGGGTAAAAACTTAAAAGATTACGTTAAATTCCATTTTATTAACAAAAAGAAAATAAAGAGAAGAAAATGAAGACAGAAGATAGATCAAAGGGAAAACAAAAGGGTAAAAACTTAAAAGATTACGTTAAAGTCCATTTTATTAATGTTATGGGGAAAATCCTACATATATAGATCATAATGGGTGAAATAATTTACGAAAACATGATAAATAAGAGGTTGTTTACATAAAAATATAACCTTGTCCATAGTGTTTTTTCACCAGTCCCTACCTTTCTATGGAGTCCATCACTCTTATCTTGCACTCACCTTGCTTATACTGGGGCCAATTATCATGCGATTACGACTCATAGCGCACATAAGAGGTATGAGACGCACAATGGCAGGAATGAAAGCTTGCTAGAGTCATTGGTGCATGACCATCTAAGTGGTAGGATGCACACACAAACTGATGGACGAAAAGATCCATATTAATCAATGGGGATCCTGATGGGTATGGAAGAACCTAGAAGACTCTAGGATAGTCTTGAATAATGTAGAAATATGAGTTATCCTTGTAAATTATGAAATGTATCCTTGTAAATTATGAAATGTGTAGAGATATGTGAAGTATTACAAAATGTAGATGAGTTTGGCGATAGTGTAATCTTGCCTGGAGGATTCTATAGTAAGGTCTAGAAGGTTCTCATCAATGGGATGAGCGACATGTAGAAAAGTCATAGCCGTTGGTTGTATAAAATAGGACTATAAGTACGGTAACTCGTTCGTGATTTGTAACAAGCAAGTTTGAAGAAGCATCAAGAGCCTCTGATTTCTCAAGTGCTCTATCTCCTTAGTATGTTAGTGTGCAAAGCCTTGTGGTATGATTCTTTAGATTGTCATGGGGAAGACTAACTACCACATAGAGCATCATCAAGTTAACCACACGAGCTTAAATAATGATTTGCTTGGTGCATGTCACCGTGGCTCACTTGATTAGATCTATTATGGTCTCCCCTAGAAGCGTATGAAGTAGGATTAAGCGTATGAAGTAGGATTGTGTGATTGAAAAAGAAGGAAAGCAATGTGGATTAGATAAAATAAAGGAGTAGATTGTGAAGCTTGGGTGTTTATGTAAATGAGGCTGGCTCATAGATGGATATAGAATGGTAGGGGTTTTTATTTTCATAAGAAATTTATTTTGTTGAAACAGAAAAGAGATAGCAGATAGAGAACTGAATGTTTATGAAAAGAAAAGAAGAAGAAATTTAACCTCTAGACCGGAAGCCATCCAAAATGTTTGCTACATCATACACCAAAAAGAGAAAACACGTACAGAAATGAGAATTTTGCTTGTCTAATGCATGAGAAACTTTTAAACCCTCCCTAAATTTTTTTGCAAAACTCTATCCATTTTCCTCTACTTATCCAACTAATTCCATAATACTTCACAAATCTCTATGCATTTTCCTAATTTGAAAATATCCTCATAATTCAACATTTTTCAGAGCTTTCTAGAATATTACAGACCCTTCAAAATCTAATTGATCAATACAGAACCTTTCGTCTATCCAATCGTATGTGCAACCCACCAGTTGGACAGCCATGACTGCAACTCCAAAAAGCCACCATCTTTGTCATCCTGTCTCATCACCTGGTGTGTATGCACCTGGATTGACTCAATTATGTGACATATGACTCTGATATGTATTAATCCTATTCAGATTTAATCTCAATTGATCATTATATCATAATTAATACCTATCCTAATATATCTAGCGACGTGTATCTAAATTTAGCACTAATTAATTTTAAACCATTTTAATTTCCTAAGAGGTGCATTTGTATATCTATCAAAGGGTTACTGTGATCAAGATTGCTGCATAGATTATAATTCAAATTAATCTGATATAATATAAACTTCTTATATTTATTGTTTGAGGTGGTTTGAGACCCACACATTCTTTTGTGGTGAAAAACATAAGTATCCTATTCTTCATCCTAAGATAGAAATAATTTCCAAGAATACATACACCTTTTTTAAAGCAGATTTCTACTTATATACTTACCCTTCAAAAAAATCTATTTATATCCCACCCACATCTTCCTCTATCCTCTAATACACCAAAACATGAAAAAATCATCTTAGAACTTTATAAAAATCTGAGTCTTTGAATCTAATTGTTTTTCTTTTTATATTCTTTTGAATCTTAACTGTCTTTTATATCTGTAGGTTTATATTTAATATCTTCTGTCTCTTAAATATAGAAAGTTTATTTTAGGAATTTTTAATTGTTTCTTTTTTAAAAATCCATAAAAATATAGAAGATCAGTTTCAATTATGTTTAGAATTTTGTTCATTCTCATTGTTGTTGGTTTCTCTTGTTTTATCTTTTTCCACATTTTCTATTGTATTTTTATTTTCTTTAATAATTTAGAACAGCATTGATAGTAAAAATACTCAACGAGATATTTTTCATTTACTGACAGTATTTTTATCTCCTCCTTTTTGTTGAAAACATTCTTCAAAGCTAATCATTGAATTTCTTTTTTTCAAGTTTTTGTTGCTCTTTCCATCTTTTTTTTTTCATATGTTTTAGTGTGTGGCCTCACCTCTTATCACATGGGTTCTTTTTGCTAGTCTTACTTAATAAAAAAAGCTAACATTTCAGTATTTATTTAGATTTTTAAAGAAGGAACAATGCATTAATATTCTATTGAGTATTGAGTACGTTCAATGTCTATCAGGTGCTTGAATCAGTGTAAAAGAGGATATTGGCATTTTCCAATGATACTATGACCATATTGTAAAGAATTTTTCATTTGATATGATTAAAATATCATGGCAGGTGATCTACACTGCTTTTATCTTTCAGACATTTCTGTCTGGTATTTTAATTACCATTATGTAGTGAAGAATGGGAATATATGTGTGTTCGCGTGTGTGCATAACGTTATAATTTTGTTCTATTTATTTTTGAAGTTTTAATCAAACTTTAACAACTTCAATAATTTTTTTATGATATTAATTCTAAACATATGCAATATAACTGATTGTGTATAATAGAACTGGGTGGTTTTGTTATTTACAAGAAAGTTCTACTTGGAATTGTTGTTGTGCTTCTTGTTGTTGTTTTTAATAATGGTGTTTATTTATTTAAAATTGGTTGTTTTGGATGAGCCTTAATATTATCAGCTTTGCAGTATTATTATGAACCTAGGACTGGCCATCAATTCCGATCGAGGAAGGAGGTTGAAAAGTTCATCCAGACAGGAGAGGCTCCAAGTTATAAACCGAAACCTAAAGCCAAGGAATCCCATATTTTACATACAGTGAGTTTTATATTTATTCTCTTCATGATTCACAAGGGAGATGTGAGTGCTAGAGATTTTCATGGTAATGTTTTTCTTCCTTCTTTTTTAAGCTTTCTCAGAGCTCTGAGCCAACTCCAAGCAGTAGCACGGTGTGGCCTCTGACCCTTGAATTCTACAGCAGGCACTTGCCAAGTTTCATGAGTATGTTTATTTCTTTTTTCTCATTTCTTCATTATTGCAATATATTTACTAGGCTGAGGTCCTTTGAGTTGCACTGCATACTTGTTGTCACTGTTGGTTTTCAGGTGGTGGCAGAAGTAATCAGCAGTTTGAAGTAGGAGCAACAATAATTGGGCATGGAGCCAGCTCTTCAAGTAAAACAGCTGTCTTTGCTAACTCAAAGACAGGCACTGCAATTAGTTCTCAGAATCAATGAGGTATTACCCTACATTCATTGTTATAATTATAGACTCTAAAACATTCTCGAATACAATGAAAGCATGATAAGAAATAGCTGAGAGGTGATATATGATTTTGGATGGGCAGCCTACTGGTTTTTTCTACTCTAGAAATATTCTTGAATTCAATTCAGAATGAATAAGAAATAGTTTGAAGCTGATACTTGATTTTGAATGTGTTAATAGTGTTAACTAGTGCGTATTCACCTTCTTGCATTAAGTGCTTATCTTGCATGATCAAATAGCTTGAAAAAAACATTGATTTATGCATTTGCCTTAACCTTGTCCATCCAAATAGCATATCACACTGAACCAGATTTAACCTTCGGCCATGAATAATGTAGTGTGGATCTGCTTTAGATAATTTCTGGGTTATATAGGTCATGTGGTTAACAATCCCCAATTTGGCACGGATTAGACCATCATCTACCCATTGGATTTAATTAAAAAAATAAAGAAAAAAAAGTGATTAGGGATGGATGGTTGCCAGAAGCCTCCTCTTGATTCTGTTTTTTAAAAACTTGACCTCATGTGAGTGCTATCTGGCAGAGGATGTAACACTTTGTCTCTTCTAGTTACATTATTTGGCTTATGAATTTACATGATGTTGTGTCCTTGTTTACTTTCCAGATGTATGATACTTCAAGATCTGCCAACAGCTCCTAGGGGAAAAGATTGCATCTCTGGAACCAGATCTGACTGCAAAGAGAATTGTTCAAGTTATTGTCGCTGCCACCTGCTAGCTACCACTCAAGCTGGCCAGATTTTGTAATAGGAAGAAGTATCCTGTTAAGTTGTTGCCAAACATCGATCATTTTATGAAACCATTCCTTGATTATGGATGTCTTTATGACTAGGAATTATAGCTATCAGTAATGTTTGCATACACAATAAGGCAAAGCCTTCTCTAACTTTTGCCGTAACTGTCCAAACTCTGCAAGCAACTTGACGAACTCGAAAGTGTGAGACCCACTCATTTTGGGTCCACTAATCAACAATCTTGATTGGACAAAGATGAGAGTTTGCATTGAACTCACATTTTTAGGCGTCGAAATGTTTTCCACGAGGATAGGAGTGTGAACTGGGCTAGTTTGTGTAGGAGGAACATGAAATGGTTTAATTCCCTATCATGTTCTGCTTATTTGTCAGATATGAAATACAGGCCATGATGTCATGGGCATCTATATTAAACCCAGGCCTTCCCATAAGCGAGACATCTCAGACTTTAGCTATGATTTAACAGACAAAATTGATAAATATAGGCTTGGTTCCAGATTGTTTACTTTGTTGGCCTAAATGAAAATCAAGCTCTGTTTGCTTAAATGAGGCTCAGGCACCAATTTGCTAGTGGGCTGGTCTGGAGTCTCAACTCTCAAGAGGCAATCTTGTACATTAACATCTTTCTTTATGGGGTGTCTAGTGACTGGTCTCTCCAGTTCATATGATTCAAATTAATTAGAAGTTTCTTCCATAATGTTGCAACAAGTGCACCTTTTGTCACGCCCCGAGGCCGAGATTCCTAATTAGGGCAAATCCCGAGGTGCAACACACATATCCCATGAAAACTCCGTGCCATGCCGAAGCACACACGAACTTCCACAAGGAAATTCCCACAAGCTTCACATGTGAGGATGTCCCATTGACACGTGTACATTTTAAAAATTTGTGGAAGCCTATGTCATTAACCTGTATAATTCAATAACCTGTACATTTACTGATATGAGCTATGGCATTAAGCATAAATAATTTCTTTGCTCAATTCAAATATAACAAGAAGCATTCACTAACAATGGTCTTTTATACCAACATGAACCCATGCATTGCTAACATGTCCAAGGTACAATGTCTATATGAGCATTGCCAAAATAAGAGTCGGTGTCAAAATGTCTGTATACAAGATACGTGTCTAAAAGATAGGATGCATGTCCCTCAGTAAACAAATGACATGATAATAGTATAAGAATGGCGGTATGATGCATAACAAGCCAATCCACTGGCCCCCTCTAAGCATGTCCTAAACAAAAATTTCCCTTGATGCACTATGCAAGGACGACTAGAAAACATCGCCCACAATCCATTCTTCTATACCTTGAGGAGCCTACACCATCTCCTTAGTGGTTACATCAAGCGTAACTTGGTGTCTGAACCTATAACACCAAAAGTAGCACCGTTAATGTGATGATTTAGCAAGAATAAGTAAACATAAAAAAATAGAATGCTGTCTCAAATGAATAAAGAAGACGTGTTGATTAAATGATGGCAATAAATGTAATCTAGGCAGTTGTGCATTTGGAAATAAAGCATAAAGTAAGAATCATGAATAGTAAATAGAAAACAGTCTAGTTGGCAAACCACATCACTATATTCTCTCAATCATAGGTTACAAAATGTGTGACCTAATGCGAGGGGAGCAATTAATCAGTAATCAATCATATTGGAATGTCACGAGGCCCTGCTAGACACTCACCTTGCTACTCGAGGAGTAATGGCAACTCTAACAATGCCTACTACAGCAGGAAAACAACAAAGCTAAAACCATACTCAGCCCCAGCGAGCCTTATAAGGAAGACGCTTAGTGGTGCCGACCCATATGCATCAATAACAATCGGGATTCATTCTATCTTTCAGTCTTTATCATTCAATATCACTTCCATTGATAACAAGTTATCTTTATAGTCTTTGAAAGAAGAACCATATTAATTGGATATATACACAATGCACAAATTAAACAATTTATTACGTTCAATCAATGCATAAGTTTATAAAGAGAATGATTAAATCATGTGAGGGCATGGCATTTACTTGGCAATATGAATGCAATATAAATCAATAGAAATCAAGGAATGTTACTAGCCAATCCTAGTCTACGATAACCTATTGTTCCTAGCCATCCAACACGGCGTAATCATAAGGTGTTCATATGTCAATGTACTACCTTCACGTTGGTGCTACATTGTGTATGCAAAGGACATAGAACTTCTTATGCCAACACCCTTGGCGTAGCATCCGCTACATTGTGTATGCAAAGGACATAGAACTTCTCATGCCAACACCCTTGGCGTAGCATCCGAATCGATTCGTGAAATCGAAGGGATGAGTGCAGCTCAATACTTTCTGTATGTGTGTCTTAATTACCATTAGACCAAGTCAAGGGTAAAGGTTTCAATTATTGGGGTCTCTAATAAGGTCCTTAAAATCCACTTAATTATACCTATGTTATCGGCTAGCCTTGGTTAGCTGTGGGGGTACGGCTCAGTTAGCTAAGGACCGTTTTTTGTTCAGAACTTTCTGGGCAATTACGGTAACCAGGGTTGGTTCACAGTGAGCCACTCGGCGAGCCTTGGAAGAATCCTCGACTAGCCGTGAGCTCGTCGAGGATCAAAGCCCAACTTGCACGTCTTTAGAAAGCTAGCCATGAGCTTCAGAAATGCTGAAGCTTGGTGGCTTCAATGATTCTCTTTCCTACACAACACCCCCTTCAGTTTCTCCATAAAAAAACACACTACAAAACACTCGAAATCCAACAATTACTGGTTTCAGCATCCAATATTAGCTATCATCCATTAAACAAGAATATAGCTTTCTATAAGAGCTAAAATTAAAAGAGCATATGACATATAATTCATAAATCAAACTAATTCAACAACATAGTGAATTATATCAGCCTATACTTGCCTCAATTTACGGTGCTTAGCCTCAACACCCTTTTCTCTTGCTTAATTTCAAAGAAATCCCAAATCAAATGGACATGAGATTAGATGCATGCAAAGCTATTGAGTCTCCTTGACTCATTTATACACAAGGAATTGAAGAAGAAATGAAGTTCTTACCTAGAGAGCTGGTAGCCATTCATAAACAAAAGAAAAAGATGATGAAGATTGAGTGCATCAAACTCTCATGCAAGCTCTCAGGGCATGATTTCTTCAAGAGAAGAAGAAGAAGATAGAAGATGAGGAATCCCAGTAGTTTGGAAGGAGTTGGTGGAGATGGGTTGGCTGTTTTTATATAAAACATTTTTTGGATTTTATAAGTCCAACTTCTTAAGATCATTTACAAAATGGGTCAAATGGGTTGTAGATGGGTCCAAATGAGGTCAAATGGAGTTAAGCCCAAGATAAAAGATGATGCACACAATGAGATGCATATGATGCAATCAAAATGACATGAGAATGATGCAAAAACACTAAACGAAAAATTACTAAAAAGCCCTCTATTCTACCTAGGCTTGGTCAAATCTAACCCAAACTACCTATTCATGACCAACTTAAACTAAAACAAGATTAATTAACATAAACGAAATTAATTAACACAAAAGTATAATTAAAGTGGGTAGGGACCTTACACCAATATTGACCATATCGTGAACCTAAAGGATAAAAAGGATTATGATCCTTTATGGAGGACAACTTCTTGTGGTTTACATCTTAACATAAGAAATGCTTATTATTTCAAATGTATTCCTTGTATCCATAGTAGGGATGTAAATGGGTCCCGGATTCTCTAATTATCCAGAGGTTCTCACTCATTAATAACCAGATTTGTATCCTTATTTAGGTCCCAAAAAGTAAATGCGTCCATGTTTGGGTTCTTTTTTTTTTTTTTTTTTTTTGTTACCCATGACCTAAATGGGTCTGGATCCACTTCTACCCTGGTTCTAGCCTGCGGACTTGGGACCTGACATATTACATAAGTTTTTGAGAATTCCTCCTAGAAGCTAGTTTTTTTTTTTCCCAAATCATTATCTACCCAGAACTGGAGCCCTCCCATAAATGGAACCAATTCCCATTCTGGTTCAATCTTCTCATTAATGGTTCTTGTTCCATCTTCTAATTTACAGTCGATTCCTGGTCCACCATTGACCCATAGCAGAACCAACCCATTTACATCCCTAATCCATAGGCATGCCAGTTACTAACAAATTGACAGTACTACAACCTAGAGGCTTGTGCTTATGGTTCAGCAGTGAAATCTTGAGTAGTTCCATTCCATGCTCTGAACCATTAATGTTCAGTCAATGGGCAGTCATATAATGGATGTGTTTGTATGTATGAAAGCTTTAATTCCATGGTTATCCCAAATGTTGGTTCAGTTTATGCAAGGCATCTTATCACTATTTTTTGCATTTGATTCATGTGCAAGAATAGTTAATCTATGGGTAGTGGAAAATCTGTTTCTTTATCCTCCATAACTACACTTTGTAATTAAAGAGTCCAAATGCAAGTAATCTGATTGAAATCCTTTCCATAATGGATGCATTTCTATGTATGTATAAAAGCTTTAATTTATTGGTTATCCCAAACATTGGTTCAGTTTATACAAGGCATATTATCACTGTCTTTTGTGTTGGATTCATGTGCAAGAACAGTTAATCCATGGGTAAGGGAAAATCTGTATCTTTATCCTCCATTACTAAACTTTGTAAATAAAGAGTCTAAATGCAAGCAATCTAATTGAAATCCTTTTCATAATTAGTGATGCCAACTAATCACCCCAGGTTAATGCACCCCTCCTAGTCATTTCCATTTTTGGTAATGGCAACTCATCCTAGATGCCTGCAGGATGAGAAATTTAAAAGAGCACCTTCATGTATTTCTCTAGAAGCTCTATAGAAACTAAAAGCTTGAGTTCAAAAGTGATTCTTGTATCGTTCTTCTTTTGCTTCTTCTTCTTCTTCTATAATAGCAAAAATGTCTTCCACCTCATCATCCGACTCATTTGAAGATCTTATTTCTCGTGTATTTAATGACCCGGAGCCAATATCCTTCTCATTACCAATGGAGTTGGATTCATATGCTGATATCCTTGTCCACTTTCAAAGGTCCTCGGAACCAGGACCGGACACCACCCCCGATGAAACCAACATTGCTAAATTGCCTGGGGTTATGGTTGAAGAAGCTTTAGAGGTAGCCAAGGAAGAACATGAATCCAACATTCCTGAAATGCAATCTGAAGCCCTCGATGAAACTAATGTAGCTATGTGGGCTAGAGTAGCGGGTGAAGAACCTATAGAATTAGCGGGGGAGGAGAGCCAATCCATCATTCCTACAGTGCCATCTAAAGTGAGCCCTGATCCATCTCCCACCATAGCAAGATCGAGGAGGGGGCGTAAAAAGAAAACTAAGGAAGAGCAAGAAGAGTTCTGGTCTCGGAGACCAGACTGGCTGCCGGAAGGTTGGACGACGAACGTCAAAGTCCGAAGGGATGGTGCCACCGCAGGCACAAGGGATCGGGTAATTTAGTGTTTTTGTTTTTAGTTTTCTAATTATATGGGTATGTGGGAGTTAGAATAGAAGGTTGGATTTATATAAGAGATTTGTTTCGTTTGTTTTTCATTGATTGGTATCAAATGACAAAAGAAAGTGACGGGTTATAAAATGGTAGTTTCATGCAGTTTCATTTTGCTTTACAATGTATGCATATACTTTACTTGAGTTTGATAGGTGATAATTTATTATTTATAGAACTATATTATTTGTCGTGAAGATTTTAAAGAATCAGATTGACTAAAATGGTTGTTTGATGCACTTAAATTTGTTTTGCAATCTATGTTTAACAGTATAACTAAGTTTGATTGTTTATATTTACTATTTGTAGAACTTTAAAGATCTCAATGCATTTAATTCATTGATTTTCTTTCCTTTTTTTTCCCACCTTCATTCTTCCTTTTTGGAATTTTACATAGCGTGAAGTATTTGTTATGAGTTTGAAACAATGGTAGGACTAGATGAAAAAAAGTTTAAATATCAAGCTTTGGTAGTCTATATTGTTCCTAGGTTGAGATACTTGAGAATTCTTTTATCTTTTGTGTTGACTGATATATGGTTTCCATAAAAAAAGAGAGGGTTAGGTCTCACGTTTGGGCCAGTCTAGCCGCTTATAGATATGTATGGGTCCTCATATGGTACCTTTATAACTTAAGTTTTTATTCGAACGCAAGATGGACTCATTATGAAATTAATCCGCGTTAATAATGGAAAATTCCGGCAATTATAATATATGAAGCTCGGGCGATTTGATTTGAAATTTGATGTTCAATTTCGCAATCAATTGCTTTATTTCACTTGCAATTTTGATTCTATTTTGACTTTATCTTGCAGGTTTGTTATTATGGACCCTTAATATAGTTTTCTCAGCAAGTCAATTGTATCTGTTTGAAAATGAAAAGTATCAGTTTATAACCAGACCAACTTATAATACCGACAATACAGGCGATATAGCTGATAATATCAAAAGTACTATTTTAGTGTATTAGCCAAAGCCAATATGCCAGCCTTATTGGCCAATATACATTGTACCCATTGATATATTAACCTATGGCATGGAGTTTTATATATGATATGTATCAATATAGGACTACACATTTTTACAAGTGTCCGTGCAATAAAGTTTGTGGGCATTGCCTTCTTATAGGATAGTAGTGTGCAGGTGTTGCACTTGACAAGACAGATTCCTTTTTTACTTGTCTTCAAGTATTATATTAGTCTACTATTTCTTTCTTTTGATCCAGTGACAGACCAATTCAACATAAAAGGTGAGCTTAGAGCCATTCTGAACCCAATTTGGCTCAGACTGATGATTTGGCGAAAGTAGTTAAAGAATATTGGTCTTTCTTACTTTTAGCTATCCTTTGATGTAGTTCAAGTGTGATAAAGAATGCGAAGTTATCTACTTTTCTATCCTTTTTAGGAATAATAACTTTTTTAGTTAGCAAACTAGGAACATGTGACCCTAGTATCTCTGTTAGTAGTTAAAGTGTCATTAGGGTTGAGAAATTATCTATCTATGTTCCAGCATTTGCAGGGAATATGTCAACCTAAGATCTACATTAACTATTAACTAGGAATATATAACCCAATATCTTTATTAGACATTAAATTTCCTAAATTTAGAAATTAATCTTTTAAAATAATGAATTTTTTGTTATTTTATCTATTGCTTACTTTATTTCCTAAAACAGAAAGGAAGTGGCTTGGAGTAGTGATTTGATTTGTAATTAATTATCATGCTTTCGTTGTAGTTTCTTATCTTATGATTGAAGTAGGGTTGTAGCACTTATGGTATGTTATCCTAATGGCAGACAAGTACCTACAAGGATGGTTAAAAAAATACTGTGAATGAAGTTGTGAGGAAAGACATTTAAACTAAGGAGTTACTGAGAACGAATCTCTAAATAGGATTGAGTGGAAAGTAAAACTAACAAAGCTAAAAGTAACACTAACAAAGTTAACCCCAAATACATGGGGTAAAGCTTTAACAATGATAATGATCACAACAATGATGGTGATGATTAAATCTAGGAAGAATTTATTGTTTAACATTGTGACACAAATGCTCAACATGCAGTCTTCAAGCATTAGAAATACAAAGAAAAAAAAAACAGAGGGTTGATCTTATTCCAAGCTTCATCCTCCAATGCATTGAAGCCTGCGGATATTCCTCTTTGAGAATTGCCTTACGAATGTACCCCATGCCTATTTTGGCGCCTTGGCATCTAAGTTATGGACAAGCATGTCATCTATTTACTGCATGAGCACACAAAAATATTAATTTGGTGTTTCACTTAATCTTCATCATGGGGTCCACTGGAGACTCCATATTCCTCCACATGTGATGTCCCAAACCTCATGCCCTTTTTGGATATAGTTTCATACATGGTTTCCACAATCGTAGTTTGACTGTTTGAGTTTTAAGCTTTCACAAAAACAAGGAAACCAAATTATTGCCCACTTCCTCTCCCAATCAATAGATCATATTCTACCACTAGAAAAGTAAAGCATTTTTCAAAATTTAACATTTTATAAAATCTAGTCTCCCTTAAACACCATTACCACTTTTAAAAACAATAAACACAAGCTATTAACAAATTCTAATTTAATATGATATTCTCCACTAGCCCATCTCATCCAATGACATGCCCCAAGTTAATGATGTTCTTAACTAATACGGGTTGTTATATTTCATGCAACCAATCATGCAACACTTTCTTGAAAGGACCATGCAATTGCAGGACAAAGTGTAATTATAGTTTCACAGGATTTCATATTAGATTGATTTCCTTGTTAAGTGCCAATCTAACCTAGGAAGAAAGGCTAACCCTGCACCACTAGTCACCCACCTATGAATTAAATCTTAAGAGTTCGGGCGTACCTCTCACGCCCTTCCTTGAATGAATGACACCCCACCAAACCCAATTCTTTCCAAAGCAAGACCAACCCCACCATCGAATGACATGTATTGGGGCACCTTCCTGAAATCAATTCACTTCCTTTTTTGGACTGCATTTGAAGTAAAGAATTCATCTTGTTTAACCTTCCATATTTGTGGCCAACTTAATGTGGGGTTTGTTAGATAATTTCAGTGCGATAGGTCTCCGCCCTTTGGTCCCTATCTCAATTCTTTATGTATCCTGGATGAAAGCCATGCAAAGGAATATAAATTATGACCATATTCAATGATGAGATAATTAAGATTTTCTAAATTGAACCTTTGGAAGTTTACAAATCTGCCACAAAGTGTCATAGAACTAAGTCTCCAAGTAAACTTGGCTCACTAGTGCATTTGATGGATCTCCTTCTCCAGTCATAGGAGACAAAAAGGAATTCTTAAACAAGAGAAAGTTAGTCTAACTCACTCTATGATATTTTATAGTTCCTTCCAATGCCTAATGGCCCCAATTTCCAGAGCAATTTCTATTTGAATTCAACTTCCACCTCCCGTATGTCATTTTCTACCAACAACACCTTCCTATAAGATCTATGAAATGAAGTAGTCATGCAAACTACTATATGACGAGATACATCAATACATAGTAGTCATGCTTGATGATATCTTGTATTAGATTTCATTGAGTAGAGGATCTAATTATCTGTAGCAAAGGATCACTTCTACTTTTTCATAATCATCCCTGTAATTAATGTGATGTGATAGATCAGAGAAGTTTATTTAAGGGGACACTCCATTTTCATGCAACCGGTTCTTCTAGTGTCCTTTTTGCCTAGATCATCTTAGGAGTCATCTTTTAATTAGGGATGTCAATGGACCCACAGTGACACAGTTACCCAAAGGACCTGACTTGAGAAATTCAAGTATAAACTATAGACAATTCTTCTAGGCCTAATTGAAAATCAATATAAGTGCAGGCCCATATTGAGCCCAGTTAATTATTGAGTCTAATCAGGTGGATACCTACCCTTGTACTCAACATTATAATAAGGTATGCCATAATATAATATAAATATTGTATATCATACATTAGTAAGAACTGTATGTGATATTATGCAGATAAGTATCTTGGTAATATATAAGGCATACTTACGCTTTGAGTTTGGTCCAATTCCATTCATGTTGAATGGAGTCAAGACTAGCCCCATCTAGGTTTTATGTTTAGATCCGTTCACAAAATTAAAATCCGGTTTGGTTTTGGATTGCCATGGATCCATTCTAATTACACTCCTACTTTCATTTCGTAGACTTTTAGGCCTCAATGAAGTAGCCATAATTGTCTTGGCCATCTTTAAAGACTCTTCAATTCCTCTCCATTTCATCCCTACATTATTGTCGAAGCAAACTTTTTATAAAGCATTACCCGTCCTCAGAAAAAGGCCCATTATCAACCTTCCTTGAAAGTAGAGAAATGGAAGGGTCTAGGATAGAAAAGAACAAAGAGAACAATGTAAAAAAAAAAGGAGCAAGCATAAAAGTCATTTTGATTGTACAAGTACAAGCATCTAGTTGGCGATTATCACATGGATGATCGGTTGGTGCACCGCTCAGTTTAAAATATCAAATTGTTGGCTAGTCCAATAAATGTTTAATGATACCAATAACCAAAATTTAGACTTAAGTGGGGCCCACATTGATACATATGGCTAAACAAATTTGTGCTCTTTCTTATCTGATTTTTCTAAGCCAACTGAAACTCTATCATTAGCGACCCAATCACTTGAGGACTCCTTTTTTAATGTATAAAGAACAAAATCAATAGACCTACCATGATTTGAGTTCCTTGATTAGAAGGGAACTTCGCTAAGATATCGTAAAAGGATTAATCCCTTTCTCATATTGACCACACATGCACAAGAAGCACATCACATTCATGCATAGAGGTGGTACAAAGAGGAGATTTGTGCCAAATTTTGAGGGCTCTTTTCTACACGGCAAGAGGAGAAAGATAAATAGTTGCTCATCGTCTACACAAAACCATTTTTGATGCATCGGGAAGGCAGAAAACCACTGAATGTGAAATTCAAGTGTTCCACAAACATGCACTAAGTGATCAAGGCAATTGATTTCAAACAAATGCTTCCTGTTATGTCCATTGATCATATATAGAATGTAAGAAGGGGTGATTTGTCCAAACCTTAAGCGATTAAGACCATTGATCTCATAAATTTATTATCATAGGATATATGTGGCTCAAGATATCAATTCTAACTTCTTGACGATAGATATATGTGCCTAAAGATATTAATTCTAGCATCTTGATGTTATTTTGTTGAATGCATTAGTCTAAATCTAAATGGTTAGATTAGCTGTCGAAAACTATACCAATGTCTACAATAATGACGAACTTGGTGTTTATATCTGTCATAAAATAATGGATGAGTTTTCTGCTTTGTTGAGTTAAATCATAGATATTCACACTTATGTGGGAATCCTCCATTGGTGCTAGATGTCCTAATTTGCAGATTCCAAAATAATTCGACTAAATAAAAAAAAACTTGAGATAACTCATCATTACCACTTATCTCATTTTAAAATGAGCATCAAGCAAGGGACCAACATGTGTCAAACAACACATGCCAGTGGAAAATGGTAAATTAATAAAAACAAACAATTACATAAGTGACTTTTTAACCTACAGGGCTCCTACACTAAGATTTAACCAAGCACATAAACCAATACCAACTAAAACACACACCCCCCCTGCCCCCACAAAACTGCTCCTCCTCCTTCCAACTTGAATGGTGGGGACTGAAAGTCCTGCACATCATTTGTAGAAAAAAGAACCCAATAATATAATATCATATTATAATATCGATAACTCTCAACACTATAGCATAAATTTTTAAAATATAGAGAATCATATATCTCCCAAGTCCAAGGAAAGTATACTTAGATTCCAATAACAAATGCACATGCAGTACAACCCAAACCTTACCAGGTACTACAAGTGGGGAAAAAAAAGCATTAAAAGTAGTATAGTTCAAGAAAACTAGATAAACCTAATATAAACAACATTGCTCTAGATTGATTGAATATTGATATTGAAAATCTTATTAACAAAAAGCTTATTCATAAAATTAATAATGCAAAGCTAACTAACCAAAAGTATGTAGAAAGAAGAATCAGGATTTAGGATCTGAAATGTTGGTCGATGTTGTAAGTTGTAACTAGTGTTCAATCAAATATGTTATGAATGAATTGGAGGTCAGGTTAGGATGATGGTGATCTAGAGATGAACTAGAGATTTGGACAAGCGAATTTTAGGTTAACAAAAAATGCTAATAAGAGGACGACCTTATTTAGAAAGGCGGAAGGAATTAATAAACGAAGAAAGGAAGACAAGTACTGGTGGGGGTGGACAATAATCTATCCAGTTATATCTAACTCAATCTAAATTAATATTTGATTTATTTTAAACCACCTTAACTTTCCTAAGATATATATTTGTATCTCTATCAAAGGGTGACATAATCTAAACTTTTGTAATTCATTGTTTGAGAACCACACGTGTCTTTTTCTGGTAAGAAACATAAATATCCTATTTGTCCACCCTAAGATAAAATAATTACCTAGAAGGCCTACTCATGTTTATTTTTTTAAGAAAATTTCTATTCAAATCGTTACCTTTAAAAAAAATCTATTCACATCCCACTCGCATTTTCCTCTATCCTCAAATACATCAAAACAAGGAAAAATCATCTCGAAATTTTATTCAAATCTAGATAATTAAACATTATTATTTTTGTTGAGTATTATTTGTTTTTATATTTTTGGTTTTATATTTAATATTTTCTTTCTCTTCAATGTATAGATGATTTGTTTTAGCTATTTTTATATATTTGGTCATTTTTATTGTGCCTTTTTTCTAGTGTATTTTCCTTTTTTTTTTCTTGTATTGTCTTTTCCACATTTTCTATTATATTTTTTTAATCATTAAGAATAGCATTGATTGCACAAATACTCAACTAGATTTTTTTTTATTTACCGACAATTTTTTTTATCTCCTCCGTTTTGTTGAAAACATCCATTAAAGCCAAATATTGAATTTAGTTTCTCAATTTGTTTTTATTTTATTTTCTAGATTTTTAAATCTTCTGATGATTGGCCTCATCCCATATCACATGGATTTTTTACTATTCTTACCTTGAAAAATCAATTAGTTAACATTTCAATATTTCAACTAGTTGTCAAAAGAAGAAAATAATACTATTCTATCAAGTATGCTCAAAGTATTCATTGAGTACTTGAATCTGCATAAAGAACCTGTAACAACAGGATATTGGCATATTGTCAATGATATTAGGACCATATTGCAATAAATACTTTGTGGCATATGATTAAAACATTAGTACAGTTGGTACTATACTGTTACGGTTGTCTATTAGCCGCTTCTACCATGCATAGGCTTTTAAATTACCATTATGGAAAAAATCATCATCATCAAAGCCTTGTCCCAACAATGTTGGGGATTATACAAAGAATATATGTGTATGTGTATTAAAAACATTTTTATTTATTTAAAATCTTTAATTCCAAGTTCAACCACTTCATACAATTAAAAAAATATCGATTGTAAAAATATGCAATAAATTTGACTGTGTATATAATAGAACTGGTCGGTTTTGGTCTTTACTAGAAAGTTCTAATAGAAAATTGTTGGTGTGCTTTCTATTGCTGTTTTTATTTATGGAGTTTATTTATTTGAAATTGGTTATTT
Organism: Sextonia rubra; assembly: GCA_037013555.1. Taxonomy (NCBI): domain Eukaryota; kingdom Viridiplantae; phylum Streptophyta; class Magnoliopsida; order Laurales; family Lauraceae; genus Sextonia; species Sextonia rubra. The sequence goes on from JASUAD010000001.1 coordinate 131,914,350, forward strand.
TGGATGAGCTTTAATATTATTGGCTTTGCAGTATTATTATGAACCCCGGACCAACCATCAATTCCGATCGAGGAAAGAGGTCGAGAAGTTCATCCAGACAGGAGAGTTTTCAGGATACAAACCCAAACCTAAAACCAAAGAATCCAATGTTGTACTTTCAGTGAGTTTTCAAATTATTCTCTTCAAGATTCACTATTGAGATGTGAGTGCTAGAAATTTTCAAGATAATGTGTTTTTTCCTTTCTGTTTTTTTTTTGTCTTCTCAGAACTCTGAGCCTACTCCAAGTAGTGACATGGTGTGGCCACCAACCCTTGAATTCTACATCAAACACTTGCCAAGTTTCATGAGTATGTTCATTTCTTTTTTCTCAATGTGTCATTACTGCAATATATGTTCTAGGTTGTGGTCTTGAGAGGTTCAGTGCATCACTTGTTCTCACCATTAAGTTTTCAGGTGATGGCAGAAGTAATCAACAGTCTGAAGTAGGAGCAACAATAATCAGGCAGTATGAAACAGAAGAGACAATAGGAATCAAGCAGCCTGCTCCTTCGAACATTGATGGGTTGGAAAGAACAAAGAAGGAGGCCTCAAAGGTGGACCACAACATTTTTGAACACCTGGGAAGAGAAATATGTAAAAGGGCTATCTTTGCTAACTCAAGGACAGGCACTGCAAACAAGGTTTTACCCTGGCATTCATTGTTTTATATGTTGTCTTTAAACCATTCTCGAATGCAAGGAGAGCATGATAAGAAATAGCTAAGAGCTGATATATGATTTGGATGGGTAGTGTATTGGTTTTTCCTTCTTCAAATATATATTTCAATTCAATTCAGAATGAATTAGAAATAGTTTGAAGCTGATACTGGCTTTTGAAAGTGTTAGTGGTGTTAACTAGTGCACACTTACCATTCTTATATTAATGTTTACTCTAGCATGTTCAAATTATCAGCTTCTATAATTTGGGACCCACAAGGGATTAGATCCCACATATATGTATCAATGTATGTCCAACGTAATCTTTGTATTATCTAAAAGAGTAGGATAATCCCTGTTTTCAAGGGATTTGACATTTGTAAACATTCTATAATGAGAAAGCATCGTATGCTTTCTCATTATTGAATGTTTCCTCCAGCTATAGTATACAGTTGATTTTTCAGGGCAGGGTGCATTGTCACATAGTGCATGTGGTGGGGTGAGGCTCTCTTTTAAATGGCAACGGAATAGTGTTACAGTCTTTTGAAATGTTATGAGCTTTTTGTCTACTGTGCAAAAGTACATTCAAAGTAGATGAGTCTGCAGAAAATATTCCAACCTTCATGTGTGAATGCATTTTCTGAAGTTATTTGCAAACTCTTGGGTTTTCCATGAGAACAAGCGTTTGTCTAGAGCTAGGAAGCATGGACACCTCTTAGGCGCCGATGTGTCGGTGTTTGACACATCTGGGACATGAACACATGCCGGACATGCAAAAAAATTGTCCTGTATTTTTTTTTCTTTTAAACTTCGGACATGGTTCGAACATGGCTCAGATACGCAAAAAAAGTATCTTGTATTTTTTTTTTTAAATTTTAGACACGCTCAGACATCTCTCTCTTGATGAGCCAGAGTTGGAGACCATGGTCTTTATGGATGATGTTGATCGTGATCAAATTGATGGTGATGATGAGGCACTTGAAGTTGCATCAAATGAGTGAAATTAAGACTGAAATTGGCTTCTTTTTTGCTTTCTGTTCCTTTTTTTTTTTTTTTTTTTTTGGGAGGGGAAAGCAATGATCCTCCCTTTGTTTGTATGGATTTTATGGAACTATGGATATTTCATATTTAATGATTAGGAATTATGTTTTAGTGTTGTATTGATACCTAATAATTTGATATGTTTGTTAGTTGGTACTTGAATTTTTTTTTTTGATTGCTAAATTGATTAAAAATTAAAATGATATTGTTTTCTTAGTATATGATTATATATATAAATATATATTATTACCGTGTCCCCGATGTATCCATGTCTTACTTTTTTGAGAAATGCCGTGTCGACATGTCCGTGTTGTGTCATATCCCTGTCCTATCCATGTCTGTGTTTATTAGGACTAGAGTTTTCTAGAACTGGAGAAGAGATCCTTCTAAAAAGATGGAGAAAAGCTTAAAACTTTTCTGGTGAATCCTTAAAATTTTGTGTTGACTCTTCAACAGTATGGTTGCTGCAGTATATAGGGTAATGGAAAACAGAAATAGAAATGTAATCAAGTTGGCTTTTACTGAAGGATACTTTCAGGGTTATTGTAGAACTAAGTTGAAAAAGATAACAGATGGTAGAGATTGAACATTTGATTTTTATAGAGAATCCTTGCGGGGCTTCAAACTGTTTGAATTGATTTTTGAGATAATGGTTCGAGACAATGGTTCAGTTAGAAGTAGCACATTAGATTTATGCACACATACATTGAGGTCAATGAAATGGCTGACTTTAATTTTGTGTATCACTGACACCTTAGTTTATTTTCCCTCCCAACCTCCTTATTTTACATTGAACCTGAGAACCAAAAAGGACTTGGAATTTTTTTTTTCTTTTGCACTTATATTTGGATAATCTTCATTTATGCATGTTGCCATTTCAGAAGAGATGCATACACTGACGAAAGAAATGCTGATTGAAGATCACCTGGTCGTGCTTCTGGATTGCCACCTGGGTCATGTTCAAGATCTGCTGACTTGTCCCCAGGCTGAGCAGATAATGAAGAGGCAAGAAAAAAATGTGTAGCGTTCGTAACCATCTATAAACTAGTTAGATATGACACTGTTTCTGTTACTACTTTCGAGGGAGGGTGTTTTTTTTTTTTTCTCGCTAGAAGGCAATGCATAGAAGGAGAAGACGATACATGGACTTGAAGATAAGTCCCCAGAGAACATCAGAAGCTCAAAACCAAACAAAACAGGGACTAGAACAGAGAACACCTGATCCGGATCAAATTTATATATTTAAATGTATATCGGTTTGTGGAGTAGAAACTCCCAAAAAAATTTCATGTTTCTACCATTTAGTCGATTAAACAGTAGGGAATAACAAGGTTTAACATGATATGAGTCAAAACTCAGTTTAATCTGAGTCTCAGAGAGGCATCAAATCTTTTTGCTGTTAATTGATTTACATGACAATGTTTAGAAGTGGCTTTTTGCTTCTTATCAGTTTATGGTGCTTATTCATGCTTGCCTCAACTCCCACAAGGTTAGTGTTAAGTGTTTTTGTTAATTATCGTATAAATTCTTGATTAGTAGCCTTGTTTTGCTATCATGGATGATGGTGGATGTCATCCACAGAGCTGTTACAATGTGGTGTTTCATCTTTGGGTTATCGATGGTGCTGGAGTTAGTTATTTGGTTTAGGTCCTCAAAGTTTAGTTGCTATATACTGTGCAAAACTTTTGGGATAAAGGCGGATATGTAATAAATTACCAATGTGCAAAATTGGACTAATCATCAGAAGCCATCCTTATGGAAACAGAAAAAGGTCATTTCAAGTGCATTTTGAAGAAATTGCCACATGTATATTTGTAAGGTAAATTCACTTCTGTCATGATGGCTTCATCTATCTAGAGTTCTTAAAGATTTCAACAAGTTTCGGAAGCTGTGTTGAGGATTGTTTGGCTTGATGTGTTTTTGTTATTAATGAAGACAGAATTTTAACTGAGTCTGATCCTGTTGAATTTGACATGATATTGGCATGTGTTTCTTCAGATAAAAGCAAGATTAGTTGTATTCTTTTGCTGCAGTAACTACCTCGTGTAGAGAATTTTGGACTTGCGATCCAGCAATCATTTCATTTGGCCAGAAGGCTGATTATTAGGTTTCTACACAAATTGGGTGGATCCTTTCAAATTTTTAAAATGTTTTGGCAAATAACCAAAAATTGCAATACTGCTGCATTTGCATTTTGAGGGCTATCCATACAGGACTATCGTGGTGTTTGGTACATTTGTATCTTGTATCAGAATTTGATTCATGTATTTGGAATTTGGAATCTCTCTTTCCACTTCAGTTTCTCAGCAACAAATATTGTTACTCTCTTAAGATAAAAAAGACCAAGCTACAAATATTGTTACTCTCTTCAGATGAAAAAGACAAGTGTTGCGCTATTTGGCTCACAAAAGCATTAGTATTTTCATATCATGAGAATATGTGAGAGGCATTATAATCTTGTTTTCAATCTGTATTGTAGGTTTCTTAGTCCTCTCTTTCTCTCTCACATCTTTTAAGGAATTCCTGAGAACTCTTTTAGCTGATCCCAAATTGATAGTATAAGGGTCAGCTGATGATTGAGATGATGAATTGTCGAAACAGCATTACTGATGAGAAAGAATAAGGGAGAACATCCCTGCTAGGTTTACTTGCAGATCGGACTTAATTCTCTGCTCATAATAGCATTGCCTTCTTCCAATATTAGAAGTCCATTCGAGTGCCCGATTGGAAATGTTCTTTGTTCATTGCTATTTGTCTGATTTTGTGAACTGTCCATTTTTCAAACCAGCTCATTTTGGACCATCATCATTCTCTCGGTTAATGACTTTTGCGTTGGTTGGTTGGGGTGATGTGGGGTGTGGGCACTGCAATCCTATGTTACCCTATTTTTTCCTATTTTTAAGGCACTACCAAAGGTACCTCCCCATTTCAATTGAGGCCAGGACTCAATGGTGGACCTAGGATTTTTGTTAAGGTGACTAAAATATAATCTTTTAAGGTCAAATTTAAAGAATTTCTCAACTGCACCTGCACCCCTAAACTGGTAGCTTCTTCCTCTTTCATCAAACACCCACTGTGACTCAAAGACGAACGGGTGCCAATATACCCTAAACTCTCTGCCCAGGTTCCAGTGTTCCAGTCGGAAAAATAAATAAAAATAAAAATAAAAAGCCATGAAACGTACAAAGTCACTAATTTTTGAAGTGGAATGTTTGAACAATGTTAATATTTACATTATTTTTCACATTTTTTTCCAGGCGTATATCTCACATAGCTTTAGAATTCATCAATTCAAAATTAAGCTGTGTTGACTGGCTATTGAGTTTTGAGTTGAGTCACCATTTTGGAGTCAGGTCACTTTCAAGTGCAAATTGAAGATTTATCCTAAGAAATAATACATATGATTTTAAGACATACCTCAGGTCTTTTAGGTCAGCCACTGAGTCTTCAAGCCTGACCAACTCCATCAGAGAAGGATGCCAACCTCTCAGAAGCTTTTCAGGATATGATAATTTTCAGTATTAATCAACAGCTTAGAAGTTAGAACAAAGACTTGCAAATTCCAAATTCTCAATAAAGTAGTCACTGTCTTCTGAGAAACTGACCTCAAGAAGCAGAAGGCCTATGACACCAACCACAAGTCCTGCAGCTCCAACCACACCAATTGATTCACCAAATAAAAAGGCTGCAAGTATGGCCAGCGTCAAAGGTTGAGAATCGATGATAACCTGCCACTAAAGATTTTCCTTTCCAAATGACTAAACGAAAAACGCAAGTAGTATAAAACAATCAGTCCTATTAGACAGCATTCATATGGTTCAACTTTATATCAAAGTCAAGGATTATATCCATCGCAAATATAGTATATGGTTGATGGCATAGCAACAATAATCAATTAAAACCAAATTGAATTTGAGCAGAGGTTAGACATCACTGCCCAATCCAGCAGAAGTCTTTTGCAAACCTTCTGCAAGAAATCCTTATCCAATTACCAAAACAAAAAATACTGAAATACACATGATCATAAACCCAAAGCCAATTACTGAAGAATCTAAACAAAGGGTGACCCAAAAAAATATTCCCAAATCAAAACAGCAACTGTTATCAAACTGGTTCTACAGGTTACATCTCTTCCAAGATGTTTTCAGCGGCAATTGGTGAATCTTTCAAGCAAAAGCCCCACCTGAAAACACGCGGCATCCACCACACCAAACAGGAGGATCCAAACCCAAGCAGCAATCCTAGAAGGCTGCTTCCTCCCTCGCGCCGCCTCAAGAGGGCAGTTTTCAATCACACCAATCAATGGTAAGAGATTTCTCTAAGGGCCTGTTTGTTTCACACATGATACATATGCATTAGTTTAAATCATATGTACTGATTACAAAGCATTTTCGAAGGGTGTGTAATGAATACATATACTGTTAAAATTACAATGGTTGTTGTTTGTAACCAATTAGATAGTAACTTCAATTCTAATCATGCATTCTAGGCATTATAAAAATATCTGACAGAAAGTTTAACTCCAATCAAAGTGAAATCTGAACAGCACAGATTCTGTTTCAGCCCAAACTACATATCACAGCTTTTAGTAGCAGAACCAAGTATCACTTTCATCTCCCACCAAAAAAAAAAAGGAAAAAATAAAAAAGAAATGGAAAAGAGAGAGAATAAAATGGGGGAAATTCTAGGGGTTTGGTTCATGTAAGAACTTTCAACAAGTAAGGGGAGAGAGGGAACAGAGAAGTTGCACAGAGAGAGAGAGAGAGAGAGAGAGAGAGAGAGATTACATACGATGTGGAGAACAGAATGTGATGGATTGTCTCCTAGCATTTTCAAATTTCATGTTTCTTTGTTGGAATTTCTAAATTTCAGCCAGCTGAAAGGACTCCAAATCCCTTAGGGCCCGTTTCTTTACTAGAATTTCTGGAATTCATGTCCGGTGCTTGTCTGGGATTTTCAAATGCTGAAATTTTGAAATGCTATTGAATTCTGTAATTTCTGAATTCTCTATTTCTTTTTTTTCCTGAATTCCTACCTGAGAGTTTTTTAATTCCTGGATTTCATGAATTCCTTATTTTATAACTACAAAGATTTCTAGGTAGAATTAAATTGATGTCCATATTGTTCATATGCCAATTTAAGTTTAAACCACCCACTAATGTATGTATACAACTTAGTATGGGTCTCGCTTAATAAAAAATGTGATTCAATCTTTTGGCCCACATTCACAATTCAAGAAAATAAGAAAGGAAAACCTAATAAATAAAAATTACAACTATCCAGATACTAGAACTTGGGCCTGGCCTTTTTTCAAATTACTAGTTAGATGAGAGTTTTATTTTAATTCAATCAGTCACTTTTCACTATTTTGATTCAAAAACAGGAAGAAGAGTCTCACTTGCTTCAAAGATTGAGGCCCACTATTGACCTCTATTAGTAATGATCGGTATAGATTTTTAAACATGGCCCCTTTGTGGAGCCCAAGAACTTGTGATAGGGAGAGATGATGGAAAACAAGCTTGAGGAACTTGTTGATGCAGCTGAAGTTTCTGCACAGCTTTCCTGAATTCTAGACTTCTGAAATCCTTTTGAGAGAGTTGGCATTTGGAAATTCCACCTTTTTAGCATTTGGAAATGCTGGCATTCCAAAATTTCAAAAATTCTCATAAAGAAACAATGAATTCCTGACAGGAATTCCATAATTCCCAGACAACTGGAATTCCTGACAGGAATTCCAGTAAAAGAACAGGGCCTTAGGAATTTCAGAGTTCCTTCTCCTTTGCCTTTGGGTGGGATTTTTAGATGCTCAAATACAAGGGACAATTTAGAAATTCCACTGTCTGGGAATTCAAGAATTCCCCATACAGGAATTCCTTGAATTCTAATAAAGAAACTGGTGCGTTGTAAGTGGGGTGGGGCTTGGTAGATGGCCCATAGGCTCCTCTTAAGAAAAATTTCAAATGACTTGGGGCAACCACAGCCAGACAGTAACAAGTAGGTCCACCCCTGCCTGGACTTAAAATGTCCATTACTAGCTAAGCTAGCAGACAAAGACTGGTGTATATTATATTGTTATCCTTTTTCTCTGGGCACTCCTAGTGATACGTCCTCATTTCAACCAAGGCCTGGACTTTAATGTCCATTACCAGCTGATCTAGCAGCCAAGCAATGGTTTATGCAAATTTCTCTGCTTGAATTTTCGTTATCATCATTAGAGCCTTGCCCCACTTTGTTGGTGTTGGGTACATAATTTTGGTTTCTCCACTAACATCTATCTTGGGCCAAATCCTCATATTTGTAAGCTTGAATTATTGCTATAATTTCCCTAATCTCAATTTCATACTTTCTTGCAAGCAATCTACTATCTCTCCATTCAATAATTCCAATCATCATTACTAGCCTTTGGTGAGTCGAAGCATTGGGAGAAGGCAAAGATGATGATGATAATAACAACGATGACGATAACTAGCTGGGTGTTTTTTGTTTTTATGTTTTGTAAAGGGAAAAATCTCTGCACTTTCTTTTCTTTCTCTCGTCTTACGTAATGAATTACTGCTTTTTGAGATGTTGGGGGCCCAACCTCTTTCCTTTTTTAAAGGAAAATATTCCTTTTCCTAATCTCATTAAGATCCAATGAGACAATGACACTGTATTTCCCTAATCATATGCTTCTGCGAGTGCTGCACATACAGAGAGAGTTTGATATTATATGTAATAATACATTACCACTGTGGACTAACATATCAATGAAAAGAAAAAAAAGTTCAAACAAAGCTAATTAAAAGGAATGGAGCATTAGAATCACCGGAGATCTTTAGGTGGCTTCAAATTGAGGGGATGGGAGTAGCAGTCTCATCTTGCTCCCATTGTCACCTGCTGTTGCCATCACACCATGTTTGGCATTTGTGATTGCTACCTGGCCTGCTGTGCTAGCATATCATGTAAAAATTCTCCTTTTGGAAGGTTGAACTTTTTTACAGTGCTACATGCAGATGTGACATTTTGTTTCCTAGAATGCACTTCCATGGCTCGAACAGATTTATTGTGAATGTGTGAGAGTTAACATTGATTTCCCTTTTCTAAGGTCCCAAATCTCTCAATGGGTTGTGACTTGTGTCATGTGAGCCGGTCACACAACCTGTGGATCCGTTGGTTGAGTGAAAACTGAGCAAATTGCACTGCCATGCCCAGATAAAGGAAAAACTGGGTCTTGATACGTATGTCCATACCCAACAAATAGAATCGAAGCCCCCAGTAAGTAAAAAATCAATTGTAGGATGAAGAGCCAAGCAATAAACTGTAAATTGGGCCCTAGCTTCTCCGCTCGTTTTTTGGTGAGGAACAAATACTAACTAATTATAATTTATTAAGCTCAAAGATTTTTCTTTCAATTTTGACCAGCTGTTATGATTTTGAAAGTGAGTTATTATTTTTTTACAAAAAAATTCAGTTTTTTCTCCACGTATGCAAAACTACCTTTTTATCTTTTTATTTATCCAAACCACCCAAATATTTACTTTTCAAAGTTTCACTTCTCCTTTCTACTTACACTCTATAATTCCTTTTCTTCTCTAATTTTCCTTTATCCTTTTCTTGCCAATAGCTCCTACATATTAGATTTCATAAACATGTATCTCATAACCTTTTCTCCCTCTAGTTTATGGAATACAGTCTTTTCATAAAACAATGATATATATCATTAGAGCTTATTTGACAAGTCTAATCTAATTCAATTAGACTTAATTTCAAATATGAATTGTACTCTTTTTCCAAACAAACTACATTGTATGTGCAATGTTATGAATAAACGACGAAGACTTGGCTCCCATCCAAAACTGACCATTCTGAAGAGGATTGACAGCTCGATACATGAGAATGGTCCCCACATAATTTAGAATTACATTTTTTTTATTTAGACATTTTTGCAAATATCTAAAAACCTGTGAGAAATTTACATATACAATCTGATCACATGGTTGTTGAATCGTTCGAAAGAGGATCAACGGTTCGGATCATAATTACCGGGCCCACATGTATACAGAAAAAGTGAAAAAAAAAGTACTGATATTAAGCCGGAAGGCAATAGCTGCAAGAAACCTAGTCATTTTTTCTAGGGTTTATCCTTCGCAAGACCGTACGACGAGCGCGCAACTCTTCTCGCTCTCTCTCTCTCGCCCTCTCTCGCCAGCGGTGTTCGCACTTTTCCATTCTCTCTACCCTTGAGGTGATTATTTTAGGGTTTCTCTAATCTCTTTCGAATGCACGCACTTTTTCTCTCTTTCCTACATTTGTTCGTGTTTGGATTCTCCTCGTTTCGAGATCAGGAGAAGATTATTTTTTTTCTCATCAACTAACCAACCGCAGCTTCAATCACGGTTAGGGTTTTGGACGGGGACTTTCTATTGCTACTTTCGATTCAGAAACCCTAATTTTTCTTTGTTGTTGCTGTTAGTGTTCGTTTGCGTTTTGATTCTTTTGGAAAAAAATCTTGTTTTTTTTTTCTTGTTCCTGATTCTTGGGTTCGTTTTCTGCTGGTTGGGGGGATCAAACCCTAACCCCAGTTTAGGGTTAGGGTTTTGGATGGGATCCTCGCTTGATTATCTTCTGAAACCCTAGTTTTTTTTGGCTTTTTTTTTTTTTGTCATTTGCTCGCTTGTAGAGTGGTTAATCTTTTAGTTTTTCTTGCATTAGGCTGTGTTTGGATTCCTTCGTCTGGAGATCTGAGGAAATCTTTGTATCTCGTTAATGTTTGAAGGAGTCAAAGCAGCCCAAGTTAGGGTTAGGGTTAGGGTTTTGGATGGTGGCCTTGGCTTGATTCTTGTATGAAACCCTAGTTTGAGTCTTTTCTTCTTCTCTCTCTTTTGAGTTGATCAATCACCAATGAAGGGGTTAACCTCTTTTGAATTTATTTGTTCTTACATTTGGCCCTTCTTGGAATCTCTTCGGTTTGTGATCAGATGAAATCTTCTTTTTTACCGAATGGGGAAAATTTCCTCTTAGGGAGACAAATGCAGCTTTGGTTAGGGTTAACGCTTTGCGCTGCTTTCTGCTTGACTGCGTTTTTTCCTGTTAATTTTTTCCGCAAGAATTTATGTTACAGGAGGCAGCATATGTATTCTCTTCCTTCTTTCTCTACAGATTTTAAGTGGAATGCATTTTTTCTGATCCTTAGAGGGAAGGAGTCAAATGCCTGTATAGTTAGGGTGTTGGTTTTGAAAGGGGGCATTTGCTTGATTATATTTTATTTTCTCATATTATTATTATTATTTTTTCCTGAGAGAGAGAGAGAGAGAGAGAGAGAGAGAGAGAGAGAGAGAGAGAGAGAGGAAAGCACAGGAAAGTGAAAATACTGATAATTTTAAGGAATGTTACTGTTTGCTGTTTTGAGTCTTTGTTTTTTTTTTTTTTTACCTGTGAATTGCTAAAACTTTATGCATTGATGTGTAAAATGTTTTATTCATTGAATTGATTGTTGCACCAAAACGAATCACGTAGGACGTTATATGATTGTAGATGTAGATTTTAATTCAAATATCAAATTGTCTGTTCATGATAACAATGCCTTTAGGCAGCGCAGCATAAGTTTTGGGCTCTCAACATACAAATTTAATTTTACTTTTAGCTGTTCTGGCTGAATGTTGAGGAACCATTTTAGCATGATTGCATGAATGTGTAAACGACCTCATGTTTCATTATATACTTTTTTTTAAGTGTTAATTGTGCTTGTTTGGTTAGTTTTTCTGTATTTTTTATTTTTACATACTTGTCCAAGTAAGCACCTACACTTTTACTTGTCTGACATTGCAGCAGAGTTCTCGTTGTTAGCTCTCTGAAGTTGAATTTATTCTTAGAAAATTTTGTGCTCCACTGCTATCTCGTATTCCTTTCTTTCCCTTCCACATTATCTATTGTAATTCATTGATGTTGTTTTTGTTTGCTATTTTAGATTCTCCAGTATTTCATGTCATATAATTCATATGCAGCTAGCATGAGGAGGTACAGTCCACCATACTACAGTCCCCCTAGGCGGGGTTATGGTGGCAGAGGAAGAAGTCCTCCAAGGAGGGGATATGGTGGCCGCAAAGGGCAGAACAATGGGAGCCTTTTAGTTCGGAACATTCCTTTGGATTGCAGGTAACAAATCTTAGATGAACATCCTTCAGAGACTATCATTGAAAAGAAGATCTACTCTTAGTTGTTTATTATGCTCTGCATCTCTTTACTGGTTTTCCTGCAATATCTATAACCCTTTTCTTTCTATCTGCAGACCAGATGAACTTCGAGCTCCATTTGAAAGATTTGGGCCAGTAAGAGATGTGTATATACCGAAGGATTATTATTCAGGGTGAGATTTTCCACATTGATAGCTTCTGCTTCATGAGGATTTGATGGTTATTGAAAATTTTACATTTTTCATCATTCCATTCTCTTGTTTGGTTAGGTTTTTATTTTTTATTAGCAAATTAATTATTTTTAGAAATCGTGTATGATTTAACTAGATCACCATTCTAGTACATCTGTTTTATAACTTTTAGAAAGGGTAGTTCAATCCTGGTAGCTTGAAAGAAAATCCTCCTTTATTGTCCTTACTCCTCAGGCTTTTTTTTTTTTTATTGTGGTAGTCAGTAGGAGCAAGTACTTTTATTGATTTTGTTTTATTAAAGGAGGGGATTCTACTTTTCTCATCCCATTCATTATTCTGCATTTATAGTGAGTTACTTTTTGAACTGGTTCTCAGGGGGTAGTGTTGGTTTGAAGCTAAAACAAGCCCTGCATTTGAAGAAGGCCACTGTTTAGCATTGCCTAATCTAATGGTTTCTTCAAGGGTGTAGAATCTTTCTTGTTCAAATGAAGAAGTTCCTATATGAAGAGAAATTATATAATTCCCCTCAATAGAAGAAGTTGACCAATTGAAGTGTTTGCATGAGAAGATAAGTTTGGAGCAATGTTGATTTCAAGTGCTTCATACATATTCAAGCATGTGAAGAATTTGAAGTTCCATGCATTTTTGAAGTTCCTGTACAAACTGACTGTATGAGAAAGGTCAGCCCTAAAGCTTGGACTGCTAACTGCTTTTGCAATAACTGGGCACTTCTTTTATGGAAGTGTTGTAAAACTGGTATATAGGTTTGCATCAGGAATGTAGCGAGTCATACTATGTGATGCATGTTTGGTGGAAGCGTAGTATCATTGTATGCCATGTGGTTTGTGAAACTCTCTCAGTTTTCTTCACTTCATTTCACATCAGCAATGCAACTTTTATTGAGGAAGCTTGACCTATCAAAATGTACGATGGCTGAGGTCCTGCTTTTTGGTGATCCAAACCATTCACATTATGGGATCTCTACTGTGAATGAGAGATACTTTGGGGCATGCTCGTGGGGCACATCTTACATGTTAAATGAAAATGGTTTGCAAGGCAGAATGACTCTCAGTTCCATGTTAATATATTATGCTGCTATCTTTTATTGAGGTGGTGGTATTTTCTGCAATTTTGTGTGGAAAGCAGATTCCACCATAGCTTATGGGAAGGTGCTCTCTATTGCAACCTTGAAGTTAAGGGTTCAGACAGGTTACCATCAGCGAGAAAAAAGAAAGAGATTTGAACCCAGCGTGTTGAAAACCAAACTCTCTGTCTTTATACAAGCAGCAGAAACACATTTTAGCACGAAAAATGAAGTCCAGAAAATGCGACAGAAAATTGTTGCACACGAATATGCCCCCAAAGTCCTGCCCATTGGGTGACTTGAGGTTCTAACATCATTAGATATTCACAATTGACTATTTTTCTATTTTGAACCATTGATTGGATAGCCTGGATAATATGATGGGACAGCTTATAAAATAGTCAATTGTATTATAGGTCCCAGTATGAATGGCTTAAGTTGCTAGAGTGAGGACCTGTGTTGAACATTTATGGTCGAACAAAGAAAAAGAGGGAAAAAAGGGAAATACGGTTTCTCTTTATTTCACATTGCTGATGCCTCATCTTCTTGTCAGCTGAACAAAGTACGAAAAATTGATGTGTGTTCTATGCAGGGAGCCACGTGGATTTGCGTTTGTGCAGTTTGTTGACCCATATGATGCTTCAGAGGCTCAGCATCACATGAATAGGCAACTTTTCTGTGGAAGGGAGATCACTGTGGTTGTTGCTGCAGAAACCAGAAAAAGGCCCGAGGAAATGCGTAATAGGGCCAGACCTAGGTGTGTATTTTCATATTTTTGTGTTATCCTATTATTTTATTTTAGTTTACCAATTATTTTTAAGACAGTTGTTATATTTATTAAATAAAAAAATTCAGTGTAAGTAACATTAAAAAAAGAAAAAAATAAAGGAAAAGAGAACTTTACTGAAACAGGAAAGCTAACGAGATGGAATCCAAAATAGAAGCCAAAATCCAGTTGCCCCAGAAAACAAAATATAGGAGAGAATCCCACGGCACCAGAAGCTATACATCTCACATTGAAGAGGAATTACATTTCTAATAAACATGAATTTTGCCTAATCTCTAATTTAACTTTTTTGCCTCTCAAAAAAAAAAAAATAAAATTATTTGGCTTTGGATGAAGTCCATGACTGAAAGAGAAGTTATCCATGACTGAAAGAGAAGTTATCTGCTTGATCAGCCTCTCTGATAACCTCATGCGCTCCTGATCACCATGTGTCACCACATTTACCTGAGGACCAACTTTTGGCACGTTGGAGCCTGACTCCATCATTAGTCAGGCTTTACCTTCTAGCGTTGAGGATATCAATCATGATAGTCATTATTTTTATCTATTTATTTTTTTTATTTACTTTTGAACCATGAGAATATGTAATATGATATTAACTCTGATGTATTCTTCACAGCTTCCCATTATTTCAAAAGAAAAGTGCATCTCTTCATATGATTCATGTGATTATTATTCCTGATGCATAAAGCTCCTTCATCACCATGTTTCTATTATTTAAATATTCAAGGTCCTTATGAACAAGCACTTTTTTGTACAGAGGGCCTTCAGGTTATGGTGGACGACGATCTTCTTATTATGGTAACCCTACTGGAATTGTAATGTGTGTTGTACATTTATTACTTTATTTATGGCAACCTGTGTAAGCAGTTGGCATTTTTTCTATATGATTGTCTTTGCTGATTATTTTGATCTTTCTAAGTATTTTGTGAAGCTTCACAAATTCAGCAAACAAATATTTTAATCAACATTTCCGCTGAAAATGTGTTTTTTTTTTGGGTTGTAATTGATTTTTTCTAGCCGAAATGATATGAATATCACTGTCATTGCTTCCCTCTTTTCCTTTCAAGGTGTTTTAAAAAGTGAATCTTCAAATGATTTTTTTACCCTTGCCTGAAGTTCAATATTACTATCATTATAAATTTTGATTAATGACTTCTGGAGTTTCAGGGCGCTCCCGCTCACGCTCGGTATCTCGGTCACGTTCTCCTTATCACCCATCAAGTTCTAGAGCTCGACACAGGTCAAGGTGAGATTTTGATTCTTGTACCTGTTTAGATCATAAGGTGGTGGAAACAGAGGAGCATACCATTGAACCATTTGCTGAAATAGGGTGCATTTTCTTATTGATTGTCAGATCCTACTCTCCTGCCCCAAGACGACGGGGTGATTACTCAGTTTCCCCAGTTAAAAGGCAAGCCAGCCGCTCGAGGTCTCCTGGGGGTGATCATCAACAGGTTCGCAATCCAGATGACACTCGCAGAAGATCGTACACTCCTGGTTACAGTGATGCAGATCGGAATGATGCTGGCAATGGCTATGAACGGTAAGAAGCTTCTGTAGTAGCTTGATACTTTCCTGGTTGCTATAATACTTTACTTCGTAAGAATCATATGTTGAAAGTATTGTGTTGATAGCTTGGACATTTGGTTACTAGCTGCCTATACTTCTCATCAAGCATTTCCTATTAAACACATTACCTGTTCAATTCAACTGGTTTGTCTCCAGCTATAGTGTCCACCCGGGGTGAGGTGCATTGTCGCATAGTGCATGTCTGGGTAGGCTGAGGCTCTCTTTAAATGACAATATAATGGTATTACTTTCTTTTGAAAATGTTCGTGAGCTTTTTTGTCTACTGTGCAAAAGTGTATTCAAACAAGTAGATGAGTCTGCAGATAATATTCCTTAAGTTTTGGGAATGCATTTTCTGAAGTTACTTGCAAACTCTTAGGCTTTCCATGAGAATAAGCATTTGTCTAGAGTTGTTTTTAGAAGTGGAGAAGAGATTCTTATACAGATGGAGGAGGAAAGCTTCTCTTGCAAATCTTCACTATGTTGTGTTAGTGTGATCTTCAACAATATGGCAGCTGCAGTAGTTAGGGTAATGGAAAACACCAATAGTAGAGCGATCGAGTTGGCTCTTACTGAATAATGTTTTTAGGGTTATTGTGGGACTGAGTCGAAAAAGGTAATGGATGGTGGAGATTCATTCCACTGGGTTATGGAGATAGAACATTTATCTTCATAGCAAAACCTTTCGGCTTCACAGTGTTGTTATAGATTTTGGAGATAAATGGTTCTATCTTAATAGCAAATCCTTGGGGGCTTCACAGTGTTGGCAGAGGTTTTGGAGATAAATGGTTTGATACGATGTTTCAGTTAGTAGTAACTTTTTCCAAACTAGTTGATGGGCCGGTTCACGTCAAGCGAAGGCTGAAAAGTTTCTATTTTTGTTTACGTTATTCTTTTTCTTTACTTATATACATTTTTATAAGCAAGCATAGTGTGACATCCGGAGTCTCACATCGACTATAGAGAGGAAAGTGAATGGGTTTATATATAGAGCTTGCACCCTTACCTTGCATGAGGTCTTTTGGTGGGTTGAGGCCCACCAGAAACAAAACCGTGAGGCTCATGGGTCAAAGCGGATAATATCATGCATGCGTATAGGGTGGGGCGTGACAATAGGCTTGATGTGTTGGGGGAGATTGTTAGAAAGACCTGGGAGTTAAACGTGAATTTTCACTTGATTCACTTTGTTGTATTGGTGCCTCAAATGCTACTGTGTTCACTTGTATCTTTGATGAATTTCTTCATTTAATTTGTTGGTTGCACATTATATTTATGCACACATACAGTGAGGTCAATGAAATAAAATTTTGTGAATCTGTACCACCTTAGTTTGGTTTCCAAACAAAAGCCTTCTTATTTTACATTGAACCTGAGACTCTATAAGGATGTGCAAAATTTTCCCCTTTTGCACTTAAATTTTGATTAACCTTCATTTCTGCATGTTGCTATTTCAGAAGAGATGCATATGCTGATGATAGAAATGCTGATTGGAGATCACCTGGTCGTGCTTCTGGTTCGCCCCCTGGGTCGCGTTCAAGATCTGCTGATGTGTCCCCCAGGCGGAGCAGATGATGAATGGAGGCAAGGAAAAACTCTGTAGTTACCACCATCTATAAACTGGTTAAGATGCAACTCATTGCTGTTTCTGTTACTACTTCTGAGTTGGTTGAACAGCAGGGGATAACATGTTTTACTGTGATATGAGTCATGGTTTGGTTTAATCTGAGTCTCACAGACATTAAAGTACTTTTACCGTTGAATGCTTTACATGACAATGTTCAAAAGTCGCGTTATACTTTTTTATGGTGCTTATTCTTGCTCGACTTCCCGTAATGTTAGTGTGAAGTTATTTTGCTTTATGTTATAAAGTTATTAGTTTATTATTATTTTTATGACAGTTGGTTTTCTTGAGGTCTTTGAGACTTTGACCCAACGAGACTAATCCCCAAGAGGCGCAAGCTGGGCAAATCTGGGGTTGTTTTGCGCATGCTGTGGGGAATAAAATTATTTGATTAGGAGCCTTGTTTTGCAATCATGGATGGATGACTGGTCCAGAGAGCATCTATATGGTGTTTCATATTTTGGGGATTATTGGTGGTGATGAAATTAGTTGTTAGTTCTAGGTCCTCAAAAGTAAGTTGCTATATGTGCAAAGCCATCTGGATAAGATAGTCTAAAAGGCTGATATGTTATAAATTAGTTCCATGTGAAAACCTGGAGTAATCACCAAAAGCCCATCCTACCTGAAAGCAGTAAAAGGTATTATTGCATGCATGTGGGAGAATTTGCTAGTGTGTAATCCAAGTTTGTGCTGAATTTCTTTATCTAATGATGCGTTTTTATGGCTACACTATTTTTGAGTGATATATATATATATATTTATATATGGTGAGGGATGTATGCACTTGAATATATATATATATTTTTAAACTTAACAAGGTTAAAAATGTTTCATGATATATGATGATTTTGTTCTTTTACACATTAATACCTCTCAAAAAAAGTGATTGGAGTGATATATATATAGAGGAAATATCTATTAGCCCATACTAAGTTGACTGCAATGCGACCTTTCACTTCACAGGGTCCCATATTTGATTAATAGTTTTCAAGTGCCCTGTAGGTCCCACAATTTAAATCAGTTTGATAGCTGCCGTGGGATGCATACTGTAGCAGCAACAGAAAGCATCTTGTTCTCTGCAGGTGCTGAAAAATTGGATGGCTGATCTTTTTTGGTAGGGCATTGATGGATGCCTTTTCTTTTACGGTGGCCTGACCATTGTCGAACGTTAGGTCTGCTGTGAGTTTTGTTCTATAATGGATTTAGTTAAAATTTTATCTCATGCTAATGCTAGTGCCTCAGATTTCATTCATTACATGCTAGGGTCAGTGCATCGCGTCTCACTTCGGGGGCTTTGTGGCAGTAGGTATAATATTCACCTGGTCTTTTTGCAAAAAGCCGTTGAATAACTAATAGCTACCCTTTCAACAAACATATATTTCTATAGCAGTTAAAAGTCCACACTGATTTCCACATGAGCCCATATATTTACAAGGCTTGGTCAGAGTGGGCACCACCACCAACCAACACCCAGATAAGTTAGGGCGCAGGGTGCTTGTGCTCTACACAAGTTCATGATGTAAAGGTTGGGCTGGTAAGGAATACTTGGGTCATAAAAAAAATTTAAAAAGTTAGGATGCAGGGTGCTTGTACTCCATCACAAGTTCATGTTGTAAAGGTTGGGCTGGGTTATAAAAGAATTTAAAATGTAAGTGCATGATGCAAATGAAATAAGAAGAAAATGATAGAACCCCACCAGTAAATCTTTTCTCATCCATCTGGTTACGCCACCCTTTTAATTCTCCTCTTAGAAAATTACTTTCAGGTTTGCTGTTTTTCTTGCATATTATGGACGAAATGTAGCAGGAAACTCTTTTTAAAACAATAATAATATTCAGACATTGAATATAATTACAATTTATTTAACTGAATTCTTTATGAGTTTTTTCTTACTTTTGTTATGGTCTTACTGCAATGTCATCGTATATGTCGTTACATTTTAATTTTTCATGATGAAGGATAAATATTGAATTTTCTTTTCCTTTACTTCACTTCAAATTTTTTACTTTCGTAGCAATGATGTGGGGAACTTTGGGGAGGGCGTGTATGTGCACACACATGAGTATTTCACTTGGCAAAAAAGTCAAGTTATTTTTTTCATGATAAAATATCATTATAAGGAAACTATCATTTTTATATTAATATCATAAATGGTGATAATGTAGTGACACTTTTTTTTTTCTTAAATAGCCATTGTTTGTAGGGGTGTGACAAAAAACCAAAAAACCGTCTAATTGACAAAATTAAACCGAACCGACGATCAATAACCATGTTTTACAATTCGATTACGGTTATTAAAATCGAAAAATTGTACTTCACGATTCAGTTTCAGTTTTTTAATCGTAACTCACGGTTATTAACATAACCAAATTGTAACATACAATTCAGTTAACCACACACCGTTAACCGAATTGTGCCATATGTTATAGTTAACCATGTGCGGTTAACCAAATCATTACACTCTAAGTTATATTTTTAGATCAATTTCAACTGTTGTTCTCTTATTACAGAACCTTTACAGCCGTTTTATATTCCAACCCTTTCGTAGTACGATTAATCATAATCAAACCGTTTAATATGATTAACCACGGTTCGGTTTTTTATTGATTTGTTAGGGTACAATTACATTTTTTAAAAACTAAAAACCGACGGTTCGGTTTTGTTAACGGTTTTTTCAAAACCTTCGGTTAACCGAACTGTTACACCCTTAATTGTTTGGGCATATATAGAGGTCAAATTGATCTTCATAGGGATTATCCTTTGACTCTCTCAGCGGAGAAGAAATAATAAATAGTTAAGATAAAACCTTTTAATAGAAAATCTCATTTATAGTTAAATAATAAGTTGTTATCAAGGCGGTGGTTTAGTTTGTTTGAGCCTTGTTGTTCCCTAAGGTCTTAAGTTCGACTTCTGCTCCTTGCGTTATCCGGAAACTATATGTGCAGCTATGTGTGTACCCCTAAGAAATAGGCTTTGCTTGTCAGAATTGGATAACCCCCTGGCCGGAGGCCAAAAGTCTAAAGGCTGGGTTGGGCTGGCGAAGCATACTTTAGGTCATACAAAAAAAAAAGGTTACATAATAAGTTATAAACGGGGCAAGTGGGTCAGTGCACCAAAACCCTGACCTGCTTTAAACCTAACTTGGGTCAAAATCTCTTTCTTAGACCTTTCAAAATTACTAGCAAACCTAACCCTAATAGGCTGGTTAGGTCGGGTCACCTATTTAATCAGAGTCATTGCCATCTCTACTGTCCATTCATCACCTATTTAATCGAAATCGTTATTACCCCACTTATATGGCAATGTTCTACTAAAAACACGCTACAAATGAGAGGGCCCCTTACATATTAACTTATTAGTTGGGGTGTGGTACATGGAAAGTGTTGGGTTATGTCTTGTATTCCGGTTTAGCCGGATCGGTCGTCTGGTTTAGCCAGAACCGAGGCTCAGGGTTAGGGGTATTTTAGTCATTGTGTATGGGTTTTCTTGGTGGCCAAGAAAGCGGGAACTATATATATTGATGTATTGTAACCCTAGATCCTGAGGGGATTGAGATGGGATCATAGTAGATGAGTACTCTCCTCCCGTGGACGTAGGCAAGTTGCCGAACCACGTAAAACTGCTGTGTCATGTGTGTGATTGCTTGATGGTGTGATTGCTTGCATAGATCGTGGTAGATCCGTTGATCGCGGGTAGTTTCGTTACGCCGCTTTTCCCAACAGAAAGGCCTCCTTAAGAATAAAAGGGTTAAAACAAAAACCAGGCCCACAAAATCATCCCAGCCTTCAATTTAACATCCAAAAGATTTATTGGTCTTTTAACTATATGTTTGGTTGAGATTCAATCCAATAGTGGATAAAGGTTTGGTGGGAGTGAAATTAGGGTGAGTGCCAAATCATGGGGGGATAAGAGTGTTAAAGGGCCTGCACTAATCAAGGTTGGGCCCAAGTGAGCCCTCATAGCTAGACTGCATATTTAGTTGCTCGCACAACATTTTTGATAGATAGTTTAAGCAAACAAAAGAAGAAAATAACAGTATCACCTTCCTGTACATTCTACTTTGTCACAACCAGATTTAAGCTGGTACTTTTAGAAGTATATATGCCTGTCCATTGAAATCCATATGATGGGCCCTTAACTTTCAACAGAGCGGACGAATATTTAGCTCTTACTTCTAAAGCAGAAGGTTTAATATTCTTTTCAGTAACTTTATGTCCAATCTGACACAGGTGATGCCACATGCCTTTCACCCTAGTCCCCGCCAAAACTTTTGAAAACGAAGGGTTCAAGACAGGCTGATTTGGTCAATCCAAGCCAATTGACGTAAGCTAACAGAATAGGTCACTTTTTTTTTTTAATCTAATTTATGTTTTGAGGAAGTGGGGAGAGTCCTTGGTGTTGTCACACCTGGGAACATAACAAGAAAGCCACTTTTATCTACTTTTTCCGGGCTCTCTTTTTGGCTAAGACTTTCAATCTCACCAAGACCAATACAGAAAGCAAATATGCGCCCAACTTATAAAAAAGGTGTTACATTTTGACTTTGATGAGACACAGGTGTCTCCATGGAAGGTACTCAACTCTACCATGCATGGACAGCTGAGAGACCACTTAGGTTCAGCGTTCAGTTGGTGGCCTAAAAAAGGTGATGAGACAAACAGAGATGGCTGATGACTCGGTTTCATGAGAGGAAAACATGGTAATGGTGATGTTTCTGAACCGGCGTCCATCTATGGTATGGTCCACCACCATGTGTACAGTCGCAGTCTCTCTATAACGTTCATGGCTTGCTATTTTCATCTGGTATTAAAAAAGAAAATAGAAAAGACAACAAATACATGAAATGAATAACCTCATAGACATCATCAATACGCACTCCGTGTATACATGTATATTTAACTCAGAAGCACAAATCGTTTGCTTAAAAAGTACAAAAATATTACAGAACTCTAATGCAAGGGAGAGATGAACTCAGGAAGAAACAGCAATCACCAAAAAACCACTCCTTTCTTCCTGTGCTACTGTGAGATGATGTAATAATCTTCGCCTCTTGGAAACCCAATGAGAAGATCCAATGATGCGATGATGACTGTACAATAATCGAACACTGTCATGGATTACAAATTTCCCAAATGGCTAGAAGCGCAAGGGTAAAAAAATACACATTCTTCCAGTGTGCAGGCCTCTTCTAAGAATAAAGTGGGGAAGCAGATGGTCTCGGATAAGTTGTCTTTGGCTTGCTAGTTTCATCTAAACTTCTTTGAGACTTGCGAGCAGCACTGCTGAGATGTTGATTGATTCTCAGTTCGGGTTCCGGGCTTATCGCAGCATCTTTCGCATACTGAAGCTGCTCCAGTGTTGCAACCACTTCGTCCATGCTAGGCCTGAATGGGGCTTCTGTAGATAGACATCGGAGTGCAAGTGCAGCTGCTTTCTGAGCTGCTCCTACAGAGTATTGCCCTTCAAGACGGCTGTCCAAAACACGGAAGATTCTCCGTTTGTGAGACAGGTAAGGCCTTGCCCACTCCACCAGGTTGTGTTCCCCAGATGGCCGGTTCTTGTCAACAGCTCGTCGGCCTGATAGCATTTCTAAAAGAACAACTCCAAAGCTATAAACATCGCTCTTGGTAGTAAGGTGTCCTTCACAGTGCAACTACCGATCAGAATGGTACTCACCTCACTTGTTAGAAGTTAAAACTCAAAAAGGCTTGGACAGAGATTCTTCAACAGAAGAAAATAACAGGTGACTACAGCTAGCAGAACGAATTAGCCAAATGCTAAAGGAAAGCTTGAGGGGCACACCTATAAGTAGTCCAGAATCCAGATGCGTGTTTTACAAGGAGGCATTGAAATATATGCAATATTACTATCATGTTTACCAATGTGTTAATGTATGCCAGACATTATTTGCAGACCCTTTTCATTTTTCTTCCTTTTTGTCCAGAAGGGCAGCACAGTCTTCGATTCTCATTCAAACACAGTAAATAAGCCATGTATATTTATTCATTGTTACATGGAGTTCCTCAAACCCCAAAAATTCCAATGGGTGGGTTGAAAGAAGCATCCATCATCATCTAATACCTTTTTGAAGATGAGAGAATTTAGCACATTCCATTGTCCACATTTTGAGGGACAGGTCAAATGAATCACTTCCAAAAGAACAGATGTGAGGATGCACATAGTGAACCATCTGTCTAAGCATATCCAAACAGGACCTTAGGGAAAACACATAAACCAGAACAATTGATCATTTTTTTAACAAGGACATGTGCACTCCTAAAATACCTGTCGCGAGATACTCAGGAGCCGCATATCCATAGGTCCCCATCACCCTAGTAGAGACATGGCTCTTGTCACCTGTTGGACCATCCTTTGCGAGTCCAAAATCAGACAGCTTAGCGTTGTAATTCTGCAATTACATTAGAAAAAAAAAAAAGCAGAACCATAAGATATTCAAATGCTGGAGCAAAATCACCAATTCAAAAATAAAAATTATCTATCCAAAAATAATACTTGAGCAGAAACTTTTAGGATAAATGCTCTGTAGTTTACATACTGAATCAAGTAGCACATTAGATGTCTTGAAATCTCGATATATAACTTTAGTTTCAGCACAATGCAGAAATGCGAGCCCCTTTGCAGCACCAAGAGCAACCTTCATGCGGAGATTCCATGACAGTGGTTGGAAATAAGAACCTCCTGCATCAACATGCCAACCATAACATTAACACAAAGGCACACGAGAGAATCAAAGCAGCTACAAAGAGATCCCTAGAAAAAACATGACAGAACACATTTGATTAATCACCTTGTCTTTGTAATATGGATATCCATAATATACATACAACAAGAAAATAAGATCATATATATGAGAAATGATTACATGCATGTGCCAGCAATGTGGAAAATCTCTATGCAATCAAAATCTACATTGTGGTGCCTCATATTCTGTGAATCAAAACAGTTCGATCTCATCCTCCCTTCATGTAATGGCAAAGTCTCAAATATCACTTAAATCATGCATTTTTCACACGTACAATCAACAGTTGAGACAGAGTGATTGAAGAGGGTACATAGACACCATGTAACCTTCATACAACAAGAAAATAAGATCATATATATGAGATATGATACACAGACACCATGTAACTTCTCCCCCCACCCCACCCCTCTCTCTCTCATTCTCATATCTACGTGCACATACATAAATTGATAAATACATTTTACTGATTAAAAATGAAAACAAGAACTTACGCCTGAAGAGATGATTCTCCAAACTTCCTCGAGGCATGAACTCATATACCAGTAGCCGCTGTTCATCCTCTAAGCAGTACCCAATCAATTTCACAAGATTAGGATGGTACAACTGCCCCAGATAGTTTACTTCTGCCTATACATTCACAGACATTAAAAAAAAAAATAATATTTAATGAAAACTGAAAAAAACTTTAAATAGGCAGTATTTGCAGAGCCATAGAACTATTAAAGCATAGGCACCCTCTACCTAGGCCAGCCAGATTTAAGTAGATTAAGCATGCACAAGAACACAAACAATCTGATGTACAGAGTTCCCTTGTGTGCATGAGATATCACAAGAATGTACAGCCTACTCCAATAAAAAAGGTAATGAAACTGCATATTGCCGCCTGTGCATTGAATTTCTTGGAATTCATAATAAAATAGGTTTCACTGAAGGAGTATTGAAGAGCTGAAGAATGAAGGTTCTAAGATGAACAGCGATGGCACCATCACATTCCTATGATTTAATTTACTAGGATGATAGTGGTGAGTAATGGTGGGTACTGATATCATATCAATTGTGAAATTGTTTGATGGCCTCTATCGATCTTCAAGGGTTTACCTTTAATCCTTCACTTTTATCCTCTTCGATAGATGCACTGATTAAAAATCCTAGATATTCAAAACCAATTAAACAGACAGACCCTGTAAGAAAGGACCAAGCTAATAGTGCTCCAAAAGATGATTGCAGGCTGATGTCCATACATACTAAATGCTCCAAAATGTTTATCCAAACTAGAAAAACAGCAAAAGGCCAAACAAGCAAGTGGAACTCACCAACCATTCCCTGTGACCCTGAAGACCTTCCTGATTAAGCCTCTTCACAGCAATAACAATGCCGGTGCCAGGCTTGGTTGCCATAAATGATTGTTCATCAATCCATCCCTTGAAGACAGATCCGAAACCACCTTCCCCCAACACACTATCAGGGCGGAAATTCCGGGTGGCACTTTTCAGTTCACCAAAAGTAAAGCTCCTTAAATTTAATGATTGTTGCAAGATCTCTCCTTCACTCCGAGGGGTTGGAGGGACAGATGTTGTTGAGGCCTTGCTGCTTGAACCGCTCAGATCATTTCCATCTTTGCTAACATATTTTGAGTTCGCCCCTAAACAAGCCAGTGTGACACATTTTCCAGTAAGCCCATTATCAGTGAGACAGAAAAAAAAAGAAGCTTCTTTCAGATCAATGGTCATTACAGAACCCAACGGTGTGAATAAAACTATTCAAGTCTTGCACTGATTCAGGAGAAGGGAAAAAATAAAAAACAGGGCCTCAACATTGTCAACACATGTTTTTACCACAAAAAAATGTCTCCATTTTAGTCAATCAGAACCAACCAATTAGGAAAAAATAATAAAACAAAATTTTAAAATGGGATTGTTAAACGATTAGTCATCAAACCCTCATGGCACCATCATCACATGATAACATAATGTAAAAACTAAAACAAGGGCACATCACAACTTTCAAATTCTGAAATCAGGAAACTCCACAAAATCGAATTAAAAATAGAACTTCAACCTGATTAACCACGTAACCTAAAGGGAATATCATACTTGAATATGAATTATAATTTGCAGCATACCCAAATGAAACTGCTGGAGAATAATCTACAATTATACATAAATGAAAGTCAAATGTGTGTGTCTGCAAGAGAGAGAGAGAGAGAGAGAGAGAGAGAGAGAGAGAGAGAGAGAGAGAGAGAGAGACCAACTTAAAGCATCATAAAATTGCACATAGTAATGAAAATTCAAGAGAGAGGAGACCAACTTAAAGCATCATAAAATTGCACATAGTAATGAAAATTCAACGCCAATAAAATCAACAACCTTTTGCAAAAGCAAACTCAGAACAAAACATATAGTTTTAGCAACCAACTACTAATCCGAAATTACCACCACAAAATTTCACAAAAAGCGCACCTCCATGCAACACAAAATGAGCCACAACAACAAATATAGAAGTAAAAGGCGATTGCTCGAAATCTGCAGTTCCAATGAAACCGCACAAAACCACATCAAAACCCACAAATCTTTTTGTCATGATCAAGCTAAAACTGCACCGAGTGAAGAATTCCAGATTATCAAACTAAAAAGAAATCCATTATTTTACCAAATCAAACTCACCCTGCAGCTAAACATGTCAAATTGGCACAAGTAAGATGACATTTATGCTAATTCAAAACTACACAAATTTCAGCATATCAAAGTAAAAAAATCCATGATTCCACTAATACAGAACATAAACAGCATAAAAGGCCAATCCCATCAAACCAAAGCCCAAGATGCTAAATCAAATTTAAAAAATCCACCAAACTAGAGAAGTTCAACAGACAGCTATAATAACCCACAATTTAATCCAAAGCGCAAGCACAAACCACAGGCAAACATTAAAAAAAATATATCACCAAGACTCAAAATCACACAAAACTTCGCAAACATTCAGCTCTAACACCCCAAACCATGGGTTCATGCAAAAACCAGATTCATACTGTCCACACAGCCGACACGTCCGATATTCTGTACCAGAAACCCAATACTAATGTGCAGTTATTGAAGACCTAGCCACCCCAAAAAACCCCAAAAACTCATCATCATCAAGACCCAAACCTGAAGCGGGATAGCTGTGTGAGGGGCTCTCAGCTTTGATTCGAGTGCTCCAGCAAACACCCATTGAATTGAAGCCGACCCAGCTCCTCCCCGACTGAATCTGTTGCAAAACAAGGGGGGTTAAAGACAATCTTGAAGGGGAAATGCTCAGATCCATATGTGAAAAATCGCTCCTTTATTTTAGCAACTGAAAGCAATTGAACGCTTTGAATAGGACATGGATGAGAGAAGGAGAAATCACCTCCTTTTATAGAAGATCTTCTGCAGCTGAGGAAAAATCAGAGCTTTTTGTGACAGAGAGAGAGAGACAGAGAAGCAAACACAAGATTCGATTTTGGCGATTCGATCGAAAAATAGAAGCTTTTAAGAATTAAGAGAGAGAGAGAGAGAGAGAGAGAGAGAGAGAGAGAGAGAGGCTTTTTTGGTTATCTTTATGAGAAGAAGGAGAAGAAGAAGAAGAAGAGCAGGAGGCGTTTTTAGACCTTCAAGAAGGTTGACTCGGCTTTCCCGTTTTCATTCGTACTTTTTTATAGAGATAGAGAGAGAGAGAGAGAGAGAGAGGATGGCGGGCGATCTAATAATTATCATCATCGTCTTATCCGCTTTTTTACTTTTCATTTATTGTTTTTGTTTTTCTGATTTTTCTTTACATTTATTTAAAATTTTTAATATTGGGATTAAAAGTGGGAAATAAAGGGTGTGGATTGTGGGCCTAAATATTACACATTTTTTTTTGGATTGTAAGACCCATTGGCTTCTTAACTTAATTTCGAAATGTTTGAATAGAGACCTTCTTTCTATCCCTTCTTATTTTAAGAATTAAGTGCTCGAAAATTAGTGGCCACCAGAGTGGTAGTTCATGCATAGAGTAGTCATCCACACAAGCACGAGAAAAGAAAGCCCACACAAAAAAAATAATAATAAAAATCTTCGGATTTCTCATAAATTGTCTCCACTAAAGTATATTTAGTGACATACATTTCAAGGAGAAAAAACAAGGAAAGAAATCAAAGTAATCTAAAGAGGGAGAAAAAGTAGGAGTTATATTTAGGATCATTCCACCTGCACCTCAGCAAAATTGGTTAAGCATTTTATTACTTTAAAAAAAATGCAATGGAGTTTTGTAGCACTTCTTTTATATATATAAAGGATAATATTTATGTGCATATGTCTCTTATCATTTTTTTCATGAGAACTCTATGTGAGGCTCATCTATCATCAAATCCAAACCTTGCTATACACAGGAAATCTCCTAATAGGCATACGCCCCAATTTTCAATCAGATTCGAATTTAATGGACTATTGGATCAACTGTGTATCGATCCCAAGCTGAATAGATTTGTGGGGCACGGATAAAGGGTTTAGGGGCATATAATTGGGCTAAACTTGATATATAGGATTGTCCTACATAGACCTTTCCACCCCCTCGAGTTTCATTCCTTGGTGGGGACATGGGCCCCATGAAAGAGTATGCATGCTTTGTCCGTAAAGATAGTATGTATACGAAGATTTCCCATAAATATATATATATATAACAAATATTAACATTGAAGGGCTTTTGTTATAATGTGGGTATCCTTAGGTTTTTTACCCAATATGATTAATCTCATGGGCACGGACTGCTAAACTTGGGCTAGGTTTGGACACAAGACATGACAGTAGACTGCTCTCATGTCCACACCACTCCGCCAACACCTAAGTGGGTAACTTTGAAGGCTTGTTTATGAACATAAAATTTAATATTTAGAATTATTGGAAAGTTAAAAATGAAGAATGTGTCTGGAGGTATGGATGAGGCCTGACTTCTCTAGAACATGAGACTAGGGTCGTAGATGGATATTCATTTACCAGTTTTTTCTTAAAAATTAAATCATTTTTCACCAATGGATGTATTCTCATCCAAAAAAACAGGGAGAGCTCATTTGTTGGACATTCATTAACTGTAACCTTTATTTACTTAATTTTTAACTGCTTTATTTATATATTTCAAAGAGATTTAGTTCCTTGCCAACACATTGGTTGTTCAATATGAGCTCTTGTCCAAAATACAAACGCCCTGTTTGCATCAATGGGAAGTATTTTTCCCATTAATATTAGGAACATTTCAAACTACTTGAACATATTAAAAACTACCACTAGAACTGTGGTGTCATCATCATACATAAAATATGATATACAAATGAATATCTGTTTTTTCTTCACTCAAAATGAATTAAAAGTGAGAAAGTGCATAAAGTACCAAAAAAAAAAAAACACTGTAAAAATCCGATTGAGAGACAAGAGTGAAACTGATTACGTCCTTCACATACTTTCTATAATCATTAATATGTTTTAAATCATTATTGCATACATCTCTCAAAATATTTCTCGTGTTTTCTCTAGTCGTTTTCAATTTCTTTCTTATGTGTTTGTTCTTCGATTTTCTATTCAAGGGTTTACATATTTTTTTAATCTTTATCTTTTATGCTTCCCTCTACGGAACTAGAGTTCCTAACGTGTAATAAATTTGATTGTAAACGTGTAATAACTTTGATTATAACATGGAGATTGTATTCTAAATTATAATAAATGTTGCCATGTTGGTTATTAATTGCCTATACCCTAGGTGGCATTAGTTTGAATGCTTGTAGATCAATCAATCTCATAGTATACATTGAAAAGGATAATGGATGTCTTCATAGTTTTTTTTTTTTTTTGTAATTTTCTTTTATGCACTGAAACTCTTCCACATGGATGCAAATATTTGTTTACTTTCTTATAAAAATTAGAAAATGAGAGAATTCTTAAATCTTAAAAAAAGAAAAGAGAGAGAGAGAGAGAGAGAGAGAGAGAGAGAGAGAGAGAGAGAGAGAGAGAGAGAGAGAGAGAGGACAAGCATGAAATAAGATGGCAAGAGTGAATTTATGGTCTCTCATACTTTTTATAGGCCTTATGGTCATGAACGGCTCTCAAAGTATGTTTTATGTGTTAGATTTATAGCTTTTTTAAAATGCTTTAATGTGTTTTCTATTCATTTATTTTTTTATTTATAGAGTTTTAATTGTTTTAGTTTCTTATTTTCAATTCCAACGTCTCTAGAGTTTCCCCTTCTTTAATAAATATGATCACGACTTTGTAGTTATCTACAAATTAAAAAAATGCCTTTTTGATTTGTGACCAACCTTAACTCTCAGGTGGCTCTAATTTGAAAATTTTAGACTCAAACAATCTCATAAATAAAAAGGGACAATAAAAAACCTCAAATGAAGAAGTTTATTCATTTTCTTTTATTAAAACTCTTTTTATGTGATGAAATTATTTATGCAGTATCTACTAATAACTTAAGGTTTTGGTGTAAATGGTTAGCAAAGAATATTTAATATTATGAATGAAAAATATTCATTTGTTTTTTCATCAACAAAAAGTAAAATATGCTATTTAAAAATCCAAAAAAGATTGATGAATAAGCATGATATTAAATGAAAAGAGTGTATTTATAATTTTTCATACTTTCACTAATCGTGGTGGCCCTCAAAACATTTTCATCAGTTTTATAGTTGTTATCAAAACTATTTTTCAAAATATTTACATGCATTTATTGTCATTTTTCAGTTTGTTTCTTGAACGCCTATTCTTCAAATCTCTACTTCACATTCTACATATTTAATATTTTACTTATATTTTTCATTTCTTACTATACCTCTAGAATTCCTTCCATTTTTTATAACTATAATGATGACTTTGACATTGACCTACATATACGGCACTCATATAAACGTCCCCAACATAATTTGGATAAGACTTTGATAATGATATATGACACATCGGATGCTCAAATCATTTTCATATGTTTTATGGTTGTTATCAAAACTATTTCTCAAAATATTTTCATGCATTTATTGTCGTTTTCAGTTTGTTTCTTGAACGCCTATTCTTCAAATCTCCACTTCATGTGGTACATATTTAATATTTTATTTATATTTTTTGTTTCTTACTACACCTCTAGAATTCCTCTCACTTTTGATAACTATGATGATGATTTTGATATATCACTGAATTAAAAAGAAGAAACTTTCACCATGTTTTGGTTTTTGACCTACATATGCATCACTCATTTAGCCATCCCCAATATAATTGGGAGAAGACTTTAATGGTGCTGATAATTACATATGTGGCACTCATTCAATGCTCGGATGCTCAAATCGATCTTGTATTTCAAAAAATCACAATAGATATATATCCTAAAGGAAATTTATTCATATTCTTTTGTGCGAAAATTTCTCTCTCTATTTAGTGTGTTTGTTTCATGTAATTGATTGGAGTTTAGAGAATTCTAAAGCTCGTTTTCTAAAGGCCATTAAATTTGAAGAAATAAGGGTGAATCTTCCAAAATGATCACCAATTATAGGATTCGAATTTCGAATACCATTCCACCACAATCAAATTCAAATCCTAGAAAAGTCTATGTCTCATCTATGCTACATTTCATATATTTCACCCATCGTCTCTTTAATAATCCTTTAGAACCCATTTGATCATACATTCCTATTTATTCAATTGCATGCAAACAAAGGTGACCTCGTGGCCATTCCTTTTTCTCGTCCATTTTAGGAACTTACATCTAAAGACTAAACATATCACATGATTTTGACATTTTTTGATAAACCACAAATCCACGACATGTAAATGCATTTAGTAGGCTAACTTTTTTTTTTTTTTTTGGCTCCATGAAGAACTCAAACTCATGCACCACCACCTCTAGACATGTTTCCAACCAACTAAATAACAACAGTGTATGACATTTAGTGGGTCACTTGACCCACCAAAATACCATGTATATAAGTTAAAAAATCATCAGACAGTATGTAAAAAAGTATAAATAAAAAAAAAAGCTTTTGCTTGTTTTGAATGTCGTATGTGTAAGTTGAATGGTTTATTGAACACCATGGATAAAGTTAAAACCAGCATCTTCTTGCAGGCTTCTATCAAACCGAAGATCCACTAAAAGGTAGGAATAATGTATGAAAGAACTATGTCAAACAAAAACAGAGAGGTGGAAGACTGATTACAACTCTATACAGTGAATTCCAGTGCACTGTCCTCGTGCAGAATCTTGCTGTCATCCCCGGGTTGCTGTCACGACAAGAAAGCTCGGTGTTACCAGTTTTAAATTCGTGGTTTTCCTTAAAATATGAGGTGGTTAGAGATTAATTAGTAAGAAGATCATGCTTAAGAGTACTGGGGCCATAGAACCCGAACTGACCCACGTGGAATTCGTGGGGACCACACCGCACGCTCCTTCCGTGCCATCTAAGGTTGTAATCAGCTTTGATAAACTTGCTTTTTCTCATTGATAATTTAATTTAAACGGCAATTAGAAGAAATACAATCCATTATGGTTCCTTATTCCTTAGCCCTTAGATTGCTAGTTCTTTCATGGGTGTTATAGGCATAGATTATATATATATATATAAGGCGTTGATCATCTCAGATGGTTATTTAATGAAATGTGAAACATGACCCACTTGTGATCAAACCACCTCTCACAAGCTGACGGCCAATTTAATTGTTGTTAACCTAGTTTAAAAAAGAAAAGAAAAGAAACGAAAAAGCTCTCATTAATTCTCTGCATCATTGTATTGACTTTGATATTAATATACTCTGATATATATGATCATTACATTGGTGATGAATTAAAGTTGCGGATCATTTGATTGAGCTAGCCTTTTTCTCCATTTTATTCGACATGGAGACCTACCATGCATCTACGTTCCCCCAAACCTTATTACCTGGGGATCATCATGCACCTAGTTGGGCCCCACAAAATTGCCCTTTCTCTCTCTCTCTCTCTCATACAGGCTTTTTTTTTCCCTTGTCTTAGACTAGTGGCCAGGAGGGGAAAAGGGGAGGTGCCCAACAGAGTTTGAACCTGGTATGTGATATGGGAGTGATTCTGGTATGTCATATCCACCACAACAAGTTGAGATTCCCTCACATACGCCTTTCTAAGTCATGAGTCAAGGAGCACATATGTTTCTAATACCATGGTCTCTAATGTCAAAACCGTGCATGGTTAGGCCTTTCTTATTATGACTTAAAAAACTCACAAAATGTTATTTAAATGGTCTTGGGTTGTCAATTGGCCGGTATAACCCTATGACCAGATAGATCTGGTGTAGATAGCTCCGATCTTGGGTTGTCATGGAATCAAGTTAATAATCTCGAAAAACCCTCTTAGTCCTAGATATGACCACCGTTAAAAAATATGCTCAAAGTCGAAGTACCCATGTTGAAAATTATGGATACGGACCTCATTGTTTAAGACCCGGTTTGGATTCATTTGGGTTTCTTATTGGACCATAATATTATGAATCCAAACCCTTTCCTCTAATAATTAGCATAAATTATAGGTTTTACGAATAAAAGAAAAAAAAAGGCATTTCATCTAAGGTCTTAAGCTTTAAGGTGATAAAATTTGAACCAAGTGATATTATGATTTGCTTGTCAGGAGTGAAACTCCTAATTTGAAGTTCAAAATTGATTCATGGGCATAAATGTATTACTAAGGTGTCAACACTATTCAAGCAAGAGTAGCGTTGACTTTGGCGTTGGCGTGTAATATGATTATTTTACTGACATTATTTTGTTATTTTTATAATCCACATGTAGCTACTCATTCCACCTTTCCCAATAACCAGCAAGTGTCCTGGTGGGATTCACAAGAAGTTCTTACTTTATAAAAGCTTGTTCCTTTTTAAATAATCACAATATTTTATTTATAGAAAAACCTCATCTTACACCTAATGGGTAAACTTTTGATCCATCAAGTAGGCTATTAAAATAGGATTTCTGATAATTTGAATGTGCTAAACTGTTGGATTGACTATAGACTCACAATCAAAATTTGTGGACCATTTTGTCAAGTGATTAGGACACCATATGCAAGTTGTGCGTGTATATTTGCTGGAGAATCTTTCTATTCCACAAAGACCAGTAGTCGGCATTAGGTGAGCATAAGTGCTGCGGGCGGGATTATATAATTATACGAAATGTAAAATAGTTTTTGTATAATATAAAAAAAATAAACCCGAACAATGGCTACCACCCTCATACGAACTTGGTCAAACTCGTCCAACTCGGTCACCATCCAGCCGAGTCAGGGCAAGTCCTACTGACTTCTATCTAAACCTTAGATCTCACCCATCTATTGCCCCAGATTATCAAATTATCACAGCCGTCCATCAGCTGTGGTCCAGCAACTCAATTTCCATAGATACATCATCCTGCCATATGTGGACGTCATGAATAAAAACGGGTTCGTTGTCAACCTTATCACCAAATCATTAGTCCCACAACGACATTAGAATTTTTTTAATAACACTATCGTCTAATCAAACAGTGAAACTTTATTATTCTATGGTGACAACTTGTGTCACTGCTCTTGTGTATTTTTCCGCTGTTTACATGCAAGATATGGGTCTAAAGCTTGTCCTTGTATGCGGACTTTTCCGATGTTAGGTTTGCATACAACATAACTATGTATTATATATTGAGGTGGGGCAAATCCAGAATTAGGGATATGGTGAGGGTTGGCCTTTTAAGCTTAACTTTTTCCAACATGTCGTTACTTGTTAGGCAGTCTTTGACCATTTAGCAAAAGTAGGTCCTTAAGCGGCATCATCATCCTAGTCTGGACTATGGAGCAACCTCCTTTTGAACATTATTGGCATGGAGTAGGGGTGGCAACTCCTGGTGTGACCCACCAACCCAACCCGGTGATTAGGGCTATAAGGGCTGTGGCCCACCTTGATCCCAGCCTACATACATGGACGGCAAAGTAACAGTAACTTTGGACCCAACCTTTTTGTTGGATTTTATCTTGTATTTCTTTTGAGTCAGAAAAGGTTGTCTGAGTTAGCTAAAACCGAGATTCAAAGTTGAAAGTATTTTAATTATTATGTATGGGTTTTTTTTGTGAGCTAAGAAAGCGAGAACTATATATATTGATATATATTGATGTACTATATCCCTAGATCCTAGGAGATTGAGATGAAATCATGATAGATGAATTTTCTCGTTCGTGAACGTAGGCAAGGTTGCTGAACCATGTAAAACTATTGTGTTCATGTGTGCGATTGTTTGATGGTGTGATTGTATGTGTTCAACGTGATTGATCTGTCGATCGCGGGTAGCTTATCCCAACAAGTGATATCAAAGTTCCAGGTCACGGGTTTGAGTCGCGGGAGCATTATCATGAGAGGGGATTGTTAGGCAGAAGCATGCTATAATACTGCTCCCTGCAACTGCTCTAAAAACTGACCCACCGGGGCAATGTCAAATGCCATATACCTTAAAATATTGAGTTGTGCCTCTACCATCACCAATTGATTTTAGTAGGAGTAGTAGCTCAACGAGTGCATATGATCCTACAAATGGTATCAGAACGAGGTGGAGATCAATTGGGCTTTGTGATTGACTGATCAGTTTGATCTCTTGGTGTGTTGAACGCCGTGGTTGGAGGAGATAAGCAGAAGTCACAAATGGTCTTAATGAGGAAGATCCAACGTCTCTCACATGCGCAGTCATCTGGAGAAGATAGGTAGATGTTGCGGTTCTTATCAGGATCTAACCTCTCTCCCCTATGCAGCCATCTCACCTAAGTAGAAAACTAGATTGAGTTTTTCTCGGAGAAGATATGTGGGTTGTAATCAGAGAGAGAACAATCTCATTGCAGAAATTAGAAAAAGAGATCTGCGATTGCAGGTTTCTATAGCAGAACCCAGTTTCGCCAGAGAAGGAGGTTCGTTTGGGTTCTGTGGCTAAAATAGAGTAGTAGTCTCCGTTTGATTGGTTTTGAGAAGGGTTCCACTGATTGTTGCCTGGAAAAAGCAACGGCGACAACACTGTTGCCGTCGCCGATTAGAAACCCTCGTCGTTGCTGCCGCCTGAGCAGAAAAAAAATGAAAGAAAAGGCAGTGCTGTTGGATATCATGGGTGGTGGCCCACATGACCACCACTCACTTTGATTTATTCAAAGTGAATATCTTCCCATTAAAGCCACGTTCCTGGAAACTCTCCAGTCGTGCGATAATGGAAGGCTTTCCGTTGATGGGGAGAAAAGCATTAACGAAGTCTATAAATGGCTTGGGAACTCTCTCATCTTCACATATACACAATTACTGCTTGGCATACTTATCAATCAGCAGGCATTACGAGAAGACTGAGAGAGTTAAAGTTGC
This sequence comes from Sextonia rubra, assembly GCA_037013555.1. Taxonomy (NCBI): domain Eukaryota; kingdom Viridiplantae; phylum Streptophyta; class Magnoliopsida; order Laurales; family Lauraceae; genus Sextonia; species Sextonia rubra. The sequence goes on from JASUAD010000001.1 coordinate 131,950,641, forward strand.
GGATCTCCTCTTCGTTTCGCGATGGATTCAGGTATGCCCAATATTGGTTGTCTTTTATAATACAAATCAATCCGTCAGAATGCAAATCTAATCCGTTAAAGTTTTTCCTAAAGGGCCATTTTAACTTATAATTGGTATTAGAGCCTCGGATTTCTATTGATAGGGTTGGATTTGCATCAAGGGGGTTTACAGTTTACAGAAATTTAAAAAAAAAAATTTTTTTTGAAACTGTCGGACGGCGACATCACTGCAGAGCCGGACTGGGCACTGCGCGGCGGCTGCGCAGTCGGGCGCGGCTGCGCTCGGCGCAGTCGGGCGCTGTTGCGCGCAACGCCCAGTTTTTGGAAGAAACCGAGCAACACAACACAGCCCAATCTTCTTGCAGAAACAGAGCAAGACAACAAAAAAAAAAAAAAATTTAAAGTTAGATCGCAGCGCAGTGGGGTGCTGCGCTGCAGTGGAACCGGCAAGGGCGCTGCGCTGTAGCGGCGCAGCAGAGCGGCAACGCCCAAGAATAAAAAATAATAATAAATTTTCTATTGCCGCCGGGAACAGCCGGCGACATTTTCGGCCGGCGCCGTGGGAGCGCCGGCAGTTCGCTGCGGCCGAGGCTGTAGGCGTCAGAGGTGTGACGAACCGGTAAAAGGGCACTCGGTTTTAACCGATTGCCCCATTATCGGGAGGTTAAGGATGAACTGATCGGGTCAGGTCGGTTCGACCTGACTCAACCCGACTTAATTAACCCAGTCCATTGTTTATAAGGACAGGTCGTTTTGGATCTGACCCGGTTAGGTTTATTAAAGAAAAGGAACTGGGTTAACGGATTCGACCCGACCTGACCCGACTGATCCGGCATGTGTTCTGTGTGGTCAGGTCAGTTCGACCCGACCTGACCCGACCCGAATTAGACCCGGTCCATTTTTATAAGGACAGGTCAGTTTAACCTGACCCGATCCAACCCGAACGGACCCGGTTCATTTCTATAAGGACAGGTCAGTTTGACCTGACCCGATCCGACCCGAACCGACCCGGTTCATTTCTATAACGTCAGGTCAGTTCGACCTGGTCTGACCCGACCCACTGGCCTGGCCTGGTTTGAATAAATAATTATATTTATGTGTTTTTTGAATAACTGGGTTATTATGAAAGTGATCTGCTCCGATCAGAACCGTCCAATTGATGCATTTAAATACACCAATCATTCTGATAGGACTGAATAATTTAAATATCATCAGATCAAGGCCAGATCAAGGAAAAATGAACGATCGAAATCGTATTTTGATCATTACGGACACATATGATATCAGATTTTCGATCTGTTTCTTTCGTTGTGTCCCTTATAATAAGATCTATCATATTACTGATTTTAATTCCTAATTGAATGTTTCAATATTGATATCATGCATGTTTCACTCATTCAAATTCATGTTTCCGCTTATCGTTTACATGATCCATGTTATTTTTGAGTTATATTTGTCACATGCATGCATGCTTGATGACTAAATTAGTATAAATTTCAAACTTATGATAGATTGATTAAAGAAAAATTATTATTGTGATATCAATGGTCCGATCAATGTTCATCTGTACAACTAATTTTAGGGAATCTCATTTTCACAATAATATAATAATTGTTAAAGTTAGGTTTTCCCTAAGTGTTTAGATTTAACAATATTAAATGCTCAATTAAATTAAAAATAGAACATCAGAATCGTTTAAATCATAAGAAGACTAAAATTAGTGTCATAGGTTTCAATTATGAGTTAACTAGGTAGTCACCAAAGTGGCCCAGTTATGATGAAACTCATGCTTCAATTATTGAATTAGAGATACCATAAATGACACTAAAATTACAACTTCACTTAAAAGATAGATAATCGACCCAAAGGAGTTTATCTTTCGATTATTTGGAGATTGGGATAAAACACATTAAAGATGTTTTGTGAATTCGTGTTGATCTATGCCCAAAGGTGGGATCTCACTTATTCACTTAATAAATTGTGGTTTTATCAAATAAACGAGAATAATAAATTTAACATGTTACATTTGACCCAAAGGTTATTTGTAATGATGTAAAACTATTATTTCTGTTGTAAGTTTCCCTTTAAATTCAAAACATTATAGAATTGTGAGAATAATAGTTTATCTCTTCTTTTACAACATCTTCCTCCAGATCCTTGTCTATTCCCTCATGCTTAGGAACTATTCCTTCATTAGACGGATCAAACTACCCTGACTGGTTAGACATGCTGTCATTAACCATAACTTTTCTAGACTTAGAAATGGCTTTAGATGAACCCATGCCTCCTGCGCCTACCGAACAGAGCTCTGAATATGAAAAGGCAAAATATGATCAGTGGCACAAATGTGATAAAAAATGCCAAAAGATTATTATGACTTCAGTTTCTAAGAGTATTAGGGGATCGCTTGATCAAGGAAAACATGCCAAGGAACTCTTAGATGAAATTAAGTCACAATTTGAAGTGACAGACAAGGCATTAGGTGCCACCTTAATGAATAAATTGATTAACATGCAGTACGATGGGATAAAGGGAGTTAGGGAACATATCCTACTCATGTCCAACCTAGCATCAAAATTAAAGGATGTTGACATGAGTATTTCCGATGGATATTTGATCCAATTCATTCTGGACTCCCTTCCCCCTGCATTTAGCCCATTTAAAGTAACATACAATCAGAGCTCTAGTCGGTGGACCATTACTGAGTTGATCGCACGATGTGATCAAGAAGAGAGGAGGCTTAAAGCTGAGGGGCAACTTCAGGTAAACTTTGTCTCCCATGCTAAGGGCAAGAAAGGTCCTAGAAAATTCAAAACTAATGCCAACATGCCCAAGGTAGATCCGAAAGGTAAGAAACCGGTAAAGAGTAAGGGAAAGAAAGGATCCGAAAAATGTCAATTTTGTGGCAAGAAAGGACATTTCAAGAAGGACTGCCTCAAAAGGAAGAATTGGTTTGAGAAAAGAGGTAAGCAAAGAAAATTATCTCTTGTATGTGAAACCAATATTATTGATGTCCCATCCAATACATGGTGGGTCGACTCTGGTGCAACCGTTCACATTTCTGGTTGTATGCAGGGATTCCTTTCAACCCGGAGGCCAAGTGATGGAGAAAGAGCCATCGTTATGGGAAACCGGAAGGAGTCAAAGTCGAGGCAGTAGGCACGTATAGGCTGGTGCTAGATACAGGATTTGTTCTGGATCTGCCGAACACCTTTTATGTTCTGGATATTTTCCAAAATCTGATTTCTATTTCAAAGTTGGATGTAAAAGGATTTGTGTTTAACTTTGATCAAGGATCTTTGAAACTTTTCCACAATAATATAATGATTGGTAGTGGTTTATTATGTGATGGCTTGTATAAGTTAAGGTTAGATACTTTATACACACAATCACTAACTGCACACCATGTTACTTGTGGGATGAATGTTGGCATAAAGAGAGGACTAATAAAAGAGAACTCCCCTAAGTTGTGGCATAAACGGTTAGGACACATCTCGAAAGAGAAGATATTGAGATTGGTGAAAGACGGGTTATTACCAACCATTGATTTCACTAATTTCGGTGTCTGTGTTGACTGTATTAAAGGAAAACAGACACAAACAGTCAAGAAAACTGCCACACGAAGTTCTGAACTCCTGCAGTTAATTCATATGGATGTTTGTGGAAAAATAGATATACCTTGTTTTACAGGAGAACAATATTTCATCACATTTATAGATGATTACTCACGTTTTGGTTTTGTCTATCTCATTAAAGAAAAGTTTGATTCTTTGACTATGTTCAAAATATTCAAAGTAGAAGTGGAAAAACAATTAGATAGAAATATCAAAATTGTGAGATCAGATCGAGGTGGTGAGTATTATGGTAGGTACACTGAAACAGGTCGTAATCCAGCCCCGTTTGCTAGATTCCTAGAATCCGAAGGTATTGTTGCCCAATATACAATGCCTGGAACACCTTAGCAGAATGGAGTGGCTGAAAGAAGGAATAGGACTTTTTTAGATATGGTTAGGAGTATGGTTAGCAATACATCGTTACCTGCATTTATGTGGGGTGACGCACTAAAGATGGCCATGTATATTTTAAACAGAGTTCCTACTAAAGCAGTTCCTAAAACTCCTTTTGAGTTATGGACTGGGAGGAAACCCTGCTTAAACCATTTTCGAGTTTGGGGACGCCCATCTGAAGTGTGGGTTTATAACCCATAAGAAAAGAAGTTAGACCCTAGAATAGTAAGCGGATATTTTATTGGATATCCAGAGAGGTCTAAAGGGTATCGATTTTACTGTCCTAATCATTCAATAAGAATAGTTGAGTCCAATAATGCTAAGTTTTTGGAGAATCATGAAAACAGTGGGAGTTCTGAGGCTAGAAATATTGAATACAAGGATATTAGAAATGAGTCTCAATCCTCTTCTCAAGGTGGATTAATGATTCCACTTGATATAGAGGTTTTCCCAAAACGATCTATTATTCCGATTCCTCAAGATACACAACCAACTTTTGAAATACAGTCACCTGTTATTGAAGAACATCCAGAGGAATTGAGAAGGTCAACTTGTATGAGAAAACCAGCTATTTCAGATGATTATATTGTGTATCTCGAAGAATCAGATATTGGAATTAAAGAAGATCCAAAGACTTTTAGAGAGGCAGTAGAAAGTAAAGATTCTGATAAGTGGTTAGACGCTATAAATGAAGAGTTAGAATCCATGTTTATAAATGAAGTTTGGGATCTCGTTGAACTACCTGAAGGGTCCAAAACAGTTGGTTGTAAATGGGTCTTTAAGACCAAAAGGGACTCTAAAGGGAAAGTTGAACGATTTAAGGCCCGACTTGTAGCTAAAGGATTCACTCAGAAAGAAGGTATCGATTATGACGAAACCTACTCTCCGATGTCTAAGAAAGATTCATTTAGAATTGTTATGGCACTTGTAGCTCATTATGACCTAGAGCTATATCAGATGGATGTAAAAACTGCCTTCTTAAATGGGAATCTAGATGAAGAAGTGTATATGGAACAACCGGAAAGATTTGTTCAACGAGGTAATGAAAGGAAACTGGTTTGTAAATTAAAGAAATCGATATACGGACTAAAACAAGCTTCCAGACAATGGTACTTAAAATTTAATCATGTTATTACATCTTTCGGTTTTACCGAAAATCCAGTAGACCATTGTATGTATCTCAAGGTCAGTGGGAGCAAATTTCTTATTTTAGTCTTGTATGTAGATGATATTTTACTAGCCAGTAATGACCTAAGTATGATTCGAGAAACTAAAATATATCTTGAGAATAATTTTGACATGAAAGATATGGGTGAAGCAACCTTTGTATTAGGAATCGAGATATTTAGAGATCGATCTTGAGGATTACTTGGGTTGTGTCAAGAAGCCTATGTCAAAACTATTCTCAAACGTTTCCGAATGGAAAGTAGCAGACCACAAAATGCACCTATTACTAAGGGAGACAAGTTTAGTAAGGATCAATGCCCCATGACTGACTTAGAAAAGTTAGAAATGAATAAATATCCCTATGCAGCAGCAGTAGGATGTCTAATGTACCTACAGACTTGCACGAGGCCAGACATTAGCTTTGCAGTCGGAATGCTCAGTAGATATCAAAGTAATCCCGGTTTGCCTCATTGGGTAGCTGTCAAGAAAGTGATGCGTTACCTCAATGGAACAAGAAGATATATGCTCACATATCAAAGATCCAATCAACTGGAGGTCATTGGATATTCAGATTCAGACTTTGCTGGATGTCTCGATACAAGGAGGTCAACATCAAGTTACATTTTTCTGTTGGCCGGCAGGGCAGTATCGTGGAGGAGTGCAAAGCAGACGCTAATCACTCCATCTACATTTGATGCAGAGTATGTGGCATGTTTTGAAGCCACAGGTCACGCATTATGGATGCGTAACTACATCATGGGACTTGAAATTATGGGCAGTATGTCTGAACCGATAAAGATTTACTGCGACAACGACGCTGCTAGGCGTTTCGCTCAAAATGACAAGTGTTCCAGTAAATCAAAGTATCTGGAAGTAAAGTATCTTGTACTCAAAGAGAAAGTGCGAGATCGTTTAGTGTCAGTTGTTGGAGCTCCATCGAAGCTCATGATTGCTGATCCATTGACAAAGGCATTGGCGCCAAAGGATTTTAAAGACCATGTAATAAATATGGGCTTGAATGAAATGCCTTGTAAAAGTCAATGATGTATGACACTTAATATATTGATCAAATACAGAAACGATTTTGCAATTCTTACTTTGTTATAGGCTCACATGTGGTAATTGTAAAATAAAGTAGGAATATAAAAGCATTATGACATTACAGTTCCCATTAAAGTAAGTCATATTAAAGATACTTATTAAGTGCTGGATTAGGCGAGAATATTAATGTTGTGATTGTGGAAGGAAGCATATCACTTAAGATGTGTAACCGCTACAGTTCGCATTAATAGACTAACCTTATCACAGATTAAAGGATCTTAACATTAAAGTTACATGAAAACCGGTCTTTTCAAATGATGCGCATCAGTTAGAGTTATTTCTTTCAAAGTCTTTTCTTATATTTGCAACAGTTTTATAAAATAAACAGGAATTAATGGTGGTCATATGGACCAAGTGGGAGATTGTTGGATATCATGGGTGGTGGCCCACATGACCACCACTCACTTTGATTTATTCAAAGTGAATGTCTTCCCATTAAAGCCACGTTCCTGGAAACTCTCCAGTCGTGCGATAATGGAAGGCTTTCCGTTGATGGGGAGGAAAGCATTAACGAAGTCTATAAATGGCTTGGGAACTCTCTCATCTTCACATATACACAATTACTGCTTGGCATACCCATCAATCAGCAGGCATTACGAGAAGATTGAGAGAGTTAAAGTTGCGGATCTCCTCTTCGTTTCGTGATGGATTCAGGTATGCCCAATAGTGGTTGTCTTTCATAATACAAATCAATCCGTCAGAATGCAAATCTAATCCGTTAAAGTTTTTCCTAAAGGGCCATTTTAGCTTACAAGTGCCACTTGTTACAACATTTCAATCGCTAAGAACTAGAGAAGACGACCTTTGCAGGAATCTCTATTTCCAATGCTGCTGTTGTCACTAGATTGTAGTCCGCGGTCTACGCTGCCAACCGTTCTCGCCGTTCATCGCTAACGAAGAAAATAGGGTTGCAATTGCATGTTTTTGTTGCAGAAGCGAAACGAGAGACATGGAAAGGAGATGAGATCTAGGGCCTGGGTTCTGCCCGGCCAGGTCGAAGTTGGGTTAGTTTGGAACTGACCGGTTAGGCAGCAAGCCCAGTAGCAATTCAGTTCAGGTCGGTTTGGTTTAGGTCAGACCTGACCCCTGCGCAGAGTCCAACTGAGTGCAGTAGGTGGAGAGTGACGTTAGCAGAGTACGTTAAAAGCAATTTAACCGGATCAATTGCTGAGTTTGTTTCTGCAAAATCTTGATCGGCCGGTGTTCAATCAGAGATCCATTTGATTTATGCGTATGCAAAAAAAGATTGACAGTTCAACGGTCAATAGGGAAGTTTGACCAATCAGAGCGTAGAAAATTATTTATGCAATATCGAAGCCATCTAGAGTTGAATTTTAAATCCTTTTCTTCCAACGTGCTTGCAATAATGAGATCTACAAAGCAGACAGAAAATGTTGGTAGTTTGATAGGCAAAAATTTATGGGACTAAAGAAACTGATTGATTCATGATGATAGCAATGAATTCAAGCATCATAACCCAGATTAAAGTGTTTGATTGAGAAACAACTTCAGGGATTGGCAAGAAAGAATCTTAGGCTGCATGACACAGCAATGGTTGAAATGTGCTACTTGATGTCATGGACGTGAGATTGCTCCGAAACCTTGGGAAAGCTCGAACGCTTGCACATGATGGTCCATCTGTGATGGAAATCTTAGATCCGCAATGGAGGGATCGGGGGTGAAAAAATGTGCTAAAGTGGAAATAAAAGCAAAAGAATCAGAACCAAAAGGAGGAAGTGTGTAAGAAAGTTGTAATTCAAATGATGTTGTATCACTTTCAGTCACTATAGGTATGAGTCAGATTGGTGATTCATGGTATTGGAATTCAGATTCTTCCTATTACTTGTTCGAGTAGATATTCGTTTGATGCAAATAACTCTTATTGTTGATAGATCGATTCTTACAGAAGAGAATGCAAATTGATGAACATTTAAGATAAGAGTGGTAAAGATTCGGGTGTATGATGAGATTATTCGAACCCTAATGAATGTGATGGATGTTCCATGTTAATAAAGGAATTTGATTTCTTTGGATGTCTTAGAGTTCAATGGCTGTAAGTGCACTGTGGTAAATGGAGTTACAAGGTGGAAAAATGGAACACTGGTCATTATGGATGGTCAGAAATTTCTACAAGTTGAAAGGGGATGCTTTTTTAGGTTGAGCAGTAAAGGAGACACCAAATAACAGAGGTGGAAATACATGGTTCAGGTGGAATTAGATACGACGACATGATGGGTCTTCGATGATATCATTTAGTGAAATTCTAATAAGACATGAACAGAGGTGATTTTTTTGAAAAAAGCAATCCAACTCAGGTTAGAGTAAGCCAGTTTAGCTTTAGGTCATTGGTTCATACCTAAGCCACATGTGCATTGCCCAACCCACCGAAATAGGTTAGAATTGGATGGTTGTAGGTTTGAAGAGAGGAACACCGAAATAGAGACAGAAAGAAGGATTCACAAGATACCAGTAAAATCCGGATTCGGAGAGGTCTTCAATTTTGTCTTGAATGATGGAAGTTAAGTTCATTGTGTTGCAAGGATACATGCATGTGACAACAAATGGATAGCACTTCAGAGGTTCAAGACATGAGTGTTGAGGTCAAAGGAGGTAACTGTGAAAAGTCTCAAGTCGGTTTGGGCTTAATCGACACCGGACAATGATGAGATTGTTTGCGCACTCGAGATAGCGGCTGCATGTGCTGCACTAGGTTATAACATGTGCGGAAGCATACCTTTCAGTGAGATACAAGAAATATCAAGTTGGTTTAAACTTGATTGATATCAGATAACACTGAGATTGTCTGTGCATCCGAGCTAGGGGGTGCATAAGTTGCGCTATATTGTAGCATATGCTGCGGCATATCTTTCAGTGATGTACGGGAAGTGCTAATTCAACATGTTGGAGTGTTAAAGAAAAAAGATTATGCCATTGATGTAGTAACGTATCATTTAGCAAGGTACGTGAAGACATTACTGGATATCTTAAGGTAACTTTGAGGATTTGTGAAATCCAAGCTAAGGTGAAGATTATTGAATTTTATCTTGTATTCCGATTTAATCAAATTGGTCATCTTAGTTAGTTAGAATTGAGGTTTAGGGTTTGAGATATTTTAGTTATTATGTACAGGTTTTCTTATTGGCTAAAAAAAAAAAGAAAAAGAAAAAGGAAACTATATATATTATTTATATTATTGTACTATAACCTTAGATCCCAGGGGATTAAAATGGAATTAAGATAGATAAATTCTCTCATTTGTGGATGTAAGTAAGATTGCCAAACTATGTAAAATTGTTGTATTCATATGTGATTAGTTGATAGTGTGATTGTATAAATTCATCATGATTGATCTATCGATCATTGGTAATTTCTATTGTGCTGCTTTTCCTAACACATTTGGCAGCCTTACTGAGAAGTGTAACAAATAACATTGTATTGACAATATTGATGTTAATTGGATGATTTCAAACTTCACGTTTTTCAGGGTTACTATCGAGACAATCATTATATAAATATTTAAAAAATAAAGACTATCATGATTGTAGACGGGATGGGTTGTACTTGTGCCAGGCCCAAGCTGTCCAAGTGCAACCCGTTTATTTTGCTCAGACCCAGATCCATCCACGAGCAAGTTAATTGCCCAAACCCATAGAATCAGATAAGGTTCATTTGCATTAATTTGTCAGCTTGGGCTAGACCATCTAGTTGGTTCTTTCATGGCACTGGCCTAGAAAAGGGGACTAGTTTCAGCCCATATCCCAAAACTCGAGCCTAAACCCCCTCAAAGCAAAGTCGTAAAACTAGGTTGGATTTGGGTCAAGCCCTTGGAGCACCTAGACCTGCAGTCCAGCACCCTAATTGCTTAACCCGGAGCCAAATCTGAACAGGAAACCCATACGGCCACACCCCTGCCCAAGCTTTTTTACCCCCTCAACCTGTGCTCCCAAACTAAGCTTATCTTTTTATCCAATGAACTCTTCCAAAATTTTATGTCATGCGTCAAATAACAAAAACGTTTTGGTTCATCTGTCCAGTAGAAAATTCTGTGAATGGGTCCTCTATAGCACTGTATCATTAAAAAAAAAAAAAAAAGAAAGCTTGATTTCTGTTGTCCCTGATGAGTATCTCCACAATGACTTGACTTTTGTGGGACAAGGCCAAGCTCCGAATTGACTCGGTCCAAAGCCCATTATAGCATCCCACTTTGTCAGAGCCTGCCAACTAATCCAAGCCGTGATTACCAATTCGTGTTTTTTTTTCTCCAAATCTGCGCAGTGTGTCAATAACTACTCATTAAAAGGACAATCACTATCCAAACCACCTTATCTTGATTTAAAATCCTCTCCCGTCCACATTCATCAAAAAGCCTCAGGAGTCTAATCGTATTTGTCTGCTTTTGGAGAAATTAGGACGGTTTTAATGTAGTGGACCACCACGTATAATATACCAAAAAAGAGAACGATGTAACATCAATCGTTTTAATGCAGGTGGGCGCCGCGCTGCGCCGGGCGGCCTCAGTTCAGTGTCAGGACCATTAAAGCATCGTGCCCAATGTCTAGATCAACAAAATGGGCCCCATATTGAGGTATTCAACGCTTGTCTAATGGTTCACTGTAATTTCCATGTATAAGAACAGAGATGCATGGGCAAATTGAGATAACAGGATTGAACTGGAGACCGGAGCAGAGTAACACTACTTCAAAAGACAACCAATTCATTTTCACGTCAAGCCTGTTTCAAAGTAACACGCAACAAAATACAAAAGGAAGCCTCACAGATGTTAAAAACAGACACAAACTGCCGAAAACTTCAAGCCTACTACCTGATTTGAGATGCTCATACAGTCTTCACCAAAGCAGACCTGATAATGTCTAAAAACTCAGGCTGACAAAATACGGATAGAAGAGAGTCAGCTGAATGTGAACAGAAAATAAAGGAGAAAAGGAAGATCGACCACAGAATTGATCCATGTAAAAGTAGAACCTTTAGAGAAGCTCCGCCAACAAGAAATCCATCAACATCGGGCTGCGCCGCCAGTTCTTTGCAGTTTGAACCATTAACAGAACCTGCAGTATTTGTTGGTTGGTAGTGCCATCAGCAGTTCATTGAATAGTGGATTAAATGAAGGGGATGGAAAGGCCAGGGCTTCCATGATGAAGACTTTAGAAGAGTATAGATCATGATTAGAAGAGTTCATTTAATTGCAATGAATGGTCAAGGAGAAGCTTCTTTTTTGGCATTTTCCTACGGCTCGAATGGGAAAGCTGGATCAGTCAAATGGATAAGGGTGAAAGGCCAGTGACGGATATACAAGTGATTGTCAATTTTTCTCCACTTGATGAGAAAAGTCTCCCAGTCCCCACCCTCTTCTCCCCTACATGAGAAAAGTCCCCAGTCCCCACCCTCCCTCTCATGTGAATATTAATTCCAAAACATGTTGGAAAACTTTGTGGCTTTTCACCCTATGGAATTCAACCTCACCATTGACCTTCCACATCAGACCCTTTCCAGCCCCTGCACTTCTCTAAAGTCATACCAAAATGCCACACATCATATAAAAAATGCCCACTTGCCTTGAGCTGCTTGAATGTGCATGCATTCTTTTTTTTTTTTTTTTTTTGGATAACATGTGCATGCATTCTTGTTGATTTCTTTAAAATGGAAAAAAAGAACACCAGTAATAAAGATCAAAATGTCAAGAGAATCAAATTTCCTTACTGTAATTAATTACCTAAGCATTGTTTTTCTTTAGGGCTCAATTTTTTCGGGCAATTGAATTCCAAGGAATTCTAAGACATATTTCTAAAAGTGGTTAAAAGTGAAGAAACAAAGGTGAATATCCAAAAAATAGCAATCAAATCATCTCTCCCTTTCATAGAAAATGAATCAAGCGAGATGTGAAATGAATACCCAGTCATCACCCTAGTAATTCAAATCCTAGGAAAATCACGATCCCACTACATTTTTTTCTTATGTCCTTCATCATTCACCTTTTACCTCTTTAGCAATCCTTTTGTTGAAGCCCATTTGACCACTAAATCCTATGCATTCAATTCCCAGGAAAGTAAATGGGTACTAAGGAAAAAGTCCTCGGTTACTCGATAATTGAAGCCACTTTTTGCTTGAATCCTTCAAGTTAAGAGGAATAAAAAAATCTTCATTAATCGACCACCACTACTTTCCCAGGAAAATGAACTGTCCTGAGATGACTAATCTTTCAGTAAGTGCAACCTTTTGTTCTGGTTTCCCATCTTAGTTTAAGGGATTTGACTTTTTTTCTCAAGGTAAACTACAATCCCAGCAAAAGGTAGAAAATCAAGGATTTTCCTTCTGTGCAAGCAAACAGTAGTATTTAAGGGATCATGCCTCAAGCTTCAGTTGCCACTTTCAAATTAACTTGAATGTAAGCTACAATCGTCAAATTAAAAACACTTTTTTAAAACTCATTATCACGTAACTCTTGAAAAGGTCAAGATTTAGTCAAAAGTCAGTTGACTCAGTAGATCAGCATAGATGGTGTAAAAACTCAGCGAAATTTTAGCAAACTTTATTAAAAAGATTCATATAATTTGTTTGTTTTTATACATTTTTATATCATTTTCTATATGCATGACTCGACCAAGTTTTGGTTCAATCTTCGAGTTGATTTAGTGACCTTCAAAGTTGAGAAAAAGTTATCGAGGACACTGCTAAAAACACAGCTTATAACAGTTTATTGAAACCACATGATCATTAGTTATTTAAAATTTATAAAATTAACAAGAGAGGAAGACTTTTATAGGAAATTCAAAATATAAAATACACAGCTTCAATGACTCTACAGTATCTTCTGACAGAACATTCCAAAATAGGTAAGCGGCACTGTTCCAGATTATTTAAGCCTAAAAAAATCCACTGGCAATTTTCTATCAGGAGAGCTTTGAAGAGGTAGTAATGTCATGTGTCAAATTGTTTAAACCTACCTAGTACCTAATGCACATGCACAACCATTTATATAAAACGATCTAGCATATCAACCATCCACTAGTATTTAGCTTAAGGTCAAATGGTCAATCATCAAACATCCACTGCCAGAAGCAACTCAATATCTTACCTGATAGGGAGGTACAAATTAAAGACAATAATGATCTGTTAAGGTTAGGATTAGATGGTAAATTTAAAATAGGTTTGAATTTGAGTCATGATTAGATTAAGTTTCCTATTTTATCTTATTCACCAGTAGCAAGTATGGATGTTTCTGTCAGTGAAAATGAAAACAGTAAATTTATGAAAAAGGAGCCACTAAAGTTTCTTCATGGTATAGAAGACATGGTCGGTAGCTATGTTAAAATCATGCCAGCCATGATCCTACACCCTTCCGCTACCGTAAAATGATTGCACCATTTTCCTTCTCTCACTCGCATAGGTTTTTTTTTCTTTTTTTCAAATAAAAAACAAAACCTATTTCAACTCTGTCATCTAATCCCAATATTACAAATCATTATTACCTCCAATTTGTGCATCTCAATAATACCCAAAGATGGGATTAACTTGATATCTTTATGGATATATGATGCAGGCCATCATCATAATGGGCCCCGATTGAAAGTCTACACCCGCAGGCCCAAAACATAGTAGAATTGTAGTAGGATTATATTAATAGTAATTGTTTGATTTTGGCAAGTCCAGTTGGATTTGATTCCAGTTGGATTTGATTTAGGATTTCTTATCTGTTTAGAATTAGGTATTTCCTTTCTTAGAGAATGTTTTAGTTATAAATAAAGGTTGTAATCTCTTCAAGAGATATAAATTTTGATATTGAATAAAGTTTTGGGCATTGGTTCTCAGTTGAGAGAGTTATTTGTCTTTGGTGAGACACCTAGACAATTTATCCCTAAGCCTTTTGGCTTGGAGATTAGCCCGTTGGCTAATCTTCTTCCCCTGCGCTGCTTCAATTGGTATCAGAGCCGAAGATCCACGTTCGGATCGCCGTCTGATCGCCGATTCGACGTTCCCGTGCACGCGTGTGCTTCAGTTTCGTTCGTCTCTTCCCCTGCGCTACTTCCTCTGTTCACCCCACTCCCGCGACCCCTTCCATAACCCATCGCGAAATCGGAGCCCTCACCCGAGCCCATTCCCTTCCCGGCACCCTACTCCCCACACCCCTCCATCGGAACCCGCACCCGAACCCCTCCCCTACCCGGATCCCCAACCCCCCCCCCCTGGTTGCTGTCCACCGTCCCCATGCCACAGCACGCGCTGTCAGAAGCAACTGCCGACAGCAGCAGCCGACCGCACGCCAACAACCGCGACCGTCTTCTCTCTCCCTCGCCGGCAGAACCCATCCCAGATTCAACATCTCTCTCTCTCGCCGGCAGAACCCATCCCAGATTCAACAAAAAAAAAAAAAAAAAAAATACACACAGAAAGAGCATCCGCCGAAACCCGACAGAGACGAAGCGGACGCCCTCTCCCTCTCCATCGCCGGCTGCCTTCGCCTCACAGAAACAGCGACCCACCGTCAGCAGCAGCGGCGGCTTCCAGATCTCTGTGACCGGTGACTTCCACCGCCGCTAGGGTCTCTGTGCTTCGTGCGCCAGATTCAGATCCACCGCCATCGCCCCCCCTGTCATCTCTCTCTCCCTCGCCGGCAGCAATCCACCATCGCCCGTGGTAGTTTTCTCTCTCTCCCTCGCCGGCAGCGTCTCCGTTTCCTGCAAACAGGTTCTTCCCTTCTTTCTTTCGTTTTTAACCTTCTTCTCGTTACTGTAGCAAGAGGACAGAAAACAAAAATCCATCTTCTTGTTCGTTACTGTAGCAGTACGAGGAAAGTTTTAATCAGTTTGGGCCAAAACTGACCCGACACCCACCCCAGTCCACCCCAGTCTACCCACTTTTGAAACAGTCCGGGTCTGACCTGACCCAGACTTGACAGGCCTGTCCTACTTCAGCCCAGGCCCACAGCAGCTGTTCAGCCCAGGCCCACTCCGGCCCAGGCCCACTCCAGCCCAGGCCCACTCCAAAAAAAAAAAAAAAAAAAAACTTTTGTTTCCTTTGCTTCCTATACGCAATGTCAACCCGCAGCGGTCAGTCATATCGGGGCAGATTTTCGGATCATCAGCGAGATGCTATGTTAATAGAGTTGTCGGAAAGAGTACATGCATTGGAAGAATTGTCCCGCGGTTCACAGAAGCCCCCTGCCGCCGAAGCATCCTCTAGCGCTGGAAACCAACAAAATTCCGGCCGACCAGCAGAAACAGGCCCGCACGAATCTATGCATGATTTCGTTCAGCGTCTTCTTACTGAAAAAGACCCTGCAGACGCACCTGCTGCACCAAAATTTGATGATATCACTAAGCGCGTCAAAATTGATATATCGGATTTCTCTGGCCGTCTCAATCCAAAGGCTTTCATTGATTGGCTCAATTCCCTCGAAGATTATTTCTCTTGGTATCATATGGATGATGCACAGCGTGTTGCCTTTGTCAAAGTCAAACTGAAAGGGTCAGCACGTATTTGGTAGCACAGCGTTGAGCACAATAATCTTGTCATGGGACGTCCTGCTATTACCAAATGGGATGATATGCGTGAAAAGCTTGAAGGTAAATACTTGCCCTCCAATTATTTAAGTCTCCTTCAGCAAGAATATTTTGTTTTCAAGCAAGGCACCTTATCACTGGATGAGTATACAGAGAAGTTCAATGATTATGTTATCCGGTGTAAAATTCAAGATGATGATTTCACGCTAGTCAACCGGTACAGAACAGGTTTGCGAGAAGAAATCAGACGTGAAGTCCTCATGCATGATTTTGAAACTGTTGATGATATTTATAACAAGGCAAAACGGGTTGAGCTAGAATTGCGGTCCTCCACTTTGAGACGATTTGGTTCTCAAGTCGGGGAGTCAACGACTCGTCGAACCCCCGCCTTTCAGAATACTAAAGGTTATCCACCCACTCAAAATAATCCTCAATATAATCGTGCTCCTCCACCAGCGGGTTTTCGTCCACCTCCAAAACCGCAGCACAATCACCCCAATCAGCGTCCTTTTGCTCAAAATCAAAAGGGGACAGTGCCACAGGAGCAAGATATGCGGAATCGTGGACCTCCTCGTCAAGATCGACGAACTGATGGTTGTTATCAATGTGGACAACCAGGACATTTTGCTAATGCATGCCCTCAAGTTCGCAATCTTTATTATTGCGATGAAGATCCTTATTCGTCTGAAGACTATGATGAGCATCTTGAGATGGAGCCTCCTCCTGACCATTTCCAATCAGAAGCTCAGCCAGATCCACAGCTAGAGGCTCAATCTGATCCTTCTCCTCATGCCGCTACCGGTGCAGAAGAAGGTGGTCCTGTTCTTATTATACGTCGGCTTCTCCTCACCAATGAACAAGAAGAAGCTGATTGGCGACGTACTTCAATCTTCAGGACACGCGTGAGATGCAAAGGTAAGTTATGCAATTTAATTGTTGATGGAGGTAGTGCTATGAATGTTGTTTCACAGGAAGTAATCACGAAGCTCAATTTGCCTACTGAAAAGCACCTAAAGCCTTACAAGGTCGCTTGGGTAGATGATCATTCAATCCCTGTGACCCATCGATGCTTGGTTCACTTTAAAATTGGCATATATGAAGATGATATATGGTGCGATATTATTCCGATGAATATTGCTCACATTCTGCTTGGCCGACCTTGGTTATATGATCGAGAGGTACATACTGATCAGAAAAGGCACATTCATTCTTTTAAATGGAAAGGACAAGTGGTGGATCTTCTCCCATTGCCGCCATTAGCATCTTCACCGACAGTTTCTACCACCCCATCAAACCCTCATGTTCTCTCTATGCGGAGGTTTGAAATGGAAAGCAAAGACCAAGGAGTTGTTTATGCTCTTGTGCCTAAAGAAACCCAAGAAGCAGAGAATAAACAGCAGGATTCTACGCCACCAGAAATCAAGTCATTGCTCCATGATTTTCAAGATTTGATTCCCGCACAGATTCCTAATGAGTTACCTCCTATGCGGGACAACCAGCATGCCATTGATTTAGTCCCTGGATCTACCCTTCCTAACTTGCCTGCTTATCGCATGAGCCCTGCCGAACATGCTGAATTGCGCAGACAGGTTGAAGATTTACTCCAGAAAGGTTATATCCGAGAAAGCATGAGTCCATGTGCAGTTCCAGCCCTCTTAACACCGAAGAAAGATGGTTCTTGGCGAATGTGTGTTGATAGCCGAGCAATTAATAAAATTACCATCAAATATCGGTTTCCGATTCCTCGAGTGGATGACATGCTTGATATGATGTCTGGATCTTCTGTCTTTTCCAAGATTGATCTCAGGAGCGGATATCACCAACTTCGTATTAGGCCCGGAGATGAATGGAAAACAGCATTCAAAACCAAAGATGGACTATACGAATGGTTAGTCATGCCGTTCGGTCTAACGAATGCTCCCAGCACTTTTATGAGAGTAATGACTCAGCTTCTACGACCTTTTCTTGGCAAATTTGTTGTGGTATATTTTGATGATATTCTAATCTTCAGCAAATCAAAGGAAGAACATCTCGATCATCTGAGGTATGTCATGCGTGCACTTCGAAAAGAAAAGTTTTACATTAATTTGAAGAAGTGTACATTTTTGAACTCCACAGTCGTATTTTTGGGCTTTGTTGTCTCGGCCCGCGGAGTTGAACCGGATCCAGCTAAAGTCAAAGCAATCCATGATTGGCCTATTCCCACTAATATACATGAGGTACGCAGCTTTCATGGTTTGGCTACCTTTTACAGGAGATTCATTTGTAATTTCAGTACCATTATGGCTCCTATAACTGACTGCATGAAAAAAGGAGAGTTCACTTGGACAAATGCTGCCTCTCGAGCATTTGAGCAAATTAAGAAGAAAATGACTGAGGCACCAGTTCTGAAACTTCCGGACTTTGACAAAGTCTTCGAAGGTATTGGCGGAGTCTTAAGTCAAGACGGTCATCCAGTTGCTTATTTCAGTGAAAAATTAAATGACTCCCGTAAGAAGTACACTGTTTATAATCTGGAATATTATGCAGTAGTTCAAGCTCTTCGTTATTGGCGTCATTATCTCATTGGAAAAGAATTTGTCTTATACTCTGACCACGAAGCTTTGCAGCACCTGAATTCTCAAAAGAAAATGAGCGCCAATCGTGTTAAATGGAGTGCATACCTACAGGAGTTTTCTTTTGTTCTGCGTCATAAATCTGGCACGGAAAATAAAGTCGCAGATGCATTAAGTCGTCGAACTCACATTCTTACGACAATTTCCGTCAATGTACCTGGCTTTGAAGAAATACGCAGAGAATATGCAGCTGATAAAGACTTTGGTCACATTTATACAGCCCTTCTAAATGGTGAAGGTTCAGAACATCCAAAGTTTTCTCTTCATGATGGATATCTCTTCCGTGGAAATCAATTATGTCTGCCTGCTACATCTATCCGTGAATTTATGATACGTGAGTTGCATAGTGGCGGATGTAGTGGACATTTTGGGCGTGATAAAACATTAGCCCTTGTGGAAGATCGTTTCTTTTGGCCACGCTTAAAAACAGATGTTGCCCGTATTTGTGAATTATGCAGAGTATGCCAACTTGCAAAAGGTCAAAAGAAGAATACAGGTTTGTATCAGCCCCTTCCTATTCCACATGCACCTTGGCAAGATTTGAGTATGGACTTTGTCTTGGGCTTACCAAAAACAGCGCGAAAAGTAGATTCTGTTTTTGTCGTTGTTGATCGTTTCTCCAAAATGGCACATTTTATTCCTTGTTCTCATACAGCAGATGCCAAGAAGATTGCCATTCTTTTCTTTAAAGAAGTTGTCCGTTTGCATGGTCTTCCCAAGACAATAGTGTCTGACAGAGATACAAAGTTCATGAGTTTCTTCTAGAAGACTTTATGGCACATGATGCGCACTAAACTCCAATACTCAAGTGCCTATCATCCACAAACTGATGGCCAAACAGAAGTTGTAAATCGGAGTTTAGGAAATCTTCTTCGATGTCTTATTGGAGAACATATTGCTTCATGGGATCTTATTTTGCCTATGGCAGAGTTTGCCTATAATAATTCTGTCAACAGAACAACAGGGAGATCACCCTTTGAAGTTGTCACTGGTGTTACGCCACGTCTGCCTATTGATTTAAGTCCTTTACCAGTTGACTCTAGATCTAGTCCGGATGCTGAACAATTTGCCCAACATATGAAAGATGTTCATGATGAAGTTCGCCGGCAAATCGCTACAAGTAATGAAGCATATAAACAGCACGCGGATTCTCACAAACGCCATGTTGAGTTTACCGAAGGTGATTTGGTAATGGTTCGTTTGAAGCCCGAGCGATTCCCTGCAGGTAAATACAAGAAGCTTCATCCACAAAGTGCAGGTCCTTTCAAGATTCTAAAGAAAATCAGTTCCAATGCATATGTTCTAGATCTTCCTGCAGATATGAATATCAGTTCCACGTTCAATGTCGAAGATTTGACAATATATCATGGGCACCACACTGATGAATCCTTTGAAGAACAAGCTCTTCGCATTCCTCTTCATCAATTCCCTCCAGACGAAATTGAAGATGTTTTTGATGATCAGATCATTTCAACAAAGAATGGAGGATTTCACAAGTTTCTTGTTAAGTGGAAAGGCAAACCTATCTCTGAAGCTACCTGGATTACGGCTGCAGATTTTCAAAAGATCAATCCAGATTTATATGAGCAGTACCAAGCCGGCAACTCGCCAGAGTCGAGTTTTTCCAAGCCGGGGAGAGCTGATGCAGGCCATCATCATAATGGGCCCCGATTGAAAGTCTACACCCGCAGGCCGAAAACATAGTAGAATTGTAGTAGGATTATATTAATAGTAATTGTTTGATTTTGGCAAGTCCAGTTGGATTTGATTCCAGTTGGATTTGATTTAGGATTTCTTATCTGTTTAGAATTAGGTATTTCCTTTCTTAGAGAATGTTTTAGTTATAAATAAAGGTTGTAATCTCTTCAAGAGATATAGATTTTGATATTGAATAAAGTTTTGGGCATTGGTTCTCAGTTGAGAGAGTTATTTGTCTTTGGTGAGACACCTAGACAATTTATCCCTAAGGCTTTTGGCTTGGAGATTAGCCCGTTGGCTAATCTTCTTCCCCTGCGCTGCTTCAATATATCTACTGCATGTGGATGTCTGCTTTGAAGTAATTCAACTCTCTATATGCATGAATCATTCAACAGTGCAACTGTTTTATGGATTTGGTACAACAATCAATTCATTACTGTACAGTATTATTATTGATAGTTGATTTGTTCCAAATAACTGTTAAGTCCACACAAAATTGTCATTTAAAATATAATGGTTTTGAAAGCAAGTGGTTTTTGTTTCTTTATATGCAATTGGGTTGGAGCAAGGACTTCATGGTGAAGCTTTTAGGATGATACACTTTGTCTTTCATCTAAATGGACAATCCTAATTGAATTAAGGATGAAATACTGGTCTCAGATGTCCTCATCCCTTCCAAGAAGTCAGTTCATAAAATATGTATATATATGAACTGAATGAAGTTAGATATGCACTTGAAATTAGCGAAAAACAAAAAAGATGAAGGCTTTTAACAGGAAATCTCATGAAGTAAAAAAATTAAAGGTTAATGGAAATACAATTTCTCATAAACAGGGGGAGTTCTTACCAACTCAAACAATTCTACTGGACTCCAAAACTTGTCTTGTTTCCAGAGCACAGTGAATATGATGTCAGGTTTCAATTCTTTACAAGACAAAGTAGGAAATTAGTACCTCCATATATAATCCTGGTTGTTTCTGCAACTTCAGCACTAACATTCTCTTTAAGCCATGTCCTCAACTCAGAATGCACCTGATAAGAAAATTGAGAGAATGATCCTTTACTTGGCCAGGAGCATAGAGGATAAAGGAAATTATGAAGTCCTCCCTACCCACTAATAGGTATGAATTGTAGCATAACCAATGCAAAGCATTAAAAAAAAAAAAAAGGAATAAACCCCAGAGAAAGTATTAGGGGGGAAAAACTTACTTCCTGCGCCTGAACAGGGGTTGCAACCTTGCCAGTTCCAATGGCCCACACAGGTTCATACGCCAAAACAACATTAGACCAATTTAATATCTGATCTGTGAGCACAAAAAAGGTAATATACTTAGTGGAATAATAAGCAGAAGAGAAACCAAGTCTATTCAATACAAAACATGAAAATTAAATATATTTTCAAATAGTAAATGAATAATATATTTCCTTCTATAGGAGAACAGTATAATGCAACACCATGTTTATAGACTTGGAAGCAGTCAGAAGTTGCACTGGAGATTTGGGGAGTAGCAGAGGGCTAAGCTGTGAGTAGGGATGAGTGAATAATAGCTCACAATGTCTCCAACAGATGGGATATGGCTTTGATATTAGTGCTGATGATGAATTTGGAAACAGGTACTATTCCCAAAAAAAAAAAAAAGTTAGAAACAGACAATATTTCAACTGTGAGGTTAGCTAGGATAAAGAAAAATAGAGTATTAAGAACCGAAGGTTATATTTATACCAACAGAAATATTGGTTTGATTTGTGAAATTGGGACCAATTGGTTAACAGAATGCTTTAACAAATTTGAGTACAAGAAAAATGCCCAATTTATTGAGAAAGTGGAATGAAACTTGAGGATGGGATAGCAGTATCCTGGTCTGTCTCTTTGGATAACAAATAGTGCAGAGCCCTATCTCTGATCATGGTATCCCTGTCCTTGTATCAGTATCCTTATCTAGGCACCACAGCATTCAAGTTATATCTTTTTCCCCTTTATTTTGTAATGTTTCCTATTTTCACATGTAACAAGATGTTGATATTAAGAATATGGTTAAATGTTAGACAGAATTGACCTTGCTAGGATTTTATAATAAATTAGGGCCCATTTATTATACAAATAAAACATGGTCAGATACTTGAAAACTTAAGTAATACTATAGTTGGGAAAACATCCAACAACAACATCAAGACTTCACCCAGCAAGGAAGGCAACAAATAAGGAAAATAAGACAGTAGGGAATAAAAAATAGAAACACAAGGTCACAACATGTTAGCAGAGGTGAACAGGCCTAACACTAAATTCTGTATCATTAATGCCAAATAGTGGCAAGCAACTTATTGAAATTGGTCAGGAAGGGGGGAGAACCACCTGCAATTGCTTTTATTTGTGCAGCAACAACATCAAAAGTAGAACCTGACTCTCGCTGCTCAAGAGTCTCCCCAACGCAAGCAATCACGTTAAGGCCTTGAGAAAGAGCATATGCAACTTTATCTGCTACAACCTGCCATTAAGTTCACAGAAAAGATAAATATGCAGAGAAAAATGTAGTATTTCATGGATGCTAAATCCATAAACAGTAAAAGATGGTCATCATCAACTAAGCCTTGTCCATCGGTCCAGGATCAGTTCAATGAGTTCTACTAATTGACTGACATAAGCTAAGTCCATTCTTACCTATTTAACTCATGTAGTTAGTATACCGTATATCTATTATGCTGTAGTATTTGCTGTAGTATTTGGGGAAGACTAGCATTATCATGTATATAAGATTCATTTAGGGACTATTTGTTTGCATTACAATATATAGGAATTAAATAAATAGAATTTACGCCATAAGTGGTCAAAATTTATGATCAAAGGTGAATTTTAAAAATGAGCATCAAATAATCTTTCCTTTTATGGAAATAGAATCAACTGGGGTAGTAGTTACTTACCTTCATATTCGTCTCCGCATAGGACTGTGTTTATTAGTGTAGACAAAATATTTGATGGTTCTAAATCCTTTGATGGAATCCATGGAGGAAGACATTTCCTAGAAGCTACGGTTATAAGAAACAAACATAGTTGGACAACAAATTATTGAAAGTTTGGAGCATGTATTAATGAATGATAGAACATTCCATATAGCCAAAAAGAAATGTGCATATCCTGCAGATTATTATACTATGCATTCCAAGAGCAATGCATGAGACAAATTAAGGAGGTTAAACCTGGGTATCATTTTCTCATTAAAAGATCACTTGCAATCATCATGAACTGGTCTGTGCAAGTTAAATATGGATGAAAACTTGAGGGGAAATCTGGAACAAACAGGATTAGGGGCACAATAGAAGATAAAAGGGCCCTTGTGTCTGTTTTCTCTAGACTGGCAAGATGTCTGCCATAGGAAAGTGTAAAAAATACTTTAAAATGCTCCCCCAATGCCTTTCCTAATAGAAGGCAATTCATTTAATTCTATCTTTTGGGCTGAAGGAACTAGGAAGCGTTCAAGAAGCGGGGGAGATGGTTATTCATGAAGAATAAGATTAGGGATTTGATGACAAAGATAGAAGTGGTCATTGCACATGTTCTAAGGTAGTGCAATTCAAACATGATTACATGAATGCTATGGCTAAAATGGTGGTTGAAAGCTCACTTGATTATATCTGGTGTTTCCTAGCCCACAAATTTTAACCCTTGCGCCCACAATCTCTATGGACTTCTAATACATTGCTTTATAGAACATAAACCTACTTGCACTTCCATTAAGTGCATTATTTCATTATAATTTCAAAAAATAAAGAAGTACACTAGTCGATTGCCTCTAAGAAATCATTAGAGGTGGTTAAAATCAGTCAAAAAGGTAGCAGTCTATCTGTAAGTTCATATCTAGTGTTACAAGCAATCTAATAACATGGCAAAAATGACAATACCATAGCAGACCATCATCTCAACTAACTTAAAAGCATGTAAATGATCAAGGGGAAAACTAGAACAATTATCTGTCTTGAAGTAACAGCAGATTAGTAACTGATGCACGTTCACATAGAGTTTATAAAAACTACAAAAAATAAGTGACAGAACTTTAAAAACGACAGCAGCACTATTTACCTCATTATTTTCACCTAACAGAAGCCTTCTCTCGGAATGGCCAAGAATAACCCAAGGGATCCCCAAATTGACAAGCATCTCAGCACTGTGCCAGTTACCAAATGGAAAAATAGCATGCACCACAACTCAAAATATCAATTGATAGATCAATTAATCAACTAAGTAAAAAAAATGAACCTTCTTTGCATTCATTATTAGCAAAATAATGATGATGTGGATCAAAAGTCTTGGAAGATTAAGTGAGCCTCATCTAATATAGTGGGTCTCATGTGACATGAAATAGTTGCCTTTATTGTTGAGGAGAGAAAACTGTTGAGAAAATGGAAAAATAAAATAAGGAACAGTTCATTTCATATGAACTTGATCATGTAAAATCAGAAAAACAAGGGAGTGCTTGGTTTCTTAAAATCAAGAAAGTTACTAAACAACATCTATGTAAATTTTTATATTCTTTATTTCATTAAAGAAGCCTTGAGAAAGACAAGATATAAATATATATATATATATATATACATATTTTAACATAAGTAGATAGCAAAAGCTAACTCACAAGATGATAGGCCAAATGAAAACCAAATAAGGATATCTACACCTAAAGTTAACATACCCCTATCAACCTCAGAATGACAAATCATTTCCTGACAGAAAAGAAATGATTAACTGTAGCCGGGAATACTGCTATTGTGATACAGGTAAGTGAAACTTGCATTGTACGACTTGTGCCATAGCTCCACTCAACTCAGCATGACATTATCCACTTTGGCCTATTTGCGAGCGAGGACTTCCCAGGAGGTGGTGACCCATCCTAGTACTACTGTCAATGGGCGTGCTTAACTTCGGAGCATGTCGTGTTGAGTTAAGATGGGGTTTAACTTATAAGCCCAAGGTCAAGACTTTGATATTTCCGATGGGGGACTGGTGGGGTCGCTTGTATCCCGGGTGTTTTTTGGCAGGTGATGGGAATACTAGACTTTAACCGGATTTGCCACCTCGGCCCAGGCCCGCAGATCTCACAACCTGCTTGTTATGAAGGTAAACAGTTGGAGCATATACGTCCCAACCACATTATGGATCATGAAACCACCAGGCCCCAACCATGATCTTTATAGAACTTTACACTGCATCACATTTTTTACTAAATGGGAGTTTTAAATTTAATTTTCTCTAGCAAGGATTACCACCACGTACTTCTACCTTAAGAACCTAATGGTTAATCCTAAAAATTGTTGAATAACTCTTGCAACTTGGCCATTTTGGACGACAAACTCCTGTAAGTGCGGGGATCAATACACAATGCAAAATAAACATATATTCCATATAGAAAGTTCCATTCCATGTAAGCATACATAACATAGGTTCCTAATTCAAACCTAATAGTAATAATAGAATTTAACATTTACCCAAAATTTATGAAGAAAAAAAGCTTGAATGCCGATATCCATAATAGCTGGATCACCCTTAGCATCAGTGTCAAACTAGTGCACACTTGTGCTACTTGCACTATAAAAATATGATACAACAGATTCAATAATAACGTACCTAATCTCCCCAGTGAAAGCACCTCCTTTCCTCACCCAACAATTTTGAGCAGCAACTTGAAAATCAGACCTCAACAAACTCTTTACGAAGGAAAGAAAGACAAATGGAGGGGCCACCACCACCTCTGAAATAGGTAAACATTAAAACCATATCAGAAAGACCACCATGAATCCATGATCCTATCTTCAATGTGCAACTAATGCAATACAAGCATGTGAAATCAATCAATAATTTGAACTGAGACGATCAATGGAACATGGTGGGTAAGAAGAACAACCACGGAGCTAACCAGATCTTGCTTCAAATTCTCTGGGATCTGGCGGGTACTTGGACTATTTAATTGCAGAGGTTGGGGATTTCTTGTGGTTTTGGGCTAGCCATCTCTGCAATTCATTCTAGTTTCCTTTGTTGGCTATTGCTTTTTTTTTTTTTTTTTAATAAAGTTTCACTAGCTATTCAAAAGAAAATGGCAGGCAAGAAATCCTTTCAAAAAAAGAAAAAAAAAATAGAATATCAAATTATAACAATACACATTTAGAAAACAACTGAATAGAGCATATATAATTCTGCAACAGCAAACAAGGCACATGTACTAACTAGTGAAGACCAATCCATCATTGAGAATTGATCACCAAGTCTTGTTTCAGTAGTTCAATTATATTTGCACCCATCCATTAAGCAAGTATTATTAGATAAAGAGTGCCAATGGCCCAATTTCCATCATCCTTCACTGATACTTCCCTAATGACATATTTTATTATGGATATTGAGTGAAAATACTTGGATTAGGATTCCAATCTTTTTATCTTCTGCATGGGATTTTCCCATTTTCTTCAGTTTAATCTCATAGTGATGTCCATTTTTCACTAATTTCTTTTAAAAAATATAGGAAGAACTAACCAATTTGAGGAGCTACCAAGATGTCTCTTGGCCCAGTTTAGCAATCTAATTCATTACCCCGGGTCAGACATGGGCCCATATTGATCATACCTGACTCCGTACCAAAACCACCCAAAACAAATGGCATAGAAGCTGAATTGAGACTCGATTACTTTTACACTCGAGATAAAGTCAAAAACTTTTTATGTAATATATGGTATGGAATCAGGTCCCCAGGAATGAAACTCATCAACATAGACCCAGACCCAGACCATGAACCCAAGTCTGCACCGTAAAAAAAAGAAGGTCCAAATCTTGGACCCATACCTGATCTTTTGAAATTGGGGTCGTCCAGTTTTAAGATAATAAGGGACCCATACATCCCTAGCAAGAAAATGTTAACCAAAACAAAGATAGCTTCCAATTTCTATCTATGGTTCAATCAGATACACTGAAAAAAAAAAAATTTTCCTCCATAGTTCTACCAACAATGTCCTCAGAGGGTACTTCAGCTTCATTCAACATTGATACAAGTTTCTTCACTTCCTCCATAGTTCCATTCTGCAAACACACCAAAGCAAATGTAAAATCAATCCTCAACAGTTGCTAAATCCAACAAAAGCATGAGAAGAAGAAGGTCGAGTAAGTTAGAGGAGATTGGGAGTTACGCATTTCCAGTTGCCTCCAACGAAGAACTTCCTTTCCATCTTTTTATTTTCTACTTAGGAACCAAGAGACCAGAAGCTATCTCAATTTCTCTCTCTCTCACTGTTTTACTTGATAGATATAGATAGATAGATAGATAGATAGATAGATAGATAGATAGATAGAGATGAGCGTGATGACCAAAGCTTGGCAGTTTTGGAGTTGAACAGTGGCCCTGTTCTTGTTGCCAATTACGAGCATGCCATAGCGAAAGTTGATTAGAACTCGAAGGAATGTTTTACAAAAGGCACCCTTTGGTTTTCCTTACCCTCAAATACAGACTTTGACGGGTGGTGATAGAAAAGTTAGAGATACTAATAATTTGAATGAGGTTAACTTAACTTTGATTAAGTTAAGTGAAGATCTCTATTTCTCACACACAGAGAGACAGAGAGAGAGAGAGAGAGTTTAATCAAATCGAAATGATGCTTTTTAAAGCAAACCATAGTAAATCTGATTTTTTAGAACACTAGCATTAATAAAACTCAAGAGACGTGAGATGCAATAGTGATAGACTTTAAGAACAAACAGTACACTACTAAAATTACGTTAGAGATATTAGAAAATTGGTTTAGATTTCGAATACAGCTAATTAAAATTTTAGAGATCTGAAGTTGATTAAGCTTTTTATCTGATTTTACCTTATATAAATCAAAAATTTTTTCTTAATGAAGGCACATTAGACTCATTAAAAATCGTGGGCTCTAGAATTTCTATAAGGAATACCAACAATCTTTTCTATTAGTTATGGAGTGTATATGGGGATGTCACAAAAATAGAGACAATTTTCAAGAATACCCAAAGGGTTTTCTTTGACATTATAATAAAGGTAAAGAGTGTTTGTGCAGGTTAACCCGGTTGGAAGTTTTCTTCAAAAGAGCTTGAGGCTAATTTTGTCAATTCGCTTTGGACTAACTTTCCCTTTCTGGTGGCGGGTCACGGTTTCGTCCGCACGAAATGCACACCGTAACACTAGAAAGTGAAAGGAAGGTTCTAGTGCTCTACTGATGAAATGGCTCTAGGTCGGGTTCGGGTCAGGTCCACAGCAATTTCCGATTGAAACCCGAATTTGTAACAAAGAATCAGGATGATTTTCACTTGCACACTGCACATTAGTGTTATTAGTCTTCAGCCTCTGGTGACGGTCCATGTGCACCCTCCCAAAGGAATATGCACATGAGGGAAGTTTATCAGAAACCATACTTGACTTTAGTTGGAGGTTGAAAGCTAATGAACATACCCTAAATAAGCTTAAAGCCTAAACCTAAACCCAAACCCAAACTCAAACCCACATAAAAGTTGCCAAGCTGTTTTTGTCTTTAATCCAGCTGAAAGGTTAGGACTGTATATAGATACCAACTCAATGCTAGCTCAGACATGCAAGATAATCGAGACTTACACATAAGAGATAATCGAGACTTACATATATGAGGTAGACATACACAACTCACACATGAGGTAATTAAGACTCGCAAGTATAAAAAATTACAATAAAACTCACATATATAAGATGATAAAAACTCATAAATGCAAAAAAAGAGGAGGTAAGTTTTAAACCTGGGACCCCCTGTAATAACAAACTCTCCTTACCACTAAGGCATGGAGCTACTCTTTTTTTTTTTTTTTTAAAGTAAGGATCTGTTCTAAAAAGTGCATGGACTTAGCTCAAAAAATAATATACCAGTGCAGTGCAGTGTACTTAATATAATTTGTATAAATAAATATTTATACAATATATGAGTGTCAGAGTGTGTATTTAATATACTTTGTAATTTGTATGAATAAATACCTATATGCTATATGCGTATCCATTAAGGTTTGGCTCTCAATTAAAAATTGATCAGAACACTGAAACCATGCCTAATTTATTTCAATTTGGGTCCGTTGACTCTTTGGGTGTTCGGGAGCCATCATCCCTACCGAAAATCCAACAACATGGACCGATTTAATCCATTGAAATGAAGGTGACCTTTTTATATATGTCATTGATGGATAATCTTTGTATTTTAAAAGCATGTTCAAAAAATGCATCATTGGATTCTCACTGTGCTAATTGAAGGCCTTGGCTATTCCAAGCCCACTACCCACATGATATTATTCACTTTAGCTCGTATGGAGTTAAGGCCAAGGCCACACATATATACCAAAATTTGGACTGGGCCTAAACAAATTCTCACTATGCTAACCAAAGAACTAAACCCTTACCCCAGCCAATTCTTCTATCTTACTTCAGAGGAGCATTTGACCTAGTTTTGCCTCAGGAAATTACTCAGGCAAATTAAGGTCTCACAATTCTATTTGGTATGCAATGAGCTGAGCTTGTATTGTGGTTTTTTGGGCATGCAACTTAAATATTACCTTTAATGTTCGAAATGAATGGGGTTTGGGCCATAATTTTCCAGGTTTGATCGAATCAAATGAGTTGACCCAGATTGAATGTAGGTTATATGGCCCTGGTCATATTACCCAACCCATCCCATCTTTTCTTTCCCTTGACCTTTTGTCATTGTTGGTGCTTTGACAATTCCTACGTTATATCCGATGATACTAGTGGTCGGGATGACATCCCAAAGATATATTATTTGAAGCTAGGTCCGTTAGATATATGTATTTCACTTGAGAGATGTCAATGCTTTTGATAAGAGGTGAAAATTCACAGTTCCACGAATTTCTCACTACCCTTTAAAAATAAAAACCCTTACTAAGGATTGTAGAGTTGAGGATTTCTCATGTTTTATATTTGGTTAGAACTATAAAATGACTGAAGATTTTTACTGGCTGTGTGTACTCTTTTGGTAGGGATGTTCATGGGCCGAGCAAGGCCAACGCATATCCAGGCCCGACCCGACTTCAAAGACACTGGCGTAGGCCAGGACTAAGCCCTACATGGGTCAAAAACGTAATTAGGCCGAAGCCAAGCCATTTAATCAATTAGGCTTTTTTTGTCAATTTTGTGGCCATTATAGTAATTGTTTGTACTAATTAAATTAAATTGCATGCATCTCTTACATGGGCCGGGCTTTGGGCTTTCTATCACTTAATCCAAATCTGGCTCAATTATTAAATGGGCCCTAATTTACTATCCAAGCCCAGCCCAAGGCGGATTGGGCCCAGATTGGACTCATGCTAGCCCAGCCCAGGAGCACCTTTATCTTTCGGGTAAAAATTTAACCTCTTTTATCCCTTCTTTTCAATGAGATGATTTGAAAATCTGATGAGGGAAGATAAAATTTAAAAATCATAAGAAGTGGAAATTTGATTCTACCAAAATTATCAAAGATTTGCTAGCGCCAAGCATGGATATTGATAGATACCCTGGAAGTCACGTTTTCTTTCCTCGATAATTTTATTACCAAATATGCTCGTGAGGTTTCTTGATGGTCTTTAAACTTTCTCATATCTCTGTCAACTTCACTCCACTCAACTCAAACTTGTTCCATACCATGTTGAGCAAGGGTCTGATCCCTTATTTTAAAAGTGAATCAGCCAAGTCACCTAATCACTTGGCCAACCATATAAATGGTTTCTTTGCAAGTTCCAACTGGGGAAGGTGATGAACTTGGTCCAGCTCAGATGAGTCGCATACCACTTGGCTGACTTGACTCAACTGTCAACTGATTGGGGCCGACTAACTCAACTCGATGGGAACCAAATCTTAAGCTTTCATAAGGTTGAGACTGGCTTAATGACAATTTATTATCTACACATATGGAGCTGTTTGTTAATATAATTAGTTGAGTGAAATGAGGTGAATGATCATTTCAAAAGATTAAAAAAAGAGAGGGGTTAAATCAATCTCATGATGAGATTTTATCTTTTAATTAAAAGAGAATGTAACTTTTTGACTTTTTATATTAAAAGTAAATACTTTTTGTCAGTTTAGTGGGATAAAAAAATATCTTTTTAACTTTTTTGTATAAAAAGGTAGAAGAATTTTTTTTAAATGTGATATTTTGATTTGAATTTTAATTTATTGTGTTTTAAGGTGATAAATGATTTTAACTTTGCCTAGAGATAAAATTATCAAACAGCCCTTATAGAAAATGTATATTTATTTATTAGACTAAGCTCTTATACAGATGCTTGCATAGTAGACCATGTGGACTACGTTGTGGGGCACACCTGAGGCCCCAACAGTCATGGGTGAAGTGGGAGATAGAAAGAGTCAGATAGGTCCCACCAGTATGTAAAATTTTTTACATTAAACAACTTCGAAGGAGCTATTGGCAATTAGAACGCTATTGACTTTAATTACAAACCATGCACTTCTGAATGAGTTCTCAATGAGTGTCTCGTTGTTGTGTCACCTTCTGGTGGGGCCTCTATTTGTGTGGGCCATACCAAAATACACTGATCGGATGTAGTGATCCTAATACTTGAATATTTCAACAACCCTACCCACGTGAATTGACAGGATTCTAACTTTTGTCTTCCGCATTACCAATTGAACACCCAGTGTAAACTCAAAACATGGTATTCAAACCCTAGAAAGATGACTTCGACAGCGACCAACATGGTTATATCAGATCCAAACAAAACCAAATCTGCTCAAAGACCGGGCCAGCATGAGTTCACCCTGCTCTGGCTCGGTTTGTGCTTTATTTTGAATGTACTCGGATGTTTCCAGATCTAATCTTTTAAGCAATGAAGATCCCGGACTAGCACAAAGAAGAGTTAGCCAAAGCCTATGCCATTTAAGATATCCATCATTTTTTCTAGAAGTGATTTGACTCTAAGATTGTTTTATATTTTAATTCAAGGTTTCTATGGAAATTTTTTATTGTTGGTATTAATCAGCCTTTAAACGGGTTTGGGCATGATTGACTAATCCATAGGCTTAGGGCAAACACGTTTGAGGTAGATTAGGGTTTGAGAAAGGAGCTTGTGCCCCATGGCTTGGG
Source organism: Sextonia rubra (assembly GCA_037013555.1). Taxonomy (NCBI): domain Eukaryota; kingdom Viridiplantae; phylum Streptophyta; class Magnoliopsida; order Laurales; family Lauraceae; genus Sextonia; species Sextonia rubra. The sequence continues at coordinate 131,982,866 of JASUAD010000001.1, forward strand.
CGGGATATTGGCCTGTGCTTCTAAAATTGGATTGGCATGGATATAGCTCAACCCGGCTCAAAAAATTTGTAACAGGATGTAATCAAGGAAAAAGACCCAAGAAGAAGATTTGGATCCTTCACAGATTACATCTGAGGAAGCGACAAATCTTCAGCTTTCACTTGGTAGAACTTTTAATCCAATAGAGAAAGTGACCACACGGTTGCCCATGTCCAAGTAGAAATTTTTAGTATGAAGATGGTGTGACATCTTAGTTAAAGAGGGGATAATAGAAGGAGATAGAAGTGAAGAAAGAAGTGAACATCCGAAAATGGGAAAGAAATTTAATTTAGCAACTCTAATCAGCTTATTCACCCTTTCTGTATTAAAGGATGTTGCAATTTTGGGGTCCCACAGGGCAACATAATAAATCATATGAAATATCGTATATGAGATTATGTTTGTCCCGTTGCTTAAATGATATAAGCTCAATCTAATAGCAGGATCAACTTCTGTTGAATTAAAATTTTTAATTTGATCACTTTGAGTAGTTGAGAGGATCCTTGTATTTTTGTTTTCCTCCCTAAGAAGAGGGTCTAAACTCTTGTTTGGGAACGTTGATGAAGTGATTTTGGTTTTCATGGGTACATTTGGTTGGATGTTAAATTGATCAGAATGTCAATTTGGTGGGGCTATGGTGATGGATGACTGTGGTTAACTGATGGGACAATCTCGATTGCCCGATTTCCCCTCAAAACATGGACAGTCCACCATGGCCTATAATTTCAAGTTATAATATTCCATTCGTAGGTTGTTTTTGTTTTTTTTTTTTTTTGGTAGAACTATTTGAAGGTTGAAATCTTTGTAGCCAATATAAATCAGGCACATGCACTATATTGGATGGTAAGTGTAGAAGAGTTTCTCCACTAGAGGATTCTTTTAAGATCAAATTGAGATTTCTTCATTTCTCAGCCAGATCTACGGCCTCGATAGATGTTCAAAGCTGCTTGTATGCAGGTGCATAGGGCAATGCCTAGTCTTCTCTGCCATTTTTTTTTAGTGTTTTTCACTGGCAAAGTTAATTATATTCTAAATCACTTAAAAATTAATTAAATTAGTTTTAAGTCAAATAAACTAAAAAAAATAGACTCAAAGATTAAACAAAAAAAAATAGTACATTGGGCTACGGGTCAAAAATAATGCTTTAAACTCTGAAGACCCCAAGGATGGAATGATCATAAACTTATTATGTGAAACTAAAGTGTGCAGTACTTTAAATTTGAGGATAAGGGATAGATCTTGAACATGTGTGTAAAACAAAGTGCAAACGCCACTCAATTGAGAAGTGTGTTGGAAAGAATCCGACTTACAGTATTGCATGTTATTGGAGTTTCTTTTCTATCCTTCTTTTTATGGGAGAAAAAAAAAAACCATTGGTAACCACAAGTTCACAACCCATGTATTGTGATAGGGAGCACCTTTCCCGTGTGCCACCGGCTCTTGATGGGGTATTTTTTATGGCCTTGATATTGATGATGAAGTTAATTTTATAGGGAGATGAGAGTTGTGTGGAATTGGCCTCATGACTCGTGAGTGAACTTTCCACCGTAGCCGATTCCAAGTGTGCGGTCAATGTTGAGCCATGTGCTACACATTTGGCCACTCGTGGAATTGTCCTATGGTCGAAATCACTGTCATTGGATGTAGATGGAATAGAGAGTCATTGATGGATTTGATGTCGTCATTCAATCGAGTATGCATTTTAGTTATTTATATATACTTTTTATGGCCAGTATAGTATATATATTACCGTGCACGTAATGCCCAAATAATACAAAAGGATGAAAGTCAAATCCTAAATATTTTGAACAAATCAAATGTTCAAACTAATTGAGCTACAACCCTAACAACATTTTAGTTATTAACTTTAGACAACCCAATTGACACAATAGAGTTATTTGTAATCCTTGGATAGACCAATTTAAAACCTTGAAGGTATAGGTTAACGGAGAATAAGTTGACAAAATGTACTTGTCATTCAAGCAAGGTGGCATTTGAGTTATTTGCTACCTTGGATAGTCATTTTCCTAGCTGATGGGCATTTGTATTAATAGCATGTTTGTACAGCCACAATTCGGTGAAGAAGGCAAGAAAATTTTAGCTTTTAGTACAAATTTTGACTTTACTAAAATTTGGTGCAACCAATTTTTAGGAGGAAAAAGACATAAAAATGAGTTAAAATTTGCATGATTCATGGAAAAGTATTTCCAATTGAATTAGGGGATATGATTTTTTTTGTCATTGGAGAAGGAAAAACCTAGAAGCCGATTTCTGCAATAATTACACAAACATGCCTTAATGATGAAAATAATTTTCGATGTAGAAGATGTAGGTAGAGTAAACATGCCCTATAAGCTCCTTCATGGTGAGTTGTTAAAATAAATATGTTAAAGTCAACAAAAGCTAAACATAATTTGATTTAGCTAAGAAACTAGATTCAGTTGAATGAAATGATTACGTGTCGGGGGTGGGTAAATAACTGCAAGTACTTGTTGCAAGGGCTTATTCTAGGAGCAGTTTTTGATGAAAATCTTATATTTCAAAATTTTCTAACTACAATATCAATTTTTTTGGAATTGGTTGAAATTTAACATAGTAATAATAAAAAAGAATACTCAAAACAACTATTAAATAATTTCTCCTTTAATAGAAAATGAAACAATAAATACTCAGCAGTCACCCTACTCATTCAAATTGTAAAAAAGTGGAGGTCCATTTTACCCCTTACATCTTTCACTCTCACCTTTTTAATAATTTTTTGATGTTATATATATATTTAAAATTATATAATATTTAATTTCATGAAATAGAGGAGGCCTTTTAAAGTATTGTATAGCTAACAAGGGACTTGGAGTTCTCAAAATTCTTCAGGGAAATAGATCCCAATAGGGTCGCCCCCTGATCCGTCATGTCAGATTCATACTCCTGCCATTTGGCTACAGGACGTGTCCCTGCCACATGAAGATTGCCCGAAAAATCAAAGAAGTTAGGATGCCTAACTTTCATGCCCGGTGGCAGCCAACAATGACATACCTATCACCTGTCACTTGGTCAGCCTACTTTTGTTTAATTAACTAATAATCTTACATCCCACCTGCCACTGCATTCCTAATTGCCTAATCGCCGTCTCCAATTCAACTTATTATACTATCTATTTTCTTTTGTTTATAATTATCCATCTGTGGCTATGACTCAGTGAAGGTCCGAGGCTTTGCCCTGTGTATTAAAAAAATCTATCTTGCTCAAAATTTAGCATGTTGCATTTGTTTTATTTTTTGTAGCTGCATATTTTTTTTATAAGGACAAAACCACAGTGCGCCTAGTAGTGTTACAAAATGGTGCAACACCTTTCTTAAATGCTTGATGGATCTCAACCCTAACACCCATTGTATCTATTGTATCTAAATTTTGAAAGTTGGTTTTAATGGGTCAACTGCTAGGTTGATGGCACATGAGAACTCCCTCCATTTCTATTCTAAACCAAAGCGAAAAAATAGGAAAGTCCATTTATTTTGGATACAGTCTATTCAACACTGATAATCTGATATATTTGTATACATTCATCACCATATATAAAGTTAAGGCCAATCAATAGCTTGGATTTTAAAAAGTGGGCCCCACTAAAGTTTTTTCTTCTTTTTAAATCTTCTACTAATAACTCCATTGTTAATAACCTTATTAAGTTATAATTTTGGACAATGTTGTCGAACAGGCTGGCAAAGCCTTTTTAATTTGCCATTTGGCCTCATTTATAAAATCATCAAATATAGAGGAAAGATTTCTCCCCTTGTTTCTTTTATGGAAAAGGCACAAGTAAAGAAATAAACAATTCAACAACAAGGAATTGGTCAGAACAACTGATCCTCTACTTTGAGTGTCTGTCACCCACAAAATACTTAGGGTTGTGAAAAGCTTGAGATTTGTAGTCGGGTCTTTAGGTGTTTGGCAAAATATTTGGTTTTAGCTAGGGCTGGAAATCAATTCTTTTTTTTTTTTTCTGACAAAGACTAGGCCTTTGGCTCTTCCATATTTTTCACCTGGTCACAACGAGAAAAACTAAATTAAATAATTTGACTTAAGTCCATATGAATTATTCTAAACTCTCAATAGCATTGAAGCTTTATAGTTTTAAAGTGCATCATTTTCTTTTTTGGATTTAAATTCAATGGTAACTGTTAAATGAGCATCAAATTTGAGCTTAAATGAGTTCAAACGGAATAAGATGTGTGAGTGGATAAGCTGATTATAAGTTTGCCAGGTTAGAGCTGGACTCAAGATTTTCATTTGAGGGGACTTGAAAATAATCTTTTTTTTTTATTGAAAATGATAATTTGAAAGTTTAGTTTTAGTTACATCTAGACTAATACGTGTTGGTTGAGTTTTTAGAGCTATTAAAAGAAATCAGACTAATTTTTTTATAACACCAAGTGTGTTTGGATGGAAGTAGAGTAAAGTGAAGTGAAGTGAAGCATCCCTTTCATAGACATGATTTGATGTGTGGCTTATATTAAAAGTACAAAATTTTAAAATTACCCCTTCTTTAAAATAAAAAAGTAAAAAAGTAACCACTAACTAACAAAAAAGCCTTCTACTTTCTACACAAAAAGTTAAAAAGATTCATTTTCAAGCCACTAAAACTAAAAAAAAACATTATATTATGATTTGACCCCGTTATATTTTATTATCTCTTGATTTGAGATTTCACCTCACTACAACATATAATGACTCCGTTTAGATATATGATGTTGTGAAGTGTGGTGGGGTGAAGCTTCAAGTCGAGAGAAAATAAAATATGACTGGGTCAAATAATAATATGATGACTTTTTATTTTTAGTAGCTAGAGAATGAATTCTTTTACATTTTGTGTAACTAGTAGATGGTTTTTTATTATTTCGCAGCTTGAGAATGCTGTATTTTGACTTTTTTTGAAAAAAAAAGAATGATTTTTTTAAATTTTTTGCACTTTTGATATGATGGATACATTTTTGCATGTCTACTCCACTTCACTCTACTTTTTAATTTAAGGGTGAAGTATAGGCCCAAGTATTAAAGTACTTAAATAAATTAAATTAGATTTTTGTCCAATGTTCAAATCCATTTTAATTTAAATTACATGATATTAATAAAAATAAAATATATTTAAATCTAAATAGACTTCGACTTTAGTTAAAATCATGTATGAAAATGATGTTAGCTTGACCCATGAGTTTAATCACATTCTATTGAAAGCTTAAAAATTGAGAAGCAAAGTTATATTGAAAACAAAATATTCACTCATTGCTCATCAAGATTTAGGTCTGATTAGTGGGGGTCATATTTTTAAATGTATCAGGAGTCGATCTAATCTAAATGGACATGGCATAGTAACCATATTGAGTGTGATTTGTGGATCCCTTCCGATTTAAAGATTTTTGAAAGAGAGAGAGAGTTTGGAAAAATGGACGGGGGCTAGAGGATTTTTTAAGTGGAGGCAGCATTGGGTAAACTTTAAATACCATATGTATAAATATATATATATATATATATATTAATTGGGTTGGGGTTGAAGCCTCCAGGATGCCATACGTGTCACTCGCCTTGAGTAGGTGGTTGGAAAAATAAACTATATCCTATGGTCCTGGCATGTGGATGATTCTCATATGAATAAACTTATTTTATATAATCTTAGTTATTTGTTCTTGAACAATTTTAACTGCATCTGGGCCAAGTAAATAGTCTTGATGGAGTTGATGGAGTTTTATTAAGATCAGATTTTCTTGAGAAGCTTATTAAGATCAAATTTTCTTGAGAAGCCTGATCGAGAAGATTGAATCGAGTCTGATTCTTTTCATGTTCTTTTAAGAATATATAAAATTAATTTACCATGTGACCCATTGATTTGCGGAAAATGTTGACCTTTACATTGATGTGGTACGGTTATTCCCGACAAACTGTTTTCTTTATTTGTATTATTCATCTTTTCATGTGGCTGCCATAATTGACAAAATAATCATCCCACTATTAAGTAGGAAGGCATATTGTATTCTAACACCATAGTTATATTATATACATTCATTATGAGTCTCAATCATGCCAACTTTTATCAACTTTTATTTTTAAGACTCCTCATGCAATTGCCAAACTTTCTTGTCAACATCATAAAATGTAAGAGAAATGAACAAAAACTCGCATCCATCCCCAAGCAATCAGAAAAAAATAGAATAGCCAAATAAAGTTATTGCACAATCATATAAATCCTACCATCCAGGTATATATAAGATCTCTTGAAAATATGACATATACCTACACACATTGTGCAAGTCTCCAATCGAAAAAGCCACAATTGAAAATTGATCCAAGTAAAAATGGAGAGGCCTTGCGACTGAACCATCATCCATCAATGGATTATACACATTTAAAATAGTAATTTTGTTTTTAGAATAACTAACAATTACACATTATAAGCCTTAAATGTTGTTTTTAGAATAACTAACAAATGCAACTAAACCATCATCAATCAATGGGTTGATCATGTTTAGAATGGTAGGTTTGTTTTTAGAATTACTAACAATTACACATTAGAGGCCTTAAATGGAGTCATAAACCCCACATTTATCAATCTGTCCTGAATGAGTGAGTCATAGGCAAGGTAACTTTTGGATGACCTATCCACTGTTAACAATTTATATGACCATCCCAATTCACAATTTTTTTAGTATAAGCCATATTATGGATGGAGTACATAGTACTTCAGTCTTGGTAGTTTATCAGTCCTTCAGTCTTGTGTAGTTTACCAGGTTGTGTAGGTTTTAAGCAGTAAAGATGAGGGTGGTAAGTGATAAGAGAGGTAGTTGATCATGAAAACTAACCAAGTTAAAACTTTGGTCTGCTTTAGTAACACTACTTACTCATAGTTAGAAATAGTTCACCATCATTGAAAGTCAAAATTAAAGGTCAAGATGTTAAAATAATGGATGGAACCTAACTCTGATAGAAAATGTGTGTATCTTGGGAGGCAATCGTATAATTAGAAGCAAAATGAAAAAAGAAAAACACTAAAGCGGGATAATTATGTTTCAGCTTCCAAAGCTCATGATATAGTTAGTCAAAACTGTTACTGACATAATATGATCATCCATTGAAAGTAATTATCAGCTTCCAATGCACATTGACAAGAAAATGTCCGGGTTGAAAACCCAATGGCCAGCTACGAATGTTTTACAAATGAGTTTCTCTATAATTTCTTTAAGGGCCATTTATTTAGAGATATTTGTGAGAAGAATTTGTCCTGTTGAGGATATCTAATACTTTTGTAAAAGTTATTACCTAACACTTTCAAATGCAATGTTTTATTACTGCATATCTAAATACAAACCCACCTGAAAAGACACTTTTAATCTTTAGAATTCTAGAGGACCCCAATGGCAGGGGTAGATTAGGTAGTGGCTAGGGGTACCTCCCACACCTCCTCCCAACATAACATAACAAATTTTAAATTTTCACAATGGCTCTCCAAAAGAAATTGAAAAGCCTCCTCAATCTTACAGAGAATTTTATAATTTTTTTAAGTAGTCCCAAGAATTGTTTCTTATATATTCACAACACCCGCACCCCCACCCACCCAAACAAAAAGGCAATTTTCTTGATTCCACCCCAACCCTATAGCATTCTAAAATGCTGGATGGCAAATGAAGATTTTTGAAATTCAATGTGAGGGGAAATATTTGGAAAATTTCAAAATTCTTCATAAAAAAATTCTCAAATTCTTACGAAAGAGTAGGTCCTGTGTGTATAAAAGAGAAAAACAATTTCTCATTCGAAATTATTGCCCATACCAATTAACCCAAAAGAGAAAAAGATATTCAAATGTATCAACTGGTGGATTATCCTATAAAGACATTTGTGAGAGACATACTGCGTGAAAATACATGTCCACATATAATGCACGGAAAAATACAACTGCATTATAAGCGGGGATGCATTTTACATGCCATGCAAACATTCGCAAAAGAAAATTTCAGCTCATCAACCAATCTAGTTTGATGAAAAAGTATATTATTCATGGTCATCAGTGCTAGTTGAAATTAAAATTAATCTTACCAAAATAGTTAAAAACATTTGTTTGATGATATTTCTATTTAAGAATTCACCTTTTTATTTAAATTGTAAAAATCTATAAAGCTAATATTGAAATATCACTTTTGACTCATAGAGTTAGATTTAAATTCAATCGATCACTGTTCAGTTTTATTGTTGTTTTTTTACTTCGTCCTTGTCCATCTAGCTAGGTCATCAAGGGTGGGCCATGGTTCATTCTAGTGGTGACAGGTGTCGGGCTTCTCATCCATGAACACTTCTGCTCCCGCTGTCCAGCTGGTCCAGGTTGATGCGTCCGTGTCTGAAATAAATGCAGATTGCCGACCCTCGTGCGCGGCCCCCACAACTCGTTTACTCGTTGAATAGACCGTCGCCACGTAGGAAAACGCTCCTTTTCCTCTTCGCGCACGTCACTGTCAGATTCATCGGAATTGCCTTTTAAGTCTTATGTCCGAATGCGACCATTTGTCGACTTGGCGTCCAAGAAATTGGGAAATTACTGAAGCACCCTCTTCCTCGTAATATTATATCGTAATTGTCTCTTTGCACAAGTGGTGAATGGCGATCGAGTAGGCCAAATGTGTGTTTGGTTGTGGGATATTGTAAATTTAAAATTAAGAAAAAATAATATATAATGTGGTTATGAAAAATTTTTATTTTTAAATGCTTGATATGAATTTTTTTTCTTTTTTTATAAAAAGTAGAAATTTTTTGTAATTTAGTAATAACTTTTTAACTATTTTTAAATAAGAATGAAGGAAATTTGAATTTTTTCAGATAAAAAGGAGAAAATTTTGAATTTCAAAAATTTCATTTTACTCTAATCTATTCTACATCACATCCAAGCACACCCAAAATGCAATTACAATTGAAAATCCTTGCCTTAAGCTAGTGGGTTTTTATGACCATTTTAAATAGTGAAAGTACATCTATATCTGTTCATTATCTTATTTATTTCATAGTCTCCACTTCATCTTTAAATATTATTGTAAAAGAGTGTGATGAAAAATAAGGGCATATGTATAATGTACTATTTTTTTCATAATGTTGTATGGTTTTTATTCTTTGGCAGTGGGAATGAGTTCGGATGCTTATGTGCTTTAGATCAATTTCATAGCATTTCATATAAATAAATTTTTATTCTTTAGTCAAATTGATCACCTAGCCAAAAAATATTTATATGAAATGCTATGAAAAAGAGCCTTTAATCACTTTTTAATGTTATTAATCATGTTGTAATTCTTGTAGGAGTGAATTACGGACATTTATTGAAGGAATTTAAAGTGATAATAAGCGAGTGTAAGCGACGATAATATTCCAAACTCCATAAGGAAAAACAAACCCTCTTAAAAAAACCTTTAAGAAAAACCATTTGAATAAAAAAACTAAAAAAAATAACACTCATTAAAATACATCTCAGTACGTAAAACCTCTTGAATTAGACATCATCTCCATCTCTATTGGAAAATAAAAAATAATCTATTGTTCATTACCATGTTTTCCCATCTCAATTAGACTTGGCAACAAAGACTCATATAAGTTGAGTATTTTCTTAACCATATTAGATTGACAATGTATAAATTCATGTGAACAAAATATTACAAAAAACTTATCACCTTTCAATGCAACAATCTTACATTGAGTTTTATTAAGAGTATTTACTTAAAACAATAGATAAAAAAGCTATTTAGGGGAAAATATTTCATAGACTCTAACATTTAGAGTCAAGTGATCATTTACATAGTTATGGCTGGATGCTTTAGTCATTTTTTGGAGACAAAAATGTGTATATCTCTCCTACATTAACATACTCCCTTTCCCTTTTGAAAGCTTAGTTTTCATATGTTAGTTGCTACCTTCACTGAGGGATCTCATTTGATGTACATCCCTATAAAGTTGATAAAAAATGAGTTTTTTCGCACAATCATATTTGGCAACTAAATATTTAGAAAATGATTTCTACTTTAAAAAAGTTGTAAAGACTTGAACCATTGAAACCTTACTTAAGAGGATTTGCAAATTGAAAGTGATTTTTCTTAATCATATGTATTAAAATAAAAAGAATTTCCTAATATCAATATGAGATTCAGAGGGAATTAAAATTTACAAAATTTGATATTAGGGGTATAAATAATATTTATTAAAAAAATAAAAATATCTCCAAACAAAAAAGCGACTTTTACTTGCCAGGTGAGAATTGTAAAAACGAAATTACTAGCCCTTGCCCCGCACACGGATGAACGGGGCCCGTTTCCGTCCCAATTTAAATTTGTCACGAACCCAAACGGCTTTCTCCATCAGTTTCTTTTATCCGTTTCTATCCGTAAAAGCAGCGACGCATACGAAGGGGCATTTCTGTCATTCTCCATTCATCTCCTCTCTCCTATAAAATGGCGTCTTCCCTTTCTCATCGCTCTCTCTCAACCTTTGGCTTTGGCTTTGGCTTCTGCTTTCTGCTTTTGCTTTCTTCTCCCTCCCAAAATCAAATAACAGGGACATAGAACATGGAGAAAAAAAACTAGGGTTAGGGTTAGGGTTTCTTTCCTATCTCTCTCTCTTTCTCTCTGAATGATAGCAAACTAGGGTTTCCGGGATCTTCGCAGCGTTAGGATTTCGGATTCTCTTATTGTTTCCGCATGCTGATTGATTTCAGTTTTCGGATTTAGGGTTTGCAATTGGGTTGGAATTCAAGGCGGTTTCGTCGGTTTTGAATTAGCTAATAGTGGCTCTTGTTTGCATTTCTGCTTGTGTGATTCAGGAATTTCAATTAAGGAGTATGTTTGTTTTTGATGATAGTGTTGGAATTGGAGGTTTTGGGAGTGTAATGCAGCTCTGATGCTGTGGAGGAAGGATAAAGATTGAATCTTTCAATTGAATTTTGCAGAGTGAAATCGAGGTGGGGGGATATAAGCTGGGTAAGGGGGGACTGCAGACTGAGGCGGCGGCCGCGACGGCTGGGAATGCCGCTGCGGTGGAACGGGGGACTGGGATTGGCGGGGAGAGGGATTTTCGGATCCGCTCCGCAGTTGGGAATCTGTGGGTTGCATTGGGTGGCGCTGGGGGCCAGGTTGTGGGTCAGATGGGGAGCCTCGGCCACGAGAGCGAGCATGACCTCGCCCTCATGGTGAGGGATTTCTTGGAGAATGGTAGTAGTGGGGCTGAATCCAGATGCAGCAGTGATAGTGATTCCGGTCTCCTTGATTTTACTCATCTTGCTGATAAGATTTCTGTCAGTTCTTCTTCTTCTTCTTCTTCTTCTGCTTCTTCGTCATGATTTCTTACCTGCTCATTTCTTTTTAATCTTTGCTGCATAAACATGAATGAAACACTAGTTATACATAAATGACATTTCACTTTCAATGTGTAAAATCCATCCCCTGCCATATCGGTGGCGGGTTCCTACCCAATCGATGCTGCGTTGTTCATGTCTACTTGTTTACTTGTTTTAGGATAGGAGGTCGTTTGAATGAGAACTTAGGAATCAAGAAACTGTCCACCCTCCACTGAACATTGAGGGTGTGCTTGGATGAAGACAAGAGTTGGAGAAACTTTTCTCAATAAAAACTTGTACTGGGGACAGCTTTTTTTTTTTTTTTTTTTTCCCACCTGTTTTATCTGCATCCAAATGGCAGTCTCAAATAGCAATGCTAACCAGACGAACGTGCTGGCAGATGCATGTCATTAATTAACCCCCTGATCTGTTTGCCTTTACTTCCATGTTCTAACTTAATTGCTTTGTTTCATACTTCTATTACTAAGGGGTTGTTTGTTTGCACGTATGTAAATGATGCACATGTGACATTTATGCGTGGTCATGCTTGTTTGCATTTGCATAGATGAGGCATGAGATATAAATGAGGCCATTTTCATATGAAAATTTATGCACCTAAGAGGTCTGAAAGTCTTACACAACTCTCTTGCTAGAAGAGCACTAACACGAGTAATGTGTATGACGTGTTGCGGTTTAAAAACTCATTATCATCCTCTATTTTTTTCAACTCCTATGGGGCCTAAAATTTTAATTTGTAACGTTAAAACATTTATCGACCCATTAAACACCAAAATGTTTAGATCCATTAAATTTTGAGATAATGAAAAATTTTCATATGTAATCCGAACCTTTCAACAGTTGTTCATGTGAAAATGGTGCTCCCAAACAACGATGGTGATGTGTTTCACATGTGCAAAATTTACGTATGTAAAATTCATATGCAAAATTTGACATGTAAATTCCATTTTCATATCCCATGCCAGCCCCTAAGACTCATATGTTATGGTCCATGTGTCTGTGCATGCATGTGGGGTTTTTCCATTGGGAATTATGGAAGTTGTCGATAACATGGATTGTGCATGCCTAAAATGTTGGATATCCAACGATCCTAACCATCCTATTTTTGGTCTCCATTTTATTGTAGCCTGTATACCATTGCTGTGTTTCTCCTGGCTTTTGATTTCAATTTTTGAAGAGTCTATTGTTTCTATTCAACTGGTTTGTTCTTTATATGAGGACCTGCACATCATTGGCCTTATCATCATATAATCATTAAGTTTTGTGTCGTCTTAAAAACACGGACAAGAAGAAGTCATGCCTAAGATACTTAAGTAATAAATTCACTCTTCTTTGTCTTGGTGCTGACTATATAATTATGAGAAATGATCTATTACACATCACACTGTATGATAATTAGATATAGATGCTGTCAGCCTGTAACCAGTCACCTTCTATTGACCCACACTGTAATGACTGTGTTGGTAGTGATTCTAAATTCATGAGAAATTATTTCATGCTGATGGCTGCATTGGATTTTCCATGTCGTCATCTTCTGTTGATCCACATAGTGCCCCAGCTTTGTTTCACTGAGTCATAAGCATAGAGAAAATTTGGTCCCCTATCTGTATGGGGAAATGCTTTTAAAGAAGAGAATATTTCTTGGGGGTATTATCAAACAATGATTAGTTTGAAGATCACTATTCAAGATATCAACAGTCTAAAGAACATGTTATGATTGGGTGATTCAATATATATATATATATATATTAATATCATAGTTTCAGCACTTCTAGTGTTTCAATCATTTCTTTTGGTTGGTGCAACTAGTACATTTTGATACTAATTTCATGGGAATCTAGGATTGGGTATCATATATTTGCATGCTTCACGAATCTAGGATTGGGTTTCATATATTTTTGTGCTTCACTCTACCATGTCCTTTACCTTGACCGATACATCGATTTTAAACCATGGTTAATGATGGAATTGAAAAAGAATCTAAGTATAACAAAAAAAAAAAAAAAAAAAAAAAGACAAGAAAAAAGAAAACGAAACATGAAAACCATTAAAAATCTTATTTATTTTGAGAAAACTGATTAAGCAGTAAAAGATGATAAATTCTATTCGTGGAAATTAGTTAAAAGATGAAAGAATGAGTAGTCTTGGCTTATGTTGTACAAATACTTCAAAATGGCCAACGTATCATGTCGTATCCGATGCTTCACTTTTTATGTATAAAATCCGTGTCTTTGTCATGTCCAAAGCGTGTCTATGCCGTATCTGGGCATCATAGGTCTTGGCAATAATGGAATTGGAAAGAACAATTAAAAGTGTAAACCGTGGAAAATAATCTGATAGTTAAATTAGAAAAAAATGACAACTAAACTAGAATGTGTAAGTGTTAAATAAATATCAATAAAATATGTGGAAGATAAAAAAAGTCGGATATTGATGGCGCAGTTAACATTTTTTTTAATTTTTTAAAATGGTGCTGTTAAAATTTATTGTTGCAATCTTCACTTGCCACTTTTCCTGCTTATTCCATATTTTTGCATTTTGAAACTACAAGCTCCTTGTTTTCAAAATAAATAAGGATATTTAAGGGGTCCAATGGATGTTCAAGAAACTTATTTTTTATGAATTTATTACATTTCAAGTTAATAGAATTTTCTAAATTTCCATTTCCTCCAATTGAAGTTTGACGGTGCATGACATCATAACATACATTTCCAATTTTATCATATTTGGATGCAATTGCTTTCTCAAGAAACATCCATCAAATTCTGTGCCCTACTCTACCAGTCTCTTTCACACCCATGCACTCTCAAAACCCACTCAAAAATTTTGGAAACCAATCCATGCTACCCCAGGTGTGACAGTTCATTTCAAGTTGACATTAAAACCAATCTTACTTTTGGGTGTACTGACTGCTGAGTCATAACCCAATTCAAAGATTTTCATGGCGGAGATTAAGCTGATTTAAGTATTAGGCTATTAAAACTACGCTCAAAATTGATATATTAAAGAAACTAATCACTTACACATACTATAAAATTCATGAAAGAAAATTCACTCATTTTCCTTTGACAATTCATACTTGGGTTGCATAGGTTGCAGGGGCAGGTTGAAGCATTATTACTTGTTTCTATTAAATGATCTAGAATTCGCTCCAGATTTATTTTTTAATATTGGGTTTCCATGGGCTGCTATTAAATTGCAGGAGGCCATCAGATACACGCATTAAATTTTGACCTTGACAGTGGACTAGCAGAGAAAAACAGCTGATTGTAGTTGAGTCTAACCTGCTATGAGTACCTTCTCTAATATCAACATTCACGTATAATCCTTCCATTTTCAGTTGTAGTGAGTGAATCTATTGGTGGTGTGAATGAACATGGAGGCATGGCACACACCCATCTTCAAGTAAATAAATAAATTTAGAAAAAGAAAGAGGAAGAATACTCATTGCACCCGACGAAACACCATTTGGCTTCTCCTTTTTCACACCCAAGAATTGTAATTGATTTGGATGACCTTTCTTAGTATTATTTTTGTTGTTGTTTGTACTCTGACTTGTTATAATCTGCTATGATACTCTGATTTTGGCACTGAGTTAGACATTTGACCAGCTAAGTTTCTGTGGACAAGGTTTTGTTATTGACTTTGAAATAATTTGATATTGTTATTTTTCTAACTACTTAGTTTTTACATGCGGTGGTGCTAATGCATTCCCCACCATAGTTACAAAGTTCATTTTGTTTTGAACGAATTTTCTGAATTATTTTGGTTTTTCCATAAAAATGAATTGAATACCTTCCCTTAAAAAATTTGCTCTAGCTCGGACGAGTTTTCTGTATTTTAGACAGAGTTTTCCGAATTCTTTCTGGTCTAAATTCTAAACTCTTTGGTTGTGATGAGTATTTGAAGCTTTAAACTTGGCTGTAGAATTTTATAATTATGGACCATTTGATGACATTAATTTGTTAGGTTGACAACATGAGTTGGTTTAGTAGAATATAAACAAGTGTATCAAATCATATTAATAAAATTTAACATTAATCTTATATATGTTTCTAAATTTTATATTTTTCTGAAATATAACTCCAATATGTTTCGTGGAGATTCTGAATTGGCTGAAACATTTCAAAATGGTGTTTGAAACGAATTTTTCAACTAAGTTCCGCACAATCAGTGGGTATTTATAGTGACCTGAGACATATGATTGGTTTTCAAAATCAGCCGAATACGAGTCGACTTGGATTTGGTTCCTGTCGAGACGAGTAATCCCCCAAGTTGAATCTGGTTGAGTCCTAGTAGGAGAAGTCCGAAACTACAATTTTCCCTATTTTCTTATTGCTAGATGATATTGAAGTCTTTTGAGGTTTTTTTGCATTTTTTTTTTTGGAAAATCAAAACCACATTCTCTAGAAGTTTTAAGCATTTTAAATCAGATTACTTAAATTCATTCTAAACAGTTAACGTTGATATGGCTTGACTTCATAGGACATCATTTTTCTCTTTTTAACCATGATGCCCAGATCCGACATGGACCTAGCAAAGACATAGATTTTACACATATTAAGTGAAGTATCAGGTATGATACAAAACAATATGTTGTCTATTTTGAAGTATCCGGGCATCATAGCTTTTTAATCATGTTTTCATTATTTTAATTTTTTGTTTTCGAGGGCTCCAAGGTGATTTGGTCTTACTTGGCTGAGTTTGCTGCAACTTGTTTGAGTTGTGTCAACGCGAGGGAGACCTAGTCATAAATCCCTCATCATGTGTGGTATGATTTCCTTGCACATGGAAGGATTAAGGTCCTCTTGTACATGATTCTAGTGGGATATGTGGCATGTTGGTTGAGTGCATTGGTCCCTCATCAATGTGGTTACAAATATCATTACTCAGATAATATCAGTGGGAGGTGATATCAAGATACTTTTGAGTTTCTTTGTGTTTATTGGATAATATTTTGGCAGTAAAGTAGATTTATTTGTAAAACAAAAAAAAAAAAAAAAAAGAAAATGTAACATATACACATATAAGACCTTCAGGATGCGTTGATTATCCTTTTCAGTGCATGTACACATGTTTTGAGTAGAATGACTTTTTTGCTAATATAATTGTTAGTACTGAAGGACTTCAAAATCAAATAATTGATTATCTTCATGAGAGATATTTCGTGGGGCATCCTTCCAGAATAACTCTGTTGATTTGATAAACCCATTGTACATTATGTCCATATGGTATTTGTTTGTAATTGAGGTATTATTTATTTTGTGGAAGTTACTTTGACAAAATGAATTCCCAAGTTAAAAGGACTTGGAATGATAATTCCCAATTGAACTCTTGATTACACTGTAGGATTTGGTTTCCTAAATGATGGTAGCTATTTACGACACACTTAATATATAGGATTATATTTCCTAAACTACATGAAAGAACTTAAGATCTTATTCTCTTTATGGTAAAGCCAATTTAAAGTAGTAATCACACTTGACGACAAAATAGAGAGATGCTTCTGTACCTGTTTTTATTTGGTGAGCTGTTCATGATTTCATAATATTGGAAATATCTGACACTGCTTACCAGACATAGATTGGTTAGATGCGATGGAAGCTATGTGACCTATTGGGGCTGAAATTTAAACAGACTTTTGCTTTACAAAACCCCCTTACCAGATATGGATTGGATTGCTGCAATGGCAAACTATGTGACCTATTGGGGGCTGAAATTTGAACAGACTTTTGCCGTACAAAACCCCCCGTGATTAAGTAGTAGGGCTCGTTATTCAACCAACTTCATTTCTTCATATGCAATAGTGTCCTAGAATTCCTCTCTCTCTCTCTCTCTCTCTCTCTCTCTCTCTCTCTCTCTCTCTCTCTCAGCAGATTATCACTTTGTGGTATAGTGCAAGTTACATTCTTGATAAAGTAGTCTAAATGACTTTCTGATAGTCATGTGCTGTTAATTTTTCTCACAATTGTCATATTATGAATCTTCTTATCAATTAAGGTTTTGCTTATTATCTGTTTTTGTGCAGTTCTATAAACACACCATGGATCAGTACGAATGTGATTTATTGTCGGTCATTCGTTTCTTCATACTTTCTCTCAATGAGGCAGACCTTTATCATGTCAAGGCTGCACCATGTAATGCAAGCTGTGTGCGGCACTTGTTGGTGAAGCTCCTAAGATCCTCTGGTTATGATGCTGGTGTATGCATATCCAAATGGCAGTGTGTTGGCAAGGTTCCTGGAGGTACGCCTCCTGTCTACGAGCCTGGAATTAATCTATTTATTAGTGTTTTCATTTTGATTTTTTTATACTATTTTTGGTGAATTTGTGTTTATGTACTTTCTACTTCTAAAGGGATCCTGCTTCATTTTGTCAGCTGTATTTGATTTGCTTTCCCTGTGTTCAAGGTGATCATGAATATATTGATGTGGTCCCTAGCCACAGTCCTGGGATCTCTCAGCGCTTGATAGTTGATATTGACTTTCGTAGCCACTTTGAGATTGCTAGAGCGGTGGAATCCTATGATGCTGTATTGAATTCCCTTCCTGTTGTTTATGTGGGCTCTCTGGCCAAGCTGGAACAGCTCCTGATAGTCATGGTAGAAGCTGCACGAAGTTCTCTTAAGCAGAACTCCATGCCTCTACCTCCATGGAGGTCTCTGGCTTATCTGCAGTTGAAGTGGAAGTCTGCATATGAGAGAGAACTTCATCCAGATGGACGGGAGAGGAATGATGTCAGATCTTCTCATCATAGACAGTGCATTGGACATTTAGGGGCATTCAAAGCTTCTCTACAGGCTGAAATAGAACCAGAACGGCTGTTGAAGGCCATAAGGAATGATAATAATCGACGGGGTAAAATTGATAGGTGGAGGCACCGCAGCAGGATAGCTCCTGATGCCAATAATCAATGATAATGACCTGAGAGTGAAGATTGTGATAGGTTGAGGGTATCCCCTAATCTGGATTTGTTCAAGGTACAGATCTTGGGAGGGAGATAGAATTTTTGATTTATAAAAAATACATCCAATCAATGACTTGGACGGCTGTATTGGCCTACGAATAAATTTTCTTTTGATATGAAATAAATGGGAACCTTAAAAAAGAGCCACAGGTTTCCACTTGAGTCGGTATACTTTCCAATTTATCAGCAGATAGCAGCAATGGTGCATTTGTCCCTTGGGTTTCTTCTTCACTCATAACCATCTGTTCAAGCTCCATTTGCTATTTTTTGTAATCCGGCTGTATTGATTTTTACTATAGAGTGACATTCATTTTTCTTTTTTATGAAATATAGAATGAAAAATTCATTTCTCTATTTCTGTTGGTACTGGGGAGAATTTTTTTTGTTCTTATATGTTTTCTTTTACTTTTGATGAATTTAACCCTTAGTAGTGTTTCCATCTAAGTAGATAACAAAGACGCTTTGACAACAAACAAAGATGCCCATTTGAGAAATATGTTTTGAGTGATGCCCGAGTGTCGGTTTTCGTCCTTTTTTTTCTTTAGTACTGTTACATCATGGTGGGTTCCTTGGTTGAAAGTAAATCCAGATTTAACTATCTTTGTCAGTCACGAGTTGCAGATTTAACAATCTTTGTCTCATGAGTTGGCTATCCTTGTAGAAAATCTTCCAAAGGTGGGCTTTCCCTCTTGGGAGTTCTTGTTGTGGTGCAGGAGGTTGCTTGAGATGCTGGTTGAGTTGGAGAACAAAGTAGCTGATGTGTGAGCAACGTTAAGTTGCCCATCCCTTACAACCTTCGAGGCCATCTTCCTCCATTGATGGAGGGGACTTAAAATCATAAATTCGCTCTTGCTCAGGCGAATGTAAAGTGGGGGGAAATGAGAAGCCAACCTCTAGAAGATCTGCTCCAGAATGGGTTCTGATCCTGCTTCTAGCATATTTGTTGGGGTTTATAATATGGGTCTTCCATTGTGTGTTTTGATGGCAAGTTTGTGGTCCTGTTTTCTCTTTTGCATAATTTCTGTTTGGTTCAATGCACTTCTCCTTTCAGCTCAAAAAGGAGAAAAAAAAAGGATGAGGACTACCAAATTCCTACTTCTCCTATTATGCCCTACAATCCAATTCCCCCTTTCCCATCTTCATTACTTGTGGGATATCTCCCCATAATCACACCCTATCTGTGGATAAGAACTCCACATCTACCTTCTCTCCCTCTCTATATATTTGTTTATATGCTTATGCCGTCTTAAAAAAGGAGGGTAGGCTGTAGAGAAGGAAATGCATGCCTGGGGGTGTTGATGGTTAAAAAATGTTTGTGAGAAAGTGTGTTTGTGAAGAGGGTTTTGGCTTTTATGGGAGCATACAACAAAAGATCATTCACTAAGTTGGTTCCTGCAATGGCAATGGTGCCTATCCAGGCACCCAGTCAACTGTGAAGAATTGAAAAACAGAGAAAAAGGAACGCCGTTGGTATTTTGCTTTTAATTGTTCTTGCGGGTAAATTGGTCAAAAACAAAGACCTGGATATTAGAAAAGAGGTGGTTACACTGTTGTATGGTTTTATCCTTAGACAAGGTGTTTCAGTAAAAACTCAAAATACAGGGGCCGTTTTAAGATTTTGTGAAAAACTAGGGAGCTTTTTGTAAAAATTTGTATTTTTTTTATTGGGCAAGAGCACTGCTGTCTTTTTATTTATTCCCTTGAGGCCAAATTCATACGAATTTGTGATCAAATTGGCTCCAACATTGGATTATTGAAGAGGTTATTTTTTTTGTATGTAACCAGCTGAAGGGCTGAAACATAAGTGAGGTGAAACATAATTCACATATTTGAGGTAAAGGGGACTCACACGTATAAGGACTTCGACACCACTCAAACATGTGAGGTAATAGGGACTCACACACAAAACACAACTTATGCATATGAGGTAATCAGAACTCACATATGCAAATATTTTAAGGCAGCATATAGATGACTCATTGACTTTTCTGTTTGGATTTGATTTATTAGGTTGACGGCTCAGTTTTCATTTCCAAAGTACCCCTTATTTACTTTTGGTCATATTTATTTGATGCATGGGATAGAAATATGGATTTTATACAAGCAAATGTTACATTGGTGAAACATATTATTTCATTTGCAAAATGGCCATTTTCACGACCAAATGAGTGCATTCAATTGTTTTAGATGTTTTAGATCTGTTTAGATCTTTTGGACGTTTTTCACAAATTTTAAAAATCCATAAAGTTTAAGATATGAAAATATATGTCTTGTAGAAAATATTCTACGGTTCGGATAATGAATGAGGACCTATAATACTTGTAGAAAATAAGATCAATAGGTTGCGATATTTGACACGTCTATTACAAAATGCTTAAATGCTATCAAGATATGAGATTAAATGTCTTAGGTTTTTTAGATAAAAAATGAAGATTAAAAAATTTGGGGTCCACCAAAGTGAAAAGAAAAGGAAGGCCAAGGGTTGGAACCCGCAGCTTCTGAATGGAAGTTTTCTTATAGCAGAGGTCTGCTTGAGGGTCTTGTGGGGATGATCAAGTATTTTCGCAAGAAGAGAACTTCTATCTAAGGGATTTAGGAGAAAGGTTGGTGATGGAAGCCATACAAAAATATGAAAAGATCACGGGCTTCTTTCTTCTCCTTCACACAAAGTTCAATTCCCCAAGCCTTAAAACACTACATTAAATTCAATTGCTGACATGAGACAAGGGAAGCAATGGAATGACACTTCCTAATGAACTGTTCAACACAATGAGATAGCTGCAATTGAAATTGTTCAAGTTAGAGAAGCACCTTGTTATGACAGGTGTTACACGAGTAGAATTATGTTTTCGGTCAAATGGGCATACCATTTCCAAATGCAAGATTCTTTTTTAGTGGCTTCATCCTCAATTGTTATTTCTACCAAGAAATGGAAAAACTTATATAACATTTCCTTCTTGCCAGAGGTCAGAAAATTTTAGGGAGGGCTAGCTATACACAACAAACTACCGGTTGGGAAAACTCATTGAAAAAAAAAATTGGTGTAGATAATATAGGTCACATGTGTGGGGAGCAAAGTGGGCCCATTGAACATCTTTTCTAAAATTGTCATTTTGCTCGAGCCATTTGGTATGGCACCTCGCTGTCCTTTATGACCATACCTCATTTATATCTTGGTGGAATATTGGTTAGGAAAACAAAATGAAGGGATAATTGATCGAGATCATATTATCTATTTTGGCTTCATGCTTTGGTGAATATGAGAACCAAGAAATGAAAATGTCTTTTGCAAACAAGATCCAACCAGAGAGAATGTGGTTTAAAGAATCAATCTTACACACAAGGAATGGATAAGCTTACTAGAGAAAATGGAGGGAGATCAGAATTGGGATGATGGCTGAGTTGGCACTTCCAACAATAAGTGGGATATGGATATAGATGTTTGCATCTTTTGCAATAGAGTTGTGAATAAAGACGTTAATAAACTAGGAGTCGAATGCATTGGTCATAATAAAAATGGTTGTGCTTTGACAAGGCTCTAAGAAATGAAGAGGGGATTTGCGCTCATGACAGAGGTTTTGGCTATGGAAAGATTTTTGGAATTGGCAATTCATCATAGATGGAGAAATAATGGATCCTCATCATCCTTTTCCCTAGGAAATTTGCGCCCTGTTATAAAAGATCATAGAAAAAAAAATGTCTTCACTAGAGCACATTTTATGGTGATTAGTAGAAGTATTAATTATAAAGCACATAGTTTAGTGATGGCAGGCTTTGTAGGGGCACTGATGCCTATCTTATTAATTATGCTCTCATATTCCACTGTTTAATGAATAGATTATTATCTTCCAAAGGGAAACCAAGAAGAAAAGAATGAGGCTGAAATTTAGGTACCATTTTCCTCAGCATCTGCGCAGAAACAAACTTCACTCGTGTGCATCATTTTGCATGACTACTGAGTGATCAGCGGAGATTTCATTGAAAGAACACCATAATTGGAAAACTGTAGAAAAGACAGAAATTACAATATTCTCCAGAGAGTGATTCAACCCCTATCGGTAACAATCACCACATGGTGGGTCCAACTCAGTATTGTGGCAAAATTTTAGAATATATGATTGGGGGAATGAAATTGGTTTGGATTATCAACAGGTGGGGCCCATAATGAAATCCTACACATCCCACTCAGAGGAAGCGTGTCGGAGCGCTCTTGCGTCCCCCGAGTGATGTCAATTATGCTTTCTGTGGGCAGAAGCAACAATCTACAGTAGGCCCACCTGATGAAATCCAAGCCGATCAAGATGAGTGCCTACTCTATTTGTGGGATGTCTCAAAATGTTACTTTGAAAAGAGCTCACCTCTTGCATGATTGAACATTTTATTGGTAATGTGATTAATAAATATGATTTATAGTACTTGAGATTTTATTAATTATGTTATCAATGATAATCTCCATCTTCTAGTAAAATTGACTTATTTTAGAATAAAATTTGGAGACATCCCATAAGGAAACAAACAGGCAATGATTTTAACAGGCTCATATTTTCACTAGGTGGGCCGCATGGTGGGTCCGCTCCTTCCACTTAACGGGGGATTTTTGGCGGGGTGTTGACCATTGGCCATTGGAGTTCGGATCCGCTGAGGAAAGTAGGAAACACCCCACGCTCATATAATCTCATTTTCTGCCGTTGCTAGGAAGGGGAGGTGTTAATCGGGATAATTGTATCAAGGCCAGTCAACAGCTTAGCCTTCCGTGTGGAGTGAGTTTTCCTGTTGAATGTGGCCATTGACCTTGTAGTATAATGAATTAAATTTCCACTCAACCTTCCCTGGGTTTGACTGTCCATACAGTTACAGTTCATCTCATGTGCCTCAATATGACTCCTTTCTATTGTTACCCATAATTTTCATGATCTAGTGTCCACAACTTAGGAATTAGGATAGGAAACATGACGATCGAATCAACCACTTGAATCTTAGATCTAAAACATGCTTCACATTATAAACCAAATGCAATGATCATTTGTCACAAGTGATCCCAAGTACACCGAATAAAA
Organism: Sextonia rubra; assembly: GCA_037013555.1. Taxonomy (NCBI): domain Eukaryota; kingdom Viridiplantae; phylum Streptophyta; class Magnoliopsida; order Laurales; family Lauraceae; genus Sextonia; species Sextonia rubra. The sequence goes on from JASUAD010000001.1 coordinate 132,006,292, forward strand.
TGAGATGAATAATAACCTAGAAGAAACATAAACCAAGAATGGCAATTGTCACCCAATCAATGGATTATTTTTAGTGTAAGTGCTTATTTCTTTGTTGTGGTTTCAAGGATTTATGGATGTAGTGTCCCAATTGCACTTTTAAGCACATACGAGCCGAGCACAAATGCATAAGATCATTGCCGCTCATCAAATGGGAGGCTGTAAATGGGCCACAATTCATTATTCATTCGAGTCCTAGCTCTCAATGGGTCTTTGCATATGTAAATTTTTATTATCTCACATGTACGAGCACGGAAAAAATTCGACTAGAGGGACTTTATGTGAAAGAAATATTGGAGAAAGGGGCTCATGTTAAAAAAAATTATATTAATTTCAAAATTCATGAGGGATTTTAACAATTTTAGAAAATGGGTGGTGGCTTCAACACCAGACCTATGTACCTGGGTCCGCTCCTGTGTACAAGTTGTGTTTTGTCTCCTCACACATGCGAGTTTCTATTACCATGCATGTGTGAGTTGTGTTGTTATCTCGCATGTGTAAGTTTGCATTACCTCGCATGTGTGAGTTGCATTTGTGTCTTCACATGTGTGAGCTCCCATTAAGCCATTACTTAGGATGTGTGAGCTGTGTCTCTGTATCCTCACATGTGCAAGTCTCTATTATCTCACATGTGTGAGTGTGAATTGTATTTGTATCTGGGACCTAGATCCTCGGCTAGTTACTAAAAAAAAACACATAGAAAGAGTTTTAAGTTTAAGCCATCTTATTGTTGGTCATGGTTGAAAAACTCTTTGAGTTGACTCTTGATTTTTTCAAGTCATCTCATTTTAATAAGTTATTTGCATTATGAACTATTTGATAGGTATACTTAATTTTAATTATTAAACATCTATCTTAAAACAATTATGCACAATATTTGAATCTAGCAATTTAAAAATGATGACTAAAATGTAACTTGAAACTTATATATTATCTTTTACAATCAATATTTGAACTAGCAAATTATGTAATATAAAATATTTTTTTCTTTTAATTTTTTATAGTTATCTTCATTCTCGTCAGAGCCTTATTCCAACCATATTGGGATTGGCTATATGGATTCTATTTTAATTTTTTGTAGTACTTTCTTATATATATATTTATTAATTTGAATTAATTATTATGAATGTATGTAAATAAATGTATATTTATATTTTATAAGTAATGAATCCATTTTAAAATAACTTTGAGATTATTTATAAAAAGGAAAATGACTTCCGAATCTCTGCATTGACTTAATCTGAGTTTTTTTGTTTTTGGCATTCAACGAGTTGGGCTTGAGTCCCGAGGTTTCCAACCTTGATTGTTGGTAAGGGTTCAATGTTTGCAATTTGGAATCCTTTCACTCAAGTATAATTCAAAAAACATATAAGTTTTGTGAAAAAAAAAATGGTGGGGTTGTTATGCTTTAGATAATGGCCGTACCAATTCAATATACAAGGATATAAGATGATACAGGTAGCCTCTTTAGAGATGGTCTAGATCAATATGAAATATGGTTTGATGGCAGCATGCAATGGCCAGGGGGAAGTGGGCCATAGGCTATAAAGCGGGAAGAAGTGATCAAAAGTGGGCCCCTCGGGCCCATCCCCTATAAGTTTCATTCCTGGCCACGACACCAGAGATCTCTCCCACTCTATCCTGGACACAACCACACGACCAATCAACGTCCTTCATCCTGCGTTTTACGTCACATTCGTGTCCTAGTTTATTTTACATGATGGATGATACACACGAACAATTGATAACCCCCACCCACAGACTAAAAAACATAATACATTTGTAATCCCTTGAAAATAGGGTGACATCCCACTTTTTGGTACCCCTTTGTATTTGAGCCCACCCTGGAATGGTAACTATCATAACTTGCCACCGGACCTAAAATGATACCTAACCAGATTGAACTAAACATTGTATTTGAAATTGAAATGCTTTTGGCCGTAAAATTTTGATTGATATCCAGGGACAAAACTGCTATGTATATATTTCTCACACCCTTCCTTTTTTAAATTTAATAAGGCCAAAAAGGTGTGATGATTTTATAAATTTGCACATTAATACTTTTTAAAAATGAAAGTGTCCCTCACCATAATATGAGGGATAAGTGCATAGTAGTTTTCTCCGATCCCATATTTTTCGGGCATATGACTTGGTGAACACTTATATAGGTCTTTACCATCCGACCTCCACACATTCAAGTGAGACCCACTCGGCTCTTTCCGTGATCTTCACGCTGTTTCTAAAAGCAGCGGGGCCAGGTGGCCCCTTCGGGTCAACGAAACCTTTCAATTCACCATCCTAAAATAACCACCACCCACCCACCCCAGTTTCTTATTCCTCTTTCATGAATTGGATGCACTTAACCCAAACTTGAACTCATCCGTTTTTGGCAGACCCTTTCATTGATCATTAAAGCTTGGAATCATCCAACTTAATTAGGTGGTTCGACCACTTTTGAGGACCTAAAAAATAGTGTTATCCAATGACCAAATAGCACTCATGTTTGTACGTAGGTAGGTAATGGGAACACCTTCCTATCCACTCCCACCAAACCCCACGCAAATGATTTTCATGTTTCCAGCTAGCAGCCACGGGCCAGGCCATTTCTTGCTTGGAAGCGGCCTTCTCGCTGAAAGAGACTGGCAAACAGCACACTTTTCATCTGGGATTGGGCTTGAAAATTCGGGTACGGGTGGGCTTACTTACATACAAAGTAGAACCAATCAACAGAGAGAGAGAGAGAGAGAGAGAGAGAGAGAGAGCCTAAGTCCTTTTCTTTTCTTCCCAAGGCACATGGATCTATCACATACAAGAGAAGTCCTGGGAGGACCTAGCCTACCAGCCCAAGAAATGGGCTTTCAAGAGTTGCAGATTTATATCTATGAACCCCCATTAAAAGCCTACTATATGCTTTTGAAATTCTTTAGGATCCATACTCATTCACAGCTTCTCTACTTCTCCGGTGTTCCTGATGAAATTATCAACTTCTCCAGTGTTCCTAATGAAATTATATTTCACTTCTCAATGCTAGTGTAGTCAGATGAAAATATTTCTAGTCCCAACGAATATGATTCAATGAGATAAATAAAAAATCAAGCATCATCTTTCAACTACTTCTCATTCATTTTGAATTGAATACAAAAATATTTCAAAGAGAGAGAGAAAAAAAGTACTTTATGCGTTCAAAAACATGTATCAGCTTCCATTCAATATAATGAATTATCTCTCAGTATTTCTTATTATGCTCTAGTTGTATTCAAGAATGTTTTAACTCGACATTAATAACAATCATTTCGGGGTAATCCCCCATTAATTCTAAGAACGGTTTGCAGTGCCTGTCTTTGAGTTAGCTATGATAGCCCCATTACAAATTTTTCTTCCAAGCTGTACAAAAATGTCACGGTCGAATTTTGGGGCTTTCTTCTTTGTTCTTGATGAACTGGCTTCATGCCCTGAAATGTTCTTAGGAGCAGCTTGCTCACTACTTTTTTCAATTTTTTCTGTCTTAGACTGCTGAACTTCTGCTTCTTTTGCTAGTTCAGATTGCTGAATTATCCTTCTCCCTCTCGCCTCCTTTTTCCAGTTTTTCTTTTTTACTGCTTTCGACTGCTGAACTCCTTTTTCCTCTGTTCCATTTTCAGATTGGTGACTTCTTTCTGTCCCATTTTCAGTCTCAACGTTAAACATTGTTGCCAATCCAACAACATTTGAAGGAACAGACTGCTGAAATCCTACTGCTCCTTCTCTTTCATATTGCCCTATTATTGTTTCCCCAACTTTCAGCTGCTGATCCCTTACCACACCACCTTCTTCTTCACGATTGACGTGGTCAAGGTTCCTCACACTACCTGAAAACCCAGCAGTCAGAATAAGTGAGGAAGAGACTCTCAAGAACAGACACAATTTATATTACAGTATTGATGAAATGGGAAAAATGAAAATACTACTGAAATTTGGCAGTCTCCTACTGAAGAATTCAAGTGCTGGAGGTTTAGGCACATCTTCAATGGAAACATATGGTATCAAAAGTCCTTCACTGCTACTGCTTTGAGGAGGCCCTGAGCTCTGAGTAGGCATAAAACAGGGGAGAAAACACACATTACAGTGAGAATCTCTAGCACACAGATCTGTGACAAATTTTGAAGAGAACAATTCTCAAACTCACCACATTGACAACATTAGAATCTTCAATTTTAGTTTTCTGCTTGTTTTTTGGAACCTCTCCAGTTCTGGTGAATTTTTCAACCTCCTTCCTTGATCGGAATCTGTGGCCACTCGTAGGATCAAAATAATACTGCAATGCCGATAACATTTTTAAGTTTTACCAAAATAATCAATTTCAAATAAACAAATTCAATAAAGATAAACAACAGAAGCACAACAACAATACCCAATTAAAATGCCATACACAGTCAATCAATCAATCAATTTTATTGGATGTAATAAAGTTGGAACAACATCAGTTCTTTCTATTATATACGTCATAAAAACCACAAAATGGTTATTAAAAAAGGCGCATGACATAAATGACTAAAAGGTAAGTGCAGTAGTAAAGTATTGCCAGGTATGATTGTTTTAATATATCCAGTGAGGGGCAGGCCCAGGAAATCTTCTTCTTTTTTTTTCCAAAAAGAAATTCTCTGTTTTTTTTTTTTTGGGTGGGGTTGTGGGGGTGTTGCTGGGCGGTGGGAATACATAAAAAATATATAAATCAGATCTTCATTATCTAAATAAATTACTGGTTTTTACAAATCCAAAAATTCTTTTAAAAAATAATCCGTTTATTGAGGTTTTTTTCACTTCACCAATTATCTTTCCAATAGGTAGGAATTTGTTGGCCCAAGCACTGATTTGAAGGAAAATCCATGGATCAAAGTTCAAACCCTTGTCTTCCATCCCGTCAGAAATACGAGACCACCCCAAGGTTCAGCATCCAGGGGTCAGTATTCATTACAATATGGTCATAAATCGTATTGGCAATATGCCTCTTATTACAAATATTCTTTGCATATATTCTTTAAGTACACAAATTCTTGCTTCTTTTAAATCCTATTCTGAGTGTTTTTTTTTTTTCGTTTTGTTTTGATGCATTAGAGATGATAGAAAGGATGTGGGTGGGATCTGTATATGAGACTTGGGAAGGTTATGGTTGTTCAAAAACACATTATGTTAGATATAATAGGATAAGTATTATTTAAGATAATAAAGATCAATTGGAGGAAACAGTGCGTTTCCTCTTCTGTAGAACCCGCGTTCCTAGGTAGTAAGTACATATCCCATCTGTAGAGGAAAACACGTGTTAAAAGCCCCATTCCCACATTATTTCCATGCTACACCAAACAGGGTAGAGGAAAGCACCGGATTTTTAGGCGCCTTGTCTCCATCCATTTCTATGGAACATTCCTCTACACAAACAGGCCCTGTTTGTGTTGAAGAAAAAATTGAAAAGGTTTCCACCAAAGTACACAAAAGGAAGCAGCTATATGATTTTGACACTAATCTAGTGATAGCGAATATCTATGCCCCAGTTTCAAGAGTGTTCAAAGCTATGAAGCTACAACACAGATATGGGGATCGACAATACAACTTTGCACTTGAAGAAATCTAGGATATGGATACAAATAAGGGTGTTGTAATATTTCCTTTAAATCACATTTGAATTAATGAAATTATCATTGTTGATATCCATTTAGAACATTTTCTATCTTGAGATGTAAGAAAAATTAGAGAACTATATGAACTAATAGACTTGCTAGGTAGGATATGATAAACTTACACTCCAGAAGTATTGGTATGGTATCAAGTACCAATACAAATATTGTATCCGTTCGAAATAGATGCGTTGGGCTTGTACAAGTATCCAGGAGCCTATTATGGTTTATTTATAAATTTTTAGTAATCATGGGTTAATTTGTAATTATGAAAAGCTTTGGCAAGAATTAACTTTTTGTAATTAATGAACATAGCAGATCAGTTTGCCTTTAGATTAGGATTAGACTTAATTTGGGTTATATTAGGGCATCATTATTTTCTAAATAAGTTTCTTATGATATTCTTAATGAAAAAACTCAGAATTTGTTAAGATGTTGTTCTTAAACTTCAGCTATCTTAATTATATCTTAATATGAGTAACCAATGGCCAAGATTAGCCCACATCCACATCTCTCATCCAAGAGAAGAGAATCTTATAGACGGTACTTTTGGAAATTCCATGTTTCTTATAAAAATCAATGAGACAATCCTATTTATAGTCCTACTCTATACAATTAAGGTGAAGATTCGTCTACATGTTGCCCATCCATTGATGAGAACCTTCAACCAGAGTTCCTTGCTACAAATGTATGCAGACCACCTTATTTATAGTCATCTATTCAACCAATGGCCAATATCATTCCACATGCAGCCCATCCAAGGGATGGGTTCCTTCTCCGAATACAAATGTATGGAGACTACCTTATCTATAGTCTGTGTTGCCTATCCAGCGAATGAGAACCTTGTAGACCCTACCTCGACAATTTCTATACAACTCTACCCAATCTCCAGACTTATACACATCATTCTAAAATGCTTTTCTCATTTCCATAATTTTACAGCAATGGCCTAGAATTTCTACACAATTCTAGCACTACAATTGACCTTTGTTGATCAGTGTGGATCCATCCATCCAATCATGTGTGTCCCCACTACTTGGACAGTCTTGATGCTCATATGAAAAATCCTTCATCTCTGCATTGCGCATCTCATTGCCTTGTGTGTGAGACATAAGTTGTGAGCACTTTTGGCTCACAAGCGATAACTAGCCATAATAGACAAAAAACAAGTAGGGTGTGACAATTATAGACTCCACATCAACAATTTAATTGAAGAGATCAAGTGTTATATTTAATGTAACAAACCGCATGATTCTTTCCTCAAATGACGATGCAATTACAAGGAGATGATATAAAGACCAGTTGAGATCGTAATTGAGATTTTATTTTCGATTAGAATTATTACACAAATTCAAATAGGTTGATAAGAATACGTGCAATCTTATTCTATCATGTTTCCTTATAAATTATTTCATCTATACTTACCTATAAATATGGGATTTTCCCAAAGCATTAATACAGCGATGTCTTATGTGACAACACAAACCCGACAATTAAATCATTTAACATCTTTACATTTATGTAATATAGTTTAGAAATAGTAAATATTGTCAATGACATTCAGCTAAACAGTCCACCTAGGCCACAAAACCGATGTTACAGTATTAAACCGCCATTTTAATCAACCGAGCACTTTAATATCTGCACTGCAAGTAATACAGTTCTACAAAAATCACAAAGATCACCAATCAAATTCACATAAACTGTCCACATAGATTGTAAAACAAATGCAACAGTATCCAACTGCCATCTAATCAACCCAATGCTTCCCATTTCTTTATGAAACAGAATCCAGCAACATATCTCTAATCTGAATCCAACAGCCAAAATTCAAAAACCCAAGAACAAGAGCACTGTAAGATTTGAAAAAGAGCAAAACTAATTCAACAACATGACATGAACCTGAGAAATCTCATCAAAACTGATTCAGGAAATCCAAAGGGAATTAACATGAAACAACACAACATCATTTCTAACTAAAGCATGATTAAATCATTGATCTGCGACTCCTTGATTCTAGGGTTTGAAATTGCAAATGTTAGCAAAAGCAGAGCAGAGCAGAGCAGATACAAACGAATAGATTCAAATCTGAGAGCTGATTGACGGAATTACCCGATCCCGTGTCCCGGCCGTCGCGCCGTTCGATCGGACTTTGACCTCCGTCGTCCAGCCTTCCGGCAGCCAGTCCGGCCTCCGGGACCAGAACTCCTCCAGCTCCTCCTCCGTCTTCCTCTTCCGGCCCTTCCTCGATCCTCCCGTCCCCGGCGTCCACTCCTCCGCGTTCCCGGAGCTCGAACGGCCGACGACGGGCAGCTCGAGATCCGCCACCTGCAGCGAATCAGCTCTCGGTTCCGACGGCGGATAAGCGGCGGATCGGCGTTCCTTCCACAGCGCCGCCACAGCTTCGACGGCGGCAGCGACGACGAGCGTGTTTCCATTGGCGTCTCCGGAGGTGGCGAAAGGCGCCGGCGGGAAGCAGCGCCGCAGGCCGAGGAGGATCTCGGCGTATGACTCGGTTTCCGTCGGCAACGCGACGGCGATCGGCGGCGGGTCGTAGAAGAGAGGAGAAGCGTTACGCTCGATCGACTCGGCCGACATTTCGGTTGTTACGGAAGACGAACTCAGAAAGAGAGAGAGAGAGGAGAAGGCGCTATATATATATATATGGGTTTTACGCGCTTGCAGTGTCGGAAAGAAGACGCAAGCTGTTTGTGTTGCGTCTGGTGGCGTTTTACGTTGTTGGGAAATCGAAATGTTATGTTTGGTTTGAGTCCCGTTTTAACTCAGTTCGAACTCGAAGCGGGGCTTCAACTACACTAGCCAATATCCGCCGTACATGTGTCCTAAAACGACCGGGCCGAAAAAACTAGATTGTAATTTGTCCGATTTGTGGCGCCAGCTTTGAATTTTAATGTCTTTTCAGAATCGACGCGTCCCCTTTCGCACCCGCGCGCCATGCGCGGAAGGAGAGCACAGAGTGTCCAACTCTGCAAAATCAACGCTTTAATTTTAGTACAATATAATTAATTTTTGGAGTAATGCATATAAAGACGTTGTACGTACAAAGAAAATATTTATTTTAAGTGATTTAAATTTTTTAGTACTATATCTGTGGTTATGTATAAAATTTTTAGGGGAGAATTTTTATTCGTCAAAATTAGATAACTCTTGAGTCAGAATCTAAAGATCCAGAGGCTCGGATGATGAAAAATAGCTTAGGTCGTGAGAAATAAATAAATAATCTATTAGAGGAGTGACATCTTGAATGGAGGCATTTGGCATACTTGGTAACTTAACTTATAGAGTAAAGTGAGAGAAAGCCACAAATTAAGTGAGAATAAAATAAGATGACTTCTAATAATAATGTGATGGCCTTTTTTTTTAAGTGACTTGATAATATTTTTTTTTTTTGACTTTTTGTAAAAAGTAGTTAAGTTTTTTTTTCTTTTTTCTTTTTTTTTTCATTTAGTGATTTAAGAATGTTGATTTTACTACTTTTTAAAAATAAGAGAGGAATTTTGAATTTTTGTATTTTTGAAATGACTTTACATCTTTACATATGTCTTAAATGGAGGCTTCCAACGGCAAACTCAAAATTTTAATTTCAATGGTGCACACAGTACCTAAGTGAAGAAGTCAAATACTAAAATAGAATATTTTAAGGTCTAATTTTGGAGATTTCTCAAATCACGTTGATGCTGCTACACCCACATACTAACACTTAAAGTTTGTCGCTAGATGCTTTATTTCACTCTATTCTATCAAATAAATTTAAAATTGCACCGAGAGGATGGGGACTCCCACCACCAATAGGTGAGGCCCAATCTTTATGGTCCATCGGGTAGTGAGCCAGTTGGCAACAAGGAGACGTGCATTTAAGGTGGAGGCGGCTGAAAATTTTTTTTTCGAAACTGGGGGAGTTTGGAAGAAGTTGGGACCATTGTATTTGAGACTCTGCGTTTAGCACTGGAGGATAGCGATATGTTTCTGCACGTGAGTTTAATACAGAAGATTTTGTGTATCTTGAAGACACGTATTGGGATTACGAGTTAGGAAACTGGATTTCGTATGGGTATCTATCCTAGTCATGTAATTTTTTTTTAGTGAATTTTCCTGTTGAATGTGGGCCGTTGATCTTGTATTTCTGATGAATTATTGATATAACTTCATCTCTTGGGCAACAACATGTCTAATACCCGCAACTTAGGAGAGAAACATGGCCCATCATGTCGACCATTTGAATCCTAGAACTAAAATCTGGGCAACTTGTAAATTAAAAGAAATGACTGTATGTATACAAGCCATCCATCCATAAAATAAATTCTCATCCTACATCAGGAAAAACCAATCCTTTGCCTTAAGCAAATTATAACACACGAACAACAAACTACGATTTTTTTTTTTGGAACCCGTAACGAAAATTTTATTAAAAGAAATTAAAAATACAAGAGATGAAACAAAAAAGAAGAAAAAGGTACAAGAGCAATGTACCCTCCTGCACATTATACAATTATATTATAATTCCCTCCTATAGAGTACTCCTCTCACCCCCTTGTTTGGCAAAAGAATCTACCATAAAGTTTGCTGATTTAGACTTATATCAGAAAGCTAGATCCATCGAAGAAAAAAAGTTTCGGATTTCATTAAAAATGAATTGAAAATTTCAAAGATTCACTTTTCTATTAGACACTCAAGATATTGCATTAGAAAAGTCACTTTCTACAATAAGCCTGCTATGAAAATATCTAAAGAAATAAAGGAGAGCTTCTAGGATAGCCACCACATCAACTTCATTAAAATCACAAATACCTACATATTTAGAGAACATGAACAAAACCTCACTTTGTTATTGCAAAGCATCCCTTGAACACCTGCCGGACCCGGCTTACCCTTGTAGCACTATTAACATTGAATTTGAGCACACCTAAAGGAGGGGAAGACCAAAGAGCAAATTTTCTCACCTAAGATGTGCCACACACCATACAAACTTCTCAATTAACAAGAATGTCATTAAAAGAGAAACTAGAAAACTCATTTATGACCAAAGCCCAATTTGCAATTCTTAGAGAGACAAAATCAATTAGGTTAGTTAGAGAAGAGATAGTGCCCTTCAAGATTCTATGATTCATTCCTTCCAAACAAACCATAAAATAGTAAAAGGAATCATGCTCTAAAGAGTGCATTCACAAGCACCGAAAAGCACACCCAACCAAGACTCAATTACCTCTGCAATTGGTTTTGGGTAACACCAGATAATATCATACCTAGCAATGAAGTGACTCCAAATACTAGCTACCACATCACAATCGAGAAAAAGGTGGTTGATCGTCTCCTTTTCTTTTTGACACAACATACATATATAAGAGATATTCGCCAACATCAAACCTCTTCTTCTTTAATTGTTAGTCATTGAGACCTTCCCTGCAATAGCTAACTAGTAAAACACCTTAACCTGGGAAGGAACAACACGTAAACAAGCTAAAGCAGAAGGGTCTCTAGAAGAATGAGTTCCTTCTAAGGCCAAGTAAAAACCTTTTATTGAGAATTCTCTAGATATGGAAGGATTCCAAATTTGAGAATCTTCGAAGTTCTTGCACAAAATAATATTAGAAAGAAGACTCAATAGCTCTACATATTGGACCTCCTCTGACAAGCGGAGACTTCTCCTAAAGACACCTCCCATACAATACCACCATCCCTCTCCACATAATAACTATGGACAGCTGAAAGTCTATTAGACACCATTCTAAAGATCCTGAGAAATAGTTCACACAAAAGGCCCACCTCCACCCAATCATCCATCCAGAATCTCACATCTCTCCTATCTCCAACTGAAACAATACCACCCCACTGACTCAACCTACAGTGTTTTGGACCAAGACTAGGCCACCACCCCCATTTGTCTGGCTCATACTTGGCTACAATAACCCTCCTCCAAAGAGCCTCCCTCTCATCCTCATATTTCCACCACCACTTAGCCAATAAAGCTCCATTTTTGTTGAACAAATTGCCAAGACCCAACTATCCACTCGACTTTGGTTTAATTACCTCACTCCACTTCATTAGATGTATTTTTTTTTTCTGCCCTTGACTTTCCCAAAGAAAGGTTCTCCGAAGACGGACCAACCTCTCAACGACAGCTTTTGGTATCTTGAACAGAGATGGTAAATAGGGAGATTTGATGAGTACGCTTTAATCAATGTGATCAAACGAATAATTTCTCTTCCAAGAGGACAATTTGTCATGACCCGAGCCCAAGAAATCAGGGATTAAGTTTAAACCTACTAAGTGATACACGTACTCCTGTGCATTTACACTTAGACCCAGTCCAAGTGCACACGTACAATGGAAAATCACACGTGCAAAATATAGTTGTACGCGGAAGCTGTAGGTATCATCACATAATTCAGAGGATACTCTAAATTAAAGAAAAACAATACTTACAAGATATACAATGAAAAGGAACCATGTCTTTACAAGAATAGAAGGAAGTTTCTATAATATAAAAATGCACCAAATGCAAGGAGGTATACTCCAATACATAACAAAATGTAACCCACAGATCAAAATGAGGCCTATTCTAAACCATGTCGCTCTCCGGGGTAGAGTGATCATATCCACTCATCAAGTCCTGAAGGAGCTTCTACGATTGCCTCTGCAGTCTTACCAACCGGTGAGGGATTAGACATGGGATTTGACCTGCAACACCAAAGACAACCAGTGAATACGACGATTCAGCAAAGCATAAGCCGCAATAAGGGAACACGCGTTGTGTTTACAAGAATCATTAACAAGTAATAATGCATAGAGTTTCAATTTAGTATACTAGGCAAATCATGCATTTGAATAAAGCATGATATAAGATTTAATAAACAGAAATACTATATTAGGTGGCTACTATATTTGTCATATCCTCCCTTTAGGATCTATGTGTGGAGAACACTATCGACCGGGCCAGGGTACGAATGGGTCTCAAGTTTCCTAGGGTCCGGAAGCCCCAAGACATTAACACACTGCAGCGGCAACATACATGCTATGCCAAAGTCAACTCCACCAGGTATCATAAGGCTTAGGCTGAGTAGTGCCTGACCATTTCGATCCAAACATATATATAAACTTGAGTAAAACATGAAATTCATTCAGGAAATAAGAACAATACCAAATCGTATACCTTCAATTCATTCGTGCTAGACGTTCATACTCAAGTCAATTTCAATAATCAAGGTATAATGAATATCAAAAATACCAAAGACATATCAAGTAGATCCAATACATACTATACTGGAAGGACAGACGATAATCATTCTATTCCATGTATAAGAATAGAGGACAATAACCGTCGTCCAATATGCTATGCCATTTAAGTTAATAGAATCAAGGCAATTTATTAGTCAACCCTGCTCTAGTCATCCATTATTTCTAACCGTGCATGATGATGTAGTTTTAAGTTATCCGATACACAGTTATCTCTTTTTTGGTGTTACATTGTATCAGGAAGGTGTATCAGAGTCCCTTAAACCAACACCCATGAGGAGGTGCTTAATAACTGAACAACACACATGAATGAGTCACAGCCCTCAAGACCATTCATGCTATTCATGTATTCCATTGGACAAGTTAAGGGGTACCTAAATTCCAACGCAAAGACCTTATAAGATCTCTTAATAATACCTACATTTTTCCTTAATTTTCAGTGACCTCACAGTTTAGCCGTGGGTGACCTACGGCTTAGCCGCGGTTCCCCATAATTTCTTCCGCAAATACGCTGAGCAACGATTGAACTGTGCTTCGTCTTACTGCTGGACCATGATTATTTTATGGTTTAGCCACGGGTTGGGTACGACTTAGCTGTAGCCTGGCAGTAATGTAATTGGCAATTTTGTAGCTCTCGGGAGTTTAAGCCGTGAAATTCATACAGCTTCACTGTAGGCTTCAGAATATTGAGGCTTCAAAACTTTACGTACATTTCATAAATGAATGAAATTTTTAGACAATTTGAAACAAGAGCATACCAATGTATACAGAAGAGCTATAAAGCATAGAAAACTTGAAAACTTGAGAGGAATAATAACAATCATAGCATACTAACATGTATTCATCCATAAAGTGCTTATACTTGCCTCAATTAAGCTTTTTCAAGTGAATCTCTGTCCTTGGGCTCAAATTGGGTGTCTATATGAAACCCTAGTAGCCATACATGCAAGGAGTGAGAAGAGAGGTGTGCATGCAATGAAAGAAGAGGTCTCTAAACTCATGAATGTTAGAATGAAAGAAATTATTACCTTAGACTACGCTAAGAGATGAATCGTAGAATGGATGCAAGAAAAATCCCCGCTTCTGTACTTTGATAGCAGAAGAAGAGATTGGAAAGAGGGGAAGAAGAAGGACGTGCGTTTGAGAAGAGAAGAGAAAACAAAAAAAATGAGTCGGTTCTCTCTCCTAAAATAAAACAAGTGTTAAATGAACTTTATAAGAAAGTCAATGTCGTTCAAAGAAATGTTAGTTTAAGTCAACTAAACATCCAATTGAGATAAATGAAGTCGTTTGCATGCGAGTCAATTACGGAAATCAATAAGCTTGACGAGATATACGTAATGACACCAAGATAATGCATGAATGACGAAATCTTACAAGGTCTAAAATTACGAAAAAGGGCTTATATCTACCTAATACAAGTTAAACTTAATCCAACTACCTATCCATGACCCGAAATGTAACTCAAAAAGACAAAACGACATTCACTAAACTAATTCACTGGAAAATGACCAAAAAGAGCCTTAATTAGTTGCTAAACTTGATTAATTAGGGTCGGAGAGTTACATAATTTCCAATTAATTCTTTCAATAACAGGAACCCACAAAGCCTTAGACCTGACCTTGGCCCCAATTAGAAGGCCTAGATAAAAAAAGGGGAGTCTTCTTGAATAGTAGTGAACAATATTTGCCAACAGGCTGGTGGTTTCATCAAAACAACCAATCCCCACAAGCAGTCTCTTGGAGATATTAATCTTTAGACTCGAAATCAATTGAAAACACCATACAATTTTTTAAAGAGCCAGAACTTCTTCTCTCTTGGTCTATCTAAAAAGGATGGTATCATCTCAAACTGTAGATGAGTAATTGGTTCTCCACCACGACTTATTTTAAAACTATGAATCAATCCCAAATCACTAGCTTTCATCAGAAGAGTACTCAAAGCTTCCACCATTATAGTAAACAAAAAAGAAGAGAGAGGATCCCCTTGACGAATATCTCTAGAATTTTTAACTAACTTTGAAGGAGAACCATTAACTAGGGCTGAAAAAGTGGCAGTGGAGATGCATTCATGGATCTAACCACACCATTAATTATCGCCAAAACCAAACCGGAGCAACATATAATCAACAAAATTCCAATCGACATGGTCATAGGCTTTCTCTAGGTCTATCTTAAAAATAACCGCTTCTATTTTTGACCTTTTCCTAGACTTCATTAACAATCAACACTCTGTCAAGGATTTGTCGTCCTTCTACGAAAGCCCTTTGGAATGGACTAATAATTGAGGAAAGAACCTTCTTTAATCTATTTGCCAACACCTTCGCAAACAACTTATAAATGCAACTCACTAGACTAATAGGTCTATAATCACATGTCTCCACTGGATTAGGCACTTTAGGAATGAGAATTAAAAAAGCAGCATTCATCTCCTTATTAATTTTGCCCCTAATATAAAACTTGAAAAACATAGCAAGAAAGTACTCCTTAAGAAACTGCCAACATCCTTTGATAAAGGCAAAGTTAAAGCCTTCTGCACATGGGCTTTATCACCATTACATTCTTCTAGAGCTTTATTCACCTCTTCCTCCTTAAAGTCCTTTTCCAACCAACCTTGCTCCCCCAATGAAATCATAGGAAAAGAAACACCATCAAGGTTAGGTCTTCCACCTATATCCTCCTTGTAAAGATTTCCAAAGAAGCGAGCAACCTCATTTTTGATCTCACTAGGGTTCTCAAGAATTCTACCATTGCTTCTAACTTGCCCCAAAAAATTTGCTATTCTCCTAAGAGTAGCCATCCAGTGAAAGAACTTAGTGCTTTTGTCTCCTTCCTTGAGCCAAGTTACTCTTAATTTCTGCCACCATGATATTTCTTCTATTCGGTTATAGCCCCAAATCTTCTTCATAGCCTCTTGTTTTAGTGATCTCCTCTTATCTCAACTCCCTACTTTCTCCTTTTTTGTCAATATCTTCTACTACTTTAGATGAAACTTCTCGAGATTCCTCAATACAACCAAACACCGCCCTACTCCAACTCTTGATGTTTTCTTTAAGAATGCGGAACTTTTTGCAAATCTTGGAGCCTACATAGAGTCTAACATCTGGTTGACTCCAGTAAAATGGAGCCATCCTGACAAAATCTTTATTTTCTAACCACCCATTCTCAAACCACAAAGGTCTAGGTCCTCAATATTGTGATCCAAGTAAATGTACCTGGAAGAATGGAATATTTTTATTTTTGTTCTTATTTCGTGGTTGGCATGTTCATATATATTTGTTCCACTCCATATAGGTATTGGCCTATATGTCACTTAGACTCAGATGAATTTTCTCCCTTGGATTTATCATGTTCTGAAAATATCTGGTGTAGCCAACAATGTGATTTTGTAAGTCGTTCCGCTTGGTGTGAAACATAAGCCAATGCTTGTAGAGCATGCCATGTGAATGGGTTCTTCATGACAACTCAACCTGCATCGTATATGACTCGGTCATGGGTTAGATAAATCTGACCCACAATTAAACAAAGAGGGTCAGGGCTGAAGTACACAATCCATTTAAATGGGTTAGGTTAGAATGTACCTGCATATTAAATTGAATATTTAAACAATTTAATAAGTTTATAATGTGGTGTTTGGATTTTTTTTTTTGCCTACAATCAAACTCAAATAACCTAAATACTTGAAGTCGATTGCATTTGGGCCAAACTTCTACCGTTTGGACAATTCGAGTTAAGTTGGTTTATGTGGGTCAGATTGGGTTGACCCGGATTTTGTAAGGATTTAGATTAACTGACCTATTTGAAAATAGGTCAGATCAGATTGGGCTTTAACTTGCACACAACTTTTTTAATCCCAACCTATTTTGTCCCCACCTGGTCAATTTGATGCTAGGCTCAAACCATATTGAGCCAAGACCTTCATAGACAATAGTGCATTTCCTTTTTAAGGTTTATAATATTTTTAAATGGATTCCACTAAGGAGATCAGCACTTAAGAATCCGTCTTTCGGGTCTATTTTCATTTTTCTTAAGTGGTCCGGATTCAAGAATCCTCAACATGGTTGGGATAAGGCTTTGATAATGATGATGATGATGATGATGATGATGGTCCGGATTCAATAATATCATAAAACTCTACTTATGAGAAGTCTACCTGCGACCCCTACTTGTATGATACAGGCAGAAGAAGAAGAAAAAAGAAAAAATTTCCTTAGAAGAAAAGCCATATGATAAGTTTGTTCTTTTTACTTCTTTCATAACAACGCAAAAAGATAAGAATATCCTAATTGCTAGCGAAAAATCTCTTTTCTATGAATAGAAAAAGAAATGTGGACGGGTAAAAGGGTATAAAATTACAATGTACATAAAAATCCATCAAATCTCTCTTCTTTGTTTCATGTGAAGAGAAAATCAATTGCCCCTCCTCAACCTCCCCCTCCCTCCATTGCCTTCGGTAAGGGTACTTATGTTCATTTCTCCTGAGGTGGCCATCGGTTCTGCTTCTTCTGCCATCGCTCCAGCAGAGAGGATAGTTGTATTTCCTTCTCCAAAGGTGGTGATTGGTTCTGGTTCCAAGCACCTCTGGAAGTTAAGGTAGATCTTTTTATATCTTTCCATTTCCTCTTGCGTGCTGATTATTGGCTCTGTATCATCTAAAAGAAAAGATGTGAAACTTTTGAGTGACTCAAAGGACATTTTTTGGTGTTATGGAATGGAAGAAAGACACGAGAGAGTTGTTTTGGAGCTGGAGGCTTTTGAGAGTGAAGAGCTTGGCTGCACACAGAAACCAAAGACACATGATGGTAATCTTTTAAATAGGTGCCACCAATCTCCAAACCGACCAAGACTATCTGCCCTACATGTTTCCTATCACAACAGGGCCCATAAAATGGACGGTGAGATTGTCCTAACTGCGACAGCTGTTCCAAGTGGTAATTGCTAGTGTGGGTGTATTAGTTGCTGAGTGTGATTAACTGTACTGGGTCACTTTGCTGGGTTTAGTATTGGGAGGGAAGGATACTTATCTACAAGACGCTATTTTTGCACACAAGTTTATTGCAAAAGATTTTGTAGATCTTGGAGAGAGGCAGAGGATTCTGTAACAGTCTACAACGTAGCCGTTCATTTACAATGAGTTTTCCTTTTGGACCAGACAAATCCCTTGAGCCCAAGGGAGCTAGGTAATCCCCTTGTGACCCTAGTGTGGTAGCACAGCTTAAATACGCAACGTCCAGGAGCAAATTATGATCTTAGGCTAGTGGAGCTACTCCTTGGGATTTGATGAATCCTAACCTGGATAACAGTTGTCCACATTTATTCATTCATTTTAATTTGTAGACATATGGTTACTTTGATCCCTGGACGGTTTTCCATTGTGATCAAAAATTTTTAGGATCTAATATCCACAACAACATGAATTTTTTTTATATATCAGAGGGTGTCCCAACTCTTTGAGCCAGACTAATCCCTTTAGGCCCAAGGAGAGTTGGGTAAAAATGGCCTCTGGCCTAGTTTAGTAGCGTAGCTCCAACTCGTAATTTCTTGAGCAAACTGTAGTCTTAAACTAGTTGAGCTACCCTCGGGGTTCACAACAACATATCATACGATAGAATTATTGCACATTATATGAATCACTCGAACATTAGATGTAAAACCTAACCCACTAGTAAAGTAAAAGCAATTCACCTTATCTTCCCAGGAGATCCAAACTATTTTAAGGGGAAGATGAGATCAAAAGTGGTCCACAGGGGCTCTCACCATGAAGTTCATTTGATTGGTGATACTTAGGCGAATAAAAATTTCCAATATATGTATATGGAAACTGAACTATTATGTGCCCAATATTGTTTTTTAATATATTTAATAGTAAGAAAAATCAAACAAATGATCTAGGTATGAGTCCTTTGTGTCCATCACGTCCAAGCCAGCATATGTGCTGACTAAAAACTGGACCTTGGGTTCCCTATGGATAGAACCCGAACCCAAAACTAGACCTCATCAATGTCTCATTTAAATGAGGCCCTCTGTTGATATGGTAGTGTCCTAAACTAGAAGTTTTCAGAGCTGTCAACACTTGGTTTGTGCGTCCCACCTGGTCCATCTTCGTTGAATCCAACCTATCACATTTATAACCCTCTTTTGAACTTTTTCTTTTGAATTGACTCAATTTGAAAAATGATAAGATGCCATTTATTACTACTTTCTATGTTAAATCACACCTGGTCCATTATGGCCCTACCTGAATACCCGTTTATTCAAATGTGATAGATAAATAGATGAAGAAATATTTAATAATATATTCTAATGATCATGAAGATGATGATAATGATAATCGTAAACCAATTTATATACTCGTATAATTTTGGCGAGATTGCCATTTGTTGCCTTCTTAGGGAAACGGGTTGAAACGGGCTATTCTTGGATAGGAGGCACACCAAATTTCAGATCTATAGGATCTGATGAAATGATCAAGTTATGCACCTCCCTCTATCCCCAACCTAAATGAATAGTTTTAAAAGTTGGTGGGTAAAAACCAATGGTGAGGATTAGAAATGAACTCTCGCATAGGAGCTCATTTGAACAGTGGTGCTCAGGTCATTAAAGCTACCAATTTATTTATAAAATTTAAATTATTATGTATTTAATTATTACAATGTTCTAGTAGATCCTTATGATGTAATCTTATAGTGAGATCTTATACTAAACCCACCTTATTATCCATCTAAAACATTCGCACACATTGGAACTCACTTGACAAACAACGATATGGGGCTTGCACCCGTTGAATAGATTGGATCATTGGATTGAGGGTTGGTTTTTTCTTTAATATAAAATCGTTGAACTTGTGGACCATGGATTAAGGGATGAACCCCTTTTTGATACCTATGTACATCATGAATCTTTCCATATCCCTTGTGCACATGAAGGTTACCCTTTAACTATAACAGGGTAAATGATTTGGGCCCAATGTCAATAGTTCCAGATCCTCTTACCACCTTAATTGGCGGGAAGCAATTCATGGACATGAACGGCGACCTAAGTTTTTTACCACCTTAATTGAAAAATCATCTTCATAATTTTAAAGAAGGGCAGGGCATTTCAATCATTATGAAAAATATGTCACCAATGAGGGGTTGACCGTTGGAGAGGACCAATTTAAAAGAAGGCTGGGAATCTTATCTTCTTTTTTGAAATGAATTATGTTTTAATTAATTGGCAGAAACTTTAGAATTTGTTTTAGATCATCAGAATCAGCAAATCTGAGACAGTTCTAGTGGTATATATGCAGTTATTGGATCGATAGTATTATTTTTTTCCTTTTTACATAAATGAGAATGATGAGCCTATAAAGTTAAGCTTTCATTCCATTTCTCATGGGTGGGCGCAGAATCGAAGCCCTAAGGCCTGAGAGAGTACACACCTTAGAACATCGGTCATACTCATGTGAGCAATCCGAGAATATATATTAGCCCTTCCTGGCCTAAAGTTTTGATGCCTCAATAATTGGGGTTAAAACTTAAGACTGAGTATTGCCTCCAGATCTCCGTCCTAACCACTACTATGAAAATAAGACCACGTAATAGAAAACTGCCATATGATCACAAAAGATTGGAAAGAAAATTTATTCATAAAAAATCCAGATATTAAGCCAAAGACAGGACTAAATAGAGAGAACAAATGGATACAACTGTGCCAACGTTCAGTACGTTGCAGGTCTTTTCTATTCCTTTCTTTTTTTTTCCTCTACATGGACCTTGTGAATGGGATCTGAGAGCGGCTGATGAGTCACTGTGAATGCCAACATTGCTTGGCCATCTTTATTATTCCGTTACAAACACAGTGGAACAAATTAACAGATGATAGTGAATCTTAGGTTGTCCTGGTGGATAAGACATCACTCCCATAGCGCCCACCAGGGTTCAATCTCTAGTGGGTGCCTTGTAATTTCTACTCCTGGCCACAAGGCCAAGACATCCAAAAAAAAAAAAAAAAAAGAATGGATGATAAATAGTGTGTAGGAAATGCTCTTATGAGAGTTAACTCTATTAGCTTAGAGAGAGAGAGAGAGAGAGTCCAATTTTTTTTGCCAGGCCCCATGATCTGTCAGATGCAAGAGATGTCTCAGCAGGGCCTAGACTATCGGCCCTAGAAATGGGCCCTTGGGGTTACAAGGAATGTAAACAATGAGAATTCTTTAATTTAGAAATGTTATAAAGAAAAATTAAGATAGCTGCATCCATATCCAAGAGTTTCAAGAGTGCAGAACAATATCCATGACCCCCTAGTTCCATGTCCTCTATCCATAACTTGGTCAGAGCATGCTAAATGCTTTTGAAGATACTTCGGAAACAAAAGAACAGGATGCAAAGAGTGTAACCTGCGCAAATCTCTCTAAAGCAAGAAAACTATTAAACAAACGAACTCAATCCTCTGTTAGACAAACAAACTCAATCTATCTTCATTCACTGCTTCTCCACTTCTCAAGTGTTCCTGATGAAATTATATGTCGCTTCCCAATATTGCTAGTGTTATCAAAGGAAAATATATCCCGTACCAACAAATTTGATTCAATGAGAAATGTAAAAAATCAAGCATCAGCTTTCAACTACTTCTCATTCATTTAGAATTGAATACAAAAGTATTTCGACGTGAAAAAAAGTACACAACCCATTCAAAAACGTGTATCAGCTCCCATTCAAAATACTGAATTAGCCCTCAGCTACTCCTTATAATACTCTATTCGACGTGAAAAAAGTACACTACCCATTCAAAAACGTGTATCAGCTCCCATTCAAAATACTGAATTGGCCCTCAGCTACTCCTCATAATACTCTAGTTGTATTCAAGAATGTTTAAACTTGACATAAATAACAATCTTCTCAGGGTAATCCACCATGATTTCTAAGCATGGTATGTGGTGCATTTTAGTTAGCTATGATAGCTCTTTTACAAATTTCTTCTTCAAAGCCATACCAAAATTTCACGGTCGAATTTTGGGGTCTTCTCCTTGGAAGTTTTCAAGATAGTAGAGAACCATTTAGACTTCATTACTAGAATCTCACCTCGGATATGATTGAAATGAAAAATGAACTTATATAAGCTTATTAGTGGATATCCATTGAGATAATATGAAAGGGCATTGGCTTGGGCTTGGAGCATTGGGACTCATTGAGAAGCCCATCTTTTTCCATTTATTGACTCTGATTTGTTTTGACCGAACATCTATTTTAATTGGGTCAATTTGGTCCTAACTTGGGTTGACCCATCCAATTTGGTTTAGGTTGGCTTGCTTACTGTGCCTTGGAAGTTGATATGGTTGGCATGATAGTACTCGTCTTAACTACCATGGTAGTTATGTCCAAATGCATCTTTTCCGAAAAGAAGAACTCTCCCAAAAGGATAAGCCCTGGTTGGCTAATACCAGTCTGGTGTGGGGACATTTATTGTCATAAGCAAAGCGTCGCCAGCGAATAAGGCAATTTGTTTCAACTATATATATTTTTATTAATTTTCTAATAATCCTAAGACAATACAATTTCCTTTTTGGGTTTGAGATGAATTTTGCATTGGCCCAATCTAGGATGCTGATGATTCAAATTTTGAATGGCCCAAAAATTAAAAAAAAAATATGAGTGAAAAAGTAAAGATCTTCCTTATCCCAGTTAGTGATCAAAGACGAAATATTGATTGATGGTACCTGTTGATGGTTTGGATTGATCAAGGGGATGGCAAAACTTGTGGCCGTGTCAGACTCGAAAGTCTGGTACGGTCAATGCTAGCTTGAAGGTACTAGTTAGTAGTTAATTGTGAGGTGCGCTGCTGGCATTTGGGTAAGGGTTGTAATACCTCTAAATATACATGTGGGTTGGTCTTTACGGCCACATTGTCATTTCATTATAGGCGGTGGGCAAAGATGCTGAATGGTTAATGGAGATTCTTGTCAGGCTTAAACCAGTGTTAGCTATGCTTGCATTGTGACAGCACATTAATGTTGCGGGAATAGAATGGCACGACAATGGTAAGTCCAGGCACATTGCCTTGCGGCATGACTTGTGCAAGAACTCCTTACTAATTGAGTTATCTCTATTGAGTATATTTGAGAGAAAGCCAATTTGGCGGATCTCTTCCTTAATGTTCTTGCAAGGAAAATGATATAGACAGTGTCCCGGGGTGGAATTGAGGCATTGAGATAATCATCAATAGTGATGGTAACTCAGTCCAACTAAAAGATACTTTCAGGTTTTTGGGTTCAATGGAAAAAACATGTTATAATCATACTGGATTGTGCATCCAAGGATTGTTAGTGCGTGTTGGTGTGGAAAGAGAGGGAGAGCTATTACTCTTAAGGGGTCCATATCTATATGGAGGGGTGTAGGTCATACAGATGCACTTCCAATAGACTCATATATGTAGGTGTGGCAGTGAGGCTGTTCCCCACGTAACTTCCAGGCTAGTCCTCATCACACTCACTAAACTAAGATAAACACACATAACCATTAACGGGCGGGCTTCTTAGAAGACCGATAGAATTTAAGAAATGTTTGTGTTCAATACATCTGGCTTACAAAATGAGCCCTTAGTTTAGGTCAAAGTGCACTAAGTACCTTGGTAAGCTTTGATGTACTTGGACTAAGTGGGGTTTCAAGTCAAAAGACACCCCTATTTTTAGATTCATTTCCAAGACCCAAAACCCTAGATCATTTGTTCATGATTTTCAAAATTCTGGGAGATTGTTTGAATTTTTTAAAATTGTTGGGGAATATTGAAAATTTCAAAATAGTAAAAAATCTATTTAGACTCTATTACTAGAATCCCACATTGGATATGATTGAAATGAAAAAGTCATTTAAATAAGCATATTTGTGTAACTCCATTGAGAAGGTGTGAATGGACATGGTCTTTGGCTTGGAGTACTAGGACTCATTAAGAATCCCAAATGTTGCCATTTATTTAGTATAATTTGGACTGACGTGGCATCTACTTAAATTGGGTTGATTTGGTACTAACTTGGGTTGGCCTAGATCCAATTTGTTTTGTGTTGGCTTCTTTATGCATTAAGAAGAAATAATGAGCTAGGTATAGCTAATGCGAGCTTGGAAGTTGGCATGGTTGGGAGCGTAGTTATTGTCTTCAACCGCCATGGTAATTAAGTCCAAATACCTCAATGAGGGGCAGACCTACATACGCTAGTTACGGGCTGAAGCCCCACCTCTAAATGAAAAAACCCATTAGGGCCCTAAAACAATTCTGGCCCACCCCACACTTAAAGTGATCTGTAAGCCGCCACCTCGCTTTCTCAATCTCCCTTTCCATCTCTCTTTACCTCTAGATATCCGTGAGTCAAAAGGCTCAAACTCTTCTCCATCCTGGGCATCAACGTACGGCCACAGTGCACTCCCGTTTTCCTCCCTTCAGCAGGTAACCATCTATATTGTCCCTCTCGATCCCCCCCTCTCCCAATCCATCTCTTAGTCTTTCTCAACTTAAATTCTCAATTATATTAGTATTTTTTTTATTTTTGATGGGTATTTTTGTGGACTCTATAAATAGAGTATTTTTTTTTTTTTTTTGAGATGTTGGTTTGTCTACATATGGTTGTTGGTTTGTAGATGAAAAAATATTTGCTTGCTGACATCATTTTCTGTAAGATTTATTGAAAGCCCCCTATCTGTTGCTTCATTGGAAAATTGCTTTCCTAAAGCATCATTGGACTGTCAACGGCTCGCCTACTCTAACAATTGATGAGAGCTTGTCACCTACATCTCTTGATTCAGTTGTAATTGTAGAAAAGGAAATGCTAGGATCACGAGAATGTTTGGATTTTGACAAGCTAATGCATGATGTTGGCCTAAGGGATCACAAGAATGATTTTACAGGAACTCTATATATTCCTGTTAATGTCAAGCAAATAGATGGAGTGACTGTAGATTGTTGAGGGCACCAATAGTTGTATAATTTTCTCCCCCCAAAAGTCCAGTCATCATCCATCTCTTATACAATTTGGCCCTATAGACAGACGCACAAAATAAAAAAATAAAAAAAAAAAGTGAGAAAGAGGATCAGTAACATTTCTCATCCATTTATGTAACTATCCAATATAAGAGAAGAAAAGGCCCTACTAATTTCATAGGGAAGAAGAATTTTTTTCAAAGTAGTGACAGAGGATTTGCTTCATTTTGGTTTTCTTTTTTTTTTTCTTTTTTTTTGTATAGTATTTTATTTTGAGAATGGACACAATGACTTTTTGGCAAATTGGACTTTATGCATCTAGAATCTTTTTGCCTGATTTACATATTTTTTTTTTTGAATTTATGGATAAGGAAAAATGGTTTGTTTTAGTTGATTTTATGGGATAATTAAGAGAAGCACGACACCAACTTTATTTACATATTTGTATGCTTCTGATCAAAATATCATTTTCACTTTTCACATGCTTCTGATTTACATTTTTTTCATTTGAATTTATGGATAAGGAAAAATAGTTTGTTTTAGTTGATTTTATGGGATAATTAAGAGAAGCACCACACCAACTTTATTTACATATTTGTATGCTTTTGATCAAAATATTATTCCCACTTTTCATATGCTCTTAAAACACTAGTATAGATGTCATCTAGTGTGTATATTTTTGTGGCTTTGTCCATGTGTATGTTAATTCAAGAGGAATGGTATATTTGTTTAAATAACTTTCAATTAGATGTTTTCTCAGTTGTTTTAATTTCTGCTGCTCTTTTTCTCCAGCGATGACTTTAAATATCAAGGACCAACGAGGGCAGTTTTAAAAGCTTTATTTTAAATTAAGATATGGCTTTTAATGACAGAATGTTAGTTAATATAATTAGATATTTTATAAATGCAATACATTTTCTCTTTTGCCAAGGTTAATGTTTAAAAAAATTAATAAACTAGCGATAGGACTTTTTCAATTGAGTATGGTAAACCACAGTTACTTATCAAATTAGAACTGTCTTACAGTGGAAAAACTTTGCACCATTTCATCCTCTTTCCTACAAAACAAAATAATCTCTTAATTACTCTAGTAGTGATAATTTAACAAATTCAAATCAATTTTTCGAAACAAGATCAAGATTTGAATGAGACGTTTATCATCACAACATGCACTGAAATATCTGAAACAGCCACAATGGGCAGAAATTAGATAATGGAACATTGAACTCAATGTCCCTCTTCTTCCCCTGTTCGGTGTGATCTCCAATACCAGGGAGCAAGTCCACGTCCTCACCCAATTCTGCCAACTTGGCACTCAGCTTGGCCAACTCCAAACAGATCATTCAACTTCCCAATGCATGTAAAACAGAGTCGAAAAGATATGGGTCCGGTGTTTTGTACCATACTTTTGGTGGGAGAGCTGCCTCACTTTCTTCAATGCTTAGTTGGTATGATGGTGCGTCGTAGGTTGCAATCTTGGGCTAGGCCATGCCCGAGCCAACTTGTGCAATGTACATGAAAATATCAATCAAGGCTACGCTGATTTACCCAGGAGGACACTGATCACAAGTAAAATTTGTAAGTGAATACCAAATGGATCATGCATGCAGCAAGAGACCACCTCACAGAAGAATTTAGAAGGCATACTTAGCAGCCGCGGGTTCTCCAAACAAGTTGGCCGCAAAATAATTCTAGAATGAAGTTCAAAGACGGTACAACATCTGTCTCCTCTTTTCCTCCCTGAGTATCTTTTTAGGAAGAACAGCTAGATTTTGAGGATGTTCAACTACCAAATCACCGACGAATTGCAGTGCCTGAGAGTAACAAATCATTTAAAACATCTTTAGTTCAATTATCAGAATAACTTCCCATACTTACATCATGGCCTTAACAATTAGAAGACTGCCGCATAATTGATTCGTGCCTCTAGACTTGAGCATGGCATGATCGTATTTCTCATAAGCATAACTCAATAATAGCGAATAAAATAAGGGAGATTTTCAAATAAGGACTTAAGTTTTTTACTTCACCTAAAAAATTAATACAATTTTCAAAGTTTCTCAAATTAGTCCCTCAATTTTCTAAGAAATTTTCAATTATGAACATCCGGCAATTTAAAGAAACTTTCTAGCGACTATTTAAGAAATGATGTGATTTCGGCTTCTGAGAATATAGAGGAATTGAATGATTGTTTTATTTCAATGAAAGGTAATTTAGGCATTTTTAAAAAATCGAGAAAAAAAATTGTAGAACAATAGCTTTAAATGGATGGATGTAATTTATTGAAAACCTCTTGAAAATCTTAAAGACTAATTTGAAAAGTTTTGAAACTTGTATCCTTTTTTAAAATAAGGCAAAAACATAAAGCCTTATTTGAAAAATTTTCATAAAAAGACAGATGAAATACATTTTTAAATAAACGAGCAAAAAGGCTTATAAGACATGAGATTATCCTTTTTATGAAAGATTATACAATTGGATTTATGTGCACTAAAGCACAATTTCCTCCATTGTTTTATGCCTTAGTTTTCTTATCTTTTACTCCTCTTTAATAACCTTTGTCTCACATCGGTTATTTACTACTTCTTTTAAGTGGTTTATTAATGTTTTTCTTCTAGCTTATGGTATTAAACATTTTAGTGGGTATTGTAGTGGTTACCACATGCGAGTGCACATAGGCTGTGCCGTGGTAAGGCGAGCCTGGGCTTGGGCAGTGTAGGTCGGGCCAAGCCCGCTTGTCCACGCCGATCCTGCCTCTTGGGACGCCTAGTTGGGCCTTGCTCCGTGCATGTCTTGTTGGAACGAAGGTGGATCTAGATCCGGATCCACTTGTTGGCAACTTGCATTTATCCGGCCCACATCTTTCTACGAGAATGTAACCAAGTAGCCATTAATATTACGTTGACCATTGCAGGGAACTACTAGTCCACATCTCTGAGAGCTCTTTAAGAACAAAGCTTTTTTTCCTGCTTCTTCTTCTGCGAGAGAGACTTCTATCTGTCAAATTCTTCTTGCATTTTACACTAAAGCAGATTTGCATTAGTATTTCTTAGATTTCTTTTTCTTCTCTTTTTTTCACTTTGGTTTATTGTTGCTGTGAGTTTGTAAAATTGGTCCCTTTCAGGTTCAAGTACTCTTTAGTCAATCAAGTGTACGGTTGTTGGAGATTCCATCAAAGAAGCCATCTTATCTTGGGGCAGATGTCTATAAGTCCATCTACACTTGTGTGGGGGCGAAATCTGCCTAAAGAAAGTGTCTCCATAAACGTAATTCAGTTTAGGCAGATTTTCGGTTTATTTATCTATCGACCCCCTAAACCTTTTGCTTCTGCTAAGGTCCTATATAGAGCCTGTTCTAGTTGGACTTAAAGCCTCATCTCTAATTTTAATGCAAGTGGTTTACTACTTTGTCAAAGGATCATGAGTTAAGTAATCTTCTTTCTCTTAGGCTTTTAGGCCTCCTTCCTTATTAAGGGGAAGTGCTGCCAGAAACATGGTAGAAGTTTATATTCTTGCAAATTACTGAAAATGACTGCCAGAACAGAATATTACCCTAAGGTTTTCAACTTTGAGAGTCAAAACTTTAAAATGTGGAAAATAAAAATGGAATATCTTTTGAAAGCTATGAAAATTTTTTATGTGCTAACCAATGCGTGCCCCAAACCATGTGGAGATGGGCCCGCTAGTACCTATGAGAAAGATCAGTGGCAATCTAATGACTTTGATTTTAGAAATGAGATTCTCAATCACTTAGGTAATTACTTATACGGCGTGTACTCGAAGCGTAAAACCGCCAAAGAATTATGAGATGCTTTAATAAAGAATATGCCACTGAAGATGCGGATACCAAGAAATATGCAATAAAACAGTTTTACACTTTTAAATGGAAGAAGGAAAATCTGTGGTTGCACAAATAGAGATTTTCGGAAAATAATCCATAAAATACAAACTGAGGGAATGGCACTAATGGAACAATTTGTAATAGGCAGTACCATTCATAAACTTGCATCTTCTTGGAAAGACTTTGGCACTACCTTGAAACACAAGAAGAAATAAATGAAGATGGAAGATCTTATCACTCGGCTTAGAATCTAGGAGCATCATCGAGAGTGTGACACCAAGAGTAAGGTTCTGAACATGTGGGCAAGGCCAATCTGACTGAGGCTAAAATTGAGAATAAAAGGCCCAAACGTAACATGACAAAAGCCAAGAAAGGTTGGAAGAAATATCATAATCAAGTTATCAAGCCCCGCAAAGACATCAATAAGAAAAAAAGATGTTGAATGCTTTGTGCACGGGAAAAAGGCCATTATGCAAAAGAACGCTGCTAAAGAAAAGGACCCCAAGGCATGAATCAAGCTAATCTCATGGAGGATAACTTTATGGCGGTTGTGACAGAAGTAAACCTTGTGAGCAACTGTGAAGACTAGTAGGTTGACAATGGTGTAACTTGGCACATTTATGGTGACAGAAGTATAGGAAATCGTGTGGCCTGGGTGCCACGGTTTCCACGTCAGATCAAGCAGGGCAAATGCCAACAAAGATTACAATCCCACTTTAGTGTAAGACTTGATCTGGGCCCAAAATAAGACTCTCAATAGAATCAGTGGATGTGAGCTTCTGGTGGAAGATGTCTCTAGTAAGTGTGACTCTTTGGGACTTGTCTATATAAGGATAAGGGAGCCCTAGGGTTTGGATTATTATTATTACTCTCTCCATTCCCGTAGAAAAGACAAGAGGCAAAGAGATTCATGGAGCTTCCTATCACCGGAAGGAACATAGATCTCCGACCACGTGATGGAGTTTCCTTATTTGGATCCATCAATTGGTATCAGAGCCCTGCACGGTGCATTATACCGGTTCAGATTTTGGAGAGGCAACGTGGATATTAGCAGGTCTAAGATGTTTCTTGAAGCCTTTTTTGTTTCTGCAACGTAAACGGTAAAGAAGGGCCCGTCTCTGTAACGTGAAAAAAGAAGAAGACTACTTCTTATCATTTATTTTTTAAGTTGAGCATGTGAATCCAGACACTCACTCAATGTCTTTATATAAGACAAGACAAAGCATCCTAGATCTATAAAGCAAGTCTCTGTCCACAGCTCCTTATTCCTTACAAAGACATAAAGTAAAGTCTTTGTTTCTTTTTTGTCTTTTTCTGCAAACAAAAAGACAGCAAAGGTTTAGACGTTAAATCACAAAACAACGCCAGGGACGGCCTTCTGTCTTCATCGGGCGGCGTGCAAAGCAAGGCGGATTACGCCCTTGTTTTACGTCTTCCTCTTTTTCTGCAACAAGTGGGTCAAGCGGATCCAACCCATTTTTGACTTGATTTGCTTCAACTTAGATCTGATCCAGCCCAGAGGTACTATGCAGACATCGTGACAACGTCAGCGTTGACGCAGAGATCATACGGCTGACGCATGCAGGAGAGCGAATCACCGTCAAATCTTCCAACTGCGATATCTTGGCCATCCGGAGTCAAATCGACGATCTGTTTGTGCCTACAGAATCCTTGCAAGCAGATCTATGCATTTGCAGCAAAAGGAAGGTGATCTAGCGGTTCAGATAAAAGGGTGGTATTTTTTCCTCATATGGTCAGTGATATGTAAACCACCTTTTTAGTTAAAAATAAAAATCATGTCTTCCAAATTAGCCTTGCATGATCTTACAAAGGCTGATATTTTTAACGGCAAGAACTTAGTCGCGTGGAAGCGTCGGATGGACGCATTGCTGCATTTTAATGGATTAACTTATGTGATTGAATCTAACCCGATCCCTAAGCCCGCTGATGATGCCTTTAAGGAGGACCATGAACTATATAAGCAATGGGTATTTGATAAGAAATCAGTGAGGCATCTATTGATCGGATTCATATCCAGTGAATTGGTGAAACAGTTTGAGCACTTCACCACAGTAAAAGAAATATGGGACTATGCTATGGACAAATATAATGAAACCTCCGAATCTCATTTGATGGAGGCATTTAGTGCATATATCAATTATAAGATGCCAGAGGGGTCATCTATAAGGGATCACATTGACAAAATGTCGGTCCGACACAGTAATCTTGTAGCCTTAGGAAAGGAAATGGATGAAGATTTTCAGACCATGTACTTGCTGATGAGTCTTCCACCTTCATGCGAGAATGTGTCTCAAACCCTTAGCCTTCAAAAAGGTGTAACCCTTAGTGAGGTTAAAGCAAAATTACTTGCGGAAGGACAAAGGCAGGCTGCCCGTGGTATAACACCTACAAATTCTGCTATGATTGCTAAAACTAAGAGTTATAGTTGTACGTTAACCATCAATGTGAAAAATAAAAAGAAATTTAAAGGCAATCCAAAATGGAAAGGGCCTAAAAATGGTGTTTGCTTTAATTGTGGGAAGCCTGGACACTTTAGTTCTCAATGCAGAAAGAAAAAGGATGAGAATAGCCAACAAGGTAAAGTGACCAAAGAACACAGAGATTATGTTGAGATGGTCACTGAGACCATGATGGTGGACACTAATGACAAAAATTGGTGAATTGATTCTGGAGCCACCAAGCATATATCAAAGACCAAGGCTCGATTTATCGAATTCAAAGAGATGAAACCTAGAAAACAAAGTATATACATGGGAAATAAAACATTTTGTGATGTGTTAGGGATAGGGAAAGTCAAAATTCCCTTACCAACGGGTAAGTCCCTTTATCTCTCCGATGTTTTCTATGCTCTCGCGATGAGGAGGAGCATCATCTCTGTGAGCCAATTGGTAATGAATGGATTCAAAATTAGATTAAAAAACAATGGGGTTACTATTGAAATGCGCTGTAAAGTTTTAGTCCATGGTTTTTTTTTTTTTGAAAAATTGTATTTGCTGGATATTCTTCATAATGAAGTAAAGTCCACTTGTGATTATTCTGTGTATGTAAATGTATGCATGAATGGTTTGGCAATATTATGGCATTTGCGATTAAGCCATATTAATAAAAACAGAATCAGTAGAATGGTTAAAGATGGACTTTTACCAGACTTAGGTAAAATTGAGTACCCCATATGTGAACCATATATAAGTGAGAAGATGATCAAAAAACCATTTCCAAAAGGAACTCGAAGTTCTGAAATATTGACCATAATTCATTCAGATATATGTGGACCATTGAATGTACACAATAGAACCGGAGAGGACTATTTCATCACATTCATTGATGATTACAGCAGATATGGTATGTGTACCTAATTAAACATAAACATGAGGCCTTAAAAATGTTCCAAATATATGCTGCTGAAGTCCAAGATCAGAAGGGCAAGAAAATAAAGAGGATTAGATATGATAGAGGGGGTGAATACATTTCCGAATTATTTAAAGAATATTGTGCATGTGAGGGAATAATTCATGAATATTCAATTCCAAATACTCCTTAACAAAATGGCATGGCCGAGAGGAGGAATAGGACTTTAATGGATATGGTAAGGTCAATGATCAGCCATGCGAGTCTTCCACTGTATTTATGTGGAGAAGCATTAAATACTACACAATATATTTTAAACAGAGTACCCTTTAAGAGTGTGCTCAAGACTTCGTATGAGTTATGGACTGGCACCAAATCAAAATTAGAACATGTGAGAGTTTGGGGCTGCCCTGTATACGTCCTGCTACCACCACAAAAAGCCATAAATTGTAAGCAAAAATTAAGAAAAATTGTTCTTTCGTTGGCTACCCATCACATCCTAAATGATATCGTGTATATGATTACGATAATAGGATAATCATGGAATGTCAAGATGTGTTTTTTCTTGAGGATCCAATGGTCAGTCGTAGAGTAAGACCACAGAGTATGAAATTGTATGAAATCTCTATGAGCAAGGGGGTTCAAGCAAGTGGGGGTTTCGACGAAGAGGACGTTGGACCTAGAATTCCTGGCCAAGGCCCACTTAAGGTGAGTGAACACCCAATGGGCCAGTTGGTAGGCCGATTCAGGTGAAGAAACAACCGTCATATCTAGACGATTATTGCAGTTTATTGGAAACCGTGCAAGATTTGGATCCAACCTCCTACTCTCAAGCGGTCAAAGCGCAGGATGCGCAATGTTGGCTAGATGCTATGAGAGAAGAGATGGAATCAATTGAAAAGAACCAAGTATGGCAATTGGTTGATCTACCTAAAGATCAGAAAGCTATTGGATGTAAATGGGTTCTTAGAAAGAAATTTAAAAATGATGGATCCTTGGATAAATATAAAACACGGTTAGTAGCTAAGGGATTCACACAAGTGGAAGGAATAGATTACGAGGAAACATTTTCTCCGGTCATAAAATTCCAATCCATATAAACCTTAGTAGCATTGATAGCATGTTGTGACCTTGAATTGCACCAGATGGTTGTGAAAACATCATTCTTGAATGGCGAACTAGAAGAAGAAATTTATATGAAACAACCCGAGGGTTTTATGGTGCAAGGTCACAAGGACAAAGTGTACAAACTTAATAGGGCATTATATGGATTAAAATAGGCCTCAATCAAATGGTATAGAAAATTCCATCAAGCTATATGTAAAATTGGATTTGTCCCCAATAGTGCAGACACATGTTTCTATATTAAACGCAGTGTGAGTACTTATTTATATTTGTCATTATATGTGGATGACACTTTGATCGCTAGTAATAAATTGGAAGCCATAAATGAAATCAAACAATGGTTAAAGTCAAGATTCGAGATAAAAGATATGGGTGAGGCAGAGTATATCCTTGGCATTGAAATAACCCGTGATCGTCCAAATAGGATATTGACTTTATAACAGAGATCCTATTTGGAAGCTGTGTTGAAAAGGTTTGATATTGCTAAGTGTACACCAGTTGCTACTTCCATTTGCAGGAGTATAAAATTGTCAAGCGATCAAGGACCCACAAATGAGCAGGATAGGGAAATGATGAGATTAAAACCTTATGCTCAAATTGTGGGCAGCATCATGTATGCAATGTTGTTTACGAGACTAGACCTTGCATTCACCGTGGATCTCGTATGTAGATTCCTAAGTAACCCAGGATTACAGCATTAGTATGCAGTTAAGAGGATTCTGCAGTACATCAAAGGAATAATGAATTTTCACCTATGTTATTAAGGTGAAGTCCTGGAACTGCGTAGCTACTCAGATGTAGATTGGGCTGGTGATTTAGACCAAAGAAAGTCAACAACTGGCTATGTGTTTACCCTCAAAGGAGGTGCAATTTCTTGGGGTAGGAAGAAACAAACCTCTACAGCTATATCAACAGCCGAAATAGAGTATATAGCTTGCAGTACAGCAGTCCAAGATACTCTTTGGTTAAAACACTTCCTATGTGATTTGGAGGTAATAAATGAAAAGGAGCATGTCCCAATGAGGATAGACAGTACGTTGGCCGTTTCTATGGTGAATGAGCAAAAGATTAACAGTCGATCAAAATATATTGAAATAAAATATCACTTTGTTAGAAAGAAGGTTGAAAAAAATGATATAGAAATTTTCTATGTGCCTTCAGAGGAATCGATGGCTGATGCTTTCACTAAGGCTTTGCCTGCAGAGTTTTTATAAGGCATGTGATGCGTATGAGACTGAGAAATGTTTGATGTACATGGCATTCATGCCAAGTGGGAGATTATAGGAAATCGTGTGGCCCGCATGCCACGGGTCCGACATCAGATCAAGTAGAGCAGATGCCAACAGAGATTGCAATCTCACATAGTGTAAGACTTGATCTGGGCCCCATAATAGGACTCCCAATAGGATCGGTGGATGTGGGCTTCTGGTAGAAGATGTCTCTAGTAAGTATGACTCTTTGGGACTTGTCTTTATAAGGATAAGGGAGCCCTATGGTTTAGATTATTTTTATTACTCTCTCCATTCCCGTAGGAAAGACAAGAGGCAAAGAGATCTACAGAGCTTCCCATCACCAGAACGCACATAGAGCTCCGGCCGCGTGCGGAGTCTCTTCATCTGGATACATCAAGAAGTGCCTTCGTCTCCAACGAATAGGTAGGAGATGGTCAAGAACTCTACATGAGTAACTTCTTTATGACCAAAGTGATTGATCAGGGGAATGTAGCTCTACACCTCTCATCTGAAAAGTCTTTGACTTTGACCGAAGTGCTACATGTGCCAGATGCATACAAGAACTTAGTATTTGGTTCAGTGATGAGTAGGAATGGCTTCAAGATAGTATTTGAAGCAAACAAACTTGTAATTACCAGAAATAGAGTTTTTGTAGGAAAAGGCTATGCTGTTGAAGGCCTTTCTAAGCTGAATGTAAATTCTATCGGTAATAAAGCTTCAATTTTTACTTATATTGTTGAATCTTTGGATCTATGGCAAACTAGATTAGGTTAGGTGAATTTCTCTTCTATGAAGAAAATGATAGATTTAGGTTTGATTTCAAAAACTGATTTTCAATCAAAATCTTGTGAGATTTGTATTCAATTAAAATATTCTAAAAAACCTTCTAAAAGTGTTGAAAGATATTCTGAACTATGAGGTTTGACTCATAGTGATGTTTATGAATTAAATGACATTATCACAAGAGGTGGAAAAAGTATTTTATTACTTTCATTAATGATTATTATAGATTTTGTTATTTATATTTACTTAAACATAAATTTGAGGCCCTTGAGAAGTTTAACCTCTTTACACTTAAAGTTGATAATCAACTGGACAATAAGATTAAGATTTTGAGGTCTGATCAAGGAGATAAATACTTGTCCAATGAATTCATTGAGACTTGCCTTAGGGAAAATTTATGAAGTGACGGTTCGGTACTCCCCCACAGTAAAATAGTATAGCTAAAAGGAATAACTGAATATTAGTTGAAATGGTGAATTCAATACTAAATAGTTCTGGACTACATAAGAACTTGTGAGGAAAGGCACTTCTGATATTCTGTTATATCCTGAATTGAATTTCCTTCAAGAAGACTAACAAAACTCCATATGGGTTATGGAAAGATAGGACCCATAACTTGGGATACCACAAAGTGTGGGGGTGTTTAGACCATATTGCAGTTCCAAGTCCTAAGATACTAAACTTGGACCTAAAACTTATGAGAATGTGTTCTTAGGGCATGGCTTGTATAGTAAGGCTTATAAATTTTTTGTAATCTTAGGTTCAAACAAAGATTTAATTATCAAACCTTGCGATGTTATTTTCCTTGAAAATGACTTTCCTTATAAAATTGATTTTTCAAATATACTAGTAACAATGATGTTATTTTACTAACCTCCACTAACATTTCTAAACATGAAGACCTAGAACTTTGAAGAAGTAAGAGTCCTAGAAAGGAATTTACCTTTGCCCTTGATTTCATCACTTATATTCTGGAAAATGTCCCCACAACTTATCGTGAGGCCATGCTTTCTCTTGACAGTGTTTTTTGGAAAGAGACTTTTATCTGGTGAAATTGAGTCTATTCTGTCCAAATATACATGAGAATTGGTTAATCTCCATCTAAAAACTAAACCATTAGGTTGTAAATGGATATTCAAGAAGAAATTAAGAACTAATGGTTCAATTGAAAACTTCAAAGCTAGATTGGTTGCAAAAGGTTTTAAACCAAAAGAAGGAGTTGACTTTTTGATACATATACTCTAATAACCAGGATCACTACTATCAGAGTCTTAATTGCTATAGCTTCTATTCATGATATGATCATCTATTAGATGGATGTGAAAACCGCATTTTTGAATGGTTATTTAGAAGAGAATATATATATAGAACAACCAAAAGGTTTTGCAATTTTGGGAAAAAAAAAGGAAAGTTTGCAAATTAATTAAATCCTTGTGTGGTTTAAAAAAATCTCCAAAGCAGTGGCATGAAAAGTTTGACCAAGTGGTGATCAATGAAGGTTTCAAAATTAATGAATCGGACAAATATGTTTACTATAAAGACTTT
The DNA here is from genome assembly GCA_037013555.1 of Sextonia rubra. Classification (NCBI taxonomy): domain Eukaryota; kingdom Viridiplantae; phylum Streptophyta; class Magnoliopsida; order Laurales; family Lauraceae; genus Sextonia; species Sextonia rubra. Next base: position 132,043,078 of record JASUAD010000001.1, read on the forward strand.
GGTAGTACTTGAATTATAATATCTTATATGTAGATGAGATGCATATATTTGGGGTTGACCTTAATTGAGTAAAGAACACTAAGGGGTTTCTTTGTTCTAAATTTGACATAAAAGACATGGGTGAGGCTGATGTGATATTAAGCATTAAAATATATAAATATTTTGAAGGTATTATGCTGTCTCAGTCTCACTATGTTAAGAAAGTCCTTTAGAAGTTTAAGATGCATGGAAGAAATGGTATTTCCACTCCTTTTAATCCAAGTGCCAAACTTTCTTAGAACTAATAAGAAAGTGTATCTTAATTAGACTATTCCGGAGTAATTTGATATCTTATGTATATCATGAATTGTACTAGATCTAACATTGCATTTGCAATAAGCAAATTGAGCAAGTACAGTAATAATCGCAGTAACTAGCACTAGATGACTGTGATCTGGGCATTTAAATACCTAATGAGAACTATTGATTATGGTTTACAGTATAAGAGATATCCTGTTGTAACTGAAGGATATAGTGATGCTAATTGGATATCTAATTCTGGGAATTGAAGTCCATGGGTAGTTATGTATTTACCCTTGGTAATGTAGTTATTTCTTGGAAACAAAACAAAAAAAAAAAAAAAATCATGCATTTCTTGATCTACAATGGATGCGGATATTATTGGCATGACTTCAGTCGGTGAGGAGGCCGAACGGCTGAAGAACCTGTTGGCTGACATTTGTTTGTAGAATAAATCGTTTCCAGCCATAACTTCACATAAAGACTCCAAATCAGCAATTGATAAGGTAAACAACAAAGTATATAATGAGAAATTCAAACATATATGTATGAAGTATAATTTCAGGAGACAATTACTAAAGCTAGGAGTAATCACATTGCATTTTGTAAAACCGATGGAAAACTTAGCCTATCTACTTACAGAAGGACTCGTTAGAGATTGAGTGTTTTCTACATCGAGGGGAATGGGGCTGAAGCCTATTAAAATAAGTTAATAATAACGGATACCTAACCCGTTTGATTGGAGATCCCATGGGACAAGTTCAATGGGAAAAACGAAGCTATCATTTGGTAGCACTGGAGGAACACTTCAATACTCTAAAATGTGTTTGTTCCATTCCTATGATGTGAAGTGTTCATATCCTATATAATCAGTTGGGAAAAACTTTATGCTTTTTACAAGAAGGGTGTTGTACAGGAACATCCTTGACAGAGTATACCTATATGAGTATGGAAGCCAGGGCACTTCCTATGAAAGGTTAGGCTCCTCTCTAGTGCACTCATGAATACTGGGATAGTACAAGGCCATTCATGTGTATGGTTTAGTTAGGAATCCTTTATACCTTAAGGCCATATGTGTACTATGTATAATTTACCGGATAAACTCTTGGTTCAAGATCCTAATTCATCATAAAGTTTTGATATTTCAAACATAACTATACTAAGTGGAGGTTCAAGACTTGTTCATCTTCATTTATGCATAGTCTCATAAGCATGACTTGCAATACTCATCCTTTCATGCTTTTTTATATGGGGGATTGTTGGATTTATATGCATTAAAGCACAATTTCCTCCATCGTTTTATGCCTTGGTTTCCTCCTCTTTAATAGCCTTTGTCCCACATCGGTTATTTATTACTACTTTTAAGAGTTTATTAATGTTTTTCTCCCAGCTTATGGTATTAAGTTTTCTAGTGGGTATCGTGGAGCGCGAGTGTTTGTCGAGCACTTTTCCACATTAACATTATGCTAACTGTTGTGTATGGAATTACTTTGCGTAGTTAGTCATCTCCCCGGAAATCCATATATAAAAGGTTCCGGGGAAAGCTTGGCTACATATAACACACACATCTCAGAAAGCTCTTTGAGAACAAAGTTTTCTTCCTTACTTCTTCTTTTACAAGAGAGACTTCTATCTATCAGATTATTCCTACATTTTATGCTAGAGAAGAGCTGAATAGTACTTCTTTGATTTCCTTTTCTCTCTCTTTCACTTTGGTTTGCTTCTGTGAGTTTGCAAAATTGGTCCTTTTGGGATTCGAATACTCTTTAGTTAATTGAGGGCACGGCTAGTGGAGATTCCATCAAGGAAGCTATCTTATCTTGGGGCAGATGTCCGTGATTCTATCTGCATCTATGTGGTGATGAGATCTGCCTAAAGAAGGCATCTCCATAGATGTAATTTGTCTACCAATTGTTTTGATGATTTCTGACCTTTACCTCAATTTTATTATTTGGCAGTTATTATCAATAATTTGCTACACAGTATCTAATATATACTACCACCTCCTATATGCATTTCAAATATTTCCTTATAGGATACAAAAGAATAGGATGTAATGAAGATTGTTGTTGTAAATTTTTATTTCATTCTCATTTATTTTGAATTGAATTAAAAATATTTTTGAAAGAACAAAGAGGATTTTATCAAAAAAAATCATACTAGATGTCAACTATACTAAAAAGGCCATTCCTCGAATGGAAGTTGTACTCTTTGGACCACTTATTTATTTATTTATTTAATTGGAGGAGCGTATGATATTGATGCTCCCAACTATCAAGCCAACCCCATCTTATTTTTCGCCATCATCTTCATCAACCTGCTCACTTAACCATCATCACAATTGGAGATTACTCTAACTCGTCACTAACATGAGCCCCTGATTTTCTCGTTTTTGTGGATTTCATTTCATCCCATGAGAACCAGCCCACAATGCTTATGAAATTCGGGTGTTCATATCAATACTCCCTGGTATTTTCTTAACATTGGGAGTGTCATGCGTCTTCCACAATTTTCCTCTCCCATTTTTCTCTTCCTCTTCTTGGTGAGGACTAGTTTATTGTGACGCTACTGGTGGAGAATGCGATGAAGGCATATCTGGTGAATCTGACCAAATTTTTAGTGAAGAAGCATATTGGCGCACCGACCATGCATATGCTGGGAATAACATATTAGGCATCATTGTCTTTTATATTGGTCCTTAAAACGCTGAAATTATCATTTTTTAGAAGCCTCATGCCTCTACATCTTTGTAGAAGGAATAGTGCCCAGCCATTTTATTGAAACCCCTTTCTTGTCTACAATCTTTTAGATATGACTACCTTAGCCAAACCGCCTTTTTGAGTGATAACTAGTGGGGCCACGGGGATTAATTTTAGCCATATGCACTTGCCTATGGCGGTTCCTAGGGGCTATAAGTAGAAGTGATGCCTATTTATAAAGTAACAACTACAAGTGGTGTGCACAAGTAACAAATCTAATTGTTGAATGTTGTAGTAAAAAGAACATTGCTACAGAGTGCTACTATAATGTATAAGTATATTACACAAAGTGTGTAACGTGAGTGTTTGTAGTGTCTTGTGGTGTAATGTACATGTGCTTTATGTATAATTTGCATTAACAGAATTTAAGTTGTCTTCAGTCGTAGGTTCACCTGTAGTGTGCTTTCCTACAAGTGGTATCAAAGCGAGGCTAGGTTAGGGACCGTTTGTCTATTGTGAGCAGTGATAAGAAGCTACATAACGTTATAAAATCGATCAGTCCGGGACTATACTTCTTGGTGGTAGATATTGATGAGGATCCTACTAATCATGATGGCATATATCACAAATGCAACTGAAGGATTGAGAAGTTGAACAATCACAACTATAATTATTGGCACATATGTGTGGAGTCATGTGGATTGAAGACTCTCACTTCAAATGGACAACCCCGAACTTTAAAATGGTTTAAACCGAGTTTCCTATCGATCCATAGCTCGAATGGGGCTTTAGGGACCACCTTAGTAGGAGCACGATTCAAAATATAAATAGCCATCCACAATGCTTCTCCCCATATTGAATCGGGTAAATTGGTGTTACTCACCATGCTCCTAACTATATCCATAAGAGTTCTATTGTTTTTCTTAGCAACGTCTTTCTGCTGAGGAGTTTTAGGCACTGTGTATTGAGTAACAATGCCTTCTTCTTCTAGGAATCTAGTGAATGGTCTAGGATTACGGCCTGATTCATCATATTGGCCATAGTATTCACCACCTTGATCTGATTTCACAACTTTAGTTTTTCTATCTAATTATCTCTCTACCTCTGCTTTAAATATTTTAAAGACATTCAAAGCTTCAAATTTCCCTTTAATGAGATAGACATATTCATACTATAAGTAGTCATCTATAAAAGAACATGAAATACTCTACTCCAGTAAACAAAGTATATGCAATTTTCCACATATGTCCATATGAATTAATTCGAAAAGTCTTGAACTCTTTGTGGCAATTTTCTTGCTTATCCTTATTTGTTTGCATTAATATAATCAAATCAGTGAAATCTAAGTTTGGTAATAACTTATCTTTAACCAATCTCTCCATTCTTTCTTTCGAGATGTGTTTTAAGCGTTTATGCCACATCTTAGATGAGTTCTCTTTTATCAATCTTCTCTTTAAGCCCATATTCATGCTATAATTAAAGTGCCGAGTAGCTAGGGTTTGTGCAAAAATTGAATCTAACTTTAATTTATATAAACTATTACACAAAGATCTACTACCAGTTAAAATACAATTTCTATAAATATTTATAAATCGATTGCCAAAATTAAATGCATAACCATACTAATCTAATTTCAAAATAAAAACTAAATTCCTAGAAATGAACGGAACATAAAAGGTATCATGGAGAACCAGTTGGAATCCAGTGTCCAACACAATTCTATAAGTTCTTATCGCTTTGACTCTTAATTCCTGCCGGTTCCCCATCATGATGGTTCTTTGGCTATCACTTGGACTCAGGCTTGTAAGGAATTCTTGCATACAACTAGAAACATGAACGGTTGCTCCAAAATCAGCCCACTAGGTATTTAATAGAACATCTACCAAATTGGATTCGAAACATACAAAAGATCATTTACTGTTATTACATTTCTTTTCGAATCAATTCTTTCTTTTCAGGCATTCCTATTTGAAGTAACCCTTTTTACCGCAAAAGAAACATTTCTGCGAGGTCTTTTTCCTTTTCTTCTTTCCTGGTTTTGCTTCACCTTATGCACATTGTCTTCATATTTTGATTTATATTTTTCCTTAGCTTTTCCATGGGAGTCATAATTAACTATAATATGGCCTCTAGTTTTAAGACTCTTTTCCTCTTAATCACATTTTGCAATCAATTCACTAACTGTCAATGACTGTGAATTCTAATTGTACGCTACTTTGAATAGTTCAAAGGCCAGCGGCAAAGAATCTAAGATGAATTGAATCAGATACCCATTTGAAACACTCATATTAACTTCTTTGAGCTTAGCCGTAATGTTAGGCATGTTTAAAATGTGTTCTCTTACGCCTTTGACCTATCATATTTAATATTAGTCAATTAAGACAACAATGAAGATACAAGTGCCTCATCAGTTACCTCAAATTCTATCTTAACAGCTTTGAGGTAGTCCCTTCGCATAATCTTTAACGTCAATAGACCCTCGAGTACTCTATCTAGAATTGGGATGGATCTTAAACAGAATGGCAGTGTAATGGAATTCAAAACTGGAAATAGATACATTACAAAAAATAAGTTTTGAATTTAACACGCAAAATAATAATCCAATTTAAATTTAAATTTAAACATATAATAAATTCAAATTGGTGAGTAATAAGTAAATCATCACGAATCACCTTCGGGTGAATATGACATGTTAATTTATTACTAACTTTACTAATGAGATTATAGTTAATAACATATGTCATAAATAAGTTGACTACACCTTTAGGCAAAGATCAATCATACTCATGTCATACATAATAAGCACACCTTATCCCATTTTCAAGTGGTTAAGAGATGATTGAGGTTTGGGACAATCTTCAATCTACATTTTGAAATGCAATTTAGGTACAATTAAATGTCACAAAATTATAATGATCCTTTAACACAAAATACACAATATATTATAATTTTGGGTTACTTTGGCAAATCCAAATTGAACAAATTATGAATTTTGCCAATGATAAATTTTAATCACATGTTTAATGATCTAATGAGTCCATTTAAAAACAACTCCCTAATTGGATTGGATATACTCATCTCAACGATTAAAAATTAATTACTCACTTTAACTTTAAGTTGCGCTTTATTGAGAAAAAACTCAAACAGATATTAATTGACTAATCTAAACTATTCAGATCATTAATCCATTAATATATGTATTCTTACATGTGATTAATTATCCAAATAACTTTTATTTAAATTAATCACAGACTTAATTTTCCTTTATTAATACTTTACAATTAAGGTATTATTTAATCTATCCATAGATTGTCCTCAAATTAGGCATAGATGTGAATATACATTCACCCATAAACTTTTTTGAACTCATGATCAATAGAATTTTGACAGATTAAATGTAGAATTAAACTTTAATGAGTTAAACTTGCAATAATTAATATGCTATAAATCTAAAATTTTTGAATGGTTGATCGATACTATTAATTTGTAAGATCTGACTTTTAGGAGTTTATTAAAGAAAACAGATTGAAAATTCGAGTTCACATGTGTTCACAATCATCAAATCAATATTTCAACGGTTAAAGTAATTGATCTATGCATTATTTCTGACTTTAGCAAGATGACAGAACTTTTATTATACCAGATTAGTTTTGTGATGGTTTGGATCAATTTTAATAACCTATGCATCATCCTTATGTTACCTATTCATACAACTAATATATACATGGTAATGGGCTCTTTAAATAAGGTAATGTACATACCCAACTTAGTCCAAGCCCACACATTGAGTGGTTCCTGCCCCAAGATCAATCATAGAAATAAAGAACTTTGGCACTTTAATCTTGGTGGGCCTTGATCTTCATTAAGAAATCATATCAGGGGTCTATAGTTTTAAGTAGTCCTCAATGCTCATGATGTGCTGAGAATGTGTGCATAAAAGCACAACCGAATATACACGTTAATTTGAGTCAATACGGGGATTGATCTGAGTGCTTATAATATCAATAGCCATATGTTAGGGAACATTGAACTAATAGAAAATATGATACGTATGGGTCCGACACGTATATACCGTAAGCCATAGGAAAACGTAAAGTGGCCGGGTCTTCTTCATGCATACAATGAAAAACCTGCTTCATCCCAAAAGCATCTCAATTTGATATGACTCAATCAATCTAAGCATTGTCAATGGCATAGATCTTAAAAACATTATTGACCGAGATTTAACACCCAATTTAAATAATGTAATCATGAAACAACACATGATTACAATTAAACTGGCTCCTTAAAAAAATCAATATGCTATCAGTCAATTACTCAGATCAAAATCCAAAAAAAAAAAAACAAAAACAAAAGAACTATGGCTCTGATACCAATTGTTAGATTTACCATAATCATAGAATTAACTTTAACGAATTATATCTGAATAATACAATATAAACTATACGCATACCTGGCTCCATCGTATGTTGATTATGTGGAGAAGAATAAACTATTCACATGCGGGGTTTATAATTCACTTCTACTTCTCCTTGATGCATGCAAGTGATGAGAGAGTCAAGCAATAATCTCTTGAAGTGAAGCAAATTACCCTAGACCCATATATTTATAGATCCCTGTAATAGTTCCATTCCCATCATGGAACTCTTAAGTTGATTAGGATTTTCCCTCTTATTAGTAATTTGAGTATGAAGTAATTATTAGTTTCCAAGTCCAATAGGATTCCCAAATATCAAATAGAAGAGGAGTCTTGAATTATTTTATACTCTAAAGGTAAGACCCATGCATGGGCATGTGGTCAAGTAGACCACACGTCCAAAGCTAACAATTTGGGCCATAATTAAGATGGATTAAGGTCACATTTGACGGCTCAAATCAATTAAAATAATTCAAGGCTTGATCAAACATAGGATCCAAGAAATCTAGACCATCAACACCTGTGGCTAATTCTCAACACAAAATCTAGTATAATATGCAAGCTAATCACCCATGCATGTGATCTTGCATTACTAATTAACAAGATGGTTATTGTAGTTTGCATGACTAACACTTTTACAAATATGGAGAAAGAATAAAATATAGTTATTTGGAAAAAAGACCTTTTCCAAAGGTAGGTTCGTGGCTAAAAAAAATAACTACTTCAAGCAGGTAAAACTTAAGTACAAATAAGATCATTTTGGAAATTGGAGCCATTAGGCTTCTCAAGGAATTATAAAATATTATACGGGTGTCTTACAATAAGATTAGGATGGTTAAGAACTTTTATGACCACACAAGGAGGTTCAATGAATTCCCACATGACTAGGGGATAGGGGTGTTTATGGGCCGAGCTGGGCCCGGCTAAGGTAGATCGAGGCTTAGTCCGACTTTAGAAACATTGGCTAGGCCAGCACCAATCCCAGCACGGGCTACAAAAGTCAGGCCCAAACCCACCCATTTAATCAATCAGGCTGGGCCTAATTGTGCTTTTTTTAATCAATTTTGTAGTACGTTTAGCAATCGTTTGTACTAATTCAATAAAATTACATGCATTCCTTACACGAACTAATATAGGCTGGGTTTTGGGCTTTCTATCACTTAATTCAAGCCCAACCCAATTATCAAATGGGCCATATTACATATCCAAGCTCAGCCCAAGGTGGGCTGGGCCCGATGATCACCCCTAATCATGACATGGAAGGAAGTACAGCCAATTTAAATTGAAGTTTATCGCTGTCATTTTCTTTTCTTTTTTTTCTAATATTGAAAGGTGTCCCAACCCTTTGGGCCAAACTAATCCCTGCAGGCCCCAGTATGGCAGCCAGGTAAATCTCCTGTTGCTCCTGTATGATAGCGTAGCTTGAACTTACAACCTCCTGGAGCAAACTTTACAAAATTTTTATACAAATGAATACATTGAACTCACTATTCCACCATGGTAAGGCAACCATCTATGCCAATAGATTTATAAACTTTACAGATTAGTGAATATATTGTTACTGAATATGATCATAATAGATAGACTCGGTTGACCCTGAACAAGGAAACTAACCCAATCAGAAATCTTACCAAACCATAATTGCACTCTTTTATTGTGTATGGCCCTTTCAGGAAGAGATTTTTATTATTAGAACAAATGATGACTAATGACTCGGATTTGATTTTTTTGTCTTAAGGGAAGCTAAACAAATAAACCAACAAATTGACGGTATCTAGGGTGCAAGATGGGAGGATAAAGGTGGTTCAAAAAAACCCATCCCCAACAACAGAGAAGCAATGCCAAGAGGCAAAAAAGAGCCAAAAGTGAGCTCACAAAAAAATAAAATAAAATAAAAACTACAGCTAATTACAATGGACTCAACGCTCCCAAAAATTTTGAATAGAGGCATGCATGTTGCGCAATGCATGTTGCGCTTACCAGATTTACTTTGACCAACGATAGTCTGAAGGTAGTCTTGAAGGAGAAATTTGGCTTTGACAAGAGGGAAAATTTTCTTTAAAGACAACTTCATTTCTAGTGATCCATTTACTATACGCAATGGAGAAGAAAATAGCTCCAAGGACCAAAAGAGATGACTTCTACACGTAGTTGGTTCTCCTGCCTGTAGCAGAGAGAGTCCAGGACCATAAGGCTTAGGGGTAGACCCAGGAATTTTTTATTTGTTTGTTGGGGGGTGGGGGGGGGGGGTTGTCACCAGCTATCTAAAACAAGGTTTTCGGAAGGCCACATATAAATGATCAAAATAGTTTTCAAAATATGCAGGGAGTTTTCTAAATTTTTTTTTTGGGAGTGGGGTGGGATATATAAAAGTACTAAAAATTATTAAAAACTTAAAAGCATTTTGTGAAATCTTGGAGTTCTATATGTAAAATAAAGTAAAAATATTAAAAACTTTAAGGGGCTTGTGAAATCTTGGGGGGCCATGGCCCTAATAGGCCTACAAATGGGTCTGCCCCTAATAAGGCTGAAGAGAAATTGTACAAGTAAAAGATAAAGGGTACCTAGAAGCCAAATTTGATAGATCTTTTAGGGCAAACAATCATAAGCACCACAAAATCAAAACAAGCAATCCATAACACGGAGATTTATATAGTTTACTGTAAAGACTACGTCCACATGCTATGAGCTTTCTATTCAATTTCACTATCAAGAAATTGGGCAATTTGTTATAGAGATTTCCAACCCTCTCAACCTACTCGCTCTTTACAGATCTCGGTCTCTCTCTCTCACAGACTCCCTTATAAGTTATCTTTGTGTCTTTCCTTTTCTTGACAAAGCAGAATAATCCTAAGAGATAATATATAAAACCTGGCCTAATAAAAAGGGCCCCAGGAATATCACTCAGTAAGGCCTAATAGGAACCTTTTGAGCCAAATCCAACAAGATTTACCCCACAAGCCCAATTTTTAGTGAGAGACTCTCTTTGAAGCAACCTCCAAGCAAACCATGTCATCCTCATGCCAGGATTCCAAACAATGAGGCTAGCTCCATGGTTTCCTAGTGCTCCTGGATCTAACTAGTCAAAGGCAACTTGCCATTTGAGCTTCTAGAGAAGAGAAGCCCGTCAACATTGCCTTGTTGATGAAAGCCGAAGTAAGTAAAAAGATGGAGTACTTTAATAACTTGAGGTAGGGAGTCTGGGATAAGCCAATTTGTCTTTAAAAGGAAAAAAGGATCTAGGGTGCATGATGCCGAAATAGGTATACATTTACAGAGCCATTCTCAAGGAAGAACACCCATTAATTTCAACACTCCAAAGAAAAATCAAAAGCCCGTCAACGCTCTCGCTTTTTGGGTATTTCTTACATACGAAGATCACATGATGAACATATATGGTGTATATGTCAAACAACAGTTCTTTGAATTTTCAAACAATCAGAGTACAAGGCTTTAATGATTTGTCGAGTACAAGCTGATTGGATCACCTTCACAGCATTATCATCTTTCAAGTTTCATTCATGTATTCCGGGGTTCGCGTGGTGAGTTTTTCCTTCAACCGAGCCCTTTGGCTTGTTCTCGCTATCTCCATGGTCTATAATCTCTTACCTTACCACTTCACTCAAGTTATCTATCGGCTTCATCATTCTCTTAGTTTCACAAACATTTAACCAACATCATACAGGTTATTTTGATCCTTTGTTTAAGTGCCACGACCAACTAAGCTGACATTCGTTTTTCTATCACACTTATTACTAGTGACTATCATCTCAATGTGTTTATTCCTAATTCCTTGACATATTTCATCACGAGTCTCTTACCGTTAAGTATATCAAGGTTATAGGTGTTATAACTGCTACTACATTCATAAGGAAGTTAACTACTACTACCTAAACCATATGTTAAATTTCGAATCAAATCGATATTGTAACTCTTTTCATATTTAGTTTTAGAACATAGTAATATAATGACTGATTAGGAATGCCCTGCCGTAAACCGCTTCTACTAGGGTGGGGTCTGGTAGTGGGTGTAACAGATTCAAAATGGGAAGGAGACTTTAGGTTTTTTATTCCCAAAGTTGGTTGTGGGTTAGGGTATTGGTTGCTCAGGATCCGCCGTGACCTGTTTTTGACTAAACTTTTTATTAGAGTAGGTTTGCTTATCCAAAAATTTTATAGCACAATTGGTAGTGTATTAAACCACAAATTTTTAAAAATTTATGAACTTTTAGTTTTAAAATAATGAAGAGAAAACCAACGACCGTTAAACACAACCTGATCTGTATTCAACTTAGGCCGATTTGGTGTCATAAACCATAAATACATCACTTGTTGGGGTTGGATAAGGGTAAGAGAGAAAATTCTTGTAAACAACATCATATATAGTATACTTTTAAGTAGTCATTGCCTATTCTTAATCCACTGCAAATCATTTGGGACGATATAGTCTTCGAACATTCCTATGGTAACATAGGCATTGTTGATATCAATATTAAGCTCGGGTCAACTAGGTTGATATATATTATTATGTTGTTCACTAATTGCATATTGGGCTTTTGGTGTTATTGGTTATTAATAAAGTATAGTTCTGACTATGTCTGCATCTACATCCCAACCTCTTTTCTCTCAAATCTAAATAATTTCCTTACTGTACTATGTAACACCTCCTGCATCAAATGACGATTTTAAATAAAAACAAGCATTGCGAAAAAGAAGATCAACAATAAGAAGATGCATGGACTTTGCGCTTTTTGTATTGTTTCATCTCTCAAAGCTACATCTTGATGGAGGACAGAGCGAGAGAAGAATGTGATAGATGAAAAAGCTATAACGGGTTTTTTTTTTATAAAAGGTGAAAGAATAGTACGCTCTGTGCTCACCAAATGATGGAGGAGAAAGCTATGACATTAGAAAAAGAGAAGCCGATATAAGGAAAAATGCAGAAAAAAAAGGAGAAAGAGGTTGCATTGAGAAATTGTCATCTCATTACTTTAGGCAAAATGCGCTTTCGATTAACAATATTGTTGAGCAAAAGGCGTTATATGTTTGCATAAATGACAAAAAAGTTACCTCGTCAACTTAAACAGGTTTCATAAATCGCATGGACCATTTTCTACTACCAACAATATTTAGTGCTTTTTTTAACTTCAATTGTGAGTTCATTTGTGCCTCACTATGAAGAAATATTCACTTTGCAAGGACAATCAAAACAATTAAATGGTTCAAAAAGTTCTCTTTATAGCTATCCGCATATTCATCAAGCCCTTCAATCTCTTTTTTTTTTTGAAGCCTTGCAATTTCTTTACTTCTTGAAAATTCACGATGGATCTAATATTTTCGGTGTTGGTTTCAGACGGACTAAAAAACAACGGGTTGTAATAATGATTGAATCTGCAAATATATAGAGGTTTCTAGAATCTGCGGAGGCGTGGTTTAAAGTCGCAAATAAATTTTTAATATGCAATCTAATTAATTAATTAAAGTAAAAAACAAAATAACTAAAGCAAATCAATCACAATAAGAAGACACCGATATTTTTTACGTGGAAAATCTGAATACGGAAAAAGTGACTAAACTTATCACCTGGTCCAACGAAAAACCAAATTCTAAAAATTGAACACTTACAAGATATAATCACAACCTTGTTTCAGCTGCCTACAACCTAAGAACTGTAGTTCTTTTTGCCGACGACTATGTCGTTCACTGTTACCCATGCTTAACATAACCCACCTTGTTGAAACAAGACGAACAATCCCCACAATAGTAGAAGCAACAAATATCTAGGGGCTCAGCAACTTCAGTACTGCTCTTCAATGGATGCTCTAAAGAAAAGGAGAATCTCCAATAGGTATTCTAGGTTTAGAATTGGGAAATGGCATACTTAGGGTTCAATAGAAAAGCCTTTAAATAGCCAAAGGTTCATACATAAGAGTTAGGGCTCAATTAGGACTCAAACAAACAATTACAAACAAAATAGGAAAGTGATTCATGCAAGGCAGTTTTAAAAAATGCATAGGTCCCCTCGAGCTGGCAAGAGTTCGCTCAACTAGACAATGATTTTGTCTAGGCTTCTTTTTCTAGGTCCACTCGAGTGGGCTCTAGGTTCGCTCGAGCGCGTAACCCTTTTGTCCTTACTTCTTTTCATCATGAATTTTCTTCTTCTTCTTCAATTTCTTCACTTCAACATATCCAATAACTCATGCTACAATTTAAAACTATAATGTGAAAATTACAACTCAATTGGACCTGGTGTTTTGTCGATAACGCATGAATTAGCAAACGCTTAAAAACTAACATATATGGTGATCACCAACAAAGCATGGTGGATTTTTTCGTAAGATATTAAACCTAGATCAAAATGTTAATTTATAGTAACCAACCATATGATCTTGTATGGTCTCAACCATTTCTTATCTTTATTTATGTTAACTTTGTGTGCTTGTGTGACTTTGAAGGCATTTAGGTTAGATGGTTAGTTTTTAGTATTTTAGTCGGTATTGGGCTTGGTTGTAGAGTTTTGGCCAGTTATGTGTAATTTTGGAGAGTTGTATAGGGGTTTTTGTAATTTTTGAGTGTTTGGGAGCAGTAGGGCTCTCTGTAGTAGATGGACTAGTTCTTGAATCGTTGGGGGAAAATCAGATTTTCCATAAGTTTTTCAAATTGTCCAAATTGACCTTGTTCTTGCTACTTTGAACACCTTTAAGTGGAGGGTATTTTGATCATTTGGACCCTCCCTTTATATCACTAGAGCCACCTCCATTTCCCTCTGTGTCACAAGCGATCTAAGAAGGGCCAACTAATCATCCCCACTCTTGTTGATTCAACCTGTTCACATAATTTGTTCCACTCCAAATTGGTGTTGACCTAGATGTCACTTAGACTAGATGGATTTACACTGTTGGATTAATCATGTTGTGAAAATATAACTATATTTTTCGCACAAGTGACAGCCAACAAGGTGATTTTGTAAGTCACACGGCTTAGAGTGAAACACAAGCCAGTGCTTGTACAGCATGTCATGTGAATGGGTTTTTAGATTTTGAGTTTTGGCTAATTCATGTGTTATGGACAAAATTCAGGTTCAAATTGAGTTGTAACTTTCATATTTTAGATTTAGATTGTAGAGTGTGTCACTGGATGTGTTGAAGTGAATAAATTGAAGAAACTACAGAAAATTCATAAAGAAATAAAATAGAGACATAAGGGTTGCCTGCTTGAGCGAGCCCACTACCCGCTTGAGCGAACATGACAAAAATATCTCAGATAGAACTGTCGCCCGCCCGAACGAGTGTCCTATTCGCTTGAGTGAGCTTGTGCGTTTTCTAAAACCGACTTTGTGAGAATCACTTTGTTGTTTCAATCGAACTTCCTGTTTCACTTCTATTGCAACCCGAAGTGCTTCTCACAAATTATGGCCTATTTAAACATAAGATTTCTTTACCCGAATTATGCTATCTCCTTGTTCTAACCCCAAAATACCTATTAGAGATCATCTTCTTCTCTAAAGCATCCATTGAAGGGCTGTGTTGAAGTTGCTAGGCCTCTAGAGAATTGTTGCTTCTACTTTTTTGTGGAAGAATGTTCGTCTTGCTACATCAAGGCAGGTCGTGTCAAGCATAGGAAACAGTGAACGACATGGTCGTCAGCAAAAAGAACTATAATCCTTAGGTTGTGGTTAACTGGGTAAGGGTTGTGAGTATATTTTGTAATTATTCAATTTCTAGTACTTGGTTTTTTGTCAGACCGGGCTATAAGTCTCGTGGTTTTTTCTGTATTTGAGTTTTTCAAGTAAAAGATCTCGGTGTCTTCTTGTGGTAATTGATTTGCTTTAGTCATTTTATTTTCCACTTTGATTAATTTGATTGCATACTAGAAATCTAATTGAGGCCTTGAAATTCATCTTTGTGTTTCGAAAATCCTCAATTGGTATCAAAGAGGGTTCAAACACAGATTTGATCCTTTTACGTGTGGATCCATAAGACTAATAGAAAGGAATTCAATCGAGAATGGACATCTACATTTAACCCTCTTATGCTAGATGTATTAAACAATCTCTATTGAAAAGTACGTATGACTGCATTTCTTCAGCCTATTTATAGGAATGTCTGGAATCCTGTTAAACTTGGGTATACTAGACCTATTGTTGTAGTTGATGGAGAAACTATCCCAAAAGCTAGGGATAAGTAGACTAGAGAAGAGAAACATACTGCCAACTACAATAGCAAAGCCATTAATGCTATTTTCCATGAAGTCTCTTCTTCTGAGTTTCGAGAGATCTCTACCTGTGTATCTGCGAAACAAGCAAGGGATATCTTACATACTAATCATGAAGGCACCATCATGGTTAAATAGTCTAAACTAAAAAAATTGACCACTTCCTTTGAAACCCTAAAAATGGAGGAAATTGAAATCTTTGATGATTTTTATGCCAAATTGAGTGACATTGTATAACACTCCGACCCAGCTTGACCTCGTTTAGCAACTAATTAAGGATTTTTTAGTTGTTAATTGTATTTTGCTTTTGGTTTTGAATTCGTTGCGGGTCATGGATAGGTAGTTGGGTTGAGTTTGACCTAGATTAGGTAGACCAAGCCTTTTTTCGTAATTTAGCTTTTCTAAGACATGGCCATTTTCGCATCATCTTAATGTCAACACGTGTCTTTCGTTGAGCTCGTTAACTTTCGTAACTACGTCGTTTGTAACCAATGTCGTATGATTCCATGGGACCCAGATTTGACTTGAATTGTAAATTATTCTATGACTTGGACTTGGTTGCAATTTGGCCTTAAATCTTATCTTATAAAGCCATTCCACTGACTGTTTTTCTCACTCTTCTCTTTCAGTTCACGGGAAGCTCCATTTCTCTCTCCCTTTTGAGTTTTCTTCTCCACCGATCAAGCCAAAAAGAGGAATTTGTGCTCTTTCATTCCTTGGTGATTGGATTGAGGTGAGTTCGAGGTCTCCTCCATCTCTCTCATCTTCTTCTTCTTGTTTCCATGATTCCATGACTATGCTCACGATGTTTCTTTCCCTTTCTCATGCATGCATGATGGTTGTGAGAGTGTGGACAGCAATTGGAGTGTTAGAATTCAATTGAGGCAAGTATAAGCATAATATGTATGAACCCATGTTGGTAGTTGCTTGATTTTGGTTAATTCACATGAGTTTGCAGGGAAAACATGTTTACAGCCCAATTTGATATCCTTCTCCTTTTCTCTGTTGGAATTTTGCACATTTGATGTCGTTACAGGTTTTCTGTAATTGATTCAAAATTCGACTCAGCGCATGCACGGCTAAGCCGTGAAATGTGCTATGGCTAAACCGTAAAACACGCTAGGGGCTAAGCCGTGACCTAACCGTGAACCCAGCCGTAGATCAATACAGGGTGACACCTGAAAATAACTGAGAGTATGCAATTCTGCGACTCCTCTACGGCTCAGCAACGGCTAAGCCGTGCAGCTTTCTACGGCTAAGTCGTAAGAAGTTTACGGTTAAGCCGTAGGGTTACCTACAGCTGAGCTAGCTGACATGAACAGTAAGAAAGATAGGAAAAGAATGAGACCTGTAGGGCCTTTAAAGTAGAAGGTAGGCAACTTCGACTTGCCCAATGGAACATGATTAGATGCATGAATGATCTCGAGGGTTGCGAATCATTCATGTACATTATCTAGTTGTTAAGCACCTTCCCATGGGTGTTGGTTTAAGGGACTTCAGTGTACCAGCTGACACAATGCAACACTAGACAATGGTGCAGCGGATAACTTAAAACTACATCATCATGCACGGTTAAAAACATTAGATAATTAAATTAGAGTTGGCTAGTAAATGAAGGTGATTCGATATGGTACGATTTGCTTGCATAACATTTTGTATTTAGATCATTGATCTCCACTCTTTAGCAAGATAATTGCATGTAACGTTGAAAATCATACGATGTTCCACCTTGAGTATATATTCATGTATGTTATTACGCTTGCACGTATAAGACACGTTCTCGAATATGTACGCAGGATATGCTTGTCACAATCTACTCAGGGTTGTCACGATTGACTCTGTATGGTCAGGCACTACTTAGCCTCAGCCTTAGGATCCCGACGGGGTGAATTTGGTGTAGTTTTCATGGCCTTGCCGCAGTAAGGAAATGTCTTGGGGAATCCGGACCCCAGGAACCCGAGACCCATTCATACCCTGGCCCGGACAATGGTGTTCTCTGCACGGATATAAGATCCCTCTTTTAAGAGCATATGACAATTTAGTCACCAACTAGTTATGTACACAGCATGTATACATTGATTCACATGACATGTTTCTTTATTGCACGACAATTTAGTATACAAATGTGACCTGTTTTGATTTACATTATGTTCCTTATTCTATTAGACACAACATGTGTTATTTGTTATGGCTTATATGTTGCTGAATCGTTGTATTCACGAGTTATCTTTGGTGTTGCAGGCTCAGATACCCCTACTGACCCCTCGTCGATCGGCCAGACTCCAAGTAAGGCCCCTGAAGTCCCATCAGGACTAGAGGAGTGGATGTAGTCACTCCACCGGAGAACGCCCTGGACATTCATTGCATAGGAGTCTTCCTTTTTTTTCTGAGATTTGTCACACTTGGATACATCATGATTTGTACATGTTTATTTTGTTCATTTTGTAAAACCTTCATCTCTCTAGATCAATTCTGTTTTCGTATTCTCTTCTTGCATTGTTTAGTGTGATGTTTTGATATCTACAGCTTCCGCGTACATGTTCGGCATGTGTGAACCTTCCCTTGTGCGTGTGCATTTAGACCAGGTCTAAGTGTGCAAGCACGGGAGTACGTGTGTCATCGGTTTGGCTTTTGCTAACCCCCGAACTCCTGGGCTAAGGTTGTGACTGTAACACTCCGACCCAGCTTGACCTCGTTTAGTGGCTAGTTAATCTTGTTTTCGTTGCTAATCGTGTTTTGTTTATGTTTTGGTTTTCGTTCCGGGTCATGGATAGGTAGTTGGGTTGAGTTTGACCTGGATTAAGTAGACCAAGCCCTTTTTCGTAATTTTAACTTTTCTAAGGCATGGTCATTTTTGCATCATCTTGATGTCAACACGTGTCTTTCGTTGAGCTCGTTAACTTTCGTAACTACGTCATTTGCAACCGATGTCGTGTGATTAGATTGGACCTGGATTTGACCCAAACTGAAATTTCAATTCTACCTTGGACTCTCTTGTAATTTGAACAACCCATTAGCTTATATACACTCATCCATCAACCAAGAACCCACGTTCTCTCTCTCGTTTTCATTTTTCTTCACTGTGCACGTGGAATTTCTCTCTCTCTCTCTTGAATTCTCTCACCCATCGATCTCCATCGATCAAGCTTAATTGATAGACGTTTGGGTCTTGCATGTGAGGTGAGTGGAATTCCTTCCATTCCTCTCATCTCCTTTTTCTATTTCTTCTCCTTCTTATTTCTCATTGCATGGTGTGTCTGTGATTCCAATTCTCATGCATGCATGTGGTTTGGTTTGTGTTAGGTTGTGTTTGGGCTTTAGGACAACAAATTGTGCAATTGAATTCCAATTGAGGCAAGTATAACCATAACTTGTGAGAACCCATGTTGGTATGCATTTGATTTGGTTAGTTTTACATGAATTGATATGGAAAAATTTGTTTACAGCCCATTTGATTACTCATTGATTCAGTACTTGTCTATCTCCATTGGAGAATTGCAATTTTGATGGTGTTACAGGAATTCTGTAAATGCTTCAGAACCTTGACCTCGTGCACGTACGGCTAAGCCGTATGGCACTTACGGCTCAAAGTCCAGAGAGGATAAAAACCCAGTTTTCCTCTACGGCTAAGGCACGGCTAAGCCGTGAATTGCCCTACGGCTAAGCCGAAGCTCAGCCGTGGCCCAGCCGTAGATCAATACAGGGTGCATTTTCTGGATTTAACTGAGAGCCATCAATTGACAGACCTTCTACGGTACAGCCACGGCTAAGCCGTAGACTGCACACGGCTAAGCCGTAGCACACACACGGCTAAGCCGTATCCACACTAGACTAATGAAAGAAAACAAGGATAGGTGTAAGTGAAAGACCGATATAGCCTTCATGATAGAATGTAGAGCACCTAGACCTGCCCAACGGAATGTGATACAACGCGTGAATGATCTCGAGGGCTGCGAATCATTCATGTTCGTTATCCAGATGTTAAGCACCTCCCCATGGGTGTTGGTTTAAGGGACTTCGTGCACTGCCTGATTCAATGCAACACTAGAAACGGTGCATCGAATAACTTAAAACTACATCATCATGCACGGTTAGAAACACCGGATAATTAGATTAGAATTGGTTTGTAAATAAAGATGATTCGATTCGCATGATTTGTTGCATAACATATTGCATTCGAGTATTGACCTCTACTCTCTGACATGATTACTTGTGTTCCGTTACTTTCACATTGTGATTCTTTACCTTGAGTATGCATGTATGATATGTTCACTCACAGATATGCACGTATGATATGTTATCACGATCTACTCAGGGTTTTCATGATTGATTCTGTACGGTCAGGCACTACTTAGCCTCAGCCTTAGGATCCCGACGGGGTGAATTTTGTATAGTTATATGGCCTTGCTGCAGTAAGGATATGTCTTGGGGAACCGGACCCCAGGAAACTGAGACCCATTGTACCCTGGCCCGAACAATGGTGTTTTTTGCATGTTATAAGATCCCTCTTTTGGGAGCATATGGTAATGTAGTAGCCACTAGTTATGTACACAGCATGTATCCATTGATTCGCATAGCATATTTCTTTCTTGCACGACAGCCTAGAATACGAACATGCCTTATTTAATTTACATGATGTTCTTTATTCTATTAGACATAACGTGTGTTAACTTGCTATGGGTTATACTTTGCTGAATCGTCGTATTCACAGTTGTTTTTGGTGTTGCAGGCACAGATCCCCTGCCGAACCCTCGCCGGTCGGCCAGACTCCAGACGAGACCCCCGAGGCCCCATCAGGCCTAGAGGAGTGGATGTGATCACTCCACGGGAGAGCGTTCTTGGCATGCATCATTGGAGTCTTGTTTTGAGGATTTGCTCACTTGTATATGTCACGACATGTCATAATTGTATATATTCTTTTGTTCTTTTTGTAAGACCTTCGTATGTAATTATGTCAGTTCGTTCTTCGTATTCTCTTTTGCATTGTTAGTTAGATGTTTCTGATATTTACAGCTTCCACGTACATGTTTGGCACGTGTGAATGTTCCCTTGTGCGTGTGCATTTAGACTCGGTCTACGTGTACAGGCACGGGAGTACGTGTGTCACTAGGTTTGGCTTTTGCTAACCCCCGAACCCTGGGCTCGGGTTGTGACATACGTATTGTATGGTATCAAAGCATTCCTTGCTCATTCCTTGTTCTAGACGATAAGCATGTAGGCATGTCGGATCGTGGTGAGGATACGATTATTTCTTTGTGATCTTTCTAGTTTTTGGGGCTTGTTGGGCGCAATTGTTTTGTGTTTGTGTCTGACTTTTTCCATTTTACAGGATGGCGTCAGGTTCGGGTTCTCAGCAGAACGCCGGAAATAATGAAAGCGGATCCGCACCGTCCCCACAGACACAGAATACAGATGAACGCATCCTCATGCTATTTCAGTCTCCACAAGCACAATCGCAGTCAATGCAAAACCTACAAGCACAAGTTACCACCATGTTAGACCGACAAAGCCAAGCCCCAGTTCAGTCACATATAGACCAACAGGTGGTCTTACAGCCTCGAGAGAGTGACCCGAATGCCCTCTACGGTAAATTTCGTAAGCGAGGAGCCATTGAGTTCTATGGGACAGAAGAGCCATTGAAGGCAGAACAGTGGCTGGAGCAGACGGAGGATGTCTTTGAGACCGTCGTGTGCACGAACCGGCAGAAGGTCGGACTAGCAGCCTACATGTTTAGAGATGTCGCAAAAACTTGGTGGAAAAGCGTGAAAGACTCATACAGAGACATTCCTAGTGCGACGGTTTGGGAGATGTTCAAGCAGCAGTTCAGGAGGAAGTTCATTCCGGCTCATGTGTTTCGAGCCAAGGAGGTTGAGTTTTTAGCTCTTCGTCAGCAGCAGATGACAGTAGTAGAATATTTGAACAAGTTTACTCAGTTGTCGCACTTTGCTCCGGACATGATCAGTACTGAAGAGAGGAAGGTGAACCGGTTTGTTGAAGGTCTGCATCCCCGGTACATGCACCACGTGACTGCGTTTCAGCGTCCGGCTACGTTTGATGATGCAGTGGATAGGGCCTATTCTGCTGAGGCCATCCACCAAGCTGCGAGAGCCGTTGAGCCTAAGCGACAGCCGCCCTTCAGTGCACGAGGACAAGTAAGAAGAAGACGAAAGGCCAGCAGAGTACTTCCAGTTCAGCCGGAGTGACTTGTGGGTATTGTGGCAAGGGTCACACGACTGACGCGTGTTGGAGGAAGGCAGGTGCTTGTTTTATCTGTGGTTCGAGGGAGCATATGATAACTAATTGTCCTCGATTTAGAGCCTCCCAGCCCCCAACCTCTGGTCCTACCTCCGGTGCAGTTCCTAGCAGACCCAGTGCACCTACAGCTCCGAGCAAGTCGCAGTCAGCTCGTCCAGGCTCGAGATAGCCTCGCCAGACAGCCCGTGCTTACGCTGCTACCCATGAGAGTGCTGAGGATCCACAGGTGGTTGAAGGTACTGTTTTGATTTCGCACGTCGAGGCATTAGCATTGTTCGATCGGGGTCTACACGGTCATACGTAGCACCTCATTTCGCCGAGCGGTTACATCAGCCGTCTAAGCCGTTGCCATATGTGCTGGTTGTATCCACCCCAGTTGGCAAGCGAGTGGAGTGTAGTGTATACTACCCCCATTGCGACGTGCAGATTGCAGGTCATCAGTTACCTGTTGATTTGATCCTGTTGTCGATGCTGGACTTCGACGTGATCCTTGGTATGGATTGGCTCGCTCGATATCATGCCTGTGTTAACTGTTACAACAGGACGATCTTCTTCGATTTAGGCAAGGGCTTCCGTTTCGAGGGCAGTCAGCAGAGATGCCCCAGACGTGTGATCTCGGCGTGTAAGGCAGATCGCTTGATCCGCCGAGGGTGTGAAGGCTTCATTGCCTTTATCTCAGCGAAGACAGAGACGAAGCAGCTAGGTGAGATCCAGGTGGTCTGTGACTTTCCTGATATTTTCCTAGACGATGTGCCAGACTTACCCCCGGTTCGAGATGTGGAGTTCGCCATTGAGCTTGTTCCCGGCACGGCACCGATCAGCAAGGCTCCGTATCACATGGCCCCAGCTGAATTGTCTGAGTTGAAGAAGCAATTGCAGGAGCTTTTGGACAAAGGTTTCATTCGCCCGAGCGTCTTACCTTGGGGAGCGCCAGTCTTGTTTGTCAAGAAGAAGGATGGTACTTTTCGGATGTGTATAGATTACCGACAGCTGAAAAAAGTGACTATCAAGAACAAGTACCCCCTACCCAGGATTGATGAGTTGTTTGACCAACTTCAGGGTGCAGCATATTTTTCTAAGATTGATTTGAGATCTGGATATCACCAGTTGAGGGTCAAAGAAGATGACATTCCTAAGACTGCCTTCAGGACTCGTTATGGTCATTATGAATTCCTCGTGATGCCGTTTGGATTAACCAACACACCTGTAGCGTTTATGGCATTGATGAATCAGATCTTTGCTCCTTTCTTGGACCAGTTCGTAGTTGTTTTTATTGATGATATACTGATATACTCTAAGTCAGCAGAGGAGCATCGGGAGCACTTGAGAAAAGCCTTGTCGTTGTTGAGAGAACATCGATTGTTTGCTAAGTTGTCGAAGTGTGATTTTTGGCTTGAGCAGGTGGCATTTTTAGGTCATATCATTTCACGAGAGGGATTGGCAGTTGATCCATCTAAAGTGGAGGCAGTGGTGAATTGGCCTAGTCCCAAGACAGTGACAGAAGTTCGCAGTTTCCTTGGTCTAGCAGGTTACTATCGCCGATTTGTCCAGGACTTTGCGGAAATCTCTTCTCCTTTGACGAAGTTGACCAGGAAGAATGTACCATTTGATTGGACTGAGGAATGTGAAGCCAGTTTCCGGACTTTGAAAGAGAAGTTGACTACGGTCCCAGTGTTAGCCTTGTCAGATGGTAGTGAATGATTCGTGGTTTATTCAGACGCTTCTCGAGTTGGTCTAGGCTGTGTGTTGATACAGCACGGGAAGGTTATTGCATATGGATTGAGACAGTTGCGAGAACATGAGAAGAATTACGCCACCCATGATTTGGAATTGGCAGCCATCGTATTTGCATTGAAGCTGTGGAGACATTATCTGTATGGTGTGCAGTTTGAGGTTCGTTCTGACCACCACAGTTTGCAGTACTTATTCACGCAGCAGGAGCTGAACATGAGACAACGGAGATGGCTTGAGCTTATTAAGGATTATGACTTCCCGATCAAATATCAGCCAGGCAAGGGAAATGTGGTGGCAGATGCGCTCAGCAGGAAAGCAGAGTCTGTGCAGCTATTGAGCAGTTTCCTCTTAGAGTTCCATGGTCTCCCTGTTGAAGTTAAACTAGTAGATGAGCGCGTGACTTTGGCTAGTACGCTAGTGTTTCAGCCTGAGATGATTTAGCAAATGAAAGACAGACAATTTGAAGATCTAACCTTGAAGCGCATTCGAGACCACATTGGAGACAGACCTGATTTCAGACTCGAGGATGGTGTACTCTATTTTCGGAGTAGGTTGTGCGTGCCGGCAGTTGATGATTTCAAGGAGAAACTGATGAACGAAGCGCATTACGCTCGATATGCGATGCACCCAAGCAGCACGAAGATGTTTCGGAATCTCAAAGACCGCTTCTGGTGGAACAACATGAAGAGAGAAGTAGCAGGATTTGTTGCTCGCTGTTTGACATGCCAGAAGGTGAAGGCAGATCATCAGAGACTGCCAGGTTCGTTGCATCCTTTGCATACACCGCAGTGGAAGTGGGAAAACATCACCATGGACTTCGTTTCCAGATTACCGCCGACGAGCAGGAAGAACAACGCCATTTGGGTGATTGTAGATCGATTGACGAAGTCAGCCCATTTCATTCCTTTTCGGAAGGGTATGACATTTTCATAGATGGCAATGAAGTTCGTGGATGAGATCGTCAGGCTCCATGGTACCCCCGTGTCGATTGTATCCGATCGTGACAGCCGTTTTGTTTCATCTTTCTGGAAAGCTTTCCAAGAGGCTATGGGTACGAAATTGAGCTTCAGCACGGCATACCACCCACAGACGGATGGGCAATCAGAGCGGACGATTCAAACTTTGGAGGATATGTTGCGAGCCAGCGTGTTGAGCTACGAGAAAGAATGGGATCTGCACCTATCGTTGTGCGAATTTGCCTACAATAACAGCTTCCACGAGAGCATTGGGATGGCGCCATATGAAGCATTGTACGGGAAGAAGTGTAGGAGTCCGGTATGTTGGGAAGAAGTTGGAACTCGAAGTTTTCACGGACCGACGATCATTGCCGAGACTACGGAGAAGGTACAGAAAGCAATTGAGAACTTGAAAGTTGCTCGATCGAGGCAGAAGAGTTATGCAGATACCCGCAGACGGCCCTTAGAGTTTCAAGTTGGTGAGTGGGTTTTTCTGAAGGTCCCACCGATGAAGGGTACAATCCGTTTCGGCCAGAGAGGTAAGTTAGCTCCACACTATGTCGGACCGTTCGACATCAAGAGTCGGATTGGTGATTTGGCCTATCGATTAGAGCTTCCCGAGATGTTTTTAAGAGTGCACAACGTTTTCCATGTTTCGATGCTTCGAAAATATGTTCATGATCCCTCCCATGTCATCCGTTACGACGAGGTTCAGATTCAGCCGAGTGCTGCATACGTTGAGCGACCACACCGTATCGTGGGAACCCGAGAGCAGATACTTCGCACCAGGACAATTCGATGGGTCAAAGTACTATGGGAGCATCACAGTCCCGATGAGGCTACTTGGGAGTTAGAAGAGCAGATGGCACGACAATATCTCGATTTGTTTTCTCAGGTATGAGTGAGTGGGTGTTCATTCCGAGGACGGAATGATTCTCAAGTAGGGGAGGATGTAACACTCCGACCCAACTAGACCTCGTTTACTGGCTAGTTAATCTTGTTTTTGTTGCTAATCACGTTTTGTTTATGTTTTGGTTTTCGTTGCGGGTCATGAATAGGTAGTTAGGTTGAGTTTGACCTGGATTAAGTAGACCAAGCCCTTTTTCGTAATTTTAGCTTTTCTAAGGCATGGTCATTTTTGCATCATCTTGATGTCAACACGTGTCTTTCGTTGAGCTCGTTAACTTTCGTAACTACGTCATTTGCAACCGATGTCGTGTGATTCGATTGGACCTGGATTTGACCCAAACTGAAATTTCAATTCTACCTTGGACTCTCTTGTAATTTGAACAACCCATTAGCTTATATACACTCATCCATCGACCAAGAACCCACGTTCTCTCTCTCGTTTTCATTTCTCTTCACTGTGCACGTGGAATTTCTCTCTCTCTCTCTTGAATTCTCTCACCCATCGATCTCCATCGATCAAGCTTAATTAATAGACGTTTGGGTCTTGCATGTGAGGTGAGTGGAATTCCTTCCATTCCTCTCATCTCCTTTTTCTATTTCTTCTCCTTCTTATTTCTCATTGCATGGTGTGTCTGTGATTCCAATTCTCATGCATGCATGTGGTTTGGTTTGTGTTAGGTTGTGTTTAGGCTTTAGGACAACAAATTGTGCAATTGAATTCCAATTGAGGCAAGTATAACCATAACTTGTGAGAACCCATGTTGGTATGCATTTGATTTGGTTAGTTTTACATGAATTGATATGGAAAAATTTGTTTACAGCCCATTTGATTACTCATTGATTCAGTACTTGTCTATCTCCATTGGAGAATTGCAATTTTGATGGTGTTACAGGAATTCTGTAAATGCTTCAGAACCTTGACCTCGTGCACGTACGGCTAAGCCGTATGGCACTTACGGCTCAAAGTCCAGAGAGGATAAAAACCCAGTTTTCCTCTACGGCTAAGGCACGGCTAAGCCGTGAATTGCCCTACGGCTAAGCCGAAGCTCAGCCGTGGCCCAGCCGTAGATCAATACAGGGTGCATTTTCTGGATTTAACTGAGAGCCATCAATTGACAGACCTTCTACGGTACAGCCACGGCTAAGCCGTAGACTGCACACGGCTAAGCCGTAGCACACACACGGCTAAGCCGTATCCACACTAGACTAATGAAAGAAAACAAGGATAGGTGTAAGTGAAAGACCGATATAGCCTTCATGATAGAATGTAGAGCACCTAGACCTGCCCAACGGAATGTGATACAACGCGTGAATGATCTCGAGGGCTGCAAATCATTCATGTTCGTTATCCAGATGTTAAGCACCTCCCCATGGGTGTTGGTTTAAGGGACTTCGTGCACTGCCTGATTCAATGCAACACTAGAAACGGTGCATCGAATAACTTAAAACTACATCATCATGCACGGTTAGAAACACCGGATAATTAGATTAGAATTGGTTTGTAAATAAAGATGATTCGATTCGCATGATTTGTTGCATAACATATTGCATTCGAGTATTGACCTCTACTCTCTGACATGATTACTTGTGTTCCGTTACTTTCACATTGTGATTCTTTACCTTGAGTATGCATGTATGATATGTTCACTCACAGATATGCACGTATGATATGTTATCACGATCTACTCAGGGTTTTCATGATTGATTCTGTACGGTCAGGCACTACTTAGCCTCAGCCTTAGGATCCCGACGGGGTGAATTTGGTATAGTTATATGGCCTTGCTGCAGTAAGGATATGTCTTGGGGAACCGGACCCCAGGAAACTGAGACCCATTGTACCCTGGCCCGAACAATGGTGTTCTTTGCATGTTATAAGATCCCTCTTTTGGGAGCATATGGTAATGTAGTAGCCACTAGTTATGTACACAGCATGTATCCATTGATTCGCATAGCATATTTCTTTCTTGCACGACAGCCTAGAATACGAACATGCCTTATTTAATTTACATGATGTTCTTTATTCTATTAGACACAACGTGTGTTAACTTGCTATGGGTTATACTTTGCTGAATCGTCGTATTCACAGTTGTTTTTGGTGTTGCAGGCACAGATCCCCCTGCCGAACCCTCGCCGGTCGGCCAGACTCCAGACGAGACCCCCGAGGCCCCATCAGGCCTAGAGGAGTGGATGTGATCACTCCACGGGAGAGCGTTCTTGGCATGCATCATTGGAGTCTTGTTTTGAGGATTTGCTCACTTGTATATGTCACGACATGTCATGATTGTATATATTCTTTTGTTCTTTTTGTAAGACCTTCGTATGTAATTATGTCAGTTCGTTCTTCGTATTCTCTTTTGCATTGTTAGTTAGATGTTTCTGATATTTACAGCTTCCGCGTACATGTTTGGCACGTGTGAATGTTCCCTTGTGCGTGTGCATTTAGACTCAGTCTACGTGTACAGGCACGGGAGTACGTGTGTCACTAGGTTTGGCTTTTGCTAACCCCCGAACCCTGGGCTCGGGTTGTGACAGTGACACATTGTCAACTCGAGTTTTAATTTGGATGAGTGTATTTCTGAGAATAAGGTTGTTAAGAAGATTTTGAAATCCCTACCCAAACGATTTCATACAAAGGTTGTTGCCATAGAAGAAAATCAAGATTTGGATACTATCAAGCCTGACCAATTTGTTGGAAATTTGCGAACTTTGAGGCCAACTATCAGACAATTGTAAAAGCTAAGGGGATTGCCCTAAAGATTTCTAAGGAATCAGAAAGGGATGTTGAAAGCGATTCAAATTTTGATTTTGATGAAATTGATCTTCAAGATGCGGCTCAATTCATGAAAAAAACTCAAGAAAATGCTCGAAGGTAAGAAACTTGGCTTGAAGATGCCCAAATATGAGAAAAAAGTTGCAAAGACAAACCCTCAATCTGTTCAATGCTATGAATGCAACGCATTTAGCGATATCTCATCTCAATGTGCAAATAGAAAGACCAATGGTAAGATTTTAACTGCTAATTGGGATAACGGTTCTGAAGATGAAGGAAATGAACTGGAAACTTCTCCTCCTAACACTGCTAGTTCAAAGTTTATTGCTTTTGTAGCTAGATTTGACTTTTCTTCTCTACAGGGTGCATCTGACATTGATTCTTATTTGATAGTCTCAGGTCAAATGATGATCAAGATTGGGAGGAATTATATAAATCTTTGTGGAAAGATTATGTGAATCTGAATAATTTCAATGAGAAGATCACTATCAACTAGAAAGTCGCAGAAACTTAAAATTTTTCTCTAAAATAAAAAATAGAAGACACTCTTGACAAGGTAAAACAATTAGATTCACAACGTCAAATTATGTTTGAAAATTTGATTCATGGAAGGAGGAAAAACAATCTATTGTCTGAGGAAGCTACAAAATCTATAAAAGAGCTAGATTCATTGAGGAAAGAGCTGAACACATTTCAGGCAGAAAAACCAGATTTGGAAGGAAAGATCAAGATAATTATGTCAAAGCTGACCATCACAAAAGCTCCACTGGACCAAATGAATACATGATCTAAAAAACTTGATGATATCATATGCTACCAGAAGATGGCAACTGATAAACATGGAATCGGGTATGCCAAGGGTGTTTCTACTTCAAAGAATTAAGGTAAATTTGTTTATGTTGAAAGTACTACATTGTTTTCAAAGATACCTGCTATACAAAACAATGCTCCAAAGAATGTTGTTGCCAATTCTTCTAAAAAGAATGTGTCACGCAAAGAATTTTTTCCTACAAGTCACTTCTGTGGAATTAAAAGACACATGAGACTACATTGCAACAAATTGAGAAATTAAGTCAGAAATCATCAGCAATAGAAAAGCAATTTTCTCTCTAAAAGGTCAAAACAAGAGTAATCCAGATAAGAAAATCTAACCTATATTGTTCTATGGTCAATACTGCTTTGAAGGATCAAAATTCGAGGGTGTGGCTACCTAAACATTGTGTCACCAAGAGCCTACCTAAGAGCCTTAGCCTTCTCCCCTTATTTAGTTTGATTTCGTTTCCCTCCTTTTCCAATTATTAACAAAAATAGTGAAAACCAATCAAGGTAGAGTACCAATTTAAATTTTCAATGCAAATTTTATTTTGGAAAGGTCATTGTAAATTTTTGGGTTTATTTGCTGGGATTAAATTCTTTGTATATTTAGGGAGCTTTGTCCATGAATTGCCAAAGGAGGAGATTGTTAAGATTTTGAGTGTTGGCTAATTTATGAGTTATAGACAAAACTCAAGTTCAAATTGAGTTGTAATTTTTATATTTTACATTTGGACTCTAGCGTGTGTCACTAGATGCACTAAAGTAAATAAATTGAAGAAACTGTAGATAATTTGTGAAGAAATAAACAAGAGATAGAAGGGTTGCCCGTTCGAGCAAACCCATTGCCCGCATGAGCGGACTTGACAAAAATATCCCAGATAGAACCGATGCCCACTCGAGCAAGGATGCTATATGCTCGAGTGAGCTTGTACGTTTTCTGAAACCAACTTTATGTGAATCACTTTCATGTTTCAACCAAACTTCCTGTTTCACTCCTTTTGCAACCTGAAGTGCTTCCGACGAATTAGGACCTGTTGAAACAGAAGATCTCGTTGCCCTAACTATGTCATTTCGTTATTCTAACCCTAGAATACCTATTGGAGATCCTCTTTTTTGCTAGAGCATCGATTGAAGTATTGTGCTAAAGTTGTTAAGCCTCTAAAGATTTATTACTTCTACTCTTGTGGAAGATCGTTTGTCTTACGCCATCAATGTGGGTTGTGTAACACCCCGATCCCTTTGAGCCGGATTAGTGGCTCATTAGTGTGTTTTGCTTTGATTAACTCTTTCGGATTTGGTTTTGGGCCTTGGATAGGTAGTTGAGTGACCTTTGACCTGGACTAGGTAGTTCTAAGCCCTTTTTCGTAATTTTGCTTTTGCTTTGCTCATATCATATTTGCATCATCTTGGTGTCAGCACGCGTATTTCGTTGAGCTCGACAATTTCCGTAACTGTGTCAGATCCGTTTGAAGTCAATTGGAAAAGTTAGACCTTCATGTGACTTGAACTGTAATTTGTCTAAACTCACCGGACCTTGTTTTAAACTTCCAAACCTATATAAATGAATCAGGCTCCAGATGTCCTCATTCCCTGTAAATTGTCTTCAACGTGCATGCAAGAGGAAATCTCCAGAGCTCCACGTTTTCTCTCTCTCTCTCTCTTCACTTCTCTTGCTCGATTGATGTTGGATTCTCATTTTTGATTTGGATTTCTTCATTCTCTCTCATCTCTGTGCTTAGTCTCTGTCTGTGGCTTTGGTGGTAAGTGGGTTCTCTCCCAACTCTCCCTTCTTCTTCTCCAATTGCAGCTCTTTTCCTTGTTGATGTGTCTTCATCTCATGCATGGTGTATCTCTTTGATTTGCTTTGATTTTTAGTGGATTTGGAGCTTGAGGTTGTGGATTGATAGAGCTTTGAGGCAAGTATAAGTACAAGCTTGATAACACATATGGGTATTTTGTTTGATGGCTTTGATTTCCTCTTATTCTTTGTCTAGCATGTTTTACAGCCACATTTTGTGAATTTGGAACCTCTGTAACTCATTTTGTTCAGCTTCTGTACCGAATTTCAGTTTCTGTAACTATCCCGAATTTGTCTTCTGTATTGTACGGCTAAGCCGTAAGTTTCTACGGCTCACATTCCAGAGCCTCGAAATTGCACTTTTGTTCTACGGCTAGGCTACGGCTAAGCCGTAATTTGTCCTACGGCTGAGCCGTAAGCTAGCCGTGACCCAAACCGTAACTCAGCCGTGAATTAAATCTCTGATCAGTCGAAACTTTTCCAACACAGAACTCCTACGGTGTGGCTACGGCTAAGCCGTGAAATGCTACGGCCAAGCCGTGGATTGGTCTACGGCTAAGCCGTATACTGACTGTAGCTTAGCCGAAAAAGATACCAGATCAGAGGTGAAAGGATGATCAGTTTAGCTGTGTTTTGTACGGAACCAAGGTGAAGCCGTAGTGCATATTACGACGAGCGCGTAAGATGTCTCCGGCTCAACCATAGGTCCCTCATGGCTAAACCGTTAGGCATGGCAATTCTGAAACATAACTTAGGATAATGGTGAGACTTATAGGGCTCAAATACAGGTTAACCACCCTTCGTAAACCGGCCCAATGGATTCCTTGGATCACATGAATAGTCTGTTAGGCTGTGACTTATGCATGTGAGTGTTGATCACTGTTAAGCACCTCCCCATGGGTGTTGGTTTAAGGGGCGTCGGTGCACGCAAAGATTACGCAACACTTTGATGGCAACGGTGCATTGACTAACTTAAAACTACATCAACATGCACGGTTAGTGACAGTGAACAACTAGCTTAGGACTGGCTTGTAATGAACCTTGACTCCGTATTAAATCTGAGATGCATTGCATATTGTTTATGGTTTTGCCCTCTGTTCTGTTAATCTATGTTATGCATTCCTCAGTCATTTTTGTTTTCGTCCTGTATATCTGTTCTATGCTTCGTTCCGCACTATGCTTTAATCTATGCTGTGCTTTGGATTTATATCTATGCTCTGCTGGCTTTGTTTATCTCTGAGTTTGGGTATTCCCTGGTGGCTCTGCCCAGAGGTTAATACGTGAGGATAAGATCCGGTCTTTGCCATCGGTGAGTCCGAAGCGGATAATCTCCCATTTCTTTGGATTTGATTTGATTGGTGTTAGTTTGGCTCTACTCAGCCTCAGCCCTAGGATGCCCGACGGGGTTACCTCTGGCTTAGATCTCTGTATCTCTGTATAACTGCAGTGTTGCTTTGTCTTGGGACCCCGGAACCCAGGAAACCGAGACCCGCTTGTACCTTTGGCCTGGACAGCGGTGTTCTCCTCTGCTCTGCTCTGCTCTGTTCTCTAATTGAGAGAACATGGTTAACGTAGTAGCCAACTAGTTCAGTATTTCTATGTTTTGATTCACATATCATGCTCTACTTCTACGCACGATTTGCTTAGCATACTAAGATGAAATTCTGCAATTACTATTCTGTCCTTATTCTATTTGATACTATGAGTGTTTCACCCCTGTTACTTGTATTTGCTGGATCGTTGTATTCATTTGTGTTGTCTGTGGTGTTGCAGGCACAGATACCTTGCCCAGCTCCCCGGCGGTCGAGGAGGCTGCAGGGGCGAGTGTAGAGGCACCCTCAGGTTTGGCAGAGTGGGCCTGATCATCTCTGCCGAGTGCGTTCATGCATACTTCCAGTGGCTTTTCGTTTTGGGATTTTGAGAGACTGTATTTGGACTTTGGACTTTGGACTTGTATTCTGTATATTTTTGTATATATTGTTTTGGTGTGTATTTGGTTTTCTATCAGTGTATTTGGCGGTGTCATTCCGTTTTGTAATTGCTTTGGCTTCCGCTATTTTTCCTTTGTTGCTTGCTATGATATCTACAGCTTCCGCGTTCGTCTGTTTCGCACGTGTTAGATCCCTTGTGTGTGTGCATCTGGACTGGGTTTAGATGCACGTGCACGGGAGTACGTGTGTCACTGGTTTAGCTTTTCGCTAACCCCCGATTTCTGGGCCCGGGTTGTGACATACGTATTGTATGGGATCAGAGCATGCTAGTTATAAGCATGTAGGCATCTAAGATCGTGGTGAGATAACGCTATCAACTATTTGACTCGAAGTCTCATATGTTGATTGGGATTTGACTAACTCAGGGTATTTTATATTTGTGTACTATATTTATTTTCCTTTTGCAGGATGGCATCAGGATCAGGATCTCGGGATGAGAATCAACAGGGCCATAACGGTGATAGTGGATCGGTACCCCCACACATCAGTAGTGAGGAGCGGATGATGATGATGATGCAGTCGATGCAATCATTACAGGCACAGATGGCATCCATGGTAGATAGGCAGAGTCAGGCTGCTGCAGTAGCATCACCTCGTATAGATCAACAGGTGATTTTCCAGCCTAAGGAATCAGATCCTAATGCTCTTTTTGACAAGTTCCGTAAGCGAGGGGCGACTGAGTTTCATGGGATAGAGGATGCATTACAGGCTGAGCAATGGTTGGAGCAGACTGAAGAGCTATTTGATACGATTGTGTGCAGTAACAAGCAGAAAGTAGTGCTCACAGCCTCTATGCTTCGGAGTGTAGCTAAGACATGGTGGAGGAGTGTTAAGACCTCATTCCAGACTATGCCCAGTGCCACAGTTTGGGAGACCTTCAAGCAGCAATTCCGTCGGAAGTTCATGCCTCTCCACATTCAGCGGGCCAAGGAAGTGGAATTCTTCAACCTTCAGCAGAGACAGATGCCAGTTGCAGATTATGTACACAAGTTTACAGAGCTGTCCCACTTCGCAGAGGATATGGTAAACACTGAGCATAAGAAGGTGACTCGCTTCGTAAACGGCCTGAATCCGAGACATAAACGCCACGTGGTTGCTTGTATGTGGCCGGCTACATTGGATGACGCTATTGACAGGGCCTACGATGCAGAGGCCATCTTCGAGGAGGAGCGAACTGAGGCTAAGAGGACGGCAGGCTTCAGTGGCAGAAGTCAGTTTCAGAAGAAGTTCAAGGGTAAACAGGGCAGTTCGAGCAGTACTCAGGTGATTTGCAATCACTGTGGGAAGGATCACCCCACCGACAGATGTTGGAGGAAGAGTGGGGCTTGTTTCGGGTGTGGCTCTACGGATCACAGGCGGGCCCAATGCCCGAAGTTTCAGTCCTCTCCACAGACGAGACAGGCAGGATCTACAGCGCAGGGCAGATCTCAGCCAGCTCGCCCAGCCCAGAAGCAGAACCGCCAGACAGCCCGAGCCTATGCTGCTACGCATGAGGGCGCGGAGGAGGCCACGGTAGTGGAAGGTAAAATTTTAATTTATGATGCTGAAGCTTTAGCCTTATTTGACTCCGGGTCTACGCGTTCGTACGTAGCACCCCATTTTGCTGTGCAGCTTCGACAGCGACCCACACCACTCCCGTACTTGTTGTTAGTATCCACTCCGGTTGGTAAGCGGGTGGAGTGCAGTGTTTTCTACCCTCAGTGTGATGTGTGGATAGCTGGTCATCAGCTCCCAGTAGACCTCGTGTTGCTCACGACACTGGATTTTGATGTGATCCTTGGTATGGACTGGCTTGCAAGATATCATGCGTGTATCAATTGCTACAGCAAGGCTATCTACTTTGATTTGGGCAGTGGATTCCGATTTGAGGGCAGCCAGACGAAGTGCCCAAGGCGTGTGATATCTGCTTGTAAGGCAGACAGGATGCTTCGTAGGGGATGTGAGGGATTTCTCGCATTCATCTCAGAGAAGAAAGATCAGCGACAGCTCAGTGAGATCCCAGTAGTTAGTGAGTTTCCGGATGTCTTCCCGGAGGATGTGCCAGAGTTGCCACCGGTTCGGGAGGTAGAATTTGCTATTGACTTGATGCCAGGTACAGCACCCATCAGTAGAGCTCCATATCGTATGGCACCTGCAGAATTGTTGGAATTGAAGAAACAGTTGCAGGATCTGCTGGATAAAGGATTTATACGCCCAAGTGTTTCACCTTGGGGAGCTCCTGTATTGTTTGTTAAGAAGAAGGATGGCAGTTTCTGGATGTGCATTGACTACAGACAGTTGAATAAAGTGACTATCAAGAACAAATATCCATTGCCTAGGATTGATGAGTTGTTCGATCAGCTTCAGGGTGCAGTTTACTTCTCTAAGATTGACTTGAGGTCAGGGTATCACCAGCTCAGGGTGAAGGATGAGGATGTTCCGAAGACAGCTTTTAGGACTCGGTATGGACACTACGAGTTCCTTGTCATGCCATTTGGTTTGACGAACGCACCCGCAGCTTTCATGGCGTTGATGAATAGGGTGTTTACTTCCTTCTTGGACCAGTTTGTTGTAGTCTTCATAGATGACATATTGGTCTATTCGAAGACTGCTGAGGAACATGCAGACCATTTGAGGAAAGCATTGCAGCTGCTTAAAGATCACAAGTTGTATGCAAAGTTGTCCAAGTGTGAGTTTTGGCTCGAGCAAGTTACGTTTTTGGGTCATAAGATTTCTAGAGATGGATTGTTGGTGGATCCGGCTAAGATTGAGGCAGTAGTCCATTGGCCCCGTCCTAGATCAGTGACAGAGATTCGGAGTTTTCTGGGTTTGGCGGGATATTACCGCAGGTTTGTGCAGGACTTCTCGAAGATCTCAGCCCCACTGACTCAGTTGACTCGGAAGAAGGTCCCGTATGAGTGGACAGAGAAGTGTGAGCGTAGTTTCCAGATGTTGAAAGAAAAGCTCACTACGGCGCCAGTGTTGACTCTCCCGGATGGTAGTGAAGGATTCGTGATCTATTCCGATGCTTCTCGAGTTGGATTAGGCTGTGTACTGATGCAGAATCAGAAGGTGATTGCCTATGGATCCCGACAGCTGAAAGAACATGAGAAGAACTATGCCACACATGACTTGGAGCTAGCAGCCATTGTATTTGCACTGAAGTTGTGGCGGCATTACTTGTACGGTGTGAAGTTCGAGGTCCATTCCGATCATCACAGTCTGCAGTACTTATTTGATCAGCATGACTTGAATATGAGGCAACGGAGATGGTTGGAGTTCATCAAGGACTACGACTTTTCTATCAAGTACCACCCAGGCAAGGGGAATGTAGTTGCAGATGCACTTAGCAGGAGAACAGACAGTCTTCAGGTATTGGCAGGATTCTATATGCTTGTGCATGATCAGCCTGTTGAGGTTCGGACGGCAGGTGACTTGGTGACATTAGCTACTACCGTCGTGTTTCAGCTTGAGGTGATTCAGCAGATCAAGGATCGCCAGTTTGAGGACCCCCTCCTGGTGAAGTTCAGAGATCGGATTGCAGATCGACCGGATTTCAGCTTGGTAGATGGAGTTTTGTACTTCAGGAATAGGTTGTGTGTTCCCGCTGTGGATGAGCTGAAAGATAAGTTGATGACAGATGCGCACGATGCCCGATATGCGATGCACCCCGGGAGTACGAAGATGTACCGGAACTTGAAAGATAGATTTTGGGTGGAACAATATGAAGCGGGAGATCGCAGGGTTCGTAGCTCGATGTTTGACCTGTCAGAGGGTAAAAGCTGACCATCAGCGACCTCCAGGATCATTGCATCCATTGCATACTCCGCAGTGGAAGTGGGAGCACATTACGATGGATTTCGTCTCCGGTTTTCCGCCGACCAGCAGAAAGAACAATGCGATCTGGGTCATAGTGGACAGATTGACCAAGTCAGCGCATTTCCTTCCGTTCAGGAAAGGGATTACATTCACAGAGATGGCCAGGAAGTTTGTTGACGAGATAGTCAGATTGCATGGCACCCCAGTATCGATTGTGTCGGATCGTGATAGTCGTTTTGTGTCTTCATTCTGGAGAGCATTTCAGGAAGCTATGGGCACGAAGTTGAGTTTTAGTACGGCATACCACCCCCAGACTGACGGACAGTCGGAGCGTACCATTCAGACATTGGAGGATATGCTCAGAGCTAGTGTGCTGAACTTCGAGAAGGAATGGGATACGCATCTAGCATTGTGTGAGTTTGCCTACAACAACAGCTTCCACGAGAGTATTGGTATGGCGCCATATGAGGCTCTATACGGACGCAAGTGCAGGACCCCAGTGTGCTGGGAAGAAGTTGGAACTAGAAGTTTTCATGGTCCGACGATCATAGCTGAGACGACAGAGAAAGTGCAGAAAGTGATAGAGAATTTGAAGGTTGCTCGATCCAGGCAGAAGAGTTATGCTGATACTCGGAGGAGACCTTTGGCATTCCAAGTCGGAGATTGGGTGTTCCTTAAAGTTTCTCCGATGAAGGGCACGGTGCGGTTTGGTCAGAAGGGCAAGTTAGCTCCGAGATATGTAGGACCGTTCGAAGTCAAGAGCCGAGTTGGAGATTTGGCTTATCGGTTGACGCTTCCAGTTGAGTTCTCCGGTGTGCACGATGTTTTCCATGTGTCGATGCTCCGTAAGTATGTGCCAGATCCGAGCCATGTGATTCGCTACGATGATATTCAGATTCAGCCTAATGCCATTTACGTTGAGCGTCCGCTTCGCATCGTTGGCACACGAGAGCAGATTCTCCGTACCAGGACTATCAGATGGGTTAAAGTGTTGTGGGAACATCATGGTCCAGATGAGGCTACTTGGGAGCTAGAGGAGCAGCTAGCGCGCCAGTACCCACAGCTCTTTGCGCAGGTAGGTAGTCATTCCGAGGACGGAATGATTCTTAGTGGGAGAGGATGTAACACCCCGATCCCTTTGAGCCGGATTAGTGGCTCATTAGTGTGTTTTGCTTTGATTAACTCTTTCGGATTTGGTTTTGGGCCTTGGATAGGTAGTTGAGTGACCTTTGACCTGGACTAAGTAGTTCTAAGCCCTTTTTCGTAATTTTGCTTTTGCTTTGCTCATATCATATTTGCATCATCTTGGTGTCAGCACGCGTATTTCGTTGAGCTCGACAATTTCCGTAACTGTGTCAGATCCGTTTGAAGTCAATTGGAAAAGTTAGACCTTCATGTGACTTGAACTGTAATTTGTCTAAATTCACCGGACCTTGTTTTAAACTTCCAAACCTATATAAATGAATCAGGCTCCAGATGTCCTCATTCCCTGTAAATTGTCTTCAACGTGCATGCAAGAGGAAATCTCCAGAGCTCCACGTTTTCTCTCTCTCTCTCTCTTCACTTCTCTTGCTCGATTGATGTTGGATTCTCATTTTTGATTTGGATTTCTTCATTCTCTCTCATCTCTGTGCTTAGTCTCTGTCTGTGGCTTTGGTGGTAAGTGGGTTCTCTCCCAACTCTCCCTTCTTCTTCTCCAATTGCAGCTCTTTTCCTTGTTGATGTGTCTTCATCTCATGCATGGTGTATCTCTTTGATTTGCTTTGATTTTTAGTGGATTTGGAGCTTGAGGTTGTGGATTGATAGAGCTTTGAGGCAAGTATAAGTACAAGCTTGATAACACATATGGGTATTTTGTTTGATGGCTTTGATTTCCTCTTATTCTTTGTCTAGCATGTTTTACAGCCACATTTTGTGAATTTGGAACCTCTGTAACTCATTTTGTTCAGCTTCTGTACCGAATTTCAGTTTCTGTAACTATCCCGAATTTGTCTTCTGTATTGTACGGCTAAGCCGTAAGTTTCTACGGCTCACATTCCAGAGCCTCGAAATTGCACTTTTGTTCTACGGCTAGGCTACGGCTAAGCCGTAATTTGTCCTACGGCTGAGCCGTAAGCTAGCCGTGACCCAAACCGTAACTCAGCCGTGAATTAAATCTCTGATCAGTCGAAACGTTTCCAACACAGAACTCCTACGGTGTGGCTACGGCTAAGCCGTGAAATGCTACGGCCAAGCCGTGGATTGGTCTACGGCTAAGCCGTATACTGACTGTAGCTTAGCCGAAAAAGATACCAGATCAGAGGTGAAAGGATGATCAGTTTAGCTGTGTTTTGTACGGAACCAAGGTGAAGCCGTAGTGCATATTACGACGAGCGCGTAAGATGTCTCCGGCTCAACCATAGGTCCCTCATGGCTAAACCGTTAGGCATGGCAATTCTGAAACATAACTTAGGATAATGGTGAGACTTATAGGGCTCAAATACAGGTTAACCACCCTTCGTAAACCGGCCCAATGGATTCCTTGGATCACATGAATAGTCTGTTAGGCTGTGACTTATGCATGTGAGTGTTGATCACTGTTAAGCACCTCCCCATGGGTGTTGGTTTAAGGGACGTCGGTGCACGCAAAGATTACGCAACACTTTGATGGCAACGGTGCATTGACTAACTTAAAACTACATCAACATGCACGGTTAGTGACAGTGAACAACTAGCTTAGGACTGGCTTGTAATGAACCTTGACTCCGTATTAAATCTGAGATGCATTGCATATTGTTTATGGTTTTGCCCTCTGTTCTGTTAATCTATGTTATGCATTCCTCAGTCATTTTTGTTTTCGTCCTGTATATCTGTTCTATGCTTCGTTCCGCACTATGCTTTGATCTATGCTGTGCTTTGGATTTATATCTATGCTCTGCTGGCTTTGTTTATCTCTGAGTTTGGGTATTCCCTGGTGGCTCTGCCCAGAGGTTAATACGTGAGGATAAGATCCGGTCTTTGCCATCGGTGAGTCCGAAGCGGATAATCTCCCATTTCTTTGGATTTGATTTGATTGGTGTTAGTTTGGCTCTACTCAGCCTCAGCCCTAGGATGCCCGACGGGGTTACCTCTGGCTTAGATCTCTGTATCTCTGTATAACTGCAGTGTTGCTTTGTCTTGGGACCCCGGAACCCAGGAAACCGAGACCCGCTTGTACCTTTGGCCTGGACAGCGGTGTTCTCCTCTGCTCTGCTCTGCTCTGCTCTCTAATTGAGAGAACATGGTTAACGTAGTAGCCAACTAGTTCAGTATTTCTATGTTTTGATTCACATATCATGCTCTACTTCTACGCACGATTTGCTTAGCATACTAAGATGAAATTCTGCAATTACTATTCTGTCCTTATTCTATTTGATACTATGAGTGTTTCACCCCTGTTACTTGTATTTGCTGGATCGTTGTATTCATTTGTGTTGTCTGTGGTGTTGCAGGCACAGATACCTTGCACAGCTCCCCGGCGGTCGAGGAGGCTGCAGGGGCGAGTGTAGAGGCACCCTCAGGTTTGGCAGAGTGGGCCTGATCATCTCTGCCGAGTGCGTTCATGCATACTTCCAGTGGCTTTTCGTTTTGGGATTTTGAGAGACTGTATTTGGACTTTGGACTTTGGACTTGTATTCTGTATATTTTTGTATATATTGTTTTGGTGTGTATTTGGTTTTCTATCAGTGTATTTGGCGGTGTCATTCCGTTTTGTAATTGCTTTGGCTTCCGCTATTTTTCCTTTGTTGCTTGCTATGATATCTACAGCTTCCGCGTTCGTCTGTTTCGCACGTGTTAGATCCCTTGTGTGTGTGCATCTGGACTGGGTTTAGATGCACGTGCACGGGAGTACGTGTGTCACTGGTTTAGCTTTTCGCTAACCCCCGATTTCTGGGCCCGGGTTGTGACAGGTTGTGTCAAGTATAAGGAATATTGAATGGTGTAGCGTCGACAAGAAGAACTACAATCCTTAAGTTGTGGTCAACTGGGGAAGAGTTGTGAGCATATTTTAAAAATGTTCAATTTCTAGTGCTTTGTTTTCCGTTAGACTGGGTGATAGATCTCTTGGTTATTTCCGTGTTTGGATTTTTCACATAAAAAATCTTGGTACCATCTTGTAGTGATTGATTTGCAAATCTAATTGTGGCCTTGAACCTCATCTCTACAATTCTAAAATCTTCATGCGCTCTACTCACTAACTTGGTTTGCGTCCTATATGACTCGGTCATGGGTCTGATAAATCTGACCTACATTAATAAAATAGCTAAGCTATGGTTGAAGTGCACAATCCATTAAAATGGGTAAGATTAGGATCTACGTACATGCATATAAAATTGATTTAAACACTTTTCGATATTTAACAGTTTTGGGGTTTAGTACTTTTTGGCCTACAACCAACTCAAATAATGTAATACTCAAAATGAATTGCATTTGTGAGAAACTTCTATGGGTTGGGTTAGGTTAGGTCGAGTTAAGTTTCTCTCCCACATTGGATGTGGGTTATGTGGGTTAGGTAGGGTTAATGATGCGATGTAGTGTGGGTTTGGAGTAATTGACCAAATTGAAAATAGAGAGGATCGGATTCGCCTTACTTGTACACAGCCTTGATCATGCATACCTATTTTGACCCCACCCATTTACCACTCCTAAGTAGTAACTCAACACATATGAAATTTTCAAGTGTTGGGTTCATGTCTTGTATTCTGGGTTCACCGGATTGGTCTGTAGGGTTGGTCTTAGACTGGGCTTTGGGTCAAGGGTATTTTGGTTTTTGTACCGGGCTTTCTTAGAAGTTAAGAAAGAGAGAGTTATATATATGATGTAACCTGTAACTCCAGATCTAAGTAGAAGAGTACAGTAAAAAAGTATAGCTCTTTTTTGGACGTGAACGTAGGCATCTCGCCGAACCACGTGAATCTCTCGTGTAAGCTCTTGTGTGCTTGTCTCTTCTTGTGTGTGGCTTTGATTGTTGATCGTAGATTATGTGCTTTTGCACGTGCACAACAAGTGGTATCAGAGCCTGGGTTGTGGTGTTGCGATTGACAGAATTGGATCTTTTTAGAGGATCCTGTTTTTCTGCAAGATTCGTTGCGGAAGAAGACTGAGATCGATTATGATCTCTAGGTGGGCCACACGCTTGCGAAAGGAGTTTTTTGTTTGGGTTCTTGGCTGAAACAGAGAGCAGTCTCTATTTAATTCGTCTCGAGAAGGGCTGCCATCACCAAATTTGAAACCCATGGGCGGATTCAGTTCTTGTTGTAGAAATAGGAAGAAGGAGAAGGGCTTGGGATTTCTCGTTGCAAAAATCAGAGAAGAGAGATTAAAAAAGACTTTGGAAAGTCTCTGATTTGAAAAAAAAAACTCATCAAAACGTTCACCGGGCCACCGCTGCCGCTGCTATTGCCGACTGTCGGTGGAGAGCGCCTCGTCACCATAAATTGAGCCGGTTCCCTCCGTTGCTGGAGTTGTACACTTGCTGGAGAAGAAGTCTCAAGCCAAGACTTGACTCATCATTTTCTGTTGCAGAATATAGAAACGAAGAGGAATGAGGGGGTGTGGGCCTGGGTTGCTCGGGTCAAGTCCAAGTCGGATCAAGTTGCAGTCAACCTAACTTGTCAGTAGCGAAACCCAGGAAGCAGCAACAAGTGCGTTCCAGGTCGGGTCGACCTGATCCATGTGCAGAGCCCAGCCCGCCAGCAGGTGCAAGGCTGATGTTACTAGGAACGGTCAAAGCAGTTTGACCATGAATTAACGGTAGAAACTTCTTTCTGCGATATCTTGATCATCTGGTATTCAATCGGAGATCCATTTGCGCCCACAAACTCATTTTGAGCAGATATACACAGTGGAAGAGTATGATTGGTTATTTGACGGTCAACGAGGGGTATGACCTATCAGAGAATAGCAACTTGTTTCTGCAATATCGGAGCCATCCAAACTCAGATTACAAATTCATTTCTTCCAGCGTGCTCATGGTGACGAGATCTATAGTGTAGTGTAGAAATTTTGCAAGAATGGAAGTAAAATTTGAAGTTGAAAAATTCAATAGCAAGAATGATTTCAGCATGTGGCGCATGAAGATGAATACTTTGTTAGTTCAAAAAGGGCTGCAGAAAGCATTAAAGGGAAAAAATGCCCTTTTTGCGACGATGTTAGAAGACGAAAAAGAGGATATGCTGGATAAGGCACATGGAGAGATTACATTATGCATGAGCTATGGAGTGCTGCAAAAGGTTGCTCAAGAGAAAACTGCTGTTTGATTGTGGCTAAGATTAAAAAATCTGTACATGACCAAGTCTCCAACGAACCGTTTGTATCTAAAGTAACAGTTATTCTCTCTCCAGATGCAGGAAAGTATGTCCCTTGATACCCATTTGATACATTTGATAAAACTATTATGGATATAGAAAATATTGATGTTTCAATTGGTGATGAAAACCAAACTATTATGCTGTTATATTCTTTACCACCCTCATATGAGCATTTTGTTGATACCATGTGTCACAACCCGAGCCCAGAAATCGGGGGTTAGTAAAACCCTAACCAGTGGCACACGTACTCCCGTGCACACTCACCTAGACCTGGTCTAAGTGTACACACACAAGGGATATTCACACGTGCAAACTAAGTGTACGCGGAAGCTTTACGTATCATTGTATGCTAAAAGGAAACACAAATAGGAACAATAACTGTAAAACTGATATTAATTTCCAAAATGTACAACAAAATGGGAAACAGTTACTTAGAGACAATTACAAGATATGGTGTAGATTATAAAAAAAACAAAACCCTGGTACACAATGGAAGACAGGAGACTAATGCAATGCAAGGCCGCTCTCCAATGGAGGGATCACATCCACTCCTCAAGCCCTGACTAGGCCTTACGGATCTCTCCTGGAGTCAGGCTGACCGGCGTGGGGTCGGTAAAGGGATCTGGGCCTGCAACACTAAGAACAACTAACAAGTATAACGACTTACCAAAGCATAAGCAGCAATAAGTTAACACGCGTTGTATCTACCAGTTTATCAGAACAATTAACATGTGAGAATCCATAGCGGTCATGTTTGTATACTAGGTAAGTCATGTATATCAATAAACATGCTATCAGAATCATAAACAGATATACTGGATAGATGGCTACTACATTTGTCATATTCTTCATATCGAAAACAAGCAGGACGAGAACACCATCGATCGGGCCAGGATACGAATAGGTCTCTAGTTCCTGGGTTCCGGAATCCCAGGACATGAGCACTCTGCAGAGGCAACAAACAGGCTACGCCAAAGTCAACCCCGTCAGGTATCCTGAGGCTGAGGCTGAGTGGAGCCAGACAGACAAGATCAGTCATGTCATATGATGCACGTAAATCAATATCAGTCGGTCTATCAAGCAGTGCAGTACAGTACAGTACATGTATCATGTCATATCCCGAGCAAGTAATACAGTGCGTGCATCACACGGGAATCAATCACTAAACTCAAGTCTTGCAATATCATGACAAACGAACAATTACAAGTCAAAGTAAGAATAAGAGCATGGAAGACAATAGTCGACATCAATATGCAATGTAAGTCAAGTGATTACGGTGAATCAAGATTATTTACTAACCAACCCTAAGCTAGTTGTCCAATGTTTCTAACCGTGCATGATGATGTAATTTTAAGTTATTTGATACACAGTCGTTCCTTTCGTGGGTGTTGAACCGTAACAATAAACGTGTATCGAAGTCCCTTAAACCAACACCCATGGGGAGGTGCTTAACAACTGGACAACACACATGAATGAGTCATAGCCCTCAAGACCATTCATGCTTTGAAGGTACTCCATTGGGCAAGTTATGTGGTTGGGACATCCATGAGAAGGCCCTATAAGGTATCTTCATTAACCTAGAAGGTAGCATAAAGGTTTTATGGTGTTAAAGAAACAAGAAAAGGGAAATGAGCAAGCATAAGAGTCAGTTGGACCCTGAATCTCCTGGC
Organism: Sextonia rubra; assembly: GCA_037013555.1. NCBI lineage: Eukaryota > Viridiplantae > Streptophyta > Magnoliopsida > Laurales > Lauraceae > Sextonia > Sextonia rubra. The sequence goes on from JASUAD010000001.1 coordinate 132,087,712, forward strand.
GCAGAAATGCTTTAGGGCCAACTGGTCGGCTCTGAAGCCTGATCAGTCGAATTTCAGTTCTGGGAGTGTCCGATCAGTCGGACCCCATTCCCAATTGGTCGGGTAATAGAGTTCTGTATAGAATAGAACCTCTGCACTATAGTCCTCCCATTCACAAAAACGACATGTATCACGTTTATACAATTCTAAAGGGTTGTTAAAACACAACACACTTGAGAGAAAGAGTAGAAGAAACATAACAATCAACGTGTACCAACATGTGTTCATCCATACATTGCTTATACTTGCCTTAAACGAGCTCTTTCCTTAACTTAGCTGTTCTTTGGCCCAAACGATCTCGAAGATGCAATCCTAACACCATGCATGTCGAGAGTAAGCAAGAGGAAAAATAGACTTGCAGCGCAAAACACTCAAACCCACGGAGATTAGCATGACTTCAACGATTACCGTAAAACACCTACTAAGCGAAGAAGAAGAGAAGTAGAGGGAGAAACAAAAGAGTAAACGTGAAAATACATCAAGATGAGTAAGAATACTCTCTTACCTACAAGTGCTCCAAGAATTAGGAAAAAACACGAAGAAAGAAGTTGATACACAGACTTTTCCCCCTTTTCTTTGCTTGTGAGAAGAAGAAGAAAATGAAGAAGAGATGAAGAGTAGAGAAGAGAAGAGAACGAGAGAGAGAGTGCTGTCGTTGGGAGAAAGAGATGAACAAGGAGAGAAAGAGTCGGTGGCTTGCTTCTTATATAAGATAAGGATTTGCAAAAATTTAGATAAAAGTCCAACAATTCGGGATAATTACAGTTTGAGTCAATTAACGGTCCAACAGAGACAAACGACATCCTTCACCAATGAATCAGTTGTGGAAGTTGACGAGCTCGACGAAATACACGTGTTGACACTAAGATGATGCATGAATGACGAATTCGTACAAAATAAAAAATTACGAAAAAGGGCTCATGTCTACCTAAACCAGGGTAAACTCAACCCAACTACCTATCCATGACCCGAAATGAATCTTAAAAATAAAACAACAAGCATAAAACACATTTACTTGAAAATAACTCAAAACCACATTAATTAGTCGTTAAACCGGATTAAGCTGGGTTGGAGTGTTACACCATGATATATAGTAAAGATACTCTTTTAAAAAAAGATGTAGAGGCAGCCTTGAAGTCTAAGGAGTTGAAGAAAAAGGTTATGTTTGAAAACAATGATAACTCAAGTGAAGGTTTGGTTATAAGAGGAAGAACAAACGACTGCAGTAACAGGGGCAAACATAGATTCAAGTCTAAATCCAACAGGAAGAACATTGAATATTATTATTGCTATAAGAAAGGGCACATTCGAAAGAACTGGCCTGACGAGCAGAAGAAATTAAGGAAAGAAATAGAAGATTTATCCTCTGAGGATTTAGTCAGTGTTATAGAAGGAATATCAGATTTTGATGTTGATAGTGCATTTTCTGTTATATCAAAAGGTACTCATTATCCGGATGAATGGATTCTTGATTCTGGATGTTCCTACGATATGTGTCCCAATAGGGACTGGTTTATCACTTATTACGAGATCAACAGTGGTAGTGTCTTGATGGGTAATGATGTTACATAGAAGATGGTTGGGATTAGAACAATCAAAATAAAGATGTATGATGGAATCGTCAGAACATTGGTAGAGGTTCAGCATGTCCCTGATCTGAAAAAGAATCTTATTTCTTTGAGTGCCTTGGACTCTGACGGTTGTAAGTTCTCAGCTGAAGGTTGAGTCATGAAGGTTATAAATGGTGCTCTAGTTCTTATGAGAGGCAATAGAGTTAGAAACTTGTATGTTTTGTTTGGAAATACTGTTTCAGGTGGAGCTGCAGTGTCTTCATCAGATGACCATGAATTTGTTTCAACACATTTATGGCACTTGCGTATGAGTCACAACAATGAGAAAGGCTTAACAATGTTGAGCAAGCAGAATTTGCTATGTAACACCAAGATAGGCACGTTGGATTATTATGAAAAATGCATATTTGGAAAACACAGCAGAGTCAGTGTCAAAATGGGTATTCATTGCACGACAAGTATCATTGATTACATTCATTCAGATGTGTGGAGTCCTTCTGAGGTTTATTCCAAGGATGGGTCCCGATTTTTGCTGACTTTCATTGATGATTATTCAAGGAAAGTCTAGGTATATACACTGAAGACGAAGGATCAAACCTTTGAAACATTCAAGCGATTGAAGGCAATGGTTGAGAAACAGACCGGCAGGTAAGTGAGAAAGTTGAGGACAGATAATGGTAAAGAATACATATTTAATGAGTTTGAGAACTATTACAAGGATAGAAGTATAATTTGGAATTACACCACCACAGGAACTTCACAGAGAAATGGAGTTGCAGAGAGGATCAATAGAACGATCTTGGAAAGAGCTCGTTGTATGTTGGTTACTGTAGGATTGTCCAAAGACTTTTGGCTGATGCAGTACATGCTGCAGGCTACTTGGTTAAGAGGTCTCCACACTCAGGAATTGGTTACAAAACACAGGACAAAATGTGGTCAAGTAATCAAGCTGATTATTCTAACTTGAGGGTTTTCGGTTGTCTAGCGTATGTTCATGTGAAAAAGGATAAGTTAGAACAAACAGCTGTGATGTGCATCTTGGTTGAATATGCTTATGGGGGTGAAGAGATACAGGTTATGGTGTACCGAGCGGGATTCACCCAAGTATATCATCAGTAGGGATGTGACATTTCATGAGAATGCTTTACTCGATGCGAGAAAATAGGTGAATAATATAGAAGTGGGTAGCAGCAGTGGCACCGCTCAGGTGGAGTCAGACATCCCAGTTTGGAATGAGAGTGCATCCAGCTCCTCCCAGGATACTGGGGATAGTCAGACTGAGCAGCACACAAGTAAACCACTGAGAGTGAGGAAACCACTAGTCAGGTACGGTTTCGAGGATATGTTGGTAACATATGATGTGGTTGCATGTGCATTGACGTTTGAGATGGAAGGGCCGACAAGTGGTCAACAAGCAGCAATTATCGATGAAGAGATGGAGTCTCTTGATGATGGCAATCAAACCATTGAATGCAAGTGAGTCTACGAGGATAAAGAAGGAACTTTCCATGCAGGTGGAGCATAGTTTCAGATTCCTGATCATGCATGCAATTCAGAGAAATCATTGTACGGGTCGAAGTAAGCTTCTGGACAATGGTATAAGTGAATTAGGGCATGATCGCACTTAAAAATAGCGTGGAAATGTGTAATGGATTCAATGTCCAACATTCACGCACTTCAAGCGTTAAGACGAATGAGAATTAATTACAATTCATCATTAATTTCCCTTTGTTTACATGGGTTCTAACGCCCTGACTGCAGGGATGCAGGTTGTTTACATGAGTTTGCAAAGTTTACAACCCCTCCCTTAAGTCTTAGATGTGATCTCAATTTGGAAAATACAAGAAAATGTACATAAAGTGCAAGAAAATGCAAAAAATAGGGAAAAAATGGGGGTGCTCGTGGCCCGCGGTCACTGCCCCAGGCCAGTGACCGTGGGTCACGGTCACTGGCACAAGCCAGTGATCATGATTCACAGTCACTGGCACCTGTTAGTGACCGTGAGTCACGGTCACTGACAGACAGTGACCTTGAAGTCACTGTTGTGCCTCCGTTTTCATGTTGTTCGTGCTGGTTCTTCTTCCAAACTTTTTTCAAGTGTTGAAACTCCCCTTTATGACATCTTGGGGTGTTGAATAACCATTGAGAAGATCAAATTCAACTATGGAATTGATTGAAAACTTTGTAATTCATCATTCATATTTATGGACTATCTTTTGTTCAAGTCCGAAGAGGGTATCGCAGGAAGCCAAAGTTGTGTCATTTTGAACCTATAGCTTTCAAGGAACAAAATGAAGCCCAAAGGGGCTTGTTCACAACCTCTTTGATGGCCAAGAATCTCTCCCCCCCCACCCCCCCCCCCCCCCCGAATGAGAAAAATAAAGATGACAACGTCATCCATCGAATAGTCGTCAATGCATGGACATGGCTTTTTCTTTAGTCACCCTCTCTTCTCCTCCTCTTCTGAACCTTCTTGCTCACCTTGGTAATTGAGAAAAGAAGGGGAAAAGGTCATAGAATGCTACTGTCCTCTTGCTTGAATGCTTTTGATTGCCTTTTGTGTTCTTGAAATTCTCTGTATGTTCACTGTCCGTGTGTCTCTGTTCTCCTTCCCCCTTTTCTTTTCAAATCTTAGCATTTTATAGACTCGCCAGCAGTTTTTGGTAGTTCCAGGGAGTTAAGGGAGGTTGTGGGAGGTTACACTTCGAAAGGAAGTGGAGAAGAACTGTCCAAAACAGCAGGACGTTCCCCTTGGGGGTTTGTGACGTAACCGCGGTCATGGCAAGGCCCAATTTCCGGTTTTTGCATTTGCGACCCATTTTCACCTGTTTGGGGCCCAAACGAAGTCCAATCACCACAAAACTTAGAGGGATGCTTCTTGACACTATTTTGATGATGTCATAAAAGTTTTAACTCATTTTGACCATCGGAAGTTGGTCAACTCTCTTGATGAACAGGCCGCGGTCACTACCAAAGCGCATTTTTGGATTTTTGCATTTGTGATCCGTTCTCACCTGTTTGGGGTCCGAACGAAGTCCAATCCTCACAAAACTTAAAGGGATGCTTCTTGACACTACTTTGAGTGTGTCATAGAAGTTTCAGCTCATTTTGCCCGTCTGAAGTTGGTCAACTCCTTCATCGATTGGGCCACAGTCACGGACAAGGACCGTTTTCGGACTTTTGTATATGTGACCCGTTTTCGCCAGTTTAGGGCCCGAACAATGTCTTATCACCATGAAACTTGGAGGGTTGCTTCTTAACACTATTTTTAGCATGCCATAGAATTTTCAACCTGTTTTGACTTTTAAAAGTCAGTCAACTCTCCAATTGACTTTTTATGAAAGTGGGCCCTTGTCTCCGCTGTTTGAAGCCCAAATGACTTCGGTTTGGTTCAAAACTTGGAGGAACTGACATCATGGATATCTTGAAGTATTCATCTAAATTTCATGCAGTTTGAATTTGAGGAAGTAGGATTTCGCGCAGTGGCCTATTCATTGCATGTGTTAAGTCACTATTCACTCTACACTGTAAGTAGTCAGCTTGTTTTTTACCCGAACAACATCCAATTGACTTGAAAATTTGGAAGAGTAACTTTGAGCATTCTTTGAGTATTTGTTCTGAATTTCATCAGCTTTGGCCTCCTGGAAGTAAGATTTTAGCTAGTGACCTCCATAACTCGGTGTCACTGTCCTCTAAACTGACATGCAGTGAAATTCAGACCAAACGAAGTCCTTTTTAACTTAAAAATTTGCAGAATATCTTCTAAGCATAACTGAAGATCTACACCCAAATTTCATCAAATTTGGATATCAAGAAGCAGGACTTTGGTCAGTGACCCCATGGCTTGGGGGGGGACTGACGCCAAGTTGACATGCTTGTAGTTTTTGGGTTCGATAATATCTGTTCAACCCAAAATTTTGTAGGGCCTGTCTGGGCATCATTTGAACTTCCTCTGAGAGTTTCAGCTAATTTGATCTTTATGGGATGTCACTCTGCACAAGGACCTACAGAGCATAGTATATGATCATCTGGACCAAATTTGGATCCAAATGATATCCAAATGCTCTGAATCCTTGAGGAGTAGTCTTTAAATGTACTTGAAAGTATTTCATTGAATAAGAGCTTGCTTCAACATATGGAAGTGCTAGGTCCCGCAGTGATTCCTAAGGAGCTAGCAAAGAGTCTCTTAAGCTGATTTCAGCTGAGATGAGGTCCAAGTGCTTTGAAAACTTTGGAACTTTATAATCCAAAGCTTGTAATGCCTTCGTTGCATTATTTTCAAAATTTTATAGGTCAACAGGACATTCATGATGAAACTGGTTAATGATAAGTTCAAGTCTTGCTTGGACTTGATCAGTGTCACTCATCACTGAAGAGTGAAGTTGTGCCGAGTGACAGTGGGCACAGGGATGTATCTTTTAGCGAAGTACGTAGAGTTGAAGACATTGCCGGTTATTCTTCTAGTAACTCGAGTTCTACGGAATCTAAGCTAAAGTGGAGATTGTTAGGTTTATGTCTTGTGTTCCGGATTCACCGGATTAGTCCATATGGTTAGTCTTGGATCGGGCTTTGGGTCATGGGTATTTTGGTCTTTGTACCGAGCTTTGTTAGAGGCTAAAAAAGAGAGAGTTATATATATGATGTAACCTGTAACCTTAAATCTAAGCGGAAGAGTGCAGTAAAAGAGTATAATTCTCTTTTGGCTGTGGATATAGGCATCTCGTCGAACCACATAAATCTCTTGTGTGTGCTCCTGTGTGCTTGTCTCTTCTTGTATATGACTTTGATTGTTGATCGCAGGTTACGCGTTTCTGCACATGCACAACATCGAGTATCTCATCTCTTCGTACCATTAGCAAAACCAACAAAGTTTTTCATTAGATCCAACCATTTTTTCAAACACCTAACAAAAACATTTCTTGCTTTGCATCTTAACCATCCAAAAAATTCTTCCTCTTCCTAAAATCCTAAAGAGGAAGAAGGAAGGAAGAAAACTGAGAAGAAAATGAATAAATCTTTAAAGATCTTAGCATGTAATGCAGTTCTACTTGAAGTAAATCTAACAAATTGAACTTTGCTATAACAGTTTGCATAGTTGTAGAACAAATGGTAACAAACTACCGGTATCAAAAAAGAGAAGATATCAAACAATGATTAATGGCAAAGCGTAACAACAAATCTTTGATTTAAAACTGATAATTAAGATATAAAAATATGTCATAACGAGAACATTTCTTAAAACAAGAAGGTTTAAATTGCTTATTTAGATGGGTCGATTGAGAAAATTACCCGATCCTTCGCACCAGGTGATGCGCCACTCTCTTGGACTGTCACGTCGGTTGTCCATTCTTTTACTAGCAAATCTGGCCTCTGTGAGTCCTCCATGTTCCTCTTATGAACCTTCCTTGATGGTCCTGTCACTGGAGGTGGAGCAGTGATTATTTCGGATGGCAATGGAGGAACACCGGGTTGTTCTTCTTCTCTGGGATGGTCTATAGTTTCGCCAACTTCAGCTCCAATGAGGGTGGTTGTGTTTATTTCTCCTAAGGTGGCTATTGGTTCTGCTTCTTCGGCTACTGCTCCAGAGAGAATAGTTGTATTTGCTTCTCCAGAGGTGGTGATTGGTTCTGGTTCCAAGCAACTCTGGAAGTCAAGGTAGATCTCATTATATCTTTCCATTTCCTCTGGCGTGCTGAATATTGGCTCTGTGTCGTCGAAAAGAAAAGCTGTGAGACTTTTGAGTGACTCAAACGACATTTTTTTTGTGTTATGGAATGGAGGTGCTCTGGAGTTGGGGGCTTCTGAGAGTGAACAGCTTGGCTGCATGCAGAAGCGAGAGGCACATGAAGGTAATCTTTTAAATATGTGCCAAGCACTTCTCCAAACCCACCAAGACCTATGTACCACTACAAGAATTTACAGTTTTGCCTACGCCAAATAATCGCCGGTAAATGTCTACAAAACGCCGGCAAAACTCTTTTCCTACAATTTCTTGTGCGCCGGCAAGTCGCCGGGAAAAGTTCGCCAGGGAAACTTTTCCCCGGCGCTAAAATGATTGCGCCGGTAAAACTTATATATTGCCGACGAGAAAAAACAACCTTTGCCGGCGTATTTTAACGCCGGTAAAAAAATAGATTTTCGAAAAAAATTACCATTTTAAAAAAAGTTTTGCCGGCGTTATCTAGCGCTGGTAAAACATTTAGAAGATTTAATAATCAAATGTTTTGCCGGCGTTATCTAGCGCCGGTAAAACATTAGAAAGATCATTTTCCCAAAATTTTTAATGTAATTTAAATATTTTTGGCTGCACAAAAAACGTCGGCAATGAATATTATTTTATTTTTTTTATTTGTTTAATTTTTTGTTTCCTTTCCCTGTATATATCTGTGTAGTTCATTACAACTTTCAACCTTTGTCATATGATTAAATTATAACAGATAATTACATTATCCAAAACTAAATTTATTACACAACCAATTTTCATTTCCATTCCAAAACCATCATAAGATAAAACATAAAAATTCATTCAACTACATATTAAAATTCAAACATCCTTTCAACATTCAAAGCATTTTACCATCACAAAATTAAAACCCATGTTAACATTCTACTCCATACCAACATTCAAATATCAATGGAAGTTAACATATCCATGTGATCATTTTATTGTTACATCATTCCAACATCGATTTGCACCACTGTTTAAAAGAACTTCCTGCATCCCATTTCAATATGCAGCAGTCTATTACTCTGAATACTTGGCCTTCATGTTGGCTGCATGAACTCTTTAAGCACAAAATTTTCTTCACCTATCATTCAATCTGCATAAAAAAGAAAAAAAAAGCGATGCTATGATTTCTTTGATGATATATATGAAGAGTAAACAGAAACTAATAAATTACCAAAAATAGAAATAGTTATGAATACACCAATACAGATGTATAAACTGGTAATACACATTTAATATGAAAGAAAATTGGAATTATTCCAATTCATAAGGAAACAAATATGTTCAGTCCTACTAAAATTCATTACTTTCCCAATAAAAATTAAAACTAGAAATATTCCAATAGATTTGTTGGTCCAAGTCCCTTTTCTTGCATAGTTCAACAAGCTCACCAACATGGCTTAACTTAGAGAGCAACCTAGTGTAGTTAATTTAGGCTCGCCTACCCTATAAAGTATTATCATATAGCATTAGGACAAAATGAAAGTATATCTCACCACCCATAACAACCTTTTATGAAACAAAGAAAAATTCACTCACCATAAGTACATAATAAGAAAAGCATCTAAGCACCTTAAATTTTTGTATTTTGAAAATACTAGTAGAAAATCTTAATTTTAGAAAATCAGACGAATCTTTTCTTCCACCTAAAGTGATCTTCTTTAAGGTAAGTAAAGTCCATCTCTCTTTCTTCCTGTTTTGGGTCCTCTGCAGCCAAGTCCAACTTGGGGTCAACAGTCAGCCCATCTACTTCTCCTCCTCATGCACTTCCTTTTTGTTTCTTCCTTGCTTCTTCTCTTTTTCTCCGCTCTTATTTTCTTTCTTCCCCATGTACTTGTACCTAGCCTTTCCTTGTTTCTTTCTTTCTCTTTCTTTTTCTATCTTGTCGCTCTGCAATTCCTCCAGTTTCTGTCATGACCAAGTGGTCCTCCACCCATCTCCAAATATGACTGTTACATAATACTATGATAAAGATAAGCTTTTCTTCTAAATTATTTCTTCTAAAGTTCCACCCAGGATATCTGCTGTCTTCGAGCAAAAAAGATTGGATTGGATCAAGCTTATGACATTTATTTTCTGTACAGTTGTGATACAATTATAGCTACTTTTTACTGAGGGATTATACCTGCTTTTGTTAAGTAAGATATCGTTAGCAAGCATTTTGTTGTAATGTGGTTAAATGGAGACAAATAATACCATTAAAAGGTGCCTATGCAGTGAATTTTCATGTAGATGAGAAAAATCTGCATTAAAGGGACCCATTTCTTACCAAAGCAGAGCATTGGTTTTTCTTACTAGCAATCAACTGTCATGAGACACCTGTCTGATTGTAAATACAGGTTTCATCAGTGCAGTGTTTATTACAGTTTTCACTTGTCTGATTGTAAAAGTTGTTAAATTGAGAAATGATGTTAATACAGGTGCATGGTAATTATCTCGCTTCAAGCAAAAAGTGCACTGAAGGATATTTTCCATCCAGGCAATATGCTACAGCTGTTAATTTCTGAGATACCATTGGAAATAACTTTGTTCCATTATACCATAAGTAAAAGAAAACATTTCTGAGATAACTTTGTTAATTTCTGAGATACCACATTTCTGCTTGCAGTCTTTATCCAACAAAAGAAAACAAGATAAAGATAAAAACACATAACATCATGATTGAAAGAGGGATTGAAATGGGCCCAGCAACAAATCCAAACGATCAACTGCAAGCAAAAAAATGAAAAAAGAGTTCCCAGCAACACAGATGTGAGCCAATCAAAGATAGACATACTTGAAAGATGCAGGGATGCAGAGATAGACATACTTGATGTAGGAAAAAGTTAATGAGCCAATCAAGAGACATCAACTGCAAATCAAAGAAATTTGAGCTCTTTCAAAAGTCGTATGTCTATCTCTACATCCCTGCATCTTTAGAAATCAGTATCTGGGCATGATGGACCTATGCTCACCACAAGGGCTATGTGCATGGTTTGAGATTTCATGAGTCAAGAAATTGACTCGGTGCCAGTACTGAGTACAGATTAGTAAGAGTAAAGGACTGCAATGCAAAAAATGCCATCACTCGTTGGATTCAAACCAGCACACATAATCGTACACATTAGCACAGACTGGTACAGTGCTGGTACAAAGAACATAACACAATAACCCAATCAAAAACATATTTAGCAACTCATTCTTTCATTTTCCTCTAAGAGGAATGGACAAGTGCCAGTATGTTAACCAAAACAAATTCTTATACTCATGAATATGGATAATTGGAGCCTACAGGTATGAAGTTCAAAACCCTTTGGAAATCAGTAAAGACAAATGAAGGAGCTCCAATCTTCCTTCTATCTTGCATCTTTAGAAGCATCCAAAAGAAGTAAAAGGGGTCGGACATTGCTAGACACCCTCTCTTCAGTAAAAAACTGAAGGGACCCTTTTGGGATTGAGCCAGGGGCTCAGCAGGACATATCAGACAGATAATTTAACACCAGCAATCTTCGTATTACCAAACACAAAATTTGGATAATACAGAAACATCCTTATGACAGAGATAATACATAAAGAATCATTTTTCCACCATGGTGAGCATAAACAAAAACAAAACACCACAAAGAGCTTATAAATATGAAACTAAATGTATATGAAACATTACACCACGAAGCTTTTGTTTGAATTCACAGAGGTATGCCATGATCATGGTGGTGAAGAATTCGCAGAGGTATGCCATGAACAAGAGAACCAACATGACTGCCATGTATGGTCAAACAAAATAGGTATAGTAGGCATGAACTCAGTCTCTTCGTGCCAACCCAATCAGATACTTGATCACATAAGTCAGTCCAATAACTTGGTGGATGCAGCAACATGCAAATAAATACTATTTTGAAAGCAAATCAGCAACATGACAATAACAGATAGAGCCAATGTACATAAGACAGAGAAAGCAAATCTGTCCCAAACAACATTTTCGTTGTTTTTTGAAGCTCAAACTGCCTCAAACACCATAAGACAAACTGCCCCAAACACCAAATCATTCTATTTCACTTGCAATCAGTTCCATCCAAACACACCCAAGACAAAACTAAACAAAATACCCAATCACCAAATAGATGCAAGAGCACAAAGACCAAACCAAAAAAAAAAAAAAAAATGGGTCCTTTTGATTTTTGCCTACCCTGTCATTGTGTTTAGATGATGATTTCTACCGAATTGGGTCCCTGGATGTTGTACTTGGTCATTCAATTGAGCATGTTGGCGAGTTGATTAAATCGGTTGTGGCACAACCCAACGATCGAAGACTTCCACCAGATCAAAACATAAGCTAAATCTTAAAGGGGATCACTCGATTTCACTAGCCACATAACCCCGTAAAACATGCACAAAACCAAACAGAGATGAAATCAGAAAAAATGCCCTGTAACCCTACCTGTAACCAAACAAAGATGAAATTGGAATAAATGCCCTCTCCATCTCTCAGCCCAGAAAAAGAAAAAATGCACAAAACCAAACAGAGATGAAATCGGAAAAAAAATACGGTGATGGGATGAAATCGGGAAATCAGCAAAAGAAACCCTACCTGGCCCTTGTCCTTGAGATTGATGCAAGTGGAAGACGACGATGAAGACGGATAGGAAAATGACGACGATGAAGACGGCCAGGAAAATGGGTTTGATCTCTCTCACTTTCTCTCACTCTGTCTGATCTCTCTCTCTCGCTTTCTCTCTCGCTGGTGTCTCTTTCTCTCTATCTCTCTCTCTCTCACTCTCTCTCACTGTCTGATCTCTCTCTCTCGCTTTCTCTCTCGCTGGTGTCCCTCTCTCTGTGTCTCTCTCTCACTCACTTTCTTTCTCTGTCTCGCTCACTCTCTTTCTCACTCTCTAATTTTAATATATAGATGGTGAGGAAAATGACGACAAAGATTTATTAATTAAAATAAAATATTTAAAAAAATTTTTCCCGGCACAAATAATTCGCCGGTAAAATTTAAAGGCGCCAATCTAGGATAAAAATTGGTGGGAAAATTTTGCGGGTTAAATTTGCCGGCGATTTGGGGAGAACGCCGCCATAAATATAATATTTACCGGCGAAAAAATTAATCGCCGGTGAAAATTTAACCTTTACCGGTGAAATAATCCATTCGCCGGGAATAATTAAGCCTTTGCCGGCGAAAAAATATGGCCGGAAAAACTATAACTTTTTCCAGCGAAAAAGCTTATTTCGCCGGCCAAAACCATGCTTTCCCCGGCATTTAAATATTGTGCCGGGAAAAAACGCCGGGAAAAATGTAAATTCTTGTAGTGTACCCTGCATGTTTCCTATGATAACAGGGCCCACAAAATGGACGTTGAGATTGCCCTTACTGTAACAGCTGTTGCAAGTAGTAATGACTAGTGTGAGTGTATACTGCTGAGTGTGATTAACTGAAGTGGGATACTTAATTTGCTAGGTTTAGTATTGGGTGAAATAGATACTTATCTACGAGACGCTATTTTTGCACACAAGTACAATGCAAAAGATTTTGTATATCTTGGAGAGAGGACGAGGGTTGACCACTCTTGATTCTGTGACATTCAACATCCTAGCTGTTCTTTTGGATGTGGGCCGTTGATCTTTTAAATCAGATGAACTAGAATTATCTTCAAGCTAGGTATGATGATCGATACCATTCATCAGATGAACGCTAACCTAGATAGCAGATGTCCACATTTATTCATTCATTTTAAGTCGTGGACATATGGTTACCTTGATGGCTGGACCATTGTGATCAAAATTTTAAGATCTAATATCCACAAAAACATAGGATAGGATTATAGCCCATTATATCCACTTGAATATTAGATGTAAAACCTGGCCACTATTAAATTAAAAGCAATTCACCAAATCTACCCCCGAGATCCGGAATATTTGAAGTGGAAGATGAGATGAATAGTGGTCCACAGGGCCACTATGGCCATGCTGAATAGCCATTTATTCAAATGTGATGTATATATAGATGTAAAAATATCTAATACTAATTATAATGTTGATGATGATGATGGTGATGGTGATGTTGATGATATTTAATCAATTTCTTCACTGTTATCACCTTTGCAAGATTGGCATTGGGTTGAAAGGTGCTATTCTTGGATAGGAGGGACACCAAATTTCAGATCAAAAGGATCTAAAATGGCCAAGATATGCACCACCCTTCATCTACAACTAAAATGTATAGTTTTCTAAGTTGGTGGGTAAAATCCAATGGTGAGGATTGGAATTGAGCTCTGGCATAGGAGTTCATCTTAGGAATGGTGCTTAGTTGATTAAAGCTATCAATTTATGTATAAAAACTCAGTTATTATGTATTTTTAAGTGTAATTATAATGCTCTTGTACATCCAGATAGTGTATCCTTACATGAAAACATTAGTAAATTCACCTTTTGATTCATCTTAACCATTCACATACACTAGAACTCCCTTGATAGTCACTGGATTGGTACTCACTGAATTGACTAATCATTGGTTCAAGGTTCAATTGTTTTTCTTTAATAAAAATATATTAAAACTTGTTGTCCCCTTTTTTTGACCCCCTTTTTTGATATGTCCACCATCAGTAGATCTTTTCATCCCCGTATCTCTTTATCTGTGGGGCCCCCACCTGCTTTGCATCATAAGACCACGCACACTAGATGTGCATGAATATTATCCTTTGACTATAATTAGGTAAATTGTCTGGGTTCAAAGTCATTGGTGGCAGACCTCTTTTTTACTACCTTAATTTGCAGGCAGGTGCACCTCATGGACTTGAACTTTAACCTAGGTTTTTTACTGCCTTAATTAAAAAATCTACTTCATAATTTTAAACAAGGGCATTTCAATCATTATGAAAAATTTGTCAACAAGTGGGGTTGACCATCGGAGTCCGGAAAGGACCTATTCAAATGAAGATTGGGAATCTTATATTGAAATAAATATTTTTCGGTAAGTGGCAAAAAAAATTTTGAATGTTTTTTTAAAACTTTTTCTTTGAGAAGAAGTGGCAAGTCCATTCTAATCACAAGGAGAAGGAGAAGGCCAAGGCCCTTTACAAAAAAGTATTATTTGATTTTTAATACATTCAATTCAGGGACGATTTTTTTTTTTTGGCACTCTTGCTCCCTGCAGTCCACTTAGTTTTTTGTTGGGTCATCACGGGTTGCCATGAAATTGGAGAAATGGGACTCATGACCTTGGGTATCGTCCAAATTTGGATTGCACACAGGAGAAAAGTTCAATCAATTCAAATTATCTACTTTATTTCTCCTATTGATGCTGCCATTGGTTCCATTGGTGATGACTCCATCTATTTGTTCAAGAGCTTAAGCTTTAGCTTGGCCCTTGGTCAAGTGAGCCAATGATTGCCAATAGATGAAGGGCATAATTCAACCCTCCATAGCAACATAAATGTTATGAAGCAGTTGCAGGGCCCATGCAATGCACCAGCCATCAAATTTAAAAAAAAATAAAAGAAAAGAAAAAAAATAAATGACAGAATATATTAGCCTAGAACAGAGATCATGGACATTTTAACATTCAGTATACTATTTAAGAAAATCTCTGCAAAAAAATAATATTTAGATCTTTAGAAAGGGATAAAACGTGAAAGAAGAATAAAAATGAAATAAAATATAAAATAAAAAGAGTATAAGAAATCAACGTAGGAAGAATGAAAGAATTAAAGATATAAAAATAAGCTATTAAATGAAATTCCTTTTTTCTTTTGAAGTGGTAAATTTTTTTTATCATAATATAATTTCAGGACAAGTTTATCTCCATAATTTACTTTCTTATTATTGTTGTGTATGTAAGAGCATCGGCATGTAAGGGTAACTTGGTTATTTTCTCTAGCTAGCTCCTCACACAGGATGATGTCGATGCTAGTTATTTTTCAAAGTATATTATTTTGTTGTGGTCTTACTATTTTGGTAATTTTTTTTATTTATTTGATACTTGTTTATAATTTATAATGTTGAATGTGGTTCTAACATTACATTGTTATTTGTAACAGAGTTTAACCATTTTAGACATCAAAGATGGTGGTTTACAATGAATGCGTTGCAGAGCGGACGTGAAAATTGATTTTCATTTGTATTCTATGTGTATTTTCAAATGATTGATGGCTTCAATGGTTACTTTAATTTATTTTCGATGAGAATCTCAAATTAATCTGTTTTGGATCTGTGCTTTGGATAAGCATCTCATAAAGATCTGTAGGCCCTGCCTATGATGAATGTCATTGGCAAGCAAGCTAAAAATCACATTTAGAGTTAAAATCTTGGGGGTTCCTTCAGTGGTTCTACCTCACATTGGCAAATGACCTACCATACCCATGATGAATGTTAATGGCATGCTAAAAACTTTCCAAAACTTCAGTGAAGTAGGATTACCAGTTACCACATTCCTTATCAATTCAATATTGATAAAGGTGAAAACTGTATACATGAAGCCTTCAGCAGGCATCTGAGGAATTCCCCCTCTAATTTTCTTTTTCCTTTCCCTACAAAGCATATAAAAGACAGAAGACAAAAGAGAGGAGGAGAAAACTGTCACAACAGTTCCAGTTCAAATTTGAAGTCTGTAATAGTGGACAACCTTGCCACCATTTCCTCCTCTTTCCTACAGAACCAAACAATCTCTAGTACTAGTGACAATTTAACAAATCCAAATCAATATATAGAAATAAGATCCAAGATTTGAAAATCACAATTTTCAGACGTTTATCATAACAGCTTGCAATGAAATATATGAAAGAGTCGCAATGGGCAGAAATTAGATACTGGAACATTGAACTCAATGTCCCTCTTCCTCTTCTTCACCTGTTCTGGGAGCAAGTCCGGGTCCCCAACCAATTCTGCCGACTTGGCACTCAGCTTTTCCACTCTTTATTGGCCGAACTCTAACAAGATTATTCAACTTCCTAAAACATGAAAAATAAAGTTGAAAAGCCATTGGTGTGTCTTGTATACCATAATGGTTGGGTTGGGGGCTTGGGGGGGCAGCTTCCTCACTTTCTTGGACACCATACCTGGTGAGAAGGCTGAAAAGAATGAAAAAAAAAAAAAAAAACATATCACACTAGGAAAAGAATATCTAGCAATCTCATACCAATGGTGAATCTTGAAGAGAATAATTTCCGAACTCACTTTATAGACACGTTGTTCTTCGGTTTTGAGCTTTGGCTGGTTGGTGGGACCCTCCCCTGGTCTGATAGACTTCCCTACCTCTTTCTTGCGTCGAAATCGGCGGCCACCTCTTGGATCATAGTAGTTCTGCATGCAAAGCTAATAATACTTTTTAAGGCTTGTCTAAAATAATCAATTTTCAAATAAACAAATTACATAAGGAAGCTAGCAATAGCAACACAACTCCCATCCCCAATCAAAGCATTCTAGTAAATAACGAATATGATGTTCTATTGTTCGCAATCAATTTCTACAGGATAAATAGCATTGATTTTAACAGTTTACAGTACTCTGATAAAGCTGGAACAGTACAACCCCGAACTTCAATAGAAAGAATTATAATGTTTTTCATATATATAGTTTCCTTCTCACATGATAGAAATGTATAAAAGATAATAACTAACCATGATTTTTTAATCATATCTAGAAAAGCATTCATTGCAATATAGTCATAAAAGCAATACTAGTATGCAAATATCCACTTGTTACATAGATTCTTTATATATAGAATCTTCAAGCACTGGGTAGAAATTGTAATGCAATTGACAAAAAATCACCACTCATGGTTCTTTTCAAATGTAAATAAAACATTGGGATCTTAACTGCTTGATTTCTTAGATGTACAGGCAGTGCCAAAAAAAAATCCAATGTGATATAGGACGAGACCAGACATTAGGAAATTAAGAAGAAAATTGTAGAAAGTAATTAAAAAAATTTAAAAAAAAAATTCGATTTAAGTCTGAAGGATGTTTTCATCCTAAGTTCAAGAAGAGATTGAAATGCCTCTCATGCTACTTTTAATGCTTAAATCAAATCAATATAAAAATAGATATGTGGAAAGACATAAAATAAGAAAAAGGAGGCACAACAAGAATAAAATGAAAATTTTAAAGGGGTTTCTTTTTGTTTAAAATGAAAACTCTAAAGTAGATTCCTTTTTGTGCTCTAGTGCATGCTTAGACACCTACACTCACACGACCCAAGTCCCTAGGGCATTATATCATTGACAAGTCCAAAATAATAGTAACACCTGCCTATATTTAGTTTTGGATTAAAAAAACAACTAAGAAATTATAAAACTTAAGATTATATCAGTAAAGACGAGGGAAATAACCAGTGTTGAGGCATCAGCTCCCTCTGTGGAGAAACAACCATGGATTAATATGTGATTCTAGTTCCTGGTACAAGACTTGGGTAGCATATATGTTGGGGTGCATGAGTACTTACTGGGGAAAAAATAAAAAGGGAAAAGGGTACATGAAGAAGTGAAGAAATAATAATAGTAATAATAACTACGTCTTAAGTAAAACAAGGAAAAGAAAATTTGAAGTCAAATATCTACATTTAGTATGGGTAGAATATGAATAGAAATTTACTTAAACAAAAAGTAACTTGCACCAACTTTGTGCAGGTTCTCTAGGATGTTTTAAGAAACTTAGGGAGCATGAATATGATATTTGTGTTTTTAACATATAAGATATTTAAAATATATATAATATAATATAGAGGAATATTCATGTGCTTCTTAGACAAGTTTATTTTATAGTACAATACAAGGCTTTTCAAGTGCGCATATTCTCATTTAAGCAATTTGCGGTGGGCTTTATCGGCCCCACTTAGGGCATACCAAATCATGGGTAGGTAGGAATTGATGAATGATCTAGATGTGAAACAATTGTGTGAAAATGTTCAACTCCATTTGATTGTCCTAACCCATTGAACCGTTTCATATTTTACCATGCGTTATTTTTTTTATACATATCAACCCTTATGGTAAGAGATCAAGGGAGTGGAATAAGAATCCTAGGGTGCTTCTGACTTCTATCTTTGCAAATGGCGGAATAAGGGTAAAGGTAAGGATCAAATGTTTTATATTTTTTTTACTTAATAGGTCGAGTCTTAGGTCCACAGGTATGAGCCCTGGTGGATCTGGAACTAGACCCCTGTTCCGGGTCCAAAAATAGGATTCATAAGTGGACCCATTTGCTTATCAGAGCCTTAATAAGGACCCAAAACCAGCTTTCAATAGGTCAAAACTTTTGGATAATCGGAGCATCCGGAACTCATTTGCAACCCTAGCTTTATCTAAAAAAAATAGTCTTCCATGGTAATTATCGCCTGATAACACATTGTTAATATTAATTTTAGTTACGAAAAAACAAAACCGCCACTAAAAATTTCTTATGGCATCGCTGATTCTCCAAGTTCCGACCCTAAAAGCAAACTTTTACATCAGAAAACTGCCTAATTTTGGTCAATAATGGAGGAATAGCAATATTTTTTTCTGCCTCTAATTTATCCAATCTTTAGTGGTGAAAAGAAGTCATTATGTTTTTCAATTTTAGTGGCAGTTATTGTCTGTTGCTTTACCTATAATTTCTTTTTTTTTATTTTTAGTTTTTTTTTTAATTTATTTACTACACAAAAACCATCTGCCACTCAAATTGGACCTATAATAGCACTTTTTGTGTCTACCATAAAGAATTTCCTCGAAAATGCTAATTTTTTAAAAGTGGTGCATACAATGGCTGTATTTTTAAAAGCGTTGCTAATAACAGCTTTTAGTATAAATTCTTTCAATACTCTTCCTTCGGCAGAACCCGGTCAATATGCACATTCTACAACATAAATAAATTTTTTATAACCTCGAGGTTTTGATATGAATGATCATAGTATTAAAGCCAACAGGTTCAGAGTTCAAATCCCAAGAGAATTACTCTACACAAAAAAAAGTACGTCACTAAAAGTGCGTTGATCAGGTTCCATGGCGGAGAAGTACTAATCGTATCTATTCTACCTTTACTATAACGTCTCGAGGTTTTGATAGAAATGATTAGCTAATTAAAAAACTTAATATAGTATTAGAACAACCCCATGGCCAATTCAAATAGGATGAGAAACGTCTCAACTAATAAGTAAAATATGCACTAATCAGGTTCCCGATCACAGGGGGGAGTATTAAAAGTATTTATATTGCCTCGACTAACGTCTCGAGATTTTGGTAGGAATGTTCAGTTAAGGAAGCTTAATAGACCTTTGTTTTTATTATCTCTCATAGAGCTCATTTTCCACAAGAAACTTAAGTCATGATGGTTCCTATCTTTATTAGTGAAAGTAAAGAATTCTTAATTGATTGGTTTGCTAAGACTATAGTCCATTTGAGAACCAATTAAGAAAAGAGTGAACTTGCTCAGTAGTGTTCAACAATGTGGACATTTCTGCCCCTTCTCAAAAATCCATAAGAAGCACCGATTTGAATGCTTCCTTTATTCTCTCTCTCTCTAAGTATTCATATTCCTATACTCTCTCTCTCTCTCTCTCTTTCAGATCCCTATTTTCTCGCTTTCTTTAACCGATAATTATTCTCTCTCTCTCTCTCTCCTACAAATGAATCTGATTAACTTATCAACTATGATTCCAAACATGTCATTCTTTAATTGGCAATTTGAAGAGGGCGTTTTCAATGCAAAAAACGCCCAGGCGTCATATAAACCTCATCATACATGATGGGACTAAATATATTATTTATAACATTTTATACTCTCAAGAACATAGTATTTAGGTACAGACTTGACTAGATCTAATGATTAACTGTTCTTTAACTATTGACATACGCTTAAAACAATTAGTCATGGTTCCTAAATGAAGGCTATATAGCCCATATCTAGATTTTTCGGACAAGTCCTTTGCGTAATTGTGTAGTCATGGGCCCTCATTCGTATCACCAAATTATAAGTGTAATTCTATGGTCTAAACAAAATTAACAATACTAGAGGAATAGGTTGCATTAAAGTTTTATACCTCATTTTGAGAGCCTTATCCCTTAAATTGACTTCGTAGATCAATAACAACCATTGATTTTTGGGATTATTATAAATAATAATAGGATGTAGGTCAAATAATCATTATACTTGATTGGGCCCTAATTTAGAATAAAAGAATATGTAAGACCCGAACCCTTTTTAATCAAGTCTAGTAGCTAATTAATCTGGCTTCTTAATCTAGTAGCTAATTAATCTGCCTTTATTATTAATTACCTTATTTTTCTTATTTTAGTGTTGGATAGGTAGAATGGGTGGAATTTGACCTTGTCTAGGTAGTCAAAAGGAACTTTTTGTAATTTTAGATTCTATTGGAAATGATTGGGTAGATTTTGAATTTTGTAATGAGGAATGTTGCATTGGGTAGAGCATGGAATGCGCATCATCTTTCATGTTTTTAACTTTTAGCCATTGGTCACTAGAAAGGTCCTTTTCATCTCAAAAACCCCTTTCTAGAAACTATTCTAAAGGAAAATTGGCACTTTCGTAATTTCTTAAAAATCTACTTTATAAACAAAGCCGAGCCTAGTCAATCTTCTTCTTTATCTCTCCACCTCAACTTCAAATTCTTCGTCTCTCTTTCTCTCCTCAATTCCAATGACCAAGGGAGGGCTACATGTAGGTTTGGACCACCCCAATTGCACCATCTTCTTCAAATCCATCATCTCCAACAATCTCAGGATCCTATGCCTCATCATTCATTTCTTTCATTTGAGCTAAGGTGAGCATTTCAGCGCTTGGTTTCTAAAGTTCCATTTGAGTTAGGGAGACTCCATTAGGTTACATGCATCTTGTAGGGTTTGGATTGAGCAAAGAAATTGAGGATTTCCACCAACTAAATTTGAATAGGAGCTAATGAGTGTATTAGAGCTCAAGCACTGTGATAAAAGAAAGTAAAGCACTTGTTATCTCGTACATAAGTTTCGGTTAATGATTCTTGTGAATTCATGTTGGATGTCCATGTATAACTCAATACTTTGTCCACTTCAAGATGTAATTAGGGGTTTGAATTCTAAAGATGTGGATGGTGGGTATGGAATTCAAAATTGGAATCTTTTAAAAGCGTTAAAGGCATTTGAAAGTTTTATAGGATCCTAGATTTCTAGATTGCAAGCCAAATAATATGCATCTGAATAAGTAAAGTAAACTTGTAAGTAAAATGCAATCTACCACACAAGAAAAAGACACACAGATTTTTGTTGTGAAAACCCTAATAGGAAAAAACGACAGTCACAATGGACTATTCAAGTACTAATTTCAAGTAATTACAAAAAATACTCATAACCTTACACAATCAATCCCTCGATCACAGAATGTAGTTTTTTTTTTTTTTTTTGTAAGAATTTACAAGACGACTTGACTTTGCTGCCCTACTCTCCGTGCTTGATCCCAAAGCATTGAATTCACAAGATGATCAATCTCCTATAATGAAGTAGAAGTAGCAAAACTCTAGAATTCAAAGCTTCAGTAACTCTTTCCAATAAAAGCTTTAGAAAAGAAGGATGATCTCCAAAGAGTATTCTCAAGTTAATATAATGGGATCTGTGTTTATTGTTGGGTGAGAAACCCTTTTATAATCCACAATTCATACATCATTAAGATAGCCCCTATAGAACCTTACTAATCATGACACAAACAGGAAATATTTTTGCAGCAAGTCAATGGGTCACAAAACACCGTCTGATTGATCGAATTATGGTTCTGTCTTAAATCCGATCAATCAAGCAGCCCTCGTCCAATTTTTCTAATTTTCTTATCTTCGGTTCGTCTAAAAGAAAATAAAATACAACACCAATGGATCCAAATTTTGTCCAACCCATGAATTAGTTAATACAAAAATCCTTATAGTGTTTGAAACAGGAAGAAGCAAGGATACTAGAAATCCACTTGAAGCTCTTCAAAGTTCATGATTTCTAAAGCTGTTAGTAAGCCGAAGGAGTCTATGTCAGTGACCCTCCACGAGATCTCCCAGCAATACAAATATTCATGTCTTGTACATCAGCGAGTCGAAGAATATACTTCAGCTAGACAAGGAGCCCATCGACAGCTCACCGATGAACAAAGGTGACCCCTGAACCTTATTTGTTGTACGGCAAGCCGAGCACAGGCTTCGGCCAGCCAAGGAAGACTTATATACTCAGGAATGCTAGGTTGGTTTGGGACGTAGTTTAGGACTTTTGTTTGGGAACCCTAAACCGTAAACAAGGACCAATGGAACTATCCCACATATGGTGACAATTGAGTTGTCATTTAGTTATGAAGATTGCCCGATCAATTGGCCAATTATGACCTAAGCTAAGGGGGTTGGCCTAGGGTGCTTGGTTTCCATAAAACTATGTAACACCAAGGTTAAAACAGCACATTGACATTGAGAACCCTAGTATTACATCATATTGGATGCCAAGGCCAATGGGTAATCCTAAACCTGCAGATTGGCTCGTAAACCACATTGATTCTATTTCAATCTTTATGCATTCTATTGTTTAGGCCTATATTATGATATTTACATGATTTCACTCATGCATCGATGTTAGCATGTTCACTAATTGTGATTGTTGTCCTAGATTTTGCTAGAGGTTATTTTGGATAAATTAAAAGTATCATCTATTATTATTTGTCACGTATCCATTATTATAATCCGATATGTACGTCATCATCGTTTACCATGATCTAATATGTATGACAACATTTCCAAAAGATTTTATGCATATGATATGAATGATAAAGTTATGATCCTTTTAATTCATGATTCGTAATGCGTAAGCACCACTCGGCTTCAATCCTAATGAAGCCTGACAAGACTAAGTGCGGGATTAGTTTATGATATGGCCTAGCTGCAGTCTTGTATACGATACAGGAGTTGACAGGTACTTCATAGTCCATGATGGAGGGTTCTGGATCCTCTGCCTCCTAGCGGTACCACATACAATATTTTATGATATGATGTGCTCTCTTTTAAGGTTGACACCCTGTCACAACCGAGGTCTATAGAAAATAGCAAATGTTGTTTTCCAATTTGTATGGTCTAACGTATGTCTTACGTGACTTTAAGTCCATATTTACTCATGCATATGCACATTCCTAGTTCTTTACATTGACCTCATATGATCAATACATCTCTTATATTCACTTGATATTACATACTTACGTTTATAATCACAATACTTGCTACACCGTCGTGTCTTACAGCTCTATTCTTAGTGTTATAGGTATTGACACAAACCTCGTTACCTCGAAGACTAAGGAGGTCACGATGACCCCTCAAGACCTAGCTGAGTGGACTACGGATGATGTCTACTAGACACCTACGCTATGCAAGTGTCGTCATGTGATTTTGTAGAGTTGTGGCCCGAATGGCCATTGCTCTTTTTAGGGACCCATAGATATGTCTTGAGACTTGTTTTGTAAATCATATTTGATGCTTTGTAAAATGTGAGAACTTAAACCTTAATTCATCTTAGACATGGTTATGCTCTTACTTTATCCCAATGTTAAGCTATGGTTATGTGTATGGAAATACAAAATGAAAATCTAATGCTTTGTATGTGTGAGTTACACAGACTTCTGCATATTCATTCCAAACATATGTATGATACTTCACATGTGAATCATGTGGAACTCCCTTGTGGGGAATCATTTGTGCCTTTCGTAAGGCTTGAATCCCTCTGTGCCGCACCATCAAGATCTTTGTTAATTAGTTTTCCTTGGTCTCAGGGCGTGAAAAAAAAAATCAACCAATATTAATTCCAACCTGATTCATATCCATCACAAGCTGATTTGGTATCATAAACACATCACATGTGGGGAATCATTTGTGCCTTTTGCAAGGCTTGAATCCCTACAACACTGTGCCGCACCATCAAGATCCGTGTTAATTAGTTTTCCTTGGTCTCGGGGCGTGACAAAAAAATCAACCAATATTAATTCCAACCTGATTCATATCCATCACAAGCTGGTTTGGTATCATAAATCATAAACACATCACTTATTAGGTTGGATATGGGTAAAAGAGAATATTGAAATTAAACAACATCAAATATGGTATTCTTATAAGTAATCAATGCTTATTATTAATCCACTATAAATTATTTGGAAAATATAGTCCTTAAACAATCCCATGGTAATGGAATCATAGGCATAGCTGGTTTCAATATTAAGATTGAGCCAATTATGGCTCTGTCCATGTTCCCATCTACATCTCAACCTCTTTTTCAAGTCTGGATCATATTCTTTATGTACTTTGTGATACCTCCTCCGCCAAATGACGATTTAAAACAAAAACTAGTTGTAAGGAGAGAAGATCAACAATAAGGAGATGGATGGACATTGTTCTTTTGGAATTGTTTCATCTCTCAAAAAAGGCAAAAAAAAAAAAAAGAAAATGGTGAGAGATATTGTTTTAATAAATTATCATCTTCTTACTTTAGGCAAAAAGTTATTTCTATTTACAATATTTTTACAATATTGTTCAGCAAAAGGTTTTCTATATTTGCATAGCTGCCAAAAAGAGGTGCCTCATCAACCTGACATTGTCATGAATTGCATTCACCATTTTCAAGATCTTAGTATGTAGTACAGTTCTATATATAGCAAATATATCTAGTGATGGCACCCGACCCACTTGTCCGACCATAACCGAACCCGTTTTGAACCATCAAACCCAACCTATGATATATACGGGTCGGTCACGGGTTAAATGTTCATGGCCTGTAGGAAAATGGGTTGAGTTAGGGTTGACCCGCTTAACTCGATTTAACCCACTCACCATAGATCTTTTAAGTTTAACGTATAAATGGCTAATAGGACAAGACTTTTAGGAACCCACTTTCTATTTTAAGTTACTTTCTATTATGTTTCTCTTCACAAACAAACTATCACAAGAGAGAGTTGTTTATAAATCCATTCTCCACTACAAATATTGTTGTTTATAAATCTTTCAGACCATGTTTGGCTAAAAGAGAGTTGTTGGCTTAGATAATGTGGTTTGAGTGAGTGATGTGCAGTGAGTTGCAGGGACAAGAGAAATAAGGGGAGAGGAAAAAAGAATAGAAAGGGAAGACAAGAAAAGATGGCAAGAAGGAGGAGGATGAGGAGGAAGAGGAAGAGGAAGAAGAAGAAGAAGGGGAGAGAAAGAGAGAAAGGAAGAAGTATGGCTGACTGTAGTGGTTATGACAGGGGTGAGAAAGAGGAAGAAGAAAGTCACACATGGGCCGGTTCTAAAATTAATAAGAATAATAATAAAAAAAAGTGGTGGTGTTGGTTTCATATTATGAGGGTGTAGATGATGGAAGTACCAAAGAAAAAAAAATCTTATATATATATATATCTCTCTCTCTCTCTCATATATATATATGTATGTATATAGGCTTGCATGACTTTCCTTGTTTGTATACGAGCATTTCTCTTTTTCATATGCTTTTTTATCTTTTACACATGAATATTTTTAACTTAGCAAATGTCCCTTACGCTATGGTGAGGGAATAATGCATATTAGCATTTCTCTCTCTATATATATATATTTATATTCTCTCATTTTTTTTCTCACAAAGATTCAATGTCAAGTAACTACAATCTTGCAAATAATGGAATTGTTAAGTTTGCAAGATAGAAAACAGTAATGCATTCATTTTGCAAGATGTAAGAATACCATGTAATAGATTGTACTTTGCACATCTACCGAGTAGTTTCTCTTGATATCTTATTTCTTTATAATAATACAATACATTAATCCAATTTGCGTGAGTTGTGTGAGTTATAAGGGTCGGCTGTGTACTCAAAAGTTGTGTACACTTTTGGGTTTCACTATTCAGTTCACTCTCTTAGTAAAAAAAGAAAAAAATCTATTTTGAAAATAAAAGAAAAAAAAGGAAAAAAGAAGAAGAAAAAGAGAGAACTGCAATATTCAAGTAAAGTAGTTCAGTTTGGGCTGACCTGAACCAACCCACAAAAAAATGTGCATGGGTCAGGCAGGCAAACCTGGCCCGACTTGTGTGGGTGTGGGCTGAAGAGTCCCAACCCATTTTGTAAACGGGTTGGTTACAGGTTGGGGGTCCAAAAACAGAACCCACTGCTGAACCGACCCGAATTGGCACAACCCGACCCGTTTGCCAACCCTGAATGAATCAAATTCAACCAAACTATAATAGTCAGCGAAGTTGTAAAACATGATACAGTATCAAAACTGACAGTACTAAAAAGAAGAATATATCAAACAATGATTAACAACCAACCCTTACAACAAATCTCTGATCTATATCTAAAAAGTCCAGACAAATCTAACAAGTAAGATATAAAAATATGCTGACAAGAACATTTCTCAACAGAAGGAGGATTAAATTGCTTAATTAGAAGGACCGTTTGACAGAATTACCTGATCCTTTGCACCAGCTGATGTGCCGCTCTCTGTGACTCCGGCCTTGACGTCCTTAACGTCAGTTGCCCATCCTTCTGCTATCCAATCCGGACTCTGTGACTCCTCCATTTTCTTTTTTTGGCGCCTCTTTATTGGTCTTGTCACTGGCGGCGAAGAAAGAATGCCGGCTCGGTATTCTTCTTCCATGGGATGTTCTACGACTACACCGACCGGAGCTCCATTGGAAGTAGTTGAGATCATTACTCCTGAGGTGGCCTTTGGTTCAACTTCTTTAGCCACTGCTCCAGGGAGAATAGTTCTATTTGCTTCAAAAAAGGTAGTGACTGGTTCTGGCTCCAAACACCTCTGGAAGTCGAGGTAGATATCGTTGAATCTTTCCATTTCTTCTGGCGTGCTGATTACCGGCTCTGTGTCATCGAAAAGAAAAGCTGTGAGACTTTCGAGTGACTTGGACGCCATTTTTTGGTGTTTTGGAATGGAAGAAAGACACAAGAGAGTTGTTTTGGAGGTGAGGGCTTTTGAGAGTGAAGATCAGTTTGGCTGCAGGCAGAAACAAGGGACATATGAAGGTAATCTTTTAAATAGGTACCAAGCAATGCTCCGAACCCACCAAGACTATCTGCCCTACATGTTTCCTATCACAACAAGGCCCATAAAATGGACGGTTAGATTTTCTTAACTGTGCTAGTGTGGGTTTGTAGTTGCTGAGTGTGGTCAACTGTGTTGGGACACTTTTCTAAGTTTAGTACTGAGTGAGAGGGATACTTATCTGAGATGAGAGAAGCTATTTTTGCATGCGAGTTTATTTCAAAAGATTTTGTAGATCTTGGAGAGAGGCAGACGGATAGCCACTCTTGTTTCTGTGACAGTGAGCATCCTAGCTGTTACATTTACAATGAGCTCTCCTTTTGGTTGTGTGCCGTTGATCTTTTATATAGGATGAACTAGTATTAGCTTCAAACTAGGTTTGATAGTCTTTTCTCAAATGAACCCTAACCTAGATAACAGATGTCCACATTTATTCATTCATTTTAATTTATCAACATATAGTTACTCGATTCACTTTTTGAACCCATGACACTCACGCCTACGGTGGAGTAGAGCAACCTTACCATTGCGCCAGGGCTCGCCCACGGAATAAACTACTGGAATACTAGATGTACAACGATGAGACCCAAAAGAATAAAAACATTTCACCGTATCTACCCAAGAGATCCAAAATATATGATGGGGAAGATGAGATCAAAATGGTCCACAGGGGCTCTCACCGTGAAGTTCGTTTGATTGGTGTACGTTGCTCAGCTGAGTAAGAATTTCAAGGAAATGAACTATATCATTTTTAAATATATTTAACAATTAACAAGAAAATTCAAGTAAATAATCTAGGTAAGAGTGAATTGTATTCACGCTCAAGTCCAAGCCAGCACATGTGCTGACTAAAAATTGGACCTTGGCACCCTATATGGACAGAACCCGAACTTGAAACTAGACCTCATTACTGCATGCCTTATCTAAATTGGGTGCTCTGTTGATATGGCAATGCCCTAAAATAAGTCCTACAAGTTTTCAGAGCTGTCAACACTTGATTTGTGCGTCCCACCTGGCCCATCTTTGTTGAATCCAACCTATCACATTTATAACCCTCTTTTGAATTGACTCAATTTGAAAATGATAAGATGCCATTTATTATTACTCTCTATGTTACATCCCACTTGGTCCATTATGGCCATGCTTGAATACCTATTTATTCAAATGTGATCTATAAATAGATGAAACAATATCTAATAATTTATTATAATGATAATGATGATGATAATAGTGAACCAATTTATAGACTCGTATTATCTTGGCGAGATTGCCATTTGTTGCCTACCTAGGAAGGATGAAAAGGCTATATTATTCTTGGATATATAGGAGGCACACCAAGTTTCAGCTCCAAAGGATCTGATGAAATCATCGAGATATGCACCTCCATCCCCAAACCAAATGAATAATTTTAAAAGTTGGTGGGTTAAAAAACCCGACGGTGAGGATTGGAAGTGAGCTCTTGAATAGGAGCTCATTTGAGCA
This sequence comes from Sextonia rubra, assembly GCA_037013555.1. Taxonomy (NCBI): domain Eukaryota; kingdom Viridiplantae; phylum Streptophyta; class Magnoliopsida; order Laurales; family Lauraceae; genus Sextonia; species Sextonia rubra. The sequence goes on from JASUAD010000001.1 coordinate 132,116,503, forward strand.
AGGTGCTCATTTTAGCTACCAACTTGTGTATAAAATTTAAGTTATTATGTATTTAAATGTTATGATGTTCCTGTACATTTTTATGGTGAGAAGTTAGTAAACCCATCTCATGATTCATTTCAGCACCTACCAAATGGACAGGATCGTTGGATCGTGAGACAATTTTTTTTTATAATATAAAGTTATTAAATTTATAGGGTTGACCTCTTTTTTTTATATCTATGTGTATCACAAGTAGATTTTTTCATCCCCCTTTCCTATTATCTGTGGGGCCCCAATGAATGTGCATGAATATTACCCTTTAGCCATACTTGGGTAAATAATCTATGTCCAAGATCGTTGGTTCTAGATCTTTTGTTACCACCTTAATTGTGGGCATGTGCACTTCATGCACATAAACAAATCTACTTCATAATATAAGGATGGGCATTTCAATCGTTATGCCCGTTGGAGAGGACTTACTTAAAAGAAGACTGGGAACCTTATTAACTTTTTGAATTTTTTTTCTTTTATGGGAATTAGCAAAAACTATAGTACCTTTGTTTTTTAAAATTTCCTTTGAGAAAACGTGGAGAGTCCATTGTAATCGCGAGAATGGGATGGCCAAGGCCCTTTACAAAAGCGTATTCTTTGTTTTTTATACATTTGATTTAGGGATGATTTTTTTCATACACTCATGTGCTCTGCACTCCATTTGGTGCCAATTATCACTGGGCCCATGAAAATAGAGAGGTGGGTCTTACCTTAAGCATCCATGGTCTGAATGAGCACTGCACACAGGAGAAAATTTTTCTTAAATCATATTATCTACTTTACAGCTCCTAATGATGTTTACCACGTTGATTTCATTGATGATAGCTCCATTGATTTGTTCAAGAGCTTAAGCTTTAGCTTGGCCCCTGGTCAAGTGAACCAAGATTGAGATGAAGGGCATAGCAAGGGTCATTAAATGATACGAAGTAGTGGCTGAGCCCAAGCAATGTACAAGCCATCAACTCTAAATAAAATAAAATGAAAATAAATGACAGAATATATTAGGTTTGAACAGAGAAAAGGTAATAGAGACCATGAACTTTTTCAGATTTAGTATAATCTTTAAGAGATTTGTTTCAAAAGAAAATAAGTGAAAACATTAGAAAGGGATGAAAAGTGAAAAAAAAAAAAAGGAATCAAAATGAAGTAAAATAATAAAATAAAAGAGAATAAAAAATATAAAAAAGCTATTAAATGAATTTTTTTTCTTTTAAAGTTGTAAATTTTTTTTAACATAGTATTATATTTAGATTAAGAATAATGAACATTCAAATAATATGAAAGCCAAAGGGTGAACAAATACTATAACTTCTCATCCAGCTGAGCACCAAGTCACAAGTAAAACCAGATGCAACATGTATGTACAAATAACTCTCTTTCATCAAGCAGAACGCAGTGATAGCACCGCTCTCCTCCCATTTACACTCCCACACCATGAGTTTTAACTTGCCGGTTGATCTTTTTTCATTCATTATGGTGAAATTCACCCATGATCAATCCATGGGCATTGGCATAAAGATTCACCCATCAATGATCCTATTCCACCACCACCAACCCTTAATGAGGGCTTGTCCACTGGGTTTAGCCCATAAAAATGGAGCGGGTAGGTCCCGTTACAATGGTCGACCTTAAATTGGCGCCGCTCCATATTTTCATTGTTTTTCCATGATTTCAATGTAAAATTGTCAATACTAGCCATCGACAGGTCATTTCTCTTGAGTCACAATGTCAAATTATCAACACAATTTTAGTTAAAATTCTGGCCTGTGGGTGGGTAAGAATCAGATCCTCTTGCGGTGTGGCACAAATATGAATCATCTATCCATGTCACTGATCAACCAGAATATAATTATCTTAATTTCTAAAACTCGGCACAAAAGCAGATTCAAAGGAACAATCACATTCACAAGCTTATTGACTCCCACAAACAAAGTACCTGCAAGTACACACTAAGGCATCCTGTACTCAAGATGAAACCTTCTGTAGGCATTTCCAAAATCGCCATATTAGGGTTTTTTTTTTTTTTCTCCGTTTACCCAGTAAGAGACCCAAAGATAGGAGAGGTGTGCATGCATGCGTAGATCACAATCAAAGAGACAAGCAAGTCAAGATCAGTTGAGGCAAAAGCAATGCATGTGCAGCTGCCCAATCTTTATTTATGTAAATCTAATTCTCACCTTGTAAGCATGTCTAGTACATGGTGGAGTTCATCCGGATGAGGAGAAACAATGAGAAAGGTAGAGGAAACCATCGCGCAGTTCCGTTCTTAAAAAATAGAAAAAAAAATACTTTAAAAAAAAACCCTCCTCTTTACACATCTTCCAAACAATCCTTCAGTAATTACTCCACGAGTAACAATTTAACAATTCTAATAAATATTTAAAAAAAGATTAAAAACATAGAGGCTCCAATAGTCTTTTTTAATTTAGAAAGGCACAGCTTGAAACACTGATAATCACAGCATACAATGGAATATACAGGGATATCTGACCAAATCCACACCCAATGAGAACTTGTATTATGAAACAGTCATAATAGGGAGAAATTAGATGTCAATACAATGAATTCAATGTGCCTCTTCCTGTTCCTTTTCATCTTCGTCCTCTTCATCTTCATCTGGCAGTCCAGCATCATCACCAATCCCTTCAAGGAGCAGGTCCACGTCCTCACCCAATTCAGCCAACCTGGTGCTCAGCTTTTCAACCTTACTCTGCTCTTGCCCCAGACAGATTAGAAGATCACTCAACTCAGCCTCGCTCTCCTTTTGAGCTTCTTCCCTTGCCTCTGCCCTTACTGCTTCCAGGTCCTGATGGAGCCCAGCACCACCCTTTCTCAGCACCTTCACCTCTGAATCCAGACGGTAATTGGCCTGCTCTAGACTATTGTAGGCATCTGATAAACTCTTTAGATCAGACTCAATCTTACTCGCTAAGTTCCTGTACATTGATGCTTCAGCTTCAACCTTGGCTTTCTCAGATTTGAGTGTCTCTATGCGCTGCATTGCTTCCTGGAGGTCTCGCCGGAGGGTCTCAGATTGAACTCTCTCTCGGCCACTGTTTGGTTTCTGGTCAGAAATTGAAGCACCACCTCCTCCCACCTTTGCCAAGTCCTCAGCTAAAGTCGCATTTCGGCCAAGGAGATCCTTACAGAAAATTAACACCAAACAGTTAATGCAGTGTCTGTCAGTTCAATGTGTTAGGTGTGTGCATCTGCATGTCTGTGTGGGTGCATGTTGCATTTTATTCCCGTGCATCTGTCCATTATTTATATGTATAAACTATGATAATACTAAAATGATAATGAGAACAAACAACCAGAGTTACATGTCTGGAGTCGACATTATTCTACAAATTTTGGTGAGATTGGAAATTCCATTCCCGTGGACAAAGCACCTTGGTGATCCAAGGCACTGGCTTGACAGGCCCAACACAGATGAGGATGTTGCACACATGTCCGAAGGAAACATATGGCGATCCTCCAGTCTTTGGCCTATTTTCATAAATATCAACTGCTTCTATATTTTCCCCCCACTATAAACCATCTATTGTTGACAACTCAGCCAGTACGTGAAATAGTCTACTGTGGGATTTTCAGGGCACCCCCCACCCACAGTCCACCTGTCATTGAAAAAATGGTCTGGGTACTGAACCGAGAAAGTACTGAATTGGTTGAGTGAACTGTACATTTGGTGAGGTATGAGAAGGATTCCACTGTTCCAGTAGCCAGACCAAGGTCCAGAATCCAGATTCCCCCAAAGCTTTCAAAACGTTACCAGAAATCCAGAACATTGGAGAACCTACACAAGGCAGAAAGTAGCAACACCACTCCATTCGTAGAATGCCAACAGATAGGGTTGATACAGAGAAATTAATCAAAATAGATTTGGATTTGGGCTTTTTAGTTACCAAAAAGTGATGCAAGAGGGGGGAAATTTTTGGAATAGTGTATAAGCACCTCGGCTTGGCAAACTACATGCAATTCAGGCCGGATGTGCTAGATGTGTGCATGGGTTGGTTTGCTGGAGTTGCACCCCCATTAACAACAATAAGATCATGGCCTATGATTCCCAGACAGAATGGATACGAGATGGGCACACCACAAAATGGCAGGGAAATGGATTTTACACATCAAAAAGTGGAGTATCAGATTCAATACGTTGCCCATTTTCAAGTATCCCTGCATCATAGATCATGGCCAATAAGAATAAACCTTGGCATGCTTGGTGATTGTGAGATTCAAAAGCTTAAGCAGCACCTTGAGTAATAAGCATAATATTCATGCAACAATTACTGTAACGACCATAAGCTTCAAAATTAGTTTCAAAAAATCTACCCAAAAAAATATAAAGTTCCACAGAAGCTATGAGTAAGCTCACCTGCATCTCATAACACTGCTTCTCCAGAAATGACTTTAGCCGCTTTACATAATCTCCGTCACTCTCCCCATCCTTCTGTTCCAACTCTGCCGGCACTACTGTTACCTTGCTCTTCGGATGGCTGAAAACTTCCACAATGCTCTCTCTAATATCCACCTCCAGCCTTCTCGCAAAATTAACAAACTGAGAATCAAAAACCAATGTGAGGACTGGATTCTCTTCCCTCTGGTTAATTCCATCATTCTCAACATTATCTTCGATCTCTTTCATACTAGCAGTATTGGATCTTTGCAATGGCTTATGGTTTTGAGCTGACAACATAGCATTGAGAGTAACACTCTTCTGCATCTCCTCAAACCTTAGGAAATATGTGGAAAGCCCAATCTTCTGGCTAATTGCATCAACAATGGAAAATGCATCTCTACCACTGTCGCTGGATCTGTGGTTATAGAGAACACACTCGCCCAAAACTAGAGCAGCTAACCCCCGCACACAGACATTTGCAGATGAGCTAGACAACAACTCTAGCAGATAAGGAAGGTGTGCCAGTGAATCCAGAAAGGAATCCACTGCACTCGGGCAGTCTCCCAACCATATGACAAGCAATCGTAGAATAATAGGTTGTATAAATGAAGTTCCACCAAAAACTCTTTCTTCTTCATCATCATCATATTTGTGTTTCACGGAGGCTGCAAGAGCCAAGTACTTCACAATCCGGTGCATAAGTGGTTCTGGGGGCCCAAAGGATGGTACTGAAGCCTCAAGTTCAACTCGCAAAGCCTGTGAAAAAGTGGACAAAATAAAATGAAATGAAATGAAAGTACAATCAGATTCTGAACATCCCGATAATATGATCACATGGCCAGATCCAGTGTGCATCAAGGATGATAATTTATGAGACATGAGGCCAGATCCAGCGCGCATTGAGGATCCTATGATCCAGAAGATGGGTTAATGTTGAACAGTAAGGACCAACTGACAGACACCTCAAATAAGGGCCAACTGTCAAAATTGCAGTAATTAGCCATCTTTAACTAATTGATCTGCAGACTTATTCCTGGACCACAGCTGAACATCTCTTGACCTTCACATAATGGATGATAGATGACAGTTATGAATTAACTAGCACAATGTTTGATCAATGGCCCATTCAAGAGGTGGCTATCACATATACAGTTGAGATCCATTGCCAAGGATCATGGATCATAGTTTTAGAACTGATGCATTAACCAGATGGCACTCAACACACATCAGAGTTTTACTTAGACATGAAATAAAATTAAATAAAAGTTTGTGTGTTCAATTCTGTAATCCAAATTTCCAGAAACTTGAACAGAAAAAAAAAAAAAAAAAAAAACCACAGTTGCATCATGCGTCTACCAAGAAGGCATTTGGCCCACAGCATTGCATGTCTACCAAACACATGGCCAAACCTAGAAACAGCATCATGTTGGCAATGTAGTCATTCTGCTATCTTAAGATTGTCTAAAAGCACTGTCTTCAGTGTGCCAAGTTCAAAGGCATCTCCTTTGGTCATTTTTCAAGCCCATAAAGGAAAAGGCACAGAGAATATAAAATGGAAGGACACAATTTGCATACAGACCCGCTCCTTGCAGTGGATATTGTCCTTGAGTATGTGGGAAAGAACACTGGCAGCCCTGCAACAAGTCTACATTCAAAATCATTAGCCAGACAGTTCCTACACTTGTAATAAGTGTCTGTATAGATAAGTCAGAGAATTTGGATTGACCAACAACTGACTTTAAAGAAAATTTAAGAAATTAAATATAAAATAAAGGTTAAAAACTAAGGCAATGCATCAATCATGCAAACAAATTGAACCTTTCCTCAACTCTACTTTTCATACTAACTTGGGCCCAAAGGACGCCTAGCACAGTCAGCATTCCTTTTACTTCTTTTTTTTCTTTTACAGACAAATAATTTCATAAGTAATAATAAAATTGAAATTACGGATACAATTATGTATATAGGCAGTTATGATCAGTAGCATACTGGTTCCTATTAAATAAGTGAGAATGATAAGCCCAAAAGCTTCCATTCATTTCTCACGGGTTGACACAAAAAATCAAAGCCCTAAGGCTGAGAATGCATGACTTCAGAAAATATCAGAAATTATGCACACAAAGGAAGAAAAAATGAGCTTTAATTTTTAAAATCAGAGGCAAAATAAAGAAATTCATTAAAAACTATTGAATTAGAAAATATGCAATGTTAACTGAATCATTTAATGGGCTTTATAGTTGCAGAAAAGGCCATCCTGTAGCAATCAAATCAACAGGCCCTAAGTTGGAAGAAATGTTTCTAAAACTTCTTGCCATTGGATGGCATGAGTTCCCATCATTCAATTCGCATTTATTCTTTTACGCTAAATGCAGGAAATTGGCAATGAGCAGCCATTTGAAAGCTATTAATCAGAAGAATATGATCATCTAATAAGGAATATTATGGCAAGGTTCTCCATGAACGTTCCCAAAATATGAACGGCTTATGACAGTAAAAATGGGGTAAATAAGTCATTGCTGATCTAGTAAACACCCCCTCCAAACCCACACCCACACCCACGAATACGAAGGGGGTGGTTGATGTGGAGAAAAGGATGGGAATCCATACAATGGAAATTATTACAAAGTTCAAATGGATTGGGAATCCATGGTGCTAAAATACTAGTCTGATCATTTTCCCCACCAGGGATTCCCCCACTTTTTGCCGCATCCAAACGACCCCAAAGCCTGATAAAATCAAGCATCAAACAAAATCACTTTTCATGAATACTCAGATGTATAAAATCATACAGATTTGACCAATCCAAGAACAGATAGGCCCTTTCCGGCATAATTTTTAATGCTTAAATAATTGGGGGTGAAAACTTAAAACTGTGTATTACCTCAAGATCTCCATCAGACTCCCCATGAATAAGACCATGTAATAGCAAACTGCCATACCATAACAAAAGATCAGAAAGGAAAATTTATTCATGAAAAAGAAAATCAGATGAGCCAAACATGAAAGAAAATTCAGAGAAGTAAATAGATACAATAAAATAAATGTCAGAAAGATTCAATTAGACTTAAGTGAATTAGAATGTAGGGTTTTTCTCTTTGTACTCCATGGACCTTCCGAATGGTATGCTAACATCCTCTTCAAGTTTAGTGTGGGAAGCTGTGTCCGGCTGAGGTGTCATTGTGGATGCCAACATTTCTTGGCCATCTTTATTGTTCTGCTAAATGCAAAGTGGAACCAATCAACAGATAAACTATTTGAAATAAGGAATACGAAGGATACCAAAAAGCAAATGTGCATGCCAGCTTCAGAAAAAAACAGATCAGACAGCATGAAAACCATGACAATTAATTCCACTTTCCCCCTTTTTATGGCTCAAGGCATAAAAATGCGATGCAGTCCAGTCACATGAATCTATCTCATACAGAAGTCCCGCGATGTCTAGCAGCTCTAGCCTTCCAGTCAAGTGGGCTCCTTCACTTAAATGACTTGTGACATGGGCAGCTCCACAAGTTCAGCTAGAAGTACTTACATATATAATGTATTTCAGTTTTTTTAAGACTGTCAAAGTTGGCCATAGAGTTATCATAGTTAAACTAGAATAAATGTGGAGGCATATTCTTAGAAAACACAAGAAGATGTTCAACCCCCATTACATAGAGATATATGATTTGACTTTTATACATTCAATTCAGATTACATGCTTTGCTTCTCCTATTGATGTCCGTTACAGTGGTGATAACACCATTGGATTGTTGAAGAACCTAAGCTTCAGCTTTGGCCCATCCCAAGTGAACAAATCATTGCCAATATATAATAGAGAGGAGACAGGCATATTATTCAACCCTTAAACAGCAAGGGTCCTTAAAGATCCCACAAACCAAAAAAAGAACTCAGAAATTAATAAAAATGAATGATAGTTAGTTTTGAATGGAGTAAGGGTAACAGGCAAGGATCAAACTATCAGTTACAGTGCATGTTTCAGTCGGTGGCCAAAATGATACATATTGGTTGCAGCAATATACATCAATTTTCAATGTGAATTTTAATTGAGGTAAAAAAATCTGAAAATTCCACAATATTGAAAAATGTTAAAATTTAAATTATTTTTAAATTAGTGATTAAGATCGGTAGGTGTATTAGACACCTCACTGTAATCACAGCTGGAACTGTTTTCCAAATGCAAAATTTGATGAAATTTAAATCAATATAATGGAGTTTTTTTAAATTCTGCAACCACACCGCCCGCCCACCCCCCCAACCCCGTCCTTCTCCTAAAAGGCACATTGTCTGGTCTGCCCCTGATTGTCATGTAGGTCCGGTATCATTGTACAATAATTCTTATTACATTATTAATCTATTTGTCCACACAAATTCATGCCGATCAGCTGTATAAAGTTAGAAACTAATAAAATGCTTATGATCAAATAGTTGTATCAAAATTTCATGCCTATTTATGCATTTTTACAATCAAATGAGCAATTTACTAGTTACTACATGGCACAAGGTATAAAGTATAATCATAAATCAGTCGTCAAGATTAGAGATATCATGCATAGGGCTTGGATAGGCATAGTGATCGTATGAGCCTGGTTAAGATGATTCTTGCTGCATTTATGCATGGTGACCGGGTGAGGGTGAGGATACAAATATTGCCCATCTTCAATCCTCATTAGTTAGTGTCCTCAAATATAGACCATAGTAACAATGGCCCAAAATTGTTGCTTGCTGCCCTCCAGCATCTCCTGACTGTATCAGCCCATATGGGACAATAAATATAATGTGGGCAGTAACTGTTTCTATTAACAGACATGGCTAATAAGTCCGATATTTTGATCCTTGGTAAGAGGTATAGCAAACTTTTAAACTTTTTCCCATTCAGTATATTTTTTTTTTACATAAAATGTTTACAAAATAACATTTTAAAACCTCAAGAAGGGATGAAAAGGTGAAAGAACCAAAACATAAAAAATGCACAAAAGCTATAGTTTATAAACATCTAAAATAAGGTAGAAATGTTCCTTTTTTTAGCTGGCAATGATATTATAAATAGTATAAAGAATAGCAAACAGTAAAATAAGACAAAAACCAAAAATGAACAAAGAGCATGATTACTCATCCAAAGTGAAAGTTTACCAGCTAAGCAGTAGAGCATACATAATATTTGATAGTAAAAACCAAATGGATCAGATATGTAACAAGAGACAACCTCACAGAAGCACTTTAAAACATACTGAGCCGCCAAGAATTCCTGCAAAGAAGTTGGCCCTAACACGATGCGTAGAATGGAGTTCAAAGCAGGTATAGCATGTGGCTCCTCTCCAAGTACTTTAGTAGCAAGGACATCAAGATTTTGAGGGTGTCCGACAACCAAATTGCCAATACATCGCAGTGCCTGAGAGTAATAATAAATTTAAATCATCTTCAGTTATAAGTTCATATATTAGAACAGTGACACATAATTATTTGATGCGCCTCATAATAATTACATGATTGCTGCATAATTGCTTCAAGACTTTAGACTCAAGCATAACAAATGACCATCTCTTTCATATCTCAATAACAGCAAATTGAAAAAAAAAAAAAGGATTACATAAGCAGAAACAAATAAAGCATAAAAGCTTCTGAAGCATGGGTATGCAGCTTTTTTATCAAGGATAATAACACCTGCTATACGCTTTGTTAGGGGGAGAAAAACTAGATGCAAGGAAGATAATTGCTGCACATTTTTAATTCACTCCAAAGCAAGAAAACTTGTATTGCACAAAATAACTTTATAATCCATATTTCGTTTGTGCACACACACTGGAGAGAGAGAGAGAGAGAGAGAGAGAGAGAGAGAGAGAGAAGGGGGTTTGACATCCTCCAAACAGTTGCTTTTTAATTGTCCAGTAAATGTAATTTTTGGGCTCTTTGAACATTGACATCTAGTAGGAAATAAGCAAGCTATCATTAGAGTATGTTTTCCATGAATAACCCTTTGATATACATTGTCATGATGTTCACTAACAACTCGAGCTTTTTGTGTTTCTGGTTATTAATATGGTCAAAGCTGGGGGTGTCAAGTGATCAAAACACTAGGGACATGTTTCCGTCCACATGCGAAGCCACACACAAGGGGGGGCTATCAGGACCCTTTGATATAATTTATTCTATCATTCACTAACAGCTCTCTCTCTCAAATGGTATTGCTGGACTTGAGAATTAGAAGATGCTGTGACAATTTATCTTCCCTGTTTTACCAATTTACTGTTAAGCTGGATTTGAGATTCGTCAACATTAGAAGATGCCGTGATGATTTATCTTCCCTGTTTTACCAATTTACTGTTAAGCGCTATTTGGTTAAGTCTTGATACCCGAAGTAGCTGGGCATGCATAAATGGTAACTTAGATTAGGATGTTCGGAAACCTTTTTTTTTTTTAATTTGATGAGTGTTTGTGCTAGTCAATGGCTAACAATTATCGGTGTCAATCTCATCCCTTACTTTTCTCTTCCTCTCTTACCCTTTCTCACTTAGATTAACTCAACAAAATCAACTAAGTCTTCATGAGACTAGCATCTAGTGAGAATTTCAGAAAGTTTCAATTGATGCATATTAAATAGCATTTCCACAAAGTAACCACACTCCTGTCGTTGAATCTTGAATACAAGTTTTTTTTAAGCAATTCTTAAGCTCATTGTCACATTATAATATACTTTGAGCTGTCAAACAAAGCTCATTGTTAATGAAGTAATCCTTTTGGCAACCTTGAATCTGGAAGATACATATTTAATGCCCTGGGTAACTGAATAATTGAATGAGCTTCAATTCTTAGGTTCCTTGTAAATTTATAATACTCTCCCCATGCCAACCCAACCCAGAAAGAAAAAGGGAAATTACATCTTACCGAACAGCGGACAGCAACAGGAAGCCATTTGCTCTCAATGCCCAAAAATAAAAGATGGTCCAGGGTCTTCTTCTGCAGTTGTTAAAAGTGTTAAAAAGTTAGATGCACATCAATAAGTCGAAAAAATACAGCTAAAATGGTAAAATAAATAAATGATAAAAATAACAAGCACCTGGGCCAAGACTGTTTGGTTAGATAGCCTGTTGGTATTTTTTGCAGGTTCCATCTCCAGATCTCCCGTCAAGAGCAATCCAATGGTATTCAACGCACTGAGCAGATTTACTGTCTACTGGCATAGTGTATGTTTGGAAACAAGAATTCACCAGTCAGGGTTTAACTAAATATCTAGAGTAATAAAAAGATTATAGCAGCAGTTAAGAATGTAATAAGCAAAGAAAGTCACAATCCATTACACGTGTGGTTTACCTTTTGTTGTGTGAAACCATAGACACTACCTTGGCGAAGCTTCAAAATTGATATCAATGGCTCAAACCCAACAGTTTCCTTCAACAACATCTGCATCACACAAATGATATTGTTCTAACTACCAGATAAGTGAAATGACAATTGACTTCTTGTATTTCTTTTGAAATGAACACCAGGCATTTTTGAAAGCCCCGTACCTGATTGGATGTATTGTTACGAAGGAGATTGTTTAGCAACTCAAGACAATCCTGATAAATAAAATACGCATTGTTACCACCAATCCATTCACAAAGTCATGAAGTTAATCTTCAATGATAAAACATAGATCTCAAAAGGCATGACTCATACAAGATATAAGTCTCCAACTGCTTCAATTCGACCCCCAACCCAAAGCAACCCACAACGTCAATGTCTCAAACCTAACCCACAACACAAAACAGTAATTTCCATACAGCAACCCAGGAAAAAATTGCTGACAAGAATATAACCTCCTTTTTTATGAATGTTTCTTGTTACTGTAATCTAATTAAACTTCCAAGTAAATAAGGCAATGTTTCAGGTACACATCCACCATGGCACAACCACATGGCTGTATCAAATTTAAACACTCTGAATATCATAATATTCCCATGAATCCCAGGACAGATTTCAATGATTTTCTCGACACTGCATTAAAAATATATTGAACTGAACCAGATGCAAGGAAAGACCTGACAACGATCTAAAAGTAAAACAGGAGAGCACTACATGACTGTGCAAGTTAATGAAGCAGAATTGTTCACAAAACTTCAAATTAAACCTGAGAAAATGTTCAAATCAATAAAATGGAATCTGAAACCCAAGGGACTTTATTTTTATAACAAAACCCAAGGGACATTAATTTGTACATCCACAGAGATGTGGGGGACGAAGATCCAAAATTCATAGATCCTATGTTGGATCGAGCCCTTGACTTATTATTTGGATCAAGTTGACCCGTCTATCAGGTTTTTGATCGATCTTAATTGAGGCCCAATCAAACACAAGGGCTCAAATATGAATTTTAATGGGCTTAAATGGGTTCAAAAGTCCCTAAATTCAATGTAAGCCCAAAGCAAACTCAATTAAGTCCTAACCATGAAGGATCGACCCATAGTGTACCAATTTCTATAACAGTATAACACCACATATTGTACAAGTGGGACCCATGACAATTATGCTCCACAAAGTGGGACATCCAATGACTTCTAAAACCATTCCAATTGCAATTTTTGAGATTTAAACTAAAGAGACCCAAAGAAGGCATCCTTAGTTCAAGGCATGCTCAAAGGAAAGGAGATCCAAAAGAGGCAAGAGAGACTCTCTCCACATGGGATGTCCATGGGGGGTTATTGAATCCAAGCAACTTTTTAAAATCTAGTTCATTTCCTTCATTTTATCAATAGTTGGGCTTCGTAAAGATTTATTTATTATTTTCTTTAATTAACTAAATTAGATAGATGGCTAGGATTAAATATTGTCCCAAGGGTTTTGAGCTGCCTGCATCAAACACTATATAAATTACAAACAATAGAATGGGATGTCCAACCTGATGCTTGGGTTATTTTACTTCTTCTCAATAAAAGTGATCCATGGTGTGCACCTTCTCTTCTCTTCTTGAGTGTGTCTCCCAAGGATTGAAGATTGATCTAGTAGGAATTAGTGGTTTGGGGTAAGATATTTTCTACTTTTATCCAGTTTTCTTATTTAGTAGGAAAGGTTTGACTTCGAACCTTTGTTGGGTTTTTCTAATTCAATCAAAGTTATTTTCATTTGGACTCGTCACAAAATCCAACTGCCAATCGGGACCATGTCACCTATTAGTAAAGAGAGAGAGAGAGAGAGAGAGAGAGAACTCAAATTTCAAAGCTTTAAAGGAATCACCTGGACAACAACACCACCTTCTGAACCTCCTTCCTCTTTAATAATGGAAAAGATCTTGTCAAATGCACCCTCAAAAACTACAATCTTTTGAATTTCCTGAAATTTAACAAGGCCACCGGTCAATAGGAAAAGCATAAGAGTTTGAATGCATATCACATCCAATAAATATTCATAAATAGATGTGGAGATTTAGAAAATCACCTCAGCTTCACGAGTCAAGTGAGTAAGAAGTAACAAGGCTTCATTTCGTATAACCTGTCAAGCCAGTTTCAAGAAATTTGAGAACATCAACACGAGCAAAGAAAAAGCAAGCAAAGCAAAGGAAAAATCTATAAAATGATTTAAATGAAAAACAAGTCAATTGAAACATTATTTTAGAGGGGAAAAAAAGGAAAACTGACTTCTAGCTGATCAGGGCCGAATAATGGTTTCTAATATCAGATGATATTCTATATATCAGCTGTGATGGTGATCATACCTCACTATCTGCCCCTATCCCCAATATCAACCATGAGGGCTACTGAGTACCAATATCATCAGCAGTGGCTACTGCAAAAATTGAATTTTCTTTTTAATTTAGGGCAAAGATATTAGAGGTGAAGATCCACAAGGGGCCATCAAATGCTCTCTCATATGAAATAATTACCCAACAATCAACTTAGTCAATTAAATCCTAGGTAAATGGTGGTCCCATTTAAGCTACACCTAAAACATTTCACTCAAAACCTCTTTAATACAACTACTCACGAATAATCTACTTTTGTGTGAATTCCAAGGAATTCAAAGAATTTAATACCAAGAACACAAGAGTACTCACTCTTAATGCTCCATAGTACCAAATATAGCATGTTTCTTTGTGGTTTTTACTTTGTGGGGCCTAATTATTATTACCAATTATAATACGGCGAGTAATGGGAAGGCTTCGTTATGGACAAATGAAGCAGCATACAGAGACAACGTATTAAAGATCAGAAGAGCAACTCAAAGCTAATGCATATATGAGTATCATTTTAGAGTTTAGATAAAAAGAAACAAGCTTAGAATGACATTAAAACCCCTCGCACCTCTCCAATTCAATCATTATACTTATACATATTCAAGTCAACAACTTAGAAAAAAATAGCAAGACAGCACCTGTATGACTTTGGGGGTCCACTACATACACTTAGATTGCGACCTAATGGGAAAAAATGATTCTAGAATTTTCCAATATTCTGAACTTTTAGGATATTTTTGTAGGTTTTCTGGGGTCAAACTAAAACTAACAACATGATATCATGACAGCTGTGAATGCTATGTATTCTTGTGACGTATCAGTTCTTCAAATCAACAGCAATGCCCCCCTAAACCATGATTGTAAGCTATTGTTGTATCTGACCATTATCATTGATTTATTAAGTTGGGAAATGCATCTCATTAGTTGCTTATCTTCAAGGAGTGGTCCTGCTAGCAGCTCAGGCATATTAAAAGCTCAATAATTTTTTAGAGTGCTCCAATCCGAGGCTAGTTAAGTGGCAAAGCCTTTTGATGGAGTTCCATCTTCCATGATGCTACATAATGAGGAGACCCAATAGATATATAGTCCTATTTCCTGAGAATAATCTTTACCTTCAATATTAGAATTGGGAGTTTCGAATAGACTATCAAAAGTTCAAATGGTCAATGTTAATTTTCCCCAACACCAAATGTTGAATGAACTATTCTTTTCCAAAAGCTCCCCTCCTGAATAGTATTGTTGAATGACGAGATGATTGACCATATGGTCTATACTTTATAGACTTGACAAGAAGACCGCAAGAAAGTAACTTAGCCATTGTCTCTCACAAGACCAAAACCTTTCTTATTATCTTTTTTGTTTTTTATTCTAAATAGTAATGAGTAACTTTTTTTTTTGTTTTTTTGGAAATGGAACTTGTATGAGTAACTTTTATTAGAAAGTAAAATGCTGGAATGGGGGCCAATTAATGGTGCCACGTTACTTGGTGCAACTCCATGAATCGAAAGATCGGAATCCAGTAAACTCTTGTCATTGAGACCACAAATACCCTCATTCAAGCCTTACTCGCTACCTCCCCTGCAGTAGCTAAACTGTCTTAAACCATTCATTGGTTCCTTTCCATCAAATTGATCAAAGAACAACTGCCCATAAAATATTCCATTGACTTGATAACCCGAAGCGCCATTATTACACAAGAATCATAACTGTGTCTAGCATTACCTACCATACTCAACACAACTTGAAAATGTAATCCCATGAACCGCTTTTGCAAGGGAACAATGAATGCAAAGGCAGGGGCAGTCCTTTGCCTCCTAGAGACATTAAAATAAAATAAAATAAATACAAGCATTCATAATGACCAGTGGTTCCTGTCCCAAAGATTATCCATTATGAGAACCTTTTCCAAAACTGTTGTCCATTAAAGGATAATACTCTAGGAGGTGCTCTTTATCTTCCATAAATAACCCCACCCTTTCAAAGACTCACTTTGGCCCTTCAAGTGTTCATGAAAATAATTTGACAGAGCACATACCATCTTTAGATGACCTTTAAATGTGAGAACCAACACTACCATGCGGCACACACGCTGGAGGAAAGAAGAGCTGGAAAAACAATGACAAACCTCATCCCAAAGACTTCCCCCAATTTTTTTAATTATTAAATGGTCACTGGTTTTTTTAACCATAGCATACCTACTAATATGATTAAAACAGGAAAAAGGGATTACAAGGCCTACACATCTCAATTCTCAATCAGTTACAAATTTTTGAAGTGCTAAAAAGACCACAGTATTCCCTACTCTCTCCAACTAATCTTGACAATCCATTGGATTCATTGATCCCAGGGAAAAAGTAGGACAAGCTTCAGTAAGTGACACATGAGCAAACCAATAATCCTCCTAAAATCTAATGTCTCCCATCAGGCACTTTGTAACCAAACTATAAGATAGTAACCTCTGGAGCAACCAAGCAATTGTGCCAACCTGGCAATCAAGGATAATTATTGTTTTCCATAATGCAAATCCTCTACAGAGTCCACACCCAGCTACCAAAGACACTTGCTCAAACAAAGCTGAGTTGACATTCTTGAATGAAAGGATACCCAGACCTCCTCAGACCAGTTTACATACAATGTCACAAGCAATAGACATTTGTGGTGCTCTTCCACCAGATTATTCTGTAGGCAGTCCGTAGTATCTTCTCAAGATATTTGATCATGCCCAGTGGGCAGCTAAGGACCAACAATAAATAAATACATAAATGAAATAAAGGCTCTAGCAGCCATGAAAAGACCCTCAACAAAGCAATTCGAGGTAGTTACAGGTAAATCTATAAATCCACATTCATTGTTTTCTTTTCCTCCATAAGCTTTAAATTTTATATAAAATGATTTTTACAGAATCAAATATATTACTTCGAGCCTTTCCACAATTGAACTCTTCTAATGCAGCGCTCTTTACTTCAAGGAAAACATTTTAAGATAGTTTTACTACAGGAGCCCTGCTCTATGAATCATAAATTCATACAAAGGTTATGGATTTCCTTTGTCCTAAATTAGGCATCTGACAGCTTTAGATGGCATGGAATACAATTTCTCAGAGAAAGCTTGATTATGTATTAATTTTCAAATGATTAGATCATCAACCAAGTTGTGCAATGTATAGCTACAGCCATGCTTTCTGTTCTAATAGAATGGGGATAAAAGAAGCTCATGCAGCCATTAAAGAGCATCTATAACACATTTCCAAGTTAGTTAATTTCGACATATATATCTCCAAATTTGCATTCTTTCAGCTTTTTCCTCAATAAGCCTTTCATCTTTTTAAATAAGAAGTTTTTGAAAAACAAGTATATGAGCTTAAATCAATCTAAATTGAATTGTACTAAGCCCATGTCTGGCATCTCTATTTTTTCCCGCTACTTCTCTAAATCTCTAAAGTGGGTAGATGTTTGGAAAAATAGACTGTTTGATGGGGACATCATATCAAATTCCCCAAAATCATTCAAAGTTTATCAAAGAAGAAAGCGCAGGGCAGCGGATCAAGCTCTAATCTGGTTGGATGATCAATTTCTGTGATGATGTAATGGTTCGCATAAGGCCCGAGCAATTCTCGCAGGGAATTGCCAAGAAATTACAGGCTCGCAGTACTGGTCCATACAAGATTTTGAAAAGATTGGGTCCTAATGCATATGTGTTGGACATTCCTTCCGATATGGGCATTAGTTCCACTTTCAACATTGAAGACCTTGTTCCTTTTTATGGACCCACACCATCCCCCATTGAACCATACGCTATTTCTTCTCCTTTCCCTAATTTTGAGCCAGCATCCTTCTCTCACCTTCCGCAGCCGACCCCACCTCCCAAAACTAAAGCTCAGTTGAAGGATGTAGCAGAAGACATATTGGATGACCAATTGGTCTCCACCAAACACGGGGGCATTCAAAAATTTCTTGTCAAGTGGAAGGATCGGCCTCAGCATGACAACACACGAATCACCAGGACTGAGCTACAGCGCATTGATCCAGATCTTCTTGAGCGCTACGATAGTTTCATCTCACCAGAGGTGCGATTTTCGCAGCTGAGGGGAAATGATGGGGACATCATATCAAATTCCCCAAAATCATTCAAAGTTTATCAAAGAAGAAAGCGCTGGGCAACGGATCAAGCTCTAATCTAGTTGGATGATCAATATTTTGACATTGATCGTGAAGAAAATACAAATCCACCGTTGGATTGTCTTTCGGAGGAGATCCGACGGTTGGATTTCGATTGATCACGATGGCGGAGCATCGACGGCCCATGTGCACAATTACAGTGAAGGCCCCACATAAGGAAGTGTCACATGGATTGAAGAAAGTTGAGGGGTCCTTAGATTTAATTTGTTTGGGCCCATGGTTTAATTTGTTTATGTCATTGGGTCCCATGATTTAATTTATTTAGTCTCATAATCTCTTGAATTGATCCCTTAGTTTAATTATTTGTTGGTTTGGTCCCATGTTAATTCTTATTAGTGTCTATTAGTGAAAAGGGACCCGTGTCTTGTCTATGTAATAAATAAGAGAGAGAAAGGGGGACCACCATCATAATGAAAAAAAAAAAAAACAACAAAAAGGGATGTGCGCAAGATGGACTTGCGCATGAATCCCAATGTGCGCAAGTCCCTCTTGCGCAAGATCCCCCCCCCCCCCCTTTTTCTTCTCTTTCTTCCTTTCTTGTCTTATTCTTATTTCTTTTCCTTTTTTGGATGGAGAGGCCTTTAAGTCTAGATCTAGGTCTTTTCCTCCATTATGATGCATGTAAGAAACTGATTTTGGAATAAGAAAAGGAGCTTCTTCTTCTTCTCCACTTGGTTTGCAAGCCACCTTCTTGCCAGCCACTACTAACGCCTCCTGTGATTGGAGTTTGGTGAGAGCCCAACAAAGGTCTTCTACTCTTCTCTTCCTGAGCATTTTCTAGCCACCACAAGATTACAGATCTGCTGAATATAAACTGAAATCAGCAACCCAGATCTGAACTTGAACACCTTGGCCTTGTTTGTTTGATGAAAACCCCTTTATTCGCAAATCAAGCCCTAAGTGTTGGAAGTTCCGCCTTCCATTAAGATCCACTTCGCAAATCTGAAGAACTATTACTACGGGATCTGTAATAAAGGGTTTAGATCTATGGCTGATCCATCCCTTGGAATTAATTGACTGTTGGTAATGAGCCAGATCTGAAATTTCTGCATTAATTAATTAATTTTCTAATTTCAGCACTTCAATTAAATTGCATTAGGCTAGGTTGTCCTTCGTCCTGCATCACTGTTTGAAAGCTATTTACAACCTCTACCAACTTTAGAGAAGTAGAGGCAATGCCTCTTTTTTCACAGCTCCTTCATGAGGCAGTTGAGAAAGAAGGGGGGAAAAAGCGGCACTGATACACTTGATTGGGTGTTGTGAACGCCCAAACCGTTTTTTTTATTATTATTATTATTATTAAAAAAAGACTGGGTAAATCAAGATCCAAACCATTGGAAATGTTAACAAGAACAAACAAGGCTATGGGACCAAATTTCAGCCATTGGATTATCACCAATCTCAGGATATGTGCAAAAAAGTGAGCCATTGGATATTATTTTTGAATTTAGTGGGCCCTACCACAAAATCCAAACCGTTAGGTCTCTTTGGAAGGCTGAACAAGGCTATGGGGTCAATTTGCAAGACTTGACGCCTTGTGGATCTCGAGAAATTTGTGAACAAATATCAACCATTCAAACAACATGCTCAATTTTGGATCGGTCCATAGGCAGTCCCTTTTTCTCTTTTATTTATTATTTTCGAGACAATAAATCATGATCCAAACGTTAAAAATGTTTATAAGGTCAAAGATCACTAGGAGACTAAATTTCAACTGTTGGATTCTCACCAATCTTGAGATATTTGCTAAAAAAAGTAGACTACTTGATATTATTTTTTGAAATCTATAGGCCCCAAACACAAGATCCAAACCATTAGATCCTTTTGGAAGGATGAACATAGCTATGGGGTCGAATTTCAATGCTTGATACCTCGTAAATCTCAAGAAATTTGTGAAAAACTTTCAACTAGTGATTTAAAAAAAAAACCTATTTAAATTAGGTCCTTGCACTACTAAAGACATGTTTTTATTCTAGCCTCTTTCTTTAATGGCCCTATTTTGAATGGGTCTATGAGAAAAAGAGTAGAAATACCAAACAAGCCCTAAACCACCAAGCCTCTTTACTTTCAAGAAGACTCAATATGCTCAATACCTTAATGAATCATAATAACAATAAAGATTTCATTTGTCCTACAAAAGACATGTAGAAATTCTAGATATAGAATTTATTCCAAGGTGAAGCAAGCTAAAGGGGGAATGCACATCTCCAGAAAGGAAGAAAAGCACCCCAGATTGTGAAATGCAACTTTACTAGGCCATCGGCCTCATCATTCAAACAACTTTCCATAAAGAAAATCTGTTTCATCTTAAAAGTTGGGATTTGCAAAATATAACGATGAATGTTAATCAGTCAAATTTGCTGCTACTGGTGGTGGTGCTGCTGATATCTTTGAAGGAGAAGCAAAGGAGAAAGACACCACAATTTTGACTGAAAAAAAAAGATCTGGTGACTTCCCAGTAATAACACAAATGCTACAGAATCTATAAAAGCAAACCCAAAAAATAAGGTTATAAAATCATATCCAGAAATAATTGTTTTGAGTAGAGAAAAGCCCGTAGCACTGTTAGAAAGCGCTCAACTCAGTGGCACAACCACAACGGGTTGTAGGCTCAAGTCATGTCACCATTCAAAAATTATATTATTATTTTCATTAATTATATAGGAAACAAAAAAACCAAACCCACACCTCACGATCCATTAGCATGTCCATAAGCCTAGTTATTCCCCGAGGAGTGGCAAGAATTGCTTCTTGTAATCTGAAAACAGAGGTCAGAAAATTTAGACCAAGAAATCTGAACATATGCAGGTCAGAAAAGGTACATGAAAATAAAAGGGAAAAAAAAAGAAAGGAATGCTAAGATCACATTAAAGAAATTGAAAAGAATACCTATTGGGTGAATGGCTAAGAAGGGCAGTCAAAATTTGAAGCGTATAATATCGAACATAGAAATCATCCTCCGACTGCCACAGTTTCAAATCAACAAAGGGAAGAATGCATATAGAGCAATAGCTAAATGCACACACAAGCGCATGCACACACGCACACAAAAATAAAAAGTGAAAAAGAAAAACTCACCAACAGGCTTAGTAGAAGAGAAATGCTTCCCATCTCTCCAGAAAGCATATCAGAGTTCATTAGAGTGGGTTGAATCTCATTCTTCGGCCCACGTACATGAGTAATGGGAGTCAAGGCACTTACAAGAGTCTCCAGTGCACCTCGAACCTACATACATCACATGTCCCACTGGTAAACAAGATGATCATTCCAGGTATTTCTTGCACATTACCATTAAGTAACAGAACATAAGTTCAGAAGTAGAATTGTTAATGGAAAAAGGAATCCAGTGGCAACAGCTAAAAGAAAAAATAAACTATAAATGAAAGTTCCTTTTTTATTTTTGAATGGTAACTATACATGAAAATAAACAATTCACATGTCATTACCCATTTCCTATTGATTACTGAATGAGAGGTTGAGACATGGTTATACCATGTTTTCTATTATTAGTGACTTCATAACATAGTTAAGTAATACAACATAGTTAGGTGATACAATATGCAGTAAATGATTCATGAGACATCTTATTTTCAACATGTCTTGTTTTCATATGCATTTATGCAAAATTGTTCAAGGAATGCAAGAAAGGGAAAGCAAGAGGTTTTGCCTGTTGCAAGAGCAAAGAGCTTTTTTAAGTAACGAACATTAATACACTAAAACTATATCATATTTATAAAGTGCCATTTCCCACCAACTCCACCCCCCGCCCTTGTGTTAGACCTTGCACATATAAAAGGTCAATGGTAACTCCAGAGCCAAAAGGGAAAAGCATCAAAATTGAAATGTGACATTTTAAGATCTTCTAACTGATGTTGATCAATCCTAGAATTAATCAAACCAAAACTGAGTGGAAGCTATCAACTAATTATAAGCCAGCCAGCAATAGCTAGATCAGCTAACGTTTTAAGTGAACCTTCAACACAAAAGCATGATCACTAGAACAGGTTAGACTAAAAGGGAAGGAAGTTGACCCTCAAAGGGATTGTGAAACATGTAAAAATCCAGCATATAAGTTTCCACAAAAAGATCTTCTTCCATTTCTTAAACTCCTAACTATCGACCTATACATCCTTATGAAAGCCTTATCCCAACTATGTGGGGTCATGCGGTTAGCTACAAGAATAATGTCTCCCCATTCCAGCCCATCCTAGGCCAAATCCTAGGATAGGTTGTACTTCTTCATATGTATCCTAACCACTTCATCAATGTCCTTTTTGGCCTACCCCTTTTCCTTGAGGGGGTCATCAACCTACAAAAAAAGATTTTTCCTTATCAACATCATTGCTAGCCTATATTGGACATGTCCAAACCATCTCAAACGAGTCCCTTAGTTTATCACTTATTAATGCTGCCCCTAAATTGATACAGGCCAAATCCATGATTGGCCAGCCCATTAGGCCCAAAACCAACAAGGTCTAGCAGTGAAGATTAGTTTTTATTATTAAAAGGAGTCTGAAGCAGCGCAGGGAAGAAGATTAGCCAACAGGTTAATCTCCACGCCAAAAGGCTTAGAGATAGAATGTTTAGGTGATTCACCAAAGACAAACAAAATTCTCTCAACTAAGAACCAAACTCAGCCTCTTTATTCAATATCAATGTCTATGTATATATCCCATGAAGAGAGATTACATTTTTATTTATAGTTAACATACTTTCTAACTAAAGAAATAAACTAATTCAAATCAAATAAGAAGTCCAAAATGAAACATGACTGGATTTGCCAAATATTAAGAAAGCAACTAAATCAACTACTAATAATAGAATCTACTCTAATCTATAAGGCCTTATTGGTCTTCGGCCCAATAGCTGGCTAATCATGGATCTGACAAATTCATGATCACAAAAAGAGTTTAAATATACTCTTGATGACAAATTCACGATCACAAAAAGAGTTTGAATATACTCTTGAGAATGCAATAATTTTTGTGTATTTTTCTATGGAGATTGTACATCATTATATAGGTATTTACATGCCTATAATCTAGGCTCTAAGAAAGGAAAACCATCTAATTGTATCAATCACTAATCTAAGTTAAGAAAGCAACTAATTACAACAATTGTTATTCTAAGAAAGGAAAGCTAAAGCTGTCTCAATATTGACCAAATCAATTCCAGCTGTCTCAATATTGACCAAATCAATTCCAGCTGTCTCAATATTGACCAAATCAATTCCACATGAGATATAACATTGATGGGGTTCGGGCCTTGGGCCTTGGGCCTGTTTAACACCCCCCCTCAAATTGATGCGAGAGAATCAACAAGCATCAATTTGTCAACCAAGAACTGATGGCGTGGTCGCGGAAGGCCTTTGGTGAGAATATCAGCAAGTTGAAGGTTAGTGGAGACATGTGGTAGGCTGATGACATTACGTTTAAGCTCATCACGGATGAAGTGACAATCAACCTCGATGTGTTTAGTACGTTCATGAAAAACCGGATTTTAAATAATCCGAATAGCACTGATATTATCCGCATAGAGGGGGGTAGCTCCTGCTGCTAAAAAACCAATGTCAGAAAGCAAACTACGGAGCCAAAGAATTTCGGAGCATGCAGCAGACATGGCGCGGTACTCTGCCTCAGTAGAGGATTTGAAAACTTTATCATGTTTCTTGCATTTCCAAGAAATGAGACTATCACCTAAAAACATGCACCATCCAGTTGTCGATCTGCGAGTATCCAGACAACCAGCCCAATCAGCATCTGAATAAGCTTTGAGAGTCAAAGGATTGTTGGATGGAAAAAACAACCCACAAGTCGGTGTGCGAATAAGGTACCGAATGATGCGGCGAACAGCAGCCAGATGAAGGTGACGAGGAGCAGTCATGAACTGACTCATCAGGGTGACCGCATAAGAGATATCGGGTCGAGTGATCGTGAGGTAGATCAAGCTCCCAACCAACTGGCAATAGGCAGTAGGATCGGAAAAAAGATCACCTTCTTCGCGACTGAGTTTGACATTCAGTTCGACTGGCGTATCAACAGGAGCAGAAGCAGTAAGACCAGCCAAGGCGATGAGATCAATAGTGTATTTGTGCTGATTGAGAACTATACCTGTAGGCGATTGATGAACTTCAAGACCGAGGAAATAGTGGAGAGGGCCAAGATCCTTCATTTTAAATGACTCACGAAGAGACGCTTGGAGCTTCTGAATCATTCCGCCATTAGGACCGGTAATGACGATGTCATCAACATAGACAAGGAGTATAGTGATCCCGAATGGAGCATGCTGTAAAAATAGAGAAGGATCATATGCGCTTGGATGAAAATCCAAGCGGAGAAGAGCAGCTTGAAATTTCTCAAACCATGCGCGAGGAGCTTGTTTCAGACCATAGAGGGAGCGACGAAGTTTAGCAACCATACCAGTGCCGGATAAGCATCCCTGAGGCAAACGCATATAAACATCTTCTTTGAGATCACCATGGAGAAACGCATTTTTGACATCCATTTGATAGAGAAGCCAAGATTGAGATGCAGCAACAACAAGAATAGTGCGGACGGTGGTCATCTTGGCAACCGGAGCAAAAGTCTCATCATAATCAATGCCATATTCCTGCCGATTTCCAAGAGCAACAAGACGCACCTTACATCGATCTAATGAGCCATCAGATTTCAACTTGAGAGAAAAAACCCACTTACAGCCAATAGGTTTGACACCCACAGGAGATGGTACAATATCCCACGTATAATTGTGCGCTAACGCATCTAATTCATCTTGCATAGCCTTGTTCCAACACGGATCCTGCACAGCATGAGAATATGATTGTAGAATGGAAGAAGAAGACAAAAAGGCCATTAAGGAAGTATGTGAGAACCCATAACGGTCTGGCGGTACCGAAATCCGAGTGGAGCGACGCAGTGAAGTATGGCCGGAACCGGATCCCGGAGGAAGATCAGGAGGGGGATCACTAGTAGGCGTTGTGCTCTGCCGTCTGTGATACACAAAGGTAGGATTAAAACGAACAACTGACGAGTCTTCAGAAAAACCAGGTAATGACACAAAAGAGGAGTCAGGAGGATCAATATGTGTTTGAAAAAAATACTGATGTTCAAAGAAGACGATATTCCTAAAGGTACGGAAACGACGAATGTGAGGATCATAGCAAAGGAACCCTTTCTGAAAGGGTGCATAACCTAAAAACACACACTGAGCTGATTGTGCCGTGAGTTTTGTCCTCTCAGAAGGAGGCAAGTGCACAAAACAAATGGAGCCAAAAACATGAAGATCATCATAAGATGGAGCAGTTTTGTACAAACGGTAACATCGGCTTTGATTTTCAATGGAGGTGGATGGCATACGATTGATAAGATGAGCAGCCGTAGCCAGTGCCTCAACCCAAAAACGAGTAGGAACCGATGATTCCAGAAGAAGGGAACGAGTGACATCAAGGAGATGTCTATTTTTTCTTTCAGCGATTGCATTCTGCTGGGGAGTATAAGGACAAGATCTTTGAGAAATAATGCCTTTGTTTTGCAAAAACTGCTGAAACTCAGAGGACATATATTCCCCGCCTGAATCAGATCTCAAGATTTTAATGCAGGTGGAAAATTGATTTTCAACATAAGCCAAAAATATTTTAAAAATATTAAAAACATCAGATTTTGAATGCAAAAAGTAGACCCATGTGAACCGACTGAAATCATCAATAAAGGGCACAAAATATTTATAGCGACCGTGGGAAAGAGTTGGGGCAATTCCCCATACATCACTATGAACTAACTCAAAACACTGAAAAGTGTGTGAAGTGGAATGAGGAAACGGAAGAGTTTTGCTCTTTCCCATTTTACAAGTAGCACAATCAAAAGGCACACAAGAAGATAAACCAAGAGATTTATTTAATAAACCAGAATTTAACATAAGGGACAAGGCCTTGGAATTAGGATGTCCGAGTCTATTATGCCACAACCGGCAATTATCTCTAAGAGAAAAACAAGACACATTATCGGCAAATTGATTCCTAGAAATTTGAGAAAGATCTAGCGGAAACAAGCGTCCACACTTAGGCCCCCTCGCGATCTCCTTCCCAGACATCTGGTCCTACACAACACAACCAGAAGAAGAAAAAGAAATGTTACAATTATTTTCAACAAGTTGTCCAACTGATAATAGATTGGAAGTTAAATTAGGACAGAGGTAAACATTTCTCAATGGGATGGGACCAGGGATATCTCCGATAGCAGTAATGAGAACATGACCGCCGTCAGCAGTTTGTATTTGAAGATGGCCATTGTAACTTGTCAGATTGGAGAAAGGGGTGTGGGAATACGTCATATGATTAGACGCCCCGGAATCAAGGAACCAAGTAGAAGATGAAGGTGACTTACCGGAGAGACCAAAGGCAGAGAGGGCATTGATAATCATTTGTTGAACCAATTCAGGAGTGAGAGATGATGAGGGCCCAGGCTGTGTGGGTGCAGATGTAGGAATAGGCATAACCGAGGAAGCCACATATGCGTGTGGAATCTGAGACTGTGAATTATGATACTGCGGAACCGGATATTGTGGAGTCTGATACTGTGTTGACGGACATGGTGGACGGCGGCGACATTCAGAGATGATATGTCCTGACTTTTTACAGTAACTACAGACTTTCTGTTTGCATTGAGATGCAAGATGCCCAAATTTCTGACAACTGTAGCATTGGGTTTTGCTCAAGTCTCGAGGCGGAGGCTGAGAAGTTTTATTGGCCGAGAACGCCACTGAATAGGTTTCAGTCTTTTGTTGAGCAATATGAGCTGAGGTCGTAAGGCGTTGTTCCTCTCGTAAGAGTTCATTCAAGCAGGCATCCAATGAAAGTAAGGGCGTCCAATTCATTAGGGCAGAGCGGACACTTTCATATTCATTACGCAGTTTCATCAAAAATTAATCTCGCTGACTAGAAGCCTGAAGGTCTTGGATTACTGTCAACACATTGTCATCCACATCCGCATACTTAATACTATCGTATTCCGACCACAGTGTACGGAATCCAGAATAATAATCTTGTACTGACAAAGTCCCTTGTGTATATTCAGCAATTGCACATTCAAGATGGAATTGACGTGCAGAGTTATCTTGATGATATACTTTCTTCAAATAGCCCCACATGGCTTTAGAAGTAGAGTAAGGCTTGAGATTCATTATCAGATGGGGCTCAACGGATCCCGGAATCCATGATTTGATTTTGGCATCTTTAGTATGCCAAGAAGAGATCTTTTTCTCATCCTCAGTGGGTTTAGGTTCCGTGCCGGAAACAAATCCCCACAATTCCTTGGCTTCGAGGTATGTTTGAAATTAGAAAGACCAGGCAGGGTAATTCTTTCCCGTAAATTTAATCAACGTGACCTCAGATTTTTCCATTGCAACGGTCCTGATAAAAACAATATAAATTTCTGGTAAATCTTGAGAATGAGTAAAATACCAACCTTGAGTCTCTGAAAAATTCTTGAAAAATCACTAATATACTTAGAAATATGAGGCGACCATGACTGGGTGATTTCTGAAACTGATTTGATCGATCAACAGTGGGCCACTAACAGAATATCTTTGACGCAGGAAGAAGGTATCGCTGGCACTGTGCTGCAGGAAACTTCTTGAAAATAGATCCTGAATCTATTTGTTGCACGAGAGAGACTTATTCTCTCTATCCCTATTCCCTCAAGGCTTTGGAAGATGTCTAAGATCAAGACTGCCTTGATCCTTGCTTTGATACCATGACAAATTCACGAACACAAAAAGAGTTTGAATATACCCTTGATGACAAATTCACGATCACAAAAAGAGTTTGAATATACTCTTGAGAATGCAATAATTTTTGTGTATTTTTCTATGGAGATTGTACATCATTATATAGGTATTTACATGCCTATAATCTAGGCTCTAAGAAAGGAAAACCATCTAATTGTATCAATCACTAATCTAAGTTAAGAAAGCAACTAATTATAACAATTGTTATTCTAAGAAAGGAAAGCTAAAGCTGTCTCAATATTGTCCAAATCAATTCCAGCTGTCTCAATATTGACCAAATCAATTCCAGCTGTCTCAATATTGACCAAATCAATTCCACATGAGATATAACATTGATGGGGTTCGGGCCTTGGGCCTTGGGCCTGTTTAACAGGATCTGGCCTACATCAGTTCTCCCCCTCTTGGAGGTGAACTCGTCCTCGAGTTCTGTAAATATCCATAGGGGTTGAAATTCATTCGAACGGACTTCTGTCTTGTCTTTAGATCCACATTTTCATGACATGGATTGAAAGCTTGTTGCAGTCTCTTCCTCCATGTAATAGTAGATCGGAATGTTCGCGACTGTTGGTTTTTACATGGAGCTTAGATGTGTGAACAGACTAGTAGATGCTTCAAGTGTTGATAGTCAAATATCCATATGTGATCTCTAAAGATGAAGTAAATGTGGGGAACTTTAACAACCTGAACTGCTTGTGAGATAACTAGAACAATGAATTTCATTATTGGCGTCCTAATTGGAATTTCTGGAAAAGGCAAAACAATCAATTCTCTTGGATGTTCAATGTCCGCTTATACGTCAACTTGATGTACCTTTTGCTTCTCACTTGAAGTTGTAATGAGATCTTTATTTCCATGAATGGGCTTTTCAACATCATCATTAGAATTTGTTTCCTCTTTGTGTTCATCTTTTGACTCTTCAATTAATGGTGAGGAGGTAGATGAAGAGGTTGCTGGTTGTAATAGAAGAAGGTCAACATATCGTCCTTTCCAAGAGAAAGAATAGATATTCTTCTCTTTATCATATTGCACGTTTTGATCAAGAAGCCATGATTGTCCCAAAAGAATATGAGCGATGTTCATGGGAATTACATCACACCAAATTTTATCTTCATATACACCAATCTTGAAAGATACTAGACATCTATGAGTTACAGTAATAACAGAAGCATTAGACCATGTAACTTCGTAAGGCATTGGAAGAGTCTCTGTAGGCTAATTGAGTTTGTCAATAACATATTGTGCCACAAAATTGATAGTACTGTCATGATCAATAACTAGATTAGTTAATCGGTCTTCACACCTTTCTCGCGTCCGGAATACTATAGTCTATTTTCACTCTTTGTCTTCCTTTTCATTGGTGGTGAGAAGTCTACGAATGACAAGGGTGTGAGTATCTTCTCCTTCAAATTTTGTTTTCATCAGATGATCTCTCGTTCGTCGCGGAGAATGTGTTTTCTCACGCTTAACTTGTTGTAGGTGGGGCCATTGAAGCATGTGCTCAACATGAATTGCTTCCTTATATGCTTCATGTACATTGTTGCAAGGTTTCATCTTCTCAAGAATGTCTGACTTCAAACCTCCGATAAGCGACTCAAATCATGCAGCTCATTTGGTTCCAAGTCACAAACTTGGTACAGTCTCGAAAATTGATATAAATATTCATAAACTGTCGAATCTGCCTGTCTGAGATTGAGGAATTGCTCAAAGTGGATCTTATTTGCAAAATACCAATCTCCATATTTGTACTCATACAACATGCTTTGAAATTCATCACATGGTCCAAAGATTTGCATATTGACTTTGCTACAAGAGATTCAAAATCTTCTGAATGCTCAAAATTGACTGACCTAATGGCTTGATCTTGTTGACAAAAATACGCAAGTGAAGATGAAGCGTGAATCAGACTAAAATATCATCTTTTGAGAAGCAATGGCTGAGATCAATTAATCCAAAAAGACTGGATTATTTTTGCTGGGCCCACTTATATATATTTTGTACTACTGTGGATCTGAACTTGGGTCGGGCTTAACCTCAATGAAGCCCAAAAGTTGGCCCGGTTTCTGTCATGTGCAAGGAACACATGGGCTCCTCGGGATTGATGCGTCGACAAAAGAAAACAAGAAATGGGTTTAAACCCCTCTTCAATCTCTGCTTAGCTTCGGCAGAAAATACAAGGGAGAGGAGAGTGTTGTTGCTACTGCTGCTGGCGATGGTGACGGTTGGAAGCGCTAGGGTAAGCGTCGCTCAGTGAAGATGATGTCGATGACGTGCAGCAAAAAAGCAAGCGGCAGGCGGTTGGTGAACGGTACATCCTCTCCTCATCTCTCTCGTTCTCTCTCCTCTTTTGTTTTTGTTTTCTCTGTTGGGTTGGGTTTCTGTTAATGGTTGCGTTGGAGAGGGGATGAGGGTTTTGGGATTTGGGTACGGGATTTGCGAAGATGTGGTTTCAGGAAGTGGGTTCGAGAGAGGGGGTTTTGGTGTCGGGAAGTGGGTACTTGGGGGTCGGATAGATTGTCGTGGGATGGGGGAGATGTGGATGAAGGAAAGAATAGCAGGATGGGTTTGAGCTTGGCGTTTGGTTAGGGCTTGAGATAGAGAATGCTGGTGGGGTATTGTAGGGGATTCCGGCGAGGAGATGAGGTCGAGGAAGGCTTGGGGTGGGATTTCAATTTCGAGTGAAGGCTCTGTCGAGAGGGATGGGTGTGGGAGTGGGTTTTGGTCGTTTTGCAATAACAATAAGGACTGATGATGGTGGATGATGACGGACGATGACTGGTGGATGATGACGAACGAACGGGGAAAGGATGCGTTACCTCGAATCGGCGATCAAACGGACAGTGATCCGAGATTGGATCTTCGCTCTGATACCAATTGAAGCAGTGCAGGGAAGAAAATTAGCCAACGGGCTAATCTCCAAGCCAAAAGGCTTAGGGATAGAATATCTAAGTGACTCACCAAAAGACAAACAAAACTCTCTCAACTGAGAACGAAACTCAACCTCTTTATTCAATATCAATGTCTATATATATCCGATGAAGAGAGATTACATCTTTATTTATGACAAACTCACGATCATAGAGAAGAGATTTTGAATTCTCTTGAGAATGTATTAATGTATGTGTCCTTCTATTGAGATTATACATCAATATATATATCTTTACATGCCTTTAATCTAGGCTCTAAGAAAGGAAAACTCACTAATTTACATCAATTAGGATTCTAAATTAAGAAGGAAGACTAATTACAGCTAATTACCTTTAATCTAGGCTCTAAGAAAGGAAAACTCACTAATTTATATCAATTAGGATTCTAAGTTAAGAAAGAAGACTAATTACAGCTAATTACAGCAATAGTATTCCAAGGAAAGAAGGCTCCTCTTTTCAGATGGGCTCTTTTCAGATGAGCTTTCAGATGGGCTCTTTTCAGATGGGCTTTGGGCCTATGTAACACCCCCCTCAAATTGATGCGGGGGAATCGACAAGCATCAATTTGGAAACCAAGAACTGATGG
Organism: Sextonia rubra; assembly: GCA_037013555.1. Classification (NCBI taxonomy): domain Eukaryota; kingdom Viridiplantae; phylum Streptophyta; class Magnoliopsida; order Laurales; family Lauraceae; genus Sextonia; species Sextonia rubra. Next base: position 132,148,115 of record JASUAD010000001.1, read on the forward strand.
CGCGGTCGTGGAAGGCCTTTGGTGAGAATATCAGCAAGTTGAAGTTCAGTGGAGACATGTGGCAGGCTGATGACATCACATTTAAGCTCATCACGGATGAGGTGACAATCAACCTCGATGTGTTTAGTACGTTCATGAAAAACCGGATTTTCAGTAATCCGAATAGCACTGATATTATCCGCATAGAGGGGGGTAGCTCCTGCTGCTAAAAAACCAATGTCAGAAAGCAAACCACGGAGCCAAAGAATTTCGGAGCATGCAGCAGACATGGCGCGGTACTCTGCCTCAGTAGAGGATTTGGAAACTTTGTCATGTTTCTTGCATTTCCAAGAAATGAGACTATCACCTAAAAACATGCACCATCCAGTTGTCGATCTGCGAGTATCCAGACAACCAGCCCAATCAGCATCTGAATAAGCTTTGAGAGTCAAAGGATTGTTGGATGGAAAAAACAACCCACAAGTCGGTGTGCGAATAAGGTACCGAATGATGCGGCGAACAGCAGCCAGATGAAGGTGACGAGGAGCAGTCATGAACTGACTCATCAGGGTGACCGCATAAGAGATATCGGGTCGAGTGATCGTGAGGTAGATCAAGCTCCCAACCAACTGGCAATAGGCAGTAGGATCGGAAAGAAGATCACCTTCGTCGCGACTGAGTTTGACATTCAGTTCTACTGGCGTATCAACAGGAGCAGAAGCAATAAGACCAGCCAAAGCGATGAGATCAATAGTGTATTTGTGCTAATGGAGAACGATATCTTTAGGCGATTGATGAACTTCAAGACCGAGGAAATAGTGGAGAGGGCCAAGATCCTTCATTTTAAATGACTCACGAAGAGACGCTTGGAGCTTCTGAATCATTCCGCCATTAGGACCGGTAATGACGATGTCATCAACATAGACAAGGAGTATAGTGATCCCGAATGGAGCATGATGTAAAAACAGAGAAGGATCATATGCGCTTGGATGAAAATCCAAGCGGAGAAGAGCAGCTTGAAATTTCTCAAACCATGCGCGAGGAGCTTGTTTCAGACCATAGAGGGAGCGACGAAGTTTAGCAACCATACCAGTGCCGGATGAGCATCCCTGAGGCAAACGCATATAAACATCTTCTTTGAGATCACCATGGAGAAACGCATTTTTGACATCCATTTGATAGAGAAGCCAAGATTGAGATGCAGCAACAACAAGAATAGTGCGGACGGTGGTCATCTTGGCAACCGGAGCAAAAGTCTCATCATAATCAATGCCATATTCCTGCCGATTTCCAAGAGCAACAAGACGCACCTTACATCGATCTAATGAGCCATCAGATTTCAACTTGAGAGAAAAAACCCACTTACAACCAATAGATTTGACACCCACAGGAGATGGTACAATATCCCACGTATGATTTTGTGCTAACGCATCCAATTCATCTTGCATAGCCTTTTTCCAACACGGAACCTGCACAGCCTGAGAATAGGATTGTGGAATGGAAGAAGAAGACAAAGTGGCCATTAAGGAAGTATGGGAGAAGCCATAACGGTCTGGCGGGACCAAAATCCGAATGAAGCGACGCAGTGAAGTATGGCCGGAACCGGATGCCGGAGGAAGATCAGGAGGGGGATCACTAGTATGCGCTGTGCTGTTCCATCTGTGATACACAAAATTAGGATTAAAACAAACAACTGATGAGTCTTCAGAAAAACCAGGTAATAACACAAAAGAGGAGTCAGGAGGATCAATGTGTTTTTGAAAAAAATACTGATGTTCAAAGAAGACGACATTCCTAGAGATACGGAACCGACGAATGTGAGGATCATAGCAAAGGAACCCTTTCTGGAAGGGTGCATAAACTAAAAACACACACTGAGCTGATTGTGCCGTGAGTTTTGTCCTTTCAGAAGGAGGCAAGTGCACAAAACAAATGGAGCCAAAAACATGAAGATCATCATAGGATGGAGCAGTCTTGTACAAACGGTAATATGGGCTTTGATTCTCAATGGAAGTTGATGGCATACGATTGATAAGATGAGCTGATGTAGCCAGTGCCTCAACCCAAAAACGAGTAGGAACCGAGGATTCTAGAAGAAGGGAACGAGTGACATCAAGAAGATGTCTATTTTTCCGTTCAACGACTCCATTCTGCTGGGGAGTATAAGAACAAGATCTTTGAGAAATAATGCCTTTGGTTTGCAAAAACTGTTGAAAATCAGAGGACATATATTCCCCGCCAGAATCAGTTCGCAAGATTTTAATGCAGGTGGAAAATTGATTTTCAACATAAGCCAAAAAAATTTGAAAAACATGAAAAACATCAAATTTGGAATGCAGAAAGTAGACCCATGTGAACCAACTGAAATCATCAATAAAGGTCACAAAATATTTATAGTGAGCATGGGAAAGAGTTGGGGCAATTCCCCATACATCACTATGAACTAAATCAAAACACTGAGAAGTGTGAGAAGTGGATTGAGGAAACGGAAGTGTTTTGCTCTTTCCCATTTTACAAATAGCACAATCAAAAGGCACACAAGAAGATAAACGAAGAGATTTATTTAATAAACCAGAATTAAACATAAGGGACAAAGCCTTGGAATTAGGATGTCCGAGTCTATTATGCCACAACCGGCAATTATCTCTAAGAGAAAAACAAAACACATTATTGGCAAATTGATTCCTAGAAATTTGAGAAAGATCCAGCAGAAACAAGCGTCCACACTTAGGCCCCCTCGCGATCTCCTTCCCAGACATCTGGTCCTGCACAACACAACCAGAAGAAGAAAAAGAAATGTTACAATTATTTTCAACAAGTTGTCCGACTGACAATAGGTTGAAAGTTAAATTAGGACAAAGATAAATATTTCTCAATGGGATGGAACCAGGGATATCGCCAATGGCAGTAATGGGAACATGTCCTCCATCAGCAGTTTGTATTTGAAGAGAGCCAATGTAACTTGTCATATTGGAGAGAGGAGTGTGGGAATACGTCATATGATTAGACGCCCCGGAATCAAGAAACCAAGTGGAAGATGAAGAAGACTTACCTGATAGACCAAAAGCAAAGAGGGCATTAATAATCATTTGTTGAACCAATTCAGGAGTGAGAGATGAGGAGGATCCAGGTTGTGAGGTTGAAGATGTAGGAACAGGCATAACCGAGGAAGCCACATAAGCATGCGGAGTCTGAGACGGTGGAGTAGGATACTGCGATGCTGGAGACTGTGGAGTCTGATATTGTGTCGACTGACGTGGAGGACGGCGACGACATTCAGAGATGATATGTCCCGACTTTTTACAGTAACTGCAGACTTTTTGTTTGCATTGAGAGGCAACGTGCCCAAATTTTTTACAACTATAGCATTGGGTTTTGCTCAAGTCTCAAAGCTGAGAAATTTTATGTGCCGAAAACGCAACTGAATAGGTTTCAGTCTTTTGTTGAACAATATGAGCCGAGGTCGTAAGGCGCTGTTCTTCACGTAAGAGCTCATTCAAGCATACATCCAAGGAAGGTAGGGGCGACCGATTCATCAGAGCAGATCGGACACTTTCAAATTCATGCCACAGTTTCATCAAAAATTGATCTCGCTGACTAGATGCCTGAAGGTCTTGAATTACCGCCAACACATTGTCAGCCACATCCGCATATTTAATACTGTCGTATTCCGACCACAGTGTACGGAAACCTGAATAGTAATCTTGTACTGACAAAGTCCCTTGGGTATATTCAGCAATAGCACATTCAAGATGGAACTATCGCGCAGAGTTATCTTGATGGTATACTTTCTTCAAATACCCCCACATGGCTTTAGAAGTGGGGTAAGGCTTGAGATTCATTATCAGATGAGGCTCAACCGATCCCAGAATCCAGGATTTGATTTTGGCATCTTTTGTCTGCCAATAGGAGATCTTTTTTTTCATCCTTAGTGGGTTTAGGGTCAGCACCAGAAACAAAACCCCACAATTCCTTAGCTTCGAGGTAGGTTTGGAATTGAAAAGACCACGCAAGGTAATTTTGTCCAATGAATTTGATCAAAGTAACCTCAGATTTGTCCATCTCAATGTTAGATTAAAATTGATTTTGGCCAAAAGAGAACAACAGGAAAATAGTACGTCCTTGATTTCAGGGGAAAAGGTAGCACGTGGACCCCACCAAGTGATCTCGAGACAGATCAAAGACAGGGGATTGAAGGGTAGTCAAATTTCGCTACTGCTGGAAGAGGTCTCACTCAAAACGGATCAAAATCCACAATTTTGAACGGCTAAGATGAAATCTATTGGACAAAACTGAAATACTAAAAGAGATGAGATGGCCTACCTTTGATGATCGAAAAAATCTGAAAAAATGTCCAAGAATTCCAGGATGAGTGGTCAACCAGGATGGGAGGGTCTGCTGATGTAACATGCACGAACAATCAACGACAGGATGCCAATGACTGTTATCACCAAGATTCTACAAACCAGTTGAAGAAGAAGATTAGAAGAGAAGAGGACTGTAGATCAGGGCTCTGATACCATGACAAACTCACGATCATAGAGAAGAGATTTTGAATTCTCTTGAGAATGTATTAATTTGTGTGTCCTTCTATTGAGATTATACATCAATATATATATCTTTACATGCCTTTAATCTAGGCTCTAAGAAAGGAAAACTCACTAATTTACATCAATTAGGATTCTAAGTTAAGAAGGAAGACTAATTACGGCTAATTACCTTTAATCTAGGCTCTAAGAAAGGAAAACTCACTAATTTATATCAATTAGGATTCTAAGTTAAGAAGGAAGACTAATTACAGCTAATTACAGCAATAGTATTCCAAGTAAAGAAAGCTCCTTTTTTCAGATGGGCTCTTTTCAGATGGGCTTTGGGCCTATGTAACAATTTATAGTTAACATACTTTCTAACTAAGGAATTAAACCAATTCAAATCAAATAAAAAGTCCTTAACAAAACATGACTGGATTTGCCAAATATTAAGAAAGCAACTAAATCAACTACTAATAATAGAATCTACTCTAATCTCTTGGGCCTTATTGGTCTTGCGTCCAATAGCTAGCCAATCATGGATCCGGCCTACATCAGAGTCTTAAATTTTTATAATAGTAGTTGCTTTCTTAATTGTTTAGGATTCATTTATTTTTAGAAGTTTATCTTATCTTCTTCCCCGCACTGCTTTATAAATGCTCCCGAGTGCATTCATTTCTAATATCTTTCGTAGTTTTACCATGCATCTATCTCGACATTCTCATCTCTACTATACTCATCTTACATGCATTGTTTCCTAATCAGCCAAATTTTTTATTCATAGGCCATAACTATGCATATTCAAGAAGAAGTGCCATGGTGTATATTATTTGCAGATAATATAGCATTGGTAGATGAATCAAAAGATTGTGTAAATGCAAAACTTGAGAGATAACGGGGGGCATTAGAATCTAGAGGATTTAAAAGAAGTCGTACAAAGACAGAATATATAAATTACAACTTCAGCGGATATATACAAAGTGTTGAAACCATTGTCAAAATTGAAACCCATGAGATACCACGTAGAGATTCTTTTCGGTACTTAAGCTCGATGATTAGTAAGGATGGAAAGATTGACAAAGATGTGGAGCATAAGATAAAAGTTGGATGGCTAAAGAGGAGATTAGCTGCTGGAGTACTTTGTGACAAACGAATACCAACGAAATTGAAGGACAAATTTTATAAGACAGTGGTTAGATCAGTTATAACATATGGAGCATAATGTTGGCCAATTAAGAACACGCATATTCATAAGATGGATGTAACGGAAATGAGAATGCTTAGGTGGATGTATAGAAAAACTAGGAAAGATAAAATTAGAAATGAGCGCTTTCGAGAACATTTAGAGGTAGTACCAATAGGGGATAAGTTTAGAGAAACTCGTTTAAGATGGTTTGGGCATGTTGAGCATAAGCCTGGTAATGACACCGGTGAGAAAAAGTTTAGCTGTACAAGTGGATAGCCGATCAAGAAGTAGGGGTAGACCGAAGAAAACATTGATGAAGGTGATTGATTCAAATTTGAAAAAGTTAAAACTTATCGAAGGATTTAGCTCAAAATAGAACAGGATGGGGAAACAGAATTCATGGAGTGGACCTCAACATGGGTGGGATACGGCTTTTTTAATGATGATGATGATGAGGCCATAGCTGGACTAATCAATGTCCTGTAAGATTTACCTTCAACCTTGTTAGTATATTTTTAAAGCACTTGAATTATAAAGTTTCATATATACATGCATAAACATAATAGCAAAATTAGATGACTGGCAGCTTCATATCTCATATTTTGGTTATCCAAATTCTTTAATAGCATCTAGCAAGAGAATGCAAGCGCTGAAAAATAAAAGAAAAGAGAAAAACACAAATATGAAAAATGAAACCAAAAAGAACTTTCACTAACATTTTCGACTTTAGTTTTCCTCTTTACATAAGATATATATAATTTACATCAAGAGATTGAGGGATGACCAATGTTCGGCTTGTTGGATGCAAGTCTTTGATTCAAAATACTTCTTGACTTCTCTAACGTTCCTTCAGTGATTTCATGACATTAGACTTGTCGACGAAGTGGTTGTACACCTTCATGAGCTTAGAAGACCCCTTCAAGTGTGTTTTGACAGACTTGATCTCATGGAAAAAGATGGAGTGCCATAAAAAGATGGAGTGCCATAGTAATGTCATAACGATTATAATTTATTTTGATGGGCAGCATTGAAAACCAGGGGATTTGGAAATCCAACATGTCCCTCTCATAAATAATGGTTGCATAGCAATATAACACTATAATGCGTGCCTTGGCTACCCAAGAAGGGAGTCGAAATTTCAACAACATATCCCCATCATGTATGATAAAACGAGGGGGCTCATAAAACCACACTGAAGAAGCCATAACGCTGAAGTCTTCCCTTCTTAAGGTAAACCCCTAAATGTCTTTAAAATAGCATGAGAAAAAAGGACGCTACGGAGAAATCCAGTCTTAAAGTGCAAAGAGATCAAAAGTGTAGAAAAAGTTGGTCAAACAAAACTTAAAATGTACTGGGGAAAGGTATTTATAGGCCTTTGGGCATACCATTCTAGAGCATTCTCCCACTTTTTGGAGAGTTTCGGGCAATTTCAAGTTGGTTTTAGAAAGTGGGAGTCCCTACTATGGAGCAGTTCTCCTTTCTTGGAAGTCGGTGTATAAATCAGCAAATTAGGATGGTTTGGATATTAGATCTCTAAGGCAAGTCAATGAAGTTCTACTGAGTAATGAGCAAAATGCTATGGATCCTAGTGGTGAATATAAAGTCCTATGAATGAGAGTGATAATGGACATCCAGAGAGGTATCATAAAAAGCAACAGCTCTTCCAACGCGATATGATAAAAGATGGCAAGGGGAACAGTATTTGTTAAGACTGCTGAGTGGCATGGAGATCAGTTTTTGTGACAAGGACCCTAGATCTTTTCAATTTAGCATCCAATCTGAAAGTAAGAAGGGTGGTTATGTATCTGGAAGTAGGTACTTCGACGCAGTCTCATCATTCAGGAGACGGGCCGAGTCATTAAGTAGTTTGAGACTCTCCACGTGGCACACAAACCCAGATATGAGGAGGTCAGTTACTTGTGGATCAGTAAATGCAATCTCACAAATCAGTACACAGACCAAGTCATAGAGTTGCATTAGGCTCTCCATGAGGTCTATGTGCCTTGGTATGGGGAAGACATCTGCCTATTGATTGGTCCGACCCTTGGGTTGCTTTGATTGGAGATCTTTTTATGGCCACCTGCATGCCACTGACAGTTTGAATATCTGCCCCCCTCACATATATGGTAAATTTCGACCCTTCCAAAAGTCTTCACATTAAATATAGTATTTTGACATTGAACTTGGAGAAACAGATGAAGAACAACGTCAATGGGTGCCTGCTATGTCTTAAGGATGAGGAGTCAGTCAATCACTCGCTCATTAGTTGTGCCATAGTTTGGAATGCTATACTCTGTTGGTGGGGCTATATGACTTTCATTTACTAAGTGGCAAAACTTAAAATACACTCTCCCTTGCAGCAACTGATTGGATTCTTTGGAAATAGAGAAATAGAAGCCACTTCAAGAACAAGCAGATGTCTACTAGTGCACTAATACCCCTAGGCCCTTGCTTCACAACCTTGTGAGAGCACCCAGAATAGATCATATATAGAGGTGATAGATACGCATCAAAGCGGATTCCCCTTGGTGGTCCCTGCCCCCAGAGGGACAACGGAAGCCAAACTTCAACACGGATGCAAGGGGAATCTAGAAGATACTAGAATTGGCTACTTGATTTGTGATAATAGTAGTGTCCAAAGGGATTTCTAAAGCCTAGGAAGTTACAGATGCATTAATGAAGCTGAATTCCAGTTTTTTAACAGTAAATTTTATAAAAAAGAAGAGAAAAAACAAACAAAAAGGAAAACAAACAAAAGAAGAGCAAGCAAGGAAGCTAACTCAAAAAATTAAACATCAAAAGAAATGTGTAAATGAAAGCTGAAATCCTTACCCACAGATAAGAGTGTGGTAGGCTTATAATCTTAGTTTTTAACCTTAGTAATAGAAGGGAAGTTGCATAGGGCCCCAGAAGATAGACTCAAGACTAGATGAACACAAGATTTACTCCTCAACAGGGAAGTTGCATTAACGCAGCTAACTCCAATGCTGGTTCTCTAGTGAAGAATGATATTTTGTGGCAGGGTTTTCATTTGATTTGTGATTAGGGCGGCTTTCTATAATTGCACTATGTTTTCTTTCTTATTCAAGGAATCATCTGACTCCTTTCTATTTTGCCATCATTTAATAAAAATTTCAAAAAAAAAAGAAAAAATTTTTCTTGAAAAGACTACGGTAATGCCCTTCATCTCTAGGTTCTCAGTTAGTTTATTTTCCTATGGACTGACTTACTTTAGAACAATCAGACAATGTACATGCAACTTTGCAACCAAGACAATATAACTAAAAATCAAACGAAAAATTAAATTAATCAATTACTTAAAGAAAGGGTAGGTACATAAATAAGGATCAAAGAAAACAAACCATTTCCACATCATCACGCTCTTCCTTTAAGATAGTCAAAAGCACCGGAAAACCTATGCACAAAAATTAAAAATTAAAAAGAAAAAAGCATACCAATATGTATAAGTGCACCTACGCGCCCACATGCACGCAAGCACACACACACATAATGACTGCTCATATCTTTGAGGTTAAAAAAAAGGAAAAAGCACTGACCCATTGCTCCAAATGCTAACTGAGCTGCCGGACTTTCAGCTACAATAGATTGAAGTTCAGTCATAGCAGCACGCCTATCATCTGCTAGAACTCCATTGCTTAAACGGTCAAGCAAGCGTTCCACATAGCTATTGAAACAAGCCATTGGTAAACGTTAATAATTAATAGTAAAGAGGAAGACACTAAAGAAGCTCAACTATCTTCTATTACAGGAAAAAATAAGACACAAGATTTGAAATTTTGGGAGATCCACAATCACCTTGCACATAGAAACCACATTCAGTCACCAATTCCCTGATTAAGATAACTAAAGCAATGCAGACCAAACAAGACAAAAAAAAAAAAAAAAAAAAGGGCGGCCCAGTGCACGAGGCTCCCCCATAGCGGGGTTTGGGAAGGGCAAGATGTACACAGCCTTATCTTTATTTTTAAAGAAGCTATTTCCGTAACTTAAACCCGCGTCCTCCAGGACGCTACTGGTAAGCCTTTACCGTTGGGTCAAACCGCACTTCTTACCAAACAAGACAACTAACAATTATTATAAATGGAAGTTCTAATATTGCCATTAATATTGTACGAGGTTGAACAAAGATAAGATGTCATGTATACTCGCTGTAAGGAACATAACATGCTGCCCATTTTTAAAGGCAAGGATGAAATTTATTTGACAATGAACAATTTAACTCGATATCAAAATAAGTAAATGAGTAAATGCTACCCCAGTAGATTTACCAAAGTGAGATATATATATATATTGCATGTGTGTGGGGCTGCAGGTGCACGCACACAAATATGTAAGAAGAGAAAGAAAAAAGGCAGTGTATAAGCATTGTGTGGGGCTATGGGTGCATGCATTTGATGTAGGAGAACAGAGAATAAAAGATACAAGAGCTTGTTGGCAAATCCCACCTATTTTGGGTTTCTTTTGTATGTTATGCTTTCCACTTGACCCTACTTCAGGCCATGCTTCCCATAACTCCACAACTAACATGTCCATCCTATTGAACTCCACCATCTCTAGTTCCCCAAACTAGAAGCCCATTGACACATCATACAGGAGCCGATTCAGGCTTTATTTATACATGCCCATATAATCTAAAATAGCACTTCTTGATTTTATCTTCTATTGAAGCTACTTAAAAGTTCCGTCTAATGAATTCAATCCTAATTCTATCCCCTCTTATAACTCCACATATCCATCTTAGCTTGTGCACAGCAGCCACCTTCAATTTAGATTCTTCTAATTTCGTCATTACCCATCCAACATTCAACTCCATCCAAAAGAGAACCTCTAACCGTCAGATTATAATATATATATATGAGAAAATCATCTATATATTCGAAGTGGCAATTGACAATCACATAGCATTCCATTTGCATGTGTCCACTTAGACCGACCCACAGCAATTGTATTCTCTATACCATCCCAAACCCTCAATTTTTTTTTTCTATAAATGACCCTTCACAATGAAATATACTGCAATGTCATAGAAGTGATCTTCAACTTGATAAATGCATCTTCTCTACTTTCAGAACCATTAAACTTGCAATCATATTCTTTGTTCTGCTAATTATCTGCTCATTATACTCAAAACACCTTTCTTCAAAGTTCAAGTTTATCATTATCTTTCGTTTTTTATAATTGATCACCACGTCATCTGCACATACATACATGATGAGACTCACCAGTCATCATGCTGTCCATACTCCATAGTCAAGGCATATAAGACTCGAGCAAACCCTTGTTATTCAAAACTCGGCAAATTATCCAAGTTTTAGGCATACAGGCACTCATGCTTAAAGGATATTGATCAAATAAACAACATCTTATATTAATTTGTATACAATACAATTTGTCTTTTTAAAAATAAATGAATTCAACTAAGTAAAGAGAAAAAGGGAACAGTTATATGCACAGCATAAACAAAATTATCCACATAAAGTAGAATGCTTCCCTAGAACACAGATGAGAAGTTCGCATGCATGGCATAGGTTGTGCCACTTAAACACAATAATTTATATGCACTAAGCAAATATTACATGATTAAATCATTCATACACAAGGTTTGCCTTTTATAGTATACTACACATGGCACGGCAAATTCCAATGATGTACGCATTCAATAGAATAAATAAATGGCACCGACACATAGCTAAGGGGTTGTTTCTTTGCAACGTTTTACATATGTAACCATAACTCAAGTGGAAAATTTGCACAGGTATGTTTGTTTCATGAGATTTACATATGTAAAAGAATCATATGTAACAATTGGTGTGTAGCTGTGCTGATCTTTATGCAAGAAATTTTCACACCTCCCGCTCTGGTAAAGTCATTTACGCATGTAAACGGCATATTTTCTTTTTCTTTTTTTCTATTTTTTTATTTTTTTGAAAGGTGATGTAAATGGGATGAATCCTTTATAGAAAAGCAAAACGAGCCAAGTTGGCAGACAAAACAAGTTCCATTTCACAAGTCTGCGCATCAAATCCTTCTAGCTTCTCTTTTTATGCATCCTAACAAGGCAAATATCATATAATATGGTTCCTTTCCTTTTTTTTTTCCTGTTTGTTTTTGGAGGCACTCATGGAGCCCAATATGTAATCCAAACCGTTCAACATTTTCATAAATCTAAGAATCTAACAGATCACAACATGTGAAGTTTCATATATTACATCCTCATAAATTTTAAGAAACTGAACGCAACATGTGAAGTTTCATATCCTACATCCTCAAGAATTTTAAGAATTATATGAAAAATGCAAAAACAACCTAATCTCATTTTCTTTTAATTTTTCCGCACTCATGGGGACCTTGAATTTGTGATTCAATCCATTCAATCCTCATAGAAATAATAATCCCTAAGACGTGAATTTTTCCCCACAAATTTTGAGAAACATGTGAAAATCACAAACAAAAAAAAAAAAAAAAAAAAAAAAAACTGAATCCTATTTTCTGGTTTCTGCACTTTTATGGGCCTCCATTCAAAATCTGTATTGTTCAATATTCTTGTAGAAATTTTCAACTCTAGAGGATGAAGTTTCATATCTTGGATCTTCATGGGTTTGGAGAAATATGTGAAAAACGCAAAAACAACTTAATCTCAATTTCTGATCATTTGCAATTCCGTGAGCCCCCCATTCAAGATCCGAACCGTCCACTATGTTTGAGACCCACTATTTTCACTACAAAAAAGTTTTAGGGTCTTGGCCGCCAAAGCTGAAAAGGAACTGAGATAGATCATTTCTTACTGTTCCTATTCCTGCCTCCATACATTGATTTCTTAATTTGTGTATATTTACACATCCAATTAAAGATAAACGTGGCATAATAAATCATCAGCATTATCATCAGCAAAGCTTTATCCCAACCATGTTAGAGTCGGCTACATGAATTCTATTTCTCCATTCCATTCTATTTTGAACCAAATTCTTAGATAAGTTAAACTTCTTCAAATCTAATTTAATGACATCTATCAACGCTTTCTTCGGCCTACCCCTACCTCTTGATGGGCCATCTACCTGGATAGCCAAACTTTTCTTCATTAGTACCATGACCGGCCTACACTCAACATGCCTAAACTATCTTAAACGGATTTCTCTAATCTTATCCCCTATTGGTGCTACCCCTAAATGCTCTCGAAAACGCTCATTTCTAATTTTATCTTTCTAAGTTTTACTACACATCCACCTAAGCACTCTCATCTCCGCCACATCCATCTTATGTATATCGTCTTTTTAATTAGGCAACATTCTGCTCCATATGTCATAGCTGGTCTAACCACTGTCCTGTAAAATTTGCCCTTCAATTTCATTAACATTCGTCTGTCACAAAGCACTTCAAAAGCTAGTCTCCACTTCAGCCATCTAGCTTTTATCCTGTGTTCAATATCTTCGTCAATCTCGCTATCCTTATTAATCATTGAGCCCAGATACCGAAAAGAATCTCTACGTGGTATCTCATGGATTTCAATTTTGACAGTAGTTTCAACACTTTGTATATGTCTACCGAAGTTGCAATCCATATATTCTGTCTTTATATGACTTATTTTAAAGCTTTTAAATTGCCCCCCGCCATCTCTCAAGTTTTACATTTACACCAACTCTTGATTCATCCACCAATACTAAATTATTTGCAAGCAGCATACACTATGGTACTTCTTCTTGAATAAGCAGTTAACTCATCCATAATCAATACAAAGAGGTAAGGGCTTAAGGCTGATCCCTGATGCAAACCTATAGTCACGGGGAATCCACCTGTTTCTCAACATATGATTCTTACATTTGTTACTGCTCCTTCATAAATATCCTTAAAACTTTCAATGTAACTGCTGGGGAAATTCCTTTTCTTCAAAACCCACCAAATTATATCACTCGGTACCCTATCTTACGCTTTTTCTAAATTGATAAAAACTATATATAGATTTTTCCTCTTTACTCCATATTTTTTCATTAATTGCCTAAGTGAAAAGATAACTTTCATAGTTGACCTCCCTAGCAAAAAACCATATTGATTTTCAATAATCTTGATCTTCTGTCTAGGTCTTTATACCATTCTTCTCTCCTATAAATTCATAGTATGACTCATAAGTCTAATCCCTTGATGGTTTGCACAATTTTGTATATCTCCCTTATTCTTATATATAGGTACTACAATGCTTCTTCTTCATTCATCCAGTATTTTTTTTGTCACAAGTATCTTATTAAAGAGTCTACATAACTAACTCACCTCAACCTCTCCTAAGCATTTCCATACCTCTATCAGAATATCATCTAGGCCTGTTGCTTTTCCTGTCTTCATTTGCTTCAATGCCTTCTTCACCTCCAGTCCTATAATTCTATGGAGAAAAGCATGCTCTGCTAATGAAGTATACTCCCTAGTTCTTGTATCCCCCATATGTTCTTCATTTAAAAATTTACTAAAAGTGGTATAATAAATCTCACATGAGCATACGTAAACACATAAAAATTTTACATATGTAAATTTCGTTTACTATTCCCATGAATAAAAAACAAAGGACCCATAACAAAATAGCATTATTGTTCACATAACTAAGTAATAACCAACATTGCATCAGTCATACGCCCAAGAGAATTCATTTGACTTCAATGCATAGCTTGAGCAAGAAGAAGACAAATAGCATAAATTACCTATCTTCACTCGAAGCTGAACTCTCATTACCAAAAACAAGCCCGCCAACTCCCTACACAAAAGCACAATTTAGAAAAGTGATTAAACTTTCAGACCTTTGATTCATGAATAAATAATCTAAATACAATGGGTTCTATTCCCAATATCAATGCCCGATGATTGGCACGAAACCAGGTGGCCCTATAACAGGAAAGCATGGAACAACATCAAATCATCGATGCTAGTTGGTCATAATAAGTAAACATTTTGGCCGGTAGGCCGTAAACACCAAATCCTGCTTCAATCTCATCTTAGATCAACATAGCACTGTTTAAGGCAAATGTTGTTCGAACCCGAAAAAATAGTTTTGAAAATCGAACTCTTATCGGAAATCAGTCAAGGGGTTGAATCAAATAATACCATAAACCATATACAGGGAGACCCTTTAAGGATCAGGTAAGTTAACCTTGGGGAATTAGTAGAATAAGCAAAACGGAACAAGTGCAGCAGAGAAAGATCCAGACTTGTAATCAGAAGTTCTAAATTGATCATCAGTCAAAGCTTGTAATCACGCATGGAGAAAACCCAAGAATTGAAGATTCAAATACCTGGGCGACGGCATTGAGATTTAGGCGGCCGAGCTTGAAATCCATCGAATTGGAGACAAAATCACAGAAAGTCCTTCTTCTTATTCGAGCAATCGAGAGGGGGGGTTAGGGTTTCTCCTATGATCTTTTTCAGTGTAGATATCTGAAAGGGGATTTGGATAGCATTGGAATTAGAGTTGGAAGATGACACAAAAGAGAAAAATAGGAAGTCAAAATCCATGCAGGAATTGAAAGGAGGATCCCTCACCTGAGATTAAAACAACAATCAAAGAGAGAGAGGGAAGAGGAGAGAGAGAGAGAGAGAGAGAGAGAGGGTGAAACTGATGAAAAAAGTGATGATGTATGTAAATAATTAGATATGGTGGGCCTTAGGGTGTGTGAGCTGGGCAGGTAATAATAAATTAGTTTTGATGCATCCAACAAGGCAAAGGAAATAAATTGGGGTGTCGAGAGAAGAGAGTTCTGAAAATGCTTTCTAGAGGATTTTATTTGGGTGGCCCTACAACTCAAAAAAAATTCTTGAGCTTTTTTTTTTATGATGGTTGAAATCAATGTCTAATCCGATACCAGTGCTGAGTTGACACTGCTGTGTTACTCCTTCAAGTTGATTAAGCTCTTTGGGTATTTATGTGTCCAATTGAAAATTTTTAATGTGGTTGAGATCCAATGATTCAATTCTTAAGAGGATTCACTTCTAGGATTTACCATCAATGTCGGCGGTGCACCATTGCTTGAGGGAAGAAGAAAGATGGGCGATTTTGGTTATTTTCGTATTTCGAAAATCACAAAGGTAGGGAGATCAATGAGGATCTCAAAATTCTATGCAAGGGCTGCCCCCCGTCATCATTGCTGGGTGAATTTTTATCCATGAGAGAAGAAAACCATCGACTGCCCTTCTCCGCCTATCCCCATTGTCCATTGCTATAGTTGCCCACTGCCGTTGATGGTCTATGCTACCCCTCTTGTCATTGTTGGTGAGGAAGGAGGGCCAGGGAGCTTTCAGTTCTTGGTTGTAGAACCCGGTTATAAAAGGGAAGAATTGGATTTGTTCTCAGCAAAATGGATGTGCCCCACCCAATCAATAATCAAGACCCCACATCATGTAGGCACTGATAGATAAAGCCTAAGGGTGGATCCCCTTAAGACTTGGACCATTAGATTTGAATCACATCAAAAATTTCCAATTGGAAACATAGACATTGAAAGTATTTCATTAATTTGAAAGAATAACAGAGCAATGTTGAATTCGACACTGGTATAAAAGCCATGTGTCGAATTAGACACTGAAGCATAAAAAATAAAAATAAATTACTAAGGGGTTTTTTTAGGTTAATGGCCACCTAAGGGGATTTTATTGGTAAAATTCTCTACTTTTTAACTTTAAGATGGGTTTTTGGGACCTGTTTATTGTTTTAATGAAATTCTATGAATTCAAATGTTGTAATTTTAAAAGCAGTTAAAATTGAGGAGATTAAAATTAGAATTTGAAAACATTAGCACCAAATAATGTTTGATGGCAAATGATTGGAGGGAGGTTGAAAATGACACACCCCTCACCCTTGCCTGTCCAATAATGTTTCTTTGGAGCCCATTTTCTTATGAATTACTAGATATTCATTTTGCAAATCAATGGGCTCTTTTGGAGGATAGATGAAATGATTTACAAGGAAGAATGATCGTGAGTTGTTCTTCGTAATTATATTTTATAAGCTTTTACTTCTTGAACGCCAAGATGTAAAAAGTGATTTTGTGCAATCCAAGAGTTGGTAAAAATGCCTTTTTTTTTCAACCTAGCTGCCTAGGACCCAAAAGAGCTAATATTGGGAATAAAGCTCACTCACATGGAAAAGGAGCCTACATACATAGGAACAAAGCCTACACAAGTGGGGGAAGAAGTGGCATCCCCAAGATAGACAAAATGTTGATAGAACAGTTTGGTGCACTTTAGGTTGAGGCCAACTTTCAAAAGAAACAGAAATAAAATTCTCTCTCTCCCTTTCATTGCACTAGGACTCAAATTCATGTATTCTTCTCATACACCGTCTTCCTAACAAGCTGATCTCTAATCTAGGTGAAGAAAATCAATTTGTTGAAATAAAGTTTCATGGAAAACCAATGCACAAGATCAGTGAAAAATGTCATGGAAAACCAATGCACACAAACATCATATGGTTAATGATGATGAATTCTTAATTTATAGGCCTCGCTAGTATAATACATTTCCCCTGTATATTGTTATGAGTAATGTTCAAAATATAATGCTTGCTATGTCCTTTGTTTCTATATAGGCGACAAAGACATTGCAACCAAGGGAGGCATAGACAGTGGAAAGATTTGGCGGTAGACAAGGGACTAGGGGATATCATGCGGACCTAATGATCTTGGTCACTAGTTTCAAGTCCCTGAAATTCAATATCTGCACACTCTGCAAATTTATCATAAAATCCTATAGTAGTGAATAATTTCTGCAACAATGTGAAATTAGAAGTCGTGCAAATTCTACTGGATTTTAAGTTTTAACCATTGTTAATTTCATATACTTTTTTCTTGACAGGTACTCTCATGGTCTACTCAGGGAAAGCCGAGTAAATGTCATGTAGCCCTAGTATAGCACAAACAACTTGAGAACCCTAAACAGAAGATTGGAGTGATTTGGCAGAGCTGTGAAGATGGCGTAGGGGTGTGAAGTGTCTTCTTATTACAAACTTGCATATAAAAAGTATGAGTAAACCATTAAAGAAACTATTTTGACAGTTTTAAAGTTATTCAAATCTTAACATCTAAAACAAAAACGGGATTGCCAAATTTTGTATGGTTAATTTAATGGCCTACACAGCTTGCAAGGTTGGGGCAGGTGGGCAACCATAGGCATATATGGTCTGATCTTTTATATTCAGCATACCAGGCTACTAGCCATCGGCGCCAGTGTACTTTCTTCTCCTTCGTGTCCCTAACGTCTATGAAAAGATCCAAAAAGAACATAGTTCCAATTAGTGAAAAATTGCAGTTCTCCTCAATTCAGTGAACTTGCGTTCCAATATAAAAGGAAAGGTTCCTTGAGGTGCCACTTTCCTCTTTCATGTTTGAGTTACTCTCAACAAAATTAATAATTCTGGCCCTTATCTATGGCAGCTTCTCTTTAAAATAAGAAACCAATGTTCGTTACTCTATTACACCACTGGCTTCTTTCCCCATAGCATCAAGAATTCCAAATTCTCCAATTTTAATCGCTTCCAAATTTCGAAATTGCTTTTGTATCAAAAATATTTAGAATTCTAGAACTTTGAGAAATTAGAGGGCAAAACAGCCGTTTCACAGCACTAAAACCTGCTAGCATTTCAAAAAAAAATTAAAAAAATAGAACTAAAGAATTTAAAATTAAAAAATAAAAAGAAAAACCTTTCTAGCATTTGAAACTCTCGCGATTTGACATAGACATGACAAAATTTGGGGTAATATGGTATTGGCCATTTCTTATGTCCATTAATGAATCTATGTAAATGATTTACATACATAATTATTACAAATATGTCATGTTCTTTTGCTGTGATTTACATATATGGTGAGGGTGATTCACATCCCCTAAATGCAAAAGGCGGCTAGTATAGTTGAAACATAGTGATTTTTTTTACTTGTACAGTGCATAAAAAACCTTTACTTTTTAATTATTGTGGGCCCCATACCGTTAATCAAAGCTGTTCAATTTGTTTATTGTATTCACGCTAAGGACCTCGAAGTTGTCTTGAATTTTCATAGATATTGAGTAATTTGTGAAAAAGTCCAAACTGTTTTTCTAATTTTTCTGACTTTTGTGGCCCCTCAATTCAGATCTCTACCATTACAATAAGCATTAATCTTTAAAAAAATGATAAGCATTAAGATATCTAGTTTCATAACTTGAATCTTCATAAAAAAAAAAGATAAAAAAGAATCTTCCCAAATTTAAAAAAAAACCCAAAAAATACATATACGTTGAGAACTATTGGATGTAGTCGGTTATTCATTTGAAAATGGTGATCTTGGCATGGTAATGTGTTTCACGGAGTATCATTTGCACATGTAACATATGCATATGTCAGATTTATAACATTTGCATATGTGTAAGTCATACCACCCCTAACACTCTGGAATTTCCAACAGGATGAATTTTCTTCGAAATTGCAAAAAAGGCCTATTCTACTCATGATCAACACAACCAATCCATATTACCAGATGAACGCTATCCTTTCTTCTGTTTTTACTACCCCTGTAGAAATGTTCTGCACAAGATGTCACCCTCCATGTCCCTTCATGGGTATGTGACAAATATCGCTCTCTTACTTGGCATGGAGAGAGAAAAAGCCTACACAAATTAGACAGTCATATTTTTCTCACATCTAATCTGTTGAGAGGAATCATCATCCATGGTAAAACCTACACCATAATGCCATTTCTCGTGATAGTTGGCCTCACCTTACAAGCACAAGAGCCGTAGGACACGAAGAACCCACGATGGATACCGTAGGCCCACTTTTATCACTTTCATTAATCATCAAATTTTGAGGATCCATCCATTTTGTACTCACGAAAAATGACTTTGGGTCCAAAACTCGATGCAATGAAACCCTCACTATTGCATCGTTTAACCGACCACTGCTTAGCATGAAGATCTCCATTCAGCACTTACATGCCTTTGTTTTATAGGATTCAAGTCATACAAAGTAATGTATTTGAATATTTGATCTAATCTTGAATTGGAATTATGTTTCTCTTACAGGATATACAGGTAAGGTTTTGGGAGATGCTTAAGCGAGCACATCACCCATAGCAGAATGAGGAAAATAAATGGGAACTGCAAACAGAGATTGGTTTGTGATGTATTGTATAAAACCCGTTTCCCTTTTGATGCCCATAACCAATCCTGAAATACATTTCTGAAAAGTGGTAGCTGTAAGGGACCCACACTCGACAAACTGACCAATAGAATGAGATGTTCTCATTGCAATTTGCATGTAAAACAGTAGTTGTCAGGCATGCATTGCCTGCCTGATTGCAAATGATCATAACGATGTGAATTCTGTTAAGTAAGGTTTGACATCTTCCTTGTCATCAACATTGCTCAGCCCGGGTCCAAAGTCTACAGTAACTATGGTGGAGAAGAGAGATTACCGCATCCAAACTCAAGATTAACTTGGCATTTGATCTCCTAAGTCATCAAAAAAGGAAAAGAAATAACAAAACACATTACTAATCAGTATTTGTTAAGAATAAAGTAGAATGACCAAAAGCTAGTGAACATAAGAACATGTACAATATATATCAGTTACATATGCCGTGTTAATTGATGTTATACACTGTATGTCTGAATGAGCAGTATATACAACATATAATTATTCCATCACAGACTTGTTAAGGATAACCTGAGTACTAGATTAGTTATTTAGACGACTTTCAGTGGATTCAGAACGCAACGATGCCTAGTAACATGTGCATCCAAGGAGAATTTTGGTTTTTTTTTTTTTTTTGGTGTGGTGGGTGGTTGTTTTTCCGGGGGGGGGGGGGGGGGGGGGGGGGGTGGGCCGCATTGCACAAAATTTAAATATTGGCCAAAGGGTGAAACCGTCATTCTCTGTGAATTAAGACTATTTATAAATTTTATTTAGTATTGTTCTCTAAAGTTTTCTGGAGGAGGAATTGGAGAAAACACAAAATCTTGACCTTCAATCAAAAAATTGAAGGCCGCATACACCAAAATTACAAATTTCTGCCTGAGAAGTCAAACAAACTCTAATTTCTTTCTATTTCTCAACTCAATGGGTTTAAGCATTCTACACCAAATTCAACTTAGGTACACCCAATCAATGTGAGGTCCATTGTTTACATCCAGCTTAATCACCCACGGGCCAAGCCCCAGCGGGAAAAGGCCAAAACTAACTGTTCCTTGTATTTACATGCTGTAAGAAGAGGAAGGAGGCTTCTAGGACTCCCTCGACTAACTTTGGAAGATAATTACTACTTTATCAGAATATCTAAACATCTAAAATCTACATATAGAAAGGAACCCAACTGAGTGAAAATAGAAAAAACAAAAACAAAACAAAACAACAGAGAGAGAGAGAGAGAGAGAGAGAGAGAGAGAGAGAGAGAGAGAGAGAGAGTGACACCCTTATTATGACACCCTTATTACTTAAAATTCATTCTTAACAATTAAAATATGTCTTCAACTTCCACATTCATACCGATCAAGTTCTGTTTCTCAAGATTTTTGAATCATTTTCCACAACTTTTAGGGCTTTTGGGGACTCTAGGGTGCACCTTTATCCAACTCAGCTAAGCCCCATTGACTAGGCTGAGTAGGCTGAGTTGACTCAACTTAAGGGCGACCAAGTTGTCCCAAGGTTCAAGTTTTAAAGCTTTGGTAAGATCCAAGGAGCATGTAACTGAATGAAAAGTTATATTAGTGTCCATAATACAGCCTGCACAATGCTGCATAACAAGAAAACTAAAGTGGATACTAACGAACAGAAAGAAGTCAGTTGAGAGCATACTTGCATCAACACTCTAGGTCACACCAGCCTTGGTTGTATGTGAACAGTTGCTACTCAGACTCTTCCCATGAATTCTTGAAAGGCTAGCATCAGAATCCATTCCACAATCTTTGATTGCTCCAAAGCTCAAAGATTTAGTACTGCCATCCAACTCCTCTTCATCCAATGTGAAATCAAGTTGCTTCTCCAGAGACTTGAGAATAGCAGTTCGTTTGGACTTCAATCGGTATGGCGGAGACGCACTGAAGACCTTCCCATGGAAATCCTCAATTCCATCATTTCCATAACCAGCTAGACTTTCACATGGACTTGCATTCTCAGACCCCAAATGACCTTGATTATTACTTCCTGTTTGTTCTTCTTTGGGAGTATATGAACTTCCTTGGACCATTGTACCATCTGTTACCTCATTCTTAAGAGGTGTGCAATGGGTTTCCCTCTTTCTTTTCCTTAGTATGGAAGGCGTATTAGGAAAGCTCTTAGCCGCATTCCTTAGTATAGATTCTGCACTTTCAGGACTTGAACCAACACTCTTTGCAAGAGGAGTGAAACAACCAAATGGGGACTGCTGCTGCATGTTGTGGAACATAGTAGAAAAGGTGGCATCCATGGAAACCTCATAACTCCCTGACCCAGGCAGTACGTAGCACAAAGAATCAATTTTTGGAATCCCTGTAATATAGGTTTGATCAGTTTCACCATCTTTACTATTAGAGCAGTGATCGACTTTTGCTGCCCATTTCCTGGAGTCAAAATTGTTGAGTCCATTGACAGGTACATTTGTTGAAGTGTCTGTATCAGGACGTTTTGTGGTTGAAGACTTCAACTGATAATTGCAGTTTTCATCCAGCTGACAATGTGGGGTTGTCAGGCCCGCTTGTATAGAATCTAAAGTCCCTGAAAGAGTTTGGTCACCTTTATCCAACCTTTTATTAGTGCAGATTGAAACTTTTCCAGTAGCTTTTATGGTACTTTTGGTATCACTTTGCATGGGTGTCTTTGGAGTTGGTGGAAGTGTCCCAGTAGCAAGGTAGATATCCACCTTTTTCTTCAAGGAACTATTCCAGTGATTCTTTATTGAGTTATCAGTCCTGGAGACACAGATAAAGAAGCATTTAATGCGGTAAATCTAATTTAAACTGAAAGTACTAAGCAATAAATACGACAAAAACTTCAATCCTTGTTTCTGAATGGCATGCGTAGGGGGCATTTAAGGAAGCAAATGACTAGAAAAGTTTGGTGCAAATATCCATCAATTTAAAATCGACCAATAGGGGTGAAATTTCACCAATTCCCCGTCCATGATCCCCCTCTTCACATACCACCAAAGACTGTAAATTTGCATGCATCCATAGATAGGATGTGAACTGAAAGACCAGGCTGTGGAACCAAGATATGGACCTGATTTTAATTCAGGTCCAGGTTCAGGTTTGGGTTGAGGTGATGGGGAAGTTGAAAAATTACTAGCACTTAAATTGGGCAAGAAAGGCTACCTCATAAGGCCTCGATTTGTGCCTAGATCGAGACTCTTTATTTGGGTCTGGATGGCTGTTCAGACCATTAAAATCAGGGTATGGATACGATCCTGCAAACCTAGACTCGAGACGGTTATGGGTGTAAAGATATTTTTTTCCCTCTCGTATAACCCCTTCGAGGCTCTTTATTTAGATCTGGATGGCAGTTCAGGCCATTAATTTAAATAAAGGTATGGGTAAGGTCCTGTAACCTAGACTAGAAATGACTATAAGTGTAAAGTTACAAGAGCTTTTTTGCCCCTGTTCTGGTACAACTCACACAAACCCACTCATACAGTCTTCCCAAGTCCCTAACCACTAGTGCTATCGACAGGGATTGAACTCTGGTTGTTTCTGTAGAGTTCAGAGCGAGAGGTGCCTCACCATGGGTTAAAAATGGGTGGGCAAGTAAGAAAGCTTTTGGTGAAGTTGAGATCCTTGAGGATGATCAACCCACAAATCCTCCACAAAAGATTTGAATCCAAGTGATCATGATGATAGAAATAGAAGGAATATCTATCCTGTCCCCAAGGATGAATACAAAATATAAATCTAACCTACTAGAGATAATAATCTAACATGGTACGCCATTTAAGTTTCATGATCCCTCGGCTATGACAATGGGTACAGCCGTAGAGGTGGTCCCCATTTCCAATTTAGGCCTGAGATTAGGTCCAGGTATGTTATGGACTTTGACCCATATTATCTTGTAATACCCAAGGGTGGAAATTCTAAGCCTGTTTTGAATATTTAAATTGTTGCTTGTATTGGTGGGTCCTATTACCATTCAGTTATTGTTAGGATAAATTATATGATTTTAACATTGTACATAAGGGTGATGGGACCCATACCTTACTAATAGTATAGTAATTGACTGGAGAAAAAGGGTTCTTGTTGCACAAGAACTCCATCCCAAAAAGAAGTGAACTTTGGATGGGAGAGGGAATCTTATACATGGCTCCTATCCGGAACGTAGGATCGGCTATATATATAATCTGGGAGTCTCTTATTTGCCTCACTTTACTTCAATCTAAACCCTAGGAGAGAGAGAGAGAGAGAGAGAGAAAGAAGCCTAAGAGAGAGCACTCATTGGATTTTTAGGTTTCGAAGAAAAATACTAAGAGGAGGAAGAAGGCAATCAACCAAACAGCAGTTAATGTCCTACTCTCGACCACAGATAGCAAACATCACAAGATTCAACAAAAGGTGAGTGAGTTCCTATATCTAAGGGCTGAAATCATGCATCTGCAATATTCATGCATTGTTCTGGGTTCATCTACTGTACATAGATCAGTGGGTTAACTTCTCTAAGTCTGTAATGATGATTAAAGGTTATTAAGAATCCATCTAAATAAGTTATTCAATACAGTTGGAAGTTTCTAAACAGGAGCAATTGAGTTTCTTCTTCATGTTTCAGTGCTACAGTGACTGAAAACACCCAAAGGCAACAATTTGAATTTGTAATCCATGCTTTGAAGGGTATTATCTTGTTAAACCCAAGTGGTGACAATGGTGGGATGATAAGGATCTTCCTAACCCAAATCCCTTTTAGTATGATGAGAAATCTGCATTGTAGCCCAGATTTTTCCCAGAACAGGCCGTCTGGGGGAGTTTTTTTTTGCGTGGAATTGTGGGCCCAACTGGGCCACCTGATGGGGCATCATCACCATGGATCTTGGAGAGGATCCAATGGGCGACCAAGGTTGTATAGGACTTCGATGGAGTGGATCATGTTGGGTCCACCATCTGATGGCTTCAACAATAAGAGTCGTGGAGTATATATATGGAGAAAACTGGGTTTTGTCAAGCATGTGATTCATTGGGAATTTTTAAAGAGAACATCTACTGTTAGAATAATTACAAAAGAGCCCATCAATGACTAATTAAATAAGGACTTATAGAATATGGGGAGCTGATGACAACATTGTCTAATATAGGTTGTTTCTTATTACATAAAATACTGAGATTTATGGAATGGGATTAAAACGAAATGGGTGCAGCCCACTCCTACACTAACCAATAACAATTATGATGAGAAGCAGGGCAACAATCAAACGGGTTTAGTGGATGGGGCTAGGTCCATGCCAATTATTAGATATAAAAATAAAAATCTATTCTGATTTATAATTAGTGTGGTGCGTGCATGATTTTATTTTGTGAGAACATTGTTGGAACATGCTCTGAACTACTAGCACGGTATAGTCAATTATGGTTGTGAGATTCTGGATCACTGGATTCGATTTGAAATTGTCTATGTTATCTAGCAATGTGAATGATAGGACATTGAGGTCCTGAAGTAGTGGGTCCTATGGGACACTAGGTGAGGAGATGCATGAGTGGCATCTCGAAAAGTGTGACATGTCAAGATGTACAATGCCGTGCATTGAGTTCAAAGATGCAGTTCAGAGATGTATCATGGAATGAATTCTATTCATTGATTTAAATTATTTATTGTTTATTACTAACTTGTTTCTAATGATGCCATTATGTTAATAGTGGTTATATGTTAGAGTAGGAATTCATTTACCAATTTAACTGATGTTGGGTTGGCCCCTTCAGGTAACTGAGTTACGGGTAGACCGGAGAATGGTGAAGAGCAGCCTGTAGTGTTTGGCGTGCGTGGTTAAGGAGAGCGTTACATCAATATTCAATAGTTTAGGAGAACTGATAGTATTGAATATTTTAATTAGTTGAAGAATTTTATTATGAAAATTGTTAGACATTGGAGACACGATTAGTTGGTTATTTAATTGATTAGACTATATGAACAAACAATTTTAATAAATGATGTTTATGCCTTATATATTCATTTGATTTAAGCATGTGAATTGTATGCCAATGTGTTATAACTCAAATTCCGATAGGGCCCCGGAATTTGGGTCGTGACACATCTCCTCCACATAGTACATATAGGTGGGCCGCATAAAGTGACTTGCACCTTAGGCAGCTCTTCTACAGCACTATTCTCTAATACTACATTGAAAATTATTAAATATGTAAAAATATTAACATCAGTAATTAAATAAAATCAATGCTTAGTGTTATACATTGAACCATGTCATAGACTGTCAAAATGGCAGTAAACGCTAGGAAATGAAGATCATAGAAATTGCACATAGAGGGCAAGTTATAAAAAAACATCAAATTCCACCACAGCTGATACCTTCCAGGTAAAATCTTTGCAATTTCTGCCCATTTATTCCCATGGATTTGGTGGGCTTTCATGATTTCAAATTCCTCCTCCAATGTCCAAGCATCTCTTTTTATTGTTGGGTTCAAATGATTGTGCCACCTGAAAAGTAGTTTGAAAACCATTTGTTAAGAATTGGAAGTGATCTAATAAAATAGTCAACATTACCAACGGAAGAGGGAAAAAATGGATGTACACTGGCTATCCATATTTTTGAAACTTGAGAGCATCACAACATTGTACCAGAACAATTCTAGGAAACTATAGGCATTTAGATTATCATCTTTATCCTGATGAATAACTTATTAGTAAAGTACTATAAGATGACATCTGTGCATTGGTTGAAATTTGAGTAGGACATAAAAATGCACTAACAAATGGTGGTTTTTGGTACTCTGAACGCAGTGTGTCAAACACAAACTAAAATGCATAAATATAAATGGTTGCTAAAATGTTGAGATATTTTTAACCTCCAAAATAGGACTGCAAAGCTATGGTGCCCAAATACGGCATGGAAACAATAAGAACACACCATGGACACGGCAAGGACATGGATTTTACATGTAAAAAGTGAAGTATCAGATATGATACAACACGATACATTGCCCATTTTGAAGTATATGTGCATCATAGCTACAAAGGCATATACAATTTTAGCTTCTTTCACTTTAAACCAAATATAGTTGGGCAAATTAGAAAACCATGAAATAGTCATGTCCAACTGCCAAAAGAATGATGAATCAATTAAAGAAAGAGTAAACCAAACAAACTATGAGCTTAGCAAAAATCTTAGACAATAACATAGATAAAGAATTGAAGCTTAGTTGCCAAATCAGTAATAAAGATAATGATGAATCAACACCCAAAAGATAATGGCAAACCAAGAAAGATGAGGACATGAAAAATATTTGAGCAGACAGGGACTAACAGCTTGAATGAGTGCTCAGAAAAAAAAAAGCCAGATTCTTCCTGCTTAAAATAAAATTAGAGCATTTCAGGTGAAATACTGGTATCAAACTTCAGAGAAAGTTACAGAAAAATGTTATCTAGTCAAATTTGGTTTTAATTTCCCCCTCAGCCCAAAAGCACAAACCATCTGTTCTATCAAAATAGTTGTTCAGCTCACAAACCCGTCATGATGAAGGAAGCCTTGCCTCATCAGTTTGGGGTACTATAATATTATATGATAATTAATTATGCAGCCTTCTTGTCAACACACCTATCAGATCAGGAAACCTATCAATTGGCACTAGAGGAATCACCAAAGGTTGCCACAATTAAAATGACACACCGAGAATGAGCATTGTTGTCCTAGGATGCCTATCTTAAAACCTACGGTGGTATGGTTCGTGTCGAATCCTAAGAAGAACTATTCATATCTATACAACAAATCCTATTTATAAGTGAATCTTACAATTCAATGAGAATCTTATTATTTAAAGCATGCATTAGCGAATCTTATGATTCAGGTGATCCATGTAGGTTGGAACAACCACGACCAAATGTCTAATATAAGTAATTTATTCAATTATTTTTGACGTTTCTGTTTTTGCAAGGTTGTCTACTGATTAATTATAACTCGAGAATTTGTGGTATTTTGGAGAGGTATTAGAGATAAATAAGCAATAGGCATGTAACTAAAGCATTTAGAGGGCAAGCCTTGGCGCAACAGTAAGGTTGCTCCATTCCAACCTGAGCATCACCGGTTCGAAATGGGGAAACAGCCTCACCACTAGTAGGGGTTAGCCTATGTACATCTGATCCTCCCTAGACACGGCAGTGGCAGGAGCCTGGGCTTCTCTTTTGTATGTAACTAAAGCATTTGACTATATATGGGTTTCATCCTGCATTCTTTTTGTAATATTTTTTTTTCAATTTTTCTTCAGAAACACTTCTTTACCTTCATGAGACACATCATAACCATGTAATATTGATGATTTGGATTCTGTTTTTATTTTTATTTCTTCATTTAAAGATAATGAAAAAAACCTACAACTTTATTTTTTCTAGTTGATATCTTAAACATGTATTCATATATTAATCATTTATAATAAAGTAATAGCGCTTTTTCCTAAGTAGAAGTCCTGTACAATTGTCGTGCAATACCTGTAATCCTCACCATGAAGCTCCCAGTAGGAGAAAAAACCCCTATATTAATCAATGTCAATGATGTTCTTCATATAATTGAATCATAGTCTTAATTGTTACTGTAGTAATGCAGCAACAGACGGAAAATGGATAGAGTATGAATAAATACTTTTTTAATTTTTATTATTTTCATTTTACAAAAAAAAAACCTACAATTCGAGATATAATTAATGACACAATTTGATTCAACCACTTGAACGATTTTCAATACATCTTTTATTTTCAGAACAATGGGAATGAATTTCATTACCCACAAATGAAAAACAAATCCACCCTTTACAGTAATAGGTTAGAAGTAGTGAAAAAAAAAGAAGAAGAATTGTTTGCCTAAACCCTCTAGAATTATGATGCATGGATACTTCAAAATGGGCAACACATCGTGCTGTATTATATCCGATAGTTCACTTTTTATATGTAAAATCTATGTCCATGGCGTGTTCCTATCTTATCTAGGTATCATAGCTCTAGACTCATTCCCTCTAATCTTAGGTTGGCTTTGTGAATTCCAAAACTCTACTTATCCCTTTTAAGTAATGATCTCTGTTATGGTGTTACCCCTCAGTTTGACATGTTGCTTCTAGTGTTGTTTGGCATCCCCTCTCTCCTAGCCCCTTGCACTGGTAACACAGTTTTTTGTACAGGGGATTACTTGTGGTGGTAACATACAGTTTTTGTTACAGGGGATTACTTTGGTGGTAACACAGTTTTTTGTCCAGGGGATTACTTTGGTCTTGTGAAGAAGAAACCCTAAGAAACCCTAAAAAATCTCTCATTAGTAGGTGATATCGTCTTTTTAAAATTACCTCTCACGACATTGTTTCCCAATGCGACCAGGTAACGATTTTGCTATATTAGCCCATTTTATAGCACCATACTTGGAGACCAGTTCAACAATCTTATCATCTTCCTGTGAAACAAATGAACAACAGGGGAAACAGTTTGTGAGTTATTAACTTGCAAGGAACTGTTAATAAGCATATATACAAGGAGAAAAGTTGGAATAGGGAAACCTCATGGGTCCATGGTCCTTTAACTAGTTCAGGATTAAGAACTTTCTGCCATCGATGCAAACATTGCACTTCTGATCTATCTGGAAAAGATTCAGCTGCATGGAATAAAGGCATCCAAATAAATCTTGAGACTCAGTCCAAACATTTGAATAAAGATGAAAGCACCCAGTCAAAATTAACTTCAAAATGACAAATCCCATTTCAGAAATTCCTCAGCAAGATAATTTTTATTATATAGTATTAGAAGACAAGAAAAAACAACTGCTGCTCCATTAAGGTATTTGTCTTCTAGATTCCTCCCAACAGACATCTAATTCACCTTTGCTGTTGGTTTATCGTTGTTCTTTTCATACCAGTTGAAAGGAAAGGGAAGACATCATTCTCGTAATACATGACATGCATTCTCTGGGACACACATGTACGCAAGACACAATCGCACAAATGCATAAAAATTTGCTGATACATAATTTCAATTTATTTTCTCATTTCGTACATAATTTCAATTTATTTTCTCATTTCGTTTAGTTCACAACATCAGGACATTTTATTCCAAAAAATGCAAGAAAAATAGTCCAGACAAAATTCTGAAAGATTGCTTGACCAGTGAGCGAAGTCACTATGACAAAAATTGTGTTGTGAGATAAAAGACAATTGCACACCAAAACACTACAACACATAGCGCACCTTGAGTCACTAATATTTTTCAAAATATTTTCTTACTTCATTTAGTTCCAAAAAACTTGACACATTCCTCATTTCCTTCAAAATTTTCAAGAGGATTTCAGAAAAATATTTTGTGGAATTTGTTTAATTTAGCAGGAGAAACTAAGTCAAACCACTAAGACAGTAATTACTATTGAGATAGTGAGATGGAAATACAGGAAAGAGGTGATGAATTATTAAAACTAGAGAAAAGGAAGAAAGAAAAACCTATTTTCTTCCAACATTTTCCCTTGAAAAGTTTGACAGCATCTCTTAATTTCTCATCCTGCAACATGTTAACAAGTCAGAAACAAAATGCAATATCAACAATAATGAAGAAAACAATAAGCCTATGTTCACACCATATTTCAAAAGCAAAAGTAAATGAATAGTAAACGAATGCTGTTGAACAAGCAAATACATGAAACTCCAATACATGGATGGACGGGTTAAAGCCATTTTGGACCAACACAGTAACCTATGACATTAAAGCTATGGAAGAAAATTAGCAAACACCACAATCTGAAAAGGTCATCCTGAACTTTGAAGTACAACATGCTCAAAAGGCAATTAAAAAACCTTAAAACGCAACTCATCCTCAAGAAAGTATATATAGTTCGGCTGTGTTTTCTTTTTTTTGAAAAAAAAAATAAAAAAACTGAGACAACAGCATCTTCTTTGCCTGCTCGATATATGATAGCAGTAATTCAAAAGTAATGATAAAATTGCTCACCTCCTCTCGTGTCCAACCCCCTTTTGCTCGTCTTATAGGACCAGTAGTCCTCCTGGACACAAAGTTAGAACATCTCTAAGTACATACATAAAAGAATTGAGTTCTAATTTCTAAAGCAATTCTTTACTACCCGTGGTGTTATTGTAAAACAAGTAATAGTAGATGAAAGAACACTTGAACAAAACAAAATAATAAACAAATTGAAATATAAAACATATGACATCACAATGTGCTCATCAGCAATGTAACACTTCAAAGATTAATAGACAGTATTGTAAATAAAGATCTATAAATTTAACATTCAAAAAAAAAAAAAAAAGAACTATAAATTTCCAAAAACAACTGGGAATAGGGATGATCAAGGGCCAGGCCAGCATAGAAAGCCCGAAGCCCAGCTTGGTCCAACCCATCCCAAATAACTAATGCATGTAGTTTAGTGACTAATTTACCCAAAAACATTATTCAAAAACCCAAACGAGTGATAGAAAACCCGGCCCAATTGACTAAATGGGGGGGGTTGGGCCTCACAAGTGTACGGCGGGCTGGGCTTTGCCAAGAACTTATGGCTTGAGTTGGGCTTGGGGCCAAATCCAGGTCAGGGAAAGCCTAAGTATGCCTCAGCCCCGCCCATGAACACCCCTAATTGGGACGTTCTTTGGATGGTAGAAAATCCTCCTTTAGTAGTATACTTTGTAGCATCGAAAACAACAATTAGAACTGTATAATAATGTAATTGAGAATTTATCTCATTGGAAAATACAAGGCAGAGAATCAAATTTATTTTTTCTTCTTCCAATTATTTTTACAAAAACTCATTATCTTAAAATCATTTTAAATACTAAAGCACTCTGTTTAATGACAAAGTTTAACTACTAATTTATAATACTTAGACTCCAATTTATGAATTACATAAATGAAATGGGCATATCATGCGAGCAATTAATGCATCATATGAATTACAATGCACAGTGTGAAATGATGAATGATAAACTATGATTTAAACACTGGGAGAAGCTGCCAAGCTGCCAAGAACAAGTTGACCGATTTTCTTTCCCAGCAATAGGAATAGGGTACATGTAAAAAGGTCTAAAATTTTCCTTTTTAAAAACATAAATAATGAATATATTAATGAGGAAAAAGTAGAAAGATCAACTAAGATGACACTGAGGAGTACATGTGGAAAGATTGTCTCAATAGGTAACTCTGATAAGGGAGTGGCCAAAGCATTGCACAAAATATGCATGGAAGATGGACTAAGTTCTTTTTCTCCTAAAAACCCAGATCAAAGTTCCTTTTCTCCTCAAAACCCAGATCTCATAAATAATAAATAACAATCTTGCACGCTTGGCTTTGTTGGAACACAACCACTAAATGTCAGAATGATATGATCCCAGAAAGACAATGAACATCTCTAACCAATTTGGTTGGATGATTAAAGATATAAGGTGGTTAAACAAGAAAATAAGTAAAACTACTGTGAAAGTTTATGTAATTTTAGGCACTGAACATACAGTTCAATTGGGATGGGTTTTATCTTTAGCACTCAAAATAAGTTTGTAATCTCCAAAATAAATCAGTGGTTAATATTTGCTGCACATTCTAGTATCATCCTCACTGTTCATGAGTCATGAGTCATGACCATTGAGTTGCAAACATAACTCTGCCACATTCATATCTGATATTTCAATATGAAGTGCAAATTACAAACCCGCTTAGCATGTTTTGGTATTCGATACAACCTGAGGAAACAGTTTATTTCAAATGATTAGAGAAAGATTTATCCTAAAGTTAATCACCCAAAAACAAAAAATAAAAAAATACCCTGGTATTTTTGTTGTGCAGGCAAACTTAGGAACAGTTAGAGCTGCCAAGGACCCAAGCTGGAGCATTCATACTACAATGTTTGGGTCCCCCAATTATCCTCGGGGCACTTGTGTTGGATATATGAGATTACATGGGTACAAATATGAGATACATGTTGTTCTATGGAAATAGGCGCCAAACATCAAACTACTTGGACATAGGCATCAATCAATAACATCACTAACATCCAAACTTGACCCCCCCACCCCCACAAAAAAAAAGTGTGCAAGAAAACATATATCAGAATCCAATTTCTGCAAATTCATCGCAGGGCCACAAAGCCCGCAAACTTGAACAAGAAACTAAAAACCTCTTCAAAACTACGTAAAAAAAAAGCTAATTTTTTCAATTACAGCAAAACTCAAACCCTAATTGGCCTTTCCACACCTTCAAACCAAGAAGAACAAGCAGCGCTCTGATTGAGCTCTGCTGAACAACCATTTTCCAACACACAGCATCACACCACAACCAACTTATAAGCTCTAAATCAAACAACAAAACATCACCAAGACCCAGATCTCATCATACGAACTCCCAAAACAAGCAGAGAGAAACACGATCCAGATCAGTGCAACCCCAGAAACCAATCATACCGACAAGTGGGCGATGTCGTCTCCGCCGCGCTACAAACCCCCGGCGACCTAAACCCAAAACTACAACTCCCATCCGAGACCGACGAGCTCGAAGTCGCAGCAGCTGATTGCCTGTGCAGATCACAGCTCTCCTCTTCCTTCACCTGCTTCTCCATCTACAACCATCAAAACAAAACCCCCAAAACCCAATCATCAGAACAACCAAAAAAAACCAAACCAAACCAAACCAAACCCAACCCAACCCAACCCCAGCAACAAAGAAGAGAACCAACTGAAAAGGAATCAAAGCAAAGCAAAGCAAAAGCTTTGCATCTCCAAGAAACGAAAAACGAATCGAGACCCGAAATTCTTGCAATTCCGGGCATGAAAAAGCGCAGAACATTCAGCAGAAGGAGCGAAAAGGGAGAGAAGGAATCGCGAATCCAAGAAACCTAGAACGAAAAGATTCAAGAGGAATCGAAAGGAGTACCGATGGAGGGAGAGAGAGGGAGATCAGTGGAGAGGAGGAGCAGCGAATCCACGAAGAACCGTTACGCTACAGCGGTGTGGTGTGGAAAAAGGGCGGGAATCGTAACGGCAGAGATTGGGAGAAAAGGGAGCGAAGCGAGAGAAATACGAACCCTGGAAGCCAAGAAACCCCTGCGGAACGCTTTCAAAAAATCCTCGCCCGTTGAAGGGGAAGACTCGCCAAAGCGAATATTATTATAATAACGGACATCTAACGTCTCCGCCTGATGACGTCATCCCCTCCCCATTCTGGCACACGTGTGGCAGAGATGGGGAGGACACCCAAGATATCCCTTCCACGCGGCTCGAACGCTCCATCCAGCAAAGTCTTTCTCGCTCTCCCCTCCCCTCGTAAAGATGGAAAATTCATGTTTAGAAATTGTAAATTTTAAAATTTTTTAAGTTTAATCTTTTTTTAAGCGTTTTAAAAATAAATAATATTAATTACACTCTCCATCTCACAACTTATCTCACAATCATTATATTTAAAATGTTTAATTCATTTATTTTGTTTTTAATATCGTAGATATGAGGATGAGAGAAAACGTTATATAGAATAAATATAAGATGAAAAGTATGACTAACATGATTCTTTTAGAATACTTGCTTTCTTTGTTGGAGTTCGATTATTACTATATCAACATTAAATCTTTAGTTAGCCATATAAATCTTTATCGAGAAATCTCTCTATTTCAAGGGCACTAACGAATTTTCAAATTTAAAAATTTCTCATAGATTACTACTAATTTATTACCGTATATGTATTGCATGAGTGAAGAGAGTGAATCTTTAGAATGAGGCTCAAAAGTGCTTGAAATAAATATCATCTCCTTATCTATGAGGATGCTTTAAACTTCTACTACTCTTGATTCAATTGCAAGAATAATGTAACTAATACAATCCTAATTATTGTATGTATGCCTAATCTTATGAAAAGATTAACTACTTTTAAAGACAAATTTGAATGTCTTGAATTTGAACATAAAAAAGGCCTCATGGTTAAAAAGCAGACTGCCGCACTAAGGGACACGCGAGTGAGTGACAGAGAGAGGATCCAATTCCAGACTTCTGTTGCTCTTACTGTATTTTCACTGACAGCTATTAACGGTTTCCGTCATCGCTTGTGACTGTATGTTTGAACCTCAAACGGCACTCTTCTTTTGCGGCCCGCGCACAAGTTCTGAGCCGTGGATTTTGGGCGGGTCATTTTCGGCCGTTGGATTTAGTGGAATGGGTGAAATGTCTAAGCCGGGGTTACGAAATGGACGTCTAAACTAATTGAGTGATTAAAAGTTCAGATCCAGAAGAGTTGAATACCAAAAAAAAAAAATTTTTTTTTTGGGGTGTCACTAATCTCAGACTTGCTTGATTTGTGTTCAAGAAATGAATATAATGTAATGTTGAAGTCTTAGATCTTATTATCTTAAGCAACATGGAATTTCATAGGATCCATTTAATTTATTTCATTATAGGAGCCATATCAATAGAGTATAATCAATAAGGGATAAGTGATAAATGTTTAAACTTCTTCAATCTTATCATTAAGTAGACTATATGACTTATCCTCATCACTTATCCTGACAAATCATGTCACTTAAGTTTTAACTTAGAAATGTAGAGATGGGAAATTCTGAGACTTGGAAACATTTGCTTGATGCAGGCCAGTCACATTAGATGCCCCTAGTGTAGATAGGTTGTTGCTCGGATTTCATTGGATTTGAATCTGTCGTACAATGGTGGATCAATTAATTGGAATCAAATAATATTAACCTAATAGTTAATTTTATTAATTTGTGCTTTTAAAAGTTTAACAATACATATGACTCTAATTAAAGTAGAATTTAGGGTGTTATGTGAATGCCTTGGATCAATTAAAATAGGCCAGGTGTTCAAATGGAAGTTATCCGCATAGGAGTTCACATGTAGAAGTCCCATTAAATATTCTCTGTTCTTTTTTAACTGCGATAGTAGGGCTTATTAAAAGGCAACAATGCTCTTCTAAAAGTAGAATTACAAAAGCTACTTCTTTAAAATAGCTTTTTAAAGAAAAAAATTGTTTCGTTAGTCCAATTTTTATACTTTTTAATAGCAAAAGCACCAAAATTTGTTCGGTTAGATGCATAGAAATCATCTTTCAAATATAATAATTAGATAATTTATATTAGTTTTTTCTTAATAATGATGTGAAGGAGCCTCATGCATAAATAAAATGGGCGCACATAAAATAATTGATGCGCCATTTTTCCATTGGTTCGAGCTCTAAACCACTTGGATTTTGCACACTCTACCTAATAAATTACTATAAAATTTTTTTAATACAATATCATCTTTACTGAATTCATGTAAAAATCCTCAACTTGCTTGGAAAAAGAATTTAACCACGATTAATGTATGAGAGATGAATATTATCTCTATAACTGTAGCACATACATGTGTCTTATGGAAATCATTAGAGTTCAAATGTTTTAAGCATATATTTATAGACCAAATGAAGATGGAAACTCCTCTTGGATTCAGTTATAAAATAATCCAAGGCATTAAAGTCAAACCCCAAATATCACACAAATCCACAAACGATGGTACACACAGTACATGTCCATGAAAATATTCAAAAGGAAAGTTAAATGTTGTAGGTCAGATCAAAGCACAAACCCATTCAATGCTATCGTATTCAATTAAAAAGGATTTCAGAGCAAACAAGAAACGAAGAATTTCAAGGCATCTTCCAGGTCAACTGAGAAGAGCATCCCAAAGCTCCATTGATGGTTGGTGAGAGGAAAGAGAGGGATGAGAAGAATAAAACAAAGCGAGGTGAACAAGAAATTATGGGTTTCTGGTCGTTGATGCGGAAAACATTCTCCATGTTTCAAATGAATTTAATAGACATCTGCAAGAGGATTTAACCAGAAAATCCTCTTAGGCTTTTGGAAG
This sequence comes from Sextonia rubra, assembly GCA_037013555.1. NCBI lineage: Eukaryota > Viridiplantae > Streptophyta > Magnoliopsida > Laurales > Lauraceae > Sextonia > Sextonia rubra. The sequence continues at coordinate 132,184,820 of JASUAD010000001.1, forward strand.
ACCAAAAAGACCCTCAAATACCAATATAGATCAAGAAAGCTCTTTCAATACTTTTTTTTTGTTTATTTTTTTGTTGAATGTAATATCTCTGCTCAGCAAAACAAGTGTCTGTATCTTATTCTTCATCATATTCTTCCAACTCACCTATCCGAATCGACTTAAACCAAATTTGAATCTTCTCCCTCTCCTTTCTCGTCACCATCCTCTCTCTCTCTCACTCTCATGTGTGACTTTTAGACTTTGATAATCTCTCTCTCTCTCTCTCTCTCTCTCTCTCTCTCATGTGACTTTTTGACTTCATGATAATAATAAGAGAACAATCCTTTTTATCTTTGAACCAAAACAATAAGTGTCATTATCTGTGTTTTTATTCCTAATTTGTGAAAATGACACATTTTCATTCGTGTCAAGTGTATAGATTGACCCAAGTCCATCATTTAAGCTTTATGTTCCATTGGGGCTGATGATTCAAACCTGACTGATAAATGGGTTGAGCTCATTTGAATCGAGTCCTTTTCAATGCTATTTGAACCCAACTCAATCTCTCTAATTGTGCTATGACCCATCAACTTGACTCGAACCAACTTGATAATTATAGATTTGTGTAAAATCCTTTTAACTTTTATGTAGGATTTTGTTTGGCCGTTTAATCTGGTTGACAAATTTATCAATGTTGGATTAAGCATTTACGTGTTATCCTTATATTTAACCTAAACCATCTCATCGTTATGTTGTAGTTATTGCTTTAATTGTGCTATGACCCATCAACTTGACTCGAACCAACTTGATAATTATAGATTTGTGTAAAATCCTTTTAACTTTTATGTGGGATTTTGTTTGGCAGTTTAAACTGGTTGACAAATTTATCAATGTTGGATTAAGCATTTACATATTATCCTTAAATTTAACCTAAACCATCTCATCGTTATGTTGTAGTTATCGCTTTAAGGATATTTTGATGGACCTCAATCCTTTCTCTACACGAGGAAGTGTTAATAAGGTTCAATGGCTTGAAGGCGCTTCGGATCCAACCATCTTCAAATATTATATTCATTAGTGCTATTAACTGTCCAATCTATGATTGTAAAATGACATCCGACCATCTTATTTTAAAAACTGGTAATAGAAGGTCATAGTCCTCTGCTTTTTAAGTAGTTTGTGATACCAGGAGTTACCATAGCTAAATAAGAATTCTAGGCACAATTATGTGAATTGATAAGATTTAAAGGGTGTGTTCGGACAAAAGAGAGTTCTTCACTCTACAAATTTCTATTTTTTAGGAGAGGAATTTGCATTGCTTCCCCTAACATAAAAAATTGGAATCCTCTTCATTGAGAATTCTCAATAAATTTTTAAAAAATTTCAATTAATTTTTTAAAATTTTCTTCAAGAAAAAAGTATCTCATCAAATGATGAAAAAGTTGGCCGTAAAAAAAATCATAAAGTTTATGTACATGTTACACAATCCTTTTATTTCACAAGCGTACCCTAGAGCCTCACCTTTACTTGAGCTTTTATATAACTGCACCTACATTCTCATTGAACCTCAAAAGGCCCCTTTATTTTTTAGTTTTTGCTAAAACTGCATTTGACTAGTAGCTAAACTGTACACAAAGTAATTATACTCTCCAGACTCTGGATATTTTGTTCTTGACCAACTTACTCCTGCGAAAAACTCAAATGACTCAATTCATGATTTAGCCAAAATGTCCAATTTAACAAACTCTTATTTTTGGGATCTCATAGAGGGGGCCCACCTTTGATCAATCCAAATCATTCACATCCTTAATTGAAACTAATCCCATTTCACAATATATTGGTCATTATTTACCATTAGATCCCTAGAAGTTTACATAATAGTTAGGATCATTTGATCTGGTAATATTACACATTTTTCAATCCACATGCAAGACTTTCCATCACCATGCATCCCATATTCATTATACATCAAAGTGGGCCTCACATAACTTAAACGAAGTGAGATTTGTTAAGCCTAAATAAAAAATGTTTTTGTCATTTGTACATAAAAGCTAACACTGCCCTAACTCACTGTTTGAGCAGAAAGATTTAGAAGAAGGGAAATGGCAAAGGCGTCATATTTTCTCACCATTTTTTTTTGTTGAAAGCTTTAAGTGAAGTCTATCATCATTCAATCTAAACTTTACAATGTAAAAAATAAAAGAGTAGCGCGGAGTTAACATTGTCTAAGCCCCACATTCAACTTGGCGGGCCTATTGTAGGAAGTGATTTTGTTCTCAATTGCCTTGAATTCATTCATACTTGACAAATAATCAGCACCCATGAAGTTATTTATGACTATGTTCTAGTATCTCAATGTATTTTGTTCTGAATTCCTCTGGATGTGTTCATGATGGATGTAGCTACTAATAATCTGGATTTTACATTCAACACTTGTCAGATTAGAATGAGGATTAGGATCATCATCAGCTTCCTCCATTAATCGAAAACTCGAACACCCACCAATCCAAGATGTCCCAAACAAACCATGCTCTCCATCTCATACAGAAGATGGTGAAACTCCCACCTCTTCAAGCTCTCTCCCTCTTCAACTCCTCTGCATTTCAGCAAACACCCTTCTCTGCATCTGTCATCCTCCAACTTCTCCTCTCCTCAGGCATGTTAGCACAGGCCCAGACCCTTCTCCTGCAGTTACTCTCAGGCAACTGCAAGCCCTCCATATCCTTCACCCCATCCTCTCTCCTTCTTCATCTGACCACCCAAGAGAACCCCAGCCCCAGCTACAATCCTACCTTGCTTCTATTTGATCACATCATCACTGCTCTAATGCAATCTCAAATGACCGATGCTGCCCTCTCCTATTTCCATCAGGCAATTGCTCGTGGTGTTCGACCCAACTCCAACACCTTCAACAATCTGATGAATTCTCTGTTGAAATCTAGCCGCTTCGAAGACGCTCTTCGGGTTTTTGAGGATTCAAAGAATGCAGTTCAGTTGGATGATTACAGTTTTGGTATCATGATTCGAGGTTGTTGTGAGATGGGTGATTTGGGCAAGGCCTTTAAGCTGTTATCTCTGATGGGGGATGTGGGTTGTACGCCAAATGTTGTTATATACACTACGTTGATTGATGGGTGCTGTAAGAAGGGTGATTTCAGTGAGGCGAAACGGTTGTTTTCTGAGATGGGGGAGTTGGGTCTGGCTGCTAATGAGTTCACTTACACTGTAATGATTAATGGATTTTTCAAGAAGGGACTAAAGAAGGAAGCATTTGAGCTGTTTGATGAAATGAAGGCTCAAGGGGTGCTTCCAAATTTGTACACATATAATTCGGTGATTTATGAGTACTGTAGTGATGGTGATTTGAGTTGTGCTTTTAAAGTGTTTGATGAAATGAGGGTGGAGGGTGTGGTGTGTAATGTCGTGACATATAATACCTTGATTGGTGGATTATGTCGACAGGGGAGGCTTGCAGAGGCAGAAAAGTTGTTGGGTGGGATGAAGAATGTCGGTGTCGGTCCAAATTTGGTTACATTTAATCTTCTTATTGATGGGTTTTGTAAGTTGAGGAAGATGGCCAAGGCTTTGAAAATATTGGATCGCATGAAGGTGTGCGGTTGTTCTCCTTCTGTGGTTACATATAATGTTCTTATTGCTGGTTTCTCAAGAGCTGGGAATTTAGCAGAAGCTGCCAATTACTACAGCGAAATGAAGGCAAGGGAGATAAACCCTAGTAAAGTGACATATACCATACTGATTGATTCTTTTGTCAGAGAAAATGACATGGAGAAGGCATTTGAGATGTTCACCTCAATGGAGAGGAGCAATTTAGTTGCTGATGTTTACACTTACGGTGTTTTGATTCATGGGTTGTGTGGAAAAGGTAATATGAAGGATGCATGGAAACTGTTCAGATCAATGCTTGAGAAGCCTCTAGAGCCGAATGATGTGATCTACAACACAATGATTTGTGGTTATTGCAGAGAAGGCAACTCTTATAGAGCTTTGAGGTTGCTGAAAGAAATGAGTGACAAAGGAATGTCTCCTAATGTTGCTAGCTACAACCTGACCATTGGTGTTCTTTGCAAGGATGGGAAGTGGCAGGATGCAGAGAGTTTGCTTAGTAAAATGCTAATGGGAGGTTTACACCCATGCAATTCAATATATGGTAGGATATCCAATGCCAAGCTGAAAGATCCATTGCATTGTACATAATGTTGTGGTGCTTTCATGAAAAGAGTACAAATGAGAAGTTGCTACAACAGACTATGGAAGTTTGAATAGATTGTGCACTTGGGAGAACAAATCTAAGAAAGCATACTATGTTGCTTAAGAATATGGGCCTCGATTGAACGGCTTTATTCACCTAGCTCAATGTGTATCGTGATTATTGTCAGCATCAGTGACTCATATATAACTGGGGTCAAAAAGTTGAGAAAATCACCCCATTTATCTGCATCCCCTCAATCCTCAGCAGAATGGACAATGATCCAGTCTACCAACACATATTTAAAGTTATTCTGGGCAGGGTTAAACTCCAGCATTCATCAGTAATCTGCAGGTTTCTTTACTTGCTGAAAACTCATAATGCTGCCTTGTCATGTTGTTTGGATTTAGGAATGGTGGTCGTGGACCTGTAGCTACTGAACTTGCGAATTGGGGTATGGGCCGTCCAGCTGATGGCCTGGGAATGTGTATCAAACTCTACAAAAAATGGACTTCCCCTTCAATTATTTTCCTGGAAGCATGGAACTTCTCCAATTTATTGCAAAACATTTTGCGTTATAGCCTGCACTGAGGAAATATGACATCCAATAAGAGTGCTGACATTGGTCTATTTGAGTCTCACATAAAGTTGAAGAATGGATAGTTCCCACTTGCATACTGGATAAAAATTTCGAGAGAATATTGAGAAATGAGTTTTAAATCTCAGCCAGTCGTCAAGGGCCAAATTGTCGATAGTACCCATGAAGAATGAAAATGAGGTATTCACGATTCAAACAGGTCAAATGAGGAGAACAAACTAGTGGGATCATTATATTTGTTCAAGTGTACTACACGTATCACTTGTTGGCAGCTGATTCTTTTCAGTATGTTGGATCTATCAGTCTTCTCACTGCATTTGGATCCTTAGAGGTAGAAGAATTCTCTCCTGGTTAATGGGGTCTTTTCTTCAAGTGGAATTCTTGTGAAGGGAAAGAGCCAATTCGCCCATGTTTAACTTTCATATGTCTATTATAAGGGCAGCACTGTTTCCATTTAAATACAATCATGAACAGAGGTTTTATTCATAGCCTCATAGGGTAATAATACATTGGAATTTTGAAATCATGAATTACAAATCTTCATTCTGTTTTATTATTTTGTTACATATGTTTCATTTGTAAGTACATCTTCATTTTGTTCTTCCTTTTTTTCCTCTATTTGTGTTTATCTCTTGGAATCTGAGTGTAGCAACGCCGCTGCAGTTGCCATTCTGTGACACATGATTTTAATAGGTTCTCATTTCTGACTTTTTGGTGCTACTGTTTTATTTGGTTTAGAAGCAAAATATCATATTTACTGTTGCTTTCAGTTCAATTCAAATGGAGGGAATGTTTCATTTCACTATGGTAACCACTATGGCATTTCTTTCTATGTACTACAGTTGAAACCTAATAAGATCAATTTCCAAAATACAAATTCTTTAATTTCCTTTGATTAGGGTAGAATTATGTCGGTGGGGGTTGTCCATTTATCAGTATTTCTTTAAGTCTCATAGCTGCTTTTGATTGGTATGGGGTGTTTCTAGTGTGCCCTAAATCAATCAATGTCTGCATGTCCTCATTTTATTTCTGAATGAAGGAAGCCAAGTATATTAATACCTCAGCTTTGTCCTGCCTTTGCGAGGACATGCATCCTTTCACACAAATTGTTCTTTTCTTAAAATTTTATCGCCAGTATTGTGCAGCTGGTTTGATTGATTAACACCTGATGGCATCTCAAGATTATGACATGCTATCACTAACTGAAAGCACACTGAGGACTATAGATGTCAATTCCTCTTTGGAATCCATATTGGTTTGCTGCTAAGATGAAAGAACTCAGCATTTGAGCCATTTTGGGAAAGCACTACAAAAGAAAATTCAAAAAATATAAATGAGATAAAATTATAGGAAAGAAATAATTTAACAAATAGTTGAAATCACCTTTCTTTTTTAGTTGGAAGGACAAAAGGATCGGGTTTGTAAGTGAAAATAAGATATTCTAATCCAAACATGTTTACTACACCAGTTTTGGCCGTTTCAGTCTATTTTGGTGATTTTGTTGTTGAAGTTGAAATCTAATGGCAGCTTGGATAGATACAAGGCTCATCTGGTCGCACAAGGTTTTGTTCTGTTCGAAACAAAATAAAATTCTGGCAAAAATCTTGTTTTTCTGTTTCACTAATTGCAATGGAAATGACATAAAATTGACAACTAAGCTAACGGGGACTTGTTTGCATGCAACAGTTTTCGACGACAATTTATTTCTGTAACAGTTCTTCATTTTCTAGCATGTTGATTCTTATTATTGAAGTGAAGCAAAACGTTTCCTGCAGTGCAATTGTGTTTCTACCTCTTGTTTAAAACAGAAGAAAATGGCTCTCTAATTCTTGGGTTTAAATCTTCTTTTATACAGAATTCTTAGTAGCACAAAACAATGGGTAGAAAGAATTTCTCCCTCTGAAGCCATTCGTTCATTTTCCATGGAAAATGCTCCACCACAAATGTATCCTAAGAACACATCCGTGTCACAGCGAGAATTCAGCTAGAATGTCCAGCAGCGTGGAGGAGTGGAACTGGTTTTCCATGGCAGCACATAGACATAAGTCTACTGTAGACACATTTGTGCCGTGCTGGAATTCTGAGATGAGCGACTAAAAAGTGGATTTTTATGTGGGTTGGTATTTTGAATTCAGAGAATTCTATGAATCAAACTGCACATTTGGAATGCTTAAGGGACATGGTTTGAAACGCTAAAAAATTCAACATTCACAATTAGTCAGAAATACCACTAATCAAAAAGCCCTATCTTAGGAATACCATCTACCCATGAGCTGAATCCATCCTAGGAAAAGGCCCCATCAGCATATGCAAATTCTCAAATCCTGCATCCTGTTTCATATTTCAAAACCATTGTGCAAGGCCCAGCTGAACAGATGCCAGTCACGAGTAGAATGGAATTGGACAGTCCACTTGTAAACTAAGGATGATTAAAAATCAACATGATATTAATGATCCATATGAGGAATGGGGCTATGGTGCAGGCAGCCAAGGCCCGAACTAATCCCTGACTGATTTGGACTGTATTTGAGACCTCATTTCCTGCGCTGTTAAGGTGAGGCTTGGCCCTTGTTTGTTTAATAGCCCAGTCAAGCCAAAAGCACTAGGAGGCATACGAATTTTGCAAATGGTATGGACCTGGTCCTGACTTTCAGTTACCTGGGTCGAATATCAGGCCCAATTATTAACTCGACCCTGCATATTCATGCTAAACGTGTACAAATTCCAAATAGTAAAATTTGAGAAGATAGGGATTAAGGATATCAACGATGGAGAAGTGGAAGAGATCTCAACTTTACTATGTATATGAGACCCCAACTTTATTGAGGCTTGAATAAAGGTGATGGCTGGGCATTCAATATTCGTTTCCCATCTCCCTTGATTCATTTTCAAATTAAATTCATATTATTCAAAGGTCATTATGGTTTGCACCATTGTTTCTTCAACTGTAGGAGACATTTCTTAGAATTTACTGGTAGTTGTTCCCATTGAAAAACGGGCCTGAAGTTTCACAAGTATTTTTTAAAACCATGAAAAAAATTAGGTGCCCTCAAATGCAGTAAAGCTGTTATTAATCAGACTTATGTGGCCCACCCATAAAGAACTCAGTTTCTTCACAATCACCACTTTCATACACCCTGATTTCAATCCAGCATTCATTACTATCAGATCTCAATCAAGAAAAAATAGCAAAGATAAGCACTTAACATGAGAAATAATATATTGGGTAACATAAAGTCGTTAGATCAAGTGTCCAAATGATCAGATTAACATTAAGTTTTTTAATACCAGCAAGCCATGGATTGATCCTTTCATCCCCTTCTCCCACTATTCACATGCATTCCAAATGGCCCACAGAGGCAAGACCACTTTACTGGCTTAAGTGGTCCTCTGCTGCTGTGAAAACTTCCTCATTTTAGTTGGGGACAAGTACCTCACACAAATGCTTCTAGAATTGTGTGCTGTTTTAATATAATAACACAACAGCTGACAGATCATAGAAACCTACAGTCAACATTATGCCAACCCTACTAGAAATACTCCAGATTAAAAAGAAACAACCATCTCTATTTGTTAGATTCTCCATGTGGTCACATCATCATTGCCCTTCCCATCTGATAACTCAGAATACTCATAAATAAATGCTATAATATAAAACAAAAGCTGAGAAAACACTTCAGGGGAGATTCCATTTGAAATCCGTTGTGTTTTTACTTCTCCAATCTCAGACTTCTCCAGCATTAAATTTACAAGCATTGTAACCTGCGATATAAAAAATGGTAAAAACGGAAACATATCATAAGTAACTAACCAAAATACAATTGTCTATTCATCGAATACAAAGAGGTTTCAATATAAGAACTGGTAAAAAGCAAACGTAACATATCATCAGCTATGATATGATATGTTACTTTTGCTTTATCTTTCTTTCTCTGGCTGTTTCTTTCTTTCTTTCTCATGTACACTTTGCTTATTGATCTACTACTGCCCTTTTAGCAAAAACAAAACGTAACATATCATAAATAATAGATCTAAATATGATTTTGTCTATTTATTTGAGGCAAACAGGGTACATATGGGTCCTAGAGAATATATGCAAACAAGGTGAGATGCTTAAGAAATCAATAACCAGAAGTAATCCTTGGAAGTTACTTACTTGGGTCAGACTTAGTGATAAGTCCAGTTTGGGAAAAATCGCAGTTGAAGTCATTGCGACCATGGGATTGATAGTAAGCATTCATCACATATGCGGCATGAGATTCAACTGTATTGGGAAGGAAGCATGCCCCACCAGCCTGTACGGGGCTGCAATCCACGCCATTGCTGCAGACGTAGTCTATGTTTGCTTGCAAGGCTTCTGCACTTGTGCCCACTTTCGCAACACACCACGTCTTGCTTCCATCAGATGGTGCAGGTGTTGGGACTAACGGTGTTGGACCTGCCTGCAATTCAATTCAACCAAAAGGTACAACTTCAATTGAGTCATGAGTGCCTGGAATTAAATTTAAAAAAAAAAAAAAAAGATAGAGTAGGGAGAGACTGCATGATTATTGCCGGTTGACAAGGCTTTAAAATGAAGACAGACTGGAAAAGCAGAATTCACAAAAAGATCCTACCGAAAATTGTCAATTTCCTACAATTATTGAAGGTTGCAAATAGGGTGAAGGTAGATGATGAGGGATTGAAGCTTGAAGGCCATCAAATCTTCCAAATATAGAAGAGGAAGATGGAGAACTATTTCCCATCAAAAATTCATATCCATCACCGATGGTGCGTAAGTGGCAACCCAAGATTTTCATTTGAGAGGGGGCGGATGATGGTCATAATGTTAATTTCTACATTATTGTATCATTTGAGGCTCATTTCTGATGGGGACAGGGGCCATTTCTCCCTATTTTGGCTTGCATTCTTCAGGTTTTGGCTTGCATTCTTCAGGTCTTTTTTTTCAGGTATACTAGTGGTGGGTGCCCCAAAAACAAAATACTTAGGTCTGCCCTGGGTGCATTCTTCTGCAATGCAACTTTCTGAAAACAAAAAGAAAAGACAAGAAAATACATAGGAAAAGGCTAAAAGCTCCCCAAGGATAACATAAGCACTTAACATATAGACCTTAGAATGGTAACATACCTAGACGTGAAGATAAATAATTATGAGAAAGGATACCCTAAACTCTCTTGTGCTTAAAGTGGTAACAGTTATTGTGAAAAATTAGAAAAATCTCACCAACCTAGGAGTTGGATAAGACATGGCGTTACTCCCCATGTCTTGTGCTCTAGACCCTCCCCGCATTTGCCTGGTATGCGTTTGTGTGGATTTAGTGGATGCCACCCTAGGGATTAGTCCCATTGGGTCAAAGACCTTAAAGATACTCATATCATAAAAAATAAAAAATAAAAAAAATATTACTCCAGCAAGTCATTTTCTTTACATTTTCATCATTTATTTTTATTAATTGATAACTTGAAACAGCAACCACATGGTTGCAAAAATGAGCACCAAAATAAGCACCTTCCATTTGCTCTAAGTGCTTTGTCCAACTTTGGAAGCTTTTCTATATGAGTTTTCATCCCCGTTGTCAAAAAGAAAAAGGGAAAAAAACAAAGAAAGAAGCCCAATTAAATACAGGAAAATATTACTTTCACACACCAAAGTTAGAAACGTAGATTATAATGACATTTTAGATTTGATTTAGTCCTCAGAGGTCATAAAGCGCACCTGACAGATCGATAAATGGCAAGGGTATGATTATGAATTTATGATGAAATGCCCCAGAATGAACTGCATTGTAGTTAAAGAAGTATTGGGCTTGGCTGAGCCTGACCTTTAGCTCAAGCTCAATAGAATCATGCCTCATGTCTAGACTCTAGAACAAACCGGTGGTTGGTTTGAAGGGATTGTATTAGTGATAGGCACAGGGGTAAAAAGGTTTCCTTCCCTAGGAACCATGAGACAAACATTTGTGAGTGTAGTGAAAGTGAGAGTTGGATTGATCATGTCCTAGGTGTGCCCCAAAAACAGAAGAAATAGTTCTCCCATAAGACTGATTAGTCTCATATTGTGAGGAAATTGAGCCATCTCAGCAAGATTAATGAATTTACAAGCCAACTTGAGCTAATGGCTCGTTTGGCTGAGCTGAGCTGGCTCAGGTCATTGACAACCTCTTATCCTTTACAAGAGATGTAAGCAGATAAGAAAAATGGTTATTCTCAACCTAAACCAGAGCTTAACTAGTTCTTTCCCTTGGCTGCTTACATTGACTCAAATTTAGGGCTACCCAGATCATTATATCTACCACAATAACCAACTAGTGCTAGATCAGTTGGCCACCTCCCCTAGTTTTATCCGGTGCACATGGATTAAAGGGTTTGCATGTGCCATAGTAATTAGTTCGCAGCTATCTAAAATAAAGTATCCCACGAGCTCTCAGAGCCAAAAGGCTCACAGGCTGGGCTGGGTGGGAGATAGCTTGGGTTATATTAAAAAAAAATTATACTGGTCAGTGATTCGGGCACTCATGGGTCACTACATCAAACAATCTACATTACAAAATATGACCTTTGTTTAGAGTTTTTTTAGTGGGTGGGCTAGACTCTAGAGTCTTGTTCAATTTGAATAGTAACTTAAATTTTCATACTTAGAACTCAAGATCATATCATTAGCTTAAAACAATAGACTTAAAATCTCCCTCCTAGAATAACAAAAATAGGAGTCTCCATCCTGTTCCTCCTGATTCTCATGACAAGAGGATTTAAAACTAAAACTATCAAAGACACAATCTACAGCAGATCCCCTACCATCAGGTACGAGACAACAGATCTGCCCATCAAGAAGAAAAAAACAAATGTTGCCCATCTGGAGCTGGTGGAGTCATACGTCAGAGCTACCCATGTTGCCCGAAGTAACATTACATGTGAGTCCGGATCATTGCCCTCTTCCAGGCTTGCCGTGGGTTAATCAAGTGGGATGGTTGGAAGTATGGGGCCCACCCAAGTAAAAGCTAAAATCGAATGCAATTCCCTCTATGCACTGTGCGGGCACATCCTAGCAATGTGGCAATGTTTGGTCCACTCAATCCTACTTGGAAGGTTCAAAATCCCACCACCTATGCCACTTGGAAGAAATTTGTAGACTCCAAAGTGTGGCCTATCATGAAAAATCCAAACCATTGAAGTAACTGGCCACCCACTAGGCTGAAATCCCAGCACCCACAGAAAATAAATTGCGTGTTCCCATTGGGCATTGCTCTATTCAAAAACATCACAATAGCCCATCATCCAACCGTCCACAACGCAGACACGAATTCGGGATTCCCGCCACTTTACCAAAACATATTCGCAACCAACGTGAACAAAAGTCAGTAAAGCCGTCCCAAACTCTGAAACCACTGCTACATTCCGCGTACCACAACGCGGATTGTTGTAAAAAGTCCCATCCACATGTACGGTAAAGATCTTCTCCGTATCCACACCACGCATTATTTGCCCCCATCTCATCTCCTTATCCTCCCCATGCGAATGGGATACAGAGAGGCATCAGGAGCTCTTTAAATAGTAATACCCTTCAAAATATACAACGATTACCATACTAAGTTAATGACCCACTTGAAGCTAAAACCATCACCACCAAATCTTAAATCAGATGATGATGATGACGACCTCCTTCTTTAAACGTTATTAACCGTCCGATATAGACATCGAAAAAAACAAGGTAACAACTTTTGGCAAACGGTCATAAATGACGTCCAGCTATGATAGTAAAGGACAATGGGCCCCACCTGAACCCCCAGCTACTATAGAAAGGGACAATGGGCCCACCTAAACATCACAAAGAAATAAATAAAAACGAATAAAATAATCATTTATAAATAATAATAATAATAATAATAAAAGAGGTTCAGGTTCGACCAACCTTGCCGCGCATTATCCCCACATCATAAACCGGAGTCAGATCGGGCTTGAACAATCCGAAATTCCGCTCCGCAGTCGACCCGGGCTTCTGATTCTCATTGAAGAGAGCAAACACGAAGGTCTCGAATCTCCTCCCGGGCATCAGCGGCGTCCCCTTACCCGAATTCACGTGTCGGATCAGGTGCCCATTGTAAGATATGGCATTCTCCATGCCCGGAGCGGGCTGGTCCGGGTCCCCGGCGGATGGCCAACCCGTCTCCCCCACCGATATCTCAACCCCGCCATACCCCACCCGCTTCATCGCCGAGTACACCGCGTCCATCTGCGCATCGAACATGTTCGTGTACCTTATTCCGGTCGCCGGGTCGAAAATGCCCGGATTCGGCTTGAACAGCGCGTAGTCGCGGGTCCTGTCGGAGTACCCGAAATACGGATACGGGTTCACCATGAAAGGGGACCCGGTCCGGTTGTGGAAGTCGAGCATCGGCGCGAAGATGGCCCGGTCGTACCCGCGGCGGAAGCGGCCCGCCGAGGGCGGCTCGGAGATGGTGAGGATGCCCAGGGAGTGCGGGGTGGTGACGGCGACGGCGGAGAATCCGGCCAGGCGGAGGGCGGAGTGGAGGGTGTTCATGGCGGGGACGAGGTGGGCGATGAGGTTCTTGTCCGCGGTGGCGATGATCTCGTTGCCGACGGCGACTTGGGCGATCTTGGTGGCGGGGAGGAAGGGGGCGATGTTGGAGGAGACCCAGGAGCGGGCGGCGGGGAGCTTGGCGAGGGCGGGGATGTCGCCGTTGGGGACGGTGATGGTGACGGAGATGTTGGTGTTGGCGAAGGCGGAGAGGATGGTGGGGTTGGCGTCGAAGAGCTTGATGTGGGTGATGGAGGTGTAGGTTTTGAGGTAGCTCGCGACTTGGGAGGGGGGAGGGAGGTTGTCCGCTAGAGCGCCGTAGTTGACGCCTATGGGGAGATCTGAGAGACAGATATGGAGGAGGAGGAGAAATGAGAGGGAGAAGGTGAGAAGGAGAGCTGGTTTTGGAGCCATAACTGAGACAGAGAAAGGGAAGAGTAGTGAAATGGAAGGGGGTGTGTGTGTTTACAGTAGGTATAAAGGATGTGGGGGAGGTGGGAAGGTGGTGGGGGGAAATGGGGCTAGGCTGGGGTCATGATCAATGTTGCATTATCAATAGATTGACCAGTTTGACTGGGATTCCCACCTGAAATTTTGTTGTGGGATTGCTCTTTTGGTGGAGGATTCATGTGGACTATGGTTTATATTGTTTTTTCTTCTTTTAATTTTCTTTAAAGTTAGTTGGGTTTTAACCATTTTCTCCCTATGTTCATGGGCATAGGCCCACCAACATGTATCTCTCACCATGAATTTGCATCTGTCCCAAAATTCACTCCTTTCTTTTAGGTGCATTTGTTGTTGGATTAATCAAATGTGAAGATATGATACATAAACTTAGGAAGGCTAATCATTTTTCTTTTTCCTATGACCATTTTGTGATAGGTTTTATTTTGATTTGGGTTGGGGTTTTCCTTTTTCTTTTAACGGCGTGGTGTGAACTGCTTTGGTCAACGACTGAGTAGTCCCACATGTGGGTTTTAAAAAGGCAAGAATGAAGTCTATTACCCTCTTCTGAGGGGGTTCTCAACCCCTCTATAGCTGGAATACCAAAAAATTGGAGTCCAATTTTGGGTAGAGCTTGGCTCATTAATGTATATAAAATGATATATATGAGCAAGCAAAGTCAGAATATTGTGCCAACCTTGAACTTCCTTGACTATAATTGAGCTACATTTTCATCTTGAGCTGAGCACAAGCAGGAGGAAAATGAGGACAACTTGAGCTTGAGCTCAATCAAATAATCAATTTGAAGCTTGAGCAAGGCTAAGGTCCAAAACACTGAGGGAGAGTTGAGCTCAAGCTAGGGTTTCGTTAAACGCATGTTTGTTTGCTTGAATTTAAAGAATTTCTGTCTCCAGAAATTATAAATCCCCCAACATAATAGATTTTCAAAACTCTCATTTTAAATTGACATCCGGAGATTCTACTAAAAAGCAAGTCAACTGAAATTCTAAAATTTTCCTAGGGCATTTGAGTACTTCTAAGTAGATGGTATTTCTAAATTCCTAGAAAAAAAAATAAGGCATTTTTAAATTTTAGGGGACAGCCTATTACATCATGCCCAAAAATCCCCAACACCCCAAATTCTTATTCAGAATTCTCAAAAAAAAAAAAAAGAAAAGAAAAGAAAAGAAAACATGCCCAAAAACGTGAGTGAAAATAGAGTTTACGCTAGGCTCCTCAAATGCAACCTAAGCTCAAGCTGAGCTCAAACTGTGAATCAAGCAATTGAGTTTGAGCTCCAACTAGGATAGGTTTGGCTCAACTTGATTCGTTTACTCCCTTGATTTGGATTTAATATATTTAATATATTACACATGCGTATGCGGTTTGAAGTTGGTTTAGTAAAAAACCGAAACATTATTTTTGAAGTCAAATTTATAAATCAAGCGTATTAAATACTATCGATTTGGAGTCCTTTTTTTTTTTTTTCCAAGTCATGTAATTTTCTTTGAACAAAAGCTATATGACAAGTGTATTATTTTTAACTATTCATACACAAGTAAAATTCTTGTATCATACAATTCTGTTAAAACTGAAGAATCAAACATTTTCTTTGAAAAGATATGATGAACAGCTGGGAATCACTAAAACCTCACGTGTACATCAGCACATGAATAGCCTAATTTGTGCATACTAGGCAGGAGTGTGAAGAAGCTAAAATGAGCGAGCATGATCAACTCAAGCTCAAACTTGTATTGAAAAGTATTTATATAACCTTTACTAGCACCTCAAAGTTAGCTAAAGAAAGTAAATCAGGTATTAAAGCCAATCAGTCGTGAGTTTAAATTCAAGGAGAAATAACTTGGTGTGAAAAAAATATATACATATAGCAAAAAGTGTGCCGACCAAATTCCTCAAAGGAAAAGTATTGAGGAATGGTATCCACACGTTTGAAAGCATTAAAAAAGTATTTATACTGCCCCTACTAATACGTACCTCAAGGATTTGCACTTATGAGGTGGCAAAATTTCATTGGACTTGGCAAAATGAACAAAAACTCCTATTTTTTTAAATGGAGAGTTTTTTAGAATTCCTCTATATACTTATGCTGTATAACATTGGGTGTGCTTCACCCTTTTCATGCCTCTTTTGTCTTCCAACTACACAAGAAGATGCAAGGACGGAGACATGTAGACTCCAAGAGGGGCAACTGCCCCTCCTCAACACTTGTTTTTCTTCATTATAAGAGAAGGAAATTCTAAATTTTTTATGGGCATTTTGGTCTTATGTTATTTTGCCCCACTCAACTTTCTTTAGTCTTTCACTGTTGTCTAAAAGACAACTCATGATTGACTTCCTTAGTTTTTTTCTTCTTTTTATGCGAGGAGAAACCCATAGTGTATTTGCTTCTCCTTCTTCCCTTTTCTCTCTTCTTTATTTATTTATTCACCCTTTATTAAGTCTATAAACCATATTCTCTCAAGTTTGGTAATCATAATCAACATCTTTTAAACACTTACCTATTTAAGTTGTGATCTTATTAAGTTTTTAAAATTTATTCAAATTTAAGTTAAATGAGATCTAACAAATGGGACTATACTAGAAGGTTTTGTCACGACCCGAGCCCAGAAATCGGAGGTTAGCGAAAAACTAAACCAGTGACACACGTACTCCCGTGCACGTGTATCCAAACCTAGTCCAGATGTACACACACAAGGGATCTAACACGTGGGAACTAAGCATACGCGGAAGCTGTACATATCATAGCAAGCAACAAAAGAAAAGCGAAAGCCAAAACAAATGCGGAACGAAAAATTCAAAGCTAAATACGCCGATATAAAATCCGAATACACACCCAAAATCATGATAAACAAAATATACAGAGTACAAAGTCCAAAGTCCAAAGTGCCCAAAATACAAAATCTCAAAACCAAACAACTAGGCCACTGGTGATATGCATGTACGCACTCGACAGAAGTGATCAGGCCCACTCTGCCAAACCGGAGGGTGCCTCTAAACTCGGCCCTGCAGCCTCCTCGACCGCCGGGGAGTCGGGCAAGGGATCTGCGCCTGCAACACCACAGACAACACAAATGAATACAACGATCCAGCAAATACAAGTAATAGGGATGAAACACTTATAGTATCAAATAGAATAATGACAGAAGATTAAATACAGAGTTCCATCTGAGTATGCTAAGCAAATTGTGTATAGAAGTAAAGCATGATAAGTGGATCAAAGCATAGAAATACTGAACTAAGTGGTTACTACGTTAACCATATTCTCTCCAATAGAGAGCAGAGCAGAGCAGAGGAGAACACCACTGACCGGGCCAGGGTACAAGTGGGTCTCGGTTTCCTGGGTTCCGAGGTCCCAAGACAAAGCGACACTGCAGTGATACAGAGATACAGAGGTCTAAGCCAGAGGTAACCCCGTCGGGTATCCTAGGGCTGAGGCTGAGTAGAGCCAGACTAATACCAATCAAATCAAATCCAAAAGAAGGAAGATTATCCGCTTTGGACTCACCGATGACAAAGACCGGGTCTTATCCTCACGTGTTAATCTCTGGGCAGAGCCACCAGGGAATACCCAATAATCAGAGACACACAAAGCCAACAAAGCATATATATTAAGCCAAAGCACACCATAGATCAAAGCTTAGTGCGGAACGAAGAATAGAACAGATATACAAGACGAAAGCAAAATGACCTCGTAATGCATAGACATAGATTTGCAGAACAGAGGGCAAAACTGTAAACAATATGCAATGCATCTTAGATTAAGACGGAACCAAGGTCAATTACAAGCCAACCCTAATCTAGTTGTTCACTGTCACTAACCGTGCATGTTGATGTAGTTTTAAGTTATTCGATGCACCGTTGCCATCCTAGTGTTGCAATGTAATCCTCACGTGCACCGAAGTCCCTTAACCCTTAACAGTAAATCAACGCTCACATGAATAAGTCACAGCCTAACAAACTATTCATGCGATCCGACGAATCCATTGGGCCGGTTTACGTGTATGGTTCCTTGTATATAAGCCCTACAAAGTCACACCATTATCCTAAGTTTAATTCATATTTTACAGGTCTTACGGTTTGGCCATGGGTGACCTACGGCTTAGCCGTATGCAGCTTACGGCCTAGCCGTAACATGCACTACGGCTTAGCTGTGGTTTCCTTTAGAACACGGCTAAACTGTCATCTTCCACCTCTGATCTGATACATCTCACGGCTGGGTCACGGTTGGGTCACGGCTAGCTTACGGCTCAGCCGTAGAACAAGTTACGGTTCAGCCGTAGCCTAGCCGTAGAACAATTTTCAAATTTCAGGTCTCTGGAATGTGAGCCGTACAAGGTTACGGCTTAGCCGTACAATACAGAGAACCAATCGGGATAGTTACAGAACTTGGAAAATCATGTACAACTTGAGCAAAACAAACTCCGATGAATCCAAAACAATAGATTCGGCTGTAAATTCATGCTAAGCTTATGAGAACAAAAGAATCACAGCAATCAAACAAATACCCATATGTGTTATCAAATCCTGTACTTATACTTGCCTCAAAACTCTGTCAAGCCACTGAATCAAGCTCCAAATCAACTAAAATCAAAGCAAATCAAAGAAACAACACATGCATGAGATGTATGAAGACATACAGAGCTTGGAGAAGGAATCCAATTGGAGAGGAAGAATTCAAAACCCACTTACCCAAAGCAAGGACAGAGAATTATCACAGCACAGACAGAGATGAGAGGGAGAGAACCCAATCGATGGGCATCCAACACTAACCCAGAGATTTCAGAGAAGTGATGAATAGAAGAGAAGAGAGAAATGAACGTGGCTTCTTCTGGAGTTTTTCTTGCATGCACGTATCGAACGAAAATCAGCAGGGAGAAGACACCTGGGTCCTGACTCATATATATAGTTTCTGGAAGTTTAAAACACAGTCCAAGGAATTTGGTTATTTACAAATCGAGTCATACGGGGGTCCAACTTCTCCAATTGACTCCGAATGAGTCTGAGACAGTTACGGAATTTGACGAGCTCAACAAAATACACGTGCTGACGCCAAGATGATGCACTCAAAGAAAAAGCAAAATTACGAAAAAGGGCTTAGAACTACCTATCTCAGGTCAAAGGTTATTCAACTACCTATCCAAGACCCAAAACCAGGTCCAAACGAATAAAACAACAGAAAAACACACTAATGAGCCACTAATCCGGCTCAAAGGGGATCGGAGTGTTACAGGTTTGAGCTTTAAGCGACTAATAGGCCAAAGAATAAAATATTTTTGTGAAAATCATCAACTTCATATTATGTTTTCAAGAGTCTAAATTATATTTCTTTCACCAAATCATGTGCTCACTAGTAAATTTTTTAAAATCATGAAAATTGCAATTTATATCAACTTCTTGACCCATTATCAGAGTTGATGGGTGTGGAGGATAATACAAATTTATCATTTTATTGGGTAAACTAATGACTGGTGTATGGGTAAAATTGGGTTGAAAACAAGAGTTAATGTTAACATGTTTTTTTTCTCAAAATTCTTTCTTTTTGTGGTAAATTATTTTACTTACATTATTGATTCACCATCCTTGCCCCACTAAGAGAAATTTCTGGCTCTATCACTAAGAACATGTGACACTTAAATTTAAAGACTCTTTAACTCCAACTATTATACAACTGTGAGAACAGCTTCTTACCTCAACGATAAGATGTGGCAGTTCTCACCTAACTGCCCTGAGTTTTTGACCCTAGGCAATTACTTTTCCCTCACTAGAGGGCCTTGTCACCTCTCCAAGTGGTCCTAACCCCCTAAGCTGGGATAAAAGATATACTTTCTTGTCTAACATGATTTTTTCCAAAATAAGAGGGCAATAAGATTTATTGCATTTCTTTGGGACACACGAGATTAGTGTGCCTTTTTAAATTGCCCACTTTACCACTTTTTCTCCTATCCACATGTGGACACATTTCTTATAGGCAAAAACTCCCCAAATCACAAGGGCCATTTTTTAGAGTTTCTTTATAATATATATATATTTATGTATGGTCAACATTCATGTGCATATGTCTCTCACCATTTTGGTGAGAGACATTCTTTTTTTAGAAAGTATTAATGTGTGAAAAGACAAAATCTCATGCCTCATTACACCTTTTTGACCTTGTTCTGTTTAAAAAAGGAAATGTCTCTCACCAAAATGATGAGAGATATATGGGAGCCGGTCTCCTAACTTAAACTTAGAATAAGGTAAGCTTAAGTGTATGGCACGTGCCTATGAGGCCCACTTGGGGGAGCCATATGGAGATGGGGATATAAGCGATTTGAAGGACTCCTTAATACCCTCCTCTTTATAAAAAATTCAGCCCAAACTATGGTTTCTATCATCTCCATTTGAGTCCCAAAAATTTAATAGTCAACAGTCCATTTGAATCAACGCACAGTAAATCCAATGGCCCACTAAATTTGGATTTAACCCAAAATTGGTAGACATGTGCAATTCATGGAGGTCATGTGCTTAGTCCATTTAGATGGACCAAATAGGTGGGCCCTAAGGGCTCAGGCTTACGAAGTTTTTTATATAAGTTGAACTTAGAAGAGGTTTGCCCTTGATATATATAAAAAAGAAATGGTCTAATGGCTTACATAACTCCAAGTGGGCCCTAAAAAGTTAGCTCATGTACAGTCCCATCTCACTATACCATTTCAATATATATATATGTAGGAGAACATTATTATGCATCCATTCCTCACCATTAAGTAAGGGATACTTCCAATTTTGAAAGTATTAATGTGCAAAAGAGAAAAAACTATATATATATAAAAAAAAAGAAATGCTCAAGTATAAATAACAAAAGCTATGTAAGCATCTCTCACTATATGGTCCTAGAATGATGTACACTAATATTTCTCAGAATTTTAATGAGTGCCCACTTTAAAAACACTCCTTTTTCTGCTCCTCTTCTTTTTTATCATAAGGCCTATGTTGATGCAATCTAATATTTTCATACACACTACACCTCCTCTCCCCCGGAATGGTCATAAGTCCAAATTTGATACTCATCCAACTTTTTCTTACCATTAAATTAAAATCATGACATCATGATGCAATGAAACTTTTAAACCATTAAACTTTAAGGCTATAGATCATAACGTTAGGATTATCTTATGGACTTAAGAATTTGCATATCTGTAGGCATGATATGGATCTTCACATCCAATAAACTTACCTGATCATCATGCATCAGTCGGCCCTAATCAGGAGGGGGTTTTTTCTTAAAAAATGCTCGGACGCTGTGTAACGCTCCTATATATATATGGAAAAGACTACTATTTATCTGTCCCTTACACTATGGTGAGCGACAATTCCTTTTTTAGACCTAACAAGGTCAAAAAGGTGTCATGAGATGTGATAGTTTTGTTTTCTTACACAATAATACTTTTCAGAAGAGAAATTATCCCTCACCATAGTGTGAGAGACAAATGTATAGTAGTTTTGTTATTTATTTATGAGTTACACTACAAAACTCCCCAAGCATTTTTCACAAAAAAAATGCCCCTTTTCTAGCCTATTGTTATAAGATATTATTATCATAGGTGGATGCCCACATTGGGACCCACATGAGATAAAGGGATTACTAAGGTTTAGGGTTTTTCCTTATTAGGTTGCTTGGGGAGGAAGCAATCTTATTCTATAAATAAGATCCTCCTCCCCCCATTATGTACACAGAAATCTCATGAATAAAAGCTCTCTCTCTCCCTCCCTCTACTCTTCAGTTTTCTATTCTAACACGTTATCAGCACGAAAAGCTGCCTCCTCTCGGTAGGCCTCAAAGCCAGAGTCCGAGAAGAAGGAGAGGCGCAGATCTAATCGTCTCTGCTCATCCTCTGTCCAGCCGTCCCTGGAACAGAGAAGGGCCTCACGCTGAGATCCTAACACAGATCTTAAATCTCAAAATCCCCAACGCCTCCAACTCCAAAACCTTCTTCTGAAAACCCCTAAAACCCTCAAAACCCTCCCATCTCCCCCCATAGAAGATCTCGACCCAAATCTTCACAAACACTCTAATGATCTATCTCGACCCGAATCTCCTCTCCTCTCCCTTTTCACTCAATCCTCTCTCCGATGGCCGGAACCGAAGACGGAAACGCTGCAAACTGGACCGATGCCAAAAAAAAAAAAAAGAGGGAAATCTGTTTTAGGCTAAAACTGCACACAAAAAGCAGAAACCATGCGATCCGGCTCAGGCCCTCACCAGCGCCCGCCATGAGTTCGGCGAGCACGGCGGCATCAACATGTCGATCAAGGCGTCCGCCACCTTCACCGTCATGGAGCCCGACACCATGTGGCGCATGTTCGCCAGTGAGCTCGGCCCCGACTGAGACTTCTTCGTCAACAGCTGCCACTTCAACCCCATGGTGCTGTCACAACCCGAGCCCAGGGACCGGGGGTCAGAGAAAGTCTAACCAATGACACACGTACTCCCGTGTGCGTACACTTAGATCCCGTCCAAGCATACACACACAAGGGATCATTCATACGTGCACATAACTGTACGCGGAAGCTGTACGTATCAAGGCATACCACAACATACCAAATGACATAAGAGATTACAAAACATTTAACTGATGACAAGAAAAATTACAAGAACGTATGACAATAGAATGGGCTTACAACAGTCAAAAAATCAAAATATAGATACAATCAAAGCCCTCGGTATAAGTACAGAAAAATCCCCTCAATAGACTCAGACTCAAATGAATGGGGAAAACCAAAATGATGCAAACCGTACTCTGGAGGATGGATCAAGTCCACTCCTCTAGGCCGGAGGGGGCCTCACGCGCCTCTCCTGGAGTCGGGTCGACCGACGCAGGATCGGGAGAGGGATCTGAACCTGCAACACACAAAGATAACTCATAAGTACGACGACTTAGCAAAATATAAGCCCCAAGAAGATAACACGAATTGTGTCTAATCATGAGTAATAGTCACAGTGCAAGATCCATAGAAATCATATTCGTATGCTAAGCAATCATGCAAATGAATAAACATGCTGTAAGAATCATAAACAAATAACAGTCAAATTGGCTACTACATTGGCCATGTTCTCCCTTTCGAGAGCAGTCGGAATGAGAACACCAGCGACCGGGCCAGGGTACGCATGGGTCTCTAGTTCCCGGGGTCCGGAGTCCCAGGACAGAACACTCTGCAGAGGCAAACACATAAACTAAACCAAAGTTAACCCGGTCGGGTATCCTAAGGCTGAGGCTCAGTAGTGTCATATAACAATCACAATCAAATCAGATGATGCACCTCAATCAATCAATCATATCATATCACTTACAGATCTCACATATCACATTAAACGAACAATAGGAAGTGCATCACAGATACTGATACTGATACTGATACTGATACGGATACTGAATGGACATAAACAAATAAAAGAAGCACTGACAATGAGTATCAATAACAATCACTGACTCAGAACTCAAGTACTCAAGTAGAGCAACGGTAAAACACAATACACAATAATAGAATGGTCCCGCCCGGGCTTCGCTCTGGGGTTGCTGCATTTCTCACAGAATCGAGAGGTCCAGCGCAGAACACATAAGAGGGCATAACCGAAAGCAATATGCTGTACAAATCAGAATACTTGTACGAATCAAGGTCAATTACAAGCCAATCCTAACCTAATTATCCAGTGTTTCTAACCGTGCATATTGATGTAGTTTTAAGTTGTCCGATGCACCATTGTCTAGTGTTGCAGTGTCTGGAATGTGCACCGAAGTCCCTTAAACCAACACCCATGGGGAGGTGCTAAACAACTGGATAACTGTCATGAATGATTCGCAGCCCTCGAGATCATTCATGTCATTCAGACATTCCATTGGGCATGTTCAGGTTCGCTACATTCTAACATGAAAGTCATATACGGTCTTTTGCTTAATCCTAGTCCTTTTCATTCAATTCTCAGGGCCTCACGGTGTAGCCGTAGGTGACCTTACGGCTTAGCCGAAGCGTCTTACGGCTTAGCCGTAATATACACTGCGGCTGAGCCGAGGCTCCCCAAAATGTCCATCCGGAATTACGACTCAACCGTATTTTACTCTACGGCACAGCCGTATCCTGGTCCACGGCTTAGCCGTAAGACAATGTACGGCTTAGATCAGGCTGGGTCGTAGAAGAATCGCGTTTTGCCAACTCTCAGTTATTTTCAGATGTCAGTCTGTTCTGTTCTACGGTCAGGGTTACGGCTGGGTCTCGGCTTAGCCGTAAGCCATTTCACGGCTTAGCCGTAGCACATTTCACGGTGTAGCCGTGAGTGCACGGAGTCATTTTTCTGGAATGGTTACAGACACACAGAAACTGAGTCTTTCAACCGAAAACAGGAAAATAACAGCAAAATGGGTTCAATAGGGCTGTCTAACACTGAGAAACACTCTGAAGAATAAAAACATAACAATCAAAGCATTACCAATCGGTGTTCATACTACTTGGGCTTATACTTGCCTCACAGACGGAATTCACACGCACACGACCGTTGCTTGGCTCAGTCCGCTGGAAACACACACAAACTTGGCTCCTTTCTCCTTCCTCAAGAATCAGAAACGAAGAAGGGAAGAGAGAAAAAGAGCTGAACGAGAGAGAGAGAGAGATGAGCAGAGAGAGGCAGAGACGATCGAGAGGAAGGAAGGAGTAGGTAGGATATTTAAACTTAAAATGAGTCCAAAATTACATATAAGTCCAAACAGCTTACACAAATGTCAGTTTGAGTCAAATAACAGTCCAACGAGAGCAAACGAAATCCTTCAAATCCAAGACAGTTACGAAGATCGACAAACTCAACGAAATACACGCGATGACGTCAGAATGACGCAAAACTGACAAAATCAATCAAAAGCCAAAATTACGAAAAAGGGCTCGAACTACCTAAACCAAGTCAACTCAACCCAAACGATCTCTCTACAACTCAAAGCCAAAGAAAAACAAAATCAAAACACACTTAACGATACAATCGCACACAATTACCCACTAATCCGGATCAAATCGGGTCGGAGTGTTACAGGTGCTCAATCTCAGCCATCAGATGGCAGCCATCAAGGGCACCGAGGCCACCTACTGCCCGACCAGCGGCATGGCGGCGTTATCATCGGTCCT
This sequence comes from Sextonia rubra, assembly GCA_037013555.1. Lineage (NCBI taxonomy): Eukaryota > Viridiplantae > Streptophyta > Magnoliopsida > Laurales > Lauraceae > Sextonia > Sextonia rubra. The sequence continues at coordinate 132,209,752 of JASUAD010000001.1, forward strand.
CCTCCAGATCTGCAGCAGTGGGGGGCATGTGGTGGCATCCGGCTGCCTGTACGGCGGGACCCACGCGCTGCTGACCCATTTCCTCCCGAGGGCCTGCAACATCACCGCCACGTTTGTGGATGCCACCGTTTCAGACCTTGAAACGAAGAAGAGAAGGATCTGGGTTTTTATAAACCCAGGCCGGTTCCAGGTTCCTCTTACAGAACTGGAAACAGAGAATGAAGATGAACGTATAGTGATTTAATATAAAAATTAGCATGTTTTGCCAATTTGTCTTCCAGAGAATCGATTGTCACGTGGGCGTGTCACTTACTTTGGGTATGGTATACCAAGGCACCACAATCTATTGTGATCCCTCAGGCCTGGGTTTTGGGTAGGACAGTCCAGGTTCGGGTCAGCCTAACCCGAGCAAGGCCCATAATCAGTGTGACATCACTGATGATGTCAGCAAATCATACGGTCAAAGGCAGATTTGACCGGATCGATGGTAGAAAATTGTTTCTGCAATATCTTGATGATCCGAAGTCCGATTTGAGATCCGTTGGTACCTACGGAAAGCTCGCGAGCAGATCTACATATTGGCACTAAAAGGAGGATGATTCAAAAGTTAAGTAATTTCTCCTTATTTTATGATCTCTTATTAGTTTGCATTTATCTTTATTCTTTTAGATCTGCAAATATTTATCATTTGATCCTTGTGATGATTATTCATTTTCTTTTATCGAAAGGAGATCATGATAAAATTGAAAACCATGGATCATAAATAAAACCAGAAGTTCTATGCAAGAAATTGGAACCCGAAGTTCCATACGATATTCAGAATTAAAATTTCTTTCGAATTCGGACCAGAAGATCCGTTAGTTATTTTACTCTGTTTTCAGATCTACAATACATACTCAAAGTTTCATCTAATACTTAGAACTAGAAGTTCTATATCGAATAAATAATCTGAACCTGCAGTTCTGTATGTTATTCTAATTTAGAACCAGAAGTTCTAACTCGGACCTGAAGATCCATGAATTATCCTAACCTAGAACCTGAAGTTCTAACTCGTACTGAAAGATCCATGAACTATTCTAATTTAGAACCAGAAGTTCTGAATCTTAAGCTGAGAACCCGATGTTCTAAACTTCAATTTCTAAATTCTTCATCACATTTTTATTATTATCTTTGATTGGATGTTAAGAACCTAAAGTTTTACATTTTATTTTTGTTTCTCATATACATTTATTTTTATATTCTATAACATTATGCTGTATGCTTGATATAATTACTTCGGTATAATTATCACTAATGATTATCTGAAACTTTAGTTTTGATGAATTTATTATTGCCAGAAGCAGTAGTTCCAAATAATAAAACCTGAAGTTCTATATCCAATGAATAATCTGGACCCGAAGATCCATACATTATCTAGAACCAGAAGTTCTAAGATTTAGAATATGAACCCGAAGATTCATATTCATAATCAAACTTGGAGCTTTGATTTCTAAAGATTCAAAGTAGTGCAGATCGATACAACGGCCATGAAATCAAACCTGAAGTTTTGATAGAACTAGAAGTTGTGATTCAAACCTGAAGCTTTGATAGAACCAGTAGTTCTAAGAACCTGAAGTTCTATCACTAGCCTGAAGTATTGACAGAACTAGAAGTTCTGATTCATCAGTTAAGAACCCGAAGTTCTAACTTTCTGATTGGCCAATTCTTCATTATATTTTGTCATCGGATATTGAGAACCCGAAGTTCTATTTTTGTTTGATTGTTATTAGTAAATCGATCTTAACACACTCTAAAAGGCTTGGTGATACTATCAAAGTTGGAAATAAAATATCCCTAAAGGATATGGCATACGCTCTTATTTTCCACGCCATTATATCCCCATTAGACATGGATGATCACCAGCAGATGGTCATACACCCAATGCTTGAAATAAATGCCAGATTAGTCAATTAAAATCCCTCCAGAAGAGGTAGATATAATATGTTCTCCCGTAAAGATGAAATAAACCACCCCAGGAGAGGTGATTGAGAAGGAATTTTGTTTAGAAATTGGGCGAACCACCAAGCATGGTCTGGAAGACCTATAACTACTTTTATGAGTTTAAACATTGAGTTCAGTTCTTAGATATTTTGTTGAATGCTAGGACTTATTTTTAATCCCCCGTATATTATGTTATATTTGCTTTGAATGCTGAATTGTTTAGTTGTTCTTACTTTTATTTTTGCAATGTGATTACCTAGTTATGTGAGTTTATTATTACTTGCTTTATGGCTCATGGAATGCATGAAACTGAGGATAATATCTGTCCAGTAGACAGTGCAACAAAACACACTACATTGAAAAAACCAGAAGTTTTTCTCTGAATTAGTGTTTCATTCGTGTACGGCATCGATCATAGCTGTATCCGTACAAATACTTGAATGCTCCGGAAGAGTCTACATAATGGTATTTGTACATCATTACTAGTATTGACAGCCAGAAGCTGATACTAGAAAAGCTAAGTGCATTCTCCTTATATTTCAAGGCTATATTATAAGACAATCTTTACAAATCGAATCATATTCGATTATGAGCAAAACGACAAAGTTAAGCCAGAAGCTTGTTATCCTAGGGGTCCTATGCTCTGGTAAATTATTGATACTTCTGTTATGTACTCCTTAGAGTACCATCTATTGACCATCCTTTTCGCAAAGGGTATAGTGTGACATTAGAGAACTCATCAAATCCTGCCTATTAGCACAAATTATTACACTTAGGGTACACTTCCTTGGGCATATTTTTTTTTTATAATTTTATAAGACTTGATAGCGTAGGTTTGTGACCTACATGAACTCAGAACGTAGACTCTATGTTGGTTATACTTCACCCTAATTAATGGATATCTAGACCCAATGACAGGAGATATATTCATTGTTCGTTTTTGCTAATTGTCATCTTGATAAGACAGTCTTCTCGCCGTTAGGGGGAGATAAGAGAGTTCCTGAAGAACACCTTGTTCTTGAAGAACAATCCGTTCCTGAAGAACGGCGAGAATTAATATGGAATACTTCTACTCAATTTCATCTAGATTTATGTACTTCACAATGTGAGAATGAAGTACGGAGAATTGTGCACTTAATTACAAATGAATTCCCTGATGCTTTTAATGATGCAGCAAAAGTGACTAGGTCACATGTATTGGCTATGAACACACAAGCACGAATTAATGTCCCTGTAGGACAAGTACGAATTAGTGTTCCTGAAGAACAAAGTCCAAATATGGCAACAAATGAATCTATACACGCCAGAAGCGTGGTAGAACTATAGGTTTCAAGGACTCAGCTCCCCAGAAGAGGAGAAATGAGCAATTATATCCCAATCATACTCCAGAAGAGGTATACTCCCGAAGAATTTATGATAAAATCCACTCTCTCCGAATTTCCTGAAGAAATTAATGTCCCGGAAGAGACATGAGTCCCAGAAGAGACTCTTGAAGCCCCTGAAGAGGCAATGGGTACCCAATAAATAAAGAAATCTCTATACTTTATAATTATTCAAGAGAGAGATGTGATAGAAATGAAATTATCATCGATAACGCATTTGTATATGCGGTAGCTACTCAAATATCAAGGGAAATTAAGAATGATGATTGGGATACAAAACCACGTTCTATAAATGAATGTCGACAAAGAACATATTGGCCAAATAAAGAGATACCATTAAGGAATTACAATCTCTAAATAGACGTGGTATATATGAACCTATAGTACAAACCCCAAACGGTGTTAACCCTGTAGGTTACAAATGGGTGTTTGTAAGGCAAATGAACACAAGGCAAACTTGTGATACAAGGTTTCCTGTAGAAACTTGGGATTGAAAACATACACAGTTATATGTATGAAAATCCCAGAAGGATTTGCTTTGCCTGAAGCAAAGTCAGAGAGTACGTACTCAATATAAGTAAGACGTTTATTGTACAGCCTGAACATTCCAGAAGAATATGGTACAATCGTCTTAGTAAATGTCTATATAAGGAAGAGTATGAAAACAATCCCATTTGCCTATTTATCTTTATACAATCCTTAAATGGATTTATAATAGTAAAAGTTTATATATCTAATCGAGACTCCAGAAGAGCTCGAGAAAACTATTGACTATTTTATCTCGGCCTGCAGATCGAGAGAAGTTTTAATGAGATTTTTATTCTTTATAAATATGCTTCCCATATATAGTTTTGCACAAAGGCTTTGGATTGGTATTAAACAAATGCTATGATATTTATGTCTGTTTTATGGCTGAAACCAAATTTTGTAGGATATACAGATTCAGGATATATCCCTGATCCTCATAAGGATCGATCATAGACATGTTATATGTTTCTTCATGTCAATATCATTATTTTTGATATTCTACTAAATTGACTATTGATAGCTACTTATTCTAACCATGCTGAGATTTTTAAGCCAGTGGGGAATGTGTATGGCAAAAATATTTAACTCAGCATAGATGTAGTTCTTGTCAATTACCTCTTAGTACAGGTACTCCGAGCATTATTTGCAAAGACAATTGGGCATATATTCAACAGATTCAAGAATAATACATTAAAGATGACAAGACGAAACACATTACACGAAAATTCCTCTTCACTCATGAGCTTCAAAAGAATAACAAGATTAAAGTCAAGCAAGTTCGTTCAAGCAACAACCTGGCTAATCAGTTTACGCAGTTCTTTTCAAAACTCAGTATTTTAGAAATTGTATACGAGATTGACATGTTGAATTATGTACAAAGATGTTATCATCAGGGGGAGTAGTCAATCAGGGGGAGGCATCCTGAAGTATGCTACCCAGGACATATGTGCGCTGTACTCTTTTTTCTTCTCTAGATTTTGTCCCACTGGGTTTTCCTAGTTAAGGTTTTAACGAGGCAGCATTATGCACGTCCAACACCAAGTCAATGATCCTGTAGAATGTTGTACTCTTTTTCCTTCGCTTTGGTTTTTATCCCACTGGGTTTTTCCTTTGCAAGGTTTTAATGAGGCAACTGTCATTGAATGGTGGTCATCCAAGGGGGAGTGTTATAAGATATTATTATCATAGGTGGATGCCCACATTGGGACCCACATGAGATAAAGGGATTACTAAGGTTTAGGGTTTTTCCTTATTAGGTTGTTTGGGAGGAAGCAATCTTATTCTATAAATAAGATCCTCCTCCCCCCATTATGTACACAGAAATCTCATGAATAAAAGCTCTCTCTCTCCCTCCCTCTACTCTTCAGTTTTCTATTCTAACACCTATCAAATTTTAACATGTATCATCAACATCTTCTTAAAATTAACTATCCCTTATTTTTTGCATTTCACTTGTGAGGTGGCATATTATTATTGAACATGTCGAAAGGGGCATTAACTTCCTTTTTTTAAATGAGAAGTTTTTAAGAATTCCTCTATATATATTATATATCTCACAATATAAATATAAATTTGTTGTCTTTGTATAAATTAGAACTTTAAAGTTGGGCCTACCTTTGAAAATTTTGAGCCGCTAAAAATGAACTCTCTACTTATATAAAAGGATATCCTAAAATGCACTTTAGAGATAGTCTTGCAAAAAAATGCGATCTATTCAAGACTTTTATTGAAGATAGATTAGAACAAAGAAACATAATTTATGTTGTCTACTCCTACAACATAATTGGGACAAGACTTTAATAATGAGGAGTTGGTCCTTGTATAAGATTGAACATACGATTAAAAACATGATCAAATACAATATACCATTAATCTTTTTCATAATCATACATTTTATCTTATGTTATGACTATCTCCTTTTCAAGTAAAATTTAAAACAACATTGCTAGCCACACTCCCCACCCACAACTCATCTCACAACAGTCTTATCTATGTAGCAGTTTTCTTCTCCCTCATCTCTACAATTATATATATTAAAGCTACAAGAATTGAGGCCTCTGGAGGGTGCCACATCAACACTTTTTATTTTTCTTTTTTTTTAAAGCACCACGTCAGCATCCTCGAAAATTACATGTGGCACTAAGAAATCACTAATTCCCCTAAAATCTCTCCATCTACTACTATCACTAAAATCTCTCACTCATTTTCCTTTTTACACCTTTTTTTTTTTTGCCTAATCCTATTTGTTGCTTAAATGGTAGCATAATAATTTGTCTTGTAGGGCCTCTTTATAAAGATTTGGCACCAATCAAAATAGATGACTGTCTTTCTTATAGGAGTTAAGCTTATGATCAAATTATAATGCTAATTTTTTTTATAAAATATTTGACATAAATCAAAATAGATGGCTCCATTTCTTACAGTACCATCAAATTATAAAAACTTTGTAATACTTTCAAAATATGGAAGTGGGCCTCACCAAAATCATTCCCAGAGGATATGTCTTTGGGCCATCATTAAATTATGAAAATATTAAATTTTTTTATAGTTATAATGGGCTCAACTTATTCTCATTTGAAATTTGGTTTGGATAAATCCAAGCCTGTAACACTTGCTTCTCCAATTTGATATGAAATGTTGTTTTATCTAATTTTTTTCTGAATAGTTTTCAAGTTAAATCAACTTTATTCAAGCAACTCCAAGGAAGAGGTTGATGTTGCATTTTTTTAGATTATGAAAATGAAGCTTCTCAAGTAATTTTGGTATTCTGTTACTTGCTTATTTCTAATTGATTATAGAGATGAGGATTTTGTGATTTTTTTCTTAGACATTTAACTTGGTGGAATAATGTTTGTATAATATCCTTTATTTTTCCTCCTTTTTTTTTCTTAGTAGGAAGTGGGCTTTTTTAACAAAAATTTTTGGGATTTAAGTAGACTCAAACTACAAAATTTTTTTCCTTTGAAGATGTTATTTTTTTAATTTTATTGAGATAAATTCTCAATCATCATCATCATCATCATCATCATCATCATCATTTCCTTTTTTTAAATATTTTTTTTTATCAATTTTAAAGCAAGTAACATTAGTATTTCAATCTAATTCTAATAAATAAATCAGGTTGATGAATAATATATTTATCTATTAGTTATTTATTTCTATTATTAATATTTTGAAGAATACAATAATATTTGATGTGTTATTTTTATGCAGTAAAAACCTTTAAAATATCTATCTTAAGTAAGGACTAGCAATACAGGCCCATGCTTAGCCTAGACCTATATAAAAATTTAAAATTTATTATAAAGTTTATAAAAATAATAAAAGTTCAGATGTTTATAAAATTTAATAGACTTTTGAATTTTTTTTATTTAAACCATGAGAATCATTCAATAGGCTATTTACATTTTCAAACATTTTCTAATTTTTATTTTCTTCATTTAATAGGTGGACTTTTATAAATATCTGAAAATTTGCATTTTTATAAATTTTTAATAAAATATTTAGTTTTTTATGAAGGCCATGGCTAAGCACGGGCCTGTGTTGCTAGTTAAATTTATTAAAGCTCTAAGAATGGAGGCTTTTGGAGGGTGCCACATCAGCACCTCTTTTTTTTTTTTTATAATGCGCTACGTCAGTATTCTAAAATACTAAAATCTCCTCCTATAATCTCTCTCTCCCTCTTATGTTTTAGGCAATTTGTATATTTTAAACTTGGATCTCCTAAAATATCTCTTTTCATCCTCTAAAATCTCTAATTGATTGTCTCTCTTAATATCTAATCATTCCAACTTTGATTAGAATAGCGAGAAGCAAGTGAGGTATACAGATACGAGAATTGACGAACAAGAGCAGCGAGTCTCAATCAAAGAGGTGTTTATATCTCTTGCTCTCGAAGATAGCAATTCCAAGTCGTATCTTTGCAATATCATGGACACTCATGGCCACATCAATTTCTTTGATGAGATGACTGCTGCTCTTAGGCTTGCTGATGGTGCCAAAAGCAAATAAAACATCTACATACAAGCAAGAACACCCTTGCTCTACCCTCTCTTGAAATCACTTCCATCTATTATCCTTTATCGTCAACAACTTGTTGCTCTCGAATCCTTCTCTTTGATGCTGCCAAGTTTGAACGATCCCTCAAATAAATATGATGGGTTACTCAGTTGCATGTACATCTAATGGAGGGCAAGTGTCAAATGGTCAACAGGTGCATCCGGAAAATCTCTCTGCTCTTTCAACTCTCTCTCCCATTCTTGAAGGACCATTGGGTGCATGGAGACGAATAAGACCAACGATTCTGGTAATTTATTTCCATATCTCATATCGCATTCTTTTCTTTTGTGTTATACTTGCAAGAATCCTTTTCTTTGCAGTCTTTCCGTCTTGAGCATTTTTTCACCCCTGTTACTTTGCTGTTGATCTAATGGAGTTCGTCCTTATTACTTTCAAAGTTGGGATCTTTTTTGATTATATAAAAAGCTCTCTTTTGATTTTTTTTTTTTGGCACTTTATCACTTAAGCTCTTTTCATACTGCAGTAGTGTTTAAGATTAGTTTTCTTGCAGTTATGTTGGTGTTGTAAAATTTGGATAATTGACCAGATAGAGTTTCAAAAGTGTCTTTGTCTGCGAATAGATAGTATTTATGCAATTCTTCTTACATACTCAGCCCGAACCCTCATTTTAAGACAAGAAGAGGTTGCACTTCAGACTTCTCTAGAATGTTTTAGAGAGGTAACTACTATATATGTCATTGTAGTTTTCATTTGTGGAGATAAAACTCGAAGATAACGACAAGACATCGGCACAACATTAGGCAGTGGGTGCACTTAGCTTTTAAAGGTCAAGAATCTTCAATTATTTCTTTCCAATATGGTTTTCAATCTGTGGTTTTTTTTCCTATGATTTTTTAACATAGTAATTTTGCATCAGTTTCCCAACAATTTAATTTCTACTGGTGTTGTTATATCTTTCATGTTTCATGGAGTTTGTCTTGTATGCTTATGCTTTGTTAATTTGAATTGGGTAATGTTGATACAGGAATTTTTTTCCACCAATGTAGTGGCCCAGCAATGTTGTTTGATAACAGAACTATAGATGGAATGAAGAGGGATAACCAGGTTCAACTATTGCTCCCGATGGTAAACAGAGTAGTCAATGAAAATGTTGGTCTGCCAACCTTGAATGAATTTTTCAAGCTACTAAAGGTGAAGATTGCGATCATTTATTCAAACTTTCAAGGCTGTGCATATTTGTTTAATAGTTTTTATTACAGTTTGGTTCGACAGGATTCTTTGATGCTATATAATACAAAAGAAATTGAATACTTGAAAAGTGTCCCTCTCTCTCTCTCTCTCACACACACACACACACACACAAAAGTGGCATTGGAAATGGAACTGTTTCATCCTACATATAACGTGCTACCCTTTCGAAAAGCTAAAAAGGTACACTTAGTTTGCCTTCCTCTAGTCCTTCCTCATTCTTATTACATCTTTCATAAAATTTTATTTCATTACTTTATAAAACTAGAAATTTTAATTTAAAAGTTATCATATTTTCTTGAATGCTCTACCATTTATCAACAATACTGGATACTTTTCATACTATTTGACAGACGTACTGGTCAGGTAACCTATTTGGGAGAAAGAGCAAAAAACATTACAATGACATTTGGTTTGATCAACTTAGCTCTTGGATGGTTGATGTTCTCTGGTGACTTAAAATCCCTCCCTCTTCAATGACTTCCCTAAAATCTCTCATTTTCTAAAATCACTCCTCTATTCCCATATGACCCATTGAGTATCGGTCAACTCAAGAATATTGGCTAAATCCTATTTGTTGCTTAAATGATAACATGCTAATTTTTCTTGTAGGGCCTATTTATAAATATTTGGCACCAATCAAAATAGATGGCTCTATTTTTTTATAAGAGTTAGGCCCACCATCAAATTATAATACTAAAGATTTAAATGATTTATTACAAAGTTTATTTAAATAATTAAATTTTAAATGTTTATAAAATTTAATAACTGAATTTTTTTTATTTTATTTAAACCGCGAAATTATTAGTGGGCTCCTTACATTTTCAAACAATTTCAAAATTTTATTTTATTCCTTTAGGTAGTGTTTGGTTCGCTAGAATGAAGGTCGGACTAGAATGGTCATTCCGCTGGAATGACCATTCCCACGTTTGGTTCATAAAAAAGTAGGGGAATGATCATTACTTCAGGAATCACCATTCCTTTGTATGAGGGAATCACCATTCCATTTGGGGGGGGGGGGGGGGGGGGGGGTAGAGGAATGGCCATTTCATTCCTTCTTATCAATCACTTGTGTCGATAATAACCCTAACCCCTGCGATACCAAATCACACTCATCGTCTCTCTCTGTTTTTCCCTTCTTGGCTCGTCTTTACCGTCTCTCTCTTCTGATCCATCGCCGAGCAAGCGCAGTCGTTCAGGTATTGATCTCCCTTCACTCTCTGTCATTCTCTTCTCTTTTTCCTTTCTTCACTGCTACAGCCGCATGATCTCTCTTCTCTTTCTCCCTTTTTCACTGCTACTAATCAAACCCTAGGTTTTGGGGCTGGGACAGGGGAGATTGAGAGGAGGCTGGGCTAGAGGGACGTAGGGAGAGAGGGGGCCTGGGACAATGGGGACATTGAGAGGGGAAGAGCGAGAGGAGGCTGGTCGAGAGGGACAAAGCAACAGAGTAGACGCGATCTCCGACCTGGAACCTGGAAACTCCATTTCCAAAAAATTCGACGACGCTGGAGTAGTCAGATCCGGGGATGAAAGGGAGAAGGGGTTTTTCCTGGTACTTCCCTAGGAGCTAGTTGAGACTCGTCGCTCAGATTCGAACCCTAATGATGTGGGAGAATCCAAAGACAGGATGGGATGTGAGGTTGAGATGGAGATCGGAGACCCTGATTAGATCAAGACCGTTAGATCGCCAAGTCTATCGCATAGAAGAGCTTCCATGGAAGAGGAGCTTTGTGGAGAACTGGGGACAGTGAAAGGGGGAGAGTGAGAGGAGGCTGGTCGAGAGGGACAGAGGGACAGAGGGAGATTGAGGGCTTGGGACAGTGGGGATAGAGAGAACGAGAGGGAGAGTGAGAGGGGGTTGGGCGAGAGGGACAGAGGGAGGGAGGGTGCTGGGACAGTGGGGACAGAGGGAGGGAGGGGGCTGGGGACAGTGAGAGGGGGAGAGTGAGAGGAGGCAGGCGAGAGGGACAGAGGGACAAAGGTATATTGGTTAGTTTATATAAATTTTATTCCATTCCTAGCATCATTCAAGCATACCAAATGCAGAAATCGGAATGAGAATCATATTGCTGGATTGATTCCTCTGTCTAACTAAACGTTGAAATGAAAATTACTATTCTTGCCTCATTCCATTCCATGCTCATTCTAGACTCCATTTCATTTCAGTAAAAAATCATTCCAACGAACGAAACGCTATCTTAGTATACTAACTTTTAAAAATATCTCACATTTTATATTTTTATAAATGTTTCAATAAATTATTTAATTTTTTTATGAAGGCCCGGGCTGGGCACGGCCTTGATTGCTAGTATTAAAATGTGATGGTGGCTCGCATAATTGAATTCAAAAAGAGACGGGTGAATCCGGGCTCAGATTCTGCTCGAGGATCCGGAGTCCTAGTGGATACTTATCAGAACACAGCACACTGATCAATCCTTGACCGCGAATTACGTTAGGACTTTCTATTTTTTCTCGTCCCAGTGCCCACGTAATTAGAAAAGCCGTTACAAGCGTTTATTCTTTCTCTATTCACCTTCTCCTTCTTCACCTGATCCAAGGCGACAACATGTGGTACCTTGCAAGAAAACCCTCCAAACCTCTTCATGACCAAGCAGAAAAAGATCTACAGGCTTACAGTAGCAGAAACTCAATCTTCCCCATATCAAACGCGGGCATCTTCGAAGACATCTCAGTCGTCCAAGTCCCCCACAAACCCATTGATGAAGTCCCATCTCAATCAAAAGGCTCATGGACTTGGTTTGGCCGTCTGTTGTCACGCTCGCAGTTTCAGGCACTTGTTGTTCCTCAGATTCCTCTACTCAGCATTCAAATCATCACCCAACTTCCGGTCAACGGCGAACTCCTATGCGCGCTTGTTGTTCCACCGGAGTATAGGCCGGTCGCCTCACTGATTATGTATTCTCCTCAGAACAACTCTTGGAAGCCAGCTCCCAAGATGAGATGCAAAGGCCGGAATCTGGTGTCGGCCGCAGCTGCTGTTATTGATGGGTCACTCTATGTCGCCGGCGGCCATCTGGGTTCCTCTTCCGGTGTGTGATCTTTTAATTTTTTTTATTGCTCCTGATTACTTTGGCCAATTTAAACATAATCTTGAATTTGAAGATATACTTGAATTTGATGTGTCACCAATTTGAAATAATTTTACATGTTCTATATGCTTATCAGTCTTAATTTTACTATGTGTTGGTACAATGGAACTTTATCTATCTGAATTTTTAGGAGAGAGAGAAAAAAAAGATTTCATTAGATTGATGGTTAGCTATATAAATTAGTCTTTCAAATTCGCCTTACAAATTTGAAGTCTTTCAAATTGAAAAGATGAGAGAGCTCAATAGATTCCCCAATTTGATACCCACAATTTAGTTTCCTTGTAATCGCTTCACATATAAATCTGATTACCTAAAAGTCACTCGCAATTGGTTAGGGCAAAGAACAAAATAATTTTGACTTAACAGATCAAAACCATGAACCCTCATTTACTTGTAATTAGAGTAACCTAAACTAGGGTTATGAACAAGATTCCTGCATTCTTTTCAAAGTCTGAAAAGACCCATTGTTTTCTTTCAACTACACAACTCAAGCTACCTTTTGCTGCCTTTCTTGCTTCTTTCCTTTACTAGTGATTTATAGTTGTACAACCAACACACGCTTCAGACGTCCTTATTGCTACTTTGATTAGACAAATTGTCTCCAACTTAATGCGGTCACAACTCACCGAAAATTCATAGATCATATCTAACGTGAGATATGAGTAAAGATAAAAGGTAACGCTTGATCTTTGATTACTCTGCTAAGAGATGAAAATTCTGCGGGATGATTGTTCATACGGCCCCAATATTTATCACCATCATTATGGAAGTCCTTGTCATCTATAGATTCCCCATCTCGGTTCAAGATAATATTCTCAGTGACTTCACAACCACTCAAAGGACAGGTTGGTCTCTTATGTTTTTTGACCAAGTTCTTTTACTTTTATAGGCATGGTATGGCTTCATTCTGTACAATGGGTGTATTTCCCATTGAAAGTGGGTCTAGTATTTTCAGAAAAAGGACCTTTTCTGTCTCCTTGATATCAATGAAATGGTTGATCTACATGACAGTAAAATGTCGTGCTAAGAATTCTGTTTTTGGATAAAATTGGTCGCGTATATCTATTTCTGTTTCCATGCAGAGGGTTTCATTGTAAGATGAGTATAAAATGAAGGCAGAGAGAAATGCAAACTATTCAAATTTAGGACTCTCAACAATTTTCTCCTCTTGCCTTCTACAACTCTATTCTCCAGGTTGAGTAGACCTTGAAGGTTATACCTACAATGTATGTACACATGACATCAGTATGTAATCATCAACCTCTGGGTTAGGATAAACCATCCATTGTGTAAAGGATCATAATTGAATGTACCATCAATGATCAAACTCAAACTCTGGATGCCAAGACAGGCAGATGATTCTCTTGTTGTTTGGAGGTTAGAAAGTTATGTCTAGTTTCTTACTTCAATGTCTCAAAAGGTTGCCTTTGTGATTAATACTTTTTCATTCATTCTTAGCTATTGATGTTATTCTGTCACTCTATAATTTTGACATCCCACTTCTGACTTCAATTAATCTTTGTTAATATAAATTGGTATGTAGATTCTCATGGTTACACTTGCCTACATTCTGCGGAGAGATTGGACCTACAAACTGGTGAGTGGGAAAATTTACCCAACATGCAAGGGGTGAGGGTGTTTGCTGCCGGCGTGGCCCACAGGGGCAAGTTCTACGTGGTAGGTGGAGGAGACAGGTCCGCCGAGGTTTATGATCCAGTGGCTAAGAAATGGCATTTCATAGGGTCATTTGTGCCAAGGGAGGCAGACGGGTTCGCGTTAGGATCACTTGATGGGCACCTGCTGATGTTCACCTGGTCAGACCGGTTTGGATCACGGATATGGCTCTTGTTGGATGCTGGCAATGGGAGCATCGGACAATGGAAGCTGATTGGATTTCTACCAGATCAAGAGGAGGCTTCGAGGGCCAGATTGAAGCAGAATGGGGCGAGATTGGTCCGTGTGGGAAGAGAATTATGGGTGGTAGAAAAGGCAGCCCGTCATGAGTGGCACATTGATGGGGTGTTTGCATGGCCCACGTTACCTGGGCCCACATTTTGGCCAGAAGGGCAAGAGGTGGTGGCTAAGGGATGCATTTATGCCTTCTCTATTGAGTTTGGGGCTAGATTGATTTGGAGACGTATTCCTGTTTATTCTCTTTGATATATACTTCTTTACTTTCTTCCATTGCCATTATCAAACTGCCAACTGATTTTGTATGAGGATAAGGCATTCAATAATATTGGTAAGCGCTCAGAGGCGATCAATCTGAAAAGGAGATTCACAATTCACCTTGTGTGGTACTACAGTTCGACTTGCAACATTGATGCTCTTTAGTTGTATAAAAGTCTTAAATATGCTAAAGGGCCCATGGGAAAGAGACTTTTATGCAAGGCTATTGAAGGTGTGAAGAAAGGATGGTTAAGAGAGAATCATCATTTTCATAGGATTGCGGAAAGTGTATGAAATCATTTCCCACAAGGGATACGTATTGAGAGTTCACATGCTTGATATAAGGCTTTGATGATTATGATGATATGTATTGACGGTTTACTGGTCGAGCTCTACTTCTAAACCTTTCACTCTTGGAGCTTTTAAGCACTTTGTTTATAAAATCATTTGAGCCTCTATAGAAGAGCCTACAAGCAATGATCACATCTGAAAATTTTGAGGAGACCAATGACCATCTTTATTCCCTTTGTTATAGAAATGATTGCCCAACCCTCGGAATCCTAGGAATATTGATGGTCTTTTGTTAATCCCCCAACTTCAATGGGCCAAAACTTCAGACCTGACACAAAATCCGACATTGATGGTTAATCTTTTTTTTCTAGGATTTGATTTCCTCTTTGATGTGGGGCCCACAGGTGGTTTACCTTTTCGGGGATATCTACTGGCCCTACCATATGAACAATATAGAATATTATACTGTAAATAATGGGACCCACCACGGCTGATGATCTCAACATGGATCAGTTGTCAAATAAATGACACCCGAACCAACCCATGCTCATCTGATTCAAGCTCCAATATTGAATGGCTAGGATCATGAAGACATACTAAATACATGTGATGTTGGGCAATCTTAGGCAGGGCAGGTTCAATCAGCTCTCTAATTAAGAAGAAAATCATTGTCGATACCATCACTGAATTTGGATAATGATTTTAATTTATTATTAATTTTGTATGAGACTTGACCCATGCTTCACATTTGCTTTATGCTAGTTTTGGTTGAACCTTTTTTGGATTTGGTCAAAGTTAACTGGTTGGATGCAATGCAATCTCAAAAAGTAAAGGTGATTATGATGATGACGATGATATCAGTTTATGTTTCACGAGGAAGTGATGCAGGTAGTTAGACCTACTGTGTATTGTACCTGATATTCAACCTCTATCAGTTCTAAATTACAAGACTTGTAACTAAGGTTGCAAATGAGTATATGAGTATCCAAACTCTCCAATGTCTGATAAGTTGAGTATGGAACCTATTCATGGATTCATAAGATTTTTGGACCCAAATCTATGGATATAAGATCTGAAATGGGATTCTTGTATGGTATAACCTGAAGATTTGCATAAAATCGACTATACAAACATGTCCTTTAACTCCTAAGTCACCGTCTCATAGGATGTGGACTTAACTCTTTTGTTGTTTAGTGTGACAGTTTTTTTTTTCTCTTTTTTGTTTGTTTATATATTATATCTATTAAAGTTACAAAAATGGAAGCTTGTGGAGGATGCCACATCAGCACTATTTTTTTTAGAGTATCACGTCAGCATCTTAAAAAACTACATGTGGTACCAAGAAATCACTAATATTCATAAAATCTCTCCCCTTCTACCACCATGCCTAAAATCTCTCACTCATCCACCTTTTCTACACCCATTTTTCATCACACCTAAACTCACTCCCATTTTAAATTATTTCCTAAAATCTCTCCTTCTACCACCATCCGTAAAATCTCTCCCCCATTGACGTTTTTTACACCGATTTAATTAGAGCCCATTTTAAATTAAAAGATTCCCCTTTCATTTGTGGGAAGCGAATCAAGGTACGATAAGAAAGACTATTCTAAGTGAGATGCTCCTACATTGTCAATACATGGCAATGAGTGCGTTGAGCACATAGAGCAGGCTTGGCAGCAACGGCCAGGATGAATTGGCCAATGGAATGATGAGAAAAAGGCTTTAGGAAGAGAGGAATGTGTAGGTATTGAGTTGCAAGCCATAGTTCTCAAGTCAAGGTAAAGCAAGAATACCAATTTCCTTCCATTGCCTTTTTTAGTTTTTCTTTATTATCCGCCTTTTCTTTTTCTCATTCTTTCCATTTGCCAAATCAAAAGATCTGATTGAGAAGCCATCCACATTTCGTATTTTTTTTTCCTATTAGAGTGGAGTAATCCATGTTTCATAGCGCATACACAGATACACTCGGTAATGACAAAAGAATCCCACTTATGTGGGGCCCATTGTTAGATGATCATTCATATTTTTAAAGTTTAAGATGACTTTTATTGCTATGAGATTTATAAGGTTCGTTTGAGAAGTCATCCACATCTCATAAGTATTTGATAGTGAAAAGATAATTCGTATTCAATTATCATCAGTATTATGATGATGTACATAACTCTTATTCAATTATTATTATCATTCTTTTATCGTGTTGATGCATCTCTTCCCACTAGAATTGTTCATGAAGTTTGATTTTCTGACCTTATTCCATCTTCAATGAGCTTTACCAAATGAATAAATTTTTATTTGTAGTTTATATTCTTTTATAAAATTTTTTTTGTTTGAATAAATTTTGATAAAAAAAACTTTAAGAGTAATACAAACTATATTCATTAATTTTATATTTATTTTTTTCAAAAATATTTTAAATTTAAAAAACCATATATTTTAATATATTTTCAATTTTGTTCGGCCCTTGCTTAGCACAAGAAATCAATAACTCTTCTAAAATGTCTCCTTCACCACCATCACTCATAAACTCATTCGATTTTAAATTATTCTCTACAATTTGTCCCTCATCTATGGCACCCCTAAATCACTCTCATTTTAAAATTTTCCCTTCAACCTCTTCCTCCTCCATTGTTTTTCTTGGCTTGCCACATCACTTGGTGCAATATTTATTTTAAAATAAAAAATCACATGGTTCTTTTCTAAAATCTCTTCCTCTTTAATGACTTTCCTAAAATCTCTCATTTCCTAAAATCACCTCTATTCCCATATGATCCTATTGAGAATCCGCCAATTCAAGAATGTTTACTAAATCCTATTTGTTGCTTAAATGATAATATGCTAATTTTTTTTGTAAATATTTAGCACCAATCAAAATAGATGGCTTCATTTCTTATAGGAGTTAGGCCTACCATTAAATTATAATGCAAAATATTTAAATAGTTTATTACGAAGTCTAGAAAAATAATAAAAGTTTAGATGTTTATAAAATTTAATAGTTTATTTTTTTTTTCTTTTATTTAAACCACAAGAATCATTCAGTGGGTTCCTTAAATTTTCAAAAAAATTTTAATTTTTATTTTATCCATTTAGTAGGCTAACTATTAAAAATATCTAATCTTTTATATTTTTATAAAATTTTTAATAAATAATTTATTTTTTTTTTGGAGGTCCGGGCTAAACACGGGCCTTCGTTACTAGTGTACATATATATTAATATAATATAACAAAGTAAGAGCAGATGTTTCATTATGGTAAAAGTAAGACAATATATATAGTGTAGTAAAGTGGGAGAGAGAAGAAAAAACATAGCTTTTATATTTATTTTACTTTACCGTACTTTTATCACGCTCTTATGAAATAAAGAAAAAAGGCAGCTTTTGATAAAGTATATTGTAAAATTTGCTGCATCTAAACTTTTATGTTGCAGCACTACTTTTCCATGTGAGGGATAAAACGTCACTTCTTGGTTAATCTCTACCAGTGGCTCGTTACAAGTAGATAAATAAATATTGCTTGGTTGAAGGTGAATCCAAGCATTTGTCGCAAGTTGAAACTCCTGGGGCTATTTCATTACCTGAACTTTTAATTTTGGAAGTCAGTGTGTTAAGGATTTTTGAAACATAATCTAAGCGCTTATCTTCTCATATTTGCAAATGTCATATTTCTTGATAAAAATTCAATCTAAAGGATAGATTACCTCTTGCAGTACTCAAGGCAATGATGAACTTAGGATTTTTATTTTTTGTGCAGATAATGGTCAATTGAAAAAGTTAAACTAATTAATTAAGTATAATTTTTTCACATGAACAACGATAAAAGAAAAAATGTATTGTATTTAAATGGATACAAAATATTTAAATGCAACAGCTAACATTTTTTCGTCAAAAGTGATATGTCGACTCTAAAACAATTGAATCATAGGATCTTGCACAAAGTCCATATGCTGATATGCATAAAACATATTCAAAGCTTAAGTTTAATGGATCATTGATAATAAAAAAAATAGCAGTAAAATAATTAAAAAAAACAGTAATAATAAGCATAAAAAAGTAGCAGAATAATTGAAAAAAAAAAAAGTAAAAACAGAGATGGGTTGTCGTTTGGGCAGCCTAGGGTTGGGGCAAGGTGGAGTTTGGAGAGGGAAGGTTTAGACGGTTGGGGCTAGGGGTTGAGGTGGATTGTGAATGGCTGAAAGCTTGAATGGGTTCGTGGTTGGGGCATGGCTGCATAATGGATAGGGAGTGACTGCTGGATTGGGGGTAGTGGATTGGGTGCCACTGGGGGGTGGTCTGGGGTTGCTCCTCATTGGGGCTGGGACAACATGGAGTGATGAAGACTCGAGAGGGAAGGGCTGGCAGTGGATGGGTGTGACAAGGAAGAGAATGAGGGAGTAGAGATGGGAGAAGAGGGAGACTAGGAAAGAGAATGAAGCAGAGATGCGAGAGAAAGGAACGAATTATACTTTAACCTATGCTCACTAGCAAGAAGAGAATAGCAGAGCACCATAAGAAAATGAAACAGACTTGTAAGGAGCAAGGGTTGGAGAGAGACAACTTTTGGGTTTTTCACAAGCTTGGGGTGCTTTTGACTTCACGAGCTAAATAGGTGGGGACAAGATCAGGTTTTACGTGTGAGCATGGGACTTAATTAACTTAACATTGTGAGGAGATTTCAAATTCATGTGGGTGCATCCGTCCCTACATTAATACATGTGGGTCTGCCTATGACTCAAAAGAAAGGAATGCGAAAGAAATGGCAATTTCAGATATAAAAAAGATTTCAAAAGACTTTAGAAATTTCCCCTTTTAATTTTTTTTAATTGAAATTCTTAAATGGTCAAGTATAAAGCAGGATTCGTGAAAATTCCATACACAGAAACTAGCTGAGTCAGGAGCTCGCGAAGTTACAGGAAAAGTAGGAAAAGAAGAACACAGTGCAGAGAAAAAGACCCGTGATCCAAAGCCACGTGCCTCACTCATATCATTTATGATCATGGAGGATTGAATAAACAACATGAGAGAGAGAGAGAGAGAGAGAGAGAGAGAAATTCTCCTTCGTCTTCCATCTCGAGAAAGAAGAAGAAGAAGAAGAAGAAAGAAAGAAAGAGAGAAAGCAGAAGTCGTAATGCCTCGGAGCAGTTTTTCGGGTGTTATTTCATCTTCTCCCAGGGTCGATGTCATGGTCGATATGGGAAACCCCTTTCTCAATCTAACCCTTGACGGATTCCTCAAGATTGGAGCTGTAAATCTCTCTGTCTCTTCTCTCTTCTCTCTCTTGAGTAGTCTCTGTCTCTGTCTCTGAATCATGTTGTTGTTGGTTTGTCAGGTGGGAGCTCTGAGAGTAGCAGCAGAGGAATCCTATCACTCTGTGCGAACAGGTAGAGAGATTTTTGACTTCTTTCAACCCCATTGCAAATTGATTTGGTAGACAACTTTTCCAGATACATGACTGTTTTGCTTAGCTTTGTCTTTGTTATTGTCATCTTTTTTGTAGTCATGTTTGATCTTTTTATATTCATTCTTTGTTGTAGGGAGCATTTCGAGCCACAAAGCTAAGCATACCGTAAGTTTTTTTTTTTTTTTTTTTTTTGTTACAGATAACTTGCTCAATTTAGATGGCATTAAGAACTAGATTAAGTCATCTGCCTTTCGTTTTTGTTTGGCCAAAATCCAGAACTTGAAATGGAAGTATTTGACAATTTTAATCACAATCTTTTCTCTTTTCTTGTTTTTATGAACTTGTTTTTGGTAAAAGTCACCTCTACTGCTCAAGGACCGTGGGAATCGTTCTATATATTTTTTGCCAGAAATTGTAGCCACCACACCACTGATTGAATTGACAAGCAGGGATGGTGTCTGAACCCTTCACTCTTAACGGCACACGCCAAGAATTCTCCAAAGAAGTCGGGCTAGGAAGCATGGACATGCTCTTAGTTGGACACTTGTTGGACATGGACACGGCCAGACGCATGTCCGACGCATCACGAAATGTATTTGTTATTATTTTTTTAAAATTTTAAATTTGGATATGACAGGATACGGTGAGGTTATTTTAAAATTTTGAATTCCTTTATTTTCTTTTTCTTTTTTTTTAATTGTTGAGTATGACTAAAGCCTGTTAAAAAGAAATAAGCGTGTTAAATGAAGTTTCAAAAGTACATAAATAATTTAGGAACAATTTCAGGCCAAATATAAAATCTCCCAAACAATCTTTTTTTTTTTTTTTTTTGCTACTCTCTGTCTTAATTCTTTTCTTCTTTTTTTTTTTTGCTAGTCTCATCTTTTTTCACTTTTCCAGTATTAGTTATGTTTTTCTTTTCTATTAATTGTTACATTATGCTTCTTAATTTAGCTAAAAATATAACTATTCCTTAATTTTATGATTATATATAAAAAAAATATCCCCAAAATGGTTGGGATAAGGCTTTGATAATGATGATGATGATAAAAATATATATGTTTACTAATTACAGTACCCTTGCCTTATCCGTATTTTACTTTTTTAGGATTTGCCGTATTGCCATATCAGTGTCGTGTCATATCTGTGTCTTGTGTCCATATCCATGCTTCTTAAAAGTCAGGAGCTGATTTCTTTATTTATTTTTATCTTTTTGTTTAAATGTTTCTAGAATCTAGCTTCTTAGGTTTTGTAAGTTTTAGTTACCCTTTTGTGAATTATTTTAACTTTGATCCCATCTACATCTCCTATGGAGCTTGCATGGGTCATAATCCCACTATGCTCATGATCTAGATCTGAAATTAAGCATGCTTTAAATGAAATCATTGAAAAGATTGGTTGGTTCACCCGTGTGTTCCGTTTTACTTTATTTCCATTGTTTTATATAATCTGAGACTAATTTGACTGGGCATATGTGATCTGGTTCACTAGACAGCATCAAGAATAATATGGTTGGCAGAGCTAGTGTTTAATTTGTTATACCTATATAAATTAGTGACAAAGCTTTCCCTATTGCAGTTAAAGAAGATGTGCAAGGAAGGTGCTTATTGGGGTAAACTGGTTTACTTCTAAATAAAGCTTTTTTTTTTCTTTGTCATTATAAAAAAAACTTGGTTTTTGTTATTGCTTTTATAGTCAATTGCTTGAAGAGTTGAATACACTCCCTCATATTTTCTTGTCTTAATCTGCAGTCTGCATATCTGTTGTCATTTTTTTACTTTGTGCATGTGCAGGAACTGTTGCTGGAGTATATGTGGGAATGGAATATGGAGTGGAAAGGATCCGTGATAGAAGAGATTGGGTAACTTCTGATTTATATTGCCTTCAGTTTATCTTTTATATATGAACATTACTAATGCCTTCAAGTTATCTTTTATATATGAACATCACTAATCCCAACATAGCAAAATGATCAGTTTCTCATCAGGGTACTAAGGCTTTTTTGTATGGTTATTGTTTGATAGATTAGGATATTGTTTCATATCAAGTGAGTTGCAAACATAAGGTGACAACCTACAGGGGGTCAATGCCTTTATGGATATTCTGTTAGCCAACTTAATCATGTATTGACTTTGGTTGACTAAACTTAAGTTACTTCGGACCATTACCTTGTTTTGCGTTGCACGTAGATTTAATACAATCCATTTCTTATACTCTTTTTTCTTGTATCTGCTTTTTTTTTTTTGCATAACCTTTTCATAGGCAACAAGTTATGGCCTCTGTAGTACTATTACTAGCTTAAATCTTACAACCATGCCTGCCCACTGCAATAACAGGTTTATATGTTAAAAGCTGTAATAGAATTTAATGATCAATTTATAATCTTTAGTTTAGCTTATGGTCAAGTGACTGATTTTTGTGAGAGGCAAAAACTAACTCCAACAAAGTAATCGCTTTTGGTTGTGCCAGAATTCTTAATAAGATAAGATATTTCAGCAAAATGGATTGTTTTCCCTCCTGCTGCTTATTTAAGATGGTCTCATTATCAGTAATCACGATTGGCTGGATAATTTTTTTCCATAATGTTATTATTGTTGTTGTTGATGTTTTGTTGTTATTATTTTGCTGTTGATCAATATTGATAATAGGCTCTAACCGGTTTCTGCTGTGGAAATCTCAGTTTCAAACCACCACCACTCTTTGACTTCTTCATTATCGTAGGGCAATCGCATTGAGTAACCATCATTCTCTCAAAATATCTGATTCTCTTGAAAATTCTTCAAGTGGTAAATTAAATTGATTAGAAATGCCACGGAGAGACTACAGACAGTGCCCAGAAAGGCTACCATGACAAAAGAAGAGTCATTGATTCAATATCAAAGAAAGTTGCCATTGGCTTGTCTCAGGATGTAGAGACTTCTAATTGAATAGGGACCCGAATCTCCTTAATAGTCCACAGGACCACAACTTTCCACTAGGGCCTCTATGGACGTCTCTACAAATGGCATGGATGGTCACCTTCAGTTGATGCACCCTAACCATATAGCTGGATTACATTTTTTGTTTTTCTGATTTTTATCTAGCTGGATAACCCAAACTTTTAGGAAGAGAAAAATCTTTGGCAATCAGAGTTGTGATCATGGAAGAGTCCCCATAAAGGATAAAACAGTAGAACTGGTCTCCAATAATCCCACCTGCTCTGAGTCCTGCGCTTGTGTCCATCAAATGTGCACTGCCAAAGAAGCTGATGAGCTTCAGTATCCCAGCAGAGGATGCTTCAATATGAGAATCAGGGCATAATAATAGCTATACCATCCGAGCAGTTGGACCAAGAATGGAGGGGGATTGCCTGAGAATTCCTTAAAACACTGCCCCAAAAAAAAAAAATGCTCTACGCCACAGGCATAGTGAAAGCCGACTCTCATCTATTTACTTTGTTATATGTTCTTTCCATATGGACTAGAATCTCTTACGATTTTGGGTACATTCTAATTCGGACTGAAGGTTTTACTGCCTTTAATGTGTATAATTTTTAGTGTATAACCCGTAATTCATACAGACATACACAAACATATGGACTTCTTTCTGTTTCAACTTATTATTAGGCTGCCATACTGGTTCTATGAGATGTAGACCAAAGGTTAAGATATATGTTAGCTTTTAAGTCATGCAACTAATCTTTTAAGCAATACCTATGCATCATTTTCATTAAGTGGTTGGATTCTATGGAAAACGTAAAGATTATTTTGAGTTCTCAATAATTCAAGTAGCTGATTCCCATTCCCTTTAAAGAAATTTTATCCAGTTTAGAGGTTTGGTTTAGCTGAGCTATCAGTGATGCAATCCCCCACCAAAGGTGTGTTTAAATAAAAATTTGATGCTATAACCCCTTTGGCAACTTGGTTCAGTGGTTGGAGATGGCCTCTTGAAAGCTAGAACCCCAGTTTGGAATGCAATTCTAATGAAGTGAAATAAGGGGTTTAGAGGGGAATATAATTGGTTTTTTAACCACTTCTTAGCACTGTTTTTCTAGGGACAGATTTATGTTATTAGTTGTATTGCTTTGATGTCTATAGTGTCCCCATGGAGGCTTGTAATCCTTAAGATTAAAGCCTTAGCAGGCCCGCTTCAGGTGTCTTCCGCTAACCTCTTAAGGGAAACAAGATTGTCTAACAGTGGATCCAGATTAGAGCTTTATTCTTATGGTTTACTCTTCAGCAACCATTTCCCGTTCACCTTTTGTCCTCTAGAAATATTGTTGTTTCCTTCTTGAGTTGTTAAAGGCTACATTTCCCTGCAATGAAGTGCCATCTTAGTGCTAGGAACCCGTCGTTGTACATGTTGGCCTCATCATTTTCTAATTCTTGCTCCCTTCACATAATGGGCTTTTGAATGGACAAATACAACCCATGCATGGTCCACAATGAGGCTAAAGTTGAATGGGTAGGTTGGGGGAGACTTTATGGTTCTTTGTATAATTGGTTGGGTCGCCAAATGTTTGGTTCATACTACAATAAGCATATGCATGTTTCCTCACCCAAAAAAAAAGAAAAAAAAGGAAGTATATTTCTCCTATACAAGTGCTTGAGTTAACTGTACATCTCATTGATTGTTATTTGCAGAAGAATGCGTTGATAGGAGGTGCAATAACAGGGGCTCTGATATCTGCAGCCAGCAATAATAACAAGGACAAGGTAATGGTAGATGCTATTACAGGAGGTGCCATAGCCACTGCGGCTAAGTTCCTGAACTGCTTTACCTAAATATTTCAATGTAGTTCCAAACTGTGACAATCTGTTTTCCGAAAATAAGAAGGCGCTTACCTTTTTTTTTCTTTTCTGTTGAATAATCGTCAGCCATCTATATGTAAAATTTCTATGTTCTGTAGCACCTGAATGTTGGTTTCAGTCTTTTACGTCGATGGGGAAGCTTTATTAATTATGAAATATGAAGTTGTTTCCTTTTTTTTCAGTACACCTAAGTGATGGTTCAAATGTACCCCAAGTCCGAAGTATACTTCCAATGTATGCATTTGGAGTTGTGTAGCCATCAGAAATCACATTACTGAAACTCATTCCTTTCTTTTGTACTTGTGCATATAGGGCAGCCTAGATTGTAATCTCTGCAATCCTCTATGGGGTTGCTTTTTCTTCTTTTCCATTGAAGGGCACAGGGGTCTGTGGTACAGGGGATTATGGGATGCATGTTGTAACAGACTAACAATGTTCATCAGGTGAGTCATACATACTGCCGTGGCTGGCTATAGTTGATCCACAGATAAGTAAGAACTGTGTGTCTGATTACTGAAACAAAATAGAAAATGTTGGCTTTTCCCATTGAACAATCCACTGATATGAAACGAAGGGCCAGTTTATTTTCCCTGAGTGCAAGTAACTTGATGTGCTCGGTAAAAGAAAGTTTTGTGCATTCTGATAACTTGAGCTTCCCCATAAGTCATAGTTGTTTGCTCTTTGCATTTACCAAGCAAAGGCAACAAGTAGCTTTGTAATCAAGTTAGCTGTAAATTTGAATACCAGTAGTTGGCCATGGCAAAGAATAAAACAACTATGACTTATGTGGTAACTCATGTTATCCGAACCAATGTCAGTGAGTAAACCTATTTACCTGCACTGGTGTATAAACATGGCAGTGAGTTTACAGTTACAAACGCTTCGAGATGTAAGAGTTTGGGGTAAAAAGTTGACCTGTATCTCACAAGGGTTTCCTCTGTGTGGGAGAGGAAATCTGCTGTGGGACCTATTGATTGAAAATCCGAGCCCCTCAAACTGAACCCCTTACCCACGTATAGGATGCTCGAAATTTTACACCAATAGTAGTTTGTTTGATTGCAAGACTGAGCATGTAATTAGCAACATTATTTATTTTGTTAATCAATTAGCAACATTGTTAATGAATAGATTAGTAATTCATAAGATTGTGTTATTTTTGTCCAATCTTACGTTGGGACCAACTCTTATTAGAGCAAAATATTTGGACATCCCATATACTGCAAGGGTAGTCATTTTGATCAGGTTGGATTTTTAACATGTGGGTCCCACTAGTGTTCCACTCCTTCCACCTAGGTATCCTCTGAGTTAGACACAGGATCCAAATTTTGCAGAGGGTCATTTTCAGTGTGTAGCTTGCTAATGGACTGGACCTGAGCGTCTGAATGCCGCAAGGACCAACGAGATGTTAAAAATGGGCTTGGTATTTGGTGAATGAGCTTTGGCATGGCTTGACAATTGGGCCTCAATGCAGTTTAGTTCTATAACTGAAATAGGTGGCTTTAGAGTTTAGACACAGCTTTCGGCTAGCAACTGTGGACGAACTGGTGATGAAAATAACTCAGGTCTGGGTTGGGTCCATAGTCTTCCCAGTCTTGGACCTGTATTATTACTAATGGGCTCTATAGCCTAATTTGGTTTTAGCTTACATGACCCTTTATCAACACCCTAATTAAATTAAAGACCCATATCAACACCGATACAAATTTTTATATTTATACAGCACACTTATATACATACAAAATAAGTGGTGATAGCATCGAATAATTGGGTGCTTGGGAAGTTGCTTTGGATCTTGACCTGAATTTAAAAAGAATCCAAATCTTATACGTTTATAGCCGTACCTTTAAAAAAACAATGGATCCCCCCAGGAAGGGATCCTTCTGAAAGCAATCTTGCTGGCATGATTTTGGGTAAAGTGATTCCAGTGTTTCCTGGCTACATTTTTTTTTTCTTGTCTTTTTTATGATATCTCTCGCCATTTCAGCCACATTCCAGTTGCTTCTCAGCCGCATGTTTCAGTAACAAGAGACAATGCCAATTGTGTTTTCATTTTTGTGGGCCCCAGTGCATGTGTGACCCATCAGCAGGGTGGCCGGTTATTCTGTTGATGGACACCAAGATGCCTTTTTCTTCACAGACGGTCCCATGAACATGATTGGCAATCCACACTTTCTGTGGACGGAACCAGCCAGCCATGACGATCATGGGCTGTTTGTGTGCAGGGGAACCCAGAACCAGATCAAGATCTGTCACCATCTGTTGGCCTTGCCTGGGCAGTAAATCCAAAGATGGCTTTGGAACATTGATCTTTAGGCCCCACCAGAAAAATTCGAACCGTAAGATCATATCCGTATAGATGTGAGGCTTTATTATTAACGACACATTTGTGATGAGTAATATTTCTGAATCAGAGTCCAGGTCCTCTAGGGCTGCCACTCACAAGCAATTCGTGAGGGCCCTTTATGGGGGCCCACTTATCAATCATCCTCACGGGAAAGTTAAGGTTTCTCATCTTGCTCAAATTTCACTCTAGTAAAATGTAAGCCCGCCGTAAATTTGATCACATATAAAACACAATTTGTGGTCTAAAGATCTTAATACGTGCCACTTGTAAAAAAAAAAACATGTTTAATCAAGCTCTGACTGCCATGGTCTTCTGTGTGGGGCCCAAAGATCAACGGTCAAGTCATCCTCAATATTTAAAGATGCAATATTAACCACCACATGGTCCACAAACCCAACAAAAAAAAATTCGAAGCATCTCATTCTAAAATCCAAGGAACAAACAAAGCAGGACATTCAAATTTTCAAAATCAAACGCACTCACGTGTTCCAACGGTCGAAACCTGTCAAAACCCTTTCCTTCCTCTCCATCCCTCTTTCTCTTCTTCCATATCTCTCCTCAATCTGTAATTGTTCTCTGCAACTCAAATCTCTTCCTCCATTCTTCTATAATCTCATCTTGATGGCAACTTCATCGGTACCAAACACCCCCAAGTCCACCACATGTCAAGCCTCGTCAAAGCACCATCTCTCCAAATTGGCATCAAAAGTGAGAGTACTAGTTAGAATCCGCCCCTTTCTGGCTTCGGAGATTGCGGCGAAAGATAAAATCCCAATCCCATGCATATCTGTTCTCAACCCAGATCGCGATTCAGCCGAAGAAGTCACGGTTCATATCAAGGATCAAGAAACAAGGTGATTTCATCTTTGGGTATTTCTTTTCCTTGACAATTTCACTTAGCAATCTGTGGGTTTTTTGATGGATCTCTGATTGCAGCCGGAATGAGTGCTACAAGTTGGATTCCTTCTTTGGGCAAGGGGAAAATGTGGGTCTGATTTTCCAGAGAGAAGTTAGCCCTGTTATTCCTGGGATCTTTCAAGGGTGTAATGCTACTGTTTTTGCATATGGGGCAACGGGGAGCGGGAAAACTTACACGATGCAGGTGCGTTCGATCCATTTTGTGGGTTTTCTGTTTTGGGTTTTTCTTTTCTTTCATGAATTAGAAGTGATTTAGGACATGATGCAGGGTACTGATGAGCATCCAGGCCTAATGCCATTGGCCATGTCAACCATCCTGTCCATGTGTGAGACAATGGGTGGCTTGGTGGAGATTTCTTACTATGAAGTTTATATGGACCGTTGTTATGATCTCTTGGAGCCAAAAGCAAAGGAAATTTCTGTTTTGGAGGATAAAGATGGGAGGGTTCAACTCAAGGGACTTTCTAAGGTGGCATCATTTTTTTTTTCATGACCCAGCTCTTCCAAGTACTTGATTTTGAATTTCTTGTCTTGTCCATGGTTGTTAATTTCAGGTTCTTGTTCACTCCATGTCTGAGTTCCATGAGATCTTTTCTTCTGGAATCCAAAGGCGAAAAGTGGCGCATACTGGTCTTAATGATGTCTCTAGCAGAAGCCATGGTGTTTTGATGATTGTTGTTTCTTCCTGTAACGATGGGTCCAAGGGTGTTGTCACAGGGAAGCTAAATCTGATAGATTTAGCAGGTGATCACCTTCTGGAAACTGGCCTTTCTTCATTTGGCTACTCAGGCTATTGTAAATGTTTATATATTTTGAGGCTTCTAGCACCTGTGTTGAATTTTATTGATTTTCTGAAGGGCAAGTTTGTGTAATCCTGGGATTCCGCACGCTGCCAAAGAGTGCTTTCCCCCCACCAAAACGATCCCCCCGAAATGGTTTACTGTGGAATTGAGAAAAAATTGCCTGCATTCTGTGGAAAAGTGCTGCAGCAAACTCTCGACGTTTTGTGCCCACTTAACATTTTCTAAAGCGCTGCAGAATCATCTGCGTTCCACAAACAATGCCCCATTTTGAAAAGTTTAAATTTAAAATTCAACTTGGAGGATGATAACCCTGAGAAAATACCACCTTCTTGCTGTGTATATCATTACTGTTATCATATCAAATGGTGATTTGGGCCCTATCTTGTGCATTCATTAGGCATCGTGTCTGGATGTGATCTGCCTTAATCTCCAGAAAAATGCTTCTGGTCTTCATCATGACCAGGTTCAATTGATATCTAGACCAAAGTCTCATGTTTCAATTTTCATAATCGTATCAGGTAATGAAGATAACAAAAGATCATGTAATGAGGGCATTCGTCTACAAGAAAGTGCTAAGATTAATCAGTCCTTGTTCGCCTTGTCGAATGTGATATATGCTCTGAATAACAATGAACCTCGGGTGCCTTATCGTGAGACCAAATTGACAAGAATATTGCAGGATTCACTTGGCGGAACCAGTCGTGCATTGATGATTGCTTGTTTGGTAAGAACTTAGATTCTTTCCATTAAATATTGTACTATTTTGTAAACCACACTTTTTGGAACTTGATAAAAGTTCTTCTTTACATTAAGTAGAATCCAGTTTCATACCAAGAAGCTGTTCACACAGTCAGCTTGGCTGCTCGATCACGCCAGATAGTGAATTTTGTTTCTTCTGCTCAAAAGCAAGATACCCCGAAAGTGAAAGTAGACATGGAGGGAAAACTCCGTGCTTGGCTTGAATCCAAAGGCAAGACGAAGAGTATACAGAGAGTTCGGACACCTTGTTCACCATATTTAGGCAGAACTCCCACCTCAATCAATTCTGTAAAGAAACCCAATGTATGCCGGTCTTCTGCAAATACAACAGCATATCATGGAGTTTCTAATGCAAAAGCGCGGTGAGACTCCTTTAACTGATGTTTGTTTACAATAGAAGTTCATGTTCACTTCCTCACATCCAAGAATTTTCCTAGTTCTTACTTAAACTCTATTTGTGCTTACAGGAAGCTATTTGATTCTGAGGCTCTAATTACAAATGCCATTGAGGTAGCACCAGCATTTCAAACATCTTCCCTTTTTTTTTATATATATTGAAAGATGAAAAATGCAGACTCTATTCTCACGCTTGTCAATTTCAGTGGCCACAAAATACTACTCATTTGAATATACTGTTCGAATTGATGCATGCCATTTTCACCTACATAATAGGGAAGTGTGGTAAACCGAAGCAAAACTGGATAAGCTACTGTTTTTCTTAGTTATTGGTATTTGCTAATAGACAATGTGGATGTACTAGTTAGTAGCACTAACTGTCCATCTAACATGGTGGCCTCTTCTGCACCTCCTGAATGTGTACAATAGAGAGACTAGTTATCAACTCAAGTATTTAAGTTAAACGCGATATTAGTACCTCAGCATTAATTCATTGAAATGTTATAGGTTGTTGCTCTCCAATGACTTCCTTTTTCTTCTTTTTCTTTTTTTGGCTATTTTCTTACATAGGAATAGTTGAGTAGCACGTAAATATAAAGTCATTGTTGTATCTCTTTGTCAAATAATCTTGTATAATGGCTTTATGCAATTACAGGAAAGCTTTTCTTCAAATGCCCCAGCTTCTGAAGGCAGTGGTATATCAAATAAAGTATGATATATCTGATCTTTCTATCATTAGTTATTTGATCATTCATTGTCCTTTAATCACTTGAAACTTCTAACAGGATGAGTCCGGTCATCAAATAGAGGAGACCAAGGATTACTCTGATATTACTGCACATGATGATGTTTTGACAATGTCTAAAGATGGGAGCTGTGAAGACCACAAGAATACTCTTCATTATTTCGATCAATTACAGCTAGATGATGTTAGTTTCCTTTGCTGCCCCTTGAGATTTAATTATGTATATTATTTTTGCTCTGTATTTCTTAATTTGTTTTCTCTGACCGAAAGTTTTGTTGTAGACTGCATTCCTTCATAAAACTGAAAATGAGAATGACAAGGGCACTCGGGGAAAACCAAGTACATGTTTGCCAGGTTTCTCCTAGAACTTGTGATTTTTTCAGTCATTCATGTAACACTTTTCTTTAGACATCTAAGGAAAATTAAATGGATTGTGTTAGGCTTTGAATTATTCTGTTATTTTCCCGTGCAGATGAGTGTTTGGACAAGGAGAATTTGTTGACTCCATCTTCCAACTTTCGTGTGTCACCACCAATTAGTGAAAGGATTAGAGCACTACAAAACTCTCTTAGAAAAGTCCTTTCCCCCATTAACTCTAATACAAACACCACACCATACAAGGATCTTTCCTCGAATGATAGAATTTGTCTGGTTTTGTTAGATCCACGAACCCCAAAAACACCTTATGCTGTAAATTGCGACCATGATGAGAAATTTGAAGTGAATGATACCCCCCTCGACAAATTCAATGCACGGAGTTCTTCTCTGAAGGTTAGTAAACATAATTGAAAAATAAATGTCAACATGCTCTATTAGTTTATTCATTTAAAGTAATGGCATTTGTTTTCTTCTTGATTTGCTAATGTGGATGAGTGCAGAGCTCTCTTATTCAGGAGTACCTTGCATTCTTGAATACTGCCAGCAAGTAAGTCTTGCTTGATAAAATATATTTACTTGTATACTTTATATGATTCTCCTGTGCAAAAAAACCATGCAACCTTCTAAAACCACTCACATGCATTCTTGAATACTCATTATGCTGTTACATTTGAATTTCTAAGATCAAGATAAAAGGTTTATATGTTTTAAAAATCAAAACTTTTATCATATGGGGAAACCACCTACTATCTGACAGTAGAAATCACTTCGCTACATTTGGTCTTGAAATCCATACTATAAGAATATTGCCAATGGATGCTTCAACCTCTTTCTGGTCTTGCCCATATAAAGATCACCAGACGTCACCCACCTCTTTGTGGTGAAATCAAGTCATCAAATCTTCAATCCAAACATGTCACTGCACAATCAAACCCCTCACACGAAAGTCTATTCCCCTATCACTACACAAGCTATGACGCACGGATACTTCAAAATGGGCAACGGATAATATTGTATCGTATCCATACTCCACTTTTATGACTGATACTCCACTTTTATATGTAAAATATGTGTCCATGTTGTGTCCACATCATATGTCCTTGTCGTATCTGGACATCATAGTGCACAAGACCAGAATGCTGTTTTGTTTTCTCCATTTGATTCCCTAAAGAAAAGTCAGTGACTTTTTCCTTTCTGAGCAGCCCAACAGCTGCAAAACTCTATGGGTCACATGAGAATACTGACAGGCCAAATGCCAACATCAATATAGAACATGAGTCCACAACAGTGTGTGCTGTGTGTGCTTGTGCCATTAGCCCTCGTTATTTTTTCCTTCCCACTTGGGGTGATTGGTCAAACCATCAACAAAAAACTTAGCAGCACTCTGCATTTGATTACATGTGCCTCCCATGATGTCTGGTTGGGATCAATAGCACTTAAATGTTAACTGCCACTGCATATGGCAATTAATGTAACTGTTTAGACTCTAGTGTATTTTCTTTTATCAATCCACTACACCGTGTACTTTGTATTCTTGTGCCATTAGGCCTACTCTTTTTGCCTTCCAATGTAGAAGCCAAACAAGTGGCCACACGTGGGGTGATGGTTCAAATCATCAACAGAAAACTTAACAGCACTCTGCATTTGATTTACTGATTTACATGTGCCTCCCACCTGATGTCTGAATGGGATTCAATAGCCCTCAAATGTTAACTGCCACTGCAAATAGCAATTAAAATCGCTGTTTAGACTTGTGTATATTACCATAGGAATTGAAGTGGCAGGGGGATCGAAAAGTCTTGTATCTTTAAAATGTTTCTTATACTGGAAGTAAATTTCTTGCATTATTTGATACTCGGGCACTGAGTCTTTTCTTTGTTTTGAATGCAGAGAGGAATTACTAGCTCTAAAGGTAATGCCCGATACATTTGGATCGATGTTAGATCATCATCACAATCAAGTTACTATTCGTTCTCTTACAACATTTTTCTGCCTTATCAGGGAATTGGACAAAAAAGAGCAGACTACATAATCCAGCTCAGAGAGGCAACTCCCCAACCATTAAAATCAGTAAGAAATCCGGGGCTTCCAGTTTTAACAAGATAAGTATTGCATTTTTATTAAACAAGTATTGAAAAGGAATTGGTTGGTTTGAATTTGCAGTTGTCTGATTTAGAGAAGATAGGACTTTCCTCCAAACAGGTAAATGACTCTGTTTTATTACTACATACTAGAGGCTTGCTAATGCTAACCACCCCATATATCTATCAACATTTTACGACTGTCACCAAGCCCTGATTATGTTCTGCTATCAGAATGCAGACGTTGTCACAAATGTCACCAATGTTAGAATGTATCCAAATATTTTTGCTAGATTCTCCCATTAAGGAGAAATTACAGTAGACAAGAATTGTGATAATATTTACACCTTTAGGAGAATCAAAGTGATGAATATATTATTGTTACTACTGGGTCACTCAAAAAAAAAAAAAAAAAAGGGTACTAAAGTCATAAATTTATTTACAGGTACATCACATGTTTCGATCTGCTGCAAAAGAAATCTTCACTGGCATGTCCTAGAAGAGGAGTTCTGGATAGTTTGGTTCATGTTCAACAAGTTTCAGCTTACAGCTGTGTACTACTGCTGTTATTTTCCATTTCTGAATGTGTCATTTTTACTTAAGATGTATCCTAAAACTACATTCTACTTTCCTTGCTGAAGTGAAAAGAGAGTCTGGCAACCAGTTGAGTTGCCTTGTGCCTCAGTAGTTAATGAAAAACATGTTAATGCAAATCACTTTCTAGCTTCTTTTATTGTGATCCTCTCTAAAGATGACGTTAGATAATCAATAGCTTTTACAAAAATAATCACCACCAACCAATTCAAGAAAATAGTTAGGGATAATGTCAACAAAGCGTATATGGGTTAGAAACTTATATTGGAAATAACAAATACATGATCACGCACTCCACCACATCACAGGTTTTTGATTGCTTAGTTAGTTCATTTTTCAAATGTCTGCTGATGGCACAGCTAAAACCTGATTTAATCTGTGGGGGCCTTCTTTTGTGTAATCTAACTTCCTCCCCTATCGGAGGCATTACAATAACTAGTTTTTTTTTTTTTTTTGTAATTTTTTTTGTCAAGATTATTCAATATATAGTTGTGTTCAACGCAGTCAATCGGGCAGCAGGGAACTCTGGTAGAGCTCATTGGATACAGTTGGTTTTCCTTTTCAGGGGCTGTTTGTATTTTAGTTTCCTTTTGGGGGAACATGATTGAATCAGACTTGGTTCAGAGCAGGCATCTGGCGTCCATCAAGAGAAAAAAAAGGGTCAGGCTTCAGGCCAAAACCAGAACAATTGAAGGTTGTTCTTGAGAAGGGTTTCCAAACTTGGACTCAGGCCTGACTCACCCACCAAGGCACATCTGTTCTAGCTGTTAAGAACCAATTTTAAGTAATGATAGGTGGTTGTATTTGGCGTTTATGCAGTCAAACGAACATTACAACCTAAACATTACAACCTATCTTTTGGTGCTTAAAAGGTAAGATACCCAAATACTTGGGTCAAGCCCAATGTATCCATATCGATACAATATTTACATACCATTAGGGCATAAAGCTTAACATGTCCATAATTTCATATAATTCTTTGAATTCTATCATTTCTCAACGTACAAAATGTTAAAAAAGAGCATAGATAGTGAAAATTTTATTAATTCAAACCTAATCTAAAAAAAGGATTAGATATCCATGTCTTACGTCGTACATCATGGCTTAAATCTTAATGTGGTTTTAATCCTCCTATTCTAGTACTTACATAGGAAATTCACTTGGTGGTTTTGATCCTCCAATTCTAGTAGGTCGTATCCCCTAGATTCCATATCCATGCATCATAGCTTAAATCTTACAGAGAGGTGGCTTTGCTCCTCCAATTCTAGTACTCATATAGGAAATTCACTTGAGAAAGTGGTTTTGATCCTCCGATTCGAGTACTTATAGGAAATTCACTTCTATTTATTGGTGGTTAAAATCAGAGAAAGGTGAGGACACATTCACAAACGAACATCAATTAATGTTCACCCATTTCAATCATCACAACTGCTTAATCCAGAAGCTAAGAGTTCTTAATGATTTAGATCACTGTCAAAGTCAGGATTCCATGCTTACTTTCCATGGGAATGCGCGCACGAAATACATTAATAAATTAATTAGTGATTGATGTCAATTTTCGCGTGGATGACAGAGACAAGTACTTAAAAGAACCACTTTTTCTGCCCACTACAATACAAGACCTCTAACAACCCTTTTGTTTTAACCCCATTTGTTTTGACCCTGCAGCCAATACAAATGTCTCAAGGTAAATTCCAGAATGAAAAATATTGACAGCTAAACTGACTGATTCAACCCCAGAAAAACAAACTCTATCCAATGGACATTAGTTTATACACTTCAAATTGGCCTTTCCAACAAATTTGCTTATGCAGATTAAGCTTGTATCTACCTGTGGCTCTATTTCAATTAGACGACTCCCTAAAAAGGGACTTCAAAATAAAAAAGGACACGGGGATCTCTAAATTAGGAGAAACTCATCTTTCATTTAAAGTTTTCTTCCCAAATACATATTCCAACCACACCATAACATACTACCAACAATTTATACAAGAAACCAAACACCCCCAAACAAGCCAATTATTGTCAGCTTTTAGACTCAGAGACTCCAAACATCTCCAAACATCCACTACCACACAATTCTCAAGCACTAGATTTATTTATAATATCTTCTACCCCCTCAATCTCTCTGTCATTTGCAGTTGCATGGGTCACAGGTGCAGTTCGACCCACACTTGCAGCCGTTCTCGGCGCCAGCCTCCACCTCAGCCCCTTCAAAGGACCTAAACCAGAACCACTATAAATTCAATACTGTAGCATGCATGAAAAATACTAAGATATATGTTAAGAGCACCCCAAATAAAAGTTAAGCTCCTATCCAAATCTTTTTCGTAGCCCACAAATTTAATCTATTCATACCGATAAGTAAATTTAAATTTAACCAAAACTTACAGATAAATATATTTAAATTTAACCAAAACTTAGGACGTGATTATTAGGACCCTATCAAATGCAAGATTATTGCATGTGATTACGAGGACCCTATCTATTGCAAGATTATTGCAAAATTTAAATTAGACAATAGATATGACAGATAGGAGCAGCTAGACATCTCAAAAAACAAAAAATTAATAATAATAACAGTGAAATTTATTTCTCATAGAATTATTTTCATGAAGAGCTCGGAATTACAAATTTCTTCAAACCTCAAGGAGATTAGATGATTAATGTCTGCATAGTAGTATTCTTTTATTTATACAAATATACACTAGAGAGACTAATATACGTCCATCCCTCACAAAAAAAAAAAAAACTCATTTTTTAGACCGATCACCACAAAATTCATTTTTTTAGACAGATCAAAAAAGGTATCATGACGGGTGATAATTTTATCTTTCTGCCCAGCAATACTTAAACGCAAGCGTCCCTCACCCGAGGTATGCATAGTAACTTTGTCTTATATGTTTTTTTTTTGTTACAAAATATTATGTTAGTTGAGAAGATCTGGATACCTCTCTTGAGGAGCAACTCCTATAATCATGGTCTCAGAGGTGGTGCTTTCGGAGAGATCAGGATACATCTTGCATCTGAAATACAATTTAAAGCAGAGAAATTACTACTAGTATCACGAAATATGAAGAACGTTCTTCGCAGCAGCAAAAATAGATAGAAAGCCAAGTACAAAGAAGGAAGATTTAAAAGCTGATGCATGCATCTTATCAGATTAGATAACTAAAAGAGGAGAGCAAACAAACTGTAAAAAAAAATTGTTAAAAAGAGGAAACGCTCACAAAGAGCCAAAATAGTTTGGACCACCACACAGAGAGAGAAGAGAGGGAGAGACCCCAAAAAAATAAAAAACATTTCAAACATACACCTAAGCATATTTAGCTGATCAGGAAAATCCAAAATATTATTAAAAAAATCCATCAACAAACCAAAGAAAAAGAACAAAACCAGAGAAGAAGAAAAAGAGAGAAATTCAAAAATAAAAACCAAATTTATTTAAAGCATCATAAACAAACCAACAAAAAAAAAAGGAGAGAGCATAATAAAAAAAATCTATTTTCTCAACAAAAAAAAACCTATCATGAAAAGATGAAAAGTAAAAGAAAAAAAAGAGGGACCAATAAAGTCAGATATGCTGTTAAAGGAATCTATCTCTTCTACCAAAGCAAACATGCAACAATAATAACAAAAACAACAACATCAGGGGGTTCATAAATCCCTGGGAGGGCATGTCTATGTATTTGGAGGTGTTGGTACAAGACCCTTGAATCTTTTTCTTCTGTTCTGTAACTGTTTTCACTTTTAATTCTTAATGAATGGATTTCATTCTTGCTAAAATAACAGCAAACAACAATCAATCAATCCAACAAAATAGAAAGAAAGTTTCAAGGTTTCTACCCTCCACAGCCACTTCCACACTTGCAACCCGACCCACAACCACAGTTTCCACCACAGCAAGACATCCTCTTCTTCTGTGCAAATGAAAACTAGATCAAAACGCTCTCGGACGAGAATGAAACAGAGCCCATGACTTGGTATTTATAGTCAGCCAGAGGAGAGAGACTGGTGATCTCATCCGTACACGTGTTTTGATCTTCTAGATTCTTCCAATCTTACCTAGGGACTCTCCAAATAAAATATTTCCACATTCTCCCGCTTACACCCTCCCTGCGGCTTCGGGGATCACGAAACCCTGTGGTCCTCGGGTCGAGGACGGGCTATCATCTGTACGCTTATTTTTTCCGTATTCGGATCCTGGACGTTGATTGGATAACGTTATGATCGACGGTCGTGACCTTTTGGAAACGGTCCAAATCAAGGGTCAATTGGATGATGTGTTTCATTCTCAACCATGGATCGTTTCTTTCTGTCAGCAATTATGTCAATTTCAGTGGCCCCAAAATACAACTCATTTGAATATACTGTTCCAATTGATGCATGCCATTTTCACCTACATAATAGGAAGTGTGGTAAATCGAAGGAAAACTAGATATGTTAACTGTTTTTCTTAGTTGTTGGTATTTGCTATAGACCATGTGGATGTACTAGTTAGTTGTAATAACTGTCCATCTAACATGGTGGCCTCTTCTGCACCTCCTGAATGTGTACAATAGAGAGAATAGTAATCAACTCAAGTATTTAAGTTAAACACGATATGAGTACCTCAGCATTAATTCATTGAAATGTTAGAGGTTGTTGCTCTCCAATGACTTCCTTTTTTTTCTTTTTCTTTTTTTGGCTATTTTCTTACATAGGAATAGTTGAGTAGCACGTAAATATAAAGTTATTGTTGTATCTCTTTGTCAAATAATCTTCTATAATGGCTTTATGCAATTACAGGAAAGCTTTTCTTCAAATGCCCCAGCTTCTGAAGACAGTGGTATATCAAATAAAGTATGATATATCTGATCTTTCTATCGTTAGTTATTTGATCATTCATTGTCCTTTAATCACTTGAAACTTCCAACAGGATGAGTCCTGTCATCAAATAGAGGAGTCCAAGGATTACTCTGATATTACTGCACATGATGATGTTTTGACAATGTCTAAAGATGGGAGCTGTGAAGACCACAAGAATACTCTTCATTATTTTGATCAATTAAGGCTAGATGATGTTAGTTTCCTTTGCTGCCCCTTGAGATTTAATTATGTATATTATTTTTGCTCTGTATTTCTTAATTTGTTTTCTCTGACCGTAAGTTTTGTTGTAGACTGCATTCCTTCATAAAACTGAAAATGAGAATGACAAGGGCACTCGGGGAAAACCAAGTACATGTTTGCCAGGTTTCTCCTAGAACTTGTGATTTTTTCAGTCATTCATGTAACACTTTTCTTTAGACATCTAAGGAAAATTAAATGGATTGTGTTAGGCTTTGAATTATTCTGTTATTTTCCTGTGCAGATGAGTGTTTGGACAAGGAGAATATGTTGACTCCATCTTCCAACTTTCGTGTATCACCACCAATTAGTGAAAGGATTAGAGCACTACAAAACTCTCTTAGAAAAGTGCTTTCCCCCATTAACTCTAATACAAACACCACACCATACAAGGATCTTTCCTCGAATGACAGAATTTGTCTGGTTTTGTTAGATCCACGAACCCCAAAAACACCTTACGTTGTAAATTGCGACCATGATGAGAAATTTGAAGTGAATGATACCCCCCTCGACAAATTCAATGCACGGAGTTCTTCTCTGAAGGTTGGTAAACATAATTGAAAAATAAATGTCAACATGCTCTATTAGTTTATTCATTTAAAGTAATGGCATTTGTTTTCTTCTTGATTTGCTAATGTGGATGAGTGCAGAGCTCTCTTATTCAGGAGTACCTTGCATTCTTGAATACTGCCAGCAAGTGAGTCTTGCTTGATAAAATCTATTTACTTGTATATTTTATATGATTCTCCTTTGCAAAAAAACCATGCAACCTTCTAAAACCACTCACATGCATTCTTGAATACTCATTACGCTGTTACATTTGAATTTCTAAGATCAAGATAAAAGTTTTATATGTTTTAAAAGTCAAAACTTTTATCATATGGGGAAACCGCTTATTGTCTGACAGTAGAAATCACTTCGCTACATTTGGTCTTGAAATCCATACTATAAGAATATTGCGAATGGACGCTTCAACCTCTTTCTGGTCTTGCCCATATAAAGATCACCAGACATCACCCACCTCTTTGTGGTGAAATCAAGTCATCAAATCTTCAATCCAAACATGTCACTGCACAATCAAACCCCTCACACTAAAGTCTATTCCCCTATTACTACATAAATTATGACGCACGGATACTTCAAAATGGGCAACGAATAATATTGTATCGTATCCATACTCCACTTTTATGTGTAAAATATGTGTCCCTGTTGTATCCATCGTATGTCCTTGTCGTATCTGGACATCATAGGCACAAGACCAGAATGCTGTTTTGTTTTCTCCATTTGATTCCCAATGAAAAATCAGTGACTTTTTCCTTTCTGAGCAGAGCCCAACAGCTGCAAAACTCTATGGGTCACATGAAAATACTGACAGGCCAATTGCCAACATTAATATAGAACATGAGTCCACAGCAGTGTGTGCTGTGTGTGCTTGTGCCATTAGCCCTCGTTATTTTTTCCTTCCCACTTGAGGTGATTGGTCAAACCATCAACAAAAAACTTAGCAGCACTCTGCATTTGATTACATGTGCCTCCCATGATGTCTGGTTGGGATCAATAGCACTTAAATGTTAACTGCCACTGCATATGGCAATTAATATAACTGTTTAGACTCTAGTGTATTTTCTTTTATCAATCCAGTGCACCGTGTACTTTGTATTCTTGTGCCATTAGGCCTACTTTTTTTGCCTTCCAATGTAGAAGCCAAACAAGTGGCCACACGTGGGGTGATGGTTCAAATCATCAACAGAAAACTTAACAGCACTCTGCATTTGATTTACTGATTTACATGTGCCTCCCACCTGATGTCTGGATGGGATTCAATAGCCCCAAATGTTAACTGCCACTGCAAATAGCAATTAAAATCACTGTTTAGACTAGTGTATATTGCCATAGGAATCGAAGTGGCAGGAGGATCGAAAGAGTCTTGTATCTTTAAAATGTTTCTTATACTGGAAGTAAATTTCTTGCATTATTTTATACTCGGGCACTGAGTCTTTTCTCTCTTTTGAATGCAGAGAGGAATTACTAGCTCTAAAGGTAATGCCCGATACATTGGGATCTATGTTAGATCATCATTGTTGGGTTTTGTCTTGTATTCCGGTTTAGCCGGATCGGTCGTCTGGTTTAGCCAGAACCGAGACTCAGGGTTAGGGGTATTTTAGTCATTATGTATGGGTTTTCTTGGTGGCCAAGAAAGCGGGAACTATATATATTGATGTACTGTAACCCTAGATCCTGAGAGGGGATTAAGATGGGATCATAGTAGATGAATTCTCTCCTCCCGTGGACGTAGGCATGGTTGCCGAACCACGTAAAACTGCTGTGTCATGTGTGTGATTGCTTGATGGTGTGATTGCTTGCGTAGATTGTGGTAGATCCGTTGATCGCGGGTTGTTTCCGTTGCGCCGCTTCTCCCAACAAGTGGTATCAAAGCGAGGTTGAGATCGCTCGTGGTTTTGCGATTGACGGATCCAGGTTGATTGTGCGTGGAAAATCAACGGGAAGAGATCAGACGTGATCTATTGGGCCACGGGAGCAATTTTCGATCCTCTGTTACAGAAACAGAGAGATCGGTTTTGTTTTGCAGTCTCCGGAAGAAGACGACAGGGAGTAGGTTCCGTTGCTGTGATCTTCGTCGTAGAAGAAGGAGGGTTGCCGGGTTTTCCAGACGAGGAAGACCGGGAGAAAAAAAAAAAAAAAAGAACTGCAACTCACCTGTGCCGCTGCCAGAGATCGCCGGCCGCCCGCACGTCGCCATCGTCGTCGCCGTTGCAGTCGCCGTGCCGTCGCCCGCCTCGCCGGACCAGCCACTGCGCCGGAGCCGCAGCTGCCGGCCGCTGCATCGCCGCGTCTGCAACTGGGTTGCAGACGCAGCGCCTGTCGCTGGGTTGAAGACGACCCAGGCAAATCTGGGTTTGGGTCGGGTCAGTTTGACCTGACCCGTACTGGAGTATAAGCCCAGCGAGGTTTCAGGTCGGTCCGGGTTTCGGGTTGGGTCAGACCCAACCCGTGGTGCAGCAGAGTCCAGCAGCAGGTTTAGGCCGGGTCGGGTCGGATCGACCTAGTCCGTGTACAAGAAGCCCAACCCAGCAGTGAATCCAGCAGTTTCGAGCCAGTTCCGGGTCAGGTCAGGTTCGACCTGACCCGCCTGCACAGAAGCCCAGCGACAGCAGCGAAGTTCAGTTCCGAGTCAGGTGAACCCGACTCGGATCCGTTTCAGAGCCCAGTTCGCCAGCAAGCCGTGACGTCAGCAGTGACGTCAACACGGTCAACAGGCAGGTTTGACCATATTCAACGGCTGAAATTGTTTCTGCGATATCTTGATCGTCCGATGTCCGATCGGAAATCCGTTTGCGCCTACGGACTCATTTTGAGCAGATCTACGCGTATATGGAAGAAGATGGGCTGGTCAACGGTCAACATGAATGTTTGACCAATTGGAGTGTAGAGAATTCATTCTGCGATATCGAAGCCATCCGGAGTCGGATTTCAGATCCGTTTCTTCCAGCGTGCTCATGGTGACGAGATCTACGAGGCAGATAAAAGCTATTGGCAGTTTGATGGGCAAAAAATTGGGGGACTGAAGAAATTGACAGATTCACGCTGATAGCAATGGATTCAAGCATCACGGGCCAGATTGAAGTGTTTGATGGAGAAACGACTTCAGGGATTGGCAGGATAGAGTGTTAAACTCCATGACACAGCAATGATTGAAAAGTGTTACTTGATGTCAATAATGGTAGATTGCTCCAAGTACTTTGCTGAAAAGCTCAGATCTGCGTCGACGAGATCGGGAAGGAGCGACA
Organism: Sextonia rubra; assembly: GCA_037013555.1. Taxonomy (NCBI): domain Eukaryota; kingdom Viridiplantae; phylum Streptophyta; class Magnoliopsida; order Laurales; family Lauraceae; genus Sextonia; species Sextonia rubra. The sequence continues at coordinate 132,252,603 of JASUAD010000001.1, forward strand.
TGCCAAAGTGGAAGAAAAAGCAAAAGAATCAGAATCGAAAGGAGGTAGTGTGTAAGAAAGCTTGGATTCGGTTGACAAGGAATCAGTTTTGGTCGCTACAGGTATGGATCCGGTTGTTGATTCATGGTATTGCGATTCTGATTCTTCCTATCATGTGATTGAGTAGAGATTGGTTTGATGCAAATAACTATCATGGATGATGTATTTGTTCTTATGGGGGGATAATGCAACTGATGAGCATTTGAGATAAGAACAGTAGAAATCCAGATGTATAATGATATTATTCAAACCCTAACGGTTGTGATATACGTTCCGGGATTACGAAGAATTGGATTTCTTTGTGTGCCTTATACTTCAAAGGCTGCAAGTGCACTGTAGCGGGTGGAGTTACGAAGGTGGAAAAGGGAACATTGGTCATTATGGAGGGTGAGATGGTCAGAAATCTCTATAGGTTGATAGGGTATGTTTTTTTCAGGTGGAACAGTGAAGAAGACATCAAATAACAAGGGAGGAAATCTGTGGTTCAGGTGGAGTTAGATGCGACGGATCATTGGAAGATGTATTGATGGATCTTCAATGATATCATCTAAAGGAAATCCAGGAAGCCCTGAACGGAGATGATTTTCTCGGGGAAGAAAAGGTAGTCTTGTTCAGGTCGGAGTAACCCGGTTTAAGCATCGGGTCATACTTAACCCGCATGTACTGTGCCCAACCCACCAGAACAGGTTAGAACAGGACAGTTGTAGGTTTGACGGAAAGAACACCGGGATGGAGACAGAAGGAAGGATTCACAAGGTACCAGTGAGATCCGGATTCGGGGAGGTCTTCAGTTTTGTTTTGACGGACGGAAGTTAGGTTCATTGTGTTGCAAGGATGCATGCATGTGGCAACAAATGGAGAGCACTTAGAAGGTTCAAGACGGTGGTGTTGAGGTCAAAGGAGGCAACTGTGGCCACGCTAGGTCGTAGCGTGTGCGGAGACGTACCCTTCAGCAAGGTACATGAAGACATTACCGGGTATCTCAAGGAGGCTCTGAGGATTTGCGGAATCCAAGCCAAGGTGGAGATTGTTGGGTTTTGTCTTGTATTCCGGTTTAGCCGGATCGGTCGTCTGGTTTAGCCAGAACCGAGACTCAGGGTTAGGGTATTTTAGTCATTATGTATGGGTTTTCTTGGTGGCCAAGAAAGCGGGAACTATATATATTGATGTACTGTAACCCTAGATCCTGAGAGGGGATTGAGATGGGATCATAGTAGATGAATTCTCTCCTCCCGTGGACGTAGGCATGGTTGCCGAACCACGTAAAACTGCTGTGTCATGTGTGTGATTGCTTGATGGTGTGATTGCTTGCGTAGATCGTGGTAGATCCGTTGATCGCGGGTAGTTTCCGTTGCGCCGCTTCTCCCAACAATCATCACAATCAAGTTACTATTCCTTCTCTAACAACATTTTTCCGCCTTATCAGGGAATTGGACAGAAAAGAGCAGACTACATAATCCAGCTCAGAGAGGCAACTCCCCAACCATTAAAATCAGTAAGAAATCCTGGGCTTCCCGTTTTAACAAGATAAGTATTACATTTTTATTAAACAAGTATTGAAAAGGAATTGGTTGGTTTGAATTTGCAGTTGTCTGATTTAGAGAAGATAGGACTTTCCTCCAAACAGGTAAATGTCTCTGTTTTATTACATACTAGAAGCTTGCTAATCCTAAGCACCCTATATATCTATCTATCAACATTTTACGACTGTCACCAAGCCCTGATTATGTTCTGCTATCAGAATGCAGACGTTGTCACAAATGTCACCAATGTATCCAAATATTTTTGCTAGATTCTCCCATTAAGGAGAAATTACAGTAGACAAGAATTGTGATAATATTTACACCTTTAAGAAAATCAAAGCGATGAATATATTATTGTTACTACTGGGTCACTCGAAAAAAAAAAGGGTACTAAAGTCATAAATTTATTTACAAGTACATCACATGTTTCGATCTGCTGCAAAAGAAATCTTCACTGGCATGTCCTAGAAGAGGAGTTCTGGATAGTTTGGTTCATGTTTGTAACACTCCGACCCGATTTGATCCAGGTTAGTGGGTCATTGCGTGCGATTTTGTCGTTAAGTGTGTTTTGATTTTATTTTTCTTTGGCTTTGAGTCTTGGAGAGATTATTTGGGTTGAGTTGACTTGGTTTAGGTGGTTCGAGCCCTTTCTCGTAATTTTGGCTTTTGATTAACTTTGTCAGTTTTGCGTCATTCTGACGTCATTGTGCGTATTTCGTTGAGCTTGTCAATCTTCGTAACTGTCTTGGATCCGAATGATTTCGTTTGCTCTCGTTGGATCGTCATTTGACTCAAACTGACATTTGTGTAAGCTGTTTGGACTTATTTGTAATTTGGACTCATTTTAAGTTATAAATATCTTACCTACTCTCTTCCTTTCTCTCGATCGTTCTCTCAGCCCGTCTCTCTCTCTCTCGTCCAGCTCTCTTTCTCTCCTTTTCCTTTTATGTTTTTGTTGGGTAAGGGAGGAAGAAAGAAGCCAAGTGGTGTGTGTGTTTCCAGTGGACTGAGCCAAAGCAACGGTCGTGTGCGTGTGAATTCCGTCTGTGAGGCAAGTATAAGCACAAGTAGTATAAACACTGATTGATATGGCTTTGATTGTTTGTATCTTACTCTTTGTGGTATGCATCAGTGTTAAACAGCCCTATTGAGTCCATTTTTGCTGTTATTTTCCTGTTTTCGGTCGAAAGACTCGTTTTCTGTATGTCTGCAACTGTTCTAGAAAAATGACTCCGTGCACTCACGGCTAACCCGTGAAATGTGCTACGGCTAAGCCGTGAAATGGCTTACGGCTAAGCCGAGACCCAGCCGTAACCCTGACCGTAGAACAGTACAGACTGACATCTGAAAATAACTGAGAGTTGGCAAAATGCTACTCTTCTACGGCCCAGCCTGATCTAAGCCGTACATTGTGCTACGGCTAAGCCGTGGACCAGGATACGGCTGAGCCGTAGGGTAAAATACGGTTGAACCGTAAATACGGATGGACATTTTAGGGAACCTCGGCTCCGCCGCAGTGCAGATTACGGCTAAGCCGTAAGATGCCTCGGCTAAGCCGTAAGGTCATCTACGGCTACACCGTATCAGCCTGAGAACTGAATGAAATGGACTAAGTTTAAGAAAGAGACCGTTATGACTTTCATGTTAGAATGTAGCTAACCTGAACATGCCCAATGGAATGTTTGAATGACATGAATGATCTCGAGGGTTGTGAATCATTCATGCCCATTATCCAGTTGTTTAGCACCTCCCCATGGGTGTTGGTTTAAGGGACTTCGGTGCACATTTCAGACACTGCAACACTAGACAATGGTGCATCGGACAACTTAAAACTACATCAACATACACGGTTAGAAACACTGGATAATTAGGTTAGGATTGGCTTGTAATTGACCTTGATTCGTAAAAGTACTCTGATTTGTGTAGCATATTGACTTCGGTTATGCCCTCTTATGTGTTCTGCGCTGGACCTCTCGATTCTGTGGGAAATGCAGCAACCCCAGAGCGAAGCCCGGGCGGGACCATTCTATTATTGTGTTTGTATCGTTGCTCCGGTAGAGTACTTGCGTACTTGAGTCAGTGATATTGTTCTTGGTAACTGCTTATCCGCATTCAGTATTGCTTATTCGCATTCAGTATCAGTATCAGTATATGTGATGCACTTCCTATTGTTCGTTAGTGTGATATGTGAGATCTGTATGTGATATGATTGATTGATTGAGGTGCATCATCCGATTTGATTGTGATTGGTATATGGCACTACTGAGCCTCAGCCTTAGGATACCCGACGGGGTTAACTTTGGTTTAGTTTATGTGTTTGCCTCTGCAGAGTGTTCTGTCCTGGGACTCCGGACCCCGGGAACTAGAGACCCATGCGTACCCTGGCCCGGTCGCTGGTGTTCTCATTCCGACTGCTCTCGAAAGGGAGAATATGGCCAATGTAGTAGCCACTTTGACTGTTATCTGTTTATGATTCTGATAGCATGCTTATTCCTCTGCATAATTGCTTAGTATACGAACATGATTTCTAAGGATCTTGCATTGTAACTATTGCTCAATTATTAGACACAATTCGTGTTATCTTCTTGTGGCTTATATTTTGCTAAGTCGTTGTACTTATGAGTTGTCTTTGTGTGTTGCAGGCTCAGATCCCTCTCCCGATCCTGCGTCGGTCAACCCGACTCCAGGAGAGGCTCGCGAGGCCCCCTCCGGCCTAGAGGAGTGGACTTGATCCATCCTCCAGAGTACGGTTTGCATCATTTTGTTTTCCTCATTCATTGGAGTCTGAGTCTATTGAGGGGATTTTTTCTGTACTTGTACGGTGGGCTTTGGTTGTATCTGTATTTTGATTTTTAGTGAGCCCTCTCCACTGTCATACGTTCTTGTAATTATTCTTATCATCAGTCAAAGGATTTTGTAATCCGTTATGTCTTTTGGTATGTGTTGTATGCCTTGATACGTACAGCTTCCGCATACAGTTGTTTGCACGTGTGAATGATCCCTTGTGTGTGTATACTTGGACGGGGTCCAGGTGTGCATGCACGGGAGTACGTGTGTCATTGGTTAGACTTTCTCTGACCCCCGGTCCCTGGGCTCGGGTTGTGACATACGTATTGTATGGTATCAGAGCATTGTCTCTATCTTAGTTTGTAAGCATGTAGGCATATAGGACGTGGTGAGATTCCGTAGTCCAGTCTTGGACTGTTGTGTCTGGTCCTCTTTCTTATGAGTCTCTGTGAGTTACCTCGTGTGATAGCAGATTGACTTTTGTGTTTTGCAGGCTATGGCATCGGGATCTGGAACACACGATAACAACAATCAAGGAGATAATGAGAGTGGATCAGCCGCTCCACAGCAACTTGTGAATTTTGATGAGTGTTTCTTGACAATGCTGCAGGCGATCCATTCTTTGCAGGCACAGGTCATTTCGTTAGTAGATCGACAGAGTCAAGCGCCAGTTCAGCGGCCTGTAGAGCAGCAAGTGGTTTTCCAGCCTAAGGAGAGCGATCCAAATGCGTTGTACGATAAATTCAGGAAACGTTGAGCCACAGAATTCTACAGCAACGAAGATGCGTTGAAGGCTGATCAGTGGCTAGAGCATACCGGGGATCTCTTCTCTACCATTGTCTGTGATGACCGGCAGAAGGTTATGCTTACGGCATCGATGTTTCGAGAGGTGGCGAAGACCTGGTGGAAGAGTGTCAGTGCAGCATATCTGACCATGCCCAGTGAAACGGTGTGGGAGACGTTCCAGAAACAGTTCAGGAGAAAGTTCATCCCTGCTCATGTCTGGCGTGTGAAGGAGGTTGAGTTTCTGGCTTTACAGCAGCAGCAGCTGACCGTCTCAGAGTATATTCATCGATTTATCCAGTTGTCCCATTTTGCTGAGGACATGATCAATACTGAGGAGAAGAAGGTAAATCGTTTCATTACTGGTCTGCACCTTAGATACGCGAATTATGTGACTGCCTTCCAGAGACCAGCTACTTTTGACGATGCGGTTGACAGAGCACATGCTGCGGAAGCCAACCACCTAGCAGAGAGAGCTATGGACTTCAAGAGGAGCGCACCAGTGGGGTCCAAGGGACAGATTCAGAAGAAATGGAAAGGGAAGCAAGGAACTTCGAGTTTCTCGGGGAGCAGATGCGAGTTTTGTGGACTGGGACACCCGACGGAGAAGTGTTGGAAGAAGTCCGGAGCTTGTTTGAGTTGTGGATCCATGGAGCATAAGATAGATCAGTGCCCTAAAGCCAGGACCTTCCAGTCCTCTCGGTCCATGGGGTCATCCAAGTCTCTGAGTTCTGCAGCTTCGAATACCCCCCCAGCCGTCTCGCCAGAACCAGAAGCCGCAGCGTCAGACTGTTCGCGTGTACGCAGCCTCCCATGATCATGCAGAAGATGCGAAGGTGGTGGAAGGTAAAGTTCTCATTGCCCAAGCTGAAGCACATGCACTCTTTGATTCAGGATCTACGCGTTCGTATGTTGCACCTCGTTTTGCGTAACAGTTACCGCAACCCCCTCAGCCGCTACCTTATTTGTTGGTGGTGTCCACTCCTGTGGGCAAGAGAGTGGAGTGTAGTGTATACTACCCTCAGTGCAACGTGGTGATTGAAGGTCGCCAGCTGCCAGTTGATTTGATCTTGTTATCTATGTTGGATTTCGATGTGATCCTTGGAATGGACTGGCTAGCGCGGTATCGTGCATGTGTTAACTGTTACAACAGGACAATTTACTTCGATTTTGAGAAGGGGTTTCGTTTTGAGGGCAATCAGGAGAGATGCCCGAGGCGTGTCATCTCCGCATGCAAGGCGGATCGTTTGATACGCAGAGGTTGTGCAGGTTTTCTTGCTTTCGTTTCGGAGAAAAAGGAGGTGAAGCAGTTGGGTGAAATTCCGGTGGTACGTGAGTTCCCGGATGTATTTCCGGAGGAAGTACCCGAGTTACCCCCTGTCAGAGATGTAGAATTCGCGATCGATCTAGTACCCGGTACAGCACCTATTAGTTTAGCTCCTTATCGTATGGCCCCTGCTGAGCTACTCGAATTGAAGGCGCAATTGCAAGATCTTTTGGAGAAGGGTTTCATACGGCCGAGTGTGTCACCGTGGGGAGCTCCAGTGCTGTTTGTGAAGAAGAAGGACGGTACATTGCGGATGTGCATAGACTACCGGCGTCACTATCAAGAATAAATATCCATTACCGCGTATTGACGAGTTGTTTGACCAACTTCAAGGTGCCGCCTACTTTTCCAAGATTGATTTAAGATCGGGGTATCATCAACTCCGGGTGAAGGAAGAAGATATTGCGAAGACTGCTTTCAGGACACGGTATGGACATTTTGAGTTTCTCGTGATGCCATTTGGATTAACCAATGCACCTGCTGCCTTTATGGCCTTGATGAACAGGATCTTTGCTCCTTTCCTAGATCGATTCGTGGTGGTCTTTATTGATGATATTTTGGTGTATTCGAAGACCCCAGAGGAGCATGAGGAACATTTACGTCGAGCCTTGCAGTTGTTGAAAGAGCATCGCTTATATGCCAAATTGTCGAAGTGTGATTTTTGGCTCGAGCAGGTAGCTTTTCTTGGTCATACCATTTCACGAGATGGGTTGGCAGTAGATCAGACGAAAGTTGAGGCAGTGATGAATTGGCCCAGCCCGAAAACTGTGACGGAGATACGGAGTTTTCTTGGATTGGCTGGCTATTATCGTTGATTTATTCAAGATTTTACCAAGATTTCTGCTCCGTTGACTCGATTGACCAGGAAGAATGTTCCTTTTCTTTGGACGGACGAATGTGAGCACCATTTCCGTATGTTGAAGGAGAAGTTTACTTCGGCTCCAATCTTAACGTTACCGGATGGGAATGAAGGATTTATGATCTACTCCGATGCTTCTCGAGTCGGTTTGGGATGTGTTTTGATGCAACATGGCAAAGTGATTGCCTATGGCTCGAGGCAACTCAGGGAGCATGAGAAGAATTATGCCACACATGATTTAGAGTTGGCAGCCATCGTTTTTGCCCTGAAGATGTGGAGACATTATTTGTATGGCGTGACATTTGAAGTGCATTCAGATCATCATAGTCTACAGTACCTCTTCACGCAGTCTGAGTTGAATATGAGGCAACGAAGGTGGCTTGAGTTGATCAAAGATTTTGACTTCCCCATCAAATACCATCCAGGGAAAGGCAACGTTGTTGCAGATGCCTTGAGTAGGAAGTCGGAGATTCTTCAGGCTTTGGATAGCCTTTATTTTGTGAGACATGCACAGCCAGTGGAAGTGCGATTGGTGGAGAACTGTTTGACATTTGCCAACACAGTGAGCTTTCAGCCTGACATCATTCAACGTATTAAAGACCAGCAGTTTGAGGATGCGATGTTGAGGCGCATTCGGGATAGCATTGCAGATCGACCAGACTTTCGCTTGGAGGGTGATGTCTTGTATTTCAGGAGCAGGTTATGTGTGCCAGCAGTAGATGCTTTGAAAGAGAGTTTGATGACAGAAGCACACCATGCTCGTTATTCTATGCACCCTGGAAGTACGAAGATGTACCGAGCTCTAAAAGACAGATTCTGGTGGAATAATATGAAGAGAGAAATTGCTGGGTTTGTTGCTAGATGTTTGACTTGCCAAAAGGTGAAAGCTGACCATCAAAGACCTCCAGGTTCCTTACATCCATTGCATATGCCCCAGTGGAAATGGGAGCACATTACGATGGACTTTGTTTCAGGTCTACCCCTGACTAGCAAGAAGAATAGTGCCATTTGGGTGATCGTGGATAGACTGACGAAGACAGCTCATTTTCTTCCATTCAAGAAAGGCATGACTTTCTCCGAGATGGCGAAGAAGTTCGTTGATGAGATCGTTAGACTACATGGTACGCCTATATCGATTGTGTCTGATCGAGATAGCCGCTTTGTTTCTTCCTTTTGGAGAGCATTTCAGGAAGCCATGGGAACGAAGTTGAGCTTCAGTACGGCGTATCACCCGCAGACTGATGGACAGTCAGAACGAACTATTCAGACGCTCGAAGACATGTTACGGGCCAGTGTACTGAATTTTAAGAAAGAATGGGATCTGCATCTCTCGTTGTGCGAGTTCGCGTATAATAATAGTTTCCACGAGAGTATTGGAATGGCACCATATGAAGCTTTGTATGGGCGAAAATGTAGAAGCCCTGTTTGCTGGGAAGAAGTTGGAACAAGGAGTTTCCACGGACCGACGATCATTGCTGAGACTACAGAGAAAGTTCAGAAGGTCATTGACAATCTGAAGATTGCCCGCTTGAGACAGAAGAGCTATGCAGATACGCGAAGAAGAACAGTAGCATTTCAGGTTGGAGATTGGGTATTTTTGAAGGTCTCACCAATGAAAGGTACGATACGGTTCGGTCAAAAAGGCAAGTTAGCGCCAAGATATGTGGGTCCATTTGAGATCAAGAGCCGGATTGGCGATTTGGCGTACAGATTGATTCTTCCCGTAGAGTTTTCTGGAGTACATGACGTCTTTCATGTGTCAATGCTTCGCAAGTATGTTCGAGATCCAACGCATGTGATTCGCTACGATGATATTCAGATGCAACCAAATGCGTCATACATTGAGCGTCCGCTCCGTATTGTTGGGACCAGAGAACAGCTCTTGCGCACGAGGACTATTCGATGGGTCAAGGTACTCTGGGAGCATCATGGACCTGATGAAACCACGTGGGAATTAGAACATCAGATGGCACGTCAGTATCCTTACCTTTTTGCTCAGGTACGCGTTCATTCCGAGGACGGAATGATGTCTAAGTGGGGGAGGATGTAACACTCCGACCCGATTTGATCCGGATTAGTGGGTCATTGCGTGCGATTTTGTCGTTAAGTGTGTTTTGATTTTATTTTTCTTTGGCTTTGAGTCTTGGAGAGATCGTTTGGGTTGAGTTGACTTGGTTTAGGTGGTTCGAGCCCTTTTTCGTCATTTTGGCTTTTGATTAACTTTGTCAGTTTTACGTCATTCTGACGTCATCATGTATATTTCGTTGAGCTTGTCAATCTTCGTAACTGTCTTGGATCCGAATGATTTCGTTTGCTCTCGTTGGATCGTCATTTGACTCAAACTGACATTTGTGTAAGCTGTTTGGACTTATTTGTAATTTGGACTCATTTTAAGTTATAAATATCTTACCTACTCTCTTCCTTTCTCTCGATCGTTCTCTCAGCCCGTCTCTCTCTCTCTGGTCCAGCTCTCTTTCTCTCCTTCTCCTTTTCTGTTTCTGTTGGGTAAAGGAGGAAGAAAGAAGCCAAGTGGTGTGTGTGTTTCCAGTGGACTGAGCCAAAGCAACGGTCGTGTGCGTGTGAATTCCGTCTGTGAGGCAAGTATAAGCACAAGTAGTATAAACACTGATTGATATGGCTTTGATTGTTTGTATCTTACTCTTTGTGGTATGCATCAGTGTTAGACAGCCCTATTGAGTCCATTTTGCTGTTATTTTCCTGTTTTCGGTCGAAAGACTCGTTTTCTGTATGTCTGCAACTGTTCCAGAAAAATGACTCCGTGCACTCACGGCTAACCCGTGAAATGTGCTACGGCTAAGCCGTGAAATGACTTACGGCTAAGCCGAGACCCAGCCGTAACCCTGACCGTAGAACAGTACAGACTGACATCTGAAAATAACTAAGAGTTGGCAAAATGCTACTCTTCTACGGCCCAGCCTGATCTAAGCCGTACATTGTGCTACGGCTAAGCCGTGGACCAAGATACGGCTGAGCCGTAGGGTAAAATACGGTTGAGCCGTAAATACGGATGGACATTTTAGGGAACCTCGGCTCCGCCGCAGTGCAGATTACGGCTAAGCCGTAAGATGCCTCGGCTAAGTCGTAAGGTCATCTACGGCTACACCGTATCAGCCTGAGAACTGAATGAAAAGGACTAAGTTTAAGAAAGAGACCGTTATGACTTTCATGTTAGAATGTAGCTAACCTGAACATGCCCAATGGAATGTTTGAATGACATGAATGATCTCGAGGGCTGTGAATCATTCATGCCCATTATCCAGTTGTTTAGCACCTCCCCATGGGTGTTGGTTTAAGGGACTTCGATGCACATTTCAGACACTGCAACACTAGACAATGGTGCATCGGACAACTTAAAACTACATCAACATACACGGTTAGAAACACTGGATAATTAGGTTAGGATTGGCTTGTAATTGACCTTGATTCGTAAAAGTACTCTGATTTGTGTAGCATATTGACTTCGGTTATGCCTTCTTATGTGTTCTGCGCTGGACCTCTCGATTCTGTGGGAAATGCAGCAACCCCAGAGCGAAGCCCGGGCGGGACCATTCTATTATTGTGTTTGTATCGTTGCTCCGGTAGAGTACTTGCGTACTTGAGTCAGTGATATTGTTCTTGGTAACTGCTTATCCGCATTCAGTATTGCTTATTCGCATTCAGTATCAGTATCAGTATATGTGATGCACTTCCTATTGTTCATTAGTGTGATATGTGAGATCTGTATGTGATATGATTGATTGATTGAGGTACATCATCCGATTTAATTGTGATTGGCATATGGCACTACTGAGCCTCAGCCTTAGGATACCCGACGGGGTTAACTTTGGTTTAGTTTATGTGTTTGCCTCTGCAGAGTGTTCTATCCTGGGACTCCGGACCCCGGGAACTAGAGACCCATGCGTACCCTGGCCCGGTCGCTGGTGTTCTCATTCCGACTGCTCTCGAAAGGGAGAATATGGCCAATGTAGTAGCCACTTTGACTGTTATCTGTTTATGATTCTGATAGCATGCTTATTCCTCTGCATAATTGCTTAGTATACGAACATAATTTCTAAGGATCTTGCATTGTAACTATTGCTCAATTATTAGACACAATTCGTGTTATCTTCTTGTGGCTTATATTTTGCTAAGTCGTTGTACTTATGAGTTGTCTTTGTGTGTTGCAGGCTCAGATCCCTCTCCCGATCCTGCGTCGGTCGACCCGACTCCAGGAGAGGCTCGCGAGGCCCCTTCCGGCCTAGAGGAGTGGACTTGATCCATCCTCCAGAGTACGGTTTGCATCATTTTGTTTTCCCCATTCATTGGAGTCTGAGTCTATTGAGGGGATTTTTTCTGTACTTGTACGGTGGGCTTTGATTGTATCTGTATTTTGATTTTTAGTGAGCCCTCTCCACTGTCATACGTTCTTGTAATTATTCTCGTCATCAGTCAAATGATTTTGTAATCCGTTATGTCTTTTGGTATGTGTTGTATGCCTTGATACGTACAGCTTCCGCGTACAGTTGTTTGCACGTGTGAATGATCCCTTGTGTGTGTATGCTTGGACGGGGTCCAGGTGTGCATGCACGGTAGTACGTGTGTCATTGGTTAGACTTTCTCTGACCCCAGTCCCTGGGCTCGGGTTGTGACAATGTTCAACAAGTTTCAGCTTACAGCTGTGTACTACTGCTGTTATTTTCCATTTCTGAATGTGTCATTTTTACTTAAGATGTATCCTATAACTAAATTCTACTTTGCTTGCTGAAGTGAAAAGAGAGCCTGGCAACCAGTTGAGTTGCCTTGTGCCTTCGTAGTTAATGAAAAACATGTTAATGCAAATCATCTTCTAGCTTCTTTTATTGTGATCCTCTCTAAAGATGACGTTACATAATTACATTGACCAAATAGGAGAACCTGATAGAACATATCAATAGCTTTTACAAAAATAATCACCACCAACCAATTCAAGAGAAGAAAATAGATAGGGATAATGTCAACAAAGCGTATATGGGTTAGAAACTTAATTGGAAATGACAAGTACATGATCACGCACTCCACTAAATCACAGGTTTTTGATTGCTTAGTTAGTTCATTTTTCAAGTGCCTGCTGATGGCACAGCTAAAACCTGATTTAATCTGTGGGGGCCTTCTTCTGTGCAATCTAACTCCGTCACCCTATCTGGAGGCATTGCATAAATATACAATAACTTTTTTTTTTGTAAAGATTATTCAGTATATAGTTGTGTTCAACGCAGTCAATCAGGCGGCAAGGAATTCTGCTAGAGCTCAATGGATACAGTTGGTTCTCCTTTTCTGGGGCTGTTTGTATTTAGTTTCCTTTTTGGGGAACATGATTGAATCAGACTTGGTTCACAGCAGGCATCTGGCTTCTATCAGGTAAAAAAGGGTCAGGCTTCAGGCCAAAAGCAGAACAATTGGAGGTTGTTCTTGAGAAGGGTTTCCAAACTTGGACTCAGGCCTGACTCACCCACCAAGGCATATCTGTTCTAGCTGTTTAGAATCAATTTTAACTAAAGATAGGTGGTTGTATTTGGCGTTTATGCAGTCAAACGAACATTACAACGAATCTTTTATTGCTTAAAAGCTGAGATACCCATATACTTGACAAGCCCAATGTATCCATGTCGAATCGATACGATATTTACATACATTTAGGGTATAAAGCTTAATATGTCCACAATTTCATATAATTCTTTAAATTTTATCATTTCTCAACGTACAAAATGTTAAAAAAGAGCAAAAAAAAGTGATGATTTTGTTAATTCAAACCTTATCTAAAAAAAAAAAAAAAAGGAATACGAACCAGCAATCTATATCCATGTCTGACGTCGTACATCATAGCATAAATCTTACGGAGAAAGTGGTTTTGATCCTCCAATTCTAGTAGGTGGTATCCCCAGATTCCCTATATGTGCATCATAGCTTAAATCTTACATAAACGCGGTTTTGATCCTCCTATTCTAGTACTCACATAGGAAATTCACTTGAGAAACTGGTTTTGATCTTCAGGAAATTCATTTCTTCTTATTGGTGGTCAAGATCAAAGAAGGGTGAGAACGCATCCACAAGTGAACGTCAAATAATGTTCACCCCTTTCGATCATCACAACTGATTAATCCAGAAGCTAAGAGTTCTTAATGATTTAGATCAGTGTCAAAAGTCAGGATTCAGTGCCTACTTTCCATCGGAATGCGTGCACGAAAATACATTAATAAATTAATTAGTGATTGATGTCAATTTTACCTAAGAAAGCGCGGATGACAGAGACAAGAAATTCAAGAACCCACTTTTTCTGCCGACGACAATACAAGCACTCAAACAACCCTTTTGTTTTAACCCCATTTGTTTTGACCCTGCAGCCAATACAAATGTCTCAATGTAAATTCCAGAATGTAGAATATTGACAGCTTAAGCTGACTGATTCAACCCCAGAAAAGCAAACTCTATCAAATGGCCATTAGATTAGACACTTCAAATTGCCCTTTCCTACAAATTTATTAACCTTGTATCTACCTGTGGCCCTATTTCAATTAGACGACTCCCTAAAAAAGAGAATTCATAATAAAAAAGGACACGGGGATCTCTAAATTAGGAGAAACTCATCTTTCATTTAAAGTCTTCTTCCCAAATACATATTCCAACCACACCATAACATACTACCAACAATTTATACAAGAAACCAAACACCCACAAACAAGCCAATTATTGTCAGCTTTTAGACTCAAGACTCCAAACATCTCCAAACATCCACTACCACACAATCCTCAAGCACTAGATTTATTTATAATATCTTCTACCCCCTCAAATCTCTCTGTCATTTGCAGTTGCATGGGTCACAGGTGCAGTTCGACCCACACTTGCAGCCGTTCTCGGCCCCAGCCTCCATCTCAGCCCCTTCAAAGGACCTAAACCAGACAAATCAAAACCACTTTAAAGTTAATACTGTAGCATGCATGAAAAATACTAATACATATGTTAAGAGCACCCCACATAAAAGTTAAGCCCCTGTCCTAATAAAAGTTAAGCCCCTATCCAAACCTTTTTCGTAGCCCACAAATTCAATCTATTCATATCCATAAAAAAAATTTAAATTTAATCTAAATTTACCGATAAATAAATTTAAATTTAACCAAAACTTAGGACGTGTAATTATTAGAACCCTGTCAAATGCAAGATTATTGCAAGTGATTACGAGGACCCTATCTATTGCAAGATTATTGCAAGATTTAAATTAGACAATAGATATGACAGATAGGCGCAGCTAGACATCTCAGAAAACAAAAAATTAATAATAATAATAATAGTGAAAATTATTTCTCATAGAATTATTTTCATGAAGAGCTCGGAATTACAAATTTCTTCAAACCTCAAGGAGATTAGATGATTAAAATTTCTTCAAATCTCAAGGAGATTAGATGATTAATGTCTGCATAGCAGTATTATTTTATTTATACAAATATACACTAGAGAAACTAATATACATCCATCCCTCACAAAAAAAAATTCAATTTTTTTAGACCGATCACCACAAAATTCATTTTTTAGACCGATCAAAAAGGTATCATGACGGGCGATGATTTTATCTTTCTGCCCAGCAATTCTTAAACGCAAGCGTCCCTCACCCAAGGTATGCATAGTAACTTTGTCTTATTATTTTTTTTTTTTTTGTTGTTACAAAATATTAAGTTAGTTGAGAAGATCTTGATACCTCTCTTGAGGAGCAACTCCCATAATCAAGGTCTCAGAGGTGGTGCTTTCGGAGAGATCAGGATACATGTTGCATCTGAAATACAAGTTAAAGCAGAGAAATTACTACTAGTATCATGAAATATGAAGAACGTTTTTCGCAGCAGGCAAAATAGATAGAAAGCCAAGTATAAAGAAGGACGACTTCAAAGATGATGCATGCATCTTATCAGATCAGATAACTAAAAGGAGAGCAAACAAACAGTTTAAAAAAAATTATCAAAGAGAGGAAAAGCTCACAAAGAGCCAAAATAGTTTGGACGACACAAGAGAGATGGAGAGAGGGAGAGAGGGAGAGACCAAAAAAAAATTTCAAACATACAGCTAAACATATTCAGCTGATCAGGAAAATTCAAAATATTATTAAAAAATCCATCAACAATCCAAAGAAAAGGAACACAACCAGAGAAGAAGAAAAAGAGAGAAATTTAAAAATAAAAACCTTATTTATTCAAAGCATCATAAACAAACCAACCAAAAAAAGGAGGAGAGAATAATAAAAAAATCTATTTTCTCAAAAAAAAATAAAAAAAAACCTATTATGAAAAGATGAAAAGTAAAAGAAAAAAAAGGGGGACCAATAAAGTCAGATGTGCTGTTAAAGGAATCTATCTCTTCTACCAACGCAAACATGCAACAATAATAACAAAAACAACAACAACATCAGGGGTTCAAAAATCCCTGGTAGGGCATGTCTATGTATTTGGAGGTGTTGGTACAAGACCCTTGAATCTTTTTCTTCTGTTCTGTAACTGTTTTCACTTTTAATTCTTAATGAATGGATTTCATTCTTGCTAAAATAACAGCAAACAACAATCACTCCAACAATATGGATGAAAGAAAGTTTCAAGGTTTCTACCCTCCACAGCCACTTCCACACTTGCAACCCGACCCACAACCGCAGTTTCCACCACAGCAAGACATCTTCTACTTCTTGAGCAAATGAAAACTAGATCAAAACGCTCCTGTACGAGGGTATAACAGAGCCCATGACTTGGTATTTATCGTCAGCCAGAGGAGAGAGACTGGTGATCTCATCCGTACACGTGTTTTGAGCTTCTGGATTCTTCCAATCTTACCTAGGGACCCTCCAAATAAAATATTTCCACATTCTCCCGCTTACACCCTCCCCGCGGCTTCGGGGATCACGAAATCCTGTGGTCCTCGGGTCGAGGACGGGTTATCATGTGAACGCTTATTTTTTCCGTATTCGGATCCTGGATGTTGATTGGATAACGTTATCATCGACGGTCGTGACCTTTTGGAAACGGTCCAAATCGAGGGTCAATTGGATGATGTGTTTCATTCTCAACCATGGATCGTTTCTTTCTGTCAGCAATTATAAAGGGCAGTTGGTGAAATGTCGTTTTCTTCGTCCATATTTATCTGGAAATTTAAGACGCTATGAGCTGGCTAGGAGTTATTAATTATTATGGGCCGGGCCCATGACCCGTCTGAATGGGGTGGACTTGGTTTGCGGCTCAAGGCTCCATGGACTTGGATCGTTTTTATTTTTTTGTTGTTACGATTTGGGGATTGGGCGTTAGTGATCTAGGGTATACCCACATATATTTTCACCCCCACCCACCAAAAAAAAAAAAACCCAAAGAAAAGCTCATCACTATGAAATGCACATAAAAATTTCAGCTTCACCCATAAAATCCATATGAAAATTCTGGGTAGCCCACAAAATCTTAAGTTCATCACTATTTATGATGGGCTTTAATTCATGAGGCCCACAAGAGACCACCAATTCATCAATCGATTATGAGTCTTATTAAATATTACACTAATACTATCCAAAGTATAAATTGACCAATCTTCTCTCTTGTGAATCCGTTATTACTTGGAAAATGAGGAAACTTAGAAAAATAGTTTTAACAGTATTTCATACTTACTTTTATACATTTCTTTTTTTTATAATAATTTAAAAGTTAATTTATTTTTGGTAACATTTCCTAGTGTTCCCCAATAAAATCCAAAATTAAAAATATCTCAACATTTTCCTACAAACAATCATTGACATTGCAGAAGCATAGCTTTGCTCAAAATAAATTTAAGGGCCTATTTGGATGTTTACAGAATAAAATATTTATAGATTTAAATATTTTAAGAATAAAATAGTATGGAATAGAATAATATTTAATTGTTTGGATGCTACGATTAAAATAAACTTCTTTATTAGAATAATTTCATATTAAGTACTTTAATTTATATGTAATATACAGCATCTTGATAAAAAAAGTTGTGTGGTAAACTAAAGTTTAACTGCCACATTTTTTTACCATAACTTACTTTTTTTTATTATGTAAAATCATGGTAAAGTGTAGTAAAGTAAAGTAAAAATAAAAAATAAGAACTTTACAAATCTCTTTCCCACTTTACTTCACCATATACTTAATCCAACTTTTACTTTACCCTATCTTTACCATGATGTGACATTTTCCTTTTCCTTTACCATATATGTAAATAAGTACATCATGATAGGTTTAGTGAAGTAAAGTATTTACTTTACTCTACTATTTTATTTGACTTAGTTTACCTTACCCTTTACCATGATATGATGTTAATTCTTATTTTACTTTACTACACATGTAAACAAGTCACTTTATCATAAGTCACTTTTCATTTACCATATAAAACTACCATAAAATGTTATCAAGTAAAGTCAAATAAAAAGAAATTACTTTACCATTCCCAACCACTTTACTTCACTATATACTTTATCCCATCTTTTTCATGATGTGACATTTATCTTTACTTTACTTTACCTATGTAAACAAATACATAATGATAGATCTGGTGAAATAAAGTCGTTGTTTTACTCTACCACTTTGTCTTACTCATTTTACCCCATCTTTTAGCATGATGTGACATCATTTTTTATTTCGCTTTACCACACATATAAATAGGTCAATTTATTACAAATCACTTTTTATTCACAATATAAAAATACAGTAAAATGTTATAAAGTAAAGTCAAACAAAACTACTTTACCATTTCCTCTCACTTTACTTCACCATATATTTTATCCAACTTTTACTTTACTCCATATTTACCATGATGTAACATTTACCTCACTTTACTTTACCATATTTGAAACAAATACATCATGATAGATTTAGTGAAGTAGAGTTTTTATTTCACTCTACCACTTTGTAACTATCATTTTGAAATATTTTTATCTTATAAAAAGTCTTCTACATGGGGAAATTGTAGGAAAAACGATTGAGATTTTAAAAAAATGATTTTTTTAGTATTTTTCTTAGGTAACAAACATGTAGGGTTTTTCTCTTTAAAAAATAAAAAAATATATTCTATAAAATATCACATTTTTGTGTTTTCTTTTGCTTCCAAGCAGGCCCTAAAACAAATCAAGATATCGAGGCTTGTCTAAAGGGACATACCACATGTGTACAGTTCCGTGGAAGAGGAAATCTCATTTTTCCTATTTGGGGGCTTCTAAATCCGACCTAGATTCGGATCCCCTCTTGCACTAATTTTTTTCAGCTATAATGTTGGATTAGCAGCCCAAATCATCAGTGCACCCAAGCGTGAGTGGGAAGGTACTTGAAAACCTGAACCGCCTGTCCACCCGTTTCAATTCTACAAGTAATTCTTGGTGACCCATCTAATACTCTTCAGCATTCTAGAATCAAATTATGAGGAGGGTTGGATTATCCACAAGCCTGATTGAGGTGGCCTTACCAATCCTTGTGTATACATTGCAGTGGAGATAGACCCACAATATTGATTTCTGCATAAATTAGGACAAAGATGTAATTCCAAATTACGCACTTGTCTGTAAAACCTTGACTTCATAAAATATTCTGTAAGATCTAGATTTAATAAAACAACATCTCACGTTCTTCAGATTCTCCACCCAAAAAGGAATTTTTGGGCGGCTGATATGTTAAATAATCCAACTCATAGATGTCTCTTTATCGTTAGAATGAAGAAAGATTTGATTGTCCTAATGGGATTTCCTTCATTTATAGGAGATCCGAGGTGGGCCCATCAAATGTGTGGCTTAGATTGACAATTAATTGGCTCGTTTATAGAATGAATGGAATGAATGGCTTAGAGCGATAAATTGAGTCCTCTATAAAACATTACTAGCACAATAGCCCATGGGGATTCACGGCTTCACACTCCAACAATCTATTTTATTATTTTTTTTCAAAAAATAATTTTCATAAAAAGTATAGCATGGCATAATGGTTAGATTAGGTATTTTAAAAGGCAAAAGACTGTGGGTTTAAATTTCACAAGCTGGCTTTTATGAAGGCTCATACAAAGAGTTAAAATTATAAGGGATTTGATCAAAATTGAATCAAGAACGCTCAATTTTAGTATAACATAATTTGATGGCTTGTAGAACATGGTTAAAATGGGCAGCCAGTTTTGGGGAACAAGTGCCCAAGGAGCATGAGTGTATACACAGGGCTCGAATACATACAAATGCCTCAATCAACTCATGCAACTATGCAAGCCCGGCTTGAGCCTATACAGATGGAGTTTATCATTATTTTGAAGGGCTACCAAGCTTGGATCATATTTCCAATTTGAAAGGCACACTTCTAACAATTGAGTGATACATTTGCGACGAGTTAGGATCCTCTAAGGCTCAAAGTAAAATTTTGTGAGTTGGGAGTGGAATTTTACTATAAAGCTACTTATTGAACATTTGACTCGCTAAAAGTAAGCATTTCAATTGCATTAAGATAATTTTTAAAATTTACATCATTAGGAGTTGACCTTAGATATGCTTTCTCTTTCTATTAACTTTTTCAATCCTATGTAGTAGAACTCCTACCTAGATAAAATTTTGAAATTACACGGGGTTTTTCCTATGTGGCCACCATAAAACTCCAGTTTCATGCTTGGTGACCAAAGTAGAGAAATTTTCCTAAGGCTTTTTGTACCACTTATTTTTGCAATTTTACAAAACTTTATTGTGATATCACAAAACAGAATATGTGATATCGAGATTCAGTAGGTTCTTTTTTCTATACATATGTAATAAAGTTTTATAATATCGCAATAAATTTTGCAATATCCTATTAAAGTATTACAAAATCATATTTTTGAGGAAATTATATTGGCTTTGGCCATCAGACATGGTACAATGACTAGTGACGACTAGAGATGAAAACACCCAAATTCTTTATCTTGAGTGGATTTTATCGAAGTCGCCAACTTAGCCTTCAGACCTTTAGCATCCAATTCGGAAGTTATACAATTCTATCGGGGCAATGATTATTCTCTAGGGGTTACATACATAGTCGCATTGAAGGTTTTAAGGGGTTTTTAAAATACCAAATAATCAAATAATATATAAAATACAGCAAAAAAAAAAAAAAAACAATCAACACAAGCACACACCGTAAGAGAGCACGATTTTAACGTAAAAAACTCCAACCCAGTAAAAAATCACGAACCTTACAAGAATCAACTATCAAGTAAAGTTGAACAATTATAAGATACATACACACCCTTGTCGCACTTTAAAGATTAAGTTCTTTTCACTACAACTCCTTCTTCTCATGAATACTTCTTCGTCGTGCACTGTTCTCTACTTGATCACCTTATACATTGATCACTCAAGATGGCCTCAAAACTTCTACAAGAGATGTAGAAGCTATTGTTCTTTAGAACAAAGGTTCAACCTTTCAACTCTTAATGAAAACTCTATAAAATATGATTTCTAACGTGTAATCTTCACTAAGGTTAATGAGATCTATATTTTAAGATTAAGAGATAACTTCTTTTAAATAGCTCCAATTTTGCGCCTCATGATAGTAATTCATCCAAGATAAGAATTAGCACAAAACATGAAATTTCTTCAAAAGGAAAAGGTTTTTGCGTAATGGCAGTATCATAATTTTTGCATAATGGGAGTTTCATAATTTTTAACAGCACAATTTTTACAAATTTATCAAATGCATAACTTTGTCGTTTTAGTTCCGATTGACGTAATTTTGAAATTTACAGATATCTATTTAAAATAAGCTTTTTAATTGTAAGTTGTTTGCCCATATATGATGTTCAATTTGTGAGATATACTTTTTTAATCCATATTATCTTAAAAAAATACTTCAAAATACTTTAATTTGTCGTTTTTTTTTCAAAATTTTCACTTTAATATATCCGGCGAATTATTCCATAGCCCATATTAAAAAAAATATAAAATATAATTTACTAGATCCAGAGATTTATCCAATGATAAATAAACTAATATATAAAAATCTTTTCAACGGCTTATGATACACGCAAAGGCCAAGAGTCAAAAAGTTTAAGGCTTAAAACAACTCGCAACACCTTAACTTGTGACTCAAGTCACGTGTAGGGTGCTCCCATTGCAGCTTTTGCCAGTTCATCTTGCCTACACCAGTCACTAGAGACATTGTGCTGTCCGTTTCATGTTTAAATTATTCATGAGGTCACATCACATCCTTTGAGGCATCTTTCATGCCTGTACCAACCTGCTGATATTATGGATTATGCCCCTTTATATTCTTTTATTTCACTTCCTTCTCTGTTTTTCAACCAGAAAACAAGGCTACCCCATTCTCAAGTACCGTCACTCCGAGACTAAAATATGGTGCTTCTCTTCCATTCAACTAAGCAATGATGCGGAAATAAATGTATTCATCATCCGGCATTTCAATCGTGCAAGCAAAAGCCATCCATGACATCCCATAACTTCTAGCTAGTGGGATGAAACTGTAATTTAAGTTAATGGCTCTGGATTATTATCTACTGTAATTGTTGATATTCGTTTTCAAAAAAATCACTGCAAAATATACTGCGATAAAAAATAAAATCACAAAGTTACAACTGATACCAATAGTGGTATGCCAGTGACTCGTTTATAGGAGAGGAGCATCCGCATATAAAGAAAGGCGGGAGAAATTCTCCAGTACTGAATATGCAGTGGTGCATACATGAAACATCGAAAACACCCAACTCCTAATCCTGAATATGTATCAGTGTGGGCCTGACGTTAACCCCATAAGAGGCCTTTCAAAATTGTGTGTCAAGATTGGACTTGAATCGTTACAAATAGACATTGCATCCCCATTAATTTCTATGGGAAGAGAGATACCTCACAACTAAGTTATCAATGGACTAACTATTACATATGTACTGGGTTTTAGAGACAAATTCTGCCACAAGAAATTCTATATGCAGTCCAGCCCCATAGGGTCCACCTGGGCCCTCCTTTAATCGCAGACTTTTTCATACTCTTATACTTCTATGATCCGGTACCATGGCCAATTTCACTCTCATCAAACATTCATCTACCGCTGGATTTAATCTTAAAGAAATTTACGGTTAAAAGACCACTAAACTTTAAAGTTATTAAATAAAGGGCTAAAATGATCTAATCATGCTTCTGTTTATCCACCCCTATCTATAAGGATAACTTTTCATACACACTTATGCATATAAGATTCATGCTGTATGTTGGTAGGTGAATATTCCCCTTGGTTTTTCACCCATCCTATATGTGATTAGTTATCTGCTCCAGCTTGGCAAGATAAACAATGTACCATTTGAATAAAAGAGGTTTTGACTGGTATCTTACCAATATAGATGGATTTTCTCGCCCACTTCCAAATATTGAATATTTTTCCAACAACTATGATGGAATTTTAGGGCTAATATGCCCATACCATATTGTTGTTAAAAAAAAATAACTTTTTGTATGATTTTGCATAAATTTTTTATTATGTGATATCACATAAAATTTAAAATGGTGCAGTGTTGCATGACTTAATTTTTTTAACCTAAAATCATAGTCCTCTATTTATGTTCCTTTCTATGACCTAAAACTGTGCACAGTTCTATTTCCTCCATTTTTTTTACTATAATCTTTTATCCTCATATTCCATGATGATATATGGAGGATCTTCAATCCTTGATATGTTTAGATGAAAATGTGTTTCATGAGATTTTTATTTCTTTCACTATGAGTGGAATATTTTAACCATGAAATGTAGATCAAAGATTTGTTTTTTTGAACGGTAACAAAAATTTATTAATAGGAAACAAAGATGGGGTACAAGAGTAAAGAAAGAGAAAAGAAACAAGGACGAAAAACAAAGAAATAGAGGAGAGAGACAAGGTACAAGAGCATTATACCATCCCACCTCAATTACTTCATCACACCCACCCAAGGAGACATCCTCTTAACCCCTTGGCTCGCTAATGCTTTTACCATATGGTTGGCAGATCTAACCTCATGATAGAAAAAAACATTTAAAATACCCAATAACTCCCTAATTTCATTGAAATGGAATTGAAATTTTCAAGGAAATTCCTTCCAGTTAGACACCCAAGTGATCGTATTCAAAGAAACGCTTTGCACAACTACAGGACCAAAATATATTTTTGAAAACACTCTAAGACCTTCCAAGCTAGCCAACACCTTTGCATAATTCGAGTCACAGATGCCCGCATATTTAAAAAACATAAGTAACACTTCACCTTTATAATTACAAAGCACACCCCCAACCCCTCCGTCCCCGTTTTACCCTTCGAAGCTCCATCCACATTTAATATTAAAACGCCAAAAGAAGGGGAAGACCAAAGAATAGATCTTTTCTCCTTAAAAAGGTGACACCCTATACAAGCTTCCTAATTGAAAATGATATCATTAAAGTATAAGTTTACAAACTCCTTCCGAACTGAAGCCCATTTTGTAATCCTTAAGATAATTTTAGAAATCAAGTCAACCACAAAAAAAATGAAGAACCATTAAAAATCCGGTCATTTCTTTCCTTTCAAATAAACCAAAGGATAGCAAATGTAGATAAATGATCATCCATCTTATAATCTATTTGAAGTGAATTGTATCAAATGGTATACTAATATTTATACATGTAAATATTTTAGGATAATACGTTTTTATTATAAAATTATTGTTAGGGCAATATTGTGTTGTTATCGACTTTTCTGTTTTTTGTTAAGGTGTTTGGGTATGAATTTTGTTTCCAAGCTTTTGGAGTTCGTGATTTAGGGGTCATTTTCTGAGACTTCATTGAACTATGAGAGACCAGAGCTTTGTAAAGTTGCCAAAAGGTTGGTACAGAGGAGGAGGAGGGAAAACAGAGGGGAGAAAGACAACTTACTTCTATAAGAAATTGAGAATGATTCCCAGGCCATTAAAAAAGGAAAAATTCATACGATATTGCATAAAATAAAAAGAAATGGCAATATCACATGAATTTAGGTAGTTTTGTCATTTCCATTAGCATGGAGAAAGTATGGAGAATGTTAGAGTTTTTTAAAAGGGGGAGGGAATAGCCATATCTGCTGGTAGGCTACCAGTCAAAGTCCCTTTCATAAATATTAGTTCATTCCTCTTCATATATTCGTTGTTTATATGGAGGATTTTACAGAAAAATCCTCTTAAATTTACTTTATACCAAAAAGGGCCCTAAATATAAAATTCCACAATATTAGTCCTATAGGTCCTTTTTTGTTTACGTTTTTAAAAACTGAATTGGGTGGGGATATCCCCGCTCGTCCACGTATATAAGCGAGGATTTCCCCACTCTTTTTTTTTTCTTTTTTCCTCTTCCTACCTCCTTAGGTGATTTTTCTTCTTCTTCCTTCTTCCAACTTCAACTCAAGCTCAAACGTAAACCAAGTGACCAAATTCCAATTTACTACACTCACTTATTAAACCAGAAACCATTAAACCAAAACCTATGTCCTCCCCTCCCTCACCAAAAAACTAACATTCTTTTTTCTTTGTCTCATCTTCCTTTTCCCCTTCTCTTTAAACTCATCAGAATCCATCATCATCATCTATCTCTACTCTCTTCTCATCTTCCTCTTCTCCTTTCCCTTAAACTCATCATAACCCATCATCATCATCTATCACTATTCTCCTCTTCTCTCTCATTTCTCCCACCTTCAAAGCTCTAAATCTCTCCATCCCCTTATAACACAAATCCAGCTAGCATTATTCAAATAAAAAAAAAGAGTAGAAAAGGAATGAAGAGAAAGACAAAAAAAAAAAAAAAGAGCGGGGATATCCCCACCTATGTATGTGGGTGAGCAGGGGGATATTTTCACTCATGTTAGATAACCAAAATCCAACTCTTATTTTTTGAAAGAAAAAAGAGAGGAAAATGAAGGGGAAGAAAAAAAAAAAGACATTAGGGATACCTCCACTCATGTATGTGGGTGAGCGGGATATCCTTGCCCCATTTAGATTTTAAAATTTTAAACAAAAAGAACCCTTAAGACTACTATTGTGAATAATGTCTTTGAGGTGTTTTTTTGGTATGAAGTGATCTAGAAGATTTTTTTGATAAAATCCTCTGGGTACTACTAGCACTATTTTCTTCTTATTATATTTTCTTCTTATTCTGGAGTATGAAAATGAACAAACTGATTAGTAAACGCGGACTTCTTATCCAAACACTCAAACGACTAATTCCAAACGCCAAAATAACAGCGTGGCCTGTGGATCACCATGGACCTAACCAGAGTTGGATAATGATGCAATAAAACATACACTACATATTATTCATATTGTATGGTGGGGCCTGGTTTGATCATACAAACTATTAAATGTTATTTTTTGATCGGTACAACCTGTTAAATATTCCAAAACCTGGCCGAATCATTTTTTGACTAGATGCACTTTGGGTAGAATTGGTGGGACTGATCCAAGACAAGATACAGTCAAATTAGGCCGGGGATATAAAGTTCGGATCATCTGATGCTTTCACTCACTAGAAGCATAAGACAAGTAAAACTCAACAGTGTGGAACTATTGAAAATCTCAATCATTTAAAAAAAATGTTTGTTTCTCTTATACAGGATGTAACTTAAAATATTTACTGTCAACGCGGTGCCTCAATTGGTTTGAGACATAGATTTGCTCTCTAAAATCTCAAATTTAACTCCCAAAAATTATTATATTAGATCGATGTATTTATTCAATCTAATAAATACCTTGTGTCAAAATTGAAAATTTCTATAGCTTAAATGTTTACTAGTGTCTTACTTATGCCTCTGTCTACTATTCAGGTAGAATTCCATCACCTATTCTAGCTAAAAACAGAAAGAAACCGCACAAATAAAAGAAAGGTGGGAAAGTGCGGAAAAATAGATGTAGAAATCGAAACAACTTACAAAACGAATGGGATTAAACAGGAACAAGAGGATTCAATGAAGAAGGCCCTTTCCTTCGCTAAGAAGAAATGGAAGATTCAAAAAAACCACATGGAAAAAAAAAATGGTCCTTTCAAATGGGACACACACAAGAGTGTAGTCAGTTATCCAACCATTTGATCTGATGGCTTCATTCACATCGACCATGTCCCAAAAACGACCCTTGGATCTTATCACCTCGACCATGGATAGTCCATGTCCCAAAGTAGCCAATCTGATGGAAAGATCCTGGTCGCTCCACTGTCTTTCTTAACCATCTGCTCATGGACCATGAAAACAATGGTTTTCGGTCATGGTCAATCCAAGCCGAGGTTCATAACAAGATGTCGGGTTCAAAATTATGCACCCTATGGCCTATCGGCACCAAGGCCCGAGACCGTACAATTCCTGTTGTATGGGTCCCTACATTTTTTTTACTTTGAACTACATTATTTGAACTTTGAAGAACCCTTCGGTAGAATAGATGCGTGACTTGTCTTTTTGTAATGGTGGCCCTCAAATATCTCTCGTCCACCCTTTTTATGAAGTTGCTTTGGATATGACCAATGGACAACCATTTCCAGCCGCCCTTTTCCTCGGGTGTCAGGTCACATGGCTACCTCTGATGTATAAGGTGTCACCCCTTGCATTCTCCTTTTCATTGTATGTCCCCCCATTCAATTATCATCTGACTGATTGGTTGCAAAAACAGGAAATCATTTGGATCGTGAGCCCGTAACTTTTCTGCCGAAACCACCATTGTTATAGATCTTTTGTTCTGAACAGCTCTAGGAGCAAGAAATATAGGTGCTGCTATAAGATATAAGATAAACTATTATAGGTAGATGCCTATATTAAGATTCACATGAGATAAATGAATTACTTAGAGTTAGAGTCTTTTTCTATTAGGTTATTTGAGGCGGAAGTAATTTTATTCTATAAATAAGATCATCCTCCCCCATAATGTACACATAAATCTCATGAAAAAGAACCTTTCTCTCCTCTCTCTATTCTTCTTTGTCTCTGATTCTCCTTTATTTTTGTAACACGTTATCAACACGAAGAGCTCCTTCAATTTGAAAACAGAGGAGAGATCAAAGTTGTAATCCCTTGGTGGGCCTCAGAGCCAGAGTTGGAGAAGAAGGAGAGGAGCAGATCTAGTTGTCTCTGCTCATCCCCTGTCCAGCCATCCCTGAAACGGAGAAGGGCCTCACGCCGAAATCCCAGCACAGATCTCAAATCCCTGCCAACACAACCCTATTCCATCACTCAGGGTCCGCCCTCCGCTGCCTACACCCATTGCACGTATACCCCATTGCCATGGTGCCCCAGCAGTAAGCCATCCCAGCCCCTTCCTCTCCATGCCGCCCCAACTATCCACCGCTCCCTGCAAAAGTCCTCCCTTTTCCTTAGCATTGGAGGCTCTATGGGACAGTGATGTGGGGGTCTCGAGAGAGTATAAAACGTTGCAACTGATCATATCTCAAAGTAAATCACAATTGATCCCAACGTTAACCGCCCAGCCCCTCCCTCTTCATTGCTCGGAACCCACCCAATTCCGGTTCGGGGCATGGCCGCGGGATTGCACCGAAGCAGACGCATCGGAGGCGATAGATCGCCGTTTAATTCATCATTGTTCTCCGAGGACCGGCCGACGGAGGGGCAGCTGATGCAGGAGGGGAAAGGACCACCTTTGAGCTGTATTACGATGACGGAGCGGGATCCGGCCTCCAGCCGCTGCTGGCGAACATCTCGGAGTTCCTGATGGGATCCGGCTTCGATCGGCTTCTCGACCAGCTGGCGCAGATCGAAATCAAATTTTGTAGGATATACAGATTCAGGATATATCCTTAATCCTCATAAGGGTCAATTATAGACATGTTATATGTTTCTTCATGTCAATATCATTATTTTTGGTATTCTACTAAATTGACTATTGATAGCTACTTATTCTAACCATGCTGAGATTTTAAGCCAGTGGGGAATGTGTATGGCGAAAATCTTTAACTCAGCATATTCGTAGTTCTTGTCAATTACCTCTTATACAGGTACCTCGAGCATTATTTGTGAAGACAATGGGGCATGTATTCAACAAATTAAAAGAAAGATACATTAAAGATGACAAGACGAAACACATTACACCAAAGTTCTTCTTCACTCATGAGCTTTAAGAGAATAGCAAGATTAAAGTCAAACAAGTTCGTTCAAGCAACAACCTGGCTGATCAGTTTACGAAGTTTTTGCCAAAAATTAGTATTTTAGAAATTGTATACGAGATTGACATACTTAATTATGTACAAAGATGTTATCATCAGGGGGAGTAGTCAATCAGGGGGAGGCATCCTGAAGTATGCTACTCAGGACATATGTGCGCTGTACTCTTTTTCCTTCTCTAGATTTTATCCCACTGGATTTTTATAGTTAAAGTTTTAACGAGGCAGCATTATGCACGTCCAACACCAATTCAATGATCCTATCGAACGTTGTACTCTTTTTCCATCCTATCGAACGTTGTACTCTTTTTCCTTCGCTTTGGTTTTTATCCCACTGGGTTTTTCCTTTGCAAGGTTTTGATGAGGCAACTGTCATTGAATGGTGGTCATCCAAGGGGGAGTGTTATACGATAAATTATCATAGGTAGGTGCCCACATTGGGACCCATATGAGATAAGTGGATTACTTAGGGTTAGAGTCTTTCTCTATTAGGTTGTTTGGGGAGGAAGCAATCTTATTATATAAATAAGATCCTCCTCCACCATGATGTGCACACAGATATCATGAATAAGAACCTTTCTCTCCTCTCTCTATTCTTCTTTGTCTCTGATTCTCCTTTATTTTTGTAACAGATGCAGATTTCTTGCATAGAATGATCCGTGTAGATTCCAGGCATGGCCACTTTGGAAGCCAATGGTACATCAAATCCTCGCTCGTCTACTACTAAATGTTACATGCCCCGTGTTTTAGACACCCATCCTTGCGGGACTCCCGGTGAACTGAAATCCAAAAAAAAAATATATGGGCATACTAGAATTATTAAATTTTTGGGGTCATTGATGAAAGAGTTAAGTTTAACTAATATTAAGGCCTGAAAGTTTTTTTGCATGGTAGGCCATGTCCAAATCTTTTGATGCCCTACCTCCATTATGAGTATATAAGTTTAGCTTGTAGGGACCACTAAAATACATGTCTTATAAGTGCAAAGATAGGTGGAAAGGTCACTAGAGATTAAGGTCAGCCAAAAAATCAGCTCCATCAAATTATCTTAGCTTTGGTTTAACAGCTTTAAAATTTATTAGCACTTTGACCATAGGTTTTTCTTAAATCAATTCGTTTTTCTTAAATCAATTCAATGCTGACTAAAGATTGCAAAAAAACAATCCCTTTTAAATCTCTCTCTCTCTCTCTCTCTCTCTCTTGGATTACTTAGAGTATCCCCTGCCCAGCCCAACTTAGAAGCCTTTGGCAGTGACACAGGGGGCACTCGATTGTAGACCGTTGAAAACTAATTCTAGGGGGGCACATACAAACTCTACTATCCATATGCTCCTAGTAATATCATGGGAGATGGCCAAAAAGAGTGGCTGCCAACACAAGACCTCCCCACTTCTTGAGGTGGAGAATCTTGGCCAACTAATTCATTTTTTCCTTTTTAAAAATATTTTCCTAATTTTTATGAGGAGCCGTAATTTTGGGACTAATTGTGGCCTATTCTATTTCATCCGCCTTTCCGTTTATCAATCAATCAATCTGGTTTGGTTCTGAGTCGACCATACTATCTATCGATCAATCTTTCACAAAAAGGATTGATGTGATCGGGGCTTGTTCTATTGTTCAATCAATCTGAAGACCAAGATCAGCGTAAGAAAGGCGCGTTACTGGACAAGTAAATCCAGACCCAACCTGACTAAGAATACAAGGATTTGTTGGTAGCTAGGAAGCCCACTCTCACTATAACGCCTAGGTATGGATCCCCGGGTGGGTAGTTTAGGGAGTCTCCTTAGGCAGGCCACTAGGCCAAGCCAGCAAAAACAAATTCTAGACCCAACAGCCCAAGCCCTATCTTTAATGACTGTCGGATCCCAACATAAGCCGTAAGCTAGATAATGGAAAAAGCAAGGGAATCCACCTCGCTTTGGGTTGAGTAATTTTTTTAGAGCTGGTACTTTCCTATTAGTATTTACTCTTTAAAAAAATGCCTATTTTCTTTGGGTCATGCTTAAAACTATGTATCTGCCTACAGAAAATACATGTCCTAGAAAAACTTTCTTGTCCTAGAAAACCTTTCTCCTTGTTTCTACTTTTCAATTTTGGAATTTTGGAATGCTTTTTAATTCTGTCATTCTAGAGAGAGAGGGAGAGAGAGATCTTCTCAAACATACAGTTTCAAAGAAAAAGAAATCTCAAAAAAGCACTAAGAAGAACTCCTTAAATCAATCAAATCCAGCTGCGTAAAACTGAAGAGAAGAAGCAATTTAGAGAAGGGTGGAGGAAGAGAGAGGAATGTGGAGATGGGAAGAGTGATTTACAAGAAGAGAGGAGTTGGTACAGAAACAAAAGAGAGGAGAATCGTCTTGATTCATTTTGGGAGGAGTCCTAACAAGCAAATCATTCTAAAAAAACAAAGACCAATTGAAGACCATTTCAAAAACTCATCCAGGAGGGCCTTTAAGTTTAAAATTTTAAACAGCAAATAAACACCTTGCAAGCAAGTTTTATTATTCCTCATCCCATGGATTCGATCTGTTTGAGAACTATATCTGGAGCAGTGCTCAAACAAGCTTCAAGACGGTAGATGTCAAGGACCATTGCCCAAGAGAAAATTTGCAGCAATTTCACGTATTAATAGTTGTAAAAATCTTCGTAATTCTAAAATTGAAAAAGTGAAGAGCCGTCACCTATGCCTAGAACCACAAGTACCGAGACTTTCTTTGAGGTCACTAAGAAATGAAAAAGGAGGCCTGAATGACAGACAAGTGTGTGAAATAGAGGTGCAATGCACAAGTAGATGATGGATGATTCCTCGTGAGAGCAACAAAGAAATCCAATGTTGAGCAAAGCTAAGTAATGAACTTGAGGACTAAAAGTATCACTCTTGCACTACTAACCCAACTAAGCAAAAAGAAAAAAAAAAAAAGTAAAGAGCTTGGGGTGGTCCAATGTCAAATATTATATGGGGTGCGCTGGTTCAACTAAAGGACTTTAACTCTAATCGGGAATCTCTCAGTCAATTTTGGCTGGATTGACAAGGGACACACACAAAAAGGAAAAAAAAAAAAGAAAAGAAAACAAGATCTGCTCCAGAAGTTTACCACTAGATTCTCGCACTCAAAATTTCATTATCATCCTCATCAATGTAATCTCTACATCATTACCAATTTTAAGGGAGCCTTTGAGGTATCTCATGATAATTCCTTCTAAAAGTTCGAGCTCACACTCATTTTTTGCTGCATTCTTTATGCATGATTTTATTCTTGCTTAGATTGACTAGAAGTTTAATCTAATATTAAGATGAGCTCCATTAATCAAATGTCTTCTCAAAATCTATCCTCATTCCTCCCCATGTTGCCAGAACTATTATCAAATGGAAGGTTTTATGCTTCCACACTCCTAAGCTCCACTTTCCATCTACCCCTCATAGCTCCTACCCCAAACTTATGTTTCATAATGGCATACACTCATTAATCATTATCTACATCGATCGGGGGGCTTTGGCCTAAAAATAATACTAATACAAGGCGGTAGAGCCTAAAAACTTACAAGAAAACATGTTTCTTCGATGAGAACACATAATATCCAAACAACTCTTCCCTGTCTCTACCCTCGACCACGTTTCCATACTTTGCCTCGATAACTTTTCTGCATGAGTTATATCACTCTTACAAAACCCTGACCACGACATACAAAGAAATGCCTTATTTTTTTTCTTTACCCAATAGTACTAAACTAATGCTTATTGTTCGTTTCCAACGTCTGTTGTCTTCTGATTCATTGAATGCATCCTTCTCTTGGACCCTTTCCATCCCACACATGTAGTTTCTATCTTTTTTATTCCTTTTTTCGATCAGTAACAAGCAAATTTTATTACATTAAAGCAAACGTACACTCAGCAAACAAAAGATGCCTGAAGGGAATCGACGGTGTAGGTATAAAAGTGTTATACCACGTCCTTACCTCTAGAACTACAATATAGGAGCACTTGAAGGAGTTTTCATTCATGAGTGCCTCTGTTAAATTCATCCAAGAAGTAACATTAAATGAGTCACTTTCCAAAAAACGGGGGGTTGCTCAGTTGGTAAGCAACTTTATATCTAACCCGGATGCCCAGGATTCGATCCCAGGCTTTGCTTGCCCTTTCCCACGTGTGTGGGCTTCTTTCCCACATCCGTCGGCTCTCTTCCTACTTGTGTGGGCTCTCTCGCTGCGTATGTGGGTGCTATCATGGGGCCCAAATGCCCTTGGCTGGGTGTACACCAAAAATAAGTCACAAAATAAGTCACCTCCCACAATTAACTAGTTGAGAAAGCCCTAATAGCTAACACATCCACGGTTCCACCACATTTGAATTTTTTACTCCTACATGAATGAAGAACATTAACATATCCCAACACCTCCCGACCTGACTTACATTTAGCTGTCCCATCCACACTGCTGAATTTCAAATAACCATTTGGAAGGGAGGCCAAAATTTCATTTTCTTTTCCTCAGTAGACCCTCGCTCATGCCTGCTTCCCTATAATATAGAACATCATCTAACTTCCAATTATTGAAAGCCCTTCCCTTGTGATGACCCACTTCACTATCCTCAGAATGACCACATGAAACCACGCATAAAATGACATTGATACACTGTAAAAATCGTGCCACTCCTTTCCTTTCATATAAACCAAAGAATAGCAAACAGAGTAGCTTTCCAAAGTGACAAATCACAACTATTAAAAGGAACCATTCTCCAAGCCCAAATTATATAGCCAAAAGATTTCAACATGCACCCTGTCAAACCACACCTGGTGAGGAGATAGCCATGAAGATGTGAAGATGTAACACAATGAAGAAACATGTTACTGACAGTCTCCCTCCCCCTCCCAAATAAAGAACAACTTTCAGAAATGGACTCAGCAACAACTCACTCCCTTCTCCGATTAGGTCTCCAATGAAGTCTCTGTAGCTTCTCAAACATATTAGCCACTGCTACCATATAATTATAAAATGGGACAAATAATGAATGGCTAGGTTAAGAACCCTATGCCATACCGAGTAACCAAGATGGCCTACTCATTCTACAAATGGCAAAACAGAAAATGAACTAATAGAATGTAATTAATATGAAGAAGAAGAAGAAACAAAACACCGCATACGAGTCACATTTAAAGATTAAAAAAATACCTCACACCATAATCATCAACCATCCCCTCTTCCTTCAATTTGGGGTTATATTACAGAAACCTCATTCTTCAATTGCAAATGACATCAATAGTGAATGCCAGAAGGCAAAAAATAAAAATAAAAGTACAAAGCATTGGTACTGACAAATATGCAATAGAAACTCATTTACAAAAGTTTTTTTTTTAAAAAAACATTTACAAAAAAAAAAACATTAAGTCAGTACCCACTGATTAATGACACTTCTATAACAGTTTTGGCATCACTTTTCCTATCACAAGTAAAAAACCAAAAATGCCATTGGAATTTGAACTAAATTAGAACAAAAACACCATTTGAAAGTCAACCAAAAATGACAACCACAGAGTACAGATTTAACTATTCAATACATGTGTGCATCAAAATTTTACACACACATAAAGCTAGATTTCTACACTCATGATTGTGTAGTATTAGATATAATATCATACAATCTTATATAACTCTTGCAGCTATGACACATTGTTACAGCTGTGGATAATTAATAGCTCAATTCAACATTTCTTTTTGCGGCGGAAGCTACATAGATCTGCGGCCAAATTTGAGGACAGCTTTATTCTAACAGTGCATCAAGTTAAGATGATATTGCAAAAATGAGGCCACAGCTTTGAATATCTATCTATTACAAACATATGAAGTAAGTTAATTGATGAGGTAAACTAAAGAAATACCCTTGTACTATCTGCTTTGATGTAGCCAGGTAGGTTAGCACCAGCAGCAATAATGGAGTCAGGACCCAACTGTCAAAGAAATTGGTTTCTCTTTTTTGCAAATGTTTCAGCTACCAATAGCGGGAAAGCTATAGTTGCATCACAGTGAACCTGGAAACACCTCTTAGGATGGTTAAAAATGGATAATTAAGAAATTGCCAATTTTAAATCATCCCACCCAAATAATCAAAAAATGAGAAGCATAAAGAGAAGTTATGATAAGCCCAGTGACATCTAACAGTTAAATGGGGAATTTGAGCTTTGCAATGGCATCCCAAAGAATGGAAGAAGCTTGTTAACAGTGTCATTGGATTAAACAGGACATGAAAGCACACAGCTAAAATATATAGTCAGAAGGAATAGTTTCCGACTTTCCATTATGAGGTGCTCTTAAGGGTCACAAGTGTTTTTTTTTTTTTTTCTTGGGTAATCAAGGGTCACAAGTGTTGAAAATCAAGTTACAAGTTTTGTGGACCTAAACTAACTAAAAATCGGTATTGGCAGTGATTTAGGCAGAATGAGAGGAAAAAAGTATCCTACCATTATTTTTTCCAACTTTTGCACTGTCCCTAGAGCATAATAGAAGCTGACCAACCACTTCCAAGGCAATCAAACCCATTGCAATTTGGAGCATTTCAAATTCACACTTAAATAAGGTGTTAAGCAATCCAACAAACTGCATTGTAATTCCATTTGAACTTCCATCCTTCTAACTTTCACTCATTTAATGAAGAAAGACATTTTTGTGTGACAGTGGAATTCTACGGGTTCCTTTTCCAAGCCCCTCAACATACAAACCCCTCGTGAAATGGCAATCGCCCTACTTTGATACTGATCTGAATTATCATCACTGTTGGATTGAGTTTCATATAAAAAAAGTGTAACATAAGAAATCATTAAACTTTTAAGGCCTCAAAATCAATGGTTGTGATGATTTGATTGAGATGATTTTTGCCCAAGATCAAATCGACAATGAGACCTTTCATCACACTTTCCCCCATCATTGACATGGATCCAAGTGGGTTGCAAAAAGGACTTAGATTTTACCTCTCACGCAAGCTGTAAGATGTACCTCTCAAAAGGAAACCCGTAAATGTAGATTGATAGATACATACATAGACATGGACACCGATGCAAATATAGATAAAGAGACACATCATGGGTAAATGAATACCTACTTTAACAGTTTTGGCAGAACCTCGTATCTTTCCCCATGACACAGCCTCATCAGGACGAGCCCCAGAATCACTCCCATCAAACTCTTGTGCCGTGTTTATGAAAACAGCATAATCTGCACCATTTCGCATCATATTGGCGTTACAAATGTGGTGTTTTGGCAACCCACCTCCAAGAATTATCATGCCTGTCTTCCTGGGGCTTGCATGGACAGCTTCACTGTTCATGGCCCTTATGTCTGTTAAATTGCCAAAAGGAGTCAATGCATTGCATAGCATGTGTAGTGAGTGGTTGTACCACAATGGCAGCAAAAAAGAAGAACACACAATACCTTGAACAACATCAATAACTAAACCAGGTTTTCGAAATGAATGAAAATATAGCATATCCCCCAGTGAGCCATCAGTCAAGCCTGGGCAGAAGACGGGAATGTTGTTCTAGAAGAAAAACCACAAAAAATACTATTAATACAATGTAATCTACTGAGAAACCAGTGGCATAATGCATTAATATCTTCACCATGAGCACTCAATCAGCTACTACATCAGATAAAGTTTGGGCATCTTTGCATCAAATAGATTGGTATTAACAGCAAGGATCCAGTTTAAAGTAGCGACAGGAACAAGGTTGAAGTATTGGAGCCTGGAGGATGTGAGGGGTTGGAGTCTCCTTTTGAGACTGTGTTCCCAGTTCATATATTAGTCCATAAAAAATATGGAGTGTGGGTTAGGAGGGGTTGGAGTGGAGTAAAAACCAACATGGCACATGTGGGGAAGTAATGGGTAACTGTATACCTAATTACTCATGACCCAACCCAAAATTCTGGGTATGGTCCTATTTTGGGCCCAATCAACAATTAGCTCCTGGTTCAGATACACACAGGCACAAGCATGAGTCCAATCAGGTTCAATACCTAATGGCCCGAATGCTAAAATGGATATAACAGAGACATAAGGCTGGCTTGATCGCATATAAGACCAAAATGATAAACTAGAGACAGCAAAGGACTGTTCACCATATTACCTGAAGGACCTGAACGTTCAGGTACACATGCACATAAGAAAATGACCGCATGAGAGGTTTAACATATTCATGTCTGATATGAGCGCCCTTAATCCTAAGCTCCACTATTTAAAAATTTACTCTACTTTTACAGCTGTACAGTGGGCCCATCATTCATGAATCCCAGCTGCCCATATCATACGCCCATGAATAAATATAGGCACCATACAGAATCGCTCCCAACTGAAGCAGGCCCAACACTGGATGATCACATGCACAACACAAAACTAATAGATTAGGTTAAATGCTATTTTTATTAATTGTGCGTTTTTTAATATGATCAATCTAATGCTGGACAAACTCAATTGAAGAGACATTGATGAGT
This sequence comes from Sextonia rubra, assembly GCA_037013555.1. NCBI lineage: Eukaryota > Viridiplantae > Streptophyta > Magnoliopsida > Laurales > Lauraceae > Sextonia > Sextonia rubra. Next base: position 132,289,554 of record JASUAD010000001.1, read on the forward strand.
AGCACTTCATGCCTTCATGGCAGGGGGATGTTGTATGAGGGTGTTGATTTTATCATAGGTAAGCCATCGTATATAATTGCTATTATTTTATTTTTTAAAGGTGGAGAGGTGGAGATAAAAAGGACACATGCACACATGCGCATGCGCGCACACACACACAAAATAAACACACACGCACATGTGCACAAAAAAAAAAAGCTTTAAAAACCCAGATATAACAAAAGATATCTAATAATGTGAATGGTTCTTTTCCCACTAAAATCATCCCCAAATAGAAAGCCAATAGTACAACAATTCTCAGTTGAACACGGAAACTAACTATAATTTTAACTGAGAGTTTCCACTGCAGAGGAGATGAGTGGGCGTGTGGGGTGGGTGTGTGTGGGTGTGGGTGTGGGTGTGAGAGAGAGAGAGAGAGAGAGAGAGAGAGAGAGAGAGAGAGAGGTGGGTGGGTGGGTGGGTGTGTGAGAGAGTGAGAGGTGGGCGGGGGTGGGGGGTGGGGGTATCTTGCCTCTACACATTTACCTTGGATGCCCAGTAGAGGTATGAACTTGGATCATTTATTTCTTTTCCAAGGCGAGCAATCACCTTTGATGGTGTCCAAAGAATTTTCTGAAAAACAAAGAAGAATTCATTAGGTGAAATCAGTGTAATACTTAAAGAAGGTTAAACAGGTAAAACTGCAAAAGAAGAACACCATGAAATAGCAATCCAAACTCTGCATTTCTTAAGGCATTCTGAAAAGCCTACAGGTGTTTACATCAAAATTTGCTAAAGCTGTAATGCAGAATGGAATGAAGACGTGGGGCGGGTAAGGTAGAAGATGGAGATCTAGGAAAATTGGGCTCTCACTAAACTCTAGTCACAGGAGGCATTAAAAATTGGGCTCTCACTAAACTCTAATTGCAGGAGGCGTTAGAGATTTCGAGGAGAATTCGAAGAAACTTGGGGAAAGTCCTAAAACTTTTCATTAATCATTCATAACTACTGAGTCAAAGAGGCTTTACAATGCTTAAATGGATAAAAGACTAACCCTAAGACTAATATAGACTATCCAATCACATTGATGGCTGAGATTAAAACATCATTAAAATATCTTATTAAAACAACTTAAAGCAAATAAAACCCTAAATAAACTAGGATAGGTGGGCTAGGCCTAAAGACAGGTCGACCCACGGGGGACCATGGGTCTGTCCTACATCAATTCTCCTCTGCTTGGAGAAAACTCGACCTTGAGTTTTAGTAGAAGTCCTCCAGGCTCAAATAACAAGCGTACAAATCTTCAATGTGCTTCTTGATCATCAACCTCTTTGTATGTTTTGGAAGCTGTAATCCATCTTTTCATCTAGATAAACAGGAACTGGAGGTATGGTTTCTGCTGATGTTTGACTTCAACATTGATGTGTGATTTGACCGTTAGATGTAGCAATTGTTGGTATCAAAGCAGTAGATCATAGTCTTCTATTGTCAACAGTCTATCCCCAAAAATGAAATCAATGTGAAGGATATCAATGAGTTGCACAACGTTTTCAACACTAGCTTTTTCTTCGGTGGAGAAAGGCTTTTCTGAATGTGATTTTACATTCATATGCATTGGATCTTCAGGTTGATTGTTAGCCATATTCAAATATTCAAATGTACTTATTGCTGGCATCTGTAAATCATCATTTTCAACCTTCAAAACAACAACTTGTTTTGCTAATAATGTATTTTGCTTTTCAGGAAGTGGATTTATGATCAAATCCACGAGATGATTAGACTCCTTGCCATTTTCTTCACTGTGTATTTTTTTTTTTTTGGGAATTGAAGATGAGTTCTTGGGTTGTTGGATTTTCTGATCTTTGGATTTGTTGTGGTTCAAGGTTAATGGCAACGGAACAGTGATTGGATCTGGGGATGATGGTGGTGGTGTTGAAAGGGATATTGATGGCTGGGTTGGGTTGTATGGATCCGTGCAGGAAGAGGGTTTAGTTGCCGTGGATGGATTTTAGGGTTCGGTTGGGGATTACAATGGGCGGTAGTAGTGGTTTGTCGGAAGGATGCTAGGTCTCGAGATGAGGATCTGGGAGTTGATGATGATTGTGGAGAATCAAATCTCAAGTTGGATCGAACTTGGCTCTTATACCAAATAATGCGGAACGGAATGAAGACGCGGGGCGGGTAAGGTAGAAGATGGAGATCCAGGAAAATTGGGCTCTCACCAAACTCCAGTCACAGGAAGCATTAAAAATTGGGCTCTCACCAAACTCTAATTGCAAGAGGCATTAGAGATTTCGAGGAGAACTCGAAGAAACTTGGGGAAGATCCCAAAACTTTTCATTAATCATTCCTAACTACTGAGCCAAAGAGGCTTTACAATGCTTAAATAGATAAAAGACTAACCCTAAGACTAATATAGACCATCCAATCACATTGATGGCCAAGATTAAAACATCATTAAAATATTTTATTAAAACAACCTAAAGCAAATAAAACCCTAACTAGGATAGGTGGGCTAGGCCCAAAGACGGGTCGACCCACAAGGGACCATGAGTCTATCCTGCATCAAGCTGACCACAACATTTGCTGACACATTGTAATATCAAGAACACTAACAAAAAAAAAAAAAATGTGAACTTGGCTTTGCAGTGTTTTCACTTCTCAAGAACTCAAAATTCCTTCTTATGTACATGATCCACATGTCAAAATAAAAAGAGGGTAAAAAAGAAAATGTAGACTGCATAAGATGTGAAGAAATTGGAAGGAAACCAAATTGTGGTACTTTTATTATCCCTTGCAAAATTGGGACCCCAAAGAGCTAACAGTGAAGAATGACCATCAAATTCAAATTCAAATTCATAACAACAAAAAAAGTCCGCCGATGCAAATTCTCTATAAATAAGATTTAAATAACCAAATACATGAATCAACCTCTAGGCAAACCATGATATCCGATTGACCCTTTACTAGTGGTGGGTCAAAACACTGACAGTGCCAATTGAGAAAAAAAAACCTTCATCACCATAATCAAAAGCAACCCTCTATAATTGGGATCCCCTACTGTGAGTTTTGCTACTGGACTCCAGAACTTTGAAGTGAACATGAAAGAACCACCTCAACCAATAAGAAGACAAAAACCAGGTTTACAGATGCATTAGCACTAGAAGCATCATGGTTCAAAACCTTACTCATGCACATGCACAATGACAGCATCGTGTGGTATGACAGCAATTTTACTGTGAAGTTTCTTAAATCAATCATTATAAAACATTAGGGTTTTTTTTTATATTAACTGATGATTTTATTAAGATAGCCAAAAAAAATTCCATTTTATAGGCTCCCTTCTACTCTCTTTACAGTGAGAAACAAAAGTTTCAATTTTTTCTCAGCCCCATCCACATCAGAAGCTGCCAAATCTGAAGCTTCCCACTTGCAGGGTTTCAGACAGATACCATAGAGGCTTTTATCATCTTCTCATGATAAACAAAAAAAAAAAAAAAAAAAAAAAGAGGGTATCAGATTACAATTCACATACAATTATATGCAATGGAACACTTAGACAGACTTAAACCCACTCGTGAGCTGAGTGGGGTACAGAACCTTGTATAGATATGTAAATATCAAAAGAACATCAGATGTCAGTTTTTTTATTGATTGGCAAAAAGCAGAAGTACATTTGTTTCTACTTGTTTAAAGTAAATAATAATAATAATAATAATAATTGAAGAAACAAAATATGCTACAAGGTGGAAGGGTGACCATGATTTGGGTGAAAATTATAAGATATGATATCCATATGTTTACTGTTTAGACTTACCTCTTCAAACTGTTCTTGCAACATTTTGTCAAAAATAGGAATGATCCAATCCTCAAATTTGCAATAATTGTCATTGGGAACTAACAAGTTTCCAATTCGATTCAATCCTTTTGACCGTAGATATGCACCAGGTAAAGAAAAGTCACCCTTATATGTAGGTGCAAGACATTTTATAAGATCCTCTTCAATACCACCAGTTGTTGTAACCACTACATCCACCTGCACATACCAGAATCCAGTCAACAAGCAATTATTTGATGAAGACGCCAAAAGTGCAGCACAAGCAGAAGATAAATTGCATATATTCAAAACAATACTGCCACAATGTAAGAGCTTTGCTTGAGGAAAAAGCCTCATATCATTAAAGCCTTACACCATCTTCCTTGGGTTCACTTTGTAGTTTGTAAGTTTCAATTTTCTAGTCAGCACTATTTAAAGTCATGTTCTCTGTAACTTATCAATGTGTCATAGCTATTGACATGGCTGGAAGAGAAATGAGATAGTCCCCACGAAAATCCCAAGAAAGTATCCACTTCCCTGGTTTCACTAACAAAGATCAAGAACACACCATACACGATATAGAAGGAAAATTAATATCATTCATCCATCGACTAGATTATTGATTTGCAGTACAAGGTATATGCTTCTTTGCTTGCACAACAAGCTTAGATTGTCTGGTGACTAACATCAATTATAAGGACATCACATTCTTTAAGATTTCTCCTTTCTAGTTACAGTCTTACAGATGCTTGTCAATCAACTGAACTAAAATACGAAAATAAGGATATAGAAAGAACTATTTAGAGAAAATAGAAAGACTAAAATGGAAAAAGATTCTAAAAGAAACAAAATAAAATAAATGTCCAGTAGGGATGTAGTCAAGCACACTAGGACATAACTCATGACTGGATGGGTTAGTCTGCCAGGCTAGGAGGTCTAGGCCAGTGCATGGCCAGGTATGTTGGACCAGACGTGGCCCATGGGGCCTGAGCTTGGGCACAGGCATAGGCTAGTCCCATGGACCATGGACCACTTTGATGGAACCAGCCAGCATCATCTGTTGTCACCTATGATACCAGGCTACTCCAAAATAGGCAGCCTAATGGTATTATATTGGATCCGATACTTGATTTTTATGTCTGAAATCCATATCCCATAGTCCTAGCCATATCCACATCATATATGGGCATCATAGATCATAACTACTTCAAGGTATTTCAAGGTCTTCCCTCCATCCTAGTTGAATATGCAACACTTCCATTCATCATAGGAGTGCTGATCTTTATCTTTTGACTATGTCTCCCAACCTTCTAATTTTCATAACCCTTGGAACTACCTGCAGGTTTCCTATTATGTGTTCATCCACCTTTGAAAATGATGTTGGCCAAATCCACTTTAGCTTCTGATTGTTTCTGTGTTGCCCAAAGTTTGGCTACGCACAACAAAGCAAGTCTAACCATCATCTTATAAATACCAGTCACTGTAAGTGGCATTTGATACTAGCACAATACTCTGCCTTTTATTTTATTGGTAACATGACTTGAACCCACAACCTAAAGGTTGCAATAGTGAGCACTTTCCATTGTGCCATGGGATATTGTCCGCAATGCTCAACTTGAGACTTTGTTTGCAATGATCATATTTATGGTATCCAATTCAAACCCTTGATTCTGTTCTATAGTTGCTCCTACTGCTACATATCAAAATCTATCACTAAGTAGCATTAAGTTAATTTCAATTTAACAAATGTATCTTCCCTACTCTTTAATCCACTAAATTCTCAATCCAAATAAAGTATGTTTTATCATAACTTGCTACTTTTCAACCATTTTGACTTGAAAGCCTTTTTTTTTTTTTTTTTGAATGGTAACAGGTCTCTACCTGTAAGTACAACTTCATCCAAAAACAATATAAAAACAAGGAACTTCATCTTAGATATCTTGGAAACATGTCATCATGCATAGTCACCCAAACTCCGCATACCGAAACATCAAATGCTTTCATAAATTTAACAAAAAATATTTTATTCAATGATGAATACCAGTAAAAACATAACCAAGTGGGGACTCACATCAATACACAGGGGCCGGGGTACATGAAGGATTTGGATTCACCATAGCTGAGCTTCGAATGGAATTTCACATAGATCGATTTTCTCACAAGTGCCAAATTCTTAATCCAAAATATTAAATTCAATACATGAGAAGAGATATAGCTATAAAACCAACAGATATTACAGCTCAATAAATACCAATTATGGATAAAAGGAAAACTGGCAAACTATAGGTGAGGAGAAACAAACACAACATAGGATCAACATATATATATATGATTTCTAGATACATCCCCGGGTTAATTACTGGGCAGCAATGTCACTAACATCTCTTAGAGAGGAAAAGTGACGTCTAAAGTGGGGCTGCCTTGGCCCAAATTTTAGTATGATTACGACACATAATTTTTTCCATTATGTTAATCAAGTGCACCAAGCATAATCAATCCAACAGTCGGACCAACCAACCTCGACTATAGTAAAATTGGAGCTAATGGGAATAGTTAGCATGGAAAAGGTTCTTCCTTTGAGAAGATTAAAGCATTGCAGCAAACAAATAGACAATTGGTCAAACAGCTTCATGAATACCAAAAATCAAGAAGCATAGATTCAAGATTTACCATGTGATGCTCGACAAGGAAGCGAACAGTTTCTCTGACGCCAGACGAAATGAGATTCGAAGTGAACCCCAGAAAAGTCTTGCATCTGACAGACTCTCTAAACCCCAATTCCCTCTCCTCCTCGCTACAATCTGCCGTGGGTTGCTCGTCCGCCAGCCTCCAATCTAGCTTCAACCCCATTCAACAAAGAAAGCATACATTGCAGTCAAACGAGAATCAAAAGGAAACAGTGAAAAAGAAGTTGGCTTCTTTGTGGGTTTAGCGAACCCTAACTAACCATGTGATTGACGAGCTCGATTGCTTCTCCGAGATTGGAGGCCTGGAATCCGGTGGTGAGCATGGATTTGAGGAGGGCGGGGTAGTCGACGCCGAGATTGAAATCATAGCCGAAGATCTTCTTGGCGGTTCCTTCTAGGGTTTCAGATTCTTTGAAGACGATCGAGTGGACAGAAGCAAGCTGCTGCTGCTGCTGCTGTTGAACATCTTCTTTTGCAGCAGCTTCTCCCATCACCAAACAAAAAAGAGATCTTCTTGTGAAGCAGATTGATGAGAAGCTGAGATTTGACTTGGAAGTGATTTTTGGAGAATCCAAGTTGAGAACCGAGCTTGCTTTTTCTTGATCAGCTGCAATTGTGCGCCCCAAAATTTAACTCTTCTGAAATATGGGTGTGTTTAGAAGCCCGATAAAATTTTTTTTAAGGATTAGAAATATAGTTAATACCATCAAACATACTATTTTATAGGATCAAATTTTATTTGTCCCACAGGCGAATCCAATCATTTTTTTATTTGGTTGCATCTGATAAATAGGAGATAAGGGATAGAAATATCTAAAAAATATAATTCCGCGTTCAACTCAAAGTCAACAAAGATAAAATAAGGACAAAAATCAAAAAATTGAACCATCCCCTTAAGTTATCCTACCTCTTTATAAGTGCAAATAAATAAGTGATGATACAAAAAGTAACTTATCCCCCCATTTATCCCTCTTATCCATCATTCAAACACCTCCCTATAGGTTGAATGAGACCCTCCACATCCTATCACATTTTCAAATTTTACTCTAATAATTCAATTCTTGCTTACCATTCCATTTAAATTATTACAAAATAATGTCTCTAAATGATTAAATTTTAGAATCATAAATCAAAATGTTATTATAGCATAATAGACTTAAGCTTTTAAATATAGACTAGCAACAAAAGCCTGTACTAAGCGCGGGCAAAAAATAAATATTTAATCAAGTTTAATGTTTTCTTTGAAACATTACTGATATAAATAAATATATATATTATTTAGCAAAATAGGTGTGATAGTTTATTTATACAACTTAGATTGAAACACTAATGATATCTAGGTTTGAAATTGGTAAAAAAGAATTATAGAAAGAGAGAATGATGAATATATTTATGATGATTGTTAAGATTTCTATTTAAATGAAGTAGAAAAATAATATTTCTAAATTTTTTTACGTTTGCGTGGATGTGTGAGTTCAAATGCACTAAAAAACCCCCAAAAAATAAATAAAACAAACACCTCAATACCTATTTAGAAAAAGAAGAGCAAGTACACTTATAGTAATTATTGTTGCGAATCCAACATTGATTCTAAAATATCTTGATTTCATAAAAGTCACATTCGATCATTTCTTTAAACATTAATTCTAATTATGTTGAAGAAGTTTTTTTTGTTTTGCGGGCATATTTGGCTAGTAAAAAATAAAAATGAAGATGAAAAAGCTCTTTATATTTTGGATGATATTGTTTATAATTATTTATTTTAGAAAAAAATGATCAAACCAAACAAAAATATCAATTCATAATTTGATTTATTCCCTTGTACAAGGTTTCAGCATTGTTAATTTTCATTTTGATATGTTGAAACTTGAAAGTGAATCAAATAAAAGAATTTATATTTTCGTGGTTACTAAAATTATTGTCTTGCTTTGAGCTCTAGAAAAAATTACTTATTTCATGCCTTAAGTTCATACACTCTAACCTCATATGGCTTTACTATAAGTAACAATCATAATAAAATAATTATTGATCAATTACTTAGTCTTGCAAACATTGGAAAACAAAAATTATTCATTTCACATATTTCTATGAAAAATAACAATCATCACCATTAAAACATCATTAAAAACTATTAGTATAGAGAGGTATAATTCTCAAATCAAACGATTTTTTGGGGCATGAGGGAGAAAACCAACGTGATACATGGCTTAAATAAAGTTCATAATAAAATCACTCAAATGCTAATAGGGATGCTCATGGGCTAGGCTGAGTAAAGCTCAAGCCCGGATTAGATTAAAATCCTTAAGCCCAAGCCTAGCTCAGGCCATAAGTAGCTGGCTCGAGCCCTACCCATATAAAATCTATTAAGCCTGAGCCCGGCCCATACATTAATAGGGCCTGACCCTATTTAGGCTTGATTATTAAGCACAATAAAGTTGGTCTTTGGTGGAGCCAACATAACTATCATGTACCACTTCCTCTTTATACACATAGTCACATCCAAATGAATTCATCTAAAATAAAAAAAATCTTTATTAAACATTGTTGCAATTTTCATATAAAAGTTGTCTTTTCTTCTTTTGTGTTGATGTTGCCTCTTTTAAAAAAATAAAATAAATAAAATCATATAACTCATTAGCAAAATAGAAATACATTGGTGCAACCAAGATATCTTTATCTAGTATAAACCAATTAAAATGAATATTATCTACTTTTTAAATAGTGTTATTTGATAAATAATTTTTAAAATTTATACCATAGAAGATTTGCATGCAAATTAAGGAATGTAAGAAGAGGAAGTTGCAATTTAATGCAGCTATTCGGGCTAGGCTAGATTGGGCTTCGGGCTTGCTACCACTTAGCCCAAGCCTGGCCCATATAACAAATATGCCTAAATTCTTAATCAAAGTCCGGCCCAATGACTTATACTTATGGCCAAAGATAGGGCAAAAGTGGGCTGGGCCCGACCCCATGAGCATCCCTAAATGCTATAAGAACTTATCTTACCCTAGTTGCAAGAGAATCTCTATAAAAAATAAACAATAATAATCTCAGTGTCTTCCAATTAATCTCAATGTCTTCCACAAAAGATTTGACTTTAAGGTTTGGAGTTGAGGTTTTAGGAAAGGCATTTTGAAATTTAGAAAAAAGCAAAATAAGAAGGCATTGCACTTGGTGAGAAATTTCCATATATTTGGATATGCATAAATAGAGAATTATTTAATCTAAGGATAGAAAGAGATTTAAATGTGGGATTAAGAAGGAGAAGGGATTTAAAAGAGATTAAAATAGATTTAATATTGTCATTTACTATTTTTAATGTGGGGAAGAGAGTAGAGACATTTTAAACAAAAGAATTGAAATGAAAAGAAGACCATAAGACAAACAATATTAGTAAATTGGGAGGAAAAAGTGGACTGTTAGTATCTAATTAATACCAAGTCAATTCTAGATAGCTCAAAATTAAATCAAAAGTTGGAATTGATTTCAGAATTGAAATCAATTGGCTTAATATATAATAATAGACCTCATATTTTTATTGAATAAGATTTCATGATGAAAAGCATCATGCGTTACAGTCGGCTCAACTAAAATGAACATTTTCTCTTTTAAAAATACTAAGGTGCGAATAATGCGAGTATGCAAATCATAACAAATGAGGACCATTTTTTGTTAGTGACTGGAGGTGGTGGTCCACATGACCACCACCCATTTTCATAATGGTTCTGAAACGGTCATCTCCCTTAAGGCCATTTTAATACCATTCAATCCTGGTTTTCAGTTTTCATCACATTACAGTCCATGAATGCTCAAACGTTAGTCTTCTGTGATGGGGATCTCCCACTTGGTCCATATGACCACCATACAGCTGCTTAGTTTATATATATATATATATCAAAAAATACTTTATTTTGCAAACGAATTTTGAAAACGACTCTAACTAATGCGCATCATTTAAAAAAAAAAAAAAAACACCGATCATCCATGAAAACTGTAATGCTAAGGTCTTTCATCTATGATTAAGTTAGTTTACTCATGTGAATTGTGGCGGTTACACATCTTTACGATATATTTCCTTCCACAATCACAACACCAGTATCCTTTCCTAATCAAGAACTTAACTTTAATATGACTACTTTAATGGGAACTATAAAGTCATAACACTTTTATATTCTTACTGTGTTTCATAATAATCACATGTGCCATAAGAACAAAGTAAGATTTGCGAAATCATTTCTTTAATTGATCATTGAATAGTGTCATACATCATTGATTCCTTCAAGGCATATCTTTCAATCCCATACTCAATACATGGTCTTTAAAATCATTTGGCGCCAATGCCTTTGTTAATGGATCAGCAACCATGAGCTTCGATGGAGCTCCAACAATTGACACTAAACGATCTCGCACTTTTTCCTTCAAAACAAGGTACTTTATTTCCAGAAACTTTGATTTACTGGAACACTTGTCATTCTGTGCAAAAAGTCGAGCAGCATTGTTATCGCAGTAAATCTTTAGTGGTTCAGAAACACTACCCATAATTGTAAGTCCCTTGATGTAGTTACGCATCCATAATGCGTGACCCGTGGCTTCAAAGCACACCACATACTCTGCATCAAATGTGGATGGAGTGACTAGCGTTTGCTTTGCACTCCTCCACGAGACTGCCCCGCCAGCCAACAGAAAGATGTAACCAGATGTTGACCTTCTAGTATCGAGACACCCCGCAAAGTCAGAATCTGAATATCCAATGACCTCCAGCGTATTGGATCTCTGATATGTGAGCATGTATCTTCTAGTGCCGTTGAGATAACGCATCACTTTCTTGACAGCTACCCAGTGAGTTATGCCTGGATTACTTTGGTATCGACTTAACATCCCAACTGCAAAACTAATATCTGGCCTCGTGCATGTCTGAAGGTACATTAGACTTCCTACTGCTGCCGCATAAGGGTATTTATTCATTTCTAACTTTTCTATGTCAGTCATGGGGCATTGATCTTTACTAAACCTATCTCCCTTAGACATAGGGGCATTTTGTGATTTACTCCTTTCCAGTCGAAAACGTTTGAGAATACTTTGCACATAGGCTTCTTGACACAACCCGAGTAATCCTCGAGATCGATCTCTGAATATCTCGATTCCTATTACAAAAGTTGCTTCACCCATATCTTTCATGTCAAAATTATTCTCAAGGTATACCTTAGTTTCACGGATCATACTAAGGTCATTGCTGGCTAGTAAAATGTCATCTACATACAGGACTAAAATAATAAACTTGCTCCCACTGATCTTAAGGTAAATACAATGGTCAACTGGATTTTCGGTAAAACCGAAAGATGTAATAATATGATTAAACTTTAAGTACAATTGTCTGGAAGCTTGTTTCAGCCTATATATCGACTTCTTTAACTTACAGACCAGCCTTTGATTATTACCTTGTTGAACAAACCCTTCAGGTTGTTCCATGTACACTTCTTCATCAAGATTCCCATTCAAAAATGCTGTTTTAACATCCATCTGATATAACTCTAAGTCATAATGAGCTACTAGAGCCATTACAATTCTGAATGAGTCTTTCTTAGATACCGGAGAGTAGGTTTCGTGAAAATCGAGACCTTCTCTCTGAGTGAATCCCTTAGCCACTAGTCGGGCTTTAAATCGTTCAACTTTACCTTTAGAGTCCTTTTTGGTCTTAAAGACCCATTTACAACCGACGGTCTTGGACCCTTCGGGTAGTTCAACGAGATCCCAAACGTCATTTACAGCCATGGATTCTAATTCTTCTTTCATAGCATCTAACCATTTATCAGAATTGTCATTGTGTACAGCTTCATTAAAAGTTTTTGGATCTTCTTTAATTCCAATATCCGATTCTTCTAGATACACAACATAATCATCCGAAATAGCAGGCCTTCTCATACGAGTCGACCTTCTCAATACTTCCGGATTTTCTTCAGGAATGTTTGGTTGTATTGGAGGAGTTGGTTGTGTATCTTGAGGAATTGGATCAACAGATCGTTCTGGGAATGCCCCTATATCGAGTGGAATCATTAATCCATCTTGAGTAGAGGATTGAGGCCCATCTCTAATCTCCTTATATATAATGTTTCTAGCCTCGCTACTCCCACTGTTGTCATGATTCTCCAAAAACTTAGCATTATGGGACTCAACTATTCTTAGTGAATGATTAGGACAGTAAAATCGATACCCTTTAGACCTCTCTGGATAACCAATAAAAAATCCGCTCACAGTTCTAGGGTCTAACTTCTTTTCTTGTGGATTATACACTCGCACTTCAGATGGACATCCCCAAACTCTGAAATGGTTTAAGCTGGGTTTCCTTCCAGTCCACAACTCGAAAGGAGTTTTGGGAACTGCTTTACTAGGAACCCTATTTAAAATATACATGGCCATCTTCAGTGCTTCACCCCACATAGACTCGGGTAACGAAGTATTACTAACCATACTCCTAACCATATCTAACAGAGTTCTATTCCTTCTTTCAGCAATTCCATTCTGCTGAGGAGTTCCAGGCATTGTGTATTGGGCAACAATACCTTCGGATTCTAGGAATTTTGCAAACGGACCTGGGTTACGGCCCGCTTCAGTGTACCTACCATAGTATTCACCACCACGATCCGATCTCACAATTTTGATCTTCCTATCTAATTGCTTTTCTACTTCTGCCTTGAATATTTTGAACATAGTCAAAGCATCAGACTTTTCTTTAATAAGATAGACAAAACCAAAACGTGAGTAATCATCTATAAATGTGATGAAATATTGTTCTCCTGTAAAACAAAGTATATCTATCTTTCCACAAACATCCGTATGGATTAACTGCAGAAGTTCAGAAATTCGTGTGGCAGTTTTCTTGACTGTTTGTGTCTGTTTTCCTTTAATACAGTCAACACAGACACCGAAACTAGTGAAATCAAGGGTTGGCAATAACCCATCCTTCACTAATCTCAACATTCTCTCTTTCGAGATGTGTCCTAACCGTTTATGCCACAACATGGAGGAGTTCTCTTTTATCAGTCCTCTTTTCATGCCAACATTCATTCCACAAGTAACATGGTGTGTAGTTAGTGATTGTGTATATAAAATATCTAGCTGTAACTTATATAAACCATCACACAATAAACCACTACCAATCATTATATTATCGAAAAATAGTTTAAAAGATCCGCTATCAAAATTAAAAACATATCCTTTCACATCCAACTGAGAAATGGAAACCAAATTTCGGGAAATCTCCGGAACATAGAAGGTGTTCGGCAGATCTAAAACGAATCCGGTATCTAGCACCAGCCTATATGTGCCTACTGCCTTGACTCTTGACTCCTTCCGGTTCCCCATAACGATGGTTCGTTTCCCATCACTTGGCCTCTGGGTTGAAAGGAATCCCTGCATACAACCAGAAATGTGAACGGTTGCACCAGAGTCTACCCACCATGTATTAGATGGGACATTAATAATATTGGTTTCACATACAAGAGATAAATTTCTTTGCTTACCTCTTTTCTCAAACCAATTTTTCCTTTTGAGACAGTCCTTCTTGAAATGTCCTTTCTTGCCACAAAAGTGACATTTTTCGGACCCTTTCTTCCCTTTTCTCTTCATCGGTTTCTGACCTTTCGGATATACTTTGGGCGTGTTGGCATTGTTCTTGAGGTTTCTAAAACCTTTCCTACCCTTAACTTGGGAGACTAAGTTTACTTGAAATTGCCCCTCAGCCTTAAGCCTCCTCTCTTCTTGATCACATCTTGCGATCAGTTCAGTTATGGTCCACCGACTAGAGCTCTGATTGTAAGTAACTTTAAACGGGCCAAATGCAGGGGGAAGGGAATCCAGAATGAATTGGATCAAATATCCATCTGAGATACTCATGTCTATATCCTTCAACTTGGATGCAAGGTTAGACATGAGTAGGATATGTTCCCTAACTCCCTTCGTCCCATTGTACTGCATGTTTGTCAATTTGTTCATTAATGTGGCACCCAATGCCTTGTCAGTCACTTCAAATTGTGACTTGATCTGTTCTAAGAGTTCCTTGGCATGTTTCTTTGGATCAAGTGATCCCCTAATACTCTTAGAAACTGAAGTCATTATGATCTTTTGGCATTTCTTGTCACATTTGTGCCACTGTTCATGTTTCGCCTTTTCAGACGCAGAACTCTGATCGGTGAGGGCAGGAGGCATGGGCTCATCTAAGGCCATTTCTAAGTCGAGAAAGGTTATGGTCAATGCTAACATGTCTAACCATTCGGGGTAGTTGGATCCATCTAATAAGGGAATTGTCCCTAAGCACGAGGGAAGAGTCAATGATCTGGAGGATGAAGCTGTAAAAGAAGATATAAACTATTATTTTTCACAATTCTATAATGCTTTGAATTCACAGCGAAACTTACAACAAAATAATCATTTTACATTATTACAAATAACCTTTGGGTCAAATGCAACATGTTAATTTAATTATTCTCAATTATTTGATAAAAACACAATTTATCAAGTGAATAAGTGAGATCCCACCTTTGGGCATAGATCAACACGAATTCACAAAACATCCTTTAATGTGTTTTATCCAATATTCAAATAATCGAAAGATAAACTCCTTTGGGTCGATTATCTATCCTTTAAGTGAAATTGTAATTTAAGTGTCATATGTGGTATCTCTTATTCAATATGTAAAATATGAGTTTCATCGTAACTGGGCCACTTTGGTGACTACCTAGTTAACTCATAATTCCAAATTGAAACCTATGACACTAATTTATTCATCAAACAATCATGCATGTAACAAATTATAACTCAAACAACATTAATCATGTAAACAATAAGCGGAAAACATGAATTTAAATGAGTTAAACATGCATAAAACCTTATGATATGATCATTGAACCATTGGATCGGGAATTAAATTCACTAATATGGTAGATCTCATCATAAAGAACACAACAAAAGAAACGGATCGAAAATCCGATCTCATATGTGTCCGCAATGATCAAAATAAGGTTTTGATCGTCCATTTTTCTTTGATCTGGCCTTGATCTGATCATAATTAAATGATCCAGTCCCATCAGAATAATTACTGCATTTAAATATTGCAAATGGACGGTTCTGATCGGAACGGATCAATTTTATAATGACCTAATTATTCAAAAAGAAATTAATACCAACATTTAATAATAAGTTATTCAAATCAGGCCAGGCCAGTGGGTCGGGTCAGACCCAAGTCATAAAGTGACCTGTTCAGTCCAGTCGGGCTTGACAGGTTGGGCTGGGTCTGAACAGACCCGTGATATAACTGGAAACCCAACTGCTGGGTTCAGATCAGGTCGGGTCAGGTCGGGTCAGACCTGACCTGTCATTTACATATTCTGTTATGTTGGGCTGGGCCAGGTCAGTCGACCCGGGTCAGTCTGTAACCCGAAACCGAGGCCCAATCTATTTTGATTCCAGTTGAACCGGGTCAGTTTAGCGGGTTGACCCAACTAGAAAACCAGACCCATCTTTTCATGGGTTACCATCCAGGTCATCGGCCTGACCCGCAAGCGACCCGGCTGTCATGAAAAACGACCCGCAACCGACCCACACTGTTCATCATCTCCTTCACAGAGACGATGACAGGGGGGGTTCCACACTCGCCGGCACGGCTGCGGACGGCAGCTGGGGTCCCACCCGAGGCCGGCGACGGCAGCGGCAGGCGCTGCCGGCCCTTTCCCGTCGCCGGCCGGCGACTGCAAGTTTTGTTTTTTTTTTTTTTTTTTTTTTGTTTTTTGTTTTTTCTCTGTTCTCTGTTCTGAAAACCGAAAAACAGAGTTTCCGGTTTTCTGCAATTCCAACCCGTCCAACACAAAAACCATTGTCTCTGATACCACTTGTTAACCAAAACGGCCCATTTCGTATCAAGTTAACGGATTGGATTCACCACACAACGGCAGGATTAAAATCGAAACAAAACTGCAAACATACCTGACTCCATTGAAACTGTAATCGGAGAACCTGGAAGAAACACAAACGAACGACTCTCTTGCTCTTCTCTTTATGCAGGCTCGTGGATGGGAATGCCAAGCTCGTAGTAGTTGAAGACAAGAGAGTCCCTGGGCTTTTATAGCCTTCCTCCCCATCACAGAAGACTAACGTTTGAGCATTCATGGACTGTAATGTGATGAAAACTGAAAACCAGGATTGAATGGTATTAAAATGGCCTTAAGGGAGATGACCGTTTCAGAACCATTATGAAAATGGGTGTTGGTCATGTGGACCACCACCTCCAGTCCTGGTTTTCAGTTTTCAGCACATTACAGTCCATGAATGCTCAAACGTTAGTCTTCTGTGATGGGGAGGAAGGCTATAAAAGCCCAGGGACTCTCTTGTCTTCAACTACTACGAGCTTGGCATTCCCATCCACGAGCCTGCATAAAGAGAAGAGCAAGAGAGTCGTTCGTTTGTGTTTCTTCCAGGTTCTCCGATTACAGTTTCAATGGAGTCAGGTATGTTTGCAGTTTTGTTTCGATTTTAATCCTGCCGTTGTGTGGTGAATCCAATCCGTTAACTTGATGCGAAATGGGCCGTTTTGGTTAACATTTTTTACTACTTGGTGCACTAGTTAAAAACTCAGTTTGGTGCACTAGCTAAAAAACAATAGTTCAAAACAAAAAAATTAGTTGGACCAACTTAAAAAAAGACAATTATTGCCAATATAGAAAAGTCGCGCACCATGGGGTTCAAACCCTTGACCACAGGAGTAAGAACCCTGCGATCTGCCGACTCTGAGCCAGTTGGGAGGCAATTTGCCGCAGAATTTACATACATGAACGTTTTTATAAACGAGGACTCCACCAATCCCTCCGACTTAGTCAGCCGTCCTATGTAAATGAAGAGAGGGTCGTGATCTCCGTCCGTCGGGTCCAAACCTGTTTGGGAATATGATGGTCTCGCCATGGACGATCTTCACTGCTCTGGTACTGGTTCCCTCTTTCTCTTTCTAAATCCTATCATTTCATCATCTTCATCTTCTGATTTCTCTCTCTCTCTCTCTCTCTCTCTCTCTCTCTGTGCAGGTGGTGATTTCAGCAGTAGGCGTCGTAACCTTCCTCATCCATTTCATCAACAAAACCGGACGCAACCATTCGTCTCTCTCTCCTTCTCTCTCTCTCTCTCTCTCATTTTACTTCCTTCCTCCACTTCAGATTCTGATTCCTTTTCAAATTTCTAATCTTTCTCAGTGCGGAATCTGCATCAGCCTCGCCATCCTTCTTCGAAGATCCCAATTCTCTCCAACGGGTAATCTCATCCTCTCATCTCTGTCTTCCTCTCCTCACCCATTCTCGAGATGGACGCTCCAGATTCATTGGGTCAGTGAATGCTCTTCTGGGGGTCCTTCATTTTTTCTGGAATTCCATTCTGGGGCTTTTGTACCTTTACCGACTTGATCAAGCGTGGGAAGTGGTGTGCTGTGCGGTTGTAGTCGCTCCACATGTACCACGTGGCTTGTGTGTTAACTTATCATGGTGTATGTCAGGTTGCTTGCCCCTCGATCTTTGACCCTGCGGAGAAGTACATATCTCTAATCATTCCTGCATTTAATGAAGAACATAGGCTTCCAGGAGCGCTGGAAGAGACCATTAAGTAGGTTGATTCATGTGCCAATTCTTGTTCTTCAACTCTGTTTTATTTGTTTATTTGTTGTTATTATTAGTTGTTTTGAATGACACTTGTCAATTTTTGAACTTGTTCATGAACTTGTAATTACCATCTCTTGTATTCTAAATTTTGATGTGTACTGGACACAAGTCTGTTACATGCATTTATATGCATGTTAAGCAACTTAGAAGTGTGCTTGTGATAGAGGGCAAATCTGGGCTAGACCCTTCTCCCATTGTGATGTTCTGCTTGGATGTGAAATGCAAGAATGCTATATGCATCAGTGTACTTCTGCCTGTTTTCGAGACACCCCACATTCCAGTATCTTCTCCTATTGAGAAATGACTTCGTATTTCTTATTTTGTGAATGAGAACATGATTCCGTTGTGGAGGATCAGAGTTTGTTAGCAGACTTAACTTTGGTAATGGAAGTGGCAGTGCTGATAGAGGGGAGTCTGTTGAACTATCTTTTTGGGAACTCAGCATCTGGAACAATCTCAAAGACAATAGTTTGGGTACCCATTCCAAACCCCACCCCACGTAATCAATAGAAGGCAAAAAAAAAAAAAAAGGCCTTCCAAAGAGAAGAATGTCTAGATTTTTGGTTGGGCAGTTAAAAATATGGGGGATATGTCGTGGAATTTGGAACCGGGGGCATAGGGACAGGAGAGAAGTGCTGCCATTATGGAACTAAGAATCCAGGTTCTGGATGTGGAAACTAAGGGCTCGTTTTTCATTATTTTTGTGATGATCCTAATCTTGTGCTGAGTTCAAGTTGTGCCAAGATGAGCTGTAGAGAGCTTGTTTGGAAGGCATCATTCTCAATCTTATTTTCTGGAATATTCTCAAATTTTTTAGAGTGTTGATATAAACTGAAGGAGATAGCTATCAATTATGGTCCAACAAAATCGGTTTTTGGCTCAATGGCTGCAAATGTGGGACCCATTATGTGATCAATGAAGATCAATTGACAGAAGACCCCCGATTTGGGGAATGCAATTCTGATTGTCGTCACCATCATTGAGAGAGTGAGAGACTGAGGGATTGGGGGATATGGAGATATTGCATGGAAGAGTTAGCTGAGGAGATATTGAAGTGAGATAGGAGAGAGAGATTGGAGAGGAGGGAGAGATGAGAGGGATGAGAGAGATTGAGAAATATCATGGGAAAGGGAGATGATGACAGATAGAAGGGATAGAGGTGAGAGCAATCAGGGAGAGTTTTGGAGAAACTAGGGAGAAAGGGAATAAGAGAGAAAGAGAGAGGGAGGAGAGAGCAAAGAGAGAGACGGAGAGGAGAAAAGGGTTAGAGTGACGAGGGAGAGAGGTGGGCACGACTGAAGCGCATTGAACTTAAGAAAAAATGATTAAAAGTTGTTCCGCAAATTCCATGCCCTGAAGCTAAGTTCAGGGTATCGTTCCTCAAAATGTTTCCTTGAGACGGTGGTAAAATGTCATCCATATATGATCCCAACAGTCTTATCTCGTGAGCACACCGGAACATCTGACTAGTGACTGCAACGATGTCAAACTGGCCTTGAGGATCCCCAAACCTTCATTACATCTTGGGGTTGTTATGCGAGTCCAGCATAGAAGGTGTAAGGTACCTTGATGATCATGCTGGCCACCCCAATAGAAGTGGGCTTGGATAGCAGCGTTTCCTCATATTTTTTTTTTTGCTAGCCTAGCTGCCCCTTGGGCGTGCTTGGAACTCTACTGTTTCATTTACCCTTTTCTGGTACCTTCTTCTGCTTCTTGACATCTTTGGCGATTAACATTATGCACTGTCAATTTGGAATCATTTACCATTTGCTTGTGAACTCCAATCCCTGTCCTTTCCTGAGTTAAATTGCTGCCCAATGTTCCTGGTTTAGTCCAAACTCCAAAGCAACCTCAGATTGCTAGAACCTCTTCCCCCTCCCTGTTGTGCGGTCTTTTATGTGTTTTTTTTAATTATAAATTGTTCTTTCTATTGAGGCTTGTTCTGTCAAAGCAAGACTACTCGCACACTCAGTCACTGAAGATTCTCCCTTTCCTCCCCCTTGCAGTGCTTGTTTCACTGAAATTGTTTCTTTGCATCAGCTCTGAAATCTGTTTTTGTGGACTAAGAGTGTTTGAATCTAATCAATCTATATCACCAATAATGACTTGGAACATGCCATTCTGATCTTGGGTTCCTGGAACTCTTTTGTGCCATATTTCCCCTTTTCTAGTGGCTTATTTTGCTCTTGAGACCTCCAGTGGTTATGGTTGCACATAGTCCATTTGGAATATTTTGGATCTTGCAGCCACTGAAGGGGAAAAAATTGGATATTTCATTTTGTATTCTTATTATGTATTTAATTCTTTATAATTCAAATGCTTCATTTGTTTCTATCAATAATTATGTTTTCTTCCATTTCAAATATATATATAATTATGTTTTTTTGTTCCTTTTTTCCTCTTTTACTTATTTATTGTATGGCTACTGTTTTAGTTATCACAAACCAGTAATCATTACGAGTCTCTTAGTTCCTATTCTGTTTGTGCTCATGTATGTTTTCAACTTACTATTTCTGCAACTGATACCATTGTAGAGAGCGAATCTATTTTAACTAGGGGCTCGTAATTAATGGTTTGTTTCATTGTAGTTATCTCCAACAACGTGCAGCAGCTGACAACTGCTTTTCATATGAGGTATGATTACGATTCTTGAGCATCCAAAATAGATGTAGTAACTACTATGTATCTTGAAATATTTACTTCGATCCACATTGAAATATTCAATTGCTAGGACCCATATTTTTAGCGGTCATGAGCACATAATTTTCTGTGATGCTTAGTGATGTGGACCCTAGGGTTAGGGCTTGCGTAGAGTGCTGGAGTATGTGTCCAAGGACACTTCGAATTATCAAGAAGACTTCAATACATGAGGATGCACCTCCAGAGATAAAAACCACAATTATATTCAATAATTAAAGTCAAAAAAATAATTCATTGCAATGCAATATAAATAAGAAAGTAAATTAAATGCCTAAGAAAACCCTAATCTATTAATAGAAACTTTCCTAATGTTGCAATTAGAAAGTTACTAATAAACTAATATAGTCCTAATCTAATTTGAAAGGGAATCACTTATGGAGCTTATACTGCATCATCCTCCCCAGCTTGAAAGAAGAGTTCGTCCTCGAACTCGAGTCTTCTTTGGATTGCCTCTATAAATATAGTGAACATGAAGGAATTCCTTTATTGTAACTGTCCAAGAACTTTTCTTCGGCGGCTCTGGCTTCTCAAGATGAAGTGAAACTTGTTTTCCACTATGCATGAATGTGTATGTGTTGTCGTGCATACCATAAGTCCCATTTTTGTCATGCATCCATGCGTGTCCCAACAAGATATCACCACTATCCATAGGTAGTATATCATACTAAATTGTATCTTTGTAATCATCACTAATAGCAAACGTAACCTTGCATTTGTGACGTACGTGCGCTGGATCACCTGTCATTAGTCATTTGACAAAATAAGGCCGATTGTGCTTGTAAACCTTTAATAAGGTTTACAAGGAGATCAATAAGGGATTGAGAGATGATGTTTTTTTCACTTCCGCCATCCATTACAACTGTGCAATTCTGTCCATGAATGGTACCCGTGGAACGAAAAATAGTTTTCCGCTACCATTTCTTTTCAATAGTGGGTGAAGCCTCTTTGATGACCATGAGAGTTTCACTATTTTTGTCTGCTCTTCATAATCTTTTGCTTCTTCTGTTTCTTCTTTGTCCAGAGGATCATTCTGTGCGGTTGGATCATCATGTACGCCTTCCATTATGTTCACTTGTTTGGGACATTCAAAAGAGTAATGTCTTTTTTGTTTGCAATGAAAATACGTGATCTTGTTACGTTCTTTAGGAGACAATTTTTCCTGGTGAACCATTGTATTTAGCATCTTGGAAAGATGATCTCTTTTGCGGAGCCCATTTGGATGCATTAAATTTTTATACTTGATGATTGGCAATACCCTCGGCTTTTATGGCATGTTGGATGAGCTCATCAACATTGTCAAAATATTGAAATGCTAGGATGTGCTAAATGTCTAGTCTTAATCCATTAAAAAAATTCATCAACTAACACATCATCATTTTCATTCAATCCACAACGAGCTTGTAAATCCAGAAATTCTTCAGAGTATTTAACAATCGTCTTAGATCTTTGTTTCAAGTTTTGAAAAGTTGCACAAAGATATCGTGAATAATTGACGAGGAGGAATTTTTGTTTCAAAATGTTTTTCATCTCAGTCCAAGTTTTAATAGGATCTATATAATTACTTCCTCCTTTTTCTTTGCAATTCAGCCCACCATGTTGCTGCATAATTATGGAATCTAATTGTAATTAGTGTAATTTTATGGCCCTCCGTCATTGGCTGGTGTGCAAAAATATTCTCCACACACAAACCAAGCCATGAATTCGGCGGGCTGCAATTTTTCATTATATTCAGGAATTACAAGTTTAGTCTCTAAATCTCGATCAACATTATTAATTGGTGGATCCTGTTGATTCCGAATATTTTCTCCACTAGTTCTTTCATTATCCGCACGTTGATGATTTTTCAAATTTGTCACTCTAGTTTTCAGTTGTTGCAAGGTGTTTTGCATATTGTCAACTTTTGCGGATAATTTTCTAAGGGGTCGTTTGTCATTTTCACATGGGATATGAAAATGACTTACATGTGTAAATGATCCATATGTGAGTTATTTTCATTTGCAAATGAGTCACATGTGAAACACAATCCCATGTTTGTCATTTTCACACCTCATCACGTGTAAATTTGAATGCATCCAACGGTTGAGCGTTTTTCTACAAAAAATCTTCACCATTTTTCACAAATTTATTAAAATATATGATGAATAAATGCATGACACTTGACCCCAAAGAAAAAATGACCATTTTTAAGAGGATCAATGGTTTTGATCAAGAAAATGGGGCCCAAGAAATTCAGAATTGTAGATTTTTAGATCCGAACTTTTTTTTATAAATATAAAAAAATCTGTGAAGAATTAAAATATAAAATATGGTCCCATGGCCTTTTTGGTTATTTTAAAGACTTTCAATGGTTTGGATCATGCTTGTGGGGTCCACACATATATTAAAAACTTCAAAAATGGAACTGGGTTCAAGGGACTTCAACACAGCACATAAAAAACAGTAGTCCATCCAACGGTTGTAATTGTTTTGGAAATATCTCATCATCCATGATGATTTAAGTTGTCAAATTTGGTGTCATAGCCGTAATGGGACTTTTAAAGACTTTGAACAGTTCAGATCATGAATATGGGGCCCACATATATCCAGAATGGTTAGATATTATACATGAATGTTTTTGAAAATATCTCACAATCTAGGAAGAATCAGCGGTTGAGATTTGGTATTATAGCTGTAATGGGCCTTTTAAAGATGATAGACGGTTCAGATTTACATTTAGGATCCCAAATAAGCATAAAAATTCAAAAACACATGATGGACGGTGATGACGCCTAAAATGCTGTGCATCCGCCTCATAACAATGATGTAGGAAACCTTTTACCACCTACTGAGGTGTGTAAAATCCGGGCAAAAAACCAAGTGATTCTCACACCATTTACACACCCATTTTACCTACTTCATGTGTAAATCAACCCAAACAAACATAACCCGGGGTAACCATTACGCATTGGTAACATTTACATATGTAAATGTCAGCAAACAAACGACACCTAATGGCACCAATCAATTCTTCCATTGAAGAATATGAAGACTTCACCTCAACTTGCTTCTTAGGAGGCATTTTTTTAACAGAAAATCAAACTCTGACTAACCTAATGCGTAGATCTTCTCTTCACAAACATGATGGTAAAGACGGATATGAAATCTGACAACAGATGAGTTTGATATCGCAAAAATAAATCTTGGCCCTTTATCCGTTAAATCTGTGGTGACTAAAAATAGGCTGATCTAGAGATGATGTCAATGATGTTGAGATTGTTGGGCTTATGCACTGACCCGAACTATATTGGGCCTAACCTGGGCTAGTATCCAAGCCTAATCACATGTAGACAATGACAGCACATGAGGTCCTGCCTTCTTCCTTGTTCTTTGTGTCGAAGCAAAACAAAAGGGTTTGCTACTTTTGTTTGCTCAAAACTGGAGAGAAGCCATCTTCTCAAAGAAGATAGTAATGGCAAGAGAAATTCGATGATCAACAACAACCAATCAATGATGCCGATGGAACTCTTGAATGTGAGAAGGCTTTGGACGCAATATCTTCCGGAGTTGGCGTTTGGCGAATTCGATGAGGGTAGTGGGGCAATCCAATGATGCTGAAGGACGACGACGATGGATGGCAGTGGAGCTCAACGACGCACGGTGCTAGGTACCCTCTCTCTCTCTCTCCTTTTTTTTTTTGGTTTGGGTGTGGCGACGGGAGTTGAAGGGAACAAGGGATCTAGAGGTCGGGTTTTGGGCCATGGTGAGATGAGATTTCAATTAGGGGTAGGGATGGTAAGGTTGGCTAACGATGGTGTCGTTGGTAGGCTTCGGTCAATGTGGATGTGGTTTAGGGTTTTGGGACGATGGTCTTCGGTGTTGGAGATTAGAGATGGGATTGAGTTAGGGGGTGTTGCTGATTTAGGGTTTTAGGGAATCAGGGATGGGATGTGGGCTGAGGGTTTGGATTTTGGAAGTGAAGGGTGTTTGGGTGGGGGTATTGGTTGATGGGATTGGGTGGGGGTTTCAAATAGTTGGGATGGATGGTTTTGATATATATATATATATTTATATATATATTAGTAGTGCGTTGGTGGCGGGGAACAAGGCAGCGGATGGTTTCATTTGTGGTTTATGATGAGGATGAATGATGGAAGCAGGGAATGGATGATGGAAGGATGGATAGACTTTGATCGTTGACCGGAGAGTGATCAGAGCAATGTGGATAATCGCTCTGATACCAAATTGATGCAGACCCTTGGGTTAGGACCTATGTAGAGTGCCGGAGCACGTGTCTAACGACACTTTGAATCGTCAAAAAGACTTTGATACACGAGAATGCATGTCCAGGGATAAAACCTACAATTCTATTCAATAATCAAAGTCTAAAAAATAATTCACTGCAATGCAATATAAATAAGAAAGCAAACTTAATGCCTAAGAAAACCCTAATCTATTAATAGAAACCTCCCTAATAATGCAATTAGAAAGTTACTTATAAACTAACATAGTCCTAATCTAATTTGAAAGGGGACCACTTGTGGGGCCCATATTGCACAATTTAGCTACATCACACACTGAGCAAATTGTAAGGTTTTTTCCTTTTGTGGGCGGCTTTAGTGACATACTGGATCACTTCACTGCGTGGCCTGGCTAGATCTACCTATATGTGTGAAAGTTATGTTGACCTACGTTTGAGATGGTTGCATGATCCCCTTTTGTAAGGAACTATCTCCTTAAAGATAAACTGGCCTTCACGGATTATGTGAAGATTCAGCATCTCCCAAAGAATTATCATTGGAGTCCCTTTCAATGAATAGCTTACTTGGAAAATCTTGAAAGAAGAATTCCTAAACCCGCTCTTGTTACCATCTCTTCAACTTAAATAGCATTCATGTGTCCTTAGAGCCTGAGTTGTAAATGTCTAGATGATGGGCCCATTTTGATTTCAAAACAAATCTCTGATGTGAGAAGTGTAACAGTTGCATCTAGACAATAGGAGGTTTTTTTTTTGTTTTGTTTTGTTTTGTTTTTTGAGCTTTTTTATAATTTAATGTGTCTTTTGACAGGTGGTGATAGTTGATGATGGGAGTAATGATAGGACACCCAAAATAGCTTTTGATTTTGTAAGGAAACACACAATTGATGTTGTAAGGGTTATTCTTCTTCGAAGAAATTATGGAAAGGGTGAAGCGATTAGAAAAGTGAGTTTTCTTCAATTCTTACATCTTATAATTTTATCCAATTACCAATAGAAAAAAGTTCATCAAACTGCTCATTATTCTTCATGCACTGCCTCTTTTTGAGGCATTCACATGCTTTAGATGCTGGGATGAAAAGGGATCCCCAAATACCCAGATGATCCAAATTAACATAGAAATTGGGATCACCATCATCATCGGAGCCTTGTCCCAACTCCCAACTATGTTGGGGCCGGCTACATGAATTATGTTTCTTCATTATCCTGGGCCAAATCCTCGGAGAGGTTAACATTAAATTGTGTATGGGTTCAATATTTGGACCTATTTCTAATTTGGGTTTGAGCTTGGGTCCACTGCATGAACTTGCATAAAAATCTGGGTCTGGTTTGGGTTCACAATTTCAAACCTGATGACCTGAATACTTGATGCCACATGCGTGTCTTACATTTAGAAATTTATATTAAGTATCTAAAATATATGTATAAAATCTTGGTATTAGTGTATTTGGGCCTCCATTCGGGCCCTCTACAGGGCCTTTATTATGGTCTGAGTCTGAGTTTGGGCCTTTTGTTTAAATTTGGGTGAGTATTGTAACTTGTGCCTGAATTGGTAATGGGTCTCTGTTGTTAATTTGGACTGGGACCAGGTACAGTATGGGCCTGATCCTATCCCAATTTGTTTTCATCCCTATTCACTCAGATGTTAATTATTGCTCAGTTACAACTTTGATCAAGGTTTAGGGAAATCTAACATCAGCTGGTGGTTTCAGAATCTCTAATGAAGAATATCCAGCGGGTTGCACTGCACAATGGTGA
The DNA here is from genome assembly GCA_037013555.1 of Sextonia rubra. Taxonomy (NCBI): domain Eukaryota; kingdom Viridiplantae; phylum Streptophyta; class Magnoliopsida; order Laurales; family Lauraceae; genus Sextonia; species Sextonia rubra. The sequence goes on from JASUAD010000001.1 coordinate 132,316,422, forward strand.
CATGGCCTGGACCATTCATTTATTGGGTGCATTCCACTGGATGGACCGAGGGCCAGAAATTATATGACTTGGATGAGTAATCTAATAGTTAATATAATTTTATCAATGATGGTTTTCTTTATGATCCAAGTGCCACCTGGAAAGGTCCAAACTGTGAACTGTTGTGTCTGATGTCTTGTTTAGATGCAATGCTTCAGACCTCCTACTATGGGGCTAAGTTAGATTTCCATCTGTGATGCCCAGATAGACGAAGGATAGACATGCCTTGGATATGGCAGGGACTTGGATTTGAGACATAAAAGATGAAGTATTGATACAATTTAATGTTCTGCCTATTTTTTTTAAAGTATTTGTGTATGATAGATTTTGACATGCTTTAAGGCTGTTGGGAAGTGTCCTATTAGCTAGCTTTTTGTGTCATAGTTTTTTTTACTGTTGGAGACAACAGTTGATTGTATTTGATTCTGTGGAAGCATTGTAAAACAGGGAATGCTTCACTCCCGTGGTGAACTGCTTTTAATGCTTGATGCTGATGGGGCAACAAAGGTTACCGACCTATCAAAACTTGAATATCAGGTTTGACTCAGCAACAGACACCCACCAGATTGCATTTTTGCATTCTCAACTCATATAAAAAAGGTTTAATCATAAAAAGTGATGTAAATCATTTTCACATGGTGTCCTGTTTCACACATCTCATCAGAATATTGTTAATATGATTTTCTGCTTGTTCTATAGACATGATAACGAGCAGACTATAAACTTGCCTGCTGCTGCTTCTGCCAGATTTGCAAGTTAGCTGAGAAGGGACTTCAGTCAGGAGCTGGAGCAAGTAGCAGTTTAAGTCCAACGATTTCCAATGTTGCAGTTGCTGCATTTGGTTCTCGTGCTCATCTTGAGAAGCAGGCTCTCGCTACGGTTTGTTTTGGTTATTTTATCCGTCTTTATTAGTGTGGCTAGAGGTGGCAAATGGGTTGGTTTGGCCCAATGCCGGTCAGGATAGCAGCGGGTTCAGGTTGTCCACCCACAACCCGCACCCAAATAAGGGTCAGGTTGGCCCGCCAGAACCCGCATTATTCCCTTGAATACTGTAGTTCTCTCTTTTCCTTTTTCTTTTTCCTTTTTTTCTTTTCAAAGTTGATTCATAGATTGTATTATTTTAAAGAAATAAGACCTTATGTTTTTCAATTAAAGCCCTTAACCACTACACCATCAAAGTTTTTTGTGCAAAAATTTATTCAAACATGTTTAAATAGATATGTAAAGGTCAACTTTAGCTATTAAATGCAACTACTTTAAACATTGACTAATAGTTTGAGTTTATTTATGATGTATTTATAAAAGTAGTCACACGTTAAAATATTAAAACCTATAAATATAATTTTTATTATCTTTTAATGCTTATGTATTGAACTTTAAGCACCGGTGGTTAAGTTTTTAAAATAATCATTATCCATGATTTTCTATGTACTTATTCATTTTATGATAATCATTATATTATAAAGCTAAATCCAAGCAAATATACAATATAGGGAATTGATAAAACATAATAATAAGCTATGATAATTTATAAGAAAATAATATTATTTATAAGAGATTAAGCTGATAGAGCTTTATGGTTGCAAATGCAGAAAAAAAAAAGTCAATACTATCCTAAGAAAATCATATCTTATATTATTTCTAATAATTCCTTATGGAATTCACATATCTTATATTATTTTTAATAGTTCCTTATGGAATTAAATATAAATATAAAATATTATATGCGGGTCATGCGGGTTAAACCCGTTTTTCTGCATGTTAGAAAAACCTAACCCATGCCCGACCCATCTTTTATGCGGGTTGGGTTATGTGGGTCGGGTTGATGGGTCGGGGCCTCATTTTGCCACCTCTCAGTGTAGCAGTGGGCTAGGCTTCGGTTGGGTCATGCGGGGGCTGCAATAGGCTTATTTATTTATGTCAAGGGCTGGGCCTGATGTGCAACAGCGATGCAGGCATGGAGCTAGTCTTAGCTGGGTGAAATAACAAAAAATTGGAAAACCTTTTTCAGGTCCAGCTTCTTCACTGTCTGGAAATTCAGGTCCACTGCCATAAAAATTAGTGCCAATTCCATACTCTGGCAGAATCTATTACTGGCACTACTCATTCAAAGTCTATATTGTTGGCACTTCCTTTTCTTAGAAGAGTTGCTTTTCACATTATGTTTCAGCGCAAGTGGTACCGAAATTTTCTTATGAAGGGTTTCCACCTTGTAGTCCTCCTGACTGCTGGTCCAGGAATTCGTGATACACAGGTAGTTTATTTGCATTTTCAATGACTATTTTTCTATTGATATTAAAGTTTAAAATGACACTGGATATGTCATCTGAGGCCTTGAAATTCAAAATAATGTTTGTTCGTTATCCTTGCTTTCAATGGTGATGTCCCTTACAGTGTGGCTTTAAGATGTTCACAAGGGCTGCTGCTCGGAAGCTTTTCACAAACATCCATTTGAAAAGGTATTTGGAGTGATTTGCATGCTAAGAGGTCCTTTTTCCTGCCTTACATGGCGGTATGCTCTTTTATTTATGCCTGATTTAATAGCCAAAAATAATAGTGACTTAACAAAATGTTCATGAGAAAATACTTGGAAGTAATCTTAAACTGAATAGAAGTTAAAAATCAAATCTTACAACCTTTTCTATAGTTGTTAAACAATGAGCCCGTGGCACAGTACAATGTGCTCATTATTGCAACCTTGAGATTGTGGGTTAGAATCATGTTACCTATCAAATAAAAAAAGGCAGACCAAGAGGCCATTTGGAAACTCTAGTTTAATTAGTAAGTGCTAATTAAATTAAGGTCTAAAAGAAAAGCTCTCATCATCATCATCATCATCATCATCAAAGCCTTGTCCCAACCATGTTGGGTCGGCTACATAAATTCTGTTTCTCCATTCCGTTCTATTTTGAGCCAAATATTTAGATAAGTTAAACTTCTTCAAATCGGATTCAGTGACCTCCATCAATGTTTTCTTCGGCTTTCCCCTACCTCTTGATAGGTCATTCACCTGTATAGCTAAACTTCTAAAATAAAAGCTCTAAAATAAAAGCTCTGATCTATAATTTCTAATTAGCAATTAGTCTGTTTGGTAAAATTATAAAAAAAAAAACTCTTATTTTAGAGATAATTGGGTCCTACCTTTAGGAATTGTGCTAATTGAGGTCTATCTTTTAGAAGTTACAATCTAGAAGCCACCATTTGCGTCATTTTAAAAATTTATGAGGTCATTTTCGTCCAAAACACTTATAAATTTTCCGTTGTCCACCTCTATTTGCTTTGGCTAAAAACACTCTTTTGAAAAAACAGCCCCCCTTAACTTATGTTTTTTAGGGGCAAAAGATCTAATTTGTAATGCCAAAGTCCCCAATAAAATAGCTAACACCCCCATCAAATTTACACCCTTTTTTGAAATGTAAACTGTAAACTTACTTAAAATTTTAATGTAGGATTAGAGTTTTCAGGTAATTGGTGTGCTTTTTTTTTTATGTTAAATTTTATACTCCATCAAACTTTTGTTAGAAGTGTACACCCCATTAGTTTGGGTCTGATTTGGCAACACCACATGCATCCACCCATCTGCATTGTGGAAAATCTGGTCAATTTACCAGGATTTTTGTTTCCCTTGGCAGTGAATCCACCCTCTTAGTTTTTCATTCTCAATCTTTTTCACGTATTTTTGTCCCTTTCAACAAAATAAAGATGGTTGGATGTGGCTTACTCTCCCATCAGTGAAAAGTAGCACAGTTTGAGTCCTACAAGGAAGAAAAAATAGAGAGAAAAAGGGTCACATTCCCTCCTTTTCCGTTCACATGGGGCATATAGATATTAAGCTCGACACTTGTGTTGATGGGTTATTTTAATGTGTGACCCCAACATGCCTAGAGAAGAATAATTTTAATAAGGCATAACATCTAGAACTCAATTTCTTGACATAGGGGAAAAATAATTGGTTTCTCTTCCTAACTTATCTCTTTTTTACTCTTATGTTTCAAGAATTCTCCTCAAACTCATATTTTTCTTATAAATTTGAATCTTGAGAAGCTGAAGAGGCTAAGAAACTTAACTAAATGCATTTTGTGCAGATGGTGCTTTGATGTTGAGATAGTCTATTTATCCAAACGTCTCAACATTCCTATGATTGAGGTATCCGTTAACTGGTCTGAGATCCCTGGTTCTAAAGTGCGGCTGACTAGTATCATACACATGCTTTTTGAGCTTGTTCTCATCCGTTTGGGCTATGGGCTTGGTATATGGAAAATCCATACATGAAGAGGGTTTGTTTCTGCCAACAGATCATGATGAAATCCACATTGTTTCCTTCTGAGGAAGTGAAGCAGTATGGAGGAGAAAATGGATGGATAACAGTTTTGCTGAAGTTCAACTCTTCATCGAAGCAGTTTTTAGGACCTCTGGATGCAATCTATCCAAATCATATTGATGCTGGCAATGTTCTTAAGATCATGAATGCCAACCTTACAGACATTGTAGTTATAACTTATCAGTCTAGAGATTACAAGATCCCCTCAGGGATATAAAGTGAGAGCTTTCACTAATCAACTTCTCATACTGCATTTTTCAGTGCTGCAAGGTTGATTCATTTGAACATGAGATGATTACAGTTAATGATTTTAATCGGAAGCTTTTGTTTTTAACTGAATGGGCTTGAAGATTAAAGCAACTGTAAGAGCACAGCTCTGCCTAGTTGTGCCATTATTTATCTAAATGTATTCTACTTTGTTGCTTGCATTATCATTAAGTACTTGTGCTACTTATATACTCTGCCATAATTGAATTAACTCCGTTCCTTTTTCCTGTCAACATTGGTGCCTTAACCTGCTATAGGATTACTTTGTTACGGAAGCATTTTCATTGTGTTTATTGTCCATTAATTCTTCTTTGCAGTGGACAGTTGAAAATTTTTATGCGCACGGTACAAAAGTAAGGAACAATATGTTCAATCTAATGGTGAATGTCACATTGATTGACTAGTTGTGAAATTTTTTGTGAATGGTTTGGATCCATGTAAGCCCCATGTTTCACATTTCACGAGGATGGAGTCCATGTGGGTGGGCATACTTTAATTTAGGTGTGTCGTGTACGGATGCAGATGTAGAGGGGAGATGAATTGTGGGATGGATGGTTAAAATCTTTTTGTGGAGAGGATGGTTAAAATCTAGAATTGGATTGGGTCAAATCCACTGTATCTATCAGAGTTTATCTAGATGAGTGTTCGCGAGACTTGCCCAGGTTTCTTGATGACTTTATGGGTTGAGTTGAGCTTCCAAAGTTTTTCAACTTGGCTTCATAACTTTAGCCTGATCCAAAGTCTTTCAAGTCAGGATTTTCATACACTGAAATTCCCCGCTTGACTCACATGTTTCGAATGAAAGGCATAGCCCGAGATTAACACAATTACCAAATGAAAATTTCAAGAAACAGTAGAGAAATTCCCAGCTTTACTCACATGTTTCTAATAAAAGGCAAAGCCCGAGATTTAACACTGAAATTCCCAGCTGGACTCACATGTTTCTAATAAAAGGCATAGCCCGAGATTAACACAATTACGAAATGAAAATTTCAAGAAAACAGTAGAGAAATTGGACAAAGTATAATCATCAAGAAGTAGCAAAACGCAGTTTCCCAAACTCAGAGAAGAAATAGATTTATCCTATATTCAAAAGCTGATGTCCAATTGGTGTGACTTATGTCGTGTTGAATGGCGAATCTAAGCATCGGTCAGATATCACACCCAAAACAACATGTGTTTGGAAGCCGGATAAATATTTAGTTGAATTGGATAGCTAATACCACTCAACCCATCCAATGGTATTATAGCATAGGATGTGACTCCATTTATCTCATAGATAATCCAATTTGATATTTGGTTGCGTCCGGATAAATGGAGACAAGGACCACCCCCCCCTCCACAACACACACAACCTCAAATCCAACCCAAATTATCCCACCTCCCACATGGGATTATCTAAGCCAAAATACTATGTATTAATTTATTGTAGTGTCGAGATTAGAATAGAGGGCACTAAAAATACAAATAAACAAGAGATAAGTGAGACAGGATGTAAAAAGTTATTTATCCTCCCCTTATCTGGCTTCCAAACACAAGGCCTCTGCAGGTACTCCGTAAGTAACAGACATTCCCATACAAGCTACAACAATTAATAAAGGATTTTGCAGGCACTCTCTCATCGCTAATTAACATACATACCCATACCAACTACATTAATTAATTCCAAAAAACCCCATTGCCATCTATCATGATTGTTGTCATTGAAGGCTTATCATATCCATTCTTCTATGGATCTGTAATATAAATCTAAAAGCCATTTGAATGGATACGTGCATGCCCAATATAAGCGCTCAAGTTAAAAATAGAAGAGGATGGGCATTGGTGCAAAGGTACGGTTGATCCATTGCAACTTGGGCATCATGTGTTCAAAATGCAGAAACATCCTCTCCGCTTGCCTCGATCTATTGTGAAGAATCCCATTGGCTCAAAGTAAACATTTTTACCTCGAAAACCCCACCCAGGAAGTATTAACTTGCCACTCTGAAACCATTTGAAACTTTACACCTGAAAATTTTAAATCCTTCACCTTTCAGTAACATTGAAGGCATAATTGTTCGATCAAATTGATGAAATGCATGGGCACAAAATCTAGCCACTATTCAAGACTTCCAAATACTAATACAAAAATAAAATCTGGCTCTTGAGATCTGGGGATCTTTCTCATTTTATGGACCAATCTACCATCATCAATAATACAAGAAGCAAAAGAAGATGAATATTGAAAATGATGCAGATGATGAATGTCCAAGATGCAGCAACCAGCCAAACATAGGAAGATACTCTGACCAAATCTCAATTTATTACTCAACAAATCCAGAAGAATACAACCATCCTATCACTCAAACAACTTCCTTTCCTTGGTTATCACTGACGTAACAACAACATACAAGCATATTCATTTTTTTTATCAGCTGTACAGGATATAAATAATGGCAAATACACTATCACTGACATAACAAAATCACAGGGCAAAACGAATGTAAGTGAAAATAAGAGCTAATGCTTACAGGTGCCTGCAACTTCAAATGTAACTTCATCTAACAGATCATCTAGTATCCACTCTTCAAACTCGAGCCCCAAACGCTCAGCTTCTGCTTGGAGATGCATCCATCCATCATTCTTTGCAAGATCTCTGGCCACAACATACTCCAATGAAGGATGCAATTGTGGATGTGAACTCAGGTGCCAACTGATGCTGGCCCACACCTCTTCAAGTACATGGTATCCTACCGGTATCGGCCGTGTGTTGGAATTGAAGCACAAGCGCCATGGGCAAGATGTGAATGATCTCTCATAGATTTCCAGTAAGACTTCGTTGATCAAATCAAACAGAAGCTGGTGATCAGAACTAGTGCCTGCCTCTGGCTCTGGAATGTCGAGCTTGTGAGGTGAGCCCTCTACTTCATCGAACAATAAGGGGTCCACAGGCTGGTCAGGGGAATGCCATGTCCCGAGTAACTCATCGCCACTGAAGCCAGACATCTTCAGAACATCCCTCACATAGTTGAAGTAGGCATCATCTTTTCCATCCACTTGGACATGTAGAACATTGGCATCTGTATGTGTACATGAAGTTTCTTCCTCATCAATGTTTGCTTTGATCTCCAAACTGTCAGGGGCATTTGTGCTGGTCTGATCTTGGAAGTTGGCAAAGTGATCTAACCCATTCAAATTGGTGCGCCTTGGTTTTATTTCTGAGCCCTCCGCTGTCAGCAAAATTGAATTATAAATATACTTCATCCCCACTAATTGAACTATAAACATTTGTAACTGGCTTATAAGAATCTGCATATATGGGTTCAAATGGAAGTGTATCCATTAATAGAATTTAGGATGAGTTCCATAATTGGTTGAGATCTATTCTTAGAAAGGATGCTTATAAACTCACTGAATTTGAAGAAGATTGTGATTAGAAATCAAAGAGCATAAAACACTTTTCTCCTAATAGTGGTGTTGATTGTTGATATTGGTACAAGATGCATTGAAAACTATCATCTTCTAGATCACAGCTCAAAAGAATTTAGCACTACGTTGTCAAACCAGGTCATCACTTTTTTACTTAGTGGGAATAGAAGCATGTTTATGAACCAGCTTGGCAACTTCTCCCACACCTGGTCTTCTGTTTTTTTATCATCCAAAGTCAATATTGATGATTGTGCTAAACTGCTGATACCATTTGAGGCAGAACATGCAGAAAAGCAGTATCTACCAAATTGTGTCCAATTTCCCTCCAGTATTCTGCCAAACTATTAAAACAATTTCTGCCTTGTCTAGATCCAAACTCACCATACAGATGAAAGACAAGGTAAAAAATAATAATATTTGACAATATAGAATGAGATACTGAACATACTAGTTATACGAATTCAGAGTGATGTGACACATTGGATACAAAAAAGTGAAATCTTAAGCTGAGTTTCCTACTAGTAAAATCTTGACCCACATGGTTGTCTAATAGGCTAGGCCACGTCAAATGGTTTAGGCATAATGGAACAAGGCTGACTTTTCCAACCTCAATCTGGATGCAACCCAAATTAAAATGGTTGACATAATTCTGGCAGAAAATGGTTAATGTTTTTCATTCTGTCATGCATTTTGGGTTGTAGAATACTGTTTTCTACCTTTCAATGCAAAACTATTACCAGTATCAATGGCCAATATTAATTAGGGGCATAAGAGAAAAAAAATGTCAAATCAGCATCCTACCAAAAGGGTTCGTTTGGATCCCTGTATTTCTCAATATTTCTGGATATCAGAAGGCTTAAGGAATTTTCTTTTGTCCATTTTATTTCATTTTTTTTTGTTTGTTGGATAAACAAGGTGGAAATATTGGAACCCTAATACGCGGGTTTCTCTCATCCAGATTAAAAAGTATGTATTTGCTGATTCCACTGGTAAGGGAACTACAGAAGATCCAGGAAATCTTCCAGTTAAAACAAAAAAAAAAAAAAAAATCTATGGCAGAACTCAGCCATTCCAGTTCAGGGGTGTCAGATATCTACAGAATTAGAGATTTCAATTATTCTAGAAATGCAGGGTTCCAAATGTGCTCTGATGTTAGTGCCTGCGAAAAACCATTGAGTCCTTCTAGAACACTGCTTTGGTGTAAATCCAAACACAAAATAGATACCTAATCTTGTAGTTTGAATGAACAACTCACCAGGGAATGACTTAAGAAAAACACTGGAACACAAGAAGAAGAAATTACCTTCTGAGACAGAAACCTTGGTAGGACTCATGATATCCTCTGGGATACATGAGTTGAGGACTGGTACTGGACTTGCTTGGGTCACCTCATAACTGGCATTCTCCATGGGCCTAGTCTCCTGCACATGGAATGGAGCATCAATATCCTTCCTCATTGTTGAATTCTCACTAATACCAATCTCTTCGGCACTTAAATAACCATCAGTATCCAATATCAACCTCTCTTGATCACCATCTAATGAACCACTTATGTTTTCCACATAGTTCTCCTGATTCTCAGTTTCTTCAGAAGGACCTAACTGCATGCACTTCTCTGTATTTAGTAGTGTATCTACTGGCTTTTGATCAACAAGACTATAGCTCTCAACATCTGCGTTGCAATCTTCAAGAACCCTACTCGGTGTTCTCCTATGAAGCATATCATGAGGCACATCAATGTTCATATATCTACCCAAAAAATAAGATCCACTTTCGGGCATAGAGAAAATCCGTTGGAAGGTTCTTGATGAGGGCCTATCCTGCAAATTTCCATCTTCATTTGCCAACTTAAATCGCTCAGAGAGGTGCTCTTTAGTGTCTTTGCTTGAAATAGACTCAAGCAACTGAGAATATTTTTCTAGCGACTCACTGAGAGAGGGAGTTCTTCTGATACGGGTAGGTGCACCCTTGGCACAGGTGGAAGTGGCAATGTTGCTATTGTAACCACCTTTTGCATTATCTCTACCATCGTTGAACTTATCCACCTTTGCATTCTTGGAAGCCTTCCAGCCATAAGGAATTCTATGGAGAATTCCATCCATGGAAATCCGAAGTCGCTCCTTTCTGCTCTCTTTAATTGCATGCTTTATCCGTTGCTTGATGTCCTTGAAACGATTCATAACTGTTCCACTTTCTTTCTGTTTTTTAAACTCATGGGGTGAACTTGTTACAGTCAAACTGGTTCCAACTTCAGCAGTTTGAATAGCTTTTAGTGGCACAGACTCTGAATAGCTATCCTCTCTTCGAGCAGCAGCTGTTGTCCCAGCTTGTGACTTACCTTCTAGCTTTGCAAAAGATTGAATTTCCTGTTGCTTCTTATTGAGTTTGATAAGGCTGCCAGCCCTTCTAGCTGCAATCTCAGTTGCTGGAAATGACCCACACTTGGTTAATAGTGCCTCTGGATTAGAATTGCTTCGAACATGCTTTGCCAGTATGGAATTTGGGTGTTTTAGAATTTTTAAAAATAATTCCCGGTTCTCATTAAATACATTTATTGCATCAGAAAACTCTTTGGGTGGTTGGAGTGAGAAATCTCTTCTAGACCCCTTACCATCCATGGGCTTCTGCTCTAAGAAGGTTTCATTCTCTTCATCTACGTTCTCTTTAACAAGTGCTTGCTTTTCAACTAATTGATGCCCAAGATGATCAATTTTGTTAGGATCCAAGTTGTCCCTTGACCAATTCAGGGTTCCCAACATCTCCGATCGTTTGTTGAAAATAGTTTGCTCTTTTGGGTATTTTGGCACAAGTAGATTTCTGTTGTAAGTACTTTTCTCATGTGACTCAAATTCAAATTCTGGATTCTTACAAAGTGCAGTCTTTCCATCGGGAACATAGCCCGTACACTCCAAATGATGGATAGAATCTGTACGCATCAACTGTGTAGGGAAAGCATGGATTCGCTGCTTTTGCTCCTGTTCCTTGGAGATTTCTTCAGCAATTAGTGTTTTAATATGCCTCTTTCCAGATTTTTTCCTTGTTGAGGTGGTCACTTTCTTCCCCTTTTCAATCTGATTCATTTTGAATGCAAACAATCAAATTACAGACCTGAGAATAGAAACAAAATCCAACATAGCCACAAGTTTATATCTATCTATCCATCTTTTTTTTTAATCAGTTAATTAATAGTGAAGACAATACATTGTTTTCATTTTGAAATCAAATGTATCCATCCACCATATATCCATAGCCAATTGACAATAAATACATAAATTCCAACTAAGTACACAACTCTGAAAGCAATTCTTGTTGGAACTCTTAGGCTGCCCCCAACCACCATAAAATATGACAATGAGTTCCAATAGTACTCCATTTCCAACAAAAGAATGCTGACTTTTTTTTTTTTTTTTTTAAATTTAGGAAGCACAAATGAACTTTATAGGAAGCAACTAAAACAAAGTTATGTCAAACGGAGAGAAATCCCAAATACAATTGAGGACTTAAAGATCTTGGCTAGGTGATATACTTTACTGCTCCACCCCCTTGGAATATTTGACAAACTAGCCAAGATAACAGTGTGCAATTCTCTAAAACATCAACGAAATCATCAAGCCACAAAGAAAGCGGCATTTGGAGAAACCAACAATAGTATGTGCAAAGTATTTCAGAGCATTGGAAATTTTGCTTGATGAAGAAAAGGTAGTTATGGATATTGGAAGAGAGAAAGGATGAGAAAACACCTCCTTTTAATGTCAGTTCAGATTACTTTTTCTTCTAAAGACAAGGTCACTCAAGAACCTTGTAATGCCCCTGTTCAAGATTCAGGCAGTTCTCCAATCAAGTGGCACATGTGCTTTGAATGTGGACTACTGGAGAGTTTTTTCCCTAACCATCCATTTTCTTGAACAAATCTACTGGATAGGCTTAACTTTTGGGGCTGAAACGTTCATGAGAGCAACCACCTTATATCTTGAAGCTCATGAATGTGTCTGGCACATGTGGCTGTTGGTGGATAATTCCATGTAAAAATTTGTGATATTGACTTAACTCTTGCTGTTTGAGTAGAACAGGTTTATATTGGTTAAACATCAAGAGCATGCAAGAAAGATGACTCAACATTAACTTACATGATGACCACCCCCTTTCACATCAGCACCATGTCCTTCACCAGCTGCTCCAACAATTTTGACACCTATAAATATTTAATTGTTAAAGGGTGAGTTCACACACAAATGGGAAATGTATACTGCACCATGTGTGGCAGATTCAACAAAAGAAAAAAAAAAAAAGAATGCAAATATGTCTGAAGTAGGAAGAGGCAAAGAGCACATAGGACCTCTCTCTCTCTCCCTATATATATATATATCATGAAAGATAAGAAGGATCTGATATATATATATATAATGAAAGATAAGAAGGGTCTGACCACAGTTCAGTCTACCAGTTTTTTTAGTGCAAATAAAAAAGTCAAACAAAATAGTTTGAATATAACAAAAAAGAAAGAACTTTTACCCTCACATAGTTTTTCTCCAAATTAGGTGGTTCCTGTTTTGTTGATTCACACTCTGATTCATGTTGTCCCATCCAACTTTAGGATGGAATGTAGTAAAATAGGTTTTCTTAACTCCATCCGCAGAAGAAACATGTCAAATGAAAAGAACGGAAAATTTTTAAAAGTAAAAGCTCAGACAGTCTTTTGTTCTATAAACATTACCGGTATGTATTTGGTCATATCAAGGCACACACCAATATAATGTATTAGTGACCCCCAAAACTTGATATGATCGTGTTGACTGAAATTGTGTACGGTCAAAGGGTTGGAAGTTGACAAAGTGGTTCATATTCTTTCTTCTTCTTCTTCTTCTTCTTCTTCTTCCTCTTTAAAATTTTAAATTAAGAACCTCTTGTAGAAAAAAAACAAATATTTAATTGACACTAAAGAAAGACTCTGGCTTTACCAGTATTTGTAACAACCTCTTTGTAGGAAAATGTTGGTCTCACAAGTGCTTCAGAGAAAAAAGAAAGCTGTCTATACAAGCTTCAACTGATTTGCATATTCTTTTTAAACCTAATGATGAATCAAAGCCCTGCTCCAACTATGTTGGGATCAGCTATATGAATTTTGTTTCTCTATTCCAATTTATCCCAAATGAAATCCTTACAGGTTGCACTCCTTCTTATCTATCCTTTATCCACGTCTTCTTTGGCCTACTTATTCTTATTGGTGGGCCATCAACCTGTATAGAAATTTTTGTCTTCAACAGCATATGTTGGACATGCATGAACCATCTCAAACTTTTTTTCCTTAAACATTTGTTTAACATAATTTTTTTCTTCTTCAAAATAGATCAAAATCTTCAAAGTGTGTTGTGAAAATCCGAGAATTTTGTTAACAAGCAATGGCAATATTCTTTAATTTGTATTTCCCAAACAGCTTATGAAGTAAGACCCACTGGTTATTGAGTTGGCAAAAAAAAAAAAAATTTAAGAAAGTACTACCATAATGGTAGAAACATAAGTAAAAGAGAAAGTAAGTTCAAATTAACATGACACAGATTCCTTACCTCCAGCTTGCCTTCCACCCCTAAGTTTCTTGTCTGGCAGTGTCTTTTTGGTATAAAACCGATGAGGAAAAAGAAAAATATGAAAAAAGCCCCACATGCAACCGGGACGATTTCCCTCAAATGGAACATTTGAGTAGTTGCGTTGCAAGTGTGTTTCCATCTTGATGGGACGCTAAGCATACTTCAAACCTATTCAAGAAATAAAAGAAAATCATTTCAGCTGTTCTGTTGAAACTCCACAAATTAACCAGACACCCAGAACTGATGTAGATAAGTTGTATTTCCTGTGTCACTTTATCTTCAATAACTTCAAAGCAAACCCACTTTACCCTTGCTGAAATGACTAAATATTTCAATTGAACCATCTGAAGATACTGCTGGATAAAACTGATAGAGTTACTAAATCATAATTATGATCATCATCTAAGCTTTATCCCATCAATCTGATGTCATCACAAAGCGCCTTGTTGCAGACTCTATTTAACTCATTCAAACAAACACTTGGGTGATACCAAATGAAAAAAAAAAAAAATGAAAATTATTACTCAATTTCATTATCTAATACTAAAACTCACCTCATGCATCCACTTCCCCAATAAGAAAGCATATGGGCATCACCAATTGTACAAACATCAATTCAATAAAAAAAAAAAAAACAGAAAGGTTCATAGATTCCAATAATCATAGCAATCAAACAGAAGAAAACCCATTCAAAAACAGAAAGAAAAAAGCAACCGTCTTGACCCCATCATCAAAACCAAACCCATACAAGAGACAAAAACAAGAAGAACAAAAACTCAAATACCTCATCAGCAATCACAGTCAAGTTCCCAAATACGTTCATAATCCAAAGTCTATCAGAAAACTAGATTATGAAGAAAAACACCCGCAAGATCGTACCTTTCCTTTCTATAATCCAATTCGGAACAACCCCAGAAAGAATAAAGAAGAGGGAAGAGTGTTCCTGTTTCTCAACCATTTCCCAAGCTCCTCAGTTGCAGAGAAGAAGAAGAAGAAGAAGAAGAAGAAGAAGAAGACGACGACGACGACGAAGAAGAAAGAGATTGCAGTAACGTGTAAGGATGGGTAGACAATAGATTCAACACGCTCAGCACGCGACTCTCTCTCTCTCTCTCTCTCTCCTCTTTTTTCCCGCGAAGTGCTGCTAACTGCCTAATGGGTTGTATCTTTATGGGAATTTTCAGCGGTGGGATGGTCATACATGACCGTCAATTTCGGTGGGCCACACCTTGTAGACTTGTAGCAACAAGATCACATCTCTTGTGGGGTCTATTAAATACAACTTTGTGCTTATCTCTCTCTCATTTTTTTTAATCTCCTTTTCACCTTCTATTCTAATTGGCTGCTGGTACAACTGCTACCAGTGTGAAGTACAATACTAAACATGCAGGATTGACTCAGCGTGACTCGGTCAAGACATTTTGACTGGAAATCAACCTTTTTATTTATTATGCTTTTTAATGGCCAGTGCAGATGATTCACTTACAAGATCCAAAGTCCTTTGCAAGAAACTGAAGCCAGAGTGATTCTTCTGTGCTTTCATTATGGCTAGAGCAAATGGCTCACAAAATCTTATCATTTTGGATATTTTGGAGTTTGCCAATTGGTTTAGTCGGGTTGATTCCGAATTTGTTCTTAGAAATTGTAATTGGGCAGCTTATGCATTAGCTAAGTTATGTTGGTTGAGTGACACTGATTTTGCTTGAGCTAAGAACTTTGTGGATTGGCATCGGAGTTGATCATTCCTTGTCATTTTAGCCGGCGTGGATTTGGCATCGACTTAAAAAGCACAAATTCAATTTCAAATCTAGCTTCGTAATAAGTGTGAAGTGAATTAGCATTATTTATTGGATAAAAGAGCTTTGGAGTAAATCTTTTAAATATACAAATGAAACTATTGAGTGTCATATGATTAGAGCTAAGCATACTCTTAAATATGAATATAACTTAAGCTATATAGGCCCTTCAAATTTATATATGTTTTTAACATGTGAATATAATTATGTTAGGTCTAGACGTTTAGATAAGAACTTACTGAGATCTGATTCTAAATTCAAATATCCCGAATCCTATATGGATGGATCTGGGTCAACTTATATTCAAAAATGGGTTCTACACCTGCTTTTTTTGGAACTGGATGTTTTGAATACTCATAAAGTGGGATATCCATTGGCAACCATAATTGGAACAGTGCAGCTTGGGCTCAGTATGACTCAGTTGCCTCACATCTTACTTGTTTGGCATGCTACTTGTGCTAGTCATTTATACTGGTTTGTGGGACATTGGACTTGTGTGGTCTTCACCACCGTAGGTTCAGAGTAGTCGTCATCCAAGGAAAGATCTTTGGATGTCCAACCTTTCAAAATTTTCTGGTCGCTTCAAACCTCCTGAGTTTTGACTCGACCAGGTCAGAGCAATCATAATCACAGTCAATAGTTGCGGGTCGTGCGAGTCACTAATTCATATCGCCCGAGTTAAGACTAGGTTTGATTTTGCGTTTTTAAACACTGCCCCAATCGCCTTAGATCACTCAAAGATGGGCCCTACATGCATCGAACGGACTGCTGATAAAACTGATACATTTGCCTAGTGCAAGGGAGCATAAAAGTACACTTTGCATGGGATTGTTGAATCAGGTGGACCCCACGTTGCATCTTTGTCAAAAGCTGATCATAGGCCTGAAGGAATCCTACTTCCTTTATACATGTACTGAGAAGCACCTTCATCAACATGGTTATAGTGCTGACTTGGTCAACCACATGTTATCATCTGCTGTGGGGGCCTACCATATGATCAAAGTGGAATCTGTTGTAGGTGGTGGATGGAGTACAATCATATCCGTGTAATCATTAGCTTGTAATATTGGATTTAGAAGTTGGGCAGTTTGGCTTTTTAAGAGATTTTTTACCACACCCATATGCTAAATTAGAGTGTCTTTTGTTTTTTTTTTTTAGTTTAAAAAAAAATCTGGGTGTCATCCAAGCATTGTAAAATTTGGTTCATTTTCACTTTTGTTGCACCTTCACAAACGGGTCCGAAAAAATCAAATTAATAAAATTCTATCTATTCATCAGAAACTATACAGAAAATCACATTGCGGATTACTCAAAAATTACTAAGTTATGCACTTGTTTGTGTGAAGAGAGGATTCCACACTTCATGAATTTTTGTTTTTGTAGGATAGAAGAATTATACAGCACTCTTATCCCTTTCAAAAGAAAGCAAAATCATCTCTAATAAGGAGAATGGTTCATTTCTCTCTATATTTTTCACAAAACAACACAACAATGGGTTGAAAGTAAAATAAGAATGATTTAGTTCTCTATCCTTACTGCTTGTCACTTAAGTTTGTTTGTGCAAAAAGGAGATTTTCCCTCCATTTATATTTATTTCCATGGGAAACATGAATCTTGCATTCCTACAATTTTCCTGGTAAATCTAGATCCTCTCTATGAAAGAAAATTAATTTATTTTTTCCTTTTTGGTAAGAGAAATGTATCGCACTAAATAATGGAACTATAGAAATTTAGAACAATATTTCCCTCGCTAATGGGGAGTGCTATTGTTGCACAAAAGCACCTTAGCTTCATATGTGGTGATTTAGTAACTATACTTGAGAAAGATGTCTATATATATATAATTGCAAGTGTCCTAATGAAATAAAAGAATACATTAACGTTAAAAATATTTCTTGTACTAGAAAATAGATTTTAAAAATAAATTCAAATGAACTAAAAAAAAACTAAAGAGTAAGGAATCTAAAATGATTCAAATAGAAATTTGACAAAAAGAAAAAGTTTATGCTCTTCCTATTCTTGTCATTTTTTTCACTTGATAGCTTCAATTTTCCGCTTTCTCTTTTCTTTTATCAAATTTAGGTTGATAAAAATAATAAACCTCTTAAATATTTTCACATTTTCCACTTCACTCTTTTCTAAAGTTCTTTTGGTCAATAAGTGTCTCTCTAAATTCTTAAATATAACAATGTCTAAAAGAACACTTTCTCATTGCTAGTGCTAGGTGGGATACTGACTCAGGCCTTGTCATGAATCTTTGTGTGCTTTAGTGGTGAAAACCCTTGGGAACTCAGCTGTGAATACTTGGATTTTTAGACAACGAGGGGATTCCCATCTCTCTTAAATAAAAAATCTCTAAGAATTACACCTGCAAATATTTTCTCCGTCTACAAGTCCCCCACCTCTTGACTAACTGGGAATATAACCATGTGAGTTAGATATTGATCCAAACTCCCATATGAGTCTGATGTTGATCCAAACTTTGATGCTCTTAGAATTTGATCATAATCAAGACTCTACAAAATAGGACTGACTTTCATAGGGAGATTACCTTGGCATTATCGGACCAACGATTTTTAATTGAAGGGTGCGGATTCTAATAAGTAGTTTGGTTTTGGGAACAAATTAAAAAATTTTATTTGAATTTTAAAGGTAAACTCATAATTTTTATTTTATTTTTTGTAATGAACCTATAATATTTATATAAGATTTGAATACGTACCACCGTCTGGCAAGTGTGAGTGCACCAATGTGTCTCCTCTTAAAGTCCACCCTTGGGCAGCAAGCGTAACTTCTCAATCTGACGTCGACCTACGTGGCCTCACACAACTACGAATATCACAGGGGATGAATGATTTTGACATTGATTGTGAACCAAATATCAGAATGAGCAGATGAGATCAATGTAAGTTGCAACACACACATGAAGACAAAGGGGACATCATTTTTGAGTCATCATGACATTCAAAATCAAAGATTTTTCAATATTCTGAATTTTTAATACTGTTTATAAATTTAAAGCTAAAATAAATCAGGTTGATAGACCCGATACAGGACACTTATTGGTGACAAAGTTCTGTACCAATTCTCTAACCCTTGCTTGTAATCCAGGATCTTAATACTCAATACCACTACTAACATGGTTAAAAAACACAGTTTGAACCTTGCAAACAGCCAGTGGGAATTCATTATGTGAAGGCCAACATAATTCTAGAACCCCTTGTTATCATTTCATTACTGGGTTGTGCTTGTTAGGATTCGGATCAAGCCTATATGTAGAATTTGGAATCTGTATGGAATCCTGACACCTGAATCTAACCGGGAACTCGGACTTAAATATTTGACGCAGACACAATTATTGTTTTCTAAAAATTAACATGGGAAAAAACTGGATATCCTGAAATTTGATATTCTTGCTCCCCAATTTTCGTGACTTTCTTGAGATAGTTTAACACCACTAACCGAAATCAACAAAAATTTAATAAAATAAATGATATTTTAATATTTAAAAAATATTTTTACTGTCTTTACTAAGGGCATGTTTGTGCAGTGCGGATGCCACGAAAAAAGAAGTAGGAAAAGCACCGGAGTGGAGATCCTTGGATATAATGATAGTTTTATCCCTTATTTTCTCTGCTAGTGAAGATCCGGAAATCTTACCTCTAAAAAATGCATGGTGCCTGCCTTCCACGGCTCATGCACAAACCTAGGCATTGTGATAGGATTTATTAGTGCAGAAATTTTGATAATATAATCAGATTACAAAACCAGTCCCCAAGCACATCAAACCAACAGGAGTCTAGATAATAATTAAACAAAAAAAAAAAAAAAGCAGTCTTTGCCATCACTTGGGCAGCAGAATTACATTTCCTGGAAAACAAACAGAAGTCAATATTGGCAAATTTCCTAGGCAGCTTGTAAATTGACTGATATTAGGTCCTTTATGTCCCAAGCTTGATTTAAGCAAACATCAAATTCGTGTTGCCCCAGTTGCACCTCTAAATGCCAAGATTCTTTTCCACCCTATCTCATTAACATTCAAATGTTAAATCGATCTCAAAAGCAGAAAATGATGAGATCCACTGGACCATAGCACTTGGGATTCAATTTTAATTATGACAAACTCGAAGATCTTTGTTGTTATGTTTTATTAATATTTTTATCTACTTTCCAGTAGCCATTGCATGTGCCTTTTGTTAATCAAATCTGTACTGATTTTATCTCTTCAACACCCTGTATACTATAATTTTCAAATGAACTTTCCATAGTCTTTATTCCGCTTGTTGTTAAACATAATCATTCAACCCACATACAAGAAAGATCCAAACAACAGACAAGGCATGAAATGTGCAATCTGCACTTTAGCAAAGGGCTTATTGTAGGGAAGAGACAGCTAATAATAATGTCCCATGGGCCATGACCCAAGCACAAAACAGTGATTGTGGACTCATTACAGGCCTGTTTGGATAAATGAGGAGTAGACTAGGGTGAAATAGATTTTACATGCGGAGTGAAGTGGAGGAAAAGTGGGTTGAAGTTAAGATATATTACTTCACTTTACTATGTTTGGATGCTTGATGTGAAGTGTAATTTAAAAATATTATGGAGTATAATTGAATCTTACTCAAGGAAATTTAAGTATTTAGAGTCGAAGTAAAATGAAGTATATATGAGCTGATAACAATACTTCATCTTTAGATAATACTCATCTAAATAGGATATAGTTGAAATTTTAAACTGTTAAGGTACATTTAACTTCACTTCACTCTATTTTTTGCTCATTCAAATAGGCCCAAATCAGCAATGGGATCCGGATCTTGATGTGACAGACCTTGCCACCCCAATCCTACAATGGGTTCCTGATCCTAACACTATTCAATATAATCGGGTATGAATAAGAGTTTGGCTGGGCCCAACTGATATCTAACGAGTTTTTCCCTTAGTTTGAATAGACAGTGGTCAAAAATGGAGAGCCATTACCTGTTTAGCATAATGTAATAGGGCCCCATGTAGCCGTCTTGACCAGGGTTGCTAGGTGATTGCTTCTAGAACCTACTTACAGATGACTCAGCATCATTAATTAAACAAAATTAGGTCAAGAGCTATGGAGTAATTTTCAAAGCATGGTTTCGTTTCAACTTAGGAAAACATAGATATAGTTTAATGATGCTTGCAAAGCTTTAGTATTTATCAAAACCCTATTATTAAAAATATCATGCTTGAAATGCATTGCCAGGTCAACCACCAGATCAGTAAATTGCTTTCTCAATGTGCCACCGCAAACAATGCAGCGGTTGATGACGCAGAATTGACTTGGCTCCAAAGGTCATTGGCTCAAGTTCAACTGCTTCCTAGAGTATTAGGAAATAATTAAATTGAGTTTCTAATCTGCATATCCAAATCTACCACATCTCCTACTTTCCTTATCAGATTACACCAACACTTGTAATAAATCTCATCTCTTTATATATATATATATATATATTAAAACTCTAAGAATGGGGGCTTGTGGAGGGTGTCACATCAGCATTTTTTATTTTTTTTTCCTAGAGTGCTACGTCAGTATCTTAAAATACTAAAATTTCTCCTCCTATAATCTCTCTCCCTCCTTTTTATCTTTTAGACAATTAGTATTTTTTCTCCTCATTATGCTTAGAGATTTTATTCACCAAAAGGTATGATTTTATTTCATTTTGTACTTTATCACTACAAGAAAAATGACAATTAGCGACACTTTTATAGCGGCAATTTTCAGATTCCGCTACTAAATGTCTTCATCAACAGCACACACTGCTGTTTGCCACTCTAAGTTAAAAATTTCCATCTCTACAGCAGCATAAAAAAATGTTTGCTGCTAAAATTTCATTTTACTACCATGGCTCAGTGAGAGGGCCAAATATTAGTACATATAGCAGTAGACAATATTGTATGCCGCTATAGTAGTGGAAAATTAACACATATGACAGTAGACAATATTGTTTGCCGCTATAAACGCATGTAATATGTAAGTAGGTGTATATAATAGGTAAGTAGGTGTTGTAGAAATAATTAAAAAAGCTTATATATAATAGCATAATATATTATATGTTGCTCAAGAGAGATTGGAGAATTATATATAGATGCAAAAATTATATAATTAGAATTTTAACTAGTGGATGCTTATTGAATAGTGCAGTATTGAATTATTTTTTCTTTACTAGAAGGTATTTGAAATTTGTATCATTTCATTTAAAAAAACAAAAAAAGCCAAGGCTCGTGTACAAGATTTTTCGATAGGGCCTAGATTGGTTTTGGATCTCATGTTTTGGCTTGCATCGTTAGTTAGGTTGCTTGCACAAATGTCCATCATCAGATTAACGGCTCCAATGTCTTTAAACCATTAAACAATTGCCCCGCATTAACAAAACTCTTGCTTTCTCTCGTGTATTAAGTTCCTCTTGCTTCCTCTCGGCTCCAATTCAGTATTGACCTCATAGTGGGGCCCACCTGAGGGTCTCCACATGTAGGCATCCATTTGTTGGTGACCACATACCTTCATTTGTACCCATCCAAATCTTTCCATACAAATTTTTATTTTAATCGCGGGTGAACCCCACATGGAGGTGTGGTGCTGTGCAGTGCGGTGTGGGGTGAGACTGCCTGGTTTTATGGGTGCGTGGTGCACCCACTCAGGCCTTGGGACTCAGTCAGGACTTGGGACCTAGTTAACTGGGTTTCAGGATACTTGGTTGCGGTAAGAGCTTTGGACCAAAGAAGAGAAGAGAAGAGAAGAGAAGAGAAGAGAGGATGATTCGGTCGGTGATGGTGATCAACCCCCGGGGCAAGCCTTTACTCGCCAAATTCTACGATTTCCTCTTCATCTTCTTCTGAATATTGCTTCCTGAAACCCTACCTGCATTAATGAAACCCTACCCGCATTAACGAAACTCTCACTTCATGAATCTCTCCCTAAAACCCTAGCCCTCTCTGCGATCGGGCATGAGATGAGCTGTTTCAGATCGGTGGTGGAGAGGGAGAGATCCAATTTCACCAATTCCTTTCAGAAATCTGCAAAAAGGTACTCCTTTTCTCTCATTTGTGTTCTTCGTCTTCGTCATCGTCATCACTATTGTGGATTTGGATTTGGGCTTTGTTGTAGTGATGAATTAGTGTTTGAATTGTCGCTGAAGGAATTGGAGTTGAAATCCTCCAGATCGCTATGTTCTGCTCTGCTCAATCCGTTCGTTCTGTTTTCCTTGATGAATTTTGGTGATCTTCCTCGGATTCTTCGTGGACTCTTTTGCTCTCGGGGGGTTTGCGGATGAATGAACAGATTCTTTGATTTGAGAGCAGATGATGCATCCGAAAGGCTGTTTTGCTTTGGAGGAGTCGTCTCTTGATGTTGAGAGCGGAGAAGATGGCAGCAGATCTCACCAGGCCTGGCCCTATTGAAAGGGACGTCGAGCAGGTAATGGGTCTCTGCTAATCAGGAGATTGCATTGGAATTTTTTTCCCTTGTTTTTGTTTAGTGTAAGGAGGTTTGGAAATGGGTGCACCGTAGATTTGAATCTGATAAATCCAAATGCATATTTCCAATATCACAGGAGCCATAACAATTCTTCCTTCACGAACATTTTGCATTGTACGTCATCCAAACCATCTCTCTCTCTCTCTCTCTCAACTGTAGGATTCGTGGATTTAGCAAACAACTACCTTTTCATTTGGTTTTACCTAGCTTGGTCGTTTAAGATGACTATACCATTCCTTTTAGTACAAGCAGTCAGTAGGCTCTTTCAAGATAAGAAGCCATATATATTTAGAGGACGCTTCCTCTTGCAGGTTTTAGGGGCAGAGCAAAATAGAAGAAAACTATGTAGTATTGATTCTGTAGCATCAGAGTTCAAGTTGTAACTAATTCATGGGCATGACAGTTAAAAGAGTAATATGTGTAACACTTCGACCCAGCTTGACCTCGTTTAGCGGTTAGTTAATCTTGTTTTCGATGTTAATCGTGTTTTGTTTGTGTTTTGTTTTCGTTACGGGTCATGGATAGGTAGTTGGGTTGAGTTTGACCTGGACCAAGCCCTTTTTCATAATTTTAGCTTTTCTTAGACATGGTCATTTTTGCATCATCTTGATGTCAACACGTGTCTTTCGTTGAGCCCGTTAACTTTCGTAACTACGTCATTTGCAACCGAGGTCGTGTGATTCGATTGGACCCGCGTTTGACTCAAACTGAAAATACACTTTTCACTTGGCTTTCATTGCAATTTGGTCAACCCACTAACTTATATAAGCTCACCATCGATCAAAACTCATGCTCTCTCTCTCGTTTTCTCTCATTTCCTGCACTGCACTGCTCTCTTGCATTCTCTTCTCCAACCTCCATCGATCAAGTTCAAATTGAGGTAGTGGGATTCCTTGCATGTGAGGTGAGTAGGAAACTTTCCATTCTCTCATCTCTTCCCTCTAGTTCTTCTCCTTCTTGTTCTTATTGATGGGTTTATGTTGTGGATTTCCCTCCATCCCTCATGCATGCATGTTGTTTTGCTTTGTGTTAGATTGTGTTTGGGGCTTGAGAACTACAATTGTGCAAGTGATCTCCAATTGTGAGGCAAGTATAACCATATCTTTGAGAACCCATGTTGGTATGCTTTTGATTTGGTTGGTTTTATATGAATTAATGTGGAAACATGTGTTTACAGCCCATTTGATACTCATTGAGTCATTACTTGTCTATTCCCATTGATAAATTGCAATTCTGATGCATTCCCAGACATTCTGCACAGGTTTCAGGAATTTGAATTCGGACAGGTACGGCTAAGCCGTATGCTTCTTACGGCTCACAATCCAGAGAGGAGAAAAACCCAGTTTTCCTCTACGGCTAGGGCACGGCTAAGCCGTGGATTGCCCTACGGCTAAGCCGAAGCTCAGCCGTGGCCCAGCCGTAGAACAATACAGGGTGCAATTTCTGGAATAACTGAAAGTTAGCAACTGACAGATCTTCTACGGTTCAGCCACGGCTAAGCCATAGACCACACACGGCTAAGCCGTAACCCACACACGGCTAAGCCGTAACCCCACTAGAATAAAAATGGAGAATAAGGATAGGTGTAAAGAAAAGACCAATATGGCCTTCATGATGGAATGTAGAACACCTAGTGTAACACTCCGATCCCCTTTGAGCCGGATTAGTGGCTCATTAGTGTGTGTTTTGTTTTGTTTATTTCTTTTGGACTTGGTTTTGGGCCTTGGATAGGTAGTTGAGCAACCTTTGACCTGAGATAGGTAGTTCTAAGCCCTTTTTCGAAATTTCGCTTTTGCTTTGTTTGCATCATATTTGCATCATCTTGGTGTCAGCATGTGTATTTCGTTGAGCTCGACAAATTCCGTAACTGTGTCAGATCCGTTTGGAGTCAATTGGGGAAGATGGACCTTCGCGTGACTTAATCTGTAAATTGCTTGAACCCATTGGACCTTGTTTTAAAACTACAAATCTATAAATATAAGTTAGCTCCAGATGTCTCTCTCTCTTGCTCATTTCACTTGGTCGATTGCATGCAACAACATCAGAGAGAGCCACGTTTCTTCCTTCCCATTTCTCTCTTCTTCTCGTTCTTGTTTGGTGTTGGGAGCTTGCACCCATCTTGAATTGGATTCTTTTCTTCTCCCCTCTCTGTAATTGCTTAGGTAAGTGGGTTCTTTCTAATTCCTTCTTCTTCTTCTCCAATTGCTTCTCCCATTCTATGATTGCTTTGTCTTCATCTCATGCATGTGTGATTGCTTTGATTTGCTTTGATTTTTAGTTGCTTTGGAGCTTGATTTCAGAGGATTTTTCAGAGTTTGAGGCAAGTATAAGTACAAGCTTTGATAACACACATGGGTGTTTTGTTTGATGGCTTTGATTCACTCTTGTTCTTTGTATAGAATGTTTTACAGCCACATTTGGTGAATTGGAACCTCTGTAACTCATTTTGTGCAGTTTCTGTATCAAATTTCAGTTTCTGTACTCAGCCCGAATTCATTTCTGTATTGTACGGCTAAGCCGTGAACTTCTACGGCTTGATTTCCAGAGACTCGAAATTAGAGTTTTGTTCTACGGCTAGGCTACGGCTAAGCCGTAAATTGTCCTACGGCTGAGCCGTAAGATAGCCGTGACCCAACCGTACCCCAGCCGTGAATTAAATCTCTGATCAGTCGAAACTTTTCTGATATCAGTACTCCTACGGTGAGGCTACGGCTAAGCCGTGGAATGCTACGGCTAAGCCGTGGATTGGTCTACGGCTAAGCCGTATACTGACTGTAGCTCAGCCGAGAAAGGCATTAGATCAGAGGTGGAAGGAGACCAGTTTAGCTGTGTTTTTAATGGAACCAAGGTGAAGCCGTAGTGCATAGTACGACGAGCGCGTAAGATGACTTCGGCTCAACCATAGGTCCCTCATGGCTAAACCGTTAGGCATGGCAATTCTGAATTACAATCTAGGATAATGGTGAGACTTGTAGGGCTCAAATACAGGTTAACCACCCGTTTAAACCGGACCAATGGATTCGTTGGATCGCATGAAGAGTCTGTTAGGCTGTGACTTATTCATGTGAGTGTTGGTCACTGTTAAGCACCTCCCCATGGGTGTTGGTTTAAGGGACTTCGGTGCACATGCAGATTTCATTGCAACACTAGGATGGCAACGGTGCATCGAATAACTTAAAACTACATCAACATGCACGGTTAGTGACAGTGAACAATTAGATTAGGGTTGGCTTGTAATGAACCTTGATTCCGTATTAATCTGAGATGCATTGCATTCCGTAGACATTTGCTTTCGTCCTGTATGTCTGTTTATTCTTCGACTTACACTATGCTCTGATCTATGCTATGCTTTGACGTAATCTATGCTCTGTCTTTGGCTTGGTATATCTCTGTTTGGTTTGGGTATTCCCTGGTGGCTCTGCACAGAGGTTAATACGTGAGGATAAGATCCGGTCTTTGTCATCGGTGAGTCCAAAGCGGATAATCTCCCTTTCTATGGAATTGATTGATTGGTATTGGTCTGGCTCTACTCAGCCTCAGCCCTAGGATGCCCGATGGGGTTACCTCCGGCTTAGATCTCTGTATCTCTGTATAACTGCAGTGTTGCTTTGTCTTGGGACCCCGGAACCCAGGAAACCGAGACCCGCTTGTACCTTTGGCCTGGACAGCGGTGTTCTCCTCTGCTCTGCTCTGCTCTGCTCTCTATTGGAGAGAACATGGTTAACGTAGTAGCCATCTAGTTCAGTATTCTATGTTTTGATTCACATATCATGTTTTACTTCTATGCACGATTGGCTTAGTTTCCTAATATGGAACTCTGTCTTTAATCTTCTGTCATTATTATATTCACTTTGATACTATGAGTGTTACACCCCTGTTACTTGTATTTGCTGGATCGTTGTATTCATTTGTGTTGTCTGTGGTGTTGCAGGCACAGATACCTTGCCCAGCTCCCCGGCGGTCGAGGAGGCTGCAGGGGCGAGTGTAGAGGCACCCTCAGGTTTGGCAGAGTGGGCCTGATCATCTCTGCCGAGTGCGTTCATGCATACTTCCAGTGGCTCTTGTTTTGGGATTTTGAGTTTTGGTTTCAGGGGATTTGTATTTGGACTTTGGACTTGGGACTTGTATTCTGTATATTTTGTGTATATTGTTTTGGTGTGTATTTGGGTTTATATCAGTGTATTTGTCTTTGTCTTTTCCGTTCCGCATTTGTTTTAGCTTCCGCTATTTTCTTTGTTGCTTGCTATGATATCTACAGCTTCCGCGTTCGTCTGTTTCGCACGTGTTAGATCCCTTGTGTGCGTGCATCTGGACTAGGTTTGGGTGCACGTGCACGGGAGTACGTGTGTCACCGGCTTAGCTTTTCGCTAACCCCCGAATTCTGGGCCCGGGTCGTGACACCTAGACTTGCCCAACGGAATGTGATACAACGCGTGAATGATCTCGAGGGCTGCGAATCATTCATGTTCGTTATCCGGATGTTAAGCACCTCCCCATGGGTGTTGGTTTAAGGGACTTCGTGCACTGTCCGATTCATTGCAACACTAGACAACGGTGCATCGAATAACTTAAAACTACATCGTCATGCACGGTTAGAAACACCGGATAATTAGATTAGAATTGGGTTGTAACTTAAGATGATTCGATTCCGCATGATTTGTTGCATAACATATTGCATTCGATCATTGATCTCAATGTTCTGACACGATTACTTGTATTTCGTTACTTTCACATTGTGATTTCTTTACCTTGAGAATGCATGTATAAGTTTCCAGATACAGATATGCACGTATGATATGTTGTCACGATCTACTCAGGGTTTCCATGATTGACTCCGTATAGTCAGGCACTACTTAGCCTCAGCCTTAGGATCCCGACGGGGTGAATTTGGTATAGTTTATATGGACCTGCTGCAGTATGGATTTGTCTTGGGGAACCGGACCCCAGGAAACCGAGACCCATTGTACCCTGGCCCGGACAATGGTGTTCTTTGCATGTTATAAGATCCCTCTTTTGGGAGCATATGGTAATGTAGTAGCCACTAGTTCTGTACACAGCATGTATTCATTGATTCACTTAGCATATTTCTTTCTCGCATGACAGCCTAGTATACGAAAATGCTTTCTTTAATCACATGATGTTCTTTATTCTATTAGATACAGCGTGTGTTAACTTGTTATGGTTTATACTTTGCTGAATCTTCGTATTCACAGTTGTTTTTGGTGTTGCAGGCCCAGATCCCCCTGCCGAACCCCCGCAGGTCGGCCAGGCTCCAGTTGAGACCCCCGGGGCCCCATCAGGCCTAGAGGAGTGGATGTGATCACTCCGCGGGAGAGCGCTCTTGGCATGCATTGCATCGGAGTCCTGTCCTTATTGTTTTGTTTTTGAGGATCTCAGACTTGTGTATATGTCAGATTGTATATATGTCATTTGGTTCTTTTTGTAAAACTTTATATGTAATTATGTCAGTCCTTTCTCGTATCCTCTTCTTGAACTGTTAGTTTTATGTTTCTGATATTTACAGCTTCCGCGTACTTGCTTGGCACATGTGAATGTTCCCTTGTGCGTGTGCATTTAGACTCGGTCTACGTGTGCATGCACGGGAGTACGTGTGTCATTAGGTTCGGCTTTTGCTAACCCCCGAACCCTGGGCTCGGGTTGTGACAATATGTTATTTCATATGAAGAGAACTTGGCCAGTGGTTATTAAGAAGTTTATGGATTACTGGAAGGAGCTTATTTTGATGTCCAAAGCTGGGAGTCTAAACCTTAATTCCCATCTTGATGCTCCACGTCTATCTTTGGCCTTGAAGCAGGAGATTATAATTGGGTAGAAATCAAGAGATTATATATTTGTCCTATTATAATCTAATCAATGGAACATCTGGTCAATTAAAAATTCTTTTTTGAGAAGGGCACTTAAGGAATATGATGAGTCACTCCATTCTTTGGACAGGATGAAAAGAAAATATTGGTGGTTCCCATGTGAAACTTTCTATTTGTTTGGTAAAATAGACATCTCCTTTTAGCACCTGAGAGGGAGGGAGGGAGTGAGGGAGCACCATATGCTTGGAAGCCAAAACAGTACTAGACAAAATTTGCGAGTTGATAGCATAACCAATTAATGCTTGTCCCCACAGAAGAAGAAATCAAACGAACAATCATATGAACCAATTAACTATTTTTTAATTGGATTATACATTTCAAAATAGTAGCTCCGACAGTAGTACTACTACTAGTAGTGAGTGGTGGCATAAAACAGTTTAGGAAATTTTTGTTGAACCAAGTTATATCTCATTTATGCTATTCAGCTTGCGCATGACTTTCCTTTTGAACTCTGATTCCTCCCTAATAATAGTATATAGAATTGGATTGTATGTTTCAAGGTGAAATCATGTCTTGTAAGTTTTAAGTTGTAACCACTTCATTTTGTGGAGCTTATCTAGAACTGTTTGGTGCCACAGGGTAATTTTATTGAATTGGTGCTTTACCTTGATTAATGAAATGACTCCATGGTTTTGGTTAATCCCAGGATAACCGATTCAGGCTTTATGAGTAAAAGAAAATTGGGTGCCTCCTGCTTACAATTTGAAAAACTTGCATTTGATAATTGCTGTTGATGCATGCATGTTGGTTAATTACCGTGGTCATTTTTTCGAATCAGCTGATTCATTTTTTTCCTTTGACAAAAAGTGAAGAACTGGGAATGGCTAATATCCTTCTTGAACAAACAAAAGTAAAAGAAGTATGAACCATGAATTGTGGATCAATTAAATAAAAAATGAGAAAGAGGAATTCCATGTTATATCACAAGTGCTATATCATTGAAGTCTGTTTAAATATGACGTAAATGATGTAAAGAGTGGGATCTCCAAATTAGGAAAAAAAAGAGCTCTGTTTTTTTGTTACTAATGAGAAATTATGTAGCTTATGGCGATTAATTTGTAATTTTCCATGGCAGTTGAGCTGGAGAAGCAGAGCTATTGTGATATATTGAATTGACATATGGAGAAAACAAATGGAGATAAATATCGATAGAATTTTCTCCTCATCCAGACAGACACATAATATTATAACACCCAACTCAGTACAGCCAAATTGGATTTGGTGAGAACAGTAGACTCTGGCTTTGATTCTTTGATTTGGTTCAATAGGCAATTTTGTATCTCAAGGAACAACATAGGAGTTCCTAAAATAGCATGTCCACCTTTTCCAAGCTTGGATTGGGGGTTTAAATAATATGAGTTGCTCGGCATGGAATTGGACTGAATCGAGTTTGAACGGCTCCCAATTGACATGACTGGGTTCAAATGAATCCCGCTATGTTTTCTGCATTGGATGTGAGTATCAACTTGGTAGACACTGAAATTGACCAATTCTCAAATGAATCTCGCTCCTGTTATCAGCTATTGCAACTTTGGTGCTATCAAGAAATTATGAAGTCTTTTATTAGCTATTGCAACTTTGGCTCTATACAAGTTACCATTTCAAAAAAAAAAAAAAAAACCGTTTGGCTCTATCAAGAAATTATGAAGTCTTAGCATTCTTTCAGTACACATTATCATTCTGTGTAAGAAATAAGCGTTCTTTCTAAACAAGTTTAGAAATGCGAGTATAGAGAACCTTTAATGACAAAAACATTTAAAAAATTACAGAATAGATGATTGAAGTCACCTTTCCATCCATTGTCGATATAGCAGCCACTGCTTCCTCCTTTGTGGAGAAGGAAACGAATCCATACCCAGCAGATCTTCCTGATGGACCGTCAAAAACCACGCTGGTTGACACTGGGTTATAGTTGTCAGAAAAAAAATCTCTGAGATGGCTAGATCTCACTTTCCATGCAAGGTTTGAAACATAAATCTTATTCTGTGTTTCTCCAAGTGCGGCACTCTCTGGAGGAGGAGGAGGAGGAGGAGGAGGAGGAGGAGGTTTCTTCATGTTCTTTGCAAGTTCCACCCTAATAGTCCTACCCTGCAATTCCTGCAGTTATCCATATCCAAAGTCAACCAAAACTTGCTTGCAATAGAAGCAGCACAAGCAAAGACAATGAGAAGGAATATAAGTCAAGTCTCATGATCTTTTCTGTTGAACTACAGGAACAATCAAACACAAAGGGATGAGAACACCTCCCTCTCTCTCTCTCTCTCATAGCCCTACTGAATCTTCCTTGATCAGGGTCAGGGTCTTAAACCAAACCACAGACTGACTAGGCAGTCCTATCCAACAAACTTGCCAATTAAAATGTCAAAAGTTAACTAGTTTTGTAATAAGGCCTAAACCCTATTACAGTCCCTGGTCCCCGAATTGGTATCAGAGCGTGTCAAGACAAAATCTTTTACATCCCTGTGGAACTCTGTAAGGCAGAACGTCATAAGCCTAGTCTCCACCCAGGGTTAATGGACTCTAATAGGTACACTATAAGGAGATAGAATGGCTTTTCCTGTTCGAGGTGCAGGACTTACCTAGGAAAGAGATCCTGTTGGTAAAGGGTGTGCAACTCCTTGATGGAAAGGACCCCTTAATGCTAAACTGTAAGCTGTGTTCCTTATATGGTATCAGAGGACACCTTACCCTGTGGCTTTCTCTTGGATGATACAGCCCATACACAATGTGTAAGCATTTCTTGATCTCTTCCGCAGGCCTTCAAGCGCAAGAAACTCAGTTAGTTCACCTATCATTGGCCGGAATTCCTCATATGGTCGATCACCGTACTCTCGCTGGCTCTCTGACTTCTCCACCTCTAATTTTAGGCTCTCACTTGATGGCGCACACCCCAATTACCGGCTTAAGAAGCTCGCACTCAAAGACCAGGCCAGCTACTTCTGGCGTCTTGCCAAGATGAACTCCCCTGAGTGGGTCTATGCCCTTGTTGGCTCTGAAGGCTCTGTTGTGTGTGGCTCCATAAGTGCTCTCTTCGCATATGTTCTAAGTGCTGTCCTCAGCATCTACTACAACCAAGACCATGCCTACATGCGAAGGGAGATAGGCAAGTACTGTTATCTGTTGATCGGTGTATCATCTGCAGCGCTTGTGTTCAACACTCTCCAGCATTTCTTCTGGGATGCTGTGGGGGAGAACCTGACCAAGAGAGTGAGAGAGAAGATGCTGGCTGCCGTGCTGAAGAACGAGGTAGCATGGTTTGATCAAGAGGAGAATGAGAGTGCAAGGATTGCTGTTCGCCTAGCGCTCGATGCCAACAATGTCCGTTCGGCAATTGGGGACCGGATATCAGTGATCATGCAGAACTCAGCATTGATGCTTGTAGCCTGCACTGCTAGGTTTGTTTTGCAGTGGTGCCTTGCCCTTGTCCTCGTTGCAGTTTTCCCCATTGTTGTTGTTGCAACTATGTTACAGGTTTGTAAATGTGGTCACGGTTTACATTGAGCATCCATTTTACACGTTTAGATCTTTGATTTTCTTCTGTGCTGGAGAATTCTGGAACCTTATTGCCAAATTCAGATTTATATTCTAAGAGACCCACAGAATGAGGAACCTTTTATCAATCAAAGGAGTGAAGGGCCGAAGGTTAAGAACAACAAGCAGAGGGAAGGTCACATTATATTTCAGATATCAGTTACTCCTCTTGTTGCTCTTTTGAATGCTGAGACAGACGTGCGCAACTACTACAAAGAATGGATGCTGCGCGTGGTGCCTTCTGCCTCATAAAAAAAGTGAGCCACATTTTGGAATCAAAGATTCATTTTATTTCTGTACATAGGGTCTGTGAGCTCCATTCCAAGGCAACCAAGGTTCTTCTGGCTGGTGGCCTTAGCCCATGACTGAGGCAAACTAGCTAGAAAGAAGTATATGCTCTGGCACACTTAGCATGTGCTCTGGCATTCTTGATTGTATAAGGGGTTAAAGAGGCTACTTTAAGGGGCTTTTCTGTGTGCACACAGGCACACACCCTTGCATGTTCGTACATGTGACCGCATGTGCGTGCCCACTCCACCACACTACACACTTTGTTCCAGCTGAGTTGTCTCTGTGGGTACATGTGTGCAGATTTTTATTTTTTCATTAAAGTTTTTTCTAACTCTAAAATGTAAGTTACACAAGCACATGTACATATACATATATTTAATCTTTCACTCTATAATATACAAATGCCTTAAGACATCCAAAGTTCTGAACCACCTCACCCAAACCAGAACAATTCTAGTTGAGTTGTGAGTATATGAGGCAGTTTCAATCGGAACTCATACAAATTGGTTTCAGCCTGATCGAGTCACCCAGGCTAGGTTAGGTAGACTTGGCTGGCTTAAGTCTTTAGGCAACCCATTGAGTTGGAAGACTATAATATATCACAGAAATGTTTATTTCCTTTTTTTAAATGTTTTATTTTCAAGGTGCCCAAGCACACATATTTTCTACACAAGCGGTAAATAAGGCATCTGGTGGGTCAATGGTCACATTTGAATCGACCTTACTGGTATTTGGCTAGATCCCTTACATGGTGGGTGACTTGCTGCAACCGGCTTGATTTGGCATATTCATGCATGGTGGTGTATGAGATGCCTCACCTGGGCTTGTGAAGAGACTCAGAAGTCCATATGGTTTTTGTATCTTAGCTACCTTTTTAGATTGGGTGCAGCAGAATACTGCCATTTACTTTTAAAGTAGTCTTTATTTTATTGTTAGCCTGAACAAGATGTTGTTGTATCTCTGTAAAAGTAGTATTTTAACTTCGCCTTCTTCTTGCAGTGTGAATCGATGCAAGCGCATTTTAGCGGAAATTGTTGTTAAAGCAGTTCTGGCTGTTGCGGATTTAGAGAGGAAGGATGTTAGTTTGGATTTGATTAAAGTTGAAGGAAAGGTAGGAGGGAAGTTAGAAGATACTAAGCTCATTTATGGTACTATTGTTGACAAGGATATGAGCCATCCACAGATGCCAAAACGAATTGAAAATGCGGAAATTGTTATTCTAACTTGTCCATTTGAGCCACCTAAACCAAAGACAAAGCATAAGGCTGACATTGACACAGTGGAAAAGTTCCAGACTCTGCGCCAGCAAGAGCAGAAATATTTTGATGATATGGTTCAGAAATGCAAGGCAAGTGGATTTAATCTTCTGTGAACCATTTTGGA
Source organism: Sextonia rubra (assembly GCA_037013555.1). Lineage (NCBI taxonomy): Eukaryota > Viridiplantae > Streptophyta > Magnoliopsida > Laurales > Lauraceae > Sextonia > Sextonia rubra. The sequence continues at coordinate 132,350,435 of JASUAD010000001.1, forward strand.
GTTGCAGTTCTATTTGTAATGTGAACTTCATTTTTGGTGATGGCCATGTTTTTGGCTTATCAGTTTAAATGTTTAATTTCCTTTTGAACTTTTTTTTTTGGGAAGAAAATCATATTGATTTATTTCTTCTGCTATCTTCATTGGTTCATGAACTTATTTTTATCTGATTTCTACTTTTTTCTTCTTCTTCTTTTTTGGTTGCAGGATGTTGGTGCAACCCTAGTTATTTGTCAATGGGTATTTGATGATGAAGCAAATCACCTGTTAATGCAGCAAAACCTACTTGCTGTTCGATGGGTTGGTGGTATAGAGTTGGAACTCATTGCAATAGCTACAGGTTTGCTTTTGTTTGTTCTGTAACTAAAGCTACAACATTACATCATGTGTTGATCTTTTAGAGCTAACTACTAAGTAGTTTTTCTGTCTCTGTAGGTGGAAGGATTGTGCCCTGGTTCCAAGAGTTGACACCAGAAAAGCTTGGGAAGGTATACTTTAGACATGACATGTTTACTTCTCTCTTATTTTATTGAAAATGTATTTTTGTTGCTTGGTGCCTACTTCTAGCTGGTTACTATCTGAATGCTACATCAGGTTTATTGTTGGGACTTGGGAGGCACAAATGGAGCTATGCACTTTGAACCCTACTAAAATAATATAAAGTTTTGTTGCTACATAGAGAGTATCAACACCACTGATGACCTTACAGTTTTTTTTAATGTAGAGAGGAAAGCTATTGTTGGTGTGCCCAGGATTTGATAATTGGATTAGTACCATAATTAATGAGAATGGGCAGGTCACTATTTCCTAATTAATGTATGGACTCCGGGCCTCACTTATAAATGACTTGCCTCCTTCATGGACATGACACAACCTATATTTTAGAAAACGAAGAGGAAGAAAGTGTAAAGAGAAGTGAAAATTGATCATCAAAAGAACTATGATTGTAAGTTTCTCATGGGCATCCCAATTTCCAAAACATGTATGGTTGTAGTGTGTGTCACGAATCACAGAAGCTATAATTGAATAGGTTTTAAATATATTATACAATTTCCTCCTTTAACTCACTTGATAATATGATTTGTTCTTTGGAAACACAGACAATGGAGAAGTTTACACTTGGGGTTGGAAAGAGTGTGTTCCCTCAGGGAAGATCATTGGAGATCAGCCTATAGGGGGAGGCCTTGAAAGAGAAATACTTGAGAGGCAAAGTGGGACAATGAGTGAAGGTAATTTTAGATAATGCCTGCTTGTCAATGACACATATGCAACTACTTATTTGTTTTCAGACAAGTTATAGAGGAGGTAAATCTATTACAGTAAGTCCCAGCTCTCAACTTTCACGATCAAGTGGGATGGCTTCTGGTCATGAAATTAGAGGTGGTGAGGAAAGCACAAAGTGCAGAAGACTATCATCAACTAAGCAGGCTCCTGAAAGCTCAACATCTGGTGATGAAACTCTTTCAGGACTGCCATATCTGGTGTCATTGAGTCCTGGAGTAAGGATAGTCATGATTGCTGCAGGTGGACGTCACACATTAGCATTGTCAGGTAAATTCACTTGTTTACTGTGTTGCTAGTAAAAATCAAATTTATAGAGATGCTCCCACTAAAGTCTGTTGCTGTGTTCCTTAATGGCCTACAGATTTGTTCTGTACAAATTTTTGCTTTATCCACTTTATGAAATCAGAAAGAAACTAATGCATTCTGTTCTTCCAAAGTTTCAAATGTGGGTCAGGTGTGGGGTTGGGGCTATGGAGGGGAAGGGCAACTTGGTTTGGGTTCTCGAATTCGTATGATGTGCTCTCCTCATCCTGTAGCATTCATTGAGATGCCAAGTTTTGATAAAGATACATCTTTAGCTGTTCCTAGAGGAAGTATGAGCTCAGAGGGTCCAGCATATAAAGTGCTTGGAAATTATGTGAAGGCCATTGCATGTGGAGGTCGCCACAGTGCAGCAATCACAGGTTATATGCCTGTGCTTACTTTTGGTTGGGGGCTCTATGGACAGGTATATTATAAAATCTTCCTATGGTTTTGCACCATCTTTTATGTGGAGATTCAAGCATTTGATTCTATGCTTTCTCTTGGTTTGGAAAGGTTAGTTATCTTTGCTAATTTTTAACATATAGATAAACATGAAAGGACTTGATGGAATCCAAGGGCCATTTATGTTGGAACTGGCTATGTCTTCAGAAGACAAGCACTTTATGGCAAGGATGCTCCTGTCAAGAAGAAGTCCCCAGGAAAGACATGCAACTGTTGGCCAAAGTGGTGCTGCTTGTGTTGTGGGTCTAGAAAAACGAACGGGAAGGGTGAGACGAGGCAAGATGAGAGGAGGAAGAAGAAACAAAGGGAGGCATCAATGCAGATCCATGCTTTTGAAAACATTGAGGTAATAGGAGGTGAGTTGTATCCATCCTTCTAACGTGTCTAGAAGGAATGGGATTATGTTTATATCTTCATTATGTCCTTTGTTACTCTACCATAATGCAAAATTATTAAATAGTCATACTCATAGATGGTGTTTGTTTGTTGGATCATATATTTATTCCCTTCTCAATAAGGGATTCTGACTCTCTTGTATGTCTGTAATATACGAAGGCTTTATATTGTGTGTATGTGTGTGGCAATGGCTCAAATGATGATAAAGAGGGTCCTTCATTTTAAACTCTCAGTCAAAAAATTCAAAACCCTTTTTACCATTTATAGGGATTATTTTTTTTATAAAAACCATTTTAGCGGCAGAAAAAAAATGCTGCAAAACTGCTTAAAAAAGCACTATCCAATAAAAAAACAAAACTCTTTAGTGGCACATTTTTATATTATTAGCGGCGGTTGCCTAACTGTCGCTATTTCCTTATTTTTAGCAGCAGACACTTGTCTACTGCAAAAAGTGGTGAGAAATAGCGACAGAGGGTATTAGTGACAAAAATAGTGGCAAACAAATGTCTGCCGCAATAAAGTTTTAGTGGTAGATTTTATCTTTTAGCGGCAGAAAAAAAACTGCCGCTATATATGTCTTTTTTTGTAGTGTATCATTTTGCTTTTTTTTTTTTTTCTATTTTACTTTTTTCTTTTGTACTATGTTTTTTTTTGTAGTCATTGTACCAATTGTTGTAGATCCAAGAGGGGATGTGGTAGAGGTATGATTTTCTTTTCTACTGTATTTTGTTATAGATTTTCTTTTTGTTATAGTTTTTTCTATTTTATTTTGTTATTTTTATTGTAGTATATGTTTACACTTAAAATTTATTTTTTCTGTGGTCTTTTTTGATGATTCATGGATTTCTTTCATTTTATTCTTTCCTTCGATTTCTATTATTAAATCCTGTGTCATTCTTTTAATCATATTTCCTTTCTATATCTCATATATTATTTTGTTCTTTTTTATTTTATTTTAATATTTTTTCTTTTGTCACCCGGGCCTTACGGTGCCACATTAACATCAAGCTTTCCCCTCATTATGCCAAGTTATGGTGGCCCTTTTTGTAGTGATCTCATGCATGAGTTAATTATGATATTTATCATAAGTAACTTATGTAAAACTCATTTGATTTTTAGATTTATTTTTATTCTAATTTACAAATTTAGAAATGATCTTTTTTCTTAAATTATAAATTAAAAAAATGAGAATAATAAACTAGAATTTTATTTATAGATTGTTTAAGTTTCATTTTTCGTCTTCTTTATATTTTGTTAAATAAAATTTAAGAATAATTAATAACATAGTCGTTTTCGTTTTAATATTATCCTTCTCAATAATATGCATAAGAATTTAATATATTATAACTTTTGGGCATGGGCTTAGCACGGGCCTAGCACGGGCCTTTGTTGCTAGTATACTCTATAAATACAATGAAAATAAATACAAAGGAAAGCAACTGAATAAGTGGTAAGATTTTCTAAAATTGTTCTATATTTCATTAACCATGGCTGCTAGCGATCTCAGGATCAGTATTGTCTTGGCCTACCTCCTACTATGCAATAATCTCATAGTATTAGTATTCTTTCTTCTCTTGAACAAAAATCAAATGTCTCCTATTGTGAATTGTCTATCTACGCTTTATGAACTAGTTCTTTTCATCGAGTTGCACGATCCTATTTCGAGATCATAACAAAACTGACACTAAAAAAGAAAAAAAAATCTTTTCTTGTATACTCTATAAATAAATGGAAAGCAACTGCTGAATATGTAGCAATCTCAAGATCAAGAGAACCTACTAAGGGGGTCCCATTCAATAATGGAGCCAAAAATTTTTTCCATAAAGGGCAAAAGTGGATTAAAACCTTCAATAAATAAAAGGTATTTTGTTTCATCATGGTCCCATTTTCCTCACTACCATCAATATCTGTCAAATAGGCATGATAATTAGTGACCTTTTTTAATTTTTAATTTTTGTAAAGCTACATTTTTTTGGTATGATATCATACCGATACAACCAATCTTGTACTCAATCGGGCGGTAGTTCCACTCGTATTGATAGGAGATTTTAGGATATATCATTAGAGGTAATGGTATTCACTATTAACGTTTTGGATTATAATTATGTGCGCCTTACAAAGGATTTCTGGATGCCTATAAGTTAAAATATAATAATGATTTTTAAATATTTCTAACATATAAAAAGGCGGCAGGCCATTAAATAATCTAGTGGACCATCACTCTTGCCGATCTAATATATCCATTTACATAACGCTTGATCTCCAATCCAATCTAATCAAAATTAATCTTCTTGATAGATTTTTAAATAGCATGGTGTAAAAGAATTTCCTCACGACATAAAATAAAGAAAAAATGAATAAAATCAAGAAATAACTGTATTGAAAAATAACAAATGATGTGAAAAAATTAATATATGCATTTAAATATACTCATTAAAGAGATATATATTAAACCCAAACAAAAAGGAAGAAAAAAAGAAATAAAAAGCATATGAGATTTTTGAAATACCTATATAGTTGTATCTGATAACCAATACAAAAGAGTTCAGTGTTAAAGAAAGAAGGAGACAATGAGCATGTGGACTTGCAAAAAAGAAGAGATATTTGGGCAAGGAAAAAAAAAGGAGAAAAAAGAGGAGACGATCTTTTGGTATAAGAAGACTTAAACATTGTCTAGAATGACTTACTTTTGAAGAAAGGAAAAAGAAAAAAAGACTATTTTGCCCCAATTACTTAGTTGTAATAAAAAGTGAGGAAAGAGTGAGGAAGGGCAAAATAGTAAAAAGATAACACCGACTATTGAAAAAATCTAAAAGGCCTTATTCCCATGTGAGAATATGAAAAGGAAGCTTTTATTTTCATCACAAAAATTACTCTCTACACCATGCACATTTTTTTAAATCCCTAAACTACCCCTCCTCCCCTTCCTGACCATTTCCTCCACGCTCCTCTCTCTCCCTCCCAGTCGCCGGCGGGAAGGGAGATCGGTTGGCAGCCCCTCTCTCTCCCTCTCTCTTTCTCTCCTTGTCCCTCTTTTTCTCCACTGCCCTGTCACAACCCGAGCCCAGAAATCGGGGGTTAGAGAAAACCTAACCAATGACACACATACTCCCGTGCATGTACACATAGACCTCGCCAAAATGTACACACACAAGGGATCAATCACACGTGCAAACAAGTGTACGCGGAAACTGTACGTATCAAGGTATACCACAAAATAAACAAAAGACATAATGATTACAAAAGATTAGACTGAGGACAATGATGTACAACAAAATAGAGGGGCTAGTCCACAAAATCAAAACACAGATATCAATCAAACCCAAAATACAATCGACAGAAAAATCTCCCATTTAGACCCAGACACAAATGGATGGGGAGAACAAAATGATGCAAATCGCTCTCCAGAAGAATGGATCAAGTCCACTCCTCTAGGCCGGAGGGGGCTTCGCGCACCTCTCCTGAAGTCGGGTCGACCGACGCAGGATCGGAAGATGGATTTGAGCCTGCAACACCAAGAACAACTCATAAGTACAACGACTTAGCAAAATATAAGCAACAAGAAGATAACACAAATTGTATCTAGCAATGAGCAAAAGTAATAATGCAAAGATCCATAGTAAGCATGTTCGTATACTAGGCAAATCGTGCATATGAATAAGTATGCTATCAGAATCATAAACAGATAACGGTCAAAATGGCTACTACATTGGCCATATTCTCCCTTTCGAGAGCAATCGGAATGAGAACACCATTGTCCGGGCCAGGGTATGCATGGGTCTCTAATTCCCGGGGTCCGGAATCCCAGGACAAGAGCACTTTGCAGAGGCAAACACACAAACTAAGCCAAAGTCAACCCCGTCGGGTATCCTGAGGCTGAGGCTCAGTAGCGCCATATATATAAACAATCTCAATCAAATCATATGATGCAACTCAATCAATATTACATACAAATCTCACATATCACAATCGATCACACTAAACGAACAATAGGAAGTGCATCACAAACTAAACGCAATACGAATGCAGATACGAATAATCAATACGAAAGTAACTCCACAGGAGCAATGACAGTACATAGTAGTGGAATGTGCATGCCCGGGCCTCGCTCTGGGGATGCTGCGGTTCCACAGACTCGAGTGGTCCAGCGCAGAACACATAAGATGCCAAAACCGAAATCAAGATGCTGTGCAAATCAGATTTATTTTGACGAATCAAGGTCAATTAAAAGCCAATCCTAACCTCTTTATCCAGTGTTTCTAACCGTGCATGTTGATGTAGTTTTAAGGTATTCGATACACAGTTGTTCAAGCGAAGAGTGTTGCATCTTATTACGAAAGTGTACCAAAGTCCCTTAAACCAACACACATGGGAAGGTGCTAAACAACTGGATAATATACATGAATGAGACACAGCCCTCGAGGTCATTCATGTCATTCAGACATTCCATTGGGCACGTTCGGGTTTTCTACATTCTAGCATGAGAGTCATATCAGGTCTCCTCCTTAATCCTAGTCTTTTTAGTCATTTCTCAGGGTAGTACGGTGTAGCCATAGGTGAACATACGGCTTAGCCGTAGGCATCTTACGGCGTAGCCGTAATCTGCACTGCGGCGGAGCCGAGGTTCCCCAAACTGTTCATCTGCATTTACGGCTCAACCGTATTTTGCTCTACGACGCAGCCGTATCCGGTTCCACGGTTTAGCCGTAGTACAACGTACGGCTTAGATCAGGCTGGGCCGTAGAAGAGTAGCAATTTGCCAACTCTCAGTTATTTCAGATGTCACCCTGTATTAATCTACGGTTAGGGTCACGGCTGAGTCACGGCTTAGCCGTAAGACATTTCACGGCTCAGCCGTAGCACAATTCACGGTTTAGCCGTGAGTGCGCTGTGTCAATTTCTTGAAACAGTTACAGAAATACAGAAATGGCTAACTCTCGACTGAAAACAAAAAGATAAGAACAGAGCTTACTCAATAGGGCTGTATAACAATGATGCATACAATAAGAGTAAGAATACACACAATCAAAGCATTACCAATAAGTGTTCAAGCTACTTGTGCTTATACTTGCCTCACAAGTGAAAATCACACACTACGGTCGTTGTCAAGGCTCAATCCGCTGGAAACATAGCAATGAAAGAAAGAGAAAGAGAGCTGAAAGAGAGAGACAAACCGAGAGAAGATCGCTAAAGAAAAGAGAGAGAGAGAGAGAGGCGGTAGGTAGGATATTTATGAGCTCAGGATGTTCAAATTACAAAAAAGTCCAAAAATGTTACACAATTTCCAATTTGAGTCAATTAATGATTCAACAGAAACAAACAAAGTCATTTGGATCCAAAACAGTTACGAAGATTGATAAGCTCAACGAAATACACGCGGTGACATCGAATTGACGCAAGACTGACAAGGTCCAACAAAAGCAGAAATTACGAAAAAGGGCTCGAACTACCTAAACCAGGTCAAACTCATCCAAACTACCTATCCATGACTCAAAACCAAAGAAAAGCAAAACCAAAACACACTTAACAACAACATCACAATCAATTAGCCACTAATTCGGATTAAGTTGGGTCGGAGTGTTACACGCCCCCCCCCCCCCCCCCCCCCCCACAACCCAAAGTCGTCGAGCAATTTTTTCGGTGCAAATAGAAGCTTCCTTTAAAAAAAGTGAGGAAGGGCCATTCCCCCTTCTTGCCCCTTGTGTAGATCCTTCCCGGGTCCCATTTCACATGCACACCTGCCTATGGATCAATCCTGACTAGCCAGATAGCCTCACAAAATTTGTACCATACCCAACGAGCGAAAAAAGTGAGCAATCTCAGGAAGGGGCTTGTCTTGGTCCTACCTCCTACTATGGAATAATCTCACAGTTTTAGTATTTTTTTCTTTTCTCAAAAAACAATCAAACATCTCCCATTGTCTGCCTAAGCATCATGAACTTATTGTTTTCATCGAGTTGCATGATCCTATGCTTATGGAAGAGATAATAACAAAACTGATCTAGTGGAGTCACATACACTGATGGACTAAAAGAACATGGTGCAATTGCAATGGACACTACAGACAAATGATGAATAAGTACGGACAGTGTGTTAAGACCTCTCATCTTTTATATTCTATAAATACAATTATACAAAGGAAAGCAACCACAGAATAAGTGAGGAAATTCTCCAAATTGAGAATATTTTATTTAATACTGCCTACAGTGAGTCCCACCAGTTTGCGTTTGCATTCAGATTTGGTCGAAGCACCCATGGACCAACTGGTAGAGAGATGTTCATGACTGGCCCACCCAGGGCCTGCCAACCCACATTGGGCTTGATTTGAACTGGGTCGTGCTTAACTATCTGGGCATAAGCCAGATTTTCTAGCCCATAGATAACGCACAAAAAAGGCTGCATTATTATTCAAAAGGGTTGGGCTTGGAACTAAATTTCAGGTTGTGAGCTGGATCCAAAATTTGATATTAGGCAGCAGAACTTAATAGGATGAGTTGGAAAGGCTTTGTCCGGCCAAATCGGCCCGTACTGGTGATACAAATTGGATATTGGCTGTATTCCGGAATTCTGGGGAAAAAAGGTCAAGAATTAAAAAATTCAAAAATTGAATAACAAGGGGAAACCCTAGAATTTATTCTTTTCTTTAGAGACGACCTTTCTCATTTTGTTTGTGTACTAGTTCTGTCACTGTCATAAGATTTTTTCAACTGCACATAAATATAATGCAAGTTCCAAAGTCATAGTGTAAGCAAATTTTCTTTTGTTTAGGCACAGACCAGACAGTCAGCTAGAAGTTTTGTTTTATTTATACTTAGTTGCATTACAATTGCGCATTTTTCAAATAAGTGTGCTCTGATCATAATCATACACCATTATTTTATTCTTTTATTTTTTTGAGGTTGTATATTCTCTAATTAGGAATTACAAATAATATAATTTTCTGTAAACATTTCATAGATCAAGTCAGTACTCCAAACCAATACTTTTAATTGTGGTGATCAGCAAAGAATGATCCCTACGTCTACAACTCCAAACATCGTGCTATTTATCGTGGGGCTCACCTAAATGAATAATGAAAAAAAAATAAAAAAAACAAGAAAAAAGATAGGGGTGGATATGTTACTACCTGCATTGGGCCGGGTGCCTTTAATATTAGTCCGACTAGCTTGCCCACTAGTACTTAAAGCACAAACGTTTGCCATAGCAGTATTGATAGGGGTAAGAAATTTAAAGAATATATATGCTAATGTTTAAATGTTAATTAAAAAAATGGTGATAAAATAATACAAAACAATATCAAGTAAAAGTTTAATGTTTTAATAAACTGTCATAAAAATAAAACAATATAAAAGTTTATGAGAAGGAAGAAATTAATATAAATTTTATGTGATATTGAAAATCATTAAGCACATATCAAGTATTTTGAATTTTCTTTTATTTTTGATCTAGTATTTTAAGCATGACCAATGTTTCGGGTCTAATTTCAATTGAAGTGACATAATGAGATTTATTAAGTTTGAGCCTAAAAGTAAGCCCGTTTACAAATTGAGAAAAATAAAATATAAAGTGCATAATTCTTGAGAATATTTTGGTTAAAAGAAAAGTTATATAATTGTAGAGAGTACACACTACTTATACGCTCGCCATCAGTCCCCCAAAATTTGTTGCTTCTTTTCCTACAAATGGACATAAACGCATGGAAGTTCTTCTAATTGTAAATTCCATTTCTATACCTTTTGCCTTTTACTCTCACATATCAAGGCAAATTCTCTTCTTCTCGTTGCTTTTTGTGTGTGTGCGTTTTTTTCTTTTCCTTTAAAAGGTACTTGGTATTATGTAATTCAAATGAGGTTTTTTTTAAAGTTTGATATTTGAAACAGTAAGGAAGCATGACTTGATTATCAAAGTTGGGCCTAATTGACCCATGTGACTGTGCACAAGTCCATGCATAACGTGCATAGTGCATGACTTGTGCATAAGGTTCTAGATTGGATCAAAACTTGGCGGCTATGTGATTGGTGAGACTAGTTAATTATTAATTATATGGCCCACTTAGCTGATACTTACCTGCCAATTCATTCCATTTTGAAAATGGATCTATCCTTATCTCGCGGTGTTTAATTCGAAGGAAAATAGTCCATTAATCTTCTCCCTTGATTCTCTCTAACATAAGTATGTTTCCTCCAATTGCTCGATTTCAAATTTATTCTTATCAATATCATCCTCCAGATACATTTTTCTATTTTTTTTTCCAATATACATTCCTATTGTATGGATCTATTTTTATTTTTTTTCTATGAAGTATGAGGCATTATGATTTTTCTTGAATAATTTATTTTGTAATTGTTTTGTTTTTTTTATGATCGTATTTAGAAAATTTTCTTTCTATTTTGTTATGCAGCTTGAAAGAGAGACTCACTCCAATTTTAGATGTGTTGATTTTGCTTGCCTTTTTCATCTGTCTGTCAACTTTTCTATCATGTCTTGTGTGAAAATCGTGCAACTCTTTTGTGATTTTGGTTTTTAATTGTTTATGTTGCCATATATCATTTTTAATAATATATGTGCTTCTATTACTTTCTAATATAGTTGGGAAAAAGTTTTTATGATAATAATGAAGTGTGCCTCTATTATTCAACACAGGTAATATAGGAAGAAGATTTTACTTGATTACATCCAACACACCAAGGTATGTCTTGTGAAAGATAAATTAACTATTAATGGCTTATGAAATCAATAGTGACTGCAACATATTATCTTGTCCCTAGACTAAAAAGCCTTATAAGAAATAGGTTCATTATGTTCAAGCCTTAAGAGATACCTTAGGTCATAAAAAAGGAAAAAGCCAAATTTTGATATATTTTTATTTTTGGGCTGAGCTTAGTGCGGGCCTTTATTGCTAGTTATAAGTGATCGATCCCGTTGGATTATAAAAAACAGAAAAAAAAAAGAAAAAAATTTGACCGTGAAGATGGCAAGTTGATTGAGTTTATATTGACTGCACGATAGGTGCAACTTGGATGGGCTGAACCTATCCACTTGGCTTAATTAGTCTGTCGAAGATGCCATGGACTTTAAAGACCGATGCGGACCCAATTCGAACCTAGACGTTTGGGAGCCAAGCAGAGTTGAACTTAATTGAGTTTGAGCTTATTAGCTTGAATTTCATTTTATCAATGAACAAGTCGAGCTTGGCCAAACTTTCCATACTAAATAGAGTTTGAGGTTATTAGCTCGAGCTTGATTAGAAATCAAGCTAGGCCAAGTGAAGAATAGCTTCACAATGCAAGACAAGCTTGTGCTCAAGTCATGCTCATGTAATTTAGGAATTTCTTTTTTAAACGAAACGGTCTCTCTTAAATTTGCAACAAATTTCGAAGAAGATTTCTATAAATCGCAAATATCATTGGAGTATTCAAGATTTGAAAACTGCTTTAAGGTCCTTTTCTAGTCATAACCGTTTGCTTAAAAAAATTATATGATGAAAGAATGAAAATACCCTATTGTAAAATAGTTAAAACCTCAAAAAAAAAAAAAAGAAAAAAGAAAAGAAACCCTCTCTAGCAGTAGCAGTGACCTTTTTTTTTTTTTTGCTCTTTCCTCTTTTTTTTTTTTTTTTACTAGAGCTAGCTAAATCCTAAATTAACTAAATGCTGCGAGATATTTGCCGATTCCAGGCTCTTGATTTTACCCCAACTTCAACCTTCATTTAAGGAACATCTCTATGCTATTTGCAAAAAGAATATTGCCAAAAAAGGCTGGTATAGATCAATTTGTTTTGTCATATATAGCCGTTAAAACTCCAAAAGGAGACGATCATGAAGCCATATCGACTGTATGTTCATTTATTTGTCCAATCTGATACCTTTCACAACCGGACCAAACTTTCTCTTAACAAGTGTCTTGGTGGGCCCCGCAGAGGTTTCTGGTTTGAAACTTGCAGTTGTGCTCCTTACTTCCCATGATCTCACGGTCAAGCACAAGTGGCCCACTTTTTTTTTTGGCCTAGGAAGGGCTCACTGCAGGGGAGCCATGTCAGAGAATCAAAAACCTTTCCTTTTTGAATGTTTTTTTTTGAGGTCAACCAATTCTGAGACTCCAAACCATGCCAACTGGCCTTATTTACACTCATTAGAGCCACCCGTCCAGCCGTCCAGGAATTGGTGGTCTGTTACTGTAGTTGTCAAATTTCATTTTGAGATGCTCTATTTCGGTTATCTTCAAAAACAAAATATTTTGATCATTTTGAGTTTTTATATTACACTGCACTTGGTAGGAAACAATTTCATGAAACCCCAGAAGCCTGAGAATTTTTGTTTTCATTTTTCTTCTCCACATAGACGAGGAAATGAGCTTAGAAGGCGAAGCCGGAAACTTAAAAAAAAAAAAAAAAGAGAAAAGAGAGGGCTTGGTTTTTTTCGTTTGATTTTCGTACTCCTATCCTGACCACTGGATGGAGTGTTGGATACAATGGCCCGCTGGCAAGGCTCTCTCTCATAATAGTATGTATGATGGTAGCCATCAACGAGCATTTTTGTATATATATGTATGAATTGTGGAAGACGAACTACTTAATAAATGAAGAGTTTTTTTTGCGTGTACCACTCTAATGTTTATAAAATTTGTAAATAAGCCCTCTGGTTTCAATATATATATATATCTTCCTGCGTTTTCATCTCAATACCTTCTATGTTCCCAATATCAATAGTCCTAATGAAAAATGAGCAACCACTAAGAAACCTATGTTGAGTTTTATAAAAATGACTGCTCTGCCTTTATACATCCATTAAACAAATGAGTGTCATTATTTACAAAAAGATATTATTATTTTACCCTTCTTAATAAATTCTCCAATGCACGTGAAGCCTAATTTTGTATTTTAAAACATACATCAATCCAACTATAGGTCATACGTGGATTGGATCAATTAGAATCAATTAAAAGCATAGGTTATAATCAATTTGAATTTAACAAAATGGGACCCACATTGATAAAAATAGTGGCATGCATCTCTCTTTAATATGACAGACTATGATTGGTCCATTAATAGCACGAAAAAGCCTAAGGGGATCTAGACCCATTATCCTATGTGCGCTGTTAGGGCTACATGCCACTCAAGTCAAGTCTAACCACTTGCATAGTACTCCTGCATTCTTATACACTATGGGAGCACGCTCTTGATTGTTTAACTTGCAACCATAATAACTAGGGAAATTCTCAAAATAGGGCTCAAATTTTCTCTAGATTTCGAATTAGGGTAAAAAACAGGATTTACGTTTCAAAAGAGGACTTAAGTTTTTCATTTGCATTTCAGATAAGGACGTTTGACCAGAACAAGGGCTTTTTGCAACTTTTCTATTCATATTTTTTAAAATACCAAAAATGCCCTAAGGTCCTCTCCACTATTAGGATCGAAGATCTCATCTCCATGTTCGGTGATAGCAGCACCACCAATCTAAGTCCAATGTGAAGATGCCCCGCACTTACTCGTCCCCATCGTCTCCAATGAGTATAGGCTCACTGTGTCTTCCTACATCACTCGCTCCTAGACTTGTCCACCCCGGCTTCGTCTTTTAATTTTTTGTTGACTATGAGCCTTACTTTATGTTGTAGGACCCCTGCAATTGCATAGCTTCACTAAAATATTGATCGATTTGATGAAAGATGCTGGATGGGATTTGGATACCCTAAGATTTTTGTTCATCTTGGTGTCAAACACATGAGGGCAAAATGGTAAGCAATATTTTCTTGTTTTTGCGTAGTCATGTTTGTAGGTTTTGATTGGGAGAGGTTCTGCGCAGATGGAGTTTCAACCAAGCCTTTCATCCTCCCATTATCTTCTTCCTTGCATCATCCTAAATCCCTCAACCAAACATCCATCCAAATCATCACCTTTAGGGTCCCTATTATACGGTTTATGTCTTGTATTTCGTATTCACTGGATTGGTTCATAAGATTAGTCTTGAACCGAGCTTCGGGTCAAAGGTATTTTGGTCTTTGTACCAAGTTTTTTAAGGGCTAAGAAAGAGAGAGTTATATATATGGTGTAACCTGTAAATCTAGACATACGCAAATGAGTATAGTAAAAGAGTAGAGTTCTCTTTTGGCAGTGGATGTAGGTGCATTACCGAACTAGGTAAATCTCTTGTGTGTGCTCTCGTGTGCTTGTCTCTCTTTTAGTGTGTGGCTTTAATTGTTGATCGTTGATTACGTGCTTTCATGCGTGCACAACATCCATCTCATCTCTCGTTTCCATCTCCATCTACATCAACCTCTCCTCCAATACCCTCTTGACTAAAGAATTTCGCCCTTAGTGTCCCTCATCCACATCTCATCCTCACATCCAAACTCAATCCTTTATCTGCCACATCTCTCACAACCATCACCATTACAAACTGAATCTCCATCTTATTTCATCATCACTTTCCATCTCTTCTTATCTCCATCCCAAAGCCTACAAACTCATTGTTCTCCTGGCCAAACATGTTCAACTCATCTCTGCCCTTCCACTCAACTCAAAACACACTCAACCCATCTTTGCTTCCCCCCATAGAGACCATCTTCTCCTTTGCGCTTCACCATTAACTAAACATCTACACTCCCACACCCTGCAACTAGAACCAAACCAAACATCATTATAGTATAGCCATCATCACTCATCTATTTCTCAAGATCACCGTCAAGTTGGAGAGCATACAGAAGGACCCTAACGGCATCTTCAGTTTTTTGAGAAAGATGGGCATAAAAGTCACTCAAAAGTTCGTACTCTCGCTGGATGTCTTGATTTGAAATGTAAATGAAAAACTAAAGCCCTATTTGGAAATAGAAAATTTTATTTTGTCCTAATTTGAAATCTAACCAAAACTTGAGCGCCCTTTTGAAAATTTTACTAATAACTATGGCCTTGCTAATTTTATTTATTTATTTATTTTAAAATGCATGGCATTGACATTGATTGACCATGGAGCATGGATGCTATTTTGGACCAGATCTAAAAATCAATTATATTTTGTATGAAATTGAACAGTTAAACATCAATATTTAGCCAAATGTCACTTTGAATGTAGCTTTGCTCACCTTGAGATTATTTCTTAATTGTATGCATTAAAAATGACCCGAAATGATCTCCCCCCTCTGTGTAAATTTAATCAAGCAAGTTGAACGATCGAAGATAGGAATGAAAAGAATGCACAAGCGTGAACTCTACTCATATTGAGAAAGAAAGCGAAGAGTGTGAACTCTACTTGCCTCTATACAAGTATGTCCAGCTCCCCCGTTTCCCTCATTCCTCATTTTCTTTCTTCTCTCCTTTGCTTCACTCATTCACTCTCTCTGTCTCCCTCATTCCAATGTGACGATGCCCCGCACTTACTCATTCCCATCGTCTCCGACGAGTATAGGCTCACTGTGTCTTCCTACATCACTCGCTCCCGAACTTGTTCACCCTGGCTTCGTCTTTTAATTTTTTTGCTGACTGTGAGCCTTAATCTATGTTGCAGGACCCCTGCAATTGCATAGTTTCACTAAAATCGATTTGATGAAAGATGCTCGATGGGATTTGGATTCCCTAAGATTTTTGTTCATCCCGGCGTCAAACACATGAGGGCACAAATGGTATGCAATATTTTCTTGCTTTTGCTTAGTCAGGTTTGGAGGTTTCGATTGGGAGAGGTTCTGCTTGGTGAAGTTGGGGTTTCGATCAAGCCTTTCATTCTCCCAGTATCTTATTCCTCATATCATCCCAAGTCCCCCAACCAAACGGCCATCCAACATCATCACCTTCAAGGTCCCCATCTCATCTCTCGTTTCCACCTCCATCTACATCAACATCTCCTCCAATACCCTCCTGACCAAAGAATTTCACTCTTAGTGTCCCTCATCCACATCGTTTCCTCAGTCCTCACTTCCAAACTCAATCCTTTATCTGCCACATCTCTCGCAACCATCACCACCACAAACTGAATCTCCATCTTCTTTCATCATCACTTTCCATCTCTTCTTATCTCCATCTTATATCTACATCCCAAAGCCTACAAACTCATTGTTCTCCTGGCCAGACATGTTCAACCCATCGCTGCCCTTCCACTTGACTCAAAACACACTTAACCCATCTTTGCTTCCCTCATAGAGACCACCATCTCCTTTGTGCTTCACCGTAATTGAACATCTACACTCCCACACCCTGATCGTCACCGTACAACTGTCATCACTCATCTCTTTCTCAAGATCGTCGTCAATCTGGATAGCATAAAGAAGGACCCTAAGGGCATTTTTAGTATTTTGAAAAAGATGGGCATAGGAAAACTCGTACCCTCTGGATGAAATGTAAATAAAAAATTTAAGCCTTATTTTGAAATGTTAAATTTTTTTGTCCTAATTTGAAATTTAACCAAAACGTGAACCCTCTTTTGAAAATTGTCCTAATTACTACGAAGTAGCTAATTTTATTTATTTTAAAATGCATGGAATTGACTTTCATTGGCCATGGAGTATGGATAATATTTTGGATCAGAACTATAAATCTATTCTATTTTGTATGAAATTGAACAGTTAAAGATCATTATTCAGCCAAATGTCACTTTGAATGTAGCTTTGCTTACCTTGAGATTATTTCTTAATTGTATGTATTAAAAATGACCCCAAATGATCTCCCCCGTCTGTGTAAATTTAATCAAGTAAGTTGAACGATGGAAGATAGAAATGAAACGAAATGTAGTTTATCCAAACAAAAGAAACCCTTTAATATGGTATGGTATTGGCTAAACGGGCGCATTCTATTAAAAAAAGAAATACTGTTACAGGAGGCGAGGGGAGAAGTGACAGCTCTTGCCAGCTTCACCATTCCGCCCCTCTGGTGCATTCTTGCTTAAAAATTTTGAAGTGAGAAAGAACGTAAAAATTGTGAACTTTACTCATCTTCAGAAAGAATGTAAAAAGTGTGAACTCTACTCATCTTGAGAAAGAATGTAAAAAGTGTGAACTCTACTTACCTCTATATAAATATATCTAGCTCCCCCGTATCCCTCATTCCTCATTTTTTTTTCTTCTCTCTTTTGCATCACTCATTCACTCTCTATCTTTCTCATGGCTCGGCTTTTAAGATTGACACTAGTTTTTCTCATAGTTGTCTCCATTGCTGTGGGTTTCATTTATCTTTACTTTTTTTTTTTTGTTAAAGATTTCATTTTTTTTAATTCAGTCCTTTGATGCCTTCTGTTTTAAGTAGGCAAAGGTGGTAATGTCTTCTGTTTCATCTATTATTTTCGTCCTATTTCTTGCTGTTTTACTCTTCCTTCCTCTAATCAGCCCATGTGAGAAATAAGAAAAAGCCAGCACTTAATGGTTGTTTGTGGTTTCCAGTGGCTGAAAAGATAACTGTGCTCCACGGTAGAGGGAGAAAGCGGAAATGAGAGAATGCTTGCCCCCAGCAGACTAAAAAGAAATAAGGAAATCTGAAAAAGTTTAAATATATGTGAAATCTCTCCTCACCAAATTACGTAAAATGTTTCTTTCTTTCTCACACACACTCTCTCTTTTAATGAGTGTAGCTCTCATTGGAACGGCAAAGCCAATATCAGGCAACAAACACAACATAACAAGTAGGTTTTGGTTACTTTTGATTTTAGAATAGTGATATTAAATGGAGTGGTTTTATAGAATGATAGTAATTACTGTGTTTGATTTTCTTTTGATTTCAGGAAAAACTCCCCCTCAGTCGAAAGTTGTTCATTATCATACAGCAAAAAATGTTTAATAACATACCTTTTTTTACTGATTTTGTGCCGTTTATTTTGGAATTGGGGTGCTAGTGTGCCCTCTTGAATGTAAAAAGAGGTGCCAAAAACAGGGACCATTGAAACGTCTGTGCAAGGCAGCATGTTTAAAGTGCTACGAAAAATGTAGGTGTGTGCCTCCTGGTTTCTCTGGCAATAGGGTCGAATGTGGCGATTGTTATTCTAAATCCCCCAAATACCCTTGAATCCTATGATGGTTTATGGTGGCTTGGAGTATAGATATAAATAATGTCATAGGTCATATTTACGTGATTTTATAGGGCATGTGATATGGTACATGTGATAGGGATATTTATGTAATTCTATTTTTAATTTAATAATGATTATGAGATGACAGCGTATCTTTTGTCACTTATCATTATACGCATTTATCTGTTTATACTTATAATATGTATATAAACTGCGACATGGGCCATTTGGTGTAGCACACGTGTGTGTTTGTTTGTTTGTTTGTTTTTTTTTTCTTTATCAAGTGTTTGTTAATGCTTGGCTTGGTCCTTTCAACTTAGGACTTGAATGTTATGTGATGTGATATAGGTCCGGAGCTGTGGATTCTGTCAACTAGCATTTCTAATCCTGAACTTGGGTTCAAGTCTGACCCGTTGGGCTGATTGGATTGTCCGAATCTAATTAGGGTGCTGATTCATTTCATGGTTTTAATTCTCGTGCCACACACATGATCCCAAACCAATGGAGACCATGTTTCATCTTTCTCCCTTTTTTTTATTTTTTTTCATCTTGATTTTTTTTTTCATCTTAATAGGCAATAAGGCAAAAAAGGTCCATTCCGAGTTTATTGTCCGTTATCTGTACCATGACGAGACTATATATCTCCATGGAGATGCCTACGGCGCTGTCAATGAGTCAGCAGGATCTTCATGGTTATCTATTGAGCTGTCTAGCTAGTTTGGATGTGTGGTCTGCACTGCTTCTGAACTAGGGACATGGAGTCTGATTTGATATTTTCCCCCGTCTGCTATGATTTGAATTTTCTAACACTAATATCTCTTAGAAATATTGGTGTTAGAAAATTCATATTTTCTAAGAGATATTAGTGTTAAAAAATTCAAATCATAGCAGACGAGGGAAAATATCAAATCAGACTCCATGTCCCTAGTTCAGAAGCAGTGCAGACCACACATCTAAATTAGCTAGACTCGGGAATGGACACAAAGTATCCAAATCATCAAGTAGGTTCCAACCGTCACCTTTTTTGCCTTATTGCCTATTCAAGATGAAAAAAAAAGAGAGGAAAGATGATACATGGCCTCCATTGGTATGGGATCATGTGTTTGGCACAAAACTTCAAACCATGAAATGAATCAGCATCCTAATTAGATTCGGACAATCCAATCAGCCCAACAGGTCAGACTCGAGCCCAAGTTCTGGGTTAGAAATGCTAGTCGACAAAATCCACGGCTCGGGACCCATATCACATCACATAGCATTCAAGTCCTAAGTTGAAAGGACCAAACCAAGAATTAACAAACACTTGCTACACACAAAAATAAATAAATAAATAAATAAAATAAAAAAAACAACAAACAAACAAACAAACAAATAAACAAATACGTGTGCAACACCAAATGGCCCATATCACAGTTTATATATATATATATTAAGTGTATACAGATAAATGTGTATAAAGATAAGTGACAAAATACACGCTGTCATCTCATAATCATTTTAAAATTAAAAACAGAATTACATAAATATCCCTATCACATGTACCCTATCACATGCCCTGTAAAATCACTTAAATGTGACCTATGACATTATTTATATCTATACTCCAAGCCGCCACAAACCATCACAGGATTTAAGGGCATTTGGGGGATTTATAATAACAATCGCCACATTCGCCCTTGTTGCTAGAGAAACCGGGAGGCACACACCTGCATTTTTTGCAGCCTTTTACACATGCTGCCTTGCACAGACGTTTCAATGGTCCCCGTTTTTGGCACCTCCTTTCACATTCGGGAGGGTACAGTAGCACCAAATTCCAAAATAAACGGCACAAAATTAGTAAAAAAGAAAAAGCTATGTTATTAAACATTTATTGCTGTGTGAAAATGAACAACTTATGAGGGGGAGTTTTTCCTGAAATCAAAAGAAAAACAAACACAGTAATTACTATCATTCTATAAAACCACTCCATTTAATATCACAATTCTAAAATCCAAAGTAACCAAAACCTACATGTTCTGTTGTGTTTGTTGCCTGATATTGGCTTTTTCGTTCCAATGATAGCAACACTCATTAAAAGAGAGAGTGTGTGCATGTGAGAAATAAAGAAACACTTTAAGCAATTTGGTAAGGAGAGATTTCAAATATATTTAAACTTTTTCAGATTTCCTCATTTCTTTTTAGTCTGCTGGGGCAGGCATTCTCTCATTTCCTCTTTCTCCCTCAACCGTGGAGCACAGTTATCTTTTCAGCCACTGGAAGCCACAAACAACCATTGAGTGCTGGCTTTTTCTTATTTCTCACATGGGCTTATTAGAGGAGGGAAGAGTAAAACAACAAGAAATAGGAAAAAAATAATAGATGAAACAGAAGGCATTACCACCCTTGCCTACGTAAATCAGAAGGCATTGAAGGACTGAATTAAAAAAAAAAAAGAACTCTTTAACGAAAAAAAAAGTAAAGATAAATGAGACCCACAACAATGGAGACTACTATGAGAAAAACCGGTGTCAATCCTAAAAGCCGAGCCATGAGAAAGATAGGGAGAGTGAATGAGTGAGGCAAAGGCGGGAAGGAAAAAATTGAGGAATGAGGGAATGGGGAAGCTGGATATATTTTTATAGAGGTAAGTAGAGTTCACACTTTTTACATTCTTTCTCACTTCAAAATCATTTAAGTGTGAATGCCTCAGAGGGGCGGAATGGTGAAGCCTGCAAGGGCTGTCACTTCTCCCGTCGCCCCCTACAACAGTATTTCTTTTTTTAATAGAATGCCCCCGTTTAGCCAATACCATACCATATTAAAGGGCTGTCACTTCCCCCCTTTCTCTCCCTCCCCCTCACTGTTCTGTATTTCTCTCTTCTTCCTCCCTCTCTCTTTCCCTCTCCCTCCCCCCCTCTCCACCCGGTACAAGAGGGGGAGGGAGAGGGAGGGGCGGAACAACGGGGGAGGAGGCAGAGGTGGAGAAGGGGAGGAAAGAAGATGGGGAGGTGGAAAGAGGGTGGGGGCATTTGGGTAATTTCATGGGTTTCCTTTTTCTTTTTTTCTTTTTTTTTAAATGATGAGTGTGGAGAGAAAAAATTTGAGTGCCAATTGAATGCCTCTATATAGAAAACCATTGGAATATCTTGTTTCCAAAAACCCTAAAGAGATGTTTTATAACTAAACATCAATTAATATAATAGGTATGATATTTGCAAATTAGGATGTGTTGTATAATAAGAAATATAGAATGAGAAATTCGCATCATATTTAGGAGCGTTTAGGGATAATAAGTAATACATTAAACAAGTGTCAATTGAGATGGCATGGACATGTTCAACGCAAGCCAACCATGATGCGACTTGAGAAATAATATTTTTTTAGGTAGATTGATGGCCCTTCGAGAAAATATGAATAGGATGAAGTGGACGTGGTGGAAGCCGTAAGCAATGACAAAAAGGGCTTATATGTATTAATGTTAAATAAAGTTATTTTATTTTTATTATACTCGATAAACTGCCACCGACCAAGTGGTTAGAAATTGCGATATAGCATTTTGCTTGGATGGTTAATATAATAAATGGTAGTATATGAGAAAATATAATAAATAAATAAGAGAGGCTATCTGCTTATGGGCTTGACCCATGCGAGCTCTCGAGTGCCCACTTGGAAAGGCTTGTCCGTTGACTGGCCCAATCTTTAGACAGCCCAGAAAAGAGGAAAAAAAAGCATGGAAATGAATTGCTTTTATTTGCTCGTAACAAAAGTATTACTCGATCATCATTGATTGATTGATTGATTGATTTATTATTATTTTGATATTTTGGACAGGCCGGCAAAATTACTCTACACTTAAATTGAATCATTGAATTTGCGTCTAAAAAATTAGGTTGCTCTATTTGGCAAAAGAATAAAATAAAAGTTTCGTCTGTAGGCTGAAGTTTTGATGGGCCAAGACTAGCCATATTTAAATATCAAAGCTTCAGGTCAATTACATAGGACCCACACCTAGACCATTTGGATGGGAGAGAGAAGAATCAGAACTTAATTAATCTGACCTATACGATTTCTCTGTAAATTAGTGATCTGTCTCTACGTTGAACCACACGGTGGCAAGTTAGCTGGTGGAGTCCGACCAGATCAGATAGAAGTGCAACACATTGCAAATATGATCATTCTTATTGTTACTATTAGTAAGTTTGACGCTGGGATTAGGGAAATCAAGTATTTGAAATGTTAAGGTTTTCGAAGCATAGGGCGCTGTGTACGTAGGGTTGTGGAGAATACAGAGATTTGGGCTTCATTGAGTCGAAGAGATAGAGGAGCGAGGTTGAGTCAGAGAAGAGAGAGAGAGAGAGTGGGAGACTGTGAGAGAAAGAGAGTGATGGTGAAGAAGTGATGGAGATAAGTATTATAAAGATAAGTGACAAAACACACGCTGTCATCACATGAGTATATACAGGTATTATTAAGTATATACAAATAAATGCGTATAAAGATAAGTGACAAAAGACATGCTGTCATCTCATAATCGTTATAAAATTAAAAACAGAATTACATAAATATCCCTATCACATGTACCCTATCACATGCCCTGTAAAATCATGTAAATGTGACCTATGACATTATTTATATCTATACTCCAAGCCACCACAAACCATCACAGGATTTAAGGGCATTTGGGGGATTTATAATAACAATCGCCACATTTGCCCTTGTTGCTAGAGAAACTAGGAGGCACACACCTGCATTTTTTGCAGCCTTTTACACATGCTGCCTTGCACAGACGTTTCAATGGTCCCCGTTTTTGGCACCTCCTTTCACATTCGGGAGGGCACAGTAGCACCCAACTCCAAAATAAACGGCACAAAATTAGTAAAAAAGAAAAAGCTATGTTATTAAACATTTATTGCTGTGTGAAAATGAACAACTTATGAGGGGGAGTTTTTCCTGAAATCAAAAGAAAAACAAACACAGTAATTACTATCATTCTATAAAACCACTCCATTTAATATCACAATTCTAAAATCCAAAGTAACCAAAACCTACGTGTTCTGTTGTGTTTGTTGCCTGATATTGGCTTTTTCGTTCCAATGATAGCTACACTCATTAAAAGAGAGAGAGTGTGCGTGTGAGAAAGAAAGAAATACTTTAAGCAATTTGGTGAGGAGAGATTTCAAATATATTTAAACTTTTTCTGATTTCCTCATTTCTTCTAGTCTGCTGGGGCAAGCATTCTCTCATTTCCTCTTTCTCCCTCAACCGTGGAGCACAATTACCTTTTCAGCCACTGGAAGCCACAAACAACCATTGAGTGCTGGCTTTTTCTTATTTCTCACATGGGCTTATTAGAGGAGGGAAGAGTAAAACAACAAGAAATAGGACAAAAATAATAGATGAAACAGAAGGCATTACCACCCTTGCCTATGTAAATCAGAAGGCATCAAAGGACTGAATTAAAAAAAAAAAGAATTCTTTAATGAAAAAAAAGTAAAGATAAATGAGACCCACAGCAATGGAGACTACTATGAGAAAAACCAGTGTTAATCCTAAAAGCAGAGCCATGAGAAAGACAAAGAGAGTGAATGAGCGATGCAAAGGCGGGAAGGAAAAAAATGAGGAATGAGGGAAATGGGGAAGCTGGATATATTTTTATAGAGGTAAGTAGAGTTCACACTTTTTACTTTCTTTCTCAAGATAAGTAGAGTTCAAACTTTTTATACTCTTTCTCACTTCAAAATCATTAAAGCGTGAATGCCCCAGAGGGGCGGAATGGTGAAGCTGGCAAGGGCTGTCACTTCTCCAGTCGCCCCTTGTAACGGTATTTCTTTTTTTAATAGAATGCCCCCGTTTAGCCAATACCATACCATATTAAAGGGCTGCCACTTTCCCCCTGTCTCTCCCTCCCCTTCGCTGTTCTGTCTTTCTCTCTTCTTCCTCCCTCTCTCTTTCCCTCTCCCTCCCCTCCTCTCCACCCGGTACATGAGGGGAAGGGGGAGGGAGGGGCGGAACAACGGGGGAGGAGGCAGAGGTGAGAAGGGGAGGAAAGAAGGTGGGGAGGCAGAAAGAGGGTGTATTTGGGTAATTTCATGGGTTTCCTTTTTTCTTTTTTTCTTTTTTTTAAAATGATAAGTGTGGAGAGAAAAAATTTGAGTGCCAATTCAAAGCCTCTATATAGAAAACTATTGGAATATCTTGTTTCCAAAAACCCTAAAGAAATGTTTTATAACTAAACATCAATTAATATAATAGGTATGATATTTGCAAATTAGGATGTGTTGTAAAATAAGAAAATATAGAATGTGAAATGCGCATCATATTTACGAGCATTTTGGGATAATAGGTAATACATTAAACAAGTGTCAATTGAGACGGCGTGGACATGTTCAACGCAAGCCAACCATGATGCGACTTGAGAAATAATATTTTTTTAGGTAGATTGATGGCCCTTCGAGAAAATATGATTAGGATGAAGAGGACGTGGTGGAAGCAGTAAGCAATGAGAAAAAGGGCTTATATGTATTAATGTTAAATAAAGTTATTTTACTTTTATTATACTCGATAAACTGCCACCGACCAAGTGGTTAGAAATTGCAATATAGCATTTTGCTTGGATGGTTAATATAATAAATGGGAGTATATGAGAAAATATAATAAATAAATAAGAGAAGCTATCTGCTTATGGGCTTGACCCATGCGAGCTCTCGAGTGCCCACTTGGAAAGGCTTGTCCGTTGACTGGCCCAATCTTTAGTTAGCCCAGAAAAGAGGAGAAAAAAAAAGCATGGAAATGAATTGCTTTTATTTGCTCGTAACAAAAGTATTACTCGATCATCATTGATTGATTGATTGATTGATTTATTATTATTTTGATATTTTGGACAGGCCGGCAAAATTACTCTACACTTACATTGAATCATTGAATTTGCGTCTAAAAAATTAGGTTGCTCTATTTGGCAAAAGAATAAAATAAAAGTTTCGTCTGTAGGCTGAAGTTTTGATGGGCCAAGACTAGCCATATTTAAATATCAAAGCTTCAGGTCAATTACATAGGACCCACACCTAGACCATTTGGATGGGAGAGAGAAGAATCAGAACTTAATTAATTTGACCTATACGATTTCTTTGTAAATTAGTGATCTGTCTCTACGTTGAACCACACAGTGGCAAGTTAGCTAGTGGAGTCCGACAAGATCAGATAAAAGTGCAACACATTGCAAATATGATTATTCTTATTGTTACTATTAGTAAGTTTGATGCTGGGATTAGGGAAAGCAAGTATTTGAAATGTTGGGGTTTTCGAAGCATAGAGCGCTGTGTACGTACGGTTGTGGAGAATACGGAGATTTGGGCTTCATTGAGTCGAAGAGATAGAGGAGCGATGTTGAGTCGGAGAAGAGAGAGAGAGTGGGAGAGAGTGTGAGATAGTGAGAGAAAGAGAGTGATGGTGAAGAAGAGATGGAGATAAGTATTATAAAGATAAGTGACAAAAGACATGCTATCATCTTATAAGTATATACAGATATTATTAAGATATACAGATAAATGCGTATAAAGATAAGTGACAAAAGACATGCTGTCATCTCATAATCATTATAAAATTAAAAACAGAATTACATAAATATCCCTATCACATGTACCCTACCACATACCCTGTAAAATCACGTAAATGTGACCTATGACATTATTTATATCCATACTCCAAGCCACCACAAACCATCATAGGATTTAAGGGCATTTGGGGGATTTAGAATAACAATCGCCACATTCGCCCATGTTGCCAGAGAAACGCGGACGCAGGCACCTACTTTTTTTGCAGCACTTTACACATGCTGCCTTGCACAGACGTTTCAATGGTCCCTGTTTTTGGCACCTCCTTTCACATTCGGGAGGGCACAGTAGCACCAAATTCCAAAATAGACGACACAAAATTAGTAAAAAGGAAAAAGCTATGTTATTAAACATTTATTGCTATGCGAAAATGAACAACTTATGAGGGGCAGTTTTTTCTGAAGTCAAAAGAAAAACGAACACAGTAATTACTATCATTTTATAAAACCACTCCATTTATTATCACAATTCTAAAATCCAAAGTAACCAAAACCTACGTGTTCTGTTGTGTTTGTTGCCCGATATTGGCTTTGCCGTTCCAATGATAGCTACACTCATTAAAAGAGAGAGAGTGTGCGTGTGAGAAAGAAAGAAACACTTTAAGCAATTTGGTGAGGAGAGATTTCAAATATATTTAAACTTTTTCAGATTTCCTCATTTCTTTTTAGTCTGCTGGGGCAGGCATTCTCTCATTTCCTCTTTCTCCCTCAACCGTGGAGCACAGTTATCTTTTCAGCCACTGGAAGCCACAAACAACCATTGAGTGCTGGCTTTTTCTTATTTCTCACATGGGCTTATTAGAGGAGGGAAGAGTAAAACAACAAGAAATAGGAAAAAAATAATAGATGAAACAGAAGGCATTACCACCGTTGCCTACGTAAATCAGAAGGCATTGAATGACTGAATTAAAAAAAAAAAGAACTCTTTAACGAAAAAAAAGTAAAGATAAATGAGACCCACAGCAATGGAGACTACTATGAGAAAAACCGGTGTCAATCCTAAAAGCCAAGCCATGAGAAAGACAGGGAGAGTGAATGAGCGAGGCAAAGGCGGGAAGGAAAAAAAAAAGAGGAATGAGGGAAATGGGGAAGCTGGATATATTTTTATAGAGGTAAGTAGAGTTCACACTTTTTATATTCTTTCTCAAGATGAGAAGAGTTCACAATTTTACATTCTTTCTCACTTCAAAATCATTTAAGTGTGAATGCCTCAAAGGGGTGGAATGGTGAAGCCTGCAAGGGTTGTCACTTCTCCCGTCGCCCCCTACAACAGTATTTCTTTTTTTAATAGAATGCCCCCGTTTAGCCAATACCATACCATATTAAAGGGCTGTCACTTCCCCCCTTTCTCTCCCTCCCCCTCACTGTTCTGTATTTCTCTCTTCTTCCTCCCTCTCTCTTTCCCTCTCCCTCCCCCCCTCTCCACCCGGTACAAGAGGGGGAGGGAGAGGGAGGGGCGGAACAACGGGGGAGGAGGCAGAGGTGGAGAAGGGGAGGAAAGAAGATGGGGAGGTGGAAAGAGGGTGGGGGCATTTGGGTAATTTCATGGGTTTCCTTTTTCTTTTTTTCTTTTTTTTTTAAATGATGAGTGTGGAGAGAAAAAATTTGAGTGCCAATTGAATGCCTCTATATAGAAAACCATTGGAATATCTTGTTTCCAAAAACCCTAAAGAGATGTTTTATAACTAAACATCAATTAATATAATAGGTATGATATTTGCAAATTAGGATGTGTTGGATAATAAGAAATATAGAATGAGAAATTCGCATCATATTTAGGAGCGTTTAGGGATAATAAGTAATACATTAAACAAGTGTCAATTGAGATGGCATGGACATGTTCAACGCAAGCCAACCATGATGCGACTTGAGAAATAATATTTTTTTAGGTAGATTGATGGCCCTTCGAGAAAATATGAATAGGATGAAGTGGACGTGGTGGAAGCCGTAAGCAATGACAAAAAGGGCTTATATGTATTAATGTTAAATAAAGTTATTTTATTTTTATTATACTCGATAAACTGCCACCGACCAAGTGGTTAGAAATTGCGATATAGCATTTTGCTTGGATGGTTAATATAATAAATGGTAGTATATGAGAAAATATAATAAATAAATAAGAGAAGCTATCTGCTTATGGGCTTGACCCATGTGAGCTCTCGAGTGCCCACTTGGAAAGGCTTGTCCGTTGACTGGCCCAATCTTTAGTTAGCCCAGAAAAGAGGAGAAAAAAAAAGCATGGAAATGAATTGCTTTTATTTGCTCGTAACAAAAGTATTACTCGATCATCATTGATTGATTGATTGATTGATTTATTATTATTTTGATATTTTGGACAGGCCGGCAAAATTACTCTACACTTAAATTGAATCATTGAATTTGCGTCTAAAAAATTAGGTTGCTCTATTTGGCAAAAGAATAAAATAAAAGTTTCGTCTGTAGGCTGAAGTTTTGATGGGCCAAGACTAGCCATATTTAAATATCAAAGCTTCAGGTCAATTACATAGGACCCACACCTAGACCATTTGGATGGGAGAGAGAAGAATCAGAACTTAATTAATCTGACCTATACGATTTCTCTGTAAATTAGTGATCTGTCTCTACGTTGAACCACACGGTGGCAAGTTAGCTAGTGGAGTCCGACCAGATCAGATAGAAGTGCAACACATTGCAAATATGATCATTCTTATTGTTACTATTAGTAAGTTTGACGCTGGGATTAGGGAAATCAAGTATTTGAAATGTTAAGGCTTTCGAAGCATAGGGCGCTGTGTACATAGGGTTGTGGAGAATACAGAGATTTGGGCTTCATTGAGTCGAAGAGATAGAGGAGCGGGGTTGAGTCAGAAAAGAGAGAGAGAGAGTGGGAGACTGTGAGAGAAAGAGAGTGATGGTGAAGAAGTGATGGAGATAAGTATTATAAAGATAAGTGACAAAAGACACGCTGTCATCACATGAGTATATACAGATATTATTAAGTATATATAGATAAATGCGTATAAAGATAAGTGACAAAAGACATGCTGTCATCTCATAATCATTATAAAATTAAAAACAGAATTACATAAATATCCCTATCACATGTACCCTATCACATGCCCTGTAAAATCACGTAAATGTGACATATGACATTATTTATATCTATACTCCAAGCCACCACAAACCATCATAGGATTTAAGGGCATTTGGCGGATTTAGAATAACAATCGCCACATTCGCCCCTGTTGCCAGAGAAATGCGGATGCACCACCTACTTTTTTTCGGCACTTTACACATGCTGCCATGCACAGACATTTCAATGGTCCCCGTTTTTTGCACCTCCTTTCACATTCGGGAGGGCACAGTAGCACCCAAATTCCTAAATAAATGGCACAAAATTAGTAAAAAAGAAAAAGCTACGTTATTAAACATTTATTGCTGTGCGAAAATGAACAACTTATGAGGGGCAGTTTTTCCTGAAGTCAAAATAAAAACAAACACAGTAATTACTATCATTTTATAAAACCACTCCATTTAATATCACAATTCTAAAATCCAAAGTAACCAAAACCTACGTGTTCTGTTGTGTTTGTTGCCCAATATTGGCTTTGCCGTTCCAATGATAGCTACACTCATTAAAAGAGAGAGAGTGTGCGTGTCAGAAAGAAAGAAACACTTTAAGCAATTTGGTGAGGAGTGATTTCAAATATATTTAAACTTTTTCAGATTTCCTCATTTCTTTTTAGTCTGCTTGGGCAGGCATTCTCTCATTTCCTCTTTCTCCCTCAACCGTGGAGCACAGTTATCTTTTCAGCCACTGGAAGCCACAAACAACCATTGAGTGCTGAATTTTTCTTATTTCTCACATGGGCTGATTGGAGGAGGGAAGAGTAAAACAACAAAAAATAGGACAAAAATAATAGATGAAACAGGAGGCATCACCACCCTTGCCTACGTAAATCAGAAGGCATCAAAGGACTAAATTAAAAAAAAATGAGCTGTTTAAAGAAAAAAAAGTAAAGATAAATGAGACCCACAGCAATGGAGACTACTATGAGAAAAACCAGTGTCAATCCTAAAAGACAAGCCATGAGAAAGACAGAGAGAGTGAAGAGCGATGCAAAGGCGGGAAGAAAAAAAAAGAGGAATGAGGGAAACGGAGGAGCTGGATATATTTATACAGGGGTAAGTCGAGTTCACACTTTTTACAGTCTTTCTCACTTCAAAATCATTTAAGCGTGAATGCCCCATAGGGGCGGAATGGTGAAGCGGGCAAGGGCTGTCACTTCTCCCGTCGCCCCCTATAGCGGTATTTCTTTTTTTAACAGAATGCCCCCGTTTAGCCAATACCGTACCATATTAAAAGGCTGTCACTTCCTCCTATCTCTCCCTCCCCCTCACTGTTCTGTCTTTCTCTCTTCTTCCTCCCTCTCTCTTTCCCATTCCCCATAGGAAACGAAAATCCTTGCCCTCAAGGAAAAATAGCATGTTAGAGGAAATGCAATTCCACAGATTTGGTCCATAACAAACCACAGAAAATGACTTTTTTGCATAAAACGATTAAGTTTTCAGCGAAAGATGGCAACCTAACATGTTCGAGAATGCATGATAAAGAAATATCAAAGGATGGATGAAGATGGTGCTTTATATGACATGAGAAATTAGGAAAACAACATCAAGATTGCATGGGGCTAGCTCATCCTTGCACTGCACTCAGAAAAATACTTCAATCTCGCACAGCTACAGCCAGCAGCCCCCATCATGTCCATCTTAACCATTCCCAACACAAAAGCTCTTTGCGCAGTTTATACAGTAATTCCTCTACAAGTCCAAACCCCTTCTATGCAACTAATTTATTTATTCAAAACTAGATAAAAACAACAGAGAAATTCAGCACACATTTCTATATTCTTTTATTCTTTTGGTTTCACACTAGAAATATGAGAAGAAACCCACTGAAAGACTTAAAATAGAACAAGATAGCGATGGGAATATCATAGAAAAAGAAAAAAGGAAATAAAAGGAAGAAGCATAGAATTGTCTTATGTTGAATCAGTTGATTAGAAGAAAGCACAAACTTCACAACATTAAAGAAGTATTTTCTAAGAGATTGCCTACTATTTTGCCTTCATATTTCTTCATACATGATTTCGTTTTCAAGTAGGAATGTTTGAAACTAAAATCAACTCCAAGAGCAATACCTAAGTTTGCACACATTGCTTGAAATCTTCTCGTAGGTAGACTTGCCACATTCTTCCCATCTTTGCGCAGGACCTGAGCGCAAGTAACCAAGTAGACAGAAGTTGCATGAGAAATAAATAATAGATATACAGATATATATATAGAGAGAGAGAGAGAAAGAGAGAGAGAGCTAGAAGTAGAAAGACTAACCATCAGTCTCTGGGTCAAGGAGCTTGCACTTTCGCCAACTCCAAGTCGCCTACAATAACATGAGGGATGTTTTGTAGTTTCAGCCAATCTTCACCTGTGTTATTCTCACACCGTTTTTCTAATGTAGGACACATAAAGATGGATAAACATTTGAGTTTCGCCAGGCTTTTTAGCTCTTCTGGCAAGGATGCCACCTGAGGGCAATCTTCAATGGATAGATCTCTAAGTGAGATTAGACTTCCAAACCTCTCTGCTAGACAATTCAAACTTGGGCAGCTCATGAATTTAAGAGCTTGGAGGCTGGTAAGAAAAGATGACTCAATGGGGAAAGATCGTGGCATGTTGCATCCTTTTATTTTCAACTCTAGGACGTGATGAAGCCCTCTACTTAAAGAGACTACTGTATCAAAAGAATCAACAGTCAGTTCTACAAGAGAGGTCGAACATCTCATCTCATCCTCATGTGGAAATGACAAAAGTTCACATTTTGTTAGGCTCAAACACTTCAAATTTGTGAGGTTTTGCAGTTCCACACGTACTTTAAGCCCCATACAGTCTCTGATTTTCAATGATTGCAGCATTCCTTCATGTAATGATGGGCTTCTATTCAAATCCCCAAAATATGGGAGGCATGTTACATCGGTTAGCATGGGGCAGTTGTAAATTTTAAGTTTGATAAGCCCAAGGAACACCTGCCCACACTTCCATCCTGACCATTTTTTTAGTTTCTCCATGCCACCAATAATGAGTTCTTCTAATGATGCAAATCCTCCCGAGGCCTCATTTCCATAGAATCATCACCAATGTATTCCACATTCTTCAATCCAATAATTGCTAGGACTTTAAGTGAGGGTAATAGGCCAAGTGGAGGCAATTGATGCAATCTCCAACATTCGGACAAGTTCATTTTCCTTAACATAGTAAGGGTTGGGTTTGTCATCCAACTCGGAAAGCGGTTACCCTCATAGTCTCAGATACTCAACAGCTCCAGATTTCTGTGGCTGGAGGCCTCGGAGTACCTTCTCTTGAACTTCAACTTCATTATCTCCTAAGTTCTTAGCAGTATCCGCCCAATCCAATACAAGAGAAGTAAGTTTTGATTTGTTGATGAGACTAGCAAGCTGAGCATCAACAGGATCTGTTATAGTATCAAGATTCTCAATGACCAACCTTCCTCTAAGCTTTAGATCTTTTAGCTCTCTAATGCCACTGCACCCAATTTTCTTGCCCACTATGAAACGGGGCAATTCTTGTAGGCATCTCAATTTTGCGATATGTGGAGGCATATGACTTAGATTCCAACAACCTCGTATGTCCAAATGTCTAAGGTTGGTCAAGCGCCTCATGCTACTGGGTAGCTCAAATAGATCTACACACATCATTAATACAAGAGATTGAAGATAAAAAAAGGTTAGTCAAAGATTCAGGCAGGGTCTGAATGTTAGATCCAGTCAGGTCGATGTACCTTACATGTTCCATAGACCTCAACAGCTTGTTGATGGCAGGCACAGTGAAATTATTTAAATCCATAGCTCTTGAAAATACAAACCGTCCCCTATCATTGGACAATTCCAGCGCATTGCCCAAATTGAGAAATGTACGCAGCTTTTCGGCTTTGGATAGGGAGGCATGAAGCATTTCTGGCGATGTTAACCGAAAAGAAACATGACGAAGCTTTTTCAAAATACCCCACGGTTTGCCTTCCTCTAAAGCACAAGATTCGCTTCTCATAATTAATTGTGCTAGATCATGCACAAGGTCATGCATTTGAAAGATAGTTACTCTATTCATTAGGAAGCTCAGTTTTTCAACAAAACTATCGGATATTGTAGTGACTTCTTGAATGAAAGATTTGGTAACCAGCTCATTGAAAATCAAATGTCCAACTTCCTTCAATTCCAGCCCTCTTTTGAAAGGAATAAAATCATTTGCCATCCATAACCTAAAAAGTTTATCCTTCTCAATTTGGTAACCTTTCGGGAAAATAGCACAAAATGCAAAACATTGCTTCACATGTGGCTTCAAATATTTATAGCTCAACTTCAAGGCAGGAAGTATCCCATGATCACTTGCTATGTCCCAAATTTCACTGTCTCTAACGGAAGCCCATTTTGTTATGTCTCTCTCGGAATACAAAAGGCCTGCAAGGATTTGCACTGCGAGTAGATTGCCCTTGCATCTCTTGACAAGCTCACTAGCAATCGACACCAAGTTTGGATATTGTGCACGGCACTCTCCTAGAGATCAAAATGCTGTTTCGTCGAATATGCACTGGCAGTGATCATCTTGTAAACCCTCCAAAACAATTGGTCTTCTTGTGCCCATCATCATCATGGATGCAGCAGATACCGAGCGGGTAGTTACAACAATCCTACTCCCTCCTCCCCCGAGTACCAGATATTTTTGCAATGTATTCCAGTGTAGAACATCTTCGTTCCAAACATCATCCAATACAAGCAGGAATCTTTTATCACTTAGCTCTTTACGAAGGCGCAGGTGCAATTGCTCAGGATGGGAGAGTTTAGGATCATTTCCAGAGGCAGTTCGAATGATATCATTTAGAATCATAATAACATCAAAATCATCATATACACAAACCCACATTTTCAGCTGAAAATGATTCTGAACATGTTCATCCTTGTAGACGAACTACGCGAGCTTCGTTTTGCCCATACCCGTTGTAAGTATTTTTGTATTGGCAAATTCATAGCTTGGATAAAACTTGAGTCCATTAGTGTTGTATTTTACATATCTTTGAGTATGGACAATGGTTTGATTCGCCGGATGCACTGAAGTGAAGAAATAAAAGAAAAAGCGACAAATTGAAGTGGTTTTCTACGGACAACATGGATTAAAAAGGTCATATCTCATAAACCGAGCATTAGATATAGGCATGCGACCTACCGTTGGAAAGCTCTTTTCAAGAGAATTCCGTAAAGCCTAAGATTGCCTCAATCGGAGCTGAAACGAGAAAGTTATAGCCTCCGGAAGTCTACAGGAAAATGTTGAAATTTGCACCAGGGCAGAACCTTAATCCGACCGGTCGGGCAATTTATCAGACTGGTCGGGCAAGTGCAGAAAGTGCGCAGACTTACGATTTTTCAACCTGAATTAAAGGGAAGCTTACCTGTTTGATGCCAACTCCTTTCCTGATCGTATTATACTTGTGAGGCACTAATTTGGAAATATAAAAGAGGGTTCTCTCTCAACCCTAAGGAGAGGCAAAAAGATCTCAATATTCTAAGAAGAAGATTGTTATTGGAGATCACCTTCTCTAGATTTCTTCCATTGGAGAGCTAAATGGCTGAAGTTCTGCTCTAGAGATCATTGTCTTCTATTTCTCTGAGTGTAGAAGATTGCTTTGGGGAGTCAAGTACAACATCTAGAAGGCATCTAGGTGTCTTGGATCTGTCACAGAGAACGGCAGGGGGTCGTTGCAACAGGGAGCTGTGCAAGGGAATCACAAGGTCCTTAGGTTGAGAAGCAACTGGATAAGGGTTGTGAGTATTCTCTTGTAACTGTACCATGATTCATAGTGCTTGATTCTTGATCGTGGTTTTTTTCTCGTTTGGGTTTCCATGTAAAATCTGTATCTTCTTGTGGTGTGTGCTTGTGGTTTGATTTTTTATTTCCGCTGCATAGTTGATTATTTACACACATATTATTAAGATTGAATTAATCCATTCTAGAGGATCTCCTCCCCCAAAGACCTTCACCCGCCATGCCTGCAATTGAAAGGATAGGAACAACATCATGACTGGACAAGTAGCCTACTTTACTCTTCGTCTCTTCCAACTACCCTAGATTTGGTTTCCAATGATTCGGTGATCCTCATCTTCCTAAACTTGCTCTCTCAGGTCACAACTGTCTCTATCAAAGGAAATTCATCACACTTCTTTTTTATAACTTTGAGCCGTTCGGTGAGCTCTTTGACTTTTGAGGCCAGTTCCGGACGCTTTGCCATACCAGAGGCCAAACGGGGTGCCTTCTTTGGAAGATCCTCTGAAGCGTCTGAGATCATCCGGTCCAAGATCTCATGCTCTTCAATTAGGTCCTCAGTGTCGTAAGCGGCATCTTTGATCTTTTCCAGTAACTCCATCAACTCTGAATCAGCTAGAGGACTTTGTTCTGCTGTCTGGATGAACTTAACGAATTTCGTTTAGAGAAAGCTCAAACTTTTCTGACGCTAGTTGATTGCCCAATAAAATTGGTAAACAAAACTTATCCCATATATGTTTAAGTAGGAATCTAATCCCCGACCCAATTGCAGCCTCCATCGACGCAAGTGCAGTATCCATCTCTGCTTCGTCCTGTTTTCTTCTTATTTCTTCGCAGTTGCAGTCAAGGAAGCAAGGCAAGCAGAATAGTAACAACACTTTTAAGGTCTCGTTACCGAGGAAACCCAATGGCCTTGAATCAGGCTACTTTTGCGGTTCCTATCTCCCCCACATAGGAGGAAGTGCTTTGCTTTTCCAATCTAGATGGGCCATGGAATAAAAGATAGTTTTCTCCGTGGGAAACTAGGGCTCTCTTTGATCGCAAGGAGCTTTGATGTCTTCTCGTCCCAATGGGCTTTTGATTTTGAACTCAGGTATGCGTCTCCCCCTTCATCTCTTCTCCACCATCACTCTCCCTCTCTCTTCTCCGACTCAACTACGCTCCCAAATCTCTGTATTCTGTACAACCCAGCGCTCAACCCTAACATTTCAAAAGCTTGCCTTCCCTAATCCTAACGTCTAATAGTAATAAGAAGAATAATCATATTAGCGAATGTGTTGAGCTTCCATTTAATCCCAATGTGTTGAGCTAACTTGTCACCCGTGGTTCACATAGGGCCAGATCACTAAATTACAGAGAAATAGTATAGGTTGGATTGATTAATTTCTTCTTCTTCTTCTCTCTCTCTCATCCAAGTGGTGTAGTTGTGGGTCCTATGGAATAGAGCTGAAGCCTCGATACTTATATATGGCTAATCTGGGCCCATCTAAACTTATTCTTTTGCCAAATAGAAAAACCTAATTTCTGAGAAGCAGATTCAATGATTTAAGTTAAGTTTAGAGTAATTTTGCTTGCCTGTCCAAAATATCAGAATAATAATAATAATAAATAAATAAATAAATCTATGATGATAGAATAATACTATTATACAGGGAAAATAAAAGCAATTTATTTCCATGCTTTTTTTTTATTTTGTTTCCCTCTTTTCTGGGCTGTCCAAAGATTGAGCCAGTCAACGGTCTAGCCTTTCCACGTGGGCACTCAAGAGGTCGCAAGGGTCAAGCCCACAAGCAAACAGTCTCTCTTATTTATTTATTATATTTTTTCATATACTTCCGTTTATTATATTAACCATACAAGCAAAATGCTATATCACAAATTTTGACCATTAGGTTGGTGGCAGTTTATCGAGTATAATAAAAGTACAATAACTTTATTTAACACTAATACATATAAGTCATTTTTGTCATTGCTTACTACTTCCACCATGTCCTCTTTACCCTAATCTTATTTTCTCGAGGGGCCATCAATCTACCTAAAAAAATATTATTCCTCAAGCTGCATCATGGTTGGCTTGCGTTGAACATGTCCAGGCAATCTCAATTGACTCTAGTTTAACGTATTACTTATTAACATTATCCCTAAATGCTCCTAAATATGCTCCACAGTTCTCATTCTACATTTTCTTATTTTACAACACGTCCTAATTTGCCAATATCATACCTATTCTATTAATTGATGTTTAGTTATAAGACATTTCTTTAGGGATATTTGGAAACAAGATATTCCAATAGTTTTTTGTATAGAGGCTTTCAATTGGCACTCAAGTTTTTTCTCTCCACACTCATCATTTAAAAAAAAAAGAAAAAAAGGAAAAAGAAAACCCGTGAAATTATCCAAATGCCCCAACCATCTTTCCACCTCCCCCTTTTTCTTTCCTCCCCTTCCCCACCTCCATCTCCTCCCCCTTTGTTCCACCCCTTCCTCTCCCTCCCCCTCGCGCGCCTGGAGGGGGGGGGGGGAGAGAGAGGGAGAGAGAGAACGGTGAGGGGGGGGGGGGGGAGAGAGAGAGAGATGTAGAGAGAGGGTGGGGGAGGGAGAGAACAGAGAGGGGGAGTGAGAGAGAGAGAGTCGGCAAAGGGGTGGGGAGGGAGAGAATAGAGAGGGGAAGGGAGAGAGAGAAAGAGGGGAGGAGGGGGTAGCCCCCTCTGCCGTCGCCGGAGTCGGAGGAGGGGGAGGTGAGGAAGGGGAGAGAGAGAAGGGAGGTAGAGGGGAGGGGAGAGAGAGTGGCGGAGGGGGTATGGCAAGGAAAGAAAGAGAGAGGAAGGGAGAGAGCGGGCTGGAGGAGGGCGGAGGTCGAGTTGGTGAAGGGGAGGAGTGAGGAGAGGGTGTTTTAGCCATTTAAAAAATTTTAAAGGGTTTAGTACCAAAAGCAAAAATCTGAGTGCCAATAGCAAATTATCTATTAGTTTAGAATATAATCCATTCACTAAAAAGGAGCTCTTTGTATAACCTATAATGCATCTTATAGTATTTCAATTTATTCCAAAAACAAAAACCTTCACACCACATTATTCGAGGACATGCATGCTATAAGAAATAATCTTTTATTAGAAAAGTTTTTTCCTAAATACGAATGGAGAATTTTAGTAAAAATGGATCATTAGAGTTCTTATGAGCGACCATTAAGTAAAGCGGTCCACTATAAGCTTTAACATCACTGAGTTTTATACGAGTGCAACTGTGACTTTCAAATCCCAATATTGGTCTCACAGTGCTTACTAATTTAATGTAGGGTCCTATAGCCCTATCACGATTACATAGCCCATGTTAATTATCAATATTAGGCAGTCTTACAAATGTCACACGAGGGCACTGTCATCATGATTACTGACATTAGGTGGGTCTCATACTACCAAAATCAACCATGTCCCGTGCCAATTACCAATATTGAATTATGTGATTGCAATTATCAATCTTTTATCATTAAATGGGTCCCAGAATTTGATAGCTCCCCCAGTGTTAATATGACTAACATTATCAAATGGATCCCACAATGATTTCTCATAGATTGATTCATAAGATTTTGCTATAAATAATTTTTTTTAAAAAAAAGCTAGATAGGGACATTTGTAATAATCATCATTAGATATATTACACTATGGGCACCAATGTTTGGTGGACCCACCTTAATTAAACAACAGCTTGGATCACGTGGTTTTAGTGTTTAATCACATGATTTTTTAGTAATACATGGGCCCAACTGTGATTATCAACACCTATGTTTACTATTTGGCAGGTCTTGCATTGAGTTAATTGATTACTTTCTCTGTATATCATTTTGTGAGTTTTTTTTTATGAACTACCAAACACTTCAAGGGTACAGAAATTTGTGAATATTGTCAACACCAGAAGTAACACAAAATAATAATATGACAATATTTTTTTTCTACGGTATTGAATTCTCACAATATTTAAATTATTGATACCACATAATTGTAAATATCTCTAGTAGACATATGCTAATCACAAAGCACTCTAGAAATAAGTATTCACTTCAATCATCCACTTTTATCATATATCCTTGACATTTGTTGAGTCATCACTAACTTGGCACATAGACCGAATGAGTTGGGTCCCTGGCTAGGTCAGGTTTCCCAATTTGATTTGGTTTAGAGTTTTCTTTATTATATAGGCCGGTTATTGGTTTATATCGGCCGATACGTACTGTGTCTGCCATGCCTAATCGATAAATTTAGGAGTATGGTGTCAAACTAGGTCACTGAGAAAATGTATTGCCTGAGATTCTCAAATCTCAATCGAACCGATATCATGGCCGATATTTTTTTGAAAATATTGGTTTTATAAGGAAATGACAGAAAATGGAAAAAAAAAAGAAAGGAAAACAAAATGAGCTGATTGCAGAAGGGAGAGATAATGATGTGGCAGAGGGGGAAAAACACTGTTGCAGAAGAAAAAAGAATTAAAAAACAAGTGGTAGAGAGAGAGATATTTATACTTTTAGTAGAAGCCACTTTTGTAGTGGAGATACCGCTGCTGCGGTCCAAGCACAAGAACACTCCACAGCTCTTCTCCTCTACCACCCCAGAGAGAGAGAGAGAGAGAGGGAGAGAGATATACCTTTAGTAGAAGCCACTTTTGCAGTAGAGATGCCGCTGCTGCAGTCCAAACACAGGAACACTCCACACTCTACCACCCCTATCCCATTTATGTTTTCTCAATTCTTTAAACCCATCTCTGAAACACAAGGTAACCATACAACTTGCCACTATGTGGACTCCGGGTGAAAAAATGGACGGCGCCAGCGATTTTTTTGTGCCATGTGCCGGCATAGCCTGCAGACCAGGTTAATCGTGCCGGCCGGGCATGGGAAGAACCAGAGGCTGGGCCGTGGCACAGCACGATATGACCCAAGGTTTGACCCGGCACTGCCCAACATGGCCCAACACAATATTTACATTACAAAGTATTTATTTTATATAAATTATATATAGAGCGTAAAATAATAAAAGTTTTTCTCTAAATTAGTGTCCATATTTTTGCATTTATTCTATTAGTTTTAACTTTTTTTTCAACTTGACAACCCTAAAAATCCATAGCTCTCCTTCAATTTATATAAACGTTTAAAAAAACTTAAAAATGAGTAGGGGAATGTGGGTCGGCCCATTGGTGCCATGGCCCAGCATGGCATGACGCGTTTGGCTAACCCCAGCCAAGCTGTGCACAGCATGGCATGGCCCGGCCAGGCACAACTAGGCTAGCCAGTCAGCACTAGCACAGCCGGTTTTACAACCCTAGACCTACCTTTGTAAAATCTAATGGGTTCAAAATTATTAACTCTCAATTATATTGGACTTGGTCAAATTTCAACATAATAAGAGTCTCTCACTATAGGATTTATCAATTAAATACTTTAAAAAATTAACAGTAGAATGTGGTTAATAATATGATATTTGTCTAAAGTCCAAACAAGAAGTCGGCAGATTCTTTAAGTGGTCTAAATTTTTTTAGTGGGCC
Source organism: Sextonia rubra (assembly GCA_037013555.1). Lineage (NCBI taxonomy): Eukaryota > Viridiplantae > Streptophyta > Magnoliopsida > Laurales > Lauraceae > Sextonia > Sextonia rubra. The sequence continues at coordinate 132,390,854 of JASUAD010000001.1, forward strand.
CCACTAACACAAATGCGCTACTAAATGAGAGTTTGTCCCATCTGATGAACTTATATAACGTGTTAAAACATTCATAAAAATTAAAAATTAGTCAATTTAACAATGGGCTTAGTCCTAGTGGAGTGCTTGTAGATGGCCAGATGATGAAGTTGTGCTTGTATGTATGATAGACTAACAATTCCAACCATGCAGATAACCAATTCAATTATGGGTCCAATCAAGTTGAGTGGATTTTTTCCTTTTTTTTACAAATCGAATACAGTAGGTGACATTTATTTTTTAATGGTTTAAATTTTAGATTTGCTTTCATGATCATTAATAGATTTGTAAATAATAAGGATCGACGCAGAGATTATACATTAAAAGTTAACCTATTTAACAATTAATAATTAAACTAGGAAACGGAATGTTATAATTTACGAAGACCGATATTTGATTTATAGTCGTTACCCTTAGAGTTCACTCTATGATCTACGAGCTATTCGTAGGTCCAATAGCTGCATGCGGTAGGGGTGGACAATTGTGGTTCACAATGTTGCTACAATGCTTGGACAGATCATTGGATTATAGAGAAACCATAGGGGTCAACTTAATTTCTGCCTCTTCGCGATCAACCTATTTCTCTCACTTTCTCACCAAGTCTTCTCCCTTGCGGGGGTTCACTCATGGGTCCAACCCATTTGGCTGGTTTAAAAGAAAAAAAAATCATTTAGTCTCTCTCTCCCCATTGTAAGAATGGTCTACGCTTGGGCCAATTTTTAGTAACATGGTGAAAGCAGAGCTTAGATATTAGTTTTGGGTATGATTGTACAAAGACTTTTTAGGATATAAAGCAGTGACGTAGGTGGACCTTTACTTTCCTATGATGTCAATTAGAAGGGTAATGGCTACACCCATTTTTAACACTGTTCATCTTCTCTTGATTCACTTTCAAATAAAAAGGATGTTATTTCATCTTCATTTTCAGATAACAACCATTTATTTTTTTTAGTTTTTAATAATATACTGAATTTTATTCTCCAGTTTTAACCACTTATAGAAATAGTACAGTCTTAAAATGTTAATAATTCCATTGCAGGAAACAAACCAGCCAAAGTGTAAGCCTGAATATCAAAATAGTTATATATTTAGTAGACACTTGAACATTAAGGCCAAGTGGGCTCCATGGGCTAGACTGAATATATCTAGTATGCTGTCAGCTTGTAGGAAAAACTTTTCCGTATACATAGGCAGTACTGCAGGATCTTTTCTGATCATGTTTGCATATCTGGATTGATTCGTTCCAGCCATGGTTCTAAGTGTGGAAAACTTAGGAAGAAAGAGTTGGCAATCAGCTCTTTTAAAATGTGATGGTCCTCGAGATAATATGGAAAATGTTATTATAACAATGAGCAAAGTGGATATGTCGATAGATAAAGCAGATGATATTAAAGCTATAGCAACATTGAGAGGTATTTAAATGATTTGTAATGTTAGTGTGAGGGACATTATTTTTGAAGGTGATTCTGTGTAGACAGTAGATGCACTTAACTCTATATTATCTAATTGCTTAAGATAAGGGCCTTTGGTCAATGAAACTAAAATCTGCTAAAGACTTTTAAAAGTTATGAAGTGGTTCATGTAGGGAAAGAAGGAAATATAGTAACTCATAAGGTAGCTCAGCATGCACAATTTATTGATGATATGGAGGTTTCATGGCACTATACTCTTGATTTTATTATGCAAAATGTAATAATTGATTCTATGTTTTCTCCATAATAATAGATTGGGAATCTTTTCTATCAAAAAAAAAATATATGTGATGGCCTCCAACTTCGTCCCTCTTTTGGAAGGGAATAAAACCATCCATAGCATCATCAATCTTGTCATTTTCAATTTGGCAAAGCATTGCTTCATATATGGCTTTAGATGTGCTCAATTTCAAAACAAGAAATATCCCATGATTACTTGCTATTTTCCTAATTTCACGGTCTCTTAAGAATCTATGCCCATCATTTACTTTGAACCCTAGGTTTGCTCTCTAAAGTCTCAAGTTTAACTCCCACCCTTTACATTTTCCGAATACTATGAGTGCGGCCATATTTGTACCTTCTAAGAAATAGTCCTTGCTTGTCAGGATCAGATGACCCACAGGCCAAAGGCCAAAGGTCTGAATGCTGAGTTGGTGAGGGATACCCTAAGTAATCAAAAAATAAATAAAAAATAAAAAAGAATCTATGCACATCTTCCTTCGTTTATCTTGGAATACAAAAGTCGTCCCAGGTTTTTACTACAAGTGGGTTGCCCCTTGTATTTCCTCATAATCTCACTCCCAATTGGCATCAAGTCTGGATACTATGTCCTTTGCTCTCTTCGATATCCAAATGTTATTCCATCAAAAATATACCAACAACATCCTCCAAAACAAGTGGGTTGACTGTGCTCATCATGGATGTTGCATTTTGTAGGAGAGTTGAAGGTTTTCGTTGGGCCTTTAAAATGGATCAACGCAATAAAATTGAACAATATGCATGCAAATAATCAACTAGGCAGCGAAAATATAATCAAATCAATACAAAAGCACATATCACAAGTTTGTACTGAATTAATAATCAAGTACTATGAATTATCACGCAGTTACAAGCCACTTACAAACATCCACATGACTTTGTAGCATCAACCTCTTGTAAAGAATCACTCTATAATAACCGCTTGTTATTGCATGTTACAAATTCAATCAATTAGATGCCTTTTAAGAGTTAACTTGACTCTCAGATCTTCTACAAAGAGATGTAAACGACAAGAATCACTAGAACAGAACTTCAGCTTTTCAACTCTCCAATGAAAGCTCTAAGAGATGATCTTCAAAATGTATTCTTCACTTAGAACAATGAGATCTTTATCTTAAGTTGAGAGAGAACCCCTTTTTATAGCCTCAATTTCATGCCTCATAATAGTAATCCAACCAGAAGAGGAATTGGCACAAAACAGAAAAGCATCACTTAAAATAGAAATAAAAATTTTCACAATGCTGTTTTGTAATTTCGGATAACACAATTTTTGCAAACTTCCCAAGACCATAACTTTATCGTTTTAGCTCCAATTGACGCAATTTTGAAACATTCAAATATTTATTCAAAATGAGCTTTCTAACTATAGGTCGCTTGCTCATATCTGACGCTCAATTTGTGAGATATGACCTTTTTAATCTATGTGATTATTAGAAAAACACTTCAATTTAGCTCTTTTAGGATTCTTTAACCTCTCCAAACTCCTAATCTAAAATAAATAGAAATATAACTTTGACTAGAACTAAAGTTTTGTCCAATCTATAAATTTAGCCAGCACAACTAAATCCTTACAAGAGTGATTACAACAATTCTACCTCCTCTTCCTCCGTGCATCAATGGTCGTTCTAGCATTTTCCACTTAAGCGTATCTTCATTCCAAACATCATCAAGCAGAAATCCCTTGCCACTCAACTCTTTATTGATGCGTTACTATAATTTCTCTACTTTGAAGAGTCAAGAATCATCTTGGGTTGCACAATCAATGATTGCATTTAGAAACCCTTTAACATCAAAATCATCAAAGAGACTATCAAATTAGCTTATTTCATTTAATCATAAATTATATTTTTATAAAGAATAAAATAACTTATTTCGTGCATTCTTTTAGAAGTGGTACAAAAGATTAACTTTTGCATTACACCTCGAATAAAGAAGGGTAACATCATGGTATAAAAAATTTATTATATAGAATAATAATATTTAAAAATGATTTCTTTTGGCCCTAACCCTTGAAGGTATGGTAAGGGCTTCAATATTGCAGGTCACCATAGGCTCCGAGGGCCTTGACTCGACCTAGGCCCAGCTTTCGTATATGAGGGTAGGGTAAGGGCTTACCCCTATAGGACCCGGGCCCAAACCTTTGACAACCATAGTGGAGTGCATTTATATAGCTGGACAAAGAAGCTTTAATTTTTTTTTAATATCCAACTGGGGCTATTAAATGGTTTATAATTAAAGTTACAATTAAATAGTATATGATTAAACTTAAATGCTAGATTTTCAAATAAGAATATGAATTACTAGCAACAAGGGCCCATGCTAAGCCCGGGCCCAAACGTTAAAATATATTAAATTTTTATGCATATTATTTGGAAAAATAATATTACAAGGAAAACAACTATATTATTAATAATTCTTAAATTTTAAATAGCAATATATGAAGAAGAGAAAAACAAAAGTAAACTTAATCAATCTCTAAATAAGATTTTAATTTAAAATTTTCACTTTCTTTTTAATTTATATTTTAAGAAATAATAAAAATTTATAAATCTATAAATTAGAATAGAAATAAATACAAAAGTCAAATGAAATTTACATTAGTAAATTATGGTAAATATCAAAATCACTACTTCATCAAGATATTGTCATAAGATAGGTTAAATTTCAACATTAGTCCAACAAGTCCACAATAAGAAACTAACATTATAAAAAATACTACTCTTAAGAATAACCATGTTATTTTTACAATTTAAATAATCCAATGAAAAGAACAACCATAGTAACAATGCACAATGAATTAAAATAAGGCTACATATAAAAAATTAAATAATTAATAAATAGTAAACTTTTAAGATAATTGTGGAAAGACTTTAAGTTTGATATGTTAAGTTGGAAAGATTCCCCCTCGCTCATGTTTAGGAAGTTTGAAACTACATGTTTTTGTAATATAAATCAATGGTCTATCCACTCCAAACAAACCAAATAGAAATTAAGAAAATACAACCCTTGATCTTGCTTGATATCTTGCAACAAAGGGCCATGCTAAGCTCAGATTGAAAATAGAAATATATTAATTTTGAAGATTTTTTTGAGTATTATAGACAAAAATTAATTCTAACTAAAATAAATCTAGTATCTATCATTTTTGAAGTTTCTTTTTTCCAAATGAAAAAAAAACCCTAACTTTGTAAGCTTCCAACTTTGGTCCTGCAACATAACGATAATTACCACCATCTTGCTAGATTCACCATGTAGAACGAATGTTAAACTACAGTATCAATCAATGGGAAAAGAGCAAATATATCAAATACATGTACGTGCATGTGTGAAAAGAAAATCCACATGGAAAATGAAACCCCACATTATATATAAAAGATTCATCAACAGATTAAATAATAAGTAGATTCCTATTCTTAAAAGTAATAAATAAATAATTTAAATAAATCAAATTCACCACTTTTCACACACAATCCGCTGAACCTGCACAACCTTCCATTGATCAGTCTATTTTTAAGGTTAGTGACTAAAAACATTTAGCACCGCCTAAAGCCATGGACACCCTTTTTTTTTTTTTTTTTGGGCCAGTGACTTCAGCTATGGCTGTGCATATGAAAATGGGTGTAGGAAAGTAGCACTATAATAACAAACCTCATGTCATTTGATCAGTTACCAACTTACAGTGCAAAGAGCGACAATGCAATGTATTTGCACCAACAATGAATACAGAGAAAGAAAAAAAAATCAAAGAGCCGTACTGTAAAGAGGTGTCCGGTATTACTGGAAGAGCATCTGATCGTACACTTGAGCTATGCCTGTACCCTAGAAGATTGTTTGATCAATAGCGCCTTGAACCGTAAGCTTGGAAGCCATTTGCCCATAAAGCCCTGACATTAAAGCTACCCGAAAGAAAAGAAATTAAGAAAAACTTTCTATGTCGTCTTTTTCCTTTTTGAGCAATGAAAGAATTATTTCATCTTTAAGAAAACAATAATTATTTATGCACATAATAAAATTCACACAATTGTATTTATCCCATGAGGTGGTAACAAGTATATTTTTTCTATGTGTACGTGTATACATATCCCAACCGTTAAGAATAAGCTTGAACAAAGGAACTAGATTAAAAGATGAGCTAACCGCCCGACCTGCACACACAACGCAAGGAGTCTAGGAATCGGTGAGATAACAATAAAAAATACAATTTCATCAAATTGAGGCCCACAATAGAAATATGGGAAAAGACAAGCATGCAAAAAAAAAAAAAAAAACAAAAACAAAAACAAAAATCCAAAACTTCCAGCTTTTGACAATCACGAATTCTACCGAGTCATTGAAATTTTGAAGTTTCCGAGTACTTTAACATTGAACTACTTCAAAATCAAGTAAACATACCAGACTCTTGCCAAACTCTACTCCAAAACTAAAGTAAAATCTAAAACCAGAATGTCAGTAAGAACCAGTTTCTTTGAGAAACCCTGCAATCAAAGGGAGAAAGAGAAGAGCCTTCTAAATATATGCATGTGTATATATAGCATGTGGAAAGGTGCCATCTTGTAAAGCGGTGTCCGATAGAGATAAAATAACACAAGTTCATCAACTTAAAGATAAATTGAAGATTTTGGATTAGGATGAGGGAAAATAGAAAATTTAAAAAACCACCATTCATTCTCACTTAAATTTAAACTTGTGAAAGTCGGCTTTTACCTTTCCTTGACGGTCTTCGTAGGATTGTATGCTCATCAAAGGAAAACAATGACTTTAAATGGTTGCAATCCTCCTGAGCATGGTTCAGTATCAAATAAAAACTAAGCAATTATAATGACCCAAAAGCTAGATCAACAAATAAATAATTGTAATAAATTTAATAAAGAAATATGATAATGAAACAAATAAAATATGATACGAAAGTGGTGCTGGATAGAATGACCTCAGAGTAACTGAGATATGTCAAGTAACAAGCAGATTAGGTGGCTCACAATCTAGCAAAGGCAAAAGCTATGTAGTGTTTAGAGTAAATCAAGATATGCTATTTTCCATCTTTTGTTTAGAATTTAGTTATATCTGAGATTGTATTTTTTTATGGTGTTTAATGAAATCTTTATATTTTACTTCAAAATAAAAGCTAGTGCAATGTGGGATGAAGAAGAGAGAGAAGACAAAAGCATAAAGACTAATATCAGCCATATTTCAAGTGGTAAATGTAATAGTGAGAAGTTAAAATGGACTGAGATACTATAGGTTCCTTTGCTTGTCCGTCAAGTGTAAGTGAGAGAGATTTTAGGATGATGGATAGATATTAGCTACTCAAAGAAAAATTTTAAAAATAGATGGAGATAATTTAGAGCAAATAATAAATGTAATCTAAAAGACACAATAAATGGATACAAGCTTTTCAAAGATGCAAACTATGCATTGTTTTAGCTTAGATTGTAAGGCAAAGAATTGATCTGTACATGGTATCAAGGAGTTCATAAAGATAGGAAATGGGTAGGTTTCAAATACCTAATTAATTGGATAAAATAGAAAACAAAAATTGCATAAGAAAGAGATTGGCGATAACACATTCATAAAATTAATTGTGAGATTACCGGTTAGGAAATTAATTGTGAGATAACCATCTAGTAAAGATAAAGATGTGAATCACTTGTCATCGTAACAATTTGAAGAGATGAGGTAATTGATTACGTGTGGGGAAAGAGATTTTAGTGAGGGAGTGATTTTAGGAGATGATGCAGAAATGGTTAAAGGAGGGAGAGATTTTAGGAAAGTGATTTTAGGAGTGGGGGAGAGAAGGAGAGATTTTAGGGAAGGTAATGCCACTTGTAATTTTCTGAAATACCGACCTCGCGCTTTAGAAAAAAGAAACAAAAAAAAAAAACAAACAAACAAAATGGTGCTTACGTGGCACGCTCCACGTGGCTCCCTCCTTATAGCTTTGTTGCATATAATATAAAGCTATGTAGGCCTTTAAAACTCACATGTATATATATATATATAGGAGAGCGCAAAAAACTCCCAAGTAATTTTCTCTTCTCAAAAAACACCCCTCCTAATTAAGCCTATTAGGGTGTATGACAATAATAGAATGTTGCTGGATGGAATAATCTAGATGAGATCTACTTATATAAAAAGCTTCAATATCATTAGACTATCCGAACTCTTGATCTATGAGCCCAAAGTTTAATGGTTTTAGATGCATCACTTTCTTGGGATTTCAATCCAATGGTGAGTAAGCATTAAATGAGTATCAAAGTTTAGGCTTTATATACTATTTTACAAGGAGTAGTATGTGTGAAATGATTGGATTGACTTAAGGTGAGCTCCATGCCCTAAAAACATAGAAGAACAAAAAGGGGAGTTTTTAAATTGAGGAGCTTTTAAGACTTCCACACACACACACACAACATTATATTTATTTGTGATCTTATGGACATGCACACCCCCCCCCCCCCCCCCCCCCCCCCATGGAAAATATATCGGATCCATCGGTGCTACACCTATCCGAATAGATTAGACAATTAGATCAACCGTGAAACCATTTTTAATAGTGAAGAATAATTAAACATTGATTAAGAGTTTCGGATAATAAATCACATCCTTTAAGTAAAATAAATTCATAACTCTGAAAATTTATATCCAATACTTTTTAATTTTACAAATGTTATATTATGTTTAGGGCTGAAGCCACATACCGTTGAGAGGGGACAATTGTCCTCTCTCAATTTTTCCTTTGTTATAAAATAGGAGAAAGATAATCCAATGATAGATTTTGATTCTATCCTTTTGCCCAACCTCAAATTTCCTTTCTCTCTTGTTTGTCCATGAACAATCTTTTTTTCCTCTTAGTAAAGTAATCGAACTTTTAAAACACATAAGGGGATTTTAGGCACATGCTTTCATAAAAGACAACTCATCAAATCATCAATAAGATATGCATTGTAATGTGATTTTTATTCTTTTTGTTTTTTCTTGTCCATAATTGAGCCTAGAATCCTATTCCTCCCAAAATTTGAAATTCAAAATCAACATGTCTCATTTCATTTTCTATCAAAATTCAAGTGTATAACATTTTAATCCATATTTTGGATTGAGTTCTATCTAATTTAATTCACAACTAAGAAATTTAACGTGGCTTACTATAAATAGAGATGCTTAAAAGTGTTTTTTTTTGTACTAATTACATAACTGATCGATGATCCCAAGTGCAAGGTTTTAATTGTAGTTTTACCCAATAAGTCGAGATCATATCCACAGAGAGCTAATTTTAGCAAAGAACCTATCCTAATTGAAAAACTAAAGCTATCCTGATAAAATCTACAAAAATACACACTACTAATTCTGAAAATTAAATTTAAATTACAATTTCAAATCTGAAAAATCACAAATTAAATCTAACCTTAAAATCCTAAACTAAAACAATCTTAGAACTAGAAACTGCAAAACAATAAACTAGATCAAACCACTAGTGTAAAGGAATAAATAACTATGTACTAAATTAAAAATAAGAAATAAATCATTTACAAATAATGAAAACAAAAAAATAAAAAAAATTCTAGTTTCTTTTATTATGGGAAATTAGAACAGTGTATTGGTAGAATTAATAAAAGACTACAAAAACACCGCATTAAGTGTATGCTATCACCACACACAAACATACGATGCCGATCCAAGGCGGGACACCTTGACCTCACTAATTGTGTATTTAAAATTAAAACGAACCAATACAACCAATAATCCCCAAAAATAATTAAAATTAGACAAAAAAAAATCTATCCTTGCCCTAGATCAAGACATCAAGAAGTAGACAGGACTTCGTGTGCAATCCGAGCTTCAATCTTCATGCATCATGAACGAGGATTAGATGAAAGAAGGAAGATGGATGGAAAGAATGGATCCAAAAGTGGGCTTGACCAAACCCCACTTTGGATTGTGATGAGATGAGTGTGCGGCGAGAAGAGATGGAATGGGTTATGGTGGTTGAGGGACGTGTAAGTATATATGTGATGGATGGCTGGGGTGTTGAATTTTTTATTGGATTGATGATGAAGTGCTGGGCGTGAGATTGATGAGGGAGAGTGGTGTTGTGTTTGGGTAAGATTAGGAGATTAAAAGAATATTTTTACTGAAACTCAAACTTTTGTCTTTGGTGTATTTAGAAACTGTGACCCACTTTGACAAATAATGAAGTATGGCCTTGGATTGAGGCAGTAGGCAGAGAAGTAAGACCCCTAAATGTGGTGGTCTCGGCATACATAAAGGGGATTGGCATGATGGCCGATGGATTCATGTATATATCTAACCTGGGATAATCTCTTTGAGAAGAAAAAGAAAACATGTGTGGCTTATGTGTCAAGTTTGGGTAGATTGACTAGAATTGGGATTCTTTTCAATATGGGTGGTCTTGGCCAATAAGGTTTGTTCCCCTTCTTAGAGTTTGTTTTAAACAAAGAGAGCTCTGGGATGTTCCCCTTCTTAGAGTCTGTTTTAAACAAAGAAAGTTCTGGGACGTTAAGTGCTCATGGCTGGTTGGTATGGGATGCCCCATATTGGCATGATTTTCCTACTTCCTTTTTTAAGCTCTTGACAATGTATGCTTCCCTCTTTTGGCATATCTTTCTCTTGAGCTTGGATTTGTGTAGATAATGAGAGAGGGCAAAGATCTTTTTTCAAGTTCTTTCTTTTCTTGGATTCCATCACAAATTATTCTTGGCTTCAATTCTTTTGATGTGGGTTCCCTTTCTTGAATTTTCCCTACAGTGACATTTTATTAAAAATAATATTGACCAAAAGTCACAAATGTACTACTACAAGTCCAACTTATATAAAATCACATAGTAAATTCACATCATTGATCATGATTTATCTTTATTTAACTAATGATGATAAAAATATTTGTCATTTTTATGTAAAATCATGAATTTGAAAATCCTTCTAAAAATGGAAATCTAAAAATGGAAAGCTTTATGATTTTATGAAAAATTAATGATTTTTAATATTTTTTGCAAGAAAACTCAATAATGATTTCTAAAATCATAAAAACATAAATTCCAATTAAATGAAGAAATTTCTAATGAATAAGCCCTTAAAATCTCCTAAATTGAACATGAAATAATGCAATTTTCAGGACTTATCAATAATAAAGGTTCCATCATAGTTTGTGAGTTTCTATAAGTTTTAGAATGATTTAAGTTCTAAACAATGGGACAAAGATCAAGGCCTTTTGTCAACGTCAACCTCATATTATGATCTTAAAAATTATTTATTTGCATTCTTTAATTACAACCACATACTTGTATGTAAAAATGTTAAAAATTTTAGCCAACACACTCATGGCCGAGTGATGTTGACACTGGTTTCACACATATCCAAGGACCAATCCCTGGATCTTCAAGTTGAAAAATATCACTATTAACAAGTTTCCCAACATAGCAAACAAATACTAAAAATTATGCAATTTACAATTTTGCACTAGTCTTTTATACCCATTTTTTAAATGTCATTGGATAAAAGAGCAATCGAATGTCATCTTTTTAAACATTTTTGGAGTATAATTCGTTATCAAATTCTTTGTTAAGAGAAAATCCTGACTCTACCACTCATTATCTTTATCCCCACACTTGGAGCATTGGTTGGTACAAATTGTGTCAATCCTTTTAATGTACAAAAAAAAAATGTCATCTGGTTCCTTTGCCATTGATTAAAAAAAAGAAAAAAAATTTGTGTCATCTGTCCCTTTTGTCAATGATAGGTGTAGCATGTTAAAGATTTTTATTTTCAAAATACTAGTTTATTTTTTTGTTATGAGCACGTGCCTGGATACGTATATATCTAGAACCCATTTAATAAAAGGGCCACTCTATTTACATGGAATACTTAGTAAATGATTATATAAGAATCATGGTGAAACGGATAGTACAGGATACGGGAGATGGAACATTGACTTCCAAGAATTGGATCCCTCAGCCCAGATATAGGCAGGAACTGAACTCATGAGTAGCACGTCTGGGTTGATTAGGCTTCAGCCATGGTTACAAACCTTGAAAAATCGATTGCCGGTCATGTTGACTAAGAGTCCTGCAAGTCAAAACGCTAGAGCCCAATTCTAAGATGCATAAAAATAGAAGTAGGAATAATTTCTAATAAATTTTCTAGAGTCCTGACCTAGTCCCAGCGGAGTCAACCCTAGCTGGACAAACTCAGTACGGACTATGTTCTTCACTTGAGTACCTTTTTTTTCTTCTTCTTCTTCTTAAAAGTGGATTTGACTCAACCACTGTGTTTCTTAACAGTGGTTCAGCACAGAAAGATAGGGTTAGTTATGAGCCTTGTCTGGATGATCCAATGCAATGTTCAAGCGCAACCTGTTCATTACAGACCAAACAATCAGTCCCAGATCCAGCATGCAAGCCGGAAAGTTTGGCCTGGGCAAAGAGTGTTTGTCAAACATGTCTCATTATGTTAAATGTGTTAAGGGCATAGGGCACCAAAGTTTTGGATAATGGATACATGGAGGACATCAAAACAAATATTCTATAGACTATGAAAGAGGCTGAACAGAACCACTGTCATCAGGGTCCAGTTACATAAAAATAAAAAATAAAAAAATGGGTTGGGGGTTGATTCTGGTTTAAAGCAGTTAAAATTGATAGGAAAAGGAAAAAAATAGAAGTTTAATGTATTATCCCTCCATTAGGTATTTTTAGATGTTATTGATTTTGTTATTTTTAGTATGTCTACATAAAGTCGGGTTCAAGATTTTACTCGACCCACTTATCTTATTTTCACTCTAAAATTTTATGGGATAGTGGGCGATAAGATTAAAACACGAGTGTCATCATGAGTAGACCATTGGTAGAATACAACAATGATTAAATGTCTTTGATCTTCCAATTAATTTTAAATTGCGGTTTGTAAAACAGTTGCGGGTTGTATTTAGAAGGTTCCATAAGATTGAGCGCATGGATTTTTTTTAACTTCACTCTATCCACTGCTGATATCTTGACTGCTCCAATCAAAATGACACGTGTTCTCATCAATTATGTCACGGATTGCTCTAGTCAAATATTGATTTAGCTAACCTTAATGGAAAAAAGTGGGTCCCATATTGATGAGCTGGATGTTAACATGAGCAGTGGTACTTTTCTTTTTTGGTTTCCCGCTATAACAAGGCTGAACTCACTTCTCCAGTACAGTAAGGAAGCTCAATGGAGGCCCACATCACATGGAGTGTTCTCTTTAGGTTGAATTGTCCACTTGAACAAATCTCAGGGATAGCCGGATAGGTCACTGTATCCAGTCTTGCATCGTTGTAGCTTGCACAGCCCCCTTTAGCTTGCACATGGACTGTTTCTTTCATACCCTTTGTTAAAAAAGGGACACATGGACCCTTTTTCTAATATTGTTGATTTTGCTAATGATTATGTTGATATTAGAAAATCTCCCTGCACAAAGAAAATATTAGACTGATTCTATTACCACAGTGAATTTCTATCGTGGCTATCAAAAAAGGATGAACAGTAATTCAGTAACACAGGATATCATGGTTAGCAAGTCCAGAATTGTATCTGCCACCTAAAAATAGAAGGTTGAACCTGGAGTGTCATCATCATTTTTTTCTTCTTTTCTTTGGGGTTTTCTCTTGGATTGTTCAGTTGAGGATTATAATTAAAGAAGAAACAGATCACAGATGAAGAAAAGCAAGTTCCAATCAACTCTTTCAGTTTGCCTTAATCTGGACTTACGAACTAACCAATGCATAAAGTTCTATGGGTAGTTCACACCTTTCAATTCATCAATTCATTCCAGCTGTTTCAAGAGAAACCTACCTTCCATTTCAACCACACATCTAATTTCTATCCATCAGATAAAATTACCAGACAAACCAATTTATAATGCACTGACCATGAGAAATGTTAACAGTCAACAGAACACATCAAGATAATACACCAATTTTTTGAATAGTCATCAAGATAATACACCATGTAAATCAATTAAAACATCCAACATCTCAATCAGGTTCAGTATCTCAACTCAAAGTTCAACATTCAACATCTCAGTCAAGTTCAACATCAACTTATCAGCACCAAAACCGAACATGAACATCATGTTCAATGTCAGCTGTATGAACTGAACATCAAAATCAGACTCGTCTCTCAGATGCACTGAACATGCCATTGACATCAGGCTTCTCTCAGACTTGTCTCCCATGCTCCCACTTCAAAATTATTTTGGTTCAGCCATCAACCAGACTCCCAGATGCATTGAACATGCCATTACCTTTAACATTGACAAAAACCTAGTTTACCCAAAAAAAAAAAAAAAACTATCAACCCTGTTTAAAACACCATCATTCAGAATTGAGAAGAAACTGTAAAATTCATGTTGACATTGTTCCGAAAAGCAGAGAACATACTAATCTAATTACTAAATTCTAAGTTTTATATAATACATAGAGTGAAAATCAATTTCAATGAACCATTTTAATGAAATTGTGTTTGGATTATAATCTTCCCCTTCTCGTTTCTCTCCTTTGGAAAATGAAAGTTTGAGACCAACTTGCAAATCAGAAATTAGAAGCAGGATCTGTCTTTCTCTCTCTCTCTCTCTCTCTCTCTCTCTCTCTCTCTCTCTATATATATACACTTTTAACATTTCAAAAGAAATGGGACATTTGATATTCACATCATTTTCATACAAAAGTCCAATTTTTATAAGGCCCCACAATTAGATATGAGCCAAATCACATCAAGAGAGAAAATTGGAAAAAATCGATTTTGATGTGTATAAGAGATGCAGCATCTCTAGTCTCCGGGCATCTCTGGAACCATGGCGACTAGGTGCAGGGGTGGACCCACGTTATAGCACGTGGTTGCAGCCGCCCCAGGTAGGTTTTGTAATGTCCGTAAAGGATCATGGCCCGCATTAGTCATGCATCATATGAAACCTCATTCCACCCCACTGCCATCATGGAGATGCTTTCCATTCAAAACCCTCACCCCATTTGCATCACGGACATGTTTTCCATTCGATATCGATAAACCTTCTCCTTTGAAAACCCTAGCTTGTCTTTCCCCCCATTCTGGTCATTCCTCCTCTCTGGTAGGATATTCACCCTCTCCAATCGGCTACCTTTCTCAAGCTTGAACTTTTGCTATTGGCAGTGGGTAGTAGAGAGAAGAGGACCCATCCCTTTCTCCTTCTCTCTTTTCTGCAGTTTTCTCATCTTCCCATCCTTCGTCTTCTCTCTCTTGTATTCTTTTTATTTCTATCCCCGTCTCTCTACACTTGCAGAGGAGCATTCTCTCCTACATCACCTTCTATGATTTTTTATCTTCCCATCCCTACACTTTTTTTACTTTTATCCTTCTTTCTCTCTATCTCCATCTCTCTGTTCATGACGGTGATTAAATACTAAGGGAAATAAAACTCCCAAGCCACAGAAAGAAGATGGTAAGAATTTTTTTTATTCAGTCGTTCATGGGTTTCTATGTTCTTTTCCATTTCTCCCAATCATCCTTCTGCTGTCCTATGTCTGTATGCATTTCTCATCCCAATATAAGAAGAAATCTAAATCTAAAACTTGCTTGTTCTGTGCGTTATTTCAACTGACAGTGGAACAGGATAATCATTAGTCTGCATCATTAAAGAGTGTTGAGTCATATCTAGGGTTGGGCCACCAACCACGGTTCGGATGTACCTGTGAACTAGATGCTCATCATCTAGTAGTTATGCAACTTGATTGATGGGCCTAATCTCTCTCTTTCAGGCAGCATATCCTGCCTCTTTTTCTCTGTCATATTCTTTTTATTTGTATGGTATATTTGATATGAGTTTCTACTATGATTGTGAATAACGTATCCTGCACTAATTAGTATGTGAATGTAATTACTATGTGAATAGTGTTGTGAGTTTCTGGTGTCAATAATGTGAACTTTTTCTGCAAATAATGGATCCTGCATTGATTATTATGAGTTTCTTTTTTATTAAATGGATCTTACTGTGACTACAATGTGAATTTTCACTGTGAATAATGGTTTTTCTTTTCCCTTTTGTTTTTGGTAAATACAGCGTGAGTTATGGTGCGAGTTTCTATTCCAGAGGTGGACCAATATTTGCCTCTATCCACAAGCCATATATATTCTCTCTGTAAAAAAAAATGTCTAGACAAAGTCTAGCAAAAGTTTAGCCCCACCAAATGAAAATCCTGGGTCCGCCACTAACTGGGTGATGCAGCATCGTGGTCGGAGCTCAAGGCGGGGATCTAGGTGTGACCAGAGCTTGAGGCAGGATCTCAGCATCGCTGGAGCTCAAACTATGGGAGAACAGGGCAGGGTGGAGAGATAGATGTGTAGAAGGAGTGCTAGACTGAGGGTGATCGAGGGTTTTTTGCCAGTGATTGAGAGAGAGGGACGAGATCATGAGATCGAGACTGGTCTTTCCTTCATCTCTCATCTGCAATGGTGAGAAAATGGGACGAGAACACAAGATCGAGATTGTTTTTTCCTTCGTCTCTTGCCTAGGACAGGGAGAAAGAGGGACGAGAACGAGAAAAGGGATGGCAAAGAAGAGGGACAAGATCGTGAGGCTTAGTAATTTGTAACGAAGAGAGAGATCGAGAGAGACAATGAGTTAGAGCGAACAGGGACAAGAACAATTTGGTGTTTTATTTATTTATTTTCGTTTCCCTCTTTCACTTTTTTACTATAAACAACAATGAGGATGAGTCCTTATTTTGGTGAGTGAGGACAATTTTCACACACACACGACCCGTTCCATATATAGAAATTCTAAAGAACAACCCACGTCAAAAGGGGTGTTTTTGCCCCTGTTTAGCATTTAATAAAAGCAAAGCTTATTTAACTCTTCCAACTGTGAATTAATACAAAACAAGGAAATCATTTAAGTCATCATGTTATGTGTATTTAGTTGTTATCAACTTACTTCTTTCTGTCTACCTTCTCTTTCTTTCTTTGTACAGGGCCCAACCAAATGGTTTTAAGTATGGTCATATTAAAGGCCATCATATAAAATCCAATGCTATAAAACTATTATTGGGCCCACCTATAAAGATTTGGTTGTTTTAGGAAGGATAAATAATAAGATTTGCTACAAGTACTATGAAGAATCAACCTCTATCCTTTTAAATAGGTAACCCAGAATTTTGAAAAGTGATAGCATCTCACAAAATGCCATGTGTGAAAAACAAGGTATGGTTCTCCACAAAAACTCTTGCCTGTTTTGGGCGGGAAAATTTTGTTTTTGTTTTTCTCGAAAATGCCCTTGCATTTCTTAAAAATGTCATGGTTTGCATTAAATGGGACGACATATCATTGTGTTATGATAGGGTTAAAAAAGGGGCATTATCTTACTAAAAAATTCTGTATGGAACTCTAACTCATATCCCGAATTTGCTCGAGAGAGAGAGAGAGTTATGCTAAAGGAGGATGTACATCTTCAGTGGCCGAGTGCACTTGGGCCTCAAGTGTTGTCTGAATCAAGCAAGATTGTTTATGAGGATGTTTATTCTATCAAGAGAAAAGAGAAAAGGTAGTGGGAGGGGGGGGGGGGGGGGGGGGTGGGATGGGGGGGGGGATGGAAGAGGTCCATTCTGAGATTACGTTTCCCATCCATTTCCAATAATTGCAGAAAGCTTTCTTCTTGAAATTACAAGCAACGTGACGTGACCATATCCTTTGCACTCAAAACATTGGACTTTTGGTCCATGTGCTATCAGGAAAGATACCTCTTCAATATTTGGGACAAAAAAGCTTTATTGTCATCAGCAATGATATGTTGAGATTGTGTAGCTTGGATTCATCTCAAAGGACTTCTCGAACACCTTTTTTTGATTTTTTTTATGTTCGGGATACCTTTTTATTCAAGGCTGAGCAAATAGATTAAAAAACTTAGGTCAGAGGTTAATAAGAAACTAGCTTATATGACACTCAGCTTGGACTTTTAAGGACTTGAGGTACGGATTCCTTAGTAACAGTAGAAAGGATCATTGGCCAAGCAGGGTTGTGCCAGGCATTTCATCTCTAGGTTCCACATATATTAAGGAGCCTAAAACAACACACAAATGCTAAGATATTACTCATATGGGGGATTGTTTTGTTATGACAATACACCACAGGATGTACTTTGCCAAGCAGAGAAAAGCTCAATTCAAATAATAGTGAAGGGGGCAAAACAACTTAGTGTCTTGGGCTGAATATTGCGGGACCAATTGGGTCCAAGTCTACTAGAACCAAGCACCCCTAGGTGCACCCAAGGGTGTGGCTAGGGGGAAGGGCCCACCTTCAAAATCAATGTGATGCAAGACAATATGAGCTCTAACCTACTATGATGAGATCAAATCTGAATTAACAATTAAATTCAAACTATAAGCATGTCAATTACGACAAAACATTGAAAATTAAGTGGATATTAAATCTAAGATCCAAGGTAATCTCACAGATCCCGCCATAAATAATCTTCTATAGTAAAAAGGTTGGATCTTAATGGAAGATAGGACTTCCAGGTTGCTTCGGGCCAATGATGTATATCCAATGGTTTGGATGAAGGGTCTAGGCAATGGTTGGTTCAGATCTAATGGTTGCTGATCTTTGATAATAAGGCGGTTCTAGATCTAGATAGCAATGGCCAAATAAAGATCTTGGAAACAGAAAAGTGAAAGAGATAGAAGATACCTTTATTGGGCTCTCACCAAACTCCCTCCGAAGGCATTATTGAAGATCTCAAGAGAAGGCAAACTTTAGAGGCTCAAGGTAGAAGAAGGAGTCTCCTTTTTCATTCAATATCATAAAGATAGCATCAAGAAGAAAAGAAAATCCAATAGTCTTGTAATACAATAATCCTACCAGCCAAAAAGGGAAAGAGGCTAACAAAATAAACAAAAAAAGGAAAAAAGGAGGGGAGAGAGATTCCCCTTAGGATTTGTGTGCAAAACATGTTGCACACAGCCCCGGGATTTGTGTGCAACATGTCTTGCACACGATATATATATATATTTTTTTGTATTTTTTTGTTAAGTTGTGGGCCCTTTTCTCTTTCTTTTAAAGGAGCTCTTTTTTAAATCATGGGCCCTTTTTCTCTTCTGATTTTATTTAAAGTGACACGGGCCCCTTTTAACTTCAAAAACTTTTTTATTTCCTCCCATGTGACACTTCCCAGTGTGGGGCCTTCAAGATTATTGCGCATATGGGGCCTTTTCTTCATCAAAGATAAGATTTTGCAAAATCCAGCTGTCGGAAGCCCTTACAGTGATGATCCAATGGTGGATTTGTAATTTCTTCGCGATCAAAGCCTGGATATGAATCGTCCAACCATAACACAACTTGATCAATGATCTTGCGCCTTGATCTTTGGTAGACTTTGTAAGAACAAGGGGGATTACGCCTGATGTCCCCATCACAATGGGCCATTTGGGAACTAAGAGAATTCTCCTGTACACTGCATGAGTCTTGGGTCGACACTGTTTCGGGAGACTTGCTGTCTTTTGTTAGGAATCTTAAATTATGTGAATTAGTGATTTGAAGCAGAGATTATGGGATTAAATGCTTGTAATTAGGATATTTTGGCTTTATAAGCATTGTGAGGGTTATCTCAGAATCCAGGTTTGAGTTGTGACAGTTTTATGCTTGCTGTCAACCTACTTAACGCAACCATCCTCCTTTACCCGGACTTGAGACCGGCAGCAAAAACTAGCAGAGTTGGGATAAGACTTTGATGAACATTACAAATCCTTTGCTAATTCACAATTTCACATCGTAGATTCACTGAATTTCAAGTGAGTGAAGAAGTAATGGTTCACATAAGACCTGAATGATTCCCACAAGGGATTGCAAATAACTTATAAGCCTGCAGTACTGATCCATATAAGATTTTGAAGAGATTGAGTTCTAATGCATATGTGTTAAGACATTCTTTTAGATATGGGCATTAGTTCAACCTTCAATGTTGAGGACCTAGTCTCTTTCCATGGTCCCACACCATCTCTTATTGATCCATATCTAGTACAGTCTCCTTCCCATACCCTACCAAGTTTTAAGTCTACATCCTTTTCTCAACTTCCCCAGCTAACTCCTCCTCCCAAACCTAAAGCTCCAATGAAGGATGTAGTGAAAGATATATTGGATGACCAATTGGTCTCTACCAGGTAAGGGGGTGTAACGACCCAAGAATCTGGAGCTTTCAGATTCTTAAGTCGTACT
Organism: Sextonia rubra; assembly: GCA_037013555.1. Taxonomy (NCBI): domain Eukaryota; kingdom Viridiplantae; phylum Streptophyta; class Magnoliopsida; order Laurales; family Lauraceae; genus Sextonia; species Sextonia rubra. Next base: position 132,410,835 of record JASUAD010000001.1, read on the forward strand.
CAGATTTTTTATAACAATACCACATAAATCAAATTTTCATGAGCATCAAGGTCATAAACAATCAAATTTCCTTGTATTTCAACTATTATGTAAATATTATAAGTCTTGATAACACTACTGAATAAGACAATTTCTATTTGAGTAAAGAAAGATAATAATAATGTCTAAGTCTTGGGCTAATCCCAACTATAACTCTATTCTTTTGCTTTTCCGCGCTCTGGATTAGCCACGCATGCCAAAATCCACCGGCTGATCCCCATCACTCCCCGCAACCTCCACGACTGCATTACCTGAAGTGGGGCGAACCACTGATCAGTAACACTGGTGAGTAGAATAAGAACATTAAGATAAAGCATATTTCAATCATTAAGAGAACATATATATTCAATGATATAATTACAATAACATTCTAATCAATTTCTTTCTTGAGTAATTTCCAACTGTGGCATCAAATAGTTCCGATACCCCATATGGTGTATCTACATTTCTGTCAACAACATGGTTTGTCATTTACCATGAATGTTGAGCCTGTTCCGATACCCCCAACCAGAGTATCTACATTTCTATCAACAACATGGCTTATCATGCCACCATGATTGCTGAACCTCTTCCCCTCGACCAACATCCACGAGGGAAGTTCTATACTCAGTGCCAGCAGTTGGTATCACGCTTATTTCAATCATCAATGGTAAATTCATTTTAATAATTTTAATATAGAATCATCTCCACCCTAATTGGCTACATCATCTTACTCTTTTATTTGGCCAGTACCACACAACACCGATTAATCCTCGCCCCACTCCGAATCGGAGTTGGTACCAGGCGGTGGTATTGCCCATGTCTTATTGAGGTAATCAATTATTTATCATAAAGTTATCCATCAAGACACAATTAATAAATCCAAGTGAAAATATCACATTGAAGGAACTAGTTATTATAAAATTTACTATGGAAAATTAAGTCAAAAAATTAGTTAATTGTTATGAAAGGGCCCACATAGCATTCAAATAATTGATCCCACACCAGTTTCAGTAGCAGACAATATGGGGTTCGTAACTTATCATGCCGTAATTTGGTCATAAAGCCTTAGCAAGGTTTTTAGGAAATAACTAAAATAGCAGGGGGCAAATTTGTAATTCCAGAAGGTTATAAAATATCTCCCAAGTCGTCAACTGCACTCTTACACGCACGCCTGTTCAGTTGTTTCGTTCGGCAGAGGAGAGTATCGCCAAGCCAGACTTGCGGCAATCGCAGAGTGGAGCCCAACGGTCTGATACACATGGGACCCACACCTTAGTGGTCGCCTAGGGGTCCACTCCAAGATGTGTGGACGTGATCTTGGATCAGGTGGCCCCCGTGGCCCACAACCTCAGTCGGCCAAGCGAATCCTTGACGGTCTGGGAGTTTAGAAATCTCTGTTCCGATCTGAATTTGTAGGATAATCCATCATCTTCTCAACCGAAATCAAAAGTTTCAAAGGTATGTGAATCACCAGATTTTAATTTGCCTCATTCCCATCTACGAATTAGGTTTTTGAAGGAAGTTTCTACCAGTACACCGTCGACAGATTTGGGTAATTCCTTAAATCTTCACTCAAGGTCCAGTTTTGTTGATTCCCATTCCAAAACAGGGCCAAAAAGGGGGTCGACTAACAGTCCCACTCCTTACCATCAGATCCGATCATTGATTTGATGATTGATTTTTGGATTTAAAACCAAATCTGGCCGATACCCTGTGCTGACAATCACTATGGCATCGGAATAAAATATTCACAGTTCATCAGAGGTTGATGATTGTTTCTACTCACCTGGCATAATATTGTATTGCTCCGGCGGTGATTGGTCTCGCGTCAGACATCCACTGTTGTCCCGCTAGGGTCTTCTTCTCCTCCTAGCAATTTCACAGCCAAGTCGGTCTTCTTCTTCTCTCTCTCTCTCTCTCTCGAAATTTTATTTTCGTTCATCTCTGAGATAAGGGACTCTACATATATATACTGTGTTTGGGGAAAGAGTCCTGTTTGGAAACTACAGGGTAATCTTATTCTGAGAGAGGAAAGTCTGTTGGGACTCCTCATTCTCCTAATAATTCTCTTTTACCCACTATGGACTTACCAAAAGTCTTAAAAACATTCCGATCAAATTAGGACTCCCTGTCAGGCTCCAAACATAGTTTGGACTATCATGGCCCACCTGGAAACGGGTTGGCCTACAAAAGTAGGTTCGGTTATTACAGGGGGCATCCAAAAGTTTCTTATTAAATGGAAGGATCGGCCTCAGCACGAAAGTACATGAATCACCAGAACTGAATTGCAGTGCATAAATCTAGACATTCTTGAGCGCTACAATAGTTTTATCTCATCGGAGGTGAGGTTTTCCTAGCTGAGGGGAATTGATGGGGACATCATACTCAATTCCCCCAGTCCATACAAGGTTTATCAAAGGAGCAGGGCAACAGATCAAGCTATGATTTGGATGGATGATCAATATCTAAACATTGATCGCGAGGAAAGTATAAATCTACCCTTGGATTGCTACCCAGAGGAGATCCGGTGGTTGGATTTTGAATGATTGTGTCCGTGGAGAGATGAAGGCCACATGTGCACAATTTCTTTGAAGGCCCCACATTGGGAAGTGTCACATGGGTTAGAATAAGGATCTTTTAAAGTTGCAGGGCCCTATGTTTTAATTTTTTTAGAGTCTTTGTTAAAAAAAGGAGCTCGTGTTATGAGTTTTTAAGTTTTATTAAGGGAAGTGTATCAAGTAAGGGGGGGCACCACAACTTAAAAAATAAAAATAAATAATATAATAAAATAAATAATTTAAAAAATCGTGTAAACATGTGCACGAATCCCGAGATTGTGCGCAATGTGTTTGCGCACAGGTCCTGAGGAGATCCCCCTCCTCCTCCTTTTTTCCTTTTTTTTTTTTTTTGTTTTTGTTATTCTCTTTCCTTTTTAGTTGGTAGGCTTATTGTACTACAAGATTTGGGGATTTTCTTTTCTTCTTCATGCTATTTTATGAACTTTTGACTATTGAATGAGAATAAAGGAGATTGCTTCTTCTTCTTATTCTTGGGTTTTGCAAGCCACCTTTCTTGTCTAACCACCATTAACGCCTCTTATGACTAGAGTTTAGTGAGAGCCCAACAAAGGTAACCATTATCTTTTCCCTTCTACAAAGTTTTATCATATCCATTGTAACTTCAGATCTGTCTAATGAATGTGGATCTAATAACCTTAGATCTGATGATTATTACCAATGCTTTGTTTTTCCCCAAAATCCTTTTCCTATTGATCACAACCCTAAGTGTTGGAAGTTCTACCTTCCATTAGGATCCTACCCCTTAAATCAAAGGTCACTACAGGATCTGTAAAAAGCTTTGGATCTATGGCTGATCCATTAATTGGATTATTTATTTACACATGGTTGGCATGATTTCAATTTTCTTTGTTAATTAATTTTATTCCTAATTGCATTGCATTACATGAGAATAGAATTCACGTTGTCCTACATCAAATTTCCATTAAATGGAAAAGATAAGTAATAGTCATTCCTGGATATTGATTATTCATTTTTAACCACTAATAAAAACACAGGTATTAAAATTCCTAGGAATTCAAATAAATGAAATAAAATGGAGCTAAAGGATTTTAGAAGCACATGCTATGGACTAAGACAGAAGAAATCCATAAGAAAAGTACACCACTTTAACCGGAAAAAGTGGCACATAACATAACCCTTAATGTTCATTTTTTAAATGCTAGCGCCAAAAAGGATGAGAGAAGAAAGTATGAATCGCATAAAAAAACCATACACAGCGCTCTTCCCTACTTTCAATAGATCCCATGCTAAATCATTTTATTTCTTTAAATTTTTTCTTGATTTTTCTGTATTTTCATTTCTGCATTCCTAATGATTCTCATTGGATCTACACTAACCATTACACATGTATGACCATTCAGAATTCTTCTAATAAAAATAGAAAGTGAATAACTAACGAGGTGGTGAAATAATAAAATTACATGAAATCACCCATCAAACAAAGGACTATCAAAAATAATCCATGCATGAAAATACATAAGCACACAAAAGAATAACCGGATCTGATTGAATCAAACAAATTCTTACAGATCTTAACCCAAATCCCTCCTATACCCAAAAAGATAATTAAAAAAAAGAGAAAAAACCCAAAACATGAAAAATCAAATCCCTACTCTTATAAAACCAATATTTGTATAGAATATTTACAAAAAATTCATTGAATAAAAGCACATAGATCTAGGCGAAACCCTATCCAAAGGTTTTTCAATTTATACTTCAACTAGAGAACTTTAAACAGCAATTTTTTTGCTGATATGGAAGTTTGGAAACCAGTGAAAAGTAAGAATAGATACAACACCTAAAGAAATATTCACAAGGTGGAGAAGAGAGTCCAAGAAGTGAAGAGGAGATCTTGCAAAGAAGAAAAATCGATGAAATTCCCTTTTTTTGGAATGGTACTAAAATCAATGACATTCTTACAAAGAAGGATGCTTTGCTTTGGGCGAAGGAAATCCTACCAGTGAAGATTCATGAGAAATCATGGACAGAAGGAGAATCATTGAAATTCATAGAGAGAGGATGCTTGCTTTGGTAGAGAAGGAAACCCTAATAGGTGTTGCAATAGCAAGCCCTGAAACTTTTTCCATTCCTTTCCATTTTCTTGAGAAATAGTATGTTGTGCATGGGGGCTAGATTCTCTACAGAAAAGAAAGTCCGAAGTAAATACCTCAAGCTCCCCCAACCCCACCCCAAAAAAAAAACCCAACCCATAGGAAACGAAAGTCCTTGCTCTCGAGGAAAAATAAGATGTGGAAGAAATGCAATTCCAGGGATTTGGTCCATACCAAACTGCAGAAATGACTTTTTTTGCATAAAACATTTATGTTTTCAGCAGAAAATGACAGCATAAACATGTCGGAAGAACGAATGATGTAGAAAGATTATACGATGGATGCAGATGCTGAGCCATATATCATGTGAGAAATGAAAAAAAAAAAAAAAGCATAGAACTATAGCACATCCTTTCACTTTACTTAAAAAAAATACTTCTATCTCACAAAGTTGCAGCCTGCAGCACATCACATCCATCTTAACCATCCTATCAAGAAAGCACTTTCAGCAATTTATACAGTTATTCCTCTACAAATCTAAACCTCTTCCATACAACTGATTCATTTATTCAAATCTAGATAAAAGCAAGAGAGAAATTCAACACAAATTTCTATATTATTTTATTCTTTTCATTTCACACTAGAAATATGAGAAGGAACCCAACTTAGACTTAAATTTCAAGAACATAGCGATTGGTGTTTCATAGAAAAGGGGAAAAAAATGAAGAAGAAGAATGGAATATTCTTATTTTGAATAAGTTGATTAGAAGAAAAAAAACAAAATTCACAACATTAAAGAAGCATTTTCTAAGAGATTGTCTATTATTTTGCATCATATTTATTCATCGATGAAAACTTTTTCAAGTAGGCAACCTTGAAACTAAAATCAAATTCAAGAGCAATACCTCAGTTTGCACAAATTGCTTGAAATTGTCTTGCATGTAGATTTTCCACATTCATCCCCTTTGTGCACAACATCTAAGTAGACAGCAAAAGTTGCATGAGACATAAATAAGAGAATCAAGAAGAGAGTTTTTAAAATATATGTTTCTACATAGATAGATAGAGGTAGGGAGAGAGAAAGCTAGAAGTACAAAGAACACCACGAGTCTCTTGGTCCAGAAGCTTGTCCTTTCGCCAACTCCAAGTCACCAACAATAACATGAGGGATGTTTTGTATCTTCTGCCAATCCTCGCCTGTGTTTTTCTCACACCGTTTTTCTAATATAGGACACTTAAAGATGGATAAACATTTGAGTGTAGTCAGGCTTTTTAGCTCTTCTGGCAAGGATGCCACTTGAGGACAATCTTCAATGGATAGACTTTTAAGTGACATTAGACTTCCAAACCTCTCTGGTAAACTATTCAAACTTGGGCAACTAATTAATTTAAGAACTTGAAGGCTGGTAAGGAAAGATGACTCATTGGGCAAAGCTCCCGACCTGTTGCATCCTTTTATTTTCAACTCTTGAATTGAAGGGAAGTGACTACTCTCTATATTTAAAGAGATTAGTGTATCAAAAGAATCAACAGTCAGTTCCAAAAGAGAGGTCGCACATCTCATCTCATCCTCATGTGGAAATGACAGAAGATCACATTTTATTATGCTCAAACGCTTCAACTTGGTAAGGTTTTGCAGCTCCACACGTACTTTAAGCTCCATACAGTCTCTGATTTTCAATGATTGCAGCATTCCTTCCCGTAGTGATGGGCTTGTATTCAAATCCCCAAAATACGGGAGGCATGTTACATCGTTTAGCATGGGGCAATTGTAAATTTTAAGTTTGATAAGCGCAAGGAACACCTGCCCCATCTTCCATCCTGACCATTTTTTTAGTTTCTCCATGCCTCCAATAGTGAGTTCTTCTAATGATGCAAATCCTCCTGAGGCCTCATTTCCATAGAACTCATCACCAATGTATTCCACATTCTTCAATCCAATAATTGCTAGGACTTTAAGCAAGGGTAATAGGCCAAGTGGTGGCAACTGATGCAATCTACAACATTCAGATAAGTTGATTTTCCTTAACATAGAAAGAGTTGGGTTTGTCATCCAACTCGGAAAGCGGATGCCCTCATAGTTGGAGATACTCAACAGCTCCAGATTTCTATGTGGTTGGAGGCCTCGAAGTACCTTCTCTTGAACTTCTACTTCATTTTCTCCTAAGTTCTTAGCAGTATCCGCCCAATCCAATACAAGAGATGTAAGTTTTGATTTGTTGATGAGACTAGCAAGCTGAGCATCAACAGGATCTGTTATAGTATCAAGATTCTCAATGACCAACCTTCCTCTAAGCCTTAGGTCTTTCAGCTCTCTAATGCCACTGCACCCAATTTTCTTGCCCACTATGAAACGGGGCAATTCTTGTAGGCATCTCAATTCTGCGATATGTGGAGGCATATGACTTAGATTCCAACAACCTCGTATGTCCAAATGTCTGAGGTTGGTCAAGCGCCTCATGCTGCTAGGTAGCTCAGATAGATCTACACACATCAATAATACAAGAGACTGCAGATAAAAAAGGCCAGTCAAAGATTCAGGCAGGGTCTGAATGTTAGATCCAGTCAGGTCGATGTACCTTACATGTTCCAGAGACCTCAACAGCTTGTTAATGGCAGGCACAGTGAAATTATTTAAATCCATAGCTCTTGAAAATACAAATTGTCCCCTATCATCAGACAATTCCAGCGCATTGCCCAAATTGATAAATGTACGCAGTTTTTTGGCTTTGGATAGGGAGGCATGAAGCATTTCTGGCGATGTTAACCGAAAAGAAACATGACGAAGCTTTTCAGAAATACGCACCGGTTTGCCTTCCTCTAAAGCACAAGATTCGCCTCTCGTAATTAATTGTGCTAGATCGTGCATAAGGTCATGCATTTTGAAGACGGTTACTCTATTCATTAGGAAGCTCAATTTTTCAACAAAACTATCGGATATTGTAGTGACTTCTTGAATGAAAGATTTGGTAACCAGCTCATTGAAAATCAAATGTCCAACTTCCTCCAATTCCATCCCTCTTTTGAAAGGAATAAAATCATTCGCCATCCATAACCTAATGAGTTTATCCTTTTCAATTTGGTAACCTTTTGGGAAAATAGCGCAAAATGCAAAACACTGCTTCACATGTGGCTTCAGATGTTTATAGCTCAACTTCAAGGCAGGAAGTATCCCATGATCACTTGCTATGTCCCAAATTTCACTGTCTCTAACGGAAGCCCATTTTGTTATGTCTCTCTCAGAATACAAAAGGCCTGCAAGGGTTTGCACTGCGAGTGGATTGCCCTTGCATCTCCTGACAAGCTCACTAGCAATCGGCACCAAGTTTGGATATTGTGCACGGCACTCTCCTAGAGATCCAAATGCTGTTTCGTCGAATATGCACTGGCAGTGATCATCTTGCAAACCCTCCAAAACAATTGGTCTTCCTGTGCCCATCATCATCATGGATGCAGCAGATACCGAGCGAGTAGTTACAACAATCCTACTCCCTCTTCCCCCGAGTACCAGATATTTTTCCAATGCATTCCAGTGTAGAACATCTTCGTTCCAAACATCATCCAATACAAGGAGGACTCTTTTATCACTTAGCTCTTTACGAAGGCGCAGGTGCAATTGCTCAGGATGGGAGAGTTTAGGATCATTCCCAGAGGCAGCTTGAATGATCTCATTTAGAATCAAAATAACATCAAAATCATCATATACACAAACCCACATTTTCAGCTGAAAATGATTCTGAACATGTTCATCATTGTAGGCGAACTGCGCGAGCTTTGTTTTGCCCATACCCGTCATGCCTGCAATTGAAAGGATAGAAACATCATCATGACTGGACAGCAGAAAATCAAGAAGCTTCCTTTTCTCTTCTTCTCTTCCAACTACTTCAGATTTGGTTACCCATAAGTGGCTCTGCCTCTTTTTCCTAAACTCGCTCTCCCAGTTCATCACTGCCTTTACCAATTCAAATTTATCACACTCTTCCTCAATGGCTTGCAGCCTATTGTTGAGCACTTTCAGTGTCGAGGCCATTTTTGCATGATATAAAATTGATCGTGCCTTCTTTTGAGGAGGCTTCAAGATCCTCCTCTGATGTTCGATGTCATACTCTTCCAATAAGTCCTCAGCGTAGTACGCATAATCTTTGATCTTTTCCAGAAATTCCATCAGCTTTGGATGTCTCACTGGGCACCATTCTGCTATTTCAATGAAACGACGAATTTTCCGTAGGAACCACTCAGTCCTGTCCAACTCCATTTCATCAACCAACGAATCTGAAAAGTAGGACATGAACTCCTCCCATACTTGTACAAGGCAATTTAAAGCATTCATTTTTTTTCCCCTTCTTCTTCCAACTTTTCCGAGGCACTGCAAGAAAGACATAAGTCCTCATGGTTAAAATGTCAAGGTTGTTACACTGAAAACAAAAATGGCATAGATATTAGTATCAACCAAAATATCAGTTAGGGCAATTATAGAAAAATGGGAAAAAGAATAAAAATAATAACCTGACAGCAAGAGGGAGGACAAACAGAGGTACTATTAGGAGATGCGGCTGCAATGGTGCCGAAGAAGTTCTCCCCTCTCCCTTCCTTTTCCCCTTTATGTGTTCTACTTCTTCAAACCCATCTCCAAAACACAGCGTAAAATGCCCTTTTAGGACAAAAATAAACAAATAAGGGTTAGTAGTAAGATGAATTCCACTTCGTTTCAGCAGATAATCTCAAGGATTCAAAAAAGAAAAAAGGGCAGAAATATCAGGTGTATAAGGCAATTATAGAACAAGGCAAAAAGAAAAAGGAAAACAGAATGACGCAAGAATGGGACAAAGAGGGAGGACGGAGAGAGAGACTAACACTATTAGGAGATGCGGCTACAGTGGTGTGGGAGAGGGAAGAAGCCCTTCTACCCTCTCCCTTCCCTTCCCGCTTGTATACGTAAAAAGCCCACAATACTAAACTCGGTGGTGGGCTCGGTATGGGTGCAGGAGGACGCATTTTGTCGAAGATGGCAAATCGGGTGTTTTTTTTTTACCGTCATACTTTTAGTTGTCAGGACTATATTGAAGTAAATCCAACCAATGAGTTGGATACCTGCGCATTTCGGAAAGGTCGTAGAAGTCCACAACCTCTCTATTTTTCATCTATATCAATATCAATGTATGACAAATACTAATTTCTTCATAATTTTGAAAATCGGAATCGTATTGCAATTTGTTCATGCCCATGAATCGAATTAAATCCTAAAATATATTGTGAATCTTGAGGATTTTTTCATTTCTCAAATAAAAATGAATACTTAAAAAATAAAAGAAAAAAAAAGCATTCATTCATAAGAATATCCATCTATTTTCCCATTTATAGTAGTAAATGAAAAATAACTGAATAAGTCTATCATACAATCGTATCAAGAACATCATAATATATATTAATAAATAATAAATGTATGTGTAAATGGTTAAATAAATTTTAGGCATTTATATATATTGTTGTCGTTAAATCAAAATATAAAAGTAAAAATAAAATTCAAACCATGAATCATATACAATAAGATATCTTTTGAAGTTAAGAACATGGTCATGAAGAAAAAAAAAAGGTTTAAAAGAAAGCACTAAACATATAGTCTAACACTTTAATTAAATTCATGTTCTTTATTCATGTCTAAAACCTCTCCAAAGAGGTGAAAATTCTTAAGAGGCTTGTTAACAATTAAATAAGCTTTTAAAAGTAAAAATGCTAAAAGAAAGAAAGAATCAAGAAGGAAAAAGGGAAAAGATTGTCAGTATTAACTTATTAATTGCATCTATTCTCCGTCAATCGAATCACTTGAATTATAAGATTCGATGAAATGAGCATCGAATCGTAAGTTTCAAACTTGAATCCTAAGATCCACCTAAAAATGGGATTCATTGAAAGATACAAATCGTTTTCCTTAAGATTCAGGATACAAATTGGATGATTCTGATAACTATGATTTTGGGTAATAGATGGAAGTAGAGAACTAATACAGTTTGGCCCCTTCAAATGCATAGATAGTTACTGTTTTGTTCAAACTTCCATATTTTTTTCAAAATTAAAAAAAATTATTAGAGTCATATCTTAATAGATAACATCCCAAGTCATGGTTTCATAGCATGTTATCATCTTTTATTTTCTCTGACCATTTAATCCCGAAAATAATTAGTATCATGTCTAAAATATTCATAGATCTTGAGAATATAATTTCTTTTTATATATAATCCTGATTATTTAATGTTTACTCATGCAAAAATGGTGCTTCCAAACAAATATGTCATTCAGCATGACATGTATAAATTTTACAATGTAAAACCCATTTCAGTTTTTAGCGGAATCAAGGAAAAGCTAGTTTATTTGTCCACATGTCCTCATGCAAATGCGGCCGCACCAAGCAAAAATTTTATTGTGGTGCAGAAAAATAAAAGCTTTTATGGTTTCCATGCTTTTACAATGGAAAGTGGTTATATAGATGAGCACTTCTCCATAGTTACACCTTGAGTTCCCACATTTCCATATGAGACACACATTGGCAAAATCATTGGGATGAAGCTAACATGTACATGTATAGGCGAATCCCCTCAAGGAGAGATTAAAGTGAGATTCATAAAGTAAAATTTGCGTTTGAGAAATTTACATACGCGAACAAAGCACTATATTTGTTTAGAAGATTCATTCTGACTAAATTAAATGTTTAATGCTTCAGATCACAAGTGTAAAATCTTCATATATCTCAAAATAAGTGAATTTTTAAGACAAAGAACTAAAAACTTTGAGGTTTAATAGGTCAAAATTGAAATTGTTCCTATATCTTTAGTACTAGCCTTCTTAAAAAAGAGGAATATAATCATTGAACACCTTTTAGGTGTGAAAATTCTCATACAAACATGGCCCTTTTTGCACACTATTTTCACATAGATGTGAATGAGTACAAATAACTCTGCCAATTTTTGTTGGCAATCCCAAGCCCAAGTAAAGAAAGAGGATTGCGTTAGGTAAATTGATAGCCAGCGTAAAACTTTGTTACAACCCAAACATAAATTCTGAGATAACAATATAATCTAAAGATTTGACTCAAAATAAAATGGAATGGAGAAATAAAATTCATGTAGTCGACCCCAACATAGTTGGGATAAGGCTTTGATGATGATAATGATAATGATGATTATGTAAATGAGAACAAATAAATATAATCATTTGTAAATGTTATACATCTACCATATTTACATACAGAAATGAGTGCAGACTAACTGAACCATAATAGGAGAAAAGGGTTTCTTTTTCTCAAGCCACTCAATCCTACAAAATCCGCTTTAGGTGCACATTAGCAAAATTGGAGCGTTAATAGTTATTGATAAAAAAAACCACCTTAACTGATAACACAAAAGGTAGGAGATCAATGAATTTTATAGCCAAAAATGAAATCAAAAGAAGAAAAAAATCGCAGGTATTGAATGGTACCCTTGGAGATCAAATAAATGAAAAAACTTTTATCCTACCCATGACGTATGTTGATAACTTGGATGAAAATGTTAAAATCACATGATTGTTCGATAGATTTTAAAATTTAGGCGATAGGACCGCAAAGAAACAAATTTGTCAATGACAATTTTCTATGAAATAGGTTTCAAAAACATACACTAAAGACTTTGAAAGCAAACGTCATGGGTATGTAGGATCAAATTAAAAAAGAATAGGTTCACCAAAGTTAGCTTTGAAAGCAATTATACTTTCACCAATTAGAAGTAAATGACAGAGTAAATAGCTTACCAGCAAACTGGTCACTCCACCCCAAAAGGATATGTAGAATCAAATTATCTGAAAGATTTTTCTGCTATGGCTTATCATAAAATAGAAATGTGCCAATGACTGGTCAACCTATGCACAAAAAGAAAACATCCTAGCAAATAAATAGAATCTTGACTATATATATACCACTCCACATTTGAAGACTTGGAAGTTCTATAATCATGAATCATCATAACAAATGTGGAGTGTAGACACATGATGTGGGCCCATGCGCAGAAAAAAGAAAAAAAAGGGAAGAAAAATGTAGTTTTGAATGCTAAACATGAGATTTCCCCGTTGCCTTCCGCACCTAGCACTGAAACTACTTGTGTAACAATACATACCAAAAGAGCCAAGCACCAACATTTTACTCTAGCCATAAAGAGCATTGGACCCCATAGATAAACTAATAAAAAAAATTTGTGATAAGCCAATCAATGATGGATCACTGTATTCTAGGGGCAGTTAAAAATCATCAGAATTACAAGTTTTTAATTTTTTTATTAAGATTTTCCATTTCAAAAAATAATAAAAATAAAAATAAAGAGAAAGAACTATAGCTAGACAAACCAATTATCAATTTGACAATGGAAATAAACATAGATGCAAATGTTCGAACAATGAAGTATTATGATCTAGGGCTATACTTAACTAAATCTTAAAGTAACTTCTAATTGAAAATGAGATCCTATGGAAGGAAGGTAAATTACAAATATCTTAAAGTATTACAATTGAGTCGGTTTGGGATGGGTTTTAATGCAGCACGGTAAAGTAATTGTTTATGGTTCAAAGCAACTCAAGGAGCATGAACAGAACTACACCACACATGATTTGGAGTTGGCAACCATCATATTTGCTTTGAAGCTATGGAGATACTATTTGTATGGCGTGAAGTTCGAAGTGCACTCAGACCATCACAGCTTACAATATTTGTTCACGCAGCATGAGTTGAATATGAGACAGCATAGATGGCTTGAATTCATTAAAGATTATGATTTCCCCATCAAGTATCATTCAGGGAAAGGAAATGTGGTGGCCGATGCGCTTAGTAGGAAATCAGAGACCTTCCATGCCTTAGATGGTTTCCATCTAGAGATACACGATCAACCTGTTGAAGTGCGATTAGTGGATAATTATATGATGCTTGCCATAATATGGTTTTCTAGCCTGAAGTGATTCAGCAAATAAAGGACCGGCAACTTGAAGATTTGACATTAAAGCAAATCCGAGACAATATCGGATAGTGACTGGGAGGATGACATATTGTACTTTTGGAACATGCTATGCGTACCAGCTGTAGATGATTTGAAGGAGAGCTTGATGACTGAAGCACACTATGCTCGCTATACGATGCACCCTGGGAGCACTAAGATGTACCGAGCCTTAAAAGACAGGTTTTGGTGGAACAACATGAAGAGAGAAATTGCAGGGTTCGTCGCAAGATGTTTGACTTGTCAGAAGGTGAAAGCTGATCATCAAAGGCCTTTTGGTTCGTTGCATCCATTGCACATCCCTCGGTGGAAATGGGAGCACATAATGATGAACTTTGTTTCGGGCGTACCCCTGACGAGCAAGAAGAATAACGCCAATTGGGTGATCGTTGATAAATTAACAAAGTCAGCCCATTTTGTTCCGTTCCGAAAGGGCATGACATTTTCAGAGATGGCAAAGAAATTCGTAGACGAGATTGTCAGGTTGCACGGCACGCCAGTGTTGATTGTGTCCGATCGTGATAGCCGTTTTATCTCGTCCTTCTGGAAGGCATTTTAAGAAGCTATGGGAACCAAGTTGAGTTTTAGTATGGCATATCACCCGTAGATAGATGGGCAGTCAGAACGAACAATTCAAACATTGGAAGATATGCTACTGGCCAATGTTCTAAGTTTTGAGGAAGAATGGGATTTACACCTCTCGTTGTGCGAATTCGCCTATAATAATAGTTTCCACGAGAGTATTGGCATGGCACCCTATGAAGCTTTGTACGGGCGCAAATGTAGAAGCCCGGTGTGTTGGGAAGAGGTTGGAACTAGAATTTTTCACGGACCGACGATTATCGCTGAAATGACTGAGAAGGTACAGAAAGTAATTGAAAATTTAAAAATTGCTCGATTGAGACAAAAAAGCTATACAGATACCTGGAGAAGAGCCTTAGAGTTTCAGGTGAGAGATTGGGTCTTTCTGAAGGTCTTGCTAATGAAAGATACGATACGTTTCAGTCAGAAAGGCAAGTTAGCTCCAAGATACGTGGGTCCATTCGAGATTAAGAGCAGGATTGGTGATTTGGCGTACAGATTGGCTCTTCCAGTGGAGTTTTCTGAAGTACATGATGTATTCCATGTGTCAATGCTTTGCAAGTATGTTCGAGACTCCACTTACGTCATTCGATACGATAATGTGCAAATCCAATCGAATGCGTCGTACATCGAGTGTCCTCTCCGCATTGTGGGAACCAGAGAACAGATATTGCAGAGTAGAACCATACGATGGGTCAAGGTGCTTTAGGAACATCATGGACCTGATGAAGCCACGTAGGAATTGGAGGAACAGATGGCGCGACAGTATCCCCATCTCTTCGCACAGGTATGAGTTCATTCCGAGGACGGAATGATTCTTAAGCGGGGAAAGATGTAACACTCCGGCCCCAGCTTAATTCGGTTTAGCTACTAATTAACGTGGTTTTGAGTTATGCTTGTCGTTTTATTCCTTTGAGGTTCGTTTCGGGCCATGGATAGGTAGTCAGGTTAAGTTTGACTTAGTTTAGGTAGATATAAGCCCTTTTTCGTAATTTTAGATTTTAACGGATGTTGTCAATCATGCATCATCTTGGCGTCAACACGAGTCTCTCATCGAGCTCATTAATTTTCGTAACTGACTCGCATGCAAATGACTTTGTTTGCTTCCGTTGGACAGTTGACTTGAATTGTAATTAGCGTAAACTGTTGAACTTTGATACAATTGTCTTAATCCTTATCTTATCAATAAGTGCATGCACGGACCTTTTTTTTTCAACGTGTTTTCCTTCTCTCCCTCTTCTTTGTACGTCATTTCTTCCTTTCTTTTTCTTTCTTCTTCAAGCTAAGTCAAGAAGGGGAGATTTCTTGGCATCCATTCATCAATTCATCTTTTGTGAGTTGAAAGGCAGGGCTTGAGACTTTCTATTCTCCATCTATGTAGCTTACAGTTTTCTTCTCCTTCTCACTCAATGTCTCTCTCTTTTTTCTTGCATGCATAATCAACTGTATCACGTTTTGACATCGAATTTGAGCCTAAGGACAACTATTCACATATTAGAACCATTTGAGGCAAGTATAAGTACAATATGGATGAACACTTGTTGATAATGATTTGATTGTTTTTACACTTCTTACTCTTGTATGGTTTGATGGTTGTATAGCCCTTGTCTGTCAGTTTGCACCTACTGTTATCTTGTTTCTATTTTGTATCCAAATTCCAGTTTTTCTTTAACATGTCAGACGTGCAGTTTCTGTAACTTACGGCTAAGCCGTAACGTTTTAAGGCTCAATATCCAGAGAGCTGCAAAACCGGGTTTTACCCTACGGTAAGGCTACGGCTAAGCTGTAGAATGTGCTAGGCTAAGCCGTAGGCTAGCCATGATCTAGCAGTAGGTCAGTTTACGGCTGGATTTCCAAAGAGTTGAAATTTCAGATGACCTTCTACGGTCCAGCCCTGTCCAAACCGTGAAGTGTGTTACGGCTAAGCCGTACCCTAGCCGTAGAATAATACAGGGCTGAACCGTAGAACAAAACAAGGCTAAGCCGCAAATGCGGATGAACAGTGAGGAGAACCGCGGCTAAGCAGCAAAGCATAGTACGACTAAGCCGTAATATGCTTACGGATACGCCATAAGATGTTTACGGCTACGCCGTAAGTTCACCTACAGCTAAGCCGTACAACCCCTAAGAAATGAATAAAAAGGATAGGTTTGATAAAGAGACTAGTAGGGCCTTTGAGCTAGAATGTTGGTAACTTGAACTTGCCCGACGGGATGAAAGAATTGCATGAATAGTCTCTAGGGTTGTAACTCATTCATGTGTGTTGTTCAGTAGTTAAGCACCTTCCCATAGGTACTGGTTTAAGGGACTTCGATACACGTTTCGTAAGAAAATGCAACACCCATCATCCGAACAACTGTGTATCGAATAACTTAAAACTACATCATCATGCACGGTTAGGAACACTGGACAACTAGATTTGGGTTGGCTAGTAAACAATCTTGATTCACAGTAATAACTTGACCTGCATTGTTTTGACTTATAATAATTCCCTTGTAATAATTCGCTTGAAATGGTAGTGCAAGACTTGTATTTAGTAATTGATTCTCGTGTGATGCACGCACTGTATTGTTTGCTTGTTATATGACATGAAATGACCTGATACATGTACTGTACTGTACTGTACTGCCTGACCGACCAACTGACATTGATTGACGTGCATCATATGACATGACTGGTCTTGTCTGTCTGGCTCTACTCAGCCTCAGCCTCAGGATACCCGACGGGGTTAACTTTAGTGTAGCCTATTTGTTGCCTTTGCAGAGTGCTCCTGTCATGGGATTCCGGACCCCAGGAACAAGAGACCCATTCGTACCCTGGCCCGGTCGATGGTGTTCTCGTCCTGCTTGCTCCCGACAAGGAGAATATGGCAAATGCAATAGCCACCTAGCCAGTATAACTATTTTTTGATTCTGATAGCATTTTTTTTCATATGCACAATGTGCCTAGTAAATTAACTTGAATTTAATGCAATCTATTATGTCTTATTCTGCTAGATACAACTTGTGTTAACTTATTGTTGCTTATGCTTTTCTGAGTTATCGTACTCATCCGTTGTTCTTGGTGTTCCAGGCTCAGATCTCTCTACTTATCCCTCGTCGGTTGACTAGACTCCAGGAGAGATTCGGGAGGCCCAGTCAGGGTTAGAGGAGTGGATTTGATCTATCCCTTGGAGAGTGGCTTTGAATAGCATTAGTTTCTTATCTTCTTTTCCGTACAAGGGATTTTGACTTGCATGTTTATTTTGATTGTACATATTGTAACTAATGTCATTGTTGGTTAATCTTGTATTGTTGTGGATCCTCTTCTTTGCATGCAATGATACTTGCAGATTTTGCGTACCTTGGTTTGCAAGTGTGAATATCCCTTGTGTGTGTACAATTAGATTAGGTCTAGGTGTGTGCATAGGAGTACGTGTGTCATTTGTTAGGTTTTAATTAACCCCCAATTTATGGGCTCGGGTCGTGACAAAATCTAACTAAAAAATCCTTAAAGAGAAAAAAAGAAACAGAGGAAAATCTTCCATTTCTAAAAATTTAATGTTAATGAACCAAATAGAGGAGGAGATGCATTACTTGTTTGTTGGCCCCCAAATGAGATTAGCGGCATATGATAGGGCTCAAAACAGAGATGAACACATTTTTAACCATCAAGACAACTTTATAAACTCTACGAACAAAATCTTATCAAATCAGAATTATAGAAAAAGTACAAAGTAAAAAAAAATCTTAGGGCCAATCTAACTAAAAAAATCCTCAAAAAAAAAAAAAAAAAAAAAAACGGAACAGAGTAAAATCTTCCATTTCTAAAACTCTAATGTCAATGAACCAAATAGCGAAGGAGATGCATTACCTGTTTTTTGGCCCCCAAATGCGATTAACGTTATCTGCTAGGGCTCAAAAAGAGACTAATTGTCATTCCTCATCTGGCTCGAGCTGTTGATGCATGTCGCGGTGATGACCTGATGATGAGCAAAGAGCGAAGAAGAGAGGCATTAGATGAAATCCTAATTTTGAAAGAAAGATGAGTAGGTTTTGATCAATGTTGTTTTAGACAGAACTTGAAAACCATGGCTATAGTATTGAAATCAGGATGGTAATCTACAAAATAAATAAATCCACACATTAAATATCAAATATCAATTGCCCAACATTAATCGCCAAACACATGAACAAAACCTTCAAAAAGTAGCTATCAGAATCTTCTAAAGATTATGAACCTAAGCAGATTTGTCAGTGGAAAGAGGGCTCTTGGCATCTTCTTTTATACAGTGCCAGTCTATAGTATCAACGAAGTATCGTTGATAATTCGCTCTTCATCTTGTGGTAGAATAACTTGGAGTAGTCCAATGCAGCGAGATTCAAGGATGAATAGCTCCGACGGGGAGAGACGGAGAGAGGGAGGAAGAGAGAAGGAAAAAGGGTGGAACGGTTTGGAGGAGTGAGAGAGAGGTTGTTACCGGAAGTGGAGAAGGTTTGAGAGAGAGGAAGATACGTTGAGGAAGAGTACGAGGCATTCGGAGTTTTGGAAGAGAAAGGTGGGAGACATTTTTCCGATATTAAATAAATGTGTTGACGTGGCTCAGGTCAGCAAAATTTTGGGAGGGTCAAAATCAATTGAGGCAGTTGAAATCAATTAGCTTCGTATTATATATATGGGTGTTATTTTATGTTCATTTTTTATAACCACCTTTTTTTTTTATTTCTTTCATATATAATGAAATGCATTTTTTGGTTTTAACCACTTATAAAAATAATACCGACTCTTAAAATTCCTAAGAATTTAAGTACATGAAACAAACCATCCCAAAGATTTTAAGCCTGAATCTCAAAAAAGTTGTATCTTCATAATTTAATTGGAAAAATCCTCTTAAAAGTCTTTCTGTACCAAAAAGGACACCAAAGACATAATTTCACTATAGAAGTCTCAAGAGTCCTTTTAATTTAAGTTTTTTATGTCTAAGTTGGACAGGGATATCCCTACTCACCCATGTACATGAGCGGGGATATCCTCATTTATTTTTTTCTTCTTCCTCCTTTCTCCATTCTCTTCCTTACTTCCTAAACAACCTCCACCAAGGTGAAAACCCCATTTCAGCGCAACCCATCCAACCCAATCTCCACCCTTCATTAGTTTTTCATACCACAACCTCAACCACCACCCCTCCCCTACCACCACCAATTCCTGCGTCGAACTTGTCATGGTTGGGATCAATATTTATGTCTAAAAGACACTCGGTCAAATTGGGATAAACATTAAAATGAACAGGGCCATGACAAAAGATAGTTTCAACTATCCCCATAAGTGAGGATTTCCAAGTAAAACACCTAGCATCCCTTAATTGGTCTTGTAGGCAAGCATCCATGCCTAAAAGGGTCATATGTTTAAATGCAATCTGAATGCATCCAATATATAAGAATTTATAGTTTTCAGTATGTCTAACAATATCCTTAAGCTCAAAGAAGTGAATTGTAGCATTAGCTTCCTTGATGCTAATGGTCTGCTCTATGGTTTTGATTGCCATACTACTATTAAATTTGAACAAACCAGCTTTATAATTAGTATTTGGTTTTACAAATGGAATTGTCCATTTATTTAATTGTTCTTGAATATTATTATATTTAATTAATTATGAGTTTTTAATATTAGGATTTTGCAGAAATCTAGAAAGCATAATTTGAATATGGATATCATACATCTATGATATACTTAAAACTAATTACTAGACTATATGAGCATAGAGCTTCTACTAAAATATTGAAGAATGTTCAAATAGTATGACACGTCGGTCAACGATTAATTGCGGGAACACTGCCTTAACGCCAACCCCGGCAAATATGGCATAATCCCAAATGCAACAAGGTAACACTTCACATACTAGCAGAACATATCTATCAATATTTTAGTAGAAATCTAAGTCTCATCATAGTTCATAGTAAATAGAATTAAGTATTCAAAGGTATATGCATATCCAAGAAGGATTTAAGCCAAACTTGGCTCTAATACCATTTACACAATCTACACAATGTAGTAAATCTAGTAAATAACAACAAGATTAAGACAACAATCTAGTAAATTTGGTAAATAACAACAAGATTAAGACAACAAAATTAAGACAACTTACTTTTATTCAAAGGATTAAAACCCTACTATGGAATTGGATTACAAATAAGATTTTTAGGAAAACTTATATTTACACAATCTACACAATCTAGTAAATCTAGTAAATAACAACAAAATTAAGACAACAATCTAGTAAATCTAGTAAATAACAAGAAGATTAAGACAACAAAATTAAGACAACTTACTTTTATTCAAAGGATTAAAACTTTAGCACGCAACTGGATTTCAAAAGAGATTTTTAAGAAAACTTATATAACTCTTGACCTCAACAGGGGTGAGGATGCCCTATTTATAGACCATAGCGGACTTAAGACATTTGGAGTCCACGGATTCCAAAAGCTATTGAATCCAGAGAAGGCGCTGGAAGGATGACCTGGAAGATAAGGTTGCGCTAGCTTCTTTGTTTGCTAGCATAGGTTGAGGATAATGATGCTGAAATGGTCAGCTACAATAGTCAAAAGATGCCTTCTTTGACTGCTGTTGGTAGACTCTTTTTGCAGTATTGTGGCTACGAATTCAACTTAGGCGGTCTTTTATGATGACCTTTTTGACACTTTGTCGGCCATGAGAGCGATGAGTGAATCCCAAACATCTTCAACAGAAACCTCTTCATTGGGATCTTGTGGTTTACCGGCTAGGCAGAATAGTGAATTGGCAGCTTTTTGACTGTGGGAAGATGCTATGGATGCATCATCTTTTTCCAAAAAGGATTGGACAAAAGAATTTTTCACATATTCCATACATTTAATCACCAATTCATGATGAGTCATATTAGGAAATTGTGATTGGAGCTGGAGCTTCATTGGTTCAAATGGATTATAGGAGGAGGAGTATGATCCTTCAATTAAAATAGTGATTTTAGAGTTTTGATATTGTTCTATGCTTTTTTGAATTTCTTGGACTTTGTCTTCAATATTGGTGTACTTATTCCACCCTCGGTATCAAAATGTTCTTTGGAGAATTGGGATATTTTCTAAATTGAAACTGAATTGAAGATCCTAGTTCCATATCCATGGAATTCCAAATTGGGTAAAAAATTAATAATGATGGTAGTCCAATGGGGTAGCTTTCCCTTAATTGAGAATGAATCTGCTGCAATTGTGGAAATAATTGAACAATGGGTTCTGGTAAAATATGAATTGAGGGTTCAAATTACCCTCACCATTCAAAAACCAATTAGGACAACCAAATTTTGTTAATTTAGGGCAGAGCCGGATAAACCAGGAGTGTTTATGTTGTGGATTCTAATAGTAGAAGGTATTCTTCCATGCCTGTATATAATCCCAATAATTATAGGAATAACCTTTATTGAGTCAACGAGCTTTATTCAAGTCAAATCCTCAATCATTAGGACCAATTATCCTTTTAATGATGCATTTGCTATCGCCAACTAGACTATCTTTCTTATGTGTATTCTGTAAATTGTAGGTAATTTCCACAAAGCCTAATTCTTGAAGCATTGCTTTATTTTCGTATTTAAATTTGTTATTGGGAGCTGGATAACCATAAATATTAAGATATTTATTCTTAATCTCCCATGGATCATTCATCCATTGAATATCTTCCTAGTTTATTACCAATATGGTTTTAGATATTGGTTTTTATAAGAATTGTGGTTCTTCTATTAGAACCTGTTTAGCATATTTTACTACTGCTGCCTCATTAGGAATAGGATTATTTTTAGGTCCTTTATTGAACCTTGACTTGGATTTATTCTGGACTAGCTTCCAGAAGTCTGGATGATCTAGAGAGGTTTAAGGGAACTGTCTCCTACCTCGACCTCCACCCTAGCCTAAGGAAGAAAAGCTCATGAACCCTGCAAAAATTCTTGAGTACAGAAATAAGGAAGAGAGTTAGATTTTCCCTTAGTATATTCAATATCAAAATTAAAAGCAGATAAATTAGCTTGCCATCCTGCAAAAATTTGTTTTGCTGTTAGATGTTTTACATCTTTTTTGAGAATATATTTTGCAGAACTACAATCAATTTGTAGGAGGAATCTTTGATTTAATCAGTCATCTTGAAAGTTGGTAATACATTTAACAATAGAAATAATTTCTTTCTTGATGGTAGAATAATTTATTTGGGCAATTTTCAAATTCCAAAAGTAAAACGTACTAATTCTTCTTTATCTCTTTCATATATAATGAAATGTATTTTTTGGTTTTAACCACTTATAAAAATAATACAGGCTCTTAAAATTCCTAAGAATTTAAGTACATGAAACAAACCGACCCAAAGGTTTTAAGCTTGAATCTCAAAAAAGTTGTGTCTTCAGAATTTTATTGGAAAAATCCTCTCAGAGTCTCTCTTTGTACCAAAAAGGACACCAAAGATATAATTTCACTATAGAAGTCTCAATGGTCCTTTTAATTTAAGCTTTATATATCTGTGTTGGATAGGGATATCTCTGCTCACTCATCTACATGAGTGAGGATATCCTCACTCATTTTTTTATGCTTCCTCCTTTCTCCATTCTCTTCTTTATTTCTTAACCAACCGCCACCAAGGCGAAAACCTCATTTAGCGCAGCCTATCCAACCCAATCTCCATCCTTCATTAGTTTTTCATACAACAACCACAACCACCACCCCTCCCCTACCACCACCACTTCTTGCGTTGAACTTGTTATGGTTGGCATCCATGTCATCCACACTGAAGGCATCCATGCCCTCTCCGTCGATGTCTTCTTTGCCTTGACTTAGCTAGAAAGAGGTTCAAAACAAAAATGATTTTCTTGCCTTGATTTGGGTCTAAAGAAGCATATGAAAAAATGAAAATTTTTTAGCTTTGGAATGTTGCTTACAAAAAATGAGTTTTTTTATGGAGATGAGTTTAAGAAGTTCGGAAAGATGTTCTTCTCACCCCCCCCCCCCCCCCCCCCCCCCACCGCCCCCCCCCCCCCCCCCCCCCCCTTTTATTCTAAAGATAGGATGGAACATGCGTTTGTTTTGTTCCAGATAAAAGAAGAAGAAGAAAGGAGAAGGAAAAAAAAAAAAAACAAAACAAGCAAGGAAGGAAAGAAAATGAAGAAAAAGAAAAAGAAAAAAAAAAAGAGTGGGTAGAGATATTTCTACTTGTGTATTTGGTGAGAAAGGATATCTGCACCGAACTAAGATTTGAAAAAAATAAATTAAAAAGAACCCCTCGGATCATTATGGTGAAATGATGTCTTTAGAGTCTTTTTTGTATAGATGGACCCTAAAAGGATTTTTTCAGCAAAATTCTCTTGCATCTTTAAATAGACACTTAAACATTGAAGCCAAGTGTGCCTACAAGCTGGATTGAATATAATAAGTATGAAGTTAGCTTGTTGGAGAAAATTTCTAAAGGCGACAACAAAAAAATAAATAAATAAAGAAAAGACCCTGCCTTTTCAGATGTCCATTATTCATAATCCGTCACCCTAGATATAGGTAGGATCAGATCTCATATTGCGCTTCTGGGTTGATTTTGGTCTCAGCCATGGTTCTAAACCATGAAAACTTGCTCACTTGAAAAGCCATTGGGCCATGTTAACAAGGAGAGTCGGTTGAGTCTTGTTTAGGTCAAAACTCCAAAACTCAATTTTGAATATGCATTATTTAAGGATATTTGTATTAGCTAAATCATGTACTGGCCAAAAGTTGGGCCCATTAAGTTGTATTTTATATTTAAAATGGACTATAGTTGTGCGCTAGATAAGGTGAATTAAAGATAACGCAAATTGAGATTTTTTTTAGGACAACAAAAATTAAAAAGATTATATCTCATGAAGCGAGTGTCAGATATGGGCAATCTTACTACCATTGGAAAGCTCATTTAGCATAAATATCCATAGAGTCAAGATTGCATAAATCAGAGCTAAAATGATAAAATTATAGCTTTGAAAAAGTTTGCTGATGCACATAGAAAATTCAAGCGCATTCAAACGCCCGTTTGACCGAGTTTGAGTGCCCAAGACAGTGGCTAGCATGTTTAAACGCCCATTTAACTGTGCTCAAGTACACGGAAGATAGAAGTCTACTGACTTGCAATGAAAATTTTTGCTATTTATGCTATAATTACCTGTTTTGTTTAGATTTGCTTTCTAACCATGAGGTATGAATTATGAGCTATAAAAAGAGGGTTTCTCTCAACCCTAAGCATAACACAATATATAAAGCTCTCTTTATTTTGAATTGGAATTGCTATTGGAGAGATTATCTAGAACTTCCATGAGAGATTGGTCTAAAGGCTTCAAGTTCTAGAGTTGTTGCTTTTACTTTACTGTAGGAGATTTGTAGCTTCTACTTCTTTATAGAAGATTGTTTCTCTCGTGTAGAGATTCATTCGTTGTGGAGATGAAGGCACTAATAGTGGGGCATCGAGGGACTGCGTGTCATGGAGATCTAATAAGAATAACTACGACGCCTTGTGTCGAGGGACTGACTACAGGGTTGTGAGTATATCTTGTACTACGGAAGTTAGTATAATGGCATGACTTCTTCTAACATTTGACTTCAGTATTGATTTGTAATCTGATTATTAAATGCATCAATTGTTAGCTTTGAAGTAGTAGATCATAATCTTTTCTTATTAATAGTCTATCATCAAAAATGAAATCAATGTGGGGGACATCAATGAGTTGCACAACATTTTCAACACATGTCTTTTCAACCTTTTCAGCGCTAGCTTGTTCAATCTTTTTGGTACTGACTTTCTCTTCAAGGGGATAGGCTTTTTTCTGAATGTGGTTCTACATTCATATCCAGTGGATTCTCTAGTTGATTGCTAACCATATTTAAATATGCAATTTTACTGATTGCTTGTGTTTGTTGATCAAGACCATCCAAAGAAGACAAGTCGAAGACAGTTGTACTGACGGAAGCCCCTAGACGTTCTTCTTGCATCTCAATTGTCAAATTGAGCTCACGGTGATCTCCAATATCATCATGATGGGAGTCTTGATTTTCTCAATGAGTGTAATGATCTCCTGATATTGCTCATTTTGTTTTTGCTAGAAAGCGACTATCTGCACCAACATGTCTTGCTTTTGTTTGGCAAATAGGTCTAAGATAGCATTGAATTGGGAAGAATCTATAATTGGCTCTTTAACATCAGTCTTAATTTCATTTGCAATGGTTTTCACAACATGTGCTTTTAGAAGTTGATCATGTAGTCATTTTTGTACAATTCCAAATTGATTTGATGAAAAATGGATTTCAAAATCAATGTTTGTAAAAGTAAATCAACCTAACCTGTTATGTAGATCTTGTCAAGACGAGGATCTGGGATCAAAATTAAGATTCTGACGTTCATATACTGCTTTGACTGTATTCTGCTGACATCACGCTGACTATTGCTGGCTTTCGGACTTTTCTGCAGATACTGGGTCGGAACACCTGACTTGGCCTGTACAACAAAAAATACTGTTTTTTTTTTTTTTTACTGCTGCTTGATCGGGTCGGACTTGACCTGACTTGACCCGAAATCAAGTTAAAGAACTGGACTTCAAGTTTGAGGAGATGGCACGTGTGGGAGCGGCTGGGTTTTCCCTTTCATCGGCTACTGTGCAACGAAAGAAAGAAAAGGGCATGTGGAACTTACCTGGGAGACCAGGTTGGTTTTGTGGGGTGGGGGGGGTGGGGGGGGGTGTGCGCCTTCGAACGGAGAGGGGAAGGGGAAAGGAGTGCTACTGCGGCGAAGATAACGAAGATGTTGCAACGATGCAGAGGTGGACTTGAGGCCTGGGCGACGATGGAATGCTTGCGGGAGTGCTACGATGGAGACGATCCAGGTACTCTCCGCCCTAAGATTCTGGTTGTGGGGTTTTGGTTAGGGGATAGAGTTTGGGCGACGGTTTGGGAGTGGTGTGTGGAGCATGGTGGATTTTGGAAAAGGAGTATTGTTCAGGTTGGGGAAATTTCAGGCAAGATTAGGGTTCTGCGATGAATTCGATTGATGGCTGGTATGGTTCGGTTGATGTGGGTTTGTGGTTTCAGAGGGGGTTTAGGGACGTCGGATATGGGTTGTGGCTGGGACGGGGTGGTTCGGCGACATGGATTTGATATGATGGGGTTGAAAGGGTTTTTTTTTTGCAGGGATTGTTTCGGATTTTAGGGTTGTAGTGATGGTGAGCCAAACAGTTACAATGCTTAAATAGAAAAAAAAAAAACCTAGGACTAATCTGGACCATCCAATCAAGCTGAAGCCCACGATTAGAACATTTTATTAAAATAACCTAAAACACAAATAACCAAAAAAAAACTATAAATAAATTAAGATAGGGGATTGGGCCCGGGGACCATGGGTCTGTCCTGCATCACTATTCTTGAGGACCGTACTGTCATTGGAGCCTAATTGTATGTAATTACATTAAAATTTTATTTCAAAATTTCTTAAAATAATTTATGTGTTCGCTACAGGCTCTGTCAACCGATTTGCTTTGCAAAGCCGTTTAAACTACTGCATGACTTGGCTCCTTTTATGTACGTATATTTTTTAAATTCAGCATCCTCAAATTTTAATTTTGTCGTAAGTGCAAATATATTGTTACATGTTGAGCCCCATATACTTAGAAAGTCATCTAAAAATCAAGAAGAAGAATACGAAGAGCAAAAGAGTGGAATGAAAATTTGTTGGTATCCTTTACAATTTATTTACAGGTGTCTATCAAATGAAAATTGTGTGCATTTTTCATTTTATATGTATTCTGTCATTGGTCATATGTGATTGCTACTTAATCTTGCATTTTAACAATCACAGTCTATTGAACGTAAGTTTCATTTGTACCATATTGAGGCTCTTTAATTTAATGTAAAAAAAAGAAAAAATTTTAATGAAATAAGTTCACTATTTCTATAACCCTGATAAAAAGGAAGAAATCGACCTCCTTTATTCAGCTGCTTCATCCATATTCTCTACCATTTAGGGTCACATGCTTACCCCATATTTTGTAGGGCCCACTTAGATGCATGATGGATGCCAAGTGCTGCCCCACTTGATACATGTCTGCCACGTGGGGAAGAATTTTTCGTTTCTCTTTGAACTTTCCCTCTGCTCTTCTTCACCTGCTAACAAGAAAGCTTCTACCGCGGGTTTGTCATCATCTTCATTTCAAATCTGTACCACGAGGGTGAGTAGGTTTTCAAACCCAGCTGTTTTATCTTTGAATTTCTTGATTGTGAGATGAAATGTATTTTTTTTATGAAGTGAATTTGATTGAATTTATTTTTTTTAAATTTAATTTGAATATTCTTTTATTTATGGGTTTACTTGGTTTTTTAGTTTGGGATTCATGAACTCTACAAAGAGCATGTTAGGTTAGGTGATTGTTTTATTGTTTGTGGGTTTGGGTTTATTGCTATTTGTAACTTCTTTTCTTTCCTTTTGACTGCCAAGTGCTTGCTTGAATGCCTATCTAGAAATTGGTTGGATTATTTTGGTTGAACAGACTGGGTTCCTTTTCTCTGTGTGCTTACGGCTACCACATGGGGGAGGAAAAGGATACTATTCATGGGCCCAGTTTTGCCATGTGACTGATACAAAAATTCGCCGGTAGTGGTGATGAATGAGTAGCTACTTATCCAAGGTGTGGCCTGGATTGGTGACTGGGGACCTTTTTTTTTTTTTTTTTTTTTTGGGATCAGTGAATGGGTACATTCACAGAACATGGTATGAACTTTCTGGAATAAAGTAAGTGAAGGTAACTGAGCAATTTAAGTTCCTTCCAAATTTTTTTCTTTTCCATGTTTTTGGTTTATAAAATTATCAGCAAAGAAAAGTAAAATAAAAATTGTATATTTACTCCATAACTAGAGGACTCAGACTGCCTTCATTTTTCACCTTAATTTCTTTCTTTATCATGATTTTGGTTTCTTAAAAAGTTCTCTCTTTCTCAAAGGGCTGTATAGATTTCCAACTAAGAACCCATTTCCGAATTTCAATATGCAGAAATTTTGCTGGATTCTGCAGTTTTTTCTGGGTTTTGTTTTTTTCATGGTCTAGCATCTATAATTAAGTATTTTATTTTTGGGGGTCTTGAGCTTTGTTTTTGCAACTCTTCTCTGGTTTTTAGAGAAACATACATTTTTTTTTTCAAATGCTATCAATTTTGACTAACTCCACCAGTTTTTGCTGCAGGTCCCAAGCTCGGCTAAAGGAGGAGGGTTGCGTTAGGTAGGTTGACAGTTAGCGTAAAACGTTGTCACAACCTAAACATGAATTTTGAGATAACAATATTTCGCGATAAGGTTAAGGCGTTCTCCGCTTTAGGCGATGCATTGCAGCGTCGCTCGGTTGCAGTAAAAAGTGTGCAAGGGCTACCGCAGGGTTAGTGCGGTTAAATAAGTTATTCCATGAGAAGAAGAGGAGGAATAAGAAAATTAGACTTGCTACTTGGAATATAGGAACCTTGACAGGTAAGAGCGTAGAGTTGGTTGAGGTAATGAAAAGAAGAAGAATTATTGTGGCTTGTATATAGGAGACAAGGTGGAAAGGGAATAAAGCTAAGGAGCTCACGGATGTGTATAAGCTTTTTTATACAGGAAAAAGTAATACAAGAAATGGAGTGGGTATAGTGGTAGATAAGGTTTTGAAAGATAAAATTGTGGGGGTAAAGAGGTTTGGTAATAGAATTATTGCAATTAAAATAGTGCTAGAGGAAGATATAATCCATATCACCAGTACATATGCTTCTCAAGTAGGATTAGAGGAAAGTGTGAAAAGGCAATTTTGGAAGGAGATTGATGATTTACTGCGAGAAATCCCAAATAGTGATATGATTCTCCTTGGAGGGGATTTAAACGGGCATATAGGAAGAGATAATAGAGGATACGAGAGAGTGTATGGAGGGCAAGGATTTGGAGAAAAGAATTCGGAAACACTATATTGGAATTTACAGTGGCTTTTGATCTTGTAGTAGTAAACACTTACTTTAAAAAGAGATGACAATTTAATTACCTATAATAGTAGGAGTAATAGGAGTCAGATGGATTTTTTTCTAGTTAGAAAACAGGACCAATTGGCTTGTAAAGATTGCAAGGCTATCTCAGGAGAGAGTTTGATCACGCAACATAGGCTCGTAGTTTTTAGATATTTGCAGTAGAAATAGAAAGAGCGCAGTAGTAAACAAAATGGGCCCTAAAACAAGATGGAGAGATTTGAATGGGGAAAGAGCAAATATATTTAAGGACAAAATGATTGAAAATGAAGAATGGAATCTTGAAGGAGAAACTAGAGTAACGTGGAATCAAATGGCTAATTGCATTAGGAAGGTTGCAAAGGAGGTACTTGGAGAATTAAAAGGAAAGAGACACGTTAATAAAGAAATATGGTGGCGGAGTGTGGAGGTTCAGGAAGTTATTCAAGAGAAAAGACATTGCTACAAAGTTTGGTAGGGGACTAAGAGTATGAAAGATTCTGAGTTGTATAAAAAGGCAAAGAAAGAAGTTAAGAAAGTAGTAAGTAGTGCAAAGTTCAAAGCATACGATGACTTCTATAATAGGTTAGAAACAAAAGAATGAGAGAAGGATATTTTTAAGTTCGCAAAAATAAGAGAAAAGAAAAGTAGGGACTTAGATCATGTCAAATGTATGAAGGACAACGAGAAAAATGTTTTGGTGAAGGACAATGATATTAAAGAAAGGCGGAAGGAATATTTTATGAAACTTTTACATGAAGAACATATGAGAGATACAAGAACTAGGGAGAATGCTTTATTAGCATAGCATATTTTTTTCTGTAGAATTAGAGGAGTGGAAGGGAAGGAAGCATCGAAGTGAATGAAGGTAGGAAAGGCTACAGGCCCAGATGATATTCCGATAGAGGTATAGAAATGCTTAGGAGAGGTTGGGGTGAGTTGGTTATGTAGACTCTTCAATAAATACTTGTGACAAAGAAAATACCGGATGAATGGAAAAAAAGCATTGTAGTACCTATATATAAGGATAAGGGAGATACACAAAATTGTACAAACTATTGAGGGATTAAATTTATGAGTCATACTATGGAGTTATGGGAGAGAATAATGGAGCAAAGACTTAAAAGACCAAGATTGCTGAAAATCAATATGGTTTTATGCTAGGGAGGTCAACTATGGAAGCTATCTTTTCACTTATGTAATTAATGGAAAAATATTGAGTAAAGAAGAAAAATCTACACGTGGTCTTCATCGATTTAGAAAAAGCCTATGATAGAGTATTGATGGGTTTAATTTGGTAGGTTTTGGAGAAAAGGAATGTCCCCAGTGGTTATATTGAAATTTTTAAGGATATGTATGAAGGAGCAGTAACAAATACAAGAATCACATGTGGAAAAATAGGTGGATTCTCTATGACTAAAGGTTTGTATCAGGGATTAGCCTTAAGCCCTTATATCTTTGCATTGATTATGGATGAGTTAACTACGCATATTCAAGAAGAAGTACCATGGTGTATGTTATTTGACGATAATATAATTTTGGTGGATGAATTAAGAGATGGTGTAAATGCAAAACTCGAGAGATGGTGTGGGGCATTAGAATCTAGAGGTTTTAAAATAAGTCGTACAAAGACAGAATGTATGGATTGTAACTTCAGTGGACATATACAAAGTATTGAAACCATTGTCAAAATTGAAATCTATGAGATACCACGTAGAAATTTTTTTCGGTATCTGGGCTCCATGATTAGTAAGGATGGAGAGATTGATGAAAATGTTGAGCATAGGATAAAAGCTGGATTGCTGAAGTGGAGACTAGCTTCTAGAGTGCTTTGTGACAGACGAATGTCGGCGAAATTGAAGGGAAAATTTTACAGGACAGTGGTTAGACCAACTATGACATATAGAGCAGAATGTTGGCCAATTAAGAAGACGCATATACATAAGATGACTGTGGTGGAGATGAGAATGCTTACGTGGTGTAATACCCAAGGGTGGAAGTTCTAAGCTTGGTTTAAATTAATGAATTATATAATTTTACTTTTTATATATAAAAGTGATGGGACCAATGCTTTACTTAGGACCCATGTTTTACTTGTAATATGCTAACAAAGGGAGGGAGAAGGATTCTGTGCACGACACTTCCACTCTTAAGGAAGTAAATCCTTGAATGGGATAAGGATCCCTGTACACAGTTTTTATTAGAAAGTGAGGATCACGACACCTTCACCTTTGAGGAAACAAATCCTTGAATGAGATAAGGATCTGTATACATAGCTGTTATTAGAAGATAGGGATTTGAGATGTATATATATATACTGAGAGAGTTGCTTGTTGACTCACCTTCGTTTCTTCTAAAGAGCCAGAAAAGGGGAGAGATCCGAGAGAAGGAGGAAAAGCACTCGGTGAGACATCAAGATGAAGAATAAAGTAATCAACCAAGGCGTGGTTGATGTCCCATTCCCGACCACAAACCACAAGAGTTTACAGAAGGTGAGTGGAATCTCTACGATTATTTTTTATGTGATCATACATCAATAAAGAGAGAGGTATCAGACGTGTACGATAGGATGTACCTTGCATAGAGGAATTGTTCTGAATTGTTCTTTGGATTCTTGCATTACTGTTGAAAAGATCAAGCTTGATTGTAGAGGATTTTGCCTAAGAGGGTGGATTGCTACAGTACTGACGACACCCAAAACGCATGTCGATTAGGGCAAATCTTGTGTCTTGTGATCTGATTCCTGCTAGATCATTGAATCATTAATAAATATTTGCATGAACATTCTTTGTGACTTGATCCGCTTAGATTTGAGAAGAAAATCAATCTAGAAATCCAGATTTCCTCATAACAGACCGTTCGGGAGAGAAATCGTCGTCTGGAGTGGTGGGCCTGGGAGGAACACCTGATGGGAGATCAACTCCAGGGATCTTGGAGGAGACCCATGGGCGATCCCAGTAATGTAGGACTCGTGAGGAGGAGGTTCCAGATGGCCCACCATCTGATGATCTGAATGAAGTCTGGCGTGAGGGGTGACGAATAGGGGTCGATTCTGTGACGAGAATGAGAAGTTCATCTAGGTTGAACATATATTGTGTAACAGTGTAAAAAGGTCCTTTATTTATATTGAAATTACTTAAGAGCCCCTTTTCTTTTATATTTAATAAATTATGATTAAAAGGAAGTTGGGCTGTGATGATACCTATAATACATAACCTGTGTCTGAACTAGTTTATTTTTTGAGTTTTGAAAAGTTAAGGATGAAATTGTGGCGAAGTTATGAATAATGGATATATATATTTTACATTATAAATTCTGTCATTAATAATTTAACTGGCAGGGCACGTGATCTGAACTACTAGCACGGAAGTATCTACTGTGATTGTGTGATTTTGGAATCATTGGATTCGATTGGTAAATTGATTATGCTGTCTATGAATGTGGAGATTAGGACATTGAGGTCCTGATGTGGGGGTCCTATGGGACGCCGGTTGAGGAGATGCAGGGGTGGCATCTCGGAGAATTATAGTATATTTAAATTGTTTAATGATGGGATTAGGTGCAAGAATGTGGTTCAGAAATGTGTCGTATTACGAGTTCTATTCATTGATTTAATTACGTAATTTTAAATCAATCATTGCTTGTAATTAATTGTTCTGATGATGTCACTATGTTAATTGTGTACATATGTTAGAGTAAGAATTCATTCACCAGTTTATACTGATGTTGTTTACCCCCTTTAGGTAATCGAGTTTTGGTAGGACCGGAGAATGGCGAAAATCAGCCCGTAGTGTTTGGCATGCGTGGCTGAAGAGAGCGATACTTTCATATTCAGTAGATTAGGAAATTTTCAGTTTGGCATTTAAAATTATTATCTGATGTTTTGGAATTTTAGACATTGAAAACCTTATTGGTTGAGTTATATGGAGAGATTTATTTTAATAAATGATGCTTATGCCTTATGTGTTTATTTGATTAATGTGGATGAATTGTATGCCATCGTGTTATAACTCAGATTCCGTCAGGGCCCCGGAATTTGGATCGTGACACGTGGATGTGTAGTAAAACTAGAAAAGATAAAATTAAAAATGAGCGCCTTCTAGAACATCTAGGGGTAGCACTAATAGGGGATAAGATTAAAGAAACCTGTTTAAGATGGTTTGGGCATATTGAGCGTAAGCCGGTGATGGCACTGGTAAGGAAAAGTTTGGCTATCCAGGTGGATGGCCGATCAAGAGATAAGGGTAGGCCGAATAAAACATTGATGGAGGTCATTAAATTAGATTGGAAGAAGTTTAGCTTTTCTAAGAATTTGGCTCAAAATAGAACGGAATGAAGAAATAAAATTCATGTAGCCAACTCCAACATGGTTGGGATAAGGCTTTGATGATGATGATGATGATGCTATTAATTTTGACTCATTTTTATCAATAAGGTAGTGGGTATCTTTTATTTTAAAATTTTTTTAAATTCTTATCTTTTTTTTTTTTTGTGAAAAAATTCATATCTTTTGATTGTGCTGGGTGATTAAGAAAGGAAGAAGACATGGGAAAGCAGGGACCTTGCCATCATTATGGTGTTTCAAGTGCTTCTTCCTCTTCTTCATCATCGTCCTCATTCTCTTGTTCTG
Source organism: Sextonia rubra (assembly GCA_037013555.1). Taxonomy (NCBI): domain Eukaryota; kingdom Viridiplantae; phylum Streptophyta; class Magnoliopsida; order Laurales; family Lauraceae; genus Sextonia; species Sextonia rubra. Next base: position 132,444,713 of record JASUAD010000001.1, read on the forward strand.
GTTCTTTTTCTTCTTCTTCTTCTTCTTCTTCTTGTTTCAATGATTAGTGTTATGTTGATTATGCAAGAGGACCTGTGCTGTTCTATTTTCTTTCTTTTATGAATTTTGGATGTGCTCATGGGTTCCTCTATCAAATAATACTCTCTTTAGCCTTCTTAATTTGTTTCAATAATACAAAATGTTTCATTGGATAAGAATAATTTTTTTTTCCATGGTTATGTGAACTGCTTCATGTTCATGTATTGTTTTGTTGATTTTAAAGGCTTAAAGATTATGCAAGCATATATTCTCAACATGATTTGGTCATTTGTTCTTTTAGAAAATTTGTCTTTAGAATTTGCTAATTCTTTTGGTGACTGTTTTGTTATGGAAACATATGCATTCAATTTCATCTCTCTTTTGAGGTCATTTTAGCCCCAGCTCCCATGCCTCTTTTTTTCTTGTTCTTTGTTGACTACTTCATTCAGGCCCTAATGCTATCTATGAAATCTACACCTCCAATTGCAGTAGTTAAAAAAATCTTCCAAGCTTTACATCAATGCATTTGAAATTATGTTAAGAATTTATTATCTGGTAGAATTCAGAGGAATGTTTACAAAATCATCATGAAATGGAATGGCATTCCAGGAAATATATTGGCATTCCAGGAAATATATTGTCAGCCTTGTAGTTTGTATAATCATTTTAGAATTTAGATGTCATTTGGCTGAAGCATGTAAGTGCTTGTTTTTAATATTATTCAACATGGATTTGAAGCCTTTACCAAGGTTATGGGGTTCAAGCCAAGCACAATTTGGTATATGGTTATGCTGTGCAGAATATGCCAGTAAATGTAATGACCATCCTCTATTTCTTCTTGTTTCCTAGGAATTAAGTTGGATGACATTTGATACTTGGAGACTACAAAATAGGCAGTGCATTCATATATCATATCTATATCTCATTTTATGTGTAATAGATATGAACAATGCTAGAGTTGCATGACTTAGGCACTATCTCCTCGGCTTCGTGCTTGAGAATGCATTAATTTTTCCTAAAAAATGCTTTGACTTTCTCTAAAGTTCCACCCAAAGTTCATCATAAACTAACCTCATTCCTTAAAAGTAAAAAAAAAAAAGAAAAAAAAGAAGACTTAAGAGAGGTTACAAGATTTTATTTTAGTTTTATCGCAAAGATTAGTAACTGAAAGGTTGCATATTCATCTCTATTGCTGGGAATAGTTTGTACCCATTATGTGTGGGCACAACCAAAATATGAACTTTATATTTGTAATTGGAAACTTTAAGTTGGTGACGGTGGGAAGCCATAATTTGATGCAGGCCAGATCCATGATTGGCTAACCCATTAGACCCAAATCCAATAAGGCTCAGTAGTGAAGATTAGTTTTTATTATTAGTAGGAGTGTTATACTTTTATAATGGAAATTAGTATTATGAATGAGTTAGCACTCTTAATTAGGATTGTTTCCAAGAATAGATTAGGGTATGACTCTATATAAAGGTTTGTAATCCCTTCTTATGGGATAGATTATTGATATTAATGAAATTCTGAGTTTAGTTCTCAATTGGGAGTTATTATTTGTCTTTGGTGAGGTAGCCAGATATTCTATCCTTAAGCCTTTTGGCTTGAAAAGTAGCCCATTGGCTATTCTTTTTTCTCACGCTGCTTTAATTGGTATCAGAGAGAAGATCCGATCTCGGATCACTGCTTCGTTTGCTGATCTGAGGTTACCCGAGGCAACCTATCCATATATCGTTCATCATCTTTTTCCATCAATCCATTCATCACCATCCTATCATCATTCATCATCGTCATCCTTATCATCCCCATCACTATTGACCCCCTACTGCCAGTGTCAGTGTCATTGTCACCCATTGAAACCAGTAAAAAGTCCATCAAAACTCAACCACACAACCCTAACTCCATCTTCCTCACCACCCGAAACCCCGATCCCCTTTTCCATCCACTGAAACCTTGTCATCAAACCCTAATCCAACCACACCTCCAAACTTCATCCCGAACCACCCTTGTCGAAGCCCTTTCGTCTCCCCTTGACGTCCAAACTTCTTTGCCCATCTCCGTAACACCCACAACCGAAACAAACAACACCCAAAACCCTAAACCCAAATAAACCTCCTTGCCCCATCCCCGAATGCTAGACCTGTCCCAACCTTCTCACCAAACTCATGAACCACATCCGCAATCCTATCCATCATAGAACCCCTCCATCGAAAAAAAAAAAGAAAAAAGAAAAAATGAGTGGACAAAGAACAAAGAAAAGAGGAAACAACAGATGGAGGAGATTAAGTTAGTTCACAACGTGTACTTGGTTTTTTGCATCGCCACTCCACATCACTAGCACCATGGAAGTCACGATCCTGCAATCCCACAACCAACTCAGCGCATGCCATCAACCAGTGAAGTCGCTGTGTCTTCTTCATCCCTATTGTAGTCGATCTCCAAAAACCAGCATTGTCGTCGCAGCAACCGCCTAAGACCACCATAGCCATGCTCGCCCCTCCGCCCTTCGTTATCTTCTCCTCGTCACATCAAGCTCGCCTCATCAGTCGTCTCTCTCTTTGTTTTCGTTGCAGCGTAAACAATTAGGGAGAATTTATTCTCTTTTACTTCTCTGCACAACACCTAAGAGGAAAAGGAGAAATCTTTTCTCCCACGTGTTGTTTCTCCACTTACTGTTGTGGGTTGAATTCAGGTCTTTCTCCCACCTATTGTTTCTCCACTTACTGTTGTGGGCTGAATTTAGGTCCGACCTGAACCCAAACTAGACCCGAAGCTAGTGCGTTAAAATAAAAAAAAGTGGGCCCAGCCAACAAAGAGCCAGCCAGCCAAGGCACAAAGTCCCTAATTGTTCACTTCCGACCATTGCTTTTCAAAACAAAAGGGTGATATCTCGAAGTCTGATTCCCGATTCGTCTTCACGTGTATATTTTTGTCAATTGATCAATCCACCAGATAAGTCAAGTTTAAGAATTCAAAAGATTTCTATTTTCTTACATCAAAGTTACTATGCAAATCTTTGGACCATCCGATGAATTTCAAAGCATGTTGTATGAGTATAAATATGGAGATTGGTATATGCAAATGAGGTCTACTTTGAGCAACTCATTAATCTCATATAGGTAGGTTTGATAATTTATGAATATTTGACTCAATTTTCAATACTGCACTAAGTTTGTGACTTAAAACAGAATGAGCACTTGAGCAGTATGATTTGACTCGCTTTATTAGAGGTTTGAAGCCAACCATTTTCGAGAAGATGAAACCCTGCAACAATGCTTATGAAGCATACAAGGAAGATATTTGTGTTGAGCACATGCTTCGACAGTCCCGCCTGCGACAAGTTAAGTCTCAGAAAGAAAAATTTCATAACAAACAAATTTTGCCAATTGTATAGGAGAAGATAACGGCACACTTGTCAATCGCAAACTTCTCACCACCAATTCAAAGGAAGAAGAAGAGTGTAAGTAGACTTAGATATTTTAGACGCGAGTAAGGTGTGAAGACAGGTTAGCCAATTTGGTTATTGATCGTGATAGTGCTATCAATTTGTGGCACAAGAGGTTATTGATAAGCTCAATTGGCCTACAGAGACTCTCCCGAAGCCTTACAAAGTTGCATGGTATAATGATTCTATTATTACTATGACTCAAAAATATCTAGTTTCTTTCAAGATTGGTGTATATGAAGATAAAATTTGGTGTGATGTAATTCCCATGAATATCACTCATATTTTTTTGGACAACCATGGCTTTTTAATCGGAAAGTGTAACATGACAAAGAAAAGAATATCTATTCCTTCTTTTGGAAAGGACGATATGTTGACTTGGTTTTATTACAACTAGTAGCCTCTCTCTTCATGTACCTCATCACTGTCAATTGAAGAGTCAAAGGATGAACACAAAGAAGAGATAAATTCTAATGGTGATGTTGAAAAGCCCCTTCAAAGTAAGAATGATCTCATGACAGCATCAAGTGAGAAGTAAGAGGTACATCAAGATGACATACTAGCAGACATTGATCATCCAATGGATCTGATTGCAACATCAAATGACAAATCAATTGCTTTAGTGTTTTTGCAAGAAGAGATGTTCACGTTGATTGAAGTGCACCACATTGATTTCATCTTTGGAAATCAACCAATGCCAATCAAAGACTATGCTATACTGGTACAGAGTCTACAATTGAAGTATTTAATGGTCAACCCACACATCCAAGCAACATACAGTCATTCGGCGAAGCTACACCTCAAACCTACTTTCGAGGGGAAGAAAAAATTAAATCAAACCTCCATGCCATATCAAGAGCAAGAAGATCAAGATTATTGAATAGTTGTACCCTTGGCTTTTGACCTAGGCAAACATTTACTTAACTCGAGGACGAGTTCTCCTCCAAGAGAAGGGAACTAATGCAGGCCAGATCCATGATTGGCGAGCTCATTAGGTCCAAATCCAATAAGGCTTAGCAGTGAAGATTAGTTTTTATTATTAGTAGGAGTCTTATATTTTTATAATGGTAATTAGTATTATGATTCAGTTAGAACTCTTAATTAGGATTGTTTCCAAGAATAGATTGGGGTATGAGTCTATATGAAGGATTGTAATCCCTTCTTATAGGATAGACTATTGATATTAATGAAATTCTGAGTTTAGTTCTCAGTTGGGAGTTATTGTTTGTTTTTGGTGAGGCACCTAGACCATCTATCTTTGAGCCTTTTGGCTTAGAGATTAGCCCATTGGCTATTCTTCTTTCCTGCGCTGCTTCATAATTGTTGGAAGTATTATGAATCATATGTGCTTTCTACAAATTATCTATCTATTTCATCAATATTCCAGGGTGTGAATGTGGCAAATAGCTTTTATCTTAATTTAACTTTATTCTATTAGCTCCATAAACTATCTTATTACATGGTTTTCTCACAATGGATTTCCATTACGAGGGCTTGTTTTTCTACGAAATTATTAATGTATCTCATATTTGGTTGTGTCTGACAAAAATACAAAATTCATAAGATACAAAATTCATAAGTTTCTTTTGGAAAACCTTATGGCACATGATGCACACAAAGCTCTAATATTCTAGTGCATACCATCTACAAACTGATGGCCAAACAGAGGTTGTCAACAGGAGTTTGGGAAATCTTCTTCGATGTCTTATTAGAGATCATATTGCTTTATGGGATCTTATTTTACCCATGGCAGAGTTCGCTTACAATAATTTTGTCAATAGAACCACCGACAGGTCCCCATTTGAAGTTGTGATTGGTGTCAAGCCACGCCTTCCAATTGACTTAAGCCTATTACCAATTGAAGCTAGATCTAGTTAGGAAGCTGAACAATTTCTACAACACATGAAGCAAGTTCACGATGAAGTTCGCCAACAGATGGCTAAAAGTACTGAGACTTACAAGCAAAATGCAAATTCTTGGTGATGCTATGTTGAATTTAATGAAGGAGATATGGTCATGATTTGTTTGAAGTCAGAATGATTTTCAGCAGGAAAATACAAGAAGTTATACCCAAGAAGTGCGTAACTATTCAAAATTCTGAAGAAAAACAGCTCTAATGCATATGTTCTAGACCTTCCTTCCGACATGAATATCAGCTCCACATTTAATATTGAAGATTTGACAATTTATCATGGACATCATGAAGATGAATCTTTTAAAGAACAAGCTCTTCGGCTTCCCGTCAATTCATATCCTTTAGAAGAAATTGAAGATGTTTTTGATGATCAGCTTGTTTCTATGAAGAATGGTGGATTACACAAGTTTTTGGTTGAGTGGAAAGGAAAGCTATACTCCGAAGCTATATGGATTACGGCTACCGACTTTCAGCGACTCAATCTGGATCTATATGAAATGTATCAAGCTGACAACTCGGCAGAGTCAAGTTTTTCCAAGCCAGGGAGAGTTAATGCAGGCCAGACTAATGGGCCCTGTTTGAAAGTCTATTTTCACAAGCCCAAGTCCAAAGCGCAGTAGTGAAGATTAATTTATAATAGTTGCTTTATTAATTGCAGTTGCTTTCTTTAGTTTTAGAAATTGGTTTTATATTTTAATTAGGACTCCTTATTTGGATTGAATTAGTTAGTTTCTTTATTTAGAGAGTAGTTTAGTTATAAATAGATGTATTCCCTTCTCATGGGATAGACTACATTATTATTGAATTGAGATTTCAGTTTTCTTCCCTCTGTGGGTTGAATTCCTGCCTTTGGTGTAAGGCCTAAACAGTTTATCCTAAGCCTTTTGGTTTGGAGAATAGCCCGTTGGCTATTCGTCTTTCCTGTGTTGCATCATTTTGTGTTTTGCTTTGATTGGATTGTGTCATAAGCTAGCGTGCTGATTCAACCTGATTTAGAGCGTCACTAAGCCAACTCAACTCAATGACTTGACTGATTCTTGGAACAATTGTGCAAATGGAAACTCAATATAAAATATAGCTGAATCCTGCCAAACTCTTATGGGTTTTTTTTTTTTGTTTTATGATTGCTAATCTTTTATAAGATTTTGTTTAATGTGAATATGATGATGATATCTCATGATATTTCTTGGTATAATGCACATTTCTGCAGGTTATTGGTCATTAGGCAACAAGATTGTAACTCTCTATGATGTTTCAAACATTTGGCATATTCCATTGTTATTAAGGGTAAGAAAAATTTTGCAGATTTATATGTAAAATAATGTGGAAAATAATTGATATATTGTTTACCCTTTCATTTTTTTTAATGATAGATCTACTGTTGTTTGTTTTTTTTTACCTGAGAATATTACTCTAAAGTTTATATTCAAATAATATTTCTTCTTTATGCATGCCACTTCTTTCGTTGAATAGGATTAGAATGCACATGGAACAATTCTAAAAGGGCTGATTCGCACATGAAGGTCTCTCTAATGAACAAATTCCTTATTTCGCATCGATTTCTTTCCTTTTAATGAACTTTTTCATTGAAGTCTACATTCTGTATGACATCTTTTTGCAAATTTTTTTTGGTGTTCGTGTTAAACCATTCTTTTTCTTAGCAGTGTTACTAAGAAGCTTCCATATTTGTGTAACATGCATTATTGATCCTGTAGGTTTAAAGGCTTCATATTTTAATAATTTAGCTCACACATGACTTGGTTTACAAGTGAGAACTGCCATGGTCAGAAAGTATATTGGCCTTTCAGGTTCTTACCTCTCTATTTTGAAGGTGAATAAATGTTATTCTAAAGCATCTGAAAATATCTTCTTGCAACACTTGTTCATCTCTTATTATTCTATGTAGAGATATCTATGCATCGTTAGTCTACATAGTTTTCATACCTTGTTACTCGTTACTTTTGGAAGTGCCTTCTTGCAGTATGTTCTTATGCCTTTGGTGACTGCTGGATTTTGCAAATTTTGTAGTCTTTTCATGTTGAATATGCAAATTTTCAAATCCTATGTTGTGAATTTTTCTACATTTTAGTTTTCTCCTATTTGGGGTAATGAATAGTGGTGGTGATGGGGTTCATGGAGGTAGGGTTTTTGAGATGGAGAGGACGGGTTTGGTGCACTTGACTGTTTGAAAAGAACTTGTGACGAAGGTGAGTCCATACGGATAGGTGAGTTAGTGGATATGTATGTGCATATTGGATTTGTATATGCATGGTTGTTAGTTGCAGGTGCATATGTTACATATGTAAATCAAGTTGGATGTTTTAGGCATTTTTGTATATATTCAATTCGATGTTTTCATGTCACGTGTTTTACTGGAAATTTTTTTTATTGCATGCTGCACTTAGTAAAGTATAATATGCAATTGCATCATATCATTATGACTGAAAGTTGATTACTCTGCAAGTGGATGACCCACACACACAGTATAATTAACCACATTGTTTCATTTGAATTATAGGTGCTTTCGTTAAAAATATTCGTAACAAGATCACTGGCCAGCCAGAAGGCTGTTGGTTTGTAGAGTTTGTGTCCCATGTTGCGGCTGATAGGATTCTTCAAATATACAATGGAACACAGATGCCTGGAATGGAACAAACTTATAGGCTGAAATTGGCTTCTTTTGGCATTGGGGAAAGGTGCCCTGATGCTGGACCTGAGCATTCCATTTTTGTGGGGGATTTGGCACCTGATGTCACGGATCATCTTTTGCAGGAGACTTTTCGAGCTCAGTACCCATTAGTAACTGATCCAAATGCCAGGAGTTCAAAGGGTTATGGGTTTGTTAAATTTTCTGATGAGATGGGTAGGAACTGTGCTATGACTCAAATGAATTGGGTGTATTGCTCAACGAGGCCCAGGTGTATTGGTGCAGCTACACCAAAGAAGACCACCACTTCTCACAAGCAATACCCTGCTATTCAAGGTAATTTGTCTTTCTATATCTGAAATAGTTTATTTCTTTCATAACCTTCAGATGAAATTTATAGGTTAGATTATGGGGTCTGATTTCTTTAAATCAAATTTAATAATACAGTTACTATAGTGTTTTCAGTGCCATAAACTTTAATGGCTGGTATTTGGTTGTTTCTACACTTTCAGTGCCTTAAACTTTAATGGCTGGTATTTGGTTGTTTCGGCATTGTTTCACATCTCACTCTTCTCTCTCCCTCTCTCCGTCTCTACATGTGTATGTATCCTATACCATTCTCATTAGAACGGTCATTGGCACTGCGTGCTGGAAGCACGCGTATGCGGATGTGTGCGCCAATAGCATGTAATCGACCATCCGTCACTTACATAGAGAAGAGACAAGAGGATTTACATAGTTCACCCAATGGGGGCTATATCCATGAACACAGAGACAATATCATCTTCACTATAACAAGCAAAGGAATGTAGAGACTCTTTCTCCCATCGTCTCCCTTATGTGGTGTCTCGAAGACACGACGGGAAAGAGAGCTTTCACCTTTCTTTGGGTTATAGATTACATAATACTTATAACCCCCACTTTCTTGGCCTCGAAGAAAGTCCCGATACAAAGGCCAAAATACCCTTAATCTTAATGTGGTCCTTGGCTAACCCAATGGACCCATCCGGTTAAACCGGAATACAAGATATATAACTAACAACTTTCACTTTGGCTTGGATTTCGTAACTTGGCTCAAGCCATCAGGAGATAAAACCGACATGTCTTTATATATCTTGCTGGCAAGTACGTCATTGCACCAATGGCGCAATATTCTTCAACATTCTGACATGTTGAACCAGCACATGAACTTTGAACAAAGCTTATCATCTCATCAAACTCCACTTCAAACTATATGCTTGAACCCATTACGAGTCTCGAGTGATTTTTGGATCACTCATAAATTAGCCTTCAAATTGCTTTAATTTCTGGTGCTACCAAGATCTCATCACCATGAACGTGCAAGTGAATATTGATTGGGAATCCTAGTCTAGATCACTCCACTACCGCAGAAACAAGTCTCTGCCCTCCGATCTAGCAAACTGGGTTGAAGTTCTCATGATGACATCATCTGCATGCTGTTTCTTCGCTGACTGGGCTTTGGTGATAGTAGGTTGAGCTAACCTGGTTCTAACCTGAACCTGCCTTGACCTTGAACTTCTGGATTGCTGGGCCAGGTCAGAATTGACCTGAACCGGGATTTGGCCTCACTCTGTTGGGCTGGACTTCTACTTCACAGGTCAGGTCAAATCAGACCCAAACTGGATCCGACCTGAAACATGGGCTCTTCCAATCCTGTGACTAGGGACCACAAAATTTTGTGGTGCTTCGGGGCACCATGAGTCAAGTACATCTCCCGCAGGAATAACGTTTTTCCTTCTTTGTTTCAGTCTTAGTTCTGCAACAAGAAATGAAACAGCGGGCCCCCTCTTTTCTTCGGCGATGGGGCAGCCCTGTAGTCTTAGGCAGCACCAGCGCCAATGAAGAATGGTGACGGTGATCCCTTCAGGCGACAACGATAGCGGCAAAGGTGGACGTGTCACTACCGTCTTCCTTGGTTTCTGTATACAGAAACCTACAGGAATTGTTTCTCTGATATACACGCAGAACAGAGCGCGTCCTCCTTGGCAATGGCGGTGGTGGTGCAATGTTGACCGAACTAGAATGCTAAACAAATCTTCTCAACTGGATTAAGATCAGAGGTCTTTGCTTCTCGGTCTCCTATTCCGGTGACAGTGAAGAGTGCCCATACCTTCTCAGTGATGATGACCCACCGCTGATCTGCCTTTTTTTTTTTTTTTTCTCTCTGATCTCTCTTGCCTTCTGCACCAACAAAGGATCCTCCACAGATCAAATCTGAGAATCTGGATTTGCACACGTTCTCCACAGCGATCAAGTAGTGGCCCATCAAGGATCAGAGCCACATCTGATCTCTTCCTTTTTCTGGCAATGATGCAACCTGCAGATCTGAGATTTGTCCCCGAATCTTTTATGTTTTTGTAGCAACCCGGCCAAGCAAGTCTGGCTTGACTTCAGAGAATTTGATTCGAGGCCCACTTGAGATCTGAACCAATCTCCCTCCTTGTTCTTCACACCAATCGGTGACTCCAAGAAGATCTCTGTCTCCGATCTCGTATCAGAGATTGAAACTTATCGAGAATCTTTTTTGTTAAATTTTATAACAGTCCTCAACCTTTGATCTCGCTGATGAAACAGAGGAAGTCCAGATCTCGACTTCTCTCTTTTTTGTAAAATATTTCATTATGAAAAGATAAAGCAATTATAAAAATGCCAATAAAAAGAACCTACATGTTAAAATTAATCATCAATGATTAAAAAAAAATGAATTGGATCTCTAAAACCTTTATCCCTTGTAGGATGCTTGAATGTGTGGAGGTTGGATCAAATAAATATTGGTTCTCTACCTTGCATTCTTCCACTCTGATTAAAAAAAAAAGGAAAGAAAAAATCAGAGATGAAGTTGGTGACATCCTTTTTTTTTATTTTGGAAAAAAAAAATATTGATGAATATGATGTGTTCATGCATCTTTTTATGATGTTCTCAAGTGTTTGACAAACTATGTTGAACTTAAATGACATTCTACTTTTAGATTATTGGCGATAAACGGGCAGTCAAAAAGAAAGTTAAGAAGGTGCTTGGGACAGAACATAAGGTAAAGACATCTGATCTATCAGCTGCTTCTTATCACCGTCCTCCCATAAAAGAAACTGAAACCATTGGTTCTTTGTAGAAGCTGAATTATCAATTTTTATAGATGCTTTATCCATCTCTTTCAAAATTGTAGAAAATTGGATTTATATTTTGCAATTACTTTGTTATTTTTTATAAAAAATTGTTAAAATCTATAAAGATATAAGATAACGAGCTTAGTCATGAGTTGGATTGCTAATATGGGGCTGCTTAAAATGAGAAAAAAAAAGCTAGATGGAATTTGATTTTATGGCCAATTGAATAACCTAATGCAATTTCCATGTGAAGACTTGTCCTTGTTACAAGTAGAAGAGGTAAAAGTGTGAAAACTAATTTACTCTCCTCTATATTAATTATCTTATCTTTTTTTTTTTGCAGGCTACGAAACGATTGAGAATGGGGTTGTGAGGGATGGTGTTTTCATGCTCTGTGATGATCACTTGGGTGAGATTAGTGGGTTGAAGAGAGGAAGAGATTTCATTCAACTGGAGTGGATGTTGTGCAGAGGTTTCAGGTTTTTGGTTCTGGTGAGTTTGAAGGTCTCTGCTTGTTTGTTTGGTTTTGAGGACCTGTGTATGATGTCATATCTCTTGTGACTATGCAAGCTTTTTTTTTTATTTATCATATAAGCCTTTTTATTACTTCCATCATTGAACGCAAGTTGGTTCTTTAGAAATTAGAAGCAGCTTAGTATTACAGTGTGTTTTGGCACGTGCCTTGCATGTGCAGGGCTTCATGTAAAATGGAAGTGGGATTCCTTCTTGCCTATCATCAACTTTGGACAAAGATGCAACATGGGGTCCGCCTGATTCCCCCATCCCCTGTAAAGTGTACTTTTATGCTCCTGTGCACTTGAAAAATGTATCAGTTTTCTCAGCAGTCCGATGCATGTATGGCCATCTCTACGTGATCTAAGGCGATTGGGGTAGCTTTTAAACAAGCAAATAATAAAACCTGGTCTTAACTCGGGCGAGTATGAGTTAGTGACTCGCACGACCCGCAACTATTGACTCTGATTATGCTTGCTCTGACTTGGTCGAACTCAGGAGGTTTGAAACGACAGAAAGTTTTAAAAGGTTGATACATCCAAAGATCTTTCCATGCGTGACGACTACTCTGAGCCGTACACTTGGCCATACCTACCGTGGTGAAGACCACAACTCCGATGTCCAACAAATGTGAAAACAGTATAAATGTAGCGGCGGAGTAGCATGCCAAACAAGCAATACTGAGCCAATAGTATACTCTTAAATGCGAGTCAACTGAGTCATACTGAGCCCTTACTAGCCAAACAAGCTGCGGTGTTTCAATTAGGGTTGCAAATAGGTATCCCACTATATGAGTATTCCAAGCATCCGGTTCTGAATAGAGCAGACATAGAACCCATTTACGGATCTAAATTGACCCGGATCCATGCGTATAGGGTATGAGATGCTTGAATTTAAAATCAGATCTCAGTAAGTTCTAACCTAAAGGTCTAGACCTAATATAATTACATTCACATGTAAAAAACATATATATATATATATTTGAAGGGCCTATATAGCTTAAGTTATATTCATATTTAGGAGTATACCTAGCTCGAACCATATGACACTCAATAGCTTCATTTGTATGTCTCGTTTGAGAGTTAAATGACACATGGTCTCCAAACTATTGGGCTGTTTCTAAAATGGTTACTAAACCTTCAATTTTTTCAATTTAGCCATTGAAATTTTGAAATTACTTTATAGGTCTTTCTGTCCAATTTTGTCGAAATAGAGCAATTAAGTTTTATCACGTGGATCTCATGTGCGATTTGTCAAAGGGCATTTGTGTACTTTTCACATGGGAGTTGGCTTTAGGTGCCAACTTTCCCTTCTAAAATAACACATACCACTTATGTGGCTTCTTTTTGTAAGGCCCACAAAACAAAGCACAACAAACGGAGTGCTAGGAGATAAGGTGAGGGAGAAGGCCCACAAAACAAAGCACAACAAACGGAGTGCTAGGAGATAAGGTGAGGGAGAAAGAGACACAGAGAGAATCATATCCTATTCCACCATTCGAACACACCATGAACCTCCTTTTAGGATTATTTTTTGTTTAGGAGGTCTCCATAACGAGCCTCTTTCTACAATCACACAAGACGTCTTGTAATTTTTTTTTTGGTAGAAACATCCAGAAGATGATGTTAGCACACGAGACGTCCATGGGAGTAAGATATGATTCTCTCTCAGTGGCCCTTTCTCCCTCACCTTCTATCACAATGCACGATTTGCCTTGCTTTGTTTTGTGGACTTTAGAAGAAGAAGCCACGTGAGTGGCATGTATTATTTTAGGAGGGAAAGTTGCCACTTAAAGCCAACTTCCTTATGAAAAGTACACAAGTGCTCTTGATAGATCACAAGTGAGATCTACGTGGCAGGACTTAATAGCTCTATTTAGACATTATAACCGATTTAAAGTGATTTCAGACCTTCAATGGCCAAATTAAAAGATATTAAAGGTTTAGTGATCATTTTAGAAATGGCCCAATAGTTTAGTGACCATATGTGTCATTAACTCAAAAGATTTATTCCGAAGCTCTTTTATCCAATAATGCTAATTCACTTCACACTTATTTTGAATCTAGATTTGAAATTGAATATGTGCTTTTAAGTTAATGCCAAATCCATGCCGGCTAAAATAACAAAGGAATGATCAACGCCGATGCCAGTCCACTAAGTTCTTAGCTCAAGCAAAATCAGTCACTCAACCAACATAACTTAGCTAATAAGTGACCTGCCCAATAACAATATCTAAGAACAAATTGAGAATTAACCCGACTAAACCGACTAGAAAGATTTCCATTATTGTATTGATCAGTTCCTGAGCATTCGAGCCGACGAGGACATATGAAAACCATTTACTCTAGCCTTAACAAAAGCACAAAAGAATCACTCTAACTAACTTCTTGCATAGAAAAACCTAGGTCCGAAGGAGCGCACCTGCACTAGCCATTGAAAAGCATAATAAATCTAAAGGCAGATTTCCAAGTCAAAATGTCTTGACCGAGTCACACTGAGTCAATCCTGTGTGTTTAGTATTATAGTTCATACTAGTAGCAGTTGTACCAGTAGCCATAAAATTAGAAAGAAGGTGAAAAGGAGATTAAATAAAAAAAAGGAGAGAGAGAGAGAGAGAGAGAGAGAGAGAGAGAGAGATAAACACAAAGTCTTTTTAATAGACCCCACAAGTGTTGTGATCTTGTGGCTACAAGTTCACAAGGTGTGGCCTGTTGGGAAATATACTCAGGATTTGCGATCAACCATAGCACACACAAATTGATATAATCACAAACAATCAAGTAAGCAATCAAGCAAGCAACCATGGAGAGGATGACATATAAGCAATTGCGTGGTTCGGCCAAGATGCCTACGTCTACAGAAACAGCTCATTCAATTCTTTTCTCTCTTTGCTGTGTTCAACACAACTTGTAAGATTTAGGTTACACATCACATTAATATATAGATTCCATTTTCTTAACCAACAAAAAAAATTCATATATAATGACTAAAATTCTCTTAACCTTAAACTTCAGTTTTGGCTAACCCAGACGAGTGATTCTTCTAAATTGGAATATGAGACACAACCCAACAATCTCCACATTAGCTTGGATGCCTTCAATCCCTGGAGCCACCTTGAGAAATTGGGTAATGTTTTTGTCTTCTCGTACTTCACTGAAAGGTATGCATTTGTACGTGCTATGACCAAGCGCAGTTCCTGCACCCCTGAGCCCGGATGCGTTGACAATCTTAGCATTGTTTGATATCGATCAAGTCCAAATTAACTTGAAATTTCCCATACCTCACTGAAAGGTATGCCTCCACACCCGCTACGATCGGGTACGGCTCCTACACCCCCTTAGCCCAGGGTGTATACACATTCTCAACAATGCAGTGCGATAATCAAGTCCAAGTGTGGCTTGAACTTCTCCTTTGTCAACTTTTTGAACACATTTGTCTCATTCTTCCAAAGTGATCCAGTTTATCTGTTACCATCTTTACTAGTATCCGTGCAATACGATGACTTATCATGTTCATCTGGTAAAGCAAAAGTAACCCTCCTTTTGATTGCACGTTTCACTAGGCCACAGCATTGCGAATCATCCATATTTTGCATTTAACCTGGTGTTCCTGCACTTTCAGTCCTTTGTTAATGGCCTTTTTGGAAACCATCTGCCGACTTTCTATCTACTCCACCTTAACTGACTTTCCTTCCATTTCACCTGTAGTTGTGGTTCTTTGTTAATAGCCTTTTTGGAAATGTCTGTTGCACCGTCTTCCAACTTATCATCTAACTCTACCTCAACTGATTTTTCCTTTTTCTCTGGAGCTTGCCACAACCCGAGCCCAGAAATCGGGGGTTAGAGAAAACCTAACCAATGACACACGTACTCCCGTGCATGTACACCTAGACCTTGTCCAAGTGCACACACACAAGGGATCAATCACACGTGCAAACAAATATACGTGGAAGCTGTAAGTATCATGGCATACCACAAGATAACACGGGATAAATAAAATAAATGATGATTACAAAAGATTAGACTGCTTTATAATAATATACAACAAAATAGAGGGACTAGTCCACAAAATCAACATACAGGTATAAACCAAAACTCAAAATACAATCCACAGAAAAATCCCCCAGATAAGCTCAGACACAGATGGAGGGGAAAACAAAATGATGCAAACCGCTCTCAGAAGAATGGATCAAGTCCACTCTTCTAGGCCCGAAGGGGCCTCACGTGTCTCCCCTGGAGTCGGGTCGACCGACGCAGGATCGAGAGAGGGATTTGAATGTGCAACACCAAGAACAACTCATAAGTACAACGAATTAGCAAAATATAAACCACAAGAAGATAACACGAATTGTGTCTATCAATGAGCAAAAGTAGTCATATGTAAAGATCCATAATGATATGCCCGTATACTAGGCAAATCGTGCATATGAATAAGTATGCTATCAGAATTACACACAGATAAACTATCAAAGTGGCTACTACATTTGCCATATTCTCCCTTTTGAGAGCAATCGATATGAGAACACCATCGATCGGGCCAGGGTACGAATGGGTCTCCAATTCCCAGAGTCCGAAATTCCAGGACACGAGCACTTTGCAGAGGCAATCACACACACTATGCCAAAGGCAACCCCGTCGGGTCTCCTGAGGCTGAGGCTAAGTAGAGCCATATATAGACAATCTCAATCAAATCATATGATGCACCTCAATCAGTATCACATACATATCACAATCTATCACAACAAACGAAACAATAGTAAGTGCATCACATCCTGCTACTCAATACGAAAGCACTGACGGATGGATCTGAATAACAAATTACGACGAATCATCACTGAGGCAAGAATTAAGTACTCCACATGAGCAATAACAATTACACAGTAGTGGATTGTTGTTGCCCAGGCTTCGTTCTGGGGCTGTTGCTACATTTCCCACAGATTCGAGAGGTCCAGCGTAGAACACTTAAGAGGACAAAAACCGAAATCAATATGCAGTACAAATCAGATTTACTTTGACAAATCAAGGTCAATTACTAGCTAATCCTAACCTATTTATCCAGTCTTTCTAACCATGCATGCTGATGTAGTTTTAAGGTATTCAATACATAGTTGTTAAATTGAGGAGTGTTGCATCTTATTTTGAAAGTGTACCAAAGTCCCTTAAACCAACACCCATGGGAAGGTGCTAAACAACTGGATAACATACATGAATGAGACGCAGCCTTCGCGATCATTCATGTCATTCGGACATTCCACTGGGCGTGTTCGGGTTGTCTACATTCTAGCATGAGAGTCATATCAGGTCTCTTCCTTAATCCTAATCTTTTTATTCATTTCTCAAGGTAGTATGGCATAGCCGTAGGCGAACAAATGGCTTAGTCGTAGGCATCTTACGGTGTAGCCGTAATCTGCATTGCGGCGCAGCCGAGGTTCCCCGAACTATTCATCCGCATTTACAGCTTAACCGTAATTTGCTCTACGGCTCAGCCATATCTTGTTCCACGGCTTAGCCGTAGTACAATGGACAGCTTAGATCTGGCTGGGCCGTAGAAGAGCAGCAGATTCGCCAACTCTCAGTTATTTCAGATGTCACCCTGTATTGGTCTACGGCTATGGTCACAGCTGGGTCATGGCTTAGCCGTAAGACATTTTACGGCTCAGCCGTAGCACAGTTCACGGTTTAGTGGTGAGTGAGCTGAGTCGATTTCCTAAAACAGTTACAGAACTACAGAAATGACTGATTCTCAGCTGAATTAAGTAAATAAGAACAAAACTTACTCAATAGGGCTGTACAACGATGATCCATACAAGAAGAGTAAAAATACAAAAATCAAAGCATTACCAATAAGTGTTCAAGCTACTTGTGCTTATACTTGCCTCGATTGGAAATCACACACACAGCAGTCATTGTATTGGGCTCAATCCACTGTCCACACACAATTCTACTCGTCAACCACGCAAAACACAAAGGCACGTTACATTCATGCACTAACTGACATAGGGAAAGAACAAATAAGAGAAACACAACGAAACACAAGACATACCGTCGAAGTCACAAGAAGAAGACGATGCACTGCTCCCTTTCTCACTTAAACAAGACAGAAATGAAAGAAAGAGAAAGAGAGCTAAACGAGAGAGAGAGAGAGAGAGAGAGAGAGAGAGAGAGAGAGAGAGAGAGAGAGATCGGTGAAGGAAAGAGAGGCGGTAGTTGAGATATTTTTATAAGATAAGAATGAGTCCAATTTACAAACAAGTCCACAAGTTGACCCTATTTACAGTTCGAGTCAATTAACGATCCAACGAGAGCAAACGAAGTCATTTGGATCCAAAATAGTTACGAAGATTGACAAGCTCAACGAAATACACTTGTTGACATCAAGATGACGCAAAACTGACAATGTCCAACAAAAGCATAAATTACGAAAAAGGGCTCGAAACTACCTACGCCAAGCCAAACTCAACCCAACTACCTATCCATTACTCAAACCAAAGAAAAGCAAAACCAAAACACACTTAACAACAAGATTTCACTTAATTAACCACTAATTTGGATTAAGTTGGGTCGGAGTGTTACAGAGCTGCTCCACCTCTATTTGTAACTGTACCTTCTACTAACCTGTAGAGACTTTTGACCAACTCACCCTTAATGAAAACCATTGTTCCTTTAACCACCTTCATAAGTCCACCTGCTACACTGCACTTGTAGCCCTTGGAGTCTTAGGCCCATAAAGAAATAAAATTTCTTTGTAAATCTGGAATGTGCATTACATTCGTTAGGGTCCATACCATCCCATCAAATATCGTGACTTTCACTATTTCGTCCCTACGATATATACGTGTCAAACATGTCTCTACTGTAGCACATATAACAGTCACAACCAGAATCTAAAATCCAAGAACCTTTAGTGTGATCCGTACCTTTAATGACAAAAGCAGTTTCTACAAAACATGATACCTCGCTACCATCTGAACTTTTTGTCATACTCGTATTGTCTGAACTAGATTCTTTTTTCTTTTTCAAGTCTTTTTTCTGCTTCAGACAATCTTTCTTAATATGGCTTTCTTTATCACAATAAGAGAAAGTGATGGCATTGCTTTTACTTTTTGATTTTGAGCGATTCCGATTTTCTTATCCTTTATTCTTGGATCTAGATCTCCCCCTTTTCCGGTGTGAACCTAATGCTACATTAATACTTTTTCCACGAGATTTTTCATTATTGTTCTTCATGATCTCATTCAATACAAGAGTAGTAGTGACATCATTTATGCTTAAAGTATCTTTCTCGTACATCACTGTTATTATCAAGTGCTCGTATGATGGGAGCAATGAAGATAAAAATAGTAATGCTTTATCTTCTTCCTTGAACTTAACCTTAATATTCAATAGTTGTATGACGAGCTTATTGAACTCATTGAAATGCTTCAATAACTGTAATTCTTCTGCCATCTTCAAGGAATACAACTGTTTTTTCAAAAATAATTTGTTTCTCAAGGACTTGGATATGTATATGTTTTCTGACTCAACCCATAATTCCAGAGCAGTATTAATCCCTGGGACATTGTAAAAAACATTATCGTGGAGGGTAAGATGAATTGGATTCACAGCCTTTTCGTCTAAATCTTTCCAATCATCAATAGACATATTTTCTAGCTTAGTCGACTTACCGCTTAAAGCCTTCTTCAGACATTTCTGAATCAAGACATCCTTCATCCTTCATTGCCAAATATTGAAATTATTCATTTGGGTGAACATCTTAATCTTATACTCATTGCTTGACGCTATTATGTATCCTGATTTGTGCCGCCTGAATTACTGTTTTTTTTCATCTGTCAAACAGTCAATATCTTTTTTCTATCTTGTTGATATCGTTATCGGTCGCACGCTGAAAGAAATAGTTCTCAAATTTGACTTTGGATGGCTTCAATATCTCAGAAACAGTTTTGTGCACTTTTATTGGTTAAAATTTTCCGTTGGCCGTCTAATTGCCAATCTTCTTCCACAGATGCCTACATTTGCTCAAAACGAGTTCACATAACAAAATAGGGTCCGAATCTAAGTTCATATGACCCTGAAATTTACAAAACAATTTTGGTTGCTGATTTTTGGTCAAACCTGACTGTTTGACTTGATGCTGGCATCATGCTGATGTCAACCCTCCTGCTGGTGGTGCTAGGCTTAAACCATGGATCAGGTTAGCCTAACTTGATCTAACCTGTGTTTTGACCTGCTTTTCCTTGTGCTTCTACTGCTGGAAGGTCAGGTCAACCTGACGTGACTTTGACCTTGCCTCGATTCACAAAACAAACCTAGGCGTCTTCTTCGCTGGTTCCTACAATAGGAACCCAGACATAAAAACCCATTGTCCCTCCTTTCTTCTCAAATGGCAACGATGAAAGGTAGCAGTGCGTGCTCGGTGCCAACGCGGCACATGGCGAATAGGCAGTGCGCAGCAGCAGGACTCCAGCAACTGGCGACTGGACACAACCCCTTCTACCGGGGGATCTGGCAATGGACGATTGGACATAGCCCCTTTTACCGAGGGATCTAGCAACAGGCTCCCTACTCCGAAGATACCAAGCAGCAATGGTGGTGCTCTCTTTTCTTCTCCAGCATGCAAAGGCAACAAAGCAGCATAGAACCCGAAGTCTCGATCTTATTCTCCTATTAGAAAATCCAGTTTGTGGCTCACCGTAATCAGACAACACTGATATCTCTCTGTTTCTGGATGAAATAAAATAAAATAAAATAAAACTAGCCCCATAACCCTTCTCTCTTTTTCAGCAACGTGTGGCCTTTCCAGAGATCAGAGACGATATCCAATCTCTCTCTTCTCTACATTAAGAGACCGTGCAAATCTTAGGCTCTGATACCGATGGTTGGGAAATGTATATAAGATTTGTGATCAACCACAACATATACAAATTAGCGTAATCATAAGCAATCAAGTAAGCAACCACAAAGACGATGGCACACAAGCAATCATTTGGTTTGGCCAGGATGTTTACATCTACAGAGAATACTCACTCAATTCCTTTTTCTCTTGCTATGTTCAGCACAACTCCGTAGAGTTTAGGGTTACACATCACATTAATATATTTATCCCATTTTTCTGACTAATAAGAAAACCTATACATAATGACTAAAATACCTCTAATCCTGAACTTTAGTTCTGGATAACCCAGTGACGGATCCGGCTAAACTGAAATATAAGACACAACCCAATATGCCAACCGAAATTGACGGTCATGTATGACCGACCCACAGCTGAGAATTCCCGTAAAGATACAATACATAGATGGTGTACGGTGGGAACGTTTTAACGATCATCCAGAGATCCAAGTATTCGCTTATAGCATTGGATTCATAGACCTTGCTGTGAGTGGAGATCAATGTACATGGCAGGCAGAACATAAAACCTGTTGGGTTTATGTCTTGTATTCCGGTTTAGCCGGATGAGTCACTGGGTTAGCCAGGGACTGGTTTAAGGTTAAGGGTATTTTGGTACTTGTACCGGGGCTTTCTTGGTGGCCAAGAAAGCGGAGATTATATATATGTATAGTTTGTAACCCTAGACCTTGCGGCAGCGGCGGCAGTTGCCCGTGGTGCTCCCACACCACGTAGGAGAGATGAGGTGAGAGTGAGGGAATCTTTTGTATGCTTTACTTGTCATAGTGAAGATGTTCGTCCTCCTGTGCCCGTGGATGTAACCCTATTTGGGTGAACCACGTAAATCCCGTGCCTCTTCTTGTGTGTGGCTTGTTTGTGTTTGATTTTGTGATTCCGTGGATGTGCACAACGGGTGATTGTCAGCAAATCACAACAATTGGTATCAGAGCCACAACAATTGGTATCAGAGCCGAGGTTAGTGTTCCTTGGATTTCTGAGCGAGGTGGAGATCGCTCAGTGACTTGGAGGTTGTGTGCATGAAGATTAACTGAGATCAAGTTCGTGATCTTTGGTTTGGCCACCATCGGAGAAGAAGAAGACGAGATTGGGTTCTCTGGTCTCGCTGGATCGGAGGAAAGAAGATTCACATGTTTTCAGATCTCGGAGAAAATCGTGGTTGGTTGGATTTCCAGGCTTTCAGATCTGAGAAGGAGAGAAATCGGTTTTGCAAAGTGGGTTCTGTTGGTGCCTTTTTGGTTTCCTGATCTTGCTGGAATTTCTGTGAAGAGGAAACGACCGGAGAAGAAGAAAAAAAAAACAAAAAAAACCACGCAGCAGCACCACTGTTCTTCTCTCTCCTCCCGGCCTGCCGCCACCGCTGCCAAGCAGCAGCAGCACCACCGACCTCCTCATCGCGCCGCTGCTGCTCCGCCCGGATCAGACGGAGAAACGACAGAAGAGAGGCTGCCAGATCAGCGCCGTGGAACCGAAAATCGCGCGCCTCCATCGTTGTAGTCACCACCGAGATCTCCGTCGGGATTCTCGCCTTCTTTGTCGCCGGAGAGGACGCCATCTGCCGCCGCTGTACCCCGCCGCCGGGCTCGCCATCGCCGTCAACTGAGAAGAAGAGGGAGCCCGCCACCTGCACCGCCGCTGCCAAGAACAATCCTGCCGAACGCAGCTGTTGCCGCGGCCGCCGCCTCCAGTCGTCGATCGAGGTTTCGCTGCCGCTGTGCAGGATCGCCGGAGAGGGGGCCGTCCGCCGCTGCCAGCACCGGACCGTAGCCGAGGACGAAGGAAGCCGGCGCGTCCCTGTTGCAGAACCCGTGAACAGGGGAAGAAGATGAAGACGACCTAGGCGGGTCCGGGTATGGGTCGGGTCAGTTTGACCCGATCCACCGTGGATATCATCCCAGAAGAACAGGTTACGGTTCGGGTTCTGGGTTTCGGGTTGGGTCAGACCCAACCCGTAGTACAAGCCCAGCCGACTGGCTGCAAGTTCAGTTCCGGGTCAGGTCAGGTTCGACCCGACCCGCTAGCATCAAAGCCCAGCAGTTCAAAGCAAGTTCGGTTCCGGGTCAGGTCAGGTCCGACCCGACCCGTTAGCAGACGGTCCAGCCCAGCCAGCAAGTTCAGGCCGGGTTAGTTCAGGTTCGACCCGACCCAGTTGCAGCAAAGCCCAGCGCACGTGCAGATCAGTTCCGGGTCAGGTGAACTCGACCCCGGGTCCGCTCCAGAAGCCCAGCAGACAGTGCAGTGACGTCAGTAGTGACGTCATCATCGGTCAACATGCAGATTTGACCAGATTTGCGGCTGAAATTGTTTCTGCAATATCTTGGTCGTCCGATGTCCGATCGGAGATCTGTTTGCGCCTACGGACTCGTTTCGAGCAGATCTACGCAGTGGAAGAGGTTGATTTGCTGTTTGACAGTCAAGGAGGAGGTTTGACCGATTGGAGCGTGGAAACTTATTTCTGCGATATCGAAGCCATCCTGAGTCGGATTTTAGATCCGTTTCTTCCAGCGTGCTCGTGGTGACGAGATCTATAGTTTGATGCAGAAATCTGGAGGAGATCTGAACAGATGTGGATTCAGGCTTGAATCAGGTCTACTCGACCTGGTTGTTGTTGCAAACCCAATAATAGGAGTCGCCGGCCTAGTTGCAAAGGGTTTGCTGATTCAGACGAAGTTGTTCGTTTGGGGTTCACATGATCACATGTGATGTTATTCATCTTGCCAGAGCCAAGCCGGAAAAGCAGCAAGGAGGAGCTGATGTGTCAGCAGTTGTCAAACATTTGTTTGATTGATCGGAGGCCCGGTCAAATGGAGTTTTTTGACCGCTCGGAGGCAGAGGTTTCTGCAATTATGAAGTCATCTGGACTTGTATTTCCGATCTGTTTTGCTTGCATGCTTGTGGTGATTGGATCTTCACAGTGATGTTGAAGATAGGG
The DNA here is from genome assembly GCA_037013555.1 of Sextonia rubra. Taxonomy (NCBI): domain Eukaryota; kingdom Viridiplantae; phylum Streptophyta; class Magnoliopsida; order Laurales; family Lauraceae; genus Sextonia; species Sextonia rubra. Next base: position 132,468,215 of record JASUAD010000001.1, read on the forward strand.
CAAGATGGTGAGTGATTCATCAATATCACTCAGATTCGTCAATGGTTTCGAGCTTTCAGTTCGAGGTGGAGTTTGACGAGAAGATGAACTTTGCTCAAAGTTCATGTGCTGGTTCAACATGTCAAAGTGTTGAAGAAGACTGTATCGTTGGTGCAGTGACGTGCCATTCAACAGGGTACATGAAGACATTGCCGGTTTTATCTCCTAGTAGCTCGAGTTGTACGGAGTTGTACGGAATTCAAGCCAAGGTGGAGATTGTTGGGTTTATGTCTTGTATTCCGGTTTAGCCGGATGAGTCACTGGGTTAGCCAGGGACTGGTTTAAGGTTAAGGGTATTTTGGTACTTGTACCGGGGCTTTCTTGGTGGCCAAGAAAGCGGAGATTATATATATGTATAGTCTGTAACCCTAGACCTTGCGGCAGCGGCGGCAGTTGCCCGTGGTGCTCCCACACCACGTAGGAGAGATGAGGTGAGAGTGTGGGAATCTTTTGTATGCTTTACTTGTCATAGTGAAGATGTTCGTCCTACTGTGCCCGTGGATGTAACCCTATTTGGGTGAACCACGTAAATCCCATGTCTCTTCTTGTGTGTGGCTTGTTTGTGTTTGATCTTGTGATTCCGTGGATGTGCACAACGGGTGATTGTCAGCAAATCACAACAAAACCAATGTCTCTCATCACCTAGATAAAACGCCACGCGCACTTGCCTTCGATCCTACTTGACCTGAAAGTTAACCAAGTTGAGACAACTCAGAGCTTCATGCGCATAGGTAAACTGAAAATGACGAACCTAGTGAAAAGATAATAGTAAGTAAGCCTAAAACTCAATCCATTGGTCCAACCATATTTCGGACAAGTTGTGTAGGTTTTGACGTGATTACTAAATCAATCAGAATATGATTCAGTAAGACCCATTCTCCTTTACAATTCAACCCAATGTCTTGAAGATGTCATATGCAATGAAAATTTTCTCAGAACAGAATGCTTCACATTTTGATTTACAATGAGAAGTTTCTCAGAATGCTCACTAATTATTTGATTTCATTACTCAATGATTTCTAGATTCTGAGATGCTCTTTGTTACTTTTCCTTGGTAGTTTTTTCTTGGAATATTCTGGCCATCGCATACTGGCACGATAGGACCATTCATTTGGTGGGCCCCTCCACTTTGACCTATGGGCCTCACGGTTCTGCTTTTGGTAGACCTGAACTAGTTGAGAACCTATCTCTGATACCATTTATCACTCGCCTCACAGTTTTGCTTCTGATGGGCCTTAACCCATTAAAAAGCCTTATGCAAGGTAAGGGTGTAAGTTCTATATATAAAACTATTTACTTTTTTTTCTATAGTTAATGTGAAATTTGATGATGTTTTAGAGTTAGGGTCCATCTATTGAAGAATTCCCACGTTTGTGCATTTTGAAATGGTTTTCCATGTTCTGCTACTACTAGATCATTAACTCACATGTTCTGATCCTGATCATCTGTTACACGTCGATGATTCGGTGGTCCACGAAAAATCTTTCCAAAAATATTCCTGAGCTTGAATTTTAACTCAGTCAAATGGTCAGAAACCTGATCCAAATGGCTGGGAGCTTTGCTACAGACACAGTAACCGGTTTTTGCACATGGGTTCATACGCAAATTCAGTGTCCTCGCCAGCTTTGGCAGACGTGTACTGCATGGATCGGCTACTGTGATCTGAAGCTGCCTACTGTTCTACGTCACTTCTTCCATAAACACATCGTTTTTTGAATCGGATTCCAAAAAACGCATCAAACCCATCACATGAAAGCTGCAAAGTGTCCTTAAATCAATCTCCAATACCTTAAAATAGATGTTTGAGCTGGAACTAGCTATTTGAAGTGTCAGATCCTGAGCTTCGGAACCGGGATACATTCATACACACTACAATATCTAGATATGTGGGCTCATTTATGTGCTGGATGCGTGGATGGGCATTTACGATGGGTGTTTAAACTTTTGAAACTTTGTTGGGTGTCCTAACACAACGGCAGTGACCTTCTAATGTGGCCGAGTTATTAGACTTACTGTACCTGGTGATTCAATAATGATAAATGTGTCGACCTTTGTCTTCATTGGCTTCTTTGCTAACTTACAGTTGGAAATTCTCCTAACCTCCATTTCAAGTGTACCTAAGAGGACGGCCCCATATGCAAATATATAGTTGAAAGAGGACCCTTACAATAAATTTTTATGGACTCCCAAATCCCAGTTCATCAAAAAGATCTTAGGTGCTATTACATAGAAAAGGCAATTTTCTCATGCACACCATCTCCAACAATTGATGTTGCATAGTTGAGCCAAAAATAAAAAAATAAAAATAAAAATACAAAGGGAAGGGGGAATTTTTTAAAAAAGTATGAACTTTTACAACTCATTTAAAAAAAAAGTATATGAAGATTTAAATATTCGAAAAAACTATAAAATTTTTCCACAATTATTTCAATCTAGTCCTCTCCATGAAAAAGTTGTAAAAAATTGAAAAAAATATACTCACTAGAATTTTTAAAAGTTTTCTTTAATAAATCATTTAAGAAAAGTGATGATGTCCAACCTAAATGACATAGTGGGACCCATTTTAACAAATAAAAAGGGTTAATTTTGGGGAGGAAAAATGTTTATAATAGATCATTTAAGAAAATGATTAAGTCCAACCCAAATGACTAGTGGGGTCTATAATAAATCTAAATGGTTGGTTTTGGTCCTTTGGAGAGCAGAATGGTTAGTAGAAGACAAAACCCTATAAAAAAAAGGAAGGGTATAATTGCTACTTTCTTAAAATTTTTATGGAAAGAATTTAATTGAAAGAATTGTGAAGAACTTTTATAGTTTTTTGAAATATTTAAAATTTCATTTCCTTTTAAAAAAAAACAAAAAAAAAGTCTAGTTAGAACATTTAAATATGGTGGTCTCGGAAAGCATTGTTTCAGAGCACAAAATAAAACTATAGACAAGGAGAGGGGAAAATGGGGCAGCCACTTTCTTTCTATTTATGTCTCCTTCTCCTGGTGGCTACACTCATCTTGGTCTACATTGCTGCATGTGATGTGGGTTTATTCTTTTTTAAGTTTTTATATCTTCTTTACTAAATGAAGTTTTTATATCTTGATCTATCTCTATGCTTTATCTTGTTATTTGGATGTAGGGTTGCAAACGAGTGGGTTCCAAAATGGGTCCATAATAGATTCAAACTTGAACTTGTTTCTAAATGATAGTTATGGCTATAAAATAGGTTCTAATTTGAAACTTGTTTTGTTGGTAAAGGACTCGGTTTTGATAAGAGGACCTGGATTCGGTTGGGAACTATGTTTGATTAGAGAATTAGAGTTTAGTTCCAAAATTGGTTCTAACTTCTTTTAACTTTCTTGATTTTTATTTTTTTTAAATTAAGGATGCTGTTCAACTCATAACAAAGCGTCTACTGTACTATCTTTAAGGTTAAATATTAAAATGTCAAACTAAAGTTGCTTTTGAGCTACAATTTATAATATTAAAGGCTCTCCAACTAGTTATGGGTCCACAGGTGGGAACCCATATGAACTTGGAATTGAACCCGTTTATGAATTGGAACTTAAAACATGTTCTAAATCAGGTTTTTCATAGGTCGAACCCTTCGAATAATCGAGTACCCGTTTGCAAACATTTGGACATTTTGAATTGATCTATCTCTATGCTATATCTATCCATTCCAACCCAAGCTGCCAACTACACTATCATATTTTACAGTTGTGATAACCACTATTTTTAGTCATGGGGTGAACGAGGCCCGGACCACACATGATTGTGATTTGGGCATAGTTTTTTCTCTTCCGTGGTCCATGACTCTCAAAGTCTCATTCGTCTACATTTGGGTGTCTTTCTGTAGTGTGGACGCGTCAAGGCCACTTTTGTTGCGCCAACCTAGAGTCAGGCATGCTGATACTTTAAATGGAAGACACAGGAATTCATGGTAAGTGAACGGTTTTCCTTGATTTGCATTTTTCTTGATTCATTTATCATTAGAGGAAGGTCATATGCTGGCTATTTTATTCTTATTATTTTATTTTTCTTTTGTTTCATGCTTGGTTGGTCGTTTGTTGCAGACTCACAGCTGTGCTCAAAAAAAAAAAAAAAAAAAAAACCAATTAATGAGAAAGGAAAGCAAAAGTCACGCAAATGTGTCCAAGTTCCACACAAGAAGCCATAAATAGAAGTCCCAACCATTGGTGAGTCCAACACTTATATAACATTTGGTAAATGCACTGGCGGCCACTAGCTCTAACTTTCAGTATTGTTGGACTTGGTTGGCCGGCCACTAGCTCTAACTTTCAGTATTGTTGGACTTGGGTGGCCCTTTGACGAGGGGGCTCGGCCCTCAAAAGATTGCAAATCGAGGGCTTTTCTTTTCTTTCTAAAGCCTAAGGGCAAGGCAGGATAGAGCCCAATTTTGAAAAGCAGACAACTTTGAGGGCCAAGCTAGGGCTCAACTTAGCCAGCCCCAGGGGGCCTAGCCGGCCTTTTGTCTATTAATATATAAAACAAAAAATATATATAATGTTAAATTTCAGAATTTTAAGAAAAAAATTACAAAGAACCCCTTTAATTAGCAATTAGTGAAGGGACCTAATTTTTATTAAACAATAATAAGTAAATCTGAGATAAAATTTATTGATGGATATTCCCATGAATTACAATATTGTCATTTATGTTGGGTTCTACATTTGCCCAACACTAACGTATTATTCAATGAAAAGGAATTCAAGTTGTTATGTGATTAGATTGATTTTTACCATTAGCGTAAACTTCTGACGTTTGGATTTAGATGGATGGCTATCAACATCATCATTGAGTGATGTTGAACTTTAGCAATTGGCCACTGATTGATGCCAATTTATTTCTATCCCTTTACTGTAATGTTGTTTCATTCAAGTGGACCTTATATATGTTTTTAAAGTTTTTTACTCCAACCCATGTTCAAATGCATCAAATCATCTGCGTCATTCATCTTAGGTAGTTCAAATTTAATTTCTTTGTTACAAAATCCGATGGTGATGTTTCAAAAAATTACAAGTTAGGGTTAATCCTAATTTAAGAGTGTTGTAATGTCTATTTAGACCACACGCATATTAAATAATTTATTCAAAAAAGGTTTAATGTCTATTTGAAATAAATCTAATTGAATCAAAAGAGACTTGTCAAATGGACTCTATTGGTCTATATTATCATTGTATAAAAAAAAAAAAAAACAATACATGAACTAGTGAAAAAGACAACAACTAGTAGAGCTTCAACTGCACCAATCTAGCTAATAGCTTGACAACAAATAAGACTGAGCACATTACTTAAACTTTATTACTAATTCTAATGTACTAAGGTGTTTAATAGTGTATTCCACATCCTAACTTCATGTTATAATACTATCAAATTAGCATATTTCATTTAATTATAAATAATATATTTATATAATTATAAAGTAGTATATTTCATCCATTCTTTTCGAAGTGGCACAAAAGATTGACTTTTACACTACTTTACCCTGATCTCAAACAAAGGAGGACTAGTACCGTGGTATAGAGAAAGAGGAGCGCTATATGGTACTCGGGCGTTTTTAAAAGTGAAAATGCCCTTTTTGCAATGAGTAGGAGATTGGAAATTTTTAATACCGCAGAGAAACAATTGATATTATTTTTAAAAAGGAGAAAAAGTCACCACATCACTTGTCTCTTATTGAAGGATAAAAAGAGGGCATAAACTCCTTTTTTTAAATAGGGCATTCCTAAGAATTTCTCATTGAGAAATTATTATATATAATAAATTAAAAAAAATCATTTCTTTTGCCCTAACACAACCTTAGCTTGGCCCAGACCCTTGAGGATAGGGTAAGGATTTTGATATTGTGAGCCCGCTAAAATTTTCGAGAGCTTTGGCTTGACCTAGGCGGCCTGTATGTATAAGGGTAGGACAAGGGCTTCTCCCAGCACCGGCCCCACCTTTTGACAGCCCTTGACCTGGTGCTACGGCATAACTTCCATATGTTCAAGTCTGGTGAACTCAACTGGTGTACCAACCGCGCATCATGGTCAGGTCCAAGAACGAAACAGCTCCGGCCCTACCTTTGATTAAAGATGGAGTACCAAGGTATTTTGGACGAGCCCTATAAAGCCCCCTAGTTCCGAACGTATAGTAGATTTACGTTTAAAATCTTCCTCTCCTCGGCTCTCCTCAATCCTCGCTGCTGCTTATCGCTCTCGTCTTTCTCATGGCTCGCTTATTGGTGTGGACGCTGGTGTTTATCACCGTATGCTCATTTGCTACTTCTAAGGTAAGATTTTCGGCATTGTCAAAATGAAAATGCTTGGGATATCAGCTGTTGAAAGGTTTTCATGGGGACACACACACACACACACACACACACACACAAAACTTTCATAAGCAATCCAGAACCGAAAATGCACCACCCGTTGCCGCCCCCAAAAACTTTCAGATTTCTGCTTCTTCTTTCTTTGCTTCTTAAAATGCCATCTCTCTGTGTGGGCTTCTTCTTCTTCTTTCTTTGTTTCTTAAAATGCCATCTCTCTTCGCCGGCTTCTGCTTATTCTTTGGTTTGTTGTTTCTCTGTCGTTCGTTTAATGGCGATGGACACTTGCACAAATTCTGGGTTCAACCTGTGTTTGACAGCCACCGTCATGTCCAGTGTCCCCCAAGACGATGAAGAATGCCACCCACTAATTAGATACATGTTCCTCGGGCAGAGACTCGTGTGCTTGCCGGAATTATGGTCTTGTAGTGGAGCTGGGACTCGTCTGCTTTTCTTTTTCTTTCAATTTATTTTTTTCCTTTTGGTTGTATAGAAAGGTGAAATTTTTATGACTTTTTCAGACTGGTTTTTTCGTGTTCCTTAAAAGATTCTTGTTTCCTGAGCATGAATGGGCATTTGGTATTGTTATTTCCTTGGTGTTGTAAATTGTAATGTTTTTCGGCATTCGCATTTTTAGTTTTTGCAATCTTTTATTGGTAATTGCATGTTTATGGTACGTGTATTTAACTGGACGAACTTCGGTTTCTTGATAATAATCGATGTTGTTCTTATTATGCTGTATGACAAAAGAATTCTGTTTGGTTATGGTATTAATGATTCCATGTTAATTTTATCTCCATGTGAACTTGTTGGGAGCTGGGCAGCTCTCTGTTATTTGAAGACTATGGGCTACATAGTAATAAAGTATAATAAGTACAAACAGTAATAATGCTCACTGTTTGTAAAAAATACAAAGATAGTCACACACTAACGTGAATTCTTTTCATATTTTTTCATAGCTTTTCATTGCAGTCAGAAACACCACCAGTACAATAGCATATATATTGAGTTGCTAAACATACCACTACACCACTTACTCTCACAATGTGTAGATGACTTTTTCAACCATCTAACTTATTCAACGACTCACTGAACACAGAAGAAGGGAGTAAGTCACATGACCGTTGGAGAAGGACATGCCATTTGAATTAATTTTTGACACACAAAACATTCATTTTTTACATTTTTATTGGTATTCTTGAATTTCCATGAGTTGAGAGAAATGTGCATTTTCATTTCTAGACATACCACTATATTATACACCACAGTCTTGTTCACTCCAATTTTTCCTATTACCACCATCAGTTAAATTTTTTTTATGCGCAACTCACATTCTATCATGATTAATTATATTGTTAATTCCAAAGGGTAGCTTAGTCGGCCTAGCTAGGACCAAAGTTTAATCTTAAAGGTTGTGGGTTCAAACTACGCTACCACACTGGGGTCATAAGTGGATTTATCTTGCTCCCCCTGAACCCGAAGGAATTAGTCAGCTTAAAGGGTTGGAACACCTGCCGTTATAAAAAAGAAAACTCATTAGATTGCCTCAATTCTCAATGGAGGGTTTATCTGTTTATTTTATCATGCCATCTTAGCAAATCCTTGATCACACTATTTTATTTACCTTGTGACCTCAGTTACCCCAACCAATCAAAATTTTCTTATGTATGACTCTCATTCCATTATGGTCACTATTAGCATTGATAACAAAATAATTTAAAAAATTCAAGAACTACGAGATTATCTCAATTTTCAATGGACTGATCAGCATTTTTTTGTCATGGAGATTTTTGCCACTGTTATATGTATCACATTCATTTGATCTATATTGATGCATGGCTCATATTCTATCCTCACCAGTATCAAGATAATCTAAGCAAAAACTTTATTAGAATGCTTATCAAGTAAATTTTGTTGTTGGTTTTTTCACTTGAATTATTTTCTTGGATGGTTTGAGGAATTGGAATAAGCGTAGAATCAGAATATCTTTTTATCATTCTGTCATGCTAGGATCAAGCAATGAATTAAAATTGTAATAGAAAGTCAAAACATTTGTGCCGTTATTTAATATCACTTTATGCCAGATGATATAATTCACCTTTATTATGTCAATTAAATGAATAGTTTTAGCCATTTTAACAGATAATTAATTTGAATACTAATTTTAATTTACTGTTAATTTACATTAGATTTAACTTGTGGGATGCACATTTCATGCTAATTATATTTGAAATCTCACGTCACCTATTTACTTAAAGTGTTTCTTTCTTTCTCACTTTCGTTTTTTCTTATTGTGATGTAATGGGTGTAGTTGTCATTGGAAGGGTCTCCAACAAACACGACCAAACTGGTAGGTTATGGCTGCTTTACATTTTAGAGCTGTGATATTAAATGAAGTAGGAAATTGAATAAATAGTTTTAGCCATTTTAACTAATAATTTATTTGAATACTAATTTTAATTTCCTGTTAATTTATATGAGATTTAACTCATGCATTGCATGCGATTTTATACTAGTACATTTGAAATCTCTCCTCAATTAATTACTTAAAACTCTGTTTTTTTTTATTTTTAATTTTTAATTTTATTTTTTTTATTGTGATGTATTGAGCGTAGTTGGCGTTGGAAGGGTCGCTGCCAACAAATACGTCCGAACCGGTAGGTTTTGGTTTTTTTTTTTTTTTTAAATTTTGATTTTAAATGGAGTGATTATATGGAATGATAATGATTATTGTCTTCATTTTTCTTTTGATCTCAAGAACGCCTCCCCCTCTTATGTAAGTTGTACATTTTCATTTTCATAAGATAAAAGGATAATTAAATACAGATCTTCTTTTACTAACTTCGTGCCAATTATTTTGGCCATTGTGGTGCTAGTGTGCCTTCCGGAGTGTAACAGGAGGTGCAAGTCGCGGGGAGGTGCATGCTTGATTGCGTGCCTAAAGTGCTGCAAGAGATGCCGATGCGTGCCTCCCGGCACTGTTGGCAACAGGGGTGCCTGTGGGCCTTGTTACTCTAGAGACCCCAAGTGCCCTTAGCCAACTCATATTCAGAAGATTTGATGTGATAGGGTATGTGTGATGATGTGATAGGGCATGTGTATGGTGTGGATGGCAATATTGTTCCTGATTTTATAATGATTATGAGACTACAGCGCTTGAACTTTATGCGCTTTTTATATGTACCTAACAAGCATGAAATGTGGATATGGGGATTTGGTGCAGCCCATATTCGGCAAATTAAATTTTCAGTGGGTTAGTTAATGCCTGTTTTGTTAGTTTCAACTTGGGCTTTGAACGCCATGTGATGTGATATAGGTCCCAAGCTATGGGTTCTGTGACTTATGTCCAACGGGCGGGCGGGGCTTCAATGCAGCGCCGCTGCATCATACTATGGTGCTGCGGCTCCCTCCCTCCAATGCCCATTTTCCAGGTAAGATGAATGCAGTCAGAGTGAGGGTTGCGAAGCTCTCTCTTGGTCACATGCCTTACTACAAACTTAATATTTGCAGGATTAACCTTTTACAATTCCATTGCACACAGTCGTCCTTAAAAAGTTTATATTTTCAAAAGTATCCTTTATTCGATATAAGTCAACTTTGACTTGTTTTGAGGTAGGACCTACCATCAAATTGTCATCTTTAATTAATTATTTATGTAATAATAGATCAAATTGGGAAGGCTCATAGAGAGAGAAAAAAATAGTTATAGATGTGGGCCCACCTCAGAAAAAAAAGACATTAAATTCAATGTCGGGTATGTGAAATGATCTCCTTATGAAAAAAGGGCCAACAAAAAATCATTAGGCCATGACCTTTCACATGAATATAATTCAAGGAAGTTATTACAGTAAAACAAAAACCCTCAATAAAATGATTTTCTGCCCAAGAAAATGATCTTCTAAATAAAGGCAATGATAATTATACCTAATATGGTGAAGTCATTTTTTCTAATTCTCAAGCTCGTTCGTTTTTTTTCTTCTTAAAAAATTAACCAATTTATAAGATACTCAAATAAAATACTAAAACACCAAGTTAAAAGAATATCCGCATATATAAGTTACTTTCCTAGTGAATAATTAAGTTATAAAATAATTTAAATGATCATACCATTTCATAAGTGGCCATTTTAATAAAAAATGAGTTGTACTATAATACATAAATATTAAAAAATGCTAGACAGAATCTACCGATGATAGAAAATAACTAAACTTACCCAAAAAAAATGTTTAAATTGTAACCAGATATCAAGTATTGAGAGAAATGATCAAGCATAATAATCTTACCCAACCAAGTTATGGTCGTCAAATGATCAGAGTTAGATTAGGGCCACAAAGAATTTGACGTTGAAACATTCCTATCAAACCATTTGGCATGTATATAGGTGACTCGGTGGGTCCCACAATATGGTTTTGATGGCTATTACCAACACATGAATATCATCCTCCTAATTCAAGGAACAAGGAGAAAATCTTATTCTAATTTATAGGATCCTATCTAAGCATTACTCAAACTTGATAGAAAAATATCCCAGCAGTAATGTTAGTCTTAGAACACTTTAATCATTAATCACCCATCATCTAGTACTTGCCTCAATTTCGCTCTCACTAAACCTTTATGCACCGTTGGATAGAATCTCAAAGAAATTTTTGCTTAAAGGACTACTAAATTTTAAGGTTATTAAATCAAGCGCTTGATGATTTAATATGGCTGATTTTTTGTTGGCCTATATTCATAAGGAGATCATTTTTTGTACGTTGACATTGATTTTTTTTTTCTGAGGTGTGCCCACATTTATAATTATTTTTTCTCTCTATTAGCTTTTACAACTTGATCTATTATTATATAAATAAATAATTAAATATGGCATTTGATGTTAGGCCCACCTCCAAGGAACTGAAATTTGACTTATACAGAATAAAGGATACTTTTGAAGTTACAAACTTTTTAGGGACGACTGTGGAATGCAGTTGTAAAAGGTTAATCCTGGAAATACGATAAGTTCGAAGTAAGGCATGCGATGCAAGAGAGAGCTACGGAACTCCCACAGCATTCATCTTAAGTTGAAAATGGGCATTGGAGGGAGAGAGACGCTGCATCTTTTGGTGCAGCGGCGTTGCATTGAAGCCCCCCTCATTTTAAATAGGCATTAGGTGACGTTTGTTTGGGCGCATTTACATGTGTAACTATCTCACCTATGAAATGCTTTACACATTTATGTCTTTTTATAAAATATATACATGTGATGTGTAAATCATATTTGATTTTGGTGTGCAAAACATGTGGAAAAGGTAACATTCTGGCCATCACGCCCTTTTCATTTTTTTTTATTGTTTTGGGGCTATAAATCATGATGAGAACCATTAATCATATATGGAAGGCCAAAAAGGGCTATGGTTTCAAATTTCAGCCATAGGATTATCATAATTTGTAAGATATTTATGTAAGATTTTAGATTGTTAATTTTTATTTCTAAACTTTTATCGATATTCACATTCCAAACCGTTAAAACTCTTTAAAAGGTCATTTTCAGCTAGAAGACCAAATTTCAAGTGTTGATTACGGATAGATCTTAAAATATATTCAAAAAACGTATCAACCATTGGGTGCACAGTGCATTACTTGAGTTGAAAGTGTAGTATGTTGTTTGCAGATTTTTTGATTATTTGGGCCTGTAATGCAAAAGCCAAGCCGTAGGTCCTTTTCATACTACAATAAAATAGCTAGTGGCTCAATTTTGAACCATTGATCTTTAATAGATGGTAAGATATTTGCAAAAAAGTCCAAACCATTTAATCTTCAATTTTGATTTTTGTGGGCTTTTTTTTCTCAATCCAAACTGTTAATACCCTTAGCAAGGCCAACAATGCCTGTTGGGTTGAATCTCTTCACTTGATGACTCATCATGAGTTTTGAAAAATTTGAGAAAGATTGTGAAAAAAATGTGAAGCATTGGATGCAATAAGATTCTCATTTGAAGAAGTGTTAAAATGACAAACAATAAACTTTATTTCCCATCTGATTCATTTGCATATGGAAATAAATCCCATGTAAGTTATTTACATATATTTATAACTTTATTTAAACATGTAAATCAAGAGTTATTTACACATATAAATTATTTTCACATGTGAAATTCACAAACCACTTGCTTAGGGCCACGAAACGGTTGGAGCCTCCTCCATTATTTGGATACTAGTGTCCATTCCCTGAGTTTACTGTCCGTTATCTGTGCCATGATGAGACTATATATCTGCTTGGGGTCTGTCAATGGGTCACTAGGGCTTCGTGGTTATCCATTGAGCTGGTCTAGGCAATTTCTATGTGTGGTCTGCACAGCTTTTGGGTCTATTTTGTCACCTTCCAAACTAGGGACATGGATTCTGAATTGATATTTTCTCCCATGTGCTATAAATTGAATTTTTCTAACAATGAGTTTTCTTAAGTAGAAATATGGATATATTAATTTAGGAAAACACTACACCTAAATGGGTTGGATCGGGGTCCAAGTTACTCCGTACGCTCTGAATGTTGCATCCAGATATGAATATATTCTTTAGAAAAGGTTATTATGATCGGACATTTAAAGCTATAGTGGGGGCAGCCAACTTGCCTACCCATTTCTAATTTAGGTTTAAATGGACCACAAATACAGAGCCACAACTTATGATTTATTTTGATAAAATTGTATGTGGGCCAGTTGAGTATTAATTGGACAGAATAAGGACGTACTCATCTGGGTACTATTTGCAGATATGGTAGTGGTTAGGAACAGTGAGAGGCTAGAAATGGTTGGGCCAAAGCTTGTTGAATGCCATATTCGTTTAAGGGTTTGTTTTTGGGTTTTCATACGCAATAATTACAGATCCAATATATGGCCGCATCAATTACACATGTGATGTGATGTTCTGCCCAAAAGTTTGATCTCTCACGTGGGCTCAAACAGGCTGTGCTATAGTGATGCTGCAGTGAATCAGGTGCCTGTGTTTGGGCGATTCATACGTAGCAATTATACATCCAATGTTTGGTTGCATCACTTAACACACGTGATCTGAAAACGGCAGTGCTATAGTGATGCTGCAGTGAATCAGATAAACCCGTTTGGGCAATTCATTTTTAACTTTTCGTTTAATTTTATGGGCCCCAAAATGATGATCTGATCATTTGAACAGTTAAATGTCTTTGCAAGGACCAAAAAAGGCAAACAAAAAGAAATATTAGTTGTTGATTCATTATATATATTAGGGATTTTTAAAAAAAATTAAACATAAACCTTGATTAAATGAATTAATTAAGAAATAAATGTCTACCACCTTTTCACGATCTGTGCCATTCATCCTCTTTGGAAGGGCGTGGACAGCTGTGGGAACAAATTTCAAGTATTAATTTATTATGAATTTTGATAAGTTCGAAAAAACAGTTGAACCATTCATTATAAATGGTGATGCGTATTATTTATATATGTTATGTATTAGGTTGAGTTTTTATTTTATATTATTACTTATGATTTAACATTATGTATTTGTTTTTTTAAATTTTGTTACATTATTTTTTTATGTTATTAATATTATATGTATTAATATTGTTTTGTTTTATCTTTTATGTTTGTGTTATAATATAATATTTCTTATATAGTTTGATTTTATTTTTGTTAAATATTGACAATCACAGTATTTAAGTGTTTAATGAGCTGTGTTTTATTTTAATTTTTTATATATAAGTTATGTTATTTTCTATTTAATATTTATTTATTTGTACCTTATCCCAAATATAACCAAACAAAAAGGTGCTACAAGACCATAACAAACAAATAATAAAAAAAAAGATGAGGATCATTGTCATCTCAATAATGCATGAGATACACATTTTTATCTTTCTCATGCTTTGAAAATTGAAATACATGAGATTGCATTCTCTATGCCTATGCCCAATGTTCAACTATTGAATTGGTGATCCAAGTATAGGAGAGAAGGAAAGCAAGTTCTTATGGTTTTGCTGCCTTCATGATATATGCATGCTATGTTCCATTTTCCATGGTTCTTGTCGTACTCTAATTACATTTGAATCAAATAATTATGGTGGTGCATTAATATTATTGATGATTTCAGTTTGGACGAACCACGCCATGGCTGAGCTGTACTTGAATCTTGTCTAATAGATTGCGTATAATTTTTTATAAGTTATGACCTATGTAAATGTCGAAACAAAGCCAGGCCGACTTGGACTTCTTGTTACCTTGAGATTGAAAGTGTGCAGCGAACATGAGCTTCCTGTTATCTTGAGATTGAAAGTGTGCACACTCGTTTCCAGCATTTTTTTTTTCACTTTCAGGTTAAAAAACACTAGGAAATATACAAAATCAAGATAAAACAAGCCTTTGTTATTTTTATTGTTTCATGATGAAAGAATGACAACTGTAAACTCACATAGGTTCAAACCTCTTTTGAATTTCTTAAACGAACAAATTTTCATCAACAGAAAATAAAGTTTTCATTTTCATCTCTTCCAGCTGGATGCTTTTATCCTCATCTCTGAGACTATTATTTTCAATTAGTAGAATACCCTTTATCAAATACCCAAAACATCTTTTCTCTCACTACATCAAAAACATTAAAAAGTTACTACCCAGAAAAAAAACAGTGTCTTGCAGTCGGCGAAATTGCAGTCATTGACAGCCGTTTTGTAAATGAGTTCTTACCATTAAATTGGCGACTGCCCAGGGCAGTCATTTAGTTTTTAAGGATTTTTTTAAAAATTTTTATAATTAATTTTTTTTAAAATTATACTTTTAGAAATTGTAACTTATCATCAAAATACAAGAATCCATATATCCATCCAATAAAGAAGTCAAGCTCGCTAAAAAGTCATCCAACTATTTAAAATTTAAACATGGTCAAATGAAGATTTAAAATGTTTCCACCGCAAGAAAGATTTATAAATGTAAAAGAATATCAATAATGCTCTTTCAATCGAGTTGGCACAAACAAATCCCTAATGGAGTAGAAAGTCCAAAAGCAGTAGCAATAGAGTCTCCTATCAGATTTGTAAAACAGAGGGTTCTATCCAATGGATTAGCTTCTGCTTGTCCATATATCTCTATAAATTTAGTGGAAAGATTCGATTTGTATCCTTTTCAGCAGCAGCAACAATACCCCACAATCCCAAATGGGCCAATTTCTCCTCCTCTGCAATTCCCAACCGATTCCATCTCTACGAGCCACAATCACTCCAGAGGGAGAAGATGAAGAACAAGTTACAGAGCTGGAAAGGCATTTTTTGTTGACGAAGAAGAAGAAGAAGAAGAAGAAAGGGTCGAAGTTGCAGCGACATTTCTGAAAAAAACAAAAAAAAACCAATGGAATGCTGCCAACTCTTGTCCTTTGTCTTTATGTTTCGTTTTGTTGCTTTTCTCAACACATACTGAGGGTGATAATCTAGAGACTGATGAGACATTCATCAGAAGAGATGAGAGAAAAGTTTAATGCCTTGGTGGCTAGTTGATATTAAAAGCGGTGGTGGTCCACGGTAGCAGCAATTCCTCAAAAGAGTCAAAAGAGATGAAAAGAGTTTGAGAGTGAGGGGCGATTAAGGATTTAGGGCAAATCCATTGGATTTTATATGGAGTACAATGAATAGTTGAGATTGAAAGTTAAATGATCAGCGATTAGAAGGTTGCCTCTTAATATTTTTTTTATATAAAAATAAAAACAAATATATATATTCTATGTCAACAACTCAGTTTGGCTTAATGCCATAGATGAAGGGTATAATTTGTCACCGAATTGTTATTAATGAATTATTAGTGGCAATTAATATTAATGGAACCTTATAGCAGGCAATTAATATTCATGCATATTTCCCAAAATTAATCATATTAGGTACCATAGTTGGGTTAATAAAATTATAAGTGGCTCCTATTAATGTGTGTTATAGTTATTGTTGGGTTTATGTCTTATATTTCGGGTTCACTGGATTGGTCCATAGGATTAGTCTTGGACCAGTCTTTGGGTCAGGGGTATTTTGGTCTTTGTACCGAGCTTTTTTAGGGGCTAATAAAGAGAGTTATATATATTATGTAACCTGTAATCCTAGATCTAAGCAGAAGAGTGCAGTAAAGGAGTAGAGTTCTCTTTTAGTAGTAGACGTAGGCATTTCACCGAACCACATAAATTTCTCGTGTGTGTGTGTGTGTGTGCTTGTCTCTTCTTGTGTGTAGCTTTGATTGTTGATCGCAGGTTATACACTTTTGCACATGCACAACAAGTGATATCAGAGCCTGGGTTGTGGTGTTGCGATCAACAGAGTTGGATCTTCTTGGAGGATCCAGTTTTTTGCAAGGTTCATTGCAGAGAAAAACAGAGATCAATTGTGATCTGTGGGTGGGCCACACGTTGCTGAAGGATATTAGAAGAGAAAAGAGGGTCTTGTTCTTCTGCTTACTGGAAAACAAAGAGCTCATTCTCTGTTGATTTGCCAGTTTTTTGAGTTCTGGGATTCGGTCGTCTTTACCGAATTTGAGAAAAAGAACGTCATAGAGGAAGATCAGAGAAGGTTGCATTCTCTGTTCTCTTTGCTTTGCTGCTATTTGCCTGCACCATCACCAGAGAAGGAATCTGGATCCATTGACGGGGTTAACGTCGTTGCCGCATGTCGGAATCATCTCCCGCGGTCGCTGTAGATCCATCGGTGCTCACTGTCGTCTACCACGCCGAAGTCAAAGAGGAAGACAACAAAGGCTCTTCATTCGCTCTAGCTACAGAACCCAGTTGGCAGAGAATCGAAGAGAAGAAAAGAGATTTGGACCAAGTAGTCCAGGTCGGATCCGGGTCGAGTTAGGGTTAGGTAGACCCGACTTGTTAGAAGCCGCCTAACTAAAGAAGGTTATAGGTAGGGTTGGGTCAACTTGATCCGTGTGTAGAGCCCAACCCGCCAGCAGGTGCAGGGTTGACGTATGTAGGTACAGTCAAAATAGTTTGACCTTGAATCAACGGCAGAAACTTCTTTTTGTGATATCTTGATAATCTGGTGTCCGATCGGAGATCCGTTTGTGCCCATAGACTCATTTTGAGTAGATCTACGCAGTGGAAGAGGGTGATTGGTTGTTTGGCGGTCCATGAGGAGGTTTGACCGATCGGAGCGTAGAAACTTCTTTCTGCGATATTAGAGTTATCCAGACTCAAATTTCAGATCCGTTTTTTCCAGTGTGCTCGTGGTGAGGAGATTTATAATATGGTGCAGAAATTTTGTAGGAATGAAAACAAAATTTGAAGTTGAAAAATTCAATGGCAGAAATGATTTCAGCTTGTGGCACATGAAGATGAATGCTTTGTTAATTCAAAAGGGGCTGCAGAAAGCATTGAAGGGAAAGAATGCCCTTCCTGCGACGATGTTAGAAAATGAAAAGGCGGATATGCTGGAGAAGGCATATGAAGCGATTTTGTTATGCTTGAGAGATGGAGTGCTGCGAAAGGTTGCTCAAGAGAAAACCGCTTCCGGGTTGTGGCTGAGATTAGAGAATCTACACATGACCAAGTCTCTGACAAACCATTTATATATGAAGAAACGGTTGTACACTCTCCAATAGATGCAGCAAGGTATGTCCCGTGATACCCTTCTTAATGCATTTAATAAAATTATCTTGGATCTGGAAAATATCGATGTTTCAATTGGTGATGAAAACCAAGCTATTATGTTGTTATGTTCTTTACCACCCTCAATGAGCATTTTGTTGATACCATGATGCATGGTAGAGATACTCTTTTAAAAGAAGATGTAGAGGCAGCCTTAAACTCTAAGCAGTTAGCGAAAAAGGCTGTACCTGAAAACAATGATAACTCGGGTGAAGGTTTGGTTGCAAGAGGAAGAACAAAAGACTCCAGTAGCAGAGGTAAACATAAATCCAAGTCTAAATCCAACAAGAAAAACATTAAATGTTATTATTGCCATAAGAAAGGGCATATTTGAAAGAATTATCCTGACAAGAAAAGGAAAGGGAAAGAAATAGAAGATCCATCCTCTGATGATTCAGTCAGTGTTACAGAGGGAATATTAGGTTTTAATGTCGACAGTGCATTTTCTGTGATTACAAAAAGTATTCATTGTCAGGATGAATGGATTCTTAATTTTGAATGTTCCTACCATATGTGTCCCGATACGGACTGGTTTACCACTTATCACGAAATCAATGGTGGTAGTGTCTTAATGGGTAACGATGTTGCATGTAAGACGGTTGGGATTGGAACAATTAGAATAAAGATGTATGATGGAATCGTCAAAACATTGGCAGAGATTCGACATCTCCCTGATCTGAAAAAGAATCTTATTTCTTTAGGTGCCTTGGACTCCGATGTTTGTAAGTTCTCAGCTGAAGGTGGAGTCATGAAGGTTGTGAAAGGTGCTCTGGTTCTTATGAGAGTCAATAGAGTTGGAAACTTGTATATTTTGTCTAGACATACTGTTTCAGGTGGAGCTGCAGTGTTTTCATCAGATGACCATGAATCCATTTCAACACGTTTATGGTACTTATGTATGGGTCACATCAGTGAGAAGGGCTTGACAATGCTGAGCAAGCGGAATTTGCTATGTGGCACCAAGACAGGCAAGTTGGATTTCTGTGAGAAATGCATATTTGGAAAACACTGCACGGTCGTTTCAAAACGGATATTCATCGCACGAAAGATATCCTTGATTATGTTTATTCAGATGTAAGGGGTCCTTCTAAATTTTATTCCAAGGGTGGGTCCTGATTTATGCGGACTTTCATTGATGATTATTCAAGGAAAGTCTGGATTTATACACTGAAGACGAATAATAAGACCTTTGAAACATTTAAGTGATGGAAGGCAATTGTCGAGAAATAGACTGGCAGGAAGGTGAGGAAGTTGAGGACAAATAATGGCGAGGAGTACAGATCCAATGAGTTTGAGAACTACTGCAAGGATAGAGGCATAGTTCAGCATTACACCACCACAGGAATTCCACAGCAGAATGGAGTTGCAGAGAGGATGAATAAAATGATCTTGGAAAGAGCTCGTTGTATGTTGTTTACTGTAGGATTGTCCAAAGACTTTTGGGCTTATGCAGTACATACTGCAAGCTACTTGGTTAACAAGTCTCCACACCTAGGAATTAGTTGCAAAACACCGAAAGAAATGTGGTCAGGTAATCTAGCTGATTATTCTAACTTGAGGTTTTTGGTTGTCCAGCGTATGCTCATGTGAAAATAGATAAGTTAGAACCAAGGGCTGTGAAGTGCATCTTGGTTAGATATGCTTATGAGGTGAAGGGATACAGGGTGTGGTGTACCGATCGGGATTTACCCAAATCTATCATTAGCAGGGTTGTTACATTTCATGAAGATTCTTAGCTCGATGTGAGAAAGCAGGTAGAGAATATAGAAATAGGTAGTAGTAGTGGCACTGTTTAGGTGGAGTCAGACATCCCAATTTGGAAGGAGAGTGCATTCGACTCCTCCCGGGATACTGAGGTGAGTTAGACTGAGCAGCACACAGGTAGACCGCTGAGAGTGAGGAAACCATCAGTCAGATACGGTTTTGAGGATATGTTGGTAACATATGATGTGGGTGCATATGCATTGACGGTTAAGCCATCCACGTATCCAGAGTAGGTGGAAGGGCAGAAAAGTGATCAACAGGCAGCAATCATAGATGAAGAGATGGAGTTTCTTGAAGATGACAATTAGGCCATTGGATGCAAGCGGGTTTATGAGGATAAGGAAGGAACTTTCCATGCAGGTGGAGTGAAGTTTTAGATTCCTAATCATGCATACAATTCAGAGAAATCATTGTATGAGTCGAAGCAAGCTTCTGGACAATGGTACAAGCGATTTGGGTAATTCATGATGACACTAGTTAAGGATAAGTTCAAGTTTGCTTGAACTTGATCCGTATCTCTCATCATTGAAGAGTGAAGACTGTGCTCGGTGACAGTGGGCACAGAGACGTACCTTTCAGCAATGTATGTGGAGCTGAAGACATTATCGATTATTCTTCTGGTAACTCGAGTTCTACAGAATCCAAGCCAAGGAAGAGATTGTTGGGTTTATGTCTTATATTCCAGGTTCACCAAATTGGTCTATAAGGTTAGTCTTGGACCGGACTTTGGGTTAGGGATATTTTGGTCATTATACCGGGCTTTCTTAGGGGTTAAGAAAGAGAGTTATATATATGATGTAACCTATAACCGTAGACCTAAACAGAAGAGTGCAGTAAAAGAGTAGAGTTCTCTTTTGGCCGTACACGTAGGCATCTCGCCAAAACATGTAAATCTCTCGTGTGTGTGCTCTTGTGTGCTTATCTCTTCTTGTGTGTGACTTTGATTGTTGATCGCAGGTTATGCACTTCTGCAATGTACAACAGTTATTTTACAATTAAATCCTCCATGCAAGTTGTATCCTTAATCATCATTTAACCACATAATACATATTATTTTTGAGAAGTTCTAAATACATAGAGTTTTTTCTCTCTACACAAAACTAAAAAAAAAACTCGACAAACTTACGAAAATGACCCAACCCCTCTCTCCCCTTCCCCACCCTCTCCTTCCATTCCTTAATGCCGATTGTTATTTTACAATTAAATCCTCCATGTAAATCATATCATTAATCATCATACAAATTATTTTTTAGAGCTTCTAAATACACTAAGGCTTTTTCTTTCTACAAAAACTTTTTAAAAAAAATTAAAAAAAATTCGGTAAAATTACAAAAATGAGCCCATCCCTCCTCCCCTTTATCCCCTTCCCCACCCTCTTTCCTTCCCTTCCCTAACGCCGGCTGTTTTGCCCTCCCCCTCTCTCCACCTGACGACTATGTGGTGATAGTTGCTAAGTGGAAAGAGGAGGGAGAGGAGAGGGGTGGGTGTGGGGAGGGGATAGAGGGAAGGGATGGGGGAGAGGGAGAAGGAGAAAGAGAAGAGGGGCAGAAGGAGGGGGTAGAGAAAAAGGGAGGGGGAGGGAGAGGAAGAGAGAGGAGCGAATGGGTGTGGGAGGGACACAACAGAGAGGGAGAGGGAGAGAAAAGAGGGAGTAGAGGAGGGAGAGGGAGAGAAAAAGGGAGGAAGAGAGAGAAGAGAGGGGCGAAGGGGAGTGCCCTAGGAGGGAGGGGGTGGGGGAGAGAGATAACAGAGAGGGGAACAGAAAAGGAGAGGGAGAAGGAGACAAGAGGAGAGAGGGAGAGCGGGAGGGGGAGGTAGGGAAGGGGAGGAGAGAGGAGGGGAGGGGGAAAGGGGAAGAAGGCGACTGTCCACCTTTGCTGCTACTGTCGATCCTCACCAAAGCTGGAGGAGGAAGTTCGCCGGTTGCTGTTGTCGTCACTGCTAGAAGGGGAGGAGCGAGGAGAATGAAGGAGGGTAGGAGGGAAGAAGTGTATTTTGGTGATTTTAAAAAAATAAAGTGACTAGTGTGAAAAGTAATATTTTAAGAGTATTTAGAAGCCCTCACTATTTTTCTTGGTGTCACGGAGCTTGTTTGTTTCATGCTTTTGGACCTCATGTATAGGTCTTTTGTTGGCTAGGGATAACTAGCAAGGTTTTGGCACCTTTGGAAAAGATGCTTGTCTTCATAAAATATTGTTGATAAGTGCTGGTTATGTGGGAGAAATTGGAAGACGATCAACCACTCATTGTCGCTTGGCGATTACACATCATTTTTGTGGAACTATTTCTTGAAGATTTGTGGGATTTCTTGGTGCATTCCTAACTTTAATGGTGAAGTGGTAAAGGTTTGGAGGTTGGGAACTTTTTATGGTTGTGGTTTACAAATGTGGAAATGTAATGCAATTATGTGGTCAATTTGGAAAGAATGTAATGACATAATTTTTAGGGGTGCTTCAAAGTTGGTTTACGATATAGTTTCGTCTGTGGTTCTTTTGTTGGCAAGGTGGTTATTATGTACAAAGGAATTTCAAGATGTTTAGCCTTGATGACATTATATGAACTTAGGATGCTTGAATGATTTGTCTATCGAATTAGAAGAGATCTATCTCTTGGACGTCGCCTTGATTGGATCCTTAAAATTCAATGCTCATGGGGGTGGCGAGGCGAAAACTAGGTCTTGCAAGGATAAGAGGTAATACTTTGTAATTGCGAGGGAGAGGCCTTATTTATGTTCTCAAAGAATGAAGGTGAAGGATTCTAATGAAGCAGAGGTGTTAGCCATTATTGAAGCTTTTCATTTATATTCCACGTCTTTCATAGAAGAGCTTATTGTGAAAAGTGATTCTTGTAATGCAATATCTTGGTTAATGAGATAAAAGTCTTTATCTTTATCTTCTCAGGTGATCTTTTTTCAAGTTAACCGATGTGCCAATGGTATGGCCGATGCATTAGCTAAATCGGAGGTAAATAGAGTAGTTCCTTTGGAAGCACTCTTTTGTAGTTATTTTGCATTTTGTATAATTCTTATATGCTGACACTTAGGGGTTTTTTTTTTCTCTTTTTTTTGGTATGAGTCTTCATCTTTTATTACAATTCTACAGTTAGTGATTAAAAAATACATATTAAGAAGATATGAGTTGTGGGGCATAATCCAATGCATGGAATTCACCAATTGCCCTAAGTTAAAAAAAAAATTGGGACCAAAACTACAAAAAACCTTAGCATTCCCATTAATTTGTAATTCAAGAATTATTGCTATTAAACCAAAATAATAAGCACTAACAAAATAAACAAATAATGCGCATATACAGAATGCATGGCATGTTGTCATGTATGAAATCAACCTATAACTGATTAGTAATAACCCGTAAGTGGGTACTCGACATTATATTCTCCAGCAGTTACAAAAATCCAGTCCACCAAATTTCCAAAGACCATGGAGAACATCCTAGTGCATTAAATACACATGATTAAGAGAAAACAACAACTTTTGAAATCCTATTTGAGATTATTTTTTCAAAAATCAAGAAATAGGTTAGTAAAAAATTTTCATAGTTTACAGGTGGTAAATAGACCACGTTGAAAACATAATGCTCCAATTTGTAATTAGAAAATAATAATGTCATTACACTAGCTAAGGTTGGAGAAAACAGGCAATCAAGATTTGAAAACACCATTAACATGTTGTAAAGAAATATTGAAAATATCATGGTAAATTAGTGCTCAAAATAACAAACCTAAAATGTAACCAATTGAATAATATAACAAGATATTCTAAATTTGAAGAAATCAAGATGATACATTTTTTGAAAGATTAAGAAATTTGGGTTAAAAAAAAGTCCTGCACAGTAGCATTGTGAAAACTGCACGGTGATGGGGTTGACATGCAGCAAAAATTAATAAGATAAAAATGGTACTCACGGTTAAATATCAAATAGCAATTAGTGAGAAAAAAGCAAGGTAGTTAAGGTTATGAAATGTTTTGAGAAACAAAAATATATATCATAGACTCCGAAAAGATAATCTTCCTCATTGGACTTGCTAGGAAACCCCTTCAAATATTTCTACCCCACTCAATGCGCATCCTAAAGGTTTGCAATAATTTAATTAGTTTTAAAAGCATAAGGGTCTGATAACAATTGTAACAGCCAGAAACTTGGGGCCCTTGGATTTCGTGTTGATATTTTTGAAATAATTCAAAACATAAGCATGGGTCTAATCAAAATAATGCAGAATTCAGAGCATAACTAATTTTTCCAAATTTGATATATAACTGAAATAAATCTTGCAGGGCTAAATCTCAAAATCCATTGTCTAAATTAGTATCTATTTGAAATTAATAAACATTTTCTCAAATCCAAAGCTACTAGCAAAATCACTAATCTTGCTTGTAACATTTGGCACATTCACATCCCTAAATAATCCAAGCAAGCAATCATTCAACATTATCAACTTCTGGCCAACATTAATATACTCTAGCAAGCTCTTGCTATGTACTTAAACTAATCTATAGAGTAAGCAGAACAACAGTAGACATGTAACAATAATCAAGACGTAGGAGCAGTACTAACCAAAAATGCCAAAAGGTCGAGTTGTTAGTGAAAGAAAGAACAATGTATATCAAAGGGTTCTGAACCCCTTCACCCCCCAGCACACAAGGGATTTTGATGCGCAGCCTTGGATCTATAAATGGAAAATAGGCCAAAATTCCTTGAAGGTTTTGGGTGAATCCAAGAAGGAATCAATCATAGGGACCAAGCTCCAAAGAGGCTTGGCTGAATCCCTAAGGGATTCAACTCATGAGCATTCACAACAAGGGAAAAAAAAAAAACTCACAACCTAGGAATAACCTATAACATAACAATCTTGAATAATCATGAACTGCTCTCTCCTAAGGGGGACTAAATATTTACAAGAAGGGTTGGACATTCCCTTTCCTAAACAATAAAGGAAACTAAATTAGTAAACATGCTTAATAATCCAACTTAAATAAAACACATAATTTTAAATACTTCTTAATAAATCAGCTTTCAAAATAAGAGTTATAAGTAAATAGATGTTCCTTTGGGCCTATAGATGCCTAATGTGTTGGCCGACTAATGGTTTGCCCTGTATCAGCTCTCCCTGTCTTAAGAGAAAACTCAACCTCAAGTTTTGTAATTTTCCTCTTGGGGTCAAAAATCAATCGTACAAGCATCTGGTGCTCTTGTTGATCTTCATTCTCTTGACATGGCTTGGAAGCTTTATTTGATCTTGCCCTCCACAGTTGCAGGAATTACTTCTTCTAGTGTCTGCAATTAGCACAGATGTGTGATCGAGCCATTAGATGCTTCAATAGTTGTCTTTATACCAACAAATGACAATATTTGAATATCCATCGTTGATCCTCAAAGACAAAGTCAATTTGGGGAACTTCAATGATTGATTCTTCTTTTGATGCCTCTTCAATAATATAAGTGACATCCAATGAACCAATTGGCTCTTCTAAGAGTGAAATTATGATTAGATCCACCAGATGAGCATTCTCCTTTCTAACATGATCAAAGTCTTCAATGTTCGCTTCTTCTTCTTCTTTTACTACGTGCATCTTTTGATCATCGTGCATGGAAGGAAACTCGGTCCGTCGACGGTTGTTGTAAGCAACACTGGAGAGGAGGTGGGTTTCTAGTTCAAGCAATGATGGTGCCCTTGACAAGAGCCTCTCTTTTTTCTTTTTTCTTTTTTTCTTTTTTCTAGGTTTGGGGTTTAGGATCTGGGTGAAAAGGGTTTGGTTTGGTTTGGTTTGGATGGGGTTTGGAATGGATGATCAAAGTAGGGTTTTGGGAGATACAAGTGTTTTTGGTTTGCGTGAGTGGGACTTTTACAGTGGTTGGGTCAAAGTTTCAAAGGGTAATAATGGCGACAATGAAGGATTAGGGTAGGTGATGGTTAAGGACTCGGTAAATTCGGGATTTTCGAATAGATTAGAGATTTGGGTTTGGTGCTGCAGTTGACAAGTTAGAGTGGGTTGGGTGTAATGAGTGGGGTTCGGTCAGCTTCAATTCTAGGGGGACAAATGCTATGGATGAGGTGAGGACTTGTGGAGTTTGACAGGGATTTTGGATGAGTCTATTGTGAGGTAATGGAAGAGTTGAATTTGAGAGACGGGAATTTGGGTTGAAGAGAATCCAGGAAGGATGACTTGTCATTCTAACAATCGGAATTCAGCTCTGATACCAAATTAGCACAGCCCTACATCTACAAATAGGAAATAGACCAAAATTCCTCAAAGGTTTTGGCCGAATCTAAGAAGGATTCAATGATAGCGACTGAGCTCTAAAGAGGCTTGGCCGAACTCCCTTTTCTAATTGGACTCTACTTTCCTAAACAATTAAGGAAACTAAGTCACTAAACATGCTTGATGATCCAAATTAAATAGGACTCCCACTTTTAAGTACTTCTAAATAAATCAACTCTCAAAATAAGATTACTAATCAAATTAATATCCTATTTTAATTTAATCAAATTCATGGAACTTGAAAAGGAGATGGTTTGGATGCACATGGATACTACCGGAGCTTCTTTAGAATATGTTTGAGGCTTGGAAATTCTCTATTGGATCACATTAAGGAAAGGAGATGTGTAAGATCTCGTTTTTTTTCATTTATTTGGCATATTTGGAAGCAAAGGAATGCAAGATGTTTTGAAGGAAAGTCAGGCAGTGAAGAGGTTTTTCGTGGAAAAATCAAGTTTTCAATCGCACAATGGGTGAAGTTGAATCCTGTATTTAAAGAATTCACAATGGATCAAATGATGGTCAACTAGAAAGAAATATCTTTCTCTTAACTAGGCTGTTTGGTTTTAGCTTTTCCTGTTTCTTTTGAGCAGGCTCCTTGTATTTATGTTCCTGTCTTGTTTTTTGACCAGTATAATCCTTTTGTACTAGTTTGCTTTTGTTTTCTATTAATGACGTTATCATTCAAAAAATAATAACAATAATATCCTGTTTTGGCCCTATGGATGGGGCCTAATGGGTTGGCCGACCCATGGTCTTGCCTGCATCAAATTTGGCCAAATCCTCAAAAGGATTTAATGAGAGGACCAAGCTCCAAATCGGCTTGGCTGAATCCTGAGATGGATTCAAGACACATACACAAGCATTCTCCAACAATAAAGCTCTCCACACAGAAATCAGAATAATATCTTTTATTGAGTCATCAAATAAGGCTCTCCAAAGGACGCCAAAAAAGAAACTAAAATCTCCTAAATCTTGCAAAACAGTCCAAACCAAAACCAATCATTAGTTTGAAGCCTACTAATTAAAGCATACTTCAAATTAAATTGTTGGTTCTGCTGTGCCTGTGAGCAAGGCCCAAGGGTTGGCAACGGTCTACATCAATTGGGTTTGGTTTGACCCACCAATGTACTATCCCAATTAAACCATACATGAGATTTCTTTCCACACTTTCTAAACTTCCGAAATTGGCAAACAGCCCTTCTGTATTTGAATTCTTCAATCAGTCCCCGCGAAATATTTTACACTTAAAAATGGACCATTTGGGGCCAAAAACTCGATCAAGACTAGTTGGGACCCCTTGTAGGCCCTCATAGGATGCTCCAATTGTACCATATAAGCTTTGGTTAACAAAAATTCGCTATCAAAAAACCAATCCACATCATTCAAAGGTTCAAAGAAGTCACTCAAAAAAATATAGAATCACAAATTCACACATCTAAGACTTTAGGCACATCTTGTAGTCATGTTCTTCTTTTCATGCCCCTAAGATACACAACGTCCCATCCAAGACACGATTTTACTCTTGGAAAAAATTTTATGAGCGCACCAGGCTACTCTGCATGAAACACAAATCAAGTGCATGAGATCTAGCTTTCTGTCTAAATGATGGCGTCATGGAAGATCCCACCTTCCATAACCAAATGGTGTGGTAGTATCTACTTCTCAAATGTGAGGAATAATAAGCAATCAAATTTTTCCAAAAAATAAGATATTTGGGTTCAAAAAATGCCACGTGAATTAGCATTGCGAAAATAATGAATTAACCAAGGTTGACAAATATCTGGGCAACCGAGATGTCTTGTAGCAAATAATTAATAAGGTAAAAATGGAACCCGCAGTTACATATCAAATAACTATTAGGGAGAAAATAGAAAGGTAGTCAAGGTTATGCAATAAATAAAGTAACAAGAATATAAAAAATAGAGTTATAGAAAAGATAATCTTCATTACTTGCTATGAAACCCCGTCTAGAATTTCTACCCAATCTCACGTATCTTAAAGGTTTCTGCTAATTTTATTAGTTTTAGAAACCTAAGGCTCGGATACCATTTGTAATGACCTGAAGCCAAATGCCCATGGATTTCAAGCCAATGTTTATTTTAAAAAAAAAAAATCAAAACATGAGCATGGTCAAATCCTTAAAAAGCCAAATTCAGAGCATAACTAATTTTTCTAAATTTGATTATATCACTGAAATAAATCTTGCAGGACTTGGATCTGAAACTACATTGTCTAAATTAGGATATATCTGAAATTACTAAACAACTTCTCAGATCCAGATCTTCTAGCGTAATCTATATTCTTGCTTGTAACATTCAGCGCTCTCAACACATCCCCAAATAATCCAAGCAAGCAATAATTCAACATTATCAACTCCCAACAAAAAATAACAAACTCTAGCTAGCACTTGCTAAGTAAATAACCAATCTACACAACTACGGCATTTACAGTAAGCAGAATAATGACAGAGATGTCACTCAAAAAATTTTGGAATCACAAATTCACAAGGCACATCTTGTATTCATTTTTTTTCTTTAAAGTTTTCACACCCCTCGGCTGGACAAAATCCCGTCCAAGACACAATCTCACTCTTGGAAGGTCCCTTGCGAGCGCACTAGGCTACTTCGCAAAGAACATCAATCAAGTGCATGGGGTCCAGCTAGCTGTCTTCTAAAATGACAGTGCAATGGACGATCCCACCTTCCATGACCACATGGCTTGATAGTATCCACTCAATGCCATTCAAATATCAGCACAATCAATAGTGTCCAATTCCCAATTGCTTGATTCTCTTTGATACTGCCTCATATACAGATTAGGGATTAATGTTCAATCAATTCAAATTCAAACAAATTATGACTCTCAAACACATATCACTAAATGGAACAATCCAGACCCACTACGCACGTGATATTGTCTGCTTTGACTCATGGGATTTCAACCCAATCTTGTTACACAATTTTGAAAGGCCACATATTGGGTTAAGGTCAAAGTCACACATAAATGGACAGGATTAGGACTTGTATATTTTTGATGTGGGACTTATGCAACACTAAATACCCAATTCTTAAGAGTTTCTCCTGCCCTCTCTCTCTTAGGCCAATGCTTGCCAGACCCAACACCCTCAAAGAGGGGAGGCCACAAGTGTGACATACTCCCCCACTGGAAA
The DNA here is from genome assembly GCA_037013555.1 of Sextonia rubra. NCBI lineage: Eukaryota > Viridiplantae > Streptophyta > Magnoliopsida > Laurales > Lauraceae > Sextonia > Sextonia rubra. The sequence goes on from JASUAD010000001.1 coordinate 132,497,413, forward strand.
ATAAAGAGGTCCTCAGCTGATATCATTTGCACCGACCTGCCCCCACTACACATGATATTGTCATGAGATTCCAACCCAATCTTGCCATAAGGTTTTAAAAGGCCTCTGTGAGACCCCCAATTCATTTCATGAATCAAAAAGGAGTGCCTGTATTCAATCGTGACAATTCTAGGGACTAATTCTCACAAGATCAATTCATTCTCAAAAATGAATCATTCTTTGTATATCAAATAATGAATAAATCACCATGAGTTCATCCAGATAAATAATAAGGAAATGTTTCTCTTTTTTTTAAGCAGGAAATATTTCAATTAACATGTACTAACTAGAGTTGAAATCAAATCCAAATCATCAAATGTAGGAACAAGGACAGCAACTGGATCTATTAAATCCCTTCAAACCTATCCATATAATGCCTCTGATTGGATCAGTCGATCTTAATAACTTCCAATTGGGGTTCAATTACTCTAAACTGCTCGGGTATGCTGTCAAGAATATGAACAGTCCACCATTATGGACTGTCAACCACAAATTTACCCTCATGTATAATCAGCTGCCCATGCACCTATTCTCATGGACTGTCAACCATAAATTTACCCTCATGTATAATCAGCTGCCATGCACCTATTCTAATAACTTCCAATTGGGGTTCAATTACTCTAAACTGCTCAGGTATGCTGTCAAGAATATGAACAGTCCACCATTATGGACTGTCAACCATAAATTTACCCTCATGTATAATCAGCTGCCCATGCACCTAATCTCATGATCTCAGATACTCATCATACATGGTCAGGCATCATGACAGTCGATAGCTAGGGATTATTAATACGTAATAGTCCTGACACACAATCTGGTTAGTGTATATAATTCATATTTATAGACTTACGATGAACAGCCCCTAGATTCATACCGGCCATCATGTACAGTCCATATGCATGGGCAGCTTACCATGTACATTCCATTCTACTGTTAGATACGGTTACTGTATTACCATTAACAAGGAACAGTACATATTTGCTTTCAACCAGCATATGTCTTGAAACCCCTATAGGCAACATAGTACACTGGTTTGGATGAGTATTTGATAGAATCATAGCTGAACAAGATTCACTAGAAGTAGAAACAATGGAGAACAAATGTGAAACAGGCCTTATAAATTTAACACATGAATAGTATATTGTATAGTGAAAATCTTAGAGGAAAACTAGGGTTCCAAGTTAAAATAATCACAATTCATGGTTTATATCATGAGAGAATCAAAGAATAGTCTATGGTTAGTTCAGTCATTCCAAAAGAGGTGAAATTAGGGATTTTATTTAAACATGTATACACAATATCAAACAAAATTACTTAATATTCATTTGTAACTCCAATAGATAGTTGAGATATTTGTTTTGGATGCCCTTTCAGTTTGGCCTCGGAACATTCAGGATCTCACATTTAGAAAAAATTTAAAATTAATATTAAATTTTAAAATATGGTTTATACATTTAGTTTATTTTACTAATTCAACATTACTACCAAACAAATTCAACATCAATAGCAAATGAATGCAACATTGCATGTGTAATTGTGTATACGTATGCAGAAATGCAACAGATACAGCAGTTGATTAAAAAAAAAAAACAAGCAGCAGAAAAAAAAAAAAAAAGGCAGCAGCCCAGACCAGCCGCTGAAAAGAAAAGGAGAAAAAAGGTAGCCCTGCCCAGCTGGGCAGCAAACCCAGCCCAGCAGCTGAAAAAAAGGAAGGAAAAAGGCAGCCCAGCCTAGCCCAAAACGAAAAGGAGAGAAGAGAAGGATTATAAAATAAAGAATAAACAAGCAGCTGCAGTTGAAAAGGCAATTGTCGAAGAGGAAGAGGAACAGAAAGAGAAAACAAAAAGGCAGTTGCAAACTATAATACCCGGATACTTGTAAAAACCCAACGTATCCGTATCAAACTGATGCCAACATTGTATTGGCACCAAATACTGAACTAATACTTCTATGGTATAAGTTTTGCACATCCTACTAAGCAAGTCCATTATTTCATATAGTTCTCTAACTTCTAAACATAGAAAATGTTAGAAAGGGACATAAACAATAATAATTTCATTAATTCAAATGTAATATAAAGGAAAAATTAGGACACCTGCATCTGTATCTGTATCCTAGATTTCTAAAAGCTCGTATCCTTAATCCCCTTATCCATATCCGTGTCTGTGCCCATATCCTTATCGGGCATCATAGGCATGGATAGAAATATCGGCCGTAGTGCCCAAGGGCACTACGCTATATATGAAATAGCGCTGCTCACATGTGTAGTGGCCCGTAACGGCAGATACATTCCTGTAGCGGCTGCTACATTGTCGTGGCAGCCGCCACATTTCGGCCATGGTTAAAAAAAAAAAAAAGAAGCTAACCCTTTCATTCAGATGGAGGAAAAAGGAGTTGGAGGAAAAAGGAAAGGTGAGACAGTAGTAGCAACAATGAAGAAAAGAGCAGGAGCAGATAAAAAAAAAAAAGAGTACCTATAGCAACAGACATCCAATGGAGATTAGCAGCAGCAGGCAGACATCCACCTCTGAGGTATGTCGTCTTCTTTTTCCTCCTTCTTCCTTTTTCTTTCTTTTTTTTTCTTTTTTACACTTTTCGGCTGGAGATGAGGGGCATAGCAACAGCAGTGCCATCGGCAGCAGGCTGCATCATCTTCTTCTTTTTTTTTCTCTTTTTCCTTTCTCCCTCCTTTGCTTTCCCCCTTCTCAATCTCTCTTGATGTTGCTTCTGCTTTGGACGAAAACTAGGGAAACAATGCCCATACGACCCCTCTTTCATTTTATTAAAGGGTAGTTATGGGCCCCATGATGGGCCCTCCTGATGAAGGGCATAAATAGAAACTTAATGGGGCATTAAAAAAAGCATTCAAAAAACCATTAAAAGAACCATTACAAATGACTCGAAAAACCAATCCATTAAAAAAAAAGAACATTAAAAATCAGCAAAAAAAAATTCGAAAAATCATCCAATTTTTTTATTAAAAAAACTACTAAAAAGATCATTAAAAAATCATTCATACCTTTTTAACCATAGGTGGGCTCCATAATGAGGCCCAACTTTTAAAATAAAAAAATTCATGCCTTAGCCAAATAAACTTCATTCTAATTGAGAATAGCACCCAATTAAATTTTCACTCTTATTGAAAATAGACCCAATCAAAATAGGAAATTTCGATAGGTGGGCAGTGCGCACTACCAATTGAAAAATAGGGACCAGCGAAATTACAGATTAATAGGAAATAAAGCCTAGGCAAATTTCAATTTATTAAGAAATAGTGTCAAACCTAATTTCACCCTAATAAGACATAGGGCCTAGGATATTTTAATTCAAATATGAAATAAGGCCCTAATCAAATTTCACTTCAATTGAAAATTTCTCTCTCTCTCTCTCTCTCTAAATATATATATATCTGTAACTCTGAAATGTTATATTCAAAGCCTAAGGATGAGGACATTTTGATGACTCTGTTTGATTATAAACGTTTTGTTAGCTCTGAAACACAACAGTTTATCTTTCATTCTTAAATGTATCTTCATGAAATTTCTTTATGACATTTTTTTATAAGCCTTTTATTCGTTTCTAAGTTAGCATAACTAAATAACATGAATCCATATGAAAAAAATTGATCATCCGTATTCTTTTCAATTGATGCAGCGATACAAGATCTCATGCAATAAGAGGACCGCTACATACCCCTATATTAGTTAATTTTGCAAAACAAACATATATTCCATCATTTTCCAATATTTTGGATTTTCTGAAAGTTTTTCATATTTTTTGAAGACTTTTTCTAATCACGATGCTACGCCGCTACGTAGCGCCCGATACGCAGCGTTTTTTATCCTTGATCATAGGTTGCCAAGCTTGGAAGAAGACGAAGAAAAGAAGATAGGAGAAAAAAATGAAAAAACATAGAGCTGAGTGAGAATAGCAGCAGCTGGGTCGAGCACAACATCAGTTGGGTTGAGCACTCAAGCTGAGCAGCAGGAACAATAGCTGGCTTTGTTGTTACTCCATCGAATGAAGAGGCCTTTAGGTTATGGTTTCTTTACTTTTTACTTCTAAGTTAAAAAAATTACACTTAACCAGTTAGCCCCTTCAGGTTTTATTTTCCTATTTTAAGGCACTCTATACAATTGGGCCAAATTTAAGAAGTTCATCCAATTCCGCCAAAATCCTTCATTTCAGTTAACATCTCAAAAATTCGCCCATAGTTTCAAATTCTAGAATGAATTTTAATAGCAATGGTGTTTGTTTCGATAGAAGCACAAAACCAAAATTATTCGGAAATTTGGACAAACCGAACCAAATTTCTTAACACTGCCCCCATTACCTAAACCATCAGCCCTGATAAATCTAAGGGCTAAAGAAACTATGTTTAAACACTGTTCTAAAACCCAATTTATGGGGACTCATTCCTTCAATTAAGATAATGAAATATGGTACATGATAATATTGATTATGAGGTTCAGTTATAGGACTTTGTGTCTTATGGTCCTCGGCCATGGTGGTCCTCCCATCCTAGGGTTCAGCCATCTGGTAAGTCAATTTTCCCATTAATCTCATCATAAATCCCCATTATCCATTACTATTCATGGCTTTTTGATGAATCTAAGCACATAGGTGATTAGAGCATGAAAAAGAATCAAGGATCCTCATATTTGTGCTTGGTTACCCACTTAGATGGACCACAATTAGGGTTGTGTGATCTAGGTAAGGAAGGCTCCAGACTCCGGTTGATCACCCTTTTCCCTCTCTTCTTCTCTTTTCCTTTCTATTTCTCTTTCTCTCATTTCCTCTTCCATTCTTTCTACCAAAAGATTTTGGATGTGCGTGTGTGTGAAAAGCTCGAGCGTTGTTTTGGGTTATAAGTCTAGGTCACTCCTTTCTATTTGCAGTTTTTTCTAATGGGACCCTACTGCTTACCATTCTAAACCCACTAGGAGACCCTGTTCACTATTAGGGAAGCCTTATATCATAAGATGTTCTAGGTGACTCTATTATTTGTGCTAATAGTGCTCCCCACCACTAAAGTATACATGGAATCATTCTTCTAATGGATCCCTATAGCTGGCCACTCATGCATATTTCACCCAATTAATCATATTAGGTACAATAGTTAGGTTAAGAAAACTATCAGTGGGTACTCCTATCTTGTAATGCATGTCATATTTATTTTACAATTAAATCCTCCATGTGATTGGTAACCTTAATTATCAATTAACTACATAAAACATATAATGAAGATATGAGCTGTGGGGCATAATCGAATACATGGAATGAACCAATTGCTCTAAGTTAAACAAATTGGGACCGAAGTTTTATGAAACCCTAGCACTCCTATTAATTGTAATTTAATAGTAATACTATTAAACCAAAACAATAACCACTATTAACCAATTGCCCTTTTGATGCAAAAAAAAAAAAAAAAAAGGATAGGGGACAATTAGAAATTAACCACCACCACCACCATCATTATGCTGCTAATAAGGACACAAAAAATCAATGCTACATGAAAGATCTGGAGAGCAAAGGGTATGGAACCCTATCTTGAGGAGAAATCTCAAGAACAATAAAGTGGATCAATATAATTCCTTTCTAACTTGCATTAGTGTGGTCCATATTCCAGAATGAGTTTACGAAAGAAGATGGAATGCCTCCAAAGATGGCTCTCTCTCTCTCTGTCTCCTCCTTTGCGGCCATTAATAGAAGGTATGCGTTGAGGAGTTTGGTGGGAAATATTTGGAAGCTCACGGCCCCTCCAAGAGTAGTTGTTGTCTTTGAACAGTTAGCGCTTCAGAAGAGAATTCTTAAAATGAATAATTTAAGGCGGAGAGGGAAGATGGCCAACAAATGTCCTATGTGTTTGTGTGAAAAAGAGTCGAATGATCATCTTCTTCTGAACTGTAGGATGGATCATTTGTTATGGTCATCAGTGGAAGGTTGGTTTGGGGGTAGCTGGATGTTTACAAATTGCATTCTTGGTTTTTCCTTTCATGGAAAAGCCCATCAATGTCACTAAGAGGAAAGTAGATGTGGATATTGTATTTTTTTGTGGAAACCTGAATTATTTGGGAAAAAAAAAAAGAAATCCAACAAGCTTTGAGGGGTTGCTATAGATGAAAGCATCCTAAAGGAGGGAATCAAGTTTACTGTTAACCCTTGGGTGATGTCAAACAGCTCTTTCAAGGGCTATTCTATAGACAAAATTGTTAGGAATTGGAAAGAAGTGGCATCCCTATGTTAGAGGTGCTTGTTTTGATTACAATGTTTTGTTGGTTTCGAACGTTGTCTTTGTTTTGTACATTGATGTAGTTTTGTTTGAGTGTTCTTTCGTTTTGTGGTGTAAGTTGGTCAATACAACTCTCTTGTACTGATTGCTTTTAATGAAAGTTAGCATTAAAAAAATCATCATCATCATCAAAGTGTTGCCCCAACATGAATTTTGTTTTTCCATTTCGATCTATACTGAGCCAAATCCTCAGATAGGTTGCACTTTCTCAAATCTATTTTAACTACTTCCATCCACGTCTTCTTTAGCCTACCCCTTCTACAACTAACAAAATTAGTCAATGTTGATCTAACCTAATTGCACTGCAAAAAATCATAAAAACCTTAAGTAATTAAATATAATCAAGTTATGGGCTTAGGGTCCTCACATTCTCCCCCACTTAAAGTAATTTGGTCTTCCATATTTACCTAAAGCGGGTACTCATAAATTACATTATCCCCCACTTAAGGAAATTTGGTCCACCAAATTTCTAAGGATCATGGAGAACATACTAGCATTTGAATTACGCATGCTTAAGAGAACAATATCTTTCGAGATCCTAATTGAGATTTACCTTTTTCAAAACAAGTAATAGGTCAGTCAAGAATTTCAACATCACTTTTGGGTAATAAAAAGACTAGGTTGAAACATAATGCTTCAATTCGTAGTTAGATAATAATAATGCCATCACAATAGTCAAGGTTGGAGAAACAAAGCAATCAAATTCAAAAACATGATTACCATGTTAGAACGATTTCTTTTTAATAGTATGTTGGATTGAAATATTGAAAATATAATGGTAAAATAGTGTTGAGAATAACAAAACCCAAAATATAACCAATTAAATAACAAAACAAGATATTCTAAATTTGAAGGAATAAGACGATCACATATCATTATAAGTTTGCATCAGGGGTTAGACTTAAAGCCTTATTTCTTTGCACTGATTATGGATGAGTTAACTACCTATATTCAAAAGGAGGTACCTTGGTATATATTGTTTGTAGATGATATCATGTTGATGATGAATTAAGAGATGGTGTAAATGCAAAACTCAAGAGATGACGGGAGGCTTTAAAATCTAAAGGCTTTAAAATAAGTCATACATAGATAGAATATATGGAGTGTAACTTCAGTGGACATATACAAAGAGCTAAAATATTGCGAGAATTGAAGCCCCGGAGATACCACATACAGATTCTTTCTCATACCTTGGCTCAATAATTAGTAAGGATGGAGAGATTGATAAACATGTTGTACATAGGATAAAAGCGGGATGACTAGACTTACTTCTAAAGTGCTTTGTGACAAACGAATGCCAACAAAATTGAAGAAAAAATTTTACAGGACAGTGATTAAACCAGCTATGACCTATGGGGCAAAATGTTGGCTAATAAAAAAGCAACATATCCATAAAATGAAGGTGGTAGAGATGAAAATGTTAAGGTGGATGTGTGGTAAAATAAGGAAATATAAAATTAGAAATGAGCGCTTACGAGAGCATTTATGGATAACATCAATAGGAGATAAGCTTAGAGAAACTTGTTTGAGATAGTTTGGGCACGTTAAACAAAGGTCAGTGATGGTGCCAGTGAGAAAAAATTTAGCTATATAGGTGGATTGTCTACCACAGGGAAGGGTTAGGCCGAAGAAGGGGTGGATGGAGGTAATAAAATCAGATTTGAAGAGGTTTAACTTATTTGAGGATTTGGCTTATAATAGGTCAGTTTTAAGAAATAGAATTCATATAGTCGACCCCAACATAGTTCGGACATGGCTTAGATGATGATCAAATTTTTGAAAAATTCAACATATCTAGGTTCAAAAAATGTCTTGTACATTAGCATTGTGAAAACAATGAATTAATCAAAATCAACAACCATCAGGGCGATCGAGTTGTCAGCTAGCAAATAAAAAACAAGGTATATGGTACTCACAGTTAAATATCCAAATAGCTATTAGGGAGAAAATAGCAAGGTATTAAAGGTTATGCAATGCTTAGAGTGACAAGAATACAAAACATAGACTCAAAAAAGACAATCTTCCTCACTGGACTTGCAATGAATCCTTTTTCTAATATTTCAAACCCACTACACCATGTGTCCTAATGGCTTGTCCTACTTTTTTAAGGTTTAGAAACCTAAGGCTCCGATGCTTATGATGGACGGATACTTCAAAATGAGTAATATATCGTGTCGTATTGTATCAGATACTTCATTTTTTATGTGTTAAATCCGTGTCTGTGCCATGTGCATGGCGTGTCCATGCCGTATCTAGGCATCATAGTCCAATGCCATTTGTAATGACCGAAAACCTGGTGGCCTTGGATTTTGTGCCAATATTTTTTAAATAATTCAAAACGAGAGCATGGGTTCAATCCATATAATGCAAAATTGAAAGCATAACTAATATTTCTAATAGAAATATATTTTGTAGGACTAAATCTCAAATCCAAAGCTACTAGTGAAATCCCTAATACAACATGTAACACTTGCGCTCTCACCACATCCCTAAATAATCCAAGCAAGTAATCATTCAACATTATCACTCTTGATGAACATTCATAAATTCCATATGCTCTAGCTAAGTAAATAATCAATCTCCACAACTACAGCTTTTAGATTAAGCAAAATAACTGTAGACATTTAACAATAATCTAGAAAAAAGAGCAATAATTCACAGATCAGGACATTTGGTCATATTCAAAGTACATGTTCAAAGTTCAACCACATTAAGGAATTCCATTCAATGGTTCAAAGATGTCGTGAAAAAAAATTCAGGAATCACAAATTCACACATCCAAGACTTTAGGCACATCTTGTCCGCATGTTCTTTTCTTTTAATGCCCCTTGGCTAGGCAACATCCCACCATGGACATGACTTTGATCCTGGAAGACCCTTTGCAAAACTCCACTGGAAACACCAGTCAAGTGCATAAACCTAGCCAGTTTTCTCTTTCAATGATGGGGCAACAGAAGATTCCACCTTCCATGCCTGAATGGCTTGATAGCATCCACTACCCAATTGCCCAATTCTCCTAGATAGTGCTTTAGATAACGGATTATGGATTCATCTCAACCAACTTAAAATCAAACTGACTATGACACTCAAGAACATGACACTAACGCTATGCCTTAATGGCTTGATAGTATCCACTACCCAATTGCCCGATTCTCCTGGATAGTGCTTTAGATAATGGATTATGGAGTCATCTCAATTGATTCAAAATCAATCTGACTACGACTTTCAAGCACATAACACTAAATAAGTTCATAAATCATATAGCGATGCCCGTATTCAATCCATGAAAGTTCCCTGGACTAATTCTCACAAGAGTAATTCATTATTGTAATCATTCTTTGTATATCAACAAGCAACAATAAGAGAAAAAAAATGTATCAATAAATATTGTACAAATCCTTGGAGGATCTCATATCTTTTGCGGGTTCTTAGAATCAAACTAAGAGATCCATTACATATCCCAATTAATTACACCAGCTAGCAGACTTAACACACAACAACCTACAATTAAGTTATGAATAAATTATATCCTAAGTTAATCCAATCAACTCATAAGCAACACCATATATCAATTAGCATCTAGTAACTAGAGTTAAAACCAAATCCTATAATAGACCTAACCCAAATCATCAAAAGTAGGCACTAGGGCAGAAATTGGATTAGATCCAATCCCTTCAAACCAATCCATACAATGTCGCCAGTATGATGCAAGACAGATCCAAGATCTAGCCTGGCATTGATGGACCACTTTGATGAACCCACTTGATCCATTATCTCCTCAAGATCAGGGATCCCTATTCTTAATTAGATAGTTTTAATTAATTATGTATTAACATTAGAAATTGCTTAATTTATTTTAGTAAGCCATGATTGTTTAGAGATAGTCTTTCCTATTTTAGAAATAGTCACTCCTATATAAGGAGAAGCCTTTTATTGTAATAAAGATGCTTATTTTTCAATAAATTAAAGTTTTCTTTTAAGATTTATCTCTTTTATGGTATTTTTTCTCTTGTGAGGATGCCCTAGGGGCTGAAATTCATATCTGGATTCGAATAATCCTTCGAAAGATTGTTCTACGATCGATTGGAGATCCGGGGTGCGCCACTTTGTTTTCAAAGCCCAGATTCGGTCGCCTAAAGCCCTCTGTCGCTTCCGGACTTTGTCACTCCATTGTTGCATCCACTTGTGAAACCTCCACCCCCACCGATGCCTTAGCAGCCCCTTCCAAGGTGTCGTGATCATCAAACTCCTCCAACCCCATCACCCGAAGGCCTAAACCCATCTACCATCCCACCCATCAACCCCTTTGCTTTAGCTGTCCTCTTACACCACCACCTCCATTCAAACTCCTGATCGCAGCCATCCATACCCACAACCAGTAGAGAAAAACAAAAAGAAAAGAAAAAAGAGCAAAAGAAGCAGAGGAAAGAGAGAGAGAGAGGCGCACCTAGCACCACGAACTGCCACACTACCACTACAGCATCATGTCGATTGCCTGTCATCGTGGATCGTCATCGTTGCCAACTTCATTGCACTAGCAGCGAACACCAGCCCCGCTTCCACCATCCCCTCATTGCAACCATCACCGCCATAGTCAATCCTCGCTTGCCCTACGGTCACTAGCTTGGCATCAACCCATCTCATCTTGTCGACATAGAAGTTCAGAGAAAAAGGGGATTTCTACGCCTTTCATCTAATCTGGGCACGAAGCACAAGAAAGGTCGCGGAATTGGGTTGGGTAAACCCAACCCAAGCCTAACATTTGACCCCTTTAGTACTAGTTCAATTGCAGCCTGATCCAGTACAAAGAAGCCAACGACAGATTGCTGATACCTTAGGTGATGTTTGCGTAATGTCAGCATCTAGTCAAATAGGGATTTGACCAAAATCAACAACAGAAACTTGTTTTCGCGATATCGAGGCCATCCTGACTCTGATTTCAGATCTGTTTGATCCTGTATGCTTGTTTTGAAGAGATCTACACAACAAGTCAGATTGATTTATTTTTTACAAAAAAAAAAGCATTATTTTAGAAGTCTTTCATATGGAATTGGAAGAAGAGCTATCATTGCAATTTCATCGCACTGTGTTTAGTGAGACATATTGAATTACATATGGACAATGGTATGTTGATAATAAAGTCTACTTTGATCAATTTCTAAATTTGAGACAAGGCAATTTATCAATTCTTGATTACGATGCTGCATATTATGTGGATTAGATGAAATTGATAAACATGATGGCACTATCTTTATTGGAGGTTTGAACCCAAGCATACGGAAGAATATAAGAGTTTGCACAAACATATATGAAACATTTGGAGAAGCAATTCGTGTTGAGCATTTGATAAATCGCTATCATCTTTGAACAACAAAATTGCAAAAAGAAAAATCTCAACAAATTACTGAAGCTCATGTTGTTAAAGTCATTGTAAAGGATGTCAAAGCTGATCTTGTGCAATTCAAAACAAGTAGAATCTGATCAAGATAGTGTTAATCTAGGGCCACAAAGAGTAGAGGAAGAACAAAAACAAGTGCACATTAAAGAATTTGATCACACGGAGAAGCAGATATTAAAGACATTGATCGGAAGAATATAAGAGTCTGCACAAACATATATGAAGCATTTGGAGAAGCGATTCGTGTTGAGCATTTGATAAATCGCTATCATCTTTGAACAACAAAATTGCAAAAAAAAAAATCTCAACAAATTACTGAAGCTCATGTTGTTAAAGTCGTTGTAGAGGATGTCAAAACTGATCTTGTGCAAAATTCAAAACAAGTAGAATCTGATCAAGATTGTGTTAATCTAGGGCCACAAGGAGTAGAGGAAGACCAAAAACAAGTGCACATTGAAGAATTTGATCAAGAGGCTTCAAAAGAAGAACACGGAGAAGCAGATATTAAAGACATTGATCGGTTTAGTGATAGTATTAAACATCCAAGAGAATTGATTGTCCCTCCACTTCCATAAATTCCAATTAGGTCATCAACAGTGAAATCCATTGTTCCAATTGTCTTACAAGCAGTTCAAGTTGTTGAAGTTCCCCACATTGACTTCATATTCAGAGATCACATATGGATATTTGACAATCAACAATTAAAGCATCTCCTAGTACGTGCACACATTTGAACTCCATGCAGAGAAACGGTCAAGAACATTCGGATCTACTTTTACATGGAGAAAAAAGAATACAGCAAATTTTCATGCCATGTCATCCAAATGAAGATCTACAGAAAAGGCAAAAGTTTGTGCGATTGATTTTTGACCCGGAGGATGTTTCCCTCACCTTGCTATCGAACTCCTCCTGGCATTTCTTAGGTTGGCAAACTCGTCAGAGTAGAGTTTTTCCAAACCGGAGAGAGCTAATGCAGGCCAGATCCAAGATCTAGCCCGGCATTGATGGGTCACTTTGATGGCCCCACTTGATCCATGATCTCCTCAAGATCAGGGATCCTCATCCTTAGGTAGATAGTTTTAATTAATTATGCATTGAGATTAGAACTTGCTTAATTTATTTTTGTAAGTCATGATTGTTTAGAGATAGTCCTTCCTAGTTAAGAAATAGTCACTCCTATATACGGAGGAGCCTTTTTTTGCAATGACGATACTTATTTTTCAATAAATTAAAGTTTTCTTTTAAGATTTATCTCTTTTATGGTATTTTTCCTCTTGTAAGGGTGCCCTAGGGGCTGGAATCCATATATGGATTCGAACAATCTTTCGGGAGATTGTTCTACAATTCATTGGAGATCCGGGGCTGCGCCACAGTAGGATCAGCCAGCCCTAATAACCTACAATTGCGGTTCAGTTATTCTGAATTGTTCTTGTTTGCTGAAAGGACCACCATTATGGACAGTCGACCATAGATTCACCCTTATGTATAATTGGCCACCGTGTACAGTCCAGTCTCATGGAATGTTGAAAATATATTCATTATAAATGGTTGGTCATCATGGCAGTCCACGGCTGGGGACTGTTAATACGTAACAGTCCTTATATGCAATCTGGCTAGTGTATATAATTCGGGTTTATGGACTGTTATGATGAATAGCCCCTGTACTGATACAGGTCAGCTTGTACAGTCCCTATTCATGAGCTGCTGAGTGCTGACTATTCCCAGACCATTCAGGTGTTAGATACTGTTACTGTTCACAGAGTGTGAGAGTTTGTGTGAATTTCACGTGTTTGTGAGAGTCTGAGTGTGGTTTCGGGGTTATTTTTATAATGTGAGTCTCAGTCCTACCTTCTAATTTAGAGTTCTATCTTTAATGAGACCCTATTAGCCACTATTCTAGTCCCAGTAGGAAAAGAAAGCCCATCAGAAGTTCTGGCCAACTGTATTATTTGTGTCAACAGTTGTCCCCACCACTTAAGTATATGTGGATCCACCATTCTCATGAATCCCAGCAGCTGGCCACTAAATTCATGCCTATTTCACTCATTAATCAAATTAGTTATTATAGTTAGGTTAAGACTATTATAAGTGGGTCCTACCTAGTAATGCATGTCCTAGTTACTTCTGCAATTAAAACCTCCATGTAATCTTAATTTTAATTAACTACATAATGCATATTATGGAGATATGAGTTGTAGGGCGTAATGCAATGCATGGAACAAACCAATTGCCCTAAGTTAAACAATTGGGATTGAAATTACAGGAAAACCAACCAATCTTATTAGTTTTTAATTTAATGGTAATTACTATTGAGCCCAAATGACAAGCACTATTAACAAAAAAGACCAAATAGCGTTTATATAAATAATGCATGGGTGTTGCCATGGATGAAATCAACCTATAAGTGAGACCTACACATTCTAACTAATTCTTATTTAACAGAGATTACTGTTATGCCCTTATTTTGAAAAATTACATTGTAATCCCATAGTCATGGCATAATTTGAAATTAGCCACAAGGCACAAAATTAGACAATGCATGGTATATGTATGCCTAGATTGAAAAGAGCAATGCCCACTACAAAGACGCTGCTGAAAGACGTCCTCATCACATGGTATCTGACAAAGGTGATTTTGTGTGGGTATATCTAAGGACAGAGCATTTTAACCATTGGCACCTACCACATGTTGAAGCAATGCAAGAATAGGCTGCCTTGCCAAGTGCTCAAAAATATCATCAACAACAACTATCAAATAAAGGTTCCAAGCAGCATCAATATTACAACGTCCTCAACGTGGATGATACAGATGGTCTTGAAGACCAAGTGATTGAGTAGGCTTTGCCATTCATGGAGCCCATATACATTCAATCTAACAGAGTCCAAACCCATGTGTGGAGGTTACAACTAGATTAAGGAAGCCCAAAACAGCCCACAAATGCTAAGATATTACTCACACAGGGAGTTGTCTTTCTATTCCAATACACCACAGGGTGAACTTTCCAAAGAAGATAAAAGCTCAATTCAAATGACAGTGAATGGGGGGCTGACCAACTGAGTATCTTGGGCTGAATATTGCAGGACCTAATCGGGTCCAAATTTACTATAGCCAACCAACACCACCCCCCCCCCCCCCCCCCCCCCCCCCCCCGGTTCACCCAAGGCACAAGGCTAGGAAGCAGGCCCATGTTCCAAATCAATGGGTGATGCAAGCCCTAGGGTTAGGGCTCACGGGAAGTGCCGAAGCACTTGTCCAGGCACTTCAACTTGTCTCCAAAGGGACTTTACACGAGGACACACCACAATGAAGAAAAACCCAAACCAATTCATCAACACTAAAAATCACATGTCTACAATGCCATATAACTAATAAAAGAAAACATAGGACTATGTAACCTAGTTAATCTAGGAAACTAAATAATATGGGAAACCTAATCCTAATTATAACCCATTAAATAAAATTAAAACTTTAATTACAGATAATTAATGAATAAAAATCCTAAATCTACTTAGATGTTACACATGTGGCCATTGAGTCAATCCTGCATCAATGGGCCATGTGGGACCCGAGATAATTCTCCTACAGGCTGCAAGGGTCTAGGCTCGGCACTATTTTCGATAACTTCCTGGATTTCTGATTTTCTTTCAAATAAGTTGTGCTTTTCCACTAGGGATCTTAAATTATGTTAAGTAGTGATTGGAAGCAGAGATTATGGGATTGAATGCTTGTATTTAGGAGAATTAGGGTTTATAAGCATTGTGTGAGGTTTGAATGTTAATGGCATGCATAATGCACTGTTATTTTACCATTCACTGAGGTTCTACACCTAACCCTGGATGCTCTCTATGGGCTCTCTTATCATCTTTCTTTGATTCTGAGTACTTGTGACAAAGATCCACACAAGTAATGTGGTTTGATTGATCCAGCTCTAGCCTTTGGAAAAACCCATCAATAGTGCAACAGTCGTAGTTACATTGACATTGCAGTCTTTTTTTTCTTTTCTTTTCTTTTTTTACAGTTCGTTTACTATCATTGATATCCGTGACTGCATCAACACTTGACCCCAATAACAGTCCATGCCAACATTGAAATTCGCCACAATAAATAGGCTCAACAAAGAGATAATGAATGCCTAAATGCTGTAGAAGCTAATGTAACCAGACAATCCATCAAAAAATTTGAGTGATTGCTACATATTTTAGCATTAGACAGAAAACAACATGGGCTTGTGCTTCAATTTCCAAGAGAGAGAGGCAACATGGACTTGTGATGTCCCAACTTTACCGAGACAAGAAACTGCCAAGAACAAGAGCTGTCACTGTGAATGCAGGACTAGCGTACAACAAAATTTAATATTCCATTCAAGTGGTTATTCAAACCTTCTCATCAGAACCGAACACATTAAGGGCCTGCTTGGGTCCATAGAATACATAGGAAAATAAACAGAGGAACTCAAGGACAAATGAAGGAAGGGGAGCACTATGTAATGGTCATTCCTCAATATCCACAATTGATTCTTCATTTTTAACCACCTATAGAAATACAGGTCTTAAAATTCCTAGGAATTCAATAACATGAAATAAACAGGACCTTAAGTATTTTTGAAGCAAATGTTACTTGTCTAAGAAAGAAGATATCCATGAGAAAAGCACACCACTTTGGCTCGAAAAAGTGACACATAAACCTTAATGCTCATTAGTCAAATGCTAACGCATCGAAAAGGCTGAGAGAAGGAAGTATAAATTGCATTTTAAAAAATCCATAAAGCTCTTCCCTCCATTTAGATCCCACACTAACTCATTTCATTTTTTTTTTATTTTTTTCTTGATTTATCTGTATTTCATTTCCGTATTCCTTATCATTCTAACCGACTCTGCACTAAAGTAACCCCTACACATGTAGGACCATTCAGAATTTTTTCTAACAGAAAGATAAAGTGAATAGATAATGAGGTGACATAATAAAATTCCATGAAATCACTCATCAAACACAGGACTATCGGAAATAACCCATGCGTGAACATAAACAAGCACACAAGAGAATAACCAAATGTAATTGAATCAAACAAATTCTTACAGATCTTAACCCAACTTCCTCCAATACCTGAAGATTCAAAAAACAGAGCAATCCACAACATGTCAAATCAGGTCCTAATTCTTATATAGAATATTTACTCAAAATCCATAGATAAAAGCACCATACAGATATAGGTGAAACCCTATCCATAGGTATTTCAATTTCTACCTAAAATACAAAACTTTAAGCGACAATTTCTTTACGGATATGGAAATTAGGAAACCAGGGAAGTGTGAATAGATCCAGCACTAAAGAAATAGTCATGAGGTAGTAAAATGAATCCAAGAAGTGAAGAGGAAAGTGATGCAGGACAAACCCGTGGTCCCTCACGTCGACCCGCCTTAGGGCCTAGCCCACCTATCTTAGTCTATTTAGGATTTTATTTTCTTATTTATGTTTTAATTTGTGGATGTTTCAATCCTAGCCAATAGTGTTTTTGATAGCCCCAAATGAGTTTTAGGTTTTATTCTTTTCTATATAAGTGATGTAAAGCCTTTTGGCTCCTCAACTAGAGTTATTAATGATTAATGAAAGCTTTGGGATCTTCCCCAAGTCTTCTTGGAGTTGTCCTCCAACTCTCTAATGCCTCCAGATCGGATTTTAGTGAGATCCCAATCTCTAACGCCTCTTAATCAGAGTTTGGAGAGAGCCCAACTTTTCCCTCTATCTTCATCTTCTACCTTGCTCACCCCACGTCATCCCCTCCGTTCTGCATTAGAAACATATGGCAGAGAAGGAAAATCAACGAAATTCTTACAAAATGGACACATTGTTTGGGTGAAGGAAACCCTAGCAATGAATAGCCAAGAGAGAGAGAAGAATTGTCAAATTTCATGAAGAGGATGCTTGGTTTGGTCAACAAGGAAACCCTACCAAGTGCTATGATCGCAAAACCATGGAATTTTTCCATTCCCTTCCATTTTATGGAGGACTAATACATTTTGTAAATGCGCTGGATTTTCTGCAAAAAGGGGAGTCCGAAGCCCCCACTCACCATAGGAAGAGAAAATCCTTGTCTGACTTTTCCGTATAATACAATTAAGTTTTCAGTGAAAAAATGGCTACATAACATGTCCGAAAATGAATGATATAGAAAAATTATATGGTGGATGCAGTCGTTGCTTTATATGACATGAGAAATAAGGAAAACAACATCAACATTGCATAGAACTAGCACATCCTTGCACTTAGAAACATACTTCAATATCACACAGCTACAGCTTACAGCCCCATCATATCCATCTTAGCCATTCCTAACAGAAAGCTCTTTGAGCAGTTTATACAGTTGTTCCTCTACAAGTCCAAAGCCCCTCTATGCAACGGATTCGTTTATTCAAAACTAGACAAAAGAAATGGAGAAATTCAACACACATTTCTATATTCTTTTATTCTTTTGTCTTGCACTAGAAATATATGAAGAAACCCACCCTAACACTTAAGATTCAACAAGACAGCGATGGGTATTTCAGAGAGAAAGAAAAAAATAAATAGAAAGAAGAATAATAGATTTGTCTAGAGTTGAATCAGTTAAAAAGAAGAAGAATAGAATTGTCTTATGTTGAATTAGTTGATTAGAAGAAAGAACAAACTCTAAAACATTAAAAAGGCATTTTGTAAGAGAAAGCCTACTCTTTCACCTTCATATTTCTTCGTGCATGATATCGTTTTAAAGGAAGCATGCTTGAAACTTAAATCAACTTCAAGAGCAATACCTAAGCTTGCGCAAATTGATTGAAATCTTCTTGCAGGTAGATCAGCCACATTAAATGTACCTAAGTAGATAGAAGTTGCATGAGAAAACAGATGCAATAAGAGAGTTTTTTAAATATATATAAAGATAAATGGAGAGACAAAGCTAGAAGTAGAAAGACTAACCATCAATCTCTAGGTCAACAAGCTTGTTCTTTCTCCAACTCCAAGTCGCCTACAATAACATGAGGGATGTTTTGTATCTTATCCCAATCCTCGCCTGTATTACTCCCACACCGTTGTTCTAATATAGGACACTCAAAGATGGATAAGAATTTGAGTGTAGTGAGGCTTTTTAGCTCTTTTGGCAAGCATGCCAACTGAGGGCAATCTTCAATGGATAGATCTCTAAGTGACATTAGACTTCCAAACTTGTCTGGGAGACTATTCAAACTTGGGCAATTCATTAATTTAAGAACTTGGAGGCTGGGAAGGAAAGACAACTCAATGGGGAAAGCTCCCGACCTATTGCACCCTTTTATTTTCAGCTTTTGAATAGAAGAGATCTGACGAAGCCCTCTAGTTAAAGAGATTAGTGCCTCAAAAGAATCAACGGTTAGTTCAAGAAGAGAGGTCAAGTATCTCATCCCATCCTCACGTGGAAATGACAAAAGATCGCACTTCATTAGGCTCAAACACTGTAAATTTGAAAGTTTTTGCAGTCCCACGTGTATTTTAAGCCCCAAGCAATCTCTGATTTTCAATGATTGCAACATCTCTCCACATGGAGAAGAGAGAGTATTAGAATCCCCAAAATATGGAAAGCATGTTACTTCGGTCAGCATTGGGCAGTTGTAAATTTTCAACCTGATAAGCCTAAGGAAAACCTGCCCACTCCTCCCTCCGGACCATGTTTTCAATTTCTCCATGCCACTAATAGTAAGTTCTTCTAATGATGCAAATTGTCGAGAGGCATCATTGCCATAGAACTCATCACCAATGTATTCCACATTCTTCAATCCAAAAATTTCTAGAACTTTGAGCAAGGGTAGTAGGCCAAGAGGTGGCAACTGATGCAAACTCCAACATTCGGATAAGTTGATTTTCTCTAACTTAGTGAGAGTTGGATTTATCATCCAACTTGGAAAACAGATGCCCTCGTAGTTTGATATACTCAACAACTCCAGATTTCTATGTGGTTGGAGGCCTTGGAGTACCTTCTCTTCAACTTCTACTTCATCACTTCCCAAGTTCTTAGCATTATCCGCCCAATCCAGTATAAGAGAAGTAAGATTTGACTTATTGATGAGATTAGCAAGCTGAGCATCAACTGGATCTGTTATATTCTCAAGATTCTCGATTCTCAGCCTTCCTCTGATGTTTAGATCTTTCAACTCCCTAATTGCACTACACCCAATTTTCTTGCCCACTACGAAACGAGTCAATTCTTGGAGACTTGTTAACTCTGCCATTTGTGGAGGCATGTGATCTAGTGCCCAGCAACCTCTTATGTCTAAATATCTGAGGTTGGTCAAGCGCCTCATGTTAATGGGCAGCTGAGATAGATTTTGACACTTTATTAGTATAAGAGACTGGACATAGAAAAGGCTAGTCAAAGATTCAGGTAAGGTTTTAATATTAGAGCCACTGAGGTCTATGTACCTTACATGTTGAAGTGACCTCAACAGTTGGTTAATGGCAGGCTCTTCAAAAGTATTTAAATCTATTGCCCGGGCAGAAGCAAACTGTCCCACGTCAGCAGCCAAATTCAGCAAATTGCCAAAATTGATGAATGTACGCAGCCCTTTGGCTTTGGATAGGGAGGCATGAAGCATTTCTGCTGATGTTAACTGAAAAGAAACATGGCAAAGCCTTTTGGAAATCTCCACTGATCTGCCTTCTTCAAAAACACAGCATTCGTTTCTCATAATAGATCGTGCTAGATCATGCACAAGATCATGCATTTTGAAGACAGTGATCATATTCATTAACGAAATCCTTTTTTCATAAAAACCGTCTGATTTTGTAGCAACTTCTTGGAAGAAATACTTCGTGACTAGTTCATCGAAAATCTTACTGCCAATGTCCTCTAACTGCCTCCCACTTTTCAAAGGAATAAAACCATTTGCCATCCATAACCGGATAAGTTTGTTCTTTTCAATTTGATAGCCTTTCTGAAAAATAGCACAAAACGCAAAACATTGCTTTACATGTGGTTGTAGATGGTTATAGCTCAACCTCAAGGCAGGAAGTATCCCACTACCACTTGCTTCTTTCCAAATTTCACTGTCTCTGACGGAAGCCCATTCTTGTTTACTTTTCATGGAATACAAAAGGCGTCCTAGGGTTAGGACCGCAAGCGGATTGCCATTGCATTTCTTCAGAATCTCACTCCCAATCAGCACCAAGTCCGGATATTGTGTGACTTGCTCTCTTGGACATCCAAACGCTGCTGTATAAAAGATAGATTGGCAGTGATCATCTGACAAACCCTCTAAAACAATTGGGTCAACCGTGCTCATCATGGATGCAGCGATTTCAAAGCGAGTGGTTACAACAATTCTACTTCCTCTTCCTCCGTGTACCAATAGTGTTTTAATTCTTTCCCACTCGAAAGCATTTTCGTTCCAAACATCATCCAATACGAGCAGAAACCTCTTATCACTCAGCTCTTTAAGAAAGAGTTGCTGTAATTTCTCTTCATCCAAGACTCTTGGATTATCCCCTGTTGCTCTATAAATGATATCATTTAGAACCCTTAAAAAATCAAAATCATCGGACACATATACCCACATTTTCATCTGAAAATGATTCTGCACTTGTTCATCATTGTAGGCAAGCTGAGCGAGCGTTGTTTTGCCAATACCTCCCATGCCCGCAATTGAAATGACAGAAACAGAAGAATTTGATGACAGAAGAAAATCTAACAGCTTCCTTTTCTCTTCTTCTCTTCCAACTACCTCAGATTTGACTACCATTGATGAGCTCTGCCTCTCCTTCCTAAACTCGCTCTGCCGGTTCATCACTGCCTTTATCAATTCAAATTTATCACACTCCTCCTTAATGGCTTGGAGCCTATCGTTGAGCACTTTCAGTGTCAAGGTCATTTTTGTATGATATAAAATTGAGCGTGGCTTCTTTCGAGGAGGCAAGCTCCTCCTCTGATCTTCGATGTCATACTCTTCCAATAAGTCCTCAGCGTAGTACGCAGCTTCTTTGATCATTTCCAGTAATTCCATCACCTTTGGATCTATCACCGGGCACCGTTCTGCTATTTCAATGAAACCACAAATTTCCCATAGGAAACGCTTAGTCCTCCACAACTCCCTCTCATCGATCAATAAATCTGAAAAGTAGGAGAGAAACTCCTCCCATACTTCTCCAAGGCATTTTAAAGCATTCATTTTTTTTGGCTCCTGCTTCCAACTTTTCCGAGGCACTGCAAGAAAGACACAAGGCCTCACGGTTAAAACGTCAAGGTTATTGGGCGGCACCGAAAAAATGTCCAAAATATAAAATATCAGTTGTACAAGGCAATCAAAAAAAAAAAAAAAAGATGAGATTGTAAAGCAATTACGATTGGCAGACTGTTACGAACCTGAAACTCCTCTCCGACAAATCCAAGGAGAGTTTCGGCAGTGAAATCTTCGTCGTAGAGAAGAGAAGGAAATGAGAGCGTAAGAGTAGCTTCGATTGGGGATTTGGAACGGCGAGAGCAAGGAAAGCGAAATAAAAAGAGAGGGTTTTGTTGAGACTAATTCACAATGGTTTTTGCCTTTGCTGTGAGGGTTTTTTTATAGTAAACGTAGAGACGTTTCTTCACGCGCCCACTCTTTCCATTTTCGGTTGCAAAGGTGAGCTGTACACGAACCGTCGCTGAAATCAGGCCATCCAATGATAGGGCCACGTGATCCTTGGATTCGGCGAAATGGTGATATGGGTTAGCCATCCGATATCTTCATCAAAGGCACCGAATCCAATCAGATGGCAATCCACGAAAAAAAATGAACATCAGACATGCATTCCATAAAAAACCTGAGAAAGAGAACCAGACAAAAGAAGAAGAAAAAGGAAATCAAAAGACAGAAATACCAAATTCGGACTCCAAGATTTGGATTGCAAGAGGAATAATCAAAGAAAATGGAGGAAGAAACCCGATGAGAGATGGGATTTGGAAGCAGACTTGGAAAAGAATGAGATCTAACCGTTGAATCAAAATGAATACGTGGCGCAAGTAAATCTGGTTGTTGGGAGATACCGAAGTTGATCTGGTGTGGGATCCAAGTTTTTATTTTAAGAAGAAAAGAAAATGTCGCCGAAAAGCTCCATGTTTATGCTTAAATGGCAGGCCCATATAGAAGTTAAATCGAACCAATGAGTCTGGGGACCAATTTTCAAATCAAACCAATTCATTTTATTGGCCTCTTATCAGTCATGCTCTTAGTATACCACATTTAATCATTGGCTAAAGGATAGAGCCACCCTCGGGCCCAAATAACTTGACCAAAATCATTCCGTTCTCCACATAAGTCTCGGCTGAGCTATGGATTACCACAAATCTTTTGCCCCGCGGGACGCACTACCCAAGCACTGCATGGTCCATGGTCTAAAAAGCTTTAGCCTAGCCCATGGGACAACACTTTGTGTTTCCGAGTTTTTAGAGTTTTCCGAAGAAAAAAGACAAGTATAATTTTCCCAAGCCCCCGATTAGGTTGGGTCCTGCGCAATTGGAAGTGGGAATTGTATTGGAGTTGAAAGACCTAGATGAGACCCACTTAAGTTTGTTCACACGTGGACCAGCTCTATAAGTTACACTTAGGCTTGTTCCTTAGTGGTTCATCATCAGTCTGAGCCCACTTCCGCCAACTTTTGATCAATCTACTCTTGGCGCACTATATCTCCATCTTCCCTTCCGAACTGGTTGACGCCCATCTGAAGTTTGAAATATATATTTGGAAGACACTTAATATGGGCTTGCTTGTTTTCTTGGATACATGCTAACAATTGGTTTAGGGGTCAAGGTTATAAAAGCTCGACTAATGAGGGAAACCTGGGGGATCGAAATATATATATATATATTTATATGAAAAACATTAAAAAATAGCCCTTTTAAAAGGGAGCGTTTGTGCCCTCTTTGCAAAATCCAAAAAGAAACAAGAAATTTAATGCTCATGTGATTCTCTCTCTCCATATAATTAAATCCCTGTTCTCTCTCTTTTAAATCCCTATTTTTTTTCTTTTAAATTCCTATTTTTTCTCTTTTTAATCACTATTTTTTTCTTTTTCTTTAAATGATACCAACTTTCTCTCTCTCCAACCAGTAATTCATTAATTATCATTCCAAACATATCCTTTTTTTCATTTGTTATTTGAAGAGGGCATTTGGATTAAAAAACGCCAAGGCGTTGTGTAGACATCCCTCATTATACATGAATCATGGTCAAATGGACAAAAGATCATTGAAGAGGTGAGGAATGAAGGATAGAAGGTAGTGACCTAGATTAGACTTTGACTTTGCTAGAATGTCAATTTGTAGGGTGATACCTAGACACTCATTTTTAAAAATTTTCATTTTCTTTCCAATAAAATGGGTGTCAATTCATGTTCATTTTTGGATAACCACCTTTTACTTGTTTTTATTTGTTATATATAATGAAATGTATTCTTTAGTTATAACCACTTTATATAAAAACAATACAAACTCTTAAAATTCCTAACAATTCAGGTCGCATGAAACAAGCCAATCAAAAGTTTACCCCTAAATCTCAAAAAAATTGTATATTCAAGAGACAATAAACATTGAGCCCTAGTGTAATGTTTTGTACCCTTGGAATTTGTTTTACCTATTCGACATATAATTTACTTTAATTGATTTGTATTTTAGTTAATTAGGGTTTGTTGGAATTATTTTAGCTTGATTTTGGGCTTTCGGCTACCGGGTAGAGGTTATAGTTCCGTTAGACCTTATTGTTCGACCCGACTAGATCAGGACCCATCTTAGACCCATTGTCGACCCGACACAATCCAGACCCATCTTGGACCTATAGAACTCAATTAGCCCAAACCAAGGCCTTACTTATAATTGCCTCAAACCGTAGGCGTCTTTTTATGAAAACCAAAATTTAACCAAAAACCTAATTCCCTTTTATAACACAAGACAAACTAGGCCCGCCCTGATCTCCTTTTTTCATTTCTTCCTCACTCCCTCCATCCCACGATCGGCCAACCCAACCCAAGCCACCGGAACACCAAAGCTCCACCATCTTATTCTTCTTCTTCTTCATCTTCTTCATCGTCTTCTTCTTTAGGATTCGTTGTGCGACCGAAACAGAAAGCTAGGGTCATCTTCCTCTTTGTCAATCTTCACTCAGGGCAAGTGATTACCCATCTCTCATAGTGATTTACATGGTTTTCCTTAGTTCTATCATGTTAGATGCATCCTATGCAATGCCCATTTAAAGTCTAAACAATGATGATAGGTTAGATGGTTGTGATGTTGATGATTTTGATTGAATGAGTGATTGAATGAAAGGAAGGAAGTGGGAGAATTGATGTTCTAATCTAGGAGGAAAAGGGGATGAAACCCCATTAAAAACCCTGATAAAATAGGGCACTTGCCTACTGCTAGCAGGAGGGTTCTTCACCTGTGGGGCTCGGGTGTGGGGGTGTTTGGGTGCATGGCATTCCCTGAGATGGGTTGAGGTCTAGGGAATTTTTGTGACATTTGTGAATTCCGATGGGACCCGGTTTTGATATCTTTTCCTTCTACTTTATCTAAGTAAGGAACGTAACTTTGGGTGGTCATATTCTTACTGGCTTCATGGTTTGCACATGATGGTACAAACCATCTACACTTGGATGGGCTGTGCACCACCTTGGTTTTTCAAAGAAAATTTTTAACCTTACATCATCTTGGTTCACGTGGAATTATCGTACGCATGAATTATGGTCACAATGTTAGGAATATTTGTGGGTTTATTCCTTAATTATTGAGCTTCTTTTACATTATTGTATATATGTTAGAGATTGTACCAATGATTATATTGTTTTAGACCGTGTCATGGCATGGGTCGTGTGTTGTTTATGAAAGGGATACTCATGTTGTGTTGGGGATTATTCCATCAGAGTGATTCCCTCATCATATGGTATTATGGTTACTGTTATGGCCATCCCTTCACACTAACCTAGGCTGTGTTAGTCGAACAATCATTAAGTCATATTTTGTGGGTCTTGGCATGGGAAGGGGCAGGGTTATGTGAGACAGTTATTTGATCTGGTCATTGGATGGCTGCAATCAGTACATAGATGTACATTGTGATGCTTTACCGGACTTAGGGCCAAAGACAAGCCTATCACTTGTACACAGTTGGTTTCACTATGGTTTTCTAGCCAGGATGCTAGGCATCCGAAGACGGAATTGATCTATCGCATTGGATAAGATGCAAGACATCTGAAGATAGTATAAATCCCATACGGATATATGTTGATGCGATGCTCAACAAATTTATTGTTGTCCATTTGATGTAGAATTGGATTAGCGATTCGTTCTTTCCACTAAGCATTACATTCCTTTACATATATTGTTTCATATATCTCATGATCTCATTGTATTTATTCTCACGTTGTTAATATACATTATTATGAGTTATGTGTATTCCACCTGCCGCCGGTTGACTTTTTTTTTCACTTGGTGCTTAGATACAGAACCTGGCTTTGCCGAGGAGTAGGGGGAGGGCGAAGCGCTTTAAGCGCCTTAGCCTTTTGATGAACCCAAGTGAGGTGAAGAGCCATCTAGTCACGCATAGAAGCGATTCACTTAGTTGCAATTTAATTTTAATAAATTATATTTAGAGACTTTGCTTTTAGATGAACATTGTAATAAATTATTCATTGATTTTATTTGCAACTTTAAACCTTAAATATGATTTCTTAATATTCAAATCTAACGATTTATTGGCAGCACATGTTCACATATGCTTCCACAGGTATGTATGGATGCAAAATGCCTAAACTTTCCACGGACCTATGAGTAAATGATTGGGAGTCATTGGTTTTTATTTACATGAAAAGATTAAATTGACTCCTAATCTCATGTAACCCTAATCTCATTTTGGGGACGTGACCCCAAGTGTGCCCACAAGCTGAGCTGGATATAGCAAGTATGCAGTCAGCTTGTTGGAGAAAATCTTCATTGGTGGGAAAAAAAAAACTTCCCTTTCAGATGTGCACTTTTCATAATTGTTCACCCCAGATATACGGTGGATTTGATCTCATGTTCGCATGTTTGGGTTTCAACCATAGTTTTGAACCATAAGAACTTGCTTGTTGGAAAAGCTGCTGGGCCTTGTTAACTAGGAGACCCGGTTGAGTCTGGATTAGGTCAAAAATCCTAAACTCAGATATGAATATGCAGAAAAACAGACACAGAAATATTTTCTTATAAATTTTCTCGAGTATTTACCATGTTTTCACATGGTTCTGGCTGAGTCAACTTGTGCTGGCCAAAAATTGGTGAAATAGATTTGACTCGGCCCATCAAGATGGTTTTCCTGAATAGTGGCTTCAGATCAGACAGACGAATAGTGATGACCCGACTCTAAGCTTGCTGAGACTAGATTTGAGCCTTCATAGCCCCACTGTTCATTCATCTTGGCTAAGAATGAGTACCACATATATAAAGGCCCGAGAAATAATATCTATGCGGCATCGGCTACCATTACAAGCATTTTATAGGCGAACATGCATATGTTGGGCTAGTAGAAGTATGAAGTATCCATCGCTTTTTCTCCAAAGAAGGTGATGATGATCAGATTATATAGTATGAGGAAGAATGGTAGAGGAGTGCAGAATCCATGATCATGACCAATCACATTACATAATCTAGACTCGAAAATCATTTTGAACAAATAGATCTTGTGCAAAAGCAACAAAAAAATTGCAAAAGGTTCTTCAAGCAAACAATCAAGTCAAAACTTATTGTGGGGTTTATCAGTTTGGGGATGACAACGCTTAGGTAGACTTTCAGATTGGGATGTCGATGCTTGGGTGAGGAATTACAAAAGAAAGATAATGGATTTGTAAAATAAAGATGAGGGCTTGTAGCCTAAGAAGAAAACCGAAATTTGACATTTGGATTTGTAGACGTCAGTAGAAGTAACTGAAATGTTGACTGATGCTAAGAAATTGCATTTCAGGAATATTTGGATTTTCTATAAGAAAATTTAGTAGTCGTGGCTTCATTGGTGTGAATAGGATTTGGAATAATAAGATTTGAAGAGGTTTGAGAAAATATCTAAGTAAGGGTGTGAAGAAATCTTAATTGGATTTAAGATTTTAAGACTTTATGATGTGGAAATGCCAAATAGGAAAAGAGAAATTTTAGGACCAGTCTGGATCGTCTGTGAGTGATTTTTTGACGTAGGACTAAATCATACCAAATGCGAAAGCTTGATTTTTAATACGTATAAGTATATTATATAGCATAAAATCCCGTGCGATGCATAGATACTGTCAAATGTCAATTGAATAATAAATTAAAATTAATACTTAAGTTAAAAACTAGTTAGTGTATTAAAATATAAAAATTAAATAAATCAGAATCCTTTTTTATAAATGGAGTGATATTTCTGATTCTCTACTTGGCAAAAGGAATTTGCTCTAAACTCACTGAAACAAGATTTGAGCCTTCATTGACCCATCCATCTTGGCCCAGAATGAGTCCCACATATAGAGAGACCATAGAAATAATATCTATGCAGCATCGGCTACCATTACAAGCATTTTGTAGGTCCAACATGCATATGTTGGGCTAGTACAAGTATGAAGTATCCATCCCTTTTTATCCAAAGAAGGTGATTATGATCAGACAATATAGTACGAGGAAGAGTGGAAGAGGAGTGCAGAATCGATGATCGTGACCAACTCACATTACAAAATCCAGAGTCGAAAATCATTTTGAACAAATATATCTTATGCAAAAGCAACAATAAAATTGCAAAGGGTTCTTCAAGCAAACACTCAAAACAAAACTTACTGTAGGATTTCTTAGTTTGGGGATGACAACGTTTAGGCAGACATTCAGATTAGGATGTCAACGATGGGGTGAAGAATTGCAAAATAAAGATAATGGATTTGTGAAACAAAGATGAGGGCTTGGGGCCTAGGAAGAAAACCAAAATTGCACATGTGGATTTGTAGACGTCAGTAGAAGTAATTGAAATGTTGATTGATGCAAAGAAATTACTTTTTGGGAATATTTGAATTTTCTGTGAGAAAAAGGTTCTGAAAGCGATGGAGGTTTGCCAAGGAGAATACTCATCGGATGAGTGTAATGTGGCTTAGGACGAGGTGGAGGAGGTCAACCAGGCCAGAGTCGACTTGAGGAGGAAGACAGAGGAGGACCGACTTCAGTCCTTCTGCAGTGACAATCCAAAGACCAATGAGAGATAAAGAGAGAAGAGATGAGAAAAAGGTTTAATATGGCCAGTTCATCTTAAGAGTGGTGGTAGTCGGCGGTGGCAATTCTTCAAAGAGTCGAAAGAGATGAGAAGAGTTTGAGAGTGAGGGGCCATTGGGGATTTAGGGCAAAATCCATCGGATTTCATATAGAGTAACAATGAATTGTTGAGATTGAAAGTTGGATGATCAATGACCAGAATGTTGCATATAAAAATAAAAACATATATATATTCTATGTCAACAGTTCGGTTCGGTTTAAATTTGTCACCGAATTGTTACTAATGGATTATGATTTTTCAATCTATAACCAAAACATTAACGGTCAGTTTGGTTAAAAATCTGCAGATCAGATTGGTTCTATTCGGTTTTACGGATCAACAGATTTTTTGTACACCCCTAATTGCCAAGCAGTGCCATGACCATTGATAATTATCTTAAATCTTCATATCTAAACCAATAACTCATTCATAATGCAATTGGATCGTTGTGAAGGTCTTTTTCTACAATGGTGGGGTCATCATCAATAAGCTTATGGATGTCATTCTACAAAGTGAATGAAAAATAAAATGAGAAATTGATGGGTTTCTTGATGGTTTGGCTGTTACATGATTTTCCTTATGTAAAAATGAGAAATGTAGAATGTGTCTTTTTCTTCCAAACATATCCATCATCTTGAAAATTAATCTTATGGTGAGAGTAATAAATTCAAGATAAAATCTCAGTCTCATACTACACTGATAAAAATAAAGACTGAATGAAGTATAAAAGAGAATGAACACTGCATATAGAAGAAAATGAACACTGCATCTTACATTTAAAGAGGACAAACAAAGAAACAACAACGACTAAGAGTAAGAATTCTTGCAAAATATATAATGTAACTGGTGTTGTGGAATTTATTTCCAAATCCAGTAACAACTGCAAGTGCACAGTTGTTTTGTTGAGACAATGGCAAATATAGGTTGATCCCACAGGGAGCATTTTGAACTTTTAATTAAAAATTTAAAATTTTTAACTAGAAGATTGATTTGAAATATAACTAAGAATATCAAAAACTGAATTCAATTTAAAGTAGTGAAAAATCAATGTAGAAAATAGATCAGAGTAGCCAGAATCCACTAAGTTATTCAAAAATCTAATTTATGCAATTAATTTACTTTTTTTTGTCTCAATTATTACTCAGATCGGAAACGAATCAATGTTTCTAATCTGAATGATTTAGCTATTGCAAAAACCAATTCTTAATTAAGAAATACAAAATCAATACTTAAGACTTTTTTTACCTCATAAAAGAATGAACATCCTAAGCATCACCTATCAAACTATGCATAGACCATCAAAGATGACTATAGATCTAAGTATAATCTATCAAAGTAAGTATAAGTGATCAAAATTTATTCATTACGAACATAAATCAGAGGTTTGCCTCTAGTATGAATATAAATCTATTATTATCTTTTAAAACCACATTAAGAATAGACAATCAGAAAAGAGCAAAATAACAAACATAAATTAGAATATCAAAATACTTAGCTTAATCATTTACTTTGATCAAGAAGGCTAGCCAACCATTGTCAAGAACTCCAGGAATATTTTCATTAATATCAGTAAGTCTTTACAATGATTCTCTTAGAAATCCGCTCTTCTATGCCTAAATTTTGGTATATGGCTCCAGAAATACCTTTAAAAATAACAATAGAAAATCATGGGAGAGAGAGAGAGAAAGAGAGAGAGAGAAAGATGGCTCGCCATCCAAGGTTGGTTGAGAAAATTGCATGTGTCGAAACTTCCCTCATTTATTCCTTTTATGGCTGTAGGTCTCTTACAGATTCATTGAACATGGGCACCTTCTGCTACTTGTTGATAGAGTTCGCAACAACTGGGTTGCCTGGTAGCCAAGTTAAGTAAGGATAAGGTTATCTTTGCAGGTAGAACTCATCTCTAACAAGGACATCTCCTTAATGGGGTCCCGCTTTGTATGTGAAACACAGGATCTTCAACGGTGTAGATTTAATTGCAATCTCGTCTAAAATCATACTCGAAACTTTTTGGGTCCATAACTTTCTCATTTTAGCTTTGATTTGCACAATCTTTAGTTCCACGAACATCTACTCTAGATAGGGTAGGCTACAATGCAGCACATAGCTGCTTTGTAATCTGGTGCTGAGTCAGCCATAAGAACTGTGGTTGTCTTGAGTTAGTCCTCCTTGATGACCCATTGTTGGGTGACGGTCGACTAAGACCGCTTTTGCTTTTGAGTGAAGGCCTTCTTCTTGATTTTGCCAGATAATGCGGTGGCTAGAGATGGGGGATTGTACTTTTTGAGCATAGGAAGGGACTCAACTGGCATAGATTCTTTTGCTTACGAGTGATGAACAGGCAATGACAGGATATGAAACTCCTTTGTTACCATCTTTCAGCTATGTTTAACGCATTGTCTCGTTGGGCTAACAAGTATTGCCAATTTTTTGTGGCCTTGGGGACACGAACGACGATCTTCTCTTTGCAAACTTCTTATTTCCCCTCAAAGATAGAGGGTAGAAGCGGTTGTCCTTGAGATGCACCAAGGCCTCCTACTGCAGCTTTTGTTTATTTGCCTTATGAGGTCTAGGCGACCACATCCTGTGTCTAGGGGTGGTGAATTTCAGCTGTTAACCCCTTCATCGACTGAGATCACAAAGGTCAACAGTAGATGTGCCCCTCTACCTGTTGGAACGGGTGTGAATTTGTTCCTGTCTCCCTCTAAGTGTGGACAGGCCATTGACCAAGCCACGGGGCACAAAGGCTGGGGTAATGCCCTATTTTAGATTAGTCCATAGGCAATCCTTTTTTTTTCTTTTTATTATTATTTATGGAATAATAAATCACTATCCAAGCAATTAAAAATGTTTACAAGGTCAATGATCACTTTGAAACCAAATTTTAGCCATGGATCATCACCAATTTTGAGATATTTACTAAAAAATGTGGATTATTTATATTATTTTTTAAAATTTGTGGGCTCCAAACACAAGATCCAAACCGCTAGATCTCTTTAGAAGGATGACCTTGGATATGGGGCAAATTTCAAGGCTTGATACATTGTATATATCAAGATATTTGTGAACAACTCTCAACCATTGTTTTAAAAAAGTGTATTCAAAATAGAACCTTGCATGAACGAACACATATTTTGATTCTAACCTCTTCTTTTATGGCTCTTTTTTTAATGAACCTATTTTGGAATGGCATCTATAAGAAAAAGAGTAGAGGTACAAATAAGCCCCAAGTCATATTTCAAAACAGATTTTGTTTTTTCCTCATTTAGTTTTACAATCTATAAATGTTTTATTTTCTTTTGCATTCATTCAATAAGCAATTGAAGGGGATATTACGGTTAATATTTTGATTGTGCCCTCACTGCGTGATAATGGATTTTAGAGTTCTAGTACGTTTTGATCTTTGTAAGCAACAGTGTACGTGGTAATTTGGTTTATGCATAAACAAGTTTTGGTATCTTTTTAGTGTTATTCCCAATTTTTTGCTCAAATCAGACTGTGCTGAGATCCATTTTTGTCGAAACTATTCTTTGTTGAACCTGTTTGTTAACATTATAAAAGTTTTGCTCCAAGGGAAAGGAAGCAAGAGAATCATAGGATTTACAGCATTGGATCACCTTTTATTATTTATGAAGCTCTATTATTGTCATACATGTGACCCACTTGTAGAAATTTTAATGCTGTATTCACCTTTAAAAATATAAAAATGAGCCATATTCTTAGAATTTATAATGTAGGCTCACCTTTATAGGAATATAATGTGGGTCCATCTTTTTGTAAATGTAAATACGGTACTCACATATAGAAATTACGTGGTATACATAGTTATAAGTAATTAGATTTACTGGTAATTATTTTGTGTATATTTTAGTGTGTACATATCACTACTGTTAGCCAAAATCTATGTTCTATGTTCACTGACAGAACGAAGGTATATCATGGAACTTACTACGCAAACACATCCAACTCAACTGAATATTCCAAGAAGACAAATAACAGAACAAGGAGGTGATGCGACTTCAAAAAGAACAATTTCTTCAGTTTTCATAATCCAAGGATGGCTCATCTATCTTTTCAGACTCTTCATTTTGCTCCCTCGCCCTCTGGAACACCCAACTGCACCACAAGTAAAGCAGCAGTGGTGACACCTTTCTTTTCACTTTCTTTCCTGGTGATTGAGAAACATTTTCAACCATTTCCATTAAGTATTTGTAGTCTAAAGAATAAAGATATGAAAAAAGCCAGGAAACACAGCTTCAGTCATGTGGAAAAAGATAATTTCTGTGTAAAAATCATTGCATGGCGTCAAAATTATACCTGAAACGATTTGCTAAATGCATCCCCATTATTATTATTGAAAACTCCCAATTCTTCTGGAACCAAGTTAAGTAACATCTACTACAACAATGGCAATAATTGTAGAACTTGAACTTGGGTCTGGATCTAAGTTCAGATCTCTAACTTAAATTTAGTTATGGGGTGTATAATTTGCCCAACTTGGAGGTATTGGCCCTATGGGTAATTTGGGTCAGTCTGTGCTATGATGCACAGATACTTCAAAATGGCTAACGTATTGTGTCATATCATATCCAATACTTCATTTTTTATTTGTAAAATCCGTGTCTCTACCGTGTCTATAGCGTGTCCTTGCTGTATCCATATCGTATCTATGCATCTGTGCATTATGAACCTGAACCTTACCCATTTTCTTTCCGAGTTATAATTGCTTACATGAAATAACTATCATCAACATCAAGGAAACTCTCAGCCAAAACCTCCCATTGAACTACACTTGATGTGGCTGGTGCTGAAGATCAAAGATTGAGCAGGCTCTGCGATTTGTTAGAGAACATGGGATCCAAGCCCTAGTGCAGAGGTTCCCTGTGGATTAAAGAAACCCAAAACAGCCCACAAATGCTAAGATACTACTCATAAGTGGCTGTTTTGTTATTCCAATACACAAGCTTGTACTTTGCAAATAAGATAAAAATTCAATTCAAATAACAGTGACGGGGGGCTGAACAACTGGGCTGAATATTGCAGGAGCCAATTGGGCCCAAATCCACTTGAGCTAACCACCCCCAGGTGCACCCAAGGGTCACAACCAAGGGGAAGTACCCACCTTCAAAATCAGTGGGCCATGTAGGGCCAAAATAATTCTCATGCATGGGTCTAGGGTCGACACTGTTTTGGGAAACTACTTGGATTTCCTATTTGATTTGAAATCACTTTGCTATTTTTCTTAGTTAGGATTTTAAATTATGTTACTTAGGCCTTTGTTTGAAATCTCTACTCTTATTTCATAGAGCTATAAAAAATAATAGAACCATGAGAAAAAAAGGCTAAAATAAAAAAATGTGTTAGGTATTGTAGGGGATCTATTTTAAATAGACTGTTTGGTCCACCTCTATTTGCCTCTTATTAGATGGAGTATGCCTCTTATTAGAGGGGTAGTTATGTCAATAAGTAAAAAAAGAGAATACCATTTATATTAAAACAAACAAACAAACCCCATTGATGGTTTCTTATGCTTGTTCTGCATTCAGGCGATAGAGGATATGGGAGCTATAGCTAGTTCACGGATCCAAGTAGCCTACTCATATATTCTCATGGGCCATGATAGATATCCATGCTCTTTCATGGGCTACGGTGAGCTTAAGCTGGCTGGCAGTAGGTCACTGTCGATCAGCTTTGCAATGTGAACATGAACTCCTCTCTGTGATCTGGAATCCATTTACGGGCAAGTATTCGGAAAAGAGAATGGAAGCTCCTATTTATTGTTTATATGTTTGTATGTTTTCAGGGGTGGCCATTTTTGTCTATGTCCGTATTGATGCATTGGTGCAGTCTTCCCTGCTTGGGTTGGCCTTGCCAACATGTGTGTGTGGCTAGAGTGGTGGTGGTACAAGTTAATGATAATGTTATGTGCGCTACTTGTAAATCCAAAGACGATCAATATCATAACCATGGGGATCTTGATCCAAACAACGTTGTTGGTATACGTCTTCTCATCGTCTCTAAGATCATGTTAATTGGATTCATGAGGTGATGGGGACATCATACCTAATTCCCCCATCCCATACAAGGTTTATCAGAAAAGAAGGCATAGGGCAGCCGATCAAGCCATGATCTGGATGGATAATCAATATCCAAGCTTCGATCGCGAGGAAAGCATAAATCCACCGTTGGATTACCACAAAGAGGAGATTCGGCGGTTGTATTTTGGATGATAGTAACCATGGAGAGAGGAAGGCCCTGTGTGCACAATTTCATTGAAGGCCCACATTGGAAAGTGTCACTTGGGTTGAAAAAAAGATCTTTTAAAATTGGAGGGTCCCGTGTTTTAATTTTTTTAAGAGTCTATGTTGAGGAGGAGCCCATGTTTTAAGTGCTTCAAGTTTTATGTGTTAAGCAAGAGAAAGGGGGGCCACCACAAGTGAAAATAAAAAAAAGACAACAAAACAAAATGTGCATCATGCACACGACTCCCAAAAAGGGATACCGTGAGCATCACACACGGATCCCAAGGTATCCATACGCTATGTGCACGAATCCTGAGGTCCTCCCCCTCCTTTCCTTCTTGTTTCTTCTTTCCACTTCTCTGTTTCTTTGATTAGTTTTTCCTTTTATTTCCTAGGGTGATGTTACCAAAAAACAGCCATTGTAGTTCTTTTTTTTCATGCTATGTTATGAACTTGATTATTGAATGAGAATGAAGGAGATTGTTTCTTCTTCTGCTTCTTCTTCTTGGGTTTACAAGCTACCTTTCTCGTCAACTGCCATTAATATCTCCTGCGATTGGAGTTTCTAAGAACCCAACAAAGGTAACCACTATCTTTTCTACTCTTCCCTTCTACAGAGTGTTACTACATCCATCATAATTTCAGATCTGTTAAATAGATGTTGAGCTAATACCTCCAGATCTAATGATGAATATTTTGGTCTTATTTTTCCATAAAACCTTTTCCTATAAATCACAATCCTGAGTGTTGGAAGTTCTATCTTCCATGAGGATCCTACCCCTCAAATTAGAGGATTTTACCATGGGATCTGAGAAAAGGTCTTAGATCTATGACTGACTCACTAGTTGGGATATTTATTTACACATGGTTGGCCTGATTTTAATTATCTTTGTTAATTAATTTTATTCCTAATTGTATTGCAGTCCATTAGAGTAGATTTCATGTTGTCCTACATCATGAGGTGTGTAACTAGATGGGGGGCTTGTGTTTATGTCAAAATACTGCAGAGCAAAAGAGAAGAAATTAATGAGATTCATGACATACAAATGCCAAATGGTATTATAACTTCATTTGACTTCCCCTGCGTTGCATTTAACAAAAATTAATTTTAGGACCAAATGATTTTAGAAGGCAAAGTAGTAAAAAAAATAAGACAGACAGGCCTGTTAGAGTTGAAACTGAACTTGAGCCCATGCCTATTGCTCTAATTTTCCCTATTTAAGCATCATTCCTAACCATCATGTGTAAGAACTACAATCCAGCAATATTCCAACTTTTTAATTACAACATTTAAGCCCAACTTCTGACAATTACAAACCCTCACTTTCATAAAAGAAGGAATATAACCTATAAATAATTTGAAAATTACACTATCATACACTATCATATAGCATCTCAATCATTCTATCAACATTCACCGTTTCACACCACCACACACATCACATACCATCACTCCAACAAAGATTATTTGTCAAGCTAACAAATCCAAATTTTAATGATTATCCACAAAATAATTCATCAAGCCAACAAAATCAAGCACAAATAAAAAAAGTAGACAATTCTTATGTGCGAAGTTCAATGCACTAATCATCACAAACCATATAATTAAACCAGATAGAAACTTGCAGCATGACATAAGATGAAAGAAAGCAGGCTTAAGAAGATGCATCTCACCAAATGGCATCTGCAATTGAATTCCTCTTAGCATCCATCTCCATCCTATATATGATATCAAAAGTATGAGTGTTGGCTCCAAGATCTTCCTCAACATTGGTGTCACGCTCTACTTGAACATTTTCACTTACAAAATTTTCAAATAATTGGTCCTCCATATCCTCTTTTCTAATGAAATTATGCATCGACGTCGCAACAATTACGATGCCCAACTATATAGAAAATGGGTAAGCCATTCGCTTGAGGATAGGGAATTGAGCTTTCAATACTCTAAAGCTTTGTTCGATCACATTCCTCAAGATTTAACTTGCTCTAAATAAACGTCAATGAGACACTTATTGGGAAATATGCCTAGGCATTACAATCAGCCGTGCATGCGCAAATCACACAATAATCAAGCAAGCAACCACCAAGAAAATGACACATAAGCAATTACGTGGTTCGGCCAAACCGCCTACGTCCACAGAGACAGCTTACTCAATTCCTTTCTCTCATTGCTATGTTTAACACAACTCCATAGGGTTTAGGATTACACATCGCATCAATATATAGTTCCCGCGCTCTTGGCCTCCAGGAAAACCTATACGTAATGACTCAAATACCCCTAACCTTGAACCTCGATTCTGACTAACCCGGACGACCGATCCAGCTAAACCAAAATACAGGACACAACCCATCAGTATACTTTCTTGTACTATCTAACCAATGTGCACGATCAATATCTTTTTTTTTTTTTGGCTTCCCCTTATCCAACATGGTTACTACTCCTAACTGCATAATAAAAATGCATCTGCTAAAAAAAATGATAAAAAAAGTTGAGCATCAAATCAAAATAATTTGCCACTTCACACTTGCCGAAGTTATCAATCATCATATACAATAGGTTCTCAAGGAACTCAAAACAATACCATGAGCCAAATTTAAAAAAAAATCAATTATGCCTAACAAGGAACCCAAAACAATACCATGAGGTACCATTAAAAAAAAAAATCAAGGTGACATAAATTTGCACCCATGACTATTCTGACATGAAGAGAAACAAGGATAAGGTTTTGAATCTCCTAGCGTGGGCATGCCATACTGTATTTCTTTGTTCTATACTTTCTTATCCCAATAAGAAAGAAAGAAGGAAGAAATCAAGCTGAGCGAAAAGCCATGTGCATTTCATTCAAATAACAACACACCGCAGACGCAGAGTCTCACTTTCATGCAACATATAGATAGAAAGTATGCACATGGCTTTCATATTTCATAAATTTTTTTTTCTTTTAGCATCTATGACCCAGTTGCTTGTTTGCTTTGCAAAGAAGTAAAATACATGCGCATACCTTGTCCACGCTACGGTCAGAACTATAGTTCTCAAACTTGGCTTGGAAGTGCATGATTAGTTTGACTCAGTTCTGTTCACAATGAGTGGACTGGCTATGCAAGAGAGAGTTGAGCAAATTTTTTGAATTATGGTTAGGGGACTCTCTTTTGGGGTCATGCATACTGCATCCACCAATTTCTTAAAATGTGCTCTAACCTCTTAAAGGTGTCAAGAGTGCAAGAATCACAACAAATTCATAAAAGTTTCACTTAATCAATTCATTTGAAAGATTTGAACTAGTTGTGGTCTATAATATAACCAAGTGAAGCAACACTGATGGTGATGAACGTGCACTTTCAGAGGACCCATTCATTGATTGGAATCATCTGTTCTACAAGAATCACTTTGAACTACTTACAGACTATGGTTCTTAAAGAAGGATAAAGACAATGTTTTCGCTCAGCATTATAACATACACTTGGCATGCATATCTAAAGTTCACATTACATCTACCAATCACATGGTCAGACTAAATAGTACACAGGTGAAAGATGTACAAAAAACCAAAACATCACACTGTATTTTGTAGTCCCAGGACTTTCACAAATGTTTAGAAATTACAAAGAGGAGGAAACCCACGTAAAGAGAATGAAATCCATGTATGAATGAAGCCCCTCTTCAACGTTCCCAAACCCATAATCCCACAAAAACCCCAAAATCCTAGGCCCTACCATTCCATAAACCTCAACCCTAGCAATATTCACTTTCACTTAAGCCCAAAATAACAAAAAAAAAAAAAAAACTTCCAAAATCTCGATACCCTAAAAGTAGTCCTCATAGAGAGTTGAAAACCATCCCAAAAATCCTGTTGCTCTCTAATTGGGAATAAAATATAAAAGAAAAGTATAGTAAAAGAGGAAGAGAAACATACATGCAGCTGGGATCTAGAATCGTATCTCCCTTTTTTCTACTTTTTGTCTTCCGTATTTGAGCTTCAAGGCTTTTGCTTTATCATTCTCTTCTTTCTACAGTGTCTCAATCGAGGTTTTAAAAGGAAGGAGTTTTGGTGGCAATTTAATTTCCGTTGTGGGTATTTCAGTCATACAAAATGCCTTCCGCCTCTTTATTTTTAAGACCCAAAAGGTCTATTTTTCACATGGCTCCAATTGGGGCATTTAGACTTTAGAGGTTCTGTCTCTAAATGTCTAAAGTGGGTAGAGAGAAAATTTTGTGCCAAACGCTCTATTTTCTGAAACCTCTACCCATTTTAGACATTTAAAGAAATAGAAGGAAAATTAGACCTACTAAACATGGTCTTAGTTATTAGAAGTAGAGATTATGGGCTTCATTGCTTGTGATCAAAGAAGCATGGACACTTCTAAGAAAGTGACATATCGGTGTCGGACACGTGTCGGACACCGACACTCCTTGGACACTCTTGGACATTTGTCCGATTTTATTTTGACCATGTCCATAATTAAGAACTAAAAATCTTAATTCTAAACACTTGTTCGACACTCTTTTTGCGACGTGTCCCACAATTCCTAGCCTGTGTCTATGACTAAAAACTAAACATGTGGCTTATATTTCTTGGACACTTGTTAACATGTGGTTACTAATACTTGTAAACTTGATATATGACAATTTAATACCATGGAAAAATGTACGATTGTTAATATTAATTATATCACAAGCAAAAGACAAATAAATCTTTTACTAAAAAATAGGCCTAGAGATTGGCTTTTTTTTTTTGCTCCTTTTTTTTTTTGTTTTTTAGGGAGGGGAAAGAGATGATCTTCCATTTTCTTTGTATGGATTTTATAGAACTATGGTTTTTTATGTTTAATGATTATGAATTATGTTTTATTTTCATATTGATATTTAATAATTTGATATGTTTGTTAGTTGGTACTCGAATTTTAATTTTTTGATTGCTAAATTGATTAAAAAGTTAAAATGATATTATTTTTCAGTATATGATTATATAAAAATAAATATATATTATTAACGTGTCCCCCAACGTGTACATGTCCTACTTTTTTTGAGAAATGCCACGTCGGCCCATCCGTGTTATGTCATATCTGTGTCCAGTGTCTATGTCCGTATCCATACTTTTTTTGCTTGTGATTAGGAGATTTTGGTTTTACGCATTAAAAAGGAGGACTGTTATGGCCAAGCATAGTTGATTGTTATTTTACTCATGAATAAAGTTTTGTTGTTGACCTTTGATGATTTTGATTGTATGTGATTGAGATCCACAAAAAGGTGGTTTAATCCATCTGTAGTCTTGGCCAAACTAGGGATGTAAATGAGTCCCGATAAGTTAACAAGTCTAGGTCTAGGTCCTTTTTTCCTTACTCATGACCAAAATGAGTGTAGGTCTTGGTTTGGTTCCACCTTGGTTGCGATCTATGGACCCAAGATCCAACATATTACCACAATTTTCAAGAATTTGTCCTAAAAGTGTTTTTTTTTCAAATCATTCTCTACCCAAGACCGGATCTGGACAATAAATGAAACCAATTCCAATTCTAGCTCCATCTTCTCATTAATGGTTCCAGTTTTGGATCCAATAAAATGGTTTCGAATCAGTTTTAGTTTCATCTTTTCAATAACGGTTCCAGTTTTGTCATTCTATGATGCTATGGAGATCCGCCATATGTCCAACAATATTAGAGCCTAAGCATCCGCCATTCTTCATTGACTGCACTTTCCATAGACTTCATGATGAATATGAATTATATAGGGAAGGAGACCTATGAATGCAGGCAAAGAAGAGGGATGGAAATGATGTTAATCCTTTCCATTGACGAGTCTAGCAAGGTGATCACCATATGCAGAGACATGCATTGTTATTAGAATCCTACGATTCGTATCTTAAATCCTAAACGAAAATTATTTATATCGATCAACAAATTCCGTTTATAGCCAAATCTTAGAATTCGGGTGTGAATCTTACGATTCAATATTCATTTAACCTAATCTAATGATTCAAGTGATTTGGCGGAACAAGAGTAAATGCAACCACTTCATAAAATTGTACATGATAACATGGATTATGAGGTTCGGCAACAGGATTTTGTGCCTTATGGTACTCGGCCATGATAGTCCTCCCAAGTCCCATCCTATGGTTCAGCAATCATGATAAGCTATGATGCCCAAATACGAACATGGGTACGGACACGGATACGGGGATCGGGGATACGACTCTGCACTTTGGAAAATTTAGGACATGGATACAAATATGGGTGTTCTAAATTTTCTTTTAAATTACATTTTAATTAATGAAATTATCATTGTTTATGTTCAATTCTAACATTTTCTATGTTGAAAAATAAGAAAACTTATAGAAATAAATGAAATAGTGGACTTGCTAAGTAGGATATACTAAACTTATACCCCGAAAGTATTGGTGCAGTATCATGTACCAATACAAGTATCGTATCGGTCCGATACGGATATTTTGGGCTTATACAAGTATCCAGGTATCATAGATGATAAGTACATTTTTCCATACATCTCATCATAAATCCTAAGAAGCACAGATAAGGACATGTGACACGGATACGATACGACACGGACACTGCAAATCCTAAAACAGTAGGATATGGACACGGCTAGGACACAAAAAATAATAAATATTTTTTTATATATAATCCAAAAATTAAAGAACAGTTATACTTTTAGCCAAATTAAGAAGCATAATGTCAAAATCAATAGAAAAGAAACTAGCAAAAAAGAAAGAAAAAAGAGTTAGAACATAGGGTAGCCAAAGAAGAAAAAAAAAAACAGAGATTGTTTGAGAAATTTCATAATTGGTCTAAAATTGTTCCTG
Organism: Sextonia rubra; assembly: GCA_037013555.1. Classification (NCBI taxonomy): domain Eukaryota; kingdom Viridiplantae; phylum Streptophyta; class Magnoliopsida; order Laurales; family Lauraceae; genus Sextonia; species Sextonia rubra. Next base: position 132,539,463 of record JASUAD010000001.1, read on the forward strand.
AATTATTTATTAACTTTTGAAACTTCATTGAATACTCTTTTTATATATATATAATAGGCTTTGGTCACACTCAATGACAAAAAAGGGAGCGATTTAAAATTTTAAAATAACCCTGCCGTGTCCAAATTTATAAAATTAAAAAAATAAAAGATACATTTTGTGGCATGTCTGACATGTGTCCGAGTCGTGTCCATGTCCTACATGTGTCGGACACGAACACGGTCTCTGCTTCCTAGCATAAATTTCCATTATCCATTAGTATTCACAACTTTTTGATTAATCAGGCACGTACAACTCAGTGTAAAGTGTTAATATAGGCCCAAGCACAAGGTCCAACGGTATATTAAATGGGGATTGACCTAATGATAATTAGGATCATCCTAATAGTTGTAAATTCAATGTACATACCTTTTCTATTGTTCTAGATGATTTGTACAGATTGTAATTGATCCATGATTAAGGTGATTAGAGCCTTAATTTTGGTAATGAATGTGTGTGTGTGTGTTTATATACTCTTATTCATGAGAATACTCTCTCTCATATTCGTGATATGGTATTAGAGCTACAGGTTTGATACCTGGCTTCCAGAAATCCTGCATCAAATCTTCTGTTTGGAAAATACAGATAACAAATTTGCATATCTAAAGGAGAAATTGTGATAGGCTTCTTCTTACAAGGAAATCGCCTCCTGGTATTGATCTGATCAAAGGTGGCCCACCTCCAATCATCAAGGCAGCACCCAGAAGTCATCCCAACTTGGTTGACTATTGCATCCAAAATTAATGGTGAATATTTCAGAAATTTTCCAGGCTCAGAGGTAGGACTTTCATCGCAATTTGCGTTTTCCCAAAATTTTAGATAGAGTTTGATCTTCACCGTACAAAATCCTGCATACATGTCTGACCTAGATCAAAATTGGTATCTAGGTTAGAGATTTGCTTGCACCACTTACTACAAAATTTGATCACTGATCAAATCTCATTGTGGGGCCCAAATCAGCCATCTATAGCCAAATTTAAGGTTGCCTCGGAGTTAGTTTTCTGATTTTTTTTTTTTTTTTTGGAATCAGATTGCTATGTGGACATAATTGCTCACTATTTCAAGGTTTTCTGCTGTTGTTTGAATTGTATCCTTTGCTTACATAGCTTACTGATCGGTATCGATATCTTATTTGTGATCCACATCCGTTGATTTGCATCTTAAATGGACAAAAACAAGATTTCCATCATGACATTTAATGGAAAAAATTATACATCCTGGGCATTTCAACTTCATATTTAGTTTATTGGTAGAGAGTTGTGGGGACATTGATGGCTCTGATCCTAAACCAAGAACTAATGACAAGGCTATCACTAAATGGGAAATAAAGGATGCTCAAATCATGACTTCGATACTCAGATCTATTGATCCCCAATTTATCTTGAATCTTCGATCTTACAAGGTTGCCAAGGACACATCGGACTACTTGAAAAAAATCTACTAGCAAGAAAACTCTACATGAAGGTTTAATTGAAACATGAACTTTCACAATTCACTCAAGGAAATTTATCCATTCAAGACTATTACTCATATTTTGTTCGTTTGTGGACTGATGATACAGAGATCATTTATTCTAGCACACCATCAAAATCTTTCAGTGTCATTTGAGAGATTCACGCCACCAGTCAAAGAGATCAATTCCTGATGAAGTTACGGTTTGAATTTGAAAACATTCGCTCTAATCTGATGAGCCGATTTCCTTTGCCTTCCATAGAAACATGCCTAAGTGAGCTCCTATGTGAAGAACAATGCGTGGAAACTCAAGCCATTATTGTCCAAACTGCTACTGGAAATATTATTGATATTGCATATGTGGCTAAAACTAACCGCATAGGCGCGATGTGAAAACACAAGGCTATGATATGAGCAAGGTTAAGTGCTACTACTACCAAAAGTATGGCCATGTCTCCACTTAATGTACTTAGAAATTTTGCACTTATTGCACATGGAAGGGACTTGTTCTTCCTAAATGCCGAAGGCGTCCATAGTCTTAATCCTAGAAGGCCAATCTTACGATCATGGACAACTCATCCTCTGCATCAGATCTTGTTGCCAATACAGCTACGCCAGTTTCATCAACTTCATCTTCTGCTTCTCTAACTCTTGAAATGGTACAACAGATGATTGTCCATGCATTGATAGCGCTTGGTCTTTCAGGTGCAACAAAAAGTTCCACGTGGTATCTCAATTCAAGGCCTTCCAATCATATGACACACTCTTCCCAAACTTATCTTCTTTTAAAATCTATGATGGAAACCTCCGAATCAATACCGCAGATGGGGGGAACTATTCATATCACATTTGTTGGTTCTATTTCTCACTCTATGCCACTGAACAATATTTTTCTTCTCCTTAATTATCTACAAACCTATTATCTATCGGCCAGCTTGTTAATAATAATTGTTCTATGTCCTTTTCTCGTATTGGTTGTGTCATGCAGGATCAAGCGTCGAGGAAGGTTCTAGCAATAGGGCCTAAGTGTGGTCGTCTCTTTCCATTACAACTATCTGCACTTGGAATAAACTTGTTTCTACCTTCCTTTGTGAATCTCGTTTGAATAATTATCAATTGTGGCAAAAAAGATTAGGACAATCCAATTCTAAAACAATGATTTTATTGTTTGATTCTCCTTTATTTGCTAGTAATAAAGCTTCTGTCAAAGATTTTTCTTTTGATTGTGATAATTGTAAAATAGCTAAGAGTAAAACTCTTCCTTTCCCATGCATCATTCTTTAGAATTGAAAAGTTTCGATCTTGTTCATAGTGATGTATAAGGTATAGCACCCATCATCCCACATTCTCAATTTAAATATTTTGTTACATTTATTGATGATCATAGTTGTTTTACGCCGGTTTATTTTTTACATTCTAAGTCTGAAGCGTTTGCTACATTTAAAGTTTTCTTAGCCTATATTGAAAATCAATTAAATACTTCCATCAAAACACTTCACACTGATTTGGGAAGAGAATATGTCAGAAAAGAATTCCAATATTTTTCGACACAACGAGGGATCGTCTCTCAACGTACATGTCCTTGCACACCTCAACATAATGGAGTGTCAGAAAAAATCATCATCTTTTGGACATTGTTTGATCTCTTCTTTTGGATTCATCTGTTCTTGCACTCTTTTGGCCAGAAGCACTATCCACAACAATTCATTAAATCAACAGGTTACCTTCTTCCTGCATTGAGAATTAAACTCCTTACAAACATCTTTTTCAAAGGCATCGCACAAATTCTCATCTACATCCATTGGGATATATATGTTTTGTTCTTCTTCCCCCATCAGAGCAAACAAAACTGTTTGCTCAATCCTCACAATGCATTTTTTTTTTGGCTATGCAAATGGACATAAGGTTTTCTTTGTTATAATCAAAAGGTAAATGCATCCAAATCTCCAACAATGTTTTCTTTTTTTTAAAATCAATATTTTTCCAGCATCATATTGATTCTCATAGTTTTTCTACCATCGCATTTGTTCCTAATTTTGATGATTTTCACACACTTAGAATTGTGATTTAAACCTAACGTTGTGTATGAGAGACGTAGATTGCAAAGTGACATAACACCAAAGGCACTTGACACTACAACTTCTTCTACACTCGATCAAGCATCGACACTTGATCAGCTCACAATCTTGCCTCTTCGACGTTCTACTTGCCCTTCCCGACCTCCTAATCGGTTTGGTTTCACCTTCATTGCTAGCCACACTTTCATCTGTTACCATTCCCAACTCATATTCTCATGCAGTGAAATTTGATTTTTCACAACAAGCTATACAGGAAGAACTCCATGCTCTAAAAGAAAATCATACTTGGGATGTCATATCTTGTCCACCTACTGTTAAACCAATTGGATGTTAGTGGGTTTATACAATCAAATTAAATCCTGACGGGTCCTTAGCATGCTATAAGGCTCGATTGGTGGCACCTGGGAATCAACAAGAATACATCATAGATTATGATGAGACTTTTGCTCCCGTCACGAAAATGACATCTGTTTGCACAATTCTCTCGATTGTTACTTCTAAGTCAAGGCCTCTTTATCAGATGGATGCGAAGAATGCCTTCCTCCACAGAGATCTTAAGGAGGTCTATATGCGCCTTCTTAATGGCCATCCATAAACCTCTAAAAATGACATTGCACAGTTAAGACAATCATTGTATAAACTCACAGAAGCACCTAGAGCCTAGTTTGAAAATTTTCGCAGTACCTTATTTTAATTGAATTATGCTCAAAGTCAATACTCACATTTTTAGGTCCTCTATATTCACTCACATTATAGCACACAGTACTACCGTACTGCTGGTACAGGTGGATGATATCATAATCACGGGTATACATAGCAACATGATATGTAACCTTCAATCTTCCTTACAAGAGGGCTTTCATATGAAGGATCTATGTTCACTAACATACTTTCTCGGATTGAAGTTCAGCAAACTAAAAAGGGAATTTTTCTTCATCGACATAAGTATGTCCCAGATCTTATTGCTCTCACAGGTCTTCATGACTCAACCCCCATAGACACATCACTAGAATGAAATGTTAAACTTAGGAAACATCTAGGCCATGGATCAAAATAGCTATATAGTGACCACTATATTGGGCATAAAGGCCAAGACCACTACGCTAAATTAAATTTAGCACCATTACAGACTTCTACGGGGCTGTTACGGTCCACTACGGACCGCTATGGGGCCGCTATGAACTATAACTGATAGTTACTTTTCAAATTTTCTTAAACTACATAATAAGGCTTATTTCTTTCATTTTTCTCTCCAAACAACATTTTTACACTACTTTTCTGTCATTCTATACTTAAAAGAACACCAAAACACATAAAATACCGTTGAATTGAAAACGATGCAGGCAGCTCCTCTCAAGGGCTCTTCTCTAGGTAATGTCCTAGTAGACACAACCTTTAGTTGATGTGTTCTTTTCTCCACTCTCAACAAAAAGCCATTGTTTGTTTTGATGAAATATAATTTGTTTTTTGGTTTTAACTTTAAACTTTTTTAAGCATTACTTTATAAATTCAACATTACTACCAAACAAATTCAAGATCAATACCGAATGAATGCAACATTGCATGTGTAATAGTGTATATGTATGCAGAAATGCAAAAGATATAGTAGTTGAAAAAAAAATGAGCTGCAGTAAAAAAAAAGTCAACAGCTCAGACCAGTAATTGCAAAAAAAAGGAGAAAAAGGTAGCCCATCCCAGCGGGGCAGCAAACCAAGCCCAACAATTGATAAAAAGGAAGGAAAATGGCAGCTCAGCCCCGATAGGCAATAGGCCTAGCCGAGCCCAAAACAAAAAGGAGAGAAGAGAAGGACTGTAAAATAAAGAAAAAACAAGTAGCTGTAGTTGAAAAGGCAGCTGTTGAAGAGGAAGAGGAACAAAAAGAGAAACAAAAAGGCAATTGCCAACTATGATACCCAGATACTCGTACAAGCTCAACATATTCGTATCAAATTAATGCCGGCACTTGTATTGGTACCTAATACTGAACTAATACTTCTATGGAATAAGTTTTGCACACCCTACTTAGCAAGTCCATTATTCATATAGTTCTCTGAATTTTCTTACTTCTAAACATAGAAAATGTTAGAAAGGGATATAAACAATGATAATTTCATTAATTTCAATGTAATATAAAGGAAAAATTAAGACACCTACATTCGTATCCGTATCCTAGATTTTTAAAAGTGCGAACTCGTATCCCAAATCCCCTTATTTATATTTGTGGCTGTGCCCATATTCATATCTAGGTACCATAGGTTGCCAAGCTTGGAAGAAGAAGAAGAGAAGATAGGGGCAAAAAAAAAAAAAAAGAAAAAAGAAAAAACAGAGCTAAGTGGGAGTAACAGCAAGAGCAGTAGCTGGGTTGAGCACAACAATGTCAGTTAGGTTAAGCACTCAAGCTGAGCACCAGGAACAACATACTCCATCGGATGAAGGGACCTTTAGGTTACGATTTCTTTACTTTTACTTCTAAGTTAAAAAAAATTACACTTAGACCCTCAGGTTTTATTTTTCCTATTTTAAGGCATTCTATACAATTGGGCCAAATTTAAGAAGTTCATCCAATTAGGCCAAAATCCTTCATTTTGGTCACAATCTCAAAAATTCGCCCATAGTTCCAAATTCTGGAATGAATTTTAATAGCAATGGCATTTGTTTCGGTAGATGGACAAAAGCAAAATTATTTGGAAATTCGGACAAACTGAAACAAATTTCTTAACAATGCCCCCATTACCCAAACCATCAGCCCTAATAAATCTAAGGGCTAAAGAAACTATGTTTAAACACTATTCTAATACCAAATTTATGAGGACTCATTACTTCAATTAAGATAATGAAATATGGTACATGATAATATTGATTATGAGGTTCAGCTATAGGACTTTGCATCTTATGGTCCTCGACCATGATGGTCCTCCCATCCTAGGGTTCAGCCATCTGGTAAGTCAATTTTCCCATTAATCTCATCATAAATTCCCATTATCCATTACTATTCATGGCTTTTTGATGAATCTAAGCACATAGAACTCGGTGTAAAGGTGATTAGCGCATGAAAAGGAATCAAGGATCCTCATATTTGTGCTTGGTTACCCACCTAGATGGTCCACAATTAGGGTTGTGTGATGTGGGTAAGGAAGGCTCCAGACTCCAGCTGGTCACCCTTTTCCCTCTTTTCTTCTCTTTTCCTTTCTATTTCTCTTTCTCTCCTTTCCTCCTCCATTCTTTCCACCAAGAGATTTTGGATGTGCGGGTGTTTGTGAAAGGCTCGAGTGTTGTTTTGGGTTATAAGTCTGGGTCAATCCTTTCTATTTGCAGTTTTTTCTAATGGGACCCTACTGCTTACCATTCTAAACCCACTAGGAGACCCAGTTCACTATTAGGGAAGCCTTATATCATACGATGTTCTAGCTGACTATTATTTGTGCTAATAGTGATCCCCACCGCAAAAGTATACATGGAATCATTCTTCTAATGGATCCTTATAGCTGGCCACTCATGCATATTTCACCCAATTAATCATATTAGGTACAATAGTTAGGTTAAGAAAATTATAAATGGGTACTCCTATCTCATAATGCATGTCATTTATTTTACAATTAAATCCTCCATGTGATTGGTAACCTTAATTATCAATTAACTACATAAAACATATAATGAAGATATGAGTTGTAGAGTATAATCCAATACGGAATGAACCAATTGCTCTAAGTTAAACAAATTGGGACCAAAGTTATATGAAACCCTGGCACTCCTATTAATTGTAATTTAATAGTAATACTATTAAACCAAAACAATAACCATTACTAACCAATTGCCCTTATTATGCAAACAAAACAAGACCAAAAAAAAAAAAAAAAGATAAGGCACAATTAGAAATTAACCACCACCACCACCATCATTGTGCTGCTAACAAGGACATAAAAAATCAATGCTACATGCAAAGATTGGGAGAGCAGAAGGTATGGAATCCTATTTTGAGGAGAAATGTCAAGGACAATAAACTGGATCACTATACTTCCCTTTTAAATTGCATTAGTGTGGTTCATATTGCAAAATGAGTTTACGAAAGAAGATGGAATGCCTACAAAGATGGCTCTCTCTCTGTCTCTGCCTTTGCGGCCATTAATAGAAGGTTTGGGTTGAGGAGTTTGGTGGGAAATATTTGGAATCTCTTAGCCCCTCCAAGAGTAGTTGTTGTTTTTTGATAGTTGGCACTTCAAAAGAGAATTCTTAAAATGAATAATTTAAGGTGGAGAGAGAAGATAGTGGTCAACAAATGTCCTATGTGTTTGTGTGAAAAGGAGTCGACTGATCATCTTCTTCTGAACTGTAGGATGGATCATCTGTTATGGTCATCAGTGGAAGATTGGTTTGGGTGTTGCTGGATGCTTACAAATTGCATTCTTGGTCACTTCCTTTCATGGAAAAGCCTAGCAAGGTTGTTAAGAGGAAAGTAGATGTGGAGACTGCATTTTTTTGTGGTAACCTGAATTATTTGAAAAAAAAAATTCAAGCTTCTTTGAGGGGGTTGATGTAGATGAAAGTGTTAGATTTTGTGGACTCAATCCATCAGTTGATGTAATAAATTGATTAATTTCTTTATTTATCAATAAAATCATGCTTTGCTTTCATAAGATGAGTGTTATTTTACTAATTCATGCACATGACCAATACATATGACATAATGGTTCATGAGTTGAACCGGGTCCCATTAGTATATTAGATGTGATATATGTGCATTGATGAGATCCACACGCGGGAGATATATGTCATAAATCTTATACTTAAATAGCTTCACAACCAGTAATGAGACTGGGCATCTCATTTGATAAGGTTGCAGCACTTTGATCACTATGAAATAGTGTGATTTGTCTCGATCATCAGAATGTAAGATTCTGGATCACAGTGCTGGTACATTGGATGTATTGAAAGACCATGAGATGCACCTTATGGAATTCCGTCTCAATAATAAGGTATGCTCTCATAATTCCCTAGCAATAGGCTCTCAATCCTAAGACGTTGATGAACTCAAGTTTCTATCTATTCATTTGCTTTGAGTCACCAATGAGTGAGGCCGACTATAGGTTAACACCTCGGTGTCTTGGGTATGTGGTAGTAGAACTGTGGGAACGTTGAATGATCAAGATGGAATCTATCTCTATTATCCCCTTGTGCCAATTAATGGATTTGTCATTAGTAAGTGCGCACCCATCTCAATTAAGAGTTAATTGGATGGTACTGATGATTACTGTGATTAATTAGGGCTCAAGGATAATAAGATGTGGAACTTGGATTAGAAGAGACGGATTTATTCCAATTGATCCATGGATATTGATAGAGGAGCCTACTTGTGGTAATTGGGAAGTTTAGGGTCTTCATTGTAATTTATTCCTAAGACTGGATTGCAATTGCATTTATATAGTGGTGTTATTTGCAATTAACTGAGGGCCCGGATTGCACATGAGATGTGGAGTCGCGGTGTTCCAGTTGGAGCCAGCTTTCTAAGGAATCCCTAGTAGTCCCCACGCTAGCCCAAGTTATTGGAAAATACTAATCCGACTCGAACTCTAAAAAGAAGGGATAAGAAAGGAGAAAGTTGCTAATTGCTTTGGAAGTAAGACTTCTATTTCAATTAGGCAAGGACGAGATTTGAAAGTTTATAAAATCTCCTTGGACATCCAAAAGAGTCTCTCTCACGCCCAAAACCCTTTCGTGCAAGAGTTGCACGAGTTACTCTCTCCTTCTTTCTTCTAGTTCCTTGGAGTTTCGAGTTGGGATTTCTCCTGAAGATTCCACTATTCTTCTTGAGAAAAGAAATCCAATTCGGGTCATAGCGTGGAAGGCTAAGAGGTGTTGAAGAAATCCATTAGAGCACTGTGGATCTCCAAAGGTATGATCTACTTCTTGTATGTCATAGATTATTATGGATGTTTAGTGCTGGTAGAATATTTACAGTACACGGTCACGAGATTGAGGGTAATGCATCCTGGATTGGGTTTTGGTCTTATGGATAGTTGATCCCTGTGTCAAGTGGGTCAAAAGTTTTGAAAATCTATCCACGAGACCCACCCACTTCCAACAGAAAGCGTCCTAAAAGAGGAAATGAAGTTTATAGTTACCCCTTGGGTGATGTCAAACAGTTCGTTCAAGGGCCATTCTATAGACAAAATTGTTAGGAATTGGAAAGAAGTGGCATCCCAATGGTAGAGGTGCTTGTTCTAATTCCAATGTTTTGTTGGCTCAACATGGTGTCTTTGTTTTGTATGTTGATGTAGTTTTGTTTGAGTGTTCTTTTGTTTTGTGGTGTAAACTGGTCAATACAACTCTCTTGTACTGATTGCTTTTAATGAAAGTTAGCATTAAAAACATCATCATCATCATCAAAACCTAGCCCCAACATGAATTTTTTTTTTCCATTCCGATCTATATTAAGCCAAATCCTCGGATAGGTTGCACTTTTTCAAATCAGTTTTGACTATTTCCATCCACGTTCTCTTCAGCCTACCCATTCCACAACTAACAAAATTAGACAATGTCGACTAACCTAATTACACTACAAAAATCCATGAAAACCTTAAATAATTAAATATAATCAAGTCATGGGCTTAGGGTCCTCACATTCTCCCCCACTTATGGTAATTTGGTCTTCTATATTTACCTAAAGCGGGTACTCATAAATTACATTATCCCCCACTTAAGGAAATTTGGTCCACCAAATTTCCAAGGATCATGGAGAACATACTAGTGTTTTAAATACACATGCTTTAGAGAACAATATCTTTTGAGACCCTAATTGAGATTTACCTTTTTTTAAAACAAGTAATAGGTCAATCAAGATTTTCAACATAACTTTTGGGTAATAAATAGACTAGGTTGAAACATAATGCTTCAATTCGTCGTTAGAAAATAATAATGCCACCACAATAGTCAAGGTTGGAGGAACAAAGCAATCGAATTCAAAAACATGATTACCACGTTAGAACGATTGCTTTTTAACAGTATGTTGGATTGACATATTGAAAATATAACGGTAAAATAGTGTTGAGAATAACAAAACCCAAAATATAACCAACTAAATAACAAAACAAGAATATTCTAAATTTGAAGGAATAAGATGATCACATATGATTATAGGTTTACATCAGAGGTCAGGCTTAAGGTCTTATCTCTTTGCATTGATTAAGGATGAGTTAACTACCCATATTCAAGAGAAGGTACCTTGGTATATGTTGTTTACAGATGATATCGGGTTGATAGATAAATTAAGAGATGGAGTAAATGCAAAACTCGAGAGATGGCGGGAGGCTTTAGAATCCAAGGTTTTAAAATAAGCCATACATAGATGGAATATATAAAATGCAACTTCAATGGATATATACAAAGTGCTAAAATACTGTGAGAATTGAAGTCCAAGAGGTACTACATAAAGATTCTTTCTCATACCTTAGCTCGATAATTAGTAAGGATGAAGAGATTGATAAATATGTTGAACATAGGATAAAAGCGGATTGACTTAAGTAGAGAATTGTTTCTAAAGTGCTTTGTGACAAATGAATGCCAATAAAATTAAAGGAAGGATTTTACAGGACAAAGATTAGACTAGTTATGACCTATGGGGAAAAATGTCGGCTAATCAAAAAGCAACATATCCATAAAATGGAGGTGGTAGAGATGAAAATATTGAGGTGAATGTGTAGTAAAACAATGAAAGATAAAATTAGAAATAAGAGCTTATAAGAGCATTTATGGATAGCATCAATAGGAGATAAGAGTAGAAAAACCTGTTTGAGATGGTTTGAGCATGTTAAACATAGGTTATTGATGGAGCTAGTGAGAAAAAGTTTGGCTATATAGGTGGATGGTCCACCATGGGAAGAGGTAAGCTGAAGAAGGGGTGGATGGAGGTAATAAAATCAGATATGAAGAAGCTTAACTTATTTGGGGATTTGGCTTATAATAGGTTGGTTTGGAGAAACAGAATTCATGTAGCCAATCCCAACATAGTTTAAACAAGGCTTAGATGATGAATTTTTGAAAAATTTATCATATCTAGGTTCAAAAAATGTCTTGTACATTAGCAGTGTGAAACAGTGAATTAATCAAAGTCAATAACTATCAGGACGATTGAGGTGTCAGCTGACAAATAATAAACAAGCTACATGGTACTCATAATTAAATATCCAAATAGCTATTAGGGAGAAAATAACAAGGTATTAAAGGTTATGCAATGCTTAGAGTGACAAGAATACAAACATAGACTTAAAAAAGACAATCCTCCTCACTGGGCTTGCTATGAATCCCTTTTCTAATATTTTTACCCAGTACACCACACGTCCTAATGGCTTGTACTACTTTTTTTAGGTTTAGAAACTTAAGGCTTCGATACCTATGATGCACAGATACTTCAAAAGGGATAACATATCGTGTCGTACTATATCTGATAGTTCACTTTTTATGTGTAAAATCCGTGTCCATGCCATGTACATAGCGTGTCCATGCCGTATCTGGGCATCATAGTCCGATACCATTTCTAATGATTAAAAACCTAGTGGCCTTGGATTTTGTGGCAATATTTTTTAAATAATTCAAAACAAGAGCACAGATCAAATCCATATAATGCAAAATTGAAAGCATAACTACTTTTTCTAATAGAAATATATTATGCAGGACTTAATCTCCAATCCAAAGCTACTAGTGAAATCCCTAATACAACATGTAACACTTGCGCTCTCATCACATCCCTAAATAATCCAAGCAAGTAATCATTCAACATTATCACTCTTGATGAACATTCATAAACTCTAGAAGCTCTAGCTAAGTAAATAACCAATATCCACAACTACAGTTTTTAGATTAAACAAAATAACAGCAGACATTTAACAATAATCAAGAAATAAGAGCAACAATTCACAGATCAGGACATTTGGTTAGATTCAAAGTACATTTTCAAAGTTCAACCACATTAAGAAATTCTATTCATTGGTTCAAAGATGTCGCTAAAAAAAAATTTAGGAATCACAAATTCACACATCTAAGACTTTAGGTACATCTTGTCCGCATGTTCTTTTCCTTTAATGCCCCTTAGCTAGGCAACATCCCACCATCTACATGAATTTGATCCTGAAAGACCCTTTGCAATACTCCGCAGGAAACACCAATCAAGTGCATAGAACCAGGCCAGTTGTCTCTTTAAATGATGGGGCAACAGAAGAATCCACCTTCCATGCCTGAATGGCTTGATAGCATCCACTACCCAATTGCTTGATTCTCCTAGATAGTGCTTTAGATAACGGATTGTGGATTCATCTCAATCAATTTAAAATCAAACTAACTATGACACTCAAGAGCATGACACTAATGCCATGCCTGAATGGCTTGAGAGTATCCACTGCCAAATTGCTCGATTCTCCTGGATAGTGCTTTAGATAACGGATTATGGATTCTTCTCAATCGATTCAAAATCAACCTGACTCTAAAGCACATAACACTAACTAAGTTCAAAAATCATATAGCGATGCTTGAATTCAATCCATGATAATTCCAAATTCTCACAAGATTAATTCATTATTGGAATCATTCTTTGTATATCAACAAACAAGGATAAGAGGAAAAAAAATGTACCAATAAATATTGTACAAATCCGTGGAGGATCTCGTATCTTTTGCAGGTTCTTAGAAGCAAACTAAGACATCCATTACATTTCCCAATTAATTACACCAGCTAGTTGACTTAACACACAACAACCTACAATCAAGTAATGAATAAATTATATCCTAGGTTAATCCAATCAACTCATAAGCAACACCATATATCAATCAGCATCTAGTAACTAGAGTTAAAACCAAATCCTATAATAGGCCTAACCCTAATCATCAAAAGTAGGAACTAGGGCAGAAATTGGATTAGATCCAATCCCTTCAAACCAATCCATACAATGTCTCCAGTTGGATCAGCCAGCCCTAATAACCTACAATTGTGGTTCAGTTATTCCGAATTGTTTTGGCATGCTGAAAGGACCACTATTATGGGAAACCTAATCCTAATTACAACCCATTAAATAAAATTAAAACTTTAATTACATATAATTAATGAATAAAAATCCTAAATCTACTTAGGCACTACACATGTGGCCATTGAGTCAATCCTGCATCAATAGGCCATGTGGGACCTGAGATAACGCTCTTGCAAGCTGCAAGGTTCTGGGGTTGGCACTGTTTTCGGGAACTTCCTGGATTTCAGATTTTCTTTCAAATAAGTTGTCGTTCTCTTTCACTTGGGATAATAAATTATGTTAAGTAGTGATTGGAAGTAGAGATTATGGGACTGAATGCTTGCATTTAGGGGATTTAGGCTTTAAAAGCATTGTGTGAGGTTTGAATGTCAATGGCGTGCATACTGCATTGTTTTTTTTACCATTCACTGAGGTTCTACACCTAACCTTGGATGCTCTCTATGTGTTCTCTTATCATCTTTCTTTGATTCTGAGTACTTGTGACAAAGATCCACATAAGTAATGTGGTTTGACTGATCCAGCTCTAGTCTTTGGAAAAACCCATCAATAGTGCAACTGTCCTACTTACATTGACATTGCAATTTCTTTTTCTTTTTTTCTTCTTTTTTTACAGTTCATGTACTATCATCGGTATCCCAACTGCATCAACAATTGACCCCAAGAACAGAGATCAGAGTGTCATTATTCCACTGAAGTCCAATTCAACAACCCAATTTCCATGCCAACATTGAGATCGCCATAATAAATAGGCTCAACAAAGAGATAATGAATGCTTAAATGTTGTAGAAGCTAATGTAACTAGACAAGCCGTCAAAACTTTGAGTGATTGCTTAGATAGAGAGCAACATGGGCTTGTGCTTCAATTTCCAAGAGAGAGAAGCAAAATGGACTTCTGATGCCCCAACTTTACCGAGACAAGAAATTGCCAAGAACAAGGGCTGTCACTGTGAATGCAAGACTAGCATACAACAAAATTTAACATTCCATTCAAGAGGTTATTCAAACTTTCTCATCAGAACCAAACACATTAAAGGCTTACTTGTGTCCATAAAATACATAGGAAAATAAACAAAGGAACTCAAGGTCAAATGAAGGAATGGGAGCACTATGTAATGGTCATTCACAGATATCCACAATTGATTCTTCATTTTTAACCACTTACAGAAAAACAAGTCTTAGAATTCCTAGGAATTCAAAAACATGAAATAAACAGGACCTGAAGTATTTTAGAAGCAAATGTTACATGACTAAAAAAAGTTATCCATGAGAAAAGCACACCACTTTGACTCAAAAAAGTGGCACATAACCCTTAATGTTCATTAGTCAAATGCTAACGCATTGAAAAGTCTGAGATAAGGAAGTATAAACTGCATTTTAAAAAATCCATAAAGCTCTTCCCTCCTTTGTTTAGATCCCACACTTACTCATTTCATTTTTTTTATTTTTGTCTTGATTTATCTGTATTTTCATTTCCCCATTCCTTATCATTCTAACTGACTCTGCACTAAAGTACCCCTTACACACGTAGGACCATTCAAAATTTTTACTAATAGAAAGATAAAGTGAATAGATAATGCGCTGAAATAATAAAATTCCATGAAATCACTCATCAAACACAGGACCATCAGAAATAACCCATGCGTGAACATACACAAGCACACAAGAGAATAACCATATTTAATTGAATCAAACAAATTCTTACGGATCTTAACTCAACTTCCTCCAATACCTGAAGATTCAAAAAACAGAGCAATCCACAACATGTCAAATCAGGTCCTAACTCTTTTACAGAATATTTACACAAAATCCATAGATAAAAGCACATACAGATATAGGCAAAACCCTATCCATAGGTTTTTCAATTTCTACCAAAAATAGAAAACTTTAAATGACAATTTCTTTGCATATATGGAAATTTGGAAACCAGGGAAGTGTGAATAGATCCAGCACCTAAAGAAATAGTCATGAGGTAGTAAAATGAATCCAAGAAGTGAAGAGGAAAGTGATGCAGGACAAACCCGTGGTCCCCCGTGTTGATCCGCCTTTGAGCCCAGCCCACCTATCTTAGTCTATTTAGGATTTTATTTTCTTATTTATGTTTTAAGTTGTAAGTTGTGGATGACCCATCAAGAGGTAGGGGTAGGTTGAAGAAAACATTGATGGAAGTTATTAATTCAGATTTGAAGAATTTTAACTGATCGAAGTATTTGGCTCAAAATAAAACGGAATGGAGAAACAGAATTCATGTAGTCGACCCCAACAAGGTTGGGATAAGGCTTTGATGATGATGATGATCATATTTACATTTTAAGTTGTGGATGTTTTAATCCTAGCTATTAGTATATTTCAATGGTCCAGTTGAGTTTTAGGTTTTATTCTTTTTTATATAAGTGATTTAAAGCCTTTTGGCTCCTCAGCTAGAGTTATTGATGATTAATGAAGGCTTTGGGATCTTCTCCAAGTCTTCTTGGAGTTGTCCTCCAAATATCTAGTGCCTCCAGATCAGAATTTGGTGAGAGCTCGCTCAATCTTTAATGCCTCCTGATTAGAGTTTGGTGAGAGTCCAATTTTTTCCTCTATCTTCATCTTCTACCTTGCCCGCCCCGCATCATCTCCTCCGTTTCGCATTAGAAAGATCTGGCAGAGAAGGAAAATCAACGAAATTCTTACAAAATGGACACATTGCTGTGGGTGAAGGAACCCTAGCAATGAATAGTCAGGAGAGAAGAATCATCAAATTTCATGGAGAGGATGCTTGGTTTGGCCAACAAGGAAACCCTACCGAGTGCTATGATCGAAAACCATGGAATTTTTCCATTCCCTTCCATTTTCTGGAGGAATAATACATTATATAGATGGGTTGGATTTTCTGCTGAAAAGGGAGTCCGAAGCCCACACTCCCCATAGGAAGCGAAAATCTTTGTCTAACTTTTCCGTATAATATGATTAAGTTTTCACCCAAAAAATGGTAACATAACATGTCCGAGAATGAATGGTATAGAAGAATTATAGGCCGGATGCAGTCGGTGCTTTATATGACATGAGAAATGAGGAAAACAACATCAATATTGCATAGAACTAGCACATCCTTGCACTTAGAAACATACTTCAATCTCACACAGCTATAGCCTGCAGCCCCATTATGTCCATCTTAACCATTCCTAACAGAAAAGCTCTTTGAGCAGTTTATATAGTTTTTCCTCTACAAGTCCAAAGCCCCTCTATGCAATGGATTCGTTTCTTCAAAACTAGGTAAAAGCAATGGAGAAATTCAGCACACATTTCTATGTTCTTTTTGTCTCACACTAGAAATATATCAAGGAACCCACAGTAAGACTTGGAATTCAACAAGACAACAATGGGCATTCTATAGAAAAAGAAAAAATAAATAGAAAGAAGAAGAATAATAGATTTGTCTTATGTTGAATCAGTTAAAAAGAAAAAGAATAGAATTTTCTTATGTTCAATCAATTGATTAGAAGAAAGAACAAACTTTAAAACATTAAAGAGGCATTCTGTAAGAGATAACCTACTCTTTTGCCTTCATACTTCTTCTTGCATGATATCATTTTAAACGAAGCATTCTTGAAGCTAAAATCAACTTCAAGAGCAATACCTAAGCTTGTGCAAATTGATTGAAATCTTCTTGCAGGTAGATCAGCCACATTCAATGTACCTGAGTAGATAGAAGTTACATAAGAAAACAGATGCAATAAGAGAGGTTTTTTTAAATATATATAAAGATAAATGGAGAGACAAAGCTAGAAGTAGAAAGACTAACCATCAATCTCTAGGTCAACAAGATTGTCCTTTCTCCAACTCCAAGTTGCCTACAATAACATGAGGGATGTTTTGTATCTTATCCCAATCCTTGCCTGTATTACTCCCACACCGTTGTTCTAATATAGGACACTCAAAGATGGATAAGAATTTGAGTGTAGTGAGGCTTTTTAGCTCTTCTGGCAAGCATGCCACCTGAGGGCAATCTTCAATGGATAGATCTCTAAGTGACATTAGACTTCCGAACTTCTCTAGGAAACTATTCAAACTTGGGCAATTCATTAATTTAAGAACTTGGAGGCTGGTAAGGAAAGACAACTCAATGGGCAAAGCTCCTGACCTATTGCACCCGTTTATTTTCAGCTTTTGAATAGAAAAGATGTGACGAAGCCCTCAAGTTAAAGAGATTAGTGCATCAAAAGAATCAACGGTCAGTTCGCGAAGAGAGGTCAAGCGTCTCATCTCATCCTCACATGGAAATGACAGAAGATCACACTTCATTAAGTTCAAACACCATAAATTTGTGAGTTTTTGCAGTCCCACGTGTACTTTAAGCCCCAAGCAATCTCTGATTTTCAATGATTGCAACATCTCTCCACATGGAGAAGAGAGAGTGTTAGAATCCCCAAAATGTGGAAAGCATGTTACTTCGGTCAGCATTGGGCAATTGCAAATTTTCAACCTGATAAGCCTAAGGAAAACTTGCCCACTCCTCCCTCTGGACCATGTTTTCATTTTCTCCATGCCGCTGATAGTAAGTTCTTCTAATGATGCAAATCGTCGAGAAGGATCATTGCCATAGAACTCATCACCAATGTATTCCACATTCTTCAATCTAAACATTTCTAGAACTTTGAGCAAGGGTAGCAAGCCAAGCGGTGGCAACTGATGCAAACTCCAACATTCAGATAAGTTGATTTTCTCTAACTTAGTGAAAGTTGGGTTTGTCATCCAACTCGGAAAGCAGATGCCCTCGTAGTTTGATATACTCAACAACTCCTGGTTTCTATGTGGTTGGAGGCCTTGGAGTACCTTCTCGTCAACTTCTACTTCATCACTTCCCAAGTTTTTAGCATTATCAGCCCAATGATTTGACTTATTAATGAGATTAGCAAGCTGAGCATCAACTGGATTTGTTATATTCTCAAGATTCTCGATTCTCAGCCTTCCTCTGATGTTTAGATCTTTCAACTCCCTAATTGCACTGCACCCAATTTTCTTGCCCACTACGAAACGAGTCAATTCTTGGAGACTTGTTAACTCTGCCATCTGTGGAGGCATGGGATCTAGTGCCCAGCAACCTCTTATGTCTAAATATCTGAGGTTGGTCAAGCGAATCATGTTAATGGGCATCTGAGATAGATTTTGACACTTTATTAGTATAAGAGACTGGATATAGAAAAGGCTAGTCAAAGATTCAGGTAAGGTTTTAATATTAGAGCCACTGAGGTCTATGTACCTTACATGTTGAAGCGATCTCAACAGTTGGTTGATAGCAGGCTCTTCAAAAGTATTTAAATCTATTGCCCGGGCAGAAGCAAACTGTCCCACGTCAGCAGCCAAATTCAGCAAATTGCCAAAATTGATGAATGTACGCAGCCCTTTGGCTTTGGATAGGGAGGCAGGAAGCATTTCTGCTGATGTTAATTGAAAAGAAACATGGCAAAGCCTTTTGGAAATCTCCACTGATCTGCCTTCTTCAAAAACACAGCATTCGTTTCTCATAATAGATCGTGCTAGATCATGCACAAGATCATGCATTTTGAAGACGGTGATCATATTCATTAACAAAATCCTTCTTTCATAAAAACCGTCCATTTCTGTAGCGACTTCTAGGAAGAAATACTTGGTGACTAGCTCATCGAAAATCTCACTACCAATGTCCTCCAACTCCATCCCACTTTCTAAAGGAATGAAACCATTTGCCATCCTTAACCTGATAAGTTTGTTCTTTTCAATTTGGTAGCCTTTCTGAAAAATAGCGCAAAATGCAAAACACTGCTTTACATGTGGCTTTAGATGGTTATAGCTCAACCTCACGGTAGGAAGTATCCCACTATCACTTCTGCTTTCCAAATTTCACTGTCTCTGATGGAAGCCCATTTTCTTTACTTTTCACAGAATACAAAAGGCGTCCTAGGGTTAGGACCGCAAGAGGATTGCCATTGCATTTCTTCAAAATCTCACTCCCAATCAGCACCAAGTCCTGATATTGTGTGACTTGCTCTCTTGGACATCCAAACGCTGCTGTATAAAAAGTAGATTGGCAGTGATCATCTAACAAACCCTCTAAAGCAATTGGGTCAACTGTACTCATCATGGATGCAACAATTTCAAGGCGAGTGGTTACAACGATTCTACTTCCTCTTCCTCCATGTACCAATAGTGTTTTAATTCTTTTCCACTCGAAAGCATTTTCGTTCCAAACATCGTCCAATACGAGCAGAAACCTCTTATCACTCATCTCTTTAAGAAAGAGTTGCTGTAATTTCTCTTCATCCAAGACTCTTGGATTATCCCCCATTGCTCTATAAATGATATCATTTAGAATCCTGAAAAAATCAAAATCATCGGACACATATACCCACATTTTCATCTGAAAATGATTCTGCACTTGTTCGTCATTGTGGGCAAGCTAAGCGAGCATTGTTTTGCCAATACCTCCCATGCCCACAATTGAAATGACAGAAAAAAGAAGAATTTGATGACAGAAGAAAATCTAACAGCTTCCTTTTCTCTTCTTCTCTTCCGACTACTTCAGATTTGACTACCACTGCTGAGCTCTGCCTCTCCTTCCTAAACTTGCTCTGCCGGTTCATCACTGCCTTTATCAATTCAAATTTATCACACTCCTCCTTAAAGGCTTGGAGCCTATCGTTGAGCACTTTCAGTGTCAAGGTCATTTTTGTATGATATAAAATTGAGCGTGGCTTCTTTCGAGGAGGCAAGCTCCTCCTCTGATCTTCGATGTCATACTCTTCCAATAAGTCCTCAGCGTAGTACGCAGCTTCTTTGATCTTTTCCAGTAATTCCATCACCTTTGGATCTATCACCGGGCACCATTCTGCTATTTCAATGAAACCACAAATTTCCCATAGGAAACGCTTAGTCCTCCACAACTCCCTCTCATCGATCAATAAATCTGAAAAGTAGGAGAGAAACTCCTCCCATACTTCTGCAAGGCATTTTAAAGAATTCATTTTTTTTCCTCGTGCTTCCAACTTTTCCGAGGCACTGCAAGAAAGACACAAGGCCTCACGGTTAAAACGTCAAGGTTATTGGGCGGCACTGAAAAAATGTCCAAAATATAAAATATCAGTTGTACAAGGCAATAAAAAAAAGATGAGATTGTAAAGCAATTACGATTGGGAAACTGGTACGAACCTGAAACTTCTCTCTCACAAATCCAAGGAGAGTTTCGGCAGTGAAATCTTCGTCGTAGAGAAGAGAAGGAAATGAGAGCGTAAAAGTAGCTTCGATTGGGGATTTGGAACGGCGAGAGCAAGGAAAGCGAAATAAAAAGAGAGGGTTTTGTTGAGACTAATTTACAAGGGTTTTTGTCTTTGCTATGAGGGTTTTTTTATAGTAAACGTAGAGATGATTCTTCACGTGCCCACTCCTTCCATTTTCGGTTGGAAACGTGAGTTGTACACGCAACCGTCGTTGAAATCGGGCCATCTAATGGTAGGGCCGCAAGATCCTCGGATTCAGCTAAATGCAGATATGGGTGAGCCATTTGATATCTTCATCAAAGGCACTGACTCCAATCAGACGGCAATCCATGAAAAAAAATGAACATCAAACATGCATTCCATAAAAAACCTAAGAAAGAGAACCAGTCAAAAGAAGAAGAAAAAGGAAATCAAAAGAGAGAAATACCAAATTTGGACTCCAATATCAAGGTCGGACCCCAAGATTTGGATTGCAAGAGGAATAATCAAAGAAAATGAAGGAAGAAACCACATGAGAGATGGGATTTGGCAGCAGAGTTGGAAAAGAATGAGATCTAACCGTTGAATCAAAATAAAGGACGTGGCGCAAGTAACTCTGGTTGTTGGGGGATACCGTGGTTGCTATGGCGGGTTGCTCTTTCAACTAGATGGTAGACCGCTGTGTTGCTTTTTGCTACTGTTGCTGTCTCGTGCTTCTAACTTCAAGGTGCTATGTTTGCCTCCTCTTCTTTTTATTCATTCTTCTTCTTCTTTTTCGTTCAACAATGCCCCAGAGATGTAAAATGAGCAAAAGAACCCGTCACATTTTATTAATGAGAATGAGCCCGTTGGGATTTTCTTTTATTTCTTTCTATTTTAATGTTGAACTATGATTATATTGTTTTAGACTATATCATGGCATGGGTCGCGTGTTGTTTATGAAAGGGATACTCATGTTGTGTTGTGGATTATTCTATCAGAGTGATTCCCTCATCATATGGTATTGTGATTACCGTTATGGCCAGCCCTTCACACTAACCTAGGCTGTGTTAGTCGAACAATCATTGAGTCATATTTTGTGGGTCTTGACATAGGAAGGGGCAGGGCTATGTGAGACAGTTATTTGATCTGGTCATTGGACAACTGCAGTCAGTATACAAATGTACACTGTGATGCTTTACTGGACTTTGGACCAAAGACGAACCTAGCACTTGTACGCAGTTGGTTTCACCATGGTTTTCTAACCAGGATGCTAGGCATCCGAAGACGGAATTGATCCACCGCATTGGACAGGATGTGAGACATCCAAAGATGGTATAAATCCCGTACGGACATATATTGATGCAATGCTTGGCAAATTTATTGTTGTCCATTTGATGTAGAATTGGATTAGGGATTCGTTCTTTCTAGTACACATTACATTCCTTTACATATATTGTTTCATATATCTCATGATCTCATTGTATTTGTTCTCACATTATTAGGTATAATACCCGGATACTCCAAATGCCCTGTGATATCGGTACCGATACGATACGATACGGATACGGGTACGAGATACGGCAAGATACAACTTGGATACAACCTCCAATTTTAGTATACGGCTATGCAATATTTTTTACCCAAAATTATTACAGATTTTGTCAATTTGACCAATTCACTCCTAAATGAGCCATCTCTCAATTTGATCAAAAGGAAAGCAAAAAAGAAGGAGAAGAGGAGGAGGAGAAGGTGGCAAAGGATGAAGATAACTAAACTAACAGGGGCTACTATTTTCATTTTGACGGGTTACTCTTTCAACTAGATGGTAGACCACTGTATTGCTTTCTGCTACTGTTGCCGTTTCGAGCTTCTAACTTCAAGATGCTATGTATGCCTCATCTTCTTTTTATTCATTCTTCTTCTTCTTTTTCGTTCAACAATGCCCCAAAGATGTAAAATGGGCAAAAGAACCCGTCGCATTTTATTAATGAGAATGAGCCCGTTGGGATTTTTTTTTATTTCTTTCTATTTTAATGTTGAACTACTAGGCTAACCAAGACACTTTGCCTACTTTTTTTTTCTTTTCTTTTATTTTCTTCTATGTTAAGATACTATCAGGCCCACCTCATTAAAAATTTGATCCACACAATGGGCCTCATAATATTTGAGTACTACAATAAGTATTTATATGTATATATTTTTTGAAATGCTGTACCCGCGTTCGTATCCTAAAATTTTCTACTCGGAGTATCGAACCCTCATTCCTTGTATCCGTATCCGTACCCGTGTCCATATCTGGGCATCATAGCTTGTTAGTATACATTATTATGAGTTATGTGTATTCCACCTACCGCCACGATTGTGGTTGACCTTGTTTTTTTACTTGGTGCTTAGGCACCGAACCGGGCTTTGCCGAGAAGGCAGAGGGCGAAGCACTTTAAGCGCCTTAGCCATTTGATGAGCCCCAAGTGAGGTGAAGAGCCGTCTAGTCATGCATAGAAGTGATTCACTGAGTTGGGATTTAATGTTAATTAATTATATTTAGAGACTTTGCTTTTAGATGAACATTGTAGTAAATTATTCATTGATTTTATTTGCAACTTCAAACCTTAAATATGATTTCTTAATATTCAAATCTAATGATTTATTGGTACCACATGTTAACATATGCTTCCACAGGTATGTATGGATGGAAAATGTCTAAACTTTCCATGGACCTATGAGTAAATGATTGGGAGTCATTGGTTTTTATTTAAATGAAAAGATTAAATTGACTCATAATCTCACGTAACCCTAATCTCATTTTGGGGACGTGACCCCAAGTGTTCCCACAAGCTCAGCTGCATATAGCAAGTATGCAGCCAGCTTGTTGGAGAAAATCTTCTTTGGGTGGCCAAAAAAAAAAAAAACCCTTCCCTTTCAGATGTGCACTCTTCATAATCCTTCACCCCAGAGATACACAAGATTTGATCTTATGTTCGCATGTTTGGGTTTCAACCATGGTTCTAAACCATGAGAACTTGCTTGTTGGAAAAGCTGCTGGGCCATCTTAACTATGAGACTCGGTTGAGTCTTGAGCAGGTCAAAAATCCAAAACTCAAATATGAATATGTAGAAAAACAGACACAGAAATATTTTCTAATAAATTTTCTCGAGTACTGACCATGTTTTCACATGGTTTTGGCCGAGCCAACCTGTGCTGGCCAAAAGCTGGTGAAATAGATTTGACTCGGCCCATCAAGATGGTTTTCCTCGACAGTGGTTTCAGATCAGAAAGACGGATAGTGATGACCCGAGTCAGGATGAGATTCTTTTTCTTTTTCTTTTTTTTTCTTTGCAACGTGAGTATTGGTATTTGACCAAACATGACTATCCTACGGGGACACCCATGACCTTATAACCCATGTGCGCCAAGCATCTCTTAAGGGACTGTCAAATACACGGGCGATGCAACACACCTACAATCCCCATGGATTCTCAAATATTGCCAATATAGTCCCATACAACCGACATGCTTGGCAAGCAAACGCTTTGGGCCCAGGCCTAACTTTTAAGTCTTCATTGCGGGATCGGCATCAGGTTGTTCATGCTGGGCTTGGAAGTAGCAAAGCTCATCGAGACCTAGACATTGGTTCGTTGAATGACAAGGGTGTCCCCACCTTTGTCTGTGTGTTGGTCCGTTGGCATAAGGATGGCTGTCCATTTAACGATTAGGCTAAAATTAAAATTTGGCCAACTTAGGGACCCCAACGTACAAGCCAAATTCATGTCTGAGCTCATATCGTAGCACCACATGTAGAGTGAGAGAAAGCGGAGTGGTATTTCTGATTCTCTACTTGGCAAAGGAATTCACTCAGCTTGCTGAGACTAGATTTGAGCCTTCATAGCGCCACTGTTCATTCATCTTGGCTAAGAATGAGTACCACATATAAAAAGACCTAAGAAATAATATCTATGAGGCATCAGCTACCATTACAAGCATTTTATAGGTCCAACATGCATACGTTGGCTAGTAGAAGTATGAAGTATCCATCCCCTTTTCTCGAAAGAAGGTGATGATGATTAGACAATATAGTATGAGGAAGAGTGGTAGAGGAGTGCAGAATTGATGATCATGACTAATCACATTACATAATCCAGACTCGAAAATCATTTTGAACAAATATATCTTGTGCAAAAGAAACAAAAAGTTTGCAAAAGGTTCTTCAAGCAAACAATCAAGACAAAACTTATTGTGGGGTTTATCAGTTTGGGGATGACAATGCTTAGGCAGACTTTCAGATTGGGATGTCAACGCTTGGGTGAGGAATTACAAAAGAAAGATAATGGATTTGTAAAATAAAGATGAGGGCTTGCAGCCTAAGAAGAAAACCAAAATTCCACATATGGTTTTGTAGACGTCTGTAGAAGTAACTGAAATGTTGACTGATGCTAAGAAATTGCATTTCGGGAATATATGGATTTTCTATAAGAAGATTTAGTAGTCGTGGCTTCATTGATGTGAATAGGATCTGGAATAATAAGATTTGAAGAGGTTTGAGAAAATATCCAAGTAAGGGTGTGAATAAATCTTAATTGAATTTAAGGTTTTAAGACTTTATGACGTGGAAATGCCAAATAGGAAGAGAGAAATTTTAGGACCAGTCTGGATCGTTTGTGAGTGATTTTCTGACGTAGGACTAAATCATACCAAATGCCAAAGCTTGATTTTTCATACGTATAAGTATATTATATAGCATGAAATCCAGTGCGATGCATAGATACTGTCAAATGTCAATTGAATAATAAATTAAAATTAATACTTGAGTTAAAAACTAATTAGTGTATTAAAATATAAAAATTAAATAAATCAGAATCCTTTTTTATAAGTGGAGTGATATATATGATTCTCTACTTGGCAAAAGGAATTCGCTCTAAACTTGTGGAAACAAGATTTGAGCCTTCATAGCCCCATTATCCATCCATCTTGGCCTAGAATGAGTACCACATATAGAGAGACCATAGAAATAATATTTATGCGGCATCAACTACCATTACAAGCATTTTGTAGCTCCAAGATGCATATGTTGGGCTAGTACAAGTATGAAGTATCCATCCCTTTTTCTCCAAAGAAGGTGATTATGAATAGACAATATAGTACGAGAAAGAGTGGAAGAGGAGTGCAAAATCGATGATCGTGACCAACTCACATTACATAATCCAGACTCGAAAATCATTTTTAACAAATATATCTTATGCAAAAGCAACAAAAAAATTGCAAAGGGTTCTTCAAGCAAACACTCAAAACAAAACTTATTGTGGGATTTCTCAGTTTGGGGATGACAACGCTTAGGCAGACTTTCAGATTGGGATGTCAACGCTTGGGTGAAGAATTGCAAAAGAAAGATAATGGATTTGTGAAACAAAGATGCGGGCTTGCGGCCTAGGAAGAAAACCAAAATTCCATATGTGGATTTGTAGGCGCCAGTAGAAGTAATTAAAATGTTGATTGATGCAAAGAAATTACTTTTTGGGAATATTTGAATTTTCTGTGAGAAGAAGGTTCTATAAGCAACGGAGGTCTGCCAAGGAGACTACTCGTCGGATGAGTGTAATGCGGCTTGGGATGAGGTGGAGGTCGGCCAGGCCAAAGTCGACCTGAGGAGGAAGACGGAGGAGGACCGACTCCAGTCCTTCTACGGTGACAATCCAAAGACCAATGAGAGATAAGAGAGAAGAGATGAGAGAAAGGTTTAATAACTTGATAGCCAGTTGATCTTGAGAGTGGTGGTGGCCGACGATGGTAGCAATTCTTCAAAGAGTTCAGAGAGATGAGAAGAGTTTGAGAGTGAGAGGCGATTTGGGATTTAGGGCGAAATCCGTTGGATTTTATATAGAGTAACAATGAATTGTTGAGATTGAAAGTTGCATGATCAATAACTAGAATGTTGCATATAAAAATAAAAACATATATATATTCTATGTCAATAGTTTAGTTCAGTTTAAATCTGTCACTGAATCATTTTTAACATATTATGATTTTCAATTCATAACCAAACCATTAACCATCGGTTTGGTTAAAAATCTGCAGATCGGATTGGTTCGGTTTGGCTTTACTGATCGATGGTTTTTTGTACACCTTTAGTTGCCAAGCAGTGCTTATGACCATTGATAAGTATCTTAAATCTTTATATCTAAACCAATAACTCATTCATAATGCAATTGGATCGTTGTCAAGGTCTTTTTCCACAATGCTGGGGTCATCATCAATAAGCTTATAGATGTCATTCTACAAAGTGAATGAAAAATAAAATGAGAAATGGATGGGTTTCTTGATGGTTAGGCTATTACATGATTTTCCTTATGTAAAAATGAGAAATGTACAATGCATCTTTTTCTTCCAAACAAATCCATCATCCTAAAAATTAATCTTATGGTAAGAGTAATAAATTCAAGATAAAATCTCACTCTCATACTACACTGATAAAAATAAAGACTGAATAAAGTATAGAAGAGAATGAACACTGCATATAGAAGAAGATGAACACTGCATCTTAGATTTAAAGAGGATAAACAAAGAAACTGCAACGACCAACAGAACGAATTCTTGCAAAATATATAATGTAATGGAATTTATTTCCAAATCTAGTAACAACTGCAACTGCACAGTTGTTTCGTTGAGATAGTGGCAAATACAGGTTGATCCCACATGGAGAACTTTTGAACTTTTAATCAAAAATTAAAAAATTTTAACTGGAAGATTGATTTGAAATAAAACTAAGAATTTCAAAAATTGGATTTAATTAAAAGTAGTGAAAAATCAATGTAGAACACAGATCAGAGCAGCCAGAATCCACTAAGTTATTCAAAAATCTAATTTATGCAAGTAATTTACTTTTTTTTCTCATTTATTACTCGGATCAGAAACGAATCAATGTTTCTGATCTAAATGATTTGTCTATTGCAAAAACCAATTTTTAATTAAGAAATACAAAATCAATACCTAAGACCTTTTTCACCTCATAAAAGAATAAATATCTTAAATATCACCTATCAAACTAAGCATAGACTATCAAAGATTACTATATATCTAAGCATAATGTATTAAAATAAGTATAAGTGATCAAAATTTATTCACTACAAAAATAAATCAGATGTTTGTCTTTGGGATGAAGATAAATCTATTATTATCTTTTAAAACTACATTAAGAATAGAGAATCAGAAAAGAGCAGAATAACAAACATAAATTAAAATATCAAAATACTTAGGTTAATCATTCATTTTGATCAAGAAGGCTAGCCAACCATTGTTAAGAACTCCAGGAATATTTTCATTAATATCAGTAAGTCCTTACGATGATTCTCTCAAAAATCCTTTCTTCTATGCCTAAATTTTGGTATATGGCTCCAAAAATACCTTAAAAAATAAAAATAGAAAATAATGGGGGAAAGAGAGATGGAGAAGGAAGAAAGAGAGAGAGAGAGAGAGAGAGAGAGAGAGAAAGAGAGAGAGAGCCATCCAAGGTTGGTGGAGAAAATTGCATGTGTCGACACTTCCCTCATTTATTCCTTTTATGGCTATAGGTCTCTTACAGATACATTGAACCTGGACACCTTCTGCTACTTGTTGATAGAGTTTGCAATAACTGGGTGACTTGGCAACCAAGTTAAGTGAGGATAAGGGTATCTTTGCGGATAGAACTCATATCTAACAAGGACATCTCCTTAAATGGGTCCCGTTTTGGATGTGTAAGATCTTCAACGGTGTGGATTTAATTGCAATCTCATTTGAAATCATACTCGAAACTTTTTGGGCCCATAACTTTCTTATTTTAACTTCGATTTGCATGATCTTTGGTCCCACAGACATCTAATCTAGATAGAGTAGGCTATCATGCAGCACATAGCTACATTGTACTATGGTGCTGAGTCAGCCATAAGAACTGGGTTTGTCTTAAGTTAGTCCTCCTTGACCAACCATTGCTGGGTGACAGTCGACTGAGACCACTTTTGCTTTTGACTGAAGGCCTTTTTCTTGATTTTGCCAGACAATGCAGTGGCTAGAGATGGGGGATTGTACTTTTTGAGCATGGGGTGGGGCTCAACTGGCTTAGATTCTTTTCCTTACGAGTGATGAACCGGCAATGATAGGATATGAAACTCCTTTGTTGCCATCTTTCGGCTATGTTTAACTCATTGTCTCGTTGGGCTAACAGGTACTGCCAATTTTGTGGCCTTGGGGACACGAACGATGATTTGCTCTTTGCAAACTTCTCATTTCCCCTTGGGGACAGAGGGTAGAAGTGGTTGTCCTTGAGATGCACCTAGGCCTTTGATTGCAGCTTTTGTTTATTTGCCTTATGAGGTCTAGGCGACCACATCCAGTGTCTATGGGTGGTGCCTTTCAGCTGTTGACCCCTTCGTCGACTGAGATCATAAAAGTCAGCAGTAGATGCGCCCCTCTCCCTGTTGGATCGGGTGTGAATTTGTTCCTATCTCCCTCCAAGTGTGGACAGGCCATTGACCAAGCCACGGGGCACAAAGACTGGGGTAATGCCCAATTTTAGATTAGTCCATAGGTAGTCCCTTTTTTTTTCTTTCTATTATTATTTATGGAATAATAAATCACTATCCAAACAATTAAAAATGTTTACAAGGTCAATGATAACTTTGAAACCAAATTTCAACCATGGATCATCACCTATCTTGAGATATTTACCAAAAAATGTGAATTATTTATATTATTTTTAAAAATTTTTGGGCTCCAAATACAAGATCCAAACCACTAGATCTCTTTGGAAGGATGACCTTGGATATGGGGCAAATTTCAAGGCTTGAAACATTGTATATATCAAGATATTTGTGAAAAACTTTCAACCATGGATTTAAAAAAGTCTATTCAAAATGGATCCTTGCATTAACGAACACATATTTTGATTCTAACCTCTTCTTTTATGGCTCTTTTTTTAATGAACCTATTTGGAATCGTCTATAAGAAAAAGAGTAGAGATGCAAATAAGCCCCAAGTCATATTTCAAAACAGATTCTGTTTTTGCCTCATTTAGTTTTACAATCTATAAAAGTTTTTATTTTCTTTTGCATTCATTCAATAAGCAATTGAAGGGGATATTATGGGTAATATTTTGATTGTGCCCTCACAGCGTGATAATGGATTTTAGAGTTCTAGTATGTTTTGATCTTTGTAAGCAAGAGTGTAGGTGGAAATTCAGTTTATGCATAAAAAAGTTTTGGTATCTTTTTAGTGTTATTCCTAATTTTTGGCTCAAATCCGACTATGCTGAGATCCATTTGTGTCGAGACTATTCTTTTGCTGAACTTGTTTGTTAACATTATAAAGGTTCTGCTCAAAGGGTAAGGAAGAAAAAGAATCATAGGATTTATAGCATTAGACCCACTTTTATATATATTAAAGCTCTAACAACCGAGGCTTCTGAAGGGTACCACATCAGTGCCCCTTTTTTTTTCTTTTTTTCTAGAGTGCGACGTCATCTTCTAAAAAAAAAATCAAGAAATCCCTAATATCTCTCCCTTTACCCTTCTCTCCCTCATCTTATCTCAATCAACAACTGTTTCAAATTAAAACTAAATCAAGAAATCCCTAAAATCTTTCCCTTTACTCTCCTCTCTCTCATCTTATCTCAGTAAACAAATAGCAGTTTGAAATTAAAACTCTTACCTTCTATATCATCTTCGGTAGAAATCAAATCAAATCACATGAAAACAACAACCAATCGAGAACAATGACATTGCTGAGAGGGAAGACGTTCAGGAAGGTGGAACAAAACCATGTTATCCATACACCTATCCTTCCCTAATATATAGAGCTTGGAAGAAGAGCCAACACAGCGAGAGCTCTGCCCGTCCAACACGTGTCCTAAACAGAGGAGTAGTAATGAGTACAAAAGCGTCGAGTGCACCGGAATGGAAGTTCTCACAAGTTTTGGGAGAGCGGACTCCTAGAGAGGAAGCTATTAATGGTAGTAACTATATCTCCTTTTCTTTCATTAGAATTTTGTATCTCTTCTTATCGTATCTATAAAGATCTCTCATACCCATTTCCACGACAACTATAATTGGGTTTGTGTATACCGTTATAGTGAACATTTCAAATTATCATTAAGCTATTGGTTTATGTTTATGGTGGACCTCCCCATTTCATCATTGTAAATATTGTTCTACTTTTGTAAGTATTTAATATGCACCTTAATAAAAAAAAATCATGTTCTAGATAATTTTTAATTTCACTTCTTACTTGTATTCTTGACATGTTTGTGGTAGTTGACATCACACTCACATGGAACAAGATCACACTTGAAAAATAAAAAATAAATAATACACTAACAAAGTTGTTGTCATGATATGATTCAGATGATTTTCGCCTAAAATCATATCCATAGTGAGACCTTTCCATTATACTATCCTCCTACAATTGGCCCGCATCCAAGTAGGTCCGACATGGGATTTGAATTTTGTCTCTCATGCGTGCTGTGAGAGATGTTCTCATGAGAGCATAGTCCTATTTTATTTAATTGTTGATTATGCAGCTTTTTGTGTGTATTCCAGTTGACATTATATTTGCAATTAAATTTGAAAAGAGTGGCAAGTATCTAGCGACTGGAGATAATGGCAGCCGCATATCACTTTTTGAACAGACAAATTAAAAAGATGCAGTGGTCTATCTACTTATTAGTCATTTAATTCCTTTCATTTCTCTTCATAATATATTTATATTTAGATTTATTTTTATTAATTATACTTAAAAGTTTAAATTTTTAATAAATTTCCAATTTAGACATAGATGTTTTTCCACATTGAGTAGTTAGAGGTTTTATTCAACAAGAGGTATAATTTTATTTTATTTTGCACTTTATCATATTGTTTTTCATGGATTTTTTTCATTTTATTTTATCCTTCGATTTCTATTATTAAATCCTGTGGCATTCTTTTAATCATATTTCCTTTCTATATCTCATATGTTATTTTCTTCTTTTTCATTTTATTTTAACGTTTTTTTCTTTTGTTACCCAAGCCTCATGGTGCCACATTAACATCAAGTTTTCTCCTTATCTTGCCAAGTCATGGTGGCCTACTTTGTAGGGATCTCATGTATGAGTTAATTATGATATTTATCATAAGTAACTTCTGTAAAACTCATTTGATTTTTACATTTATTTTTATTCTAATTTATAGATTTATAAATTATCTTTTTTCTTAAATTATAAATTAAAAAAATGAGAATTATAAACTAGAAATTTATTTATAGATTGTTTAAGTTTCATTTTTCATATTTTTTAGATTTTGTTAAATAAATTTAAGAACGATTAATAACATAGTCATTTTCATTTTAATATTTTCCTTCTCAATAATATGCATAAAAATGTAATATATTGTAACTTTTGGGCACGGGCTTAGCACGGGCCTTTGTTGCTAGTTAATTATTTATGAAGCTCTATTATTGTCATACATGTGACCCACTTCTAGAAATTATAACGTTGTATTCACCTTTAAAAATATAAAAATAAGCCATATTCATAGGATTTATAATGTAGGCTACCTTTATAGGAATATAATGTAGGCCCATCTTTTTGTAAATGTAAATATGGTACTCACATATAGAAATTACGTGGTACACATTTATAAGTATTAGATTTACAGGTAATCCGAGTGCAGGACAACCAAGTTGCCAGGTGAAAGTTCTTGCCACAGTGATTCTTATAACCTAGCGGATTGCCCAATATAGTGTTGACACATCTCACAAAAGCATACATAGAAGACTCATAAAAGAGAAGCTTTACTAGTGGAGGCCGTAATGGTCTAATTATCCATACGTGCAGCTAACACATTATATGGCGTAAATGACTGTTAATATGTTGGGTCTTGTTTGCACGAAAATGAGTTACTAGGACTTGGCAAATGTATTCCTAGCAAATTGGCTAAATTTAAAGAATGCCAGGCTAGGGATCTCTTTAGATAGAAAATGATCGTGGACACTTGCACATGGACACATAGGGTCATGAAAACTGGAATCAGGAAGCATACATCGTGAATACTTGCACATGGACACATAGGGTCATAAAAACTGGAATCAGGAAGCATACTTTCGTCGGCCTCTACGGTCTTCTTCTGCCCACAGCCCACCAAAAGAACTATCACCAAAGGCAGGACTTCCCCCTCAATTTCACGGGTACACAAGGCGCAGGAGAATGTCCCACTTATGGTATCCCATAGAGCTACAATACTTGAGAATAGTAGATCATTTAATCTTTCAGCAAAAGAAAAAAAATGAGGGAAGAGAAAAAGGAAAACCCGTAGGGCTTTAAATCCTTTCCAGACCACATTTGTCATTGTTGAACTGATAGAACGACTCACATAAACCTCCTCAATCGTGCACCATGGGGATTATGGATTTTCAGAAAGTTTAGAGCCTCTTCGGATACACCACCAGTGTTACCATAATTGGTGTTCGTCACCATCTACTCACTGACTTCAACCTTTCAGATTTATTTTAACTTGTTCTAGCTCATACAGTAATGGGATCCTGGGTCCAGGACAAGATACATAAATGAGCCCCCCTTCATCCTTGATTCTGCTGTACCAATTCCACAGGCATTGTCCCAATCAAGACCTTACACATGCAAACAAGAAAGTTCTCTCCGATACTCTTGAACCTGGTTCTGATAAAGTGATTCAAATCAATATAATATTCTATCATTTCTGTGGCACTACAAAACAACATCAGAAAAATGCTAGCTGCCAGGCTGTAATGCTTACAAAAACTATAGTAATTATTTTGTGTATATTTTAGTGTGTACATATGACAACTGTTAGCCAAAATGTATGTTCTATGTTCACTGACAGAACAAAGGTATGTCATGGAACTTACTACTCAAACAAATCGAACTCAACTGAATATTCCAGGAAGACAAATAACAGAACATGGAGGTGATGTGACTTCAAAAAGAACAATTTCTTCAGTTTTCAGAATCCAAGGACGGCACATCTATCTTTTCAGACTCTTCATCTTGCTCCCTCACCCTCTGCAACACCCAACTACAGCACAAGTAAAGCAGCAGTTGTGACACTTTTCTTTTCGCTTTCTTTCCTGGTGATTGAGAAATATCTTCAACGATTTCCATTAAGTATTTGTAGTCGAAAGAATAAAGATATGAAAAGAGCTAGGAAACACAGCTTCAGTCCTGTGGAAAAGGATAATTTCTGTGTGAAAATCATTGCATGGCTGCAAAATTATACCTGAAGGGATTTGCTAAATGCAGCCCCATTACTATTATTGAGAACTCCCAATTCTACTGGAACCAAGTTAAGTAACATCTACTACTACAGCAATGGCAATAACTGTAGAACTTGAACTTGGGTCTGGATCTGGATCTTAGTTCAGATCTTTAACTTAAATTTAGTTATGGGGTGTATGATTTGCCGAACCTGGAGGTATTGGCCCTATAGGTAATTTGGGTCAGGTCTGTCATCTGTGCACTATGAACCAACCTGAACCATACCCATTTTCTTTTCAAGTTATAGTCAAGAAAAATACTCTTACATGAAATAACTATCATCAACATCAAGGAAACTCTCAGCCAAAACCTCCCATTGAACTACACTTGATGTGGCTGGTGTTGAAGATCAAAGATTGAGCAGGCTCTGCCATTTGTTAGAGAACATGGGAATAAAGAAACCCAAAACAGCCCACAAATGCTAAGATACTACTCATAAGTGGCTGTTTTGTTATTCCAATACGCCAGAGTGTACTTTGCAAATAAGATAAAAATTGAATTCAAATAACAGTGAATGGGGGCTGAACAACTGGGCAGAATATTGCAGGACCCAATTGGGCCCAAATCTACTTGAGCTAACCACCCCAGGTGCACCCAAGGGTCACAACCAAGGGGAAGTACCCACCTTCATAATCAGTGGGCCATGTAGGGCCAAAATTATTCTCATGCATGGGTCTAGGGCCGACACTGTTTTGGGAAACTACTTGGATTTCCTATTAGCTTTGAAATCACTTGCTATTTTTCTTAGTTAGGATCTTGAACTATGTTACTTAGGCCTTTGTTTGGAATCTCTACTCCTATTTTCATAGAGCTAAAAAAAAAAAGCCGTAGAACCAAAAGAAAAAAAGGCTAAAATTAAAAAATGTGTTAGGTATTGCAGGGATCTATTTTAAATAGAATGTTTGGTCCACCTCTATTTGCCTCTTAATAGATGGAGTATGCCTCTTATTAGAGGGGTAGTTATGTCAATAAGTAAAAAAAAGGAATATCATTTATATTAAAACAAACAAACAAACCCATTGATGGTTTCTTATGCTTATTCTGCATTCAGGCGACAGAGGAAATGGGAGCTCTAGCGGTTCTCAGGTCCAAGTAGCCTACTCATATATTCTCATGGGCCATGATACATACCCATGCTTTTTCATGGGCTACGGCGAGCTTAAGCTGGCTGGCAGCAGGGCACTGTCAATCAGCTTTGCATTGTGAACATCAACGCCTCTCTGTGATATGGAATCCATCAACAAGCAATTATTCGGAAAAAGAGAATGGAAGCTCCTATTTATTGTTTATATGTTAGTATGTTTTCAGAGGGGTGGCCATTTCTGTCTATGTCTGTATTGATGCATTGGAGCGGTCCTCCTTGCTTGGGCTGGCCTTGCCAACATGTGTGTGTGGCTAGAGTGGTGGTGGTACAAGTCAATGATAATGTTATGTGCGCTACTTGTAAATCCAAAGACAATCAATATCACAACCATGGGGATCTTGATCCAAACAACGTTGTTGGTGTACGTCTTCCCATCGTCGCTAAGATGATGTTAATTAGATTCACGAGGTGATGGGGACATCATACCCAATTCCCCCATCCCATACAAGGTTTATTAGAGAGGAAGGCATAGGGCAGCGGATCAAGCCATGATCTAGATGGATAATTAATATCCAAGCTTTGATCACAAGGAAAGCATAAATCCATCATTGGATTACCACCAAGAGGAGATTCGGCAGTTGTATTTTGGATGATCGTATCCGTGGAGAGAGGAAGGCCCCATCTGCACAATTTCACTAAAGGCCCCACATTGGGAAGTATCACATGAGTTCAAATAAAGATCTTTTAAAATTGAAGGGTCCCATGTTTTAATTTTTTTTAAGAGTCTATGTTGAAGAGGAGGGGCCCATGTTTTAAGTGCATGGGTTAAGAAAGAGAAAGGGGGGCACCAAAAAAAAAAAGGACAACAAAACAAAATGTGCATCATGTGCACGAATCCCAAAAAGGAATACCATGCGCATAATGCATGGATATGCATGGATCCCAAGGGATCCATACATTATGCACACGAATCCCGAGGTCTTCCCCCCTTCTTTCCTTCTTGTTTCTTCTTTCCAGTTCTTTGTTTCTTTGATTAGTTTTTCCTTATATTTCGTAGGGTGATGTTATCAAAAGGCAACCATTGTAGTTCTTTTTTTTCATGATATGTTATGAACTTGATTATTGAATGAGAATAAAGGAGATTGTTTCTTCTTCTTTTTTTTTTCTTCTTGGGTTTACAAGCCACCTTTCTTGTCAACCGTCATTAATGCCTCCTGCAACTGGAGTTTGGTAGTAGCCCAACAAAGGTAACCACTATCTTTTCTACTTTTCCCTTTTGCAGAGCTTTACTATATCCATCATAATTTCAGATTTGTTAAATAGATGTTGAGCCAATACCTCCAGATCTGATGATGAATATTTTGGTCTTATTTTTTCATAAATCCTTTTCCTATAAATTATAGCCCTAAGTGTTGGAAGTTTTATCTTCCGTTAGGATCCTACCCCTCAAATCAGAGGATTTTACTGCAGGATCTGAGAAAAGGTCTTAGATCTATGGCTGATTCACTACTTGGGATATTTATTTACACATGGTTGGCATGATTTTAATTTTCTTTATTAATTAATTTTATTCTTGATTGCATTGCATTCCATTAGAGTAGATTTTATGTTGTCTTGCATTATGAGGTGTGTAAATAGATGGGGGGCTTGTGTTTATGTCAAAATACTGCTGAGCAAAAGAGAAGAAATTAATGATATTCATGGCATACGGATGTCAAACTTATAACTTCATCTGACTTCCCCCCCCTGCTGCTTTGCATTTAACAAAAATAAATTTTAGGACCATTGATTTTAGAAGGCAAAGTAGTCAAAACATAAGACAGACAAGCCTGTTAGTTAGAGTTGAGGCTGAACTTGAGCCCATGCCTATTGCTCTAATTTTCTCTATTTAAGCAGCATTCCTATCCATCATGTGTAAGAACTACAATTCAGCAATATTCCAACATTTTGATTACAACATTTAAGCCCAACTTCTGACAATTACAAACCCTCACTTTCCTAAAAGAAGGAATATAACCTGTAAATAATTTGAAAATTACACCCTCACACACTATCATATAGAATCTCAATCATTCTATCAACATACACCATTACACACCACCACACACATCACATACCATCAGTCCAACAAAGATTATCCGTTAAGCCAACAAATCCAAATTTTAAAGATTATCCACAAAATAATTCATCAAGCCAACAAAATCAAGCACGACTAAAAAAGTAGACAATTTTTATGTGCGAAGTTCAATGCACTAATCATCACAACCCATTCAATTAAACTAGATAAAAACTTGCAGCATGACATAAGATGAAAGAAAAGCAGGCTTAAGAAGATACATCTTGCCAAATGGCATCTGCAATTAAATTCCTCTTAGCATCCATCTCCATCCTATATGTTATATCAAAAGTATCAGTGCTGGCTCCAAGATCTTCCTCAATGTCGGTGTCACGCTCTATTTGAACATTTTTACTTACAAATTGTTCAAATGATTGGTCCTCCATATCCTCTTTTCTAATGAAATTATGTATTGAAATTGTAGCAATTACGAAGCTTTACTATATAGAAAATGGGTAAGAAGCCATTTGCTTGAGGATAGGGAATTGAGCTTTCAATACTCCAAAGCTTTGCTCGATCACATTCCTCAAGATTTAACTTGTTCTAAATAAACGTCAATGAGACACTTATTGGGAAATATGCCCAGGCTCTACAATCAGCCATGCATGCACAAATCACACAATAATAAAGCAAGCAAGCATGAAGAAAATGACATATAAGCAATTACGTGGTTTGGCCAAACCGCTGACATTCATAGAGAAGCTCACTCAATTCCTTTCTCTCCATGCTATGTTTAACATAACTCTGCAGAGTTTAGGGTTACACATCACATCAATATATGGTTTCCGCTTTCTTAGCCTCCAAGAAAACCCATACGTAATGACTCAAATACCCTTAACCTTGAACCTCAATTCTGACATACCCAGACGGCTGATCCAACTAAACCAGAATACAAGACACAAGCCATCAGTATACTTTCTCATACTATTTGACCAATATGCACGATCAATATCCCTTTTTTTTTTTTTTTTGCCTTCCCCTTATCCAACATGATTACTACACCTAACTACATAATAAAAATGCATCCGTTACAAAAAATAATAATAAAAAAAAGTTGAGCATCCAATCAAAAAAATTTGCCACTTCACACTGGCCCAAGTTATCAATCATCATACATAATAGGTTCTTAAGGAACTCAAAACAATACCATGAACCAAATTAAAAAAATCAATTATGCCTAACAAGGAATCCAAAACAATACCATGATGTACCATTAAAAAAAATCAAGGTGACATAAATTCGCAACCATAACTATTCTGACATGAAGAGAAACAAGGATAAGGTTCTGAATCTCCTAGCGTGGGCATGTCATACTGTATTTCTTTGTTCTATACTTTCTTATCCCAATAAGAAAGAAAGAAGGAAGAAATCAAGCAAAGCGAAAAGTCATGTGCATTTCATTCAAATAACAACACACCGTGGACGCAGAGTCTCACTTTCAAGCAACATATAGATAGAAAGTACACACATGGCTTTCATATTTCATAAAAATTTTGTTCGTTTAGCATCTCTAACCCCGTTGCTTGTTTGCTTCGCGAAGAAGTAAAATACATGTGCATACCTTGTCCATGCTACGGTCAGAACTATAGTTCTCAAACTTGGCTTGGAAGTGTATGATTAGTTTGACTCAGTTCTGTTCACAATGAGTGGACTAGGCTATGCAAGAAAGAGTTGAGCAAATTTTGTGAATTATGGTTAGGGGACTCTCTTTTGGGGTCATGCATAGTGCATCCACAATTTCTTAAAATGTACTCTAACCTCTAAGGGAGTAAAGAGTGCAAGAATCACAACAAATTCATAAAAGTTTCACTTAATCAATTCATTTGAAAGATTCGAAATAGTTGTGGTCTACAGTATATCCAAGTGGAGCAACACTGATGGTGATGAACGTGCACTTTCAGAGGATCCATTCATTGATTGGAATCATTTGTTCTACAAGAATCACTTTGAACTACTTACAAACTATGGTTCTTAAAGAAGGATAAAGACAATGTTTCTGCTCAGCATTATAACATACACCTAGCATGCATATCTAAAGTTCACATTACATCTACCAAATGCATGGTCAAACTAAATAGTACACAGGTGAAAGATGTACAAAAAACCAAAGCATCACACTGTATTTTGCAGTCCCAGGACTTTCACAAATGTTTAGAAATTACAAATAGGAGGAAACCCATGTAAAGAGAATGAAACCCATGTATGAATGAAGCCCCTCTTCAACGTTCCCAAACCCATAATCCCACAAAACCCCAAAATCCTAAGCCCTACAATTCCATAAACCTCAACCCTAGCAATATTCCCTTTCACTTAAGCCCAAAAAAAAAAAACCTTCCAAAATCTCGATTCCCTAAAACTAGTCCTCATAGGGAGTTGAAAACCATCCCAAAAACCTCCTTGCTTTTTGATTGGGAATAAAAAATAAAAGAAAAATAGAGCAAAAGAGGAAGAGAAACATACCTACACCTGGGATCTGGAATCGGATCCCCCTTTCTTCTGCTCTTTGTCTTCCGTATTTGAGCTTCAAGGCTTTTGCTTTATCGGTCTCTCCTTTCTACAGTGTCTTAAATGAGGTTTTAAAAGAAAGGAGTTCTGGTGGCATTTTAAGTTCCGTTGTGGGTATTTCAGTCATACAAAATGCCTTTTGCCTTTTTATTTTTAAGACCCAAA
The DNA here is from genome assembly GCA_037013555.1 of Sextonia rubra. Classification (NCBI taxonomy): domain Eukaryota; kingdom Viridiplantae; phylum Streptophyta; class Magnoliopsida; order Laurales; family Lauraceae; genus Sextonia; species Sextonia rubra. Next base: position 132,579,396 of record JASUAD010000001.1, read on the forward strand.
AGGTCTATTTTTCATGTGGCTCCAATTGGGGCATTTGGATTTTGAAGGTTCTTCCTCTAAATGTCTAAAGTGCGTAGAGGGAAAAATTTTGTGCCAAACGCTCTATTTTCTGAAACCTTTACCCGTTTTAGACATTTAAAGGAATAGAGGGAAAAATTAGACCTGCTAAACATGGTCTTAGTGATTAGAAGTAGAGATTATGGGATTCATTGCTTGTGATTAGGAGATTTTGGCTTTACACATTAGAAGGGCGGACTGTCATGGCCAAGCATAGTCAGATTGTTATTTTACTAATCAATAAAGTTTTGCTATTGACCTTTGATGATTCTGATTGCTTGTGATTGAGATCCACACAAGGTGGTTCAATCCACCTGTAGTCTTGGCCAAACTAGGGATGTCAATGAGTCCCCGAATCTCCGATTACCCGGAGCTTTCAATTCGTTAATAACCGGGTTTGGCTCCTTATTTAGCTCCCGATAAGTTAACGAGTCTGGGTCTAGGTCCTTTTTTCCTTTGACTCATGACCGAAATGAGTGCGGGTCTTGGTCGGGTTCCACCTTGGTTTTGATCTATCGACCCAAGATCTGACATATTACCATAATTTTCGAGAATTCGTCCTAAAAGTGTTTTTTTTTTTCACAGCATTCTCTACCCAAGACTGGATCTGGCCAATATATGGAACCAATTCTGATTCTAGCTCCATCTGCTCATTAACGGTTCCAGTGTTGGATCCAATAAAAAGGTTTCGAATCGGTTCTGGTTTTATCTTTTCAATAACGATTCCAGTTTTGTCATTCTGTGACGCTATGGAGATCCGCCATATGTTCAACAGTATTAGAGCCTAAGCATCTGCCATTCTTCATTGATAGCACTTTCCATGGACTTCATGATGAATATGAAATATATAGGGAAGGAGACCTACGAATCCAGGCAAAGAAGACGGATGGAAGTGATGTTAATCCTTTCCATTGACGAGTCTGGTGATCACCATATGCAAAGACAGGCATTGTTATTAGAATCCTACGATTCGTATCTTAAATGCTAAATGAAAATTATTTATATCAATGCAATGAATTCCATTTATAGCTGAATCTTAAAATTTGGGTGTGAATCTTACAATTCAATATTCATTTCACCTAATCTAATGATTCAAGTGATTTGGAGGAGCAAGAGTAAATGCAACCACTTCATAAAATTGTACATGATAACATGGATTATGAGGTTTGGCAACAGGATTTTGTGCCTTATGGTACTCAGCCATGATAGTCCTCCTAAGTCCCATCATCTGGTTCAGCAATCATGATAAGTCCATTTTCCCATACATCTCATCATAAATCCTAAGAAGCATGGATACAATACGACACGGACACGGCAAATCCTAAAAAAGTAGAATATGGACACGGCTAGGAGCCTAGGACACAAAAAATAATAAATATTTTTTTATATAATCTAAATATTAAAGAATAATTATACTTTTAGCCAAATTAAGAAGCAAAATGTCACAATTAATGGAAAAGAAACTAGCAAAAAATAAAAAAAGAGTTAGAACATAGGGTAGCCAAAAAAAAAAAAAAAAAAACCCAGAGATTGTTTGGGAAATTTCATATTTGGTCTAAAATTGTTCCTGAATTATTTATCAACTTTTGAAACTTCATTTAATAATCTTTTTTTTTTAATTTTTATAACAGGCTTTGGTCACACTCAATGAAAAAAAAGGAGAGATTTAAAATTTTAAAATAACCCTGCCGTGTCCACATTTAAAAAATTAAAAAAAATAAAAGATACATTTCGTGGCATGTTGGATACGTGTCCGAGTTGTGTCCATGTCCAACATGTGTTCAACAAGGATACGGGGACCCTAGGCGCGTGTTCGTGCTTCTCAGCAAAAATTTCCATTATCCATTACTATTCACGACTTTTTGATTAATTAGGCACGTACAACTCAGTGTAAAGTGTTAACATAGGCCCAAGGCCAAGGCCCAACTGTATATTAAATAGGGATTGACCTAATGATAATTAGGATCATACGATTAGTTGCAAATTAAATGTACATACCTTTTTTTTTATTGTTTTAGATGATTTGTATAGATTGTAATTGATCCATGATTAAGGTGATTAGAGCCTTAATTTTGGTAATTGAATGTGTGTGTGTGTATACTCTTATTCACAACAATACTCTCTCTCATATTGGTGATATGGTATTAAAGCTACAGGTTTGATACCTAGCTTCCAAAAATCCTGCATCAAATCTTCTGTTTGGAAAATACAGATAGCAAATTTGCATATCTAAAGGAGAAATTGTGATCGGTTTCTTCTTACAAGGAAATCACCTCCTAGTATTGATTTGATCAAAGGTGGCCCACCTCTGATCATCAGGGCTACACCCAGAAGTCAACCCAACTTGGTTGACTATTGCATCTAAAATTGATGGTGAATTTTTCAGAATTTTTCCAGGCTCAGAGGTGGGACTTTCATCACAATTTGTGTTTTCCTAGAATTTTAGATAGAGTTTGATCTTCACCGTACAAAATCCTGCATACATGTCTGATCTAGATCAAAATTGGTATATGGGTTAGAGATTTGCTTGCACTACTTACGACAAAAGCTGATCACTAACCAGATCTCATCGTGGGCCCCAAATCAGCCATCTACAGCCAAATTTAAGGTTGCCTCGGAGTCATTTTTCTGATTTTTTTTTATTCAGATTGCTGTGTGGACATAATTGCTCACTGTTTCAAGGTTTTCAGTTGCTGTTTGAATTGCATCCTTTGTTTACATAGCTTACTGATTGGTATCGGTATCTTATTTGTGATCTACATTCGTTGATTTGCTTCTTAAATGAACAAAAACAAGATTTCCATCATGACATTTAATGGAAAAAATTAGACATCCTGGGCATTTCAACTTCAGATTTTATTGGTAGAGAGTTGTGGGGTCATTGATGGCTCTGACCCTAAACCTAGAACTAATGACAAGGCTATCACTAAATGGGAAACAAAGGATGCTCAAATCATGACTTCGATACTAGGATCTATTGATCCCCAATTTATCTCGAATCTTCGACCTTACAAGATTGCCAAGGACATATGTGACTATTTGAAAAAAATCTACTAGCAAGAAAACTCTACACAAAGGTTTCAATTGAAACAAGAACTTTCACAATTCACTCAAGGAAATTTATCCATTTAGGATGATTACTCATATTTTGTTCATTTGTGGACTGATTATATAGAGATCATTTATTCTAGTATACCATTAGAATCTTTGAGTGTCATTTTAGAGATTCATGCCACCAGTCAAAGAGATCAATTCCTAATGAAGTTACGCTCTGAATTTTGAAAACATTCGCTCTAATCTGATGAGCCGATTTCCTTTGCCTTCCATAGAAGCATGCCTAAGTGAGCTCCTACGTAAAGAACAATGCATGGCAACTCAAGCCATTATTGTCCAAACTGCCACTGGAAATATTATTGATGTTGCATATGTGGCCAAAACTAACCGCATGGGTGTGATGTGAAAACACAAGGTTGTGATATGAGCAAGGTTTAGTGCTACTACTGCCAAAAGTATGGCCATGTCTCCATTTAATGTACTTAGAAATTTCGCACTTATTGCGCATGGAAGGGACTTGTTCTTCCTAAATGCCGAAAGCTTCTATAGTCTCAATCCCAGAAGGCCAATCTTACGATCATGGACAACTCATCCTCTACATCAGATCTTGTTGCCAATACAGCTACACCAGTTTCATCAACTTCATCTTTTGCTTCTTTGACTCCCGAAATGGTACAACAGATGATTGTCAATACATTGACAGCCCTTGTTCTTTCAAGTGCAACAAAAAGTTTCACGTAGTATCTTAATTCAAGGGCTTCCAATCATATGACACACTTTTCCCAAACTTATCTTTTTTTAAAGTCTATGATGGAAACCTCCGAATCATTACTGCAGATGGAGGAAGTATTCCTATCATAGTTGTTGGTTCTATTTCTCACTCTTTGCCATTAAACCATAATTTTCTTCTCCTCAATTATCTACAAACCTACTATCTATCGGCCAGCTTGTTAATAATGATTGTTCTACGTCCTTTTCTTGTATTGGTTGTGTCATGCAGGATCAAGAGTCGAGGAAGGTTCTAGCAAAAAAGGGCCTAAGTGTGGTCATCTCTTTACACTACAACTATCTGCACTTGATAGAAATAATTGTGAATCTCGTTTGAATAATTGTCAATTGTGGCATAAAAGATTGGGACAATCCAATTCTAAAACAATGATTTTACTGTTTGATTCTCCTTTTTTTGCTAGTAATAAAGCTTTTGTCAAAGATCTTTCTTTTGATTGTGATAATTGTAAAATGGCTTAGAGTAAAATTCTTCTTTTTCCCATGCATCATTCTTTAGAATTAAAAAGTTTCGATTTTGTTCATAGTGATGTATAAGGTATCGCACCCATCATCTCACATTCTCAATTTAAATATTTTGTTACATTTATTGATGATTATAGCTGTTTTACGCTGGTTTATTTTTTACATTCTAAGTCCAAAGTGTTTGCTACATTTAAAGTTTTCTTAGCCTACATTGAAAATCAATTTAATACTTCAATCAAAACACTTCGCACTGATTCGGGAGGAGAGTATGTCTGAAAAGAATTCCAACATTTTTTTGACACAACGAGGGATCGTCTCTCAACGTACATGTCCTCACACTCCTCAACAAAATGGAGTGTTAGGAAAAATCATCATCTTTTGGACATTGTTCGATTTCTTCTTTTGGATTCAACTGTTCCTGCACTCTTTTGGCCTGAAGCACTATCCACAGCAATTCATTAAATCAACAGGTTACCTTCTTCCCGCATTGAGAACTAAACTCCTTACAAACGTCTTTTTCAAAAGCATCGCACGAATTCTCATCTACATACATTGGGATACATATGTTTTGTTTTTCTTTCCCAATCAAAGCGAACAAAACTATTTGCTCAATCCCCACAATGTGTGTTTTTTATTTTTTGGGATATACAAATGGACAAAAAGGTTCTCTTTGTTATAATCAAAAGGTAAACGCATCCGAATCTCCAGGAATGTTGTCTTTTTTTAAAATCAATATTTTTTCCAGCATCATACTGATTCTCATAGTTCTTCTACCATTGCATTTGTTCCTAATTTTGATGATTTTCACACGCTCTCAGAATTGCGATTTAAACCTAACGTTGTGTATGAGAGACATAGATTGCAAAGTGACATAACACTAAAGGCACTTGGCACTACAACTTCTTTTATAGTTGATCAAGCATCAACACTTGATTAGCTCACCATCGTGCCTCTTCAACATTCTACTTGCCCTTCCTGACCTCCTGACCGGTTTGGTTTCACCTTCATTGCTAGCCACACTTTCATCTGTTACCATTCCTAACTCATATTCTCATGCAGTGAAATTTGATTGTTCGCAACAAGTTATACTGGAAGAACTCCATGCTCTCAAAGAAAATCATACCTAGGATGTCATATCTGGTCCACTTACTGTTAAACCAATTGGATGTTAGTGCGTTTATACAGTCAAATTAAATCCTGATGGTCCTTGGCACGCTATAAGACTCGATTGGTGGCACTTGAGAATCGACAAGAGTATGGCATCGATTATGACGAGACTTTTGCTATAGTCGCGAAAATGACATCTATATGCACAATTCTTGCAATTGTTGCTTCTAAATCATGGCCTCTTTATCAGATGGATGTGAAAAATGCCTTCGTCCATGGAGATCTCAAGGAGGTCTATATGCGCCTTCTAGATGGCCATCCATAAACCTCTAAAAATGATGGTGCACAGTTAAGACAATCATTATATGGACTCACAGAAGCACCTAGAGCCTAGTTTGAAAATTTTCACAGTACCTTACTTTAATTGAATTATGCTCAAAGTCAATACTCACATTTTTAGGTCCTCTGTGTTCACTCACATTACAGCACACTGTACTACCATGCTTCAAGTACAGGTGGATGATATCATAATCATAGGTATACATAGCAACATGATATAGAACTTTCAATCTTCCCTACAAAGGCCTTTTATATGAAGGATCTACGTCCATTGACATACTTTTTCGGATTGGAGGTTCAACAAACTAAAAAGGGAATTTTTCCTCATCAACATAAGTATGTCACAGGTCTTGTTGCTCTGATAGGTCTTCATGACTCAACCCACACGGACACACCACTAGAATGAAATGCTAAACTTAGGAAAAATCCAGGCCATGGATCAAAATAGCTACGTAGTGACCGCTATATCAGGCAAAAAGGCCAAGACCACTACGCTAAATTGAATTTAGTGCCATTACAGACCTCTACAGGGCCGCTATGGTTTACTACGGACTGCTATGGGGCCACTATGAACTATGACTGATAATTACTTTTCAAACTTTCTTAAACTACATAGTACAACTTATTTCTTTCATTCGTCTCTCCCAACAACATTTTTGCACAACTTTTCTACCATTCTATACTTAGAAGAACACCAAAACAAATAAAATATCGCTGAATTGAAAACAATGCAGAAAGCTCCTCTTAAGGGCTCTTCTTTAGGTAATGTCCTAGCAGACACCCCCGTTAGTTGATGTATTCTTTTCTCTGCTCTCAACAAACTGACAAAAATGCTTGGGAAAAATTAGATCAATACTCTTATTTTATAATCATTCAGCGACATAGCATTTCTACGCATTGAATGGACCGCTACATCCTCCTATCGTAGTTGATATAGGAAAAAAGCATTAAATTTTAACATTTTCTAATATTTTGGATTTTTTGGATATATTTTATTTTTTTTACAACTTTTTCGATTCACACCGCTACGTAGCGTTTGTCCATTAGCTACTACAATCGCCGCAACTACTATTTTGATCCTTGATCTAGGCGATCGTCTTCCTAATGCTATAGTATATCGCTAATTAGCCCAAGCGCAAGGCCAACAATGGGTATAGACCCAATGATAATGACCATCAAACGATTAGTAAATTAAATGTACATTCCTCTTTCATTCTTCCAGATGATTCGTACATATTGTAATCGATCCATGATTAAGGTGATTAAAGCCTTAATTTTGATAACTAAATGTGCGTATGTGTATATATAATATAGGTCGGTTCTCCAAAGTGCAGGCTTAGGATAAGCTCATAAGCTCAAGCTTGTGGGGCCCACCTGGGGACTCACATAGGGACAAGGATGGGGGAATTTGAAGGACTCCCTGGGGCTCTCCTTTCTGAAAAAAAAAAAAAAAAAAAAGAAAAAGGCCTTAACCTTGATTTCCGTCATTACCATCTGGGCCCCAAAAGTTCAATGGTCAACAGTCTATTCGAATGGATAGCAATCAATGAAACAGCCCAGCAAATTTAGATTTGACCGAAAATTTTGAGTCAATCTAAATGGACCACACACACGACCCCCTTAAATTTTACACGTCCACCAATTTTGGGCCCCATTTGATTTGACTAGACCATTGGATCCACGACACATCCATCCGAATGGACTTTACATATATAAACGTGTGTGTGCAATCGATCCAACGGTCCAGCCAAATCAGATGAGTCCCAAAATTGGTGGACATGTGGAATTTAGGAGGGTTGTATTTGTGGTCTATTGGATGGACAACATGGTGGGTCCCATTATGGGAAACGGTCAAAAAGTTACATACAGACCGTGAGGACGGTCTTCACAAGATCATTTCCCACATATATCTATATGAGAAGGATGGATCACAATTTTTCATGCATATTTCCCAAAATTAATCATATTAGGTACAAGAGTTGGGTTAATAAAATTATAAGTGGCTCCTGTTAATGCATGTCATAGTTATTTTACAATTAAATCCTCCATGCAAGTTGTATCCTTAATCATCATTTAACTACATAATACATATTATTTTTTAGAGCTTCTAAATACAAAGGGTTTTTCTCTCTACACACAATTTAAAAAAAACCCCTTCCCCAATGTCGATTGTTATTTCACAATAAAATCCACCAAGTAAATTGTATCATTAATCATCATACAAGTTAATTTTTAGAGATTCTAAATAAAATAGGGCTTTTTCTCTCTACACAATTTTAAAAAAAAACTCAGTAAAATAATAAAAATGACCCCATCCCTCCTCCCCTTTATTCCCTTCCCCTCCCCAAGACTGGCTATTCTGCCGTCTCCCTCTCTCCACCCAATGACTAACTGGTGACAGTCGCCAGGTGGAGAGAGGGGGAGGGAGGGGCGGGTGTGGGGAGGGGGTAGAGGGATGGAATTGGGGAGAGGGAGAAGGAGAGAAAGAAGACAGAGAGGGGCGGAGGGAAAAGGAAAAAAAGAGGGGCAAAGAGGTGTTTTTTGGGGGGGGGGGCCCAATAGAGAGAGGAGAGTGCCGGAGGCGGGAGGGGGGTGGGGGAGAGAGATAATAGAGAGGGGAAAGGAGAGGGAGATGGAGAGGGAGGAGAGGAGAGGAGAGGAGAGATAGGGAGGGGGAAAGGGGAAGGAGGGGGCAGTCCACCTTTGTTGCTGCCGCCGATCCTTATCGGAGCTAGAAGAGGAAGTCCACTGGTTGCCGTTGTCGTCACTGCTAGAGGGGCAGGTGGGGGAAGGGGAGGAGAGAGGAGAAAAAGGGGAGGAGGTAAGAAGGGTAGTTTGGTGATCTAAAAAAAAAAATAAAGTGTCTTGTGTGAGGAGTAAAATTTGAAGTGTATTTAGAAGCCCATGCTATTTTTCTCGGTGTCACGGAGCTTGTTTGTTGCATGGTTTCCGACCTCATGTATAGGTCTTTTGTTTGTTAAGGATAGGTTGCAAGGTTTTTACTGTAGATAACCTTCGGAGGAGATGCCTGTTTGCACAAAATATTGCTGATAAGCACTCGCTGTGGGAGAAACTGGGAGATGATCAACCACTCATGGTCGTTTGGCGATTATGCATCATGCTTGTGGAACTATTCTTAAAGGCTTGTGGGATTTCTTGGTGCATTCCTAACTTTCAATGTGAACTGGTAAAGGTTTGGAGGTTGGGAACTTTTTATGGTTGTGGTTTACGCATGTGGAAGTGTATTGCAATTATGTGGCCAATTTGGAAATAATGTAATGACATAATTTTTAGGGGCGCTTCAAAGTTGGTTTATGATATAGTTTCGTTTATGGTTCTTTTGTTGGCAAGGTGGTTATTATGTACAAAGGAATTTCAAGATGTTTATCTTGATGGCATTATACGAACTTGGGATGCTTGAATGATTTGTCTATCTAAGGAGACGAGATCTATCTGTTGGACGTCACCTCGATTGGATCCTTAAAATTCAATGCTGATGGGGGCGGTGAGGGGTAAACTTAGTCCTGCAAGGATAAGAGGTATACTTTGTAATTGCGAGGGAGAGGCCTCATCTATGTTCTCAAAGCATGAGGGTGAAGGATTCCTATGAAGTAGAGGTGTTAGCCATTATTGAAGCTTTTTATTTATATTCCACATCTTTCATAGAGGAGCTTATTGTGAAAAGTGATTGTCTTAATGCAATATCTTGGTTAATGAGATGAAGTTTTTATCTTTATCTTCTCATGTGGTCTTCTGTCATGTTAACCGATTTGCCAATGGTATGGCCAATGCATTAGCTAAACTGGGGGTAAATAGAGTAGTTTCTTTGGAAGTAGCCTTTTGTAGTTGTTTTGCATTTGGTATAATTATTATATGCTGATACATAGGGTTTTTTATTTTTTGGTATGAGTCTTCATCTTTTAGTAGTTTTCTACAATTAGTGATAAAAGAAATACATCTTAAGATGATATGAGTTATGGGCATAATCCAATGCATGGAATTAACCAATTGCCCTAAGTTAAAAAAAATTGGGACCAAAATTACAAAAAACCCTAGCATTCCCATTAATTTGTAATTCAAGAATTATTGCTATTAAACCAAAATGATAAGCACTACTGACAAAATAAACAAATAATGCGCATATACAGAATGCATGGCAGGTTGTCATGTATGAAATCAACCTATAATTGATTAGTAATAACTCGTAAGTTGGACCTACACAATCTAACCGATTCCTATTCAATGGAAATTACCATCAAGCCCTTATTATGCAAAATAACAATTCATTACCATAGTTAGGGCACCCCATAGTTAAGGCACGATTAGAAATTAACCATCATCATCGTTAAAGCCTTGTCCCAACTATGTAAGGGTTTGCAACATAAAATTATGTTTTTCCATTCCGATCTATCTCGAATAGGTTGCACTTCTTCAAGCCTATTCTTACTACTTGCACCCACATCCTCTTCAGCCTACCCGTTCCAGAACTAAAAATTTTTTTTTTTGTTTCAAATTAGAGCAACATTTTTACTACGTCCTCTTCAGCCTACCCATCTTGGACAATGCATGAAGTATGATCGTAAATGAATCTAACCTAATTTTGCCAATAATCAAATTGGGACCTTACATTCTCCGCCACAAAGAAGTCCGGTCTTCCAAATTAACCTAAAGTGGGTACTTAGACATTACATTCTCCCGCACTTACAAAAATCCAGTCCACCAAATTTCCAAAGACCATGGATCACATCCCAGTGCATTAAATACACATGATTAAGAGAAAACAACAATTTTTGAAATGCTATTTGAGATTATTTTTTTCAAAAATCAAGAAATAGGTCAGTTAAAATTTTTCATCATTTACATGTAGTAAATAGACTGGGTTGAAAACATAATGCTCCGATTTGTAGTTAGAAAATAACAATGTCATTACAGTAGCCAAGGTTGGAGAAAACAGGCAATCAAGATTTGAAAACACGATTAACATGTTGGAAAGAAATATTGAAAATATCACAGTAAATTAGTGCAGAAAATAACAAACTTAAAATGTAACCAATTTAATAATATAACAAGATATTCTAAATTTGAAGAAAATCAAGATGATAAATTTTTTGAAAGATTAAGATATTCGGGTTCAAAAAAAAGTCCAGCATAGTAGCATTGTGAAAACTTCACAGTGATCAGGTTATCATGCAATAAAAATTAATAAGATAAAAATGGTACTCACGGTTAAATATCAAATAGCAATTAGGGAGAAAAAAGGCAAGGTAGTTAAGGTTATGAAATGTTTTGAGAAAAAAAAATATATATCATAGACTCCGAAAAGATAATCTTCCTTATTGGACTCACAATGAAACCCCTTCAAATATTTCTACCCAACTCACTACGCATACTAAAGGTTTCTAATTATTTTATTAGTTTTAAAAACATAACAGTTCGATACCAATTGTAACAACCAAAACCCTGGGGCCCTTGGATTTCGTGTTGATATTTTTGAAATAATTCAAAACATGAGCATGGGTCTAATCAAAATAATGCAGAATTCAAAGCATAACAAAATTTTCCAAATTCGATATATAACTGAAATAAATCTTGCAGGGCTAAATCTCAAAATGCATTGTCTAAATTAGTATCTATTTGAAATTACTAAACATTTTCTCAAATCCAAAGCTACTAGCAAAATCACTAATCCTGCCTGTAACATTTGGCGCATTCACATCCCTAAATAATCCAACCAAGCAATCATTCAACATTATCAACTTCTGGCCAACATTAATAAACTCTAGCAAGCTCTTGCTACGTACTGAAACCAATCTATACAACTACAGCTTTTAGAGTAAGCAGAATAGTAGTAGACATGTAACAATAATCAAGGCGTAGGAGCAGTAATAACCAGAAACACCAAAAGCTCAAGCTATTAGTGAAAGAAAGAACAATGTATATCAAAGGTTCTGAACACCCCCCACCCCCTGGCGCACAAGGGATTTTGATGCAGCCCTACATCTACAAATGGAAAATAGACCAAAATTCCTCAAAGGTTTTGGATGAATCCGAGAAGGAATCAATCATAGGGACCAAGCTCCAAAGAGGCTTAGTTGAATCCCCAAGGGATTCAACTCATGAGCATTCACAACTAGGGAAAAAAAAAACTTACAACATAGGAAAAACCCATAACATAACAATCTTGAATATCTTTGAACTTCTCTCTCCTAAGGGGGACTAAATATTTACAGGAAGGGTCGGACATCCCCTTTCCTAAACAATGAAGGAAATTAAATTAGTAAACATTCTTAATAATCCAACTTAAATAAAACTCATAATTTCAAATACTTCTAAATAAATCAGCTCACAAAATAAGAGTTATAATAAATAGATGTCCCTTTGGGCCTATAGATGCCCAATGGGTTGGCCGATCAATGGTTTGCCCTGTATTAGCTCTCCCTATCTTAAGAGAAAACTCCACCACAAGTTCTGTAATTTTCCTCTTAGGGTCAAAAATCAATTGTACATGACATGGCTTGCAAGCTTTATTTGATCTTGCCCTCCACAGTTGCTAGTGTTACTTCTTCTAGCGTCTGCAATTAGCACGGACGTGTGATTGAGCCATTGGATGCTTCAATAGTTGTCTTTGGACCGACAAATGACAATATTTGAATATCCATCGTTGATCCTCAAAGACGAAGTCAATGCGAGGAATTGCAACGATTGATTCTTTTTTTGATGCCTCTTGAATAATATAAGTGTCCTCCAATGATCCAATTGGCTCTTCTAATTGTGAAATTATGATTAGATCCACCAGATGAACATTCTCCTTTCTAACATGATCAAAGTCTTCAATGTTTGCTTCTTCTTCTTCTTTTACCACATGCATATTTTGATCATCGTGCATAGAAGGAAACTCGGTCCGTCAACGGTTGTTGCAAGCAACATTGGAGAGGAGGTGGGTTTCTAGTTCAAGTAATGATGGTGCTCTTGACAAGAGCCTCTCTTTTTTCTATTTTTGTTTTTCTTTTTTTCTTTTCCTAGGTTTGGGGTTCAAGGTATGGGTGAAAGGGGTTTGGTTCGGTTTTGTTGAGTTTGGAATGGACGAATGGGGCAGGGTTTTGGGAGAGACAAGTGGTTTTGGTTTGCACGAGTGGGACTTTTACGATGGTTGGGTTAGAGTTTCAACGAAGAGTAATGGAGATGATGAAAGATTAGGGTAGGCTTGGTAAATTCGGGATTTCCAAATTGATTAGAGAATTGGGTTTGGTGGTGCAGTTTACAAGTTAAGAGCGGGTTGGGTGTAACGACTGGGGTTTGGTTTGCTTCAATTCTAGGGGGACGAATGCTATGGATGAGGTGGGAACTTTTGGAGTTTGACAAGGGTTTTGGATGAGTCTGTTATGAGACAATGGAAGAGTTGGGTTTGAGAGACGGAAATTTGGGTTGAAGAGAATCTAGGAAGGATCATTTGTCTTTTTAACAACTAGAATTCAGCTATGATACCAAATTGGCATAGACCTAGATCCGCAGATAGGAAATAGACCAAAATTCCTCACAGGTTTTGGCCGAATCTAAGAAGGATTCAATGATAGCGACTGAGCTCCAGAGAGGCTTGGTTGAACTCCCTTTTCTAATTGGACCCTACTTTCCTAAACAATAAAGAAACTAAATCACTAAACATGCTTGATGATCCAAATTAAATAGAACTCTTACTTTTAAGTACTTCTAAATAAATCAAACTCTTAAAATAAGATTACTAATTAAATTAATATCCTATTTTAATTTAATCAAATTAATGGAACTCGATAATGAAATGGTTTGGATGCATACGGGTACTACCAGAGCTTCTTCATAATATGTTTGAGGCTTGGAAATTTTCTATTGGATCACCAAAAGGAAAGGAGATGTGGAAGATGTCGTTTTTTTCAGTTATTCGGCATATTTGGAACAGAGGAATGCAAGAAGTTTTGAAGGAAAGTCAGTTAGTGAAGAGGTTTTGCATGGAAAAATCAAGTTTCCAATTGCACAATGGGTGAAGTTGAATTCTTTATTTAAAGAACTCACGGTGGCTCAAATGATGGTCAACTGGAAAGAAATTTCTTTCTCTTAACTAGGCTGTTTGGTTTTAGCTTTTCCTCTTTTTTTTGAGCAAGCTCCTTGTATTTATGTTCCTATCTTGTTTTCTGACCAGTATAATCCTTTTGTACTGGTTTGCTTTTGTTTTCTATTAATGAAGTTATAATTCAAAATAATAATAATAATATCCTGTTTTGGCCCTATGGACAGGGCCTAATGGGTTGGCCGACCCATGGTCTCGCCTGCATCAAATTTGGCAAAATCCTCAAAAGGATTTAATGAGAGGACCAAGCTCCAAATCAGCTTGGCTGAATCCTGAGATGGATTCAAGACACATACACCAGCTTTCTCCAATAATAAGGCGCTCCACACGGAAACCAGGATAACATCTTTTACCGAATCATCAAATAAGGCTCTCCAAAGGATGCCAAAAAAGAAACTAAAATCTCCTAAATCTCGCAAAACAGTCCAAACCAAAACCAATCATTAGTTTGAAGCCTACTAATTAAAGCAAAATTCTAACTAAATTGCAGGTTCTGTTGTGCCTGTGAGCAAGGCCCAATAGGTTGGCAGCGGCCAACATCATTTGGGTTAGGTTTGACCCAACAATGTACACTCCCAATTAAACCCTACATGAGATTTCTTTCCACACTTTCTTAACTGCTGAAATTGGCAAACAGCCCTTCTGTATTTAAATTCTTCAATCAGTCCCCGAGAAATATTTTACAGTTAAAGATGGACTGTTTGGGGTGAAAAACTAGTTGGGACCCTTGTAGGCCCTCATAGGATGCTCCAATTGTATCATATAAGCTTTGGTTAACTAAAATTCGCTATCAAAAACCAATCCACATCATTAAAAGGTTCAAAGAAGTCACTCATAAAAATATGGAATCACAAATTCACGCCCCTAAGCTACGCAACATCCCATCCAAGACATGATTTTACTCTCGGAAAATATTTTATGAGCGCACCAGGTTACTCTGCATGAAACACAAATCAAGGGCATGAGATCTAGCTTTTTGTCTAAATGAAGGCGTCATGGAAGATCCCACCTTCCAAACCCAAATGGCTTGGTAGTATCTACTTCTCAAATTTGAGCAGTAATAAGCAATCAATTTTTTGCAAAAATTAAGATATTTGGGTTCAAAAAATGTCACGTAAATTAGCATTGTGAAAATAATGAATTAATCAAAGTTGACAAATATCTGGGCAACCTGAGATGTCTTGTTGCAAATAATTAACAAGGTAAAAATGGAACCCGCAGTTAAATATCAAATAACTAGTAGGGAGAAAATAGCAAGGAAGTCAAGCTTATGCAATAAATAAAGTAAAAAGAAAATAGAAAATAGAGTTATAGAAAAGATAATCTTCATTACCGAACTTGCTATGAAACCCCTTCTAAAATTTCTACCCAGTCTCACGTATCTTAAAGGTTTTTGCTAATTTTATTAGTTTTAGAAACCTAAGGCTCGGATACCATTTGTAATGACCTGAAGCCCAATGCCCACGGATTTCAGGCCAATTTTTATTTTGGAAAAAATCAAAACATGAGCATGGTCAAATCCTTATAAAGCAGAATTCAAAGCATCACTAATGTTTCTAAATTTGATTATATCACTGAAATAAATCTTGCAGGACTTGGATCTGAAACTACATTGTCTAAATTAGAATATATTTGAAATTACGAAACAACTTCTCAAATCCAAATCTTCTAGCATAATCTATAATCTTGCTTGGAACATTCAGCGCTCTCAACAAACCCCCAAATAATCCAAGCAAGCAATAATTCAACATTATCAACTCCCAACAAAAAATAATAAACCCTAGCTAGCTCTCGCTAAGTGAATAACCGACCTACACAACTATGGCATTTGCAGTAAGCAGAATAATGACACAGACGTCACTCAAAAAATTTTGGAATCACAAATTCACACATCTAAAAATCAAGGCACACTTGTATTCATTTTTTTTTTCTTTTCAGTTTTCACACCCCTCAGCTGGACAACATCCCGTTCAAGACACAATCTCACTCTTGGAAGTTCCTTTGCAAGCACACCGGGCTGCTCCGCAAAGAACATCAATCAAGTGCATGGGGTTCAGCTAGCTGTCTTCTAAAATAACAGCGCAATGGACAATCCCATCTTCCATGACCAAACGGCTTGATAGTATCCACTCAATGCCATTCAAATATCAACACAATCAATAGTGTCCAATTCCCAATTGCTTGATTCTCTTTCATACTGCTTTAGATATAGATTAGGGATTCATGTTCAATCAATTCAAATTCAAACAAATTAGGACTCTCAAACACATATCACTAAATGGAACAATCTAGGCCCACTATGCACGTGATATTTTCTACTTTGCCTCATGGGATTTCAACCGAATCTTGCCGCACAATTTTAAAAGGCCTCATACGGGGTTAAGGTCAGAGTCACACACATAAATACACAGGATCAAGACTTGTATGTTTCCAATGTGGGACTTATGCACCACTACATACCCAATTCTCAAGAGTTTCTCCCGCCCTCTCTCTCTCTCTTTTAGGCCGATGCTTGCTGGACCCAACACCCTTATAGAGGGGAGGCCACAGGGGTGACATACTCCCCCACTAGAAAATAAAGATGTCCTCGGCTGATACCATTTGCAACGACTTGCCCCCTTACCCGCATGAGATTGTCATGAGATTCCAACCCAATCTTGCCGCATGGTTTTAAAAGGCCTCTGTGAGACCCCAATCCATTTCATGAATCAAAAAGGGGTGCTTGTATTCAATCGTGACAATTCTATGGACTACTTCTCACAAGATCAATTCATTCTCGGAAATGAATCATTCTTTGTATATCAAATAATGAATAAATCATCATAAGTTCATCCAGATAAATCATAAGGAAATGTCTCTCCTATTTTGAAAAACAGGAAATATTTCAATTAACATGTACAAACTAGATTTGAAATCAAATCCAAATCATCAAATGTTGGAACAAGGACAGCAACTGGATCTATTAAATCCCTTCAAACCAATCCATATAATGCCTCTGATTGGATCAGCCAACCCTAATAACTCCCAATTGGGGGTCAATTATTCTAAACTGCACGGGTATGCTGTCAAGAATATGAACCGTCCACCATTATGGACTGTCAACCATAAATTTACCCTCATATATAATCAGCTGCCCATGCACCTATTCTCATGGGCGGTTGATCTCAGATATTCATCATACATGGTCAGGCATCATGACAGTTGATAGCTAGGGATTATTAATACGTAATAGTTCTGATGCGCAATCTGGTTAGTGTATATAATTCATATTTATTGACTTCTGATGAACAGCCTCTAGATTGGTACCGGCCATCATGTACAGTCCCTATTCATGGGCAACTTACCATGTACATTCCATTCTGCAATTAGATACAGTTACTGTATTACCATTAACAAGGAATAGTACATGTTTGCTTTCAACCAGCATGTGTCTTGAAACCCCTATAGGCAATATAGTACACTGGTTGATATGAGTATTTGATAGAATCATAGCTGCACAAGATTCACTAGAAGTAGAAACAATGGAGAACAAATGTGAAACAGTCATTACAAATTTAACACATGAATAGTATATTGTATAATGAGAATCTTAGAGGAAAACTAGGGTTCCAAGTTAAATAATCAAAATTCATTATTTATATCATGAGAGAATCAAAGAATAGTCTACAGTTAGTTCAATCATTCCGAAAGAGGTGAAATTAGGGATTTTATCCAAACATGCATACACAATATCTAACAAAATTACTTAATATTCATTTGTAACTCCGATGGGTAGTTGAGATATTTGTTTCGGATGCCGTTTCATTTTGGCCTTGGAAGACCCGGGATCTCACATTTAGAAAAAATATAAAATTAATTATAAATTTTAAAATATGGTTTATACATTTAGTTTGTTCTACTAATTCAACATTACTACCAAACAAATTCAACATCAATACCAAATGAATGCAACAATGCATGTGTAATTGTGTATATGTATGCAGAAATACAAAAGAAAAAGCACTTGAAAAAAAAAAGCAGCAGGAAAAAAAAAGGCAGCAGCCCCGAACAACAGTTGAAAAAGGAAAGGAGAAAAAAGGTGGCCCAGCCCAACAGCTGATAAAAAGGAAGGAAAAAGGCAGCCCAGCCCAGATAGCAGCAGGCCCAGCCTAGCCCAAAACAAAAAGGAGAGAAGAGAAGGATTATAAAATAAAGAAAAAACAAGCAGCTGCAATTGAAAAGGCACCTGTTGAAGAGGAAGAGGAACAGAAAGAGAAACAAAAAGGCAGTTGCCAACTATGATACCCGGATTCTTGTACAAGCCCAACATATTCCGTATCAAAATGATGCCAATACTTCTATTGATGCCTAATACTGAACTGATATTTCTATGGAATAAGTTTTGCACATCCTACTTAGCGAGTACATTATTTCGTATAGTTCTCTAAATTTTCTTACTTCTAAACATAGAAAATGTTAGAAAGGGACATAAACAATGATAATTTCATTAATTCAAATGTAATATAAAGGAAAAATTAGGACACCTACATCCGTCTCTGTGTCTATGCCCATATCCATATCTGGGCATCATAGGTTGGCAAGCTTGGAAGAAGAAGAATAGAAGATAGGGACAAAAAAAAATGAAAAAACATAGAGCTGAGTAGGAGTATCAGCAGGAGCAGCAGCTGGGTTGAGCACAACAACATCAGTTGGGTTGAGGACTCAAGCTGAGCACCAGGAATAATAGCTGGCTTTGTTGTTACTTCATCGGATGAAGGGGCCTTTAGGTTACGGTTTCCTTACTTTTACTTCTAAGTTAAAAAAATTACACTTAGCTCCCTCAAGTTTTATTTTTCCTATTTTAAGGCATCCTATACAATTGGGCCAAATTTAATAAGTCCATCCAATTCGGCCAAAATCCTTCATTCTGGTCAAAATCTCAAACATTGGCCCATAGTTCCAAATTCTGGAATGAATTTTAACAGCAATGGTGTTTGTTTCAGCAGAAGGACAAAACCAAAATTATTCAGAAATTTGGACAAACCGAACCAAATTTCTTAACATTGCTCCCATTACCCAAACCATTAGCCCTGATAAATCTAAGGGGTAAAGAAACTATGTTTAAACACTGTTCTAAAACCAAATTTATGGGGACTCATTACTTCAATTAAGATAAAGAAATATGGTACATCATAACATTGATTATGAGGTTCAGCTATAGGACTTTGTGTCTTATGGTCCTCGGCCATGATGGTCCTCCCATCCTAGGGTTCAGCCATCTAGTAAGTCAATTTTCCCATTAATCTCATCATAAATCCCCATTCTTCGTTACTATTCATGGATTTTTAATCAATCTAAGCACATAGAACTCGGTGTAAAGGTGATCAGGGCATGAAAAGGAATCAAGGATCCTCATATTTGTGCTTGGTTACCCACCTAGATGGTCCACAATTAGGGTTGTGTGATGTGGGTAAGGAAGGCTCCAGACTCCAGCTGGTCACCCTTTTCCCTCTCTTCTTCTCTTTTCCTTTCTATTTCTCTTTCTCTCCTTTCCTCTTCCATCCTTTCTACCAAGAGATTTTGGATGTGTGGGTGTTAGTGAAAGGCTTGAGCGTTGTTTTGGGTTACGTCTGGGTCACTCCCTTCCATTTGCAGTTTTTTCTAATGGGACCCTACTGCTTACCATTCTAAACCCACTACAAGACCCTGTTCACTATTAGGGAAGCCTTATATCATAAGATGTTCTAGGTGACTCTATTATTTGTGCTAATAGTGCTCCCCACGACTAAAGTATACATGGAATCATTCTTCTAATGGATCCCTATAGCTGGCCACTCATGCATATTTCACCCAATTATAATCATATTAGTACAATAGTTAGGTTAAGAAAATTATAAGTGGGTACTCCTATCTCGTAATGCATGTCATATTTATTTTACAATTAAATCCTCCATGTGATTGGTAACCTTAATTATCAATTAACTACATGAAGATATGAGTTGTGGGGCATAATCCAATACATGGAATGAACCACTTGCTCTAAGTTAAGCAAATTGGGACAGCAGTTATATGAAACCCTGGCACTCCTATTAATTGTAATTTAATAGTAATACTATTAAACCAAAACAATAACCACTACTAACCAATTGCCCTTGTTATGCAAACAAAAAAAAAAAAAGAAGATAAGGCACAATTAGAAATTAACCACCACCACCACCACCATTGGGCCGCTAATAAGGACACAAAAAATCAATGCTACATGCAAAGATCTGGAGAGAAAAGGGTATGGAACCCTATTTTGCGGAGAAATGTCAAGGACAATAAAGTGGAACAATATACTTCCCTTCTAAATTGCATTAGTGTGGTTCATATTCCAGAACGAGTTTACGAGAGAAGATGGAATGCCTCCAAAGACGGTTCTTTCTCTATCTCCTCCTTTGTAGCCATTAACAGAAGGTATGGATTAAAGAGTTTGGTAGGAAATATTTCGAAGCTCACGGCCCCTCCAAGAGCAGGTGTTGTCTTTGGATAGTTGGAGCTTTAGAAGAGGATTCTTAAAATGAATAATTTAAGGTGGAGAGAGAAGATAGTGGCCAACAAACGTCCTATGTCTTTGTGTGAAAAGGAGTCGACTGATCATCTTCTTCTGAATTGTAGGATGGATCATCTATTATGGTCATCAGTGGAAGATTGGTTTGGGCATAGCTGGATGTTTACGAATTGCATTCTCGGTCTCTTTCTTTTATGGAAAAGCCCATCATGGTTGCCAAGAGGAAAGTAGATGTGGAGATTGGGTTTTTTTCTGGTAACTTGAATTATTTGGAAAAAAAAAAAAGAAATTCAAGATGCTTTGAGGGGGTTCCTGTTGATGAAAGCATCCTAAAGGAGGGAATCAAGTTTACTATTACCCCTTGGGTGATGTCAAACAACTCTTTCAAGGGCTATTATATAGACAAAATTGTTAGGAATTGGAAAGAAGTGGCATCCCTATGGTAGAGGTGCTTGTTTTGATTCCAATGTTTTGTTGGTTCAGCATGGTGTCTTTGTTTTGTACGTTGATGTAGTTTTGTTTGAGTGCTCTTTCATTTTGTGGTGTAAGCTGGTCAATACAACTCTCTTGTACTAATTGCTTTTAATGAAAGTTAGCATTAAAAAAATCATCATCTTCTTCATCAAAGCCCTGCCCCAACATTAATTTTGTTTTTCCATTCTGATCTATACTGGGCCAAATCCTGGGATAGGTTGCACTTTTCAAACCTGTTTTAACTACTTCCATCCACATCTTCTTCAGTCTACCCCTTCCATAACGGACAAAATTAGACAATGTTGATCTAACCTACTTGCGCTACAAAAAAAAATGAAAACCTTAAACAATTAAATATAATCAAGTTATGAGCTTAGGGTCCTCACATTCTCCCCCACTTGCAGTAATTTGGTCTTCCGTATTTACCTAAAGCGGGTACTCATAAATTACATTATCCCCCACTTAAGGAAATTTGGTCCACCAAATTTCTAAGGATCATGGAGAACATACTAGTGTTTTAAATACACATGCTTAAGAGAACAATATCCTTCGAGATCCTAATTGAGATTTACCATTTTTTAAAACAAGCAATAGGTTAGTCAAGATTTTCAACATCACCTTCACGTAAGAAATAGACTAGGTTGAAACATAATCCTTCGATTCATCATTAGAAAATAATAATACCATCACAATAGTCAAGGTTGGAGAAACAAAGCAATCAAATTCAAAAACATGATTACCACGTTAGAACGATTTCTTTTTAATAGTATGTTGGATTGAAATATTGAAAATATAACAGAAAAATAGTGTTGAGAATAACAAAACCCAAAATATAACCAATTAAATAACAAATCAAGATATGCTAAATTTGAAGGAATAAGACGATCACATATAATTATAGGTTTGCATCAGGGGTCACATATGAAGTTCTGGGAGAGAATAATGGAGCAAAGACTAAGACGGAAGACCAAGATCGCTGAAAATCAATTTGGTTTTATGTTAGGGAGGTCAACTATAAAAGCTATCTTTTCACTTAGGCAATTAATGGAAAAATATCGAGTAAAGAGAAAAAATCTACACATAGTCTTTATCGATTTAGACAAAGCCTATGATAGGGTACCGAGGAATTTAATTTAGTAGGTTCTGAAGAAAAGAAATGTCCCTAGAGGTTACATTGAAATTTGTAAGGATATGTATGAAGCAGTAATAATAAATGTGAAAACCACATGTGGAGAAACAAATGGATTTCCCGTAACTATAGGTTTACATCAGGGATCAACTTTAAGCCCTTATCTCTTTGCATTAATTATGGATGAGTTAACTGTGCATATTCAAAAAGCAGTACCATGGTGTATGTTGTTTGCAGATGATATAGTATTGGTGGATGAATCAAGAGATCGTACACATGCAAAACTTGAGAGATGGCAAGAGCCATTAGAATCTAGAGGCTATAAAATAAGTCGTACAAAGATAGAATATATAGATTGCACCTTCAGTGGATATATACAAAGTGTTAAAACCACTGTCAAAATTGAAACTCATGAGATACTACGTAGAAATTCTTTTCGGTATTTAGGCTCAATGATTAGTAAAGATGGGGAGATTGACAAAAATGTGGAGCATTGGATAAAAGCTGAATGGCTGAAGTGGAGACTAGCTACTGGAGTGCTTTGTGACAAACGAATGCCAATAAAATTAAAGGACAAATTTTACAGGACAGTGGTTAGACTAGCTATGACATATGGAGCAGAATGTTGGCCAATTAAGAAGATGAATATACATAAAATGGATATAATGGAGATGAGAATGCTTAGGTGGATATGTGGTAAAAATAGGAAAGATAAAATTAAAAATGAGCGCTTTCGAAAGCATTTAGGGATAGCACCAACAGGGGATAAGATTAGAGAAATCCGTTTAAGATGGTTTGGACATGTTGAGCGTAGGCCGGTAATGGCACTGGTGAGAAAAAGTTTGGCTATACAGGTGGATGGCCCATCAAGAGGTAGGGGTGGGTGGCCGAAAAAAATATTGATGGAGGTCATTGAATCAGATTTGAAGAAGTTTAACTTATATAAGGATTTGGCCCAAAATAGAATGGAATGGAGAAATAAAATTCATATAGCCGACCTCAACATGGTTGAGATAGGGCTTTAATGATGATGATGATGATCAAAAGTCAAGCTTAAGGCTTTATCTCCTTGCACTAATTATGGGTGAGTTAATTACCCATATTCGAGAGGAGGTACCTGGGTGTATATTGTTTGCAGCTGATATCGTGTTAATAGATTAGTTAAAAGATGGTGTAAATGCAAAACTCGAGAGATGGCGGGAGGCTTTAGAATCCAAGGCTTTAAAATAAGTCATACATAGACAGAATATATAGATTACAACTTCAGTGAATATATACAAAAAGCTAAAATATTGTGAGAATTAAAGCCCAGGAGGTACCACACACAGAGATTCTTTCCTGTACCTTGGCTCGATAATTAGTAAGGATTGAGAGATTGATAAATATGTTGAACATAGGATAAAAGCGGAATGACTAAAGTAGAGACTTTTTTTTGAAGTGTTTTGTGACAAACAAATGCCAACAAAATTGAAAGGAGGATTTTATAGGATAATGATTAGACCAGCTATGATCTATGGAGCAAAATATTGGCTAATCAAAAAGCAACATATCCATAAAATGGAAATGGTGGAGATGAAAATGTTGAAGTGGATGTGTGGTAAAACAAGGAAAGATAAAATTAGAAATGAGTGCTTACGAGAGCATTTATGGATAATATCAATAAGAGATAAGATTAGAGAAACCTGTTTGAGATGGTTTAAGCATGTTAAACATAGGTCAGTGATGGAGCCAATGAGAAAAAGTTTGGCAACAGAGGTGGATGGTCTACCACGAGGAAGGGGTAGGCCGAAGAAGGAATGGATAGAGGTAATAAAATCAGATCTGGAAAAGCTTAACTTATTTGGGGATTTGGCTTATAATAGGTCAGTTTGAAAAAACAGAATTCATGTAACCAACCCCAACATAGTTTAGACAAGGCTTAAATGATGATGATGATGAAGATGATCAAATTTTTGAAAAATTTAACATATCTTGGTTCAAAAAATGTCTTGTACATCAGCATTGTGAAAACAGTGAATTAATCAAAGTCAACAACCATTAGGACAATCGAGTTGCCAACTAGCAAATAATAAACAAGGTCTATGCTACTCACAGTTAAATATCCAAATAGCTATTAGGGAGAAAATAGCAAGGCATTAAGGGTTATGCAATGTTTAAAGTAACAAGAATACAAAACATAGACTCAAAAAAGACAATCTTCCTCGCTGGACTTGCTATGAATCCCATTTCTAATATTTCTACCCACCACACCACGCATCCCAATGGCTTGTACTACTTTTTTTAGGTTTAGAAACCTAAGGCTCCGATACCTATTGATACATGGATACTTCAAAATGGGTAACTCACTGTGTCATATAGTATCTAATACTTTACTTTTTATATGTAAAATCCATGTCCGTGCCATGTGCATGGCATGTCCATGCCATATCTGAGCATCATAGTCCAATACCATTTGTAACGACCGAAAACCCGGTGGCCTTGGATTTTGTGCCAACATTTTTTAAATAATTCAAAAAAAGAGCATGGGTCAAATCCATATAATGCAAAATTGAAAGCATAACTATTCTTTCTAACAAAAATATATTTTGCAGGACTAAATCTCAAATCCAAAGCTACTAGTGAAATCCCTAATACAACATGTAAGACTTGCGCTCTCATCACATCCCTAAATAATCCAAGCAAGTAATCATTCAACATTATCACTCTTGATGAACATACATAAACTCTAGAAGCTCTAGCGAAGAAAATAACCAATCTCCACAAATATGGCTTTTAGATTCAACAAAAAAAAACAGTAGAGATTTAACAATAATCAAGAAATAAGAGTAATAATTCATAGATCAGCATATTTGGTTAGATTCAAAGTATATGTTCAAAGTTCAACCACATTAAAGAATTCTATTCACTGGTTCAAAGAAGTCGCTAAAAAAATTCAGGAATCACAAATTCACACATCTAAGACTTTAGGCACATCCTGTCCGCATGTTCTTTTCTTTTAATGCCCCTTGGCTAGGCAACATCCCACCATGGACATGACCTTGACCCTAGAAGACCCCTTGAGATACTTCACAAGAAACACCAGTCAAATGCATAGAACCTGGTCAGTTGTCTCTTTAAATGATGGGGCAACAGAAGATTTCACCTTCCATGCCTGAATGGCTTGATAGCATCCACTACCCAATTGCCCGATTCTCCTGTATAGTGCTTTAGATAGTGGATTATGGACTCATCTCAATCAATTCAAAATCAAATTGACTATGACTCTCAAGCAAACACTAAATAAGTTCATAAATCATATAGCGATGCTCATACTCAATCCATGACGATTCCAAATTCTCACAAGATTAATTCATTATTGGAATCATTCTTTGTATATCAACAAACAAGGATAAGAGGAAAAAAAAATGTAACAATAAATATTGTACAAATCCCTGGAGGATCTCATATCTTTTGCGGGTTCTTAGAAGCAAACTAAGAGATGCATAACATATCCCAATTAATTACACCAGCTAGTTGACTTAACACACAACAACCTACAATCAAGTAATGAATAAATTATATCCTAAGTTAATCCAATCAACTCATAAGCAACACCATATATCAATCAGGATCTAGTAACTAGAGTTAAAACCAAATCCTATAATAGACCTAACCCAAATCATCAAAAGTAGGAACTAGGGGAGAAATTGGATTAGATCCAATCCCTTCAAACTAATCCATACAATGTCTCTAGTTGGACCAACCAGCCCTAATAACCTACAATTGCGGTTCAGTTATTTTGAATTGTTCTGGTATGCTCAGAGGACCACCATTATGGGAAACCTAATCCTAATTACAACCCATTAAATAAAATTAAAACTTTGATTACAGATAATTAATGAATAAAAATCCTAAATCTACTTAGGCCCAACAAATATGGCCATCGAGTCAACCCTGCATTAATGGGCCATGTGGGACCCGAAATAATTCTCTAGCAGGCTACAAGGGTCTAGGGGCAGCACTGTTTTGGGGAACTCCCTCAATTTCAGATTTTCTTTCAAATAAATTGTTGTTCTCTTTCACTGGGGATCTTAAATTATGTTAAGTAGTGACTGAAAGCAAAATTCATATAGCTGACCCCAACATAGATGGAATAAAACTTTGATGACGATGATGATGATGATGGTGATGGTGAAGTGATTGGAAGCAAAGATTATGGGATTGAATGCTTGTATTTAGGAGATTTAGGCTTTATAAGCATTGTGTGAGGTTTAATGTCAATGGCATGCATACTGCACTTTATTTTACCATTCACTAAGGTTCTACACCAAACCCTAGATGCTCTCTATGTGTTCTCTTATCATCTTTCTTTGATTTAGAGTAATTGTGACAAAGATCCACACAAGTAATGCAGTTTGATTGATCCAGCTCTAGTCCTTAGAAAAACCCATCAATAGTGCAACAGTCCTAGTTACATTGACATTGCAGTCTTTTTTTCTTTTCTGTTCTTTTTTTACAGTTCGTGTACTATCATTGATATCCGTGACTGCATCAACACTTGACCCCAACAACAGAGATCAGAGTGTCATCATTTCACTGAAGTCCAGTTCAGCGACCCAATTTCCATGCCAACATTGAGAATGCCACAATAAATAAGCTCAACAAAGAGATAATGAATGCCTAAATGTTGTAGAAGCTAATGTAACCAGACAAGCTGTCAAAAATTTGAGTGATTGCTACATATTTTAGCATTAGACAAAGAGCAACATGGGCTTGTGCTTCAATTTCCAAGAGAGAGAAGCAACATGGACTTGTGATGTGCCAACTTTACTGAGACAAGAAATTGACAAGAACAAGAGCTGTCACTGTGAATGCAGGACTAGCATACAACAAAATTTAACATTCCATTCAAG
This sequence comes from Sextonia rubra, assembly GCA_037013555.1. Taxonomy (NCBI): domain Eukaryota; kingdom Viridiplantae; phylum Streptophyta; class Magnoliopsida; order Laurales; family Lauraceae; genus Sextonia; species Sextonia rubra. The sequence goes on from JASUAD010000001.1 coordinate 132,606,329, forward strand.
ATGTTATTCAAACTTTCTCATCAGAACCAATCACATTAAGGGCCTGATTGTGTCCATAGAACACATAAGAAAATAAATAAAGGAACTCAGCATCAAATGAAGGAAGGGAAGCGCTATGTAATGGTCATTCCTAGATAACACAATTGATTCTCCATTTTTAACCACTTATAGAAATACAGGTCCTAGAATTCCTAGGAATTCAAAAACATGAAATAAGCAGGACCTGAAGTATTTTAGAAGCAAATGTTACTTGACTAAGAAAGAAGATACCCATGAGAAAAGCACACCACTTTGACTCGAAAAAGTGGCACATAACCCTTAATGTTCATTAGTCAAATGCCAATGCATCGAAAAGGCTGAGAGAAAGAAGTATAAATCGCATTTGAAAAAATCCATAAAGCTTTTCCCTCCTTCGTTTAGATCCCACACTAACTCATTTCATTTTTTTTATTGTTGTCTTGTTTTATCTGTTTTTTCATTTCCATATTCATTATCATTCTAACTGACTCTGCACTAAAGTACCCCTTACACATGCAGGACCATTCAGAATTTTTTCTAATAGAAAGAGAAAGTGAATAGATAGTGAGCTGAAATAATAAAATTCCATGAAATCACTCATCAAACACAGGACTATCAGAAATAACCCATACGTGAACATGCACAAGCACACAAGAGAATAACCAGATGTAATTGAATCAAACAAATTCTTACAGATCTTAGCCCAACTTCCTCCAATACCTGAAGATTCAAAAAACAGAGCAATCCACAACATGTCAAATCAGGTCCTAACTCTTATACAGAATATTTACACAAAATCCATAGATAAAACTACGATACAGATATAGGCGAAACCCTATCCATAGGTTTTTCAATTTCTACCTAAAATAGAAAACTTTAAACGACAATTTCTTTGCAGATATGGAAATTTGGAAACCAGGGAAGTATGAATAGAACCAGCACCTAAAGAAATAGTCATGAGGTAGCAAAATGAATCCAAGAAGTGAAGAGGAAAGTGATACAGGACAAAACCGTGGTTCCCCATGTCGACACACCTTTGGGCCCAGCCCACCCATCTTAGTCTATTTAGGATTTTATTTTTTTATTTATGTTTTAAGTTGTGGATGTTTTAATCCTAGCCATTAGTGTATTTCGATGGTCCAGGTAGGTTTTAGGTTTTATTCTTTTCTATATAAGTGATGTAAAGCGACTAGCCATAAAATACGATTAAGTTTTCAATGGAAAAGTGGCAACATAACATGTCCGAGAATGAATGACATAGAAAAATTATAGGCTGGATGCAGTCGGTGCTTTATATGACACGAGAAATGAGGAAAACAACATGAGTATCACATAGAACTAGCACATCCTTGCACTTAGAAACATACTTCAATCTCACAAAGCTATACAGCCTACAGCCCCATCATGTCCATCTTAATCATTCCTATCAGAAAAGCTCTTTGAGCAGTTTATACAGTTATTCCTCTACAAGTCCAAAGCCCTCTATGCAACGGATTCGTTTATTCAAAACTAGATAAAGGCAACAAAGAAATTCAGCACACATTTCTATATTCTTTTATTCTTTTTGTCTCACACTAGAAATATATGAAGGAACCCACCGTAAGACTTAAAATTCAACAAGATCGCGATGGGTATTTCATAGAAAAAGAAAAAACAAATAGAAAGAAGAGGAATAATTTGTCATATGTTGAATCAGTTAAAAAGAAAAAGAATAGAATTTTCTTATGTTGAATCAGTTGATTAGAAGAAAGAACAAAGTTTAAAACATTAAAGAGGCATTTTGTAAGAGATAGCCTATTATTTTGCCTTCATATTTCTTCATGCATGATATCGTTTTAAAGTAGGCATGCTTGAAACTAAAATTAAATTCATGAGCAATACCTAATCTTGCGCAAATTGATTGAAATCTTCTTTTAGGTAGATCGGCCACATTCAATGTACCTGAGTAGATAGAAGTTGCATGAGAAATAAGAAGCAATCAGAGGGTTTTTCAAATATATAAAAAAATAAAAGGAGAAAGAAAGCTAGAAGTAGAAAGACTAACCATCAATCTGTAGGTCAACAAGGTTGTCCTTTCTCCAACTCCAAGTCACCTACAATAACATGGGGGATGTTTTGTATCTTTTCCCAATCCTTGCCCGTATTACTCCCACACCGTTGTTCTAATATAGGACACTCAAAGATGGATAAGCATTTGAGTGTAGTGAGGCTTTTGAGCTCTTCTGGCAAGGATGCCACCTGAGGCCAAGCTTCAATGGATAGATCTCTAAGTGACATTAGACTTCCAAACTTCTCTGGGAGACTATTCAAACTTGGGCAATTAATTAAGTTAAGAACTTGGAGGCTGGAAAGGAAAGACAAATCATTGGGCAAAGCTCCCGACCTATTGCACCCTTTTATTTTCAGCTTTTGAATAGAAGAGATGTGATGAAGCCCTCTACTTAAAGAGATTAATGCATCAAAAGAATCAACGGTCAGTTCGCGAAGAAAGGTCAAGCGTCTCATCTCATCCTCACGTGGAAATGACAGATGATCACACTTCATTAGGCTCAAACACTGTAAATTTGTGAGTTTTTGTAGTCCCACGTGTACTTTAAGCCCCAAGCAATCTCTGATTTTCAATGATTGCAACATCTCTCCACATGGAGAAGAGATAGTGTTAGAATCCCCAAAAAATGGAAGGCATGTTACTTCGGTCAGCATTGGGCAGTTGCAAATTTTCAACCGGATAAGCCTAAGGAAAACCTGCCCACTCCTCCCTCCGGACCATGCTTTCAATTTCTCCATGCCACTAATAGTAAGTTCTTCTAATGATGCAAATTGTCGAGAGGCGTCATTGCCATAGAACTCATCACCAATGTATTCCACATTCTTCAATCTAAAAACTTCTAGAACTTTGAGCAAGGGTAGTAGGCCAAGCGGTGGCAACTGATGCAAGCTCCAACATTCAGATAAGTTGAGTTTCTCTAACTTAGTGAGAGTTGGGTTTGTCATCCAACTCGGAAAACAGATGCCCTCGTAGTTTGATATGCTCAACAACTTCAGATTTCTATGTGGTTGGAGGCCTTGGAGTACCTTCTCTTCAACTTCTACTTCATCACTTCCCAAGTTCTTAGCATTATCGGCCCAATCCAATATAAGAGAAGTAAGATTTGACTTATCAATGAGATTAGCAAGCTGAGCATCAACCGGATCTGTTATATTCTCAAGATTCTCAATTCTCAACCTTCCTCTGAGGTTTAGATCTTTCAACTCCCTAATCGTACTGCACCCAATTTTCCTACCCACTATGAAACGAGTCAATTCTTGGAGACTTGTTAACTTTGCCATTTGTGGAGGCATGTGATCTAGTGTCCAGCAACCTCTTATGTCCAAATGTCTGAGGTTGGTCAAGCGCCTCATGTTAATGGGTAGCTCAGAGAGATATTGACACTTCATTAGTATAAGAGACTGGACATAGAAAAGGCTGGTCAAAGATTCAGGTAAGGTTTTAATATCAGATCCAGTGAGGTCTATGTACCTTACATGTTGAAGCGACCTCAACAGCTGGTTGATAGCAGGCTCTTCAAAAGTATTTAAATCTATGGCCCTGGAAAATGCAAACTGTCCCACGTCAGCAGCCAAGTTCAGCGAATTGCCAAAATTGATGAATGTACGCAGACTTTTGGCTTTGCATAGGGAGGCAGGAAGCATTTCTGCTGATGTTAACTGAAAAGAAACATGGCAAAGCCTCTTAGAAATATTCACTGATCTGCCTTCTTCAAGAACACAACATTCGTTTCTCATAATAGATCGTGCTAGATCGTGCACAAGATCATGCATTTTGAAGACGGTGATCATATTCATTAACAAAATCCTTTCTTCATAAAAACCGTCTGTTTCTGTAGCGACTTCTTGGAAGAAATACTTGGTGACTAGCTCATCGAAAATCTCACTACCAATGTCCTCCAACTCCCTCTCACTTTCCAAAGGAATAAAACCATTTGCCATCCATAACCTAATAAGTTTGTTCTTTTCAATTTGGTAGCCTTTCTAAAAAATAGCGCAAAACGCAAAACACTGCTTTACATGTGGCTTTAGATGGTTATAGCTCAACCTCAAGGCAGGAAGTATCCCACTATCGCTTGCTGTTTTCCAAATTTCACTGTCTCTGATGGAAGCCCATTTTTCTTCACTTTTCACAAAATACAAAAGGCCTCCTAGGGTTAGGACCGCAAGCGGATTGCCATTGCATTTCTTCAGAATCTCACTCCCAATCGCCACCAAATTTGTGACTTGCTCTCTTGGACATCCAAACGCTGCCGTATAAAAAATAGATTGGCAGTGATAATCTGACAAACCCTTTAAAACAATTGGGTCAACTGTGCTCATCATGGACGCAGCAATTTGAAGGCGAGTGGTTACAACAATTCTACTTCCTCTTCCCCCGTGTACCAATAGTGTTTTAATTCTTTTCCACTTGAAAGCATTTTCATTCCAAACATCGTCCAATACGAGCAGAAACCTCTTATCACTTAGCTCTTTAAGAAAGAGTTGCTGTAATTTCCCTTCATCCGAGACTCTTGGAATATCCCCTGTTGCTCCATAAATGATATCATTTAGAACCCTTAAAAAATCAAAATCATCGGACACATATACCCACATTTTCATCTGAAAATGATTCTGCACTTGTTCGTCATTGTAGGCAAGCTGAGCGAGGGTTGTTTTGCCAATACCTCCCATGCCCGCAATTGAAATGACAGAAACAGAAGAATTTGATGACAGAAGAAAATCTAACAGCTTCCTTTTCTCTTCTTCTCTTCCAACTACCTCAGATTTGACTACCATTGATGAGCTCTGCCTCTCCTTCCTAAACTCGCTCTGCCGGTTCATCACTGCCTTTATCAATTCAAATTTATCACACTCCTCCTTAATGGCTTGGAGCCTATCGTTGAGCACTTTCAGTGTCAAGGTCATTTTTGTATGATATAAAATTGAGCGTGGCTTCTTTCGAGGAGGCAAGCTCCTCCTCTGATCTTCGATGTCATACTCTTCCAATAAGTCCTCAGCGTAGTACGCAGCTTCTTTGATCTTTTCCAGTAATTCCATCACCTTTGGATCTATCACCGGGCACCGTTCTGCTATTTCAATGAAACCACAAATTTCCCATAGGAAACGCTTAGTCCTCCGCAACTCCCTCTCATCGATCAATAAATCTGAAAAGTAGGAGAGAAACTCCTCCCATACTTCTCCAAGGCATTTTAAAGCATTCATTTTTTTTTGGCTCCTGCTTCCAACTTTTCCGAGGCACTGCAAGAAAGACACAAGGCCTCACGGTTAAAACGTCAAGGTTATTGGGCGGCACCGAAAAAATGTCCAAAATATAAAATATCAGTTGTACAAGGCAATCAAAAAAAAAAAAAAAAAGATGAGATTGTAAAGCAATTACGATTGGCAGACTGTTACGAACCTGAAACTCCTCTCCGACAAATCCAAGGAGAGTTTCGGCAGTGAAATCTTCGTCGTAGAGAAGAGAAGGAAATGAGAGCGTAAGAGTAGCTTCGATTGGGGATTTGGAACGGCGAGAGCAAGGAAAGCGAAATAAAAAGAGAGGGTTTTGTTGAGACTAATTCACAATGGTTTTTGCCTTTGCTGTGAGGGTTTTTTTATAGTAAACGTAGAGACGTTTCTTCACGCGCCCACTCTTTCCATTTTCGGTTGCAAAGGTGAGCTGTACACGAACCGTCGCTGAAATCAGGCCATCCAATGATAGGGCCACGTGATCCTTGGATTCGGCGAAATGGTGATATGGGTTAGCCATCCGATATCTTCATCAATGGCACCGAATCCAATCAGATGGCAATCCACGAAAAAAAATGAACATCAGACATGCATTCCATAAAAAACCTAAGAAAGAGAACCAGACAAAAGAAAAAGAAAAAGGAAATCAAAAGACAGAAATACCAAATTCGGACTCCAATATCAAGGTCGGACTCCAAGATTTGGATTGCAAGAGGAAAAATCAAAGAAAATGGAGGAGGAAACCCGATGAGAGATGGGATTTGGAAGCAGACTTGGAAAAGAATGAGATCTAACCGTCGAATCAAGATGAATACGTGGCGCAAGTAAATCTGGTTGTTGGGAGATACCGGCGTTGATCTGGTGTGGGCTCCAAGTTTTTATTTTAAGAAGAAAAGAAAATGTCGCCGAAAAGCGCCATGTTTATGCTTAAATGGCAGGCCCATATAGAAGTTAAATCGAACCAATGAGTCTGGGGACCAATTTTCAAATCGTTAAACCAATTCATTTAAGCGGCCTCTTATCAGTCATGGTCTTAGTATACCACATTTAATCATTGGCTAAAGGATAGACCCACCCTCGGGCCCAAATAACTTGACCACAATCATTCTGTTCTCCACATAAGTCTCTGAGCTATGGATTACAACAAATCTTCTGCCCAGCGGGACGCACTAAAGACTGTTATTAGGCCCAAGCACTACATGAGCCATGCTCTAAAAAGCTTTAGCGTAGTCCATGGGACAACACTTTGTGTTTCCGAGTTTTTAGAGTTTCCTGAAGTAAAAAGACAAGTATAATTTCCCAAGCACCCGATTAGGTTGAGTCCTGCGCAATTGGAAGTAGGTATTGTATTGGAGTTGAAAGACCTAGATGAGACCACTTAAGCTTGTTCACACGTGGACCAGCTCTATAAGTTACACTTAGGCTTGTTCCTTAGTGGTTCATCATCAGTCTGAGCCCACTTCCGCCAACTTTTGATCAATCTACTCTTGGCGCACTATATCTCCATCTTCCCTTCTGAACTGGTTGACGCCTATCTGAAGTTTAAAATATATATTTGGAAGACACTTAATATGGGCTTGCTTGTTTCCTTGGATACATGGTAACAATTGGTTTAGGGGTCATGGTTATAAAAGCTGGACTAATGAGGGAAACGTGGGGGATCGAAATATATATATATATATTTATATGAAAAACATTAAAAAATAGCCCCTTTAAAAGGGAGCGTTTGTGCCCTCTTTGCAAAATCCAAAAAGAAACAAGAAATTTAATGCTCATGTGATTCTCTCTCTCCATATAATTAAATCCCTGTTCTCTCTCTTTTAAATCCCTATTTTTTTTCTTTTAAATTCCTATTTTTTCTCTTTTAAATCACTATTTTTTTTCTTTTTCTTTAAATGATACCAACTTTCTCTCTCTCCAACCAGTAATTCATTAATTATCATTCCAAACATATCCTTTTTTCATTTGTCATTTGAAGAGGGCATTTGGATTAAAAAACGCCAAGGCGTTGTGTAGACATCCCTCATTATACATGAATCATGGTCAAATGGACAAAAGATCATTGAAGAGGTGAGGAATGAAGGATAGAAGGTAGTGACCTAGATTAAACTTTGACTTTGCTAGAATGTCAATTTGTAGGGTGATAACTAGACACTCATTTTTAAAAATTTTCATTTTCTTTCCAATAAAATGGGTGTCAATTCATGTTCATTTTTGGATAACCACCTTTTACTTGTTTTTATTTTTTATATATAATGAAATGTATTCTTTAGTTATAACCACTTTATATAAAAACAATACAAACTCTTAAAATTCCTAACAATTCAGGTCGCATGAAACAAGCCAATCAAAAGTTTATGCCTAAATCTCAAAAAAATTGTATATTCAAGAGACAATAAACATTGAGCCCCAGTGTAATGTCTTGTACCCTTGGAATTTATTTCACCTATTCTAAATATAATTTACTTTAATTATTTTCTATTTTAGTTAATTAGGGTTTGTTGGAATTATTTTAGCTTGATTTTGGGCTTTCGGCTACCGGGTAGAGGTTATAGTTCCGTTAGACCTTATTGTTCTACCCGACTAGATCAGGACCCATCTTGGACCCATTGTCGACCCAACACGATCCAGACCCATCTTGGGCCTATAGAACCCAATTAGCCCAAACCAGGCCCTTACTTATAATTGCCTCAAACCGTAGGCGTCTTTTTATGAAAACCAAAATTTAACCAAAAACCTAATTCCCTTTTAAAACACACGACAAACCAGGCCCACCCTTATAATCTCCTTTTTTCGTTTCTTCCTCACTCCCTCCATCCCACGATCGGCCAACCCAACCCAAGCCACCGGAACACCAGAGCTCCACCATCTTATTCTTCTTCTTCTTCATCTTCTTCATCGTCTTCTTCTTTAGGATTCGTTGTGTGACCGAAAGAGAAAGCTAGGGTCATCTTCCTCTTTGTCAATCTTCACTCAGGGCAAGTGATTACCCATCTCTCATAGTGATTTACATGGTTTTCCTTAGTTCTATCATGTTAGATGGATCTTATGCAATGCCCATTTAAAGTATAAACGATGATGATAGGTTAGATGGTTGTGATGTTGATGATTTTGATTGAACGAATGATTGAATGAAAGGAAGGAAGTGGGACTATTGATGTTTTGATCTAGGAGGAAAAGGGGATGAAACCCCATTAAAAACCCTGATAAAATAGGGCACTTGCCTACTGCTAGCAGGAGGGTTCTTCACCTGTGGGGCTCAGGTGTGGGGGTGTTTGGGTGCATGGCATTTCCTGAGATGGGCTGAGGTCCAAAGAATTTTTGTGACGTTTGTGAATTCTGATGGGACCCAGTTTTGAGATCCTTGCCTTCTATTCTATATAAGTAAGGAACATAACTTTGGGTGGTCGTATTCTTACTGGCTTCATGGTTTGCACATGATGGTACAAACCACCCACACTTGGATGGGCTGTGCACCACCTTGGTTTTTCAAATAAAATTTTAACCTTACATCATCTTGGTTCACATGGAATTATCGTACGCGTGAATTATGGTCACAATGTTAGGAATATTTGTGGGTTTAGTCCTTACTTATTAAGCTTCTTTTACATTATTGCATATATGTTAGAGATTGTGCCAATGATTATATTGTTTTAGACCGTGTCATGGCATGGGTCGTGTGTTGTTTAGGACAGGGATACTCATGTTGTGTTGTGGATTATTCTATCAGAGTGATTGTAACACTCCGATCCCCTTTGAGCCGGATTAGTGGCTCATTAGCGTGTTTTCTGTTGTTTTATTCTTTCGGACTTGGTTTTGGGCCTTGAATAGGTAGTTGAGTAACCTTTGACCTGAGATAGGTAGTTCTAAGCCCTTTTTCGTAATTTCGCTTTTGCTTTGCTTGCATCATATTTGCATCATCTTGGTGTCAGCATGTGTATTTTGTTGAGCTCGTTATTTTCCGTAACTGTGTCAGATCCGTTTGGAGTCAATTGGAGAAGTTGGACCTTCGTGTGACTTAAACTGTAAATAGCTTAAACTCATTGGATCTTGTTTTAAACTTCCAAATCTATAAATATGAGTCATGCTCCAGGTGTCTCTCTCTCTTGCTCATTCCCTTAGTCGACTGCATGCAAGAAGATCTCCAGGAGCTCCACGTTTTCTCTCTTCTTTTCATTCTCTTCTCATTTTTGTTGGTGTTGGGAGCGTGCACCCATCTTGATTTGGGTTTTCCTTCTCCTCTCATCTCTGTTTGTGACTTTGGTAAGTGGGTTCTCTCCAAATCTCTTTCTTCTTCATCTCCAATTGCACCTCTCTTTCTCTGTTGCTGTGTCTACACCTCATGCATGGTTTATTTCTTTGATTTGCTTTGATTTTAGTTGAATTGGAGCTTGAGTCAGTGGATTGTTAGAGCTTTGAGGCAAGTATAAGTACAGGCTTTGATAACACATATGGGTGTTTTGTTTGATTGCTTTGATTCTCTCTTACTCTTTGTATAGAATGTTTTACAGCCACTTGTTGGGAATTTGGAACCTCTGTACCTTGTTTTGAGACGTTTCTGTACCAAATTTCAGTTTCTGTAACTATCCCGAATTCGTGTTCTGTATTGTACGGCTAAGCCGTAAGTTTCTACGGCTCACATTCCAGAGACTTGAAATTTCGATTTTTGTTCTACGGCTAGGCTACGGCTGAACCGTAAATTGTCTTACGGCTGAGCCGTAAGCTAGCCGTGACCCAACCGTAACCCAACCGTGGATTAAATCTCTGATCAGTCGAAACTTTCCAGAGACAGTGTTCCTACGGTGTGGCTACGGCTAAGCCGTGAAATGCTATGGCCAAGCCGTGGATTGGTCTACGGCTAAGCCGTATACTGACTGTAGCTCAGCCGAAAAAGGCATTAGATCAGAGATGGAAGTGACCAGTTTAGCTGTATTTTGAATGGAACCAAGGTGAAGCCATAGTGCATATTACGACGAGCGCGTAAGATGTCTTCGGCTCAACCATAGGTCTCTCATGGCTAAACCGTTAGGCATGGCAATTCTGAAATATAACTTAGGATAATGGTGAGACTTGTAGGGCTCAAATACAGGTTAACCACCCATGTAAACCGGCCCAATGGATTCTTTGGATCGCATGAAGAGTTGATTAGGCTGTAACTTATTCATGTGAACGATGATCACTGTTAAGCACCTCCCCATGGGTGTTGGTTTAAGGGACTTCGGTGCACGTGAGGATTTCATTGCAACACTTTGATGGCAACGGTGCATTGAATAACTTAAAACTACATCAACATGCACGGTTAGTGACAGTGAACAACTAGATTAGGATTGGTTTGTAATGAACCTTGACTCCGTATTAATCTGAGATGCATTGCATATTGTTATAATTTTGCCCTCTGTTCTGCCAATCTATGGATATGCATTCCACAGTCATTTTTGCTTTCGTTCTGTATATCTGTTTTATTCTTCGTTCTGCACTAAGCTTGATCTATGCTGCGCTTTGACTTAATCTATGTTCTGATCTGTATTTTGGCTATGCTTTGTATATTTCTGACTTTGTATATTTTGGGTATTCCCTGATGGCTCTGCCCAGAGGTTAATACGTGAGGATAAGATCCGGTCTTTGTCATCGGTGAGTCCAAAGCGGATAATCTCCCTTTCTATGGATTTGATTTGATTGGTATTAGTCTGGCTCTACTCAGCCTCAGCCCTAGGATGCCCGACGGGGTTACCTCTGGCTTAGATCTCTGTATCTCTGTAACTGCAGTGTCGCTTTGTCTTAGGACCCCGGAACCCAGGAAACTGAGACCCACTTGTACCCTGGCCCGGTCAGTGGTGTTCTCCTCTGCTCTGCTTTACTCTGCTCTCTATTGGAGAGAATATGGTTAACGTAGTAGCCACTTAGTTCAGTATTTCTATACTTTGATTCCCTTATCATGCTTTAATTCTATGCACGATTCGCTTAGCATACTAAGATGAAACTCTGTATTTAATCTTCTGTCATTATTTTATTCACTTTGATACTATAAGTGTTTCATCCTTGTTACTTGTATTTGCTGGATCGTTGTATTCATTTGTGTTGTCTGTGGTGTTGCAGGCACAGATCCCTTACCCAGCTCCCCGGCGGTCGAGGAGGCTGCAGGGCCGAGTGTAGAGGCACCCTCCGGTCTGGCAGAGTGGGCCTGATCACCTCTGCCGAGTGCGTGCATGCATATCAGTGGCCTTTTGTTTTGAGTTTTGGTTTTTGAGATTTTGTATTTTGGCACTTTGGCACTTTGGACTTTGTACTCTGTATATTTGTACATCTTTATTTTGTCGTGTACTCAGACTTGTATTTGGTTTTCCAGTATTGTAATTATCTTTGTCTTTTCCGTTCCGCATTTGTTTTGGCTTCCGCTATTTTCCTTTGTTGCTTGCTATGATATGTACAGCTTCCGCGTACGCTTAGTTCGCACGTGTTAGATCCCTTGTGTGCGTGCATCTGGACTGGGTTTGGATGCACGTGCACGGGAGTACGTATGTCACCGGTTTAGCTTTTAGCTAACCCCCGAATTCTGGGCTCGGGTCGTGACAGTGATTCCCTCATCTTGTGGTATTGTGGTTACTGTTATGGCCAGCCCTTCACACTACCCTAGGCTGTGTTAGTTAAACAATCATTGAGTCATATTTTGTGGGTCTCGACATAGGAAGGGGGCAGGGCTATGTGAGACAGTTATTTGATCTGGTCATTGGACGGCTGCAATCAATACATAGATGTACACTGTGATGCTTTACCAGACTTAGGGCCAAAGACAAGCCTATCACTTGTACATAGTTGGTTTCACCATGGTTTACTAGCCAGGATGCTAGGCATTTGAAGATGGAATTGATCCACCGCACTGGATAAGATGCGAGACATCCGAAGATAGTATAAATCCCATATGAACGCATGTTGATGCGATGCTCAACAAATTTATTGTTGCCCATTTGATGTAGAATTGGATTAGAGATTTGTTCTTTCCACTACGCATTGCATTCCTTTACATATATTGTTTCATATATCTCATGATCTCATTGTATTTATTCTCACTTTGTTTGTATACATTATTATGAGTTATGTGTATTCCACCTGCCGCCATGATTGTGGTTGACTTTTTTTTTCTCACTTGGTGCTTAGGTATCGAACCCGGCTTTGCCGAGGAAAAGGCAGAGGGCGAAGCGCTTTAAGCGCCTTAGTTATTTGATGAACCCAAGTGAGGTGAAGAGCCGTCTAGTCACACATAGAAGCGATTCACTTAGTTGCGATTTAATTTTAATAAATTATATTTAGAGACTTTGCTTTTAGTTGAACATTGTAATAAATTATTCATTGATTTTATTTGCAACTTTAAATCTTAAATATGATTTCTTAATATTCAAATCTAATGATTTATTGGTACCACATGTTAACATATGCTTCCACAGGTATGTATGGATGCATAATGTCTAAACTTTCCACGGACCTATGAGTAAATGATTGGGAGTCATTGGTTTTTATTTACATGAAAAGATTAAATTGACTCTTAATCTCATATAACCCTAATCTCATTTTGGGGACGTGACCCCAAGTGTTCCCACAAGCTGAGCTGCATATAGCAAGTATGCAGTCAGCTTGTTGGAGAAAGTCTTTATTGGTGGTAAAAAAAAAAAAAAAACTTCCCTTTCAGATGTGCACTTTTCAAAATCCTTCACCCCAGATATACACAGGATTTGATCTCATGTTCGCATGTTTGGGTTTCAACCATAGTTCTGAACCATGAGAACTTGCTTGTTGGAAAAGTTGCTGGGCCTTGTTAACTAGGAGACCCGGTTAAGTCTTGATCAGGTCAAAAATCCTAAACTCAAATATGAATATGCAGAAAAACAGACGTAGAAATATTTTCTAATAAATTTTCTCGAGTATTTACTATGTTTTCACATGGTTCTAGCCGAGTCAACTTGTGCTGGCCAAAACTTGGTGAAATAGATTTGACTCGGCCCATCAAGATAGTTTTCCTGAACAGTGGTTTCAGATCAGAAAGACGGATAGTGATGAGCTGGCTCTAAGCTTGCTGAAACTAGATTTGAGCCTTCATAGCCCCATTGTTCATTCATCTTGGCTAAGAATGAGTACCACATATATAGAGACCCGAGAAATAATATCTATGCGGCATCGGCTACCATTACAAGCATTTTATAGGCGAACATGCATATGTTGGGCTAGTAGAAGTATGAAGTATCCATCCTTGTTTTCTACAAAGAAGGTGATGATGATCAGACTATAGAGTATGAGGAAGAGTGGCAGAGGAGTGCAGAATCCATGATCATGACTAATCACATTACATAATCCAGAATCGAAAATCATTTTGAACAAATATATCTTATGCAAAAGCAGCAAAAAAATTGCAATGGGTTCTTCAAGCAAACACTCAAAACAAAACTTGCTGTGGGATTTCTTAGTTTGGAGATGACAACGTTTAGGCAGACGTTCAGATCGGATGTCACCGCTGGGGTGAAGAATTGCAAAAGAAAGATAATGGATTTGTGAAACAAAGATGAGGGCTTCGAGCCTAGGAAGAAAACCAAAATTGCACATGTGGATTTGTAGATGTCAGTAGAAGTAATTGAAATGTTGATTGATGCAAAGAAATTACTTTTGGGGAATATTTGAATTTTCTGTAAGAAAAAGGTTCTGAAAGCGACGGAGGTCTGCCAAGGAGACTACTCATCGAATGAGTGTAATGTGGCTTGGGACGAGGTGGAGGAGGTCAGCCAAGCCAAAGTCGACCTGAGGAGGAAGACGGAGGAGGACCGACTCCAGTCCTTTTGCGAAGACAATCCAAAGACCGATGAGAGATAAAGAGAGAAGAGATGAGAAAAAGGTTTAATACCTTGATGGCCAGTTGATCTTAAGAGTCGTGGTAGTCGGCGGTGGCAGCAATTCTTCAAAGAGTTGAGAGAGATGAGAAGAGTTTGAGAGTGAGGGGCCATTGGGGATTTAGGGCAAAATCCATTGGATTTTATATAGAGTAACAATGAATTGTTAAGATTGAAAGTTGGATGCTCAATGACTAGAATGTTGCATATAAAAATAAAAACATATATATATTCTATGTCAACAGTTCGGTTCAGTTCAAATCTGTCATCGAATCATGACTAATGGATTATGATTTTTCAATCCATAACCAAGACATTAATCGTTGGTTTGGTTAAAAATCTGCAGATCAGATTGGTTCTATTGGGCTTTACGGATCGACGGATTTCTTGTACACCGCTAGTTGCCAAGCAGCGCCAATAACCATTGATAATTATCTTAAATCTTCATATCTAAACCAATAACTCATTCATAATGCAATTGGATCGTTGTCAAGGTCTTTTTCTACAATGGTGGGGTTATCATCAATAAGCTTATAGATGTCATTCTACAAAGTGAACGAAAAATAAAATGAGAAATTGATGGGTTTCTTGATGGTTAGGCCGTTACATGATTTTCCTTATGTAAAAATGAGAAATGTAGAATGCGTCTTTTTTTTTTCAAACATATCCATCACCTTGAAAATTAATCTTATCGGGAGAGTAATAAATTCAAGATAAAATCTCACCTCATACTACACTGATAAAAATAAAGATTGAATAAAGTATAGAAGAGAATGAACACTGCATATAGAAGAAAATGAACACTGCATCTTAGATTTAAAGAGGACAAACAAAGAAATAGCAACGACCAAAAGTAAGAATTCTTGCAAAATATATAATGTAACGGGTGTTGTGGAATTTATTTCCAAATCCAGTAACAATTGCAAGTGCACAGTTATTTTGTTGAGATAGTGACAAATACAGGTTGATCCCACGGGAAGCATTTTTAAACTTTTAATTAAAATTTTAAAATTTTTAACTAGAAGATTGATTTGAAATAAAACTAAGAATGTCAAAAACTAGATTCAATTAAAAATAGTGAAAAATCAATGTAGAAAATAGATCAGAGTAGCCAGAATCCACTAAGTTATTAAAAAATCTAATTTTTACAGTTAATTTACTTTTTTTGTCTCAATTATTACCCAGATCAGAAACGAATTGATGTTTCTGATCTGAATGATTTGGCTATTGCAAAAACCAACTTTTAATTAAGAAATACAAAATCAATACCTAAGACTTTTTTAACCTCATAAAAGAATGAACATCCAAAGCATCACATATCAAAGTAAGCATAAACTATCAAAGATGACTATAGATCTAAGTATAATCTATCAAAGTAAGTATAAGTGATCAAAATTTATCCATTACAAACATAAATTAGAGGTTTGCCTTTGGTATAAAGATAAATCTATTATTATCTTTTAAAACCACATTAAGAATAGACAATCAGAAAAGGAAAGAATAACAAACATAAATTAGAACATCAAAATACTTAGCTTAATCATTTACTTTGATCAAGAAGGCTAGCCAACCATTGTCAAGAACTCTAGGAATATTTTCATTAATATAAATAAGTCCTTACAATGATTTTCTCAGAAATCCTCTCTTCTATGCCTAAATTTTGGTAGATGGCTCCAGAGATACCTTAAAAAATAAAAATAGAAAATAATGGGGAGAGAGAGAGAGAGAGATGGCTGGCCATCCAAGGTTGGTGGAGAAAATTGCATGTGTCGAAACTTCCCTCATTTATTCCTTTTAAGTTTGTAGGTCTCTTATAGATTCATTGAACATGGACACCTTCTGCCACTTGTTGATAGAGTTTGCAACAACTGGGTAACTTGGTAGCCAAGTTAAGTAAAGATAAGGTTATCTTTGCATATAGAACTCATCTTTAACAAGGACATCTCCTTAAATGGGGTCCCGCTTTGGATGTGAAACACAGGATCTTCAACAGTGTGGATTTAATTGCAATCTCGTCTGAAATTATAATCGAAACTTTTTGGGCCCATAACTTTCTCATTTTAGCTTCGATTTGCACGATCTTTAGTTCCACATACATCTACTCTAGATAGGGTGGGCTACAATGCAACACACAGCTGCATTGTAATCTGGTGCTGAGTCAGCCATAAGAATTGGGGTTGTCTTAAGTTAGTCCTCCTTGACCACCCATTGTTGAGTGATGGTCGACTAAGACCGCTTTTGCTTTTGAGTGAAGGCCTTCTTCTTGATTTTGCTAGACAATGCGATGGCGAGAGATGGGGGATTGTACTTTTTGAGCATGGGAAGGGACTCAATTGGCATAGATTCTTTTGCTTATGGGTGATGAACCGGCAATGACAGGATATAAAACTCCTTTGTTACCATCTTTCAGCTATGTTTAATGCATTGTCTCATTGGGCTAACAAGTACTGCCAATTTTGTGGCCTTAGGGACCGAACGACGATCTTCTCTTTGCAAACTTCTTATTTCCCCTCAGAGATAGAGGGTTGAAGCGGTTGTCCTTGAGATGCACCAAGGCCTCTTACTGCAGCTTTTGTTTATTTGCCTTTTGAGGTCTTGGTGACCAGATCCTGTGTCTAGGGGTGGTGAATTTCAGCTGTTAACCCCTTCATCGACTGAGATCATAAAGGTCAGCAGTAGATGCGCCCCTCGTCCTGTTGGAACAGGTGTGAATTTGCTCCCGTCTCCCTCCAAGTGTGGACAGGCCATTGACCAAGCCATGGGGCACAAAGGCTGGGGTAATGCCCTATTTTAGATTAGTCCATAGGTGATCCCTTTTTTTTTCTTTTTATTATTATTTATGGAATAATAAATCACTATCCAAGCAATTAAAAATGTTTACAAGGCCAATGATCACTTTGAAACCAAATTTTAGCCATGGATCATCACCAATTATGAGATATTTACTAAAAAATGTGGATTATTTATATTATTTTTTAAAATTTGTGGGCTCCAAATACAAGATCCAAACCGCTAGATCTCTTTAGAAGGATGACCTTGGATATGGGGCAAATTTCAAGGCTTGATACATTGTATATATCAAGATATTTGTGAACAACTCTCAACCGTTGATTTAAAAAAGTCTATTCAAAATAGAACCTTGCATGAATGAACACATATTTTGATTCTAATCTTTTCTTTTATGGCTCTTTTTTTAATGAACCTATTTTGGAATGGTCTATAAGAAAAAGAGTAGAGATGCAAATAAGCCCCAAGTCATATTTCAAAACAGATTTTGTTTTTGTCTCATTTAGTTTTACAATCTATAAATGTTTTTATTTTCTTTTGCATTCATTCAATAAGCAATTGAAGGGGATATTATGGGTAATATTTTGAATGTGCTTGTATGTTTTGATCTTTGCAGGCAAGAGTGTACGTGGTAATTCGGTTTATGCATAAACAAGTTTTGGTATCTTTTTAGTGTTATTCCCAAATTTTTTGCTCAAATCAGACTGTGCTGAGATCCATTTTTGTCGAAACTATTCTTTGCTGAACCTGTTTGTTAACATTATAAAAGTTTTGCTCGAAGGGAAAGGAAGCAAGAGAATCATAGGATTTACGACATTGGACCCACCTTTTATTATTTATGAAGCTCTATTATTGTCATACATGTGACCCACTTGTAGAAATTATAACATTGTATTCACCTTTAAAAATATAAAAGTGAGCCATATTCATAGGATTTATAATATAAGCTCACCTTTATAGGAATATAATGTGGGCCCATCTTTTTGTAAATGTAGATATGGTACTCACATATAGAAATTACGTGGTATACATATTTAGAAATTACGTGGTATACATATTTAGAAATTACGTGGTATACATATTTATAAGTAATTAGATTTACAGGTAATCCGGGTGCAGGACAACCAAGCTGCCAGGTGAAAGTTCTTGCCACAGTGATTCTTATAACCTAGCGGATTGCCCAATATAGTGTTAACACCTCACAAAAGCATACATAGAAGACTGATAAAAGGAAAGCTTTACTAGTGGAGGCCGAAAAGGTCTAATTATCCATTAGTGCAGCTAACACATTATATGGCGTAAATGACTGTTAATATGCTTGGCTCTTGTTGGCACCAAAATGAGTTTCTAGGACTTGGCAAATGTGTTCCCAGCAAATTGGCTAAATTTAAAGAATGCCAAGCTAGGGATCTCTTTCGATAGAAAATGACCGTGAACACTTGCACATGGACACAGCGTCATAAAAACTGGAATCAGGAAGCATACTTTCGTCGCCCTCTTTGGTCTTTAGGTTCACCGTATTTGAAACTTTTTTATTCTGCCCACAGCTCACCATCAGAACTGTCACCGAAGGCAGGGCTTCCCCCTCAATTTCACGGGTACACAAGGCGCAGGAGAATGCCCCACTTATGGTATCCCATAGATCTACAATACTTGAGAATAGTAGATCATTTAATCTTTCAGCAAAAGAAAAATAATAAAGGAAGAGAAAAAGGAAAACACGTGGGGCTTTAAATCCTTTCTAGACCACATTTGTCGTTTTTGATCTGAGACCGATTTACATAAAACCTCCTCATTTGTGCACCATGGGGATTACGGACTTTCAGAAAGTTTAGAGCCACTTCAGATATACGACCAATGTTACCATAATTGGTGTTCGTCACCATCTACTCAGTGACTCCAACCTTTCAGATTTATTTTAACTTGTTCTAGCTCATACAGTAATGGGATCCTGGGTCCAGGACAAGACACATAAATGAGCCCCCCTTCATCCTTGATTCTGCTGTACCAATTCCACAGGCATTGTCCAATCGAGACATTGCACATGCAAACAAGAAAGTTATCTCCGAAGCTCTTGAACCTGGTTCTGATAAAGTGATTCAAATCAATATAATATTCTATCATTTCTGTGGCACTACAAAACAACATCAGAAAAATGCTAACTGCCAGGCTGTAATGCTTACAAAAACTATAGTAATTATTTTGTGTATATTTTAGTGTGTACATATCACTACTGTTAGCCAAAATCTATGTTCTATGTTCACTGACAGAATAAAGGTATATCATGGAACTTACTACTCAAACGAATCCAGCTCAACTGAATATTCCAGGAAGACAAATAACAGAACATGGAGGTGATGCGACTTCAAAAAGAACACTTTCTTCAGTTTTCAGAATCCAAGGATGGCTCATCTATCTTTTCAGACTCTTCATTTTGCTCCCTCGCCCTCTGGAACACCCAACTGCACCACAAGTAAAGCAGCAGTGGTGACACCTTTCTTTTCGCTTTCTTTCCTGGTGATTGAGAAACATTTTCAACCATTTCCATTAAGTATTTGTAGTCTAAAGAATAAAGATATGAAAAGAGCCAGGAAACACAGCTTCAGTCCTGTGGAAAAAGATAATTTCTGTGTAAAAAACATTGCATTGCATCAAAATTATACCTGAAAGGATTTGCTAAATGCATCCCCATTATTATTATTGAAAACTCTCAATTCTTCTGGAACCAAGTTAAGTAACATCTACTACAACAATGCCAATAATTGTAGAACTTGAACTTGGGTCTGGATCTAAGTTCAGATCTCTAGCTTAAATTTAGTTATGGGGTGTATGATTTGCCCAACCTGGAGGTATTGGCCCTATAGGTAATTTGGGTCAGGTTTGTGCTATGATGCACAGATACTTCAAAATGGTCACGTATTGTGTCATATCATATCCGATACTTCATTTTTTATTTGTAAAATCTGTGTCTCTACCGTGTTTATAGCGTGTCCTTGCTGTATCCATATCGTGTCTAGGCATCATAAGGTCTGTGCACTATGAACCAACCTAAACCATACCCATGTTCTTTCCAAGTTATAATTGCTTACATGAAATAACTATCATCAACATCAAGGAAACTCTCAGCCAAAACCTCCCATTGAACTACACTTGATGTGGCTGGTGCTGAAGATCAAAGATTGAGCAGGCTCTGCCATTTGTTAGAGAACATGGGATCTGAGCCCTAGTGCGGAGGTTCCCTGTGGATTAAAGAAACCCAAAACAGCCCACAAATGCTAAGATACTACTCATAAGCGGCTGTTTTGTTATTCCAATACACCAGAGTGTACTTTGCAAATAAGATAAAAATTCAATTCAAATAACAGTGAAGGGGGGCTGAACAACTGGGCTGAATATTGCAGGACCCAATTGGGCCCAAATCTACTTAAGCTAACCACCCCCAGGTGCACCCAAGGGTCACAACCAAGGGGAAGTACCCACCTTCAAAATCAGTGGGCCATGTAGGGCCAAAATAATTCTCATGTATGGGTCTAGGGTCGACACTGTTTTGGGAAACTACTTGGATTTCCTATTTGCTTTGAAATCACTTTGCTATTTTTCTTAGTTAGGATTTTAAATTATGTTACTAAGGCCTTTGCTTGTAATCTCTACTCTTATTTCATAGAGCTATAAAAAAAAAAATAGAACCATGAGAAAAAGAGGCTAAAATCAAAAAATGTGTTAGGTATTGTAGGGATCTATTTTAAATAGACTGGTTGGTCCATCTCTATTTGCCTCTTAATAGATGGAGTATGCCTCTTATTAGAGGGGTAGTTATGTCAATAAGTAAAAAAAGAGAATACCATTTATATTAAAACAAACAAACAAACCCATTGATGGTTTCTTATGCCTGTTCTGCATTCAGGTGATAGAGGAAATGGGAGCTATAGCCAGTTCTCAGGTCCAAGTAGCCTACTCATATATTCTCATGGGCCATGATACATATCCATGCTTTTTCATGGGCTACGGTGAGCTTAAGCTAGCTGGCAGTGGGTCACTGTTGATCAGCTTTGCATTGTGAACATCAACTCCTCTCTGTGATCTGGAATCCATCTACGGGCAAGCATTCGGAAAAAAGAGAATGGAAGCTCCTATTTATTGTTTATATGTTTGTATGTTTTCAGGGGGTGGCCATTTTTGTCTATGTCAGTTATGATGCATTGGCGCAGTCCTCCTTGCTTGGGCTGGCCTTGCCAACATGTGTGTGTGGCTAGAGTGGTGGTGGTACAAGTTAATGACAATGTTATGTGCGCTACTTGTAAATCCAAAGATGATCAATATCATAACCATGGGGATCTTGATCCAAACAACATTGTTGGTATATGTCTTCTCATCATCTCTAAGATGATGTTAATTGGATTCATGAGGTGATGGGGACATCATACCCAATTCCCCCATCCCATACAAGGTTTATTAGAGAAGAAGGCATAGGGCAGTGGATCAAGCCATGATCTGGATGGACAATCAATATCCAAGCTTCGATCACGAGGAAAGCATAAAGCCACCGTTGGATTACCACCAAGAGTAGATGCGGCAGTTGTATTTTGGATGATAGTATCTGTGGAGAGAGGAAGGCCCCACATTGGAAAGTGTCACATGGGTTGAAAAAAAGATCTTTCAAAATTGAAGGATACCATGTTTTAATTTTTTTTAAGAGTCTATGTTGAGGAGGAGCCCATGTTTTAAGTGCTCTAAGTTTTATGTGTTAAGCAAGAAAAAGGGGGGCCACCACAAGTGGAAATAAAAAAAAAGACAACAAAACAAAATGTACATCATGCACACAACTCCCAAAAAGGGATAC
This sequence comes from Sextonia rubra, assembly GCA_037013555.1. Classification (NCBI taxonomy): domain Eukaryota; kingdom Viridiplantae; phylum Streptophyta; class Magnoliopsida; order Laurales; family Lauraceae; genus Sextonia; species Sextonia rubra. The sequence continues at coordinate 132,628,127 of JASUAD010000001.1, forward strand.
CATAGCATCACACATGGATCCCAAGGGATCCATATGCTATGCGCACGAATCTCAAGGTCCTCCCCCCTCCTTTCCTTCTTGTTTCTTCTTTCCTCTTCTCTGTTTCTTTGATTAGTTTTTCCTTTTATTTCCTAGGGTGACGTTACCAAAAGGCAGCCATTGTAGTTCTTCTTTTTCATGCTACGTTATGAACTTGATTATTGAATGACAATAAAGGAGATTGTTTATTCTTCTTCTTCTTCTTCTTCTTGGGTTTACAAGCCAACTTTCTTGTCAACCGCCATTAACACCTCCTGTGATTGGAGTTTTTGTAAGAGCCCAACAAAGGTAACCACTATCTTTTCTACTTTTGCCTTCTGCAGAGCGTTACTACATCCATCATAATTTCAAATCTGTTAAATAGATGTTGAGCCAATACCTCCAGATCTACTACATCCATCATAATTTCAGATCTATGAAATAGATGTTGAGCCAATACGTCCAGATCTGATGAAGAATATTTTGGTCTTATTTTTCCATAAAACCTTTTCTTATAAATTACAACCCTAAGTGTTCGAAGTTCTATCTTCCATGCGGATCCTACCCCTCAAATCAGATGATTTTACAATGGGATCTGAGAAAAGGTCTTAGATCTATGACTGACTCACTAGTTGGGATATTTATTTACACATGGTTGGCATGATTTTAATTATCTTTGTTAATTAATTTTATTCCTGATTGCATTGCATTCCATTAGAGTAGATTTCATGTTGTCCTACATCATGAGGTGTGTAACTAGATGGGAGGCTTGTGTTTATGTCAAAATACTGCAAAGCAAAAGAGAAGAAATTAATGAGATTCATGACATACGAATGCCAAATGGTATTATAACTTCATCTGACTTCCCCTGCGTTGCATTTAACAAAATTAATTTTAGGACCATTTGATTTTAGAAGGCAAAGTAGTCAAAAAATAAGACAGACAGGCCTGTTAGAGTTGAGACTGAACTTGAGCCCATGCCTATTGCTCTAATTTTCTCTATTTAAGCACCATTCCTAACCATCATGTGTAAGAACTACAATTAAGCAATATTCCAACTTTTTAATTACAACATTTAAGCCCAACTTCTGACAATTACAAACCCTCACTTTCCTAAAAGAAGGAATATAAACTATAAATAATTTGAAAATTACACCATCACACACTATCATATAGCATCTCAATCATTCTATCAACATTCACCGTTTCACACCACCACACACATCACATACCATCACTCCAACAAAGATTATTTGTCAAGCTAACAAATCCAAATTTTAAAGATTATCCACAAAATAATTCATCAAGCCAACAAAATCAACCACAAATAAAAAAGTAGACAATTCTTATGTGCGAAGTTCAATGCACTAATCATCACAACCCATATAATTAAACTAGATAGAAACTTGCAGCATGACATAAGATGAAAGAAAGCTTGCTTAAGAAGATGCATCTTGCCAAATGGCATCTGCAATTGAATTCCTCTTAGTATCCATCTCCATCTTAAATGTGATATCAAAAGTACAAGTGTTGGCTCCAAGATCTTCCTCAACATTGGTGTCACGCTCTACTTGAATATTTTCACTTACAAATTGTTCAAATAATTGGTCCTCCATATCCTCCTTTCTAATGAAATTATGCATCGACGTTGCAGCAATTACGATGCCCTACTATATAGAAAATGGGTAAGCCATTCGCTTGAGGATAGGGAATTGAGCTTTCAATACGATTTAACTTGTTCTAAATAAACGTCAATGAGACACTTATTGGGAAATATGCCTAGGCTTTACAATCAGCCATGCATGCACAAATCACCCAATAATCAAGCAAGCAGCCACCAAGAAAATGACACATAAGCAATTACGTGGTTTGGCCAAACCGCCTATGTCCACGGAGAAAGCTCACTCAATTCCTTTCTTTCCCTGCTATGTTTAACACAACTTCGCAGGGTTTAGGGTTATACATCACATCAATATATAGTTCCCGCTTTTTTGGCCTCCAAGAAAACCTATACGTAATAACTCAAATACCCCTAACCTTGAACCTCGATTTTGACTAACCCAGACAACCAATCCAGTTAAACCAAAATACAAGACACAACCCATCAGCATACTTTCTCGTACTATCTGACCAATGTGGACGATCAATTTCCTTTTTTTTTTTTTTGGCTTCCCCTTATCCAACATGGTTACTACACCTAACTACATAATAAAAATGCATCTACTACAAAAAAATGATAAAAAAAAGTTGAGCATCAAATCAAAATAATTTGCCACTTCACACTTGCCGAAGTAATCAATCATCATATACAATAGGTTCTTAAGGAACTCAAAACAATACCATGAGCCAAATTAAAAAAAAATTAAGTATGCCTAACAAGGAACCCAAAACAATACCATGAGGTACCATTAAAAAAAATCAAGGTGACATAAATTTGCACCCATGACTATTCCGACAGGAAGAAAAACAAGGATAAGGTTCTGAATCCTCCTAGCGTGGGCATGTCATACTGTATTTCTATGTTCTATACTTTCTTATCCCAATAAGAAAGAAAGAAGGAAGAAATCAAGCAAAGCGAAAAGCCATGTACATTTCATTCAAATAACAACACACTGCAGACGTAGAGTCTCACTTTCATGCAACATATAGATAGAAAGTATGCAAATGGCTTTCATATTCATAAAAATTTTGTTCTTTTAGCATCTATGACCCAGTTGCTTGTTTGCTTTGCAAAGAAGTAAAATACATGTGCATACCTTGTCCACGCTATAGTCAAAACTATAGTTCTCAAACTTGACTTGGAAGTTCATGATTAGTTTGACTCAGTTCTGTTCACAATGGGTGGACTAGGCTATGCAAGAGAGAGAGAGTTGAGCAAATTTTTTGAATTATGGTTAGGGGACTCTCTTTTGGGGTCATGCATAGAGCATCCACAATTTCTTAAAATGTACTCTAACCTCTTAAGGGAGTCAAGAGTGCATGAATCACAACAAATTCATAAAAGTTTCACTTAATCAATTCATTTGAAAGAATTGAACTAGTTGTGGTCTACAATATAACCAAGTGGAGCAACACTAATGGTGATGAACGTGCACTTTCAGAGGACCCATTCATTGATTGGAATCATCTGTTCTACAAGAATCGCTTTGAACTACTTACAGACTATTGTTCTTAAAGAAGGATAAAGACAATGTTTCCGCTTAGCATTATAACATACACCTGGCATGCATATCTAAAGTTCACATTACATCTACCAATTGCATGGTCAGACTAAATTGTACACAGGTGAAAGATGTACAAAAAACCAAAGCATCACACTATATTTTATAGTCCCAGGACTTTCACAAATGTTTAGAAATTACAAAGAGGAGGAAACCCATGTAAAGAGAATGAAACCCATGTATGAATGAAGCCCCTCTTCAACGTCCCAAACCCATAATCCCACAAAAACCCCAAAATCCTAGGCCCTACCATTCCATAAACCTCAACCCTCGCAATATTCCTTTTCACTTAAGCCCAAAATAACAAAAAAAAAAACCTTCCAAAATCTCGATACCCTAAAACCAGTCCTCATAGAGAGTTGAAAACCATCCCAAAAACCTCATTGCTCTCTGATTGGGAATAAAATATAAAAGAAAAGTAAAGCAAAAGAGGAAGAGAAACATACTTGCAGCTGGGATCTAGAATCATATCTCCCCTTTTTCTGCTTTTTGTCTTCCGTATTTGAGCTTCAAGGCTTTTGCTTTATCGGTCTCTCCTTTCTACAGTGTCTCAATCGAGGTTTTAAAAGGAAGGAGTTTTGGTGGCAATTTAATTTCCATTGTGGGTATTTCGGTCATACAAAATGCCTTCTGCCTCGTTATTTTTGAGACCCCAAAGGTCTATTTTTCACGTGGCTCCAATTGGGAAATTTGGATTTTAGAGGTTCTGCCTCTAAATGTCTAAAGTGGGTAGAGAGAAAAGTTTTGTGCCAAACACTCTATTTTCTGAAACCTCTACCCGTTTTAGACATTAAAGAAATAGAGGGAAAAATTAGACCTGCTAAACATGGTCTTAGTGATTAGAAGCAGAGATTATGGGATTCATTGCTTGTGATCAAAGAAGCATGGGCACTTCTAAGAAAGTGACGTATCGGTGTCCGACACTCCTTGGACACTCTTAGACATGTGTCCGATTTTATTTTGGCCGTGTCCATAATTAAGAACTAAAAATCTTAATTTTGGATACTTGTCGGACACTCTTTTTGCGACGTGTCCCACAATTCCTAGCCCGTGTCTATGACTAAAAAATAAACATGTGGCTTATATTTCTTGGACACTTGTTAACATGTGGATACTAATACTTGTAAACTTGATATATGACAATTTTATGCCATGGAAAAATGTATGATTGTTAATATTAATTATATCATAAGCAAAAGACAAATAAATCTTTTACTAAATAATAGGCCTCGAGATTGGCTTCTTTTTTGCTCTCTTTTTTTTTTTAGGGAGGAGAAAGAGATAATATTCCATTTTCTTTGTATAGATTTTATGAAACTATGGATATTTCATGTTTAATGATTAGGAATTATGTTTTAGTTTTATATTGAAATTTGATAATTTGATATGTTTGTTAGTTGGTACTCGAATTTTTATTTTTGAATGCTAAATTGATTAAAAAGTTAAAATGATATTATTTTTTAGTATATCATTATATATATAAATATATATATTATTAACATGTCCCCCAACATGGCCATGTCCTACTTTTTTGAAAAATGCCACGTCGGCGTGTCCATGTTATGCCGTATCTGTGTCCCGTGTCTATGTCTGTGTCCGTGCTTTTTGCTTGTGATTAGGAGATTTTGGCTTTACGCATTAAAAGGGCGGACTATTATGGCCAAGCATAGTCAGATTGTTAGTTTACTAATCAATAAGTTTTGTTGTTGACCTTTGATTATTTTGATTGCTTGTGATTGAGATCCACATAAGGTGGTTCAATCCATCAGTAGTCTTGGCCAAACTAGGGACGTAAATGAGTCCTGATAAGTTAACAAGTCCAGGTCTAGGTCCTTTTTTCCTTTCTCATGACCGAAATGAGTGCAGGTCTTGGTCTGGTTCCACCTTGGTTTCGATCTATGGACCCAAGATCCAACATATTATCACAATTTTCGAGAATTCGTCCTAAAAATATTTTCTTTTCAAATCATTCTCTACCCAAGACCGGATCTAGACAATATATGAAACCAATTCCGATTCTAGCTCCATCTTCTCATTAACGGTTCCAGTTTTGGATCCAATAAAATGGTTTCGAATCAGTTTTGGTTCCATCTTTTCAATAATGGTTCCAGTTTTGTCATTTTGTGATGCTATGGAGATCCACCATATGTCCAACAGTATTAGAGCCTAAGCATCCGCCATTCTTCATTGACAGCACTTTCCATAGACTTCATGATGAATATGAATTACATTGGGAAGGAGACCTAAGAATGCAGGCAAAGAAGAGGGATGGAAATGATGTTAATTCTTTCCATTGACGAGTCTAGCAAGGTGATCACCATATGTAGAGACAGGCATTATTATTAGAATCATACGATTCGTATCTTAAATCCTAAATGAAAATTATTTATATCAATCAACAAATTCCGTTTATAGCCAAATCTTAGAATTCAGGTGTAAATCTTACGATTCAATATTCATTTAACCTAATCTAATGAATCAAGTGATTTGGCGGAGCAAGAGTAAAACGCAACCACTTCATAAAATTGTACATGATAACATGGATTATGAGGTTGGGCAACAGGATTTTGTGCCTTATGGTACTCGGCCATGATAGTCCTCCCAAGTCCCATCCTATGGTTCAACAATCATGATAAAATATGATGCCCAGATACGAACATAGGTATAGGCACGGATACAGGGATCAGGGATACGACTCTGCACTTTGGAAAATTTAGAACATGGATACAGATATGGGTGTCCTAAATTTTCCTTTAAATTACATTTTAATTAATGAAATGTTCAATTCTAATATTTTCTATGTTGAAGAGTAAGAAAACTTAAAGAAATAAATGAAATAGTGGACTTGCTAAGTCAGATATACTAAACTGATATGCTGGAAGTATCGGTGCAGTATCATGTACCAATACAAGTATCGTATCAGTCCGATACTGATATTTTGGGCTCGTACAAGAATCCGGGTATCATAGATGATAAGTACATTTTCCATACATCACATCATAAATCCTAAGAAGCACGGATACGGACATGTGACACGGATGCGATACGACACGGACACGGCAAATCCTAAAAAAGTAGGATATGGACACGGCTAGGACACAAAAAATAATAAATATTCTTTTATATATAATCCAAAAATTAAAGAACAGTTATACTTTTAGCCAAATTAAGAAGCATAATGTCACTATTAATAGAAAAGAAACTACAAAAAAGAAAGAAAAAAGAGTTAGAACATAGGGTAGCCAAAGAAGAAAAAAGAAAGAAAAAAAAAGAGATTGTTTGAGAAATTTCATAATTGGTCTAAAATTGTTCCTGAATTATTTATTAACTTTTGACACTTCATTGAATACTCTTTATATATATATATAACAAGCTTTGGTCACACTCAATGATAAAAAAAAAGGGAGAGATTTAAAATTTTAAAATAACCCTGTCATGTCCAAATTTAAGAAGTAAAAAATAAATAAAAGATACATTTTGTGGCATGTTAGACATGTGTCCGAGCCATGTCCATGTCCTACATGTGTCCGACACGAACACGGTCCGTGCTTCCTAGCATAAATTTCCATTATCCATTACTATTCACAACTTTTTGATTAATCAGGCACGTACAACTCAGTGCCAAGTGTTAATATAGGCCCAAGCACAAGGTCCAACTGTATATTAAATGGGGATTGACCTAATGATAATTAGGATCATACGATTAGTTGTAAATTCAATGTACATACCTTTTCTATTGTTCTAGATGATTTGTACAGATTGTAATTGATCCATGATTGAGGTGATTAGAGCCTTAATTTTGGTAATTGAATGTGTGTGTGTGTATATACTCTTATTCAGGACAATACTCTCTCATATTCGGGATATGGTATTAGAGCTACAGGTTTGACACCTGGCTTCCAGAAATCCTGCATCATATCTTCTGTTTGGAAAATGTAGATAACAAATTGGCATATCTAAAGGAGAAATTGTGATCGGCTTCTTCTTACAAGGAAATCGCCTCCTGGTATTGATCTGATCAAAGGTGGCCCACCTCTAATCATCAAGGCAGCACCCAGAAGTCATCCCAACTTGGTTGACTATTGCATCTAAAATTAATGGTGAATATTTCAGAAAATTTTCAGGCTCAGAGGTAGGACTTTCATCGCAATTTGTGTTTTCCCAAAATTTTAAATAGAGTTTGATCTTCACCATACAAAATCCTGCATACATATCTGATCTAGATCAAAATTGGTATCTAGGTTAGAGATTTGCTTGCACCACTTACTACAAACTTTGATCACTGATCAGATCTCATTGTGGGGCCCAAATCAGCCATCTATAGCCAAATTTAAGGTTGCCTCAGAGTCAGTTTTCTTTTTTTTTTTTTTTTTTTTTTTTTGGGAATCAGATTGCAGTGTGGACATAATTGCTCACTGTTTCAAGGTTTTCTGTTGTTGTTTGAATTGCATCCTTTGCTTACATAGCTTACTGATTGGTATCGGTATCTTATTTGTGATCTACATCTGCTGATTTGATTCTTAAATGGACAAAAACAAGATTTCCATCATGACATTTAATGGAAAAAATTATACATCCTAGGCATTTCAACTTCAGATTTAGTTTATTGGTAGAGAGTTGTGGGGACATTGATGGTTTTGATCCTAAACCAAGAACTCATGACAAGGCTATCACTAAATGGGAAACAAAGGATGCTCAAATCATAACTTCGATACTAGGATCTATTGATCCCCAATTTATCTTGAATCTTCGACCTTACAAGGTTGCCAAGGACATATGGGAATACTTGAAAAAAATCTACTAGCAAGAAAACTCTACACGAAGGTTTCAATTGAAACATGAACTTTCACAATTCACTCAAGGATATTTATCCATTCAGGATTAATGCTAATATTTTTGTTCGTTTGTGGACTAATGATACAGAGATCATTTATTCTAGCATACCATCAAAATCCTTGAGTGTCATTCAAGAGATTCACGCCACCAGTCAAAGAGATCAATTCCTGATGAAGTTACGGTTTGAATTTGAAAACATTCACTCTAATCTGATGAGCCGATTTCCTTTGCCTTCCATAGAACATGCCTAAGTGAGCTCCTATGAGAAGAACAATGCCTGGAAACTCAAGCCATTATTGTCCAAACTACTACTAGAAATATTACTGATATTGCATATGTGGCCAAAACTAACCGCATAGGCGTGATGTGAAAACACAAGGCTATGTTATGAGCAAGGTAAGTGCTACTACTGCCAAAAGTATGGCCATGTCTCCACTTAATGTACTTAGAAATTTTGCACTTAATGCACAAGGAAGGGACTTGTTCTTCCAAAATGCCGAAGGCATCCATAGTCTTAATCCCAGAAGGCCAATCTTGTGATCATGGACAACTCATCCTCTGCATTAGATCTTGTTGCCAATACAGCTACACCAATTTCATTAACTTCATCTTCTGCTTCTCTAACTCTCGAAATGGTACAACAGATGATTGTCCATGCATTGACAGTGCTTGGTCTTTCAGGTGCAACAAAAAGTTCCTTGTGGTATCTCGATTCAAGGGCTTCCAATCATATGACACACTCTTCCCAAACTTATCTTCTTTTAAAATCTATGATGGAAACCTCTGAATCAATACCGCAGATGGGGGAACTATTCATATCACAATTGTTGGTTCTATTTCTCACTCTTTGCCATTGAACCATATTTTTCTTCTTAATTATCTACAAACCTATTATCTATCAGCCAGCTTGTTAATAATAATTGTTCTATGTCCTTTTCTTGCATTGGTTGTGCCATGCAGGATCAAGCGTCGAGGAAAGTTCTAGCAAAAAGGCCTAAGTGTGGTCGTCTTTTTCCACTACAACTATCTGCACTTGGAATAAACTTGTTTCTACCTTGCTTTGTGAATCTCATTTGAATAATTGTCAATTGTGGCATAAAAGATTGGGACAATCCAATTCTAAAACAATGATTTTATTGTTTGATTCTCCTTTATTTGCTAGTAATAAAACTTCTGTCAAAGATTTTTCTTTTGATTGTGATAATTGTAAAATGGCTAAGAGTAAAACTCTTCCTTTTCCGATGCATCATTCTTTAGAATTGAAAAGTTTCGATCTTACTCATAGTGATGTATAAGGTATAGCACCCATCATCCCACATTCTTAATTTAAATATTTTGTCACATTTATTGATGATTATAGTTGTTTTACGCCGGTTTATTTTTTACATTCTAAGTCTGAAGTGTTTGCTACATTTAAAGTTTTCTTAGCCTATATTGAACATCAATTTAATACTTCCATCAAAACACTTCGCATTGATTCAGGAGGAGAATATGTTTGAAAAGAATTCCAACATTTTTTAACACAACGAGGGATCGTCTCTCAACGTACATGTCCTTACACTCCTCGACAGAATGGAGTGTTAGAAAAAATCATCATCTTTTGGACATTGTTTGATCTCTTCTTTTGGATTCATCTGTTCTTGCACTCTTTTGGCCAGAAGCACTGTCCACAGCAATTCATTAAATCAATAGGTTACCTTCTTCCCGCATTGAGAATTAAACTCCTTACAAACATCTTTTTCAAAAGCATCGCACAAATTCTCATCAACATACATTGGGATGTAAATGTTTGTTCTTCTTCCCCCATCAGAGCAAACAAAACTATTTGCTCAATCCTCACAATGCAGTTTTTTTTTTTTTTTGGATATGCAAATGGACAGAAGGTTTTCTTTGTTATAATCAAAAGGTAAATGCATCCAAATCTCCAGGAATGTTGTCTTTTTTTAAAATCAATATTTTTCTAGCATCATACTGATTCTCATAGTTTTTCTACCATCGCATTTGTTCCTAATTTTGATGATTTTCACACACTCAGAATTGCGATCTAAACCTAACATTGTGTATGAGAGACGTAGATTGCAAAGTGACATAACACCGAAGGCACTTGACACTACAACTTCTTCTACACTCGATCAAGCATCGACACTTGATCGGCTCACCATCATGCCTCTTCGACGTTCTACTTGCCCTTCTCGACCTCCTAATCGGTTTGGTTTCACCTTCATTGCTAGCCATACTTTCATCTGTTACCATTCCCAACTCATATTCTCATGTAGTGAAATTTGATTTTTTGCAACAAGCTATACAGGAAGAACTCCATGATCTAAAAGAAAATCATACCTAGGATGTCATATCTTGTCCACCTACTGTTAAACCAATTGGATGTTTGTGGGTTTACACAGTCAAATTAAATCCTAACGGGTCCTTAGCATGCTATAAGGCTCAATTGGTGGCACTTGGGAATCGACGAGAATACGGCATAGATTATGACGAAACTTTTGCTTCAGTCACGAAAATGACATCTGTACACACAATTCTTGCGATTGTTGCTCCTAAGTCAAGGCCACTTTATCAGATGGATGTGAAGAATGCCTTCCTCCACAGAGATCTCAAGGAGGTCTATATGCGCCTTCCTAATGGCCATCCATAAACCTCTAAAAATGACATGCACAGTCAAGATAATCATTATATAAAATCTTAAGACAATCATTATATAGACTCACAGAAGCACCTAAAGCCTAGTTTGAAAATTTTCGTAGTACCTTATTTTAATTGAATTATGCTCAAAGTCAATACTCACATTTTTAGGTCCTCTATATTTACTCACATTACAGCACACAGTACTACGGTACTTCTGGTACACGTGGATGATATCATAATCACGGGTATACATAGCAACATGATACGGAACCTTCAATCTTCCCTACAAAAGGCCTTTCATATGAAGGATCTTTGTCCATTGACATACTTTCTCATATTGGAAGTTTACAAACTAAAAAGGGAATTTTTCTTCATCAACATAAGTATGTCACAGATCTTGTTGCTCTCATAGGTCTTCATGACTCAACTCCCGCGAACACACCACTAGAATGAAATGTTAAACTTAGGAAAAATCTAGGCCATGGATCAAAATAGCTACATAGTGACCGCTATATTTGGCGTAAAGGCCAGGATCACTACGCTAAATTAAATTTAGTGCCATTACAAACTTCTACGGGGCCGCTACGGTCCACTACGGACCGCTATGGGGCCGCTATGAACTGTGACTGATAGTTACTTTTCAAATTTTCTTAAACTACATGGTAAGGCTTATTTCTTTCATTTTTCTCTCCAAACAATATTTTTACACTACTTTTCTGTCATTCTATACTTAAAAGAACACCAAAACACATAAAATATCGCTGAATTGAAAATGATGCAGGCAGCTCCTCTCAAGGGCTCTTCTCTAGGTAATGTCCTAGTAGACACCCCCTTTAGTTGATGTGTTCTTTTCTCCACTCTCAACAAAAAACCATTGTTTGTTTTGATGAAATATAATTTGTTATTTGGTTTTAACTTTAAACTTTTTTAAGCATTACTTTATAAATTCAACATTACTACCAAACAAATTCAAGATCAATACCAAATGAATGCAACATTGCATGAGTAATTGTCTATATGTATGCATAAATGCAAAAGATATAGCAGTTGAAAAAAAAATGAGCTGCAGTGAAAAAAAAGGCAACAGCCCAGACCAGCAGTTGAAAAAGAAAAGGAATTAAAAGGTAGCCCATCCCGGCGGGGCAGCAAACCAAGCCCAACAATTGATAAAAAGGAAGGAAAATGGCAGCTCAGCCCCAATAGGCAGCAGGCCCAGCCTAGCCCAAAACAAAAAGAAGAGAAGAGAAGGACTATAAAATAAAGAAAAAACAAGTAGCTGCAGTTGAAAAGGCAGCTGTTGAAGAGGAAGAGAAACTACAAGAGAAACAAAAAGGTAGTTGCCAACTATGATACGCGGATACTCGTACAAGCCCAACATATCCATATCAAACTAATGCGAACACTTGTATTGGTACGTAATACTGAACTAATACTTCTATGGAATAAGTTTTGCACACCCTACTTAGCAAGTCCATTATTTCATATAGTTCTCTAAATTTTCTTACTTCTAAACATAGAAAATGTTAGAAAGGGACATAAACAATGATAATTTCATTAATTTCAATGTAATATAAAGGAAAAATTAAGACACCTGCATCCGTATCCATATCCCATATTTTTAAAAGTGCGAACTCATATCCCAGATCCCCTTATCTATATCCGTGTCTGTGCCCATATCCATATCAGGGTACCATAGGTTGCCAAGCTTTGAAGAAGAAGAAGAAGAGAAGATAGGGGCAAAAAAAAAAAAGGAGAAACAACATAGTGCTCAGTGGGAGTAACAGCAAGAGCAGTAGCTGGGTCGAGCACAACAACATCAGTTGGGTTGAGCACTCAAGTTGAGCACCAGGAACAATGACTGGCTTTGTTGTTACTCCATCGGATGAAGGGACCTTTAGGTTACGATTTCTTTACTTTTACTTAGCCCCCTCAGGTTTTATTTTTCCTATTTTAAGGCATTCTATACAATTGGGCCAAATTTAAGAAGTTCATCCAATTAGGCCAAAATCCTTCATTTTGGTCAGAATCTCAAAAATTCGCCCACAGTTACAAATTCTAGAATGAATTCAATGGTGTTTGTTTCGGTAGAAGGACAAAACCAAAATTATTTGGAAATTCAGACAAACTGAACCAAATTTCTTAACACTGCCCCCATTACCCAAAACATCAGCCCAGATAAATCAAAGGGCTAAAGAAACTATGTTTAAACACTGTTCTAAAACCAAATTTATGGGGACTCATTACTTTAATTAAGATAATGAAATATGGTACATGATGACATTGATTATGAGGTTCAGCTATAGGACTTTGCGTCTTATGGTCCTTGGCCATGATGGTCCTCCCATCCTAGAGTTCAACCATCTGGTAAGCCAATTTTCCCATTAATCTCATCATAAACTCCCATTATCCATTACTATTCACGGCTTTTTGATGAATCTAAGCACATAGAACTCGGTGTAAAGGTCTTTAGGGCATGAAAAGGAATCAAAGATCCTCATATTTGTGCTTGGTTACCCACCTAGATGATCCACAATTAGGGTTATGTGATGTGGGTAAGGAAGGCTGGCTCCAGCTAGTCACCCTTTTCCTTCTCTTCATCTCTTTTCCTTTCTATTTCTCTTTCTCTCCTTTCCTCCTCCATTCTTTCCACCGAGAGATTTTGGATGTGCGGGTGTTTGTGAAAGGCTCGAGTGCTGTTTTGGGTTATAAGTCTGGGTCAATCCTTTCTATTTGCAGATTTTTCTAATGGGACCCTACTGCTTACCATTCTAAACCCACTAGGAGACCCAGTTCACTATTAGGGAAGCCTTATATCATAAGATGTTCTAGGTGACTATTATTTGTGCTAATAGCGATCCCCACCGCTAAAGTATACATGGAATCATTCTTCTAATGGATCCTTATAGCTGGCCGCTCATGCATATTTCACCCAATTAATCATATTAGGTGCAATAGTTAGGTTAAGAAAATTAGAAATGGGTACTCCTATCTATTAATGCATGTCATTTGTTTTACAATTAAATCCTCCATGTGATTGGTAACCTTAATTATCAATTAACTACATAAAACATATAATGAAGATATGAGTTGTGGGGCATAATCCAATACGGAATGAACCAACCAATTGCTCTAAGTTAAACAAATTGGGACCAAAGTCATATGAAACCCTGGCACTCCTATTAATTGTAATTTAATAGTAATACTATCAAACCAAAACAATAGCCACTACTAACCAATTGCCCTTATTATGCAAACAAAACAAAAAAAAAAAAGATAAGGCATAATTAGAAATTAACCACCACCACCACCATCATTGTGATGCTAATAAGGACATAAAAAATCATGCTACATGCAAAGATTGGGAGAGCAAAAGGTATGGAATCCTATTTTGAGGAAAAATGTCAAGGACAATAAAGTGGATTACTATACTTCCCTTTTAAATTGCATTAGTGTGGTTCATATTACAAAACAAGTTTACGAAAGAAGATGGAATGCCTACAAAGATGGCTCTTTCTCTGTCTCTGCCTTTGCGGCCATTAATAGAAGGTTTGGGTTGAGGAGTTTGGTGGGAAATATTTGGAAGCTCACAGCCCCTCCAAGAGTAGTTGTTGTCTTTCGATAGTTGGCGCTTCAGAAGAGAATTCTTAAAATGAATAATTTAAGGTGGAGAGAGAAGATAGTGGCCAACAAATGTCCTATGTGTTTGTGTGAAAAGGAGTCGACTGATCATCTTCTTTTGAACTGTAGGATGGATCATCTATTATGGTCATCAGTGGAAGGTTGGTTTGGGCGTAGCTGGACGTTTACAAATTGCATTCTTGGTCACTTCCTTTCATGGAAAAGCCTAGCAAGGTTGCCAAGAGGAAAGTAGATGTGGAGACTGCATTTTTTTGTGGTAACCTGAATTATTTGAAAAAAAAAAAAAGAAATTCAAGCTGCTTTGAGGGGGTTGATGTAGATGAAAGCATCCTAAAGGAGGGAATGAAGTTTACAGTTACCCTTTGGGTGATGTCAAACAGCTTTTTCAAGGGCTATTCTATAGACAATATTGTTAGGAATTGGAAAGAAGTGGCATCCCAATGGTAGAGGTGCTTGTTCTAATTCCAATGTTTTGTCCGTTCAGCATGGTGTCTTTGTTCTGTACATTGACGTAGTTTTGTTTGAGTGTTATTTTGTTTTGTGGTGTAAGCTGGTCAATCCAACTCTCTTGTACTGATTGCTTTTAATGAAAGTTAGCATTAAAAACATCATCATCATCATCAAAGCTTAGCACCAACATGAATTTTGTTTTTCCATTCCGATCCATACTAAACCAAATCCTCGGATAGGTTGCACTTTTTCAAATCAGTTTTGACTATTTCCATCCACGTCCTCTTTAGCCTACCCCTTCCACAACTAACAAAATTAGACAATGTCGATCTAACCTAATTGCGCTACAAAAATCCATGAAAACCTTAAATAATTAAATGTAATCAAGTAATGGGCTTAGCCAAATTTCTAAGGATCATGGAGAACATACTAGTGTTTTAAATACACATGCTTTAGAGAACAATATCTTTTAAGACCCTAATTGAGATTTACCTTTTTTTAAAACAAGTCAGTCAAGATTTTCAACATCACTTTCGGGTAATAAATAGACTAGGTTGAAACATAATGCTTCAATTTGTCATTAGAAAATAATAGTGCCACCACAATAGTCAAGGTTAGAGAAACAAAGCAATCAAATTCAAAAACATGATTACCACGTTAGAACGATTTCTTTTTAATAGTATGTTGGATTGAAATATTGAAAATATAACGGTAAAATAGTGTTGAGAATAACAAAACCCAAAATATAACCAATTAAATAACAAAACAAGATATTCTAAATTTGAAGGAATAAGATGATCACATATGATTACAGGTTTACATCAGGGGTCAAGCTTAAGGCCTTATCTCTTTGCACTGATTATTGATGAGTTAACTGCCCATATTCAAGAGAAGGTACCTTGGTATATGTTGTTTACAGATGATATCGTGTTGATAGATGAATTAAGAGATGGAGTAAATGCAAAACTCGAGAGATGGCGAGAGGCTTTAGAATCCAAGGTTTTAAAATAAGTCATATATAGATAGAATATATGAAGTGCAACTTCAGTGGATATATACAAAGTGCTAAAATACTGTGAGAATTGAAGCCCAAGAGGTACTACAGAAAAATTGTTTCCCGCACCTTAGCTCGATAATTAGTAAGGATGGGGAGATTGATAAATATGTTCAACATAGGATAAAAGCGAATTGACTTAAGTAGAGAATTGTTTCTGAAGTGCTTTGTGACAAGCGAATGCCAACAAAATTGAAGGGTAGATTTTACAGGATAAAGATTAGACTAGCAATGACCTATGGGGCAAAATGTTGGATAATAAAAAAGCAACATATCCGTAAAATGGAGGTGGTAGAGATGAAAATGTTGAGGTGAATGTGTAGTAAAACAATGAAAGATAAAATTAGAAATAAGAGCTTATAAGAGCATTTATGGATAGCATCAATAGGAGATAAGAGTAGAAAAACCTGTTTGAGATGGTTTGAATATGTTAAACATAGGTCAGTGATGGAGCCAGTGAGAAAAGGTTTGGCTATACAGGTGGATAGTCCACCATGGGGAAGGGGTAAACTGAAAAAGGGGTGGATGGAGGAAATAAAATTAGATATGAAGAAGCTTAACTTATTTAGGGATTTGGCTTATAATAGGTCGGTTTGGAGAAACAGAATTCATATAGCAGATCCCAACATAGTTTAAACAAGGCTTAGATGATGAATTTTTGAAAATTTTATCATATCTAGGTTCAAAAAATGTCTTGTACATTAGCATTGTGAATACAGTGAATTAATAAAAGTCAACAACCATCAGGACGATTGAGTTGTTAGCTGGCAAATAATAAACAAGCTATATGGTACTCACAATTAAATATCCAAAAAGCTATTAGGGAGAAAATAGCAAGGTATTAAAGGTTATGCAATGCTTAGAGTGACAAGAATACAAACATAGACTCAAAAAAGACAATCTTCCTCACTGGGCTTGCTATGAATCCCTTTTCTAATAATTCTACCCAGTACACCACACGTCCTAATGGCTTGTACTATTTTTTTTAGGTTTAGAAACCTAAGGCTCCGATACCTATATTGCACGGATACTTCAAAAGGGGCAACATATCGTGTCGTATTGTATCTGATGCTTCACTTTTTATGTGTAAAATCCGTGTCCATGCCATGTGCATAGCGTGTCCATGCCGTATCTAGGCATCATAGTCCGATACCATTTGTAACGACTGAAAACCTAGTGGCCTTCGATTTTGAGCCAATATTTTTTAAATAATTTAAAACAAGAGCATGGGTCAAATCCATATAATGCAAAATTGAAAGCATAACTACTATTTCTAATAGAAATATATTTTGCAGGACTAAATCTCCAATCCAAAGCTACTAGTGAAATCCCTAATACAACATGTAACACTTGCGCTCCCATCACATCCCTAAATAATCCAAGCAAGTACTCATTCAACTTTATCACTCTTAATGAACATTCATAAACTCTAGAAGCTCTAGCTAAGTAAATAACCAATCTCCACAACTACAGCTTTTAGATTAAGCAAAATAACAGCAGACATTTAACAATAATCAAGAAATAAGAGCAATAATTCACAGATTAGGACATTTGGTTAGATTCAAAGTACATGTTCAAAGTTCAACCACATTAAGAAATTCTATTCATTGGTTCAAAGATGTCGCTAAAAAAAATTTAGGAATCACAAATTCACACATCTAAGACATTAGGTACATCTTGTCCGCATGTTCTTTTCTTTTAATGCCCCTTGGCTAGGCAACATCCCACCATCAACATGAATTTGATCCTGGAAGACCCTTTGCAATACTCCGCAGGAAACACCAGTCAAGTGCATAGAACCAGGCTAGTTGTCTATTTAAATGATGGGGCAATAGAAGATTCCACCTTCCATGCCTAAATGGCTTGATAGCATCCACTACCCAATTGCCCGATTCTCCTAGATAGTGCTTTAGACAACGGATTGTGGATTCATCTCAATCGATTTAAAATCAAACCGACTATGACACTCAAGAACATGACACTAATGCCATGCCTGAATGGCTTGAGAGTATCCACTACGCAATTGCCCGATTCTCCTGGATAGTGCTTTAGATAACAAATTATGGATTCATCTCAATTGATTCAAAATCAACCTGACTCTCAAGCACATAACACTAAATAAGTTCAAAAATCATATAGCGATGCTCGAATTCAATCCATGATAATTCCAAATTCTCACAAGATTAATTCATTATTGGAATCATTCTTTGTATATCAACAAACAAGGACAAGAGGAAAAAAAGATGTATCAATAAATATTGTACAAATCCCTGGAGGATCTCATATCTATTGCAGGTTCTTAGAAGCAAACTGAGACATCCATTACATTTCCCAATTAATTACACCAGCTAGTTGACTTAACACACAACAACCTACAATCAAGTAATGAATAAATTATATCCTAAGTTAAATCAATCAACTCATAAGCGACACCATATATCAATTAGCATCTAGTAACTAGAGTTAAAACCAAATCCTATAATAGGCCTAACCCTAATCATCAAAAGTAGGAACTAGGGCAGAAATTGGATTAGATCCAATCCCTTCAAACCAATCCATACAATGTCTCCAGTTGGATCAGCCAGCCCTAATAACCTACAATTGTGTTTCAGCTATTCCGAATTGTTCTGGCATGCTGAAAGGACCACTATTATGGGAAACCTTATTCTAATTACAACCCATTAAATAAAATTAAAACTTTAATTACATATAATTAATGAATAAAAATCCTAAATCTAGTTAGGCAATACGCACGTGGCCATTGAGTCAATCCTGCATCAATGGGCCATGTGAGACCTGAGATAACACTCTTGCAGGCTGCAAGGTTCTGGGGTTGGCACTGTTTTGGGGAACTTCCTGGATTTCAAATTTTCTTTCAAATAAGTTGTCGTTCTCTTTCACTGGGGATAATAAATTATGTTAAGTAGTGATTGGAAGCAGAGATTATGGGATTGAATGCTTCCATTTAGGGGATTAGGCTTTATAAGCATTGTGTGAGGTTTGAATGTCAATGGCATGCATACTGCACTGTTTTTTTACCATTCACTGAGGTTCTAACCCTGGATGCTCTCTATGTGTTCTCTTATCATCTTTCTTTGATTCTGAGTACTTGTGACAAAGATCCACACAAGTAATGTGGTTTGACTGATCCAGCTCTTGTCTTTGGAAAAGCCCATCAATCGTGCAACTGTCCTACTTACATAGACATTGCAGTTTCTTTTTCTTTTCTTCTTTTTTTACAGTTCATGTACTATCATCGATATCCGTGACTGCATCAGCAATTGACCCCAATAACAGGGATCAGAGTGTCATCATTCCATTGAAGTCCAGTTCAGCAACCCAATTTCCATGCCAACATTGAGATTGCCACGATAAATAGGCTCAACAAAGAGATAATGAATGCTTAAATGTTGTACAAGCTAATTGAACCAGACAAGCCGTCAAAACTGAGTGATTCCTTAGATAGAGAGCAACATGGGCTTGTGCTTCAATTTCCAAGAGAGAGAAGCAACATGGACTTGTGATGTCCCAACTTTACCGAGACAAGAAATTGCCAAGAATAAGGGCTGTCACTATGAATGCAGGACTAGCATACAACAAAATTTAACATTCCATTCAAGAGGTTATTCAAACTTTCTCATCAGACAAATTTTAACATTCCATTCAAGAGGTTATTCAAACTTTCTCATCAGAACCAAACACATTAAGGGCCTACTTGTGTCCATAGAATACACAGGAAAATAAATAGAGGAACTCAAGGTCAAATGAAGGAACGGGAGCACTATGTAATGGTCATTCATAGATATCCACAACTGATTCTTCATTTTTAACCACTTACAGAAAAACAAGTCTTAGAAATCCTAGGAATTCAAAAACATGAAATAAACAGGACCTGAAGTATTTTAGAAGCAAATGTTACTTGACTAACAGAAGATATCCATGAGAAAAGCACACCACTTTGACTCAAAAAAGTGGCACATAACCCTTAATGTTCATTAGTCAAATGCTAACGCATTGAAAAGGCTGAGATAAGGAAGTATAAATTGCATTTTAAAAAATCCATAAAGCTCTTCCCTCCTTCGTTTAGATCCCACACTAACTCATTTCTTTTTTTTTTTTTGTCTTGATTTATCTGTATTTTCATTTCCGCATTCCTTATCTTTCTAACTGACTCTGCACTAAAGTACCCCTTACACATGTAGGACCATTCAGAATTTTTACTAATAGAAAGAGAAAGTGAATAGATAATGAGCTGAAATAATAAAATTCCATGAAATCACTCATCAAACACAGGACCATCAGAAATAACCCATGCGTGAACATACACAAGCACACAGGAGAATAACCAGATTTAATAGAATCAAACAAATTCTTATAGATCTTAACCCAACTTCCTCCAATACCTGAAGATTCAAAAAACAGAGCAATCCACAACATTTCAAATCAGGTCCTAACTCTTTTACAGAATATTTACACAAAATCCATAGATAAAAGCACATACAGATATAGGCGAAACCCTATCCATAGGTTTTTCAATTTCTACCTAAAATACAAAACTTTAAATGACAATTTCTTTGCAGATATGGAAATTTGGAAACCAGGGAAGTGTGAATAGATCCAGCACCTAAAGAAATAGTCATGAGGTAGTAAAATGAATCCAAGAAGTGAAGAGGAAAGTGATGCAGGACAAACCCGTGGTCCCCCGTGTCGACCCGCCTTTGAGCCCAGCCCACCTATCTTAGTCTACTTAGGATTTTATTTTCTTATTTACGTTTTAAGTTGTGAGTAGTGGATGATCCATCAAGAGGTAGGGGTAGGCCAAAGAAAACATTGATAGAAGTTATTAATTCAGTTTGAAGAATTTTAACTTATCGAAGGATTTGGCTCAAAATAGAATAGAATGGAGAAACAGAATTCATGTAGTCGACCCCAACATGGTTGGGATAAGGCTTTGATGATGATGATGATGATGATATTTACGTTTTAAGTTGTGGATGTTTTAATCCTAGCTATTAGTGTATTTCAATGGTCTAGTTGAGTTTCAGGTTTTATTCTTTTTTATATAAGTGATGTAAATCCTTTTAGCTCCTCATCTAGAGTTATTGATGATTAATGAAGGCTTTGGGATCTTCTCCAAGTCTTCTTAGAGTTGTCCTCCAAATCTCTAATGCCTCTAGATCAGAATTTGGTGAGAGCTCAATCTTTAACGCCTCCTGATTAGAGTTTGGTGAGAGTACAATCTTTTCCTCTATCTTCATCTTCTACCTTGCCCCGCCCCTCATCATCTCCTCCGTTTCGCATTAGAAAGATCTGGCAGAGAAGGAAAATCAACTAAATTCTTACAAAATGGACACATTGCTGTGGGTGAAGGAACCCTAGCAATGAATAGTCAGGACAGAAGAATCATCAAATTTCATAGAGAGGATGCTTGGTTTGGCCACAAGGAAACCCTACCGAGTGCTATGATCGAAAACCATGGAATTTTTCCATTCCCTTCCATTTTCTGGAGGAATAATACATTATATAGATGGGTTGGATTTTCTGTTGAAAAGGGAGTCCGAAGCCCACACTCCCCATAGGAAGCGAAAATCTTTGTTTGACTTTTCTGTATAATATGATTAACTTTTCACCGGAAAAATGGTAACATAACATGTCCGAGAATGAATGGTATAGAAGAATTATAGGCCGGATGCAGTCGGTGCTTTATATGACATCAGAAATGAGGAAAACAACATCAATATTGCATAGAACTAGCACATCCTTGCACTTAGAAACATACTTCAATCTCACACAGCTACAGCCTGTAGCCCCATTATGTCCATCTTAACCATTCCTAGCAGAAAAGCTCTTTGAGCAGTTTTTACAGTTTTTCCTCTACAAGTCCAAAGCCCCTCTATGCAATGGATTCGTTTCTTCAAAACTAGATAAAAGCAATGGAGAAATTCAGCACACATTTCTATGTTCTTTTTGTCTCACACTAGAAATATATCAAGGAACCCACAGTAAGACTTAAAATTCAACAAGACAGCGATGGGCATTCCATAGAAAAAGAAAAAATAGATAGAAAGAAGAAGAATAATAGATTTGTCTTATGTTGAATTAGTTAAAAAGGTTTAGAATAGAATTTTTTTTATGTTGAATCAATTGATTAGAAGAAAGAACAAACTTTAAAACATTAAAGAACATTCTGTAAGAGATAGCCTACTCTTTTGCCTTCATATTTCTTCATGCATGATATCGTTTTAAAGGAAGCATGCTTGAAACTAAAATCAACTTCAAGAGCAATACCTAAGCTTGCGCAAATTGATTGAAATCTTCTTGCAGGTAGATCAGCCACATTCAATGTACCTGAGTAGATAGAAGTTGCATAAGAAAACAGATGCAATAAGAGAGTTTTTTAAATATATATAAAGATAAATGGAGAGACAAAGCTAGAAGTAGAAAGACTAACCATCAATCTCTAGGTCAACAAGCTTGTCCTTTCTCCAACTCAAAGTCGCCTACAATAACATGAGGGATGTTTTGTATCTTATCCCAATCCTTGCCTGTATTACTCCCACACCGTTGTTCTAATATAGGACACTCAAAGATGGATAAGAATTTGAGTGTAGTGAGGCTTTTTAGCTCTTCTGGCAAGGATGCCACATGAGGGCAATCTTCAATGGATAGATCTCTAAGTGACATCAGACTTCCAAACTTCTCTAGGAGACTATTCAAACTTGGGCAATTCATTAATTTAAGAACTTGGAGGCTGGTAAGGAAAGACAACTCAATGGGCAAAGCTCCCGACCTATTGCACCCTTTTATTTTCAGCTTTTGAATAGAAGAGATGTGACGAAGCCCTCTAGTTAAAGAGATTAGTGCATCAAAAGAATCAACGGTCAGTTCACGAAGAGAGGTCAAGCGTCTCATCTCATCCTCACGTGGAAATGACAGAAGATCACATTTCATTAAGCTCAAACACCATAAATTTGTGAGTTTTTGCAGTCCCATGTGTACTTTAAGCCCCAAGCAATCCCTGATTTTCAATGATTGCAACATCTCTCCACATGGAGAAGAGAGAGTATTAGAATCCCCAAAATATGGAAAGCATGTTACTTCGGTCAGCATTGGGCAATTGCAAATTTTCAACCTGATAAGCCTAAGGAAAACCTGCCCACTCCTCCCTCCGGACCATGTTTTCAATTTCTCCATGCCGCTGATAGTAAGTTCTTCTAATGATGCAAACCGTCGAGAGGGATCATTGCCATAGAACTCATCACCAATATATTCCACATTCTTCAATCTAAACATTTCTAGAACTTTGAGCAAGGGTAGCAGGCCAAGCGGTGGCAACTGATGCAAACTCCAACACTCAGATAAGTTGATTTTCTCTAACTTAGTGAAAGTTGGGTTTGTCATCCAACTCGGAAAACAGATGCCCTCATAGTTTGATATACTCAACAACTCCAGATTTCTATGTGGTTGGAGGCCTTGGAGCACCTTCTCTTCAACTTCTACTTCATCACTTCCCAAGTTCTTAGCATTATCGGCCCAATCCAGTATAAGAGAAGTAAGATTTGACTTATTGATGAGATTAGCAAGCTGAGCATCAACTGGATCTGTTATATTCTCAAGATTCTCGATTCTCAGCCTTCCTCTGATGTTTAGATCTTTCAACTCCTTAATTGCACTGCACCCAATTTTCTTGCCCACAACGAAACGGGTCAATTCTTGGAGACTTGTTAACTCTGCC
The DNA here is from genome assembly GCA_037013555.1 of Sextonia rubra. Classification (NCBI taxonomy): domain Eukaryota; kingdom Viridiplantae; phylum Streptophyta; class Magnoliopsida; order Laurales; family Lauraceae; genus Sextonia; species Sextonia rubra. Next base: position 132,651,720 of record JASUAD010000001.1, read on the forward strand.
ATCTGTGGAGGCATGTGATCTAGTGCCCAGCAACCTCTTATGTCTAAATATCTGAGGTTGGTCAAGCGCCTCATGTTAATGGGCAGTTGAGATAGATTTTGACACTTTATTAGTATAAGAGACTGGACATAGAAAAGGCTAGTCAAAGATTCAGGTAAGGTTTTAATATTAGAGCCACTGAGGTCTATGTACCTTACATGTTGAAGCGACCTCAACAGTTGGTTGATAGCAGGCTCTTCAAAAGCATTTAAATCTATTGCCCTGGCAAAAGCAAACTGTCCCACGTCAGCAGCTAAATTCAGCGAATTGCCAAAATTGATGAATGTACGCAGCCTTTTGGCTTTGGATAAGGAGGCAGGAAGCATTTCTGCTGATGTTAACTGAAAAGAAACATGGCAAAGCCTTTTGGAAATCTCCACTGATCTGCCTTCTTCAAAAACACAGCATTCGTTTCTCATAATAGATCGGGCTAGATCATGCACAAGATCATGCATTTTGAAGACGGTGATCATATTCATTAACAATATCCTTCTTTCATAAAAACCGTCCGTTTCTGTCGCGACTTCTTGGAAGAAATACTTGGTGACTAGCTCATCGAAAATCTCACTACCAATGTCCTCCAACTCCATCCCACTTTCTGAAGGAATAAAACCATTTGCCATCCATAACCTGATAAGTTTGTTCTTTTCAATTTGGTAGCCTTTCTGAAAAATAGCGCAAAACGCAAAACACTGCTTTACATGTGGCTTTAGATGGTTATAGCTCAACCTCAAGGCAGGAAGTATCCCACTATCACTTGCTGCTTTCCAAATTTCACTGTCTCTGATGTAAGCCCATTTTTCTTTACTTTTCACAGAATACAAAAGGCCTCCTAGGGTTAGGACCGCAAGAGGATTGCCATTGCATTTCTTCAGAATCTCACTTCCAATCGGCACCAAGTCTGGATATTGTGTGACTTGCTCTCTTGGACATCCAAATGCTGCTGTGTAAAAAACAGATTGGCAGTGATCATCTGACAAACCCTCTAAAACAATTGGGTCAACTGTGCTCATCATGGATGCAGCGATTTCAAGGCGAGTGGTTACAACAATTCTACTTCCTCTTCCCCCATGTACCAACAGTGTTTCAATTCTTTCCCACTCGAAAGCATTTTCATTCCAAACATCATCCAATACAAGCAGAAACCTCTTATCACTCAGCTCTTTAAGAAAGAGTTGCTGCAATTTCTCTTCATCCGAGACTCTTGGATTATCCCCCGTTGCTCTATAAATGATATCATTTAGAACCCTTAAAAAATCAAAATCATCGGACACATATACCCACATTTTCATCTGAAAATGATTCTGCACTTGTTCGTCATTGTAGGCAAGCTGAGCGAGGGTTGTTTTGCCAATACCTCCCATGCCCACAATTGAAATGACAGAAACAGAAGAATTTGATGACAGAAGAAAATCTAACAGCTTCCTTTTCTCTTCTTCTCTTCCAACTACCTCAGATTTGACTACCATTGATGAGCTCTGCCTCTCCTTCCTAAACTCACTCTGCCGGTTCATCATTGCCTTTATCAATTCAAATTTATCACACTCCTCCTTAATGGCTTGGAGCCTATCGTTGAGCACTTTCAGTGTCAAGGTCATTTTTGTATGATATAAAATTGAGCGTGGCTTCTTTTGAGGAGGCAAGCTCCTCCTCTGATCTTCGATGTCATACTCTTCCAATAAGTCCTCAGCGTAGTACGCAGCTTCTTTGATCATTTCCAGTAATTCCATCACCTTTCGATCTATCACCGGGCACCGTTCTGCTATTTCAATGAAACCACAAATTTCCCATAGGAAACGCTTAGTCCTCCACAACTCCCTCTCATCGATCAATAAATCTGAAAAGTAGGAGAGAAACTCCTCCCATACTTCTCCAAGGCATTTTAAAGCATTCATTTTTTTTGGCTCCTGCTTCCAACTTTTCCGAGGCACTGCAAGAAAGACACAAGGCCTCACGGTTAAAACGTCAAGGTTATTGGGCGGCACCGAAAAAATGTCCAAAATATAAAATATCAGTTGTACAAGGCAATCAAAAAAAAAAAAAAAAAGATGAGATTGTAAAGCAATTACGATTGGCAGACTGTTACGAACCTGAAACTCCTCTCCGACAAATCCAAGGAGAGTTTCGGCAGTGAAATCTTCGTCGTAGAGAAGAGAAGGAAATGAGAGCGTAAGAGTAGCTTCGATTGGGGATTTGGAACGGCGAGAGCAAGGAAAGCGAAATAAAAAGAGAGGGTTTTGTTGAGACTAATTCACAATGGTTTTTATAGTAAACGTAGAGACGTTTCTTCACGCGCCCACTCTTTCCATTTTCGGTTGCAAAGGTGAGCTGTACACGAACCGTCGCTGAAATCAGGCCATCCAATGATAGGGCCACGTGATCCTTGGATTCGGCGAAATGGTGATATGGGTTAGCCATCCGATATCTTCATCAAAGGCACCGAATCCAATCAGATGGCAATCCACGAAAAAAAATGAACATCAGACATGCATTCCATAAAAAACCTGAGAAAGAGAACCAGACAAAAGAAGAAGAAAAAGGAAATCAAAAGACAGAAATACCAAATTCGGACTCCAAGATTTGGATTGCAAGAGGAATAATCAAAGAAAATGGAGGAAGAAACCCGATGAGAGATGGGATTTGGAAGCAGACTTGGAAAAGAATGAGATCTAACCGTTGAATCAAAATGAATACGTGGCGCAAGTAAATCTGGTTGTTGGGAGATACCGAAGTTGATCTGGTGTGGGATCCAAGTTTTTATTTTAAGAAGAAAAGAAAATGTCGCCGAAAAGCTCCATGTTTATGCTTAAATGGCAGGCCCATATAGAAGTTAAATCGAACCAATGAGTCTGGGGACCAATTTTCAAATCAAACCAATTCATTTTATTGGCCTCTTATCAGTCATGGTCTTAGTATACCACATTTAATCATTGGCTAAAGGATAGAGCCACCCTCGGGCCCAAATAACTTGACCAAAATCATTCCGTTCTCCACATAAGTCTCGGCTGAGCTATGGATTACCACAAATCTTTTGCCCCGCGGGACGCACTACCCAAGCACTGCATGGTCCATGGTCTAAAAAGCTTTAGCCTAGCCCATGGGACAACACTTTGTGTTTCCGAGTTTTTAGAGTTTTCCGAAGAAAAAAGACAAGTATAATTTTCCCAAGCTCCCGATTAGGTTGGGTCCTGCGCAATTGGAAGTGGGAATTGTATTGGAGTTGAAAGACCTAGATGAGACCCACTTAAGCTTGTTCACACGTGGACCAGCTCTATAAGTTACACTTAGGCTTGTTCCTTAGTGGTTCATCATCAGTCTGAGCCCACTTCCGCCAACTTTTGACCAATCTACTCTTGGCGCACTATATCTCCATCTTCCCTTCCGAACTGGTTGACGCCTATCTGAAGTTTGAAATATATATTTGGAAGACACTTAATATGGGCTTGCTTGTTTCCTTGGATACATGGTAACAATTGGTTTAGGGGTCATGGTTATAAAAGCTGGACTAATGAGGGAAACGTGGGGGATCGAAATATATATATATATTTATATGAAAAACATTAAAAAATAGCCCCTTTAAAAGGGAGCGTTTGTGCCCTCTTTGCAAAATCCAAAAAGAAACAAGAAATTTAATGCTCATGTGATTCTCTCTCTCCATATAATTAAATCCATGTTCTCTCTCTTTTAAATCCCTATTTTTTTTCTTTTAAATTCCTATTTTTTCTCTTTTAAATCACTATTTTTTTCTTTTTCTTTAAATGATACCAACTTTCTCTCTCTCCAACCAGTAATTCATTAATTATCATTCCAAACATATCCTTTTTTCATTTGTTATTTGAAGAGGGCATTTGGATTAAAAAACGCCAAGGCGTTGTGTAGACATCCCTCATTATACATGAATCATGGTCAAATGGACAAAAGATCATTGAAGAGGTGAGGAATGAAGGATAGAAGGTAGTGACCTAGATTAAACTTTGACTTTGCTAGAATGTCAATTTGTAGGGTGATAACTAGACACTCATTTTTAAAAATTTTCATTTTCTTTCCAATAAAATGGGTGTCAATTCATGTTCATTTTTGGATAACCACCTTTTACTTGTTTTTATTTTTTATATATAATGAAATGTATTCTTTAGTTATAACCACTTTATATAAAAACAATACAAACTCTTAAAATTCCTAACAATTCAGGTCGCATGAAACAAGCCAATCAAAAGTTTATGCCTAAATCTCAAAAAAATTGTATATTCAAGAGACAATAAACATTGAGCCCCAGTGTAATGTCTTGTACCCTTGGAATTTATTTCACCTATTCTAAATATAATTTACTTTAATTAATTTTTATTTTAGTTAATTAGGGTTTGTTGGAATTATTTTAGCTTGATTTTGGGCTTTCGGCTACCGGGTAGAGGTTATAGTTCCGTTAGACCTTATTGTTCGACCCGACTAGATCAGGACCCATCTTGGACCCATTGTCGACCCGACACGATCCAGACCCATCTTGGGCCTATAGAACCCAATTAGCCCAAACCAGGCCCTTACTTATAATTGCCTCAAACCGTAGGCGTCTTTTTATGAAAACCAAAATTTAACCAAAAACCTAATTCCCTTTTAAAACACACGACAAACCAGGCCCATGCTTATAATCTCCTTTTTTCGTTTCTTCCTCACTCCCTCCATCCCACGATCGGCCAACCCAACCCAAGCCACCGGAACACCAGAGCTCCACCATCTTATTCTTCTTCTTCTTCATCTTCTTCATCGTCTTCTTCTTTAGGATTCGTTGTGCGACCGAAACAGAAAGCTAGGGTCATCTTCCTCTTTGTCAATCTTCACTCAGGGCAAGTGATTACCCATCTCTCATAGTGATTTACATGGTTTTCCTTAGTTCTATCTTGTTAGATGCATCCTATGCAATGCCCATTTAAAGTCTAAACAATGATGATAGGTTAGATGGTTGTGATGTTGATGATTTTGAATGAATATATGATTGAATGAAAGGAAGGAAGTGGGAGAATTGATGTTCTAATCTAGGAGGAAAAGGGGATGAAACCCCATTAAAAACCCTGATAAAATAAGGCACTTGCCTACTGCTAGCAGGAGGGTTCTTCACCTGTGGGGCTCGGGTGTGGGGGTGTTTGGGTGCATGGCATTCCCTGAGATGGGTTGAGGTCCAGGGAATTTTTGTGACGTTTGTGAATTCCGATGGGACCCGGTTTTGATATCTTTTCCTTCTACTCTATCTAAGTAAGGAACATAACTTTGGGTGGTCGTATTCTTACTGGCTTCATGGTTTGCACATGATGGTACAAACCATCCACACTTGGATGGGCTGTGCACCACCTTGGTTTTTCAAAGAAAATTTTTAACCTTACATCATCTTGGTTCGCATGGAATTATCATACACATGAATTATGGTCACAACGTTAGGAATATTTGTGGGTTTATTCCTTAATTATTGAGCTTCTTTTACATTATTGTATATATGTTAGAGATTGTACCAATGATTATATTGTTTTAGACCGTGTCATGGCATGGGTCGTGTGTTGTTTATGAAAGGGACACTCGTGTTGTGGATTATTCTATCAGAGTGATTCCCTCATCATATGGTATTATGGTTACTGTTATGGCCATCCCTTCACACTAACCTAGGCTGTGTTAGTCGAGCAATCATTAAGTCATATTTTGTGGGTCTTGGCATGGGAAGGGGCAGGGCTATGTGAGACAGTTATTTGATCTGGTCATTGGATGGCTGCAATCAGTACATAGATATACACTGTGATGCTTTACCGGACTTAGGGCCAAAGACAAGCCTATCACTTGTACACAGTTGGTTTCACTATGGTTTTCTAGCCAGGATGCTAGGCATCCGAAGACGGAATTGATCTATCGCATTGGACAAGATGCAAGACATCTGAAGATAGTATAAATCCCATACGGACATATGTTGATGCGATGCTCAACAAATTTATTGTTGTCCATTTGATGTAGAATTGGATTAGAGATTCGTTCTTTCCACTACGCATTACATTCCTTTACATATATTGTTTCATATATCTCATGATCTCATTATATTTATTCTCACGTTGTTAATATACATTATTATGAGTTATGTGTATTCCACCTGCCGCCGGTTGACTTTTTTTTTTCACTTGGTGCTTAGATACCGAACCTGGCTTTGCCGAGGAGTAGGCGGAGGGCGAAGCGCTTCAAGCGCCTTAGCCATTTGATGAACCCAAGTGAGGTGAAGAGCCGTCTAGTCACGCATAGAAGCGATTCACTTAGTTGCAATTTAATTTTAATAAATTTTATTTAGAGACTTTGCTTTTAGATGAACATTGCAATAAATTATTCATTCATTTTATTTGCAACTTTAAACCTTAAATATGATTTCTTAATATTCAAATCTAATGATTTATTGGCAGCACATGTTCACATATGCTTCCACAGGTATGTATGGATGCAAAATGCCTAAACTTTCCACGGACCTATGAGTAAATGATTGGGAGTCATTGGTTTTTATTTACATGAAAAGATTAAATTGACTCCTAATCTCATGTAACCCTAATCTCATTTTGGGGACGTGACCCCAAGTGTGCCCACAAGCTGAGCTGGATATAGCAAGTATGCAGTTAGCTTGTTGGAGTAAATCTTCATTGGTGGGAAAAAAAAACTTCCCTTTCAAATGTGCACTTTTCATAATCGTTCACCCCAGATATACGCAGGATTTGATCTCATGTTCGCATGTTTGGGTTTCAACCATAGTTCTGAACCATGAGAACTTGCTTGTTGGAAAAGCTGCTGGGCCTTGTTAACTAGGAGACCCGGTTAAGTCTTGATTAGGTCAAAAATCCTAAACTCAGATATGAATATGCAGAAAAACCGACACAGAAATATTTTCTTATAAATTTTCTCGAGTATTTACCATATTTTCACATGGTTCTGGCCGAGTCAACTTGTGCTAGCCAAAACTTGGTGAAATAGATTTGACTCGGCCCATCAAGATGGTTTTCCTGAACAGTGGCTTCAGATCAGACAGACGAATAGTGATGACCCGACTCTAAGCTTACTGACACTAGATTTGAGCCTTCATAGCCCCACTGTTCATTCATCTTGGCTAAGAATGAGTACCACATATATAGAGGCCCGAGAAATAATATCTATGCGGCATCGGCTACCATTACAAGCATTTTATAGGCGGACATGCATATGTTGGGCTAGTAGAAGTATGAAGTATCCATCGCTTTTTCTCCAAAGAAGGTGATGATGATCAGACTATATAGTATGAGGAAGAATGGTAGAGGAGTGCAGAATCCATGATCATGACCAATCACATTACATAATCTAGACTCGAAAATCATTTTGAACAAATATATCTTGTGCAAAAGCAACAAAGAAATTGCAAAAGGTTCTTCAAGCAAACAATCAAGTCAAAACTTATTGTGGGGTTTATCAGTTTGGGGATGACAACGCTTAGGTAGACTTTCAGATTGGGATGTCGATGCTTGGGTGAGGAATTACAAAAGAAAGATAATGGATTTGTAAAATAAAGATGAGGGCTTGCAGCCTAAGAAGAAAACTGAAATTCGACATTTGGATTTGTAGACGTCAGTAGAAGTAACTGAAATGTTGACTGATGCTACGAAAATGCATTTCAGGAATATTTGGATTTTCTATAAGAAAATTTAGTGGTCATGGCTTCATTGGTGTGAATAGGATCTGGAATAATAAGATTTGAAGAGGTTAGAGAAAATATCCAAGTAAGGGTGTGAAGAAATCTTAATTGAATTTAAGATTTTAAGACTTTATGACGTGGAAATGCCAAATTGGAAAAGAGAAATTTTAGGACCAGTCTGGATCATCTGTGAGTGATTTTCTGACGTAGGACTAAATGATACCAAATGCGAAAGCTTGATTTTTAATACGTATAAGTATATTATATAGCATAAAATCCCGTGCGATGCATAGATACTATCAAATGTCAATTGAATAATAAATTAAAATTAATACTTAAGTTAAAACCTAGTTAGTGTATTAAAATATAAAATTAGAATCCTTTTTGATAAGTGGAGTGATATTTCTGATTCTCTACCTGGCAAAAGGAATTCGCTCTAAACTCACTGAAACAAGATTTGAGCCTTCATTGACCCATCCATCTTGGCCCAGAATGAGTACCACATATAGAGAGACCATAGAAATAATATCTATGCGGCATCGGCTACCATTACAAGCATTTTGTAGGTCCAACATGCATATGTTGGGCTAGTACAAGTATGAAGTATCCATCCCTTTTTATCCAAAAAAGGTGATTATGATCAGACAATATAGTACGAGGAAGAGTGGAAGAGGAGTGCAGAATCGATGATCGTGACCAACTCACATTACATAATCCAGAGTCGAAAATCATTTTGAACAAATATATCTTATGCAAAAGCAACAATAAAATTGCAAAGGGTTCTTCAAGCAAACACTCAAAACAAAACTTACCGTAGGATTTCTTAGTTTGGGGATGACAACGTTTAGGCAGACATTCAGATTGGGATGTCAATGATGGGGTGAAGAATTGCAAAAGAAAGATAATGGATTTGTGAAACAAAGATGAGGGCTTGGGGCCTAGGAAGAAAACCAAAATTGCACATGTGGATTTGTAGACGTCAGTAGAAGTAATTGAAATGTTGATTGATGCAAAGAAATTACTCTTGGGGAATATTTGAATTTTCTGTGAGAAAAAGGTTCTGAAAGCGACGGAGGTTTGCCAAGGAGAATACTCATCGAATGAAGGTAATGTGGCTTAGGACAAGGTGGAGGAGGTCAGCCAGGCCAGAGTCGACTTGAGGAGGAAGACGGAGGAGGACCGACTTCAGTCCTTCTGCAGTGACAATCCAAAGACGAATGAGAAATAAAGAGAGAAGAGATGAGAAAAAGGTTTAATACCTTGATGGCCAGTTCATCTTAAGAGTGGTGGTAGTCGGCGGTGGCAATTCTTCAAAGAGTCGAAAGAGATGAGAAGAGTTTGAGAGTGAGGGGCCATTGGGGATTTAGGGCAAAATCCATCGGATTGCATATAGAGTAACAATGAATTGTTGAGATTGAAAGTTGGATGATCAATGACCAGAATGTTGCATATAAAAATAAAAACATATATATATATATATTCTATGTCAACAGTTCGGTTCGGTTTAAATCTGTCACCGAATCGTTACTAATGGATTATGATTTTTCAATCCATAACCAAAACATTAACGCTCAGTTTGGTTAAAAATCTGCAGATCAGATTGATTCTGTTCGGTTTTACGGATCGACGGATTTTTTGTACACCCCTAATTGCCAAGCAGTGCCTATGACCATTGATAATTATCTTAAATCTTCATAACTAAACCAATAACTCATTCATAATGCAATTGGATCGTTGTGAAGGTCTTTTTCTACAATGGTGGGGTCATCATCAATAAGCTTATGGATGTCATTCTACAAAGTGAATGAAAAATAAAATAAGAAATTGATGGGTTTCTTGATGGTTAGGCTGTTACATGATTTTCCTTATATAAAAATGAGAAATGTAGAATGTGTCTTTTTCTTCCAAACATATCCATCATCTTGAAAATTAATCTTATGGTGAGAATAATAAATTCAAGATAAAATCTCACTCTCATACTACACTGATAAAAATAAAGACTGAATAAAATATAAAAGAGAATGAACACTACATATAGAAGAAAATGAACACTGCATCTTACATTTAAAGAGGACAAACAAAGAAACAGCAACGACTAAGAGTAAGAATTCTTGCAAAATATATAATGTAACTGGTGTTGTGGAATTTATTTCCAAATCCAGTAACAACTGCAAGTGCACAGTTGTTTTGTTGAGACAATGGCAAATACAGGTTGATTCCACAGGGAGCATTTTTGAACTTTTAGTTAAAAATTTAAAATTTTTAACTAGAAGATTGATTTGAAATATAACTAAGAATATCAAAAACTGGATTCAATTAAAAGTAGTGAAAAATCAATGTAGAAAATAGATCAGAGCAACCAGAATCCACTAAGTTATTCAAAAATCTAATTTATGCAATTAATTTACTTTTTTTTTGTCTCAATTATTACTCAGATCTGAAACGAATCAATGTTTCTAATCTGAATGATTTAGCTATTGCAAAAACCAGTTCTTAATTAAGAAATACAAAATCAATACTTAAGACTTTTTCACCTCATAAAAGAATGAACATCCTAAGCATCACTTATCAAACTATGCATAGACTATCAAAGATGACTATAGATCTAAGTATAATCTATCAAAGTAAGTATAAGTGATCAAAATTTATTCATTACGAACATAAATCAGAGGTTTGTCTTTTCTATGAAGATAAATCTATTATTATCTTTTAAAACCACATTAAGAATAGACAATCAGAAAAGGGCAAAATAACAAACATAAATTAGAACATCAAAATACTTAGCTTAATCATTTACTTTGATCAAGAAGGCTAGCCAACCATTGTCAAGAACTCCAAGAATATTTTCATTAATATCAGTAAGTCTTAACAATGATTCTCTTAGAAATCAGCTCTTCTATGCCTAAATTTTGGTATATGGCTCCAGAAATACCTTAAAAAATAAAAATAGAAAATCATGGGGGAGGGAGAGAGAGAGAGAGAGATGGCTGGCCATCCAAGGTTGGTGGAGAAAATTGCATGTGTCGAAACTTCCCTCATTTATTCCTTTTATGGCTGTAGGTCTCTTACAGATTCATTGAACATGGACACCTTCTGCTACTTGTTGATAGAGTTTGCAACAATTGGGTTACCTAGTAGCCAAGTTAAGTAAGGATAAGGTTATCTTTACAGATAGAACTCATCTCTAACAAGGACATCTCCTTAATGGGGTCCCGCTTTGTATGTGAAACACAGGATCTTCAACGGTGTGGATTTAATTCCAATCTCGTCTAAAATCATACACGAAACTTTTTGGGTTCATAACTTTCTCATTTTAGATTTGATTTGCACAATCTTTAGTTCCACGAACATCTACTCTAGATAAGGTAGGCTACAATGCAGCACATAGCTGCTTTGTAATCCGGTGTTGAGTCAGCCATAAGAACCAGGGTTGTCTTGAGTTAGTCCTCCTTGACGACCCATTGTTGGGTGACGGTCGACTAAGACCACTTTTGCTTTTGAGTGAAGGCCTTCTTCTTGATTTTGCCAGATAATGCGGTGGCTAGAGATGGGGGATTGTACTTTTTGAGCATGGGAAGGGACTCAACTGGCATAGATTCTTTTGCTTATGGGTGATGAACAGGCAATGACAGGATATGAAACTCCTTTGTTACCATCTTTCGGCTATGTTTAACGCATTGTCTCGTTGGGCTAACAAGTATTGCCAATTTTTTGTGGCCTTGGGGACACGAACGGCGATCTTCTCTTTGCAAATTTCTTATTTCCCCTCAAAGATAGAGGGTAGAAGCGGTTGTCCTTGAGATGCACCAAGGCCTCCTACTGCGGCTTTTGTTTATTTGCCTTATGAGGTCTAGGCGACCACATCCTATGTCTAGGGGTGGCGAATTTCAGTTGTTAACCCCTTCATCGACTGAGATCATAAAGGTCAACAGTAGATGTGCCCCTCTTCTTGTTGGAACGGGTGTGAATTTGTTCCTGTCTCCCTCCAAGTGTGGACAGGCCATTGACCAAGCCATGGGGCACAAAGGCTGGGGTAATGCCCTATTTTAGATTAGTCCATAAGCAGTCCTTTTTTTTCTTTTTATTATTATTTATGGAATAATAAATCACTATCCAAGCAATTAAAAATGTTTACAAGGCCAATGATCACTTTGAAACCAAATTTTAGCCATGGATCATCACCAATTATGAGATATTTACTAAAAAATGTGGATTATTTATATTATTTTTTAAAATTTGTGGGCTCCAAATACAAGATCCAAACCGCTAGATCTCTTTAGAAGGATGACCTTGGATATGGGGCAAATTTCAAGGCTTGATACATTGTATATATCAAGATATTTGTGAACAACTCTCAACCGTTGATTTAAAAAAGTCTATTCAAAATAGAACCTTGCATGAATGAACACATATTTTGATTCTAACCTTTTCTTTTATGGCTCTTTTTTTAATGAACCTATTTTGGAATGGCATCTATAAGAAAAAGAGTAGAGGTACAAATAAGCCCCAAATCATATTTCAAAACAGATTCTGTTTTTTCCTCATTTAGTTTTACAATCTATAAATGTTTTTATTTTCTTTTGCATTCATTCAATAAGCAATTGAAGGGGATATTATGGTTAATATTTTGATTGTGCCCTTACTGCGTGATAATGGATTTTAGAGTTCTAGTACGTTTTGATCTTTGTAAGCAACAGTGTATGTGGTAATTCGGTTTATGAATAAACAAGTTTTGGTATCTTTTTAGTGTTATTCCTAACTTTTTGCTCAAAACAGACTGTGCTGAGATCCATTTTTGTCGAAACTATTCTTTGCTGAACCTATTTGTTAACATTATAAAAGTTTTGCTCAAAGGGAAAGGAAGCAAGAGAATCATAGGATTTACAGCATTGGACCACCTTTTATTATTTATGAAGCTCTATTATTGTCATACATGTGACCCACTTGTAGAAATTATAATGCTGTATTCACCTTTAAAAATATAAAAATGAGCCATATTCATAGAATTTATAATGTAGGCTCACCTTTATAGGAATATAATGTGGGTCCATCTTTTTGTAAATGTAAATATGGTACTCACATATAGAAATTACGTGGTACACATATTTATAAGTATTAGATTTACAGGTAATCCGAGCGCAGGACAACCAAGTTGCCAGGTGAAAGTTCTTGCCACAGTGATTCTTATAACCTAGCGGATTGCCCAATATAGTGTTAACACCTCTCACAAAAGCATACATAGAAGACTGATAAAAGGAAAGCTTTACTAGTGGAGGCCGAAAAGGTCTAATTTTCCGTAAGTGCAGCTAACAAATTATATGGCGTAAATAACTGTTAACATGCTTGGCTCTTGTTGGCACGAAAATGAGTTACTAGGACTTGGCAAATGTGTTTCCATCAAATTGGCTAAATTTCAAGAATGCGAAGCTAGGGATCTCTTTCGATAGAAAATGATTGTGAACACTTGCACATGGACACATAGCGTCATGAAAACTGGAATCAGGAAGCATACATCGTGAATACTTGCACGTGGACACATAGGTCATAAAAACTGGAATCAGGAAGCATACTTTCGTCGACCTCTTTGGTCTTTAGGTTCACCGTATTTGAAAATTTTTTATTCTGCCCACAGCTCACCATCAGAACCGTCACCAAAGGCAGGGCTTCCCCCTCAATTTCACGGTTCACAAGGCGCAGGAGAATGCCCCACTTATGGTATCCCATAGATCTACAATACTTGAGAATAGTAGATCATTTAGTCTTTCAGCAAAAGAAAAAAAATAAGGGAAGAGAAAAAGGAAAACACATAGGGCTTTAAATCCCTTCTAGACCACATTTGTTGTTTTTGAACTGAGACCGATTTACATAAAACCTCCTCATTTGTGCATCATGGGGATTATGGACTTTCAGAAAGTTTAGAGCCTCTTCAGATATACCACCAATGTTACCATCATCGGTGTTCGCCACCATCTACTCAGTGACTCCAACCTTTCAGATTTATTTTAGCTTGTTCTAGCTCATACAGTAATGGGATCCTGGGTCCAGGACAAGACACATAAATGAGCCCCCCTTCATCCTTGATTCTGCTGTACCAATTCCACAGGCATTGTCCAATCGAGACATTGCACATGCAAACAAGAAAGTTTTCTCAGAAGCTCTTGAACCTGGTTCTGATAAAGTGATACAAATCAATATAATATTCGATCATTTCTGTGGCACTACAAAACAACATCAGAAAAATGCTAACTGCCAGGCTGTAATGCTTACAAAAACTATAGTAATTATTTTGTGTATATTTTAGTGTGTACATATCACTACTGTTAGCCAAAATCTATGTTCTATGTTCACTGACAGAATGAAGGGATATCATGGAACTTACTACTCAAACAAATCCAGCTCAACTGAATATTCCAGGAAGACAAATAACAGAACATGGAGGTGATGCGACTTCAAAAAGAACAATTTCTTCAGTTTTCAGGATCCAAGGATGGCTGATCTATCTTTTCAGACTCTTCATTTTGCTCCCTCGCCCTCTGGAACACTCAACTGCACCACAAGTAAAGCAGCAGTGGTAACACCTTTCTTTTCGCTTTCTTTCCTGGTGATTGAGAAACATTTTCAACCATTTCCATTAAGTATTTGTAGTCTAAAGAATAAAGATATGAAAAGAGCCAGGAAACACAGCTTCAGTCCTGTGGAAAAAGACAATTTCTGTGTAAAAAACATTGCATGGCGTCAAAATTATACCTGAAAGGATTTGCTAAATGCATCCCCATTATTATTATTGAAAACTCTCAATTCTTCTGGAACCAAGTTAAGTAACATCTACTACAACAATGCCAATAATTGTAGAACTTGAACTTGGGTCTGGATCTAAGTTCAGATCTCTAGCTTAAATTTAGTTATGGGGTGTATGATTTGCCCAACCTGGAGGTATTGGCCCTATAGGTAATTTGGGTCAGGTTTGTGCTATGATGCACAGATACTTCAAAATGGTCACGTATTGTGTCATATCATATCCGATACTTCATTTTTTATTTGTAAAATCTGTGTCTCTACCGTGTTTATAGCGTGTCCTTGCTGTATCCATATCGTGTCTAGGCATCATAAGGTCTGTGCACTATGAACCAACCTAAACCATACCCATGTTCTTTCCAAGTTATAATTGCTTACATGAAATAACTATCATCAACATCAAGGAAACTCTCAGCCAAAACCTCCCATTGAACTACACTTGATGTGGCTGGTGCTGAAGATCAAAGATTGAGCAGGCTCTGCCATTTGTTAGAGAACATGGGATCTGAGCCCTAGTGCGGAGGTTCCCTGTGGATTAAAGAAACCCAAAACAGCCCACAAATGCTAAGATACTACTCATAAGCGGCTGTTTTGTTATTCCAATACACCAGAGTGTACTTTGCAAATAAGATAAAAATTCAATTCAAATAACAGTGAAGGGGGGCTGAACAACTGGGCTGAATATTGCAGGACCCAATTGGGCCCAAATCTACTTAAGCTAACCACCCCCAGGTGCACCCAAGGGTCACAACCAAGGGGAAGTACCCACCTTCAAAATCAGTGGGCCATGTAGGGCCAAAATAATTCTCATGCATGGGTCTAGGGTCGACACTGGTTTGGGAAACTACTTGGGTTTCCTATTTGCTTTGAAATCACTTTGCTATTTTTCTTAGTTAGGATTTTAAATTATGTTACTAAGGCCTTTGCTTGTAATCTCTACACTTATTTCATAGAGCTATAAAAAAAAATAGAACCATGAGAAAAAGAGGCTAAAATCAAAAAATGCGTTAGGTATTGTAGGGATCTATTTTAAATAGACTGTTTGGTCCACCTCTATTTGCCTCTTAATAGATGGAGTATGCCTCTTATTAGAGGGGTAGTTATGCCTCTTATTAGAGGGGTAGTTATGTCAATAAGTAAAAAAAGAGAATACCATTTATATTAAAACAAACAAACAAACCCATTGATGGTTTCTTATGCCTGTTCTGCATTCAGGTGGTAGAGGAAATGGGAGCTATAGCCAGTACTCGGGTCCAAGTAGCCTACTCATATATTCTCATGGGCCATGATACATAACCATGCTTTTTCATGGGCTACGGTGAGCTTAAGCTAGCTGGCAGTGGGTCACTGTCGATCAGCTTTGCATTGTGAACATCAACTCCTCTCTGTGATCTGGAATCCATCTACGGGCAAGCATTCGGAAAAAGAGAATGGAAGCTCCTATTTATTGTTTATATGTTTGTATGTTTTCAGGGGGTGGCCATTTTTGTCTATGTCCGTATTGATGCATTGGCGCAGTCCTCCTTGCTTGGGCTGGCCTTGCCAACATGTGTGTGTGGCTAGAGTGGTGGTGGTACAAGTTAATGACAATGTTATGTGCGCTACTTGTAAATCCAAAGATGATCAATATCATAACCATGGGGATCTTGATCCAAACAACATTGTTGGTATATGTCTTCTCATCGT
This sequence comes from Sextonia rubra, assembly GCA_037013555.1. NCBI lineage: Eukaryota > Viridiplantae > Streptophyta > Magnoliopsida > Laurales > Lauraceae > Sextonia > Sextonia rubra. The sequence goes on from JASUAD010000001.1 coordinate 132,667,915, forward strand.
CTCTAAGATGATGTTAATTGGATTCATGAGGTGATGGGGACATCATACCCAATTCCCCCATCCCATACAAGGTTTATTAGAGAAGAAGGCATAGGGCAGTGGATCAAGCCATGATCTGGATGGACAATCAATATCCAAGCTTCGATCACGAGGAAAGCATAAAGCCACCGTTGGATTACCACCAAGAGTAGATGTGGCAGTTGTATTTTGGATGATAGTATTTGTGGAGAGAGGAAGGCCCCACATTGGAAAGTGTCACATGGGTTGAAAAAAAGATCTTTCAAAATTGAAGGATACCATGTTTTAATTTTTTTAAGAGTCTATGTTGAGGAGGAGCCCATGTTTTAAGTGCTCTAAGTTTTATGTGTTAAGCAAGAAAAAGGGGGGCCACCACAAGTGGAAATAAAAAAAAAAAAGACAACAAACAAAATGTACATCATGCACACAACTCCCAAAAAGGGATACCATAGCATCACACATGGATCCCAAGGGATCCATATGCTATGCGCACGAATCTCAAGGTCCTTCCCCCTCCTTGCCTTCTTGTTTCTTCTTTCCTCTTCTCTGTTTCTTTGATTAGTTTTTCCTTTTATTTCCTAGGGTGACATTACCAAAAGGCAGCCATTGTAGTTCTTTTTCATGCTATGTTATGAACTTGATTATTGAATGAGAATAAAGGAGATTGTTTCTTCTTCTTCTTCTTCTTCTTGGGTTTACAAGCCACCTTTCTTGTCAACCACCATTAACACCTCCTGTGATTGGAGTTTTTATAAGAGCCCAACAAAGGTAACCACTATCTTTTCTACTTTTGCCTTCTGCAGAGCGTTACTACATCCATCATAATTTCAGATCTGTTAAATAGATGTTGAGCCAATACCTTCAGATCTACTACATCCATCATAATTTCAGATCTATGAAATAGATGTTGAGCCAATACCTCCAGATCTGATGATGAATATTTTGGTCTTATTTTTCCATAAAACCTTTTCTTATAAATTACAACCCTAAGTGTTTGAAGTTCTATCTTCCATGAGGATCCTACCCCTCAAATCAGATGATTTTACAATGGGATTTGAGAAAAGGTCTTAGATCTATGACTGACTCACTAGTTGGGATATCTATTTACACATGGTTGGCATGATTTTAATTATCTTTGTTAATTAATTTTATTCCTGATTGCATTGCATTCCATTAGAGTAGATTTCATGTTGTCCTACATCATGAGGTGTGTAACTAGATGGGAGGCTTGTGTTTATGTCAAAATACTGCAGAGCAAAAGAGAAGAAATTAATAAGATTCATGACATACGAATGCCAAATGGTATTATAACTTCATCTGACTTCCCCTGCGTTGCATTTAACAAAATTAATTTTAGGACCAATTGATTTTAGAAGGCAAAGTAGTCAAAAAATAAGACAGACAGGCCTGTTAGAGTTGAGACTGAACTTGAGCCCATGCCTATTGCTCTAATTTTCTCTATTTAAGCACCATTCCTAACCATCATGTGTAAGAACTACAATTAAGCAATATTCCAACTTTTTAATTACAACATTTAAGCCCAACTTCTGACAATTACAAACCCTCACTTTCCTAAAAGAAGGAATATAAACTATAAATAATTTGAAAATTACACCATCACACACTATCATATAGCATCTCAATCATTCTATCAACGTTCACCGTTTCACACCACCACACACATCACATACCATCACTCCAACAAAGATTATTTGTCAAGCTAACAAATCCAAATTTTAAAGATTATCCACAAAATAATTCATCAAGCCAACAAAATCAACCACAAATAAAAAAGTAGACAATTCTTATGTGCGAAGTTCAATGCACTAATCATCACAACCCATATAATTAAACTAGATAGAAACTTGCAGCATGACATAAGATGAAAGAAAACATGCTTAAGAAGATGCATCTTGCCAAATGGCATCTGCAATTGAATTCCTCTTAGTATCCATCTCCATCTTATACGTGATATCAAAAGTACAAGTGTTGGCTCCAAGATCTTCCTCAACATTGGTGTCACGCTCTACTTGAATATTTTCACTTACAAATTGTTCAAATAATTGGTCCTCCATATCCTCCTTTCTAATGAAATTATGCATCGACGTTGCAGCAGTTACGATGCCCTACTATATAGAAAATGGGTAAGCCATTCGCTTGAGGATAGGGAATTGAGCTTTCAATACGATTTAACTTGTTCTAAATAAACGTCAATGAGACACTTATTGGGAAATATGCCTAGGCTTTACAATCAGCCATGCATGCACAAATCACACAATAATCAAGCAAGCAGCCACCAAAAAAATGACACATAAGCAATTACGTGGTTTGGCCAAACCGCCTATTTCCACGGAGAAAGCTCACTCAATTCCTTTCTTTCCCTGCTATGTTTAACACAACTTCGCAAGGTTTAGGGTTACACATCACATCAATATATAGTTCCCGCTTTCTTGGCCTCCAAGAAAACCTATACGTAATGACTCAAATACCCCTAACCTTGAACCTTGATTTTGACTAACCTAGACAACCGATCCAATTAAACTAAAATACAAGACACAACCCATCAGCATACTTTCTCGTACTATCTGACCAATGTGGACGATCAATTTCCTTTTTTTTTTTTTGGCTTCCCCTTATCCAACAAGGTAACTACACCTAACTACATAATAAAAATGCATTTGCTACAAAAAAATGATAAAAAAAAGTTGAGCATCAAATCAAAATAATTTGCCACTTCACACTTGCCGAAGTAATCAATCATCATATACAATAGGTTCTCAAAGAACTCAAAACAATACCATGAGCCAAATTAAAAAAAAAAAATCAATTATGCCTAACAAGGAACCCAAAACAATACCATGAGGTACCATTAAAAAAAATCAAGGTGACATAAATTTGCACCCATGACTATTCCGACAGGAAGAAAAACAAGGATAAGGTTTTGAATCCTCCTAGCGTGGGCATGTCATACTGTATTTCTTTGTTTTATACTTTCTTATCCCAATAAGAAAGAAAGAAGGAAGAAATCAAGCAAAGCGAAAAGCCATGTACATTTCATTCAAATAACAACACACTGCAGACGTAGAGTCTCACTTTCATGCAACATATAGATAGAAAGTATGCAAATGGCTTTCATATTCATAAAAACTTTGTTCTTTTAGCATCTATGACCCAGTTGCTTGTTTGCTTTGCAAAGAAGTAAAATACATGTGCATACCTTGTCCACGCTATAGTCAAAACTATAGTTCTCAAACTTGACTTGGAAGTTCATGATTAGTTTGACTCAGTTCTGTTCACAATGGGTGGACTAGGCTATGCAAGAGAGAGAGAGTTGAGCAAATTTTTTGAATTATGGTTAGGGGACTCTCTTTTGGGGTCATGCATAGAGCATCCACCAATTTCTTAAAATGTACTCTAACCTCTTAAGGGAGTCAAGAGTGCATGAATCACAACAAATTCATAAAAGTTTCACTTAATCAATTCATTTGAAAGAATTGAACTAGTTGTGGTCTACAATATAACCAAGTGGAGCAACACTAATGGTGATGAACGTGCACTTTCAGAGGACCTATTCATTGATTGGAATCATCTGTTCTACAAGAATCGCTTTGAACTACTTACAGACTATGGTTCTTAAAGAAGGATAAAGACAATGTTTCCGCTTAGCATTATAACATACACCTGGCATGCATATCTAAAGTTCACATTACATCTACCAATTGCATGGTCAGACTAAATTGTACACAGGTGAAAGATGTACAAAAAACCAAAGCATCACACTGTATTTTATAGTCCCAGGACTTTCACAAATGTTTAGAAATTACAAAGAGGAGGAAACCCATGTAAAGAGAATGAAACCCATGTATGAATGAAGCCCCTCTTCAACATCCCAAACCCATAATCCCACAAAAACCCCAAAATCCTAGGCCCTACCATTCCATAAACCTCAACCCTCGCAATATTCCTTTTCACTTAAGCCCAAAATAACAAAAAAAAAAACCTTCCAAAATCTCGATACCCTAAAACCAGTCCTCATAGAGAGTTGAAAACCATCCCAAAAACCTCATTGCTCTCTGATTGGGAATAAAATATAAAAGAAAAGTAAAGCAAAAGAGGAAGAGAAACATACTTGCAGCTGGGATCTAGAATCATATCTCCCCTTTTTCTGCTTTTTGTCTTCCGTATTTGAGCTTCAAGGCTTTTGCTTTATCGGTCTCTCCTTTCTACAGTGTCTCAATCGAGGTTTTAAAAGGAAGGAGTTTTGGTGGCAATTTAATTTCCATTGTGGGTATTTCGGTCATACAAAATGCCTTCTGCCTCGTTATTTTTGAGACCCAAAAGGTCTATTTTTCATGTGGCTCCAATTGGGGAATTTGGATTTTAGAGGTTCTGCCTCTAAATGTCTAAAGTAGGTAGAGAGAAAAGTTTTGTGCCAAACACTCTATTTTCTGAAACCTCTACCCGTTTTAGACATTTAAAGAAATAGAGGGAAAAATTAGACCTGCTAAACATGGTCTTAGTGATTAGAAGCAGAGATTATGGGATTCATTGCTTGTGATCAAAGAAGCATGGACACTTCTAAGAAAGTGACGTATCGGTGTCCGACACTCCTTGGACACTGTTGGACATGTGTCCGATTTTATTTTGGCCATGTCCATAATTAAGAACTGAAAATTTTAATTTTGGATACTTGTCCGACACTCTTTTTGCGACGTGTCCCACAATTCCTAGCCCGTGTCTATGACTAAAAAATAAACATGTGGCTTATATTTCTTGGAGACTTGTTAACATGTGGTTATTAATACTTGTAAACTTGATATATGACAATTTTATACCATGGAAAAATGTATGATTGTTAATATTAATTATATCATAAGCAAAAGACAAATAAATCTTTTACTAAATAATAGGCCTCGAGATTGGCTTCTTTTTTGCTCTTTTTTTTTAGGGAGGGGAAAGAGATAATCTTCCATTTTCTTTGTATAAATTTTATGGAACTATGGATATTTCATGTTTAATGATTATGAATTATGTTTTAGTTTTATATTGACATTTGATAATTTGATATGTTTGTTAGTTGGTACTCGAATTTTTATTTTTGAATGCTAAATTGATTAAAAAGTTAAAATGCTATTATTTTTTAGTATATCATTATATATATAAATATATATATTATTAACATGTCCCCCAACATGGCCATGTCCTACTTTTTTGAGAAATGCCACGTCGGCGTGTCTGTGTTATGTCGTATCTGTGTCCCGTGTCTGTGTCTGTGTCCGTGCTTTTTTGCTTGTGATTAGGAGATTTTGGCTTTACGCATTAAAAGGGCGGACTATTATGGCCAAGCATAGTCAGATTGTTAGTTTACTAATCAATAAGTTTTGTTGTTGACCTTTGATTATTTTGATTGCTTGTGATTGAGATCCACATAAGGTGGTTCAATCCATCTGTAGTCTTGGCCAAACTAAGGATGTAAATGAGTCCCGATAAGTTAACAAGTCCAGGTCTAGGTCCTTTTTTCCTTTCTCATTACCGAAATGAGTGCAGGTCTTGGTCTGGTTCCACCTTGGTTTCGATCTATGGACCCAAGATCCAACATATTATCACAATTTTCGAGAATTCGTCCTAAAAATATTTTCTTTTCAAATCATTCTCTACCCAAGATCGGATCTAGACAATATATGAAACCAATTCCGATTCTAGCTCCATCTTCTCATTAACGGTTCCAGTTTTGGATCCAATAAAATGGTTTCGAATCAGTCTTGGTTCCATCTTTTCAATAATGGTTCCAGTTTTGTCATTTTGTGATGCTATGGAGATCCACCATATGTCCAACAGTATTAGAGCCTAAGCATCCGCCATTCTTCATTGACAGCACTTTCCATAGACTTCATGATGAATATGAATTACATAGGGAAGGAGACCTAAGAATGCAGGCAAAGAAGAGGGATGGAAATGATGTTAATCCTTTCCATTGACGAGTCTAGCAAGGTGATCACCATATGTAGAGACAGGCATTATTATTAGAATCATACGATTCGTATCTTAAATCCTAAATGAAAATTATTTATATCAATCAACAAATTCCGTTTATAGCCAAATCTTAGAATTCAGGTGTAAATCTTACGATTCAATATTCATTTAACCTAATCTAATGAATCAAGTGATTTGGCGGAGCAAGAGTAAAACGCAACCACTTCATAAAATTGTACATGATAACATGGATTATGAGGTTCGGCAACAGGATTTTGTGCCTTATGGTACTCGGCCATGATAGTCCTCCCAAGTCCCATCCTATGGTTCAACAATCATGATAAGCTATGATGCCCAGATAAGAACATAGGTATAGGCACGGATACAGGGATCAGGGATACGACTCTGCACTTTGGAAAATTTAGAACATGGATACAGATATGGGTGTCCTAAATTTTCCTTTAAATTACATTTTAATTAATGAAATTATCATTGTTTATGTTCAATTCTAATATTTTCTACGTTGAAGAGTAAGAAAACTTAAAGAAATAAATGAAATAGTGGACTTGCTAAGTAGGATATACTAAACTGATATGCTGGAAGTATCGGTGCAGTATCATGTACCAATACAAGTATCGTATCGGTCCGATACGGATATTTTGGGCTCGTACAAGAACCCGGTTATCATAGATGATAAGTACATTTTCCATACATCACATCTAATATTTTCTATGTTGAAGAGTAAGAAAACTTAAAGAAATAAATGAAATAGTAGACTTGCTAAGTAGGATATACTAAACTGATATGCTGGAAGTATCGGTGCAGTATCATGTACCAATACAAGTATCGTATCGGTCCGATACGGATATTTTGGGCTCGTACAAGAATCCGGATATTATAGATGATAAGTACATTTTTCATACATCACATCATAAATCCTAAGAAGCACGGATACGGACATGTGACACGGATACGATACGACACGGACACGGCAAATCCTAAAATAGTAGGATATGGACACGGCTAGGACACAAAAAATAATAAATATTTTTTTATAAATAATCCAAAAATTAAAGAACAGTTATACTTTTAGCCAAATTAAGAAGCATAATGTCACAATTAATAGAAAAGAAACTACCAAAAAAGAAAGAAAAAAGAGTTAGAACATAGGGTAGCCAAAGAAGAAATAAAAAAGAAAAAAAAAAGAGATTGTTTGAGAAATTTCATAATTGGTCTAAAATTGTTCCTGAATTATTTATTAACTTTTGACACTTCATTGAATACTCTTTATATATATATATAACAAGCTTTGGTCACACTCAATGATAAAAAAAAAAGGAAGAGATTTAAAATTTTAAAATAACCCTGTCATGTCCAAATTTAAGAAGTAAAAAATAAATAAAAGATACATTTTGTGGCATGTTAGACATGTGTCCGAGTCATGTCCATGTCCTACATGTGTCCGACACGAACACGGTCCGTGCTTCCTAGCATAAATTTCCATTATCCATTACTATTCACAACTTTTTGATTAATCAGGCACGTACAACTCAGTGCCAAGTGTTAATATAGGCCCAAGCACAAGGTCCAACTGTATATTAAATGGGGATTGACCTAATGATAATTAGGATCATACGATTAGTTGTAAATTCAATGTACATACCTTTTCTATTGTTCTAGATGATTTGTACAGATTGTAATTGATCCATGATTGAGGTGATTAGAGCCTTAATTTTGGTAATTGAACGTGTGTGTGTGTATATACTCTTATTCACGACAATACTCTCTCATATTCGTGATATGGTATTAGAGCTACAGGTTTGATACCCGGCTTCCAGAAATCCTGCATCATATCTTCTGTTTGGAAAATGTAGATAACAAATTAGCATATCTAAAGGAGAAATTGTGATCGGCTTCTTCTTACAAGGAAATCGCCTCCTGGTATTGATCTGATCAAAGGTGGCCCACCTCTAATCATCAAGGCAGCACCCAGAAGTCATCCCAACTTGGTTGACTATTGCATCTAAAATTAATGGTGAATATTTCAGAAAATTTTCAGGCTCAGAGGTAGGACTTTCATCGCAATTTGTGTTTTCCCAAAATTTTAAATAGAGTTTGATCTTCACCATACAAAATCCTGCATACATGTCTGATCTAGATCAAAATTGGTATCTAGGTTAGAGATTTGCTTGCACCACTTACTACAAACTTTGATCACTGATCAGATCTCAATGTGGGGCCCCAAATCAGCCATCTATAGCCAAATTTAAGGTTGCCTCAGAGTCAGTTTTCTTTTTTCTTTTTTTTTTTTTTTTTGGGAATCAGATTGCAGTGTGGACATAATTGCTCACTGTTTCAAGGTTTTCTGCTGTTGTTTGAATTGCATCCTTTGCTTACATAGCTTACTGATTGGTATCGGTATCTTATTTGTGATCTACATCTGCTGATTTGCTTCTTAAATGGACAAAAACAAGATTTCCATCATGACATTTAATGGAAAAAATTATACATCCTAGGCATTTCAACTTCAGATTTAGTTTATTGGTAGAGAGTTGTGGGGACATTGATGGTTTTGATCCTAAACCAAGAACTCATGACAAGGCTATCACAAAATGGGAAACAAAGGATGCTCAAATCATGACTTCGATACTAGGATCTATTGATCCCCAATTTATCTTGAATCTTCGACCTTACAAGGTTGCCAAGGACATATGGGACTACTTGAAAAAAATCTACTAGCAAGAAAACTCTACACGAAGGTTTCAATTGAAACATGAACTTTCACAATTCACTCAAGGATATTTATCCATTCAGGATTATTACTAATATTTTGTTCGTTTGTGGACTGATGATACAGAGATCATTTATTCTAGCATACCATCAAAATCTTTGAGTGTCATTCAAGAGATTCACGCCACCAGTCAAAGAGATCAATTCCTGATGAAGTTACGGTTTGAATTTGAAAACATTCACTCTAATGTGATGAGCCAATTTCCTTTGCCTTCCATAGAACATGCCTAAGTGAGCTCCTATGAGAAGAACAATGCCTGGAAACTCAAGCCATTATTGTCCAAACTACTACTAGAAATATTATTGATATTGCATATGTGGCCAGTAGTAGAAATATTATTGATATTGCATATGTGGCCAGTAGTAGAAATATTATTGATATTGCATATGTGGCCAAAACTAACCGCATAGGCGTGATGTGAAAACACAAGGCTATGTTATGAGCAAGGTAAGTGCTACTACTGCCAAAAGTATGGCCATGTCTCCACTTAATGTACTTAGAAATTTTGCACTTAATGCACAAGGAAGGGACTTGTTCTTCCTAAATGCCAAAGGCATCCATAGTCTTAATCCCAGAAGGCCAATCTTGCGATCATGGACAACTCATCCTCTGCATCAGATCTTGTTGCCAATACAGCTACACCAGTTTCATCAACTTCATCTTCTGCTTCTTTAACTCTCGAAATGGTACAACAGATGATTGTCCATGCATTGACAGTGCTTGGTCTTTCAGGTGCAACAAAAAGTTCCTCGTGGTATCTCGATTCAAAGGCTTCCAATCATATGACACACTCTTCCCAAACTTATCTTCTTTTAAAATCTATGATGGAAACCTCTGAATCAATACCGCAGATGGGGGAACTATTCATATCATAGTTGTTGGTTCTATTTCTCACTCTTTGCCATTGAACCATATTTTTCTTCTTAATTATCTACAAACCTATTATCTATCAGCCAGCTTGCTAATAATAATTGTTCTATGTCCTTTTCTTGCATTGGTTGTGCCATGCAGGATCAAGCGTCGAGGAAAGTTCTAGCAAAAGGGCCTAAGTGTGGTCGTCTTTTTCCACTACAACTATCTGCACCTGGAATAAACTTGTTTCTACCTTGCTTTGTGAATCTCATTTGAATAATTGTCAATTGTGGCATAAAAGATTGGGACAATCCAATTCTAAAACAATGATTTTATTGTTTGATTCTCCTTTATTTGCTAGTAATAAAACTTCTGTCAAAGATCTCTCTTTTGATTGTGATAATTGTAAAATGGCTAAGAGTAAAACTCTTCCTTTTCCGATGCATCATTCTTTAGAATTGAAAAGTTTCGATCTTGTTCATAGTGATGTATAAGGTATAGCACCCATCATCCCACATTCTTAATTTAAATATTTTGTCACATTTATTGATGATTATAGTTGTTTTACGCCGGTTTATTTTTTACATTCTAAGTCTGAAGTGTTTGTTACATTTAAAGTTTTCTTAGCCTATATTGAAAATCAATTTAATACTTCCATCAAAACACTTCGCACTGATTCGGGAAGAGAATATGTTTGAAAAGAATTCCAACATTTTTTGACACAACGAGGGATCGTCTCTCAACGTACATGTCCTTACACTCCTCGACAGAATGGAGTGTTAGGAAAAATCATCATCTTTTGGACATTGTTTGATCTCTTCTTTTGGATTCATCTGTTCTTGCACTCTTTTGGCCAGAAGCACTATCCATAGCAATTCATTATATCAATAGGTTACCTTCTTCCCGCATTGAGAATTAAACTCCTTACAAACATCTTTTTCAAAAGCATCGCACAAATTCTCATCTACATACATTGGGATGTATATGTTTTGTTCTTCTTCCCCCATCAGAGCAAACAAAACTATTTGCTCAATCCTCACAATGCGTTTTTTTTTTTTTTTTGGATATGCAAATGGACAAAAGGTTTTCTTTGTTATAATCAAAAGGTAAATGCATCCAAATCTCCAGGAATGTTGTCTTTTTTTAAAATCAATATTTTTCTAGCATCATACTGATTCTCATAGTTTTTCTACCATCGCATTTGTTCCTAATTTTGATGATTTTCACACACTCAGAATTGCGATCTAAACCTAACATTGTGTATGAGAGACGTAGATTGCAAAGTGACATAACACCGAAGGCACTTGACACTACAACTTCTTCTACACTCAATCAAGCATCGACACTTGATCAGCTCACCATCGTGCCTCTTCGACGTTCTACTTGCCCTTCTCGACCTCCTAATCGGTTTGGTTTCACCTTCATTGCTAGCCATACTTTCATCTGTTACCATTCCCAACTCATATTCTCATGTAGTGAAATTTGATTTTTGGCAACAAGCTATACAGGAAGAACTCCATGATCTAAAAGAAAATCATACCTAGGATGTCATATCTTGCCCACCTACTGTTAAACCAATTGGATGTTTGTGGGTTTACACAGTCAAATTAAATCCTAAAGGGTCCTTAGCATGCTATAAGGCTCAATTGGTGGCACTTGGGGAATCGACGAGAATACGGCATAGATTATGATGAGACTTTTGCTTCAGTCACGAAAATGACATCTGTACACACAATTCTTGTGATTGTTGCTCCTAAGTCAAGGCCTCTTTATCAGATGGATGTGAAGAATGCCTTCCTCCACAGAGATCTCAAGGAGGTCTATATGCGCCTTCCTAATGGCCATCCATAAACCTCTAAAAATGACATGCACAGTTAAGACAATCATTATATAGACTCTTAAGACAATCATTATATAGACTCACAGAAGCACCTAAAGCCTAGTTTGAAAATTTTCGCAGTACCTTATTTTAATTGAATTATGCTCAAAGTCAATACTCACATTTTTAGGTCCTCTATATTCACTCACATTACAGCACACAGTACTACGGTACTTCTGGTACAGGTGGATGATATCATAATCACGAGTATACATAGCAACATGATACGGAACCTTCAATCTTCCCTACAAAAGGCCTTTCATATGAAGGATCTTTGTCCATTGACATACTTTCTCATATTGGAAGTTTACAAACTAAAAAGGGAATTTTTCTTCATCAACATAAGTATGTCACAAATCTTGTTGCTCTCATAGGTCTTCAAGACTCAACTCCCGCGAACACACCACTAGAATGAAATGTTAAACGTAGGAAAAATCTAGGCCATGGATCAAAATAGCTACATAGTGCCCGCTATATTGGGCATAAAGGCCAGGATCACTACGCTAAATTAAATTTAGTGCCATTACAAACTTCTACGGGGCCGCTACGGTCCACCACGGACCGCTATGAACTGTGACTGATAGTTACTTTTCAAATTTTCTTAAACTACATGGTAAGGCTTATTTCTTTCATTTTTCTCTCCAAACAACATTTTTACACTGCTTTTCTGTCATTCTATACTTAAAAGAACACCAAAAAACATAAAATATCGCTGAATTGAAAATGATGCAGGCAGCTCCTCTCAAGGGCTCTTCTCTAGGTAATGTCCTAGTAGACACCCCCTTTAGTTGATGTGTTCTTTTCTCCACTCTCAACAAAAAACCATTGTTTGTTTTGATGAAATATAATTTGTTATTTGGTTTTAACTTTAAACTTTTTTAAGCATTACTTTATAAATTCAACATTACTACCAAACAAATTCAAGATCAATACCAAATGAATGCAACATTGCATGAGTAATTGTCTATATGTATGCATAAATGCAAAAGATATAGCAGTTGAAAAAAAAATGAGCTGCAGTAAAAAAAAGGCAACAGCCCAGACCAGCAGTTGAAAAAGAAAAGGAATAAAAAGGTAGCCCACCCCGGCGGGGCAGCAAACCAAGCCCAACAACTGATAAAAAGGAAGGAAAATGGCAGCTCAGCCCCAATAGGCAGCAGGCCCAGCCTAGCCCAAAACAAAAAGAAGAGAAGAGAAGGACTATAAAATAAAGAAAAAACAAGTAGCTGCAGTTGAAAAGGCAGCTGTTGAAGAGGAAGAGGAACAAAAAGAGAAACAAAAAGGCAGTTGCCAACTATGATACCTGGATACTCGTACAAGCCCAACATATCCGTATCAAACTAATGCGAACACTTGTATTGGTACGTAATACTGAACTAATACTTCTATGGAATAAGTTTTGCACACCCTACTTAGCAAGTCCATTATTTCATATAGTTCTCTAAATTTTCTTACTTCTAAACATAGAAAATGTTAGAAAGGGACATAAACAATGGTAATTTCATTAATTTCAATGTAATATAAAGGAAAAATTAAGACACCTGCATCCGTATCCGTATCCCATATTTTTAAAAGTGCGAACTCATATCCCAGATCCCCTTATCTATATCTGTGTCTGTGCCCATATCCATATCAGGGTACCATAGGTAGCTAAGCTTTGAAGAAGAAGAAGAGAAGATAGGGGCAAAAAAAAAAAAAAAAAAGGAGAAACAACATAGAGCTCAGTGGGAGTAACAGCAAGAGCAGTAGCTGGGTCGAGCACAACAACATCAGTTGGGTTGAGCACTCAAGCTGAGCACCAGGAACAATGACTGGCTTTGTTGTTACTACATTGGATGAAGGGACCTTTAGGTTACGATTTCTTTACTTTTACTTAGCCCCCTCAGGTTTTATTTTTCCTATTTTAAGGCATTCTATACAATTGGGCCAAATTTAAGAAGTTCATCCAATTAGGCCAAAATCCTTCATTTTGGTCAGAATCTTAAAAATTCGCCCACAGTTACAAATTCTGGAATGAATTCAATGGTGTTTGTTTCGGTAGAAGGACAGAACCAAAATTATTTGGAAATTCAGACAAACTGAACCAAATTTCTTAACACTGCCCCCATTACCCAAACCATCAGCCCTGATAAATCAAAGGGCTAAAGAAACTATGTTTAAACACTGTTCTAAAACCAAATTTATGGGGACTCATTACTTCAATTAAGATAATGAAATATGGTACATGATGACATTGATTATGAGGTTCAGCTATAGGACTTTGCGTCTTATGGTCCTTGGCCATGATGGTCCTCCCATCCTAGAGTTCAACCATCTGGTAAGTCAATTTTCCCATTAATCTCATCATAAACTCCCATTATCCATTACTATTCACGGCTTTTTGATGAATCTAAGCACATAGAACTCGGTGTAAAGGTGTTTAGGGCATGAAAAGGAATCAAAGATCCTCATATTTGTGCTTGGTTACCCACCTAGATGGTCCACAATTAGGGTTATGTGATGTGGGTAAGGAAGGCTCCAGACTCCAGCTGGTCACCCTTTTCCTTCTCTTCTTCTCTTTTCCTTTCTATTTCTCTTTCTCTCGTTTCCTCCTCCATTCTTTCCACCGAGAGATTTTGGATGTGCGGGTGTTTGTGAAAGGCTCGAGTGTTGTTTTGGGTTATAAGTCTGGGTCAATCCTTTCTATTTGCAGTTTTTTCTAATGGGACCCTACTGCTTACCATTCTAAACCCACTAGGAGACCCAGTTCACTATTAGGGAAGCCTTATATCATAAGATGTTCTAGGTGACTATTATTTGTGCTAATAGCGATCCCCACCGCTAAAGTATACATGGAATCATTCTTCTAATGGATCCTTATAGCTGGCCGCTCATGCATATTTCACCCAATTGATCATATTAGGTACAATAGTTAGGTTAAGAAAATTAGAAATGGGTACTCCTATCTATTAATGCATGTCATTTGTTTTACAATTAAATCCTCCATGTGATTGGTAACCCTAATTATCAATTAACTACATAAAACATATAATGAAGATATGAGTTGTGGGGCATAATCCAATACGGAATGAACCAATTGCTCTAAGTTAAACAAATTGGGACCAAAGTCATATGAAACCCTGGCACTCCTATTAATTGTAATTTAATAGCAATACTATCAAACCAAAACAATAGCCACTACTAACCAATTGCCCTTACTATGCAAACAAAACAAAACCAAAAAAAAAAAAAGATAAGGCACAATTAGAAATTAACCACCACCACCACCATCATTGTGATGCTAATAAGGACATAAAAAATCAATGCTACATGCAAAGATTGGGAGAGCAAAAGGTATGGAATCCTATTTTGAGGAGAAATGTCAAGGACAATAAAGTGGATTACTATACTTCCCTTTTAAATTGCATTAGTGTGGTTCATATTACAGAACGAGTTTACGAAAGAAGATGGAATGCCTACAAAGATGGCTCTTTCTCTGTCTCTGCCTTTACGACCATTAATAGAAGGTTTGGGTTGAGGAGTTTGGTGGGAAATATTTGGAAGCTCACAGCCCCTCCAAGAGTAGTTGTTGTCTTTCGATAGTTGGCGCTTCAGAAGAGAATTCTTAAAATGAATAATTTAAGGTGGAGAGAGAAGATAGTGGCCAACAAATGTCCTATGTGTTTGTGTGAAAAGGAGTCGACTGATCATCTTCTTTTGAACTGTAGGATGGATCATCTATTATGGTCATCAGTGGAAGGTTGGTTTGGGCGTAGCTGGACGTTTACAAATTGCATTCTTGGTCACTTCCTTTCATGGAAAAGCCTAGCAAGGTTGCCAAGAGGAAAGTAGATGTGGAGACTGCATTTTTTTGTGGTAACCTGAATTATTTGAAAAAAAAAAAAGAAATTTAAGCTGCTTTGAGGGGGTTGATGTAGATGAAAGCATCCTAAAGGAGGGAATGAAGTTTACAGTTACCCTTTGGGTGATGTCAAACAGCTTTTTCAAGGGCTATTCTATAGACAATATTGTTAGGAATTGGAAAGAAGTGGCATCCCAATGGTAGAGGTGCTTGTTCTAATTCCAATGTTTTGTCGGTTCAGCATGGTGTCTTTGTTTTGTACATTGACGTAGTTTTGTTTGAGTGTTATTTTGTTTTGTGGTGTAAGCTGGTCAATCCAACTCTCTTGTACTGATTGCTTTTAATGAAAGTTATCATTAAAAACATCATCATCATCATCAAAGCCTCGCCCCAACATGAATTTTGTTTTTCCATTCCGATCCATACTAAACCAAATCCTCGGATAGGTTGCACTTTTTCAAATCAGTTTTGACTATTTCCATCCACGTCCTCTTCAGCCTACCCCTTCCACAACTAACAAAATTAGACAATGTCGATCTAACCTAATTGCGCTACAAAAATCCATGAAAACCTTAAATAATTAAATATAATCAAGTTATGGGCTTAGCCAAATTTCTAAGGATCATGGAGAACATACTAGTGTTTTAAATACACATGCTTTAGAGAACAATATCTTTTAAGACCCTAATTGAGATTTACCTTTTTTTAAACAAGTCAGTCAAGATTTTCAACATCACTTTCGGGTAATAAATAGACTAGGTTGAAACATAATGCTTCAATTTGTCATTAGAAAATAATAATGCCACCACAATAGTCAAGGTTAGAGAAACAAAGCAATCAAATTCAAAAACATGATTACCACGTTAGAACGATTTCTTTTTAATAGTATGTTGGATTGAAATATTGAAAATATAACGGTAAAATAGTGTTGAGAATAACAAAACCCAAAATATAACCAATTAAATAACAAAACAAGATATTCTAAATTTGAAGTATAAGATGATCACATATGATTATAGGTTTACATCAGGGGTCAAGCTTAAGGCCTTATCTCTTTGCACTGATTATTGATGAGTTAACTGCCCATATTCAAGAGAAGGTACCTTGGTAAATGTTGTTTACAGATGATATCGTGTTGATAGATGAATTAAGAGATGGAGTAAATGCAAAACTCGAAAGATGGCGAGAGGCTTTAGAATCCAAGGTTTTAAAATAAGTCATATATAGATAGAATATATGAAGTGCAACTTCAGTGGATATATACAAAGTGCTAAAATACTGTGAGAATTGAAGCCCAAGAGGTACTACATAACAATTGTTTCCCGCACCTTGGCTCGATAATTAGTAAGGATGGGGAGATTGATAAATATGTTCAACATAGGATAAAAGCGAATTGACTTAAGTAGAGAATTGTTTCTGAAGTGCTTTGTGACAAGCGAATGCCAATAAAATTGAATGGTAGATTTTACAGGATAAAGATTAGACTAGCAATGACCTATGGGGCAAAATGTTGGATAATCAAAAAGCAACATATCTATAAAATGGTGGTAGAGATGAAAATGTTAAGGTGAATGTGTAGTAAAACAATGAAAGATAAAATTAGAAATAAGAGCTTATAAGAGCATTTATGGATAGCATCAATAGGAGATAAGAGTAGAAAAACCTGTTTGAGATGGTTTGAATATGTTAAACATAGGTCAGTGATGGAGCCAGTGAGAAAAGGTTTGGCTATATAGGTGGATAGTCCACCATGGGGAAGGGGTAAACTGAAGAAGGGGTGGATGGAGGAAATAAAATTAGATATGAAAAAGCTTAACTTATTTAGGGATTTGGCTTATAATAGGTCGGTTTGGAGAAACAGAATTCATATAGGAGATCCCAACATAGTTTAAACAAGGCTTAGATGATGAATTTTTGAAAAATTTATCATATCTAGGTTCAAAAAATGTCTTGTACATTAGCATTGTGAAAACAGTGAATTAATAAAAGTCAACAACTATCAGGACGATTGAGTTGTTAGCTGGCAAATAATAAACAAGCTATATGGTACTCACAGTTAAATATCCAAATAGCTATTAGGGAGAAAAGAGCAAGGTATTAAAGGTTATGCAATGCTTAGAGTGACAAGAATACAAACATAGACTCAAAAAAGACAATCTTCCTCACTAGGCTTGCTATGAATCCCTTTTCTAATATTTTTACCCAGTACACCACACATCCTAATGGCTTGTACTACTTTCTTTAGGTTTAGAAACCTAAGGCTCCGATACCTATATTGCACGAATACTTCAAAAGGGGCAACATATCGTGTCGTGTTGTATCTGATGCTTCACTTTTTATGTGTAAAATCCGTGTCCATGCCATGTGCATAGCGTGTCCATGCCGTATCTAGGCATCATAGTCCGATACCATTTGTAACGACTGAAAACCTAGCGGCCTTGTATTTTGTGCCAATATTTTTTAAATAATTTAAAACAAGAGCATGGGTCAAATCCATATAATGCAAAATTGAAAGCATAACTACTATTTCTAATAGAAATATATTTTGCAGGACTAAATCTCCAATCCAAAGCTACTAGTGAAATCCATAATACAACATGTAACACTTGCGCTCCCATCACATCCCTAAATAATCCAAGCAAGTACTCATTCAACATTATCACTCTTAATGAACATTCATAAACTCTAGAAGCTCTAGCTAAGTAAATAACCAATCTCCACAACTACAGCTTTTAGATTAAGCAAAATAACAGCAGACATTTAACAATAGTCAAGAAATAAGAGCAATAATTCACAGATTAGGACATTTGGTTAGATTCAAAGTACATGTTCGAAGTTCAACCACATTAAGAAATTCTATTCATTGGTTCAAAGATGTCGCTAAAAAAAATTTAGGAATCACAAATTCACACATCTAAGACATTAGGTACATCTTGTCCGCATGTTCTTTTCTTTTAATGCCCCTTGGCTAGGCAACATCCCACCATCGACATGAATTTGATCCTGGAAGACCCTTTGCAATACTCCGCAGGAAACACCAGTCAAGTGCATAGAACCAGGCCAGTTGTCTCTTTAAATGATGGGGCAACAGAAGATTCCACCTTCCATGCCTAAATGGCTTGATAGCATCCACTACCCAATTGCCCGATTCTCCTAGATAGTGCTTTAGACAACGGATTGTGGATTCATCTCAATCGATTTAAAATCAAACCGACTATGACACTCAAGAACATGACACTAATGCTATGCCTGAATGGCTTGAGAGTATCCACTACCCAATTGCCAGATTCTCCTGGATAGTGCTTTAGATAACAAATTATGGATTCATCTCAATTGATTCAAAATCAACCTGACTCTCAAGCACATAACACTAAATAAGTTCAAAAATCATATAGCGATGCTTGAATTCAATCCATGATAATTCCAAATTCTCACAAGATTAATTCATTATTGGAATCATTCTTTGTATACCAACAAACAAGGACAAGAGGAAAAAAAATGTATCAATAAATATTGTACAAATCCCTGGAGGATCTCATATCTATTGCAGGTTCTTAGAAGCAAACTGAGACATCCATTACATTTCCCAATTAATTACACCAGCTAGTTGACTTAACACACAACAACCTACAATCAAGTAATGAATAAATTATATCCTAAGTTAATCCAATCAACTCATAAGCGACACCATATATCAATTAGCATCTAGTAACTAGAGTTAAAACCAAATCCTATAATAGGCCTAACCATAATCATCAAAAGTAGGAACTAGGGCAGAAATTGGATTAGATCCAATCCCTTCAAACCAATCCATACAATGTCTCCAGTTGGATCAGCCAGCCCTAATAACCTACAATTGTGTTTCAGCTATTCCGAATTGTTCTGGCATGCTGAAAGGACCACTATTATGGGAAACCTTATTCTAATTACAACCCATTAAATAAAATTAAAACTTTAATTACATATAATTAATGAATAAAAATCCTAAATCTAGTTAGGCACTAC
Source organism: Sextonia rubra (assembly GCA_037013555.1). NCBI lineage: Eukaryota > Viridiplantae > Streptophyta > Magnoliopsida > Laurales > Lauraceae > Sextonia > Sextonia rubra. The sequence continues at coordinate 132,687,274 of JASUAD010000001.1, forward strand.
GCACGTGGCCATTGAGTCAATCCTGCATCAATGGGCCATGTGAGACCTGAGATAACGCTCTTGCAGGCTGCAAGGTTCTGGGGTTGGCACTGTTTTGGGGAACTTCCTGGATTTCAAATTTTCTTTCAAATAAGTTGTCGTTCTCTTTCACTGGGGATAATAAATTATGTTAAGTAGTGATTGGAAGCAGAGATTATGGGATTGAATGCTTCCATTTAGGGGATTAGGCTTTATAAGCATTGTGTGAGGTTTGAATGTCAATGGCATGCATACTGCACTGTTTTTTTACCATTCACTGAGGTTCTACGCCTAACCCTGGATGCTCTCTATATGTTCTCTTATCATCTTTCTTTGATTCTGAGTACTTGTGACAAAGATCCACACAAGTAATGTGGTTTGACTGATCCAGCTCTTGTCTTTGGAAAAACCCATCAATCGTGCAACTGTCCTACTTACATAGACATTGCAGTTTCTTTTTCTTTTCTTCTTTTTTTACAGTTCATGTACTATCATCGATATCCGTGACTGCATCAGCAATTGACCCCAATAACAGGGATCAGAGTGTCATCATTCCATTGAAGTCCAGTTCAGCAACCCAATTTCCATGCCAACATTGAGATTGCCACGATAAATAGGCTCAACAAAGAGATAATGAATGCTTAATTGTTGTACAAGCTAATTTAACCAGACAAGCCGTCAAAACTGAGTGATTCCTTAGATACAGAGCAACATGGGCTTGTGCTTCAATTTCCAAGAGAGAGAAGCAACACGGACTTGTGATGTCCCAACTTTACCGAGACAAGAAATTGCCAAGAATAAGGGCTGTCACTATGAATGCAGGACTAGCATACAACAAAATTTAACATTCCATTCAAGAGGTTATTCAAACTTTCTCATCAGACAAAATTTAACATTCCATTCAAGAGGTTATTCAAACTTTCTCATCAGAACCAAACACATTAAGGGCCTACTTGTGTCCATAGAATACACAGGAAAATAAATAGAGGAACTCAAGGTCAAATGAAGGAACGGGAGCACTATGTAATGGTCATTCATAGATATCCACAATTGATTCTTCATTTTTAACCACTTACAGAAAAACAAGTCTTAGAAATCCTAGGAATTCAAAAACATGAAATAAACAGGACCTGAAGTATTTTAGAAGCAAATGTTACTTGACTAACAGAAGATATCCATGAGAAAAGCACACCACTTTGACTCAAAAAAGTGGCACATAACCCTTAATGTTCATTAGTCAAATGCTAACGCATTGAAACGGCTGAGATAAGGAAGTATAAATTGCATTTTAAAAAATCCATAAAGCTCTTCCCTCCTTCGTTTAGATCCCACACTAACTCATTTCTTCTTTTTTTTTTTTGTCTTGATTTGTCTGTATTTTCATTTCCGCATTCCTTATCATTCTAACTGACTTTGCACTAAAGTACCCCTTACACATGTAGGACCATTCAGAATTTTTACTAATAGAAAGAGAAAGTGAATAGATAATGTGCTGAAATAATAAAATTCCATGAAATCACTCATCAAACACAGGACCATCAGAAATAACCCATGCATGAACATACACAAGCACACAGGAGAATAACCAGATTTAATAGAATCAAACAAATTCTTACAGATCTTAACCCAACTCCCTCCAATACCTGAAGATTCAAAAAACAAAGCAATCCACAACATTTCAAATCAGGCCCTAACTCTTTTACAGAATATTTACACAAAATCCATAGATAAAAGCACATACAAATATAGGCGAAACCCTATCCATAGGTTTTTCAATTTCTACCTAAAATACAAAACTTTAAATGACAATTTCTTTGCAGATATGGAAATTTGGAAACCAGGGAAGTGTGAATAGATCCAGCACCTAAAGAAATAGTCATGAGGTAGTAAAATGAATCCAAGAAGTGAAGAGGAAAGTGATGCAAGACAAACCCGTGGTCCCCCGTGTCGACCCGGCTTTGAGCCCAGCCCACCTATCTTAGTCTACTTAGGATTTTATTTTCTTATTTACGTTTTAAGTTGTGAGTTGTGGATGACCCATCAAGAGGTAGGGGTAGGCTTATTAATTCAGTTTCAAGAATTTTAACTTATTGAAGGATTTGGCTCAAAATAGAACAGAATGGAGAAACAGAATTCATGTAGTGGACCCCAACATGGTTGGGATAAGGCTTTGATGATGATGATGATGATATTTATGTTTTAATTTGTGGATGTTTTAATCCTAGCTATTAGTGTATTTCAATGGTCCAGTTGAGTTTCAGGTTTTATTCTTTTTTATATAAGTGATGTAAAGCCTTTTAGCTCCTCAGCTAGAGTTATTGATGATTAATGAAGGCTTTGGGATCTTCTCCAAGTCTTCTTGGAGTTGTCCTCCAAATCTCTAATGCCTCTAGATCAGAATTTGGTGAGAGCTCAATCTTTAACGCCTCCTGATTAGAGTTTGGTGAGAGTACAATCTTTTCCTCTATCTTCATCTTCTACCTTGCCCCGCCCCTCATCATCTCCTCCGTTTCGCATTAGAAAGATCTGGCAGAGAAGGAAAATCAACGAAATTCTTACAAAATGGACACATTGCTGTGGGTGAAGGAACCCTAGCAATGAATAGTCAGGACAGAAGAATCATCAAATTTCATGGAGAGGATGCTTGGTTTGACCAACAAGGAAACCCTACCGAGTGCTATGATCGAAAACCATGGAAATTTTCCATTCCCTTCCATTTTCTGGAGGAATAATACATTATATAGATGGGTTGGATTTTCTGCTGAAAAGGGAGTCCGAAGCCCACACTCCCCATAGGAAGCAAAAATCTTTGTTTGACTTTTCTGTATAATATGATTAAGTTTTCACCGGAAAAATGGTAACATAACATGTCCGAGAATGAATGGTATAGAAGAATTATAGGCCGGATGCAGTCGGTGCTTTATATGACATCAGAAATGAGGAAAACAACATCAATATTGCATAGAACTAGCACATCCCTGCACTTAGAAACATACTTCAATCTCACACAGCTACAGCCTGTAGCCCCATTATGTCCATCTTAACCATTCCTAACAGAAAAGCTCTTTGAGCAGTTTATACAGCTTTTCCTCTACAAGTCCAAAGCCCCTCTATGCAATGGATTCGTTTCTTCAAAACTAGATAAAAGCAACGGAGAAATTCAGCACACATTTCTATGTTCTTTTTGTCTCACACTAGAAATATATCAAGGAACCCACAGTAAGACTTAAAATTCAACAAGACAGCGATGGGCATTCCATAGAAAAAGAAAAAATAGATAGAAAGAAGAAGAATAATAGATTTTTCTTATGTTGAATTAGTTAAAAAGGTTTAGAATAGAATTTTCTTATGTTGAATCAATTGATTAGAAGAAAGAACAAACTTTAAAACATTAAAGAGGCATTCTGTAAGAGATAGCCTACTCTTTTGCCTTCATATTTCTTCATGCATGATATCATTTTAAAGGAAGCATGCTTGAAACTAAAATCAACTTCAAGAGCAATACCTAAGCTTGCGCAAATTGATTGAAATCTTCTTGCAGGTAGATCAGCCACATTCAATGTACCTGAGTAGATAGAAGTTGCATAAGAAAACAGATGCAATAAGAGAGTTTTTTAAATATATATAAAGATAAATGGAGAGACAAAGCTAGAAGTAGAAAGACTAACCATCAATCTCTAGGTCAACAAGCTTGTCCTTTCTCCAACTCCAAGTCGCCTACAATAACATGAGGGATGTTTTGTATCTTATCCCAATCCTTGCCTGTATTACTCCCACACCGTTGTTCTAATATAGGACACTCAAAGATGGATAAGAATTTGAGTGTAGTGAGGCTTTTTAGCTCTTCTGGCAAGCATGCCACATGAGGGCAATCTTCAATGGATAGATCTCTAAGTGACATCAGACTTCCAAACTTCTCTAGGAGACTATTCAAACTTGGGCAATTCATTAATTTAAGAACTTGGAGGCTGGTAAGGAAAGACAACTCAATGGGCAAAGCTCCCGACCTATTGCACCCTTTTATTTTCAGCTTTTGAATAGAAGAGATGTGACGAAGCCCTCTAGTTAAAGAGATTAGTGCATCAAAAGAATCAACGGTCAGTTCACGAAGAGAGGTCAAGCGTCTCATCTCATCCTCACGTGGAAATGACAGAAGATCACATTTCATTAAGCTCAAACACCATAAATTTGTGAGTTTTTGCAGTCCCATGTGTACTTTAAGCCCCAAGCAATCCCTGATTTTCAATGATTGCAACATCTCTCCACATGGAGTAGAGAGAGTATTAGAATCCCCAAAATATGGAAAGCATGTTACTTCGGTCAGCATTGGGCAATTGCAAATTTTCAACCTGATAAGCCTAAGGAAAACCTGCCCACTCCTCCCTCCGGACCATGTTTTCAATTTCTCCATGCCGCTGATAGTAAGTTCTTCTAATGATGCAAACCGTCGAGAGGGATCATTGCCATAGAACTCATCACCAATATATTCCACATTCTTCAATCTAAACATTTCTAGAACTTTGAGCAAGGGTAGCAGGCCAAGCGGTGGCAACTGATGCAAACTCCAACACTCAGATAAGTTGATTTTCTCTAACTTAGTGAAAGTTGGGTTTGTCATCCAACTCGGAAAACAGATGCCCTCATAGTTTGATATACTCAACAACTCCAGATTTCTATGTGGTTGGAGGCCTTGGAGCACCTTCTCTTCAACTTCTACTTCATCACTTCCCAAGTTCTTAGCATTATTGGCCCAATCCAGTATAAGAGAAGTAAGATTTGACTTATTGATGAGATTAGCAAGCTGAGCATCAACTGGATCTGTTATATTCTCAAGATTCTCGATTCTCAGCCTTCCTCTAATGTTTAAATCTTTCAACTCCCTAATTGCACTACACCCAATTTTCTTGCCCACTACGAAACGAGTCAATTCTTGGAGACTTGTTAACTCTGCCATCTGTGGAGGCATGTGATCTAGTGCCCAGCAACCTCTTATGTCTAAATATCTGAGGTTGGTCAAGCGCCTCATGTTAATGGGCAGCTGAGATAGATTTTGACACTTTATTAGTATAAGAGACTGGACATAGAAAAGGCTAGTCAAAGATTCAGGTAAGGTTTTAATATTAGAGCCACTGAGGTCTATGTACCTTACATGTTGAAGCGACCTCAACAGTTGGTTAATGGCAGGCTCTTCAAAAGTATTTAAATCTATTGCCCGGGCAGAAGCAAACTGTCCCACGTCAGCAGCCAAATTCAGCAAATTGCCAAAATTGATGAATGTACGCAGCCCTTTGGCTTTGGATAGGGAGGCATGAAGCATTTCTGCTGATGTTAACTGAAAAGAAACATGGCAAAGCCTTTTGGAAATCTCCACTGATCTGCCTTCTTCAAAAACACAGCATTCGTTTCTCATAATAGATCGTGCTAGATCATGCACAAGATCATGCATTTTGAAGACAGTGATCATATTCATTAACGAAATCCTTTTTTCATAAAAACCGTCTGATTTTGTAGCAACTTCTTGGAAGAAATACTTCGTGACTAGTTCATCGAAAATCTTACTGCCAATGTCCTCTAACTGCCTCCCACTTTTCAAAGGAATAAAACCATTTGCCATCCATAACCTGATAAGTTTGTTCTTTTCAATTTGATAGCCTTTCTGAAAAATAGCGCAAAACGCAAAACATTGCTTTACATGTGGTTGTAGATGGTTATAGCTAAACCTCAAGGCAGGAAGTATCCCACTATCGCTTGCTGTTTTCCAAATTTCACTGTCTCTGATGGAAGCCCATTTTTCTTCACTTTTCACAAAATACAAAAGACCTCCTAGGGTTAGGACCGCAAGCAGATTGCCATTGCATTTCTTCAGAATCTCACTCCCAATCGCCACCAAGTTTGGATATTGTGTGACTTGCTCTCTTGGACATCCAAACGCTGCCGTATAAAAAATAGATTGGCAGTGATCATCTGACAAACCCTTTAAAACAATTGGGTCAACTGTGCTCATCATGGACGCAGCGATTTGAAGGCGAGTGGTTACAACAATTCTACTTCCTCTTCCCCCGTGTACCAATAGTGTTTTAATTCTTTTCCACTTGAAAGCATTTTCATTCCAAACATCGTCCAATACAAGCAGAAACCTCTTATCACTCAGCTCTTTAAGAAAGAGTTGCTGTAATTTCCCTTCATCCGAGACTCTTGGAATATCCCCTGTTGCTCCATAAATGATATCATTTAGAACCCTTAAAAAATCAAAATCATCGGACACATATACCCACATTTTCATCTGAAAATGATTCTGCACTTGTTCATCATTGTAGGCAAGCTGAGCGAGCGTTGTTTTGCCAATACCTCCCATGCCCGCAATTGAAATGACAGAAACAGAAGAATTTGATGACAGAAGAAAATCTAACAGCTTCCTTTTCTCTTCTTCTCTTCCAACTACCTCAGATTTGACTACCATTGATGAGCTCTGCCTCTCCTTCCTAAACTCGCTCTGCCGGTTCATCACTGCCTTTATCAATTCAAATTTTTCACACTCCTCCTTAATGGCTTGGAGCCTATCGTTGAGCACTTTCAGTGTCAAGGTCATTTTTGTATGATATAAAATTGAGCGTGGCTTCTTTTGAGGAGGCAAGCTCCTCCTCTGATCTTCGATGTCATACTCTTCCAATAAGTCCTCAGCGTAGTACGCAGCTTCTTTGATCATTTCCAGTAATTCCATCACCTTTCGATCTATCACCGGGCACCGTTCTGCTATTTCAATGAAACCACAAATTTCCCATAGGAAACGCTTAGTCCTCCACAACTCCCTCTCATCGATCAATAAATCTGAAAAGTAGGAGAGAAACTCCTCCCATACTTCTCCAAGGCATTTTAAAGCATTCATTTTTTTTTGCTCCTGCTTCCAACTTTTCCGAGGCACTGCAAGAAAGACACAAGGCCTCACGGTTAAAACGTCAAGGTTATTGGGCGGCACCGAAAAAATGTCCAAAATATAAAATATCAGTTGTACAAGGCAATCAAAAAAAAAAAAAAAGATGAGATTGTAAAGCAATTACGATTGGCAGACTGTTACGAACCTGAAACTCCTCTCCGACAAATCCAAGGAGAGTTTCGGCAGTGAAATCTTCGTCGTAGAGAAGAGAAGGAAATGAGAGCGTAAGAGTAGCTTCGATTGGGGATTTGGAACGGCGAGAGCAAGGAAAGCGAAATAAAAAGAGAGGGTTTTGTTGAGACTAATTCACAATGGTTTTTATAGTAAACGTAGAGACGTTTCTTCACGCGCCCACTCTTTCCATTTTCGGTTGCAAAGGTGAGCTGTACACGAACCGTCGCTGAAATCAGGCCATCCAATGATAGGGCCACGTGATCCTTGGATTCGGCGAAATGGTGATATGGGTTAGCCATCCGATATCTTCATCAAAGGCACCGAATCCAATCAGATGGCAATCCACGAAAAAAAATGAACAGCAAACATGCATTCCAGAAAAAACCTAAGAAAGAGAACCAGACAAAAGAAGAAGAAAAAGGAAATCAAAAGACAGAAATACCAAATTCGGACTCCAATATCAAGGTCGGACTCCAAGATTTGGATTGCAAGAGGAAAAATCAAAGAAAATGGAGGAAGAAACCCGATGAGAGATGGGATTTCGAAGCAGACTTGGAAAAGAATGAGATCTAACCGTTGAATCAAAATGAATACGTGGCGCAAGTAAATCTTGTTGTTGGGAGATGCCGTGGTTGATCTTGTGTGGGCTCCAAGTACTTATTTTAAGAAGAAAAGAAAATGTCGCTGAAAAGCTCCATGTTTATGTTTAAATGGAAGGCCCATATAGAAGTTAAATCCAACCAATGAGTCTATACAAAAAGCCCATTTCTAAGGACCGATTTTCAAATCAAACCAATTTACTTAACTAGCCCGGAGAGTTAAAGGCTGAAATTCTACTAAAGATTCTTGTTAGTCTACGTCTTTTTGTATAAAATCTTAGAGTAAAGCTAACAATTAAAAGGCATCTAGTTAATTGAATTCGTAGCAGGCAACAATAGGCAGTTATTGTAGAGTGATTCTTCACAAGAAGTTGACGCTATAGAGTCATGCGGATGTCTATTAATAGCTATCATTGACAAAAGGGACAGATGACATAATTTTTTTTTCTTTTTTTATCAATGGCAAAAGAACTAGATGACTTTCTTTTTTTTTACATTAAAAGGATTAACACAATTTGCACCAACCAATGCTCAAAGTGTGGGGATAAAAATAATAAGTAGCAGAGTCAGGATTTTCTCTTAACAAAGAATTTTATAATTATACTCCAAAAATGTTTAAAAGTATGACTTTCGATTGCTCTTTTATCCAATAACATTTTAAAAAATGGGTATAAAAGACTAGTGCAAAATTGTAAATTGCGTAATTTTTAGTATTTGTTTGCTATGTTAGGAAACTTGTCGGTAGTAATATTTTTTAACTTAAAGATCCTTGGATATGTGTGTGAAACCAATGTCAACATCACTCGGCCATGAGTGTGTTGGCTATGTTTTTTAACATTTTTACATATAAGTACATGGTTGTAATTAAAGAATGCAAATAAATAATTTTTAAGATCATAATATGAGGTTGACATTGATAAAAGGCCATGATCTTTGTCCCATTGTTTAGAACTTAAATCGTTCTAAAACTTATATAAAATCACAAACTATGATGGAACCTTTGTTTTGTAATTAGTACCAAAAAAAACTTTTAAGCATCTCTATTTATAGTAGGTCACGTTAAATTTCTTAATTGCGAATTAAATTAGATCGAACTTAATCCAAAATATGGATTAAAACGTTATAAACTCGGATTTTGATAGTAAATGAACTGAGCCATGCCGATTATGAATTTCAAATTTTGGAAGGATTTGGATTCTAGGTTCAATAATGGGCAAGAAAAAATAAAAAGAACAAAAATCACATCACAATGCATATCTTATTGATGATTTGATGAGTTGTCTTTTATGAAAGCATAAGCCTAAAATCCCTTTACGTGTTTTAAAAGTTCAATTACTTTACTGAGAGGAAGAGGAAAAGAAGATTGTTCAAGGACAAACAAGAGAGAAAGGAAATTTAAGGATGGGCAAAAGGATATAATCAAAATCTATCCTTAAATTATCTTTCCCCTATTTTAAAACAAAGGAAAAAGTTGAGAGGGGACAACCGTATGTGGCTCCGGCCCTAAACATAATATAATATGAGTAAAATTAAAAAGTATTGGATATAAATTTTCAAAGTTAGGAATTTATTTTACTTAAAGCATGTGATTTATTATCCTAAACTCTTGATCAATGTTTAATTATTCTTCACCATTAAGAATGGTTTCACAGCCAATCTAATTATCCAATCCATTTGGCTAGGTCTAGAACCCATGGATCTGATATATTTTCCATTGAGGGGGGTGGTTGGGTTTCCCTATGGGCTATCCATTTAGATGAACCATTAGGTGGCCCCTACTATGAGGTGTAGAAGGGTGTACATGTCCATAAGATCACATATAAACATAATGTATGTGTGTGTGGAAGTCTCAAAAGCTCCTACTTTGAAAAACTCCCATTTTTGTTCTTTTATGTTTTTAGGGCATGGAGCTCACCTTAAGTCAATCCAATCATTTCACACATACTTCTCCCCATGAATTAGTATATAAAGCCTAAATTTTGATACTCATCGAACTTTTACTCACCATTATATTGAGATCTCAAGAAAGTGATGCATCTAAAATCATTAAACTTTGGGCCCATGGATCAAGAGGTAGGATAGTCTAATGATGTTGAAACTTTTCATATGGGTAAATCTCGTCTAGATTATTTCATCGGGCAACATTCTATTATTGTCATACACCATAATGGGCTTAATTAGGAGGGGTGTTTTTTGAGAAGAAAAAACTACTTGGGAGTTTTTTAGCGCGCTCCTATATATATATATGAGAGATAATCCTGTACGAGCCTCCCTTACACATAGTGTAAAGGATGCTTGCAGTTGTCGAATCTGAAAATAGATCCAACGGTCTTGACTTACCTTATATAAGAGTGAAAAACAAGGAGAGAGGGACTTTCACAGTTTTGAGTGGGAGAGAACGTAATCGTATCGTGGGAGAGGAAACGGTGGGAGAGAAAACGCATCGTCTCCTTCATCGTCTCCTTCATCGCAGGCCTTCATCGTAGCATCTCTCTCACCCAACACCGGTGCAAGGTATGCCCTCTCTCACCCATCTCTGTCTCCCTCTCCCTCTCCCCCCTCTCTGTCTCTCTCCCCCTCGCCCCCACTCTCACCCCCACCCCCCTCTGTGTCTCTCTCTCTCTCTCGCCTCCTCTCTTTCTCACTCTCGTCCCCTCTTTGTCCCTCTCTCGCCCCCTCTGCATCTCTCTCACTCTCTCCCCATCTCACCCTCTCTCACCCCCTTCCGTGTCTCTCTCCCTGTCTCGTCCCCACTCTGTCTCTCTCTCTCCCTCTCTCACCTGCTTTCTGTGTCTCTCTCTCCCTCTCTCGCCCCTCTGCGTTTCTCTCACTCTCGCCCCCTCTCTCTCCCTCTCTCACCCCCCTCTGTGTCTCTCTCCCTGTTTTGTCCCCTCTTTGTCTCTCTCTCCTTCTCTCACCTGCCCTCTGTGTGTGTCTTTCTCTCCTTGTCTCGCCCCTTCTCTGTCTCTCTCACCCTCGCCCCCTCTTTCCCTATCTCACCCCCTCTGCATCTGTCTCACTCTCGCCCCATTTCTCTCCCTCTCTCACCCCCTCTGCATCTCTCTCACCCCCCTCTGCGCCTCTCTCACTCTCGCCCCCTCTCTCTCCCTCTCTCACCCCACTCTGCTTCTCTCTCACCCCCCCTCTGTGTCTCTCTCACCCCCCCTCTGTGTCTCTCTCCCTGTCTCGTCCCCTCTCTGTCTCTGTCTCTCCCTCTCATTTGCCCTCTGTGTGTCTGTCTCTCTCTCCTTGTCTCGCCCCCTCTCTGTCCCTCTCACCCCACCTCTCTATCTCTCTCACCCTTTCCCCCTCTCTTTCTCTATCTCCCCCGCTTCTCTCGTCCTCTCTCTCCCTCGTTTCTTTCTTTTCCCTCTCTCCCTCTCTGTTACTCTCTCTCTCTCTCACCCCCTGCATCTCTCCCCTGTTTCTTCATGAATTTCTGTTGTTATTTTTTACCAAATCTAGGTTAAGTTCATTATTGATTACACTAAGCAATAGTAAAATATATATATATTTTTTATAGAATCTCACGCGGCCATGGATGAAGATGAAATTGAGTGGAACTCTGCTCTATTGTCAAACACATCTCATCCTATGGATGACCCTCTTCCCCTCAGCTCAAGTGAATTCAATGCGGACTCTATTGGTCAGTGCATCACCCTTACATCTGAACATGCAATTCAATCACCTCATCCACATGGATCACTTCAGGTAACCCTTCAAGATTAAAACTTCTTATTTTCATATTGAAACCAGTTAAAATTGAAAATATTCTGTCACTAATTTACTCTTTTTTTTTCTATACTTTATTTATTTATTTTTATTTATTTATTTTGCATGTAATATGTTTGCGTGTTCTTTAATATCTTGGAAATTTTGAGAAGATGGAATCAACGGAATGTAACATGGTTCAATCATTCGTGCCCGAGGTTGATGGAGATAAGATTCCAACCGTAGGAATGTATTTCAATGATTTAGCGGAGGCTTTTACATTCTATAATACATATGCTAAATTTGCGGGTTTTAGCGTGAAAAAAGGTTTGGATAAAAAAAAAGGGTGAAGTAGTGTGGAAACAATATATGTGTTATAAAGAAGGGCAAAGGAAAGAAATACCAGGACAGGGTATTTATAGGCGTGTTTCATACAGACGGGAGGATTGTGGGGCTCAAATGTTAGTGAAAAAAATAGAAGTGGACATTGGGTGGTCACAAAATTCATTGCAGAACACACTCATGTGCTAGCTACTCTGCGAAAAGCTCATATGCTTCCATCGCACCGTAATGTCACTTCGGTGCATAGAAACATTATATATACATTAGATGCTAATAATATACCGACTGCAAACCAAATGGAAGTCTTTGAAGTGGAGGCAGGGAGTATGGGGGCTGTTGGTTTCATGGAAAGGGATGTTAGAAATGTGAAAAGAGACAAAAATAAAGAAAAGAAAGGACGGGATGGTCAGTTGTTATTTGAACATTTTCAAAATGTAAAAGAAATGAACCCGGGGTTTTGTTTTTCTATAAAAAAAGATTGGGGAGATCAAATAGAACATGTTTTTTGGGCTGATCAAAGTTTTCGATTGTCATACACTGTCTTCAGGGATGTAATTAGTTTTGACACTACATACAATACAAACAAATATGCTTTCATTTTTTGTGCTTTTTTAGGAATGAATCACCATAACCAAACAATTGTCTTCGGGTGTTCTTTTCTATCAAATGAGACGTATGAGGCATTTGAGTGGCTTTTTAAAACATGGTTGGAGGCCATGCCAACAGGTCTACCAGAATCAATTGTAACAGACCAGGATCTTGCAATTACGAAGGCTATTGCTTCCGTTATGCCCAATACACGCCATCGTTTCTGCATATGGCACATTAAGGATAAGTTGACAAAAAAGTTAGGTGGAATTGCAATTCATTCTCAAGAATTCAGGAATTGTTTTAAAAAAGTGACAGAGTCAGTCCGAACAGAAGAATTTGAATTGGGGTGGGAGCAAATGATTGAAAATTTTAATTTGGCTGATAATAAATGGTTATAAGAATTGTACAACATTCGTCATCAATGGGTACCTTGTTATTTGGAAAATGTGTTTTTTGGAGGAATGTCTACATCCCAAAGAAGTGAAAGTTTTAATGCCTTTATTAAACAATACAAAACGGAAAAGAGTGGTTTGTATGATTTTATTTTGCATTTTGAAAGAGCAATGTCCCGTATAAGATATCAAGAGTTAAAGGAGGAGCATGACAACATAAATAGCAAGCCAAAATTGAAGACAGATTTGCCAATGGAGGTTCAAATGTCTAACATATATATAAAAAACTTGTTTTACATGTTTCAAGATGAATTAGTATCAATGATATTATGCATCCCAAGGCTTTTAAAAGATAATGCAGTTGAGAGCATGTATTTAGTTTCATCTGTTCGCAATGATAAGGATATTCCTCGAACTGTGATTTTCAAGAAAGAATATAAGTTTGCTACGTGTTCTTGCCTATTATTTGAGTTTAGAGGAATTCAAGCTGTTTTGAAGCATGAGTTGATCTTCACATTGTCCAAAGAATATATATTGAAAAGATGGACTAGGCTTGCAAGGGAAGGGACTGATTATGACAAGTGTATGGTGAACCACAATGTTGCTAGCGGTGGCTCTTTGATTGCACGGTATGCCGAATTGTCTTATTGGGCTACAATTGCCATAAGTGAGGCATGTATGTCCGAGAGGACTAAAAAACATGCAATTAACATGCTTTTGGACGTAAAGAAAATGTGTCGTGATATGAATGGACTTCAACTAAATGGAGATTCCGACTCAAGCAAAAAGGGTAAATCACTTGTTGGTCCTATTGAATATCGGGAACCTCCACAAGTTCGAACAAAGGGCTGTCCTAAAAGAATTAAGTCCTCAAAAGAGAAAGCCCAAAAGAAATCACGACTTTGTCATGGATGTGGGAAGCGTGGTGTTTCACACGACAAGCGTAATTGTCCGGCTCTCTTGTCAAGGTATTTTATAAATAAATTTCAAAGTATTTTATAAATAAATTTCTTCATTTACATCTTATGATTATATAGAATGTTAATCGGATTCATTTACTTCTTTTTTAAATTTCAGTGACATCGTCCTTTCCGAGCATGGGTCTAAAGCGTTTGATGAAGATCAAGGTTCGAATAAGTCTACTTCTTTTAGAAACAATGACACTTCCTTATAGGTATGCATCTTCAACTCTCTTAGTAACTTTTTTTTTTCTTTGTATTAACATATCTTCATGGTATTAAACTTGAAGAGGCTAAACTTTTTTTTTTATTGTTTGTATCCTTTATGGCAGGTTTAACTTGAAGAAGTTAAATTAATTAAGGAACCAGTGGCCCTTTGTGAATCTTCATTGTTTTTGTTCAACTTCATTATGAATATTAATTCCCTTTTGGTTGGATGTCCAATTTTGGGTTTGGAAGTTAATTTGTAACATTTTGGGTTTGATGAGAATGTAAGACAAGGAATGGCTGGCTTGAATTTTGACTTTTCATTTATACTTTTGTTTTTTTATTGATGGAAATTTAATACATGGAATGGGTTTGATGACAATGTGATTTATCAATGAATGTGTATTAATCAATTGTAATTCAGGTTACTGGTTATATGAATCAATTGTGATTTTGGCTACAGGTGTCCATTTATAGATTGCAGGAACATTCTATTTACAGTGTTTTTTCATGTCTGGTCCTGTTTTATGCTTAAAAATGAACCAGTTGAGCATTGTTTGTTCTTGTCTCTTTCTTTCTTTTTTCCAGAATTGATAACTGGAAGCATGAACATATACGTCAATTCTTGAGGGATAAGGTGAAGTCTGGTGCATTGGCAAGCTAATGTTTCTCAGGACCAGTTTCTTTCTTTGCCCTAATTGTTGTTGGGTTCCTTCTCATATTTTGTTAACTTCCAGTGGTTAGATGATACTCAAACTAAATGATGAAATGAATTTAGGGGATAACATTGTGACTTTTCAACTCTACTTTTATTAGATGTGTTATACCTTGTGGTGCCCCTTTATTGTCACAACTCATAATGATGTGATTTCTGCTGGATCACTGGTTTATCCTTTTGTGGTCCTTATTTCAGTAGTGCTGGTTTATCTTTTTAGGTTTTTCCCTATTTTAGAAGTACCATTCGGCAAATGTCTATTGAATTTAGCTATAATGAGTAGCTGATGCTTTTTTTGCTTTCATTAACTGAATATAAACTGCCAAAGTATTGAGTCATGAGATGCAAAATGATTAAAGGAGATTTCTTGTGACAAAACCCTCTATTCAGATTGTTCATATGTGACCCTACTGTAGATGGGCTGCGAGGCTACCACATATATTTGGATCGTCCAATTACTGTCTTTTCAGGCTTATGATTATAGATTCAGATGGTGAATGGTATAAATTGGAGCCCTTTGATTGGACAGTGATGATCATTCAGTTGATTTTTCCTGGGCAGCAATCCAATCACAGTGGACCACCGTAATGGATGGGCTTGTGTACTGGGAGCTTTACCTTTAAATATGTTATAGTTTCCATCCTAGTCGTGAGATTGCATTGTCCCCTGACCCTGCTATTCACCAGTGGCATAAATTTTCCAATGAGACCCAGTCCCAAATTTCAAATTTTATACATTTTTTTTATAGGAACACTTGAATGTATGTGTACTGGATGCTGGAAGGTTTTAGTATGGAAAAATAAAATCAGCTTGGTCCAATGGACTGATCATCGTTTAGGAGCCCCTGAATATTTGTGTGCATATGCAGCATAAAATCTTGAGACCCATAAATAGGTAAAAAAAAATTTCTGATGATCCTAATCCTCTAGTAGTGGGCGTAAAAGCTCTGGTTATGTATGCATATACCCATTGAATTCAGGGGAGCTTTGAACAAATAGTCGAGGTGATCAATTAAAACTGGTTTTTATCCACACTAAGACCTTGCAATCCAATCTAACCCTGTGCATACAAATGTGCCCTAAAAAATGGATACTCCGTTTATTAAATTGTGGCCGGTTCTAACCTAGTAACACCCTAAAGCATGGATCATCAATCAAACACTCACATTGATACATTTGTCTCATTAGAGTTTCAAGCCCGAGTAACAAACACCCAACACAATGATAGCCGCTGAACATTCTCCCTCATTGTTAGGCATGGTAATCCCAAAATGCAGATATACGCCCTGCCACATACATTTTTACGTTATAATACATGCACCCTTTACAAAAGAAACAGATCCAATCGTTCAAAATGAGTGAATTTGCTTAAAGAGGAATGCAGGCTGATTCTGCTGCTTCCACTAGGTCTGGGCATTCTCAGCGATTTTGATCAATATGTGATCACCAATGCTTTCATGTTGGGAGGCAGGTGATTGTGGGTCATTTCATAATACAGTTAGCAGCAGCTGGAGAGCTTCAGGACCCCTTCTGAGTACAAATGGGAAGAAGGCAGGTGAGGTCGATACCACATCTTATATTTTACTTTGGAGTGTTTGTCATAATGGGTGCCCATAGATTTGCAACGTTGGTGCGGGCAATTGTTTGAGTCCATGTGACCGGCACAAGGCAAAGCCCTCGGCTTCTCAAATAAAAGTTCACAAGGAAACTCATTCCCTGAGGAGATAAATATTGTTTCGCCTACATTTGCAATGCTTGTCCGAATCATTTCACAAAAATAATAAAATGCAAACTTCTAACAAACTTCTCTCACATTTCTTGCATTGCTTTCTTAGAAGAGTTAACAAGAAAAAAGCACCAAATAACGTAAGACAAAAACATGAGCTAGAAACTTGAGGGGAAGAGAGTGCCTTTGCTCAGGCATTCTTTATGTGGATTCAGCTTGATAGAAGCTTAAGGAATCAAGTGAGGCAATTTAAAACAAAAAAAATTTTCACAACTTTATCTCCCATCTCTTTTTTCTTTGAAAAAACAGACTCTCGGTTTTTGCAGCAACAGTGAGGATGTAGATTATATGATGTTGTGAACACTAGGGCAAATAGAAATCTGAACTCCACCAAAGACTTTTGGAGGAAGCAATGAACGTTAAGTGATTTATTCACTTCATAAACCTGGGAATTTGGCATCATTATGAAGGGTGGATCTGACATTGCAAAATAATAATTAAAGAAATTCCTTCAACCTGAAGAAAGAAAAACTTGCAAAAGGAAAGAAAAAAAAAACATCCATTCATTCATTCATCCATACCTCCACTCAATTCATCCAATTCATCTGCATCCTCATTTTCAATTCATAAACATCTCCATTTCAAACAAATTTGTTACAAATTCACTTCCAAACCCAAAACATATTTCATCATGAAGGGTAGATCTCACAATGAAAAAAAAATTGCAAAAGAAAAGAATAAAAAAATCCATCCTTTACCCCATTCAATTAATCTGTTCCTTCATATTCAAATAAAAAACATCTCCATTTCAAACCAAGTTTTTACAAATTCAATCAGTTTAGCCTTCCTTTCCTCATATGTGAGCTCAACCAATTTTTTCATATTCAAATTTGAGAGGGGCCGAGACAGGGAGAGAGACAGGGAGAGAGAGGGAGAGAGAGACAGGGAGAGAGAGACAGAGAGATAGGTGAGAGAGGGAGAGAGAGACAAAGAGGGGACGAGACAGGGAGAGAGACACAGAGGGGGTGAGAGAGGGAGAGAGCGGGGGCGAGAGTGAGAGAGGCACAGAGGGGGGTGAGAGAGAGAGGGGGCGAGGGTGAGAGAGACGCAGAGGGGGTGAGAGAGGGAGAGAGAGACACAGAAAGCAGATGAGAGAGGGAGAGAGAGAGACAGAGAGGGGACGAGACAGGGAGAGAGACACGGAGGGGGGTGAGAGGGTGAGAAGGGGAGAGAGTGAGAGAGACGCAGAGGGGGCGAGAGAGGGACAGAGAGGGGACGAGAGTGAGAAAGAGAGGAGGCGAGAGAGAGAGAGACACAGAGGGGGGTGGGGGTGAGAGCGGGGGTGAGGGAGAGAGAGACAGAGAGGGGGAGAGGGAGAGGGATATAGAGATGGGTGAGAGAGGGCATACCTTGCACCGGCGTTGGGTGAGAGAGATGCTGCGATGAAGGCCAGCATGAAGGAGACGATGCGTTTTCTCTCCCACCATTTCCTCTCCCACGATACGATTACGTTCTCTCCCACTCAAAACTGTGAAAGTCCCTCTCTCCTTGTTTTTCACTCTTATATAAGGCAAGTCAAGACCATTGGATCTATTTTCAGATCCGACGGCTGCAAGCATCCCTTCCACTATGTGTAAGGGAGGCTTGTGCAGGATCATCTCTCTCTCTCTATATATATATGCATGCAAGTTTTAAAAGGCCTGCACATGGACAGGGCCACGTGAGCACCATTTTGGTTTCTTTTTTCTTTTTTACTAAAGCGTCATGTCAGCATTTCAGAAAATTACAAGTGGCATTGCCTTCCCTAAAATCTCTCCTTCTCTCCCCCACCCCTAAAATCACTTTCCTAAAATCTTATTATTTGTTTCTTTTCATTATCTTATTTTGGTTTCATAGATTTTATAAATTGATTTGACTGCTTATGGCATGCACTCGGTCATAAAACCATTACTAATTTTCACATTTGAGCTCTTGTGGCGAACTTAGTATGCATGATGGACATCTAGTATGCATAGATATTAACTAAATCCTTTGGCATAAGTAGGATTTATATATGGAATGTTAAGCAGGTAATTGTTAGTGTTCTGTACTATTACAAGATCATGAAAGTGCATAATAAGCACATGGCTTCCGCATATTTTTACCCATGCATAAGGATCTTCCGTACGTGTGAACGTAACAAAAAATTCCCTCGTAGTAGTCCGTATTTACTTTAGTACGATGGGAATTACTACGGGATATGCATGCCATGTCAATGGCCTAAGTTTTTACCGCAAGCTCAGGCTCGGGGCATGACAACAGCACATAAGGAAACCCCCTTGCATGCTAAATTATATCAGATCCATTGGGTCTACACCAATTTGAATTGAGTGAAACGTTGAATTGATCGTTAACTAGTTTTTAACGGTGAAAATTTGATCAAGAGGTTACAATAATAAAGCGTATATTTTAAGTAAAATAAATTCATAACTAGGAAATTTTATATCCAATGCCCAATTTTACTCATATTATATTATCTTTATTCCCACACTTTGAGCATTGGCTGGTGCAAACTTTGTCGATCCTTTTTTTTTTTTTTTGTCATATTTACTTTTTTGTCAATGATAAAGATAGGTGTATAATTTTAAAGATTTTTATTTTAAAAATACTAGTTTTTGTTATTGTTATTATTATTTTGTCATGAACACATGCCTCTTTCACTATTGGATGTATACATCTAGAAGCCACTTAATATAAGGGCCTCTTTATTTGCATAGATACTTAGGAATTGAATATGCAGGATTATGGTCAAATGGATATAAAAGGATGTGAGAGATGGAACCTTGTTTTCTTAGAGGTCAGTTCTAATTTGCGTAAAAATAGAAGCGGGAATAATTTCGAATGAATTTTCTCGAGTATTGACCATCTTGACCTTCCTAGCAGTCATCCATTGCTGGACAAAAATCAGTAAGGACTATGTTTTTCACTTGAGTACTTTTTTTTTCGAGGATTTTACAGAAAAAATTATCTTACGTGATCACTTGATCAAAAAGAAGATTTTAAATGTATATATACCAAAGTGGTTGGTATGTTTTTTATGTATTTAAAACAAGGGTCAAATTTAAGGCTTATTTGTACAGGTCTGTCTCAAATTCAAGGCTTATTTCTATAGGTCTACCCTAAATTCAACCCTAGTTTGTTTCTATGCAACCAAATGAAATCCTTTTTTCTTCACCTTTTCTCTTCCTCAAGCTTCGAAATCGTGTCTTTTTCTTTCCCAAGTGGCCGATCTTCCTCCATTTGTGTTTCCTTGGTCTCCTCAAGTGTCCTCAACTTGTTTAATTCATTCACTTGTGCAGATAAATGGTTTTTCCCCCCTTTTCAAGTTTTTTTTAATGATTTTTACGTTGTTTCTTGTGTGATTTTCTTCTTCCTCTAATTAGAATGGTTGTACTATTATGGACTTATGGGTTGAATTGGATTAGTATATTGCGTTTAATATCAAATTTTCTCTTAAAAAATGCTAGAGGAATCCTCAAATTTAATGTGTTCTGAGATGCTAGGGGCCATTAAAGTTCAACTTTTATTTCAATGAGATGAAAATTTCATCATCCTTGATTCAGGTAGTCTTCAGGAGGACACATGACTAACAAGGGGAGGGCGTTGCTCTTTATTTTTCTATTTTCTAGTTATGTTTGAGTGTTGTATCATGCGCTCCTAATAAAAACTTATCGTTGACTGAAGAAAGATGAAAATGAAGAAAAAAAAAGTGAATATCCTAAAACAGCGAATGAATGCACCTAAGACCCTCCTACAACACCATTGGAAACTTTGTTTTTAACCAGCACCGGAGAAAAGAGAAGATGAAGAAGAAAAAAGGGTTTTGTCCAGATTTATAAAAACAAGCCAGGGTTAACTCAAGGCAAGTCTGTACAAATAAGCCTAAAATTCGAGGTAAACCTGTACAGATAAGCTTCAAATTCGACTCCCGTTTGAAATGCATAAAAAGCATACCAAAGCAATTCCTTTAAAATCTTCTTTTCGGTAAAGTGGTCACTTAAGGTAATTTTCCTGTAAAATCATCTTTTCAAAAGTGGATTTGACTCAGCCAGCAGGATCGTCTTTCTGAACAGTGGCTTCATCATAGAAAGAAAAAAAGGGTTTGTCATGAGCCTCGTCTAGATAAGCCAATGCAATGTTCAAGCCCAACCTGTTCATTATAGACCAAACAATTATGACCAGAACTACCTCAGATTTGACTACCATTGATGAGCTCTGCCTCTCCTTCCTAAACTCGCTCTGCCGGTTCATCACTGCCTTTATCAATTCAAATTTATCACACTCCTCCTTAATGGCTTGGAGCCTATCGTTGAGCACTTTCAGTGTCAAGGTCATTTTTGTATGATATAAAATTGAGCGTGGCTTCTTTCGAGGAGGCAAGCTCCTCCTCTGATCTTCGATGTCATACTCTTCCAATAAGTCCTCAGCGTAGTACGCAGCTTCTTTGATCATTTCCAGTAATTCCATCACCTTTGGATCTATCACCGGGCACCGTTCTGCTATTTCAATGAAACCACAAATTTCCCATAGGAAACGCTTAGTCCTCCACAACTCCCTCTCATCGATCAATAAATCTGAAAAGTAGGAGAGAAACTCCTCCCATACTTCTCCAAGGCATTTTAAAGCATTCATTTTTTTTGGCTCCTGCTTCCAACTTTTCCGAGGCACTGCAAGAAAGACACAAGGCCTCACGGTTAAAACGTCAAGGTTATTGGGCGGCACCGAAAAAATGTCCAAAATATAAAATATCAGTTGTACAAGGCAATCAAAAAAAAAAAAAAAGATGAGATTGTAAAGCAATTACGATTGGCAGACTGTTACGAACCTGAAACTCCTCTCCGACAAATCCAAGGAGAGTTTCGGCAGTGAAATCTTCGTCGTAGAGAAGAGAAGGAAATGAGAGCGTAAGAGTAGCTTCGATTGGGGATTTGGAACGGCGAGAGCAAGGAAAGCGAAATAAAAAGAGAGGGTTTTGTTGAGACTAATTCACAATGGTTTTTATAGTAAACGTAGAGACGTTTCTTCACGCGCCCACTCTTTCCATTTTCGGTTGCAAAGGTGAGCTGTACACGAACCGTCGCTGAAATCAGGCCATCCAATGATAGGGCCACGTGATCCTTGGATTCGGCGAAATGGTGATATGGGTTAGCCATCCGATATCTTCATCAAAGGCACCGAATCCAATCAGATGGCAATCCACGAAAAAAAATGAACATCAGACATGCATTCCATAAAAAACCTGAGAAAGAGAACCAGACAAAAGAAGAAGAAAAAGGAAATCAAAAGACAGAAATACCAAATTCGGACTCCAAGATTTGGATTGCAAGAGGAATAATCAAAGAAAATGGAGGAAGAAACCCGATGAGAGATGGGATTTGGAAGCAGACTTGGAAAAGAATGAGATCTAACCGTTGAATCAAAATGAATACGTGGCGCAAGTAAATCTGGTTGTTGGGAGATACCGAAGTTGATCTGGTGTGGGATCCAAGTTTTTATTTTAAGAAGAAAAGAAAATGTCGCCGAAAAGCTCCATGTTTATGCTTAAATGGCAGGCCCATATAGAAGTTAAATCGAACCAATGAGTCTGGGGACCAATTTTCAAATCAAACCAATTCATTTTATTGGCCTCTTATCAGTCATGGTCTTAGTATACCACATTTAATCATTGGCTAAAGGATAGAGCCACCCTCGGGCCCAAATAACTTGACCAAAATCATTCCGTTCTCCACATAAGTCTCGGCTGAGCTATGGATTACCACAAATCTTTTGCCCCGCGGGACGCACTACCCAAGCACTGCATGGTCCATGGTCTAAAAAGCTTTAGCCTAGCCCATGGGACAACACTTTGTGTTTCCGAGTTTTTAGAGTTTTCCGAAGAAAAAAGACAAGTATAATTTTCCCAAGCTCCCGATTAGGTTGGGTCCTGCGCAATTGGAAGTGGGAATTGTATTGGAGTTGAAAGACCTAGATGAGACCCACTTAAGCTTGTTCACACGTGGACCAGCTCTATAAGTTACACTTAGGCTTGTTCCTTAGTGGTTCATCATCAGTCTGAGCCCACTTCCGCCAACTTTTGACCAATCTACTCTTGGCGCACTATATCTCCATCTTCCCTTCCGAACTGGTTGACGCCTATCTGAAGTTTGAAATATATATTTGGAAGACACTTAATATGGGCTTGCTTGTTTCCTTGGATACATGGTAACAATTGGTTTAGGGGTCATGGTTATAAAAGCTGGACTAATGAGGGAAACGTGGGGGATCGAAATATATATATATATTTATATGAAAAACATTAAAAAATAGCCCCTTTAAAAGGGAGCGTTTGTGCCCTCTTTGCAAAATCCAAAAAGAAACAAGAAATTTAATGCTCATGTGATTCTCTCTCTCCATATAATTAAATCCCTGTTCTCTCTCTTTTAAATCCCTATTTTTTTTCTTTTAAATTCCTATTTTTTCTCTTTTAAATCACTATTTTTTTCTTTTTCTTTAAATGATACCAACTTTCTCTCTCTCCAACCAGTAATTCATTAATTATCATTCCAAACATATCCTTTTTTCATTTGTTATTTGAAGAGGGCATTTGGATTAAAAAACGCCAAGGCGTTGTGTAGACATCCCTCATTATACATGAATCATGGTCAAATGGACAAAAGATCATTGAAGAGGTGAGGAATGAAGGATAGAAGGTAGTGACCTAGATTAAACTTTGACTTTGCTAGAATGTCAATTTGTAGGGTGATAACTAGACACTCATTTTTAAAAATTTTCATTTTCTTTCCAATAAAATGGGTGTCAATTCATGTTCATTTTTGGATAACCACCTTTTACTTGTTTTTATTTTTTATATATAATGAAATGTATTCTTTAGTTATAACCACTTTATATAAAAACAATACAAACTCTTAAAATTCCTAACAATTCAGGTCGCATGAAACAAGCCAATCAAAAGTTTATGCCTAAATCTCAAAAAAATTGTATATTCAAGAGACAATAAACATTGAGCCCCAGTGTAATGTCTTGTACCCTTGGAATTTATTTCACCTATTCTAAATATAATTTACTTTAATTAATTTTTATTTTAGTTAATTAGGGTTTGTTGGAATTATTTTAGCTTGATTTTGGGCTTTCGGCTACCGGGTAGAGGTTATAGTTCCGTTAGACCTTATTGTTCGACCCGACTAGATCAGGACCCATCTTGGACCCATTGTCGACCCGACACGATCCAGACCCATCTTGGGCCTATAGAACCCAATTAGCCCAAACCAGGCCCTTACTTATAATTGCCTCAAACCGTAGGCGTCTTTTTATGAAAACCAAAATTTAACCAAAAACCTAATTCCCTTTTAAAACACACGACAAACCAGGCCCACGCTTATAATCTCCTTTTTTCGTTTCTTCCTCACTCCCTCCATCCCACGATCGGCCAACCCAACCCAAGCCACCGGAACACCAGAGCTCCACCATCTTATTCTTCTTCTTCTTCATCTTCTTCATCGTCTTCTTCTTTAGGATTCGTTGTGCGACCGAAACAGAAAGCTAGGGTCATCTTCCTCTTTGTCAATCTTCACTCAGGGCAAGTGATTACCCATCTCTCATAGTGATTTACATGGTTTTCCTTAGTTCTATCTTGTTAGATGCATCCTATGCAATGCCCATTTAAAGTCTAAACAATGATGATAGGTTAGATGGTTGTGATGTTGATGATTTTGAATGAATATATGATTGAATGAAAGGAAGGAAGTGGGAGAATTGATGTTCTAATCTAGGAGGAAAAGGGGATGAAACCCCATTAAAAACCCTGATAAAATAAGGCACTTGCCTACTGCTAGCAGGAGGGTTCTTCACCTGTGGGGCTCGGGTGTGGGGGTGTTTGGGTGCATGGCATTCCCTGAGATGGGTTGAGGTCCAGGGAATTTTTGTGACGTTTGTGAATTCCGATGGGACCCGGTTTTGATATCTTTTCCTTCTACTCTATCTAAGTAAGGAACATAACTTTGGGTGGTCGTATTCTTACTGGCTTCATGGTTTGCACATGATGGTACAAACCATCCACACTTGGATGGGCTGTGCACCACCTTGGTTTTTCAAAGAAAATTTTTAACCTTACATCATCTTGGTTCGCATGGAATTATCATACACATGAATTATGGTCACAACGTTAGGAATATTTGTGGGTTTATTCCTTAATTATTGAGCTTCTTTTACATTATTGTATATATGTTAGAGATTGTACCAATGATTATATTGTTTTAGACCGTGTCATGGCATGGGTCGTGTGTTGTTTATGAAAGGGACACTCGTGTTGTGGATTATTCTATCAGAGTGATTCCCTCATCATATGGTATTATGGTTACTGTTATGGCCATCCCTTCACACTAACCTAGGCTGTGTTAGTCGAGCAATCATTAAGTCATATTTTGTGGGTCTTGGCATGGGAAGGGGCAGGGCTATGTGAGACAGTTATTTGATCTGGTCATTGGATGGTTGCAATCAGTACATAGATATACACTGTGATGCTTTACCGGACTTAGGGCCAAAGACAAGCCTATCACTTGTACACAGTTGGTTTCACTATGGTTTTCTAGCCAGGATGCTAGGCATCCGAAGACGGAATTGATCTATCGCATTGGACAAGATGCAAGACATCTGAAGATAGTATAAATCCCATACGGACATATGTTGATGCGATGCTCAACAAATTTATTGTTGTCCATTTGATGTAGAATTGGATTAGAGATTCGTTCTTTCCACTACGCATTACATTCCTTTACATATATTGTTTCATATATCTCATGATCTCATTATATTTATTCTCACGTTGTTAATATACATTATTATGAGTTATGTGTATTCCACCTGCCGCCGGTTGACTTTTTTTTTTCACTTGGTGCTTAGATACCGAACCTGGCTTTGCCGAGGAGTAGGCGGAGGGCGAAGCGCTTCAAGCGCCTTAGCCATTTGATGAACCCAAGTGAGGTGAAGAGCCGTCTAGTCACGCATAGAAGCGATTCACTTAGTTGCAATTTAATTTTAATAAATTTTATTTAGAGACTTTGCTTTTAGATGAACATTGCAATAAATTATTCATTCATTTTATTTGCAACTTTAAACCTTAAATATGATTTCTTAATATTCAAATCTAATGATTTATTGGCAGCACATGTTCACATATGCTTCCACAGGTATGTATGGATGCAAAATGCCTAAACTTTCCACGGACCTATGAGTAAATGATTGGGAGTCATTGGTTTTTATTTACATGAAAAGATTAAATTGACTCCTAATCTCATGTAACCCTAATCTCATTTTGGGGACGTGACCCCAAGTGTGCCCACAAGCTGAGCTGGATATAGCAAGTATGCAGTTAGCTTGTTGGAGTAAATCTTCATTGGTGGGAAAAAAAAACTTCCCTTTCAAATGTGCACTTTTCATAATCGTTCACCCCAGATATACGCAGGATTTGATCTCATGTTCGCATGTTTGGGTTTCAACCATAGTTCTGAACCATGAGAACTTGCTTGTTGGAAAAGCTGCTGGGCCTTGTTAACTAGGAGACCCGGTTAAGTCTTGATTAGGTCAAAAATCCTAAACTCAGATATGAATATGCAGAAAAACCGACACAGAAATATTTTCTTATAAATTTTCTCGAGTATTTACCATATTTTCACATGGTTCTGGCCGAGTCAACTTGTGCTAGCCAAAACTTGGTGAAATAGATTTGACTCGGCCCATCAAGATGGTTTTCCTGAACAGTGGCTTCAGATCAGACAGACGAATAGTGATGACCCGACTCTAAGCTTACTGACACTAGATTTGAGCCTTCATAGCCCCACTGTTCATTCATCTTGGCTAAGAATGAGTACCACATATATAGAGGCCCGAGAAATAATATCTATGCGGCATCGGCTACCATTACAAGCATTTTATAGGCGGACATGCATATGTTGGGCTAGTAGAAGTATGAAGTATCCATCGCTTTTTCTCCAAAGAAGGTGATGATGATCAGACTATATAGTATGAGGAAGAATGGTAGAGGAGTGCAGAATCCATGATCATGACCAATCACATTACATAATCTAGACTCGAAAATCATTTTGAACAAATATATCTTGTGCAAAAGCAACAAAGAAATTGCAAAAGGTTCTTCAAGCAAACAATCAAGTCAAAACTTATTGTGGGGTTTATCAGTTTGGGGATGACAACGCTTAGGTAGACTTTCAGATTGGGATGTCGATGCTTGGGTGAGGAATTACAAAAGAAAGATAATGGATTTGTAAAATAAAGATGAGGGCTTGCAGCCTAAGAAGAAAACTGAAATTCGACATTTGGATTTGTAGACGTCAGTAGAAGTAACTGAAATGTTGACTGATGCTACGAAAATGCATTTCAGGAATATTTGGATTTTCTATAAGAAAATTTAGTGGTCATGGCTTCATTGGTGTGAATAGGATCTGGAATAATAAGATTTGAAGAGGTTAGAGAAAATATCCAAGTAAGGGTGTGAAGAAATCTTAATTGAATTTAAGATTTTAAGACTTTATGACGTGGAAATGCCAAATTGGAAAAGAGAAATTTTAGGACCAGTCTGGATCATCTGTGAGTGATTTTCTGACGTAGGACTAAATGATACCAAATGCGAAAGCTTGATTTTTAATACGTATAAGTATATTATATAGCATAAAATCCCGTGCGATGCATAGATACTATCAAATGTCAATTGAATAATAAATTAAAATTAATACTTAAGTTAAAACCTAGTTAGTGTATTAAAATATAAAATTAGAATCCTTTTTGATAAGTGGAGTGATATTTCTGATTCTCTACCTGGCAAAAGGAATTCGCTCTAAACTCACTGAAACAAGATTTGAGCCTTCATTGACCCATCCATCTTGGCCCAGAATGAGTACCACATATAGAGAGACCATAGAAATAATATCTATGCGGCATCGGCTACCATTACAAGCATTTTGTAGGTCCAACATGCATATGTTGGGCTAGTACAAGTATGAAGTATCCATCCCTTTTTATCCAAAAAAGGTGATTATGATCAGACAATATAGTACGAGGAAGAGTGGAAGAGGAGTGTAGAATCGATGATCGTGACCAACTCACATTACATAATCCAGAGTCGAAAATCATTTTGAACAAATATATCTTATGCAAAAGCAACAATAAAATTGCAAAGGGTTCTTCAAGCAAACACTCAAAACAAAACTTACCGTAGGATTTCTTAGTTTGGGGATGACAACGTTTAGGCAGACATTCAGATTGGGATGTCAACGATGGGGTGAAGAATTGCAAAAGAAAGAAAATGGATTTGTGAAACAAAGATGAGGGCTTGGGGCCTAGGAAGAAAACCAAAATTGCACATGTGGATTTGTAGACGTCAGTAGAAGTAATTGAAATGTTGATTGATGCAAAGAAATTACTTTTGGGGAATATTTGAATTTTCTGTGAGAAAAAGGTTCTGAAAGCGACGGAGGTTTGCCAAGGAGAATACTCATCGAATGAAGGTAATGTGGCTTAGGACAAGGTGGAGGAGGTCAGCCAGGCCAGAGTCGACTTGAGGAGGAAGACGGAGGAGGACCGACTTCAGTCCTTCTGCAGTGACAATCCAAAGACGAATGAGAAATAAAGAGAGAAGAGATGAGAAAAAGGTTTAATACCTTGATGGCCAGTTCATCTTAAGAGTGGTGGTAGTCGGCGGTGGCAATTCTTCAAAGAGTCGAAAGAGATGAGAAGAGTTTGAGAGTGAGGGGCCATTGGGGATTTAGGGCAAAATCCATCGGATTGCATATAGAGTAACAATGAATTGTTGAGATTGAAAGTTGGATGATCAATGACCAGAATGTTGCATATAAAAATAAAAACATATATATATATATATATTCTATGTCAACAGTTCGGTTCGGTTTAAATCTGTCACCGAATCGTTACTAATGGATTATGATTTTTCAATCCATAACCAAAACATTAACGCTCAGTTTGGTTAAAAATCTGCAGATCAGATTGATTCTGTTCGGTTTTACGGATCGACGGATTTTTTGTACACCCCTAATTGCCAAGCAGTGCCTATGACCATTGATAATTATCTTAAATCTTCATAACTAAACCAATAACTCATTCATAATGCAATTGGATCGTTGTGAAGGTCTTTTTCTACAATGGTGGGGTCATCATCAATAAGCTTATGGATGTCATTCTACAAAGTGAATGAAAAATAAAATAAGAAATTGATGGGTTTCTTGATGGTTAGGCTGTTACATGATTTTCCTTATATAAAAATGAGAAATGTAGAATGTGTCTTTTTCTTCCAAACATATCCATCATCTTGAAAATTAATCTTATGGTGAGAATAATAAATTCAAGATAAAATCTCACTCTCATACTACACTGATAAAAATAAAGACTGAATAAAATATAAAAGAGAATGAACACTACATATAGAAGAAAATGAACACTGCATCTTACATTTAAAGAGGACAAACAAAGAAACAGCAACGACTAAGAGTAAGAATTCTTGCAAAATATATAATGTAACTGGTGTTGTGGAATTTATTTTCAAATCCAGTAACAACTGCAAGTGCACAGTTGTTTTGTTGAGACAATGGCAAATACAGGTTGATTCCACAGGGAGCATTTTTGAACTTTTAGTTAAAAATTTAAAATTTTTAACTAGAAGATTGATTTGAAATATAACTAAGAATATCAAAAACTGGATTCAATTAAAAGTAGTGAAAAATCAATGTAGAAAATAGATCAGAGCAACCAGAATCCACTAAGTTATTCAAAAATCTAATTTATGCAATTAATTTACTTTTTTTTTGTCTCAATTATTACTCAGATCTGAAACGAATCAATGTTTCTAATCTGAATGATTTAGCTATTGCAAAAACCAGTTCTTAATTAAGAAATACAAAATCAATACTTAAGACTTTTTCACCTCATAAAAGAATGAACATCCTAAGCATCACTTATCAAACTATGCATAGACTATCAAAGATGACTATAGATCTAAGTATAATCTATCAAAGTAAGTATAAGTGATCAAAATTTATTCATTACGAACATAAATCAGAGGTTTGTCTTTTCTATGAAGATAAATCTATTATTATCTTTTAAAATCACATTAAGAATAGACAATCAGAAAAGGGCAAAATAACAAACATAAATTAGAACATCAAAATACTTAGCTTAATCATTTACTTTGATCAAGAAGGCTAGCCAACCATTGTCAAGAACTCCAAGAATATTTTCATTAATATCAGTAAGTCTTAACAATGATTCTCTTAGAAATCAGCTCTTCTATGCCTAAATTTTGGTATATGGCTCCAGAAATACCTTAAAAAATAAAAATAGAAAATCATGGGGGAGGGAGAGAGAGAGAGAGATGGCTGGCCATCCAAGGTTGGTGGAGAAAATTGCATGTGTCGAAACTTCCCTCATTTATTCCTTTTATGGCTGTAGGTCTCTTACAGATTCATTGAACATGGACACCTTCTGCTACTTGTTGATAGAGTTTGCAACAATTGGGTTACCTAGTAGCCAAGTTAAGTAAGGATAAGGTTATCTTTACAGATAGAACTCATCTCTAACAAGGACATCTCCTTAATGGGGTCCCGCTTTGTATGTGAAACACAGGATCTTCAACGGTGTGGATTTAATTCCAATCTCGTCTAAAATCATACACGAAACTTTTTGGGTTCATAACTTTCTCATTTTAGATTTGATTTGCACAATCTTTAGTTCCACGAACATCTACTCTAGATAAGGTAGGCTACAATGCAGCACATAGCTGCTTTGTAATCCGGTGTTGAGTCAGCCATAAGAACCAGGGTTGTCTTGAGTTAGTCCTCCTCGACGACCCATTGTTGGGTGACGGTCGACTAAGACCACTTTTGCTTTTGAGTGAAGGCCTTCTTCTTGATTTTGCCAGATAATGCGGTGGCTAGAGATGGGGGATTGTACTTTTTGAGCATGGGAAGGGACTCAACTGGCATAGATTCTTTTGCTTATGGGTGATGAACAGGCAATGACAGGATATGAAACTCCTTTGTTACCATCTTTCGGCTATGTTTAACGCATTGTCTCGTTGGGCTAACAAGTATTGCCAATTTTTTGTGGCCTTGGGGACACGAACGGCGATCTTCTCTTTGCAAACTTCTTATTTCCCCTCAAAGATAGAGGGTAGAAGCGGTTGTCCTTGAGATGCACCAAGGCCTCCTACTGCGGCTTTTGTTTATTTGCCTTATGAGGTCTAGGCGACCACATCCTGTGTCTAGGGGTGGCGAATTTCAGTTGTTAACCCCTTCATCGACTGAGATCATAAAGGTCAACAGTAGATGTGCCCCTCTTCTTGTTGGAACGGGTGTGAATTTGTTCCTGTCTCCCTCCAAGTGTGGACAGGCCATTGACCAAGCCATGGGGCACAAAGGCTGGGGTAATGCCCTATTTTAGATTAGTCCATAAGCAGTCCTTTTTTTTCTTTTTATTATTATTTATGGAATAATAAATCACTATCCAAGCAATTAAAAATGTTTACAAGGCCAATGATCACTTTGAAACCAAATTTTAGCCATGGATCATCACCAATTATGAGATATTTACTAAAAAATGTGGATTATTTATATTATTTTTTAAAATTTGTGGGCTCCAAATACAAGATCCAAACCGCTAGATCTCTTTAGAAGGATGACCTTGGATATGGGGCAAATTTCAAGGCTTGATACATTGTATATATCAAGATATTTGTGAACAACTCTCAACCGTTGATTTAAAAAAGTCTATTCAAAATAGAACCTTGCATGAATGAACACATATTTTGATTCTAACCTTTTCTTTTATGGCTCTTTTTTTAATGAACCTATTTTGGAATGGCATCTATAAGAAAAAGAGTAGAGGTACAAATAAGCCCCAAATCATATTTCAAAACAGATTCTGTTTTTTCCTCATTTAGTTTTACAATCTATAAATGTTTTTATTTTCTTTTGCATTCATTCAATAAGCAATTGAAGGGGATATTATGGTTAATATTTTGATTGTGCCCTTACTGCGTGATAATGGATTTTAGAGTTCTAGTACGTTTTGATCTTTGTAAGCAACAGTGTATGTGGTAATTCGGTTTATGAATAAACAAGTTTTGGTATCTTTTTAGTGTTATTCCTAACTTTTTGCTCAAAACAGACTGTGCTGAGATCCATTTTTGTCGAAACTATTCTTTGCTGAACCTATTTGTTAACATTATAAAAGTTTTGCTCAAAGGGAAAGGAAGCAAGAGAATCATAGGATTTACAGCATTGGACCACCTTTTATTATTTATGAAGCTCTATTATTGTCATACATGTGACCCACTTGTAGAAATTATAATGCTGTATTCACCTTTAAAAATATAAAAATGAGCCATATTCATAGAATTTATAATGTAGGCTCACCTTTATAGGAATATAATGTGGGTCCATCTTTTTGTAAATGTAAATATGGTACTCACATATAGAAATTACGTGGTACACATATTTATAAGTATTAGATTTACAGGTAATCCGAGCGCAGGACAACCAAGTTGCCAGGTGAAAGTTCTTGCCACAGTGATTCTTATAACCTAGCGGATTGCCCAATATAGTGTTAACACCTCTCACAAAAGCATACATAGAAGACTGATAAAAGGAAAGCTTTACTAGTGGAGGCCGAAAAGGTCTAATTTTCCGTAAGTGCAGCTAACAAATTATATGGCGTAAATAACTGTTAACATGCTTGGCTCTTGTTGGCACGAAAATGAGTTACTAGGACTTGGCAAATGTGTTTCCATCAAATTGGCTAAATTTCAAGAATGCGAAGCTAGGGATCTCTTTCGATAGAAAATGATTGTGAACACTTGCACATGGACACATAGCGTCATGAAAACTGGAATCAGGAAGCATACATCGTGAATACTTGCACGTGGACACATAGGTCATAAAAACTGGAATCAGGAAGCATACTTTCGTCGACCTCTTTGGTCTTTAGGTTCACCGTATTTGAAAATTTTTTATTCTGCCCACAGCTCACCATCAGAACCGTCACCAAAGGCAGGGCTTCCCCCTCAATTTCACGGTTCACAAGGCGCAGGAGAATGCCCCACTTATGGTATCCCATAGATCTACAATACTTGAGAATAGTAGATCATTTAGTCTTTCAGCAAAAGAAAAAAAATAAGGGAAGAGAAAAAGGAAAACACATAGGGCTTTAAATCCCTTCTAGACCACATTTGTTGTTTTTGAACTGAGACCGATTTACATAAAACCTCCTCATTTGTGCATCATGGGGATTATGGACTTTCAGAAAGTTTAGAGCCTCTTCAGATATACCACCAATGTTACCATCATCGGTGTTCGCCACCATCTACTCAGTGACTCCAACCTTTCAGATTTATTTTAGCTTGTTCTAGCTCATACAGTAATGGGATCCTGGGTCCAGGACAAGACACATAAATGAGCCCCCCTTCATCCTTGATTCTGCTGTACCAATTCCACAGGCATTGTCCAATCGAGACATTGCACATGCAAACAAGAAAGTTTTCTCAGAAGCTCTTGAACCTGGTTCTGATAAAGTGATACAAATCAATATAATATTCGATCATTTCTGTGGCACTACAAAACAACATCAGAAAAATGCTAACTGCCAGGCTGTAATGCTTACAAAAACTATAGTAATTATTTTGTGTATATTTTAGTGTGTACATATCACTACTGTTAGCCAAAATCTATGTTCTATGTTCACTGACAGAATGAAGGGATATCATGGAACTTACTACTCAAACAAATCCAGCTCAACTGAATATTCCAGGAAGACAAATAACAGAACATGGAGGTGATGCGACTTCAAAAAGAACAATTTCTTCAGTTTTCAGGATCCAAGGATGGCTGATCTATCTTTTCAGACTCTTCATTTTGCTCCCTCGCCCTCTGGAACACTCAACTGCACCACAAGTAAAGCAGCAGTGGTAACACCTTTCTTTTCGCTTTCTTTCCTGGTGATTGAGAAACATTTTCAACCATTTCCATTAAGTATTTGTAGTCTAAAGAATAAAGATATGAAAAGAGCCAGGAAACACAGCTTCAGTCCTGTGGAAAAAGACAATTTCTGTGTAAAAAACATTGCATGGCGTCAAAATTATACCTGAAAGGATTTGCTAAATGCATCCCCATTATTATTATTGAAAACTCTCAATTCTTCTGGAACCAAGTTAAGTAACATCTACTACAACAATGCCAATAATTGTAGAACTTGAACTTGGGTCTGGATCTAAGTTCAGATCTCTAGCTTAAATTTAGTTATGGGGTGTATGATTTGCCCAACCTGGAGGTATTGGCCCTATAGGTAATTTGGGTCAGGTTTGTGCTATGATGCACAGATACTTCAAAATGGTCACGTATTGTGTCATATCATATCCGATACTTCATTTTTTATTTGTAAAATCTGTGTCTCTACCGTGTTTATAGCGTGTCCTTGCTGTATCCATATCGTGTCTAGGCATCATAAGGTCTGTGCACTATGAACCAACCTAAACCATACCCATGTTCTTTCCAAGTTATAATTGCTTACATGAAATAACTATCATCAACATCAAGGAAACTCTCAGCCAAAACCTCCCATTGAACTACACTTGATGTGGCTGGTGCTGAAGATCAAAGATTGAGCAGGCTCTGCCATTTGTTAGAGAACATGGGATCTGAGCCCTAGTGCGGAGGTTCCCTGTGGATTAAAGAAACCCAAAACAGCCCACAAATGCTAAGATACTACTCATAAGCGGCTGTTTTGTTATTCCAATACACCAGAGTGTACTTTGCAAATAAGATAAAAATTCAATTCAAATAACAGTGAAGGGGGGCTGAACAACTGGGCTGAATATTGCAGGACCCAATTGGGCCCAAATCTACTTAAGCTAACCACCCCCAGGTGCACCCAAGGGTCACAACCAAGGGGAAGTACCCACCTTCAAAATCAGTGGGCCATGTAGGGCCAAAATAATTCTCATGCATGGGTCTAGGGTCGACACTGGTTTGGGAAACTACTTGGGTTTCCTATTTGCTTTGAAATCACTTTGCTATTTTTCTTAGTTAGGATTTTAAATTATGTTACTAAGGCCTTTGCTTGTAATCTCTACACTTATTTCATAGAGCTATAAAAAAAAATAGAACCATGAGAAAAAGAGGCTAAAATCAAAAAATGCGTTAGGTATTGTAGGGATCTATTTTAAATAGACTGTTTGGTCCACCTCTATTTGCCTCTTAATAGATGGAGTATGCCTCTTATTAGAGGGGTAGTTATGCCTCTTATTAGAGGGGTAGTTATGTCAATAAGTAAAAAAAGAGAATACCATTTATATTAAAACAAACAAACAAACCCATTGATGGTTTCTTATGCCTGTTCTGCATTCAGGTGGTAGAGGAAATGGGAGCTATAGCCAGTACTCGGGTCCAAGTAGCCTACTCATATATTCTCATGGGCCATGATACATAACCATGCTTTTTCATGGGCTACGGTGAGCTTAAGCTAGCTGGCAGTGGGTCACTGTCGATCAGCTTTGCATTGTGAACATCAACTCCTCTCTGTGATCTGGAATCCATCTACGGGCAAGCATTCGGAAAAAGAGAATGGAAGCTCCTATTTATTGTTTATATGTTTGTATGTTTTCAGGGGGTGGCCATTTTTGTCTATGTCCGTATTGATGCATTGGCGCAGTCCTCCTTGCTTGGGCTGGCCTTGCCAACATGTGTGTGTGGCTAGAGTGGTGGTGGTACAAGTTAATGACAATGTTATGTGCGCTACTTGTAAATCCAAAGATGATCAATATCATAACCATGGGGATCTTGATCCAAACAACATTGTTGGTATATGTCTTCTCATCGTCTCTAAGATGATGTTAATTGGATTCATGAGGTGATGGGGACATCATACCCAATTCCCCCATCCCATACAAGGTTTATTAGAGAAGAAGGCATAGGGCAGTGGATCAAGCCATGATCTGGATGGACAATCAATATCCAAGCTTCGATCACGAGGAAAGCATAAAGCCACCGTTGGATTACCACCAAGAGTAGATGTGGCAGTTGTATTTTGGATGATAGTATTTGTGGAGAGAGGAAGGCCCCACATTGGAAAGTGTCACATGGGTTGAAAAAAAGATCTTTCAAAATTGAAGGATACCATGTTTTAATTTTTTTAAGAGTCTATGTTGAGGAGGAGCCCATGTTTTAAGTGCTCTAAGTTTTATGTGTTAAGCAAGAAAAAGGGGGGCCACCACAAGTGGAAATAAAAAAAAAAAAGACAACAAACAAAATGTACATCATGCACACAACTCCCAAAAAGGGATACCATAGCATCACACATGGATCCCAAGGGATCCATATGCTATGCGCACGAATCTCAAGGTCCTCCCCCCTCCTTGCCTTCTTGTTTCTTCTTTCCTCTTCTCTGTTTCTTTGATTAGTTTTTCCTTTTATTTCCTAGGGTGACATTACCAAAAGGCAGCCATTGTAGTTCTTTTTCATGCTATGTTATGAACTTGATTATTGAATGAGAATAAAGGAGATTGTTTCTTCTTCTTCTTCTTCTTCTTGGGTTTACAAGCCACCTTTCTTGTCAACCACCATTAACACCTCCTGTGATTGGAGTTTTTATAAGAGCCCAACAAAGGTAACCACTATCTTTTCTACTTTTGCCTTCTGCAGAGCGTTACTACATCCATCATAATTTCAGATCTGTTAAATAGATGTTGAGCCAATACCTTCAGATCTACTACATCCATCATAATTTCAGATCTATGAAATAGATGTTGAGCCAATACCTCCAGATCTGATGATGAATATTTTGGTCTTATTTTTCCATAAAACCTTTTCTTATAAATTACAACCCTAAGTGTTTGAAGTTCTATCTTCCATGAGGATCCTACCCCTCAAATCAGATGATTTTACAATGGGATTTGAGAAAAGGTCTTAGATCTATGACTGACTCACTAGTTGGGATATCTATTTACACATGGTTGGCATGATTTTAATTATCTTTGTTAATTAATTTTATTCCTGATTGCATTGCATTCCATTAGAGTAGATTTCATGTTGTCCTACATCATGAGGTGTGTAACTAGATGGGAGGCTTGTGTTTATGTCAAAATACTGCAGAGCAAAAGAGAAGAAATTAATAAGATTCATGACATACGAATGCCAAATGGTATTATAACTTCATCTGACTTCCCCTGCGTTGCATTTAACAAAATTAATTTTAGGACCAATTGATTTTAGAAGGCAAAGTAGTCAAAAAATAAGACAGACAGGCCTGTTAGAGTTGAGACTGAACTTGAGCCCATGCCTATTGCTCTAATTTTCTCTATTTAAGCACCATTCCTAACCATCATGTGTAAGAACTACAATTAAGCAATATTCCAACTTTTTAATTACAACATTTAAGCCCAACTTCTGACAATTACAAACCCTCACTTTCCTAAAAGAAGGAATATAAACTATAAATAATTTGAAAATTACACCATCACACACTATCATATAGCATCTCAATCATTCTATCAACGTTCACCGTTTCACACCACCACACACATCACATACCATCACTCCAACAAAGATTATTTGTCAAGCTAACAAATCCAAATTTTAAAGATTATCCACAAAATAATTCATCAAGCCAACAAAATCAACCACAAATAAAAAAGTAGACAATTCTTATGTGCGAAGTTCAATGCACTAATCATCACAACCCATATAATTAAACTAGATAGAAACTTGCAGCATGACATAAGATGAAAGAAAACATGCTTAAGAAGATGCATCTTGCCAAATGGCATCTGCAATTGAATTCCTCTTAG
Organism: Sextonia rubra; assembly: GCA_037013555.1. NCBI lineage: Eukaryota > Viridiplantae > Streptophyta > Magnoliopsida > Laurales > Lauraceae > Sextonia > Sextonia rubra. The sequence goes on from JASUAD010000001.1 coordinate 132,724,537, forward strand.
TATCCATCTCCATCTTATACGTGATATCAAAAGTACAAGTGTTGGCTCCAAGATCTTCCTCAACATTGGTGTCACGCTCTACTTGAATATTTTCACTTACAAATTGTTCAAATAATTGGTCCTCCATATCCTCCTTTCTAATGAAATTATGCATCGACGTTGCAGCAGTTACGATGCCCTACTATATAGAAAATGGGTAAGCCATTCGCTTGAGGATAGGGAATTGAGCTTTCAATACGATTTAACTTGTTCTAAATAAACGTCAATGAGACACTTATTGGGAAATATGCCTAGGCTTTACAATCAGCCATGCATGCACAAATCACACAATAATCAAGCAAGCAGCCACCAAAAAAATGACACATAAGCAATTACGTGGTTTGGCCAAACCGCCTATTTCCACGGAGAAAGCTCACTCAATTCCTTTCTTTCCCTGCTATGTTTAACACAACTTCGCAAGGTTTAGGGTTACACATCACATCAATATATAGTTCCCGCTTTCTTGGCCTCCAAGAAAACCTATACGTAATGACTCAAATACCCCTAACCTTGAACCTTGATTTTGACTAACCTAGACAACCGATCCAATTAAACTAAAATACAAGACACAACCCATCAGCATACTTTCTCGTACTATCTGACCAATGTGGACGATCAATTTCCTTTTTTTTTTTTTGGCTTCCCCTTATCCAACAAGGTAACTACACCTAACTACATAATAAAAATGCATTTGCTACAAAAAAATGATAAAAAAAAGTTGAGCATCAAATCAAAATAATTTGCCACTTCACACTTGCCGAAGTAATCAATCATCATATACAATAGGTTCTCAAAGAACTCAAAACAATACCATGAGCCAAATTAAAAAAAAAAAATCAATTATGCCTAACAAGGAACCCAAAACAATACCATGAGGTACCATTAAAAAAAATCAAGGTGACATAAATTTGCACCCATGACTATTCCGACAGGAAGAAAAACAAGGATAAGGTTTTGAATCCTCCTAGCGTGGGCATGTCATACTGTATTTCTTTGTTTTATACTTTCTTATCCCAATAAGAAAGAAAGAAGGAAGAAATCAAGCAAAGCGAAAAGCCATGTACATTTCATTCAAATAACAACACACTGCAGACGTAGAGTCTCACTTTCATGCAACATATAGATAGAAAGTATGCAAATGGCTTTCATATTCATAAAAACTTTGTTCTTTTAGCATCTATGACCCAGTTGCTTGTTTGCTTTGCAAAGAAGTAAAATACATGTGCATACCTTGTCCACGCTATAGTCAAAACTATAGTTCTCAAACTTGACTTGGAAGTTCATGATTAGTTTGACTCAGTTCTGTTCACAATGGGTGGACTAGGCTATGCAAGAGAGAGAGAGTTGAGCAAATTTTTTGAATTATGGTTAGGGGACTCTCTTTTGGGGTCATGCATAGAGCATCCACCAATTTCTTAAAATGTACTCTAACCTCTTAAGGGAGTCAAGAGTGCATGAATCACAACAAATTCATAAAAGTTTCACTTAATCAATTCATTTGAAAGAATTGAACTAGTTGTGGTCTACAATATAACCAAGTGGAGCAACACTAATGGTGATGAACGTGCACTTTCAGAGGACCTATTCATTGATTGGAATCATCTGTTCTACAAGAATCGCTTTGAACTACTTACAGACTATGGTTCTTAAAGAAGGATAAAGACAATGTTTCCGCTTAGCATTATAACATACACCTGGCATGCATATCTAAAGTTCACATTACATCTACCAATTGCATGGTCAGACTAAATTGTACACAGGTGAAAGATGTACAAAAAACCAAAGCATCACACTGTATTTTATAGTCCCAGGACTTTCACAAATGTTTAGAAATTACAAAGAGGAGGAAACCCATGTAAAGAGAATGAAACCCATGTATGAATGAAGCCCCTCTTCAACATCCCAAACCCATAATCCCACAAAAACCCCAAAATCCTAGGCCCTACCATTCCATAAACCTCAACCCTCGCAATATTCCTTTTCACTTAAGCCCAAAATAACAAAAAAAAAAACCTTCCAAAATCTCGATACCCTAAAACCAGTCCTCATAGAGAGTTGAAAACCATCCCAAAAACCTCATTGCTCTCTGATTGGGAATAAAATATAAAAGAAAAGTAAAGCAAAAGAGGAAGAGAAACATACTTGCAGCTGGGATCTAGAATCATATCTCCCCTTTTTCTGCTTTTTGTCTTCCGTATTTGAGCTTCAAGGCTTTTGCTTTATCGGTCTCTCCTTTCTACAGTGTCTCAATCGAGGTTTTAAAAGGAAGGAGTTTTGGTGGCAATTTAATTTCCATTGTGGGTATTTCGGTCATACAAAATGCCTTCTGCCTCGTTATTTTTGAGACCCAAAAGGTCTATTTTTCATGTGGCTCCAATTGGGGAATTTGGATTTTAGAGGTTCTGCCTCTAAATGTCTAAAGTAGGTAGAGAGAAAAGTTTTGTGCCAAACACTCTATTTTCTGAAACCTCTACCCGTTTTAGACATTTAAAGAAATAGAGGGAAAAATTAGACCTGCTAAACATGGTCTTAGTGATTAGAAGCAGAGATTATGGGATTCATTGCTTGTGATCAAAGAAGCATGGACACTTCTAAGAAAGTGACGTATCGGTGTCCGACACTCCTTGGACACTGTTGGACATGTGTCCGATTTTATTTTGGCCATGTCCATAATTAAGAACTGAAAATTTTAATTTTGGATACTTGTCCGACACTCTTTTTGCGACGTGTCCCACAATTCCTAGCCCGTGTCTATGACTAAAAAATAAACATGTGGCTTATATTTCTTGGAGACTTGTTAACATGTGGTTATTAATACTTGTAAACTTGATATATGACAATTTTATACCATGGAAAAATGTATGATTGTTAATATTAATTATATCATAAGCAAAAGACAAATAAATCTTTTACTAAATAATAGGCCTCGAGATTGGCTTCTTTTTTGCTCTTTTTTTTTAGGGAGGGGAAAGAGATAATCTTCCATTTTCTTTGTATAAATTTTATGGAACTATGGATATTTCATGTTTAATGATTATGAATTATGTTTTAGTTTTATATTGACATTTGATAATTTGATATGTTTGTTAGTTGGTACTCGAATTTTTATTTTTGAATGCTAAATTGATTAAAAAGTTAAAATGCTATTATTTTTTAGTATATCATTATATATATAAATATATATATTATTAACATGTCCCCCAACATGGCCATGTCCTACTTTTTTGAGAAATGCCACGTCGGCGTGTCTGTGTTATGTCGTATCTGTGTCCCGTGTCTGTGTCTGTGTCCGTGCTTTTTTGCTTGTGATTAGGAGATTTTGGCTTTACGCATTAAAAGGGCGGACTATTATGGCCAAGCATAGTCAGATTGTTAGTTTACTAATCAATAAGTTTTGTTGTTGACCTTTGATTATTTTGATTGCTTGTGATTGAGATCCACATAAGGTGGTTCAATCCATCTGTAGTCTTGGCCAAACTAAGGATGTAAATGAGTCCCGATAAGTTAACAAGTCCAGGTCTAGGTCCTTTTTTCCTTTCTCATTACCGAAATGAGTGCAGGTCTTGGTCTGGTTCCACCTTGGTTTCGATCTATGGACCCAAGATCCAACATATTATCACAATTTTCGAGAATTCGTCCTAAAAATATTTTCTTTTCAAATCATTCTCTACCCAAGATCGGATCTAGACAATATATGAAACCAATTCCGATTCTAGCTCCATCTTCTCATTAACGGTTCCAGTTTTGGATCCAATAAAATGGTTTCGAATCAGTCTTGGTTCCATCTTTTCAATAATGGTTCCAGTTTTGTCATTTTGTGATGCTATGGAGATCCACCATATGTCCAACAGTATTAGAGCCTAAGCATCCGCCATTCTTCATTGACAGCACTTTCCATAGACTTCATGATGAATATGAATTACATAGGGAAGGAGACCTAAGAATGCAGGCAAAGAAGAGGGATGGAAATGATGTTAATCCTTTCCATTGACGAGTCTAGCAAGGTGATCACCATATGTAGAGACAGGCATTATTATTAGAATCATACGATTCGTATCTTAAATCCTAAATGAAAATTATTTATATCAATCAACAAATTCCGTTTATAGCCAAATCTTAGAATTCAGGTGTAAATCTTACGATTCAATATTCATTTAACCTAATCTAATGAATCAAGTGATTTGGCGGAGCAAGAGTAAAACGCAACCACTTCATAAAATTGTACATGATAACATGGATTATGAGGTTCGGCAACAGGATTTTGTGCCTTATGGTACTCGGCCATGATAGTCCTCCCAAGTCCCATCCTATGGTTCAACAATCATGATAAGCTATGATGCCCAGATAAGAACATAGGTATAGGCACGGATACAGGGATCAGGGATACGACTCTGCACTTTGGAAAATTTAGAACATGGATACAGATATGGGTGTCCTAAATTTTCCTTTAAATTACATTTTAATTAATGAAATTATCATTGTTTATGTTCAATTCTAATATTTTCTACGTTGAAGAGTAAGAAAACTTAAAGAAATAAATGAAATAGTGGACTTGCTAAGTAGGATATACTAAACTGATATGCTGGAAGTATCGGTGCAGTATCATGTACCAATACAAGTATCGTATCGGTCCGATACGGATATTTTGGGCTCGTACAAGAACCCGGTTATCATAGATGATAAGTACATTTTCCATACATCACATCTAATATTTTCTATGTTGAAGAGTAAGAAAACTTAAAGAAATAAATGAAATAGTAGACTTGCTAAGTAGGATATACTAAACTGATATGCTGGAAGTATCGGTGCAGTATCATGTACCAATACAAGTATCGTATCGGTCCGATACGGATATTTTGGGCTCGTACAAGAATCCGGATATTATAGATGATAAGTACATTTTTCATACATCACATCATAAATCCTAAGAAGCACGGATACGGACATGTGACACGGATACGATACGACACGGACACGGCAAATCCTAAAATAGTAGGATATGGACACGGCTAGGACACAAAAAATAATAAATATTTTTTTATAAATAATCCAAAAATTAAAGAACAGTTATACTTTTAGCCAAATTAAGAAGCATAATGTCACAATTAATAGAAAAGAAACTACCAAAAAAGAAAGAAAAAAGAGTTAGAACATAGGGTAGCCAAAGAAGAAATAAAAAAGAAAAAAAAAAGAGATTGTTTGAGAAATTTCATAATTGGTCTAAAATTGTTCCTGAATTATTTATTAACTTTTGACACTTCATTGAATACTCTTTATATATATATATAACAAGCTTTGGTCACACTCAATGATAAAAAAAAAAGGAAGAGATTTAAAATTTTAAAATAACCCTGTCATGTCCAAATTTAAGAAGTAAAAAATAAATAAAAGATACATTTTGTGGCATGTTAGACATGTGTCCGAGTCATGTCCATGTCCTACATGTGTCCGACACGAACACGGTCCGTGCTTCCTAGCATAAATTTCCATTATCCATTACTATTCACAACTTTTTGATTAATCAGGCACGTACAACTCAGTGCCAAGTGTTAATATAGGCCCAAGCACAAGGTCCAACTGTATATTAAATGGGGATTGACCTAATGATAATTAGGATCATACGATTAGTTGTAAATTCAATGTACATACCTTTTCTATTGTTCTAGATGATTTGTACAGATTGTAATTGATCCATGATTGAGGTGATTAGAGCCTTAATTTTGGTAATTGAACGTGTGTGTGTGTATATACTCTTATTCACGACAATACTCTCTCATATTCGTGATATGGTATTAGAGCTACAGGTTTGATACCCGGCTTCCAGAAATCCTGCATCATATCTTCTGTTTGGAAAATGTAGATAACAAATTAGCATATCTAAAGGAGAAATTGTGATCGGCTTCTTCTTACAAGGAAATCGCCTCCTGGTATTGATCTGATCAAAGGTGGCCCACCTCTAATCATCAAGGCAGCACCCAGAAGTCATCCCAACTTGGTTGACTATTGCATCTAAAATTAATGGTGAATATTTCAGAAAATTTTCAGGCTCAGAGGTAGGACTTTCATCGCAATTTGTGTTTTCCCAAAATTTTAAATAGAGTTTGATCTTCACCATACAAAATCCTGCATACATGTCTGATCTAGATCAAAATTGGTATCTAGGTTAGAGATTTGCTTGCACCACTTACTACAAACTTTGATCACTGATCAGATCTCAATGTGGGGCCCCAAATCAGCCATCTATAGCCAAATTTAAGGTTGCCTCAGAGTCAGTTTTCTTTTTTCTTTTTTTTTTTTTTTTTGGGAATCAGATTGCAGTGTGGACATAATTGCTCACTGTTTCAAGGTTTTCTGCTGTTGTTTGAATTGCATCCTTTGCTTACATAGCTTACTGATTGGTATCGGTATCTTATTTGTGATCTACATCTGCTGATTTGCTTCTTAAATGGACAAAAACAAGATTTCCATCATGACATTTAATGGAAAAAATTATACATCCTAGGCATTTCAACTTCAGATTTAGTTTATTGGTAGAGAGTTGTGGGGACATTGATGGTTTTGATCCTAAACCAAGAACTCATGACAAGGCTATCACAAAATGGGAAACAAAGGATGCTCAAATCATGACTTCGATACTAGGATCTATTGATCCCCAATTTATCTTGAATCTTCGACCTTACAAGGTTGCCAAGGACATATGGGACTACTTGAAAAAAATCTACTAGCAAGAAAACTCTACACGAAGGTTTCAATTGAAACATGAACTTTCACAATTCACTCAAGGATATTTATCCATTCAGGATTATTACTAATATTTTGTTCGTTTGTGGACTGATGATACAGAGATCATTTATTCTAGCATACCATCAAAATCTTTGAGTGTCATTCAAGAGATTCACGCCACCAGTCAAAGAGATCAATTCCTGATGAAGTTACGGTTTGAATTTGAAAACATTCACTCTAATGTGATGAGCCAATTTCCTTTGCCTTCCATAGAACATGCCTAAGTGAGCTCCTATGAGAAGAACAATGCCTGGAAACTCAAGCCATTATTGTCCAAACTACTACTAGAAATATTATTGATATTGCATATGTGGCCAGTAGTAGAAATATTATTGATATTGCATATGTGGCCAGTAGTAGAAATATTATTGATATTGCATATGTGGCCAAAACTAACCGCATAGGCGTGATGTGAAAACACAAGGCTATGTTATGAGCAAGGTAAGTGCTACTACTGCCAAAAGTATGGCCATGTCTCCACTTAATGTACTTAGAAATTTTGCACTTAATGCACAAGGAAGGGACTTGTTCTTCCTAAATGCCAAAGGCATCCATAGTCTTAATCCCAGAAGGCCAATCTTGCGATCATGGACAACTCATCCTCTGCATCAGATCTTGTTGCCAATACAGCTACACCAGTTTCATCAACTTCATCTTCTGCTTCTTTAACTCTCGAAATGGTACAACAGATGATTGTCCATGCATTGACAGTGCTTGGTCTTTCAGGTGCAACAAAAAGTTCCTCGTGGTATCTCGATTCAAAGGCTTCCAATCATATGACACACTCTTCCCAAACTTATCTTCTTTTAAAATCTATGATGGAAACCTCTGAATCAATACCGCAGATGGGGGAACTATTCATATCATAGTTGTTGGTTCTATTTCTCACTCTTTGCCATTGAACCATATTTTTCTTCTTAATTATCTACAAACCTATTATCTATCAGCCAGCTTGCTAATAATAATTGTTCTATGTCCTTTTCTTGCATTGGTTGTGCCATGCAGGATCAAGCGTCGAGGAAAGTTCTAGCAAAAGGGCCTAAGTGTGGTCGTCTTTTTCCACTACAACTATCTGCACCTGGAATAAACTTGTTTCTACCTTGCTTTGTGAATCTCATTTGAATAATTGTCAATTGTGGCATAAAAGATTGGGACAATCCAATTCTAAAACAATGATTTTATTGTTTGATTCTCCTTTATTTGCTAGTAATAAAACTTCTGTCAAAGATCTCTCTTTTGATTGTGATAATTGTAAAATGGCTAAGAGTAAAACTCTTCCTTTTCCGATGCATCATTCTTTAGAATTGAAAAGTTTCGATCTTGTTCATAGTGATGTATAAGGTATAGCACCCATCATCCCACATTCTTAATTTAAATATTTTGTCACATTTATTGATGATTATAGTTGTTTTACGCCGGTTTATTTTTTACATTCTAAGTCTGAAGTGTTTGTTACATTTAAAGTTTTCTTAGCCTATATTGAAAATCAATTTAATACTTCCATCAAAACACTTCGCACTGATTCGGGAAGAGAATATGTTTGAAAAGAATTCCAACATTTTTTGACACAACGAGGGATCGTCTCTCAACGTACATGTCCTTACACTCCTCGACAGAATGGAGTGTTAGGAAAAATCATCATCTTTTGGACATTGTTTGATCTCTTCTTTTGGATTCATCTGTTCTTGCACTCTTTTGGCCAGAAGCACTATCCATAGCAATTCATTATATCAATAGGTTACCTTCTTCCCGCATTGAGAATTAAACTCCTTACAAACATCTTTTTCAAAAGCATCGCACAAATTCTCATCTACATACATTGGGATGTATATGTTTTGTTCTTCTTCCCCCATCAGAGCAAACAAAACTATTTGCTCAATCCTCACAATGCGTTTTTTTTTTTTTTTTGGATATGCAAATGGACAAAAGGTTTTCTTTGTTATAATCAAAAGGTAAATGCATCCAAATCTCCAGGAATGTTGTCTTTTTTTAAAATCAATATTTTTCTAGCATCATACTGATTCTCATAGTTTTTCTACCATCGCATTTGTTCCTAATTTTGATGATTTTCACACACTCAGAATTGCGATCTAAACCTAACATTGTGTATGAGAGACGTAGATTGCAAAGTGACATAACACCGAAGGCACTTGACACTACAACTTCTTCTACACTCAATCAAGCATCGACACTTGATCAGCTCACCATCGTGCCTCTTCGACGTTCTACTTGCCCTTCTCGACCTCCTAATCGGTTTGGTTTCACCTTCATTGCTAGCCATACTTTCATCTGTTACCATTCCCAACTCATATTCTCATGTAGTGAAATTTGATTTTTGGCAACAAGCTATACAGGAAGAACTCCATGATCTAAAAGAAAATCATACCTAGGATGTCATATCTTGCCCACCTACTGTTAAACCAATTGGATGTTTGTGGGTTTACACAGTCAAATTAAATCCTAAAGGGTCCTTAGCATGCTATAAGGCTCAATTGGTGGCACTTGGGGAATCGACGAGAATACGGCATAGATTATGATGAGACTTTTGCTTCAGTCACGAAAATGACATCTGTACACACAATTCTTGTGATTGTTGCTCCTAAGTCAAGGCCTCTTTATCAGATGGATGTGAAGAATGCCTTCCTCCACAGAGATCTCAAGGAGGTCTATATGCGCCTTCCTAATGGCCATCCATAAACCTCTAAAAATGACATGCACAGTTAAGACAATCATTATATAGACTCTTAAGACAATCATTATATAGACTCACAGAAGCACCTAAAGCCTAGTTTGAAAATTTTCGCAGTACCTTATTTTAATTGAATTATGCTCAAAGTCAATACTCACATTTTTAGGTCCTCTATATTCACTCACATTACAGCACACAGTACTACGGTACTTCTGGTACAGGTGGATGATATCATAATCACGAGTATACATAGCAACATGATACGGAACCTTCAATCTTCCCTACAAAAGGCCTTTCATATGAAGGATCTTTGTCCATTGACATACTTTCTCATATTGGAAGTTTACAAACTAAAAAGGGAATTTTTCTTCATCAACATAAGTATGTCACAAATCTTGTTGCTCTCATAGGTCTTCAAGACTCAACTCCCGCGAACACACCACTAGAATGAAATGTTAAACGTAGGAAAAATCTAGGCCATGGATCAAAATAGCTACATAGTGCCCGCTATATTGGGCGTAAAGGCCAGGATCACTACGCTAAATTAAATTTAGTGCCATTACAAACTTCTACGGGGCCGCTACGGTCCACCACGGACCGCTATGAACTGTGACTGATAGTTACTTTTCAAATTTTCTTAAACTACATGGTAAGGCTTATTTCTTTCATTTTTCTCTCCAAACAACATTTTTACACTGCTTTTCTGTCATTCTATACTTAAAAGAACACCAAAAAACATAAAATATCGCTGAATTGAAAATGATGCAGGCAGCTCCTCTCAAGGGCTCTTCTCTAGGTAATGTCCTAGTAGACACCCCCTTTAGTTGATGTGTTCTTTTCTCCACTCTCAACAAAAAACCATTGTTTGTTTTGATGAAATATAATTTGTTATTTGGTTTTAACTTTAAACTTTTTTAAGCATTACTTTATAAATTCAACATTACTACCAAACAAATTCAAGATCAATACCAAATGAATGCAACATTGCATGAGTAATTGTCTATATGTATGCATAAATGCAAAAGATATAGCAGTTGAAAAAAAAATGAGCTGCAGTAAAAAAAAGGCAACAGCCCAGACCAGCAGTTGAAAAAGAAAAGGAATAAAAAGGTAGCCCACCCCGGCGGGGCAGCAAACCAAGCCCAACAACTGATAAAAAGGAAGGAAAATGGCAGCTCAGCCCCAATAGGCAGCAGGCCCAGCCTAGCCCAAAACAAAAAGAAGAGAAGAGAAGGACTATAAAATAAAGAAAAAACAAGTAGCTGCAGTTGAAAAGGCAGCTGTTGAAGAGGAAGAGGAACAAAAAGAGAAACAAAAAGGCAGTTGCCAACTATGATACCTGGATACTCGTACAAGCCCAACATATCCGTATCAAACTAATGCGAACACTTGTATTGGTACGTAATACTGAACTAATACTTCTATGGAATAAGTTTTGCACACCCTACTTAGCAAGTCCATTATTTCATATAGTTCTCTAAATTTTCTTACTTCTAAACATAGAAAATGTTAGAAAGGGACATAAACAATGGTAATTTCATTAATTTCAATGTAATATAAAGGAAAAATTAAGACACCTGCATCCGTATCCGTATCCCATATTTTTAAAAGTGCGAACTCATATCCCAGATCCCCTTATCTATATCTGTGTCTGTGCCCATATCCATATCAGGGTACCATAGGTAGCTAAGCTTTGAAGAAGAAGAAGAGAAGATAGGGGCAAAAAAAAAAAAAAAAAAGGAGAAACAACATAGAGCTCAGTGGGAGTAACAGCAAGAGCAGTAGCTGGGTCGAGCACAACAACATCAGTTGGGTTGAGCACTCAAGCTGAGCACCAGGAACAATGACTGGCTTTGTTGTTACTACATTGGATGAAGGGACCTTTAGGTTACGATTTCTTTACTTTTACTTAGCCCCCTCAGGTTTTATTTTTCCTATTTTAAGGCATTCTATACAATTGGGCCAAATTTAAGAAGTTCATCCAATTAGGCCAAAATCCTTCATTTTGGTCAGAATCTTAAAAATTCGCCCACAGTTACAAATTCTGGAATGAATTCAATGGTGTTTGTTTCGGTAGAAGGACAGAACCAAAATTATTTGGAAATTCAGACAAACTGAACCAAATTTCTTAACACTGCCCCCATTACCCAAACCATCAGCCCTGATAAATCAAAGGGCTAAAGAAACTATGTTTAAACACTGTTCTAAAACCAAATTTATGGGGACTCATTACTTCAATTAAGATAATGAAATATGGTACATGATGACATTGATTATGAGGTTCAGCTATAGGACTTTGCGTCTTATGGTCCTTGGCCATGATGGTCCTCCCATCCTAGAGTTCAACCATCTGGTAAGTCAATTTTCCCATTAATCTCATCATAAACTCCCATTATCCATTACTATTCACGGCTTTTTGATGAATCTAAGCACATAGAACTCGGTGTAAAGGTGTTTAGGGCATGAAAAGGAATCAAAGATCCTCATATTTGTGCTTGGTTACCCACCTAGATGGTCCACAATTAGGGTTATGTGATGTGGGTAAGGAAGGCTCCAGACTCCAGCTGGTCACCCTTTTCCTTCTCTTCTTCTCTTTTCCTTTCTATTTCTCTTTCTCTCGTTTCCTCCTCCATTCTTTCCACCGAGAGATTTTGGATGTGCGGGTGTTTGTGAAAGGCTCGAGTGTTGTTTTGGGTTATAAGTCTGGGTCAATCCTTTCTATTTGCAGTTTTTTCTAATGGGACCCTACTGCTTACCATTCTAAACCCACTAGGAGACCCAGTTCACTATTAGGGAAGCCTTATATCATAAGATGTTCTAGGTGACTATTATTTGTGCTAATAGCGATCCCCACCGCTAAAGTATACATGGAATCATTCTTCTAATGGATCCTTATAGCTGGCCGCTCATGCATATTTCACCCAATTGATCATATTAGGTACAATAGTTAGGTTAAGAAAATTAGAAATGGGTACTCCTATCTATTAATGCATGTCATTTGTTTTACAATTAAATCCTCCATGTGATTGGTAACCCTAATTATCAATTAACTACATAAAACATATAATGAAGATATGAGTTGTGGGGCATAATCCAATACGGAATGAACCAATTGCTCTAAGTTAAACAAATTGGGACCAAAGTCATATGAAACCCTGGCACTCCTATTAATTGTAATTTAATAGCAATACTATCAAACCAAAACAATAGCCACTACTAACCAATTGCCCTTACTATGCAAACAAAACAAAACCAAAAAAAAAAAAAGATAAGGCACAATTAGAAATTAACCACCACCACCACCATCATTGTGATGCTAATAAGGACATAAAAAATCAATGCTACATGCAAAGATTGGGAGAGCAAAAGGTATGGAATCCTATTTTGAGGAGAAATGTCAAGGACAATAAAGTGGATTACTATACTTCCCTTTTAAATTGCATTAGTGTGGTTCATATTACAGAACGAGTTTACGAAAGAAGATGGAATGCCTACAAAGATGGCTCTTTCTCTGTCTCTGCCTTTACGACCATTAATAGAAGGTTTGGGTTGAGGAGTTTGGTGGGAAATATTTGGAAGCTCACAGCCCCTCCAAGAGTAGTTGTTGTCTTTCGATAGTTGGCGCTTCAGAAGAGAATTCTTAAAATGAATAATTTAAGGTGGAGAGAGAAGATAGTGGCCAACAAATGTCCTATGTGTTTGTGTGAAAAGGAGTCGACTGATCATCTTCTTTTGAACTGTAGGATGGATCATCTATTATGGTCATCAGTGGAAGGTTGGTTTGGGCGTAGCTGGACGTTTACAAATTGCATTCTTGGTCACTTCCTTTCATGGAAAAGCCTAGCAAGGTTGCCAAGAGGAAAGTAGATGTGGAGACTGCATTTTTTTGTGGTAACCTGAATTATTTGAAAAAAAAAAAAGAAATTTAAGCTGCTTTGAGGGGGTTGATGTAGATGAAAGCATCCTAAAGGAGGGAATGAAGTTTACAGTTACCCTTTGGGTGATGTCAAACAGCTTTTTCAAGGGCTATTCTATAGACAATATTGTTAGGAATTGGAAAGAAGTGGCATCCCAATGGTAGAGGTGCTTGTTCTAATTCCAATGTTTTGTCGGTTCAGCATGGTGTCTTTGTTTTGTACATTGACGTAGTTTTGTTTGAGTGTTATTTTGTTTTGTGGTGTAAGCTGGTCAATCCAACTCTCTTGTACTGATTGCTTTTAATGAAAGTTATCATTAAAAACATCATCATCATCATCAAAGCCTCGCCCCAACATGAATTTTGTTTTTCCATTCCGATCCATACTAAACCAAATCCTCGGATAGGTTGCACTTTTTCAAATCAGTTTTGACTATTTCCATCCACGTCCTCTTCAGCCTACCCCTTCCACAACTAACAAAATTAGACAATGTCGATCTAACCTAATTGCGCTACAAAAATCCATGAAAACCTTAAATAATTAAATATAATCAAGTTATGGGCTTAGCCAAATTTCTAAGGATCATGGAGAACATACTAGTGTTTTAAATACACATGCTTTAGAGAACAATATCTTTTAAGACCCTAATTGAGATTTACCTTTTTTTAAACAAGTCAGTCAAGATTTTCAACATCACTTTCGGGTAATAAATAGACTAGGTTGAAACATAATGCTTCAATTTGTCATTAGAAAATAATAATGCCACCACAATAGTCAAGGTTAGAGAAACAAAGCAATCAAATTCAAAAACATGATTACCACGTTAGAACGATTTCTTTTTAATAGTATGTTGGATTGAAATATTGAAAATATAACGGTAAAATAGTGTTGAGAATAACAAAACCCAAAATATAACCAATTAAATAACAAAACAAGATATTCTAAATTTGAAGTATAAGATGATCACATATGATTATAGGTTTACATCAGGGGTCAAGCTTAAGGCCTTATCTCTTTGCACTGATTATTGATGAGTTAACTGCCCATATTCAAGAGAAGGTACCTTGGTAAATGTTGTTTACAGATGATATCGTGTTGATAGATGAATTAAGAGATGGAGTAAATGCAAAACTCGAAAGATGGCGAGAGGCTTTAGAATCCAAGGTTTTAAAATAAGTCATATATAGATAGAATATATGAAGTGCAACTTCAGTGGATATATACAAAGTGCTAAAATACTGTGAGAATTGAAGCCCAAGAGGTACTACATAACAATTGTTTCCCGCACCTTGGCTCGATAATTAGTAAGGATGGGGAGATTGATAAATATGTTCAACATAGGATAAAAGCGAATTGACTTAAGTAGAGAATTGTTTCTGAAGTGCTTTGTGACAAGCGAATGCCAATAAAATTGAATGGTAGATTTTACAGGATAAAGATTAGACTAGCAATGACCTATGGGGCAAAATGTTGGATAATCAAAAAGCAACATATCTATAAAATGGTGGTAGAGATGAAAATGTTAAGGTGAATGTGTAGTAAAACAATGAAAGATAAAATTAGAAATAAGAGCTTATAAGAGCATTTATGGATAGCATCAATAGGAGATAAGAGTAGAAAAACCTGTTTGAGATGGTTTGAATATGTTAAACATAGGTCAGTGATGGAGCCAGTGAGAAAAGGTTTGGCTATATAGGTGGATAGTCCACCATGGGGAAGGGGTAAACTGAAGAAGGGGTGGATGGAGGAAATAAAATTAGATATGAAAAAGCTTAACTTATTTAGGGATTTGGCTTATAATAGGTCGGTTTGGAGAAACAGAATTCATATAGGAGATCCCAACATAGTTTAAACAAGGCTTAGATGATGAATTTTTGAAAAATTTATCATATCTAGGTTCAAAAAATGTCTTGTACATTAGCATTGTGAAAACAGTGAATTAATAAAAGTCAACAACTATCAGGACGATTGAGTTGTTAGCTGGCAAATAATAAACAAGCTATATGGTACTCACAGTTAAATATCCAAATAGCTATTAGGGAGAAAAGAGCAAGGTATTAAAGGTTATGCAATGCTTAGAGTGACAAGAATACAAACATAGACTCAAAAAAGACAATCTTCCTCACTAGGCTTGCTATGAATCCCTTTTCTAATATTTTTACCCAGTACACCACACATCCTAATGGCTTGTACTACTTTCTTTAGGTTTAGAAACCTAAGGCTCCGATACCTATATTGCACGAATACTTCAAAAGGGGCAACATATCGTGTCGTGTTGTATCTGATGCTTCACTTTTTATGTGTAAAATCCGTGTCCATGCCATGTGCATAGCGTGTCCATGCCGTATCTAGGCATCATAGTCCGATACCATTTGTAACGACTGAAAACCTAGCGGCCTTGTATTTTGTGCCAATATTTTTTAAATAATTTAAAACAAGAGCATGGGTCAAATCCATATAATGCAAAATTGAAAGCATAACTACTATTTCTAATAGAAATATATTTTGCAGGACTAAATCTCCAATCCAAAGCTACTAGTGAAATCCATAATACAACATGTAACACTTGCGCTCCCATCACATCCCTAAATAATCCAAGCAAGTACTCATTCAACATTATCACTCTTAATGAACATTCATAAACTCTAGAAGCTCTAGCTAAGTAAATAACCAATCTCCACAACTACAGCTTTTAGATTAAGCAAAATAACAGCAGACATTTAACAATAGTCAAGAAATAAGAGCAATAATTCACAGATTAGGACATTTGGTTAGATTCAAAGTACATGTTCGAAGTTCAACCACATTAAGAAATTCTATTCATTGGTTCAAAGATGTCGCTAAAAAAAATTTAGGAATCACAAATTCACACATCTAAGACATTAGGTACATCTTGTCCGCATGTTCTTTTCTTTTAATGCCCCTTGGCTAGGCAACATCCCACCATCGACATGAATTTGATCCTGGAAGACCCTTTGCAATACTCCGCAGGAAACACCAGTCAAGTGCATAGAACCAGGCCAGTTGTCTCTTTAAATGATGGGGCAACAGAAGATTCCACCTTCCATGCCTAAATGGCTTGATAGCATCCACTACCCAATTGCCCGATTCTCCTAGATAGTGCTTTAGACAACGGATTGTGGATTCATCTCAATCGATTTAAAATCAAACCGACTATGACACTCAAGAACATGACACTAATGCTATGCCTGAATGGCTTGAGAGTATCCACTACCCAATTGCCAGATTCTCCTGGATAGTGCTTTAGATAACAAATTATGGATTCATCTCAATTGATTCAAAATCAACCTGACTCTCAAGCACATAACACTAAATAAGTTCAAAAATCATATAGCGATGCTTGAATTCAATCCATGATAATTCCAAATTCTCACAAGATTAATTCATTATTGGAATCATTCTTTGTATACCAACAAACAAGGACAAGAGGAAAAAAAATGTATCAATAAATATTGTACAAATCCCTGGAGGATCTCATATCTATTGCAGGTTCTTAGAAGCAAACTGAGACATCCATTACATTTCCCAATTAATTACACCAGCTAGTTGACTTAACACACAACAACCTACAATCAAGTAATGAATAAATTATATCCTAAGTTAATCCAATCAACTCATAAGCGACACCATATATCAATTAGCATCTAGTAACTAGAGTTAAAACCAAATCCTATAATAGGCCTAACCATAATCATCAAAAGTAGGAACTAGGGCAGAAATTGGATTAGATCCAATCCCTTCAAACCAATCCATACAATGTCTCCAGTTGGATCAGCCAGCCCTAATAACCTACAATTGTGTTTCAGCTATTCCGAATTGTTCTGGCATGCTGAAAGGACCACTATTATGGGAAACCTTATTCTAATTACAACCCATTAAATAAAATTAAAACTTTAATTACATATAATTAATGAATAAAAATCCTAAATCTAGTTAGGCACTACGCACGTGGCCATTGAGTCAATCCTGCATCAATGGGCCATGTGAGACCTGAGATAACGCTCTTGCAGGCTGCAAGGTTCTGGGGTTGGCACTGTTTTGGGGAACTTCCTGGATTTCAAATTTTCTTTCAAATAAGTTGTCGTTCTCTTTCACTGGGGATAATAAATTATGTTAAGTAGTGATTGGAAGCAGAGATTATGGGATTGAATGCTTCCATTTAGGGGATTAGGCTTTATAAGCATTGTGTGAGGTTTGAATGTCAATGGCATGCATACTGCACTGTTTTTTTACCATTCACTGAGGTTCTACGCCTAACCCTGGATGCTCTCTATATGTTCTCTTATCATCTTTCTTTGATTCTGAGTACTTGTGACAAAGATCCACACAAGTAATGTGGTTTGACTGATCCAGCTCTTGTCTTTGGAAAAACCCATCAATCGTGCAACTGTCCTACTTACATAGACATTGCAGTTTCTTTTTCTTTTCTTCTTTTTTTACAGTTCATGTACTATCATCGATATCCGTGACTGCATCAGCAATTGACCCCAATAACAGGGATCAGAGTGTCATCATTCCATTGAAGTCCAGTTCAGCAACCCAATTTCCATGCCAACATTGAGATTGCCACGATAAATAGGCTCAACAAAGAGATAATGAATGCTTAATTGTTGTACAAGCTAATTTAACCAGACAAGCCGTCAAAACTGAGTGATTCCTTAGATACAGAGCAACATGGGCTTGTGCTTCAATTTCCAAGAGAGAGAAGCAACACGGACTTGTGATGTCCCAACTTTACCGAGACAAGAAATTGCCAAGAATAAGGGCTGTCACTATGAATGCAGGACTAGCATACAACAAAATTTAACATTCCATTCAAGAGGTTATTCAAACTTTCTCATCAGACAAAATTTAACATTCCATTCAAGAGGTTATTCAAACTTTCTCATCAGAACCAAACACATTAAGGGCCTACTTGTGTCCATAGAATACACAGGAAAATAAATAGAGGAACTCAAGGTCAAATGAAGGAACGGGAGCACTATGTAATGGTCATTCATAGATATCCACAATTGATTCTTCATTTTTAACCACTTACAGAAAAACAAGTCTTAGAAATCCTAGGAATTCAAAAACATGAAATAAACAGGACCTGAAGTATTTTAGAAGCAAATGTTACTTGACTAACAGAAGATATCCATGAGAAAAGCACACCACTTTGACTCAAAAAAGTGGCACATAACCCTTAATGTTCATTAGTCAAATGCTAACGCATTGAAACGGCTGAGATAAGGAAGTATAAATTGCATTTTAAAAAATCCATAAAGCTCTTCCCTCCTTCGTTTAGATCCCACACTAACTCATTTCTTCTTTTTTTTTTTTGTCTTGATTTGTCTGTATTTTCATTTCCGCATTCCTTATCATTCTAACTGACTTTGCACTAAAGTACCCCTTACACATGTAGGACCATTCAGAATTTTTACTAATAGAAAGAGAAAGTGAATAGATAATGTGCTGAAATAATAAAATTCCATGAAATCACTCATCAAACACAGGACCATCAGAAATAACCCATGCATGAACATACACAAGCACACAGGAGAATAACCAGATTTAATAGAATCAAACAAATTCTTACAGATCTTAACCCAACTCCCTCCAATACCTGAAGATTCAAAAAACAAAGCAATCCACAACATTTCAAATCAGGCCCTAACTCTTTTACAGAATATTTACACAAAATCCATAGATAAAAGCACATACAAATATAGGCGAAACCCTATCCATAGGTTTTTCAATTTCTACCTAAAATACAAAACTTTAAATGACAATTTCTTTGCAGATATGGAAATTTGGAAACCAGGGAAGTGTGAATAGATCCAGCACCTAAAGAAATAGTCATGAGGTAGTAAAATGAATCCAAGAAGTGAAGAGGAAAGTGATGCAAGACAAACCCGTGGTCCCCCGTGTCGACCCGGCTTTGAGCCCAGCCCACCTATCTTAGTCTACTTAGGATTTTATTTTCTTATTTACGTTTTAAGTTGTGAGTTGTGGATGACCCATCAAGAGGTAGGGGTAGGCTTATTAATTCAGTTTCAAGAATTTTAACTTATTGAAGGATTTGGCTCAAAATAGAACAGAATGGAGAAACAGAATTCATGTAGTGGACCCCAACATGGTTGGGATAAGGCTTTGATGATGATGATGATGATATTTATGTTTTAATTTGTGGATGTTTTAATCCTAGCTATTAGTGTATTTCAATGGTCCAGTTGAGTTTCAGGTTTTATTCTTTTTTATATAAGTGATGTAAAGCCTTTTAGCTCCTCAGCTAGAGTTATTGATGATTAATGAAGGCTTTGGGATCTTCTCCAAGTCTTCTTGGAGTTGTCCTCCAAATCTCTAATGCCTCTAGATCAGAATTTGGTGAGAGCTCAATCTTTAACGCCTCCTGATTAGAGTTTGGTGAGAGTACAATCTTTTCCTCTATCTTCATCTTCTACCTTGCCCCGCCCCTCATCATCTCCTCCGTTTCGCATTAGAAAGATCTGGCAGAGAAGGAAAATCAACGAAATTCTTACAAAATGGACACATTGCTGTGGGTGAAGGAACCCTAGCAATGAATAGTCAGGACAGAAGAATCATCAAATTTCATGGAGAGGATGCTTGGTTTGACCAACAAGGAAACCCTACCGAGTGCTATGATCGAAAACCATGGAAATTTTCCATTCCCTTCCATTTTCTGGAGGAATAATACATTATATAGATGGGTTGGATTTTCTGCTGAAAAGGGAGTCCGAAGCCCACACTCCCCATAGGAAGCAAAAATCTTTGTTTGACTTTTCTGTATAATATGATTAAGTTTTCACCGGAAAAATGGTAACATAACATGTCCGAGAATGAATGGTATAGAAGAATTATAGGCCGGATGCAGTCGGTGCTTTATATGACATCAGAAATGAGGAAAACAACATCAATATTGCATAGAACTAGCACATCCCTGCACTTAGAAACATACTTCAATCTCACACAGCTACAGCCTGTAGCCCCATTATGTCCATCTTAACCATTCCTAACAGAAAAGCTCTTTGAGCAGTTTATACAGCTTTTCCTCTACAAGTCCAAAGCCCCTCTATGCAATGGATTCGTTTCTTCAAAACTAGATAAAAGCAACGGAGAAATTCAGCACACATTTCTATGTTCTTTTTGTCTCACACTAGAAATATATCAAGGAACCCACAGTAAGACTTAAAATTCAACAAGACAGCGATGGGCATTCCATAGAAAAAGAAAAAATAGATAGAAAGAAGAAGAATAATAGATTTTTCTTATGTTGAATTAGTTAAAAAGGTTTAGAATAGAATTTTCTTATGTTGAATCAATTGATTAGAAGAAAGAACAAACTTTAAAACATTAAAGAGGCATTCTGTAAGAGATAGCCTACTCTTTTGCCTTCATATTTCTTCATGCATGATATCATTTTAAAGGAAGCATGCTTGAAACTAAAATCAACTTCAAGAGCAATACCTAAGCTTGCGCAAATTGATTGAAATCTTCTTGCAGGTAGATCAGCCACATTCAATGTACCTGAGTAGATAGAAGTTGCATAAGAAAACAGATGCAATAAGAGAGTTTTTTAAATATATATAAAGATAAATGGAGAGACAAAGCTAGAAGTAGAAAGACTAACCATCAATCTCTAGGTCAACAAGCTTGTCCTTTCTCCAACTCCAAGTCGCCTACAATAACATGAGGGATGTTTTGTATCTTATCCCAATCCTTGCCTGTATTACTCCCACACCGTTGTTCTAATATAGGACACTCAAAGATGGATAAGAATTTGAGTGTAGTGAGGCTTTTTAGCTCTTCTGGCAAGCATGCCACATGAGGGCAATCTTCAATGGATAGATCTCTAAGTGACATCAGACTTCCAAACTTCTCTAGGAGACTATTCAAACTTGGGCAATTCATTAATTTAAGAACTTGGAGGCTGGTAAGGAAAGACAACTCAATGGGCAAAGCTCCCGACCTATTGCACCCTTTTATTTTCAGCTTTTGAATAGAAGAGATGTGACGAAGCCCTCTAGTTAAAGAGATTAGTGCATCAAAAGAATCAACGGTCAGTTCACGAAGAGAGGTCAAGCGTCTCATCTCATCCTCACGTGGAAATGACAGAAGATCACATTTCATTAAGCTCAAACACCATAAATTTGTGAGTTTTTGCAGTCCCATGTGTACTTTAAGCCCCAAGCAATCCCTGATTTTCAATGATTGCAACATCTCTCCACATGGAGTAGAGAGAGTATTAGAATCCCCAAAATATGGAAAGCATGTTACTTCGGTCAGCATTGGGCAATTGCAAATTTTCAACCTGATAAGCCTAAGGAAAACCTGCCCACTCCTCCCTCCGGACCATGTTTTCAATTTCTCCATGCCGCTGATAGTAAGTTCTTCTAATGATGCAAACCGTCGAGAGGGATCATTGCCATAGAACTCATCACCAATATATTCCACATTCTTCAATCTAAACATTTCTAGAACTTTGAGCAAGGGTAGCAGGCCAAGCGGTGGCAACTGATGCAAACTCCAACACTCAGATAAGTTGATTTTCTCTAACTTAGTGAAAGTTGGGTTTGTCATCCAACTCGGAAAACAGATGCCCTCATAGTTTGATATACTCAACAACTCCAGATTTCTATGTGGTTGGAGGCCTTGGAGCACCTTCTCTTCAACTTCTACTTCATCACTTCCCAAGTTCTTAGCATTATTGGCCCAATCCAGTATAAGAGAAGTAAGATTTGACTTATTGATGAGATTAGCAAGCTGAGCATCAACTGGATCTGTTATATTCTCAAGATTCTCGATTCTCAGCCTTCCTCTAATGTTTAAATCTTTCAACTCCCTAATTGCACTACACCCAATTTTCTTGCCCACTACGAAACGAGTCAATTCTTGGAGACTTGTTAACTCTGCCATCTGTGGAGGCATGTGATCTAGTGCCCAGCAACCTCTTATGTCTAAATATCTGAGGTTGGTCAAGCGCCTCATGTTAATGGGCAGCTGAGATAGATTTTGACACTTTATTAGTATAAGAGACTGGACATAGAAAAGGCTAGTCAAAGATTCAGGTAAGGTTTTAATATTAGAGCCACTGAGGTCTATGTACCTTACATGTTGAAGCGACCTCAACAGTTGGTTAATGGCAGGCTCTTCAAAAGTATTTAAATCTATTGCCCGGGCAGAAGCAAACTGTCCCACGTCAGCAGCCAAATTCAGCAAATTGCCAAAATTGATGAATGTACGCAGCCCTTTGGCTTTGGATAGGGAGGCATGAAGCATTTCTGCTGATGTTAACTGAAAAGAAACATGGCAAAGCCTTTTGGAAATCTCCACTGATCTGCCTTCTTCAAAAACACAGCATTCGTTTCTCATAATAGATCGTGCTAGATCATGCACAAGATCATGCATTTTGAAGACAGTGATCATATTCATTAACGAAATCCTTTTTTCATAAAAACCGTCTGATTTTGTAGCAACTTCTTGGAAGAAATACTTCGTGACTAGTTCATCGAAAATCTTACTGCCAATGTCCTCTAACTGCCTCCCACTTTTCAAAGGAATAAAACCATTTGCCATCCATAACCTGATAAGTTTGTTCTTTTCAATTTGATAGCCTTTCTGAAAAATAGCGCAAAACGCAAAACATTGCTTTACATGTGGTTGTAGATGGTTATAGCTAAACCTCAAGGCAGGAAGTATCCCACTATCGCTTGCTGTTTTCCAAATTTCACTGTCTCTGATGGAAGCCCATTTTTCTTCACTTTTCACAAAATACAAAAGACCTCCTAGGGTTAGGACCGCAAGCAGATTGCCATTGCATTTCTTCAGAATCTCACTCCCAATCGCCACCAAGTTTGGATATTGTGTGACTTGCTCTCTTGGACATCCAAACGCTGCCGTATAAAAAATAGATTGGCAGTGATCATCTGACAAACCCTTTAAAACAATTGGGTCAACTGTGCTCATCATGGACGCAGCGATTTGAAGGCGAGTGGTTACAACAATTCTACTTCCTCTTCCCCCGTGTACCAATAGTGTTTTAATTCTTTTCCACTTGAAAGCATTTTCATTCCAAACATCGTCCAATACAAGCAGAAACCTCTTATCACTCAGCTCTTTAAGAAAGAGTTGCTGTAATTTCCCTTCATCCGAGACTCTTGGAATATCCCCTGTTGCTCCATAAATGATATCATTTAGAACCCTTAAAAAATCAAAATCATCGGACACATATACCCACATTTTCATCTGAAAATGATTCTGCACTTGTTCATCATTGTAGGCAAGCTGAGCGAGCGTTGTTTTGCCAATACCTCCCATGCCCGCAATTGAAATGACAGAAACAGAAGAATTTGATGACAGAAGAAAATCTAACAGCTTCCTTTTCTCTTCTTCTCTTCCAACTACCTCAGATTTGACTACCATTGATGAGCTCTGCCTCTCCTTCCTAAACTCGCTCTGCCGGTTCATCACTGCCTTTATCAATTCAAATTTTTCACACTCCTCCTTAATGGCTTGGAGCCTATCGTTGAGCACTTTCAGTGTCAAGGTCATTTTTGTATGATATAAAATTGAGCGTGGCTTCTTTTGAGGAGGCAAGCTCCTCCTCTGATCTTCGATGTCATACTCTTCCAATAAGTCCTCAGCGTAGTACGCAGCTTCTTTGATCATTTCCAGTAATTCCATCACCTTTCGATCTATCACCGGGCACCGTTCTGCTATTTCAATGAAACCACAAATTTCCCATAGGAAACGCTTAGTCCTCCACAACTCCCTCTCATCGATCAATAAATCTGAAAAGTAGGAGAGAAACTCCTCCCATACTTCTCCAAGGCATTTTAAAGCATTCATTTTTTTTTGCTCCTGCTTCCAACTTTTCCGAGGCACTGCAAGAAAGACACAAGGCCTCACGGTTAAAACGTCAAGGTTATTGGGCGGCACCGAAAAAATGTCCAAAATATAAAATATCAGTTGTACAAGGCAATCAAAAAAAAAAAAAAAGATGAGATTGTAAAGCAATTACGATTGGCAGACTGTTACGAACCTGAAACTCCTCTCCGACAAATCCAAGGAGAGTTTCGGCAGTGAAATCTTCGTCGTAGAGAAGAGAAGGAAATGAGAGCGTAAGAGTAGCTTCGATTGGGGATTTGGAACGGCGAGAGCAAGGAAAGCGAAATAAAAAGAGAGGGTTTTGTTGAGACTAATTCACAATGGTTTTTATAGTAAACGTAGAGACGTTTCTTCACGCGCCCACTCTTTCCATTTTCGGTTGCAAAGGTGAGCTGTACACGAACCGTCGCTGAAATCAGGCCATCCAATGATAGGGCCACGTGATCCTTGGATTCGGCGAAATGGTGATATGGGTTAGCCATCCGATATCTTCATCAAAGGCACCGAATCCAATCAGATGGCAATCCACGAAAAAAAATGAACAGCAAACATGCATTCCAGAAAAAACCTAAGAAAGAGAACCAGACAAAAGAAGAAGAAAAAGGAAATCAAAAGACAGAAATACCAAATTCGGACTCCAATATCAAGGTCGGACTCCAAGATTTGGATTGCAAGAGGAAAAATCAAAGAAAATGGAGGAAGAAACCCGATGAGAGATGGGATTTCGAAGCAGACTTGGAAAAGAATGAGATCTAACCGTTGAATCAAAATGAATACGTGGCGCAAGTAAATCTTGTTGTTGGGAGATGCCGTGGTTGATCTTGTGTGGGCTCCAAGTACTTATTTTAAGAAGAAAAGAAAATGTCGCTGAAAAGCTCCATGTTTATGTTTAAATGGAAGGCCCATATAGAAGTTAAATCCAACCAATGAGTCTATACAAAAAGCCCATTTCTAAGGACCGATTTTCAAATCAAACCAATTTACTTAACTAGCCCGGAGAGTTAAAGGCTGAAATTCTACTAAAGATTCTTGTTAGTCTACGTCTTTTTGTATAAAATCTTAGAGTAAAGCTAACAATTAAAAGGCATCTAGTTAATTGAATTCGTAGCAGGCAACAATAGGCAGTTATTGTAGAGTGATTCTTCACAAGAAGTTGACGCTATAGAGTCATGCGGATGTCTATTAATAGCTATCATTGACAAAAGGGACAGATGACATAATTTTTTTTTCTTTTTTTATCAATGGCAAAAGAACTAGATGACTTTCTTTTTTTTTACATTAAAAGGATTAACACAATTTGCACCAACCAATGCTCAAAGTGTGGGGATAAAAATAATAAGTAGCAGAGTCAGGATTTTCTCTTAACAAAGAATTTTATAATTATACTCCAAAAATGTTTAAAAGTATGACTTTCGATTGCTCTTTTATCCAATAACATTTTAAAAAATGGGTATAAAAGACTAGTGCAAAATTGTAAATTGCGTAATTTTTAGTATTTGTTTGCTATGTTAGGAAACTTGTCGGTAGTAATATTTTTTAACTTAAAGATCCTTGGATATGTGTGTGAAACCAATGTCAACATCACTCGGCCATGAGTGTGTTGGCTATGTTTTTTAACATTTTTACATATAAGTACATGGTTGTAATTAAAGAATGCAAATAAATAATTTTTAAGATCATAATATGAGGTTGACATTGATAAAAGGCCATGATCTTTGTCCCATTGTTTAGAACTTAAATCGTTCTAAAACTTATATAAAATCACAAACTATGATGGAACCTTTGTTTTGTAATTAGTACCAAAAAAAACTTTTAAGCATCTCTATTTATAGTAGGTCACGTTAAATTTCTTAATTGCGAATTAAATTAGATCGAACTTAATCCAAAATATGGATTAAAACGTTATAAACTCGGATTTTGATAGTAAATGAACTGAGCCATGCCGATTATGAATTTCAAATTTTGGAAGGATTTGGATTCTAGGTTCAATAATGGGCAAGAAAAAATAAAAAGAACAAAAATCACATCACAATGCATATCTTATTGATGATTTGATGAGTTGTCTTTTATGAAAGCATAAGCCTAAAATCCCTTTACGTGTTTTAAAAGTTCAATTACTTTACTGAGAGGAAGAGGAAAAGAAGATTGTTCAAGGACAAACAAGAGAGAAAGGAAATTTAAGGATGGGCACAAGGATATAATCAAAATCTATCCTTAAATTATCTTTCCCCTATTTTAAAACAAAGGAAAAAGTTGAGAGGGGACAACCGTATGTGGCTCCGGCCCTAAACATAATATAATATGAGTAAAATTAAAAAGTATTGGATATAAATTTTCAAAGTTAGGAATTTATTTTACTTAAAGCATGTGATTTATTATCCTAAACTCTTGATCAATGTTTAATTATTCTTCACCATTAAGAATGGTTTCACAGCCAATCTAATTATCCAATCCATTTGGCTAGGTCTAGAACCCATGGATCTGATATATTTTCCATTGAGGGGGGTGGTTGGGTTTCCCTATGGGCTATCCATTTAGATGAACCATTAGGTGGCCCCTACTATGAGGTGTAGAAGGGTGTACATGTCCATAAGATCACATATAAACATAATGTATGTGTGTGTGGAAGTCTCAAAAGCTCCTACTTTGAAAAACTCCCATTTTTGTTCTTTTATGTTTTTAGGGCATGGAGCTCACCTTAAGTCAATCCAATCATTTCACACATACTTCTCCCCATGAATTAGTATATAAAGCCTAAATTTTGATACTCATCGAACTTTTACTCACCATTATATTGAGATCTCAAGAAAGTGATGCATCTAAAATCATTAAACTTTGGGCCCATGGATCAAGAGGTAGGATAGTCTAATGATGTTGAAACTTTTCATATGGGTAAATCTCGTCTAGATTATTTCATCGGGCAACATTCTATTATTGTCATACACCATAATGGGCTTAATTAGGAGGGGTGTTTTTTGAGAAGAAAAAACTACTTGGGAGTTTTTTAGCGCGCTCCTATATATATATATGAGAGATAATCCTGTACGAGCCTCCCTTACACATAGTGTAAAGGATGCTTGCAGTTGTCGAATCTGAAAATAGATCCAACGGTCTTGACTTACCTTATATAAGAGTGAAAAACAAGGAGAGAGGGACTTTCACAGTTTTGAGTGGGAGAGAACGTAATCGTATCGTGGGAGAGGAAACGGTGGGAGAGAAAACGCATCGTCTCCTTCATCGTCTCCTTCATCGCAGGCCTTCATCGTAGCATCTCTCTCACCCAACACCGGTGCAAGGTATGCCCTCTCTCACCCATCTCTGTCTCCCTCTCCCTCTCCCCCCTCTCTGTCTCTCTCCCCCTCGCCCCCACTCTCACCCCCACCCCCCTCTGTGTCTCTCTCTCTCTCTCGCCTCCTCTCTTTCTCACTCTCGTCCCCTCTCTGTCCCTCTCTCGCCCCCTCTGCATCTCTCTCACTCTCTCCCCATCTCACCCTCTCTCACCCCCTTCCGTGTCTCTCTCCCTGTCTCGTCCCCACTCTGTCTCTCTCTCTCCCTCTCTCACCTGCTTTCTGTGTCTCTCTCTCCCTCTCTCGCCCCTCTGCGTTTCTCTCACTCTCGCCCCCTCTCTCTCCCTCTCTCACCCCCCTCTGTGTCTCTCTCCCTGTTTTGTCCCCTCTTTGTCTCTCTCTCCTTCTCTCACCTGCCCTCTGTGTGTGTCTTTCTCTCCTTGTCTCGCCCCTTCTCTGTCTCTCTCACCCTCGCCCCCTCTTTCCCTATCTCACCCCCTCTGCATCTGTCTCACTCTCGCCCCATTTCTCTCCCTCTCTCACCCCCTCTGCATCTCTCTCACCCCCCTCTGCGCCTCTCTCACTCTCGCCCCCTCTCTCTCCCTCTCTCACCCCACTCTGCTTCTCTCTCACCCCCCCTCTGTGTCTCTCTCACCCCCCCTCTGTGTCTCTCTCCCTGTCTCGTCCCCTCTCTGTCTCTGTCTCTCCCTCTCATTTGCCCTCTGTGTGTCTGTCTCTCTCTCCTTGTCTCGCCCCCTCTCTGTCCCTCTCACCCCACCTCTCTATCTCTCTCACCCTTTCCCCCTCTCTTTCTCTATCTCCCCCGCTTCTCTCGTCCTCTCTCTCCCTCGTTTCTTTCTTTTCCCTCTCTCCCTCTCTGTTACTCTCTCTCTCTCTCACCCCCTGCATCTCTCCCCTGTTTCTTCATGAATTTCTGTTGTTATTTTTTACCAAATCTAGGTTAAGTTCATTATTGATTACACTAAGCAATAGTAAAATATATATATATTTTTTATAGAATCTCACGCGGCCATGGATGAAGATGAAATTGAGTGGAACTCTGCTCTATTGTCAAACACATCTCATCCTATGGATGACCCTCTTCCCCTCAGCTCAAGTGAATTCAATGCGGACTCTATTGGTCAGTGCATCACCCTTACATCTGAACATGCAATTCAATCACCTCATCCACATGGATCACTTCAGGTAACCCTTCAAGATTAAAACTTCTTATTTTCATATTGAAACCAGTTAAAATTGAAAATATTCTGTCACTAATTTACTCTTTTTTTTTCTATACTTTATTTATTTATTTTTATTTATTTATTTTGCATGTAATATGTTTGCGTGTTCTTTAATATCTTGGAAATTTTGAGAAGATGGAATCAACGGAATGTAACATGGTTCAATCATTCGTGCCCGAGGTTGATGGAGATAAGATTCCAACCGTAGGAATGTATTTCAATGATTTAGCGGAGGCTTTTACATTCTATAATACATATGCTAAATTTGCGGGTTTTAGCGTGAAAAAAGGTTTGGATAAAAAAAAAGGGTGAAGTAGTGTGGAAACAATATATGTGTTATAAAGAAGGGCAAAGGAAAGAAATACCAGGACAGGGTATTTATAGGCGTGTTTCATACAGACGGGAGGATTGTGGGGCTCAAATGTTAGTGAAAAAAATAGAAGTGGACATTGGGTGGTCACAAAATTCATTGCAGAACACACTCATGTGCTAGCTACTCTGCGAAAAGCTCATATGCTTCCATCGCACCGTAATGTCACTTCGGTGCATAGAAACATTATATATACATTAGATGCTAATAATATACCGACTGCAAACCAAATGGAAGTCTTTGAAGTGGAGGCAGGGAGTATGGGGGCTGTTGGTTTCATGGAAAGGGATGTTAGAAATGTGAAAAGAGACAAAAATAAAGAAAAGAAAGGACGGGATGGTCAGTTGTTATTTGAACATTTTCAAAATGTAAAAGAAATGAACCCGGGGTTTTGTTTTTCTATAAAAAAAGATTGGGGAGATCAAATAGAACATGTTTTTTGGGCTGATCAAAGTTTTCGATTGTCATACACTGTCTTCAGGGATGTAATTAGTTTTGACACTACATACAATACAAACAAATATGCTTTCATTTTTTGTGCTTTTTTAGGAATGAATCACCATAACCAAACAATTGTCTTCGGGTGTTCTTTTCTATCAAATGAGACGTATGAGGCATTTGAGTGGCTTTTTAAAACATGGTTGGAGGCCATGCCAACAGGTCTACCAGAATCAATTGTAACAGACCAGGATCTTGCAATTACGAAGGCTATTGCTTCCGTTATGCCCAATACACGCCATCGTTTCTGCATATGGCACATTAAGGATAAGTTGACAAAAAAGTTAGGTGGAATTGCAATTCATTCTCAAGAATTCAGGAATTGTTTTAAAAAAGTGACAGAGTCAGTCCGAACAGAAGAATTTGAATTGGGGTGGGAGCAAATGATTGAAAATTTTAATTTGGCTGATAATAAATGGTTATAAGAATTGTACAACATTCGTCATCAATGGGTACCTTGTTATTTGGAAAATGTGTTTTTTGGAGGAATGTCTACATCCCAAAGAAGTGAAAGTTTTAATGCCTTTATTAAACAATACAAAACGGAAAAGAGTGGTTTGTATGATTTTATTTTGCATTTTGAAAGAGCAATGTCCCGTATAAGATATCAAGAGTTAAAGGAGGAGCATGACAACATAAATAGCAAGCCAAAATTGAAGACAGATTTGCCAATGGAGGTTCAAATGTCTAACATATATATAAAAAACTTGTTTTACATGTTTCAAGATGAATTAGTATCAATGATATTATGCATCCCAAGGCTTTTAAAAGATAATGCAGTTGAGAGCATGTATTTAGTTTCATCTGTTCGCAATGATAAGGATATTCCTCGAACTGTGATTTTCAAGAAAGAATATAAGTTTGCTACGTGTTCTTGCCTATTATTTGAGTTTAGAGGAATTCAAGCTGTTTTGAAGCATGAGTTGATCTTCACATTGTCCAAAGAATATATATTGAAAAGATGGACTAGGCTTGCAAGGGAAGGGACTGATTATGACAAGTGTATGGTGAACCACAATGTTGCTAGCAGTGGCTCTTTGATTGCACGGTATGCCGAATTGTCTTATTGGGCTACAATTGCCATAAGTGAGGCATGTATGTCCGAGAGGACTAAAAAACATGCAATTAACATGCTTTTGGACGTAAAGAAAATGTGTCGTGATATGAATGGACTTCAACTAAATGGAGATTCCGACTCAAGCAAAAAGGGTAAATCACTTGTTGGTCCTATTGAATATCGGGAACCTCCACAAGTTCGAACAAAGGGCTGTCCTAAAAGAATTAAGTCCTCAAAAGAGAAAGCCCAAAAGAAATCACGACTTTGTCATGGATGTGGGAAGCGTGGTGTTTCACACGACAAGCGTAATTGTCCGGCTCTCTTGTCAAGGTATTTTATAAATAAATTTCAAAGTATTTTATAAATAAATTTCTTCATTTACATCTTATGATTATATAGAATGTTAATCGGATTCATTTACTTCTTTTTTAAATTTCAGTGACATCGTCCTTTCCGAGCATGGGTCTAAAGCGTTTGATGAAGATCAAGGTTCGAATAAGTCTACTTCTTTTAGAAACAATGACACTTCCTTATAGGTATGCATCTTCAACTCTCTTAGTAACTTTTTTTTTTCTTTGTATTAACATATCTTCATGGTATTAAACTTGAAGAGGCTAAACTTTTTTTTTTATTGTTTGTATCCTTTATGGCAGGTTTAACTTGAAGAAGTTAAATTAATTAAGGAACCAGTGGCCCTTTGTGAATCTTCATTGTTTTTGTTCAACTTCATTATGAATATTAATTCCCTTTTGGTTGGATGTCCAATTTTGGGTTTGGAAGTTAATTTGTAACATTTTGGGTTTGATGAGAATGTAAGACAAGGAATGGCTGGCTTGAATTTTGACTTTTCATTTATACTTTTGTTTTTTTATTGATGGAAATTTAATACATGGAATGGGTTTGATGACAATGTGATTTATCAATGAATGTGTATTAATCAATTGTAATTCAGGTTACTGGTTATATGAATCAATTGTGATTTTGGCTACAGGTGTCCATTTATAGATTGCAGGAACATTCTATTTACAGTGTTTTTTCATGTCTGGTCCTGTTTTATGCTTAAAAATGAACCAGTTGAGCATTGTTTGTTCTTGTCTCTTTCTTTCTTTTTTCCAGAATTGATAACTGGAAGCATGAACATATACGTCAATTCTTGAGGGATAAGGTGAAGTCTGGTGCATTGGCAAGCTAATGTTTCTCAGGACCAGTTTCTTTCTTTGCCCTAATTGTTGTTGGGTTCCTTCTCATATTTTGTTAACTTCCAGTGGTTAGATGATACTCAAACTAAATGATGAAATGAATTTAGGGGATAACATTGTGACTTTTCAACTCTACTTTTATTAGATGTGTTATACCTTGTGGTGCCCCTTTATTGTCACAACTCATAATGATGTGATTTCTGCTGGATCACTGGTTTATCCTTTTGTGGTCCTTATTTCAGTAGTGCTGGTTTATCTTTTTAGGTTTTTCCCTATTTTAGAAGTACCATTCGGCAAATGTCTATTGAATTTAGCTATAATGAGTAGCTGATGCTTTTTTTGCTTTCATTAACTGAATATAAACTGCCAAAGTATTGAGTCATGAGATGCAAAATGATTAAAGGAGATTTCTTGTGACAAAACCCTCTATTCAGATTGTTCATATGTGACCCTACTGTAGATGGGCTGCGAGGCTACCACATATATTTGGATCGTCCAATTACTGTCTTTTCAGGCTTATGATTATAGATTCAGATGGTGAATGGTATAAATTGGAGCCCTTTGATTGGACAGTGATGATCATTCAGTTGATTTTTCCTGGGCAGCAATCCAATCACAGTGGACCACCGTAATGGATGGGCTTGTGTACTGGGAGCTTTACCTTTAAATATGTTATAGTTTCCATCCTAGTCGTGAGATTGCATTGTCCCCTGACCCTGCTATTCACCAGTGGCATAAATTTTCCAATGAGACCCAGTCCCAAATTTCAAATTTTATACATTTTTTTTATAGGAACACTTGAATGTATGTGTACTGGATGCTGGAAGGTTTTAGTATGGAAAAATAAAATCAGCTTGGTCCAATGGACTGATCATCGTTTAGGAGCCCCTGAATATTTGTGTGCATATGCAGCATAAAATCTTGAGACCCATAAATAGGTAAAAAAAAATTTCTGATGATCCTAATCCTCTAGTAGTGGGCGTAAAAGCTCTGGTTATGTATGCATATACCCATTGAATTCAGGGGAGCTTTGAACAAATAGTCGAGGTGATCAATTAAAACTGGTTTTTATCCACACTAAGACCTTGCAATCCAATCTAACCCTGTGCATACAAATGTGCCCTAAAAAATGGATACTCCGTTTATTAAATTGTGGCCGGTTCTAACCTAGTAACACCCTAAAGCATGGATCATCAATCAAACACTCACATTGATACATTTGTCTCATTAGAGTTTCAAGCCCGAGTAACAAACACCCAACACAATGATAGCCGCTGAACATTCTCCCTCATTGTTAGGCATGGTAATCCCAAAATGCAGATATACGCCCTGCCACATACATTTTTACGTTATAATACATGCACCCTTTACAAAAGAAACAGATCCAATCGTTCAAAATGAGTGAATTTGCTTAAAGAGGAATGCAGGCTGATTCTGCTGCTTCCACTAGGTCTGGGCATTCTCAGCGATTTTGATCAATATGTGATCACCAATGCTTTCATGTTGGGAGGCAGGTGATTGTGGGTCATTTCATAATACAGTTAGCAGCAGCTGGAGAGCTTCAGGACCCCTTCTGAGTACAAATGGGAAGAAGGCAGGTGAGGTCGATACCACATCTTATATTTTACTTTGGAGTGTTTGTCATAATGGGTGCCCATAGATTTGCAACGTTGGTGCGGGCAATTGTTTGAGTCCATGTGACCGGCACAAGGCAAAGCCCTCGGCTTCTCAAATAAAAGTTCACAAGGAAACTCATTCCCTGAGGAGATAAATATTGTTTCGCCTACATTTGCAATGCTTGTCCGAATCATTTCACAAAAATAATAAAATGCAAACTTCTAACAAACTTCTCTCACATTTCTTGCATTGCTTTCTTAGAAGAGTTAACAAGAAAAAAGCACCAAATAACGTAAGACAAAAACATGAGCTAGAAACTTGAGGGGAAGAGAGTGCCTTTGCTCAGGCATTCTTTATGTGGATTCAGCTTGATAGAAGCTTAAGGAATCAAGTGAGGCAATTTAAAACAAAAAAAATTTTCACAACTTTATCTCCCATCTCTTTTTTCTTTGAAAAAACAGACTCTCGGTTTTTGCAGCAACAGTGAGGATGTAGATTATATGATGTTGTGAACACTAGGGCAAATAGAAATCTGAACTCCACCAAAGACTTTTGGAGGAAGCAATGAACGTTAAGTGATTTATTCACTTCATAAACCTGGGAATTTGGCATCATTATGAAGGGTGGATCTGACATTGCAAAATAATAATTAAAGAAATTCCTTCAACCTGAAGAAAGAAAAACTTGCAAAAGGAAAGAAAAAAAAAACATCCATTCATTCATTCATCCATACCTCCACTCAATTCATCCAATTCATCTGCATCCTCATTTTCAATTCATAAACATCTCCATTTCAAACAAATTTGTTACAAATTCACTTCCAAACCCAAAACATATTTCATCATGAAGGGTAGATCTCACAATGAAAAAAAAATTGCAAAAGAAAAGAATAAAAAAATCCATCCTTTACCCCATTCAATTAATCTGTTCCTTCATATTCAAATAAAAAACATCTCCATTTCAAACCAAGTTTTTACAAATTCAATCAGTTTAGCCTTCCTTTCCTCATATGTGAGCTCAACCAATTTTTTCATATTCAAATTTGAGAGGGGCCGAGACAGGGAGAGAGACAGGGAGAGAGAGGGAGAGAGAGACAGGGAGAGAGAGACAGAGAGATAGGTGAGAGAGGGAGAGAGAGACAAAGAGGGGACGAGACAGGGAGAGAGACACAGAGGGGGTGAGAGAGGGAGAGAG
Source organism: Sextonia rubra (assembly GCA_037013555.1). Taxonomy (NCBI): domain Eukaryota; kingdom Viridiplantae; phylum Streptophyta; class Magnoliopsida; order Laurales; family Lauraceae; genus Sextonia; species Sextonia rubra. Next base: position 132,759,339 of record JASUAD010000001.1, read on the forward strand.
CGGGGGCGAGAGTGAGAGAGGCACAGAGGGGGGTGAGAGAGAGAGGGGGCGAGGGTGAGAGAGACGCAGAGGGGGTGAGAGAGGGAGAGAGAGACACAGAAAGCAGATGAGAGAGGGAGAGAGAGAGACAGAGAGGGGACGAGACAGGGAGAGAGACACGGAGGGGGGTGAGAGGGTGAGAAGGGGAGAGAGTGAGAGAGACGCAGAGGGGGCGAGAGAGGGACAGAGAGGGGACGAGAGTGAGAAAGAGAGGAGGCGAGAGAGAGAGAGACACAGAGGGGGGTGGGGGTGAGAGCGGGGGTGAGGGAGAGAGAGACAGAGAGGGGGAGAGGGAGAGGGATATAGAGATGGGTGAGAGAGGGCATACCTTGCACCGGCGTTGGGTGAGAGAGATGCTGCGATGAAGGCCAGCATGAAGGAGACGATGCGTTTTCTCTCCCACCATTTCCTCTCCCACGATACGATTACGTTCTCTCCCACTCAAAACTGTGAAAGTCCCTCTCTCCTTGTTTTTCACTCTTATATAAGGCAAGTCAAGACCATTGGATCTATTTTCAGATCCGACGGCTGCAAGCATCCCTTCCACTATGTGTAAGGGAGGCTTGTGCAGGATCATCTCTCTCTCTCTATATATATATGCATGCAAGTTTTAAAAGGCCTGCACATGGACAGGGCCACGTGAGCACCATTTTGGTTTCTTTTTTCTTTTTTACTAAAGCGTCATGTCAGCATTTCAGAAAATTACAAGTGGCATTGCCTTCCCTAAAATCTCTCCTTCTCTCCCCCACCCCTAAAATCACTTTCCTAAAATCTTATTATTTGTTTCTTTTCATTATCTTATTTTGGTTTCATAGATTTTATAAATTGATTTGACTGCTTATGGCATGCACTCGGTCATAAAACCATTACTAATTTTCACATTTGAGCTCTTGTGGCGAACTTAGTATGCATGATGGACATCTAGTATGCATAGATATTAACTAAATCCTTTGGCATAAGTAGGATTTATATATGGAATGTTAAGCAGGTAATTGTTAGTGTTCTGTACTATTACAAGATCATGAAAGTGCATAATAAGCACATGGCTTCCGCATATTTTTACCCATGCATAAGGATCTTCCGTACGTGTGAACGTAACAAAAAATTCCCTCGTAGTAGTCCGTATTTACTTTAGTACGATGGGAATTACTACGGGATATGCATGCCATGTCAATGGCCTAAGTTTTTACCGCAAGCTCAGGCTCGGGGCATGACAACAGCACATAAGGAAACCCCCTTGCATGCTAAATTATATCAGATCCATTGGGTCTACACCAATTTGAATTGAGTGAAACGTTGAATTGATCGTTAACTAGTTTTTAACGGTGAAAATTTGATCAAGAGGTTACAATAATAAAGCGTATATTTTAAGTAAAATAAATTCATAACTAGGAAATTTTATATCCAATGCCCAATTTTACTCATATTATATTATCTTTATTCCCACACTTTGAGCATTGGCTGGTGCAAACTTTGTCGATCCTTTTTTTTTTTTTTGTCATATTTACTTTTTTGTCAATGATAAAGATAGGTGTATAATTTTAAAGATTTTTATTTTAAAAATACTAGTTTTTGTTATTGTTATTATTATTTTGTCATGAACACATGCCTCTTTCACTATTGGATGTATACATCTAGAAGCCACTTAATATAAGGGCCTCTTTATTTGCATAGATACTTAGGAATTGAATATGCAGGATTATGGTCAAATGGATATAAAAGGATGTGAGAGATGGAACCTTGTTTTCTTAGAGGTCAGTTCTAATTTGCGTAAAAATAGAAGCGGGAATAATTTCGAATGAATTTTCTCGAGTATTGACCATCTTGACCTTCCTAGCAGTCATCCATTGCTGGACAAAAATCAGTAAGGACTATGTTTTTCACTTGAGTACTTTTTTTTTCGAGGATTTTACAGAAAAAATTATCTTACGTGATCACTTGATCAAAAAGAAGATTTTAAATGTATATATACCAAAGTGGTTGGTATGTTTTTTATGTATTTAAAACAAGGGTCAAATTTAAGGCTTATTTGTACAGGTCTGTCTCAAATTCAAGGCTTATTTCTATAGGTCTACCCTAAATTCAACCCTAGTTTGTTTCTATGCAACCAAATGAAATCCTTTTTTCTTCACCTTTTCTCTTCCTCAAGCTTCGAAATCGTGTCTTTTTCTTTCCCAAGTGGCCGATCTTCCTCCATTTGTGTTTCCTTGGTCTCCTCAAGTGTCCTCAACTTGTTTAATTCATTCACTTGTGCAGATAAATGGTTTTTCCCCCCTTTTCAAGTTTTTTTTAATGATTTTTACGTTGTTTCTTGTGTGATTTTCTTCTTCCTCTAATTAGAATGGTTGTACTATTATGGACTTATGGGTTGAATTGGATTAGTATATTGCGTTTAATATCAAATTTTCTCTTAAAAAATGCTAGAGGAATCCTCAAATTTAATGTGTTCTGAGATGCTAGGGGCCATTAAAGTTCAACTTTTATTTCAATGAGATGAAAATTTCATCATCCTTGATTCAGGTAGTCTTCAGGAGGACACATGACTAACAAGGGGAGGGCGTTGCTCTTTATTTTTCTATTTTCTAGTTATGTTTGAGTGTTGTATCATGCGCTCCTAATAAAAACTTATCGTTGACTGAAGAAAGATGAAAATGAAGAAAAAAAAAGTGAATATCCTAAAACAGCGAATGAATGCACCTAAGACCCTCCTACAACACCATTGGAAACTTTGTTTTTAACCAGCACCGGAGAAAAGAGAAGATGAAGAAGAAAAAAGGGTTTTGTCCAGATTTATAAAAACAAGCCAGGGTTAACTCAAGGCAAGTCTGTACAAATAAGCCTAAAATTCGAGGTAAACCTGTACAGATAAGCTTCAAATTCGACTCCCGTTTGAAATGCATAAAAAGCATACCAAAGCAATTCCTTTAAAATCTTCTTTTCGGTAAAGTGGTCACTTAAGGTAATTTTCCTGTAAAATCATCTTTTCAAAAGTGGATTTGACTCAGCCAGCAGGATCGTCTTTCTGAACAGTGGCTTCATCATAGAAAGAAAAAAAGGGTTTGTCATGAGCCTCGTCTAGATAAGCCAATGCAATGTTCAAGCCCAACCTGTTCATTATAGACCAAACAATTATGACCAGAACTACCTCAGATTTGACTACCATTGATGAGCTCTGCCTCTCCTTCCTAAACTCGCTCTGCCGGTTCATCACTGCCTTTATCAATTCAAATTTATCACACTCCTCCTTAATGGCTTGGAGCCTATCGTTGAGCACTTTCAGTGTCAAGGTCATTTTTGTATGATATAAAATTGAGCGTGGCTTCTTTCGAGGAGGCAAGCTCCTCCTCTGATCTTCGATGTCATACTCTTCCAATAAGTCCTCAGCGTAGTACGCAGCTTCTTTGATCATTTCCAGTAATTCCATCACCTTTGGATCTATCACCGGGCACCGTTCTGCTATTTCAATGAAACCACAAATTTCCCATAGGAAACGCTTAGTCCTCCACAACTCCCTCTCATCGATCAATAAATCTGAAAAGTAGGAGAGAAACTCCTCCCATACTTCTCCAAGGCATTTTAAAGCATTCATTTTTTTTGGCTCCTGCTTCCAACTTTTCCGAGGCACTGCAAGAAAGACACAAGGCCTCACGGTTAAAACGTCAAGGTTATTGGGCGGCACCGAAAAAATGTCCAAAATATAAAATATCAGTTGTACAAGGCAATCAAAAAAAAAAAAAAAGATGAGATTGTAAAGCAATTACGATTGGCAGACTGTTACGAACCTGAAACTCCTCTCCGACAAATCCAAGGAGAGTTTCGGCAGTGAAATCTTCGTCGTAGAGAAGAGAAGGAAATGAGAGCGTAAGAGTAGCTTCGATTGGGGATTTGGAACGGCGAGAGCAAGGAAAGCGAAATAAAAAGAGAGGGTTTTGTTGAGACTAATTCACAATGGTTTTTATAGTAAACGTAGAGACGTTTCTTCACGCGCCCACTCTTTCCATTTTCGGTTGCAAAGGTGAGCTGTACACGAACCGTCGCTGAAATCAGGCCATCCAATGATAGGGCCACGTGATCCTTGGATTCGGCGAAATGGTGATATGGGTTAGCCATCCGATATCTTCATCAAAGGCACCGAATCCAATCAGATGGCAATCCACGAAAAAAAATGAACATCAGACATGCATTCCATAAAAAACCTGAGAAAGAGAACCAGACAAAAGAAGAAGAAAAAGGAAATCAAAAGACAGAAATACCAAATTCGGACTCCAAGATTTGGATTGCAAGAGGAATAATCAAAGAAAATGGAGGAAGAAACCCGATGAGAGATGGGATTTGGAAGCAGACTTGGAAAAGAATGAGATCTAACCGTTGAATCAAAATGAATACGTGGCGCAAGTAAATCTGGTTGTTGGGAGATACCGAAGTTGATCTGGTGTGGGATCCAAGTTTTTATTTTAAGAAGAAAAGAAAATGTCGCCGAAAAGCTCCATGTTTATGCTTAAATGGCAGGCCCATATAGAAGTTAAATCGAACCAATGAGTCTGGGGACCAATTTTCAAATCAAACCAATTCATTTTATTGGCCTCTTATCAGTCATGGTCTTAGTATACCACATTTAATCATTGGCTAAAGGATAGAGCCACCCTCGGGCCCAAATAACTTGACCAAAATCATTCCGTTCTCCACATAAGTCTCGGCTGAGCTATGGATTACCACAAATCTTTTGCCCCGCGGGACGCACTACCCAAGCACTGCATGGTCCATGGTCTAAAAAGCTTTAGCCTAGCCCATGGGACAACACTTTGTGTTTCCGAGTTTTTAGAGTTTTCCGAAGAAAAAAGACAAGTATAATTTTCCCAAGCTCCCGATTAGGTTGGGTCCTGCGCAATTGGAAGTGGGAATTGTATTGGAGTTGAAAGACCTAGATGAGACCCACTTAAGCTTGTTCACACGTGGACCAGCTCTATAAGTTACACTTAGGCTTGTTCCTTAGTGGTTCATCATCAGTCTGAGCCCACTTCCGCCAACTTTTGACCAATCTACTCTTGGCGCACTATATCTCCATCTTCCCTTCCGAACTGGTTGACGCCTATCTGAAGTTTGAAATATATATTTGGAAGACACTTAATATGGGCTTGCTTGTTTCCTTGGATACATGGTAACAATTGGTTTAGGGGTCATGGTTATAAAAGCTGGACTAATGAGGGAAACGTGGGGGATCGAAATATATATATATATTTATATGAAAAACATTAAAAAATAGCCCCTTTAAAAGGGAGCGTTTGTGCCCTCTTTGCAAAATCCAAAAAGAAACAAGAAATTTAATGCTCATGTGATTCTCTCTCTCCATATAATTAAATCCCTGTTCTCTCTCTTTTAAATCCCTATTTTTTTTCTTTTAAATTCCTATTTTTTCTCTTTTAAATCACTATTTTTTTCTTTTTCTTTAAATGATACCAACTTTCTCTCTCTCCAACCAGTAATTCATTAATTATCATTCCAAACATATCCTTTTTTCATTTGTTATTTGAAGAGGGCATTTGGATTAAAAAACGCCAAGGCGTTGTGTAGACATCCCTCATTATACATGAATCATGGTCAAATGGACAAAAGATCATTGAAGAGGTGAGGAATGAAGGATAGAAGGTAGTGACCTAGATTAAACTTTGACTTTGCTAGAATGTCAATTTGTAGGGTGATAACTAGACACTCATTTTTAAAAATTTTCATTTTCTTTCCAATAAAATGGGTGTCAATTCATGTTCATTTTTGGATAACCACCTTTTACTTGTTTTTATTTTTTATATATAATGAAATGTATTCTTTAGTTATAACCACTTTATATAAAAACAATACAAACTCTTAAAATTCCTAACAATTCAGGTCGCATGAAACAAGCCAATCAAAAGTTTATGCCTAAATCTCAAAAAAATTGTATATTCAAGAGACAATAAACATTGAGCCCCAGTGTAATGTCTTGTACCCTTGGAATTTATTTCACCTATTCTAAATATAATTTACTTTAATTAATTTTTATTTTAGTTAATTAGGGTTTGTTGGAATTATTTTAGCTTGATTTTGGGCTTTCGGCTACCGGGTAGAGGTTATAGTTCCGTTAGACCTTATTGTTCGACCCGACTAGATCAGGACCCATCTTGGACCCATTGTCGACCCGACACGATCCAGACCCATCTTGGGCCTATAGAACCCAATTAGCCCAAACCAGGCCCTTACTTATAATTGCCTCAAACCGTAGGCGTCTTTTTATGAAAACCAAAATTTAACCAAAAACCTAATTCCCTTTTAAAACACACGACAAACCAGGCCCACGCTTATAATCTCCTTTTTTCGTTTCTTCCTCACTCCCTCCATCCCACGATCGGCCAACCCAACCCAAGCCACCGGAACACCAGAGCTCCACCATCTTATTCTTCTTCTTCTTCATCTTCTTCATCGTCTTCTTCTTTAGGATTCGTTGTGCGACCGAAACAGAAAGCTAGGGTCATCTTCCTCTTTGTCAATCTTCACTCAGGGCAAGTGATTACCCATCTCTCATAGTGATTTACATGGTTTTCCTTAGTTCTATCTTGTTAGATGCATCCTATGCAATGCCCATTTAAAGTCTAAACAATGATGATAGGTTAGATGGTTGTGATGTTGATGATTTTGAATGAATATATGATTGAATGAAAGGAAGGAAGTGGGAGAATTGATGTTCTAATCTAGGAGGAAAAGGGGATGAAACCCCATTAAAAACCCTGATAAAATAAGGCACTTGCCTACTGCTAGCAGGAGGGTTCTTCACCTGTGGGGCTCGGGTGTGGGGGTGTTTGGGTGCATGGCATTCCCTGAGATGGGTTGAGGTCCAGGGAATTTTTGTGACGTTTGTGAATTCCGATGGGACCCGGTTTTGATATCTTTTCCTTCTACTCTATCTAAGTAAGGAACATAACTTTGGGTGGTCGTATTCTTACTGGCTTCATGGTTTGCACATGATGGTACAAACCATCCACACTTGGATGGGCTGTGCACCACCTTGGTTTTTCAAAGAAAATTTTTAACCTTACATCATCTTGGTTCGCATGGAATTATCATACACATGAATTATGGTCACAACGTTAGGAATATTTGTGGGTTTATTCCTTAATTATTGAGCTTCTTTTACATTATTGTATATATGTTAGAGATTGTACCAATGATTATATTGTTTTAGACCGTGTCATGGCATGGGTCGTGTGTTGTTTATGAAAGGGACACTCGTGTTGTGGATTATTCTATCAGAGTGATTCCCTCATCATATGGTATTATGGTTACTGTTATGGCCATCCCTTCACACTAACCTAGGCTGTGTTAGTCGAGCAATCATTAAGTCATATTTTGTGGGTCTTGGCATGGGAAGGGGCAGGGCTATGTGAGACAGTTATTTGATCTGGTCATTGGATGGTTGCAATCAGTACATAGATATACACTGTGATGCTTTACCGGACTTAGGGCCAAAGACAAGCCTATCACTTGTACACAGTTGGTTTCACTATGGTTTTCTAGCCAGGATGCTAGGCATCCGAAGACGGAATTGATCTATCGCATTGGACAAGATGCAAGACATCTGAAGATAGTATAAATCCCATACGGACATATGTTGATGCGATGCTCAACAAATTTATTGTTGTCCATTTGATGTAGAATTGGATTAGAGATTCGTTCTTTCCACTACGCATTACATTCCTTTACATATATTGTTTCATATATCTCATGATCTCATTATATTTATTCTCACGTTGTTAATATACATTATTATGAGTTATGTGTATTCCACCTGCCGCCGGTTGACTTTTTTTTTTCACTTGGTGCTTAGATACCGAACCTGGCTTTGCCGAGGAGTAGGCGGAGGGCGAAGCGCTTCAAGCGCCTTAGCCATTTGATGAACCCAAGTGAGGTGAAGAGCCGTCTAGTCACGCATAGAAGCGATTCACTTAGTTGCAATTTAATTTTAATAAATTTTATTTAGAGACTTTGCTTTTAGATGAACATTGCAATAAATTATTCATTCATTTTATTTGCAACTTTAAACCTTAAATATGATTTCTTAATATTCAAATCTAATGATTTATTGGCAGCACATGTTCACATATGCTTCCACAGGTATGTATGGATGCAAAATGCCTAAACTTTCCACGGACCTATGAGTAAATGATTGGGAGTCATTGGTTTTTATTTACATGAAAAGATTAAATTGACTCCTAATCTCATGTAACCCTAATCTCATTTTGGGGACGTGACCCCAAGTGTGCCCACAAGCTGAGCTGGATATAGCAAGTATGCAGTTAGCTTGTTGGAGTAAATCTTCATTGGTGGGAAAAAAAAACTTCCCTTTCAAATGTGCACTTTTCATAATCGTTCACCCCAGATATACGCAGGATTTGATCTCATGTTCGCATGTTTGGGTTTCAACCATAGTTCTGAACCATGAGAACTTGCTTGTTGGAAAAGCTGCTGGGCCTTGTTAACTAGGAGACCCGGTTAAGTCTTGATTAGGTCAAAAATCCTAAACTCAGATATGAATATGCAGAAAAACCGACACAGAAATATTTTCTTATAAATTTTCTCGAGTATTTACCATATTTTCACATGGTTCTGGCCGAGTCAACTTGTGCTAGCCAAAACTTGGTGAAATAGATTTGACTCGGCCCATCAAGATGGTTTTCCTGAACAGTGGCTTCAGATCAGACAGACGAATAGTGATGACCCGACTCTAAGCTTACTGACACTAGATTTGAGCCTTCATAGCCCCACTGTTCATTCATCTTGGCTAAGAATGAGTACCACATATATAGAGGCCCGAGAAATAATATCTATGCGGCATCGGCTACCATTACAAGCATTTTATAGGCGGACATGCATATGTTGGGCTAGTAGAAGTATGAAGTATCCATCGCTTTTTCTCCAAAGAAGGTGATGATGATCAGACTATATAGTATGAGGAAGAATGGTAGAGGAGTGCAGAATCCATGATCATGACCAATCACATTACATAATCTAGACTCGAAAATCATTTTGAACAAATATATCTTGTGCAAAAGCAACAAAGAAATTGCAAAAGGTTCTTCAAGCAAACAATCAAGTCAAAACTTATTGTGGGGTTTATCAGTTTGGGGATGACAACGCTTAGGTAGACTTTCAGATTGGGATGTCGATGCTTGGGTGAGGAATTACAAAAGAAAGATAATGGATTTGTAAAATAAAGATGAGGGCTTGCAGCCTAAGAAGAAAACTGAAATTCGACATTTGGATTTGTAGACGTCAGTAGAAGTAACTGAAATGTTGACTGATGCTACGAAAATGCATTTCAGGAATATTTGGATTTTCTATAAGAAAATTTAGTGGTCATGGCTTCATTGGTGTGAATAGGATCTGGAATAATAAGATTTGAAGAGGTTAGAGAAAATATCCAAGTAAGGGTGTGAAGAAATCTTAATTGAATTTAAGATTTTAAGACTTTATGACGTGGAAATGCCAAATTGGAAAAGAGAAATTTTAGGACCAGTCTGGATCATCTGTGAGTGATTTTCTGACGTAGGACTAAATGATACCAAATGCGAAAGCTTGATTTTTAATACGTATAAGTATATTATATAGCATAAAATCCCGTGCGATGCATAGATACTATCAAATGTCAATTGAATAATAAATTAAAATTAATACTTAAGTTAAAACCTAGTTAGTGTATTAAAATATAAAATTAGAATCCTTTTTGATAAGTGGAGTGATATTTCTGATTCTCTACCTGGCAAAAGGAATTCGCTCTAAACTCACTGAAACAAGATTTGAGCCTTCATTGACCCATCCATCTTGGCCCAGAATGAGTACCACATATAGAGAGACCATAGAAATAATATCTATGCGGCATCGGCTACCATTACAAGCATTTTGTAGGTCCAACATGCATATGTTGGGCTAGTACAAGTATGAAGTATCCATCCCTTTTTATCCAAAAAAGGTGATTATGATCAGACAATATAGTACGAGGAAGAGTGGAAGAGGAGTGTAGAATCGATGATCGTGACCAACTCACATTACATAATCCAGAGTCGAAAATCATTTTGAACAAATATATCTTATGCAAAAGCAACAATAAAATTGCAAAGGGTTCTTCAAGCAAACACTCAAAACAAAACTTACCGTAGGATTTCTTAGTTTGGGGATGACAACGTTTAGGCAGACATTCAGATTGGGATGTCAACGATGGGGTGAAGAATTGCAAAAGAAAGAAAATGGATTTGTGAAACAAAGATGAGGGCTTGGGGCCTAGGAAGAAAACCAAAATTGCACATGTGGATTTGTAGACGTCAGTAGAAGTAATTGAAATGTTGATTGATGCAAAGAAATTACTTTTGGGGAATATTTGAATTTTCTGTGAGAAAAAGGTTCTGAAAGCGACGGAGGTTTGCCAAGGAGAATACTCATCGAATGAAGGTAATGTGGCTTAGGACAAGGTGGAGGAGGTCAGCCAGGCCAGAGTCGACTTGAGGAGGAAGACGGAGGAGGACCGACTTCAGTCCTTCTGCAGTGACAATCCAAAGACGAATGAGAAATAAAGAGAGAAGAGATGAGAAAAAGGTTTAATACCTTGATGGCCAGTTCATCTTAAGAGTGGTGGTAGTCGGCGGTGGCAATTCTTCAAAGAGTCGAAAGAGATGAGAAGAGTTTGAGAGTGAGGGGCCATTGGGGATTTAGGGCAAAATCCATCGGATTGCATATAGAGTAACAATGAATTGTTGAGATTGAAAGTTGGATGATCAATGACCAGAATGTTGCATATAAAAATAAAAACATATATATATATATATATATTCTATGTCAACAGTTCGGTTCGGTTTAAATCTGTCACCGAATCGTTACTAATGGATTATGATTTTTCAATCCATAACCAAAACATTAACGCTCAGTTTGGTTAAAAATCTGCAGATCAGATTGATTCTGTTCGGTTTTACGGATCGACGGATTTTTTGTACACCCCTAATTGCCAAGCAGTGCCTATGACCATTGATAATTATCTTAAATCTTCATAACTAAACCAATAACTCATTCATAATGCAATTGGATCGTTGTGAAGGTCTTTTTCTACAATGGTGGGGTCATCATCAATAAGCTTATGGATGTCATTCTACAAAGTGAATGAAAAATAAAATAAGAAATTGATGGGTTTCTTGATGGTTAGGCTGTTACATGATTTTCCTTATATAAAAATGAGAAATGTAGAATGTGTCTTTTTCTTCCAAACATATCCATCATCTTGAAAATTAATCTTATGGTGAGAATAATAAATTCAAGATAAAATCTCACTCTCATACTACACTGATAAAAATAAAGACTGAATAAAATATAAAAGAGAATGAACACTACATATAGAAGAAAATGAACACTGCATCTTACATTTAAAGAGGACAAACAAAGAAACAGCAACGACTAAGAGTAAGAATTCTTGCAAAATATATAATGTAACTGGTGTTGTGGAATTTATTTTCAAATCCAGTAACAACTGCAAGTGCACAGTTGTTTTGTTGAGACAATGGCAAATACAGGTTGATTCCACAGGGAGCATTTTTGAACTTTTAGTTAAAAATTTAAAATTTTTAACTAGAAGATTGATTTGAAATATAACTAAGAATATCAAAAACTGGATTCAATTAAAAGTAGTGAAAAATCAATGTAGAAAATAGATCAGAGCAACCAGAATCCACTAAGTTATTCAAAAATCTAATTTATGCAATTAATTTACTTTTTTTTTGTCTCAATTATTACTCAGATCTGAAACGAATCAATGTTTCTAATCTGAATGATTTAGCTATTGCAAAAACCAGTTCTTAATTAAGAAATACAAAATCAATACTTAAGACTTTTTCACCTCATAAAAGAATGAACATCCTAAGCATCACTTATCAAACTATGCATAGACTATCAAAGATGACTATAGATCTAAGTATAATCTATCAAAGTAAGTATAAGTGATCAAAATTTATTCATTACGAACATAAATCAGAGGTTTGTCTTTTCTATGAAGATAAATCTATTATTATCTTTTAAAACCACATTAAGAATAGACAATCAGAAAAGGGCAAAATAACAAACATAAATTAGAACATCAAAATACTTAGCTTAATCATTTACTTTGATCAAGAAGGCTAGCCAACCATTGTCAAGAACTCCAAGAATATTTTCATTAATATCAGTAAGTCTTAACAATGATTCTCTTAGAAATCAGCTCTTCTATGCCTAAATTTTGGTATATGGCTCCAGAAATACCTTAAAAAATAAAAATAGAAAATCATGGGGGAGGGAGAGAGAGAGAGAGATGGCTGGCCATCCAAGGTTGGTGGAGAAAATTGCATGTGTCGAAACTTCCCTCATTTATTCCTTTTATGGCTGTAGGTCTCTTACAGATTCATTGAACATGGACACCTTCTGCTACTTGTTGATAGAGTTTGCAACAATTGGGTTACCTAGTAGCCAAGTTAAGTAAGGATAAGGTTATCTTTACAGATAGAACTCATCTCTAACAAGGACATCTCCTTAATGGGGTCCCGCTTTGTATGTGAAACACAGGATCTTCAACGGTGTGGATTTAATTCCAATCTCGTCTAAAATCATACACGAAACTTTTTGGGTTCATAACTTTCTCATTTTAGATTTGATTTGCACAATCTTTAGTTCCACGAACATCTACTCTAGATAAGGTAGGCTACAATGCAGCACATAGCTGCTTTGTAATCCGGTGTTGAGTCAGCCATAAGAACCAGGGTTGTCTTGAGTTAGTCCTCCTCGACGACCCATTGTTGGGTGACGGTCGACTAAGACCACTTTTGCTTTTGAGTGAAGGCCTTCTTCTTGATTTTGCCAGATAATGCGGTGGCTAGAGATGGGGGATTGTACTTTTTGAGCATGGGAAGGGACTCAACTGGCATAGATTCTTTTGCTTATGGGTGATGAACAGGCAATGACAGGATATGAAACTCCTTTGTTACCATCTTTCGGCTATGTTTAACGCATTGTCTCGTTGGGCTAACAAGTATTGCCAATTTTTTGTGGCCTTGGGGACACGAACGGCGATCTTCTCTTTGCAAACTTCTTATTTCCCCTCAAAGATAGAGGGTAGAAGCGGTTGTCCTTGAGATGCACCAAGGCCTCCTACTGCGGCTTTTGTTTATTTGCCTTATGAGGTCTAGGCGACCACATCCTGTGTCTAGGGGTGGCGAATTTCAGTTGTTAACCCCTTCATCGACTGAGATCATAAAGGTCAACAGTAGATGTGCCCCTCTTCTTGTTGGAACGGGTGTGAATTTGTTCCTGTCTCCCTCCAAGTGTGGACAGGCCATTGACCAAGCCATGGGGCACAAAGGCTGGGGTAATGCCCTATTTTAGATTAGTCCATAAGCAGTCCTTTTTTTTCTTTTTATTATTATTTATGGAATAATAAATCACTATCCAAGCAATTAAAAATGTTTACAAGGCCAATGATCACTTTGAAACCAAATTTTAGCCATGGATCATCACCAATTATGAGATATTTACTAAAAAATGTGGATTATTTATATTATTTTTTAAAATTTGTGGGCTCCAAATACAAGATCCAAACCGCTAGATCTCTTTAGAAGGATGACCTTGGATATGGGGCAAATTTCAAGGCTTGATACATTGTATATATCAAGATATTTGTGAACAACTCTCAACCGTTGATTTAAAAAAGTCTATTCAAAATAGAACCTTGCATGAATGAACACATATTTTGATTCTAACCTTTTCTTTTATGGCTCTTTTTTTAATGAACCTATTTTGGAATGGCATCTATAAGAAAAAGAGTAGAGGTACAAATAAGCCCCAAATCATATTTCAAAACAGATTCTGTTTTTTCCTCATTTAGTTTTACAATCTATAAATGTTTTTATTTTCTTTTGCATTCATTCAATAAGCAATTGAAGGGGATATTATGGTTAATATTTTGATTGTGCCCTTACTGCGTGATAATGGATTTTAGAGTTCTAGTACGTTTTGATCTTTGTAAGCAACAGTGTATGTGGTAATTCGGTTTATGAATAAACAAGTTTTGGTATCTTTTTAGTGTTATTCCTAACTTTTTGCTCAAAACAGACTGTGCTGAGATCCATTTTTGTCGAAACTATTCTTTGCTGAACCTATTTGTTAACATTATAAAAGTTTTGCTCAAAGGGAAAGGAAGCAAGAGAATCATAGGATTTACAGCATTGGACCACCTTTTATTATTTATGAAGCTCTATTATTGTCATACATGTGACCCACTTGTAGAAATTATAATGCTGTATTCACCTTTAAAAATATAAAAATGAGCCATATTCATAGAATTTATAATGTAGGCTCACCTTTATAGGAATATAATGTGGGTCCATCTTTTTGTAAATGTAAATATGGTACTCACATATAGAAATTACGTGGTACACATATTTATAAGTATTAGATTTACAGGTAATCCGAGCGCAGGACAACCAAGTTGCCAGGTGAAAGTTCTTGCCACAGTGATTCTTATAACCTAGCGGATTGCCCAATATAGTGTTAACACCTCTCACAAAAGCATACATAGAAGACTGATAAAAGGAAAGCTTTACTAGTGGAGGCCGAAAAGGTCTAATTTTCCGTAAGTGCAGCTAACAAATTATATGGCGTAAATAACTGTTAACATGCTTGGCTCTTGTTGGCACGAAAATGAGTTACTAGGACTTGGCAAATGTGTTTCCATCAAATTGGCTAAATTTCAAGAATGCGAAGCTAGGGATCTCTTTCGATAGAAAATGATTGTGAACACTTGCACATGGACACATAGCGTCATGAAAACTGGAATCAGGAAGCATACATCGTGAATACTTGCACGTGGACACATAGGTCATAAAAACTGGAATCAGGAAGCATACTTTCGTCGACCTCTTTGGTCTTTAGGTTCACCGTATTTGAAAATTTTTTATTCTGCCCACAGCTCACCATCAGAACCGTCACCAAAGGCAGGGCTTCCCCCTCAATTTCACGGTTCACAAGGCGCAGGAGAATGCCCCACTTATGGTATCCCATAGATCTACAATACTTGAGAATAGTAGATCATTTAGTCTTTCAGCAAAAGAAAAAAAATAAGGGAAGAGAAAAAGGAAAACACATAGGGCTTTAAATCCCTTCTAGACCACATTTGTTGTTTTTGAACTGAGACCGATTTACATAAAACCTCCTCATTTGTGCATCATGGGGATTATGGACTTTCAGAAAGTTTAGAGCCTCTTCAGATATACCACCAATGTTACCATCATCGGTGTTCGCCACCATCTACTCAGTGACTCCAACCTTTCAGATTTATTTTAGCTTGTTCTAGCTCATACAGTAATGGGATCCTGGGTCCAGGACAAGACACATAAATGAGCCCCCCTTCATCCTTGATTCTGCTGTACCAATTCCACAGGCATTGTCCAATCGAGACATTGCACATGCAAACAAGAAAGTTTTCTCAGAAGCTCTTGAACCTGGTTCTGATAAAGTGATACAAATCAATATAATATTCGATCATTTCTGTGGCACTACAAAACAACATCAGAAAAATGCTAACTGCCAGGCTGTAATGCTTACAAAAACTATAGTAATTATTTTGTGTATATTTTAGTGTGTACATATCACTACTGTTAGCCAAAATCTATGTTCTATGTTCACTGACAGAATGAAGGGATATCATGGAACTTACTACTCAAACAAATCCAGCTCAACTGAATATTCCAGGAAGACAAATAACAGAACATGGAGGTGATGCGACTTCAAAAAGAACAATTTCTTCAGTTTTCAGGATCCAAGGATGGCTGATCTATCTTTTCAGACTCTTCATTTTGCTCCCTCGCCCTCTGGAACACTCAACTGCACCACAAGTAAAGCAGCAGTGGTAACACCTTTCTTTTCGCTTTCTTTCCTGGTGATTGAGAAACATTTTCAACCATTTCCATTAAGTATTTGTAGTCTAAAGAATAAAGATATGAAAAGAGCCAGGAAACACAGCTTCAGTCCTGTGGAAAAAGACAATTTCTGTGTAAAAAACATTGCATGGCGTCAAAATTATACCTGAAAGGATTTGCTAAATGCATCCCCATTATTATTATTGAAAACTCTCAATTCTTCTGGAACCAAGTTAAGTAACATCTACTACAACAATGCCAATAATTGTAGAACTTGAACTTGGGTCTGGATCTAAGTTCAGATCTCTAGCTTAAATTTAGTTATGGGGTGTATGATTTGCCCAACCTGGAGGTATTGGCCCTATAGGTAATTTGGGTCAGGTTTGTGCTATGATGCACAGATACTTCAAAATGGTCACGTATTGTGTCATATCATATCCGATACTTCATTTTTTATTTGTAAAATCTGTGTCTCTACCGTGTTTATAGCGTGTCCTTGCTGTATCCATATCGTGTCTAGGCATCATAAGGTCTGTGCACTATGAACCAACCTAAACCATACCCATGTTCTTTCCAAGTTATAATTGCTTACATGAAATAACTATCATCAACATCAAGGAAACTCTCAGCCAAAACCTCCCATTGAACTACACTTGATGTGGCTGGTGCTGAAGATCAAAGATTGAGCAGGCTCTGCCATTTGTTAGAGAACATGGGATCTGAGCCCTAGTGCGGAGGTTCCCTGTGGATTAAAGAAACCCAAAACAGCCCACAAATGCTAAGATACTACTCATAAGCGGCTGTTTTGTTATTCCAATACACCAGAGTGTACTTTGCAAATAAGATAAAAATTCAATTCAAATAACAGTGAAGGGGGGCTGAACAACTGGGCTGAATATTGCAGGACCCAATTGGGCCCAAATCTACTTAAGCTAACCACCCCCAGGTGCACCCAAGGGTCACAACCAAGGGGAAGTACCCACCTTCAAAATCAGTGGGCCATGTAGGGCCAAAATAATTCTCATGCATGGGTCTAGGGTCGACACTGGTTTGGGAAACTACTTGGGTTTCCTATTTGCTTTGAAATCACTTTGCTATTTTTCTTAGTTAGGATTTTAAATTATGTTACTAAGGCCTTTGCTTGTAATCTCTACACTTATTTCATAGAGCTATAAAAAAAAATAGAACCATGAGAAAAAGAGGCTAAAATCAAAAAATGCGTTAGGTATTGTAGGGATCTATTTTAAATAGACTGTTTGGTCCACCTCTATTTGCCTCTTAATAGATGGAGTATGCCTCTTATTAGAGGGGTAGTTATGCCTCTTATTAGAGGGGTAGTTATGTCAATAAGTAAAAAAAGAGAATACCATTTATATTAAAACAAACAAACAAACCCATTGATGGTTTCTTATGCCTGTTCTGCATTCAGGTGGTAGAGGTAATGGGAGCTATAGCCAGTACTCGGGTCCAAGTAGCCTACTCATATATTCTCATGGGCCATGATACATAACCATGCTTTTTCATGGGCTACGGTGAGCTTAAGCTAGCTGGCAGTGGGTCACTGTCGATCAGCTTTGCATTGTGAACATCAACTCCTCTCTGTGATCTGGAATCCATCTACGGGCAAGCATTCGGAAAAAGAGAATGGAAGCTCCTATTTATTGTTTATATGTTTGTATGTTTTCAGGGGGTGGCCATTTTTGTCTATGTCCGTATTGATGCATTGGCGCAGTCCTCCTTGCTTGGGCTGGCCTTGCCAACATGTGTGTGTGGCTAGAGTGGTGGTGGTACAAGTTAATGACAATGTTATGTGCGCTACTTGTAAATCCAAAGATGATCAATATCATAACCATGGGGATCTTGATCCAAACAACATTGTTGGTATATGTCTTCTCATCGTCTCTAAGATGATGTTAATTGGATTCATGAGGTGATGGGGACATCATACCCAATTCCCCCATCCCATACAAGGTTTATTAGAGAAGAAGGCATAGGGCAGTGGATCAAGCCATGATCTGGATGGACAATCAATATCCAAG
Organism: Sextonia rubra; assembly: GCA_037013555.1. Classification (NCBI taxonomy): domain Eukaryota; kingdom Viridiplantae; phylum Streptophyta; class Magnoliopsida; order Laurales; family Lauraceae; genus Sextonia; species Sextonia rubra. Next base: position 132,777,367 of record JASUAD010000001.1, read on the forward strand.
CTTCGATCACGAGGAAAGCATAAAGCCACCGTTGGATTACCACCAAGAGTAGATGTGGCAGTTGTATTTTGGATGATAGTATTTGTGGAGAGAGGAAGGCCCCACATTGGAAAGTGTCACATGGGTTGAAAAAAAGATCTTTCAAAATTGAAGGATACCATGTTTTAATTTTTTTAAGAGTCTATGTTGAGGAGGAGCCCATGTTTTAAGTGCTCTAAGTTTTATGTGTTAAGCAAGAAAAAGGGGGGCCACCACAAGTGGAAATAAAAAAAAAAAGACAACAAACAAAATGTACATCATGCACACAACTCCCAAAAAGGGATACCATAGCATCACACATGGATCCCAAGGGATCCATATGCTATGCGCACGAATCTCAAGGTCCTCCCCCCTCCTTGCCTTCTTGTTTCTTCTTTCCTCTTCTCTGTTTCTTTGATTAGTTTTTCCTTTTATTTCCTAGGGTGACATTACCAAAAGGCAGCCATTGTAGTTCTTTTTCATGCTATGTTATGAACTTGATTATTGAATGAGAATAAAGGAGATTGTTTCTTCTTCTTCTTCTTCTTCTTGGGTTTACAAGCCACCTTTCTTGTCAACCACCATTAACACCTCCTGTGATTGGAGTTTTTATAAGAGCCCAACAAAGGTAACCACTATCTTTTCTACTTTTGCCTTCTGCAGAGCGTTACTACATCCATCATAATTTCAGATCTGTTAAATAGATGTTGAGCCAATACCTTCAGATCTACTACATCCATCATAATTTCAGATCTATGAAATAGATGTTGAGCCAATACCTCCAGATCTGATGATGAATATTTTGGTCTTATTTTTCCATAAAACCTTTTCTTATAAATTACAACCCTAAGTGTTTGAAGTTCTATCTTCCATGAGGATCCTACCCCTCAAATCAGATGATTTTACAATGGGATTTGAGAAAAGGTCTTAGATCTATGACTGACTCACTAGTTGGGATATTTATTTACACATGGTTGGCATGATTTTAATTATCTTTGTTAATTAATTTTATTCCTGATTGCATTGCATTCCATTAGAGTAGATTTCATGTTGTCCTACATCATGAGGTGTGTAACTAGATGGGAGGCTTGTGTTTATGTCAAAATACTGCAGAGCAAAAGAGAAGAAATTAATAAGATTCATGACATACGAATGCCAAATGGTATTATAACTTCATCTGACTTCCCCTGCGTTGCATTTAACAAAATTAATTTTAGGACCAATTGATTTTAGAAGGCAAAGTAGTCAAAAAATAAGACAGACAGGCCTGTTAGAGTTGAGACTGAACTTGAGCCCATGCCTATTGCTCTAATTTTCTCTATTTAAGCACCATTCCTAACCATCATGTGTAAGAACTACAATTAAGCAATATTCCAACTTTTTAATTACAACATTTAAGCCCAACTTCTGACAATTACAAACCCTCACTTTCCTAAAAGAAGGAATATAAACTATAAATAATTTGAAAATTACACCATCACACACTATCATATAGCATCTCAATCATTCTATCAACGTTCACCGTTTCACACCACCACACACATCACATACCATCACTCCAACAAAGATTATTTGTCAAGCTAACAAATCCAAATTTTAAAGATTATCCACAAAATAATTCATCAAGCCAACAAAATCAACCACAAATAAAAAAGTAGACAATTCTTATGTGCGAAGTTCAATGCACTAATCATCACAACCCATATAATTAAACTAGATAGAAACTTGCAGCATGACATAAGATGAAAGAAAACATGCTTAAGAAGATGCATCTTGCCAAATGGCATCTGCAATTGAATTCCTCTTAGTATCCATCTCCATCTTATACGTGATATCAAAAGTACAAGTGTTGGCTCCAAGATCTTCCTCAACATTGGTGTCACGCTCTACTTGAATATTTTCACTTACAAATTGTTCAAATAATTGGTCCTCCATATCCTCCTTTCTAATGAAATTATGCATCGACGTTGCAGCAGTTACGATGCCCTACTATATAGAAAATGGGTAAGCCATTCGCTTGAGGATAGGGAATTGAGCTTTCAATACGATTTAACTTGTTCTAAATAAACGTCAATGAGACACTTATTGGGAAATATGCCTAGGCTTTACAATCAGCCATGCATGCACAAATCACACAATAATCAAGCAAGCAGCCACCAAAAAAATGACACATAAGCAATTACGTGGTTTGGCCAAACCGCCTATTTCCACGGAGAAAGCTCACTCAATTCCTTTCTTTCCCTGCTATGTTTAACACAACTTCGCAAGGTTTAGGGTTACACATCACATCAATATATAGTTCCCGCTTTCTTGGCCTCCAAGAAAACCTATACGTAATGACTCAAATACCCCTAACCTTGAACCTTGATTTTGACTAACCTAGACAACCGATCCAATTAAACTAAAATACAAGACACAACCCATCAGCATACTTTCTCGTACTATCTGACCAATGTGGACGATCAATTTCCTTTTTTTTTTTTTTGGCTTCCCCTTATCCAACAAGGTTACTACACCTAACTACATAATAAAAATGCATTTGCTACAAAAAAATGATAAAAAAAAGTTGAGCATCAAATCAAAATAATTTGCCACTTCACACTTGCCGAAGTAATCAATCATCATATACAATAGGTTCTCAAAGAACTCAAAACAATACCATGAGCCAAATTAAAAAAAAAAATCAATTATGCCTAACAAGGAACCCAAAACAATACCATGAGGTACCATTAAAAAAAATCAAGGTGACATAAATTTGCACCCATGACTATTCCGACAGGAAGAAAAACAAGGATAAGGTTTTGAATCCTCCTAGCATGGGCATGTCATACTGTATTTCTTTGTTTTATACTTTCTTATCCCAATAAGAAAGAAAGAAGGAAGAAATCAAGCAAAGCGAAAAGCCATGTACATTTCATTCAAATAACAACACACTGCAGACGTAGAGTCTCACTTTCATGCAACATATAGATAGAAAGTATGCAAATGGCTTTCATATTCATAAAAACTTTGTTCTTTTAGCATCTATGACCCAGTTGCTTGTTTGCTTTGCAAAGAAGTAAAATACATGTGCATACCTTGTCCACGCTATAGTCAAAACTATAGTTCTCAAACTTGACTTGGAAGTTCATGATTAGTTTGACTCAGTTCTGTTCACAATGGGTGGACTAGGCTATGCAAGAGAGAGAGAGAGTTGAGCAAATTTTTTGAATTATGGTTAGGGGACTCTCTTTTGGGGTCATGCATAGAGCATCCACCAATTTCTTAAAATGTACTCTAACCTCTTAAGGGAGTCAAGAGTGCATGAATCACAACAAATTCATAAAAGTTTCACTTAATCAATTCATTTGAAAGAATTGAACTAGTTGTGGTCTACAATATAACCAAGTGGAGCAACACTAATGGTGATGAACGTGCACTTTCAGAGGACCTATTCATTGATTGGAATCATCTGTTCTACAAGAATCGCTTTGAACTACTTACAGACTATGGTTCTTAAAGAAGGATAAAGACAATGTTTCCGCTTAGCATTATAACATACACCTGGCATGCATATCTAAAGTTCACATTACATCTACCAATTGCATGGTCAGACTAAATTGTACACAGGTGAAAGATGTACAAAAAACCAAAGCATCACACTGTATTTTATAGTCCCAGGACTTTCACAAATGTTTAGAAATTACAAAGAGGAGGAAACCCATGTAAAGAGAATGAAACCCATGTATGAATGAAGCCCCTCTTCAACATCCCAAACCCATAATCCCACAAAAACCCCAAAATCCTAGGCCCTACCATTCCATAAACCTCAACCCTCGCAATATTCCTTTTCACTTAAGCCCAAAATAACAAAAAAAAAAACCTTCCAAAATCTCGATACCCTAAAACCAGTCCTCATAGAGAGTTGAAAACCATCCCAAAAACCTCATTGCTCTCTGATTGGGAATAAAATATAAAAGAAAAGTAAAGCAAAAGAGGAAGAGAAACATACTTGCAGCTGGGATCTAGAATCATATCTCCCCTTTTTCTGCTTTTTGTCTTCCGTATTTGAGCTTCAAGGCTTTTGCTTTATTGGTCTCTCCTTTCTACAGTGTCTCAATCGAGGTTTTAAAAGGAAGGAGTTTTGGTGGCAATTTAATTTCCATTGTGGGTATTTCGGTCATACAAAATGCCTTCTGCCTCGTTATTTTTGAGACCCAAAAGGTCTATTTTTCATGTGGCTCCAATTGGGGAATTTGGATTTTAGAGGTTCTGCCTCTAAATGTCTAAAGTAGGTAGAGAGAAAAGTTTTGTGCCAAACACTCTATTTTCTGAAACCTCTACCCGTTTTAGACATTTAAAGAAATAGAGGGAAAAATTAGACCTGCTAAACATGGTCTTAGTGATTAGAAGCAGAGATTATGGGATTCATTGCTTGTGATCAAAGAAGCATGGACACTTCTAAGAAAGTGACGTATCGGTGTCCGACACTCCTTGGACACTGTTGGACATGTGTCCGATTTTATTTTGGCCATGTCCATAATTAAGAACTAAAAATTTTAATTTTGGATACTTGTCCGACACTCTTTTTGCGACGTGTCCCACAATTCCTAGCCCGTGTCTATGACTAAAAAATAAACATGTGGCTTATATTTCTTGGAGACTTGTTAACATGTGGTTATTAATACTTGTAAACTTGATATATGACAATTTTATACCATGGAAAAATGTATGATTGTTAATATTAATTATATCATAAGCAAAAGACAAATAAATCTTTTACTAAATAATAGGCCTCGAGATTGGCTTCTTTTTTGCTCTTTTTTTTTAGGGAGGGGAAAGAGATAATCTTCCATTTTCTTTGTATAAATTTTATGGAACTATGGATATTTCATGTTTAATGATTATGAATTATGTTTTAGTTTTATATTGACATTTGATAATTTGATATGTTTGTTAGTTGGTACTCGAATTTTTATTTTTGAATGCTAAATTGATTAAAAAGTTAAAATGCTATTATTTTTTAGTATATCATTATATATATAAATATATATATTATTAACATGTCCCCCAACATGGCCATGTCCTACTTTTTTGAGAAATGCCACGTCGGCGTGTCTGTGTTATGTCGTATCTGTGTCCCGTGTCTGTGTCTGTGTCCGTGCTTTTTTGCTTGTGATTAGGAGATTTTGGCTTTACGCATTAAAAGGGCGGACTATTATGGCCAAGCATAGTCAGATTGTTAGTTTACTAATCAATAAGTTTTGTTGTTGACCTTTGATTATTTTGATTGCTTGTGATTGAGATCCACATAAGGTGGTTCAATCCATCTGTAGTCTTGGCCAAACTAAGGATGTAAATGAGTCCCGATAAGTTAACAAGTCCAGGTCTAGGTCCTTTTTTCCTTTCTCATTACCGAAATGAGTGCAGGTCTTGGTCTGGTTCCACCTTGGTTTCGATCTATGGACCCAAGATCCAACATATTATCACAATTTTCGAGAATTCGTCCTAAAAATATTTTCTTTTCAAATCATTCTCTACCCAAGATCGGATCTAGACAATATATGAAACCAATTCCGATTCTAGCTCCATCTTCTCATTAACGGTTCCAGTTTTGGATCCAATAAAATGGTTTCGAATCAGTCTTGGTTCCATCTTTTCAATAATGGTTCCAGTTTTGTCATTTTGTGATGCTATGGAGATCCACCATATGTCCAACAGTATTAGAGCCTAAGCATCCGCCATTCTTCATTGACAGCACTTTCCATAGACTTCATGATGAATATGAATTACATAGGGAAGGAGACCTAAGAATGCAGGCAAAGAAGAGGGATGGAAATGATGTTAATCCTTTCCATTGACGAGTCTAGCAAGGTGATCACCATATGTAGAGACAGGCATTATTATTAGAATCATACGATTCGTATCTTAAATCCTAAATGAAAATTATTTATATCAATCAACAAATTCCGTTTATAGCCAAATCTTAGAATTCAGGTGTAAATCTTACGATTCAATATTCATTTAACCTAATCTAATGAATCAAGTGATTTGGCGGAGCAAGAGTAAAACGCAACCACTTCATAAAATTGTACATGATAACATGGATTATGAGGTTCGGCAACAGGATTTTGTGCCTTATGGTACTCGGCCATGATAGTCCTCCCAAGTCCCATCCTATGGTTCAACAATCATGATAAGCTATGATGCCCAGATAAGAACATAGGTATAGGCACGGATACAGGGATCAGGGATACGACTCTGCACTTTGGAAAATTTAGAACATGGATACAGATATGGGTGTCCTAAATTTTCCTTTAAATTACATTTTAATTAATGAAATTATCATTGTTTATGTTCAATTCTAATATTTTCTACGTTGAAGAGTAAGAAAACTTAAAGAAATAAATGAAATAGTGGACTTGCTAAGTAGGATATACTAAACTGATATGCTGGAAGTATCGGTGCAGTATCATGTACCAATACAAGTATCGTATCGGTCCGATACGGATATTTTGGGCTCGTACAAGAACCCGGTTATCATAGATGATAAGTACATTTTCCATACATCACATCTAATATTTTCTATGTTGAAGAGTAAGAAAACTTAAAAAAATAAATGAAATAGTAGACTTGCTAAGTAGGATATACTAAACTGATATGCTGGAAGTATCGGTGCAGTATCATGTACCAATACAAGTATCGTATCGGTCCGATATGGATATTTTGGGCTCGTACAAGAATCCGGATATTATAGATGATAAGTACATTTTTCATACATCACATCATAAATCCTAAGAAGCACGGATACGGACATGTGACACGGATACGATACGACACGGACACGGCAAATCCTAAAATAGTAGGATATGGACACGGCTAGGACACAAAAAATAATAAATATTTTTTTATAAATAATCCAAAAATTAAAGAACAGTTATACTTTTAGCCAAATTAAGAAGCATAATGTCACAATTAATAGAAAAGAAACTACCAAAAAAGAAAGAAAAAAGAGTTAGAACATAGGGTAGCCAAAGAAGAAATAAAAAAGAAAAAAAAAAGAGATTGTTTGAGAAATTTCATAATTGGTCTAAAATTGTTCCTGAATTATTTATTAACTTTTGACACTTCATTGAATACTCTTTATATATATATATAACAAGCTTTGGTCACACTCAATGATAAAAAAAAAAGGAAGAGATTTAAAATTTTAAAATAACCCTGTCATGTCCAAATTTAAAAAGTAAAAAATAAATAAAAGATACATTTTGTGGCATGTTAGACATGTGTCCGAGTCATGTCCATGTCCTACATGTGTCCGACACGAACACGGTCCGTGCTTCCTAGCATAAATTTCCATTATCCATTACTATTCACAACTTTTTGATTAATCAGGCACGTACAACTCAGTGCCAAGTGTTAATATAGGCCCAAGCACAAGGTCCAACTGTATATTAAATGGGGATTGACCTAATGATAATTAGGATCATACGATTAGTTGTAAATTCAATGTACATACCTTTTCTATTGTTCTAGATGATTTGTACAGATTGTAATTGATCCATGATTGAGGTGATTAGAGCCTTAATTTTGGTAATTGAACGTGTGTGTGTGTATATACTCTTATTCACGACAATACTCTCTCATATTCGTGATATGGTATTAGAGCTACAGGTTTGATACCCGGCTTCCAGAAATCCTGCATCATATCTTCTGTTTGGAAAATGTAGATAACAAATTAGCATATCTAAAGGAGAAATTGTGATCGGCTTCTTCTTACAAGGAAATCGCCTCCTGGTATTGATCTGATCAAAGGTGGCCCACCTCTAATCATCAAGGCAGCACCCAGAAGTCATCCCAACTTGGTTGACTATTGCATCTAAAATTAATGGTGAATATTTCAGAAAATTTTCAGGCTCAGAGGTAGGACTTTCATCGCAATTTGTGTTTTCCCAAAATTTTAAATAGAGTTTGATCTTCACCATACAAAATCCTGCATACATGTCTGATCTAGATCAAAATTGGTATCTAGGTTAGAGATTTGCTTGCACCACTTACTACAAACTTTGATCACTGATCAGATCTCAATGTGGGGCCCCAAATCAGCCATCTATAGCCAAATTTAAGGTTGCCTCAGAGTCAGTTTTCTTTTTTCTTTTTTTTTTTTTTTTTGGGAATCAGATTGCAGTGTGGACATAATTGCTCACTGTTTCAAGGTTTTCTGCTGTTGTTTGAATTGCATCCTTTGCTTACATAGCTTACTGATTGGTATCGGTATCTTATTTGTGATCTACATCTGCTGATTTGCTTCTTAAATGGACAAAAACAAGATTTCCATCATGACATTTAATGGAAAAAATTATACATCCTAGGCATTTCAACTTCAGATTTAGTTTATTGGTAGAGAGTTGTGGGGACATTGATGGTTTTGATCCTAAACCAAGAACTCATGACAAGGCTATCACAAAATGGGAAACAAAGGATGCTCAAATCATGACTTCGATACTAGGATCTATTGATCCCCAATTTATCTTGAATCTTCGACCTTACAAGGTTGCCAAGGACATATGGGACTACTTGAAAAAAATCTACTAGCAAGAAAACTCTACACGAAGGTTTCAATTGAAACATGAACTTTCACAATTCACTCAAGGATATTTATCCATTCAGGATTATTACTAATATTTTGTTCGTTTGTGGACTGATGATACAGAGATCATTTATTCTAGCATACCATCAAAATCTTTGAGTGTCATTCAAGAGATTCACGCCACCAGTCAAAGAGATCAATTCCTGATGAAGTTACGGTTTGAATTTGAAAACATTCACTCTAATGTGATGAGCCAATTTCCTTTGCCTTCCATAGAACATGCCTAAGTGAGCTCCTATGAGAAGAACAATGCCTGGAAACTCAAGCCATTATTGTCCAAACTACTACTAGAAATATTATTGATATTGCATATGTGGCCAGTAGTAGAAATATTATTGATATTGCATATGTGGCCAGTAGTAGAAATATTATTGATATTGCATATGTGGCCAAAACTAACCGCATAGGCGTGATGTGAAAACACAAGGCTATGTTATGAGCAAGGTAAGTGCTACTACTGCCAAAAGTATGGCCATGTCTCCACTTAATGTACTTAGAAATTTTGCACTTAATGCACAAGGAAGGGACTTGTTCTTCCTAAATGCCAAAGGCATCCATAGTCTTAATCCCAGAAGGCCAATCTTGCGATCATGGACAACTCATCCTCTGCATCAGATCTTGTTGCCAATACAGCTACACCAGTTTCATCAACTTCATCTTCTGCTTCTTTAACTCTCGAAATGGTACAACAGATGATTGTCCATGCATTGACAGTGCTTGGTCTTTCAGGTGCAACAAAAAGTTCCTCGTGGTATCTCGATTCAAAGGCTTCCAATCATATGACACACTCTTCCCAAACTTATCTTCTTTTAAAATCTATGATGGAAACCTCTGAATCAATACCGCAGATGGGGGAACTATTCATATCATAGTTGTTGGTTCTATTTCTCACTCTTTGCCATTGAACCATATTTTTCTTCTTAATTATCTACAAACCTATTATCTATCAGCCAGCTTGCTAATAATAATTGTTCTATGTCCTTTTCTTGCATTGGTTGTGCCATGCAGGATCAAGCGTCGAGGAAAGTTCTAGCAAAAGGGCCTAAGTGTGGTCGTCTTTTTCCACTACAACTATCTGCACCTGGAATAAACTTGTTTCTACCTTGCTTTGTGAATCTCATTTGAATAATTGTCAATTGTGGCATAAAAGATTGGGACAATCCAATTCTAAAACAATGATTTTATTGTTTGATTCTCCTTTATTTGCTAGTAATAAAACTTCTGTCAAAGATCTCTCTTTTGATTGTGATAATTGTAAAATGGCTAAGAGTAAAACTCTTCCTTTTCCGATGCATCATTCTTTAGAATTGAAAAGTTTCGATCTTGTTCATAGTGATGTATAAGGTATAGCACCCATCATCCCACATTCTTAATTTAAATATTTTGTCACATTTATTGATGATTATAGTTGTTTTACGCCGGTTTATTTTTTACATTCTAAGTCTGAAGTGTTTGTTACATTTAAAGTTTTCTTAGCCTATATTGAAAATCAATTTAATACTTCCATCAAAACACTTCGCACTGATTCGGGAAGAGAATATGTTTGAAAAGAATTCCAACATTTTTTGACACAACGAGGGATCGTCTCTCAACGTACATGTCCTTACACTCCTCGACAGAATGGAGTGTTAGGAAAAATCATCATCTTTTGGACATTGTTTGATCTCTTCTTTTGGATTCATCTGTTCTTGCACTCTTTTGGCCAGAAGCACTATCCACAGCAATTCATTATATCAATAGGTTACCTTCTTCCCGCATTGAGAATTAAACTCCTTACAAACATCTTTTTCAAAAGCATCGCACAAATTCTCATCTACATACATTGGGATGTATATGTTTTGTTCTTCTTCCCCCATCAGAGCAAACAAAACTATTTGCTCAATCCTCACAATGCGTTTTTTTTTTTTTTTTGGATATGCAAATGGACAAAAGGTTTTCTTTGTTATAATCAAAAGGTAAATGCATCCAAATCTCCAGGAATGTTGTCTTTTTTTAAAATCAATATTTTTCTAGCATCATACTGATTCTCATAGTTTTTCTACCATCGCATTTGTTCCTAATTTTGATGATTTTCACACACTCAGAATTGCGATCTAAACCTAACATTGTGTATGAGAGACGTAGATTGCAAAGTGACATAACACCGAAGGCACTTGACACTACAACTTCTTCTACACTCAATCAAGCATCGACACTTGATCAGCTCACCATCGTGCCTCTTCGACGTTCTACTTGCCCTTCTCGACCTCCTAATCGGTTTGGTTTCACCTTCATTGCTAGCCATACTTTCATCTGTTACCATTCCCAACTCATATTCTCATGTAGTGAAATTTGATTTTTGGCAACAAGCTATACAGGAAGAACTCCATGATCTAAAAGAAAATCATACCTAGGATGTCATATCTTGCCCACCTACTGTTAAACCAATTGGATGTTTGTGGGTTTACACAGTCAAATTAAATCCTAAAGGGTCCTTAGCATGCTATAAGGCTCAATTGGTGGCACTTGGGGAATCGACGAGAATACGGCATAGATTATGATGAGACTTTTGCTTCAGTCACGAAAATGACATCTGTACACACAATTCTTGTGATTGTTGCTCCTAAGTCAAGGCCTCTTTATCAGATGGATGTGAAGAATGCCTTCCTCCACAGAGATCTCAAGGAGGTCTATATGCGCCTTCCTAATGGCCATCCATAAACCTCTAAAAATGACATGCACAGTTAAGACAATCATTATATAGACTCTTAAGACAATCATTATATAGACTCACAGAAGCACCTAAAGCCTAGTTTGAAAATTTTCGCAGTACCTTATTTTAATTGAATTATGCTCAAAGTCAATACTCACATTTTTAGGTCCTCTATATTCACTCACATTACAGCACACAGTACTACGGTACTTCTGGTACAGGTGGATGATATCATAATCACGAGTATACATAGCAACATGATACGGAACCTTCAATCTTCCCTACAAAAGGCCTTTCATATGAAGGATCTTTGTCCATTGACATACTTTCTCATATTGGAAGTTTACAAACTAAAAAGGGAATTTTTCTTCATCAACATAAGTATGTCACAAATCTTGTTGCTCTCATAGGTCTTCAAGACTCAACTCCCGCGAACACACCACTAGAATGAAATGTTAAACGTAGGAAAAATCTAGGCCATGGATCAAAATAGCTACATAGTGCCCGCTATATTGGGCGTAAAGGCCAGGATCACTACGCTAAATTAAATTTAGTGCCATTACAAACTTCTACGGGGCCGCTACGGTCCACTACGGACCGCTATGGGGCCGCTATGAACTGTGACTGATAGTTACTTTTCAAATTTTCTTAAACTACATGGTAAGGCTTATTTCTTTCATTTTTCTCTCCAAACAACATTTTTACACTGCTTTTCTGTCATTCTATACTTAAAAGAACACCAAAACACATAAAATATCGCTGAATTGAAAATGATGCAGGCAGCTCCTCTCAAGGGCTCTTCTCTAGGTAATGTCCTAGTAGACACCCCCTTTAGTTGATGTGTTCTTTTCTCCACTCTCAACAAAAAACCATTGTTTGTTTTGATGAAATATAATTTGTTATTTGGTTTTAACTTTAAACTTTTTTAAGCATTACTTTATAAATTCAACATTACTACCAAACAAATTCAAGATCAATACCAAATGAATGCAACATTGCATGAGTAATTGTCTATATGTATGCATAAATGCAAAAGATATAGCAGTTGAAAAAAAAATGAGCTGCAGTAAAAAAAAGGCAACAGCCCAGACCAGCAGTTGAAAAAGAAAAGGAATAAAAAGGTAGCCCATCCCGGCGGGGCAGCAAACCAAGCCCAACAACTGATAAAAAGGAAGGAAAATGGCAGCTCAGCCCCAATAGGCAGCAGGCCCAGCCTAGCCCAAAACAAAAAGAAGAGAAGAGAAGGACTATAAAATAAAGAAAAAACAAGTAGCTGCAGTTGAAAAGGCAGCTGTTGAAGAGGAAGAGGAACAAAAAGAGAAACAAAAAGGCAGTTGCCAACTATGATACCTGGATACTCGTACAAGCCCAACATATCCGTATCAAACTAATGCGAACACTTGTATTGGTACGTAATACTGAACTAATACTTCTATGGAATAAGTTTTGCACACCCTACTTAGCAAGTCCATTATTTCATATAGTTCTCTAAATTTTCTTACTTCTAAACATAGAAAATGTTAGAAAGGGACATAAACAATGGTAATTTCATTAATTTCAATGTAATATAAAGGAAAAATTAAGACACCTGCATCCGTATCCGTATCCCATATTTTTAAAAGTGCGAACTCATATCCCAGATCCCCTTATCTATATCTGTGTCTGTGCCCATATCCATATCAGGGTACCATAGGTAGCTAAGCTTTGAAGAAGAAGAAGAGAAGATAGGGGCAAAAAAAAAAAAAAAAAAGGAGAAACAACATAGAGCTCAGTGGGAGTAACAGCAAGAGCAGTAGCTGGGTCGAGCACAACAACATCAGTTGGGTTGAGCACTCAAGCTGAGCACCAGGAACAATGACTGGCTTTGTTGTTACTACATTGGATGAAGGGACCTTTAGGTTACGATTTCTTTACTTTTACTTAGCCCCCTCAGGTTTTATTTTTCCTATTTTAAGGCATTCTATACAATTGGGCCAAATTTAAGAAGTTCATCCAATTAGGCCAAAATCCTTCATTTTGGTCAGAATCTTAAAAATTCGCCCACAGTTACAAATTCTGGAATGAATTCAATGGTGTTTGTTTCGGTAGAAGGACAGAACCAAAATTATTTGGAAATTCAGACAAACTGAACCAAATTTCTTAACACTGCCCCCATTACCCAAACCATCAGCCCTGATAAATCAAAGGGCTAAAGAAACTATGTTTAAACACTGTTCTAAAACCAAATTTATGGGGACTCATTACTTCAATTAAGATAATGAAATATGGTACATGATGACATTGATTATGAGGTTCAGCTATAGGACTTTGCGTCTTATGGTCCTTGGCCATGATGGTCCTCCCATCCTAGAGTTCAACCATCTGGTAAGTCAATTTTCCCATTAATCTCATCATAAACTCCCATTATCCATTACTATTCACGGCTTTTTGATGAATCTAAGCACATAGAACTCGGTGTAAAGGTGTTTAGGGCATGAAAAGGAATCAAAGATCCTCATATTTGTGCTTGGTTACCCACCTAGATGGTCCACAATTAGGGTTATGTGATGTGGGTAAGGAAGGCTCCAGACTCCAGCTGGTCACCCTTTTCCTTCTCTTCTTCTCTTTTCCTTTCTATTTCTCTTTCTCTCGTTTCCTCCTCCATTCTTTCCACCGAGAGATTTTGGATGTGCGGGTGTTTGTGAAAGGCTCGAGTGTTGTTTTGGGTTATAAGTCTGGGTCAATCCTTTCTATTTGCAGTTTTTTCTAATGGGACCCTACTGCTTACCATTCTAAACCCACTAGGAGACCCAGTTCACTATTAGGGAAGCCTTATATCATAAGATGTTCTAGGTGACTATTATTTGTGCTAATAGCGATCCCCACCGCTAAAGTATACATGGAATCATTCTTCTAATGGATCCTTATAGCTGGCCGCTCATGCATATTTCACCCAATTGATCATATTAGGTACAATAGTTAGGTTAAGAAAATTAGAAATGGGTACTCCTATCTATTAATGCATGTCATTTGTTTTACAATTAAATCCTCCATGTGATTGGTAACCCTAATTATCAATTAACTACATAAAACATATAATGAAGATATGAGTTGTGGGGCATAATCCAATACGGAATGAACCAATTGCTCTAAGTTAAACAAATTGGGACCAAAGTCATATGAAACCCTGGCACTCCTATTAATTGTAATTTAATAGCAATACTATCAAACCAAAACAATAGCCACTACTAACCAATTGCCCTTACTATGCAAACAAAACAAAACCAAAAAAAAAAAAAGATAAGGCACAATTAGAAATTAACCACCACCACCACCATCATTGTGATGCTAATAAGGACATAAAAAATCAATGCTACATGCAAAGATTGGGAGAGCAAAAGGTATGGAATCCTATTTTGAGGAGAAATGTCAAGGACAATAAAGTGGATTACTATACTTCCCTTTTAAATTGCATTAGTGTGGTTCATATTACAGAACGAGTTTACGAAAGAAGATGGAATGCCTACAAAGATGGCTCTTTCTCTGTCTCTGCCTTTACGGCCATTAATAGAAGGTTTGGGTTGAGGAGTTTGGTGGGAAATATTTGGAAGCTCACAGCCCCTCCAAGAGTAGTTGTTGTCTTTCGATAGTTGGCGCTTCAGAAGAGAATTCTTAAAATGAATAATTTAAGGTGGAGAGAGAAGATAGTGGCCAACAAATGTCCTATGTGTTTGTGTGAAAAGGAGTCGACTGATCATCTTCTTTTGAACTGTAGGATGGATCATCTATTATGGTCATCAGTGGAAGGTTGGTTTGGGCGTAGCTGGACGTTTACAAATTGCATTCTTGGTCACTTCCTTTCATGGAAAAGCCTAGCAAGGTTGCCAAGAGGAAAGTAGATGTGGAGACTGCATTTTTTTGTGGTAACCTGAATTATTTGAAAAAAAAAAAAGAAATTTAAGCTGCTTTGAGGGGGTTGATGTAGATGAAAGCATCCTAAAGGAGGGAATGAAGTTTACAGTTACCCTTTGGGTGATGTCAAACAGCTTTTTCAAGGGCTATTCTATAGACAATATTGTTAGGAATTGGAAAGAAGTGGCATCCCAATGGTAGAGGTGCTTGTTCTAATTCCAATGTTTTGTCGGTTCAGCATGGTGTCTTTGTTTTGTACATTGACGTAGTTTTGTTTGAGTGTTATTTTGGTTTGTGGTGTAAGCTGGCCAATCCAACTCTCTTGTACTGATTGCTTTTAATGAAAGTTATCATTAAAAACATCATCATCATCATCAAAGCCTCGCCCCAACATGAATTTTGTTTTTCCATTCCGATCCATACTAAACCAAATCCTCGGATAGGTTGCACTTTTTCAAATCAGTTTTGACTATTTCCATCCACGTCCTCTTCAGCCTACCCCTTCCACAACTAACAAAATTAGACAATGTCGATCTAACCTAATTGCGCTACAAAAATCCATGAAAACCTTAAATAATTAAATATAATCAAGTTATGGGCTTAGCCAAATTTCTAAGGATCATGGAGAACATACTAGTGTTTTAAATACACATGCTTTAGAGAACAATATCTTTTAAGACCCTAATTGAGATTTACCTTTTTTTAAACAAGTCAGTCAAGATTTTCAACATCACTTTCGGGTAATAAATAGACTAGGTTGAAACATAATGCTTCAATTTGTCATTAGAAAATAATAATGCCACCACAATAGTCAAGGTTAGAGAAACAAAGCAATCAAATTCAAAAACATGATTACCACGTTAGAACGATTTCTTTTTAATAGTATGTTGGATTGAAATATTGAAAATATAACGGTAAAATAGTGTTGAGAATAACAAAACCCAAAATATAACCAATTAAATAACAAAACAAGATATTCTAAATTTGAAGTATAAGATGATCACATATGATTATAGGTTTACATCAGGGGTCAAGCTTAAGGCCTTATCTCTTTGCACTGATTATTGATGAGTTAACTGCCCATATTCAAGAGAAGGTACCTTGGTAAATGTTGTTTACAGATGATATCGTGTTGATAGATGAATTAAGAGATGGAGTAAATGCAAAACTCGAAAGATGGCGAAAGGCTTTAGAATCCAAGGTTTTAAAATAAGTCATATATAGATAGAATATATGAAGTGCAACTTCAGTGGATATATACAAAGTGCTAAAATACTGTGAGAATTGAAGCCCAAGAGGTACTACATAACAATTGTTTCCCGCACCTTGGCTCGATAATTAGTAAGGATGGGGAGATTGATAAATATGTTCAACATAGGATAAAAGCGAATTGACTTAAGTAGAGAATTGTTTCTGAAGTGCTTTGTGACAAGCGAATGCCAATAAAATTGAATGGTAGATTTTACAGGATAAAGATTAGACTAGCAATGACCTATGGGGCAAAATGTTGGATAATCAAAAAGCAACATATCTATAAAATGGTGGTAGAGATGAAAATGTTAAGGTGAATGTGTAGTAAAACAATGAAAGATAAAATTAGAAATAAGAGCTTATAAGAGCATTTATGGATAGCATCAATAGGAGATAAGAGTAGAAAAACCTGTTTGAGATGGTTTGAATATGTTAAACATAGGTCAGTGATGGAGCCAGTGAGAAAAGGTTTGGCTATATAGGTGGATAGTCCACCATGGGGAAGGGGTAAACTGAAGAAGGGGTGGATGGAGGAAATAAAATTAGATATGAAAAAGCTTAACTTATTTAGGGATTTGGCTTATAATAGGTCGGTTTGGAGAAACAGAATTCATATAGGAGATCCCAACATAGTTTAAACAAGGCTTAGATGATGAATTTTTGAAAAATTTATCATATCTAGGTTCAAAAAATGTCTTGTACATTAGCATTGTGAAAACAGTGAATTAATAAAAGTCAACAACTATCAGGACGATTGAGTTGTTAGCTGGCAAATAATAAACAAGCTATATGGTACTCACAGTTAAATATCCAAATAGCTATTAGGGAGAAAAGAGCAAGGTATTAAAGGTTATGCAATGCTTAGAGTGACAAGAATACAAACATAGACTCAAAAAAGACAATCTTCCTCACTAGGCTTGCTATGAATCCCTTTTCTAATATTTTTACCCAGTACACCACACATCCTAATGGCTTGTACTACTTTCTTTAGGTTTAGAAACCTAAGGCTCCGATACCTATATTGCACGAATACTTCAAAAGGGGCAACATATCGTGTCGTGTTGTATCTGATGCTTCACTTTTTATGTGTAAAATCCGTGTCCATGCCATGTGCATAGCGTGTCCATGCCGTATCTAGGCATCATAGTCCGATACCATTTGTAACGACTGAAAACCTAGCGGCCTTGTATTTTGTGCCAATATTTTTTAAATAATTTAAAACAAGAGCATGGGTCAAATCCATATAATGCAAAATTGAAAGCATAACTACTATTTCTAATAGAAATATATTTTGCAGGACTAAATCTCCAATCCAAAGCTACTAGTGAAATCCATAATACAACATGTAACACTTGCGCTCCCATCACATCCCTAAATAATCCAAGCAAGTACTCATTCAACATTATCACTCTTAATGAACATTCATAAACTCTAGAAGCTCTAGCTAAGTAAATAACCAATCTCCACAACTACAGCTTTTAGATTAAGCAAAATAACAGCAGACATTTAACAATAGTCAAGAAATAAGAGCAATAATTCACAGATTAGGACATTTGGTTAGATTCAAAGTACATGTTCGAAGTTCAACCACATTAAGAAATTCTATTCATTGGTTCAAAGATGTCGCTAAAAAAATTTAGGAATCACAAATTCACACATCTAAGACATTAGGTACATCTTGTCCGCATGTTCTTTTCTTTTAATGCCCCTTGGCTAGGCAACATCCCACCATCGACATGAATTTGATCCTGGAAGACCCTTTGCAATACTCCGCAGGAAACACCAGTCAAGTGCATAGAACCAGGCCAGTTGTCTCTTTAAATGATGGGGCAACAGAAGATTCCACCTTCCATGCCTAAATGGCTTGATAGCATCCACTACCCAATTGCCCGATTCTCCTAGATAGTGCTTTAGACAACGGATTGTGGATTCATCTCAATCGATTTAAAATCAAACCGACTATGACACTCAAGAACATGACACTAATGCTATGCCTGAATGGCTTGAGAGTATCCACTACCCAATTGCCAGATTCTCCTGGATAGTGCTTTAGATAACAAATTATGGATTCATCTCAATTGATTCAAAATCAACCTGACTCTCAAGCACATAACACTAAATAAGTTCAAAAATCATATAGCGATGCTTGAATTCAATCCATGATAATTCCAAATTCTCACAAGATTAATTCATTATTGGAATCATTCTTTGTATACCAACAAACAAGGACAAGAGGAAAAAAAATGTATCAATAAATATTGTACAAATCCCTGGAGGATCTCATATCTATTGCAGGTTCTTAGAAGCAAACTGAGACATCCATTACATTTCCCAATTAATTACACCAGCTAGTTGACTTAACACACAACAACCTACAATCAAGTAATGAATAAATTATATCCTAAGTTAATCCAATCAACTCATAAGCGACACCATATATCAATTAGCATCTAGTAACTAGAGTTAAAACCAAATCCTATAATAGGCCTAACCATAATCATCAAAAGTAGGAACTAGGGCAGAAATTGGATTAGATCCAATCCCTTCAAACCAATCCATACAATGTCTCCAGTTGGATCAGCCAGCCCTAATAACCTACAATTGTGTTTCAGCTATTCCGAATTGTTCTGGCATGCTGAAAGGACCACTATTATGGGAAACCTTATTCTAATTACAACCCATTAAATAAAATTAAAACTTTAATTACATATAATTAATGAATAAAAATCCTAAATCTAGTTAGGCACTACGCACGTGGCCATTGAGTCAATCCTGCATCAATGGGCCATGTGAGACCTGAGATAACGCTCTTGCAGGCTGCAAGGTTCTGGGGTTGGCACTGTTTTGGGGAACTTCCTGGATTTCAAATTTTCTTTCAAATAAGTTGTCGTTCTCTTTCACTGGGGATAATAAATTATGTTAAGTAGTGATTGGAAGCAGAGATTATGGGATTGAATGCTTCCATTTAGGGGATTAGGCTTTATAAGCATTGTGTGAGGTTTGAATGTCAATGGCATGCATACTGCACTGTTTTTTTACCATTCACTGAGGTTCTAACCCTGGATGCTCTCTATGTGTTCTCTTATCATCTTTCTTTGATTCTGAGTACTTGTGACAAAGATCCACACAAGTAATGTGGTTTGACTGATCCAGCTCTTGTCTTTGGAAAAGCCCATCAATCGTGCAACTGTCCTACTTACATAGACATTGCAGTTTCTTTTTCTTTTCTTCTTTTTTTACAGTTCATGTACTATCATCGATATCCGTGACTGCATCAGCAATTGACCCCAATAACAGGGATCAGAGTGTCATCATTCCATTGAAGTCCAGTTCAGCAACCCAATTTCCATGCCAACATTGAGATTGCCACGATAAATAGGCTCAACAAAGAGATAATGAATGCTTAATTGTTGTACAAGCTAATTTAACCAGACAAGCCGTCAAAACTGAGTGATTCCTTAGATACAGAGCAACATGGGCTTGTGCTTCAATTTCCAAGAGAGAGAAGCAACACGGACTTGTGATGTCCCAACTTTACCGAGACAAGAAATTGCCAAGAATAAGGGCTGTCACTATGAATGCAGGACTAGCATACAACAAAATTTAACATTCCATTCAAGAGGTTATTCAAACTTTCTCATCAGACAAAATTTAACATTCCATTCAAGAGGTTATTCAAACTTTCTCATCAGAACCAAACACATTAAGGGCCTACTTGTGTCCATAGAATACACAGGAAAATAAATAGAGGAACTCAAGGTCAAATGAAGGAACGGGAGCACTATGTAATGGTCATTCATAGATATCCACAATTGATTCTTCATTTTTAACCACTTACAGAAAAACAAGTCTTAGAAATCCTAGGAATTCAAAAACATGAAATAAACAGGACCTGAAGTATTTTAGAAGCAAATGTTACTTGACTAACAGAAGATATCCATGAGAAAAGCACACCACTTTGACTCAAAAAAGTGGCACATAACCCTTAATGTTCATTAGTCAAATGCTAACGCATTGAAACGGCTGAGATAAGGAAGTATAAATTGCATTTTAAAAAATCCATAAAGCTCTTCCCTCCTTCGTTTAGATCCCACACTAACTCATTTCTTCTTTTTTTTTTTTGTCTTGATTTGTCTGTATTTTCATTTCCGCATTCCTTATCATTCTAACTGACTCTGCACTAAAGTACCCCTTACACATGTAGGACCATTCAGAATTTTTACTAATAGAAAGAGAAAGTGAATAGATAATGTGCTGAAATAATAAAATTCCATGAAATCACTCATCAAACACAGGACCATCAGAAATAACCCATGCATGAACATACACAAGCACACAGGAGAATAACCAGATTTAATAGAATCAAACAAATTCTTACAGATCTTAACCCAACTCCCTCCAATACCTGAAGATTCAAAAAACAAAGCAATCCACAACATTTCAAATCAGGCCCTAACTCTTTTACAGAATATTTACACAAAATCCATAGATAAAAGCACATACAAATATAGGCGAAACCCTATCCATAGGTTTTTCAATTTCTACCTAAAATACAAAACTTTAAATGACAATTTCTTTGCAGATATGGAAATTTGGAAACCAGGGAAGTGTGAATAGATCCAGCACCTAAAGAAATAGTCATGAGGTAGTAAAATGAATCCAAGAAGTGAAGAGGAAAGTGATGCAAGACAAACCCGTGGTCCCCCGTGTCGACCCGGCTTTGAGCCCAGCCCACCTATCTTAGTCTACTTAGGATTTTATTTTCTTATTTACGTTTTAAGTTGTGAGTTGTGGATGACCCATCAAGAGGTAGGGGTAGGCTTATTAATTCAGTTTCAAGAATTTTAACTTATTGAAGGATTTGGCTCAAAATAGAACAGAATGGAGAAACAGAATTCATGTAGTGGACCCCAACATGGTTGGGATAAGGCTTTGATGATGATGATGATGATGATGATGATGATATTTATGTTTTAATTTGTGGATGTTTTAATCCTAGCTATTAGTGTATTTCAATGGTCCAGTTGAGTTTCAGGTTTTATTCTTTTTTATATAAGTGATGTAAAGCCTTTTAGCTCCTCAGCTAGAGTTATTGATGATTAATGAAGGCTTTGGGATCTTCTCCAAGTCTTCTTGGAGTTGTCCTCCAAATCTCTAATGCCTCCAGATCAGAATTTGGTGAGAGCCCAATCTTTAACGCCTCCTAATTAGAGTTGGGTGAGAGTACAATCTTTTCCTCTATCTTCATCTTCTACCTTGCCCCGCCCCTCATCATCTCCTCCGTTTCGCATTAGAAAGATCTGGCAGAGAAGGAAAATCAACGAAATTCTTACAAAATGGACACATTGCTGTGGGTGAAGGAACCCTAGCAATGAATAGTCAGGACAGAAGAATCATCAAATTTCATGGAGAGGATGCTTGGTTTGACCAACAAGGAAACCCTACCGAGTGCTATGATCGAAAACCATGGAAATTTTCCATTCCCTTCCATTTTCTGGAGGAATAATACATTATATAGATGGGTTGGATTTTCTGCTGAAAAGGGAGTCCGAAGCCCACACTCCCCATAGGAAGCAAAAATCTTTGTTTGACTTTTCTGTATAATATGATTAAGTTTTCACCGGAAAAATGGTAACATAACATGTCCGAGAATGAATGGTATAGAAGAATTATAGGCCGGATGCAGTCGGTGCTTTATATGACATCAGAAATGAGGAAAACAACATCAATATTGCATAGAACTAGCACATCCCTGCACTTAGAAACATACTTCAATCTCACACAGCTACAGCCTGTAGCCCCATTATGTCCATCTTAACCATTCCTAACAGAAAAGCTCTTTGAGCAGTTTATACAGTTTTTCCTCTACAAGTCCAAAGCCCCTCTATGCAATGGATTCGTTTCTTCAAAACTAGATAAAAGCAACGGAGAAATTCAGCACACATTTCTATGTTCTTTTTGTCTCACACTAGAAATATATCAAGGAACCCACAGTAAGACTTAAAATTCAACAAGACAGCGATGGGCATTCCATAGAAAAAGAAAAAATAGATAGAAAGAAGAAGAATAATAGATTTTTCTTATGTTGAATTAGTTAAAAAGGTTTAGAATAGAATTTTCTTATGTTGAATCAATTGATTAGAAGAAAGAACAAACTTTAAAACATTAAAGAGGCATTCTGTAAGAGATAGCCTACTCTTTTGCCTTCATATTTCTTCATGCATGATATCATTTTAAAGGAAGCATGCTTGAAACTAAAATCAACTTCAAGAGCAATACCTAAGCTTGCGCAAATTGATTGAAATCTTCTTGCAGGTAGATCAGCCACATTCAATGTACCTGAGTAGATAGAAGTTGCATAAGAAAACAGATGCAATAAGAGAGTTTTTTAAATATATATAAAGATAAATGGAGAGACAAAGCTAGAAGTAGAAAGACTAACCATCAATCTCTAGGTCAACAAGCTTGTCCTTTCTCCAACTCCAAGTCGCCTACAATAACATGAGGGATGTTTTGTATCTTATCCCAATCCTTGCCTGTATTACTCCCACACCGTTGTTCTAATATAGGACACTCAAAGATGGATAAGAATTTGAGTGTAGTGAGGCTTTTTAGCTCTTCTGGCAAGCATGCCACATGAGGGCAATCTTCAATGGATAGATCTCTAAGTGACATCAGACTTCCAAACTTCTCTAGGAGACTATTCAAACTTGGGCAATTCATTAATTTAAGAACTTGGAGGCTGGTAAGGAAAGACAACTCAATGGGCAAAGCTCCCGACCTATTGCACCCTTTTATTTTCAGCTTTTGAATAGAAGAGATGTGACGAAGCCCTCTAGTTAAAGAGATTAGTGCATCAAAAGAATCAACGGTCAGTTCACGAAGAGAGGTCAAGCGTCTCATCTCATCCTCACGTGGAAATGACAGAAGATCACATTTCATTAAGCTCAAACACCATAAATTTGTGAGTTTTTGCAGTCCCATGTGTACTTTAAGCCCCAAGCAATCCCTGATTTTCAATGATTGCAACATCTCTCCACATGGAGAAGAGAGAGTATTAGAATCCCCAAAATATGGAAAGCATGTTACTTCGGTCAGCATTGGGCAATTGCAAATTTTCAACCTGATAAGCCTAAGGAAAACCTGCCCACTCCTCCCTCCGGACCATGTTTTCAATTTCTCCATGCCGCTGATAGTAAGTTCTTCTAATGATGCAAACCGTCGAGAGGGATCATTGCCATAGAACTCATCACCAATATATTCCACATTCTTCAATCTAAACATTTCTAGAACTTTGAGCAAGGGTAGCAGGCCAAGCGGTGGCAACTGATGCAAACTCCAACACTCAGATAAGTTGATTTTCTCTAACTTAGTGAAAGTTGGGTTTGTCATCCAACTCGGAAAACAGATGCCCTCATAGTTTGATATACTCAACAACTCCAGATTTCTATGTGGTTGGAGGCCTTGGAGCACCTTCTCTTCAACTTCTACTTCATCACTTCCCAAGTTCTTAGCATTATTGGCCCAATCCAGTATAAGAGAAGTAAGATTTGACTTATTGATGAGATTAGCAAGCTGAGCATCAACTGGATCTGTTATATTCTCAAGATTCTCGATTCTCAGCCTTCCTCTAATGTTTAAATCTTTCAACTCCCTAATTGCACTACACCCAATTTTCTTGCCCACTACGAAACGAGTCAATTCTTGGAGACTTGTTAACTCTGCCATCTGTGGAGGCATGTGATCTAGTGCCCAGCAACCTCTTATGTCTAAATATCTGAGGTTGGTCAAGCGCCTCATGTTAATGGGCAGCTGAGATAGATTTTGACACTTTATTAGTATAAGAGACTGGACATAGAAAAGGCTAGTCAAAGATTCAGGTAAGGTTTTAATATTAGAGCCACTGAGGTCTATGTACCTTACATGTTGAAGCGACCTCAACAGTTGGTTAATGGCAGGCTCTTCAAAAGTATTTAAATCTATTGCCCGGGCAGAAGCAAACTGTCCCACGTCAGCAGCCAAATTCAGCAAATTGCCAAAATTGATGAATGTACGCAGCCCTTTGGCTTTGGATAGGGAGGCATGAAGCATTTCTGCTGATGTTAACTGAAAAGAAACATGGCAAAGCCTTTTGGAAATCTCCACTGATCTGCCTTCTTCAAAAACACAGCATTCGTTTCTCATAATAGATCGTGCTAGATCATGCACAAGATCATGCATTTTGAAGACAGTGATCATATTCATTAACGAAATCCTTTTTTCATAAAAACCGTCTGATTTTGTAGCAACTTCTTGGAAGAAATACTTCGTGACTAGTTCATCGAAAATCTTACTGCCAATGTCCTCTAACTGCCTCCCACTTTTCAAAGGAATAAAACCATTTGCCATCCATAACCTGATAAGTTTGTTCTTTTCAATTTGATAGCCTTTCTGAAAAATAGCGCAAAACGCAAAACATTGCTTTACATGTGGTTGTAGATGGTTATAGCTCAACCTCAAGGCAGGAAGTATCCCACTATCGCTTGCTGTTTTCCAAATTTCACTGTCTCTGATGGAAGCCCATTTTTCTTCACTTTTCACAGAATACAAAAGACCTCCTAGGGTTAGGACCGCAAGCAGATTGCCATTGCATTTCTTCAGAATCTCACTCCCAATCGCCACCAAGTTTGGATATTGTGTGACTTGCTCTCTTGGACATCCAAACGCTGCCGTATAAAAAATAGATTGGCAGTAATCATCTGACAAACCCTTTAAAACAATTGGGTCAACTGTGCTCATCATGGACGCAGCGATTTGAAGGCGAGTGGTTACAACAATTCTACTTCCTCTTCCCCCGTGTACCAATAGTGTTTTAATTCTTTTCCACTTGAAAGCATTTTCATTCCAAACATCGTCCAATACAAGCAGAAACCTCTTATCACTCAGCTCTTTAAGAAAGAGTTGCTGTAATTTCCCTTCATCCGAGACTCTTGGAATATCCCCTGTTGCTCCATAAATGATATCATTTAGAACCCTTAAAAAATCAAAATCATCGGACACATATACCCACATTTTCATCTGAAAATGATTCTGCACTTGTTCATCATTGTAGGCAAGCTGAGCGAGCGTTGTTTTGCCAATACCTCCCATGCCCGCAATTGAAATGACAGAAACAGAAGAATTTGATGACAGAAGAAAATCTAACAGCTTCCTTTTCTCTTCTTCTCTTCCAACTACCTCAGATTTGACTACCATTGATGAGCTCTGCCTCTCCTTCCTAAACTCGCTCTGCCGGTTCATCACTGCCTTTATCAATTCAAATTTTTCACACTCCTCCTTAATGGCTCGGAGCCTATCGTTGAGCACTTTCAGTGTCAAGGTCATTTTTGTATGATATAAAATTGAGCGTGGCTTCTTTTGAGGAGGCAAGCTCCTCCTCTGATCTTCGATGTCATACTCTTCCAATAAGTCCTCAGCGTAGTACGCAGCTTCTTTGATCATTTCCAGTAATTCCATCACCTTTCGATCTATCACCGGGCACCGTTCTGCTATTTCAATGAAACCACAAATTTCCCATAGGAAACGCTTAGTCCTCCACAACTCCCTCTCATCGATCAATAAATCTGAAAAGTAGGAGAGAAACTCCTCCCATACTTCTCCAAGGCATTTTAAAGCATTCATTTTTTTTTGCTCCTGCTTCCAACTTTTCCGAGGCACTGCAAGAAAGACACAAGGCCTCACGGTTAAAACGTCAAGGTTATTGGGCGGCACCGAAAAAATGTCCAAAATATAAAATATCAGTTGTACAAGGCAATCAAAAAAAAAAAAAAAAGATGAGATTGTAAAGCAATTACGATTGGCAGACTGTTACGAACCTGAAACTCCTCTCCGACAAATCCAAGGAGAGTTTCGGCAGTGAAATCTTCGTCGTAGAGAAGAGAAGGAAATGAGAGCGTAAGAGTAGCTTCGATTGGGGATTTGGAACGGCGAGAGCAAGGAAAGCGAAATAAAAAGAGAGGGTTTTGTTGAGACTAATTCACAATGGTTTTTATAGTAAACGTAGAGACGTTTCTTCACGCGCCCACTCTTTCCATTTTCGGTTGCAAAGGTGAGCTGTACACGAACCGTCGCTGAAATCAGGCCATCCAATGATAGGGCCACGTGATCCTTGGATTCGGCGAAATGGTGATATGGGTTAGCCATCCGATATCTTCATCAAAGGCACCGAATCCAATCAGATGGCAATCCACGAAAAAAAATGAACAGCAAACATGCATTCCAGAAAAAACCTAAGAAAGAGAACCAGACAAAAGAAGAAGAAAAAGGAAATCAAAAGACAGAAATACCAAATTCGGACTCCAATATCAAGGTCGGACTCCAAGATTTGGATTGCAAGAGGAAAAATCAAAGAAAATGGAGGAAGAAACCCGATGAGAGATGGGATTTCGAAGCAGACTTGGAAAAGAATGAGATCTAACCGTTGAATCAAAATGAATACGTGGCGCAAGTAAATCTTGTTGTTGGGAGATGCCGTGGTTGATCTTGTGTGGGCTCCAAGTACTTATTTTAAGAAGAAAAGAAAATGTCGCTGAAAAGCTCCATGTTTATGTTTACATGGAAGGCCCATATAGAAGTTAAATCCAACCAATGAGTCTATACAAAAAGCCCATTTCTAAGGACCGATTTTCAAATCAAACCAATTTACTTAACTAGCCCGGAGAGTTAAAGGCTGAAATTCTACTAAAGATTCTTGTTAGTCTACGTCTTTTTGTATAAAATCTTAGAGTAAAGCTAACAATTAAAAGGCATCTAGTTAATTGAATTCGTAGCAGGCAACAATAGGCAGTTATTGTAGAGTGATTCTTCACAAGAAGTTGACGCTATAGAGTCATGCGGATGTCTATTAATAGCTATCATTGACAAAAGGGACAGATGACATAATTTTTTTTTCTTTTTTTATCAATGGCAAAAGAACTAGATGACTTTCTTTTTTTTTACATTAAAAGGATTAACACAATTTGCACCAACCAATGCTCAAAGTGTGGGGATAAAAATAATAAGTAGCAGAGTCAGGATTTTCTCTTAACAAAGAATTTTATAATTATACTCCAAAAATGTTTAAAAGTATGACTTTCGATTGCTCTTTTATCCAATAACATTTTAAAAAATGGGTATAAAAGACTAGTGCAAAATTGTAAATTGCGTAATTTTTAGTATTTGTTTGCTATGTTAGGAAACTTGTCGGTAGTAATATTTTTTAACTTAAAGATCCTTGGATATGTGTGTGAAACCAATGTCAACATCACTCGGCCATGAGTGTGTTGGCTATGTTTTTTAACATTTTTACATATAAGTACATGGTTGTAATTAAAGAATGCAAATAAATAATTTTTAAGATCATAATATGAGGTTGACATTGATAAAAGGCCATGATCTTTGTCCCATTGTTTAGAACTTAAATCGTTCTAAAACTTATATAAAATCACAAACTATGATGGAACCTTTGTTTTGTAATTAGTACCAAAAAAAACTTTTAAGCATCTCTATTTATAGTAGGTCACGTTAAATTTCTTAATTGCGAATTAAATTAGATCGAACTTAATCCAAAATATGGATTAAAATGTTATAAACTCGGATTTTGATAGTAAATGAACTGAGCCATGCCGATTATGAATTTCAAATTTTGGAAGGATTTGGATTCTAGGTTCAATAATGGGCAAGAAAAAATAAAAAGAACAAAAATCACATCACAATGCATATCTTATTGATGATTTGATGAGTTGTCTTTTATGAAAGCATAAGCCTAAAATCCCTTTACGTGTTTTAAAAGTTCAATTACTTTACTGAGAGGAAGAGGAAAAGAAGATTGTTCAAGGACAAACAAGAGAGAAAGGAAATTTAAGGATGGGCAAAAGGATATAATCAAAATCTATCCTTAAATTATCTTTCCCCTATTTTAAAACAAAGGAAAAAGTTGAGAGGGGACAACCGTATGTGGCTCCGGCCCTAAACATAATATAATATGAGTAAAATTAAAAAGTATTGGATATAAATTTTCAAAGTTAGGAATTTATTTTACTTAAAGCATGTGATTTATTATCCTAAACTCTTGATCAATGTTTAACTATTCTTCACCATTAAGAATGGTTTCACAGCCAATCTAATTATCCAATCCATTTGGCTAGGTCTAGAACCCATGGATCTGATATATTTTCCATTGAGGGGGGTGGTTGGGTTTCCCTATGGGCTATCCATTTAGATGAACCATTAGGTGGCCCCTACTATGAGGTGTAGAAGGGTGTACATGTCCATAAGATCACATATAAACATAATGTATGTGTGTGTGGAAGTCTCAAAAGCTCCTACTTTGAAAAACTCCCATTTTTGTTCTTTTATGTTTTTAGGGCATGGAGCTCACCTTAAGTCAATCCAATCATTTCACACATACTTCTCCCCATGAATTAGTATATAAAGCCTAAATTTTGATACTCATCGAACTTTTACTCACCATTATATTGAGATCTCAAGAAAGTGATGCATCTAAAATCATTAAACTTTGGGCCCATGGATCAAGAGGTAGGATAGTCTAATGATGTTGAAACTTTTCATATGGGTAAATCTCGTCTAGATTATTTCATCGGGCAACATTCTATTATTGTCATACACCATAATGGGCTTAATTAGGAGGGGTGTTTTTTGAGAAGAAAAAACTACTTGGGAGTTTTTTAGCGCGCTCCTATATATATATGAGAGATAATCCTGTACGAGCCTCCCTTACACATAGTGTAAAGGATGCTTGCAGTTGTCGAATCTGAAAATAGATCCAACGGTCTTGACTTACCTTATATAAGAGTGAAAAACAAGGAGAGAGGGACTTTCACAGTTTTGAGTGGGAGAGAACGTAATCGTATCGTGGGAGAGGAAACGGTGGGAGAGAAAACGCATCGTCTCATTCATCGTCTCCTTCATCGCAGGCCTTCATCGTAGCATCTCTCTCACCCAACACCGGTGCAAGGTATGCCCTCTCTCACCCATCTCTGTCTCCCTCTCCCTCTCCCCCCTCTCTGTCTCTCTCCCCCTCGCCCCCACTCTCACCCCCACCCCCCTCTGTGTCTCTCTCTCTCTCTCGCCTCCTCTCTTTCTCACTCTCGTCCCCTCTCTGTCCCTCTCTCGCCCCCTCTGCATCTCTCTCACTCTCTCCCCATCTCACCCTCTCTCACCCCCTTCCGTGTCTCTCTCCCTGTCTCGTCCCCACTCTGTCTCTCTCTCTCTCCCTCTCTCACCTGCTTTCTGTGTCTCTCTCTCCCTCTCTCGCCCCTCTGCGTTTCTCTCACTCTCGCCCCCTCTCTCTCCCTCTCTCACCCCCCTCTGTGTCTCTCTCCCTGTTTTGTCCCCTCTTTGTCTCTCTCTCCTTCTCTCACCTGCCCTCTGTGTGTGTCTTTCTCTCCTTGTCTCGCCCCTTCTCTGTCTCTCTCACCCTCGCCCCCTCTTTCCCTATCTCACCCCCTCTGCATCTGTCTCACTCTCGCCCCATTTCTCTCCCTCTCTCACCCCCTCTGCATCTCTCTCACCCCCCTCTGCGCCTCTCTCACTCTCGCCCCCTCTCTCTCCCTCTCTCACCCCACTCTGCTTCTCTCTCACCCCCCCTCTGTGTCTCTCTCCCTGTCTCGTCCCCTCTCTGTCTCTGTCTCTCCCTCTCATTTGCCCTCTGTGTGTCTGTCTCTCTCTCCTTGTCTCGCCCCCTCTCTGTCCCTCTCACCCCACCTCTCTATCTCTCTCACCCTTTCCCCCTCTCTTTCTCTATCTCCCCCGCTTCTCTCGTCCTCTCTCTCCCTCGTTTCTTTCTTTTCCCTCTCTCCCTCTCTGTTACTCTCTCTCTCTCTCACCCCCTGCATCTCTCCCCTGTTTCTTCATGAATTTCTGTTGTTATTTTTTACCAAATCTAGGTTAAGTTCATTATTGATTACACTAAGCAATAGTAAAATATATATATATTTTTTATAGAATCTCACGCGGCCATGGATGAAGATGAAATTGAGTGGAACTCTGCTCTATTGTCAAACACATCTCATCCTATGGATGACCCTCTTCCCCTCAGCTCAAGTGAATTCAATGCGGACTCTATTGGTCAGTGCATCACCCTTACATCTGAACATGCAATTCAATCACCTCATCCACATGGATCACTTCAGGTAACCCTTCAAGATTAAAACTTCTTATTTTCATATTGAAACCAGTTAAAATTGAAAATATTCTGTCACTAATTTACTCTTTTTTTTTCTATACTTTATTTATTTATTTTTATTTATTTATTTTGCATGTAATATGTTTGCGTGTTCTTTAATATCTTGGAAATTTTGAGAAGATGGAATCAACGGAATGTAACATGGTTCAATCATTCGTGCCCGAGGTTGATGGAGATAAGATTCCAACCGTAGGAATGTATTTCAATGATTTAGCGGAGGCTTTTACATTCTATAATACATATGCTAAATTTGCGGGTTTTAGCGTGAAAAAAGGTTTGGATAAAAAAAAAGGGTGAAGTAGTGTGGAAACAATATATGTGTTATAAAGAAGGGCAAAGGAAAGAAATACCAGGACAGGGTATTTATAGGCGTGTTTCATACAGACGGGAGGATTGTGGGGCTCAAATGTTAGTGAAAAAAATAGAAGTGGACATTGGGTGGTCACAAAATTCATTGCAGAACACACTCATGTGCTAGCTACTCTGCGAAAAGCTCATATGCTTCCATCGCACCGTAATGTCACTTCGGTGCA
Organism: Sextonia rubra; assembly: GCA_037013555.1. NCBI lineage: Eukaryota > Viridiplantae > Streptophyta > Magnoliopsida > Laurales > Lauraceae > Sextonia > Sextonia rubra. The sequence continues at coordinate 132,808,605 of JASUAD010000001.1, forward strand.
TAGAAACATTATATATACATTAGATGCTAATAATATACCGACTGCAAACCAAATGGAAGTCTTTGAAGTGGAGGCAGGGAGTATGGGGGCTGTTGGTTTCATGGAAAGGGATGTTAGAAATGTGAAAAGAGACAAAAATAAAGAAAAGAAAGGACGGGATGGTCAGTTGTTATTTGAACATTTTCAAAATGTAAAAGAAATGAACCCGGGGTTTTGTTTTTCTATAAAAAAAGATTGGGGAGATCAAATAGAACATGTTTTTTGGGCTGATCAAAGTTTTCGATTGTCATACACTGTCTTCAGGGATGTAATTAGTTTTGACACTACATACAATACAAACAAATATGCTTTCATTTTTTGTGCTTTTTTAGGAATGAATCACCATAACCAAACAATTGTCTTCGGGTGTTCTTTTCTATCAAATGAGACGTATGAGGCATTTGAGTGGCTTTTTAAAACATGGTTGGAGGCCATGCCAACAGGTCTACCAGAATCAATTGTAACAGACCAGGATCTTGCAATTACGAAGGCTATTGCTTCCGTTATGCCCAATACACGCCATCGTTTCTGCATATGGCACATTAAGGATAAGTTGACAAAAAAGTTAGGTGGAATTGCAATTCATTCTCAAGAATTCAGGAATTGTTTTAAAAAAGTGACAGAGTCAGTCCGAACAGAAGAATTTGAATTGGGGTGGGAGCAAATGATTGAAAATTTTAATTTGGCTGATAATAAATGGTTATAAGAATTGTACAACATTCGTCATCAATGGGTACCTTGTTATTTGGAAAATGTGTTTTTTGGAGGAATGTCTACATCCCAAAGAAGTGAAAGTTTTAATGCCTTTATTAAACAATACAAAACGGAAAAGAGTGGTTTGTATGATTTTATTTTGCATTTTGAAAGAGCAATGTCCCGTATAAGATATCAAGAGTTAAAGGAGGAGCATGACAACATAAATAGCAAGCCAAAATTGAAGACAGATTTGCCAATGGAGGTTCAAATGTCTAACATATATATAAAAAACTTGTTTTACATGTTTCAAGATGAATTAGTATCAATGATATTATGCATCCCAAGGCTTTTAAAAGATAATGCAGTTGAGAGCATGTATTTAGTTTCATCTGTTCGCAATGATAAGGATATTCCTCGAACTGTGATTTTCAAGAAAGAATATAAGTTTGCTACGTGTTCTTGCCTATTATTTGAGTTTAGAGGAATTCAAGCTGTTTTGAAGCATGAGTTGATCTTCACATTGTCCAAAGAATATATATTGAAAAGATGGACTAGGCTTGCAAGGGAAGGGACTGATTATGACAGGTGTATGGTGAACCACAATGTTGCTAGCGGTGGCTCTTTGATTGCACGGTATGCCGAATTGTCTTATTGGGCTACAATTGCCATAAGTGAGGCATGTATGTCCGAGAGGACTAAAAAACATGCAATTAACATGCTTTTGGACGTAAAGAAAATGTGTCGTGATATGAATGGACTTCAACTAAATGGAGATTCCGACTCAAGCAAAAAGGGTAAATCACTTGTTGGTCCTATTGAATATCGGGAACCTCCACAAGTTCGAACAAAGGGCTGTCCTAAAAGAATTAAGTCCTCAAAAGAGAAAGCCCAAAAGAAATCACGACTTTGTCATGGATGTGGGAAGCGTGGTGTTTCACACGACAAGCGTAATTGTCCGGCTCTCTTGTCAAGGTATTTTATAAATAAATTTCAAAGTATTTTATAAATAAATTTCTTCATTTACATCTTATGATTATATAGAATGTTAATCGGATTCATTTACTTCTTTTTTAAATTTCAGTGACATCGTCCTTTCCGAGCATGGGTCTAAAGCGTTTGATGAAGATCAAGGTTCGAATAAGTCTACTTCTTTTAGAAACAATGACACTTCCTTATAGGTATGCATCTTCAACTCTCTTAGTAACTTTTTTTTTTCTTTGTATTAACATATCTTCATGGTATTAAACTTGAAGAGGCTAAACTTTTTTTTTTTATTGTTTGTATCCTTTATGGCAGGTTTAACTTGAAGAAGTTAAATTAATTAAGGAACCAGTGGCCCTTTGTGAATCTTCATTGTTTTTGTTCAACTTCATTATGAATATTAATTCCCTTTTGGTTGGATGTCCAATTTTGGGTTTGGAAGTTAATTTGTAACATTTTGGGTTTGATGAGAATGTAAGACAAGGAATGGCTGGCTTGAATTTTGACTTTTCATTTATACTTTTGTTTTTTTATTGATGGAAATTTAATACATGGAATGGGTTTGATGACAATGTGATTTATCAATGAATGTGTATTAATCAATTGTAATTCAGGTTACTGGTTATATGAATCAATTGTGATTTTGGCTACAGGTGTCCATTTATAGATTGCAGGAACATTCTATTTACAGTGTTTTTTCATGTCTGGTCCTGTTTTATGCTTAAAAATGAACCAGTTGAGCATTGTTTGTTCTTGTCTCTTTCTTTCTTTTTTCCAGAATTGATAACTGGAAGCGTGAACATATACGTCAATTCTTGAGGGATAAGGTGAAGTCTGGTGCATTGGCAAGCTAATGTTTCTCAGGACCAGTTTCTTTCTTTGCCCTAATTGTTGTTGGGTTCCTTCTCATATTTTGTTAACTTCCAGTGGTTAGATGATACTCAAACTAAATGATGAAATGAATTTAGGGGATAACATTGTGACTTTTCAACTCTACTTTTATTAGATGTGTTATACCTTGTGGTGCCCCTTTATTGTCACAACTCATAATGATGTGATTTCTGCTGGATCACTGGTTTATCCTTTTGTGGTCCTTATTTCAGTAGTGCTGGTTTATCTTTTTAGGTTTTTCCCTATTTTAGAAGTACCATTCGGCAAATGTCTATTGAATTTAGCTATAATGAGTAGCTGATGCTTTTTTTGCTTTCATTAACTGAATATAAACTGCCAAAGTATTGAGTCATGAGATGCAAAATGATTAAAGGAGATTTCTTGTGACAAAACCCTCTATTCAGATTGTTCATATGTGACCCTACTGTAGATGGGCTGCGAGGCTACCACATATATTTGGATCGTCCAATTACTGTCTTTTCAGGCTTATGATTATAGATTCAGATGGTGAATGGTATAAATTGGAGCCCTTTGATTGGACAGTGATGATCATTCAGTTGATTTTTCCTGGGCAGCAATCCAATCACAGTGGACCACCGTAATGGATGGGCTTGTGTACTGGGAGCTTTACCTTTAAATATGTTATAGTTTCCATCCTAGTCGTGAGATTGCATTGTCCCCTGACCCTGCTATTCACCAGTGGCATAAATTTTCCAATGAGACCCAGTCCCAAATTTCAAATTTTATACATTTTTTTTATAGGAACACTTGAATGTATGTGTACTGGATGCTGGAAGGTTTTAGTATGGAAAAATAAAATCAGCTTGGTCCAATGGACTGATCATCGTTTAGGAGCCCCTGAATATTTGTGTGCATATGCAGCATAAAATCTGGAGACCCAGAAATAGGTAAAAAAAAATTTCTGATGATCCTAATCCTCTAGTAGTGGGCGTAAAAGCTCTGGTTATGTATGCATATACCCATTGAATTCAGGGGAGCTTTGAACAAATAGTCGAGGTGATCAATTAAAACTGGTTTTTATCCACACTAAGACCTTGCAATCCAATCTAACCCTGTGCATACAAATGTGCCCTAAAAAATGGATACTCCGTTTATTAAATTGTGGCCGGTTCTAACCTAGTAACACCCTAAAGCATGGATCATCAATCAAACACTCACATTGATACATTTGTCTCATTAGAGTTTCAAGCCCGAGTAACAAACACCCAACACAATGATAGCCGCTGAACATTCTCCCTCATTGTTAGGCATGGTAATCCCAAAATGCAGATATACGCCCTGCCACATACATTTTTACGTTATAATACATGCACCCTTTACAAAAGAAACAGATCCAATCGTTCAAAATGAGTGAATTTGCTTAAAGAGGAATGCAGGCTGATTCTGCTGCTTCCACTAGGTCTGGGCATTCTCAGCGATTTTGATCAATATGTGATCACCAATGCTTTCATGTTGGGAGGCAGGTGATTGTGGGTCATTTCATAATACAGTTAGCAGCAGCTGGAGAGCTTCAGGACCCCTTCTGAGTACAAATGGGAAGAAGGCAGGTGAGGTGGATACCACATCTTATATTTTACTTTGGAGTGTTTGTCATAATGGGTGCCCATAGATTTGCAACGTTGGTGCGGGCAATTGTTTGAGTCCATGTGACCGGCACAAGGCAAAGCCCTCGGCTTCTCAAATAAAAGTTCACAAGGAAACTCATTCCCTGAGGAGATAAATATTGTTTCGCCTACATTTGCAATGCTTGTCCGAATCATTTCACAAAAATAATAAAATGCAAACTTCTAACAAACTTCTCTCACATTTCTTGCATTGCTTTCTTAGAAGAGTTAACAAGAAAAAAGCACCAAATAACGTAAGACAAAAACATGAGCTAGAAACTTGAGGGGAAGAGAGTGCCTTTGCTCAGGCATTCTTTATGTGGATTCAGCTTGATAGAAGCTTAAGGAATCAAGTGAGGCAATTTAAAACAAAAAAAATTTTCACAACTTTATCTCCCATCTCTTTTTTCTTTGAAAAAACAGACTCTCGGTTTTTGCAGCAACAGTGAGGATGTAGATTATATGATGTTGTGAACACTAGGGCAAATAGAAATCTGAACTCCACCAAAGACTTTTGGAGGAAGCAATGAACGTTAAGTGATTTATTCACTTCATAAACCTGGGAATTTGGCATCATTATGAAGGGTGGATTTGACATTGCAAAATAATAATTAAAGAAATTCCTTCAACCTGAAGAAAGAAAAACTTGCAAGAGGAAAGAAAAAAAAAACATCCATTCATTCATTCATCCATACCTCCACTCAATTCATCCAATTCATCTGCATCCTCATTTTCAATTCATAAACATCTCCATTTCAAACAAATTTGTTACAAATTCACTTCCAAACCCAAAACATATTTCATCATGAAGGGTAGATCTCACAATGAAAAAAAAATTGCAAAAGAAAAGAATAAAAAAATCCATCCTTTACCCCATTCAATTAATCTGTTCCTTCATATTCAAATAAAAAACATCTCCATTTCAAACCAAGTTTTTACAAATTCAATCAGTTTAGCCTTCCTTTCCTCATATGTGAGCTCAACCAATTTTTTCATATTCAAATTTGAGAGGGGCCGAGACAGGGAGAGAGACAGGGAGAGAGAGGGAGAGAGAGACAGGGAGAGAGAGACAGAGAGATAGGTGAGAGAGGGAGAGAGAGACAAAGAGGGGACGAGACAGGGAGAGAGACACAGAGGGGGTGAGAGAGGGAGAGAGCGGGGGCGAGAGTGAGAGAGGCACAGAGGGGGGTGAGAGAGAGAGGGGGCGAGGGTGAGAGAGACGCAGAGGGGGTGAGAGAGGGAGAGAGAGACACAGAAAGCAGATGAGAGAGGGAGAGAGAGAGACAGAGAGGGGACGAGACAGGGAGAGAGACACGGAGGGGGGTGAGAGGGTGAGAAGGGGAGAGAGTGAGAGAGACGCAGAGGGGGCGAGAGAGGGACAGAGCGGGGACGAGAGTGAGAAAGAGAGGAGGCGAGAGAGAGAGAGACACAGAGGGGGGTGGGGGTGAGAGCGGGGGTGAGGGAGAGAGAGACAGAGAGGGGGAGAGGGAGAGGGATATAGAGATGGGTGAGAGAGGGCATACCTTGCACCGGCGTTGGGTGAGAGAGATGCTGCGATGAAGGCCAGCATGAAGGAGACGATGCGTTTTCTCTCCCACCATTTCCTCTCCCACGATACGATTACGTTCTCTCCCACTCAAAACTGTGAAAGTCCCTCTCTCCTTGTTTTTCACTCTTATATAAGGCAAGTCAAGACCATTGGATCTATTTTCAGATCCGACGGCTGCAAGCATCCCTTACACTATGTGTAAGGGAGGCTTGTGCAGGATCATCTCTCTCTCTCTATATATATATGCATGCAAGTTTTAAAAGGCCTGCACATGGACAGTGCCACGTGAGCACCATTTTGGTTTCTTTTTTCTTTTTTACTAAAGCGTCATGTCAGCATTTCAGAAAATTACAAGTGGCATTGCCTTCCCTAAAATCTCTCCTTCTCTCCCCCACCCCTAAAATCACTTTCCTAAAATCTTATTATTTGTTTCTTTTCATTATCTTATTTTGGTTTCATAGATTTTATAAATTGATTTGACTGCTTATGGCATGCACTCGGTCATAAAACCATTACTAATTTTCACATTTGAGCTCTTGTGGCGAACTTAGTATGCATGATGGACATCTAGTATGCATAGATATTAACTAAATCCTTTGGCATAAGTAGGATTTATATATGGAATGTTAAGCAGGTAATTGTTAGTGTTCTGTACTATTACAAGATCATGAAAGTGCATAATAAGCACATGGCTTCCGCATATTTTTACCCATGCATAAGGATCTTCCGTACGTGTGAACGTAACAAAAAATTCCCTCGTAGTAGTCCGTATTTACTTTAGTACGATGGGAATTACTACGGGATATGCATGCCATGTCAATGGCCTAAGTTTTTACCGCAAGCTCAGGCTCGGGGCATGACAACAGCACATAAGGAAACCCCCTTGCATGCTAAATTATATCAGATCCATTGGGTCTACACCAATTTGAATTGAGTGAAACGTTGAATTGATCGTTAACTAGTTTTTAACGGTGAAAATTTATGGGCCATTGATCAAGAGGTTACAATAATAAAGCGTATATTTTAAGTAAAATAAATTCATAACTAGGAAATTTTATATCCAATGCCCAATTTTACTCATATTATATTATCTTTATTCCCACACTTTGAGCATTGGCTGGTGCAAACTTTGTCGATCCTTTTTTTTTTTTTTTGTCATATTTACTTTTTTGTCAATGATAAAGATAGGTGTATAATTTTAAAGATTTTTATTTTAAAAATACTAGTTTTTGTTATTGTTATTATTATTTTGTCATGAACACATGCCTCTTTCACTATTGGATGTATACATCTAGAAGCCACTTAATATAAGGGCCTCTTTATTTGCATAGATACTTAGGAATTGAATATGCAGGATTATGGTCAAATGGATATAAAAGGATGTGAGAGATGGAACCTTGTTTTCTTAGAGGTCAGTTCTAATGTGCGTAAAAATAGAAGCGGGAATAATTTCGAATGAATTTTCTCGAGTATTGACCATCTTGACCTTCCTAGCAGTCATCCATTGCTGGACAAAAATCAGTAAGGACTATGTTTTTCACTTGAGTACTTTTTTTTTCGAGGATTTTACAGAAAAAATTATCTTACGTGATCACTTGATCAAAAAGAAGATTTTAAATGTATATATACCAAAGTGGTTGGTATGTTTTTTATGTATTTAAAACAAGGGTCAAATTTAAGGCTTATTTGTACAGGTCTGTCTCAAATTCAAGGCTTATTTCTATAGGTCTACCCTAAATTCAACCCTAGTTTGTTTCTATGCAACCAAATGAAATCCTTTTTTCTTCACCTTTTCTCTTCCTCAAGCTTCGAAATCGTGTCTTTTTCTTTCCCAAGTGGCCGATCTTCCTCCATTTGTGTTTCCTTGGTCTCCTCAAGTGTCCTCAACTTGTTTAATTCATTCACTTGTGCAGATAAATGGTTTTTCCCCCCTTTTCAAGTTTTTTTTAATGATTTTTACGTTGTTTCTTGTGTGATTTTCTTCTTCCTCTAATTAGAATGGTTGTACTATTATGGACTTATGGGTTGAATTGGATTAGTATATTGCGTTTAATATCAAATTTTCTCTTAAAAAATGCTAGAGGAATCCTCAAATTTAATGTGTTCTGAGATGCTAGGGGCCATTAAAGTTCAACTTTTATTTCAATGAGATGAAAATTTCATCATCCTTGATTCAGGTAGTCTTCAGGAGGACACATGACTAACAAGGGGAGGGCGTTGCTCTTTATTTTTCTATTTTCTAGTTATGTTTGAGTGTTGTATCATGCGCTCCTAATAAAAACTTATCGTTGACTGAAGAAAGATGAAAATGAAGAAAAAAAAAGTGAATATCCTAAAACAGCGAATGAATGCACCTAAGACCCTCCTACAACACCATTGGAAACTTTGTTTTTAACCAGCACCGGAGAAAAGAGAAGATGAAGAAGAAAAAAGGGTTTTGTCCAGATTTATAAAAACAAGCCAGGGTTAACTCAAGGCAAGTCTGTACAAATAAGCCTAAAATTCGAGGTAAACCTGTACAGATAAGCTTCAAATTCGACTCCCGTTTGAAATGCATAAAAAGCATACCAAAGCAATTCCTTTAAAATCTTCTTTTCGGTAAAGTGGTCACTTAAGGTAATTTTCCTGTAAAATCATCTTTTCAAAAGTGGATTTGACTCAGCCAGCAGGATCGTCTTTCTGAACAGTGGCTTCATCATAGAAAGAAAAAAAGGGTTTGTCATGAGCCTCGTCTAGATAAGCCAATGCAATGTTCAAGCCCAACCTGTTCATTATAGACCAAACAATTATGACCAGAACTACCTCAGATTTGACTACCATTGATGAGCTCTGCCTCTCCTTCCTAAACTCGCTCTGCCGGTTCATCACTGCCTTTATCAATTCAAATTTATCACACTCCTCCTTAATGGCTTGGAGCCTATCGTTGAGCACTTTCAGTGTCAAGGTCATTTTTGTATGATATAAAATTGAGCGTGGCTTCTTTCGAGGAGGCAAGCTCCTCCTCTGATCTTCGATGTCATACTCTTCCAATAAGTCCTCAGCGTAGTACGCAGCTTCTTTGATCATTTCCAGTAATTCCATCACCTTTGGATCTATCACCGGGCACCGTTCTGCTATTTCAATGAAACCACAAATTTCCCATAGGAAACGCTTAGTCCTCCACAACTCCCTCTCATCGATCAATAAATCTGAAAAGTAGGAGAGAAACTCCTCCCATACTTCTCCAAGGCATTTTAAAGCATTCATTTTTTTTGGCTCCTGCTTCCAACTTTTCCGAGGCACTGCAAGAAAGACACAAGGCCTCACGGTTAAAACGTCAAGGTTATTGGGCGGCACCGAAAAAATGTCCAAAATATAAAATATCAGTTGTACAAGGCAATCAAAAAAAAAAAAAAAGATGAGATTGTAAAGCAATTACGATTGGCAGACTGTTACGAACCTGAAACTCCTCTCCGACAAATCCAAGGAGAGTTTCGGCAGTGAAATCTTCGTCGTAGAGAAGAGAAGGAAATGAGAGCGTAAGAGTAGCTTCGATTGGGGATTTGGAACGGCGAGAGCAAGGAAAGCGAAATAAAAAGAGAGGGTTTTGTTGAGACTAATTCACAATGGTTTTTATAGTAAACGTAGAGACGTTTCTTCACGCGCCCACTCTTTCCATTTTCGGTTGCAAAGGTGAGCTGTACACGAACCGTCGCTGAAATCAGGCCATCCAATGATAGGGCCACGTGATCCTTGGATTCGGCGAAATGGTGATATGGGTTAGCCATCCGATATCTTCATCAAAGGCACCGAATCCAATCAGATGGCAATCCACGAAAAAAAATGAACATCAGACATGCATTCCATAAAAAACCTGAGAAAGAGAACCAGACAAAAGAAGAAGAAAAAGGAAATCAAAAGACAGAAATACCAAATTCGGACTCCAAGATTTGGATTGCAAGAGGAATAATCAAAGAAAATGGAGGAAGAAACCCGATGAGAGATGGGATTTGGAAGCAGACTTGGAAAAGAATGAGATCTAACCGTTGAATCAAAATGAATACGTGGCGCAAGTAAATCTGGTTGTTGGGAGATACCGAAGTTGATCTGGTGTGGGATCCAAGTTTTTATTTTAAGAAGAAAAGAAAATGTCGCCGAAAAGCGCCATGTTTATGCTTAAATGGCAGGCCCATATAGAAGTTAAATCGAACCAATGAGTCTGGGGACCAATTTTCAAATCGTTAAACCAATTCATTTAAGCGGCCTCTTATCAGTCATGGTCTTAGTATACCACATTTAATCATTGGCTAAAGGATAGACCCACCCTCCGGCCCAAATAACTTGACCACAATCATTCTGTTCTCCACATAAGTCTCTGAGCTATGGATTACAACAAATCTTCTGCCCAGCGGGACGCACTAAAGACTATTATTAGGCCCAAGCACTACATGGGCCATGCTCTAAAAAGCTTTAGCGTAGTCCATGGGACAACACTTTGTGTTTCCGAGTTTTTAGAGTTTCCTGAAGTAAAAAGACAAGTATAATTTCCCAAGCACCCGATTAGGTTGAGTGCTGCCCAATTGGAAGTAGGTATTGTATTGGAGTTGAAAGACCTAGATCAGACCACTTAAGCTTGTTCACACGTGGACCAGCTCTATAAGTTACACTTAGGCTTGTTCCTTAGTGGTTCATCATCAATATGAGCCCACTTCCGCCAACTTTTGATCAATCTTCTCTTGGCGCACTATATCTCCATCTTCCCTTCTGAACTGGTTGACGCCTATCTGAAGTTTGAAATATATATTTGGAAGACACTTAATATGGACTTGCTCGTTTTCTTGGATACATGGTGACACTTGGTCTAAGGGTCAAGGTTATAAAAGCTGGACTAGTAAGGGAAACCTGGGGTCATCGAAATATATATATATGAAAAATATTAAAAAATAGCCCCTCTAAAAGGGAGCATTGTGCCCTCTTTGTAAAATCCAATAAGAAACAAGAAATTTAATGCTTATTTGATTCTCTCTCTCTATATATAATTAAATCCCTATTCTCTCTCTTTTAAATCCCTATTTTTTTTCTTTTAAATTCCTATTTTTCACTTTTAAATCACTTATTTTTTTCTTTTTCTTTAAATGATACCTACTTTCTCTCTCTCCAACCAGTAATTCATTAATTATCACTCCAAACATGTCCTTTTTCATTTGTTATTTGAAGAGGGCATTTGGATTAAAAAAATGCCAAGGCCTTGTGTAGACGTCCCTCATTATACATGAATCATGGTCAAATGGACAAAAGATCATTGAAGAGGTGAGGAATGAAGGATAGAAGATAGTGACGTAGATTAGACTTTGAATTTGCTAGAATGTCAATTTATAAGGTGATACCTAAACACTCATTTTTAAAAATTTTCATTTTCTTTCCAATAAAGTGGGTGTCAATTCATGTTCATTTTTGGATAACCACCTTTTACTTGTTTTTTATTTTTTATATATAATGAAATATATTCTTCAGTTATAACCACTTTATATAAAAACAATACAAACTCCTAAAATTCCTAGCAATTCAGGTCGCATGAAACAAGCCAATCAAAAGTTTATGCCTAAATCTCAAAAAAATTGTATCTTTAAGAGACAATAAACATTGAGCCCCAGCGTAATGTTTTGTACCCTTGGAATTTATTTTACCTATTTAAAATATAATTTACTTTAATTGATTTGTATTTTAGTTAATTAGGGTTTGTTGGAATTATTTTAGCTTGATTTTGGGTTTTTGGCTAACTGGGTAGAGTTTATAGTTCCATTAGACCTTATTTTTTGACCCGACCAAATCAGGACCCATCTTGGACCCATTGTCCACCCGACACGATCCAGACCCATCTTGGACATGTAGAACCCAATTAGCCCAAACCAGGCCCTTACTTATAATTGCTGCAAACCATAGGCGCCTTTTTATAAAAACCAAAACTTAACCCAAAACCTAATTCCCTTTTAAAACACACGACAAACCAGGCTCTTACTTATAATCTCCTTTATTCGTTTCCTCTTCACTCCCTCCATCCCACGATCGGCCAACCCAGCCCAAGCCACCGGAACGCAAGAGCTCCACCATCTTATTCTTCTTCCTCTTCATCTTCTTCATCGTCTTCTTCGTTGACCGAAAGAGAAAGTTAGGGTCATCTTCCTCTTTGTCAATCTTCACTCAGGGCAAGTGATTACCGATCCCTCACAGTGATTTACATGGTTTTCCTTAGTTCTATGCTGTTAGATGTATCTTATGCAATGCCCATTTAAAGTCTAAACGATGATGATAGGTTAGATGGTTATGATGTTGATGATTTTGATTGAATGAATGATTGAATAAAAGGAAGGACGTGGGAGTGTTGATGTTCTGATCTAGGAGGAAAAGGGGATGAAACCCATTAAAAACCCTGATAAAATAAGGCACTTGCCTACTACTTGTAGGAGGGTTCTTCACCTGTGGGGCTTGGGTGTGGGCGTGTTTGGGTGCATGGCATTCCCTGAGATGGGCTGAGGTCCGGGGAATTTTTGTGGCGTTTGTGAATTCTGATGAGACCCGGTTTTGAGATCTTTGCCTCGTAACTTTGGGTGGTCGTATTCTTACTGGCTTCATGGTTTGCACATGATGGTACAAACCACCCACACTTGGATGGGTTGTGCACCACCATGGTTTTTCAAACAAAAATTTTAACCTTACATCATCTTGGTTTTCGTGGAATTTCGTACGCGTGAATTATGGTTACAATGTTAGGAATATTTGTGGGTTTATTCCTTAATTATTGAGCTTCTTTTACATTATTGCATATATGTTAGAGATTGTGCCAATGATTATATTGTTTTAGACCGTGTCATGGCATGGGTCGTGTGTTGTTTATGAAAGGGATACTCATGTTGTGTTGTGGATTATTTTATAAGAGTGATTCCCTCATCATGTGGTATTGTGGTTGACGCTATGGCCAGCCCTTCACACTAACCTAGGCTGTGTTAGTCGAACAATCGTTGAGTTACATTTTGTGGGTCTTGACATAGGAAGGGGTAGGGCTATGTGAGACAGTTATTTGATTTGGTTATTGGACGGCTATAATCAGTAGATCAATGTACACTGTGATGCTTTACTAGACTTAGGGCCAAAGACGAGCCTATCACTTGTACATAGTTGGTTTCACCATGGTTTGCTAGCCAAGATGCTAAGCATCCGAAGACAGAATTGATCCACCGCATTGGACAAGATGTGAGACATCCGAAAATAGTATAAATCCCATACGAACATATGTTGATGCGATGCTCAACAAATTTATTGTTGTCCATTTGATGTAGAATTGGATTAGAGATTCGTTCTTTCCACTACGGATTGCATTCCTTTACATATATTGTTTCATATATCTCATGATCTCATTGTATTTATTGCATTCCTTTACATATATTGTTTCATGTATCTCATGATCTCATTGTATTTATTCTCACATTGTTAGTATACATTATTATGAGTTATGTGTATTCCACCTGCCGCCATGATTGTAGTTGACCTTGTTTTTTCATTTGGTGCTTAGGTACCAAACCCGACTTTGCTGAGGAGAAGGCGGAGGGCGAAGCGCTTTAAGCGCCTTAGCCATTTGATGAGCCCAAGTGAGGTGAAGAGCCGTCTAGTCACGCATAGAAGCGATTCATTGAGTTGCAATTTAATTTTAATAAATTGTATTTAGAGACTTTGCTTTTAGATGAACATTGTAATAAATTATTCATTGATTTTATTTGCAACTTTAGACCTTAAATATGATTTCTTAATATTTAAATCTAATGATTTATTGGTACCACATGTTAACATATGCTTCCACAGGTATGTATGGATGCAAAATGCCTAAACTTTCCACGGACCTATGAGTAAATGATTGGGAGTCATTGGTTTTTGTTTACATGAAAAGATTAAATTGACTCCAAATCTCATGTAACCCTAATCTCATTTTGGGGACGTGACCCCTAGTGTGCCCACAAGCTGTGCTGCATATAGCAAGTATGCAATCAGCTTGTTGGAGAAAATCTTCCTTGGTGGGGAAAAAAAAAACTTCCCTTTCAGATGTGCACTTTTCATAATCGTTCACCCCAGATATACACAGGATTTGATCTCATGTTCGCATGTTTGGGTTTCAACCATAGTTCTGAACCATGAGAACTTGCTTGTTGGAAAAGCTACTGGGCCTTGTTAACTAAGAGACCCGGTTGAGTCTTGATCAGGTCAAAAATCCTAAACTCAAATATGAATATGCAGGAAAATAGACACAGAAATATTTTCTAATAAGTTTTCTCGAGTATTTACCATGTTTTCACATGGTTCTGGCCGAGTCAACCTGTGCTGGCCAAAATTTGGTGAAATAGATTTGACTCGGCCCATCAAGATGGTTTTCCTAAACAGTGGTTTCAGATCAGAAAGACGGATAGTGATGACCCGACTCTAAGCTTGCTGAAACTAGATTTGAGCCTTCATAGCCCCACTGTAAATTCATCTTGGCTAAGAATGAGTACCACATATATAGAGACCCGACAAATAATATCTATGCGGCATCGGCTACCATTACAAGCATTTTATAGGCGAACAAGCATATGTTGTGGGCTAGTAGAAGTATGAAGTATCCATCCCTTTTTCTCCTAAGAAGGTGATGATGATCAGACTACATAGTACGAGGAAGAGTGGCAGAGGAGTGCAAAATCCATGATCATGACCAAGCACATTACATAATCCGGACTCGAAAATCATTTTGAACAAATATATCTTGTGCAAAAGCAACAAAAAAATTGCAAGAGGTTCTTCAAGCAAACAATCAAGACAAAACTTATTGTGGGGTTTATCAGTTTGGGGATGAGGGATGTCAATGCTTGGGTGAGGAATTGCAAAAGAAAGATAATGGATTTGTAAAATAAAGATAAGGGCTTGCAGCCTTAGAAGAAAACCGAATTTCCACATTTGGATTTGTAGACGTCAGTAGAAGTAACTGAAATGTTGACTGATGCTAAGAAATTGCATTTCGGGAATATTTGGATTTTCTATAAGAAAACTTAGTACTCGTGGCTTCATTGGTGTGAATAGGATCTGGAATAATAAGATTTGAAGAGGTTTGAGAAAATATCCAAGTAAGGGTGTGAAGAAATCTTAATTGAATTTAAGATTTTAAGACTTTATGACGTGGAAATGCCAAATTGGAAGAGAGAAATTTTAGGACCAATCTGGATCGCCTGTGAGTGATTTTCTGACGTAGGACTAAATCATACCAAATGCGAAAGCTTGATTTTTAATACCTATAAGTATATTATATAGCATAAAATCCCGTGCGATGCATAGACACTGTCAAATGTCAATGGAATAATAAATTAAAATTAATACTTAAGTTAAAAACTAATTTTTGTATTAAAATATAAAAATTAAATAAATGAGAATCCTTTTTTATAAGTGGAGTGATATTTCTGATTCTTTACTTGGCAAAAGGAATTCGCTCTAAACTCACTGACACAAGATTTGAACCTTGATAGACCCATCTATCTTGGCCCAGAATGAGTACCACATATAGAGAGACCATAGAAATAATATCTATGCGGCATCAGCTACCATTACAAGCATTTTGTAGGTCCAACATGCATATGTTGGGCTAGTACAAGGTTGAAGTATCGATCCCTTTTTATCCAAAGAAGGTGATTATGACCAGACAATATAATAAGAGGAGGAGTGGAAGAGGAGTGCAGAATCGATGATCGTGACCAACTCACATTACATTATCCAGACTCGAAAATCATTTTGAACAAATATATCTTATGCAAAAGCAACAAAAAAATTGCGAGGCTTCTTCAAGCAAACACTCAAAACAAAACCTACCATGGGATTTCTCAATTTGGGGATGACAACGCTTAGGTAGGCTTTCAGATTAGGATGTCAACGCTTGGGTGAAGAATTGCAAAAGAAAGATAATGGATTCGTGGAACAAAGATGAGGGCTTGGGGCCTAGGAAGAAAACCAAAATTGCACACGTGGATGTGTAGACGTCAGTGGAAGTAATTGAAATGTTACCAAAATTGCACATGCGGATTTGTAGACGTCAGTAGAAGTAATTGAAATGTTGATTGATGCAAAGAAATTACTTTTTGGGAATATTTGAATTTTCTATGAGAAAAAGGTTCTGTAAGTGACGCAGGTCTGCCAAGGAGACTACTCATCAGATGAGTGTAATGTGGCTTGGGATAAGGTGGAGGAGGTCAGCTAGGCCAAAGTCGACCTCAGGAGGAAGACGGAGGAGGACCAACTCCAGTCCTTCTGCGGTGACAATCCAAAGACCGATGAGAGATAAAGAGAGAAGAGATGAGAAAAAAGGTTTAATACCTTGATGGCTAGTTGATCTTAAGAGTGGTGGTGGTCGGAGGTGGCGGCAATTCTTCAAAGAGTCGAGAGAGATGAGAAGAGTTTGAGAGTGAGGGGCCATTGGTGATTTAGGGCAAAATCCAATGGATTTAATATAGAGTAACAATGAATTGTTGAGATTGAAAGTTGGATGATCAATGACTAGAATGTTGCATATAAAAATAAAAACATATATATATATATATATTCTATGTCAATAGTTCGGTTCGGTTTAAATCTATCACCGAATTATTACTAATGGATTATGATTTTTCAATCCATAACCAAAACATTAATCATCGGTTTGGTTAAAAATCTACAGATCAGATTGGTTCGGTTCAGTTTTACAGATCGACGGATTTTTGTACACCCCTAGTTGCCAAGTAGTGCCTATGACCATTGATAATTATCTTAAATCTTCATATCTAAACCAATAACTCATTCATAATGCAATTGGATCGTTGTCAAGGTCTTTTTCCACAATGGCCCATAGATGCAATTGGATCATCAATAAGCTTATAGATGTCATTCTACAAAGTGAATGAAAAATAAAATGAGAAATTGATGGGTTTCTTGATGGTTAGGCGGTTACATGATTTTCCTTATGTAAAAATGAGAAATGTAGAATGCGTCTTTTTCTTCCAAACATATCCATCATCCTGAAAATTAATCTTATGGTGAGAGTAATAAATTTAAGATAAAATCTCACTCTCATACTACACTGATAAAAATAAAGACTGAATAAAGTATAGAAGAGAATGAACACTGCATATAGAAGAAAATGAACACTGCATCTTACATTTAAAGAGGACAAACAAAGAAACAGCAACGACCAAGAGTAAGAATTCTTGCAAAATATATAATGTAACTGGTGTTGTGGAATTTATTTCCAAACCCAGTAACAACTGCAAGTGTACAGTTATTTTGTTGAGACAGTAGCAAATACAGGTTAATTCCGCAGGGAGCATTTTTTAGTTTAAAATTTTTAACTAGAAGATTAATTTGAAATAAAACTAAGAATGTCAAAAACTGGATTCAATTAAAAGTAGTAAAAAAATCAATGTAGAAAATAGATCAGAGCAGCCAGAATCTACTAAGTTATTCAAAAATCTAATTTATGCAATTAATTTACTTTTTTTGTCTCAATTATTACTCAGATCAGAAACGAATCAATGTTTCTGATCTGAATGATTTGGCTATTGCAAAAACCAATTTTTAATTAAGAAGTACAAAATCAATACCTAAAGACTTTTTTCACCTCATAAAAAAATGAACATCCTAAGCATCACCTATCAAACTAAGTATAGACTATCAAATATGACTATAGATCTAAGTATAATCTATCAAAGTAAGTATAAGTGATCAAAATTTATTCATTACAAACATAAATCAGAGGTTTGCCTTTGGTATGAAGATAAATCTATTATTATCTTTTAAAACTACATTAAGAATAGACAATCAGAAAAGAGCAGAATAATAAATATAAATTGGAATATCATAATCAAAATACTTAGCTTAATCATTTATTTTGATCAAGAAGGCTAGCCAACCATTGTCAAGAACTCCAGGAATATTTTCATTAATATCAGTAAGTCCTTACAATGATTCTCTCAGAAATCCTCTCTTCTATGCCTAAATTTTGGTATATGGCTCCAGAAATACCTTAAAAAATAAAAATAGAAAATAATGGGGGAAAGAGAGATAGAGAAAGGAGAAAGAGAGAGAGAGAGATAGAGAGAGGAGAAAGAGATGGCTAGCCATCCAAGGTTGGTGGAGAAAATTGCATGTGTCGAAACTTCCCTCATTTATTCCTTTTATGGTTGTAGGTCTCTTACAGATTCATTGAACATGGACACCATCTGTTACTTGTTGATAGAGTTTGCAACAACTGGGTGACTTGGTAGCCAAGTTAAGTAAGGATAAGGTTATCTTTGCAGATATAACTCATCTCTAACAAGGACATCTCCTTAAATGGGGTCCCGCTTTGGATGTGAAACACAGGATCTTCAACGGTGTGGATTTAATTGCAATCTCGTCTAAAATCGTACTCGAAACTTTTTGGGCCCATAACTTTCTCATTTTGGCTTTGATTTGCATGATCTTTAGTTCCACGGACATCTACTCTAGATAGGGTATGCTACAATGCAGCACACAGCTGCATTGTAATCTGGTGCTAAGTCAGCCATAAGAACCGGGGTTGTCTTGAGTTAGTCCTTCTTGACCACCCATTGTTGGGTGACAGTCGACTAAGACTACTTTTGCTTTTGAGTGAAGGCCTTATTCTTGATTTTGCCAGACAATGCGGTGGCTAGAGATGGGGGATTGTACTTTTTGAGCATGGGAAGGGACTCAACTGGCATAGATTCTTCTGCTTATGGGTGATGAACCGGCAATGACAGGATATGAAACTCCTTTGTTACCATCTTTCGGCTATGTTTAACGCATTGTCTCGTTGGGCTAACAAGTACTGCCAATTTTGTGGCCTTGGGGACACGAACAACGATCTTCTCTTTTCAAACTTCTTATTTCCCCTCGGAGATAGAGGGTAGAAGCGGTTGTCCTTGAGATGCACCAAGGCCTCTTACTGCAGCTTTTGTTTATTTGCCTTATGAGGTCTAGGCGACCACATCCTGTGTCTAGGGGTGGTGAATTTCAGCTGTTAACTCCTTCATTGACTGAGATCATAAAGGTCAGCAGTAGATGCGCCCCTCTTCCCGTTGGAACGGGTGTGAATTTGTTCCTGTCTCCCTCCAAGTGTGGGCAAGCCATTGACCAAGCCACGGGGCACAAAGGCTGGGGTAATGCCCTATTTTAGATTAGTCCATAGGTAGTCCCTTTTTTTTCTTTTTATTATTATTTATGGAATAATAAATCACTATCCAAGCAATTAAAAATGTTTACAAGGTCAATGATCACTTTGAAACCAAATTTTAGCCGTGGATCATCACCAATCTTGAGATATTTACTAAAAAATGTAAATTATTTATATTATTTTTTAAAATTTGTGGGCTCCAAACACAAGATCCAAACCGCTAGATCTCTTTAGAAGGATGACCTTGGATATGGGGCAAATTTCAAGGCTTGATACATTTTATATATCAAGATATTTGTAAAAAATTCTCAACCATTAATTTAAAAAAGTCTATTCAAAATAGATCCTTGCATTAACAAACACATATTTTGGAATGGTCTATAAGAAAAAGAGTAGCGATGCAAATAAGCCCCAAGTCATATTTCAAAACAGATTCTGTTTTTGCCTCATTTAGTTTTACAATCTATAAATGTTTTTATTTTCTTTTGCATTCATTCAATAAGCAATTGAAGGGGATATTATGGGTAATATTTTGATTGTGCCCTCACAGTGTGATAATGGATTTTACAGTTCTAGTACGTTTTGATCTTTGTAAGCAAGAGTGTACGTGGTAATTCGGTTTATGCATAAACAAGTTTTGGTTTCTTTTTAGTGTTATTCCCAACTTTTTGCTCAAA
This sequence comes from Sextonia rubra, assembly GCA_037013555.1. Taxonomy (NCBI): domain Eukaryota; kingdom Viridiplantae; phylum Streptophyta; class Magnoliopsida; order Laurales; family Lauraceae; genus Sextonia; species Sextonia rubra. Next base: position 132,828,255 of record JASUAD010000001.1, read on the forward strand.
TCAGATTGTGCTGAGATCCATTTGTGTCGAAACTATTCTTCGCTGAACCTGTTTGTTAACATTATAAAAGTTTTGCTCAAAGGGAAAGGAAACAAGAGAATCATAGGATTTACAGCATTGGACCCACCTTTTATTATTTATGAAGCTCTATTATTGTCATACATGTGACCCACTTGTAGAAATTATAACGTTGTATTCACCTTTAAAAATATAAAAATGAGCCATATTCATAGGATTTATAATGTAGGCTCACCTTTATAGGAATATAATATGGGCCCATCTTTTTGTAAATGTAAATATGGTACTCACATATAGAAATTACGTGGTATACATATTTATAAGTAATTAGATTTACAGGTAATCCGGGTGCAGGACAACCAAGCTGCCAGGTGAAAGTTCTTGCACCAGTGATTCTTATAACCTAGCGGATTGCCCAATATAGTGTTAACACATCTCACAAAAGCATACATAGAAGACTGATAAAAGGAAAGCTTTACTAGTGGAGGCCGAAAAGGTCTAATTATCCATAAGTGCAGCTAACACATTATATGGAGTAAATAACTGTTAACATGCTTGGCTCTTGTTGGCACGAAAATGAGTTACTAGGACTTGGCAAATGTGTTCCCAGAAAATTGGCTAAATTTAAAGAATGCCAAGCTAGGGATCTCTTTCGATAGAAAATGATCGTGAACACTTGCACATGGACACATAGCGTCATAAAAACTGGAATCAGGAACCATACATCGTGAATACTTGCACGTGGACACATTGGGTCATAAAAACTGGAATCAGGAAGCATACTTTCGTCGCCCTCTTTGGTCTTTAGGTTCACCGAATTTGAAAATTTTTTATTCTGCCCACAGCTCACCATAAGAACTGTCACCAAAGGCAGGGCTTCCCCCTCAATTTCACGGGTACACAAGGCGCAGGAGAATGCCCCACTTATGGTATCCCATAGATCTACAATACTTGAGAATAGTAGATCATTTAGTCTTTCAGCAAAAGGAAAAAAATAAGGGAAGAGAAAAAGGAAAACACGTAGGGCTTTAAATCCTTTCTAGACCACATTTGTCGTTTTTGAACTGATAGACCGATTCACATAAACCTCCTCATTTGTGCACCATGGGGATTATGGACTTTCAGAAAGTTTAGAGCCTCTTCAGATATACCACCAATGTTACCATAATTGGTGTTCGTTACCATCTACTCAGTGACTCTAACCTTTCAGATTTATTTTGACTTGTTCTAGCTCATACAGTAATGGGATCCTGGGTCAGGACAAGACACATAAATGAGCCCTCCTTCATCCTTGATTCTGCTGTACCAATTCCACAGGCATTGTCCAATCAAGACATTGCACATGCAAACAAGAAAGTTATCTCCGAAACTCTTGAACCTGGTTCAGATAAAGTGATTCAAATCAATATAATATTCTATCATTTCTGTGGCACTACAAAACAACATCAGAAACATGCTAACTGCCAGGCTGTAATGCTTACAAAAACTATAGTAATTATTTTGTGTATATTTTAGTGTGTACATATCACAACTGTTAGCCAAAATCTATGCTCTATGTTCACTGACAGAACGAAGGTATATCATGGAACTTACTACTCAAACACATCGAACTCAACTGAATATTCCAGGAAGACAAATAACAGAACATGGAGGTGATGCGACTTCAAAAAGAACAATTTCTTCAGTTTTCAGAATCCAAGGACGGCTCATATATCTTTTCAGACTCTTCATTTTGCTCCCTTGCCCTCTGGAACACCCAGCTGCACCACAAGTAAAGCAGCAGTGGTGACACCTTTCTTTTCGCTTTCTTTCCTGGTGATTGATAAACTTTTTCAACCATTTCCATTAAGTATTTGTAGTCTAAAGAATAAAGATATGAAAAGAGCCAGGAAACACAGCTTCAGTCCTGTGGAAAAAGACAATTTCTGTGTAAAAATCATTGCATGGCGTCAAGATTATACCTGAAAGGATTTGCTAAATGCATCCCCATTATTATTATTGACTCCCAAATCTTCTGGAACCAAGTTAAGTAACATCTACTACTACGACAATGGCAATAATTGGAGAACTTGAACTTGGGTCTGGATCTAAGTTCAGATCTCTAACTTAAATTTAGTTATGGGGTGTATGATTTGCCCATCCTGAAGGTATTGGCCCTATAGGTAATTTGGGTCAAGTCTGCGCTATGATGCACAGATACTTCAAAATGGCCAACGTATTGTGTCATATCATATCCGATACTTCATTTTTTATTTGTAAAATCTGTGTCTCTACTGTGTCTATAACATGTCCTTGCTGTATCCATATCGTATCTAGGCATCATAAGGTCTGTGCACTATGAACCAACTTGAACCATACCCATTTTCTTTCCAAGTTTTAATTGCTTACATGAAATAACTATCATCAACATCAAGGAAACTCTCAGCCAAAACCTCCCATTGAACTACACTTGATGTGGCTGGTGCTGAAGATCAAAGATTGAGCAGGCTCTGCCATTTGTTAGAGAACATGGGATCCGAGCCCTAGTGCGGAGGTTCCCTGTGGATTAAAGAAACCCAAAATAACCCACAAATGCTAAGATACTACTCATAAATGGCTGTTTTCTTATTCCAATACACCAGAGTGTACTTTGCAAATAAGATAAAAATCCAATTCAAACAACAGTGAAGGGGGGCTGAACAACTGAGCTGAATATTGCAGGACCCAATTGGGCCCAAATCTACTTGAGCTAACCACCCCCTGGTGCACCCAAGGGTCACAGCCAAGGGGAAGTACCCACCTTCAAAATCAGTGGGCCATGTAGGGCCAAAATAATTCTCATGCATGGGTCTAGGGTCGACGCTGTTTTGGGAAACTACTTGGATTTCCTATTTGCATTGAAATCACTTGCTATTTTTCTTAGTTAGGATCTTAAATTATGTTACTTAGGCCTTTGTTTGGAATCTCTACTCTCATTTCATAGAGCTATAAAAAAAAAAAAATAGAACCATGAGAAAAAGAGGCTAAAATCAAAAAATGTGTTAGGTATTGTAGGAATCTATTTTAAATAGACTGTTTGCTCCACCTCTATTTGCCTCTTAATAGATGGAGTATGCCTCTTATTAGAGGGGTAGTTATGTCAATAAGTAAAAAATGAAAATACCATTTATATTAGAACAAACAAACAAACCCATTGATGGTTTCTTATGCTTGTTCTGCATTCAGGCGACAAAGGAAATGGGAGCTATAGCCAGTTCTCGGGTCCAAGTAGCCTACTCATATATTCTCATGGGCCATGATACATATCCATGCTTTTTCATGGGCTACAGTGAGCTTAAGCTGGCTGGCAGTAGGTCACTGTCGATCAGCTTTGCATCTACAAGCAAGCATTCGGAAAAAGAGAATGGAAGCTCCTATTTATTGTTTATATGTTTGTATGTTTTCAGGGGGTGGCCATTTTTGTCTATGTTCGTATTGATGCATTGGCGCAGTCCTCCCTACTTGGGCTAGCCTTGCCAACATGTGTGTGTGGCTAGAGTGGTGGTGGTACAAGTTAATGATGACGTTATGTGCGCTACTTGTAAATCCAAAGACGATCAATATCATAACCATGGGGATCTTGATCCAAACAACGTTGTTGGTATACGTCTTCTCATCGTCTCTAAGATGATGTTAATTGGATTCATGAGGTGATGGGGACGTCATACCCAATTCCCCCATCCCATACAAGGTTTATCAGAGAAGAAGGCATACGGCAGCGGATCAAGCCATGATCTAGATGGATAATCAATATCTAAGCTTCAATGTGAGGAAAGCATAAATCCACCGTTGGATTACCACCAAGAGGAGATTCGGCAGTTGTATTTTGGATGATAGTATCCATGGAGAGAGGAAGGCCCCGTGTGCACAATTTCATTGAAGGCCTCACATTGGAAAGTGTCACATGGGTTGAAAAAAAGATCTTTTAAAATTGAAGGGTCCCATGTTTTAATTTTTTTAAGAGTCTATGTTGAGGAGGAGCCCATGTTTTAAGTGCTTTAAGTTTTATGTGTTAAGCAAGAGAAAGGGGGGCCACCACAAGTGGAAATAAAAAAAAAAAGACAACAAAACAAAATGTGCATCATGCACATGACTCCCAAAAAGGGAAACCGTGAGCATCACGCACGGATACCGAGGGATCCATAAGCTATGCGCATGAATCCCGAGGTCCTCCCCCCTCCTTTCCTTCTTGTTTCTTCTTTCCTCTTCTCTGTTTCTTTGATTAGCTTTTCCTTTTATTCCTAGGGTGATGTTACCAAAAGGCAGCAATTGTAGTTCTTTTTTTTCATGCTATGTTATGAACTTGATTAGTGAATGAGAATAAAGGAGATTGTTTCTTCTTCTTCTTGGGTTTACAAGCCACCTTTCTTGTCAACCGCCATTAACGCCTCCTATGATTGGAGTTTGGTAAGAGTCCAACAAAGGCAACCACTATCTTTTCTACTTTTCCCTTTTGCAAAGCGTTACTACATCCATCATAATTTTAGATCTGTTAAATAGATGTTGAGCCAATACCTCCAGATCAGATGATGAATATTTTGGTCGTATTTTATCATAAAACCTTTTCCTATAAATCACAACCCTAAGTGTTGGAAGTTCTATATTCCATGAGGATCCTACCTCTCAAATCAGAGGATTTTACCATGGGATCTGAGAAAAAGTCTTAGATCTATGACTAACACACTAGTTGGGATATTTATTTACACATGGTTGGCATGATTTTAATTTTCTTTGTTAATTAATTTTATTCCCAATTGCATTGCATTCCATTAGAGTAGATTTCATGTTATCCTACATCATGAGGTGTGTAACTAGATGGGGGGCTTGTGTTTATGTCAAAATACTACAAAGCAAAAGAGAAGAAATTAATGAGATTCATGACATACGAATGCCAAATGGTATTATAACTTCATTTGACTTCCCCTACGTTGCATTTAACAAAAATTAATTTTAGGACCAATTGATTTTAGAAGGCAAAGTAATCAAAACATAAGATAGACAGGCCTGTTAGCCTTGAGACTGAACTTGAGCCCAATCCTATTGCTCTAATTTTCTCTATTTAAGCACCATTCCTAATCATCATGTGTAATAACTACAATTCAGCAATATTCCAACTTTTTAATTACAACATTTAAGCCCAACTTCTGACAATTACAAATGCTCACTTTGCTAAAAGAAGGAATATAACCTCTAAATAATTTGAAAATTACACCATCACACACTATCATACAGCATCTCAATCATTCTATCAACATTCACCGTTTCACACCACCACACACATCACATACCATCACTCTGACAACGATTATTTGTCAAGCTAACAAATCCAAGTTTTAAAGATTATCCACAAAATAATTCATCAAGCCAACAAAATCAAGCACAAATAAAAAAGTAGACAATTCTTATGTGCGAAGTTCAATGCACTAATCATCACAACCAATTAATGAAACTAGATAGAAACTTGCAACATGACATAAGATGAAAGAAAAGCAGGCTTAAGAAGATGCATCTCGCCAAATGGCATCTGCAATTGAATTCCTCTTAGCATCCAACTCCATCCTATATGTGATATCAAAAGTATGAGTGTTGGCTCCAAGATCTTCCTCAACATTGGTGTCACGCTCTACTTGAACATTTTCACTTACAAATTGTTCAAATAATTGGTCCTCCATATCCTCTTTTCTAATGAAATTATGCATCGACGTTGCAACAATTACGATGCCCTACTATATAGAAAATGGGTAAGCCATTCGCTTGAGGATAGGGAATTGAGCTTTCAATACTCTAAAGCTTTACTCGATCACATTCCTTAAGATTTAACTTGTTCTAAATAAATGTCAATGAGACACTTATTGGGAAATATGCCTAGGCTTTACAATCAGCCATGCATGCACAAATCACACAATAATCAAGCAAGCAACCATCAAGAAAATGACACATAAGCAATTACGTGGTTCGGCCAAACCGCCTATGTCCACGGAGAAAGCTCACTCAATTCCTTTCTTTCCCTGCTATGTTTAACACAACTTCGCAGTGTTTAGGGTTATACATCACATCAATATATAGTTCCCGCTTTCTTGGCCTCCAAGAAAACCTATACGTAATGACTCAAATACCCCTAACCTTGAGCCTTGATTTTGACTAACCCAGACAACCGATCCAGTTAAACCAAAATACAAGACACAACCCATCAGTATACTTTCTCGCACTATCTGACCAATGTAGACGACCAATATCATTTTTTTTTTTGGCTTCCCCTTATCCAACATGGTTACTACACCTAGCTACATAATAAAAATGCATCTGCTAAAAAAAATGATAAAAAAAAGTTAAGCATCAAATCAAAATAATTTGCCACTTCACACTTGCCGAAGTTATCAATCATCATATGCAATAGGTTCTCAAGGAACTCAAAACAATACCATGAGCCAAATTCAAAAAAAATCAATTATGCCTAACAAGGAACCCAAAACAATACCATGAGGTACCATTAAAAAAAATCAAGGTGACATAAATTTGCACCCATGACTATTCCGACAGGAAGAAAAACAAGGATAAGGTTCTAAATCCTCCTAGCGTGGGCATGTCATACTATATTTCTTTGTTCTATACCTTCTTATCCCAATAAGAAAGAAAGAAGGAAGAAATTAAGCAAAGCGAAAAGCCATGTACATTTCATTCAAATAACAACACACCGCAGACGTAGAGTCTCACTTTCATGCAACATATAGATAGAAAGTATGCAAATGGCTTTCATATTTCATAAAAATTTTGTTCTTTTAGCATCTCTGACCCAGTTGCTTGTTTGCTTTGCAAAGAAGTAAAATACATGTGCATACCTTGTCCACGCTACAGTCAAAACTATAGTTCTCAAACTTGGCTTGGAAGTGCATGATTACATGTGCATACCTAAAAGTGTTTTTTTTTTCAAATCATTCTCTACCCAAGACCGGATCTGGACAATATATGAAACCAATTCCGATTCTAGCTCCATCTTCTCCTCAATGGTTCTAGTTTTGGATCCAATAAAATGGTTTCGAATCAGTTTTGGTTTCATCTTTTCAAAAATGGTTCCAGTTTTGTCATTCTATGATGCTATGGAGATCCGCCATATGTCCAACAGTATTAGAGCCTAAGCATCCACCATTCTTCATTGACTGCACTTTCCATAGACATCATGATGAATATGAATTATAGAGACCTACGAATGCAGGCAAAGAAGAGGGATGGAAATAATGTTAATCCTTTCCATTGACGAGTCTAGCAACCATATGCAGAGACAGGCATTGTTATTAGAATCCTACGATTCGTATCTTAAATCCTAAACGAAAATTATTTATATCGATCAACAAATTCCATTTATAGCCAAATCATAGAATTCGGGTGTGAATCTTACGATTCAATATTCATTTAACCTAATCTAATTATTCAAGTGATTTGGCGAACCAAGAGTAAATGCAACCACTTCATAAAATTGTACATGATAACATGGATCATGAGGTTCGGCAATAGGATTTTGTGCCTTATGGTACTCGGCCATGATAGTCCTCCCAAGTCCCATCCTATTGTTCAACAATCATGATAAGCTATGATGCCTAGATACGAACATAGGTATGGACACGGACACGGGGATCGGGTATACGACTCTACACTTTGAAAAATTTAGAACATGGATACAGATATGGGTGTCCTAAATTTTCCTTTAAATTACATTTAATTAATGAAATTATCATTGTTTATATTCAATTCTAATATTTTCTATATTAAAGAGTAAGAAAACTCAAAGAAATAAATGAAATAGTGGACTTGCTAAGTAGGATATACTAAACTTATACACCGAAAGTATCAGTGCAGTATCATGTACCAACACAAGTATCGTATTGGTCCGATACAGATATATTGGGCTTGCACAAGTATCCGGATATCATAGATGATAAGTACATTTTTCCATACATCTCATCATAAATCCTAAGAAGCATGGATATAGACATGTGACACTGATACGATACGACACGGACACGGCAAATCCTAAAATAGTAGGATATGGACACGGCTAGGACACAAAAAATAATAAATATTTTTTTATATATAATCCAAAAATAAAAGAAAAGTTATACTTTTAGCCAAATTAAGAAGCATAATGTCACAATCATTAGAAAAGAAACTAGCAAAAAAAAGAAAGAAAAAAGAGTTAGAACATAGGGTAGCCAAATAAGAAAAAAAAAACAGAAATTGTTTAAGAAATTTCATAATTGGTCTAAAATTGTTTCTGAATTATTTATTAACTTTTGAAACTTCATTGAATACTCTTTTATATATATATATATAACAGGCTTTGGTCACACTCAATGATAAAAAAAAGGGAGAGATTTAAAATTTTAAAATAAACTTGCCGTGTCCAAATTTAAAAAATTAAAAAAAATAAAAGATACATTTTGTGGCATGTCAAACATGTGTCCGAGTCGTGTCCATGTCCTTCATGTGTCCGACACGAACACGGTCCATGCTTCCTAGCATAAATTTCCATTATCCATTACTATTCACAACTTTTTCATTAATCAAGCACGTACAGCTCAGTGTAAAGTGTTAATATAAGCCCAAGCACAAGGCCCAACTATATATTAAATGGGGATTGACCTAATGATAATTAGGATCATACAATTAGTTGTAAATTCAATGTACAGACCTTTTCTATTGTTCTAGATGATTTGTACAGATTGTAATTGATCCATGATTAAGGGGATTAGAGCCTTAATTTTGGTAATTGAATGTGTGTGTGTGTGTATACTCTTATTCGCGACAATACTCTCTCATATTCGTAATATGGTATTAGAGTTACAGGTTTGATACCTGGCTTCCAGAAATCCTGCATCAAATCTTCTGTTTGGAAAATGCGGATAACAAATTTGCATATCTAAAGGAGAAATTGTGATCGCTTCTTCTTACAAGGAAATCGCCTCCTGGTATTGATTTGATCAAAGGTGGCCCACCTCTAATCATCAAGGCAGCACCCAGAAGTCATCCCAACTTGGTTGACTATTGCATCTAAAATTAATGGTGAATATTTGAGAAATTTTCCAGGCTCAGAGGTAGGACTTTCATCGCAATTTGTGTTTTCCCAAAATTTTGTGCTTTCCCAAAATTTTAGATAGAGTTTGATCTTCACCGTACAAAATCCTGCATACATGTCTGATCTAGATCAAAATTGGTATCTAGGTTAGAGATTTGCTTGCACCGCTTATTACAAAATTTGATCACTGATCAAATCTCATTGTGGGGCCAAAATCAGCCATCTATAGCCAAATTTAAGGTTGCCTCGGAGTTAGTTTTCTGATATTTTTTTTTTTTTGGAATCAGATTGCTGTGTGGACATAATTGCTCACTGTTTCAAGGTTTTCTGTTGTTGTTTGAATTGCATCCTTTGCTTACATAGCTTATTGATCGGTATCGGTATCTTATTTGTGATCTACATCCGTTGATTTGCGTCTTAAATGGACAAAAACAAGATTTCCATCATGACATTTAATGGAAAAAATTATACATCCTAGGCATTTCAACTTCAGATTTAGTTTATTGGTAAAGAGTTGTGGGGACATTGATGGCTCTAATCCTAAACCAAGAACCGATGACAAGGCTATCACTAAATGGGAAACAAAGGATGCTCAAATCATGACTTCGATACTAGGATCTATTGATCCCCAATTTATCTTGAATCTTCGACCTTACCAGGTTGCCAAGGACACATGGGACTACTTGAAAAAAATCTACTAGCAAGAAAACTCTACATGAAGGTTTCAACTGAAACATGAACTTTCACAATTCACTCAAGGAAATTTAACCATTCAGGATTATTACTCATATTTTGTTCGTTTGTGGATTGATGATACAGAGATCATTTATTCCAGCATATCATCAAAATCTTTGAGTGTCATTCGAGAGATTCACGCCACCAGTCAAAGAGATCAATTCCTGATGAAGTTACGGTTTGAATTTGAAAACATTCGCTCTAATCTGATGAGCCGATTTCCTTTGCCTTCCATAGAACACGCCTAAGTGAGCTCCTATGTGAAGAACAATGCCTGGAAACTCAAGCCATTATTGTCCAAACTGCTACTGGAAATATTATTGATATTGCATATGTGGCCAAAACTAACCGCATAGGCGTGATGTGAAAACACAAGGCTATGTTATGAGCAAGTTTAAGTGCTACTACTGCCAAAAGTATGGCCATGTCTCCACTTAATGTACTTAGAAATTTTGCACTTATTGCACAAGGAAGGAACTTGTTCTTCCTAAATGCTGAAGGCATCCATAGTCTTAATCCCAGAAGGCCAATCTTGCGATCATGGACAACTCATCCTCTGCATCAGATCATGTTGCCAATAGAGCTACACCAGTTTCATTAACTTCATCTTCTGCTTCTCTAACTCTCGAAATGGTACAACAGATGATTGTCCATGCATTGACAGCGCTTGGTCTTTCAGGTGTAACAAAAAGTTCCACGTGGTATCTCGATTCAAGGGCTTCCAATCATATGACACACTCTTCCCAAACTTATCTTCTTTTAAAATCTATGATGGAAACCTTTGAATCAATACCACAGATGGGGGAACTATTCATATCACAGTTGTTGGTTCTATTTCTCACTCTTTGCCATTGAACCATATTTTTCTTCTCAATTACCTACAAACCTATTATCTTTCAGCCAGTTTGTTAATAATAATTGTTCTATGTCCTTTTCTCGTATTGGTTGTGCCATGCAGGATCAAGCGTCGAGGAAAGTTCTAGCAAAAGGGCCTAAGTGTGGTCGTCTTTTTCCACTACAACTATCTGCACTTGGAATAAACTTGTTTCTACCTTGCTTTGTGAATATCATTTGAATAATTGTCAATTGTGGCATAAAAGATTGGGACAATCCAATTCTAAAACAATGATTTTATTGTTTGATTCTCCTTTATTTGCTAATAATAAAGCTTCTGTCAAAGATCTTTCTTTTGATTGTGATAATTGTAAAATGGCTAAGAGTAAAACTCTTCCTTTTCCCATGCATCATTCTTTAGAATTGAAAAGTTTCGATCTTGTTCATAGTGATGTATAAGGTATAGCACCCATCATCCCACATTCTTAATTTAAATATTTTGTTACATCTATTGATGATTATAGTTGTTTTACGTCGGTTTATTTTTTACATTCTGAGTCTGAAGTGTTTGCTACATTTAAAGTTTTTTTAGCATATATTGAAAATCAATTTAATACTTCCATCAAAACACTTGGCACTGATTCGGGAGGAGAATATGTCTGAAAAGAATTCCAACATTTTTTGACACGAGGGATCGTCTCTCAACGTACATGTCCTTACACTCCTCAACAGAATGGAGTGTTAGGAAAAATCATCATCTTTTGGACATTGTTTGATCTCTTCTTTTGGATTCATCTGTTCTTGCACTCTTTTGGCCAAAAGCACTATCCACAGCAATTCATTATATCAATAGGTTACCTTCTTCCCGCATTGAGAATTAAACTCCTTACAAACATCTTTTTCAAAAGCATCGCACAAATTCTCATCTACATACATCGGGATGTATATGTTTTGTTCTTCTTCCCCCATCAGAGCAAACAAAACTATTTGCTCAATTCTCACAATGCGGTTTTTTTTTTTTTTTGGATATGCAAATGGACAGAAGGTTTTCTTTGTTATAATAAAAAGGTAAATGCATCCAAATCTCCAAGAATGTTGTCTTTTTTAAAAATCAATATTTTTTCCAGCATCATACTGATTCTCATAGTTTTTCTACCATCGCATTTGTTCCTAATTTTGATGATTTTCACACACTCAGAAATGCGATTTAAACCTAACGTTGTGTATGAGAGACATAGGTTGCAAAGTGACATAACACCAAAGGCACTTGACACTACAAGTTCTTTGACACTCGATCAAGCATCGACACTTGATCAGTTCACCATCGTGCCTCTTCGGCATTCTACTTGCCCTTCTCGACCTCCTAATCGGTTTGGTTTCACCTTCATTGCTAGCCACACTTTCATCTGTTACCATTCCCAACTCATATTCTCATGTAGTGAAATTTGATTTTTGGCAATAAGCTATACAGGAAGAACTCCATGCTCTAAAAGAAAATCATACCTGGGATGCCATATCTTGTCCACCTCCTGTTAAACCAATTGGATGTTTGTGGGTTTACATAGTCAAATTAAACCCTAACGGGTCCTTAGCATGCTATAAGGCTCGATTGGTGGCACTTGGGAATCGACAAGAATACGCCATAGATTATGACGAGACTTTTGCTCCAGTCACGAAAATGACATCTGTATGCACAATTCTTGTGATTGTTGCTTCTAAGTCAAGGCCTCTTTATCAGATGGATGTGAAGAATGCCTTCCTCCACAGAGATCTCAAGGAGGTCTATATGCGCCTTCTTAATGGCCATCCATAAACCTCTAAAAATGACATTGCACAGTTAAGACAATCATTGTATAGACTCACAGAAGCACCTAGAGCCTAGTTTGAAAATTTTCGCAGTACCTTATTTTAATTGAATTATGCTCAAAGTCAATACTCACATTTTTAGGTCCTCTATATTCACTCACATTATAGCACACAGTACTACCGTACTGCTGGTACAGGTGGATGATACCATAATCACGGGTATACATAGCAACATGATACGGAACCTTCAATCTTCCCTACAAGAGGCCTTTCATATGAAGGATCTATGTTCACTAACATACTTTCTCGGATTGGAAGTCCAGCAAACTAAAAAGGGAATTTTTCTTCATCAACATAAGTATGCCACAGATCTTATTGCTCTCATAGGTCTTCATGACTCAACCACCGCAGACACACCACTAGAATGAAATGTTAAACTTAGGAAAAATCTGGGCCATGGATCAAAATAGCTACATAGTGACCGCTATATTGGGCGTAAAGGCCAAGACCACTACGCTAAATTAAATTTAGCGCCGTTACAGACTTCTACGGGGCTGCTACGGTCCACTACGGACAGCTATGGGGCCGCTATGAACTGTGACTGATAGTTACTTTTCAAATTTTCTTAAACTACATAGTAAGGCTTATTTCTTTCATTTTTCTCTCCAAACAACATTTTTACACTATTTTTTTGTCATTCTATACTTAAAAGAACACCAAAACACATAAAATATCGCTGAATTGAAAACGATGCAGGCAGCTCCTCTCAAGGGCTCTTCTCTAGGTAATGTCCTAGTAGACACCCCCTTTAGTTGATGTGTTCTTTTCTCCACTCTCAACAAAAAACCATTGTTTGTTTTGATGAAATATAATTTGTTATTTGGTTTTAACTTTAAACTTTTTTAAGCATTACTTTATAAATTCAACATTACTACCAAACAAATTCAAGATCAATACCAAATAAATGCAACATTGCATGTGTAATTGTCTATATGTATGCATAAATGCAAAAGATATAGCAGTTGAAAAAAAAATGAGCTGCAGTAAAAAAAAAAAAAAAGGCAACAGCCCAGACCAGCAGTTGAAAAAGAAAAGGAGAAAAAAGGTAGCCCATCTCGGCAGGGTAGCAAACCAAGCCTAGCAATTGATAAAAAGGAAGGAAAATGGCAGCTCAGCCTCGATAGGCAGCAGGCCCAGCCTAGCCCAAAACAAAAAGAAGAGAAGAGAAGGACTATAAAATAAAGGAAAAACAAGTAGCTGCAGTTGAAAAGGCAGCTGTTGAAGAGGAAGAGGAACAAAAAAGGAAACAAAAAGGCCATTGCCAACCATGATACCCAGATACTCGTACAAGCCCAACATATCCGTATCAATCTAATGCCAGCACTTGTATTGGTACCTAATACTGAACTAATACTTCTACGGAGTAAGTTTTGCACACCCTACTTAACAAGTTCATTATTTCATATAGTTCTCTAAATTTTCTTACTTCTAAACATAGGAAATGTTAGAAAGGGACATTAACAATGATAATTTCATTAATTTCAATGTAATATAAAAGAAAAATTAGGACACTTCCATCCATATACGTATCCCAGATTTTTAAAAATGCAAACTCATATCCCAGATCCCCTTATCTATATCCGTGTCTGTACCCATATCCATATCTGGGTACCATAGGTTGCCAAGCTTTGAAGAAGAAAAAGAGAAGATAGGGGCACAAAAAAAAAAGGAGAAAAAACATAGAGCTAAGTGGGAGTAACCGCAAGAGCAGTAGCTGGGTCGAGCACAACAACATCAGTTGGGTTGAGCACTCAAGCTGAGCACCAGGAACAACGACTGGCTTTGTTGTTACTCCATCAGATGAAGGGACCTTCAGGTTACGATTTCTTTACTTTTACTTCTAAGTTAAAAAAATTACACTTAGCCCCCTCAAGTTTTATTTTTCCTATTTTAAGGCATTCTATACAATTGGGCCAAATTGAAGAAGTTCATCCAATTAGGCCAAAATCCTTCATTTTGGTCAGAATCTCAAAAATTCACCCACAGTTCCAAATTCTGGAATGAATTTTAACAGCAATGGTGTTTTTTCGGTAGGAGGACAAAACCAAAATTATTCAAAAATTCGGACAAACTGAACCAAATTTCTTGACATTGCCCCCATTACCCAAACCATCAGCCCTGATAAATCTAAGGGCTAAAGAAACTATGGTTAAACACTGTTCTAAAACCAAATTTATGGGGACTCATTACTTCAGTTAATATAATGAAATATGGTACATGATAACATTGATTATGAGGTTCAGCTATAGGACTTTGCGTCTTATGGTCCTCGGCCATGATGGTCCTCCCCTCCTAGGGTTCAGCCATCTGGTAAGTCAATTTTCCCATTAATCTCATCATAAACTCCCATTATCCATTACTATTCATGGCTTTTTTATGAATCTAAGCACATAGAACTCGGTGTAAAGGTGTTTAGGGCATGAAAAGGAATCAAAGATCCTCATATTTGTGCTTGGTTACCCACCTAGATGGTCCACAATTAGGGTTGTGTGATGTGGGTAAGGAAGGCTCCAGACTCCAGCTGGTCACCCTTTTCCTTCTCTTCTTCTCTTTTCCTTTCTATTTCTCTTTCTCTCCTTTCCTCCTCCATTCTTTCCACCGAGAGATTTTGGATGTGCGGGTGTTTGTGAAAGGCTCGAGTGTTGTTTTGGGTTATAAGTCTGGGCCAATCCTTTCTATTTGCAGTTTTTTCTAATGGGACCCTACTGCTTACCATTCTAAACCCACTAGGAGACCCAATTCACTATTAGGGAAGCCTTATATCATAAGATGTTCTAGGTGATTATTATTCGTGCTAATAGTGATCCCCACCACTAAAGTATACATGGAATCATTCTTCTAATGGATCCTTATAGCTGGTCGCTCATGCATATTTCACCCAATTAATCATATTAGGTACAATAGTTAGGTTAAGAAAATTATAAATGGGTACTCCTATCTCATAATGCATGTCATTTTTTTTACAATTAAATCCTCCATGTGATTGGTAACCTTAATTATCAATTAACTACATAAAACACATAATGAAGATATGAGTTGTGGGGCATAATCCAATACGGAATGAACCAATTGCTCTAAGTTAAACAAATTGGGACCAAAGTCATATGAAACCCCGGCACTCCTATTAATTGTAATTTAATAGTAATACTATTAAACCAAAACAAAAACCACTACTAACCAATTGCCCTTATTATGCAAACAAAACAAAACCAAAAAAAAAAAAAAAAAGATAAGGCACGATTAGAAATTAACCACCACCACCACCACCATCATTGTGATGCTAATAAGGACATAAAAAATCAATGCTACATGCAAAGATTACGAGAGCAAAAGGTATGGAATCCTATTTTGAGGAGAAATAAAGTGGATTACTATACTTCCCTTTTAAATTGCATTAGTGTGGTTCATATTGCAAAACGAGTTTACGAAAGAAGATGGAATGCCTACAAAGATGGCTCTTTCTCTGTCTCTGCCTTTGCGGCCATTAATAGAAGGTTTGGGTTGAGGAGTTTGGTGGGAAATATTTGGAAGCTCACAGCCCCTCCAAGAGTAGCTGTTGTCTTTCGATAGTTGGCGCTTCAAAAGAGAATTCTTAAAATGAATAATTTAAGGTGGAGAGAGAAGATAGTGGCCAACAAATGTCCTATGTGTTTGTGTGAAAAGGAGTCGACTGATCATCTTCTTCTGAATTGTAGGATGGATCATCTATTATGGTCATCAGTGGAAGATTGGTTTGGGCATAGCTCAATGTTTACAAATTGCATTCTTGGTCACTTCCTTTCATGGAAAAGCCTAGCAAGGTTGCCAAGAGGAAAGTAGTTGTGGAGACTGCATTTTTTTGTGGTAACCTGAATTATTTGAAAAAAAAAAAGAAATTCAAGCTGCTTTGAGGGGGTTGATGTAGATGAAAGCATCCTAAAGGAGGGAATGAAGTTTACAGTTACCCTTTGGGTGATGTCAAACAGCTCTTTCAAGGGCTATTCTATAGACAAAATTGTTAGGAATTGGAAAGAAGTGGCATCCCAATGGTAGAGGTGCTTGTTCTAATTCCAATGTTTTGTCGGTTCAGCATGGTGTCTTTGTTTTGTACGTTGATGTAGTTTTGTTTGAGTGTTATTTTGTTTTGTGATGTAAGCTGGTCAATACAACTCTCTTCTACTGATTGCTTTTAATGAAAGTTAGCATTAAAAACATCATCATCATCATCAAAGCCTAGCCCCAACATGAATTTTGTTTTCCATTCCAATCTATACTAAGCCAAATCCTCGGATAGGTTGCACTTTTTCAAATCAGTTTTGACTATTTCCATCCACGTCCTCTTCAGCCTACCCCTTCCACAACTAACAAAATTAGACAATGTCGATCTAACCTAATTGCGCTACAAAAATCCATGAAAACCTTAAATAATTAAATATAATCAAGTTATGGGCTTGGGGTCCTCACATTCTCCCCCACTTACGGTAATTGGGTCTTCCGTATTTAACCTAAGCGGGTACTCATAAATTACATTATCCCCCACTTAAGGAAATTTGGTCCACCAAATTTCTAAGGATCATGGAGAATATACTAGTGTTTTAAATACACATGCTTTAAAGAACAATATCTTTTGAGACCCTAATTGAGATTTACCTTTTTTTAAAACAAGTAATAGGTCAGTCAAGATTTTCAACATCACTTTCGGGCAATAAATAGACTAGGTTGAAACATAATGCTTCAATTCGTTGTTAGAAAATAATAATGCCACCACAATAGTCAAGGTTAGAGAAACAAAGCAATCAAATTCAAAAACATGATTACCACGTTAGAACGATTTTTTTTAATAGTATGTTGGATTGAAATATTGAAAATATAACGGTAAAATAGTGTTGAGAATAACAAAACCCAAAATATAACCAATAAATAACAAAACAAGATATTCTAAATTTGAAGGAATAAGATGATCACATATGATTATAGGTTTACATCAGGGGTTAGGCTTAAGGCCTTATCTTTTTGCACTGATTATGGATGAGTTAACTGCCCATATTCAAAAGAAGGTACCTTGGCATATGTTGTTTACAGATGATATCGTGTAGATAGGTGAATTACGAGATGGAGTAAATGCAAAACTCAAGAGATGGCGAGAGGCTTTAGAATCCAAGGTTTTAAAATAAGTCATACATAGATAGAATATATGAAGTGCAACTTCAATGGATATATACAAAGTGCTAAAATTCTATGAGAATTGAAGCCCAAGAGGTACTACATAAAGATTGTTTCCCATACCTTGGCTCGATAATTAGTAAGGATGGGGAGATTGATAAATATGTTGAACATAGGATAAAAGCGGATTGGCTTAAGTAGAGAATTGTTTCTGAAGTGCTTTGTGATAAGCAAATGCCAACAAAATTGAAGGGACGATTTCACAGGACAAAGATTAGACTAGCTATGACCTATGGGGTAAAATGTTGGATAATAAAAAAGCAACATATCCATAAAATGGAGGTGGTAGAGATGAAAATGTTAAGGTGAATGTGTAGTAAAACAATGAAAGATAAAATTAGAAATAAGAGCTTACAAGAGCATTTATGGATAGCAACAATAGGAGATAAGAGTAGAAAAACCTGTTTGAAATGGTTTGAGCATGTTAAACATAGGTCAGTGATGGAGCCAGTGAGAAAAAGTTTGGCTATATAGGTGGATGGTCCACCATGGGGAAGGGGTAAGCTGAAGAAGGGTAGATGGAGGTAATAAAATCAGATATGAAGAAGTTTAACTTATTTGGGAATTTGGCTTATAATAGGTCGGTTTGGAGAAACAGAATTCATGTTACAGATCCCAACAAAGTTTAAACAAGGCTTAGAAGATAAATTTTTTCAAAATTTATCATATCTAGGTTCAAAAAATGTCTTGTACATTAGCATTGTGAAAACAGTGAATTAATCAAAGTCAACAACTATCAGGACGATTGAGTTGTCAGCTGGCAAATAATAAACAAGCTATATGGTACTTAGTTAAATATCCAAATAGCTATTAAGGAGAAATAGCAAGGTATTAAAGGTTATGCAACGCTTAGAGTGACAAGAATACAAACATAGACTCAAAAAAGACAATCTTCCTCACTGAACTTGCTATGAATCCCTTTTCTAATATTCTTACCCAGTACACCACACGTCCTAATGGCTTGTACTACTTTTTTTAGGTTTAGAAACCTAAGGCTCCGATACCTATATTGCACGGATACTTCAAAAGGGGCAACATATCGTGTCGTACTGTATCTGATATTTCACTTTTTATGTGTAAAATCCATGTCCATGCCATGTGCATAGCGTGTCCATGCCGTATTTGGGCATCATAGTCCGAAACCATTTGTAACGACTGAAAACCTAGTGGCCTTGGATTTTGTGCCAATATTTTTTAAATAATTCAAAACAAAAGCATGGGTCAAATCCATATAATGCAAAATTGAAAGCATAACTACTATTTCTAATAGAAATATATTTTGCAGGACTAAATCTCCAATCCAAAGCTACTAGTGAAATTCCTAATACAACATGTAACACTTGCGCTCCCATCACATCCCTAAATAATCCAAGCAAGTACTCATTCAACATTATCACTCTTGATGAACATTCATAAACTCTAGAAGCTCTAGCTAAGTAAATAACCAATTTCCACAACTACAGCTTTTAGATTAAGCAAAATAACAGCAGGCATTTAACAATAATCAAGAAATAAGAGCAATAATTCACAGATTAGGACATTTGGTTAGATTCAAAGTACATGTTCGAAGTTCAACCACATTAAGAAATTCTATTCATTGGTTCAAAGATGTCGCTAAAAAAATTTAGGAATCACAAATTCACACATCTAAGACATTAGGTACATCTTGTCCGCATGTTCTTTTCTTTTAATGCCCCCCTTGGCTAGGCAACATCCCACCATCGACATGAATTTGATCCTAGAAGACCCTTTGCAATACTCCGCAGGAAACACCAGTCAAGTGCATAGAACCAGGCTAGTTGTCTCCTTAAATGATGGGGCAACAGAAGATTCCACCTTCCATGCCTAAATGGCTTGATAGCATCCACTACCCAATTGCCCGATTCTCCTAGATAGTGCTTTAGATAACAGATTGTGGATTCATCTCAATCGATTTAAAATCAAACTGACTATGACACAATCAAGAACATGACACTAATGCCATGCTTGAATGGCTTGAGAGTATCCACTACCCAATTGCCCGATTCGCCTGGATAGTGCTTTAGATATCGAATTATGGATTCATCTCAATCGATTCAAAATCAACCTGACTCTCAAGCACATAACACTATATAAGTTCAAAAATTATATAGCGATGCTCGAATTCAATCCATGATAATTCAAATTCTCACAAGATTAATTCATTATTGGAATCATTCTTTGTATATCAACAAACAAGGACAAGAGGAAAAAAAATGTATCAATAAATATTGTACAAATCCCTAGAGGATCTCATATCTTTTGCAGGTTCTTAGAAGCAAACTGAGACATCCATTACATTTCCCAATTAATTACACCAGCTAGTTGACGTAACACACAACAACCTACAATCAAGTAATGAATAAATTATATCCTAAGTTAATCCAATCAACTCATAAGCAACACCATATATCAATTAGCATCTAGTAACTAGAGTTAAAACCAAATCCTATAATAGGCCTAACCCTAATCATCAAAAGTAGGAACTACGGCAGAAATTGGATTAGATCCAATCCCTTCAAACCAATCCATACAATGTCTCTAGTTGGATCAGCCAGCCCTAATAACCTACAATTGTGGTTCAGTTATTCCGAATTGTTCTGGCATGCTGAAAGGACCACTATTATGGGAAACCTAATCATAATTACAACCCATTAAATAAAATTAAAACTTTAATTACATATAATTAATGAATAAAATCCTAAATCTAGTTAGGCACTACACATGTGGCCATTGAGTCAATCCTGCATCAATGGGCCATGTGGGAACTGAGATAATGCTCTTGCAGGCTGCAAGGTTCTGGGGTTGGCACTATTTTGGGGAACTTGCTGGATTTCAGATTTTCTTTCAAATAAGTTGTCGTTCGCTTTCACTGGGGATAATAAATTATGTTAAGTAGTGATTGGAAGCAGAGATTATGGGATTGAATGCTTCCATTTAGGGGATTAGGCTTTATAAGCATTGTGTGAGGTTTGGATGTCAATGGCATGCATACTGCACTATTTTTTTACCATTCACTGAGGTTCTACGCCTAACCCTGGATGCTCTCTATGTGTTCTCTTATCATCTTTCTTTGATTCTGAGTACTTGTGACAAAGATCCACACAAGTAATGTGGTTTGAATGATCCAGCTCTTGTCTTTGGAAAAACCCACCAATAGTGCAACTGTCCTACTTACATTGACATTGCAGTCTCTTTTTCTTTTCTTCATCTTTTTTTACAGTTCGTGTACTATCATCGATATCCGTGACTGCATCAACAATTGACCCCAATAACAGAGATCAGAGTGTCATCATTCCACTGAAGTCCAGTTCTGCAACCCAATTTCCATGCCAACATTGAGATCGCCACAATAAATAGGCTCAACAAAGAGATAATGAATGCTTAAATGTCGTAGAAGCCAATGTAACGAGAGAAGCCGTCAAAACTTTTAGTGATTCCTTAGATAGAGAGCAACATGGGCTTGTGCTTCAATTTCCAAGAGAGAGAAGCAACACGGACTTGTGATGTCCCAACTTTACCGAGACAAGAAATTGCCAAGAATAAGGGCTGTCACTGTGAATGCAGGACTAGCATACAACAAAATTTAACATTCCATTCAAGAGGTTATTCAAACATCCTCATCAGAACCAAACACATTAAGGGCCTACTTGTGTCCATAGAATACATAGGAAAAATAAATAGAGGAACTCAAGGTCAAATGAAGGAACAGGAGCACTATGTAATGGTCATTCATAGATATCCACAATTGATTCTTCATTTTTAACCACTTACAGAACAACAAGTCTTAGAATTCCTAGGAATTCTAAAACATGAAATAAACAGGACCTGAAGTATTTTAGAAGCAAATGTTACTTGACTAACAGAAGATATCCATGAGAAAAGCACACCACTTTGACTCAAAAAAGTGGCACATAACCCTTAATGTTCATTAGTCAAATGCTAATGCATTGAAAAGGCTGAGATAAGGAAGTATAAATTGCATTTTAAAAAATCCATAAAGCTCTTCCCTCCTTTGTTTAGATCCCACACTAACTCATTTCATTTTTTTTATTTTTGTCTTGATTTATCTGTATTTTCATTTCTGCATTCCTTATCATTCTGACTGACTCTACACTAAAGTACCCCTTACACATGTAGGACCATTCAGAATTTTTACTAATAGAAAGAGAAAGTGAATAGAAAATGAGCTGAAATAATAAAATTCCATGAAATCACTCATCAAACACAGGACCATCAGAAATAACCCATGCGTGAACATACACAAGCACACAAGAGAATAACCAGATTTAATAGAATCAAACAAATTCTTACAGATCTTAACCCAACTTCCTCCACTACCTGAAGATTCAAAAAACAGAGCAATCCACAACATGTTAAATCAGGTCCTAACTCTTTTACAAAATATTTACACAAAATCCATAGATAAAAGCACATACAAATATAGGCGAAACCTAATACATAGGTTTTTCAATTTCTACCTAAAATAGAAAACTTTAAATGACAATTTCTTTGCAGATATGGAAATTTGGAAACCAGGGAAGTGTGAATAGATAAAGCACCTAAAGAAATAGTCATGAGGTAGTAAAATGAATCCAAGAAGTGAAGAGGAAAGTGATGCAGGACAAACCCGTGGTCCCCCGTGTCGACCCGCCTTTGAGCCAAGCCCACCTATCTTATTTTCGTATTTACGTTTTAAGTTGTGAGTAGTGGATGAGCCATCAAGAGGTAGGGGTAGGCCGAAGAAAACATTGATGGAAGTTATTAATCCAGATTTGAAGAATTTTAACTTATCGAAGGATTTGGCTCAAAATAGAACAGAATGGAGAAACAGAATTCATGTAATCGACCCCAACATGGTTGGGATAAGGCTTTGATGATGATGATGATGATATTTACGTTTTAAGTTGTGGATGTTTTAATCCTAGCTATTAGTGTATTTCAATGGTCCAATTGAGTTTTAGGTTTTATTCTTTTTTATATAAGTGATGTAAAGCCTTTTGGATCCTCAGCTAGAGTTATTGATGATTAATGAAGGCTTTGGGATCTTCTCCAAGTCTTCTTGGAGTTGTCCTCCAAATCTCTAATGCCTCCAGATCAGAATTTGGTGAGAGCTCAATCTTTAACGCCTCCTAATTAGAGTTTGGTGAGAGTCCAATTTTTTCCTCTATCTTCATCTTCTACCTTGCCCGCCCCGCATCATCTCCTCCGTTTCGCATTAGAAAGATCTGGCAGAGAAGGAAAATCAACGAAATTCTTACAAAATGGACACATTGCTGTGGGTGAAGGAACCCTAGCAATGAATAGTCAGGAGAGAAGAATCATCAAATTTCATGGAGAGGATGCTTGGTTTGGCCAACAAGGAAACCCTACCGAGTGCTATGATCGAAAACCATGGAATTTTTCCATTCCCTTCCCTTTTCTGGAGGAATAATACATTATATAGATGGGTTGGATTTTCTGCTGAAAAGGGAGTCCGAAGCCCACACTCCCCATAGGAAGCAAAAATCTTTGTTTGACTTTTCTGTATAATATGATTAAGTTTTCACCGGAAAAATGGTAACATAACATGTCCGAGAATGAATGGTATAGAAGAATTATAGGCCGGATGCAGTCGGTGCTTTATATGACATGAGAAATGAGGAAGACAACATCAATATTGCATAGAACTAGCACATCCCTGCACTTAGAAACATACTTCAATCTCACACAGCTACAGCCTGTAGCCCCATTATGTCCATCTTAACCATTCCTAACAGAAAAGCTCTTTGAGCAGTTTATACAGTTTTTCCTCTACAAGTCCAAAGCCCCTCTATGCAATGGATTCGTTTCTTCAAAACTAGATAAAAGCAACGGAGAAATTCAGCACACATTTCTATGTTCTTTTTGTCTCACACTAGAAATATATCAAGGAACCCACAGTAAGACTTAAAATTCAACAAGACAGCGATGGGCATTCCATAGAAAAAGAAAAAATAAATAGAAAGAAGAAGAATAATAGATTTGTCTTATGTTGAATTAGTTAAAAAGGTTTAGAATAGAATTTTCTTATGTTGAATCAATTGATTAGAAGAAAGAACAAACTTTAAAACATTAAAGAGGCATTCTGTAAGAGATAGCCTACTCTTTTGCCTTCATATTTCTTCATGCATGATATCGTTTTAAAGGAAGCATGCTTGAAACTAAAATCAACTTCAAGAGCAATACCTAAGCTTGCGCAAATTGATTGAAATCTTCTTGTAGGTAGATCAGCCACATTCAATGTACCTAAGTAGATAGAAGTTGCATAAGAAAACAGATGCAATAAGAGGGTTTTTTAAATATGTATAAAGATAAATGGAGAGACAAAGCTAGAAGTGGAAAGACTAACCATCAATCTCTAGGTCAACAAGCTTGTCCTTTCTCCAACTCCAAGTCGCCTACAATAACATGAGGGATGTTTTGTATCTTTTTCCAATCCTCGCCTGTAGTACTCCCACACCGTTGTTCTAATATAGGACACTCAAAGATGGATAAGCATTTGAGTGTAGTGAGGCTTGTTAGCTCTTCTGGCAGGGATACCACCTGAGGGCAGGCTTCAAGGGATAGATCTTTAAGAGACATTAGACTTCCAAACTTCTCTGGGAGACTATTCAAACATGGGCAATTCATCAATATAAGAACTTGGAGGCTGGAAAGGAAAGACAACTCATTGGGCAAAGCTCCCGACCTATTGCACCCTTTTATTTTCAGCTTTTGAATAGAAGAGATGTGACGAAGCCCACTAGTTAAAGAGATTAGTGCATCAAAAGAATCAATAGTCAGTTCGCGAAGAGAGGTCAAGCGTCTCATCTCATCCTCAGCAGAAATGACAGAAGATCACACTTCATTAGACTCAAACACTGCAAATTTGTGAGTTTTTGCAGTCCCACGTGTACTTTAAGCCCCAAGCAAGCTCTGATTTTCAATGATTGCAACATCTCTCCACATGGAGAAGAGATAGTGTTAGAATCCCCAAAAAATGGAAGGCATGTTACTTTGGTCAACATTGGGCAGTTGCAAATTTTCAACCTGATAAGCCTAAGGAAAATCTGCCCACTCCTCCCTCCGGACCATGTTTTTAATTTCTCCATGCCACTGATAGTAAGTTCTTCTAATGATGCAAATTGTCGAGAGGCGTCATTGCCATAGAACTCATCACCAATGTATTCCACATTCTTCAATCTAAAAATTTCTAGAACTTTGAGCAAGGGTAGTAGGCCAAGCGGTGGCAACTGATGCAAACTCCAACATTCAGATAAGTTGAGTTTCTCTAACTTAGTGAGAGTTGGGTTTGTCATCCAACTCGGAAAACAGATGCCCTCGTAGTTTGATATGCTCAACAACTCCAAATTTCTATGTGGTTAGAGGCCTTGGAGTACCTTCTCTTCAACTTCTACTTCATCACTTCCCAAGTTCTTAACATTATCGGCCCAATCCAATATAAGAGAAGTAAGATTTGACTTATCAATGAGATTAGCAAGCTGAGCATCAACCGGATCTGTTATATTCTCAAGATTCTCAATTCTCAACCTTCCTCTGAGTTTTAGATCTTTCAACTCCCTAATTGTACTGCACCCAATTTTCCTACCCACTATGAAACGAGTCAATTCTTGGAGACTTATTAACTCTACCATCTGTGGAGGCATGTGATCTAGTGTCCAACAACCTCTTATGTCCAAATGTCTGAGGTTGGTCAAGCGCCTCCTGTTAATGGGTAGCTCAGATAGATTTTGACAGTTTATTAGTATAGAGATTGGACAAAGAAAAGGCTAGTCAAAGATTCAGGTAAGGTTTTAAAATTAAAGCCACTGAGGTCTATGTACCTTACATGTTGAAGCGACCTCAACAGTTGGTTGATAGCAGGCTCTTCAAAAGTATTTAAATCTATTGCCCTGGCAAAAGCAAACTGTCCCACGTCAGCAGCTAAATTCAGCGAATTGCCAAAATTGATGAATGTACGCAGCCTTTTGGCTTTGGATAAGGAGGCAGGAAGCATTTCTGCTGATGTTAACTGAAAAGAAACATGGCAAAGCCTTTTGGAAATCTCCACTGATCTGCCTTCTTCAAAAACACAGCATTCGTTTCTCATAATAGATCGTGCTAGATCATGCACAAGATCATGCATTTTGAAGACAGTGATCATATTCATTAACGAAATCCTTTTTTCATAAAAACCGTCTGATTTTGTAGCAACTTCTTGGAAGAAATACTTCGTGACTAGCTCATCGAAAATCTTACTGCTAATGTCCTCTAACTGCCTCCCACTTTTCAAAGGAATAAAACCATTTGCCATCCATAACCTGATAAGTTTGTTCTTTTCAATTTGGTAGCCTTTCTGAAAAATAGCGCAAAACGCAAAACACTGCTTTACATGTGGCTTTAGATGGTTATAGCTCAACCTCAAGGCAGGAAGTATCCCACTATCGCTTGCTGTTTTCCAAATTTCACTGTCTCTGATGGAAGCCCATTTTTCTTCACTTTTCACAGAATACAAAAGGCCTCCTAGGGTTAGGACCGCAAGCGGATTACCATTGCATTTCTTCAGAATCTCACTCCCAATCGCCACCAAATTTGGATATTGTGTGACTTGCTCTCTTGGACATCCAAATGCTGCTGTGTAAAAAACAGATTGGCAGTGATCATCTGACAAACCCTCTAAAACAATTGGGTCAACTGTGCTCATCATGGACGCAGCAATTTGAAGGCGAGTGGTTACAACAATTCTACTTCCTCTTCCCCCGTGTACCAATAGTGTTTTAATTCTTTCCCACTCGAAAGCATTTTCGTTCCAAACATCATCCAATACGAGTAGAAACCTCTTATCACTCAGCTCTTTAAGAAAGAGTTGCTGTAATTTCTCTTCATCCAAGACTCTTGGATTATCCCCTGTTGCTCTATAAATGATATCATTTAGAACCCTTAAAAAATCAAAATCATCGGACACATATACCCACATTTTCATCTGAAAATGATTCTGCACTTGTTCATCATTGTAGGCAAGCTGAGCGAGCGTTGTTTTGCCAATACCTCCCATGCCCGCAATTGAAATGACAGAAACAGAAGAATTTGATGACAGAAGAAAATCTAACAGCTTCCTTTTCTCTTCTTCTCTTCCAACTACCTCAGATTTGACTACCATTGATGAGCTCTGCCTCTCCTTCCTAAACTCGCTCTGCCGGTTCATCACTGCCTTTATCAATTCAAATTTATCACACTCCTCCTTAATGGCTTGGAGCCTATCGTTGAGCACTTTCAGTGTCAAGGTCATTTTTGTATGATATAAAATTGAGCGTGGCTTCTTTCGAGGAGGCAAGCTCCTCCTCTGATCTTCGATGTCATACACTTCCAATAAGTCCTCAGCGTAGTACGCATCTTCTTTGATCATTTCCAGTAATTCCATCACCTTTGGATCTATCACCGGGCACCGTTCTGCTATTTCAATGAAACCACAAATTTCCCATAGGAAACGCTTGGTCCTCCGCAACTCCCTCTCATCGATCAATAAATCTGAAAAGTAGGAGAGAAACTCCTCCCATACTTCTCCAAGGCATTTTAAAGCATTCATTTTTTTTTTCCTCCTGCTTCCAACTTTTCCGAGGCACTGCAAGAAAGACACAAGGCCTCACGGTTAAAACGTCAAGAAAGACACAAGGCCTCACGGTTAAAATTCGGACTCCAAGATTTGGATTGCAAGAGGAAAAATCAAAGAAAATGGAGGAAGAAACCCGATGAGAGATGGGATTTCGAAGCAGACTTGGAAAAGAATGAGATCTAACCGTTGAATCAAAATGAATACGTGGCGCAAGTAAATCTGGTTGTTGGGAGATGCCGTGGTTGATCTTGTGTGGGCTCCAAGTACTTATTTTAAGAAGAAAAGAAAATGTCGCTGAAAAGCTCCATGTTTATGTTTAAATGGAAGGCCCATATAGAAGTTAAATCCAACCAATGAGTCTATACAAAAAGCCCATTTCTAAGGACCGATTTTCAAATCAAACCAATTTACTTAACTAGCCTGGAGAGTTAAACGGTTGAAATTCTACTAAAGATTCTTGTTAGTCTACGTCTTTTTGTATAAAATCTAAGAGTAAAGCTAACAATTAAAAGGCATCTAGTTAATTGAATTCGTAGCAGGCAACAATAGGCAGTTATTGTAGAGTGATTCTTCACAAGAAGTTGACGCTATAGAGTCATGCGGATGTCTATTAATAGCTATCATTGACAAAAGGGATAGATGACATAATTTTTTTTTCTTTTTTTATCAATGGCAAAAGAACTAGATGACTTTTTTTTTTACATTAAAAGGATTAACACAATTTGCACCAACCAATGCTCAAAGTGTGGGGATAAAAATAATAAGTAGCAGAGTCAGGATTTTCTCTTAACAAAGAATTTTATAATTATACTCCAAAAATGTTTAAAAGTATGACTTTCGATTGCTCTTTTATCCAATAACATTTTAAAAAATGGGTTTAAAAGACTAGTGCAAAATTGTAAATTGCGTAATTTTTAGTATTTGTTTGCTATGTTAGGAAACTTGTCGGTAGTAATATTTTTTAACTTAAAGATCCTTGGATATGTGTGTGAAACCAATGTCAACATCACTCGGCCATAAGTGTGTTGGCTATGTTTTTTAACATTTTTACATATAAGTACATGGTTGTAATTAAAGAATGCAAATAAATAATTTTTAAGATCATAATATGAGGTTGACATTGATAAAAGGCCATGATCTTTGTCCCATTGTTTAGAACTTAAATCGTTCTAAAACTTATATAAAATCACAAACTATGATGGAACCTTTGTTTTGTAATTAGTACCAAAAAAAAACTTTTAAGCATCGCTATTTATAGTAGGTCACGTTAAATTTCTTAATTGCGAATTAAATTAGATCGAACTTAATCCAAAATATGGATTAAAATGTTATAAACTCGGATTTTGATAGTAAATGAAATGAGCCATGCCGATTATGAATTTCAAATTTTGGGAGGATTTGGATTCTAGGTTCAATAATGGGCAAGAAAAAATAAAAAGAACAAAAATCACATCACAATGCATATCTTATTGATGATTTGATGAGTTGTCTTTTATGAAAGCATAAGCCTAAAATCCCTTTACGTGTTTTAAAAGTTCGATTACTTTACTGAGAGGAAAAGAAGATTGTTCAAGGACAAACAAGAGAGAAAGGAAATTTAAGGATGGGCAAAAGGATATAATCAAAATCTATCCTTAAATTATATTTCCCCTATTTTAAAACAAAGGAAAAAGTTGAGAGGGGACAACCGTATGTGGCTCCGGCCCTAAACATAATATAATATGAGTAAAATTAAAAAGTATTGGATATAAATTTTCAAAGTTAGGAATTTATTTTACTTAAAGCATGTGATTTATTATCCTAAACTCTTGATCAATGTTTAATTATTCTTCACCATTAAGAATGGTTTCACAGCCAATCTAATTATCCAATCCATTTGGCTAGGTCTAGAACCCATGGATCCGATATATTTTCCATTGAGGGGGGTGGATGGGTTTCCCTATGGGCTATCCATTTAGATGAACCATTAGGTGGCCCCTACTATGAGGTGCAGAAGGGTGTACATGTCCATAAGATCACATATAAACATAATGTATGTGTGTGTGGAAGTCTCAAAAGCTCCTACTTTGAGAAACTCCCATTTTTGTTCTTTTATGTTTTTAGGGCATGGAGCTCACCTTAAGTCAATCCAATCATTTCACACATACTTCTCCCCATGAATTAGTATATAAAACCTAAATTTTGATACTCATCGAACTTTTACTCACCATTATATTGAGATCTCAAGAAAGTGATGCATCTAAAATCATTAAACTTTGGGCCCATGGATCAAGAGGTAGGATAGTCTAATGATGTTGAAACTTTTCATATGGGTAAATCTCGTCTAGATTATTTCATCGGGCAACATTCTATTATTGTCATACACCATAATGGGCTTAATTAGGAGGGGTGTTTTTTGAGAAGAAAAAACTACTTGGGAGTTTTTTAGCGCGCTCCTATATATATATATGAGAGATAATCCTGTACGAGCCTCCCTTACACATAGTGTAAAGGATGCTTGCAGTTGTCGAATCTGAAAATAGATCCAACGGTCTTGACTTACCTTATATAAGAGTGAAAAACAAGGAGAGAGGGACTTTCACAGTTTTGAGTGGGAGAGAACGTAATCGTATCGTGGGAGAGGAAACGATGGGAGAGAAAACGCATCGTCTCCTTCATCGTCTCCTTCATCGCAGGCCTTCATCGCAGCATCTCTCTCACCCAACACCGGTGCAAGGTATGCCCTCTCTCACCCATCTCTGTCTCCCTCTCCCTCTCCCCCTCTCTGTCTCTCTCTCCCTCGCCCCCGCTCTCACCCCCACCGCCTCTATGTCTCTCTCTCTCTCGCCTCCTCTCTTTCTCACTCTCGTCCCCTCTCTGTCCGTCTCTCCCCCCTCTGCATCTCTCTCACTCTCTCCCCATCTCACCCTCTCTCACCCCCTTCCGTGTCTCTCTCCCTGTCTCGTCCCCTCTCTGTCTCTCTCTCCCTCTCTCACATGCTTTCTGTGTCTCTCTCTCCCTCTCTCGCCCCCTCTGCGTTTCTCTCACTCTCGCCCCCTCTCTCTCCCTCTCTCACCCCCCTCTGTGTCTCTCTCCCTATTTTGTCCCCTCTTTGTCTCTCTCTCCTTCTCTCACCTGCCCTCTGTGTGTGTCTCTCTCTCCTTGTCTCGCCCCTTCTCTGTCTCTCTCACCCTCGCCCCCTCTTTCCCTATCTCACCCCCTCTGCATCTCTCTCACTCTCGCCCCATTTCTCTCCCTCTCTCACCCCCTCTGCATCTCTCTCACCCCCCTCTGCGCCTCTCTCACTCTCGCCCCCTCTCTCTCCCTCTCTCACCCCACTCTGCTTCTCTCTCACCCCCCCCTCTGTGTCTCTCTCACCCCCCCCTCTGTGTCTCTCTCCCTGTCTCGTCCCCTCTCTGTCTCTGTCTCTCCCTCTCATTTGCCCTCTGTGTGTCTGTCTCTCTCTCCTTGTCTCGCCCCCTCTCTGTCCCTCTCACCCCACCTCTCTATCTCTATCTCCCCCGCTTCTCTCGTCCTCTCTCTCCCTCGTTTCTTTCTTTTCCCTCTCTCCCTCTCTGTTACTCTCTCTCTCTCTCTCACCCCCTGCATCTCTCCCCTGTTTCTTCATGAATTTCTGTTGTTATTTTTTACCAAATCTAGGTTAAGTTCATTATTGATTACACTAAGCAATAGTAAAATATATATATATTTTTTATAGAATCTCACGCGGCCATGGATGAAGATGAAATTGAGTGGAACTCTGCTCTACTGTCAAACACATCTCATCCTATGGATGACCCTCTTCCCCTCAGCTCAAGTGAATTCAATGCGGACTCTATTGGTCAGTGCATCACCCTTACATCTGAACATGCAATTCAATCACCTCATCCACATGGATCACTTCAGGTAACCCTTCAAGATTAAAACTTCTTATTTTCATATTGAAAGCAGTTAAAATTGAAAATATTCTGTCACTAATTTACTCTTTTTTTTTCTATACTTTATTTATTTATTTTTTATTTATTTTTTTTGCATGTAATATGTTTGCGTGTTCTTTAATATCTTGGAAATTTTGAGAAGATGGAATCAACGGAATGTAACATGGTTCAATCATTCGTGCCCGAGGTTGATGGAGATAAGATTCCAACCGTAGGAATGTATTTCAATGATTTAGCGGAGGCTTTTACATTCTATAATACATATGCTAAATTTGCGGGTTTTTGCGTGAAAAAAGGTTTGGATAAAAAAAAAGGGTGAAGTAGTGTGGAAACAATATATGTGTTATAAAGAAGGGCAAAGGAAAGAAATACCAGGACAGGGTATTTATAGGCGTGTTTCATACAGACGGGAGAATTGTGGGGCTCAAATGTTAGTGAAAAAAAATAGAAGTGGACATTGGGTGGTCACAAAATTCATTGCAGAACACACTCATGTGCTAGCTACTCTGCGAAAAGCTCATATGCTTCCATCGCACCGTAATGTCACTTCGGTGCATAGAAACATTATATATACATTAGATGCTAATAATATACCGACTGCAAACCAAATGGAAGTCTTTGAAGTGGAGGCAGGGAGTATGGGGGCTGTTGGTTTCATGGAAAGGGATGTTAGAAATGTGAAAAGAGACAAAAATAAAAAAAAGAAAGGACGGGATGGTCAGTTGTTATTTGAACATTTTCAAAATGTAAAAGAAATGAACCCGGGGTTTTGTTTTTCTATAAAAAAAGATTGGGGAGATCAAATAGAACATGTTTTTTGGGCTGATCAAAGTTTTCGATTGTCATACACTGTCTTCAGGGATGTAATTAGTTTTGACACTACATACAATACAAACAAATATGCTTTCATTTTTTGTGCTTTTTTAGGAATGAATCACCATAACCAAACAATTGTCTTCGGGTGTTCTTTTCTATCAAATGAGACGTATGAGGCATTTGAGTGGCTTTTTAAAACATGGTTGGAGGCCATGCCAACAGGTCTACCAGAATCAATTGTAACAGACCAGGATCCTGCAATTACGAAGGCTATTGCTTCCGTTATGCCCAATACACGCTATCGTTTCTGCATATGGCACATTAAGGATAAGTTGACAAAAAAGTTGGGTGGAATTGCAATTCATTCTCAAGAATTCAGGAATTGTTTTAAAAAAGTGACAGAGTCAGTCCGAACAGAAGAATTTGAATTGGGGTGGGAGCAAATGATTGAAAATTTTAATTTGGCTGATAATAAATGGTTACAAGAATTGTACAACATTCGTCATAAATGGGTACCTTGTTATTTGGAAAATGTGTTTTTTGGAGGAATGTCTGCATCCCAAAGAAGTGAAAGTTTTAATGCCTTTATTAAACAATACAAAACGGAAAAGAGTGGTTTGTATGATTTTATTTTGCGTTTTGAAAGAGCAATGTCCCGTATAAGATATCAAGAGTTAAAGGAGGAGCATGACAACATAAATAGCAAGCCAAAATTGAAGACAGATTTGCCAATGGAGGTTCAAATGTCTAACATATATACAAAAAACTTGTTTTACATGTTTCAAGATGAATTAGTATCAATGATATTATGCATCCCAAGGCTTTTAAAAGATAATGCAGTTGAGAGCATGTATTTAGTTTCATCTGTTCGCAATGATAAGGATATTCCTCGAACTGTGATTTTCAAGAAAGAATATAAGTTTGCTACGTGTTCTTGCCTATTATTTGAGTTTAGAGGAATTCAAGCTGTTTTGAAGCATGAGTTGATCTTCACATTGTCCAAAGAATATATATTGAAAAGATGAACTAGGCTTGCAAGGGAAGGGACTGATTATGACAAGTGTATGGTGAACCACAATGTTGCTAGCGGTGGCTCTTTGATTGCACGGTATGCCGAATTGTCTTATTGGACTACAATTGCCATAAGTGAGGCATGTATGTCTGAGAGGACTAAAAAACATGCAATTAACATGCTTTTGGACGTAAAGAAAATGTGTCGTGATATGAATGGACTTCAACTAAATGGAGATTCCGACTCAAGCAAAAAGGGTAAATCACTTGTTGGTCCTATTGAATATCGAGAACCTCCACAAGTTCGAACAAAGGGCTGTCCTAAAAGAATTAAGTCCTCAAAAGAGAAAGCCCAAAAGAAATCACGACTTTGTCATGGATGTGGGAAGCGTGGTGTTTCACACGACAAGCGTAATTGTCCGGCTCTCTTGTCAAGGTATTTTATAAATAAATTTCAAAGTATTTTATAAATAAATTTCTTCATTTACATCTTATGATTATATAGAATGTTAATCGGATTCATTTACTTCTTTTTTAAATTTCAGTGACATCGTCCTTTCCGAACATGGGTCTAAAGCATTTGATGAAGATCAAGGTTCGGATAAGTCTACTTCTTTTAGAAACGATGACACTTCCTTATAGGTATGCATCTTCAACTCTCTTAGTAACTTTTTTTTTCTTTGTATTAACATATCTTCATGGTATTAAACTTGAAGAGGCTAAACTTTTTTTTTTTATTGTTTGTATCCTTTATGGCAGGTTTAACTTGAAGAAGTTAAATTAATTAAGGAACCAGTGGCCCTTTGTGAATCTTCATTGTTTTTGTTCAACTTCATTATGAATATTAATTCCCTTTTGGTTGGATGTCCAATTTTGGGTTTGGAAGTTAATTTGTAACATTTTGGGTTTGATGAGAATGTAAGACAAGGAATGGCTGGCTTGAATTTTGACTTTTCATTTATACTTTTGTTTTTTTATTGATGGAAATTTAATACATGGAATGGGTTTGATGACAATGTGATTTATCAATGAATGTGTATTAATCAATTGTAATTCAGGTTACTGGTTATATGAATCAATTGTGATTTTGGCTACAGGTGTCCATTTATAGATTGCAGGAACATTCTATTTACAGTGTTTTTTCATGTCTGGTCCTGTTTTATGCTTAAAAATGAACCAATTGAGCATTGTTTGTTCTTGTCTCTTTCTTTCTTTTTTCCAGAATTGATAACTGGAAGCGTGAACATATACGTCAATTCTTGAGGGATAAGGTGAAGTCTGGTGCATTGGCAAGCTAATGTTTCTTAGGACCAGTTTCTTTCTTTGCCCTAATTGTTGTTGGGTTCCTTCTCATATTTTGTTAACTTCCAGTGGTTAGATGATACTCAAACTAAATGATGAAATGAATTTAGGGGATAACATTGTGACTTTTCAACTCTACTTTTATTAGATGTGTTATACCTTGTGGTGCCCCTTTATTGTCACAACTCATAATGATGTGATTTCTGCTGGATCAGATGATACTCAAACTAAATGATGAAATGAATTTAGGGGATAACATTGTGACTTTTCAACTCTACTTTTATTAGATGTGTTATACCTTGTGGTGCCCCTTTATTGTCACAACTCATAATGATGTGATTTCTGCTGGATCACTGGTTTATCCTTTTGTGGTCCTTATTTCAGTAGTGCTAGTTTATCTTTTTAGGTTTTTCCCTATTTTAGAAGTACCATTCGGCAAATGTCTATTGAATTTAGCTATAATGAGTAGCTGATGCTTTTTTTGCTTTCATTAACTAAATATAAACTGCCAAAGTATTGAGTCATGAGATGCAAAATGATTAAAGGAGATTTCTTGTGACAAAACCCTCTATTCAGATTGTTCATATGTGACCCTACTGTAGATGGGCTGCGAGGCTACCACATATATTTGGATCGTCCAATTACTGTCTTTTTAGGCTTATGATTATAGATTCAGATGGTGAATGGTATAAATTGGAGCCCTTTGATTGGACAGTGATGATCATCCAGTTGATTTTTCCTGGGCAGCAATCCAATCACAGTGGACCACCGTAATGGATGGGCTTGTGTACTGGGAGCTTTACCTTTAAATATGTTATAGTTTCCATCCTAGTCGTGAGATTGCATTGTCCCCTGACCCTGCTATTCACCAGTGGCATAAATTTTCCAATGAGACCCAGTCCCAAATTTCAAATTTTATACATTTTTTTTTATAGGAACACTTGAATGTATGTGTACTGGATGCTGGAAGGTTTTAGTATGGAAAAATAAAATCAGCTTGGTCCAATGGACTGATCATCGTTTAGGAGCCCCTGAATATTTGTGTGCATATGCAGCATAAAATCTGGAGACCCAGAAATAGGTAAAAAAAAATTTCTGATGATCCTAATCCTCTAGTAGTGGGCGTAAAAGCTCTGGTTATGTATGCATATACCCATTGAATTCAGGGGAGCTTTGAACAAATAGTCGAGGTGATCAATTAAAACTGGTTTTTATCCACACTAAGACCTTGCAATCCAATCTAACCCTGTGCATACAAATGTGCCCTAAAAAATGGATACTCCGTTTATTAAATTGTGGCCGGTTCTAACCTAGTAACACCCTAAAGCATGGATCATCAATCAAACACTCACATTGATACATTTGTCTCATTAGAGTTTCAAGCCCGAGTAACAAACACCCAACACAATGATAGCCGCTGAACATTCTCCCTCATTGTTAGGCATGGTAATCCCAAAATGCAGATATACGCCCTGCCACATACAATTTTACGTTATAATACATGCACCCTTTACAAAAGAAACAGATCCAATCGTTCAAAATGAGTGAATTTGCTTAAAGAGGAATGCAGGCTGATTCTGCTGCTTCCACTAGGTCTGGGCATTCTCAGCGATTTTGATCAATATGTGATCACCAATGCTTTCATGTTGGGAGGCAGGTGATTGTGGGTCATTTCATAATACAGTTAGCAGCAGCTGGAGAGCTTCAGGACCCCTTCTGAGTACAAATGGGAAGAAGGCAGGTGAGGTGGATACCACATCTTATATTTTACTTTGGAGTGTTTGTCATAATGGGTGCCCATAGATTTGCAATGTTGGTGCGGGCAATTGTTTGAGTCCATGTGACCGGCACAAGGCAAAGCCCTCGGCTTCGCAAATAAAAGTTCACAAGGAAACTCATTCCCTGAGGAGATAAATATTGTTTCGCCTACATTTGCAATGCTTGTCCGAATCATTTCACAAAAATAATAAAATGCAACCTTCTAACAAACTTCTCTCACATTTCTTGCATTGCTTTCTTAGAAGAGTTAACAAGAAAAAAGCACCAAATAACGTAAGACAAAAACATGAGCTAGAAACTTGAGGGGAAGAGAGTGCCTTTGCTCAGGCATTCTTTATGTGGATTCAGCTTGATAGAAGCTTAAGGAATCAAGTGAGGCAATTTAAAACAAAAAAAATTTTCACAACTTTGTCTCCCATCTCTTTTTTCTTTGAAAAAGCAGACTCTCGGTTTTTGCAGCAACAGTGAGGATGTAGATTATATGATGTTGTGAACACTAGGGCAAATAGAAATATGAACTCCACCAAAGACTTTTGGAGGAAGCAATGAACGTTAAGTGATTTATTCACTTCATAAACCTGGGAATTTGGCATCATTATGAAGGGTGGATTTGACATTGCAAAATAATAATTAAAGAAATTCCTTCAACCTGAAGAAAGAAAAACTTGCAAAAGGAAAGAAAAAAAAAACATCCATTCATTCATCCATACCTCCACTCAATTCATCCAATTCATCTGCATCCTCATTTTCAATTCATAAACATCTCCATTTCAAACAAATTTGTTACAAATTCACTTCCAAACCCAAAACATATTTCATCATGAAGGGTAGATCTCACAATGAAAAAAAAATTGCAAAAGAAAAGAATAAAAAAATCCATCCTTTACCTCATTCAATTAATCTGTTCCTTCATATTCAAATAAAAAACATCTCCATTTCAAACCAATTTTTTACAAATTCAATCAGTTTAGCCTTCCTTTCCTCATATGTGAGCTCAATCAATTTTTTCATATTCAAATTCGAGAGGGGCCGAGACAGGGAGAGAGACAGGGAGAGAGAGGGAGAGAGAGACAGGGAGAGAGAGACAGAGAGATAGGTGAGAGAGGGAGAGAGAGACAAAGAGGGGACGAGACAGGGAGAGAGACACAGAGGGGGTGAGAGAGGGAGAGAGCGGGGGCGAGAGTGAGAGAGGCACAGAGGGGGGTGAGAGAGAGAGGGGGCGAGGGTGAGAGAGACGCAGAGGGGGTGAGAGAGGGAGAGAGAGACACAGAAAGCAGATGAGAGAGGGAGAGAGAGAGACAGAGAGGGGACGAGACAGGGAGAGAGACACGGAGGGGGGTGAGAGGGTGAGAAGGGGAGAGAGTGAGAGAGACGCAGAGGGGGCGAGAGAGGGACAGAGAGGGGACGAGAGTGAGAAAGAGAGGAGGCGAGAGAGAGAGAGAGAGAGACACAGAGGGGGGTGGGGGTGAGAGCGGGGGCGAGGGAGAGAGAGACAGAGAGGGGGAGAGGGAGAGGGATATAGAGATGGGTGAGAGAGGGCATACCTTGCACCGGCGTTGGGTGAGAGAGATGCTGCGATGAAGGCCTGCATGAAGGAGACGATACGTTTTCTCTCCCACCATTTCCTCTCCCACGATACGATTACGTTCTCTCCCACTCAAAACTGTGAAAGTCCCTCTCTCCTTGTTTTTCACTCTTATATAAGGCAAGTCAAGACCATTGGATCTATTTTCAGATCCGACGGCTACAAGCATCCCTTACACTATGTGTAAGGGAGGCTTGTACAGGATCATCTCTCTCTCTCTCTATATATATATGCATGCAAGTTTTAAAAGGCCTGCACCTGGACAGTGCCACGTGAGCACCATTTTGGTTTCTTTTTTCTTTTTTACTAAAGCGTCATGTCAGCATTTCCGAAAATTACAAGTGGCATTGCCTTCCCTAAAATCTCTCCTTCTCTCCCCCACCCCTAAAATCACTTTCCTAAAATCTTATTATTTGTTTCTTTTCATTATCTTATTTTGGTTTCATAGATTTTATAAATTGATTTGACTGCTTATGGCATGCACTCGGTCATAAAACCATTACTAATTTTCACATTTGAGCTCTTGTGGCGAACTTAGTATGCATGATGGACATCTAGTATGCATAGATATTAACTAAATCCTTTGGCATAAGTAGGATTTATATATGGAATGTTAAGCAGGTAATTGTTAGTGTTCTGTACTATTACAAGATCATGAAAGTGCATAATAAGCACATGGCTTCCGCATATTTTTACCCATGCATAAGGATCTTCCGTACGTGTGAACGTAACAAAAAATTCCCTCGTAGTAGTCCGTATTTACTTTAGTACGCTGGGAATTACTACGGGATATGCATGCCATGTCAATGGCCTAAGTTTTTACCGCAAGCTCAGGCTCGGGGCATGATAACAGCACATAAGGAAACCCCCTTGCATGCTAAATTATATCAGATCCATTGGGTCTACACCAATTTGAATTGAGTGAAACGTTGAATTGATCGTTAACTAGTTTTTAACGGTGAAAATTTATGGGCCATTGATCAAGAGGTTACAATAATAAAGCGTATATTTTAAGTAAAATAAATTCATAACTAGGAAATTTTATATCCAATGCCCAATTTTACTCATATTATATTATCTTTATTCCCACACTTTGAGCATTGGCTGGTGCAAACTTTGTCGATCCTTTTTTTTTTTTGTCATATTTACTTTTTTGTCAATGATAAAGATAGGTGTATAATTTTAAAGATTTTTATTTTAAAAATACTAGTTTTTGTTATTGTTATTATTATTTTGTCATGAACACATGCCTCTTTCACTATTGGATGTATACATCTAGAAGCCACTTAATATAAGGGCCTCTTTATTTGCATAGATACTTAGGAATTGAATATGCAGGATTATGGTCAAATGGATATAAAAGGATGTGAGAGATGGAACCTTGTTTTCTTAGAGGTCAGTTCTAATGTGCGTAAAAATAGAAGCGGGAATAATTTCGAATGAATTTTCTCGAGTATTGACCATCTTGACCTTCCTAGCAGTCATCCATTGCTGGACAAAAATCAGTAAGGACTATGTTTTTCACTTGAGTACTTTTTTTTTCGAGGATTTTACAGAAAAAATTATCTTACGTGATCACTTGATCAAAAAGAAGATTTTAAATGTATATATACCAAAGTGGTTGGTATGTTTTTTATGTATTTAAAACAAGGGTCAAATTTAAGGCTTATTTGTACAAGTCTGTCTCAAATTCAAGGCTTATTTCTATAGGTCTACCCTAAATTCAACCCTAGTTTGTTTCTATGCAACCAAATGAAATCCTTTTTTCTTCACTTTTTCTCTTCCTCAAGCTTCGAAATCGTGTCTTTTTCTTTCCCAAGTGGCCGATCTTCCTCCATTTGTGTTTCCTTGGTCTCCTCAAGTGTCCTCAACTTGTTTAATTCATTCACTTGTGCAGATAAATGGTTTTTCCCCCCTTTTCAAGTTTTTTTTAATGATTTTTACATTGTTTCTTGTGTGATTTTCTTCTTCCTCTAATTAGAATGGTTGTACTATTATGGACTTATGGGTTGAATTGGATTAGTATATTGGGTTTAATATCAAATTTTCTCTTAAAAAATGCTAGAGGAATCCTCAAATTTAATGTGTTCTGAGATGCTAGGGGCCATTAAAGTTCAACTTTTATTTCAATGAGATGAAAATTTCATCATCCTTGATTCAGGTAGTCTTCAGGAGGACACATGACTAACAAGGGGAGGGCGTTGCTCTTTATTTTTCTATTTTCTAGTTATGTTTGAGTGTTGTATCATGCGCTCCTAATAAAAACTTATCGTTGACTGAAGAAAGATGAAAATGAAGAAAAAAAAAGTGAATATCCTAAAACAGCGAATGAATGCACCTAAGACCCTCCTACAACACCATTGGAAACTTTGTTTTTAACCAGCACCGGAGAAAAGAGAAGATGAAGAAGAAAAAAGGGTTTTGTCCAGATTTATAAAAACAAGCCAGGGTTAACTCAAGGCAAGTCTGTACAAATAAGCCTAAAATTCGAGGTAGACCTGTACAGATAAGCTTCAAATTCGACTCCCGTTTGAAATGCATAAAAAGCATACCAAAGCAATTCCTTTAAAATCTTCTTTTCGGTAAAGTGGTCACTTAAGGTAATTTTCCTGTAAAATCATCTTTTCAAAAGTGGATTTGACTCAGCCAGCAGGATCGTCTTTCTGAACAGTGGCTTCATCATAGAAAGAAAAAAAGGGTTTGTCATGAGCCTCGTCTAGATAAGCCAATGCAATGTTCAAGCCCAACCTGTTCATTATAGACCAAACAATTATGACCAGAACTAGCATGCAAGCCCGAAAGTTTGGCCTAGGTGAAAAGTGCTTGTCAAACATATCTCATTATGTTAAATGTGTTGTGGCTGGCTTTTGTGGGCCTGTAAATAGGCATTTTCAATTTGGTAACCTTTCAGGAAAATAGTGCAAAAGGCAAAATATTGTTTTACGTGTGGTTTCAGATGTTTATAGCTCACAACTTTAAGGTAGGAAATATCTCATGATCAGTTGCTATGTTTCATATTTCAATGTCTTTTATGGAAACCCATTTTATTATCTTTCTTGAAATACAAAAGGCCTGCTGGGGTTTCCACTGCGAGTGGATTGCCCTTGTATTACCTCACAAGCTCACTCACAATTGAAACCAAGTCTGGATATTGTGCGCCTTACTCTCCTGTAGATCCAAATGTTATTTCATCGAAGATGCACTGGCAGTGATCATCTAGCAAACCCTCCAAAACAATTGGTCTTCCTGTGCCCATCATCATGGATGCAACAATTTTAGAGCGAGTAGTTACAACAATCCTACTCCCTTTCCCCCTGCATATCAGATATTTTTGAAATGTATTACAGTAGAACATCTTCATTCCAAACATCATCCAATATGAGGAGGAATTTTTGATCAGCTCTTTATGACGGCGTAGTAATGGATGATGTTTGGAACGAAGATGTTCTACACTGGAATACATTGCAAAAATATCTGGTACACGGGGGAAGAGGGAGTAGGATTGCTGTAAGTACTCGCTCTAAATTTGCTGCATCCATGATGATGGGCATAGGAAGACCAATTGTTTTAGAGGGTTTACCAGATGATCACTACCAGTGCATCTTCTATGAAATAACATTTGGATGTATCGAAGAGTAAGGCGCACAATATCTAGACTTGGTTTCAATTGCGAGTGAGCTTGTGGGGTAATGCAAGGGCAATCCACTCGCAGTGGAAACCCTAGCAGGCCTTTTGTATTTCGAGAGAGATCATAAAATGGGTTTCCATAAGAGACATTGAAATTTGGAACATAGCAACTGATCATGAGATATTTCCTACCTTAAAGTTGTGAGCTATAAACATCTGAAACCACACATGAAACAATATTTTGCTTTTTGCTTTATTTGCTCGAAAGGTTACTAAATTTAAAAGGACAAACTAACTAGGTTATGGATGATGAATGGTTTTATTCCTTCCAAAAGAGGAATGGAATTGGAGGAAGTTGGACATCTGATTTTCAATGAGTAGGTCACCAAATATTTTTTTCAAGAAGTCACTACATTATTTGGTACTTTTGTTGGAAAAATGATCTTTCTAGTGAATAGAATAACCGCCTTCAAAGTGCATGATCTTCTGCACGATCTAATATAATCTATTTATGAGAAGCAAATGTTGTACTTTAGAGGAAGGTAAATTGGCGGGTATTTCTGAAAAGCTTCGTTGTGTTTCTTTTCAGTTAACATCGCTAGAAATGCTTCATGCCTCTCTATTCAAAGCCGTAAAGTTGCGTACATTTATCAATTTGGGCAATGCGCTGGAATTGTCTGATGATAGGAGACAGTTTGTAATTTCAAAAGCTATGAATTTAAATAATTTCATAGTATCTGCTATCAACTAGCTGTTGAGGTTTTTAGAACATGTAAGGTACATTGACCTGATTGGATCTTGCCTCTTCCTTGTGTACTTTTGAAGAAATAAAAAAAGACTATTTTGCCACAATTACTTTATTGTACCAAAAAGTGAGAAAAGGCAAAATAATAAAAAGATAACACTGCCTACTAAAAAAATCTGCAAGGCCTTATCCCCATGTGAGAATTAAAAAAGGGGGCTTTGTTTGCAGTGCAAAAATTACTCTCCATACCACACACAAATTTTTTAAATCCGCAAACTACCCTCCTCTCCTTCCCTACCATCCTACTCCCTCATCGGTTGGAAGGGAGATCGGCTGGCAGCACCTCCCTCCCTCTCTTCCTCTATCCCCCTCTGTTTTCTCTCCCTCTCCCCCACCCCTCAAGTCTACGGTGGCTATTGCCACCCGATCTCCCTCCTAATCAATGACTTGGAGGGGGAGGGAGGAAGAGAGAGAGAGAGAGAGGGAGGGGTTGCAGCCCGATCTCCTTCCCCACTGGTGATGGGTAGGGGCGGAGAGGGAGGTGGGTGGAGGGGATGGTGAGGGTGGAGGGGTAGTTTAGAGATTAAAAAAAAGTGTGTGCGGTGTGGACAATAATTTTTGCAGTGCAAATAGAAGCTCCCGTTAAAAAAAAAGTGAGGTGGGGCTATTCCCCCTTCTCACCCTTGTGTAGATCCTTCCTTAGCCCCATTTCACATGTGCGCCTGCCTATGGATCAATCCTAAGTAGCCAGATAACTTCACAAAATTTGTACCCTACCCAACTGTCGAAAAAAGCGAGCAACCTCAGGAAGGGGCTTGTCTTGGTCCTAGCTCCTACTATGGAATAATCTCACAGTACTAGTATTTTTTCTTCTCTCAAACAAGAATCAAACGTCTCCTATTGTCTACCTAAGCTTCATGAACTTATTGTTTTCATCAAGTTGCATGGTCATATGCTTCTGGAAGAGGTAATAACAAAACTGATCTAGTGGAGTCACATACACGCTGATGGACTAAAGAACATGGTGCAATTGTAATGGAAACTACAGACAAATGATGAATAATTACTGAGTGTGTTAAGAACTCTCATCTTTTATATTCTATAAATACAATTATACAAAGGAAAGCAACTACAGAATAACTGAGGAAATCCTCCAAAATTGAGAATTTGTGCTTTAAGACTGCCTACAGTGAGTCCCACCAGTTTGAGTTTGCATTCAGATTTGCTTGACGCACCCATGGACCAACTGGTTGAGAGATGTTCATGACTAGCCCACCCAGGGCCT
The DNA here is from genome assembly GCA_037013555.1 of Sextonia rubra. Taxonomy (NCBI): domain Eukaryota; kingdom Viridiplantae; phylum Streptophyta; class Magnoliopsida; order Laurales; family Lauraceae; genus Sextonia; species Sextonia rubra. The sequence continues at coordinate 132,871,696 of JASUAD010000001.1, forward strand.
GTCAACCCACATGGGGCATGATTTGAACTGGGTTGTGCCTAACTATCTGGGCATAAGCCGGATATTCTAGCCCAATAGATAAATGGCAAGTCTGGATTTGCAAGTGCTTGACGGCCCAGCCTGGCTTTTGACATAATCAGCACAAAAAAAGGCTGCATTATAATTCGAAAGGGTTGGGCTTCGAACTGACTTTCATGTTGTGAGCTGGATCGAAAATTGAATATTAGGCAGTGGCCCGTACTGGTGATGCAAATTGCATATTGGCTGTATCCCCATAATTCTGGAGAGAAAAGGTCAAGACTTAAAAAATACAAAAATTGAATAAAAAGGGGAAACCCTAGAATTTATTCTTTTCTTTAGAGACTACCTTTCTCATTTTGTTTGTGTAGTAGTTCTGTCACTATTATAAGAGTTTTTCAACTGGACATAAATATAATGCAAGTTCTGAAGTTTAAGAGTAAGCCATTCTTCTTTTGTTTAGGCACAGACCACACAGTCAACTAGAAGTTTTGTTTTATTTATACCTAGTTGCATTACAATTGAGTATTTTTCAAATAATTACAATTGAATATTTTTCAAATAAGTGTGTTCTGATCATAATCATGCACCATTATTTTATTCTTTGATTTTTTTGAGGTTGTATATTCTCTAATTAGGAATTACAAACAATATAATTTTCTGTAGACATTTCATAGATCAAGTCAGTACTCCAAACCAATACTTTTAATTGTGGTGATCAACAGAGAATGATCCCTACATCTACAACTCCAAACATCGTGCTCTTTATCATGGGGCGCACCTAAATCCATAATGAAAAAAAAAGAAAAAGAAAAAAGATAGGGGTGGATATGTTACTCCCTGCATTGGGACGAATGCCCTTAACATTAGTCCTACGAGCTTGCCCAACAGTACTTAAAGCTCAAACATTTGTCATGGTAGTATTGATAGGGGTAAAAAATTTAAAGAATATATATGGTAATTAAAAAAAATAAAATCTAATAAAATAATAGAAACAATTTCAAGTAAAAGTTTACTGTTTAATAAAGTTAATGTTTAATAAACTGTTATAAAAAATAAAACAGTATAAAAGTTTTTGAGAAGTAAGAAATTAATATAAATTTTATGTGATATAGAGAATCATTAAGCACAAATCAAGTATTTTGATCATTTTTCTTCTATTTTTGATCTAGTATTTTAAGCATGACCAATGTTACGGATCTAATTTAATTGAAGTGACATAATGAGATTTATTAAGTTTGAGCCGGAAAGTAAGCCCCATTTATAAATCGAGAAAAATACATATAAACTGCATAACTCTTGAGAACATTTTGGTGGTGTTTGGATGCAGGATAAGGAAGGGATAAGTGGGAGGATAAGTTACTTTTTACATTCTATCCAACTTATCCCGCGTTTGTTTGCACTTTTAGTGCATAGGATAAAGTTATCATAGTCCCGACTCAATAGTGAATTAATACCTAATATGGGGGCTTAAATAATTCCACCTGGGAGGTGGGATAACTTGAGTTGTTTTGAGTGGGGGGTGGAATTATATTTTTTTAGATCTTTTGTCCTTTCTCCCCTATTTATCTGGACATAACCAAACATGGGATTAGATTGATCTTTGGGATAAATGGAATCCCATCCTCTGCAATAATACCATCAGATGGGCTTGGATGGTATTAACTATCAAATCACATAAAATTTGTATCTTGCTTCCAAACACACCCTTTGGTTAAAGGAAAAGTTATATAATTGTAGAGAACATACACTACTTATACCCTCGCTCGCCATCACCCTCCCAAAATCTGATGCTTCTTTTCCAACAAATGAACATAAAAACATGTAAGTTCTTCTAATTGTAGATCCCATTTCTATACCTTTTGGCTTTTTCTCTCACATATCAAGGCAAATTCTCTTCTTCCTGTTCCCTTGTTTTTTTTTGTTTTCTTTTAAACTGTACTTGATTTTATGTAATTCAAGTGAGATTTTCTGAAGTTTGATATTTGAAGAAGTAGCATTATTTGATTTTTAAAAAATGGGCTGATTTGACCCATGCGACTGTGCACAAGTCTATGCGGAGTGTGCATATGCATGATTTGTGTATAAGATTCTAGATTAGATCAGAACTTGGTGGCTGTGGTGATTGGTGAGACTAATTAATTATTAATTATATGGCCCACTTAGATGATGCTTACTTGCCAGTTCATTCCATTTTGAAATTGAATCTATCAGCATCTCACGGCGCCTCCCCTCTACTCACTCTGACAGTAGTATCTTACATTAGTGTCTTTCCTCCAATTACTTAATTATAAACCTATTCTTATCAGTATCGGCCTCCAGATACACTTTTCTAATTTTTTTTACAGTATACATTGCTATTGTATGGGTCTGTTATTTCTTTTTCCCTGTGAGATAGAAGCTATTATGATTTTTCTTAGAATAATGTATTTTGTAATTGTTTTACTTTTTATGATCTTATTTAGATATGCTTTTTTCTATTTGTCTTGCACTTGAAAGATAGATTCACTTCATTCCTACATTTATTAATTTGTTTGCCTTTTTCATCCATTGTCAACTTTTCATCATATTCTTGTATGGAAATTGTGCATCTTGAGAGTCATTTGAGATTTTGATTTTTAATTGTTTATACTGTCAAATATTATTTTTTAATAATATATATTTTTTAATTATTTTTAATATAATTAAAATAAGACTTTAATAATAATAATGATGATGTGCCTCTATTATTCAACATAGATAAGCTAGGAAAAAGATTTTATGTGATTACATCCATCACACCAAGGCACGTCCTGTGCAAGATAAATTAAATCTTGATGACTATTTATAAATTCTTTAAATCCTTGGGAGGTAAATAAAAACTTACTCTACGCCGTGTCAATTGTTTTTCCAATCTGATATACCTTTTAAAATGGGCCAAACTTTCTTTTAACACGTGTCTGGGTGGGCCCCGCAGAGGTTTCTTGTCTGAAACTTGCAGTACTGCTCGTTTCTTTCCATGATCTCACAGTCAAGCACCACTTTTGCTTGGGGAAGGGCAACTTGCAGAGGAGCCAGGCCAGAGCATTAAAAACGTTTCTTTTTTGAATGTCTTTTGGGGACTCCAAACCAAACCATGCCAACTGGCCTTATGTACACTCATTAAAGCCTCCATTTTTCGTCTTCTCTGCATAGACGAGGACATGGACTTTGGAATTGAAGCGGGAAACTTTAAAAACGAGGAAAGAGAGGGCATGCTTCTTTTGGTTTGATTTTCATACTCCTATCCTGACCATTGGATGGAGTGCTGGATAGATACAATGGCCAGCGGGCAAGGCTATCTCTTATAATAGTATGTAGGATGGTAGCTATCAGCGGGCATTTTTGTATTTGTATATGTAAATGACGAATTGTAATTATTGAAAGAGAGAAAGGGTAGAGTTGTGACACCATATCTTTGTACTTGTTTATGTTGTGTGCATAAGGGTTTTTATTTTTATTGAAACAAGTAGAGTATGACAAAAAAAATTATAAGGATAAGTATTTGTGGAGGTACACCAGGAATAAGTAATCTGTTTTTGTAGAGGATAGCCTTATGTTCTGTCAAGCCAAATAAGGAAAAAAATTTACGTGTTCAAAATATTTTATGTGTGTATGAAAGGGCATTGGTCAAAAGATCAATCGAGAGAAAACTTCGTTGTTGTTTTTTAGCAGCAATACCAGGCAGGAAGATTAATATTGGATAAAATACACATGAGGGGCAAAAAAGATAAAACAATATGAGAAGTATCTTGGGCTTCTCTGCTTGATAGAATAATAATAATAAATAAATAATATCAAAAAATATGGATCATTGTAAAATGTTAGAAAACAATGCCTTCTTTCATCATGAACGCACTTTAATGTAAAATATCTATTCTTTAAGTTATAGATTCTGTATTGATGTTATTTAATCATTGGCCGTTAAATATTCTATGTTTTAGTGTTTAATATTTTGTCTCATCCTCGTAATTTATGGATCTGTGAATGTAATTCATATTTAAAATCCAAGCCACTCAAGAATTAATTGTCACAATTTTTATTAACTATATAATTTTTTTATTCTAATCAAATTTGGGCCCACTATCAAATTGACAATGCCATATTATATGAATCACTAGCCCATTCGAATGGAAGTTTGGCATTTAGTCTTTTCTAAGAATGCAGGTTTATCAAATGTTTTCATGATCAAATATCATTAATGTCAAAAAATAAAAAATATGTTTATTGATCATTTAATAGAGTAATTTTTTGTATGTTCCTATTAAAGAAGGGAGCATTTATTTTTAGCTGTTTTAGATTTTTTATAAGTAGGCCTTATTAGATGGTGCAAGATTAATAAAGAAAATTTGGATACTCAATTGGATTTTTTAATATTAAATTCAAATATCTTATAAGTATGATTTGTGTAATAGTGGGTTTAAATCTTATTCCAATAAAATTTCTTAAGGGCGTATGAAAGGGGAACTATACTGATTTAGATTTTATTTAGTGCATTAAAAACTAAGTTTATTAAAAAGGCCAACATTGGGCTTGGCATGGCAGTATTAGTAAAGGAGAAAAGTAGAGTGGGTCCCACGACCCAGAGTCTAATGGGTATTAACTCTTGCATACTTGTTACCCAAAAAATAATATAATAAACACTGAAGGACCGATGGGGATTAGGGGGCATTCCTTTTCGGCAAATGTGCCGAGCCCTTTAAGAGGGGTGAATAGCTGGCGGAATAGACGACATTCAATTCAAAACAGGGGTGGGAAAAAACGTAAAAAGTGGAGGGAAAAAGAGGAGAGAGGAAAAGAGAGAGGGAAACAGCGGGTAGGGGGGGCGCGACATGAGCTGAAGCCATTCTCCTCCTCTTCTTTCTTTCTCTGTGTTTCTAGTTTTCTGTTTTTGTTTTTATTGTTGTTTTTTTTTTTTTCATTTTGAGGTGAAAAACCGATATTTATGAGGGTGGAATCGGAATCGGAATCGGAATCGGAATCGGAATCGGAGTCTGTCTTTTGTTGAGCTGAAAAATATATATTTTTTTTCGATGTTTTTGGGAGCCGATTCGGAATCTTGTATAGTCTTGGATTTTGAGCTGTCCGATTTTGAAAAATGTCCGTGTTTCCATGTTTGTATTTTCTTGGAATCTATGAGATTGCAATTTAGGAGTCTACGTAGGCTTGACATTCTTCTAGCAATATTGAATCTATCCGATTCTTGAAAAATCCAACGCTGTTTCTTACTTCGCCTTCTTCTTCTTCAAGATTTTTGAGGTTTTAAGGCGTGATTTCAGCATCTTTTTGAAAAATAAAAAAAACAATCAAGGGATGATTTTTTCAAGTTCTTAGAGCTTTTTCTCTTGTTTGCATTTCTTTCCGTTTCGTGCAGATCATGTAATCTCAAAAGGAGATAGTGCTTTCAGTTGAGTTGCATTTCGAGGCATGAAATCGTTCATCATACTTTTTCTGCAACAATATGCTTTCTATGCCTTTTCTTTTTTGATTCTGCATCTGCACAAAGGAGAAAAACCTGATAAATCTAGTTTGCTCTTTGGTATTCTTGGTGTAGAGGCCTGTCACTGACCACGACGCACTGATCCATCTCCTTCTCAGCTCTCCTTCGGTGCCTAAGACAGATTTGATTTCATCTTGGGTTTTTCCCCTGCCGTTTGGCTTTAGGTTCTCTTCCTCTTCCTTTTCAATCTTATGACACCCTATGAGTTTTCTGTTGCATATACCAATCTAGGTGGCTTGCATGATTCAGGGTGGTCCTCTGAAACGTGGTGGTTCATTTGTGGGTATTGACCTCAAGGTGATTGCTATTGTCCTACACTTCAAGTAACAGATTTTATTTTCTTTAGCTAAAACTGTTTTTCCCCTACTTTTTTAAAGATGGGTGGGGGAGGCTCTAGACATAAGAGAATGAGAATATATTTTGAATGATGTTAGCATGTTAGGTTGCGATTTTCTTGAGTTTTATTTTTTGTTGTTCTCTATATAGCAGAAGGTGAAGGTTCCTTATCTTCACTGTCGACGCAAGGGTGCAAGCTGTTTATGTTGATGTTGGTATTCTTGCGATGGAACAAATTAGAGGTTTATCTCCTCAGATTATATCTTTCTCATGCTTTGAAAATTGAAATTGATGAGATTGCATTCCTTATGCCTATACCCAATATTCAACTATTGAATTGGCGATCCAATTATAGGGGAGAAGGAAAGCAAGTTCATATGGTTTTGCTGCCTTCATGATACATGCATGCTATGTTGTTCCTTTTTCTATGGTTCTTGTTGTACCCTGATCACATTTGAATCGAATAATTATGGTGGTGCTGCAATATTATTGATGATTTCAATTTGGAACCTTGCCAGGGCTGAACTTAACTTGAATCTTGACTATTAGATTGCAGATGCATTTTTACAAGTTATGACCCAGGTATTATACTAATGATATATGCTCCACAAATTGCTTGAAATGTGGGTGAGACACTTTAGGCTCGATTTTTTTGTTAGATTTTTTGCAAAATCATTTGTTACTAATGCAAACATTGTTTTTCAATTGATAAAATATTGCTATTTTTTCTCTTTTGAAATCTATCTATGAAATAGGAATATTTAACTTTTCATTGCCTAATTTTCTTAAGAGTAAGATTTGTTCACAATTTTACTCTTGTTACTATTATTATTATTTTTCATTACCTCCATTTCAAAAGAGAGGGCGGGACTTACCATAATGGTAAGGTTGTTCCATTGCGACTTTAGCGTCACATGATTGAAATGCAGAAATAGCCTCTTTGCATTGTGGGGGCAATGCTATGCACATTTGACCCTCCCCAAACCCCGCAATGGTAGGAGCATTGTTCACTGGGCTCTTTTTTATCCCTATTTGGAAAGGAACATTCTAAATTTAAGGGATGCATAAAAGCAAAGGAGAAATAATAATTTGTAGCCACCATTGAGTGAATGGTAAAGTTATTCTTAAATAGCATTAGGAAGTTTGGGCCTTTAGATTTGGCAAGCTCTTTGATGCTAGTGAAGATTAAAAAATCCTTTGGATTTGTCGAAGGATATAATTTGAGAGCAGCATATATTTGCAGGAACTTGTCGTGGGAGGTGATTTTCAAAATGCTTGTGCTTTAGGGAAACAGAAGAACCTCTGTCTCAATTGGTAACGAGGGTCATTGGTTTCATGGTTTGCTTTCTAGGTTTGTTTTTATTCCCGCAGGATTAAAAGGGTTTGGTAAATCATATCCAATTTATAATTTCATCCACCCGCAAGTTTTAATTAAGAAGCAAATTGATTGTGGTTGATTGCAAGTTGTACCCATTAAATTACATAATATGGGCACTTGCCGTGACAATGAAGGAATTTTCTCTCCTTAGGAAGATGATATTCCTAGTCTCCTTAGCAAGATGATTTTTCCTTCTTCCTTCATCGTAATTCCATCTTTTCTTATTTCATTTTTTTTCCTCACTAATGGAATTGGCATGTGGGTTTTAGGATTTTTTTTTCCATTTTTTTTTGTATGCTTTGGGCAAAGTTTTTGGTGATTCTTTGCTAGTAGGGTTGTGGTAGGATGGTAGGGCTTTGGTGATTCTTTGAGTTTGCATCAATAGCTTGCAAGCTCTCATTCTCTTAGTGGTACATAGTGAGAAGTTTAATTGAAGAAATTGCTCTCCGTTCTTTGGTGTGTAGTTGGTTTTGATGTAGTGAGAAGTTTAATTGAAGAAAAAGGACGTTTCTCATGCCTATAGCAATGAACTAGTAAATGTGGAAGCAAAGCCAGGTCGACCTAAGCTTCTTTGTTACCTTGAGATTGGAAGTGTGCACATTAGTTACCACACAAGTATTCATCAAATGTTACAGAGAAAAAGGGCCACTGTTATATGTTTGATTTGAAGACTCGAAATTATGGTAACTTAATAGAAAATCAACTAAAAAAAATGCCTCGGAGAAGTGTATTGTTGCAGTCTTGGATCCGCGATGGAAGTGTAGTAACAAAGAAAGATTGAATACAAAGAAAGATTCAGCCACTATAGTATCCTCATAGGGGAAAACATGATAAGAGATAAATCTCAAAGAAAACTTTATTACTTGAGATTGGGCATTGTCTTATAATGTGGCCTAATTGTTCTTATATAGAATAAGATTACTTAGATATCAAGACTTTCTTAAACAATAGAAGGAAACTAAATCATTAAATTGCTTAACAATCCTACTTAAAATAGAACTCTTAAAATATTTCTAAATAAAATCAAGCTGCTTAATATTACTAAAAACTGGATGTTCAGTTGGGTTTATTGATTGGGCCCAATGGGTTGGCCAACCCATGGTTTGGCCTGTATCAATTGTAAGAGTTCATCTCATGCTTTTTAGATTTATTCTGTTAATCAAATAGAGTTAGAGAGGGCTAAGTTTTAACTATGGGAAATTTGTGGTTTCATTGAAATAGTAGAATGATGCTTGGTGAGAGATCCAAGTGTGATGAAAATGATGGAAAGGTTCAAAGATATTACTTACTAAGCAGCGGACTTATTGGAAGAGTATGAAATCGAACATCACTGGAGGAGCTTAAGCCTCCTTAAAAGAAGCCATCCTTAATTTATATCATGCAAAAATGGTCTTGACACTCAAAAGTGCTTAATGATAGGCTTGAAGCCATTAAGGGAAGAGTATGATAAACTTCAATTGATAAATGCAATGATAAACTAGGAGAGCAAGTTTAGGAAAGAGATGCAGGATAACTCATTAGTAATCAAATCTGAAGTGGTTGGAAGATAAGAAGAAAAGAAAAAAGTAGTTGATTTTTTGCTGTCGTTGAACCTATGATAATGTTTCTCTCATTTCAATTGTGGTCATGGGAGGTATTGGCAAAACAATATTCGCTCAAGTTGCCTACAATAATGAAGAAGTGCACGATCATTTTTAGTTGAAAATGTGGGTATATGTCTCTAATGATTTTGATGCTATTAAACTTCTAAATGAAATCATTAATCGTGCAATTGTGGATGATCATAGACTCTTCAATCCTGAGGAATTATAACGCTTCAATGAAGAGCTAAGTGGTAAGAGATCCTTGCTTATATTAGAATTTTGGAAAGCTGTTATAGAGTGGAAATGACTAGAAGGAAAGTTGATACTAAGAGGAAAAAAGGGAGTAGAATTGTTATAACAACTCGCATGTTTATTGTTGCATTCATGGTGAGCGCAGCCAATTCAATTGTTTTGTAATGTTTGTCAAATGATAACTGCGAGTGTATTTTTGATAGAATGACATTTAGATATCAAAGAGAGATAGGTGCACAATATCCATACTTGTGCCAATTGGGAGTGAGATTGTGAGAAAATGCATTGGCAATGCCCTCATACTGGAAACTCTAGGAAGCCTTTTGTGGTTGAGAGGGAAAAATTATGAGATTTTGTCTTTGGAACATAGTAAGTGGTCGTGGGATACTTCTTGCTTTAAAGTTGAGCTATAACCATCTAAATTCACATCGACTTTCACATATGAGTCAATGCTTTGCCTTTTGTGCTATTTATCATTAAGGTTACTAAATCTAGAGGGACAAATTGATTAGGTTATTGATGGTGCAATGATTTTATATATTCCAAAGGAGGGAGGGACTTGGAGGACAGTGGTAATCAGGTTTTCAATGAATTGGTTACCAAAAACTACAGACTTTGATAGTTTTTTTTTAAATGAGCTTGTTTATAAATACAATTGCTATCTTTAAAATGCATGGTCTTCTACATAATTTAGCATAATCTATTATGAGAAACAAATGTTGTGTTTTGGATGAGGACAACTCAGTTAATATTTTTAAAAGGCTTTATTATGTTTTTATTTGCTTAACATTATCAGAAATATTTCCTGTGCCCTTATGTGAAGCTGAAATGTTGCGTGTATATATATATCAATTTTGGTAATGTGTTGCAATTGGTTGCTCATGTGAGACATTTTGTAAGTTCAAAAGCTATGAGTTTAAAGGCTTTCACAGTGCATGCTATCAATCAGCTGGCTAGGACATGTGAGGTATATCGACCTCACTAGGTTGATATTGATATGTTAATGAATCTCTAACTACTCTTTTTTTTTTCTTATTAATAATGTGTGAGCTGCCCATAAGCATTGAGGTGTTTGACCAACTTTTTACGTTTGGACTTAAGAGGTTATTTGAAACTAAGTTATATGTCTCAACAAATGATCGAATTGACATGTCTCTAAGAATTAACTCGTTTCATAGTAGGTAAGAAAATTGGGATTAATGTGTGAAATTTAAGACTTAAACCTCTGAGGAATGTTGATCGTTGAGAATTTTGAAAATATAAAAGATTCTGTTGATGCTAAGCGAGTAAATATCATCCAACAAATCAAACTTTACTTCTTTTATACTAGATAGGGAAGATGATGCTAAGCATTTGAGAACTAATGAAATAAAAGTTAAGAGAGAAGGTACTCTAAAGCTTCTAACCACATAAAAATCTGGAGCTATTGATTATATCAAACTATAAGGGCATTCGTTTTCTGAGTTGGATGACACCCAACTCTCATTAAGTTAGCTGAGCATCAACAGGATTACTTTTATTTTCAAGATTCTCGTTGGTCAACTTTACCTTGAGGTTTTGATCTTTGAACTCCTTAATGCCACTACACCTACTTTTCTTGCCCACTATGAAATGAGTAAAAGAGACTTGTAAACTTTGCCATCCTTAGAGGTGTGCGATTTAGTTTCGAACAACCTCTTATATCGAAGGTTAGTCGGTGCCTCATGTTAATGGGTAGCTCATATAGATTTTAACACATTATTAGTATAAGCAACTGAAAAAGAAGAGGTGAGTGAAAGATTCAAGTTAGTTTTCAATAATAGTTGTAATGAGGTTGATGTAGCTTATAGATTCAAGTGACATCAACAACTGGTTGATAATAGACATGACAAAAGTAGTTAAATCAATTGCCCTGGAAAATGCTAACTTTTTCACGTCTCCAACCAATTGCAGCGCATTGTTAAAATTGATGAATGTATGCAGCCTTTTCCTTTTCGATAAGGAAAGAGTAAAAATATGTCAAAGCCTATTAGAAATATCCATTGATTTGCTTTCCTCTAAAATACAATGGTCATTTCTCATAATAAATTGCGCTAGATTGTGCACAAGATCATGCATTTTGAAGATGGTGATCATATCTATTAATAAACTCCTTGTTGGATGAAAATCATTTGATTATGCAATGACTTTTTGGAAGAAGTACTAGGCCGGCTCATTGAAAATCTCATTGTCATTGTCCTCATACTGCTTCCTTTTTTTGGAAAGAAGAAAACCATTTGCCATCCATAACCTAATCAGTTTGTCCTTTTCAATTTGGTAACCTTTCTAAAAAATAGGGTGAAAGGCAAAACATTGCTTCACATGTTTCAGATGATTATAGCTTAACTTCAAATTCCACTTGTTTTGTTCGAATTTCATCATCTCTAATGGAAGACCATCTTCATGTTTCTTCACTTCTCTCAGAATATACAGGGCCTCTTAGGGTTCTCACTACAAGTGCACTGCTTTTGCATTTCTTTAGAAGGTTACTCCCACTTGGCACTAATTTTGGATATTGCATGGCTTGCTTTCTTACACATCTAAATGCTACTATATAAAAAATAGATTGGCAGTGATCATCTGACAAATCCTCCAAAACAATTGGATCGATTATGCTCATCATAGACGTAGGAATTACAAGGCGAGTAGCTACAATAAAGTTATTCACTGTTTCTTTGCATATCAACAATCTTTGGAGTCGGTTCCACTCTAGAACATCTTCGTTCGAAACATCGTCCAATACGATCATGAATCTCTTCTTGCTCAACTCTTTATTGAAGCATATTGCTGCAATTTCTCTTTATTGGAGAGTCTATGATTATACCTAGTTATAAGTTTAATGATCTCATTTAGAAGCCTTATATCATTAAAATCATCAGACATATAACCGCATTTTTGGCTGAAAATGATTTTGCATTTGTTTGTTATTGTAGGCAAGTTTAATTAGCATTGTTTTGCCAATACCTCCCAAGCCCGCAATTGAAATGAGACAAACATTGTCATGGTAAACGATGTTAGAAAATCAAGTAGCTTCCTTTTCTATTCTTTTTTTCCAACTACTTTAGATTTGGTTACCCATGAGTCGCAATGCCTTTCTTTCCTAAACTCATTCTCCAAGGGATGAATTGTCTTTATCGATTGAAATTTATTACTCTTCTTTTAAATCTTTGAGTCTTTCTGTGACATCTTTGACTTTTATGGCTAGTTTGGGATGTTTTGCAATAACAGATATGAGATGGGGCGGTGTGTGTAGCTACGATCCACAATTGAAAAAAATAGATCAATCTCCCAAAAGATTGATCGAATTTAGAGGGATTTATCCACTAGGGCATCCCCACAAGAGGTGCAAACATTATAAGAGATAGCATCTCAAAAAGAACTTCATTGATTTATGTTGAGCATGTATAACAATGAGGTATAATATCCTTATATAGTGGAGTTGATCGACTTCGACTGCAAATTTGGGGAAATGTCCTCTTGGGTCAAAATTAATCATGCAAACTTTTGCTTGCTCTCCAAATCCGCATTTGCATGATATGGCTTGAGAGTTTGATGTGGTTGTTTATTCCATGTAAAAAGGCATTGAATGTGTCACTTCTTTTGATGAACGAATTTAGTTTGGATATATTATCTGACTTGTAAATACTGCAATTGTTGGTTGTCTATCATCTATGTCTTATCACTAAAGATGAAGTCAATGTGGGGGATTTCAACGACTTGTTCTGTATGCGAAACCGCTGGAACAATGGTTTTTACTGTGGATGATGCAGTTAGATTCTTAAGAAGCGGCGGTACAATCAAACCTCCTCATTGTTTGATATTCTCATGAAGCCGATCAAAGTCTTCAACAGCTACTTTTATTTGTTCTTCCTCAACCTTTTGTTGCTCTTGGGAGAGATTGCCTTGACCAATGTTGCTTGTCCTCATGAAATCAGTGTTGCCATGAAATTGATCTTCATTGTCAGCCTTGATGTCTTCTACATGCGCTTTTGGTGTAATCATGTTTGTTACTTTATCTTTCGCCCATAGGTCACTATATTATACCTATGTTTATTTCTACGTTTTATTTTGAATGATATGATTGATTCTACATTTGCATAACATGAATATATTCTTCGATGAAAATATAATTTAAGTCATTTAAATTATTATCATTGTAATCTATTGAAGTTTGATAGTTTAGATGGATAGCCATCACCATCATCATTGAGTGGGGTTGAGTTTTATAGATTATCCATTGATTGATGTCAATTTCTTTTGACTCCTTTACTTTTAGGATTGTTGTTTCATTCAAATGGACATAGATACGGACCCCACATTTAGAATTAAAATTTGTAACTCATGCATCAAATCATCTTAGTCATTCATTTTCAGTTGTCAAAATGTAATTGTTTTGTTATAAAATCCAATAGTGATGTTTTGCAGAAATACTAGTTAGGGTTAATGCTAATTCGATAGTGGTCTAATGTTTATTTGAACCACTCATACTAAACAATTTATTTGAAAAAAAAAATTGTTGCCAATTTGAAATAAATCTAATTGAATCATATGAGAATTATCAAACATAATCTAATGGTCAATATTATTATTTTAAAAAATATATATATAGTAGATGAACTAGTAAAAAAAGTTGCAACTAATAGAGCTTTAATTGCGACAATTTTACTAATAGCCTAATGACAAATAAAATTGGATACATTACTTAGACTATGCAATTATTGCTAGTGTGTTAAGGTTTTTAATAGTTTTATATGATGACAAAGTAACTTGTTTTGTGCATTTTTTTAGAAGTTGTAAAAATATATTGAATTTTTCATTGCCCCAGTCTGTAGCTCAAGTAAAGGAGAGTTAGCATCATGGTATGGAAAAATTAATGCATTTAATAATGTTAGGAAAGAATCATTTCATTTAGCCCTTACCTGGCCCTAGCGTGGCCTTGGCCTCTAAGGGTAGGGTAAGGGCTTCGGTATTGTAGTTTAGCTAAGTAATTTTAGGGCTTTGGATTGACCTAAGCCTAGCCGCATATATGAGAGTAGGATATGATGACAAAGTAACTTGTTTTGTGCATTTTTTTAGAAGTTGTAAAAATATATTGAATTTTTCATTGCCCCAGTCTGTAGCTCAAGTAAAGGAGAGTTAGCATCATGGTATGGAAAAATTAATGCATTTAATAATGTTAGGAAAAAATCATTTCATTTAGCACTTTCCTGGCCCTAGCTTGGCCTTGGCCTTTAAGGGTAGGGTAAGGGCTTCGGTATTGTAGTCTAGCTAAGTAATTTTAGGGCTTTGGATTGACCTAAGCCTAGCCGCATATATGAGAGTAGGGTAAGGGCTTACCTTGGCCTCGACTCGGTTTTGGCCCTTTGACAGCTTTAGGCGCAGCCACAATCCACGATCAAGAAAAATAGACCAATTTCCAGATGGGGTGCAAACACCATAAGAGACAACATTTCAAAGAGAACTTTATTGATTTAAACTAAGCATGCATAACAATGAGGCCTAACCTTCATATATAGAGGAGTTGGCTTGATTCCTAAAAAACAAAACTTGCTAATATTTGAATATCTAAATGCACTATTGGGTTGATGGACTAGGCTCAATAGGTTGGCCAACTTATGGTTTGGCCTACATCATAGTGCTTTCTTTGGAAGAGTGCTCGTGGGGTTCGACATCCTCCACTCATTGCTCTCATGCTTTCCATTAGGTTCTAAGCATAGTATGTTGCATCTTTGATTATTTTTAAAAAGTCTATTTGTCGTTTAGGAAACAATCAAACTTGTTTGACTCCAATGGATCTTCTAGTAAAATTGGCAAGCAGAACTTCTACAAGATTTCATTTAGTAGGATTTTGATTGCTGATCCAATTGCTTACCAATACCTAGACTGAAAGCAACCATATTGGTTCTACTGCCGTTGTAGAGAACACAAGTGGGGAATAAAAAGTTGGAGAAAAGAAGAGGTAGAAAAGACTCGTAGTTGTAGCTAGGAACGCCACCATTGCAAATCCCTTGCCACATGAATGTCTCAACCTTTAGATTTCTCTTTTTTTTTCTCTTTTTTTTTTCTTTATTGTTTGTAATTGCCAAAATCGATTACCCAACAATGGGGTATAAACGGCCAGGACTGAGGAAAGGCACGCACTGCGCGCACATCTGCCACCATGTGCACGGCAAACTGCCCGACGGCCTGACCGGCATAGTTTCGTAGCCTGCATGCTTGGCACAATGTATGAGGGGATGCCAAAATCAATACCCTATAAACAAGGTATAAATGGTCAGGAATGAGGGAAGGCACGCATTGTGCGCACGATCGCCGCCATGTGCATGATGGGTTGCCCAATGGCCCGCACGGCATTGTTCTTTAGCCTACATCGTTCCTTAGCCAACAAGCACTGCACAATGTAAAAGGGGCTGCCTATATCATTCAAGGTGCCTCTAGGAATGATTGTATACTTTGTCACAATTTCTTCATAAAGAGCAGAGGGGTAAGAGATTCTTCCTAGTATTAGATGATGTCTGAATGAAGATGTACGCAGTGGAAGGGGGAGTTGGATTGTTGTGACAACTCGCTCCAGTTATGGATGGCAAATGGTTTTATTTGTTTCTTAAGAAGGATGGAATTGGAGGAAGTTGGAAATCGGATTTTCAATGAGCTGGTCGCCAAATCTTTTTTTAAAGAAGTTAGTATTGAATCAGGTAGTTTTGTTGAAAAAATGAGCCTGCTAATGAATGGAATCTCTCTCTCTTCAAAATGTATGATCTTGTGCACGATCTAGCACAATCTATTATGAAAAACGAATGATGTGTTCTAGCAGAAGACAAATAAATAGATTTTTCTAAAAAGCTTTGCCACATTTCTTTTCGGCTTAGATTACTAGAAATGCTTCATGCCTCCCTATCCAAAGCGGAAAAGCTGTGTACCTTTGTCAATATTGGCAAGCATCTAACCCCTTCATTCGTGGTCCACAACTTTAACGACTAGTGAAAAATTTGGACCTTGAATTTGACGGTGCAATTCATTGAGATTAGTGAAACTTAATTGATTCATTGTAATTTAGGGTGCACATGTGCGTGAATGGTTTGGATGGTTCATAAAGTTGGATCTACTATGCTGTTCATCACCCATTTATGGTGAGAGATACATGCGAATTAATATTTTTATATTTGTGCTTGTATGTGTGTATATATATATATATATGAAATAATCCTATGAGAGTTAGTTCTCATCATTGTTTTGTGAGAACTCTAGGTGGGGCCCATCTATCACCTAATTCAAATCTTGTAATACATAGGGACCCTTTGATAGTCACAAGCCCAAGTCTTCGGTTAAATCCGAATTTACGGGACCGTTTGATCGATTGTGTACAAATCCGAATGGATTGGATTTGTAGGCCATGGATAAAGGGGTTAGGGTTATCAAACTTGATATTTATGGTGGTTCAACATAGATCTTTCCACCACTTGATCTCATTTTCAAATGGGGTCCACTTTGATATTTACAGTGGCCCAACATAGATCTTTCCACCACCTGATCTCATTTATAAAATGGGACCTACAAGTAGGCCTCATGAAAAGTTTTTATTGTAGGTGTGTGAGAATGGTTTTCATAAGACTAAAGCCACATATATGTATGGGTTTTAATCTTATGATAATTGTTCTTCGAATTTACAGGACCGTTTGATCGATTGTGCTCAAATATGAATGGATTGGATTTGTGGGCCATGGATAAAGAGGTTAGGGTTATCAAACTTGATATTTATGGTGGTTCAACATAGATCTTTCCACCAATTGATCTCATTTTCAAATGGGGTCCACTTTGATATTTACGGTGGTCCAACATAGATCTTTTCAGCATGTGATCTCATTTTCAAATGGGACCCACAAGTGAGCCCCATGAAAAGTTCTCATTGTAGGTGTGTGAGAACGGTTTTTATAAGATTAAAGCCACATATATGTATGGGTTTTAATCTTATGATAATTGTTCTCACCAAGTTGGTGAGAACTCCAATCTCCACTGTCAAAGTTTTGTAAAGATATGATGGTGCCCAACCATTATATAAAAAATGAAAGAACCTAGGTCCTGCCCACCTTTTCATTTCCCCCCTTTTTCTGTTCTACAAGCAACTTCCTATCTTTCCTGTTTTGCAACAAAAGAGTAGAATAAACTTGCAGAGAGGCTCCTCCTTCAATTGTCAGGTCACGGCCAAGGCTTCGACTCTCTCTGTGGGCAGATCCTAGGCAATTGCAGAGAGGCTCCTCCTTCCTCTATGCATGAGGCCATGGCCCTCTAGGGAGATCCAAGCCACTTCACGATTAGGTCACGGCCAAGGCTTCCACTCTCTCTGTGGGCAGATCTTAGGCAATTGCAGAGAGGCTCCTCCTTCCTCTATGCATGAGGCCATGGCCCTCTAGGGAGATCCAAGCCACTTCATGATTAGGTCACGGCCTTAGTTCTACTGCAATTTGCAGCTTTTAAAGAAATATGAACTTTGACAAACTCAATGTATCATGAATTACCACGAACAGAGGCAAATAACAATTACTGTTTTTTTCAATAGGATGTCATCTTCTAATTCTAATTGTAGTAAATTGACGCCAAAATGCTTATGAGGGAGATGATTTTTCTTACCCCTCAAACAAGGATGATTTTTCTGACCCCTCATACAAGGACTTTCTCAACCCAATGTAATGCCTTCCTATATTTGCAATTTTTTTGTTGAACTTTTTATTTTAAAGCTGAACCTAACTTCGATGTCTCGGATTTTGACGAGTTCAAGCATCGGTCTTTATATTTATCTTACCGTTTCAAAAGTGCCTTCTTTTTGCCACTACTAATGACTTTGTTCACATTTTTAATTGCTAGCTAGATTAGACAACAAAGATACAAGGATTTGGAATTAGAAAGTGTGGATTCATTCTTACAATATACTCAGAGGTCTCACTTTTTCTTTTCCATACATTTCATACGTTGTGGAACTCGACCATTAGTGTCTTTTGGAGAGCTTACATTCTTGCCTGTCAAATACAAATCCTCCCAAGTAGGCTTTCCTGCCCCAGTAGTATATAAATTTGTGAAGAGAACTTGTATAGATAACATTTTGCATGGATATGGTCTAATTCTTGTGATGTCTATCAAGCTTTCCTCCTGTGAAATGTGCAACTTCCTTGGAGTGATACAGGGATATTCCCATTGACTTGAGTGTGTGCCAAAAGCATCATGCTTAGATAGGGATTCTGTCTTAATTCTCTTCTCAAGCAGAGCAGTGTTTTCCATCGGTGTTGAATAATATTTTGTTGGAATGCAGGCACCTCTTTATGATGTATACATTTCTTCATAGACATCTTTTTCTAACAGATTAACTTGGTTTTGTAGGTATTCAATGGATGTGGAGGATGGATTCTTGTGTGGGATATGAAGGACATTTATATTTTTTATTTTGTTTTCTTGAGATACTTTAATAGGGTTTCTGATTGTTGTTAGGGTTTTTAGCTTTGTATTTTTGACATGGCACAGGTCCAAACCTAACTGCAGCCCCCACTCTCCAGTCTGAATGGCTCGGTGATCGTCGGCTCTAACCAGTTCGCTTTATGTCAGTGATCTTGAGCCGAACGTCACGGAGTTGCACCTTTATGATCTATTCAGCCAGGTTGTGTCTATGCACATTTGCAGAGTATACAATACCAGCAGCTCCCTCGGATATGCCTAAGTCAATTACAGGAACAAGCAGACTGGTTAGTCTGTTTATTTTTAATCTGCTGTATGTTTTATTCAGTTTAGTGGATTTAGATGATGGGGAAGTTTTTGTTGTTTGTATGATGATGATTTATTTTGTGTAGAAGATGTCTCTAAATGATAGATTGAGGGCGGAGTTCATCCAAGAAAACGTCCTAGATCATGGTTGGTTTTTTTTTGTGCATGTTGATCCTCATCCATGGGTGCCCACTTTAATGCTGTACATTCTCCTCTTGATCTCATTTTTGCCTGTTTTGCTCGTAATTCTACTATTCTGAATACCGTGTTGATATTTAACAGTTTTATTCGTTTTTGTTCTTGATCTAAATTTAGATTGTGGTGGAACAATGTTAGTTCGCCTTTGGATGTCGTTTGCTTAAATGAATGATAGCAATGGCATAATTTTGTTCTTTTTTATCTGAATTTCAAATTTTGTGGGACTTTTCTTTTAATGGATTTTTTAAAAATTGTTTAGTGTTTACGTGAAAATCTCATAGTAAAGATGTTTGATTCGATTTCTAATTCAATATTCTTTTTCCTGTGGATGTTGATGTACTGAATTTAGTGCTTCTTCTTTTCTTGGGAATTTAATTTACAAGGATGATGGTGGATAAGTTGACTTAATGTAGGTCATGGTTTTAAGTTCATTAAACTATAGATTGGTTTCGATTGTACTAGTTTTTAACCCTAGCACATTGTTGACAAGCTTACTTTTATTTTGATTAAGGGCACCTTTGTGTAAGGGTGCTTGCAGAGAAAGCAGAAGTTTCGTTTACATGGGTATCCATTTTTTGGTCTTTCAGGTGTGGTTTGACCCCTCATCACTCACTGTCATCTTCTCTGCTTGATTTGTCTGATTCAGAAGTGCCTCTGCATTGGCTGCGAATGAGTTGATGTCGATGATATTTTGGCTTGAGTTACTGGGTAGTGGGCATGGAAGAAACTTGCTCCAAAAGAAACAATGAATTTTCTAGTTTCAGAGAGAATGGAGTGCTTTATTCAGTGTGCAAGGAAAGCAGTAATTTATGCTTTTCTATTTCAGGGATGTATCGAACAACAGCTTGACAGATTTTCTCATAGAACTACCATCCCTAAGAATCTTGTAAGCTGTAATCTTTGCTAATTCAACTAGTTGGATATTTCCAGCACTTTTTCGTATTAGTTTCCAAAGGTTCTTAGGCTGTTCACTTTTTGAATTGAATGCGGGTTAACAAGAAACTTATTTTCAGACGATATACAAGAACAAACAGAAAAATGTTTTGTTTTACCATCTTCAGCATGAAACTTGGTTCCCTATGAAATGTTTTTTGTTCGGTGGAGTCTCGTTATTACTGGCTTCCATAGTTTTTTTTTTTCCAATGTCTTTGCTTCATATCAAATTCCCCAACGCCACCAACTGCAGTCTTCAGTAATCCCTGGCGGTGTTGGGGCAACTCGATAGGTAATCCTTCCCTCCCGTCCCTCTCATTATTTGTTTTTTTTTTTTTGTCAAAAATCCCAAGATTCTTTTTTAAATAACCCATTAAACCATCCTGCATGTAGTAATTAAAAAAATAAAATAAAACAAAACCAAATATTAGGAAAAACAATGGCTAATTTATCAGATCATCACATCAGTCTTGCTAAAGCTTTGGTGGGTCAGCACCAGGAAGCTCGTTCTTCATGCTAGTCTCCAACGTTGTGTTGGACCAAAATATTTTTCAAAATCCCAAAAAATTTGCTCGTCTGCTGTAGTTGTGGAATGGTAGGCAGTTTATAAATCACGTGCATCAAAGAATGCCTTAATTTAGGATCTAATTACGATTGTCTTTTGCTTTGTTCAAGTAAGTTTCTTTTCTTTTGGACTCTATTCTTCTTATTCAACTTATCTGCAAAGCAGTGGAGGAAGCAAAGGATCTGTAACTGTAAAGTCATCTTGATATTGTAAGCAAAGAACCATAATTTACAGTTGCTTTTTTTAATGGTATATTTATGGATGCGTGGGTCTTATTTGCTCCATACCATTGATCTAACCACCCACTATCTATAAACATTTAATGCTTCAAATATTTTTCTGATATGGGACGATGGTAATAGTTCATTATGCCATTTATAAATGTTTTCTGATCTGTCGAGCACATTCTTCGTATTGAAAAGCATTCAGTGCAAATTCTTGGATTATAATCATCCATTTGGTAGAAGCACGTTGGTGACCTCTACCAAGTACTCAGTGGAGCTTTTGATGAGAAGCCTTCTGGAAGCCCAATCTACCTGATGCTAACATCGAGTTTGGTTACTTTTAGACAAGGCTTTTACCCCTCAAATTATTTGTTCATTTGTGACCCGTGTGAATTAAGAGTCCGTAGCGTTGCCTGCTGTGTTTTTTATTTTATGCATGTTTCTTATTTTTCTTTACTGAGAGTAAGAGGTAGGAGGAAGGAAGAGAACAAGGAGAAGAACATTGAGAAGATGAAAGCCCTCTCCCATATGGGCACTCTCTCTCGGCCATGGGTTATCCCAAGGCTCGTATGTAGATATTGATTTCAGTAATGGCATTGAGGCATAATCTCTTTTTACAAACCTTCTATTCTCTGCTTCAGTAAAAAAAAATGATATGGGTTTTCTCTACAGCTAGAAGAGAATATCAACATCAGAAGATTAATTAAGGAAAGTAGTGTTCTTGAAAGGCTGCAGATCCAATTATATATATATATATATATATTAATGCAAACCCAACAGGGGGCTGTGGGGGTGCTAGCACCATATTAATATCCTTGTAAATAAGTACTACAAAATTTCATAGAGAGCTTTGGCCCACTACACCTCTCAAACCAACGAATCTCCTTCCTAATCCTAATCCTAATCCTAACGATTTCTTTCTTAGACACACGATTCAAATACGTAATCTCTAATATTTAATAAAGATGAAGATAACAAACAACCTTTGAACCCATTCTTTTCAAATTTTTTATCAACCCAATTTTAAAATTCAAACAACCTTTTATCTCTACTGCTTTGCATCGAAAAACTATGACCACTCTAATCCACTTGTGCATATAAATGCAAACAGTGCAACTATTCGCATGTGTACTTAGTTGGATGGAGTGGTTTTGCATTCATCCTCATAATTTCAAGATTTGCACACACAAGCAATCTCTGGTCCAAAAAAGTGAACACGCCGTTACGTGATCTATAATCCTTTTTCCCTTTATATATATATAGTGAAGTTCTAAGAACCAAGCCTGTGGAGGTCCCATATTAGCATACCTTATTTTTCTTTTTTTTTTTGGAGCACCTCCCAATTCTCCCAACTATTCATCCTTTTTCGATCTCTTTTCTTATCAATCCTCTACGTTCAAAATAACTTTCCTTCTTTTTCGAGCTCTATTTTATCACTGATCTTGCTGTGAATCTTCCTACGGATCTTTCAAATCAAACGCTTATCATAGTAGCTAAGGGTTTCTGCTCAGATCTGCGAACTCCTTTTAAGGGTTTCTGCTCCGATCTGCGGACTCCTGCAAACTCGATCCTCGCCAACTGCTTTGCTCAGATAAGATCTGAAGAATAAGCCGTCGTCAGACTCGAACACGCCAACTCAAGTTATTGAGTGGACATGCATTTCGATTTTTCATTATGCCACGTTCCTCTCCCTCTCCCTTCCTCTCTCTGTCTCTCTTCCTCCCCCCAGTCTTCGCAGGTGGTGGTTCTTAGGTTTGAATTTGACATGAGAATCAGAGGATTCCGATTTCCGGAGTCAGGGAAGAAGAGAAAGAGGTTAAAAAAATTGTTGCTGGTTCCATTTTCTAAGGAAGAGTAAGAGGGCTGCCGAGGTTGTGTGATCAAAGAAACCAGAAGGCTCGGTTGGGTTACTGGTGCTGATTGGAGAAGAAGAGAGGAAGGTCTACGCTCTCGGAGTTGCAGAGGTGCCTGGGTTCCACTGCAGGTTTCATAGTTCCTGGATTCAGTAAAAGAGAACAGAGGTTCTCGGATTGCGGTGAGATCTCGAAGAAGTGTTCGGCCTTATGTTCTGTTAAAATCTTCCGTTCGAGTTTCTAGAAACAGAGAAAGAGTTTGGTTTTGATCTCTGGTGGGGCCACATGATCAGTTGCTTGGAGAATAAACAAACCAACTGGTCCCTGGTTACAGTTGGAGAGAACAGAGAGGTCTGGGCTCGTCCCTGTTGTCAGATTGTCGTCGCCGTTTGCGCTAACCCATCCTCGCCTCCTTCTTCTAGTCGTCATTGCCTCCTTTCCGTGGCCATTGAAGAGGACCAAAGCTCTTCTGCTTCTAGGTTGCAGAACCCTTCTTCGAAGGGAAAAGGAAGACGACGTCTTCGGCCTGGTCCGTCGGGCCACGTCAGTTCGGATCAGATCAAACCGAACACCTGTTCATTAGCCCAGTTACTGCTGCAGGCCAGTTTGGGTTCAAGTCAAGTTGGACCTAACCCGTGTGCATCGCCAAGTTCGCCAAGCAGCAGTGCAGTGCTGACATCATCCTGACGTAATCGGTGACATCAGCAGAAGGTCACATGACCGGGTAGACAGCTGAAACTTGTTTCATCGTTATTTTGATCATCATATGTCTGATTGGAGGTCCATTTACACCTACTTACTCATTTTGAACATATCTACGTCGTGTAAGAGAAAGATCGGTTGTTTGATAGCTAATGGGAAAGCTTGACTAATCGGAGAGTGAAAAATAATTTCTACACTATCGGAGCCATTCGGAGTCAGATTTTAGAGCCGTTTCTTCCAACGTACTCGTGGTAACGAGATCTTTACAATGGTGTGAAATCAAAGCAGCTTGAAGCCTGTTGTGTGAGTGGTTTGAATATCAGTTGAATTTATCAATGGATTCCTCGTGGCCTTCACTCGGACTTTGTGAAGAAGAACAAGTTGTCGCCATCAGACTTTGTGAGCTCGATCGCAGCAAATCTGCGAACAGGCTGTCGCCAAGAACCCTCCGTCGTTGGTGACATTGACTTGATCTGTGAACTCTCTCAGATTGGATGTGAAGAAGAAGAACCGGCTGGTGTTTCTGCTCATGGCATCGAGTCGGACTCCAAATCGACCAAAGGTATGTTCTTCCAATTCCAAATGGCATTTTGAAGATCCAAGATGTTTCTTTTTCTTTTCTATCACCTATGTTTTAAGAATTGTAAAATGTCAGTTGTATTTCATTGAAGCCAATCCTAGATTAATGTTACAAGGTTTTGCTAATGAGTTTTTTGTCTTGGGTTTTGCACATATTGAGTGGGGCCGGTGTTCTCTCTATTGCACAGTGTGAAGATCACATATCTGATGAATTTAATTAATTTTCTTTTAGTTTATCTTGAAATATGTTTGAGATAGATTATTAATTTCTTTTTCTGTGATCTAAGTTTATAATGTATCATTGATTTTTTATAGTCTAAAAAACATGTATTTTTTATCAAGGTCATGAATCAAAGTGAAAAATCATTGGTAAATCTAGGCAAATAAGGCTTGATACTCTTGTTTTGGAGATTTTTTTTTAGTATTTTCTGTTATTAATTGGTTTGAATATCTTTTTTTCTCCATTGTTATTAATATTTTATATACTTTCTTTGCCATTCTTAATGACATAAGAATTTATAGATTTTCTCCTTTTTCCAGTTTACTTTGGGCAATTGCAACATTTCCTTTTGTTTTCTTATTTTCATTTATAGAACAATGTAAGTTATTTATACCTTTCAAATTAAATAATAATATTATAATTTGGTCATTTTATTTTGCTAAATTGTTCTATTTTTTTATTTATATTTTTGCAACCAAGTACTTCATCTCGATAATCAAAGGCTCAACATGCTATATCAACTGCTAATGTTGTGCAAATTTGATAAATTTATTTGATGCATTTTCTTTTAGATCAATTGAGTTTTTATTTAAATAATATCAATTATTCCATCATGGATGTTATTAATAAAGGTAAAGAATTTTACAACCCTCTCTCCTACTTATCTCTCGATTGCTTATCTCAAACATCTATTCTGAAGTACATTTTAACCTATATTGTGAGATTTATTTATTTTTAAAATAAGTATTTTTTATTCGTGTAGGTCTGAATTTCTGTATTTTTTTAGGGCATGGGCTTAGCACGGGCTTTTGTTGCTAACTTGCTTTTAAAGGCATAAGGTGGTCAAGATAAATGCTTGATCTATGTGTCTTAAGAGATGTGGTGTCTTTGGATCAGTTATTGTTTCATTGTTAATTTGTTCTATAAATGTGGAACATTGTATTCTTGTGGTTTGACTTCAATTGGGTCTTGCCAAACACCTTCACTTGTCAGTTGGAGGCTTGACAAATGGTTGGGCTCCTAAAAGGAGCATTATCATGCTGAAGGCTTCCTTTGTAGTTGTTATTCCGAAAAGAAAGGATAGGCAATGCATCGGCAAGGTAATAATTATTTCTTCTAACCTCATAGGGAATCCATTCTTTTCCAATTTCTGGATATTTCCGTATTGACCTATCATCAATATCATGAGCTGGCATGGAATTGCCTTTTCCTCGCCATCTGTGCACGCCTTTTCTTCTTTGTGGTCTCTTCCTCACCTGCCTTGCTAAACTGTTAACTTAGATGGCAGTGCTACTGGAAATCCAAGGGTAACATTTGCAAAAGGCATTGCTTTGGATGATGGAACTTCAAACTCTATATCTAATTCCTGCCAAGATGGTTTGTTTGTTCGGTTAATGGATAAACTGAAGGAACGTGCAATTTTTTTAATAATGTTTCAATAAATTTTGTATTTTAATATTTTCTCATATTTTGAGCCCGGATTTAACACGGCCTTTGTTGCTAGTTGACTATTATAGGAAAAGATGGAATTTGTTTAAGAGTCTTTATTCGATAAATTTAATCTGTACAATTGTAAATTTTTATCAAATGTTTATGTGAAACTTTGAGATGCCAAATGCGTACAACTTATGTTTGATGAATATCAGTAGATGTCACGTCTTTGGTCTATATGGATGGTGTCTAAATTAAATCTCGGTTCTTGATGGTTCAAGTGGTGTATTTAACCAGGGTGTTAAACCAGCTGCCTTGAAAAATTATATGCAAAGATGTACGATTAATGATGTTTCAGTCTGATTATTGGATGTATGCAAGAGCATGAATGTGGCTGTGGAGAGGATGAATTGAATCTACAGGAGCACTATGGGTTGTTGTAGCCTTCTTCTATTTAAGCACGTATTAGAGGTTACTAGAGCACTTCATGTTGCAACAGTTTGCCCTTAAATGTGTTGGGCTGAAGCAGATTCAATTGCAGGAGATGAATTTAGTACAAGTTCTTTTTACTTTGATAACTCAACTGACCCTAACAAAAATGTATGTATAGTTTCATGCTCTCATTTTAGTGGTTTCATCCCCATCATCGTCCAATTTTCCAATCTAAATCTAACACCATTTAACAAACTTCCGAGACACTCTTAAAACTGCACACTCCAAATTTTTTTTTGGCTGTCTTCGCCTAATGGCCGGAAGTGGAAATAACGGGGCCGCCCACCAGGTTGGGAGTGGTTGCCCTATCCACAAGGACAACCTGAGATTCTCATTTAACAGCATACTCCATTTAACAATGCCCATTCAACTACTTAGGTCTTCTTCTTCAAGATACCATTTAACAACCAAAATGCACAATGCCAGAGTTACGCAGAACATCGGGCTGTATTTACTGCATTCCACATTTAAATTGAAAGCCAATGCAAGACCAATTTTTCATTTGTAAACTAATTCACTAATGTGCACAAGAATGACAAAAGGCAATGCTAATTATCCTGTATTCCAATCACTGCATGTTAAATGACAAATTGAATACCACCTGTTGATAAGACAGAAAATTCTAATAACAGCATAATGAAACAACCGTCAACCATTAGTTTTGAAAACAAGTTACTTAGCATTGATCCAAAAGTGACAGGAGATAGATGCAATTTACAGAGAAATGCAATTACCATGTGTTTGGAGACAGGTAAGAAGCATGGAATCATTGGATTCCTCTCGTTCTTTATAAATTACATTACGTAGAATGCTTTGTGCATATCACTTTGGAGCTATTACATACAAAAGCTGTAAAAAAAAATGAAAATGCTTCTATGCCGGTTCATTGTCTCTGTTCAGTTCAGATGTTAGATGTCCCATCTGCTTAGAAAGGAAAGCCAAATTTTGAAGTGTTTCAGATGGAGGTTTTTTTTTTGCTTCAAATTGCAATCAGCTATCAACTGGTTCTAGAATATCTGGTCCATTTTCTCCATTGTTTATCTACATATGATTGGACAAAAGAAGTTGCTCCAACTCATCATTAGATATTTCCATGAAGACAAATGCCCCATCAGCTTCCGAAGAATGGACACCTACCTGGTCGGCAATGACACGTCAATTCGTAGAGATGCCAAACCAACAGTTTCAAACTAATCACTCGCTCCATGAAACGAAGGAACAGGAGCCGGCAATAAATTTGAATCCAACATTGGCGAGATCAAGGGCTTTTAGGTCTCATTTTTAAGAGGTTCATATTTCACAATCTGCCCACAGGCTGAGCATCCTCGATGCCCTCTTCCAGTGCAGGAAGTCAGCTTTTTCTTGCTTGCGTCACTAAGAAGCCTGTCATTCTGTTGCAACAGTTGAGCCAAAAAACCCAAAAAAAAAATAACAAAAAAAAAAAAATACAATCTTTAAATCCAGAAAAGTGAAAAAATGATGCCAAGTCAACCTTTACATCACACTTGAGTTATTTGTTGCCAAAATCATTTATAGGTAAACAGAGTTACAGATAATTACGATTTCCACTAAATGGTCTGTACTGGTTCTTGCTCTTCCCTAGAAGTATCATATCATACTGCTTCTCTGGAGACCCTTTATATATATATA
Organism: Sextonia rubra; assembly: GCA_037013555.1. Taxonomy (NCBI): domain Eukaryota; kingdom Viridiplantae; phylum Streptophyta; class Magnoliopsida; order Laurales; family Lauraceae; genus Sextonia; species Sextonia rubra. The sequence continues at coordinate 132,899,396 of JASUAD010000001.1, forward strand.
TATATATAGTATCATATCATGCTGCTTCTCTGGGTACCCTTAATACATGCATATCTATATCTCTCTCTCTATATATATATATAGAGAGAGAGAGAGAGGCCTAAGTTTTTACCTCAGTTTTCCTAGCTCCCATTGGTGTATAGAAAATATCAGTTCAAACTTTCTATGCATCATTTGGGGTTGAAAGAGAATGAATGAATAAAAATTAAGAGAATGAATGAATAAAAATTAAGTTTTCTTGAAATTGTACAAGTGCCATCTTTCTATTGTTTGAGATAGACTGATGCTGCTAGACTGGATTATGATGAAATGAAGTTAGTAGTTTTTTCCCCACGAGGATCCTGGATCATCAAATAAAGAGAGGGATTTTCCCATTCTTTCAAAAAAATAAAAGGGCCAAAAGGCTCTATTCAGATTTTAGAGTATAGGTGGGCCACTGGGTCCCATTTAACATGACAGAGTTAAAGACAATTACACCTGCAGTCAAAGTAACGACAGAGCAATCAAATTCCTAGTAATTCAATTACATGAAATAAACCGGACCTAAAGGATTTTTAAAGCAAATGTTAATTGACTAAGACAGGGAATTTGAGTACACATGAAATAAACAGAACGCAAAGGACTTTTAGAGCACATGTTACTTGACTAAGACAGAAGATATCCATGAGAAAAGGACACCACTTTGACTGGAAAAAGTGGCACATAATGACCAACCATTAATGTTCATTTTTCAAACGTTAAAAAAAAAAAAAGGGTGAGAGAAGAAGGTATGAATCGTACAAAAAAATCCACAAAGCTCTACCCTCCTTTGGTTAGATCCCATGCCAAATCATTTTGTTATGGACCTAACCAATATGCCAAAACCCTAGGACTGATGAAATGCGTTGAATTAGGTTTTATAACTATTTACGATTGGACCACATTTCAATTTTTTTTATTTTTTTTCTTGATTAATCTATATTTTCATTTCTGTATTCCTTACCATTCTAATTGGCTCTGGACTAAAGCACCCCCTTACACATGTAGAAACCATTCAGAATTTTTTCCAATAGAAAGAGAGTGAACAAATAATGAGGATGTGAAATAATAAAACTCCACGAAATAACTCATCAAACACAGGACTATAAAAAAAAGTAACCCATGCATAAACATACAGAAGCACACAAGAGAATAAGCAGAGCTGGTTATTCAATCAGAACATCTGTAGCAACCTGTTTGATTTAATCAGGAATACCCCCCTAAGATGGATTTAAACCCTCCAATCCCTGAAGATTTTAGAAAGGAGAAATCCAAAACATGCCAAATCAGATCCCAACTCTCATCAAATCAATATGTTATAGAATATTTACTCAAATTCCATTGAATAAAAGCACATAGAGATAAAGGCCAAACCCTATCCATAGGTTTTTCAATTTCTACTTCTAATAGAAAACTTTAAACATCAGTTTCATTGCTTGTATGGAAGTTTAGAAACTAGTGAAGAGTAAATAGATCCCCAGCACCTAAAGAAATATTCATGAGGAAGAGAAGAGAATCCAAAAAGTGAAAAGAAAAGATCTGGCAGAGAAAGAAAATCAATGAAATTCTATATAAAAAAAAAAAGGACACGTCACTTTGGGCAATGGAAACACTAGTAGCGAAGAGTCAGAAGAGATCATGGAAAGAAGAATCGTCAAAATTTGTAGAGAGTGGATGCTTGCTTTGGTCTAGTAGAGAAGGAAACCCTACCAGGTGATACTTTTTCATTCCCTTCCATGTTCTGGAGGAATAATACATTATATAGGGGGCTCGATTTGCTGCAGAAACGAAAGTCCAAATCCCCTTCACCATAGGAAATGAAAATCCTTGCACCCAGAGGAAAAATAAGATGGTAGATGCAAGGCAATTCCACGGATTTGGTACATACCAAACCGCAGAAAATGACTCTTCAGCATAGAACAATTAAGTTTTCAGTGAATAATGTCAAAATAACATGTCCGAGATGAATGATATATAAAGATTAGGATGGATGCAAATGGTGCTTTATATCACATGAGAAATGGAGAAAACAACATCAAGACTGCATAGAACAAGCACATCCTTGCAATTTACATACAAAAATACTGAAATTTCACAGGTCAATCTTAACCATTCCTAACACAAGTGTTCTTTGAACAGTTTATACAGTTATTTCTCTATGAGTCCAAGCCTCTTCTATACAACTGATTCGTTTATTCAAAATTACATAAAAGCAATGGACAAATTCAGCACAAATTCCTATATTCTTTTATCCTTTTTGTTTCACACTAGAAATATGAAAGGCAAGGAACTCATCATAAAACTTCAAAATCAACAAGATAGTGATGGGTATTTCATAGAAAAAGAAAAAAAAACAAATAAACAAAAACAAAAAGAATAGAATTATCTCATGTGAATCAGTTGACTAGAAGAAAGAAAAAAATTCACACATTTTCTAGGAGATTGTCTATTGCCCTTATCTTTCTTCATGCATGATGTACTTAAGTAGGTATGCTTGAAACTAAAATCTATACCTAAGCTTGCACAAATTGGTTGAAATCTTCCTATATATAAATCTACCACACTCATCCCCCTTTATGTGCAATACCTCAGTAGACAGAAGTTGCATGAGACAAATAATAGATGCAAGAAAATATATATATATATATACACACATATAGATAAAAGTAGAAAGACTAACTATCAATCTCTAGGACAACAAGTTTGTCCTCCTTTCTCTAACTCCCAAGTAGTTTACTTTAACAAAAGTGATGTGTTATATTCGCAAGTGTCATTGTCATACTGTTTTTTTAATATAAGACATTTAAAAGATTGATAAGCATTTGAGTGTAATAAGCATATTCTTGCCATCCAAGGGCAATTTTCAATTGATGGATCTCTAAGTGACGTTAGACTTCCAGACATTTATAATAGATTATTCAAGCTTGGACAACTCATTAATTTAAAAACTTAAAAGCTGATAAGGAAAAATAACTCATTCAACTTGTTGCATCTCTTTATTTTTCAACTTTTGAATTTCAATAAATGTGAAAAATATCTCTACTTAAAAAACTAATGTACCAAAAAATAATAGATCCGCTGTTCCTGAATTCTCACATGAAAATGGCAAAAGGTCAGACTTCATTGGGCTCAAACATTTTAAATTAGTGAGGCTTTACAATTATATATATACTTTAAGTCCCATCTCTAATTTTCAATAATTGTAGTATCCCTTCCCTTCATGCAGGGGAGTTAGTATTCAAATTTTCAAAAAATGTCAGGCATATTAAGGCATATTAAAACAGTTAACATTAGATAATTGCAAGTTTTCAACCTAATAAGCTTAATGAATACCAACTTACTCTTCCCCTGATCATATTTTCAATTTTTCTAAACCACATAAAATAAATTTTTCTAATGATCCAAATCCTATTAAAACCTCATTGCTATAAAACTCATTAACAATGTTACTTTCCAAGTAAAATAAAAATTAATGGATTAAAGAAAGTGAAACACATTGCTAATGACTTTTACGACAACAAAATCTCAATATCATAAGAAAACTTACTATATGTGGCATGAAAAAATTAAAAACAAGATCACGATAAAAGAGTGGGCTGGTATTTCTTAGGCTTATCAGGTTGAAAATTTGCAATTATTTTGTATTTACGGATACAACATGCCTTGCATATTTTGAAGATCTAATACTAACCCATCTATACGTAAATGAGTGTTACAATTATTGAACATCAGCGATTGTATCAGACTTCAAGTACAAATAAAATTGCAAAACTTCACCAATTTAAAGTGTTCAAGCCTAATGAAATGCGATCTTATGTTATTACCACAAAAAGATGAGATGAAACTAGGAATTGATTTCTTAATACACTAATCTTTTTAAGTAAAAGGCTCTGTCACATCTCTTGGGATTCAAAAGTAAAAAATAAAAGAATGTCGAGAACTTCCATAATAAGCTATGTTTCTTTACTAACATCCAAATTCTTAAATTAATGAGTTGACATAAGTTTAAATAAACAAATTTAAAAGTCTAACAGACAAATTTGAAAGTCTAACGTCAGTTACAAATTTATCATAGCCCTTAAGGTCCTCACCACACTCAAATATTTATTAATCTTTTAAGTCTTCTGTATTAAAAAAAAAAAAAAAAAAAGACAAGGATAAGAAAGGCTCTTGGGAGATGAGTTCTATATTAAAAAAACAAGGATAAGAAAGACCCTTGGGAGAGGGCTGGCAGAATATACAACACATCTCTTATGTCACCTCTCCTTCCTAAACTCTCTTCAGTGATGAATTGCCTTTATCAACTCAAATTTCACACTCGTCTTTAATAGCTTTAAGCCTATCATTGAGCACTTCTGAGTTTCAAGGCCATTTTGCATGATATAAAATGGAGGGATTGAGAGTACGTTTCTATGATGTTCGATGTCATACTCTTCCTATAGGTCATAGGTCCTCAACATCTTGAACCCTTTCCGGCAATTCCATCACATTTGGATATCTTACCGGGGACCTACTGCTATTTAGATGAAATCACAAACTTCCCTTCAGTTGATCAACCAATAAATCTGAACCGTAGGACATGGACTTCTCCCATACTTATCGAGGCATTATACAGCATCCATTTTTTTTTCTTCTCCAAACTTTACAAGGCACTGCAAGAAAGATATAAGCCCTCACGGTTAAAACATCAAGCTTATTGGATGATATGGTTTAAAATATCGGCCCCGTCCGAACCGCTACCGAGATACCGGTATGGGTATCATAGCAGTCCGTATCACAAAAATATCGATTCAAGGTCGTTACAGCCATTACGACCAAAAGTCCAAAAAAGAAAAATAGGGGAGAGAGGTGGTACCTGGAATCCCAACCTCCACCGCCAAACGCCGCCTGGTGGTGTGCTGAACCACAACTTGTTGCCGCTGCAAACACTCCTGAACCGGCTGCAACCACCTCCAGCGGCCCAAATCACCCGGTTTTTCACTTCCCCAACTGTTTCCTCTCTCTCTCTCTCTGGGATGTAGAAACAACAGTAGAGACCCATTTATCCTCATGCCCTGCCGTGGAAAGGAAAGAAGAGAGTTGGATTGAAAGACAAGTGCGCCTACAAGGAAATGGCTTGGGCAGCACGCGTGGCTTCTCCATGCGCGTGATGAGTGACGGTGCGGTGTGACTGTTTGCTGCAAAGGGGAGCAGCGAGTGGTCTTGTCCTACAAGGGAGGCCAAATTCGAGAGAGGCATAGGTGCAGGTGGGAGATCTGCAAGATCTGCAAAGCTGGGAAGACATTGAAGTAGATGACAGATTGACAGCTCCTGCTGAGGAGTAAATCGATTGGACAGGAGCGGTGGCTTGTGGGAAGGGTCAGAACTTAGCAACGGCACTGTGGATCCGGGTACCTCGGGCCGCTTGGACGGGTCTGGCAAAGTGGTCCTAGCTACGGGAGGTCTGGCTGGATTGTAGTAATTGCAGGCAGGGTTATCAATTGGGCTCTTTGAATACTTTTTCAATTGTTTGTGGGTCCCAATTGTTTCATTTCAATGGATGGATTGTTATTTTTTAAAATTATAATCCTCAATGTACTTAAATAAATTTAGATTATTATAAAGATGGTCCCCTATTAACAACTGCTCTTAACAAATTTTATGAATATAAGAGTTGAAGCCCCTATTACTTTGATCACATATTAAGAAATGTAAATATATTAATCAAACTTAAAAAATATGTGAATAAAATATTAAAGATTTGAATTAAGCATATTATTTTTTTTTCTTTGACTTATACCATTTTAATAAATCAACTTATGAAACATAAAAAACCACACACATTAATGCCCCCTTCTAGAATGGGCCTTAACAAAATTTCACTAATCAAAATTGAAGTGAGAAATTTAACTATGTTTGAGGCCTCAAAGTTTCCTTGATGACGGAAAAAAATTGCATAGTTTCATATAAGATAGCAATACAAGTTTTTATAATTTAGAGGGATCGATATTTTGGTCTATAGTTGTTATTAACGAAAAAAATTATTGCTTTCCAACATTTTGTAATATTTTAGTCTTTTCTTTTAAATATTTTTTACAAGTTTTTAGGTCTAGAAAACTCACACCGACCTCGACGAACAACAAATTATGACCAATATTGTATCAGTTTTTGGAGTCGGCTAATATTACAACCTATATCGTATCGGTTTTTTGGAGTTGGCTGATACCGCGATTGATGCTGTAATTTTAAACCAAGGCAATTGTAGACAATAGCAAGAACAAAATAAAGAAAGCAGAATGCCTGATTGCATGAAGGAAAGATACTGTTATAGGGAGGGAAAAAAACACAAACTTTGTAACAAAAATAAAAGAATTAAAAGAAAAATGGGAGAGTGAATGCCTGATTGCATGAAGGAAAGATACTGTTATAGGGAGGGAAAAAAACACAAACTTTGTAACAAAAAGAAAAGAATTAAAAGAAAAATGGGAGAGTGATGGGAGAAGGGAGGGAAACACTTGTAGCCGTGGAAGATATGGTTGCCCCCAGGCAGGAAACCCTCCTCCCTTCCCCTATCCCTTTTCCCTCTCCTGTCTTCTAGATTCATCAATCCCATCTCCCAAACACAGAGTAAAATCCCCTTTTGCATCCACAAGCATAGAAGTAACTTTTGCACTTTGCCACTCCATTTGGCTCCAAAATAGGTCTACTTTTGGAGAATCTAATGGGCTCAAAATTATTACCTCTCTACTATGTGGGCCTTGAACAAATTTCACCATAATAGGATTGACCCACTATAGGATTGGTCAGTTTATCAATTTAAAAAAAAAAAGAAACAAGTGCACATCTCTTAATCATATGAGATTTGTCTAAGTCCAAACAAAAGGTGGGCGGTTCCTTTGAGTGGTCTAAATTTTTTTGTAGATGGCCTCACTACTCAAAAACGAATGCTCTAGTCTCAATGGGTCCCAACCAAATTCCAAATCTTGCTCAAGTGAGAGTTTGCACATTTCATAAACTTTTTAATCATTGTAAAAAATATTAATTAAAAATTTTAATGTGGTCAATTTAACAATGGGCTTAGTCCTAGTGAAGTGCTTGTAGATGGCTAGATCATAAAGTTGTATGTATGATAGACTAATGATTCTAACCATACAGCATAACTAATTCAATTATGGGCCCAATCCAACTTGAGTGCTTTTTTTTTTTTACAAATCTAATTTAGTAGGTATCATTTAAAAAAAAATGTTAGTCTCTCTCTCTCTCCTCATCGTGTGAATGGTCTAGCCTCGGGCCTATCTTTAGCCCCACTGTGAATGGCCTCGTCTTGGGTATCGCTGTTCAATGGCCTTTTAGTTATCACACCACATGCATTTTGTCAAAGAAGAGTTTGACAAATCATTTTTTTAAGGGATTTTAGCAGTAAAAAATTACTATGAATTGTTAAATATAGTATTGACCAAAACTATATTCCAGTACTATACATGTGATCCTAGTTTTTCTTTTTAATAATGCTAGCTGCACTTTCATCTCACAACTCATCTTACAACTATTCTATGTGGCAGGTCTAACTTATTTATTTTATTTTTAACATTGTTGAGATAAGAGAAAGGAAAACTGGCACATAAGACGGTTGTAAGATGAGTTGTAAAATGAAGAGTGTGTCTAACATTATTGTTTTCTTCTTAATTCTACCATTTTGTGCGATATTTTACAAACTGAACGTAAATATACAAACACATCATTTTCCTTCTCATATTTTCCTTTATTTCCACCTCCTTAAATCCCAAACCTCCATTTTTTTTTCATGCGACCTTCTCCGTTTCTACAACTTTCTTCATCGTTAAAGAAGGTTATCAAGATGGTTTTTCCATTGCTCTTCTATTTCTCCAAAAGGTTTCTCCACTACGTTTCTTCTTTTTGTTTTTTTTTTCTTTCCATTTGTTCATTTCCCCGTTGTGATAATTTTACTTCAAGGACAAGGGATTGTGGAATTTTGTGGTCTATGGGCCCTTGTCTATTGCACAGTTACTTTGCTAGTTCATAAAAAAAAAAAAAAAAGAAATTTCGAAGAACTTCAGTGCATTCTTAGGCACAACAACTGTGACTTTGATTAATTCTTCCTTAGTCAAGACTTTTTCTTATTGAGAAGAAAAACATGAAATAAGAAATCAAAATAAACAACTCATAACTGCACCAAATTTAGAAGTGTAAATCAGTACTTCTGTTGCAATATTGCACAGTTACTTTGCTAATTCATCAAAAAACGAAATTTCAAAGAGCTTCACTGCATTCTTGGGCACAACAATTGGGACTTTGGTCAATTTTTCTCACAAGTTAGATTTTCTCTTATTGAAAAGCAATTCCCAAAAAAGACGTATAGACTATAAAATTACACAATGTATTGATATTGTAGAACTATCAATTGTCCTCGAGGTAAAGTTCTCACAACAGGGCAGTGACCAAATGGAAAGAAATAATGATGAAGAGTAGTGGAGAAACTTTCAAATTCTTTTAAAAAAATAGAAAGCAGTAGATAAACCTTCTTAAAACATTCTTTAACGATGAAAAAAGTTACAGAAATGGAGAAAGGAAAAAATGGGGTTTTGGTATTTTTGGAGGTGGATGCAGAGGAAAATATGAGGGGAAAAATGATGTGTGATGTTTAGTTTGTGCGATGCTGGACATATTGTGAGATATTGCATAGAAGGGTAGGGTTTCAAAAAAAAAAAAAACTGGGGCCACTTGTACAATACCCACATTTGGGATATAGTTACGATCAGCACTGTTTTGAGAAATCACAATCTTCTATAACTTGAATGATAAAATTTCCTTTCTTTTAATGAACATCACTAGAGTAGAAACAGAAACTAAAAACTTCGCAATGCTGAAGATCGTTCTAGTCTAGCCTTTCCGTTATTAGGCCTCCTATTAAGGGTTAGAAGTCAGATACACCCAATGGGTCTGAATGATATCCAAATCCCCTTTCCTTTGAGGCCAATTTTCAGATCAATCCATTCATTTAAGTGTGCCTCATATCAGCCATGGCCCAAGCCCAAATAACTTAGTCAAAATCATTTTGCGCTCCACATAGGCCTGGGTTGGCATAGGGATGTCAGTAAATCTTTTACCGAGTGTGCTGCACCAAAGGCTAATATTAGGCCCAAAAACTTAATGAACTATATGCTCTTGACAACCTTTAGCCTAGCCCATGAACTACCCCAGAGTTTTCGAGTTTTTAAAAGGCATCTGAATAAACAGAGAAGCATGATTCTGCCAAGCATCTGAGTAGGTTGAATCCTATGCAATTGGGACTAGTCCTCCTCCAATGGGTGTTTTAGGATTGAAAGCTCCATATGAGACCCGCATAACCTTATTCATGCGTAGACCAAAGCTATAAGTACCACTTATGCTTTTTCTTTGGTGGTTCATCCGTATGAGGCCACTTCGGCCAACCTTTGATTAGTTTACTCTTTATGCACTAGATCCCATGTTGGCCAACCTTTGATCAGTCTACTCTTTATGCACCAGATCTCCCACTTCCCTCTTGAATTGGTTGAGACCTCTTTAAAGTCCGACATTCAATCCCCTTAGGATTGAATCACAAAAATCACATGCAAACCCCAACCTCAAACTAAATATAAAAAAATGCACATTGACCTTTACTCAAATTGGACTGAATCTCAAATGGAAATCAATATTTGGAAGACACATAATATGGGCCTATTTATTTTCATTGTACATAGTAACTAAAAACATTGGAATCTATTATCAAATGGATTTTGCCGAAGGACTATTAAAGAAGTGAGGGATAAAGGATATAAAGCTGTGACGTAGACGAGACTTTGACTTTTCTAGAATCTTTTCTAGAATTTCAATTTATATGGTGATGGCTGGGCACCATTTTTTACATTTTTCATGTTCTCTTGATGCACTTTCTAATAAAAGGGTTGTTATTTCATGTTCATTTTTTGATAACCACCTTTTATTTTTTAAAATAAATTTTATTATTCAGTTTTAACTACTTATAGAAATAATAGAGTCTTAAAATTCCTAAGACAATAATACTAGCCACACTCTCCATTTCACAACTTATCTCACAACCATCCTATGTGGCAGACCTAACTTATTTATTTTGTTTTTAACATTGTTGAGATGAGAGAGAGGAAAATTGACACATAATACAGTTGTGAGATGAATTGTAAGATGAAGAGTGTGGCTAACATTATTGTATCCCCAATTACCGTCCCCTAAAAATATTCACGTCTTTTGATAAGCTCCAATTACCCAACTAATCTCTATCTTTTTTCACATTTTTATCACTCATAAAACCCATGTCCCCTAAAATCTCTATGATTTGGGTAAACTCCAATTACTCAACAAATCTCTCTCTATCTCTGATAAAATGAAGTGGTGTAAAGGCCTTATATAACACACCCCATGAAGGTTGATTCAACCCATATAATGGAAGGGTTAGATTTTTTTTAATTTAGGTTGCAGGTGAGGCTCACCATATCAACAGCCTAGATCGTCAGATGAGAATCATGCTCACCTATAAATAATTGTATCTACCATTATTCTTTGGCTGTATCTTCTTTATGGATTTTGAAACTCATCCTCCCTGAGCTCGCCTAGATTTCTTAGTACACAAATGCCTGCTTATTTTTTTATTTTCTTTTCTACATTAATAATTCTTTTATCTTTTATAATTGTTGATCAAGTCATGTGATTTGCAATGATTGATTATTTTTGCCGGGTTCGTGTGACAATTTTTACATTGCTTTGCATTTTGGTTGAGTAAAGTACATCAATGGAGAGGTCGCACCATTGGGTATGTATTCTATTTTCTTTTTTTTTTCGATTCATTTTCTTTTATAAAATTTAATTCCTTACTTGAACCAGTTAATTTTAAAATTGATTTGTTACTGTAGTTTAAATAAGTTAGCTATATATTTATTCTTTTGAGTAGATTTTTATACATAAAATGCTAAAATAAAAAATCATTTCAAATCAAAAGGTTAAAGAGAGTAGATTAATGATGATAGTACCCATTTAGAAGAACCATAGGGCCCTACTTGGAGTTTCAATTGATGTGGTCTAAATTTTTAGATTTGAGGTCTTTAAAGTTCAAGTCGCCCAATGCCAAAAGTCGCCCTTGCACAACTCAGGTTTTATTGGGCTTTGTAGTTTTCTTTATTATTATTATTATTATTTTCCAGATTTATTTAAAACCTTCCATTTTAACATTTAATTATCTCTTTTATGGCCTGTTCCTAATTTTTAAAATCTTTTTTTTTCCTTTTTAATGTTGGGTTATTTTCTACACATGGTATGGTATTTCTTGAATTTTTTTAAATTCTAGCATGGGCCTTCTTTGATTAGTGAGGGAGTTAATTAACTTCTAACCTTTGTATTTTGTTTATGCCTTTATGGACTTGGGCATCAGCATGACCTGGTTTTAGATGGTCTTACTACTGGTCAAATTAGTTAGTAAAGGGGTTAAATAGAATGCTCACTCAACCTCCTCTGCAATTCATCAACTAATACTATGTTTTTTTGAAAAATCTCTTGATAATTGATGACAAAGTTTTCAAAAAAATTACAGACATAAACATCCATTAGTATTTATACAACATAAGTCACAAAATTTACCTAAAATATTATATTTAAATTATTATGCTAATCTTTAAATTTTTTTATTTCAATATTGCTGATAATTTTGAAATTTAAAACATATTACAACAACTAAATTATGGCATATTTCTTTTCTTCTTTCAAAAAATTACTTGAAAAATAAAATTGGGTGGAAATTTATAATTTTGGATTTGGTTTATACTTTTTGAGTTTTTCCTTTTTTTTCCTTTTTTATTTAAAATCTTGAGGCATAGAACAAATATTAATTACGAAAATTAAATAGATAATATATTAATTTATTTAAGATATATTTCCCTTAAAATATTTCCAACAAAAACTTAATTTTTTATAATATATTTTTATTTTTCCTTTCTGGCTTAGCACAAGCCTTTGTTGCTTTTTTTTTATATATATAAAAAGTGGATTTGACTCAGCCCAGCAATATAGTGGCTTCACCACAGAAAGAAAGATAGGGTTAGTCATGAGCCTCGTCCGGATAAGCCCATGCAGTGTTCAAGCCGAACATGTTTATTACAGGCCAAATAATCGGGCGCAGATCCAGCATGCATGCCTGAAAGTTTGGCCTGGGCGAAGAATGTTTGTCAAACATGTCTCATTATGTTAAATGTGATGTGGCTGGGTTGGGTGGGCCTGTAAATTGGCGTTAAAGTGTTCACAGGCATTGTCCATGTTGATTTAACTATTTGGACAGAATTAAAATTGGGCTCCGATTAGTGACCCAAATTTATAACCAAAATACATGTCTACACTAGCTGGGCTTATCCACATATAGATGGATATGAATGGTACTTCTGATTTCGCTATTCTGCCTCATGGGTGTAAAATCTGAGACGTGAAGGGCCCGTTTACCATCCATCTAACCCAAATGAGGCCACCAGATGTAGTGACGTAGCCGGTGGCAGTGATCCACATGAGGAGTGCACACGTTCAAGAGACACCATATCGAAATCTTTGGGTTGGATCCTGAATTCCGGCTGCTTCCACATCTATGAAGAGTGTCCCAGATCAGCAAGGGCATCAAATTTTTGTATAATGGATACCTGGAGCCAGAGGACATCAAAACTGATTCTCTATATAGACTATGAACCAGGTTGAACTGGAACCACTGTCATCCGGGTCCAGTTAGATAAATAAGAAGAAGGGTTGGGGGGTTGTTTCTGGTTAAAAGCAGGTAAATTTGATTAAAAAAAAAAACAACAGTTGAATGTATTAACCCTCTATTAGTTATTTTAAGATGTTATTGATTTTGTTATTTTTATTTATGTCTATATAAAGTCAGGTTAAACTGAACTGTCAATTTAGATAGGCCTAAAACTGCATAGTCAGGTTTGCTCATCCGTCTGTTCTTCGAAACATTGCTCATAGGAATGAATGGCCGAGCAAAAAATAATGGCGGAGTGAGAGCGTTAAAAGTAGCATTGACAAAATTTTACTGGACCAACCTGTCTGATCTGAAGTCTGAACCCAACCCAATAATTTAGATTTAAGTCAACATTTCAAAACCCAATAAACAAATGGGGTGCTTCGGTCTGAGTCTATGCTAGTCAACCCACTAATCGGAACCCAACAAAATCTTCATGTTTTATCCTCCATTTCACCAAACCAACCCAAAACCAACTAGGGAGGCACAAGTTGACATTCGATTTCCAACCGGATCAGTCAACAGGGTGTTTTGAGTTGAGCACAAGCCCATTATCCTCCAAAGTCAATCCGACCGAATCCAAACCCGATCCAAGCCATAGGCAGCCCCAGTCACAAGCTCAAGCTATATTTTCATTAGAGAGAAGACACTCCTGAGTCCTGACGCCATCCATGGCCTACAATTGAACACTTTCTCTCAAACGTGCTCTATGACATGCACACTCAAATGATATATATATTTATAGGCCAAGATGTTGATGAGAGCGGATGGAGATGGAGCACTCACATCCCACCAAAGCCACAATTAGGGTGATAGTGGTGGTGGCACTTGTGATGGACAATATTTAAATAGGTCAGACCCATTTGAAGTATGCTTCCTCTGTGGCTAACATATGCTTGTAATTATGATAATATCGATTTTGTAGCAGCCGATGTTTTCGGATTTGATAGCCTCTGCATTTCCAACACCTGTGTGAGTAGTGATCTCTTGAGATTGACACCACCCTTAATAAAGATGAAGGTACCATATTAATCATAACTTATGGATGGGTGCGATGTGCAAGAGGAAAAATGGATAAAATGAAAACAGACAATCTCTACTTGGCTGGAGAAGTAGGAAGAAAACTTGAGGCGTAGAGAATTTCCACTTCTCTTTGATTGGATTTGAATAGAGAGAAGCCTCATTTCATTTAAATTATCAATTTTCTACTTATACTAAATTATTACTCTCTAATGTTATGTTTGATTAAATACATAGAAATTCGTGGTTAAATGAGCTCCATCTTTAAAATTATTTAAGAGAGGAGCGTTAAAGATATATGGTAGAGGGTGAAGGATATGAGATAGTAACCTTGATGAGACTATTAATTTCTTAAGATTTGAATTGCTAAGATGATGGCTAGGTCATTCATTTTCCATCTTCCATGGGTTCTATTTTTAGGAAACGAAGAATTATTTGATACCCATTTTCTAATATTTATCTTTAACCTTCATTTTTAACAACTTAATTAGGACTAGCACACTAACATGTGCTAAGCACAGGTATGACCCATGTGGCTAGGTTCCACACTCCATATAATTAGTGGTGAGTAAATACACACAAATATTTGAGTGCTATAGTGGTGATGTTATATCTCTTAAGAATAACAGGTCATGAGTTCACACCTATGACCAATCCATGGCTTTACATGACCCATGTGGCTAGGTTCTACACTCCATATAATTAGTGGTGAGCAAACACACACGAATATTTGAGTGCTATAGCGGTAAGGTTATACATTTTAAGAATAAGAGCTCATGAGTTCAAATCTATGACCAATCCAAGACCTTATAATTTTCTAGCTTTTTACAAATTTTCAATAAAAAAGTCAAAATTGAATTATTCTGGTTAAAATTGAATTAAAAAACCCTTCTCTTTTAATATATTGTGAAGTCTTATGTATCTTACGCAAACATACAGCCTAAAAAAGTAAATTGAAACGCGGAAAAAAGAAGAAGAAGAAGAAAGAGTTTATTTTACTAGAGTGAAAAAGTCCTACCTACTTTTTATCCACGTCCAAATAAACTTTGTGGATGCAACTTGCTATCCAATTGTGAAACTTACCAATTTGTTTGAAAGGATGCAAACTCTCTACAATTTCAACAACATGATTCCTTTGATTGTTAACCAACATAAGATGCATGCTGGACTTGCTGGGTTTAGTGGCTCCATCAAATTCAAGACAACTTTGATGAAATGAGCTTAAAATGTAACCCACACTTAAAATGTACTCACACTTAAACTGTTCGAGTGGTGGGGAAGTCCTGGAGAGACTTGGAGGTCTCCAATTCAAACCTCTGTAAGAATTTCCCCGATACACATGCTTGTAGGTGGTTGTAACCGTTAGGGCTTCCCTCATTACCAAAAAAAAAAAAAGAGCAAACTACAAATAAAGGCCATTATATGTTGTAAACATTCGATATATAGCCAAACAATGGTAATCTTGTAGAGCCAATGAACACTAAAAACTCACATATTTTTTTTTCAAAGAAAGAAAGCAAAAAACAACTGAAGTCTCTTAATCCTATTTAAAAAGTGAGCCTAATTGACACTATGGAACATAACTTGTCTCTTTTACATTCCTTGTTCAATTCTAATTAATAATGTTATGATGATTTTAGTTTATTCCTCTATAATTAAGGAGGTGTTTGGATAAACATAGCATACAGTATTAATAAAATTGAATATTGTAAGATTTCATTATTGCATAAAATATAGTATCATATTATAAGTGATGATGTTTGATAGTATCTTGAAAGATTCATTTTTTAGGTATTTGCCCCTACAACGATGTAAAGAATAAATAAATCTTATAATTTTTAGTAAAAAGTCATTTATTGTAGAATACATGCTAAGTTAGCCAAACACCTAATTTTTAGGTAAGTATATTCTATCATAATGTAATATATAATATCAAATTATATATATTAAAGCTCTAAGAATAGAGGACTCTGGAGGGTGCTACATTAGTATCCCCTATTTTTCTTTTGTTCTAGAGCACCACGTCAGCATCCTAAAATACTAAAATCTCTCCTTCGAATTGGTCATTACAATCCTAATCCTAAAATATCTCTCCTACCGTTATCATATCCACTTGCCATGTGATTTAAGAACAACCTTCGTTAGGGTTTGCATGTAGCAATCGATCATCTGCTGTTTGGAGGTGCCCTTGCCTCCAGGCTTGTCCATGACAATGAGCCAGTGCTTTGTATCCGCATTCGGGGAAGAGCAACACCATCTCTGTTGGAGGCCAATCGCTGAATTTCAACTCCGAGTCATGGGGCGACTAGGCGGAGTCGCCCTCGACCGTCGAACCACTCATCGAACTGGGTTGAGTCAATGCGTTGCGATGACTCGACTTCTCCATCAATTTACTATAAACGAAGAAGCAGGGTTGTGCCCTATTGCAGAAACAGAACAAAGGCTTCGATTTTGAATGACGCTAACGTTGCGTGACATTAATGTAGCTCTTGAGGCCTTTTTTCTTTGATCCGGTCTTCTTTGATCTGCTCTGCAATAGAGCTCTTCTTGATTTCTGTATTGGTGTTCTTGGTTCTGGACCCTGAGCAGTAAGCCACGATGGTCGATAAGATCCGAACCCACTTCGATTCCATGGCTCCTAAGCGTCCAAAGAAGCCCAACAAAAGCGAAGGCCTATTCATGAACGGTGATGATCTCAATCTTTTTTCTTCTATTCATAACATTCCAGAACAGGACAAGCTGCAAGCCCTTCGATCCCTTCTTGATTTCTGTATTGGTGTTTTTGGTTTTGGACCCCGAGCAGCAAGCCAAGAAGTCCCATTCATGGACGGTGATGATCTCAATCTCTCTTTTTCTGCTGATAACATTCCAAAACAAGACAAGCTGCAAGCCCTTCGATCTCAATCCATGTTTGTATCATCTCTCTTTCATCCCATAAAAAAAAATTTTAGTTGTTGAATTTTTTCTTTTTAATGTGTGGTGGCCTCTTTGCTTGTTTCAGCCCATCAATTTTGAAGAGAACGATTCTTCTCCTCGGGAGGAATTTGTGGAGGCTAGTGCTACACTAAATTAAATCCCATTGACAAACAACATCACACGGTTGGCAAGAATTCACACTATTGGACTAGATCCATTTGACTACAAAGAGATGCTCTAAAGAATGATGGCGGTTTGTTTTTTACCTTACTTCTTTATGGAAAGTTGAAAACTAATTAAAGGATTAATTACTAATTTTTTATATTATTTTTTTTCTAGAACTCATCTCAGTTATACTAATACCCCATATTATGTCCCTAATACATTGAGCTCCAGTGGGATATAGTTTTATTTTTCTTTTCCTTTTTCTTTTTTTGTTTTTCATTTTTGAATGGTATAGTTTTTAACCTTTTGCTTCCTTCGGATTTTCGTTCTTTCTTATTGGTGATTTCAACCCATACATTTTTTCTATATACAAAGCTTTCATTGACGTGACATTATAGTTTTTGTATTAAGATGAAATAAAAGATATCTAATTTTATTAGTTTTTTTCATCTTTGCCTTTTTATATGATTATTTTTATACCCTACCTTAGGAGGCCGTAGACCCAAAAGAGCCTACACAAATGAGGAGAGGAAGTCATGGGAAGGAGAGCCCATACAAGTTATATATATAATTTCATCTTGCTTTATTAGTTAACAAAATCTATGTTTCTCTTTTTTTCATTTCTTTTATCCTCTCTTATATAATTTGACAAAACTATCAAATAAGCCCACTTTAGCATCAATAGGGTCTCTTAGTTTACTTTTCAATTAGAGAAGGCCATAAAATAACAATGATAATCCTTTTTTTAAAGAAATATAGCCAAATAAATGTAGATCCTATCATTTTTTTAAATAAATATCACAGGCCCAACTATTTTATTTCTTCATCAATAAGGTAGCAAAAGTCGAACACTAACATCTCTCTAAAACTCATTATTAAAATACTAAATATCAAAAAGTTATTAGAAAGAGGAAAACCGTGATGGACTTTGACATAAACAATAGTTATTATTATTATTATTATTATTTTCGTTTTGGGCCTGGGCTTAGCACGAGCCTTTATTGCTAGTAATCTTTTAAAATATCTTATTATTAAAAGACTGAGAGCTGCTATTCTTTTAGGATATGGAGAATCTAATGGTCGAAGCATAGAAAAATTTACTTTATTGGGTAGATTAATTGACCTTAACATGAGCTTTTTTACAAATTGGATGGATGGTCAACATCCTACTAAACGCATCAGCCCACAAAGAAGGCTAGCAAAAATTACATGCACTCTTGCTCATACCAGTCTCTACATATCTCACGCAAGGTGCCATGGGTGCCATTGCACATGATTTTATGAATGGATGTCATTTTAAGGGTTCATTTTTAAAAGCAGATGCCACTAATTAATTAATTTGATGGGTCATGGATGAGCGGAAGAGATGTGTGGAGCCACGATCCCTATCCATGTGCAGCCAACAGGTATATGATGGCCCCAATCTGCCGCATGGCACCTTAACACGTGGGTGTGTCCGCCACCGGGACGTCCACGTCATCGAAGTCTATGATGGCGATGACACGCGAGGGAGCCGCGGAGCGGGCCCACATGACAAAAGGGCAGTAATCCCTAAGTGATTGATGGAGTTGCAAGAAAAATGCACCAAGATGTTGATCTTTCATTTTTAATCAAAGTCAAGATGGAGGATCAAATAAAAAAAAATCTCTAATCTAAAGACACAAAGTCAATTGTAGGCATGCATGAGCAACAAATGATCTGGTAGATGGTTGGTCTGTGAGAAGGATGTGGGGCATTATTCAAATGAAGACTAATGGGGAAGCTTCTTGGGGTTGAATATTGAGATTGAAAGATCTTGGGAATGTCAAGGAACAAGTATGCATACAAACCACTAATGCTGAGGGGGGTTGAGCTGGTTGGGATGTGGAAAGGGGTGGGGTGGGCCAGGGCATAGATTGTGGGGGTGGTGGGTTTCAAAGAGGTTTTTCCTTTTTTTTTTCTCCACTTGCTACTTTGAATGATTGTGAGTTTGAAATCTCAAATGGGTTTTTGTTATTATGTGGATTGCTTGTAGAATTTGAGGTTTCTTTGAGATACAATAAGGCTCTTGTTCCAGTGGGGATTTTATTCTCTCTGCTTAAATACAAATGAATGAGTGTCATTGTCTCCGTCCACTAATTTGGGTGTTGGGGCTTGCATCATGTAAACACCCATGACAGGACCCAGGTTATTAGAGTCAAAACCGAAAAATTCGGGCGTGGGCCCACGTTTTGGCAGGATTGATTATTACATATGGGTCCAAGTCCACAAGTCAGGTGTGAATGATAATCGGGTTGGATTATAATTTTGTCGGGTCCATACTTAGATATCCATGGATAATGCATGTAAGATGTTACGTTTTTGTGTATTATTAAATGATAATATTATTTCCTTACACAAACATTTATATTATCATGAGAAATCCTCAAGTTAGCACTAGTATGTTAAACACTTTTTGTTTTAGCACGTGGAGCCCATATGATCAATCCAAACCCTTACATTATTATCTTGTGTAATTGCCACTCAAATTTAATACTCATCTAACAACTACTAGTCATTTGATTAAAATCAAATAAAATGATGGCTTATCAAATAATTAAGCTTGAGGGCCATGAACCAAAGAGTTTAGATGATCCATTGGAGTTGATATTTTGCACAACACTAGGTCTCACTAGGAGTTTTACTTTTACCTTCCTCACGATTAGCATGTTTATAGCTGTGTCCTACAAGTTGTTTGTCATGGTTAGGGCTGTCTCGAGATAATTTGACGCCTGAAGTGACAATCCTAATGAGGCATTTTTTATTTTTTAATATTATTATTATAAATATTTATATAAATGTTTATTGAATTTTTTTCATTTTTTGTAGTGCAATATTACTAATTAAGTATTTATATTCAAGTTTTGCTAACATGTCTTTTTCAATTGATAATATGGCTAATCCATTTAATCTTTTTTGTGACAATGTTGATCTAAATTATGACTTTGTCAATTTTAATTTTGAAAAGCTTCTTTAGGTAGAAGCACAATTACATGTATTGTCAATATTTTTCTAGTATATATATTTAATATTGATAAATCATAACTAATAATATTTACAAATAAAATGAACACTAACTATAATAAATATATAATATGAGATCAGAATTAAATTTTTTTTAAAAGCATAGAACCTAATTTAGTGATTTATCAGTGTTGGCCATAAAGATTATAAATGTGGATTACTTTTGAATTTGATGCAGTTTCCTGAATATGAAAACAAAAAGATTATATTTAAAGTTATCTTCTATGAATTTTAAGCAGCATAGCGATGGAGGGAAAATTTACAAACTAGATGATTTTCATAACAGAATATGATTTCTTGCTTGTTGTGATTTTTGAGTTTTTTTTCTTTTAATGGTAATATTTTCTCAATGGTGAAAATAGGCTCTAATTCTTTTTTTGAAATATGAAAAGATAGCAATTGTTTTTTATAGAATATTAAAAGATGGAAGTTGCTTTAATTACTTTTATGAGGCATTATATTTTAGGAGCAACAAAATATGAAAATTTCTTTTTTTTTTAAATTGCAAAAATTTAAGTTACTTCAATTACTTTTATGAGGCCTTATGTTTAAGGATTTAAAAAGAAGATGGGAATTACTTTTTGGGGCCTTATTTCTTATGGGGCTAAAGCAAGGGCTTTTCTTGCCTAATGGTCAAGCCACCCTTGGTCATGTTGTCTCTCGTAGTTGTCGTTTAGGGTAGTGCAACCCTTAAGCATATTTATTATGCGTAATTAATAATTTAGTGTCATATGTTTTGTCCTAATTCAAGTTTAGATGCACCATCAGGGTTTGGATGGTAAGTGTATAAATGTTAGCTTACATTATCCCTTTTCTTCTTCTTTTTGGAATTCTCAAACTATATAAACAACCAAAATAGGTAAATCTGCAAATACCAAGAGCACAAGGCCAAACTACTTACAAAACAACAATTGCATAGGTAAAAAAAAAAAAAAAAACCAGCTATACAAATCTATATGTAGGGATGTAAACGGGTTGGTATCGTGTTGGAATCATATGGAACAAAAAACTATTTGTAAATTATGGTTTCAGTTTTGGATTTGGTTTCGACTTGGAACCTGGTTTCTTCGTTCTAGACATAGTTTCAACAAAAAAAACAATACCTGTCCTAGAAATTGGTTACGACTAGAGGAATGAGATCTAATTCCAAAACTAATTCCAACTTATTTTATATTTTTTTGTATTTTTTTATTAATAAAGATATCATTCAACTTATAATAGTGCTTCAAGTCTACTACCTTTAAGATTAAATATAAAAAAAACCAAATAAAGCAGATTTTAATCTACAATTTGCAACATTAAAGACTCATATATTTGGTCCCAGGTCCACAAGTTGACTGGCTCCTCTATGGATCGGGAACTGGACTCAATTATGAGAACCTAAAATGGGTTCAAAAGTTGGTTATGTATCAGTCCAAAGGAGAATTGCATACCTATTTGCATCCCAATGGAGTGCATTAAGCAATAATGTTAGCTTAAAGATTGTAAAACTGACATCAAGCTTGCCTTGAATCTTGAACGTGAGGTGCACTTTTAATCCATGTTCTGCTTGAGTTAATTTACACAGCAGAAAAACAGTGGTCTTCAGATTGTGTGGAATCGGATCGGTATAGACACATATAAAAGGAGCAGAAATAAGATTAGGCAAAATACAAGTCAAACTCCGAGAATTGCCCAGACTAGGTAAGTTTTTCAAGTCTTGGTTTAAGTCTCGTCAAATGACCAAAGTAGAGTTGAACTCAACTAACTTGAGCTTGACTTGAACAATATGCAGGTTGAGCCGAGCCAGAGTAGAGTTTCAGCTCATTGGCTTAGTGGATTACCAAATTTCAAAGAAGAATGCTATGAAATGCAGCTATCCTTTTTGTCACCAAACTACCAAGGGTTGATCTGGGGTTCTGATTCCTCTGTTCACGGATGGTTGCTTAAACGTTTATGTTTACTTTTTTATTTACCACTTTGTCAATCAAAGGGTAGGGCTAAGCTGGGGCCATGGTTGTCTTAACCTTACACTCAATATATAATATATATGGCCCGGCCTTGGTAAGCCAAAGCCCTCAGAGGGCATGCACTACCTAAACCCTTACCTTACCCTTAAGAGTTAGCGCCGAGATAGGGTCGGACTCAAGGTTTCAAAACAAGAAAACCATATTTAATTTTTTAACAATATTGTTACCAAGTGTTAGTGTTAACTAGCATTACTTTATTTAGCTTCTATTTATTGTGAGGGGACTACTGAGAGAACATCTAAAGCTTTCTCTAAATTTTTTTTATCTAATAAAGTTATAAGGGCTTTTGTGACTTGGGCTTTAGATATATGATTTTATTTATGCTAAAGAAAGAAAACGGCTAAAGAGTATGTTCTATCTCACACTTTTGTAATTTTCACGTACAAAATCATTTCAACATAGCCTTATCTTTAAGAAATTTAAAGCACTTACATTTACCTCCTTTTTATAAATTGAAATTATTTTCAATTTAACACTGATCTAACTACTAAATATTGTTAGATTACAGCTACTAAAATAAATGCACTTAAAAATCACTATTAGTTTAGACTTTAAAAATTGTGAGTAATAATTAACTAATTAACATGATATTTTTATTGCTCCATAACCTTGAAACTTCATACAAATACAAACTACACTTATAAATCCATTGGCATCCCAAGTCATTCTAGATTGGAAAAGTGTATCCTTATTAATAACAGTACTATGCCCCTTATGCACTAAAAATAATGCCTAAATATAATATAAAAGGCATAAATAAGAAACAATAAAACTAGAAGGGAGAAACAACCGTAGCCGTGTAACACTTATTTCTAATGTATTAAGTATAATACATAACTCAAATAATTAAATAGAGATCATGAAATGAACTAAGCACGTGTGTTTGCAGTTTTGGGCATTTTGTAATGGGTATGGAGTTATAAAATTGCCTTCCTATCCCATTTATTACTACTAGGTGACTATTATATGTGCATTTTCATGTGCATACATATATTTAAGTATGTATAAGTATAAATATAATATAATATAAAGAAAATTAGGCGTGCAGGGCTAGGGCCGGGCTGGGCTACCGCTATCTAAGCCCGGCTCTCAAATTTCAGGGTCTACAAAAAATTATCCAAATTATGTCCTAAGGCTTTTCCATAGAAATAAAAGCCTTCATTTTAAAGGTTTTTTTGCCCTACCCCTTGTTTTAGGGACAAATTAACAGGCCTAAATCAAACTTTTGATCAGTGGGTTTACCTTAACTTCATTTTCGTCTTCTTTTTTTACCCTATAGCCTAGGTGCTAGGACTCAAAGAGAGCTAGCCCACATACGTGAAAAAATGATAAACCACGAAGTGAGAAGATTTGCGAACCCATGGGTTGATTCTTGGACAACCTTGTGGCAATTGGAGTTGCCAACCAACTGAGCAAACCCTTTTGTCCTTTGGTACGTTGAAGTCGCCATTCATCCAATGAGCCTTTATACCTTTTAGCAACTTGAATTTGATGAAAAAAAAATGTTGTTGTAAGTTCCGATTGTTTAATCACATATAGCCATTCGGCCTAGTGGCGGACTTAGTATAATTGTTTGAGCAAAGCGGATCTAAATAAGTAACTGGATTTTGAGAACAAATCTGAAATTTTCATATGGGTTTTGGGCGGACATAGGACTTTTATTTGAATTTTTAAAATAGTACTAAAATTTTTATTAGGATTTTAGAAGAGAACCAAAGTCAAATAGGTTCGACAGCCCCAACATTAATGTACCTAGGTATGCCCCTGACTTGAGCCTTTCAAAGAGTGCATTTGTGCACCTATTGTGACATTTTCTCCTTCGATGCAACTTAATTCGATCCGGGTAAGTGGGAATCAGATTTCTGCTCCCAGCACAGAAAGATTAGCATTAAAGTTGCCTTTTCTTTGATGAACTCTCCCGGCACCACACAAGCATAGAACTGAGTGGAGCTCAAACTCGCTCCCCTTCCACTGAAATGAACTTGCACAAGCCCCTCCTTTTTCATTATCGTAGTATTCCCACTCTTGAGTTCCAACTGTGATAAAAAAAAATCATAGTAACTATAGACTCAATTTTTATGGAATTTGGACTGATTGACATGCACTTTGGTGTGCCCAAATGATTTCCTAATTTGGAATTTGGAGTCAATTTTTGACCTAATTTTTCTGTGGCATCCCTTGATCTCAGGCCAAACCAAGTGACCCACTTTCTTTGACCAAGGGCTCACTGCTCGGCTAGCTCATTGCAGACGAGCTAGGCCAGAGTATTAAAACCTTAAATGTGTAACCAACGTGACACGTTAGTATAGTACGTGAAGCCCAACGGCCGAGACCGTAAATGCTCTTAAATTCGCAAATGCCATGAGTCTGGAGGTTTAGGCGCCTCTTTTAATGGAGTTATAAAAACCTCGCAGTGCCCATTGACCAACGCCCAACCTCTTGCTATAATGTAGTTTGTGGGCCATGATACTGAGCAGTTGGTGTGGCCCACCGACCACTATGTGTGGTTGATAATATAATAGATTGTTTGTACACAGTTATAATATATTAAATTCGAATCAATTTTGACTGGAATCTTCTTAAGACTTTTTTTATTAATCATTAGTAAAAAAACTAAAAATATATAAGTAGTGAGATTTGAACTGGTAATTTCTAACTCTTTTAAATATCTAACTACACCACACAATATAGTTATTAAAATATGTCAAAAGTAATTGGATGTGCTGAGCACCAGTTATTGTTTTACCACTAATTACTTGCACATGAATGGTTATGATCCAGTTGACCTGCAAACTGACTTCCACTGCTTACCAAATGCCAAATCACCAAGTACTTGAGAGTTTATCAATAATGATGATTCTAAATATTTCCTCGGAAGAGATTGATGGCAATGAAGGCTTTGGTTGACCATAGATGCAGAACCTTACTGGCAAATGTAGATGAGATCAAGACAATTAATTAAACAATTCATTGGATGAAAAAGTCCACATAAGGCCCACTTTTAATGCATGATGATCCCTAAAACTATTGGAGGTCTATTCGATGGAAAGTAAAACGTACCTATATGCAAAATCTTGATTTCTTAAGATCATCATAATCTTTTGATCCATGATCTTAAATTTTAATTGTTTAGAAGTAATATTTTATTACTGATGATGAAAAGTTGGATGAATATCAAATTTGAACTTGTAACTGTATATGGGAGGTAGTTTGTGTAAAGAAGACTAAATTAACTTAACGTGTGCCCTATGACAAAAATTAAAAAAGAAAAAAAAGAAAAAAAAAGAGAGACAAAAAAAGGGCATTTTTAAAATTAAGTGTTTTTTAGAATTTTCATTTTCAATAGGATACAAAGAATATTAAAGAGATTAGGAGGTGGAGTATATAAGATATATAGCTATGTAAAATGTAAATGGGATCTTCACTTTCCTAAAATTTGAATTTTATAGTGAAGAGAAGTATTCATTTTGCATGTTCCTTTGACCATTCAATTTTTATCACCACTAGTAAAATTATGAAGGCTTTAAATGCTTGTGAACATGAAACTTATAAGGGCCTTCGTTAACGTCAGAAGTTAGTTGGGAGATTATGAAATGCATTCAAGAGAACGAGGAATTTCTATTGTGTGCTGGAGATCTTTTGTAGTGATCTCGTCTATGCATACCATGTGATGTTCTCGAGCAATGAATAAGCCTCTCAATTGGGATAAAGTGGCTCCATTGATGGCTGAATATTCAATGGACCGGACCCGGAAAAAAGATTTTGAGTTTGAGAATTGCTTCAATGTTTTTTTGTTTCTGACTCTAGGTTTCGGTAATGGCATACATGGTTAACGACATAAATAACCCACTGTGGCACTAGACATAGGTTTAAGATATTTTTATCCCAGCTATTGTAGGATCAGACCCCTCAGGAGAGGATAGTAGACTTTAAAGACGAGGATAGAGCACTTTGGGAGAGAAGTGGATAAACCATGGGCAAAGTGACAAAGGCCTCTGACGAGGAAAAAGTAACTGCCAAAGGTCGAACTATAGCCAGGCAAGAACTGATGTAAGAGGCCATTCTTAAACATATGTTATAGATAAATATCATGCTATGGCAAATTTGTTAAAGTAAATTACCAATACATTTATGGTTGACCGGTGTTACCATCTTAATTTCACACACTTACCTCGGAATCCAATATTCCGAGGTCCTCAAGTTGAAGTATCACTTTAGGACTAGTAGCCCAACTAACATAATAAGAAGAAAAATGAAAAAAAGAAGAGAATAAAATTCTTAAAGAACATCTTTTGCAAGTGGTCTTTTCTTGTGTT
The DNA here is from genome assembly GCA_037013555.1 of Sextonia rubra. NCBI lineage: Eukaryota > Viridiplantae > Streptophyta > Magnoliopsida > Laurales > Lauraceae > Sextonia > Sextonia rubra. The sequence continues at coordinate 132,925,654 of JASUAD010000001.1, forward strand.
TGCATATGATGGCCACTGATAATGATGTATCCATTATTTTTGCTAACAATTGTTTTTTTTTTTTTTTCGCTTTTCCTTTTACCCAAGCCAAAGGGGCTGAGAATCATGAGAAAGCCCACGCATATAAAATGAGAACCTACACACGTAAAAAGATTGCAATGCAAGTGGGGATCAAACCTTAGATAGTGAGAGATGGGGTTGCTAATCAACTAGGTCACCTCATGCCAAAACAAAATAAAAATAAAAAGTTCACAAAAAAAAAAAAACAACAACAACAACAACTAGGCAACCGCATTTACAAAAAAATAAAAAAAATAAATAAAACGAAATTAATAAATAGGCAACCCCAAGTTCTCAACAGCTATTATTCCCTTCGAATGAGCATTTGCTGTAGTTTGGCACTTTGCAAACATTAATTTACTGTTGGATTTATTCACAAATCATTTGGATGGTATGTATCTGACTGGAGTAGGATTTTAGTGAGTGCCTTTAGTCCAGGGAGGCCTTGGTTTATGGATGATGAGAATTGAAAATCACTTCCCCTCAAGTAGATCCATCCATGTAAATTGGGTTGGATTTAACATTGAAGTTAAAATTGAAGGTTGTGTTCATTCAGTTAAGCTTGATAGTTGAGACTAATTGACCGTTGATCCATGCACTTAGGCTTTATCATGCTACCTATGGTCAATTCAACTACTATCTCACACACACAGAGGCCGCCCTTCGTGAATGGCTGCATCCCAATTTTGACCTTGATTGGAACTAGAATCACTATTGCACTGATGAAAAAAATCCAAAAGACCAAATAAAATCCTAGTCCTATAAATTAAGGTTTAAGATAATCAAATGGACTACTAACTTTGCAAGCACATCATTCATGTTTATCTTGAAGCTTCATGATTTTCTTGTACATGGCGACATGGTCATGAGGTCCTGTTACCAGGTCAAGTCCAGTTCAGAGTCTAAGTCCTAGTGCAGTGTCGCCCCAAGGCCCACCCAAATTCATCTGCAATTTCCTTACCACTTACGAGGCATGCTGCATTCAAATTTATGAACACAAATGAAATTTCAACGAAGCACATTAAAAGCATGAAACATTTAGCCTCCGAGAAAAGAGGGTCATTCTTGTCAAACAAGGTATTGGAGAAAGGGAAACGAGGTGGGAAAATCCAATCCAAGAATCCATTCGGCAGATGACACAAGAAACAGAATACAAAGTACTCGGAAATTTCAAGGGATTTGTGGCAGAAGGTCCGCGGTGCCAACCATGCCACGTGCCATTTCCAAGATCCAACCGGTTTGTGGCACGCCCACCCAAACAGTCCCATCCACGATTGGGAATTCGGTCTTTGACTTTCCCCTCCCCGGCCTACGCCCGCATTTTAGTTGCCTCCAAAATGCAGGTGCTCCTCGAGAGCACGCTGAATATGTACTTCCACTTACTTCTCCTATCTTGGACCAATGGGTCAGGTTAAGCTCCAAATCCAACCTGAGTTTTTAAATTGTCTAACCCAAAATCTTATGGGACACGATGACAATAACTCATGTGGATGGCCAGCTGAGGGATTGGGATCAGATACAAATATAACTCATACATCCAAAGTAATAGAGACTTGCATGTGTGAGGATACGAATACAATTCACATGAGAGATGAGGACTCACAATGTGAAGACAGCGACACAATTCACACATGCGAGATAGTAGGGACTCACACATGTGAGAATACATATTCAACTCACACATGCGAGATAACAGAGACTCGCAGATGTGAGGATACAGACACAACTCATAGATGTGAGATGATAGAGACTCGCATATGTGAAAACACAAACACGACTCACACATGCGAAGTTATAAGAATTCGCATATGTGATGAGATAAAACACAACTCACGCATATGAGGTAGTAAAAGCCCACAATACAAAGGGAAGGAAGGCCAGGTTTGAACCTATGCCCTTCCAGTGAAAATCAACACTCATGGTTGGTGAGGTAAGGAGCTAAATTAGTTGAACAATATAGTTTAAACCGAATCACCCTCTCCACTGGTGGCACTCTATTGCTCGGGTAGTCAAACAAGTTCAATTAATCTTTATCTATTAAAACTTTTTTACGAATGTGAAGTGAGTTAGGGAGTCTTTGGATAAGTACAAAATATAATATTAATATATTTAAATATTTGAAGATTACATTTTTATAGAATAAAATAGTGATATATATTATTATTATATTCGGTTACTTGTTTGGCAATTATTACAAATTTAAATATATCTTTGAAGTGTTTGGAACTTTAATTAAAAAAAAAACTAACAAAATGGAGAGAAAGTTTTTAGTAGGGCCTACCAAATATTGGTAATCACAGTGTAATCACACAAATCAATCTTATAGTGATTATCATTGATGAATCCATCTATTAGAAATCATTACGAGACTCATTTGATGTTAATAGTAGGACCTATAAAATGATGATAATTTGATAATTGCAATAATACAATTCAATCTTGGTAATTAATATGGGATCTAATTAATTTTGATAATATGGGATGCATCTAATGTTATTAATCACAATGAAAGCCCACCATAATATTATATTTGTATGACCCACTTAATATTGAAAATTAACAAACTAGGGGCTATTTCTTTATGATTTGGCTATAGGACCACACATTAAATTTGTAGGCATTGTGGGGCCAATCTAATATTGAGAGTTATAGTTACACTCCTATAAAAATTATTGATGTTAAAACTTATAGTGGGATACTAGGATTAATGGTTGCTTATGAACTCTCAAATGGGTTTTACTAAAATTCTAAAAATTTTTTAACAGAAGATTATTGTATACAACATCTCCTTGAATTATGTAATATGGAGGTTTTTGGAAGAAACTGAGATATTATAAGACACTTTTTGAGTTTTTGGAAGAAACTAAGATATTGTAAGATACTTTATAAGTTACCCAAATATCTCCTTAAGGTTAATTTTATATCGGCATCTCCTTTTGTTTTGATAGGATTTAGATTTTTAATTTAATAGCAACCCTCAATTTTAAGTTTAGCCCAGGTGTTGAGACTTTTTTTTACTAAATATTTACATGTTAAAACTTTTTTTTGGGAACGCGGATCATGTTGACTATTTATTTATATAGACATTATCTTTTGATTTGGTGACAAAATATATGTCTAGCCTAGCTGATCTATCTTTATGTAGAAATATGGATTAGCTAGGTTGAGTTTTTGATTTTATATAATCAATAAGATTTGTATCACCAAACAATAATTCTCATATATTTTCACAATTATATGTAAATACATGAAAAAAATAACATATGAAAAAGGATTTATTTTTACCAATATTTTAAAGAACTTACTGGATTAACTATTTGAATCAGGTTCAATTAGAAGAAGTTCCTACATTGGCTTAGCTTGATTAAAAATTAATATATCAGTTAGAACTCAATACAAACTTGTCACCAACAATTAAACTTAGTACCATTGATAATTTTAAAATGAAATTTGTTATTTTTATCACTTAACATCATGGTTAAATCGGGTTTAACCTGGTGGCCAAATTGATTTAGAGCAAATCACCTACTTTACTGAGATCGCTCTTTTAGCCTTGGTAATCAAGCCAATTTGATTAATTTCTTTGGAAATGTGAAGGAGGTTGGGGGCTCATTTTGTACAGACTTTGGATTTGGACAAGATTTTATGATAGATTGTCCACACGACACTAATTCTCTATTTTAAGTCTAGCTTTGTTGCTAGTATAATCAAACTTTATCAGAAATATGATAAAAGATTGAGTGTTATTTTTATATATGCTTTTAACTTTTGATTCTACAAGATTTATAATGGATTTCCAGTCTAACGCGAACTCTCTATTTCAAGTTAATAACTTGGGTAGAGAGTATGACGAGATTTATATTGGTTTAATTGAACTTTATCTATAAAAATCTTATTTGGCAATATGGAGTATGTTAAGCTTTAATTTTGTATGGAGTATGTTAAGCTTTAATTTTGTATTGCTCCAATTCAACATGATTTTTTTAATACATTGTTTAACTAAAAACAACCTTCTCCTATTTTTCGGATTATATATAAGTGCATAGCAAAATATAATATCTAATAAAGGAATAATCTATTCTAATATTTTTAAGGATAATTTAGGTAGAAGTCCAATTCTTCAAAATTAATTTTGTAAAAGTCTATCGGCTAAGTTCTTAGTTGCAAGAGTCCACTAGTACTATAAGATCTATCAGAAACAGGAACATGAGATACAGAAATATTAAGAACTATGATAGTGCATAAATTGAAAGAAACATGATCATGTATTAGTGTATATAGTAAACAGGAATATAAAGTAAATGTATCAGAAACAGAAACATGCTTGAAAAAGAAACATAAGATACAAGAACATTAAAAATTTTGATAGTGCATAAATTGAAGAAATAGGATCATGTATTACTGTACATGATAAATAGAACCATCAATCAGATGCGTTTGAAATAAGAACATGCTTGAAATAAGAACATGAGATATATGAACATTAATAATTTTGATAGTATACAAATTGAAGAAAATAAGATCATATATTAGTGTACATAATAAATAGGAATATCAAGTAAACGTATCAGAAAAAGGAATATGTGATAATGGTGTGGAAAAAAAATGCTGGAAGTCGGCTAGAAAAGTCATCGGCTAAACTGTAACAGTGATGCCACATTGAAATATGTTTTTTTTTAAAGAGGGATAAAATTGTAATATTTTATTATTTTAGGGGCAAAATTATCCTAGTGGACTTAAAGCTCAAAAAACTATAGAGTTAAATTTAAAGCTACATGAGTTTTAAAAAATGGACTAAGCCTAAAGGCCCTAGTTGAATTTGGTTCAATTGGAACAAAAACCTACTTGGCTCAATTCAAATTGACAAAAACCAAAAATTGAAATGACGGCCATAATCAATATACAATAATTTTTAATTATTTTTGTGTCACTTTACAGCAATCAAGAAGCTATTGTACACAAGAATCTAAAGAGAAGCTAGAAGAACCAAATTAAGAAAAAAAAAAACAGTGTATGAAAAGCTCCTAAAAGTGCCCATAAAAGTGATCATCGTTGAGACAATTGTCATTCATTCATATGCATAAGAAATTAAACATACTATTTAAGCTTCAAATATATATATAATAGACTAAGATAAATCTTTGACTTTATATTTTATCCAATTTTTATAAATTGTTGAATCACCCATTAAAATGAAAAAAAGAAAAAACAAAAATAAAAGAGAAAGAGGAAAAAGAAACTCATTCTTCCTTCCACTAAATGTGTGAGAGCCAATGGTTTGACCTTGGGCACCTACCTTTTTCTTATGAGAGGGCATTATCACCTTTTTCTCATGCGAGGGCTTTGTCACCTCACCTGAGGTTTATCGGGTTCCTTTTAGTTGAGATAAAAAAATTAAAAAAATGAAAACAATAAAACATGGGCCAAAGGAGCACAATTCACTCACTCCCGAAACCCATCATACTCATTCCCATTCAATACCGATCCTCCTGTTGACCACCAGAACCTGAACCTAGTTAAAAGCTAAAACCTAAAAAATAGATCACCTCTAAACCCTAGTTTACTCAACTCAACCATAGTCAACGCCTTTCTCTCTCTCCATCAATTAAAATACATATTCAACCCCCCACAAACAAAAAGTCAACTGTACCTTTCCTTCCTCTTCAATTCCCCCTCCACCTTCTCTTCTTCTTCTCCTCACCCTCCTCTCCTTTACTTTCCACGCCCCCAAAGATTCCATCCTTTTTCCCCGTTACGATATGAGCTCCCGATTGTGACTTCCGTATCGTCCGATACTTCTACAGCCCGAAATTCGGTTCTTCTTCATCCTCTTCTTCATTTTCCTATGGGTAACGGAATAGGAAAGCTCTCTCTCTGCTTCTCTGGAAGCAACGGCATCCGAGACCGCCACGACATCTCTGTATTGCTATCTGGACCGTTGGATGAGGGACTGGGCCACTCCTTCTGCTACGTACGGCCTGATCCCTCCCGCCTATCCTCCTCCAAGGTCCACCACTCCGACGACGCCGCCGCCGCCGCGACCACCACCACCTTCCGCTCCATCTCCGGCGCCTCCGTCGGCGCCAACACCGCCACCCCTCTCTCCACCGCCGACCCCTACTCCGACCGCTGCCCCGCCGCCTTCGAAAGCTCCAATTCCTTCGCCTCCATCCCCCTCCAGCCCGTCCCCCGCCTCCACTCCGGCCCTCTCCAGGCCACCCTCGCCGGAATCCCCTCCTCCGGCCCCATCGAGCGCGGCTTCATGTCCGGCCCCATCGAGCGCGGCTTCATGTCCGGCCCCCTCGACCGTGGCATCTTCTCAGGCCCCCTCGAACGGAGCTCCGACCAGTTTCCCCGGAGCTTCTCCCACGGGGCCAACGCGTTTCGCCACAAGCCCAAAAGGGGTTCTTTTATTGGCGTGATTCGGAAGGCGATATCGCGGACCATCATCGGGCAGAATTCGATGGTTGCGCCGGTGAAATTCGGGCTTTCTGCGAAGCAATTGAAGGAATTGGAGTCTGTTGTTGGATCGGATAAGAATGGGGAGAATTTGACTATAAGCAGTACTTATTTGAGCAGTGATTTGAGTATGGACGACGAGTGTTCGATGGAAAGCCAGAACCTGCAGTGGGCGCAGGGGAAGGCAGGGGAAGATAGAGTTCACGTTGTTGTCTCAGAAGAACATGGGTGGGTTTTTGTTGGGATTTATGATGGGTTTAATGGCCCCGACGCGCCTGATTATCTTCTCTCCAACCTCTACTCTGCTGTACACAAGGAGCTCAAGGGACTGTTATGGGAAGATAAGTTTGAATGCCCTCCCAATCAAACCATAGACTCGAATTCAGATGCACCTGTTTCGAGTCAGACCCATGATTCAATTCGGCCTGCGACGAGCAGTCGGAACGTCAATCCCTGTTCTCAGTGTGTAATTTCAGAGAATTACCCATTTGAAAGTGATGGGAATTCGAATTCGAAGAAGGTTCATGGAAAGAACTCGAAGAACAGGTTTAAAGGGGCGGCGAAGAAATGGGAGGAGAATCAGAGGCGATGGAAGTGTGAATGGGATAGGGAGCGATTGGAGCTCGAGCGGAGATTGAAGGAGCAGATGAGTAGGCCGCAGGGTTCCGATCGAGTGGTTAGCCATTCGGATGTTTTGAAGGCTCTGTCTCAGGCGTTGCAGAAGACAGAGGAAGCCTATTTGGAAATTGCGGACAAGTTGGTTATGGAGAATCCTGAACTGGCTTTGATGGGTTCCTGTGTTTTGGTTATGTTGATGAAGGGTGATGATGTTTATCTGATGAATGTGGGGGATAGCAGGGCAGTTTTGGCTCAGAAGGTGGATCCCGACGTTTGGGGATCGCTTGGAAAAGGTCATCAGGACTTGGAGCGGATCAATGAGGAGACATTACATGATCTTGAATCATTCGATGTCGATCAACCTGAGGAACTAAGTTTGACGGCTATTCAACTCACTTTGGATCATAGCACTAGTGTAGAAGAGGTAATTGGCTACACTCAAATCAGTTCAATTACAAAAGCTCCTCATTCTGGCCTTGGAACAATTTCACTTTTACTTTGATGATATGCACCCGATTGCATGTGTGAAATCAGAAACCGAAATGGGGTGATACTTGATACTGTTTTTCTGCATTTTCTTACCCAAATTAATGACTATGCTGATTGCTGATATTGGTTTGAAGTGGAAAAATTGAAAGAATAGCATCCTGCCTGATGCAGTTTTGATTTTGACTCTGCCCCCAACTGTATATTCAATTATTCATTGTGCTGTGCTAGTCAGATTGATTGCAATCTGGGGCACATCAAAATGCACCGTTGAATGTACTGTTTTATCTACTTTGTTATCATAGGGAGATTCATATGCCTATGTGGGGTCTTAGCATAGCATAACATCTTCTTATTTGGATATCAGGAAGTGAGGAGAATCAAGAATGAACATCAGGATGATGCCTGTGCCATTGCAAATGATCGTGTGAAGGGCTCATTGAAGGTCACAAGAGCTTTTGGCGCTGGGTTCCTCAAACAGGTATACGCATTGATTCGTGGTCTTGGCTTCCAAGTTTGCATGGATATATTTATCGGGCACAGATGTTTGCTATAATATGTTCTGTTTTTCTCAATTCATATGTACTGGTGATCATGTGAGGGGGTTAACTGGCTTTGACTCTGATTGTCTGCCATGTGATATTCTTTGTTCCTAAAAATAAGTGCTCCTCATCGATAATGTCTCAGAGTAAACTTCTCTCCCTCAGATGGTTTATACTCCTTATTGGCAATGATCCAGCCATCTAGTCCTTCGTGTGTATGGAAGCTGTCAATACGTTAGGTATAAATGTTTGGGAGAAACACTTGCACAATCTACCAAACTTTGCATGTGGGTGTTACCACTGGTGATCCTAACTATTTATATGATGGACACAATTGAAAATTGTCAACAAATTTTCCCAAATGAATGATCCTTTAGTCACGTTTTGCCTTCATTGAATGTGGACCATTTTTCTGCAATTTTCCATTTGAATGTTACTAACCAGACACATGGTATTTTATTTTTGAGAGAGAGGGGGGGGGGGGGGGGGGGGGGGGGGGGCAAATCATTATCAATTGAGAATATTATAAATTTTTTAATCATTAACAGAATATTACAAGTTTGTCTCTGACCATTGGTAGTTTGATACTATGGCCGGAGCCATTTTCTTATAGTTAAGATACCGAGTTGGATATTGTGATAACATGCTCGATTACAGGCTTCAACCTCAGACAATTGTAATGACCTGTTTCCTTCTCTGCAGCCTAAATGGAATGATGGACTTCTAGAGATGTTCAGAATCGACTATGTTGGATCCTCTCCATACATCACATGCACACCATCTCTGTTTTACCACAGACTTGGTCCAAAGGATAGATTCTTGATACTGTCATCTGATGGGCTTTATCAATATTTCACCAATGAAGAAGCGGTTGCCGAGGTTGAACTGTTTATCGCATCATCACCGGATGGAGATCCCGCACAACATCTTGTTGAAGAACTCCTTTTCCGTGCAGCAAAGAAAGCAGGTGAGAACGAAATGCTAAATGTGGGTGAAAAAGAGAAAAAAACACAAAAGATCTTAAAATGTCTCACTGAGGAAACATACACTCTTTGATCTTATCATTTGCTTTGCACCACAAACTCATTTAGGGCCAAAAGTTCACTTGGTGGCCCTTTCATGGACAAAAAGTTCCCCAAAGTTCTGTTCAGTTGGGCGTTGGATGGATGAAACTAGGATGAACCGAGCTATCTGGTTCTTCCTCATTAAATGTGAATCGCTGGCTGTAACTGTACATTTGCAGGCGATCAATGGGTGGCTAGAATTATAAAATACAGGAGTTGCTAGGTCATGGTCCATCCCCATGATAAGGACTGCCATAATGTGGAACTTACATAGACCATTGTTGTAAAATAAAATGTTATGTCAATTGAGCAACATATACTACCACGTTCTGAGTGTTGCATGACAAACCCTTTACTTTTTTTCTCAGGCATGGATTTTCATGAATTGCTTGAAATACCACATGGGGACCGGAGGAGGCGATACCATGATGATGTTTCCATCATCGTTATTTCTTTGGAGGGAAGGATCTGGAGATCATGTGTGTAAATAGAGCTTCAAATTTGTGAAAGTAAAATAGAGATCCACACAAAAGCCGGGCCTTTTCCGTTTTTCCTCCAGTTGACCTTGTACTATAACAGTTAAGCTCTGGGAGAAAACATAGTGCCCCATGTATCAGGTGATGAGGACTACTGTAAAGGTGCAAAAGCTGCTTCAAGTTGATTTTAAACTGTCATTTTCGAACGTGTATTTTTCTAATAAATGGTTCTCTTTTGAAGGGTTCCATGATGCAAATTAGTTCCTATAAAAGCGACCCATTGGTCCCCCCTTTCCCCCATATTTTGCAATTCATGCAGAGTTCCGTATGGTCCCAATCCCCCCATTCTTCCATTGAGTACCTTAATTATCAATGCCTCGTCAAAATTTTGATAGAACCCTGTGAATGTGTTTCTAGCCTTTTTGTGAAGGGGAGTGCGCATTATTTTTTTAGGTGGTGGGATGAATAGAACCCTTATTGTGAGCAACTCTTACTTAGTGTAGTACTAAAAAGACCAACTTCTTCAAATCTAAGGTCTTAAGTACATTATGCATCAATTACTGAGTAAGTTTAATGTGATGGAATCACTCATTCAATGAAGTATGCGCTGGACATACCTAAACGTAAGCGTCTTTTAGCATATTAACTTTCACAGATTGTTACCTGTTCTTCTGCAAGTGCTGACTGCTGACATTGAATTGCTTGGAGAAGTGGAGAAATAGTATCCCAACTAATGAGATTCCATTTCCACCTGCTCCAACATTGAAGAGTGGATGGCCATGCACTGACGTCAAGCCATTACTCTATCAAAAAATCGTATTTGAGAGTGCTCTCGTCTCAACATTTATACATGCATTCAATTCTAAGTTAATAAAGAATTGATGCAGTTGGTGATGGTTTTGGTAGAAGTGCCTTGCTATTGATTGTTTAGGGCTAGACCTTGGAGGGTGGTTGCTTCTGATGGAAACAGTAAGGATAACCATTTGTTTGTTTATGAAGTTGAATCTTTGATAATGTTATTTTGTTAACAATTTGGCAGACCATGGTCCATGGAAGATTCAAGCAACAGAAAGTGGAAATGGTTTCTGGATATCCGTTCAGTTCTTCTCTGGATGGCAATTAACTTGAATATTTTGAAAAGTGAAACTTTACCATGCTTTTTGGCACTAGGCTTGTGTGGATACTGTTAAAACATGATAGATATTATTATCCTGCCTTTACAGCTCAATAGATTTTATAGATTAGTGTTGGTAATGATTTGGGGCTGCGAAGGAAGTCACGCAGTATCCCAACAATTGTTTTTTTTATTATTTTATAACCACCTCAAATGCCTAGAGGAATGGATAACCTTTCTTTTTGCCAAAATTATTCATACTGGTTATGATTTTGGATGTCCCAACTGTTCAGGATATATCCTTGAGAAATTTTCATGTTACACAGATTACTTCTACTAGTTGTTGAATGTGATAGAATGAACAAAGGAGGTCTCATTGTTGGGTTTACTGATTTGTTCAGAAGAAATGCATATATTAAGAAGAGCAGACACTTTCTCATGCTGTAAGCTGGATAAGGGCCTTGGCCTTTCTTCATGTAGGATCTTGACTTGTAGCACCTGTTTCCTTCCACCACATCTTGGGATTGTGACTGCAAATAACTCAGCTGCATCGTGCGTCTGGCTACTGGATATCAAGAGTAGAAGGGAGTATTTGCACTGCATTGACGCGCCCCCACCACACACCACAAACCCACCCCCCACCTCCCCGTCACCACAAACAAACACCCCCCAACCCTTTAATTTGCTGCAAGGAAATGGGTTTCTAGACGTTAGTTGCATTGATCTTCCGATTTTAGAATGAGAAACAACAAACTGAAGCACATTTTTTATTTACACCACAAAGTTCCTCGAGTGGGGCTTGCAAGAACCAGGCATGGGTGCATGTGTCCACATTAGATTGTAAATTGACTTCAACTGAATGATTACCCTGCAAGTTGAATTCCATAGGTAACATTTTCAGAATGAGGAGGTATCCACTTTTTTCCTTTTTTTTTTTTATCAGACCTTCTTCCTGTTGGTGCATCATGAGCTCTAACTTCATTAAGATGAGTCCAATTGTAATATTACTGACAACCAGGTTATCAACCAAAAAAAAAGAAAAAAAAAAAAAGAAAAGAAAAAGAAACCTGACAACCAGCTTCTTGTCATAGTTCGTATCATATAATTGTGAATTGATTCACTTGTGTTATGTGGAGACGACTACTATATGAACTTAGGCTGTATTGGTCCTTATGACATGAAAATTTGACTTCATTGAAATTCATATGTGTAATTAGACTTTCTCTTTTTGGCAAGGAGAATAATTCATTAAAAAGAAAGCCAAACAATAAGTGGCAAGGAAAATACATCCAATCTAGGGAATTATCAAGCCACACAGCCTCTTTGAAACAAGATTTTCCAAAATTGGCTACCAAGTGAACCCCTGCATTCAAAATCCTAGAAATATAGTTAAGTTTGATTTTTTCAAAATGTCGAGCTGACTCCAAAACATCCATAATACGAGTACTCAATGCCCAATCCTTGCCAGCTCTATTAACATCAAGAGCATCTGAAAAAAGATGAATTCTGCAGAAGCCCAATCCTTAGCTGTTTTTAGGGTGAGGAGAACCGCCCCCATTTATCAATGAAGTTAACAGCCACCGCAATGAAGTTGCTGTTCGGAGATTTTTTGTTTCGTTTTCTGTGTCGTAAGGGGTAATTTCCCTATAAATAAAGAATTGACTTCTTATAAAATGGTCAAGTTAGAGGAACCCATTGAATCAATTTAATTTGTTGAAATGGTCAAGTTAGAGGAACTTATTCACTCAACTTAATTTGTTAACCTCTTCTCATGACTTCAACACACTCTGTTAAGCAATAGTGGTTGCTATACATCCTGGAGTCGCGGGAGTTATTCAAGGAGTTCACCAACCCCTTAACAGTAAGCTGTCAACTATCAAGTACATGGGTGATGGTCAAAAGAGCAATGGATTTGAACTTGTATCTCTTACATGTGTGACATGAACTAGATATAAAAATGAACCTCAGTCATTCTTGGAATATTTTGGCTTTTTAGGCTCTATATGACCGCCTCTTGCCTAACTTTTTGACCAGCAGATCAACCAGTGCCACCCAAGTCGTAAAGTTCTTCCACAGTGAAGCATTTGAGCAATGATTCGGCCATACCAATGCCCATTATCTGACTAAAAACATCAGACGAATATTAGCTACTGTTCTACATTTTAAACTTTGATGGACAAGTTGGACTGGATAGGGCCAGAGCACTCTCAGTGAATCTCCATTGAGGCCGGGCAAAATGTTTATGATTGAGGTTGTGCACGATTAGTACTTGCTCGTTCATTAAAACAAGTCCTTTCAATAAGAATCAAGTTAAGAGACAGATACTCAATTGACCCAGTGATGCATCAACATGACTTCGAATTAACACAATGATGAAGTTCTTCAGATTGTGGTGTGGAATTGAATATGCTATGCTGTGATCCATTGATGCTTCGGTTAATGGATCTGATCAAGAGAGTGACGATAACAGTCATGTGGTGTGGAAAATCACTGCAACATAATTACCATGATGGGTCAATATTCATCGTTGGTCAGAACTTTGGTACTTTGTATTCAAGTTAACTGTAACAATGATTACCTGTAATTGGACAAACAGCTGCAATGAAAGTGTAGTTCACCCCATCCAAACCCGTGAATTCATTTACATGTAAACCAAGTTACATGCATTCGTATTACAAAGTACCAATGGCCAATGGGCCCTTACGAAATTAACCATTGTTATGCTGTCCGAAAATATGGTCAGGGCAACGCTGTGTGCATTGAAGAACTGCTGTATATGCATTTGACCATCTCATGGAAGATGACTAGGTTCTGTGAGGAAATCTCCATTTATGTATCATGTTTCGGTTTTAAGATAGAAGTAACTCACTGAGAAACAGTATAATTTTAATCAAGAGGTTTTCATCGCGGCCATCACAAGAGTCAGCATTGAGAGAGAATGTTAAGAATCACTTCCAACCAGCAATGGCTAGAAATTTTCAACTGGCAAGTTGATCCACAGAGCTACATTTCAGATGTGACAGTAGGAACTTTCTATCACATCTAAGTAACTAAAACTATCGGATTGAAAAATACTAGCTGCTTTTGATCTGATAATATTTATTTAAAATGTTTGAATTACAATTCTGAATAAATTTATATTACTAGGTTTCAATTAGTTTTTAAATAGTCTTTAACGAGGATTATATTGTGGTAGGGTCTTGTTTATCTCATTTGTAAGAAGTGACAAGTGTTTGTGAAATAAGAACATTGAATTCTATGAACATGTAGTCTCTCAAAATTTCTATTGTAGATGCCTTTCTTTCTATGCAGTTTAAAGTTGGCCAAATTTGCTTGATTGTATGTATGGTTAAAGCAATAACGGTTCAAAATTAAACTGCACGGTTCACATGGTTCAACTAAGGGTCGTGTAAGAGGCTTTGGTTTAATGACACTGCAACAAGTGCAGTTCAAGCTAGACCTACATTGTTTATTCCTTAGAAAAAAAGAAGTAAGATTAAGGAATAAACTGTCTGAAATAATCTGACCCTGGAAGAAGGGATAGGGCTTCAGTGTTGTTGATAACTTGGATTGAAATAATTCAACAAAATAACAAGGAGTTAATAACTAAAGGAGTGCAAATAGCAAAGCCAGTTGAATTGTCAATCTTCATCCAAGACCATTGACCACCATTGTCAAAGGGATCTTCATCAAAAGCCTCCATGGATGATTAAGCTGGGACTGAAGTAAAAATGACAGTTTCCTTTTTAATCTCAAATGCACTTACTGGACTAACTGGGCTGGAGCATTAAACAGAGCTTGATGAGAGAGTAACAAGATAGAACAAGGTAGCAAATGGATTAATTGGGCTGAAGCATAAGCACAACCCATTTGGTTATCGGGCCGAATATTCAAACCGAAATCCAACCTACAGGCCTGAAAGTCAGCAATAGATTGCCTTAATTGTAAAAATTTGGTCTTCTATGTTTAAAGTGTCATGCTGTGTTGGGCATCCAGTCTGGTCTCTAGGGATGTAGAGGCCCAGCAAAAATGGGGAGCAAAGGATAGTTCTAAATTTACTTGTAAGTCAGTAAAACTCAGTCAAGCTACCCGGATTGTTGGAAAAAACTGACAACTTGGTGGGAAAATTGGTCCTAATGAGTTTTGGCCTGACTCCGGTTAATTCACTCGATGTAAATGACATCCAAATTCAAGAATATATGGTTGACTCGACCAAAACAATGCAAAAGTCAGGCAATTTTGTAACAGTTAATTATGTTTTACTTTTTGTATTGTATTGAGAATGAACTTTGATTCAGTCAAGCTCAGCTGAGTCAGGAATCCGTTCGTCCCGGTTTGTTTCTGAACCAAGCAGTGTTTCCAAATTTCCTAGTCAGGCCAGTGTGCCGGGTCAGGGTAGGCCCAGCCCAGCCCAGCCCAGCCGATGTGTTTCCCGAAGTCAAAGCATGGTACTCACTTGTATCTATAAGATTATAATCTAATGAATGAATTGGAAGCTTGGCCTATCTTACATTGACTTTTAAATCAATTTATTAACTATTTTTTTGTTACTATTGTTTAATACCATAAGCTGCATAAGGTTGGATAAAATAATGATGAAAACCCTACAAACTACATAAAGAGATGGTTTTCACCAAATGCCCACCTCCCACTAATTTTCAAACTGAAACATCAGCTCTTAATTAAAGCATCCTCTTCTGTCCCATGTAATAGTAATCGGTCCCTACATAGTCGTTTCATTTCAGTGTCTCCGTGACCATCAGCATGGTCCCATATGGCAACATTAATGAAACCATCCAACTCCAAATTGATATTTTAAAACTCTTTTTCTTCTCCTGGTGCATAGTGCATCTGTCAATGTCACTTAATTGATAAGAAGGTTAGGTCCAAATTCCAGAGGGTTAGGTTGCATTGATCACCATTATGTTTCTTTCTAAATCACATTAAATCTTTAGTGATTATTTTTTGGTCAATTCCACACTCTTGATTATTTTTAGCTACATTGGTCTTCTAACGAGTAGAATCAATCATGGTCATGCCAGCATTTTGGCCCTGGTCCCAATTCAATGCTGAGCAAGTCACTTTCAAATTGAATTGCCAATTTCATAAGAGAAAAAATTGACAAGCTGTAGTTGGTACATTATTCCTTCTCTACCATTGACTGGGACGAGGCTGAGAATCTATGCCAAATTTAACTTCTCAGCCATTTCACATGTGGCTGCAGTGCAATCCATCCCAAGACTTTGCTTAAGATGGACTGAAAGAGCAAAATAAAATTCACGTAACTAACTCTAACATGGTTGATTCAAGACTTTGATGATGATGATGAATTTTATAAACAAAGGGTGGCAAATCATTTCTTATGAGAGTGAAGAGATTGTTAGGGTGGTTGTTAATCTCTACCTTTGATCCTACTTTGTTAATCCTCTCAACATAAGCACAATTCTTACAAAATCTTTAAAATTCAGTATAAACTAAGTAGACAGGTCTATAATTGTTATGATGATTATTTTTTAAAATTTTTGGTACCCGAACAAGGGGATCGTAGTCTCTTCATCGTTTTTAGCAAAGGTAATGCCTACTAGTCATCCAAAAAATTATATTACAAAAGTCAAGTGAAGTTGAAGTCCAAAACATGTGATCGCCGGCCTGGATCGACATTTAAAAAATTAATAATGTCCTATCTAATGCAAACATCATCGGCTTACCTCAACATTTAAAAAATTGGAAATGTCCCCACTGATGCAAACACTACGTTTTATACTGGATTAGCTCTCTTAAGTAGTAGTTTATTTCCATGGTTTGTTCAAGTGATGATATATTCATTCATATTTGTGTAGTGACATGAAATGTTCACACTAAGCATTTATATGTTGACATGCCAACACCATAATTGACTAATGTGTCAACATTTCATGTCACCCTAGCATTATTGTTTTTATAGTTGTAGACCATATATGAGTGCTTTATATGCATGCTGACATCCCGTTAGTAGTGAAGGCTGAACGGTGAGGGATTTACTAAGAACATAAAATACCCACTTTGAGAAGAAATATGATTTCCCTCTTCAATGCAATCCTCTTTAAAAATTGTTTTTATATGTTGAATAACATAAGTTGTATATTAATCAAAGTGAACTTAGGGCCATAATCTGGTCACAACAAGGAAATGCTTGATTGAAGAGCTTGGATCAAGAAAAGATGGCCTATACAAATTCATCCCCATAAAAACTCATGCGGAATATCAAACATTAATGGAGTTTCACCATAAACATGTAGAGGAATGAATTAGGTCTAGCTGATGACTTCCCGTTTATCATCTAGGTTAGAAATGTCAGTCCAAAAATAATTTAAAAGTTAAAACGGTCAGCTTAAACACTGCCTTTTATCAAGTTAGGCTCAAGGATAAATTGGGTTGAGAATTGAGATTGTGAACCTGAATAATTTATTAATCAAGTTAGAACTTTAAACCCCAACATAAAATACAATGAATCAACCCCAAGTTTGAATCACCTGATCATGTTACAAGTCAGCTTGGCGGGTCTGGTCAAAAATTGCCACCCTTACATTCGGAATAAATTAAACCCGTCACTGATTTGTTCAGTCGTTTTGAACTTTGGTCAAACTAGAGAGACCCTGACTGGTAGAGGGACAATGTAGCCAGTAGACATCGAATATCCAAGGTTGAATGTTTCAAAACTGTGGAATGAAGATGTTGTATTTTACTATGTAGTACGTCGGCTTTTATTGAGCAGAGGACTCCCCATGTGAGCCTCGTTATCGTGGACTATTGGACTTCAAATGCTTGTCTTTTTAAAGGTTCCAAAATCTAAATCCAACTCAAAAGAGCACCTAATCTTCTGTTTGGGATCTTCATATCTTTATCTAGTTACTGGAGCAGATTAATATTTTGTAAATGTCAATACATGTGTTTTCTAGTTTTTTTTTATTAACCATGCTTAGGGCTGGGATCCAAATACAGGTACAGGGGACTCGGACTTGCACATATGAGAACATAGACTAACCAACATATCCAAAGAGAAGGGAGGTAAGGTTTAAACCTAGGATCTCCTAGTGAGCACAGATAGTCATTACCACTAAGGGGTCGTTTGTTTTTTTCATTTACACATGTAAACATTACACATGGGAAATGGTTTCATAAATTTTATGTTTGTTTTTAAATTTACACATGTAGTGTATAAATCAAGTATGATTTTAGTGTGTAAATGTAATGTAGAAGAGAGTACTCATTTTCACACCTCAACAGGTGTGAAAAATTTACACCACAACTTTGAAATGGTGGAGCTACAGTAAAATCACGCCCATAATGCCTTTTTTTTTGTGGGACACCCAATTATGATCTGAACAGTTCAACATGTTAAAAATGTCAAAAACATTTATAGTAAAAAATTTCTGCCGTTGGATCATCATAAATCTTGAGATATTTACGAAAACATTCTGGCCATTAATCTTTATTTCTGAAACTTCTTGGGCCCCATTTGCACGATCCAAACCGTTCATCTCGTTCAAAAGGCCATTTCCAGATAGGACATTAAATTTCAAATGCTAATTCAAAATATATGTTGAGATATCTTCAAAAAACATATCAACCGTTCGATGCATTCAATATAGTTGAACAAGCAATCTGTTTTTTTTTTCAAATTTGATGATAATCTGAGCCTCAACGGAGAGATCTGAACCATTGAAACTCTTTATTAGGCCAAACATGGTTAGTGTACCAAATTTCAACCGTTGATCTTTTATGGATTGTGAGATTTGTACAAAAAATACTAGACCATTTTCACATTTGAAGAGGTGTGAAAATAACAAACAAAAATTATGTTTCACATGTGAGTCATTTGCATATGTATATGACTCACATGTGAGTCATTTACATATGTAAATAATTTTCATATCACATGTGAAAAAAACAAACGACCCCTAAGTTAAGAAGCAGTTTTCTGTGCATTTTCTAGCTAGGTGATCCAAAAACAGACATGAACCATGAAGAATCTTTGGTTTCCTGATTGAAAAAGAAGAGATTAGACACATTCAGACAATTAACATGAGAGAGACAGACAGACATCACCGACAATGAAGGAGTTATAGCCCTTCTAATGAAATGGGGTTGTGGCCAGCTCCATAGACATTAATTTGTGGTTCATGAATGCACCGCCCTGAGGTAGTTTGCTGGCTATGGGCCATCATCTGCCATAAATAAACGATCCGACAGTTTGGATTCATTTTTTTTTTATTTTCTGGCTGTGGTTCATTAATTCTTTTATTTTTGTCTTCACAAAAATTAACTCGCTCCTTTGAGGATGGATTTCTGTATTAATATTTCCTTCAAAACAAGTAAAATGCACTCGCTTCGGCGTTTTATTTTGTGATGGAAAGAAAATTAGAATTTAATGGAGCTTAGGACTGGTTTGAGCAATGGGACATTTGGCGATATAAAATAGAAAAACAAAGGATCTTTAAGTTGTACCTTCTTTCTTGAAAATGAAGGCGAGGAAAACTTACTTTATTTATAGTTGCATACAGTTACATAATGAGTAAGTTTAGGCGATTCTCAGTTAGAGACAATCTCTGAAAATCAGTAACTGTGAAACTATATAGGTAAGGTTTATTTTGAATAGCAATGGTATAGTTGAACTAGATCTATGAGTTGGAGCTGCTTATTTATCTCAGCTTTTATTTTGATTTGGAACCATCCATCTTATATGATGGATTGATTTTTTTCATCAGGCACTTGGCAAAGTCATGCTTCTACATGAAAGAAAATCTTGCATCCTTACCTCTCTTTTGTGACACCAAAACCATATTTTATCAAGGAAATTTAGTTTTTTTTTTCATAAAAAGAATGTGTCACACCAAACAAAATGATGGATTGAATGAAAAATTAGGCGAGAATTTCTCAATATCATGAAATTCTCTATCTTACAAATGCTATACAATTATACAAATCAATCCTTGTTTGTTGAATGAGGTGATTCCGCTCCACGAATTTTGTTGTCCTTCATTCTTACCCATCCTTTAGGAAATCAAATTCCTCTCAATTGAGAAGAATCGGATCAATTTTTTTTTCCTATTTTGCAAGAAAATTGTGTTGCATCGAACAATACAACGAGTTACATGAAAACCTCTATTGCAAAATCCTTATATTGCACAAATGCATCCTCTAAACGTAGGTCATTCTTTGGTGTGATCTAAATTTAGCCCTTCATGTCAATCCAATCTTTTAGTTAGTGCAAATTTGAGTTGTAGATCAATTTTCTTAATTTCTAGTTTTTCATGGTTTTTCTTGCCAAAATGACTCACGTGTTTCTTTTAAAATTTGTTATAGTATAAAAATCTACTGCCAAAAGTATTTGTTTATTTATTTATTTTCTTTTTTCCACATTTTCTCCATGTTGGAAAAGATCCCAGAAGAGCGCATTGGGATATAAGAGAATGGGTGGAGATGAGAGCAATTTGCTAGTTGTAGTGTGAACAATATTGCTTGGCTATTTTTATTTGTTATCCTAACCAAGGGAGCTAGGACTCTCAAGAGAGTCCATACACATGAGAAGAGAAGTCCACAGTAGTAGAAAGGAGAGCTCATATATATGGAAAGAGTGATATGCTCAGCAATCAATCCCTGGCAGGATAGGTGAGATGCGGGTTGCTAACCAATTGAGCAACCTCTTGTCCTAGACCCTTTATTAACTTTGCCAAACTAACTCAATCTAAATCGACCCTGGATCAGCAATTGATCTAATAGTTGCAAAGGTAGTTTGTTAAGTCATGACAATAGGTTAAATCAATAGGATTGGGTTTTGAATAATGTTAATTTTTTTAATAATATAAATGATCCTAGTCTTATCTCAATTCATTACATTATAATATATTAAAGCTAAGGATTTTGAATTTAATTTTGACCGTCAACTATAATTTTCACTGGCGGTGACTACTATTTGTTAAAATTTCCACATTATCTTCTCACTACCACATAACTACCTACTCACCAAGGAAACAAAAAAAAAAAAAAAAAAAAAAAAAGAAAAGCCCACTCATATCTATATCTCATCAAACCACTCATGCTCTCTACCTTTTTATTTCTTTAACAACTTATGTTCCACTCGATCTCTTCTACTTCCTTTTGTCTCGGTTAAGAAGTAAATGTAATATCCTTTTTAATGTATGAAGATTTAATTCATAATTCTTGGATACACTGTACTAAGCATGGGTAATTGTGCTATTTATTAATTACGTTGGAAATGCCAACCAAAATCCTGAATTCTCAAATTGGGATAGCTGGGTGAAGAAAAGTGAGCAGGTGCTATAGATTGGATTTGGGTTGGGTTGGCATGTGGAGTACATGTATGGATTCACCTCATGACCAAACCAAACTTGGTTGAAAATTTCTCCCGAAATTGAAATTACCGGATAGATTTTGGGTCGGTTGCCAGGTCTAGCTTGAATTTCCACGTCTGACTGCACTTGTTCTCATGTCCTCCATATTGCAACAAATTTGAAAAAAAGATAGAGCAAACTTCCACCGTTAAATTGGACTTAATTGCAAAGTTGCACAGATAGTTATTTCCTAAGTTGGTTATACGAGAAGATTTGTCTAATGTGTTTTTACTTGAGTAATAAAATTGATCAACATAAAAATATTTTTTTCACCTAGAAGAAACATATTCTTATCTCTCTAAAGCCGACCTTGATATGATCAAACCTATTGTTCACGTAAGCACCTCAATTAAGAACTAGCCCAAAATTTTTTTTGGGTGATGTATAGAGATCGAAGCGTTCTCGGTTGATAGCTTCGCCTCTCACCCCAATGACCATGGATTGACCATGGTCTCCACTCACTTCTTGCACGTGCATGTTCTCTCTCCTTATGTGTGAGTTCCACTCCCAATGTGTACGGGTTCTCTTGATGTGTGCAGGTTTCTCAGTGTCTCAGTCTCCTTTACTGAGATAATAAAAAACTAGATGAAAAGGTGCCAGTATGAAATCTTTGAATGATTTAGCAATGTTTTTCAGCACAATCAATTTAATGGCGCCCAGTACTCTTTCTTAAGTAGACAATTTTCATATCAATGAGGGGATGCGAGCAGATTTATCATAAATTCATAAACCCCACATAAGATGATGATCAACGTTTTAAGAGCTGTGACCTGTGAGCACCATAATGACAATAGCAGGGGACATTTCTCACCTAGATAGTGAAAATGCTATCGGTCACTAGTTGGCCTTCTTTATTTTTTTAGGTAAATCACTTGTTGGGTTAGTTGTGGTATCCCACATGTAGGAAGCAGGCATTCTTTGTCACTTTCCATGGAAAATCACTTCCTGTCATACACTTGAAGAGGCAAAGAACACTGGAAAAATACAAAGAAAGCAAGACAAAAGGTTAGGCAGGGTCGTTGGCTTCTGATTTCATGGAAAATGTACATGGCTTTCCTTCATCTTTCCTCTTTCCTGTTTCCTCTTTCCTCTTTCCAGGCTGATTCAAGCACACCCACGAGCAAAACGAGGAAAGCAGTTGCATGGAAATGACCTCCAACGTTCCACAGAAAAGGACGGGGAAAAGGACAAAGCATCAGCCGCTATCACCGCATTAATGTTAATTTTCTGGGAAATGATTCATCCCTACATCATGCTGCAGTCAGTACGGTGCTGACGATAGATAGAATCTAAATTATTTTGTGCCGCCCCACCTTAAAGTGATGGATCATGCTCTATTAATGGGCAATCCAACCAAATTATCTCAAAAATTTTGCAGATGAATTGATTGTGGTGAAAAATCATATTTCACATACGATCAACCATATTTCAACATGTCGGTAATTTTAGATTAAAAGAATGTTAGTGTGAGGTAAGGTGGGAAATATTGGTCAGTTTCAGTTTTCACGAATGTGACAAATATTGGGCAACCACATGTTCCTTAGAGCACAAGAAAAGTTTGAAAATTGGTAGGCCCAAGGTTCTGCTATGCAGTCTAGTCCCCTTGCACCATTGGAATTTAGTTGGCATGACCAGGGGCACAAATGTGTTGTGATGTTGAAGAAAATGACCAGATTTTTTGCGGGTGTAAGGTTGTCTACAGTTTGGTCAATATTTTGATGCAGAGTGAGAAAAGTTTGAACTGCTTTTTCTTAATTTTGTGGAAAATAATTTTCTTGAAAAAAAGGATAGAGAGAGAGAGGGTATTGAAGGGATCATTAAAAGGTAGAGAAATGAGCCCCTTTCCTCCCATTTAATTGTTTCTTCATAGTAGATGACATTTAATATCCAGTTGGAGCAATATTTCTTGGTAACATTTAATATCCAATTGGAGCAATATTTCATAGTGTCTCTCAAATCAGATGTAATGACCCGGCCTACTATCCATATGATATTATCCGCTTTAGCTCATGGAATTTTAATTCAATTAGTACGATTTTAAAAGACCTCACGTGGGATTAAGGCCAAGGCCACACTTGTATACTCAGGGTCAGCTACGGATGATTGCTAGATTCAATGCACTTATATCGGGGAGTCACAGCCTGACATAAGGTCCAAACTAATGATTTGATAAATCCCATCATGGTACATCCATGTATAGTGCACAATCAAGATTGCTAATGGCACTATCAAAATGTAATTTTGTATTTTGATGACAGTCACATGAAGCTATATGTTACAAATAAAATATCTATTAGTACACATTTTACATAGTTATATTTTGTAGATTTGAGAATCTGGGTATGGACTAGATTGGAGTCCTCCCTGGACCCCAGTTTTTTTTTAAATTAGGTTAATGAGGCCCAAAAGTGAATCCGTATTTAGATTGCCTTGGATCCATTAGCATCAGTAGTAATAAGTGGTTTATTCATTTACCAATTATAAAAAATTAAAAAAAAAGTAATGCGCATTTTCTTTGATAAGGTATAAAAAGCAACAAGTATTGAAACAGTTTTGTCAATTTCTATTAAACGAGGGATTAAGATAATACATTTATACTTCATTTTGGGGTCCTTTAGCCATGCATGACCTTGTCTTGTGATGAAAATTGAGAAAATTCCTTACTTGTGCGTGTAGCTTTTTTTTTTTTTTTTTTACCAAAATGTTCTTGATCGTGTGATATTGGATACCATCTATTGTGATTTTGCAAAATTTTAATTTATGCATATCACACAGAACTTTCCATCTATTGGATGGCAAAGGAATGAGTTTTTTGTAAATATCTCTCTAAGGTTTATAGGATTTGTAAATAAACTCTTGTTGTTCTAGTATTCGTAAATAGGCTCATGCCTTTTCATTTTAATACCTTTTGTATTCCTAAAATCAGTAGACTTTTAACCACCATAATTTTCTAGAGTGAAATGATATTTTTGCTCATCTCTTTTATTCATATATGCATAAATTTAAAAATATAGCATTTTTTTCTCTCTTATAAAATTAAGAGTTACATTTTGTGTGAGAGCATGCTCTATATAAAAATCTAATCCTCTCAGTTCATGACCTATTTTATTGAGTCTAAATCTATTGTGATGACAATCAATATATGTATTTACAATCAATTCTAATTTATTTTATCCATACATGACCTGTCATTTAATTGATGAAAGTTTTAAAATACATGATTAGACTTTATATGTATAAAAGAGTTATAAAGAGAGAGGGCATTTAGATTTGGTGTAAAATAATAATTTTTTTACAAAAAATAATATACTTATTTTTGGTTTAACGGGTGTAAGGTTAAAGCTGTTATTTTTGTAAAAATTAAACACAAACCTCGTGATTATTGCCTAGTTTTGTTAGGAATCTTTATTCTGGGGACTTGATAGGTATTAACATAAAAAAGCAAGGGCCTATTAACAAATATTAAAACTATAGAAGTATATTTATAAATCTTGTAAACCTTAGATGAGTATTTACCAAAAACTCAAAATGAATTATATCTATGCGATGTGGCACAATTTATAATTTTATACGGCATCGCACAGTCAAATGCATTTTAGTATATTAAAACAGGAGTATTTTCTTAACTTATGTCACTAGACAAGCCTATTAACGGCTAAAGAATCCCTTTATTTCTTGTGGTTAAGTTAGTGTTTAGGGTCTCTGTGTGTCTATGTCCATCGTTTAATTGTGTTTATAACCGTAAAAGAGATATTAGTTTTGGTAAATAATCATAAAAGAGTTGAAAGTTGGCAAAGCAGAATTGATTAGAAGTATGTTTTTTCTTCTGATCTTGACTTGCTACCATCCAAAATCTATACCGAAGTGGATAGCGGATTTGGTGGAGAGATTCCAATTCAAATCTAAAGTGCTGGAACCATGCTACATACCTACCATCACATCATTGACACACACCACCCACAAAAAGGTCCCAACAGATGGGGGCCCTGATCATAAGAAAGGCAGGCCCCACCTACGGTAGAAGCTCCATTCACCCATTGAAAGAAGTGGCCCCACAATTAGTCCCAATTCCCAAACTACTAAGCTGCCAACTGTTCCTATTTTCTTAATTTACATTGATTAAGTGAGCTTCTCTCGAGGATTGCTTTCTCAAATCTCGCATACTATTTTTTTATAGTTCTTTCTAAGTTTTCGCTAAACAGCATTGTCAAGAAAGTCAACAACAACTTCGAGTAACTTTAACCGAGGAAAAATCAAATCGAAGTCTTACAAAATTTTATAATATTTCTTTTAGTTTGCATAATTGAATGAGGTTTTCTGAAAGCCGCTTTATCTTTGCCATATTTATGAAAAACTTTCTCACCTTTCAGTTCTTCTAAATGCCCCTTAAAATAATGTAATTGTTTTTAGAAAACACCCTTGAATTAAATTTCTTGGATTCTATCATTTCCTACCATTATTTGATGGAGTGAAAGATGAAAATGCCCTTTTAATCAAATTGAAAATCTAGTCTTGATCAACACTTGAGCCTTTGCCAAGTCCCACCCTGTCCAGTTTGTGATCTTAATCCCACTCCTCCCTCTTGGGCAAAAGAATTTGGCAAACACAAAAGTTTTGAAGTACTTAGAGTATCTCCGTAATGTCAAATGCCACATGACACTTCAAACAGTCTCATATGAAAAGCAACATGCCATTTATTTATTTATTTTTGAATATTTTATGATGTGGGTTCCAAAACAATGTAAAAGATTTTAAAAAATATAACAAAATAAAAGAAGTTAAAAAATAAATATAATAAAATAATAAGTTTGCCATATCGGATAGAGTTCATATTTTTGGAGATGCCAAATTTAAAACCTTCAAATTGCCACATACTATGTGATATTTTTCAGCAGTACAATATTGCACTGTTATTGTATAAGCAGTTCCGCGAAAAATATTTAAACTTCAATAGTTTTTGGAATAAATGATAGGTCTAAGGGAGTCATATGGCTAATATCTCTTGTTGTTCTTTTAAAGATAATGGGTTCAATTTGTAGAAAAAAAAGCATTATGATCTTTTATTCACCTACACATAGTTAGGGAATGTAAAACTCAAAAGGCTTATTTGTTTGTATCGAATACATACGAAAATTGAATTGACCATTCAACTCATTTTATTAACACCTTAACTCTTTGACAATCATTTGATGAGCTTATTTATTTAATCATGAGTCTGCCCTAGTAATTCAAATTCTTTGAAAGTCAACGCATTATTTACATCACACTCTTACATCATTGATCATTCACCTAATTTCATTGACAACTAAAATCTTTAATAATATGAAGAGCTTGTATAATCATGAGTTAGTTTTATTTAGTTAATTTGTATATATTCTAATACGAATAAAAGAACCAAAGAGATTAGCCAAGAATGTCCGTGAAATGGTCGTTCAGTGTGAGAGGTTACAAGAAATCTTAAAAAGTCATGGGGCCTTTTAGAAACAAGTAAAATGTTCAGGGGGTTCTTACAAAACTCCCTACTTATTTGTAAGGAAAGCTCACGAGGAATCTAACCACCAATCCAAGCTGTAGTTTTCTGGCCACTGATGGAGCTTCTCCGCCCCACCCCTCCTCCCCAACCTGCTGGAAACCACTTCGGCGAGCCGTCTCTGGCCAATTTCGAACACGGGTTCAGTTGGGAAAATCAAATGGCAGCGACCCACGTGCCGGAAATTGCAGAGGAGGCTAGAGAGAGAGTGCATGTGGCGGTTGGAAGATCGGTGGAGAGAAGTGTTGGGTTGCTCAGTTGGACTTTTAGGCACTTTGGTGCACGGGAAGTTGCTCTGGTTCATGTTCATCAGCCTTCTACCACGATCCCTACCCTCTGTGAGTTCTCTTGAGATTGGGACTTGAATGGGTTCTGTTTTTGTGTGAAGCCTTGCCACTTTTTTTTTTATTGAGTTCTTCTGAGATTTCCCCACAAATGGGTCATTTTTTTACTTGAAGATTCTCTGAATTTAACCTTTGTTGTTTTTGTCTTCTTAGTTTCTGACATTAAAGTTTTGTTCTTTTGCAGGTTTTCTATTTTAGTCTCTCATCTTTCTTGTAATCTAAGATCTAATTTATGGGGTTGGTTCTTCTATGAAATTTTGTTTGTTAGTTTGGATAAAAGTTTCCAATTTCTCTTAAATGGATCATTTTCTTTTCTTCTTCTTTTATATGGATGATCTATGAATATCCATTCCTCTGTTTCTAAATCTCTTAAATGGGTCATTGTCTTTTCTTCTTCTTCTTCTTCTTTTATATAGATAATCTATGAATATCCATTCCTCTGTTTCTAAATCTCTTACATGGGTCATTGTCTTTCTTCTTCTTCTTCTTCTTCTTCTTCTTCTTCTTCTTCTTTATAAATTATCCATTAGAATATCCTTTTCCCCTTTTCCCTGGCATGGTTCATTCTATGGTGTGATGAGATTTACTCTTGGGTTTTACTAAGTTTGGCCTTTTCTCCTTGAGAAGGCCTTGTATTGTTTTTTTTTTCTTTTTTCATTTATTGTAAATTTTCATATATTTTGCTCATGGGGTTTTTTTCATATATTTAGATAGGCTTACAAAATTTGTTCTCTTAAGTTGTTCTGATTTTAGCCTTTCCATTTTTTTTTATTATGGACATTGTATTATGCTTCTTGTTTCTCATTTTCTATTATTATTAACAAACTTTTAGTTGTAAGGTAAGGCAGAAAACTGTTGCCTTTTCAACAGCAGGCAGTTGATTGTTCTGAGTTTTCTGTCTTCAATTCATTTGTACCTGGCCTTCTCATTTTCTATAAATATCACATTGTTTAATATGCTTAATAGTAACATGTTCTCAGCTATTTTCCATCTTGTTTCATCATCTCTCTGCTCTGGTTATATATATGGTGAAGGGAATTATTAATTTTGGCAGTAGGAAAACTTCCAGCAAGTCAAGCAAATGAGGAAATGGTGTCTGCCCATC
The DNA here is from genome assembly GCA_037013555.1 of Sextonia rubra. NCBI lineage: Eukaryota > Viridiplantae > Streptophyta > Magnoliopsida > Laurales > Lauraceae > Sextonia > Sextonia rubra. Next base: position 132,953,846 of record JASUAD010000001.1, read on the forward strand.
GAAGAGAGGAGATGGAGCAAACAAAGAAAATTCTATTTCACTACTTGAGCGTCTGCTGCAGAGCTGAGGTGGTTGTCTGTATGAATTTTTTATGGAATAATTTTTGCTGAGCTTCTAATGTTTATTTTTATTTTATTATAGGCTTTATCAGCTCGATCATTTACTGATTTTTTTTTCCAAATGAGCAGCCGCTTGATTTTCGTAATCAATGAATTTTACTCAATGTCAACATGGTTTCATTTAATTAATTTTTTTCCTCATGGTTGAAACTGAGGGCGTCCTTAGTATCTTCTACTTATAAGAAATTAATTAATCATGAATTGATATTTGATTAATCATCTTTCATGTTTTGTTGTTCCCTTTCTTTTGAACCTGTGTTATGCAAATACACCTGTGTTAATAGTTTACAGATGAGTCAGATCTCATTGTACTAGAAAGCCCAGAGACTAGAAGGAGCATTGTGAAAGGAGATATTTAGGATTGTGAAGATAACTGAGCTATCAAACTAAGGAGTCATATAATTAAATTTTAGGATAGAGCATTAAAGCAATTGTTTACGACAACTCTAACATTTCTACAATTAATTTCTGGTTTTTCCTGTAATGTTACATAATCTGCAACCTCATGGTTGTGACAAACTGTGCTGGCTTTATGCCAGGTGGATCATACGAGAAGCAGTTTTTCTACTGAGGAAGGCTTGTGGAGAAGTTGATAGTGATGAAAAATTTATGATTTTGAAAAGCTTACAACAGGGATCCTAAGCATTTAGTTGATAGACATTAAAGAGAAAGATGCATTCACAATAATTATTTTGTGATGCAGTCTGGGACTAGCTTTCCTAGTCAGATGACTCAGATAGTCAGATCACAACACAAAACGGACTAACTTTCCTAGTCAGATGACTCAGATTACTACTCAAAGCAAGAAAACATATTCTTTTCCTTTTTCATCTCTCTCTCTCTCTCTCTCTCTCTCTCTTTTGATTTGTAGGGTTGGGGGTGTTGAGATTGGCTTCTACTTGCCATATCAATTATCACTAACATTCACAAAAGATAAAAATCATTGGTGATTATTGTTTCAATGAAAAGGGATATGGCATTATCGTTTGAATCCCATGTTAACTATTATCATTTGATGTCTTGATCCGCTTACATTTTATCACTTTCTTTTTACTAGTACAGTTGCCAGGATGTTATTTTTAATATTAGGTCCTGATTGTGCAATAGCTGGAAAATATATGGTGTATATTAAGTGAGTCAAATAGTTTTGATTTCATGGTTGGTGGTATGATAGTTACCATTCAAATAAAAAAAGGTTGGTGTTGATATGTAAATTGAAAAATAAATGTTAATTTAACTAATTCACTACACTTACCTGTGAATTGATGGAATGGCATAAGGCGTGGGTCTACTTCCCATGTCTTGTGTTTGAAACTGCCCTAGATTTGCCAGTGTGCATTTGTATGGGGTTAGTAGGCGCCACTTGGGGGATTAGTCTTCTTGGGTCAAAGACCTCTGGGATACCCACTTCATCGGAAAAAAAAAAAAAAAAATCTAATTCACATCACATGCTGCATGTATGCATGCCATTCTAGTTGGTCCAAACTATGGCTTCCATTACAATCATGTATATGCTAAAAGCTACAATAATTATGCTTATTTGATTTTGCCTATGGTGGTTCACCAATTGGATGGTGAATATTGCCTATTCCATATTTCTTTTCCTTATATTCCATCCAAAATGTAGCACATGGTTCGGATGATCCTGGTACACATATGTTTATCATGTACAAGGTGGGATGAGTTGCCTTAATGTTGTGCTTTGTGGAAGACATGCATTGGTGCTGCATTTTTATGCTCTGGTAACATGTACATCTGATGTTAGTGGCTTCTACCATCCACTTATGAACTTGTAATCTGTTCTATTAGTTATAGAAAATATAAAATGGAAACTAATATATTTCGCAATCAGTTTATGCATCTCTATTCAGTTCTTAAACTGGTATATAATCATTGTTTTTGTTAGTAGCACTAGCATCAACTGATTGAGGCCTCCTTACAGGTAAAAGCAAGCATTGTTTTGATTGAAAATGGACAAGTTCAGAAAGGAATTGTTGATCTTGTAAGCAAATTCCATATAAAGAAGCTTGTTATGGGAGCAGCACCAGATAAGTAAGTGCTTCACCTTGAACCAACATTTCCGAATTTTGATTTTAGTGTCAAAGTGTGGACTAATTGAACTGAGCAACCAAGTGCACATATTCCTAAGATACTTAGAAGATCCTGGGACTTTTTAATATATAACAAATACCTAAGCCTTTAAATATGAAAATTGCCAACTTCACACCCTGCTTTTGTGGGCTTTTTGCTTCCTATGGAGCAAAAGACTCTGAAACCCGTTGTTGTTCTTTTTAACAGGTGCCCAGAACCAGCACCTCTGTGGCATGTGCTTCACTTCCAGACGAGTATGGAACATGCAGGGATAACAATTTGCTAATACTGGTCAGACTCACTGGTGCAGGTTGGGTTGGTTGGTTTTTGTTGTGTGTTGTGTGGGGGGGGGGGGGGGGGGGGGGGGGGGGGGGTGGGGTGGGGTGGGGTTGTGGGCTGTAAACTGTATTCAGTTTTTATTTATGGCCCCACTTTTTTTTAATTTACATAGTGGACCCCCAAGGAAATTTTCCTGGGTCTGCCGCTTATTAGCCTGCTTTATGAGTAGGGCTAATAATTGTTGCAAGCAGTCTCATTTGTTTGCTCAGGGTGGTTCTTGATCTTTTTCTTTTCATGTTTCCAATTATTTTTCTGGAGTTGGTTGATCAACCATAATAATATTAAGCCTCAGAAAAAATTTAAATCCAGTTATTGAGCTGAAAGAGCCTTACCTTCAATAATCATAGACAGTTTGGGGATGCTTCGATAGTAAAATCTAAATCATGAGGCAAAGCCCAGGAATAAGGCTCAGTCCTTGCTTAGAATAGATCTGGTCTAGGAAACATGGTAAAGCACTATGTTGAGGTTCCACATGCTAATTTTTTTATAATGGAATACACCAACAGCAGGTAATTAAAATGAACCGAAAACACAAATTTCTGTCAGAGCTTGGAAGAACTTGGGTGTTTAATTCCATGTGAGCAGAAAATTATGGGGCTGTACCTTTCATTATTTACGGTACGTGTTAGTTCAAGTGAAAATATACATAATATAAAGAAATAGAATTCATTCTTTTCAGAAAGTATAGAGTTTCATGTAATATGAGGGTCACAATTGAGTCTCCTTTGGTGCTGGAGATAAAAAGAAAATTGAGTATTCAATACTTGGAAAGAGAATCTTTGGCAAAATTTATTTGGTGGATGATTGTTCTAAAGGTTTTTTTTTTTTTGGGTATATTTACTTAAGCTATTTGGGGGAGTGTTGCAGGATTTTTTCCCTTTCCTTGATTTTCATTCAATCATATACGACTGTTTTTAAAGGCTGTTTTCATTTTGTTTTTTGATATTTTGATTTAATAAATCAGTTAACATTTGGGTAAAGAAAAGCTGGAACAAGAGCTGCTCTTTATGTTGGTTAATATGAATGCTTTGCTGCCTTTGACAAATAAAATAGTTCTGTTGAAAAGCATGGAACTAGAGGCTTCTAAAAAATGTAAATGTTGTCTGATGTTTAGATAGAACCGAACAAAATGTCTGGAAGTGTGGTTCTGGGTCTGTGGAATGTGGAGTGCGGCAACATGGGTGCTTTGTCCATTTAAAATGTGCAACAAATGGAAAAGAGCTTTGATGGTGATCTAAATAGATTGGAATGGAGAAAGAGAATTTCATCTAGCTGACCCAAACATAGTTGGGACAAGGGTGTGGTGATGGTGATGATGTTGATGTTGATGGACAAGAGCCCGTAGCATAGTTGAGAGGTGCTCAGTGTTGAAACCATAAAGGTTGCATGATCGAGTCGTGTTAGCATTAGAAAAAATAAAGGGAAGAAAGGAAAGAAAAAGAAACAAAAGTGCACCATATGATTCAAATTTTCTTTAGGAAGGGACTTTGTGATATCAAATGTTCCAGCTGTTTACATAACCCAAGAAATTTCCTTATGGAACATTCATGTCCTCACTAGTGACTATACTAGTCAGTCTATTTTACTTTTATCCTTCACTTAAATGAATCATTCTATTTCTTTTATTATAGTTAGCACTTCTGTTTCATAGATCTACTGCATGATTTTTTCTGCCAGTAGACATTTCTGATGGTTGCAAATTGCAATACAGTTGTATGAAGGTAAAGAAAGGCTCCACTAAGGCAAGCTATATATCTAAGAATGCCCCATTATTCTGTGAGATATGGTTTGTCAACAAAGGAAGACATGTCTGGACGAGGGAGGCTTCTGAAGGCCCAAGCTCTCAGCCACCTGCGCTTTGCTTCCCCGAAACTGCACATACAGAAAGATATGGGTCTAAATCATCTCACACCTGCAGCACTGAACCCGACTCTAATCTGGATTATCTTAGATCCAGTCCTTCCTCCACTAGTAGGTATTCTAGTGCTGCAAACAGTCTTGTGACTGAACCCAATGAAAGAGAAGCGAGGATATCGCTAACAGAATCCAACTTTACTGATACAATTGATCCTTATAATTCACGGAGCTCAAATTGTTTGACCAATTCAGCATCTGCCCACACTTCTCCAATTGAAAGAAAGGTTTCATCAGAATTCAATTCAAGGGTGGAGGTAATGATTATCTTCAGTTTGCCTTCTTTTTTACTTTGGTAATACTCATGCACCACACACTATATTCATGTCAATGATCAATGGGGTGGCCAGAAGGGATCAATCCTGTGTCACTTTGGTGGTAAGGGAGACACTTTACCGCTAAACCATTAATGGGTTGGCAATTGTTATTTGTTACATGATTGATAATTGATAATGATGGTCATTAGGTATGATTTTTCTGTGGAGTAAATATGCAATGCTTTATCAAACAATATGCTATGGCCCACAAATTGTATATTGGTAATCACATGATTTTTCTTTTGATGAGTCCTATCATGAATAAGGGATTCCTCAAAAACCTTAGTTATTTTGGATGATGCTTATTGCTTAGTGCTAATTTTGCCTTCATTAAATGTTGATCATCGGCTGTAATTTCATAGCACTGTTTCTCTTGTTGATCATATATTAACGTACCTATTCTCTTTCAGGACAAACAGGATCTGGATATCTTGTATAAGATTCTGATTGAAGCCAAAAAAGATGCTGACAAGTCGAAGGAAGAAGCCCACGCAGAACTGCTGAAGCGTAAGAAATTGGAAGCTGAAGCTGCAGAAGCCATCAACAAGGTAGGCTTGCATTTGATCATGTTATTGTTAATATCCTGCTGCTTTTCCTATGTTTAAATAATGTATTGTCAAAGGAGGCTACTAGGTCATCCAGAATAAATAAGGTAGAGATAATATGGGGCCCTGACTCCTAAGGATATGCAACATTTTCTTTTGTGTTTTAAGAAGAAGAGGAGAGAGAGAGGGTGAATGTCTTGTCACACCATCAAGTTACATTTTCCAATAATGTCAGCATTTTCTGTTAGTTCAGTTAACATACTGTTGGCAAAGGGCTTCCTAAAAAACAGGTGGTTACAATTTATGCATGACTAACTCTCCTTCTCCCACTTATAAATGTACGAAGGAATAAGACAGACTAGTCCTTATATGGGTATTGCCCACAGATGAAATCATCAGTGACATGTAGCATAATAAAATGTGTTAGTTGCATTCGCTTCACCATCCAAGCACTAGAGGTTGCATCATATTCATTAGGTTGGTTGATTTGCTAAGCTTATGGACATTTTTTTAACATTAATATCAATCATGAAAATGGTTCACAGTTTCCAAGCTCTCCCATTCTTCCATTCATTGTATCACCTCTTTCCTTATTCCAGATTAAAGCTTCTGAAGTTGCCTGTGCACATGAATTAGAAGTCAGAAAAGAAGTTGAAAACGAGCTGAGAACTACCAAGCTCGAGCATGAAAAGCTCTCAAGACAAAGAGATGAAGCCATGAGAGAGTTAGAAACGACCATGAGAAACCTAGCCATCCTTGATGGTCATGCCCAAGAAGCCACCCGTCGTCGGGATGAAGCTACTGGAGAGCTGAAGCTCGTCCAAGCATCTATAATGGCTCTTCGACAAGAAAAAAAGAAGATACGTCGGCAGAAGGAGGAAGCTCAGCGCCAACTTGAAAGATGGAGAATTCGAACTCGCAGGAAGGCCCAAAACTGCGATCAGTTTGATGAGTGTATTGATAACTCATCTGAATTCATGGCATTTTCTCTTTCTGATTTGCATATGGCAACATGTGATTTCTCGGAGAGCTTTAAGATTGGGCAAGGAAGCCATGGATGTGTTTATAAGGGAGAGATGCTGGATAGAAGTGTTGCTATAAAAAAGTTACATCCACATAACATGCAAGGCAGATCAGAGTTCCATCAAGAGGTCCATCTCTCTCTCTCTCTCTCTCTCTCTCTCTCTCTCTATATATATATATATAATGTGTGTGTGCACGCACGTATGTGATTTTCCATTGACAAGGTAAATTGACTATAAGAGAGTAATGATTGCATGTTGATATCTGCTTATAGCTACATTTGGCTGTAACTCCACAATATATTTGGGACCAAGTTGTGACATCCTGGAGTCCCACATCGGCTATAGAGAGGAAAGCCTATGGGTCAAAGCGGACAATATCATGCATGTGTGAAGGGTGGGGCGTTACACAAGTAAAAGTGGAATCAATTGTAATTGTAAAGGATTAGGAGTTCTTATCCTATCAGTCAAAGAACCCTCAAGTTTATTCTTGTTACTTTTGTCCAATACAGTACTTGAATTTTTGTCCATATTGCTTACATAAGATTTTTCATGATTTGGTGAAGACTTGGACCCAATGATCAAAATAGCTGTTGTGGTGGATGCTGTGTAATATCTACATGATGCATTGTATGACACAAGTGCTTCTTGTGTACCAGATGCTGTGGCCATTTCTTATTTCATCATGATTCTTTTATTCCTGAGCTCCAAGTTTTTTCATGGTAACTGGAGGATGGGTTCCCATATTCATACGAGTATTGAATTTTGAGAAATGACTATTTTTTCCCACCCATGCCCAAAATCTAAATACAGCACAACAGGTTTCAGTCATTCTGTATGTAACAAATCCAAGTTTTTCTATTGAGGAAACTCTCTTTTGATTGTACAAAGAGCACCCATGACACAACTTAGTTCATTTGAGATTTCACCCAGTTGGCCAAACTACAACTTGTTTGACCTAAAAACCTGTCTTTCTTGCAGTATGACTAAAATGACTCTTGTTTCCATGGTTGCATGCATGCAGGTTCAAGTCCTCACCAGACTACGGCATTCTCATCTTGTGACACTATTTGGTGCATGCCTGGAAGGCTGGTCTCTTGTCTCTGAGTACATGCCAAATGGTAGCCTCCAACAGTGTCTCTTTCGTAAAACCAGTGCGCCTCCTTTGACGTGGAAGACTCGCATCCGTATTGCGGCTGAGGTCGCCTGTGCTCTTCTCTTTTTGCACTCATCCAAACCTGAAAAGATCATCCATGGTGATCTCAAACCCGAGAATATCCTTCTTGATTCTGAATACAAGTGTAAAATCAGTGACTTTGGAATTTCTAGGCTCTTGCCAGAGGATACATTACGTTGCCCTTCTTTCCGCCGGAGCACAGAGCCAAAGGGTGCATTCCCTTATACAGATCCAGAGTTCCAGAGGACTGGAGAACTGACACCCAAGTCAGATGTCTACTCATTTGGCATCATTGTTCTACAGTTGCTAACTGGGAGGCCCCCTTCAGGATTGGCATCTGACGTGCGCCGGGCAATGTCTACTGGGAAGTTGTCATCTGTTTGGGACCCATCAGCTGGAGATTGGCCAATACTCGTGGCAAGACGTTTGGCAGAGATTGGGATACAATGTAGTGAGGCGATTAGTCGGGATCGTCCAGAGCTGGTGCCTGCAATGGTGAGGGAATTGGAGAGGTTGCATGTTGCAGAAGAGCGACCAGTGCCGTCTTTCTTCATGTGCCCCATCCTTCAGGTAAGTGATAAGACTGATTGCTTTCTGATGCATGAGATACAAGTTAGTCATTGATTCAGTAATGGAAGCTTCTGATGGGACACACCATGTGATAGGTTATACTCTAATATTTCCCATCTCCATTCCCTTTGGCTTTAGCTATCTGTCTATCATCCACCAATCCTTGCATATTTAGGAAAGATCAGACAATTGTGATAACCTCTTTTCTGCTTTGCATTGTGGCCTGCAATATAACAGTTTGGTCATGAAAAATAGTTTCCACATGTACAATTATATTATGCCGAGCAGATGGTTCTATTGAATACTGGTTATAACCTCTTTCTATTAAATTTTTTTTAAATCATTATTCAAAAAGGTAGCGTGATAAACTTGGTTGGTCCGCTTCTTCCAATGGCTTGATTTTTTGGTCGATGATAAGGTTGAGTTGGAAAGTTAATTGATCTGGCAGAGATAATGTTCATCCATAGGAAATATATGATTTTGCATTCTATGTTGAATTATAATGAGGACCAAGCTCAAAAAGGGTAACATGCAGTGTTCGTTAAAAGGAGAGACGGTTGGCATCTCCCCTGACAGGGACGGGAACAGCTTTTGGGCTTAGCTGTTACCACACATGCGGTTAAGGCTTACCACTGCTGTGGATCTTACCCGATTTTTTTAACAAAAAAAAAAAAAAACACCTTCTCCGTTTTTTCCATTTGAAAAAAAAATAATGAGGACCAAGCTATCATGTTCTGCAAAAACTAATCTCATGTAATGGCCTCTGCAGGAAATAATGCATGACCCTCACGTGGCGGCAGATGGATTTACCTATGAAGGTGAGGCCTTGCGTGGATGGCTAGCCAATGGGCGTGAGACTTCTCCCATGACCAATTTGAAGTTGAGTCACTTGAATCTTACTCCAAACCATGCACTCCGGTTTGCTATTCAAGACTGGCTTTGCCAGCCCTAATGGTACTGCAATTGAATTTATATCTGTACTTACATGTATATATCAGGGCGCATGGTATGCATCTACTAATTGTGTGATATCTTGTGTATATATGTGTATGAATACATGTCTGTTGTGAGCATGCAGTAATGACCACTTGATACCACATGCCTAAATCTGAAATGTAACCTCAATGTTGTTGTATATGTAGTCAATGTATGGCCTGTGCCCCGATTTTATTTATCAATTATTTTTAATTATGGATGTGAAGTTCTTTGAGCTCTGAATGGTTTAAGAAGGCTTCAGATTGTTTGGTGAATGAGAGTCTATTAGAATTTGGATGGCTATGAATAAATGGCTGGGGCCAACTATGCTGGCCCTATCAGAGGTAGGGGATTTTTGGGTGTCTTCTAGGGGTCGCTGGACTGTAGACTTTCCTTTTTTTTCCCTCCAAGTCCACGGTTTCATAATCTTTCAAAGTGTGGGTTTAGGCCAATATTTTATGCTACAGTGGCTGTTATTTTGATATTACAGCCTCTAAAGTCCATCTAGTAGATTTACCCCTCGGGAAACCTTTGCTATTATTTCTCTTCCAACAAATATGAATTTTGAGTAGGCAGAGATTTTAATGTAGGGGAGCATTTCACATCGTCTGGGTGTTTTTTACAGAGAAACTCCCCTCGTGATTGGGCCCACTAGGATGCATGAGGATCATAGAAATCCATTGGATGGAAATATCCATTTTGACTATGTGCAAAATCTTGAGTTGATGAGATCATCTTGACCTTTTGATCGGTGGACTTAAAATTTGATGATTTGGAGGCATCATTTTATTATGATTTCAATTCGATGGTGAGGAGAAGTTTGATGGGTGTTAAATTTGACCTTGTTACGATACATGGTGGGGTAGTCTATTTGAAAACATTAGATTAAGTTAATGTGGGCCCAAGAAAAAATAAATAAAAAGCAGGGCGGAAAAATGGGCTTATTTAAGTGGGTTGTTTTTTAGAATTTCCCTTACTACTTATTTTGTGTTTTTGTAATGAGTTCACTAAACGCGTTCATGCCAGAAATTTTAAATTATTTCTATAGTCACCCGAGATGATCATCACCTGCTTTGATCAATCCCTAGCAATTAAGACAGAAAGCTCAACAACTATTCAAAAATAAACTAGTAGAATTATAGAATCTGCCAGGTGAATCTGAATTTAGAAATCTGATAAGTTGAGATGCTAGTGAATCTGAATTTAGAAATCTGATAAGTTGAGATGCTAGAGATATTAAAATCCAATTCCAATCAAATGCTGCTGTCCAAGTAAACCCTATAGTTTTGGATGAGGGGGAGTCTTCGCAGACCCAAAACTTTTTATCCACTGACCCCTGCTTAGAGAATTGGGATTATATGTGGAATCCCTTTTGGTACTACGATGTCACTAGTGGAGTTTTTAATAAGGGGATCCGGACTCTTGCTTAGATTAAATGGATGCCTCAAGGTGGGCCGCATGTGCCCACAAGACAGAGCCCATAGGACTACTATTGGAAGGTGCCAGTTGTGAAAGTGATGACTTTGTGGTTAAACCATGTCACAATTTAGATTTTAGAAAAATTGGGCCTCATGAGTCATGAGACCACAAATATCATGTTTCTAATGTTTGTCGTCCTGCAATCTCGTTCTTATCCTGCTGCACATTGCTGGATTACGGATGTCTGAATTGGAAAGCGCCGCTGATTTTCTTCCACTGAAAAGGAAAACTGTTTGTTGGGGGAAATGAATGGTCCACAATCGATTATGACGTAACCCACCCCTTCTTCTCCTCTATGTAAATGATGCTCTCTTTATGTGGGACCCACTAAGTGTTTGGCTTGGCTTGGTACCAGTCGAACTCACCCTCTACAACTGGCTCTTCTCTGAAAAATCAACTTTCCAAACGGATTAACACCCGTGGGCCACCCAAGAACTAAAACCTGACGTTATATTCGAGGGTCTTTTTTGCCCCCTGTCTCCTGGGTCAGTTCTACTTTTGTAATTTAATTCCAAAGAATCCACCTTGTAAAAAGTTGTTTGTGATGATGTGAGCAGTGTGAGCTGAAGCACTCCTGGTCCTGTTATCCTCTTCAGTGGCCCCGACTTATTCAAATCTTATCCGTATGAAGTAAACATTCACCTCTTGTATGGACTTTGGCCAAATTTGGCTTTTAAAGGAGTTGAGCCCACCACTAGAATTCATATTGTTGCGGAGTTCAATACGGTCGGAATAAGACTTTAATAATGATGATGATGAAGAGTTGGGCCCACAGGTAAATCATATAGAAATACATGTATACATTATTATTATTGAACATCCACATTATATATTAATAAATTTGATGGTGGAACAAACTTGAATGGTTTTTAGATCTTTACAAGGAAGATGGGTTCATTCAAGACCCATAAGACATAAAAACATTGACCAATCTGCATGGCAAAATTAGTGGTGAGTTGCGTCAAGTGTTGGGGCTGATGGCAACGTGGAAAGATCTGAACCCAAACAGAATTTGGATGAAAGCTTAAGATGCCTAACCTAAGCCTGACCATAATTGTTGATTCTCTACCAAGTGTGGTTTAGATTGACTTGGAGCCAGCTTGGTAACTGAATTTCTAAGCTTCCAAGTTGCACCCGCAAGGGCTAGTAATCTGCAGCATTTGTTGAATGAATGGCTGTCCCTTGTACTTGTTGTATTCTGGAACTCTTTTGGCGTTCTGGATTTTGGCCTTGTAAAGTCTATCCAACGAGTCAAACATTGTGTCATTTTCTGGGTGACTAGCTGTTAAATACCTGTGACTGATCCTTTCTTTGTGGCTTTTAGTTCATCCTTTCCGGATCATCCCAAAAGAATGGTCGTTTCAATTTTCAAAGAGATAGTAAAAACCGCAGGCAATGCGTGATATCAAATAACGTACAGTCCACGCAATAGGAACATTAAGAATTCTTTCTAGGTGGGACTCGTTCTTGGGCCCATTTGAGATGTCCTGTTAGGCACTGGGGCTGGACTCATTCCTAATTTCGTGGCCTGATAGTAAAGCGAACTGAACCGGGCATTTGGTGAATGTATTTTGCAAATGGGTTGAACCCGGGCCTTGGGCTGGATGTGGATGTGAAAACCGGTGCGATAACTAGATGGGGTGCTTTTACCACAACCATGTTCTTATCCACATAAAAGGCCTAATAAGCAGCTAGAACACTTCAAATCCAGACTTGATGATGAAGGACTACAGCATAGTTTAAAGGGATTTTTTTTTTAAATTTCTAGAAGAAACCTGAGGATTTTAGAAACCCTTTTTATTTCTAGAAGAAACCTGAGGATTTTAAAAACCCTTTGTCCGTTAATAATTCCAAAACCAAACTTCATTTTTCTTTTCTAAAGGCCCCTCTCTCTCTCTCTCTCTCTCTCTCTCTCTCTCTCTCTCTCTCTCTCTCTCTCTCTCTCTCTCCCTTTAATTGATCAGGCTAATATTGGCTCTTCAATCGGTTATCATTCAAGAAGTATGATACTGAGCCCATTCCATGAGGTACTCTACCATTTCATAACTTTGCTTAATAATGATCAGAGCACAGCCAGCATTTAAGTTCATCTTGTACCATACATTCATGATGCCAATGGCAGGTTCTTTAGCTTTTACACGAGCGAGGTGAGGATAAAAAATTAAAAAAAATGGCAATAGATTCTATTGTTGAATATTAACGGAATAGTTATAAAAAACTGAAAGTGTGCGGGGCTCTTTTACTATTTCAAAGATATCGAGCATTTTGATCTTTTACATGAAAATGACACCAGGTTCCATATCTTTGATCATATTTTAAAGAAAAGAATTTTCAAAAACTCCCCATGCCATTTTAGACATATCTAGTGAAAATTTGGCACCTCACAAATGTAAAGCAAAAGAATATAGAATAGCTAATTTTAAGGAGATTAGATGACATGTATTAAAATCTCATAGGTTAAAAATGAGGCTTTTTTTTTCTTGGTGAAAAACGTCGGGGGAGTTCCACATAGTTACTCTTTTGAGAAAAGAAAGATGCTGATAATTTCAACACTTACACATGGGTATAAAAATGATTTTAACATATCTAATATTTACCAAAAAAATTTTAAAAAAAGCATATCTTATAATCTAAAGACTTCATACGTAACCTTTTCATATTCAAATATTATATATGTGAAACACATTAGTATATTCAAATGTTATATATGTGAAACACATTAGTATGTTTATTTGGAAGCACCATCTTCACGTTTGTAGGTCAGTAAAACCAATGATTTTAGATATGTTCAAATATATTGGACGTTTTAAAAAAATTTCTCAAAAATCTATGAAGATTTAAATGTGAAAGTAAATGTCTTGGTACTTACCATTAATATGAGAAGAATTAGGCCCCCACAAAAATGCAAAAAACCATCTCTATAGGTTAGAAATTTTTGGATGATTTTTCACAAATTCTCAGAATCTATGAAGATTGAATATGTGAAATTGAACTTCTTAGATTTAGTCTAATAAAGAAGATGAATGGCTTGGATTACCAATCTGGGGCCTACAAAAAACAATTGCTCAAGATTTGATCCCTTTACCTGTACTATGCAAAAGCTCTATTGTAGGTGTACCAACGCATTTTCCTCATTTATGTATGCAATTGTTTATCACCTTTTCAAATATGTAAATGGGAGGTTGAAAGAGACCTTATTTACATATTCTCACACCTCATTTACACATCTGATGTGTAAACAAGTGTAGATAAACTTGATCATGTGTAAATTTTATGCATTTACATAATTTATATGTGTAAATAGGCGCGAACAAATTACCTTTTTATTGCCTTTTTTCTTGTATAGAATATATGGTAATTGATTATGTAGGAATTTGTGGTCAAATGTATTGAGGAGTGAGCTTCACCCCATGGGAAATATTGAAAATTATTTTTGTTGTTTCGACTAACACCTTGAGGTTTTGGTAGCAATAGTTAACTGAGGAAGTTCAAGATTGTATCAGAGCTAATCGGTCGTGAGTTCAAATTCCAAAAAAAAAAAAAAACAACTGGGTACTAAAAGAAAAGTGTGTCACCAAAAGTGTGTCGACTTGGTTTTACCTGAGGGCGAGTATTGAGGAATAAGCTCCACCCGATGGGAAAGATTGAAAAGTATTTCAGCTACCTTTACCAACACCTTAAGGTTTTTGTAGCAAATGTTAGCAAAGTAAATTCAAGAAAATGAGCCCTATTGAAGTTTTATTAGATAGAAGATGAGTAAAGAATTTGAGGATAGTGGTGAAGCATTTAAGATAGTGATATATATGTGACCTTGGATTTTCTAAGACTTAATTACGAGGATGATGTGTAGGTATTTATTTTTTATCTTTCCTTGATTCTCTTTCTAGTAAGGGGAAGGATAATTTGATGTTCTTGTTTGTATTCTTCACTTTCAACTAGTTAGGGCATGAATTCTTATGTATTTTATGCTAACAAAGAGGCCATTAAGGATTTACAAGGATCCTTACGTCCTTTACATCTTCGTTAATATTAAAATAGATCATGAAAAGAGTTTGTGACGTCTCCACTTGTCCCACTAATTATTACAAGAGTTAGAAGTTGGCCCATTTGATAAAGAAAAAAAGGGCCAATATTAAATAATGTCAAGGTGATGAGAAGCCTCTCTTTTGCCCGTTTGTATGTAAAATCATGGGGCTTTCATATCATGGGTCTCACATCAAATCAAGTTTCGCAAGAGGGAAAGAAAGAGTTCCACTAAAAATAGGAGACTTAGATGTGTCCCTGTCAATTAGACTCCCAACAAATTTAGGAAGATGTGGTTTATTTCTTAGAGAAGAAGTCTTCAATAAGCATGACACTATTTGACTAGCGTTTATAAGAGATAAGGGAGACTTAGAGTTGACATTCTATTAGAGGTTAAAGAAATTTAGGAACACTTCATTGAAATAATAACCACCATAATTGTCTTGAGAGGAAATCCTCTCAATTATACATTAAACACCAACTACATTATTCAAAAGCTCTCCTAACCTAAATTCTCTAACAATTCAATCCTATCTATAAGATAAGAGTCTTATCTTTAACATCCCCTCTCAATTACATGATTCTTTCATGGAAAGGATCTATGATTGTTTACATTAAAAATAAAACATTTTAATCTAAAAATAAATAAATTAATTAATCGATCATGGATTCGATTATGTCTTTTTGGTATCACTATCTATTTGTGCATCCATCACTGTCACAACCCTGTGAAGTCTGTCGATGCCAATGGTCCACTAGATCAAATCTAAGGCGATCTCTTTGAGAAGCTTTGATTGTGAAAATTGATGGATATTGAGATTTGAGGAAGATAGCAAGATCGTAAGGCTTATACTTGTACGAGTGGATGAATGGGTAGGAGAAGATGTTGATTTTTGTTTATTGAAACAAAAAAACTGACGATGATAATTATAGAAGATAGGATCATGCCCGGCTTGATCACAAAATCATCATTAGGCCCCATCTTTGATACCATAAAGAAATTTAGGAACACTTCATTGAAATAATAACCACCATAATTGTCTTGAGAGGAAATCCTCTCATTTATACATTGAACACCAACCATATTATTCAAATGCTCAGCTAATCTAAAACTCTCTAACAATTCAATTTTATTTGTAATATAAGTGTCTTATCTCTAAGAGAGGTAGAAGTGAAGATTCAGGTCTAGTCACTTGACTGTATACAAATCTCCGGCTTGGAGTCTTCCACATCCAGATCCATCAATAGGAGGTAACTCTTGTTCATGGTAAGGCTCATGAACTATAAAAACCTGTTAAACATCTTGTTTTCCAAAATTTTACTCAACACAGCCTGCCAAGCACTATAAGATCTAGGTCCATTTTTCAAATAAGAGGAAAGTGAGAGAAGGTAAATGAAAAAGTACTCACAAAGAGGAAGTAGTTGAAAATTAAAAGTAGTGATCACCACCATTGATTCATGTCATAACTATTACAACAACAATATTTCAACCTCAAAATGGTGCCTTTATTTAACATCCATTACTGACCACATATGCTACTTACTATTAAGATTTAAGACCCACCATACTTGGCCTTGTAGTCAGTCCAAAGCTGGTCCACAGTTTTCCCCAGAATTTGTACAAAAAAGTCGTTACTATAACCAGTCCTCATCTTGCTATTGAGCTCTGCTACAAATCCATCTCTGAGACTGTTACAATAGTCCAAAAATCGGGCCGTTACATCGTACCCTTGGTCCCACCGATCTCCCTGGCCCGGCTTCACCCAGTGTGACGGAGCGTACCCTGCCTTCAGCCTCACATAATCGGCGATCCCTTCGATCAATCCTCCCGGTGCTTGGCCATTCCCATTCCACTGCCATACATGCACCATCTCATGGTAGAGGACCCCGGTGATCTCCACCTTCACATCGCCGGAGTACCCCGCGATGTAGCCGGCGCTCACATGTATCTCATTGTTGCTAGTGTAAGCGACACCGTCCATGGTCTCGATGATGGTTGTCACCTTGTCGACGCTCTTCCTATCTGCCTCGCCTTGCTTGAAGGTTTGCCAAATGAAGGATGAAGCAGTTTGTAGTATCTGCATGGTATAAGCGCTGCCGATCTCGTTTTGGAATCGGGTTCCGCCGGGTGTTCCGGCTGCATTGTTGGTCACGCTGTATTCCACAGCTTGGATTGGCCGGAAGGCAGCCATGGCCATGAGGGAGTGGATGAAGAGGATGAAGAGAGGAGCCATTGGTCTTGATTTTGAGGTGGTATGTTGTGAATGAGTAGATTGGCTATGGTTGGTATATATAGAGGAAGAAAGGTCGGCAACTTGTAAATGATGTCCGCACAGGAAGACTTTTCTGGTCAAACTATTTTATGGAAAATTGATATGTAACTACCAGGATGTTGCAGTATTTTAAAATAAAAAACCACTCTATTTAGTTTTTACACATCACAACCTGTTCCTTCTAACTGTCTGGTAGCAAATGGGTCTGCAACCTATTTCTAGTATTAAGATACATTTAAGTTTGGTAATTGCAATCCATTTATCCAAGTCTCCCTCGCAGATGGACTTTGAAAAGTATTCAGTTGGACTTTGAAAAGTACTACAAGATAATTGTTATATTTATATTTTTTGCTTTCATTATCGTGGAGAGGGTGGTCTGCCCGCTCATTGTTTTATGCGAGAAAGACTGGTAGAAAGATTAGAAGCTCAATGCCACCGTACTCATGATGGTTGAGTGGTGTTGAAATCTTAAGTTGGTATCACACACACTATTGACTGACTTTATCGGGAGACTTGTTCCATTGTGTTTGCTCCTTATATATTGTGTCATGTCCCGAAATTCGAGGTCCTTTGGGACCTTCAAATCATGAGGCATGATGGGTCTACAAAACCAAAGCAAAAGAATATTTTTACTAATAAATCTCATCATATAATAGTTACATGAACAAATAACTCTTATATATGCCACAAATGTTTAAAACAAAATTCTTGCAACTTATTCCTCAATCCCGATCTCGCATGCAAGTTAGATCTCCTCCATATTCCGCTTAACCGTGAAGATCTGGGGAAAAATAAAGGGGAGTGAGTACAACTTTACAAGTAGACCTACTATGAAACCACAGTAAACGGATAACAATCAAGGTATCAAATTTAGGAGCTATGGTTTCGAATAAATTAACAAAGAGGGGAATATAACAATATCAAAGGTGACAAAGTCAAATAATTAGATCAGATCAAATACAAATTGGCAAAATCGGATTTTAGCAGAGTTTGCATAAAACGGAGGGAATAAGCAAAATAATTCAACACTTAATCAAAATTATTACAAATTGGATCACGGAGTATGAATTCAAACATTTCAGATGTAATTTCATAATTTAGGAGCAACATCCTAAAACTAATCTAAAGGTAAGGCATCTCCGTAGTAAACAAAATAACTAAGTGTGCTCACCAGAATTAAGCCTGCGTCAAGCACAAAGTACCCGCTAGGTACAAGCCATTGCATATTTAAAGGTGGCATGAGGCTTGAGATACCGGTAATTTCCAAAAGAAAGCGGGAACTAGTTGCAAACTAGAAATATATCACAGATGGGTCCTAATCTCAATATCATATTCAAAAGGGCTAAAATCCGCGTGTGAGCATCCCTACGGTACGTTGCCCATACTTTAGAGAATGCCTTGAGATCAAAGATGTACGAGCTACAAAATCCAATAATTTATGAATTTTTAATTTACAAGCAAAGGTCAGGTTGGAAACACAAATCAAGTTATACATCATCGAATCTTTGAACAAATTCAACATTCTCAATCAAGTATCAATAATTCACTGAGAAATTTAATTCATAACAAAATGGTGTCCAACGATCAATATCAAATTTAACAATGAACAAATCCAAAAACAAATCAAATGACAAATTTCTGACAATAATGACAGCACGATGATATCAATATGAAAATATCAAATCCAATGATCATCAAATCAAAGGTAACAAAATTCCTCGGAGCTCTATGATAATTTTAATAAGTTTCAAAATTACAATTTAAAACACAATTGAGATATGGAATAGAAAATGCAAATACTAGGTAACATAGTAAGACTACTCACCTCTTTTAACGATGAATGATCGGCGAATTTGACTTCGATTTGGATGTCTAAGTGTCTCAAAGTGGGTTCTTGACAATGATATTTCATAAATACGTTAGCAATGGGGTCCAATGATTTTAGGTTCATGCACAAGCTCTATTGAATTTGGGTCAGGCTTGGTTACGGGTTAGAGTGATCGAATTGTCACATGTTGGCGTTGGGCCAAGGCAGGTCTATGCAACAACTCTAAGAAAAATCACTTTTGGTGACAATCATAATCATCGTTACAACCATTAATTTCGTTGTTGAAAACTTTTAGCGATGGAAAAAAAATTGTTGCTACTTCGTCGCGGAAGCCTGGTCTAGGAAGTTCTATAGCGACGAATACTATAGTCATTACGAAAACTTTGACTTTTAGCGACAACCCACAGTGTTGCTAATTGGTGTCGCAGTACCTTCCTTCGTCGCCAAATAGATGACAAAACTATCTTTTAGCGACGACATTACTCATCGCCAAATAGATGACAAAACTGTCGCCAAAAACCTTGTGGGACAAAGTGTAATCGTTGCCAAAAAAGCCTGTAGTGCTGAAAACTTTTTGGGATGAATTTTAATCATTGCCAAAAATGCCTGCCAAGTTTTAGCGACGAGATTGTTTGTCGCTAAATGTTTGTTTCTTTTTTTTTTTTTTTCTCAAATGAACAACCTGTTGCCAATTCCATTTTACATATCCTATTTCCAATTCCATTCTACATAACCTGTTTTCGATTCCATTCTGCATAAGCTGTTTTCTATTTAAAACGATGAAGCTATCTGATTTCATCAAGTAAACATCAACATCCAAAATCTAAAATTTAATTCAAAATAACAGCCATTTAAATAAATATACATAATAAAGTCTTCCGTGCTACAAATGTCAATATATATACATAAATTAGTATAAATGTCTAACTTAGCATCCCCCAAAAGTCTATTATGGTCAAACAATTCAACAAAATAGAAACAGCTAGCCCTGCAAACCGCATCTTAATGATCTATATCCATCGCTACTTTGCAAAAGAAATGAAACTTATACATCAGAAAAAGGAACATAACTGATATAGGCATATTATAAAATAAACATAATTGATATATAATTCATGCCTCATTGAAAATTACAACTGTTAGCATCAAACCCAAAAAAAAAAAAAAAAGATTGTCCTTTTCAAGTTTTAATCTCTTCCCTTAAGAATGACATGCGTGCTTAAATACAATATAAAGAGTACAGTATGAATATGAAAACCAAGTTCACCTTTACTAGCTTAAATCATTGTCTTGTAGCCAACACCAACACAAAGAAGAGAAATCCATGGCTCACATCTATCAAAGGAAGCTGATTGTTTATCATAATGATCCAATCATGCAAGTTACCAACAAACACCCTCCTAAATATTACCTCCTCACACTTTCTTACTTATTATGTTTCAAACACCCTATGTCATTATAGATGGCAAACATGGATTGGCCCTAGATGTTCAGTTTATTAACTAATTATATATATTTAATTTTTAACTAGATCCAAATAAATACTTCTCAAACTTTTGTATGGTTAACAAACAAGAACACTAGAATGTTTTGATATAGCAAGGGGCCAGATAAGAGTTGATTTTTGATGGGCAGAGGATCTGAATAGTAACATTATGGTAAGGTGCGAAATGATCATTGTAAGGTGCTGAACATGATAATAAGGAGATTCACTAATAGACATGAACTGGTATAGAAGGGAAGAGTTTTTGTCTCTTTGAGAAACTAACTTATTGTGTTTTAATATTTAATTGTTTGCTTTACACTTTCAACCATTATCCAAAAGGATACGTTAAGTTAGTAAATTTACTAATATTTATGTTTCTGTGGCATAGGCTATAATATCTAACCATATCTAAATGATGTACGTAAGCAAGTATAAGGGAAATTTGTAACCAAAAGGGCTCAAACTGGAAGTGGGAAGACAACTGAAAAAATAAAGATCAGATCATATTTAAAATTCTAATAGTCATTGCTTCTACAACCACTAATTTCAGTCTTTGAAACCTGCTAAGGATGCATCTGGCCATGTAACTTCTTCTTGAACTGGGGAAAAAAATCTATGGTGTTCTTAAAGACTAAATCTAGTAGGATTGCCTGACTGATCAAATTTTCTGACATGCTGCCCCATGTTCAGCAGTAGCTATCCTGAAGAGATCCATTTAGATCAGATTCTTACCCATTCACCACTCTTGATTAGAAGATTTGTCAAAAGACTCTCTGACACCATCTAGAAGCAATCAGTGTCTATAAATTTATCCATTGACTGCAGCATGCAACACTGCAGATACCTGAATCTACTGAAGTCTTCCAAAAACTGTTTCTGTGTCGATCAAATTTCTGCCTTGTTTGCACTGGAAGGTCGAATTTATGAAAGGTTCAACCTCAGCACCCGTTCAACAACATCCATATCTTTATGCTTGACTGAAAATCAGCATAAGTATCTGCACAATCAATTAACTAAAAAAAAAAAGATTGGAATAAAGAGAAGAGTTCTGCTTATTGAGAGTCACTTTTAATGGTAGCTTTCAGTAGACCGTTGTGTTACACTTCAAGTTACATTATACGGTTTGATTAGTTTCTTGTTGTTGGAAGTACAAATGTCATCCAAGTCTATTTTCCCAAGCTAGGGATTGATGGGCTAGAAGTGTTTAATGGAAACAATCGCATGTGTACTCCTCTTTTGTTCTTTCAGGGAGATTGCTGTTGGGATTCTGCAAATGGGTTTTGGACTGTGAGGGAAGTCCTGGACTGCTGTGTTATGGGTACCTCAAAACATATGCATGGCAGATGCTGTGAATGTAGGAGGTGGAGTTTGTGGATTTAAAGCCTACTGCAGGCTTGATGGAAACCAGCCTACTTGCCTGTGCCCAAATGAGTATACTTACTTGGATGCTAATAATACAAACAAAGGATGCAAAGAGAACTTTGTCTTATAAAGTTGTGCAACTGATGATTCAGTAAAAGAGCCTTTGTTTGACATGGAGGAGATTACTTACACAGACTGGCCACTATTTGACTATGAACACTATGAACCCATGAATGAAAACCAGTACAGAGAAGCTTGCCTGGGAGATTGTCGCTGTGCAGTCGCCATATTAAGGGACGGAGACTATTGGAAGAAGAAGCTCCCACTCTCAAATGGGAGGATGAATGCTCGGTTAGGAGGAAAGGCTCTAATCAAAGTAAGAAGATGGAATTCTACTTCACCTCCTGCTGTCCCACTAGGTTTGAGCAGAGGAAAGGAAGATAAAGGAACTTTGATCCTCATCATATCTGTAATTTGGGGGCTCTGGGTTTCTCAACTTCCTCCTTTCAGCAATTCTACTGGCCATTTACTTCTCTTACTGTAAAAAGGTGATTAAGCTGGCCTCAAATTCCAGTTTGATTGGAACAAATCTATGATCTTTTAGTTATGTAGAGGTAGAAGAGATTACAAATGGCTTCAAGGAAAAATTTGGTAGAGGTTCTTTGGGCATAGTTTAAAAGGAATTATTGCCTCAAACTCTATAAATTTAGTAGCAGTTAAGAAATTAGACAGGGTAGTTAAAGAAGCAGAAAAAGAATTCAAAAATGAAGTGAGTGCAATTGGTCGGACCCAACATAAGAATCTAGTGCAACTACTTGGATATTGTCATGAGGGACCAGACCTGCTTCTTGAATAAGATTTCATGAAAAATGGCTCTTTAGTAAATTTCTTCTTTGTTGGATGAAGCCAACGTTGTACTGATAGACTTTGCCATTCCATCTTTTTCTCTTCCTCATTATTACTATCCTTCACCCCCACTACCTTCTCATTACATTCTCATCATGACACAGCAAATCCGTGCATCTCACATCACTGCCAACACTACTCTTCACTTCAAATAAAATTTAATGAAATAGTATGAATAACTTTATCTAATCTACCACAAAGGTTTCGGTTGCAAATTGTAGAAGCCTAATAAAATAAACTTCATAATACATAAGAAAAACCTCATTTCCTTGTACTCACCAAGAGAGGTGGATGGCTGGTCACCAGCAAATGATTGCACCCCTCCACCAGCCGCAAGCATGTTTCTGATCATTTGCTCCATCTGCACCTGCATTTGGGACTTGAGCTCGGCATACTTCTTATTCTGTGCCTCAATCTGTGCTTGTTGGGTCTGGGTAAGCCCTCTAAGTGAATCCAACTACTCCCTAAGGGTTTGCATGGCTTGATCATGCGTTCGTGATGCAATGTAAGTACGTGAGGAGTAGTTAGGGGGTTTCGGGCCGACTCTGAATCCCCGCATGTAACCTCGCTTGCTCTTAAGCACCTCAATTGCTATCTCCTCCTGCGTCATCTCTTGGGATGACTCCGCTTGAGAACTTTGGTCATGCAACTTTTCGAACTGCTCCTGTAATCCAACCCAAGATTAGGTTCTGTTCCTAAATAGTAATATATGTGGGAATAAGGATAAATGTAATAACTAATGACCCGTTTTTGTCAAACATACATATTTGTTAGCACACACCGAGACTATCCAATCATTCATCTTCTTTCTTTAATGAGACTCCTTAAAGAAATCTGCAATATGGGGCCTCTCACCATTATTCTCGGCCACCTGATTCCATCACTTTTAAAATATTAGTTTAGATATGTAGGCATCATGTTCAGAAGTAAGATGTATGGGTACTTTAATTCACATCACCTTAATTGACATCGCAGTTGGAAAGGATCTTGACCCCACGGTATAATTGTAAGGTAAGTGCTTCCGGTTTTCATAATTTTTCTCACATCATTTATAGAATATAATTTCGGTATTAATCTATTTGATATTGAATAAAATAAATAGAAAAATTTAGATAATATTACCAAGAATTTCTCATCCTTCCAAGCGACATCAATCAGTCACCTCCACGCTCGCTCTGTAACCCCTTATAAAGGCTTGCTATATGGGTCAATACCATCTTCTAGTAGCTATAGGTAATGCTTCCTCATGTCATAGCGCCAATCCGTATACCTCTCTTGGCACTTCCTGTTGATTGTTGCTTGTACATTTATATTCTCGTCATACCCCTCAATATCAAATTTATTCTGCATACATGATTAATTTCATTTTGAGCATAGTATAAAGTACTCAAATATAATAACACTACTTCAAGAAAAGAATAATTTAAATGGATCCAATATGTAATTACCAGTACTGTGTATGATGGAAGACTTAGTCTTACCATCAATTTGATCCCACACCATCACTCCCTCAACAGGTGTCGATAAATGAATCTCTATACCAATTTGAATCGCAAACTTATTGGCATAGTACCCAACTGGTGCATTGACCCTATCAGGAACCGCTACAGGGAGCTTTTGGCCTCCATTCTTTCTCAAAAGCCATGCAGTTCCCTTCACGCGTGACTTACCATGTACTTGTCTCAGATTTGAACGTGGCTAAGATCAACAAAAACATGTCAGTTACCTACGCTATGTGTATGTGAATGTATCGGATTTAAATGTCACTTAACTATGCTGCTGGTGCTGGTGTGGGTGGTAGACGCTATCGATGTAGGTGTGTCTGACTGGGTAGGGAGGGTAGGCACATCCAGTGCAAGTCGACTAGTGGCCGTAGACGATGTATTGAAACGTTTGGGAGGCATGGATGGAATCTAGCAAAATAGTAATGATTACTAAATCATCAGATTTACAAGAACATATCACATTTGGGAGGCATGCCTAGCTTTCATTTGTAGGATAATTCTTATAATATATTTGATCCTTATTTGGTGAGGTAGTTTTAATGCTTTTGTGAAAGTTTGCATTATTTTAAATTGGTTTTGACATCTGATCTATGCTATGTTGATCAAATAATCAAACCCGGGTTTGGAAAGCTGTCATTAACTGATGGGAAGAAGAAGTGAATTAATTAATAATAAGTCCTTACATTAAGGTTCTATATCAGGGTCTATATCATAATTAGAATGAACACGTAGCTCTTCTTCTTCATCATTGTTAGGCTCCTCATCAAATTCATCTTTATCATTGAAGATCAAATCACCCTCATCTTCTTCATTGAGTTGTTCTATAACCCCGTTACTTGGAATAATTTTAGGAGCAATATCATTCCTACATAAAGGGAACATGACGGGATTGTCCTCAATGATTGGAATAACCCTAGTGGATTCTTCCAGCTGGAACACATCATCAGGATCGAACAATTCAACATCATTGGGTCCTACATCATCCAGCTTTGGTACATCCCATATTCCTCGATGTTTGGTTCATTGTACAACTTTCCAATGTTAACTATATTTTGTATCATTCACATAGAAGACTTGTTGCACTTGACTTTGTAAGACAAAATGGGTCTTCATCGTATCAATGACTTCTAACATCAATGCTTATGTTATGTGCATCATTCCACATTGTCCTGTTACTACCGGTATTATACCAATGACATTGGAACAAAACTACCCAATACCCATACATATAATGAAGTTCCCATACATTACATAAGTAACCGTAAAAGTCAATTGTACGTCCCTCGTGGACCCCTTCGACAACCAACACACTATTTTGAGTCATACGATGGTATTCTTTGTCTTTGGCATGGTATCTGACGCCGTTACAGTAGCCACCAAAGTACATATCCACTATTGCACGAGGATCATTGGCTAATGACCACAATTCATCGGTTGCTTCTGGTCAACCTTGACCTCGTAATTAATTCATCTATGAAAATATCGTGAGACAAGTACCACATGTTAATATTGATTCAAGTACAGATGAATAAGGAAATTCTTCAAACACATCTCTATATCTTACCTGATTTTTAAACCATATAAGAAATTCTTCTTTTTGTCTCTTTGTGATGTCATGTACATCTTGACTCTCTAACAAATACTTATGTTCCCTACATATGAACAAGAAATTCAATAAAACCATATTAATTACTATTGAACATCATGGACAAATTTAAGGGTACACATACACTACATTAAAGATAGATACGTATTCTAAATAGTCATCCAATTCGGAGCTATTATGCAAGATAAACCAATGAGCTATGTCATGTTCGGCTTGGGACACATCGTAAGCCCTTGTGATTTGCTCATATGGACTGACACGCAGTGTGAAAACCTCCAACCTAGGGCCACGCTCACCTCCATCGTCATTCCTTTCACCACGATTAAATACGGTTTCAATCCCACCTAGGTACATTGAGCAAAAAGTAAGAGACTCTTTGACCACGTAAGCCTCTGCGATCGAACCCTCTAGCTGAGCTCGGTTGGTAACATAACCTTTGAAAGTCCCGAGTTCCCTTCATATGTGAGAGCAACATAAAAGTATATTAATTATACCAAACAATTAAACAAAAATTTAACTTTAAGTTCATACGAGTTCCGAGATGCTAATAATTACCTTTCAATGGGATATATCCATCTATATTATATTGGACTTGCAAGCATAGCCTCGCGAGGCAAGTGAATAGCCAGATGGACCATCACATCAAAAAACGCTGGAGGAAAAATCTTTTCTAACTTGCAAAGTATGATTACTATGCGATTCTCTGGATTTTGAAGATCCGTCATCTTCAATGTCTTCGACCATAGCTCTTGAAAGAAATTTTCTAATTCAAACAATGTGGAACAGATATCCTTGTCAAGGTACCCACGCATCCCAACTAGAAGAAGCCGCTGCAGGAGGACATGACAATCATGACTTTTCAGGCCCATCAACTTACCACCTTTGGTGTTCACATACCTTGAGATGTTTGCTGCATAGCCATCTGAAAACTTAATCGATTTTAAGAACTCATAGAAGCCATGTCTCTCCTCTGGGGACAATGTATATTGTGTGTCACAACCCGAGCCCAGGGACCGGAGGGTCAGAGGAAGTCTAACCAAAGACACACGTACTCCCGTGCATGCACACCTAGACCCCGTCCAAGCATACACACACAAGGGATCATTCACACGTGCAAACAACTGTACGCGGAAGCTGTACGTATCAAGGCATATAGCAACACACCAAGAGACATAGGAGATCACAAAACAACATTAAACTGATGACAAGAATAATGACAAGAACGTATGACAATATAGCGGGCTTACAACAACCAAAACTCAAAATACAGATATCACTCAAAGCCCACGTTTCAAATACAGAAAAATCCCCTCAATAGACTCGGACTCAAATGAATGGGGAAAACAAAATGATGCAAACCGTACTCTGGAGGATGGTGGATCAAGTCCACTCCTCTAGGCCGGAGGGGGCCTCGCGAGCCTCTCCTGGAGTCGGGTCGACCAACGCAGGAGCGGGAGAGGGATCTGAGCCTGCAACACACAAAGACAACTAATAAGTACAACGACTTATCAAAGTATAAGCAACAAGAAGATAACACGAATTGTGTCTAATCATGAGTGATAGTCACAGTGCAAGGTCCATAGAAATCATGTTCGTATACTAAGCAATTATGCAAATGTATGCAAATGAATAAGCATGCTATCGGAATCATAAACAGATAACAATCAAAGTGGCTACTACATTGGCCATTTTCTCCCTTACGAGAGCGGACGGAATGAGAACACCAGCGACCGGGCCAGAGTACGCATGGGTCTCTAGTTCCCGGGGTCCGGAGTCCCAGGACAGAACACTCTGCAGAGGCAAACACGTAAACTAAACCAAAGTTAACCCCGTCGGGTATCCTAAGGCTGAGGCTCAGTAGTGCCAATACCAATCACAATCAAATCAGATGATGCACCTCAATCAATCAATCATATCATATCACATACCACATACAGCTCTCACATATCACGCTGAACAAACAATAGGAAGTGCATCACACATACTGATACTGAATGTACATAAACAATACAAGAGGTGCTGACTCACAATCACTGACTCATAACTGATGCAAGTACTCCAATGGAGCACCGGTAAAACACAATACACAATACACAATAATAGAATGGTCCCGCCCGGGCTTCGCTCTGGGGTTGCTGCATTTCCCACAGAAGCGAGAGGTCCAGCGCAGAACACATAAGAGGGCACAACCGAAATCAATATGCTCAACAATTCAAAGTACTTATACGAATCAAGGTCAATTACAAGCCAATCCTACACCAATTATCCAGTGTTTCTAACCGTGCATGTTGATGTAGTTTTTAAGTGGTCCGATGCACCATTGTCTAGTGTTGCAGTGTCTGGAGTGTGCACCGAAGTTCCTTAAACCAACACCCATGGGGAGGTGCTAAACAACTGGATAACAAGCATGAATGATTCACAGCCCTCGAGATCATTCATGTCATTCAGACATTCCATTGGGCATGTTCAGGTTCGCTACATTCTAACATGAAAGTCATATATGGTCTTTTGCTTAAACCTAGTCCTTTTCATTCAATTCTCAGGGCTCACGGTGTGGCCGTAGGTGACCTTTCGGCTTAGCCGAAGCATCTTACGGCTTAGCCGTAATATGCACTGCAGCTGAGCTGAGGTTCCCCAAATATCCATCCGGATTTACGGCTCAACCGTATTTTACTCTACGGCTCAGCCGTATCCTGGTCCACGGCTTAGCCGTAAGACAATGTACGGCTTAGATCAGGCTGGGCCGTAGAAGAATGGCAATTTGCCAACTCTCAGTTATTTACAGATGACAGTCTGTATTGTTCTACGGTTAGGGTTACGGCTGGGTCTCGGCTTAGCCGTAAGCCATGTTACGGCTTAGCCGTAGTACATTTCACGGCGTAGCCGTGAGTGCACGGACTCATTTTTCTGGAATCATTACAGTCATTCAGAAACTGAACAAAACGACTGAATACAGCAAAATAACAGTGAAATGAGTGCAAGAGGGCTGTCTAATACTAATAAACACAATGAAGAATCAAAACACAACAATCAAAACAATACCAATCGGTGTTTATACTACTTGGGCTTATACTTGCCTCACGGATGGAAATCACTTCGTTGCTTGGCTCAGTCCACTGGAAAACACACACACTTGCTCCTTTCTTCCTCCCTCGAGCAACCGAAATAGAGAAGGAGAAGGAGAGAAAGAGAGCTGACGAGAGAGAGACGAGCTGGAGAGAGACAGAGAGTGAGCTGAGAGACGATCAAACGAAAGGAATGGAGTTGGTGAGATATTTATAAGGTAACTTGAGTCAAATTTACATCTAAGTCCAACCAGCTTATACAAATATCAGTTTAAGTCAAATGACGGTCCAACGAGAGCAAACGAAATCATTTGAATCCAAGACAGTTACGAAAATCTACAAGCTCAACGAAATACACGCGATGACGTCAGAACGCAAAACTGACAAGGTCAATCAAAAGCCAAAATTACGAAAAAGGGCTCGAACTACCTAGACCAAGTCAACTCAACCCAAACAATCTCCCCAAGACTCAAAACTAAATAAAAACAAAAGCCAAAACACTCTTAACGATAAAAGCGCACGTAATTACCCACTAATCTGGATCAACTCGGGTCGGAGTGTTACATTGTGTTGAGGGCTTCTCGTAGCACCTATCCGCACATCTCTTTAGGTGCAACTCCTTTCTTATTTTTATTTTTTTCAAGTTCACACGTGCTTTTTCTGTGTCTTTATTTTTTCCATCTATGCTCAACATCGTCTCTATGAGATTGTCACATATATTCTTCTTTATGTGCATGACATCAATGTTGTGCCGAAGGTTCAAATCCTTCTAGTATGGTAGCTTGAACAGAATGCTTTTCTTTACCCAATTCAGTACACGATGAGGCCTTTTCCTTTTCCTGGCGCTTGGATGCTTTCCTAACTGTCCAAAAGTTAAGGAATCCAGTTGTTCCAGTATTTGTTTCCCTGATAACTCCAAAGGTCTTGACCGTTTTTCGATCTTACCATTAAAAAGCTTACTCTTTCGCCAAAGGTGGTCCTTAGCCTAAAAACGGTGATTGCCTATAGATGCAATCTTCCCTTCCAACTTTTCTGATATGCATCCTTATTGCAAGTGGGACATGCCAAATAACCTTTCGTTATCCACCCAGACAAGTTACCATATGCTGGAAATTCATTAATGGTCCACATAATAGCTGCATCAATTCTAAAAGTTTGTTTAGTTGAGGCATCATAAGTAAGCACGCCATCTTCCTGCAATGCTTTCAACTCTTCAACTAATGGTTGCATGTAGACATCAATTTCCTTTCCCAGGGCTTCTGGTCCAGGAATCAATAAGGACATCATGCAAAAAGGCTCTTTAACGCACTTCCATGGTGGTAGATTGTAGGGCATGACTATGATAGGCCACATACTGTAGGAGGTGCTCATGTTTGCAAAAAGGTTAAAACCATCAGTGGCCAGCCTTAGCCTCACATTCCGTGGCTCTCGAGCAAACTCTGAATACTTCTAATCAAACTGCTTCCACTCACTGTTATCGGCCGGATGTCGCGATAACCCATCTTCAACGCATTTATCCTTGTGCCATCTCATATCCGTAGCTGTTTTCCTAGACATATATAATCTCTTCAACCTGGGTGTCAATGGGAAGTGCCGCAATATTTTGTGGGGCATCTTCTTACCTTTTCCATCATTGAGCTTGTATCTGGACTCCCCACACACTAGATAGTTTTATAAAGCAGCATTCTCCTTACAGAAAAGTGCATAATGATATCGATAGGCAAGAATGCATACATATCTCAAACCCAAGTCACGTAAAAACCTTTTGGCTTCGTAAAGGGAAAATCGAATAGTGTGATCACTTTCTAGTAAGAGCTATTTCAAAAGTGTCAACAACATGTCAAAGGACTTGTTGCTCCACTTGTTCAACACCTTTAAGTGAAGCATCTCAATTACGAACGACAACAAAGTAAACTTTTTGTAGCCTGGGTACAATTCACATTCTGCATCAGTAAGCAATTTCTCAAAGTTCTGCACATTCTCACTTTCGGTGCTATCAAGCAATTCATCCAGATCATCATTCCCGATGTTCCCCATGTAATAATCTTCCAACATGTCAAATAATTCATCCTGATCCTCAGTTTGTTCATCACATCCCATTCCATCCCCAACGTCTTCACCCTCGTCATATTGGTTATCATCCAGTGTGTGTGCCTCATTCATGGGTACAGGTTCCCCATGGTGCAACCAAGTCGTGTAACCCGGGTCTATTCCCCTCAAGCCCAAATGATATTCCACGACTTCATTGGTGTGCCACTCAAAGTGCATGAAGTCCATACAAGGACAGTGAATCTTGTTATCCTTTGCTGAATTGGCCATTGCAAATTCAATGAATGACTTAACCCCATCCTGGTACGGTTGGCTTCATCTTTTAGTAAGTTTCATCCAACTCTTGTCCATAGCTGGGCCTTGAGAATCTCATAACAGAAAGGCATACACCAAGAACACTTCCCTGATGACGATGCATGTATAACAAGTAGTAAAAATGATAAAGCTTTAAACCCATGTAGTAAAATGATAAAATTTTATACCCCCAGTAGAGGAAGAAGAAAAGGAGCACACGTTTTTTTGAGAAAGAAATTAGTAACCCCCATCTTCTTTAAAGAAACTAGTGAGATAAGAAGTTTATATAACTAAAAATTCAAGGAAAAACAATACCAAGAGGTTCTATGGTGGGTTTTTTTAGGTGGAAATTAATAATCTAAATATGCATGTTTTTTTTCCATGCAACCATGAGATGGTTCTTGGCCAACTTTCATAAACATCAAATTTCATGTAAAAATCAAATCTTAACAAGTACAAATAACCAAAAACAAGACTTCCCAAATCAAGCTTTTAAAGCTACAACAAATAGTAAAACAATTCTTTTACTTCCAAATACTACGTCAAAAACATTTATAAACGACGCCTACACATTGGTTTTACCGACTATTATGGAAATGAGTAAGGAAGCATTTGGGTATGGTCCTTTACCTTTTTGTTCGGTCATCTTAATTTTCAACCATGTGGACATGTTCGTTTAGTTGAAGAGAATTGTGTAATTGTTGAGCTTGTACAAGTGGGGTTGTTTGTATAAGAGCATTCATTTGGTTTTAAAATCTTCTATGCTACACCACTGTCTTTGTATTACAATTTACAAGTTGAAATCAAATCCTTTCTCTTTTCCCTCCAAATACCAGCACGCTAAAGGCAGACACGGTGATGAACGTCCCCCTCTGTCTATCGTTGTTATTTCTAGTTCATCTCTCATTACTTTTACTGTTTGGGTGCCTTGATAGTGATTTTGGGGGCTTCGTCTTTATGGATTATGAGAGAAATATCGACTCATTTTGGATTTTGGTGAACTATAGGAGCCCTATGTTCAAGTTCTGAGAGTCTTCATAACTCATAAACCAATATATATGATGAGCTTCTGTTCTATTCTTTACCAAAGCAACTTCTCTTTAATGGCCCTTATTGAGCCCATAACTTGCTTTGTTTAGGAATATGTTGCCTAAAGAGAGAGTCAACAACATGCCTTGACTCTTGTACTTTGGATTTAATCTTTCTAACTGCTAATTAATTCATGTTGTGAGCCCAACTCTATTTAGGTAGATATTGGGTCTAAGCACCCAATTCATAGAAACCATGTTATACAAGTGTCTTTCTTTATTTGGTATCCAGGTGACTTTTTGTTGCCGCTTATTTATTTCTGTTTAAAACTTTTAATGGTAGTATTTATTATGTTACATTACACAAAGATGTGGAAGGTGTATTCTAGGAACTTGGATTCTCAAATTACAGAGAGGGAACTGGCAGATGAATTTTCTGCCTTTGGGGGTAGTTAAAAGGTTTGCTTGATTCCCCAAGTATTCTCCAAATTATAATTTTTTCCTGATCTATATTGTACATTTTTATTTTGAAGAATTTTTAACCATTTAGATAAATGATTATCTACTACCATATGTGGTAGACAACTTGTTCACATTTAGTGTGTTTTAAAAATACCAATATAGTCTGTGTTGATATGTAATTGATTCAAGTGTTGTTGAAAGAAGAGAAAGGTGAACTAACAATTGAGTCATTTTGATGATTTTGATGTAAGACTTTACGCATGAAAAGTTGTAAATGTGTTACTACAGACGATGTCACTGTTATAGGACTTGAAGTTTTATCACTAAATGATACCAAGGTACTTGTTAGAACCATTAATATAGCTTGTCCAATTCTTTCATTCCTTTTTTCAGTTTAAATTTGAAAGTCAGCTTGGCAAATGAATTGGTATAATGTATATGTTGTAGTTGAGTGCAACACTTCCATTTAGTAGCTAATATGGTTGGAGTTGCAATGGGGATCATGCAACTGGTGAAAAAGAGTGGACAAGAGGGGAAAGGGGCAGCTTTGGAGAATCTTTTTCTTCATGAAACAACTGGATGAATTTCATTAAAATAGGTCGTAAGAAGTGAATATGTATAGATTTTCACATATTCTTAAGTTGTACATTTAACTTATGTATATGGATTTCAATTTTAGATCTTTAGAACAATTTCATTATTGTTTTATATGGCATATTTTAAATTTGTCACAGCCTTGCAATGTGGTTTTTGAAAAACTACATCGTTCTTTGCTACATAATTTGCCACTGCCAAATTCGTGGCAAATTATGAAAAGCCAGGACCATTGGCCATGGTTTTGAAGCTTTTTTCACGTAGTGAAAGCTTCATCATAATAAAGAAGAAGAAGAAGAAAAAGAACAAATAATCTCATATGTACTACTTGATTCATTAAAAATCATAACCTAATCACTCAAAATCCATGTGTCAATGAAAAATATTTGCTAAGAAAAAAAGAAAGCCTGAATATGTATTCCCACATTTTCGGAATCCTTAGCTTAAGCACAATGCCCATTTCCAAAAATCATTAGTACCCATCAAAATACAATTAGAATATATACAAAAAATAAAAAATAAAAATAACCCACTAGTCAAAACCCAAGAAAAAGAAGAACCCCACAATCCAAATCATGAGACAATAGAGATAGAGAGTTCGAGGGACAGAGAGAAGTGATTACTTGAAGGAGGTATAGAGAGACAGAGAGACTGTTCTAGGCGTGGAATGGTGACACTTTTCTTGGAAGTTCACTTTGATAGTTGTACACTTTCCATATACTTGTTGCCCATTCACTCAAGGGATTAAATGCAACCTGTTTGAAGGTCTCTATTCTCCACCACGGGTACACTTTATATGGTCAAATTAAATTCAATTGACATAAGTATTTTACAAGTACCGAACATAACATAAAATCTGCTGAAAATCAACATCTTTGGGGGTCATTTGTTAAGTTTTTACTCATATAAAATTTGGATATGTGAATTTCAAATGTTTAAATTTACATGTGTGAAATGCATGACCATATTTGTTGAGCACCATTCATTTTCAAGTAAATAAACATTGAATTGGTCAAATTGTCCATAGTAAATTTTGATCATTCCAAAATCTGCAAGGCCACACAAGACATGAAACTAAACTTTCCAGGGTTTAATGGGTCCATACAAAATTTAATAGCCTTTATGGAAAACAAGAAAAAGAGAAAAGAGGCAACCGGTAACAGATAAGAAAATAAGAAAAAGAAAAAAGAAATCAAGAACCAAAAGCAAAGATAAAGACAGAGAGACCTGCTCCATGGCTTGCAGCAATGCTCACAACTTCTATGGTATAGAGAAGATGAGAAACAACGAATAAATAGGAAAATGTCTATTACACGAACTAAATAAAATATATATTTAGTACAGCGAAGGATAAAAATAAATAAACTCTGTCTAGTACTTATATAGATAGTTCCTATCGTAATCTTTCATAATCTAAGCTTATATGTAATTTTTTTTAATCAATCTCAACCTCCCTAATATGCATACTCATATTAATACAATCTGCGAAAATGCAAAGGGAATTAGGACATTCAAGGGCCTTGGGTTTAAGCATTAAATTTGCACCATTGGTCACCCTTTACTTTTTCCATTTCAATTCAGGACTCTTCAATCTCTAGTGAATTTAAGACTCAACTAGATCACAATTTGAGACACCACAATACATGGATGAAGATTTGGGTACACTAAGCAAGACAAACATATAGTAGTAAAGGTATTGCTTGTGATCTGCAAATGATCCGCAAAACAAGTTTGAATTGATGGGAGAGACCTTATTCTTGACTGTGAATCTCATAGAAAGATTCTTAGAAAACCAAATAGTTGCAAGGAAGAAACTTTAGTTGGTTGAGGTTACTATTATAATTTTAGCATGCAAGTATGAAGAAGTGTTAGTTACTGTCGTGGAAGTTTTAATTCTAATTCCTGACAAAGCATACACAAGGCTTGAACTTGATGCAACATAAGTTGCACATGACTGAACTATGAAGAATTTCAAGATAATGGTTTACATAACAGTATCTAGTCACTTAAGCTGAAATAACATAATCAGATTATTGAGTTGACCCTCTTTTTTATATTGTTGTGGAGACAAGATTGTACAGAGAGAGAATGTAAAGGAGATACATACATTGGAAAAGAGAATAAGATTGCACTTCTCAGTCAGTTTCCAGTCTTGTCTTTAATAGCCTTTCTCCTGCTCTGTAAAAACATGAGACATTCCTTACATTTTCTTGAAACAACAGCTGATTTGTTATTTTTTTTGTTTCCTGAACTTTTTGCATGTTTTAATTCAAATGATTTTACTTAAAAAAAACTACACATGCCTAAAAAATTGAGAGCCTTGATAACTTGTAGGATGCAATTCTTTAGTATGGCTGAAGACACAATTCATCAAATAGCTACAAGGTTAGAATACATCATAGTAGGAAAGAAAAGTCAATTCATGAAGGTCCCACAGAACACTACAAGAAACTGGCCAGCCCCAACCCAACAGAGTCATCAAACTAGATCCTTTTCTGCACTAAGTTTTTTTCTTTTTCAATTCCATTGAAGTATACTACAACCATACTATAGAATGCACTACACTCCAGAACCTCTCATTGGCAACACATACACACACTCACTACACCACGGCAGCACATCCACACACTCACTGCACCATTGCAACACAAACATAGAAACCATCATCAACATTCATCATAAGCTGCCTGAAGAAAAAAAAACCCATCATCAACATTCATCACAACCACTTTCCCTACCCAAGGGAGAAAAAAAAAAAAGCCCACATTGCAGAAACCAATGGTATTCTCACTCTATTGCCCCTACCTCTCTCTTTGCTTCTCTTCTTCCTTTGTTGTTTTTGTTTTGTTTGTTTGTTTTTTTTTTTTTTGGGTTCAAAGGCAGTGAAGGGCTCGTGGGGGATGGGTTTGTTTTTAATTTTTTTTCGCTGATAAGGGGATGGAAAAGGGGCTTGCTAGTTGTGGGTTCTGGATCAGAAGAGGGCTAGGATGCTTTGAGTCTCAGATTAATTCAAATGCTAACATTAGATGCCACCAAAGACACAAATATGCCCAAAAATTAGGAAAAAAAAAAGAAAAAAAAGTGGAAAAGATGATACATTTGACGAGGCAGGGGAGAGGGTTCCTTTCTGATGACTTTGTTGGTCTTATCTCTCTCTTTTCTTCTCTTCTTCCATTTTTTTTTCCTAGGGTTCGAGGGCAGTGAAGGGCGAGTGGGATGGGTTTGTTCCCCCACACCCCCCCCCCCCCCCCCCCTCTTATATGAGGATGGAAGAGGGGCTTGCTAGTCATGGGTTCTACAAGGAGAAGAGGGCTGGGATGCTTTGAGTGTTAGATTAATCTAAAGCCTAACATTATATGCCACTAAAGACACAAATATGTGCATAACAAATTCTAAAAAAGAGTGGAAAAGATGATACCTTCGAAACAGTTGCAGGGGAGAGGGGTTCCTTGGCGAGAGCAGCTTTTGTCAAGAGAAAGAAGCGGCAAATGAAAAGGAGAATGGTGGTTGTGGTGCATGGCAGGGAGAGAAAGAAATCAAGATTACCTGCTAGAGAGAGGGCCGGTGCTGCGCTGTTGTTGATGTAGGAGCCAGATTTCAGGGTTTGGTGATGGAGAGGATTTCAGAAGTTCCTGAACTTTGTTTGTTCTTTTTTGCTGGGAAACTCCCCCGGGCGCGAATAATAAAAACCCTTCAGCGATGACAGCAACCTCGTCGCAGAACAATTTTTTTGCAAGCAGCAACAATCCAAGTTGGTACGCAAATTTTTTTACTTCCTTTAGAGACAACCAAGACATCGTCGGCATATAGAAATCAATAACATTGACATTCTACAATTGTCACAAAAAATAAATCAGTCATCGCCAAAGCCTTTCCCCACCATTTGGCGCGAAATAGCTGATGGCGGGGGGAGGAGTGACGCGCTCATCGCAAACACATAACTGTTAGCCAACATTACTCTGTTTTCATCGCCAAAAGCTAAATTTATGGCGACAATAACTGATGTGGTCACTGAAGTTGTCACCAAAACTTTCTTTTGTTGTAGTGCAAGTGAGCCTTAAGTAGAAATAAGCCTTAAGTAGAAATAAGTAATAAAATCCATGCATGTACATAAGTGAAAAGAATTTGGATCCGTGAGTTGGGTTTGATATTCGATGAGTGGCCTATCACAGAACGAGGTATCTAAGTACATGGGTCGAATTATTCGAATGGGCCCAACTGGGTTGGACTCAGGTTAGGTTGAAAGTTGGCTTAAGCCTGAGTTGATTTGGATGCCTGATTTCAGTTTTGGTCTAAGGAAAGAGGGTTACCAGATAAAATGTCAAGGTGTCATACTAGAAGCACAGATGGAGAAGAGAATGCAGAACACAAAACAAGGAGAACAGAAAGGAAGTAGACAGAGGAAAAGAACAGTGAGAACAAGATAAGAGAAAAGTGAAGCAAGGAGGACAAAGAGTTTCACAGGAGAAAGAGAAGCAAGGAGAATAAGATGATGACGTGAGGAAATCCGCAAAACAGAACAGGAGAAAAGAGAGAGGAGGAGAAAGCAGGGATGAAGAATGGAAAGAAAGAGAGAGAGAAGAAGAATGAGAAGTGGGCACAGAGAGAAGAATGGAAGAAGAATAATAGAAGGAACAGAAAACATGAAGGAGAAGAGATGGGTAGTGAAAGAAGAAAAGACAAGAAACGAGAACAAGAGAGAGAGCAGAGGTAGCAGTGATACAGGAGACAACTGAGAGGGAAAAGATGAAACAAGAAAAGAAAGAAACAAATAGAAACAGACAAGAAGGAAGCAAGAAAGAAAGAGATAACAAAGAAGAAGATGAAGAAGAAAAGAGTGGAGAACAGTGACAGCAGAGAAACACAAAATGGGGAAAAGAAGAAGACGGAGAAGAAGAAAAGCAAAAAACAGGAAAAAGAAGAAGAAAGGAAAAGGAAACAGAGATGGGTTCCGGCTCCTGGTTCGGTATGGGTGATGGAGATGGGTTCTGTTTGGATGGGAGGAAACCAGAAAAGGAGAGGAAAATAGAAGAAACAGAGAAGAACAAACTGAAAAGGAGGAAGTGGAACAATGAGTAGGCAATGCTGGGTGTCGAGAAGTTGCAGAAAACAACAAAGAAGAAGTAAGGAGAAGAGGAGAAAGAACAGGGTGTGAGCCAAAATGGCCCCTTATTAAAGGCCTTAACCGACTAGATTTGCATTTTAACGGATTGATTTGTTTTATAAAAGACAATCAATTTAGGACATACCTAAATCCATTGCGAAACCGAGAAGAAATTCACCATCTTAACTCTCTCAGTCTTTTCGTAATGCATACTAATTAATAGGTATTCCAAGCAGTAGTGTCTATGTGAAAATGAGAGAGTTCTTAAGCCTTTTATAGACTTCATTAACACTTTCTTCCCCATCGGTGAAAGCTTTCCACAATCGTACCACTAGAGTTTTTCTAGGAACGTAGATTTAATGGGGAAGACGTTCTGAATCAAAATAAGTGGTGGTCATGTGGGCCACCACCCATGATATCCAACACAGGGAAGAAGAAAGAGAAAGGAAACAGGAAAAAGGAAGGAACAAGGAGGGAGAGACAGAGAAGAAAAGAGAAACACAGACGAAGGAAAATGAAGAAGAAGATGGGCTGCGAACCGAAAACAGAGGGAAGAAGGGAGAAGAAAAGACAAAACGATAAAGAAATGGCAGCAGAGGAAGAAAAGTAAAAGAGAAACGAAGAGAAGGAAAACCGAGAAGGAAGGAACAGAGAAACAGGAAGAAGAAGATGAAAGTGGGTGAATGGTTGTAGAAAACAGAGAAGGAGAAAGAGTAAAGCAGTGAAGAAGGGAAGAGACAAGGGTGGAGAAGAAGACACGATGGGGAAGAAAAGAAAACGATGACGATGAACAGTGTGGGAGAAAGAAGAAAAGAAAGAGAATGAGAATGAGAGGGCAGCCAAGGAAGAGAAGAAGAAGAAATAGAAATGAGAGAGAGGAAAGAAAGTGAAAACAGAATAAGATGAAGACGAGCCGGAATAAGGAAGGAGAAAAATCGGGAGGAAGGAGACGATGAACAGTGATGACGCTGGGCTTAACTGGACCGGGCTCAGCTGCAGTGGGTTTAGGATCGTCAAAGGTGGATTGAGTCCAGTTTTGTTGAAGTGGGTATGGATACAATCATACAAGAAGGATGAAGAAGATGCAGGAAGGATCATAAAAAGGAAAACATGGAAGAAAAGAAGAGAATGAAGAGCAGGGGGAGAAGAAGACAAGGAAGATGGAGAGGAAAGGATCGGGGGTCAAGTCTTGTCAGGTTAATGGGTTCTCCAGGCCTAGTAAGATGATGCAGGTGTTGGAAAAACAACATGATGGATGGTCCATGATGATGATGATGAAGAATTTTAAGCCCAAT
The DNA here is from genome assembly GCA_037013555.1 of Sextonia rubra. Taxonomy (NCBI): domain Eukaryota; kingdom Viridiplantae; phylum Streptophyta; class Magnoliopsida; order Laurales; family Lauraceae; genus Sextonia; species Sextonia rubra. The sequence continues at coordinate 132,993,274 of JASUAD010000001.1, forward strand.
GAAGAGCCATGCCATCCTGTGCAAAGTAACAAGCAAATTACCTATTATAGTAACATGAAAAGAAAGAATGAAAACGAAGAAAAAAAGAAATACCAAAATAGAACACTCTAAGAGGGGAAGAAGAGAGCATTCGATTGTGTTTAGAGAGGAGAGGGATAGTGTTCTTATATAGGAAAAAGCAAAAAGAATTCCAAAAGGACCAGGATCCTATGCTAATTTGAGTTGGACTCTAGTTTTTAAGGAGGAGATGAGATGCGACATACATTAACAAGGAGCCTTATCAAATTGAATATCTTAGTTGAGCCAGACTTCTAAATATGCTAAATTCTAATAAAACATGGTTCCACAAATAATTCTAAATTTTAAATAATACAAATACATGTGGGGTCCATCACGGATTAAATCAAAGGTCAAAATTAATTTTAATTGAAAATAAAAATTCAGGTCATTACATATTGGTTATTATTCTACTAGTTGTAAGAGTCTCTGAGATCAATGGCAGATAGTTGTATCAACATTGTTTAAATGAGTTCTCCCATCTAACAATATACACTTGACACACATTATTTAAAACACAAGCCCAAGAATTGATCTTTAGGTTTTCAAATTGATAATATTTTTCTTAGTCAGCAGGTGAACCAAAAAAAAAAAAAAAAACCTTAGATGCTCAATTGACGAGTCAAAACGGAGAATTTTGCTGTAACTAAGTTGGTTATGGATGTGGGTATGTGTTGCTGATGAGGCTATCGTTTTGGTATTTGACCTGACAAAGATTAATCCCAGATGTATAAAAAAGTAGGGAGGAATTGCCTCCTATAGAAGACCACACCCATGCAAAATCCAATCAAGGTACGTGGATGAAAGCAGGCCTTTTAGGTTTACAAGCAGAGAATCACTTTTGCCGAAAATATTTTGGTGACTCTCAACTCAAATACAAGGGCAACTACAAGCATATATAGGACATGCACTTTCTGTGCGCCCATATTTTGCATTTATACCCTTCTGTTCCGTTGCAAACTCATTAATGTCCTTTTCGTGCACGATTTGTCGGGTTTGGAATGGGTGTCCATGAGTATCCGAAGCCTCTTGTGCCAAATAAAGCCATTTTAGAACCTATCTCTCGATCGGAGAAATTTGTGGATATGCATCGAGATCAATGTATATAGGATTTAGAAAAATCGAATATTAAAGTCGAACCTGGTGTATATGTTCTGACTAGGGTCCAAATGCATAACAATTATATCCACACACACAAATATATATATATATATAGAGATATTTTGAGGGCAAATATAACTTAATTTATATTATATTTGGAAGTCTACTTAACTTTATGTATATATATATCTAACTTTATATATATAAAATTCTCAGAAATGCCCCATTTAAAAAAGGGCGTTTTTGCCCTCTTTCTATCCTCTAATGAGAGATAAGTCATGGGTGACTTTTTCTCTTTTTTAAAAATAACATTAATTGCTGCTCCACATTCATCATCTCCTATTTGTTGTGAAAATGACGTTTTCACTTTTAAAAATGCCCAACACTATATGGGAAGTATTCTAGTGTATTTATTCCTCACCATTTTGATAAAAAGGTGTTATTATTTTTATTTTTTTGTCTTTTTGCACATTAATGCTTCCTAAAAAGGGAGTGTCTTTTACCAAAATAATGAGGGATGGATGTACTTGAATATATTCCTACATATTTATATAAAAAAGAGGTTCCACATGATTGCATGTGGGTGCATACCCGGTCCGATTTGTAAAACTTCCACATGGATTCCGCGGCTCCACCCTTGGGGTAGAGATAAAGAGGAATGGAGGGAAATAGAGAGAAAGAAGGTTACCAAAGAAAAAAGAAGAAGAATAGGAAAAAGAAGGAAGAAGAAATGGGAAGACTCAAGAGGAAAAGAGAGGGAAGAAGGAAGACAAATGAAAGTGAAAAGAAATCAAAAGGAGAAGGAAATAAAATGATAATATGGGGGATTAGAATCATTTCCGAAAGAGGGAGGTGTGTTTGAGGTTTTGTTATGTGCATGTGGGTCTACATTTGGTAATTATGACTGTAGCTGAGATGTGTGCACGTAAGAAGGAGGAGGAGATGATGAGGATGATGAGAAAATTTAGTTTTTGATTCGGTGGTGATGAGATGAGTCCGATTCTCTGTTGTAATTGTTTTATGTGAACTTACTGGTCTCCGGGAATCCATCATGGGACCCACAAAATGATAATTTAAACCATTGAAGATGAATGTTAACCCCTCCAATAGCATTTTCTAGAATTTTATTTCATTAGAGATAGGTTACATCATTCAATTGAGAGCGTGATGAAAATGTAATTAACTCTGAGTGAGGAACGAACTGGCCTGGAACTCTATCGTAGGGCGAATTTAGAGATAATTTGGATCATTTAAGATGAATCCCATATCCTTTAAAGATTTATGCTTAAATTTCATAATAATAGGAGTGGAGCTCACTGTTTGATTATATACATGAATGATTAACATTTTTAATTGATCATCATCTGCCCACCCAAACTAAATCATGGCTCCACCACTGTCTTATTTTAAACCGGAATCTAGAATTGAAACATTTTTTTTACGGGAATCTAGAATTGAAACCTTTTTTAAAGTTTAAGTCAAAACCAGGTAAAAAAAATCCCATGTTGGAACTGGATTTGGATTATAGAAATAGATTCGTGTTCGACTCCACCATGTTTTTGCCTCGTTTATGATGTACTTTGCATCCCTAATGCTTTGTCATCAACTCATTAGGGGTGTTCATGGATTGGGCTGGGCCAGGCTAAGGGATATCCAAGCTCAGTCTGTGTGACTTTAGAAACATTGGCCTAGGTCTAGCTCAAGCCCAACATGGGCCGTAAAAGTTAGGCCCGAACCCGCCCATTATTCAATCAATTGGGTTGAGCGAAACTGGTTTTTTATCAATTTTGTGGGGCATTCAAGCAATTGTTTATTGAATAAAATTACATGCATTCCTTACACAGGCAAGGCCGGCTTAGGCCTTAGGCTTTCTAATGTGAATTTTAATTTCAATCTAATAATAACTTCAAGTGCACAATTGTCTACTTCAGATAGTGGCAAATATAGGTTGATCTCATAATGAGCTCCACAAAATTTAAAATAGAAAAATCTGAACTTTTCTAATTAAGCAATAAAAATTTCAATGATTGATTTTGAAGTGAGAAAAATATCAGAAACATTCATTAAGTAAAGTGTAGAAAAATCAATAATGAAACACGGATTACAGCAGTCAGGAATCTATTAAGTGAATTAATTAACCAGTTCATACAATTTAATCTATTCTTTTGTCTCAAAATTAACTCAGATAAAAAACAACTCAATGTTTCTAATATGGAGGATTTTTCTTTTCAACAAAATTTAAGATCTACTTTACCTTATAAATGCAAAAATTATTCTAAGTATCAATTATCATAGTAAGCATAAACTATCAAAGGTACACAAACCTAAGCATAATTTATCAAAATGAGCATAAATGATCAAAAGTAATTTATTAAAAACATAAATAAAAGGTTTGCCTAAAGCATGAAGACAGATCTAATATTCTAAGCATGCAATAAAAAAGACAAAAAAAAAAAAGATCAATTACATAAACTAAAAATTAATGTAGGTAACTTCATCATAGTGCTTTGATATAAAAGTTTACTCTTCCATTAAACAGAACTTCAGCAATTTCTTTACAAAAATAATTAGATCTTGGACAATAGTTCTCTTAAAAGTTTTCTTTTCTATTTCAAAGTTCTGAAAGAAAGCCCCAAAATACCTAAAATATTTTTCAAATAACACTCTCTTAGGAGAGAGAGAGAAGAGAAAAAGGAAAGAGAGGAGAGAGGATCGTCCAAGGTGGTGGGAGATGGGATGATGGTGTCTTGGATGTGTGGTATGAAGAGTGTGAGCCCCCCACCATCCCCCTGGCCTGAAATTCGTCATGTATTTATAATGACATGTGTCACACATGTTGGATGGAAGTTGAACTCTTTCATATGTAATTCTTCTTCAGCCAATTGGATCTTCACACTTGATTTTCAATTAGGAGTAGGTTGGAACGTAGCTTGATTTGGATGTCCCATTAGTGCATGATCTTCTCCACTTTTTCAGCTCTTCAAAATGCATGCATTATCTCCTTGATCTCATTGGACTATTCCCCTATGAATTGAATTTGAGAGTAGTGGGGACCAGACATTAACCATGGTAATGAGCTGTGTAGTAACGGGAATGATCAAATCTCATAGTAGCTGCTTGAGATGTGGCGCTGGAACGTTCATAGTGCATGGAGTGTCTTGTTGGATTTAAACTTTACCTATTCAAGTGGTTTGGGATGTCCTCATTGAATCTTAAATGGGTGGAAGTCAAAACATATGGGATGTGAATTTCACAGTTAGAAACATACAATAGAAGATTTGTAACGGCCCATCCTTCCTCTATCTTCTTTTCTTTGCTTGGACTTTAATGGATAATGAAGAGATCAAAATCCTTGCAAGTGAGTAGCAACAATTCAATTTAAACCCACTATGAGATGATCGTCCAATATGCTTGACCTCATCTTCTAATTTGATAAATTTCTCCTCTTTCCAAATAAATCTTCCAACTTTCTTTAAGATAATTCAAGTTGGTGTGGTCCACTTGGAAATCAAATTCTTCCAATCTTCAGGCTCAGCCTTATTTCAGTAATGCGGGCCTAAAATGACTGTGTGTGCTCCCAAGTGGTTCCCATGACAAGGTCCTAATGCTACTAGGACTATCCTCCAAATCTTGTTAGTGTTTTGTGGGTCCTACATTTCCTGCACATTCTAATTAAACCAATGGAATGTTGTAGAGCCCACATTGAAGCGGGATCCGAAGGACAGCGTTCTACTCTAATTGGGACTCTTCGGAGAAAAAATTGCAAATATTCTTACTTAATGCAGAAACTGTGTAAAAATGACATAAATTCCAATTTTTTTTGTGAAAATGCATGAAATAATAAAATTGAACGAATAATGACGCATTTCACCTAATTAAGTCCGTAATTCACCCTAAAATGATGTATAATTGTGCAAATTTATGAACTTAACATTTTCTATCACTTAATCCAAGCCTGACCTGATTATTAAACTAACTCTAATCACATATCCAAGCCTGGCTTGAAATGCGCTAGGTCTTGATCCGAGCCTGGCCCTTGAGCATCTCTGCAACTCATCAATGCTTCTCCATAACCAACTCATCTAGGCACCTCTTTTTGATTTTATTGGTAAAACCTCTTTCATTGAAGCAACAGAAAACATCCTTACTTTCCAACCCCACCCTCACAAGGCTAGATCAGTTGAGGTGAAACCTTGGGGTGACCATGGGGAGACCAATCCTATCACCTTTGGGCAGCATGCCATGTATGTATCTCCACAGTCACCGTAAGGATATACCTCACTTAATCTCAATTTTACCCTCACCCAACTTCCCATTCTTAAAGCTGTAGTGTACTCATATGTAATGTAAGGTGACTTTGCTTTTGAAGAGCGAGCATGATTTTTTATTTATTATTTAAACATAAATTTATTTTTATGAATTTTATAATAATATTCAACAATTAAAAAACTTCAATAATTTTAAAGACAAAAGATATATTTTTAACGACATACTTTCTTAAAACTTTACTAGGACAATTAAAATACACAACTAATAAGGCTCACCATAATGGATGCACACTGCTCAAAATAATAATTGATTTACTCCTTGTTTAGGATTAAATTCTCTTTGATCAAAAGTAGGGCTCATACAACATTGATCCAATGTCAACCAATCCACCGAGAATGAACTCATGAAAATGTATTGATTGGTTGTACTTGATCATTTGATGAATTACGATGCCTGCAGAAGACATGGATGGGCACAACAAGAAAATGAGCTTTTAGTGGCAGAAAGAAAATGCCACTAAAAGTTCCTAAACTGCTGCTAAAGGATTAGCAGCAGAAAAAATTCTGCCGCTACATTTGTCACCACCGTCGGTGTCACTAAAGAAAAGCATCCAATAGTGGCAGAAAAAAGTCCGCTGCTAAAAGTTATAATAGCGGCAGAAATAAAAGTCCGCCGCTAAAAGCTACATTTCTGTTAATACATTTCCTCAACAGTGGCAGTTTTTTCATCTGCTGCTAAAATTTTTTTTATTTAATATAAAATTCATGGGAAAATCCTGGTAGGAGCACGTGCCATTAGAAAAACCAACATGTATATAGCTATTTAATGTGTAGAAACATGTGCCACTTGCTTAACTTCAGTTTTAGTTGTACTGAATTCATTTGTTATTAGCAACACTGTTTTCTCATCCCAGGCAACCACATGGCTGCATTCCATATAAGGCTTAATGACCTTGGAGTGAGACAAAATGCCAAATACTTGCTAATGGTTCACTCAAATTCTCTGACAGCCTCCCCTCCTGCCATGTTATGCATCTATTCAATGTCTTGGTATTAACATGATTATGATCATTTTGATCATCTACTGATTCGTCTTGAAGTTATGTAAATGGTAACTTGGTTTTATTAAACTAACATGATATAATCGACAATTTGAATATGGAGGTGAACAACACGTCCATATTCAAATTTGGGACAATACATAGCTTATAAAGATCTAATTTTAAAATGTTTTTGAAAAGCTACTCTAGCCACCACAACACAATTTTTCTTGCAGGTAAATGTGCTATCACTCCAATTCAAAGCAACATATAAGTACGTGTAACAGATAATATTTGATTGGAATTGATTGTCTGAGATCTTATTGGATCTCTCTGCTCTACCATAAGGCTTCTTGCAATCCATCTAAAGCCAAATTTGGATTAGACTCCTAAGCCTTTTAGGGGCCCCTCTCTCTCCAATTCAAAATTTTTGGGAGATTATTCTCTATTGTACTTGATCTTTTTGGCCTTTTGCTCAGGATTGTGAGCTTCAAGTTGTGCTTTCTTTGTTAAAAAAACAATTGAGATCTGATTGGTTGGTTTGATATACCTTTGAGCCAAAGGGCCGTTGTACCACAGTGGGGACTATGTATGCATACACCATGCAATGCCTCTCCACGGGGACCTGAGGATCCTCTCTCATAGCAAGCAATGTTCTGGCAGTGGGAACATTGTGGAATACTAGAAGTTCTTGATTGTTTGTGATATTCTTATGTCTTCCATTTTGTTTTTCCATTGAAAATGTTATTTGCTAGAACCCTCTGAACCTGCATCAGCTGATTTGAGTTGCACCATTGAATCAAGTGGTTAGGCCTCCACTTCAGTTACCAAAACATTGCGTAAACCTTTATAAAGAAAATATCCAGGTAACTTTTGCTCAATGGCTACACTGAAGCCAAAATAGACCAAACAATTAACCTGCTTAGTTCCTTTCACATCCCAAAAACCTGGATATTAAGGGTCATGCAATGCTTCAAAGCCAAAACCTATCAACTAGGTTTGGGATAGGCCTTTTGTTCTCATGGTTAAAAGATTACGAATCCCAATTCCACTTCTATCTCCTTCCAATAACACAGAACCCAATCATCAAAGGGTCATTCAAAGGAGAGAGAATGAGAGAATATATAAGGAAGTAAAAAAAAAAAAAAAAGGCAATGGGACCTCCTCTTCTCTCACATTAAATGGAAAGAGTAGATTTAAAGAAGAAAGAGGGTGGTGGGTGCAGAAATGATAAAATTCAAACCATTTATTCACAAGAAAATGGTTTGTGGAGTATAAATCAGAAAAATAACAGTAGTAATTATAGAATTCAAACCATTTAATGAAGAGAAAAGCCACAAATTCTCTTTTGGATTTGGGTCACAATTTCCAGCACTTCCCTTCACGCCTCAATTCAACCCATGCTAGTGCTACCTCATACACCCGACAATCCCATCTCTCTCTCTCTCTCTCTCTCTCTCTCTATTATTGAGTTGAGTCAATCATGTTGCTTATGTAATATCAATCAAGAGTAGTCAAGTGGTAGGCCCCATTGTGGATGTGGAATTGCCTCTTCCAACACCACTTTTTAAAGGTATCGTACTTGGCCCAACATTAATCAACATAATACAGTAGATTTTGAAATGATACAGCTGATAACAACAGTTAAAAGTTGCCACAAGAGAGGAAAGAAACTTGCCAACTTGTAAACAAGATATAATTACCACAACATAGGTTTAGGTTAAGACTGGCGGATAGTATCAGCTCTGATCTAGGACAAAAAAGGAATATAAAAAGCACCAGCTCAGTGCAGGATTGATATCTATAGCATCTCAAGTGGAAGGATTAAATAAAGAAGCTTGAACAAAAATCATCATCATCATAGTTAATGGAACATTGTCCCATCAATATGGGGTAAAGTAAATTCGAACAACAATGCATAGATAAAAGTTTTCAAAACAAAGCTTCCTACTTCTAGATGGTAATCTGAAAATCCTCCTGTTTCTTTCAATACAGAAATCCTGAAAACTAGCGGGAAAAGCAAGTTTCGCAATAGTAGCCTTTAATTGTTGACTGGCCCACACCATAGATTCTTGATTGTATGAAAAGTTGTCCAGCATAAACATAGCTAAATAATTTGTTAAGCAACTTGGTCCAAACCCAAGATGAGTAATTTGCTAAAAAAGAGAACATTCTGACTAGACTAGTTCTTTAATCTGCACGAGTAGAGGGCTGAAGTTTGATGGTGGAGTATTTTCTTTATTATGGTGCATTTGATGGCTATAGATTGGATGGTTAGTCGGTGTAGATCCATATGTACTTGTGTGGACTGTGGAGGATGTGTAGTAATTTTGGCTGTGATGTGATGGTGGTATCTAAGTGGGGCTTTTGACATGAAAATAAAATTTAAGCTCTTAAACTCTTAGAAAAAGGAAAGTGAATATATATTTCCCAACACAAGGATAAAGGTGCGCTAGAAAATCCGCACGGTCAAATTATCTTAAGCTCTTAGGCCTTGAACTACCTTAAAAAATGGGCACCAAGAGAACTGAATATATTTTGCTTCCTTGCAGATATGCATGCTCAGATGAGGCAAATGAAAACTTTGAAAAGGAGGATACCCTAACTCTGATAAAGCTAGTGGAAATCTTCAGCTCATATACATACTAAAAGAATACAATGGGCTGCTTAATAAAGAGGATCTGGAAGAAGATAAGAGGAAGCAGGGTACCTTATTGAGTTATTGTAGCCTCCTATGAGAGTTAGAAGGATGCTAGTTGCTCTCAAGGATCCCAAGCTCCACTCAATCTGTTGAGCTTCTCCACTTCAAAATTCAATCAAATAAAAAAACAGAGACATCAAACATAAATCTATCAATGAAAAAAAAAAAAAATTGAAATCAAGAGCTGTAACCCACCTGCGATATATGTTAACCCTTTGAACCTTATCAGATTCGTCTAGGCCCCATGGTCAATGTAAAACCTTACAGGGATTATGTGAGTCTGGTCCAAAGTTTGGCCGTTGATAGGGTCTAATGACCCAAGCCAATATCGGGACTCAGAAGTAGCATGCAGTGGTTTACAAGAAAGAGTAAGCGTACTTTTTGGGTTGTCTTCCATGCATAGTTGCAATTTTATTGGATGTCTCCCAACTCCCAAAAGGCTAACCATGCTGATTTTATAATAGGACTTGAGACGACCCTGCCTTGAGTTTGTGTTTGCATCATTCCAATGCACAAAGATAAAACCCCACTTGTTATCATTTCAATACAGTAGACAAAAAAGCATACTCGAATGAAAAGAAAAACGCAAGCTTTGTTTATGAAAATGAGAGATGATCTATTTGAGAAAAAAATAAGATTTTGAAATGATAGGCTTCCTACCCTTTTATGAGTATAGGATTGAAAAAGAAGAAGTCAGGATATTTTTTATTGGGTTACTTTTATATGCTCTCTTGAATATTGAATCGGTTATATATAGAGAGTATCTGTAGTAGCTGCTGTGAATCTCCAAGGCCCTATTTTGATCCTTGAAAGCAATCTGGTTATGGCAACTCCAATCCAGATACCATAATTGTTTATCACAAATAACAAAATCAATTTCTATTGAAAAGATTCATTAGCTTTCACTTGTGTTATGATCAAAGAAATAAACACGTAAACCTTCACTTGTGAACTTGCACTTCTGAACATCCAAACACTCAAACAGGCCATGAAACCAAATGTGCTTGTAATCCAAGATACAAAATACCTTCCGTATCGGGAGTGATGATATAAATGTCATGACAACATCCGATCATTTGGTAAAACAAACAACCCATTTGGCTTGTTAATATCTGAGCAAACCTAAGAAGAGAGATCGAAAAGAAATTTCACATTTATTAAGAAAAAGAGAAGAAAATATATAAAATCAACTCAAAGGAATTATTATTGTTGACACAATCAGAACTTATTAAACTATAAATGAGAGACAGGATTTATCAAAAGGCTTTAAACTAGCCAATCACTTTCAGTTTTCATTTTTTTTTCTTTTTAGTTCAAATATTTTTCACATAATGCATTTAAAGTAAACAATGAACATTGAAGTTAATTCTTCGATTGTCCCGCTTCCATACACCCTTTCTTCAAATTAAAATGTACTTGGTTTTGCTAAGTCTCCTATATGGAGCAGCTTTAAACTGCAAAACACAATAGCTACAACAATTAGACAAAACCCACAAGTTCTGATGGTATATATAAGCAAAATGAGATAATAGTACTTACAACAAAGTCATAGTGATGGGTCTGTCCTAAAACGTTGGATATGAAGAAAGCATGCAAGACTACAAGCCCCAGAAGCCTAGAGAGCCAAAATTTCCCTAACCCTATCTTAGAGAAGACAACTAGTTCCTTGGTCGAAAATCATCTGGGTGAAACCTTTTTTACAGGGTTAAATCCTTGAAATCATCCTTCTTTGGGCCTACATTATGTCTTGGGAGGTGAACTTCTTGACATTCTCCACCAATTAGAGAGTGTTCTGTGACCTTTCACATCTCTTCCATGTCTGGCTATTATACCGAAACTTACTTACTTTAATCATGTGGATGTCCCTACCACAAAAGCTAAGCTGTGCTTGTAGGAACTGTCACGACCCGAGCCCAGAATTCGGGGGTTAGCGAAAAGCTAAACCTGTGACACACGTACTCCCGTGCACGTGCACCCAAACCCAGTCCAGACGCACGCACACAAGGGATCTAACACGTGCGAACTAAGTGTACGCGGAAGCTGTACATATCATAGCAAGCAACAAAGAAAATAGCGGAAGCCAAAGCAAATACGAAACGGAAACGACAAAGACAAATACACTGATATAAAACCAAATACACACCAAAACCATATACACAAAATATACAGAATACAAGTCCAAAGATCCACAGTCTGAATACACATCCCCTGAAACCAAAACTCAAAATCCCAAAATGAAAAGCCACTGGAAGTATGCATGAACGCACTCGGCAGAGATGATCAGTCCCACTCTGCCAAACCTGAGGGTGCCTCTACACTCGCCCCTGCAGCCTCCTCGACCGCCGGGGAGCTGGGCAAGGGATCTGTGCCTGCAACACCACAGACAACACAAATGAATACAACGATCCAGCAATTATAAGTAACAGGGGTGAAACACGCATAGTATCAAAGGGGATATAATAATGACAGAAGATTAAATACAGAGTTCCATATTAGGAAACTAAGCGAATCGTGCATAGAAATAAAACATGATATGTGAATCAAAACATAGAATACTGAACTAGTTGGCTACTACGTTAACCATGTTCTCTCCAATAGAGAGCAGAGCAGAGGAGAACACCGCTGTCCAGGCCAAAGGTACAAGCGGGTCTCGGTTTCCTGGGTTCCGGGGTCCCAAGACAAAGCAACACTGCAGTTATACAGAGATACAGAGATCTAAGCCGGAGGTAACCCCGTCGGGCATCCTAGGGCTGAGGCTGAGTAGAGCCAGACCAATATCAATCAAATCAAATCCATAGAAAGGGAGATTATCCGCTTTGGACTCACCGATGACAAAGACCGGATCTTATCCTCACGTATTAACCTCTGGGCAGAGCCACCAGGGAATACCCAAACCGAACAGAGAGATACAAAGCCAAAGACAAAGCATAGATTAAGTCAAAGCATAGCATAGATCAGAGCATAGTGTAGATCGAAGAAAAAACAGACATACAGGACGAAAGCAAAAATGACTACGGAATGCATAAACATAGATTAACAGAACAGAGGGCAAAACCATAAACAATATGCAATGCATCTCAGATTCATACGGAGTCAAGGTTCATTACAAGCCAGTCCTAAGCTAGTTGTTCACTGTCACTAACCGTGCATGTTGATGTAGTTTTAAGTTAGTCAATGCACCGTTGCCATCAAAGTGTTGCAATGTAATCTGTGCGTGCACCGACGTCCCTTAAACCAACACCCATGGGGAGGTGCTTAACAGTAAAACAACACTCACATGAATAAGTCACAGCTTAACAGACTATTCATGCGTTCTAAGAATCCATTGGGCCGGTTTACATGAGTGGTCAACCCGTGTTTGAGCCCTACAAGTCTCACCATTATCCTAAGTTATGTTTCAGAATTGCCATGCCTAACGGTTTAGCCATGAGGGACCTATGGTTGAGCCGAAGACATCTTACGCTCTCGACGTATTATGCACTACAGCTTAACCTTGGTTCCATTCAAAACACAGCTAAACTGATCATCTTTCACCTCTGATCTGATGCCTCTTTCGGCTGAGCTACAGTCAGTATACGGCTTAGCCGTAGACCAATCCACGGTTTAGCCGTAGCATTCCACGGCTTAGCCGTAGACTCACCGTAGGAGTACTGATATCAGAAAAGTTACGACTGATCAGAGATTTAATTCACGGCTGGGGTACGGTTGGGTCACGGCTAGCTTACGGCTCAGCCGTAGGACAAATTACGGCTTAGCCGTAGCCTAGCCGTAGAACAAAACTCCAATTTCGAGTCTCTGGAAATCAAGCCGTAGAAGTTCACGGCTTAGCCGTACAATACAGAGATGAATTCGGGCTAGTTACAGAAACTGAATTTCGGTACAGAAGCTGAACAAAATGAGTTATAGAGGTTCCAAATTCACAAATTGTGGCTGTAAAACATGCTAGACAAAGAATAAGAAGAAATCAAGGCCATCAAACAAAACACCCATATGTGTTATCAAAGCCTGTACTTATACTTGCCTCAAAGCTCTATCAAATCCACAACCTCAAGCTCCAAAGCAACTAAAATCAAAGCAAATCAAAGAGATACACCATGCATGAGATGAAGACAAAGCAATCAGAGAATGGGAGAAGCAATTGGAGAAGAAGAAGAAGAAAGAATTAGAAAGAACCCACTTACCTCAAGCAATACACAAAGATGAGAAAATGGAGAAGAACCCAAATCAAACAAAGGACCCAATCCTCAATCGATCAAGAGAAGGAAAGAAGAGAGAGAGAGAGAACGTGGAGAGCTTCTCCTGGAGTTCCTCTTGCATGCACGATCAAGCAAATGAGCAGGGAGTTGGACATCTGGAACTAACTTATATTTATATATGTTTGGAAGTTAAGTCAAAGTCCGGAGAGTTAAGACTAATTACAGTTCAAGTCACACGAAGGTCCATCTTCCCCAATTGACTCCAAACGGATCTGACACAGTTACGGAAATTGTCGAGCTCAACGAAATACGCGTGCTGACACCAAGATGATGCAAAGATGATATGAGCAAAGCAAAAGCAAAATTACGAAAAAGGGCTTAGAACTACCTATCTCAGGTCAAAGGTTACTCAACTACCTATCCATGACCCAAAACAAGTCCAAAAGAAATAAACAAAACAAAACACACACTAATGAGCCACTAATCCGGCTCAAAGGGGATCGGAGTGTTACATCTTCCCCCACTAGGAATCATTCCGTCCTCGGAATGACTACCTACCTGCGCAAAGAGATGTGGGTACTGGCGCGCTAGCTGCTCCTCTAGCTCCCATGTAGCCTCATCTGGACCATGATGTTCCCACAACACTTTAACCCATCTGATAGTCCTGGTACGAAGAATCTGCTCTCGTGTGCCAATAATGCGAAGCGGACGCTCAACGTAAGTTGCATTAGGCTGAATCTGGATATCATCGTAGCGAATCACATGGCTCGGATCTGGCACATACTTACGGAGCATCGACACATGGAATACATCGTGAACACCGGAGAACTCGACTGGAAGTGTCAACCGATAGGCTAAATCTCCAACTCGGCTCTTGACTTCAAACGGTCCTACATATCTCGGAGCTAACTTGCCCTTCTGACCAAATCGAACTGTGCCCTTCATCGGAGAAACTTTAAGAAATACCCAATCTCCGACTTGGAATGCCAAAGGTCTCCTCCGAGTATCAGCATAGCTCTTCTGCCTGGACCGAGCAATCTTCAGATTCTCTATCACTTTCTGCACTTTCTCTGTCGTCTCAGCTATGATTGTCGGACCATGGAAACTCCTTGTTCCTACTTCTTCCCAGCACACTGGGGTCCTGCACTTGCGTCCGTATAGAGCCTCATAAGGTGCCATACCAATGCTCTCATGGAAGCTGTTGTTGTAAGCAAACTCACACAATGCTAGATGCGTATCCCATTCCTTCTCGAAGTTCAGCACACTAGCTCGGAGCATGTCCTCCAATGTCTGAATGGTACGCTCCGACTGTCCATCAGTCTGGGGGTGGCATGCCGTACTAAAACTCAGCTTCGTGCCCATAGCTTCCTGAAATGCTCTCCAGAATGAAGATACAAAACGACTGTCTCGATCCGACACAATCGATACTGGGGTGCCATGCAATCTAACTATCTCGTCAACAAACTTCCTGGCCATCTCTGTGAATGTCATCCCTTTCTTGAACGGAAGGAAATGTGCTGACTTGGTCAATCTGTCCACTATTACCCAGATCGCATTATTCTTCCTACTGGTCGGCGGAAAACCGGAGACGAAATCCATCGTAATGTGCTCCCACTTCCACTGCGGAGTGTGCAATGGATGCAATGATCCTGGAGGTCGCTGATGGTCAGCTTTTACCCTCTGACAGGTCAAACATCGAGCTACGAACCCTGCGATCTCCCGCTTCATATTGTTCCACCAAAATCTATCTTTCAAGTTCCGGTACATCTTCGTACTCCCTGGGTGCATCGCATATCGGGCATCGTGCGCCTCCGTCATCAACTTATCTTTCAGCTCGTCCACAGCGGGAACACACAATCTATTCCTGAAGTACAAAACTCCATCTACCAGGCTGAAATCCGATCGATCTGAAATCCGATCTCTGAACTTCATCAGGAGGGGGTCCTCAAACTGGCGATCCTTGATCTGCTGAATCACCTCAGGCTGAAATACGACAGTAGTAGCTAATGTCACCGAGTCTCCTACCATCTGAACCTCTACCGGCTGATCATGCACAAGCATATAGAATCCTGCTAACACCTGAAGACTGTCTGTCCTCCTGCTGAGTGCATCTGCAACTACATTTCCCTTGCCTGGGTGGTACTTGATCGGAAAGTCGTAGTCTTTGATAAACTCCAACCATCTCCGTTGCCTCATATTCAAGTCATGCTGATCAAACAAGTACTGCAGACTGTGATGATCGGAATGAACCTCGAACTTCACACCGTACAGGTAATGCCGCCACAACTTCAGTGCAAATACGATGGCTGCTAACTCCAGATCATGTGTGGCATAGTTCTTCTCATGCTCCTTCAGCTGTCTGGATCCATATGCAATCACCTTCTGATTCTGCATCAATACACAACCTAGTCCAACTCGAGAAGCATCGGAATAAATCACGAATCCCTCACTACCATCCGGGAGAGTCAACACTGGCGCCGTAGTGAGCTTTTCTTTCAACATCTGGAAACTGCGCTCACACTTCTCTGTCCACTCATACGGGACCTTCTTCCGAGTCAACTGAGTCAGCGGAGCTGAAATCTTCGAGAAATCCTGCACAAACCTGCGGTAATATCCCGCCAAACCCAGAAAACTCCGAATCTCTGTCACTGATCTAGGACGGGGCCAATGGACTACTGCCTCAATCTTAGCCGGATCCACCATCAATCCATCTCTAGAAATCTTATGACCCAGAAATGTAACTTGCTCTAACCAGAAATCACACTTGGACAACTTGGCATACAACTTGTGATCTCTAAGCAGCTGCAATGCTTTCCTCAGATGGTCTGTATGTTCCTCAGCTGTCTTCGAATAGACCAATATGTCATCTATGAAAACCACAACGAACTGGTCCAAGAAGGAAGTAAACACCCTATTCATCAATGCCATGAAAGCTGCGGGTGCGTTCGTCAAACCAAATGGCATGACAAGGAACTCGTAGTGTCCATAGCGAGTCCTGAAAGCTGTCTTCGGAACATCCTCATCCTTCACCCTGAGCTGGTGATATCCTGACCTCAAGTCAATCTTAGAGAAGTAAGCTGCACCCTGAAGCTGATCGAACAACTCATCAATCCTAGGCAATGGGTATTTGTTCTTGATAGTCACTTTATTCAACTGCCTGTAGTCAATGCACATCCGGAAACTGCCATCCTTCTTCTTGACAAACAATACAGGAGCTCCCCAAGGTGAAACACTTGGGCGTATGAATCCCTTATCCAACAGATCCTGCAACTGTCTCTTCAATTCCAACAACTCTGCAGGTGCCATACGATATGGAGCTCTACTGATGGGTGCTGTACCTGGCATCAAGTCAATAGCAAATTCTACTTCCCGAACTGGTGGCAACTCTGGCACATCCTCCGGAAAAACATCCGGAAACTCGCTGACTACTGAGATCTCACTGAGCTGTCGCTGATCTTTCTTCTCTGAAATGAATGCAAGAAATCCTTCACATCCTCTACGAAGCATCCTGTCTGCTTTACAAGCAGAGATCACATGTCTTGGGCACTTCATCTGGCTGCCCTCAAATCGGAATCCGCTGCCCAAATCAAAGTAAATAGCCTTGCTGTAGCAATTGATACACGCATGATATCTCGCAAGCCAGTCCATACCAAGGATCACATCAAAATCCAGTGTCGTGAGCAACACGAGGTCTACTGGGAGCTGATGACCAGCTATCCGCACATCACACTGAGGGTAGAAGACACTGCACTCCACCCGTTTACCAACCGGAGTGGATACCAACAACAAGTAGGGAAGTGGTGTAGGTCGCTGTCGAAGCTGCACAGCAAAATGGGGTGCTACGTACGAACGCGTAGACCCTGAGTCAAATAAAGCTAAAGCTTCTGCATCAGAAATTAAAATTTTACCTTCCACTACTGTGGCCTCCTCCGCGCCCTCATGCATAGCAGCATAGGCTCGGGCTGTCTGGCGGTTCTGCTTCTGGCCTGGGCGAGCTGGCTGAGATCTGCCCTGCGCTGTAGATCCTGCCTGTCTCGTCTGTGGAGAGGACTGGAACTTCGGGCATTGGGCCCGCCTGTGATCCGTAGAGCCACACCCGAAACAAGCCCCAATCTTCCTCCAACATCTGTCTGTTGGGTGATCCTTCCCACAGTGACCACATACCAACGGAGTACTGCTCGAACTGCCCTGCTTACCCTTGAACCTTTTCTGAAACTGACTTTTGCCACTGGAACCTGCCGCCCTCTTAGCTTCTGTTCGCTCCTCCTCAAAGATGGCCTCTGCATCATAGGCCCTGTCAATAGCGTCGTCCAATGTAGCCGGCCACATACAAGCAACCACGTGGCGTTTGTGTCTCGGATTCAGACCGTTGACGAAGCGAGTCACCTTCTTATGTTCTGTGTTCACCATGTCCTCTGCAAAATGAGACAACTCTGTAAACCTGTGTACATAATCTGCAACTGACATCTGTCTCTGCTGAAGGTTGAAGAATTCCACTTCCTTGGCTCGTTGAATGTGGAGAGGCATGAACTTCCGACGGAACTGCTGCTTGAAGGTCTCCCAAACTGTGGCACTGGGCATAGTCTGAAATGAAGTCTTGACACTCCTCCACCATGTCTTGGCTACACTCCGAAGCATAGAAGCTGTGAGAACTACCTTCTGCTTGTTACTGCACACAATCGTATCAAAAAGCTCTTCTGTCTGTTCCAGCCATTGCTCAGCCTGCAATGCATCCTCTATCCCATGGAACTCAGTCGCCCCTCGCTTACGGAACTTGTCGAAAAGAGCATTAGGGTCTGATTCCTTAGGCTGGAAAATCACCTGCTGATCTATACGGGGTGATGCTACTGCGGCAGCCTGACTCTGCCTATCTACCATGGATGCCATCTGTGCCTGTAATGACTGCATAGACTGCATCATCATCATCATCCGCTCCTCACTACTGATGTGTGGGGGTACTGATCCACTATCACCGTTGTGGCCCTGTTGATTCTCATCTCGAGATCCTGATCCCGATGCCATCCTGCAAAAGGAAAAGAAACACAACACACAAATATGAAATGCCCCTGAGTTAGTCAAATCCCAAATCAACCTATGAGACTTCGAGTCAAATAGTTGATAGCGTTATCTCACCACGATCTTAGATGCCTACATGCTTATAACTAGCATGCTCTGATACCATACAATACGTATGTCACGACCCGAGCCCAGAATTCGGGGGTTAGCGAAAAGCTAAACCTGTGACACACGTACTCCCGTGCACGTGCACCCAAACCCAGTCCAGATGCACGCACACAAGGGATCTAACACGTGCGAACTAAGCGTACGCGGAAGCTGTACATATCATAGCAAGCAACAAAGAAAATAGCGGAAGCCAAAGCAAATACGAAACGGAAACGACAAAGACAAATACACTGATATAAAACCAAATACACACCAAAACCATATACACAAAATATACAGAATACAAGTCCAAAGATCCACAGTCTGAATACACATCCCCTGAAACCAAAACTCAAAATCCCAAAACGAAAAGCCACTGGAAGTATGCATGAACGCACTCGGCAGAGATGATCAGTCCCACTCTGCCAAACCTGAGGGTGCCTCTACACTCGCCCCTGCAGCCTCCTCGACCGCCGGGGAGCTGGGCAAGGGATCTGTGCCTGCAACACCACAGACAACACAAATGAATACAACGATCCAGCAATTATAAGTAACAGGGGTGAAACACGCATAGTATCAAAGGGGATATAATAATGACAGAAGATTAAATACAGAGTTCCATATTAGGAAACTAAGCGAATCGTGCATAGAAATAAAACATGATATGTGAATCAAAACATAGAATACTGAACTAGTTGGCTACTACGTTAACCATGTTCTCTCCAATAGAGAGCAGAGCAGAGGAGAACACCGCTGTCCAGGCCAAAGGTACAAGCGGGTCTCGGTTTCCTGGGTTCCGGGGTCCCAAGACAAAGCAACACTGCAGTTATACAGAGATACAGAGATCTAAGCCGGAGGTAACCCCGTCGGGCATCCTAGGGCTGAGGCTGAGTAGAGCCAGACCAATATCAATCAAATCAAATCCATAGAAAGGGAGATTATCCGCTTTGGACTCACCGATGACAAAGACCGGATCTTATCCTCACGTATTAACCTCTGGGCAGAGCCACCAGGGAATACCCAAACCGAACAGAGAGATACAAAGCCAAAGACAAAGCATAGATTAAGTCAAAGCATAGCATAGATCAGAGCATAGTGTAGATCGAAGAAAAAACAGACATACAGGACGAAAGCAAAAATGACTACGGAATGCATAAACATAGATTAACAGAACAGAGGGCAAAACCATAAACAATATGCAATGCATCTCAGATTCATACGGAGTCAAGGTTCATTACAAGCCAGTCCTAAGCTAGTTGTTCACTGTCACTAACCGTGCATGTTGATGTAGTTTTAAGTTAGTCAATGCACCGTTGCCATCAAAGTGTTGCAATGTAATCTGTGCGTGCACCGACGTCCCTTAAACCAACACCCATGGGGAGGTGCTTAACAGTAAAACAACACTCACATGAATAAGTCACAGCTTAACAGACTATTCATGCGTTCTAAGAATCCATTGGGCCGGTTTACATGAGTGGTCAACCCGTGTTTGAGCCCTACAAGTCTCACCATTATCCTAAGTTATGTTTCAGAATTGCCATGCCTAACGGTTTAGCCATGAGGGACCTATGGTTGAGCCGAAGACATCTTACGCTCTCGACGTATTATGCACTACAGCTTAACCTTGGTTCCATTCAAAACACAGCTAAACTGATCATCTTTCACCTCTGATCTGATGCCTCTTTCGGCTGAGCTACAGTCAGTATACGGCTTAGCCGTAGACCAATCCACGGTTTAGCCGTAGCATTCCACGGCTTAGCCGTAGACTCACCGTAGGAGTACTGATATCAGAAAAGTTACGACTGATCAGAGATTTAATTCACGGCTGGGGTACGGTTGGGTCACGGCTAGCTTACGGCTCAGCCGTAGGACAAATTACGGCTTAGCCGTAGCCTAGCCGTAGAACAAAACTCCAATTTCGAGTCTCTGGAAATCAAGCCGTAGAAGTTCACGGCTTAGCCGTACAATACAGAGATGAATTCGGGCTAGTTACAGAAACTGAATTTCGGTACAGAAGCTGAACAAAATGAGTTATAGAGGTTCCAAATTCACAAATTGTGGCTGTAAAACATGCTAGACAAAGAATAAGAAGAAATCAAGGCCATCAAACAAAACACCCATATGTGTTATCAAAGCCTGTACTTATACTTGCCTCAAAGCTCTATCAAATCCACAACCTCAAGCTCCAAAGCAACTAAAATCAAAGCAAATCAAAGAGATACACCATGCATGAGATGAAGACAAAGCAATCAGAGAATGGGAGAAGCAATTGGAGAAGAAGAAGAAGAAAGAATTAGAAAGAACCCACTTACCTCAAGCAATACACAAAGATGAGAAAATGGAGAAGAACCCAAATCAAACAAAGGACCCAATCCTCAATCGATCAAGAGAAGGAAAGAAGAGAGAGAGAGAGAACGTGGAGAGCTTCTCCTGGAGTTCCTCTTGCATGCACGATCAAGCAAATGAGCAGGGAGTTGGACATCTGGAACTAACTTATATTTATATATGTTTGGAAGTTAAGTCAAAGTCCGGAGAGTTAAGACTAATTACAGTTCAAGTCACACGAAGGTCCATCTTCCCCAATTGACTCCAAACGGATCTGACACAGTTACGGAAATTGTCGAGCTCAACGAAATACGCGTGCTGACACCAAGATGATGCAAAGATGATATGAGCAAAGCAAAAGCAAAATTACGAAAAAGGGCTTAGAACTACCTATCTCAGGTCAAAGGTTACTCAACTACCTATCCATGACCCAAAACAAGTCCAAAAGAAATAAACAAAACAAAACACACACTAATGAGCCACTAATCCGGCTCAAAGGGGATCGGAGTGTTACAGGAACTAGAATATTGTCTTACAGAATCAAATGACCATGTCAGCAAAGAAGCAATCATTTCTCACATCCAAAAATTCAAATAGCCAATAGATCTAAAACAGTATATACTAGCAACTCTTACACTCTCACATAGAACAAAGATCATAACAATGGAGAACAATCATTGTAACAGTACTGAACAAAATCGCAAAACGCAGAACATCACACAAACAAAAAGTAAGCAAAACAATCAGATCAAGTGCTTTAAACCAGATCAAAACAACTTTCATCTCAAACAAAATCTAACCAAAACGCTTCAAATCAAATTATCAAAAACTTAGAAGAAAGTGGAATCAAATCGAAATCCACTCGCATATGAATCCACACAGCACATCAAATCACATGAAATCGTAGGTTCTTACCAATGGAGAAGGTAGATTCTCTTCAAATCCACGCTTCAGGAGCAACAGGGTTTGGCGGTCAATGACTTTTGCAACAAGGTTTTGGGGAAGAGATCGAGCGGATTAGGGTTTCGGGGAATAGACTGAGTGAGAGACAATAGGGGTTTGGGGAAGAGATTGATTGAGAGAGAATATGTTTTGTAGAGGAGAGATGTTTATAGAAGGAGGGGAGTTTCATGAAAATTTGGCAGACAAGGGGAGAGGTTTAGGGAGGGGGAGGAACCTGACATTCTGTTTGATGATACTTGAGCCTTGACTTTTGTTAATTTAATAGATCTTTAGCAGCAGAAAATATTATCTGCTTTTATATACACTAATTTTTTGAATTTATTACCAGCAAATAATAATTTCTGCAACTAAAACCAAACTTTAGCGGCAAACGTTACTTTTTGCTGGTGGAGAGATATATATTTGAAACTGATAGTGGCAGATAGTTGAAAATGCTACTGACAAATAGATTTAGCAGCATAATTTAAAAACTGCCACTATAAAAGTGTCACTAATTGTCACTTTTCTTGTAGTGGTAAATCCATTGATTGACTACTTATGTGATGAACCGCAATGTCTCTGGTAAGCATTGATGCTTGAGAGGAAACTATTGATAGCCATTCAACAGTGTCATGACAGGGTGAACACTAATAAAATTCAATATTGTTGAACCAGTCGGGAATGAGTCAAATTGAGGTTGCTAAAACTTGTGAAAGATGCCAAGCTTTTCCAAATCACTTGGTTGTACAACTAATTAATTCAACTGTTATCTGGGTTGTGATTCTGGAACTGAATCTGGGGAAAACCTTTTGCTTCCTTCTCATCATACGTTTTTCTAACTCTTGCTGAACTAGTTCCTCTGTGGTTTGCATTTTAAAGGATCATTGCCTATCCATATGTAGATGCCTACTGAGTTTCTTGTCAAACTCCGCCCAGCAGCCTCTCTCTTGAAGTGGATGGTTGCAGGGTTAAAGGCATCCAAAATGGTTCAGAGGAAAACTCTATATATCTTTGATTTGTTGATTATCACAACCATCTCAGGTAGGCCATGGCTATATGGATGAGCCTTTGTACGTGCTCCACCGACAACACATAAAAAAGTCCTGAAAATCACGGACATTGTCCCTATTTTTTGAAAAAAACCATGGCTAAAAATTATGTTGCAAGCATCAATGTAGCTTTTAAGAACCACAGCTAATAGCCGCGGCAAATTTTCAAAGTACCACATTCATCCACCATGGCTGGAAATTAATAAAACTACATCTAATAGCTGTGCCATATTTTGGCATTTTTAACCAAAAAAAAAAAAGACCCACGATCAATTGCTGTTTTTTTAATATTTGTTTTCGTAAAAATCAATTACACTTGTTTCATACCAATAACAATGAACTAAACAATCTTTCAAAAACATCCATAATAATAATAATAATAATCAAGCATCCGAGGATTTGTTACCTCACCCGAGATTCTCTAACCTCTCACGAGGCACCTTCCCTCACCCGAGGGCTCCCTCACTAGAAGGTTAAGGGCCCCACCCCACCAAGGCTGAGAGGAAAAAAAAAATCAAGCATCCATTATCAAAACAAACATCTATATCTACATATGTTTTATTTCTTTGATTTGAGGCTTTCTTTTTCCTTTTTTTTGCTCTTGATTATGTTGTATTAGATTTGACTTATATAATTATGTTGTATTAAACAGAACTTAGATTTTCATGATAATGTACATGTTTTTATTAAATAAAGATAAAGTCAATTCACACATTTCAATTATTTTGTTAGTGCTTGGTCCTGTCGGGTCGAACACCATGGGAATATTCTCGTTCGTCTGCAAAGGAACAAAAACCTTGTTTTAGGGTTAAGATTTAGAAATGGAAATATATGCACCGGATAATGAGGGGCAAAGGAAATGCATAAAGTGAAATTTATAGGAAATGAGATGCATCTAAATATATTGTTTTTGCTTCTTCTTTTTTCTGAAAAGACGATACAGTTTGTTTCATTTCTTTATTAATTTCTTTCTTGCAGTATGAAGACTTTAATTAGCGACAGTATATTGAGATATTTTTATAATATTCCAGTTATTTATTATGTCAATTTTCATAATGAATTAATGAAATTATTTTGTCCTTTATTCTTTCTTTTTTTAGTCCGCTTTTTCCTTTCCGCCATTTTTCTTGGATTTATCTGGTGACTTGGAGTGAACCTCTCTGCAATAAATAGGAACATAAATAGATATATCATTATTATACAAGGATTTTACTAGGAAAATCATCTTAGAGTTACTCTATTTCAAAAAGGACTCTAAAAATATAATTCCACTATAGTGGTTTCAATGGTCACTTCTGGTTTAAGTTTATGAAATCTGAGTTAAACTGGGATATCTCCACTCACCCACATACATGAGTAGGGATATTTTTGCTTTTTCTTTTTCCTCTTTCTCTTCCTTCCCCTTTCTCTCCACTTGTTTTGTCTTCTTTGTCCTTTTGCCTTCCTCTTTCTTATTTCTTAGATCTCCAGCTCCAAGGCAAAAGCATCATCTCATCGGATTCCATCAAACCCAATCCCCATCCTTATTAGCCTTCCACACCACCACCACAACCGCCCCAACCACCACCACCACCTCCTAAAGTCGAACTCGTCATGGTTGGTGTCTGCATCATCTGCACCGAAGGCATCCCAGCCTCTCCTCCAGTGTCTCCTATACTATGGGTTTGAAAAGAAGTTCAAAACAAAATAGTTTTCTTGGCTTGAATTAGGCCTAAATAGCAATCTAGAAAAGGGGGTTTCTTTTCTTTTGAAATGTCGTTTACAAAACATGAATTTTTTATGAAGATTTTGCAATGAAGTATGGAAAGATTTTTCTTTTAATTTTAAAAATGAGATTTAAAAGGAGGAGAAAGACTTAATGGAATTAGGGTTCATCTCACTAGAAATGATGTGGTTTGGTAGGTTGGGGAGGAAGAGAGTATTTATAGAGGGAGGGGTTGGGAAATATGAGAAAGGAGAAGGAAAGAGGAGATATGTATTTGTTGTGTTCCAAAGAAAGGAGGATGGAAAAAAAAAATGACCAGAGGAGGAAGGAAGATGAGGAAGAAGGAAAATGAATGGAAATATCCTCCCTCGTGTATGTAAGTAATCCAACTCATATTTGAAAAAATTAAACAAAAAAAGGCCCCTAAGACCACTATGGTGGAATTATGTTTTTGAGGTCTTTTTTGGTATCGAGTGCATGTAAGAGGATTTTTTGCTAAAATCCTCTTATTATACATAGGGGCGTTTTTCGATTAGGTCAGGCGGGGCTAAGGAGAATACAGGCTTGGTCTATGTTTCAACTTGACTCAGGCAATAAGTGGTTGGCTTGAGGCCCACCTAAAAAAGATTAAGGCCGAGCTCAGACCGAGTTGCTTTATAGTAAAAAACAAAAGTTACCTTACA
This sequence comes from Sextonia rubra, assembly GCA_037013555.1. Classification (NCBI taxonomy): domain Eukaryota; kingdom Viridiplantae; phylum Streptophyta; class Magnoliopsida; order Laurales; family Lauraceae; genus Sextonia; species Sextonia rubra. Next base: position 133,018,504 of record JASUAD010000001.1, read on the forward strand.
ATGTTTCAAGATGTAGCTCACTTGGTTCGGTCCAGTGTGTGTGTGTGTGTGTGATGGAATGTGTTAAGAGTCCCCTCTCTGTTTCTCTCTTTTGCAACTTCTACATTTTGCTATCCAATGAAATGTGTTAAGAGTCCAAGCATATCTTGTAGCTTGACTTTAGAAGACATAGATTTGTATTTTCAAGGGCGGAACTAGGATTTTGTATCGAGGGGTGCTGAACTAGAAGATATTTTTTTTTCATGCAATCATTATATTTTGAAGTGTTCCGTGAAAAATTTTTAAGTTCAAGCAAGACAAATATATCGAGAGCAAATACTAAGTTTTTATATGAAAAATAAAATCACTATTGGTTCAGTTTTTGCAAAAGATGAACAAAAGAGGTTTCTTAGTAAATTTCAACCATGCAATTTAATATCTATCAAAGTAAAACACTACGTTATTTCAAATCCCAAAAATCGTCAATAATTTAATCTACGATAAATTTTGTAGCAATTTCTCTTACAATGACCACAACCTAGAAATATGCATCAATTGAAATTGTCGTTCCCATCTAAAAATTAAATAGAAAATAAAATGCACATTTTAGCAACTATGATAAAATAAGTGATTCAAAATCTAATAATTTTTTTTCCCTTACTATCTAAATTAGGCATTACAGAAATATTGAAAATATTCTAGAAATCAAAACACATGATTGGGTTAAGAAAACTATTTGCTCTTCACAATCACATACTCAATGGCATGATCATACTAATGCTTTGGGCAATAAATGGGCAAAACACCTCAATTCTCAATATATTAAAATGCTAGAATCAAGATTAAATAAACATATTAGCATTGAAAATGCTAGCCACTTGCCTTATGAATTATGATGAAAGAAAAATGGAAATGAGGAGAAGCCTTAGCTCAAGACTAAACCCACGGTGCTCAAATGGAAAGAAAACTTGAAGCCAAGCCAAATCCAACTATAAAATGGGAAAGAAGACTCAAAGGAATACCTCTATGCCATCATTAATCTAAAAGCCCAAAACACCTAACTATGAAGAGGTTGGGAGTTTACCTAAAGCTCAAGGAAGAGGGAGAAATTAAGAAAACGGTGTCCACAGGATGAGGGCGATGTGAAGAAGAAGATGCCGGATGAAGAGTGGTGGTTGGTTGTGAGGTGGCAGGAGAAGGGAGGAGGAAATGAGGAGAGGAATGAAAAAAAAAAAAAAAACAGTAAGTGAGATGTAGGGTGGGGGCTTTTTGTTCATTATGGTTAACAAAGGGTGGGCCAAAGGGTATCAATTGCCAAAATGGGGTTTCATTCTTTATTTTTTACAAGTTGGTTGTTGAGCGCCCGGGTGGTGGTGGGGGGTGCGCCGCCTGGCCCCCTCTCACCCCATGGTGGTTCCGCCCATGTTTCCTGCCCAAGCATGAGACAGGCTGCAAGTGAGAAGCCTGAGCCCATCCATTTGGTCAAGTGGGACAGGCTAAGTTGGGCTTATTATCAACTGTTGGATCTTTCTAGAACAAATGAATGACTAAATTACAGGCGCTTCTTTTTTGAACTATAGACCTGGTGGGGCTTTGGTGCTTCTACCACTTAATCCAAGCCGCACCCAAATATTAAATATGCCCAAGTTATATATCTAGGCCCAACCATGAGCGCTCCTAAGCCCAAAGGTAAAATGGTCTGTACTTGGGCATTTCTGTACATGTATTTTTGTAAATGGGCAAAAGTCGGGTCTGACATTCAGACCCATGGGGTGGGCGCGGACCTGAAAAATAGCCTGATAACTATTGCGCGGGGCTAGTAATTAAAAAGCTTCTACCCCAGCTGTCTTCCTATCAAATATGAATATTTGCTCCACTAGTTTTCTCATTAAAAAAGCGACTTCATATTATGCGCCAATTTGTCACCCGGAGGAATCCTGCACAATAATGACGGTGTGGGATTCTCAACCTAGCTCTCCATGGTTAGACTATTGGGCATCAGGCGTACTAGGTAGGAACCCAAGGACTTTGAGGCCGAGCCATTTGAAAAAAATCAATCAATTGTATTCTATCCTCTTAAGTGGCCATCAAAGGCCATGAAAGGACTCTCAAGTGGCCATCAAAGGCCATGAAAGGACTCTTTTGTAATTATTTATTTTGTTAACCTGAATTTTTATATATCAAATTCATAAACCCCTGTTGTATTTGGAAGTGCTAGTTTGCCTTAAAACCATCCAAATGTCCCTTTTTTTTTTTTTTTGAAATTCCTGATAAAAACCTGTACTATGATCCAATTTACAACGAGAAAACTCTTTTCTTTCTATATTTATTTCTTCCAGTGTCATGCCGCTTTTCTTATTGATGAGCTTTTTTTTTTATGTAAATAATTATTACCACTGTTGGAACCTAGGTCTATGGACCAAACGAGGCTTGCCCTCTCATTTATTGATACACTGGGTTGGTAAACTCTAAACCCCAAATCAAAGGAAGCAGTTGAAAATTGAAATGGTGACCACCTTTCACTCATAACTATTATAACAAGGTGCCACCTTTTTCACTCATAACTATTACAACAACAATCCAACTACCAGCAAGTTGTCTTTATTTAGCATCCATCACCCACTACTATGACCCACCATACTTGGCCTTGTAATCCTTCCAAAGCTGGTCTACAGTCTTCCCAAGAAGGTCTACAAACAAGTTGCTACTATAGCCAGTCCTCATCCTCCTATTGAGTTCTGCAACAAACCCATCTTTGAGACTGTTGCAGTAGTCCAAGAAGTAGGCCGTTACCTCATACCCTTGGTCCCACCTATCTCCCTGCCCTGCCTTCTTCCAGTGCGATGGAGCGTACCCTGCCTTCAGCCTCACAAAATCGGCGATCCCTTCGATCAATCCTCCCGGCGTCTCGCCATTCCCATTCCACTGCCATATGTGCACCATCTCATGGTACAGGACTCCGGTGATCTCTGTCTTCACGTCGCCGGAGTAGCCTGCGATGTAGTCAGCACTCACATGTATCTCATTCTTGATGGCATAAGCGACACCAGCCATGCTTTCTATGATGGTCGTCACCTTGTCGACTCTCTTTCTATCAGCCTCGCCTTGCTTGAAGGTTTGCCAAATGAAGGATGAGGCACTTTGTAGGGTCTTCTTAGTGTAAGGGATGCCAATCTCGACCTGGAATCGAGTTCCGCCGGCCGTTCCAACTGCGGTGTTGGTGACGTTGTATTCTACTGCATGGATTCGCCGGGAGGCAGCCACGGCAATGAGACAGTGGAGGAAGACGATGAAGAGAGTAGCCATTGTTCTTGGTTTTGAGGTGGTGTGAATTAGTGGAGCAGTTGTTAGTATGTATATATATATATATATATATATGGACTATATAGGAAGGGAGGACCGCAACATGCAAATGATGTGCCCCACACGCTTTCTTGGTCAAACTTTATCAAATCAAATTGATATATAATTATGCGGATTTTACAATATTTATAAACAACCACCTCTATTTTTTTATTTAGTTAACATCTTGGAGAAATGAACTTTATATGGCTAATCCCAACATAATTAGGATAAGACTTTGATGATGATGATCTTTCTACCAATAATATTGATCAACTAGCTAGATTGATTAGAGGCCCAAACTATATTTTTCCCATCATTTAAATTGACTCAACTAATATTTTCTAGAAAAAAAAATGAAATTATCCTTATTTCACACCGGATCACATTAAACTTGGTGCGCGACTTTTGTTTAATCATCTCATATAAAAATATCAATAACTAGAATTATCATAAAACTTTTACCTTAGTTTATTTTAAGGGTAAACTTATCAAGAAGAGACATTAGCGATTTGATGTTAGTGAAGTGACTTTTTATCTCTTTTCCATGAGTTTATTAAAGTGACATTTTATCTCTTTTTCATAGGTTTAAATGACAATCTACTTTAGAAAAAAATTTTTTTGTCTAGTACTTCAACCAAGTAGGGTAGGACTCAATTGCACACCTTAGAAGCCAGCCTACTCAAATGGGAAGTTGCTAGCACATGAAGAGGGAACATATGCAAGATTTCAACTGTGGATAGTGACATGCGATTTGCCGTCTCTTTTTCTCCTAGGTAAAGAGCTGTCTCTTTTTCTCCTAGGTAAAGAGCTGTCTCTTTTTCTCCTAGGTAAAGAGCTGTTCTAAACATTTTACTCTAATTACTCAAAGGTGTTTCTTTTTCTTCTTCTTTGACAAGCAGATAAAGTGGCAAGCCAATATTTCAGACAAATTCTACAAGGGAGGTAGTTCCTTGAAGATAATATAAAGTGCAAATGGGATCATGAAGACCTTCTCATACAAATCATTATTCCAACTGCGAGTCCTTTAATAATGATATTTCATAGGCCGCTTATGGTAGATACATAATGAAATGCAAAGTTATTAGGGCTTCTCATATAGTTTCGACCCCAAATCCTGGTGAATTAGTGATCCCTCAGGCCCGAGGAATCCTATCTTCTAGCACTTCTTGTAGTAGGGCCTTTTCTTTTCTTTTTTACTTTTGTTCCTTTAGATTATTCTTTTAACAAAATATTAAAGAAAAGGGCAAAAGAAAGTGCAAGTGGCTATGGATATAGATCCTTTCTCTTTTATAGTGGACTTTGAAAAGTATTACAAGGATATCGCCGTTTTCCTTGACTTTGACTCGGTGGATGCAGCCTCTGGTCAAGCATTGCATTGTTTAACATTAATTGCATCTCCCTCATGTGACTCACGTTCAACCAGTCCGAAGTCTTAAATGCTCCTACAAAGAGTTCTATCCACCATAAGTGGGCCCACAATTGAAATTAGCCACTCAAAAGAAAACTTCCCGACTTCCTTTTAAGTAAAATATCATACCAATTAATATTTACTCCATTAGAATGATCATAGCTAAAATACATAATTTGATTTGATTTTTCTTTTGATCATGTGTCCTAGAGGAGATCTATGTGACAGCGGGTGTATTTTCATTATAATAACACAATGTGTGCCAGCAATTTTGACTTGTTTGATTTTTAGAGGTGGACAGTGGACTCCACTAGGATTGGTCACCTATAATAGTTCGTTTTACATTTATTTATTTATTTTTGTTTAACAAAGGAACCGTATATCAAAAAAAAAAAAAAAAAAACAAAGGAACCGGCTGTCCTCGGCCCCTTATAGTTGATTATTGGAAAAACCCCAGATATACATAACCACTTACAAGCCATGTGTATTGAGTAAGTCCTTATAGAGGTGCGGACTAAGAAATTCTAGATTACTCCATGACTTTTCCATCACTCGAATATTTTTAAGCGTGGGTTCACCTATAATAGTTACAAGCACAAAATTATGAAAGGTAGTGATTTCTGTCGTCACTAGTTTGAATTTAAGGTGACACTTAGAAGGCGGTAAATGGAGCCCCCACTACCCATTAATGTGGCCTAATAATTTTGGGCTGGACTTTTTTTGGGGACGATGGTGATAACAAGTCTAGGTTCAGGTAGATCCTTAAACTAATGCCGGTTTACTTGAGTACATAATACTCATCAGATATATATGATATAAGAAGGGAGCTGATCATGTGCTGAACTTGATGGTGCGATGCGTGTGGTGGACTAACTTGGGCCCTCCCGTGGCCGTAACAGACGCGTGGGAGGTGAGGTATGGAAAGGTCTCAAAGAAACCTATGGGTCTGCAAAATTATTATTGGGTGTATGTCTTGTATTCCGGTTTACCCGGATGAGTTCACTGGGTTAGCTAGGGACTGGTTTAAGGTCAAAGGTGTTTTGGTAATTGTACCGGGGTTTTCTTGGTGGCTAAAAAAGCAGAGATTATATATGTGTATAGTCTGTAACCCTATATCTTACGCTGAAGAGAGGTAAGAGCTCTCTTGCCCGTGTTGTTCCCACACCACCTAGGAGAGATGATGTGAGAGAGTGAGAGTCTCTGTATGCTTTATTTGTTTTAATGAAGATAATCGTCTCTGTGCCCGTGGATGTAACCCTATTTGGGTGAACCCTAGATTTTGCGCTGAAGAGAGGTAAGAGCTTTTTTGCTCGTGGTGTTCCCACACCACGTAGGAGAGACGATGTGAGAGAGTGAGAGTCTCTGTATACTTTATTTGTTTTAATGAAGATGATCGTCTCTGTGCCCGTGGATGTAGCCCTATTTGGGTGAACCACGTAAATCTCTGTCTCTTTTTGTATGTGGTTGTTCTTTGTTGATCTTAGATTGATGTATGTGCACAACAGGTGATGTCAAACTCACAACAAGTGGTATCACAGCGTGGAAGTTGTGCGCGGAAGATCATCGTGAAGAAGAGATCAACGTGTTGGTCTCTGCTGGGCCATAGGAGAAAATCGAATCTCTGTTTACTGTAATAGAGAGATCGGTTTTGCAGTCCACTGTAAGAAGAAGACAGAGAGGGTTCTGTTGTTGCATATCTTCATTGGAGAAGTGTTTCGAGCTGCCGGATTTCTGGGGAAGGAGAAGACTTGCCGGATTTGAAAAAAAAAAAAATGCACTCACTGGTAGTTCTCTGCCGGTCACCGCAAGCCGGCCACCCGTCGCCGTTGCCTTTGTCTCGAGCCGTCACTGGTCACTGGACCAGCCAAGTCGTCACCGCAGACGAACATCGGACGGTTCCGTGTTGTAGAACCATCGCAGAACAGAGGCGTTGAAGAAGACGACAGGTCACCTTGGTTCGGGTAGGTCAGTTTGACCTGACTCGTTGTGGATAGGCCCAGTAGAATAGGTGCAGGTCGGTTCAGGTTTCGGGTTGGGTCGTTTCGACCTAACACGTGGTGACAAGCCTGGCAGAATAGGTTTAGGTTCGGTTTTTGGGTTGGGTCAGACCCAACCCGTGGTGCAAGCCCAGCAACAGCAATTCCAGGCCAGCTTGGGTCGGATTAGATCTGACCCGTGTTTGCAGAGTCCAGCCCAGTGCAGTGAAGCAGGTTCAGTTTGAGTTCAGGTTGGGTCAGTTTTGACCCGTGTGTACAGAAGCCCAGCGAGAAGAGTTTAGTTCAGTTCCGAGTCAGGTGAACCCGACTCGGGTCCACTTCAGAAGCCCAGCAGAACAGCAGCAGTGATGTCAGCACTGGTCAACAGGCAGGTTTGACCAAATTTAACGACTGAAATTGTTTTTGCGATATCTTGATCGTCCATTGTCCGATCGGAGATCTGTTTGTGCCTATAGACTTGTTTTGAGAAGATCTATGTAGTGGAAGAGGGTGATTGGCTGTTTAATGGTCAACAAGGAGGTTTGACCAAATCAGAGCATAGAAACTTGTTTCTGCAATATTGAAGTCATCCGGAGACGGATTTCAGATCTGTTTTTTCCAGCGTGCTCTTGTTGATGAGATCTACAGCTTGGTGCAGAAGTCTTGAAAAGAGAAGATTTGAACAGATGTGGGTTCAGGTCAGAATCAGGTCTCTCGACCTGGTTGTTGTTGCAAACCTAATAGGAGTCGTCGGCCTAGTTGTAAAGGGTTTGTTGATTCAAACAAAGTTGTTCGTTTGGGGTTCACTTGCTTTTCGGATCACATGTGATGTTGTTTATCTTGCCAAAGCCAAGCCAATTTAGAAGCAGCAAGGAGGAGCTAATGCATCAGCAGTTGTCAAACATATGTTTGATTGATCGGAGGCCAGGTCAAATGGAGTTTTTTGACCGCTTGGAGGCAGAGGTTGTTCTGCAATTATGAAGTCATCTGGACTTGTATTCCCGATCTATTTTGCTTGCATGCTTGTGGTGGTTGGATCTTCATAGTGATATTGAAGATAGGACAGGATGATGAGTGATTCAGATATCGATATCATTTAGATTCGTCAATGGATTCGAGCTTTAAGTTCAAGGTAGAGTTTGACGAGAAAATGAACTTTGCTCAAAGTTCATGTGTTGGTTCAACATGTCAAAGTGTTGAAGGAATAAGACTGCATCGTCGGTGCAATGACGTACTATATTCAGCAAGGTACGTTAAGACATTGCCGGTTTTATCTTCTAGTGGTTCGAGTTGTACAGAATTCAAGCCAAGGTAGAGATTGTTAGGTATATGTCTTGTATTTCGGTTTACCCGGGTGAGTCCACAGAGTTTGCCAGGGACTGGTTTAAGGTCAAGGGTGTTTTGGTAATTGTACATAGGCTTTCTTGGTGGCCAAGAAAACGAAGATTATATATGTGTATAGTCTGTAACCTTAGATTTTGCGCTAAAAAGAGGTGAGAGCTCTCTTGCCCGTGGTGTTCCCACACTACGTAAGAGAGACGATGTGAGAGACTGACAGTTTTTGTATGCTTTACTTGTCTTAGTAAAGATGATCGTCTCTGTGCCTGTAGATGTAGCCATGTTAAGGTCAACCACGTAATCTCCATTTCTCCTTGTATGTGGTTGTTCTTTGTTGATCTTGGATTAATGTATGTGCATAATGGGTGATGTCAAACTTACAACAACTATCAACCTCAATAATCATGCTAATCTCTTGGTCTACTGCCTTCAAGTTTAGTAGTTTTTGAAGACATTATTTTTTGGAATCTCAACCCACCGATGAGTAATGGTTGGAATATTATCAAATTTGGGCTGTTGCCCATTCTTGAGAAAGTTCTCCGTTTGTGACGGAGGTAGCATTTTTATCATCACATGGGACCTTTTGTGATGTTGAGCCGTATACCCACTGTTGAACTGAAATTCACAAAAAAAAAAATAATTTAAATTGAGATCATTATAATCCAAAATCATATTCAGAGACCTTTCCATCGCTCTATCAGTGTGCATCCAATTGGGTTCCTAAGGGCTAAGTTTCACGGTTTTTGTACAACATCTCCCATTCACACTGCAAAATAAATAAAATTGTACATCTAGAACTTACATAACTGTGTATAACTTTATCTAGTAAAAAGAGTTTTTAGAAATTATTTCTATCTTCAAAAATTTTTCTTACTGGTCCCTTCATAAGAGACGTCACACTTGATATTTTCTATTTTCCAAAAGTCTAAAGCCGGTTTTTCTTATATTTAGGGTTTGAGCCCAGCCTTGGCCTTTGAGGGTATTGTAAGGGTCTTAGTGGTGCAGGCCCTTTGAGGACTTTGACCCATCTAAGCCCAGCCCAGTATACATTGAGGTTAGGGTAAGGAAAACTTTGGGCTTGGCCCTTTTACATCTCTAGAGCTATGCACACATGCCTATTAGTGGAGATAAGATTTGAGGGACATAAAAAGTTAATCATTAAAAACCATGGTTGGGCATAATAATAATGATAATAATAATAATAATAATAATAATAATTCTGCATCAAGTTACCCCATGATTTAATTTAATCCCCTTAGAATTTAGGGATTTTGACTGTCAAACTGCTATTAGACCTCACATTTTCTTCAAAATAGTCAAAGTTTAAATATTTCTTACAAAGTTATTCAGATAATAATGATGAGATATTGCATGACATCAGTAAAATCTTTTGAAATTAATCTCACCCAGTTAATCGTCCTTGGGTGTCTTCCTTTTAATTTATAGAGGTAAGATTACAATACATTCATATGATTGAGGAATTGACAAATTCATACAATTGAGGGATTGAATGATTTAATTTATAAAATTTTCTCTATGAGAAGATATGATGATCATTAACTTTTCTCTTGGCTGATATTTTAGGATATTTCTTTTTTGAGAGATTGTGATTGCCTGATTTCACTGCATCTATTAATTTGTTTTGATGGGAATGGATGACCATGGTTAACACGTCCCCTCAAGTTGATGGGTAGAGGGTGAACCATTAGCTTGTCTCATAGTTTGATAAAGCGAGCAGAAGAAAGGCCCATGGTGAAAACATCAGCAAGTTGTTCAGTTGTAGAAATGTATTTTATTGATGAGTCCTTAAAACTGTATATTTTCATATACATTTTAGATCATTTTAAGGACTTATTGATTCAACAAAGCCTCATTTATTGTGAAATCATTATTTTGTGCATTTGTATATCATTGTAATGTATTCATAGATAATTTGCTAAAAAAATCATCATTTTTGCAGAAATTCATGATACCTCTCATTTTTAGAAATTTATTTTTGGAAATTTTTGCCAAATGTGTTTTTCTTAAGCAATGAACCAATTTTCTATCATCCTTATTTTACTCAAGTCGGATCATGTGCATTGAGCCCACAGTCATGCATTTGTAAATTAAGAGTAAAATTATCTTTTCACATAGAATTCACTTTTTGCTTATAGGAAAATGATGACATGGGTCCCATTTTCAAGGATTGTGGCAAAGAAATTTATTTGGAAGATAGAAAGAAAGAAATTGAAAGGAGAAAGGAATTTTCAAGAAATGGTGTAAAACTGGACCCCACACACATGTGGGACATCCAAAGGGGGTCCACCTTCCTTGTTTACATCACCTCAAATTATCTTTTGGGAGATTTCAAAGAGAATCCAAAGATGTGCTAAAAAAATTCAAGCAAGGAAGTCAAAGTGATAAAGACTCTGTATACACATGAAAGAATGACAAAATTGGAAGGATTGCTCGTGGATGGAGGGAGTCCACCTTAGCTGGATTTGAGTGAGATTCTTGCAAGGATTTTTGGCAAATTTTATCTCTAAATATCTTTCAAATATTGCCAAAGTCAATGGATAATTTTTAAAGATAGAAAGCAAAGATAGCATGAAGTTAAAAAAGAGAAAATCTCTCCAAACATGGATGTCCTACTTTAACTGTCATTGAGTTGGAATCCTCACCAACTAATTGAGATTTATTTATTCTAAATCCAAATCAAGAAAGTGAATAATGCATACAAGGCAAGTGCATGAGATGACAAGAAAGACAAAAAGAAAAAGAAAAAAAAAGAAGAAAAGAAAAGAAAGGAAGAGATATGGCTGGGTGTGTAGCCCCGCTACTCCAAAGTGAAGTCATGGCCATGGAGTATTTATGGATCCCACTTTATGCCATGTGAAGACAATTGAAGTGCAAAGTTGGGCCCGCTATGGTTAGCAAAACTTCATCAAAAGTAGGCCCCAATTCAAGATATTTTGGCAACAAATTCATAAAATGAAGGTAAGTGAGAGAAATTTGCAAGGAGAAAGCACCAAGATTTTTTCTCTACAAATTGCTAGATCTTTACTAACTTGGAGGCCAAGAAGGATGTCTTTCCAAAAGAGATTTTTCTTAAGTGAAGATCAAGGAAACAAATAAGGCAATTTGGGCTTGGAAAATCTATAAATACAAGGCCCTATGGGATGCCCATACGGTGGAAAAATTGGCCACCTCCCACATCTAGATTTCTTACATCCATCTCTCCCTTCTTTTCCCTTCGTCTTATATCATCATGGAGGCTTAGCCTTAAGGCCACACTACACCCTTATATGCTCAATTAGAAGGAGGAATTCTTTTCCATCCTAGTATATGTTAGATCTTTGTTTTTAATTTCTTTCTCACTTTATGTAAAAGAATTGTCGTGCTAGTTGAATAATATTCTTCTCATCATTCTTCTTCTTGTTCTTGTGGTTATCATGTTGCTTGATTTATGTTTCTACACTTGGATTGACGACCCAATACCCAAAGAGCATACTTGAAGTGACTTAGAGCCCTGTTGAGGAAGGATTTTGAGAGAATATACATACTACATGCATTACATTTATTTTTCCAGTACCACTACATTGAATTAATTCTAGCACTACCACATTTAAATTGATGTTCTACTACTTTTAATTTCGTTGCACACTACTTTTAAATTCCTGCAATTCTTCTTTTGTTTCTTATGTTTCAATGATTTTATTTGCATAGTTTGATGGCTATAAATGGTGATCATAGTATGCAATACTTGTAAGTTTTTGTTTAAACATGCTTAACATATTAAAATAAGTAAGTATCTGATCTGTTTATGTAAGTAGAAGAATCGGATTTCACACTCAAAAGTGGATGTACAGAATAGTCTTGTTGCATAAATTTTAAGTTGAAAAATCTATTTACAATAATGATTGCTATACATGTTTGAATATTAAAAGTGTAGAATCAGTTTGGTAGCTTCATGTACATTGAAAAGGATGATTTGAATGATGTTTTTAGGCACGGATTAGATCAAAAATCTGAGTTTAACCATATAAATAAATAGATTACTGTAGTATGGTATCTTAACTTGTTTAAAAGTTCATACATTCATGCATTGTTTAGATTGATGATGTTGGGAACATAAGGATTGTTGAAAAGACAACTTCAAAGTGAACTTTTAAGCTTTAGATATGAACTGAATCAAAGCTATTTCAGATGTAAAAAAGTGGTGGAAATAAGTTACATAGGAACAGAAATTTGTTGCACTTCAGATGATTCCAACTTCCCATAGTTTCATGCAATTTTCCTTCTTGTTTTTTAATCTTTTCATTTGCTATTATTTATTTATTTATTGAACTCATGTATTAGTTAATTGCTGATTTTAGGCATTAAATTTAGATTAGGTTTGCAGATTGGATTAGATTTATATTTTTATCCAAGCTTGCATCTCATTTAGATTTCTACACTAGGTTCTTTTCATGGCATGTATTGCATATTTTCACTAATTTTGCTACTTTTGTTGATTTAGGATAGTTGCTAATTTTTAGGTAGCTGCTAGACTTAGAATCTTTTAAAAGTGTTTATACAGAATTTTCAAAGTTGGAAAGGTTTTCTAAACTTTAAATGTTTCTAACATAGCATAGTTATTACCATAGCATAGTTACTAATTTAACTTTGGTTATAATTTAGGAAAAGAAACTAACATAGGGATTCTAATTTTAGAAAGTAGTTTTGTTTTCTTTAATTTTTTTTATTTTGGCTTAACTTGTTTCTAACAAAGTGTGTTCCTAACTTTTGAATATTTTTCTTTCTACTTTAGCTTTATTTAGTATCTAATATTATTTGTTAGTTTATTTTAGTAAGTTTCTATTATATATATTTTTATCGGAGGTTCAAACTTGTGCGTTAGTTCTGCACTAACTTAGTTTTTTAGGAAGTTTTAGATTTAGTTTCAAGAAAATTTTCATTTTTATTTGGTTTGTAATTATTTAATTTAATTTTGAAAAGTAGGAATGTTTGTATTTGTTACTTTTTAAATTAGGCTAATTATATATATATATATTATTTATGATAGGTTGCAAGTTAAAAATACCTTGAATACATTCCTCCCTGTGGATTGCCCTGGTTTCATCGGTTTATTACTACATCGTAGTTCCGCACTTGGAACTCACGATCATTTACCATGAGATCTTTGCGGACAACTTTTTCTCGTACAAAGTGATAATAAACTTCAATGTGTTTAGTACGACCATGAAAGATTGGGTCAGCTGCTAAAGATAGAGCTCCTATATTGTCACACAACATTATATGAGAAGTACAAATGTAATGGTGCAGATCCTTGAGTAACATGCGTAACCAATACAAGTCAATAGCTGTGAGAGCCATCGATCTATATTCTACTTCTGTACTAGATCGGGACACTATAGCTTGTTTCTTCGCCCGTCTATGAAATGAGAAATGAACCAAGAAAAATGCATAACCACTAGTAGAATGGCGGTCATCAGGGTCACCAGCCCAATCGGCATTAGAAAATGCTTGTAATTTGGGAAAGACCTTACAAAAAAGAGACCATGATCAACAGTACCGTTTAGATATCAAAGTATTCTTTTGATAGTGGACCAGTGTGTTGTTGATGGGTTGTGCATAAATTAATATGTTTGATTCACAGAGAATATAATATCAGGACTAGTAAGGGTTATATATTGTAGAGCACCACAATCGTTAAATTTTGATAATTTACTGCTAGTGACCATTGGGTCAGAATAAGGTTTAGCTCTAATCATTTTTACTCGGTGTAACAAATTAATAGTATATTTTGATTGAAGAAGATATAAGCTATAGGAATCATGATGAACTTCAAAGTCCCAAGATATAGCTCAATGGACCAAGATCTTTCATGGCAAATTTGCCTTGGAGATGTGTGATAAGCTTTCTTAAGGCCAATGGTGTATTGCCAGTGATAAGTATGTCATCAACGTAGATAAGTATCAATAATGATATGGTCATGATGAAAGGTGAATAAGGAATAATCCACTTGTGATTCAATAAATCCCAATTCAAGAAGAAATGACGAAAGTCGGTTAAACCAAGTGTGAGGGGTTTGTTGTAGTCCATAAAAGGCCTTTTGAAGGTGGCACACATGATGTGGGTAAGTAGTATCAACAAACCCTTATGGCTGCTCTATGTAAACCTCCTCCTAAAGTATTGTAACACTCCGACCCGATTTGATCCGGATTAGTGGGTAATTGCATGCGATTTTGTCGTTAAGTGTGTTTTGATTTTGCTTTTCTTTCGTTTTGAGTCATAGTTGGGTCATTTGGTTGGGTTTGACCTGGTTTAGGTAGTTCGAGCCCTTTTTCGTAATTTTGGCTTTTGATTGATTTTGTCAGTTTGCGTCATTCTGACGTCATCGCGTATATTTCGTTGAGCTTGTCGATCTTCGTAACTGTCTCGGATCCGAATGATTTCGTTTGCTTTCGTCGGATCTTCAGTTGACTCAAACTGACATTTGTGTAATCTGTTTGGACTTATGTGTAAATTGGACTCATGTTTATAAATATTTTACCTACCACAGTTCTTTCTCTCGATCGACAGCAGCTTGTCTCTCTTGCTCTCTCTCTCGTTCTCTCTCAATTGTCTCTCTCGTTCAGCTCTCTTTCTCTCTTTCCTTCTCAGTTTCTGTTTTGTGAGGGAGGAAGAAAGGAGCCCGATTTGTGTGTGTTTCCAGTGGACTGAGCCAAGCAACGGTCGTGTGTGTGTGATTTCCGTCTGTGAGGCAAGTATAAGCACAAGTAGCATGAACATCGATTGGTATTGTTTTGATTGTTTGTATCTTACTCTTTGTTGTATGCATCAGTGTTAGACAGCCCTATTGAGTCAGTTTCGCTGTTATTTTTCTGTTTTCAGTCGAAAGGTTCGTATCTGTATGTCTGTAACTGTTGCAGAAAAATGACTCAGTGCACTCACGGCTAAACCGTGAAATGTGCTACAGCTGAGCCGTGACATGGCTTACGGCTAAGCCGAGACCCAGCCGTAACCCTGACCGTAGATCAATACAGGGTGACAATTGAAATAACTGAGAGTTGGCAAAATGCTACTTTTCTACGGCCCAGCCTGATCTAAGCCGTACATTATACTACGACTAAGCCGTGGACCAGGATACGGCTGCGCCGTAGAGAAAAATATGGTTGAGCCGTAAATGCGGACGAACAGTTTGGGGAACCTCGGCTCCGCCGCAGTGCAGATTACGGCTAAGCCATAAGATGCCTACGGCTAAGCCGTAAGGTCACCTGCGGCTACACCGTGTGATCCTGAGAAAGGAATAAAAAGACTAGGCCTAAGAAAGAGACCGTATATGACTTTCATGTTAGAATGTAGCTAACTTGAACATGCCCAATGGAATGTCTGAATGACATGAACGATCTCGAGGGCTGTGAATCATTCATGCCCGTTATTCAGTTGTTTAGCACCTCCCCATGGGTGTTGGTTTAAGGGACTTCGGTGCACATTCCAGATACTCTGCAACACTAGACAATGGTGCATCGGATAACTTAAAACTACATCAGCATGCACGGTTAGAAACACTGGATAAATAGGTTAGGATTGGCTTGTAATTGACCTTGATTCGTAAAAGTACTCTGATTTGTATAGCATACTGACTTCGGTCATGCCCTCTTATGTGTTCTGCGCTGGACCTCTCGATTCTGTGGGAAATGCAGCAACCCCAGAGCGAAGCTCGGGCGGGACCATTCTATTACTGTGTTTTTATCGTTGCTCCGGTGGAGTACTTGAGTCAGTGATTATTTGTTATTGGTACTCAACTGTCAGTGCTTCTTTTATTGCTTATTCGCATTCAGTATCAGTATTAGTATATGTGATGCACTTCCTATTGTTCGTTTAGTGTGATATGTGAGATCTGTATGTGATATGATTGATTGATTGAGGTGCATCATCCGATTTAATTGTGATTGGTATATGGCACTACTGAGCCTCAGCCTTAGGATGCCCGACGGGGTTGACTTTGGTTTAGTTTATGTGTTTGCCTCTGCAAAGTGTTTTATCCTGGGACTCCGGACCCCGGGAACTAGAGACCCATGCGTACCCTGGCCCGGTCGCTGGTGTTCTCATTCCGGCCACTTTGACTGTTATCTGTTTATGATTCTAATAGCATGCTTATTCATTTGCACAATTTGCTTAGTATACGAACATGTTTATCATGGATCTTGCATTACTAGTTTTGTTCATTCTTGACACAATTCGTGTTATCTTCTTGTGGCTTATATTTTGCTAAGTCGTTGTACTTATGAGTTGTCCTTGGTGTTGCAGGCTCAGATCCCTCTCCCGATCCTGCGTCGGTTGACCTAACTCCAGGAGAGGCTTGCGAGGCCCCCTCCGGCCTAGAGGAGTGGACTTGATCCATCCTCCAGAGTACGGTTTGCATCATTTTGTTTTCCTCATTCATTTGAGTCTGGGTCTATTTGGGGGATTTCTCTGTAACTTGTACCGTGGGCTTGATTGATATCTGTATTTTGATTTTTGTGAGCCCTCTTTATTGTCATACGTTTTTGTAATTGTTCTTGTTATCAGTTTCATGCTTTTGTAATCCATTATGTCTTTTGGTATGTTATGGTATGCCTTGATACGTACAGTTTCCGCGTACAGTTGTTTGCACGTGTGAATGATCCCTTGTGTGTGTATGCTTGGACGGGGTCTAAGTGTACATGCACGAGAGTACGTGTGTCATTGGTTAGACTTTTTCTGACCCCCGGTCCCTGGGCTCGGGTTGTGACAAGTATAGCATGGAGAAATGCATTAGATACATTTAATTGTCTAAAAGACTAGTCAAAGTAAACTGCAAGAGCCAAAATGAGACAAACTGTAGTGGGCTTAAGCTCTGGGCTAAAAGTTTCATTATATTCCATGCCAGCTTCTTGATCAAAACCTTTAGCAACTAGTCGAGCCTTGTACCTATCAATTATACTATTAGATTTTTTTTTAGCTTATAAAATCATTTGGTTTGAATGACTAATTTATTGGAAAGACGTGGTGTGAAAGTCCATGTGGCATTATACTGAAGAGGTTCAAATTCTTCACCCATAGCTTTAATCCATTTAGGTATTTTGAAAGCTTATGAATAACAAGTTGGTTCAACTAGTTGCTGGTGTCCCAAAAATGCTTTTATGGGATGCTTAGCAGAATAGTACACCTGATAATCGTTAAAATCCTTTTGTCAACAGGTACAATCTTGAGCCCTTGTGACTATCTTGTCACAACCTGAGCCCGAATCCTAAAATCTGGATTAATCTTGAGGCATGACACACATACTCCCATATAATTCATACCCGGATCAAGGTCAAAGCGGAATTACACAAGAGATATTCACTACTAGCATGTGTGAGGCTAACAAAATGATACACTTCAAAGCATTCAACACGCAGAAACTTGTCAATTTCACCTATAATTCTCAACTTTTAATAATACATTTCAATGGTATCTAAGTCATGAAATCAGTCCAATCAATATAACATTGCTATACACAAAAGATATAGATTTCATTCCTATAAACTGAAGTACAATACCCATATGATCTATATGCTATGAACATGAGTATATGTCTCTACAAAAGTGGATATACAACTATGAATAGATCAACAACAGATATACATCATCCAACTAACAAAATAAAGATAGATCATGGCTTATATATGAAATGTGCAAGTGTAAAATGCTATGATAATCCTACATCCCATAAATCCCAAAATATAAATCCTTATATATGTCAGTGTGTCGCTTTCCAGTACTGGACCAGTCAGAAGGAACCTTTGTGGTCTCTTCCTTAGTCTTAGTCTCTGCAGGATCGGTATAGGCATCTAAGCCTGTAACACCAATTAAATAACTATGAATAAGATTATTCAGTAAAGTATAAGCATAATTAAGGCAACACACGTTGTATCTAGAAGAATCAAATGATAAATTGATTGAAGAAGTAAATTTATTATACTAAGTATGTGATGCATTGAATCTAGCATGATATATGAATAATTGAAATAAATACATTAATCTATTTGGCTACTGTATTTGCTATATCCTTTTAATAGGGATCTTTGCATGGGATGTATCAATGCCTACGCTAAAGGTACAACAGGGTCTCAATAATCATGGAGTCCGAAAGCTCCAAATGTACACTGTAGTGGCACTATTCATGCTACACCAACTTTAATGGTTTCATAAGGCTGAAGCTTAGAACCAAACCATTTAGAATCATATAATTGAAATCGAGTAATCATGCAATTTACTATATTCAGAGACAATTCTTTATGTGTTCTATTCAATCTCACTCAATTCAATTTCAACAATCAAGTAACAAAATATAATGAATAACTTGAATCAGGACAATTACATATCATGACCATTTCAATAATACAGAGCAACTATAAGAATTACAATATGCCATGCAGTTTTTAATTAAAAGAATCAAGGTAGTTTACTAGCCAGTCATACACTAATCACTCATAGCCTCTAATCGTCCATTTCGATGTAGTTTTAAATTATTTGATACACTGTTATCTTTACTTGGTGTTATATTATCTATAATATGTATCAAGGTTCTCTAAGCCCAAATTATCAATTAAAAATTCCAAAATTAAGGACCTACTTGGGCTTTTAGTGTCTTAAGATCCTATAGTTCTAGTTTTATATCATATTTAAACCTTAGTGCTAATTATGAAGTGTTTGGAAATCATTTGGGGTAAATATGGAATCCTTAGGTAAAGTATGAGTGGTCTAGAGTTGACCTTTCAAAATAACAAAGCTTGCTTGAGCGCCTTTGTCTCTGTTTGATTTTCATCAGTCAATTCTGCACTTGCACTTGTGCGCGTGCTCACATACACTCGAGCGCATGCTCCATAATTCCATTTCGAAATTTTTAAAACATACCTCTTCTTCGTCTTTTTTCACCTACAAAAGAAACACCAATCCCCCCTTATTAGATCTCATTTATAGTATACTAACATAATTTGAACTCCATTTCTATTCTATGCTTTAATCACTAAGTAACCCAATTTTGTAACAACATAATGGGCTGAAAAACTAAATTCAGATTGTAAGAGATTTATGAAATCATAAGTTACCAACTGCATTCAGTTCATAATTAGCTTATACTTGTCTCAATCAATTGCTTGATACATAAACTCCTTGCCTATGCCCAATTTGAAAAGAAAACCCAATTCTCTTAACCTTAACAAGCCATACATGTAAAAAGAATGAAGAAAATGAGTGCATGCCAAAGATAAGAGTCTTCTTGACTCAATTGAACTAAAAATTCTGTAAGTGGGTAGATCTTACCCTAAGGATTGATTTAGAAAAACGGATGCTTAGATCCTATACCTCAATGGTGTGAGGAGATGGAGAAGATAATGGAAATAAAGAAGGGAACCCCCAAATCACACATGCAAGCTCTCTAAACCTTAATTTTAAGAAGAAGAAGAAGAAGATGTAGAATGGAAGAAGAAAACTTACTGTAACTTGGAGAAAAGAAAAGAACCGACTGAAATGGGTCTTTGGTTCTTTAAATTAGAAATTCTTAATATTTATAAGAAAATCCCACTTTCGTATCATATTATCGTTTTGAGTCAATTGAGGGTCTACTTGGCTTGATTGAAGTCAAATAAGTTTAGGTTTAACACAAAAGTTGTCGTGCTCGTTGAGACGAATGCGATGATGTCAATATGTAATGCATATAATACAAAATCGTAAAATCTAATATTACCAAAAAAGGCTTTCCCTCTAACTTATAAACTTGCCCACTTAATCACTAAGCAAGCTTAATTGGGATTGGAGCACTGTTACACATCTTGTGAGAGGGTTGAATTGGTATTGGCAGATTGTGTAATACTTCGACCCAACTTAATCCAGTTTAACGACTAATTAATAACGAATTAGTTGTTAATTGTGTTTTGACTTTGTTTTGGTTTCGTTCCGGGTCATGGATAGGTAGTTGGGTTGAGTTTAACTTGGATTAGGTAGACATGAGCCCTTTTTTGTAATTTTATATTTTGTAAGAAGTTGGCATTCATGCATCATCTTGGCGTTAACACGTGTCTTTCGTCAAGTTCGTTAACTTCCGTAACTACCTCGTATGTAAAAGACGTCGTTTGTTTCCGTTGGACCGTTAATTGGCTCAAACTGTAATTCGTGTAAACTATTGGACCTTTTTCTAATTTTTATTATCCTTAACTTTATATAAACATACATGCACCGACCTCCTTTTTCCGTCAACGTCTTCTTTTTCTCTGTTTTCGTTTCTTCCTTTCTTTTCTTCTTCCACGATCCAGCCAGGAGAAGGGGAAATCCTTTGCACTCACTCTCTCGATTCATCTCTTGTGTATTCTATGGTAAGCTTTGGGGTCTTGATCTTCTTCTTCCTCCCCTTCTTCTTCTCGTCAGCTACTGCATGTGCTCACCGTCTCTCTCTTTCTTCTTTTGCATGCATAGGTATTAGAACAGTGTGTAGACGTCGAATTTGAGACAAGGGACAACGATTCACGTGTTAGAACTCAATTGAGGCAAGTATAAGCATGATTTGGATGAACCCATATTGGTATATGATTGATTATGAATAACTTCTTAATCTTGCATGTGCATTGTGTTTGACAGTCCAATTGTGTCAAATTCCATCCCTTTGAAGTTGTTGTGTCATTGTTGTACACATACAGTTTATTCTGTAACAGGTCTAAAAAATGACCCCGTGCAGTTTACGGCTAAGTCGTAACTACCTACGGCTCAGATTCCAGATAGTTGCGAAACCTGAATTCCTTCACAATCAGGCTATGGCTAAGCCATAGAATGTACTACGGCTAAGCTGTAAGCTAGCCATGAACCAATCGTAGGTCAAGCTACGGCTTGATTTCTAGAGAGCTGAAAATTTAGAGAACCTTATATGGTCCAGCCACGGCTAAGCCGTGAGGTGTGTTACGGCTAAGCCGTACCCTCACCGTGGCTGAGTCGTAGAACAAAAACAAGGCTAAGCCGTGAATGCAGATGAACAGTAAAGGAAACCGCGGCTGAGCCGCAGTACAAATTACGGCTAAGTCGTAGGTCACCCACGGCTAAGCCGTAAGACCAGAGAAAGGGAAGAAAAGTAGTTATGGAAGAGACCTTGTAGGGCCTTTCAGCTAGAATGTAGGTGACCTTGACTTGCTCAATGGAATATGATAGAATTACATGAATGATCTCGAGGGCTGCGACTCATTCATATACGTTATCCAGGTTAAGCACCTCCCCATGGGTGTTGGTTTAAGGGACTCCGATACACCCTCACGATACAATGCAACACTAGACAACTGTGTATCAGATAACTTAAAACTACATCATCATGCACGGTTAGAAACACTGGATAACTAGATTAGGGTTGGCTAGTAAATGATCTTTATTCGAGCAAAGTGAGTTGCACGACGTCTTGAATGACGATTATTGACCTCCACTCTTCTGTCGGGTTTGTATAGTCTTCGTTATGCCTTTTTGATCTGGTAAGTTCAATTTGTTTGATATGTTCGATATGTTTCCATTTACTTGAGTATTGTATGTATGTATGAGTTGCTCGATTATGATATGTATGTTTTACTCAAGTTCTAGTATATGATTGACTCCATATAGTCAGGCACTACTCAGCATCAGCCATTAGGATACCCAATGGGGTTGAATTTGGTATAATATGTATAGCACCACTATAGTGAGTTTATGTCTTGCGGCTTCCGGACCCAAGGAACTCGAGACCCATTCGTATCCTGGCCCGATCGATGGTATTCTCAGTTTGTAAGATCCCGCTTAGGGAGCATATGGCACATGTAGCAGCCACCTAGTAAAGTATATGACGTGTACATCTTGATTCATAAACATGCTTTATTTGATTGAACAACTTGCCTAGTATACTAATTTGGAATTCTATGAATTATCAGTTGTTCCTTATTCTGCTAGATACAACATGCGTTAACTTATTGTTGCTTATACTTTGCTGAATCATTGTATTCATGAGTTGTCCTTGGTGTTGTAGGCTCAGATCCCTCAACCAACCCCTCGTCGGTAAATCAGACTCCGGGGGAGACCTCTGATGCCCCGTCAGGGCTAGAGGAGTGGATGTAATCACTCCGCCGATGTAACACTCCGGCTCAGCTTAATCCGGTTTAACGATTAATTAACGGGTAATTAATGAGGTCTTGGTACTGTTTATAGTGGCTTTAAGTTAAGCTTGTGGTTTTATTCTTTTGAGATTTGTTTCGGGTTAGGAATAGGGAGTTGAGTTGAGTTAAACTTGGTTTAAGCCGTCTCGAGCCCTTTTTCGTAATTTTTATTTTGCACAAGTTCATCAGTTATGCTTCATCTCGGCGTTAACACGTGTATTTCATCGAGTTCGTCAACTTCCGTAGCTGTCTCATTTGTGAACGACATCATTTACTTCCATTGGACCATTAATTGACTTAGACTGTAATTCTCCTGAACTGCTGGACTTTTATGTAAAAATTGGCAATCCTTATCTTATATAAGGAGTTAGCCACCGACTCTCTCTCCTTTAGTTCCTCTCTTCTTCTCCTGCACTCCAGCTCTCTCTCTCGTTCTCTTCTCCTCTTCTTCCTGCTCTCTCTTTTCTCTTCTTCTTCTTTTTCCTTGTGATCAACGTAGAGAAAGGGGAGGATTCTTGAGTGCTGGTTGTTCGTCTTCTCTTTGGGTTACCGGTACCTTCTCCACCCGACGTCTCTATCTCGTCTTCGCTTTCTTCTTTCTTGTCTTCTCGTTGTGGACGAGACCCTCACCCCATCTTCACGATTCATTTAAGGTAAGTAGTTGACTCAAGATCTCCGTTATGTGTTTAGACTATGCGTGCACTGCATGCACCGGTTCTCTTTTACTTATTCTTGATATGCATGGTTTTAGGATTGCTTCCCAGGATCGTTTGGGCCTAAAAACAGCTAAATTGAGGATAGAGCGCGTGTAAGGCAAGTATAAGCACAGTATGGATGAACACATGTTGATACACAATGGTTGTTATGTTCTTCTACTCTTTCTCGTAAGTGTGTGGTGTTTGACAGCCCTTTAGTCTTGTATGACCTTGTTACATGTCGATTTTGTAAGTGGAAATCATGTAATCCAACGACCCTGTTTTGTACAGAATCCTGTTGTCTGACCGATCAGGACTATGGTCCGACTGATCTGACACTCCCAGAACCGAAATTCGATTGATCGGGCTTCAGAGCCGATCGGTCGGCTTTGATATATTTCTACTCCGAGAGAATTAGGGTTCAACTGAATCTTATATGTACTCATTTTCCTTTTCTTCTTCCTGTAACACTATAGGACCTTCTATGTTACCTCTAGGTTCATGATGAAACCTTATAGGGCCTTCCCCATGACTGCTCAACCATACATTTTGCCCAACGGATTACCTTAAACGCATGAATCGTTTTGTGGGCTGTGACGCATTCATGCATGTTATCCATTCGTTAAGCACCTCCTCATAGGTGTTGGTTTAAGGGACTTTGATACACGTTTCTCGATACAGTGCAACACTCCCAAAAGGAACAACTGTATATCAAATAACTTAACACTACGTCATCATGCACGGTTAGTAACAATGGATAACTAAAATAGGGTTGGCTCGTAAAAGATCATGATTCCTGCAAAATAATCTCAATTGCATTGCATATTGCTTTGGTTTTGTCTTCCTATTAACATGGTATGCGTTCTGCACTGGGGCAACGAATGGATAACCCCTGAAGGCTCTGTCCATGGTACATCCCGGGTGGAAACAGCTGCCTTTCATGCTTTTGTCTTGTTCTTTGTTCGACATGTAATTGTTTAAGTGTAACCGTATTGATCCCGCGTGATGCACATACCATATTGTCTGACTGTGACTGTGAAATGACATGTACTATGCTGAACTGCACTGCTTGACCGACTAATTGATATTGATTGACGTGCATCCACCTAATATGATTGATCTTGTCTGTCTGGCTCTACTCAGCCTCAGCCTCAGGATACCCGACGGGGTGAACTTTGGCGTAAATTGTTATTGCCTCTACAGAGTGCTCCTATCCTGGGATTTCGGACCCTGGGAACCAGAGACCCATTCGTACACTGGGCTGGTCGATGGTGCTCTCGTACTGATTGCTCTCGATTGGGAGAATATAGCAAATGTAGCAGCCACCTAGCCAGTTTATTTGTCTTACGATTCTCACAGCATGCTTATTGATATGCACGATCTGCCTAGTATACGAATATGATTTCTATGCACTGTTAATTGTTAACTGTTAATTATTCTGCTAGACACAGCGTGTGTTAACTTATTGCCGCTTATGCTTTGCTGAGTCGTCATACTTATTGGTTGTTCTTGGTGTTGCAGGCTCAGATTCCTCTACCGACTCTTTGTCGGTCGGCCAGACTCCGGGAGAGATCTGGTAGACCCAGTCAGGGTTAGAGGAGTGGTCTTGATCACTCCCACGGAGAACAGCTTGGCATTGCATCCATCTATTGCCCTTCATTTTGTTTGTCTTGTTTTGTTTCTTGTACATCTTATCTTGTATTGGTCTCTAAGACACTATCTCTCCATTTTGTGTGTACATTTTGTAATTAATGTCATTTTGTTGCCCCTATATTGGTATGTATCTTGTTCATTTTCCTTGCTTGCTATGATATGTACAGCTTCCGCGTACACTTGATTTGCACGTGTGAACATCCCTTGTGTGTGTGTACTTAGACCAGGTCGAGGTATACGTGTACGGGAGTATGTGTGTCACCGGTTAGGTTTTTATTAACCCCCGATTCTGGGCTCGGGTTGTGACAGCCGGAGCGTGACAATGACATGCATATAAGTCTGCATTGTTGTGGGATCTCTTTTGGTTTTGTTGTTATAAATTGTATTATGGGTCATTTTGTATGACTTGAACTTCATGTAATCTTTTGTATGTATATTATTTTCTTTTGGTATAGCTTCTTTTGTTATGCAATGATATCTACAGCTTCCGCATACATGTATTGGAACGTGTGATTTTTCCTTGTGCGTGTGCATTTAGACATGGTCTAAGTGTATATGCACGGTACGTGTGTCACTAGCTAGGTTTAAACTAGACCCCGATCTCTTGGGCTCGGGTTGTGACAAATTGGAAGGCAAATAGTTTGGCTCAATGTTTGTCAAAGATGGCAAAGTGGGTTTGTGGGAAATGAAAGCATAGTTGGGGCTTGGTGAGGTTGTGGGGGTAGGGGTTTCAATTAATGGAGAGTGGCGTGGCAAACAAGATGATGATGTTGGATTATTGGTGGTGGGAGAAATAGAAGGCTGGCTATTAGAAGAGGATAAAGATGATGTGTAAGGAATAGGGCAAGAGAAAAGTATGATGCATTGAAATCAGGCAATATGTATGATATTTTCACACCCTAGGGTATTGTATAGTACGATATGTGCAATATCGCACTACCCTAGGTGATCATAGTAACAGTTTTATGGAAAATGCTTAAACTCCAATCGATCATGAGCGAACGTCAGGTCTAAGGGCAATTGGATGGCTAACATCTCTAAAACTTAGCAATCGTTTCCCCTTTTGCAGCTTTGAGACTGAGTCCAACGGTAAACGTCCCATCTTAGTCATTATGTTTTCCAATTAAATGAAAACCACTTAGATGACCCAAATCTTTGTCATGCATTCAAATTTTATCAATAGGCATTAGTTTTTGCCAAATCTTTGCCCATGATCTCGAGCTTTTCTTTCTTCATATATATTTTTAAAATGTTGAAGGTAACATTCCACTTTAACTTTGTCTTCTAATATTTTCAGTGGTAAAGTGGTAAGGAGTCACAGTTTCTTTTGGGAGGTTTAGATTTCGAATTTGGCCTCCCTCCTCCTTGTATATGTGTGTTGTTATTACTTTACATGTGTGAATTGTGTCTCCTCGCATGTTTGAGTTTCCATCACCTCATATGAGTAAGTTGTGTTTCTATGCATGTGTAAGTTTTTCATCACGTTGTGAGCTGTATCTCCTTGCATGGATGAGCACCTATCCATTTGTGATCTCATGTCCCAGCCTCTTAGCTGGGTTACCCAAAAGACGAAAGTGAAAATATAGTGGCCTGAATGACTCTGTCATCACTAAATGTACTTTCTTCTTTCTCTATCCAGCAGTTTGCCACT
This sequence comes from Sextonia rubra, assembly GCA_037013555.1. Classification (NCBI taxonomy): domain Eukaryota; kingdom Viridiplantae; phylum Streptophyta; class Magnoliopsida; order Laurales; family Lauraceae; genus Sextonia; species Sextonia rubra. The sequence goes on from JASUAD010000001.1 coordinate 133,044,699, forward strand.
TACCTGCCGCACTACAGTGGGTGCAACTGGGGTAGGTCTAGGTAAGTATTGGCTAAGCCAAGCCCAACCCAGATGGCATGTGATAAAGCCAAGCCCAAGACCGCGGGACTGAAGCGCCACGCCCAGTATTGAGCACAGGCCTGAGTTTTATCCCTTGAACACAATAACAACAAGGCAAATCTGACTCAGATTGCCTAATGGCACATCGTAATCGATCAGCAATATATAAAACAAAGCCGTATATAAATGTAGAAAATGGGCTGGGTCTGGCCTGTAATTTGGCCCAATAACTAAACAGGGGAACCCTTAAAATGCTTTATACCCGGGCCATTAATTGCCCTAAACCAACTAAATTCGATAGTATTTGACAGTCGGGATGAAGCACTTGACCGTTTGCGCTACTGAAAAAATTATCAACCTTCTCAGTTGTAATGGTTAGACATTGAGTTCTAGGATACATGATCCAACCCAATTGCCCAAACTACCCCTCTGGGCTACAACGACCTGTTAGCACTCAGATGGTTGCGTAGGAGTGATCCAATGTTGTTTTTAGATGATCACAAGCACAAAAAATGGACGCTTATGATCAGCAGAGAATACATGATCTATTTTTATCCAACCACCCATGACATCTTGTAAGTTCTCGTGAAGTTGTCTCCAAGAAAGTTGCTTGTTGGATCCAAATGGTATGGAAGGCCCCATGTGTGGGATTTTTCCTTGCCGGCCCATTTATGATGGTTGTGCTTGAGATGCTGTGGTTATAAGTGGACGCGTTATTTGTGGCAGCACATTATATAGGGAACTAGGTAATTTTTGTATCTTTGCTGGTTGAGCTGAGAATAGGTGGGTCCAAGTTGAGCTCACAGTTAGGCCCAGAAACAGTGCACGAGCCTAAATCAAGTACGACGGCTGTACCTGTCTGGTAAGCAGTAAGGCCACAATGTGCCACTCACACTGGGCCAACTGCAGGAGTAAATTCAGGCCTATGAGGTATTGGGCTAGAAGACCAAGTGCAGACAATGGGTCTAACACTGTAAATTTATTACATATTGATTTGTTCATACTGGGCCTGGGCTGGTACGATGCCCTCCTTGCCCCAATGTATTAGGACACCTAGTCAGGTGATGCCGGCAACCGAGCTGATTCCTGAGACATTCTATTAGTAAAATTTGAGTCTAAATGTACATATGTATAAGAGATCAAACTGGAATTAATTTGCAATAGCTTTCTTTAATTTTTACTCGTCTCACTCGCATCTACTGGAGATGTTAGGAGTAGGAATGGAAATGGGGCAAGTCAAATCTAAAGCTTATAAATCTTAAAATATATAAATGCATGGGATGAGTGTAATAAAGATTGCACATATTACTGTTTTTCCACATGCTTTAAGTTAAGGCCCAACACCATATATTTGGGAAAGATTACAATGCATCCATCCCTCACCTTGTGGTGAGGGGCAATTTTTTTTTATAGACCTAACAAGGTCAAAAAGGTGTCATGATGTGTGATGGATTTGTCCTTTTACACATCAATACTTTTCAAAAATAGAATTGTCCCTCACCACAAGGTGAGGGATTGATGTATAGTAGTTTTGTCATATATATATATATAGAGTGTAGTCATTCACTGGGCGCCGAGCATTGGATGACTGCGTGTACTTTGACGTTGGGCCCACATGGGACCCCACCTAGGATTGGGACTCAGGGAATTGAAAGATCTCCTTGTGTCCCTCATCTCTGGAAAAAATAATCTCATCCTGTACCTCTATGTGGGCCCCACGAGTTCCAACGGTCTACAATTCATTCAGATGGGTGTGCAGTCAATTCAATAGTTCTATTTGGATGGAACCCAAACTTGTTGGATAGCTGCAATTCAAGGGGGGTGCTATGTGTGGCTCGTTGGGATGGAGCATCCAGTGGACCACATCCCAGGTGCGCATCATGTGCCCGAGCACACTGGATAACCAATGCACACGCGCAAACACAAATAGGGCTGGTAAGTATGGAATTTGTATGACCTGGCCCAAACCTGCCCCATTACACTCCCTACTGTGTAGAGGTGTTCATGGGCCATGTTGCTTCAGGCTGCCGAATATTCAAGCCTGGTTTGACCTTAAATATGGCATGTATCTGGCCTAGGCCTGATACAGCTAGTGTATGTTCCAAGTTCAAGCCAGCACATTTAGTGAATTGGGCTGGGCCAAGCGAGGCTTTTTAGTACATGTTCGGGTTTTCTAGTAATTGGTCTGACAAATAGTCACAAAAATTACAAGTACTCCTTATTCGGGCCAGGATTTTGGGTTTCTATCGTTTCCATCACTCCTCGCCAATTTTGAATGTCAAGATTTATATAAATCTAATTCAATTTACATGTCTCAAGTATAGTAAAAAAAGACCCAAACCTAAATAGTGTGCATTGGTTGAAGAAAAGCAGCAATGAACCCCTTTCTGACGTGTCAAATCTTGGTCTTAAAGATAAAGGGTTTTTATTTTTTTATGACTCAATGTATTCCTTGCAAGCCCAGCCATTAGACCTTTGGCCTCTGACCCATGGATTATCCGATTCTGACGAGCAAGTATAATGCCCTAGGAGGTACAACGTGAAAGTTAAATGTTATGGAACCAATAAAATCAATGGAATGAAACCATCGTTCTAATAATCCTAAGACCTAGAGTAAGTATGTAAAATTTACATTCCCCTTCATAGCTCTGAGGACAAGATTGTAAAAAAGTGGGCGACTCATTACTAAATCAACTCGAGGCAGAAATCTAGAGTCTTATGGCTTAAGGAGGGAGACAAAAATACAAAGTTCTTTCACAGGAATATAAATACTCGTAGAAGAATTAACTACATTGACAAGATAAAAGGAGGTGAAAGGTACATTGATAGCCGAAGGAATTGAAAGAGAGGATTGTGGACTTTCTCAAATCTCTTTACTTAGAAGAAGATTCTCATAGGCCCACTTTGGAAAATCTTCATTTTCCTTCTATAACTTTAAAGATGAAGCTGTGGTTGGTAAGAGAGTTTGAGGAGGAAGAAATTACAGAGGCCTAGAATGATTGGTAGGAGATAAAACACTCGGTCCAAATGGTTGAATTTTTCTTTCATGAAGGTTGATTGGAGCTTTCTTCGTCAAAATTTTTGTAACATGCTTTCAAAGTTTCATAAAAGAGGTTGGCTTCATAAAGAGATTAATGCCACTTTCTTAACGCTAATCCCAAAAGTTTCTAATCTAAGTGATTTGAAGGATTTTAGGCCCATTAGTTTGGTCGGTTGTGTCTACAAGCTTTTAGCAAAAGTTCTTGTGAACAGACTAAAGGTGGTTCTTCCTCTAATTATAAGGCCTATGCAAGGGGGGTTTCTAAAAGAAAGAAAAATCATAGATGGTATTCTTATTGTAAATGAGCTTATTGATTCAAGAAAGTGATCAAACAAGGAAGGTTTCATCTTTAATATTGACTGGGAAATGGCCTATGATCATGTGAATTGGAAGTTCTTGTAAGTGACTGGAGGTGGTGGTCCACATGACCACCACCCATTTTCATAACGTTCGGAAACGGTCTTCTCCCCTTATGGCCCTTCAATACCATTCAATCCGATTTTCGTTTTTTCCATCACATTACTATCCATGTAACGTTCCATTTGTCTTCTGTGATGGGGAGGAAGGCTATAAAAGCCCTGGGACTCTCTTGTCTTGAAAAATAACGAGCTTGGCATTCCTATCCACGAGCCTGCATAAAGAGAAGAGCAAGAGAGTCGTTCGTTTGTGTTTCTTCCAGTTTCTCTGATTATAGTTTCAATGGAGTCAGGTATGTTTGTAGTTCTATTTCGATTTTTAATCCTGCCGTTGTATGGTGAATCCAATCCGTTAACTTGATCCGAAATGGGCCGTTTTGGTTAAACAAGTAGTATCAGAGCCATTGGTTCAAATTTGTAACGGACTGGAAATGGCAAAAAACCGAAAGTGGAATGGCTCCTCTGTTTTCCAGAAAAGGCAGAAACGAGGAAGAACAAACAGAGCAGTGTAACAAACAAAAAAAAAAAAAACAAATTGGCTGGCCGCCGGCTAGCCAGCCATCGCGAAAGGCCGCCCGGCAGACGGCAGCCGCTGGTAACAGCGGCTGGGCGCTGCAACAGTCAGTCAAAAAAAAAAAAAAAAAAAATTTGGCAGTCGCCGGCCGGCGACGGGAAAGGGCCGGCAGTCCCTGCCGCTGCCGTCGCCGGCCTCGGGCGGGACCCCAGCCGCCGTCCGCAGCCATGCCGGCATGTCTGGGGCCCCCAACCTGTCATCGTCTCTGTGAAGGAGACGATGAACAGTGCGGGTCGGGCTCCAGGTCATTTGTCAGGTCTGCGGGTCGCTACGCGGGTCAGGCCGATGACCCGGATGGTAACCCAATTGAAAATGGGTCTGGGTTTAAGATGGGTCAACCCGCTTAACTGACCCGACCCGCTGTTCATTGACCCGGACCTTATACGGGCAGGAAGTGCAAACCCGAACTGACTTGCGGGTCAGGCTTGCAGTTCGGCTTACAGGTCAGGCCCGACCCAACGGACCCGGTTCAACTGAAATTAAAGTAGACAGGGCCTCAGTTTCAGGTTTCAGATTGACCCGGGTCGACTGACCTGGCCCAGCCCAACATAACATAATATATAAATGACAGGTCAGGTCCGACCCGACCCGACCTGACCCGACCTGAACTGAACCCAGCAGAATTGGGTTTCCAGTTTTATCACAGGTCGGTTCCGACCCAGCTCAACCTGTCAAGCCCGACTGGACTGAACAGGTCAATTTATGACCTGGGTCTGACCCGACCCACTGGCCTGGCCTGATTTGAATAAAGTATTATTAATGTTGGTATTATATGTCTTTTTTTTGAATAATTGGGTCATCATAGAATAATCCAATCCAATCAGAACCGTCAATGTTAAAGATTAAAATGAAAGGAATATTCTGATTGGACTGGATATCTTCTGATTTGATCAAATCAAGGCCAGATCAAAGAAAATCCAACGATCGAAACCTTATTTTGATCAATCCGGGCTCATCCGACCTCGGATTTGCGATCCATTTCTTTCGTTGAGATCCTTATGATGAGATCTATCATATTAATGCATTTAATGTCTAATCCAACGGTTCAATGTTGATATCATATGAAGTTATGCATATTTAGCTCATGATAAATTCATGTTTTTGCTTATTCTTTACATGATTAATGTTATTTTGAGTTATTATTGTTATACGCATGTCCTTTAATGTTTAAATTAGTATGAATCAACGGTTAGATTAGATCAATTTTTACTTATGAAAGATTGATGGAAGAAAAATGTAGTTTTGATGAAACATCAACGGTCCGATTAGTGTTTATTTGGACCGTTATCTCATCTTAACGATTATCAAAGGATAATTAAGATTAAGATCTTCCCTTACAGTTTAGATTGAAAGTATTTGATGATCAATTAAGGGAAATTGAAGTTAAACTTAGTGTCATAGATTTCAATTAAAGAATTACGAATCTTTGATTAACTTGGTAGTCACCAAAGTGACCCAGTTATGATAAAGAATACATCATTAATAATTGAATTAGAGATACCATAAAATGACACTATAAATTGCAACTTCACTAAGGGATAGATGATCGACCCAAAGGAGGTTGTCTTTCACTAGAAGTTGGGATAAAATATATTAAAGATGTATTAGTGAATTTGTCTTGATCTATGCCCAAAGGTGAGATCTTACTATTCACTTTACATAGTATAGTTTTATCAAATAAACGAGAATAATTAAATTAACATGTCGCATTTAACCCAAAGGTTATTGTGATGATGCATAACTATTATTCTATTTTAAGTTTCCCCTTAAATTCAAAGCATTATAGTTTTGTGAGCATGATAGTTTTCTCTTCTCTTCTATTACAGCTTCGTCTTCCAGATCTATATCTCTTCCCTCGTGTTTAGGGTCCATTCCCATGTTGGATGGATCAAATTACCCTGACTGGTTAGATCTGCTGTCGCTGACCATAACCTTTCTAGACTTAGACATGGCCTTAGATGAGACCATGCCTCCCACGCCCACCGACCAGAGTTCTGAATTAGATAGGGCCAAATATGATAAGTGGCAAAGATGTGATAAAATCTGCCGTAAAATCATTTTAAACTCGATTTCTAAGAGTATTAGAGGATCCATTGATCAAGATAAATCTGCGAAGGAACTCTTAGAAATTATCAAATCTCAGTTTGAAGTGACTGATAAGGCATTAGGGGCCACTTTAATTAGCAAATTAACAAACATGAAATATGATGGAACTAAGGGAGTTAGGTAGCATATCCTACTCATGTCCAACATTGCATCAAAATTAAAGGATGTGGATATGAGTATTTTAGACGGATATTTGATCCAATTCATTTTGGACTCCCTTCCCTCTGCTTTCGGCCCATTTAAAGTCACTTACAATCAAAGCTCTAATCGGTGGACATTAAATGAATTGATCGCAAGATGTGATCAAGAAGAGAGGAGGCTTAAGGCCGAGGGGCAGTCTTTGGTAAATTTTGTCTCCCACTCTAGGGATAGAAAAGGACCTAGGAGTTTTAAGAATGCCAACACTCCTAAAGTAGATCCGAAAGGTCAGAAGCCAATGAAGAAAAAGGGAAAGAAAGGAGCCGATAAGTGCCATTTTTGTGGAAAGAAAGGACATTTCAAAAAAGACTGTCTGAAACGGAAGAGTTGGTTTGAGAAAAGAGGTAAGCAAAGAAATTTATCTCTTGTTTGTGAAACCAATATTATTGATGTCCCAACCAATACTTGGTGGGTCGATTCTGGTGCAACCGTTCACGTATCTGGTTGTATGCAGGGATTCCTTTTAACCCGGAGGCCAAGTGATGGAGAAAAGACCATCGTTATGGGGAACCGGAAGGAATCGAGAGTCGAGGCAGTTGGTACATATCGGCTAGTGCTGGACACAGGGTTCACTTTGGACTTGTCGAATACCTTCTATGTTCCAGAGATTTCCCGAAATCTGGTTTCTGTTTCAAAATTAGATACTGATGGATATGTGTTTAATTTTTGTAATAGATCTTTGAAACTTTTTCATAATAAAATGATGATTGGTTGTGGTACATTATGTGGTGGTCTGTATAAATTAAAGTTAGATCCTTTATACGCACAATCAGTGACCACACACCATGAGATGAATGTTGGCATTAAAAGAGGATTAATAAAAGAGAACTCATCAATACTATGACATAAGAGATTAGGACATATCTCAAAGGATAGAATGTTGAGACTAGTGAAAGATGGGATATTACCAACCCTAGATTTCACTAATTTTGATGTCTGTGTTGACTGTATTAAAGGTAAACAAATTCGAATAGTCAAGAAAACTGTCACACGGAGTTCTGAACTCCTACAAATAATTCATACGGACATTTGTGGAAAATTAGATATACCTTGTTTTTCAGGAGAACAATATTTCATCACCTTTATAGATGACTTCTCACGTTATGGTTATCTTTATCTTATTAAAGATAAAGCTGAAGCTTTGAGTACCTTTAAGGTATTCAAGGTAGAGGTAGAAAAACAACTAGATAGAAAGATTAAAATTGTGAGATCAGATCGAGGTGGTGAATATTACGGTAGATACACTGAAATAGGTCGTAATCCAGGCCCATTTGCTAGATTCCTAGAATCCGAAGGCATTGTTGCTCAATATACGATGCCTGGAACACCTCAACAGAATGGAGTTGCTGAGAGAAGAAATAGGACTCTTTTGGATATGGTTAGGAGTATGGTTAGTAATACTTCATTACCCGAATCCTTGTGGGGTGAAGCACTAAAGATGGCCATGTATATTTTAAACAGGGTTCCTAGTAAAGCAGTTTCTAAAACTCCTTTTGAGTTATGGACTGGTAGGAAGCCTAGTTTAAACCATTTTCGTGTTTGGGGATGTCCATCTGAAGTGCGAGTTTACAACCCATAAGAAAAGAAATTAGACCCTAGAACAGTAAGCGGATATTTTATTGGCTATCCGGAGAGGTCTAAAGGATATCGGTTTTATTGTCCTAATCATTCAACGAGAATAGTAGAGTCCAATAATGCCAAGTTTTTGGAGGACTGTGACAACAGTGGGAGTGATGAGGCTAGAAATATTCTATATAAAGAAATTAGAGATCAGCCTCAAACCTCTTCTCAAGATGGATTAATGATTCCACTTGATATAGAGATTTTCCCAGAACGATCTGTTGATCCAATTCCTCAAGATACACAACCAACTCCTCCAATACAACCAAACATTCCTGAAGAAAATCCGGAAGTATTGAGAAGGTCGACTCGTATGAGAAGGCCTGCTGTTTCGGATGATTATGTTGTGTATCTAGAAGAATCGGATATTGGAATTAAAGAAGATCCAAAAACTTTTAATGAAGCTGTACACAATGACAATTCTGATAAATGGTTAGATGCTATGAAAGAAGAATTAGAATCCATGGCTGTAAATGACGTTTGGGATCTCGTTGAACTACCTGAAGGGTCCAAGACCGTCAGTTGTAAATGGGTCTTTAAGACCAAAAGGGACTCTAAAGGTAAAGTTGAACGATTTAAAGCCCGACTAGTGGCTAAGGGATTCACTCAAAGAGAAGGTCTCGATTTTCACGAAACCTACTCTCCGGTATCTAAGAAAGACTCATTCAGAATTGTTATGGCACTTGTAGCTCATTATGATTTAGAGCTATATCAAATGGATGTCAAATCAGCCTTCCTAAATGGGAATCTAGATGAAGAAGTGTATATGGAACAACCGGAAGGGTTTGTTCAACAAGGTAATGATAGAAAGTTGGTTTGTAAATTAAAGAAATCAATATACGGACTAAAACAAGCTTCCAGACAATGGTACTTAAAGTTTAATCAAACAATTAAATCTTTCGGTTTCACCGAAAATCAAGTTGACCATTGTATATATCTTAAAGTCAGTGGGAGCAAGTTTATTATATTAGTCCTGTATGTAGATGATATTTTATTAGCCAGCAATGACCTTAGTATGATTCGGGAAACTAAGGTATACCTTGAGAATAATTTTGACATGAAAGATATGGGTGAAGCAACCTTTGTAATAAGAATCGAGATATTTAGAGATCGATCTCGAGGATTACTTGGGTTGTGTCAAGAAGCCTATGTCAAAAATATTCTTAAACGCTTCCGAATGGATAATAGTAAACCACAAAATGCACCTATTTCTAAGAGAGACAAGTTTAGTAAAGAACAGTGCCCCATGACTGAATTAGAAAGGCTAGAAATGAATATATACCCTTATGCGCCAGCAGTAGGAAGTCTAATGTACCTTCAGACATGCACGAGGCCAGACATTAGCTTTGCAGTTGGGATGTTAAGCAGATATCAGAGCAATCTCGACATGCCTCATTGGGTAGCTGTCAAGAAAGTGATGCGCTATCTCAATGGAACAAGAAGGTTTATGCTCACATATCGGAGATCCAGTCAACTGGAGGTGATTGGATATTCAGATTCGGACTTTGCTGGCTGTCTCGATACTAGAAAGTCAACATCAGGTTACATATTTATGTTGGCTGGCGGGGCAGTATCGTGGAGGAGCGCAAAGGAAACTTTAATCACTCCTTCCACATTTGATGCAGAGTTCGTGGCGTGCTTTGAAGCCACGGGTCACGCACTATGGATGCGTAACTATATCAGGGGACTTGAAATAATGGGTAGTATGTCTGAATCGATAAAGATCTACTGTGACAACGATGCTGCTCGACGCTTCGCGCAGAATGACAAGTGTTCTAGTAAATCGAAGTATCTAGAAGTAAAGTATCTTGTATTAAAGGAAAAGGTGCGAGATCATTTAGTGTCAATTGATGGAGCTCCGACAAAGCTCATGATTGCTGATCCATTGACAAAAGCATTGGCGCCAAAGGATTTCAAAGACCATGTATTGAATATGGGCTTGAATAAAATGCCTTGTAAATCAATGATTGTATGACTTATGTATTGATCAAATGAAAGAAATGATTTCGCAAATCTTACTTTGTTCTTATGGCACATGTGATTATTGTGAAATACAGTAAGAACATAAAAGTGTTATGACATTACAGTTCCCATTAAAGTATGAAGTCATATCAAAGATGTGATTTAGGAAGGAATACTTGTGTTGTGATTATGGAAGGAAACACATCACTTAAGATGTGTAACCGCCACAATTCACATGAGTAAACTAACTTAATCACAGATTGAAGACATTAACGTTATAATTTCCATGGATGACCGGTGTTTTTGAATGATGCGCATCAGTTCGAGTTGTTTTGAAATTCATTTGCAAAAATGAAGTATTTTTTACTATATATATATTATAAATAAGCTATAGGGATGTATGGTGGTCATATGGACCAAGTGGGAGATTGTAAGTGACTGGAGGTGGTGGTCCACATGACCACCACCCATTTTCATAACGTTCGGAAACGGTCTTCTCCCCTTATGGCCCTTCAATACCATTCAATCCGATTTTCGTTTTTTCCATCACATTACTGTCCATGTAACGTTCCATTTGTCTTCTGTGATGGGGAGGAAGGCTATAAAAGCCCTGGGACTCTCTTGTCTTGAAAAATAACGAGCTTGGCATTCCCATCCACGAGCCTGCATAAAGAGAAGAGCAAGAGAGTCGTTCGTTTGTGTTTCTTCCAGTTTCTCCTATTACAGTTTCAATGGAGTTAGGTATGTTTGTAGTTCTGTTTCGATTTTTAATCCTGCCATTGTATGGTGAATCCAATCCGTTAACTTGATCCGAAATGGGCCGTTTTGGTTAACAGTTCTTAGATTATATGATGGGCAGGATTGGGTTTGGTGAGAAATTGAGGAATTGGATCAATGAGTGTATTTCTTCTTCTTCTTTCTCAGTCTTAGTTAATTAACCCACCTTCTCGGTTATTTAAAGCTTCGAGAGGCTTGAGACAAGGAGACCCATTATCACCTTTTCTGTTTCGGTTGTTGTTGAAGTTATGAGTGCTCTTTTGTTAAAGGCAAAGATATTGAGATAATTGGGGGTTTTAAAGTGGGAAAAGATGGGGAAGCCATTACTCATCTACATTTTGCAAATGAAATAATTCTTTTTAGCTCTTCTAATTGATTCGAGATTGTAGCATTAAAAAGAATTCTGAGATACTTTGAATTGGCCTTGGGGTTTAAAGTTAATCTTCGTAAAAGCATTTTGGTGGGAGTGAATTGTTCCAAATAGATCTCAAGGCTTTTGGCTGATAAACTGCATTGCAGGGTTGGTTGTTTGCCAATCCAGTATCTTATGTTGCCAATTGGAGCGAATCCAAGAGCGAAGGCAATGTGGGACCCTATCATACAAAAGTTTGAAAAGAAGTTAAGTATATGGAAAAGGCATTACTTATCTTTAGTGGGGAATGATAACTCTTATCAAAGCGTTCTTGTCAAATATCCTAGTTTATTACATGTTATTATTCATGATGCCAACATCAATGAGAAATAGATTGGACAGTATAAGAAAAAATTTTCTTTGAGAAAGTAAAGGCGATAAAAAAGAAGAAGATTCATCTTATGAAATGGAGCGAAGTGGTAAAACCAAAATCTTGTGGAGGTTTAGGCATTGAGGATTTGGAGCTTAAAAATCAGGCTTTGCTAGTTAGGTGGTGGTGGTTTAGAGAAGAAAAAGATGCTTTGCAGCGAAAAAATTATTGTTTTTAAGTATGGCGAAGATGAGTGGGGGTGGGTCCCTGAAAGTATCCCTAAGTATAGGGTGTCAAGTTTGTAGAGAGTCAATTCTTATTTTAGGAAGGTTTCCAATGTTAAGAGGAAGTTTTCAATAATAGTGTCGGGTTTAAACTTGGGGAGGGAAAAAAAGTTTGTTTCTGGTACAATGACTAGGTTAGGACAGGAAAATTGTGGTTTCTTTTTCCTAGATTGTTTAGAGTTGTGTGTAATAAAGAGTCATCTGTCAAAAATTATTATTTTTTTGTTAGTTCAAAAGTTTCTTGATTTGTATCTTGTAGGAGAGGGTTGCATCAATTTGAGGTTTTGGAGAAGTCCTGATTAAGTATTATTGCTAATATCTTTATTTGCAGGGGTGGGGAAGACATGCAGATTTGGAAGCCATGTCCTTGAGTTTGTTTCTCTGTTGGATCTTTTTATAATCTTTCTTCCTTAATTTTGGGGAGTCATTCTCATTTAACTTCTTTGTGGTGTGGTTTGGGCAACACCCACCCCCCCCGGTTGAGGTCTTTTTTTGGTTGGTAGTTGCTTGTAAGATTTCAACAGTAGACAATCTAAGAAGAAGAGGAAAAATGCCTGAAGCCATTTTAGATACTTGTGTCTCATGCGAAAAGGAAAAAGAATCTATTATTCACTTGTTTATGCATTGTGAATTTGCCTCCTGCATTTGATAATCTTTTTTCAAAAAAATATGGGATTTCATGGTGTATGCCAAAAGCTTTGAGTGAATTGGTGGAGGCTTGGGCATTGGGCCTTTCAATGGGGTTGGATTAGTTCTATAGAGGTTGATTCCTTTCTCCATTCTTTGGTCGATTTGAGAGGAAAGGAGTTATAGAATCTTTAATGGCAAGTCCAAGGATAGGGGCGATATTTTTCACGAGTATGTATTAAAATGGACATGTACTAAAAAAGAGTTGGAGCACTTAAGTATGGATAAATGGGCATTTATTAAAAAAGAGTTGGAGCACTTAATCATGGGTAATATCTTAAATAACTGGGAAGCTTATTTGGGAAGCAGTTATGTTAAGAAGAGACATTTAGTCACTTGGTCCCCTCCCTTCTCCTAATGTTCTTAAATTTAATGTGGATGGGGGTGACAAGAGGAAAACGAGGATCTGTAGGTATAAGTGGCATCTTAAGAAACTTCAAAAGAGAGGTGTTGTTTGTGTTCACAAAATATATAGACATTAAAGATTCTAATGAAACGAAAGTGTTAGCAGTGTTGGAAGCTCAAAGGATTTGTGCCTCAAATAATTTCCATAGCATAGTGGTGGAAAGTGATTATTTAAATGCAATTTCTTGTATGTCTTATTTGGGGAACGGTCCATGGAAATTCCAACTCATTTTTAATGAAATGAAGACTTTGTCCTCATCTTTGAATATTTAGTTTTATCATATGTATCGATCTGCGAATGGCATGACTAATGCTTTGACTAAATTGGGGGTAAAAAGAGATATAGCTTTATTTATTTCTTTATAATCTACTGGTCTTGCGTGGGTATTTAGCTCTAATACATTTGCTTGCTTTCTTTTTCTCCGTTTTCATTAGTTGCACCTTTCTTAAGTTTTTAATATAAGTTACCATTTCGTTGATAAAAAAAAAATATAAGTTACCGTTAGCAATAAAAAAAAAAAAAAATCAGCTTTCAATTTAAATCTAAAAATTATGTTTTTAATAACAATGCCTCTATTACTTGGAAAGTTGCTTGGATACTGCCACTTTTTCAGATTTTATTGTTTGGGTAGAAATGCCAAAAGAATGGTATCTTCAAGAGCTTCTCTCAACTCTAGAATTAATTCTAGTTTCCAAAATAATAATAATAATAATAGTAATAATAATAATAACAACTTTACAAAAGAAAAACTCTAGAATTAATTCTGTTGAAGCTTCATGTCGTATATGTGATAAAGATGATGAGACAGTGGTTTTGCTCTAATAACCGTCCTTGGAGGGATGTGTTGGAATGGTGGAAAGCCCATTGTGGCTCAAGCCAAATAGCCAATTGACCCTCTCTTCGGTGACACCCATTCTACAATGGGGATCCTAGCAGCTTAGTGGGCTTTGTGGAAAGAGAGAAATGAGTTCCTTTCCTAACTAAAGGGGCTCCTATAGACCCTAGCACTGTGATTAACTCGTTCGTCAGATGATTGAGGGGATGCAAAGTATGTCCAGAGAGGATGGACAGCATATCATAGGAGAAAATCCACATTTAAGTGGGTGGCTAGAATTTAGAAATGAGGAATCTGCTTTGGTTTTTCTCAGATGGCGTTTAGAGCTGCGGATGAAAAAGCTACTTTCGGGTTTATGATGAGGCTCAATTGGTTTGGTTCTCCATGAAGGAGCCAAGCAACAACCCAAGGTTAGATCTCTCCAATGGAGGTTGAAGACAAGGGCGCTCCTCTTTGTGTTGTGAGGGTTAAAATGAGAAAAATTTATCAAGGAGAAACTTGGGATGGCCAAAGTAGTGAAGGGCATCTCATCTCACCGTGAGGGTCAGGGATCGACCCCGGCACCAGCAGAGCACAGCTGGAACGCGTCCTATGGCTAAGCAGGATGCACCCGAGCAGCGCATCGCGGTGATAGCATTACAGGCGGTGTACGGCAAAGGAATAGAGCACCCTAGTGACAACCCTTGGCTGTTAGATTTAGCTGTTATAGAATTAGGATAGTTTACAATTCCTCCCATGTAATAGCAAAAAAAGAAAGAGGCTTATCAAGAATTTGTATGTTGATGGATGCGAAGGGTGCAATTGGTAAAGAGCATCTTGGTGAAAGCAGGTGAGGAATGGATCAACCTAGGGATAACCCTTTGGCTGTTAGATTCAGCTAAATTAGAACTAAAATAGTTAATGATTCCTCCCATGTAATATTAAAAAATAAAAAAACGCTTATCAAGAATTCGTATGTTAATGGATGCTATCCGGGCTTTTAAAGGGGATGGGGACTAACCTATAAATCCCATTATTTTGGATATAAAAATTATTTTGGAAGGAAGAGGGTTCTTAGAAAGAAATAAGTGGAAAAAGTTACGGAAAAATATCCAATCCATAGGTTTGTCCTGGTCTGAAAGAGAAGTGAAAATTTTATGTTTTGATTTGAAATGTAGGTTCTTTTTATCCTTATTTGAAATGTTGTGAACCGTTGGACTGTATTTTGAAAATTTTTTATTTTTTTATTATCACATTCCAAGTACACTACTGAATTGCCGAGAGAGCTGGGCAAATTGTCTACTTCCTGAATTGTGATGTGAGGTCCAATATTGCAACTGGGGGTTTGTCGTCGTTTGTCTAGTGTACGCTGTTTCGTGTTTGATGATGGATGGTTGTGCAGTTTTTCTGTAAATGAGTTCTTTGATGAGAAGAAAAGAGTAGACGTCTTGGTCAGCCGTGAAGAGTATGACTAACATCAACGACTTTGATGTCAAATTAGCCGAAGGTACGCTTGCGAGGAACCATGCCAACTTGACTAAAATTAGTGAACATAAGTATGACACGTCAGTTAGCTAAATTTTACTTGTTCATTGGTTTTTTTTTTTTTTTGGATTGCAAATACATTTTGTTAGGGCTAAATGTTTAAAACCTTTGTCCAACTTCAGCCGAAACGGGGTTGAGCTAAGCAGGGTTTGGACTGGCCTACTTCAGTTTCAAGTTTCAACCCTATCGTGCATTAAATGGTGAATTGACCAATATCTCTGTCTAAGGTGCCGCTATTTATGAAAAGAAAGATTTAAGGTAGCGTTTGGTTCGCTGTAATGAAGGCTGAAATGGAATGGCCATTCCATTGGAATGACCATTCCCACGTTTGGTTCGTGAAAAAACGGTGGAATGACCATTACTTCAGGAATCACCATTCCTTTATACAAGGGAATCACCATTCCACCGGGGGGGAGGAGGAATGGCCATTCCATTCCTTTCTCAATTTTATTTTTGACGAATTTTATTTGAAAAAGTTAAATTTATTAATTTTTTAATATTTTAATAAAATATAAATAAATATTATTATATAAATCATAAAATAAACATAGTTGAAATTAAATTTAAAATATCAAAATTTTAAGAATAAAATTAAATACAATGTTTGGTCACATAAAAAAATTAAATTTTATTTGAAAAAGCTAAATTTATTAATTTTTTAATATTTTAATAAAATATAAATAAATATTATTATATAAATCATAAAATAAACATAGTTGGAATTAAATTTAAAATATCAAAATTTTAAGAATAAAATTAAATACAATGTTTGGTCACATAAAAAAATTAAATTCTATTTGAAAAAGCTAAATTTATTAATTTTTTAATATTTTAATAAAATATAAATAAATATTATTATATAAATCATAAAATAAACATAGTTGAAATTAAATTTAAAATATCAAAATTTTAAGAATAAAATTATATACAATGTTTGGTCACATAAAAAAATTAAATTTTATTTGAAAAAGCTAAATTTATTAATTTTTTAATATTTTAATAAAATATAAATAAATATTATTATATAAATCATAAAATAATCATAGTTGAAATTAAATTTAAAATATCAAGATTTTAAGAATAAAATTAAATACAATGTTTGGTCACATAAAAAAATTAAATTTTATTTGAAAAAGCTAAATTTATTAATTTTTTAATATTTTAATAAAATATAAATAAATATTGTTATATAAATCATAAAATAAACATAGTTGAAATTAAATTTAAAATATCAAAATTTTAAGAATAAAATTATATACAATGTTTGGTCACATAAAAAAATTAAATTTTATTTTAAAAAGCTAAATTTATTAATTTTTTAATATTTTAATAAAATATAAATTTTATATAAATTTTATATTTGGTCAGTTTAATATAAATTTTATTCCATTCCGGGTATCATTCCATCATACCAAACACAGGAATCGGAATGAGAGTCCTATTACTGGAATGATTCCTCTGTCTAACCAAACGTTGGAATAGGAATTACCATTCCTGCCTCATTCCATTCCAGGCTCATTCCAGCCTCCATTCCATTCCTCCCAGCAATCATTCCAGCGAACCAAACCCTACCTAAGTGCATTTAATCTGGACCTCTCTCCTTCTTTGAGACTCTGATGCATCGCTCGTCCAAGTTATAACTTAGGCCCACTGGCCTGCCCCACTTTCAACTTTAATCCGGCACGTTTAAGTGCAGGTTAAGTTTACCTGACCGTGGGTCAAATCCAGGCATGTACAAGTTGGACCCACAAGACACTATACATAAAAAAAAGTTAGAGAAAAAATGAAAATAATTAAAATTTTCATCATCTCTTTTATTATTCATGTGATAAGCAGTACAACTGTAAGTTGGTTTTATTCAACACTAGTACCCTGTGAAACACAGATAAATGATGATTTAAGACCCATACTTGGCCTTGTAGTCAGTCCAAAGCTTGTGGATCTCCGGAATTTTTGGGCTTACTATGCTCCTACATGCAAATTTACCAAAGAGATTTTTGGTAGAAGCATTCATGACTGTAGTCTTTTTAATAAACAGACTTCTCTCAACAGTTTTGAATATGGAAACACCAATTTTCAAACTCCATGGTGCTCATCCAAATTATTGAAGTCTCATAGTGTTTGGCTGTCAATGCTTCCCTTATGAGATCACAGCAGAAATAAGTTTGAACCTAAGACATATCTCCTATCTTTATAGGATATGGCCCTCTACATAAAGGTTATTAATGCTACCATCCTCAGAGTCAGAAAGTCTTAATGCCATGTCCTGTGATTTTTGATGAAAATCTATTCCCATATAAGAATGAACAAAATATGTTCATTCCTTCGCACGAACCAAGCACCATTACTACCTTCTTAGATTTCACTCAGTGGGCTATTCCTAACACAGACCCCAAATAAATAGGAGAGGAATCAGTTGATCGGGGGAGGGGGGGGGGGGGGGGGGGGGGGGGGGTGGGGGGGGTGGTTATATGGACTCGTGATACGTCATTAGGAACTAATAATGTCCCACATTTGGATATTGTAGGATCTCAGACCCCATTGAGCTACTACTTATCCTAAAACCTTAAGATGATTGGAAGAGTAGAATCAATAGTTTTATAATCTTCTTAATGGTGTTAGGAAGCATTCAAGCATTACTCTACACAGGTGCTCAAGGATTGTACTAGGGACCTAACTCCACCCCCCCCCCCCCCAACACACACACAACACCCCGGTACCACCCAAGAGGAGACATGAACGCCCAACCTCACCAGGCTCTGATACTACTTATAAGATCTCAGACCCTATTGAACTACCAATTTTCCCATTCGAAGGATAGAATCAATGATTTTATAGTTTTCTTGGTTGTATTAGGAGGCATTTGAGTGTCACTCCATATATACTAGGGACCGTATGTCACAACCCGGGCCCAGGAGTCCGGGGGTTAGCAAACGCCAAACCGATGACACACGTACTCCCGTGCCTGTACACGTAGACCTGGTCTAAATGCACACGCACAAGGGAAGTTCACACGTGCCAAACATGTACGCGGAAGCTGTAGATATCAAAACATTAAACTACACAATTCAAGAAGAGAAATACGAAAATGAACTGACATATATATAGCTGAATGTTTTACAAAATGAACAAAATGATATATAAAAAGCATGACGTAACAAGTGTGATAGATCTCAAAAGAAGACTCAAATGCCATGTCATGTATGTCCAAGACGCTCTCCGAGGGAGTGATCACATCCACTCCTCTAGGCCTGATGGGGCCTCGGGGGTCTCATCTGGAGTCTGGCCGACCGACGGGGGGTCGGCAGGGGTATCTGAGCCTGTAACACCACAAACAACTCGTGAATACAGTGATTCAGCAAAGTATAAACCATAACAGTTAACGCATGCTGTGTCTAATAGAATAGAATAAAGACAGTCATGTAAATCAAAGTAGGTCACATTCGTATACTAAGCTGTCGTGCAAGAAAGAATATGCAATACGAATCAATGTATACATGCTATGTACATAACTAGTTGGCGACTACATTGCCATATGCTCTCAAAAGAGGGATCTTATATCGTGCAAAGAACACCATTGTCCGGGCCAGGATACAAATGGGTCTCGGGTTCCTGGGGTCCGGTTCCCCAAGACGTTTCCTTACTGCAGCAAGGCCATGAAACTACACCAAATTCACCCCGTCGAGATCCTAAGGCTGAGGCTAAGTAGTGCCTGACCATACAGAGTCAATCATGAAAACCCTGAGTAGATCGTGACAAGCATATCGTGCGTGTACATCCAATAACAAACATACGTATTTACTCAAGGTGAACACATAGGATGACTTTTGACGTGATATGCAATGATCTGTTAAAGAGTGGAGATTAATGACTAACATACAACATGTTATGGAAGCAAATCATATCAGATAGAATCACCTTCATTTACTAGCCAATTCTAATCTAATTATCCAGTGTTTCTAACCGTGCATGATGATGTAGTTTTAAGTTATTTGATGCACCGTTGTCTAGTGTTGCATTGTATTGGCTGGTACACCGAAGCCCCTTAAACCAACACCCATGGGGAGGTGCTTAACAACTGGATAATGAACATGAATGATTCGCAGCCTTCGAGATTATTCATGTCATACGTTCATACCATTGGGCAAGTCAAGGTGCTCTACATTCTATCATGAAGGTCATAGCAGTCTTTTCATTACACCTATCCTTGTTATTCATTTTCCAGGGTTGGCACGGCTTAGCCGTAGGTGAACATACGGCTTAGTCGTAGGCATCTTACGGCTTAGCCGTAATATGCACTGCGGCTCCACCGCGATTCCCTTTACTATTCACCCGCAATTACGGTTCACCCGTCTTTTATTCTATGGCTTAGCCATGTGTGTTCTACGGCTTCGCTGTGGCTGAGCCGTAGGAGGAAATTGTCTATTGCTTGCCTTCAGTTAATCCAGAAGAAGACACCTTGCACTCATCTACGGCTGGGTTACGGCTGAGGTTCGGCTTAGCCATAAGGCAATATACGGCTTAGCCGTGTCCTGGCCGTAGAAGAAAACTGAGTTTTCACCCTCTCTGGACTTTAAGCCGTAAGTGGCATACGGCTTAGCCGTACATGCACAGGGTCGAATTCTGAACAAGTACAGAAAACCTGTAATGACATCAGAAATGCAAATATCCAACAAAGAAAAGAAGGAATACTGGCAAATTGGGCTGTAAACATGTTCTCCATGTAAATTCAGTGAATTAACCAAAATCAAACAAATACCAACATGGGTTCTCACAAATTATGGTTATACTTGCCTTAATTGAGTTCAATTACACAACTTGCAGTCCTTGGGCTCAAACACAACCAAACATCACCATTGCGATCATGCATGCATGAGGAAAAGAAAGAACGTCAAGACAACTTCATGCAATCATGGAAACAAGAGGAGAAAGAAGTAGGAGAAGGAGATGAGGGAGATTGAAGAACCTCAACTCACCTCAACCAACACACCAGAGCATGCAAGGAACCCTCACTTTGGCTTGATCGATGATGGAGGAGAAAACTCAGGAAAGGGAGAAAGAACTCACGTGAACAATGAGAGAAGAGAGTGAGAGCGAGAAAGCTTGAGTCGATGAAATGAAACTTATATAAGATAAGTGGATGTCAATTGTTGCACTGAAGTCCAAGTCAAAAGTCTATTTTCAGTTTGAGTCAAATCCGGGTTCAATGGAATCATACGACATCGGTTACCAATGACGTAGTTACGAGAGTTAACGAGCTCAACGAAAGACATGTGTTGACATCAAGATGATGCAAAATGAGCATGTCTTAGAAAAGCTAAAATTACGAAAAAGGGCTTGATCTACCTAATCCAGGTCAAACTCAACCCAACTACCTATCCATGACCCGCGACGAATCCAAAACAAAAGCAAAACACAATTATCAATTAAAACAACCGTAATTAGGTGCTAAACACGGTTAAGCTGAGTCGGAGTGTTACACCTAACAGATATGACAATGGAGTTATCATCCTCTCCATAAGATGATGTTACCTTGGGTAGACACTCACCAAGTACCACATGTACTCTTAAAGACCATACACATGAAATACTTCACAAGTATGGGCAGCAAGTTATTAAACACAACACACCCCCCAACTGACAGTGTAAGGCACCTCTAGCGGCACATCATGCAAATTTTTGTGCCTCCATCTATCCAAAATGGGCAATCTTCAATTGACCAAGATTTGGTTTTTGCATCTACAATTTATAGTTAAAATAGACTATGATTCCATTCTGTGTGCACCCACGACATCTCCTAATTCTCCTAATCATGGTGTCGTTAAGGCTACAATTTCTATGCAACCTCATGCTACGAGCACCCAAGCTGTGGATGGTATTTTCTAACCAAAGATTTTAATGGCTACTAGACATCCCTTGCAAATGTCCACTGAGAAGTCAAAAAGTCCGGATCAATGGGCCATTGGGACATTCAATAAGTCGTCATATGGGCCTAATCAATTGTCCACATTGGATCTAGACTTGAGTGAGCCCAATAATAGTAATGATGAATTTAGCCAAACTCAATGGGTCACAGCTATGAGGGAAGAGCTAGAAGCACTAAATCGTAATGAGACCTGGTACTTAGTTCCCCAAACACATGATATGAATGTCATTGGTTCGCGATGGGTTTTTAAAACCAATTAAAGTTTGATGGATACGTTGATCATTTTAAAGCACATTTGGTTACTAAGTGATCGCACTCGAAAGATGCAAAAATGTATAGTGGATTCGAGTCTGACATTTACGCACTTCAAGCATTAAGAAGAATGGGAATTAATTATAGTTTATGGGAATTAATTATAGTTTATCATTAATTTCCCTTTTGTTTACATGGGTTCAAATGCTCTGATCGCGGGGATGCAAGTTGTTTACATAATTTGAAAAGTTTACAACCCCTCCCTCAAGTTTCAAATGTGATCCAAATTTGGAAAGGACAAGAAAATACATGGAAATTGTGAAAAAAATGCAAAAAGGAAGAAAACTGGGGGAGTGACAGGAAGTCACGATCACTGGCCCCCTGCTAGTGACCAGGACCTGCGGTCACTGGCCCCCCCTGCCAATGACCGTGACTCACGGTTACTGGTATTCTGCCAGTGACCGGGACATGCGGTCATTGGCAGACAGTGGCCAAAAAGCCATTGTTTGCTCTTTGCTTTGTTTTGTTTCGCCTCTGTGACTCTTCCAAGGTGCTGAAACTTTTTTCTTCTCATTTTTGGAGTGTTGAGCGACCATAAAGAGGGTTGAATTTGACCGTGGAATTGATCAAAACCTTTGGTGATCATCACTTTTGGTTACGGACCATTTTTGTATAAGTCCAAAAAGGGTGCTGTAGACCAGCGAAATGAAGCCAAAGTTGTGTTATTCTAAACCTATGATTTTCAAAGGATAGAATGAAGCCTAAAGAAGCTTGTTTATAACTTCCATGATAGCTAAAAAACACCCCCCTTAACAAAGTGAGAAAAACAAAAGAATCGATGTCATCCTTCGAAGGCTTACTAGCGCTTGATATAGTCCTTTTTAAATAACACTCATACTTCCCTTCCTTCTTTGAACCATTTTTCACCTTGAATGAATGAGAAGAAGAAAAAGAAGTGGGCTGAAGTCGTTGGTGAATGGCTTCAAATCTGTGGAAGTTGCTCTTGGAATTTAGAAAATTGTTTTCTCTGTCTCCCCGCTAAAGGTGGGCCACGTCACTCTCAAGGCCCATTTTTGGACTTTTGTATTTGTGACCCGTTTTCACCTGTTTGGGGCCCGAACAATGTCCAATCTTTACGAAACTTGGAGGGATGCTTCTTGACACTATTTTGAGTCTATCATAAAAATTTCAGCCTGTTTTGACCTTCTAAAGTTGGTCAACTCCCCATTAATGGTGGGCCGCGGTCACTCCCAAGGCCCATTTTTTTACTTTCGCATATGTGACCGTTTTTCCCTGTTTAGGATGCAAACGATGTCCAATCTTTACAAAACTTGGAGGGATGCTTTTTAATACTATTTTGAGTGTGTCATAGAAATTTCAGCCCGTTTTGACCTTCAAAAGTTGGTCAACTCTCCTGTTGACTTTTTATGAAAATGGGCTCTTGTTTCCGTTGTTTGAGGCCCAAATGACCTCGATTTGATTTGAAACTTGGAGGGATTGATGTTAGGAATATCTTAGAGCATCCATCTGAATTTCATACAGTTTAGATTTGTGGAAGTGAAAACTCGAATGGTGACTCATTTGTTGCACGTTCTAAGTCACTGCACGTTCTAAGTCACTATTCACTTCACACTGTTGGTAGTTAGCTTGTTTTCCACCCAAACGACATTTAATTGATTGGAAACTTTGAGAAGTCTATTTTGAACATATTTTGAATCTTTTTTCCAAGTTTTTTTAGCTTTCGCTCTCTGGAAATAGGATTTTGGCCAATGACCTCCGTGGCTTGGGGGTCACTGACTTCTAAGTTAACATATAGTGGAAATAGAACCAAACGAAGTCCTCTTCAGTTAAAGATTTGTAGAATCTCCCTTAAGCATGACTAAAGTTTTGTGCCCAAATTTCATCAATTTTGGACGTCAAAAAGTAAGACTTTGGTTAGTAACCCCATGACTTGAGGGTCACTGACCCAAAGTTGACATGTTTGTAGACTTTAGGTTAAATGATGTTCGTTTGATTTAAAATTTTATAGAGCCTCCCTTGAGCATAATTTAAGCTTCCTCCAAGAGTTTGAGCTAATTTGATCTTCATGAGGTGTCATTTTGCATAGTGACCCCACAGAGCTCAATAGATGACTATCTGAACTGAGTTTGGCTCTAAATGATGTTCAAACGCTTTAAAATTTTTAAAGATAATCTTTGAATGTACTTGAAGGCATTCTTCTAAATTTAAGCTTGTTCTGACATGTAAAAGTGTCAATTTCCACAGTGACCCCCAAGGAGCTGTCGAACAGTCACTAAAGCTTGGTTTTGAGCTGAGATGAAGTCCAAATGCTTTAAAACTTTAAAACATCATTCTCAAGCATGTTTTAGAGTTACCATAAAAGTTTCAGCCACTTTGGTAACCCAGACCTTGAGTATGTTCAGTGACCCCTAGTTTTTGAGCCAATGAACCTTGAATTTGATATTTGATGAGTTTGAGTGACGAAATGAAATCTAGTAACTCAGAAGTTTGAAATGCTGTATTCTGAGCTCATCTGAAGTCTTTTAAGTGAATTGCATCAGTTCGGAATATCTGGATACAGTACTTGACTTGCCATTACACAATCCCAAGGTTTATGTGTCCTTGGTTTGGAATTTGCTTGTAATATCTTCGCTGCAACACTTGTAAATTTTTATAGGTCACTGAGGGGTATAACCAAATGAAAGGAATTGATTTTGATGAGACTTTTAGTCCAATAGTTAAATCCACAACTATTCATATCATACTTAGTTTGGCGGTTGTTTCTCACTTGCCTATCCGTCAACTTGACGCTAAAAATGCCTTTCTTCATAGAGTCTTACGAGAAATAGTTTCCATGAGATAACCTCCAGGGTTTACCAATCCAGATCACCCAAACCATGTATGCAAGCTAAACAAAGCCATTTACGAACTTAAATAGGCTCCACAGGCTTGGTTTGATTGATTTAGTCTATTTCTTCTTCATGTTGGCTTTTTCTGCAATACTACAGATTTCTCCGTATTTGTGCTTCATTGTTCCATGGGAAACATATTGTTGCTTCTCTACATTGATGACATCATCGTCACTAGAAATAATTCTTCCCATTTGTTGCTGCTAATTAGTAAACTTAGCTTAGAATTTTCCATGAAGGATCCTGGTCACCTGCATTAATTTTTGGGTATTGAAATCAAAATCACGTCTTTTTCTAGAGGATTTTTTCTCATTCAAGCAAAATACATACATGATTTACTATCAAAGACTAAGATGAAAGACGCTACGACTATTGGAACCCCTCTAACACAAAAGTATGATTTGCACTTAGAATCTAGTCCACAGATTTATGCTTCTAAATATAGAAGCATAGTTGGGGCATTGCAATACATTACTTTTACTTAACCAGACCTATCATATGCGGTAAACTTGGTTTGTCAGTTCATGCAGCAACCAACTCTAAAACATAGGCAAGGTGTTAAGAGGATTCCTTGATATCTAAAGGGAACCGTTGCATATGGGATCCGAATATCTTCTCAGTCTTCTCTTAATCTCTATGGATTCTCATACACTGATTCGGATGGATGTCCACATACAAGGAGATCCACTACTGGATATTTTGTTTATCTTGGTGCAAATAACTTGGATGGCGTAAAAGAAAACAATTGTAGCTAGGTCTAGAACAAAAGCAGAATATTGTGCACTTGCCTCTACAACAGTTAAATTGACGTGGGATCTTATTTTCTCAGAGATATTGGACTATATCTTTCTCGGCATCCTTTTTTTTTTTTTTTGTGACAATCTCAGTGCTCTAGTTATGACAGTAAATCCAATAATGGATGCTCATACAAAACACATAGAAATAGACTATCATTTTTGTGCGAGAAAAGGTTGCTATTGGATCTCTTGTTACTCAATTTGTGGGTTCTATGAATCAAATTGCAAACATATTTACAAAACCACTCTGAAAGGAGCTTTTTCAAAAACTAAGATGCAAGCTTGTAATGCTTCAACTGCTGCCCTTCAGCTTAAGGGGAAGTGATAAGGAGGATCACATGAAGGTGTACCATCTAACAAATCACCACACGATAGTGGGACATTCAATAAGTCATCACATGCCGCGTACACATGAGAGGATTGATGAGCCCAGCACCCAACATTCCAATTATGTTGCAAGAGAATCCTAAAGATATTGGTGGACAAATCATTTTGGTCATGATTGGTGACAGAGCAGTACCAATGATATGATGGGTGTACAGAGGAGATGGCCTGGGTTATGAAGATATGCTTTTATGGTATTCAGTTAAGCTAATGCATGTTTAAGGAAGATATACGTCTATATAACGATAATGACAAGGAAGTCTAGGCAAGTTGAAAAACCTCTAGCTTAACATCTTTTCACAATCTCCATTTTACTTTTATAAGTAGAAGGGGTAGTTAGGTGCTGAGTAGTCGGAAGGGCTGGAAGGGCAGGAGGTTGAAGTTGGCAAATGGGTTGTCTAAAGGGCTGGATGAAGGAGATGGTGGTTGCGGAGATGGTTGTTGGCTGATGGTCTTTATGGAGGGGTTTATCGAACAAAGTGGCGCAGCAGAAGCATGCAAAGCAAACTGAGGGAGATGATCATCATCTTCAACCCGATATTAACACTTTGAATCCACAAAGAAGAGATGGAGAAAACACTAAAACAAACTATAATTCATATTTTTCATTAGAAAAAAAAAAGCATTACACCGCTCTTATAGAATCCCGAAATCCTAAATTATCCGAAATGGTAAACTTACTAAAAATAGTGAAAAATGAAAAATTACATTAAAACTTTTAGACAATTCTAAATAACTTTTTAAGACTTTCCACAAACACTCAATCCAAAATGGACTAAAAATTTCACTAAATAAATCAAACAAAAACTTACTATAAATAGTAAGTTTTACACGAAAACAGCATTTGACCCTCGAAACGGCCTAATGTGGCCTCCAATGACTCCAACTACCTTCAAAACACATAGTTATGGGCCCCGTGGTGATATTTGGATCAAAAGTTATAGCTGTTTAAAGTCGCCGGTATATATTTAATCTTTTTATTTGACTTCTTGCGATCATCTTATTGCGGAAATTCTTTTATAACTTAGTTCTACATCACAAGAGGGTAGATGATGTGATGACTAAGGACAGAAGATGAAGTGTGGTAAAAAATGGTGGCGTGTTGTGGGAGTGTTTGATGGCAAGCTATTGATGTGATTAGAATTGGATGGTTGTGCCGTGGGTGGTAAATGTTGATGTATCTATCAAATGGATGGGCCTTCTGATGTGTCTTAAGTCGGATGATCTAGAGTCAAGTGAGGTGGCAATAGCTGTGTTTGACATCCACATAATGTTGGATGACGGGTCGATTATGTCTTAATTTTTACAATCATAAACAAGAATCTTGAACATTTCAAATCAATATTTCGGTTCACAAAGTCCAAAAAATTAAATTTATAGTATGACATGATTGGAATGTTTGGCAACTAGATAAGAATCCTCTGTTCAGAGGATTCCTCTATTCTTCTTGTACAGTGCTTTCTTCTTTTAAAATTAATCAGAAAGAATATTTGGTGCAATTCATGTTTGGAAAACACCATCAATATGTCAATATATATATATTACATCCAATGGAATAGAGGATTCCTTTATTCTTCTTATACAATTCTTTCTTCGTAGAAAATTGATCAGAAATAATATTCAGTCGAATCCATGTTTGGAAAACACCATCAATATGTGAATTTACATATATTACATCTGATGGTCACATGTATTATGTCATTTTCTCACAATCCACAATGAATCAAGCCCTAAAATTTTACTCTGGCCCTTTTTGACTTCTACAAAAGATGGATGGTTTAAATTTTCAATGTGGGACCCCCAAAAATAAAAAAACACATTTCTATGTTTAGACTTTTTTGAAAATATCTCAAAAAATATTATGAATCTACGGTTGGAAATCGACCCTGAGGTCGTTCTGAACATTATTAACAAGTTTAATGGTTTAGATCTTACAAGTGGGACCCATAAGATATGTTTCCATAGTGAAAACGGTAGCCCTAATGTTACCACCCATGTTACTGTTCATGCAAGGCATCACTGTGTAGCACTATTCATCCGATATTGTTTTTGCAATGGATGATCAATGGTCATTAGTTTTTTACCATTTTTTCTTGATTCTAGATTAATTGGGCTGTAAAATTTGACCTCATACTCATTTAGGCTTTCTAAAAAGTCTATATGGTTCAGATTTTAAAACGGGCCCAACAAATGTCTAGAAATCATAATCCAATGATTTGGACTTTTCTGTTAATATCTTAAAATATATGAGGAATTAGCAGCTGATATTTGACCAAATAGCCACTATGGACCTTCTTAACATGATTAATGGTTTGGGTCGGAGATTGAGACCCATAAGGTAGGTTTCCAAAGGAAAAACTAGTAACCTCGAAGTTTGTGCCCATTTACTGTTCATCCACATTTATCTTCAATGTTAGATATCTAGAATTCGATGAGGAAGGTCCGACCAGGGTTATCTTCGATTGGGAAGAACTTTAGTGCATGTTTGGCAATAGTCCGTGGGGATGAGGGGATTTTATGGTTACAAAGAATCTTGCTTACAGCCTGAAATCTGTTTAAAAAAAATCAAGTTTGGCAAAAGAGAAGCTTTCTAGGGAAGAAACCTTAAAAAATCAACGGCTAGGAACATTTTGGCCAATATTTCATGAGCCACAAGGCTTCATGTTATAAAATTTGGTTTCATAACCGTTCTTAGCCTCTAGATCAGATCTAACGGTCTGGATTTATGAAAAGGGGCCAACAGAGGTCCAAATTTTTATCTTTAGCATTGATTACATTTTTGAAAATATCTCATCATATAAGATGATTCAATGGTTGAAAATTGGAAATTTATTCACTCTTGGGATGGTAAATAATCTTAACGGTTCTGATCTAGTTTGTGGGACCCACAAAAGTGTGATCTACTACACACTCGGTGGCAATGTTTGGGGTACTGTAGCAACACATTCTGCACTACTACAGAATCCTTGGATCCAATGTGGGGGTTGTCCAACCCCCCCTTTCCGCCCATGTGTCAAACATGAACACATGAGTTCCACGTTCCATGGAGGAACCAAACATGCTATTAAGGTATTATAAGGAATCACCTTATAGAGTGGGAATGGTTACCAAACCTGGGTTTTCCACGTTTCCGAGGAAACTGGCATGGAATCCCCTCCAATGACTATTGTAAAACATAACCTTACTCAAAAATCACTCTATCTATATATATATATAATGAGCTATAAGATCATGGGATTTGTTAGTTTAATAAACAAATTTAGCAGTTTGGATTACAAATATGGAGCCCATAAAAATAAAAATAAAAAATAAATAAAACTGATTGTTGGGGTCCAAAAGAACACTGTTGAAGAAATTGTACTAGCACTTGTTTTTGGAGGTGTGAAAGTGGATTTGCAGATCTATAATGTGTGAAAACTTTTCGTGTAAATGACCTTATTTACAAATCATTTGCATACCTTATTTTCAAAACACACTCGTAAATAAATGCACACAAATGTCATGATGCTTAATCATTATGCATGCAATCATTTACGTATTTAAATGTCCAAAAGGAAACGACCCTTAACAGTATGTTTGTGCAGCCGCTTGTTTAATTAAAAAGAAGCAAACATGAAAAGTAGAAATACGTTTTCACAGTGAAAAAAGATTTTACATTTGGTGTGATCAAAGGTGAAAAGAATTGACTAAATTTTATGCAATCTTGCATATGAGCATTTCTCTCTCTCTCTCTCTCTCTCTCTTTGTGGCATATGAGCATTTCCAATAGAGGGAATGGAACGAGTTTTTTGCATGATATGGAAAATGTTCCTGTTGGGATAAAGTCTTGCGACTCACATTGTCCAAGGTTTGATGTGGGCTTTATATACCTGTTTGGGTCTTCCATCTATCAGTTGCAGCTTTTAGGTTGGTACATGAGTATCAATGAAGATATCATGCTTGTTTCGCCTACGTACTAAACCCATCTATAGAGTATGCTGGGCTTGCACAAGAGGGGGATTATTGGAAAAAAGTATAATGTTCCACATTACCCTAGTATTAGATTTGATATGGGCTTCATATACCTGTTTGGGCTTTTCACCTATTAACTTAAGTTTTTAGGTCAATATATGGTATCTAATTTTTGGGTTGGTATATGGTAGCTTATAGTTGCCAACGATAAAAATAAAAAAAAATGCTCTAAATGTTTCCTGCCGAATGAGTTTTCTGCAACGCTACGTAGAGGGACAAGGTCCCAGCACCCGAGTTTTGAGAGAGAGAGAGAGAGAGAGAGAGAGAGAGAGATCTCAAAACTAAGAAAATCCAGATGATAAGAATTGATGTTTTAAAAATCAGACTTGGCCGACAAAGGCATAAGTTAAGTTGACTTGGCCAGACTTGGCCAAGTCAGTACACTGAATTGAACCTCCAGTGCCCAAAAACAGCAAATGAATATAAAAGAATAAAACCAAAATAATCTATTAATAAAGAATCTTATAAATCCAAAGTGTTAAGATTTCTATGTTTTAGGTATGACGGAACTTAAGTATAGTGTCCTCGTTTCTCTTTCACTAAGATTGCGTTTGGTTGGCCGGAATGGAGGTCGGAATGGGATGGTCATTCCGTTGGAATGACCATTCCAACGTTTGGTTCATGAAAAATTAATGGAATGACTATTACTTCAGGAATGGTGATTCCTTTATACAAAGGAATCACCATTCCATTGGGGGCTCAAAGGAATGGCCATTCCATTCCTTTGTCATTATTGGTTAAAGTAAAAAATGCCCCTGCCTTGCCCGATACAAATCAACCAAATGAAGAAATCTGCGTCTCTGCTTCCAGTTTCTTCTCTCATCTCTGTCGTCTCTCTCGTTTGATCTACTGCCAAGCGAACGGCGCCAACAAGATCAGGTATGCTTCTCTCCCTTTCTCAGTCTCTATCGTTCTCTTCTCCTTCTCCTTTCTTCACTGCTGCAGACGCACACACAAATTTGGATTCCTCCCTTTAAACCCTATTTTTTGGGGTCTGGACAGAGGAAGGTGAGAGGGGGCTGGGCGAGAGGAACAAAGGGACAGAGGGAGGGAGGGGGGCTGGGACAGTGGGGAGAGAGCGAGAGGGAGAGGAGCACATTGGTAAGCGACACGAGCTGGGTGGCTGGGAAGAAGCCTCTGCGACGGGTGCTCCTGGAATAGCCGACGCCTTATCCGTCGCTTCCGATCTCGGTTTCTCCATCTCTCCTCCTCCTCCTCAGGTCTCTCTCTGCACCCGTCTGGAGTGTTTGGCACTTTTGAGACATTGGAGATATTGATCAGAATCTTTGAGACATGGGATTGATTCTCAACTGTCAAGACAGATCACACTCAGGACTCTCTAATTTTGTCTCCCTATTTGATCAGGCAAGCATCACAGAAGTTTGGCACTTTTTGGCTGTGATGGCTCAATATGGATCAGAGTTTTTTGTTTTAATTGGTGGCTCTGGCTCATGATCAGCCTCTTACAGCAGAGCAGCTTGCCTGTCTTCCTCATCTTGATTATCAACTATTAATTTTTGGGATTCGATGATTTCTTGCTATTGTGAGAATGGGCACCCTGATAAGGCATTGGAGCTCTTTGATTTGATGCAGACAGCGGGCATAAAGCCAAACATAATTAGTTGGAATTATGTGGTTAGAGGTTTTGTGGAAAATGGCTACTTAGACACTGCCTTGGAGATGTTTGCTGAAATGCAATGGTTGAACCAGAAGCCAGATTTAACCACTTTCAACGTGATGCTGCCAGTAGTGGGATCTTTAACATGTCCATTGCAAGGGAAGCAATTACACAACATGTTTCTTAGAAATATGCGCGAGATGAATAGATATGTGTGCACGGCTTTCATTAATATGTATAGCAATTGTGGAAATATAGCTTATGCTGTTAAGCTTTTTGAATCAATGGCTTCAAAAGATTTAGCAACTTGGAATGTAATAATTTCAGGCCATGCAAAAAATGGTTTTCTTGAGGAGGCTTCAAAGGCCTTCCATGACATGGAAGCAGCAGGTGTCAAAGCCAACATAGTTACTTGGACTTCACTGATATCTGGGTATGTGCAGAATGGGCTAGTTGATGAAAGTTTTATGCATTTTTGCGAACTTCAATATGATGGATTGAGACCCAGTTCCATCACTATTGTTAGTATCCTTCCTGCATGTGCACAATCAGTCACTCTATCTCATGGTAGAGCCGTTCATGGTTATATTGTAAGAAGTGAACTTGGATGTAATGATTTGTTTGTAGCAAATGCTCTCATGGACATGTATGTTAAATGTGGACGAATGGATTGTACAGAGTGTGTGTTTAGAAGGCTGCCCTAAACGGATGTAGTGTCATGGAATACAATGATTCAGGGACACGCGATTCATGGGAATGCCGATACATCCCTTTCCCTCTTTGATCAAATGCTGGCCAAAGGGATCATTCCTGATGTAGTCACTTTCATTGGTGTTCCTTCTGCATGTAGCCATAGGGGCCTGATTGAAGAAGGATGGAAACATTTCAATAGTATGAACTCAAAGTATGGGATTCTTCCTAGTGGGAAGCACTATGCTTGCATGGTAGATCTTCTTGGTCGTGGAGGACACTTTGAGGACATAAAACACTTCCTTATTCAGATGCCCCTACAACCCACTGCTAGCTTTTGGGGTGCTCTTCTTTCATCTTGTAACATTCTTGGAAATGTGCAGATGGCTGAATGTGCCACCAGTCATCTCCTAGAATTGCAGCCTGAGAATCCAGGGAATTATGTAATCTTATCTAATATATATGCTTCCGTGGGCAGATGGAAAGATGTTGACCGCATAAGGAAGTTAATGATTGATCGGGGTGTCAGGAAACAACCAGGGTGCAGTTGGATTGAGGTTGGGAACCATGTTCATGCATTCACTGTTGAGAATCTGTTGAACACAGCTATGGAGGAAGTAGTTAGAATGCTGCAAGATTTGGTGGGTGCTATGGTGGAAGAAGGGTATGCCCCGCTGACACAAGAAGGACATCTTGAATGATTTGGATTTAAAAAGCTGTCAAATTTAATGGAAGCATGGTTTGGATAAAGATCAGTTCCAGACTGCCAAATATGGAACCCTCCATATCTTGCCAAAGATTTGGGCTCAAATGCCCAATGAAGAAAGACTCAACGGCTAAGCTGATCTGAACAAGTTACAATTTTTGAAGATTTAAGGTAGAACAAAAACAGTCAAATTTACACATCAATTGTCAACACTAACAAACATTGTAATTTTCTAGATGAAGCACCCACTTCCCAAATGGTGGATCAGGCTCTCTGTTAGTATTCATAAATGAGAGATGGAAGCAACAGTTTGCAGAAACTTTGAGCTCTTGCTTCATATGTATCTGTTAGAATTCAAAAATGTTAACCAACTGTCTTCCTTACCGGCCTACTAAACTTGGGAGACCACAATTTAACAAAAAAAAGACCTTGGCAGACCATCAGAGGAATGGCTAAGAGGTTCTTGCAGAATATATATATATATATTATTCCTTTTGATATTTATGTCCACTGATCAATTTGTGTTTGTACCCATATATAAACATTAATAAAATTCTCCTTATTTCATTCTTCTATTCTTCTTTTTCTCCTTATTTCATTCTTCTCTAGGAACAAATTTTGATCGCATTGCCAATGAATTTTTTGCATTAGTTCAACAGTAATATACCACTAATGAGACCAAATAACTTGTGATGATTTAAGAGCAAGGATGAACACTACCGACTGTGCACATCAGGTTAGAAATGTTGGGCCTGGGCCTGTGCATCCTTTAGGATGGGTTTACCATCTTGATAGCTAGATGTTTATTGCTACTGTAAATCATATTTAAGTTTTAATATCATAGGGGTATATTGGTCAGTTTATATAAATTTTATTCCATTCCTATCATCATTCCAGCGTACCAAACACAGGAATCGGAATGGAAATCTCATTAATGGATTGATTCCTTTGTCTAACCAAACGTTGGAATGGGAATCACTATTCCAGCCTCCATTCCATTCCAGGCTCATTCCAACCTTCATTCCATTCCTCTCAGCAATCATTCCAGCGAACCAAACGCTACCTAATAAAATGGACACTTTATCTGATTTTTTAATACTTCGCCGGTTTGTTTACGAGGATTTGTTTTATTGGAATTATAAATTTGGGCCACCTAAAAGTTCTTGGATGACTTTGTCGAATTTTAACTTTTTTTGCATCTTACTAGAATTTGAAATGCTCCACTCGAGGAGAAGAAAGGCTTCGGAATCCTCAAGAGGACAACTTCCAAAGAATTTAAAATTTTATAGAATTCTTATTAAAGAGCAAGCTAGATCTATCATAAAATACATCTTTGATGTTATAAAATTAGTGCAAGTCGTCCCCAAAAGTTTCCCGGAGCTTCTAGGGAGCTGATTGTGACTGACCTGACAAATTGAGTGTCCAGTTTCATTCAACTTGGTCTAATATTTATCCATGGATGACAAAGATGTTGCTTTGAAGCATTGACCGAGAGTTCCCCCGAAAGGCCATCTATATTTGCTGGAAATGATCTTTTTCCTTACATGAATTAAGAAATTTTTTGGCAGATAATTGAGATTTTTATGTCCTATTAACATTTTCAGTTCCTTTATTGGAATTTACAAAATTCTTGTATGAAGAATTCCAAAAT
Organism: Sextonia rubra; assembly: GCA_037013555.1. NCBI lineage: Eukaryota > Viridiplantae > Streptophyta > Magnoliopsida > Laurales > Lauraceae > Sextonia > Sextonia rubra. The sequence goes on from JASUAD010000001.1 coordinate 133,078,854, forward strand.
CCTCAAACATAATAAAATTTTTGAATGATCCTGCACATCAAGAAATTCCACATAAAAGTAAAAGGGTTGAAATTTCTGAAATTTCAATTATCATTTTGAGACCTTTTGAAATGCATGTAAGGAAATATGACATTTGCAAGTACCAAGAGACAAATGATATCATATAGTGCCAAAGAATTTTCAACGTTGAAAATTCTTGTTAAATTTTATGTTATTGGGTTGTAAATGTTTTATGAAACTTTTGTCGATCTGTACTAAGAGTCATTTTTGCTTTTATATTTATTTATTAATAGGAAAATGGAGAACAGCTGGATTGATGAATACTTTCAAGTCACTAACGCGTGTTTGTGACAACATGACAGGAGAAGTAGCCGATGCTCCAAATCGTCAGCCCATTAATTCATTGACCTTCTTTTTCCAGCCGGACTGCTAAAAAAAAAAAAAAAAGCCTACATAAGTATTTTCTAAAGAGTTGATTCTTGAGAATGTTATACATGTTGTGTCTACGGTGGAGGCCATTAATTGAACATCTCAATAACCAGTCCATGGCCTTGCATATGCAGGTGCAATAAACTTAAAAATGACTCTGGAGCAGATTCGAGTAAGGAATTTGGCTATTGAGTTGGTTTAAGATTAGATATTTGCCTTCGAACGATCGTAGTTTAAATATTTTTCACAAAATCATACTAACAACATTGATGTGATATGTGCCGCTCTATGATATCACGCAAAAAATATATATATTTAAATTTTACGATCTAAGGGCAGGTAGGGGCAAAATCCCTTCGTATAATCACCCTTAACAGTAAATAACACTGAGAATAATAAGATTGGGAAGATAATTAGAGGATAATTTGTGAGTTGTTTACAGATGCATGAATTAAATTTTTATGTTTCTGATATTCTGTTTTCTGCTTCTAATTGAATCATGATCTCTGCCCAAGCATACTACAATTCACAAGAGTTATATATTTTGCTCTCCAACATAGTTACAATTCAATCTCCATTGAAGAAACTTAGTGAAATCCATACACATGACAAGAAGAAAATAGACTTCTGGAGTGAAAATTCAAAACTATTGATAAAAGAGTTTTAATCCTACGAGAAGTGTTTTCACACAGCTATTGTGATAACCTTTTATGGGGCTTACTTTTGGGTCTCATTTGAGGATAGAACCAGGGAGAATAAAAAAATCCATGCGGGATCATTCCAAATATTAAGTTTGGCACAAATTATATGTCCCTTACACCTTCATCCGTGGCCTACAAATTTAATCCATTCAAATTAGTGCATAGTCGATCCAACGGTCCAGTAAATTCAAATTTGACTGAAAGTTGAGGCGTGTGACTATCAAAGGAGTACCTATGTATTGTAAGATTTGGATTGGTCAATAGATGGGCCCTACCTACAATTTTCATAAAAAAGTGTGAAAACTAGTTCTCATAGAATTATTTGCCTTGATAAAAAGGTTATCAATAAAAACCGTGAAGATCTCATCTGCAGACGGAGTGTCTACAAGACTTCGGGTACCCAACATAGCTTCCTTCTATTGGACCCAAACATATTCTACTAAACTGATTCTACAAACAGCAGACGGCGAAAATACTCTCATGGTTTCACCTCTAATTCACTGAAAGCAGAGATGTAGCACTCTGATGTTCGAGATTGATGAATGGATGATCTTCTTCTGTCATGAACTCAATCCTCGGCTTGTTCTTCTGAGAACTAAAAAGCGGGTTTGATTCTGGCGAGGGATCTTCTTCATGGAGTTCCTCCAATAGAAGTTTCTTCATAGGAATGGGATTCAACTCCCAGCCATTCCTAGAACTCCCACCAGTCATGTTTTCTTTCAAAGGCTGCCTAACAATATCAGTATTGTTTCTGTGTAGCTGACCTTCGAAAGTACTTCCCTGTGGATTTGAATCTTCCAATTGACTGTCAGGTGCTGGATCTACAAATGTCATTTTAGGCTGTTCATTTCCACCGGTAGAATCTCTCTTTTTCAAGGATGGGATCACATATTCTTTGGGGCTGTGATCATCATAGTGAGAATTGCACCTTCCGAACGATTTGGCTGATGATTCTTTGGAATTCCCATCATCTGCTGAAGATGATGATCGCTGCGAGAAGCTCCCAAATCCTTCGATAACACGAGTAAGCTTGCGGGCCCGATGGCGCTCTTCTTTATATAGCTCTGCTTTCTCAAGCAGCTGCAATACCCTCTCAGATTTCTTTCTTACAGTTAGACCCCAGTTGAATCTGTATGAATTCTTCCAAAATAGTCAGTAGGATTCTGAGCTAGCTGAAACACACAAAATTATGAGATTTGCCTCCTATTCATTGTATTCATGATAGAGAGAATCAGTTCACAAAATCTAAAGGCAAGAAATTCAGAATCACAGATCTGCATACGGACCCTCTTTCATCAGTGTACTGAAAGCTTCCCAGCTGTCTTATAACATCTGTATCGCTCTGAAATTCTGTTGCAATGCTTTCTGGGCCATGTGTTAGAAGGTGTTCTAGCAGTATTAAAGCCTTGTATGATTCCCTCCAATACTTTCTATCATATCTGGCCAACCTGAAATACTAAAAAGAAATAAGAAAGAGCCATGTAGAACCATAAATCCATGCAGGAAGATGTTGGCCAAGTGGGTCTAGGCTAACTCGGTTCAGTATCTTGGGTAGTTTTCCTAATTGTATTAGAAATTTTCTATTTGTTAAATAGTAGTTTTTTAATAGGATTAGGATTTTCCTTTATCTAAAAATAAAGTTTTTGGGGATAAGAAAGTGATGATTATATATACCGATGTAATTTGTAACCTTAGACATATGCTAAGATTCCAAGGCAGTTGATTCATAGATTTGAGGAGAACCTAGTAGAAATTGATTTCCTATTGACGTAGGTATCTTTGCTGAATCATATAAATCTCTTATCTTCTTGTATACTTGATTGCTGATCTTGGTTGCTTATGCATACACACGTATAACGGTGGTGTCATATCTACAACAAGTGGTATCATAGCTTGACTAGTATCTACTAGAGCTTGAAGTTGCTGTGCGGAAGATCGACAGTTTAGATCTTAGAAGTTGAGATTAATCTCTGTTTTCTCGAATAGAGAAGAGATCGAATTTGTTTCGATCGCTGCTAGGCCACACAGTTCTAAAGATCGAAGAGTTTGGGTTCTATTTTCGTGTCACTAGTTGCAAAGAATTGTAAGGGATTCTTAGTGTAATTCTCTAGCAGGGGTTCTGAAATTCTCCGCAGTTGCAGAGCAGAACCTTGTTCAAGAAGACGCCACTACTGCCATCGTTGTTGCGCCGCATCACTCACCATCACCTCCATCATCACCAGTGTGCACCATCGGAGTCCCCTTGCCGCTGCCCGCCCCATCACTGTGGTCCGCTGCTCCTCACCAGGCTCGAGGAAGAAGTAGGGGCTATAAGGTTTCTAGTTGAATGAACTCGGGATAGAGGAAGGAGACAACCTAGCTGGGAGTTTTAACTTAGGCCAGGTCGGTGGGTTTTGGGTCAGGTTCTGACTTGACCTGTAGCAGCATAGCTAGCAGAAGACAAGTTAGGTTGGTTTCAGTTTTTGGTCAGTTTGACTTTTGACTTGAACCTGTTTACAAGAGCCAGCCCAGAGAATAGCAGCAGTCGTTGACGCAAGCGCAGCCATGTCAGCAGAATCCTACGGTCAAAACTGTTTATAGGGAATTAACAGCAGAATTTTTGTTTCTGTGATATCTTGATCATCCAACGTCCGATCGAAGATCTACGAACTCGTTTCAAGCAGATCTACACGTTGGTAGAAGAAGATTGACTGTTTGATAGTCAACGGAAGAGTTTGACCAATTACGATCGTAGAAAATTGTTTTTGTGATATCGGAGCAAGCTAGGGTCGGATTTCAGATCTGTTTCCTCCACCATGCTCATGATGATGAGATCTACAGCTTGGTATAGAAATTAAGGCAGCATTAATTGTTTTTTTTCCTGTTGTTTAATTTAATTAAGATGGAGAACAATACTATGAACACTACCATGATTAAGTTCAACCATTCTAATTGATTGATCTGGAAACTGAAGATGGAGGACATCCTCTATTACAAACAACTCTATGGTCCCATTGAGGAGGATAGCGCCTGACCAAAAGATATAAAAGATGCAGAATGGAACAAGATACATAAAAAGGATATTGGTCACATCAGATAGTGAGTTGATAACAGCACATTTCATCATATGTCTAATGAAACCAATGCACATACCTTTTGAAAAAAGGTAGAAGCAAGGTATGATAAAAAGACCATAGTGAACAAAACTTTTTTTATCAGAAAGCTTGTGAACTTAAAATTCAAGGATGGTGGTCAGATCGAAGATTACATCAATGAGTTCCAAACTGTAGTTAATTAGTTAACCATAATGAAGATGATCCTTGATGCTGAGTTGCAAACTTTATTGCTTTTGAGTTCTTTGCCAAATACATAGGAGACATTGGTTGTTTCCGTGAGCAACTTACTCCAGATGGTGTGTTGTCCATGAGTTAGGTTATTAGTAGTTTACAAAATGAAAAAACTAGAAGGAAATTTGTAAGGACAAATAATGCATAGGCTTTTGTTATTGAGAATAAGGGGCGGAATGAGAATAGAAGACCAAAAGGGGGTCGTGGCAAGTCTAGGGGTGGATCACAAACTGGAAAAATATCTATGAAATGCTTTTCCTGTGGCAAGATAGGCCATATCGGGAAAAATTGTTTTGCCTTGAAGGAACAAAAAGGATCCAATAATGAGAAAAAAAATGACAATAATAATACTACAGCTGCTTTGGGACAGGAAGTAGTAGTGCTCGCCAGCGATAATGATGAGTGTTTGAGTATTGCAGATGATCAAGTTGAGTATGTTGTTGACATGGCAGCATTCTCTCATGCTACTCCTTGTAGGAAGATATGTTCACAACGTACAAAGCAGGTGACTTTGGCATATGAAAATGAATAACACTAGTCATTCAGAGATTATTGGTATTAGTGATATCTGCATTAAAATTGATATTGATTACATAATAATGCTGAAAGATGTGCGACATATCCTAGATCTGCGGTTGAGTCAAAATTTTGGAACTGTATTGGATCATGCAGGTTATAAGAATTACTTTGGAAATAGCAGATAAAAACTCACTAGAGGGTCTCTTGTTATTACGAGAGGGAAAACATGTAATATGCTTTACAAAATACATGCGAAATTGTGTAAAGGTGTGTTGAATGTTGTTCAAGACAGTTCCTCTCCGAGTCTGTCGCATAAGAAACTTGGTCATATAAGTGAGAAAGTCCTGTAAATGTTGGCAAAGAAAGATTTAATTCCTTATTCCAAATGTATATCCCTTAACCCTTGTTATTATTGCTTGTTTCGCAAACAGCATAGGGTTGCTTTCTCTTATACATCAAAATTAAAATCTAATATATTAGATTTGGTATATTCTAATATTTATGGTCCCATGAAGGTAAAATCATTGGGAGGCAATAAGTTCTTTATCACATTTATCAATAGTGCATCCAGGAAAGTCTGGGTTTATGTATTGCAATCAAAGGAGCAAGTGTTCTAGCTTTTTCAACAATTTCATGTCATGGTTGAAAGAGAAATAGGTAAATCCTTGAAGTGTCTCCGCACAAAAAATGGAGGTAAGTACACATCCAACCAGTTTAGAAGCTATTACTTGAAGCATGGTATTCAACATGAAAAGACAATTCCTGGTATTTCATAGCATAATGGTGTAGTAGAGAGAATGACCATACTATTATTGAAAAGATGAGATATATGATGAAATTAGCATAGTTGCTTAAGTCATTTTGGGGTGAAGCTGTTCTGATTACCGGTTATCCGATTAATAGATTTCTCTCAATTCCTTTGAATTTTGATCTTCTAAAAAGAAGATGGACATGTAGAAATGCTTCCTCTTCCCTGTTCACACTTAAAGGTGTTTGGGTGTAAGGCATTTGTATATGTGCCAAAGGAGCAGCGTTCAAAGTTGAATGATAAGGCAGTGAGTTGCATCTTTTTTTGCTATAGTAGAGATGAGTTTGACTACATGTTATGGGATCTAGAGAAGAGAAGAATTATCAGAAGTACTGATATGGTTTTCCATGAAGATCAGTTCTTTGGAGATGTTAAGAAGATTGATAAGCCTTCTAAAATAGTTGATAGAGCAGTTGATCTCACACCGACTCCTTCACCGGTGCAGACTATAGGTGGAGAAGGTGGACAAAATGATCCAGATCGTGATGAGGCACATGGTTTGCCAGATGATGAGAGTATTAAGTAGGGAGAGCTACAGTCTCCTATGTTAGAAACCACGGAACCTCAAGCGAGGAGGTCAACAGGAGAGCATCAACCATCAACTAAGTATTTTGCATCCAAATATATTTTGTTTATTGATGAAGGGGAGCCAGGGAGCTTTTGAAAAGCAATGACTCATGATGATAAAGATGAGCAATGAAGGCTATGCAGGATGAGATGAGTTTTTTGAAGAAGAACAACACTTATGAGCTGGTGCAGCTTTCTAATAATAGGAATATTCTGAAAAACAAATGGGTGTTCATGCTAAAAAAGGATGATAATGGAAAATTGGTGAAGCACAAAGCACGGTTAGTGGTAAAAGGCTTCGCGCAGATAAAGGGTATCAACTTCAGTGATATTTTCTCTCCGGTTGTGAAGATAACTTATATCAGAGTTGTCTTGGGTTTAGCGCCATCATGGGCCTTGAACTTAAACAGATGGATGTGAAGATCATGTTTCTTCACGATGACTTGAAAGAAGAGACTTACATGACTCAACCAAAGGGATTTGAGGTAGAAGGAAAACAACAGATGATTTGTAAGTTGAAGAAGAGTCTCTATGGGCTAAAGCAAACACTAAGATTATGGTACAAGAAGTTTGATTAATTCATGTTGAGTCATGGGTACGAGAGGACAGCTGCAGATCACTATGTTTATATTCATCGATTTATCGATGGAGGTTCATCATTATTCTTTTGTATGTAGATGACATGCTAATAATTGAACAAGATAGCAAGTTGATTGGCAAGTTAAAAGAGAAGATGTTAAAATTATTTTACATGAAAGACTTGGGTCCCGCATAAATGATATTGGGTATGCAAATACGTTGTGATAGGAGTTTCAAACAGCTGTGGTTATCATAGGAGAAATATGTTGAATGAATACTCAAGCTGTTCAGCATGAAGAATGCTAAATCAGTTAGCATTCCTCTAGTCAGTCACTTCAAACTAAGTAAGAGCTTGTATCTAGCTACAAATGAAGAAAAGGAACTAATGGCATGTGTTCCTTATTCCTTTATTATGAGGAGTCTTATGTATGCTATGGTTTGCACATAGGCAAACATTGCGCATGCTGTGAGTTTAGTGAGTAGATTTCTATCTAACGCTGTAAAAGAGATTTCTATCAGACGTTGTAAAAGAGCATTGGAAAGCAGTGAAGTGGATCTTCAGGAATTTGAAAGGTACTTCCAAGTTGTGCTTGTGTTGGGAGGCTTAAAACTAGTGGTGGAAGGTTACACTAATGTTGATTTTGCAAGCGATCTTGATCATTGGTTATCAACTTTTGGTTATTTGTTTACTATCGTAGAAGGGCTATCTCATAGCAATCGAAGTTGCAGAAGTGTACAGCACAGTGTTCAACTGAAGCGGAATACATAGCTGATAATGAAGCAGAGAGAAATGCTTTGATTGAAGAGATTCCCTTAAGAATTAAGTTTAAAGCGAGAAAAATATGTAGTTTACTGTGATAGTCAATGTGCTATGAATTTTAGTAAGATATCATGGCCGTGTGAAGCATGTTGATGTCAAGTATCATTGGATTCACAAGGTGATCGAGAAAAACTTTATGAAGCTAAAAAATGTTTACACTGACAAGAATCCTTCGGACATGATGATAAAGATCGTGTCTAAGGGAAAGTTGGAGTTGTGTTCAGCGTTGGCAGGGTTGAACTCCTAGTAAAGGCTTCAGGGCGTCTTTCCCATGGTCTGGAGGGGGAGATTATTGGCAAAGTGGATCCAGATCAATTGAGTTCAGTGTCTTGAGTAGTTTTCTTAATTGTATTAAGAATTTCTTGGTTGTTAAACAGCAGTTTCTTAATAGACTTATGACTTTTCTTTATGTAAGAATAGAGTTCTTGCGGGATAAGGAAGTGATGATTATATATATTAATGTAATCTGTAACCTTAGACATATGTTGAGATTACAAGGCTGTAGATTTACAGATAGGAGGAAAACCTAATAGAAATTGGTTTTCCATGGACGTAGGCATCTTTGCCGAACTATATAAATCTCTTGTCTTCTGGTGTGGTTAATTGTTGATCTTGGTTGCTTGTACACATACGCGCACAACAGTGATATCATATCCACAACATAAGAGATATCAATAAATAAAAAGAATGAGCAGCCGGATACCTTTTATGTAGAATCCCTACAATTCTGCAATAGTCATCGATTTCAAAAGCAGCCCGTGATATCAAACCCATGGTTCTTGTGTCAGGCGCCCATGGATTCCCATTTGTTGCCTCTTCTGTTAGTCTTTAGAATCAGAAAAAAAAAACCCAATAGAAAATCAGGATCAAGATCAAAACCAAAATCAATCAAATATGGGTTTGTTTGTATCTAACCAAAAAAATCCAATAGAAAATCAGGATTAAGATCAAAACCAAAATCAATCAGATATGGATTTGTTTGTATCTAACCAAATGACGGTGTGAATTGAATTTTCTACTGCTGGTGCCAGTCGACAACAGCAAAAACCCATTTCAAAATCAAGATCAAAAGTCAACAGTGAATCCGACAGAGTGCCTTTTTATTGACCCAAACATCGGAGTGAATTGAATATGCTACTATCGGTGCCATCTCAAAATCACAAAAGCCCTGTACAAAATCATAGTAAAAAATCAAAACCGAACTCAATCAGATATGGGTGCCTTTGTAATGATCCAAATAGCAAAGTCAATTGAATTTTCTATTATAGGCGGCACCTCAGAACATCTAGCTATTATGCTATGATATTCAAACCACACCCTCAATTGATCCCTTTAAGATTTACAGCTCAAAATCAAAAGTCAAAGCTAAACCCAATTCCATATCAGCATATTTGTATATACCGAAAAAGCTTTTGAATTAAATTCTCTACTGTTGGTGGCAGCTCAAAACATCCATCTCTAATGCTAAAATATCCAAACAAACTACGACTTGGGTATATCCTAACACACCCTTAATTGGTCCAATCAATAATCACAGCTCAAAATCAAAACCAAGCCCAAATCTAATGCAGATATGTTCGGATGTACCCAAATAGCTAGGTTTGGAATTAAATTCTATACTATTGGTGTTATCTCAAAACATCCGTCTACTGTGCAAAAACATCGAAACCAACTTCAATTCAGGTACATCCAATCCAAGACTTACAGTTCTGTGGGCGTGACATCGGTGAGAGCCAACCGCGCGGTCTTTATCTTCTCTTTGAGAAAGAAGGAAGCTTGCTTCTTGAATTCATGGAGGAAAGGAGTGCCCATCTTGTTGTTTGGGATGATCGACATGCCTGCGATCCGATAAGAAGATAATTTTCAATTGTGGGTTCTGTTCTTTTGCGGAGACGGGGCGTAAGCAAGGACAAAACAGCTCAACTACTCCATTTATGGAACATATACCAACTGCTCTTGAAAGGGGTTGTTTTTGAAGATGTAAGGTGAAGAGGCCAAAGCTTAGAGAGAGAAAGGGATGGAGAAATAAATTTAATCGAAGGGAGAAAGAGGAGGTTGGACATGAGCGTGGAAATTCCAATGTGGTTTGGAAGGTACTTTTCGTCTTTGAGCAGTAATGTTAGAAAGAGGGAGAAGAGTCAACATCTGAATTCTGAAGGCTTTGATGGTGGTTTTGAATATTTGAAAAACGGTAACGGTATTTTTGTTATGAATGTGAGAAGCTGACGAGATCTTTTATTTTGTCGTGATATTTTGAGGCTTGGATAGGTGGGAAGGATGAAACGATGATGATGATTGTGGACTGGGTGGGTCTTACATGGTGGATTTTGAGGGCAGTTAGTGGACCCACTTTTTGGCTGGATCAATCAGAGCCCACAGCTGAAAACATGAGTCTGGGCCTAGATTTAGGATTGACTTCGATTGTAAGATTTTGGCCCACACACATGGTAAAAAAGCCCACAGAGTGGAAAGGCCATGTAAGAACCGCCTTAAAGGAGTCTTTCTTTATCCCAACTATATTTGAGTTGGCTATATTCATTTTGTTTCTCCATTTTGATTTATCTTAAGCAAAATTCTTGCATAGATTGCACTTATTCATAACTATCTATTTTAATTACTTCTTTGGCATACCATTTTTATTGGACTCTCACCACATATGTCTACATTCATCTTCAATGATTCATGAGTTTGGATCCTCCGAGCATCTCCCCAACGGTGAACGTCCGGTCATAGTCCATCGTATCATTGTTAGGCATATCCTCATATAATCCCAATTCATGATTAATGAGCAACTCTAGATGGAGCCCACCTATAATCAATCCAACCCACTCATTCTTACTTCGTAGACATTCCCACCTGCCCAAATTTTATTATGATTTGGGCCTATATCTAATAGTGGATTAATAAAAAAAAAATCAATCCCATGACTAAAGGGTTAAGATTGCCAATCGTATATAATACTTGATATTAGCTAAAAGGCCGAGAAAGGTATCAATCCTGTATAATACAGTGTGGAGATCTAGTGGTGGAAAAAAATTTTTTTAAAAATCCAGTAGTGGAAATAGGGAGATCAGGTGGGTCCCATCATTTCTGTCAATAGGGTGGCCTTTTTATCCTCTAACCATATATGGTTAGAGCGTCTTGATCGTCCTAGATTTTATGTTTGTCAACGTCAACATGGGGCTTGCTAGGATGAGCGGCACAGATCTATCCGAGGGTGGCTGATTTACGATTGCACTAAATAGTGTAGTGATTGGTAGGACTCGTTAAAATATCATGAAATATGGCGAGAAATCGTCAAATTGTTTCATACCGACTGGCACGGAGCGTTTAGTGCGGGTCCTAATTCCCGGCCAAGTTGCATAGGAGTGTGGAATTGGATACTTACGAGAAATTCTTCCCCACGATAGAAAATTAAAGTACACGTGGCAGGTTTATAAGGCCATGGGCGTTAAGATGGGTTAGTGGATTGATGATTTATTTAGAGGAATTAAAAATCATTTTTTTTCAGATAGGGGGTTACTTTAGGTTTAGGAGAGCAAATCGTAGTCTTAAGCCAACTAAGGTATCTGTTGAAATTAACTAAAAAATCAGATTGATATAATGCCATTGTTTGATTAGAGAAGGTGAATTGTTTCTACATCGATCATTCATTTCATGGCATAAAATTAAGTTACTAAAAAGGTCAAGTTCATATGATTTTAATTTATAACTAAATCATAAGCAACCATTGTGTTTAGAACAACCCAACATAGAACAGTTTTTGATCTCTTAATAAACAGAAAAGTGATTCTCTAAAAAATGGCTAGAGAGGATTAGACTCTCTTTGTCCAAATCCTTTTATTCCCCAAATTAGGGATGGCAACTGCTGAGGTCAATCCAAATATGCTCCAATTTGGGGTTGGTTTTGTCTTGGATTAGCCAGGGCAAAACATGGGTTTGTGGATTTAGAGGCAGATCGAGTTCTGAGTGAATTCAGGTTTTGAGTACCCCACAAATTCACATTTTGTTTATCGATAGTTTTGATATTTATAACTAAAATACGGGGCTTTTATGGCAAGAATCATCAAATATCTCTACACCTCCAAAAACATCATCAAATACAAGTAATGCCCCAAAACATCTTATAGCGGAGATTTTATATTTTTAGACCAAATTGCTTTTCAATTTATCTCTCGCAAGTTTGAAATGTGACACTCACGAGGTTGAGACATGAGTAGCAAGTTGAAGAGATAATACTTAATGGGTTGAAACAATGATCAAACCCGGTAGTCTGCAGTTTGAAACTCACATTGTGATCATTCCCAATCTGGCCACCCATATTTTGGTGGATAGTTGAACAAGAAGATTGGTGCATAGTTTTTTTCTGGTCCAAAAGTTGCCTTTAAATAAAGATTCCTTTAACATAACCGGCCAGATTATTTTCAGTCATAGTACGGATTTGTATGCTTTTAATTCTTTGAGTAATTATCATTTAAACAGTGTAGTGTAAGAATATTATAGTGCACTAAAGATAAATGAGGATATATTTTATAGATCTATTAACACATAAAATGCACAAGTTAAGTGAATCATGGAATATAACCAAATTAAGAAAGATAAATGAAATATTTAAGATAAAGGTTGATACACCTAAATTGAAGAAAGGTTAAAGAGTACTAATACCAAATTGTAAACCAACCAGAATGTAAATTTTGGTAGGTGGACTTGGGATTGGGTTGGTCAGTTATTATAGTATAGAAAGAATGTTTGATCAATTAGAGAAGATGTGAGGTTGATTTTAAGCAATCTCACGTGACACGCAGCAATCATTCACTTCTCGCACTCCTTGAGAAGCAATTTACATGCAATCCATGGAAATCAGGCATATGTGTTGTTCTTTAGTTTAATGGGACTCTTGAATCTTGATCATTCTTTAAAAAAAGATATTACATTTGCGAAAGAAATGTATATGAAATGAAAAAAAGGGGCAAATTATAACGCTATTAGCTTTGGTGCTGCCAATGCTTAGATCGTAGATCGACCTCTATGAGCAAAGTTGTGGTCTAATTGGTCCTTGATTATTTTTATCCCCAGATTGCTAGATCTTAAATAATGGTGCTTATAAGCTGAACCGTCTAGGCCCTAACCATCTAGCCCACATTGGCCTGGATTCAGCACTGATTATGGTGGACTTTAATTATTTCTCGGGTCATAAAATGGAGTCAACGCCGGATCCTTTAGGCAACTAGAAAAATGGTGGATCCATTTACAAATTCACTGTGAGGTTTGGCGTTTGTCATTGATACCTGATAATCATGTAGGGTATCAAAACCGTTCCATTGTGGGCCACCAAATCAACACGCAAGGGCCATATCCATCTCTGTTTCTCTCCTATTAATATCCATCTGCCAATCATGCTCTATACATGCAACATCAATTACCGTTGATAATGAACCGAGACGACCAAATCAGCGGTCAGAAAAGCCCCAATGACAACCTTACAGGACCTTACTTGATACGCCACGTTTAAGGGATCATATACAATGACACAATCCAAGAGTCCATTCCATTTTTTTTTATAGTCGTCAACATCATATTACAGGGATGCGACTTGCGAGCAAACGTCCTTTGTGTTTTTTTCTTCATCTTCCTTAAATAGAATATGATAGCTGCAGAATTAGTCTGTGTGCATGCTTTGAGTGAAAGAAAAAGAGTACTTAAATTTCATCACAGTAAACAACAAAACTATGGACCCCCCAGTTAGGCCAGCCCACCTGGGCTTTCGGTTTCTATCGGTCTGTCGCCAAAAAAGGCCAAAGTTATTGATCCAGGCCCGACCAGAGCACGAAAATTTGAGGTCCAAAGTGGGCTGGACTGGCCCATGACCACCACTATAACTCTGTTCCTAAGACTGCATTCTGTACAATGCTGGTGCCGTAAAATGTTGGTATCATGACCTTGTCTCTTTGAGTAGTTGTAGCCGACCGCAACGTATCTGGGTGTCTCTGTGGGGTCCAATTACAATTCATCAACGTGGACAGTGGGATTGAATTGAAATTGAAAGGTTTTGCTGTAGTTAATTTAGTTGACAGTCTTGCTTGTTTGAAAATGATAGAAATCAATTATCAGAGTCAAGTTTTTTAGCTATTTTTTTATTGTTATACTCTTTATAGGGTTTTAATCCTATAAAAAGTGTTTTTACACATCTACTGTGAGAATTTTTTATGGGGTTCAGGGGATGAGATTAGGGGGGATGGAAAAATTTATTTGAGTCCACCCTACATATCAAGTTTAACCCCAATCACATGTTCCTAGTCCTTTCATCCGTGGCCCATAAATCCAATCCATTTGGATTGGTGCACCATCGATTTAACAATCTAATAAATTCGAATTTGACCGTAACTTGGGGGGTGTGACTATCGGGGGGTTCCTTTGTATTGTAAGATTTTGATTGGGTGATATATAGGCCTCACTTATACTTTTCACAAAATAGTGATAAGAAACTAGTTTTCATAGGATTATTTCCCCTCTTTATATGCCATTTGACAGCTCCTAGTTTCAACAAATTTTATACATTCAAAGTTCTTGAGAATTTCAACTCTTGTTGAACTAGAATGACAGTGATGAATGAGAAAGAAGGTATGGTCCTATATAAGGTCCCCTGTGATGTAGGAAATTGCAGGAAGTTTATACTTTTTCGAATTCAATTCTTACAAAGAAATCAGCCCTTTGGATACATTATGTAACATCATTTGTGTGGAAATATTGTAGAGAGGTTTTTTAGTGAGGTATATATTTTTTTAGGAAAAATTGTATAAATTAATTGATTTTCCATAATTCTGAAAAAAGTTGTCCCTGATATGTTGTAGGGGTTGGGGCTGAGGCTTTTGGCTTGAATGGGGAAAGAGTTCGAAAGATACTACACAAATAGCCCTTTTAGTATATTTCTCTCTGCATTTTGGTGGTATTAATGAGCACTAGGGTACTTAGAGGGAAACTGGACATCCAATCTTTGGGTTGATTGAAATTCTGATCTCCGTCCACATCTGAAATAATAATAGAAATTGGATATAAACCTAACAAAAATTCTAATACGGTTTAGACAAGGGGTGGAACTAGTGTGAAAAAAATTTATATAGAAAACCCAGGTCATTAAGGCCCTATAAGGCCCCTTTGACCCACCCGATCTTTCAATCCAGTTGACATAACGCAACCCCCCCCCCCCCCCCCTTCACAAACTCTTATTTTCTTTCTTTTTCTTCATTCCTCTACTCATTTCCTCTTTTCCCTTCTCCTTCCACCTCACGGCAAGCCACCCCCCAAGCCACCAACCATTGGTCTTCCTCCAGCATCTTCTTTCTTGAGTCATTATCATCCCGTGAACACTATTTTCCCAACTTCTCCCTCTTCCTTTAGGTTTAGGTAAGCTCCCAACTCCTCCATAGTTAGTTCTTTTGGGCTTTTAGATTAATAATAGTTTAGAGGTGTTCCTTAAAGTCTTCTCTCTCATTTTATAAGTGGGTTTGGCTCAGCTTCGAGTTTTTTTTCCATTTGAGCACCATAGGTTTAGTCTTAAGCCAGCACTTCTCCTCATTTCAATTTTCTCTCATCATAATTCATAAGGCAAGTGGATGACATTTTCATTGTTAAGATATTAATTTAATCTTGATTTTAGCTTTTTAATATACTTAAGAATTGATTTTTTTTACCCATTTTAATGGAAATGCATACTATGATTAGGTTGATGGTGTTTAATTATGTGTAATGGATGATGATGGAAGTGTTGGGTTTTGTCTTGTATTTCGGTTTTGGCGAATCAGTCATCTGGTTTAACCAGAACTGAGGTTCAAGGTTAGAAATGTTTTAGTTATTTTGTATGGGTTCTCTTGTTGGTCAAGAAAGCAGGAATTATATATATTGATATACTGTAACCCTAGATCTTAGGGGATTGAAATGAGATCATGATAGATGAGTTCTCTCCTCTGTGGAAATAGGTAAAGTTGCCGAACCATGTAAAATTGATGTGTTTATGTGTATGATTGCTTGATGGTGTGATTGCGTATTCATCGTGATTGATTCATCGTTCGCGGGCAATTTCCATTGCACCACTTTTCTCAATAGGAAGGATGGGTTGTGTTGTGATTCATTTGAATGGAAAGGGAGCTGAGAATGGATATTTGTGTTCAATTTTATAGAAGAATGAAGTCTGGTTATGTTAAGAATGGAGATCATTCTAATTGCGAAGAGCAAACGGTTTTCTTGTCCAAAGCATTAGTATGACCATGTGATTGAGTATGTGATTGTGAAGAGCAAACAATTTTTGTGCCTAAATCATGTGTTTTGATTTCTCAAATATTTTCAATATTTGTGTGATAACTGTATTAGATAGTAAAAGAAAAAAAACCTACTAAATTGTGAATCACTAATTTTTATCATAGTTGTTAAAATGCGCATGTTAATTTTTATTTAATTTTTAGATAGGAAAGATAATTTCAATTGATGCATATCTCAAGAGAAAAAATGAAAAAAAATCAAAAGTTGATTCATTATTACTAACCTCTGACGTTACTACTCCAAATATGCCAACTCCAATGTTGATACTTCAGATTTTTCAACCTCCTCCAACGTTGAGATTTCAATTTCTAAAAATCAACCAACAAAATCTCAAAGAATTGAAATGAATGAAGTTGATATTAGTACTTTGGAGCGTGATCTAGAATTGCATCCACATTTATATGATTATAAAGTTAATCAACGTGATGAAATTTGATGAACTTACATTAAGATTGGCCAGTACAGGCCTTCACTTTCAATCTATCCCAAATCTAGGTCAACAACTCATACTCAGAGCTTTCATATTCATGGTTCGATCTATTTCCTTCGTGGCTGGAATATTCCCCCATCAAAGATGCAACCTTTTATCTACCATGTTATCTCTTCAATAAGCCATTTGTGAATTTTGGGAATAACACATTTATCGTTTATGGATTTCAAAATTGGAAGAAAGTTAAATGAAAAGAATTGTGCTTTCGTTAATCATGTAGGAAGAGATCCTAGCTCTTTTCATAAAGTTACCGAGAGGAAATGTGAAGATTTGATGAATCGAGGTCAATGTGCAAAAAGTGATAGAGTATTTCACTTCTAAATTAATTACGAGCAATCGGCCATGAATAAAGGCCTCAATTGATATACTTCATTGGCTTGTTCTTCAAGGTGTTGCATTTAGAGGCCACGATGAAAGTCATGAATCACTCGATTGTGGAAATTATCTTAAAATGTCAGCTTTGTTGGGTTCGTATAATGAAAAGGTTGGGGAAGTTTCATTAGACAAAGCTTCAAAAAAGGAGGTCGTGCTCGTCATCAACAAAATGAGTTTACTGCCGAGCATCATTATCGAATAGATGTTTTTTATGATGCATTTGATTCTCAATTGCAAGAATAAAATTGTCGATTTAGTGTGCATGTAGTGGAGTTGCTTACTTTTAACTCAACTTTGGACCCACTCTAGGAGTATGAACCTTTTAGACCCTTATCATTTCTAAGATTTTTGGATTTGGGTTTGAATCCATACAAGTCCAATCTTATGTTTTGAATTTGGAGTTAAATAAACCCCAAGTAGTTATACACATGGGTGACTGATCAAAAATTGACAATCACCAACACACTCATAGTTGAGTGGTGTCAGCACATAGCTAAACTTAGCAAAACAAGAACACTTAGTAGATCCATATCACTTACGTGCTTAGGGATTGCTCCAAGTTTAAAGTATCACATCCTGACCCATAGCTAAACTTAATGAAACCAAAACACTTTAAGTGGTCACAATAAGGACGTGAAATGAATGATCAAAATAAGAACTTCATATTTCATTTTTCTAAACACATCTCTATCATCGCTCTAAATTTGATGACTAACATATAATAAACCTAATTTCGCAAATTGTTAGTCACCAAGCCCTAATTTCATGGATGGTTAGTCACCAAGCACTATGATATTAGTTGTCTTATTAAAAGAAGAAAAAAATCTTGGCTATGGTCCCATTAATCCTACCAATATGATATTCATTTAGGGCCCCTCTTTATTGAGCACCTATGCTCACAAAAAGGGGAACCAGTTTTTGCTAGCTCCACTTGGGAATGGGACCAATAGGGGTGGAGGTTCCTACTCAGCTATATGTGGTGACACAAACTTGCATCATTATATTAATCACTTGATCAATAGGCTGACAAGCTTTCACTGTCCAAAACGAGTGCATAGTTGATTTGACGGTCTATCTCATTTGAATAGGTGATAAATCCGGGACACGACACTAACATAGGGGCCCCTTGTATTATGGTCCACTCAGATAGATCATAATGTGAATCCCACTAAGTATTTAGGCATGCTGCGCTCACCTTATTGCGAGTATCGGTAGTTGGCAGAAGTTTTTCCTTTCATTTGCTAAAAACTTAAATTCATCAAATCTTGATGCTCTCTTTTAAAGTCATGCAATGATTTGTTAGAAGATTGTGGATAATGTTTGTTTTTAAGTGACATTGGGCTAGTCTCATCCTCTAAATTATATGGCTTAGAGAATTCTTTAGTTATAGGAATAAAATTCCACAAGAGGACACACTTAATAAAAATCTGATCCACTCAATATGATTACCCTCATATTGCATGGGATGTCTTCAAATTTTATTTCAATAGGTGTTGGGTCCACCATTGACCATGTATGAATGCACAATTGTTAAATATGATTTAATAATGTATACGATTGTGTTCATCACATGATGGTCAATCTTATAGTGGGGCAAACAAATATTCGAGTGAAGTTTGGAGATGTCAAAAAACACCTAAGCCACTAAGATCTTCAATTGGTGGGCCCACAAATTCCAGTTCTTAACTTCAATTTTAGGTGAGAATACTCAAGAGGATCTGAAATCACCACGAATGGCATGTAGTTAGCATCCATCCATTTGAAAAAATTAAAAGTAAAAAGACTAAAATATGGAAAATATTTTCTTACTCACTATTCTCACGAGTCGAGAGCCCGCCTCTATCATTCACCATTCATTAGATGCCACATTTTTTAAAGTAAGTTAAAGTTTAAACTCCGCTATTTGGCAAGTTAGACCCCACAAATTCTATGCCACTTATCACGAGGAGTGATTCCATCCGTTGGCGTATGAGATGCATCCAATATTCCGAAACACTCTCCAATAAATCAGAGTCGCCCACGGCCACAACAAGACCCTACATGGAAATCTCATCAACACAACGGATAGCAGCGGTCAGATCTCCACCACTCATTAGGTGGGCCCTTTGTCACACTCACACCTATATAAGCCCGATCTCCCCTTCGCCAAACCTACTCCGCGTTTCCATTTTCCTCGTAAAAAGGAAACTTTTGAAACCCCAACGTTCTCTTTCTCAGGTTTGGCAATTTCTATTTTCTACTGTTGCTTGTTTTACACCTCTGCACTCTCTCTCTCTCTCTCTCTCTCTCTCTCTCTCTCACACACACACACACACACACTCTCTCTCTCTCTCTCTCTCTCTCTCTCTCTCTCTCTCTCTCTATATGTATATATATATCCGTCTCTCTCTCTCCAGCCATGCTCGTACCTTTCCCTTCATCTAATAACATGGATTCTGAAATTCTCGGATGCCAGTTTCTTCACCAACTTCAACAAGAAAAGAAGTGTGAAAAGAAGGAAGAAAGTTTTCAACCTAAAGCTTATCAAGACCACGGAATTCATAAAAAAGATGACCAGAAGTTCGAAGTTGAAGACAATGATGGGTTTAGAACACCACCCTCAATGAAGCACAGAATACCTGCAAATCCAAAGACCCCACCAGCACCTATGAAACCCAGACGAGCGCCAATGCAGAAAGAAGAAACAGAAGTGTGTGGATGTGTATCGCAAGAGATAGAATCCATATGAAGACCAGTTTCTTGCAATGTCCAATTTCTGAATCAAGAATGCAAGAAAGGGTGATATCAGTCTTCTTTTTTTTCACAGACGATGAAATGGAGTTATAGAATCAACATGGCAAGAAAGGGTGATATCAGTTATTATGATTATTTTTTTAATCTTCTTCTTCCTCTGTACTTGTGCCTTGGTTTTTTATTTGTCAAATATGTAATTAGGTTTCTCTTTGCATCAATGGATAGTGTGCTCTTATATGGTGTGGAATTCCTCGAGTGAATTTAAATTCTTGGTGGTTGTGTTGTCACACCCCCAAAACTGGGCCGGATCCAAACCCGGTTCCAGCGGTGTGAGAATTGATGCTAATTAAAATTTTTCTAAACATAAATAGCACGGGCCCCAATTCCGGGTGGATCGAAGTCCTTCGTGAGGCTATGCTTGGTGATCAAGCAACCATAATCACACGCGGAACTAAAATCCATACTCATCGCAGACGGATATCACGTAACAACCATGTAACAAATCTCATTAATAATAAAATCAATGTCAAGTGCTTTGAAGCATAACAATTAAAGTTATAATTTCAAACAAATAAATTTAATTAAATAAACTAATGGCCCAAAAATAGCCTTATTACATAACCTAAAGTTTTCGAACTCTGCACCGCACTAGGACACCTCAGATGATGTCATCGGTGCGCCACTCAACAACTCCGCCACCTAGCGGAATTTCCTGCGTAGCCTGACCCTCTGGTTCGGCCCCTGAAACGGAACCTAGACACCAAAAGTAGTGGGTCAGATTGACATAATCTGGCAAGAGGGTAAGCTGCTACAATGGATTAATCAACTAAATTAAATAATGTATTCATTATGAACCAAAATAAATCAGATGCAAACCCCAATGGCATGAATGCACAGAAACGGGTATCCCCGCAGATAAATATGCAGAAAAGGTTAATCCCGCATACAGATAACAGAAACGGGTAATCCCGCAGATAATAACAGAAATGGGTAATCCCGCAAATAATAACAGAAATGGGTAATCCCGCAGATAACAACAGAAGGCACAGCTGTATACTATTATCCACAGTATACGCTAACCCGATGGCGTACGTCCACCTATGAACTGCAGTCGGTCAGATACATATATACAAATATACTTATTTACAAATACATACGTATATCGATGCAGAATGAACCATGATATGAAATCCTCAATCCTAACATTCAATCCAATACCATTTTGAGTATTTAGAGCACTTAAATTTGAAAGTGTATTATGAACGTGTGTCAATTCAAATTATTGAGGGTAAGCACTAATCCACCAACGGTCAAGTTAGACAAATATGCACATGAGAACTAACTCTCTATCACAATGGAAATATGAGTCCACGATGCCGATATACTACTTTTGGTGCCTATCATGTGCTGCATCCCGAACCTCACATTCCCATTCTGCATCTAGTCTAATTTTCATGTGAACATTCAACTAACATTCCTAAAAGACATAATTCATCTAATCCAATTATATATAATTAGTGTGTTTTACAAATTAGGTAAAAGATGTTCAATTTCTGAATCCAAAGTTAAATCAAGTTACGTTCAAAAGGGGAAAGAAAATAATTAATTCCTTAATTAAGTTTATAAATAATCCAAAATACATTTCTAATAACATCAAATTAAAATTAATTTAATAAAACCTAGTCTTCATTAAAATACTAAACCATTTATCAAAACTTAACCCTTTAATCCTTTATAAGAATATCCTAACATAATTATTTATTTAGTAATATTATGTACAAATATATATATTTAATAATATATATATTTTTTTAAAGAATGGGCTGACGGGCCTAGACCCGACCCGGGCCCAGGCCAGCCAGGCCCGGCCTGCTGCCAGCCAGGCCAGGCCAGACCCGCCAGGCCGGCCCGGACCTGCCAGGCCCGCTGCCCAGCAGCAGCTGCTGCCAGGCGGCAGCTGCTGCCTGGGCGGTGGCTAAAAAAAAATTTTTTTTTTTTTTGAAACAAAACAAAATCACAAATCCTACTTATAAGTTTGGAAGAAAATCAAACCACACCTGTTACCCCCAAGAGCCATTAATCCAAACAAGAAGAAGTCATGGCAAAAAAGTGTGTTAATCAACAAGCAACTAAGATATATTACAAGAACCAAAAACCATTGTTTTAGCTATCCACTTGCATGGATCTTGAAGCCAAAATAGATCTAAAGATCAAAGCTTGGAAGAGCCCACCTTGGTTTCCCCCTTAGAGAGCCTCTAGGGTTTTGGTTGAAGAAGAAAAGAAGAGGGTTGGAGAATGGGGAAAAACCCTAAGAATAAAGTTTATATAAAAGAGGGGGTTTTTCTAAATTACAAAGAAGGGCCTCCTGCTTTCTAGTGGGTTTTAAGAAATTTCAAAAAAAGTCCTCTGGCCCAAAAAGGGTCCATTAACTCAAGCCCAAATGTGTTAAACCGATCTATTGACCATCTTAACCCAACTCAAACCCGACAAACCGGTATGACCCAATATAAAAATTCAGGACTTGATACCTCACCCCACTTAAAGGACATTTGGTCCTCCAAATGATTAACATACCTTAGGAAAAAAAGGTGCGGATACTGACATTGCACTTGCAACGGCTCATATTGCAACACGTGTGAATGGTCTGCTATATACTTCCTCAACATAACAACATGGAAGGTGTTATGAACACCTGACAGCTCTGGTGGCAATGCTAACCGATAAGCCACGTCATTAACTTTACTGATAATCTAGAATGGTCTCACATATCTTCCGAAGAGTTTTCCTTTTTGCCCAAACCGTAAAGTACCACGTGTAGGTAATACCTTCAAAAATACATGGTCACCAATCTCAAACTTTAACTCTCCCTCTTTTATCGGCATAACTCTTTTGACGACTACGGGCAACCTTCAACCTTTCCCGAATCTATCTTATCTTGTCACTAGACTCTCCAACCACAGACGGTCCATGAAAACCACGAGCTCCAAAATTCGACCAAAATATAGGGGTTCGACATCTCCTTTCGTACAAAGCTTCAAAAGGTGCCATGCCAATGCTAGAGTGGTAACTGTTGTTGTACGCGAATTCACATAGAGCCGAACTTTCATCCCAACTAGTCTTGAAATCCAAGACACATGCCCTTAGCATATCCTTCAATGTTTGGTTTGTCCGCTCTGTTTGTCCATCTGTTTGGGGATGATAGGCTGTGCTTAAACTCAGTTTGGTTCCTAAGGCTTCCCGCAGTGATACCTAAAACCTAGATACGAACTTACTATCCTAGTCAGAGATAATAGAAACTAGTACTCCATGCAATCTCACCACTTCCTTAATATAAAACTCTGTAATTTTCTCCATTCCTTGACTAGTCTTGAATGGTACACAGTGGGCCGACTTAGTCAAACGGTCCACTATCACCCAAATAGCATCAAATCCCTTTCTAGTATGAGGCAATCCAGACACGAAGTCCATAGTAACGTGCTCCCACTTCCACTGAGGAATCTCCAACTGATGCAAAAGACCCGGGGGTCTCCTATAATCTGCTTTAATCTGCTGGCAGACCAAACATTTTCCAACAAATTCTGCAATATCCTTTTTCATATTCTTCCACCAATAGTGATCCTTCAAATCGTGATACATCTTGGTACTGCCTGGATGAATAGTATACCGAGTATAGTGTGCCTTGACCATGATTTCATCCTTCAATTCTGGGAAATCGGGCACACAAATTCTGCCTTTATAATGTATAATATTATCTTCCAACTTAAAATTGGGCGTCTCTTCCATGTGATCTTTAATTCTTGTTATCTCGGGGTCTAATAATTGGTATTCTCTAATCCTTGGAATTAATTCGGTTTCTCACGGAAATATACTAGCTAACACTGCCTGTTCATTAACAGGTCAAAAATACACATCCATATCTTCTAATCATCGAATCCAGAAGCATTCTGCAATTAATCCTCCTGTGAACGCTGCTTTTCTACTTAGAGCATCTGCCACTACATTAGCTTTTCCTGGATGGTACTTCAACCCGAAATCGGAATTCCTCATATACTCCATCCATCTCTTTTGTCTCATATTCAAATCACCCCGTGTGAAGAGATACTGAAGGCTTTTATGGTCTGAATGTACTTCAAAAATGGCTCCGTAAAGGTAATGTCTCCACATCTTCAAAGCAAAGACCACTGCTGCTAGCTCCAAGTTATAAGTTGCATACTTTCGTTTATGTTCCTTCAACTGTCGAGACCCATACGCTGCTACCTTCGAATGTTGCATGAGAACACAACCAAGTCCAACTCCAGATGCATCAGTGTAAATCACAAAACCATCATCACTAGCAGGTAAGGTCAAAATAGGGGCTATGGTCAACCTTCTTTTCAACTCCTGAAAACTTTGTTCACAATCCTCATTCCACACAAAAGGAACTCCCTTACGAGTCAATCTCGATAATGGGGCTGCTATTGCGGAAAATCCTTCCACGAATCTACGATAATAACCAGCGAGGCCTAGGAAACTTCGGGTCTCCGACACTGTTTTTGGTCTATCCCACTTTACAACTGCTTCAATCTTCGCTGGGTCCACTGCTAAACCTTCCTTAGAGATGATGTGACCAAGAAATCCTACCTATTCCAACTAAAATTCACATTTACTTGACTTAGCATACAATTGGTGTTCCCTCAATAATTGTAATGACGTATGAAGATGTTAAGCATGCTCTTCCCGACTCTTCGGATATACAAGTACATCATCAATGAATACCACCACAAACTTATCCAAGTACTGTGCAAAAACCCTATTCATCATAGCCATAAAAGCTGCTGGAGCGTTCGTCAACCCAAACGACATCACCAAAAATTCGTAGTGACCATATCTAGTTCTAAATGCAGTTTTTGGAATATCTTGATCTCGTGCCCTCAACTGATGATATCCTGACCTCAGATCAATCTTAGAAAAATATTGAGCACCTTGCAATTGATTAAACAATTCATTGATTCGTGGTAGAGGGTACTTATTCTTGATTGTCACTTGATTTAGTTGTTTATAATCAATGCACATTCTCATAGAACCATCCTTTTTCTTCACAAATAACACTGGAGCCCCCCAATGAGAAACACTTGGTCTAATAAAGCCCTTGTTTAACAACTCGTGTAATTCCTCTTTGAGTTCTTTTAACTCTGCTGGGGCCATTCTATAAGGGCTTTCGAGATCTGAGCTATGGTCGACACAAGCTCAATTGCTGAGCCAATCTCACGGATCGGTGGTAATCCAGGAATCTCATCAAGAAAAACATCGAGAAACTTAGATACCTCTGGTATCTCCTCCACCGCTTTAGTCTGTTTATCCTCCGTGATAAACGCTATATACCCCTCAGAACTTTTCATCAACAACTTTATAGCCTTAATAATTGAAATCATACGAATAACAACCTTCTTCTTTGATCTCACAATTGCATCTTGTGTCATCATCAACTATAACTTAACTATCTTCTGTCTCCAACACTTAGTTGTAGGGTGATTATTGCCACAAATACCACAAGACTCCCTCTTTTGCTTATTAAATTGGTACTGTGAAACCGAAGACGAAGTAACTTTATGCTTGACTTGGCTTGTAGGGGTCATGCGTCCAATCACCTCCTTGGCCCAATATGCCTTATCCGAAAAATGCCTGGTAAGTATTTAGAACTTGTGACTTGGTATGAAGTAGTATATCTGGTCGAAGGCCATCGAGAAATCGTCGAATCCTCTTGCTTTCTAGAGTGATGAAGGTTGGTGCGAAACGAGTGAGACGAATAAACTGCAGCTCATACTCCCGAACAGACGGATTCCCTTGCTTCAATCTATCAAACTCTATTCGCTTCTAAATGCGAACATGCTTCGGTACGTACCTCTTGGGAAACAGATTACGAAAAGTAGTCCAGGCCACCTTTTTGGTAATCCCCTATATATTAGCGACTAAACGACCAAAAATGCGAAAGTAACGGGCTCCTGTAACATCTAAACATTTGCTAAAGTACGGATACGATTATGAATGCTAAAAACCCCCAACGTTCCCACTTAACGTTTTTAATCCTCACATTGGACCTACGTTCTAGCATCTTTTAGAACTTCTAGAACTTGACCGGCTCTGATACCATCTGTCACACCCCCAAAACTGGGCCGGATCCAAACCCGGTTCCAGGGGTGTGAGAATTGGGGCTAATTAAAATTTTTCTAAACATAAACAGCACGGGCCCCAATTCCGGGTGGATCGAAGTCCTTCGTGAGGCTATGCTTGGTGATCAAGCAACCATAATCACACGCGGAACTAAAATCCATACTCATCGCAGATGGATATCACGTAACAACCATGTAACAAATCTCATTAATAATAAAATCAATGTCAAGTGCTTTGAAGCATAACAATTAAAGTTATAATTTCAAACAAATAAATTTAATTAAATAAACTAATGGCCCAAAAATAGCCTTATTACATAACCTAAAGTTTTCGAACTCTGCACCGCACTAGGACACCTCAGATGATGTCATCGGTGCGCCACTCAACAACTCCGCCACCTGGCGGAATTTCCTGCGTAGCCTGACCCTCTGGTTCGGCCCCTGAAACGGAACCTAGACACCAAAAGTAGTGGGTCAGATTGACATAATCTGGCAAGAGGGTAAGCTGCTACAATGGATTAATCAACTGAATTAAATAATGTATTCATTATGAACCAAAATAAATCAGATGCAAACCCCAATGGCATGAATGCACAGAAACGGGTATTCCTGCAGATACATATGCAGAAACGGGTAATCCCGCATACAGATAACAGAAACGGGTAATCCCGCAGATAATAACAGAAACGGGTAATCCCGCAGATAATAACAGAAACGGGTAATCCCGCAAATAATAACAGAAATGGGTAATCCCGCAGATAATAACAGAAGGCACAGCTGTATACTATTATCCACAGTATACGCTGACCCAATGGCGTACGTCCACGTATGAACTGCAGTCGGTCAGATACATATATACAAATATACTTATTTACAAATACATACGTATATCGATGCAGAATGAACCATGATATGAAACCCTCAATCCTAACATTCAATCCAATACCATTTTGAGTATTTAGAGTACTTAAATTTGAAAGTGTATTATGAATGTGTGTCAATTCAAATTATTGAGGGTAAGCACTAATCCACCAACGGTCAAGTTAGACAAATATGCACATGAGAACTAACTCTCTATCACAATGGAAATATGAGTCCACGATGCCGATATACTACTTTTGGTGCCTATCATGTGCTGCATCCCGAACCTCACATTCCCATTCTGCATCTAATCTAATTTTCATGTGAACATTCAACTAACATTCCTAAAAGACATAATTCATCTAATCCAATTATATATAATTAGTGTGTTTTACAAATTAGGTAAAAGATGTTCAATTTCTGAATCCAAAGTTAAATCAAGTTACGTTCAAAAGGGGAAAGAAAATAATTAATTCCTTAATTAAGTTTATAAATAATCCAAAATACATTTCTAATAACATCAAATTAAAATTAATTTAATAAAACCTAGTCTTCATTAAAATACTAAACCATTAATCAAAACTTAACCCTTTTGATCCTTTATAAGAATATCCTAACATAATTATTTATTTAGTAATATTATGTACAAATATATATATTTAATAATATATATATTTTTTTTTGAAAGAATGGGCTGACGGGCCCAGACCCGACCCGGGCCCAGGCCAGCCAGGCCGGGCCTGCTGCCAGCCAGGCCGGGCCAGACCCGCCAGGCCGGCCCGGACCTGCCAGGCCCGCTGCCCAGCAGCAGCTGCTGCCTGGGCCGCTGCCTGGGCGGTGGCTAAAAAAAATTTTTTTTTTTTTGAAACAAAACAAAATCACAAATCCTACTTATAAGTTTGGAAGAAAATCAAACCACACCTGTTACCCCCAAGAGCCATTAATCCAAACAAGAAGAAGTCATGGCAAAAAAGTGTGTTAATCAACAAGCAACTAAGATATATTACAAGAACCAAAAACCATTGTTTTAGCTATCCACTTGCCTGGATCTTGAAGCCAAAATAGATCTGAAGATCAAAGCTTGGAAGAGCCCACCTTGGTTTCCCCCTTAGAGAGCCTCTAGGGTTTTGGTTGAAGAAGAAAAGAAGAGGGTTGGGGAATGGGGAAAAACCCTAAGAATAGAGTTTATATAAAAGAGGGGGTTTTTCTAAATTACAAAGAAGGGCCTCCTGCTTTCTAGTGGGTTTTAAGAAATTTCAAAAAAAGTCATCTGGCCCAAAAAGGGTCCATTAACTCAAGCCCAAATGTGTTAAACCGATCTATTGACCATCTTAACCCAACTCAAACCCGACAAACCAGTATGACCCAATATAAAAATTCAGGACTTGACATGTGTTTTCTTTTTCTATTCTGTTTTGGGGTGAAATCTTTGTTGGGTTCACTGAGGTAGAAAGACCCAACAAGATGCTCTTCTTCTTCCTTTTTTGTTTTCAAGATAAAAGCTACAGTTGAAACCAATTACAACTGGAAAATGGCAGTTCGTTTGTATTCTGCTTCATCCATCAGTGGGTCCATAATTGAAATTCCCAATCCCTAAAATTACTCTCCCACTTCTTTTCTGCACCATCATCTAAGTCATTATACCCACCATCAGATTATACTTTGGTAGGTCATCGGCATTGATTTTAAATGGATATGGAATTGCAAATATGAGACCCACTGATGGACAATTCCTGATGGGTTCTGTGCCCACTGAGATTGGAGAAGTCTCCCTGCAAAATCTTCTTCATTTTTCAAGGGAAAGGGGATATGGCTTCCATGAGACCCTTCCACACCAATGTTCCAGAGCCTTTCATGGCATCAGCATGACATATTAGTATTGCATTAAGTAAACTAATTAAATATTCTAAAAGTATGTTTTAAATTTAGAAAATAATAAAAAGTGATAATAGTTTCATTGTTAATGATGAGGGTTTAATTTTAAAAAAGGTTCAGAAAAGTTACATTTATGCCTCTAACATCAATCTTGAATTTAAATTTAGTTTGTTAAAATATTTCTCTAACTTTAGTTTTTATTAGATTTCCAAGAAATTATCGTAGTTTGAAGAATTCCTAGTTTGAAGAACTTTTAACTGTCGAGTAGTTGAATCACATAGTTTTTGTTGGGTTTTGTCTTATATTTCGATTTAACCAAATCGGTTGTTTGGTTTAGCTAGAACTGATGTTCATAGTTAAGGGTATTTTAGTCATTATATATGGATTTTCTTGTTGGCTAAGAAAGTGGAAACTATATATATTGATGGATTATATCCCTAAATCCGAGAGGATTAAGATGGGATTATGATAGATGAGTTCTCTCATTCATAGACGTAGGTAAAGTTGTTGAACCACTTAAAATTGCTGTGTTCATATGTGTAATTGCTTTATATTGTGATTTTGCTTGTATTCATTATAATTGATCCGTCGATCACGGGTAGTTATCAGTGTGCCGCTTTTACCAACAAGTGGTATTAGAGCGAGGTGAAGATCACTTGGATTGCGATTGACGGATCGAGACTCATCAGCGTAGAAGAAAAAGATTGGCGGATTGTGCCCAAATCCATCCTCCTTTGGCGGGAGCAAATTAAAAAAGAAGGGCTGTCCAAGCCTGTGAGGATAGATGAGTTCTGGTTGGCAAAAGACAACGGATGGTGAAGTCTCTATTGTGGAAAAGAGAATTAGTGGCTGGGTTTTGACTTGAAATTGTTGAAAAATAGAGAAGCAGAGGGCAGTAAGATGGGAGGGCACAATTCCCTCACATGAATTATGGTTGCTAAGAACTGTGGGCCCAGGGTGGATAAAGGGGAAGATCGTCAGATTCCCTAGACACCCCCATCGCCGCACGAAAAGAACAGCCACATGAAGCCATTCATCGCCACCGCCGGTCTCTTCACCATTGCAGTAAAGGATGCCACGGCCCATCGTTGCCTTAGCCTGAGAAGAAGGAGAAAGGAGATTGTCGAGGTCGCTGCACAGCCTCTGTCCTTACCTTTCGTGCTGCTACCGCTGCTGCACACCCATCGTCACCGACCGTTTGTGCTGACGCTGGAGTTCCCGTTGTCCCAATCAGGGTTACCACCGATCTCTGATGCTGCACCGGACAAAGGAAGCATAGAAGGAGTTGGGCTTGGGGTTCCGCCTCCTGTGTTACAAAGAAATAGCGAGGAAAGAGGTCGCCTAGACCTGGTTGTCAGGCCAGGTCGGGCTCGTGGCAGGTCAGCCTGACTAGTGGAGCAGCAGCTTAGGGCAGCTAGGTCAAGACCAGGTCAGGGAGGACCTAACCCATTACGCAGAGAAGCCCAGCCCAGCAGTAGTTCAATCCATGTTAGTTCCGGTCTGGTCAGACCTGACCCTTGATAAAAAGCCCAACTTGCCAACAATAATTCTAATGTCAGCACAAGTCAGCAGGTAAAACGGTTAAAGGTAGTTTGACCAGATTTATGGCTGAAATTGTTTCTGCGATATCTTGATTGTCTGATGTTCAATCAGAGATCCGTTTGTGCCTACGGACTTATTGTGAGGAGATCTAGGCCCATGTGGAAGAAGATGGGCAGTTCAATAGTAAAAAAGAAAGTTTGACTAATCAGAGTGCAGAAAACTATTTCTGCGATATCGAAGCCATCCGAAGTCGGATTTCATATCCGTTTCTTCCAGCATGTTCGCGGTGATGAGATCTACAAGGCAGACAAAAAGATATTGGCACTTTGATCGGCAAAAAATTGGAGACCGAAGAAACTGACAGATTCACGATGATAGCAATGGATTCAAGTATCACAGGCCAAATTGAAGTGTTTGATGAAGAAACAATTTCAGAGATTAGCAGGGAAGAGTGTTAGACTCCGTGACACAACAATTATTGAAAAGTGTTACTTGATGTCATGGATAGAAGATTGCTCTGAGTATTTTAATGGAAAGCTCAGATATGCGTCGAAGGGATTAGGAAGGAGCGATAAGCCAAAGTGGAAGGAAAAGCAAAGAAATCAAAATCACAAAGAGGTAGTATGCAAGAAAGCTCGGATTCGGATGACGGGGAATCACTTTTGATTACTACAGGTATGGATCAAGTTGATGATTCATGGTATTGGGACTCAGATTCTTCCTATCATGCGTTCGCTTAGAGATTGGTTGACACAAATAACTCGTATTGTTGATGGATCTGTTCTCATGGGGGAGGATGAAAATTGATGAGCATTTGAGATAAGAGCGGTAGAGATCCAGGCGTATGATGATGATATTCAAACCCTAATAGATGTGATATATGTTCCGGGTTTATGAAGAAATTGAATTTCTTTAGGTGCCTTAGACTTCAAAAGCTGTAAGTGCATTGTAGCGGGTGGAGTTACGAAGGTGGAAAAGGGAACACGGGTCATCATAGAGGGTGAGATGGTCAGAAATCTCTACAGGTTAATAGGGGATGCTTTTTTAGGTGGAGCAGTGAAAGAGATATCAAATAACAAGGGAGGAAATCCATGGTTCATGTGGAGTTAGATGCAGCGAGATCATTAGAAGATGGATTGATAGGTCATTGATGATATCATCTAGTAAAAATCCAGGAAGACCTGAACGGAGATGTTTTCTAAGAAAAGGCAGTCTTGTTCAGGTTAGAGTAAGCCAGTTTAGCATCGGGTCATACCTAGCCCATATATACATGCCCAATTAGCCAAAACAGGTTAGAATAGGACAATTACAGGTTTTACGGAAAGAACACCGGAATGGAGACAGAAGGAAGGATTCACAAGTACCAGTGAGATTCGGATTCGAGGAGAGGTATTTAGTTTTGTCTTGACGGATAAGAGTTAGGTTCATTGTGTTACAAGGATGCATGCATGTGGCAATAAATGGAGGGCACTTTGGAGGTTCAAGATAGTGGTGTTGAGGTCAAAGGAGGCAACTGTGGGAAATCTCAAGTTGGTTTGGACTTGATTGATACCAGACAATGTTGAAATTACCTGTGCATCTAGGCTAGGGGGTGCAGGTGCCACGTTTGGTAGTAGAGTGTGCGGAAGCATACCTTTAAGTGAGGTGTTTGAAGTGCTGGTTCAATATGTTAGAGTGTTGAAGAGAGAAGACTGCGCCATCGGTGTAGTAACGTACCATTTAACAAGGTGCTAGAAAACATTACTGAGTATCTCAAGATGGCTCTGAGGATTTGCGGAATCCAAGCTAAGATGGAGATTGTTGGGTTTTGTCTTATATTTTAGTTTTGTAGGATTAGTCGTCTAGTTTAACCAGAACCTAGGTTTAGGGTTAGAAGTATTTTAATCATTATGTATGGGTTTTCTTGTTGGCGAAAAAAGCGAGAATTATATATATTGATGTATTGTAACCCTAAATCCTAGGGGATTGAGATAAGATTATGATAGATGAGTTCTCTCTTCCATGGAGATAAGCAAGGTTGCCGAACTACGTAAAATAGTTGTATTTATGTGTATGATCACTTGATGGTGTGATTGTGTGTTCATTGTGATTTATTCATTGATCGCGGGTAATTTCCATTTGCCCCACTTTTCCCAACGGGAAGGATGGGTTGTGTTGTGATTAATTTGAATGGAAAGGGAGCTGAGAATGGATATTTATGTTCAATTTTGTAGAAAAATGAAGTCTAGTTATGTTAAGAATGGCGTTCATTCTGATTGTGAAGAGCAAACAGTTTTCTTGTCTAAAGCATTAGTATGACCATGTCATTGAGTATGTAATTGTGGAGAGCAAATAGTTTTCTTGCCTAAATCACGTGTTTTGATTTTTAAAATATTTTCAATATTTGTATGATGACTGTATTAGATAGTGAGAGAAAAAAAAAACTACTAAATTGTGAATCACTTATTTTATTATAGTTGCTCAAATGCACATGTTAATTGCTATTTAATTTTTAGATAGGAAAGACAATTTCAATTGATGCATATTTCAAGAGAAAAAATGACAAAAAATTAAAAGTTGATACATCATTACTAACCTCCGATGTTGATACTCCATATTTGCCAACCTCCTCCAACGTTGAGATTTCAATTTCTAAAAATTGACCTACAAAATCTCAAAGAATTGAAATGAATGAAGTTGATATTAGTACTTTGGAGCATGATCTAGAATTGTTTCCATGCTTATATGATTATAATGTTAATCAACATGATGAAATTTGATGAGCTTACATTAAGATTGGCCTATACAAGCCTTCACTTTTAATCTATCCCAAAGCTGGGTCAACAACTCATACTTGGAGCTGTTATGTCCATGAATTTGCACAATTTAGGCATCATTTTAGATTGGATTAAGGACTTAATTAGGTTAAATGCATCATTATTCATTCAATTTCATCATTTCATACATTTTCACCTAAAAATTGGAATTTGTACAATTTTTGCACATCTTATGCATTGATTAAGAATCTTTGCAATTTTTCTCCGAAGAACCCCAGTTGGAGTAGAACTCTGTTCGGACGGGTCCCACTTCAATGTGGGCTCTTTAGTATTTGATGTGTTCAATTAAAATGTGCACAAAATGAAATTTGTAGGACCCACAGAACCCTAGGATGATTTGGGTCCCACTGCTTAAAGATCCACACACTTAGAGTTCAACTGCCCGTGGATCCCATTTGAAGATCAACTAAGGCTTCCAAAAGATCTTATCTCATCCTTTTGTACTAAAAAATATTCTTAGAGATAGAGTCCATTGCAAATTAAAATTCAAATATTCTTAGAGATAGAGTCCATTGCAAATTAAAATTTAATTCCGTTTTTCTCAAAATAGCATATCTTAAAATGACCATAACTCTTAATCTAGACATCGGATCATTGCAAATAACCCACCGTTGGAGAATTCTTTCAGAGTAGAGGTCTGTGGAGCCCAAGATAGCACAAATCGGAGCTAAAATGAGAAAGTTACAGACCTGAGAAGTTTCATGTACATTTTTATGTGGGATTGCAATTGCATCTACACCATTAAAGTATACTGTTGCACATTTCTCTGTGGAGCCCATAAGAAGATCGGAGAAGAATGCTTAAAGTTTCCACTTCATCTTATTTCTAAAATCTTTCTCATCTAAGGAGATAAACCCAATCAACATGCAGCTGATCTTAACTCTCAATCCACCAAAAAGAGGTCCAGATTCGATGAACCTGAAGAGCGAGAAAACTATAAAAGGAGGCCATGGGAGGCTCTTCCTCACCCTAGCTAGATTTGGAAATCCTAGATCTCTCTCTCCCTCTCTTCTCCACTTCTCCCCTCCATTAATTTCTGTTTTTATTTTAAAGGTATTCTGGAGCCTTGCTCGAGAAACTAGGATCTAGAAGAGAGAACTCTGAGAGACCATTGTATAAGAAGAAGGAATCAATAAAGTTATTTTTAATGTTCTTTGCAATGGAGGGCTGAGTTTCTAATTGGAGCGAAAGATGAAGTTAAGTATTTTAATATTTGAGTTTATATTTATTATTTTACTCTTTTCTGATTGTCTCTTGTTAATGTGCTTTTAAAATGTAATAATAGATCTGTCTTCATGTCAAAGGCAAACCTTTGATTTGTGTTCTTAACGAATAAATTTTGATCATTTATGCTTACTTTGATAGATTATGCTTAGATCTTTGGTTATTTTTGATAGCCTATGATTAGTTTGATATGTGATGCTTAAGATATTCATTCTTTTATGAGGTGAAGGAGGTCTTGGGTATTGATTTTGTTTTTCTTAATTAAAGTTGGTTTTTTACAATAGTCAAATCATCCAGATCAGAAACATTGATTTGTTTCTGATCTAACAATGTTTCTGATCTGAGTAATAATTGAGACAAAAGGGTAAATTAATTACTTAAACTGGAATTTTAAATAATTTAGTGGATTCTGGCTGCTCTGATATGTTTCTTATCATTGTTATTAATTTGTTTAGTTTCTGATTCACATATCGCAGTTCTCTTTTATTATTGTTTTCCTTTTGAAAAAAAAAACTCAGATTTTTAATTAAAATGTTCAAAAGTGCTCTCTGTGGGATTGACCTGCATTTGCCATTATCTCAACAAGACAACTGTTCACTTGCAGTTTTAAGTAGATTGATTAAATTTACATCAGGAGCTTTCAATATTCATGGTTCAATCTATTTCCTTCATGGCTGGAATATTCCCCTATTGAAGATGCAACTTTTTGTCTACCATGCTATCTCTTCAATGCACCAACTGTGAATTTTGGGAATAACGCATTTTATCATTGATGGATTTCATAATTGGAAGAAAGTTAATGAAAAGAATTATGCTTTCCTCAATCATGTAGGAAGAGATCCTAGCTCTTTTCATAAAGTCATCGAGAGGAAATGTGAAGATTTGATGAATCGAGGTCAATGTGGAAAAGGTGATCGAGTATTTCACTTCTGAATTAATTACAAGTAATCAACTACGACTAAAGGCCATAATTGATATAATTCATTAGCTTATATTTCAAGGCATTGCATTTAGAGGCCACGATGAAAGTCATGAATCACTCAATTGTGGAAATTATCTTGAAATGTCAGCTTTGTTGGGTTCGTATAATGAAAAGGTTGGGGAAGTTGTATTAGATAAAGCTTCAAAAAAGGAGATCGTGCTCATCATCAACAAAATGAGTTTACTATCGAGCATCATTATTGAATAGATGTTTTTTATGATACAATTGATTTCAGTTACAAGAGTAAAATTGTTGATTTAGTGGGCATGCAGTGGAGTTGCTTACTCTTAGCTCAGCCTTGGACCCATGCGATGAGTATGAATCTTTTAGACCCATATCATTTCTAAGATTTTTGGATTTGGGTTTGAATCCATACAAGTCCAATCTTAGGTTTTGAGTTTGGAATTAAATAAACCCTAGGTAGTTATAGATATGGGATTACACATTGATTGATCAAACATTGACAATTACCAAACTCATAGTTGAGTGGAGTTAGCACCATAGCTAAACTTAGCAAAACAAGGACACTTAATAGATCTATATCACTAACGTGCTTAGGGATTGCTCCAAGTTTAAAGTATCACTCCTGACTCATAGCTACACTTAATGAAACCAAAACACTTTAAGTGGTCATAATAAAGACATAAATGAATGATCAAAATAAGAACTTCATATTTCATTTTTCTAAACCATCTTTATCATAGATCTAAATTTGACAACTAACATATAATAAACCTAATTTCATAGATTGTTAGTCACCAAGCCCTAATTTCATGGATGGTTAGTCACCAAGCACTATGAAGTTAGTTGTCTTATTAACAGAAAAAAAAATTACATAGAGGCTATGGTCCTATTAATCCTACCAATATGATATTCATTTAGGGCCCCTCTTTATTGAGCACCGATGCTCGTAAAAAGGGGAACCATTTTTTGCTAGCCCCACTTGGGAATGGGACCAATAGGGGTGGAGGTTCCTACTAAGCTATCTGCGGTGACACAGACTCACATCATTACATTAATCACTTGATCAATGGGCCAACAAGCTTTCACTATCCAAAACGAGTGCGTAGTTGATTTGATGGTCTATCTCATTTGAATAGGTGATAAATCTGGGACAGGATATTAATATAGGGGCTCCTTGTATTATGGTCCACTTAGATAGATCATAATGTGAATCCCACTAAGTATTTAGGCACGATATGCTCAGCTTGTTGTGAGTACCGGTGGTCGATAGAAGTTTCTCCTTTCATTTGCTAACAACTTAAATTCTTTAGATCTTGATGTTCTCTTTTAAAGTCATGTAATGATTTGTTAGAAGACAGTGAGTAATGTTGCTTTTTAAGTGACATTGGGCTAGTCTCATCCTTTAAAGTATATAGTGAATTCTTTAGTTATATGAATAGAATTCCACAGTTGGACACACCTAATAAAAATTTAATCACTCAATGTGATTACCCTTATGAGATGTCTTCAAATTTTATTTCAATAGGTGTTGGGTTCACCATTGACCATGTATGAATGTACAATTATTAAATATAATTTAATAATGTGTAAGATTGTGTTCATTACATGATGGTCAAGCTTATAGTGGGGCAAACAAATATTCGAGTGAAGTTTGGAGCCGTCAAAAAACACCTAAACAACTCAGATCTTCAATTGGTGGGCCCACAAATTCCAGTTCTTAACTTCAATTTTAAGTGAGAATACTCAAGAGGATCTGAAATCACCACGAATGACATGTAGTTAGCATCCATCCATTTGAAGAAATTAAAAGTAAAAGACTAAAAAATGGAAAATATTTTCTTACTCACTATTCTCACGAGTTGAGAGCCCGCCTCTATCATTCACCGTTCATTAGATGCCACATTTTTTAAAGTTAAAGTTTAAACTCCGTTACTTGGCAAGTTAGACCCCACAAATTTTATGCCACTTATCAAGAGGATTGATTCCATCCGTTGGCGTATGAGATGCATCCAATATTCCCATACACTTTCCAATAAATCAGAGTCACCCACGGCCACAACAAGACCCTACATGGAAATCTCATCAACACAACGGATAGCAGCGGTTAGATCTCTACCACTCATTAGGTGGGCCCTTTGTCAGTCACACCTATATAAGCCCGATCTCCCCCTTGCCAAATCTACTCCGCGTTTCTATTTTCCTCGTAAAAAAGAGACTTTTGAAACCCCAACGTTCTCTTTCTCAGGTTTAGCAATTTCTATTTTCTACTGTTGCTTGTTTTACACCTCTGCACTCTCTCTCTCTCTCTCTCTCTCTCTCTATCTCTCTCTCTCTATATATATCTTTCTCTCTCTCTCTCCAGCCATGCTCGACCTTTCTCTTCATCTAATAACATGGATTCTGAAATTCTCGGATACCAGTTTCTTCACAAACTTCAACAAGAAAACAAGTGTGAAAAGAAGGAAGAAAGTTTTCAACCTAAAGCTTATCAAGAGCATGGAATTCTTAAAAAAGATGCCCAGGAGTTCGAAGTTGAAGAAGACAATGATGTGTTTGGAACACCACCCTCGATGAAGCACAGAATACCTGCAAATCCAAAGACCCCACCTGCACCTATGAAACCCAGACGAGTGCCAATGCAGAAAGAAGAAGCAGAGGTTTTTTGCAATGTCTAATTTCTGAATCAAGAATGCAAGAAAGGGTGATATCAGTTTTCCTTTTTTTTCACAGGAGATGAGACGGAGTTACAGAATCAACAAGGCAAGAAAGGGTGATATCAGCTACATTTGTGTCTTGGTTTTTAATTTGTCAATTATGTAATTACGTTTCGCTTTGCATCAATGGATAGTGTGTTATGATGTTGAATTGCTCGTGTGAATTTAAACTCTTGGGTGGTGGTGTTTTCTTTTTCTCTTCAGTTTTTGAGTTGAAATCTTTGTTGGGTTCACTGAGGTGGAAAGAACCAACAAGATACTCTTCTTCTTCCTTTTTTAATTTTCCAGATTCAGTTTAAACCAATTACAATCGGGAAAAGACAATTCGTTTGTTTTCTTCTTCATCCATGAGTGGTTCCAGAATTGACATTCCAGATTCCTAAAATTTCTCTCCCACTTCTTTCTCCAACATCATTTAAGTCATTATACCCACTATCAGATTACACTATGGTAGGCCATAGGTGTAACTGTCATTGAAGCGAAAATTTCTCTGATGATATGACAAAGTCGGGCAATATTGATTTTGAATGGTAGTGGAATTGCAAATATGAGACCCACTGATGGACAATTCCTGATGGCTTGGTGCTCACTGAGATTAGAGAATCCTCTCTGCAAATTCTCCTTCATTTTTCAGAGGGAAAGGTTGTATGGTTTCCATGAGACCCTTCCATGTCAATGTTCCAGAGCCTTTCATGGCATCAGCATGACATATTAGTATTGCATTAAGTAAACTAATTAAATATTCTAAAAGTATGCTTTAAAATTAGAAAATAATAAAGAGTGATAATAGTTTCATTGTTAATGATGAGGGTTTAACTTAAAAAAAAGGTTCAGAAAAGTTACATTTATTCCTCTGACAGCAATCTTGAATTTAAATTTAGTTTGTTAAAACATTTCTCTAACTTTAGTCTACATTAGATTTCCAAGAAAGTATCCTAGTTTGAAGAATTCCCAGTATGAAGAACTTTAAATGTTGAGTAGTTGAATCACATAGTTTTCACTGTTCAACAGACTAACTGTTTCGGGTTGAATCTCAGTAGTTTCAGTTCAACCATTTTTAGACATGTTTTAGCCCTATGCAGCTCTGTACAACTACCTAGAAAGGAACACTTGGCAACGTTGTGGAGCCTGGCAAGCTTACCCATTACAACTAGAGTTTTAAGATCTAATCGTGTATGGTAAAAATGAAAATAAATAAATAAATCAGATCGGACCAGTATTACTTGCCGTCTTACAAGGTCAACAAGAACAGTCCATCTCTAGAATATGATCTCTTCGTGGTTGCAAACTGCTCAAGCGACGGTGGGCCTAGTATTTTCATTTGGGTGGTGTAGAAAATGGTCCAGTAAAGAAGTTTTATAATAAAATTCTTTTGAAGATCTATTATAAGGAAGTCCTCCTCCTTTAGCAAAATTCATGATGAGAATTTGTGAGGTTAGGAATTCCAGATGTCTTATTGGCATTTAGAAATGCTAATGCA
This sequence comes from Sextonia rubra, assembly GCA_037013555.1. NCBI lineage: Eukaryota > Viridiplantae > Streptophyta > Magnoliopsida > Laurales > Lauraceae > Sextonia > Sextonia rubra. The sequence goes on from JASUAD010000001.1 coordinate 133,118,124, forward strand.
TCTTTGCTAAAATTTTGAATTTTGGCCACTGGGAAAAGCCACAAATTCCAATTTGAATATTTGAATTTCATTTTTCTTAATATTTACAATTGTTTTTCTAGCAATGGGCATTCTACAATTTGACGTGGGGGATGACATTTGGAGGACAAAGATTCTTTCAATTTCGACCTAGCAAGATCTTTTTTGATATCTCTATTCTTACTGTAAGAGATCTATCCAAAGTAAAGACATAGAAAGGGTTTAAACTCTTATTTTCACAAGCTAAAAAATGAGGCCTTTCATTAAAAGAAAGTTTACCTCTCTTTATCTGAAACAAGTAGATGGTAGAGTGCCAAATACTCCTATTTTCTGTAGCTTCCATCTATTGTAATTAGAAGATTCCTATCTTGTTACCAAACTTGCCTTTACACCTTATTTCTTTACCATAATTTCTGAAGTTTTTTTTTCATGTTTGGGATTTTGAGACATGATGTCTTGGTTTGTCTTTTAGTATTTTCAAATGTCATGTTTCATTGTAAGAATTTCTGAATTCTATCAAGCCGAAATGACTCAAATAATATTTGCAAATTTCATAATTCTAGCTCATTCACCTTTTGGTGGAATTTTAGATCTTCAAGTACAATGGAGTATTCATGAATTTTACTATACGTTTGAGAACTCCAAAATTCTCCGTGCAAAATTGATTTGAATTCTAGCAAATAAACGTGACCTTATAAAGCTCTCTCACTACCAAAATGCCCTTAGAAATCTCTCTCTTCATTAGAGAATAAAAACTTTAAAAAATAGAGGTTAGAAATGGGGACTTGTAAGATAAAAAGCAGTCAAGAGAAGAGACTTTGGACATCTCATTTCCTGGGCCCCAGGACCAGATGACACTCTCTACTACTTAGTATGCTCTTTCCCTTTCCCCTCCCTCCTGTCATTCAAATTCAAAGCCTTCCAAGCGTCCTCACTCATCGCTGAGTCCTCCCTCTCTCAAGCCCTAGACTTTTGAAAATGGCCTCCTCTTCTGCATCTTCCATCCCTTTCTCTGCCGTCGACGACAGAGATCTCGACGACGCGGAGCTCTGGGCCGTCATCGACTCCGCCGCCGCCGCCGCCGCCTGCCATTCCTCCTCTCGATCTCGAAAGCCCCTCTCTTTCAGGCAAAACACCCTCCGAAACCCCACTCCAAGCCCTAATTTCTCCTCCAGAAACCCCCCTGGAATCCGCTCTCCCGTGGAGGACGTCTCCGTGAATTCGGCCGACGGCGAGGTCCTTCAGGAGCCGTGGATCCACCGGCGGCCGCAGAAGATGGGCCGGTTCTCTGATCCCGGCGCCGGAGACGACAACCGGATCATCGTTGTCAGGCATCCGCCGCGCACGCTGCAGACGCCTCCTCTGTATTCGTCGCCGGATTCAATGGAGACGTCCCCGCCCTACGGAGGTTTGCGGTGCAGCGAAGAGAAGGAGAACGCGAGGCACAGCTTGTCTGGACGGTTCCCGTCGGTGTCGTTGTTCAAGCAGTACCAGAATGCGGCGATGGCGGTAGTCGCTTCTTCGCGCTCTGTTTTTCTTTGATCCTTGGTTTGAATGCTCTCTTTGTTTGTTTGAATTTCGGTTGCATTTTGGGGACTCAGATGAAATTGTTCTGTTTCTGGAATGAAAGTTGATAACTTTATCTGTTGATGTGCTTGTTCTTGCTGAGTAAGTGGTGCAGGGTTACTAGAGTCTAGATGTTTAAATGCATCTTACTTTGGTACTTGGTTTTTACCACCTCGCCTCTAGTTGGTTCTGATGTTGATATGATTATCATGTATCAACACCTTAAAAAGTTCATAGGTGGATCTGCATTTTGGGAAAAGTTGAAGCATTAAGGCAGAGAAATTGACCCACAATAATGAGCAAGCATGTTAAAAGACTTGGATATCAATTATTTGATTTCCATAGGAATATAAGTTCAGTATTGGAGTTGTTTAAAACTAAAAAATGTCCAAGAGTTCAAACTTTAAAGAGTCATGTTTCTTAAGTCTTAACTGGTAATGTGTGACAGTTGGGGATGTAATTTTAATTGTCTCCCAATTTTCTGACATTGTGATAGGGTTCCTATTTTAGGTCAGCTTTGTATTTGCAAGGTGTTGATACTAAAAGTGAAGTAATAGTTTAGGAAAATGGTTGAGCAGCTTCTTATCTTTCATTGTGGTGTTATAAGCACAGTAGTGGAGTTATTTTAAAATTAACCAAGTCCTAGAGTTTAAATGTTAAATATAATGACACTTAGGCCTTTCCTGTTAATAATTGACAATTGGGGATGCAACCTCACCCTCTCTTTTGACATCATGGGATGGTTGCTGTTGTCAGCTTTATATTCCTTTGATGTTGATCCTTTGTGTTAGTTATAGTAAAGAAGAATGGTTTAGCAGCTTATCTTTCATTGTGATGTATGCTTCTTCTTTTTTTTATTAATTTTTTTCTTGGAGGCCTGTACTTGGGCAATCTAATTTCTTCTTTCAAAGTAATTTCTGTTTCATTTCTTTTAATCCAATTTCCATCGTTTCTATTGCTTTATACTATTGCTATCCTGAGTGAATATGACTTACTGACTTCATTCATCACATCCATCATTTGGTCAAAGTATGGTTATGAACTTGCCAATACCATCAGGGTGTGTGTTAATATTCTATGTAATTCATGAATATGTTCATTATATTAAATCTATGATTTTAGTTTACACTTCTTGATGACTTTGTTACACTCAAATAATTTTGCCAAATACATGGACAAAATATCCATTGTTCATTTGATTTTCACTGCACCTTTTCTGGCTATGTGGTAAACAGTGCCCTCATGCTGGTTATTTTGAGAATTTACTTTCTTTACAGTCAGGAATTGATTATCTCTTTCTGGTGAATTTCTCAACATTCTGAACAGATTCTGGAGAAAACTGATTACACCATAATATCTGGAAATCCATATATCAAGAAATCAGGTAATGCTTTTTTAACTGTTTGGAGTTCACCTCTCTCTACATTGATCCCTACACTGTAAATCTCTCATTTATTTCTTCAGGATGGAGAAAGATATCATTTTTCTTCAACCTCTCCTTTGAGATCAAAGACAAATCTATTGAATTCGATGATAACCGGAATGTTCTGCGCGCTGAATTCGTGGTTCGAGCATACATGCAGTATGTGCTTTAGTTTTTGCAATTAAATTCACAAACAAGTAATTTATCAGTGGTTTTTTTTTTCTGCACTTCTAATTTTATTCTGTTCGCTTTGTATCAGAGGAGGTAGATTTTCAGATGGATGGGGTTCATGTGAACGTCGTGAGAAAAGATTTTTGAAACCAAATCATGATATTCCCAGTACTGCAGAAACCAGAGCGAAGAATAAAGCATGCCAAGTAAGTCTGTCGTTACATTAAAGTCACGTAATCACTCAGCTCTAGTGCAAGTGAACTTGGACAATTAAAGGGGTTTGAAGCTAACCCAAGCCCCACCAATGAAGTAGAAAGGCCACTCTCAAATCTCAATCCAAACCCAAATTTACTTGATTGGTCTTGGCCTGAGTTTTAATTCCTCAGCTAGATCACACTTATGCTTGTTTTGGTTTGGTTGAATACAAACTCACTCGTAGAAAAGCCCATGTAAGGCATGTGATAATGCAAGAAATAATTATAGTTAGAAAAGATGACTATAATTAGAAAAATCTCATGATGATGATGTATACTACATATAAATATTTAGTGGAAGCCAATTTTATGGTTTAGGTGGCGTGTCTCCTTGGCATGGTAGTAAATTTCTGTTCTGAAATGGCTGAATAATTTTGGTTTGGACCATTGGTCTCACCAAACCTAAGATTTTGGGATACTTATAAATAGGCAATGTATCGTATCGCATTCGTTACTTCACTTTTTATGTGTAAAATCCGTGTCCTTTCCATGTCCATGGTTTGTCTCTATCGTATTCATGCCGTATCTAGGCATCATAGCACCTAACTACTCATAAAAGTTTATATTACAGATATTGATTGATTTTGACATTTGGCCATTTCATTCCATTTCAGTTGAAAATTTTTTTTAATGTTTTTCTTCTTAAAAAATAAAGAGCATGTCTCTTTCTTTTAGTTTTTTAAAAAATATTAAAGCCCCCAACTTATGCAAACTACAAAATAATTACATGTCATTATGCATTGAGATTTGAGAATGCATGTCTACCTTTATATTTACATACTCTAGCTTATAAATTATTCATTTGGCAGGTAGAAATGACATATTACATTGTTGATTTTGATAGAAAAAAATTAAATGTATATAGCTTATATATTATTTTTATTTTTTTTTCTAATATTTTTCATAGTTATATATTTATATTTTCTGAGACAGAACCCATGATGTATCACCAAAATTCTGAATTGACTGATATATTTTTTTACTGTTTGGAACCACATTCAGATGGGGTCCAAAATGAAATTGACAAGTATGCTCCTTTGACAGTTGAAAGAAAGATTTTTAAAATAAGTAATTGTTTTGATAGAAATAATAAAGAGAAGAAAATAATTAAAAAAAAGGATAAATTGAAACTTTAGTGGATCTAAGAAGCTTTAAATTGTCCATCCATAGTGAGGCCATATAGTAACTTTTAAAAAATAAGCAAAAGAGCTTAATTAATGGCTTTTGTTATATTAGTGTCGGACTTCTAGGAAAATGTTTATTTAGTGATCCTACTGATGGATTAGTGACTGCACAATTTTCCCAATTAGAGCTTCTTTAGCAATTGGTGGCTAGCCGCTAGCAGGTGGCTGGCTGAAAAATTCATTATAGGAGAACACATGGCTCAAAAGGAAGTTAAATGGATCTTGATAGATTTCACGACGACCTTGCCAATAAAAGCAGGGGAAAGAATCAAAAGAAAGTGATGTTTTCCATCCTTTTGAGTAGGGCTGGGCCAGCAGACTAGGTTGCACATGAAGACAGACAATTTCATCGGGCCCAGCCAAGCTTCCCAACATGATACAGGCAGACCTGACAGGCCCAATAGGACCCTGTCCATGCCTAATGAAGCCCAGTAGGTTAACTGCAGGCCTTGAAGGAAGCAGTCATGCTTGTGGTTCCGGTTGATCTATTTTGGGGCACTACTGACACCAAATGTGGTTCACAATCCTGATAAGCGCTTTTAAAATTTGAACAATGTTTTAGTTTGGTAGGTTTATGATGCAGGCCAGATCCATGATTGGCCAGTTATTGAATCCAAGACCAATACAGCCTATACAGCCTAATAGATTAGAATATATTATATTATTAGTAGTTGCTTTAGTTATTTTATTAATATTTGGCAAGTCTAGTCATATTTGATTTGGGACTTCTTATTTATTTAGAATTAGTTGTTTCCCTTTTTATATGATGTCTTAGTTATAAATAAGAATGTAATCTCTTCATGAGATATATACAAAGACTTTCATATTGAATAAAGCTTTGGAATTAGTTCTCAGTTGAGAGAGTTTATTTGTCTTTGGTGAGGCACCTAGACAATTTATCCCTAAGCCTTTTGGCTTGGAGATTAGCCCGTTGGCTAATCTTCTTCCCCTGCGCTACTTCAATTGGTATCAAAGCCGAAGATCCACTCTCGGATCGCCGCCATTCCAATCGCCGGTCCGAGGTAACCGCGCAACCCATCTCCGTAACTTCATCCATCCGTCCGTCATAATCCATTGTCCCTCTTCACCATCGCATCCCATCATCCTGATCGCATTACTTTCCACTCATAATCGACTTTACCATCTCTTCCCTATCTGCGGTGACACCCTTTCACCAAACCAACATCCCCACTTCCATCACACACCATCACAGCCCTCTCCCACTTCACCACCGTACACCATAACCCTCCACAAACCCCTTCCCGAACACTTTGCATCTCCTAAACTCCCACCGGAATCCATATACCCATCACTACCGCCGACTGGCCTTTTTATAAACCCTAATCAACCTTCCAAACCCAGATCCCCAAATTTCAAGCCAAATCCCTAAACCAGTCACCCAGCTCCCATAATCCCTAAATCCCCAACTCTTTCAGCATTACTGAAAACCCTAGCTCTCTCCTCCATCTCCACCGCACACCATCACCGTCCACTGACCCTCTTCCACAACCCACTTCCAAACCGTCCACCGACCCTCTTCCACAACCCACTTCGAAAATCCTACGCTTCAAAACCATCGACCCCTCGGTTGCTCTCCACGATCCCCAAACCCAGAGAACCAAAAAAAAAAAAGGGGACGAGACAGAACAAAGCAGCAGAGAGAGAAGTAGCAGAAGGGAACAGAGAGATCGACGACATACTTGGGCCGGTCGTCGAGCGCCTCCGCCATCGTCAGCAGCTCCTTCGACGACCACTGTTGTCATCGTCGTCCACCCAGCAATAGCACCGCCAGCACCATCGTCGTCAGCTTTGCGTCGCCAGAGCCCAAACGGACCACCATCGTTGTCAGCCACAACACCCCTCCAATTCTCCCACGATTCTCTCCAGATCCAGATAAGCCCCACCTCCCTAATTCCCTCTCTTTCTTTCGCTTCGTCCTGTCACAAGTGAAGAAGAAGAAGGCACCCCTTTTTATAATTTGTTGGGCCTTTACTGTTGACCCGAGCTTGACCTGGCCCTGATCTGCCCGAATCTTGTTAAACCCACACCAATATTGGGTCCATTCTGGGTTTGACTTGACCCAGGTTCAGATCCACATCAGCACAAAAATATATATATATATAAGTGGGCTCAAAAAAAAAAAAATACTCCAGTCTTTTTGGATTGATTGATCTTAGCCATTGAGAAAGATGATATTTTAGTCTGATTCATGATCTATCTTCACTTGCGTATTTTTGTCAATACGATCAAGCCATCAGGTTAATTAATTTTGAGCATTCAGAAGATTTTTGAATTTCTTACAGTAAAGTTAATATGCAAATCTTTGGACCATCTGATGAAGTTCAAAGCATATTATATGAGTATAAATATGGAGATTGGTATTTTTCAAATAAGGTCTACTTTGAGCAGTTCCTCAATCTCAGACAGGCAAATTCGACAGTTTATGAATATTTAAATCAATTTTCGAGACTGCACCAAGTTTGTGGCTTGGAACAGAATGAGCTGCATGATTTAACTCACTTTATCAGAGGTTTGAAGCCAGACATTCTTGAAAAGATGAAACCATGTCACAGTGTTCATGAAGCATACAAAGAAGCAATTCATATTGAGCACATGCTTCAATGGTCCCACCTGCAACAAGTCAAGCCTAAGCAGGAACATTCTCCACAACGAACGAAAGATCATCTGATGGGAACAAAATTTGAAGGTAAAGATACTCACACCCTTGTCATTTGCAGACTTCTCACAACCAATGAAAAGGAAGACAAAGAGTGGAAACAGACTATAGTATTCCGAACGCGAGTAAGGTGTGAAGATCGATTAACTAATCTAGTTATTGATCATGACAGTACTATCAATTTTGTGGCACAATATGTTATTGATAAACTCAATTGGCCTACGGAGACTCTTTCAATGCCTTACGAAGTTACATGGTCTAATACTTCTGTTATTACTGTAACTCACAGATGTTTAGTATCTTTCAAGATTGGTGTATATGAAGATAAAATTTGGTGTGATGTAATTCCCATGAATATCACTCATATTCTTTTGGGACAACCATGGCTTCTTAATCGGAAAGTGCAATATGACAAAGAGAAGAATATCTATTCTTTCTATTGGAAAGGACAATATGTTGATCTTGTTCCATTACAACCAGCAACATCTTCATCTACCTCATCACTATCAATTGAAGAGTCACAAGATGAACACAGGGAAGAAACAAATTCCAACGAGGATGTTGAAAAGCCCATTCATGGAAATAAAGATCTCATTACAACTTCAAGTAAGAAGCAAGAGATAAAGCAAGATGATGTACAAGCAGACAGTAATCATCCAATGGATCTGATTGCCACATCGGGTGACAAATCAATTACCCCAGTGGTTTCGCAAGAAGATATGTCCACATTGATTGACGTGCACCATATTGATTTCATCTTCAGAGATCAACCAATGTCAATCAATAATTATGCTATCTTATTACAGAGTCTATTATTAAAGCATATAATGGTCAGATCACACTGTCAAAATACAGGCAACTGTCAAAAGACGCATCGCCCTCGACCTACTTCTGAGTGGAATAGAAGATTTGATTCTGCTTTCAAAGCATATTATCAACCTGACGCTCAATTAGCGACATGGAAGTTTGTTCGAATGATTTTCGACCCAGGTGGATATTTACAGAACTCGAGGGCGAGTTCTCTTCCAAGCGGGGGAGAACTGATGCAGGCCAGATCCATGATTGGCCAGCTATTGAATCCAAGACCAATACAGCCTATACAGCCTAATAGATTAGAATATATTATATTATTAGTAGTTGCTTTAGTTGTTTTATTAATATTTGGCAAGTCTAGTCATATTTGATTTAGGACTTCTTATTTGTTTAGAATTAGTTGTTTCCCTTTTTATATGATGTTTTAGTTATAAATAAGAATGTAATCTCTTCATGTGATATATATGAATGTAATCTCTTCATGGGATATATATAAAGACTTTCATATTGAATAAAGCTTTGGAATTAGTTCTCAGTTGAGAGAGTTTATTTGTCTTTGGTGAGGCACCTAGACAATTTATCCCTAAGCCTTTTAGCTTGGAGATTAGCCCGTTGGCTAATTTTCTTCCCCTGCGCTACTTCAGTTTATTTCATTTTGAGTTCATTTTGGATCTTGTTATAGTGAGGGGACTGCTTGGGGAAGTTTGAGAATTTTTCTTAATTAGGAAATAGGGAAGAATAAAATAATTTTTTTGAAGAAGTTTCTGAAGCTTATATTAAATAGGAGATAGGGAATTGATAGTTTTTTACATTGTGTGTGTGTGTGTGTGTATAAAGACAATAATCAAGTGCATACAGCTTTGACCAAAAATGGTGCGGGACACTCCTTTTTGAAAGGTATTAATGTGCAAAAAGACAAAATCATCACACATTATGACACCTTTTTTACTTTGTTAAGTCTCTCTCTCTCTCTATATATATATATTATTTTTTCATTAGAATAGTTATCCTTTTATTAACCAAGATTATCATACAGATTGAGTTCATCATAGACGATGAACTTCGAAGGGGCATACCCCTTAAAATAAGCAAATCATAAATGCTAAAACCCAAAATGGTGGCCCACAACCTGGGCTCAAGTATCATCTAATATAGCATTGCATGTATTTGCATCTAAGGTTACTGATGAAATGTACATCCTCCTCATTTTCTTAGCCAATCTCCAAGCAATAATAGTAGGAATCTGGGAGAAGTGAACAGAAGGCCACTGATGTATCTCTTGGGCCATCTTTCTATAAATAAATTTGGAGCTCCATGGTGATTTTGTTAGGTCTTGAAGAAAACCTGATAACCTTCCATCCATTTCCATAGTCACAGAAGGAAGATAGTTGGGAAGCTCCCTTAGAAAGAAAATAATGTATTTCTATAGGACATCCACTTGGCTGCCACAAAATGCCATAAATGGAATCTCCAATATGGACAATAGAATAACGCCATCCACTGGTGACAACCACTTATCTTTGAAATATATGTGGCTGACCAATGTCTGTTGGTAAATTCCACAAACTATACAAGGAAGGGGGAATAGATATATTTAAGTAGACTATTCTACTTTGAATCTGTTGAATAATCCCATGCATGATTTGCATTGGCCTTTTATATTTATTGGAGAATATTCTATTGTTACGCTATCTCCAAATATGCCAAGTAAATGTTGGAAAAAGCAGATGAGCCAAGCAAATTAATCCAGTAGTAGCATTATCAATAGCGATGATCACAGAAGAAGCTAGTTCCAAAATTAAGGTACTAGGAGGCACTAGGATTCTTACTCTATCCATCAAACCCGTCCAAACTGATTATGAGAACGGACAAGATAGAAACAGGTGGTTGATGTCCTCTCCTTGAAAATCATAGAGGACACATACATCATCACATTGGATACCTCTTGATATAAGAAAAGTCTTGGTTTTAAGGCTTCCCAAAAAGGCCATCCATATACACAATGAATGCTTGGGAATAAAACCTTTAAACCATACCAATTGAGTCCAAGGCAAAGCCTATTAAGAAGAAAATTGAGTAATGCTGTCATAAGCTGATTTTAGAGTAAAGGAACTTGAGTCCTCTGATATCTAAATAATTTCTTCTGGAAAAGAACGAGCTGGTGGGTTTTGCTAGAAAATGGTATCCCAAAATCTTACATTGTATAATTGTTCAGGTTGGAAATGGAAAAGTTACATTTGAATACTTTTATTTTTTAAATTTTGTAAATAGTATTGTTGACTAGATCGGTAATTGGCTCCAATTTTTCGGGCTAAAAAATAGATCAAACTTATATAACACCATGAATCACTTCCCTTAAAATCCCACTAAAATTGTTTTCATGGATCTAATATTACATGTGGAGATTGGAGAAGTTGCTTCAATTGTTTTGAAAATTGAAATTGTATCATAAATCATTCAAGAGTTTGAATCGAATTGTGTCATTATTCATATCACAAATCATAGGGATTTTTATTATTTTGTAATAAAAATGATAAAATAATAAAATTATAATAAGATAGTTAACAATATTCCAACCTATGACGCATGGATATTTCAAAATGGGTAATGTATTGTGTTGTATCGTATCGGATACTTCACTTTTTATATATAAAATCAGTGCCCCTGCTGCATCATAGCATGTCCTTGTTGTATCCATGTCGTGTCTAGGCATCATGGCCTCTAATCATTTTGAAGGATCGTTTCAGATCTGGATTTCTAGATTGCAAGTCACACACGTAGCGCAAACTAAAAGAACTTGCAAAAAGTAAATTAATCAACCACACAAGAGACAAGACATGCAGATTTTTTTACATAGAAAACCCCAATCAGGAAAAAACCACAAATCCACCAAGGATTAACTATCAAGCAATAGTGAACAGTTACAAGATATACTCATAACCCTTATCTAATCACTCCTTGACCTAAGGATCAAATTCTTCTTGCACAACTCCTTGCCATGACTCTCTGTCGCCATGCACTGCCCTCCGCTTGATCATACCATACCTTGAACGCACAAGATACTCTCAATCTTCTATAAGAGATGTAGAAGCAATATTCTCTAGCTTAGAGCTTCAATACAATCTCTCCAATGGAAACTCTAGAGAAGTAGGATGATATTCAATGTATAATCTCCACTTAAAATAATGAGATTTGTATCTCCAATGTGTATTCTCGATCTTAAAATAGGAGATGGATACCTTAGGGTTGAGAGAGGAACCCTTTAAATAATCCACAATTCGTGCCCTAAATGAATACTCATAGGATAAGAACTACTAGTTTTGCCATAAATAAGAAACAAATCTGAAACAAGAAAGTGGGTTTTTGTTCGTTAGGCGCTTGAGCGGAGAAGTGGGTGCTCGAGTTGGCAAAGCTTTTGCTTGGTGAAATTCGTCGGGTTTGCTTGAGCGTATGTCTGGTCACTCAGGGAGTCATGTTGGGTTTTGCTAGCATAGGATCACTTAGCCAAGCATAATTATTTAACTTTATTATGTTTGTGAAAGTTCAAGAAGTAGTTTTGGCGTGTACTCAACTACGTATAGTTCCTTTATTCGGCCTTTGATTACTACAGGGGGATCTAATTTTTTGGTTAATGTGATTTTCCAATTCTCTGCATTGCTTGATTATTGGATTTTTTTCTTGACTATTACAGCGACTTAATTACATTTGTGAAGAGAACAAATCTTGATTGGTATTTCTTGGCAAACTTATTTCTGTGGATGTGCCTGCATATGGGCATCCATCACAATTGGCAGCATGAATTCAGAAGGCTCCTTGGGTGCACACTTTTTGATATTGGATGCTATCATAGGTGAAAATTTCACCATAAGACCTATCCTTTTTCTCTGATTCTATTTTATACCCTCTATCCAAGCCCTTTTGGGCTGATTTTTTCAGAACCTCTTTTTAGAGTTCTTTTCTCAATTTTTAACTCAAGGGTTAAGGTAAATCTTTTAATCCTTTGGAGAAACCTCTGTTCCCCTATGTTCTTTTCTCTTGAGGGAAGATTGAAGAGGGGGGTGAGCATCACTTGGGGCTTCACAACTTGCACCAAGAGTTTGCTTGTTTGCATAGAGTACAATACATAGGAGTTCATGGTCAAATGAAATCCTCTGAAGGATTATTAAGGAGTTAAGGGGACAAATATATAAGGTAAAGATGTAGATGGGCTTGACTTTTTTAGGATTTGAATTACTAAGGTGGAGATAGGATATTCATTTCCTACCTTTCTTTGATTCAATTTCTATTGAAGGGTTGGTTATTTGATGGTCATCTTTGGATATTCACCTTTGATTCTTCATTTAAAAATATTAGAAATCAGAGGAATTTAATTACATGAAATGAACATGCCCCCAATTTGAGCCCTTTTGCTTTTCATCGTAAAGCATATGAAAGAGTTGGGCACCTATGATTCGTTTGTCTTTTACTCGTGACGTGAAAAATGCCATTTAATTGTGTAAAATTTACGTGTGAAGCACAAAATATTCACCTGCACTTTGTGCACATGCGCATGGCTTCTCTTGACCATGAGTGCATGGTGGGTCCTACCATCTTGATGTCTCGGAAGTGCAATGTGTATGTGCAGAGCACAGAAGATTTTCCCGTGAAACACAATACTATGTTTGGAAGTACCAATATCACGGGATCAAAGATTGTATGGTTCAGATTACATATGTAAGATCTTATATCTCAAACTCTATGATATTTAAGACATGAAATTCAACTTTTTGGTGTTTTAATGGGTCACTTAACAATTTGCACTGTTCGGATTAAAATTTTTGGGCCCATAGGAGTTGAGAAAAATTAAAAGTCGGTGATGGGGTTTCAAAACCATGACTTGTCCAAGGCAGAACTTGTGTTGATGCTTCTTCTAACCAAGAGGCGTACAATGGTTTCACACCTCATGTGCATAAATTTTCATATGAAAATGGTCTTATTGATAAACCATTTTTTCACCTCATTTACACAATGCATGTATAAATGAGTGTAAACAAATATATGATCATGCCTTGCGTAATTGTTTTGCATGTACTTCATTTGCATATGTAAGTGGAAGTAATCAACCCCTATATAAGTAAACCCCCTTCAAAACCCCAGTTGAAGTTTGTGACTGCAATTGTGGGGAGCACTCCATCACTTGCTTGAAGAGTCGAGGGGTTACTCATGTTGCTGGTTACATGCTTGCACACGTGCACAACACAAGTAATATACACTGGCAAGTGGCAACGCCTTTTTCTCTTTTGTTTTTCTGTGCTATACCTAATCCACTATTCCACCCTCCTTTATTGCCGACACCAAAAAATCCTAATTATCAATCATGCTTTTGCCAATACCTCCGTACTCCAACAAGGGCTTAATCCTAGCTATCTTCCTTCCTCTATTGCCTCCGTTGGGATGACTTCAGCATTCGTTGCCAGCTGTAATAGGCAGACGAATGACACTCATTTATATCTTAAACAGGAAATCTGATGCAATGGCATAAGCAGCAGCTATCTCCTCAACAGTCCGTCCACACCCTCTTGACCCCATCCATCCTTGTTTCATCTTCCCTTTTTCTCTTTTCCTTCTTATAGTACAAACTGATATTTGTGCACTTTTTGATCATCTTCATGTAATGTTTCCTGAGTCAAAGTTGGACTTAGGATGCATATCATTAGAAATTCTTATCATGGAGACTCATGATTGTGTCTAATAAATTAGGTTCATTGCCTTTCCTATGACACAAGCGCATGTTCTCTCTATGCTCAGTGAAAAATTTTACATGTGCAGGACCTGCTTGGAATTGGGGAGTACCGACCTGGTGCCAGCAATGCTCATAGATAGTTCAGAATATATGTTGAATTTTTAACAATTGATCCCCCACTTTTCTTGTAATTCCATATCGGCTCCTTAAAAAAGGAGACAGAAAAGAAAATTGGAAAAAAGGAAAGAAGATACAGCAGAAACATTTGCCCGATCCCCAACTGTGAACAGTCGTTCAGCAGAAGAATCAGAAGGGAGAAAAAAAAGTAACATTGGATCCTCTCATTGGCATGGCTGTTACTTCTTTATGGAGGGAGATGTTACAGTAAAGCATTTACTGTCATTTGAATATGTTGCCATGGTCCATCCGATTTACTTTCAGAGGATGTATTGTTTTTTAGAAATCTCACCGCAAGGGTCATCTCTTTTTTCTCCACTTTTTCTGGTCCAGATGAATTCTAGATGCCTTTTGCTCATACACTTGAAGATCACCAAATGCAGGGCTGTAATCTCCTTTGTCAATCCTAGTGGGTTTTTTTAATATTAACAATTAATCCATGATGACCATCACCAATGTGGATGTTGAACTCCAGGTGCTTTCCAGAACAAGGCATGCCTGTGGTGCTAGTTGCCTTAACTATATTGTGGAGTATGTTGGTTAGCCATTTGTGAGAAATTAGGTCCATTGAACATTATTTTAGTCTGCTTTAAGGCCTATTAAATTGATTGAATGAAGCAGGATGGCAATCCATCCGAGGGCCTTATATTTGGGCCAACAGTGCACATTTGTGTCTCCTTTTTCAAAGGGATGGCTTATCTTTACAGGTTCAAGTATCAATATAGGACAACTTTCTATTTCTAAGAGAGAAGTTGATAAGAGTATCAGTTCAATTGATGAGATTTAAATAAATTTTGAAAAAAAAAAAGAAGTTTAGTGGCCTATTTCAGTGATTTAGATATGCACAAGGTATTGATTGGTTGTTAGTGGTGATACAGGTTTGAACCGGGTTTGGACTAATTCTGTGTTAATTTCTCAAAGGACCCATACACGTGGGCTGATATAGGGTACATTTGATGATCATTTTAGGAGATTTTTATCAAAGGGGCCCTGTTATTCAGACAACCTTATTGAGGCTCCCGTATTTTGTTTTTTTCACTGATCTTGGTGAAAGAAGTTAACTGTTTCTACAGTTTCACCAGTGGTCAAGCGAGGTTTCACTAAACGCACAAGATATAAGGGGATTGTGTGAAAATATGTAAACCCACGTAAGACCACCCTATTTAGTACTGCCTAGTGCCACAGTCGAGCTACCATGGTTATGATTTTCGTAATAAGTTGGTCAATTAATCTTTCTTGAGATTTCATAGTGTTATTAGCAGTTAGAATTAGGGGAAGCATGATTGTATAAACAAATCATATGAAAGCCAAAAGGTATAGTGACTGTGTAAGTTAAAGCTAGAACCAAGGACACGAATTTTTACAAAACCCTTTTTCTTTCCCTTTGGCGTGGCAAACTGGTAATGCATGATAAATTAAAAATTTGCAATAGCTTAGCATGATAATATTAAGAAAAAGTCTTTTAAAATAAATTTTCCAGAAGGGTTTTTTTTTTTGTTTCTTCTTTATTTTACTTTCTGTTTTAATGGAGACTCAGAATTCACATACCCCTGCACATGGCATGAAATTAAAAAAAAAAAAAAACAAAACAGTAATTTAACCTTTTCATTTCTAAGGATGTAAGGCGGTTAGCTTTGGGCTGGACCCGGCATTGGAAGTATTTCTAAATGATAGTTCTGGATGGTTTCACTTAGAACTTGTTTTATTAGTTTTAGATATAGCTTTGATAATAGAACTTTGACCCAATTCTAGAGCTGGTTTCAACTAAAGGATTATAATGCAGTTCCAAAGCCAATTCTGACTTTTTTTTTTTTTTTTTCTTAAAACAGGACATATATCTTCAATTTCTACAGTGTATTAATTCCACAATCTCCGAAATTAAACATTGATTGTGATCTATGATTTTCACCATTGAAGACTCGTATGTCAAATCTTATGTCTCTGTCAGAACAGGTGTGGATGCTGAATTGGACGTATTTTGTCAATCAAAACTTAAGTTGGGCTTTGAAATTGAACTGGTTTATAAATTGTAACCTAAAATAGGTTTCAAACTGACTATTTTACCAGTCAAAACCTTTGGGTAATTAGAGAATTAAATGCCCATTTACACCCCTAGTCCATTGCCATCCTTTTCCATCTACTATGAAAAATGAGATTGGGTTGGCACGATAATAAAATACATTGCACAGTTTAAAACAAAATTTATTGTCACTTTCCTTGACTCAGACAAATTGACTTGTCATTGCTTTTAGAATGGTAGTTTTCATCATATCAAGAAAATCTCAGAACGCTTTAAACTAAAAATGCAAAAAGAATGAATAAAAAATTGAAAAAAACCGTTCTAGTATTTTCTTGTAGCTATTTTGCATTTTTGAATTATTTTATTTTAGTTAAAAAATCAAATGGGGTTTTGACAATACGAGAGCCCTTAGACTCTGCTTATGCCAAGGAGAGTGTTGATCCAAAAATATTACTCAACTTGGTGTTTGCAGCAAGCCTTTTTTTTTTTTTAATTTCAAAAGCAGCCTTTTTATGTGATATTGCGCTTATGATATCACAAAAAATTCTGACTTTTTTAACTCAAAAAAGCCATGTTTTGCCTTGCCTAAATACTTCTAGCTGTTAAAAAAAAAAAGAAAGGGTAATTTTGAAATGAAAAATCAGACTTTTGGGCTATATCAGAGTTTAATGGCCCCCATCCGGTTAAAACCCCACCGTGACATGTAGCTGTTAATATCTGAATAAATGGGGACACCCAAGCGTGTCTCATGTTCCACAGCAGCTAAGGAATGATTCAAGAGCAATAAGCTGCTCTCAATAGTTGTGTGCCACTCACTCAACTCTCTCTCTCTCTCTCTCTCTCTCTCTCTCTCTAATCAATTTCTCCCTCCGAAAAGATGCTTCATGCTGGTGACATTGATGTTAACAAGTAGATGGCCTAAAAGTTGGTTTGGCTGGGCGACATTGATTGTGATGTGTTTCGTTGGTCTCATCCACTTCTTGATAGAGTCGTAAGTGTGGGCCATCTCTGTTTCAGCTGGAGATTCCCTTGTGCTGTGGAGCTTGGTCTGTGTCATTTTTCAACCCCTACCGAGTGATTGATGCCTTCTTTGCGTTAAACGAGTTGGGATGCACTGAGCACCACCCACAAGCTTCCTGTCCGTGGGATTTGTGGAACTCTGCTACCCGAGAATCTAAACCATTTAAAATTTACATTTTCTTATCACTTTCAGCGTATCTTTAAATTTTACTTTAATAGGAATTAGTTCCTTTTAGTTATTAGCATCATCTCATATGTTATTAAAAATGTTATTAATCATTTGCTCAATCATTTGATAGTCCATAATCTGTGATTGCGTATGTCTCTATTTGGAACTGGTGCAAATGATGCATTACACCAATTCTTTGGGTACGCAGCTTAAAACATTGATATAATGATGTTATGGGCCGATGTTATACCATATTGACTGTCATTTAAAACATATTGTGGACTGTTTTTCCAACAAGTGGACAAAATTTCATACATCTTCTTAGTTCCATTTTCCATTCCTCAAGTTAATTTGACCCACAATGATAGGGTTCATGGATAGCTGAACTTGCGATTGATATCTGCTATGGGAGCAATAGATCCTTTCAAGATCCTTCCAAAGATTGGTCTCAACTCTCAACTTCGCCCTAACAAGACTCTTCCTTTTTTATGTCATCTCCTTGTAGAAGGGAGGTAGGTTTGGTCGGGTCTTTTGACTTTTGGAAGAGTGAAAGGGTTTTGTGGGAGGCTTGTCATGTGAAAATCTGTGTTAGATGTTTGCAATGTACAGGACATACCATTATAAATAATGGATTGAGCTGCCATCATCTCATAAGGTAGTGCAGGGTGCAAGTAAAAATATGTAAAATATTGGTGCCCAATATGAAAAATATTGATTCTCTTTTGGGCTTGTGATTGTTTAATTTTTTGCTTTTTATGTGCGCTCAACATTGCAAGATATGAGACATTTAGGGCATGTTTGAATTTCATCCTCATATAGGAATTTTTTTTAATTTTCCTTGATTGTAAAAAAAAATTCATGTTTAGTTGTAAAGAGGAAAATTTAAACAAGAATGTCAGAATCTCCTTAACCCACCAAAAATCTTTTATTTTATTGATTCCTCCATCTTTATCTCCCCACATCGAATTTTGCAAATCCAGAAAGATAAAGAAGTGATTGAGAGTGAATCATATATGTTTTCCAAACTTGGAATGCAGTAATTTTTATTATAAAAAATTCTGAGAAATAATAGCATTATTCCAATAAAATAAAGGAATTCTCTAGGCGTAGAATTCCTCCCGGTTTACCAAACGTTTTTTTAGTTCTAGTTAGAATTTCATGGACTTACTTGTGACTTCTAGTTCTATTTGATGTCTATTCCCAAATCAAATTTCCCTTTAGCTATTTTAGCATTTTGTCTTTTTCTATGAGGTTGTTTAGATGCATAATAAGGGGGAGATAAGTGGAGGGATAAGTTACTTTTTGTATCATATCTCACTTATCCCTTTCGCACTTTTAGTGCATGGGATAATGCTATCTTAGTCCCAATGCAATAGTGGATTAATACCTAGGTAGAATAACTTAAGCCTATATACTAGATATTAAAGGATGGCCCAATTCCTTAATTTTTGTCTCTATTCCACTTTAGTTGGCTTTGAATGGGAGGGTGAAATTATATTTTTTAAATATTTTTGTTTCTTGTTCCCCATTGATCCAGACACAACAAAATATAGGATTAGATTTATCTTTAAAATAAATAAAATTTTATCCCATACAATAATATCATTAGATGAGCTTAAATGATATTAGTTATCTAATCTTACAAAAAATTTATTCCGCTTTCAAACACATATTTCAGGGACAACCAAATCCGAAGGGTTTAATGTTTAGAGGATTTGTAACAACTTTACATTGAGGTTGGCATTTTTAAGAATAGGTCATGTAATACAGCGACTGTTTAGTTGTGCATTTTTATATCCTTTTCTTGTCAGGTGTCATTATTTGTCATTATTTGGTACGTATCACACTTTTAGGTTAAAAAAGATATTATATTTTACTCCCACACTTGAATGAGAGAGAGAGAGAGAGAGAGAGAGAGAGAGAGAGAGAGAGAGAGACCTTTTAAGTGCTTAGGACGTTGGTGGCTTGGTGGTAGCTCAGTAAGTTGGTGGTAGGGGTGCTTATGGACGTGGCTGACCCAATCCAGCCCTGGGCCCAGCCCATTTTGGGCTACGCTTGTTCCTTGGATTATAATTAGGGTTGGGTTCAGCTTTTTTATTTTAGGCCCATTTAATATATAGGCCAGGCTTGGATTCAGTAGTAAGGAGCCCAAGGCCCCCTGGCCTAACCTAAAATAATAATGGTTGTAGCAAAAAAGTGACGAAGAGTCTCAAATGCCAACACTTGAAACACAAATGGATGACAAAACCATTCAAGCTACTCTTGAAATAATGTAAATTACCTGAAATTTAAATTATTAACCTAATATGGCTTGGGCTTAGGCTTCATCCTATTTAGGTGCGTTGGGCTCAAGCCTTTAGTTTAGAACCCATACTAGACCCGGATGTTTCTTAGCCCGGTCCAACCCTCCCAATGAACACCTATAGTTGGTGGTCATAACCTTTCTTTTTTAAGGGAGTATATCAACATAACTCTTATTAGTGGGAAAAGGATCTCTTAACAATAATGGGAGGTTTGTGAACAGTTCTCATTAGGAGGTCCAAGGTTCAAATGTGGCTTCCCGATGTTTGTATATGTGAGTGTTTATTACCTCGTATGTGCGAGTTATATTTTGTCTCCTTGCATGTGTAAGTTTGCATAACTTTGCATGTGTGAGTTGTATCTATCTCATCGCATGTATGAGTTGTGTATATGTCTCCTTACATTTGCAAATTCCCATTACCTCGTATGTGTGAGTTGCACCTGTATTTCCTTGCATGTGCGAGTTTCCATCACCTTACATGTGTGAGTTGTATATGTATCTTCTTACATGTGTGATTCCTATCACCTTGCATGTGTGAGCTGTGTCCATGTGTCCTTGTATGCACAAGTTTCCATCCATTGGTGTGGTTCGGACCCTTTAGTTGGGTTACTAAAGAAAATTATGGCAGGTTTTGAAATGAGTCTTTTGTTGTGAAAGGTTTGTTGGAGATCTTAACAAGTTTTTCAGTTACCGGGCAGGTGATTATATTTTTTTTGTTCCCCATGCTTCTGCACCAGTCAAAAAGAAAAAAGTAATAAATAATTACATAAATGAAACTCTACATACTATATTTAATAAATGATTTTTATTTGATGCACATGAGTGATTTGCAGGATATGATGATCACCATTCAATGGAGGGACAAGCCCATTGATGGGCCAAATAGCTTCTTTCCTATAATATAAACCAAAGTTCCATACAACTGTATCAATAGACTCTTGGGACTTTCTGACGCAGGTGGTGCCATGCATTTCTGGGGAAAGTTGGCTCCCAATGGTATTTTGAAACCGCTATAGCGTATGAGCATCTGCAGTTTATTTTAAATGGGAATTGAATCATGATCCATTTACCAGCAACAGATCTCAAATCATGATCCATTGGACTTTACATTACACCCATTTCATGTAAACCAAGAAAGTGATATATTAAGTGTCATTCAAATATAATGCATTTACGAGGATTTTGAAGTCCAAGAAGAAGGGTTGGATTAAAAAAAAAATTCTATTGTCACTGATTTGTGCGGTCTATTGTGATTTTGACATCACCCGTTCTGCACGTACATGAATTACAAGATCAACAATTAACCAACCACATACAAGAAGAGACACGAGATTTACGTGGTTCACCCAACAGGGCTACGTCCACGAGCACAAAAACGATCATCTTCACTATCACAAGTAAAGTACACAGAGACATATGTTCTCTCATATCGTCTCACTTACGTGGTGTGGGAACACGACGGGCAAGAGAGCTCTCACCTCTCTTCAACTGCGAAAGATCTAGGGTTACAGACTAAATACATATATAGTCTCCGCTTTCTTGGCCACAAAGAAAACTCTAGTACAATTACCAAAATACCTTTGACCTTAAACCAGTCCCTGGCTAACCCAGTGGACTCATCCAGCTAAACCGGAATACAAGACATAAACCCAACAATCTCCACCTTAGCTTGAATTCCGCACAACTTGAACTACCATGAAATAAAACCGGCAATATCTTCATGTACCTTGCTGAATAGCACATCACTGCACCGACAATGCAGTCTTCTTTCTTTAACACTTTGACATGTTGAACCAGCACATGAACTTTGAGCAAAGTTCATCTTCTCGTCAAACTCCACATCGAACTTAAAGCTAGAATCTATTGACGAATCTGAGTGATATCTATCTAAATCACTCACCATCCTGCCCCATCTTCAACATCACTATGAAGGTCAAACCACCACAAGCATGCAAGCAAAACAGATCGGGAATATAAGTTTAGATGACTTCACAATTGCAGAAACCTCTGCCTTCGAGCGGTAAAAAAACTCCATTTGACCAGGCCTCCGATCAACTGCTGACGCATCAGCTCCTCCTTGCTGCTTCTTTATTGGCTTTGCTTTAGCAAGATGAATAACATCACATGCGATCCGGAAAGCATGTGAACCCCAAATGAACAATTTCGTTTGAATCAGCAAACCCTTTGCAACTAGGGCGGCGACTCCTATTATTGGGTTTGCAACAACAACCAGGTCGAGTCGACCCGATTCTAGCCTGAATCCACATCTGTTCAGATCTTCTCCGGATTTCTGCATCAAATTGTAGATCTCATCACCACGAGCACACTGGATGAAACAGATATGAAATCCGAGTCCGGATGGCTCCGATATCGCAGAAATAAGTTTCTACGCTCCGATATGGTCAAACTCTTCATTGACCATCAAACAGCCAATCACCCTCTTCCACTGCGTAGATCTGCTCGAAACGAGTACATAGGTGTAAACAGATCTCCAATTGGACATCGGACGATCAAGATATTGCAGAAACAATTTCAGCCGTTGAATCTGGTTAAATTTGCCCGTTGACCGTACCTTCGCTGACGTCGGCTAACGTCAGACTGCAATGCTGCTGGGCTTTATGCATAAACAGGTCAGGTCTAAATCTGACCTACCAGACCCAGCCCAAACCTGATCTCGGCTGCTTTCTCCACGGGTCAGGTTGAGCTGACCCAACCCGACACTCAAAACCGACCTAGGAGGTCGTCTTCAACATCTGCGCTGATCTGCAACCCAGAATTGTCTAGGGTTCTTCTTCGGCTATGGCAACGAGGAACCGGCAACAGTGGTGGGTGGCGGCTGGCGGCGACGGCAGAATGACTATGGCGATTGCGCAACGATTTGCTTCCGGCGACTGGCGGTGGCGATCACGGCGATGATGACCAGTGATGCAGTTTTTTTTTTTTTTTTTTTTTTTGTTCGGTCTTCCTCTTAGAAAGATCCGGCAGCCAAGTCTCCTTCCTCAGAAACCTAGCAGCCCTCTTCTAGCTTTCCCTTCGATTCCGGCAAGATTAGGAAACCCAAAGGCACCAACAACAGAACCCACTCTGCTTGCAAAACCAATTTCTCTGATAAATCGATTTTTCTACTGCGGCCCATCAGAGTTCAACATGCTCCGGTCTTCTCCTTCTCAGATCTGAAAACCATGAAATTGAACCAGCCGCGATTGACATCGAGATCTGAAAACATGTGAATCCTTCTTCCTCCGATCCCAGCGAGACCGGAGAACCCAATCTCATCTTCTTCTTCTCTGATGGTGGCCCAATCAGAGATCACGAACCTGATCTCTCTTCTTCTCTGTTTCGAAAACAGAGATCCAAACCCTTCGACAAGGATTCAATCAGTCGATCTTCATGCGTACAACCTCCAAGCCACCGAGCGATCTCCACCTCGCTTAGAAACCCAAGGAACACCACATCGGCTCTGATACCAATTGTTGTGATTTTGACGTCACCCGTTGTGTACATATATGAATCACAAGATCAACAATTAACCAACCACACACAAGAAGAGACACGAGATTTACGTGATTCACCCAAGCAGGGCTACGTCCACGGGCACAGAGACGATCATCTTCACTATCACAAGTAAAGTACACAGAGACACGTTTTCTCACATTGTCTCACCTACGTGGTGTGGGAACACGACGGGCACGAGAGCTCTTACCTCTCTTCAACTGCGTAAGATATATGGTTACAGACTAAACACATATATAGTCTCCGCTTTTTTTACCACCAAGAAAGCCCTGGTGCAATTAACAAAATACCCTTGACCTTAAACCAGTCCCTGGCTAACCCAGTGGACTTATCCGGCTAAACCGGAATACAAGACATAAACCCAACACGGTCACTATCTCTTCCTTTGACTTGCACCAAACAAAATTATCAGATTTTACCACTTGTGGAATCCCATATACAAGATGTGCATAAAAAATGTCCTCTGTTTTGTGAGTTGCGCTCCCTTCCTTCCCAATATTCCCTGTTTTATGGACCGCAGTTTGTATCTAATCACAGGAGTAGAAGAAATGAGCCAGATATCACTCTAATCAAACCATTTAATCCTTATTTCAAAGGCCTCAGATTTCAACAGGTTTTGTAAGTGCATTGTTTATCATGGCTCAGTTGAATGGTGGATAACAACATTGAAACTGGTGATTGTCAATTTAGTAGTGGTAGTGTATGGAGCGGTTGGCCTACCTATGGTGGGACCTACTGTAACAAGAAGTCTCCCGTTTTTTTCTTGGGGAAATGAAAGCTTCTGCCTGTGAAAAGATGTTGGAGATTATTTCGGTCTTGGTCAGAAAAGGCGAGTTAGAAAATCAGCCATTATTAAATATTATGGAAAAGGGGATTCCCTGTTGCTTTTTCTCCTATTTTGAGACTCCAAAAGGTTCAGTCACAACTCACAAGCCACTGGTTGCAGTCCAGCAGAGTGTATAAATGGAGTAGCACTCATTCACAAGCCACTGGTTGCAGTCCAGCAGAGTCTATAAATTGAGTAGCACTCATTCATTCTCTCTCTCTCTCTCTCTCTCATTGGTATTATGCCTGCTCCAAAACCCATTCACAATTCATGGTCTTCCAATCAACTGCTGGCTCTGTTCAACTTATGACTTTGGAGTTGGACTGACTTCAAAGGTTTCTTCCAGTACTTGATCAGCCAAAGCAGCGCTATTCAATGGCTCAACAGGTACTTTTTTACTACAGAATCTCACAGTGACTCTCAATGTATCATCTTTTTTGAGCTGCTTCAGGATATATTTATTAAAGGTAGTTTGGTGCTTTCACTTGAATGGTTTTTGTTCTTACATTCTTGGTCTTGGGGCATCTGGGTTTTTTGTTTGTTTGTTTCTTTATTTATTTATTTCTCCCTCTTATGGAAGAATCTAGGTTTCCCTTACTTTCTGGTTGGTTTCTGGTGGCAGGAAGATGGTTGGCCCCTTGGTTTGCAACCATTGAATGTGAGAGTTGGGTTGGTCAGGAACAGAGACTTTTCTGGTTCAACCTCCTTCAGTACCTTCATCACTGGTTCTCCTAGTTCTTCTACTGTTTCTTCATCAGATTTAGATACAGAGGTCAGAAAAAAGGGAAAGAAAAACCCCATTGTTCCCTTCTAGTTACTTTTATTGGTTTTATTTGTTAGTTCTTCTGCCTTTCTGGTAAAGTTTTTATTTATTAACCATCAGAAAGAGTCAAAGACATGATAGGAGTGTTCCCCTCCGATAAAAGGGCATAATCCAGTGGGTGCACTTGGTTGCGTTTTGCCATTCTAAACACAACTGTTCATGTGGATCAGTCCACTTTCATGGGTCAATTATTGAAAATTATACTTAGGATGTCCTAACAATCAATATAATGGTCCTTCTTCAAACATCCAAAAAATATATATATATATATATATATATTGGTTGGGTTGATTTTTTGAACTTCTCCAATAAATAAATAAATAAAATCCAAGGTGGGAACTCACAAATCAATGAATCATACTGGTTGTTGAACCCTTTTTATATAAAGCAATATAGCTTTTTTGCTTAGAGTTTTAATCTGTTGGGTGTGATTCTCACTAGTTGGCATCTGATTGCACCATTTCTTATCCATGGTGGGGCTTATCTGCTAAGCTATTTAGATTACTTGGGGTTTACACTAGTTACAATTGAGAGTTGTTATTATAGTCATTGCCTTTTATTTTTCAAAAGAGTAGTAATGCCAAAAACACTCTATAGTTCAGACCCAGCTGTATCTGCTTTAGATATTCTTTCTTTTGCTTTTTCTTTCTTCTTCTAATGATGTTCATGGGGCTGTTTTCTGGTTAATACCAATACAATTGACATTACTTTACTCGGTCCACAAGGTGTTTCATGATTGTTTGCACCTTTTTCTCTCTTGTTAATCAGAAGCAATGGGCCATCAATTAATCATTCTGCCATGCTTCTGACATTTTGGAACTTCTTTTAACCATACTATTGAACTGTAAATCAAATAAGATTTACACTGAAATCTTAAATAAGATTATGGAACTATTTTTGTTATTTAAATGTCTATAACAAACACTGAAATAAGATTGAGCTATTAAAAAGCTATAATAATATTGAGAATTCCCTTAGATCCATCTAACAGTTAGAATTGGGAGATCTAGTTCAATGCAATACTGTTAGATGAACTCATAGTTTTTTTTTTTTTTTTTTTGTGATCTTTCAGATAGGGGGCTACCTTTTTACATCATTGCATGAACAAAGAAATCAACAAACTTACCCATCTCAAGTAATGATTAAGATAAGTCCCCTCAGACATCAAAATTTATCATCTGAGTGTTAGATTTAGTTTTTCATAAGAAGATTTTTTTTTCTTAGAACAACTCCTTACCCCAGTGGTAAAGAGCCTGGCCTCCTCCATCCTTGCATATGTGAGTTGCTATTAACTCACATGTGTGATTTGTGTGTCCTTGCATGTGTGAGTTCCCATCACCTCATATGTTGTGAGTTGTGTCTCCTTGCTTGTGCGAATTCCCATCACCTCCAATGTGTGAGTGTCACAGGGTCCCATACCCTTAGGCCTTAGCTGGGATACCAAAAAAAGAAGATTTTTTAAAGCTCTATTGAATACCCATACAAGCATGAATGTACAGCACCCCAAGTCTCTTAACCAACAAAGTTACATCCACGGATCAGTCCCTGGTGGTCTTTGTGTAGAGGTAGATGCCTGATCAGTCCCTGGTGGTTTCTGTGGAGAGTTAGATGCCTCACCACTGAGATATTAGAGCACATGTTGGCACCAATAAATTCTGCAATTAGTTGATTGAAATTGGACACAACCCTGGCACCTTGTTCTATCTTGCTACGCTCCATCTAACGGTATTTTCCAATAAGGAAGTTGAAAAAGAGCCCATCTTATGTTGATTAGATCAAAGAAGATGTATTCAGTTTTTGGTGTATTTAATCATGAAGGAAGAACTCATTTATGGGAGTATTCATGATTTATATATGATACATATCATGGAATTTGTGTCGGGGTCATGAATATCTTTGTAGATAGTCAACATTAAGATATGTCATGCTGAGGATTAAGGGATGCATTCATTGAGAAACTATGAGATGCCTAATAGAGATCTAACTTCTTAAAATAAGCTAATTTAGATCACTGAAGGCATTGATATCTATCACAAAGGATGGAGGATAGGGTCATTTTCTTTATGGATACATAGTGGATAGCAAATTTGATTGAAGTACTTAAAATTGAAAAATGGTTTTGTAATTATGATATAATGTCATTATGTATGGACTTATCACAATGAACATACCATAACAGTGTGTTCTAATTTGGAGTCTGTTGAGGGTTTCATCTTCTCACGGGTTTTTGGTACACCAAACGAGAATGGCAAGGTTGTATCATTGTGATAGCAAAACTACTTTGAAGCAGACTACTTTAAGCTATTAACAAAACCGAAAGTGAAGTTGTCAGAATATATTTGAGAATTCATAGTTTGTATTGGATGCAAAGCAGTGACATTTTTTGACACAAGGTGAGTGGAAATTTCTATTATATTGTAGGACCTGAAGGTTGTGGCCTCCTTGTGAAGAGTGCTTCTTACTTATGGGAATAAGGACTTAAGGAGTGCGCATAGGTTCTTGACAGTAAAATTTTCATCTTTCTTTTGGTAATGTAAAGGCTACTATTTCAAAGTGTGGTTTATGTGCCTTCTTTTAAGAAAATTTATTATTAGGTTCTAGAGTAAACTCATTTACTTGATTTCTTTTTGACATTGCTAACAATTCACCTTAATTGGTAATGATCTGATTGATTTTTGGATCAGGTCTGTGTATATGATGACAACAGATATAATTGAATAGTAGTTACTAAATTAAAGAAGAAAGATCAGATAAGAAAGACATCAACCTGTGAGAATGTAAGAGAAATCTTTTATGTAAATTATAGTCTGAATCAGGAAAATCTAAGGTTCCCCTGCTTGGCTAGTCATCCGCTTCACTTTCAGCATCGCAGAGCCTATAATGCTCAGAAACGGCAGGGTCACCGATCTTACATATGTAAATTAAGTGTCAGGTACCATATGACATGGATACATTTGCCCACTTGAGTTATCTGGATATCACAACAGAAAGCAATGAGCATAAATGTTCACATGCCAGCAGATGAGTTAAAAGAAGAGGCCCATTTAACTGGAAAATAGCCCCTAACTATCCTCTTCTGTAGTAACTGGAAAATAGCTCCTTGAAACAGCTTCCTTCAGATAAATAGAAAGAACTCTAGACCTCTGAGGGGGAAAGTAGGCAACGATAGAATGAGGAATCCCTGAAATGCCCACCTATAGTTTCTGGGATTGGATTTCCTCTCAAACTAACATCAAGTTCAATTTAGGGACACCAAGAGGGTGGGGGTTCTGAATATGGACAATTGAAGATATCTGAGAACCCTCATTTGTCAGCACCTGCTCAATACTTTATCATGTAACTACCTGATTGTGTACAACTAGGACAAAACAAGAATTTTAAGGCCTCAATTCTGAAAGCAACTGTTATTTCTGTAAAATCATATTGCTGTGAAAAATGATTATGGCCTAAGAGTTCCCCCTCTAGAAGTTCTATAACTATGATATCATTGATGGAGTACTTCTAATTGTTTCAACTACGGGATATGCATGTCGCATATGAACGACGGATTTCAAGGCAATCTAGGCCATGTCCTGGTTGTTAAAGATTATAAAATTGCTTTGATGACTGCCCCAATATTACTATTTCATTGCAATGTGGAACTAAACATATGATTTTGTTGGACATGCATGATCACATGTTATTGACCAATACAAGCCCTAAAATTTCATTAATTTTAAGTTTAATTTTAACTTTTCTAAAGTTTGTTCAAATATGACTTTTGATTTGGTTCTGGAAATTTATATTTTACTCGAACACAACTTTCTGAAGCTACTCTGCATTTGAATGCAGATTGAATACTGTGGGTTTTCTTCTTGTCAATTATACCAAAAGTTAGTTCTGGATGTTGAAATATTTCTTCAGTGATCTAATCAAGTCTTTTAATTTTGATATAGTACTAAATAGTATTGATATTAAGTTTGTCTAGATACACTCCAGTCCATTGTGAGTTTTGGAATATCAGATTAATTTTGATGCACGGACATGTCCTGATTCTTTAAATTCGACTGCAGTCTACTGGATCCTTTTTCCCTGATAAAAGCACTACACTGGGCAACCTCATCGGTGTCAATACCATTCTAGATCCCTCTGGAAGAACAGTAAGGGGCAGAAAACCTGAATCCTTTGACTGCAAGAAACCCTGCAGGTCCAGGACATGGTTCTCTCTGTGTGCAAAAGCTTGTGCTAATAGCAACAGCCCCAACAATCCTCCATCCCTAGGACATTTTCTTGAAGTTGAGAGAAGAGCTGCAAATGTCTACAGAAGGAATTACAATTCTGTCAGTTATGAACATCATGAATTTCCTGAAATCCAGTTCAGTCCCAACCAGAACTCATTGTTCACAGATGGCCAGATTGCCCCACCACAAGCAGGTGTTGATGGGACCATAATTCAAACTCAGTTCTTTAGATCAAATATTGAGGGAAGAAATGGTAGTGATCTAAACAATGCCAATGGAATTCCACTATTTTCATGCATGTGTGGACAACCCACCAATTGAGGAGGAGACTGGACCTCATTATCTCACTTTTTTTCGATGTTGAATTTCATGTAAAAGTAGTAATAAAAATGTGATTTTGATTGTTTTAGATGGGAGAATTTATGGGGTAACAATTTTATGTGGAGTTCAGTTTTATGTCAAGAAAAACGGTTGGATAAAAACTTCTCCATGAATTGTGAATGGCTTGCTGTAGGTTGATCTTCGCAAGCAAGACCTTTCCTCGCAAGCAAGACCTTTCCTTTTGAGTTTTGACACATTCCATCTCCAGAAAATGAACTGAATTCAACCTGATGTTGGATATCACTCAATTTAATTGATACACTAATGATGCACTATTAACTGGAGAAAGAATTGATTTAAGGATTTATCTTGACCATATTCAATTGTGTAAGATACCATGTATCAACTCAAAAGCTTGAGCTGGTAGGTGAAAGCCTCAAACAGGTATATGAAGTTTATGTCAAACCTATTACTTGGGCGATGTGGGACGTGGGACTTTTTTCCAATGCTCTCCCTTACGTCTAGGCTCAACAGATTTCGTGGACGGGCCTGCCCTGTATGCTACACAAGAACGACACCCTCTTTTCTTTTGATACTATGTAAGACAGTATGTATCAATCCAAAAGCTTAAGCTGATAAGTGGAAGGCCCAAACAAGTATATGAAGCCACGTCAAACCCATTACTTGGGCGATATGGGGCGTGAAACTTTTTTCCAACAAATTGATCATACCAAAATTATTGGTACAGTTGGACAATGCTACCTATTAGGATAGAAACTTTTCATTTAAATGAATGCAGCTGTACGAAGAAATAGTTTCATGGTTTTGTGGGCTGGTTGAGTTTATTATACTTTTGAATCCGGAATTAGAATAGCAAGCAGCGCCACATTTTGAACTCACGCAGTCTAAAGATTCTGCCTTCGCTCCTCATTACTCTAGGTCATGGCTGTCTTGTGTAATTAGATTGCCTTCGGTAAATAGCTATGAAAAATACAAATAGTATATGGTTCTTGCATTTGGCTTCTATGCAAATACCAGGAATGATGTGGCAGAAAGAGATGTCTCATGCCTGTTTCTAGAATTGTTTCTGGTTCTTGTATTTGTTATTTGTATCTAAAGGTTATGGTAACTGTCTCTGACAGCGATGATTATGGCTCTAAAGATTAGTGATTATT
The DNA here is from genome assembly GCA_037013555.1 of Sextonia rubra. NCBI lineage: Eukaryota > Viridiplantae > Streptophyta > Magnoliopsida > Laurales > Lauraceae > Sextonia > Sextonia rubra. The sequence goes on from JASUAD010000001.1 coordinate 133,148,518, forward strand.
TGTGTCACCACAAAAGTTGGGCCCTTCCTAATTAAAATCATGATTTTCCATCTCACCTGCTATAGGGGGAGAAACAGAGAAAAAATTGTATTCTTCATGAGTCAAGGTAACAGTAATAAGCGCCTTAGCGAATAGATCTAGGGGCTAAGTAATGAGCGCCTTAGCAAATAGATCTAGGGGCTTAATCTGTTTTACCCATAAAAATAGAACAAACAGAAGCCAACCAGCCATGGTCCTATATCTTATCTTTCTAACATATAGTAACAGAAGTGATCTTGGATATGGAAGTGTGTGCACAGGATATGAGACTGTTAGTTTATGAGATTATGTGAAGTTCACAGTCTGACTAGATTCCAGATGACAAAATTAGTTTCTTTAGTGTTGTGCTTAGTTGTAGTTAAAACTCCATTATCAGAGGTGATTAAGAAAATGACAAGTAAGCTGCCTGGAAGATATTTATGTGGACTGCCAATTTACAGCTCAACATTTGCAGGGATCTCAAAATGCATTACTTAATGTGTTGGGAAAAGAGGCATAGCGGAATAACTCGCGATCGATGGATCAACTATGATGAACAAGTAAAATCACACCATCAAGCAATCGCATACATGAATATAGTAATTTTACATGATTCGACAACCTTACCTACGCCCACAGAGGAGATAACTCATCTATTATAATCCTATCTCAATCTCCTATGATTTAGTGTTACAATACATCAATATATAGTTTCTGTTTTCTTGGCTAACAAGAAAACTCATATATAATGACTAAAATACCCCTTGCCTTAAACATCAGTTAATTTATAATGGCTTGGCTTACTAAAACCCAACATTATAATATATTTGTATGATGGCTTGGCTTACTAAACATTTAATTTATGTCTTTATCCTTATGATGAACTTTATTTAACATCAGGAGATAAGTCAAACTCGTGCAAGCAAGCATAATCTACAATTAACTTTTCGTAAGGACTGACATTTTATTATCTGAACACTTAAATTCTTGTTCATGAACATATCTTGCACACTATCCTGTCAAATTCGTAGGTACTGCTAAAAGTTTGCATTGTTAAATGATCCAACAGTTGTAGCACAGTATTATTTAGGCCTTGTTTGACATAGGAGGGATTGACTCTCAAACTATGAGCTATTGAAGGATATTTTTGCCAAAGAAGAGTTAATTAATTCCTATCAGAGATTGGTTGATGCCTAATTATTTAGGAAAAATTTCTTTATTGACTGGATTTGGGTGATAATAAATTGTCTAGAACGGAGGAATCGAAGATCGGTAGAAGCCCCGTCTTTGGATGTTAAATCCACTAAATCTTGTTGGAGGGATTAGCAAGCTGCCCAAAATCAAATGATTATATTGCATAGAAGTGTTGAAGAGTCCCAAATATAAATAAAAATAAATATATATATATATTTTTTATGACCCAAGTTTTCCCTCGTTAGTCTAGCCTTCAGACCTTTGACCTCCAGTTTGAGAGTTATTTGATTATGACGAGCAAGGACTATTCCTTAGAAGATACATATATGGCCGGATACATAGTACCTAGATAATGTAAGAGGCGAGGGTCGAACTTGAACCTTGGGGATCAGCGAACCCAAGGCTCAAACCAAGTCATAGCCTTAGATGGCAAGGGCCCCAAATATATCTTAAGTAAAAAGATGAAAAAGTCAAAATATTGTCTATTTGGTAAAAGCAAGAAAGCATTAAAAAATGTCATGACCAAAAGAGAAATGGTAAAGAGCAAGTGACTCTTGCAATTCTATGGCTTTCATTGACAAACTACTATAATTGTCTATACAAAGAGGGTAGGGTCTTTCACTTAGGATTGTAAATAGGTCTCCGACTCTCTAGTTATCCAAAGGTTTCGACCTGTTAATAACTGAGTTTAGGTCCTTATTTAGGAACTGATTAGTAAACGGGTTCAGCTATGGATCTTATTTTTGGACCCTTGATCTAAAAGGTTTTAGGTCTAATTCCTCATTGGTTCTAGCTGGTGGACTCGAGACCCGACATATTATCCCAATTTTTAAGAACTTTTTCCTAAAAGTTAGCTTTTTTTCTAAAGGATTCTCTACATAAATCTGGACCCGAACCTGCCCCATACACGGTTCCTGTTCTAGGTCCATCCATTCCTTAATAGTTCCGGTTCCAGATCCGTCTTCTCACTAACGGTTCTGGTTCTGGGTCCACCGTTGACCTGGGCCGGAAGCAACCCATTTACAACCCTATTTTCACTAAACTAAAGCAACTATTTTTTAGTAAATATTAAGTTTTCTATCATATATATAAAGAGAATTCCTCTCCTTTGTGAGAGAAATTAGGACTGCGACAAGTGGCCATGGCATGCTCTCAATAAAGTGAAAATATTTTCTTTTCTTAAAATAATTAAGTTCCCAATATTTTGAGACATCTCATGTAAATCCTCTCAAAACATAATTTATAATCCCTATCAAACCCTAAAATCTCTGCTTAAAGCTATCCTCAAAATCTCATACCATAATAAAGAATAGACTCCGTTGGCCTAAAGACATCTCATGCAAATCCTCTCAAAAGATAATCTAATCCCTCTCAAATCCTAAAATCTCTCTATTTAAAACTTTCCTAAAAATCTCATAACGTAATCTCATTGATTCCAGAATTGTTACCGGTCACTCTTTCATTAAGGAGAGGACTTCCATCAGTATTATCATCTCAATGGCATTTTTGTCAAACTTTATAAACACTGGCCTATTTAGGAAGGCATTTTGCAGCTAAGCACTCTCCAAAGCCTTAGTTCTTATGGAAAAAAGGATCTTACTATTGCCACGTCATAAAAATAGAATGTTTGATAAGATTACAAAGACAATCTCCATTCTTCACCCTATGCTCTTAATCCCTTCTGATTTGAATCCAGTGATGATTTCTAAAATCTTTCCTATCCTATTTTGAATTAATATGTTGTTGACAAATTGTGTTGATACTTTCCAATGTGCACATCATAATTCAAGTATCTTTCCTATACACTTAATACCAATTTTATTTGCATGTTGGTCTAAGGTGGTTGGGTTTAGCAGTTGTTGATATTAGGTAATACATTGCTTTTTCTTTTCTTTTCTTACATCATCAGCCCCTTTCATGCCCTTCTCTTATTTTTATTTTCTTCATCTATCATTGGAACTCACATATGCAATCCAAACCTACCAATGGGCCTCACATTGATTGTGTAGAATATGATTGTTAGAAAACGGAATAAATCCTTCAATCGTGATTAGTGGGTCAACATTCTGGTGATTTGCACTATTGAAATGATGATATCTTGATAACCATCTTCCATCAATTGGTTGCACATAGTACAAATGGGTGCATTTAATTAAATTTCATTATGTTTAATATGCAATGATTGATTTTATTATTTTTCATATGTATGTATTGAAGAAGGAACAATTTACAATGCCCATTTAAATATGCAAAATGTCTTATGTAATACAATATTACATGGGGCCTCTTCTATTCATTTTAATCAATTATGAAGCGTGTAGCAAAAATTATCATTCTATTTTTTTCATATTGTTTATAACTTTTTAAATTATTGTGTTTCTTTATTTTTTAAATTTTATGAAAGATATTCTTATTTTTTTACAAAATGATAAGTAACAAGTGAGTGCATTAGCCTCATATAAACCCAACTTATGAAATTGGCTCATCTCAATACCATAGGCCTAAAGATTCAATTGCTTCTTTTAATTTTTGAGTCTTTATCTTTACCATGAGGCCAATGTGGATTCTTTTCTTATAATTGATCCACACTCTTCCTCCAATTTAATTTAAATTGATCAAGTTTGATTAATTCTCTAATGAAATATATATAATACTTATAGTTTCAAACACAATAAATCGTGCATTTAATTAAATTTAATTTTGTTTAATATAAATTCCTTTTTATATTTTTTTCTTTTTTAAATTTAATTTTAACTGTGTTTGTGTTATGATTTATATCAAAACATTCATTTATACTTTATTAAAATATTAATAATTTTTAAAAAAGATTAAATTCTTTCATGACCCACATTAAAATATTAATAATTTTTTTAAAAAGTTAATTTTTTTCATGCCCATGTTGGGCATGGCCCCTGAAGCGCTAGTCCCTATTAAAAATAAGTCATTAATTAAAAAACTTGAAAAAATACAAAGAATTTTTTTCTGATAATGATTTTAATATACAATCCATCCACCTCTCTGTCTTTCAAACAATGCAATTAGAACCTAAACTTGTAAAGCTTTTTTATAAAAAAAAAGAAGTCCTTGGTGTGATTACAGTTCACTAATAATGTTAAGGCCAGTTAGGTGGATCACTGGGGAGTTTGGGCTGATTAGCAAAGAATCAAACAGTATACAGCTAATTGTCTTTGCATCAGTTGCCTAGTCTACTTTACTTATTGTATGTTTCTTAGGTAGCGTTTGGTTCGCTCGAATGACAGCTGGAATGGAATGACCATTCCATCAAAATGCTTATTTTTATGTTTGGTTCGTCCAAAATGGACGGAATGCTCATTCCAAATGAAATCACCATTCCCCTACATGAGGGAATGGTCATTCCATTAGGGGGTAAGGAATGATCATTCCATTTCAGACTCATTTTTTATTGAGACAAAAATGCCCCCACCCACTACCACTGCCACCCACCCACTACCAACACTACCACTACCCCGCAACCATCGCCACCACCGCCACCCACCACTACCGCCGCCACCACTACCACCACCCCACCACCGCCACCCACCACCCAACCACAGCCACCGCCACCGAACACCACCACCCAACCACTGCCACCACTGCCACCACCACCACCCACCACTGCCACCGAAAAATGGTGAGGAAAATAGGATATTTTGGAAAAAATATTGAAATTTTTTTATCTCATTCATGCTTTGATTCATGCATACTAAACCGGATGATAAGAATAGGAATTCCATTCAGCCCACCATTTCAAAGACAAATCCAAACATTGGAATTGAATGACCATTCCTATCTCCTTCCATTTTAAACTCATTCTAGCCTCTCTTCCATTCTAACCAAAAATCTTTCATGCAAGCCAAACGCTACCTTAGGAATGCAAATCCAAATTATCAAAAATCAATTTGTAGATTCTCTATAAAAAATGGGAACTTCGTATAACAATGGGCACATTGAATTAACAATGATTATGGTTTATAAACCAAGATATGGCCCATTAAGTATATGATTGGAAAGAGTGATTATGATTCATATCACACTGCTGATGGTTAATTAACCAGTTTTTTTTAATTCTTTTTGTAAATTCCAAGGTAGTAAAGCCGGTTGCATCCTGTTCATGTTGATCATAGTTCTGAACTACACTGTTTGGATAGACCTTAATCAATATTGACATTGAAACTGAAGCCAAAAGGGATGTGGCCCAAATGACACTTGAACATATGGATTGACAATTTTACTTTACTAGTTCAGGTGGATTGTCTTTTCTTGTTGGAATTTCTTTCTTTTTGATACTATAATCAGACAACTCACGGCAGCTGAACAGGCTGTCTTTATTCTTTTCCCTTAAATAGATTAACATAGATGTATACTTAACACTCTCTCTCTGTCTCTCAATCAACAATTCTACTTAACGAATCCATGTCCATCTGAACCACTTTGGAGGAGGTAGTTGGATCCATGGAAGGGAATTGTCAAAATGAAAGGAAAACACAAGTTGGTCATGGGCACAAAAATATGTCCAATTAGCGCATGTGATGGGTGGGTGATCAGAAATAACCAACCATTCATGAAGTAGGTCCCACCATGAATAAGCCAAGTGCAAAAGTTTTTTAAAAGCCAGTACAAGGATAAAATCTATAAGTCACTAGTATCAATGTATGGCGAACCTCCAATGCTAAGACCGATATCTACATAACATTGCTGGCACTACAAACTCTACATTACCTATGGCTCCAAAGCTTGTTGTTCGGACTCTTGCTCAAGATATGGCTCTCAAGACCTAGAGCACCAAAGTTAATGGGTCATATACGACAATCTGGCAGGTGACTGAGATGGATAATATGTTGTAGATATGAAAGCTACAAAGTGCTGTTGAAATAGAAATAACTAAAACAATAGTAGTGAATAATTTGTAGTGTTGTGGAGGGATGTTGCGTTGGCTTAAATCTATGAAAGCATGAACAGCAGTTGTTGGCCGAGGCACGTTAGCAGACGCTTTATTTAGGATGAGTTCTGCCCCTCGAGAGAAACCTAAGTGCGTGAGGTTCTCAGCCGAAATCGCCTTTAGGATACAATAGCCTCCACAATACAATCTCTCTTAGTCGTACACTAAGTTTAGATCAGCCGAACTCCAACAGAAAAAGTGCTCGATAAAAAAGAAAACTTTGAAAATAAGAGAAGGAGGAAGAAATTTCTACGTACATTCGTTTAAACCCAGGTGTGCTATTTATAATAAAAATAGTCGTTGAGTATTTAAAAATCACCATTAAAAACCCATTAAAAAAAAGCGTTAGAATTTTTAAATTTGAATTTTAAATATCCTTTTTAAATGATTTTTAATCAACCCTTAAATGTTTAAAATGTTAAACGTTTTGAACATTAATTTGTCAAATCCTTTAATGAAAACGTAAAACGTTTGAACATTAATTATGAAAACATTTTGAATAATGAAAAACATTTTAAACCATTAATTTGAAAATGTTTAAAACTAAATTATACTTTTTTTTGCAAAAAGATGCCATTTCTATATCACAATATGGGTCCCCCAAGGAAGGCTGGCCCGAGATTTGCACCCCTTGCGCTCGATAATCACGCAGGATGCACGTCACGGACACGTACCCGGTTAAACAATTTCTGGATCGAGATCCTCAGGCCAAGCCCGACTCGTGTGCATGTATAGGGCTTGTAGCAAAAGAGTCCAAAATAGCTTGAAATATAAAAGAGAAAAAATATATATATATATAGTTATCAAAGAGTTTACACTTTTCCAATGTGGGACTCTTGAAAAACTACAAACCTCTCTTTGTATAAAACTCAATTTTGAAACCCCTTAAAACCCAACATAATATGCTGGCAATTTCATTAATTACCATTATCATGTTAATGTGTTAATAGAATTAAAGAGTTGATAAAAAAAATAACATAAGCAATGTAACGGAGTATAATGTGACTAACTAGAGTATAAGCATGTGAGAATCATAAATAATAAGATATGCTGAACAATATAAACAACTAGTTGGCAATCCACATAGCTAAATTCTTCATCATGGTTACACTATATGACTAGACAAAGCACATATGAACATGTAATTCACTACGGAATGTGCTGCGTGTCTTGAATGAAGGAAGCCTCACTCTTGGCTGCACTACATGACCAGAGCAGGTAAACTAAAACCATCTGCAAAGCCGTAAGGCATAAGATAACTAAATTCAACTCCTGGTTTGGCCTAACCAAGAGAGGATCAAAGCTCGATGGTGCCAACACGTGAAATCAAGATAAATTGGCTAACTGGCTTATCGTGGCCAAATTCCCAAAATGAGGAGGTATTTTTGACTTATGTTTCATATCGAACTTGTGTCATGCTTACGAATAGTCCTTTAGGGTCACAATGGTTAAAACAATGTAAATTGCGTTATAACAAGTGTAATAGCGATTTTTGTGGAAAAACGGGTGAAAATGGTCCTTTTACATTAAAAATAAGTCATTTACTTAGCATTGGTTGAAAACAATGTCAAAAGAACCCTAGGTTCTAGAAACCACCTTTGCGTGCCCTCAAATGGTTAAAAAGGGTACAACATGGATCCGGTATCTAAGGGTGGACGCAGTGCATCAAGACAACTCCTATCAATCCTCAAAACACCCTGGCCTAAGATCCAGTCAGGCAAGGGTCTCCAGTTGTGACACAAGTGCCGGACACCATCCCCCATGTGACTTCCAAACCTAACCATCCCATCTAAGTACGGGTCAAGAGAGGGCAGGGGTAACACAAACTTGTAATGAATAAAGAATACCACCTAACATTTAATTAAAGTTCAGGGATTATCTTCAACAAGGTTAAGTGCTCACGAAATGTAATTATACTTAGTTAAGGCCTAGACGCCGGGATTTATATCACCTTGGTGTTCAAGCATGCAAAGGCATCCCTAATCCTTAAATGGTCTACCTTCTATTCATAAATAACCCACCCATGCCTCCGAACAAACCCTAAGAGTATTATGTGATCCAAACTTCTGAAATTCGAAGTCCAGGTTTGAGGTCCAAGTGAGTCCAAGTGGTGATCCTCACATATGGGCCTAAGTTAAACAATTCTTGTCAATAATTGTGTTCAACTTAACCCTTAATTGGCGTATCAAAGGTGACCTAAAGTTACCTTAAGTTTTCATTTTAACATGCCCAAGAAAGTCCTAACAAGTGGAAAAAGGATGGGCTAACAAATGGGGTACACAGTCCCCTTGACTAGCCCCCAAAAGTGGGGCATGTGGACTGTTTGGACACTGCAGTGGGATAGTGACAGTCCCCTGTGCACACCTGTATAGAGTCCAGATTTTTTTTCACTTTTTTGGCCATGCTTGGGGCTTTTTTTGGTAGTCTTTGGAGCATGAAAATACTGAAATAAACAACTAATTTGGACTCCGCTCTTACTCAAATTGATTGATAAAAACCAACTACACAGGGAGGAAAAATCTAAGATTTCACAAAACTATTAAATGGAACTCATCATAAGATCATGGAACACATCATGTAAATGTAATTAATCACTTGCCTCAAGTTGTTAGGGTCCAAATGAACCTTCTAAAAGCTTCTAATCAGTTGCAACAAGCCTACACACCGTCATCCCCAAAATAGCCCAAAAATACATCACAATTGGAAAAACCAAGAAAGAGTTGGTGTAATGCTTTGGGGTTTTGGGGTTTTAGGATACGTGGTCTGGGTTTTGGGGGTTTTGAGGTTTTGGGCTTTGGGTTCGAGTTTGGGTTTGCGCATTCTACAGTATTGGGGATTGGGGATTGAGAATTGGGGATTAGGGTTCGCAATTTGTGGGGTTGTGGTTTTAGGGCTTAGGGTTTTAGGGTTAAGGGTTAAGGGTTTAGGTTTAGGAGTTTGGGGGTTTTGGGGATTGATGATTGGGGTTCGTAGTTTGGGTTTAGGGTTTTAGGGTTTAGGCATTTAGGGTTTAAGAGTCTAAGGGATTAAGCATTTGGGGTTTGGGGATTTTGGGGGTTTAGGATTGTGGGGTTTGGGGTTTAGGGTTTGGGGTGGATTTGGAGCTTGTGGATTGCGGGTTTTGAGTTTTGGGTTTGGAGTTTTGAGTTTTGAGGTTTAGGATTTTGGGGATTTAATGGTTGGTTTTAGGATTTCAGTATTTAGTGTTTTGGAGTTTTAGGGTTTTAAGTTTTTAAGATTTAGGGTTTAGGATTTTACAGTTTTATGATTTTAGAGTTTTGGGCTTAGGGTTTTGCTCTTTGGGTTTTGAGTTTTGAGTTTAAGATTTAGGGTTTTGGAGTTTTGGGGTATTTAGGGTTTTAGGGTTAATGTTTAAGAGTTATGAGTTTTGAAGTTTTTGGGTTTTACAATGTTAGGGTTTTAGGGTTTAGGGTTGAGGATTTTGGCATTTGAATTTAAGGTTTAAGGGTTTTGAGTTTGAGGTTTAGCGTTTAAAGTTTTTTAGGGTTTTATAGGGTTTCGGGATTTTACATTTTTTTTTCGTTTAGGGTTTAGGGTTTATGATTTTATGATTTTACGATTTTGTGATTTTAGTTTAGGGTTTTGAGTTTTGAGTTTAAGGTGTAAGGGTTTGGGGTTTACTGTATAGGGTTTTGGCTTTCGGCTTTTGAATTTAAAGTTTCAGGGTTTTGGGTTTTAGGTTTTGAGTTTAAGGTTTAAGGGTTTTGGGTTTTAGATTTTAGAGTTTAGTGGTTTAAGTGTTTTTTGGATTTTAGGGTTTAGGGTTTCAAGATTTTATGTTTTTATAATTTCGGGTTTCGGGATTACGGCTTTACGGTTTTAGGGTTAAGGGTTTTGGATTTGTAGGTTAGGGTTTTGAGTTTTGAGTTTAAGGTTCAAGGGTTTGGGGTTCAAGCTTCAGGCTTTAGGAGTTTAGGAGTTTTTGGATTTTAGGGCCTTAGGGTCTATGGTTTTGGGTTTGGGGGTTTTCATGTTTTGGCCTTTATGTTTGAGTTTAGGTTTGTGGTTTATAGTTTAGGGTTAGTGTTTGGCGTTTGGGGATTAGGGATTGAGGATTGGGGATTGGGGATTGGGGCTTAGGGTTTTAGGGTGTAGGGTTTAGCGTATAGGGTTGGGTTTTAGGGATTAGTGGTGGGTTCTAAGGTTTAAGGGTTTGGAGTTTGTGGTTTTGGGATTTTGGTGTTTGCGGTTTTCTGGATTGTTTGTGGTTTGGGGTTTGCATTTGGAGCTTGGTGGGGTTTGGGGGTTTTGTTTGCTTTAGATGGGAGAATTTATAGGGTAATAATTTTATTTGGAGCTCAATTTGTTATCAAGATAAATGGTTGGATAAAAACCTCTTCATGAATTGTGACTGGCTTGCTGTAGGTTGATCTTCGCAAGTTAGACCTTTGCTTTAGAGTTTTGACATATTCCATCCCCAAAAAATAAATTGATTTCAACCTGTGGATATCACTCAATTTAATTGATACACAAATGATGCACCATTAACTGGAGAAAGATTTGATTTAAGCATTTATCTTGTGAAAGATATCATGTACCAACTCAAAAATTTAAGTTGGTAAGTGGGAGGCCCAAAGAGGTATATAAAACCATGTTAAACCCATTACTTGGGCGATGTGGGACATGAGACTTTTTTTCAACACCCCTCACGTGCAGGCCTAACAAATGTCATTGACAAATCTGTCACTTAGGCTACACAGGAATGACACCTCTCTGATATCTTGTAAGATGACACCTCTCTGATACCTTGTAAGACACTATGTACCAACCCAAAATGTTAAACTGATAAGTGGAATGCCTAAACAAGTATAAAAAGCCATGTCAAACTCATTACTTCGGCGATGAGAGACGTGAAACTTTTTTCCAACAAATTGATCCATAATTATTGGTACTGTTGGGAAAATTCTACCTATTAGGATAGAAACTTTTCATGTAAATGAATGCACCTGTACCAAGAAATAGTATTATGGTTGTATGGGCTGGTCAAGTTTTTTATACTCTTGGAGTTGAATGTGGAATTAGAATGGCAAGCAGTGCCACATTTTGAACTATGCAGTCTAAAGATTCTGCCTTCCCTCCTCTCATTACTTTAGGTCATGGCTGTCTTGTGTAATTAGATTGCCTTCGGTAAATAGCTATGAAACATGCAAATAGTATGTGGTTCTTGCATTTGGCTTCTATGCAAATACCAGGGATGATAGGCAGAATGAGATGTCTCATACCTGATTTTAGAATTGTTTCTGGTTCTTGTATTTGTTATTTGTATCTAAAGATTATGGTAACTATCTCTGACAGCGATGATTATGGCTCTCAAGATTGGTGATTATTTGTTTCACCACAAAAGTTGGGCCCTTCTTAATTAAAATCATGATTTTCCATCTCACCTGCTATAGGGGGAGAAACAGAGAAAAAATTGTATTCTTCATGAGTCAGGTAACAGTAATGAGCGCCTTAGCCAATTGGTCTCGGGGCTTAATGTGTTTTACCCATAAAAATAGAACAAACAGAAGCAAACCAGCCATGGTCCTATATCTCATCTTTCTAACATATGGTAACAGAAGTGATCTCGGATATGGGAGTGTGTGCACAGGATACGAGAGTGTTAGTTTATGGGATTATGTGAAGTTCTCAGTCTGACTAGATTCCATATGAAAAAGTTTGTTTCTTTAGTGTTGTCCTGTAGTTAAACTCCATTGCCAGCGGTGATTGAGAAAATGACAGGAAAGCTGCTTAGAAGATATTTATATGGACTGTCAATTTACAACTCAACATTTGCGGGGATGTCAGAATGCATTACTTAATGGGTTGGGAAAAGTGGAATAGCCGAATAAACTGCAATCCGCAGTTCAACCAGGGTCCTATCTTAATTCCTTGGGGTCTAGAGTTATAATGTATTAATATAGATTGTTGTTGCTTTTTTTACTAACAAAAAAGTCTATGCATAATGATTAAATACCTTTAACGATGAACCTTAGTTCTGGCTGGCCCAAACGACCGAACAAACTAAATCAAAATAGAAAACAAAACCCAACATAATGAAATGTTTGTATGATAGCCTGGCTTACTAAACATTTAATTTATGTCTTTATCCTTATGATGGGCTTTATTTAACATCAGAAGACAAGTTGAACGCGTGCAAGCCAGCGTAATCTACAATTAACTTTTCGTAAGGAATGACATTTTATAATCTGAACACTTAAATTCTTGTTCATGAACATATCTTGCACACTTATTCTGCAAATTAGTAGGCACCGTTAAAAATTGCATTGTTAAATGATCCAAACAGTTGTAGCACAGTATTTTATAGGCCTTGTTTGACATAATAGGGGATTGACTCTCAAACTATGAGCTCTTGAAGGATATTTTTGCCAAAGAAGAGTTAATAAATTCCTATCAGAGATTGGTTGATGCCTAATTATTTAGGAATAATTTCTTCATTGACTGGATTTGGGTGATAATAAATTGTCTAGAAAGGAGGGAATCGAAAATTGGTAGAAGCCCTATTTTTGATGTTAATATCCACTAAATCTTGTTGGAAGGATTAGCAAGCTGCCCAAATCAAATGATTATATTACATAAAAGTGTTAAAGAGTCCCAAATAGATATATATGTATAGATATAGATATAATTTTTTTTTATGACCTAACATATCATTCGCTAGCCTAGCCTTCAAACCTTTGGCCTTCAGCTTTGAGGTTATTTGATTTTGAGGAGCAAAGATTAATCTTTGCAGGGTATATATATAGCCGCACACATAGTACACGAACGACAGGCAAGAGTAGAACTTAAGACCTTGGTGAGTGAACCCAAGGCTGTTCAGTCCTTGGTATAACCCTCGGCACTTATGTAGAGTGATGCTTGAATGCCTCTTAACACAACCGAAAAGACCATAAAACCATTGATTCTACATTCCTATCACCTTAAGATTTTAAAATAAGTGTTAGCTCAATGGGGTGTGAGATCCTACAAGTGGTATTAGAGCCTGATAAGGTTGGGGGTTCAAGTCTCCGCTTGGGTGGTACCAGTGAGGGGGAATATTAGGTCCTGGTACAACCTCGGGTCCCCGTGTGGGGTGTTGCTTGAATGCCTCCTAATACAACCGAGAAGACCATAAGACCATTGATTTTACCCTTCCTATCACTTTAAGGTTTTTGGATAAATGGTGGCTTAATGAAGTGTGAGATCTTACTAATGCTCAAATTAACTAGGTCACCACCTTGATGGCAAGAGCCCCAAATATATCTTAAGTAAAAAGATGAAAAAGTCAAAATATTGTATATTTTGTAAAAGCAAGAAAGCATTCAAATATCTCATCGTCAAAAGAGACAAGAAAAAGAGTAGGCGACTATTACAATTCTATGGCTTTCGTTGAAAAACTTTTATATTTGTCTCTACAAAGAGGATAGGGTCTTTCACTAAACTAAAGCAACTATTTTTAGTAAATATTGAGTTTTCTATTCCTATTAAAAATAAATCATTAATTAAAAAACTCAATAAAATACAAAGAATCCTTAACAGATAATGATTTTAATAAAGGATCCTTCCACCCTTGTTGTCTTTGAGACAATGCAATTAGAACTTAAACTTGTAAAGCTCTTTCTTTAAAAAAGAAAAATCCTTGGTGTGATTGCATTTCACTAATAATGTCAAGGAATTGCTCTTTTCATACACAGGAGAAAAAAATTTTAAATTAAAATTCCCATTTTACCCCCCCACCCCATCTCTCTCTCTCTCTCTCTCTCTCTCTCTCTCTCTCTCTCTCTCCTCCCCTTTCCCTCTAGCTGGCGACGAAGTTGTGCCGGCAGGAGGGGGGCTCTCCCTCCCTCTCTCTCTTCCTCTCCCTATTCCTCCTCCATTTCCTCTCCCCTCCCTCTTCCCCTTCTCTCCCTCCCTCTTCCACTCCTCTCCTCCCTCTTCCTCTGAAAGGCATGTAATATTGGCAAGTTTATGGGTTGGACAAAACTTGGGTTCTTGAGTTGTAATTTTATATTTTTAGATGGACTGAAGTGACTATAGAATGAACACATGTTGTCTTCTGCGTAAAATGTGTAATGCGAGTGGTCTACAGACCGACCGGTCGGATGCAGGGACGGATCGGTCAAATTTCGCCTACACAAACAGTCTGCAGACAGAACAGAAGATCGACCGGTCAGCTGAATGCCCGATCGGTTGGACCCTCACCCGATAGGTCGGGTAAGTTCAGCCGATCGGTCGGCTGGGTCGGCAGACGTGATTTAGAAAATGCAAAAGCTTCGGAGTTGCTTGCTGTCCATCCTAATCCGGCGAGATTTAGAGGCGTAAAAGACTCTAGGGTTCCTCCCTATTTAAAGAACTTCTCTCCCACGAAGTAAGATACCTCTCTCCAGATCAAAACCCTAATATCCATTGAGAGATCCATCTTCTCAGAAGTTCTTCTGCTGGTTTATGTGCTGCAACTTCATCTTCTGAGTTCCATACTACTTCTCCACTGTGCTGATTCATCTTGAGTGGCTTCAAGGCGTGGAGAGCAATCCCGAAGAGAGTGTACGACGTGTGCGTCGGCAAGAAGGGGCTTCAGTCCCTTAGGTTGTGTCTAACTGGTGAAAAAGGGTAGTAAGTAGTCTTGTAACTTCTCTTACATAGTGATTGTTCTTGGTGGACCGGTGTTAGGTCCCGTGGTTTTTTTCCCGTTTGGGTTTTCCATGTAAAATCCTGTGTCCATCTCTTGTGTGGTTGATTGGTGTGTTTATTCAGTAGTTATTGTTTGAATCTACATAGCATATTCTGTTGGGACCTTAACCTGTGTTAAGGTTTAAAGTTCTATCAAGTGGTATCAAAGCGGGTTCATACCGTTTGGTTGTAGATCTAGTTCAGTTATCTGCTATGGAGATTCCCCGAGATGGTACGTCAACCAATAAGCCCCCTTACTTGGTAGATGGAACTAACTATGCAAATTGGAAAGTAAGAATGGTTGCGTTTCTGCAGTCTATTGATATTGATGTTTGGCAAGCTATTCACACTCCTTACGTTCCTCCAGTTGTTACCTCAGATGGCAATGTTGAGATCCCTAAACCAATGGCTCAAAGGTCAAAGGATGAGAAATCTGCTTTTCTTGCTAATAGTAAAGCATTGAATGCCATCTTTAACGGTGTTTCACCTACTGAATTTAGGAGAATCTTTAAGTGTAACATCGCTCAAGAGGCATGGGGTATTTTGGAGAAAGTTCATGAAGGAACTGGCAGAGTTAAAAGATCTAAACTTCAGAAATTGACCACTATGTTCGAAACCCTGGTTATGGATGAAAGCGAAACATTTAATGAATTCTATGCCAAACTGAATGATGTTGTGAATTCAGCCTTTAACTTAGGAGAGAGCATTTCAGATAGTAAAATTGTTCAAAAGATTCTTCGTTCTCTTCTTGAAAGGTTTGATCCCAAAGTAGTGGCAATTGAGGAAACAAGTAATTTGGATACCCTTTCTCTTGATGAACTAGTTGGAAATTTGCAAACTTTTGAAACAAATCTGAGAATAACTAGGAAATCAAAGGGTATCGCATTACTTTCTTCCAAATCAGGCAATGAGAGTGATACCTCTGACTCTGACACTGAGGGTCCCGAATTTGATGCGTTCCTGGTTAGAAAATTCAAAAAGGCAATGAAAGGTACGGATAAAAAGGATTTGATGATGGCTTACAAGAAAAACAAGGCCAAAAAGAGGTCAAACTTTACCTCAACTGTTAAACCCTTTTCTAATCCTCAATCTAAGCCAGAAAAGAATTCATCTAAAATACCTCCCAAGAACACTCAGTGCTATGAATGCAAAGGCTTCGGTCATTATGCATCTTAATGTGTTAATAGAACCTTGAGAAATCAAGGTAATCAGGGAAAAGTGCTGAATGTTACCTGGGATGATGATTCAGAAGTAGAAGAACAAACTCCTGAATCGGACTCTTCTGAATTTGAAAAGTTTGTTGCTTTCATGGCTAAGTCTAATAGCTCTTCTGCCAAGGAAAATATTTCTGCAGGGTCTGATTCAGATATTGACTCATTCATAGACAACTTACCACAATCTGAGGATGAATTGTTGATTGCCTATGATCAATTAGTGAAAGACTCAAGAAAAGTGGCAATGTTCAATGAAGTACTTGAGAAAAAAGTTGCGATTTCTGAAAAAGTGATAGCTTCCCTCAAAGCTGAACTCAAAGAAACCCATGGCAAGCTATCTTCCTTAACCTCTCAAAATACTATTTTGTCTAATAAGTTGACTGATGCAGGTAATGAATGGAACTTGCTGCATGATCAGCCCATTAAGACTACCAGTGAGTTAAATGCGATGAAGGTAGAGCTTAATCTAAGCAAAGAAGAAAATGCTTCTTTAAGTAACAGGCTTCACCTTACTTTGGAAGAACTCACTAAAGCCAAAGCTGACTTGAAAGAATGAATACTGGATCTAAAAAGCTTGAAGAAATTCTTGGTATTCAAAAGTCTAGTGCTGATCGACGAGCACTTGGATTTGAATATGGTTCCACATCTCAAAATTCAGGTAAGTTTGTTAAGGGCACTACCATAATCACTTCTGAACCTACTGTTCAAACTCATGCACAAGTTAATTCAGTAAATAGAGTGAACACCAAAAAGTTTAGACCCACATTCATTCCAGTATGTCACTTTTGTGGGATTAAAGGACACATAAGACCTCATTGCAATAAGTTGCGTTCTACAACTCGAAATCAACACAAGCATCGACCCTCCTTGCCTTAAAAGGTTAAAACTAAGAAGGTCTGGGTACAAAAATATAATCTTTACTATCATGTAGTCCTTACTACTTTACGTGCTCAAAATTCACATGTGTGGTACCTGGACAATGGGTGTTCTAGACATATGTCTGGAGATAGAACTTTGTTTACTTCTCTTGAAAAGTGTGATAATGGTAGTGTGCAATTTGGTGATGGAAATAAGTCAAATGTCATTGGCAAAGGTACTGTCCATATTCCAGGTATGTCTCCGGTCCACAATGTTTTTCTTGTTGATTTTTAAAAGCAAATCGTTTGAGTATCAATCAACTGTGTGAGTCTAAACATGAAGTACACTTTTCATTGAATGATTGCATAATTGTTAATAAGTCATGTAAAACTGTACTTCATGGAAAGAAAAATGCTGATAATTGCTATGTTGTAGGGGATTCTGATAATCTACAGTGCTATTTAACTTCAATAGATACTGTTAACTTGTGGCATCAACAGTTAGGTCATATGAACTATACTGATCTTGAAACTCTCTCTAAACAAGAATTAGTTTGTGGCCTTCCCAAAATACAGAAACCCTCCAACATTGTATGTGGTCCTTGTCAAATTGGAAAGCAAAATTGGTCACCTCATAAGAAACTTGATCAAATGACCACATCCAGGCCACTGGAATTACTTCACATGGATCTTATGGGTCCTACTCAGACTCAGAGTATTGGAGGAAAGAAATACATATTCTTAACAGTTGATGATTTCTCTCGTTTTACATGGGTGCGATTTTTAAAAGAGAAATCAGAAACCTTTGAAGTCTTCCATTACTTATGGCTACAATTGATTGCAGATAAAGGCAACAAATTCGGTGGAGTTTCTCGAATTCGATCGGATCATGGAACTGAGTTTGAGAATTTTTTTTTCAATCTTTTTGCACAGAAAATGGACTTAAACATGAATTCTCAGCCCCCAAGACTCCACAGCAAAATGGGATTATGGAACGTAAAAACCGGGTTGTTCAGGGAATGGCCCGAGTTATGCTACACAGCAAGAAAATTCCACAAAAATTTTGGACTGAGGCTGTAAACACTGCCGTGCATGTTATTAATCGCGTCTATCTTAGACCTGGAACAAAGATGACTCCCTATGAACTCTGGAATGGTAGAAAACCCACTGTTAAATACTTTAGAACCTTTGGAACTAAATGCTATATCTTTAAAGATCGTGAACACCTTGGTAAGTTAGATTCTCGTAGTGATGAAGGTGTTTTTCTTGGCTATTCCTTGAATAGTAAGGCATACAGAGTATTTAACGTGTGTACTTCTATCATTCTGGAGTCGTTTAATGTGGTAGTAGATGATGCAGAGTCGTATTTTAATTCTGACGATGATAATATCATAATTTCTACCTCGCCTTCTGTGCAGGATGATAATGCAAATACAAATCAACTTGAACCTTCAAAGGCAATAGACTCAGACGAAAAGTCATCTAACACTGATTTGGCTGACACCTCTTCCGAGCAACAAGATCCGAAGACATCGGCTATGTCTCATAGTCCTTCTACAGACCTTGATGTTCCTGTTCAAAGCACGTCTTCTTGGATTAATCCCAAAGCTAGAGCATGGAAGCATCACTCGTTATCTGACAGTATTGGCGATGTGGATGAGCCTAGACGTACGTGTCAGCAGGTAAGTGATGAGGTAAGTTATCTTTGTTATATCTCCTCTATTGAACCTCACAATGTCTTAGAAGCACTTCAAGATGATTCTTGGATAAATGCTATGCATGAGGAACTAGAACAATTTGAACAGAATAAGGTTTGGCAACTTGTTCCACGACCTACCCATACAAATGCTATTGGCACAAAGTGGATATTCAAAAATAAAACAGATGAATTGGGTCAGGTTGTAAGGAACAAAGCTAGACTGGTGGCACAGGGTTATACCCAGGTTGAGGGGATAGATTTTGATGAAACTTTTGCCCCTGTAGCTAGACTCGAGTCCATTCGCATACTGTTTGCTCTTGCATGTGCATTAAATTTTAAATTTTTTCAAATGGATGTTAAAAGTGCGTTTCTGAATGGATTCTTGAATGAAGAAGTATATGTTGAATAGCCAAAAGGGTTCCAAGATCAGTAGTTTCCTGATCACGTCTATAAGCTAAACAAAGCATTGTATGGATTAAAGCAAGCTCCTCGCGCATGGTATGAACGGTTAACTAATTTTCTTCTTGACAATGGTTTTCGTCGAGGAGGAGCGGATAAAACCTTGTTTATAAAGAATGAGGAAGCTGATATTCTGATTGCACAAGTATACGTCGATGATATTATGTTCGGTTCCACCTCACAGTACTTGGCAAATCTGTTCTCTGAGCTTATGACCAGTGAATTTGAGATGAGCATGGTTGGTGAATTAGTTTTCTTCTTAGGATTACAAATCAAGCAAAGTGCAGACGGTATATTTATTTCTCAATCAAAATATGCCACTAATCTCCTAAAGAAGTTCGGTATGATGACGTCAAAATAGGAACACATACCAATAAGTTCTTTGTTAAAATTAGTTTAAATACAGAGGGTAAGGATGTTAATGACACAATGTATCGAAGCATGATTGGAAGCCTTTTATATCTAACTGCTAGCAGACCAGACATTGCATTTAGTGTCAGTGTTTGCGCTCGGTATCAGTCCAAACCCAAAGAGTCTCATGTCAAAGCAGTTAAACGCATCATGGAATATGTGCATGGTACAATCAATTATGGGATTTGGCTGACTCGACACACCAATACAGCAGTAGTTGGATATTCAGATGCCGATTGGGCAGGCTGTGTGGATGACAGAAAAAGTACATCAGGAGGTTGTTTTTTCATTGGCAACAATCTTGTTGCATGGCATAGCAAGAAACAAACCTCAACCTCACTGTCCACCGCTGAAACGGAATACATTGCAGCTGAAAGTTGTTGTACACAACTCCTTTGGATGAAGCAGATGTTGGCAAATTATGGTATTCAGCAGGAACTCATTACAATATATTGTGATAGCAGAAGTGCCATTGACATATCAAAGAATCCTGTTCAGCATTCACGAACAAAACATATAGATATCAGGCATCACTTCATACGCGATTTAGTAGAAGCCAAAATCATCAAAGAACATCTTCCAACTGAGCACCAATTAGCTGATCTGTTTACTAAACCCCTTGAGCCTTCTCGTTTTGAATCACTTCGTAAATCTCTTGGAGTTGGACTCCATCCTTGACGGTTCTTCTCTTGCTCCTTCTCTCAGCACATACTTATTTTTATTTACTATTTTCATGAACTTCTGATATGCTATTTATTTGTGTTTTGCTTTAGTTTTTCAGCCTGGATGTCTTGATACACAGTGTTTCCTCCGGGACTCTTCACTGTATCACCTCTGTGGTTCTCCAGATTAGTTATTAAGTTGGCTAAAGCAAAATGCTTACAAGTTTTCGTGTGTCGCATTTCAAAAAAAAAAAAAAAGGAGAGTGTTCTTATGTCAGTCAGACAACTTTCATCACGATTTTTACTAGAGAGACTTATTCAGGGGGAGTGGTTTAGTCCTTAGCAGTTGATTAGAAGAGGCAAAATCTTAGCATTGAGTTCCCACTGTGTTGTCTTGACTTCCTTGGCTTATACACTAAGGTCTTCACAGCACCACTATGCATTGATGATTTCGTGATTAATAGTCTCATTCAAGTATGTTGCTTCTTCACTCCTTTTTTTCTTCATCTCTACATATTTGTTACTTTCATACTTTCTGTGAGTTAAAAAAAAAAAAACTCACAGTTTGTATGCCGATCGGTCGAATCCTTCTACAGACCGATCGGATGAGTTTCCCTGCGACCGATCGGCTATATTTGCGACCGGTCGGGCCTTTTTGCTCTTAGTTTGTGTTATTTTCCAGGACCTTCTCCCGACCGATCGGTCCCTTATGCAACTGGTCGGGTATCATTTAGCCTGTTTCCCGAATTGGAATTCGACCGGTCGGGCTCTTCCATCCAACCGGTCGGACATGCATCGGTTCTGTTCAAAACTCGTGACCGTTCGACTTCTCGTCACTTCTATATAAGTGTGCATCCTTTCTTTTTCTTCTTTCTTCACTTCTTGGATGCCGTTTCCTCTCTTCTCCTATTAGATTTCGTGTGCTTTGTGCTCCTTCCTTTCTTCTTGCAAAGCCATAACTGAGGTATGTGTTTTCCTCGTTCCTTCTCCAAATTTTTTTTTGTTTCTAGCATCCATTGCTTCTCGTTTTTGTCACATTTTCCAATGGTTTTTTTTTTGTGATTATGTATGCTTCTATTACGTTGGTTGGATGTTCATCTTCATTTTTTGTTTTTGGTTTTCTCTTCTTCACTATGCAATAGATGCTCTGATGCGTGTGGTTGTTTGTATGTGCTTGAGGATATTTTTTTTTTGAGCTTTATATCACATATTTGTGTATGCACACCTTCTGTTCGATGGAATGTCTCAAAGAATGTCACCTTTCACTAGTGACATTTTTGTTGGTCTTTTTATGCCTTGATGTTTAGTGGTTCTACACTTTCCATCCTCTTCAGTCATGGCACCCAAGAAGGCAGTGGCTTCCAAGCAAAAAGGTGTGGCCAGGAGTTCAGCTACTCCCACTTATGACACTGCCCGTTTCTTATCAGAGGCTAGAGCACAGCAATATGAAACCATTTTTAGCAAGCGTTCAGTTCTATTCGAACGACCAATCACCCCTTTACATTTTGTCACATTAGCATTTGGTGCTTGGCTACTCGCTAGAGGATGGGCCTCATTATACTCATATGAGACTGAGATTTTCCCTGATATTGTATGAGAATTTTACTGCAATATGTATGAGATGACGGGGAATGTTATTAAATTTTTTGTTCGGGGCAAGAATGTTACTCTCACTCCTCAAGCATTGAGTCGGTTTCTACTCATTGATTAGACTCCGGATGCCAAGTATCCTATCCCTGATGCTGCACCTGATACTATGGAGGAGGATGCTCCCATTGACTACAGTGAGGTCGTTTCTACATTATGCGGAGAGCCTCGTGACTGGCCTGAGGGTCATCTCTTGCGACAACGGGAATTGACTGACTCCTATAGGCTTCTCAATGTTTTTGTGAAGAATAACATTGAGCCTAGAGGACACCATTCAGAGATTTATCGCGAGGCTGGTTACCTACTCTACGTCATTGGCAGTGGGCTTCCTATCGATATTCCCTAGGTGATCTTCGACACCATTTTTCGAGCTCATTCTGCAGCGAAGAATGCATCATTGCCATATGGCGTTATGCTATCTAAGTTTCTTCTCTCTCATGGTGTCTGCCCTCCATGCATGGTGTGTCTGTTCCTCTGCCGAACCCCATCACGATGAGTACTTTGTTGCAGTCTCGTTCTCAGCTTCGCCAGCCTGCTCCTCCTCGGCCCGTTCCTGCTCCTGCTGCTGAGGCGGATCTTCCTGATGATTCATCCTTACATGCTCGGTTGTCAGCATTTGAGGAGATTTTGTGTGATCAGGCAGCTGATATTGAGATTCTCCACGGCGAAGTTCAGTCCATTCACACTGACATGCACAGTTTGCAAGACAGTCTTAGTGCCGAGATCCATGGACTGGGGTCTAAGCTTGATGATGTCTTGGGTCACCTTCGTCGTTCTTGATTGCTTCCTGTTCTGTTTGTCTCCTCTGCCCCTTCACCATTCATGTCCAAAAAGGGGGAGAGCATTTTGTTATTGCTCTGTTATTGCTCACATTTTGTACTAATATCTTTTGCTCATCTATTTTTCAACTGCATTTACTTGGTTATGATTTATGCTGCTTTGTTTAACTGATTGTTTGTGCAGTTCATTTTGTGCATTTCACGTTTCACAAGTTATTTGTTGTGTTTTTGGGTCTTCATGGGTAGAATGTTCTGTCTAGGAAGTTTTATCCATGAATTGCCAAAGGGGGAGATTGAAAGGCATGTAATATTGGCAAGTTCATGGGTTGGACAAAACTTGGGTTCTTGAGTTGTAATTTTATATTTTTAGATGAACTGAAGTGATTATAGAATGAACACATGTTGGTCTTCTGCGTAGAATGTGTAATGCAAGTGGTCTACAAACTGACCAGTCGGATACAGGGACGGATTGGTCGAATTTTGCGTACACAAACAGTCTGTAGACAGAACAGAAGATCGACCGGTCAGCTGAATGCCCGATCGGTTGGACCCTCACCCGATAGGTCGGGTAAGTTCAGCCGATCGGTAGGCTGGGTCGGCAGACGCGATTCAGAAACTGTAAAAGCTTCGGAGTTGCTTGATGTCCATCATAATCCGGCGAAATTTAGAGGCGTAAAGGACTCTAGGGTTCCTTCCTATTTAAAGAACTTCTCTCCAACGAAGTAAGATACCTCTCTCCAGATCAAAACCCTAATATCCATTGAGAGATCCATCTTTTCAGAAGTTCTTCTGCTGGTTTATGCGCTGCAACTTCATCTTCTGAGTTCCATACTACTTCTCCATTGTGCTGATTCGTCTTGAGTGGCTTCAAGGCATGGAGAGCAATCCCGAAGAAAGTGTACGATGTGTGCGTCAGCAAGAAGAGGCTTCAGCCCCTTAGGTTGTATCCAACTGGTGAAAAAGGGTAGTAAGTAGTCTTGTAACTTCTCTTACATAGTGATTGTTCTTGGTGGACCGGTGTTAGGTCCCGTGGTTTTTTCCTATTTGGGTTTTCCACTAAAAATCCTGTGTCCATCTCTTGTGTGATTGTTTGGTGTGTTTATTCAGTAGTTATTGTTTGAATCTACATAGCATATTCTGTTGGGACCTTAACCTGTGTCAAGGTTTAAAGTTCTATCATCCTCTCCCTTGTCCACTCCTACTCTCATCTCCTTTACACCCCCTTTGGCCCTACAAGGCCAAACATCACATTGATGTTCGGCCCTGTGAGACTGAACATCAATGTGATGTTCGGCCTTGTGGGGCCGAACTAGGCAGAGAGGAGATAAGAGGAGGAGTGGAAAGGTAGAGGGCAGAGGGGAAGATGGAGGGGAGGAGAGGAGAGGAGAGAAAGAAGGAGGGAGAGGAGAGGAGAAAAGAGGGTAGGAGAGGAGAGGAGGAGGAATAGGGAGAGGAAGAGGGAGAGAGAGAGGGAGGGAGACCCCCTCTTGCCGGATGGACTTCATCGCCCGCCGGAGGGAGAGGAAAGGAGAGAGAGAGTGGGGGTAAAATGGGAATTTTAATAAAAATTTTTCTTTTCTTGTGTGTGAAGAGTTTTTTTTTCTTGAAATAGCAGCTCTCATAATGTTAAAGCCAATTAGGTGGATCACTGGTGAGTTTGACCTGATCAGCAGAGAATCAAACAGTATCCAGCTAATTGACCCTGCATCTATACTTATTGCATGTTTCTTAGGGATGCAAATCCAAATTATCAATAATCAATTTGTAGATTCTCTCTGAAAAATGGGACCTTTGTATAACAATGGGCACATTGAATTAACAATGATTATGATTTATAAACCAAGGCATGGCCCACTAAGTATATGATTGGAAAGAATGATTATGATATGATTGATTATGATTCATATAACACTGCTGATGGTTAATTAACCGGGGGGTTTTTTTTTTGTTTTACTCTTTTTGTACATTCCAAGGTAGTAAAGCCGGTTCATCCTGTTCATGCTGATCATAGTTCTGAGCTAGACTGTTTGGATAGACCTTAATCAATATTGACATTGAAACTGAAGCCAAAAGGGATGTGGCCCAAATAACACTTGAACATATGGATTGAGGATTTTACTTTACTAGTTTAGATGGATTGTCTTCCCTTGTTGGAATTTCTTTCTTTCTTTCTTTATTTCTTTTACTATAATCAGATAAAGCACGGCAGCTGAACAGGCTTTCTTTATTCTTTTCCCTTATATAGATTAACATAGATGTATACTTGACACTTTCTCTCTGTCTCTCAATCAACAATTCTACTTAAATCCATGTCCATCTGAACCACTTTGGAGGGGGTAGTTGGATCCATGGAAGGGAATTGTCAAAATGAAAGGCAAGCACAAGGTGGTCATGGGCACAACAATACGTCCAGTTAGCGCATGCGATGGGTGGGTGATCAGAAATAACCAACCATTCATTAAAGAGGTCCCACCATGAATAAGCCAAGTGAAAAAGTCTCTGCAATTGGTGACAATTTGATCTACTTACATATGAGAGCGTCCATCACAATGGGGCTTGTTATAAGGATCACTTGTTGGGAGAAAAAAGCATCACTATGACCCATCTGCAGTGGGGCTTACCGCTAACCTCTTGAACGGATCCAATCACCAAAACAAATGGCCCAACTTAAGGAAGTCAATAGGTATTCTTCAAAATCAGAGAACCCGGAAAAGATCCCATACAGAATTTATATATGGTTCCAATAGCTATTTGGGTCCTGGTTTGAATCTTTACAGGTCCAGATCCGAGTACCTGGGTCCTAACTGGAGAACAATATGAGACATCTCCATTAGAAAGGAAACATGACATCAAAGAAAAGATTGAGAGTATGTTATGGTAAAGTAGGTATCTAAAATTGGTAGTATGTGCCATTATACACACAAGGCCTACTTAAATGGACCCACATTTCATTAGTTTTTTCTTATTAAGGAGAAATAGACCCACAAAGTTAGGTACAATTATCTACCATAATTATTATAAAAGTCTCAATTCAATCGGACCGTACTTAAAATTGAAGCCACATTATTGAAGAGGTTTTCTTCTCACACCATTTCATTGCTTTGAAAGACTTTATGATGAATTATTGGTGCCGAATACCTTTCACATTTACTGTACACATATTTATCATCCTTATACGCCACGTGGCAGCACAATGGTGGCAAAGGGGATAGATCAAAAGATGAACTATGGATTCATTGGCTTCACCGTGGGTTGCAGGGCCAGTCAAACGGTGAGTGAAGCAAATTCACACAAAGCTCAATTATCAGAAAGTAACATCTGTCACATGAAACGGCAACAGGCTTTTCGTACTGTATTTTGCTGGATGATGTTCTCTTTCAAAATCTGAATGGCTTGGAAAAGGAGCCAGTACTGAGTCAGTGGCGTGAGCAACTGTACGGTAGTATCCCTGACGGGCCTGACCTTGAGGCACCATATATGTGGGGCTGTATGTTCTACAACCTCACACTTCAGATTATGGTTTCCAATGGATGAACAATCTCCTATAAATGAAAGTCTAGGCGAAGCAGATGGCTAGGTTCTGGCATATGGGAGATTGACCCCATAACATATCAATGTGCTGGATGAATAGTACAAAGGTCCACATGTATTTCCCTTATGTAGGGAATAAGGTTTCTCACTCCCACATGTATGAATAATACTCTTGCTGAATTCTTGGGGTATTGTCACACCATTTTCCTGACACTACTAAAAAGGAAGAAAACAAGAAACTTTCTGTGGGTTAGCAGCAAACCCACAAATGAATTTTCCTTGGAAAGAGAACTATTACGAAATCACACTGCATATAGTAATGCTTCAGTCTAGGTGAACAAAAGGACATACTCCCCACATATATATCCTAAGACCCAAAACCAGCAAAGCTTGCATGCAATCCCAACTATTAACCGACAGTGCAGAAGGCCCACCTTATTTCATTCCTCCATTTGCTTTTAAATGCCAAAATCTACACAGCAAATGGAGCAACAAATTCATCTTAAGGGGCAAGATCATAGAGCACCACCGCCACATGTCATGGCTTGTCAACCAACTCGCTGATATCATTGATTCGTCCAGACCCACGACCGCCGGTGCCGACCCTCCCAAACGAACCTATGGCTGATAAGCCCATGAAGCTGCTGCTTCCTTCGCTTAAATTCATTGACCTCCTCGACTTCCTTAGCTTTGAGGGGTTGTCTGTGATGTTATTCTTGATCTGGGCAACCACCAATTGGGCTATGCTACTACGACAGAAGGGGCAGACTGGAGTGGTCAAGCACGCACTGGTGGAGTTGGGCTTGTTATGGCAGCATAGAGCTAATGTGCAGTGTGCACACATCTGATGACCACAGTTCTGGACCTCAATGTTACATACTTGGTCAAAGCAAATGCAGCAGAGTTCAGTGTCACTTGCCTGAAAAAATATACCCTCAATGAATAAGAAAAGCGAAAAAAAAAAGTTTTGAATTGCTAGCTACATGTATCGGCTTTCATAAAAAAAAACATTAATGACAAATCAATCAATACTAAGGAAGCAAGCCCATGTCATGACTCATGACACAGTATTGATCCAATTCAAATTGAAGGAAGCTCAGGTAATAATATTAAAATTCATTATGGAAATTGAGAAGTTACTAACCCAGATCTACCGAAATTGCATCCAATAAAATGGCATCAATTCCACTATAAAGATGAATTTGGATGTACCCCACATAGTATCAATTCATTTTCTAAATGAAGGGAGTTCAGTTACTAATATCATAACTCATTTTGGAAATTGAGAAGTTAACGAACCAGATCTACCCATTGTATCCAATGAAATGGTGTCAATTCCACTATAAAGTTGCATTTGGATATACCACATACATTGTTAGTGCTGAGATTATTATGGTAGCATGGATCGCTATTCATTACACCATGGAGTCGGGTATGTGCATATAAGAGCTACTTTAGGGAAGCCCAGAAATTGAAACCACATTGGGATGAAAACTCTGTGCTTATCATCTCAAGTCGATATCGCCTGGTGGTGCTGTTATAATGACTGAAGGCACCCAAAAATAAAATAAAGAAAAGGTCACTGATATGGATAGTCTATGCTGCTCCGAATGTATGGTTGCCAAAATATTCAAACCACAATGAGTATAGGGTTTGTAAAGACATGCCCTGAAAATTTGCGACCCAATTCAAGCATGTATGAGTATGTCAACGACCAGAATGACCAAAGTTAAGCAACTGAACCTTGGTTGGCTAAGACAGCAGAAGATAATAATAAATTGTGTTAAATATCAAGAAGCTGACATACGGAAAGCATCTCCTACTATTCCACAACCGGTAAAATGCATGTATCCAAACATGCTACAAAAACTCATTGGCAATGTTTAAGTAGAATTTAACTGTGCACTTTTTACAGTTTCTGAAATTGGAGAGCACAGCTTCTTCCTTTTGGAATGCCAGTTTGTGCTTCTCGTACATTATGTCTGTAACAAGAATGCATGGATAACAAATCAACTTAAGCAAATGAAACTAGAAATAAGAAAGAAAATACCTCATCAATATCATCATCGGTCCCACTATCAGAATGTGTTGGCGATGGCAATGCATATGCTGTCCCTTTTAATATGGTTTTCTCCCTTTCCCTGTTTGCCTCCATTAAAGCTCTCTCTAATAGGATCTTTGCGTCAGGATTAAGTTCACTGATAAACTTCAATGGTGATGGCCACACCAGAGGCTGTGCCGATGAGGGATTGAGCAGTGCTGCACATGCCCCATGTTTGTGCTTCAGAGCAACAGTGTGTGGTGTTCTCCTACAAATTCCAGCTAAGATTAGAACACAAATGCATGACCGGATTTCCCAATAACTGTATTACAAGCTTCATGAACTCATGTTTCTCTTCCTTTTTTTTTTAATAAAAATCCTCATCAACTCTAACTAGAAGTAAAGTGACCTGGAAAACTTTCAGTTAAGAAAAAAATCCTTCGATTGTAAGTCTTAACACTCTAGATCAAATTATGAGGTACAAGTTTCAGTATTATTTACAAACAGTTTGAGCAATTCCTTCAATAGCAGAAAATCTAGCGTGGATGCGAGTTCCACGATACATAGCAGAAAAGGAATGCATCAATGGGAAGAAAACCACTAACGCAACACTAGAGAGCTTCAGCACAAGATAATCCAACTCCACATTTTGTACAATAAACAATGAGACCAAAATGGCCAAGTTGTTAAAATACAAGGATTCATATGAGTATTGAATCCTATGGACCATTTTTTTTTTCAATTCATGCAACTATTTCCAATTACAGGTTTTAGCAGGTTTACATCCTATGGTTCAATACTTACTACATTGAATCTTTTGATTCAAACAATTTGTTTAGGTGGAGTAGCAACTGGATCACTATTTTCAGTCATTTTTAACCTCATTTTTTTTGTGGCATAATTCATTATTTGAATCTATTCATACCTTGGACTGATTTGGACACTATTCGAATTTCAAAATCCTAATTGTTTTCATCGATGTACCCAAAACTATCAGATGGTGTAATGCAAAGATGCATATGGTCTTTCACATGGATTTGGATGGAAGAGAAAGGGAGAAAATTTGGTAGGAATACTGATATCCACCCATGGTTGCTTCTGAACTTATTAACACAAGAAATTTGATGGTTCTACATAATCAATTAGAAGAAACTGATCTGCCCAAATATTACATCCCAATGAAACCTGATGAGACAGTCCAAGGCTCCAAGCTTCATCATATAGCAGTACAGAGACAAATAGAAGAAAGTAATATAAAAAAGGGGCAATCAAGGGTAAGTACTAGGATTTGGTGCTCCTATTTCAATATAAACTATACCCTGAAAAAATGAAAACAAATCCATCCATTTATTAAGGGCACATTTGCCTACATCATATATAATTCTGAAAAATTCATAATGATGGGAGTTTTATGACTTTATCGATGGAGCATAAAAGAGACGAGTGAACCCAAGGTGGAGATATTGATGAGACCATCATTTGCTTGGGATTTGATCTAAAGTTATGGATGAATAATAACTTTCTATCAAAGGGGAGATTATTTGATTCCCTTGTGCATCTCTCTACCTTCAATCCTTCACATATTCATAAAAAAGGTGCTTAGAAAT
The DNA here is from genome assembly GCA_037013555.1 of Sextonia rubra. NCBI lineage: Eukaryota > Viridiplantae > Streptophyta > Magnoliopsida > Laurales > Lauraceae > Sextonia > Sextonia rubra. The sequence continues at coordinate 133,178,267 of JASUAD010000001.1, forward strand.
CCAAGGAATTCAATACCCGATTAAAAGAATGGTCCCTGAATGTAATGCAAAATACTGATAAAAGAGGTTTTAGTGCTTTACCCAGATGAATCTCTTTGAAGTCGATCCGCTCCCCATGCAAGCAATTCTCGAATGGAATCTATACATCCCCCGCGAGCTGCTAAATGAAGTGGAGTGCTCCCTGGGCAGCTGCCAAAAAAAAAAAAAAAAAAGTTACTCCATTGATCTGAACAATGCTAACTTTCTCTTAAACACAGATAAAACAAACGAGCTTCAATTTGTTAGAAAGATCTTCGAGACTTACAAATAACTTACCCATATCTTCCTGTGGAAGCACAGACAAGACCCCCATTGTGTAGAAGAATATGAACGCAATTGGGTTGTCTTTGTCTGGCTGCAAGGTGCAGAGGAGTTGCTCCATTGCCATCTCTAATATTCACAAATCGCGCAAATCCCCTGTTCAGAAACCCAAAAACTAGAGATCAAAACAAAGAAGATCTTAACAACACCAAATCCAAACCAAAGTGAATTGACAATCTATTGAGTGTCTATGAGAAACCTACCAAGATTCAGCAACGGGTGTCGAATGTGCAGCCCAAAGAATTGCTTGCAGGCAATCCGAATGGCCATAATACGCAGCATGATGCAAGCAAGTTCTTCCATGCAATGAATCAAACATCAAAATCTAAAAAATAAAACAACCCCAGATCAATCTCCTTCCTCAAAGTCCAAAATCAACAAAAATTGAAGACAATTAATGACAAAAAATCAGAATTCTACATACATTAGCACCTGCTTGGAGGAGCATTTGCACACAAGAGATCTTCCCATGCATTGCAGCCAACATTAGAGGAGTCTAATCCAACGCCCACCAAAAATCATCACAAAAAACACAACAACAAACTCTCCAACAAATTAAAAAAAAAAAAAAAGAAAAAAGAAAAAAAAACCAATCTAAACTCAAAAAGATCACAACTTTCCACCTGTTTGTGACGACTTAACACATCCGGATTAGAAGATCGTTCCAAAATGAAAGAAAGAACCTGCCCCACATGAAACCAAACAACAATCAACCAACCACTAATCTCAAAAACAAAAAAAAATAAAAAACAGAGAAAAACCCAACAAACCCATCAAAAAAAAACAGAGAAAAATCACCTCAATCTGTCCATTTGCAGCAGCAATATGAAGAGCAGAGAGACGATCATGCACAGTAGTTTGGTGTATAAGAGCTGGTTCTTCCTCTAATAGAGCTTCAACGGTCTCCAAATCTCCCAACTGAGCTGCACCAAACAGTTCATGTTCTTGGGGCTCTCTGCAACTCAATGCCTGACCCATCACCCCCACTGTCCTCACTCCACACCTCCGTTCGCCACTCCTGCACTGGAGTTGGAAACGTTAAAATAGAGAAAGAGAGAGCAGAGTTTAAAGAGCAGTCAAGACAGAGATAAAGAGAGCGAGGAGATTGCGTTGGAGTTCGTAGCTAATTCTCTCTCCTGCCCGAGGCGGGCAGCATTATTTTTAACACTGCCCATGCCATGTCCGAAACCGAAACCTTAACCGAGTGTCTTGACATTGGCTCTTTCAATGCAGCTTTTTAGCAAGGAGATCTTCGCCGTTCGTTTCGTGGGCCATCCTTTCGGGCCGTCGGATTGGTAATTCCAATGGCTTTTTGAAGTAGCAAAACCTGGGATGTGGGTTATGATTTGGTTAAAGGTGATTATCCATTCACATGCTCTGTGTGTGATGAAGTGTGTTAATTTGAAACTTGTAAGTATCAATAAATTTTATAGTGCTGATTTTTGTTACAAATGGTGCTATTGTTGGCATATATGCGGGTTAGAGGAGGGTGCAAGGAATGAGGTCTTTCTATTATTAATGAAAACCAAATGCATCATTAATAAAGTTACATCCATTAGTGACTTCTATTTTTAGGGTTTGCAATTCTTGATCAGTCTGCCAGATGGAGTTCGGGTTTATTTTCTTGCTATTTGACATACTACTGTATTGAATTTAGCTAATTATACCTTAACCAGCCATCATCATCATCATCGAAGCTTTATCCCAACTATGTTGGGATCGGCTACATAAATTTTATTTTTCCATTTCGTTCTTATTTTTTCAGAATTCATGTTTGGGTTGTGATAAAGTTTTACGTTGGCTATCACCTACCTAACACAACCCTCCTCCTTTACCTGAGCTTGGGACCGGCAGCAACAACTGGCGGAATTACACCTTAACCAGCCAACTCAACAGAAACACTAACTATTAAGTACAGGTTCACTTTATGAGATAATTGAATCTAATTAACAGATGACTCAGGTTCAAATTATTATATATAATAATTATAATAATAGTAATAGTAATTATTATTAGTATTATAACGATAGCCCTGCATGGTAGAGTGACAAGTGGCTTCACGAGAGAGCAACAAGTGGTGTGTTCATATTTAAATAAATCTCCAACCTTTTAATCCTCTCTTAATTTTGAGCTTCCGTAAAATATGCTCATGTAAATCCCTTCTTTATCTAATCTCTCTCTCTCATTTCTTTCTCTTATTACAACCCCTCTTCTATACCTTTCAATTATAAGGGTTTTTTTATACATATATATGCCATGCCATATTATGATGGAATGACCTTGATCATATTATGAAGATGAGATTCACTTGTGTATATATATATATATATATATATATATATAAGCACTGCAACTACTCTAAAATTACCAAAATAAATGACTAAAAAGGAAGGGAGATTGAAAGCTCTATCATTCTACAAGGCCAATATTAGATTTCACGTTTCCAATCTAAATAGGTGGGGCCTATCATGACGATAGGTGAGCATACATCCATCTGGCCACTATCTTCTATTTTATTACAAGCCGAAGGCCAAGGCATAAAATCACCAATAAAATGAAATGTAAAATTCAGAGTTATGGGTATGACTGGAATAAATGATCTACTAATAATATGATTTTTCAATGGTTGGGATTTCAAGTGTGGACCCCATGATCTGAACCCCTAAGACACTTAGATTTCACAATGTAACGGTCTCACTTAGTACATATGGAGTTAATTCTTATGGGCCCATCTATTCAATGCAGGTGTTTATCTTTCCCTTATTCCTTCCCTCATTCAATTTCTTCTATAAAGCGTTTTTGTTAATATTTTAATATTTATTTATATTTTCTTTGATATGCACATATGTTGCTTGTACATTAGAATATATGTATTTTTTCTTTCCTGGCTCTTGCTGGCACAGGCATCTAGCGCTAGTTATGACTTAACATGTTACAACCCTATCTATCCATTGCCAATCCACTGCCATTGGTGGCAATAGCAATGTAGACAAGGTGAGCGAGCTTGACCAAGCTTGAGCTCAAGCTCGAATCGAGTATCCATAAGCTAGTACTTGGCTCGAGTTCAATGCAAGCTTGATGAGTTGGGTGGGCTTGATATTTTTCCCTAAAACATTATTTATATAATACATGTGTTCTTATTAAAACTTCTATTTTTAACAAATTTGTACATTTGCAGAAAAATATACCCTTGCAAGTGAGGCACTAGCAAAAAAACCAGAAAGTACATCTATAATAATACGGGTTCCACTTGAAATATAGTGTGCAACATAGATATAATATTGAAAGTGTATATAATATGTTTAATGTACAATGATATAAGTGTAGATAGAACTAGAATCACCAACCAGCCGATTAGTTGATTTTCAGATTCATACGGGTGAGAAAAAGAAGTACATGAAACTCAAAATTGTTCGAACTAAGCTGAGCTCAAGTTTGATGCAAGCCAATTAGCTGTCTCGGCCAATTGACATTTCTACTTGGTAATGAGAGATGATTTGGGCTTGGGTGCCCATAATTTGGGACTAAAACTGGGGTGTACAGATCTTACTCCAAATCCAATCTTAACGTAAATTGTATTACTGGAACATATATGGCTTCGCCTCTACCTAGCTAGAGTTGAACCGTGAATTATTTTTCATATTTATCGATTAATTCAAAGCAATTTTATTTTTTTAAGTAAACATTTGATACGTCTAGTTAGCCAATTAATCCGCTATACTTTATAATACAATCAATAACATTGGGGTGGTCCCTGGTGGATGAACCCCATGGGCCGGGATCTTAAACAATTTTTTTCTTTTTCTGAGTTCAAGTCCCTGCAGTCGACCAAGACCTGGACAGAAATGAAAGTAGATCTAAAGTGTTTTTTTTTTTTATTTTTCTTTCACCATACATTATTTTTTAGAGTTGGGCCAATGGGATTAAATGGGAACCCACTACTTTTGTTTTGTTCTTTTCTCTGTCTTTGGTGAAGATTAATAGCAACCAGTGAAGAGACTATTGAGGGTTGAGCTTACCTCGAACTTAGGTAAAGCATCAGTAAGGGATAGCCCACATCATAAAGCATCACTAAATGAGCAACTTGTCAATGGAAGTTATTAAAAGATGGAAAAAGACTATGTCCTAGCCGTCCATTTGGATACAACCCCTGAAAGGATAAGATATCAATTCAATTTTACAATCGTACTCAATCAACAGCAGTGATTGTTTGCACCAACCACAATAAAAAAACTGGATGGATGACAATATCTTGCAAGCAAGATACATTTTGTGGGGTCTCCTTGATGGGAAACATCCATTTTCTTCCTACTGGAGTTGATAATGAGAACTATCATGTGAGCAGGTAGGTATTATTGTTTTACATATAAAAAGGAGTTCGAATCTCAGATTGGGAGCTTTGTGGGGCATTAGAGTTTTGAGCAGGGATGTTGGTGTGGAGGGGTTGCGGTTTGAGAAGACCTGCGTGTCGGTGATAATGTATTTTATTGTCATGCGAATCATGAATTTTATTTATTAGTATTAATCTTCAACACCTGAGGAAGAACAGGGGCATGATTTGTGAGTCTGGAATCTGGATCCTCAAAGTATTGAACTCGCTGAAAATTCGCGAGGCTGTCGAAAGTGGGATCTATCTATTAAAATTTTAGGTCGCTGAAAATAAACATTCTCTTTATTATGGGATTGGCCAAATTTCACTCAAGCGGAAGCTGAGCACCATACGACTGACTGGGTATTAGAGACATAAGCACACTACTACAAAAAGTTCATGCTTTTTATACATGCTTAATGATCAAGTACGGGCCCAATCTATTATTGGAGTGAAATTTAATTGGATCGTAAAAATATGTTTGTGAGATAAGAAGACTGTGCGATATAGTATATTATTATAATTGTTAAACTTACCTAAACCTCAGAACCAAGTATATTTTGGATGTAATCTAAATAATAAACATTATATTATCATAGACATTAAAGTAAATAATACCGACAGAATTCATAGCTTCTCCAGTTGAAACTGGAGTTTATAACTCTCTGTCAATTCCATTTCTGCAAATATCAGTGATAATTTTGTTACAAGGTCTTGCGGTGCATAGAGTTACCCATGAAGTCTCATTTTATACCCTTTCTCATAAGCATCCCTTCCATCAAGGGATGAAAGCCTTAAATTCCTTAAATGACAGTGAATGAAAAAAAAAAGAAAAATATGGTAAGGAAAAGCCCTACATGCATGTATCCATTCACATGGAGAAGAGAAAGCCCATTTACTGCTTATGTGGACTACCTTAAAAGGTATTCCAATAATCTCTCACTTGGTTCACTCGATCACATGCATATACCTTTTTACATATATAATATATATATTTAAAATGACTCAATAAATTTTTTTTAAAAATGACGTTGACTAGTGCACCACTTTGAAAAACATTTTTCATTCAACTTGTATGTCATTCTTTAATCTATGATTAGTCAAAAATACTACTGTAAATCATGGTGGTCACATATCATTATTGATTCATTTCCTTTCACAATCATAACATCGATATTTTAGCCTAATCTAAATCTCTAATCAGGGTTAAAATAAGATCTTAACATTGTAATCTTATTTGAGTTGGTACTTTAATGCCATAACCTTACATCCTCACTTTATCCATATTAATCACGTGTGATGAGAAAGTATAAAGTAAGAATTACGAAATCATTTTATTAAAACTATAATGTTCAATGTACATAGTGTCAAACAAACATATATCTATGTCATCATCATCATTATCATTAAAACCTTATCCCAACCATATTGGGGTCGGCTACATAAATACTGTTTCTCCATTCCGTTTTATTTTGAGCCAAATCTTTAGATAAATTAAACTTCTTCAAATTTGATTCAATGACTTCTATCAATGTTTTCTTCTGCCTACCCCTACCTCTTTATGGGTTATCCACCTGTATAGTCAAACTTTTTCTCACCGGTGTTATTACCGACCTACGCTCAACATTTCCAAACCATCTTAAACGGGTTTATCTAATCTTATCCCCTATTGGTGCTACCCCAAAATGCTCTCGAGAGTGCTCATCTCTAATTTTATCTTTTCTAGTTTTACCATACATCCATCTAAGTATTCTCATATTCGCTACATCCATCTTATGTATATACGTCTTCTTAATTAGCCACCATTCTGCTCCATATGTTATAGCTGGTCTAACCATTGTCCTATAAAATTTGCCCTTCATACAAATAAACATATATATATATATATATTATATCCTAACAAGGCAATTCATACAAGCCGATATTTAATATATGTCCATTATCGGCCGTTAATGGTAATGCCTTCGTTAGTGGATCTATAAGTATGAGGTCCGTCAGAGCCCTAATAACTGACACGAAATTATCTCGTACTTTCTCTTTTACGACAAGATATTTGACTTTCAAGAACTTAGATTTACTGTAATATTTGTCATTTTGAGCGAAACACCTCCTTGCATCATTATCGCAGTAATTTTTTAGAGCTCGAAAATTTGATCCATGATCCTAAATCCTAAAATGAGGTTATGTAGCCACATTATGTGACCCGCGGCTTCAAAGCATGCCACGTATTCTACATCAAAAGTGGAAGGAGTGATTAGAATTTGCCTCGCACTTCTCCACAAACTTACCCCACTAGATAATAAGAAGATGTTTTCTAAAGTTAATCTCCTAGTGTCAAGATATCCAGTAAAGTCTGAATTTGAGTATTTTATCACCTCCAAATGATTGGATATCTTATATGTGGACATGTATTTGATAGTACTACATAGATAGCGTAAAACTTTTTTTACCCCAGTCCAATGCGCCAAACCCGGATCACTTTGGTATCTATTCAACAATCTGACTGTAAAGCTGATGCCTAGTCTGGTACAAATTTGTGTATACATCAGACTTCCTATTGCAGCCACATATGGACATTTGTTCATCTATTCTCTTTTTATTTCATTCATTGAATATTGTTTTTTATTCAATCTGTCTCCCTTAATAATGGGTTTATTCTGTGGTCTACTTCTTCCATATAAAGTCTCTTAGAATAGCATTGATGTAGACTTCCAAAGACAACCCAAGTAAGCATCACGATCTATCCCGAAATATATTGATTCGCATTATAAAAATTGCTTCACCCATATTTTTCATATCAAAATTATTTACTAAAATTATTTTCAAGATAACCTTTGGTCTGATACATCACACCAAGGTCATTACTAACCAATAAAAAATTGTCAACATATAGAACTAAAATCATAAACTTATTCCCCCGTAATTTTAAGATAAAAGCAATGGTCAACAACATTTTCAGTAAAACCAATGCTCTGATAATGTCGTTGCACTTTAGATACTATTTTCCAGAATCTTGTTTAATACCATAAATTGACTTCTTTACAGACTAATTTATTGTTACCCTGTTCTATGAAACTTTCAGGTTGTCCAATGTATTCTTTCTTTTCAAGACTTCGATTTAGAACTACAGTCTTAACATCCATTTGATATAGCTCTAAGTTAAAATGAGCTATAAAAGCATAACAATTCTAAATGACATTTTCGAAAGTTTTCCGTTTTTAAACTGCAGCCACATTAAAAAGCAATACATTTCTTATAACTTTGTGAAGATCAATTCCTGTCTAACAAATGTAAATAGCAAAAAGAAAAAAATAAAAAAATCGTTCTTGACAAATGGGCCCTTAGCAAAAGTGCTAATATCTACTTAGGACATGACTTCAAGGAACCTGGTAGTTACATCACCATTTGAGCAAAAGTGTCTATCTGCACTTCACTAGATTAAGGGCTTCAATCGATTTAATTACATGACATCCAAATGCCCAATGGGTAAGTATAAACCATGATACTGGAACCAATTAACTATTTAAATTGATTCACAATTGTTAGCCTTGAGCATGCTTTTTTTTTTTTTTTTTTGTTTGACTTAAGGTATTTCTCGTCAGCCCAGCCTTTAGACCTTTGGCCTTCATCCTGAAGGCTACCCGATTTTGATGAACAATGAGGTGGGAGTCAAACTTGAAATCTTGGGGAGCAAACTCAAAGCTCACATTTGTTGGCCTTGAATCAAATTCTGGACACGAGTCACGTTAGACACACTCTTCATTTCACAACTCATCTCAGGACTATCTTATGTGGCATAAACCCAAATCCATACCCATTGTAACCAACGTTATTAAGTGTACTTTATTTTTACATAATATCTGATATTATAGTATTTTTTTTTAAAATTAGCTTCTACTTGGACAAAATCCAGATTCATATGAGGAACCATACTGTATAATCGGATGTGGATCTCATATAGCATGGAATATCCATTTTAGATTTTCATCTAGGGTTTCCTTAATTTCAAATCTGGATCCACACTCTCCTTTGATTCAACCAAAAAGTGGTCCCTCTCCACTATTTTACCCACTTACAGTGTGATTAAGAATTCTTTTTTAAGCACTTACAGTGTGATAAATTAATTAAGACTTTTGATAAGACTTCTGTCTTGATCAAGCCATTTCCGGTGTGATTAAAGTGGAAGGAATTGGTCACCGCTAATAAGTAGTGATAAAAAATAAGTAGTGATAAAAAATGTTGTCCCGTATCTTGTCCAAATTGTTTTCCAACCTGAACAGAATTACGTGTAAAGATCCGGATTATTGCTGTCCTGGCCCGGTGGCCAAGAGTGGAAAGGAAAGGGCAACCACTAAGGTTCGAACCCTGGTGGTTGCTATAAGAACAAGTACCTTATCTACCAGGACAACCTTTTATTTCCCTAAGGACCTAGATTAATACCAATATGGATATGCCATCAGGTACTCAGGTTCCTAAGTTTGAAGTCCATGGACCCAAACTTGGACAATAAGTAAAAGAGGCCCAAGTGTTGGATTTATACCAAGGATTTTTTTTTAATTTGGATCCTTGGGGTATTTGGAGACCATTTTCATCAAGAAATGTTAGTAGGGAATTAGCTGAATTCAATCTGCAGATGTGAAAATTGGCATGATTTCCAAGTCTACGATGTTAGCAAAAGGGACTATGTCCATGAAGAACGCCTTTCCTTTCTTCCTTGTAAACCATGATTAGGGTTAGGGTTAAGGTTACTTCTTAATCCTTATATATAAATGTTTAAGTTAACACCGGTATAATATTCCCAAATACCTCTAAATTCTATACATGCTATCCTAACTGACTCAAACACCATGTTTTTTTAGTAGAATTCAGGGAACTCATGTCTATAGAAGTTATAAATTCTCTAAAAACTGTGCTTTGGGGTGGAATTCCTAAATCCTTTCTTGGATGGAAGGTTTGTAAATACTGAAGGGGCTGAAATTCTTACAATTCTGAAAGTCATTTGAAAATTTTTAGGTGATTAGAATTTGGAATTCTAGGAAAAAAAAAGGAACGCAGTTGTGAATGTTACAGGGAGGAATCATTACATCCCGTCTATGAATTTCCAACATTTAAACTTGTTTCTTCCGAAGAATTCCAATTAGGAATTTTTCTAATGTTAGAAATAATTAACAGTGACATGATGGCTGTCCCCTTAGTGTTAGAGCTCGAAGCCATGTTTCTTTTGATGGAGATATTCCAATTCCAACCCTGCCAACACCCACTTGAAAAGGTCATAAATAGCGTTTGGAACTTTTTGAATACTAGCTTTTTAAATTCTAGATGGAAGGTGGGATTTGGGATTCCTGTATGGGGCAATATTAAGAATTTTAGCATTCCAAAATTCTCAAGGAACAGACTACAGGCCTACACCGATCAACCTAGAATCCCAAACAATTAACAAAGTGTGAGTTAACTATTGATTAAATTGGCTAAGTTAGGATATCTAGTCATTCAAGCTTTGGAAATGGGCCATTTCATGTATTTTACTGTCCAGGAAACAAACAGCCCAAGCCCAGCCAACGTGGTATGAAATTCAGCTAAAATCTTGAAAGCAGGCAATATTTAGGTTGGCACGGGTTTCTCTAGCCCAGTAGCCCAGTTGCAATTATACTAATACCAATATATATATATATATATGAGGAGTATTAGATAGTGCTTAGGTGTTTTTAAAAGTGAAAACACCTCTTTTTGTAATGAATAAGAGATTAGAAATATAGAGAAGGAATTAATATTATTTAAAAAAAAAAGACAAAGTTATCACATGACTTGTCCTTTATTGGAGGATAAAAAGAGGGCAAAAATGCCTCTTTTTTAATGGAACATTTCTAAGAATTATATACATATATATATATATGAGATCTATGCTCTTTGTTGGTTTGGACCCGACCGTGAATGGCGTCATCTGTAGTTTAAAATCATAACATAGTTTATTCCTAGACTTTCTACCAAATTTGTGTATAGTTTATTCCTAAACTTTCTACCAAATCTGTGTCCAACTAAAATTTACCAGCAAGTGAACCATGTGGGCTGTATAAAACCTTGAACAATGTATGTTATTTTCTAGTTTTTTTTTTCTTCTCATACATATTTACTCACACACTCATGTATACTATGAATGTCCCTCACCACAACACAACTAATGGTCATTGAACTAATATCGTTGATTTACCTGAGAACAGTGGTGGACCTAGGCTTTAGCACGAGGGCGCAATGGTACCCGTGTGACTCAAGCAACTTATAAATTAGACATTAAAAAAATTCTATTTAAGTATTTGATTTCTTCACTCTACTATTGCCTACACCACCTAAATGAAAGTCCTCGGTTCGCCATTGCCTGCGAACATTCCTATAGGTGAAAATTTTGCATGGTTGATATGTCAATTTAAATGTAGGATTTTTGATGGTAAAGATTCATCCCATGTGGCTGATATCTGCCATTGAATTTCGATGCACTTTTTGCATTGCTAATGGATATATGTATCTCTCGATTTTCAATAATCTCCATAATCTTTAAAAAAAAAAAGAAGAAAAAAAAATATTTAGTCGATGTAGTGAAAATATTTCCAATCCTTGTTCTGAAGAAATCCTGCACTTCCACTCCCTTTCTCTTGTGAGGCCCTTTAGGTTGATATTCAATACGGTGGACCTAGAATTTTCATTTGGGTGAAGTGGACACTGGTAGAGTAAAGCAGTTAAATGTTAAAATAAAAATTTTGAAGGTTTAATTTTTACAATTTCTCCACACTCATGTGAAGATACTTGTGTCTGCCCCTGATTTTGGATGACAGTTAGGCCAGCCTTCCGGCTCAAAATAGTATCCGAATTCCACCAGCAAAACAAAGTTGCATTTCTGCCTATGTTTTATGTTTTTGAATGTGTAATCCAGAATTCTTGCTTCTTTTTTCTATTTTTTTAAGGTAAGCATGCACCGACATGAAAACTCATAAAGTTCCTCATCGGTAGGGTATTAATCCTGGTGGTGTTTTTGTGGAAGGGAGGTGTTTTAGCAATTGAGCTACGAGTGGTTGGTCTACAATTTACAAATCGGGTCATTTTCTCATATTTGGCTTCGCCTACAATTTGGGTTGGGCTCCAAGAATGGGCTAATTCCCAACCCTACCTGGCCAAGCAAACAAATGAAAGTGATTGATGTTATTGGACGTGGTGTATCGAATGCCAGACATAAACCACACCATCACCAATTCACACATTCCTCCCTTCATTAATTATTCTGAACTAATTTCATTACGTAGGCTCAATCCCATCCACCACTTCCACCTTCCATCCTCTCCACTTCAAGTGGCTAAGCTTCTTCCGTTCCCTCCTTAAAACCATAACCCGATTAACATAACCCGAATACAACTCGATCCGATTCGATTCCATTCCATTCTCCTCCCCACAGCCACAGCCACAAACACACTCACCCTGCTCATGGATGTCTATTCATGGATACTCAACCTTCTGAGTCCCACCGACTGGCCCGAGTCTGAATCGCAACTCGCTCTCCATCTCGCTAGATCCAAAGAGAAGTCCGTTCTCCTCAAGGCCGAGCGCACTTCAGGCTCCAACACCGAAGCTCTAGTCACCTTCTCCATATCTCTACATGGCTTCCTCGTCCACACCTCTGCGAACCCGAACAAGACTCTCTGGGTCTCTAACCCGTGCCAACTCGCTTCAACTCAGAACCCGGTTTCACTCACACTTCTCCACCAACTCATCCAGGAAACCATCGCTCGCCCACCCACCGTTCAAGGTAGCATGATCGCTCCATTCGAGCTCGACCCACAATCCATCTCTCGAGCCTTCGGCTCTAGCCCGCCCGAGCCGGCTTTCTCTCGCTTCTTCAATCTCGTCTTCCTCTGCAGGCTCTTCTGGCTCTGCGTCAGTGACGCGCCAGCTGAAGCCGGCTTGCTCTTCTTCCGAGCCATAGCGAAAAATTTACACACGTATCTTGACTGTAAGCCGGCTATGTCGGCTTTCCTGGCCTCGGTCGGAGCCGAAGGCGAGCTGCTTTTCATGCGCGCGCTCGGGTACATGTTAGCAAAGTGGTTCATTTTAAGGGAGGTCGGTGACGTGTCACCCTCTCCTGTTACGGATAATCGCCATATCGGCTTCTCCTACGCGCGTGATTCTCACGGGCTCTGGGTTTTGAAAGGCTACGCGCCAGTTGCAGCGATGAGCCCTTCTGGAGTCAACGGTCAACGCGACTGTAACGGAGTTTTCGACGCGAAGGAGTGCGTTCTAAAGTACGCCCTGGCGCACCAGCAGCTTGAAGTCGTTATCCAGTTGGAGTACTCGGCCACTTGCCACGCGGATTTTGTTCGGGTCGGCGTGCGATTGGATAACGTGCGCATCCACGTCAGGAGCCTTGGGTTTGGTGGTCCTGAGGAACATGAGCAAGCGTACGCGCACGAGAGGTATCAGCCAACTCGGGTTCGGGTGTGGGTCGGTCCGGTTCCCGGATCCTCCTGCCCCATTTCTCTTACATTGGGCCGGTCCACGGATAATCCAGAGACGGGGATGGAGACGCGTACGCATGTGAAGGGCAGTTTCGTTAAGTCAAAGTCTTCTAAGACAAAGGCAATGGTTAGATCAAGCACACGTGTCAGAAGAAGAGACTGGAGGTGGGAGCAGGATGCGGATGGGAATACTGCGATTTTCGAGGGGGTTTTGTGCAATTCTGAGAGTGTGGCTGAGGTGTCCGCGTGGCAGCTGAGGACTGGTTCTGATGGGAAGGTGGGTCCAAGGGGTGGGGTTCAAAGGAGGTGCTGGAATGGAGGGTTGGTGTTTGCGGGAGATGAGTATGGAGAAGAAGTGAGTTGGAGAATGGGGAGGGAAGAGGTGATGAGGGAAATGGACGGTGGAGATTTGTTGACGTGGAGGTTCGGAGGGAAGATTTGGTTGAGTTATTGGCCTTGTGATTTTGAGACGAGTTATCGTGAGAAGAGGAGTGTTGAGTGGTGTGAGGAGGCTAAGTTGCCTTTAGCCTGTGGGGAATAGGGATGATGATGTTTCTGCATATAGAATGTTGGTGAAATATATCGTATGCAATGAATGATATAAATGGGAAAGGAATGGATAAAGATATGTTATTAAACTTGGGGCTTGTTTTGTCTCTGCAGTCTTTTCACACATCCAAAATATGGCCATTTCACAGAAGAGCCATTAAACAGCTAAAATATGTGGTGATGCAAGGATCTAATTTAAATAAGCTTTTTTTAATCAATAGTTGAAAGTTCTTCATAGATTTCTCAAAATCTGCAACACATCAAGCTTTGAAATATAACCTTATAGCCTTCTAAAAAAATCTAACAGTTTGGATTTTGTATTTAGAGCCTATAAAATTTATAAAGTAATATCAAATTGCTCATCTTTTTCTGTAAATATCTCAAGATTGGTCCTGATCTAATTACTAAAATCTAGTCTCATAGATGTGTTTGACCTTATGAACATTTTCCAATGGTTTTGATCGTGATCGATTGTTCCAAAAATACAAAAATGAGACTACCTATAGACCAATCCAAAATTGAGCTCGTTACATTAATGATTGTTATTTATTCAAAAAAAATTTTCAAGATCCACAAGGTATCAAGCGTTGAAATTAACTCCTTAATTGCGTGCAATTTTCGAAGGAGATTTGACGGTCCACAAAATTTAGAAAATAATATCAAAGGGTCATGATTCTTTGCAAATATCTTAAGATTGGTGATGATCTAATGATAAAAATGTGGTCCCAATATCCTATAGTTGTGTTTGATTTTATGAATATTTTCAATGGTTTGAATCTTGATTTACCCTCTCAAATTTAAAAAAATATAAAAAGGATTGGGCATTGTAAATGCCTAATAAGTCTACCAGAACCTTATTATTTCATTTTCTCTATTTTCCAATTGTCATGAGAAAAGGGCTAAAAAAGTATAATAGAGGCATCGCCTCAACTTCTTTAAAGTGCAGAGGGTGGAAAAAGGTGCCATAATTTACAAATTACTACCCATTTTAAAGAAATAAAGGAGTAAAGGCTGAAAATAAAAATGCCAAATAGGTACCTGCTACATGACATGTGAATGCATATGATAAATATAAAATTAGTATCATCATCAAAGTATTTTCAGCATATTAAAAATTAATTATTTTAACCACACACACAAAAAAAAAAGGAATTATAAGAGGTCATTTGAAACTTTTTAAATGGTTGAAATCTTAAAAATCTATTTTAAAAAATATGAAATTTTCAAATGTCAGGACAAGTCATCACATCATATCCATGAATTTCTAATACACTAAATTCTTGTCATAAATGTTATTAAACAAATAGGTTGTTAGGATTCATGTGAGTTGATGTGATTCATGTCTTGTTGTGTATTTGCATTAGTATAGGACATCAACTTTGTCTTTTACCATTTTCCTTAGGCTCCTTCCTTGAATGTCAAGAAAAAAAAATGATGAATGAAAAAATATATTTTCTTGAGTTGAACATGGAGGAGCTTCCTAAGGATATGTGTGATAACTTCCAAGTGGTTATATTAGGGGAGAGCTACCATTCTAATTAGTATAAAAGCCTCCAAAGAAGGTTCTCGAGAGGTAATTTAGTTGGCTTAAAACTATAGTTTACTCCCGAAGGTTAAATACTCAAACTGTGCTATAATATTAGGGTCACAGGAGATTTACTCAGCTCCCTTGGGCCTGAAGGGATTAGTCAAGCCTAAAGAGTTGGAACACCGTTCGTTAGACAAAAAAAAAAGGTTCATTGTTAAAAAAAAAAGGGAAATGAAAAAGGAAAAAAGAAATAGATGATGTGTTACATTGAGGAGCGTCCCAATAATTATTTTGGGGTTTGATTGTCCCTATTTGGTGTGAACTACGCATAAAGCCTTATGAACATTAATTTTTAGTGGATCATTGATTTCATTGTGATGTTTCATGTTGGTTATCCCTCACAAACTTACATGGCATCATAAATCCTATGGCCCTTTAATTTCAAGACTCTTCACCTCTTTATATAATTCCCTCTCCCTTGCATCTTACGGACTCTACTCAGGAGAACTAAAAAAAAGACCCCTCTCTCTCTTGGAGATAATAACATTTAAGTAGGCTGGAGGAGCTGGGCTGCATAGGAGAGATGTATTCTCCTCATGAGAGAACATTCTCCTATTTTACAAAGCTCACTTTCTCATTCGGTAGATATCTTCATTATTGGTTTTGCAAGATGTTTATTACTCGTCTTTTAATTGATTCTCATACGGGAGTCCATTGGACGTAAGTGGTCTGAATGACAACATGTGATAGGCCCCATTTTGAGTCTATTGATTATAAATAAGCCTTCCCTTTAGTTTTGATTTGAATAAATATTCTAGCTTGGATTCATTTTTAAAAGCTCAATACATTGATTAAAGGATTTGACAGAAAGACATGTTTTAATGGTTAATTATAAAAGTGGTTTTCTATCCCGGCACATAGCCTATGTCAACTATGTGGTGAATCTGATGAAACTAACAATCACCTATTTAGTGAATGTGCTTTTGCTAAACAAGTCTGGAACCAATCTCATCCTCTTAAACACCTCTCCGCCAATCCACTACATTAGCCATCTTTCACCAACTGGTTTTGGTCCTCACCTAGCAAGCTCCACAACTGGGGGTGATCCTTTCTTGGTATATATGGAAAAGCAGGAGCCTTTTCATCTTCCAATATCAGCCTCTCTATCCACTGCTCATTGTTAAAAGGAGTTTAAAACTCTACCATACATGGGGAATGGCATGGGACTGAAAGGTGGCCCACCTTAAACAAACTTCTCCCACCATCAAATGGAGGCCCCTTCCTTTAGGATAGATCAAGATGAATTTTGATGGCTTTTTTGACCCAGCCAATGTAGCTAACGCAAGTCTAGGAGTAGCATTCCGTACCCAAAGAGGGCTTATATAGCTAGCCTACGCGAGCTAAATACAGGCATCCAACTCAATAGAATCAGAAATGGTTGTCCTCCTGGAAGGACCGAAACTGTGCTTGGAACATCACCTGGAAAATGTTATCCTTGAAGGAGATGCGCAATCTCTCCTACATGACATTTTGGATGGGTCCAACCCCCCTTGGTCTCTATTCTCGATCTAGAAGAGAATGCTATCTAACCTAAAGGAGATTCATAATTAGCGAATTAGCCTCTGCAGATGAGGGGGTGACCTCTTATATGACGCAATCTACCATCTCAAACCCCCATCAACGATGGTGTGCCACTCATGTATTCCTCTTTCTTGTTTTCATGCTTACATATAGGAAGTGGATACCAGTGTTGATCTTCTAGGCGATGCAGCTTGTGTTCAAGGTGCTCAGATGGATGGACTTCAAGATAACGGATCACCTCACCCTCTCAACCTAGTGACGAGGGCTAATTTTGTTAGCACAATGTCTTGAATATGTTAGGTGTTTAGGTTATGTTTTATCCAAGCCACATCACTAGCTAACTTATGTGTAACTTTAACTCTCTTTCAACTGTATCGTATGCTTTTTTTCTCTAATGCACTCACTTTAGGGAAAAAAAAGTGATTATAATTATTTATAAAAGTGATTTTCATCTATGCATGTAGGAAAAAGTCCTATTCGATTAAATCTATGGATTAAAATGTAGGATAGTCTATAGATCTGGTCCAAATTGTTCATCATCAAAATCATGGCTTCATGAGTCAAGAGTAAAGATCCGTTGATTGATTTGAGTTGCAAATCCTATCTAGCTTGTCCCTTCTCTCTCTCTCTCTCTCTCTCTCTCTCTCTCTCTCTTTTTGGCCTTTTAACGTTACCTTGAATAAAAAACACTTTCAGTTACTTTGCTTTTTTTTCTCTTTATTGGAAAGTGGGAAACATGCATTTCAATTACTTCTTTTTTTATTTATATAAAGTGCATTTCAATTACTTGCAGCCTTGCCAAAAGTAACCAGCGAGAAGCTATGAAATAGTTGAGATGACCATGTCCTTGGCTTTTTTATTCAAACACACGCCCAAGGCGTATTAGTGAACAATGATAGAACTGAGAACCCCTTCATTACTTTCCTTCTCTTTTTCTTCCTCTTTTCTACTTCACCATGTCCTCTGCATGTTGACTTATACACACGATCAAGGCGTATTAGTGAACGATGGTAGAACTGAGAACCCCACCACAACTTTCCTCCTTTTTTGCTTACTTCCAAATTCCAATCTAGGATTCTTTCTTATTAAAGGGGGCAAGAGACAGACAATGGGCTCCAATAAGGAAATTTCCTAATGCAGTCATTTCTTTTATAGCCCATGCATCAAAATCTATGAAAAACGAATATCACGGGTGTCATATTTTTGGAAGACGTTTTTTCAAAAAAGGATGGCCTATGGCCTCCCAAAATTCTCCAAAAAAAAAAAAAAATGGACCTATGGCTTAAAAAACAATGGCCATCGAGCCGTCGTTTTTGACAAAAAAAGACATAGGAAAAAGAGATGGCCCATGGCCATCATTTTTTACGAAATTTGAAATAGTGATTATAAATTTTAAATCCCTTTACACTAGAGAAGATCCTAAATAAGAGTCACAAGAATTTCTCGGTGCCACTCAGTGGGCCCATTTATGAAAAGTCTAAATTAATATTCAAAAAAAGCCTCCTCATATAGTGTATAGTCTTTATTAGATTTTATTTAAATGACCCACTACGAACAATAACTTTTAAAAAGCTCAAATAAAACAAATTTAAATATTGTATATACTTGAAAGTGGGCTTATTGGAGTAAAAATTTTCATAAAAGAGGCATTTTCTATGGGATTTTCTCAAGTGTGGAACTTTTTTTTATTTTCTGAATTTTATGAGTTAATTTTGTTATTAATGATATTCTCAACCTAAGGTAGGACCATCTCCTATTAAAGAAGTCCCACTTGAAGGGTATTCATTTAAAGGTGATTAGAATTATATATAATAAGGAGGGGCCCACTATGGATTTGCATTTTCTTTATTCATGTTTTTATGATTTATGAGATGGATATCAATGGGATAGATCCTTGGCACCATTCTTACGTTGTTGGATCAAAGTGATTGACAAAAGTGCCCTCATTACTTAGGGAATATCTCCTTGAGTTTTGAAACAAAAAAGAAAACTGATGAGCCGCAAAAATATAGGATAAATATACTCCTCATTTCTGATCTCATGTTACACGAAAGCGCAGGAACCCTCACCCCTCAACAAAAAAAAAAAAAAAAAATCACTTTCACATGAATTAATGAATACATTCAATGATTTTAGATGCTTTTAGATTTTCTTTATGTTATTCACAAATTTCTCAAAATCTTTGAAGATTTAAGATATAAACTAAATGTTTTTATGCTTATTATTAGTTTTGAGAATATTGCATGGTTTGGTTCACAAATTGGAGGTCTCCAAAGTGTAGAAAATTAGAGTTTTAGGTTAAAAATTTTTGAACAATTTTCACAAAATTTTAAAAAACAATAAATCTACAGTTTCTTTAGCTCTATAAAAAACCTGGATCAGTCAGATTAAGAATGTAGGGCCTGCAAAAGTTAAAAAAACAAGTGATTGATAGGGTTGTAGCTCATAAGTTGTCCGGGGTTGAAACTTGTATTAGTGCCCAGCTATACTGCCTCATGTATCATTTTTACCACCTCCTGGGGTAAAATGATAAGTTGAAGTTAAATGGCCTCGTCTGCACATTATTAATGTGTAAATAAGGCGTTAAAGTGATGAGTATGTGAAAGGGCTCGGTTCCGACTTAACACTGTCGTTGTCTTATGATTTGGCATAAGTTCAATTTAACTCTCATCAAAACTATATGATTTGGCATCAAGTTTAATTTAACTCTCATCAAAAATATATTTATTATCAGATTTTATACCCTTTATAGATAAAAGACAACTAAATTTCATGGCTATTCGTTCATAGGAAAGGACGATGGACGGGGTTGATTTTTTTATTTTGCATTTATTTATGAGCAAACCTTTCCATTTAACCCGCTCATATGAGCAGATAGGCATCTAAGTAGGTCTTAGGAGCTGGGCTCTATAGGAGAAATGCAATGTGCTTGTACGAGAACATTCACCAATTTTTGAGATGTTTTATTACTCATCTTCTATGTAATTCTCAAATTTGAGTCCATTAAAAGTTGTCCAAATGTCCAAATGTCTAATTATGATAGGGCCTACTTTAAGTCAATTCATTTTAGTTAATCCTTTTCCTTTAATTTTGATTTGAATAAATCTAATTTTGACTCACTTTTACAAAACTCAATCCATTTTGGACTCTTATTTGGCTAATCCATGAGAGAATTACGGAAACTGACTTCTAATAATAATTATTTGATAAGAATAAATCTCTCTAAGGGCCCATTTAGATGTTTACAGAATAAAATATTCATAGATTTAAATATTATAAAAATAAAATAGTACAGAATAAAATAGTGTAATATTAAAATATTGTGATATTTTTATTGTTTGGCAACTCTGGAAGAATGTTGTAGATTTTAAATTAGGTTGTTTGGAAGGCGCTATAGATTTTAATATATATTAAAAATTTAAGATAAAATAAATTAATATTATTGATCATAGTAAAGTTCATTATTAGAATAATTTTTTATTAAACACGTTAATTCACTATGTTTAGATGAAAAAAGTAGTGTGATAAAGTTAAATTTAACTGCCACATTTTTGTTTACTATAAATTACTTTTCTTTACATATAAGACCATGGCAAATTACAGTAAAGTCATTACAAACAGAAACTATTTTATAACTCTCTCCCCCACTTTACTTTACTACATATTTTATCTCACCTTTTACCATAATGTGACATCAATCTTTATTTTATTTTACCACAAATGTATCCCTTGACAATGTTTAGATGAAAAGCCCACACTTTTTAACTACAAATTTCATCACAAGTTACTTTTTCATTACCATATAAAACTACAAAAAAGTATGAAAAGGTAAAGTAAAAAAAGAGAAAATACTTTACCACTCTTTCACTTTGCCTCACCATATACTTTATCTCACCTTTATTGTACCTTATATTTACTAAAATGTGACATTTACCTTTACCTTAATTCACCATATATATATATATATATATAAACCAATATATCATAATAGATTTGGTGAAGAAAAAACTTTACTTTACTTTACCACTGTGTAACCCTTATTTTGAAAGATTTTTTTATTATAGAAACTTTTCTTCAGGAGGAAATTGTAGGAAAAAATACTAAGCATTTTGAAAAAAAATAATCCTTTCCCTACATTTATCTTGGGTTGTCAATATCCTTTTTCTTATTTATTGATTCTTTCACCGATGGCCGGCGGCCTTGTATTTCAATTACTTGGAGGCAAAGTTACCAGTGAGAAGTCTAAAAAATAGTTGAGAAGACCAGGTCCTTTTCATTGACTCATGCACACGACCAAGGCTTTTATTAGTGCATGATAGAACAGAGAAACCCATCAGAACTTTCCTCCTCTTTTCTACTTCACTTCCAAATTCCAATGGAGTCATCCTCCAAAGAGGTTTCCTCAATTCCAATGGAGTCATCCTCCAAAGAGGCTTCCTCTGGTAGCAAGGCTTAGAGCTTCCTATAAATATACAATCATGCTTATGTCTGTATTCTAAATTACTCAAAATCAAATTGAAGTGAAAGGGTTAGGCAGTTGCCCTGTAGGAAAAACAGGATAAAGGAAAGCCCCATTGGTTACTTCAAATCAATGGAAAAAGCCCCATTGATGTTTCCCTTCAATGCGCAGTAGCAGACTCAATTTCTATCGAGAAATCAAAGAATACTGGAAACCCTTGAAAGGATTTGAGAATTTCTACCTTGTACTCCTCTCTTTTGTTCAGCTTTCTATATACTTGCAATTTCAGATCAGAAGCCCTGCTAGATGGAAGGCGAAGGTACAGCAATTGGCATCGATCTTGGCACAACGTATTCATGTGTGGGTGTTTGGCTTATGCGGCAGCAACGGGTAGAGATAATAACTAATGATCAAGGCAACCGTACAACCCCTTCATGTGTTGCATTCACCAACACGGAGCGTCTCGTTGGAGAAGCTGCAAAGAATCAAGTTGCCATGAATCCTGTTAACACCCTCTTTGGTATGTTATCAGTTTTCCAATTCTTCTGTTATGTTATCTATATAAAATCCTTTATTTGTTTTGCAATCACATACATTTTGTGGACTAACGTGTAGCCTAAAACAAAACCTTGTATGTTTCTCAATGATATTCTAAAGGAGTTGGATTATTGATTTGCGAAAACAGCTCCATTTGATATTGCTACGTGCTGTTCCCTTTTCATTGGCTTCGATTATAAAGCTCGGAAGCACCACTGGCAAATGAATTACACTTATGTCATGCACAATCGATGAATCACCTTGATTTCGTTGACCTAGTGTCACGACCCCAAAAATTGAAACCTGGGGTTAGGTGATATTAGGGATCAACTAAAAATTTTCTTTTGTTTAATACAATACATACTTCAATAAAACACAACACGTGGCCCCCAAATCTTGGTCCCATTTTAGACCATAGTCCTCAGTAAGTCTAAATATTGGTTAATACATCAGTCAATACAGCGAAGACTTCATCAGATACGGAGGGTATAAATCAATAACTCAGAGTAAGTATGTAAAACAATTGCTAGAGTTAAAGTACAATAAAATGATATGTTAATTAAATGGCCACAAATAAAAACCTAGGCCAACTGAAGTAAATAGACACCTACCCGTAAAAGCATGAAGGCACTTTTGTGCTGGTTATGACGCATTGGAAGATGACATCTACACATAACTCAAACTCAACCACACCAGGTTCAACCACTTGTGGTATTTTTGGCACAACACCCACGGGAAAGCACACTCGGACCCTATGCAACAAGTAAAGCGGCATTAGATTACAATAGTAGTTGGCAAGTGAATAAATATAAATCATGATAATATATAATGTCAAAATGGAATAAAGACATATATGATCATAAGAGTGGTAAACAATAAGGGCATAAGAAAGAACGAAATCCTAATCCATAGTTATACAAATGCGCACAACCACATAAGCCAATATTCAAGTAAAACCTAGCCCACAATATGGTGGCCCAATCCGTCTTCAGATGCTAGGCATCCTATCTATTTACGGTGGATCAATCTGCCTTCGGATGACAAGCATCCTATCCAAAGTCATAGAGCACAAGGCTTCGCCCATAATGGTTGGTCAATCCACCGTAGGGTGCATCACACCCCGTCTAAAGTCATGGGATATATCTGTACCAATACCGATGTGCAATGTAATAACAATGCAAAGTATGTTAACCCAAAAGTCAAGGAGGAATCACAAGCCATCCCTAAGTCAATGATTGCAATTTATGTACCCAACAACTCTACTCGAACCCCAGGTGATGTATGGTTGGGTAAATAATTTCATTTAAGTCATAAGGGTGCATAGCCTAGGTCCAACATCAACCGAGTTCGATTAATTTGTACATTGTACACAAATTATGCTATCTACGAGAGGTACATTTGTTCTCTAATGACTCTCATACAAGGTCCTAGAACATTCCCAACATATGTGTATAAGGTCCCCCAAACATCTCTATAAAATAGCTCCCATTTCCATAAAAGAATTGTACTCATATAGAGCCTGACTCATAAAACATCGTGAGTTTTGGAGAGTATTTTGGGCCTTAAAATTATAAAAAAACTAAGAAAGGAGATGGTTTATTATCCTTTTTCCAATAAAGTATTCTAAAGTAATACTCATTTTTTCATACATACTGATACTTGCCGGAGCTTCGGTAAGGCCTCATGTTCTGAGAAGTTTGGATATAGTTATGGTTGTAGGAAGTTTGTATAATTTAATGATCAACATTAGAACACCTTAGCTCCACCAATAGATCAAAAGAGTAGCCTTTCCTTATGCCCTGCAATGGACTGTAGAAGGTCAATAGGCATTCATCAGGACTGATGATAGTAACATGGGAGGTGAGGGAAAGAAGAGAAAAGGGGGGGGGGGGGGGGGGGGGGGGGGGGGGGGGGAAGAAAAAAGAGAAATGGGGGGACCAGGATCGGTGGCATGCTTGGAGATGGTGGTGATGGTGGTCGCCGGAGAAAATGTGAGAGTTTGGAGGTTTTGATGGTGGCAGCTGGGTAGGGTGGAGATGCAGAGAGAGACAAAGAGGGGAAAAATGAAAGAAAAAGGGCTGGGCATGTGATGAAATCAGGGAGAGGAGAGCGAGAGATGAGTAAGGTTTTGGTTTTATAATATAAGAGGTGGGGTCCACTTTATTTAAAAACTTGGTCAAAACCTTGTTTTGGGTATAACTAGCAAACCGTAGGTCGGATTTAATCACTGCAAGCGCCACTATTCATGAAATAAAATAAGCTTTTCAATAAGTATACTTTTGGCATGGTTTTGAGGAGGAGAAATTTTGACAATATTTAATAGGTTTTTGGGTATTTTTCATAAAATGGTTTGATTTTTGGAAAATAAGGTATTTGGTGGCCAAAATGGGTCCGAGTTGGTTGGATTAGAAACACAAGGTTAATGGAATTAGTGGAGCTATCCAATTAGTCCAAAACCTCACAGTTCGAAAAACTATGATAAAAGGGCTTTTAAGCTTTCTAAAATTGCAACCTACCAACCTCCTACTGAGCTCAAATGAGCTTAGAACCGACGGGGCTTTGCACACGCGATCCTAAGACTATTTCGGACTTTCTTAGCTTCTAATTGTACTTAAATTGATTAACAGACAATTAACTAGAGCTAACTGCAACTTGGGAGTTCGGGACGTTACACCTAGTTAGCTAAATATTTTGTATTTTTGTTCTAACTTCCACCTCCATGTTCAATGGTTGCATGTGACAAAGCCTGTGGGTATGGTCATATAGAAATACTACAATATCAATTACATATCTTCAATTTGATTATATGGTCATTACAATTGAGTCATGAGCATGTAAAATGTACAATGGTTCTTTCCTGGTTTTGGAAGATGGTTATGATTAGTAAATTAAGTTAACTTTAGTGATAAACAATCTGTAGAAGATCCATCTCATAGAACTATTCACTAAACATAGAACTATCCACTATCCATACAAAGTAGCTAAACTTGGATTGATAAGATGGGCTGTCCTACCTGTAGACTTGATCAGTATACAGAAACAATTGATTTGGAACTACAATCAATGGACTTAGCCATAGTTGTTGGTCTTGAATTATCTTTTTAGTTCATCCCAAATTTAAAACGACAACAAAAATTTTTAAAAATGCAAGACCAGTGGAAAGGTTATTTTATCTACATGCAAATATTTGAATAATTAATATAAATATCTATTTTTTTAGATATGAAGCGATTGATAGGCAGGAGATTTGATGATGACTCTGTCCAGAAAGACATTGAGCTCTGGCCCTTCAACGTTGTTGCTGATTCATGCAATAAACCTATGATCACTGTTGAATACAAGGGTGAAGAAAAGAAGTTTGCCCCAGAGGAAATCTCTGCTATGGTCCTCTCCAAGATGCGCGAAACAGCTGAGGCCTATCTCGGCTCCAAAATCAAGAATGCTGTTATTACTGTTCCTGCTTACTTCAATGATTCACAACGGCAGGCCACAAAGGATGCGGGAGTTATTGCTGGGCTCAATGTCCTGCGCATTATCAGCGAGCCTACCGCTGCTGCCATTGCCTATGGCCTAGAAATTAATGAGGACAGCTACTTGCAGAAGAATGCTCTCATTTTTGATCTTGGCGGTGGGACCTTTGATATATCTGTGGTCACTGTAAAAGAGGGCGAATTTCAAGTGAAAGCCACTGCTGGAGACACCCACCTCGGTGGAGAGGATTTTGACACTAATATGGTTAAGCACTTGATTTCCGAATTCAAGAGGCGGCACAAGAAGGACATTAGTGGGAATCCAAGAGCTGTTCGAAGGTTAAGGACATCATGTGAGAAGGCCAAGCGAATCCTCTCTTCCACTCATGTGACCAGCATAGAAATCGATTGCTTACATGAGGGGACAGACTTTCAGTGTACTTTCACGCGTGCCAAGTTTGAAGAATTGAATATGGGTCTCTTTAACAGGTGCATCGAGCTCGTCGAAAATTGTTTGAGGGACGCAAAGATGGACAAGAGTTCCATCGATGATGTTGTTCTTGTGGGAGGGTCGAGCCGGATTCCCAAGGTTCAACAATTGTTAAAAGATTTGTTTGGTGGGAAGGAGCTTTGCAAGAGCATCAACCCTGATGAGGCCGTCGCTTATGGTGCTTCAGTCGAGGCAGCCAAATTGAGTGGTGTTGACAATATGAAGGTGCGAGATCTGGTTCTAATGGATGTCACCCCTCTCTCGCTTGGAACTGAGGTCGATGATGATTTGATGGCTGTTGTAATTCCAAGGAACACGACCATTCCTACTAAAAAGAAAAGAGAATTCATTACCTCAGAAGATGGTCAGACCTGTGTCGGTGTTGGGGTCTACCAGGGAGAGAGAGTTAGAGTCGAAGAGAACCATAAGTTGGGCGAATTTACCCTATCTGACATCCCTGCTGCCCCCAAAGGAGAAATACCTATCATTGTCAGCTTTAAAATTGATGCCAATGGTATCCTAACGGTCTCTGCAAAGGTGAATACAGGGCAGAAGAAAAAAATCACAATCAATCACAGCACGCTGAATCTTAGCAAGGAGGACATTGAAATGATGATCCAGAATGCAGAAAAATATAAGATAGAAGATGAAGAGTACAAGAAGAATGTGCAAGCGAGGATTGCTTTAGAGAACTATGCCTATGAAATAAGTAAGACTATTAATGATACCAACATTTGTGCAAATCTGCCTGCCATTAAAAAAAAGATTATTGAGATCACTCTCAAAGAGATAAGCCAATGGCTAGAAGTGAACACAACTGCAGAGACTAAAGAGTATCTTGATTGGAAGGAGGAGCTAGAGAACATTTGCAGGAGCAGATTGCCAAAGATTTGCCTTAATTAAATGATGATCGGTGAAAATAGATCCTTCAAGTACTTCTATTTGTAGTTTTCCTTTCAATTTAGTGGCTTCTGTTACTTTATTTAATATAATAAATGTGAGCTTCACTATTTGACTGCATAAGTTTTAAGATGAATCACCGGTGCCCTGGTTTTTAGATTCTGCTTGATCCCAATGGTCTTTTTTGAATTTGGACCTATCATATGATATGAATTGTTTCAAGTAGTAAGAAAATGATCATATCAACAAGTACCTCTCGTCTACATAAGTACCTTATAGCCTTCATCTCTCACCCAATGACTTTCGTTTCTCATCTCCTTCACTAGATGGAGCTCATTTAACCAGAATTCCGATTGAATGTATGGCCCAGAAAGAATAGTAAGGTCTGCTGTGATGTTTTGACTTGCTCTTTAATTAAGTCAGAATTGTTTACTGTATCGACCTGAATTCATTGGGCCATGGGTTTTATCCCTGTGGACACGATACCGATCTTGCAATAGCATGCCAATAGTTTAAGTATATGTAAGCATTTTATATAAGTTTCAAGTCTTGACTTGGGCTGCTCATTCTTGTTAGGGTCCTGGTTTAGGGGGTCCTTTTCAATATGAATTATTATATGGTTACAGGTCCTGTAACCTATGCTTGATTCAGTTCCTGGTTCAACTACAAGTCCTTGTTAAACCTTTTTTTTTTTTTTTTTCCAAATTCAATCCCTTATTAACCCTTTAGTGGAGCTCATCTTATGTATTCAATTTCTGTGTATACCAAGGCAGACAAGCAGGTCCTAAGTGTCGGAAAATTTTCGCTGCAGCCAGTTGGTATCCTTCTGAATTTATTATTTGCCGGTTGATTTGGACTAGCACTTTTTACTTAACATAATTGTTTAAATTTTCTAGCTGCAAATTGCTCTGAGTTCTTGAGCATTATGTAAATTCCGGTTTGAGGGCAATTTTTGGAGAATTTATAAATCGCCCAACAGCAGTTGCCAAATCTCCTGCAAGCTAAGAGACCCGAAGGGTCCACATAAACCCTTAGTTAATGGATTAGGTATGGATTGGTCAGCGGGTAAAACAGCAAAATGAACTCAACCTAAATCCAATTCATAGAGTGTCAACCAAACGAACCTGAATTTAAAAAAACAAAGAAAAAGATAAAGAAAAAAAAATCAACCTGAACCCTGAATTATCAGGATGGTTTGGGTTAGCTCGGACAGTCAGGGATATATAGTTTGGAGCTGGGGTTTCACTGCTTTCAGGGAACAGTGTATTTCCTGATCCTCAGATGCCCGGCATCTGAGAGAAACTGTGTCCCCAATGAAAAGGTAAAATATCAGCTAAATGATCTAGCTTAAATTTGTGATGCCCGCACATAAGCAAAACTCATACTTTAGGAGAGAGGGTATCTGATTTTACATTGTCATTGGCATACAGAGAATACAAATTTGTTATATCCTTCTCTGTTCTTTCCCTACCATATTCTTTTCTTAATATAGGCCCACTTGTACCTAGAATCAACTGATAATTGCGCTTTGTGAATCGTGGGTACCATTACGCGATGTTTTAATCCTATATCAGAAAGTATTAGTATAAACCTATGCTAAATAGATCCTTCAAATGGGCAGGGATTAGAGATTCTTAAGTTCATTGCTAGAAATCTATAATTGGCTTTTCTCGATATTCGAAAGTGCTCAAAATCCCTATCCACCTTGTTTGCTTCTGTGCCAAATTTCTTTTCAATCAAAGTCATTGCACAGTTAGATTAACCACCAATACACGTGATTAACACTCAAGGGAAAGTGAAAAAAAATACATACGGAACATGTCATAAATGTCATCGAGCTTGCAGTAAGTATAATTCAGACTGGAGTCTAAGGGTCGCTAATGGTGTATTTAGGCAGTTATCCTGGCGGGAAAACTGGGTAAAGAGTAGGTTTGCACTACTACTGATTCAATTCAATGGACAAATAAGAGGAACGGTTAAGATGGTTTTTATTCAATGCTTAACTACAAACAAGCTTTTCTTTAATCAAGAATTGGAGAATAAGGAGAAATCTTTGAAAGGACATTCTAGTTTGCATTCCTTCTCTCTCTCCTTTCTACTGAGAATGTCAGATCAATAATCCCCGAGTGCTAGATGGAAGGCAATGGAACAACAATTGGCATTGATCTTGGCCCAACGTACTCTGGCGTGGGTATGCGGCCATTGCACCACCAACAAGCAGATATAATAACAAACGATTAAGATGGGAAAATAATAATAATAATAATAATAATAATAATAATAAGCGATTTGAATTACTTTTTAATACTCTCTTGAGTGGAGCCCACTCATGTAACACATTGGTGGGGCCTAATGGCTCCATGGTCTTTGTGGTTTCAGTGCCTGCGGTCATATAGCTCAACTGAAAATTACAGTATGGCCTGAACATTCAACAAAACTATTGGTGCCTAAAATTTGAAATCTAAATATTCGGATTTTGGAATAAGCATTTCAAGGTTTGCCATTGAAGAAGGAACAACCTTCACCTGAGGACTGGGCATTTGTATGAATTCGGATCAACTAAAAGGCTTCTACTCAAATAAATTTTGGGATTTTAATCAATGGGCGTGCTTAAGATAAATCAAAACTATTCAAAAGAGATGTCTTTATTTCTATGAGCTCTCTTGCAAATTTTACGCCAATTCAACTTCTCTCCACCTTTAGAATCAATCACTATTAAAATGTTTGGTCATTCAGTCATATGATTTTAAAGTAACCAAACACTATGTGAACAGGCTTCCTTTCCATTTTTGTGAGCTTTTCTTCCCCTATGTGTAGACTTCTTTTCTCTGTGAGTGGGCTACCTTCTCGCATGTATGGGCTCTCTCTTGGATCCTAGCCCCATTGCCTCAAATAATATAAATAAAATAAAATAAATCTTAATGGTGGGCCCTACTGCTTTATGTGTGGAATCTCTTTTTGGGAAATCTCTAGCCACCTTTCTTTACAAGAATTCTTATTTGGAGAAATTTAAATTCCCCAAAATTTGTCCCTTGAGGTGTGATATGGAGGAACAAAAACCACTCAAGTATCAGCGTGTTGGCGAGCTCTTGAGGTGGAACTTCTAAATTCTTCTCTTGAGTTGAACATTTAAAATTCTAGCAAAATGCAAAGAGATTGAAATTTTAGGAATTGTAAAAGGTAATTTGAGAATTTTTAGGTGATTGAAATTTGGTTTTTTAATGAAAAAAAGATGAAATTAAAGTAATATAGTTGATTTACAAAAATGTAGCCTTTAAATTTCAAGAGTATTGACTATCTTCGCAAATTTGAAGTTAAGAGACAATAAGAATGACACAATCACCCATGAAGAATTATTATATATGAAAGAGGCTGATTTCAAATTTGAAATCAGCCTCAGTTGATTTTGACCATCCCTTACCATTTTGATCTAATGACTATTATCAATTCTAACACTCAATGCTCTTTTAAGCTTATTTAATCTAATTTATTTCAATAAAATGACATTTATTACTCACTCCCCACCTCTCCCCCTTCCCAAATGATTTTTTTCTAATTAGATGACTCTTCATGACACTTAAATCTCTTTTTCTCTCCTTTGCCCTCACCTAAGAGCGTCTCTTTGCCGCTCTTTGCCTTAGTCCCCATCCAAGCTGTGTCTCACTCATCATTTGTTGTTTTTTTTTTCCCTTTTTTTGTTGTCATGATTTGGGTTTAAGATAATTTGAGTGTGAAGGTAATGCAAAGGAGGATGATTGGAGCCCTAGGATGCATGACCCAATGCATTACTTACATTAGTTGCCTCACCAATTGAATAACAATTATAGTGAAGGTGTCTAATATCTCCCTTTGCCTCAAGACTCATCCAAGTTCTCTCTCATTGCTTTTTTTGTTTTCATTCATTATTGTATAATTTGGATTGCAACTAACTTGACTGTGAAGATGATCCAAATGATCAGGATAATCTAAGATGTTGTTTTCTTAGAATTTTTTTGTAAGAAAATATTTCATTGTGAAGACAATGCAAAAGGAGATGATTGGAAGAAATATTGTAGTTTAAAAAGAAAAAGACTTCGGAGATTATATGAATATTTTTGTGATTTTCTTTCTTCCTTGGACATTTGATTTGGAAGAATGGCATGTTTGGATTTGGGTCCTTATTTTTTGCATTTTATTTTCATATTTTGGGGATTTAATGTTGAGATTCCACTACACTTTTGTTTTGAGAAGTATATATAATTAGTTCATATCCTTTTAGTTTATATTTTTTCTTATGAAAATCCCATTGCTTTTATTGGTTTTTCCTTTTTATGTTTTCAGGGATTCAAAGACGAGATGTACATAGAGTTTATGGTCATTGCCCTACACTTTTTATTTGTTACGAGAAATGTAAATTAATGATCCATCCATAGCAAATTATCATTTAATTTTTGCAAATTGACATTATGATTATTTTTTACTTGTAGAATTACTGGAAACAAATAGCTTATAAAACACATTTTGTTTTATTTGAAACCTTTGGAAGAGACAACAACAAAAAAAAAAAAAGCAACATGCCCATTTAGTGTTGCACTCAATTTTTGTATATTTGATGATCTTTTATTTTTAATTAAGATGCACTTTACATGATTTTTTTTCTAATAAATTTGGTTTATAGTTATTTAGCTAAACTTCTCCTATATTTTTTTAATAAAAATAATTTGTTAGGAAAAAAGGCATGTGGCGATAATTTTATCAATTTTATTAATGGGAAGGCGAGTTAAACAAGCTAAAACTTGAGGCAGTTCTAAACTTGACTAGGGTCAAAGTGCAAAAACTAATACGAACCCAACTAACTTACTACCAAACTCGCCCCTAATTGGAAAATTACTATGTTTTTTAATTTCTTATCTTTTTCTTCATCTCAATTTATAAATAAAAAAATGTCATATTTCATGTTTCAACTAATTCTTTAAACTTTTTTTTATTATTTATTTAAATTCTCAATGTATGAGTTTTAAGAAAGCCTATTATTTTGTGTTCTATGATCGAGACATTGGACATGGCATCCTTCCTTAGTGATTATAATTTTAATCCTATAAGCTTTTGTTTTTGAGAAATATTTTATTTTAGATTTTATATAATATAAACATATGAAATTAAAATCAACTTTTTTATTTATATCATATATAAAATTAAGTAATATTTTCATGTATCGCTTCTAGTACCTGTGCTAAGCACGTGGGCCTTTTGCTAGTGCAATATGTGAAAAGTAGAGATCAAGAATATGATTAAAGATGCCAAAAGAACAAGTTAGAAGATCAACAATTCGTGAAGAGTCCATCAACGACGATATGATCTGCTTCGTGTCAAGTCCATTAACGACGATGTATGATATCTAACTAGAGAAGAGTAGAGGATATGAGATGGGGTAAAGTTTCTTTGACTTTGGTAAGGCTAAACTAATACGAGATGGAATTGGGCCTGACCCAGAAGATATCGTGATGATGCATTTGGGTTCAAGGGCCAAGACTCCAATACTGTAATGATGGACCTGGAATAAACCGAAAGATAGTAGTAATGATGTATTATAATGGTTTGTTTCTGGGATAATTATATGTTACTTGGTTTATTACCTATGAGCCTGAACCGGACCCAATTAGATGAAATAGGATCTGGTTGAATCTTAGGATTTGGACCTCAACTAGTATGGACCAATTGAACATTGTCGAGATCAGTTCTGGGTTGATCAAAAGAACAGTGCCCCATACAAAATTAATAGTTCGAACTTAGATGTAAATGGGTTGGGCCCAGCATAACACTGATGCTAATTGTGCTGAGTCAGAAACATGGAGGCAGCATAGACCAAAGTGAACAAATATTGGGCAAACCAAGTCCGTCTGGGTCTTAATTCTGTACAAGATCCAGATCAAGAGAATGAAATCTGAACGCAAACTTAAATCAGATTCACAAGCCAAGCCGGTACAACCAATAGTTAAGCTTCGATCTTAGCAGGGGCCGCGCGAACGCAGGCCCCCTCTACCACAAATTATGACGTGCATTCTCCCACTTGGGGAGATGCTAAGCCAGTGCCCCTCCTAAGTGCAATGGAGGCCACTGACATAGGCCATGGGCCTTCTTGATCACCCATTGACCCCGTCCAGGTAAGTATGATTCAACACTCAACTTCTCCATCAATTATTGAAGCGCTCTAACATGCTTTGTTCCATGTCATTTCGATGTGGGACTCAACCTCCTGAAGCTCTACTCCATCTTCTTATGCAGTCTTCTTTCTTATACACCCGCGACTCAGAAGTTTCGAGTCCATGACTTGGGACCCTTCATTGGGTCCACGTATGGGTCCTAAAATTAGAGCCCCAGATTCCGCACAGTCCTACCTTTTTTCCAATGGTTTTGGTTATAAATGTACAAGCGACAATGACCCCAGCACGACCTGTTGCCTATCTCAAACTATTGATTGTTTTGCCGTGGGGATGCGGATGTCCACTGCTCACTACTTTATGGTAGACTACTCCTCTTTCTTTCTTATTTATTTATTTTTACACTGTTTTTTATATCTCACATTAATCAAGTTATTACAATAATCATCACCGGGCATCACACTTGTGTAGACCTGGAACACGGGTTACGTCGATTAAATTTGGGTCGTGTCAATCTGAACATGAATTTGTCAGCTCCAACCCTAACTCAACTCATTTATAAAATGGGTTGGAAATCTTATACTTATACCAGTGGTTGGTCAACTCGTCTCAACGTGTCTAACCTAAATTTGATGCGGGATGGGTTGGATTGACTCAACCTAACCTATTTAATTCCAATTTTGTATATGATCCAACTTATTTTTTATGGCCCAATTTTGATTTATAAAGCTCTCTTTATATCTAAATTCATTTAAAATATTATATTGAGCATGAATTTATAATTTACCAATTTCCAAGATCGAAAAAAATGAGGCCAAAATTCATTTATATTTTTTAGCTAGTCATTTATTGAGATAATTCCTTTTCAATGTTTGTTCAATTTTATAATTTCATATTCGAACATGAGTTTAAAAATCGTCAATGCTATTGTATTTCATTCATATCCATATTTTAGAGATAAATTTCTATGTCAATATAAAAATAACAGACAAATATCAATATTTCAACTACAAAAACATTATATTGTCAAATGAAAAAATAAGTTTTATATTCCAAGTTTCAAATTTTGCATTACTCCTCAACATAAGATTAAGAGTATACAATTTATGACTCACATGAATAATGACCTGAAAATTGAAAAATCATAATAAATTAGTAAAATCTAAATGGGTCTATCAGGTTAGATGGGTGAACCTTAATCCGACCCATTTTTACATAGGTTTGGAAACCCTAACCTGTGACTTGCACATTTTTTAAATGGGTCGGGCTAGGTGGGTCAGAAACCGATTAGTCGGTTTGGATTTCACCAGCTCTACCTCATAGCATTGCACAATTTGGTTACATTGTCCTTCCTCAACAAACTAGTACTTCTGCTTTTTGAATTTTTTCAGAAATGAATTTGATGGTGGGCCGAAGTTGTATGGAAAGACTTGGAATCATGAAAGAGTTTGGATATTTTGTTTTGAAAAATTTAGATATTTAAGTGTAGGCAGAAAAATCATCCTTCTCTCTCTTTGATGAGATGATGGCTCTAGTTCAAGGGCTTAAATATTTGACATTGTAAATTGAGAGTCATTCCCAGTGCAAGGTGGCTGAGTAAGGGTTCTAGCTATGCTAAAAATATCATCGTTCTTCAATTTGATTACCCGGGTTGAAACTGTCAATCTTGAGTCAACCCTAAAGTTCTTTTTTCTTCTTTGTTTTTGTTACCCCAACCACGGGATGTAGGACCAAAAAGATAAACATTCAATTGACAAATAAACTCAAAACCTAATCATCTATTATTCAAAATTCCTAACAACCAAACCAGTACCAAAATATTTTTTATCTAAATCTATGATACTAATCTCTAACATCTCTCTCCAATCACATGATTCTTTGATGGAAAGAATCTTTGATTGTCAATAATTAAAATAAAAATCCTTTTGAGATTTCTAAAATAAATAACAAAATACTTTGCAAAATGATCATGTCTTCTTGGGGATTATTATCCGTTTGTGGATACATCACTAAGTCTGTCAGTGCACGTGGACCACTAGATTAGATCTGGAGTAATCTCTTCCAAAAGCTTTGATTTGCAAATTGATGGATATAGAGATCCCGAGGTTTAAGTATTTGAGTGGACTAGTGAGGGGAGATGGTGGTTGGTTCTATTGAAATAAAAAAAACCTGACAGTAATCATCGCGGAAGAAAGGAACGCCCAGCTTGATCGCAAGATCATCAGGCTTATCTCTGATACCATGAAAATCTTCATAAATCATTATATTCCATATTTTCCTCTGTAAACATTCAATTGAGAAATGATTTCAATTTAAACATTCAAAGCAAGCCTAATCATCTATTATTTAAAATTCAAACTATTCAAAACTCCTAACTACCAAACTAGTACAAAACTTATCTTTATTTAAATCTAAGATACTAATCTCTAACACACAGAAGTAAAAAGAGGAAGCTCACACTATGAAAAGGAGAGCTCACACACGTGGGAAGATGGGATACATGAGGATCGATTCCTAGCTAGTAGTGTTGACATGCAGGTTTCGATTGAGTCAACCCCAAAGAGGATCATCTAAACCCTAGTTACCAGGTTATTTTTTGGATTGAATTTGCCTAAAAAATAACCGAATGGACTCGACCCAAATTTAACCATCGATTAATCAGTCCAGATATGTCAACCCAAAGCCAACCTCAAAATAAAGATTCAACATGAACCGCAAGCACTCACCAGGCCGGTAGAGATTGACTCAGCACTTAGAGTCAGGAACTGGAGGTAGCAAAAATAAAAATAAAAATAAAAAAAAGGCAACCAGAGAACCGAATCAAGTAGGAGGAGAAGAATATGAAGCCAATCGGTCATTGATAATGGCAGCAGAGATTCATGTTCATATAAAACTAAATGCCATACACTTACTTTCGATATGTGTAAACCGCTTGCTTCGACTTCCACGGTTCAACGAAGTAGCAATCTTGGGTGGTTCAGCGTAATAAATCCCCTGGCCCTTTCATATCAAGTCTCTCTCTCCCAACATTTATATAATTCTCTCTCCTTCTCCCAACATTCAGCAGAGCTGAAAAGACAGCACTTCCCTCTCTCTCTTAACTTTCAGCACAGTATCCCTCTCTGCAAGAGCAGTAAGTAATTCTCTTACATATTTTCTTTTATCATATCCTTTTGACAATGCAAACTTGGTGATTATAAACTCGTTGAAGACATTTCTGTTTTTTTTTTACAAATATATTTTAGATCAATATTTAAGACATACATTGGACTTTGAAAAAAAAAAAAACCATAACATACTTATATGATCAATGTTTTCACTGCCTTAAAGAGTCCCTGAAGGCTGAAACCCAGTGATTTCTGTATCCTCTTACGCCTTTTATCAGTGAAATAATGTGTCCATATTGAAAAGGCAACACATCAGCTGAATGCTTACATCTGTAATCTATGACGTCTGTGTAAGTGCAAAGTTCCTGCTTTAGGAGTTGGAGGATTGGTGATGTGGCATATTATTATTGGGAGGACTCAAAATTTTCTTTTATCTGTTTTTCTTCGTCCTCGTCTTCTTCTTCTTCTTCTTTTTACTTTTCCTTTCATATTTTCCTAATATGGGTTCATATGTGCCTATATGTCAACTTATATTTAAGCCTGAGTATCCATAATTGTCTGTTATGTAGGGAAAATCCAGTGCTGAAATCCTGTAACACTAAATATTAATTCTTTCAGCCATTGCTATAGATACATAATCAGACTTATCTCTGTATTCAAAAGCATTCAAATTCTCTGTGCTGCTTTGTTTTTTTATACCTCACCAAATTCCATTTCAATCAAATTCATCTCAGTCAAATTGATTATGTTATCCATGTGGTCAATCTTACATTCAATATAATTCAAATTGAAGCGAATAGAGTGCCCAAGGCAGTTACTCAGTTGCAAAAGTATGGTAAAGAGAAGAATGCCACATCGGTTCACTTCAAAGAAAGACCAAGAAGGATTGAAAGGTTATGATGTTTTTATTAAATGCAAAATAGCATACTGACTTTTCTTCAATAATCAGAGAATGCTGTAACTTTCAAAATAAATTACTTCATTCGTATTGACTCACCGCAAACATGAAAAGAGGAAATCCTCTCCATTTATACATGGAAATAACAAGAAAGTTTATTCAAATTCTAAATCAAACTAATCCTATCTTATCCTTTTGAGATAAGAATCCCTAATATCTCTAACAAATGCTTGAAACCTTTGAACGGATCATAGAAAATCTAGCTTGCATTCTTCTGTTTTGTTTAGCTTTCTATCCACTTGTAATTTAGGATCAATATCCACAGGGGCTAGATGGAAGGAAAAGGTACAGTAATTGGCATTGATCTTGGCACAATATATTCCTGTGTGGGTATTTGGCTTAAGCAGCACGAAAGGGTAGAAATAATAACTAATGATCATGGTAACTGAACAACCCCTTCATATGTTGCATTCACCAACACAAAGCGTCTCATTGGAGAGGCCACATAGAATCAGGCTGTAATGAATCCTGTCAATACCCTATTTGGTATGTCATTAGTTTTCTAATTCTTCTGTTACGTTACCACATGCATCTATTCTATTGTTTGGTGTGGTTACCTATCAAAGATCCTGCATTTTTTCTAAAACCACATACATTTCATGGACTGAGGTGTAGTCTAAAACCAAAATATGTATGCTTGAGGGCATCCGCTGCTCAATGGTATTCAAGGGTAGTTTGATAATCCATTTGTTAAAACAGGACTATTTTATGTTGCTACCTGACATGGTTAGCTACATATATTGTATTTTTGTTCCAACATCCACCTTACTTTTCAAGGGTCGGTTGTAACTAACCCCATGCGAGTAGTCATATGGGGGGTATTACAATATCAATTACATTCATCTAGAATTTCAATTTGATTCTACAATCATAACATAACAATTGAATCATGAGCATGTAAAATGCAAGACGATTCTTTCATCTCTTGGAGGCCCTCTAACAGATGGTTGTGAAATAACGATCGGTTAGTAATTTAGTATAATATCTACTCTTAGACAATATAAAGAAAGCCCTTCTTATAGAACTATAAATACAAATAAAGTTACTAATTCTGATTTGACAGGGTGGGTTGGATCATGGATGACAATTATCGAGTACCTGTCAACTTGATGAATCTTTCTGTTTTGAAGCACTTGATTTGGAACATCATCACATTTGTTCCAAAGCCCTTTTCCTCTCCAGAAAAAAAATCTTTATAAGTAATTCACTTGTGACTTAGTGGTGTTGACATTTTTTAATCTTTCTTTTTTCCCACATGTGAAGCGATTGATAGGCAGGAGACTTAATGATGACTCTGTCCGAAAAGACATTGAGCTTTGGCCTTTCAAGGTGACTGCCGGTGCATGCAATAAAGTGATTGTAACATTTGATGGCGATGGCCCGTGGATTTATTTTAGATTTTGATTCGATTATTACTTTTATGCATTGAAAAATTATAAACAATCAATTGCAATACGACGACAATACATAAATTAACGTGAAAGTCCTAACGGGAAAAAACTATAAGACCACAAGTTTAAAGTGGGCAAAATTAATTACGAACTTCCGCGGTACAAAATATACTCATAGCCCTATAGTTAATTCATCGATACAAGGTATTGCAATTGTTCTTAATGGATCTCCATAGCACGTAGTTCCTAAATGCCCTACTATCAGTGCATTGTTCTATACAACAAATAATCTCTATACTTAAAGAATAATATTCTACAAAGATGTAAAAGCCACGAATTTCCTAGAATATGTAAAAGCATCAACTCTAAAACTTGAAGTCTTTAGCCAATCTCTCATGGAAGCACTACATAATCTCTCCAAATGCAATCTCAATACATAACAAGGAGAACCCCTTTAAATAGCCCAAAATTCATGCCTTAGGTTTAGAAACCAAATCCAAGTAAAACAGGCAAGTCTGACATAAATAAGAAAAAAATCTGTGCAGTTCGTGGGCTTCTGCCACTTGCTCGCCAGACCGAATACTACGCACATCCAGTTATTTACTATCTATCTTATTAGGCTTGAGTGTGTTTTTCATGGGTTTGACATTGATGTTTTTGTCTAGCCTGTTTGAGCGCATGAATATGCCCGCTCAAGCGGTGCAATGTCTCTGATTTTCTTCAATTCAGTACTTTTTGCAATGCATTTAACAGTCTATATTTAAACATATGAAATACGGATCAATGAACTCAAGTTTTTATCCAATACATGAATTTACCAATACAAAAGTCTTATACCTATGATCACTATTGACTATATGGGTGAAGAAAAAGAAAAGAAGTTTGCCTCAAAGGAAATCTTTGCAATGGTCCTCTCCAAGATGCGTGAAATTTTTTAGGCATATCTTAACTCTAAAATCAAGAACGTTGTTGTTATTGTTTTAGCTTTCTGTAATGATTCTCAATGGTAGGTCGTAAAGGATGCTT
This sequence comes from Sextonia rubra, assembly GCA_037013555.1. Taxonomy (NCBI): domain Eukaryota; kingdom Viridiplantae; phylum Streptophyta; class Magnoliopsida; order Laurales; family Lauraceae; genus Sextonia; species Sextonia rubra. The sequence goes on from JASUAD010000001.1 coordinate 133,217,630, forward strand.
GTGTTATTGCTGGGCTAGATTGAAGTTTTTAAAATGCCCGAGATTTATTCTAGATTGTGATTCGATTACTACTTCTATAAAGGGGAATAATAAAAGCAATCAATCACACAAAGAAGACAACACCATATTTAACGTGGAAACCCAAACGAAAAAAAACCATGAGTCCAAAGTGGATAAAATCACTCACTAACTTCCACGGTACAAAATATACTCACAACCTTACAGCCAATCCCTCGACACAAAGCGTTATAGTTGTTTTTGGTAGATCTCCACAGCACGCAGTCCCTCGGTGCCCTGCTATCAGTGTCTTAATCTCTACAATGAACAATTCTTTAAGCTTATAAAACAATTTTCTACAAGGAACTAAAAGCCACAAATCTAGAACTTTTAAGAATTTCAGGTCATTTAAGAATTTTTAGGTGATTGAAATTTGGTTTTTTAATTAAGAAAAAGATCACATTAAAGTAATATAGTTTTTTTTTTTGGGAAAGATTAGTATTCCATATAAACAAAAAGAAAACCTTTACACAGTCAAAAGGGCCCCAAAAGAGAAAGTGGCCAAAGGAAAAAAGAAAAACAAAAACAAGAACAGGAGCCTCCCACCCGCAATAGACTGGGCTAAAGCTCAAAGAAGGAACCAGCGTTCACGGTAATCAGCTGTCTACCAGAGAGGCACAATCATGGAAGTGAAAGCTTTTTTTTTTGGGGGGGGGGGGGGGGGGGGGGGGGGGGGAGTGGCACAGCACAATCTTTTTCGCTAGCCTCCTTGCAAGAGTTGAAAGCCCAACAAAACTGCAAGTGTCAAACTCCTTAAGCATCTTGGCAATCTTCTTATAAGTAAAGCGAGCACACCAAGGGGATCGATCTGGATAACGGAGAGCTTCAGAAATACTTCCTTCCACCTCAAAGCAAACTTGGTTTGAGGAATGTTGCAATGCATTCTAGACAAGGTCCAAAATGCTAGTAGGATAGCAATCATCCAACTGCAGGAAAGCTGAAACAAGACGTCTAGATGGGTGCCAAAGAATCCTTATTCCTGCATCCTGCATTTGAAGGAGAGAAATTCTCCAACCAAAGGCAATGGTTGGATGTCTTCCATGGTGCAATAAGCCAAGAGCGGGTACTGGTGGGAAGTCCCACCATTGCTGAAAAGGAGAAGGAAGGTAAGAGTACAAGTAGAACATGCGACTTTGAATTTTCTAAGTTATATCAGTTAGGAGATGGTGTGGCCTCCGATAAAGCTGGTGAAAGATCCTCCTATTCCTTTCTCTCCACAGAGTCCAAGCAAAGACTGGGAAGATGAGGTAAGCCAACAGTCCACGCTAGCAGAAATACCTTGCAAAGCAGAAATTGTGTAGCTGCTTCTATCAAGCAGAGAGGGTAGGGGTGAGAAGGATGAATCCCCACTCTCAATAGCAAGCCATTCCAAATCTGTTGGGACAAAGACGGTGGAGAAGTAAGTGTTCTAATCCTCCCTATCTCCATCACAAAGAATGCAGTTCAGAACACATTGAATTCCCCTAGACTGCAAGAATATTCTTATTTTTAGCTTTCCCAAGAGGCACATCCATACACTTATTGAATGTTTTGGAATATGGCCCTTAAACTAGATAAGAGGAGCCCATTGAACGTCAGGGATAGCTAAATGAGAGGTGACCTACTGTATAGCAGAGACAAAGGAAAAAAACCTCGACTCTTGACAAGTCCAAAGAACTTCATCATTTAAGGAACTCTCAGGAGGTGGCATCTGAAGAATAAGCTGAGTAATGTGGTTTTGAGTCTGAAGCATAACTGAAGGGATACACCAGCCATTTAGACCCACAAAGTGATGAACTTTAATATTTTTACCGAAGCCCAGGTCTAAAATAGCTGTACTGGATGTAAGGGATGTAAGAGGACCTGCTGGGAGCCAAGGGTCATGCCAGAAGAAAGTGCTGGACCCGTTTCCAATTAGGTGTCTAATATATGGCTTAACTTGTGCTCTCAATTGAAGAATAGATTTCCACCCCCAGGAAGCAGCCATAAGGATAGGAACCTCCCAAAAGGAATGCTGCTTAAGGTATTTAACCTGAACCCACCGAATCTAGCAATTATCTTTTGATGCCGCAACATTCCACACTTGGCAAAGGAGGCCTGCTTCATTCATCTTTCTCAGAGGCAAGATACCTAGGCCACCTTTAGCCGTAGGAGAGCATATAGTATTCCAAGCAATAGGGTAAAAAAGGTGTGGGAACCAGTCATTCCAGAAAAATTTTCTTATAAGGTTATCAAGAGTGTCAAGGAGGGACAGAGGCAATTGGAACACATTTACCCAATGCATTAGAAGAGTAGATAGAGATGACTTTATGAGTTCGACTCTCCTTGCAAAAGATAGGACCTTTGCTCTCCATCCTACAAGCTTTGATGGAACTTTTCCAGAAAGGGTAAAATAAAAAAAGACAGCTTTTTCATAGACAAAGGAACCCCCAGATACCGAAAAGGGAACTTTCTTTCTTCTATGTGAAGAGTGTTTATGATGGTTTGTTTCACATCAACAGGGGTATTGGAGAAAAAGATGAGACTCTTATCCCAGTTTACCCTCAAGCCTGACATATGATGGAACTGCTCCAGGAAATCTTTAATGTGCTCAATAGCTTGAGGAGTGCTCAGGCTAAAAAAGATCACATCATCTTTGAAAAGCAAGTGAGAAACTAAGTGGCCTGATTTGTAATAAGGTGAAGGGATAATCTTCGTTCTCGCAAGAGTATTCACCTGAGTAAAAAAGAATTCCATAGCCAAAGTGAATAAGAAAGGGGAGAGAGGACAACCTTGTATGAGCCCTCGCTTACCTGGAAAAAATCCTTCAGGTTGACCATTCACTAAGACCGAGTAATAGGGACTCTTAACATAAGCCATGAACCAGCTTATGAAGAAGTTAGGGAAGCCCATCTTCTATAGAACATAAATAAAAAAGCCCAACTAACACCATTATATGCCTTTGCAAGGTCCAACTTTAAGCACATGCGAGGCTTTCCTCTATTCATATGAAACCGATGAAATAGATCTTGAGCAAGGAGAATGTTGTCACAAATATATCTCCCATGGATGAAAGTTGATTGAGTAGGACCCACCAGCTTTGCCATCAAGGGACAAAGCCTTTCTATTAAGATTCTAGTAATAATCTTGTAGAGCTCATTTGTAAGGGATATGGGTCTATACCTATCCGGGGTGAGAGCATTTTCCATCTTCAGAACAAGAACTATGAAGGTGTGCTTAAGTTAACCCAAGAGCTTGGAGGAGAGGAAAAAAATCTTGAATGGCATTACATACATCATTTCCAATAATTGACCAGCAGATTTTGTAGAAGTTGGCATTAAAGCCTTAAGGGCCAGGGGCCTTATGAGGGTTTCCTAGTTTAACAACCAATTTGATTTCTTCAATTGTGATTGGAGACCTCAGCTGATGAATGTCCTCTTTAAACAATCGGGTAGGAGGTGGACAGTGGGGAGTAGTGAAGTCCCCCACCCCATGATCAAATCCCAACAGGCCTTTAAAGTAATCCACAAACACAACAGCAATAGCATTTTGATCTCGGACCTGAGTGCCATTAGAATCAATGACAGTAGGAATGAAGGCTGAGGCTTGGCGTTTTCTCACCATGAAAATATTTAGTGTTGCTGTCTCCCAGATTTATAGGTTGGTCCTGGATTTCTGTTTAGCCTACTCTCTTCCATCCTTAGCACACGGTCCATAGCTATTTGAGCATGCTTTTCATCTTTCTGAAACTGAATGTTTGTAGGGTCCATTTGTAGCTGACGCTAAATATAATCTAGCTACATTTGAGCAATTTGGATTTTTGTGGCTAGGGAGGGTTGCCCCTTGATCTAGTCTTTTAGTTTCCCTTTCAGGTTCTTTAACTTAGTGACCACCATAAACATAGGGGTTCCTGAGATTTCCAAGCTCCAAGCTTCCCTAACCACATCAAAGAAGCCATCCATTATGGCCCAAAAATTAAAGTACCTGAAAGGAGCCTTGTATTGTCAGGAAGCTTGGCAATTGAACAATAACGCAAAATGGTCAAATAAACCAGCTAGGAGAGCTTCACAGCTGAAAGGTTTCAAATGGAAGAACGTTGCATTACCCATCCCTCTATCAAGCTTGCTAGCAATTCTGGAAGAACCTGTGGCTGAATTAGTCCATGTGAAGAACTGCCCAGTGGAAGGAATGTCTTGCAGCCCTGCATCATCCATAGAATCATTAAACTCCATCATGTTTAGCATACGAGGGGGAGCCCCTCCTAGCTTTTTTGAGGGCCATCTAATGTGGTTGAAGTCACCCCCAACAATCCACGGAGTGTTTTTAGGAATAGAGTTGGAGTCCTCACTAATTTTGCTCCAAAGATCATGACGCATGACAGAGGAATTTACACCATAACAGACAGTGAGAAAGAACTAACCTTGAGAAGAGACAAGCTAGCAATGCATTGTCTGATAAGTAGTGTGGAAGACTGTAAGAGAGAAAACCTTCGGGCCCCAAAGGATCCAAATTTCAAGAGTATTGGCTATCTTCGCAAATTTGAAGTTAAGTGAGAGTAAAAATGACACAATCACCAATGAAGAATTATTATATATGAAATAGATTGATTTCAAATTGAAATCAGCACCAATTGATTTTGATCTAATGACCATCATTAATTCTAATACTCAATGCTGTTTAAATCTTATTTAATGTAATTCATTTCAATAAAATGACATTTATTACTCACTCCCCACCTCTCCCCCTTCCCACATGGCTCTTTTCTAATTAGAAGACTCTTCTTCCCTTTTTAATGACAGTCAAATCTCTCTTTCTCTCCTTTGCCCTACCCTAAGAGTGTCTCTCTGCTGCTCTTTGCCTTAGTCCCCATCCAAGCTATGTCTCACTCATCAATTTTTTTTTTTTTTTTGGTTGTTGTTGTTGTCATGATTTGGGTTTAAGATAACTTGAGTGTGAAGTTAATGGAAAGAAGGATAATTGGAGCCCCATGATGAATGACCCAATGCATTACTTACATTAGTTGCCTCACCAATTGAATAACAATTATAGAGAAGGTGTCTAATATCTCCCTTTGCCTCAAGACTCATCCAAGTTTTCTCTCATTCCATTTTTTTGTTTTCATTTATTATTGTATAATTTGGATTTCAACTAACTTGACTGTGAAGATGATCAAATGATAAGGATGATCGAAAGCAAAGAGCAATTTCAAATAGGGCATCTAAGACGTTGTTTTTCTTTTAGAATTTTTTGTAAGAAAATATTTCACTGTGAAGGCATTGCAAAAGGGGATGATAGGAAGAAAGATTGCAGTTTAAAAAATAAAAAAGACTTTGGAGATTCTATGAATATTTTTGTGATTTTCTTTCTTCCTTGCACATTTGATTTGGGAGAATGGCATGTTTGGATTCTGGTCCCTTTGGTTTATATTTTTATTTTTTAAAATTTTATGCATCTTTTGCATTTTATTTTCATATTTTGGGGATTTAATGTTGAGATTCTACTACACTCTTTGTTCTGAAAAATATATATAATTAGTTCATATCCTTTTAGTTTATATTTTTTCTTATGAAAATCCCATTGCTTTTATTGGTTTTTCCTTTTTATGTTTTTAGGGATTTAAAGACAAGTTGTACATAAAGTTTACAGTCATTGCCCTGCACTTTTTATTTGTTTTGAGAAATGTAAATTAATGATCCATCCATAGCGAATTATCATTTGATTATTGCAAATTAACATTATAATTATTTTTTACTTGTAGAATTACTGGAAACCAACACCTTATAAAACACATTTTGTTCTATTTGAAACCTTTGGAAGAGACAACAACAAAAAAACACAACATGCCCATTTAGTGTTGCTCTCAATTTTTATCTATTTTGATGATCATTTATTTTTACTTAAGCTGCACTTTGCATAATTTTTTTCTAATAAATAAAAAATTTTATTTTTCATGTTTCAACTAATTCTTTAAAATTTTTTATTATTTATTTAAATTCACAATGTATGATTTTTAAGAAAGCCTATTATTTTGCGTTCTATGATTGAGACATTGGACATGGCATCCTTCCTATTAGTGATTATAATTTTAAGCCTATAAGCTTTTGTTTTTGAGAAATAATTTTATTTTAAATTTTATATAATATAAACATATAAAACTAAAATCAACTTTTTTTTATTTATATCATATATAAGATTAAGTGATATTTTCATGTATCACTTCTAGTACCTGTGCTAAGTACGGGGGCATTTTGCTAGTGCAATATGTGAAAAGTAGAGACCAAGAATATGATTAATGATGCCAAAAGAACAAGTTAGAAGATCAACAGTTCGTGAAGAGTCCATTAACGACGACATGATCTGCTTCGTGTCAAGTCCATTAACGATGACGATATGATATCCAACTACAGAACAGTAGAGGATATGAGATGGGATAAAGTTTCTTTGACTTTGATAAGGGTATAAAAATGGCCTGACCCAGAAGATATCTTGATGACGCATTTCGGTTCAAGGGCCAAGACTCCAATACTGTAACGATGGACCAGGAATAAACCCAAAGATAGTGGTAATGATGTATTATAATGGTTTGTTTGTGGGATAATTATATGTTACTTGGGTTATTACCTATGAGCCTGACCCGGACCCAATTAGATGAAATAGGATCTGGTTTAATCTTAGGATTTGGACCTCAACTTGTGTGGATCAATTAAATATTGTCGATATCAGTTCTGGTTTGATCAAAAGAACAGTGCCCTATACAAAATTAATAGTTCCAACGCATAACACTGATACTAATTGGGGTGAGTCAGAAACATGGAGGCAGCATAAACCAAAGTGAACAAATATTGGGCAAACCAAGTCCATTTGGCCTTAGTTCTGCACCAGATCCAGGCCAAGAGAATGAAATCTGAACACAGACTTAAATCAGATTCAAAAGCCAAGCCAATACAACTAAGGGAGATGCTAAGCCAGTGCCCCTCCTAAGTGCAATGGAGGCCACTGACATAGGCCAGGGGCCTTCTTAATCACCCATTGACCCCGTCCAGGTAAGTATGAATAAACAGTCGACTTCTCCATCAATTATTGAAGCGCTCTAACATGCTTTGTTCCATGTCATTTCGATGTGGCACTCAACCTCCTGAAGTTCTACTACATCTTCTTACGCAGTCTTCTTTCTTATACACACGCGACTCAAAGAAGTTTCGAGTCCATGACTTGGGACACTTCATTGGGTCCACATGGGTCTTAAAATTAGAGCCCCAGATTCCGCCCAGTCCTACCTTTTTCCAATGGATTTGTTATAAATGAACAAGTGGGCATGACCCCAATACGACCTGTCGCCTATCTCTAACTATTGATTGTTTTACTGTGGGGATACGGATATCCACTGCTCACTACTTTATGGTAGACTACTCCTCTTTCTTTTTTTTCTTTTTTTTTACATCATTTTTTTTATGGGTTGGTGAAGCCTGATCTGGGGTAATTATGTAATATATCGATTTAATCTAAACCCTTTGTTATAAGGGCAGATTCGATGGTTGTTACTGCTCAGGGTTTTTTTTATAAATTAGGGCTTCTGTTTTATTCTGGGTGGTGTAAAAAAGAGAGAGTTGGTTTTCTGCAAAGAAGAACCCTAGGAGAGTAGTGTACTCTTGTAATCACAAGAAGAGGATTATTCTTCTTGTGGGTGATCTCTAAACAATAGCAGAACAAGTTTGAATTTCCGTGGACGTAGCCCACATTGGGTGAACCACGTAAATCTGGTGTTTATTGTATGGATTGTTTGTTCTTCTTGTTCTTTCTCTTTTTCCAACAACTAGTATCAGAGTGAGGTTTGTCAAGATCGTGGAGATTTGTGGGATCAAATCTCGAGGGATATCATTGAATCTATGAGGGAAGACACAGGTCGCAGTTTGGGTTTGGATCCCTGTTTCCATGACACGGAGGATCACAGCAACCCATTGATTTCTATTATAGAAATCGGAAACAGCCCCGTGCATCTGGGTCTTCACAATAGCGCCGGAGAAGAAGACCGGAGAAAGAAGGTGCTGCACCAGATTCGCGTCCCCTGTCTCGCCACTACATCGCCTCTGCGATCACCGGGAACCGAGTGCAGGCTACCATTCTCTTGGATTGATCCAGAGATCGCTGTTGCGTAGCTGGTTGCCACTGCCGAGGAAGATCGAAGAAAAAAAAGGGGGGGGGGGGGACTCATCGGTTGTTTCGCAGTCACCACCGCTCGATGCCTTGCTGCAGCCGTCAACAGAGCTGTCGGTTGCAACCGCCAGACGCTGAAATGTGGTCGTCACCGCTGCTGTACCCCGCTGCCTGGCCCGAGCCGTTAGTCACTGGACCGTTGCCGCGGACGGAGAGTCCGGTCAGTTCCTCTGTTGCAGAACAGAGGAAAGAGGAAGAAGAAGAGGGGATTCGGACCGGGTCGACCCGACCCGACTGCATCAAAGCCCAGCGCATAGTGCAGTTCAGTTCCGGGTTAGGCAAACCCGACCCGGGTCCGCTCCAGAAGCCCAGCAGATTGCAGTAGTGACGTCAGCACCAGTCAACAAGCAGATTTGACCAGATTCAACGGCTAGAATTGTTTTGCATGTTTTGAGGTCATCCGAACTCCAAATTGAGCTCTGTTTTTTTCTATGTACTCGTTGCGACGAGATCTTCGAGATAGATGAATCAGATTGACTGTTTGACTGACAGAAAAATTATCAAGCAAATAGAGCTTGGTTTGAGTGGGAGCAATGATGGACAACACAAAGAAAACAATTGAGAAGTTCAGTAGCCAGAATTTCTACTGAACTTCTTTAGAAGATCTTCTTTACCAAAAAAATATCTACTTGCCACTCGGAGGAAAAACAAATAAACCTCCAAATATGTTAGATCCAGAGTGGGAGGTGCTTGACAGAAAAGCTTTATGTACGACTCGACTCTCTTTAACAAAATATGTTGCATTCAATATTTTCAAAGAGCAAACCACTGAAGATGTTATGGCTGCCCTTTTACGAATGTACGAAAAACCATCTGCTTCAAAGAAAGTACATTTGATGAAAAGATTGTTTAACATAAAGATGGCTGAAGGTGGAATTGTCACTGAACACATAAATGAGTTCAACATAGTCATGAGCCACTTGTCATCGGTAAAAGTACATTTTGATGATGAGATTTGGGCACTATTATTGTTATCTTCTTTACCAGATAGTTGGAGTGCTATGGTTACTTCACTGAGTGATTCATCGGGTTCAAATAAACTGAAGTTTGATGATGTTGTGAGTGCTATCATCGATGAAGAACTTCACAGGAAATCCTCAAGTAAATCATCAGGAAGTGCATTGAATGTGGAAAACAGAGGAAGGAAAATTGAAAGAGGTCAAAGTCGTGGAAGATCAAAATCGAGAAGCAAGTCAAGATTGTCGAAAAGCAATATTACATGCTGGAACTGTGGCAAAAAGGGACACGTAAAAAAGGATTACCGAGCCCCACCAAAGAAAAACAAGCAAAGGAACGGTAACAATGACAATGATAGTGATGCTTCCGCAAATGTTGTAGGTGATACTGTTCATTATGCTTTAATTCTTTCCTTTGATTATAAATTTGAATATTGGGTTATAGATTCTGGTGCGTCCTTTCATGCCACTGCACACAAAGAATATCTCCAAAATTATGTGAAAGGTGACTTTGAAAAAGTTTATCTCGGTGATGATGAACCTTGTGATATAATTGGCAAAGGAGATGTTCATATCAAATTGCCAAACGGAGGCACATGACAATTGAATGATGTTAGGCATGTACCGAGCCTTAGAAGAAACCTCATATCTGTTGGTCAGCTTGCAAGCTCTAGTTATGTTACAATCTTCGGAGGTGACTCGTGAAAGGTGACAAAAGGGAGTATGGTCGTTGCTCGTGGTAAGAAAGAAGGTACTCTTTATTTTTTCTAATAGCAGTACTAATTCCATTACAGTTGCAGATAAAGGCAGAGACACAAACATATGGCATTGTAGACTTGGACACATGAGTGGGAAAGGGATGAAAATCCTTCACTCGAAAGGTAAGTTACAAGATCTCAAGTCTTTAGACTTAAAGTTCTGTGAAGACTGTGTTTTTCGAAAGCAGAAAAAGTCACTTTCTCTAAAGTAGGGAGGCAACCAAAATCAGAAAGGTTGGAACTAGTTCACATAGATGTGTGGGGACCAACACAGGTACCTTCTCTTGGTGGATCATCTTACTTTGTTACATTCATTGATGATGCTACCAGAAAATTATGGGTTTATCCTATGAAACAATAGTCTGATGTGTTTGGTATTTTCAAAAAGTGGAGAGCTTTGGTTGAAAATGAAACAGGTCTGAAATTAAAATGCCTAAGGTCTGATAATGGGGGAGAGTACTGCAGCAATGAATTTGAGGAGTATTGCTCCACAAATGGAATAAAGCCCGAAAAGACCATTCCTAATACACTACAGCAAAATGGTGTGGCAGAGTGTATGAACAGGACCATTGTAGAGCGTGCTAAAAGCATGAGGCTATATGCTGATTGCCTAAGCAGTTTTGGGTAGAAGCAGTGAGCACTGCTGCATACTTGATCAATCGTGGGCCTTCAGTACCTTTGGATGGTGGATTGCCAGAGGAAGCTTGGAGTGGAAAAGAGGTAAATCTTTCACACTTAAAAGTATTTGGTTGTATCTCTTATATTCATGTTGATGCTGAGAAAAGGGACAAGTTAGATCCTAAATCCAGGAAATGCACTTTTATTGAATATGGTTCTGATGAATTTGGTTATCGCTTCTGGGATGAAGAAAATAGAAAAATCATTAGAAGTAGAAATGTTGTATTCAATGAGAAAGTCTTGCATAAAGATAAGGATAATGTGCAAAAGGACAACACAGAGTACCTAGATGTAGAGGATAATCTTGAAAATGATGCACCCAAAGTACATGAAAATGTAAACCCACAGGTGGATCCTCATACACCTACACCGGTAAGAAGGTCATCTAGGATTCCTAAGCCTACATAGCGTTATTCACCTTCAATGTATTACTTGTTGTTAACTGATGGTGGTGAGACAGAATGTTATGAAGAGGCAATGCAGGTTGATACTCGGGCTAAGTGGGAGCAAGCCATGGAAGATGAGATGCAATCATTATTATCAAATTAGACATGGGACTTAGTTTAGTTCCCTGAGGGAAAGAAAGCACTACATAACAAGTGGGTGTACAGGTTGAAGGATGAACATGACAGCAGTAAGAGATACCAGGCCAGATTAGTTGCAAAGGGCTTCTAGCAGAAGAAAGGTATTGATTGTTTTAAACTATTTTCTCTTGTGGTTAAATTAAACACAATCAGAAGTGTTTTGAGCATTGTGGCAGTAGAAGATTTACATCTTGAACAATTAGATGTTAAAACTGCATTTCTCTATGGTGACTTGGAAAAAGATATCTACATGTATCAGCCACAAGGATATGCTGTCTCAGGAAAGGAAGACATGGTGTGTAAACTCAAAAAGAGTTTATATGGCTTGAAACAGGCCCCAGGACAATGGTATATCAAATTTGACAGGTTTATGTGCAACACAGGTTACAAACGATGTCATGCAGACCATTGTTGTTATTATAAAAACTTCGATAACTGTTATATCATTCTCCTTTTGTATGTAGATGACATGCTTGTTCTAGGATCGAACATGCAAGAAATAAAAAATCTGAAGAAACAGTTGTCCAAGGAGTTTGAAATGAAGGATTTGGGTGCTGCAAATCAAATTCTCGGCATGAGAATCACTAGAGACAAAACAAATCGTACATTGAAGTTGTCTCAGGCAGAATATGTTAAAAAGGTCCTACACAGATTCAACATGCAAAGTGCTAAGCTAGTTAGCACTCCACTAGCAAGCCATTTCAAACTCTCAAAAGAGTTGTCTCCTAAGACAGAACAGGAGAAAGATGACATGTCTAAGATCCCCTATGCTTCAGCTGTTGGCAGTTTGATGTATGCTATGGTTAGCACAAGACCTGATATTGCTTATGTAGTGGGAGTTGTAAGCAGTTTCATGGGTAACCCTGGGAAAACACATTGGGAGGTAGTCAAGTGGATTCTCAGATATCTGAGAGGTACTATCAATGCAGCATTGTGTTTTGAAAGACCAAAAATCAAACTAGAGGGTTTTGTTGATTCAGACTTGGTAGGAGATCTTGATAGAAGTAGAAGTACTACTGGATATGTCTTCACTGTCACGCCCCGATCCTGAGGATTTGGGGATTCGAGTGGGCCCCCAGGGCGTGGATACGTAATCCCGTAGAAACCCGTGCCTTGAAGAATTATGCACAAATTCTTACAAGGGAGATTCCACAGGAATATGTGAAATATGCTGACACACGTATAACCATAACTAATCATAAGCGAAATCCTACGAAATACTCAGTAATTATCAAGAGCACATGAAGTTCATAATCTGGTAAACTCCATAAGTAAACATATATGCACACCATAGGGTTAAAGTCTTTTAAGTACATTCTAAGAATACTGCTTAAGAGTGTGATACAAAAAGGAGTCCAAACATAACATCCCAAGAATACACGCGCTCCGTAGGATGGCTAGTAATAGACGTCGCCATCCGTCCACTCATCTCCACCCCGAGGTACCGTTGGAGTAGCCTCCGGGGGTGCGTCAGTGTTCGCATTGGGACCGGGTGTTAGACCTGTAATACCAAGGGTAACACTGTTAACACGACGGTTAAGCAAGTACTAAGGCATATGAACTAATACAACATAATATATCAACAAGAATATTCATTGAACATGATGCATGAGTGAGGAATTACAACTTAAATGTCATACATACTGATTGGCAACTACGATGCTCTATTCTCCCAAAAGGGAGCATACATATCATATGGGTCGCTAGGGGGTCAAGCTAGCTTCCCGAAGAGCGCCGACTACTCCTTCATAAACCTACTGCAGTAGTGTCATACATATACCAAAGGGCGTAAGCTGAGTAGTGCCGACTCAGATTCAATCGTATCAATCATATCATACATTTGGCTAACAAGCTCGCACTCATTAGAAGCTCTGGCTTGTCAGACACGCACTCATTAGAAGCTCAAGTCTAAATTGCCTCAGGGTTTTGCTAAAGGGAGTAGTTCATGTTGAAGGTGGTGTGTTGTAGCAAGATGCATGCATTCGAATTGAGATATTACCACTCATCCTATATTAATTGGTCCTTGATTCCCAAGAACATTCAACCCGACGTACTCATAACAAATCTGGTGTCGTTGTGTTACCGCGTCTTGGTATTACCTTATAGGCATGCGGGACACCTTCTTATGCCAACATCTATGACTTGCTATCGGGAGATCATCTGGTATCATTCATTTTCTCCAACCCGGGCTTACCCTTGGGCCAGTGTAGTGGTATAGAGGTGCCAATACTAAGGCCCTACAAATTCATTAAATGCCCCTAACCCCTATGTTTACTGGGTCTTTACGGCTTAGCCATGTACAAGGCTACGGCTTAGCCGTGTGGGTCAATTCCATCCAAAATTTTCAGGTGCAATTATGGCCCAACCATATATTGGCCTACGGCTTAGCCGAACTAAGCCTATGGCTAGGGTACGGGGAGGTTACGGTGTAGCCATAGTGTATTCCACGGTGCAGCTATCTGCAAACCGTAAAAGAACTGCGTTCCATGAGCTCTCTAGAAAGCTCGCCGTAGGAAGACCTACGGCTTGGTACGGACTGGATATGGCTTAGCCGTAGTGAAATCCACGGCGCAGCCATAGGTGAGCCGTAGTACAAAATCCCATTCTACTGCTCTTTAGACTTTGAGCTGTAAGTGCTCACGGCGTAGCCGTAGCTTCGCCGTAAGCTTCAGAAAATCTGTAATCAGCTCTGTAGCTCATTTTAGTACGGGATCAATACATAACCTTATTGTGGGGCAATTCTAAGTCTCAATTAGAGTGTCCCCTGAGAGTGTCCATACTCACACACCCTCCTATTTCCTTCTTATCATTCTAACTCAATTCACACCACATTGCATCAATTCAAACAATGGAAGGGAAATGGCTGGAATTGGGAAATGCAAGTAGCTAGCTCAAATATCCATACTTAATCATGCATGTAGTACATATAACTCAATACTTACCTTTTCTAATAGTGCTAACCCTCTCAAACTCCCTTTCTTGCTGTGTGCTCAGGGAAATCACTGGAAGGAAATGGGTGCTCTACAAATAACATGAAATGTGGAATATGGAGGCTTAGATTTACATGCATGTCATATGATGGAGTCTCTCAGACTCTAACAAGCTTACAGAGGTAATTCGAGGTACAATTTTCACCTTAGAAGAGTGTGATTTCTAGAGATATAGAAGTGCCAAGAGAAGAAGAAGATGATGAAGATGGATCTATGGACGCTACGAGCATCACATGCACGCTCTAGTTCTTCCTTCCCAGCTCTTAGGTGAAATAGAGAGAGATTGGGTGAGAGAGCTCCAACAGCTGAAACGAAGGAAGAAGGAGCAGGGTACGTGGAGCTTCTCTTTTAAACATAATTTCTCCTGAAGTTGCATGCAAGTCCACTTGTTTCCAGAAATTTCAGTTTAGACTGAAAGGACCTCAATTGGACCAAGATAAATCCGGATCAAGTCGGGCCCAACACGAAAGATGATCTACGCGAAAGATTACACGAAAGGAAATGGACTAGGTGTCCAAGAGGTGCAAAGACAAATTACGAAAAGGCCCTTAACTACTAAAGTGGGGCCGAACTCCGCCCAACTCCCTATCCAAGGCCCAAACCCGATAATAATTTTTTTTGAATTAAATTAGCCTTAATCAAGTTTAATTAATATAGAATGAGCTTAATTAATGCAAATCAAGATTAGTGGGATTCGGAACCTTACATCCTCCCCCACTTAAGATCATTCGGTCCTCCGAATGCAACATACCTGGGGTAGTAGCTCTGGATATTTCGCCCGAATTTGATCTTCAAGTTCCCAACTGGCCTCTTCCTGCCAATGGTGCTCCCTTACCACCTTAACCCATTTGATCGTTCGTGTACGCAGCACCTGTTCCTTGGTGTCAACGATATGAAGGGGTCTCTCTTCATAGCTCACATCAGGCCTCACTTGCACGTCGTCCAACTCAAGGACATGTGAAGGGTCTGGGAGGTACTTCCTGAGCATCGACACATGGAACACATTATGAACTCCCGCAAGCGAGGGTGGTAGCTCCAACCAATAAGCTAAGTCTCCCACTCTACCTATATCTCGAAAGGTCCCACAAACCGTGGGGCAAGCTCACTTTTTTGTCCAAACCTAATGGTACCCTTCATTGGGGAAACTTTCAAGAAAACTTTGTCCCCCACTTGGAACTCGAGGGGCCGGCAGCGGTTATCTGCATAACTATTCTGGCGTGATCGTGCAGTTTTCAATCTATCTTGCGTTTTTTGCACCTTTTCCGCCGTATCCACCACCAGGGTGGGTCCATGGAAACTCCTAACCCCAACTTTTTCCCAACAGACAGGCGCACGGCACCTACGTCCATACAAGGCTTCAAATGGAGCCATTCCGATGCTCGCATGAAAGCTGTTATTGTATGCAAACTTGCATAAGGAGAGGTGTTCATCCCACTCCTTCCCGAAGTCCAATACGCTAGCTCGTAGCATATCTTCTAGGGTTTGTATCGTTCGCTTCGATTGCCTGTCTATCTGAGGATGGTAAGCCGTGCTACAAGGACGTCTAAAAAGACTGCCAAAAGGAAGACACGAACCTACTGTCTCGATCGGACACAATTGAGACTAGGGTGCCATGTAGCCGTACAATCTCATCAATGAAGATCTTAGCCATCTCCTGAAATTTCATCCCTTTCCTGATGGGAATAAAGTGGGCTGACTTCGTTAGTCGGTCGATAATCACCCACACAACATCATGATGCCTACTTGTTCGGGGCAGCCCTGAAACGAAATCCATCGTGAGATTCTCTCATTTTCGCTTACGAATCTACAGGGGATGTAACAAACCGGGAGGCTTCCTGTGTTCAGCCTTCACTTGTTGGTAGGTAAGGCATCTTGCCACAAAGCCCGCTATATCCCTCTTCATGTTATTCCACCAAAACCTGCCATGTAAATTTCGGTACATTTTTGTACTCCCAGGGTGCATAGCATATCGAGCATGGTGTGCTTCAGTCATAATTGCCCTTTTCAAGTTATGATTTTGAACCGTTGGAACACAAAGCTAATCTCTAAAGTACAATACATCGTCTACCATCCTGAAATCAGGTTGCTCAGATATGTGGTCACGAATCTTGACAAACTCTGGGTCTTCAAACTGCCTCTCCTTGATTTGTTGAACTAAGGTGGGTTCGAAGACTGACATGGCTACTAACATGACCTTATCATCTACGAATTCGACTTCCACATCCAGATTTCGGAATTCCTCTACTAGAGACCATTCACCACACAAGGCGGCCAACTCGGTGGTGGATTTTCTGCTTAAAGCATCAGCCACTACATTCCCTTTCCCAAGGAAGTATTTAATTGGGAAATCATAATCCTTTATAAACTCCAACCACCTGCGCTGTCTCATGTTAAGATCATGCTGCGAAAACAGATACTGGAGACTACGATGGTCACTATGGACTTCAAATTTCTCTCCATATAAATAATGTCTCCACATCTTCAGCGCGAAAACTACTGCAGCCAATTCTAAATCATGTGTGGCATAGCTCTTCTCATGTTCCTTCAATTGTCAAGATCCATATGCTATTACCTTTCCATTCTACATGAGTACACATCCTAGCCCAATCCCCGAAACATCTGTATAGATAACAAATCCGCCACTCCCTTCTAGTAGGGATAAGATTGGGGTTGAGGTTAATTTCTCCTTAAGGTGTTGGATACTCGACTCACACTCAGCGGACCAAACAAATGGCTCATTCTTCCAGGTCAACTTTGTCAAAGGTGCAACTATTTTGGAAAAGTCTTTAATAAACCTTCTATAGTGACAGGCCAAGCCAACAAAACTTCTAACTTCTACAATGGTTTTGGGACTCTGCCAAGTAGTTATAGCCTTAATCTTAGCTGGATCTACTGCAAGCCCATCCTTTGAGATTATATGCCCTAAAAAGGCAACTTGCTCTAACCAGAATTCACACTTGTCCAATTTAGCATACAGTCGGTGGTCCCTTAGCTATTACAGAGAAGTCCTCAAATGTTTCACATGCTCGTCTTTGGTCTTGGAGTATACCAAAACATCGTCAATGAAAATTACTACGAACCGATCAAGATATGATGAAAAGATCTTGTTCATCAAGGCCATAAATACTGCAGGGGCATTTGTTAACCTAAAAGGCATAACCAAGAATTCATAATGCCCATATCTTGTCCTGAAAGCTGTTTTCGATGTATCTTGGTCCCTAACTCACAGCTGATGATATCCGGACCTGAGATCAATCTTCGAGAAATGTGTTGCACCCTGTAATTGATCAAACAATTTATCAATTCTAGGTAGTGGATATTTGTTTTTAATTGTCACCTGGTTCAACTGCTGGTAATCAATACACATCCTGAGGGTGCCATCCTTCTTCTTCACAAATAAAACCGGGGCTCCCCATGGTGATGTGCTAGGACGAATGAACCCCTTATCCAATAGGTCTTGTAGCTGTACTTTCAGTTCACGTAGCTCTGCCGGGGCCATCCTATACAGAACCTTAGAGATGGGAGTAGTACTCGGCACTAGCTCTACAGTAAAATCCACTTCCCTAATTGGAGGAATACTAGGCACTTCATCAGGGAATACATCAGGGAATTCACAAACCACGGGTATTTCTTCTTGCTTCTTAGGTGCTTTTTTCTCCACAATGAAAGCAATATACCCTTCGCAACCACTATGGATTAGTCTTTCTGCTCGAAGTGCTGAAATCAATCTCGTGCTCGAACTCTTCTTGTCACCTTAGAACACAGCACATGGGCCATCTTCACCCACCTTTACGGTGACAGTCTTACGAAAATAGTCTAGACAGGCCATATATTTGGTCAACCAATCCATGCCTAGGATTACATCGAAATCGTGCATGGGTAACATGATAAGTTCCGCTAGGAGAAGAACTTCTCCGATGAGAACTCGACAACCAGGGTAATAGTCGCCATAAGTTACCCTCTTACCAACCGGAGTGATAACTCTCAACACATACGGCAACTGTGCTGGCAATTCCCGTATCCTACTAGAGAATCGAGGTGAGATGAAGGAGTGTGAAGATCCTGAATCAAACAACACCTTAGCTTCAATGCCACAAACAGAAACCTTACCTACAACCACATGTTACGCCGCTTCAGCTTCTTCTTGTGTCAATGCATAAGCACGGCCTTGCCTTTGGGGTCGGTGTTGCTGTCCTTGTCTCTGCTGTCCTTGACCTTGCCGTGTTTGCCCTTGGCCTTGTCTCACTTGTTGTGGCTGTCGGTTAGGCGCAGGAGGTGTCACCTTAGAAGGCTGCTGATACTGCTGCTGCTGCGAGGCTCAACTAAATTCCTTCCTTCTCGGGCACTCGGACAAGCGATGGTCCATGGAGCCACAGCCAAAACAGGCTCCCGTGGACCTCCAACATTTACTAGTCTCGTGACCCTTCCCGCATGCACCGCAGACTGGTTGTAATGTGCCACTAGCCACTCCCTTCTGTTTCTTAGAATACTGCTGACCTTTCCCAGAAGGCGGAACACTCTTCTTAGACTCCCCCAAGAATAGGCTCTTCTCAATTTATTCCGCTGTATAAGCCCTGGCTACTGTATCATCATATTGAACGGGACATTGAAAGGCAGTGACATGTCCCTTGATAGCAGGCCTTAACCCTTTCAGAAATCTTTTCACTCTCTTCTCCTCAGTGTCAATCAAGTCTAGGGCAAACCGAGCGAGTTGGCTGAGCACGTGCACGTATTCTGCAACGGTCATGAGGTTCTGCTGCAGGGAAATGAACTCTGCTTTCTTTTTACGAGTCACGTGGTCGGGGATGAACTTCTTCTTGAATTGCCTCATAAAGGCTTCCTAAACAGTAGCATCCGGCATAGCCCTCATGTGGTCCCGGATTCTCTTCCAGCATGTATCCGCGATGTCCCTAAACATAGATGCCGCGAGGACCACTTGCTACGTAGGTGTGCAAGTTAATGTATTAAAAACGATCTCCATGTGGAAAAATCATTCATCTGCTTGTAACAGATCCTCACGTCCGGTAAACTCTGTTGCTCCCCTCTTACGGAACTTCTCATATAAGGAGTTGGGATCTCCTGGCTGATCTTGTCGGTTTAACAAGGCGGCCAACTGTAACTGCATGGCGGCCTGACTGGTGTTGCTAGCAGCCAGTTGATGCATCGACATCATAAACCATTCCTCCGTAGTGTAAGTGGGATGAGGAGGAGGTTGTTGTGGTGGAGGATCCGCACCTTCCAACTCAATATTATTGCGGTCATTACCACTTGAGCTGTTGTTCGTGCCGGAACCAGACGCCATGACTCTGCAATCACAATGGCGATTAATCATATATGTCTATATATATATATACATACATACTACAATCATACCATAAGTTATCATTATAATAGAAATCCACCCGAACGGACCTATCCGAACCTCACCACGCTTCCTAATGTTGCTAAGTCTTTTAAATGACTTCTTGGTGTGGCTCTGATACCATTACTTACGTATGTCACGCCCCGATCCCGGGAATTTGGGGATTCAAGTGGGCTCCCAGGGCGTGGATACGTAATCCCGTAGAAACCCGTGCCCTGAAGAATTATGCACGAATTCCTACAAGGGAGATTCCACAGGAACGTGTGAGGTATGCTGACACACGTACAACAATAACTAATCATAAGCGAAATCCTGCGAAATACTCAGTAATTATCAAGAGCACATGAAGTTCATAGTCTGGTAAACTCCATAAGTAAACATATATACATACCATAGGGTTAAAGTCTTTTAAGTACATTCCAAGAATACTGCTTAAGAGTGTGATACAAAAAGGAGTCCAAACATAACATCCCAAGAATACACGCGCTCCGTAGGATGGCTAGTAATAGACGTCGCCATCCGTCCACTCGTCTCCACCCCGAGGTACCGTTGGGGTACCCTCTGGGGGTGCGTCAGTGTCCGCGTTGGGATCGGGTGTTAGACCTGTAATACCAAGGGTAACACTGTTAACACGACGGTTAAGTAAGTACTAAGGCATATTGTAACACTCCGATCCCCTTTGAGCCGGATTAGTGGCTCATTAGTGTGCATTTCTGTTAATTAATTCTTTTGGACTTGGTTTCGGGTCTTGGATAGGTAGTTGAGTAACCTTTGACCTGGGATAGGTAGTTCTAAGCCCTTTTTCGTAATTTTGCTTTTGCTTTGAGTGCATCATCTTTGCATCATCTTGGTGTTAGCATGTGTATTTTGTTGAACTCGTCAAGTTCCGTAACTGTCTCAGACTCATTCGGAGTCAATTGGAGAAGTTGGACCCTCGTGTGACTTGATTTGTAAATAACCAAAAATTCACTAGACTTTGTTTTAAACTCCTAATGTATAAATATGAGTCATCCTCCAGATGTCTCCCTCCTGCTCATTTTCATTCGATGCTTGCATGCAACGTCTCCACGTTTTCTTCTCTTCTCTTCATTCTCTTCTTCTGTCTTGTGGTGTTGGGAGTTTGCATATTTGGGCGATTGGGTTTGTTACTCTCCGTTTGGTTGGGTTCTTTCCCTTCTCTCATCTCTATCTGTACTTGAGGTAAGAGGGTTCTCTCCAAGTCTTCTTCTTCTTCTTCTTCTCCAATTGGATCTCCCATCTCTCTCTGCATGCTCATGGTTTGTGTTTGGATTTGTTTTGCTTGGGTTGTAGTTGGATTTGAGCTTGGCTTCAGTGATTGACAGAGCTTTGAGGCAAGTATAAGTACAGGATCGTATGACACATATGGGTTTTGTGTTTGACTGATTTGATCTCATCTATGACATCCTATACATGTCTGTTGTGTTTTACAGCCAAATTCTGTAATGTTGGAACCTCTGGAACTTGTTTTGTTCAGTTTCTGTATCAAATTTCAGTTTCTGTACTCAGCTCGAATTCGTGTTCTGTATTGTACAGCTAAGCTGTAACTTTATACTGCTCAGATTCCAGAGACTTGAATTTTCGTAATTTGTTCTACGGCTAGGCTACGGCTGAACCGTAAATTGTTCTACGGCTGAGCCGTAAGCTAGCCGTGACTCAGCCATGAATTATTTCCCCTTGATCAGTCGAAACTTTCTGAATTCAGTACTCTTACGGTGAAGCTACGGCTAAGCCGTGGACTCCACTGCAGCTCAGCCGTGAAATGTATCAGATCAGAGGTGGAAGATGACCAGTTTAGCGGTGTATTGAAGGGAACCACGGTTAAGCCGTAGTGCAAGTTACGGATAGGCCGTAAGCTGTATACGGTTAAGCCGTAGGTCACCCATGGCTAAACCGTACGACCTGGAAAATCTGAAATAAAACTTAGGATAATGGTGTGACCTTGTAGGGCTAAAATACAGGTTAACCACCCATATAAACCGGCCCAATGGACTCTTTGGACTGCATGAATGGTCTGTTAGGCTGTGACTTATTCATGTGAGCGTTGATTTACTGTTAAGCACCTCCCCATGGGTGTTGGTTTAAGGGACTTCGGTGCACATGATGAGTACTTTGCAACACTTCGATGGCAACGGTGCATCGAATAGCTTAAAACTACATCATCATGCATGGTTAGTGACAGTGAACAACTAGATTAGGGTTGGCTTGTAAGTAACCTTGATTCCGTATTAATCTGAGATGCATTGCATATTGTTTACAGTTTTGCCCTCTGTGCTGCTAATCTATGTTTATGCATTACGAGGTCATTTTGCTTTCGTCCTGTATATCTGTTTTATTCTTCGTTCCGCACTATGCTTTGATCTATGCTGTGCTTTGACTTAATCTATGCTATGATCTGTATTTCTGTTATGCTCTGTATATTTCTGGCTTTGTATATCTCTGATTTATTGGGTATTCCCTAGTGGCTCTACCCAGAGATTAATATGTGAGGATAAGATCCAGTCTTTGCCATCGGTGAGTCCAAAGCGAATAATCTCCCTTCTTTTGGGATTTGATTTGATTGGTATTAGTCTGGCTCTACTCAGCCTCAGCCCTACGATGCCCGACGAGGTTACCTCTGGCTTAGATCTCTGTATCTCTATATCACTGCAGTGTCGCTTTGTCTTGGGACCCCGGAACCCAGGAAACCGACCACTTGTACCCTTGGCCCGGTCAGTGGTGTTCTCATCTGCTCTGCTCTGCTCTCTATTGGAGAGAATGTGGTTAATGTAGTAGCCACTTAGTCAGTATTTCTATGCTTTGATTCACTTATCATGCTTTACTTCTATGGACGATTTGCTTAGCATACTAATGTGAAACTTTGTAATTAATATTCTGTCATTATTCAATTTGATACTATGAGTGTTTCGTCCCTGTTACTTATATTTGCTGGATCGTTGTATTCACTGCTTTGTCTGTGGTGTTGCAGGCATAGATCCCTTGCCCGGCTCCCCGGCGGTCGAGGAGGTTGCAGGGCAGAACTTAGAGGCACCCTCCGGGTTGGCAGAGTGGGCCTGATCACCTCTGCCGAGTGCGTACATGCATATCATCAGTGGCCTAGTTGTTTTGGTTTTGAGATTTTATATTTTGCACTTCGGACTTTGTACTCTGTATATTTGTACATCTTGATTTTGTCGTGTACTCAGACTTGTATTTGGTTTTCGAGTATTGTATTTAGCTTTATCTTTTTCTGTTCCGCATTTGTTTTGGCTTCCGCTATTTCCTTAATGCTTGCTATGATATCTACAGCTTCCGCGTTCGTTTGTTTCGCACGTGTTAGATCCCTTGTGTGTGTGCATCTGGACTGGTTTGGATGCACGTGCACGGGAGTACGTGTGTCACAGGTTTGGCTTTTCACTAACCCTCGATTTCTAGGCTCGGGTTGTGACACATCTGAACTAATACAACATAATATATCAACAAGAATAATCACTGAACATGATGCATGAGTGAGGAATTACAACTTAAATGTCATACATACTGATTGGCAACCACGATGCTCTATTCTCCCAAAAGGGAGCATACATATCATATGGGTCGCTAGGGGATCAAGCTAGCTTCCCGAAGAGCGCCGACTACTCCTTCATAAACCTACTGCAGTGGTGTCAAACATATACCAAAGGGCGTAAGCTGAGTGGTGCCGACTCAGATTCAATCGTATCAATCATATCATACATTTGGCTAACAAGCTCGCACTCATTAAAAGCTCTGGCTTGTCAGACACGCACTCATTAGAAGCTCAAGTCTAAACTGCCTCAGGGTTTTGCTAAATGGAGTAGTTCATGTTGAAGGTGGTGTGTTGTAGCAAGATACATGCATTCAAATTGAGATATTACTACTCATCCTATATTAATTGGTCCTTGATTCCCAAGAACATTCAACCCGACATACTCATAAAAAATCCGGTGTCGTTGTGTTACCGCGTCTTGGTACTACCTTATAGGCATGCGGGACACCTTTTTATGCTAACATCCACGACTTGCTATTGGGAGATCATCCAGTATCATTCATTTTCTCCAACCTGTGCTTACCCTTGGGCCAATGTAGTGGTATAGAGGTGCCAATACTAAGGCCATACAAATTCATTGAATGCCCCTAACCCTTATGTTTACTGGGTCCTTACGGCTTAGCCGTGTACAAGGCTACGGCTTAACTGTGTGGGTCAATTCCATCTGGATTTTTCAGGCGCAATTACGGCCCAACCGTATGTTGGCCTATGGCTTAGCCGAGCTAAGCCTACAGCTAGGGTACGAGGAGGTTACAGTGTAGCCGTAGTGTATTCCACGATGCAGCCATCTGCAAACCGTAGAAGAACTGGGTTCCATAAGCTCTCTGGAAAGCTCGCCGTAGGAAGACCTACGACTTGGTATGGGCCGGATACGGCTTAGCCGTAGTGAAATCCACGGCGCAGCCATAGGTGAGCCGTAGTACAAAATCCCATTCTACTGCTCTCTAGACTTTGAGTTGTAAATGCTCACGGCGTAGCCGTAGCTTCGCCGTAAGCTTCAGAAAATCTGCAATCAACTCTGTAGCTCATTTTCAGTACGGGATCAATACAGAACCTTATTGTGGGGCAATTTTACGGCTCAATTAGAGCGTCCTTGAGAGTGTCCATACTCACACACCCCTCCTATTTCCTTCTTGTCATTCTAACTCAATTCACACCACATTGCATCAATTCAAACAATGGAAAGGAAATGGCTGGAATTGGGAAATGCAAGTAGCTAGCTCAAATATCCATACTTAATCATGCATGCAGTACATATAACTCAATACTTACCTTTTCTAATAGTGCTAACCCTCTCAAACTCCCTTTCTTGCTGTGTGCTCAGGAAAATCTCTGGAAGGAAATGGGTGCTCTACAAATAACATGAAATGTGGAATATGGAGGCTTAGATTTACATGCATGTCATATGATGGAGTCTCTCAGACTCTAACAAGCTTACAGAGGTAATTCGAGGTACAATTCTCACCTTAGAAGAGTGTGATTTCTAGAGATATAGAAGTGCCAAGAGAAGAAGAAGATGATGAAGATGGATCTATGGACGCTACGAGCATCACATGCACGCTCTAGTTCTTCCTTCCCAGCTCTTAGGTGAAATGGAGAGAGATTGGGTGAGAGAGCTCCAACAGCTGAAACGAAGGAAGAAGGAGCAGGGTACGTGGAGCTTCTCTTTTAAACATAATTTCTCCTGAAGTTGCATGCAAGTCCACTTGTTTCTAGAAATTTCAGTTTAGACTGAAAGGACCTCAATTGGACCAAGATAAATCCGGATCAAGTCGGGCCCAACACGAAAGATGATCTACGCGAAAGATTACACGAAAGGAAATGGACTAGGTGTCCAAGAGGTGCAAAGACAAATTACGAAAAGGCCCTTAACTACTAAAGTGGGGCCGAACTTCGCCCAACTCCCTATCCAAGGCCCAAACCCGATAATAATTTTTTTTGAATTAAATTAGCCTTAATCAAGTTTAATTAATATAGAATGAGCTTAATTAATGCAAATCAAGATTAGTGGGATTCGGGACCTTACATTCACCTTGGGTAGTGCAGCAATCAGTTAGAAATCACAATTACAGGATGTTGTTGCACTTTCGACTACAGAAACAGAGTATGTTGCTGCTACAGAAGCTAGTAAGGAACTGATTTGGTTACAGGAGTTAATGGAAGAGTTGGGTAAGAAGTAGGAGGACAGCAAGCTGTACAGTGATAGTCAGAGTGCCATTCATCTTGCGAAGAATTCAGCTTTTCATCCAAGAACTAAACACATTCGGATAAGATATCACTTCATATGGTGGCTTCTAGAAGAAAAGGTGTTGAAATTCACTACAACAAAAATCATTTTTTGCGATGCAAATATTTGTCGCAAAAACTCACAAACTCGTCGCCAAATGAATTATGCGACGATGTCAAATTCGTCACCATAACGTCGCCTATTAAGCGCCAGTGAATAGTTTTACCGATGAGTATACTTACTCGTCGCCAAATATCAATTTTCTGCGACAAATAATATCATCGGTAAAAAAAAAAACGTTGTGTCGCCAAATGTCTCTAAGTTGTCACGAAAGAATTGATAAAATATGGTGAAATGAAAGTTTGGCGACAAAATGAAGTCGTCGTTGAATTTGTTTTCTGACAAAATTATATCGTCGCTAAATAGTGTATAAATTGCCATGAGATATAATAGGCGACAAATTAGTTTCGTCGCACATAGTTTGTAGACACTGGGCTACAAATGAGTTTTGTCGCCCAATATTAAACCTTACCACAAATTCTCTTAGGCGATAAATTATTTATGTTAGAGATAATATACTGAAAAATATTTATTCTTGTTAGGCGACAAATAAAATTCATTGCTAAAACAAATATATTAATTTAATAAATCATTGCCTACCACCTCAAATGCCTCCTTTATTTTGAATATAATAAAACCTGCCCATTCAACTAAAATAAAATGTACAAAAACACCTGTCCATTTAATAGAAATAAAATGTACAGTAAAACATGCCCATTCATGAACTCAAATAAAATGTACAGTAAAACTTGTCCATTCAACTCAAATAAAATGTATAATAAAACATGCCCATTCAACTATAATAAAATGTACAATAAATTTTGCTCATTTAACTAAAATAAAATGTACAAAACCTGCTCATTCAACATAGTATAAAACATATAACTATCAGATCCAGCCAACAAATTTAGCCACGTCGTCATTACTATTTCAAGTAAAAATGTAGCATTCAAAATGGTGTAAGTACAACATTTTTCTGAGAAACAAAATGATCTTCCAGCAAAATAAAAGCCTGTAGTCCTAATCTGCGGCAAAAAAAAATGTTAGGAATTAAACGTGGAAATTAAAAGCAAAGTAAGTGAGACAAAATAAAAGCCCGTAAAAATATTAACATGCAAATAAGGCAAGCACTTATAAAAACATCTAATTTTAGTTTATACGGTTAAATACATATAAACCTCCCGCAAGGCTACACTTCCTAAAAGGCTTTTTTGGATTCTATCTTGCACATCAGCATGCAAGCATGTTTGCTGGCCTGATCATAATCTGGACCTTTCAAAATCATGAGCCACTTTCCTTTTGAGAAATTTGGACATTATTATTCATAGATTTTGAGAAATTTGTGGAATCTACAAAAAAAAAAAAAAAAATCCAAACACATCTAAAACCATTGGATGTCCTCATTTGCTTATATGAAAATGGTTATTTTGACAAGCATAGTGTGTCAAAACCCATTTTCCTATCACAAGTGTAAATGGCAAACGAACACTTAAGGCTCAAGCAGCTGCATAGCAGCCATGTACATGTGGCAAACATTCATAAATACTCAAGACTCGAAGGATCTAAAGCTAGAAATTCCAAAGCACAAGTGGCAATTTTAAAAGAAGATCTATGCACATAAAACTGAACATCCATCTGCACAAATACTATACAAAATATTCATGCAACTAAAACACCGATAAAAGCACAAAACCTATGCACAAGCAAGGGTAGAGAAATAATAGCCATCATTTGGGAAGCTAATTGCTTGTTTGGCATCATTATGTGAGAACATTTCTTTGTTCCCATGGAATGAAAATAATGAGGATATGTTTGGTTGCACTTTATTGGTTGTTTCCATGGAATATTTTTCAAAATTTCATAACATTAGGAATGGAAAGTTTGGAACAACTAAAAATCATTTCTCTCCTTGGAACAAGCCCCACTCTTCGTAAACTCCCTAAAACGTCTCTCCCATTTCTCCTCTCCACCCCTCCGATCTCTTGACTCTCCCTAACATCTCTCTCCCATCTCTCTGTCATCTCTCTGTCCCCCTCTCTCCCATCTCTGTCATCTCTTTCCCCTCCCCTTCCGTCTGTCTCCCTCTATCTCTCTCCTTGCACCCCCTTTTAGCTACACACAAAGTTGTCCCACTGGTCATTCCATCTTTCTACTCTTCAAAACCTTACGAAGAATAATATATATTAAAGGGGGTCCATCAGTAGCATCATCCATTTCACAAAGAAGGAAATACATATAGACTCAAATCATCACCATTTCTCTCCCTCCTCATTTCTTCAATCATTCCTGTTTCTCTTTTATATTTGAAATGAATCAAAACTATAACAAGACTTGTGCTGGAAAATCATTGGATCACATGCTCAAATGGGTGAAGAGATCTAGCAAGCCAACAATCAATGGCCAATGAAACCTTCAGTGCCCTCATAACCCATAATCCCCATCAAATGTGCTTTTGTTGACTCCCAGTTCTAGATTTTATTTGTTTAGCATACTACATGAGGACGCAAAGATGGAACCAACAACGTGTCTGTGTATCCTTGTCTTACTCTAGGCCCTAGGGATTAAAAAAAAAATGGAACCAACAACCAGATGATCATTATCTTTCGCAGCAACACAGCATGTTACATGATAAAAAGAAGGTGACTATAAAAACAAGAGGCAAGAGTACTATGACATGAATATCGTGTCCTTAACAATGATGGAAAGATAATTTAAAAAACAAAGAGAAAAAGGGGAACATGTCAATGTTGCAGGAATGATAAAATGTATATGTTGTGTACACATACTAGTTTAATTCTGGAAACCAATCACTCACAACTAAACAAAGCCAGAAACGAAAAACTAAAGAGTAAAGCACCTCAAAAACCCAAGCAACACAAGAAAAAGATAAGAAGACAGGTTAGATCATTAACAAAAAAGACACCAATTAGGATAAGCATAAAAAAGAAAGCATACGGGCCAAAGTTTAAGATCAAAGCCACAACAATAGATTGCATATTAAAAAAAGGTAGGAAGACAAAGGGAAATTAACCAACAGCTAATAAATGTATATGTTGTGCACATGTAGTTATCTAATTGTGGAAACCCCTCATTCACACTAAATGGAGCCAAAAATGAAAAAACTACGACTGTAAAGCACCCAAGCAACGCAACAAAAATGTAGGAAGACTGATTAAAGACCATTGCCAAGAAAGAATACCAACTAAGCTAAGCATGGAAAAGACAGCATATAGAACAAAGCTCAAGATCAAAGCCAAAACAATTATACCTAATTAAGATTGCAAATATCCATCTAAGAGATGTCATATAACAATCAGAATTTCATATTTATATAACTCATTCCAGCACCTGCATATCTGCATCATCAACATTTAAGACTTATTCAACCATTTAGGGTTGGCATTGTGAGTTCTAATCTCCTCCAAGCCCTAAATATGGGGGATAAAATAATAATTACCAACATAAGATGAATGTTTAAAGCAATAAAAAATTCATCAGAACAGCCATCAAGAATAACCAGGCATGACAACATAATACCTTAAGGGTATGAATGAAATAAAATTGCAAGCGGAAAACTATGGGGAAACAATGGAGAAGGACAACAACCCGGGTGAGAGAAGAACCACGCAGCAGTCAAACTGCAGAAGAAAAATATGATATTTACTTTTTCTTAAAAATTTGTCTTACAAATTTGTTAACATTGCTAATTTTGTGCTCTTGTTACTGTTATTTCCCTCTTGTCTTCTAGTTTTGGTGTTTATTAACCAAACGTTGAATTTTATGCAGGTCAGCCATTTGAAGCGCACATTATTTCTAAGCCATTTGCTCTTTCTTTGCAAGTTAGGACCCATTCACTAAAAAAGCCATAAGATGGTCATGCAAAACTATGACAATCGACCCACTATGACAGTTGACCCAAACCACAAGCATAAAAGAGCATTTTCATTTTGCTTACAACCTTTGGTTTTCAATTTAAATACATGTACAATGTTTTCAATTTCTTTCTTTGATCATGACAAGCTTATAAACATAATTCTCTTCATGCTCTCAAATTAGACAAACTACTCTTCAATGGCAAAACAAAGAAAGAAAAGAATGGAGAACACAAGACTTAAACATTGCCCAAACCGTAAACAATACAACTAAAATATTATGTACTTTTTCGTATATATGGTGTAATCCAATACTTCTTTTTCCTAATTTTGAGTGTAAATCATGCAAAAATAATGATAAACTAATCATGCTTATCATTGGTATGTCTTCTACCAAGCATGCTACATATTAGTGTGAAATGGCTATGAAAGCACTTAGATAAATGGTTTAAAGTTACTGAATGCACTTCAATTCAATCAAAGAGGAAATTAGGGACACTAACCAAAAAGTAATCACTCATTTTTCTATCACCATGTTTGATCCCGTCACTCTTGCCACCAACCGCATCATCTCCTCCATTTGTCGCTGCATGGCTATTTGATTATTCTTCATCTGCTCCATCTCTTGAGATCGAGTTGCATTTTCATTTTGCAATCTCTCCACCGTAGCCCGCAATGCCTCACGCTCAGCATCCTCTAAGATGGACTTAGTGCTCCTAGCCATAGACATGGGCTTTGGCCCGTTTCCAAACCCTCTCAAGTATCCGGACCGGCTACCAAGGACATTTACTGCTATTTGCTCTTAAGTCAATTGCACTGCACCCTCCTCCATACACTTCTCCCGCTCTATTACAAGTTTTTCCTATGAGTTGAAATAAGTTAAATCATATTGCAGTTAAATACTTAAGTTAAGCAAAACAAAATCAAAACCCAACTTTGCCTGTTAGGCCCCGAGTAAAGTTGTACTTACATATATTTCTTGACATTTTGGGTCCATCCACATCTCTTTCTTTTTATTGTAGTGCGACTCCTTATAAAAATCAACGATGTGGGGCTCCTCTCCAGTCTCAGGGTTTGCCTACTTACATAAATTCCAATGTTAGTACATAATTAAAATTTCATGATAGGTGGTAACAAAATCAAAATTACACAGCCATAAATCTAATAAACTATAAGTTAAAACAATTCACCAAAGCATGCATTATAGCTTTGAAAGACTTAGAACCCATGCAATGATTGTAAGGTAAACTCTTCTGACTTTCTATATTCTTTTGAGAGCGTTCTTGTATACAAGAAATAATAATTGAGTTGAAAGTTTTTGTTATTGTACGTGTTGACTAAATAGAAACACAACGTATCAGAAGTAAGGATTAAAAACATAGCTTGTTACCAGAAATTTCTCATCTTCGTAGACATTTTCCATCACCCAAACCCAATCATCCTTGTCAATGCCTGAAAAGGGTACAATCTTTGGATCGATCTCCTTCTTCAAATAGTTCTTGTAATAAGTGTGCATCTAATTACTCCAATCCCTGTATCTAGCTTGAAACTTATGCTCAACAGCTACCCAAACATCTTCATTACTGTTGTAATCCACGACCTCATACTTTGTCTGAAATTTAGATTAATATAATCATTTAGAAACCCTTTATACATCATACAGTTGTCAAGTTTAGACTTACAAAAATGTGAGCCTTGATAACTTGTCTAACATCAGCTGGAACTTCTTTCCATCTCCGCATGCCCCTAACTCGGGCGAAGTTCCTAACCAGTAACCCAATCTCACTCACAAAGTCTGAGGCATTTATCCCTATTGGCACATTATCCTTGAACTGAACCAATAGTTTCCTCCGCCCCACCCCCCCCCCCCCCCCCCGTCTTGGCCCTTGCACGCTCTGAGCGAAACCCTTTGGTTGGGCCCCGCCCCCGTCGGGATGTAGAACCTACAAATTTCACATAAAACCTAGTTAGTACCAACAATATATGCACTAAAACATGAAGCTTACATGATTAGATTTGATATCTTACCAACACTGCTGCAGTCCGTATAAGAACTAGGTGTTGGTATACATGGTGATGCAATCACATCAGCTGATGGCAAAGCGATTTCAGGAGATAGTGATATAGATACCGGTGTAGATCGAGGGCGAAGTCGAGAAGAAGGTGCCATATGTGTGACCTGCTAAAATAAAATTATTTAAAAACACAATAACTTAGTTAGATTACCACTATATAAGGACAATTCATTATATGGTGAATTGTTACATAATATTACCAACATCCATTTGTTAAAAAGAAAAGGTAAAACAAAATAAGAATGATCTTGGCTTTGATTATAAAATAGTGATTCTTATACAAATCAACATTAATTAAAAATCAGAATATGCATCAGAGTCATCTATACTATGTAAATCCTTTTCCACTTCATCACAATACTCCTCTAATGTCTCATCTTCATCATTGCAGATAAAGTCATCATCAACCACCATATCTTCTCCACTGTTTTCCTTTGTGAGTACTGCACTCGTAATAATCTCTGGATCAAGAACAAACCTATCATATCGTGGTTGATCCATCCTATCTGGATCTTCAATGACAATCGGGACCACATTAGTTGTTTTTTCCTGCTGGAACACATCCTCTTGAACAAATGGTCCATCATCACTGGATTCTACATCATTTAACTCTGATATATCCCACATTCCTCGATGTTGAATCCGCTGGACAATTTGCCAATGTGGGCCTAATTTGGGGTCATTCACATAAAAGACTTGTTGCACTTGACTAGGTAGTACAAAGGGGTCATTTTGATACCACCGACCTCTTACATCGATTGATGTAAAATGTGCATCGGTTTGTACAGTTCGCCCACTGCCAAGGTTAAACCACTCGCATTGGAACAAGACAACGTGATACCAAAAAATATAAGCCATTTCCCACACTTTACACAAGTAACCATAAAACTCAATAGCTTTCCCCTCATGATCCCCGTTTACCACCAGCCCACTGTTCTGACTTTTACGTCGGTTGTCACGATCTTTAGTGTGAAATCGGACCCCATTACACATGCACCCTGAGTAGAACTTCATTAATTGATTTGGACCATTTGCCAATGACCAAAGTTCATCTATAGCTTCTACTAATTGTTGACTTCTCAATTCATTCATCTACATGACCAAAATATATAAAGAGAATCATATCACAATGAATGGATTATGTTTAAATTGTGTATACGTGAGGTAACTATGTATATCTTACGCGTTTTTGAAACCACATCGGAAATTCTCGTTGTTGTCGCTGGTCAATATCACAACTACTTTGCATCATTAATAGGTTCTTGTGCTCCCTAATTAGAAAAGATGTCATTGGTTAGTAATAAGTTATAAGCATCGACACAATCGATTACATGCAATGCTCATGCGTAATATATGATCACATACTCTAGATATGGTGCCACCTCCGGGCTGTTATACAATATAAACCACTTAGCCATATCACGTTCCTTCTGTGACACCACAGGTGCATTTTTTATTTAACTGAAAGGACGAACATTTTGTGAGAATACCCCTAGCCCTGGCCCACCTTCAACACCATCATCATTTTGTTCATCCCGATTGAATATAGTTTCTATCCTTTGTAGATACATTGAACAGAAAGTAAGGCATTCCTTTACAATGTAAGCCTCAACAATCGAACCTTTAGGGTGAGCTCGATTTCAAACAAACCGTTTTAAACTTCTAAGTTGCCTTAAAATATATATATATTTGTTAACATGCAACTATAGCAAAGTATAACTTTTAATTTAAATGAAAGTTGGTCGTTACTGCTTTTCAATAGGGTACATCCATCGGTATTGCACTGGCCCAGCAAGTATGGCCTCACGAGGCAAGTGAATGGCTAGATGGACCATAACATCAAAGAATGCTAGTGGAAAAATTTTTTCCATCTAGCAAAGTATCAAAACAATTCAGTCCTGTAATGCTTCCAAGTCCTTCAATCTTAATTTCTTTGAGCAAAGTTGCTCAAAGAAATTGCCCAGCTCAAACAATGTGGTACAGATATCCTTAAGAAGGTGCCCACGTACTCCGATCAGTAGAAGTCTTTGCAAGATAACATGGCATTCATGGCTTTTCAATCCTGATACCTTACCATCCTTGGTGCTTACACACCTCGAAATGTTTGCTGCATAACCATTAGGAAATCTGACTAATTTTAAGAAATCACAGAAAGTTTCTCTTTCCTTTAGTGACAATGTGTAAATCGCAGGGGGCTTTTCATAGGACCCGTCAGCACGCTTGCGTAGGTGTAATTCGTTTCTAATTTTCATACCCTCCAAATCCATACGAGCTTTTTCCGTGTCCTTATTTTTCCCTTCTATGCCTATCTCTGTTCCAAGAGTGTTGTCACATATATTCTTTTCCACGTGCATGACATCAATATTGTGTTAGAGTTTCAGTTTCTTCCAGTAAGGTAGTTCAAAGAAAATGCTTTTCTTTGTTCAATTCAATTCCTTTGGATTGTGCTTTCTTTTCTTATTGAGTGGGTGCTTCCCAAACTTGACATTCGTCAAGCAATCCAATTGCTCTAGTATCTGTTCCCCTGACAATTCCACCGGCTTCGTTCGATTCTCTGACTTACCATTAAAAAGCTTACTCCTTCGCCATGTGTGGTTCTTAGGTAAGTAACGACGAGTGCCCGTGTACCCTATCTTACTTTTCAACCTCTGTGATGATGGATCATTGTTACAAACAGGGCATGCCATATAACCTTTAGTGCTCCATCCCGACAAGTTACCATATGTTGGAAAGTCATTCATGGTCCACATAATAGCCGCATGCATTCGGAAAGTCTCTCCTTTAGATGTATCATAAGTTAATACACCATCTTCCCAAAGCTCTTTTAACTCATCTATTAACGGCTGCATGTAAACATCGATCTCTTTTCCAGGTTCATATGGTCCAATAATAAGCAACGACATCATACAAAATGGTTCTTTCATACATTTCCATGGTGGCAGGTTATAAGGCATGAGTATCACAGGCCACATACTATAGGAGTTGCTCATATTACCAAAGGGGTTGAACCCATCCGCAGCCAGCCCTAGCCTAACATTGCAGGACTCCTTGGTAAATGCAGGATATTGCTGATCAAAATCCTTCCACTTTATACGGTCAGTGGGATGGATCGAGAATTCCCCATCATCCACAAGCTTCTCCTTGTGCCACCGCATATCTGTAGCTATCTTCCTTGACATAAATAATCTCTGTAACCTTGGGATCACTGGGAGGTGTCGCAACACCTTAACAGGAATTTTTTTTACCCTTGCCATCATTGTGCTTATATCGAAACTCTCCACATTCTGGACAATTTTCAAGATTCTCATTTTCTTTCCTAAAAAGCACACAATCATTCTTACAAGCATGAATGGATTTGTATCCCAATCCCAGTTCACGTAAGAATTTCTTTGCTTCATAAAGGGAACTTGGAACCATCTCACTCTCTGGTATAACGTCCTTCATTAACATCATCACCATGTTGAATGCCTTGTTGCTCAAGTTATTCAACACCTTTATATGCAGCATCTTAATGACAAATGATAACAATGTAAACTTTGTGCAACCTGGATATAACTCACGTTGGGCATCTTTCAATAATTTTTCAAATTTATGTACATCCTCTCGCCCAACACTATCAAAACCATGACTAGATCCCAGATCCCCCAAATCATTGTCCATAAAAACTCCCCTATATATGTCTTCCAGAAGTTCAGGCAACTCATCATGAGGGTTGTCTTCCGTGTCAGAGATTTCACCTTGAGCACTTCCCCCCTCATCGTCTAAATTATCGTCATGTATGCCCCCGACATTCATTGGCATTGGCTCCCCATGGAGTATCCATGTCATGTAAGAAGTCATGATCCCGTTAAACAATAAATGTTCTTGGAGATGGGGTAAGTATGCAATTCTACATTCATGCATCTCAAACACGGACACCAAATCTTACTTTGCTCTCCCATATGTTCACTGGCAAATTTAATAAACGACCTAACCCCATTTGTATACTCTGGTCGAAGTTTATTCCTGCAATACATCCAAGTCTTGTCCATAATTGGTGACCTACAATATCGCAGGAAACAATTATGTCAATGTTAAGTGTATACTATAAAACTGTGGATGTGTTTGTTATAATCTAAATTTATTTCTTATTCCTATCATTGTTATGAGAGTAATGCAAAGAAGAATTTCTACTTCGTGTCAACTGAATTTATAATCCAGTTTGAAGAATGTGTGGGCCTTGAGTTCATAGACATGAGACAAACAGATTATTGGGCAGAGGACCCCAATCATAATCCTCCTCTTGACAAAGGCAACGATTGATGTGCAGAAATGGATAATGAGATGAATAAAAAGGAATCAATCTCCTTACATTTAGCAGTAGAGAATGAAGACTCATATGAGCAAAACCCTCTGGCAGATTTGCAGCAAAGATGAATTTAAAGAAGCTTTCTTTTGCTAGTATTAATGAGAGTTCTAATAAGGCCTTCTTTGATAGTAGGAAAAAAAGGGCAGCATTGACTGCCAAGCATTTCTAATATTGAAAAAAATTTCTGATATGCTGCAGATCAGTGTGCAGCTACAGGGGACAACAGATCGTTTAGTAATTTCTGATATGGTGCAAATCAGTGTGCAGCTACAGGGGACAACAGATCGTTTAGTAATTGCATTTGATGTCTTCTACCAACATGCATTTGATATCACCAACATGCAGATACAAATTCAGAAAGCCTTTTACCAAATGAACTGAAACCTCTAAATCGGAAATGGATCGTTTAGTAATTGCATTTGATGTCTTGGAAAATTTGTTACAAGGGAATGGGCACAGCTGGTGAAGCCTCTTTCTCTCTGCAATAGCCTCATTCCAACCCTATTTCACAAATCGTATAATACAGTCCCAAAATCCCTAGATTTTTCCACAAACCTAAAACCCCAAACCCACTATCGTCCCAAAGATCATTTTCTAAGACCTGTTCACAGCCAACCCCCAAAACCCCAAACCCACCACCGTCCCAAAGCCCAAAACCATCAATCGTTCTATATCTCCCCCAGCAATCGACACCCAGCCCCAACTCAGTGTGGAGAGGAACAAAACAAAATAGAGAAACAAAGAGTATTTCCGCCCCAATTCCATTTAGATGTCCACTGTGTGGTTAGAAAGATCACAAAATGCATAGAAGTAGCACAGTTGCAAGATTGAATTTGCATAAAAACTGAAAAGAAAGGTTGCAGATATTGTAGAACTTCATTTATGGAACACATGCAGCTAATTTTAGAAGAAAAAGAAAATCAAAATGAGGAAAACTTTATAATTTCAAGCAAGACTTTGATAGGGAAATGCCTTCATGAACTGTCATTCACTAAATGGAAAACGAATCGAAATTTCCAAAGCAAGTATAACTTAATCATCACCATCACAAACAACTAAATGAAAACTAATTGGATATGATTTTGAGTTTTTACATCAGCATCATCAGCACCACCTTAGCCTTATCCAATCATATGGGGGAAACAACAGCTACATGGTGATGAAATTCCAGATGCCGTCAGTAAAAATACGTTGTGATTGAATACGCAATAAAGCAAATCCCAAAATGCAATTAGATACCAACATACCACAAATTGCATATAAAAGCATATCATGCAAAACACACCAGATTCAACTACTCACCGACAAACCTAAAACCCACAAAAATAGCCACTAAACAGATGCTCACGCCTCTCAAATGCCATACAGCTTACTTCACTAATCAAAATATCAATCAATTCTTTAAAAAAACCCAATTAAATATAGCACTCCAAAATTTTTTTAAAAAAATAATACTCAAAATTAAGAAAAATAAATAAACAAACAAACAAAAATGAAACATAAACCATGCAAAAATAGCCCCAGACCCAAATGTCAATCCAAAGCAATGCAATTCATCAGACAGAAAACATTACTTTTTGTGAGTAAATTATCAAAATCAAAGAACAAAATTGAACAAAACATTCAAACAGAAAACCCTAATCAATGTAAAGATAAATTTCATAATAAATAAGAAGAAGTCCAAGATTCAGATTGATTTAGCTCAAATCATCCCAAAATTTTTAGAACCCATCCGAGAAAATCCACCCAAACCTCCAATAAATAAGCAAAACCCTCAAAATCCTACCGAATTGCTCCAAAATCCCAATTCTGTAGAACCAAAGACAGATGCCTAAATCCATCAGAACCACTCAAAACAGGAAAATAACATAGACCAACAATCCCAATCTCAATTAAAAGCCAAAAAACTCGCAAGAACGCACTCAAATCCATTTTCAATGCAACCCGTGAATTCCACATTGCCCACAAAACAATCAAATTAACCTCCAAACTCCAAACCCACACCCCATTTGGCAAAACCAAGCAATACCCAGCGTGCAAGAACCAAACTTTCTCACAAAAAGTTACCAGCCAGACCCAATCTCCATCACTGATACCCAGAGACCATTGTCCCAAAACCCTGGAACACATCCACACCGACCAAAGCCTACCATCGACAACAGGCAACCTAATCGAACTCCCATCTCACCACTGCCCAAAACCCAACCCTTGCACACTAGCGACCCACCACCCCTCTATTTTGTCGAAACCCAACCACACCAAAACCCCATCTCGTTGCTTAATGCCCATCTAAAAACCCTCAAACCTGCCTGGCCCCTGAAACCCAAACTTGAGAACCCATCTACTGGCCAAGACACCCCTCCATCCCCAAACAGCACTTCCACCCCAAATCTAGAACAACCTCCCCACCCCCACATCGACCAAAAGAGAAAAAAAAAAAGTGAAGTTGTGGAAGAGGAGACAGAGAAGGAAGAAGCATACCTGCCGCTGCTCAAGAAGTCTGGAGGTGAAATCGGGAAGAAGAATGGCGAAGCTATGGATGTCTCAGACCCAAGAAGAATGCCGCTGCTCAATTCGTTAGGGTGGAGTAGTTGTCTCAAACCCACTACTTATATAATGAAAATCAGCAACAAATTTTTTGTCGCCAAATGCTCTTGGAAATAATCTGCCAAGGTGCCAACCCAGTGGCACCAATTCACTAAATTTTGTGAATTCCACGACGAAATTATTTCATCGCGGATTATTTTTAGTAATTTTGCGACGATAAATTTTTTGTCGCAAAATTTGTTTAAGAGTGCAGAGTTCTAATGATATACCGACGAAAATAATATGTCACCGAATAAAACATTTCGTCGCAAAAACATTTCCCCTTGATGGCGCCAACTCCATTTTTTGGTGCCAAACTTTGCGCGACAATATTTAGCGACCATTAAAAATTATCGTCGCTAAATAATCCATGTTTTTTTTATGCGACGACATAAATATTTTGTCACAAAAAATAACATTTAGCGACAAATTTTCAATATGTCGCTAAATTTTTGCCGCGAAAAATGATTTCTGTTGTAGTGATTGGACAAGATTCTCATAAGTCAAAATCCAGCAGACATGCTTACAAAGGTAGTGAACATAGAGAAACTGAAGCTGTGCTTAGCTTCAGTTGGACTTCTTGTTTGAAGACAAGGTGTTGAGATTTGAACCTGTGTTCTGTTGTTGTCATTGTCATTCAGTGTGATCAGTCTTTAAGTGGGAGATTGATGGGCTGGTGAAGCCTGATTTGGGGTAATTATGTAATATGTCGGTTTAATATGGATCCTTTGTTATAAGGGCAGATCCGACGGTTGTTACTGCTCAGGTTTTTTTATAAATTAAGGCTTCTGTTTTATTCTGGGTAGTGTGCAAAAGAGAGAGTTGGTTTTCTGCAGAGAAGAACCCTAGGAGAGTGGTGTACTCTTGTAATCATATGAAGAGGATTGTTCTTCTTGTGGGTGATCTCTGAACAATAGTGAAACAGGTTTAAATCTCCGTGGACGAAGCCCACATCAGGTGAACCACGTAAATCTAGTGTCTATTGTGTGGATTGTTTGTTCTTCTTGTTCTTTCTATTTTCCCAACATTTTTATTTCTCACATTAACCAAGTTATTACAATAATCATCACCAATAGGCATCACACCTATGTAGACTTGGAAAATAGGTCAGGTCTATCAAATTTAGGTCGTATCAATCCAAACTTGAATTTGTTGACTCCAACCCTAACTCGACTCATTTATAAAAT
This sequence comes from Sextonia rubra, assembly GCA_037013555.1. Taxonomy (NCBI): domain Eukaryota; kingdom Viridiplantae; phylum Streptophyta; class Magnoliopsida; order Laurales; family Lauraceae; genus Sextonia; species Sextonia rubra. The sequence continues at coordinate 133,257,107 of JASUAD010000001.1, forward strand.
CGGTTGGAAATCTTCTACCTGTACCAGCGGCGGGTCAACCCATCTCGACCCATCTAACCTGAATTTGATGTGGGTTGGGTCGGATTGACCAGACCTTACCTATTTAATTCCAATTTTGTATGTGATCCAACTTATTTTATGTGGCCTAATTTCATTTATAAAGCTCTCTTTACATCTAAATTCATTTAAAATATTACATTGAACATGAATTTACAATTTATCAATTTCTAAGATGAAAAAAATGGGCCCAAAATTCATTAATATTTTCTAACTAGTCCATTTATTGAGATAATCCCTTTTCAATTTTTGTTCAATTTTATAATTTCATATTCGAGCATGATTTTAAAAATCGTCAACGCTATGATATTCCATTTATATCTATATTTTAGAGGTAAATTTTTATGCCAACGTAAAAATAAAAGACACATATCAATACTTTAACTACAAAACATCATATTGTCAAATTAAGAAATAAGTTATATATTTTTTAAGTTTCAAATTTTGCATAACTCTTCAATATAAGATTAAGAGTATACAATTTATGACCCACATGAATAATGACTTGAAAATTGAAAAATCATGGTAAATTAGTAAAATCTAAATAGGTCAATTAGGTTAGTGGCCACTAACCTATGTTTACATAGGTTTGGAAACCGCAACTTATGATTGGCACGTATTTTAAATGAGTCTGGTTAGGCGGGTCAGAAACACATTGGTCATGCTATATTTCACCAGCTCTACCTCATAGCATTACACAATTTAGTCACATTGTCCTTCCTTAACAAACTCATACTTCTGCATTTTGAATTTTTTTAGAAATGAATTTCATGGTGCGCTGAAGTTGTATGGAAAGACTTGGAATCATGAAAGAGTCTGGATATTTTGTTTTGAGAATTTTAGATATTTAACTGTAGGCAGAAAAATCGTCCTTCTCTCTCTTTGATGAGATGACGGCTCTAGTTTAAGGGCTTAAATATTTGACCTTGTAAATTGAGAGTGATTAGATGGCGAGTAGCTAAAAGATCATCATTCTTTCCGGGCTTTTAATTTAAGGTTACATTTGCAGTCATTTACAGTGCACGGTGGGTGAGTAAGGGTTGTAGCTATGCTAAAAAGATCAGCATTCTTCAATTTGATTACCTGGGTTGAAATTGTCAATCTCGAGTCAACCCTAAAGTTTTTTTTTTCTTTTTTTTTTGTTACCCCAACCATGGGATTTAGGACCGAAAAGATAAACATTCAATTGAGAAATGATCTCAAAACCTAACCATCTATTATTCAAAATTTCTTACAACCAAACCAATACCAAAATATTCTTTATCTAAATCTATGATACTAATCTCTAACATTTCCCTTCAATCACATGATTCTTTGATGGAAAGAATCTTTGATTGTCAACAATTAAAATAAAAATCCTTTTGAGATTTCTAAAATAAATAACAAAATACTTTGCAAAATGATCATGTCTTCTTGGGGATTATTATCCGTCTTTGGATACATCACTATTGTAAACCGCTCATGTTGAGTCTATCAGTGCCTGCGGACCACCTAATTAGATCTGGAGCGATCTCTTCCAAAAGCTTTGATTTGCAAATTGATGGATATAGAGATCTTGAGCTTTAAGTATTTGAATGGACTAGTGAGGGAAGGTGGTGCATGGTTGGTTTTATTGAAATAAAAGAAAACTGACGCTGGGCCTATCTCTGATACCATGAAAAATTTCATAAATCATTATATTCCATATTTTCCTCCGTAAACATTCAATTGAGAAATGATCTCAATTTATACATTCAAAACAAGCCTAATCATTTATTATTTAAAATTCAAACTATTCAAAATTCCTAACTACCAAACTAATACCTAACTAATCTTTATCTAAATTTAAGATACTAATCTCTAACACACACAAGTGAAAAGAGGAAGCTCACACTATGAGAAGGAGAGCCCACACACGTGGGAAGATGGGATACATGAGGATCGATTCCTAGCTAGTAGGGTTGACATGCAGGTTTCCCAACTAAGTCAACCCCAAAGAGGATCATCTAAACCCTAGTTACCAGGTCATTTTTTGGATTGAATTTTCCTAAAAAATAACAGAATGGACTCAACTCAAATTTAACCATCGATTAATTACTCCAGAAATGTCAACCCAAAGCCAACCTCAAAATAAAGATTCAACATGAACTGCAAGCACTCACCAGGTTAGTAGAGATTGACTCAGCAGTTAGAGTCAGGAACTGCAGGTAGCCAAAACAAAAAAAAAAAAGGAAGGGCAACCAGAGAACCGAATCAAGTAGGAGGAGAAGAATATGAAGCCAATCGGTCATTATTACTAGCAGCAGAGATTCATGTTCATATAAAACCAAATGCCATACACTTACTTTCGATATGTGTAAACCGTCTACTTCGACTTCTAAGGTTCAATGAAGTAGCTATCTTGGGTGGTGCAGCGTAATAAATCCCCCGGCCCTTTCATATCAAGTCTCTCTCTCCCAACATTTATATAATTCTCTCTCTCTATAGCAGCTGATAGTCTACATTCAGCATAGCTGAAAAGACAACACTACCCTCTATCTCTAACTTTAAGCACAGTATCCCTCTCTGCAAGAGCAGTAAGTAATTCTTTTACATTTTTTCTTTTATTATGTCCTTTTGACAATGCAACCTTGGTGATTATAAACTCATTGAAGACATTTCTGCTCTTTTTACAAATATATTTTAGATCAATATTTAAGACATACATTGGACTTTAAAAAAAATAAAACCAGAACATACTTATAAGATCAATGTTTTAACTGCCTTAAAGAGTCCCTGAAGGCTAAAACCCAGTGATTTCTGTATCCTCTTACGCCTTTTATCAGTGAAATAATGTGTCCATATTGAAAAGGCAACCCATCAGCTAAATGCTTACATCTGTAATCTATGACTTCTATACAAGTGCAAAGTTCCTGCTTTAGGGGGTGGAGGATTGGTGATGTGGCATATTATTATTGGGAGGAGTCAAAATTTTCTTTTATCTGTTTTTTAGGACTCAAAATTTTCTTTTATCTGTTTTTCTTCTTCTTCTTCTTCTTCTTCTTCTTCTTTTTTAAACTTTTCCTTTCACATTTTCCTAATATGGGGTCATATGTGCCTATATGTCAACTTATATTTAAGCTTGAGTATTCATAATTGTCTGTCATGTAGGGAATATCCAGTGCTGAAAACCTGTAACACTAAATATTAATTCTTTCAGCCATTGCTATAGATACATAATTAGGCTTATCTCTGTATTCAAAAGCATTCAATAACTCTGTGCTGCTTTGTTTTTTTTATACCTCACCAAATTCCATTTCAATTAATTCATCTCAGCCAGATTGATTATGTTATCCATGTGGTCAATCTTACAATCAATATAATTCAAATTGAAGCGAACAGAGTGCCCAAGGCAGTTACTCAGCTGCAAAAGTATGGTAAAGAGTGTTGGGTTTATGTCTTGTATTCCGGTTTAGCAGGATGAGTCCACTGGGTTAGCGAAGGACTGGTTTAATGTCAAGGGTATTTTGATAATTATATTGGGGCTTTCTTGGTGGTCAAGAAAGCAGAGATTATATATGTGTATAGTCTGTAACCCTAGATCTTGCGTTAAAGGGAGGTGAGAGCTCTCTTGCCCGTGGTGTTCCCACACCACATAGGTGAGCTGATGTGAGAGAATGCGAGTCTATATGCTTTACTTGTGATAGTGAAGATGATCGTCTCTGTGCCCGTGAATGTATCCCTATTTGGGTGAACCACGTAAAATCTCTGTCTCTTCTTGTATGTGGTTGTTCTTTGTTGATCTTGTGATTGATGTATGTGCACAATTGGTGATGTTAAAATCACAACAAGTGGTATCAAGGTGAGGTGGAGATCGCTCGCGGGTTTTAAGATTGACGGATCTGGGATGTGCATGGAAGAAGAGGATCGACACATTGTGTCCGGATCCATCTTTCATTGGCGATGGTGCTTGAAGATGTAAGAGGCCTGAGGTCGGTTTCTGAGGTTTGCAGAAGAAAGGAATCGTACTGATTTTTTGGTTTGACGTGGGCCACTTAGATCCGTCTGTGTGGAGAAAAAGAGCGAAGCATGTCTATCCCTTACAGAGGCTAGGATCTCGGTTTACAGTCAAAGGGATCTCGGTTATGGAAAAGAAGGGCTACTATTGATGGACATCTCGAGCTGGGCCCCACGTTGGTTTCGATCGGAGAACAAGGGTGTAGATTGCCTTCGCTGGAAAAAGGAGGCCGTTCGTCCCTATAGCCGGAGCAGTGCGCACCCCCTACAGGTCAACTCATAGTCACTTGGATCTTTGCTTCACACTGGTCGCCATTTGTTTCTGCTTCTGCCACCAGCCGCTGCTCCCAGCTCGAGGAAAAAGGAGGTGCCGGCAGTTCTGTTGCCCAGCAGCAGGTCATGTTTCTCTATTGCAGAATGAAACGAAAAGAGGAAGGAGAAGGGTTCAGGCCAGGTTGGGCCTAGGTCGAGATCAGGTTAGGTTGAACCTGATCGCGCTTAAAAAATGTAAGCGTGGAAATGAATTACGGAATCAAGGTCCGACATTCACGCACTTTAAGCGTTAAGAAGAATGGGAAAATAATTACAGTTCATCATTAATTTCCCTTTTGTTTACATGGGTTCAAGTGCCCTGACCGCGGGGATGCAGGTTGTTTACATACATTTTGAAAGTTTACAACCCCTCCCTCAAGTCTCAGATGTGATCTCAATTTGGAAAATACAAGAAAATGCACATAAGGTGGAAGAAAATGTGGAAAAGGGGAAAAGATGGGGGGTGACCGTGACCCGCGGTCACTGCCCCATTCCAGTGACCGTGACTCACCCGCGGTCACTCGGGCCTTCCAGTGACCGTGACTCACCTGCGGTCACTGGGGCCTTCCAGTGACCGTGACTCACCCGCGGTCACTGGGGCCTTCCAGTGACCGTGACTCACCCGCGGTCACTGGAACCTGTCAGTGACCGGGGGTCACGGTCACTGACAGACAATGGCCTTGTGCCTTCGTTTTTTTTGTGCTGTTCGCGCTGGTTCTTTCTTGGAACTTCTTTCAAGTGTCGGAACTCCATTCTCATGACTTTGGAGCGGTGGACAACCATCAAGAAGATCACTTTTTATCATGGAATCAAGTGAAACCGCTGTAACTCATCATTCGTGCTTACGGACTGCATTTTTGTTTCAAGTCCGAAATGGGCAAATTTGAAGCCGGAGTTGTGTCATTTGAACCTATCATTTTCAAGGAACAAAATGAGGCCTAGAGAGGCTTCTTTCACAACTCTTGTAATGGCTAAGAAGCCCTACGAATGAGAGAAACAGAGGTGACAATGTCATCCTCTCAAAAATTGGCGTCGTACGAACATGGTATGGTCCTTGGCCATTCCACTTCCTTCTCTCCTTCTGAATTTTCTTGCTCACCTCTAAAACTAAGAAAAGAAGGTGGGAATGGTCGTGGAAGTGCTGCTGGAGCTTGTTTCTTGTTGCCTTGGGTGGTGACTTTCTTCAATTTCTTCACTTTTCTTCCTTATGTGTGTGTGTCTTTCTTGTTTCTTCCAAATTCCCCCTTTTTATAGACTCCCAATCAGTTTTGTGCAGTTTTGGGGAGTTAATAGCAGTTGTGGGGAGTTGGATTTCGAAGAGGAGTGGAGGGAAACCACCCAAAATCGTGGGAAACCTCCCTTGAAGGTCCGTGACGGCAGACTGGGCCACGAACGAGGCCCAATTTCAGGTTTTTCGCGTATGTGGCCCATTTTCATTTGTTTTGGGCTCAAACGAAGTCCGATTGCCACCAAACTTGGAGGGATGCTTCTTAACACTATTTTCTACATGTCATAAAAATTTCAGCCCATTTCGACTTCAGGAAGTTGGTCAACATTTTCATTAATTGGGCCCCGGTCACGAACAAGGCCCACTTTTGGAACATTGCATATGCGGTCTATTTTCCATTGTTTGAGGCCCGAATGATCTCCAATCATCACGAAACTTGGAGAGATGTTGCTTGACAGCATCTTAAGTGTTTCATAGAAATTTCAGCTCTGTTTGACCACCTGAACATGGTCAACTCCTTTTGTTTGTGGGCCCCGGTCACTCCCAAGGCCCATTTTTGGAATTTTGCATATGTGGCTTGTTTCCGCCTGTTCGGGGCCCAAACGGTGTCCAATCGCCACGAAACTTGGAGGGATGCTTCTTGACACTATTTTGAGTGTGTCACAGAAGTCTCAGCTCTGTTTGACCACCTGACCACGGTCAACTCCTTTTGTTTGTGGGCCCCCGGTCACTCCCAAGGCCCATTCTTGGAATTTTGCATATGTGACTTGTTTCCGCCTGTTCGGGGTCCAAACGGTGTCCAATCGCCACGAAACTTGGATGGATACTTCTTGACACTATTTTGAGTGTGTCACAGAAGTTTCAGCTCTGTTTGACCACCTGAACATGGTCAACTCCTTTTGTTTGTGGGCCCCCGGTCACTCCCAAGGCCCATTCTTGGAATTTTGCATATGTAGCTTGTTTCCGCCTGTTCGGGGCCCAAACGGTGTCCAATCGCCACGAAACTTGGATGGATACTTCTTGACACTATTTTGAGTGTGTCACAGAAGTTTCAGCTCTGTTTGACAACCTGAACATGGTCAACTCCTTTTGTTCGTGGGCCCCCGGTCACTCCCAAGGCCCATTCTTGGAATTTTGCATATGTGGCTTGTTTCCGCCTGTTCGGGGCCCAAACGGTGTCCAATCGCCACGAAACTTGGAGGGATACTTTTTGACACTATTTTGAGTGTGTCACAGAAGTTTCAGCTCTGTTTGACCACCTGAACATGGTCAACTCCTTTTGTTTGTGGGCCCCCGGTCACTCCCAAGGCCCATTCTTGGAATTTTGCATATGTGGCTTGTTTCCGCCTGTTCGGGGCCCAAACGGTGTCCAATCGCCACGAAACTTGGAGGGATACTTCTTGACACTATTTTGAGTGTGTCACAGAAGTTTCAGCTCTGTTTGACCACCTGAACATGGTCAACTCCTTTTGTTTGTGGGCCCCCGGTCACTCCCAAAGCCCATTCTTGGAATTTTGCATATGTGGCTTGTTTCCGCCTGTTCGGGGCCCAAACGGTGTCCAATCGCCACGAAACTTGGATGGATACTTCTTGACACTATTTTGAGTGTGTCACAGAAGTTTCAGCTCTGTTTGACCACCTGAACATGGTCAACTCCTTTTGTTTGTGGGCCCCCGGTCACTCCCAAGGCCCATTCTTGGAATTTTGCATATGTGGCTTGTTTCCGCCTGTTCGGGGCCCAAACGGTGTCCAATCGCCACGAAACTTGGATGGATACTTCTTGACACTATTTTGAGTGTGTCACAGAAGTTTCAGCTCTGTTTGACCACCTGAACATGGTCAACTCCTTTTGTTTGTGGGCCCCCGGTCACTCCCAAGGCCCATTCTTGGAATTTTACATATGTGGCTTGTTTCCGCCTGTTCGGGGCCCAAACGGTGTCCAATCGCCACGAAACTTGGAGGGATACTTCTTGACACTATTTTGAGTGTGTCACAGAAGTTTCAGCTCTGTTTGACCACCTGAACATGGTCAACTCCTTTTGTTTGTGGGCCCCCGGTCACTCCCAAAGCCCATTCTTGGAATTTTGCATATGTGGCTTGTTTCCGCCTGTTCGGGGCCCAAACGGTGTCCAATCGCCACGAAACTTGGATGGATACTTCTTGACACTATTTTGAGTGTGTCACAGATGTTTCAGCTCTGTTTGACCACCTGAACATGGTCAACTCCTTTTGTTTGTGGGCCCCCGGTCACTCCCAAAGCCCATTCTTGGAATTTTGCATATGTGGCTTGTTTCCGCTTGTTCGGGGCCCAAACGGTGTCCAATCGCCACGAAACTTGGATGGATACTTCTTGACACTATTTTGAGTGTGTCACAGAAGTTTCAGCTCTGTTTGACCACCTGAACATGGTCAACTCCTTTTGTTTGTGGGCCCCCGGTCACTCCCAAGGCCCATTCTTGGAATTTTGCATATGTGGCTTGTTTCCGCCTGTTCGGGGCCCAAACGGTGTCCAATCGCCACGAAACTTGGATGGATACTTCTTGACACTATTTTGAGTGTGTCACAGAAGTTTCAGCTCTGTTTGACCACCTGAACATGGTCAACTCCTTTTGTTTGTGGGCCCCCGGTCACTCCCAAGGCCCATTCTTGGAATTTTACATATGTGGCTTGTTTCCGCCCGTTCGGGGCCCAAACGGTGTCTAATCGCCACGAAACTTGGAGGGATGCTTCTTGACTCTATTTTGAGTGTGTCACAGAAGTTTCAGCTCTGTTTGACCGCCTGAGCATGGTCAACTCCCCAGTTGACTTTTTATGACTGTGGGCCCTTGTTTCAGCTGTTTGAAGCCCAAATGACCCCGGTTTGATTTGAAACTCGGAGGGACTGACGTCAAGAACATCTTGGAGTATTCATCCAAATTTCATGCAGTTTGGATTTGAGGAAGTAGGATTTCGAACAGTAACCTATTCATTGCATGCGTTAGGTCACTATTCACTCCACATTGAGATAGTTAGCCTGTTTTCAATCCGAACAGCCTCCCCTTGACTTGAAACTTTGGAAGAGTCACTTGTGGCATTCTTTGAGCATTTGTTCCAAATTTTATTTGTTTTGGCCTTCTGGAAGTAAGATCTTAGCCGATGATCTCCAAATTCAGGATTACTGTCCTCTAAGCTGACATGTAATGAAATTTAGGCCAAACAGAGTCTTTTCATCTTGAAAATTTGCAAAGTATCTTCTGAGCATGACTGAAGCTTCGCGTCTAAATTTCATTAATTTTGGACATCGGGAAGCAGGACTTTGGTCAATGACCCCCTGGCTTGGGGGGATCTGACCTCAGGCTGACATGCTTGTGGCTTTTGAGTTCGATGATGTCTGTTCAACCTGAAATTTGAACTTCCTCTGAGAGTTCCAGCTATCTTGATCTTCATGGAATGCCGGTTCTCGCAGTGATTCCCCAGGATCTGCAAATAACCTCTGTAGCTTAAATTAAGCTAAGATGAGGTGTCTTCGCTGCAGTATTTGCAATTTTTGTAGGTCAACAAGTGCCCCCTCGAGGTGCAATGATTATAGTATAATAATCATTGTGCCTCGAAATAGCCAATCTGTGGGAATGATGGATGGCTTGATGAAAAGACAGTTTGTCAAGGTAGGTTGTAGGCTTAAACTTTGGGATTTGAAAATTTTGATAAAAACTATGAAGGGTTTGATGACGGAATTTTGAAAAGACATAAGAAATCTTAATTTCTTTGCCCTATTTTTACGGATATCAAAAGTAGCATCTCCGTGGGGACTGTGGGGAACACCCACAAAGGAATCCCTTAGGTATTTAGAAAATTCAGAAGTTTATGAATTTTGTTTGGATTTTGGAAATGAATTTGATTTTCTTTTGACCTATTTTTCACAGATATCCAGAGTGGCGTCTCTGTGGGGATGTGGGGAACACCCACAAAAAGAATCCCTGAGGTTTTAAGAAAATCAAAAGTTTTAGTAAAAATGAATTTGGGTTTGGATCTTCATGGATTTTTGGTTCGTTTTCAAAGATCAAAGTTTGGGTTTGGACTTGGCTTGACATGATTTAAAATGAGATGCAATTTTGACAAAATGAGATGTAATTTTGAAAGAGATTGGCCTTTATGGGTTTTGATGAAAAACAATTTGAGACATTGGTTTGAAATCAAATTTTGACCTAAAGTTGATTTGGAAAGAAACTCAGCATCCCTTTTTTTTGTATAATTTCCCTCGAAATACCCTAAAAAAATAGGATTATTTCTTTTGTAAATTACTCCAAGTGGACCCATCATAAGAATTTCAAACAAAAGATGATCATGTTATGGATTCCATTGCTGAAAATCAAGGGACCGTAGATGAAGAGGGACGAATCCATCGAGACTTAATCAAGGTTTAGACTCCACTGATTTTCACCAAATTGTATTTGTGAGAAGGAGGGTGATGCGTCAACTACCTGAACTTGAGGGGATTCGGCAATGGGCTTCACTAATTCAAGTTTGCAATAATCGTGGGAGGAATGATCAACAGTAATTGAGGGGGAATTCCTTTTTTTTTTTTTTCTCAAGCCAACAAAGAGAAAGGGAGACTGAGCCCCCTTTTTTTTTTTTTTTTTTTGAAAAAAAACTGAGAAGAAGGGGGAATTCCTTTTTTTTTTTTTTTTTTTTTTTTGGGCTCAAGCCAACAAAGAGAAAGGGAGACTGAGCTTTTTTTTTTTTTTTTTTTGAAAAAAACTGAGAAAAAGGGGGAGAGACCGAGAGAAAGAGGGAGGGATAGAAAAAAGAGTGGGGAGAGAGAAACCGAGCGGAGAGGAGAGACCGAGAGGAGAGAGAAAAAGAGGAACCGAGAGGAGAGAGAAAAGAGCGGGAGAGAGAGAAACCGAGCGGAGAGGAGAGAGAAAAGAGCGGGAGAGAGAAAAAAACGGGAGAGAGAGAAACCGAGCGGGAGAGAGAAAAAGAGAGAAACCGAGAGGAGAGAGAAAAGAGAGAGAGAGAAGAGCGGGAGAGAGAGAAACCGAGCGGGAAGGAGAGAGAAAAGAGCGGGAGAGAGAGAAACCGAGAGGGAGAGGAGAGACCGAGAGGAGAGAGAAAAAGAGGAACCGAGAGGAGAGAGAAAAGAGCGGGAGAGAGAGAAACCGAAAGAGAAAACAGAGAGACTGGGAGAGAGAAACTGTGAGGGAGAGAAAAGAGAGAGAGACCGAGAGCGGGAGAGAGAAAAGAGCGGGAGAGAGAGAAACCGAGCGGGAAGGAGAGAGAAAAGAGCGGGAGAGAGAGAAACCGAGAGGGAGAGGAGAGACCGAGAGGAGAAAGAAAAAGAGGAACCGAGAGGAGAGAGAAAAGAGCGGGAGAGAGAGAAACCGAAAGAGAAAACAGAGAGACTGGGAGAGAGAGAAACCGTGAGGGAGAGAAAAGAGAGAGAGACCGAGAGAGAGAGAAATTAGGAGAGAGAAGAAAGAGAAAAAGAGGGAGAGAGAGACCGAGAGAAAAAAATAGAGAGACTGGGAGAGAGAGAGAAAAGAGAGAGAGACCGAGAGAGAGAAATTAAGAGAGAGAGAGAAAGAAAAAGAGGGAGAGAGACCGAGAGAGAGAAAAAAAAAAGAAATTAAGAGAGGGAAAACTGAGAAAGAGGGAGAGTGACCGAGAGGAAAGAGAAAAAGAGGAACCGAGAGGAGAGAGAAAAGAGCGGGAGAGAGGGAAACCGAAAGAGAAAACAGAGAGACTGGGAGAGAGAGAAACCGTGAGGGAGAGAAAAGAGAGAGAGACCGAGAGAGAGAGAAATTAGGAGAGAGAGAAGAAAGAAAAAAAGAGGGAGAGAGAGACCGAGAGAAAAAAATAGAGAGACTGGGAGAGAGAGAGAAAAGAGAGAGAGACCGAGAGAGAGAGAGAAAGAAAAAGAGGGAGAGAGATCGAGAGAGAGAGAGAGACCGAGAGAGAGAAAAAAAGAAATTGAGAGAGGGAAAACTGAGAAAGAAGGAATTCGAGGGAAACAGAGGGAAACCGAGAAAGAGAGAGAGAAAACTGGAAGAGACCGAGAGAAAGGGTGGAAGCAGAGAGGTGCTGGGTGCATCTTCCTCTCAGTTACCAAGCAGGACTCGGGTTTCTTTCATCATCTCAAGCACAGACTATGGCTGGTAAGAATTTCCTTTTCATCTTCTCTTGTGTTTGTTCATGACTGAATCCAAGCCTGGCTTTCTGGATGCATCCCCTTTTTTTTTTTTTTTTTTTTTTTTAAGAACTGATGTAAGATGACTTTTGTGAAATCATCTCAAGCTCATCAATCTACTGACCATATGAACTTTTCTTGGCGCATGGTGATGCCTGAATTTCATTCTCTGGTGAAGTCAGCATCGAGCAAGCTCACTGCCAAAACCACTGTATTTGAGTAGTAACATGCACACCACTGAACACGCATCTAACTTTCTGTGATCAGAGCCTCTGTGGGAATTATAGAATGCCATTTTCGTGCTTGAACACGAACCTGCTGCCCCCTATAAAGGTCTTAAGATGCTTGAACATCTGTTTGGACCGGGAGCCTCGGTTTTGAGACTTAAGTGTGCCTTTGATGCCAATTCTTGGTCTCAGAACTGAGTATTGCCTTCTCCTTTTGGCCTTATACTAAGGAGAGATGCTGCCGAAATTTTTTTTTTTTTTTTTTTAAGAAGAAGTTCCCTATCATTGTCACTGATACCCATCTTTCCTTTCTTTTGATTTGTTTTGCAGATAGGAAGGGTAAAGCACTTGCAACTGCCACAGCTGGGGCACCAAAAAGTCGTGCCAAGGGTAAGACCACAAGAGAGCCTGATCCGAAAGATCCAAATGAAGCATCTGATGTCAACTTGTGGCTCAGAGAGCTAAGGCTTTGTCATCGAGAAACTGGCATTTGTATTGGTGTAAGCTGGACGAGATTGACATTAGTACTGCTATCCCAGCTTATGCAAGCTACAAAAGGGCACATCCTCATAGCAGAAGTACTGAATGCCAAGGGGAAACTGGAGAAGTTCCTGGACTGAGATTCTCTGCTGCACCTTCCATTTGATGGTTTTGCTTTTTCTGATTAGCCCTGAGGGCCATGTGTACATTGACTTCACTGCTTGTATTCAAACTTTAAGATGGATATCAATGGAAAATGTTTTTCTTTCTATTTTTGTCATTGGTATGGGTGTTTGGGTTGATTTTTTGTGGAGGTTTGGTGTGGTTTATGTGGATGGTTTGTTTGGTTTATATGGATGGTTTATTTGGTTTGGTTTTCTCAGACTTGTATGAGGGTGTAATTTGCGATCATTTGGATCCACAAATCGAAAATAAGGAAGTCATACAGGTGGACGTTATCCGGTGCCTATGTTTAAGGCTTTCTCCAGGGTCCATGACTTGATCCTTTTGGTGTCGAAAGGGGTCAAACGAAGTGGATGTTGTTCGGTGCCCATGTGTGAGGCTTTCCCCGGGATCCATGACTTATTCCTTAGGACAAAAATTTGGTTTTGGTTTTTGTTTTGATTTTAGTTATACAGGGTCTGCAAAAAGACTTGTTCTATATAACCGAAGGTAGTCATATAGGGTCTACAAAAGACTTGTTCTATACAACTAAGGATTAGCTATATGGGGTCTAAAAAAAAACTTATTCCACACAGCTGAGTTTTGCTATACAGGGTCCGCAAAAAGACTTAATCTATATAGCAGGGTGTTACAAGGGGTCTTGTAAGGACATTATCCGAGTAACAAAGGTTTGACTAGAGGGGTCGAAGGACTTGATCCTCGCAGTCATTTTATACAAATCTGAGGGATTTTGGTTACGAGTCATAGTTGTAAGGCTCGAAACCAAAAGATTTTGATTTTGGTTAGGAGTGAGAATGTACACTGTACATGGTTTGGGTACATTGTACATGGTTTGGGTGTACCGATGACATTTAGGTATAGTATTTCTTGAGAAGTTTTCCATTGATAGGCATCATGCACCTGTCCCCTTCAAGTGTGAGGAGCGCATATGCGCCATTGGAGTAAACCTTGTCGACAACAAAAGGTCCTTCCCATTTAGGTTCGAACTTGCCTTCCGACAAGTGCGTGGAAAACATAGGTCTTCTAACTGCAAGGACTAGATCTCCTTTCTTGTAAGCTCTATACTTGACCTTTTTGTTGAAAGATGCAGCCATACGAGCTTGATACAACTCAATACTTTGTCGAGCGGCAAGTCTTTTCTCATCAAGGTTTTCTAGCTCTTGCAATCTGAGTTTGGCATTCTTTTCTTCAGTATATTTGTTTATCACAGCCACCCAAAAAGAGGGAAGTTGAATTTCCAAAGGTATTACAGCTTCACAACCATAGACCAAGGAGTACGGTGTTGATTTGGTAGGACCACGAACTATAGTTCTGTAAGCCCATAATGCTTCAGGAAGCCTGGTACTCCAACTCTTTTTGTTGTCAGAAACCATTTTCTTCAAAATCTTGCAAATGGTTTTGTTAAAAGCCTCAGCAAGTCCGTTGGCCGCGGGGTTATACGCTGTAGATGGACAACACTGGATTCCATATTTGTCACAGAATCTGTAAAATTTATTATTATTGAATTGCGGGCCATTGTCATGATACAGACGTTTGGGCACCCCAAAACGGCAAATGACATGAGTTTTCAGGAAGCTAAGGACTGTATCAGTTTTAACTTCTGTGAGAGGTACTGCTTCTGCCCATTTGGAGAAGTAATCGGTTGCAGCCAAAATGAATTGATGTCCACGTTCTGAGGGTGGACTGATCTTCCCCACTATATCCATTCCCCAAGATTCAAACAGCCAAGAAGTGGTCGTAGGGTGCAAATGTTCAGGAGGCTGGTGAATGTAATCACCATGAATTTGGCACTCATTGCATCTTTTAGCAAAATTAATAGCATCAGACACCATGGTAGGCCAATAGTAGCCTAATCTTCGAATTTGATCTTGAAGTTTTGGTCCAGCTTGGTGAGCACCACATAGGCCCGCATGAACTTCTCTGAGAACTTGTTCAGCTTCTTTCGGGGACAAACATTGAAGTAGAACTCCATCGTATGATTTGCGATAAAGAGTTTTTGAGGGCAAATCAAAATGGAATTTGAGAGCTCGCCTTTGAATACTGGTTCTATCTTTAGGATTCTCTGGTAATACTCCATGCAGAATGTAATCAATAAAAGGATCTCTCCAATCCCTGAATGAGTTTTGGAAATATGAAATTCGATTTTTGATTACAGTGAAGCTATCTTCTACTGCCTTGTAAGTATCGAGTGGGGGTAGAAGTCTTCTCTCAACAACTTCCAATATCATCTTGTCATTCTCAGGGATTGCCATTGAAGCTGCCAAGCTTGCTAAGGCGTCTGCTTTGACATTCTGGCATCTCGGAACATGATGAAACTCAATCGATTTAAACCTCTGTTTGAGTTCATATGCCCTATTGAAAAGGGGAATTAGGTCTGGCTTCTTTACTTCATACTCGTGATTCATTTGCTTAATCACAAGTTGTGAATCTCCATAGACCCCTAGCATGTTAATGCTAGCATCTAAAGCTAACTCAAGCCCCATAATTAATGCCGTGTATTCTGCCACATTGTTCGAGCATGGTTTGATCAATGAAAAGGAGTGAGGAACATAAAATCTTTCTGGACTGCAGAAAATAATTCCAACCCCTGATACTGGCATTCCTCGTTCATTAGTCCTGGAAGCTCCATCAAAATGCATGGTCCAATGTAGATCTGAATCAATGGTGGATTTCTGTGTTTGTTCAGTGAAGAAGACTGACTCATCAGGGAGATTGTCTGTGAACTCAGAATCTTCTGACAGAGGATGTTCTGCTAGAAAATCTGCAAGAGCTTGTCCTTTTACTGCTTTCGCAGGAGTATATCTGATGTCATATTGAGAAAGAAGTATGGACCATTTGGCCAGACGTTCACTCAACGTCCCGGCTTTGTCACTAATACCTTTAATGGATTAATATTGGAAACCAGATACACCACATTAGAGAGGATGTAATGCCGCAGCTTTTGTATTGCAAACATAAGTGCTAGACATTCTTTTTCTATTGGGTGATAATTGTGCTCAGCACCAACTAGCATCCTTGACAGGTAATAGAGTGCCACCTCCTTTCCTTCATCATTCTTTTGAGCTAACAATGCTCCCAAGGAATGATCAAGAGCCCTTGTATAAAGAATGAAAGGCTTGCCCGGAATTGGAGCTGAAAGAACTGGCGGATTTGTAAGATATTGTTTAATATCCTGAAAAGCATTTTCACAAGCTTTGTCCCATACAAAGTCTACTCCTTTCTTCATCAATTTGGAGAATGGTCTGCACTTTCCGGACAAGTTAGAAATGAACCGTCGGATGTAGGCGAGTCTTCCCTGCAATCCTTTCAATTCTCTCAAATTTCTCGGCGAAGGCATTTCCAATATGGCTTTGATTTTGACGGGATCTATTTCAATGCCCCCTTTTCGCACCACAAATCCTAGAAACTTTCCGGAGGAAACTCCGAAAAAACATTTCAGGGGATTCATTCGAAGATTGAATTTCCGTAATCTCTCAAAGACAGTGCGAAGGTCGGCGAGATGGTCTGATTTATGCTTGCTCTTGATTGCCAAATCATCAACATAACATTCAACAGATTTATGTTGTAAGTCCTTGAATATTTTCATCATTGCTCTTTGGTACGTGGCTCCAGCATTTTTGAGACCAAATGGCATGACAGTATAGCAGTATATGCCGAATGGAGTTCTAAAGGAAGTGTGTTTCTCATCCTCTTTGAACATTTTGATCTGATTATACCCCGAGAAGCCATCCATGAATGACATTCTTTCGAACCCAAAAGTATTGTCAATCATTATTTCTGGTATAGGTAATGGAAAATCATCTTTGGGGCAGGCTTTATTCAAATCTCTGAAGTCAATACAGATTCTGATTTGTCCATTCTTTTTAGTAACTGGGACTATATTAGCCAACCAGTCTGGATGCTGTTCTTCACGGATGAAATTAACGCCTTTGAGTTTCTGAACTTCTGCTTCTATCTTCTCCATGATTTCAGGCTTAGTCCTCCTTTGGTCCTGTTTTACAGGTTTAGCATCATCTGCTATATTTAATTTGTGTATGGAGATTTCTAGATCTAAACCCGGCATTTCTGCATAAGTCCATGCAAAGCAATCTATGAACTCTCGCAAGAATCCCACATACAAATCAAGTTCACTTCCTTTAATTTGAGAGCTTACAAAGGTAGGTCGGGGATTTTCTGGGGTTCCCAAGTTTATTTCTTGTACTTGGTCCTCAGTTGGAGGATTAGGAGGAAGTGTTTCTACATTGTTATTGGAAGTTTCTAACTCTGTGAAACCCTCTGGGGTTTCAGTTGGGGGTTTTAGCCAAGGCCTGATCCCTTTCCAAGGATTTGGTTTTTTAGGCTCTTTGGCTTTTACATCAAGGGCTAAGCATTCCCAGCGGACATGTTGGGGGCTTATTTCCTCGTTGAGTTCAGGTGGCCAATAGTCAGTGATTTGTGATGCAGCATCATCTTCATCACTTGCCCCCTCAGGATGCTGAAAAATGGCCCAATCAACGGGATCTTGAAGCACAGGAATTTCATGAGAGTCATCCGAGTCATATTCTTTAGTGAAGACTACCGATCTGGCTTTAACACTTTGTTTAAATTTAGGAATGTTACTGTAAGGAACATATCCTATGCAATGACGCAGCCGCTCAATTCTGCCCCCTGTCTGGAGATCTTCTTTCATCTTTGGAGTAAAGACATCCAAAGGAGCCCGTATGCCATTTGCAGTTAATCCAAGACCCATAGGTTTCTTGAGATTGTACCCCATATTTTTCATCATGTTACAGACCACAGGATTATAAATATCGAGCCGGATTTTTCCCTCACTACTGATTTTGTCAATGATATCTGGTGGAGAAGTATCTTCAGCCCGATGAAAAATAATCGGATGATTATACTGCTTAGATGAAGGTACCAAAAAGCAAGAACCTTCGAATTCATAAATGTGAGAGGGAGTAGGCCATGGCATAAGTGGAAGATTGCAGTCTACCTTAGAATGCACGAGGGTGCTCATTTCTTCAGCGTCTTCAGAATCCAACTCAGAATCTGTATCTCTGATCATTGAAATGACATGTATTGGACGCATTCTTCTAGACCTCCTGCGCAGCCGGTGGAGTGCCACTTCGAGAGATGATACAATTCGAGACATCTCATCAAAGGTTTGAAATTCCATTGCCATGGTTAAGCTGCGGAGAGCTGGCCGAAAACCTACCCAGCACAAGTGAATCCATGCGGAGCAGTGTGGAGGATTTTCACATCTTTCAGCCAAACGGAGCCATCTATCAATATACCTGTCGGCTAATTCTCCCCTCTGCTGTGATGTCAATATCAATTGACTAAAAGTGATAGGAGAATCAGGCTTTATAGGTGATATTCCCCTATTAGGGGGAGGTATATCATTGCTTTCTTGATTAGAGCTCGAGGATACCATGTTGGCCGAAAATGAAAACTTCTGATGTTCAGCATCTTTTACTTTTGATAGCTTTGTAGATATGATTAAAGGTGGATCTGGCTTTTTGATTTCAGATTTCACCTTAATTATCAAAGGAGCTTTGATATCTACGCATTTTGCCGCAGATTTTCCTGCACATTCCAACTTTATGGGGAGATCAGATTTTTGACCAACTTTCTTTGCTGAAATAGTGAAAGGTTCTGCAGGATTATCATTCACAGCAACATTCTTTGTATCTGAGTTGGATTTTGTAGGCATTTCTTGATACATTGCTGCGTCTGTGAAATAAACCTCTTTTCCTTTGAATGGCTTTTCCTCTGCAAAGACTCGATGTACCTTCCCCTCGTTGTCGATGTATTTAAGGCATTGATGAAGAGTAGAAGGTACTATGGCATAATCATGAAGCCATCGTCTCCCCAAGAGGATGTTATAGCAAGCACGAGTTTTTACCACATGCAGAGTGGCCTCTGAGACTAAATCTCCCAACTGGAATCGAATTCGGATTTTACCAATCGGATCCTGGACTTCCCCATCATAACCTTGAATAGAAGTCTTTGTAGCAGACAGTTTGCTCACTGGAATACCGAGCTCTTGAAGGGCCGTGATTGTGATGAGATTTAGAGCTGACCCTGGGTCAACTTGAACTCTTGGAACAGGCATATCTTTGATGTAGGCCGTGAAATAAAGTGGCCTCGTATGCTTCATATTTCCCAAGAGGAGATCCTCTTTGGTGAAAGAGATAGTAGCTTTAGAAGCATTGTGAGTTAAGAGACACTCCTTGCATTGCTTTTGAGGCTTCTTGGATTTTGCCTTCAAATAGTTCTTTTCTATTTGATGCACTTGTGTTATATGAGTATGATTCTCAATATTCAAGGCTTGTAGTGCTCGTATGAAGTTGTCACGAGTCTCCTTGGACATCTGCAGGAGATCAAAAATGTAGAGTCGTGCAGGTATGTGCTTAAGGTGTTCAACAACATCATACGTGAATGGCTCTGGTGGCCTTGCATTATCATTTACTTCTGGAGAAGTTACATTTACATTGGTATTGCCTCCCGAAGGGTTTACATAAGAAGAGGAAGGAACAGAGGATTTATCATAGTTGACCCTATAGTTACGACCAGAGCGAGTGCCATCATTAAGCATGTTGCTTCTGTCAATTTCTGGTCGTGTGTCTCTTCTTATGGCATTGACTTCTTCTGGTTCGATGAAAAGCTGGTTGACCTCTTCCAGGCCTACTTCTTGGTTTACACCATTAGGAATAGCCTGCGATGTTTGGGGTTCTATGGCAGCATTCAAAACCACCAGGGAAGGAGCCGTTGACAGTTCCTCTTCAAAGTCAGAGATATTCTCGACAATATTACTCATACTAGGGTTATTATGTCTCTTCGGTAACCCAAGTTCCCTGACAAACTGATTACTTAATTCAGAATTTTCATTTGAAAAGATCAACTCTGAATTAGATGTGGAAGAAGCATCTGGCGTAGAAGGAGGAAAAACTGTCTGCTGATCCTGAACTTCATCGTGCCCGACTAATGGTAGTGGATCCGGATGAACTTCTGGAGGTAGTGGAAAAAGAGGAGGATCATTCGACCAGCCACTTGAACTTGGCCTGTGTATGTCATACAAGGTCACCGATAGTGTATTTAGACCATGCTTGATATTAAGCGTTCCTGTCTCGGGGTCAAAGGCTTGTTCGAAATCCTCATCTTCATCAGAAGGGTATTCATCAGCCAAATAATCATCGATCCATTGATCGTCTTCAAGATCAGAGTAATCCGACCATTGATTTTCATCATCGGAGTTAGGGGGTGTACCATCCCATGATATCCGATTGCAGCTGGATATTGCTGGTTCTTCCTCATCTTTTGGAATTGGAATGATGTAGTCGGCTAGAGTAAAATGACCTCTGGCTGATCTGGGAGGATTTTCTAAGACTGGGGCCTCGACCGCCTTGTCTTTCTTCTGCTTAAACTGTTGTTCTTGTTTCTTTTGAGCAGTTTTCTGGAGACCTTTAATTTGCCTTTTGATCTTTCTTCTTTCCACAGGTGTGGGTTTAGTTTTCACTGTTTCCCATCCTTCATCATTTATTAAGTCTGGGTGAACCCACAGTTCATTATGTAGTGCATTGATGACCCGGAATTCGACCATTGGTGGCCTTGATGGAGCGGGTATTGCCACAGGTGCAAATTGTCCGAAGGAAATCATATTGACTGGGGCCGTATCATATTTTCGGTCAAATGTTATTACTCCATTTTTCCACATCTCATTGACCTTTTCTTTTAAGATAAAGCAGTCTTTCAAAGGATGAGATACCATCCGATGGTATGCACAATAGTTTGGATCATTAACACGACCCGCTTGCTCTGGCTTTTTCATGGGTGGAAGCTCGAGCCTGTTGTTCTCCATCAATGCTTGGAAGATGACTTCAATGTCCTCGTCAAAAGGGTACTTAGTTTGCTTCCTCTTTTCATATTCTTCCTTTTTATTTTGCTCCGTCTTGCCATTCTGTGGTTTTTGAGGAACTGGTTTGGAGGTTTGTACATTGAATACCTCCTGCTTCTTCTGGGGTTTCGGCACAGTTGGTTTTGGAGCAGAAGATGATGATGATTCCATTTTTCGGGAACTTGCTTTCTTCTGGCTAATTTCTTTCAGGGTTAACTCCGCATCAGTGGCTACTTCAACCAATCTGGCCAAAGACTTAGTTTTATGACTAAGTATGATAGCCTTAATCTCTGGCCGTAAATTGGTTTTGCACATTTCAATTGTCGCCTTTGGGGATGGTTGTTCTAGGCATCTGTAAGACAATGCTCTCCATCTATTAATAAAGGCTTGTGCAGTTTCATTATCCCCTTGCTTTGTACTACTGAGCATAGCGAAGGTGACCGTTTGATCTTCTTCCTGAAAGTGAAGTAGAAACTTTTCTTCTGTAACTGGCCATGTAGTGAAGGAGAGTTCTGGCAATTGTTTGTACCAATCGAAAGCAACTCCCTTCAATGTACCAACAAACAGCCTTATTTTTAGTGCATCCAATTCGGGTAAACTGCCAAGGAGCGACTTAAAATGCACTATATGCTAATAGGCTGACCCTTTTCCAAGGTAAGGCTGGAAAGTCGGAAGTTTGTAATCTGGCGGAAATGGAACCAAATCAAACTCCGGAGGGTATTTAGATGTAATACCCTTTTTCTTCATCCTGGTTTCCACTTTTGATTTGTTTAAAATTTCCTCCACTTTTTTAAAAGTTACAGGTTTTTCAGGATCTGCGTGGAAACCAAGGATTGAGGAGTGATCACCTCCAGTTGAACCTGAGGCGATTACTTTATCTGTTAGTGCCTTGATTTGTGCTGTAAGTAGGTCAATTTTGGTGGCATTCCTCCTGATCATTGCCTGTTCTCTTCTATCAGCAAATAAGGAGTTAACAGGAGCTTCAGCTGGACTACCCAGTTTGTCTGCTAAGATTTTCAATTGAGCCGTCAGGTGGTCAATTTTAGCTCCTTGTTGCTTGACAACATCACTGACGTCATTCTCTTGATTTTCGTCAGCATTTTCTTCGCTAACATCTTTGCCTCTACCGGCATCCTCTTCATTACCGGTCCCACTCCCTTCAGCCATAAATACGGTGTACTGACGGGGGTAAGAGGATGTAGGAAGAGTGGATTGACTATCTTCGGTATCCAGGAGAGTTATTGAGTCCTTATCAGAACCATGATCGTCAGAGGTCCTATCTGAATGAGAGTTCGAATCAGAATCTTGGGACTGAGTTCGAGCCATACTCCGAGTAACTCTCCTAGTTGAGCCAGGTCCAACCATACATGAGGAGGTTAGATTTGGCTCATCTTCTTTAATCACCCATTTTTGAGTGATTCTATGCTGTGACTGCTTTCGAGCATGTCTCTTGGAGCGAGATAAAGCCCTCTTCTTTATTTGCTGGGCCAATCTGGCTGCTAGAGTTTGATCTCTGAATCTAGCAACTAATGGCCTAGAAGTGCTAGCAACTTGCTCCCAATCTATAGGGTCGGAAGTGGGAAGTGAAAGGATGTTAACAGCATTTCTTTCAATTTTCTTCTTCTGCTCCTTCTTTTGTTGAAGCAGATTTTTAAATTGAACGAGATTGGTCGAATTTTTGATGACCAATCGTTCAGCATATTTCTTGTTTTTACTGCCATATGACGGGCGCTGGGTTGAAAGTGATGGTGATGGTGCCACAATCACAGAAGGTAAGCGCCTCCTGCCGAACCTCCGTCCCTCCTTCTGGGTCAAAGGGTAAAAGACATTCTTTTCAAGTGGGGCCAAGGGTTTCTCCTCAGCTTTTCTGGACTTCTGCATACGTGGCTGTGGTGACCACATACGGCAATTTGGAATAACAACATCCTTCTGACCCTTTTCATGGGCTAGGGCTTGCTTGCGAGTGGTTTGCTTTTTGAGATGTACCCTTTGTTTAGGATGCATAAATGAGGACTTAGTAGTCTGCAAAGCCTCCCGCTGTGAACCAATGGGTATCTCTGTTTTGTTGTTCGTAAACCGAACTTGCCTTGCCCCCAGTCGAGGCTTGGTGATATGAAGATTACTGCCTTCCGACCTCACTTTGTGTTTTAAGTCATTGTGACCTTTGTGAAAGACTCCAAAGGGGTTTTGGGCATATTTGGAGACCCAAGTTTGAGGAGTCTTTGCCTTCTTGATGGGCTTTAGGGTTTCTGATGACCTATCGTGGGTTGAGGTCATGTAGCTTGAAGGAGTAGAAAGCCTTTGAAAGACCGAGACCCTTGATGCAGGAGCATTGGTGTTCATTCGGCCTCTTTTGGGTGCCCTTGTGGTCTGAGCCATGGAGATTTTGAACAATCTCTCTTTAGCTTCGTCAAAAGTGATAATCAAAGAACCCATGCTGTTTCCTGTAAAAAGTTAGCCGATGAGACTATATTAGTAGTATAACCAACATGGCTGCCTCTTGGGCTAGCCGGAATGGTTTTTAGATGCCATCTAGACCAACATGGTTTTTGAACCGAAATGGTTAGATATAGGCATAAATCCCATCTCATTATGCTATGCTGACTATCCCTACTGTCAGAATTTCTGCAGCATTTCGGGTTTATCGAGTCAGGCTTAAAAGCACGCTATGCTGACTAGTCCTGGCTACCAAAATTTTAGCAGCATATCTGGACTATCTGTGTCAGACTTATAAGCAAGAGAGGGTTGGATTAATCAAAGGGATAGGGCTCACAGGATCAAGCCTGCACCACTATCACAATGACCACACAAGATCCATCAGTGGTTGACGCCGGACAATGCATAATTACAATGTCGTTGGTCTTATCACTGATTTAATAAACTTTTTATATGGGTCAAAAGCCCTTTGAACTGAATCATCACTCTTCTAAAGTGAAAAGGGTGATGATTTGGTTCATACACATCAAGGTGCAAATTCTTCAATCAAGTTATACACATCAACGTGCAAATTCTTCTAATTAAATGGCAAGTGTATGCACATCAAGGTGCCCAATGACTTCATTTGTATGAACAATATGCACTTCAAGGTGCAAAAGTCCTTTAATGATATTTTCAAACCCAATGCAAACATCAAAGGTCTTGTATGGGTGTAATTGGAGGTTAACTAAGCCTTTGTCATCATAAAAATGGATAAGTGACCGTGTGCCCCGGTCACAGGCTTTTAGCAGCAGTTTTCAGTGAAACAGTGGCAGTTTCCAGTGCAATAGCAGCAGTTATAGTACAATAGCAGCAGTTTCAGTGAAACAGTGGCACTCTTTAACACATCAGCAGCACTTTCAGTGAAATAGCAACAGTTACAGTGCAACAGCGGCACTTTCAGTGCAACAACAACACTTCAGTGCAATAGCAGCAGTTTTCAGGGCAACAGCAGCACTTTCAGTGCAACAGCAGCAGTCACAGTGCAACAGCGGCACTTTCAGTGCAACAGCAGCAGTTACAGTGCAACAGCGGCAGTTTTCAGGCAACAGCAGCACTTTCAGTGCAACAGCAACGGTTACAGTGCAACAGCGGCACTTTCAGTGCAACAGCAGCAGTTACAGTGCAACAGCGGCAGTTTTCAGGGTAACAGCGGCACTTTCAGTGCAATAGCAGCAGTTACAGTGCAACAGCGGCAGTTTTCAGGGCAACAGCAGCACTTTTCAGCAATTTTCAGCGCTTTCATGCATTTTTCACCAAATTCGATCACAAATTAGGGCATTCTAAAATTCCCACAGACGGCGCCAATCTTCTGATCGCGCTTAAAAAATGTAAGCGTGGAAATGAATTACAGAATCAAGGTCCGACATTCACGCACTTTAAGCGTTAAGAAGAATGGGAAAATAATTACAGTTCATCATTAATTTCCCTTTTGTTTACATGGGTTCAAGTGCCTTGACCGCGGGGATGCAGGTTGTTTACATACATTTTGAAAGTTTACAACCCCTCCCTGAAGTCTTAGATGTGATCTCAATTTGGAAAATACAAGAAAATGCACATAAGGTGGAAGAAAATGTGGAAAAGGGGAAAAGATGGGGGGTGACCGTGACCCGCGGTCACTGCCCCATTCCAGTGACCGTGACTCACCCGCGGTCACTCGGGCCTTCCAGTGACCGTGACTCACCTGCGGTCACTGGGGCCTTCCAGTGACCGTGACTCACCCGCGGTCACTGGGGCCTTCCAGTGACCGTGACTCACCCACGGTCACTGGAACCTGTCAGTGACCGGGGGTCACGGTCACTGACAGACAATGGCCTTGTGCCTTCGTTTTTTTTGTGCTGTTCGCGCTGGTTCTTTCTTGGAACTTCTTTCAAGTGTCGGAACTCCATTCTCATGACTTTGGAGCGGTGGACAACCATCAAGAAGATCACTTTTTATCATGGAATCAGGTGAAACCGCTGTAACTCATCATTCGTGCTTACGGACTGCATTTTTGTTTCAAGTCCGAAATGGGCAAATTTGAAGCCGGAGTTGTGTCATTTGAACCTATCATTTTCAAGGAACAAAATGAGGCCTAGAGAGGCTTCTTTCATAACTCTTGTAATGGCTAAGAAGCCCTACGAATGAGAGAAACAGAGGTGACAATGTCATCCTCTCAAAAATTGGCGTCGTACGAACATGGTATGGTCCTTGGCCATTCCACTTCCTTCTCTCCTTCTGAATTTTCTTGCTCACCTCTAAAACTAAGAAAAGAAGGTGGGAATGGTCGTGGAAGTGCTGCTGGAGCTTGTTTCTTGTTGCCTTGGGTGGTGACTTTCTTCAATTTCTTCACTTTTCTTCCTTATGTGTGTGTGTCTTTCTTGTTTCTTCCAAATTCCCCCTTTTTATAGACTCCCAATCAGTTTTGTGTAGTTTTGGGGAGTTAATAGCAGTTGTGGGGAGTTGGATTTCGAAGAGGAGTGGAGGGAAACCACCCAAAATCGTGGGAAACCTCCCTTGAAGGTCCGTGACGGCAGACTGGGCCACGAACGAGGCCCAATTTCAGGTTTTTCGCGTATGTGGCCCATTTTCATTTGTTTTGGGCTCAAACGAAGTCCGATTGCCACCAAACTTGGAGGGATGCTTCTTAACACCATTTTCTACATGTCATAAAAATTTCAGCCCATTTTGACTTCAGGAAGTTGGTCAACTTTTTCATTAATTGGGCCCCGGTCACGGACAAGGCCCACTTTTGGAACATTGCATATGCGGTCTATTTTCCATTGTTTGAGGCCCGAATGATGTCCAATCATCACGAAACTTGGAGAGATATTGCTTGACAGAATCTTAAGTGTTTCATAGAAATTTCAGCTCTGTTTGACCACCTGAACATGGTCAACTCCTTTTGTTTGTGGGCCCCGGTCACTCCCAAGGCCCATTTTTGGAATTTTGCATATGTGGCTTGTTTCCGCTTGTTCGGGGCCCAAACGGTGTCCAATCGCCACGAAACTTGGAGGGATGCTTCTTGACACTATTTTGAGTGTGTCACAGAAGTTTCAGCTCTGTTTGACCACCTGACCATGGTCAACTCCTTTTGTTTGTGGGCCCCCGGTCACTCCCAAGGCCCATTCTTGGAATTTTGCATATGTGGCTTGTTTCCGCCTGTTCGGGGCCCAAACGGTGTCCAATCGCCACGAAAATTGGATGGATACTTCTTGATACTATTTTGAGTGTGTCACAGAAGTTTCAGCTCTGTTTGACCACCTGAACATGGTCAACTCCTTTTGTTCGTGGGCCCCCGGTCACTCCCAAGGCCCATTCTTGGAATTTTGCATATGTGGCTTGTTTCCGCCTGTTCGGGGCCCAAACGGTGTCCAATCGCCACGAAACTTGGATGGATACTTCTTGACACTATTTTGAGTGTGTCACAGAAGTTTCAGCTCTGTTTGACCACCTGAACATGGTCAACTCCTTTTGTTTGTGGGCCCCCGGTCACTCCCAAGGCCCATTCTTGGATTTTTGCATATGTGGCTTGTTTCCGCCTGTTCGGGGCCCAAACGGTGTCCAATCGCCACGAAACTTGGATGGATACTTCTTGACACTATTTTGAGTGTGTCACAGAAGTTTCAGCTCTGTTTGACCACCTGAACATGGTCAACTCCTTTTGTTTGTGGGCCCCCGGTCACTCCCAAGGCCCATTCTTGGATTTTTGCATATGTGGCTTGTTTCCGCCTGTTCGGGGCCCAAACGGTGTCCAATCGCCACGAAACTTGGATGGATACTTCTTGACACTATTTTGAGTGTGTCACAGAAGTTTCAGCTCTGTTTGACCACCTGAACATGGTCAACTCCTTTTGTTTGTGGGCCCCCGGTCACTCCCAAGGCCCATTCTTGGAATTTTGCATATGTGGCTTGTTTCCGCCTGTTCGGGGCCCAAACGGTGTCCAATCGCCACGAAACTTGGATGGATGCTTCTTGACACTATTTTGAGTGTGTCACAGAAGTTTCAGCTCTGTTTGACCACCTGAACATGGTCAACTCCTTTTGTTTGTGGGCCCCCGGTCACTCCCAAGGCCCATTCTTTAAATTTTGCATATGTGGCTTGTTTCCGCCTGTTCGGGGCCCAAACAGTGTCCAATCGCCACGAAACTTGGATGGATACTTCTTGATACTATTTTGAGTGTGTCACAGAAGTTTCAGCTCTGTTTGACCAGCTGAACATGGTCAACTCCTTTTGTTTGTGGGCCCCCGGTCACTCCCAAGGCCCATTCTTGGAATTTTGCATATGTGGCTTGTTTCCGCCTGTTCGGGGCCCAAACGGTGTCCAATCGCCACGAAACTTGGATGGATACTTCTTGACACTATTTTGAGTGTGTCGCAGAAGTTTCAGCTCTGTTTGACCACCTGAACATGGTCAACTCCTTTTGTTTGTGGGCCCCCGGTCACTCCCAAGCCCCATTCTTGGAATTTTACATATGTGGCTTGTTTCCGCCCGTTCGGGGCCCAAACGGTGTCTAATCGCCACGAAACTTGAAGGGATGCTTCTTGACACTATTTTGAGTGTGTCACTGAAGTTTCAGCTCTGTTTGACCACCTGAACATGGTCAACTCCCCAGTTGACTTTTTATGACTGTGGGCCCTTGTTTCAGTTGTTTGAAGCCCAAATGACCCCGGTTTGATTTGAAACTCGGAGGGACTGACGTCAAGAACATCTTGGAGTATTCATCCAAATTTCATGCAGTTTGGATTTGAGGAAGTAGGATTTCGAACAGTAACCTATTCATTGCATGCGTTAGGTCACTATTCACTCCACATTAAGATAGTTAGCCTGTTTTCAATTCGAACGGCCTCCCCTTGACTTGAAACTTTGGAAGAATAACTTGGGGTATTCTTTGAGCATTTGTTCCAAATTTTATTTGTTTTGGCCTTCTGGAAGTAAGATCTTAGCCGATGATCTCCAAATTCAGGATTACTGTCCTCTAAGCTGACATGTAATGAAATTTAGGCCAAACAGAGTCTTTTCATCTTGAAAATTTGCAAAGTATCTTCTGAGCATGACTGAAGCTTCGCGTCTAAATTTCATTAATTTTGGACATCGGGAAGCAGGACTTTGGTCAATGACCCCCTGGCTTGGGGGGATCTGACCTCAGGCTGACATGCTTGTGGCTTTTGAGTTCGATGATGACTGTTCAACCCGAAATTTGAACTTCCTCTGAGAGTTCCAGCTATCTTGATCTTCATGGAATGCCGGTTCTCGCAGTGATTCCCCAGGATCTGCAAATAACCTCTGTAGCTTAAATTAAGCTGAGATGAGGTGTCTTCGCTGTAGTATTTGCAATTTTTGTAGGTCAACAGAACCTAACCTGCTAGCAGGGCAACCCAGGAGCAGAGAAGGTTGCATGTCGAGTTCGGGTTGGGTCGTTCTGACCTGCTCCATGGAGCAAACGGCCAGGCAACTAGATCCAGGTTAGGTCAGGTCGACCTGACCCGTTAGTAATTCAGCCCAGCCAGCATGACTTGCAGGTCCGGGACAGCTTCAGGTCCGGGTCGGGTTGGACTTGACCCGATTCTTCAGAAGCCGAGTAGAACAGCAAGCACTGACATCAGCAATGTCAATAGGCAGGTTTGACCAGATTCAACGGCCGAAATTGTTTCTGCGATATCTTGATCGTCCGATGTCCGATCGGAGATCCGTTTGAGCCTACGGACTCGTTGTAAGGAGATTTACGCGTATGTGGAATAAGATGGGCTGTTCAATGGTCAACATGGATGTTTCACCAATCGGAGTGTAAAAAACTATTTCTGCAATATCGAAGCCATCCAGAGTCGGATTTTAAATTTGTTTCTTCCAGCGTGCTTACGGTGATGAGATCTATGAGGCTGATAAAAGATATTGGCAGTATGATGGGCAGAGAAATGGGGGACTGAAGAAACTAACAGATTCACTATGATAGCAATGGATTCAAACATCATGGGCCAGATTGAAGTGTTTGATAGAGAAACGACTTCAGGGATTGGTAAGGATAGAGTGTTAGACTCCGTGATACAGCAATGATTGAAAAGTGTTACTTGATGTCGTGAATGGTAGATTGCTCCGAGTACTTTAATAGAAAGCTCAGATCTGCGTCGAAGGGATCGGGAAGGAGCAATGTGCCAAAGTAGAAGGAAAAGGCAAAAGAATCAGAATCGGAAGGAGGCAGTGTGTAAGAAAGCTCGGATTCGGTTGACAAGGAATCAATTTTGGTCGCTATAGGTATGGATCGGGTTGTTGATTCATGGAATTGGGATTTAGATTCTTTCTATCATATGTTCACGTAGAGATTGGTTTGATGCAAATAACTATCATTGTTGATGGATCTGTTCTTATGGGGGAGAATGCAGCTGATGAGCATTTGAGATAAGAGTGGTAGAGATCTAGTGTATGATGATGTTATTCAAACCCTAATAGATATGATATATGTTCCAGGTTTACGAAGAAATTGGATTTCTTTATGTGCCTTAGACTTCAAAGGCTGTAAAGGCACTATAGTGGGTGGAGTTATGAAGGTGGAAAAGGGAACATTGGTCATAATGGAGGGTGAGATTGTCAGAAATCTCTACAGGTTGATAGGGGATGCTTTTTCAGGTGGAGTAGTGAAGAAGACATCAAATAATAGGGGAGGAAATATGTGGTTCAGGTGGAGTTAGATGTGGCGAGATCATCAGGAGATGGATTAATAGCTCTTTGATAATATCATCTATTAAAAATCCAGGAAGACCTGAATGAAGATGATTTTCTCGGGAAAAGGTAGTCTTGTTCAGGTCGGAGTAAGCCGGTTTAAGCATCGGGTCATACCTAACCTGTATGTGCTGTGCCCAACCCACCAGAACAGGCTAGAATAGGATAGTTGTAGGTTTGACTAAATGAACACCGGAATGAAGACAGAAGGAACGATTCCCAAGGTACCAGAGAGATTCTGATTCGGGGAGGCCTTTAGTTTTGTCTTGATGGACGTAAGTTAGGTTCATTGTGTTGCAAGGATACATGCATGTGGCAACAAATAGAGAGCACTTCGGAGGTTCAAGACGGTGATGTTGAGGTCAAAGGAGGCAACTGTGGGCAGTCTCAAGTCGGTTTAGACTTGATCGACACTAGATAATCCTGAGATTGTCTGTGCATCCACGCTAGGGGTGCAGGTGCCGCGCTTGGTAGTAGCATGTGCGGAAGCATATCTTTCAGTGAGGTATGTGAAGTGCTAGTTCAACATGTTAAGTGTTGAAGATAGAAGACTGCACCATCAGTGTGTGACGTACCATTCAATAAGGTACATGAAGATATTGCCGGTTTTATCTCCTGATAGCTCAAGTTGGACGGAATCCAAGCCAAGGTGGAGATTATTGGGTTTATGTATTGTATTCTGGTTTAGCCGGATGAGTCAACTAGGTTAGCCAGGGACTAGTTTAAGGTCAAGGGTATTTTGGTAATTGTACCGGGGCTTTCTTGGTGGCCAAGAAAGCGGAAATTATATATGTGTATAGTCTGTATCCCTAGATCTTGCGCTGAAAAGAGGTGAGAGTTCTTTTGCTCGTGGTGTTCTCACACCATGTAAGTGAGACGATGTGAGAGAATGAGAGTCTCGTATGGTTTACTTGTGATAGTGAAGATGATTGTCTCTGTGCCCATGGATGTAGCCCTGTTTGGGTGAACCACGTAAAATCTCTGTCTCTTCTTATATGTGGTTGTTCTTTGTTGATCTTGTGATTAAAATATGTGCACAACTGGTGATGTTAAAATCACAACAAAGAGAAGAATGCCACATTGGTTCACTTCAAAAGAAGACAATGAAGGATTGAAAGGTTATGATGTTTTTATTAAATGCAAAATAGCATACTGATTTTTCTTCAATAATCAGAGAATGCTGTAACTTTTAAAATAAATCACTTCATTTGTATTGACTCACCGCAAACATGAAAAGAGAAAATCCTCTCCATTTATACATAGAAATAACAAGAAAGTTTATTCAAATTCTAAATCAAACTAATCCTGTCTTATCCTTTCGAGATAAGAACCCCTAATATCTCTAACAAATGCTTGAAACCTTTGAATGGATCATAGAAAATCTAGCCTGCATTCTTCTATTTTGTTTAGCTTTCTATCTACTTGTAATTTAAGATCAATATCCACAAGGGCTAGATGGAAGGAAAAGGTACAGCAATTGGCATTGATCTTGGCACAACATATTCCTATGTGGGTATTTGGCTTAGGCAGCACGAAAGGGTAGAAATAATAACTAATGGTCATGGTAACCGAACAACCCCTTCATATGTTGCATTCGCCAACACAAAGCATCTCATTGGAGAGGCCGCATAGAATCAAGCTACAATGAATCCTGTCAATACCCTATTTGGTATGTCATTAGTTTTCTAATTCTTCCGTTATATTACCACATGCATCTATTCTATTGTTTGGTGTGGTTACCTATCAAAGATCCTGCATTTTTTCTAAAATCACATACATTTCATGGACTGAGGTGTAGTCTGAAACCAAAATATGTATGCTAGGGGTGATCCGCTGCTCAATGGTATTCAAGGGTAGTTTGATAATCCATTTGTTAAAACAGGACTATTTTATGTTGCTACCTGACATGGTTAGCTACATATACTGTATTTTTGTTCCAACTTCCACCTTACTTTTCAAGGGTCAGTTGTAGCTAACCCCATGTGGATGGTCATTTAGGGGGTATTACAATATCAATTACATTCATCTAGAATTTCAATTTGATTCTACGATCATAAAATAACAATTGAATCATGAGCATGTAAAATGCACGATGATTCTTTCATCTCTTGGAGGCCCTCCAATAGATGGTTGTGAAATAACGATCGGTCAGTAATTTAGTGTAATATCTACTCTTAGACAATATAAAGAAAGCCCTTCTTATAGAACTATAAATACAAATAAAGTTGCTAATTCTAATTTGACAAGGTGGGTTGGATCATGGATGCCAATTATCTAGTACCTGTCAACTTGATGAACTCTCTGTTTTGAAGCACCTGATTTGTAACATCATCACATTTGTTCCAAAGCCCTTTTCCTTTCCAGAAGAAAAATCTTTATACCTAATTCACTTGTGACTTAGTGGTGTTTACATTTTTTAATCTTTTATTTTTTTTACCTGATGTGAAGCGATTGATAGGCAGGAGATTTGATGATGATTCTGTCCAGAAAGACATTGAGTTTAGCCTTTCAAGGTGACTGCTGGTGCATGCAATAAACCTATTGTAAGATTTGATGGCCCGTGGATTTATTTTAGATCAATCACAATATGGAGACAACATATAATTTAACGTGGAAACTTAAACGGAAAAAACCATAAGAGCATAAGTCTAAAGTGGACAAAATCAATCACTAACTTCCGCGGTACAAGATACACTCACAATCCTATAGTTAATCCATCGATACAAGGTATTATAGTTGTTCTTAATGGATCTCCATAGCCCGTAGTTCCTGAATGCCCTGCTATCAGTGCCTTTCTCTCTACAACGAATAATCTCTATGCTTAAAGAACAATCTTCTACAAAGATATAAAAGCCATAAATCTCCTACGAAGAAGCAGAAACATCAACTCTAAAACTTGAAGCTTTAGCCAATCTCTCATGGAAACACTACATAATCTCTCCAAAGGCAATCTTAATGTAAAGCAAGGAGAGCTGTATGTGTTGTGTTTCTTCTTCGGGTTGAGAAAGAACCCCTTTAAGTAGTTCAAAATTAGTACCTTAGGTTTAGAAACCAAATCCAAGTGAAACAGGCAAGTTTAGCACAAATAGGAAAAAAATTTGTGCAGTTCGTGGGCTTCTGCTGCTTGCTCACTAGAGCGCATACTATGCACATCCAGTTATTTGCTATCCATCTTGTCAGGCTTGAGCGCGTTCTTCATGGGTTTGACACTGATGTCTTTGTCTAGCCTATTTGAGCGCATGAGCATGCTCGCTCAAGAGTGCAATGTCTCTGATTTTCTTCAATTTAGCACTTCTTGCAATGCGTTCAACGGGCTATATTTAAGTATATGAAATACAGATCAATGAACTTAAGTTTTTATCTAATACATGAATTAACCAATGCAAAAGTCTTATACCTATGATCACTATTGACTATATGGGTGAAGAAAAAGAAAGGAAGTTTGCCCCAAAGGAAATCTCTATAGTGGTTCTCTCCAAGATGTGTGAAGTTTCAGAGGCATGAAATCAAGAACACTGTTGTTACTTTTTTGGCTTCCTGTAATGATTCTCGACGGCAGGTCACAAAGGATGCTTGTGTTAATGCTGGGCTCAATTGAAATTTTTAGAATGCCCAAGATTTATTCGAGGCTGTGATTCGATTACTACTTTTATGTAATGGAATATAAAAGCAATTAATTACACAAAAAAGACAACACCAAATTTAACGTGGAAATCCAAATGAAGAAAAACCACGAGTCCAAAGTAGACAAAATTACTCACAAATTTCCACGGTACAAGATATACTCACAACCTTACAGCCAATCCCTCAACACAAGGCGTTGTAGTTGTTCTTGATAGATCTCCACCGCCGCAGTCTCTTGGTGCCCTGCTATTAGTGTCTCGATCTCCACAACGAACAATTCTTTACACTTATAAAACAATTTTCTACTAGGAAGTAGAAGCCACAAATCTAGAAGTTGAAGCCTTTAGTCCAATCTCAATTCAAAACTTGGAAGCTCCATATGTTGTTTTGTGCTAAGGGTTGAGAGAAACCCTTTTTTTATAGCCCATAATTTATGCCTTAAGCTTAGAGACCAATTCCAAGTGAAACATGTAATTCTGGAACAAATAGGAATGGTTTTTGTATAGGTCGGTGTGCTTCTGTGGTTCGTGCCCTCAAGCGCGGTCAAATAGGTGCTTGAGCACTCTTGATTGCCTTCGGCACTCAAGCCCGATCTCAGGCATGCTCTTACATTTTTGACACGTGTTAGTAAACTTTCAAAGGTTATAACTTTGTTGTTTTAGCTTCAATTTGTGCAATCTTGGGCTTTACGGATATCTACTCAAATTGAGCTTTCCAATGGTAGGTAGTTTGCCTATATCCGATGTTTGGTTTGTGAGATATAACTTTTTTAATCCATGTTGTCTTCAGAAAAATATCTTAATTTGCATTATCTTCAATTCATTTTATTTGGTGTGCAACCACAGTCCATTTTAAATGTTTTAAATGTAAAATACAACTCAGCGGACTCAAGTTTTGTCCAACGCATGAATTCGCAAATACAAAATTCCTAACATCAATGTTATACACATTATCAAGGAGTCTATTGCTGCTGCCATTGCCGATGGCCTAAAGCATAATGAGGGTAGCTATGTTATGAAAAATTCGCTCATCTTTGATCTTGGTGCTGGGACCTTCGAAATCTCGCTTGTCAATACAAAACAGGATGAGTTGGAAGTGAGAGCCACAGCGGGAGACAGCCACCTTGGTGGTGAGGATTTTGACACTAATATGGTTAAGCACTTGATTGTTGAATTCAAGAGGCGTCACAGGGAGGACATTAGTGGGAATCCGAGAGCTGTTAGAAGGTTGAGGACATGATGTGAGAGGGCCAAACAAATCCTCTCTTCAACTTATTAGGCCAACATTGATGTCAATTGCTTGTACATGGGAATTGACTTTTAGTTTCTTTCACTCGTGCCAAGTTTGAAGAATTGAACTTATTTCTCTTCAGGAGGTGCATTGAGCTTGTCAATAACTGTTTAATAGAAGCAAAGATGGACAAGAGTTCCATAGATGATGTTGTCATCTATGGTGTTCCTTTCGATCTTCCTCAGCATTGACGAAGCTTGATCTTCCTCTTTGAGATTCTCTTGATCTAAAGCATCTTCTTCAGCATCAATGGAGCTTGATTTGGTTTCTTAATCTTCTTCTTGAAGATCCTCTCGATCTGAAGCGTCTTCTTCTGCATCAATGAAGCATGTTCTTCATCACTCTTGATTTTCCTCTTAAAGATTCTTAAAGTCCTGCATCTGATAAGCAAGCACTCGTCTACTCTTGATCTCTCTTGTAGAGATCCTTTTGATTTGAAGCATCTTCTTCAACGTCAACGAAGCACACTCCCTGTCAGTTGTTGATATTCTTCTAAAAGATTCTTGAAGTTTTGAATTTGATCAGTTCTTGATCATTGTCTTGGGAAGAATTCGGCGTCTCGGGCTTGATTTTCATCAGAAATCTGCTTTTGGATCTTCCTCGGCATCAATCTATTGCGAGATACTCTTCATCTACGCCTTCTTTTGTTCTCTGTCTTTTTGGTTGAAATCAACGTACAGCAGCTAATTTTGCCTTCAATAATGAGGAAATTTTCAACAAATCTACTAAGTTTTCCTTTCATCTAAGCCACTCACCTTTTCTATATGTTCTTCATCTAAATGGCATCTTCTTCTTCACACCTCTCTTTCACTTCGGCTCCAACCTTTTTGATCTCTGACATTGGGAGTCTCATCTCAATCAAGTTAGAAAATAAGAATTATCTCTTGTGGAAATCTCAGTTTCTTCCTATCTTGAGAGCACATGGGCTGACTGGTTTCATAAAAGGATCCTCATCTCCGCCTTCACAGTTTCTGTGCGACAAAGAAGAAAAACTGACCATGGATGTGAATCCAGATTACATAACTTGGTTCCAACAAGATCAAAATGTGTTGTGTTGGCTTAATACCACACTTTCTGAAAGCATAACATCCTAGCCCATGTAGTTGGGCTTCATGATAGATCCGGATGAGGAGACTCCGTCACGTGGCCGGAGATCTATGTGTGTTCCAGTGATGGGGAGCTCCGTGGATCTCTTCGTCTCTTGTCTTTCCTACGGTAATGGAGAGAATAATAATAATCCAAGCCCTATGGCTCCTTTATCCTTATATAGACAAGTTCCAAAGAGTCACACTTACTAGAGACATCTTCCACCAAAAACCCACATTCACTGATCCTATTGGGAGTCTTATTATGGAGCCCAGATCAAGTCTTACACTAAAGTGGGATTGTAGTCTTAGTTAAAACTGCAGTCTTGACATCCATTTGATATAGCTCTAAGTTAAAATGAGCTACAAAAGCATAACAATTCTGAATGACATTTTTGAAAGTTTTCTTTTTTTAAACTGCAGCCACATTAAAAGCAATACATTTCTTATAACTTCTTGAAGATCAATTCCTGTCTAACAAATGTAAATAGCAAAAAGAAAAAAAATTGTTCTTGACAAATAGGCCCTTAGCAAAAGTGTTAATATCTACTTAGGACATGACTTCAACGAACCTGGTGGTTACATCAACATCTAAGCAAAAGTGTCTAACTGCACTTCACTAGATTAAGGGCATCACTCAATTTAACATGACATCCAAATGCCCAATGGGTAAGTATAAACCATGATATTGGAATCAATTAACAATTTAAATTGATTCACAGTTGTCGGCCTCGAGTAGGCTTTTTTGTTTTTTTAACTTAGGGTATCTCTCGCTAGCCTAGCTTTCAAACCTTTGGCCTCTGTTCTAAAGGTTACCTGATTTTGATGAGTAATGATTATTTCCCACGGGGTACATACATGACCGCAGACATAGTACCTAGATAATGCAAGAGGTGGGAGTCAAACTTGAAACCTTGGTCAGCAAACCCAAGGCTCACATTTGTTGGCCTTGAATCGGATTTCGAATACGAGTCACGTTAGACACACTCTCCATTTCACAACTCATCTCATGACTGTCTTATATGGCATACTCCCAAATCCATACCCACTGTAACCAACGTTATTAAGTATACTTTATTTTTACATAATATCTGATATTATAGTATTTTTATTTTAAATTAGCTTCTACTTGGACAAAATCCAGATTCATATGAGGAACCATACTGTATAATCGGATTTGGATCTCATGATGTAGCATACAATATCCATTTTAGATTTTGATCCAGGTTTTCCTTTCAAATCTGGATCCCACTCTCCTTTGATTCAACAAAAAACTAGTCCCTCTCTACTATTTTACCCACTTACAGTGTGATTAAGAATTCTTTTTTAAGCACTTACATGTGATTAATTAATTAAGACTTTTGATAAGACTTCTTTCTTGATCAAGCCATTTCTAGTGTGATTAAAGTGGAAGGAATTGGTCACCGCTACTAAGTAGTGATAAAAAATGTTGTCCCGTATCTTGTCCAAATTGTATTCCAACCTGAATAGAATTACTTGTAAGGACCTGGATTATTGCTGAACTTGCCCGATGGCCAAGAGTGGGAAGGAAAGGGCGACCACCAAGGTTCAAACCCTGTGGGCGCTATAGGAGCAGGTACCTTGTCCACCAGGACAACCCTATATTCAATGCCAATATGGATATGCCATCAAGTACTCAAGTTCCTAAGTTTGAAGTCCATGGAACCAAACTTGGACAATAATTAAAAGAGGC
Source organism: Sextonia rubra (assembly GCA_037013555.1). Lineage (NCBI taxonomy): Eukaryota > Viridiplantae > Streptophyta > Magnoliopsida > Laurales > Lauraceae > Sextonia > Sextonia rubra. The sequence goes on from JASUAD010000001.1 coordinate 133,294,499, forward strand.
CCAAATGTTGGATTTATACCAAGGATTGTTTTTTTCTTAATTTGGATCCTTGGGGAATTTGGAGACCATTTTCATCAAGAAATGCTAGTAGGGAATTAGCTGAATTCGATCTGTAGACGTGAAAATTGGCATGATTTCCAAGTCTATGATGCTGTGCAAAAGGGACTATGTCCATGAAGAACGCCTTTCCTTTCTTCCTTGTAACCCATGATTAGGGTTAGGGTTAAGGTTACTTCTTAATCCTTCAATATAAATTTTTAAGTTAGCACCGGTATAATATTACCAAAATACCTCTAAATCCTAAACATGCTTTCCTAACTCTCTCAAACACCATGTTTTTTTTAGTAGAATTCACGGAACTCATGTCTATAGAATTTATAAATTCTCCGAAAACTGTGCTATGGGGTAGAATTCCTAAAACACTCTATGATGGAAGGTTTGTAAATACTAAAGAGGCTGAAATTCTCGCAACTCCAAAAGTCATTTGAAAATTTTTAGGTAATTAGAACTTGGAATTCTAGAAAAAAAAGGAACGCAGTTGTGAATGCTATGGGGAGAAGTAATTACATCCCGTCTATGAATTTCCAATATTTAAACTTGTTTCTTTAGAAGAATTCCTATTAGGAATTTTTTTGACGGTAGAAATAATTAACAGTGACATGATGGCTGTCCCCTTAGTGTAACCGCTCAAAGCCATGTTTCTTTTGATGGAGATATTCCAACCCTTCCAACGCCCAATTGAAAAGGTCATAAATAGCGTTTGGAATTTTTTGAATACTAGCATTTTAAATTCTAGATGGAAGGTGGGATTTCGGATTCCTGCATGGGGCAATATTAAAAATTTTAGCATTCCAAAATTCTCAAGGAACAGACTACAGGCCTACACCGATCAACCTAGAATCCCAAACAATTAACAAATTGTGAGTTAACTATTGAATAAATTAGGCTAAGTTAGAATATCTAGCTAGTCAAGCTTTGGAAATGGGCCATTTCATGTATTTTTCTGTCCAGGAAACAAACAGCCCAAGCCCAGCCAACATGGTATGAAATTCAGCTAAAATCTTGAAAGCAGGCAATATTTAGGTTGGCACGGGTTTCTCTAGCTCAGTAGCCCGGTTGCAATTGTACTCATACCAATCAATATATATATATATATATATTTATATGAAGAGTGCTAAATAGTGCCCAGGTGTTTTTAAAAGTAAAAATGCATTTTTTTGTAATGAATAAGAGATTAAAAAGATGAAGAAGCAATTAATATTATTTTTAAAAAAGAGAAAAAGTAAGATAGAAAGAAGGTAGAAACGCCTCTTTTTAAATGTAGCATTCCTATGAATTATATATATGTATATGAGATCTATGCTCTTTGTTGGTTTGGACCCAACTGTGAATGGCGTCATCTGTAGATTAAAATCATCACATGGTCTATTCGTAAACTTTCTACAAATCTATGTCCAACTAAAATTTACCACCAAATGAACCATGTGAGCTGTATAAAACCTTGAAAAATGTCTATTATTTTCTAGGTTTTTTTCCCTCTCATACATATTTACTCACACACTCACGTATACTATAAATGTCCCTCACCACAATAGAACCAATGGTCATGGAACTAATATGGTTGATTTACCTGCAAATAGTGGTGGACCTAGGCTTTAGCACGAGGGCGCGTGGTACCCACGTGACTCAAGCAATGTATAAATTAGACATTAAAAAAATTCTATTTAAGTATTTGATTTCTTCACTCTGCCATTGCCTACACCACCTAGATGAAAATCCTAGATCCGCCATTGCTTGTGAACATTCCTATAGGTGAAAATTTTGAATGATTGATATATCAATTTAGATGTAGGACTTTTGACGGTAAAGATTCATCTCATGTGACTGACATCTACCATTGAATTTTGATTCACTTTTTGCATTGCTAATGGATATATGTTTCTCACTATTTTCAAAATTTTCCATAAGCTTTAAAAAAAAGAAAAAAGAAAAAAAAAATCAAGTTGATGTATTGAAAATATTTCCAATCCTTGTTCTCAAAATATCCTGCACTTCCACTCGCTTTCTTTTGTGAGCCCTCTAGGTTGATATTCAATATGGCAAACCTATGATTTTCGTTTGGGTGATGTAGACATTGATAAAGTAAAGCAGTTAAATGTTAAAATAAAAATTTTTAAGGTTTAATTTTTACAATTTCTCCACACTCACGTGAAGATACTCGGGTCTGCCCCTGATATTGGATGATGGTTTGGCCAGACGACCAGCTCAAAATAGTATCCGAATTCCACCAGAAAACCAAAGTTGCATTTTGGCCTATGTTTTTGAATGTGTAATCCAGAATTCTTGCTTCTTTCTTCTAATTTTTAAGGTAAGCATGCACCCACATGAAAACTCATAAAGTTCCTCGTCGGTAGGGTATTAATCCTGGTGGTGTTTTTGTGGAAGGGAGGTGTCTTAGCAATTGAGCTACGAGTGGTTGGTCTACAATTTACAAATCGGGTCATTTTCTCATATTTGGGTTCGCCTACAATTTGGGTTGGGCTCCAAGAATGGGCTAATACCCACCCTACCTGGCCAAGCAAACAAATGAAAGTGATTGAAGTTATAGGACGTGGTGTATCGAATGCCAGACAGAAACCACACCATCACCAATTCACACATTCCTCCCTTCATTAATTATTCTGAACTAATATCATTACGTAGGTTCAATCCCATCCACCACTTCCACCTTCCATCCTCTCCACTTCAAGTGGCTAAGCTTCTTCCGTTCCCTCCTTAAAAACATAACAAGATTAACATAACCCGGATACAACTCGATCCGATTCGATTCGATTCCATTCTACTCCCCACAGCCACAAACACAAACACAAACACAAACACACTCACCCTGCTCATGGATGTTTACTCATGGATACTCAACCTTCCGAGTCCCACCGACTGGCCCGAGTCTGAATCGCAACTCGCTCTCCAACTCGCTAGATCCAAAGAGAAGTCCGTTCTCCTCAAGGCCGAGCGAACTTCAGGCTCCAACACCGAGGCTCTAGTCACCTTCTCCATATCTCTACATGGCTTCCTCGTCCACACCTCTGCGAACCCCAACAAGACTCTTTGGGTCTCTAACCCATGCCAACTCGCTTCAACTCAGAACCCGGTTTCACACACACTGCTCCACCAACTCATCCAGGAAACCATCGCTCGCGCACCCACCGTTCAAGGTAGCATGATCGCTCCATTCGAGCTCGACCCACAATCCATCTCTCGAGCCTTCGGCTCGAGCCCGCCCGAGCCGGCTTTCTCTCGCTTCTTCAATCTCGTCTTCCTCTGCAGGCTCTTCTGGCTCTGCGTCAGTGACGCTCCAGCTGAAGCCGGCTTGCTCTTCTTCCGAGCCATAGCGAAAAATTTACACACGTATCTTGACTGTAAGCCGGCTATGTCGGCTTTCCTGGCCTCGGTCGGAGCCGAAGGCGAGCTGCTTTTCATGCGCGCGCTCGGGTACATGTTAGCAAAGTGGTTCATTTTAAGGGAGGTCGGTGACGTGTCACCCTCTCCTGTTACGGATAACCGCCATCTCGGCTTCTCCTACGCGCGTGATTCTCACGGGCTCTGGGTTTTGAAAGGCTACGCGCCAGTTGCAGCGATGAGCCCTTCAGGACTCAACGGTCAACGCGACTGTAACGGAGTTTTCGACGCGAAGGAGTGCGTGCTAAAGTACGCCCTGGCGCATCAGCAGCTTGAAGCCATTATCCAGTTGGAGTACTCGGCCACTTCCCACGCGGATTTTGTTCGGGTCGGCGTACGATTGGATAACGTTCGCATCCACGTCAGGAGCCTTGGGTTTGGTGGTCCTGAGGAACATGAGCAAGCGTACGCGCACGAGCGGTATCAGCCAACTCGGGTTCGGGTGTGGGTTGGTCCGGTTCCCGGATCCTCCTGCCCCGCTTCTCTTACACTGGGCCGGTCCACGGATAATCCAGAGACAGGGATGGAGACACGTACGCATGTGAAGGGTAGTTTCAGTAAGTCAAAGTCTTCTAAGGCAAAGGCAATGGTTAGATCAAGCACACGTGTCAGAAGAAGAGATTGGAGGTGGGAGCAGGATGCCGATGGGAATACTGTGATTTTCGACGGGATTTTGTCCAATTATGAGAGTGGGGCCAAGGTGGCCACGTGGCAGCTGAGGACTGGTTCTGATGGGAAGGTGGGTCCAAGGGGTGGGGTTCAAAGGAGGTGCTGGAATGGAGGGTTGGTGTTTGCGGGAGATGAGTATGGAGAAGAAGTGAGTTGGAGAATGGGGAGGGAAGAGGTGACGAGGGAAATGGACGGTGGAGATTTGTTGACGTGGAGGTTGGGAGGGAAGATTTGGTTGAGTTATTGGCCCTGTGATTTTGAGACGAGTTATTTTAAGACGAGGAGTGTTGAGTGGTGTGAGGAGGCTAAGTTGCCTTTAGTTTGTGGTGAATAGGGATGATGATGTTTCTGCATATTAGAATGTTAGTGAAATATATCATATGCAATGAATGATATCAATGGGTAACTCAGGGCTTGTTTGGTCTCTGCAGTCTTTCCACACATCCAAAAAATGGCCATTTACAGAATAGCCATTAAACAGCTAAAATATGTGGCGATGCAAGGATCTAATTTAAATAAGCTTTTTTAAATCAATAGTTGAAAGTTCTTCATAGATTTCTCAAAATCCGCAACACATCAAGCTTTGAAATATAACCTTATAGCCTTTTAAAAAAATCTAACAATTTGAATTTTGTGTTTGAAGCGTATAGAATTTATAAAATAATATCAAATTACTCACCTTTTTCTGTAAATATCTCGAGATTGGTGCTGATCTAATTACTAAAATCTCATCTCATAGATGTATTTGACCTTATAAACATTTTCCAATGGTTTTTATCATGATTGATTGTTCCAAAAATACAAAAACGAGAGTACCTATAAACCAATCCAAAATTGAGCTCATTCCATTAATGATTGTTATTTATTCAAAAAAATTTTCAAGATCCAAAAGGTATCAAGCGTTGAAATTAACTCCTTAATTATGTTCAATTTTCGAAGGAGATCTGACGGTCCATAAAATTTAGAAAATAATATCAAACGGTCATTATTCTTTTGCAAATATGTTAAGATTGGTGATGATCTAATGATAAAAATGTGGCCCCAATATCCTATAGCTGTGTTTGATTTTGTGAACATTTCCAATGGTTTAGATCTTGATTTACCCTTTTAAATTTAAAAAAATATAAAATGGATTGGGCATTGTAAATGCCTAATAAGTATACTAGAACCTTGTTTTTTCATTTTCTCTATTTTCCAACTGTCATGAGAAAACGGCTAAAAAAAAATTATAGAGGCATTGCCTCAACTTCTTTAAAGTATAGAGGGTGGAAAGGGATGCCATAATTTACAAACTACTGTCCATTTTAAAGAAATAGAGGAGTAAAGGCTGAAAATAGAAATGCCAAATAGGTACCTACTACATTACATGTGAATGCATATGATAAATATAAAATTAGTATCATCATCAAATTATTTTCAGCATATTAAAAATTAATTATTTTAGCCACACACACACACACACACACAAAAAGGAATTATAAGAGGTCATTTGATACTTTTTAGATGGTTGAAATCTTGAAAATCTATTTTAAAAAATATGACATTTTCAAATGTCAAGACCAGTTATCACATCATATCCATGAATTTCTAATGCACTAAATTCTTGTCATAAATTTTATTAAAGAAATAGGTTGTTAGGATTCATGTGAGTTGATGTGATTCATGTCTTATTGTGTATTTGCATTAGTATAGGACATCAACTTTGTCTTTTACCATTGTCCTTAGGCTCCTTCCTTGAATGTCAAGAACAAAAAAATGATGAATGAAAAATATATTTTCTTGGGTTGAACATGGAGGAGGAGCTTCCTAAGGATATGTGAGATAGCTTCCAAGTGGTGGTTATATTAGGGGAGAGCTACCATTTTAATTAGCATAAAAGCCTCGAAAGAAGGTTCCTGAGAGGTAGTTTAGTTGGCTTAGAACCATGGTTTGCTCCCAAAGGTTAATATCACACCCCGAAATCCGAGGTCCTTGAGACGCTCAAATCACGAGGCACAACGGGTCCACAAAACTAAAGCAAAACAAAATCTTTATTAATGAATCTCATTATACAACAGTCACACGATCAAATAATTCTTATACATGCCACTAATGTCTAAATAAAATTCTCGCAATTCATTCCTCAATCCCAGTCCCGCATGCAAGTTAAGTATCCTCCATGTCCGGCTTAATTGCAAAATCCGAGGAAAAACAAAGGGGGGTGAATACAACTCTGCGAGTAGACCCACTATGAAATCATAACAAACGGGAAACAATCAAGGTAGCAAATTTATGAGCCACGATTTTAAACAAATTGTCAAGGAACGTAATAATCTCAAAAGTTATAACGTTGATAGCAAGATCAGATCAAACATAAATTTACAAAATCGGATTTTAGCAGAATTTACACAAGATGGAGGAAATGTGCAAAATAATCCAACAATTAATTAAAACTTCACAAATTGGGAGCAACATCCTAAAACCAAACTGATATAAGACATCTCTGCAGTAAACAAAATAACAAAGTGTGCTCGCCAGAGTTAAGACTGCGCCAAGCACAACGTACCCGCTAGGTACAAGTCATTTCATATCCAAAGTGACACGAAACCTGAGATTTCGGAAATCTTCGAAACAAAGTGGGCTAGCTGCAAACTAGAAATATCGCATAAAGGGGTCCCAGTCCCAATGTCATACCCAAAAGGGGCTAAAATTCGCGTGTGAGAGTCCCCACGGTATGTTTCTCATACTTTAGAGAATGCCTTGAGGTCAAAGATGTACGAGCAACAAAATTCAATAATTTATGAATTTTCAATTTATAAGCAAAGGTCGGTTGGAAACTGTCACAACCCGAGCCCAGGGACCGGGGGTCAGAGAAAGTCTAACCAATGACACACGTACTCCCGTGCATGCACACCTAGACCCCGTCCAAGCATACACACACAAGGGATCATTCACACGTGCAAACAACTGTACGCGGAAGCTGTACGTATCAAGGCATACCACAATATACCAAAAGACATAGGAGATTACAAACGATCATAAACTGATAACAATAACAATAACAAAATACAGGAACGTATGTAACGGAAGAGGGCTCCCAAAAATCAAAATACAATATACAGGTATCACTCGAAGCCCTTAGTGCAATTACAGAAAAATCCCCTCAATAGACTCCAACACAAGGAATGGGGAAAACCAGAATGATGCAAACCGTACTCTGGAGGATGGATCAAGTCCACTCCTCTAGGCCGGAGGGGGCCTCGCGAGCCTCTCCTGCAGTCGGGTCGACCGACGCAGGATCGGAAGAGGGATCTGAGCCTGCAACACACAAGACAAACACATAAGTACGACGACTTAGCAAAGTATAAGCCAACAAGAAGATAACACGAATTGTGTCTAAAACTGAAGAATACCGAACAATAGTCATAATGCAATATCCACAGAAATTTTGTCTGTATACTAAACAATTATGCAATGAATAAGCATGCTATCAGAATCATGAACAGGTAACAATCAAGTGGCTACTACATTGGCCATTTTCTCCCTTACGAGAGCAATCAGGATGAGAACACCAGCGACCGGGCCAGGGTACGCATGGGTCTCTAGTTCCCGGGGTCCGGAGTCCCAGGACAATCACACTCTGCAGAGGCAAACACTTAAACTAAACCAAAGTTAACCCCGTCGGGTATCCTAAGGCTGAGGCTCAGTAGTGCCAAGACCAATCACAATCAATCGAATGATGCACCTCAATCAATCAATCATATCATATCACTTATCACTTACAGATCTCACATATCATGCTGAACAAACAATAGGAAGTGCATCGCATATACTGATACTGAATGTACATAAGCAATTACAGGAAGTGCTGACAATGAGTATCAATCACAATCACTGACTCATAACTGATGCAAGTACTCCAATAGAACAATGATAACACTGATACCAATATAACAATAGAATGGTTCCGCCCGGGCTTCGCTCTGGGGTTGCTGCATGTCCCACAGAATCGAGAGGTCCAGCGCAGAACACATAAGAGGGCATAACCGTAATCAATATGCTGTACACATCACGATACCTTTACAAATCAAGGTCAATTACAAGCCAATCCTATACTAATTATCCAGTGTCTCTAACCGTGCATGTTGATGTAGTTTTAAGTTGTCCGATGCACTATTGTCTAGTGTTGCAGTGTCAGGAGTGTGCACCGAAGTCCCTTAAACCAACACCCATGGGGAGGTGCTAAACAGCTGGATACAAGCATGAATGATTCACAGCCCTTGAGATCATTCATGCCATTCAAACATTCCATTGGGCATGTCCAGGTTCGCTACATTCTAACATGAAAGTCATATACGGTCTTTTACTTAAACCTAGTCCCTTTTCATTCAATTCTCAGGGTCTCACGGTGCAGCCGTAGGTAACCTTACGGCTTAGCCGTGGCATCTTACGGCTTAGCCGTAATATGCACTGCGGCTGAGCTGAGGTTCCCCAAATATCCCTTCGGATTTACGGCTTAACCGTATTTTTCTCTACGGCTCAGCCGTATCTTGGTCCACGGCTTAGCCGTAAGACAATGTACGGCTTAGATCAGGCTGGGCCGTAGAAGAATGTCAAATTGCCAACATCCAGTTATTTTCAGCTAACAGTCTGTACTGTTCTACGGTTTGGTTTACGGTTGGGTCTCGGCTTAGCCGTAAGCCATTTTACGGCTTAGCCGTAGCACATTTCACGGCTTAGCCGTGAGTGCACGGACTCATTTTCCCTGAACTTGTTACAGTCATACAGAAACTGAATGAAACGACTGAAAACAGCAATATTACAGCAAAACAAACTCAATGGGGCTGTCTAACACTGAGAAACACAATGAAGCATAATAACACAACAATCAAATCACTATCAATCGGTGTTCATACATCTTGGGCTTATACTTGCCTCACAAATGGAATCACTTCGTGGTTTGGCTCAGTCCGCTGGAATCACACGCACAAACGAGCTCCTTTCTTCCTCCCTCAAGCAGAGAAACAGAAATGGAGAAGGAGAGAAAGAGAGCTGTCGAGAGAGAGACGAACTGGAGCGTGAGAGAGAGTGAGCTGAGAGACGATCGAGAGAAATGGGAGTGGTTGGGGGATATTTATACTTAATTTGAGTCGAAATTACATTTAAGGCCAAATAGCTTATGCAAATATCAGTTTGAGTCAAATGACAGTCCAACGAGAGCAAACGAACTCATTCGGATTCAAGACAGTTACGACAAACGACAAGCTCAACGAAATACACGCGCTAACGTCAAAATGACGCAAAACTGACAAGGTCAATCAAAAGCCAAAATTACGAAAAAGGGCTCGATCTACTTAGACCAAGTCAAACTCAACTCAACGATCTCTCTACGAGTCAAAACCAAAGGAAAACCAAAGCAAAACACTCTTAGCGATAAAAACACACGCAATTACACACTAAACCGGATCAACTCGGGTCGGAGTGTTACATCCTCCCCCACTTGGACATCATTCCGTCCTCGGAATGAACGCGTACCTGAGCAAACAGATAAGGATACTGACGCGCCATCTGATCTTCTAATTCCCACGTGGCTTCATCAGGTCCATGATGTTCCCAAAGTACCTTGACCCATCGAATAGTCCTCGTACGCAAGAGCTGTTCTCTGGTCCCAACAATACGGAGCGGATGCTCAACGTAGGACGCATTAGGTTGCATCTGAACGTCATCGTATCGAATCACGTGCGTCGGGTCTCGAACATACTTGCGAAGCATTGACACATGAAAAACATCGTGTACTCCAGAAAACTCCACGGGTAGAATCAATCTGTACGCTAGATCGCCAATCCGGCTCTTGATCTCAAATGGACCCACATACCTTGGCGCTAACTTGCCTTTTTGACCGAACCGTACTGTACCTTTCATCGGTGAGACCTTCAAGAATACCCAATCTCCAACCTGAAATACTAAAGTTCTTCTTCTCGTATCTGCATAGCTCTTCTGTCTCGATCGGGCAATCTTCAAATTGTCAATAACTCTCTGAACTTTCTCTGTAGTCTCAGCAATGATCGTCGGTCCGTGGAAACTCCTTGTTCCAACTTCTTCCCAGCAAACAGGACTTCTACATTTCCGTCCATACAGAGCTTCATAGGGTGCCATTCCAATACTCTCGTGGAAACTATTGTTATACGCAAACTCGCACAACGAAAGATGCAGATCCCATTCTTTCTCGAAATTCAGCACACTGGCCCGTAACATGTCCTCGAGCGTCTGAATAGTTCGTTCTGACTGTCCATCAGTCTGCGGGTGATACGCCGTACTGAAGCTCAACTTCGAACTGCTGGTCTTTAATCCGCTGAATGATATCTGGCTGAAAGCTCACTGTACTGGCAAGTGTCAAACCGTTCTCCACCAATTGTAGTTCCACTGGCTGAGCATGCCTCACAAAATAAAGGCTGTCCAAAGCCTGAAGAATCTCCGACTTCCTACTCAAGGCATCTGCAACAACATTGCCTTTCCCTGGATGATACTTGATGGGGAAATCAAAATCCTTAATCAACTCAAGCCACCTTCGCTGTCGCATATTCAACTCGGACTGCGTGAAGAGGTACTGTAGACTCTGATGATCTGAATGCACTTCAAATGTCACGCCATATAAATAGTGTCTCCACATCTTCAACGCAAAAACGATGGCTGCCAACTCTAAATCATGCGTAGCATAGTTCTTCTCGTGCTCCCGAAGTTGTCTCGAGCCATAGGCAATCACTTTGCCATGTTGCATCAAAACACATCCCAAACCGACTCGAGAAGCATCAGAGTAAATCATGAATCCTTCATGCCCATCTGGTAACGTCAAGACTGGAGCCGTAGTAAGCTTCTCCTTCAACATCCGGAAATGGCACTCGCATTCGTCCGTCCACAGAAATGGAACACTCTTCCTGGTCAATCGAGTCAATGGTGCAGAAATCTTGGCAAAATCTTGAATAAAGCGACGATAATATCCAGCTAATCCAAGAAAACTCCGTATCTCCGTCACAGTCTTTGGGCTGGGCCAATTCATCACTGCTTCAACTTTCGTCTGATCCACTGCCAACCCATCTCGTGAAATGGTATGACCAAGAAAAGCTACCTGCTCGAGCCAAAAATCACACTTCGACAGCTTAGCATATAAGCGATGCTCTTTCAACAACTGCAAGGCTCGACGTAGATGTTCCTCATGCTCCTCTGGGGTCTTCGAATACACCAAAATGTCATCAATAAAGACCACTACAAAACGATCCAGAAAAGGAGCGAAGATCCTGTTCATCAAAGCCATGAAGGCAGCAGGTGCATTGGTTAATCCAAATGGCATCACGAGGAACTCAAAATGTCCGTACCGTGTCCTGAAAGCAGTCTTCGCAATATCGTCTTCCTTCACCCGGAGTTGATGATACCCCGATCTCAGATCAATCTTGGAAAAATAAGCAGCACCTTGAAGTTGGTCAAACAACTCATCAATACGCGGCAATGGATATTTGTTCTTGATCGTGACTTTGTTCAACCGCCGGTAATCTATGCACATCCGTAAGGTACCGTCCTTCTTCTTCACAAACAGCACTGGCGCTCCCCACGGTGACACACTCGGCCGTACGAAACCTTTCTCCAAAAGATCTTGCAATTGCGTCTTCAATTCGAGTAACTCAGCAGGGGCCATACGATAAGGAGCTAAACTAATGGGTGCTGTACCGGGCACTAGGTCGATCGCAAACTCTACATCTCGGACAGGGGGTAACTCGGGTACTTCCTCCGGAAATACATCCGGGAACTCACGTACTACCGGAATCTCACCCAACTGCTTCACCTCCTTCTTCTCCGAGACAAAAGCTAGAAATCCTGCACAACCTCTGCGTATCAAACGATCCGCCTTGCATGCGGAGATGACACGCCTCGGGCATCTCTCCTGATTGCCCTCGAAACGAAACCCCTTCGCAAAATCGAAGTAAATCGACCTGTTGTAACAGTTAACACAGGCACGATACCGCGCTAGCCAGTCCATTCCAAGGATCACATCGAAATCCAACATGGACAACAAAATCAAATCAACTGGCAGCTGGCGACCTTCAATCACCACGTCGCACTGAGGGTAGTATACACTACACTCCACTCTCTTGCCCACAGGAGTGGACACCACTAGCAAATAGGGTAGCGGTCGAGGGGGTTGCGGTAACTGTTCCGCAAAACGAGGGGCAACATACGAACGCGTAGATCCCGAATCAAAAAGTGTATGTGCTTCAGCTCGGGCAATGAGAACTTTACCTTCCACCACTTTCGCATCTTCTGCATGATCATGGGAGGCTGCATACACACGAGCAGTCTGACGCTGGGGCTTCTGGCTCTGGCGAGACGGATGGGGGCTGTTCGAAGCTGCTGAACTGAGAGATTTGGATGACCCCATAGATCTGGACGACTGGAAGGTCCTAGTCTTCGGGCACTGAGCTATCTTATGCTCCATCGATCCGCAACTCAAACAAGCTCCGGACTTCTTCCAACACTTCTCCGTCGGATGTCCAAATCCACAAAACTCGCATCTGCTCCCGGAGAAACTCGAAGTGCCTTGCTTCCCTTTCCATTTCTTTTGACTCTGTCCCCTGGAACTCACTGGTGCACTCCTCTTAAAATCCATGGCTCTCTCTGCTAGGTGGTTGGCTTCTGCAGCGTGTGCTCTGTCGACCGCATCATCAAAAGTAGCTGGTCTCTGAAAGGCAGTCACAAAATTCGCATATCTCGGATGTAGACCAGAAATAAAACGATTCACCTTCTTCTCCTCGGTATTGATCATGTCCTCAGCAAAATGGGACAACTGGGTAAAGCGGTGAATGTACTCTGCAACGGTCAGCTGCTGCTGCTGTAAGGCCAGAAACTCAACCTCCTTCACGCGTCGAACATGAGCAGGAATGAACTTCCTTCTGAACTGTTTCTGGAACGTCTCCCACACTGTTTCACTCGGCAAGGTCAGATAGGCTGCACTAACACTCTTCCACCAGGTCTTAGCCATCTCTCGAAACATCGAGGCCGTAAGCATAACCTTCTGCCGGTCGTCACAGACGATGGTAGAGAAGAGATCTCCAGTATGCTCTAGCCACTGATCAGCTTTCAACGCATCTTCATTGCCATAGAACTCTGTGGCTCCACGTTTCCTGAATTTGTCGTATAACGCATTTGGATCGCTCTCCTTAGGTTGGATAACCACTTGCTGCTCTGCAGGCCGAACTGGCGTTTGGCTCTGTCGGTCTACGATTGAAACGACCTGCGCTTGCAAAGAATGAATCGCCTGTAGCATAGTCAAGAAGCGCTCGTCGAAATTCACGAGGGGCTGTGGAGCGGCTGACCCACTCTCGTTATCTCCCTGATCATTGTTGTTGTGTGTTCCAGATCCCGATGCCATAGCCTGCAAAACACAAAAGTCAATCTGCTATCACACTCGGTAACTCACACAGACTCACAAGACAAAGGGACCCAACACAACAGTCCAAAACTGGACTACGAAATCTCACCACGTCCTATATGCCTACATGCTTACACACTAAGATAGAGACAATGCCCTGAGAGACAAAGCTCTGAGAGACAATGCTCTGATACCATACAATACGTATGTCACAACCCGAGCCCAGGGACCGGGGGTCAGAGAAAGTCTAACCAATGACACACGTACTCCCGTGCATGCACACCTAGACCCCGTCCAAGCATACACACACAAGGGATCATTCACACGTGCAAACAACTGTACGCGGAAGCTGTACGTATCAAGGCATACCACAATATACCAAAAGACATAGGAGATTACAAACGATCATAAACTGATAACAATAACAATAACAAAATACAGGAACGTATGTAACGGAAGAGGGCTCCCAAAAATCAAAATACAATATACAGGTATCACTCGAAGCCCTTAGTGCAATTACAGAAAAATCCCCTCAATAGACTCCAACACAAGGAATGGGGAAAACCAGAATGATGCAAACCGTACTCTGGAGGATGGATCAAGTCCACTCCTCTAGGCCGGAGGGGGCCTCGCGAGCCTCTCCTGCAGTCGGGTCGACCGACGCAGGATCGGAAGAGGGATCTGAGCCTGCAACACACAAGACAAACACATAAGTACGACGACTTAGCAAAGTATAAGCCAACAAGAAGATAACACGAATTGTGTCTAAAACTGAAGAATACCGAACAATAGTCATAATGCAATATCCACAGAAATTTTGTCTGTATACTAAACAATTATGCAATGAATAAGCATGCTATCAGAATCATGAACAGGTAACAATCAAGTGGCTACTACATTGGCCATTTTCTCCCTTACGAGAGCAATCAGGATGAGAACACCAGCGACCGGGCCAGGGTACGCATGGGTCTCTAGTTCCCGGGGTCCGGAGTCCCAGGACAATCACACTCTGCAGAGGCAAACACTTAAACTAAACCAAAGTTAACCCCGTCGGGTATCCTAAGGCTGAGGCTCAGTAGTGCCAAGACCAATCACAATCAATCGAATGATGCACCTCAATCAATCAATCATATCATATCACTTATCACTTACAGATCTCACATATCATGCTGAACAAACAATAGGAAGTGCATCGCATATACTGATACTGAATGTACATAAGCAATTACAGGAAGTGCTGACAATGAGTATCAATCACAATCACTGACTCATAACTGATGCAAGTACTCCAATAGAACAATGATAACACTGATACCAATATAACAATAGAATGGTTCCGCCCGGGCTTCGCTCTGGGGTTGCTGCATGTCCCACAGAATCGAGAGGTCCAGCGCAGAACACATAAGAGGGCATAACCGTAATCAATATGCTGTACACATCACGATACCTTTACAAATCAAGGTCAATTACAAGCCAATCCTATACTAATTATCCAGTGTCTCTAACCGTGCATGTTGATGTAGTTTTAAGTTGTCCGATGCACTATTGTCTAGTGTTGCAGTGTCAGGAGTGTGCACCGAAGTCCCTTAAACCAACACCCATGGGGAGGTGCTAAACAGCTGGATACAAGCATGAATGATTCACAGCCCTTGAGATCATTCATGCCATTCAAACATTCCATTGGGCATGTCCAGGTTCGCTACATTCTAACATGAAAGTCATATACGGTCTTTTACTTAAACCTAGTCCCTTTTCATTCAATTCTCAGGGTCTCACGGTGCAGCCGTAGGTAACCTTACGGCTTAGCCGTGGCATCTTACGGCTTAGCCGTAATATGCACTGCGGCTGAGCTGAGGTTCCCCAAATATCCCTTCGGATTTACGGCTTAACCGTATTTTGCTCTACGGCTCAGCCGTATCTTGGTCCACGGCTTAGCCGTAAGACAATGTACGGCTTAGATCAGGCTGGGCCGTAGAAGAATGTCAAATTGCCAACATCCAGTTATTTTCAGCTAACAGTCTGTACTGTTCTACGGTTTGGTTTACGGTTGGGTCTCGGCTTAGCCGTAAGCCATTTTACGGCTTAGCCGTAGCACATTTCACGGCTTAGCCGTGAGTGCACGGACTCATTTTCCCTGAACTTGTTACAGTCATACAGAAACTGAATGAAACGACTGAAAACAGCAATATTACAGCAAAACAAACTCAATGGGGCTGTCTAACACTGAGAAACACAATGAAGCATAATAACACAACAATCAAATCACTATCAATCGGTGTTCATACATCTTGGGCTTATACTTGCCTCACAAATGGAATCACTTCGTGGTTTGGCTCAGTCCGCTGGAATCACACGCACAAACGAGCTCCTTTCTTCCTCCCTCAAGCAGAGAAACAGAAATGGAGAAGGAGAGAAAGAGAGCTGTCGAGAGAGAGACGAACTGGAGCGTGAGAGAGAGTGAGCTGAGAGACGATCGAGAGAAATGGGAGTGGTTGGGGGATATTTATACTTAATTTGAGTCGAAATTACATTTAAGGCCAAATAGCTTATGCAAATATCAGTTTGAGTCAAATGACAGTCCAACGAGAGCAAACGAACTCATTCGGATTCAAGACAGTTACGACAAACGACAAGCTCAACGAAATACACGCGCTAACGTCAAAATGACGCAAAACTGACAAGGTCAATCAAAAGCCAAAATTACGAAAAAGGGCTCGATCTACTTAGACCAAGTCAATCTCAACTCAACGATCTCTCTACGAGTCAAAACCAAAGGAAAACCAAAGCAAAACACTCTTAGCGATAAAAACACACGCAATTACACACTAAACCGGATCAACTCGGGTCGGAGTGTTACAGAAACACAAATCAAGCCATACAGCATCGAATTTTTAAACAAATCCAACTTTCTCAATCAAGTATCAATAATTCACTGAGAAATTTAATTTATAACAAAATGGTGTCCAAGGATCAATATCAAATTTAACAATGAACATATCCAATGATCATCACATCAAAGTTAACAAAATTCCTCAGAGCTCTATGTTTATTTCAACAAATTTCAAAATTACAATTTTAAAGCATAATCGAGACAAGGAATTGAAAACAAGTATTAGGGTGACATAGTAAGGTTACTCACCTGGGTCAACAGCAGGTAATCAATGAATCCGATCTAACCTGGATATCCAAGTGTCTCAATGTGAATGCCTGTGAATGATCGGTCAACAATAATTAAGATTTGGGCTCATGTACAAATTAATGGGTCAAGTTTAGGTGTATGTTTCCATGCAATGGGTTGACATATCCTAGTTTGAGACCAGGTTAGGGTATGTGAATAGGCCCTAGGTGATGTAGGTTACGAATGTATATAAGTTGAGATAGAGCCAAAGGGTTGTATAGACGATTGATATTGAGTGGGCTCAAACTAAGGGGTCATGAACCTGGGCTTGCACATCTGAGTGGAACCTATAGATCAGGTAGGAGGGGATAGGGGGCCCGCTAGGTCTAAACATGCAAGAAAGTAAGGACCCATTGTTTTGTTATGGAAAATAGAGATGGGAGAAAACGGTGGAATGGTAAGAAGAAGAAGCCACGGATTCAGTTAGGTTACAGAGGAGGGAGAAGTTCAAGAAGAGGAACGGTAAGGGAGGAGAAGAAAACATGGAACGAAACAAAAACGGAAAAGAAGAAGAAGTCAGCAAGGGAGAAAGATACACAAGGAGAAGTAAAAAGAAGGAAAAGGAAAGAGATTCAGAGCAGAAGAAGAAAAAAAGAAGGAGAAGGAGGAAGAAAGCTGGAAAGGAAGAATACAAGGAAGGAAGAAGAGATGAAAAATGTAAGGTCCCAGCCCTAGGTAATTACAATTTACAGTAATTAAGTTAGTTTTACTCTAATTAATATGTTATTAGGCTAATTGAGCCCAAATCTCAAGAGGTGTGGGTGATGGATAGGTAGTTGGGTCAGGTTCGAACCTTACTCAGTAGTCCGGGACCTTTTGTATTTTAGCATTTTCATAGTTTTATATCATTAATGCATTATATTAGTTGCATTGTGTGAGTTTCATCTTGTGAGACATCTTTGATGTTTAGCCCAATTTCATTTGGACTCATTTCAGCCCAACTGAGCCCAACTGACTTAACTTATAAATCCAAGGAACTGGTGGGACTTATTTGTAAATTTGTAATACTCCGACCCGACTTAATCTAGGTTAGCGCCTAATTAACAATGTGTTAGTTGTTAATTTTGTTTTGATGTTGTTTGGTTTGGTTCCGAGTCAGGGATCGTTAGTTGGGTTGAGTTTCACCTTGAGTAGGTAGGCATAAGCTCTTTTTTGTAAGTGTTGATTTTCTTAAACGTTGTCAGTTATGCTTCATCTTGGCGTCAACACGTGTATTTTATTGATCTCGTCAACTTTCGGAACTGACTCATATGCTAGAAAGGTCATTTGTATTTGTTGGACCGTCATTTGCCTTAAATTGCGATTTGTGTGCACTTTTGGACCTTTTTGTAATTTCTTTATTATTTTTACCTTATATAAAGACTTAATCACTGACCTCCTCCCTCACTCTCTTCCTTCTCACGTTGGTTCCTTTCCTCTCTTTCTTTCTCTCGATTTTTTCTCTCTTCTTCTCCTTAAGCAAGCCAAGTTAGAAGGGGAAATTAGAGCACTTCGTCTTCATCTCTTTCATGTGACTTAGGTACGCTTGGTTCTTTTCTTTCTTTTCTTCTTCTCGTTAACCACGATTGGTGCTCACTGTTTCCCCTTTTCCTCTCATGCATAGTGGACTAAAAGAGTGTTTGAACGTCGAATTTGAGCCAAGGACAACCAAGTTTGGGTTAGGCTTCATTTGAGGCAAGTATAAACATGACTTGATTGAGCACATGTTGGTATTATATGATTCTTCTTAATCTCGTGTTGCTTATGCATGTGTGTCATGAGAATTATAGCCCTTTACCTTGAGATGGTCTTGATATTGGTTGTTTCTACGAACGCGAATGTTTCAACAGCGGAGTCGTTCTGTATTAGAACAGACTATCCGACCGGTCGGGCTTCATGGCTGCTGTAACAGAAGCGAAATTCGACCGGTCGGGTACTTATCTAACCGATCAATTCTGTAATGCCCTGTTTTCTACGAATTGGTCTGTACACTTGGAATCTTGTATTCAGTCCTACTCTTCTATCTTCCACAACATCCGAGGAACCCTTTAGGCTATTTTTGCGGGCCCTGTGGCTTGTGAATTCTATGAGGAAGTCGTTCCAAGACCTCCAATAAAAGGGTAGATATGTACTTGATCTAGTAGGGCCTTCACATTGGAGGATGACCACGACGCTTGACTCTCCCAATGGACTACGAATATCGCATGAATGATCTTGAGGACTGTGACGCATTCATGTACGAGTTGTTCAGTATTAAGCACCTCCCCATGGGTGTTAGTTTAAGGGACTTCGATGCACACATACGAGACAATGCAACACTAGACAACAGTGCATCGGATAACTTAAAACTACATTAACATGTACGGTTAGAAACACTGAAACACTAGAAAAGGGTTGGCTAGTAAAAGACAGTGATTCCTGCATAATAATTTGTATTTACATATTGATTTTGGTCTTGCCCTCTACGCGTTCTGTGCTGGGGTAAACGATTGGATATCCATCGCAGCTCTGTCCACGGATAATCCTGGGCAGGACAGCGTTCACGTTCGACATTCATCGTAGGGTATATTTCGTCTGGTATTGTTTACTATTTGATTTGGTCAGTCTAAGTTTCCTTTGGCTTCTCTTCTTGGAATATGTATACAAGTATGTATGAGTGAATTTTATACACGCCTGGTATGCTCGATATGATATGATTTGATATGCATGATCCACTTACGATCTAGTACATGATTGACTCTACATTGTCAGGCACTAGTCAGCCTCAGCCTTAGTATGCCTGACGGTGTGACTTTGGCGTAGTTATATGGCCTCTCTGCAGTGAGTGTATATCTTGGGGATTCCGGACCCCAGGAACCCGAGACCCATTCGTACCTTAGCCTGGTCGATGGTGTTCTCAGTATGTGACAAGATCCCTATCATGGAAGCACATGGCCTATGTAGTAGCCACATATTATGTACATCTCTTGATTCTGGCTACATGCCTTATTTAATGCACACCTGTTTAGTATATGAACTTGCCATGCTATAATGTATATCATGTTATTTTATTCTATTAGATACAACATGCGTTAACTTGTTATTGCTTATGCTTTACTGAATCGTTGTATTCACGAGTTGTCCTTAGTGTATTATAGGCTCAGATACCCCGACCGACCTCTTGTCAGTCAATCAGGCTCCAGGGGAGACCCCAGGTGCCCCTTCAGGGCTAAAGGAGTGAATGTAATCCCTCCGTCGAAGTGCGAAGATGGCATGCATGCATATTGGTCTCCTTCCTCTTAAGATTTTGGGGATTTTGATGTGTTCACGTTTGTATATTTGTATTTGCTTCATTTTGTATAACTTGGATCTTGTGTATGCTCAGTATAACATTATATGCATGTGTCCCTTCTTATGTGTTTGATACATACAGCTTCTGCGTACATGTATGGCATGTGTGAACCTTCCCTTGTGCGTGTGCATTTAGACCAAGTCTAAGTGTACAGGCACGGGAGTACGTGTGTCATCGGTTAGGTTTGTATTAACCCTCGATCTCCTGGGCTCGGATTGTGAAAAAATTCCAAAAAAAATCTCTATTTAAAAGCACCAACCCTCCAACGATCCTCTCTTCTCCTCCTTCCTTCATTTCAGTTGCAACACCAGTTCCCCCTTCTTCTTTATCTTCTTCTTGAATCTAGCTTCCATTTTGGGATGATTGAAGCTTGCATGCATCAAACTTAAGCTTCTTTCTTCCTCTTCATCATTCTTCTTGCTCTCATCTTGGAAACCCAGGCACCATCTTCATCTTCTTGCTTGTAGGAAGCTTGAGGTATGGAAATCCCATCCCCATTTGAGTTATTGAGTGCAATAAGGGTTAAGAGATCCCATCTATTGGCATGCATGCATCTCATTCTCGTTTGCTTCCATGCATGTGTTAGATTCTCCATTAGTGAAGCCTTATTCTCCATCTAACCAAGGGGCAAATCGATTTGAGTGAAGCACCGAGCTTAAGGCAAGTATAATGATACATTTTCTTTACATGCATGGCTTTATTCTTTGATTCTTGATTGATTCTTGTGATTTTACCCTTTTTACAGCTCAATGGAAATACATGAAATTAATTTGTAATTTGTGATAATCTTTGGATGAATAAAATGATAGTAGTCCTTTAGAGAACCCAAGAGTGTGGAATGGAAGTTTTATGTTGGCTTGATTGCAGGAGGGATATTGAATTGGAAGAGGAAAATCAGTTGGAAGAGAAACCCTCCCGTAAAAGAATGCTACAAGACTGACCGGACGGTCCTGTAGTGCGATCGGTCGAATTGCCTTCCTGGTAGTCCGACCGGTCGACTACCCAGCCTAACCGATCGAATTTCCTTTCTGAAAGCAGTCCGATCGGTCGGGCCAACACCCAATCGGTCGGGTAAGCCTGACTTGTAGTTTATATAAATGCATTCCAAAGTGAGTTCTATGCTTGACTATGGACTTTCTATAGTCTATGGGATAGCCTAATGATGGGTTACTCTCTTAAACCTTAGAAAGAGATCGAGGCATCCACCCACACTTACTATAGGCTGTAGGATCAACCCAAGACCATTTAGGGCCGTAGAATGGGATCCTTGGCTACCCCAAACTAGCCCAATGGTGACTGACATGGAGAGGGAGGAGTGTTGAGCTGTCACTCTTTTTTTCTTAATTTTTCGATTAGTTTTCAATGTCCCGTCATGGGTGTTGACATAAGATAAAGTGTCCTTTATATACACGAGGTAATACTAAGAATGGTGATACAATGACACTGAACATCTTATGAATACACTATAATGAATGACTTTGAAAACCCGGATTATCTAGCATAGGATTAGTTAGTAACTCTCTTTGTTAACCCTACAATCTATTTACATTCATATTGATAGTAACCGTGACCTCCACATAAGAGTTATATCAGTTTGCATCAATGATGAACAGTATTTTACTTAGTTGCAATTCTTTGATTAATATTTCCAACAAGATTGAGTTACCCTTCTGTATTTGTATAAATAGATCAGTATATAGTCAGTATGGACATCAGATTATTTCCGACACGCTTAGAGTTGGCGCCACTTAGCTTATACCCTATAGGAGGTTCGACGGGACCCCATAGGAGTATGTTATCAGTTGTCTACTGCTGTAGTTATCAAAAGAGTGAGTTGACACTCTTAGAGTAGCTAGTTGGTCCTGGCCCAATCGCAAGTAATTTCCCATAAATCAGTTTACTCTCTTATTAGAAAGGAAATAGCAGATGCAGTTGCCATTTTGGTATGATATGTTTTTTATTCATGATTCCCTATTCATGCCAACTCCTATGCATAAGTGCTTAGATTTCGACATTGATTTCTTTTAATTATTTCGTCATTTAATTCAATTGTTACATCCTCTTAAACTTATGTATTCTTATCTTTGCTTAACCGTCATGTTAACCAGTTACCATGGTGTTACAGGTAAGGAACCCGATGCCAGTCTGGCAATCAGCGCTCTCCCAAAGGGAACCCTAGCATTACCTTGGGATATAAACGAGTGGAACGAGGAAGACATCTTTTCTTGATCCTCTTCAAGAGAGCGCAACAAAGTTATTTTGGGATTGACTTAGAGTTCATCTTGGCATTCGATACATTTATATTATTATTAGGGATTTTCATGTTTTATGCATGTGGTCGGGTTAATCAACAGACTTTGTTCACTTAATGAATTGAAATGAATGTTTTATGGATGCTTATGATATATATACAGGTGAAATCTCCAGGTTTCCGCTTAAATGCCTTATGCAGATAATACGTGTTTGTAGATCTTCTTCACACGTACGTATGAGATTACCATTGTGACAGTTGGTATGTGTCTTGTAATGGCATGAATTGTCACAGGTACGTGTGTCATTCCTCAGAACCCACAACAAATCCCCAATTCTTAGGTTTAGGGCATGACAAAGAAGAAGAAAGATGGTTGCAAACAGAGAACAGAGGAATGAAAGAAAATGAGAGGATGATGCCAGACATGGATCTGGTTCCGGTTACAGGTGGAGAGAAGCGATAACCAGAGACAGTGGTGTTTTAGTGATATGGAATGCAGAGATGGAGAAAAGAAAATAAGGAAAAGAAGGAAGAAGACGAGTTGCAGAGGTGAAGAAAAAGAAACCGAGAACAAGAAAGGAAAAGAGAAGAAGAAGATGGAAAGGAAGAAACGAGAGCCAGGAGAGACGAAGATCAGAAGAACAGATGCACGTGCACGGGCAGAAAAAGAAGAAAAAAGAAGAACAGGAAGACACGAGGGATGAAACAGATCGAAGGGGAAGAAGACAAGAAAAGAGAAGTGGATTCTGAAGTGGTCAGGGGGGCTGACGAGTCGGCCCTGGCTCGGTTGCAGGGAAGAAGAACGAGAGCGGGAAGAGACGTGGGCTCCTGGTTTGTCTGACGGGAACGGAAGAAGAGAAAGGAAGAAAACAGAGAAGAAAGAAGAACCAGAAGAAGATGATGATCCTGGGAGGAAAGAAAGAGAACAGGTAAGGAAGGAAAACAAGGAAGAAGTTGCAGAGGAAAGGAAGGAAAACGCAGCAGAGAAGAGAAGAAGAAAACCGAAGAAGAGAAGTGCAAGAAGAAAAGAACGAACAACAGACGCAGCCGAAGCAGGGAAAGCAGAGAAGAAGAAAGCAAAAGGAAAAAAAAAAGAAGAAACAGAGAAGGACTGTCACAGCCGAAAAGATCGGATTAATTGCGGAGAAAAATCAACGAGGAAGAATATGGTGAACAGTGCATGAAGGAGAATAATGCAGGGAGAAGAATGAGAAACAGAAGGTGGGTTCGAGCTGCAGAAGATAAAGTGACAGAAAAAGGAAGAAGGAGGAAACAAGTAAACAAGAAGAAGAGAAGATGGGTGGCCCAGTGACGTGCATGGGTGATGGAGAGACGGAGAAAAAAAGAGAAACATAGAGAAAGGAAAACGAAGAACGAGATGGGCTGCAAACCGAAAACAGAGGGAAGAAGGGAGAAGAAAAGATAAAACGATGAAGAAATGGCGGCAGAGGAAGAAAAGTAAAAGGGAAACAAAGAGAAGGACAACTGAGAAGGAAAGAGCAGAGAAACAGGAAGAAGAAAATGAAAGTGGGTGAGTGGTTGCAGAAAACAGAGAAGGAGAAAGAAGAGAGGAAGGACAAGAAGAAGAAGGAACGAACGAGAAGGGTGCAGATGGGTTCGGGTGTAGATAGGTTCGTTGAAGGTGAAAGAAAAAGAGACGGAAAAGAAAAAACAGAAAGAAGAGAGGATCCTGGGGGTAGTAGAACAGACGAGGAAGAGAATGAGAGGGAGATGACGATGTAGGCGGGCTGTGTTCGGGTCAACCTGGCTCGACTACAGCGGGGTCTGGGCTCATCAGAGCTAGTCCACAGGTTGATGGATTCAGGTTGAGTCTGCTAAAAGGTAAACAATGAGAGGGTTGATGATGATGAAGGATGGCCTAATGATGATGATGATGCAGTCATGACATTAGTAGAATTATAACATGCACATCTAAAATGGGTATGAGGAAAACTTGGAAAATGAAATGGAGAAAGAAGAAAATATCATACCTTAAGAAGAAAGTGAACACTCTATGCAAGTGAGAAAGAGGGCTTGGGGGGTACGTAGTTGGGATTCAAGAGATGGAGAGTGGTTCTATTTATAGGAAGATATAAGTAAAGTTTCAAAAGAGTTTTGGTCCTATCCAACTTAGCCAAAGAAATCTGATTCAAAAGAGAATTTCATCCTCAAGTAGAGTTAGGATAATCTGAGATAATCTAGAGGTTTAATCCACATAAAATTTCAAATTTTTGAGCACATCTCTAAAATTTTCAAACTCTAATAACTTAGGGGACCCACAGATAATTATCTAAAAATAAAATAGTATAAAATCATAAATATAATAACATGTGGGGTCCATCACAGATCAAATCAAAGGTCAAGTGTAATTCTAATTTAAAATTAAAATTCGGGTCATTACAGTTAAATGCTCAAATTGTGCTATAACATTAGGGCTACAGGAGATTTACTTAGTTCCCTTAAGTCTAAAGGGATTAGTCCGGCCTAAAGGGCCAGTTGGAACACCGTTCGTTAGAAAAAAAAAGTTTATTGTTAAAAAAAAAAGGGAAATGAAAAAGGAAAAAAAATAGATGATGTGTTAAATTGAGGAGCGTCCCAATAATTATTTTGGGGTTTGATTGTCCCTTTTTGGTGTGAACTACGGATAAAGCCTTATGAACATTAATTTTTAGTGGGTCATTAATTTTATTGTGATGTTTCATGTTGGTTATCCCTCACAAACTTACATTGCATAATAAATCCTATGGCCCTTTAATATCAAGACTCTTCACCTCTTTATATAATTCCCTCTCACTTGCATCTTACAGACTCTACTCAATAGAACTAAAAAAAAAGACCCCTCTCTCTCTTGGAGCAAATAACATTTAAGTAGGCCCTAGGAGCTGGGCTGCATAGGAGAGATGTATTCTCCTCGTGAGAGAACATTCTCCTGTACAAAGCTCACTTTCTCATACGGTAGATATCTTCATTAGTGGTTTTGCAAGATGTTTATTACTCATCTTTTATTTGATTCTCATACGGGAGTCCATTGGATGTTAAGTGGTCCGAATGACAACATGTAATAGGCCTCATTTTGAGTCTATTGATTATAAATAAGCCTTCTCTTTAGTTTTGATTTGAATAAACATTCTAGCTTGGATTCATTTCTAAAAGCTCAATCCATTGATTAAAAGGATTTGACAGAAAGAAATGTTTTAATGGTTCATTCGAAAAGTGGTTTTCTATCCCGGCACACAGCCTATGTCAACTAGGTGGTGAATCTGATGAAACTAACAATCACCTATTTAGTGAATGTGCTTTTGCCAAATAAGTCTGGAACCAATCTCATCCTCTTAAACACCTCTTGGCCAACCCACTACATTACCCATCTTTTACCAACTAGTTGTGGTCCTCACCTAGCAAGCTCCGCCAACTGGGGCTTGGCATATATGGAAAAGCAGGAGCCTTTTCATCTTCCAATATCAGCCTCTCTATCCATTGCTCACTGTTAAAAAGAGTTTAAAACTCTACCATACATGGAGAATGGCATGGGACTGAAAGGTGTCCCACCTTAAGCAAACTCTCCCCACCATCAAATGGAGGCCCCCTCCTTCAGGATAGATCAAGATGAATTTTGATGGCCTTTTTGACCCAGCCAATGTAGCTAACGCAAGTCTAGGAGTGGCATTCCGTACCTAGAGAGGGCTTATATAGCTAGCCTACGCGAGCTAAATATAGGCATCCAACTCAATAGAAGCATAAATGATTGTCCTCCTGGAAGGACCGAAACTGTGCTTGGAACATCACCTAGAAAATGTTATCCTTGAAGGAGATGCGCAATCTCTCTTACATGACATTTTGGATGGGTCCAACCCCCCTTGGTCTCTATTCTCAATCTAGAGGAGAATGCTATCTAACATAAAGGAGATTCATAATTGGCGAATTAGCCTCTGCAGATAAGGGGGTGACCTCTTATTTGACGCACTCTACCTTCTCAAAGCTCCATCAATGATAGTGTGCCACTCATGTATTCCTCTATCTTGTCTTCATGCTTCCATGCAGGAAGTGGATACTTGTGTTAATCTTATGGGTGATGCAACTTGTGTTTAAGGTGCTCGGTGTAGGAAATCGTATGGCCTGCATGCCATGGGTCCCACATCAGATCAAGTAGGGCAGATGTCAACAAAGATTACAATCTCACTTTAGTGTAAGACTTGATCTGGCCACATAATAAGACTCTCAATAGAATCAGTGGATGTGGACTTCTGGTAGAAGATGTCTCTAGTAAGTGTGACTCTTGTCTATATAAGGATAAGGGAGCCCTAGGGTTTGGATGATTATTATTCTCTCCATTCCTATAGGAAAGACAAGAGGCGAAGAGATCCATGGAGCTTTTTATCACTAGAATGCATATAGATCTTCGGCCATGTGACGGAATTTCCTCATTCGAATCCATTAGTTGGTATCAGAGCTCAGTGCAGTGCATTTTACCGATTTAAATTTTGCAGAGGCACCGTGGATAAGAGTAGATCTGAGTTTCGTATCTGTGAGTCTCCATCTTATTTCGTGTCAGCAACTTGAAGAAAGGAAAGCGTTGCACGTGAAACAAGCATCCAAAGAAATTATATACAAAGCAAAAGTATTCCTCCTCAGTCGTTTTTCAACAAACATAAAGGCAAAGGGCACATCAAACGTTCTTTTTTATTTAAGGGCCATGTGATTTGTCGTCACTCTCCCTTTTTCATCTTGTCTTTTCTGGACAAAAGACAAGATAATAACGTCGGTTTGTTTTAAATCAGCTTATGGTTGGGTCAAAAATTCCACGGGCCACTGCAACGAAACTCATGTTCTTTCCCTCAGCGCACGCGTACTTCGGCGTCGGACAGCGTGATTGATGTCCCTTCCTCGGTCAACCTGAAAATCTATTTACCCGATTCTCTTTCTCCTTTACACATTGCAAGTTGGGTCAGGTGGACCCAATCCATCTTAGATTGGATCCAGCCCAAAAGTGCTGATGTAGAACGTTGGTGTACGCGTGACGACGGTGATGCTGACACAGAGATAATACGGCTGATGCAAGTAGAGGTGCAAATTACCGTCAAAATCTTCTAACTATAATATCTTGGTCATCCGAAGTCAGATCGATGATCCGTTTGCCCCTACGGAATCCTTATGAGCAGATCTACGCATTGGCAGCAAAAGGAAGACGATCTAATGATTCAGATAAAAGGATATTATTTTTTCCTCATACGATCAGTGGTATCTAACCCTTCTTTTAATTAAAAATAAATAAAAATCATGTCTTCCAAATCAGCCTTGCATGATCTTGCAAAGGCTGATATTTTTAAAGGCAAAAACTTAGTCATGTGGAAGCATCGGATGAAAGCGTTGTTGCATTTTGACGGATTAACTTATGTGATTGAATTTGATCCAGTCCCTAAGCCCGTTGATGATGCCCCTAAGGAGGACCATGAATTATATGAGCAATGGGTCTTTGATAACAAATCAACGAGGCATCTATTGATCATATTCATATTCAGTGAGTTGGTGAAACAGTTTGAGCATTTCACCACAACAAAAGAAATCTGAGACTATGCTATGGACAAATATGATGAAACCTCCAAATCTCATCTGATGTAGGCATTTAACGCATATGTCAATTATAAGATGCCAGAGGAGTCATCTAGAAGGGATCACATTGACAAAATGTTGATCCAACACAATAATCTTGCAGCCTTGTGAAAGGAAATGGACGAAGATTTTCAAATCATGTACTTGCAATGAGTCTTCCACCTTCGTAGGAGAATGTGTCTCAAACCCTTAGCCTTCAAAAGGGTGTAACCGTTAATGAGGTTGAAGCAAAATTACTTGCTGAAGGACAAAGGTAGGATGCCCGTGGTATAACACCTACAAATTCTGCTATGGTTGCTAAAACTAAGAGTTATAGCGGTGTGTTAACCACCAATTTGAAAAATAAAAAGAAATTTAAAGGCATTCCAAAACAGAAAGGGCCTAAAATAGTATTTTCTTTAATTGTAAGAAGCTTGGATACTTTAGTTCTCAATGTAGAAAGAAAAATTGTGAGAATAGCCAACAAGGTACAGTGACTAAAGAACACAGAGATTATGTTGAGATGGTCACTGAGTCCATGATGGTCGACACCAATCACAAAACTTGGTGGATTGATTCTGGAACCACCAGACACATATCAAGGGCCAAGGTTGGATTTATCGAATTCAAAATGATGAAACTCAGAGAATAAAGTATATACATAGGGAATGAAACATTCTGTGATGTGCTAAGGATAGGGAAAGTCAAAATTCCCTTATCAACCAGCAAATCCCTTTAACTCTCCTATGTCTTTTTTGCTCCCACGATGAGGAGGAACATCATCTCTGTAAGCCAATTGGCAATGAATGTATTCAAAATTAGATTCAAAGACAATAGGGTTGCTATTGGAATGCGCGGTAAAGTTTTAGTCCATGGTTTTCTTTCTGAAAAATTGTATTTGCTGGATATTCTTCATAATGAAATAAAGTACACTTCTGATTATTCTATGTGTATGAATTTATCCATGAATGGTTTGGCAATGTTATGGCATTTGAGATTGAGTCACATTAATAAAAACAGAATCAGTAAAATGGTTAAAGACAGACTTTTACTAGACTTAGGTAAAGTTGAATACCCCATATGTGAACTATGCATAAGTGGAAAGATGGTCAAGAAACCATTTCCAAAAGGACCTAGAAATTCTGAAATATTAACCATAATTCATTCAGACGTATGTGAACCACTGAATGTACACAATAGAACCGGAAAGGACTATTTCATTACATTCATTGATGATTACAGCAGATATGAGTATGTGTACCTAACTAAATATAAACATCAAGCGTTAAAAATGTTCCAAACATATGCTGCTGAAGCCCAAAATCAAAAGGGCAAGAAAATAAAGAGGATTAGGTCTGATAGAGGGGCTGAATACACTTCCGAATTGTTTAAAGAATATTGTGCACGTGTCATTCATGAATATTCAATTCCATATACCCCACAACAAAATGGCATGGTCGAAAGGAGGAATAGGACCTTAATGGATATGGTAAGGTCAATGATCAGCCATGCGAGTCTTCCGCTGTATTTGTGGGGAGAAGCATTAAATACTGCACAATATAATTTAAACAGAGTACCCTCTAAGAGTATGCCCAAGACTCCATATGAGTTATGGACTAGTACCAAACCAAAATTAGAACATATGAGATTTTGGGGCTGTCCTGTACACGTCCTGCTACCACCACATGAAAGGTATAAATTGCAAGCAAAAATAAAGAAAAATTATTCTTTTGTCGGCTACCCATCACATTTTAAAGGATATCATGTGTATGATCACAATAACAGGATAATCATGGAATGCCGAGATGTGTTTTTCTTAGAGGATCCGTCGGTCAGTCTTAGAGTAAGACCACAGAGTGTGGAATTGTATGAAATCTCTATGGGCAAGGAGGTTCAAGCAAGTGGGGGTTCCGACGAAAAGGATGTTGGACATAGAATTCCTAACCAGGGCCCACTTGAGGTGATTGAACAACTCGATGAGCCAATTGGTAGGCCAATTATAGTGAAAAAACAACCGGCATATCTAGATGATTATTGTAATTTATTGGAAACCATGCAAGATTTGGATCAAGCTGCTACTCTCAAGCGCTCAAAGCGCAGGATGCGCAGTGTTGGTTAGAGGCTATGAAAAAGAAGATGTAATCAATTGAGAAGAACCAAGTGTGACAATTGTTAGATCTACTTAAAGATCAAAAAGCCATTGGATGTAAATGAATTCTTAGAAAGAAATTTAAAAAGGATGGATCCTTGGATAAATATAAAGCACGGTTAGTAGCTAAGAGATTCACACAAGGGGAAGGAATAGATTACGAGGAGACATTTTCTCTGTTTGTAAAATTCCAATCCATACGAACCTTAGTAGCGTTGGTAGCATGTCGTAACCTTGAATAGCACCATATGGATGTGAAGACAACATTCTTGAATGGCGAATTAGAAGAAGAAATTTATACAAAACAACCCAAGGGTTTTGTGGTGCAAGGTCACGAGAACAAAGTATACAAACTTAATAGGGCATTATATGGATTAAAACAGGCCTCAAGACAATGGTATAGAAAATTTCATCAAGCTATTTGTGAAATTAGATTTGTCCCCAATAGTACAGGCACATGTTTCTATATTAAACGCAGTGGGGGCAGTTATTTATATTTGTCATTATATGTGGATGACATTTTGATCGCTAGTAATAAATTGGAAGCCATAAATGAAATCAAACAATGGTTAAAGTCAAGATTCGAGATGAAAGACATGGGTGAGGCAGGGTATGTCCTTGGCATTGAAATAACCTGTGATCGTCCAAATAGGATATTGACTTTATCATAGATATTCTATTTGGAAGTTGTGTTTAAAGGGTTTGATATGGCTAACTGTAAACCAATTGATACTCCCATTTGCAGGAGCACAAAATTGTCAAGCGATCAAGGACCCACAAATGAGCAGGATAGGGAAATGATAAGATCAAAACCTTATGCTCAAATTATGAGCAGCATCATCTATGCAATGTTGTGTACGAGACCAGACCTTGTATTTACCGTGGGTCCCGTAAACAGATTCCTAAGTAACCTAGGATTACTGCATTAGTATACGGTTAAGAGGATTCTACGGTACATCAAAGGGATAGTGAATTTTCGCCTATATTATCAAGGTGAAGTCTTGGAACTGCGCGGCTACTCAGATGCAGATTAGGCTGATGATTTAGACTAAAGAAAATCAACAACTGGCTATGTGTTTACCCTCGGAGGAGGTGCAATTCTCGGGATAGCAAGAAATAGATCTTCACGGCTATATCAACAACCGAAGTAGAGTATATAGCTTGTAGTACAGCAGTTCAAGAGGATCTTTGGTTAAAATACTTCTTATGTGATTTGGAGGTAATAAATGAGAAGGAGCCTGTCCGAAAGTGCTTAGACAGTACATCAGCCATCTCTATGGTGAATGAGCAAAAGATTAACAGCCGATCAAACACATGTTGAAATAAAATATCACTTTGTTAGGGAGAAGGCTGAAAAGAATGATATGAAAATTTTCTATATGCCTTCAAAAGAATTGATGGCTAATACTCTCACCAAGGCTTTGCTTGTAGAGGTTTTTGCACGACATGTAATGCATATGGGACTAACAAATATTTGATGTACATGGCATTCATGCCAAGTGGGAGATTGTAGAAAATCATATGGCCCGTATGCCACGGGTCCCACGTCAGATCAAGCAGGGCAGATGCCAACCGAGATTATAATCCCACTTTAGTGTAAGACTTGATCTGGGCCCCATAATAAGACTCCCAATAGGATCAGTGGATGTGGACTTCTGGTGGAAAATATCTCTAGTAAATGTAACTCTTTGGGACTTGTCTATATAAGGATAAGAGAGCCCTAGGGTTTGGATGATTATTATTCTCTCCATTCCTATAAGAAAGACAAGAGGCAAAGAGATCCACGGAGCTTCCCATCATCAAAACGAACATAGATCTTCGGCCGCGTGATGGAGTCTCATCATCCGGATCCATCACTCGAATGGATGGACTTCAAGATAACAGATGACCTCACCCCCTCAACCTAGCGACGAGGGCTAATTTTGTTAGCACAATGTCTTGAATAAGTTAGGTGTTTAGGTTATGTTTTCTCCAAGCTACATCACTGGCTAACTTAAGTGTAACTTTAACTCTCTTTCAAATGTATCGTATGCTTTTTTTTCTCTAATGCACTCACTTTAGCAAAAAAAAGTGATTATAATTATTCATAAAAGTGATTTTCATCTATGCATGTAGGAGAAAGTCCTATTCGATTAAATCTATGGATTAAAATGTAGGATAGCCTATAGATCTTGTCCAAATTGTTTATCATCAAAATCATGGCTTCATGGGTAAAGAGTAAAGATCCGTTGATTGATTTGAGTTGCAAATCATATCTAGTTTGTCCCTTCCCCATTTTTTTTTCTTGGCCTTTTAATGTTACCTTGAATAAAAAACACTTTCAGTTGCTTTGCTTTTTTTTTTCTCTTTATTGGAAAGTGGGAAACATGCATTTCAATTACTTCTTTTTTTATTTATATAAAGTGCACTTCAATTACTTGCAGCCTTGCCAAAAGTAACCAGCGAGAAGCTATGAAATAGTTGAGATGACCATGTCCTCTACTTTTTGACTTATACACATGCCCAAGGCGTATTAGTGAACAATGATAGAACTAAGAACCCCATCATTACTTTCCTTCTCTTTTTCTTCCTCTTTTCTACTTCACCATGTCCTCTGCATTTTGACTTATACACATGGCCAAGGGGTATTAGTGAATGATGATAGAACTGAGAACCCCATCACAACTTTCCTTCTTTTCTTACTTACTTCCAAATTCCAAGCTAGGATTCTTTCTTATTAAAGGGGGCAAGAGACAGACAATGGGCTCCAATAAGGAAATTTCCTCATGCAGCCATTTCTTCTATAGCCCATGCATCAAAATCTATGAAAAACGAATATTACGGGTGTCATATTTTTGGAAGACGTTTTTTCAAAAAAGGATGCCCCATGGCCTCACAAAATTCTAAAAAAAAAAACGATGGACCCATGGCATAAAAAACAATGGCCATCGAGCCGTTGTTTTTGAAAAAAAAGACATAGGAGAAAGAGACGGCCCATGGCCGTCATTTTTTACAAAATTTGATGTAGTGATTATTAGTTTTAAATCCCTTTACACTAGAGAAAATCCTAAATAAGAGTCACAAGAATTTCTCGGTGCCACTCAGTGGGCCCATTTTTGAAAAGTCTAAATTAATATTAAAAAAAGGCCTCCCCATATAGTGTATAGTCTTTATCAGATTTTATTTAAATGACCCACTATGAATAATAACTTTTAAAACACTCAAATAAAACAAATTTAAATATTGTACATACTTGAAAGTGGGCCCATTGGAGTAAAAATTTTCACAAAAGATGCATTTGCTATGGGATTTTCTCAAGTGTGGAACTTTTTTTTATTTTCTGAATTTTATGAGTTAATTTTGTTATTAATGATATTCTCAACCGAAGGTAGGACCATCTCCTATTAAAGAAGTCCCACTTGAAGGGTATTCATTTAAAGGTGATTAGAATTATATGAGGAGGGGCCTACTATGGATTTGCATTTTCTTTATTCATGTTTTTATGATCTATGAGATGGATATCAATGGGATAGATCCTTGGCACCATTCTTACCTTGTTGGATCAAAGTGATTGACAAAACTTCCCTCATTACTTAGAGAATATCTCCTTGAGTTTTGAAACAAAAAAGAAAACTGATGAGCTGCAAAAATATAAGACAAATATATTCCTGTTATAAGATGTATTATCATAGGTGGATGCCCACATTGGGACCCATATGAGATACGGAAGATTACTTAGGGTTTAAGTCTTTTCCTATTAGGTTGCTTGGGGAGGAACCAATCTTATTCTATAAATAAGATCCTCCTCCCCCCCTCTTATGTACACATATTCTTCAATAATAACCTCTCTCTCTTCCTCCCTCTACTCTTCTGTTTTCTATTATTACAACACTTTATCAGCACTGATCGCGCTTAAAAAATGTATTGCGTGGAAATGAATTACGGAATCAAGTCCGACATTCACGCACTTTAAGCGTTAAGAAGAATGGGAAAATAATTACAGTTCATCATTAATTTCCCTTTTGTTTACATGGGTTCAAGTGCCCTGACCGCGGGGATGCAGGTTGTTTACATACATTTTGAAAGTTTACAACCCCTCCCTCAAGTCTCAGATGTGATCTCAATTTAGAAAATACAAGAAAATGTACATAAGGTGGAAGAAAATGTGGAAAAAGGGGAAAAAATGGGGGGTGACCGTGACCCGCGGTCACTGCCCCATTCCAGTGACCGTGACTCACCCGCGGTCACTCGGGCCTTCCAGTGACCGGGACTCACCCGCGGTCACTAGGACCTTCCAGTGATCGTGACTCACCCGCGGTCACTGGAACCTTCCAGTGACCGTGACTCACCCGCGGTCACTGGAACCTGCCAGTGACCGGGGATCACGGTCACTGACAGACAATGGCCTTATGCCTCCGTTTTTTTGTGCTGTTCGCGCTGGTTCTTTCTTGAAACTTCTTTCAAGTGTCGGAACTCCATTCTCATGACTTTGGAGCGGTGGACAACCATCAAGAAGATCACTTTTTATCATGGAATCAAGTGAAACCGCTGTAACTCATCATTCGTGTTTACGGACTGCATTTTTGTTTCAAGTCCGAAATGGGCAAATTTGAAGCCGGAGTTGTGTCATTTGAACCTATCATTTTCAAGGAACAAAATGAGGCCTAGAGAGGCTTCTTTCACAACTCTTGTAATGGCTAAGAAGCCCTACGAATGAGAGAAACAGAGGTGACAATGTCATCCTCTCAAAAATTGGCGTCGTACGAACATGGTATGGACTTTGGCCATTTCCCTTCCTTCTCTCCTTCTGAATTTTCTTGCTCACCTTTAGAACTAAGAAAAGAAGGTGGGAATGGTCGTGGAAGTGCTGCTGGAGTTTGCTTCTTGTTGCCTTAGGTGGTGCCTTTCTTCAATTTCTTCACTTTTCTTCCTTATGTCTGTCCTTTGTTTCTTCCAAATTCCCCCTTTTTATAGACTCCCAATCAGTTTTGTGCAGTTTTGGGGAGTTAATAGCAGTTGTGGGGAGTTGGATTTCGAAGAGGAGTGGAGGGAAACCACCCAAAATCGTGGGAAACCTCCCTTGAAGGTCCGTGACCGCAGACTAGGCCACGAACGAGGCCCAATTTCAGGTTTTTCGCATATGTGGCCCATTTTCATTTGTTTTGGGCTCAAACGAAGTCCGATTGCCACCAAACTTGGAGGGATGCTTCTTAACACTATTTTCTACATGTCATAAAAATTTCAGCCCATTTTGACTACAGGAAGTTGGTCAACTTTTTCATTAATTGGGCCCCGGTCACGGACAAGGCCCACTTTTGGAACATTGCATATGCGGTCTATTTTCCATTGTTTGAGGCCCGAATGATGTCCAATCATCACGAAACATGGAGAGATATTGCTTGACAGCATCTTAAGTGTTTCATAGAAATTTCAGCTCTGTTTGACCACCTGAACATGGTCAACTCCTTTTGTTTGTGGGCCCCCGGTCACTCCCAAGGCCCATTCTTGGAATTTTGCATATGTGGCTTGTTTCCGCCTGTTCGGGGCCCAAACGGTGTCCAATCGCCACGAAACTTGGATGGATACTTCTTGACACTATTTTGAGTGTGTCACAGAAGTTTCAGCTCTGTTTGACCACCTGAACATGGTCAACTCCTTTTGTTTGTGGGCCCCCGGTCACTCCCAAGGCCCATTTTTGGAATTTTGCATATGTGGCTTGTTTCCGCCCGTTCGGGGCCCAAACGGTGTCTAATCGCCACGAAACTTGGAGGGATGCTTCTCGACACTATTTTGAGTGTATCACAGAAGTTTCAGCTCTGTTTGAGCACCTGAACATGGTCAACTCCTTTTGTTTGTGGGCCCCCGGTCACTCTCAAGGCCCATTCTTGGAATTTTGCATATGTGGCTTGTTTCCGCCTGTTCGGGGCCCAAACGGTGTCCAATCGCCACGAAACTTGGATGGATACTTCTTGACACTATTTTGAGTGTGTCACAGAAGTTTCAGATCTGTTTGACCACCTGAACATGGTCAACTCCTTTTGTTTGTGGGCCCCCGGTCACTCCCACGGCCCATTCTTGGAATTTTGCATATGTGGCTTGTTTCCACCTGTTCGGGGCCGAAACGGTGTCCAATCGCCACGAAACTTGGATGGATACTTCTTAACACTATTTTGAGTGTGTCACAGAAGTTTCAGCCCTGTTTGACCACCTGAACATGGTCAACTCCTTTTGTTTGTGGGCCCCCGGTCACTCCCAAGGCCCATTCTTGGAATTTTGCATATGTGGCTTGTTTCCGCCTGTTCGGGGCCCAAACGGTGTCCAATCACCACAAAACCTGGATGGATACTTCTTGACACTATTTTGAGTGTGTCACAGAAGTTTCAGCTCTGTTTGACCACCTAAACATGGTCAACTCCTTTTGTTTGTGGGCCCCCGGTCACTCCCAAGGCCCATTCTTGGAATTTTGCATATGTGGCTTGTTTTCCCCTGTTCGGGGCCCAAACGGTGTCCAATCACCACGAAACTTGGATGGATACTTCTTGACACTATTTTGAGTGTGTCACAGAAGTTTCAGCTCTGTTTGACCACCTGAACATGGTCAACTCCTTTTGTTTGTCGGCCCCCAGTCACTCCCAAGGCCCATTCTTGGAATTTTGCATATGTGGCTTGTTTCCGCCTGTTCGGGGCCCAAACGGTGTCCAATCGCTACGAAACTTGGATGGATACTTCTTGACACTATTTTGAGTGTGTCACAGAAGTTTTAGCTCTGTTTGACCACCTGAACATGGTCAACTCCTTTTGTTTGTGGGCCCCCGGTCACTCCCAAGGCCCATTCTTGGAATTTTGCATATGTGGCTTGTTTCCGCCTGTTCGGGGCCCAAACGGTGTCCAATCGCCACGAAACTTGGATGGATACTTCTTGACACTATTTTGAGTGTGTCACACAAGTTTCAGCTCTGTTTGACCACCTGAACATGGTCAACTCCTTTTGTTTGTGGGCCCCCGGTCACTCTCAAGGCCCATTCTTGGAATTTTGCATATGTGGCTTGTTTCCGCCTGTTCGGGGCCCAAACGGTGTCCAATCGCCACGAAACTTGGATGGATACTTCTTGACACTATTTTGAGTGTGTCACAGAAGTTTCAGCCCTGTTTGACCACCTGAACATGGTCAACTCCTTTTGTTTGTGGGCCCCCGGTCACTCCCAAGGCCCATTTTTGGAATTTTGCATATGTGGCTTGTTTCCGCCTGTTCGGGGCCCAAACGGTGTCCAATCGCCACAAAACTTGGATGGATACTTCTTGACACTATTTTGAGTGTGTCACAAAAGTTTCAGCTCTGTTTGACCACCTGAACATGGTTTGTTTGTGGGCCCCCGGTCACTCCCAAGGCCCATTCTTGGAATTTTGCATATGTGGCTTGTTTCCGCCCGTTCGGGGCCCAAACGGTGTCTAATCGCCACGAAACTTGGAGGGATGCTTCTTGACACTATTTTGAGTGTGTCACAGAAGTTTCAACTCTGTTTGACCACCTGAACATGGTCAACTCCTTTTGTTTGTGGGCCCCCGGTCACTCCCAAGGCCCATTCTTGGAATTTTGCATATGTGGCTTGTTTCCGCCTGTTCGGGGCCCAAACGGTGTCCAATCGCCACGAAACTTGGATGGATACTTCTTGACACTATTTTGAGTGTGTCACAGAAGTTTCAGCTCTGTTTGACCACCTGAACATGGTCAACTCCCCAGTTGACTTTTTATGACTGTGGGCCCTTGTTTCAGCTGTTTGAAGCCCAAATGACCCCGGTTTGATTTGAAACTCGGAGGGACTGACGCCAAGAACATCTTGGGGTATTCATCCAAATTTCATGCAGTTTGGATTTGAGGAAGTAGGATTTCGAACAGTAACCTATTCATTGCATGCGTTAGGTCACTATTCACTCCACATTGAGATAGTTAGCCTGTTTTCAATCCGAACAGCCTCCCCTTGACTTGAAACTTTGGAAGAATAACTTGGGGCATTCTTTGAGCATTTGTTCCAAATTTTATTTGTTTTGGCCTTCTGGAAGTAAGATCTTAGCCGATGATCTCCAAATTCAGGATTACTGTCCTCTAAGCTGACATGTAATGAAATTTAGGCCAAACAGAGTCTTTTCATCTTGAAAATTTGCAAAGTATCTTCTGAGCATGACTGAAGCTTCGCGTCTAAATTTCATTAATTTTGGACATCGGGAAGCAGGACTTTGGTCAATGACCCCTGGCTTGGGGGGATCTGACCTCAGGCTGACATGCTTGTGACTTTTGAGTTCGATGATGTCTGTTCAACCCGAAATTTGAACTTCCTCTGAGAGTTCCAGCTATCTTGATCTTCATGGAATGCCGGTTCTCGCAGTGATTCCCCAGGATCTGCAAATAACCTCTGTAGCTTAAATTAAGCTGAGATGAGGTGTCTTCGCTGCAGTATTTGCAATTTTTGTAGGTCAACAAGTGCCCCCTCGAGGTGCAATGATTATAGTATAATAATCATTGTGCCTCGAAATAGCCAATCTGTGGGAATGATGGATGGCTTGATGAAAAGACAGTTTGTCAAGGTAGGTTGTAGGCTTAAACTTTGGGGTTTGAAAATTTTGATAAAAACCATGAAGGGTTTGATGACGGAATTTTGAAAAGACATAAGAAATCTGAATTTCTTTGCCCTATTTTTACGGATATCAAAAGTAGCATCTCCGTGGGGACTGTGGGGAACACCCACAAAGGAATCCCTTAGGTATTTAGAAAATTCAGAAGTTTATGAATTTTGTTTGGATTTTGGAAATGAATTTGATTTTCTTTTGACCTATTTTTCACAGATATCCAGAGTGGCGTCTCTGTGGGGATGTGGGGAACACCCACAAAAAGAATCCCTGAGGTTTTAAGAAAATCAAAAGTTTTAGTAAAAATGGATTTGGGTTTGGATCTTCATGGATTTTTGGTTCGTTTTCAAAGATCAAAGTTTGGGTTTGGACTTGGCTTGACATGATTTAAAATGAGATGCAATTTTGACAAAATGAGATGTAATTTTGAAAGAGATTGGCCTTTATGGGTTTTGATGAAAAACAATTTGAGACATTGGTTTGAAATCAAATTTTGACCTAAAGTTGATTTGGAAAGAAACTCAGCATCCCCTTTTTTTTTTTTTTTGTATAATTTCCCTCGAAATACCCTAAAAAAAAATAGGATTATTTCTTTTGTAAATTACTCCAAGTGGACCCATCATAAGAATTTCAAAAGATCACAGAGATCGTGGTGAAGAAGGAGGAATCCATCAAGACTTGATCTTAGACTCCACTGATTTTAATCATAACCAAATTGTATTTGTGGGAAGGACTTGAGCTCAAGGGGATTCAGCAATGGGCTCCACCAGTTCAAGTTTGCAATGACCGTGGGTAGAATGATCAACAGTAATTGAGGGGGAATTCCCTTTTTTTTTTTTTTTTTTTTGAAAAAACTGAGAAAAAGGGGGAGAGACCGAGAGAAAGAGGGAGGGAGAGAAAAAAGAGTGGGGAGAGAGAAACCGAGCGGAGAGGAGAGACCGAGAGAAGAGAGAAAAAGAGGAACCGAGAGGAGAGAGAAAATAGCGGGAGAGAGAGAAACCGAGCGGAGAGGAGAGAGAAAAGAGAGAGAGACCGAGAGAAAGAGGGAGGGAGAGAAAAAAGAGTGGGGAGAGAGAAACCGAGCGGAGAGGAGAGACCGAGAGGAGAGAGAAAAAGAGGAACCGAGAGGAGAGAGAAAATAGCGGGAGAGAGAGAAACCGAGCGGAGAGGAGAGAGAAAAGAGCGGGAGAGAGAGAAACCGAGAGGGAGAGGAGAGACCGAGAGAAAGGGTGGAAGCAGAGAGGTGCTGGGTGCATCTTCCTCTCAGTTACCAAGCAGGACTCGGGTTTCTTTCATCATCTCAAGCACAGACTATGGCTGGTAAGAATTTCCTTTTCATCTTCTCTTGTGTTTGTTCATGACTGAATCCAAGCCTGGCTTTCTGGATGCATCCCCTTTTTTTTTTTTTTTTTTTTTTTTTTTTAAGAACTGATGTAAGATGACTTTTGTGAAATCATCTCAAGCTCATCAATCTACTGACCATATGAACTTTTCTTGGCGCATGGTGATGCCTGAATTTCATTCTCTGGTGAAGTCAGCATCGAGCAAGCTCACTGCCAAAACCACTGTATTTGAGTAGTAACATGCACACCACTGAACACGCATCTAACTTTCTGTGATCAGAGCCTCTGTGGGAATTATAGAATGCCATTTTCGTGCTTGAACACGAACCTGCTGCCCCCTGTAAAGGTCTTAAGATGCTTGAACATCTGTTTGGACCGGGAGCCTCGGTTTTGAGACTTAAGTGTGCCTTTGATACCAATTCTTGGTCTCAGAACTGAGTATTGCCTTCTCCTTTTGGCCTTATACTAAGGAGAGATGCTGCCGAATTTTTTTTTTTTTTTTTTTTTAAGAAGAAGTTCCCTATCATTGTCACTGATACC
Organism: Sextonia rubra; assembly: GCA_037013555.1. Taxonomy (NCBI): domain Eukaryota; kingdom Viridiplantae; phylum Streptophyta; class Magnoliopsida; order Laurales; family Lauraceae; genus Sextonia; species Sextonia rubra. Next base: position 133,334,991 of record JASUAD010000001.1, read on the forward strand.
CATCTTTCCTTTCTTTTGATTTGTTTTGCAGATAGGAAGGGTAAAGCACTTGCAACTGCCACAGCTGGGGCACCAAAAAGTCGTGCCAAGGGTAAGACCACAAGAGAGCCTGATCCGAAAGATCCAAATGAAGCATCTGATGTCAACTTGTGGCTCCAGAGAGCTAAGGCTTTGTCATCGAGAAACTGGCATTTGTATTGGTGTAAGCTGGACGAGATTGACATTAGTACTGCTATCCTAGCTTATGCAAGCTACAAAAGGGCACATCCTCATAGCAGAAGTACTGAATGCCAAGGGGAAACTGGAGAAGTTCCTGGACTGAGATTCTCTGCTGCACCTTCCATTTGATGGTTTTGCTTTTTCTGATTAGCCCTGAGGGCCATGTGTACATTGACTTCACTGCTTGTATTCAAACGTTAAGATGGATATCAATGGAAAATGTTTTTCTTTCTATTTTTGTCATTGGTATGGGTGTTTGGGTTGATTTTTTTGTGGAGGTTTGGTGTGGTTTATGTGGATGGTTTGTTTGGTTTATATGGATGGTTTATTTGGTTTGGTTTTCTCAGATTTGTATGAGGGTGTGATTTGCGATCGTTTGGATCCACAAATCGAAAATATGGAAGTCATATAGGTGGACGTTATCCAGTGCCCATGTGTGAGGCTTTCTCCAGGGTCCATGACTTGATCCTTTTGGTGTCGAAAGGGGTCAAACAAAGTGGATGTTATCCGGTGCCCATGTGTGAGGCTTTCCCCGGGATCCTTGACTTATTCCTTAGGACAAAGATTTGGTTTTGGTTTTTGTTTAGATTTTGGTTATACAGGGTCTACAAAGAGACTTGTTCTATATAACCGAAGGCAGTCATATAGGGTCTGCAAAAAGACTTGTTCTATACAACTAAGGATTAGCTCTATGGGGTTTGCAAAAAAACTTATTCCACATAGCTGAGTTTTGCTATACAGGGTCTGCAAAAAGACTTAATCTATATAGCTGGATGTTACAAGGGGTTTTGTAAGGACGTTATCCAAGTAACAAAAGTTTGACTAGAGGGGTCGTGGGACTTGATCCTCGCAGTCATTTTATACAAATCTGAGGGATTTTGGTTACGAGTCATAGGTTGTAAGGCTCGAAACCAAAGGATTGCAATTTTGGTTGGGAGTCATAGGTTGTGAGGCTCAAAACCAGAGGATTTTGATTTTGGTTAGGAGTGAGAATGTACACTGTACATGGTTTGGGTACATTGTACATGGTTTGGGTGTACCAATGACATTCAGGTATAGTATTTCTTAAGCAGTTTTCCATTGATAGGCATCATGCACCTGTCCCCTTCAAGTGTGAGGAGCGCATATGCGCCATTGGAGTAAACCTTGTCGACAACAAAAGGTCCTTCCCATTTAGGTTCGAACTTGCCTCCCGACAAGTGCGTGGAAAACATAGGTCTTCTAACTGCAAGGACTAGATCTCCTTTCTTGTAAGCTCTATACTTGACCTTTTTGTTGAAAGATGCAGCCATACGAGCTTGGTACAACTTAATACTTTGTCGAGCGGCAAGTCTTTTCTCATCAAGGTTTTCTAGCTCTTGCAATCTGAGTTTGGCATTCTTTTCTTCAGTATATTTGTTTATCACAGCCACCCGAAAAGAGGGAAGTTGAATTTCCAAAGGTATTACAGCTTCACAACCATAGACCAAGGAGTACGGTGTTGATTTGGTAGGACCACGAACTGTAGTTCTGTAAGCCCATAATGCTTCAGGAAGCCTGGTACTCCAACTCTTTTTGTTGTCAGAAACCATTTTCTTCAAAATCTTGCAAATGGTTTTGTTAAAAGCCTCAGCAAGTCCGTTGGCCGCGGGGTTATACGCTGTAGATGGACAACACTGGATTCCATATTTGTCACAGAATCTGTAAAATTTATTAATATTGAATTGCGGGCCATTGTCATGATACAGACGTTTGGGCACCCCAAAACGGCAAATGACATGAGTTTTCAGGAAGCTAAGGACTGTATCTGTTTTAACTTCTGTGAGAGGTACTGCTTCTGCCCATTTGGAGAAGTAATCGGTTGCAGCCAAAATGAATTGATGTCCACGTTCTGAGGGTGGACTGATCTTCCCCACTATATCCATTCCCCAAGATTCAAACGGCCAAGAAGTGGTCGTAGGGTGCAAATGTTCAGGAGGCTGGTGAATGTAATCACCATGAATTTGGCACTCATTGCATCTTTTAGCAAAATTAATAGCATCAGACACCATGGTAGGCCAATAGTAGCCTAATCTTCGAATTTGATCATGAAGTTTTGGTCCAGCTTGGTGAGCACCACATAGGCCCGCATGAACTTCTCTGAGAACTTGTTCAGCTTCTTTCGGGGACAAACATCGAAGTAGAACTCCATCGTATGATTTGCGATAAAGAGTTTTTGAGGGCAAATCAAAATGGAATTTGAGAGCTCGCCTTTGAATACTGGTTCTATCTTTAGGATTCTCTGGTAATACTCCATGCAGAATGTAATCAATAAAAGGATCTCTCCAATCCCTGAATGAGTTTTGGAAATATGAAATTCGATTTTTGATTACAGTGAAGCTATCTTCTACTGCCTTGTAAGTATTGAGTGGGGGTAGAAGTCTTCTCTCAACAACTTCCAATATCATCTTGTCATTCTCAGGGATTGCCATTGAAGCTGCCAAGCTTGCTAAGGCGTCTGCTTTGACATTCTGGCATCTCGGAACATGATGAAACTCAATCGATTTAAACCTCTGTTTGAGTTCATATGCCCTATTGAAAAGGGGAATTAGGTCTGGCTTCTTTACTTCATACTCGTGATTCATTTGCTTAATCACAAGTTGTGAATCTCCATAGACCCCTAGCATGTTAATGCTAGCATCTAAAGCTAACTCAAGCCCCATAATTAATGCCGTGTATTCTGCCACATTGTTCGAGCATGGTTTGATCAATGAAAAGGAGTGAGGAACATAAAATCTTTCTGGACTGCAGAAAATAATTCCAACCCCTGATACTGGTTTTCCTCGTTCATTAGTCCTGGAAGCTCCATCAAAATGCATGGTCCAATGTAGATCTGAATCAATGGTGGATTTCTGTGTTTGTTCAGTGAAGAAGACTGACTCATCAGGGAGATTGTCTGTGAACTCAGAATCTTCTGACAGTGGATGTTCTGCTAGAAAATCTGCAAGAGCTTGTCCTTTTACTGCTTTCGCAGGAGTATATCTGATGTCATATTGAGAAAGAAGTATGGACCATTTGGCCAGACGTTCACTCAACGCCCCGGCTTTTGTCACTAATACCTTTAATGGATTAATATTGGAAACCAGATACACCACATTAGAGAGGATGTAATGCCGCAGCTTTTGTATTGCAAACATAAGTGCTAGACATTCTTTTTCTATTGGGTGATAATTGTGCTCAGCACCAACTAGCATCCTTGACAGGTAATAGAGTGCCACCTCCTTTCCTTCATCATTCTTTTGAGCTAACAATGCTCCCAAGGAATGATCAAGAGCCCTTGTATAAAGAATGAAAGGCTTGCCCGGAATTGGAGCTGAAAGAACTGGCGGATTTGTAAGATATTGTTTAATATCCTGAAAAGCATTTTCACAAGCTTTGTCCCATACAAAGTCTACTCCTTTCTTCATCAATTTGGAGAATGGTCTGCACTTTCCGGACAAGTTAGAAATGAACCGTCGGATGTAGGCGAGTCTTCCCTGCAATCCTTTCAATTCTCTCAAATTTCTCGGCGAAGGCATTTCCAATATGGCTTTGATTTTGACGGGATCTATTTCAATGCCCCCTTTTCGCACCACAAATCCTAGAAACTTTCCGGAGGAAACTCCGAAAAAACATTTCAGGGGATTCATTCGAAGATTGAATTTTCGTAATCTCTCAAAGACAGTGCGAAGGTCGGCGAGATGGTTTGATTTATGCTTGCTCTTGATTGCCAAATCATCAACATAACATTCAACAGATTTATGTTGTAAGTCCTTGAATATTTTCATCATTGCTCTTTGGTACGTGGCTCCAGCATTTTTGAGACCAAATGGCATGACAGTATAGCAGTATATGCCAAATGGAGTTCTAAAGGAAGTGTGTTTCTCATCCTCTTTGAACATTTTGATCTGATTATACCCCGAGAAGCCATCCATGAATGACATTCTTTCGAACCCAAAAGTATTGTCAATCATTATTTCTGGTATAGGTAATGGAAAATCATCTTTGGGGCAGGCCTTATTCAAATCTCTGAAGTCAATACAGATTCTGATTTGTCCATTCTTTTTAGTAACTGGGACTATATTAGCCAACCAGTCTGGATGCTGTTCTTCACAGATGAAATTAACGCCTTTGAGTTTCTGAACTTCTGCTTCTATCTTCTCCATGATTTCAGGCTTAGTCCTCCTTTGGTCCTGTTTTACAGGTTTAGCATCATCTGCTATATTTAATTTGTGTATGGAGATTTCTGGATCTAAACCCGGCATTTCTGCATAAGTCCATGCAAAGCAATCTATGAACTCTCGCAAGAATCCCACATACAAATCAAGTTCACTTCCTTTAATTTGAGAGCTTACAAAGGTAGGTCGGGGATTTTCTGGGGTTCCCAAGTTTATTTCTTGTACTTGGTCCTCAGTTGGAGGATTAGGAGGAAGTGTTTCTACATTGTTATTGGAAGTTTCTAACTCTGTGAAACCCTCTGGGGTTTCAGTTGGGGGTTTTAGCCAAGGCCTGATCCCTTTCCAAGGATTTGGTTTTTTAGGCTCTTTGGCTTTTACATCAAGGGCTAAGCATTCCCAGCGGACATGTTGGGGTGGGCTTATTTCCTCGTTGAGTTCAGGTGGCCAATAGTCAGTGATTTGTGATGCAGCATCATCTTCATCACTTGCCCCCTCAGGATGCTGAAAAATGGCCCAATCAACGGGATCTTGAAGCACAGGAATTTCATGAGAGTCATCCGAGTCATATTCTTCAGTGAAGACTACCGATCTGGCTTTAACACTTTGTTTAAATTTAGGAATGTTACTGTAAGGAACATATCCTATGTAATGACGCAGCTGCTCAATTCTGCCCCCTGTCTGGAGATCTTCTTTCATCTCTGGAGTAAAGACATCCAAAGGAGCCCGTATGCCATTTGCAGTTAATCCAAGACCCATAGGTTTCTTGAGATTGTACCCCATATTTTTCATCATGTTACAGACCATAGGATTATAAATATCGAGCCGGATTTTTCCCTCATTACTGATTTTGTCAATGATATCTGGTGGAGAAGTATCTTCAGCCCGATGAAAAATAATCGGATGATTATACTGCTTAGATGAAGGTACCAAAAAGCAAGAACCTTCGAATTCATAAATGTGAGAGGGAGTAGGCCATGGCATAAGCGGAAGATTGCAGTCTACCATAGAATGCACGAAGGTGCTCATTTCTTCAGTGTCTTCAGAATCCAACTCGGAATCTGTATCTCTGATCATTGAAATGACATGTATTGGACGCATTCTTCTAGACCTCCTGCGCAGCCGGTGGAGTGCCACTTCGAGAGATGATACAATTCGAGACATCTCATCAAAGGTTTGAAATTCCATCGCCATGGTTAAGCTGCGAAGAGCTGGCCGAAAACCTACCCAGCACAAGTGAATCCATGCGGAGCAGTGTGGAGGATTTTCACATCTTTCAGCCAAACGGAGCCATCTATCAATGTACCTGTCGGCTAATTCTCCCCTCTGCTGTGATGTCAATATCAATTGACTAAAAGTGATAGGAGAATCAGGCTTTATAGGTGATATTCCCCTATTAGGGGGAGGTATATCATTGCTTTCTTGATTAGAGCTCGAGGATACCATGTTGGCCGAAAATGAAAACTTCTGATGTTCAGCATCTTTTACTTTTGATAGCTTTGTAGATATGATTAAAGGTGGATCTGGCTTTTTGATTTCAGATTTCACCTTAATTATCAAAGGAGCTTTGATATCTACGCATTTTGCCGCAGATTTTCCTGCACATTCCAACTTTATGGGGAGATCAGATTTTTGACCAACTTTCTTTGCTGAAATAGTGAAAGGTTCTGCAGGATTATCATTCACAGCAGCATTCTTTGTATCTGAGTTGGATTTTGTAGGCATTTCTTGATACATTGCTGTGTCTGTGAAATAAACCTCTTTTCCTTTGAATGGCTTTTCCTCTGCAAAGACTCGATGTACCTTCCCCTCGTTGTCGATGTATTTAAGGCATTGATGAAGAGTAGAAGGTACTATGGCATAATCATGAAGCCATCGTCTCCCCAAGAGGATGTTATAGCAAGCACGAGTTTTTACCACATGCAGAGTGGCCTCTGAGACTAAATCTCCCAACTGGAATCGAATTCGGATTTTACCAATCGGATCCTGGACTTCCCCATCATAACCTTGAATAGAAGTCTTTGTAGCAGACAGCTTGCTCACTGGAATACCGAGCTCTTGAAGGGCCGTGATTGTGATGAGATTTAGAGCTGACCCTGGGTCAACTTGAACTCTTGGGACAGGCATATCTTTGATGTAGGCCGTGAAATAAAGTGGCCTCGTATGCTTCATATTTCCCAAGAGGAGATCCTCTTTGGTGAAAGAGATAGTAGCTTTAGAAGCATTGTGAGTTAAGAGGCACTCCTTGCATTGCTTTTGAGGCTTCTTGGATTTCGCCTTCAAATAATTCTTTTCTATTTGATGCACTTGTGCTATATGAGTATGATTCTCAATATTCAAGGCCTGTAGTGCTCGTATGAAGTTGTCACGAGTCTCCTTGGACATCTGCAGGAGATCAAAAATGTGGAGTCGTGCAGGTATGTGCTTAAGGTGTTCAACAACATCATACGTGAATGGCTTTGGTGGCCTTGCATTATCATTTACTTCTGGAGAAGTTACATTTACATTGGTATTGCCTCCCGGAGGGTTTACATAAGAAGAGGAAGGAACAGAGGATTTATCATAGTTGACCCTATAGTTACGACCAGAGCGAGTGCCATCATTAAGCATGTTGCTTCTATCAATTTCTAGTCGTGTGTCTCTTCTTATGGCATTGACTTCTTCTGGTTCGGTGAAAAGCTGGTTGACCTCTTCCAGGCCTACTTCTTGGTTTACACCATTAGGAATAGCCTGCGATGTTTGGGGTTCTATGGCAGCATTCAAAACCACCAGGGAAGGAGCCGTTGACAGTTCCTCTTCAAAGTCAGAGATATTCTCGACAATATTACTCATACTAGGGTTATTATGTCTCCTCGGTAACCCAAGTTCCCTGACTGAGTTAAAGTCAACAAACTGATTACTTAATTCAGAATTTTCATTTGAAAAGATCAACTCTGAATTAGGTGTGGAAGAAGCATCTGGCGTGGAAGGAGGAAAAACCGTCTGCTGATCCCGAACTTCATCGTGCCCGACTAATGGTAGTGGATCCGGATGAACTTCTGGAGGTAGTGGAAAAAGAGGAGGATCATTCGACCAGCCACTTGAACTTGGCCTATGTATATCATACAAGGTCACTGATAGTGTATTTAAACCGTGCTTAATATTAAGCGTTCCCGTCTCGAGGTCAAAGGCTTGTTCGAAATCCTCATCCTCATCAGAAGGGTATTCATCAGCAAAATAATCATCGATCCATTGATCGTCTTCAAGATCAGAGTAATCCGACCATTGATTTTCATCATCGGAGTTAGGGGGTGTACCATCCCATGATATCCGATTGCAGCTAGATATTGCTGGTTCTTCCTCATCTTTTGGAATTGGAATGATGTAGTCGGCTAGAGTAAAATGACCTCTGGCTGATCTGGGAGGATTTTCTAAGACTGGGGCCTCGACCGCCTTGTCTTTCTTCTGCTTAAACTGTTGTTCTTGTTTCTTTTGAGCAGTTTTCTGGAGACCTTTAATTTGCCTTTTGATCTTTCTTCTTTCCACAGGTGTGGGTTTAGTTTTCACTTTTTCCCATCCTTCATCATTTATTAAGTCCGGGTGAACCCACATTTCCTGCCCTGAAGAATCTTTGATAAGTATCAACCCCTGTTCATTATGTAGTGCATTGATGACCCGGAATTCGACCATTGGTGGCCTTGATGGAGCGGGTATTGCCACAGGTGCAAATTGTCCGAAGGAAATCATATTGACTGGGGCTGCATCATATTTTCGGTCAAATGTTATTATTCCATTTTTCCACATCTCATTGACCTTTTCTTTTAGGATAAAGCAATCTTTCAAAGGATGAGATACCATCCGATGGTATGCACAATAGTTTGGATCATTAACACGACCCGCTTGCTCTGGCTTTTTCATGGGTGGAAGCTCGAGCTTGTTGTTCTCCATCAATGCTTGGAAGATGACTTCAATGTCCCCGTCAAAAGGGTACTTAGTTTGCTTCCTCTTTTCATATTCTTCCTTTTTATTTTGCTCCGTCTTGCCATTCTGTGGTTTTTGAGGAACTGGTTTGGAGGTTTGTACATTGAATACCTCCTGCTTCTTCTGGGGTTTCGGCACAGTTGGTTTTGGAGCAGAAGATGATGATGATTCCATTTTTCGGGAACTTGCTTTCTTCTGGCTAATTTCTTTCAGGGTTAACTCCGCATCAGTGGCTACTTCAACCAATCTGGCCAAAGACTTAGTTTTATGACTAAGTATGATAGCCTTAATCTCTGGCCGTAAATTGGTTTTGCACATTTCAATTGTCGCCTTTGGAGATGGTTGTTCTAGGCATCTGTAAGACAATGCTCTCCATCTATTGATAAAGGCTTGTGCAGTTTCATTATCCCCTTGCTTTGTACTACTGAGCATAGCGAAGGTGACCGTTTGATCTTCTTCCTGAAAGTGAAGTAGAAACTTTTCTTCTATAACTGGCCATGTAGTGAAGGAGAGTTCTGGCAATTGTTTGTACCAATCGAAAGCAACTCCCTTCAATGTACCAACAAACAACCTTATTTTTAGTGCATCCAATTCGGGTAAACTGCCAAGGAGCGACTTAAAATGCACTATATGCTGATAGGCTGACCCTTTTCCAAGGTAAGGCTGGAAAGTCGGAAGTTTGTAATCTGGCGGAAATGGAACTAAATCAAACTCCGGAGGGTATTTAGATGTAATACCCTTTTTCTTCATCCTTGTTTCCACTTTTGATTTGTTTAAAATTTCTTCCACTTCTTTAAAAGTTACAGGTTTTTCAGGATCTGCGTGGAAGCCAAGGATTGAGGAGTGATCACCTCGAGTTGAATCTGAGGCGATTACTTTATCTGTTAGTGCCTTGATTTGTGCTGTACGTAGGTCAATTTTGGTGGCATTCCTCCTGATCATTGCCTGTTCTCTTCTATCAGCAAATAAGGAGTTAACAGGAGCTTCAGCTGGACTACCCAGTTTGTCTGCTAAGATTTTCAATTGAGCCGTCAGGTGGTCAATTTTAGCTCCTTGTTGCTTGACAACATCACTGACGTCATTCTCTTGATTTTCGTCAGCATTTTCTTCGCTAACATCTTTGCCTCTACCGGCATCCTCTTCATTACCGGTCCCACTCCCTTCAGCCATAAATACGGTGTACTGACGGGGGTAAGAGGATGTAGGAAGAGTGGATTGACTATCTTCGGTGTCCAGGAGAGTTATTGAGTCCTTATCAGAACCATGATCGTCAGAGGTCCTATCTGAATGAGAGTTCGAATCAGAATCTTGGGACTGAGTTCGAGCCATACTCCGAGTAACTCTCCTGGTTGAGCCAGGTCCGACCATACATGAGGAGGTTAGATTTGGCTCATCTTCTTTAATCACCCATTTTTGAGTGATTCTATGCTGTGATTGCTTCCAAGCATGCTTCTTGGAGCGAGACAAAACCCTCTTTTTTATTTGCTGGGCCAATCTGGCTGCTAGAGTTTGATCTCTGAATCTAGCAACTAATGGCCTAGAAGTGCTAGCAACTTGCTCCCAATCTATAGGGTCGGAAGTGGGAAGTGAGAGGATGTTAACAGCATTTCTTTCAATTTTCTTCTTCTGCTCCTTCTTTTGTTGAAGCAGATTTTTAAATTGAACGAGATCGGTCGAATTTTTGATGACCAATCGTTCAGCATATTTCTTGTTTTTACTGCCATATGACGAGCGCTGGGTTGAAAGTGATGGTGATGGTGCCACAATCACAGAAGGTAAGCGCTTCCTGCCGAACCTCCGTCCCTCCTTCTGGGTCAAAGGGTAAAAGACATTCTTTTCAAGTGGGGCCAAGGGTTTCTCCTCAGCTTTTCTGGACTTCTGCATACGTGGCTGTGGTGACCACATACGACAATTTGGAATAACAATATCCTTCTGACCCTTTTCATGGGCTAGGGCTTGCTTGCGAGTGGTTTGCTTTTTGAGAGGTACCCTTTGTTTAGGATGCATAAATGAGGACTTTGTAGTCTGCAAAGCCTCCCACTGTGAACCAATGGGTATCTCTGTTTTGTTGTTCGTAAACCGAACTTGTCTTGCCCCCAGTCGAGGCTTGGTGATCTGAAAATTACTGCCTTCCAACCTCACTTTGTGTTTTAAGTCATTGTGACCTTTGTGAAAGACTCCAAAGGGGTTTTGGGCATATTTGGAGACCCAAGTTTGAGGAATCTTTGCCTTCTTGACGGGCTTCAAGGTTTCTGATGACCCATCGTGGGTTGAGGTCATGTAGCTTGAAGGAGTAGAAAGCCTTTGAAAGACCGAGACCCTTGATGCAGGAGCATTGGTGTTCATTCGGCCTCTTTTGGGTGCCCTTGTGGTCTGAGCCATGGAGATTTTGAACAATCTCTCTTTAGCTTCGTCAAAAGTGATAATCAAAGAACCCATGCTGTTTCCTGTAAAAAGTTAGCCGATGAGACTATATTAGTAGTATAACCAACATGGCTGCCTCTTGGGCTAGCCGGAATGGTTTTTAGATGCCATCTAGACCAACATGGTTTTTGAACCGAAATGGTTAGATATAGGCATAAATCCCATCTCATTATGCTATGCTGACTATCCCTACTGTCAGAATTTCTGCAGCATTTCGGGTTTATCGAGTCAGGCTTAAAAGCACGCTATGCTGACTAGTCCTGGCTACCAAAATTTCAGCAGCATATCTAGACTATCTGTGTCAGACTTATAAGCAAGAGAGGGTTGGATCAATCAAAGGGATAGGGCTCACAGGATCAAGCCTGCACCACTATCACAATGACCACACAAGATCCATCAGTGGTCGACGCCGGACAATGCATAATTACAATGTCGTTGGTCTTATCACTGATTTAATAAACTTTTTATATGGGTCAGAAGTCCTTTGAACTGAATCATCACTCTTCTAAAGTGAAAAGGGTGATGATTTGGTTCATACACATCAAGGTGCAAATTCTTCAATCAAGTTACGCACATCAACATGCAAATTCTTCCAATTAAATGGCAAGTGTATGCACATCAAGGTGCCCAATGCCTTCATTTGTATGAACAATATGCACTTCAAGGTGCAAAAGTCCTTTAATGATATTTTCAAACCCATTGCAGACATCAAAGGTCTTGTATGGGTGTAATTGGAGGTTAACTAAGCCTTTGTCATCATAAAAAATGGACAAGTGACCGTGTGCCCCGGTTACAGGCTTTTAGCAGCAGTTTTCAGGGCAACAGCAGCACTTTCAGTGCAACAGCAGCAGTTATAGTGCAACAGCGGCACTTTCAGTGCAACAGCAACACTTCAGTGCAATAGCAGCAGTTTTCAGGGCAACAGCAGCACTTTCAGTGCAACAGCAGCAGTCACAGTGCAACAGCGGCACTTTTAGTGCAACAGCAGCAGTTTTCAGGGCAACAGCAGCACTTTCAGTGCAACAGCAGCAGTCACAGTGCGACAGCGGCACTTTTAGTGCAACAGCAGCAGTTTTCAGGGCAACAGCAGCACTTTCAGTGCAACAGCAGCACTTTTCAGCAATTTTCAGTGCTTTCATGCATTTTTCACCAAATTCGATCACAAATTAGGGCATATAATTCCCACAGACGGCGCCAATCTTCTGATCGCGCTTAAAAAATGTATTGCGTGGAAATGAATTACGGAATCAAGGTCTGACATTCACACACTTTAAGCGTTAAGAAGAATGGGAAAATAATTACAGTTCATCATTAATTTCCCTTTTGTTTACATGGGTTCAAGTGCCCTGACCGCGGGGATGCAGGTTGTTTACATACATTTTGAAAGTTTACAACCCCTCCCTCAAGTCTCAGATGTGATCTCAATTTGGAAAATACAAGAAAATGTACATAAGGTGGAAGAAAATGTGGAAAAAGGGGAAAAAATGGGGGGTGACCGTGACCCGCGGTCACTGCCCCATTCCAGTGACCGTGACTCACCCGCGGTCACTCGGGCCTTCCAGTGACCGGGACTCACCCGCGGTCACTAGGACCTTCCAGTGATCGTGACTCACCCGCGGTCACTGGAACCTTCCAGTGACCGTGACTCACCCGCGGTCACTGGAACCTGCCAGTGACCGGGGATCACGGTCACTGACAGACAATGGCCTTATGCCTCCGTTTTTTTGTGCTGTTCGCGCTGGTTCTTTCTTGAAACTTCTTTCAAGTGTCGGAACTCCATTCTCATGACTTTGGAGCGGTGGACAACCATCAAGAAGATCACTTTTTATCATGGAATCAAGTGAAACCGCTGTAACTCATCATTCGTGTTTACGGACTGCATTTTTGTTTCAAGTCCGAAATGGGCAAATTTGAAGCCGGAGTTGTGTCATTTGAACCTATCATTTTCAAGGAACAAAATGAGGCCTAGAGAGGCTTCTTTCACAACTCTTGTAATGGCTAAGAAGCCCTACGAATGAGAGAAACAGAGGTGACAATGTCATCCTCTCAAAAATTGGCGTCGTACGAACATGGTATGGACTTTGGCCATTTCCCTTCCTTCTCTCCTTCTGAATTTTCTTGCTCACCTTTAGAACTAAGAAAAGAAGGTGGGAATGGTCGTGGAAGTGCTGCTGGAGTTTGCTTCTTGTTGCCTTAGGTGGTGCCTTTCTTCAATTTCTTCACTTTTCTTCCTTATGTCTGTCCTTTGTTTCTTCCAAATTCCCCCTTTTTATAGACTCCCAATCAGTTTTGTGCAGTTTTGGGGAGTTAATAGCAGTTGTGGGGAGTTGGATTTCGAAGAGGAGTGGAGGGAAACCACCCAAAATCGTGGGAAACCTCCCTTGAAGGTCCGTGACCGCAGACTGGGCCACGAACGAGGCCCAATTTCAGGTTTTTCGCGTATGTGGCCCATTTTCATTTGTTTTGGGCTCAAACGAAGTCCGATTGCCACCAAACTTGGAGGGATGCTTCTTAACACTATTTTCTACATGTCATAAAAATTTCAGCCCATTTTGACTACAGGAAGTTGGTCAACTTTTTCATTAATTGGGCCCCGGTCACGGACAAGGCCCACTTTTGGAACATTGCATATGCGGTCTATTTTCCATTGTTTGAGGCCCGAATGATGTCCAATCATCACGAAACTTGGAGAGATATTGCTTGACAGCATCTTAAGTGTTTCATAGAAATTTCAGCTCTGTTTGACCACCTGAACATGGTCAACTCCTTTTGTTTGTGGGCCCCCGGTCACTCCCAAGGCCCATTCTTGGAATTTTGCATATGTGGCTTGTTTCCGCCTGTTCCGGGCCCAAACGGTGTCCAATCGCCACGAAACTTGGATGGATACTTCTTGACACTATTTTGAGTGTGTCACAGAAGTTTCAGCTCTGTTTGACCACCTGAACATGGTCAACTCCTTTTGTTTGTGGGCCCCCGGTCACTCCCAAGGCCCATTCTTGGAATTTTGCATATGTGGCTTGTTTCCGCCTGTTCGGGGCCCAAACGGTGTCTAATCGCCACGAAACTTGGAGGGATACTTTTTGACACTATTTTGAGTGTGTCACAGAAGTTTCAGCTCTGTTTGACCACCTGAACATGGTCAACTCCTTTTGTTTGTGGGCCCCCGGTCACTCCCAAGGCCCATTCTTGGAATTTTGCATATGTGGCTTGTTTCCGCCTGTTCGGGGCCCAAACGGTGTCCAATCGCCACGAAACTTGGATGGATACTTCTTGACACTATTTTGATTGTGTCACAGAAGTTTCAGCTCTGTTTGACCACCTGAACATGGTCAACTCCTTTTGTTTGTGGGCCCCCGGTCACTCCCAAGGCCCATTCTTGGAATTTTGCATATGTGGCTTGTTTCCGCCTGTTCGGGGCCCAAACGGTGTCCAATCGCCACGAAACTTGGATGGATACTTCTTGACACTATTTTGATTGTGTCAGAGAAGTTTCAACTCTGTTTGACTACCTGAACATGGTCAACTCCTTTTGTTTGTGGGCCCCCGGTCACTCCCAAGGCCCATTCTTGGAATTTTGCATATGTAGCTTGTTTCCGCCTGTTCGGGGCCCAAACGGTGTCCAATCGCCACGAAACTTGGATGGATACTTCTTGACACTATTTTGAGTGTGTCACAGAAGTTTCAGCTCTGTTTGACCACCTGAACATGGTCAACTCCCCAGTTGACTTTTTATGACTGTGGGCCCTTGTTTCAGCTGTTTGAAGCCCAAATGACCCCGGTTTGATTTGAAACTCGGAGGGACTGACGTCAAGAACATCTTGGAGTATTCATCCAAGTTTCATGCAGTTTGGATTTGAGGAAGTAGGATTTCGAACAGTAACCTATTCATTGCATGCGTTAGGTCACTATTCACTCCACATTGAGATAGTTAGCCTGTTTTCAATCCGAACAGCCTCCCCTTGACTTGAAACTTTGGAAGAATAACTTGGGGCATTCTTTGAGCATTTGTTCCAAATTTTATTTGTTTTGGCCTTCTGGAAGTAAGATCTTAGCCGATGATCTCCAAATTCAGGATTACTGTCCTCTAAGCTGACATGTAATGAAATTTAGGCCAAACAGAGTCTTTTCATCTTGAAAATTTGCAAAGTATCTTCTGAGCATGACTGAAGCTTCGCGTCTAAATTTCATTAATTTTGGACATCGGGAAGCAGGACTTTGGTCAATGACCCCTGGCTTGGGGGGATCTGACCTCAGGCTGACATGCTTATGACTTTTGAGTTCGATGATGTCTGTTCAACCCGAAATTTGAACTTCCTCTGAGAGTTCCAGCTATCTTGATCTTCATGGAATGCCGGTTCTCGCAGTGATTCCCCAGGATCTGCAAATAACCTCTGTAGCTTAAATTAAGCTGAGATGAGGTGTCTTCGCTGCAGTATTTGCAATTTTTGTAGGTCAACAAGCACGAGGCTCTCTTCTTCTTCCCCAATCTCAAAGAACTAGCACAATCCTCATAGATTTCTACTCTAGCGATATCCACATGAAAGCCCTAGCGCTCAGATGCATCGAACAAACGCCTCCTTTCCACCTCCTCTACTCCTACACCACTAGGAACCGGATCTACTACTTATTGATGGACAATCCCTTCGTCTTCTTCACCATGATCGACCAAGGATTGGGGAAGATGCAGGGTTTCGGCTTTCTCGATCGCCTGAAGACCTCCTTCGTATCTTTCCTGAAGAGACAGCTGATTAGCGGCATGGATCAGCTGAATTCCCTCTGCTTCCAGGACTGCCCTATTTGCCTAGGGAAGTTTACCGACGACAATAACGTCCGCGTGATCCCGCAGTGCGGGCACAGGTTCTACGCCGTGTGCATGGACATGTGGCTCGGGGCCCACTCATCGTGCCCTTCCTGCCGTCAAATCCTGTCGGTGGGGTGGTGTCAAAAGTGCGGCGAGTTCTAGGCCGCCGCAAAATGGGATGTGAAAACCAGGGAGGAAGACGCCAACAAGTTCCCGGCCGTTGCCGCAGTTGACGGAGCAGCATCGCCACTATAAGTCATCGACAAGGGAACCCAGCATGCAAGTTAAAGAGGTTCTGGTTGCAGAACCATCTCTGTTGCCCCAACAGAATAGGAAAAAAAAAGAGGGATCGTTATCTATTTCGCCTGGGCCACACAGATCAGGATCCACCGTTGATCTTCGTCGTTGCTGAGGTAGTCACCGCCGTTAGCTACAGCCTCCCTCATCTTTCTCGCTGCTGCAAATGTAGTGCAAGTGGTGCTGGTTTCTGTTACAGAACCCATTTCGGTAACGAGGGAGAAGACAAAGAATGATGCAGGTCGTGGTCAGGTCGGGTTAACCTGACCTACTACAAGTAAAGACCTGGTCTTATCGATCTGGTTAGATCAGGTTAGGTTAGACCTAACTTGTGAGGCCCAGTCCAACCCCGAAGACAAAAGGTACAGTTCAGGTTGGGTCAGGTTGACCCGAACCTGCCTGCAACAAGTCCAGTCTGCTAGAAGTAACAAGACGTCAACATGACGCTAGCCGCTAACGCAAGCAATATGTCAGCAAACCATACGGTCAAAGGCAGATTTGACCGACTCAACGGTGGAAATTTGTTTCTGCGATAACTTGATGATTCGGAGTCTGATTTGAGATCCGTTTGCCCTTACGGAAAGCTCGCGAACAAATCTACACATTGGCACCCAAAGGAGGACGATTCAAAGTTAAGTAATTTCTCCTTATTTTATAATCTTTTATTAGTTTGATAGTCATACATGTGCATTTATTTTTATTCCTTTCAGATCTGCAAGTATTTATAATTTTAATTCGAATGATAAATAATTTATTATTTCTCATAAAAAAAGAGATCATGATAGAATTGAAAATCATGGATCATAAATAGAACTAGAAGTTCTATATAAGTAACTGGAACCTGAAGTTCCATACGATATTTAGAACTAGAAGTTCTATATGGAATTAATAACTTGGACCTGAAGATCCGTAAATATCTGGAACCAAAAGTTCTAAGATTTGGAATATGAACTTGAAGATTTATATTCATAACCAAACTTGGAGCTTTGATTTCTAAAGATTCAAGGTAGTATAGATCGATACGAAAGCCATGAAATCAAACCTGAAGTTTTGACAGAACTAAAGGTTGTCATTCAAACCTGAAGCTTTGATAGAACCAGCAGTTCTAAGAACCTGAAGTTCTATATCTGGCCTGAAGTCTTAACAGAATTGGAAGTGTTGATTAGTCAATTAAGAACCCGAAATTCTATTTTTATTTGATTGTTATTGGTAAATCGATCTTTATACACTCTAAAAGGCTTGGTGATGCTATTAAGGTCGGACATAAGATATTCCTGGTGGATATAACATATGCTCTCATTTCTGTGTGATTATATCCCTATTAGACAGGGATGATCACCAGCAGATGGTCATATACCGAATGCTTGAAATAAATGCCAGATTAGTTAATCAAACTCCCTCCAGAAGAGGTAGATATAATATGTTTTCCAGTACAGATGAAAATAACCACCCTAGGAGAGGTGATTGAGAAGGCATTTTGTTTGGAAATTGGGCGAACCACCAAGCATGGTTTAGAAGACCAATAATTTCTTTTATGAGTTTAAAGATTGAGTTCAATTTTTGATATTTTGTTTGATGTTAGACTTATTCTTTTTTCCGTATCTTGTGTTTACATGCTATATTTATTTTGAATGGTAAATTGTTTAACTGTTCTCAAGTTTTATTTTTATGATGCGATTGACTAGTTATGTACGCTTATTATTACTTACTATATGGATCATGGAATGCATGACTGAGGATAATATATCTCTAGTAGACAGTGCAACAAAACACACTATATTGAAAAAAAAAACTAGAAGTTTTTCTCAGAGTTAGTGTTTAATTCGTGCACGGTATTAATCATAGCTGGATCCATACAAATACTTGAATGCTCCGGAATAGTCTACATAATGGTATTTGTACATCATTACTAGTATTGACAGCCATAAGATGATACTAGAAAAGCTAAGTACATTCTCCTTATATCTTAAGGCTATATTACAAGATAATCTTCAATATTGATTCACATTCGATTATGAGCACAACGACAAAGTCAAGCCAGAAACTTACACTAAGCCCTATACTTAGTGACCCTAAGGATTTAATGCTTTGGCATGACAGGTTAGGTCACTTTAGGGGTACTATGCTAAGGATAATTATTGGTAATTCTGTTAAGTACTCCTTTAAGTACCATCTATTGACCATCCTTTTACGGAAAGGATATAGTGTGACATTTGTGAACCTATCAAATCCCACCCATTAGCACTTATTATTAAACTTAGGATACACTTCCTTTAGCATATTATTAAATTTATAAGGCTTGATATAGTAGGTTCGTGACCTGCATGAAGCCACAACGTAAATTGGAAATTTATATTGGTTATTATTCACCGCAATTATTAGATATTTAAAGCCAATAATAGGAGATGTATTCTTGCTCATTTTGCTGATTGTCATCTTGATGAGACAGTCTTTCCGCTGTAAGGGGGAGATATAAGAGTTCCTAAAGAATGCCTTGTTTCTGAAGAACAATCCGTTCCTGAAGAATGGCAAGAACTAATGTGGAATATTTTCACTCAGTCTCATTTAGATCTATGTACTTCACAATGTGAGAATGAAGTACAGAGAATTGTGCACTTCATTACAAAAAAAAATTCCCTGATGCTTTTAATGATGTAGGAAAAGTGACTAAGTCGCATGTATTGGCTATGAACACACAAGCACGAATTAGTATCCCTGTAGGATACAAAGTCCAAATATGCCAGCAAATGAATCTATACACACTAGAAGCGTGGTAGACTTATCCGTTTCAAGGACTCAACTCCTCAGAAGAGGAGAAATGAGCAATCATATCCCAATCATACTCCAAACGAGGTATACTCCCAAAGAGTTTATGACAAAATCCACTTTCTCAAAAATTTTCTGAAAAAGTTGATGTCCCGAAAGAGACACGAGTCCCATAAGAGACTCTGGAAGCCCCGGCAGAGGCAATGGGTACCCAATAAATAAAGAGATCTCTATACTTTATAATTATTTAAGAGAGAGATGGGATAGAAATGAAATTATCATCGATGACGCATTTACATATGCAGTAGTTACACAAATATCATGGGAAAATGAGAATGATGATTGGGATACAGAGCCACGTACTATGAATAAGTGTCGACAAAAAGAAGATTGGCCAAAAATGGAAAAGTTTCCATCAAAGAAAAGTTAGAGTCTCTCAATAGACGTGGTCTATCTGAACTTATAGTACAAACCCCAAAAGGTGTTGACCCTGTAAGTTACAAATGGGTGTTTGTAAGGAAAATGAATGAAAGGCAAGACTTGCAATACAAGGTTTCTTGCAGAAACTTGGGATTGAAAACATATATAGATATACATATATATGAAAATCCCAGAAGGATTTGCTTTGCCTGAAGCAAGTCAGAAAGTAAATACTCAATATAAGTAAGACGTTCATTGTACAGTGTGAAGCATTCCAGAAGAATATAGTACAATTGTCTTAGTGGATATTTATCTAAGGAAGGATATGAAAACAATTTCATTTGCCCGTATATCTTTATAAAACCCTTAAATGGATTTATAATAGTAGAAGTTTATAAATCTAATCGAGACTCCAGAAGAGCTTGAGAAAACTATTGACTATTTTATTTCAACCCGCAGATCGAGAGAAGTTCTAATGAGATTTTTCATAAATATGCTTCCCATATATAGTTTTACACCAAGGTTTTGATTGGTATTAAACAAATGCTATGCTATTTATGTCTGTTTTATTCTTATAGTTGTAAAGCTTCAAATTTTGTAGGATATGTAAATTCAGGATATATCCTTGATCCTCATAAGGGTCTATCATAGACATGTTGTATGTTTTTTAATGATAATGCCATTATTTTTTGGTATTTCACTAAATAGATTTTGGCAATTACTTATTCTAACCATGCAGAGATTTTAGCACTCTATGAAGCTAGTGGGGAATGTGTGTGGCTAAAATCTTTAACTTAGCATATTTGTAGTTCTTGTCAATTGCCTCTTAATACAGGTACCTCGAGCATTATCTACAAAGATAAGAAGGCATGTATTCGACGGATTAAAGAATGATACCTTAAAGATGACAAGATGAAGCACATTACATCAAAGTTCTTCTTCACTCATGAGCTTCAGCAGAACAACAAGATTGAAGTCAAGCAAGTTCGTTTAAGCAACAACCTGGCTTATCAGTTTACGAAGTCTTTGTCCAAAATAGTATTCTAGAGATTTATATATGAGGTGGACATGTCTAACCATGTGAAAGGTTGTTATCATCAGGGGGAGTAGTCAATCATGGAGACGCATCCTGAAGTATGCTACTCAAGACATCTGTGCGCTGTACTCTTTTTCCTTCTCTAGGTTTGTCCCACTGGATTTTCCTAGTTAAGGTTTTAATGAGGCAGCATTATGCATGTCCAACACCAAATCAATGATCTTGTTGAACGTTGTACTCTTTTTCCTTCACTTTGGCTTTTATCTTACTGGGTTTTTCCTTTGTAAGGTTTTAATGAGGCAATTCTCATTGAATGGTGGTGATCCAAGGGGGAGTGTTATAAGATATATTATCATAAGTGGATGCCCACATTAGGACCCAGATGAGATAAGGAAGATTACTTAGGATTTAAATCTTTTCCTATTAGGTTGCTTGGGAAGGAAGCAATCTTATTCTATAAATAAGATCCTCCTCCCCCTTATTATGTACACATATCCTTCAATAATAAGCTCTCTCGCTTCCTCCCTCCACTCTTTTGTTTTCTATTATTACAACAACTCCTCATTTCTATCATGTTGCACAAAAGTGCAGGAACCCTCACCCCTCAACAAAAAAAAAAAAAAAAATCATTTTCACATGAATTAATGAATACATTCAATGATTTTAGATGTTTTTAGATTTTCTTTATGCTATTCACAAATTTCTCAAAATCTTTGAAGATTTAAGATATAAACTAAATGTTTTTATGCTTATTATTAGTTTTGAGAATATTAAATGGTTTGGATCACAAATTGGAGGTCTCCAAAAGTGTAGAAAATTAGATTTTTAAGTTAGAAATTTTTGAACAATTTTCACAAAGTTTTGCAAAACAATAAATCTACGGTTTCTTTAGCTCTAAAAAAAACCTGGATGAGTCAGATTAAGAATTTAGGGCCTGCAAAAGTTAAAAAAACAAGTGATTGATAGGGTTGTAGCTCATAAGTTGTCCGGGGTTGAAACTTGTATTAATGCCCAGCTATACTGCCTCATGTATCATTTTTACCGCGTCCTAGGATAAAATGATAATGTGAAGTTAAATGGCCTTGCCTGCACATTATTAATGTGTAAATAAGGCGTTAAAGTGATGAGAATGTGAAAGGGCTCGGTTCCAACTTAACAGTCTCGTTGTCTTATGATTTGGCATAAGTTCAGTTTCACTCTCATCAAAAGTATATGATTTGGCATCAAGTTTAATTTAACTCTCATCAAAACTATATCTATTATCAGATTTTATACTCTTTATAGCTAAAAGACAACTAAATTTCATGGCTATTAGTTCATAGGAAAGGATGATGGACGGGGTTGATTTTTTTATTTTGCATTTATTTATGAGCAAACCTATCCATATATCCCTCTCATATGAGCAGATAGGCATCTAAGTAGGTCTTAGGAGCTGGGCTCTATAGGAGAAATGCAATGTGCTTGTACAAGAACTTTCTTCAGTTTTCGAGATGTTTTATTACTGATCTTCTATGTGATTCTCAAATTTGAGTCCATTAAAAGTTGTCCCAGTGTCAAAATGTCTTATAATGATAGGGCCTACTTTAAGTCAATTCATTTTAGTTAATCCTTTTCCTTTAATTTTGATTTGAATAAATCTAATGTTGACTCACTTTTACAAAACTCAATCCATTTTGGACTCTTATTTGGCAAATCCATGAGAGAATTAAGGAAACTAACTTCTAACAGTAATTATTTGATAAGAATAAATCTCTCTAAGGCCCCATTTAGAGGTTTATAGAACAAAATATTCATAGATTTAAATATTAAAAAAATAAAATAGTACAAAATGAAATAGTGTAATATTAAAATATTGTGATATTTTTATTGTTTGGCAACTTTGGAAGAATGTTGCAGATTTTAAATTAAGTTGTTTTGGAAGGCGCTATAGATTTTAATATATATTAAAATTTTAAGATAAAATAAATTAATATTATTGATTATAGTAAAGTTCATTATTAGAATAATTTTTTATTAAACACATTAATTTACCATGTTTAGATGAAAAAAGTAGAGTGATAAAGTTAAATTTAATTGCCACATTTTTTTTACTATAAATTATTTTTCTTTACATATAAAACCATAGCAAATTGCAGTAAAGTCAATACCAATAGCAACTATTTTACAACTTGCTCCCCCACTTTACTTTATTACATATTTTATCTCACTTTATATTATCTCAGCTTTTACCATAATGTGACATCAATGTTTATTTTACTTTACCACACATGTATCCCTTGACAATGTTTAGATGAAAAGCCCTCACCTTTTAACCACAAACTTCATCATAAGTTACTTTTTTATTACCATATAAAACTACGGAAAAGTATGAAAAGGTAAAGTAAAAATAGAGAAAATACTTTACTATAGTTTCACTTTGCCTCACCACATACTTTATATCACCTTTAGTGTACCTCATATTTACTAAAATGTAACATTTACCTTTACCTTACTTCACCATACATATAAACCAATATATCATGATAGATTTGGTGAAGAAAAGACTCTACTTTACTTTACCACTATGTAACCCTTATTTTGAAAGATTTTTTTATTATAGAAAATTTTCTTCAGGAGTAAGCTGTAAGAAAAAAATATTAAGCATTTTGAAAAAAAAAATAATCCTTTCTCTACATTTATCTTGGGTTGTCAATATCCTTTTTCCTATTTATTGATTCTTTCACCGATGGCCGAGGACCTTGTATTTCAATTACCAGTGAGAAGTCTAAAAAATAGTTGAAAGACCCCGTCCTTTTCAATTTGACTTACATATACGACCAAGGCTTATATTAGTGCATGATAGAACAGACAAACACATCAGAACTTTCCTCCTCTTTTCTACTTCACTTCCAAATTCCAATAGAGTCATCTTCCACAGAGGCTTCTTCTTCTCTCTCTCAAACCCTGCTCACTGGGGAAAAGATAGTGAAGATTAGTGAATCTTAGAGGAGAACAGTGGTGAGTGATATGTGTAGTTTGTTTTTTTTTAATGTCATTATTTATCTACAGCATACAGATCCTCTGCCTCTGGTAGCAAGGCTTAGAGATTCTTATCCTTATTCCTATAAATATACAATCATGCTTATGTCTGTATTCTAAATCACTCAAAATCAAATTGAAGTGAAAGGGTCAGAAAGTTACCCTGTTGGTAAAACAGGATAAAGGAAAGCCCCATTGGTTACTTCAAATCAATGGAAAAAGCCCCTTTGATGTTTTCCTTCAATGCACAGTAGCAGACTCAATTTCTCTCGAGAAATCAAAGAATGCTGGAAACCTTTGAAAGGATTTGAGAATTTCTAACTTGTACTCCTCTCTTTTGTTCGGCTTTCTGTATACTTGCAATTTCAGATCAAAAGCCCTGCTAGATGGAAGGCGAAGGTACAGCAATTGGCATCGATCTTGGCACAACGTATTCATGCGTGGGTGTTTGGCTTATGCGGCAGCAACGGGTAGAGATAATAACTAATGATCAAGGCAGCCGTACAACCCCTTCATATGTTGCATTCACCAACACGGAGCGTCTCGTTGGAGAAGCTGCAAAGAATCAAGTTGCCAGGAATCCTGTTAACACCCTCTTTGGTATGTTATCAGTTTTCCAATTCTTCTGTTCTGTTATAACATGCATCTGTTTCAATGGTCTGGAGCTGTTATCTATATAAAATCCTTTATTTGTTTTGCAATCACATACATTTTGTGGACTTACGTGTAGCCTAAAATAAAACCTTGTATGTTTCTCAATGATATTCTAAAGGAGTTGGATTATTGATTTGCGAAAACAGCTCCATTTGATATTGCTACGTGCTGCTCCCTTTTCATTGGCTTTTATTATAAAGCTCGGAAGCACCACTGGCAAAATGAATTACACTTATGTCATGCAAAATCGATGAATCACCTTGATTTTGTGGACCTAGTGTCACGACCCCAAAAATTAAAACCTGGGGTTACGTGAGATTAGGGGTCAATTAAAAATTTTCTTTTGTTTAATACAATACATACTTCAATAAAACACAACATGTGGCCCCCTATCTTGATCCCGTTTTAGACCGTAGTCCGCAGTAAGTCCAAATATTGGTTAATACATCAATCAATACAACGAAGACTTCATCAGATATAGAGGGTATAAATCAATAGCTCAGAGTAAGTATGTTAAACAATTGCTAGAGTTAAAGTAGACAATTAAATGATATGTTAATTAAATGGCCACAAATAAAAACCTAGGCCAACTAAAGTAAATGGACACCTACTCGTAAAAGCATGAGCGCACTCTTGTGCCAGTTATGACACATCAGAAGATGATGTCTACACATCACTTGAACTCAACCACACTAGGTTCAACCACTTGTGGTATTTTCTGCACAACACCCACGGGGAAAGCACACGCGGAGCCTATGCAACAAGTAAAGCAACATCAGACTACCATAGTAGTTGACAAGTAAATAAACATAAATCATGATAATATACAATGTCAAAATAGAATAAAGATAGATATGATCATAAGAGTGATATACAATAAGTGCATAAGAAAGAACGAAATCCTAATCCATAGCTATACAAATGCGCACAACCACATAAGCCAATATTCAAGTAAAACCTAGCCCATAATACGGTGGCCCAATCCGTCTTTGGATGCTAGGCATCTGTCCATATATGGTGGAGCCGATTAATCCACCTTCGGATGACAAACATCTTATCCAAAGTCATAGAGCACAAGGCTTCGCCCATAACGGTTGGTCAATCCACCTTAGGGTGCATCACACCCTATCTAAAGTCATGGGGTATATCCATACCAATACTGATATGCAATGTAATAACAATGCAAAGTATGTAAACCCAAAAGTGAAGGAGGAATCACAAGCCATCCCTAAGTCAATGATTGCAATTTATGTACCCAACAACTTTACTTGAACCCTAGGTGATGTATGATTGGGTAAACCATTTCATTTAAGTCATAAGGGTGCATAGCCCAGGTCTAACATCAACGGAGTTCGGTTAATTTGAATATTGTACACAAATTATGCGATCTACGAGAGGTACATTTGTTCTCTAATGACTCTCATACAAGGTCCTATAACATTCCCAACATATATGTACAAGGTCCCCTAAACATCCCCATAAAATAGCTTCCATTTTCATAAAAGAATTGTACTCATATAGAGCTAGACTCATAAAACATTGCGAGTTTCAGAGAGTATTTTGGGCCTTAAAATAATAAAAAAATTAAAAAAGGAGACGATTTATTATCCTTTATCCAATAAATTATTTTAAAGTAATACTCATTTTTCCATACATGCTGATACTTGTCAGAGCTTTGGTAAAGCCCCATGTTCCGATAAGTTTGGATATAGTTATGGTTGTAGGAAGTTTGTATGATTTAATGATCAACATTAGAATACCTCAGCTTCACCAATAGATCAAAAGAGTAGCCTTTGCTTATGCCCCACGATGGACTATGGAAGGTCCACGGGCATTTATGAGGACCAATGTTAGTAACATGGGAGCTGAGGGAAAGAAGAGAAAATTGGAACAAAGAGGGGTGGAAATGAGGAAAGAAAGAAGAGAAATGGGGGGGCCTGGATTGGGGGCATGCGTGGAGATGGTGGTGACGGTGGTTGCCGGAGAAAATATAAGAGTCTAGAGGCTTTGATGGTGGCAATTGGGTATGGTGGAGATGCAAAGAGAGACAGAGAGGGGAAAAATGAAAGAAAAAGGGCTGTGCGCTTGATGAAATGAGGGAGGGGAGAGTGAGAGATGCGTAAGGTTTTGGTTTCATAATATAAGAGGTGGGGTCCACTTTATTTAAAAACTTGGTCAAAACCTTGTTTTGGGCATAACTTGCAAACCATAGGTCGGATTTAATAACTGCAAGAGCACCGTTCATGAAATAAAATAAGCTTTTCAGTGAGTATACTTTTGGCATGGTTTTGAAGAGGGGAAATGTTGACAATATTTAATGGGTTTTTGGGTATTTTTCATAAAATGGTTTGATTTTTGGAAAATAAGGTATTTGGTGGCCAAGATAGGTCTGGGTTGGTTGGATTGGAAACACAAGGTTTGTGGAATTAGGAGAGCTACCCAATAAGTCCAAAACCTCACAGTTCGAAAAACAACGAAAAAAGGGCTTCTAAACTTTCTAAAATTGCGACTTAGCTCCTACAAAGCTCAAACGAGCTCAGAACCTATGCGGCTAAATATTTTGTATTTTTGTTCTAACTTCCACTTGCATCTTCAATGGTTGCATGTGACAAAACCTTTGGGAATGGTCATATAGAAATACTACAATATCAATTACATATCTTCAATTTGATTATATGGTCATTACATTTGAGTCATGGGCATGTAAAATGTACAATGGTTCTTTCTTGGTTTTGGAAGATTGTTATGATTAGTAGATTTAGGTGACTTTAGTCATAAACAATCTGTAGAAGATCCTTCTCATAGAACTATCCACTATTACATGGAACTATCCACTATACATACAAAGTAGCTAAACTTGGATTGATAAGGTGGGCTGTGCTACCTGTAGACTTGATCAGTATAAAGAAGCAATTGATTTGGAACTACAATCAATGGACTTAGCCATGGTTGTTGGTCTTGAATTATCTTTTTAGTTTATCCCAAATTTAAAATGACAACAAAAATTTTAAAAAATGCAAGACCAATTGAAAGGTTATTTTATCTACATGCAAATATTTGAATAATTAATAAAAATATCTATTTTTTTAGATATGAAGCGATTGATAGGCAGGAGATTTGATGATGACTCTGTCCAGAAAGACATTGAGCTCTGGCCCTTCAACGTTGTTGCTGATTCATGCAATAAACCTATAATCACTGTTGAATACAAGGGTGAAGAAAAGAAGTTTGCCCCAGAGGAAATCTCTGCTATGGTCCTCTCCAAGATGCGCGAAACAGCTGAGGCCTATCTCAGCTCCAAAATCAAGAATGCTGTTATTACTGTTCCTGCTTACTTCAATGATTCTCAACGGCAGGCCACAAAGGATGCGGGAGTTATTGCTGGGCTCAATGTCCTGCGCATTATCAGCGAGCCTACTGCTGCTGCCATTGCCTATGGCCTAGAAATTAATGAGGACAGCTACTTGCAGAAGAATGCTCTCATCTTTGATCTTGGCGGTGGGACCTTTGATATATCTGTGGTCACTGTAAAAGAGGGTGAGTTTGAAGTGAAAGCCACTGCTGGAGACACCCACCTTGGTGGAGAGGATTTTGATACTAATATGGTTCAGCACTTGATTTTCGAATTCAAGAGGCGGCACAAGAAGGACATTAGTGGGAATCCAAGAGCTGTTCGAAGGTTAAGGACATCATGTGAGAAGGCCAAGCGAATCCTCTCTTCCACTCATGTGACCAGCATAGAAATCGATTGCTTACATGAGGGGACAGACTTTCAGTATACTTTCACGCGAGCCAAGTTTGAAGAATTGAATATGGGTCTCTTTAAGAGGTGCATCGCGCTCGTCGAAAATTGTTTGAGGGACGCAAAGATGGACAAGAGTTACATCGATGATGTTGTTCTTGTGGGAGGGTCGAGCCGGATTCCCAAGGTTCAACAATTGTTAAAAGATTTGTTTGGTGGGAAGGAGCTTTGCAAGAGCATCAACCCTGATGAGGCCGTCGCTTATGGTGCTTCAGTCGAGGCAGCCAAATTGAGTGGTGTTGACAATATGAAGTTGCGAGATCTGGTTCTAATGGATGTCACCCCTCTCTCGCTTGGAACTGAGGTCGATGATGATTTAATGGCTGTTGTAATTCCAAGGAACACAGCCATTCCTACTAAAAAGAAACGAGGATTCATTACCAGAGAAGATGGTCAGACCTGTGTCGGTGTTGGGGTCTACCAGGGAGAAAGAGTTAGAGTCGAAGAGAACCATAAGTTGGGCGAATTTACGCTATCTGACATCCCTGCTGCCCCCAAAGGAGAAATACCTATCATTGTCAGCTTTAAAATTGATGCCGATGGTATCCTAACGGTCTCTGCAAAGGTGAATACAGGGCAGAAGAAAAAAATCAAAATCAATCACAGCACGCTGAATCTTAGCAACGAGGAAATTGAAATGATGGTCCAGAATGCAGAAAAATATAAGATAGAAGATGAAGAGTACAAGAAGAATGTGCAAGCGAGGATTGCTTTAGAGAACTATGCCTATGAAATGAGTGAGACTATTAATGATGCCAATATTTGTGCAAATCTGTCTGCCATTAAAAAAAAGATTATTGAGATCACTCTCAAAGAGATAAGCCAATGGCTAGAAGTGAACACAACTGCAGAGACTGAAGAGTATCTTGATTGGAAGGAGGAGCTAGAGAACATTTGCAGGAGCAGATTGCCAAAGATTTGCCTTAATTAAATGATGATCGGTGAAAATAGATCCTTCAAGTACTTCTATTTGTAGCTTTCCTTTCAATTTAGCGGCTTCTGTTACTATATTTAATATAATATATGTGAGCTTCACTATTTGACTGCGTAAGTTTTAAGATGAATCACCGGTGCCCTGGTTTTTAGATTCTGCTTGATCCCAATGGTCTTTTTTGAATTTGGACCTATCATAAGATATGAATTGTTTCAAGTAGTAAGA
Organism: Sextonia rubra; assembly: GCA_037013555.1. Classification (NCBI taxonomy): domain Eukaryota; kingdom Viridiplantae; phylum Streptophyta; class Magnoliopsida; order Laurales; family Lauraceae; genus Sextonia; species Sextonia rubra. The sequence continues at coordinate 133,363,719 of JASUAD010000001.1, forward strand.
AAATGATCATATCAACAAGTACCTCTCATCTACATAAGTACCTTATAGCCTTCATCTCTCACCCAGTGACTTTCGTTTCTCATCTCCTTCACTAGATGGAGCTCATTTAACCAGAATTCCGATTGAAAGTATGGCCCAGAAAGAATAATAAGGTCTGCTGTGATGTTTTGACTTGCTCTTTATTAAGTCAGAATTGTTTACTGTTTCGACCTGAATTCATTGGGCCATGGCTTTAATCCCTGTGGACACAATACCGATCTTGCAATAGCATGCCAATAGTTTAAGTATATGTAAGCATTTTATAGAAGTTTGAAGTCTAGACTTGGGCTCCTCATTCTTGTTAGGGTCCTGGTTTAGGGGGTCCTTTTCAATATGAATTATTATATGGTTACAGGTCCTGTAACCTATACTTGATTCAGTTCCTGGTTCAACTACAAGTCCTTGTTAAACCTTTTTTTTTTTTTCCAAATTCAATCCCTTATTAATCCTTTAGTGGAGCTCATCTTATGTATTCAATTTCTTTGTATACCAAGGCAAGCAAGCAGGTCCTAAGTGTTGGAAAATTTTCACTGCAGCCAGTTGGTATCCTTCAGAATTTATTATTTGCCGATTGATTTGGACTAGCACTTTTTACTTACATAATTGTTTAAATTTTCTAGCTGCAAATTGCTACGAGTCCTTGAGCATTATGTGAATTCAGGTTCGAGGGCAGTATTTGGAGAATTTAGAAATTGCCCAACAGTAGTCCCCAAATCTTCTGCAAACCAAGAGACTCAAAGGATCCACATAAACCCTTAGTTAATGGATTAGGTATGGATTGGTCAGCGGGTAAAATAGAAAAATGAACTCAACCTAAATCCAATTCATTGAGTGTCAACCAAACGAACCTGAATTAAAAAAGAAAAAGAAAAAGAAAAAGAAAAAAAAAATCAACCTGAACCCCGAATTATCAGGATGGTTTGGGTTAGCTCGGACAGTCAGGCATATAGTTTGGAGCTGGGGTTTCACTGCTTTCAGAGAACAGTGTATTTCCTGATCCTCAGATGCCCGGCATCAGAGAGAAACTGTGTCCCCAATGAAAAGGTAAAATATCAGCTAAATGATCTAGCTTAAATTGGTGATGCCCGCACATAAGCAAAACTCATACTTTAGGAGAGAGGGTATCTGATTTTACATTGTCATTGGCATACAGAGAATACAAATTTGTTATATCCTTCTCTGTTCTTTCCCTACCATATTCTTTTCTTAATATGGGCCCACATGTACCTAGAATCAACTGATAATTGCGCTTTGTGAATCGTGGGTACCATTACGCGATGTTTTAATCCTATATCAGAAAGTATTAGTATAAACCTATGCTAAATAGATCCTTCAAATGGGCAGGGATTTGAGATTCTTAAATTCATTGCTAGAAATCTATAATTGGCTTTTCTCGATATTCGAAAGTGCTCAAAATCCCTATCCACCTTGTTTGCTTCTGTGCCAAATTTCTTTTCAATCAAAGTCATTGCACAGTTAGATTAACCACAAATACACGTGATTAAAACTCAAGGGAAAGTTCAAAAAAAATACAGAAGGAACATGTTATAAATGTCATCGAGCTTGGAGTAAGTATAATTCAGACAGGAGTTTAAGGGTTGCTGCTGGTGTATTTAGGCAGTTATCCTGGTAGAAAAACTGGGTATAGAGTAGGTTTGCATTACTACTGGTTCAATTCAATGGAAAAATAAGAGGAACGGTTAAGATGGTTTTCATTCTATGATGGTTTTTATTCTATGCTTAACTATAAACAAACTTTTTTTTATCAAGAATTAGAGAACAATTAGAAATCTTGAAAGGACATCCTTAGGAATTCTAGGTTTCATTTCTTTTCTCACATATCTATTGAGAATTTCAGATCAATAATCCCCAAGTGCTAGATGGAAGGCAATGGAACAACAACTGGCATTGATCTTGGCCCAACGTACTCTGGCGTGGACATGTGGCCATTGCACCTCCAACGAGTAGATATAATAATAATAAGGGATTTTTACCAAAAAATTAATTTTAAATTTAGATTATACCAATTGATTAAGGAAGGTTTAAAAAAATCCAATTTGGAGTTTGTACTCCATCAAAATACAAATATGCCCTCAACTTTGATAAGATCGTATTTGCGCAGGATTTTTCACTTACGGCTAAGCCCTACGGTTAAGCCGTAGTGCATTTGCGGCTGAGCCGTAGGTCAATTTACGGGTGGACCATATTTGCGCAGTGTCTTTTCACTTGCGGCTAAGATTTATGGTTAAGAAATAGTGTATTTACGGCTAAGCTGTAAGTCATTTTATGAGTGGACCATATTTGCGCAGTTTTTTTCACTTACAGCTAAGCCGTAACAGTCAGGTAACAATATCATTACAATTTTAACGCTTTATATGTCTAGTTTGGTTCCCAAAATTCATTCTCTAAATATCTTTATATTGAGCTACACAAATTATATAGAGGGCATAGAAATTGACCCAAATAATTAATGAATTTATAACTTTCAGGTAACGATATCGTTACCATTTTTAATGCTTAATATGTCTAGTTTGGTGTCCAAAATTCATTCTCTAAATATCTTTATATTGAGATACATAAACTATGTAGAGAGCATAGACATTAACCCAAATAATTTGATTCAAGTATGAATTTATAACTTTCAGATAATAATATCGGTATCATTTTTATCACTTTATATGTCCAGTTTGGTTCCCAAGATTCATTTTCTAAATATCTTTATATTGAGATACATAAACTATGTAGACGGCATAAAAATTGACCCAAATAATCTAATTTATTTAAGAATTTATAACTTCCAGGTAACGATATTATTACCATTTTTAACGTTTTATATGTCCAGTTTGGTTCCTAAAATTCATTTTCTAAAATTTTTATATTGAGATATATAAACTATGTAGAGGGCATAGAAATTGACCCAAATAATTTGATGTTATAACAGTTAGGTAACGATATTATTACCATTTTTAATGCTTTACATGTTCAGTTTGGTTTCCAGAATTCATTTTCTAAATATCTTTATACTGAGATAAATAAACTACGTAGAGGGTATATAAATTGACCCAAATAATTTGATTCATGTATGAATCTATAAGTTTCAGGTAACGATATCGTTACCTGAAAGTTATTGAGTTCTATTACAGCTGACCCTACGGTCCTTACTGCTAAATCATAAAATGGTTTACAGCTAAGCCCTAGAACTCACGGGCCACTATCTAGAGAGTTTTTTATTTTTATTTTTATTTTGTATTTTCCGCTTACAGCTGACTATGCGGTGAAGCTGTAAGAAACTTACGGCTTAGCCATAGAACGATTTATGACTAAGCTGTAGAACTCATGGGCCACAATCTAGAGACTAATTTTTTGGAATTTTTGGTTTAAGGCTGAAGAGAAAAAAATGAAAGGAAAGGAAAAAGAGATGAAAGGAGAAAAATGAGAAAAGAAGGAGGAGAAGAAGAGGATCGGGGGGGATGACAGTGGGAGGAAAGGAGAGAGGACTTAAGAAAGAATAAAAGAAACAAAACAAAAATTAAAAATAATTGGGCATAGAGAAGAGAAAAATAGAAGGGTTAAGAGTATGAGAAAACAGAGAGAGTGAGAGAGAGGACCGAAAGGAATGCAAGAAAGAAAAACACGAGAGGGTGAATGGATTGTCAAAATAGAGAGAGAGATTAAAGGGAAAGAGAATAAAAGAAAACAAGAAGAAGAAGAAGAAGAAAAAGAATAAGAAGAAGGCATACTAGTGATAGAAGAAGGAGGAGGAGGAGGAGGAGGGCATACAGGTTCAACAGAAAGGGAAAGGGAAAGAAATAAGAGAAGAAGAATAAGAAAAACGATAGGGAAATAATTGTAAGGTTCTGTATTCCTAATGAGATCGTCAGCTGAGGGTATATTTGTCTTTTGATGGAGTATGAACTCCAAATTAGATTTTTTCTAATCTTTCTTAATCAATTCGTATAATCTAATTTAGGATTAATTTTTTCATAAAAATCTAACAAGTGATTTGAATTACTTTTTAATACTCTCTTGAGTGGAGCCCACTCATGTAACACATTGGTGGGGCCTACTGGCTCCATGGTATTTGAGGTTTCATTGCCTATAGTCATATGGCCCAACAGAGAATTACAGTATGGGCTGACCAATCAACAAAACTATTGGTGCCTAAAGTTTGAAATCTCAATATTCGGATTTTGGAATAAGCATTTCAAGGTTTGTTGTAAGAACCCTGAATTATAAATGGGCCAAGCCTGAATTATTAAATGGGCTTAGAGAGGCCCAGTTTCGATCAGTCCAATTCATGACTGGATTGGGCTATTGGGTCAAATTTTCAGGTCCATAAATGATCCAAACTCACTTAAATGTGACTCTATAGCTTCCCAAAATTATGACTGTGAAACTCCCACACTTAAATTCCCCAAACTTAAATTTTCCAAAATTATAACTGTGTAACTCCCAAAATAATGACCTTAAATTGTGACTTTTAGTCTTCTTAGGTGACCTTTCAAGGGAAATCCTTTAGGATTCCAGCTCTATATAAGAAGAGGTCTCCTCTCATCTTTGGTCACTTTCTCATGGTTCTCATGGAAGAAGAGTAGGAGTCCAATAGAGTGATATTTGAAAATAAAAGCAAGGAGATTCCAAGGAATACCTAACATAGTGGATGTCTGATTTGAGGTCACTTATTACTTATACCAGGTGAGTAGGACTTCTCTTATACTCATGTGAATATGGTGTTACTTATATTCTGCTGTTTGGTTTCTATTTACATATATCAGTCAGTTTCTGTTGATATCCTTGCAACAGGATATAAATTCTGTTTGACATAAGATTATCATTTCTTTGATTTGGCTTAATAAGGGTTCATTATATTAAAAATCCAGATCTGAATTGATGAAAATGCTAGACTGACGACAGGATTGTGAAGGAAAATACAGATTTAAAATTTATCCTCTTTGTGTAATGATTGGTAAATCTGAATCTTATGATAAATGTGATTATTAAGGACTGTTTTCATCATACAGTCTGCTGGTCTAATATGTACATTAATTCTTTGTATAATGACTGGTAAATTTGAATCCTATGATTGATACACTTCCTATGGACTGTTTCTTTTATAGAATATAATGTTTTATTGAGTGAAGAAATTCAGAACTAAGCTACTGTTATATATCAGTCACAAGTGCCTTTGAACTAAGTTACTGTTATACGTTTTCTTACCCAATCACAAGTATTTTTTTTAACTAAGCTACTGTTATACATTTTCTTACCCAATTACAAGTACTCTTTGAACTAAGCTACTGTTATACATTTTCTTAATCAGTCACAAGTAATCTTTGAACTAAACAACTGTTATTTTCTTAATCAGTTATAAGTACTCTTTCAACTAAACTACTGTTATTTTCCTAATCGGTCACAAGTGCTCCTTTGAACTATGTTATTGTTATACAATTTCATATCAAAGAAACTTAGGAATTTTTATAAAGGACTTTGGGTTCCAAAGAATCCCTAGGATTAATCTATATTATGAGAAAATGGGAATACTAGTACTATTGTATAGTATTACATGTACAGTAGTGACTGCTTTCCATTTCACGAATATTTAGCTGTGAAACATTATGTTAATATTGCACCGTTGTAAGGGATTGTTAAGAAGTTCCCTCTTTTATTAAATAAGATCGTGTGAATAAGATGAACTACCATAATATAACTAGTTCCAAATTAAGTAATGGGTACTTCCATCGCTACAGTCTCATTTTTATTTTTACTATACAAATGATGACTTGTAAATTCTGAATCTCAATCTAGATTTAATACTGTCCTTAGTAGCTATGTATGGAATGAATAATTAATATGAGACTCTGTGATACTTGCTCAAAGTGATTAATTCTAATTATATGAGTATAGTATTCTCTCTATGACTAAAAAGAATTTCAAAAAAATAGGGCCAATGCGACATATTTGGAGCACCAATTATGAATTAGAGTGGGGCGAGATTTTGACTCAAGTATGTGGGACTGGCCAATGGAAGACATAATGATACTTATTATGAAATCAGTGAGCAGAGATATTTTTTAGAATTGTTTGGAAGTGTCTGTTTCCATTGGTATTGGATTCGACTTATGAATTAAGAATGGTGACAATCTTGTCACGACATGAATATAAATCCCCTTACAATTAAAGAATGGTGACAATCTTGTCACGACATGAATATGAATCCCCTTACAATGAATGGTGACGGTCATGTCACGACATGAATCCCTTTACAACTAAGAATGGTGACAGTTTTGTCACGACATGAATATGAATCCCCTTATAATTAAGAATGGTGACAATCTTGTCACGACATGAATATGAATCCCCTTCACAATTAAGAATGGTGACGGTTATGTCACGACATGAATATAAATCCCTTTACAACTAAGAATGGTGACAATCTTGTCACGACACGAATATGAATCCCTTGTTCATGCTGCTAATATAAACAGGTATGGTGGTAGTTCAGTCAATCAACCTATGAACTTCTATTGATATCATGATAATTACTATTGCTCTCTTGATTTTAGAAATTCTACTCACCAGTGTTACTGACTAGTGGTTCGCCCCACTACAGGTAATGTTTTTGTGGCGGGATCTGGGAGCGGCGGAGATCAGCATATAGATTTTGGCATGCAACGCTGATAGAGAGTTCGAAAACCATCTAGACCATTAGATGGAGTTAGCCCCATTTTGGAATATTTTAGATCTATTGTCATTTCTTAGCTATAATTGTAAAGACTTTGTTAAGATATTAATATTATGAATTTACCTTCATTTTCCTTAGACTTGCTCTTGAATTTATTTTATGAATTTGTAATATGATCAAGTTAACGACTTAAGAATCTGAAGAGCTCCAGAATCTTGGGTCGTTACATTTGTTGTTGAAGAAGGAACAACCTTCACCCGAGAACTGGGCATTTGTATGAATTCGGATCAACTAAAAGGCTTCCACTCAAATAAATTTTGGGATTTTAATCAATGGGGCGTGCTTAAGATAAATCAAAACTATTGAAAAAAAATATCTTTATTTCTACGAGCTCTGTTGCAAATTTTACTCCAATTCAACTTCGCCCCACCTTCAGAATCAATCACAATTAAAACGTTTGGTTATTCAGTCATATGATTTTAAAGAAACCAAACACCATGTAAATCGGCTTCCTTCCTACTTGTGTGGACTTTTCTTCCCTTATGTGCAGACTTCTTTACCTGTGAGTGGATTGTCTTTTCACATGTATGGGCTTTCTCTTAGAGCCAAGCCCCATTGCCTCAAATAACATAAATAAATAAATAAATAAATAAATAAATAAAATAAATCTTAACGGTAGGCCCAACTGCTTTATGTGTGGAATCTCTTTTTGGAAAATGTCTAGCTGTAACACCCCATCCCACATCGCTTATGAGTAAAATATGAGTCTCCTATATAATAAACTAGGTAGGTTACTATTAGTAACTTGGGCTTAAGCATTTTGGGCCACATGACAAACTTACCAAGTTATTGGGCCCGTGGGCTACTTGGGTCATTACAAATGGTATCAGAGCCTATAACCAGCTGAAAATGTAGGACCCCCAATCTTGCTAGGAAAGCCCTTGAGGCAAGATCAAGACAGAGCCAAGGTGCGCGAGGCTGTGAGTCAAGATAGGGGAATCCGCATGGGACACGGTGCCACATCGCCTGGTGATGTTAGATGGATCTACACAAGGACGTGTGGCCTTAAGGGAGGTAGATTGTAACACCCCATCCCACATCGCTCATGAGTAAAATATGAGTCTTTTATATAATAAACTAGGTAGGTTACTACTAGTAACTTGGGCTTAAGCATTTTGGATCACGTGACAGGCTTATCAAGTTATTCAGCCAGTGGGCTACTTGGGTCGTTACACTAGCCACCTTTCTTTACAAGAATTCTTGTTTGGAGCAATTTAAGTTTCCCAAAATTTGTCCCTTGAGGTGTGATTTGGAGGAACCAAAACCCTCAAGTAGGAGTCCGTTGGCAAGCTCTTGAGGTGGAACTTCTAAATTCTTCTCTTGAATTGAACATTTAAAATTCCAGCAAAATGCAAAGAGATTGAAATTTTAGGAATTGTAAAAGCTCATTTGAGAATTTTTAGGTGATTGAAATTTGATTTTTTTAATAAAAAAGATGACATTAAAGTAATATAGTTGATTTACAAAAATGTAGCCTTTAAACTTCAAGAGTATTGACTATCTTCACAAATTTGAAGTTAAGAGAAAGTAAGAATGACATAATCACCAATGAAGAATTATTATATATGAAAGGGACTGATTTCAAATTGAAATCAGCCCCAATTGGTTAAATTTCAAGAGTATTGACTATCTTCGCAAATTTGAAATTGATTTCAAATTGAAATCAGCCTCAATTGATTTTGACCATCTCTTACCATTTTGATCTAATGACCATAATCAATTCTAATAGTCAATGCTTTTTTAATCTTATTTAATCTAATTCATTCCAATAAAATGACATTTATTACTCACTCCCATCTCTCCCCCCTCCCAAATGGCTCTGCTCTAATTAGAAGACTTTTCTTCCTTTTTAATAGTACTAAAATCTCCCTCTTTCTCTCCTTTGCCCTCACCTAAGAGCATCCCTTTGCCGCTCTTTGTCTTAGTCCCCATCCAAGCTATGTCTCATCAGTTTTTTTTTTTTTTTTTTTAACTTGAGTGTGAAGGTAATGCAAAGGAGGATGATTGGAGCCCCAAGATGCATGACTCAATGCATTACTGACATTAGTTGCCTTACCAATTGAATAACAATTATAGAGAAGGTGTCTAATATCTCCCTTTGCCTCAAGACTCATCCAAGTTTTCTCTTATTGCTTCTTTTTTTTTTTCATTATTCATTATTGTATAATTTGGATTTCAACTAACTTGATTGTGAAGATGATCCAAATGATCAGGAAGATCGGAAGCAAAGAGCATTTTTAAAAAAGGCATCTAAGATGTTGTTGATGTTGTTTTTCTTTTAGAATATTTTTGTAAGAAAATGTTTCATTGTGAAGACGATGCAAAGGGGGATGATTGGAAGAAAGATAGCAGTTTGAAATATAAAAAGACTTTGGAGATAATATTTATATTTTTGTGATTTTCTTTCTTCCTTAGACATTTGATTTGGAAGAATGGCATGTTTGGATTCCAGTCCTTATTTTTTGCATTTTATTTTTATATTTTGGGAATTTAATGTTGAGATTCCACTACACTCTTTGTTCTGGGAAATAAATATAATTAGTTTCAAAGGGTTGCTACTGGTGTATTTAGGTAGTTATCCTGGTAGGAAAACTGGGCAAAGAGTAGTTTTGCACTACTACTAGTTCAATTCAATGGAAAAAATCAGAGGAATGGTTAAGATGGTTTTTATTAAATGCTTAGCTACAAACAAACTTTTTTTTTATCAAGAATTAGAGAATAATGAGAAATCTTTGAAAGGACATCCTTAGGAATTCTAGTTTGCATTCCTTCTCTCTCCTATCTACTGAGAATTTCAGATCAACAATCCCCAAGTGCTAGATGGAAGGCAATGGAACAACAATTGGTATTGATCTTGGCCCAACGTACTCTAGCGTGGCTAAATAGTAATAATAATAATAATAATAATAATAATAATAATACTAATAACAAACGATTTGAATTACGTTTTAACACTCTCATGAGTGGAGCCCACTCATGTAACACATTGGTGGGGCCTACTGGCTCCTTGGTATTTGAGGTATCATTGCTTGCGGTCATATGGCTCAACGGAGAATTACAATATGGGCTGAGCAATCAACAAAACTATTGGTGCCTAAAATTTGAAATCTCAATATCCGGATTTTGGAATAAGCATTTCAAGGTTTGCTATTGAAGAGGGAACAACCTTCACCTGAGAACTGGGCATTTGTATGAATTTGGATCAACTAAAAGGCTTCTACTTAAAAAAATTTTGGGATTTTAATCAGTGGGGCATGCTGAAGATAAATCAAAACTATTCAAAAGAAATGTCTTTTTTTCTACGAGCTCTCTTGCATATTTTGCTCCAGTTAAACTTTGCCCCACCTTTAGAATCAATCACTATTAAAATGTTTAGTCTTTCACTCATATGATTTTAAATAAAGCAATCACCATGTGGACGGGCTTCCTTTTTCACTTGTGTGGGCTTTTCTTCCCTTATGTGCGGACTTCTTTCCCCTGTGAGTGGGCTGTCTTCTTGCATGTATGGGCTTTCTCTTGGATCCCAACCCCATTGCCTCAAATAAAAAAAAAAAAAAAATCTTAGTGGTGCACCCAACTGCTTTGTGTGTGGAATCTCCTTCGGTGAAATCTCTGGCCACGTTTCTTTATAAGAATTCTTGTTTGGAGAAATTTAAATTCCCCAAAATCTGTCCCTTGAGGTGTGATATGGAGGAACCAAAACCACTCAAGTATGAGTGTGTTGACAAGCTAGCCATTGAGGTGGAACTCCTAAATTCTTCTCTTGAATTGAACATTTAAAATTTCAGCAAAATGCAAGGAGATTGAAATTTTAGGAATTGTAAAAGGTCATTTAAGAATTTTTAGGTGATTGAAATTTGGTTTTTTAATTAAGAAAAAGATCACATTAAAGTAATATAGTTTTTTTTTTTTGGGGAAAGATTAGTATTCCATATAAACAAAAAGAAAACCTTTACACAGTCAAAAGGGCCCCAAAAGAGAAAGTGGCCAAAGAAAAAAAGAAAAAGAAAAACAAGAACAGGAGCCTCCCACCCACAATAGACTGGGCTAGAGCTCAAAGAAGGAACCAGCGTTCACGGTAATCAGCTGTCTACCAAAGAGGCACAAGCATGGAAGTGAAAGCTTTTTGGGTGGGGGGGGGGGGGGGGGGTGGGGGTGGTTGCTGTGTGTGGGGAATGGGTGGGAGTGGCACAGCACAATCATTTTTGCTAGCCTCCTTGCAAGAGTTGAAAGCCCAACAAAAGCGTAAGTGTCAAACTCCTTAAGCATCTTGGCAATCTTCTTATAAGTAAAGCGAGCACACCAAGGAGATCGATTTGGATAATGGAGAGCTTCAGAAATACTTCCTTCCACCTCAAATCAAACTTGGTTTGAGGAATGTTGCAATGCATTCTAGACAAGGTCCAAAATGCTGGTAGGATAGTAATCATCCAACTGCAGGAAAGCTGAAACAAGACGTCTAGATGGGTGCCAAAGAATCCCTATTCCTGCATCCCACATTTGGAGGAGAGAAATTCTCCAACCAAAGGCAATGGTTGGATGTCTTCCATGGTGCAATAAGCCAGGAGAGGGTACCGGTGGGAAGTCCCACCATTGCTGAAAAGGAGTAGGAAGGTAAGACTGCAAATAGAACATGCGGCTTGGAATTTGCTGAGTTATATCAGTTAGGAGATGGTGTGGCCTCCCATAAAGCTGGTGAAAGATCCTCCTATTCCTTTCTCTCCATAGAGTCCAAGCAAAGGCTGGGAAGATGAGGTGAGCCAAACAGTCCACGCTAGTAGAAATACCTTGCAAAGCAGAAATTGTGTAGCTGATTCTATCATGCAGAGAGGGTAGGAGTGAGAAGGATGAAGCCCTACTCTCAATAGCAAGCCATTCGAAATCTATTGGGAGAAAGGACATTGGAGAAGTAAGTGTTCTAATCCAGTGTTCTAATCCTCCCTATCCCCATCACAAAGAACACAGTTCAGAACATATTGAATTCCCCTAGACTGCAAGAACATTCTTGTTTTTAGCTTTCCCAAGAGACACATCCATGCACTTATTGAATGTTTTGGAATATGGCTCTTAAGCCAGATAAGAGGAGCCCATTGAACGTCAGGGATAGCTAAATGAGAAGTGACCTACTGTATAGCAGAGGTAAAGGAAAAAAACCCCGACTCTTGACAAGTTCAGAGAACTTCATCATTTAAGGAAATCTCAGGAGGTGGCATTTGAAGAATAAGCTGAATAATGTGGTGTTGAGTCTGAAGCATAACTGAAGGGATACACCAACCATTTAGACCCACAAAGTGATGAACTTTAATATTTTTACCGAAGCCTAGGTCTAAAATAGCTGTACTGGATGTAAGGGATGTAAGAGGATCTGCTGGGAGCCAAGGGTCATGCCAGAAGAAAGTGCTGGACCCATTTCCAATTAGGTGTCTAATATGTGGCTTAACTTGTGCTCTCAATTGAAGAATAGATTTCCACCCCTAGGAAGCAACCATAAGGAGAGGAACCTCCCAAAAGGAATGCTGCTTAAGGTATTTAACCTGAACCCATCGAATTCAGCAGTTATCTTTTGATGCCGCAACATTCCACACTTGGCAAAGGAGGCTTGCTTCATTCATCTTTCTCAGAGGCAAGATACCTAGGCCACCTTTGGCCATAGGAGAGCATATAGTATTCCAAGCAATAGGGTAAAAAAGGTGTGGAGACCAGTCATTCCAGAAAAATTTTCTCATAAGGTTATCAAGAATGTCAAGGAGGGACAGAGGCAATTGGAACACATTTACCCAATGCATTAGAAGAGTAGATAGAGATGACTTTATGAGTTCAACTCTCCCTGAAAAAGATAGGACCTTTGCTCTCCATCCTACAAGCTTTTGATGGAACTTTTCCAGAAGGGAAACAATAAAAAAAGACAGCTTTTTCATAGACAAAGGCACCCCCAGATACCGAAAAGGGAACTTTCCTTCTTCTATGTGAACAGTGTTTATGATGGTTTGTTTCACATCAGCAGGGGTATTGGAGAAAAAGATGAGACTCTTATCCCAGTTTACTCTCAAGCCTGACATGTGATGGAACTGCTCTAGGAAATCTTTAATGTGCTCAGCAGCTTGAGAAGTGCTCAGGCTAAAAAAGATCACATTATCTGCGAAAAGTAAGTGAGAAACTAAATGGCCTGATTTGCAATAAGGTGAAGGGATAATCTTCGTTCTCGCAAGAGTATTCACCTGAGTAAAAAAGAATTCCATAGCCAAAGTGAATAAGAAAGGGGAGAGAGGACAACCTTGTATGAGCCCTCGCTTGCCTGGAAAAAATCCTTCAAGTTGACCATTAACTAAGACAGAGTAATAGGGACTCTTAACACAAGCCATGATCCAGCTTATGAAGAAGTCAAGGAAGCCCATCTTCTATAGAACATAAAATAAAAAAGCCCAACTAACACCATTATATGCCTTTGCAAGGTCCAACTTTAAGCACATGCGAGGCTTTCCTCTATTCATATGAAACCGATGAAGCAGATCTTGAGCAAGGAGAATGCTGTCACAAATAGATCTCCCATGGATGAAAGTTGATTGAGTAGGACCCACCAGCTTTGCCATCAAGGGACAAAGCCTTCCTATTAATATTTTGGTAATAATCTTATAGAGCTCATTTGTAAGGGATATGGGTCTATACCTATCCGGGGTGAGAGCATTTTCCATCTTCGGAACAAGAACTATGAAGGTGTGCTTAAGTTAACCCAAGAGCTTGGAGGAGAGGAAAAAAATCTTGAATGGCATTGCATACATCATTTCCAATAATTGACCAGCAGATTTTGTAGAAGTTGGCATTAAAGCCATCAGGGCCAATGGCCTTATGAGGGTTTCCCAGTTTAACAACCAATTTGATTTCTTCAATTGTGATTGGAGACCTCAGCTGATGAATGTCCTCTTTAAATAATCGGGTAGGAGGTGGACAGTGGGGAGTAGCGAAGTCCCCCCCCCCCCCCCCCCCCCCCCCAACCATGATCAAATCCCAACAGACCTTTAAAGTAATCCACAAACACAACAGCAATAGCATTTTGATCTCGGACCTGAGTGCCATTAGAATCAATGACAGTAGGAATGAAGGTTGAGGCTTGGTGTTTTCTCACCATGAAAATATTTAGTATTGCTATCTCCCAGATTTATAGCTTGGTCCTGGATTTCTGTTTTAGCCTACTCTCTTCCATCCTTAGCACACGGTCCATAGCTATTTGAGCATGCTTTTTATCTTTCTGAAACTGAATGTTTGTAGGGTCTATTTGAAGCTGATGCTAAATACAATCTAGCTACATTTGAGCGAGTTGGATTTTTGTGGCCAGGGAGGGTTGCCCCTTGATCTAGTCTTTTAGTTTCCCTTTCAGGTTCTTTAACTTAATTACCACCCTAAACATAGGGGTTCCTGAGATTTCCAAGCTCCAAGCTTCCCTAACCACATCAAAGAAGCCATCCATTATGGCCCAAAAATTAAAGTACTTGAAAGGAGCCTTGTATTGTTAAGAAGCTTGGCGATTGAACAACAATGCAGAATGGTCAAATAAACCAGCTGGGAGAGCTTCACAGCTGAAAGGTTTCAAATGGAAGAACGCTACATTACCCATCCCTCTATCAAACTTGCTAGCAATTCTGGAAGAACCTGTGGCTGAATTAGTCCATGTGAAAAACTGCCCAGCGGAAGGAATGTCCTGCAGCCCTGCATCATACATAGAATCATTAAACTCAATCATGTTTAGCACACGAGGGGGAGCCCCTCGTAGCTTTTTTGAGGGCCATCTAATGTGGTTGAAGTCACCCCCAACAATCCACGGAGTGTTTTCAGGAATAGAGTTGGAGTCCTCACTAATTTTGCTCCAAAGATCACGCCGCATGACAGAGGAATTTGCACCATAGCAGACAGTGAGAAAGAACTAACCTTGAGAAGAGACAAGCTAGCAATGCATTATCTGATAAGTAGTGTGGAGGACTGTAAGAGAGAAAACCTTCGGGTCCTAAAGGATCCAAATTTCAAGAGTATTGGCTATCTTCGCAAATTTGAAGTTAAGTGAGAGTAAAAATGACACAATCACCAATGAAGAATTATTATATATGAAATAGACTGATTTCAAATTGAAATCAGCACCAATTGATCTTGATCTAATGACCATCATTAATTCTAATACTCAATGCTGTTTTAATCTTATTTAATGTAATTCATTTCAATAAAATGACATTTATTACTCACTCCCCACATCTCCCCCTTCCCAAATGGCTTTTTTCTAATTAGAAGACTCTTCTTCCCTTTTTAATGACACTCAAATCTCTCTTTCTCTCCTTTGCCCTACCCTAAGAGTGTCTCTTTGCCGCTCTTTACCTTAGTCCCCATCCAAGCTATGTCTCACTCATCATTTTTTTTTTTTTTTTTTTTGTTGTTGTTGTTGTTGTCATGATTTGGGTTTAAGATAACTTAAGTGTGAAGGCAATGCAAAGAAGGATGATTGGAGCCCCAGGATGAATGACCCAATGGATTACTTACATTAGTTGCCTCACCAATTGAATAACAATTATAGAGAAGGTGTCTAATATCTCCCTTTGCCTCAAGACTCATCCAAGTTCTCTCTCATTCCTTTTTTTTTTTGTTTTCATTTATTATTGTATAATTTGGATTTCAACTAACTTGACTGTGAAGATGATCCAAATGATAAGGATGATTGGAAGCAAAGAGCAATTTCAAATAGGGCATCTAAGATATTGTTTTTCTTTTAGAATTTTTTTTGTAAGAAAATATTTCACTGTGAAGGCATTGCAAAAGGAGATGATTGGAAGAAAGATTGCAGTTTAAAAAATAAAAAAGACTTTGGAGATTATATGAATAATTTTGTGATTTTCTTTCTTCCTTGGACATTTGATTTGAAAGAATAGCATGTTTGGATTCTGGTCCCTTTGGTTTATATCTTTATTTTTTAAAATTTTATGTATCTTTTGCATTTTATTTTCATATTTTGGGGATTTAATGTTGAGATTCTACTACACTCTTTGTTCTGAAAAATATATATAATTAGTTCATATCCTTTTAGTTTATATTTTTTCTTATGAAAATCCCATTGCTTTTATTGGTAGTTCCTTTTTACGTTTTTAGGGATTTAAAGACAAGATGTACATAAAGTTTACAGTCATTGCCCTGCACTTTTTATTTGTTATGAGAAATGTAAATTAATGATCCATCCATAGCAAATTATCATTTGATTATTGCAAATTAACATTATAATTATTTTTTACTTGGAGAATTACTGGAAACCAACACCTTATAAAACACATTTTGTTCTATTTGAAACCTTTGGAAGAGACAACAACAAAAAAACACAACATGCCCATTTAGTGTTGCTCTCAATTTTTGTCTATTTTGATGATCTTTTATTTTTACTTAAGCTGCACTTTGCATAATTTTGTTCTAATAAATAAAAATTTTCATTTTTCATGTTTCAATTAATTCTTTAAAATTTTTTATTATTTATTTCAATTCTCAATGTATGATTTTTAAGAAAGCCTATTATTTTGCGTTCTATGATTGAGACATTGGACATGGCATCCTTCCTATTAGTGATTATAATTTTAAGCCTATAAGCTTTTGTTTTTGAGAAATAATTTTGTTTTAAATTTTATATAATATAAACATATAAAATTAAAATCAACTTTTTTATTTATATCATATATAAGATTAAGTGATATTTTCGTGTATCACTTCTAGTACCTGTGCTAAGTATGTGGGCATTTTGCTAGTGCAATATGTGAAAAGTAGAGATCAAGAATATGATTAATGATGCCAAAAGAACAAGTTAGAAGATCAACAATTCGTGAAGAGTCCATTAACGACGATATGATCTGCTTCGTGTCAAGTCCATTAACGACGATATGATATCCAACTGCAGAACAGTAGAGGATATGAGATGGGATAAAGTTTCTTTGACTTTGATAAGGGTATAAAAATGGCCTGACCCAGAAGATATCGTGATGACGCATTTGGGTTCAAGGGCCAAGACTCCAATACTGTAATGATGGACCAGGAATAAACCCAAAGATGGTGGTAATGATGTATTATAATGGTTTGTTTGTGGGATAATTATATGTTACTTGAGTTATTACCTATGAGCCTGACCCGGACCCAATTAGATGAAATAGGATCTGGTTTAATCTTAGGACTTGGACCTCAACTTCTATGGATCAATTAAATATTGTCGATATCAGTTCTGGGTTGATCAAAAGAACAGTGCCCTATACAAAATTAATAGTTCCAACTTAGATGTAAATGGGCTGCGTCCAGCATAACACTGATACTAATTGTGGTGAGTCAGAAACATGGACGCAGCATAAACCAAAGTGAACAAATATTGGGCACACCAAGTCCATTTGGGCCCTAGTTCTGCACCAGATCCAGGTCAAGAGAATGAAATCTGAACACAGACTTAAATCAGATTCACAAGCCAAGCAAATACAACTAACAGTTCAGATTTAGTCTTAGCAGGGGCCGCGCGAACGCAGGCCCCCTCTGCCACAAATTATGACGTGCATTCTCCCACTTGGGGAGATGCTACGCCAGGCCCCTCCTAAGTGCAATGGAGGCCACTGACATAGGCCATGGGCCTTCTTGATCACCCATTGACCCCGTCCAGGTAAGTATGAATCAACAGTCAACTTCCCCATCAATTATTGAAGCGCTCTAACATGCTTTGTTCCATGTCATTTCGATGTGGCACTCAACCTCCTGAAGTTCTACTACCTCTCCTTACGCAGTCTTCTTTCTTATACACACGCGACTCAAAGAAGTTTCGAGTCCATGACTTGGGACACTTCATTGGGTCCACATGGTTCTTAAAATTAGAGCCCCAGATTCCGCCCAGTCCTACCTTTTTCCAATGGATTTGTTATAAATGTACAAGTGGGCATGACCCCAACACGACCTGTCGCCTATCCCTAACTATTGATTGTTTTACTGTGGGGATATGGATATCCACTGCTCACTACTTTATGGTAGACTACTCCTCTTTCTTTTTTTCTTTTTTTTTTTACATCATTTTTTATATCTCACATTAACCAAGTTATTACAATAATCATCACCAATAGGCATCACACTTGTGTAGACTTGGAAAACAGGTCAGGTCTATCAAATTCAGGTCGTATCAATCCAAACTTGAATTTGTTGACTCCAACCCTAACTCGAATCATTTATAAAATGGGTTAGAAATCTTCTACTTGTACCAATGGCGGGTCAACCCATCTCGACTCGTCTAACCTGAATTTGATGTGGGTTGGGTCGGATTGACCAGACCTTACCTATTTAATTCTAATTTTGTATGTGATCCAACTTATTTCATGTGGCCTAATTTCATTTATAAAGCTCTCTTTACATCTAAATTCATTTAAAATATTACATTGAGCACGAATTTACAATTTACCAATTTCTAAGATAAAAAAATGGGCCCAAAATTCATTAATATTTTCTAACTAGTCCATTTATTGAGATAATCTCTTTTCAATTTTTAATCAATTTTATAATTTCATATTTGAGCATGAGTTTAAAAATCATCAACGCTATTGTATTCCAGTTATATCTATATTTTAGAGGTAAATTTTTATGCCAACATAAAAATAAAAGACACATATCAATATTTCAACTACAAACCATCGTATTGTCGAATAAAAAAATAATTTTTATATTCTAAGTTTCAAATTTTGCATACCTCTTCAATATAAGATTAAGAGTATACAAATTATGACCCACATGAATAATGACTTGAAAATTGAAAAATCATGGTAAATTAGTAAAATCTAAATAGATCAATCAGGTTAGGTGGGG
This sequence comes from Sextonia rubra, assembly GCA_037013555.1. Taxonomy (NCBI): domain Eukaryota; kingdom Viridiplantae; phylum Streptophyta; class Magnoliopsida; order Laurales; family Lauraceae; genus Sextonia; species Sextonia rubra. The sequence continues at coordinate 133,382,341 of JASUAD010000001.1, forward strand.
GAGCCCTAATCCGACCCATTTTTACATAGGTTTGGAAACCACAACTTATGACTGGCACGTATTTTAAATGAGTCAGGTTAGGCGGGTCAGAAACGCATCGGTCAGGCTGTATTTCACCAGCTGTACCTCATAGCATTGCACAATTTAGTCACATTGTCCTTCCTCAACAAACTAGTACTTTTGCTTTTTGAATTTTTTTAGAAATGAATTTGATGGTGCGCTGAAGTTGTATGGAAAGACTTGGAATCATGAAAGAGTCTGGATATTTTGTTTTGAAAAGTTTAGATATTTAACCGTAGGTAGAAAAATCATCCTTCTCTCTCTTTGAAGTTCAAGGGCTTAAATATTTGACATTGTAAATTGAGAGTGATTAGATCGCGAGTAGCTAAAAGATCATCATTCTTTCTGGGCTTTTAATTTAAGGTTACATTTGCAGTCATTCACAGAACACGGTGGGTGAGTAAGGGTTCTGGCTATGCTAAAAAGATCATCATTCTTCAATTTGATTACCCGGGTTGAAACTGTCAATCTCGAGTCAACCCTAAAGTTTTTTTTTTCTTTATTTTTATTACCCCAACCACGGGATTTAGGACCGAAAAGATAAACATTCAATTGAGAAATGATCTCAAAACCTAACCATATATTATTCAAAATTCCTTACAACCAAACCAATACCAAAATATTCTTTAGCTAAATCTATGATACTAATCTCTAACATTTCCCTTCAATCACATGATTCTTTGATGGAAAGAATCTTTGATTGTCAAACCATTAAAATAAGAATCCTTTTAAGATTTCTAAAATAAATAACAAAATACTTTGCAAAATGATCATGTCTTCTTGGGGATTATTATCCGTCTTTGGATACATCACTATTGCAAACCGCTCCTGTTTAGTCTGTCAGTGCCTGCGGACCACCTGATTAGATTTGGAGCGATCTCTTCCAAAAGCTTTGATTTGCAAATTGATGGATATAGAGATCTTTAAGTATTTGAATGGACTAGTGAGGGAAAATGGTGAATGGTTGGTTTTATTGAAATAAAAGAAAACTGATGCTGGGCCTATCTCTGATACCATGAAAATTTTCATAAATCATTATATTCCATATTTTCCTTCGTAAACATTCAATTGAGAAATGATCTCAATTTATACATTCAAAGCAAGCCTAATCATTTATTATTTAAAATTCCAATTATTCAAAATTCCTAACTACCAAACTAATCTTTATCTAAATTTAAAATACTAATCTCTAACACACACAAGTGAAAAGAGGAAGCTCATACTATAAGAAGGAGAGCCCACACACGTGGGAAGATGGGATACATGAGGATCGATTCCTAGCTAGTGGGGTTGACATGCAGGGTTCCCAACTAAGTCAACGCCAAAGAGGATCATCTAAACCCTAGTTACTAGGTCATTTTTTGGATTGAATTTTCCTAAAAAATAACAGAATGGACTCGACCCAAATTTAACCATCGATTAATTAGTCCAGAAATGTCAACCCAAAGCCAAACTCAAAATAAAGATTCAACATGAACCGCAAGCACTCACCAGGTTAGTAGAGATTGACTCAGCAGTTAGAGTCAGGAACTGCAGGTAGCCAAAACAAAAAAAAAAAAAAAAAAAAGTAAGGGCAACCAGAGAACCGAATCAAGTAGGAGGAGAAGAATATGAAGCCAATCGGTCATTATTACTAGCAGCAGAGATTCATGTTCATATAAAACCAAATGCCATACACTTACTTTCGATATGTGTAAACCGTCTGCTTCGACTTCTAAGGTTCAATGAAGTAGCTATCTCGGGTGGTGCAGCGTAATAAATCCCCCGGCCCTTTCATATCAAGTCTCTCTCTCCCAACATTTATATAATTCTCTCTCTCTCTCTCTCTATAGCAGTTGATAGTCTACATTCAGCATAGCTGAAAAGACAACACTACCCTCTATCTCTAACTTTCAGCACAGTATCCCTCTCTGCAAGAGCAGTAAGTAATTCTTTTACATTTTTTATTTTATCATGTCCTTCTGACAATGCAACCTTGGTGATTATAAACTCATTGAAGACATTTCTATTCTTTTTACAAATATATTTTAGATCAATATTTAAGACATACATTGGACTTTAAAAAAAAACCAAAACATATACTTATAAGATCAATGTTTTAACTGCCTTAAAAAGTCCCTGAAGGCTGAAACCCAGTGATTTCTGTATCCTCCTACGCCTTTTATCAGTGAAATAATGTGTCCATATTGAAAAGGCAACACATCAGCTAAATGCTTACATCTGTAATTTATGACTTCTCTACAAGTGCAAAGTTCCTGCTTTAGGGGGTGGAGGATTGGTGATGTGGCATATTATTATTGGGAGGACTCAAAATTTTCTTTTATCTGTTTTTTAGTACTCAAAATTTTCTTTTATCTGTTTTTCTTCTTCTTCTTCTTCTTCTTTTAAACTTTTCCTTTCACATTTTCCTAATATGGGTTCATATGTGCCTATATGTCAACTTATATTTAAGCTTGAGTGTTCATAACTGTCTGTTATGTAGGGAAAATCCAGTGCTGAAATCCTATAATGCTAAATATTAATTCTTTCAGAAATTGCTATAGATACATAATCAGGCTTATCTCTGTATTCAAAAGCATTCAATATCTCTGTGCTGCTTTGTTTTTTTATACCTCACCAAATTCCATTTCAATCAAATTCATCTCAGTCAGTTTGATTATGTTATCCATGTGGTCAATCTTACATTCAATATAATTCAAATTGAAGTGAATAGGGTGCCCAAGGCAGTTACTCAGTTGCAAAAGTATGGTAAAGAGTGTTGGGTTTATGTCTTGTATTCCGATTTAGCTGGATGAGTCTACTGGGTTACCCAGGGACTGGTTTAAGGTCAAGTATATTTTGGTAATTGTATCGGGGCTTTCTTGGTGGCCAAGAAAGTGGAGATTATATATGTGTATAGTCTATAACCCTATATCTTGCGCTGAAGAGAGGTGAGAGTTCTCTTGCCGGAGGTGTTTCCACACCATGTAGGTGAGATGATGTAAGAGAATGAGAGTCTCTGTATACTTTACTTGTGATAATGAAGATGATCATTTCTGTACCCGTGGATGTAACCCTGTTTGGGTGAACCACATAAAATCTCTATCTCTTCTTGTATGTGGTTGTTCTTTGTTGATCTTGTGATTGATGTATGTGCACAACTGGTGATGTTAAAATCATAACAAGTGGTATTAGAGCGAGGTGGAGATTGCTCGTGGGTTTTAAGATTGGCGATGGTGCTTGAAGATATAAGAGGCCTGAGGTCAGTTTCTAAGGTTTGCAGAGGAAAGGAATCGTACTGATTTTTTGGTTTGACGTGGGCCACATAGATCCATCTATGTGGAGAAGAAGACTGAAGCACGCATGTCCCTTACAGAGGCTGGGATCTCGGTTTGCAGTAAAAGGGATCTCGGTTGTGGAGAAGAAGGGCTACGATTGATGGACATCTCAAGCTGGGCCCCCACGTTGGTTTCGATCGAAAAACAGGGGTGCAGATTGCCTTTGCTGGAGAAAGGGGGGTTGTTCGTCGCTGCCGCCAGAGCCATACGCACCCCCTACCATCAACTCGCAGTCGCATGGATCGTTGCTTCACGCCGGTCGCTGTTCGTTTCTGCTTCTGCTGCCGGCCGCTGCTCCAGGCTCTAGGAAGAAGGAGGTGTCGGCAGTTTTATTACCGAGCAGTAGGTCGTGTTTCTCTGTTGTAGAACAGAAATGTAAAAAAGGAAGGAGAAGGGTTCAGGCCAGGTTGGGCCTAGGTCGAGAACTTGCTAGCAGGGTAGCCTAGGAGCAGAGAAGGTTGCATGTTGGGTTTGGGTTAGGTCGTTCAAACCTAACCCGTGGGGAAAACAGCCAGGCATCCAGATCCAGGTCAGGTCAGGTCGACCTGACCCGTTAGTAATTCAGCCCAGCCAGTACGACTTATAGGTCCAAGATAAGTTCAGGTCCGGGTCGAGTTAGACCTGACCCAGTTCTTCAGAAGCCCAGTAGAACAGCAAGCACTGACGTCAGCAGTGACGTCGGCATGGTCAACAGGCAGGTTTGACTATATTCAACAGCTGAAATTATTTCTGCGATATCTTGATCGTCCGATGTCCGATCGGAGATCCGTTTGAGCCTACGAACTCTTTGTGAAGAGATTTTCTCGTATGTGGAAGAAGATGGGGCAGTTCAACAGTTAACATGGATGTTTGACCAATCGGAGTATAGAAAACTGTTTCTGTGATATCAAAGTCATCCGGAGTCAGATTTCAGATCTGTTTCTTCCAGCATGGTTACGGTGATGAGATCTACAAGGCTGATAAAAGATATTGGCAATATGATGGGCAAAGAAATGGGGGACTAAAGAAACTGACAGATTCACGATGATAGCAATGGATTCAAGCATCATAGGTCAGATTAAAGTGTTTGATAGGGAAACGACTTCAGAGATTGGCAGGGATAGAGTGTTAGACTCCGTGACACAGCAATAATTGAAAAGTGTTACTTGATGTCGTGAATGGTAGACTGGTTCGAGTACTTTGATGGAAAGCTCAGATCTGTATCAAAGGGATCGGAAAGGAGCAATGTGCCAAAGTAGAAGGAAAAGGCAAAAGAATCGGAATCAGAAGAAGGTAGTGTGCAAGAAAGCTCGGATTTGGTTGACAAGGAATCAGTTTTGGCCATTACAGGTATGGATTGGGTTGATGATTCATGGAATTGGGATTCAGATTCTTTCTATCATATGTTCACGTAAAGATTGGTTTGATGCAAACAACTATCATTGTTGATGAATATGTTCTTATGGAGGAGAATGCAACTGATGAGCATTTGAGATAAGAGTGGTAGAGATCTAGGTGTATGATGATGTTATTCAAACCCTAATAGACATGATATATGTTCCGGGTTTACTAAGAAATTGGATTTCTTTGTGTGCCTTAGACTTCAAAGGCTGCAAAGGTACTGTAGCGGGTGGAGTTATGAAGGTGGAAAGGGGAACATTGGTCATAATGGAGGGTGAGATGGTAAGAAATCTCTACAGGTTGATGGGGGATGCTTTTTCTGGTGGAGCAGTGAAGAAGACATCAAATAACAAGGGAGGAAATCTGTGGTTCAGGTGGAGTTAGATGTGGGAGATCATCGAAAGATGCATTGATAGGTCTTTGATGATATCATCTAGTAGAAACCTAGGAAGACCTGAACGGAGATGATTTTCTCGGGAAAAGGTAGTCTTGTTCAGGTCTGAGTAAGCCGGTTTAAGCATCGGGTCATACCTAACCTGTATGTGCTGTGCCCAACCCACCAGAACAGGCTAGAACAGAACAGTTGTAGGTTTGATTAAAAGAACACCGGAATGGATATAGAAGGAAGGATTCACAAGGTACCAGTGAAATCCGGATTCGGGGAGGTCTTCAGTTTTGTTTTGATGGACGGGAGTTAGGTTCATTGTGTTGTAATGATCATGCATGTGGCAACAAATAAAGAGCACGTTGGAGGTTCTAGATGATGGTGTTGAGGTCAAAGGAGGCAACTGTGGGCAGTCTCAAGTCGGTTTGGACTTGATCGACACTATACAATACTGAGATTGTCTATGCATCCAGGCTAAGGGTGCAGGTGCCGTGCTTGGTAGTAGCGTGTGCGGAGGCATATCTTTCAGTAAGGTATGTGAAGTGCTGGTTCAACATGTTGAGTGTTAAAAAGAGAAGACTGCGCCATCGGTGTGTGACATACCATTTAACAAGATACGTGAAGACATTGCCGGTTTTATCTCCAATAGCTCGAGTTGGACTGAATCCAAGCCAAGGTGGAGATTGTTGAGTTTATGTCTTGTATTCCGTTTTAGCCGGATGAATCCACTGGGTTAGCCAGGGACTGGTTTAAGGTCAGGGTATTTCGGTAATTGTACCGGGACTTTCTTGGTGGCTAAGAAAGCGGAGATCATATATGTGTATAGTTTGTAACCCTAGATCTTGTGCTGAAGAGAGGTGAGAGCTCTTTTGCTCATAGTGTTCCCACACCACGTAAGTGAGACGATGTGAGAGAATGAGAGTCTCTGTATGCTTTACTTGTGATAGTGAAGATGATTGTTTCTGTGCCCGTGGATGTAGCCCTGGTTGGGTGAACCACGTAAAATCTCTGTCTCTTCTTGTATGTGGTTGTTCTTTGTTGATCTTGTGATTAATGTATGTGCACAACTGGTGATGTTAAAATCACAACAAAGAGAAGAATGCCACATTGGTTTACTTCAAAAGAAGACCATGAAGGATTGAAAGGTTATGATGTTTTTATTAAATGCAAAATAACATACTAACTTTTCTTTAATAATCAAAGAATGCTGTAACTTTTAAAATAAATCACTTCATTTGTATTGACTCACCGCAAACATGAAAAGAGAAAATCCTCTCCATTTATACACGGAAATAACAAGAAAGTTTATTCAAATTCTAAATCAAACTAATCATGTCTTATCCTTTCGAGACAAGAACCCCTAATATCTCTAACAAATGCTTGAAACCTTTGAATGGATCATAGAAAATCTAGCTTGCATTCTTCTGTTTTGTTTAGCTTTCTATCTACTTGTAATTTAAGATCAATATCCACAGGCGCTATATGGAAGGAAAAGGTACAGCAATTGGCACTGATCTTAGCACAACATATTCCTGTGTGGGTATTTGGCTTAGGCAGCATGAAACGGTAGAAATAATAACTAATGGTCATGGTAATCGAACAACCCCTTCATATGTTGCATTCACCAACACAAAGCGTCTCATTGGAGAGGCCGCATAGAATCAGGCTGCAATGAATCCTGTCAATACCCTATTTGGTATGTCATTAGTTTTCTAATTCTTCCGTTATATTACCACATGCATCTATTCTATTGTTTGGTGTGGTTACCTATCAAAGATCCTGCATTTTTTTTAAAACCACATACATTTCATGGACTGAGGTGTAGTCTGAAACCAAAATATGTATGCTTGCGAGGATCCGCTGCTCAATGGTATTCAAGGGTAGTTTGATAATCCATTTGTTAAAACAGGACTATTTTATGTTGCTACCTGACATGGTTAGCTACATAAACTGTATTTTTGTTCCAACATCCACCTTACTATTCAAGGGTCGGTTGTAAGTAACCCCATGCAAATGGTCATACGGGGAGTATTACAATATCAATTACATTCATCTAGAATTTCAATTTGATTCTACGATCATAACATAACAATTGAATCATGAGCATGTAAAATGCACGATGATTCTTTCATCTCTTGGAGGCCCTCTAACAGATGGTTGTGAAATAACGATCGGTCAATAATTTAGTGTAATATCTACTCTTAGACAATATAAAGAAAGCCCTTCTTATAGAACTATAAATACAAACAAAGTTGCTAATTCTGATTTGACAAGGTGGGTTGGATCATGGATGACAATTATCGAGTACCCGTCAGCTTGATGAACTCTCTATTTTGAAGCACCTCATTTGGAACATCATCACATTTGTTCCAAAGCCCTTTTCCTTTCCAGAAGAAAAATCTTTATAACTAATTCACTTGTGACTTAGTGGTGTTTACATTTTTTAATCTTTTTTTTTTTTTACCAGATGTGAAGCGATTGATAGGTACGAGATTTGATGATGATTCTGTCCGGAAAGACATTGAGCTTTGGCCTTTCAAGGTGACTGCTGGTGCATGCAATAAACCTATTGTAAGATTTGATGGCCCGTGGATTTATTTTAGATCAATCACAATATGGAGACAGCATATAATTTAACGTGGAAACTTAAACGGAAAAAAACCATAAGAGCATAAATCTAAAGTGGACAAAATCAATCACTATTCCGCGGTACAAGATATACTCACAACCCTATCGTTAATCCATCGATACAAGGTATTGCAGCTGTTCTTAATGGATCTCCACAGCCCACAGTTCCTCAATGCCCTGCTATCAGTGCCTTTCTTTCTACAACGAATAATCTTTATGCATAAAGAACAATCTTCTACAAAGATGTAAAAGCTATAAATCTCTTACGAAGAAGCAGAAGCATCAACTCTAAAACTTGAAGCTTTAGCCAATCTCTCATGGAAGCACTACATAATCTCTCCAAAGGCAATCTTAATGTAAAGCAAGGAGAGCTTTATGTGTTGTGTTTTGTCTTTGGGTTGAGAAAGAACCCCTTTAAGTAGTTCAAAATTAGTAACTTAGGTTTAGAAACCAAATTCAAGTGAAACAGGCAAGTTTAGCACAAATAGGGAAAAAATTTATGCAGTTCATGAGCTTCTGCTGCTTGCTCGCTAGAGCGCGTACTATGCACATTCAGTTATTTGCTATCCATCTTGTTAAGCTTGAGTGCGTTATTCATGGGTTTGACACTGATGTCTTTGTCTAGCCTATTTGATTTCATGAGCATGCTCACTCAAGCAATGCAATGTCTCTGATTTTTTTCAATTTAGCGCTTCTTGCAATGCGTTTAACAGTCTACATTTAAGTATATGAAATACAAATCAATGAACTCAAGTTTTTATCTAATACATGAATTAACCAATGCAAAAGTCTTATACCTATGACCACTATTGACTATATGGGTGAAGAAAAGAAAGGAAGTTTGCCCCAGAGGAAATCTCTGCAGTGGTTCTCTCCAAGATGCGTGAAATTTCTGAGACATATCTTAACGTTGAAATCAAGAACGCTGTTGTTACTGTTTTGGCTTCCTGTAATGATTCTCAACGGCAGGCCACAAAGGATGCTTGCGTTAATGCTGGGCTCGATTGAAATTTTTAGAATGCCCGAGATTTATTTGAGGTTGTGATTCGATTACTACTTCTATGCAACGGAATATAAAAGCAATTAATTACACAGAGAAGACAACACCAAATTTAACGTGGAAATCCAAATGAAAAAAAAAAAAAAAACCACAAGTCCAAAGTGGACAAAATTACTCACAAATTTTCACGGTACAAGATATACTTACAACCTTACAGCCAATCTCCGGACACAAGGTGTTGTAGTTGTTCTTGATAGATCTCCACCACATGCAGTCTCTTGATGCCTCACTATTAGTGTCTTGATCTCCACAACAAACAATTCTTTACGCTTATAAAACAATTTTCTACAAGGAAGTAGAAGCCAAAATCTAGAAGTTGAAGCCTTCAGTCAATTTCAATTCAAAACTTGGAAGCTCCATATATTGTTTTGTGCTTAGGGTTGAGGGAAACCCTTTTTTTATAGCCAATAATTTATGCCTTAAGCTTAGAAACCAAATCCAAGTGAAACATGTAATTTTGGAACAAATAGGAATGGTTTTTGTATAGGTCGGTGTGCTTCTGCAGTTCGTGCCCTCAAGCGCAGTCAAATAGGTGCTTGAGCACTCTCGATTGCTTTCGACACTCGAGCCCAATCTCAGGCATGCTCTTAAATTTTTTATGCGCGTTAGTAAACTTCCAGAGGTCATAACTTTATCGTTTTAGCTTCAATTTGTGCAATCTTGGGCTTTACGGATATCTACTCAAACTGAGCTTTCCAATGGTAGGTAGTTTGCCTATATCTGATGTTTGGTTTGTGAGATATAACTTTTTTAATCCATGTTGTCTTCAGAAAAATATTTTAATTTGCATTATCTTCAATTCATTTTATTTGGCGTGCAACCATAGTCCATTTTAAATGTTCTAAATGTAAAATACAACTCAATGGACTCAAGTTTTGTCCAACGCATGAATTCGTAAATACAAAAGTCCTAACATTGATGTTATACACATTATCAAGGAGTTTATTGCTGCTGCCATTGCCGATGGCCTAAAGCATAATGAGGGCACCTATGTTATGAAAAATGCGCTCATTTTTTATCTTGGCAGTGAGACCTTCGATATCTCGCTTGTCACTACAAAAGAGGATGAGTTGGAAGTGAGAGCCACAGCGGGAGACAGCCACCTTGGTGGTGAGGATTTTGACACTAATATGGTTAAGCACTTGATTGTTGAATTCAAGAGGCGTCACAGGGAGGACATTAGTGGGAATCCAAGAGCTGTTAGAAGGTTGAGGACACGATGTGAGAGGGCCAAATGAATCCTCTTTTTAACTTATCAGGCCAACATTGATGTCGATTACTTGTACATGGGAATTGAATTTCAGTTTCTTTCACTCGTGCCAAGTTTGAAGAATTGAACTTATTTCTCTTCAGGAGGTGCATTGAGCTTGTCAATAACTATTTAATAGAAGCAAAGATGGACAAGAGTTCCATAGATGATGTTGTCATCTATGGTGTTCCTTTCGATCTTCCTCAGCATTGATGAAGCTTGATCTTCCTCTTTGAGATTCTTTCGATCTGAAGCATCTTCTTCAGCATCAACAGAGCTTGATTTGGTTTCTTAATCTTCTTCTCGAAGATCCTCTCGATGTAAAGCGTCTTCTTCTGCATCAATGAAGCATGTTCTTCATCACTCTTGATCTTCCTCTTGAAGATTCTTGAAGTCTGGCATCTAATAAGCAAGCACTCATCTGCTCTTGATCTCTCTTGTAGAGATCCTTTCGATCTGAAGTATCTTCTTCAGCGTCAACGAAGCACACTCTCTGTCAGTTGTTGATCTTCTTCTAGAAGATTCTTGAAGTTCGGAATTTGATCAATTCTTGACATTGTCCCTGGAAGAACTTGGTGTTTCTGGCTTGATTTTCATCAGAAATCTGCTTTCGGATCTTCCTCGGCATCAATCTATTGCGAGATACTCTTCATCTACGCCTTCTTCTGTTCTTTGTCTTTTTGGTTGAAATCAACGTACAGCAGCTGATTTTACCTTCAATAATGAGGAAATTTTCAACAAATCTACTAAGTTTTCCTTTCATCTGAGCCACTCACATTTTCTGTATGTTCTTCATCTAAATGGCACTTCTTCTTCACACCTCTCTCTCTCTTCGGCTCCAACCTTCTGATCTTTGACATTGGGAGTCTTATCTCAATCAAGTTAGAAAATAAGAATGATCTCTTGTGGAAATCTCAGTTTCTTCCTGTCTTGAGAGCATATGGGCTGACTGGTTTCATAGAAGGATCCTCATCTTTGCCTTCACAATTTCTGTGCGACAAAGAAGGAAATCTGACCATGGATGTGAATCCAGATTACATAACTTGGTTCCAACAAGATCAATATGTGTTGTGTTGGCTTAATGCCACACTTTCTGCAAGCATAGCATCCTAACCCATGTAGTTGGGCTTCATGATGGATCTGGATGAGGAGACTCCTTCACGCGGCCGGAGATCTATGTGTGTTCTAGTGATGGGCAGCTTCGTGGATCTCTTCGCCTCTTGTCTTTCCTACGGTAATAGAGAGAATAATAATAATCCAAACCATAGGGCTCCCTTATCCTTATATAGACAAGTCCCAAAGAGTTACACTTACTAGAGACATCTTCCACCAAAAGCCAACATTCACTGATCCTATTGGGAGTCTTATTATGGAGCCCAGATCAAGTCTTAGACTAAAGTGGGATTGTAATCTTATTTAAAACTTTAGTCTTGACATCCATCTGATATAGCTCTAAGTTAAAATGAGCTACAAAAGCATAACAATTCTTAATGACATTTTTGAAAGTTTTCCCTTTTTAAACTGCAGCCACATTAAAAGCAATACATTTCTTATAACTTCTTGAAGATCAATTTCTGTCTAACAAATGTAAATAGCAAAAAGAAAAAAAAATCGTTCTTGACAAATAGGCCCTTAGCAAAAGTGTCAATATCTACTTAGGACATGACTTCAAGGAACCTGGTGGTTACATCAACTTTTGAGCAAAAGTGTCTAACTGCACTTCACTAGATTAAGGGCATCACTCAATTTAACATGACATCCAAATGCCCAATGGGTAAGTATAAACCATGATATTGGAACCAATTAACAATTTAAATTGATTCACAGTTGTTGGCCTTGAGTAGGCTTTTTTGTTTTTTTGACTTAGGGCATCTCTTGCTAGCCTAGCTTTTAGACCTTTGGCCTCTGTTCTGAAGGTTACCTGATTTTGATGAGCAATTATTGTTTCCTATGGGGTACATACATGACCGCATACATAGTACCTGGATAACACAAGAGGTGGGAGTCAAACTTGAAACCTTGGGGAGCAAACCGAAGGCTTACTCACGTTAGACACACTCTCCATTTTACAACTTATCTCACGGCTGTCTTATGTGGCATACTCCCAAATCCATACCCACTGTAACCAGCATTATTAAGTAACCAGCATTATTAAGTATACTTTATTTTTACATGATATATGATATTATAGTATTTTTTTTAAATTAGCTTCTACTTGGACAAAATCTAGATTCATATCACGAAGCATACTCTATAATCGGATTTGGATCTCATGATGTAGCACACAATATCCATTTTAGATTTTGATTCAGGTTTCAAATCTGGATCCAGATTTCCCACTCTCCTTTGATTCAACCAAAAACTGGTCCCTCTCCACTATTTTACCCACTTACAGTGTGATTAAGAATTCTTTTTTAAGCGCTTACAGTGTGATTAATTAATTAAGACTTTTGATAAGACTTCTTTCTTGATCAAGCCATTTCTAGTGTGATTAAAGTGGAAGGAATTGGTCACCACTAATAAGTAGTGATAAAAAATGTTGTTCGTATCTTGTCCAAATTGTATTCCAACCTGAACAGAATTATTCGTAAGGACTTGGATTATTGCTGACCTTGCCTGATGGCCAAGAGTGGGAAGGAAAGGGCGACCACTGAGGTTCGAACCTTGTGGGTGCTATAGGAGCAGGTACCTTATCCACCAAGACAATCCTATATTCAATACCAATATGGATATGCCATCAGGTACTCAAGTTCCTAAGTTTGAAGTCCATGGACCCAAACTTGGACAATAATTAAAAGAGGCCCAAATGTTGGATTTATACCAAGGATTTTTTTTTTCTTAATTTGGATCCTTGGGGAATTTGGAGACCATTTTCATCAAGAAATGCTAGTAGGGAATTAGCTAAATTCAATCCGTAGATGTGACAATTGGCATGATTTCCAAGTCTATGATGTTGTGCAAAAGGGACTATGTCCATGAAGAACGCCTTTCCTTTCTTCCTTGTTAACTCATGATTAGGGTTAGGGTTAAGGTTACTTCTTAATCCTTATATATAAATTTTTAAGTTAACACCGGTGTAATATTACCAAAATACCTTTAAATCCTTAACATGCTATCCTAACTCACTCAAACACCATGTTTTTTTAGTAGAATTCATGGAACTCATGTCTATAGAATTTATAAATTCTCCGAAAAATGTGCTATGGGGTAGAATTCCTAAAACACTCTTGGATGGAAGGTTTGTAAATACTAAAGAGGCTGAAATTCTCACAATTCCAAAAGTCATTTGAAAATTTTTAGGCGATTAGAACGTGGAATTCTAGAAAAAAAAAAAGGAACATAGTTGTGAATGCTATGGGGAGAAGTGATTACATCCTATCTATGAATTTCAATTCCAATATTTAAACTTGTTTCTTTAGAAGAATTCCTATTAGGAATTTTTTTGACGTTAGAAATTATTAACAATGACATGATGGAGATATTCCAAGCCTTCCAACGCCAACTTGAAAAGGTCATAAATAGCGTTTGGAATTTTTTGAATACTAGCATTTTAAATTCTAGATGGAAGGTGGGATTTCGGATTCCTGCATGGGACAATATTAAAAATTTTAGCATTCCAAAATTCTCAAGGAACAGACTACAGGCCTACACCGATCAACCTAGAATCCCAAACAATTAACAAATTGTGAGTTAACTATTGAATAAATTAGGCTAAGTTAGGATATCTAGCCAGTCAAGCTTTGGAAATGGACCATTTCATGTATTTTTCTGTCCAGGAAACAAACAGCCCAAGCCCAGCCAACATGGTATGAAATTCAGCTAAAATCTTGAAAGCAGGCAATATTTAGGTTGGCACGGGTTTCTCTAGCCCAGTAGCTCGGTTGCAATTGTACTCATACCAATCTATATATATATATTTATATGAAGAGTGCTAGATAGTGCCTAGGTGTTTTTAAAAGTAAAAATGCCTTTTTTTTTGTAATGAATAAGAGATTAAAAATATGAAGAAGCAATTAATATTATATTTAAAAAAGAGAAAAAGTAGGATAGAAAGAGGGCAAAAACGCCTCTTTTTAAATGGAGCATTCCTATGAATTATATATATGTATATGAGATCTATGCTCTCTGTTGGTTTGGACCCGACCGTGAATGGTGTCATCTGTAGTTTAAAATCATCAAATGGTCTATTCGTAAACTTTCTACAAATCTATGTCCAACTAAAATTTACCAGCAAATGAACCATGTGGGCTGTATAAAACCATGAAAAATGTCTATTATTTTCTAGTTTTTTTTCCCTCTCATACATATTTACTCACACACTCACGTATACAATAAATGTCCCTCACCACAATAGAACCAATGGTCATTGAACTAATATGGTTGATTTACCTGCACATAGTGGTGGACCTAGGCTTTAGCACGAGGGTGCGATGGTACCCACGTGACTCAAGCAACAGATAAATTAGACATTAAAAAAATTCTATTTAAGTATTTGATTTCTTTACTCTGCTATTGCCTACACCACCTAGATGAAAATCCTAGGTCTGCCATTGCTTGTGAACATTCCTATAGGTGAAATTTTTGCATGATTGATATTTCAATTTTGATGTAGGACTTTTGACGGTAAAGATTCATCTCATGTGACTGACATCTACCATTAAATTTTGAGGCACTTTTTGCATTGCTAATGGATATATGTATCTCTCTATTTTCAAAATTTTCCATAAGCTTAAAAAAAAGAAAAAAGAAAAAAAAATACCAAGTTGATGTAGTGAAAATATTTCCAATCCTTGTTCTCAAGATATCCTGCACTTCCACTCGCTTTCTTTTGTGAGGCCCTCTAGGTTGATATTCAATATGGTAGACCTAAGATTTTCGTTTGGGTGATGTAGACACTGATAAAGTAAAGCAGTTAAATGTTAAAATAAAAATTTTTAAGGTTTAATTTTTATAATTTCTCCACACTCACATGAAGATGGTCGGGTCTACCCTTGATATTGGATGATGGTTTGGCTAGACTACCAGCTCAAAATAGTATCCGAATTCCACCAGAAAACCAAAGTTGCATTTCGGCCCATGTTTTTGAACGTGTAATCCAGAATTCTTGCTTCTTTCTTCTATTTTTTAAGGTAAGCATGCACCCACATGAAAACTCATAAAGTTCCTCATCGGTAAGGTATTAATCCTGGTGGTGCTTTTGTGGAAGGGAGGTGTCTTAGCAATTGAGCTACGAGTGGTTGGTCTACAATTTACAAATCGGGTCATTTTCTCATATTTGGCTTCGCCTACAATCTGGGTTGGGCTCCAAGAATGGGCTAATACCCAACCCTACCTGGCCAAGCAAACAAATGAAAGTGATTGAAGTTATAGGACGTGGTGTATCGAATGCCAGACATAAACCACACCATCACCAATTCACACATTCCTCCCTTCATTAATTATTCTGAACTAATTTCATTACGTAGGCCCAATCCCATCCACCACTTCCACCTTCCATCCTCTCCACTTCAAGTGGCTAAGCTTCTTCCGTTCCCTCCTTAAAAACATAACCCGAATACAACTCGATCCGATTCGATTCGATTCCATTCTCCTCCCCACAGCCACAAACACAAACACACTCACCCTGCTCATGGATGTCTATTCATGGATACTCAACCTTCCGAGTCCCACCGACTGGCCCGAGTCTGAATCGCAACTCGCTCTCCATCTCGCTAGATCCAAAGAGAAGTCCGTTCTCCTCAAGGCCGAGCGCACTTCAGGCTCCAACACCGAAGCTCTAGTCACCTTCTCCATATCTCTACATGGCTTCCTCGTCCACACCTCTGCGAACCCCAACAAGACTCTCTGGGTCTCTAACCCGTGCCAACTCGCTTCAACTCAGAACCCGGTTTCACTCACACTTCTCCACCAACTCATCCAGGAAACCATCGCTCGCCCACCCACCGTTCAAGGTAGCATGATCGCTCCATTCGAGCTCGACCCACAATCCATCTCTCGAGCCTTCGGCTCTAGCCCGCCCGAGCCGGCTTTCTCTCGCTTCTTCAATCTCGTCTTCCTCTGCAGGCTCTTCTGGCTCTGCGTCAGTGACGCTCCAGCTGAAGCCGGCTTGCTCTTCTTCCGAGCCATAGCGAAAAATTTACACACGTATCTTGACTGTAAGCCGGCTATGTCGGCTTTCCTGGCCTCGGTCGGAGCCGAAGGCGAGCTGCTTTTCATGCGCGCGCTCGGGTACATGTTAGCAAAGTGGTTCATTTTAAGGGAGGTCGGTGACGTGTCACCCTCTCCTGTTACGGATAATCGCCATCTCGGCTTCTCCTACGCGCGTGATTCTCACGGGCTCTGGGTTTTGAAAGGCTACGCACCAGTTGCAGCAATGAGACCTCCCAGAGTCAACGGTCAACGCGACTGTAACGGAGTTTTCGACGCGAAGGAGTGCGTTCTAAAGTACGCCCTGGCGCACCAGCAGCTTGAAGCCGTTATCCAGTTGGAGTACTCGGCCACTTGCCACGCGGATTTTGTTCGGGTCGGCGTGCGATTGGATAACGTGCGCATCCACGTCAAGAGCCTTGGGTTTGGTGGTCCTGAGGAACATGAACAAGCGTACGCGCACGAGAGGTATCAGCCAACTCGGGTTCGGGTGTGGGTCGGTCCGGTTCCCGGATCCTCCTGCCCCGTTTCTCTTACATTGGGCCGGTCCACGGATAATCCAGAGACGGGGATGGAGACGCGTACGCATGTGAAGGGCAGTTTCGGTAAGTCAAAGTCTTCTAAGACAAAGGCAATGGTTAGATCAAGCACACGTGTCAGAAGAAGAGATTGGAGGTGGGAGCAGGATGCGGATGGGAATACTGCGATTTTCGAGGGGGTTTTGTGCAATTCTGAGAGTGGGGCCAAGGTTGCCACGTGGCAGCTGAGGACTAGTTCTGATGGGAAGGTGGGTCTAAGGGGTGGGGTTCAAAGGAGGTGCTGGAATGGAGGGTTGGTGTTTGCGGGAGATGAGTATGGAGAAGAAGTAAGTTGGAGAATGGGGAGGGAAGAGGTGATGAGGGAAATGGACGGTGGAGATTTGTTGACGTGGAGGTTCGGAGGGAAGATTTGGTTGAGTTATTGGCCTTGTGATTTTGAGACGAGTTATCGTGAGACGAGGAGTGTTGAGTGGTGTGAGGAGGCTAAGTTGCCTTTAGCCTGTGGGGAATAGGGATGATAATGTTTCTGCATATAGAATGTTGGTGAAATATATTGTATGCAATGAATGATATAAATGGGAAAGGAATGGATAAAGATATGTTATTAAACATAGGGCTTGTTTGGTCTCTGTCTTTCCACACATCCAAAATATGGCCATTCACAGAAGAGCCATTAACAGCTAAAATATGTGGTGATGCAAGGATCTAATTTAAATAAGCTTTTTTAAATCAATAGTTAAAAGTTCTTTATAGATTTCTCAAAATTCGCAACACATCAAGCTTTGAAATATAACCTTATAGCCTTCTAAAAAAATCTAACGGTTTGAATTTTGTGTTTAGTGCCTATAGAATTTATAAAGTAATATCAAATTGCTCACCGTTTCTATAAATATCTCAAGATTGGTCCTGATCTAATTACTAAAATCTGGTCTCATAGATGTGTTTGACCTTATGAGCATTTTCCAACAGTTTTGATCATGTTTTATTTTTCCAAAAATAATAAAACGAGACTACCTATAGACCAATTCAAAATTGAGCTCGTTACATTAATGATTGTTATTTATTAAAAAAAAATTTCAAGACCCACAAGGTATCAAGCATTGAAATTAACTCCTTAACTGTGTTTAACTTTCAAAGGAGATCTGACGGTTTGAATCTTATATTTGAACCCCACAAAATTTAGAAAATAATATCAAATGGTCATAATTCTTTGCAAATATCTTAAGATTAGTGATAATCTAATGACAAAAATGCGGTCCTAAAATCTTATAGCTGTGTTTGATTTTGTGAACATTTTCAATGGTTTGAATCTTGGTTTACACTCAATTTTAAAAAAATATAAAAAGGATTGGGCATTGTAAATGCCCAATAAGTGTACCAGAACCTTGTTTTTTCATTTTCTCTATTTTCCAACTATCATGAGAAAAGGGCTAAAAAAGATAATAGAGGCATTGCCTCAACTTTTTTAAAGTGGGAAGAGGGTGAAAAGAGATGCTATAATTTACAAACTACTGCCCCCCTTTTAGAGAAATAGAGTAAAGGTTGAAAATAGAAATGCCAAATAGGTAAATACATGACATGCCAATGCATATGATAAATATAAAATTAGTATCATCATCAAAGTATTTTGAGCATATTAAAAATTAATTATTTCATCCACACACACAAAAAAAATAGGAATTATAAAAGGTCATTTGAAACTTTTTAGATGGTTGAAATCTCGAAAATCTATTTTAAAAAATATGGCATTTTCAAATGTCAAGACAAGTTATCACATCATATCCATGAGTTTCTAATACACTAAATTCTTGTCATAAATTTTATTAAAGAAATAGGTTGTTAGGATTCATGTGAGGTGATGTGATTCAAGTCTTATTGTGTGTTTGCATTAGTATAGGACATCAACTTTGTCTTTTAACAGTTTCCTTAAGCTCTTTCCTTGAATGTCAAGAAAAAAAATGATGAATGAAAAACTATATTTTCTTGAATTGAACATGGTGGATGAGCTTCCTAAGGATATGTGTGATAGCTTCCAAGTGGTTATACTGGGAGTGAGCTACCATTCTAATAGGCATAAAAGCCTTCAAAGAAGGTTTATGAGGAATAGCGTAGTTGGCTTAAAACCATAGTTTGCTTGTGAAGGTTAAAGACTCAAACTGCGCTACAACATTGAGGCCACAAGGGATTTACTCAGTCCCTTTAGGCCTGAAGGGATTAGTCCGGCTTAAAGAGTTGGAACACTATCCTTTAGAAGAAAAAAAAAGGTTCATTGTCAAAAAAAAAAAGGGAAAAGAAAAAGGAAAAAAAATAGATGATGAGTGACATTGAGGAGCACCCCAATAGTTTTTTGGGAGTTTGATTGTCCCTATTTGGTGTGAACTATGCATAAAGCCTTATGAATATTAATTTTTTGTAGATCATTGATTTCATTGTGATGTTTCATGTTGGTTATCCCTCACAAACTTACATAGCATAATAAATCTTGTGGCCTTTTAATATCAAAGACTCTTCACATCTTTATATAATTCCCTCTCACTTGCATCTTACAAACTCTACTCAGTAGAACTGACAAAAAAAAAAAAAAACCCTCTCTCTCTTGGATCAAGTAGACATCTAAGTAGGCCTAGGAGCTAGACTGCATAAGAGATATGTATTCTTCTCGTAAGAGAACATTCTCCTATTTTACAAAGCTCACTTTCTCATTCGGTAGATATCTTCGTTACTAGTTTTGCAAGATGTTTATTACTCATCTTTTATTTGATTCTCATAAGAGTGGCATTCAGTACCCAGAAAGGGCTTATATAGATAGTCTACGCGAGCTAAATACAAGCATCCAGCTCAATAGAAGCAGAAATGCTTGCTTTCCTGGAAGGACCAAAACTATGCTTGGAACATTACCTGAAAAATGTTATCCTAGAAGGAGATGCACAATCTCTCTTACATGACATCTTGGATGGGTCCAACTCCCCTTGGTCCCTATTCTCGATCTGGAAGAGAATACTATCTAACCTAAAGGAGATTCATAACTTGCAAATTAGCCTCTGCAAATGAGGGGGTAACCTCTTAGCTGACTCACTCTACCATCTCAAACCCCATCAACGATAGTGTACCACTCGTGTATTCCTCTGTTTTGTCTTCATGCTTACATATACGAAGTGGATATTGGTGCTGATCTTTTGGGCGATGCAGCTTGTGTTCAAGGATCTTATATGAATGGACTTGAGGATGACGGATGACCTCAACCCCTCAGCCTAGCGACGAGGGCTAATTTTGTTAGCACAATATCTCGAATATGTTAGGTGTTTAGCTTATGTTTTATCCAAGCCACATGACTGGCTAACTTATGTGTAACTTTAACTCTCTTTCAACTCTCTCGTATGCTTTTTTTCTCTAATGCACTCACTTTAGCGAAAAAAAAGTCATTATAACTATTTATAAAAGTGATTTTCATCTAGGCACATAGGAAAAAGTCCTATTCGATTAAATCTATTGATTAAAATGTATGATAGTCTACAGATCAGGTCCAAATTGTTCATCATCAAAATCGTGGCTCCATGAGTCGAGTAAAAAAGATCCGTTGATTTGATTTGAGTTGCAAATCATATCTAGCTTATGCCTTCTGTTTTTTTTTTTTTTTTTTTTTTTTTGGCCTCCTAACTTTACCTTGAATAAAAAACACGTTCAGCTGCTTTGCTGTTTTCCTCTTTATTGGGAAGTGGGAACCATGCATTTCAATTACTTTTTTTAGCTTATAGAGAGTGCATTTCAATTACTTGCAGCCTTGCAGGCAAAGTCACCAGTGAGAAGCTATGAAATAGTTGAGATGACCATGTCCTTACCGTTTTGACTTATACACATGCCCAATGCGTATCAGTGAACAATGATAGAACTGAGGAACCCATCATAACTTTCCTCCTCTTAAGTCCTCTGCCTTTTGACTTAACAAATGACCAAGGCGTATTAGTGAACGATGATAGAACTGAGACCCCCATCACAACTTTCCTCCTCTTTTTTACTTCACTTACAAATTCCAAGCGAGGATTCTTCCTTATTAAAGGCGGCAGGAGACAGACATCAATGACAAAATAGAAAAAAATTAAAAATGGGCTCCAATAAGGAAATTTCCTAATGCAGTAATTTATTCTATAGCCCACACATCAAAATCCATGAAAAACAACTATCACCGAGTGTCGTATTTTTTTAAGTCAATTTTTCTAAAAAATGACGGCCTATGGCCTCGCAAAATTCTAAAAAAAAATAGGACGGACCTATGGCATAAAAAACGATGGCCATGTAGCCATCGTTTTTTGAAAAAAGGACATAGAAAAAAGCGCAGCCCATAGCTGTCGTTTTTTATGAAATTTGATGTAGTGATTATTAATTTTAAATCCCTTTACACTAGAGAAAATCCTAAATAAGTGTCACAAGAATTTCCTAAGGCCACTCAGTAGGCCCATTTATGAAAGTCTAAATCAATATAAAAAAAAAGCCTCCTCATGTAGTGCATAATCTTTATCAAATTTTACTTAAATGACCCACCTACGGCTTGTAAAGATTGTACAGTTATCCCAAGAGAGAGTTTCACTACGCAACATAAACTCGGAGTTTTAGATATTTACATTAGAAGTAGAAAGAAAGCAATAATAAACAAAATGGACCCTAAAACAAGGTAGAGAGATTTGAAAGGGAAAGAGCAAATATATTTAAGGACAAAATGATTGAGAAGGGAGAATATAATATTGAAGGAGAAACTACAGTAATGTGGAATTAAATGGCTAATTGCATTAGAAATGTTACAAAAGATGTACTTGGAGAATCAAAAGGAAAGAGACATATTAATAAAGAAACAT
Organism: Sextonia rubra; assembly: GCA_037013555.1. NCBI lineage: Eukaryota > Viridiplantae > Streptophyta > Magnoliopsida > Laurales > Lauraceae > Sextonia > Sextonia rubra. The sequence goes on from JASUAD010000001.1 coordinate 133,403,956, forward strand.
GGTGGTGGAGTATGGAGGTCCAAGAAGTTATTCAACAAAAAAGACATTGCTACAAAGTTAGGCAGGGGACTAAGAGTATGGAAAATTGTGAGCTGTATAAGAAGGCAAAGAAAGAAGCTACGAAAGTAGTAAGTAGTGTAAAGTTCAAAGCATACGATAACCTCTATAATAGGTTGGGAACAAGAAAATGAGAAAAGGATATTTTTAAGCTCACAAAATTAAGAAAAAAGAAAAGTAGGGACTTAAATCATGTCAAATGTATCAAGGACAATGAGGAAAATATTTTGGTGAATGACAATGATATTAAAGAAAGGTGGAAGAAATATTTTAGCAAACTTCTAAATAAAGAACATTTGGGCGATATAAGAGTTAAGGAGGATACTTCATAACTAGAACATACTTTTCTCCATAGAATTAGAAGGGTGGAAGTGAAGAAAGCATTGAAGCGAATAAAGACAGAAAAGGCAACAAGCCCAGATGGTATTCCGATAGAGATATGGAAATGCTTAGAATAGGTTTGGGTAAGTTGGTTATGTAGACTATTCAATAAGATACTTGTAACAAAGAAAATGCTAGATGAATAGAGAAAAAGCATTGTAAGACCTATATATAAGAATAAATGAGATATATAAAATTGTACCAACTATTGAGGGATTAAACTTATGAGTCATACTTTGAAGTTATGGGAGAGAATAATGGAGCAAAGACTGAGAAAGAAGACCAAGATCTCTGAAAATCAATTTGGTTTTATGTCAGGGAGATCAACTATGGAAGCTATCTTTTCACTTAGACAATTAATGGAAAAATACCGAGCAAAGGGGAAAAATCTATATATGGTTTTTATCGATTTGGAAAAAGCCTATGATAGGGTACCAATGAATTTAATTTGGTGGGTTTTAAAGAAAAGGAAGGTCCCCATATGTTACATTGAAAATTTTAAAGACATGTACGAAGGAGCAGTAACAAATGTGAGAACCACATGTGGAAAAACAGGTGAATTCCCCGTGATTATAAGTTTACATCAGGGATTAACCTTAAGCTCTTATCTCTTTACATTAATTATGGATGAGTTAATTGTGCATATTCAAGAAGAAGTACCGTGGTGTATGTTGTTTGCAGATAATATAGTATTTGTGGATGAATCAAGAGTGGTGTAAATGTAAAGCTTAAGAGATGGCGGGAGGCATTAGAATTTAGAGGCTGTACAATAAGTCGTACAAAGATAGAATATTTGGATTGCAACTTTAGTGGACATATATACAAAGTGTTAAAATCACTGTCAAAATTGAAACCCATGAGATACCACGTAGAGATTCTTTTCGGTATCTAGGCTCGATGATTAGTAAGGATGGGGAGATTGACGAAGATATGGAGCATAGGATAAAAACTGGATGGCTGAAGTGGAGACTAACTTCAGGAGTGCTTTGTGATAAATGAATACCAACGAAATTGAAGGGCAAATTTTACAGAATAGTGGTTAGACTAGCTATGACATATGGCGTAGAATGTTGGCCAATTAAGAAGACGCATATTCATAAGATGGATGTAGCGAAAATGAGAATGCTTAGGTAGATATGTAATAAAATTAGGAAAGATAAAATTAGAAATGAGCCCTTTCGAGAGCATTTAGGGGTAGCACCAATAGGCGATATGATTAAAGAAATCCGTTTAAGATGGTTTGGGCATGTTGAGCGTAGGCCAGTAATGGCACTGGTGAAAAAAAGCTTTGATATACAAGTGGATGGCCCATCAAGAGGTAGAGGCAGGCCGAAGAAAACATGGATGGAAGTTATTAATTCAGATTTGAAGAAGTTTAATTTATCGAAAGATTTGGCTCAAAATAAACCGGAATAGAGAAATCGAATTCATATAGCCGACTCAAATATGGGTGGGATAACACTTTGATGAAGATGATGATGATGACCCACTACGATCAATAACTTTTAAAACATTCAAATAAAATAACTTGAAATATTGTTTATACTTAAAAGTGGGCTTATTAGAGTAAAAATTTTCATAAAAGAGGCATTTTCTATGGGATTTTCTCAAGTGTGGAACTTTTTTAATTTTCTGAATTTTATGAGTTAATTTTGTTATTAATGATGTTCTCAACCTAAGGTAGGACCATCTCCTATTAAAGAAGTTCCACTTGAAGGGTATGCAGTTAAAGGTGATTAGAATTATACATAATGAGGAGGGGCCCACTATGGATTTGCATTCTCTTTATTCATGTTTTTATGATTTATGAGATGGATATCAATGGGATAGATCCTTGGCACCATTCCAACCTTATTGGATAAAAGTGATTGACAAAAGTGCCCTCATTACTTAGGGGTCGTTTGTTTTTTTCACATGTGATATGAAAATGATTTACATATGTAAATGACTCACATGTAAGTCATTTACATATGCAAATGACTCATATGTGAAATATAATTTTTGTTTGTTATTTTCATACCTCTTCAAATGTTTTTAAATGTGAAAATGGTCTAGTATTTTTTGTAAAAATCTCACAATCCATAAAGGATCAACGGTTGAAATTTGGTACACTAACCATGTTTGGCTTAATAAAGAGTTTCAACGGTTCAGATCTCTCCTTTGAGGCTCAGATTATCTACAAATTCAAAAAAAAAAAAACAGACTGCCTGTTCAACTATAGTGCATGCATCGAACGGTTGATATGTTTTTTAAAGATATCTTAAGATATATTTTGAATTAGCATTTGAAATTTGACATTCTATCTAGAAATGGCCTTTTGAACGAGATGAACGGTTTGATTGTCCAAATGGGGCCCAAAAAGTTCCAAAAATAAAGATTAATGACCTGAATGTTTTCTTAAATATCTCATGATCTAGGATGATCCAACGGCTGAAATTTTTTACCATAGCCGTTTTTGACATTTTTAACATGTTGAATGGTTCAGATCTTGATTGGGGGTCCCACAAAATTCAAAAAATAAAAGGCGTCTGGCATGATTTTACTGTAGCTCCGCCATTTCTGTGGTGCTGTGTAAATCTTTTACACCTCTTGAGGTGTGAAAATGAGTACTCCCTTTTGCATTGCATTTACACACTAAAATCATACTTGATTAACACACCACATGTGTAAAATTTGAAAACAAACATAAAATGTATGAAACCATTTCACATGTGTAGTGTTTACATATGTAAATGGAAAATACAAACACCGCTTAGAGAATATCACCTTGACTTTTGAAACAAAAATGAAAAATGATGAGCCGCAAAAATATAAGACAAATATACCCCTCATTTCTCTCATGTTACACAAAAGCGGGGGAAAACCACCCCCCCCCCCCCCCCCCCCCCCCAAAAAACAAAAAAAAAAGAAGAAAAAAATCATTTTCACATGAATTAATGAATACATCCAATGATTTTAGATGTTTTTAGATTTTCTTTATGTTATTCACAAATTTCTCAAAATCTTTGAAGATTTAAGATATAAACTAAATGTTTTTATGCTTCTTATTAGTTTTGAGAATATTGAATGGTTTAGATCACAAATTGGAGGTCTCCAAAAGTGTAGAAAATTACATTTTTAAGTTCGAAATTTTTGAACAATTTTCACAAAATTTTAAAAAACAATAAATCTACGGTTTCTTTAGCTCTAAAAAAAACCTGGATCAATCAGATTAAGAATTTAGGTCCTGCAAAAGTAAAAAAAACAAGTGATTGATAGGGTTGTAGCTCATAAGTTGTCAGGTGTTGAAACTTGTATTAGTGCCTAGCTATACTGCCTCATGTATCAATTTTACCACCTCCTGGGGTAAACTGATAAGTTGAAATTAAATGGCCTTGTCAGCACATCATTAATGTGTAAATAACGCGTTAAAGTAATGAGAATGTGAAGGGCCTCAGTCCCAACTTAACACCCTGTTTGTCTTATGATTTGGCATTAAGCTCAATTTCACTCTATCAAAACTATATGATTTGGCATCAAGTTCAATTTCACTCTCATCAAAACTATATTTATTATCAGATTTTATACCGTTTATAGCTAAAAGACCACTAAATTTCATGGCTATTAATTCATAGGCCACGATGATGGACGGGGTTGATTTTTTTATTTTGCATTTATTTATGAGCAAACCTTTCCATTTAGCCCTCTTACATGAGCAGATAGGCATCTAAGTAGGTCTTAGGAGTTGGGCTCCATAGGAGAAATGCAACATGCTTGTACGAGAATGTTCATTAGTTTTGCGAGATGTTTTATTACTCATCTTCTATGTGATTCTCAAATTTGAGTCCAATAAAAGTTGTCCAAATGTCCAAATGTCTAATAATGATAGGGCCTACTTTAAGTCAATTGATTTTAGTTAATCCTTTTCCTTTAATTTTGATTTGAATAAATCCAATTTTGACTTACTTTTACAAAACTCAATCCATTTTGGACTCTTATTTGGCTAACCCATGAGAGAATTAAGGAAACTGACTTCTAATAGTAATTCTTTGATAAGAATAAATCTCTCTAAGGGCCCATTTGGTTGTTTATAGAATAAAATATTTATAAATTTAAATATTATAAGAATAAAATAGTACAGAACAGAATAGTGTAATATTAAAATATTTTGATATTTTTATTGTTTGGCAACTGTAGAAGAATGTTGCAGATTTTAAATTAAGTTGTTTGGAAGGTGCTATAGATTAATATATATTAAAAATTCAAGATAAAATAAATTAATATTATTGATCAAGTAAAGTTCATTATTAGAATAATTTTTTATTAAACACGTTAATTTACCATGTTAGATGAAAAAGTAGTGTGATAAAGTTAAATTTAACTGCCACATTTTTTTTACCATAAATTACTTTCCTTTACATATAAAACTATGGTAAATTGTAGTAAATTCAATACAAACAGTAATTGTTTTACAACTCTCTCCCCCACTTTACTTTACTACATATTTTATCTTACCTTATATTATCTCACCTTTTACCATGTTGTGACATTAATTTTTATTTTACTTTACCACACATGCAGCCCTTGACCATGTTTAGATGAAAAGCCCTCACTTTTTAATCACAAACTTCATCACAAGTTACTTTTTCATTACCACATAAAATTACAAAAATGTATAGTAAAGTAATGTAAAAAAAGAGAAATACTTTACCACTCTTTCACTTTGCTTCATCACATACTTTATCTCACCTTTATTGTATCTCACCTTTACTAAGATGTAACATTTACCTTTACCTTACTTCACCATACATATAAACAAATATATCATGATAAATTTGGTGACAAAAAGACTTTACTTTACTTTACCACTGTGGAACACTTGTTTTGAAAGATTTTTTTATTATAGAAAATTTTCTTAAGGAGAAAGCTATAGGAAAAAAATATTATTACAACAAAATTCACTTTTGCCATACACAACAAAACATTGGAAAAAGTCAATAAATATTGGCAACACACTTTATCAACCCAAAAAAATGTGTTGGAAAGGTGTTAGTAAAAGTATGTGCGGGTGCCTTTTGCCAACATAACAAAAAATATTGGCAAACTTTGATCTTTACCAATACAAAATGGTGATAGCAAAATTAGATATAACAAGTTAGTAAAGCAACTTTTGCCAACACAAATTAAAAATGTTGGCAAAAGTTGATATCTACCAACACAAATGGGTGTTGAGAAAAGTAGGAAAACAGGTTAGTAAAAAAACTTTTGCCAATACAAAACAAAATGTCGTCAAAAGTTGAACTTTACCAACGCATTATGGTGTTGGCAAAAGTAAGAAAAAAATTTGGCAAAACAACTTTTGCCAACACAAAACAAAATGTTGTCCAAAGTTGAACTTTACCAATTCACTATGATGCTGGCAAAGCAACTTTTGCAAACACAAATTAAAAAAATTGGCAAAAGTTGATCTCTATAAATACCAATAGGTGTTGAGAAAAGTAGGAAAATAGGTTGGTAAAAAAAATTTTGCCAATGCAAAATAAAATGTTGTCAAAAGTTGAACTTTACCAATGAACTATGGTGTTACCAAAAGTAGGAAAAAAAATTGGCAAAACAACTTTTGCCAACAAAAAAATGCATTGGCACATAAAATGTGTTGGCATATGGCAAAAATAATTTTTATTTTTTTCCCAATTTTGGAAAAAATGTTTTCACAACCTGTTTACACTTGTATATATCTTATCCTAACACATTAGTAATACAGTAAATATAAATCCAAAATATGAAATATTGTACATAATAAATAAAACATTTATATTCAAATAGTCAATATACACTTCACAACATATATCCCACCAAATAAACATCAAATGTTTTCAAATATCCCAAAAGAAAGATTGAAAGATATCAAAATACATATATCAAAATAGAAGACTGTCTACTGCAAAATTGAATGCAGAACATGGTAAAAAAATAGAAAAGGGAAATGGGAAGGGGAAAGAGAAGAGGAGGAAGAAAAGGAAGAGGAGGGGGAGCCCAGAAGGAGGAGGTGGTGAGGCCAAATTGCTCCGACAGCAGCAGAGCTAGATGGTGAATCAGGTGCACCTCTCCTTTTCACCTCCTTCCTCCATTTTCTCTTTTCTCTCTGCATCTTTTAATGTTTTATTTGCCTCTTTTTTCTTTTAATCAGGTCTGGTCCAGTTTCTGCAAACTGAAAGATCAAAACCATTGCATCAGGTCAACAGAACTTATGAACCCACAGGGACCACCTGATGCCAAATCTAGTCCCCAAATCTAGCAGGACACTGTTGGGCGACCACACAACACTGATTGGGTACATCCATACAAATCAAGACCTTTGGGTGTAGCATTCGATTGCATCTTCACAGAATGGTTCTGACAGATGAAAAATAAAAAGAGAAGGAGAAAAACAAAACAAAACAAAACAAAAGCATACTTGCTAATGAAAACGGTCTTCTTCTTGCTGAGGACCTTTAACAATGACCAAAGAGCTTGCAGCAAAGGGAGCAAGAAGGAGATAATTTTTCAAATGTTTCTCATCGGAGATGTTAAGAGAAAAAAAAAGTGAGATGAAATGTGCATTGGAAGACAAGATGATAGAGACGTGAGCAGAGAAATTTTTGCCCCTTTTCATGAAAATGAAATGTTTTATTGGAAAGAGAAATCCTTAATTAGTTCTTTCCTTAATTTAATATTTGATTTTTTTATGAAAATCCTCATTGATTTAATGGACGACTTCACAAAGGTTTAGTTTAAATGAGTTTTTCCTATAAGTTATTAGAAAAAAATTTAAGGAAACTAACTTTATTGTATACATGAAATTTTGGAAATAGATATAAGTTACTTTAAAAAGGTTTTTATAATATATCTTTTACTAATTTATTAAAAATTTATATGATTTTCATTGCATTTTCCCTTTTACATTTTCAATGTTTGCAATATTTTGAAAATATTGAAAGATCATAAGTAGATTAACATTTTCTTTTAACAATCTCATAATATTTTCTCAAATTTGCCAATATTTGTGACACTAATGTGGATAACGATGTCCCATTTCGATCCATGCATCGCACCCGTTTATATCTCTCGGCTTGAAAAGGCAATGATGACCCTTAATTCATGGGCTCGAACCCATTTATAATGGGCTTTTTTTCGATGAAGGCTAAGATCTAATCATGTTCATAGTTCAAAATGAACACCGAAAAGGCCCAAACAAATAAGAGTGCCTGCACCCACACCATTTGAAATTGAAATGATCGGTGAAAAGACTAGAAATCCTTAATTATTTCTTTCTTTAATTTAATGTTTGATTTTTTTTTATGAAAATCCTCATTGATTTAATGGACCACTTCACAAAGGTTTAGTTTTAATGGGTTTTTCTTATAAGTTATTGGAAAAAAAATTTAAGGAAACAAAGTTTTGTTGTATACATGAAATTTTGGAAATAGATATAAGTCACTTTAAAAAAGTTTTTATAATATATCTTTTACTACTTTATTAAAAATTTAGTATGATTTTCATTGTATTTTCCCTTTTACATTTTCAATATTTGCAACATTTTGAAAATATTGAAAGATCATTAGTAGATTAACATTTTCTTTTACAATCTTATAATATTTTCTCAAATTTGCCAATATTTGTGACACTGATGTGGATAACAATTTCCCATTTCGATTCATGCATCGCACCCATTTATGTTCCTGGGCCTTAAAAAGGCGATGATGACCCTTAATTCTTGCGCCAAAACCCATTCATAATGGGCCTTTTTGGATGAAAGGCCAAGATCTAATCATATTCTCAATTCAATATGAACACCCAAAAGGCCCAAACAAATAAGAGTGCCTACACCTGCACCATTTGAAATTAAAATGATCGGTAAAAAGACGAGAAATCCTTAATTATTTCATTCCTTAATTTAATGTTTGATTTTTTTTTTTATGAAAATCCTCATTGATTTAATGCACCACTTCACAAAGGTTTAGTTTTAATGGGTTTTTTCTGTAAGTTACTGAAAAAAGTATTTAAGGAAAATAACTTATATTGTATACATGAAATTTTTGGAAATAAATATAAGTCACTTTAAAAAGGTTTTCATAATATATCTTTTACTAATTTCTTAAAAATTTAGTATGATTTTCATCGCATTTTCCTTGCTAAATTTTCAATATTTGCAATATTATGAAAATATTGAAAGATCATCTGTAAATGAACATGTTCTTTTAACAGTATCATAATATTTTCCAAATTTGCCAATATTTGTGATACTGATGTGAATAACAATATCCCATTTCGATCCATGCATTGCACGTGTTTATGTCTCTGGTCCTGAAAAGGCGATGATGACCTTTAATTCTTGGGCTAGAACCCATTCATAATGGGCCTTTTCTGATGAAAGGCTATGATTTAATCATGTTCCCAGTTCAACATGAACACCCAAAAGGCCAAAACAAATAAAAGTGCTTACATCCACACCATTTGAAGTTGAAATGATCCGTGAAAAGACCATTTTCTATTGCTTGATTTCTTCCATATCCTATCTAAAATGAAGGCCAGTAATCCATATCTATTTACATAACAAATGCATTCTACGCTGTAGCTCGACTTCCAGCTTCTATATAATAGAAAATACAAGATTAAGTACATGGATAGAAGAGGCTCTTCTTCAAACTTATAACTTCCTTCATCCCTAGTGAGAAAGTGGAGAGAGAGAATAGAGATTTGTAGGTGACGTCTCTTTGCCAAAAGAGATCTTGATCGGACGTAAGAAGGGATAATAAGTATAGGGCTAAAAAATGATTACTTTTTGTTTATAAGGGGGCTTATTTTTAGGGGGAAATTTCTCAAACCATTTTTTGGACCTTTGCCAATGCATCTCAAATATGCATTATTTTACATTATCTCCACCTTTTACCAACTCATTATTTTATTCATTGGAAAATGTATTTATTTACCAACGCACATTATTTCGTTGGCAAAATTAATGATTTTAAGGACCTTTTTCAATATATTATTTGATACGTTGGTAAAAGGTAACATTTACCAATGCATATTTTATTGTGTTGGCAAAATAGTACTCTCACTAATGCAAATAATAATGTGTTGGAGAAAGTAATCCCCCCTTTTGACTTTTTCTAACACATTCTCATTTGTGTTGGTAAAAGGTCACCTTTAGCTACGCATATTTTATTACGTTGGCAAAAAGGTACATTCACCAATGCAAATAATACTTCGTTGGCAAAAGTACTCTCCCCTTATGACTTTTTCCAATACATTCTCATTTGTGTTGGTAAACAGTAATATTTACCAACATATATTTTATTACGTTGGCAAAAGAGTAGGTCTAACAACATAACTAATAATGTGTTGGTAAAAGTATTCCCCCTTTAATTATTCCCAACACATCCTCATTTATATTGGCAAAAGGTGCCTTGACCAATATATTTTGGGTTGTGTTGGTAAAGATGCAATTTGTTGTAGTATATTAAACATTTTGAAAGAAAATAATTTTTTCTCTACATTTTTCTTGGGGTTTTCAATATCCTTTTTCTTATTTTTTTATTATTTTACCGGTGGCCGACGACCTTGTATTTCAATTACTGGGAGGCAAAGCAGCCAGTGAGAAGTCTATAAAACAATTGAGATGTCCAGGTCCTTTTCATTTTGACTTATACACACGACCAAGGCTCATATTAGTGCATGACAGAACAGAGAAACCCATCAGAACTTTCCTCCTCTTTTCTACTTCAGTTTCAAATTCCAATAGAGACATCCTCCAAAGAGGCTTCTTCTTCTCTCAAATCCTGCTCACTGGAGAAAAGACAGAGAAGATTGCAGAAGCTTAGACAAGAACAGTGGTGAGTGATATATGTGTAGTTTGTTTTTTGTTAAATATCATTATTTTCTACAGCATACAGATCCTCTGCCTCTGGTAGCAAGGCTTAGAGATTCTTATCCTTATTCCTATAAATATACAATCATGCTTATGTCTGTATTCTAAATCACTCAAAATCAAATTGAAGTGAAAGGGTTAGGCAGTTACCCTGTAGGAAAAACAGGATAAAGGAAAGCCCCATTGGTTACTTCAAATCAATGGAAAAAGCACATGAGAGATAGAAAAGTTATGATGTTTTCCTTCAATGCGCAGTAGCAGACTCAAGTTCTATCGAGAAATCAAAGAATACTAGAAACCTTTGAAAGGATTTGAGAATTTCTAACTTGTACTCCTCTCTTTTGTTCAGCTTTCTATATACTTGCAATTTCAGATCAAAAGCCCTGCTAGATGGAAGGCGAACGTATAGCAATTGGCATCGATCTTGGCACAACGTATTCATGTGTGGGTGTTTGGCTTATGCGGCAGCAACGGGTAGAGATAATTGTTGGATATCATGGGTGGTGGCCCACATGACCACCACTCACTTTGATATGTTCAAAGTATACGTCTTCCACTAAAGCCACGTCCCTGGAAACTCTCCAGTCGTGCGATAATGGAAGGCTTTCCGTTGATGGGGAGGAAAGCATTAACGGAGTCTATAAAAGGCATTGGGAACTCTCTCATCTTCATATATACCATTACTGCTTGGCATTCCCATCGATCAGCAGGCATTACGAGAAGACTGAGAGAGTTAAAGTTGCGGATCTCCTCTTCGTTTTGCGATGGATTCAGGTATGCCCAATATTGGTTGTCTTTCATAATGCAAATCAATCCGTCAAAATGCAAATCCAATCCGATAAAGTTTTTCCTAATGGGCCATTTTAGCTTACAATTGGTATCAGAGCCATGGATTTCCATTGATGGGGTTGGATTTGCATCAAAGGGGTTTACAGTTTATAAAAAGAAAAAAAAAATTTTTTTTTGAAACTGTTCGGCGACATTTTTGCAGAGCCAGACTGCGGGCGGCGCGGCGGCTGCGAGCGGCACAGTCGGGCGCTGCTGCACAGCCGCGCCCAATTCTGCAGAAACAGAGCAATCTGCAGAGCAAGAAAAAAAAAAATTGGGAACGCAGCGCCCAGCGGGGCGCTACCCCGCAGCAGCGCAGCAGGGCGCTGCGCTGCAGAGCAGCAGCAGCCCCAGCAGGGATCGCAGCGCCCAGTGGGGCGCTGCCCTGCAGTGGGATCGCAGCGCCCAGTGGGGCGCTGCCCTTCAGTGGGATCGCAGCAGCCCAGTGGGGCGCTGCCCTTCAGTGGGATCGCAGCGCCCAGTGGGGCGCTGCCCTGCAGCAGCGCAGCAGGGCGCTGCGCTGCAGCGCCCAAGTTTAAAAAAAAAAAAAAAAAAAAAATTTCTGTTGCCGCCGGGGAACCAGCCGGCGACATTTTCGGCCATCGCCGTGGGAGCGCCGGCAATCCGCTGCGGCCGAGAACCTCGGCGTCGGAGGTGGAACGATCCGGTGAAAGGGCAACCGGTTTTAACCGATTGCCCTGTTTTCGGGAAGAAGAAGAAGTGGTGTCGGGTCGGGTCTCAGGTCGTTTGGACCTGACCCGACCCGACCCGGTCAGTTTTATTAAAGAAATGGAACTGGGTTAACGGATCGGGTCGGTTGGACCTGACCCGACCAGACCTGACCCGTTTAGGTTTATTAAAGAATAAAGACTGGGTTAACGGGTTTGACCCGGCCTGACCCGAACGGACCCGATCCGACCCGAACGGACCCGGGTCATTTATATAACGTCAGGTCAGTCTGACCTGACCCGATCCGACCCGAACGGACCCGGGTCATTTCTATAACGTCAGGTCAGTTTGACCTGACCCGATCCGACCCAACTGACCCGGTTTAACTGGAATTAAAGTAATTGGGCCTCGGATTCGGGTTTTGACTGACCCGGGTCGACTGACCTGGCCCAGCCCAACGTAACAGAATATATAAATGGCAGGTCAGGTCCGACCTGGCCCAACCTGTCAAGCCCAACTGGACTGAGCAGGTTATTTTATGACTTGGGTCTGACCCGACCCACTGGCCTGGCCTGATTTGAATAAAGTATTATTAATTTTTGATAATTGTATGTTTTGAATAATTGGGTCATTATAAAATTGATCTGTTCCGATCAGAACCGTCCATTTGATATATTTAAATGCTGTAATCATTCTGATGGGACTGGATCATTTAAATGTGATCAGATCAAGGCCAGATCAAGGAAAAATGAACGATCGAAATCGTATTTTGATCATGACGGACACATGATATCGGATTTTCGATCCGTTTCTTTTGTTGTGTTCCTTATGATGAGATCTACCATATTAGTGAATTAATTCCCGATCCAATGGTTCAATGATAATATCATAAGGTTTTATGCATGTTTAACTCATTTAAATTCATGTTTTCCGCTTATTGTTTACATGATTAATATTGTTTGAGTTATAATTTGTGACATGCATGAATGTTTGATAAATAAATTAGTGTCATAGGTCTCAATTATGAGTTAACTAGGTAGTCACCAAAGTGGCCCAGTTATGATGAAACTCATGTTTCAATTATTGAATTAGAGATACCATAAATGACACTAAAATTGCAACTTCACTTAAAAGATAGATAATCGACCCAAAGGAGTTTATCTTTCGATTATTTGGAGATTGGGATAAAACACATTAAAGATGTTTTGTGAATTCGTGTTGATCTATGCCCAAAGGTGGGATCTCACTTATTCACTTAATAAATTGTGGTTTTATCAAATAAATGAGAATAATAAATTTAACATGTTACATTTGACCCAAAGGTTATTTGTAATGATGTAAAACTATTATTTCTGTTGCAAGTTTCCCTTTTTTTTTTAAAAAAAAATTCAAAACATTATAGAATTGTGAGAATAATAGTTTATCTCTTCTTTTACAGCATCTTCTTCCAGATCCTTGTCTCTTCCTTCATGCTTAGGAACTATTCCTTCATTAGACGGATCAAACTACCCTGACTGGTTAGACATGCTGTCATTAACCATAACCTTTCTAGACTTAGAGATGGCTTTAGATGAACCCATGCCTCCTGCGCCTACCGAACAGAGCTCTGAATATGAAAGGGCAAAATATGATCAGTGGCACAAATGTGATAAAAAATGCCAAAAGATTATCATGACTTCAGTCTCTAAGAGTATTAGGGGATCGCTTGATCAAGGAAAACATGCCAAGGAACTCTTAGATGAAATTAAGTCACAATTCGAAGTGACAGACAAGGCATTAGGTGCCACCTTAATGAATAAATTGACTAACATGCAGTATGATGGGATAAAAGGAGTTAGGGAACATATCTTACTCATGTCCAACCTAGCATCAAAATTAAAGGATGTTGACATGAGTATTTCAGATGGATATTTGATCCAATTCATTCTGGACTCCCTTCCCCCTGCATTTGGCCCATTTAAAGTAACATACAATCAGAGCTCTAGTCGGTGGACCATTACTGAGTTGATCGCACGATGTGATCAAGAGGAGAGGAGGCTTAAAGCCGAGGGGCAACTTCAGATAAACTTTGTCTCCCATGCTAAGGGCAAGAAAGGTCCTAGAAAATTCAAAACTAATGCCAACATGCCCAAGGTAGATCCGAAAAGTAAGAAACCGGTGAAGAGTAAGGGAAAGAAAGGATCCGAAAAATGTCACTTTTGTGGCAAGAAAGGACATTTCAAGAAGGACTGCCTTAAAAGGAAGAATTGGTTTGAGAAAAGAGGTAAGCAAAGAAAATTATCTCTTGTATGTGAAACCAATATTATTGATGTCCCATCCAATACATGGTGGGTCGACTCTGGTGCAACCGTTCACATTTCTGGTTGTATGCAGGGATTCCTTTCAACCCGGAGGCCAAGTGATGGAGAAAGAGCCATCGTTATGGGAAACCGGAAGGAGTCAAGAGTCGAGGCAGTAGGCACGTATAGGCTGGTGCTAGATACAGGATTTGTTCTGGATCTGCCGAACACCTTTTATGTTCCGGATATTTCCCGAAATCTGGTTTCTATTTCAAAGTTGGATGTAAAGGGATTTGTGTTTAACTTTGATTAAGGATCTTTGAAACTTTTCCACAATAATATAATGATTGGTAGTGGTTTATTATGTGATGGTTTGTACAAGTTGAGGTTAGATACTTTATACACACAATCACTAACTGCACACCATGTTACTTGTGGGATGAATGTTGGCATGAAGAGAGGACTAATAAAAGAGAACTCCCCTAAGTTGTGGCATAAACGGTTAGGACACATCTCGAAAGAGAGGATATTGAGATTGGTGAAAGACGGGTTATTACCAACCCTTGATTTCACTAATTTCGGTGTCTGTGTTGACTGTATTAAAGGAAAACAGACACAAACAGTCAAGAAAACTGCCACACGAAGTTCTGAACTCCTGCAGTTAATTCATACGGATGTTTGTGGAAAAATTGATATACCTTGTTTCACAGGAGAACAATATTTCATCACATTTATAGATGATTACTCACGTTTTGGTTTTGTCTATCTTATTAAAGAAAAGTCTGATTCTTTGACTATGTTCAAAATATTCAAAGCAGAAGTGGAAAAACAATTAGATAGAAAGATCAAAATCGTGAGATCAGATCGAGGTGGTGAATATTATGGTAAGTACACTGAAACAGGTCGTAACCCAGGCCCGTTTGCTAGATTCCTAGAATCCGAAGGTATTGTTGCCCAATATACAATGCCTGGAACACCTCAGCAGAATGGAGTGGCTAAAAGAAGGAATAGGACTCTTTTAGATATGGTTAGGAGTATGGTTAGCAATACATCGTTACCTGCATTTATGTGGGGTGACGCACTAAAGATGGCCATGTATATTTTAAACAGAGTTCCTACTAAAGCAGTTCCTAAAACTCCTTTTGAGTTATGGACTGGGAGGAAACCCAGCTTAAACCATTTTCGAGTTTGGGGTTGCCCATCTGAAGTGCGGGTTTATAACCCACAAGAAAAGAAGTTAGACCCTAGAACAGTAAGCGGATATTTTATTGGATATCCAGAGAGGTCTAAAGGGTATCGATTTTACTGTCCTAATCATTCAACAAGAATAGTTGAGTCCAATAATGCTAAGTTTTTGGAGAATCATGAAAACAGTGGGAGTTCTGAGGCTAGAAATATTGAATATAAGGAGATTAGAAATGAGCCTCAATCCTCTTCTCAAGGTGGATTAATGATTCCACTTGATATAGAGGTTTTCCCAGAACGATCTGTTATTCCGATTCCTCAAGATACACAACCAACTTTTGAAATACAGTCACCTGTTATTGAAGAACATCCAGAGGAATTGAGAAGGTCAACTCATACGAGAAGACCAGCTATTTCAGATGATTATGTTGTGTATCTCGAAGAATCAGATATTGGAATTAAAGAAGATCCAAAGACTTTTAGAGAGGCAGTAGAAAGTAAAGATTCTGATAAGTGGTTAGACGCTATGTATGAAGAGTTAGAATCCATGTTTATAAACGAAGTTTGGGATCTCGTTGAACTACCTGAAGGGTCCAAAACAGTTGGTTGTAAATGGGTCTTTAAGACCAAAAGGGACTCTAAAGGGAAAGTTGAACGATTTAAGGCCCGACTTGTAGCCAAAGGATTCACTCAGAAAGAAGGTATCGATTATCATGAAACCTACTCTCCGGTGTCTAAGAAAGATTCATTTAGAATTGTTATGGCACTTGTAGCTCATTATGACCTAGAGCTATATCAGATGGATGTAAAAACTGCCTTCTTAAATGGGAATCTAGATGAAGAAGTATATATGGAACAACCGGAAGGGTTTGTTCAACAAGGTAATGAAAGGAAACTGGTTTGTAAATTAAAGAAATCGATATACGGACTAAAACAAGCTTCCAGACAATGGTACTTAAAATTTAATCATGTTATTACATCTTTCGGTTTTACCGAAAATCCAGTAGACCATTGTATATATCTCAAGGTCAGTGGGAGCAAATTTCTTATTTTAGTCTTGTATGTAGATGATATTTTACTAGCCAGTAATGACCTAAGTATGATTCGAGAAACTAAAATATATCTTGAGAATAATTTTGATATGAAAGATATGGGTGAAGCAACTTTTGTATTAGGAATCGAGATATTTAGAGATCGATCTCAAGGATTACTTGGGTTGTGTCAAGAAGCCTATGTCAAAACTATTCTCAAACGTTTCCGAATGGAAAGTAGCAGACCACAAAATGCACCCATTACTAAGGGAGACAAGTTTAGTAAGGATCAATGCCCCATGACTGACTTAGAAAAGTTAGAAATGAATAAATATCCCTATGCAGAAGCAGTAGGATGTCTAATGTACCTACAGACTTGCACGAGGCCAGACATTAGCTTTGCAGTCGGAATGCTCAGTAGATATCAAAGTAATCCCGGTTTGCCTCATTGGGTAGCTGTCAAGAAAGTGATGCGTTACCTCAATGGAACAAGAAGATATATGCTCACATATCAAAGATCCAATCAACTGGAGGTCATTGGATATTCAGATTCAGACTTTGCTGGATGTCTCGATACAAGGAGGTCAACATCAGGTTACATTTTTCTGTTGGCCGGCGGGGCAGTATCGTGGAGGAGTGCAAAGCAGACGCTAATCACTCCATCTACATTTGATGCAGAGTATGTGGCATGTTTTGAAGCCACAGGTCACGCATTATGGATGCGTAACTACATCATGGGACTTGAAATTATGGGCAGTATGTCTGAACCGATAAAGATTTACTGCGACAACGACGCTGCTAGGCGTTTCGCTCAAAATGACAAGTGTTCCAGTAAATCAAAGTATCTGGAAGTAAAGTATCTTGTACTCAAAGAGAAAGTGCGAGATCGTTTAGTGTCAGTTGTTGGAGCTCCATCGAAGCTCATGATTGCTGATCCATTGACGAAGGCATTGGCGCCAAAGGATTTTAAAGACCACGTAATAAATATGGGCTTGAATGAAATGCCTTGTAAAGGTCAATGATGTATGACACTTAATATATTGATCAAATAAAGAAACGATTTTGCAATTCTTACTTTGTTGTGGGCTCACATGTGGTAATTGTAAAATAAAGTAGGAATATAAAAGCATTATGACATTACAGTTCCCATTAAAGTAAGTCATATTAAAGATACTTATTAAGTGCTGGATTAGGCGAGAATATTAATGTTGTGATTGTGGAAGGAAGCATATCACTTAAGATGTGTAACCGCTACAGTTCGCATTAATAGACTAACCTTATCACAGATTAAAGGATCTTAACATTAAAGTTATATGAAAAACCGGTATTTTCAAATGATGCGCATCAGTTAGAGTTATTTCTTTCAAAGTTTTTTCTTATATTTGCAACAGTTTTATAAAATAAACAGGAATTAATGGTGGTCATATGGACCAAGTGGGAGATTGTTGGATATCATGGGTGGTGGCCCACATGACCACCACTCACTTTGATATGTTCAAAGTATACGTCTTCCACTAAAGCCACGTCCCTGGAAACTCTCCAGTCGTGCGATAATGGAAGGCTTTCCGTTGATGGGGAGGAAAGCATTAACGGAGTCTATAAAAGGCATTGGGAACTCTCTCATCTTCATATATACCATTATTGCTTGGCATTCCCATGTATCAGCAGGCATTACGAGAAGACTGAGAGAGTTAAAGTTGCGGATCTCCTCTTCGTTTTGCGATGGATTCAGGTATGCCCAATATTGGTTGTCTTTCATAATGCAAATCAATCCGTCAAAATGCAAATCCAATCCGATAAAGTTTTTCCTAATGGGCCATTTTAGCTTACAATAATAACTAATGATCAAGGCAACCGTACAACCCCTTCATGTGTTGCATTCACCAACACGGAGCGTCTCGTTGGAGAAGCTGCAAAGAATCAAGTTGCCATGAATCCTGTTAACACCCTCTTTGGTATGTTATCAGTTTTCCAATTCTTCTGTTATGTTATCTATATAAAATCCTTTATTTGTTTTGCAATCACATACATTTTGTGGACTAACGTGTAGCCTAAAACAAAACCTTGTATGTTTCTCAATGATATTCTAAAGGAGTTGGATTATTGATTTGCGAAAACAGCTCCATTTGATATTGCTACGTGCTGTTCCCTTTTCATTGGCTTCGATTATAAAGCTCGGAAGCACCACTGGCAAATGAATTACACTTATGTCATGCACAATCGATGAATCACCTTGATTTCGTTGACCTAGTGTCACGACCCCAAAAATTGAAACCTGGAGTTAGGTGATATTAGGGATCAACTAAAAAGTTTCTTTTGTTTAATACAATACATACTTCAATAAAACACAACACGTGGCCCCCAATCTTGGTCCCATTTTAGACCATAGTCCTCAGTAAGTCCAAATATTGGTTAATACATTAGTCAACACAGCGAAGACTTCATCAGATATGGAGGGTATAAATTAATAACTCAGAGCAAGTATGTAAAACAATTGATAGAGTTAAAGTACAGTAAAATGATATGTTAATTAAATGGCCACAAATAAAAACCTAAGCCAACTGAAGTAAATAGACACCTACCCGTAAAAGCATGAAGGCACTTTTGTGCTGGTTATGACGCATTGGAAGATGACATCTACACATCACTCGAACTCAACCACACCAGGTTCAACCACTTGTGGTATTTTTGGCACAACACCCACGGGAAAGCACACTCGGAGCCTATGCAACAAGTAAAGCGGCATTAGATTACAATAGTAGTTGGCAAGTGAATAAATATAAATCATAATAATATATAATGTCAAAATGGAATAAAGACATATATGATCATAAGAGTGGTAAACAATAAGGGCATAAGAAAGAACGAAATCCTAATCTATAGTTATACAAATGCACACAACCACATAAGCCAATATTCAAGTAAAACCTAGCCCATAATACGGTGGCCCAATCCGTCTTCAGATGCTAGGCATCCTATCTATATACGGTGGATCAATCCGCCTTCGGATGACAAGCATCCTATCCAAAGTCATAGAGCACAAGGCTTCGCCCATAACGGTTGATCAATCCACCGTAAGGTGCATCACACCCCATCTAAAGTCATGGGATATATCTGTACCAATACCGATGTGCAATGTAATAACAATGCAAAGTATGTTAACCCAAAAGTCAAGGAGGAATCACAAGCCATCCCTAAGTCAATGATTGCAATTTATGTACCCAACAACTCTACTCGAACCCTAGGTGATGTATAGTTGGGTAAATAATTTCATTTAAGTCATAAGGGTGCATACCCCAGGTCCAACATCAACCGAGTTCGGTTAATTTGTACATTGTACACAAATTATGCTATCTATGAGAGGTACATTTGTTTTCTAATGACTCTCATACAAGGTCCTAGAACATTCCCAACATATGTGGACAAGGTCTCCCAAACATCCCTATAAAATAGCTCCCATTTCCATAAAAGAATTGTACTCATATAGAGAAGAGAAATGGGGGGACTAGGATTGGTGGCATGCTTGGAGATGGTGGTGATGGTGGTCGCCAGAGAAAATGGTGGTGATAGCTAAATATTTTGTATTTCTGTTCTAACTTCCACCTCCATGTTCAATGGTTGCACGTGACAAAGCCTATGGGTATGGTCATGTAGAAATACTACAATATCAATTACATATCTTCAATTTGATTATATGGTCATTACAATTGAGTCATGAGCATGTAAAATGTACAATGGTTCTTTCCTGGTTTTGGAAGATGGTTATGATTAGTAAATTAAGTTAACTTTAGTGATAAACAATCTGTAGAAGATCCTTCTCATAGAACTATCCACTAAACATAGAACTATCCACTATCCATACAAAGTAGCTAAACTTGGATTGATAAGATGGGCTGTCCTACCTGTAGACTTGATCAGTATACAGAAGCAATTGATTTGGAACTACAATCAATGGACTTACCCATAGTTGTTGGTCTTGAATTATCTTTTTAGTTCATCCCAAATTTAAAACGACAACAAAAATTTTAAAAAATGCAAGACCAGTGGAAAGGTTATTTTATCTACATGCAAATATTTGAATAATTAATATAAATATCTATTTTTTTAGATATGAAGCGATTGATAGGCAGGAGATTTGATGATGACTCTGTCCAGAAAGACATTGAGCTCTGGCCCTTCAACGTTGTTGCTGATGCATGCAATAAACCTATGATCACTGTTGAATACAAGGGTGAAGAAAAGAAGTTTGCCCCAGAGGAAATCTCTGCTATGGTCCTCTCCAAGATGCGCGAAACAGCTGAGGCCTATCTCGGCTCCAAAATCAAGAATGCTGTTATTACTGTTCCTGCTTACTTCAATGATTCTCAACGGCAGGCCACAAAGGATGCGGGAGTTATTGCTGGGCTCAATGTCCTGCGCATTATCAGCGAGCCTACCGCTGCTGCCATTGCCTATGGCCTAGAAATTAATGAGGACAGCTACTTGCAGAAGAATGCTCTCATTTTTGATCTTGGCGGTGGGACCTTTGATATATCTGTGGTCACTGTAAAAGAGGGCGAATTTCAAGTGAAAGCCACTGCTGGAGACACCCACCTCGGTGGAGAGGATTTTGACACTAATATGGTTAAGCACTTGATTTCAGAATTCAAGAGGCGGCACAAGAAGGACATTAGTGGGAATCCAAGAGCTGTTCGAAGGTTAAGGACATCATGTGAGAAGGCCAAGCGAATCCTCTCTTCCACTCATGTGACCAGCATAGAAATCGATTGCTTACATGAGGGGACAGACTTTCAGTGTACTTTCACGCGTGCCAAGTTTGAAGAATTGAATATGGGTCTCTTTAACAGGTGCATCGAGCTCGTCGAAAATTGTTTGAGGGACGCAAAGATGGACAAGAGTTCCATCGATGATGTTGTTCTTGTGGGAGGGTCGAGCCGGATTCCCAAGGTTCAACAATTGTTAAAAGATTTGTTTGGTGGGAAGGAGCTTTGCAAGAGCATCAACCCTGATGAGGCCGTCGCTTATGGTGCTTCAGTCGAGGCAGCCAAATTGAGTGGTGTTGACAATATGAAGGTGCGAGATCTGGTTCTAATGGATGTCACCCCTCTCTCGCTTGGAACTGAGGTCGATGATGATTTGATGGCTGTTGTAATTCCAAGGAACACGACCATTCCTACTAAAAAGAAAAGAGAATTCATTACCTCAGAAGATGGTCAGACCTGTGTCGGTGTTGGGGTCTACCAGGGAGAGAGAGTTAGAGTCGAAGAGAACCATAAGTTGGGCGAATTTACCCTATCTGACATCCCTGCTGCCCCCAAAGGAGAAATACCTATCATTGTCAGCTTTAAAACTGATGCCAATGGTATCCTAACGGTCTCCGCAAAGGTGAATACAGGGCAGAAGAAAAAAATCACAATCAATCACAGCACGCTGAATCTTAGCAAGGAGGACATTGAAATGATGATCCAGAATGCAGAAAAATATAAGATAGAAGATGAAGAGCACAAGAAGAATGTGCAAGCGAGGATTGCTTTAGAGAACTATGCCTATGAAATAAGTAAGACTATTAATGATACCAATATTTGTGCAAATCTGCCTGCCATTAAAAAAAAGATTATTGAGATCACTCTCAGAGAGATAAGCCAATGGCTAGAAGTGAACACAATTGCAGAGACTAAAGAGTATCTTGATTGGAAGGAGGAGCTAGAGAACATTTGCAGGAGCAGATTGCCAAAGATTTGCCTTAATTAAATGATGATCGGTGAAAATAGATCCTTCAAGTACTTCTATTTGTAGTTTTCCTTTCAATTTAGTGGCTTCTGTTACTTTATTTAATATAATAAATGTGAGCTTCACTATTTGACTGCATAAGTTTTAAGATGAATCACCGGTGCCCTGGTTTTTAGATTCTGCTTGATCCCAATGGTCTTTTTTGAATTTGGACCTATCATATGATATGAATTGTTTCAAGTAGTAAGAAAATGATCATATCAACAAGTCCCTCTCATCTACATAAGTACCTTATAGCCTTCATCTCTCACCCAATGACTTTCGTTTCTCATCTCCTTCACTAGATGGAGCTTATTTAACCAGAATTCCGATTGAATGTATGACCCAGAAAGAATAATAAGGTCTGCTGTGATGTTTTGACTTGCTCTTTAATTAAGTCAGAATTGTTTACTGTATCGACCTGAATTCATTGGGCCATGGGTTTTATCCCTGTGGACACGATACCGATCTTGCAATAGCATGCCAATAGTTTAAGTATATGTAAGCATTTTATATAAGTTTCAAGTCTTGACTTGGGCTGCTCATTCTTGTTAGGGTCCTGGTTTAGGGGGTCCTTTTCAATATGAATTATTATATGGTTACAGGTCCTGTAACCTATGCTTGATTCAGTTCCTGGTTCAACTACAAGTCCTTGTTAAACCTTTTTTTTTTCCAAATTCAATCCCTTATTAACCCTTTAGTGGAGCTCATCTTATGTATTCAATTTCTGTGTATACCAAGGCAGACAAGCAGGTCCTAAGTGTTGGAAAATTTTCACTGCAGCCAGTTGGTATCCTTCTGAATTTATTATTTGCCGGTTGATTTGGACTAGCACTTTTTACTTAACATAATTGTTTAAATTTTCTAGCTGCAAATTGCTATGAGTTCTTGAGCATTATGTAAATTCCGGTTTGAGGGCAATTTTTGGAGAATTTAGAAATCGCCAAACAGTTGTAGTCCCCAAATCTTCTGCAAACCAAGAGACTCAAAGGGTCCACATAAACCCTTAGTTAATGGATTAGGTATGGATTGGTCAGCTGGTAAAATAGAAAAATGAACTCAACCTAAATCCAATTCATTGAGTGTCAACCAAACGAACCTGAATTTAAAAAAACAAAGAAAAAGAAAAAGAAAAAAAAAATCAACCTGAACCCTGAATTTCAGGATGGTTTGGGTTAGCTCGGACAGTCAGGGATATAGTTTGGAGCTGGGGTTTCACTGCTTTCAGAGAACAGTGTATTTCCTGATCCTCAGATGCCCGGCATCAGAGAGAAACTGTGTCCCCAATGAAAAGGTAAAATATCAGCTAAATGATCTAGCTTAAATTTGTGATGCCCGCACATAAGCAAAACTCATACTTTAGGAGAGAGGGTATCTGATTTTACATTGTCATTGGCATACAGAGAATACAAATTTGTTATATCCTTCTCTGTTCTTTCCCTACCATATTCTTTTCTTAATATAGGCCCACTTGTACCTAGAATCAACTGATAATTGCGCTTTGTGAATCGTGGGTACCATTACGCGATGTTTTAATCCTATATCAGAAAGTATTAGTATAAACCTATGCTAAATAGATCCTTCAAATGGGCAGAGATTAGAGATTCTTAAGTTCATTGCTAGAAATCTATAATTGGCTTTTCTCGATATTCGAAAGTGCTCAAAATCCCTATCCACCTTGTTTGCTTCTGTGCCAAATTTCTTTTCAATCAAAGTCGTTGCACAGTTAGATTAACCACCAATACACGTGATTAACACTCAAGGGAAAGTGAAAAAAAATACATACGGAACATGTCATAAATGTCATCGAGCTTGCAGTAAGTATAATTCAGACTGGAGTCTAAGGGTCGCTAATGGTGTATTTAGGCAGTTATCCTGGCGGGAAAACTGGGTAAAGAGTAGGTTTGCACTACTACTGATTCAATTCAATGGACAAATAAGAGGAACGGTTAAGATGGTTTTTATTCAATGCTTAACTACAAACAAGCTTTTCTTTAATCAAGAATTGGAGAATAAGGAGAAATCTTTGAAAGGACATTCTAGTTTGCATTCCTTCTCTCTCTCCTTTCTACTGAGAATGTCAGATCAATAATCCCCGAGTGCTAGATGGAAGGCAATGGAACAACAATTGGCATTGATCTTGGCCCAACGTACTCTGGCGTGGGTATGCGGCCATTGCACCACCAACAAGCAGATATAATAACAGACGATTAAGATGGGAAAATAATAATAATAATAATAATAATAAGAGATTTGAATTACTTTTTAATACTCTCTTGAGTGGAGCCCACTCATGTAACACATTGGTGGGGCCTACTGGCTCCATGGTCTTTGAGGTTTCAGTGCCTGCGGTCATATGGCTCAACTGAAAATTAGAATATGGGCTGAACATTCAACAAAACTATTGGTGCCTAAAATTTGAAATCTAAATATTCGGATTTTGGAATAAGCATTTCAAGGTTTGCCATTGAAGAAGGAACAACCTTCACCTGAGAACTGGGCATTTGTATGAATTCGGATCAACTAAAAGGCTTCTACTCAAATAAATTTTGGGATTTTAATCAATGGGCATGCTTAAGATAAATCAAAACTATTCAAAAGAGATGTCTTTATTTCTATGAGCTCTCTTGCAAAGTTTACGCCAATTCAACTTCCCTCCACCTTTAGAATCAATCACTATTAAAATGTTTGGTTATTCAGTCATATGATTTTAAAGTAACCAAGCACCATGTGAACGGGCTTCCTTTTCATTTATGTGAGCTTTTCTTCCCCTATGTGTAGACTTCTTTTCTCTGTGAGTGGGCTGTCTTCTCACATGTATGGGCTCTCTCTTGGATCCTAGCCCCATTGCCTCAAATAATATAAATAAAATAAAATAAAATAAATCTTAATGGTGGGCCCTACTGCTTTATGTGTGGAATCTCTTTTTGGGAAATCTCTAGCCACCTTTCTTTACAAGAATTCTTATTTGGAGAAATTTAAATTCCCCAAAATTTGTCCCTTGAGGTGTGATATGGAGGAACGAAAACCACTCAAGTATCAGAGTGTTGGCGAGCTCTTGAGGTGGAATTTCTAAATTCTTCTCTTGAGTTGAACATTTAAAATTCTAGCAAAATGCAAAGAGACTGAAATTTTAGGAATTGTAAAAGGTAATTTGAGAATTTTTAGGTGATTGAAATTTGGTTTTTTAATGAAAAAAGATGACATTAAAGTAATATAGTTGATTTACAAAAATGTAGCCTTTAAATTTCAGGAGCATTAACTATCTTCACAAATTTGAAGTTAAGCGACAGTAAGAATGACACAATCACCAATGAGGAATTATTATATATGAAAGAGGCTGATTTCAAATTGAAATCAGCCCCCAGTTGATTTTGACCATCCCTTACCATTTTGATTTAATGACTATCATCAATTCTAATACTCAATGCTCTTTTAAGCTTATTTAATCTAATTCATTTCAATAAAATGACATTTACTACTCACTCCCTACCTCTCCCCCTTCCCAAATGATTCTTTTCTAATTAGAAGACTCTTCATGACACTCAAATCTCTTTTTCTCTCCTTTGCCCTCACCTAAGAGCGTCTCTTTGCCGCTCTTTGCCTTAGTCCCCATCCAAGCTGTGTCTCACTCATCATTTGTTTTTTTTTTTTTTTCCGTTTTTTGTTGTCATGATTTGGGTTTAAGATAATTTGAGTGTGAAGGTAATGCAAAGGAGGATGATTGGAGCCCCAGGATGCATGACCCATGACCCAATGCATTACTTACATTAGTTGCCTCACCAATTGAATAACAATTATAGAGAAGGTGTCTAATATCTCCCTTTGCCTCAAGACTCATCCAAGTTCTTTCTCATTGGCTTTTTTTGTTTTCATTCATTATTGTATAATTTGGATTGCAACTAACTTGACTGTAAAGATGATCCAAATGATCAGGATAATCGAAAGCAAAGAGCAATTTCAAAAAGGGCATCTAAGATGTCGTTTTCTTTTAGAATTTTTTTGTAAAAAAATATTTCACTGTGAAGACAATGCAAAAGGGGATGATTGGAAGAAATATTGTAGTTTAAAAAATAAAAAGACTTCGGAGATTATATGAATATTTTAGTGATTTTCTTTCTTCCTTGGACATTTGATTTGGAAGAAAGGCATGTTTGGATTTGGGTCCTTATTTTTTGCATTTTATTTTCATATTTTGGGGATTTAATGTTGAGATTCCACTACACTTTTTGTTTTGAGAAATATATATAATTAGTTCATATCCTTTTAGTTTATATTTTTTCTTATGAAAATCCCATTGCTTTTATTGGTTTTTCCTTTTTATGTTTTCAGGGATTTAAAGACGAGATGTGCATAGAGTTTATGGTCATTGCCCTGCACTTTTTATTTGTTATGAGAAATGTAAATTAATGATCCATCCATAGCAAATTATCATTTGATTTTTGCAAATTGACATTATGATTATTTTTTACTTGTAGAATTACTGGAAACCAATAGCTTATAAAACACATTTTGTTCTATTTAAAACCTTTGGAAGAGACAACAACAAAAAAAAAGCAACATGCCCATTTAGTGTTGCACTCAATTTTTGTATATTTTGATGATCTTTTATTTTTAATTAAGCTGCACTTTACATGATTTTTTTCTAATAAACTCGGTTTATAGTTATTTAGCTAAACTTCTCCTATATTTTTTAATAAAAATAATTTGTTAGGAAAAAAGGCCTGTGGCGATAATTTTATCAATTTTATTAATGGGAAGGCGAGTTAAGCAAGCTAAAACTTGAGCTAGTTCTAAACCTGACTAGGGTCAAAGTGCAAAAACTCATACGAACCCAACTAACTTACTACCAAACTCGCCCCTAATTGGAAAATTACCATGTTTTTTAATTTCTTATCTTTTTCTTCATCTCAATTTATAAATAAAAAAAATGTCATATTTCATGTTTCAACTAATTCTTTAAACTTTTTTTTATTATTTATTTAAATTCTCAATGTATGAGTTTTAAGAAAGCCTATTATTTTGTGTTCTGTGATCGAGACATTGGACATGGCATCCTTCCTTAGTGATTATAATTTTAAGCCTATAAGCTTTTGTTTTTGAAAAATATTTTTATTTTAGATTTTATATAATATAAACATATGAAATTAAAGTCAACTTTTTTATTTATATCATATATAAAATTAAGTGATATTTTCATGTATCGCTTCTAGTACCTGTGCTAAGCACGTGGGCCTTTTGCTAGTGCAATATGTGAAAAGTAGAGATCCGGAATATGATTAAAGATGCCAAAAGAATAAGTTAGAAGATCAACAGTTCGTGAACAGTCCATCAACGACGATATGATCTGCATTGTGTCAAGTCCATTAACGACGATGTATGATATCTAACTAGAGAAGAGTAGAGGATATGAGATGGGGTAAAGTTTCTTTGACTTTGGTAAGGGTAAACTAATACGAGATGGAATTGGGCCTGACCCAGAAGATATCGTGATGATGCATTTGGGTTCGAGGGCCAAGACTCCAATACTGTAATGATGGACCTGGAATAAACCTAAAGATAGTAGTAATGATGTATTATAATGGTTTGTTTCTGGGATAATTATATGTTACTTGGGTTATTACGTATAAGCCTGAACCGGACCCAATTAGATGAAATAGGATCTGGTTGAATCTTAGGATTTGGACCTCAACTAGTATGGACCAATTAAACATTGTCGAGATCAGTTCTGGGTTGATCAAAAGAACAGTGCCCTATAAAAAATTAATAGTTCGAACTTAGATGTAAATGGGTTGGGTCCAGCATAACACTGATGCTAATTGTGGTGAGTCAGAAACATGGAGGCAGCATAGACCAAAGTGAACAAATATTGGGCAAACCAAGTCCGTTTGGGTCTTAATTCTATACAAGATCCTGGTCAAGAGAATGAAATCTGAACACAAACTTAAATCAGATTCACAAACCAATAGTTAAGATTCCATCTTTGCAGGGGCCGCGCGAACGCAGGCCCCCTCTGCCACAAATTATGACGTGCATTCTCCCACTTGGGGAGATGCTAAGCCAGTGCCCCTCCTAAGTGCAATGGAGGCCACTGACATAGGCCATGGGCCTTCTTGATCACCCATTGACCCCGTCCAGGTAAGTATGATTCAACACTCAACTTCTCCATCAATTATGGCAGCGCTCTAACATGCTTTGTTCCATGTCATTTCGATGTGGGACTCAACCTCCTGAAGCTCTACTCCATCTTCTTATGCAGTCTTCTTTCTTATACACCCGCGACTCAGAAGTTTCGAGTCCATGACTTGGGACCCTTCATTGGGTCCACGTATGGGTCCTAAAATTAGAGCCCCAGATTCCGCCCAGTCCTACCTTTTTCCAATGGTTTTGGTTATAAATGTACAAGCAAGCATGACCCCAGCGCGACCTGTTGCCTATCTCTAACTATTGATTGTTTTACCGTGGGGATGCGGATGTCCACTGCTCACTACTTTATGGTAGACTACTCCTCTTTCTTTCTTATTTATTTTTTTTACACTGTTTTTTATATCTCACATTAATCAAGTTATTACAATAATCATCACCGGGCATCACACTTGTGTAGACCTGGAAAACAGGTTAAGTCGATTAAATTTGGGTTGTGTCAATCCGAACATGAATTTGTCGGCTCCAACCCTAACTCAACTCATTTATAAAATGGGTTGGAAATCTTATACCTATACCAGTGGTTGGTCAACCCATCTCGACCTGTCTAACTTGAATTTGATGCGAGATGGGTTGGATTGACTCAACCTAACCTATTTAATTCCAATTTTGTATATGATCCAACTTATTTTATATGGCCCAATTTCATTTATAAAGCTCTCTTTATATCTAAATTCATTTAAAATATTGTATTGAGCATGAATTTATAATTTACCAATTTCCAAGATCGAAAAAAATGAGACCAAAATTCATTTATATTTTTTAGCTAGTCATTTATTGAGATAATTCCTTTTGAATGTTTGTTCAATTTTATAATTTCATATTCGAGCATGAGTTTAAAAATCGTCAATGCTATTGTATTTCATTCATATCCATATTTTAGAGATAAATTTCTATGTCAATATAAAAATAACAGACAAATATCAATATTTCAACTACAAAAACATTATATTGTCAAATGAAAAAATAAGTTTTATATTCCAAGTTTCAAATTTTGCATTACTCCTCAACATAAGATTAATAGTATACAATTTATGACTCACATGAATAATGACCTGAAAATTGAAAAATCATAATAAATTAGTAAAATCTAAATGGGTCTATCAGGTTAGATGGGTGAACCTTAATCCGACCCATTTTTACATAGGTTTGGAAACCCTAACCTGTGACTTGCACATTTTTTAAATGGATTGGGCTAGGTGGGTCAAAAACAGATCAGTCGGTTTGGATTTCACCAGCTCTACCTCATAGCATTGCACAATTTGGTTACATTGTCCTTCCTCAACAAACTAGTACTTCTGCTTTTTGAATTTTTTTAGAAATGAATTTGATGGTGGGTTGAAGTTGTATGAAAAGACTTGGAATCATGAAAGAGTCTGGATATTTTGTTTTGAAAAATTTAGATATTTAAGTGTAGGCAGAAAAATCATCCTTCTCTCTCTTTGATGAGATGATGGCTCTAGTTCAAGGGCTTAAATATTTGACATTGTAAATTGAGAGTCATTCCCAGTGCAAGGTGGCTGAGTAAGGGTTCTAGCTATGCTAAAAATATCATCACTCTTCAATTTGATTACCCGGGTTGAAACTGTCAATCTTGAGTCAACCCTAAAGTTCTTTTTTCTTCTTTGTTTTTGTTACCCCGACCACGGGATGTAAGACCGAAAAGATAAACATTCAATTGAGAAATAATCTCAAAATCTAATCATCTATTATTCAAAATTCCTAACAACCAAACCAGTACTAAAATATTTTTTATCTAAATCTATGATACTAATCTCTAACATCTCTCTCCAATTATATGATTCTTTGATGGAAAGAATCTTTGATTGTCAATAATTAAAATAAAAATCCTTTTGAGATTTCTAAAATAAATAACAAAATACTTTGCAAAATGATCATGTCTTCTTGGGGATTATTATCTGTTTGTGGATACATCACTAGGTCTGTCAGTGCACGTGGACCACTAGATTAGATCTGGAGTAATCTCTTCCAAAAGCTTTGATTTGCAAATTGATGGATATAGAGATCCCGAGGTTTAAGTATTTGAGTGGACTAGTGAGGGGAGATGGTGGTTGGTTTTATTGAAATAAAAAAAACCTGACAGTGATCATCGCGGAAGATAGGAATGCCCAGCTTGATCGCAAGATCATCAGGCTTATCTCTGATACCATGAAAATTTTCATAAATCATTATATTCCATATTTTCCTCCGTAAACATTCAATTGAAAAATGATTTCAATTTATACATTCAAAGCAAGCCTAATCATCTATTATTTAAAATTCAAACTATTCAAAACTCCTAACTACCAAACTAGTACAAAACTTATCTTTATTTAAATCTAAGATACTAATCTTTAACACACATAAGTAAAAAGAGGAAGCTCACACTATGAGAAGGAGAGCTCACACACGTGGGAAGATGGGATACATGAGGATCGATTCCTAGCTAGTAGTGTTGACATGCAGGTTCCGATTGAGTCAACCCCAAAGAGGATCATCTAAACCCTAGTTACGAGGTCATTTTTTGGATTGAATTTGCCTAAAAAATAACAGAATGGACTCGACCCAAATTTAACCATCGATTAATCAGTCCAGAAATGTCAACCCAAAGCCAACCTCAAAATAAAGACTCAACATGAACCGCAAGCACTCACCAGGCCGGTAGAGATTGACTCAGCACTTAGAGTCAGGAACCGGAGGTAGCAAAAATAAAAATAAAAAAAAAAAAAAGGCAACCAGAGAACCGAATCAAGTAGGAGGAGAAGAATATGAAGCCAATCGGTCATTGATAATGGCAGCAGAGATTCATGTTCATATAAAACTAAATGCCATACACTTACTTTCGATATGTGTAAACTGCTTGCTTCGACTTCCACGGCTCAACGAAGTAGCGATCTTGGGTGGTGTAGCGTAATAAATCCCCTAGCCCTTTATATCAAGTCTCTCTCTCCCAACATTTATATAATTCTCTCTCTCTCTCTCTCTCTCTCTCTAGTAGCTAATAGTCTACATTCAGCAGAGCTGAAAAGACAGCACTTCCCTCTCTCTCTTAACTTTCAGCACAGTATCCCTCTCTGCAAGAGCAGTAAGTAATTCTCTTACATATTTTCTTTTATCATATCCTTTTGACAATGCAAACTTGGTGATTATAAACTCGTTGAAGACATTTTTGTTTTTTTTTACAAATATATTTTAGATCAATATTTAAGGCATACATTGGACTTTGAAAAAAAAAAAAAAACCATAACATACTTATAAGATCAATGTTTTCACTGCCTTAAAGAGTCCCTGAAGGCTGAAACCCAGTGATTTCTGTATCCTCTTATGCCTTTTATCAGTGAAATAATGTGTCCATATTGAAAAGGCAACACATCAGCTGAATGCTTACATCTGTAATCTATGACGTCTGTGTAAGTGCAAAGTTCCTGCTTTAGGAGTTGGAGGATTGGTGATGTGGCATATTATTATTGGGAGGACTCAAAATTTTCTTTTATCTGTTTTTCTTCGTGGCCTTCTTCTTCTTCTTCTTCTTCTTTTTACTTTTCCTTTCATATTTTCCTAATATGGGTTCATATGTGCCTATATGTCGACTTATATTTAAGCCTGAGTATTCATAATTGTCTGTTATGTAGGGAAAATCCAGTGCTGAAATCCTATAACACTAAATATTAATTCTTTCAGCCATTGCTATAGATACATAGTCAGACTTATCTTTGTATTCAAAAGCATTCAAATTCTCTGTGCTGCTTTGTTTTTTTATACCTCACCAAATTCCGTTTCAATCAAATTCATCTCAGTCAGATTGATTATGTTATCCATGTGGTCAATCTGACATTCAATATAATTCAAATTGAAGCGAATAGAGTGCCCAAGGCAGTTACTCCGTTGCAAAAGTATGGTAAAGAGAAGAATGCCACATCGGTTCACTTCAAAGGAAGACCATGAAGGATTGAAAGCTAATGATGTTTTTATTAAATGCAAAATAGCATACTGACTTTTCTTCAATAATCAGAGAATGCTGTAACTTTCAAAATAAATTACTTCATTCGTATTGACTCACCGCAAACATGAAAAGAGGAAATCCTCTCCATTTATACATGGAAATAACAAGAAAGTTTATTCAAATTCTAAATCAAACTAATCCTATCTTATCCTTTTGAGATAAGAATCCCTAAGTATCTCTAACAAATGCTTGAAACCTTTGAACGGATCATAGAAAATCTAGCTTGC
The DNA here is from genome assembly GCA_037013555.1 of Sextonia rubra. NCBI lineage: Eukaryota > Viridiplantae > Streptophyta > Magnoliopsida > Laurales > Lauraceae > Sextonia > Sextonia rubra. The sequence goes on from JASUAD010000001.1 coordinate 133,436,478, forward strand.
ATTCTTCTGTTTTGTTTAGCTTTCTATCCACTTGTAATTTAAGATCAATATCCACAGGGGCTAGATGGAAGGAAAAGGTACAGCAATTGGCATTGATCTTGGCACAATATATTCCTGTGTGGGTATTTGGCTTAAGCAGCACGAAGGGGTAGAAATAATAACTAATGATCATGGTAACTGAACAACCTCTTCATATGTTGCATTCACCAACACAAAGCGTCTCATTGGAGAGGCCGCATAGAATCATGCTGCAATGAATCCTGTCAATACTCTATTTGGTATGTCATTAGTTTTCTAATTCTTCCGTTACATTACCACATGCATCTATTCTATTGTTTGGTGTGGTTACCTACCAAAGATCCTGCATTTTTTCTAAAACCACATACATTTCATGGACTGAGGTGTAGTCTAAAACCAAAATATGTATGCTTGAGGGGATCCGCTGCTCAATGGTATTCAAGGGTAGTTTGATAATCCATTTGTTAAAACAGGACTATTTTATGTTGCTACCTGACATGGTTAGCTACATATACTGTATTTTTGTTCCAACATCCACCTTACTTTTCAAGGGTCGGTTGTAACTAACCCCATGCGAGTAGTCATATGGGGGGTATTACAATATCAATTACATTCATCTAGAATCTCAATTTGATTCTACAATCATAACATAACAATTGAATCATAAGCATGTAAAATGCAAGACGATTCTTTCATCTCTTGGAGGCCCTCTAACAGATAGTTGTGAAATAACGATCGGTCAGTAATTTAGTATAATATCTACTCTTAGACAATATAAAGAAAGCCCTTCTTATAGAACTATAAATACAAATAAAGTTGCTAATTCTGATTTGACAGGGTGGGTTGGATCATGGATGACAATTATCGAGCACCTGTCAACTTGATGAACTTTCTATTTTGAAGCACTTGATTTGGAACATCATCACATTTGTTCCAAAGCCCTTTTCCTCTCCAGAAAAAAAATCTTTATAAGTAATTCACTTGTGACTTAGTGGTGTTGACATTTTTTAATCTTTCTTTTTTCCCACATGTGAAGCGATTGATAGGTAGGAGACTTAATGATGACTCTGTCCGGAAAGACATTGAGCTTTGGCCTTTCAAGGTGACTGCCGGTGCATGCAATAAAGTTATTGTAACATTTGATGGCGATGGCCCGTGGATTTATTTTAGATTTTGATTCGATTATTACTTTTATGCATTGAAAAATTATAAACAATCAATTACAATACGAAGACAATATATAAATTAACGTGAAAGTCCTAACGGAAAAAAACTATAAGACCATAAGTTTAAAGTGGGCAAAATTAATTACAAACTTCTGCAGTACAAGATATACTCATAGCCCTATAATTAATTTATCGATATAAGGTATTGCAGTTGTTCTTAATGGATCTCCACAGCACGCAGTTCCTGAATGCCCTACTATCAGTGCATTGTTCTATACAACAAATAATCTCTATGCTTAAAGAATAATATTCTACAAAGATGTAAAAGCCACAAATTTCCTAGAAGAAGTAAAAGCATCAACTCTAAAAATTGAAGTCTTTAGCCAATCTTTCATGGAAGCACTACATAATCTCTCCAAATGCAATCTCAATACAGAACAAGGAGAACCCCTTTAAATAGTCCAAAATTCATGCCTTAGGTTTAGAAACCAAATCCAAGTAAAACAGGCAAGTCTGACATAAATAAGAATGTGCAGTTTGTGGGCTTCTGCCACTTGCTCGCTAAAGTGGGTACTACGCACATCCAATTATTTACTATCTATCTCATTAGGCTTGAATGTGTTTTTCATGGGTTTGACACTGATATTTTTGTCTAGCCTGTTCGAGCGCATGAATATGCCCACTCAAGCGGTGCAATGTCTCTGATTTTCTTCAATTCAGTACTTCTTGCAATGCGTTTAACAGTCTATATTTAAGCATATGAAATACGGATCAATGAACTCAAGTTTTTATCCAATACATGAATTAACCAATACAAAAGTCTTATACCTATGATCACTATTGACTATATGGGTGAAGAAAAAGAAAAGAAGTTTGCCTCAAAGGAAATCTTTGCAATGGTTCTCTCCAAGATGCATGAAATTTTTTAGGCATATCTTAAATCAAAAATCAAGAATGCTATTGTTATTGTTTCAGCTTTCTGTAATGATTCTCAATGGCAGGTCGTAAAGGATGCTTGTGTTATTGTTGGGCTAGATTGAAGTTTTTAGAATGTCCGAGATTTATTCTAGATTGTGATTCGATTACTACTTCTATACAGCGGAATAATAAAAGCAATCAATCACACAAAGAAGACAACACCATATTTAACGTGAAAACCCAAACGAAAAAAAACCATGAGTCCAAAGTGGATAAAATCACTCACTAACTTCCACAGTACAAAATATACTCACAACCTTACAGCCAATCCCTCGACACAAAGCGTTATAGTTGTTCTTGGTAGATCTTCACAGCACGCAGTCCCTCGGTGCCCTGCTATCAGTGTCTTAATCTCTACAATGAATAATTCTTTATGCTTATAAAACAATTTTCTAGAAGGAACTAGAAGCCACAAATCTAGAACTTGAAGCCTTCAGCCTAATCTCTCATGGAAACTCTAAATAATCTCTCCAATGGCAATTTCAATTCAGAATTTAGAAAGCTCCATGTGTTATGTTGTGCTTAGGGTTGAGAGAAAGGTTTTTTTTCTAATAAACCATAATTCGTGCCTTAGGTTTAGAAACCAAATTCAAGTAAAATAAGTAATTCTAGAACAAATAGGATTGGTCTTCGTGTAGGTTGGTGCGTTTCTGCTGTTCGTGCGCTCAAGCGTGGTTAAATGGGCGCTTGAGCACTCTTGACTGCCTTCGGCGCTCGAACTCGGTATCAGGCATGCTCTTAATTTCTTGCTCACATTAGCAAACTTCCAGAGGTCATAACTTGATCGTTTTAGTTTTGATTTACACAACTTGGACTTTATGGATATTTACTCAAAACGAGCTCTCCCATGGTAAGCAGCTTGCCCATATCCGATGTTTAGCTTGTGAGATATAACCTTTTTAATCCATATTGTCTCTAGAAAAATATTTCAATTTACGTTATCTTCAATTCAGTTTATCCAGCACGTAACCACAATCCATTTTAAATGTTCTAAATATAAAATACAACTTAATGACCTAAGTTTTGTCCAACCTATGAATTCATAAATACAAAAGTCCTAACATCGATGTTATGCACATTATCAACGAGTCTATTGCTGCTGCCAATGCCTATGGCCTAAAACATAATGAGGGCAGCTAGGTTATGAAAAATGCGCTCATCTTTGATCTTGGCGGTGGGACCTTTGATATCCCGCTTGTCACTGCAAAAGAGGGTGAGTTGGAAGTGAGAGCCACAGCGGAACACACCCACCCTGGTGGAGAGGATTTTGACACTAATATGGTTAAGCACTCGATTGTTGAATTCAAGAGGCGTCACAGGTAGGACATTAGTGGGAATCCAAGAGCTGTCAGAAGGTTGAGGACACAATGTGAGAGGGCCAAACGAATCTCTCTTCAACTTATCAGGCCAACATTGATATCGATTGCTTGTACATGGGAATTGACTTTCAGTTTCTTTCACTCGTGCCAAGTTTGAAGAATTGAACTTATTTCTCTTCAGCAGGGGCATTGAGCTTTTCTACAACTGTTTAATAGAAGCAAAGATGGACAAGAGTTCCATAGAAGGATTATCTCTTGTGGAAATCTCAGTTTCTTCCTGTCATGACAGCACATGGGCTGACTGGTTTCATAGAAGGATCCTCATCTCCGCCTTCACAGTTTCTGTGCAAAAAAGAAGGAAATCTGACCATGGATGTGAATCCAGATTACATAACTTGGTTCCAACAAGATCAAAATGTGTTGTGTTGGCTTAATGCCACACTTTCTGAAAGCATAGCATCCTAGCCCATGCAGTTGGGCTTCAATCTTATCGTGAGGTCTGGCTGGCGTTAGAGCGTCGTTTTGTATCTCTTTCTAGGTCTCATATCCTTCAGTTGAAGTCTCAACTTCAGAACTACAAGAAAGGAGGTCAAACAATCACTGAGTATATTCAATGGCTCAAGCTTCTCATTGACAGCCTTACTGCTCTATCTCATGCCGTTGATGAGGAAGATATAATTCTCTACACCTTGAATGGCCTTCCTAATGAATATGTTGCATTCAAAACCTCTATTCGCACAAGAGCAAAACCTATTTCAGCTGAACTATTATAGGCGCTCTTACTGTGTGAAGAACTCCATCTTAAGTCTGCTCAACAGTCTTCTGTTGATTACTCTATCGCAGCCTAAATGTCTTCCAGAGACATCAACAAAACATCCTCTGCCAGTAACTCCAGGTCACCTACCAAATCAAACAACACCAACAATACCAACTATAGGGGCAAATGGCGAGGAGGCAGATCTAATTACAGGGGTGGAGGATCATCTCATCCTAAATCCAACTCACAAAACTCTAGTGTGCGACAATGCTGCCAAATCTGCAACATGACAGGCCATACTGCTCTAGATTGTTATCATAGGATGGATTACTTATTTCAAGGTCGCCATCCACCATCTCAACTAGCTGCAATGGCCACGACACTTCATCCGGACACCAGTCAAAATTGGTATGCCGACACTGGGGTGACTAATTGTATCACTAATGATCTAAACAATCTCTCTCTACAGTTCAGCTATCACGGAAAAGATCAAGTTGCTGTCGGAAATGGACAAGGTTTGGCCATTAATCACATTAGATCTTCAGTCTTACATACTCTATCATCTACTTTAAAATTTTCCAGTATGGTACATGCTCGTGCTATTTCTTCACTTTTGTTGTCAGTCAGTCAATTTACAAAAGACAACTCATGGTTTTTCATCTTTGATTCTTCTGGTTTTACCATCCAGGATCAACACTCGGGAAGGATTCTTTTCTGAGGTCTGAGTAGGATTGGGTTGTATCCCTTTCCCTTCTCCACCTCTCCTCCACCTCCTGGTCTCACTGCCCTGCTAGGTGAGAAAACCACTGTTCAAACATGGCACAGCAGATTGTGACATCCATCTACTTCATCTCTTCGACGTTTGCTTCATTCTCTATCAGTCACAGGCAGTTATGATATTCCATTTTGTGAACATTGTAAATTTGCTAAATGCTCAGAATTACCTTTCAAAAAGTCTACTACTGAAAGTACAATGCCATTATAGTTGATTCATAGTGATGTTTGGGGCCCTACTCCTTGTAATTCTGTGAATGGTTTTCAATACTACATTGTCTTCTTTGATGATTTTTCTAAATATACATGGTTCCATCCTCTAATGTGCAAGTTTAATGTCGTTTCCATTTTCTGTGCTTTCAAATCTTCTGTAGAAAACATGCTTACAACTAAAATTAAACAGTTAAGGTCTAATGGAGGGGGCGAATTCATAAGTACCGTCTTTCAAAACTTCTTAAAAGACAATGGCATTTACATCAAATTAGTTGCCCATACACCCCATAACAAAATGTGTAACAACTCGAGCCCAGGAGATCGGGGGTTAAGATCAAACCTAACTAGCGACACACGTTTTTCCATGCATATACACTTAGACCCCGTCTAAATGCACACGCACAAAGGAAAATCACACGTGCCAATACATGTACGCAGAAGCTGTAAGTATCAAACCATAATAAAAGAAGATATACGAGAACAAAATAATTTATATACAAAAGATTACATAAAATCCAAAGTTATACAAAATGGACCAAAATACAAAATATGGAGAGCATGAATAAACCCAGAATTCCACTGAGATCCCAAAATAAGGAAGACCCATATGCATGTGTGACCCGTCATGCCCCGATGGAGTGATTACATCCACTCCTCTAACCCTGATGAGGCATCTGGGGTCTCCCTTGGAGTCTGGTTGACCGACGAAAGGTCGGTCGAGGGATCTGAGCCTGCAATGCTAAGGACAACATGTGAATACAACGATTCAGCAAAGTATAAGCAACAACAAGTTAACGCATAATGTATCTAACAGAATAAGTACTAATAGATAGATCATAGAGTTCCAATTTCGTATACTAGGCAGTCATGCAATTAGATGAACATGCTATCAGAATCAATGTATACATGATATGAACACAACGAGGTGGCTACTACATGTGCCATATCCTCCCAAAAAGGGATCTTACATACATACTGAGAACACCATCGACCGGGCCAAGGTACGAATAGGTATCGGGTTTTTGAGGTCCGGAAACCCCAAGACATAAACTCATTGCAGTGGTGCCATATATGTTCCTCCAAATTCAACCCCATCGGGTATCCTAAGGTTGAGGTTGAGTAGTGCCTGACTATAGGGAACCAATCATATATAAGAACTTGAGTAGATCATGCATATCAGATCGAGCATATATCATACGTGCATACGTACATACGGTCAATGCATACATATATACAATATTTAAGTTACTGGACACATGTCGAACAAATCAAACAAATCGAACTTACCATGGCAAAAGGGCATATCAAGGACAATACGAACCAATCGTACAAAAGAGTGGAGGTCGAGGATCGTCATACAAAATGCCATGCAACTCAATTCGCTCGAATCAAGATCATTTACTAGCCAACCTTAATCTAGTTATCCAGTATTTCTAACTGTGTATGATGATGTAGTTTTAAGTTATCCGATACATAGTTGTCTTTCATTTCGTGTTGTAGTGCATCATGAGCGTGTATTGGGGTCTCTTAAACCAACACCTATGGGGAGGTGCTTAACAACTGGATAACGAACACGAATGAATCGCAGCCCTTGAGATCATTCATGCAATTTTGTCATATTCCATTGGGCAAGTTAAGTCCACCAACATTCTAACTCGATGGCCCTGTAAGGTCTCTTTAAGTCCTAACTTTATTAATTTTTAAATGCCTTACGGCTTAGCCGTGGGTGACCTATGGCTTAGTCGTAAGATATCTTACGGCTTAGCCATATTATGTACTACGGCTTAGCCGTGGCTCCCTAAACATGTCCTCCGCATTTACGGTGAAGCACGGTTGGACCTTGTATTCTTCTAGGCGCCACTGTACTTGTTCTACGGCTTAGCCTCGGTTGGTCACGGCTTAGCTGTAACACACCACACGGCTTAGCCGTGGTTGGACCGTAGAAGGTCTTCTTCATTTTCTGCTCTCTGGAAGTTAAGCCATAACTTGACTTACGGTGGGGTTATGGCTGCCCTACGGCTTAGTCGTAGTGCAGGATACGGCTTCGCCGTAACCTAGCCGTAGAATAAAGGTCAATTTGTAGTTCTCTAGAAAATGAGCCGTAAGCAGTTACGGCTTAGCCGTACACTGCAAAGGGTCGTTTTTCTGAACCTGTTACAGAACCAACAGTATGTGTACAGAATCGAAACAACAACATCTAAAAGATGGAATTCAATACAAATGGGCTGTGAAACACATTCCACATGCGAGATTAAGAAAATTATTCAAAATCAAACATATACCAACATGGTTCAACCAAATCATGCTTATACTTGCTCAAGTGAGTTCAAACATGCAAACGGTTGTCCTTGGGCTCAAATCCAATGTCTAACACTGATCTAGCACCCATGCATCCAAAAGAAAGGAGAAAAAGAAAGAGAGAGAGAGAGAGACGTGAATGCATGTAGTTGTAGCTGACACGAAGAAGAAGAAGAAGAACATCAAGAATCCAAATCTCACCTTAACCCACTCACAAAATAGAGTTTTAACTGAGTGCACAAGTCTTTCTTGCTTGGCTTAATTGAGAAGAAGAGAAGAAACAGAGAGGAAGAAACGAAGGAGGGAGAAAAAGAACGCTGAATGGATGAAGTTGGTGCATGTACTGACTTATATAAGATAAGGATTAAACAAATTATAAGAAAGTCCAAAAGATTACATAAATTACAGTTTGAGTCAAGTGACGGTCCAACAGAAACAAATGACGTCTACTGCATATGAGGTAGTTAGGAGAATGGACGAGCTCGACAAAATACACGTAATGATGCCAAGATGATGCATGAATGACAACATTTTATAAAAAATCTAAAATTACGAAAAGTGGCTCATGCCTATCTAATCCAGGTTAAACTCAACGCAACTACCTATCCACGACCTGGAACGAAACCAAAACAAAAGCAAAACATAATTAACAATTAATCTGTCATTAATTAGTCGCTAAACTAGATTAAGTTGGGTCGAAATGTTACATAATGGTTGTGCAGAATGCAAACACAAACACCTTGTAGAAACTGAATTAGCATTGTTTTTTCAAGTTGGGATGCCCACTTAGTTCTAGAGTGATGCCTTCTCTGTTGCTGTATACTTGATTAATAGGATGCCTCGTCCCTCTTTGTCTTTTGGCTCTCCATGGCAAAGACTTATTGGAACTACACCTTCGTACTCAACTTTAAAAGTTTTTGGTTGTTCATGCTATCCTTGGTTAAGGCCTTATTACAAACATAAACTTGAACCTCGAACAAAGCAATGTGTGTTCCTAAGATATAACCTCAACTACAAAGGTTATAAATGTCTTGACTTGAACATTGGTAGAATGTATTGGTCCAGACATGTGGTTTTTGATGAGCATTCATTTCCTTTTAGTTTACATTCCTCATCCACACACGCTAGAAAGGAAATGTTACCTTCTTTTCCTTTTTTCACCTGGCTTCTTACCATACACTAGTTTCAGCCATCTTCTACATGTCTTTCAGTTCTTGGTCCTCATCCATCATCTCCCTCTTCCACATCTCAACCACACATACCTTCCACTTTAATCCCATCTACATCCTCTTCTCCTTCAAAGTTTTTTTGGAGAGATCATCTAGAATAAATTAATGCCAATCTTAATAATATGTATACAAACAATCAACCATGCAACGGAAATAAATCAAACAAAAGCACACACCACAAAAAACACAGATTTTACGTGGAAACCTACCCTGGGAAAAAACCACGGCCAAGAATCAAGCACTATGAATCATACTACAGTTACAAGAGAATACTCACAACCTTTATCCAGTTGCTCCTCAACCTAAGGACCTTATGAATTCCTTGCACAGCTCCCTACTACAACGACCCCCATGCTGTTCTCTGTGACAGATCCAAAACACCTAGACGCCTTTTAGATGTTGTACTTAACTCCCCAAAGTAATCTTTTACACTCAGAAAAGTAGTAGACAAAGATTTCTAGAGCAGAACTTTAACCCTTCAACTCTCCAATGAAAGAACTCTAGAGAAGGTGATCTCTAACCAGCAATCTTTTTTTTAAAATATTGAGATCTGTGTTCCACACATTAGGGTTGAGAGAAAACTCTCTTTTATAGGTCCTAATACGTGCTTCATAAGTATAATATGATCAGGAAAGGAGTTGGCATCAAACATGGAAGTTTTCCTTTAATTCGGATTGAAAAATCGCAAGTCAGTACACTTTCTGCACTTGCCCGATCGGTTGGATAAGTAACCCGATCGGTCGGATTAAAGTTCTGCCCTGGTAAAAATTTCAGTATTTTCCTGCAAACTTCCGGAGGCCATAACTTTTTCGTTTCAACTCAGATTGAGGCGATCTTGGGCTCTACGGAAATATCTCAAAACAAGTTTTTCAACGGTAGATCGTATGCCCATATCCAAAGCTCGGTTTATGAGCTATGACCTTTTTAATCCATGTTGTCCGTGGAAAACCACTTCAATTTGTCGCTTTTTCTTCTATTTCTTCACTTCAGTGCATCCGGCGACTCAAACCATTGTCCATACTCAAAGATATGTAAGATACAACACTAATGGACTCAAGTTTTTTCTAACCCATGAATTTGCCAGCAAAAATGTACTTACACTCCTACTGTTACTACCACTGCCCTTGTAAATGACACACACACCTGATATTGTGCTTCCTCTTCTTCCATCGGTCCCTCTTACTATTCCTCCTATTCCATCTGTTCAAGTGCAATACACTTCATCTCCTACTGAACTACCTATTAAATCAGGTGCATCTACCACTAATTCCCATTCTATGACTACTAGGTCCAAGTCAGGATTTTCAAAAAAAAAAAAAAAGATTACTCATGACCACCGACCATCCATTTTCTCTTTCCCCCACTGCTTATTACAACAACTTGGAGCCTTCCTCTTTCGCTGAAGCATCTAAGTCATCTGACTGGAGATAGGCGATGGCTGAGGAGTTTTTAGCTCTTCAACGACAGGGCACCTCGTCCCTGTTCCCATTTTCTCCTGATAAGCATGTGGCTGGGTGTAAATGGGTTTACAAAATCAAACATAATCCAGATGGGACCATTGCCAGACACAAAGCCAGGTTTGTTGCCAAGGGATTTCATCAACAATAGGGCTTAGATTATACAGAAACCTTTAGTCCTGTTGTCAAACAAGCCACCATCAGAGTTGTCCTTGCCTTAGCAGTACATTTCATATGGCCCCTTCAACAGTTGGATGTCACAAATGCATTTCTTCATGAGATATTGCAAGAAAACATCTACATGACTCAACCTCTGGTTTTGGTTGATTCTAACTTTACCAATCATCTGTGCAAGCTTCATAAGTTATTATATGGATTGAAACAGGCCCCTCGTGCCTGGTTCCAATGATTTCCAAACTATTTAGTTGGCCTGGGTTCAGTGGAAGTTATGCAGATTCATCTTTGTTTGTGAGATTCACTAAGCAGTCCATCACTATCATTCTTGTGTATGTTGATGATTTGATTATAACTGGCAGTTCCTCACAAAAGGGGCTGTTTCTTTCACAATCCAAGTCTGGTTAAGGACTTGTTAAGCAAAACAGCTATGCTTGATTGTAAATCCTGTGGGTCACCATCCTCTTACAAAGGTTACTCACCTTCTGACCCTCTAAAGGGCTCTGTGGATCCTCACCTTTATAGGAGTATCACTGGTGCACTACAGTACCTCACTCTCACTTAGCCAGACATTACCTTTGCTCTAGTGTTGTATTTTAGTGTTGAACATATACCATTAGTGTGGATCCTCACCATCCTCACTCTCACTCTCACTACAGGACCTCACTCTCACTCTCACTCTCACTCTCACTCAAACCATTATCCATACTAAAAAATATGTAAAATACAACACTAATGGACTCAATTTTTGTCCAACCCATGAGTTAGCTAACACAAAAATACTTATAAAAAAGATTTAATGCGTGTTGTAGTTCCAAGGAGCACAAGCATTCCCACAAAAAAGACAGATTTTCTGTACAAGAACAGACGGCCAGACCTCTGTCCCTTTTAGTGTCTGCTAGGGAGAAAGAGTCTATTGCACCAAGAACCGCTTGTTAGGGAAATTCTCACTGAGTGGCATCCCTGCCGCCCCAAGAGGTGAAATACCCATCATTGTCTGCTTCAAGATAGGTGCAAGTGGTATCTTGACTGTCTGTGCGAAGGTGAAGAAGGCAGGATTGAAGGAAAATATTACCATCAACCAGAACGTGCTCAATCCTAGTGAGGAGGAAATTGAACTGATGCTCCAGAATGCAGAGAAATATAAGTTGGAGGATGAAGAGTACCGGAAGAAAGTGGGGGCGAGGGATGCTTTAGAAGACTACGCCTATAAGATGCGGAAGAATATCAATGATGTTGGGTTTATGTCTTGTATTCCGGTTTAGCCGGATGAGTCCACTGGGTTAGCCAGGGACTGGTTTAAGGTCAAGGGTATTTTGGTAATTGTACCGGGGCTTTCTTGGTGGCCAAGAAAGCGGAGATTATATATTATGTAGTCTATAACGCTAGACCTTGCGGCGGCAGTTGCCCGTGATGTTCCCACACCACGTAGGAGAGATGAGGTGAGAGAGTGGGAATCTCTTGTATGCTTTACTTGTTATAGTGAAGATGTTCGTCCTCCTGTGCCCGTGGATGTAGCCCTATTTAGGTGAACCACGTAAATCTTGTGTCTATTGTGTGGATTGGTTGTTCTTCTTGTTCGTTCTCTTTTCCCAACAACTGGTATCAAGCGAGGTTTGTTAAGATCAAGGAGATTTGTGGGATCAACTCGAGGAGGGTCATTGGATCTGTGAGGAAAAACACAGATCGAAGTTTGGGTTTGGATCCCTGTTCCTTTGACACAGGATCAGTGCAACCCATAATCGATTTCTGTTGAAGAAATCGGGAATAGCCCTGTGCCGCCGGATCTCCTCTTCAGTGCCGGAGAAGAAGACCGGCTGCTGTTGCGCCGTCACCGCCATCGCTCCTCCCGCCGCTTTCTCTCCCATCGTCAATCGTTGAAGAGGGAGCCCACCACCTGCACCGCCGCTGCCAAGAACAGTCCTGCCGAACGCAGCTGTTGCCGCCGCTGCCGCCTCCAGTCGCCAATCGAGGTTCTCTGCCGCCGTGCATAGTCGCCGGAGAGGGCACCGTCCACCGCTGCAACCATCGCTGCTGTCGCCGAGGACGAAGAGCCTGGACGGGTCCTCTGCTGCAGAACCAGAGACCGCAGAAAGAGAAAGAAGACAGGGGATTCGTGGCAGGTCGGTCAGGTTCGACCCGACCTGATTGCAGCACAAGCCCAGGCAGCAAAGCAAGTACAGTTCCGGGTCAGGTCAGGTTCGACCCGACCCGCAAGCATCAAAGCCCAGTAGTTCAGAGCCGGTTCGGTTCGGGTCAGGTCAGGTCCGACTCGACCCGACCCGTTATCAGATGGTCTAGCCTAGCCAGCAGGTTCAGGCTGGGTCAGTTCATGTTCGACCCGACCTAGTTGCAGCAAAGCCCAGCGCACGTGCAGACCAGCTCCAGGTCAGGTGAACCCAACCTGGGTCCGCTCCAGAAGCCCAGTAGACTGCTCAGGGACGTCAGCAGTGACGTCAGCAACGGTCAACAGGCAGATTTGACCAGATTTGCGGCTGAAATTGTTTCTGCAATATCTTGATCGTCCAATGTCTGATCGGAAATCCGTTTGCGCCTACGGACTCGTTTCGAGCAGATCTACGCAATGGAAGAGGTTGATTGGCTGTTTGACAATCAAGGAGGAGGTTTGATCGATTGGAGCGTAGAAACTTGTTTCTACAATATCGAAGCCATCCTGAGTCGGATTTTAGATTCATTTCTTCTAGCGTGCTCGTGTTGACGAGATCTACAACTTGATGCAGAAATTTGGAGGAGATTTAAACAGATGTGGATTCAGGCCTGAATCGGGTCTACTCAACCTGGTTGTTGTTGCAAACCCAATAATAGGAGTCGCCGGCCTAGTTGCAAAGGGTTTGCTGATTCAAACGAAGTTATTCGTTTGGGGTTCACATGATCGCATGTGATGTTGTTCATCTTGCCAAAGCCGGAAAAGCAGCAAGGAGGAGTTGATGCGTCAGCAGTTGTCAAACATTTGTTTGATTGATTGATCGGAGGCCCGGTCAAATGGTGTTTTTTGACCGCTCGGAGGCAGAGGTTTTCTGCAATTGTGAAGTCATCTGGACTTGTATTTCCGATCTGTTTTTCTTGCATGCTTGTGGTGATTGGATCTTCACAGTGATGTTGAAGATGGGGCAAAATGGTGAGTGATTCAGGATATCACTCAGATTCGTCAATGGTTTCGAGCTTTTAATTTGAGGTGGAGTTTGACGAGGAGATGAACTTTGCTCAAAGTTCATGTGCTGGTTCAACAAGTCAAAATATTGAAGAAGACTGTATTGTTGGTGCAGTGACGTACCATTCAGCAAGGTACGTGAAGACATTGCCGGTTTTATCTCCTAGTAGCTCAAGTTGTACGGAATTCAAGCCAATGTGAAGATTGTTGGGTTTATGTCTTGTATTCCGGTTTAGCCGGATGAGTCCACTGGGTTAGCCAGGGACTGGTTTAAAGTCAAGGGTATTTTGATAATTATATCGGGGCTTTCTTAGCTGCCAAGAAAGCGGAGATTATATATTGTATAGTCTGTAACCCTAGACCTTGCGGCGGCAGTTGCTCATAGTGTTTCCACACCACGTAGGAGAGATGAGGTGAGAGAGTGGGAATCTCTTGTATGCTTTACTTGTTATAGTGAAGATGTTCGTCCTCCTGTGCCCGTGGATGTAGCTCTGTTTGGGTGAACCACGTAAATCTCGTGTCTACTGTGTGGATTGGTTGTTCTTCTTGTTCTTTCTCTTTTCCAACAAATGATGCTACTATTAGTTCAACGCTGTCTACTGCAAACAAAATGATGATTGAAGTCGTCCTGAAAGAGATGAGCCAGTGGCTGGAAAACAATCAAACTGCAAAGGCTGAAGAGTATAATGATTGGAAGGAGCAGCTAGAGCACATATTCTAAGATATGATGATTGGTGATGCTAAAGTAGTTAGACCTTTGACACTCATTCTAATTCTGCAACTTTCATAGTTTTACAAGGTGAACGGGCAATTATTTAACTGAAATAGATTTGTGAAAATGTCTATATTTAGTTGCAAAGATATGATCAGACATGGGGTTTCACATTTTGCTGTTCTTAATATTTTGCTTCTTCTATTCATTGGTCAAAATCATTTTTTTTCTTTTCTGAATTTGGTCCATTATTTGATATGAATTGCTCCAGTTATTATATTGATCTTTGATAAAAATAGCAATAGGATCTCTTGATTCAGTTAATAACCCATGTTTCTCAAACAGACCCTCGGCAGAAATTGAAAATGCCCATTCACAAGAAGGGAGGTTTATTTTGGTGAGATATTTGGGTAGCCTAAAAAGAAGAAAACACACAGAGGAAGAAGAAATCTAAACAAAGAGAATCCCTCTTTCAAAATGGAAGAAACAAATGATAGCAAAAACTTGTTTCAGAAATGCGTCAAACGAATCATTACTTATGTTGGTGGCCTCAGTTGCCCAATTGAAGCTTCACTTAGAAAGAAGTGAGTGGCAGGTGTAGAAAAAGGGCTCGTTTGTATGATAAGAGGAATTCTTGGAGCTCCATTCAAAGTCATGATTAAAATTAATCAATACCCTAAAAAAACTTTAAAAGAAAATCTTTCCAAGAAAAGTAGTAATCAATGGCAGCATTTTTTTTGTGTTTGTTGCAGCAAAGGCAACAAGCACAAATTCTTGTTTGGTGTAACAATTTATTCCTTTATAATTGCATGCGTAGCTGTTTGGTGCAATAAAATTGCTACATTTTAAAACATAATCACATGCATGTAGAAGTGATAAAATTGTCCGAATAACATGTGAACCCCATCAAACAATCGCAATTTACTAGATACTCATGTATCATAGATGTGACATTGGGACGCTGGAGTAATTTCCCCCTATTAACATTCCTGCATATGGACATCAATGGTCTAACGATCAGTATCTCTAAATTCAGGGGCTACTGGTCTTCTAAAAGAACAGACAACTCCTTTACTGTCGAACGCCAATGTTCACATAAGCTAAGAATGCCTCAATGCATGGTCCAACCCAACATCAATCAGTCCTTTACAGCTGATATGTAGGAACACAGGTATGTCTAACTAACATATTCCTTTTTTTTAATTTTTTATCAGCCAAAGTAACTAACATATTCATTATTCCATAGTTGTTGACTCCATTTTATTAAATGATACATGCTACACTGACACTCTATTAGTGTTTGCGACCGTAGGTCACGGTCACCATGGGGCAAACACTCATATAATCTGGAATCCGTTTTAGTAGGTGACATTTAGGACCACAGGCTGCTAGCTTCTGAATGATAAACATTACATCATGGGTTGTAGTGATGAGAAGAACATCTGATGATCGATTAACTCTAGACCAAAAAAACATTCACTTGAGGGGGCCTCTAGTGGAATCCGGCTGTTGACCTACTCGGATCATTAGTATTTCATCCTTTAAATATTCAATACAGTCCAACCAATTGTATTTGCAAATGGTCATTTTTACAGGTGGGACCCATCATTTCAAAGGGTATCCTCGTTGTGGCGAGCCCTTAAAAAATCAACAGTATTATTAAGAAAAATAAATAGAGATGAATCCGAATCCTTTGATTCCATGCCTTTAAATCTATTAATAGGGCCCTCTTATAAAATTTGTTAGGACCTTGAATATCCATGAGGGTTTTTTTTCCGTAAGAAAATCATTATGATAGGAATTTTTTAAGCCCTAACTAAAGACCAGCTATTTACTTACATGTTTTTTCACAACTTTTATACTGAGCTTATCAAGGTGATAAGAGATTTTAAGAAATTGTAAGGCTATTTTATGCGAAATTGCAAGTTTACTTTATAAAAAATCATACAAATATGCAATTTTGAATATTAGTTTAAGTTCTGTTATTAACCTGTAAGTTCTCCAATACATTTCTTAGTACCGTTGGCTGGTAGAAGATGTTAACTTTTTGTGATATGTCAAAGTAACTTTATACGATATCGCATAATGATTTCCAAAAAACTTAACTAGGGCATTCATGCTTATATTTTTATTCTGTTTTCACCTTAGTTTATCGTTTTCACCATCTCGGTCCTCCTTCCACTGATGAATGCTTCTCTTATTGCTCTTTCTGTATTTTTTTTTCTTTTTTTCTTTTTCTTTAACCATTAGCCAAGTTGCTGAGATATAAGGTAACCCACATGTATAGAAAGAGAAGACCAAATATGTTCAATTACAAAGTGACTGAGCAACTCCCATATTGTCACTCTTTTTTAAATGTGCATTTTATGGTTTATTTTTCTTTTCCTAAATATAAAAAATTACTGTCTTTGAGATGTAGATTACATGTTAGGTATAAATTCATTATTATTTGATTATTAATGTTATAGAAATATGTAGCTTTATGTTGATTAAAATTCTAAGAATCTCAGTCGAAGCTCTGCCAAAGTGATTAATGTTGCATATTAGAAAATAAGTTGGCAAGAGAAAAAAGAAGGGAAAAAGACGGAAAGGAGAAGATTTACAGAAGAAAAATAGAGGAAAAATAGAGAAAACAGATATTGATAATGTTAAAGTAAAAAAATTAACATGCGATTATATATAAAGTAACTTACGATTTCACATAAAATAGTATTGTAATTTGGTAAAATTTCTCATCACTTGGGTACCGTTGGTACGAAAGTTGTGAAAAAAATATTTGGGCAAATGGTTGATCTTTAGTTAGGACATGACCAAATTCTACTCTGTTCGTACAAAAAAAATACCCGATCCATGTCTGTGTGTTCTTTTTACAGAGACCCATCATTTCAAATGTACGATCATTGTAGCAGAGCTCGTACAACCCTGCTAAAAGGAAATTGATGTAGTTGAATCATGATCGTTTGATTTGAAGCCTATCAATCTCACCAGTGGGTCCCCTAAGAAAATTAATTTTGGAAAGATAAAGATTGAAATCATGCTAAGCTTTATAGTCGGAACAAGAGTCAAGACCTACGTTCTCGAAGCAGCTAATAACCTAAATTTTAGACAGTGACGATTTCTCCACTCCGAGAAAGAAACTGCAACTCAATGGAAAATTTGGGTTTGAGATCAAACGGCGCATGGTACGTCTATATAAGTATTTTACCGCACCATCTTCTTACATCTCTCTGCTACTGTACTGTCCTCTTACCCCTGGTACGTCTATATAAGTATTTTACCGCACAATCTTCTTACATCTCTCTCCTACTGCACTGTCCTCTCTCTCTCTCTCAGAGGTTATAGTCCCAGTTTTTCATAGGCTCTTATCACTCCCAAGATATCAAAATCATTTCGAAAAGAAGGGTAAGTGAGAGAATCTTCGTATGCATCCGTCCCTCACTATTTTTTTGGTGAGAACTCTAAGCGGGGCAAGTGAAAGAATCTTCGTACGCATCCGTCCCTCACCATTTTTTTCGTGAGAACTCTAAGTGGGGCCCATCTATTACTCAATTCAAACCTTGCAACGTACATGAGACCCTATGATAACAACTCGCCCCAAGTTTTGGTCGGATCCAAATTTATTGGACCGTTGGATTGATTGTACAACAATTAAAACAGATTGGATTTGTGAGCCATGGATAAAGGGGTTAGAAATATGTGATTGAGACCAAATTTGATATATGGGGTGCTTTCACATAGATCTTTTCAACCCCCCAGTCTCATCCCTTGATAGGGTCCATAGTGGGCCTCACCAAAGAGTGTGCACGAAAAGTCTATGAGAGACGTATGCATAGGAAAAGGCCCCGGGTAAGTGATCTTTGAACATAGCTTTCTTATTTCATATTTTAAAAAAAAAGTTCGAATACCAAATATATATGTTTAGAGTATGTGTGCATATTTGTGTGAATAATTGTTTTTTCTAGAACACGAAAAGACCAGAGAGACATTTTTCTCTGAAAAACTTTTTTCATGACGAAGTGCTTTCAATTTTTTGTAAGTGAAAAATGGTTTTTGCGGAAACTACTTACATAAAGGAATGTGTAGTTTCACCAGGCTGGTGTGAGTATGTTTGTGTCCAAACACCATAGAAAAAAAATATAATAACAATATTGATAATAAAAGAAAACATGAATGTCCTGTTTTCTTCTTGAAAATAAGATTTTCTTAAATGGAAAATAAATGGATGAATGCATGTCGACCATGATAGAAGGAGCAGTAGGAATAAAATCAAAAAATATCCTCTGGCAGTTTTTTTGCTTTGATTTCCGGGGTCCAATGAAGTAATGCTTTTGTCCTGCAGCCTATGTCATGTGTTAGTTTAATATCAACTCTCTTTTTATGTATATATACAATAATCGTATGGATCATTCAACACTTCCGTCACTACACATGGTGTTTAAATCGAACTTACACATCTTGCTAGCCTTCTAGGTGGAGAGGATCGAGTCTCGGAAAGCTATCTGACCAACATACCATTGCAATATTGGGGTACTCTCTATATTAAATTTGACATTAGTTCCGAAAATAGATACAGTTTAAATATTTTTGGGCAAACTATTTGCACAATAACGGTGCAGTATCACCAGCCATAGGATATTGTATGTACGATATGTTTGATATGGCATGATCCTTGGATATTGCACAAACTAATTTGTGTGACATTGCATAATCCTAAGATACTGTCCAAATAGTTTTGTGGAAGAAACAACTTAAATGATGGTTCAAGGGTAAATGTCAAGTCTCAAGGGCAATATCTCTCCAATATTCATTACCACCAAATCATTCCACAACAGCCTGGCAGTAAATTAAGGAGATTTCTTTTTAGTTTTGAGGACATAGACAACACCAAAAAACGACCAATTGTATTTGTGCTCTAGAATTTTCATCAAGAAACAATAAGATCCTCTCATCAAGTCTGTAATTGAGTGCCCACTGGTCGATGGTGTGTGGGCATAAGGCCTCAATTTGCTCCCAAACCTTGTGTTTAACTCACGGCCACTTCTCCCAGAGGAATAGTCCTATTGAATAAATACAGAGAGAGATCTGTAGTTCTTCAACGGCCTCATCACTTTAATCATTATTTCTTACCAAATAATGGTTCTACTCTAAATACCTTTTATGCGTTCGAGTCTGTCTTACCTCATTCACTTGAGATATCGTACCCGACCCGATTCAGGGGCAACCAATAATTCCACCCTTGACCTTGCCAATCTCTTTCTTCACTCCAACTATAAGGCTCTGACTTGTCCATTCGGGTTCACAAAATTTTATTTCAATGGTATTTTATACGTTCCCTTTTATTACAAGGAGTTTATTATCTGTCCATCTGTTTACCTGTGACAAAATAATGTATTATTTTAAATTTTATCCGCATCATTTTCACGTCAATTGATTACACTTGGGAAGATCCTCCTCTAAGGAAAGAGTAATGGACGACTCCAACTAGGTAAAAATTATGGTGCACCTCATAACGAGGCGGCTTCCAACAATGGCATGATCGACTTCGCTATCCTGTCTTCCAAATAGTCCAAAGGCTTCTTTCAATATTTGTTGTTTCACTTCTCTCAACTATTGCTTATGGAGTGCGTGGCTACTGTTAGATGGGATTGTTTGGAGAACTTTTATTCTTATGATCTAAATCCTTATACTCCAACAATTGGACCACATAATGAGAATATTGTAAAGGGACAAGGATGGATGAGTTCAAATTAGATTAGGATTGCAACTATTTTAGATTTATAATTTAAAGTTTCTATACCTAATAAAATTAAGATTATACCGGGTTAGAGTTATAAGTTATAAACTAATGTGATTAGTTTCTTACTTCAGGTTAATGGGCTTTATTTTACTTTATAAATAGCCGTTGCCTATTTTCAATAAAGCTAGAATAGAAAATTTGGGAATATATATATATATATATGGTCACGCTGCAAAACTCTTCAGGTTTTTTTCATCAAAACAAAGCCTCTTTTTTAGCTTATGAGATTTTAATATGTCATTAATATCTCCTTAAAATTAGCTATCTCTTATTTTTTACTTTGCACTTATGAGATGTTAAATTTTTATTGAGCATGTCAAAAGGGTTATCAACTCTCCTTTTTTAAGTGGAGAGTTTTTGAGAATTCTTATATATATAGGAAAATAATCCTATGAGAATTAGTTCTCACAATTTTTTTGTGAGAACTCTAGGTGGGGCCTATCTATCATCTAATCCAAACCTTACTACATACAAGAACTCCTCCGATAGTGACTCGCCCCAATTTTCAGTTTATTCCGAATTTACTAGACTATTGGATCGATTGAGTACCAATCCGAATGGAATGAATTTATAGGCCACGGATGAAGATTAGAGGCGTGTGATTGGGGCCAAATTTGATATGTGGGGCGGTTGTATATAGATCTTTCTAACCCCCTAGTCTTATCCCCAAATGGGACTCATAAGTGGGCCCCATAAAATGTTCTTTCGGTAGGTGCGTGAAAATAGTTTCCACAAGATCAAAGCCCATATATATATATATATATATTCCGCAAATTTCTTCATAACTATATGTATGATCACCTTTCATCTTCAATCTTCCTATCCAATTGAATCAATGCTAGAGATGTGTAATAGGGTTTTAGGAAAAGTTATAGAACGATGTTTATATTATTCATGTCATGGCACCTAAGTCTTGTTATTATTGATTATTTATTAAATAAAAATGTTATTGTCACTTAATTTCCTTCATCTTATTCATCAGTTTTAAGTGAGATCTCAGCAGATTTAGGATTTTATTTCCATCGATTTGCAAGTAAGGAAAGCATGTTTGACTTTGTAGGATCTAATGCATCTATTGAGCTATCATTCATACCAAAATCAATTGATGATAGTAGAGGCACAATTCAATATTTTAAGGCATTCAATATCACACACACGTGCTTGTTTTTATAGCGATCGTAGAGAGCGGCATTGTGGTACTCCTCTGCCTAATAATTTCCTCCTCACGATGTCGCTCCTGCCACTCAAATGCTTAACCTGGAACTCTAATACTGATTGAAAGTTCCGAAACCCTAGTTTCCTCTTAAGGTCCTAATCACAAATTCTAATATAAATGGTAGAAATCTCATATTAATTAAACTAACTAATTAAGCAATCACACACAAGACAAGAATTATGATTTTTTATGTAGAAAACCCTACTCGGGAAAAACCACGGGACACCTTGACCAAGAGTAACAATACTATATAACTAAAGATTACAAAAGATACTTATAGATCCCCTCCAATTGTACCTTAACTTAAGGACTGCAATAATTTTGCCAACTCCTCGCCATTCACCTCACCGTACTTGAAAAAACCAACTTGACAGGCTTTTCAAGTTGAATTTACTGTGTAAGAGAATAAATGAGTAGATCTAGAGTAGAGGTTTCAACACTTCAGATTCTTCACAAAATGTTATAGAGAAGTGTGCTCCAATCTTCAATGGATGTTAGGTCGTTCTTTAAGAAGATAGATCAAATCTAGTAGAAGAGAATGACCCCATATTTATGCTTTTATTCGTAGTTTAGGTCTTCCATGCACATAAATCATCTTTCCTAAGAAGTAAGAAGAGAAAAAAGAAAGTTTGTAGATCTAGGAAACAATTTCGCCGCTATGCGCTCAAGCCCACTCTCAACTGTTGGCCATGTGGGTCCAGACCATAATTGGGTTCTGTATCTGGGGTGATTTTCCTAATGATATTAGGAATTTCCTGTTTGGTTAAACAGCAGTTTTCTAATAGGTTAGGACTTTTCTTTTTTCTGAGATAGAGTTCTTAGGGGATAATGATGTAATGATTATATATATGATGTAATCTGTAACCCTAGAGAGAGGTTGAGAGTGGCGAGATTCCAAGGCTGTAGTTTCACAGATTGGAGGAGAACTTAGTGGAAATTGGTTTCCCGTGGACGTAGGCGTCTTTGCCGAACCACGTAAATCTATTGTCTTATTGTGTGGTTGATTGTTGATCTTGTTGCCTTTGCACACACGAGCACAACAAGTGGTATCAGAGAGTCGAAGTTGTGCGTGGAAGATCAACGGGAAGAGAAGAGATCAGTCATGATCTCTTGGGCCACCCAGTTTAGTTTCTCTGTTTCAGGAAACGGAGAAAATCATCTTTTCTTGCACGATCAGTGAAGACGAAGAAGACACAGAGAGAGTTATCGGGTGTGGGCTGTGATCTCAGTCGAAAAATGGTTCTTGGCTGCCGGATTTCTCGAGAGGAGGAAGAACCGAAAGAAAAAAAAATTTGCAACTCAACTGTAGTCTCCCGCCACCGGTCGCTGCCGATCGTCGCTGCTTGCCACTGATCGCCGTCACCTGCAGTTGCCGTCGCCGCTACCAGCCGTCGCTGGTCGCCGGACTAGCCAAACCCTCTGCCGTGGCCATGTGCACGTATCGTCTGTAACTGGGTTGCAGACAGAGACACAATGTTGCCTGTTGAAGACGACCTAGATTCTGGGTAGTTTGGTTCGGGTCGGGTCAATTTGACCTGACCCGCCTTGGTGAAAGCCCAAGCGCTGTTTAAGGTCAGTTCGGGTTTCGGGTTGGGTCAGACCCAACCTATGTTGACAGCCCAGTCAAGCAGTTGCAGGTCAGTTCAAGTCTCGGGTAAGGTCGGGTTGCCCTGACCTGTGTGCAGCCAAGCCCAGCAGCACTACAGCAGGTCGGTTCGGGTCAGGTTGACCTGAACCTGTTCTCAGTTGGTCCAGCCCATTAGCCCGTCCGCAACCGACGTCAGCAGAGTGACGTCATCAGGCTGACGTCAGCCCACGTCATCGGACTCGCGGTCAATGGCCAGAGTTGACCAGATTGACGGCAGAAGTTTGTTTCTGCGATATCTTGATCATCCGACGTCCGATCAGAGATCCGTTTGCGTCTACGGACTCGTTTCGAGCAGATCTACGTGCTTGTGGAAGAAGATAGGCTGTTTGACGGTCAACAAGGAATTTGACCAAATCAGAAGCGCAGAAAACTATTTTTGCGATATTGGAGCCATCCGGAGTCGGATTTCAGATCCATTTTTTCCAGCGTGCTCGTGTTGACGAGATCTACGGCTTGGTACAGGAGTTGAGGTCAGTGTTAGTTATTTGTTTTTTTCTATTACTTAATTTGATTAAGATGGAGAACAATACTATCAACACTACAATGGTTAAGCTCATCCATTCCAATTGGTTGACCTGAAAACCGAAGATGGAGGATATTCTTTATTGTAAAGACCTCCATGATCCCGTTGAGGGGGATAATGCCCGATCAAAAGATATGCAAGATGCTGACTGGAACAAATTGCATAGAAAAGCGATTGGTCACATCAGACAGTGGGTTGATAACAGTATATTTCACCACGTGTCTAATGAAACCAATGCGAATACCCTTTGGAAAAAGTTAGAAGCAATGTATGATAAAAAGACCACAGTGAATAAAACCTTCTTGATAATAAAGCTTGTAAACCTGAAATTTAAGGATGGTGGTCACATCGAAGATCACATCAATGAGTTTCAAAGTGTGTTAAATCAGTTAGCCACTATGAAGATGGTCCTTGATGATGAGATGCAAGCTTTGTTGCTTCTAAGTTCTTTGCCGAATTCATGGGAGCCATTGGTTATTTCCTTGAGCAACTCTACTCCAGATGGTGTGTTATCTATGAGTCAGGTTACCAGTAGTCTACAGAATGAAGAAACTAGAAAGAAATCTGCAGGGACAGATAATGCATAGGCCTTTGTTACTGAGAACAAGGGGAGGAGTAAGAGTAGAGGTCCAAAAGGGGGTCGTGGCAAGTCTATAGGTGAATCACAGGCCAAGTCTAGCAGTGAATCACTGAGCAAGAAAGAGTCTATAAAATGCTTTTTCTGTGGCAAGATGGGCCACGTCAGGAAAAATTGTTTTGCCATGAAGGAACAGAAAGGATCCAACAATGAGAAGAAGAATGACAGTGATAACACTACAGCTACTTTGGAACATGAAGTAGTAGTGCTTGCCGGCGATGATGATAAGTGTTTGAGTGTTACAGATGGTCAGGTTGAGTGGGTTTGACAAAGTAGCATCTTACCATGCTACTCCCTGCAGGGAGATGTTCACGACGTACAAAGCAGGTGACTTTGGTACTGTGAAGATGGGTAACACAAGTCATTCAGAAATTGTTGGTATCGGTGATGTCTGCATTAAAATTGATATTGGTTGCACAATGACGTTGAAAGATGTGCGACATGTTCTTGATCTGCGGTTGAATATGATTTCTGGGACTGCATTGGATCGTGCAGGTTATGAAAATTACTTCGGAAATGGCAGATGGAAGCTCACTAAAGGGTCTCCTGTTATTGCGAGAGGAACAGCAGGTAATACTCTTTATAAAACGCAAGTAAATCTGTCCAAAGATGCGTTGAATGCAGTTCAAGACAATTCCTCTCTGAATTTGTGGCATAAGAGGCTTGGTCATATGAGTGAGAAAGGCTTGTAGATGTTGGCAAAGAAGGATTTAATTCCTTGCTTCAAAGGTATATCTCTTGACCCTTGTGATTATTGTTTGTATGGCAAATAGCATAGGGTTGCTTTCTATTCGACATCAAAATTGAAATCAAATGTGTTGGATTTGGTATATTCTGATGTTTGTGGTCCCATAAAGGTAGAATCATTGGGTGGCAATAAGTTCTTCGTTACGTTCATCGATGATGCATCCAGGAAAGTCTGAGTTTATCCATTGAAATTAAAGGATCAAGTGTTCCAGATGTTTCAATAGTTTCATGTCATGGTTGAAAAAGAAACAGGCAAACTCTTGAAGTGTCTTCGCTCAGATAATGGGGGAGAGTACACATCCAACCAGTTCAGAAGTTATTGCTTGAAGCATGGCATACGACATGAAAAGACAGTTCCTAGTACTCCACAGCACAATGGTGTGGCAGAGAGAATGAACCGCATTATTCTTGAGAAGATGAGATGCATGATAAGATTAGCACAGTTGCTTAAGTCATTCTAGGGTGAAGCCGTTCTGACTACCGTTTATCTGATTAACAGATCTTTCTCAGTTTCTTTGAATTATGATCTTCCAGAGAGAAGATGGATAGGTAAAAATGTTTCCTATTTGCACTTGAAGGTGTTTGGGTGTAAAGCATTTGTGCATATACCGAAGGAGCAACGTTCCAAATTGGACGATAAGGCAGTGAGTTGCATCTTTCTTGGTTATGATGGAGATGAGTTTAGCTACAGATTATGGGATCCAGTGAAGAGAAAACTTATCAGAAGTAGGAATGTGGTTTTCCATGAAGACCAGTTCTTTGGAGATGTTGAGAAGATTGATAAGTCTTCTGAGAAAATTGATGGAGTGGTTGATCTCACACCGACTCCTTCTCTGGTGCAGATTACAGGTGGAGAAGGTGGACAAAACAATCCGGATCGTGATAAGGCACAGGGGTTGCTAGATGATGAGGGTGTTGAGCAGGGGGAGCAGCAGTCTCCTCGGATTGAAACCACGGAACCTCAAGTTAGGAGGTCTACCTGAGAGCGTCAACCATCAATTAGGTATCCTGCATCTAAATATGTTTTGCTTACTGATGAGGGGGAGCCAGAGAGCTTCCGAGAAGCAATGACTCATGCTGATAAAGATGAATGGATGAAGGCTATGCAGGATGAGATGAGTTTTTTGAAGAAGAACAAGACATATGAGCTGGTGCAACTTCCTAAAGATAGGAATGTTCTGAAAAACAAATGGGTGTTCAAGCTGAAAAAAGATAAGAATGGAAAACTGGTGAAGCATAAAGCACGGTTAGTAGTAAAAGGCTTCACATAGACGAAGGGTATTGACTTCAGTGATGTTTTCTCTCCTGTTGTGAAAATGACTTCTGTTAGAATCGTTTTGGGTCTAGCCGCCAGCGTGGACCTTGAACTTGAATAGATGGACGTGAAGACCGCGTTTCTTCACGGTGACTTGAAAGAAGAGATCGACATGACTCGGCCAGAGGCGTTTGAGGTAGAAGGAAAAGAACAGATGGTTTGCAAGTTAAAGAAGAGTCTCTATGGGCTGAAGCAAGCACCTAGACAGTGGTACAAGAAATTTGATTGATTCATGTTGAGTCATGGGTACCGGAGGACAGCTGTAGATCATTGTATCTATGTTCGTCGATTTATCGATGGTAGGTTCATCATCCTTCTTTTATATGTAGATGATATGCTGATAGTTGGACAGGATAGCAAGTTGATTGGCAAGTTAAAAGAGGAGATGTCAAAGTCATTTAACATGAAAGACTTGGGTCCCGCACGAACGATATTAGGCATGTAAATACGTCGTGATAGGAGTTCCAAGCAGCTGTGGTTGTCACCGGAGAAATATGTTGAACGAGTACTCGAGCGGTTCAACATGAAGAATGCTAAGCCAGTTAACATACCTCTAGCCAGTCACTTAAAACGAAGCAAGCACTTGTGTCCTACTACAGATGATGAAAAGGAACGAATGGCATGTGTTCCTTACTCCTCTGCTGTGGGGAGTCTCATGTATGCCATGGTTTGTACACGGCCAGACATTGCTCATGCTGTGAGTTTAGTGAGTAGATTTCTCGTAAACCCTGGAAAAGAGCATTGGGAAGCAGTGAAGTGGATCTTTAGGTATTTGAGAGGTACTTCCAAGATGTGCTTGTGTTTCGGAGGTTCAAAACTAATAGTGGAAGGTTATACTGATGCTGATTTTGCAGGTGATTTTGATCGTCGGTTGTCGACTTCTGGTTATTTGTTTACTTTCGTAGGGGGAGCTATCTCCTGGCAATCGAAGTTGCAGAAGTGTATAGCACAGTCTACAACGGAAGCGGAATACATAGCTGCTAATGAAGCAGGGAGAGAGATGCTTTGGTTAAAGAGATTCCTTCAAGAACCAGGTTTGAAGCAAGAAGAATATGTAGTTTACTGTGATAGTCAGAGTGCTATGGATTTCAGTGAGAATGCTACATATCATGGTCGCATGAAGCACGTTGATATCAAGTACCATTGGATTCATGAGGTGATCGAGAAGAACTTTATTACCGGGAAAAGATTCATTCGAACAAGAATCCCTCGGATATGATGACCAAGGTTGTGTCTAAAGGAAAGCTGGAGCTGTGTTCAGAGTTGGCAAGACTGAACTCCCAGTAAGGGGTTCAGGGCGTCTTCCCTATGGTCTGGAGGGAGAGATTATTGGCCATGTGAGTCCAGACCATAATTGGGTTCTGTATCTGGGGTGATTTTCCTAATGATATTAGGAATTTCCTGTTTGGTTAAACAACAGTTTTCTAATAGGTTAGGACAAACCTTTTTTCTGAGATAGAGTTCTTGGAGGATAAGGATGTAATGATTATATATATGATGTAATCTATAACCCTAGAGAGAGGCTGAGAGTGATTAAGATTTCAAGGCTGTAGTTTCACAGATTGGAGGAGAACCTAGTGGAAATTGATTTCCCGTGGACGTAGGCATCTTTGCCGAACCATGTAAATCTGTTGTCTTCTTATGTGGTTGATTTTTGATCTTGTTGCCTTTGCACACACGCGCACAACATCAACCGCACATGAGCACACTTGTATAAACTTGTCATCTGGGGAATGGCTCACGAGCGCGATGTTGTGGGTCTTCTTTGCAACCATCTCGGGATTTCGTGCACAAGCATTGTCCAAAGAGCGCACGAGCGTGGTTTAAAAAATTTCAGTTCACTCATCTTGTGTTTTAGTGCACGAGCGTGGTTTGGGGCAAGCACGAGTGCAGTCTAGAAAATTTCAAAAATTCAATTCAGAATAAACTGCGTAGTCCATCTATGAAATACATGATTAACAATGAAGCCCAAATTTGTCCATTTCTCAGTGAATTTGCCAACACTCAAATGTCCTTATAAACTTCCTTGATTGCATCAACTGGATGGAACACTGAATCAATTCAATAGAATAAAGTGAGAACTAAAATAGTTAAGACTTTGTTTTTTTTTATTCATATCATAACTAGCAAACTAATCTTTTAGCATGAATCAAATAATAGTGAGAATCAAATAATAGTGAGACACCTTTCAAAGGACTGACTATCTTTGGAAGGGGGATTATTTAGGAAATCTATGTTGCATGTCTATCTTTTGGGCACACACGAGTGCAGTCTGGAAATTTTCAAAAATTTATTTCAAAACAAATTGCGCAGTCCATCTATGAAATACATGATTAACAATGGAGCCCAAATTTGTCCATTTCTCAATAAGTTTGCCAACACTTAGATGTCCTTACAAACCTCCTTAATTGCATCAACTGGATGGAACACTAAATCAATTAACTAGAATAAAGTGAGAACTAAAATAGTTAAGAATTTTTTTTTCTATTCATATCATAACTAGCAAACTAATCTTTTAGTATAAATCAAATAATAGTGAGACACCTGTCAAAGGCCTAACTATCTTTGGAGGGGGGATTATTTAGGAAATTTATTTTGCATGTCTATCTTTGGGGCATGCACGAGCACAATCTAAAAAATTTCAAAAATTCAATTTAGAACAAACTGCACAGTCCATATGTGAAATACATGATTAACAATGAAGCCCAAATTTGTCTATTTCTCAGTGAATTTGTTAACACTCAAATGTCTTTACAGACTTCCTTAATTGCATCAACTGGATGGAACACTAAATCAATTCAATAGAATAAAGTGAGAACTAAAATAGTTAAGACTTTTTTTTTTTCTATTCATATCATAACTAGCAAACTAATCTTTTAGCATGAATCAAATAATAGTGAAACACCTTTCAAAGGACTGACCATCTTTGGAGGGGGGATTATTTAGGAAATCTATTTTGCATGTCTTCTCTCTTTTGGTTCACCTTTCAATCTTTTTGCTATTTCAGATAAATAGCCTTCGGTACCAGATGGAAGGCAAAGGTCCGGCAATTGGCATCGATCTTGGAACCACATATTCTTGTGTGGGCGCCTGGCTCACACAACACCAAAGGATAGAGATAATAACTAATGATCAAGGCAACCGTTTGACCCCTTCATGTGTTGCATTCACCGAGACACAGCGTCCCGTTGGAGAAGCTGCAAAGAATCAAGTTGCCAAGAATCCTCTCAACACTCTATTTGGTATGTCATCAATGTTCGAAACCTTCTATTATGTGATCACATGCATATGTTTTATGATTACATGCATTCGATTGATAGACTTGATGTCTCCAACAGAATAATAACAACACTACTACTACTACTCTAATAATAATAATAATAATAATAATAATGATGAAACAAGGAGGATGTTGGTGGGATCGATCCTCTGCTAAATTGTATATTGGGGGAGATGGATCATCCATTTGCAAAAACTGCTTCATTTGAATAATGCAACATGTTCTTCAACCATTTCATTGTCTTGGACCATATGGCTAGCAAATAGCAATATCAGATGAATCATTTTTCTGCTGATGCATAGTCAACAACTTTCCACAATTTCATGGGCCTTGTCAGCCACATATGTTTGATTTTCCACCTCCCTCTTGTAGAGCAGGGCCATTCCGTCATTGTACAAATAAAAAAATGTACAATACTTACCTTTTCTTTTTCTTTGGAGGCTATTTTTGAGATGGTGCTTGTCAATAAATTAGGGTAACTTTTATTTAGTCAAAAACAATTTTGTACAAAGCCCTTCCTATACAACCATCCATTGTTCATATTAAACAGGTAAAGCCAGATGAGTTAGGTGGGATGACAATTGTAGGCCTACTTGTTGGATGACCATTCTGTGGAAACACCGAAGTTGAACCCACGTTATTCCAAATATTTTCTTCTCTGTGGAAGATAATCGTTATAATCAATTCACATAGGCACCCGTTCGCTGTTGAATTCAGATGTTTTGGATCATTTCAAGTTTAAAAATAAAAAAGAAAAAAAAAGAAGCATTAATACCAATTGAGGGGTTTATTTATGTTCTTGCAATATGTCTAAGCATTTTTTTTTTTGTTCAGATGTTAAGCGATTGATTGGTAGGAGATTTGATGACGACTCTGCTCAAAAAGATATTAAGCAGTGGCCCTTCAAGGTTGTTTCCGGTGTAGGCAATAAACCTGTGATCATTGTTGAATATAGAGGTGAAGAAAAGAAGTTCGCCCCAGAGGAAATCTCTGCAATGGTCCTCTCCAAGATGCAAGAGACTGCTGAGGCCTATCTGGGCTCTAAAATTAAGAATGCGGTGATTGCTGTTCCTGCATATTTCAATGATTCCCAACGGCAGGCCACAAAGGATGCTGGTGTTATTGCTGGACTGAATGTCATGCACATAATCAGTGGGCCCACTGCTGCTGCCATTGCTCATGGCCTTGAACGTAGATATGGCAGCTCTGTTAAGAGAAATGCTCTCATATTTGATCTTGGTGGTGGGACCTTTGACATCTCTATAGTCACTGTAAAAGAGGGTGAGTTGGAAGTGAAGGCCGTTGCTGGAGACACCCACCTCGGCGGAGAGGACTTCGATACTAATATGGTTAACCACTTGATTACGGAATTCCAGCGGAAGCATAAGAGGGACATCGGCGGGAATCCAAGAGCCATCAGAAGATTGAGGACATCTTGTGAGAAGGCCAAGAGAATTCTCTCTTCCACATCTCAAACCTGCATAGAAGTTGATTGTGAGAAACTTTAAACCTTGACACAGGTTAAAGTCCTAGTTGATATATGCTATGCAGATATAAACAGTGATTAATCATAAACAATTAAACAATCATCAAGATAGATGGCACAGGATTTTTACGTGGAAAACCCAATCGGAAAAAAATCACGGGACCTACCACCGGTCCGTCAAGGACAATCATTATGATGAAGAAGTTACAAGACTACTTACTACCCTTTAACCCAGTTGAACACAACCTAAGGGACTGAAGCTCTTCTTGTCGACGCACACGTCGTTCACTCTCTTTTGGATTGATCTTCACGTTTTGAAGCCACTTAAGACGAACACGCACAGCGGAAAAGTGAACTGGAACTCAGAAGAAGGTGTTGTAGAACTTCAAGATCAGAATACCTTCTGGGAAGATGAAATCTCTCTAAGTATATTAGGGTTTTGATCTAGAGAGCCTCTCCTCTTCATGGAGAGGTGTTTCTTAAATAAGGAGGAACCCTAGAGTCCTTTCTATCGTTGATTCACGAAGGATAAGGACGCGCACAAGGCAATCCCGAAAAGATAGAGCGTTCAAATCGCGTGACTGCCGACCCAGCCGGCCGATCAGGTACCCAAGCCGACCGGTCGTGTATGGGGTCCGACCGGTTGTGTACCCAGTCGGTCTTCAGTTCTGTCTTTAGATGTCAGTATGCAGGAAATTCGACCGGTCTGTTGTGCTGTCCGACCGGTCTGAAGATAAAACACTATGATGCTCATGTATGAGAAGAAGATCATCATCTGTGATGACAATAGAGTGTTCAGTCCATCTAAAACATAAAATTACAATGCTAAAAATCCAAGTTTTGGCCATCCCATGAAATTGCCAATATTACATGCCTTTCAATCTCCCCCTTTGGCAATTCATGGACAAAACTTCTTAGACTGAACAAACTACCCACTCCTCCCAAACAAGACAGATGAAAACAAAACATGAAAACTCGAAGACTTGGTAGTTCTGCAGGAAAAACCTGAAAAAGAACACTGAAAACAGAACTAATCATTCATGACAAAATGTGCTATATCTTCTCCTTTTTGGGCATGAATTGAAAAAGGGGTACAAGCCAATTCAAAATGAAAAACCGAACAGGCAGCAAGTTCAGGGACGACGAAGATGATCCAAAATAGAGTCTAATTTGGACTGAATCCCACCGAGCTCGCTACGCACTTCACGACGAAGTGTTTGAACATCTCCATAAAGAAGATCAAGATACGCAGCCTGATCACAAAGAAAGTCATCAAATGCTGATAACCGAGCATGTATAGAGGAAGCATCAAGAATATCCTCCTCAGCAGCAGGAGCAGGAACAAGCCGTGGAGGAGCAGGCTGACGAAGTTGAGAGCGGGATTGCAGTAGAGTACTCATTGTGATAGCATTCGGAAGTGGAATTTGAAGATCTTGTACTAATGGCATTACCCCATGGGCGATGAGAAGCCGAGAGAGAAGAACACCATATGGTAGCGTACCATTCTTGGCAGCAGAGTGAGCTCTATACATGGTGTCAAAAATCACCTGTGGAATATCAATAGGAAGACTACTACCAATGACATACAACAAGTAACCTGCCTCACGATAAATCTCTGAATGGTGACCACGAGGTTCAATGTTGTTCTTCACAAAAATATTAAGAAGCCTGTAGGAATCGGTTAAATCTCTTTGCTTCAATAAAAAACCTTCAGGCCAATCACGTGGCGCACCACACAAAGCAAAAGCTACCTCATTAAAATCAATGTGTGCAGCATCCGCCTCCAATGTATCAGGGTCGGAGTCAGGAATAGGACATTTCGAATCCAGAGTCTGATCAATGAGAAGGAATCGACTCAATGACCTAGGAGTGAGTGATACATGCTTGCCACGAACATAAGACTTGATAATACTCCCAGTCATATCATACATGTTATTGTAAAATTCCCGAACTAAGTTAGGGAAAATTTCAGTCTCAAAAGCGTAAAGGGAGGTCCAGCCACGATAAGTAAGCCAAGCACCAAATGCCAATGTCACAAAATGAAGAGGATTGATTGGCCGTTCATAGAGAACTGCTCGTTTGCTAAAGATGTTATCATATTGTTGCGTTTTAGCTTCTGACAAGAACCGGTCTGTGTCAAAGGTGGGAGTAGAGGAACTACTTGCCACACCTTTTTGCTTCGAAGAAATAGACTTCTTGGGTGCCATCACTAAGGATAATGGAGATAGATAGGATCACATAACATCAAAGAAGAGAGAAATATCAGCAAAAACTTCACTTGTTGAGGATGAAGGTCATTGTGGCATTTCATCAAACATGAGATGTGCACAGTAAGGAACATGCATGAAAGAAACCAATCTAGATGAAGAAATACCCAAATAGCATACAAAAACATCAATAAGCATCAAAACACCAACATCATAGTGAATAGTGTAACCAAAAATAAGAAATGGAAGTAGAACATACAATCCTTTCCAACGCATTCTATCCAACGGTAACAAAGATTTTCCAAATTTCTTAAATGATAGAGGATGGAGAATAACAAAAAGAGAATCATCGATATGGAAAAAACATACCTTGGAAATCAAGGAGAAGACAAGAAGCAATGGAGAGACGTAGTGCACAAGAAGTGAAGAGAAGAAAAGAGAAGGGCGCAAAATATATAAGGAGTAGTGAGAAGATGAACGGACGCGCTGAAGGTTAATGAACCGACACATGTCTGAACGGTCGGATGAAGGATCCTGACCGGTCGATTTCCAATTCGGGAAACAGACTAGATGATACTCGACCGGTCGCATGATGAACCGATCGGTCGGGTTGCGCTTCTGGAAACTGAGGGCAAAGATACCTGACAGGTCGGTGAACTTGCTTGACCGGTCGAAACACACCACTGTGAGTTTTTTTTTTTTTTTTTTTTTTGTTTTTTAACTCACAGAGTGTAACAAAATGGAACGGGAGGAACAAAAATATGCAACATGCCACATTAGATCATGTATCATAAAAATCTCAAAAGTTCGTGACTATGTTCGACCATAGTTAATAAGCCAACATAGCCAAGGTAACTCAGTGGGAACTCAATGCATAGGAAATTGGCATAGATCTTGCAGACACAAGATAGTATAGATTTTTCTGAATTTAAGAAACACTCCCCCTGAAATAGGAATCCTTTCCCTCCTCCTTTTTTTTTTTATATAAAAAGCACTCAGAATGAAATTGATGCAGAGCTTATTCCGAACTTGGATGAAATTGAGCTTGGATGAAACTCATAGAAGTGAGGCATTGAAAAGGTCCGTTGTAGAGTGTACCAAGACTAGTGAGCTTAGGAACTAAAGCAAAAACATTAAATAGCATATAACATAATCATGAAAACAGAAAATGAACCTGGCATGAGCATGCAGAAGGTGAAGGAAAGAACAACTAGGGATGGAGACCGACTCCAAGAGATTTACAAAGAGATTCAAAACATGAAGGCTCAAGGGGTTTTGTAAACAAATCAGCCAATTGATGCTCAGTTGGAAGATGTTTTAAATTAATAATCTTGGCTTCAACTAATTTACGAATGAAATGATGCCTGATGTCTATGTGTTTTGTTCATGAATGCTGAATAGGATTGTTCGAGATATCAATTGCAATCATATTGTCACAATAAATCGTCATGAGATCCTGCTGAATACCATAATCAGACACCATCTGCTTAATCCAAAGTAGCTGAGTACAAGAACTCCCAGCAGTAATATATTCCGCCTCAGTAGTAGAGAGAGAGGTGGAGGTTTGTTTCTTGCTATGCCATGCAACAAGATTGTTGCCAATGAAGAAACAACCGCCTAAAGTGCTCTTCCTGTCATCGACACACCCAGCCCAATTAGCATCTGAATATCCAACAACAGTTGTGTTGGTGTTTCTTATTAGCCAAATGCCGTAATTGATAGTTACACGCACATATTTCATGATGCGCTTAACAGCCTTAACATGCGATTTTTTCGGACTTGATTGATAACGAGCACAAACACCCACACTGAATGCAAGATCCAGTCTACTGGCAGTCAAATATAGCAGGCTTCCAATCATGCTATGATACAAAGTATCATTGATAGCTTTTCCTTCTGTATCTAAGCTGAGTTTAATAGAAGAACTCATTGGGATACGTTCCTGCTTTGATGTAAGCATCCCGAACTTCTTGAGAAGATTGGAGGCATATTTTGATTGTGAAATAAATATACCGTCTGCACTTTGCTTTATTTGTAATCCCAAGAAAAAAGCCAATTCACCAACCATGCTCATCTCAAATTCATTGGTCATAAGTTCAGAGAACATATTCGCCAAGTACTGTTGACGAGTACGCCTAGGCTCATTCACATCTCCAATTATATCGGATAACGAGTGATGTTTCCAAGCTCTGGCCGTTGGATTTATCCTGGATGATGTGTCTTGGCGGGAAATGACTAGATCCATAGAATGGCTTTGAGAATTAGTGGGTGTCTTTGGTTCTTCCTGATCTTTAGACGAATCTCCTAGTGTAGTGTTAGATGACTTCACATCTGGTTCATTTGTCTTTAGAGTGTTTTTCTGTTTGGCATCAAGATCGGTATCCTGTAAAGAAGAAGAAAGAGGAAAAATTGCCTCATCATCATCAGAACTGAAATGTGACTCTCCATCATCTACAACCACATTGATTGATTCCATAACAGTGAAGTACTCAAGTTAAATACCCGATATGCTTTGCTATCCAATGAATAGCCAAGAAACACACCTTCATCACTTCGGGAGTCAAACTTACCAAGATGTTCTCGGTCTTTAAAGATATAGCACTTACTCCTAAATGTTCTGCTGAAGTATTTAACTGTTGGTTTTCTACTAGTCCAAATTTCATATGGAGTTATCTTAGTTTTAGGTCTAAGATACACCCGATTAATCACATGAACAGAGGTGTTTACTGCCTCAGCCCAAAACTTCTATGGAATATGTTTGCTATGAATCATAACAAGGGCCATTTCCTGGACAACTCGACTCTTTCTTTCCGCAATACTATTTTGCTGAGGAGTAATAGGGGCTGAAAACTCATGTTTAATTCCATTTTCAGCACAAAAGGATTGAAAATAAGAGTTCTCAAACTCTGTTCCATGATCAGATCTAATTTTGGATACACCACCAAATTTAGCACCTTTGACTGTAATCAATTGAAGCCATAAATAATGAAAAACATCAAAAGTTTCTGATTTCTCTCTTAGAAATCTTACCCAAGTGAAACGTGAGAAATCATTAACAGTGATAAATATATATTTCTTACCTCCAATGCTTTGTATCTGAGTGGGACCCATGAGATCCATATGAAGTAATTCAAGTGGTCTTGATGTAATCTGTTGGTCAAGTTTTTTATGGGGTGACCGATGTTGCTTATCAAGTTAACATGGACCACAGACAATGTTGGAAGTCTTCTGAAATTTGGGAAGTCCTCGAACTAACTCTTGTTTAGAAAGAAGTTCAAGGTCTGAAAAATTTACATGACCTAAACGTTGATGCCACAGATCAACAGTGTCTACTGAAGTTAAGTGACATTGTAGACGATCAGAGGTCTCAACAACATAGCAGTTATCAGAAATTTTCTTTCCATGAAGTACCGTCAATCTATCTTTATTAACAATGGTACAATCATTCACAGTAAAATATACTTCATGTTCAGATTCGTAGAGTTGACTAATGCTCAACAGGTTCGCTTTAAGACCATCAACTAAAAGGACATTGTGAATAAGAGGCATACCTGGAATGTGAACAGTACCCTTACCAATAACATTTGATTTGTTCCCATCACCAAATTGGACGCTTCCATTATTACACTTCTCAAGAAAAGTGAATAATGATTTGTCGCCAGACATATGTCTCGAGCACCCACTGTCCAAGTACCATACATGTGAATTTTGAGCACGTAGGGCAGTAAGGACCACATTACAGTATAGGTCAGACTTTCGAATCCAGACTTGTTTAGTCTTAACCTTTTGAGGCATGGAATACCTCTTCCTCAGTTGGTTTCGGGTTACATTTCTCAACTTATTACAATGTGGTCTTATGTGTCCTTTAATTCCACAAGAATCACAGATAGGAACAGGTATAGTACGGAAAGTTTTCCGTTCTGAATTATTGACAAAATTCACTTATCGATGTGGTTGAACAATGGGTACAGAAGTGGTTAGGGTGGTACCTTTAATGAACTTACCTGGATTTTGTGACGTAGACCCAAGTTCAAATTCTAGTCCCCGTCGATTAGCACTTGCCTTCTGAACACAAAGAATTTCATCCAGCTTCTTTGATCCTATATTCATTTTTGATAAGTCAGCTTTAGCTTCAGCAAGCTCGTGGACCAATGATACATTCTCTTCTTTGCATGATTTTAATTCCTCATTAACAGTTTCTAATTCGGTGGAAGTCTTAAAAGACTGATCATGCAACAGCTTCCAATTGTTACCTTGAGCCTTTTTCAATTCCTTTTTAAGTGACGCAATTGCTTTTTTAGAAATTTTCACTTTTCGCTCAAGAGCATCGTTAATTAAGGCTACCATTCTGGAATATTTTAACAGCTTGTCATAGGCATTTAATAACTCTTTTTCAAACTGGGGAATGTCATCCATAGAAGAATCACTGTCTGAATCCGAAGCCGACCCTGCATTATTGGCATTTTTGACAGAAGAGCTGTTAGACTGTGCGATGAAAGCAATAAACTTACTAACATCAGAGGATTTGGATTCCGGAAATTGGTCTCCTTCTTCCGAATCGTCATCCCAAGTGGCATTTAACACTTTACCTTGATTACTCTGATTCCTCAGAGTTTGATTAACGCACTGAGATGCATAGTGACCAAATCCCTTGCATTCATAGCATTGAGTGTTTTTAGGAGGGATTTTGGAACTATTTTTTTCAGGCTTAGCAGCAGGATTTGAAAATGGCTTAACATTAGAGCTGAAATTTGATATGTTTTTAGACTTGATTTTCTTGTAAGCCTTTTTCAAATCATTTGTTTCAAAACTCTTCATTGCCTTTTTGAATTTTCTGACCAAAAACGCATCAAAATCAGGGTCATCAGAGTCTGGTTCAGAACTATCACTGTCATTCCCTGATTTGGAAGAGATCAAAGCAACACCCTTTGATTTTTTAGTTGATCTTAGATTGGCTTCAAAAGTCTGCAAATTACCAACTAGTTCATCAACTGAAAGGGTGTCCAAATCACTGGTTTCTTTAATTGCCACAACCTTGGGGTCAAATCTTTCAGGGAGAGATCGAAGAATTTTTTGGATAATTTTGTTTTCAGGTATGATCTCCCCTAGATTAAAAGTTGAATTCACCACATCATTTAATTTGGCATAAAACTCATCAAATGTTTCTTTTCCTTCCATGATCAGGGTTTCAAACATAGTGGTCAATTTCTGAAGTTTCGACCTTTTAACCCTACCAGTTCCTTCATGAACTGTTTCCAAGATACACCATACTTCTTTAGCGAAGTTACACTTAGAAATTCTTCTAAATTCCGTGGGTGAAACACCGTTAAAGATAGCATTCATAGCTTTACTATTAGCAAGAAAAGCTGATTTTTTCTCCTTACTCCACTGAGCCATTAGTTTAGGGATTTCAATATTCCTCTCAGATGTAACAGTAGGTGGAGAGTAAGCAACGTGAATGGCTTGCCAGACATCAATATCAATCGACTGTAAAAAAGCAACCATTCTCACTTTCCAATTTACATAGTTAGTTCCATCTAAGTAAAGAGGTTTATTGGTGGAAGTGCCATCTCTAGGAATTTCCATAGCAGACACAAAAACAGATAAAAAACTATGGTAAAAGCCTGCTTTGATACCACTTGAGAAACTTTAAACCTTGACACAGGTTAAGGTCCCAGTTGATGTATGCTATGCAGATATAAACAGTGATTAATCACAAACAATCAAATAATCATCAAGATAGATGGACACAGGATTTTTAAGTGGAAAACCCAACCGGGAAAAAAACCACGGGACCTACCACCAGTCCGTCAAGAACAATCACTATGAAGAAGAAGTTACAAGACTACTTACTACCCTTTAACCCAGTTGAACATAAC
Organism: Sextonia rubra; assembly: GCA_037013555.1. NCBI lineage: Eukaryota > Viridiplantae > Streptophyta > Magnoliopsida > Laurales > Lauraceae > Sextonia > Sextonia rubra. The sequence goes on from JASUAD010000001.1 coordinate 133,475,480, forward strand.
CTAAGGGACTAAAGCTCTTCTTGTCAACGCATACGTCGTTCACTCTCTTCTGGATTGATCTTCACGTTTTAAAGCCACTCAAGACGAACACGCACATCGGAGAAGCAAACTGGAACTCAGAAGGAGGTGTTGTAGAACTTCAAGAGCAGAATATCTTCTGGGAAGATGAAACTCTCTAAATATATTAGGGTTTTGATCTAGAGAGCCTCTCCTCTTCATGGAGAGGTATTCATTAAATAAGGAGGAACCCTAGAGTCATTTCCGTCGTTGATTCACGAAGGATAAGGACGCGCACAAGGCAATCCCAAAAAGATAGAGCGTTTGAATCGCATGATTGCCGACCCAGCCGACCGATCGGGTACCCAAGCCGACCGGTCGGGTATGGGGTCCGACCGGTCGGGTACTCATCCGATCGGTCGGTCTTCAGTTCTGTCTTCAGATGTCAGTATGCAGGAAATTCGACGGATCTGTTGTGTTGTCCGACCGATCTGAAGATAAAACCCTATGATGCTCATGTCTGAGAAGAAGATCATCATCTGTGACGATAATAAATTGTTCAGTCCATCTAAAACATAAAATTACAATGCTAGAAATCCAAGTTTTGGCCATCCCATGAAATTGCTAATATTACATGCCTTTCAGATTGCCTGTACGAGGGAATTGACTTGCAGTTCACTTTCACTCGTGCCACATTCGAAAAACTGAACATAGGTCTCTTTGAGAGGTGCATCGAGCTCGTCAAAAACTGTTTAAAGGATGCAAAGATGGACACTAGCTCCATTGATAATATTGTTCTCGTCGGAGGGTCAAGCAGGATTCCCAAGGTCCAACAGCTATTAAAAGACTTGTTTGGTGGGAAGGAGCTTTGCAAGAGCATCAACCCTGATGAGGATGTTGCCTATGGTGAAAAGTCCTGGCTGCCAAGTTGAGTGGTGTAGGCAATATGAAGGTGCAGGACTGGTAGTAGTGGATGTCACTCCTCTCTCGCTTGGGATAGAAACAAAAGGAGATTTAATGAGTGTTGTAGTTCCAAGGAACACAACCATTCCCACAAAAAAGAAAAGCACTTTTGGTACTAGAAAAGATGGGCAAACCTCCTTAAGGATTTCTGTCTACGAGGAAGAAAGAGATAAAGCCAGCAATAACCACCCGTTAGGCGAATTCATACTAGATGGCATCCCTGCTGCCCCCAAAGGTGAGATACCTGTCATTGTCTGCTTTGAAATAGATGCCGATGGTATCCTGACGGTCTCTGCGGAGGCGAAGATGGGGCAAAAGAATCAGATTACAATCAACAGGACCAAGCTCAGTCTTGGCAATGAGGAAATTAAAATGATGCTTCGAACTGCAGAGAAATATAAGTTACAAGATCGAGAGTACCGGAAGAAGGTGAGGGCAAGGAATGCTTTAGAAAACCGTGTCTATGAGATTAGGAAGACTATCAAAGATACAATGACTCGTGCCAAGCCTTCTGCAGCGATGAAAAAGATGATCTCTGGATGGACTCTCAAAGAGAAAAGTTTACCTTCCAAAAAATGAACTTAAAGTGATGATCGGTGGTGCTTTAAGTACTAAATAAAACTTTCATTCCCATTTTGTGACTTCTATTACGAAGGTATATTATCATTGAGCTAGTGTTAGCAGGTATCTACAATGACTCAGCTAATTCAATTTTGCTGGAGTTTGCTCAATCTCAATGGTCATTTTCTGAATTTCGTTCCATCATCTGGTATTACTTGTTACAGTTATTATGTTTCATTTTGGCCAAAAAATGACTGGTGATGATTATGCCACAGCGGGGGGTCTGGTAGCATCCTCAGCATAGGTGTCACTCCCGCTCACTATAGGACATTTGAATTAATCAGTTCAATATTCCGCTCAAATTAACGGGGCCGGTGCAACACATTTGAAGCAATTTACAAAAAAAAGGAAAAGAAAAAAAAAGTTACTAGTATGAATTGGGCATAAGCAAATAGGTAACAGCTTCCGGTCTCTCGAAAAAAAGCAAAAGAGATATGAGCTCCAAAGGATTTGCCATGAGGCTATTTCCGACTTGAGTCTATATAAATCTAATAGACCACGTATTCCAAAATTTCCACAGTAATAATCTTGAAAGGAAAACGTCTTATTTATACATCCAATATGAATAATATTATTTAAAATCTCAACTAAGCTAAACTCTCGAAGAAACCACTAATTATTTAATCCTATCTCTAAGATAATAATCTTATCTCTAACAGAGTCTAGCTCACTTTTGACAAGCTTGGTAACGCCGCATGCTACTCCACCAACTCTTAGTGGGCACGTCCCCATTGGACCTAAAAGTTGAACCTAGAGAATAACTTAACAAACATTTAAGCTGGACATCATATCCCTGGGGATGGCAACTTCTTTAACATCAGACATTGGGGCCTTGGATAGCTCCTGCATCAACAATCGACCCATTTAACGAATTCAAAAGAACAAGAGTGGATTTACTATCTGCACTCCTAACGAATGGATCTCATGGAAATTCTCCAAGATGTGGGATAAGTGAAGTTCTTAAGCTACTGGTCCAATAGAAACAAGAGCTTTTCCTATTAGCCATCTACCAAAAGTCTAGCCGTTTGAATCTTAAATCATGGAATCGAAAGTTTGTTGTTAGTATATTCTATGGCCTTTGATAAAGGAGGAGGCAACATCCAACAAACCTAACTTTCTTCTATTTACTGCTAATGGAAGGCTACCCTTTTACATGGTCTTTAACGAGAGGCTACAGGGTAGGGCTGTCAATTCGACCCTTTGACGACGGGCCAGGTCAAATGAGGGCTTTTTCTTTTTTCCTAAAGCTTGATGATAGGGTAGGACCTAATTTTAAAATGCTCACAGCTTTAAGGGCCTAACTAGGGCTTTACTTAGGTAGCCCAAGGGAGCCTGGCTCGGCCCTTTGTCTATTAATATATATATATGGGAAATAATCCTATGAGAACTAGTTTTTACCACTTTTTTTTGAGAAGTCTAGATGGAGCCCATTTATCACCCAATACAAATCTTGCAATATAGATGGTCTCCCTTGATAGTCACGCCCCAAGTTTCTGTAAAATTAGAATTTACTGGACAATTAGATTCATTGTGCACCAATTTAAATGGACTAAATTTATAGGCCACGAATAAAGGGGGCTAGGGATATGCGATTGGGGCCAAACTTGATATTTGTGTAGTCCCACATAGGTCTTTCCATCCTCCTTGGTCCGATTCCCAAATGAAACCATAAGTGGGCCCTATAAAAAGTTCTTACGGTAGGTGTGTAAGAACACTTCTCACTTCTCATAGGATTAAAGTCCATATATATAACGTATAATATAAAATATGTACAAATATAGGGACTTTTACAAAAAAAAAAAAAAGTAATAATGAACTTCTTTAATCAACAATTAATGATAGATGCTTAATATTTTATTAAATAATAATAACTAAATCTTAGGAAATCTTTTGATGGATATCCCCATACATCACAATATTGCCACCTATGTTTGATTCTACTTTTTTTTTAATGGTATGTTTGAGTCTAACTTTGTCCAACATGAAAATGTCTTCAATGAAGAGAAAATTCAAGCTGTCATTCATCAAACAGATTTTCACCATTAATGTAACGACTTAAGTTTAAGATTTTAGATAGATGACCATCAACATTATCATTGATTAAGGCTGAGTTTCATCCACTTTTCACTTATTGATGTCAATTTATTTCCGTCCTCTTATTTTCATGACTGGTATTGTTTCATTCAAGTGGTCCCTACATCTAGAGTTAAAGTTTGTGACTTAGGGGGTGTTTGGATAAATGCAAAATATAATATCATTAGATTTGAATGATGTAAGATTTCATTATCACATAATAAAATTGTACCATATTATAATATTGTGTCACTTATAGTGTTTGGCAATTTATATACATCTCAATATGCTTTCAAGATTATTTTATACAGCATATACTTGAATATTTCAATATGGAGGTTTTTGCAAGAAATTGAGATATTGTAGAATATCTTTTAAGATACCCAAACAGTTACTTTTTAGGTGTCTAGATTATATTTTAAACTAGAATATAATATAGCAAAAACTTTTAAAATATATACTTTCCAAACACCCCCTCATGTATCAAATTATCTTTTGCAATAAAAGTTTGTATCAAATTATCTTTTGCAGTAAAAGTTTAACTGCCTTATTATAAAATCCAATGGTGATGTTTTAAAGAATTATAAACTATGATTAATACTGATTTAAAAGTGATCTAATGTTTATTTGAACCATGAATTCTAAATAATTTATTCAGAAAAGGTCTAATGCATATTTGAGACCAATAAAACACATTTTAATGGTCCATATATATTATTGCTTTATAAAAAAAATATATAATATATAAAATAGTAAAAAGGGCTATAACTAGCCTCACAACAAATAAAATTGGTCACATTACTTAACCTATGTAACTACTGTGAGAATGCTAAGGAATTTAATAGTGTCTTCTATATCCTAATTTCATATCACAATGCTATCAATTTAACTTATTTCATTTAATCATAAATAATCTTTTTATAAAATGACAAGGTAACTTATTTTGTGCATTGTTTTAGAAGTTGTACAAAAATATTGACTTATGGATTACATCTTGAATAAAAGAGGTTAGCATCAGAGTATAAAAATTTATTATACAAATTAATAATATGTATATATATAATCATTTATTTCAGCCATGGCTCAGCCCTTGAGGGAAGGGTAAGGATTTCAATATTGTAGGCATGCCGTGGGCTCTGAGTACTTTGGCTCAACATAGGCCTAGCCCGCATATATAGGGTAAGGTAAAGGCTTACCCCACGTTTGGCCCATTGACAATCCTCCTACTGGGTTATAAAACCAACATCAAACAAGTGACCAAGAGAGTTGGTCACGAGGTGCTTGATATAAAAGGCACCTAGCATGAAAGAGAAAAATGAATGCCTAGCGGCTGGGGGAACTTGAGATGAGAATCTTAAAGAGGAAGAAATACTGATTGGATAATTACAATCCTTTTCTTCCCCTTTTTTTTGTGTGCATGCTAACAAAGGTTTTGTTGGTCGAAAGTCCAGATGTCCAAGATCCCTTGTGTCTCCCTCACATTTGGCTTTTGTGGAAAGAGCTATCTGACCGTGCCTGAGCATGACCGGTTCGGATCCTTGAGTCTCTAACTTAAATCTCCTGAATTGAAGAAGTAGAACCCACAATGGCCACATTTATATTGGGGTAAAATTTGAGGACAAATGGCATAATGTGGGCATTTTTTTTGGGGGACTTGCATTTTGAGTACTTGAAGACCATTGTGGAGTTCACACTTGGGATGTAATCTCATCGTCAGCATCTTTAACACCCTCAGATTGGGGATTTCTACTGATATTTTACAGGTTGGTGTTTCTTCCATTTAATTTTTATTGTCACCGGAGGCTATCTATTGCTTATGAAAATTGGATGCAATATGTATAGGGCCAGTTTCCCGGCTAAAGGTGCAAGAGTACTTAGAATATGAGAAAAAGAACAAGAAAAATTGATCAGTCATTTCCAACTGTTCCGTCAATGGCTTTGAAGTGGACAAGTAGTTACCTTTAAAAAACAGATTAGTAAGCTGGCAATGTTTTCATTGCAAGTTTAACCAGCTTGATAATGGAGACTAACGGTCTCAGCTTATATTTGGTGGACTCTCCCAGTAGATCTATAGGTCGTGCTAAGGAAATTCTAGAAAGCTCTCGAGGTTCACGATTTCATTAGTCATTTTTCCTCCCTTTCTTTCTACATAGCAGGAGTGTCAGGTAAGAGTGATAAGTTAAACTTAAAGACTAAGGATCGATCTCTGATTATATTTGTGATAATAAGGGGCTAACATCACTCAACCTCAAGTGTGTTGGCCGCTTTAGCTTTGATTTAGTGTCCTTAGTTAGCATGAAATTAAATTTAGGAAAACCCCTTTTTATTGAAAATTTGTACTTTCTTGCATTAGCCCTCCAAAAAAGAAATCAGAAAAAAAAACCCCTTTATGTTACGAGGAAATTTATTAACCTTCTACCAAACCAAAGCAAATTTCTTGGTTCCATCCATGATTGAGAATATTTGTTTGCACATAATACGTATAAATCAGACATATTGGGACTCATGCCTAAGTGGTTGCAAGTGAAGAAAAACGAGTCTCAAATAACCTTTCCATCTATGGAAATAGAATCAAGAAAGAACGTGAATACTGAATCTTTCCTCTTTCGTCTCTCTTGCTACCTTCAATAATAAGTTTATTTAACCGTGAATTCCTATGTATTCATCACCTATATATTTTATGTAAACAGAAAGGATCATTAGAAAAATGAGACTGGATATGATGTTTTAGACTTGTTTTTAATTATGCCAAAGTTTTCTTTTAGATGGACCGGAATTTATTAGAGCCATGGGTTTTATCCCTGTGGACATGGATACCGATGTCTAATTGTATGGAAACATAGTAAGTGAAATTCTCACAACTACATCAACATATAATCATTTGACGAGGGCAGTTCCATCTCCTAACCCTCACCATAGGCCATTTGTTTGAAACCCTTCTTGGAAATTTTCCTGCATCGTCGAGTCCTTTTTTCTTTTCCGGAAATGTCTTTTAAAAAAACCATCCTAATAAGATCCCGAACTACGTCTAGAATTATAGTAATGTGGATGACTCATGCCCTGACTTGTAATGTTTTGAATTCGACCACCACGGCTATAGGATGTTTACCCAAGATATTAAAGCATGGCTTCTTGTCTTATGGTGGGCCATTTTAAGAGCCAAGAATGACTCTATTTAAAAGGGTCGCCTGTAAACTTCACTACAAGAATTTACAGTTTTCCCGGCATTTTTTCCCAGCACAATATTTAAATGCCAGGGAAAGTATGCTTTTGGCCGGCGAAATAAGCTTTTTCGCTGGAAAAAGTTATAGTTTTCCCGGCATTATTTTTTCACCGGCAAAGGCTTGATTATTCCCGGCGAATGGATTATTTCACCGGTAAAGGTTAAATTTTCACCGGCGATTAATTTTTTTTGCCGGCAAATATTATATTTATGGCGGTGTTCTCCCTAGATCGCCGGCAAATTTCACCCGCCAAATTTTTCCGCCAACTTTAATTTTAGATTGGCGCCTTTAAGTTTTACTGGCGAATTATTTGTGCCAGGAAAAATTTTTTTAAATATTTTATTTTAATTAATAAATTTTTGTCGTCATTTCCTGGCCGTCTATTTATTAAAATTACTATCTAACACCAGCGAAAGAGAGTGAGAGAGACAGAGAGAGAGACACCAGCGAGAGAGAAAGCGAGAGAGAGAGAGATCAGATAGAGTGAGAAAGAGTGAGAGAGAGCGGACAAGGGCCAAGTAGGGTTTCTTCATCGTCGTCTTCCACTTGCATCAATCTCAAGAACAAGGGCTAGGTAGGGTTTCTTTTGCTGATTTCCTGATTTCATCCCATCACCGTATTTTTTTCCCGATTTCATCTCTGTTTGGTTTTGTGCATTTTTTCTTTTGCTGGGCTGAGAGATGGAGAGGCAGTTCGATCGGTTGCTTTGTCGTAAGAATGGATGGTCTTATGGGGTTATGTGGCTAGTAAAATCGAGTGATCCCCTTTAAGATTTAGCTTATGTTTTGGTTTGGTTGAAGTCTTCAATCTTTGGGTTGTGCAACAACCGATTTAATCGACTCGTCAACATGCTCAATCGAACGCCCAAGTCCAACATCCAGGGACCCAATTTGGTAGAAAGATACAGAGAAAGGGAAATCATCATCTAAACACAAGGAGAGGGTAGGCAAAAATCAAGAGGACCCATTTGTGTTTTGGTTTGGTCTCTGTGCTCTTGCATCTATTTGTTGATTGGGTATTTTGTTTAGTTTTGTCTTGGGTGTGTTTGGATGGAACTGATTGCAAGTAAAATAGAATGATTTGGTGTTTGGGGCAGTTTGTCTTATGGTGTTTGAGGCAGTTTGAGCTTCAAAAAACAACGAAAATGTTGTTTCGGACAGATTTGCTTTCTTTGTCTTATGTACATTGGCTCTATCTGTTATTGTCATGTTCTTCTTTAATTTATGTTTTGTTTATTTTAATTTCAATAAACTACACTTTTCACTGCAGAGAAAATCTCTCTCTTGTCCTGCCCTTTCTAAAACATCTCTCTGTGGAAGAAACATCTCTGCTTCTCTTCAGTTCCTTTATCAGGTAAAATCCCTACCTTAGTTTAAAATTCAATTAGGTTGCATGAAGGAATACAACAGTAACATATAATATTATTTGTTATTTTCTTTATGAGAAACTAATTACAGAATCCATCTTAGCTTTTCATTGAACTCAATTTGATGTCTGTATTAATTTTTGAGTGAAAATTTGTTGTCTTGAATGATGATAGTTGTGATGAATTGTAAAAAGACCTTTGGAACATGTTATACAAACACTTCTGAAAATGTTGAAGATCTTCCCAGGTGGATTCGTCAGGCTACATTACCTTTAATCGATCATGTAACTCTGTCAAAACCTAATCCATTTCTTGGGGTGCCCTGTCCACTTGGATTCTGCTGTGCTCGTTAATTACATGGGCTAGTGACTTTAAAACTAGTTATTGTATCCCAAGTGTGATATTGGTTTTCCTATCTATAATGTTGTGATTGATATTAGCTTAAATCGTATTACTTTCTTGAATTAAAAATAGTTGGTTTGTCTGATTCATATTGAAAATGGATGTGTACTGTTCAATTGATATGAACTCATTAGCAAGCAGACCTTCTGATCCATTTTCAAAAGCTATGTATAGGTGTCAGTGATCCATTTTTGAGGTGACTTGCAAGAATGAAAGAGAGAATCTCTTCTGGATTCTTCTAGTATATATGAGGAGACAAAGTTAGTGTTTGGCTAACACATACAGTCAGGGTCCAATGCATATAGAAATTGGAGACGGCAGCTATCAAAACAATGACACATGAGGTGAAGGAAGAATAAATACACTCAGTATTCTCTTGTCGATAAATTTCAAGAAAGCCTATGAAGGAAGAATAAATACACTCAGCTTCTTTTCAATTGCTCTTCATTGCCCCTGAATTCTGGGACTGAGTTCATGCCTACTATAACTATTTTGGTTGACCATACGTGGCAACCATGTTGGTTCAAAGGCATATAGTCCATTGCGGCAATCCATAAAGGGCAGTCATGTTGGTTCTCTTGTTCATACCCTATATGCCTGATCCAAATACAATTTTTGGACATGGACGTACTCTTGAAATCTTGGCAGCCAGAAAGGTGTTCTTTGTGACTCCTTTCAGTTGGCTTGGCTCTAGGATATCCTAAGGGCCCCAATAAGAAATGCTTGGCTAAATGGTGGGGCCTAGTTCATCAAAATGGTGGACTAATGAAGCATATGAACTAAAGGCTGCAGGAATGCAACTATTCAGAATTCCATGTTCAATCCCATACAGTGTCCGTATATGAGAATGCAGACATGGATCTTGTTCCTTTTTTTTTTCGCAAATTCTTCACCACCATGATCATGGCATACCTCTGCGAGTTCAAACAAAAGCTTTGGTGGCATGGGACTGAATCACATGCGCAAGTCAAAGAGAGTACAAGAACTAACATCATGTCTGAATAGAATTGTTTCCCAAACACGGACATAGCCGAGCAGAAATTAAAAAAAAAAGGCCATATTCTGGAGGATATTCAGCCAAGCGGATTCAAAGGCTTCCCTGATATTTCAACCAGAATTTTTAATTGAAGGAGTGAGGCCCAGTTTGCTAGGACAAAGGTCTGATTAAGCGCATAAGTTCAAAAATTGCATGGAATTTTCAGTTTGAGGTCCATGCCCGATCAAAAGTAGTCTCCAGACATGGACATGCAGAACTAAAGTTTATGCTATTTTGTGTAGAATTCTTGGGCCAGTCACCAACCTGACACGAAGTTCTCATATGCCACTCATAAGACGGTGATCGAGTACAAGGTAGAAAAAGCATTGGGGGACAATACTGTTCCAGTCCTTATAGGGCCTTTTTCATACTTGTTGATGTCAAAACTTGCAAGGGGTGTCACAAAAAAGCAGTTGGTCTCTTGGTTCTGGTGCACACATTCTGCAACAATGGGCTATAAAAGCTCTTGTTAGTATTGCATCAACTTGGCCTAATGCTATTGCAAAAGAGGGTGGTGTCGTTGAGCTATCCAAAGTGATCTTGCAAATTGACCCTCCTTTTCCATATGCTTTATGGAAGTCTGTTGCATCTGTTTTATCAAGTATTCTGCAATTTAGCTCTGAATTTTGTTTAGAGGTGCCAGTAGCTGTTTTGGTGAGGTTACTTCATTCTGGCACAGAAAGTACAATTATTGGTGCGTTAAATGTGCTGCTTATGTTGGAAAGTGAAGGCAGAGAAGAAGAGAAAGAAATAAATAAAGAAGCAAGAAGATGAAGAAAAATCGAAGGAGAAACTGAAGATGAATGCAGTGTTGGGGATCCAACGTTGCTGATAAACAATGCCAGCAGAGTCAAGGTGAACCAGAGGAGAAGAATGGAAAAAAAGGAAGGAAGAGAGCAGGAAAGCAAGGGAAAGAAACAGAAGAAGAAGGGGGAAGACGAGAGGAAAGGTGAGATATCGATGAAGATGGTGAGGATGACTGAAATGAGGATTAGGGGATGGGTTCTGTTTGGATGAGAGGAAACCAGGAAGGAAGGAGGGAAAAGGAAAATAGAAAAAGAAGAAAGGAAGGGGAGCTTGCCGAGATGAAGCAGGGGTGAAAGAGTTGGGTCTGCACCGGTGGAGGAGATGCTATGTAGAGAGGGGGTTTGACCGTGAGGATGGGAGAGGAATGGCAGTGTAGCACAATGGCGATTTTGTAACAGTCATATTTGGAGATGGGTGGAGGACCACTTGGTCATGACAGAAACTGGAGGAATTGCAGAGTGACAAGATAGAAAAAGAAAAAGAAAGAAAGAAACAAGGAAAGGTTGGGTACAAGTACATGGGGAAGAAAGAAAATAAGAGCGGAGAAAAAGAGAAGAAGCAAGGAAGAAACAAAAAGGAAGTGCATGAGGAGGAGAAGTAGATGGGCTGACTGTTGACCCCAAGTTGGACTTGGCTGCAGAGGAGATAGAACAGGAAGAAAGAGAGAAGAAAGCGAAAGCAAAGAAGAGAACGATGGAGATGAAGAGAGAAGGAAGCAGGAAACAAGAGAAAACAGAGAAGGAAGAGAAACACAATGACGAGGTCTGGGTTACCTCGGTTTGGATCTGAGCATAGAAGAAGAAAAATAGAATGCAAGAAGAAGGGAATAAGAAGGATAAGGAGAGGAGCTGGGCTCAGGTTGCACGGGGAAAAAGGAAAGCAGAGGAAGAAGAGAAGTGATAGGGAAATCATGATGAAGACGACGAATATGATGACTGGGTTGCAATGGAGGAAAGGAAGAAGAGAAATAGGAAGAAGAAGAGACAGATGAAACAGAACACAAAGAGGAAGGAGAGAAAGAGGAAACAGCAAGGGGAAGAAGAAAGTCGAAACGAAGGTGGGTTCTCCGAGCTCGACAAGAGGATGCAGTGGTTTCCTGCTAGGTTCTGTTTGTTTCAAGGGAAAGGAGCGTGGGTTGACTCTGATGTTGGGTTTCGCTTACGTTAATAGTGAGTTCATGAGAGAATTGTCGAGTTGCAGTAGAGAAGAAATCAGAGGAGATGGAGAAGGCAATGCAGTGGGCTCGGCTACAAATGGAATCGGGGTGGGTTGGTTTCATGCTGGCGGGATGGGTTCAGGTGTTCCGATGCATGAGGTGGGTTGATGCATATAGTGGCCCAGGTGTGATGGTGAGTCCTGTCATGATGAAAGGCCAGGCAAAAGAAAATATGGCAACCAAACTAACCATTAAAATAGTAAACATGAAAAGAGGATGTGCAAAGGCATGGAAGGCTTACCTTAAAGAAGATCACTTTAGGTGGAAGAGAAGATTCGTATGATTTTCTAAAATTAAGATTTTCTACTAGTATTTTCAAAATACAAAAATTTAAGGTGCTTGGATGCTTTTCTTATTATGTAGTTATGGTGAGTGAATTTTTCTTTGTTTCATAAAAGGTTGATATGGGTGGTGAGATTACTTTCATTTTGTCCTAATGCTATATGATAAAAACAAACTCTACTTTCATGTAATTTGTCAGCTACATTTTTATGAAAAATACATGTAACTTTATAGAGCTAGAACCCAGTCGACTCTGCTAATACTTTATAGGCTAGGCGAGCCTAAATTAACTACACTAGGTTGCTTTCTAAGTTAAGCCATGTTGGTGAGCTTATTGAACTATGCAAGAAAAGGGACTTGGACCAACAAATCTATTGGAATATTTCTAGTTTCAATTTTTATTGGGAAAGTAATGAATTTTAGTAGGACTGAACATATTTGTTTCCTTATGAATTGGAATAATTCCAATTTTCTTTCATATTAAATGTGTATTACCAGTTTATACATCTGTATTGGTGTGTTCCTAACTATTTCTATTTTTTTTAATTTATTAGTTTCTGTTTACCCTTCATATATATCATCAAAGAAATCATAGCATTGCTTTTTTTTTTTCTCTTTTATGCAGATTGAATGATAAGTGAAGAAAATTTTGTGCTTAAAGAGTTCATCAGCCAACATGAAGGCCAAGTATTCAGAGTAATAGACTGCTATATATTGAAATGGGATGCAGGAAGTTCTTTTAAACAGTGGTGCAAATCGATGTTGGAATGATGCAACAATAAAATGATCACATAGATATGTAAACTTCCATTGATATTTGAATGTTGGTATGGAGTAGAATGTTAACATGGGTTTTAATTTTGTGATGGTAAAGTGCTTTGAATGTTGAAAGGATGTTTGAATATTAATATGTAGTTGAATGAATTTTCATGTTTTATCTTTTGATGGTTTTGGAATGGAAATGAAAGTTGGTTGTGTAATAAATTTGGTTTTGGATAATGTAATTAGCTGTTATAATTTAATCATATGACAAAGGTTGAAAGTTGTAATGAACTAGGGAAAGGAAACTAAAAATTAAACAAATAAAAAAAATAAAATAATATTCATTGCCGGCGATTTTGTGCCGCAAAAAATATTTAACTTACATTAAAAATTTTGAAAAAATGATCTTTTAAATGTTTTACAGGCGCTAGATAACGCCGGCAAAAAATTTGAAGAATAATCTTCTAAATGTTTTATCGGCATCATAAAACGCAGGCAAAAATTTTTAAAAAGGAATTTTTTTCGAAAATCTAATTTTTTTACCGGTGTTAAAATACGCCGGCAAAGGTTGTCTTTTTTTGTTGGCAATATATAAGTTTTACCGGCGCAACCATTTTAGCGCCGAAAAGTAGTTTTTCTGGCAAACTTTTCCCGGCGACTTGCCGGCGGGCAAGAAATCGCCGGAAAAGAATTTTGCCGGTGTTTTGTAGACATTTACCGGCGATTATTTGGCGTAGGCAAAGGTGAAAAATCTTGTAGTGAACCCACATTAAAACTATATCAAGAGCTAAATGCATTTCCCGGTTTGGCCCCTTCAGTTTTGACCTCAATTTTTCAATTCACTGGATCCTTGTACCAACCTTTTATTATATATTATAAAAGAAGTTCTCTAATTCCATTTGTATTGCTACATTTTAATCTTATCACTCATTGGACGCCACGCCAACCTATAATTATATATTATAGTGAAAGCTTTTCAATTAATGTTTAACTATTTCTATCAATTTTAACAAATATGAAATGCATCAATCTCAATCAAGATAAAGAACAACAATTTTTTGAAAGTGTGATTGCCCACTTAATGATCCTCATGATTTCCAAATAAATAAAACTGAAATTAACAATAGATTTAAAGAAATTGGTTTTTTGCTTTGTTGTTATCATTAGGTTACTAGTTTTGTTTTCTTCCCTCTGTTATTTGTTTTGATGGTTTTTTGTTTCTTCTTTGGCGTTGTAAGCTTATCGGTATAGATCTCTTATATTGCCAGCTCTCTTCAATGAATTTAATCATTATAAAAAGATCTCAATCCTTTTCCACGCGAAAAGACTCTCATTTTGAAATTAAGCACTTTTCTACAAGGCAGTATAGACCTCTTCTAGTGTTTCATCTTTATCTGGTATTATGAAAGGATTATGCGATGGCAACTACTGGCAGGTAGGCATTGGAAAAACAATCAATTCATGGTTGACCAATTGATTTGACTCCCCTCCAATAACATTCCCAGTGCCTGAGATCTTTGCTCTAATTTCTGGATCCTTACATTTCATCCCCCTGGTACTATCTAGAAGATCCCTACCCTAAATATGTTTTTAGCAAAAATTAAATTATATGATAGCTAATTAATCTCATTTAAAGCTTAAGCGGTCCGAATTATTGTTAAAATCGTGTGTGAAAAGTTTCGTCAGATTTTGAGCTCGTTTGAGCATAGTAGGAACGTAGTTTGTAATTTTGAGAAATTTAGGAGCACTTTTTGTTAATTTTCAATTCCTGAGATTTTAGACTTATTGGGCAGATAACCTTATGTCATTAACTTTATTATCCTTCTACGTCGACATCAACCGGACCCTTTAAGACCACCCAAAATCCTACCTAAGTTAACCTAAGGACTTATTTGAAAATTTTCAAAACCCATCCCCTTTATAAACCATCGACCCCATGTCCCTTTTCTCCCTCTCTCTCTTCTCTTCTTCCCTTGTCTCTTTTTTTCTTTCCAATTTCTTCCTCTCCACTCCCCAGCTAGTGAGGCCACTACAGCCCCTTCAACTTCCATCCAATTTCTTCTTCCTTTCACTTCTGCCAACCCAAGGAGACATCTCTCAGTCAGTCAAACACCCACTTTGTCCCCTCAATAGTAGAAGAGTCCTAAAGACTTTCTTTTATTCTTGCATTTTCCAGAGTGCTCCTCGCCATTGCCTCTTTGAAGACCCATCTAGAAACTGACTTCATGCATGGAAATCAATGGGGTCACGTCTCCCACTTGGGAACCACACTTCTCCACCGACCATAGTTCCGCTCCACTATAAATATGGGTGTTGGGTTATTTGTTGGAAAACACACACACGAGTCAGTTAAGTACAAGTGTGAGAGACACACAAACACAAGTGAAGTAAGAGTGGAGTGTGTAGTGAAGACTAGTGAAGTGAAGTATAGTGAGTGAGGGTCCTGTTGTGATTTTCTGAACATCACACGTTGTGCGCATCTACGGAATCACAAGATCAAACACGAACAAGCCACATACAAGAAGAGACACGAGATTTACGTGGTACACCCAAATAGGGCTACATCCACGGGCACAGGAGGACGAACATCTTCACTATAACAAGTAAAGCATACAAGAGATTCCCACACTCTCACATCATCTCTCCTACGTGGTGTGGGAGCACCACGGGCAACTGCTGCTGCCGCAAGGTCTAGGGTTACAGACTATACATATATATATAATCTCCGCTTTCTTGGCCACCAAGAAAGCCCCGGTACAATTCCAAAATACCCTTGACCTTAAACCAGTCCCTGGCTAACCCAGTGGACTCATCCGGCTAAACCGGAATACAAGACATAAACCCAACAATCTCCACCTTGGCTTGAATTCCGTACAACTCGAGCTACTAGGAGATAAAACCGGTAATGTCTTCACGTACCCTGCTGAATGGCACGTCACTGCACCAGGGATGTAGTCTTCTTCAACACTTTGACATGTTGAACCAGCACATGAACTTTGAACCAGCACATGAACTTTGAGCAAAGTTCATCTCGTCAAACTCCACCTCGAACTAAAAGCTCGAAACCATTGACGAATCTGAGTGATATCTGAATCACTCACCATCCTGCCCCATCTTCAACATCACTGTGAAGGTCCAATCACCACAAGCATGCAAGCAAAACAGATCGGGAATACAAGTCCAGATGACTCCAGTGCAGAACAACCTCTGCCTCCGAACAGTCAAAAAACACCATTTGACCGAGCCTCCGATCAATCAATCAAACAAATGTTTGACAACTGCTGACACATCAGCCCCTCCTTGCTGCTTTTCCGGCTTGGCTCTGGCAAGATGAATAACATCACATGCGATCATGTGAACCCCAAACGAACAACTTCGTTTGAATCAGCAAACCCTTTGCAACTAGGTCGGCGACTCCTATTATTGGCTTTGCAACAACAACTAGGTTGAGTAAACCCGATTCTAGCCTCAATCCACATCTGTTCAGATCTCCTCTAGATTTCTACATCAAGTTATAGATCTCGTCACCACGAGCACGCTGGAAGAAACGGATCTAAAATCCAACTCAGGATGGCTCCGATAACGTAGAAACAAGTTTCTACACTCCAATAGGTCAAACCTCCTCCTTGACTGTCAAACAACCAATCAACCTCTTCCATTGCGTAGATCTGCTCGAAATGAGTCCGTAGGAGCAAACGGATCTCCGATCGGACATCGGACGATCAAGATATCGCAGAAACAATTTCAGCCGCAAATTTGGTCAAATCTGCCTTTGACCGTGCTGACGTCACTGCTGACGTCAGGTCTGCTGTACTGCTGCACTGGGCTGAGCTGCGGACGCGGGTCAGGTCTTACCCGACTCGAACTAGCTGATCTGCTGGATTAAACTGTCCGCTGGGCTAGACTCTGCGCACACGGGTCAGGTCGGACCCGACCCGAACTAGCTCGGAACTGCTGGATGCACTGCTGGGTTGGGCTTCTAGTACACAGACCAAGTCGATCCGACCCGACCCGGCCTGAACCTACTGCTGGACTCTGCTGCACCACTGGTTGGGTCTGACCCAACCCGAAACCCGGACCGACCTGTGTTGTTCTGTTGGGCTTATGCTGCACGGCGGGTCCGGTCAAATGGACCCGACCCGAGACCTGTAACCGACCTGGGATCTGGCTGCCTGGGCTTGCTCCACGGCGGGTCAGGTCAAACTGACCTGACCCGAACCCAAAACGCCCAGAAGATCGTCTCCTTCTTCAAACGCTGGGTCTGCAGCCTAGTTGCAGACTGCAAGTGCAGCGGTCGGCCTCGGCTACAGCGGAGGTGGTTGGCAGCGGCGGTCGGCTGCGATGTCACCGGAACGACGATCCCGGCGACTGGAGACGGCAACGGCAACGGCGATTGGGGGCTGGCAGCGGCGATGCAGCGGCAGCGGTTGCAAGCGATCGTCTTCTCCGGCAGCGGCAAGAGCAGCAGCGACCTCTGCTCTTCCTCTTCTTCATCGAGAATTCCGGCGAAGGCGACGGAGACGGCAAGAATCCCGGCGAAAATCCCGGTGAGTTCGAACAGCAGTTTTTTTTTCTTTTTTGTTCTTCCGTTCTTCGCAGCAATGATCAGGACCGAGGAATTCTCTGCACAGCGATCAAATCTCTGCTTCCGGTTCTGCAACGATTTTTTTCCTTTTTTTTTTTTTTCTCAAATCTGGTCCATCGTCTCCGATGATCAGGCAAACCTGATCTGTGGCTGCAACAAGGCGAAGACAATCTTCTCCCTTTCTCCTGCAAGAACACTTGCAGAAAAATCCAGATCCTCTGTTTCACTGTTTTCCGATCCAAACTCAAAAAGATCTGATCCCAACAGCAGCGGTCAACTCCAAGATCTGAACGAAACATGTGAATCTTTTTCCTCCGATCCCAGCGAGACCGGAGAACCCAATCTTGTCTTCTTCTTCTCCGATTGGAAACTCTAATCCGTGGCCAAACCAAAGATCACGAACCTGATCTTAGTTAATCTTCATGCGCACAACCTCCAAGCCACTGAGCGATCTCCACCTTGCTCAGAAACCCGAGGAACACCAACCTCGGCTCTGATACCAATTGTTGGGGCTCTGATACCAATTGCTGTGATTTTCTAAACATCACACATTGTGCGCATCCACGGAATCACAAGATCAAACACGAACAAGCCACACACAAGAAGAGACACGAGATTTACGTGGTTCACCCAAATAGGGCTACATCCACGGGCACAGGAGGACGAACATCTTCACTATAACAAGTAAAGCATACAAGAGATTCTCACACTCTCACATCATCTCTCCTACGTGGTGTGGGAGCACCACGGGCAACTGCCGCTGCCGCAAGGTCTAGGGTTACAGACTATACATATATATATAATCTCCGCTTTCTTGGCCACCAAGAAAGCCCCGGTACAATTACCAAAATACCCTTGACTTTAAACCAGTCCCTGACTAACCCAGTGGACTCATCCGGCTAAACCGGAATACAAGACATAAACCCAACAGGTCCTTTGAAGAGAGTGAGTGCTTTGAGTGAAAGTGCAGTGTGCCTTCTCTTGTAAGAAGTGTGAGAGCTAATGTATCATTGTGTAATTTGTATGTGACTAAAAGCCTTGTAGTGGTGTATTAGTCGATATTGCTTGTAAGCACTGTAATAATATAATTTATATAGTACGTTCTTCTTGTTCTCTTTATAATTTGCATTTGTAAAATTTGTAATTAGAAATTATAACTAAGTGGGTATTAGTGCCATCTTCCAACACTCTTGAGCTTTCCCTCCATTCAAACAACCATAGGTAAGCCTTTGAACTCCCTCTAGCCAGGTCATTTGGATTTTTGGCCTGGGAAGAAGTATAGTTTGCGCAGTAGTAGCCCTTCTCTTTGGTTTATGCAAGTCGTTTGGAGTGGGTTTGAGTTTTTTCATCGTTTGAGCTTCATGCCTTCGTCTATGAGGTAGGCCTTACCATTTTCACTGCTTTCTTCATCAAGGCAAGTAGATATGCATGATACATTGATGATATGCATTATTTTACTTTATTCTAGCATCTTCATTGTCATGTGGTCTTTGTCTTGCTAATTTGATGTAAAAATAGTTCATAAATGCTAGAATTAGGTTATGGATGGAGGAGGTGGTGGTCATTGGCTTGCATGCCATTTGAGGGGCTAGGCCCATTGTATTGATTGTTATAGATTTGGGCTGAAGAGGGATGAATATCACAACATCAAAATCAATACAAAACGACGGCTCTAGGCCGTCGTTTTTCTATGGACAACAGCTGTCGTAAATTTTGAAGTTGTTCTTTTACAAAACAACAGCCCTATGGTAGTCGTTTTTTGAAAAACAGCAGACCTTAAACAAATTTCCCGAAAGCCTTAGGTCGTTGTTTTTTGAAAAAAGATGTGCTGAAAAATGACAGGCGGCCCATAGCTGTCATTTTTCATGAAATTTGAGGTAGTGAATTTCCTATTCTGAACATAGTAGAACCCAGATATTTGGAGTTCTGTAGCTTCTCGATTTGTTGTTCATCTTTCAATATTAGTGAAAGGTTTCTTTCAATAGTTGGAGCTCAGCTTCTCTCGAATAGTGCTTATGGAGCCTCACAAGTAATATAAACTTCTATTCTTATGATCTAAACCCATAAGCTGGAGCCCATTGGATGTCATTAATCCACCATTTGGGCCGCATAATGAAGAATATTGTAAAAGTTGGATATGTTGACAAGGATGGAGGAGTTCAGATTTGATTAGGAGTAAGATTATTATTTTAGAATTTATAATGTCAAGTTCTCTATTCCGAATAAGATTATGATTAAACTAGGTTAGAGTTATAATGTGATTGGGCTTCTTACTTTATGTTAATGAGCTTTATTCCATTCTATAAATAACTATTGGCTATTCTCACTAATAACAGCAGTGAAGAATTTGGAAAGATATAGTCCTTAAACTTCCTCATGATCGCCCTTCATCTTCAACCTCCAGTCCAATTGAATCAAGGCTAGAGATGTGTTGTAGGGTTTCTGAAAAGAGGTTTTAGAATAATATTGTTATTCATGTCATGGAACCTAGTCTTGTTATTATTCATTATTTTTTCAGTAGAACTTTTCATTGTTCTCACTTTAATTTCTTCATCTTCTTCTCCATTGGTTTAAAAGCGAGATCTCAACAAATTTAGGATTTTATTTCAATAGATTTGCAAGTATGGTATGCGGAATCTAGCTGATTTCTACTGGTTTGACCGTATACATTTCTGCTGTGAGGAATTTTGGGGCTGGATTCATGAGTTGCCTGAAATGGCTTCCTTGATCGCGTCAACTGGATGCAACACTGAATCAATTCAATAGAATATGATGACATATACAATAGTTAAGACGTTTTTGTAGTCAATGCACAAATAGCAGACTAATATTTTATCAGGAATCAGATAATAGTGAGACACCTTTGAAAGGACCATCTTTGGAGGGGTCATTAATTAGGAATTTCATTTTATATGCCTTTTCTCTTTTTGGTTCGCGTTTCCGATCTACTTGTGATTTCAGATCAATACTCTCTGCTGCTAGATGGAAGGCAAAGGTCCAGCAATTTGCGTCGATCTGGGCACAGCATATTCTATGTGTGGGTGTTTGGCTTACAGAGCACCAAAGGATAGAGATAATAACTAATGATCAAGATAACCGTTTGACCCCTTCATGTGTTGCATTATAGGATTATATATTGGAAACAATGCCCTTTAATTATCCTATATAGTAAATTCAAGGGTCTATGTTATGAATTATTCTTTTGCTCCTCTCTTTTGTAGATTTTATTTTATTTATTATGTAATTATTTTATATATTTCTAATTAACATGCTCATATGTAACTTCATTTCTTCTTATATCTACCCCATGGCCGTATACTTTCTCTAATTATCTACAACAAACCTGATTCAAGTACGAATTGTAAAATAATATGTTTGTAACCATATTAGGGCTTTCATGATTATGATGAAAATCGAAATGAGGGTTCCTTGACAATAACAAAATTTTATAGGCTCATTTAACTTATTTAATCCTTAAAACATTTGGTCTTAAAAGTTCTATTTTAATTACAACTGTGTAATGAATTATGTATATATATATACATTTACAATTCATTTTAATATGTAAAAGTAGTTAATTTAAAATCGTAATTATTTATTTAACAAGGCCGACATTGGACGTAGGCCCTGTAATGCATCTTATTACTCAAAAGTATATTTAGGCCATTCAACTAGGGCCCAAAGAATTCGAAAGCAATACCGAAGAGAGAAAAAATTGTAATAACAATAGGAACAAGCATATTAATTGATTAATGGAGTCTTCCAAGCATGAGCATTTTTTTTATAAATTAATTCACTATTCATACCATGAACAATTCAAGTTTACCATTCTTTCATATGTTTTATTTTTCACCATATGTTATATAATTCAAAAATTCTCTTTAATTTTTTTATTTTACTTATTTTGATTTATATATTTGGTTTTTTGAGTTCAATCTTAATTGTGATTGTTTTATGAATTATATGATAATATTTATTTATAATTTTTTTAAATATTTATAAGTACTTTTATTAAAAAATTTTAATTATTTTACGCAGGCCTATTGGCAAAGATTGGACTTAGGAATATTAGCCTAAATTCGTATGATGTGGGCTCTACTTTCAACATCAAGTTGCACCTAGGGTTATTCACTAAAGCAAATGATTTTTTTTTTTTTTTGGTTTTGGGTGTGTTTGCACAATTGAATATACCATTTCAATAGGATTGATCAATATGCATCTTGAGAAGGGTTGTCCATGAGTCACTCTAACGTGAGCTTCCAATGAACTTATTTTATTTCCACTATTATTTTCAAAATAATATATTTTTATATATTTTCCTTCTTTTGTCTTGTCTTGGGCATGGGCCCGGTGTTGCTAGTTTAAAAGTTAAGAGGTTGCTAGTTCAAATCCCCTGATCTATATAATTTTTAGATTTTAACAAATGTTGAAAATTGAAAGCCAATTTTCCTTACCCTATTTTTCACTGCAACAAATTGTATATTTGCTGACTACATTTGCCGAGGTAATCTAAATACATCGTAATAAAGATGTTTAGCCAACCTATGAAGGATTACTTGATGCTAACTTACACGTGTTGGAATATTTCATCGGTAGATAGAATGGCGCCATCTGGGCTATGGGGCGGGGAAATTTTCTTTGACATGAATTGCCTTTTTGCCGATGCATTACAGGGTTGGGAAATAATTTAAGTAAAGATTACACATTAAAGACGTCAGGGATTAGAAAAACCTGTTTGCGGACGTCGAGGATACGTGGGAGAATGGTTCTCAACGTTAATAGCAGACACTTGACATGCGCGTCGGACAATTTATTGTAACAAAACCATCAGCCAGCAAACCCATTCGCTATCTCTTCTCAATCTCTACCCTTTGTTTCTCCTCACCTGCCTCAATCACAATAAACTCGTCTCCACCATCATCCATCAATCTACCCATCTCCACCATTCACCACTGCAACCTTTCCCTTCCCACAAACCAAGCTTGCCCTTCCCAGACTTGAAAGAAACCCATCTCCAACATCATCCATCCGAAATCCTCTCCACTCCATTCCGATGCCATCACCCTCTATCCCATCCACACACACAAAAACCAAATCCCACGCCCCAATCGACATTGCTAAAACCCCAACCCAGCCAATTCCCTAACTGATTTCTGTCACCAACCCCTAAACTTCCCTTTCTGATTTCTGTCATGAAGCCCTAAACTCAGTAGAAAGAAAAAAAAAAGTAGAAGAAGACAAAGAAGAGTGCAACAGCAGAGAGGAAGTAGACTGAGAACAGAAACATACCTGGAGGAGATCAACGAGTCGACACCATCGTAGGACGACATCTTCTTCTTCCTCTTTCTGTTGCTCTAGTGGATTCTATCTCTCTCTCTCTTTCTCCATCTCTATGTTTGGATGTTTTGATTATTGGGTTTTACATGCTTTTTCTAGGGCCTTGGAAGCAGGTTTCTGAATGAGGATAGGGATTCGGTGCACGCTTGGCCTGTTGTGATATCTGTTTTCTTAACCGCCTTCATAGGTGCTGTTTGTAAATTGGGTCGATTGAATTAGTAGTTTAGATGTTTTGTTTTGTTTTGTTTTGATTGATCATTGTTGCTCAATTCCACAGCAGATAGTGAGATAAAGCATCTAAATATTTTCCACATAGCACCTGTGTGGAAAATCCGGCCACCCATATATATTGAAATCTTCATCCGGAAAAGAAGAAAGAAATGCCTACCCTAGCCATTTGGAGAAGAGAGAAATACCACTAGGGAAAGAAGAAAGAAGGTAGCAGTGACTCCCGCATTCTCAGGCTCCTCTGTTTCCATTCTCATTTCCATCACTCTCTCTCTCTCTCTCTTCACATGTCCCTCTATCAAGGTTTGTATTTGCATTAAGCTAAAAAGTTTGCAGAGGAATCAGTGGAAGGAAATTATCGGTTTGATTAGAATATTGACAACAAAATAGAGCAGTATCTCTGCTAGTTCTGTTGGCAGCCAAAGATTACTTTTACCAAATCTTGTCTTTCATTTTTGCATATCCCATTAGAGCCAAAGCTAATTTATTTCTTTCATCCAAAAACCCAGTGCTTAAAACTCTCAACTGTTGATGTTAGAATCCATATTTACAAACAGCAAATACCCCCATTAGAAGTGTATGATTTTTTAGAGTACTTGGAGATTTTGTGTGTTTTTATTAAAAAAATATATGGATTTAAAAAATATGGTTTTTAAAGCAAATACCCTCTGCTCTGGTTGGAATCGAGGGACGATATATTTCATTAAAAAGGGTTCAAGGGAATGAAAGTCTTGTTACGTTTCAGATTGATGCATCTATGGATTTATCTCTACAGGTAAGGAACAAAATAGCTTACAAATTTGGCTGCATCTGAAACCTGTGGTATTACGGACTGATTTTAATTTGTTAATGCAGGAAAAGACAAAGCCGATATTTCCGATCCGTGAGAACTTTTTCGTGATTAATCAGTTTGTTAAGTCAAGATCACATTTCAAGAATTGCTTGGTCAATCATTCCTTTGCAGCAGCTATAAGAGCTCTCCTTTTAATAGGTGTTTCTGTGTTCTGAACATAGTCGTTGATTTTGTGCTTGTCCCTGTTCCTTTTGGGCCAAGAAATGAGGCATTCTAGCATTCTGGTCATCTCCTTTTTTCCATTTCAGAAAAGATGCAATGGAAAAGCCAAAAAAATTTTTAAGTATTTAAATATAAAAAGAAAAGGGAAACTAGTATAATTCTAAAATGACACTGGAAGTGCAATATAAATTACATGATACAGATGACCCTCAAAATTGTAACCCATTTTCCCTTCCAAAACAGTCATTAAGTCTTGGGGGTTTAGAGGTAATTTTCATTTTTTTCTTTTTTTTTTTGGTTGGTGGGAGGGACAAGTGAAAAGTAAGAGAAAGAGGTGTCCCTAGGGAAAATAACTCATGCCATTCCCTTTAGGGAATTAAGTGACCCTACCATATTTTGATGAGGATGAATCTTGCATAAGACAACAAAATTATGTACCTGTCAGTCATGCAATTTTTTTATGACTATACAAGAAAACAGAATTTGTGAAGTTGCAAATTAATTTTTAACTGGTCAATAAATGGCAGAGAAAAAAATGATATAAAGAGTGGGAGAGGGCTTTTACAGAAAACTAGGAAACCCGTAAGGGCTTATCATGTGTCTAATTTGGTTCCTGTGGGAAGAAGGGCGAGAATTTATGGTGAGAGTTGTAGAACCATGTCTTGATTAAAAATCGTAGCTCATGGTCATTTTCCAACGGAAAAATACATTTCCACCCTCTCCGTGTAAAAATGGAATCAGCCACATGTAGAAGATCTCCACCATTGACTATTGACGACCTGTGCCACGCTTTTCTAAAGCCTTTAATTCTCCCCTTTCTGTCGAAACCAAGTTGGGAACACAAAAACATGCCCTAAAGATTTAGTCATGTTCATGGCTTTATCAAAATATGTACGCATTTCACCATTTTAATTGAGGCAACCGCCTGCAATGCAACTTACTTGAACATATAAATCATTTTTCTACACCATATAATTTATCCCACATTAGAACATTCAATCCTTTCAGTATTGGTCTTTCTCCTGTTGGAGGTAGATTGTAGCCAATTGCTTTATTTCTCTCTAACCTTACTGTTTGTAGGCCAATGTTCAATGGATTGGGATTGTATTGTCCTGGAGATTGGAGTTATTGTTTATATTTCTCCTCTTTTCAATTATGATCTCATCTATTTTGGTTTAGAGGTGTTGTTGTTATAGATATATATCCTTCATAAAAATGCAGGTAAGCTCTTGATCCTTTTCTTTTATCAGGATTATCAGGCATCGGTTGCAAAATTGGAGCACCAATTCCAACTTGGAAGCCTTTCTATTCGAGGATTATGGTTTTACTGTTAGGTAGCCTTTCCCAGTCAACCTTCTATTGTTCATGTGTTCTATTTTTGCATTGCATGCTAGCCAATCGTGGGACCAATGTGTGCTATGTCGACTGTGGAAGAGAAGGCTTTTGCTAACAACTTAATGTGCCAATATAGGTGCCCGAAGTCACTTTAGTTGTCAAGGTCCATTATTTGCCATGTGCCATCCTCTATCTCCCTTGCCATTTGACTCTTTTGGAAGTCATTTGATTGTTTATTTTGAATTATTGCTTGTTCTTATGGATGAATCAAGATTTTTCTGATTATTTATTCTAAGATTTCCACTTGTATTTTCTATAACTGAATTTATAAATGTTCTTATTGTTAATTTAATTATCTATTTCTTGACCATGGTATGGTTTTAGCTTATCATTGTGTGAATAATTGGTAAATTTGCTCATTCTTAGAACAAATGCTTTGTTTAGCCTTACCTTCCCCTCATCGAAAGAACAATAAACTATGGCCAAGAGAAGATGTGTATTAATTGGGAACTGAAACACATTGGATATTTATTTGGGACACAAGCTAAACAAACTATATCATATATTATTTTATGCTGTTCTGATTTATAAATTTGCTCCCCACTCTTGCCATTGGGCTTCGGTGATTCACCATGAGCCTAGAACAGCTCAATTGGATTGTGAAATGGATTTAAATATTTTCTTGTCAATTTTATGACATTTTCTTTGCTATCCTGTTTTTCTATAAGAATCATAATTTTACTACCTATATTTATTCTAGTTCAAGTAAGTAGTTGAAAACCATTGATCTTGTAGTAGTTTTGCATTTTTAAAATTTAGCATATTGGACCTTGAAAGGAATGTGATATGAAATATAAAATTATTGGGGTTTTCTTTAAAATAAAACAGATAAATACTCTTCATTTTCTCTTCTCCTATATTTGCAAATGACTAATTTGTCTAGTTTCGGTAGATCTAATTGGGTTCATGATAAATGGAATTGATAGTTCAAGTACTCCTTTTTGATGACTTTATTTTATTTTTCTTGTAAAAAGCTTCTTAGTATTAGCACACCATTTTCCCATTTTGCTAAAAATTTGCAGCTCTAGCGGAAAGTGCAGAGCACTTGAAGAGGTATATTTTCCACAAGATGTTTACTGAATTGGCACAAGGACCATTCTATATTGTCTACATCAATAGTATTGTGTAGGAGGATAACTCTCCTGGCCTATCTATCTTGAGGTGGATTGATGAAAGGCTTCCCTCTGACTACAAAGATAGGCGTTGTGTCTCGTATTTTGTTCACCGTGGAATAAGGAGACTGTTGTTCACCCTAGGATTAGGAGAATGTTCTTCACCACTCTTGGTCACTTTTTCTGTAGTGGAGGGCCAGTTTTCCTCACTTTGTAATTTCAAGGAATTAATCAAAATTTGAGGAACATATTAAGTAGAGTAGTGAGACTGTTCTTCACCACTCTTGGTCGCTTCCCTTTGATGTATTGATGTTGTTTTAGCGTAATTTATTGGGTGTTCTAATTTTTTATGGTTATGTTCCCTCAAGTTTCTTTTAAATAAGCTAACTACATTATCTCCACTTGTAATTTTCAATTTAAGTCACAAAGGAATTGAGAGAGCTAGAACAAATTGAAGACAACTCATATAGGTAGCCGAGTAGCTAAAAGCACGAGAGTTGCGACAACAGTATAAAGACTCACATAAGCAAATGCAAGATCAGGTAGCTAAACAAGTTCGCATGTAGAGTCAAATTTAGATGCTGCTTTCCCCGGTTGGTATGGACAGGCTAGGCTCCTCCAAAAGCTAAAGATTTGATACTTTTATAGATTGGCATGGGCTCCTCGGAAAACTAGAGATTTGAATTTTAATGATGATAGGATTTTATTTAGGATCTACTTTATCAATAGATTTGACTTTACATTACTTCTTTTGAAATGAGATGTCATTTTCTATGTTGTATGGACTTATTTATAGTTGGCTTTAAATGGTTGATGCTTCCTTCTTTCTTATTGTTGTACGATGGATGTGTGGTTGTCTGTAGTTTATCAATGTTTATGGTTGTGCAATGTTGAATGCAGATTTGAAGAGGAAAGTCTTTTTGGAATTTTTTAATTAGTTTTTTAATAAAAAAAGAAAACCTATTTCCCAATGCACTCTATGCATCTCCAAAAGCGGAGGTAACAAGTATTAAAATTTATTTACAAAGGCCCGACGTGCATGCTTGCATCATTAAAGACATTCCTCGACGCATCTACATGTCGATATATTTATTACGGACGCACTTTATGCATCTCCAAAATGGAGGGTAATAATGTATAAAAAATTTATTGATAAATACTTGATGCAATTGGTGCATTGTTAAATACTTTTCTTGACGTTAGTACTTGCGTCGGTAAAAGTATAATTGACATCTTCTCGCATTGGCACTGAGATGAGGTTGACTAGTAAGATCAGTTTTGTGCCGATGCTATTGGCATTGCCAACGTTGGGGTCGATGAATTATTTCATCAGTGACAGCCCTTTTTATACCCGACACTAAACATTACTACTTCGGGAATTGATTTGCGACATTTGGTAGCCAACGTGGTGCCGATACATTGCAATGCATTAGGAAAACCTCTGCCGATGTGGTTTTCCACAAGGCCGACGTGTATTGTGCATCAGCAAAACCCCTTTTTCTTGTAGTCTATTATTAGGAGACTGTCCTATCCTTCCCGAGTCCAAATCCTTTGAGGATTTTTCCGACTGTGACCGTGGGTGGACCACAGATGATCCACCACATCACCGTCAGTCACCATTGGGGATATCCTCATTTAGTCTCAATTCCATCCTTCTTACCCTAAGTTAGAGGGATGCAAAAGTGGAAACTTGCATCTTGGAGGGTCCTATCCATGGTTTTAAATTCCAGCCGGAACTAGGTTGAGTCAGATGATTGGGATATGGATATTGAGATGGATCTAAAACAAAAGTATAAGGGGGATGGTGGGGCCATGAGTGCGAGAAAAGTGGAAACTTAGATTATGGAGGGTTCTATCCATGGTTTTAAACTCATGGTGGTTAGCTCGAAACGAAATTGGGATAGTATTCCAAAACTTAAGTTATTATAATATATTGTGTTTTTAAATGAACCTGACTCGAAGGCTCATTGGTACAGATGTTGCATGATCTCTGTATATTTTTGGGGTTCCACTGGTTTTGAGATAATAATATAATTTCGGCCCTTACCTTAAACTTTCTGCATAACACATTAAAAGTTATAATTTGAATATTCCTAATTCACGTCCAAGCCTTCAATTAATATGCTACCTTAGTTTCTATATATTTATGTGGGTCCTCATTAAAATAACTTGAGTTAATAAACTTTGTAAGCTTCAATAAAAGTTATTTATCTTTTTTCAAAATAGTCATCCTAATTGGTTCTTTAGTCTTTTTCCTTTGTTTGGCCAATTTAACTTTTAAGAAAATAACTTCTCCCTTTTGTTAAAGATAAAAAAAAAAGAGATAAGTTTGCCTTCTTAAAATCAGTAATAATATTTTATATTGTGAGCCACTCAATACTCAACAATACTAAACATCACTATATTTAGAATGATTACTTGTTAAATAGCTTAATTCTCATATTTTCACTAATTTTTTTTCTATTTTTATAAAAACAACTTCAATAAATATTGACAATTTTTAAAACTGGTGTGGCCGTATTAGTCTAGCAGGAGCAGCATGGACTCATCCCAATGCTGACCGGCACGAATACCTCCACCGGAATTTAAAACCTTGGTCCTATCATTTCAAAGGTCCAGATCACTTCAGAACGCTATAACCTGATAAGAAATGGTATAGATGAATGTGAATCGTTTGACTCTAGAAAGGTTTAAAATTCATCAGTGGGGCCCTCTAATTAAATCTAGCAGTGGGGCTACTAGGATCGTTTCTTCTTTGTCCTTTGAATAATGATACCGGTCCAATTGTAATTGCTTATGGTATTTTTACCGTGGGTCCCATCATTTCAAAAGGTAGGGATCATTGTAACAAGCCCTTACAAAATCAGCAGTCTGATTGAAAGAAATAGATAGATACAGATGAATCTGAGTCCTTTAATTCCAGGCCTTTAAATCTACTACTAGTGAGCCCTCTTAAGAAACTTGCTAGTACACCTATCAGGATCCTTGGTTCATCCTTTGAATAATCATGATGGTCCAACTAATTATATTTATTTTGATATTTTTAAAATCAGTCCCATCATTCCAAAGATATAGATCATTGTAGCAATATCTTACGAAACAAACTTCCCTGTTAAAAGGAAACTGATGTTTCGATTTGAAGCTTGTAAATCTATGAAGTCGGAGGAAATAGAAAGATAAGATTTTGATTATCATGCAAACCCTAATAGTAGGAATGAGAATCGATCCCTAGATTTTCGAGGTAACCAATGACCTAAATTTTAGAGGTGATGACTATCCCTCTAAGAAACTGGTATACTTGAGAAGCGTCCACTATATATTAATGTGTTTGTGCTGCGTGCTTAGTCTTCATAGGTCTCTCCCTCTCTCTGGTATTATCATTCTCTCTCAAAGCTTGGAGTCTCCGTTCTCCTGGGCCCTCAGGAAATACCAGAACCGTTTCGAGAAGAAGGTAAGTGATCTTTGAACTCCCTTGTTCATATCATATTGGTTGGTCAGTAGTGTATTGATGAGAATGAAGCAAAGACACTAGACCATAAGAATGTCAGATGTCATAAAATAAAATAAAAGAAGTAGAATACCAAATATATGTTTAGGCTGCGTGGGTATGTTCGTGTAACTTCTTTTTTCAATTACAAAGAGAGTTTTTGTGTGCGCTTGTGTAGAGCCAAGTAGGTTTCCTCTTCTAGGGTGGTAGGAAATCGATTCCACGGTGTCTACCAAGCATTCCCTTTGTTTGAAAGTGTTTCCTGGTGGGGATAAGAAAAGAGTTTCTACTAACCTTCACAAAGGATCCCTACAAGAATAATATTTTACGAGGAACAGTTTCTTTCTTGAAAATTAAAATAGCTCTTTTTTACAAGGCAAGAAAGAATGGATGCAGGTAAATCATGGGAAAGACGGCATGGGTTGGAAAAAAGTTTTAACAGCCATTATTACTGCATAGAAAAGTAAGAATTCTGATCAATTTAAATTTGATCATATTCTTTCAAGCAGCTGGTCAATCATCTTACCATTGTGTCTATCAACATACGCACACTAGATTCAATCCATCCACAAGTGAGATCCATTATATAAATTATTTATTCACCCACACATTGTAACCATTCATGTGGCATACAGTTGATGGAGATCCTACACACTCGCATCTACATGATTCTTTGTGGAAATTTTGTACGTGGGACAAAAGATAGAAAATCAAGAGCTAGTTGAGTGACTAATTCAAAAATTAAACTTCGGAGGAATCAACCATGTGTTGCCTGGTAGGGGCCCAAATAGGGCCATTCTCACCTTCAGTCGTCTTTTATTACCTTTCCTAATGAATACAATCTTTCTGACAAACATCGTTAAAATAAGAAAAAAAAAATCTACTTTGCTAATTATTATCGAAAATTTTGATTTGTGAATAAAGTTTTTATTTTTAAAGTCTATTTAACCAAAAATTGAATTAAGAAGAATAATGCAAGAGTTAATGTAGGGGGCTACACAAGACAACTCTTATCATTTGGTAGGGACGCACACTGGGCGGTTTTTACCATTTAAGACTTCCAATAACTTTTCTTCTTTTTTGCCAATTGGCCTAGCAATTCAATCGATGCTCAATCTGTTAGCAATAATGGCCTATTAACAAGTTAGGCAATTTTCTACTTGTTTCAGTTTACTTCTTTTATCTTGTTGTCATATGTTATGTCTGTTAGATTTTTTTTTCTCTCTTTCATTCTTCTGTAACAGCTTTTAATATTTTAAGTTGACATCTTTTCATATTATTGTTTGATTAGTGAAATAATTAGTTGTGATTATATCATTTGTATAAGTAGACCACATTGAACTCAATTTGCAATAGTGTAAAATATTTGAACCAATGGATTTTGATATGTGAAAATAACAAAGATTAAAGGGGTCTTTTTTTTTTTTTCTAGAAGAATCTCCTTTGACTCTTTGAGGAATAAAAAGGACCTCAATGGAGTTTATGGCCCAGATTGGTCTTTTTGGCTCGTTTCAGTTTTCTTTCTAGATGTTGTTCATTAGTAGCTATATATATAGAGTTGTCATCATGAATTTCTTAGGTCATAAATGGTGGACTCAAAAATTTAGTTTTGAGGATATGGACAACACCAACAGATCAAATATTCTAAATGTTCTCTTGATTTTTTTTTATTTGATAACGGATGGTATTCTAATCCTTTGAGCTGAATTAGTCCCATCGGGCCCAAAAAGACCCAGGTAAATCTCCTATGGCCCCAATGTGGTTGTATGTGCTCATGAGTTTTCATCGAGAAATAGTTAGATCCTCTTGTTGACTCTGTAATAGCCGTATTTACCAAAAATAAAAAAAATTCTGTAATGGTGCTGGCAACATTGTTCTTCAATGCATTTAATCTTACTTTTTTACAAAACAATGAGTGGTCTCCAAATCCCCTTTATGCAGTGCGACCAAGTATTTTTCATGTTCCCTTTGTAACTAGTAACTTAAATCTATTCATCGATCTTGAGAATTATTACCTCCTCTCAGTAACTAGTGATGGAGGATGAGAAAGATCATATGACCGGATGAAGGTCCATGTGACGACGAAGGGGTTCCACTCATCGTGTGGAAATCCTAGAAAAGCTGCATTTATAAAAAATGGTGAATATATACAAAAAGAGCTACATAAAAAGGAATTTACAAGAAGTCCCCCCCTTTTAGCCATTGGTCGATTGGATTAAATATTGTGAAGGTTTGATATTAAATAAACAAAAATAAATCACTTTTTTACATAATTATCTTAAGAGCCAATCCACCAATTTATACATCAAGTAACAGGATTATTCAAAATTTATACCAACTAAAACTCTTTGACAAATCACTAACAAACCAATATCTCCAAGATACTAGGCGTTAGTAGAGGAAGCACAAATACTTAAGCTTAGACTTGACAAATAGATTGAGAAAATTTGGGTTGGGTCAACCCGAATTTGTTGGTTCCAACCATAACTTAACCAATTTTTAAAACGGGTCGGAAACCTTCAACTCAAATTCAATGTAGTTAATTCCTTTTTTTGTGTGTAATCTAATTAATTTTATATGGCACAATTTTATTTGTTAAGCTTTCCTTAGGTCTAAATTCATTTTGAGAATGAATTTATAATTTATCAATTTTCAAGGTGTAAACAATGGGGTCAAAATCCATTAATAATTTCTAGTCCATTTATTGAGACAATCCCTTTCCAATTTTTTTTAATTTTATAATGCCATATTTGAACATGAGCATAAGACTCATCAATACTATTGTATTCCATTCATATTCATATATTTTATTGGTAAATTTCTATGCTTAACTACTCAACTTAAAATTAAAAGACGCAAAATAATATTTCAAGTACAAAAATATCATATTGTCAAATAAAAAAATTTTCATACTCTAAGTGTCAAAATCTTTAACCATACAACATAAATATAAAAATAAAAGAAGCAAACTATTACATAACTCCTTTGCATAAAATTAAGAGTCACACGGCTATAAGAATAAGAAAAGTCACATTAAAACAGAAAAATAATGATAAATTAGTAAAATCTAAATATATGTTGGCACAAATCGGGTTAGGTGGGACAGTTAGGTTAGTGGATCGGTCCAATTATTGCTGGCCCTATTCGAGGTGTTAGTAAAGGTAGCATAAATAATTTTAAATACTTCCCCTCAGGTGGAGCCCTCTCTTCAACACTTCCCTTCGGTAGTTGGCGTACTTTTGTTGACATTCATTTTTCATGCCAAGTCATTCCACATTTGATTCAAACTTATGATTGGTTAACTTTGATACTATAAAAAAATTTAAAATAGATTGCTTATTTTCATAAAATCAGAAAATTGTCTCAATTTATTTATTGAATAAAAATAAGATTATTCAAAATTCAAACTATCCTAAAATCTCTCAACACCCATAGCAATCCAGTATCTCTAAAATAACTAGATAAGAATCTCTAACAGATATGTTGATGAGGATGGATGGGTTCAGAATATATTAGGATTAGAAGTTCCATGTTAAGTTTTCTATTCCTGATATGATTATTATTAAGTTAGAGTTATAATGTGATTAGTTTTTAGTGCAGTTTAATTAATCAGCTTTTTTATATTCTCTAAATAGCCATTGTTCCTAAGCTCAGAAAAACGTATTAGCTACATGTTACGTCATAAAACGACTAGAGAGAATTTGGAATTTTCTACGTGACTGTACAGATAATTGCGCTTTCTACTTTTGAACATTGCTGTCGAATTGAAAGGATGATAGAAATTTATTGTAGGGTCTTAGAAAAAGTTTAAGAACAATCTTTATATTAAAGTCATGTGTTGTACGTCTAACTTAGTTTTGTTATTATTCATTATTTGTCAATTGAAGTCTTCTTTGTTTGCACCTTGCTTCATCTTCTTCATTTGTTTCGAGTGAGCTCCAAGCAAGTTTAGGATTTTACTTCAATAGATTTGCAATTGAGGTAAAAGAAATACATTGATTTCTTGTCATCTTATGTAATTTGGGTTCCTTAATTGTGCCAACAGAGGATCACAACACCGTTTCACAAATGACCCAATTAGGCTTCCTTGATTGTGGCAAAGATATCATCTTTAGCCTTTTGGAGAATAAGAAAGACAAAGATATAGGACTCGGTGGCATGGGTCTTGGCAAAAGCGAAGATCCAGCAATTGGCATTGATCTTGGCACAACATATTCTTGTGTGGGTATTTGGCTTCAGCAGCATCAAAGGGTAGAAATAATAACTAATGATCTAGGTAACCGAATGACCCCTTCGTGTGTTGCATTCACCAAGACAAATCGTCTCGTCGGAGAAGACGCGAAGAATCAGTCTACCAAGAATGCTGTCAACACTCTATATGGTATGTTATGTCTTTTATATATGATCGCATGCATCTATTCATTTGCGTATGTTTTATGATTGCATGCATTTGGCGGATGGAGTTGGGCATCTATGAAAAAAAAAAATAAAACATGTGGCATGTTATGGAAACAACTGAATAACAGTTTTCAGGGGTACCTGGATTATCAATTTGCAATGGTATTTTGAAATGAATCTTTGTGCCGCTGAAGCATAATCACCAGCTTGCCTTAATTTCATGGGCCTTATTAGCCACGTTATTGCAATTATTCACTCCTTTGTTGAAGAGCAGGTCCAGCCCAACCCTGTAAGAATTACCAAAATGTATAATAGTTATCTCTTTTTAATATTGTGGATGCCTTTGTTTTTTAGAAGTCTGGAACCCTTTGGATGGGCTGATGACCTAAATGTCTAAATGTTATACAATCATCTACTATGCATACAAAGTAACAAAATTTGGAATGCAGGCGGGCTGGACGGTAATTGTAGTCCTACCTGCTGACTTGACCATTTTTCTCTGTGGAAGCACCTGATAATACCTACATTTGCTCGAAGCCTTTACTCTGCACAAGAGAATCTGTATATAACCAATCCACATTGCACGGGACACTACTCTTGTTGATTTTTTTTTTTATTTGTTTTTAGTTGATCCCAAATTTGTAAGACCTATTTAAAGATTATTTTTTCTTCTTACCGAACTTAACTTTTTGAATTGTCAATCTGTTTTTTTTTTTTTTCAAAGATGTAAAGCGATTGATAGGCAAGAGATTTGATGATGACTCCGTCCAGAAAGACATAGAGCACTGGCCGTTCAAGGTTGTTGCTGGCGTAGGAAAAAAACCTTATATCATTGTTGACTATAAGGGTGAGGAAAGAAAGTTTGCCCCTGAGGAAATCTCGGCTATGGTCCTCTCCAAGATGCGCGAAATTTCTGAGGCCTATATTGGCTCCAAGATTAAGAATGCTGTTATTACGGTTCCTGCTTACTTCAAAGATTCTCAACGGCAGGCCACAATGCATGCTGGTATTATTGCTGGGCTCAATGTCATGCGCATTATCAACGAGCCTACTGCTGCCGCCATTGCTTATGGACTACATCATAAAAATGGCAGCCTTACTAATAAAAAAGCTCTCATCTTTGATCTTGGTGGTGGGACCCTTGACATCTCTGTAGTCACTATAAAAAAGGGCAGGTTGGAAGTGCAGGCTGCTGCTGGTGATACCCACCTTGGCGGAGAGGATTTTGACACTAACATGGTTAACCACTTGATTTGGGAATTCAAGAGGCAGCATGGCAAGGACATTAGTGGGAATCCAAGAGCTGTAAGAAGGTTGAGAACATCATGTGAGAAGGCAAAGCGAACCCTCTCATCCACTTACGAGACCAGCATAGAAATTGATTGCTTGTACGAGGGAACTGACTTTCAGTTTACTTTCACTCGCGCCAAGTTTGAAGAATTGAACATGAGCCTCTTTGAAAGGTGCATCGAGCTCCTAAAAAATTGTTTGAAGGATGCAAAGATGGTCAAAAGTTCCATCAACGACGTTGTTCTCGTCGGAGGGTCGACCAGGATTCCCAAGGTCCAGCAATTATTAAAAGACTTTTTTGGGGGGAAGGAGCTTTGCAAGAGCATCAATCCCGATGAGGCAGTTGCCTATGGAGCTTCAATTGAGGCTGCCAAACTGAGTGGTGTTGCCAATACGAAGGTGCAGGACCTGGTACTAGTGGATGTCACTCCTCTGTCGCTTGGGGTCCAAGTGAAAGGGGATATAATGAAAGTCCAAGTTCCAATGAACACTACCATTCCCACAAAAAAGAAACAAAGTTACATTACCACAGAAGACGACCAGACTTCTATCACTTTTAGTGTATACCAGGGAGAAAGAGTTAAAGCCACTGAGAACCACTTGTTGGGCAACTTCACAATTAGTGGCATCCCTGCTGCCCCAATGGGTGAAATACCCGTCATTGTCTCCTTCAAAATAGATGCCAGCGGCATCCTGACTGTCTCTGCGAAGGTGAAGAAGATGAAACTTAAGGAAAAGATCACAATCAGCCAGACAATGCTCAATCATAGCGAGGAGGAAATTGAACTGATGAAGAAGAATGCTGAGAAATATAAGTTGGAGGATGAAGAGCACCGGAAGAAAGTGAAGGCGAAGAATGCTTTAGAAGACTACGCTTATCAGATGAGGAAGACTCTTAAAGATGCAACGATTAGTTCGAAGCAGTCTACAGCAAAAAAGATGATGATTGAGGTCGCCCTGAAAGAGATGAGCCAGTGGGTGGAAAAAAATCAAACTGCCAAGGCTGAAGAGTACCGTGATTGGAAACGGGAGCTAGAGAACATATTCAGGAAATGATATGATCGGTTATGCTTAAGTATTTATTTATATCTTTGACTTTCATTTTAATTCTGAAAACTCCTTTCAGTTCTATTGTGATAGCAATTTTTTAGCTGATATATATTTGGTGCAAGTGACACTATTAATTGCAAAATATTAGACAATTCACATTTGTTATGCTTGTTAGTATTTTTCTTTTACTCTATGGTCAATTTCTTTTTGAATCTCCGGTTATTCTCTTGTTCTTTTAAACAAAATAAGAGTAGAATCTTTCAATTCAGTTCATTGTTCCATAGCAAGGGGTGGTCTAATGTGCTAATAGTATCATCAAAATTAGTCCCTACTCCATCTCACAGTAGGATGGGGTTGAATTAATGAATTCAATTATCCCTTTGAATGAAATGGTGAGCTGCAAACCACGTTTGGATTGATGCAGTTACCGACACAATTAGTCAAAAAGTACTAGCTCTTAACTTCAATAATTTGAAAGAGCAATTGAGAATTCCGTGTTTCAAATATTTATTGATCTTACCTCAATCTGACCTTAGATGAGATCCAAGCATGTAACTCTAGTTGCTCTTTTTTTCATATCTAATTTCTTCTTTTTAAAATAGTTTTAAGGCCATAGTTCGTAATAATTCTTCAAGCTTATAAAACACAATGGTCCCTCCATAGTTTCATCTGAATACGTCCTTGAATTAAGGCTAAGCAAATTAAGAAGGGCGTAGGTGGGCCAAGTTCCGAATTGAATTGGACTCGAATCTAGCCTGATTATAAAGGGCTTTGTGAAAGATTCGAATAATGACCTACACCTATACTTTAAATAAGTAAAAGACGGATTTGAGCCTTGCACTGAGGCCTATGTGTTTTTATCTTTAGTTGGTTAGGTCGGTCCATTTAAATATGTTTAATAGTCTAAGCTTACTTAACATCTTTAGGGTGCTACTCTTGCAGCTTGGAGCACCTAGCCCAACTCCAGTTTCAGAATATTAGGCTATGTGGAGGGTTAAGGTTCGACCTAGAATGAGGATTAGTGACCCCATATTTTTCAGAGAGACCTCCACATAAATTGAAAATGCCCATTCACATAGAGGAAGGTCTACTTTCTTTTAATGATGTACGTGTTGTGCGTGTGTGCAAAAGCATGAGCAAACACCACGAACTACAATCAAACCACACAAGAACACAAGACATTTATGTCATTCGGCAAAGATGCACTGTAGCATCCAGGGTTACAGATTACATCAGATATATATATATAATCTTCACTTTTTTAGCCCCTAAGAAAGCTATTGTTAAAAAGGAAAGTCCTAATACAATTAGTAAATTACCCAAGACCCTAAACCCACTCGGCCAACATTTTCCCCCTCCAAAACATCGGGAAGACGCCCTGAATCCCCTCACCAGGAGTTCAACCCTACAAACTCTAAGCACAACTCTAGCTTTCCCTTAAACACAATTTTTGTCATTATGTTCGAAGGATTCTTATCGATGTGAATTTTTTTCAGCTTCATAAGGTTCTTCTTGATGACCTCAAGAATCCAATAGTATTTCACATTGACATGTTTCATGTTGCTATGGTATGTAGTATTCTCACTAAAATTCATTGTACTTTAACTATCATAGTAAACTATATACTCTTCTTGCTACAAACCCAGTTCTTTAAGAAAGCTCTTCAACCATAGCATCTCCCTCCCTTCTTCATTAGCAACTATGTATTCTGCTTCAGTTGTCGACCGTGTTGTGGACTTCTACAACTTAGATTGCCAAGAAATAGCTCCTTCTATAAAAGTAAACAAATAACCAGAAGTCGACAACCGACGATCTAGATCACCAACAAAATCATTATTAGTAAAGCATTCCATCACTGGTTTTGAGCCTCTGAAACATAAGCACAACTTTGAAGCAGCTTTCAAAAACCTAAAAATCCACTTTACTATTTCCCAATGATCTTTTCCTAGGTTACTCTAAAATATAAGCACAACTTTAAAGCAACTTTCAAATACCTAAAGATCCACTTTACTATTTCCCAATGATCTTTTCCTAGGTTACAAAGAAATCTACTCACTAAATCCACAACATGAACAATGTCTGGCCGTGTACAAACTATGGCATGCATAAGACTCCCCATAATAGAGGAGTATATAACGAATGCCATCCGTTCGTTTTCTTCATCTGTAGTAGGACATGATCTCTTACTAAACTTGAAGTAATTTGCTAGAGGCATGCTAACTGATTTAACATCTTTCATGTTGAACCGGTTGAACACCCAGTCAACATATTTCCCCTGTGATAACCATAGCTTCTTGGTACTCCTGTCATGACATCCTTGCATTCCCAATATCATATATGCAGGACCCAAGTTTTTCATGTTAGACGACTTTGACATCTCTTTTTTCTACTTGCCAATCAACCTGCTATCATGTCCAATTATCAACGTAACATCTACATATAAAAAAAGGATAATGAACCTGTCATTAGATCGACAAATATAAATACAGTGATCTGCAACTATCCTTCAGTACCCGTGACTCACTAAGAATGAATCAAACTTT
This sequence comes from Sextonia rubra, assembly GCA_037013555.1. Classification (NCBI taxonomy): domain Eukaryota; kingdom Viridiplantae; phylum Streptophyta; class Magnoliopsida; order Laurales; family Lauraceae; genus Sextonia; species Sextonia rubra. The sequence goes on from JASUAD010000001.1 coordinate 133,514,669, forward strand.
TTGTACCATTATCTCAGTACTTGCTTCAGCCCGTAGAGACTCTTTTTCAACTTACAAGCTATTTTTTCCTTTCCTTCTACCTCAAACCCCTCTAGCTGAGTCATGCAGATTTCCTCTTTCAAGTCACTGTCAAGAAATGCAATCTTCACGCCCCTCTGTTCAAGCTCACGGTACATACTGGCGACTAGACCCAAAACAAATGTGACCGAAGTCATTTTTACAACAGGAGAGAAAACCTTATCAAAGTCGATACCCTTCATTTGCACGAAGCTTTTTACCACCAACTATGCTTTGTGCATCTCCAGTTTTCCACTCTCATCCTTTTTCAACTTAAACACCCATCTATTTTCAAAACCTGCTTATTTTTAGAAAGTTGTACCAACTCTTAAGTCTTTTTCTTTTACAAAGAACTCATCTCATCCTGCATGGCCTTCATCCACTCATTTTTATCATCATAAGTCATTACTTCTCGGAAGCTCCCTGGCTCCCCTTTGTCAAATAAGCAAAATATACTCAAATGCAAAATACTTAGGTGATGGTTGGTACCTTCGAGTAGACCTCCTAACCTAAGGTTTTGTGGTTTTTGACCGAGGACACTACATCTCGCCATGCTTAACACCCTCATCACATAGCAACCCTTATGCCTCATCATGGTCCATATCATTTTGTTCACTTTCTCTACCTATAATTTGCACCATAGAAGGAGTCAATGTGAGATCAATCACTCTATCAACTATTTTTGTAGACTTTTCAATCTTCTCAACATCTCCAAAGAACCAATTTTTATGGAAAACCACATCCTTGCTTCTGATAATTATTCGCTTTTTTGGATCCCATAACATGTAACCAAATCCATCTCCACCTAGCCAAGAAAGATGCACCTTACCACCTTATCGTTCAACTTCGAATGCTATACCTTTAGTGCATCTGTAAAAGCCTTGCACCTAAATACCTTCAAGTATGAATAGGAAACATTTATACCTGTTCATCTTCTTTCTGAAATATCAAATCCAAAGGAACTAAAGGAGATCTATTGATCTGATAATTGGCAGTTAGAACAGCTTCACCCCTGAATAATTTGGGCAACCATGCTCCTCTTGTCATGCATCTCATCCTCTCATGAACAGTGCAGTTAATTCTCTCTACCACACCATTATGCTATAGAGTATTAGGAACTATCTTTTCATATCGAATGCTATGCTTCAAGTAGTAGCTTTTAAACTGATTGGACGTGTACTCACCACCATTATCTGTGCGGAGATACTTCAAGGGCTTGCTTATTTCTCTTTCAATCATAACATAAAACTGTTGAAAAATCTAAAACACCTATCCTTGGATTTCAACTCATAAACCTAAACTTTCCTAAATTCATCATCAATAAACGTGACAAATAACTTACTACCACCTATTGACTCTACCTCCATAGGACCACAAACATTAGAATATATATAAAATCTAATACATTATATTTCATTTTGATATCAAAGAGAAACTAACCCTATGTTTTTTACAAAACAAGAAATAATAACAAGGGTCAAGGGATCTATCTTTGGAGTGTGGAACTTCTTTGCTAACATCTGCAATCTTTTCTTACTCATATGTCCCAGTCTCTTTTGGCACAGATTCGGAGAAGAACTGTTTTGAACAGCATTCAAAATACCTTTACATACCTTCACATGTGTTTGTATAGTGTATTAACTGTTTTCTCTCTTGCCATAATAAAAGACCTTCTAGTGAGTTTTCATCTGTCATTTCCAAAATAATTTTCATAACCTGCACAATCAAATTTAGTTCCAGAAATCAGATTTGAACATGTCGCACATCTTTGAACATTATTGTGCAACCAACATCAGTTTGAATGCATATATCATTAATACCAACAATCTCTTAATGACTTCCATTGCCCATCTTCACAATACCAAAGTCACATACTTTGTACGTTGTAAACATCTCCCCTACATAGAATAGTAAGGTAGGATGTTGCTGTGTCAACAACCCACTCAACCTAATCATCTGCAACACTCAAACACTCATCATTATCATTAATGAGAACCACTACTTCCTAATGTAAAGTAGCTGTAGTGTTTTCAATGACATTTTTCTTCTCATTGTTGTTTTCTTTTTACTCCTGCAAGGCAAAACAATCCTTTCTGATGTGGCGCATCTTCACAGAAAAAGCATTTCACAAACTTTTCCCTAGTCTATAATCCACCTCTAGACTTGCCACGACCCCCCCTTTGTTCCCTTACTCAAACTCCTCCTTCTTTCAGTAACAAAGGCATGTGCATCTTCTGTCCCTATAGTTTTTAGATTCCTTGTTGATCAAACACAATCTTTCTATGCTCCAATTGATCAAACTTCTTCGTTAACCATTAAACTGCTAATCTTCTTCAACTACTATATAGAGTTGCTCAAAACGAGTCCATAGGCGCAAATGAATCTCTGATTGCATTTTGGATGATCAAGATATCACAAAAACAAACTTATGCTATGGATTCCGGTCAAACTGGCTTCAACCATACGACCTATTGACATCTGCTGACGTCAACACCACACTGCTCTGTGAACTGGGATGCTGCGGATAAGTTAGACTGATTCGACCTTAAACCAACATGTACTTAGTTAAGCTGCTGTGAATGGGTCTAGCAAACCTAACTTGATACAAGCCCAGACTTCACCCTATTACAGTTCTGATTCTGTAACTAGAACCAAAAACCCTAGGTCCTCTACTTCTTCCTTAATAATGGCAGTGGCTAAGGAAGAAGCGGCCCTTTCTTTGGCAAAGTGCACCGATGAGGTAGAGGCGACGGTGGCTGACGAAGGCTTGACAGTGACCAAGGCACTATCTTGTTCTTTCTATAGAAGAATCGAAGAAACCATTATTTCAAAAGGGTTTATTGTTTTCATTGAGGAAATTGTTCTAATAAAATTAGTTAAATTGTGTAAGTATTAGCATCATAGGCTCCTATGGGTCAAAGTCAGGTTCAAACATCACACCATTATCCGCATGCACAATGTCATCCTCAAATATCCAAATTGTATATGTGTGGCCCATATATTTAGGATTTTCAATAATTGTTGGATCATGTCTTTTAAATTCTACTTCACTCCTAAGGATGTCATTTACTTTTTCTCCAAGTTCACTAATTGAATTTAGTATTTTTGTGGCTTGTCTTTCCATGATTTGCATGGATTGCATGACTTAATTGTGAGTATTTAGGAGTTGCATGATGATTTGCCTGATCTTGGAACTAAGGTCCTTCAAAAATTCCTCCAAGAGTGGTGGTGGTTCATATGTCCATTCGGGTGTAAAGGGGTTGAATGTAGATCCTGGGTTGGCCCAATGCAGGTCAGGTTAGTAGCGGGTTCGGGTTGTCCACCCTCAACCTACACCCAACCCGTTTTCAAAATGGGTTGGGATTCTTCAACCTGCACCCACACAGGTTTGGATCAGATTGGCCCGCCTAAACCCGCATTATGTTATGGTTTATTTAAGGTCAAGCCAAACTAACCACTTTATTTGAATATTATAATTCTCTGTTTTTCTTATTCTTTTTCCTTTTTTTTTTGTCAAAGTAGATTTATAGATTGTAGTATTACAAAGAAATAAGACCTTATGTTTTACAATTAAAACATTTAACCACTACACCATCAAAAATTTTCATGCAAATATTTATCCAAAAATATTTAAATAGATATGTAAAGGTCGAGCTTAACTATTAAATGTAACTACTATCAGTTTGATTTTATTTATGATGTATATATAAAAGTAGTTATACTTTGAAATATTGAAACCTATAAATATAATTTTTTTTATCTTTTAATGCTTATGTATTGAACCTTAAGCATAAGCGGTCACGTTTTTAAATAAGACCTTATGTTTTTCAATTAAAGCACTTAACCATTACACCATCAAAGTTTTTCGTGCAAGTATTTATCCAAAAATGTTTAAATAGATATGTAAAGTTTGATCTTAGCTATTAATTGTAACTACTAACAGTTTAATTTTATTTATGATGTAGTTATACAAGTAGTAATACTTTGAAATATTGAAACGTATAAATATAATTTTTATTATCTTTTAATGCCTACATATTGAACTTTAAGCACAAGCGATCAAGTTTTTGAAATACTCATTATCCATAATTTTCTATATACTTATTAATTTTATGATGATCATTATATAATAAAACTAAACCCAAGAAAATATATAATATAGGGAATTGATAAAAAAAATAATAATAAGCTATTATAATTTATAAAAAAACAATATTATTTAAAAGAGATAAAGCCGATAGAGCATTTAAGTTTTCAAATATAGAAAACATAAAGTCAATACTATCCTAAGAAAATCATATCTTATGTTATTTCTAATAGTTCCTTATGGAACTAACATATCTTATATTATTTCTAATAGTTCATTGTGGAATTAAATATAAAAATGAAAGGGTATATATGGGTCATGCGGATTAGGCAGATCCGCCCTAACCCAGCCCATTTTTCTATGGATCAGAAAAACCTACTCTGTGCCCAACCCATATTTTATGTAGGTAAGGTTACGTGAGTCATAGGCAGGCCGAGTTAGGGTCAGGTTGGCAAGTCAAGCCTCATTTTGCCACTTCTAGTTAAATGGTGCATGTGACCGGGAAGATAGGCATATGGCATATTTTGGAAGGGATACTCATACGACCCACCCGGAGTAAATTTGTGGAGATAGTACTCTTAATATTTAACAAGCCTATTTTGCCAATTATAAGGAGAGTAATTGTGCCAACATGGGTTAAACATGTTGCCCATTTCATAGCTAGGGCCCATTTTGCCATATAATCATATTAGGAGTGAATAATTGTGTGGGATATGAGCAATCATGTGGGACTTTCATCGGTCGATCACTATCAATTTCTTGCCCACTTGATTGCCTATTATATCCAAAAAAATCTGCCTATTATATCCAAAAAATTCCAGCTATGTTATTCCATAGATGATCATAAAATTGGGTTTCTTGTTGTTCATGTATTCCTATTAGTTCATGATGTAAGAGGAAAGGGTTAAACCAAAAAAAAATTTTGAATTTTTTTTAACAAAAGCAACTAAATCTAACCTATATGTAGGGTCCTAATGGTCCTAGTATGATACACAGGCAATCACACACGACCATTATACACAAGAAAGGTCATATGGTTAGCCTAGATCACTAGACAGCTCCTAACTGATAAAGAGAACGTGTAGGCTTCCATTTTGGTCTTATGAAACCTCAGTTGACCAAATTAGCAATTAGAGATTGGTGGGGATGAACCCACTTAAGAATTAGAACCCTGAACAGACAAACTATCACACTCTCAGGAACAAAGACTTTTTGGGCATCAACTTTGGTAAAAGAGCGCAATTGGTGCAACCGTCAATAGTCTTTGTCCTTCAAAGCTCGAGTCTTATCGTATCCTTCCTACTTGATTTTAATTAATGGTTAGGTTCCTATGTGAGAGATGATTAGACTTAGGTAGGCAAAGATCTAGTGATGAAATTCAATCCTTATCTTATTGGGATAAATCGCCCATATCTAAGTTGGGGGTCCAATTTCATTTGTGTGACAAGTAAGCAATAACAGTTTTGTAGAAATTAAACATTCAAGCCCACTTGCAAATAAAAGATTCGTGGGTTAAAGATAAAAGATCTTACAGTGGGTCCATGCAATCCTTATCCTATGCAAGCTTATCCTATTTTTTTTATAGGAGTTTTGGCAATTTTTACAAGCAATTTTGTCAATTCCACACAGTTCCCTATTTAAGCAAGCCACCTATGTAAGTCTCCCCCTTTGCAAAGAAACCCATGAAAAAGAAACTCTTATTAGTAAATCTTAAGTTAGCAATTAAAGTAAAATTCTATCTAAAAGTAAAATGCCATGTTATCCTAATATAAAAAAGAGATGAAAGGCAAAAAGTCTAAAGTTAACTAGATTATTTAAAACTCTATCAAAGATAAAATCAAAAACTTCATCTAAAAAATTTAGACATCCTAAATTATCCAATTAAGAGTTCAGATATTGTTAGAGTTTCCAAAAAATGTCTAATTATCAGAAAATCCAATCTTATCCATTTCAATTTTCAGATTTTAAAACTCTAATTAATCTAAACAACTTAAAAGATAGAATTTAAAAATTCAAACTAATCTAAGTTTAGAGATCAAAGGTTAGCAAACTAATCTAAACACTTAAACAAAAAAAATTAAAAAATCATTTTATTTATTTATTTTTTTGTGATTATCAAATGAAAATAAAATATCCTAAGAATTTAAAACTAAACTAATCAAACTCCAAAATTCACAAAAATCAGTTTTTTTCTCTTTTTTTTAACTTATTGAAATTTAAAACTAAAAGAAATAAAAAATTACTAATAAAAAATTTCAAAAATTCAATAAAATAATATAAAATCAGAAAAATAAAAAAAATCAGAAAATTCTTTCTCTGTTTTTTTTTTCTCAATTAGAAAAACAAACTAATGAAGCAAACTAATGTAATCTACGTATGTTCATGAACCTAAATATGACTAAAATGCTAAGAAAAAAATCAGATTTTAGTGAAAAAAATTCAGAATTGGCTCCATGGCAACAATGCAAAAAACTTGATGTAGAATTTATTTCCAAATCCAATGATAACTACAGGTGCACAGTTGTCTTGTTGAGACATTAGCAAATACAGGTGGATCTCACATAGAGCACTTTAGATTTCTTTAATTAAAAATCTGATTTTTACTTTCAAAAACAACCATCAAATAGAAATGAATGATAAATTAAAATAAAATTAATGTGCAAAAGATTAATGACGGTGATGATAGAAATATATTAGAATATCAAGATTCCATCAAGCAAACAAATTAACCAATTTCTACGCATTCAATCTAATACTTTGTCTCAATTATCTTAGATCAAAGACAAATCAATATTCTAATCCAGGTGCTTTTACAATCAAAAGAATCATTTTTTATTTTAAATTTAATTAAGAAGCCAAAACCCCGTTCACACCATAAAAGTTGGAAACTTCTAAGCATCATATATCAACTAAATATAGATTATCAAAGAGTTTAGATCTAAGCATGATCTATTAAACAAGTATATATGATCAAAGACTGATTCAATGGAGCTAAAAATAGAGGTTTGTCATCAACATGAAGACAGATTTATTAAAATCATTAAGCATGCATTAAACAGAGACAATTAAACTACTAGATTAAATTGCAGAAAAACAATAAATTAGCTAGTTAACTTAATCAGATATCCTATTCTTAGCAGTCTACTCCCCCATAGCAAAAGTACTTCCGAAATTCTTTATTGATATCTCCAGATTTTATAATGAAAGCTCTCAAAATTCTCTTTCTGATAATCCTATTTTCTAAAACAAGGCTCCAGCATACCCAAATCTCTAATTTTTTCCTACGTTAGAGAGAGAAGAAAAGAAATGAGAGAAGAGAGAGAGGAGGACGTCCCAAGGTGGGGAAAAAGAGCATGGTCAACAATTTCTTTGGTGTTCCTTTTATTTCTCCAATTATCTTACAGATAAATTGAATACAAAGACTTTTTTGTTTTATCTTCCTTGATGAGGGTGATCTCTTATCTTTTTTGAATTTGAATGAGATGACAGCATCTAGAAACCTCTAAATGGCTTAGCTAATCTTCATAATATGTCCCCCCAAGGATGTGCAGCAATGGATTATCAACGGTGTAGATTTAATTGCAATCCTGCCTAAAAATGTGCCAAAAAGTTTTGAGCCCATAACTTTCTCATTTTAGCTCCGAATTGTGCAATATTGGGTTCCATGGACATCTACTCTGAATAAGCTTTCCAACAATGGTTGTTTTCTACCGATTTGATATCTATATTAAGAGTTATGGCTATTTTAAGATAAGTTGTCTTGAGAAAAATGAGATTAAATTTGAATTTTGATTTACAAGGGAGTATCTCTCTAATTTGAATTTTGATTTACAAGGGAGTATCTCTCTATAATAGTTGTGACTTGTTAGCCAAGTCAGAGGAATATTTTTTTTTTTGCACAAATATGATAAGATAAGAGCTTCTGGATGCCTTAATTAATCTGTAGGTAAGGTCCATAGGAAGATAAACTCTAAGAGTGTAGATCTTCAAGCAGTGGCACCCAAATCATCCCTAACACTCTGTGGGTGCTATAAATCTTATTCTCTGTACATTCTAATTCAACTAGTAAAATACTGATGAGCATACATTAAACAAGACCCGTTCGGATAGAATTTTACTCCAACTATGATTCTTTCGAGAAAGATTGCAAACATTATTAATTAATGCATAAAATGTGTAAAAATGGTTCAAATCTCAATTTCTATGTGAAAATGCATGAAATAATAAAATTGAATGAATAATGATGCATTTTACTTAATTAAGTTCCTAATCCACTTTAAAATGATGCATAAATGTGCAAATTCATAAACTTAACAATAAGTTCATCAACACTATGTCCAAGTCTAGATAGTTAAATGCTAAAATTAACATGTCTAACCAATCAATAAATTTTGATCCATATAGAATAGGAATGGTCCCTAAGCAAGAAGGTAAGGTCATAGATTTGGAGACTATAAAATAAATACGCACAATAAATTTATATTTTTAATTAATTAATTAATTATTATTATTATTATTATTCTTGAGAGTAACGGTACATGATTGTAATTCTACCTTTGGATTGAAAAAAAATATGTGAATTATCACTCTTCTAGAATTAATAAGACCATGTTAATAAATTATATCTCAAATTAATTGACTTTACCTTTGGGTCATAGAACAATAATCATCGATATGTTTATTAAGCATGTCTTATCCCAATTTCAAATTATGAAAAGATTATCAAACCTTTGGACTAATATTCAATTTCCTGAATGAAATTGCCATTTAGTGTCATTGTTAATCACACAATCGGATTGGTGATTTATTTTATTTTTTTATTTTAGAGTACATAATTTTATCATAACTAGACCACTTTGGGCACTACCAAATCAATTAAAAAATGTGTATTTTGAATTAATATATACAACACTATTTGATCTCATAAGTCTCTTTTGGGTCATCATAAATTTATAAATGATTGAATGTCCCACAAATTCTTTAACTAGGCACAAAACAAATCCAAATGATGATTTCGACTTATTTTATTTGGCTAGATAACATTTCCTTTATAGGTGCCCTTTATATGATTAATAGTTCAAAAAAACTTTAATTGGGCCATTAATCAAGCCCTAATATCTTAAATTGATTTATCATCCAGATGGATCCATTCGATCCAACCATTTATTCTCCTTTCATTTGGCATAAAATCTTATAAACATGCATATAAACAATAAATATTAACTCTGATCAAGCTAAATTAAGTGCGGAAATAAAACTTTAACGAGTTAAAGTAAAGTTAATTAATTATTCACAAAAATTAAAATGACTTTATGACTTATCCGAATCGTTAATCATATAGATCTCGCTGAAATGAGATTAGAGGTGAGACAGATAAAAGATTTGAGCCCCAATGAGTCTGTAATTACAAAAGTAAACCTCATCCATTCAAATTTTCGCTAATCTGGTCAGCCTGGGTTTTGACCAGCCACATCACAAAGTTGAGAATATTTAGATTGGAAATTTTAACGGTTCAAATTTGTCAAAATGGTATTGTAATGGACGTTCCTATCGAACGCTCTTTGCAACCTAGTATAACCAGGTTAGTGTACATGTCCTGGACTTCCTGCGCACATGACTGTCCTGTGATTTTTTTTTTTTTTTTTCTGTCATCTGACTTGGGCCAGCTGAGTTGAAATGCCGCTATGCACAACGACGACAATGCAGAGAACAACTCACTATGTTGCCATGTTTTCTGTAATTGCGCACGCACAAGTCATACCCACGAAACCTCTATCGGGTTTGATTCTCAAAAGAAAATAAGTCACCCAAAGACCCAACATCAGAGAAGGAAAGAAAAAACAACTCCGGGTATATGAAGCCATAAATGGGTTTTTGGATTAATACCAGCATAGAAAGGATAAACCCAAATACTCAAAGAGAAAGAACCCAAATGAAACTAACGGTTATTCAGATTAAACCCAAAATTAAAGTCTCTGTACCAATTATTTAAACTTATCCAAACCTCAGGATCCACATATAACTTGAATTGATTCTACTTTTATAGGCTTTTCCAAATGCATCCCTTCCATCAATGACACAAATCATTAGTAATTCCTTAATGACATTAAATTAAGAAGAAAGAAAATACGGCAAGAAAGAGACCTACATGCAAGATTCACATGGAGAAAGGAAAAGACCATTTGGTGGTCATGTGGACCACCTTAAATGGTGTTTCAACATAAACCAATATTTGTAAGAGCATTTGTTGATTATTAGGTCCACAAGATATTTGTTAGGCCGATGAAATAATTTTGCAAAATGTTAAGGAATCTCTTTTGTTTTTAATTTCTACCTAGACAATTCTTTCTTGAACAGGAACAAAGCATGCAAAGAAAATAAACACCAACTTGTGAACTTGAATGACCCGGTCATAATTTCTTCACAAAGAGACAAAAGCATCTAGTTAGAGAGAGAGCGAAAGGCTTGAGTCTAGTAAATAAAAACAAGACCAAAAGATTGACTAGGGGATCCCTACAAAATGTCACACTCCGATCCTGGAAATTAGGGATTAGAATGGGCACCTAGGGTGTGGATATGTAATCCCGTAGCAATTCGTGCCATGTGAAGATACGCATGAATCACTATAAGGGAAACTTTACAAGAATGTGTGAGAAATATCCACCAACACGTAGATTTAATTTCAAACATAAAATGAAAACCTGTGAAATACACTTGTAATGATCATAAGCAACCACAGAAATAATATTATACAATCATAAAATAACTTAAAGCCTTTTACTTAATCCTTTCCCAACACACATGACCACAATTCACTTAAACATGTTCAATTATACAATTTCAATGCACATGTCTATCAATCAAAGTCCCAACAAAGATAGAGAGGCATGTTAAATACCAGTCCCAGCATCACTAAACTTATTCACCCAACAAAACCCCTTTTGATGCTATTCATAAAACTATTAATAGTATATGTCGCCTTCCTTCCACTCTTCTATACCCCTAGATACCGTTGAGGTACCCTCTGGGGATGCGACAACAGTCGTGTTGGGACTGGGTTCCGTACATATAACCAAGGATAACATTGTTAGCACGACGATTAAGCAAATATAGAGATATATAAAAACCATCAGAATGTATCAATGAATTAAAGAGCATATTAATAAGAAGAAGGCAATAATCGTAAACTAGATATATTTTGTATGAGTACGCATGAATAACAAATCAATACGGAATATTAAACATATTAGTTGGTATTCACGGGGCTATATTTTCCCAAAAGAGAGCGTACCATCTAGAGAGCGCGTATAACATATATATGGGAATTACGCTAGGGGCTCAGGTTAGCTTTTCAAAAAGCGCCGACAACTCCTCTACAAACTACTATAACAGGAACATAAATGATACCCGAATTGGTCCTGTCGAAACTAATAAGTGTATAAGCTAAGTGGTGCCGACTGAATGTATCAAGACCGACTCAAGTTCATATCTTTCATACTCATAATCAATCATAACGATTGTCTCATATTCATATATATTCATTCATATTTATCATATCATACATATAAGAATTTCGGTCTTGAGATCATATGCAATCAAAGAAATCATAATTAGCAAGGTAATTGATAATTAGACAATGCATACTTAAATGAGCAATTATGCTCGAACTCTCTCAACCCTTGCTACACCGATTTTGGCTTACAGACACACACTTAGTAAAAGCTCCAGTCCAATGACCTTAAGGTTCGCTAGAAAGAATGTGTACATGATTAGATCATGTTAAGGGCAAGTTTTTTAACAATATGAATGCATTTAAATTGAGAAGGTATCAAGGAGATTTACTAGCCATCCCTATGCTAGATATTCCGTGATTTCGAGGCATTCAATACAATGCGTTCATAAAACGTCTGGTGTCATTGTGTTATCAAATCTTGGCATTACATTATACATACAAGGAACACCTCTTCTTATGCTAACACCATGACGTGACATCGGGAATTTATCCGAAAAATTGAAGGGGATAAGTGACAGCTTTACATTCGTTCTCCTTATCATTTAATCACCACTGGGCTAGTTTAGTTGGGGAAAAAGGTGTCATATCTAAAGCTCTACAAGGTCATTTAAAATCCCTAATATCATAAATTCATAGTGTTTTTACAGCTTAACTGTATACATATTACAGCTTAGTCGAGTGGCTTAGTTTTTCCCTCAATTTCATACGCATTTAAGGCTTAGCTGTATATTGGCCTACGGCTTAGTCGTGCTAAGCCTACGGCTAGGCTACGCCTGGACTACGGCTTAATGGTAGCACAGTCCAATGCTTAGTCGAGGGTCAACCATAGAAGAAAGATGGAATTTTGGGTTCTCGGGAAAACTCGCTGTAAAATGACTTACGGCTTGGTCACGAGATGGTTACGGCTTAACCGGAATTTGTTCCACAGCTTAGCTGAGGGTTAGCCGTAATTTAAATGTGGGTTTTGTGCTCAGATTCTGAGTCGTACATATTTACAGTTTAGCCGTAAGCTCTAGCACTTTTGGAAATGATTCCTGAAGATCGAGTTCAGTACAGAACTATCAAATTATTGGTTCCAATTAACTTCCCTTTTGCCTCAAATTATCTTTATGGGTTTTACAATGCCCACATATCACCCACGTCACATAGTCAAACTCAAATTTATTTAATCCAACACATGTATACTTAATCAAAGGAGAATGAGCTGTAACTTGAAATTAGAGTGATCAATTTATGAATCAACAATTTAGATATACATGTAGTAATATATATACTCTAATACTTGCCTTTAATACAATACTTGACTCTATCAACTTCTCCTTGGTATGCGGGGGTAAAGAAAGCATCAATAGATGAGTTCCCTATGACATGCAAAGATATGCAATTGATAAATCTAGTGTAAGATTCATGCATGTTGTTCATTTGAGTCTCTTTAACTCTATTAAACCTAAAGAATTGAAATGAAGGTAAAGATTTCACCTTAGGGAGCTATAGCTTGAAAAAGATGGTGAATATGATAGTTCTAATGAAAGAGATGCACAAAAGCTTGAAGAAAGAGATAATTAATGGAGGCTATTCTGTTTGCATGCAAGGCTTTTAGCTTGGTTGGAGAAGAAGGAGCTAGGGAAGATGAAGGGAAATGAGGCTCCAGTACTAAAGAGAGTAGAGGATGGAGGGAAGAGAGAAAAAAGAGGAAAAGAGGAACAATGATCGTCCTCTTTTAATTAAACTTTCCTGGACTTTACATGCAAGTCCAATATTTCTAGGAAAATTATAGTTTATGTCAAATAGACCTCAATTGAGTTAAGATGGATCCGAATTAAGTTAAACCTAACATGAAAGATGGTCTACACAATGAATTACGCAATGCAACTAATGAGGTATCAATATGATTGTCCTTAACTACCTAGGTAAAGTTCAAACCCGACCTAACTACCTACCCATGACCCAAGCCCGAAGAATGTGAGTTAAATTAGCCTAAACAAATTTTAATTAGTATAAAACAAGATTAATTACTATAAATCGAGGTCAGTTGGGATTGGTAACTTACACAAAATGAACCAACTTTAAGTCAATATAAAAAGACAAAAATTAATAACTTAAATAAGTTGACTTGACCTGAATAAACTAAATATTTTCTTTTCTAAAAGGAATAAACTACAGTTAGATAACGCTAATCAAGAAGTGAAAATTTATACAATTGTCTGTGAAATCCAAGAGTGTGGTGAAGGTTTTCATCTTTTCAGGGCCCACTGGCATGCAAGATTGGAGAAAGGCAGGCTTTCACTTTTTGTGGTTTAGGGATGTTGATCTTTTTTATCCGTTTTTTTTTTTTTTTTGGTGGTGGTCCTACTTCGCTTCCATTTGTATCTTTGAGGATATGTTGGTGTTGTTTTCCTTTTGTTAAGGGGTCATTTGTTTCCAATAGTTTACATATATAAGTGGTTAAGATGCATAACGGTTACACACCATCACGTTTGTTGGCTTGATTTATACATGGGATATATAAAATGGATGTGAAAATAGTGTGAAAAGGACCTGTTCTTTTTCAAAAATTCACACACCTCATGTGATGTGAAAAGGTTACGCAAGTTAGTGTTATGGGGCACTACTACAATGCATGGAAAAGCAGTCTGCCTTTTTTATTTTTTTTATTATTGTAGGTTCCATTTTTATGATCAGAACCGTTCATTTATTCAGAAGGTCAAAAACGGCGAACATACCAATTTTCAACTGTGATGTTGCTTGGATATTGAGATATCATCAAATAATTATAGCCGTTAGATTAATCTATTATACATGATAATCCTAGACTGCCTTTTATGATTTTTCCATTTCTGTAGGAGCCATGTATAAAATCAAAACCAATTATCTTTTTGATAATATCAAACACAGTCACATATCCAATTTTCAACCATTGATGTTACTTGGATGTCGAGATATCATTAAAACAATATAGTTATTAATATATTATGGAAGATAATCCCGGTCTGCCTTTTATGATATTTCTATGTTTTGGGGCCATAACTGTAAAATCAAGACCGATCATCATCTTGATAGTTCAAACAAAGTCATGTCTCTAATTTTCAACCATTGATGTTGCTTAGATGTTGAGATTCATCAAAAAATGTGCAACCTATTACATTAACTTATTGTAACTTATTGTAAATGATATTCTCAATCCCTTTTTTACAAGTTTTTAAATTATGTGGGGCTGGAAATCCATATCTGAACCATGTATCTTCTTTATAAGATAAAAAACGGCCATGAGGTCAAATTCCATCCGTTGATGTTCCTTAGATTATGAGATATTTATAAAAAAAAGATTATTTGAATATGTGCACCTAGATTCATATGTGAAGAGGTGTGAAAAAAATAAACATAGAATTATATTTTACATGTGAGTTATTTGAATATGTAAATGAGTCATTTATGTAAATCATTTAGTATAATATCTACAGTTTGCTTTAATGGCCATCTTTGCTCTCTCCATGGCCTCATGTAAAAAGCCCCATAGTTGGCTTATCATCACCATCAACCAATCGAAGAACTTTTATTAGAGGCTCAAAAACATTTAAGCAATTTTTAACATAAGGCCAAATCTTATTGGACTCAATGGTCTTGCATACTTCTTCTGCTAAGGGAGTTGGCCGCTTTCCCCACTTAGAATTTAGCCATTCATCTGATTTGATGAGTTGGAGAAGCCCTCCTCTATACTTGTAAATACTCTCAATGGCTATGAAGTGGGTGGCAAATCGAGTAATGCCAGGCCATAGTAGTTCATGATTGTTTGTAAATTTCTTCATCATCGAAACAAGTCTATAAGACTGGTAGAAAAAATTAGTGATTCTCCTCATCTTTTCAATCACTAGTTTCATTACTTTTCCTTTGGAAATTTCTTCAAGCATTAAATCTATGCAATGTGCTGCACATGGTGACCAAAAAATATTTGGCCTCTGCTACATAAGCATTAGTCCTGCTTTCTTCATGTTTGCAGCGTTATCGGTGACAACTTGAACTACACAATCTGCCCCAATATCATTAATCACTTCATTAAACAACTTATTGATGTATCTAGCATCTTGAACATAATCAGTTGCATCAACTGATTTGATAAAAACTGTTCCCAAAGGGCAATAAACTAGAAAATTCAAGAGATGACGTTTTGTGAGGGTCGTCCACCCATCACACATTAGTGTGCAGCCTTTTTCTTTCCAAATCCTCTTAAAAGTTTCCACCCAGAGTTGTAACTCCTCATATTCTTTTTTAACACAGAGATGACCAATCTCATATGGGGTGGGTGCTTTTATACCGGGGCCATGTTCCGCTGCTGCATCTAACATAGTGGTAAAATAAGGAGAGTTTGCCTTATGTGGTGGAATAGCTGCATCTAAAAAGAACTTTCCAGTAGCTCTTATCAAATTATCTCTTGCTTTATTAAATTTTCCCTTTAGTGCTTTTACAATGCTTGGTTGCTTGGCTGTTGGTTTTCTATATGCAAATGGATCCATTGGACCCACCACACTTGGCCTACGAGGTGCCTGTGTAGGAGGTTCATCATCATCCTCAATATCTGCTGGGCGGGGTTGTCTTTGACTAAATGCTCGACCCAAACCCCCTCTCTTAGATCCAGATGAACCACCCTCATCATATTGGCCACCTCTCATAGCTACCTCATACTGCATTCTTCTTCTTTCTTCTTCCTCCTGAAGTGACCTCAAACTTTCTTTTCTAGCCCTGCTTAAATTTGGGTCCTCATCATCATCGGAGGAAATAATATCTCCCTCCCGAGACCCAAAAACTTCTTCCCTACATGCTTCAAATTCCTCCTCTTTTCTTTTCTCTCTGACAACCTTTTTCTGTTTTCCTGCATCCAACAACTCTTGCATTTCTTTTTTCACATTAGGTGGTACATGAGGACACTTTGCTACTTGGCCTTGCCTATGAGCCAAATGTTGCTTCAATCTAGTTATCCCTCCATTTATGATTTTTTGGCAATAATTACATTTAATCTTGTGTTTGCTTCCAGCTTCTTCACAATGGTTCCATGCTGGATCAATGTCACGCACCATTTTAATCTCGCTTCTTCAAAACAAAAGAACACATTGGCACAATTTATAACATTTAAACTAAGATCCAGAATATAATAAAAACGAAGAAATTAATACATTCATATAAAAGTAATTGGAATCTCAAAAGGGTACATTTTAAATGATACATTAATTATTTAATTTTTCTAATTCCATGTTCTAACAATCCAAAAATACATTTAGAAATATAAAAATTGTTGACATGTTATATATTCACATAAATGATTAGGCAACTATAAAAAAAAATAGCATATGTGAAGTATACAATGATTATATAAAATTAGGAAATTATACTTATAATGAAAATCTAAATATATAATAGTTTAATCTAAAATTTAAAAAAATCCGAAAATAAATTAAAAAATATAAAACTAATTACATTAAAGAACAATTAAAAAAAGTAATCCTACATGAAGTTTACAAAGATTATGCTTACTTTAAAAAAATTATAGTGAAATCCTTAAAATATTAGTTTTAAATATTAAATTATTATTTCATTATCATACAAGAAAATAAAATTTGAAAATATAAAACTATTTAGTATTTACATAATGTTTTGAAAAAAAATGAAAACTTACCATATTCATATCATATATGAAGTATACAACAAAATAACAAATTTGTGATTAAATCCTCAAAAAATCTTATTTTAATATTAAAATATTTAAAAATCCGAAAATAAGTAAACATAAAATATCCACATCTTGTAAATCTATGTCTTCTACTACTAAATCTATCAAACTTGCTTCATAAAATCATGTTTTTACATACTAATAAAATTAAAAATAATACTTAACATTAAAAGACTCTAAATCTTAATAAATGTTAAAATCTTAATATTTTAAAAAACCAAATAATAGATCCACACTCATAAATCACAACATGTAAATCTATAACATAAAACAAGTGGAATCATTATCATGGATCACATCTAAGCTCCTACTTAACAAATATTTAAAAAAAAAATTCAATATACTTACCTTATAAATGTATTTCCTTTACTTTTATAAGCCAAATCCACCCAAAAAATTAGTTTTGTGATGCTCTTGGAGGCTAATGGAGGAGGAGCAGCAAGAGGGGCGACTTTGGGTAGAGGAGGATGAGAAGAGAGGGAGAAAGGGGGAAAAATTAGGGTTAAACGATATTTATATATTATCGGCCGATATTTTCAAAATATCGGCCGATATATCGGTTCTGCCGATAATTTGAAAAAACGGCCGATATCTCGCGATATTTTGGCGATATTATACCGATACCGATAATTTTCAAATTATCGGACCGGTATCGACCGATACCGGTTCGTATCGGCCGATATGGACCGGTATCGGCCGATATTTTTAACAGCGATGCCAACATCTCCATCCAGGCATTAAAGAGGTGCGAGTCCCCATATGAAAGTCTGGGACCTCCTAAATTCTAAGGAACTCAACCTTTAAATGAAAATATGCGCATGGAAATGCTTCTGCATAAAAATAAAATAAAATAAAAAGTTTTCAATCAATTTAATTATAGGCCCAACTCTTTTTATATTGAAACCTGCTATAATTATTTCTAGTGACAAAAGTCTAGATTCCCTTTCTACTCGAACTCCTCCACGGTCGAATTTCACTTCACTAGGAAATAGGACTGCACTAGAGATGGTTCACTATAATTTGTTTATTTATTATAATTTTTTTTATAAATGATCAATCTAACGATAGTTACAAGTCCTATTTAAATGACATTTTATGAAAAACCATAGTAGGGACGGAAACTGAATTTGAATGGTTTAGAATCTAGTATGATCCTGAGAAGATCCGAATTCCATTAAATAATATGACTACAAGTACGTAGAAAAGTCAAAATGAATTAAAA
The DNA here is from genome assembly GCA_037013555.1 of Sextonia rubra. Lineage (NCBI taxonomy): Eukaryota > Viridiplantae > Streptophyta > Magnoliopsida > Laurales > Lauraceae > Sextonia > Sextonia rubra. The sequence continues at coordinate 133,533,270 of JASUAD010000001.1, forward strand.
AAAAAAAAGAAATGGCTGAAGACTTTAAAGAGATTTCAGTCAGTCTCTTGCAAATGCTTATTATAAATAGAAATGAAGATTGGCGCATATAAGTATCCTCCTGTAGCTACTTCAAAGAGAGGATAACCTCAGGTTTTGCCGCAGCGCTTCTACTAATAAGTGAAAAAATTAAGAAATTCAGTAAGTGTTTTCTTTCTTCAAGTTTCTTTCTGTACTACGAAAGTGAATATTACCAAAATACCCTCACCTCCCACTCGCCCCATACCTCTTCCCTCTCCTTCCCTCTTCTCTCCTCCCTTTCCCCATCGTCTCCTCTGGCCGGTGATAAGCTCTAGTGGCAAAGGGAGTCTCTCCATCTTCCTCTCTGTCCCTCTCTTCTTCTTCCTCTCTCTCTCTCCCCCTCTCCCTCTCTCCCTCTTCCCTGCTCTCTTTTTCTTCCTCTCCCTTTATTCTTTCTCTCCCCCTATTCATCCCTCTCCTCTCTCCCCCTCTCCCTCCCGCACGAAGGAGAAGAGGAGGAGGAGGAAGATGAAAAGGGAGAGGGTGAGGGAGGGGAAGGGAAAGGAGAGGGACAGCTCCCCTCCGCTGCTGGAGCTCATTACTGGTCGGACGGGGAGGTGGGAGATGGGGAAGGGGAGAAGAGAGGAGAGCCAAAGAAGGGGGTAGAATATTTTGAAAAACATTTATTTATTTATTTATTTTATTATTATATTTTTATTATGTAAACCGAGCAAAAGTCGGTATTCATTTAGTAACCCTCTTTAGTAGTAATAAAGCACGATATAAATTCTTTTATTACAAATATACCCCTGTAATAAATTACTTATACAAGTATATGACACCCGTCCTTTCTCCTTCCCCACAATCTGGAGAACCAGATTGAGTTTTTTTTTAAAAACCAAAACTCCGATCAGGCGCCTGAAAACGAGATACCTGCTCTGTTTCACTGATCTTCTCCGATTCAGCGATGCGGCAGCGACGTGGGCGGCTTCTACATTGACGGGCTTCGATCTATCTCCCCGTCTTTGCCACGGTGGTGAACCCGAAATCCGGCTAGAGCTCCAACCCAAAACCTCTTTCTCTTCTTCTCCGATCACGCAAGAACCCAATCCGTGGGCAGCAGAGATCAGAAAATCCAATCACCTCCTCTGTTTCCCTGATGAAACGGGTCGGGTCTCAGCTTCTACCCCACCCCCTCCTTCTCAAGTTTCAGATGCCTAAATAACTGAAGATTTTAGAGAGATGTACAGTGATGAAAGGATGGAGAGAAGGAAGCCCAAACCTCGAGAGAAGAAGTGGGAGACGTCCTCTTCGAATTGAACGAGGGATTGTTCTGGTTTTGCTTGGATTTGTAAATCGTCCTTCTTTCTTTTTGAAGATGATTTAATCGAGTCCGTCCGTCCAAAATTTTTAAATTCTAACTGTGGGTGAAAAGAAATAGAGGGTGTGTAAAAACGCAGGGCGTGTTTTTAGAAGCTGTGCACGGTAAAATATTCTAAAAATCCATACATACATATTTGCATATTTGGTTCTTTTCATCTTTACTTAATTGCTTATGTATTGTACTTAATTTATAAGAAATAAGTATTGCATGCTTTCTTCTAATTTTATTGTTTTTTAAATTTAGACTTTTAATATTATTTTTATATATTTTCTATTATTACAGAACGGGGTGTACTCCTTTCTGTTAATAAGGATAAACTTTTCCTTTGTAAATTTATTAGAGATGCCAACTAGTTCATAGAGGCGCTTAGTATGCGCATGGGATTTTAAGGATATAGCTAATCCAAATATCCTTTTAATTATATAATTATAACTCTCAATTCTTAAAAGTTTAAACTAATGGTATTTTTAAAGTAAAGTTATTTTTGTGACTAAAATCCAATAATGCTTAATTGTCAAATCAGTGTTAAATTAAAAATTATGCTAATTGATAAAAAGATATGTGAATATAAATAGTTCAAAATCTTCAAAGTTAAGACAATGCTAGAATGATTTCATATGGAGAAATTCTCATGAGAGGAGTGAAATAGATTAAACTCTTTGACCACTTTCCTTTTTTGCAAACTAAATAAAACGGTCTACGTAGAACCTAAGTCACCAAAGCACATATCTCATAAAAGAAAGTTTTTGGAGATAACTTATATTCTTCGAATATTTCAATCGTTTTATCGCAATTTATGTTAGAAAAGAGTCGACGCTCAATTTTTTATAACAATGTAAAAAAATATAAAAATAATAGTTTTCTTTTTTCAGGCCTAGAGCCTTGCCCTAGCCCTTTAAGGTGGGATAAGGGCCTGGTAGTGTAGACCCTACGAGGGCATTTGCCTACTCAAGCCTAGCACTGCATATATTGAGGGTAGATCTACTATTGCATATGGTTTTTTTTCAATCAACCACAACCCTCCTTACCCATATTCCTCTATTCTCATCTACTGTTGTTTTTTTTTATCTCCTTCGTGGCATCCTCATAATAAACAAGATCTATTCCCAATTTCACAAAATCACTTTCTCTCGTTTTTCCCTAACTAGTTCAGTAGTTACCATAGGAGAAAGTGAAATTCAAAGGAGAAGAGGATCGAGGAGGAGAAGTGCATTACTGAGGCCAAAACTAAGGCCAAATTCCCAATCCTCTCTGAACCGCACCACTAGTGCCAAAGCCAAAGTAGCACTGCTGAGTCCTTGGAGGTAGTGTGAGGGGTTGCTGGCTTTTTGTTTTTTTTGGGGGGGGGAGGGGGGGGGGGGGCACCACTCTTGTGTGCACCCGATGGAGGGTTTTGTATATCCCGTGCAGGCCAAATTCGCTAATTAATCATTTGAGAAATTGAGTCTTAAAGAGGCTCCAACTCTTACATCTCTTAAGTTGGATGGTGGATAATGCATATCTCTTAATTTATGTTCAAGAGTTCAAATTCAGGTAGGAACTTTAATCATGCGTGCACTTTTATCCTTACTATGGTATACTGGATATCCTGTGGATGATTTGGAGGCTAGAATAGATAAGTTGTTCTCCACTGGGCCTAATCTGGGCCTTTGACAACCTTAAGCCTTGTTTGTATAAACTCCCTCGGCCAAAGGACCACTGATTTGGAGTGTCAGATATCAGGAGTTTGTCTCAGAATTTGAAGCAATCTCCCTCTTCATATTTTAATCATTAGTAATAATGGATGACATATTATTATCATTCTCTCTCCTTTCAGAATTTCGGATCAGATTCATTACTAAAAATAAATGAATGCAGAAAATCAGATTAAAAAAAAAAAAGTTCTATCTGCCACATCCTTCGATGTGCAACCTTCTGAAACATTAGCACTGTAGCTTTTCTTTTCTCGTTCTTTTTCCTCATTTGCCATTTGCCATTTCAATTCCACCCCTGCAGGTATTAGATGGAAGTGGAAAACAATGAATTGGCCATTGGAATTGATCGTGGTACAACATATTCGTGTGCTGCTGTGTGGAAAAATGATAGGATTGAGGTCATACCAAACGATCAAGGCAACTGAATCACACCGTCGTATGTGGCCTTTACTGATGAGATGCGTTTAATTGGAGAAGCTGCAATAAATCAGGCTTCGGTCAATTCAATCAACACAGGTCAATTCAACCAACACCGTCTTTGGTAAGTTTTGGCAAGATCTCAAGCTTCTTCCTTGAGGTTTCAAGAACTGCCTCAATTGATTTCTGCAAGTAACCTTATAGCATAAGTTTTCCTTTAAAATGTCCTTACAGATGCCTTTTAGGACAAGTTTATGTACGTCAATAGAAAACCAGTTTCATTGATTTTTTTCCCCTCTTGCATGGAAAAAAAATCTTGACCCTCTGTTGGGAAAAGCTTTTCTATGAAAGCGTGGAAAATTTAGTTTATTTTATACTTTCCTAAACCAAAAATTTCCCACACCAAACTTAGATTTTACCATTGCACAGAAAAGTACTGTTTCTGCATTCATCACTTTTACGCAGAAACTTGCCTGTCTTTGGAAATGGATTAAAATTCACTGAGAATACATATTTTGAGTTTATTGCGCTATAAAATTGCACATGATTATTAGGAATGCCTTATCAGATGCTTGATTGTTAGGATGCTAGCGCTCTCATGATAAATCTATAAATATATTTACGGCTAGGTTTGTTTTCAGGACAATATCATGCCTGACGACCGAAAAAAATAGTCAGAAGAGAGGGGCTTCAAATCTGGTGCCCCTGCAAGAGAACACTTCCATTACTACTTAATGAGCATTCAATTGGCCATTACGATGATGCTTCAAATAATATATGAAGCTTGTTGTTATCTATTGTACTTTTTTCTCATGCTCCTTCATTTTCTTGCTGTAACTTTGTATTGAGATTATTTATACAATCTTATCAATACTTTAATTTTTAGTTATAAATTTATCTTTTGTTTTAATGAAATTATCTAATAACATTTTTATTAGAATAAAAATTTTGAAATTATCTTGACAATATCCAGACTAGAACAATATTTCTATCCATGACATTAAAGTCAAAAAGACATGCTAACAAAATGTTAAATTCGTAGAATTCTTTATTTATAATTGATTCTTGTTGTTTTTGCTCGGGCACAATGCTCAGGAGACTCACACACATGCACATACTACAAAGCCCATCACCATTAGTGCGTCAATCAGGACTTGGTCACTTAGTGCATTCTTTTAGAAGGAGTAGGACCCACGGGCCTACTTACTAATGAAAATTTAAGCCCGCTCAAAATGAATATTGACCTTTTATATGAGATGTTCTCAAATTTTACTTTTACACGAGTTGGTTCCACCATAAAATTAAGTATGTCATTAATAACACAATTAACACAATCTGATGCCTTATTCTTCATATTCATTAATCATGTATATTAATGACATGCTCAACTTTAGAGTAGAACCAACTCATTCTAGTTGAGCATATCCAGAACATGGCGGGTGCATTTTGAGCGGCTTTAGGTGGGGCCAAATGTAGCATCCACTCCTTCCACCAGCGTGAAGCATGGGAGATCACTCAGCGGATTCGAACAACACATCAAAAGCCATGAAATTGACTATTAGCAGATAAAAGGAGATCCCATTTCACTGGTCCATACGATGGACTCACATGAGTGTGTAGCTATGTAAATGCAACTGGTTTTTGGTAGATTTCTCTACTTCGAAAGGATTTATAAAGAAATATCATTACCCTTGCACGTATGGATTATTACTTTGATCCAACGGTGATGGAATCCAATCTAACATTAATTAATATAGTGGCCAAGCCTCTTCGAATTTTAGTTTTGATAATTTTTTTAAATTTAATTCTAATTATTTATTGCCTTTCCATCCAAGCAAATTAGAATCCATGTTTCCATGCTATTGTAGATGCTAAGCGGTTGACTGGTACAAGATTTAGTGATGAATCTGTACAAAATGACATGAAGCTCTGGCCATTCAAGGTTATTGCTTGTCCTAGTGACAAGCCCATGATTGTTGTCCAATACAAGGGTGAGGAAAAGCAATTTAGACCCGAAGAGATCTCCTCTGTGGTTCTCATGAAGATGGGTGAGATTTCTAAGAATTATGTTGGCTATGCCGTAAAGAATGCAGTCATCACTGTCCCTGCCTATTTCAACCATTCGCAACGCGAGGCCACCAAAAACGCTGGCCGCATTGCTGGTCTCAATGTGATAGGTATCATTAGCGAGCCGACCGCTGCAGCCATTGCCTATGCTCTAGAGAACAAGGTGGGTAGCAATGGTAAGAAGAAGAATGTCTTCATATTTGACCTTGGGGGTGGAACTTTTGATGTCTCCATCGTCACCATTGAAGAGGCAAACTATGAGGTGAAGGCCACAAAGGGTGACACTCACTTGGGAGGGGAGGACTTTGACAATCGCATGGTAGACTACTTCATTGAAGTCTTCAAGAGGAAGCACAAACTTGACATTACTGACAGTCCAAGAGCCATTCGAAGGTTAAAGACTCAATGTGAGAAGGCGAAGAGGAACTTGTCCTCAATGACGCAAACCACTATTGAAATTGACTGCTTGTACAATCAAACAGACTTCTCTTCTAATGTCACGCGAGCTAAGTTCGAGGAAGTGAACATGGATCTCTTCAGAAAATGCATGGCCCTGGTCAATGACTGTCTGTGGGATGCTTCGATGGACAAGGACTCCATCGATGATGTTGTCCTTGTCGGAGGGTCTACGAGGATTCCCAAGGTTCAACAGCTCCTTCAAGAGTTGTTCAATGGTAAAGAGCTCTGCAAGAGCATCAACCCTGATGAGGCCGTCGCCTATGGTGCTGCAGCTAAAGCTACCAAATTGAGTGGTATTGGGAATCAGAAAGTGAAAGATTTTGTGCTACTCGACGTTACTCCTCTCTCACTGGGAACAGAGCTCTATGATGGGCAGATGAGCTTTGCGATTCCAAGGAACACCCTCATTCCCACCAAGAAAGAGATGAAGTACATTAACACTGAAGATCAAACTGCTATTCTGTTTAAAGTCTACCAGGGCGAAAGGCTGAGAGCAAAAGAGAACCATCTATTGGGAGAATTCACGCTTTCTGACATCCCTCGTGCACCGGAAGGTGCTATTCAGATTAAAGTCACCTTCCAACTTGACCTAGATGGTATCCTAACAGTCACTGCTGAGGATGAGACAATCGGAAAAAAGAACAGTATCATCATCACCAATGATCGACATAGTCTGAGCGACAGTGAAATTAAAAAGATGCTCCGGGACGCAGAGAAGTACAGGTTGGAGGATCAAGAGTACAAAAGGAAGGTAGAAGCTAAGAGTCGCTTGGAGTCGTTGCTCTATAAACTGAAGAAGGCCGCTCAAGATGGAAATGTTGGATTCAAGCTAGAAAGTGCTAACGGGGAAAAGGTTGCAAATGCCGTCCAAGAGACTATAGATTGGTTGGAAACGAGTAAAACGATGTGGTATGACTTCGACGATGTTGAGTTATCACAGCATGTTGGCATTCTAAATGCTGCACTCGAAATTGTTGATAATGCTCCAGGAAATATTGCAGACACAGGCACATCTGATGACAGTTACCCCCATCAGCATCGTCGAAGGCCCGTTATTCCTTTGAAGGGGATCGCAAAAACTGCTTTACAGGTTTCTAATTTTCTTCTCGACATTAGTGGTATTGATATCTCATTCATTGAGGCTCTGTTCGGTGAATGGAGTGGGAATGTGGAATGAGTCCATCAAGACAGGCCAGGCCATTTACACATCACTCTACATACTTGTTACGAGAGTCCGTGCCCTTAGATAGCAGAGGCCATCATATCATTTGTGTCGAGTGGGTGCGATAAAATCTGGGTAGTACACTTGTACTCGTGGGAAATTAAGTTTTTTAGACATGAGTTCCGGTTTATGAATGTCAGTTGTGAGTATTTAACAGTTCAAGTTGTTATATTAGTTTAAACATGAATAAGATCATCCTCTCTTGCTGATGGTCAATGTCATAATTTCAAACATTTGCAACTCGTGGTTGGCACTAGGCAGTGTGCGCGCATGAAGTTATACACTTGTGTTGTATATATGCTTTTTCTAACTAGAAATTTTTATAAACTCTCCATTTGAATTTGAAAATGGGTGTTTTTACCTACTTTTACTTAAACAATAAAATATTGTTACCCCATATCAAATATGCTACTTCACCCTGTGCAAATAAACCACTTCATCTTTCTCATCTTTACATATATCTTCTTATCTGTACATGTAACTTCTTTCATTTTACAAACTAACACATTTTGGGAACTCTATCATAGTGTTCACATGATTATAATCCAAACTATTCATCTTGAAGAATCCCAACCCGACTAAGGATTTATCCTTAAATTTCAATTTATTATGAATATGCCCACCATCAAATTGAGAACATGATCCAAATATGATGGTTGCCCCATTAACGTCTAGTCATGTTTTATCATGAGCTCAATCTTGTGGGTGTGCATTATGCATGGATATGGCTGTCAAATTAGGAAAATCACAAGTTTTAATGTTTTATTTTACAGTGGGCCCAAATGATATTTGACTTGAATTTAGTATCGGTATAAAAAGGATGGTGTCCTCTAATTTAATTGATTTGGACTTTTCCTAATTGGGGCCCCACCATTGATGTCCGTCAAATCACCCATATGGAAGCAAGTTACACGATTGGATCAGCTTTGCCTTTAAATTTACCAAAAAGGGGAAAAAATATTTAAAAAATTATTTAAATTTTAAAAGGGCCAATGGCATTTAAATGCTTTAACTTTCTCTTTTCAAAAAATTAGAAAAAGAGATAAATATGCCAACAAGAAAGGAGGATAAATGTTCATATATCCAACGCAAATGGGTTTTCTCTAGCTAAAAAAGCCGAGGGGACTTTTGTAGCGTGCATTTTTTTAATTTATGAGAGTAAAGAAAAATAAATATTCGAGGCTCACGGATTTCTAACTGCTGGTTTTGATGCTTAGTTGTTCTGCGATCAGCCATTGCACCATATTTTGCTTTATATTTTTATGGGACAATTACCGTACGGATGCCTTTATACCCAACATTTGCCAAAAAAACTGTCCAAAAAAAATAAGATTGCTGCACTGCAGTTTGTATAAAAAGGTTGCCCTACAAATGATGATTTTACCCCTATAAGATATCAGATGGTGTGATATTCCATAAAAGTAGGATATGAGTGATACAATATCCTAAAGATGTAAGATATCGCAAGTTCTACGGCTTCCCCCCAAACCCAAAGTGCATTTTATCATAAAACTCTATTTTATCTTCATCATTTTTACTTTTTTTGGATTCATGGGTTTAGTCTTTTCTTATATAGGTTTCTATCTTCCAGAGATTATTTATTTCAGTCATGGTAAGAGATATGTGGCCTCTATTTTGTTGATCTTCTTCATTTATCAAAAGAAATGCAAACCATTTTTCCCTCTTTTCGGTAGGAAGGAAGGGGTGAAAAAAAATCTGAGTTTCGCTCAATATCCTATAGTAAAATGATATCATGCTGTCAATTGTCGTAAGTTGAAAGGGTAAAATTGTCATTTGTAGGGCGTCATTTCCTGTACGAATAGCTATATGATAATTATCATTTTGTGGGCAACTTTTGGGCAAATGTGGGATATAAAGGCATCCATATGGTTATTATCCCTATTTTCATACTCTGCCTCTCTCATCAATATAAATTTCTATTTTTTTTTTTGGCTAGAAAATATAAATTTCTGTTAGTGGTTCTCAATTACATGGGATCACTCTTCAATGATGATGACAATGATAATATAGTTTAGCATTTGTATCAATGATGTGGACAAGTGTTTATGATTTTTATACACATGCACAGTTTGCCTAATCATAAATGGGACCATAGATGGGGTCCAGATTTGGGTTGCTAAAGGGCTGGGTGGGCCCCTGGTTGTCCTAACCCTACCATCAATATATATATATAAGGCTCGGCTTGGATGAGCAAACGTCCTAGAGGGCTTGCACTACCTAGGCCCTTACCCTACCCTTAATGGTCAGGGTTAGGCCATGGCACAACTCAAGGCCTCAGTAAGAAAATTATTATTTAATTTTTAACACTATTACCAAGTATCATGTGTCAACCAAGCATTATTTTGTCTAGCTTTTATTGCGAGAGGACAACTAAGAGAACATTTAGAGTTGTCTCTAAAAACTTTCTTTTATTGAATTAAGTTACATGTGCTTTTGTGACTTAGGTTCTAGACTTATGGTTATATCCATTTTGTTAAAGAAATAAAATGGTTAAAGAGTATGTTCTATTTCATACCTTCGCAATAATTTTCACATGCTAAATTATTTCAGCTCAGTCATCTCTTTGAGAAGTTTTAAAATATTTACATTACCCTTCCTTTTATAAATTAAGCTTATTTTCAATTTAATTAACACTATCTAACTACTAGGCATTGTTGGATTTTAGTCACTAAATAGTGCACTTAAAAATTGGTATTAGTTTAGCCTCTAAAATTTGTAAGTTAGAATTAACTAATTAAAAGGATATTTGGATCGCTCCGCATTCTTGAAGTTAAACTACCATTATAAATCCATCGGCATCCCAAGTTACTTAATGGAGGAAAAAGTATACCTTATTAATAAGAGTACTACACTCCTTTTGCACTAGAAAAAATGCATAAAAATATAAAAGACCTAAATAAGAATTAAAAAAATAGAATGGATAAAAAAAACCATGTCGCACTTATTTCTTATGCATTAAATATAACACATAACTCAAATCAATAGGTAGAGATGAAATAAATTAAGCATATGTGTATGAGTTTTCAGAGCATTTTGTAAGGATATTGGGGTATGAAATCGCCTTCATATCCCCATTTTATTACTAATATGTGATTGTTATATATGTATGTTCATGTGTATGAATATATATATATTTATATATTTATATATACTATAAGATAAAGAACAATAGGAGGGGCAGGGCCAAGCCAGGCTAGCACCATCCAAGCTCGGCCCTCAAATTTCAACACTTGCAAAAACTTGTCAAAGCTTGGCCCTAAGGTTTTTCCTTAGAAACGAAAGTCCTCATTTTAAAAGCCTTTTCAAATTCATATCTGCAAGGGGCAAATTTAGTGCAGCATAGAGTAGGGATGATCATGGGCTGGGCTTACATATGTAGTTAGAGCCGGTTTAATAATTACGGGTGAAATTTACAGTTTGGCCCCCTTCTCTCAGGGCCAAATTCATAGGCCTAATACAAATCCTCCAAGTCTCCAAATGAGACTTTCCGTACATCGGCAAGGAGCAGATCTACTCAGTATCTAGTAGGGGTGCTCATGGGCTAGGCTTAAATATGTAGTTAGAGCCTGCTTAATAATCAGGCTGAGATTGGATTAAATTATTGAAAGTCCAAAGCTCGATGTGGCTCAGCCCGTGTAAGGAATGCATGTAGTTTAATTCAATTAGTCGAAACAATTACTCAAATCCCACAAAATTGATAAAAAAAGCCTGGTTTGGCCCGGTCCAATTGATTAAATTGGTGGGTTGGGACCTAACTTTTATAGCCAGTGTTGGGTTTGGGCTAAGCCTGAGCTAGTGTTTCTAAAGTCAAGTTGGGCTTGGATATGCCTTAGCCTGGCCCAACCCAGCCCATGAACACCCCTAGCATCAGGCTTTATAAAAAAATTTGAAACAATAATTAAGGTGTTTGATTTGTGCATTTAAAGTCACCTTTATGTCCTAAATAGCAGTTCACATTAGGGATGACAATGGGTTGGGAATAAACGGGCCTCGCCTTGCCCCACTCCTATTAGGGGCGGGTTTGGTAATGGTTTTTTTTATTAGGGGCAGGTTTGGGTTTTGATGACCCAACCTGCCCAGTTCTGAATATATAATATTTATATACTTATTATTAAAATAATTAATAAAACTCATATGATGTGGGTGATTGTGGGCCTTAACATAAGGCATATGGGAAGAGAAGGTGGTATGTTCAAACTATACTACAAACATTCTTATCCATTTTAAAGTTGTTTTAAAGTTTTAAAGTTTAAATTTGACTTGACCCACTCAAATGGGGTGAGTTTGTTATTACAATTAGTAACCCATCACGGGGCGAGTTGGGTGTGGATGAGATAAATTTGAGATGAGGCGGGTTTAGGTTTACTCAAACTTATGTCAAACTTGCTCCGTTGCTACCCTTACTTCATGTTGTTGCTGGCTTCCTGCTATCGATGGCAAATGGGTCAGGTTGTATCAAAACAAGTCGGGTTAACATTAGAGTTCACATTTTGAAGCCTAACCCATGTTCAACCCATTTTTGAAATAGGTAAGATATCTTTGTTTGCCTAAAAAAGGGGATCACAGTGCACTGAGCGCATCCTGACTTTTTTTTTTTTTGACAAACGAGAAAAGACATGGAAAAGAAAATAGGAATATCATTTTTCAAAATTTTTAATTCCAAGTTTATTTTTGTAGGTTCTTTTACATTCTGACGACTTTGGTGTAAGCTATTTACATGTGATTTTCTTACAACTCCCCCACTCGGTCTTGGATGATCAACACTTGGCAAAAATGTTTAAATAGATAGGAATTTTACTTAAGTTACATAAAGAAAGCAAAATAAAAGGGACAATCAACTGTTCAAGATAGCAGCCGGCCATCATGAGGCCGATCCTATGTGTTTGAAGTTCATGCCATTTCTGCTTTAATTCATTTGAGTAATTTTCATAATCTATCACCCGTTTTCCTTAGACATGCAAAGTATGAATTCCAAGGGAAGTTGGAAGGAAAGATCTATAATTATTGTTACCCCCACGGATCACTTATCATATTATGCTGATGGGTTGGCCATGATTATGCCTGTATCTTTTTCTACTCCTAGGTGAAGGAGGTCTTGAAATACTTATCTTTTTCAAAGGCTCATTGCCGGATTTTTAAGTCAAGGCATTATCCTTTTGATCATTTTCAAAAGATCAAGTACCTTTTCTTTTCTCTTCAGTGTTTATTATGGAGAAAATCGAAGTGTTGAAGTCTTCTTGAAGAGAGCTCGAGAGATCTACAAACTCTGGAGACAATGTGTGCTTTGGTGGTTGTGTTCGACAATGTGTGTCTTGGTGGTTGTATTCTCCTTTACAATGGGCCCCCAAGGGGTATTTATAACCTTTTGAAGGTTTTCTCCAGTGGAAGGGAGAGACTTAAGCAAAAATCAAATTTTCAAGGGAGTAACCGACTGTGTAGTTGTATGGTCAATTACCTTCTTGTGGTTAGTTGTGTGAGGTGGCAATCGGATTTTCATCCCTCAAATCATGTAAATCAGCCAGAGAATGATTTTACTAGATCTAGCTCAACTATATGATGAGCTGTCAGAGATATGCAATGGTCGACTACTACTTTTCTTCAATTAGTCATTGTGGTCTTCAATCGGCTGTTACACTATTCATTCAGCTACTACACTGTGTAGCCAGCCATTACACTTTTTTCTTCATTTTTGAAGTTTTTTTTATTTGCTTTCTTTTCCAAACTTTAAGGGGACTTTTCATGCTTTTGTCCTTGAGTTGTTTGGGCTTCATTTGGCTGAACTTAGGTCATGTTTGAGTCTTGATTTTGACTTTGCACAGTAGAATTGGTTGAAAGTAGTTGGAAAGATGTAAAGTCTAAGCCCGAGCGAGTCTTTATTTACTATAATTAAGCTTATTTTAACTTAAATAATACATAATTAGGCTAATTCAACTCAATCCCTTTGGGTTGAGTCATGACTAGGTAGTTGAGTCGGGTTCGAGCTTTACTTAGGTAGCAAAGGACCTTCTCATGTAAATTAGAGTTGCATAGTGTTGCATCGTCAAGGCATCATATAATTGCAATATATGTGTTTTATCCTGTGGGTCTACTTTCATATTTGACCCAACTCAACCCGGATCCATCTTGGCCCACTTAAATCCCCATTTGACTCAAATTGAAAAAAAATTTGGGAAACCCAGAGGACTTGCTTGTAAATTCTAGAAAACCTAGACTTAAAAACCCATTTTAGTGCTCCTTCTTGCATCTCCTTCTTCTTTTCTCCTGGAGCAGCTTCTTCACCCTACTTTCTCTTTTCAAACTGCAATCTCCAAGTGAAAGAGAGGTTGCATGTGTCACTAAAGTAAAGGGCACCTCCATCAACCTCCATTATCTTGTTTTACAGAAAATCTTCATTGTCTTCTTCCCGTAGGAGTTGTAAATTTCATTTTCTCTTCTCCTTTACAGCACTCCAATGTGAGGATCCCATCACTACACCATTTTTTGGTTCAGTAGAGTCAAGGAGACTCAATATCGTAGCACGCATTCATCCCATGCCAATTTCTTGTTTTGCATGTTGTTAGATCATCTTCAATTAAGGTTTTCTTTGCCTTCAAACAGAGGAGAAGCTTGATTTGGACAAAACACTGAAGTTAGAGGCAAGTATAAGTGTATATTTACTACATGCATAGTTGATTATGTTAACTCTTGATGAGTTCTTCAATAATGCCAAGTTATAGCTCCTACCTTTGATTTTGGAAATGTAAATGATATATAGGTTAATAAGTGGAATTAAGAATGTATGAAGGATTTATTGATGTTAAGGAAGTGTGGAATAAATGCCAAATGCGTGGGAGAATAGAGGTTCCATGTAGGTGATAAAAGGAAGAAGAATAGTGCATACAGTAGATTGCTAAATTGCAATTCGTGAAAGCACGCTCAAGCGAGTGTGAGCACTCGCACGAGCATATGTGTTATTTTCTGAAGAAAAAATGCATCAATAGCCTTTGTCTAGAGACAGAGATGAGATGCGCTCGAGTGCATTTGTACAGAGACTCGATGAAAAGTTCGTCAATCGAAACTTTCTTGAAACAGAACTATAAGCGCATGAGCGCGCTTGGGGTTGGGCTCGGGCGGGCTTAGCTAATTTTTGAAGAACTATTTTAAATCACTCACAACCTATAATTAAAAACTAATTTTATCATTATGATTTTAAGTAAATTCAAAGACTATATAGAACCTTAGAAGCGGTACTTTTATCTCAATTAATTACCCCAATGGTAATTAAAAATTAAGAAGGAAGAGTGTAGAGCTGTCACTGATTTCCTCTTAATTTTCTGGTTAGTTTCTCATGTCACGTCATACGTGTTGGCATAAGAAGAAGTGTCCATTGCTTACACAATGTACCACTAAGACTTGATAACACATTGACATCGGACGTTTTATGAATACACCATAATGAATGACTAAAGAAATACAGATTATCATAGCTAGAGATGGCTAGTAAATATCCTTGTCAACCATTTAATCCAAATGCATTCATATTTTCTAAGTAAACATTATCCTCAACATAATTGGATCATGTACTTATTCATCCGGTGAACCTTGAGGTAAAATCGGAGATGGAGCTTCTACTAAGAGTGAGCCTATGAGCCAAGATAGGGGTAACGAGGTTGAAAAGGGTTCGAGCTCCATTAGCTTATTTAAGTATGTATTGTTTGAATAACAGTCACTTCATTAATTATGATTTTATGACTGTACACGATTTCAAGACCGTTATGTGTTTTTGTATAAAAACGGATCGATCATTACGTATGATAAATATAGCAGTATGAATTCTAATCGGACTTGAGACCTTTGAATCGGCACCACTTAGCTTGTACTAATAGGAGGTTCGACAGGACCGAATGAAGGTATTATATATGTTACCTATTGTAGTAGTTGTATGAATAGTTGGTCAGCACTCTTAAGGTAGCTGGATGATCTTTGTCCGGCCGTAGTGATTCTCCACTGTATAATATGTTGTTACTCTAGAGTGAAGATAGTCATGTGGATGCTAATTAGTATGTGATAATCTTTCTATATATAATTCTTTATTCATGCTTATTCATGCATAATATGCCTAACTTATGATTATTGCTTTCTTTTAATCAATATATTCTAATTTCATTGATATATCAAGATAATCTTATGCACTCTTATATTTGTTTAACCGTTGTGTTAACAATGCTACTTTTAGTGTTACAGGTACAGAAATGAATGCCAATCCAGCAATCAACGCTCCCTCCGAGGGAACCTAAACGGTACCTTGGGATGTAAACGAGTAGAATGAGGATCACATTTTCTACTAATCATCCTACATAGTACATCATGGGGTTCAATGGATGGGGTTTGTCTAGAAAATTGCCATGCTTGGTTGTGGTCATACTATAATATTTTAGAGTTCCCGTTTAAGAGACATGACTTTCACAATGATGGACACGTTTATGTTACTTAATATTATGTGCATCTAGATGGTCTAACCAATGGACTTAGGATTAATTTTATGAATGAATGAGGTTTATATTAACGAGTGATTATGGCTTTATTAATGCCTATGATGATTATATGTAAATTCTCCAAGTTTCCGCTTAAATTATGTAAATGATTGTTACGTGTATATGAATCTTTCTCACATATACTTGTAGTGTTTCTCTTTTAGCGGTTCACGCGTGTCTTGATATGGCACGGATTACTACGATTACATGTGCCTTGCCTCAAGATCCACCCTAACCCCCAAATTCTCGGGTTTGGAGCGTGACAAAAGGTGAGGGCTTCTTTGTTATCTTTACTCTTTTTTCTTACAGACCCATCCAAAATGGAGCCATAAAAAAAGAGCAAAAAAAAAGAAAAAGAAAAAAAGAGGCTAGAATCAAAATCTGTTTTTGGTAATGCAATGTTCTATTTTAAATAAATTCTTTAAATTAATTGTTAAAAGTTTGTTCTCAATTTCTCAAGATCTACGAGGCATCGAGTCTTGAATTTTTACTTTATACCCATGTTCATCCTTTCAAAGAGATCTAATGGTTTGTATCTAGTGTTTAGGGCCCAAAATTTTCAAAAAATAATATCAAATAGTCCACATTTTTTAGCAAATGTATCTAGATTGTTGATGATCCAACCATTGAAATTTGGTCTCTAAAGATTATCTTTCAATGGTCTAGATCGAAATTTAATGTTCCACAAATAAGAAGAAAAAGGAAAAAAAATGGGATGCCAATGGGCCAATACAAAATTGAGTATGTTATATCAATGGTTGATTTTTATTTAAAACTTTCTTGAGATCCACAAGGCATCAAGCCTTAAAAATTGAGCTCATTGTCGTGTTCAGCCTTCCAAAGAGATCTAACGGGTTGAACCTTATATTTCGGGCCCATAAAATTTAGAAAATAATATTCAATGGCTCACTCTTTTTACACATAATTGGTAGTCATCCAATAAGCGAAATTTTGTGTCATCGCTGTATTTGATGTTGTGAACATTTCCAACTGTTTGGATATTGATTTACCCTTTTAGATTAAAAGAAAAAAAAGGATTGGGCATTTTAAATGTACCGCTGCCTCTATTTTTTTTCCCCTCTATTTCTCAACTCTATCATAAAAGTGGATGTAAAAATAAAAGGCATTGCATCTACTTCTCTAAAATGGATAGAGGCGGTAAAGAGGTGCCAAATGCCATTGTTTCAAACCTCTACCCACTGTAGAGAAATGAAGAATTAGATGCTTGAAATAGACCTGCCAAACTGAGGCGAAGCCTTGTTCATAAAGAAGAGTATCAAAAAACGAGTGCACCGATCATGGAGGAGACTGAAAAGGGTGACATGAGATCATGATAATGGGAGGAGCAGCCAGCAAACTAACATGGGGATGAAAATGAGGCATGGGTTTGTGTTGTCAACTTGCTTTTAGTTCTTTTTTTTTTAGCACCCAACCTTAGAGGTGTTAGGACCTCTAACCTTCTGGTGAGGGAGCCCTCAGGTGAGGTTGGGGAATTTTTTGATGTGGGAAAGCAGACCTCTAGTGAAGTATAACATTCTCAGGTGTGAAAAAGTGATTGCTCAGATTTGAACCCTGGTTATGTAGGTAAGAACAGAAATCTCTTACTAGAGGCAGTTCTTAACTTGTTTTTAGTTAAGTCCGAATTTTGTTCTGCACCATGGACGTGAATATTATTTGATCCCATGGGTTTAATCCCCGGCCAGTTTTTGGCAGAATGTATCATGTTATGTATTTTAGGCCAGGGCCACTTTACCCGTGAGAGGTGGACTAGATTAGGGGTAGCAAAAGGATGGCTAGGGTCACAAGGGGTCAGGTTGACATGGATTGTCTATGGGTAAACGGTCAACTTGTATCATACTCATTTCTCAAACTGGTTAGGTAACTACAATCTGCATCCCATGTAAATCAATAACCAATGAAAATCAATAACCTGATCTGACCTCTGTAACCCACATGGCATCCATGAAAAAATTAACCCATTTATGGGATGCAACCCAACCTAAATTGTAGAAGTTCGGGCTAAGCGCAAAATGCACCAAACATTAAGGTTATATTGGAGTTTAGCTGTAGGCTTAAAAATAAAGCTAAAAGCACAAAAATATTATACCAGCAAATCATTTAAATCAATTAGATACATTGGTCGACCTTAATTAGACTACTAAACCCTAATTCCACCCATTTTATTGCATTGCAGGTCAAGTTTATCTGACCCGTAGAAGGACAGGGTCGAGTTAGCAGGTCAGACATGGGTCAAGTATGCCCGTCAGGTCAGGTTTGAAGAAAACTGCAATCCAACCAAGTTTGTCGACCTTGCTTGAGTTTTTAGATGAGCCATTCCAAAGAAAGGCTGCAGAAAGGTGGCTTGTTTGAGAAACACCTGAAGAACACAGAGCCCAGTCCCATTTGGAAATAGAAAACTTGCAACTGAAGAAGATTTCCAGGACAGATTCCTGATGTCAGGACGCTTTGCGGGAGATCGAGAGAGAGTAGCATTTGGGAGTTGGCCGCGCAGAAGGTTTGAGCAGCGTCGTGCACATCCATAAAATTTCAACAATGATTAATAAATTTAAGAGAAAAATAACAATTTACCCCACAAAGTGCCCCCTCATTATTTAAAATTTTTCACAAAACCTACATAAACTTACAACTAAAGTGCAAAATGAAAGTTTGTTAATAAAACTTGTAAAAGTACCAAATTACTCTCATCTCTCCCATCACCTAATCGAGCATCCTGCATCAGCATCTTCCTAGCCACACAAATCTTCACCATCTCCACACCATTTTCACTTCACTCATCACCACAGCCCCACATCATCACCATCACTGAACACAAAGCAACAGCAAAAAATCCCATTATCTTAAGGCTTCCTCCGCCTATAACTCTAGAAGCTCGTGTTGTTGTGTTGAGATTCATTTCTTTGAATCTCTGTTTTTGCTTCTGTTGTAGTGCTATTTGAACCAATATTTAAAAAAAAACCATTTTCTTTGATTTCTTCCTTGTATTTTATTCTCCCTTTTTCATTGATTTTGCAATAGATTTATAGATATGGGTTTCCAAAGAGCGTAACAAGGACTGTTGCGAAGCGATGAAGTCAGTTTCTTTCTCTTCTTTTTTCTATCTTTTTCTGATTCTGGAATGGTTTAGAGGTCCATTTTAGCAATTTCTGTTGGTATTTTCAACTGTGCATGGTGTAGTTGCATTGGAATATGCTCTTTCGGTTGTAAAGATGAAATTTTTATTGGAACTTTTGGGGTTTGGTTATCAGTGCGGATTGGAATATGCTCTTTTGATTGTAAAGAAGATATTTTTATTGGAACTTTTGGGGTCTAGTTATCAGTGTTTACTCTTTTCTGCTAGAAACAATGCTCGAATGGATTTATTTCCATTAGTGTGACACATGGAATTTTATGGGGCTTGCTAGATTATTTTTTGAAGTGGAATTGATCTTTCTATATTGGGTTCTATTGGAAATTATATGGCTTTCTATTGTCAGTAGTTTAGATCTGATTCTCACTTATTTCTTGTAAATATCCTTTCATATTTTAGTGTCGAAAATGGAGCTACTATGAATTTATAATCCTTAGTTCCGAGAAAAAGAAAAATTGGACTGCTTTGTGGGACACTATGTTGAGTCTTTTCAGGTGTAAGTGTAGACCTTTTCCTATTTAGTTTTCTTTTTGGGCTGAGACAGAAGAAAGCATGTAGTGTCATCTTCTTAGTGATGAAAATGAGGTTTTTCTTCATTGGGCTTCTTCAATTTTTGTGGTAGATTAGATAGAGTAAAGTAATTCATACTATTTCATTAAATTTTATTTGGAGTTATGTCTATGAATTTATAGAATCTATATTTTATATGAATTTCTTGGATAATATGGCTCCTTCATTTTGGTTGATATCTTAGTATCAATCTCTTAGTTCTTTCAGCAATCTCTTTAAGTGTTTTTCTCTCAAGGGATTTTCGTATTATGGGTAGAGGTAGAGCGAAACGAAAGAAGTTGATGGTTGATCTATATCATTAATCCAATTGAGTCATTTTAAAATAAAATATTTTTTCTAAGTCAGTTTTTAAACTTCTAAGTTCAAATTGAGTCATTTTAAAATAAATTATTTTTTCTATAAAATAATAATAATAAATAAATTGAGTATGTGGTTTGCGGTCAACTAGCTCAAGTGGGAGAATGTTAGCATTGGATGTGTGGTCAACTTGACCACATGTCTATGCATGGGTCCCACTCCTGGAGTCCAAAGCAATTAAAGACTTCGCTTATTTTGGTATTTGAAAATTCTATTGGACTTGAAAACTAATAGTTCATTTCTACCCAAATTACTAATAAGAGGGATAATCCTTATCAACTTAGGAGTTCCATAATAAGAAGGAAACTATCATACAGATCTATAAATATATAGGTTTAGGGAAACTTGCTTTACTTCAAGAGATTTCTGCTTGGCTCTCTTATCACTTGCATGTATCAAGGTGAAATAGAAGTGAGTTGTAAACCCCGCACGCAAATAGCTTGTTCTTATCTACACAATCAACATATGATGAAGCCAGGTATGCGTATAGTTTTTATATTTTATTATTCAGATATGATCCGTTAAAGTTGATCATGTGATTATGGTAAATCTAACAGTTGACTGTTACTACCAATCATAAGGACATAGGAAGTGGTGAGGAAAAAATAATTCCTACCATAAGAGAAGGGGACGGCCATAGAAATCTAGAGCAGGGAGACCCATGATCTCTCTGCAGCAGGGAGATTGTTTCTCCCTGCTGCAAGGAGACGGCGGGGAGACTGGGGAGGAAGGGGGAGGAAGGGAGAGAGAGAGAGGAGAAGGGGAGGGAGAGGGAGAGAAAGAAAGAGGACGGAGGAGGAGAGGAAGGGGGTGGTGGTATTTTTGGAAAGTTTTTATTTATTTTTTTGAATAAGCATGTAAATTGAGAAATTGTATATGTTTAAATAGAAGTTTCTTTCAAAATAAATGAATTTCGCCACTTTGGCACTTTAATTTTAATTCTACGGTGGTTTAGTACAAAAGTTTAAAGTTGATCAGAACACTTTGCAATCAAGTCAAAGTACAAGGAGATAATTTTTTATTTTCCCTAAATTTAATAGCATTTTTAGAATTTGACGTCCATCAATTCTATTGTAACTAATCTTTATTTTTTTGTTGTGGTGACTTAAGCATTAGTGATCAAGCTAGTACATATGTATTATACGACAAATGGGAGCGATACAAGTTGACAATTGCAATTACTACCAGTACAAACAATGAAATTCTTTTTCGGTGAAAACTCACCAAATGGGCTGACTTGTAATCCATACCTTTAAAATGGCCCCCACCAAAGAGCCTCACGAATTGCTAAGGACAATTAGCAGGGATTAACTTCATTCAAATTCATTCATCTGTTAATGGGTCAAACATATATCAAACTTGAAAATCAAATTACCCAAGTACACCAAATTATGAGGTTGGGTTTGAGTCATGTGGCAGGTGGGATCAGGCGTTTCTATCCATAAACTGTGATGGGAGGAGGCTTTCTAAGAGATAAAAGGGCAAAAAAATGTGATTAGAGGCTGGTTCACGTTCACAAGTTTCTTGGGTCAAACCCAATTTTTTTATATTTTATTGGGCTTAACTATAGCCCAATAACTACCTGCCCAATAGATGATCCTTCTGTATGGGCAGTGCGGCCAACACTCATATTGGACTCCAAATTTGTTAATACTCTTTAATAAAATATTGGGACATTTATTAGAAAAATCGCATTACAAATGGAAACTACAATTGAGAACCCTAAGTGTTTATAATATCAGAGGAGGACCTCCCACCAACATTTTTATTTTTTCTATCATTTTTGTCCATCATTCATTGATGTCAACAAAACACCAAATTTCCAAATCGATTTAACAAGGAAAGAAGAGGTGAAGAAGAAGAGAAGAAGAAAACCATAGAGGAGATCGTCTCTATCCTCTCATCTAATCAAAATCTTTCAACTTTATCTCCCATCATCTCTATGTCTCATTCTCTCTATCCATATATTCTATCCCATCGTTTTCCATCCTCTTCACCATCCACCCCTTTCATCATTATAGAGAACGATCTCATCCCCATCACATGGCAAGAGTTCATCATTATAGAGAACAATCTCATCCCCATCACATGGTAAGGGACGACTCTCTGATTTTACCATCTTTACCACTTAGTCCATCTACCCAAGCCTAACAAATCCATCAAATCTTTCATAGCCTCTGCAATATGTGTTCACCATTACTCTCAATTCTCATTACTTTTTATATTTTTCGTTTACTCAACCTTATACACCTATTTTAACTTGTAACTGATTAGAACAACCATTTTTTCTCCATCTTTTGTATAGATTCCATCTAGTTGTTTTTTTTTATATTAATTTATCATCACTTATTTTACTTAGCTACATTGATACATGAATCTCTCTACCACTGTTAGTTTATTGAATCTGAGTATTTTATTTTTAAAATGAAGAAAGTTGAAAAGAAGATTGTATTGATTGTTTGAGAAAGAAGAGGGACAAAGGAGGTGATGTCCTTAAGAAGATGGAAAGTGAAGATGTGTTGCCTTCCATCTATTTATTAGAATACCTAAGTAATATTTTCTTAAACCTTTTGCTATGGAGAGTACCATTTTTTCATTGATGCCTAGAGTTGAAGTGTATTGCCTTCCATGTGCTTGTTAGAATGCCTAAGTGGTACTTTCTTGAACTTTTTTTTCTGTACGGAGTATCCTTTTTTATTAATGATAAAGTTGAAGTAGGAGAAGATGAATTGATTTTTCTTTTGAAGTTCATCATATAGGCCTATAGATTATCAATAAGGCAGTGACGAATGTAAAGATGGAAAGGAAGGACACTAATGGGAGCTACATGAGCTAGACAAATGTGAGAAGTGTGATAAGTGGGGTGAAAATCTTATAGGGTCCCATATTTCTAGATTGTAAGCCAAATAATATGCAGCAGAATAAATAAAATAAACTTGCAAGCAAAAAGCAATTAACCATACAAGTAGAAGACAATTAGTTTTTTACATGGAAACCCCAATAGGAAAAAATCACGAGTCGCACCAGACTAATCGAGTACTAATTTCAAACAGTTATAAGATATATTTACAACCTTATACTGTCAATCTCTCGACCACAGGATGCAGTTTTTCTTGTAAAAATCTACAACATGACTCAACTCTGCGTGCCTTGCTCTCCATGCTTCATCCAAACACTTTGATTCCACGGGATAAACAATCTCCTACAAGGAAGTAAAATCAACAGCAAAACTCTAAAACTAAAAGCCTTCAGCAAACTCTCTCAAATATAAACTCTAGAAAACAAAAGGTGATCTCCAAAGAGTATTCTCATGTTAGAACAATGAGATTTATGTTTAAGGTAAAAAACAAAAAAGCCATTTTTATAACCTACAATTCGTGCCTTAGGGTTAAAGTCTACGTAAGAACAAAACAGGCAACTCTAGCATAAGTAGGAAAGGTTTTCATGCAACTTGGTGGGTTTCTGCACAACACCTAATCAATCTGTCAAAGGTCGGATCAAGCTACTATCTCGCCAAATTGACGCCCGATCGATTGGATGAGTTCAGTACAAATTTCTGTAAACTCTTTAAGTCCATAACTTTGTCGTTTTAACTTCGATTGATGCAATCTTCGACTCTATGGATATCTATTCGAAACGAGCTTTCCAACAATAAGTAGTTTGCCCATATCTAAACTTAGTTTGCAAGATAAAACATTTTTGAACCATGTTATAGTAAAAAAAATATTTTAATTTGTCGCTCTTTCTTCGATTTCTTCAATTCAATGCATCCGACAACTTATACCACGGGTCATACTAAAAGATATATAAAACACAACTCAATGGACTTAAAGTTTTGTCGAACTCATAAATTAGCAAATACAAAAATCCTTACATGAGGTATTCTATAATTTTGTATTGCTCGTTTTATGATCTTTTAATGGTCATTTTGTAAATTTAAGCAGTCAATTTATATTCTTAAAATGGATAATTTGTTAACTTGTAAAGATCATGTGATTTATTTGAGAATGGATGATTTGTGGTTATATATGTGATATTCTGGTGGGATCTTTAGATTTTAGTTGTGTTTTGAACACTAGACAGTTTGTTAATGTAGAACACTTTCTTGATGGTTTAATGTTATTAGTGCCTATACTAAATGTCGCAGTTATTTATTTTGAATGTGGAACATATAGTTCTTATTTATGGTTATTGTGGATAATTGTTGATTTTAATTGGGAATAGGTTTTGATGTGGATGGTTGTTGCTCGTTAAGTAACATGCCCTATTTGTAAATAAAAAGGGCACAATTGACAAAAGTGCAGCAATTCACCTATCAAAAGTTGGTGAAAGTATGCAAAGCTTTGTTTTTTTTTTTTTTTTTTGGTAATGGTGGAATCTTTTTATTTTTTCATGGTGAATCCAAGACTTTTTGTTGATGTGGAGATAACTTCCTTTTTTTTTCATTTTTTATAAAGGTGGAGCCATGATTTTTTACAAAGGTGGCTCCATGATTTTTTATAAAGAGGAGCAATGATTTTTTGTAAAGGTGGAGCCATAACTCCTTTTAGTCATGGAACCATGTCTTAATGTACAAGGACAAAAGATATCTTTTGATATTGATATACTGGATGAACAATGTTTATTTTTGTGTTGATGTGCACTAGATAGTGCAATTATGTTCTATTATAATTTTTTATGCTTTTTTTTTCCTGAAAGTATGAGGCAAGTTTTAGTAATATGGTGGATGTTGATTTTCTTACAAAGAGTTTCAGGTATTTTAGGGCCAAATAAGAAAACTCTTAAAAGGACTCTTTAATAAACCTGATGGAACTATAGTAGCAAATCACACAACTAAATCTAATTTATTGTTTGTTAAATAGTTTTTGCCGACATTGACCAAAAAAATTGTTGATGTCAACAAATTATTTGTTGACATCAATGAAACTGCTTAGTTATGTAGTTTTTCCTTCCTGTTAGTGTATCAATTTTCGTCGACGTCGACAAATTATTTGTATGTCAATAAATAATTTGTCGACGTCAACTAAGACACTCAATTATGCAATTTTACATATCCAGTTAGTGTATCAGTTTCTGTTGACATTGATAAATTATTTATAAATGCAAATATATAATTTGTCGATGTCGAAAAAATTTCTCAATTATGTAACGATTATCAGTTTAAATTTTTTTTCGTCAAAAACCATCTATACTTAAGATTTCACATATCTTTGCTACACCAATGCCTAACTGCCTAAATTAAAGGGAGTCGCCCGTTCTAGTGCAGACATGTACGCTTTTGCACTCAGATTTAATTTATGCTATTTAGATCTAAACCTATTGTTGTAGATGGTTGTGGAGGTTCGTTGATCCTTGTCGATTAACATGTTTAGAATGGGAAGTTGTAACTTGGAAAACAAGGGAAGTGGGAAGAGAAAAGAGACGAAAATCCATTAGCACATTCTTAATATGACTAATAGTGTCAAAATCGGCTTCTACTTCTGAGTCTGAATTAGCATCATTAGGGTTGCCATGTACAATGGGGGTCTCCGTGTATCAAAATTCAAATCTCTCTTCAGTTCCTTATGTACGCATATAGTTCAATTTTTTTTATTGGATAGTGGTTCAGGTGGTAATACTTCAACTTAAAGGACAAGAATCGCATATAATATATATAGAGAGAGAAAGAGAAAGAGAAAGAGAAATGTTCACATGCAACTATCCCTCATCACAGGGTGAGGGATATTGAAGGTTTTGGAGGAGCCTCTAGAATGGATTAATGCAATCACTCTCAATACTATGTATGCAAACAATTAACTTCGTAATAGAAATAAAATCAACACAAAAGTATACACTACAAAAAAAACATGATTTTTACATTGAAAATCCAAACCAGGAAAAAACCACTATAAAAAATTAAACACAATGAATTACACCACAGTTACAAGAAATATACTCACAACCCTTATTTAGTTCTTTTGTAACCTCAAAACTTGTAATTCTCAATGCACAACATCCCGTTATAACGACTTCCTGCTGTCCTTTGTTATAGATTTAAGCATCTAAACGCATTCTAGATGTTGTACTTGACTCCCCAGAATAATTTCCTGCGCTTAAAAGATGATTTTCTATAAAGAGATGTAGAAGCCAAGGATCTCTAGAGCAAAGTTTCAACCTTTCAACTCTCTAATGGAAGATTTTAAAGAAGATGATCTCTAAATAAATAATCTCTACTTAGAACAATGAAATATGTGTTCCATGCCTTAGGGTTGAGACAAGACCCTTTTTATAGGCTCAAATTCATGCCTCGTAAGTATAATTCAATCAAGAAAGGAGTTGGTATAAATCAGAAAAGATTCTCTAAAAATTGGACTTAGAAATTCGCAAGTTAGTGGTCCGATCGATCGAATTCGTACACCGCTTTAAATCCGATCGATTGAACCCATACTCGATCGATCGGATAGTCTATATCTGATTTTTTGGATTTTCTTCATTTCAGCTCTTATGGGACTCTGTTGTCTCTTCAAACTCCTAGTCTGAAAAAAAAATAGAAATACAACTTTGACTAGGGCTTAAGTTTTGTCTAATCTATGAATTAGTCAACATACATAATTCCTTACAGACACATAATTGAAAATATTCATCCAGAGAAAAGGCAAAGTGTAAGTTTCCCTCGCACCTTTTAGTTGGACCCATTGGAATGCATCATGATCATAATAGTCCATTGTATGGAAACATCTATATAAGAACTGCATAAAATTTTGACTCCATGATTTATCTTTCTTATGACTTCTATCCAATGGTAAGGAAAAAGTTTGATGAGTAGTAAATTTGAACCTGTGACTATTCATGAGGAGGGGTGAAAAAAATAGATCGACTCCAAGTGTGCCCATGACAACTGCTTGTGGGGTGGGAGGGTGTTGTAAAACGTGTGTTTTTAAAGTGGGACGTGTTGGAGGATTACCATTACGTTGTTTTAACCTTATTTTTTAAATATATATATATGTATGTATAAATTTGTTTAATTCAGGGGTTTGAGAGAATTGTCCCTTGGAAGGTTCTTGTACCCGTACTCATCTTATCCTTTAATATTGTTTTCTTTCCTTTCGTTTGACCTTTTTGCATTCTCCTCCTCTTAAAGAAAGTTCCAGTTGCTGATTTTTTTTATGCAACGGAAAAGTTATTAAACCAAGAAGAAAACAAGTATTTGTTTTTTTATCTTCTGATGACGCCAACTTGCTTTGATAGTATTGTAATTGGCGTTACGAATTTTACCTACTTCTGTATAGAGAATATCGTTCAATACACGAGTCACATCAATAAGGAAGTGTCAGCAGTGCTCCATGTATGGGTGGAGAACATATATAGCATATATGGTTTTCTCGTTTATGCTTTGTGACTGTACAAGAGAATAAAACTATAGCGAATATGGTTTTATTCTCTTTACCAAAAAAAGAGAATAAAACTAATGCATTCCATGTCCCTAACCATATGCTTTTCAAAATCCTACCAAAACAAAGAAACATATGCTTTTTAAACACTTGAAGACTGCCCTCTTCCCTTGTCATTCATCTGTTGGGAATCCCTCCTCCATCCTCTAAACAGTTTCTAATATTTTGTGCATCTCTGTTCTTTTGTGTTTTTGATGGCTGTCCTGTTTTGTTTAAGGGTCTTTAACTTTTTAGTCTAGCTGATTCCTGAGTTCTGTCTGCCTCCAGCATCTGCTGCTTCTCTGTTTTGCTTTTGTTATGTATAGGCGCTGCTTGTATTTTTTGTTATATCAATAAAAATTTACCTTACAACACTGAAAGACTCTGTTTTTGGGCCGTGCAAAAGCAGATTTTGCACACACAAATATGGCCTTGGCAGGAATAAGATTAGGCTATTTTTTCTCCTCCATCTCCAGCAGGGGCCAGATGATGGTTGAATTTAATCCTCATTTCTTTCTATTTACTTCTTGCAGTTTAAAATGCTGATCTTAACTGTCAAATGGAAAAAGGCAGTGGTCCAGCAATTGGAATTGGTGCTGACTCAAATTTGACACTACTTGCAATTATATTCACTATTCAATTTTTTGTGTGAGCCATCTGTATCAGAGCTTGACCCTAACCAAAAGAGGGGCATGCTTAATATAAAGGTTGTGTGTGCAGTTTTGGATTGTACTTACTCTCATTAGTTGGTTTTCTTTTTGAATGAACATCTCTAAAATTATCAAATGGAAGAATTTTAATCGCCATACTTTGTTTTTTCGGATGTAAAGTGGTTGATAGGTAGGAGGTGTAGCGATGCCTCTATCCAGAACTATGTTAAGCTCTGTCCCTTCAAGGTTGTTGGCGAAGATGGCAATAAACCTAAGATCAGTGTTCAATTAAAGGGTGAAGAAAAAAACCTTGCCCCAGATGGTCCTCTCCAAGATGCATGAAATTGCTGAGGCTTATACTCGCTTCAAAATTAAGAATGTTGTAATCACTGTTCCGTCATACTTCAATGATTCTCAGCGGCAAGCCACCAAGGATGCCGGTGTTATTGCAGGGCTCAATGTCATGCACATTACCAGTGAACCCACTGCTGCTGCACTTGCCTATGGTCTAGAATTAGATGATGGCAGCTTGAGAGAGAAAAATGCTCTCATCCTTGATCTCGGCGGTGGGACTTTTGATGTGACCATATTGACCATTAAAGCAGGTAAATTCGAGGTAAAGGCAACCACAGGAGACGCCCACCTTGGTGGAGTGGACTTTGACAACCGAATGGTGAATCACTTTGTTCAGGAATTCAAGAGGGAGCACAACAAGGACATTAGTAGAAATCCAAGAGCTATTGGAAGGATGAGGAAAGCATGCGAGAGAACAAAGGGGACCCTATCATCTGCACTCCAAACTACAATTGAAATTGACTGCTTGTACGAGGGAATCTACGTCGACGCCAGTATCACGCGAAAATGGTTTGATGAGCTGAACATGGATCTCTACATGAAGTGCTCGGATCTTGTTGAAAACTGTTTGAGGGGTGCGAAGATGGACAAGAGCTCTATCGATGATGTTGTTCTCATTGGAGGGTTGACCAGAATTCCCAAGGTCCAGTAGCTATTACAAGATTTATTTAATGGGAATGAGCTTTGCAAGAGCAACAGGGATTGCCAACTCCCTGCTTTGCACATTTAGTCGAAAAGGTACTTAGTTTTGACTCTAATCAATTGAAGCACAACCGTTAATCAGTTGGTCCCATCACAAGAAGATCAACAAGGAGTCAGTTCCCCAGCCCACTTCTCTGCAATAATAAACATCCTCAATTGGAACTGTAGGGGCATTGCCAACTCCCCCACCATTAAAACTCTTGGCCATCTTGTTTCCTCTCAATCCACTGACTTGGTTTTCATTTCAGTGTTAGAATTAAGCTAGATTTCATGATGGATCTTTTGGGCTGCCACTATTTAATATGGTTTATTTCTCTATTGTAACTAATAGTGTCTTTTGGGCTTCCTCATAAGTTCTTTGCAGTTTCATATGTTTTTTCAGATGCACATTTATCATTATCATTATTCCTAAAGAAGTGTAAGGGATATGAACAGTCAAATCCTGGTCTATAAATAGAGTTTTGTATTTTTCTGCAATGTGTGCTTCAATAAGAGAAAATTGAGGTCTCATACCTAGTTGTTCTTTCTTTATTGTTTAAGATCAAGAGAATAAGTTTCTTCTCTTGGATCTCCATCTTTGTTTTTTATTTTAGTGAAGATATCCTTGTTTCACTGTAACCTCAGTATTTTGTTCTGTCAACCTTAGCACACAGAACCAAAACCTGAGTATTTTCCACTGCGAACCTCAGTATTCGTAGAATACAAACGTCAATTCATCAAAGTGGTATCAGAGCACTGTTCAAGGTGATTCTACGGCCTCCAACAACATATTGCAACCACAGCTTCCTCGATTCAGTGGTAAGAACTACAACCAATGGAGTATCCAGATGAAAGTGTTGTATGGATCTCAAAATTTATGGGATATTGTTGAAACCGGTTTTGTAGAACCAGCAGATTCAAGTGCTCTTACTTAACAACAATTCAATGAGTTGAAGGAGAACCGTAAGAAGGACAAGAAGGCATTGTTCTTCATTTTTCAAGCAGTGGATGAAGCTGTCTTTGAAAGAATCTCTTCTGCAAGTTCAGCAAAACAAGCATGGGACACACTCTACACATCATACAAAGGAGAAGATAGGGTAAAGATGGTAAGATTACAAACTCTTAGAAGTGAATTTGATTTTCTACGGATGAAAAAATCCGAATCGGTTGAAAATTTCTACAACCGAGTTATCTCCATTGTTAATCAACTAAGAGTAAATGGAGAAAAAATTGAAGATCAACAGGTTGTAGAAAAAATCCTCCGAAGCATGACCCGTAAGTTTGAATATGTAGTGGCTGCAATTGAATAATTAAAAGATTTGTCCTCATTATCCTTAGAAAGTTTAGTGGGATCACTCCAATCTCATGAACTTCGCATTAAGCAATTTGATTCTTCTCCTCTAGAACAAGCATTTCAATCTCAACTCTCTTTGAGAGGAGGTGCTAGAGGGAGAAGAGGAGGACACAATCGTGGAAGAGGAAGAAGCAACCATGGACGTGGCATACATGAGAAACATGAAAGAGAATCTGAATCTCATGATTCTTCTAGTAACAATACTCCAAGAGTGAGAGGTAGAACACGAGGAAGAGGAAGAGGTCATGGCTCTCCCTATTCTCATATACAATGCCACTATTGCAAAAAATATGGGCACATGCAAGCATATTGTAGAAAGAAGATGGCTGATGAAGGACAAAATGAATCAAGCTTTATACATGAAAATGTTCAAGAAAAAGAAGGTGATAAAACTATTCTACTCGCTTGCAATGTTAGTGAAAATATTTGTGGTGATATTTGGTATCTTGACAGTGGTTATAGTAACCACATGATTGGCAACAAAGATGTATTTATTAATCTTGACAATTCTATTTACTCCGAAGTCAAGATTGGTGATGATAGAAAGCTTCAAGCAAAAGGATGTGGTGACGTCCTCCTTTGCACAAAGAAAGGAGACCAAAAGAGAATTTCTAATGTCTTATATGTGCCAGGCTTAAATAATAATCTTGTAAGTGTTGGACAGCTTCTTCGCAAAGGGCATGATGTTCATTTCAAGGGTGATCATTGCATGATTAGAGACAAGAACAACTCTCTAATTATAAAGGTACGGATGTCTTCAAATAATATGTTTGGTTTGAACGTCCAATATGAATCTTTGCCATGTTTTAGTACAATCATCAAAAATAGTTCATGGCTATGGCATCTGCGGTTTGGCCATTTAAGTTTTAGCTCATTATCTTTGATGTGCAAAAAGAATATGGTGAAAGGCATGCCAAATATAGACCGACAAGACTAAGTTTGTGAAGGATGTGTACTTTGAAAGCATCATAGAAAATCATTTCCAATTGGAAAAGTATGGAGAGCATCAAGTCCACTTCAATTGGTGCATTCAGATTTATGCAGGCCAATGAATACAATTTCAAATGGAGGTAATCGCTATTTTCTCACTTTTATGGATGATTGTAGTAAAAAAACTTGGGTATACTTCTTAAAAGAAAAATCTAAAGTCTTTGGTTATTTCAAAACTTTCAAGGCCATAGTTGAAAAGCAAAGTGGTTTCATGTTGAAAACTTTGCATTCCGATCGAGATGGTGAGTATGTATCAAATGAGTTTGAAGAATTCTTAAAAGAAAATGGAATTAAGCATCAACTTACCACTCGTTTTACACCCCAACAAAATGGGGTTGCGGAAAGGAAAAATAGAACAATTATGAATTTGGCAAGAAGTATGTTGAAAGCCAAAAGGATGCCTAATTCATTTTGGGCTGAAGCAGTAGCTTGTCCAGTCTATCTTCTCAATCATGCCTTATCAAAAAGCATTTAAGATATGACCCCTCAAGAAGCTTAGAGTGGTCATAAGCCTTGTGTTAGTCATTTGAGAATATTTGGTAGCATTGCCTATTCACATGTACTAGATGAGAAAAGAAGAAAATTGGATGACAAATCGGATAAATGCATCTTCATTTGTTATAGTGAAAAATCCAAGGCATACAAGCTATTTAATCCATTGACTAACAAAATCATTGTTAGTAGAGATGTGAAATTCAATGAAGAAGAGTCATGGGAGTGGAATGAAAATGAGAAGAAGCAAAATTCTATTTTTCTTGATGATCAAAATGATGAAGTTCTAAGCTCTCCGTCATTGTCATCATCTTCATCAAGGGAGAGTTTGGATCAAAATGATGATCATGAAGAAACACCTATACCAAGGAGATCTAGTCGGCCGCATCAACCATCCAAAAGGTATCCATCTAGTGATTATGTTATGATTACTAATGGTGGGACAAGTTTTACTTTGTTTGTAGATGCCGACTCTGTTACTTTTGACGATGCCTCTAAAGATAAAAGGTGGATTGAAGCCATGGATCAAGAGATTGAGTCCATTGAAAGAAATGACACATGGGAGTTGGTGGAACTTCCAAAAGACAAGAAGACAATTGGAGTAAAATGGGTGTACAAGACCAAGTTAAATCCAAGAGGTGAAGTTGAAAAATGCAAAGCTCGCTTAGTAGCCAAGGGCTATAAGCAAAAGCAAGGAGTTGACTATGATGAAGTATTTGCCCCCGTTGCACGTCTAGACACCATTCATTTGGTGTTGGCTCTTGCAGCTCAAAATCAATGGAAAGTATTCCAAATGGATGTGAAGTTAGTATTCTTAAATGGCACCTTAGAAAAAGAAGTCTATGTTGATCAACCTCCCGGCTATGTGAAGAAGTATGAAGAGATGAAAGTATATAAATTGAAAAATGCCTTGTACGGTTTAAATCAAGCACCAAGGGCATGGTACAAAAAGATTGATACATATTTTGAAGAAAGTGGTTTTCACAAGTCACCTCATGAGCACACTCTCTATGTCAAGAAAAGTCCTCAAGGTGAGATTCTCATTGCTTGCTTATATGTAGATGATTTGATTTTTACCGGGAGTAGTGTTAAAATACTTGAAGATTTCAAAATGGCCATAATGCATGAATTTGAAATGACTGTTATGGGCTTACTTCATTTCTTTCTTGGAATTGAAGTAATCAAAATAAAGATGGAATTTTCATTTCTCAAAAAAATATGCAAAAGAATTGTTGAAAAGGTTTAGGATGGAAGATGCAAGACCCATTAGAACTCCTATGGAAGTTGGTTTGAAATTAAGTAAATATGATGGAAAGAAGATGGTGGATCCAACTCTTTATCGAAGTCTTGTTGGTGTTTAATGTACCTAACAACAACAAGACCGGATCTCACATATTCGGTAAGCATGCTTAGTCGATTTATGGAATCTCCAAGAGATGCTCATTGGGATGCCGGAAAAAGAATTTTAAGATATGTGAAAGGAACCCAAAATCATGGTCTTCATTATTATAAAACTACAAATCCAAGCTTGGTTGGCTTTTGTGATAGTGATTGGGCTGGAAGTTTTGATGATTACAAGAGTACTTCAGGGTATGTTTTCAAATTTGGTTCTAGTACAGTTTCATGGTCTTCAAAAAAGCAATCTGTTGTAGCCCTCTCTACAGCCGAAGCCGAATATATTGCTCTTGCTGCCACTGGTTGTCAAGCTAGGTGGTTGAGGTGGATTTTGGATGAACTGAATCATAAACAAGGAGAATCTACAAAACTATTTTGTGACAACAAATCTGCCATATCTTTGTCCAAGAATCCCATGTTACATGGTAAAAGCAAGCACATAAAGATCAAGTACTACTTCATTCGAGAATTAGTGAAGGATAAAGAAGTTGAAGTCAAGTTTTGTAAATCTCAAGACCAAGTGGCAGACATGTTCACCAAGCCTTTGAAGAGGGATTTGTTCATCAAGATGAAGACCTTGCTTGGAGTAAGAGAAATCTAGCTTAAGGGAGGCTGTTAGAATTAAGCTAGATTTCATGATGGGTCTTTTGGGCTGCCACTATTTAATATAGTTTATTTCTCTATTGTAACTAATAGTGTCTTTTGGGCTTCCTCATAAGTTCTTTGCAGTTTCATATGTCTTTTCAGATGCACATTTATCATTATCATTATTCATAGAGAAATGTAAGGGATATGAACAGTCAAATCCTTGTCTATAAATAGAGTCTTGTATTTTTCTGCAATGTGTGCTTCAATAAGAGAAAATTGAGGTGCCATACCTAGTTGTTCTTTCTTTATTGTTTAAGATCAAGAGAACAAGTTTCTCCTCTTGGATCTCCATCTTTGTTTTTTATTTTAGTGAAGATATCCCTGTTTCACTGTAATCTCAGTATTTTGTTCTGTCAACCTTAGTACACAGAACCGAAACCTAAGTATTTTTCGCTGCGAACCTCAGTATTCGTAGAATACGAACTTCAATTCATCATTCAGAACCGACCACCTTTTCCTTTTTTGACTCTCTCAATCTAAGCCAGTTTGGATTTGCTGTTTTCCACTCAAATGTTTCTTTAACTACAAATTGTAACCTCTGGTGTTTCTCAAAATCATCCCTCCCCTTCTGCATCTCCAGGGCTGACTTCTCCCAACACCACCTCACCGTGCTCCTCCTGAACCCAGTAACTAGCTTATCTGCCCTCATCACTGGGGGTTATGCTTCAACCGATCCATGCACCAGGAGAGATCTATGGAAGACCTTGATTGATTGCTTTACCACCAACTTCCCATGAGCTGTGTTAGGGGACTTTAATGAGCATGATATGAAACTTAGCATTTGGCCAATCAGGCCATCATCTCTCAAAGATTTCGAATCAGCAGTCTTAAAATGCAGGGTTCTCTGACCTGTTCACAGGAAGCAAATTTAATTGGTCCAACAATCATCAAGGAAGCTCCTATGTTGCAGCAAGGCTAGACCTGCTCTTGTGAATGCTAGATGGCTGACCTCCTTCCATGACCCTTCTCTCCATCATCTTTCAAGAGTTTCATCTAACCACAACCCAATCCTTTTAACCCATTGCAAGCCAAATTCTGTTACGAAACCCCCTCTCAAGTTTGAAGATATGTGGGTGCTACATCCTTCCTTTCTAGATGTAGTGAGATCCAGCTGGGCTTCTTGCATAGATGGGGGCTTCTTGCATAGATGGTAACCCTCAATACACCTTAGCCAAGAAGCTGAAGTTTCTTAAGATAAATCTAAGAACTTGGAACGGGGATACTTTTGGTCATATTTAGCAAAAACTCTTTCAACTGAAGACAACGTGCTTCAATGCCAACTGAATTATGACTTGGACCACTCAGATTCTAAGCGGATTGATCTCATAGATGCAAATCTGATCTGTCTCTTGCTCCCAAGATCCAAGAAACAAACTTGAGGCAAAAATCAAGGATCAAATGGCTGAATGAAGGAGACCAAAATACCAAATTCTTCCACTTGTCAGCTAAAGTAATGAGCTCCTTCAATAAGATCAATCATATCTCTATTGAGGGGAGTACAATTGAAGCCTGCTATAATCGAAGATCAAGCTGTGGACTACTTTTCAAGCCTGTTTTAACCTTACCAAGGCAGCATCAGCTTCACTCCTTTTCAAATTGAGAGCCCAAAAGTTTTTGCCAGTCCAAATCAGCTGCACACTGCCATGCCATCAGACAGCGAAATCAAGAAGGCAGTCTTCTCTCTCAAGAAGAACACCTCCCTTGGCCCAGATGGATTTAATGGTAATTGCTGCATCTCCACTCGGGAAATCATTGGGAGCTCAGTTACTCAGGCTGCTCAACATCCTTTCAGAACAAAAAAAAAAAAAAAAAAAAAAAAAAAAAAAAAAAAGAAACACTTTTCTATCCCACTAATGCTTATTTGATTGCCCTTATTCCCAAGAATTCAATCTCCATTTACTTTTGCAGACTTTAGGCCCATAAGCTTATTGAATTTCTTTTACAAAATCATTTCCAAAATTCTGGCATCTAAACTCTCAGAAATTCTCCCATCCATCATCTCTACCCATCAAGTAGCCTTCACAAAAGGAAGGCCAATCCACAACCACATGGCCATGGCCCATGAGCTCTTCCAGAAGCTAAACTGCAAAACTAAAAAAAGACTTTGTTTGTTTGAAACTAGACATCACCAAAGCTTTTGACAAACTGAACTGGAACTTTCTTATCAATTCTCTCCATTTCTTCAATTTTTCTAGTGAATGGATTGACCTTATAAAGCAATGTCCACAAAAGGGTCTGTGCTAATTAATAGAATTCCTCATGGATTCTTCAGTTCTTCTTGCGGCCTGAGACAAGGAGATCCCTTCTCTCCTATCTATTTATCATTGCAGAAGAGATCTTGAGCCTCCACATCCAGAATTTACAAGCTTCTGGGCAGATTCAACCAGTTTCCATGGTTCCATTCACCCCTTGCCATCTATACGCAGATGACATCCTTATTTTTGTGAGAAATTCTTCTCCTGGCCTCCGAGCTCTTCAAAATCTTCTCCAATGCTATCAAACCGGCCAAATGTTCAACCTTCAGAAATGCCAACTGTATATTGGCCTCTGTAATCACAGAAGAGTAAGGAAAATTAGCTTCATCTTTGGAATTGAAGAGACGACTATCGCATGCAGGTACCTAGGCATCCCTATGGTACTTGGATCCCCCAAAAAGCAAAATTTCCACTACCTTATAGACAAATCAATTCCAAGCGAACAGCTTGGAAAGCAAGAAGTCTATCTGTTGCAGGTTGCCTTATCCTCATCACGCATGTTCTCTCTAGGATCCCTTTACGTACGGCTTCAGTTCTCCCCCTTGCCAGCGTCCAGTTGTCAAGACATTGAAAAGTTAAAGAGAAATTTTATCTGGTCAGGCAGTGCCCTTATCAAGAAGATAAACTATATATGCTGGCCTAATGTTTGTCTCCCCAAAGATGAAGGAGGCCTTGGAATCAGAAGAGTTTCTGAAATCAATGATGCTTGCCTAATAAGACTTGGTTGGCAAGCTGCAACAACAAGCTCTTTATGAGCTAGATGGTTCAATTCTCGCTAGTTTAAAAGCAACTCGATTTGGAGTTGTCTAAATCTGCAAAATGGATCTTGTGTTCGGAGGAAGATCAGATGCCTATCCTCTTTTTATCTACCTCGGTAGTAAATGGATAGTTGGCACTGAAGAAGATATCGACATTTGGCAAGACACTTTGTGGAAGAACAAGCCCCTCTCTGCTTGCTTTCCTCTGTTCCACTTTCCTCTCGGACAAAGGTTGTCATCATCTTCCACAATGACGCATGGACCATTCCTTCTGAGCTCCCACAGGCCATCCAAGATGTCCTCCCTCAAGCTTCAATTCTGCTCTCACCTGCACAAAACAGGCCAAATAACCTTAGCTGGAAGGATTCCTCAGACGGTGATTTATCTCTCAAAGACTCCTCGAACCTTATCAGAACCAAAGCTTCCAAAAAGTCTTGAGCTCCGATCATTTGGAACGGTATAAATCTTCCAAGAATTGCTTGCTTTGGTTGGCGTTTTATGCTCGACAAAACCCCTACCCAGCTGTATCTTCAACGATTGGCTATTTTGCATGCACTCGGCGTTAATATCAGACGCAGACACGAAAGGCATGTAATATTGGCAAATTTATGGGATGGATAAAATTTAGGTTTCAGGAGTTATAATTTTATATTTTAAATGGACTGAACACTCTATTGAAGTCATAGATGATGGTCTTCTACTCGGACATATGGATATAAGTGTTTAATCATCAGACCGGTCGGACATTATGACAGACTGGTCGAATTTCCTAAACATTGACATCTGCAGACAAAACTGAAGACCGACCGATCGGATGAGTACCCGACCGGTCTGACCCCATACCCGACCGGTGGGCTTGGGTACCCGATCGATCGGTTGGGTCGGCAGTCATGCGATTCAAACGCTCTATCTTTTCGCAATTGCCTTGTACGCGTCCTTATCCTTCGCGAAACAATGACGGAAAGGACTCTAAGGTTTCTCCTTATTTAAGGAACACCTCTCCATGAAGAGTTGGTGCTCTCCAGATCAAAACCCTAATATACTTAGAGAGATTCCATCTTCCCAGAAGGTATTCTGCTCTTGAAGTTCTGCAACGCCTCCTTCTGAGTTCCAGTTCGCTTCTCCGCTGTGCGTGTTCGTCTTGAGTGGCTTCAAGGTGTGAAGATCAATCCAGAAGAGAGTGAATGACGTGTGTGTCGACAAGAAGAGCTTCAATCCCTTAGATTGTGTTCAACTGGGTTAAAGGGTAATAAGTAATCTTGTAACTTCTTCTTCATAGTGATTGTTCTTGACTGACCAGTGGTAGGTCCCGTGGTTTTTTTCCGGTTGGGTTTTCCACGTAAAAAATCCTGTGTCCATCTATCTTGATGATTGTTTGTGATTAATCGCTGATTATATCTGCATAGCATACATCAATCGGGACCTTAACCTGTGTCAAGGTTTAAAGTTCTACAGGATCTATATCGTAGGCAGGTGTGCATAAAAAAAAATATGTCAAATGCATTAGAAATAGAGTATCGGCCCAAGAA
The DNA here is from genome assembly GCA_037013555.1 of Sextonia rubra. Classification (NCBI taxonomy): domain Eukaryota; kingdom Viridiplantae; phylum Streptophyta; class Magnoliopsida; order Laurales; family Lauraceae; genus Sextonia; species Sextonia rubra. Next base: position 133,571,637 of record JASUAD010000001.1, read on the forward strand.
TCAAGTGAGGGAGCAAATGTGTCAGGTGTGGGTGCGTCATGGTTTTATACGAGTCCATGTATCATAGACAATTGGAAATCTCCCCAGCTTCAAGGTGCATTCTCCGTTGTTCTGCCGAGGAATCAGCTCATCACTTGTTTTCTACATGTATCTTCAGTAAAAATACTTGATATTGGATCTTTCACACAACCGGTGTTACCCCTCCATCAAGCTGGTCTATATCAGCCAATTGAAATTCTCTTTCTGCTGAATGTGACCAACTAATGCATGTGGGAACGATTCTACTATATGCCATCTATTGCCTCTAGTTAGCTAGAAATCAGGCCACTTTCAACAACATTAAAGGCTCTCCTCGTCTTCCAAGAGCTCTCTTTCTCATTCCGGAAGATCAGCAAGAAATCCTAAGGAAAACTAAAATCCTTCTAACAATCAGCATCTTCAATCTCTTTTATAGTCCTCGAGTGTTCAAGTGGCTCCTCTCAACAGTAACTAACTTTCAATTTTCCATTTTTTCACCTTTGGGTGTACTTGTATAGTTGTTTTATTTAGCATTGGCCGCTTGTTTCCCTTCTGGGGCCTCTTTGAACCTATGTTCTCTTTTCTTTTTTTCTTACTACAAATTAACCCGTTCAGCACAAAAAAAAAAAAAAAAAAAAAAAAAAGAAAAAAGTACAACTGTTAATTCCATAGTTTGGATGTATGATTATATTTATTTTACTTGAATCTGTGGTCTCAGCTGAGTTGGGAGCATGGATCTCTAATTCTTCCTTTTATTTTCTATCCAGTTTCTTCTTTTCAAACAGTCGTGAGGCCATGGTTCATGACAAGATTATGAAATAGTATAGTTTCTTTATTCATCTCATAATGCCATGGCCATTGGTCTGGATAGCATCGTCAGCATTAGTTTCCAGCAGCCTCTCACAAGAAGACTGCTTGAACTAATCAGCTCTAGCTCTCCAGGCGATCAGCTGAAGTACATTTGTTAATTCCATAGTTTGAATGTATGATGTTGTTCTTTTACTTGAATCTGAGCCTTCAGCTGAGCTGTCAGCATGGATCTCTAATTCCTCTTTTTATTATCTACCCAATTTCTACTTCTAGAACAGTTGTAAGACCATGGTTCGTGATAATGATTCAAGTATATAAAGCACTATTCACACAGAAATTATAGAGAAAAATGGAAAATAGTCCCTTCAAAGGTTCATCTGAATAGGAGTATGAATTAGTGAGGCCTAACCAAATTGGCAAGGGTAGTGTCAATGGGCCAAGTTCCAGACTGACGTTTGAATTGAGTACAGCGCTTATACAGTGGGCTTGGGCATTGATATGAGAACTAGGATGTGCCTAGACCCTTTTTATTCACTAGAATTCAAGACACTCTTGTCTTGGAGAATTTCTAAATTCTCCAACATGTGAAATTTCAGAAACCTCCTCTATACTTGAGCACCAAGAAATTTCAATAAAAGCAAAGGGAATGGAATTCTAGGAATTTCAGAGGTTATTTGGGACTTCATAGTTGGTTGGAAATTTTAAATTTTTGCAAAAAAGAATTTAGGACCAAAAACATGAGTAATAGAAAAATGAGTCAACCATTTTTTTTTTTTTGGTGGTAGAAAAATGAGTCAAGCTAGCGGGAATAGTATTTTTGCCTATTTGAATAGGGTAGAGTGATTTCCTAACTTAGACACCCATCATATCACTTGTTCATAACATTCATCTCATGTTTTCTTCTTCTTTTCATGTCATCTCATGAATAGGGTGTTGGGTAAGCTAAGAGATTTGAGGATTCTATTATTTTGGCTTTAGTATTGGTTTCGGGAGTACCATAACGCAAGTAGAAGCAAATAGTAATATGCATATGTGTTATTGTGCTTGATTGTTGATGATTCTTTACACTATTGCATTGTATAGCCCATCCTCTTCATGTTTCATTAATGGAGAATGTCTTTGTGAGTATAAATGATGTTTATATAGATTGGAATGAATGAAGTGAAGAAGGGATGAAATTAAAGTGGAATAGCATTTAATATGCTTGATTTGAAGCAATAAATGTTGAAACATGGATTTGTAGAGTTTGTGAATGAACAGCGAAAGGTTCAGACCCAAACAGCTCAAAAAGTACAAAATCGCACAGGTCCAATTGATCGAACGGGTATCTGACCAATTGAATTACCTCTCTGGGTTAGGTCCGATCAATCGGACCTATGCTCGATCAATGGGCCAAACCCTATTCTTTCAAAAAAAATCTATTCATTTAATTATTTATTTTATCTATTTACAAACTTTTTCTACATGCTTCTTTTCAAGACTGATGTGACTTGACTTGATCAAATTAAATATACTAGGAAACTTTAAGCTTATTCACGAGTCAAGCAATATATTAGAATTCTAGTAAACCCTATGACTGTGTAGGACCTAAACTCTTTGAATCACTATACCGCAAACCTCAACCAACGAAATCAAATTGGGGACACAAGAAATGTGTTGGTTATCACCCATCCTTGTTAGATGTTCCATTTAGTCTTAATATCATACCCTTCGCATGTAGGTATACGAGTCCAATGTCTGTATTCATATACAATGCGACACCAAGAAATTTAGTATTACATGACATTAGATGACCTATGGTCACACCGAAGTGGAATGCTAAAGATACGGGCATCTTAGAATAGTTTGGTTTGTAATCATCCTTGTTTCTTAATAAATTGAAAGTTTATGCATATTGCCACGATTTCCCTTGTTTCTCGCGTACTCATATGTTATTAGCTCAATTATGTTTTTTTATCTTCTTTGCAATTACTGTTATTTTTGTTATCCTCATGTGACATCATAATACCTTAAATTAATACAAAAGATATGTATGCAAATCCTGATCCACAAGCAAGTAAGAAAGGTACGATTGTGCGATTTTGTTATTCTTATTGATTCATAGAATCGGCACTACTGTGTTTGACTCTATAAGGCCCGGCGGAGCTAAGTATGAGTTTGAAATATATTTCGCTGCAGTTAGCTTTTCCTATGAAGTAAGTCGACGCTCCTCTGGAGTAACTGGAATAGCTATCTGGTTCCCTATACGTCCCAATAAATGCTTTCTTTTGGGGAGAATATTAGTAATGTGGTTACCAAATTTGCAAGTATATTTCTATTACATTGATTCTCTTATGCATATGTTTATTATGAAAGCTAACATGCTTAGTGGACTGTTATTTATCTCTTATAAATTGATCATGTCTTTATTATTGAAAATTATGTGTTGCGCATTCTTGTTTAGCTGTCATACTTAGGGTGCTATCATTAATGTTGCAGGAGCATATTTCAGCCCAAACTCAATTATCATCACAAATCCGGAGGATCCCACGCAAGTTCCTTTAGGATTAGTTGAGTAGGCAGTTGATGATGAATTTTATTAAACAAATATGATAGAGGGTCTCATGATTAATGCATTTTAGAAGTGGACTATTCCATTTATCATGCCATCATGTTTTATTTAATAGACTTACGCTTATTTTCTTCTTGGTGGACATGTATTATTATTTGTATTTGAATATGCCGTACTTATGTACTGTTTACTTTACTATGCATTTGGACATGTAGACCTTCACTGGGATCGTGTTGCATTTATTATATATCTATGCATTTTATTATGGAATGGCTTAAACAAGTATTCATGTATGCTATCTAATATCACTAGTGGTGTGATTGGGTGCGTAAGTACTAATGTTTTTGCAGATTGATAAATACTTATGTGATCTTGGATCTTCTCTATACATTAGGGCATATAATTTTAGAAAATTCCCTTATGAAAATTCGTATTTACCTAAGTGCGATACGAATTACCATAGGATTATGTGTGCCACATCATGAGCCTATCCATAATGACTTAATCTTGGGCTTGGGGCGTAACATTTTTTAATCGCAAAAATTTCAGTTATAGTGTTTGAATCAAGGAAAGTAACATTGGTATTTTCAACTATTGTCTTACCCTAGTAATAAGATGTGTGTGTTGTTATCTGGCTACCCAGGGTTCGAACCTGAGTATGTCACATTTTTTCACGTGTGCAGGCTTTCTTTTTCACTTTAGTTAGATTTCTTCTTATGTATATAGGCTCTCCAGTTGGATCCTAGTCCCTTTGGTTTCGTTATCAAAAAGAGCAAAAGGATTGGTTTCTCTCTCTCTCTCTCTCTCTTCTGTAGTTTAGTAATGGCAACTTTTATTAAAAGAGAGAAAAATACAAAAGAAGAAAAGGTGAAGGAATACAAAGGTATAAGAGTATTTTACCCCTCGCATACGACAACTACAAGATAATACCCTCTCAATTGAAAATCCTCTCAATACCTTATTTGACTAAAGCATTTGCCATCGTATTAATTTGCTGACCTACTTTGATATTGAAAGCTGATATTAATGGTGGCTGATAATGCACGGATTTCATGTAGGTGGAATTGAAGCTTCAAAACATTGGTCATTTTTAATCTCTACTCTCCCTCTTTCATCTCCATTGCCGATTAAGTAGTTCACTGCCCTTTCAGTATCTCTCCCCCCACCACCGGTCTACCCTCCACTCCGTTGGCACACACTTGGGCCCCACTTCGACCCCAATCCTCAGCAAACATGTGATTAGATTCTTGTTGTAGAACTGCCACTGCAAACATCAGCCACATCACCATTGGCGCTCCTGCAATCACGCTTTCTAGCACTAAGGTCAAACCGCAGCGGGTGACGACCTTCCAATGTCCAGATGGTTGAGAATAATAACTTGTGGGGCCCACCCTTTATGATGAGGCCTCTACCTTATGTCCTATCCTCAAACCCATCCGGTATCCACTAATCTCACATAATCCTATCAACAAAGGATAGGAAGAAAGATTAGATAAGAGAAAGATAAGCTAAGAGCGAGAGCTAAGATAACGAAGAGATAGCTATAATGATATACTAGCAACGCATGGGTCCATAAAAATAAAAATAATAAAAAAAACAAAATAATTTATTAAAGAATTATAAAATATTAAATTTCAGATATTTGCAAAAGTCATTCCCCTAATGAATAGAAGAAAAATTAGAAAATATCTTAAAATGCAAAGGAGCACTCCTTACATTTTAATATATTTGGCATTTTCACTGAAGGATATATTATTTAAAAAAAATTATGTGTGAAAATACAAAAAATTGTTATGCCAATAGCAATAATCTATTTTAAATGATTTTGCTGCATAATACATCAAACATATTCTCATACTCTTCCACAAGGGTTGTTACAATGGCTTGAGCATTGTTACTTCGTTAGAGGCATTTGATGCAGCCAATAAATAATTGGTCAGAACTATTACAATTGTATTAATTTCATTCTCTAGTTCATGTAAAGAGTGGGCGCAATAACAAGGGTGCCATGCAAGCAACAACAGCGGATGGAGTCATTCATTCTTTAAAATACGAGCACCAATAATAAGCATCATTTTCAAAAGCTCTATAACAAACGCTGATTTAATTCACCATTTGTCAAAAATAAATGGGTGAAAATGATCAGGATGATGAACAGGAGAGATAAGATTGTGGACATGAGGATGAAAGGACATGGGTTCGAGTGATGGCAGACTATTGATGTTGGTGATGGACTGATGGTGACTCGTTTGGATGGGAGATAAGACGGAGAATGGTGATGAAAAAACTGTGTGCTTGGCCTATGTGAGTGTGTTACAGAGGATTGCAGGACCATGTGATGGAGTAAGATGATAAACCCTGAAAAGGAAAAAAAAAGGAAAAAAAAGAGCCTCCATCTATAAAAGGACCTACCAATTACTGACATATTTGATCATCGAAGTATATGAATGAGTACAATCACACTATTTACACAGAACAGACTGGCAAATAGAGCTAATCTCCGTTAGAATACTGGACTATCACCATTTAATGGATGGTTAAGATCACCCATCAGGACAGTCTTTTCCATGGTTATTCAACCCATGAGATTATTGGATGCAATTAAGCTCATGGGGTCAAACTAGCATCATTTCTATACCTGATTTTAACTCAAATCGAAGTTTATTTAGATTTAAACATATTTTATTTTTATTAATAGAACATAACTTAAATTAAAATGGATTTGAATGTTGGACACAAATCTAATTTAATTTGTTTAAAATATTATAGTACTTGGGCCTATTGTTCAACCCTATTGATTAAAGCTCTCTTTTGGCCATTTTTTTTAATTTAGTTATACACAATTGCTAAGAAAAACATGCCAATATTAGTTTCTTGCATTCATTCATCTTCAGAAGGATAGATGAATGAAAATAAAGAGCTTGATACAATGTTGGCTCTTTTTCTCATTTGGTGTAATAAAAAAATTAGTATAATTTTTTTAATAGCTCTTAAAACTCAACCAACACGTGTCATATAATTAATCTCTCAAGTTATCATTTTAAATAAAAAAAGATTAATATTTTTCAAGCCCTCCTCCAATGAAGATCCTAAGTCCGCTATTGCGTGGTACACCTGTGAGCTCTCTCTTTTTTTTTTTTTTCTTTAATACATATAAAGAGAGACAGTTGTAACTCCTGCATTAGCTTCCATGAATTGTACGGTAAATAAATGTATTATTGACATTATTCTATATGTAAGTGAGTCCTCTTATGGGACACCGTCATCGTATTGATATTGATGTAAACATGTGGACTATCAAAGGGAGTTGATAGAAGTTGATGTAAATAATGAGTTCTTTTTATATTAACTAGGGTTGATAGAAGTTTTTTTTTTTTTTTTATAACCCAAACAAAGGGAGTTGAGATCTAACATAGAGCCCATAGGCTTGTACACATGGAAGAAAGCCCACAAAAGAGAAAAAAGGAGCTCCCACATATTAAAAGATGTGGCATATCTAAGATTTAAATTTTAAACAGCCATGTAAGAACACATATCTCTTACAGACTAAGAAGTCGAGACCATGAAAGCCTCCTATGCATCTATGTTGTTAAGACACTAGGTCAATGTGAGGAGCCCTTATAGTAACCATGGAACATCATATTGTCAAAATTATTACAAAAATACAAACTTATCACTGATGACATGATGGTTTACACAAATCAGAGAAAATTGATAAGGTGTTTAGAATTAATGAGCATTTGACCATTACGTCCGATTGGGCTGGATTGATCAAGCATGGTCAGACCCAATCATTTACAAGATCGACGTTGGTCGTTTACAATGGCTGGTGGTCGCAGCTAATAGAGGGGAGATGAGGAATGCGGTCACTTGAGTTTAGCCCCATTTTGAAATTTTACCTTTTACGACACAACAGCAACCCAACTTTCTATGTTTTGTTTCTCAGGTACCTTTTATTTTCCACTGGATATTGCATATTAGTTTTCATGGTGAATCTGACAACGGGTCACTTGCCTTTCCCTTAGAATATGAATCCTTCCATGCTTTAACCAAGAGAGATTCTGAATTAAAAGAGGTAAACTCCACATTAGGTGTCCACCTGTCTGAACCATTTAATATAAACCCTCTCTTGGTGCATGGGGTGTCCTTATACCTTACATTAGTTAGAGTTTTTCAACCATTAGATCAACCGTTTAAAAAAAAGAACTGATAATGCAATCTTATTTTCATCAAATCACCAATCCAATGACGAGATAAATTTCAATTAATGTAAAATTTTCAGTATACTCCAATGTAAATGTAGGGAGTTTATTTTTAATGGTTTGAATTTTAGTATGTGGGTTCTACTCAAACCCCGGATTTCTCCAGGTTTTTTTAAGAAAATGTCAAAATTAAATGCGCTTGAATCTTTCTTTTCATAAATAGTCTTTCTTTTCATAAATAGAGTTCCTTGGACAGAGAAATTGGTTAATCCATCATTTAATGCAAACAGGGCTGAAACTAGAAACTGAGGCAGGCCTGTCCAAGCCCTGCCCGGCACAATCATGAATCATATCTAGGGGCTTTCATTTACAAGTCAAGCCTACATAAAAGAAAAAGTACATTTTTTACTATATTTTGCGCTTTTCCTCTGCCGTGTCCTTTCTTTTCCCCTTGGGTACAGTGTTTCCAATTTCTTGCAGGCAAAGAAAGCAAAAAGAAAGCTGTGGGAAAGAAAGCAAAAAGAAACTGTGAAATGATTGAGATGACCCTGTCTTCTGCATTTTGACTCATACATGACGTGGACCAAAGCTTTGTTATTGATTTACTAACAACTCCAGAAACATTTCTTCTTCTCTCTGTTTCAGTTCCAAGTTCCAATCGCTAGCTTATAGACTCTATAGGATATGGTCGGCCTCCAACGAAGCCTCAGTTAGGAAACACAAGAAAAGATAACTGAAGTTTCAAGCAAAACGGTGGTGAGTGCTATTTTAAGCTTTGTGTTTTATTTGCATGTTGCGTGGATATTCTGTTAATGTAATCCACAATTCTTCTTTTTATCGGCACTGTCCAGAAAAGGAATGGATTAGGATGAATTTCAGATGGTTAGGAACTTGGGGAAGGATGATGCAGTGTTTTCTTCTTTTTCTTTCTGTTATATGGCAATGAGATTTTTCAGAGAAAGATCATTGGATCAAGCATAATGTGGCAAAGAAATATGGAAGAATTAGATCATTTGGTAAGGACAGGACTTGGATTTAAAGTAGAGTGCCCTGTGCTTTTGTGTGGGTTGTATGGGTTTAGGGTGCCTGCCCCGGGAGGAGGGTTTTAGTCCATGTAAAAACTTTGCCACCATCTAATATGAGACATCAGAATAGTTGAATGTGTTAAACAGATCAGTTTTTTTTGCTTCCTAAGCTTTTGGGATGAATTGGCTAGTCAGGCTTGACATGGTAAAGAGCCAACTCTAAGTTGTGAATTTGAACATGGGCCTGTTTAGATAAATGAGGAGTAGAATAAAATAAAATAGATTTTGTACGAATGAAGTGGAGGAGAAGTAGGTTGAAGTTAAAGTAGATTATTTCACTTCACTTTGTCTGGATATTTGATGCAAAATGAAATCTAAAAATATTTTGGAGTAGAATTAACTTTTACTTAAGAAAATTAAAGTATTTAGGGTTGAAACGAAATGAAATATATATGACAACAATACTTCATCTTTGCGCAAGACTCATCCAAAGAGCCTGGAGTTAAAATTTTGAGCTGTTAGGGCCCATTTAACATCATTTTACTCTATTTTTGTCTTATCACAAGTTTGCGAATTCAAATGGCATCTTGTTTGAGCGGGGGTGTCAAGTAGAAGTAGATTGTTCTTCGACTTCCAAACATGCTTGTGGGATATATTGGCTAGTCAGACTCCATAGAATGAAGTCTAAATTAACTTACAGCTAACAATTGCATCCTTAAGCCAGATGATCAATGAGTTCTAATACATGTGATTTTAGGTTAGGTTAAAAAAAAGATACAGATGCAAATCTTCTGTGTCAGGTGAGGTCTAATGATCCCACCATAATGACATTAGTCTTCAATGTTCTTTCGCCCATCATTGTGATAGGTTGGGATGTTTTGGCTGCAATGCTTTATTTTCAAATATAATTTATTTTTACGGACAAAAAGAGTGGTTTTCTATTCCTCTGTTCTATATATATAGACTTCTTGTACCTGTAGAGTGTGGAAGAGATAAAACTTCGAGTTTTTATAAAGCATGCATCCTTTCTCATTTGTTTTCAACATTTTTCCTTCATTTATCCAGTTTTAGTTGATACTTCAATACAGAGGGAATAGTTTCACATAAAAACATTCGTTCTGCCACATTGGAGGATGGGCAAGAAAATAATAGCACTATGAAGTTTTCTTTTATGCTCCTCTTTTTTGTTTCAGTTTTCCTTTAGTTTTTTTATTTTTGTCCTTTTTTTCATTATTTTAGTTCCACCTTTGCAGGTATTAGATGGAAGGAAAAGACAATGGTTTGGCAATTGGAATTGATCTAGGCACAACTTATTCATGTGTTGCTGTATGGAAATATGATCACATTGAGATCATACCGAATGATCAAGGAAACCGAATCACACCTTCATGTGTTGCCTTTACTGATGAGATACGTTTAATCGGAGATGCAGCGATAAATCAAGCTTCCATCAATTCAACCAACACCATCTACAGTGAGTTGCCACTTGTCAAGATCTTTTGTTTCTTTCTTTAGATTTCAAGACGCATCTCCAGTGATTTTTTTCTGTTACCTCCTAGTGAATGTTGTTAGTTTTGTTGTTGGGTTTTTCCCCTCTCTTTAAGATTTGTCTTGTAATGTCTTTGGGTATGTATTAAACCATTTTGCAAATGTTGCCCAAAATTTTAATTTATCGCTGTCTAGGATTGCCATGTTTTGGTGAAAATGACTTATTATGATTTTATCAGGATAAATTCTATTTATTGCCAAGTCTGTTCCAATGGCAATATTTACCAGGCATGACCACCATAAAGTGATAGTTAGAAGCTTTGATGTCCACTGTCCAGATACGTCCAGATACGACATTGATACGGCAAGGACACGCTATTGACAAGCAGGGACACATATTTTACCCATAATATGTGAAGTATGGAATACAATACAATAAGATACACTGCCCATTTTGAAGTGTCCCTGCAGAAGAGGGGTCTCAAATTTGGAGCCAATGTAAAGAACAAAATCATTCCCACACAATCAGTGTGCAATATATATATTTTTTAATTACAGTAGTTGTTATGATGAGACTTCAAATCAGTGTAAGTAGTTCTTTCTCAAGGTCCCTTTGTTTTCTTATTGTACTCCACTTTCAATTCATTTGTGCATATTTTTTTATAAGTTTCTTTAACAATATTTTAACAATGAGAACACAATATTTGATATTATGCCAATATTATCTCATGCAGATATTATCACTTGTCTACGATGTTTGCAACATTGATATTAAAGTCAACAACACACACGAAATGGAATTTCAGATTCTTAGTTGTATTTTGGTGTGCATTGAAGGCCTTGAATTTGACTGTTGGTAAGGCAAAAGGAGGATATTCCATTATTCCATTTAACTTGTCCATTTGTCGGACTTGCATGGGAATTTTTGTAGATTTTTCTTCTTTATAAAGATTCATCTCTCTTTGAAAAGTCACTAGTCTTCTTTCTACTTATCACTACTTTGGTTCAATGTGTGATTAGTTGCCTATCTACCATTAGTTAGCACAATGCCCAGGCCTTTAAAAAAAAATCTATTTTTTTTTTACTTTTTTTAATCCAAACAAATCAGAATCCATGACCTCATATGATTGCAGATGTGAAGCGGTTGATTGGTAAAAGATTTAGTGATGAAGATGTACAAAATGACATGAAGCTCTGGCCATTCAAGGTTATTGCTGGTCCTAGTGACAAACCCTTGATTGTTGTCCAATACAAGGGTGAGGAAAAGAACTTTAGACCTGAAGAGATCTCCTCTATGGTCCTCACCAAGATGCATGGAATTGCTGAGGATTATCTTGGCAAAGTTGTAAAGAATGCAGTCATCACTGTTCCTGCTTACTTCAACAACTCACAACGCCAGGCCACCAAGGATGCTGGCCTCATTGCAGGCCTCAATGTCATGAGCATCATCAGTGAGCCCACTGCTGCGGCCATTGCCTATGGTTTAGATAACAAAGTGGGTAGCCATGGAAAGAAGACTGTGTTCATATTTGACTTAGGAGGTGGAACTTTTGATGTCTCCGTACTTACTATTGAAAATGGTAACTTTGAAGTGAAGGCCACTACTGGAGACACCCACCTAGGAGGAGAGGACTTCGACAATCGTATGGTCAACCATTTTATACAGGAATTTAAGAGGAAGCACAAGATTGATATTAGTGACAATCCTAGAGCCATTCGAAGGTTGAGAACAGCATGTGAGAGGGCAAAGAGGACCCTGTCATCCATGCCCCAAACCACCATCCAAATCGATTGCTTGTATGACGGAATTGACTTCCACTCTTCTGTGACATGTGCTAGGTTTGAGGAGCTGAACATGGATCTTCTTAAGAAATGCATGGAGCTTGTCAACAACTGTTTAATTGAAGCTAAGATGGACAAGAATTCCATTGATGATGTTGTTCTGGTCGGAGGGTCTACAAGGATTCCAAAGGTTCAACAGCTACTCCAGGAGTTTTTCAAGGGCAAGGAGTTGTGCAAGAGCATCAGTCCTGATGAGGCTGTTGCGTACGGTGCTGCTGTCCAAGCTACCAAATTGAGTGGTGTGGGCAACCAGAAGGTGAAGGACCTTGTTCTTCTGGACGTGACCCCTCTGTCACTTGGAGTACAGATCGAGGGAAACTTGATGAGCGTTGTGATTCCAAGGAATACAGCAATTCCCACCAAAATGGACGGCATTTATTATACCACTGAGGACAATCAGACCTTGATTGTCTTTAAGATCTACCAGGGTGAAAGGACAAGATCCTATGAAAACCATCTGTTGGGACAATTCAGGCTTTCCAGCATCCCTCCTGCACTCAGAGGTGCTATTCCTATCACAGTTGACTTTCAAATTGACGGCAATGGTATCCTAACAGTCTCTGCAGAGGTGAAGACAACAGGGAAAAAGAACAAGATCATCATCACCAAAGATGAGTTTAGCCTAAGTAACGAGGAAATTGAGAGGATGCTCAAGGACTCTGAGAAGTATAAATTGGAGGATCAAGAGTACAAAAAGAAGGTATTAGCGAAAAATTGTTTGGAGGACTTGCTCTACAATTTAAGGAAAGCCATAAAAGATGAAAAACTTGTGTTTAATCTTGCTGCTGCAGAAAAGAGTAAGATAGAGGATGCTATCCAAGAGACCATACAATGCTTTCGAACTAGTGAAACGGTATGGTACGAGTTTGATGATGATGAGTTGCTACAACATGTGGATATTATTAATGAAGCTCTCAAAATAGCTGATAATGTTCAAATGAATGCTCAAACAAGCGCATCTAATCACAATCAAATGCCCAAGAAGCAAAAAAATCCTAGTTATTTCTTTACTGCAGAGATGATCCTTGCTGCTAAGACTATCGCTAATCTTTTACTCAACCTAACTGGTATCGATCTCTCTTTTATTGTGGATCTTTTTGAATCATAGTGTGGGTTGAATTTTCATCAAGGCACCATTTTTGTCTTCATTGTCTGCTGCTACCAGGACAAGGGGTTTTTGTTTTAGCCATATGTCTGGAGCCACTAATCATACTTCTTGAAGAGTCCATGTCCAGCCATTACGGGGTCTATCATATCATTTGTGTCAAATGTGTGGGCTCTTTGGAGTGTTCTAGGGGGACACTGAGTTCTATGTTTTTAAAGTATATTGTATTGAGTTTAATTTATGAATGTCAGTCGAGACCATTTAATATTTCTGGTTACTTAACAGTCTTGGTGAAAATGGCATTATGATATTATCAGTTTAAATTCTGTTTACAGCAATTTTCCCTGCTATGGCAATGTTTATATTACAAGACCATAAAAGCAAATATTCAGGGGCACACCTAAGCACGAGGCTGGCGCGCACAACCACTGTAAAGAACACAAATCATTCCCACTATAAATCTGCAGTAGTTATCATTTTTTTTGTTATTACACTACTTATTATGATGATTCTTAGAATAATAAATGGTGCTACTTGTGACTATTGATTTTTTCTAAAGTACTACTTTCTCAAGGTCCCTTATTTTCTTATTTTTGTTCTTTATATTCAAATAATTTATACAATTTTCTTAAGTTCTTATTTTCTAATTTGAAATGATTTTTAACAACATTTCAGCAATAAGAACACAAAATTTGAAATTATCCCATTTCACCAATGTTTGCGACGTTGATATTGAAGTTAACAAAACAGGCTTAAGAAATTTCAAGTTCTTGGAAGTTGAGTTTTGGTGTGCATCAAAGTCCATGAATATTACTTTTGGTAAAATAAGAGGAGGAGATTTCATTTCAGTAGTCCATTTGGTGAACTAAGAGGGGATACTTGCCACTTTTTAATTTTTTTAGTTTTTCTTTTTTGAGGAATTTGTCTTCTTTAAAACGATTCAGCTCTCTATAATACATCTTGTTTCCACAGATCATGCCTTGATCCAATGTCAAAATTGTTGCCAATTTAACAATATTGTTGAGCACGATATGCATGCCTTTTTCAATTTTTATTTTCACATGTTTGAATCCATGTCCACTTATGAAGTTAGATGTGAAGCGGTTGATAGGCAGAAGATTTAGTGATGAATCTGTACAAAATGACAGAAATCTTTGGCCATTCTAAGGTTATTGTTGGCCTTGATGACCAACTTAAGATCCTTGTCGAGTACAAGGGTGAGGAGAAGCTGTTGGAAACAAAATTAACAATGAATCCCAGATTTATCTAGAATTACAAAAATCAACAGCACATATCTATGTAATCAAATATCATATATTCGTAGATCTGAATTAATGTCATATGTGATGCGATAGAGATATAGAAGATCTTATTAGGAACTCAAATGTCCTAGATGGTCCACAGTGGCTTCACCTCTATTCCTCTTTAATGGTGATGGAAACCTCTTTAGTTTTATATTAGAGGCTAGAGGTGAGACCGTGGGTAACTTTGATAGATATGGGATGCATATCCTTTCCATCAAGGATGTCCCCTATATTTAACCCTTTCAAACTTGTGCAAGATAACTTATCTTCAAGCAACCAAAAGCCTTAAATGAGTATCAGTTAAAACAAACTGAAAGGATAATGACATTTTAAAATATATTGCTTTATGCTTATCAAATGAAATAGATATACGCGGACAGTGATGCTCACTACAAATGTAGGACCTTAACATGCCACAATATAGGCTCGTTTTCAAAGACCTTGAAGTGCAGTTTTCTTCACATATAGATATACTGTATTGATGACTTTAGATATATTCAACGGTTTACTTTACTTTGAATCCTAAAGTTTATCCAACATTCTCCCACTTGGTCCAAACGACACCATAAGTATATATGTATATATATATATATATATATATGTATCCTAAATACTTAGTTTTTGAAAGACACGTCCTTGGTTTAACTTTTTTTTTTCTTTAAAATAAAAAACATACCCATATTTTAGTTTTGGTCAAGCTTTATGTTTATCAAATGAAATAGCTATATGCAGCAATGATGCTCGTTACAAATGTAGGACCTTATCATGCCACAGTATAGACTATCTCATTTTCAAAGACCTTGATGTGCAATTTCCTTCACAGATAGATATATTGTGTTGGAGACTTCAGATCTACCCGACAATCTACTTTGAACCCTACTTATAAATTGAATGTGCACAATTAAGTAGGACAACAAAATAATAAACAAAGTGTCCACAACTTTATTGTACATGACTGACCATGCCCATATGGTTTTCGTGATCTTTATGTATACATGCGCCAGTGCCTTACTTAGTGTATATCCACTATCATCAGTCTTATATTGATGTTTTCCATAGACACATTTTCTTTACTTTACTTTAATTTGTAACGTGGCGTCCTAACATTCCACCAACTCCACTTTTATGGTAGAGTTCACAATAAAGTGACTTGCACTCAACCATGAGATTGCTCTCCCTACTAGCAAAAAGTTATAACAATACTAGACTTTCTGCTATTGAGGCAGCCTATAAAGATTAGAGTTTGAATGACCAATTACTTCAACATTATTGGTTTGTCTGTATGTGAGCATAGAATCCTTAGCCTTTCTAAAAGAGTAATATTATTTCTCACTGACAAAACCTCTCCTACACAATTTAGTAAGAAAATGAAAATACTCCCACTAGTCTTTATGTACCACAAAGTAACCATCACCTTATCTCTTTGTTGGAAAAAAAATTGCTAGCAATGAGTGGCAGGAACGAATATCATGCTATATTAACTGAGTTAAGGTTCTAAACTGTAGATACAAATCAATTATTTTTACAAATAAATTCATCTTGAATATGGATTAGACCATTTTATCATAAAAAACACATAATTAACAAATTGGGGTATAGTACATTGTTTTTGGACAAATTTTCCCTCATAAAAAGTAGTAACGATACTGTTGCTTAAAAATTACGAACTTGGGAGGAGAAAAACATATCTGGCTCAAATTTTGGTGTCATTTCCTGTGCTTATTTACATCAGTATAAACATATTATAAATCAGATATTGGAAATCAAAATTGGACGTAGAATCTTTCAAGAATGATAATAATATCGTTATCTAAAAATTATATACTTGCAAAGAAAAAACATTTATAAGTCAAATTTTAGTATTCTTTTTACTATTTATCCACATCAATATATAGATATTACGGATCGGATGTTGGAAACAAAAAATGAGCGTAGAATCTATAAAGAATCGTAACAATATCGTTACAAAAAAATTATATAGTAGCGGGGAAAAATAATTTTGGGTTAAATTCTAGTATCCTTCCTAGTGTTTATGCACATCGTTATAATGATACTACGGATCGGATGTTGGAAACCAAAAATGGATAGAAGATCCGTATGTTCAATATAGTCTTTCTATTTTCATTTGTTTTCGGGGACTTATGCTCTAAATGGTTCTTTTTTCGAGATATATATTTTTTGCTAGGCTCACTACTCTAAACCTTAAAACCCATACAAAATCTAGTTCATATGCAAAATTAGAGGTGTAACGGCTTGGTTAACCATGGATTTTGAAAAAACTGTCAACCGAACCGAACTATTAGTTTTTATTTTTTAAAAACCGTAACCATAACCATACCCTAAAAAACCATTAAAAAACCGAACCGCAGTTAACCGTATTAGACGGTTCTGTTACGGTTAATTGTACTAAGAAAGGGTTTGAATATTGGACGGCTATAGAGATTTTGTAATAAGAGATTAATGATTGAAATTAATCTAAAAATATGATTTAAGATGTAATGGTTTGGTTAAGCACACATGGTTAATTAAACCGTATGCTATAGTTTAGTTAACCGTGTACGGTTAACCGAACCATATGTTATGGTTCAGTTTGGTTTGGTCTATTAGACAGTTTCTCGGTTTTTTTTACACCCCTAGCAAATATTGTGCTCTTTTGATTTCAGATGATTGTCAGGAAAATTGTTAGCTTTTCCAAGCAATTACCACGGCCCATTTTCCTAATAGTGCCTTAAGAAATCAATGTTGAATGATAGGACCCTAATTAATCATGTCAAATTTGGTCTCAGGCATGATGCCAAATTTGGTCTTAGGCATGATCATTGGTGCTAAGGACATTCAGAATGATCCAAGCAACAAGAAGTTAACTAATCGTATGTACAAAGAAGGAATGATCTTAAATTCATAGTTCCTTAGTCGAGGCTAACTTGTCACTAAAGCTAATTTTGGAACGGATTCAACTCTCCTAGATACAGATCATAAGCCACCAAAATTTAGACTTAAGTATAAGCCACCAAAAGCTATTAAACAAAAACAACCATAAAACTTATAAAAAAACAAATACCAATCTGCACTACATTTCAACACCTTTACAGGATGCGCTACGAAGAATGAGTATCTTAATTACACTGCATTAACAACAGTTTTATCCAATTTCTACCATAGAAGCACACATTAAAGGACTAACATAAAAGCACGCATTAATCCCCTAACTTTGCAATAGAGTTTCTTAAGTGGCTGTGGATTGGAGTAATGCAAGACACCATTGTTAAAATCTATTACTGTTCCATTGATAATCAAAGATGTACATAAACACTAAAACTGACACTAGAATTTGAGCCATAACTGTTTTCCCCCGCAATTATATGATTTTCTATTAACATTATTGTTATGACTTTTCATAGATTTTATGCTCATTTTTGTTCTCCAACATCCGATTCATAATATTTTTATACCGATGTGCATAAACACTAAAAAATATGCTAAACTTTAACTAATAAATGTTTTTTCCTTGAAAGTATATGATTTTCAGTTAATGATATCATTATCATTATTTATAAATTCGACGCCCAGTTTTGATCTCCAACGTCTCATTATATGTTTATATTGAGGTGAATAAACACAAGCAAAGATAATGGAATTATGTCCACTTTAATTCTTTATGCTATGACTTTTCTTTATGCACATTTTATTGTATCTAGTGTTATCCAAGTAATAACTTCTATGAATTTAACTCCGATAAGCAATCCCAGTGTAACATCACAATTTCTTCTTTGGAAAAGATTGTAATTTACTAGCTGATTCACTCAATTGGTGACAAAATTCACCGTATTGTCTTTTCAAACTTGTAGACCACAAGAAGTTCTCCACCTTTGGGCATGAGAAGCAACGCTCATTGTGATGAATACATCAATTAACCTATTCAATTTAATTGGGAACATATTGGGGTCCTTTGGGTCATCCACTACTTCATTGATTTAAATGTAAATTTAGATGAAACTAAAATGCAAAATGCAACTGGCAAACCTATCTTGATGTCACAAAATCAAATAATCGAACCACTTTGGTGGCAATCAAACTATCAAATCCTTTGATTTCAAGTAGAAAATCTTTGAAAGTGGCCATCTAAAACTTTAACGATTGCAATTATTGGAGTAATAGAATTTAAATCAATAAGTGAAGTTTGTGACCTTAAACTTTATAGGCATGTGTTTGGGCTAGTAGACATAAGTAGGCCATCAATTATAACAACTAAAGTTTGGCCTAAAATTTAATTGGAACTTAAAACCACCGATATGTACCTGATCTATGTGCAAAATAGGCCTCACCCAAATGCAAAGGTCTGGTCTAGATAAGAGTTACTAATGATTTTGAGGAGGTCGTACCAAGTAGGGTCAATAAAACCTAACCTGACCTGCTAACCTGACTTGACCTGCTTGCCAACTCTACTTTCAAGCTCAAGTGAATGGGCCAGAACACCTGAAAATATTATTTGTATATAACCACGTACTATATAATAAATCAATGAACCAAAGTGGTTTTGAAGACGAGCCACATCTGTCGGCAAAGATTTATTTCATTCTCTGATTGGATAGGATACTTAAGGCCTTGTTTGTTTCCAATGTGTAGTGGTTTGGATGGACTATGGAAACATCCTCTATTCTAATGACGCACCACAGTTCATTACTAGTTCTATATGGCTATACCCACTATTTATGTTTGTAAGGTATGAAGCCATGTTCCATAGGCTCTTGAAGGGGAACGGTCCGTTCCGTGCCCCAATTTAAATAAAGCGATAGATATAGCAACGGGTCATGATAGATCTAGCAACGGGTCATGTATAGTATTGATTGGGGCTAATCTACGACCTTCCTCACAAACGTGACAAGGGCTAGTGTACATGGCACATGCTGTAAGGACTCTGGTAAATCTATGCAATGTGAAGCCATTTACAAGATGGAAAGAGCTGGTGGTAACGAAGGGGAGATTATGGTCCATTAATATGGTCATCAGTGTTTTGTCCTACGCATTCGAAGAAGTAGCATAATCGATGGGCTTAACCGCTTCTGGGGTGTGCGCCCCAATTCCTCAAACAAGAGAGAAGTAGATACTAATATGTAGCACTACAAATTATTGTAGACTACAAAAAATGCCAATCACTACTGTAAAAATTTCAACAACTTGACACATGTTGCTAAATCAAATACCCAGTGACCTCATGGTTTGACCGAGACCAACACTAGTTAGCATGTTGACACCTTTTTTTGCGTTTGGGTTGTCCAATCTAGATAGTCTGATCTGTGCCCGACCACTAAATGATCAAACAACCATGTCGTTAATTGGAACTGACAAGTTGAATATAAGTAGGAAGAGTTTGGTTATTTCTTTAACATCATCGGACCCACACCAATAAAATTACCTATGGGTTATGATAGATTCAAATGATTTAAGTTGTTCCAATGGAGATCACTTCCAGGTTTACATTCCCGTCATTATAATGGATAATAACCATTTACACTATATAGGTAAGCATCATCATCATATAAGCTAATGCCATGTTTCATTTTGACAAACAATCAAATAGTTAGCAGGCACAATTAAGTAAGGAGAAGCGAGCCCTCTTCCATTCAGAAGGGAATTTTTTTACAGAAAAATTGCTATAAAAAGGTTTCACAAATTCTAACACCAGACAAACAATGTAAGTTTCAGATCAATACCCAGACATTGAATTAGTTAAATGGGCATTCACCGCCTTAATTGAGCACATGATCTTGATTGGATGAATCAAATCATCAGAAACTCATTTAACCACTTGAAATCAAAATCGTAACCAAAACCCATGTCCACAATCCAAAACTAAATCAAAATTGGGTATGGCTCTGTAAGAAGTGACCCACTTTGATTCAAATCATTATTTGATAGTGATTCTGCAATTCTAGAAACCCATTCTCTAATACCAATTATTGGAAACAAAATTAATAATGAATCCTAGATCTATCTAGAATGACAAAAATCAACAACATATATCTATATAATCAAATATCATATATTCATAGATCTGAATTAATGTCATACCTGATGCCATGGAGATATAGAATACCTTATCAAGAACTCAGATGTCCTAGATGGCTCACATTGGCTTCAGCTCTATTCCTATTTAATGATGATGGAAGCCTCTTTAGTTTTGTGTTAAAGGTGAGAGGTGAGAACGTGGATAACTTCTATATACTTGATGGATATCATTTTCATCGAGAATATCTCCTTTATTTAAATTTATCTTTAAGCAACCAAAAGCCTTAAATGCATATTAATTAAAACAAGCTCAAAGGATAAAGACATTTTAAAATATGGGGTTGTTGGGACCACTTAAATTTTATCCAACATTCTTTCACTTGGTCCAAATAACACCATAAGTATGTATTTTTATTCAAAATACTTAATTTTTGATAGACCCATCCTGGGTTTAACTTTTTTTCTTCATTTCATTTTTTGTCAAGCTTTATGCTTACCAAATGAAATAGCTATATGCCAACAATGATGCTTGCCACATGTATAGGACCTTAGCACAAGAAGGCATCTCTGAATATTCAAAAGCCATGAGAAGGTTGAGGACTGCATGTGAAGGGGCCAGCCAAGAGAACCCCCTCTTCAGTGGCCGTAACCACTGTTGAAATTGATTGCTTGGATGGTGGAGTAGATTTGAGGTCCACTATCACTCGAGCATTGTCTGAGAAGTTGAACATGGACTTCTTCACTAGGAGCATTGAGTTAGTAGGCAACGGTGATCTAGTGAAACGGTGTGGTAGGAGTTTGATGATGATTAGTTGCTACAACATGTTGATAATATAACTGAAGCCCTCGAAATGGCCGATAATGTTCCCATCTAATCCCAATCAAATACCCAATAAGCGAAAAAAAAATCCTAATGAGTACTCTGCATAAGAGAAGATCCTTGCCTTTAAGACTATTGCTAATGTTTTACTTAATCTTACCGGTATAGATCATGTCACACCCCTAAAACTGGCCCGGATCCAAGTCCTATCCCAAAGTATGAGAATTGGGGCTAGTTAAAAATTTTCTCAAAAAGGTAATATGAGCCACGGCCCCAACTTTGGGTGGATCAAAGTCTTACATGACATTATAGGATGATCAATCATCATAATCACACGCAGAAACTGGCGATACAATCACTGCCCAACTGGTATATACAAACTCAACATAAATATCAATTATATTTAATGAGAACTGACCGAAGCTTCAACAATTTTCTATATAATATTTGAGTGCAGAAATTAAATGATTTATTATATAAACTCTAGGCCAAAAATCTAAGGCCATAATTATTTAACTAATAAAATAAGTCCACCAAATAAAGCAATGAGAAGTCACTCCGGCGCCATCCCATGATGACTTAAGCTATGTCATTGGTGCTCCACTCAACAACTCAGCCATTTAATGGACTTTTCTACGTCTCCTGTCTCTTCAATTTGGTTGTGGCATCAATACTTAGATACCAAATGTAGTAGTGTCAGATTAATATAATCTGCAAATAAATAGGAATAGATAATAGAGTTAAGTGCATCTGAATGAATAATAACTATAATTATCATAAGAGGCATAAATAGAGATAAGTAATGATTTGATACCAATGCACATGGGCGAACCCACTTAATGAAATGCACACAAGCAAACCCGCTCAGCCCAGTTATATATTGCCTCATGCAACATACGCTAGTCCGATGGTGTATGTCTATCTTTGATCTGAAGTCAGTAACAAATGAATGCGAAGTCCTTATCTTCTGGCAAAAGTCCTAAAGCGTGGCAGGAAATAATAATCCAACTACACCATGACATATATGTTTAATTTAAAATAACAATAAGGAATGACGGGAAAATATATATGCACATGTCATATAAAAAGCAGAATGCTAAGCTATGTCTTTGCTAATACCAGTGTATTCGTGGAGTATAATTAAATGGTCCAAGGGTAAGCACTACAACATCCTAAGTTTAGGATTAGCCAATTACACACATAAGCCATGACTGTCCATCCCAATAAAAAAACCATATCGCAATGCGTATTAATCTACATTTGGTGTCTCTCAAGTAAGGCATCCTGGATTCTGCATTTCTATTTGCAGTTCGGAGTAAGTCCCAAATGTGTGTGTATAACCAACTCATGAGAAGAAGTCGGCTCATAGCACCACTCATAATCAGTCTTGTT
Organism: Sextonia rubra; assembly: GCA_037013555.1. Lineage (NCBI taxonomy): Eukaryota > Viridiplantae > Streptophyta > Magnoliopsida > Laurales > Lauraceae > Sextonia > Sextonia rubra. Next base: position 133,594,203 of record JASUAD010000001.1, read on the forward strand.
ATGATATTTACTTAATTAAACTAAAGGTCGTGAACTAACGGTTGTGAGCCTAAAGGCGTGGGTTCCAATGTTCCAAAACCCAAGGTTCTGGAATCAATAGTCACTATTGACCATGGTTGGACTATGCTTGGTCACGGGGCTGCACAGATTGATTTACAGTGCGGAGGTCCAACCCGCTTAAGCGGACTTGGGATAGAAGGTCCCCTCGCTCGAGCAAACGTACAGAATTCCGTTTCTGCAGAGGTCAATCTATCAGATATGGGGATGATTCTTTTCCCAATCTTTTGGGCCTCCTTGCCCTTGGTTAGGGACGATATTAGATACCTATTCCAACCACCATTTAGCCAATTAGGTCCACCAAACACTAGATCTCCCAAATTGCCCATTAACATACAACCACCATTACCTACACACCTACATGAGCCTTATCAAGTATTCTCTTCTCGGAATCAAAAAGAATCATAAAAAGGCAAACAAAGATCACATTATCTATAACCATCTACTTGCCTTTGAGCTTTAACACAAAATCAACCCTTTCAATGCTTTCCTTCCTAATTGCAAGTCCCGACTCCAATTCGAATCACCAAGCCAAAGACACCTCCTACAAGTCCCAAAAGTGGAGACAAGACACTCTCAATCTATTGATGCGTGTCCTGATGAAATGCAGAAACTATATAAAACTCATGGAGGGAAAGGGCTTACCCATGATTGAAGAGAGAAGATGTGGAGGTGATGATGACGAACCCTGTTGTTCCTTGAGAGCTTTGGATTCTCGTGGAGAGTGTTAGGGTTGTAGTTGGAGAAGAGAGAAAATGAGGAAGAGGAGGAGAATAGAGATGAAGGAATCAATGATGAAATGAGAGATGGGTTTAGGGCCATGTAGAGAAAGTTTGTGTTATTCTCAAAAAGGGGCTTTCTGCCAACTTAAGTGAGTTTTGGTTACTAAATACACCTCCAAACCCAAGCAATGGACCTGACCTTTCTAGTCAACTCGACCCACATTATTAAGGCCTAGGGCCTCATAGATCTCTCGTTTATTTCAGGTCTGCTTGAATAGTCAAGTGGAATTAATATTTCATCAAGACCACTACTTTTTTTTTAATTTTTGGCACCCACTACCACCACAAGGAAGTATTGTTCTAGCCATATATTTGGAGGCCACTTATAACGCTTCTAGTAGAGTCCATGTCCAGACATTGCAAGGAAGGTCCATCATATCATTTGCGTCAGATGCGTTGGAAAGAATTTGCGGAGTGCCACTCTTAACTATCCAATCTCTGAAGGGTACTCTTTTACCATTTTTGCTTTGTGAATGTCAGTCTCGCGTATTTAATATTTCTGATTGCTAAAAGTTTAGTTCCGGGTTTTTTTGCTTGGTTGGCTCATTAGCCACAACATACATAGTAAAGGGCTCCGTCTAGAATTCAAAATCTAGTAGGAGCTATGGAAGAGATACCTTATTCAGAAAGCTAGCCCTCTATTATCAAATTAGGACGATATTTGTATTTCCAAGTGAGCATAGTAGATCTTTTAGTTTTACAAACTAGCCTTGTGGATTGCATCAATTTTGATTTATTTATTGATGTTTTGGGGGGTCTCTACTACATTAACCAACTGACCACAATAGCTTTTTCTTTTCTTTTCTTTGGTGCTTGGTTTTGATGTTTCCATTTTTATCTCCTGCATTGTTCTTTCTTCTGGGGCTTTTGCAAGCCTTTGTATATTTGTGTCTCCTCTTCCAATACACAATAAGCAAAATATTAATATATATATATAGGAGTTGTCAGGTGCACCTGGGGTGGGGCCCATTGGATGGTCAATCCAAATGGACCACACATATGGGTTTTAAATTGTACATGTCTACCAATTTTTGGTTTGATGTGAATGGATTAGACTGTTAAATCGATTGCACCCCAATTTAAATGGACTATGTACCGTTAAACTTTTGGGATCTAGATGGAGATGATGCAGAGGAGGGATGTGGCTCATTTTTTGTGATGCAAAGGGGGGATGGGGCTCATTTTTTGCAGAGAGGAAAGGCTTAGGGTGATCTTTCAATCCATCCCATTTCAGTCCCCGATGGCACTCCATGTGGGGCCCACATCAAGGTGTGCAAGATCATCCAGTGCGTGCAGCACGCACTGGATGACTAATATATATATATATATATACGGTTTTATAAGGACACTCCTTATTGTCCTTCCCAACCATTTTCACCATTTTGAATCGTGTAGCCCACGTTGCTAGCCATCCAAATGGATCACACATATTACCTCCATGAATTGCATACGTCCACCAATTTTAGCTACTATTCGAATAGATTGGGCAGTTGGATCGGCTGCACACTAATATATATTCAGATAAATATATATAAAATCTATTTAGACGGATGTGCAGTCAATCTAATAGTTCAGTCTATTCGGATGGCACCCAAAATTGGTGGAAGTGTACAATTTAGGGGGTTCATGTGTGTGATCCATCCATTTGGATAGCTCACAACGTAAGCCACATTATCCAAAATAATGAAAAATGGTTAGTAAGGACCGTTTCTCATATATAGTGATGTTTTATTTGAATTACAAGAGCAATGAGAGGCATAATGGTAAACTATCCTAGTCTATCATCCACGGACCCAGCACTTTGGTAAGAGGCGGATGCCCCTTACCACTGGGCTGTCACGTTCTTCTTGATTTGTATATTGATGTTTTGATATTTCTAATGGTAAATATTTATTTTGTAGCTAACCCCAACCAGAAGGGGTACATTTTGATCCCCCATCTTGCATGTCGGTCTTGGATAAATCACTTGAGCCAATCCCAAGCTGAGTTGACTTGAGCATGACCTTGCTCAAGCTAGGCTCATTCTCTAAATGGACTCGTAAACCGGATGGGCTATAACTAAAACCTAAGAAAAAAATTATCTCGACCTCAAACCTAAACCAAGGAGAAAGTGAAACAAAAATTTTCAAAATCTAGCTGGACTCATGGACACATTTTTTACCTTTTTATATTTTTATTTTTGGTATCCCAGCTTAGGGGGGTTGGGACCCTTAGTCTTCTAATGAGGGAGTTCTTAGGTAAGGGCGGACAAAAGAATACACCTTCGGTGAGGTGGGAAAACCCTCTGGAAGGCGAGATAATCTCTAGTGATGTAGCACAACGTCAGGTGAGGACCCTGTAAGAACAGTAAAAACAGGCTCCTTTTTCCACTCGGGACACCGGCTACCGGCTACATCAAAAACATTGATCTCGTTTCATTCAATGTTTTAAAATCTTCACCAGCATCAATCCTCTGAAGGTTATCTCGCTGATTTTTGGCCCCATTGCCGTCATTTTCAACCAATTTTTAATAATTGTTGTACTGCGACATTGAAGAGTAGTATGATCATAATTTGCCTTCTAAGTTAGGAAAGTTATCACAAACATGTTTCAAATTATCAAAAAAAAAAAAAAAAAAAAAGGAAGAAAGCAAGAACATGTATCAGAAACCGGACTGGACAGGATTGTTTGATCCGGTTGAATCAGGACACTCTTTTGTGGTTTGTTTCAACAAAAACAGCTTACTGGGGAATTTTGTGAAATATTCAGTTGAATTATAGTAAACTGATTATTTTTTAAATAGAAGACAATGAGTAATATTTTTCAAAAACAAGTGTAGAAACTAAAATTTGAAATTTTGAATTATTATTAATTCTTTTGTTCAAAAAATAAAAAGTCAGAACTGTAAATTTTTAAGATTTATGTATTCTAAATTGATTATTGAAAATTTGATTAATAATGTGATCATTCCAATATTGATTATTAGCTAGTTTTATTTAATTTTAATGCGATTTTTGGTTATTTGCGGTTGTAATTTGTGTTAGGGTTTCAAGGAAGAGTTTTAGATTAGGTTTTTAAAAGTAGTTTTGCTTTTGATTTAAACAAAAAAATGAATGAAGATTAAAATATGTTTTGGTTTTGATTTAAACAAACAAATGAATGAAGATTAAAGCATGTTTTGGTTCAAGTCAAATCCATGAAATCTTTTGCTAGTTTTTTATTTTTTTCAACAAACTGTATGGATTTATTTCTAATCGACTTTCAAAATTCTTAAAAAAAAAAGATTTTTAGAAGTACTCAATCTCCAGTTTTTCTACATGACAATTTAGAGACTTGAGTTTAAAAAATGACTAGAGTAGAGTTATATTGTTCTTTGGCACCTTTGGTAATAGAATTGCTACATATAGGCAATTAATAAATGGAGTTTCATCATTTAGAAAACTTTAGAAAATTTTGATCCTCTAAGTTCGCCTTAAATAAAATTGGAAGGAAATTTACACTTCTCACTTTTTCGTGTTGCTAAATGAATCCTAGTTTCACTCATAATAACACTTATATTCACAAAAATGAATACAAATACACAATTAACTTGTTTACACATTGCTTCACCAAAGGTCTTGGTACTATGCTTTTTCAAGAAATGAATAGAAATATATAATTGACTTGTTTTCCCTTTTGCTAATAGTAATGTGTAGAAAGTATAATACAATAATAATTGAATTTTTTTGTTACCATCATTAGCCCCCCCTCAAATGAAAATCTTGAGTCCGCCATTGTTTGCATGAGATGTAACTAGTGCATGATGCAAAAGTTCTAATGCTATAACATTAAAAAATGTAGCAAGTTACCCTCTCCAGTCAAGTGCTCCATGACTCTTTATGATGAGTTTGAAACGAATCCTGTTGTTTGCTCTTTCCAGCGTGTGCATTTTTAAAGTGAATTCAGATTCTTCAAGGCTTTAGCCTGGATAACAGGGGTAGAACCAGAGAATGTGCTTTGAAGGGGCACTGTGAAAATAAAAACTTCTTAGAAGGGTAAATATGCAAAATCTGATGGAAAATCTCTCGAGCTAGAGAAGGAGATGGAACTCGGTCCTTTCCTCACTACTAAAATCCAAATATTCAAAATAACCAATCTCTAGTTCTGTGGAGTATGCTCCAATTTTAGATCAATTGGGAATTTTCTCTCTGTTGGATTGACCATTTTGACAAAACTTGGTGATGAATTCAAGTATCTTATGCAACTGCATATTCATTATCATATTTTTCATCATATAGTAGATCTAGGGATGGTACAAGTTTTGATTGATGTCAAATTCAAGGATACGCTATATACTTAAAGGGTATTTGTTTTGAACAGTTCAATTTTAGTAAGCAGAACCCACTTTGGAATTTCAGTCTTCTTAAACTTATGATTTCTCTGGTTAAAAAGCCTCTCTAGTATCTCGATTCTGGGCTGAATAGGTAACTAAATACAAGCACATGCTAGGAAGAAGCGGTGGAGAGAGTTCCACCCTCTACCAAATAGAAATCCATGTTTTCGCTAACTGATCGATACGTGAATACAAAGGCAGCCAGGTCATCTTTCTATTGTGGTCAAGTGTCTCTCCACCTTCCTTTATGCCATGCCTGTTCATGTCATTTAAGGAACATTGGGCAAACATCTCTCCACCATCCTTTAAGTATTGGGTTAATTTCAATTTTTTATAATTAAAATGACTTAATTTTTGGTGGACCAAGGTAATTGAGTTCCAATTCTCTTAAGATTGTAATTTGGCCCTAGATCTAAAAAAAGAATTACTATATCAATTAATTCGTATTGTCGACTTAGTATTGTCATTCAATTAAATTGGGTCACATCAAAGCAACTAAGCCACTAGATCAATCTGATCCCCTTTATTAAGCTATAGCTGTAACCGGGTCCTTTGATGCATTTAAAAAGTGAATTCAGATTCTTTGGAGCTTTAACCTGGACAACAAGGGTAGAATCTGAGAATGTTCTTTGGAGCTGTGAAAATTAAAAATTCTTGGAGGGAAGTGTTGGAATTTCAGGAGGGCCACGGCCAACCTTGGCCCCCCTAGTTCAGCTCTAGCTATTCCTCTTCTCAGTACTGAAATTCAAACACTCAAAATAAACAATCTCAAGATATATGGAGTACGCTTCGATTTTAATTCAAGTACCAAGATTTTTCTTGCCTATGAATAGACCATTTGACAAAACAAGTTATGAATTCAAATATCTTAAGCAGATTCATTATCACATTTGTCATCAAATAGTCAACCAGTAATGGTAGAAGTTTTGATTGATCTAAAATTTAAAGATGCCCCATATGCTTGGAGAGTGTTTATTTTGAATTGTTTGGATTTTAGTAGGTAGAGCCCACTTTGGGGTTTCTCATTATTTTCCATATGGGTAGCTTAATCACTAAAAATTTTAGGAATGATTAGTTATTATTTCAGTATTGATTAGATGAGATTTCCACAGGAAAAGTGATCGATTCTAAAGACAATATTTTACCCGGAGATTCATTGATTCAAAATATTTTATTTCAAAGTATTTTTAGAGTACAAAAAATAAATGTTGTAATTTCACGTTTCCACTTGATTTTTATAATGGACTAATGATTTGATTTTCATATTGACTCATTACTTAGAAATACAGATTGTCTTATTGGTGTTTTCAAATTAACTTAAAGACATGGATTGTTTCTACTCTCTTTGTGACTATATACCATATGTTATTTATAAGACCCAACTCTGGACCTTTCTTGGTATTCCCTACTCTCAGAAAAATTTAGTGGACCAAAGTTTCTTTAAGTGGGGAGGATATAATATCCCAGTAGTTGCCACAATAATTTCATGTCATCAAAGTGAGATGAATTTGAAGGACCAAATTTTCTATGGTGGGAAGGATGTAAGAACTTAATCTCTAATCTTAGTGTAAATTTTAATGTAGACCGTAGTTTAGATCTTTTGTGGGCCCCACCTATTTTCTTCATCCAAGTTATTACTATTATTATTTTATCAAATTATTTTGACAAATTACTATTTTTAAATTTGAACCAGTGGGACCCATCTTGGATTGGCCATTTGAAATTTATGGTTGGATTAGGGGATTTTGAATTTGTGTGTTTAACTATAGATAGATTTAATGCTATAAGGATCCTTTTACCAAAAAAAAAAAAAGCTTTAAGTTTCCTTCATTCACAATACTTGCCTTCGAACTCCAGTCCATTAAAACTCTCCCATCTAAGCTATCAGCGGCATATACTCCTTGTTCTTTCTGAACTCTCCCTCTCTTTTTTTTTTATAAAAAGAATCCCTCCCGACCATTCATTCATACTAAACTCTCTCCCCTCTTAATCTCTCTCTCTCTCTCTCTCTCTCTCTCTCTCTCTCTGGAAAAAAGGTTCTTTCTCAAATCAAGTTTAGGTAATTTTTTCTTCCTTTCTCCGTTTTTTTTTACTCTTGCGGTAAGAATACTCTTTTACATCAATGTATGTTACTGCTAGTACCTCATGTGGATCCCTCTTTTGCTTCTTTATTTGGTTATTTTTAATTGTTTAAATATTTTGCACCTTATTTTTGTCTGTTATCAATGGGAAAAAAATATCACCCAGATACTCTAGCTGTTCATCTTCAACCTTGGATCAACTGTGTCCTTGACTACCCGTTGACTGATCTCTTTATCCCTCCATCGAACCCATTCTCTGAGCGTATATAGCTTCATTCCTTTATCCTTCCAATCACTTAAGTCCATTCTAACATAATCAGACTGGACCCAAGCATGGTTGCAGCGCCCCACTTGGGTGTCTTTGCAGTCACCTTCCTCCTCAGACCACCGCCAGCACATGCAATCGTCTACCCCATCCAAACCACCTTCATCATTTTTGTCCCACTTATGTTTCCCTTTTTGCACTTCGCCAACTTGCAAAATAAAAGTTCTGTATCGACCCATCTCTTTTCCTCTCAAAAACGTCAACATCTTCTTCTTCCTACTGACCAGTCGAACCATCTCACCCTTCAAAAGGTCCCTTGGAAAATCGTCAACTCTGTCATGTAAGCTGAGGCCTCCACCTCCATCTACGCAGCAGCCGAACCAGGCAGACGTGGAGGATACAATTCATCCTCACCTTGGCCAACCTGCGCTCACCCTGTTATCTTCATCATTATCTTCTCCAACCCAAGGTTCCTCCTGGTCAGACTCGTCTCTGTCAACCAGAACTCAAGGCATGAGAAGTCCATCTTTGCTAATCTTAACTGAGACTTCATCTCCCTCTCTGCAAGTCCCATCTTTCTCTCTTTAGATCAGTGGAACTGAGCAATCCTTGCTAACTCACCTAGACAGAACCAGCCCCACGCATTCGAAACCATCTCCACCTTCCGCACTAACGCCTTCCTTCTCTTTAACTCCACCACGGTCCCGGCCCACCCAGTCGCCTGCAACCGCTACCCATTGCCAAAGGACACTGTGACATGGAAATTTGTGGGGGTAAAGATTATTAGATGAAATATGCTAATTATAAGCAAAGAAATTTAATTATGGCCAACTGTATGGTGAAGCATGATGTGGGAACAAAATTTGGAAAGGGGAGCAATTTTAGTTTTTTAAAGAGATGTTTTCATCTATTAATGGTATCACATATAGTTGGATATATGATGCAGGCCAGACTAATGGGCTCCATTTGAAAGTTTATACCTATAGGTCCAAGTGCAAAGCTGAGTAGTGAAGATTAATTAATAATAGTTGTTTTATTAATAGTAGTTGCTTTCTTAAGTTTTAAAAATTACTTTTATATTTTAATTAGTACTCCTTATTTAGATTGAATTAGTTAGTTTCTTTATTGAGAGAGTAGTTTAGTTATAAATAGATGTAATCCTTTTTCATGGGACAAACTACATTATTATTGAATTGATATTTCAGTTTTTTTTCTCTATGTGGGTTGAATTTTTTTCTTTGATGTAAGGTCTAGACAGTTTATCCTAAGCCTTTTGATTTGGAGAAGAGCCTGCTGGCCATTCTTCTTTTCCGTGCTATTTCAATATATATACATAGGAATTTTTTAAAAAAAATACCATTTTAACTTATGAGATTTTAACACTTGCGATCAATATCTCCTTATTTAAATAGGGAGTTTTTAAGAATTCCATATATATATATTTTTAAAAAAAGGTACATTCAAAGTTGAGGGGCTTTTCATTATCTTTTAAATGTAAGATTTCCTTTTTAGTTAAGACAACTGTTATGGTGTTTCTTGAAAATCTATATTTTAAAATTGCACCACAAATCTGTCAAAATGTATACATGCCATTTTAGCATGGCAAATAGTCCATTAGTTACAAAGTGTCTTATCTATTAATCATACACCAAAAATCAATTGTAACAACCATTGTTATTTAGCCACCATCTAATATGAGACATCCAAATAGACGAATAAAGTGCAAATCAACAAATGGTTAACAATTGTTACCTTTCACTACAACATAAGTTAGTTCTAATAAATTTGATTCTAGATAGGAAAAGAAAATAGAAAATATACACACACCAGATAGAGAAACACAAATTGAGAAAATACACACACACACACAAATAGAGAAACACAAATCTTGTTCTATTAAGTGACGTCCTAATTGCTTCACCATCATGACATGAGTTTTCAAAGTTTTTTGCTTTTGACAATTTGTCCTGCCTTAGCACATGTATTGGTTGGAATTCTTCTATTCAGCAAATATAAAATTGTTGTGCCTATGCTGGAGTGTAAGGATTTTTGTGTTGGCTAATTTATGTGTCGGAAAAAACTTGAGTCCATTGGTATTGTATTTTACATATCCTTAAGTATGGACATATGGACAATAGTTTGAGTCGTCGGATGTACTAAAGTGAAGAAATCGAAGAAAGAGCGACAAATTAAAGTGATTTTTTACAGACGACATGGTTTACAAAGGTCATATCTCACAAACTGAGCATCGAATATGGGTAAGCAACTTATAGTTGGAAAGCTTGTTTCGAGTAGATATCTGTAGAGCCTAAGATTGCCTAAATCAGAGCTCAAACAAAAAAGTTATGGCCTCCGGAAATTTATAAAAAAAGTTCTAAAATTTTACTCTAGCAGAGGCTTAATCCAACCGATTGGACCATTAATCTAACCGATCAGACAGGTACAGAAAAGTTCACTTACATGCGACTTTTTAATCCGATTTGAAAAAGAATTTGCCTGTTTTGTGCCAACTTCTTTTCTGATTGAAATATACTTATAAGGCACGAATTTAGGGTTATAAAAAGGGGTTTCCTCTCAACCCTAAGATAGAGATCTCACTGTTCTAAGTAGAAAATATATTTTGGAGATCATCTTCTCTAGAGTTCTTTCATTGGAAAGTTGAAGGACTGAAACTCTACTCTATAGATTCTTGTCTTCTACTTCTCTAAGTGTAGAAGATTGTTGTGGAGAGTCAAGTGTTACATCTAGAAGGCATCTAGATGCTTGGATTTGCAACAAAGAACAGTAAGTGGTTGTTGTAGTGGGGTGCTGTGCAAGGGAATCACAAAGTCTTTAGGTTGCGCGATAATTGGATAAGGATTGTGAGTATTCTATCGTAACTACGGTATGATTCATAGTGCTTGATTTTTTTATCATGGTTTTTTCTTAGTTTGGGTTTTCACGTAAAATTTGCATTTCTTATGGTGTGTGCTTTTGTTTGATTTATTTCCACTGCTGATCACGCTCAAAATGTGATGTGAAATGCAAGGGATTCGAGTCCAATATTCACACACTTCAAGTGTTAAGAAGAATGGAAATAATTATAGTTTATAATTTTTTTCCCTTTGTTTACATGGGTTCAAATGCTTTGACCTTGGGGATGCAGGTTGTTTACAAGTTTTGAAACATTTACAACCCCTTCCTCTAGTTTCAGAAGTAATCCAAACTCAGAAAATATAAGAAAATACATGAAAAATGAGAAAAATGCATAAAAAAGAGTGTAGGGAGAGGGTGACCGTGGGCTATGGTCACTGGTAATGATCGTGGCTAACGACCACTAGCAGACAGTGGCTGAAAAGCCACTATTTGCTTCTATTTTCTCTATGTTTCGCTTTTGTGATTTCTTCAGAGTGTTAGAACTTGCTTCCTTCAATTCTTGTACTGTTGAATAACAATTAAAAGTGCTTAATTTGGCCGTAGAATCAACTTAAACCTTTGATCATTATCATCTTTTTGGTTATGGGCTATTTTTGTACAAATCCAAAGGGGGTGTTTAAACAAGCAAAAATGGAGCCAAAGTTATATCATTCTGAACCTATAATTTTCAAGGAGCAAAATGAAGCTTAAAAGGGCTTGTTCACAACTTTCAAGATGGCGTAAACCCTTCCCAAGTGAGAAAATCAAAGGAAGAAGCCCTTATCCAAGTGGCCCTTGCTTTTGTCTTCTTTAAGTGAGAGGCATGCTTCTTCTCATTCTCTGAACTATTTATTACCTTAAGTTAGTGAGAAAGGAGAAAAAGAAGTAGGCTTGAAATGCTAAAAGTGCTTGTGAAGTCTTGTGGATACTTGGAACTAGCCTTGTAACTTGTTGAAAGTGATTAATTGCTACGAACTTCTTCAAATCTTGCTCAAAACTTGCTTCTACCTTGTTTTAACCCTTTCTTCAGAGCCCAAGTGTGCCTTTTATAGGCTTCAGGAGAAGTTGAAATGGTTCCTAGTAGTTGTAAGGTAGTTACACTTCAAAATAAAGTGAAATAACTCCCAAAAATTGTTCAAGACCAAGTCATAGGGGTTAGTGACAGCCAGCCGCAGTCATTCACAAGGCCCATTTTTGGATTTTTGCACATGTGATCTGTTTTTAACCGTTTGGGGCCTGAACAATGTCCAATCTTCATGAAACTTAGAGAGATGTTTTTTGATACTATTTTGAGTGTGTCATAGAAATTTTAGCCCATTTTGACCTTCTAAAGTTGGTTAACTCCCCTGTTGACTTTTCATGAAAATGGGCCCTTATTTCAGTTATTTGATGCCTAAATGACATCTTTTTGGTTTGAAACTTAGAGGGAGGGTATCCTAGACTGTCCATACAAATTTCATAAAGTTTGGATTTGTGGAAGTAGGATTTCGAATAGCAACCCACTATAATGTAGGTAGTTAGCTTGTTTTCTACCCGAACGATGTTCAATTGACTTGAAACTTTGGGGAATCAATGTTGAACATATTTTGCATCTCTATTCTAAATTTCATCAGCTTTGACCTCTTAGAAATAGGACTTTGGTAAATAATGCCCATAACTCTAGAGTCACGGACTCTTAGCTGACATGTCACCGAAGTAGGCTCAAATGACATCCTTTTGACTTGTAGAATCTTCTTTGAGCATGAATGAAGCTTTGTACCCAAAGCTTCAGGGAGTAGGACATCAGGGAGTAGGACTTTGGTCAGTGACCCCTGACTTGGGGTCATTTATCCAAAGTTGACATGTCTGTAGACTTTGAGTCAAATGAGGTCTGTTTGACCTAAAATTTTGTAGAGCCTCCCTTGAACATAATTTGGGCTTCCTTTGACAATTTCAGCTACTTTGATCTTCATAAGGTGTCACTTTGCATAATGACCTCACGGAGTTTAGTAGATGACCATCTGAACTAAGTTTGGGTTCAAATGATGTCCAAATGCTCGAAAACTTTGAAGGATAGTCTTTGAATGTACTTGAAGGCATTTGAGCTTGCTTTAACATGTAGAAGTGTCAATTTCTATAGTGACCCCCAGGAGCTGGTAAACAGTTACTGAAGCTTGGTTTAAGCTGAGATGAAGTCCAAATGCTTTGAAACTTTGAAACATTATTCCCAAGAATGCTTTGGAATTGCCATGAGAGTTTCAGCCACTTTGGTAGCCCAGAAGTTTAAGTGTGTTCAATGACCCCTAGACTTTAACCTAATGAACCTTGCACTCGAAGTTTAGTGTGTTACGTGACCAAATAAGGTTCACTAACTTTGAAATTCAAGTTCTGCACTCTGAGCTCGTTTGAAGTCTTTTGAGTAGATTACACTAGCTCTAAATATCTAGATGCAGTACTTGATTTGTCATTCCACAATCTTGGGGTTTATGTACCTTGGTTTGGAATTCTCTTGTAAAGTCTTTGCTATAACATTTGTAATTTTTTATGGGTCAACAAGTGCCCCCTCAAGGTGCAATGATTATAGTATGGCAATCATTGTGCCTCGAAATAGCCAATTTGTAGGAATGATGAATGACTTAATGAAAAAGGTTTTGTTTATGTAGGTTGTAGGCCTAGACTTGAAATTTTGAAAGTTTTAGTAAAAACCATGAAAAGTTGAATGATGGAATTTGGTAAAAACATAAGAATTCTAATTTTCTCTATCTTATTTTTCACAGATATCAAAAGTAGCATCTCTGTGAGGACTGTAGGGAACACCCACAAAAGAAATCCCTGAGGTATTTAGAAAATTAGAAGTTTATGAATTTTTGTTTGGATTTTGGAAATGGATTTGGTTTTCTCATGACCTATTTATCACGGATATCCAAAGTGGCATCTCTATGAGGACTGTGAGGAACAACCACAAAAGAAATTCCTAAGGTTTTAAGAAAAATCAAAGTTTGAATTTAAAATGGATTTGGGTTTGGAATTTTCATGGATTTTTTTTTATCTTCAAAAATCAAAGTTTAGGTTTTGACTTAGCTTGACATGAGTCAAAATGAGATGGAATTTTGAAGGAGATTGGCTTTTATAGATTTTGATCCAAAGTAATTTTGAGATGACAAATTTGGCTAAAATTGGGTTTGTCCTAAGGTGAATTTAAAATTTGGATTGGGTTGGCTTTTAAGAAAACACACATATTTGTTTGGAGCAAAATACCTAAAGTGGGTTCATCATGTTGTGTCCTGAGTAAAACATCCGAAGTGGGTCCGCCATGTGTTGTAGGAATTTGGATGTTCACATTTTAGAGAGTGGGCAACTAGCAGTGGGTCCCACAGCTCAAAGTAATAGTGGCCAAGGGCAAAAGGTTCACCATGTGTTGAGAGGGTTCGAATCACTGCACAAGATGACTTTGGCCACCAAACCGTGGACCCCTTTGTTGAAATACATTGTGTTTGTGGGAAAAAGAGTGAAACAATGAGCAGGGGCTTGAGAGGAGGAATTGTGTCTATGAGTAAAAGAGATAACATGCTGTGCACCCCCACTGCTTCAACCAAGCTGGGTTCATGGGAGAAAGTTTGTAGAGAGCTCACACTTTAATAAACTCAAAGTGAACAAACTTCGTCTAGGGAATGTTCAGATTTGGTAGAACATTAGGCTTCACCATCTCACCATTGGACTTAGTGAAGGCACATCCACTTGTTCTGCTTGACCACTGATACAGTCTGAGTACGCATCTGGCTTTTGCGGTATGTGGGAAGTGTGGGATGTTGAGAAGTGACAATCCACTTGTTCCTTAGCATAGTGTAATGTACTATTTAGGTCACCATGGCCTCTGTGAGAATTCTTTCATGGTCAACAAGCTGAGCATGCCTAAGATACATTTCTCTTGCTTTTGATGAAAAGTTTACTCCCCTTAAATCTCAACATAAGAAGTAAGAATCTCATGGATATGAGCGGCTGATTAGAGAAACTGATGAAGATAGGATTAGCCTCTAGTTAAGTGACCACATGTAGCTTTAAGTATGATCACCAGCTAGCTTTTTACAGTATCTTTCTCAATCACAACTTCCAAGGCTAATTCACCCTTTCCTATCTTTCCCGTATTCGAGTGAATCCAGATGATGTCGACCATCTTTGTGGGAATTAAGCGGCCACATACTGATGAAGTATTTTGCCTAAATTTTGAGTGTACATTTCGAGTGAGGTGAGTGTATTCTCACCAAAGTAAAGGCAAAGCAGATAACCTTGAATGACTTTGTTCAATCTCTTGAGAGTGAAATTAGTCTCAAACTGGATGAAATTGACATTGATGCTGTTGTCCCAGCTTATCCAAGCTATAAAGGGCACGTCCTAAGGGAAGAATTTCTAAATGCGAAGAGGTGACTTTAGAAGTTCTTGGACTAGGTCTTATTACCGTAGCTTCTTATTTGGCTCTTTTATCTTAATCAATCTGGGTGGCCATATATACATTGACTTCATTCTTTGTACTTAAACTTCAAATGAATATTAATGGAAAAACTTTTCTTTTGCTCCATTTTGTCATTGGTAATAGTGTTTAGTTTGATTTTGTGTGGATGTTTGATGTGGTTTGTATCGATGGTTTTTTGTATTTTGTGTGGATGTTTGATATAATTTGTATGGATGGTTTGATTTGTTTGGTTTTCTCAGACTTGTATGAGAATGTGATTTGCTATCTTTTCGATCCACAAATTGAAAATAAGGGAGTCAAATAGGTGGACGTTATCCGGCGCCCATGTGTGACGCTTTCTCCAAGGTCCATCCTTTTGGTGTCAAAAAGGGTCAAACAAAGTGGATGTTATCCGGTGCCCATGTGTGAGGCTTTCCCCAGGATCCTTGACTTATTCCTTAAGACAAAGATTTAGTTTTGGTTTTTATTTAGATTTTGGTTATACAGGGTCTGCAAAAAAACTTATTCTATATAACCAAAGGTAATCATATAAGGTCTACAGAAAGACTTGTTCTATATAACTAAGGATTAGCTATATGGGGTTTGCAAAAAGATTTAATCTATATGGCAAGATTTTATAAAGGGTCTTGTAAGGACATTATCCAAGTAATGAAAATTTGACTAGAGAGGTCAAAGGACTTGATCCACACAATCATTTTATACAAGTTTGAGGAATTTTTTTTAGGAGTTATAATTTGTGAGACTCAAAACTAGAGGATTTTAATTTTGGTTAGGAGTCATAGGTTGTGAGGCTCGAAATCTGAGGATTTTAGGAGTGAGAATGTACACTACACATGGTTTGGGTACATTGTACATGGTTTGGGTATACTAATGATATTCAAGTATAGTATTTCTTGAGAAGTTTTCTATTGATAAGCGTCATGTATCTGTCTCCTTTGAGTGTGAGGAGTGCGTAGCACCATTGGAGTAGACCTTTTCAACAACAAAAGGTCCTTCCAATTTGAATTCAAATTTGCCTTTTGACATATGTGTGGAGAACATTGGCCTTTTGACTGCAAAGACTAAGTCTCCTCTCTTGTAAGCTCTGTATTTGACCTTTTGTCAAATGACCCAGCCATACAAGCTTGATATAATTCAATGCTTTGCTGAGCAGTAAGCCTTTTTTTATCAAGGCTTTCTAACTTTGGAAGTCTGAGTTTAGCATTCTTTTCTTCAGTGTATTTGTCTATCACAGCTATCCGAAGAGAATGAAGTTAGATTTCCAAGGGTATTACAGCTTCATAGTCATAAACTAAGGAATATGGTGTTACTTTGGTTAGACCTCAAACTGTGGTTTTATAAGCTTATAAAGCTTCAGGAAGTTTGGTACTCCAACTTTTTTTGTTGTCAGAGACCATTTTCTTCAGAATTTTAAAAATATTCTTGCTGAAGGTTTAAGCAAGTTCATTAACTGTAGGGTTATATGCCGTGGAAGGGCAGCATTGAATTCCATACTTGTCACAAAATCTGTAAAATTTGTCGTTGTTGAACTGAGGACCATTGTCATGATGTAGACATTTAGGTACCCTAAAATGATAGATGATATGAGTCTTCAAGAAATTAAGGATTGTATTTATTTTGACTTCCGTAAGAGGCACTACTTCTGCCCATTTTGAAAGTAATTTGTTGTGGCCAAAATAAATTGATGACCACGTTCTGATAATGGACTAATTTTTCCAACTATATCCATTCCTCAAGGCTCGAACGACTAAAAGGTGAATGTAGGAAATAGATATTCAGGTGGTTGATGAATATAATTACACATGAATTGTCATTCACAACATCTTTTGCAAAGTTTATGGCATCAAACACCATGGTAGGTCAGTAGTAACTTAACCTTTGAATCTGTTCATGAAGCTTTGGTCCGACTTGGTGAGCACTGCATAGGCTGGAAAAAACTTCTTTGAGTGCTTGTTTTGCTTCTTTTGGTGATGAGCAACGGAGTAGAACTCCATTATATAACTTGCGGTAAAGAGTCTTTGAAAGCAAATCAAAGTGAAATTTGAGAGCTCGCCTTTAAATAGTAGTTATGTCTTTAACATTTCTAGTAAGACCCCATAAAGAATGTAATCAATAAAAGGATCTTTCCAATCTCTGAATAAGTTTTGGAAAGATAAAATTTGATTATTGATCACATCAAAGTATCTGCTATTGTTTTTATGGGTGTCAAGTAGAGTTCAACCACTTCCAACGCCATTTTGTCATTTTTAGGAATTGACATTGATGTTGCCAATCCTGCTAGTGCATTTGCTTTGAAATTTTGATATCTTAGAATGTGGTGAAATTTGATCCGCATGAATCTCTCCTTGACTTCACAAGCTTTGTTGAAGAAAGGAAGCATGCCTGGTTTCTTCACTTCATATTCGAGATTCATTTGTTTGATTACAAGTTGCGAATCTCCATATACTCCAAGCATATTGATACCAATGCTAGCTTAATATTCCATATACTCCTCGACTTCACAACCCATAATCAATGCCATATATTCCACCACATTATTTGGACATGGCTTGATTAATGAGAAAGAGTAAGGGACGTGGAATTTTTTTGGGCTATAGAAAATGATCTCGGCCCCAGAAACCGGATTTCCAAATTCATTTGTACTGGAAGCTCCATCAAAGTGCATGATCCAGAGTAAGTTTGGATCAATAGTTGGTTTCCATATGTGTTCAATGAAGAAGACTAGCTTATTAGGGAGATTGTCTCTGAATTTAGAATTCTCCGAATGTGGATGTTCTACTAGGAAGTCGACAAGAGCTTATCCTTTCACTGCCTTTATAGGAGTATATCAATGTCATATTGAGAGAGAATAATAGACCATTTGCCCAGACAATTACTCAGTGCACCGTCCTTTGTCACAAGTGTCTTTAGTGGGTTGGTGTTGGAAACCAAGTACATTAAAAGTGACATAGCTTCCTCATTGTTCTTTTGAGCTAGCAATGCCTCCAGACAGTGATCAAGAGCTCGAATGTAGATGATGAAAGGTTTATCTAGAATTAGAGCTGAAAGGACTACTGCGTTTGTGAGACACCATTTGATATCTTGAAAGGCACCTTCACAAGCTTTATCCTACACAAATTCAATTCCTTTCTTCATGAGTCTGGATAATGCTCTGCATTTCCAAGATAGGTTTGAGATGAACTAGCGAATGTAGGAAAGTTTGCCCTGTAATCCCTTGAGTTCTTTAAGAGTTCTCGGAGAAGGTGTCACAACCCGGGCCCAGAAATCGGGGGTTAGCGAAAAGCTAAACCGGTGACACACGTACTCCCGTGCACGTGCATCTAAACCCAGTCCAGATGCACACACACAAGGGATCTAACACGTGCGAAACAGACGAACGCGGAAGCTGTAGATATCATAGCAAGCAACAAAGAAAATAGCGGAAGCCAAAGCAATATGAAACGGAAACCACAAAGACAATACACTGATATAAAACCGAATACACACTCAAAATACGTATGTACAAATATACAGAATACAAATCCAAAGTCCAAAGTCCAAATACAATCACTCAAAAATCCCAAACAAAAAGCCACTGGAAAGCATGCATGAACGCACTCGGCAGAGATGATCAAGCCCACTCTGCCAAACCTGAGGGTGCCTCTACACTCGCCCCTGCAGCCTCCTCGACCGCCGGGGAGCTGGGCAAGGTATCTGTGCCTGCAACACCACAGACAACACAAATGAATACAACGATCCAGCAAATATAAGTAGCAGAGATGAAACACTCATAGTATCAAAGCTGAATAAATGACAGAATAATGATTTCAGAGTTTCATCTTAGTATACTAAGCAAATCGTGCGCAGAAGTAAAATATGATATGTGAATCAAAACATAGAAATACTGACTAAGTGGCTACTACGTTAACCATGTTCTCTCCAATAGAGAGCAGAGCAAAGCAAAGCAGAGGAGAACACCACTGACCGGGCCAGGGTACAAGTGGGTCTCAGGTTCCTGGGTTCCGGGGTCCCAAGACAAAGCGACACTGCAGTGAATACAGAGATACAGAGATCTAAGCCAAAGGTAACCCCGTCGGGCATCCTAGGGCTGAGGCTGAGTAGAGCCAGACCAATACCAATCAAATCAAATCCATAGAAAGGGAGATTATCCGCTTTGGACTCACCGATGGCAAAGACCGGATCTTATCCTCACGTATTAATCTCTGGGCAGAGCCACCCGGGAATACCCAAAATCAGAGATAGACAAAGCCAACAAAGCATAGATATAAAGCCAAAGCATAGCATAAATCAAAGCTTAGTGCAGAACGAAGAATAAAACGGATATACAGAACGAAAGCAAAAATGACTACGGAATGCATAACATAGATTAACAGAACAGAGGGCAAAAACCATAAACAATATGCAATGCATCTCAGACTAATACGGAGTCAAGGTTCCTTACAAGCCAGTCCTAAGCTAGATGTTCACTGTCACTAACCGTGCATGCTGATGTAGTTTTAAGTTAGTCAATGCACCGTTGCCATCAAAGTGTTGCGTAATCTTTGCGTGCACCGACGTCCCTTAAACCAACACCCATGGGGAGGTGCTTAACAGTGATCAACGCTCACATGAATGAGTCACAGCCTAACAGACTATTCATGCGATCCCAAGCATCCATTGGGCCGATTACATGTGTGGTTAACCTGTATTTGAGCCCTACAAGTCTTGCCATTATCCTAAGTTATATTTCAGAATTGCCATGTCTAACGGTTTAGCCATGAGGGACCTAAGGTTGAGCCGAAGACATCTTACTCGCTCGTCGTAATATGCACTACGGCTTCACCTTGGTTCCATTAAAACACAGCTAAACTGATTATCCTTCCACCTCTGATATGGTACTTTTTTCGGCTGGGCTATAGTCAGTATACGGCTTAGCCGTAGACCAATCCACGGCTTGGCCGTAGCATTCCACGGCTTAGCCGTAGCCACCCCGTAGGAGTTCTGCGTTGGAAAAGTTTCGACTGATCAGAGATTTAATTCACGGCTGGGGTACGGTTAGGGTCACGGCTAGCTTACGGCTCAGCCGTAGAACGAATTACGGCTTAGCCGTAGCCTAGCCGTAGAACAAAACTCAAAATTGAAGTCTCTGGAAATCAAACCGTAGAAGTTCACGGCTTAGCCGTGCAATACAGATACGAAAATGGGTTGAGTACAGAAACGAAAATTTGATACAGAAACTGCACAAAATGAGTTACAGAGGTTCCATTTTACCAAATGTGGCTGTAAAACATCAGATACACTAAAGAAGATGGAAATCAAAGCATTCAAATAGAGCACCCATGTGTGTTATAAAGTCTGTACTTATACTTGCCTCAAATCTGACAAATCCTCTGAACAAGCTCCAAATCCACTAAAAATCAAAGCAAATCAAAGCAATACACCATGCATGAGATGAAGACACATCAACAAGGAAAAGAGCTGCAATTGGAGAAGAAGAAGGGAGAGTTGGGAGAGAACCCACTTACCACCAAAGCCACAGACAGAGACTAAGCACAGAGATGAGAGAAGAGAGAAGAAGAAGAACCCAATCACCAAAGTGCAAGCTTAACACTACAAGATCGAAGAAGAGAATGAAGAGGAGGGGAGAAGAACGTGGAGCTCCTGAATTCTCTTGCATGCAACGATCAAGACAAATGGGCAGGGAGAGAGAGACACCTGGGTCATGACTTATATTTATAGAATTGGAAGTTTAAAACAGGATCCGATAAGTTTAAGCAATTTACAGTTTAAGTCACACGAAGGTCTAACTTCTCCAATTGACTCCAAATGGTTCTGAGACAGTTACGGAAATTGTCGAGCTCAACGAAATACGCGTGCTGACACCAAGATGATGCAAATATGATGCAAGCAAAGCAAAAGCAAAATTACGAAAAAGGGCTTAGAACTACCTATTCCAGGTCAAAGGTCACTCAACTACCTATCCAAGGCCCAAAACCAAATCCGAAAGAAATAAAACAAAACAAAACACACACTAATGAGCCACTAATCCGGCTCAAAGGGGATCGGAGTGTTACATCCTCCCCCACTAGGAATCATTTCGTCCTCGGAATGACTACCTACCTGCGCAAAGAGCTGGGGGTACTGGCGTGCTAGCTGCTCCTCTAGCTCCCAAGTAGCCTCATCTGGACCGTGATGCTCCCACAACACTTTAACCCATCTGATAGTCCTGGTACGGAGAATCTGCTCTCGTGTGCCAACGATGCGAAGCGGACGCTCAACGTAAGTTACATTAGGCTGAATCTGAATGTCATCGTAGCGAATCACATGGCTCGGATCTGGCACATACTTACGGAGCATCGACACATGGAAGACATCGTGAACACCGGAGAACTCAACTGGAAGCACCAACCGATAGGCTAAATCTCCAACTCGGCTTTTGACTTCAAATGGTCCTACATATCTCGGAGCTAACTTGCCCTTCTGACCAAATCGAACTGTGCCCTTCATCGGAGAAACTTTAAGAAACACCCAATCTCCAACTTGGAATACCAAAGGTCTCCTCCGAGTATCCGCATAGCTCTTTTGTCTGGATCGAGCAATCTTCAGATTCTCTATCACTTTCTGCACTTTCTCTGTCGTCTCGGCTATGATTGTCGGACCATGGAAACTCCTTGTTCCTACTTCTTCCCAACACACTGGAGTCCTGCACTTGCGTCCGTATAGTGCCTCATATGGTGCCATACCAATACTCTCATGGAAGCTGTTGTTGTAGGCAAACTCACATAATGCTAGATGCGTATCCCATTCCTTCTCAAAGTTCAGCACACTAGCTCTGAGCATATCCTCCAACGTTTGAATGGTACGCTCCGACTGTCCATCGGTCTGGGGGTGGTATGCCGTACTAAAACTCAGCTTCGTGCCCATAGCTTCCTGAAATGCTCTCCAGAATGAAGACACAAAACGACTATCGCGATCCGACACAATTGATACTGGGGTACCATGCAATCTGACTATCTCGTCAACAAACTTCCTGGCCATCTCTGTGAATGTCATCCCTTTCTTGAACGGAAGGAAATGCGCTGACTTGGTCAATCTGTCCACTATGACCCAGATCGCATTGTTCTTTCTACTAGTCGGCGGAAAACCGGAGACGAAATCCATCGTAATGTGCTCCCACTTCCACTGCGGAGTGTGCAATGGGTGCAATGATCCTGGAGGTCGCTGATGGTCAGCTTTTACCCTCTGACAGGTCAAACATCGAGCTACGAACCCTGCGATCTCCCGCTTCATATTGTTCCACCAAAATCTGTCCTTCAAGTTCCGGTACATCTTCGTACTACCGGGGTGCATCGCATATCGGGCATCGTGCGCATCTGTCATCAACTTATCTTTCAGCTCGTCCACAGCGGGAACACACAATCTATTCTTGAAGTACAAAACTCCATCTACCAAGCTGAAATCCGATCGATCTGCAATCCGATCTCTG
Organism: Sextonia rubra; assembly: GCA_037013555.1. Lineage (NCBI taxonomy): Eukaryota > Viridiplantae > Streptophyta > Magnoliopsida > Laurales > Lauraceae > Sextonia > Sextonia rubra. Next base: position 133,616,549 of record JASUAD010000001.1, read on the forward strand.
AACTTCACCAGGAGGGGGTCCTCAAACTGGCGATCCTTGATCTGCTGAATCACCTCAGGCTGAAACACGGCGGTAGTTGTTAAAGTTACCAACTCACCTACCATCCGAACCTCAACAGGCTGATCATGCACAAGCATATAGAATCCTGCCAACACCTGAAGATTGTTGGTCCTCCTGCTAAGTGCATCTGCAACTACATTCCCCTTGCCTAGGTGGTACTTGATCGGAAAGTCGTAGTCTTTGATAAACTCCAACCATCTCCGTTGCCTCATATTCAAGTCATGCTGGTCAAACAAGTACTGCAGACTGTGATGATCGGAATGGACCTCGAACTTTACACCGTACAAGTAGTGTCGCCACAACTTCAGTGCAAATACAATAGCTGCTAGCTCCAAGTCATGTGTGGCATAGTTCTTCTCATGTTCTTTCAGCTGTCGGGATCCATAGGCAATCACCTTCTGATTCTGCATCAGTACACAGCCTAGTCCAACTCGAGAAGCATCGGAATAAATCACGAATCCCTCACTACCATCCGGGAGAGTCAACACTGGCGCCGTAGTGAGCTTTTCTTTCAACATCTGGAAACTACGCTCACACTTCTCTGTCCACTCATACGGAACCTTCTTCCGAGTCAACTGAGTCAGCGGGGCTGAGATCTTCGAGAAGTCCTGCACAAACCTGCGGTAATATCCCGCCAAACCCAGAAAACTCCGAATCTCTGTCACTGATCTAGGACGGGGCCAATGGACTACTGCCTCAATCTTAGCCGGATCCACCATCAATCCATCTCTAGAAATCTTATGACCCAGAAATGTAACTTGCTCGAGCCAAAACTCACACTTGGACAACTTTGCATACAACTTGTGATCCTTAAGCAGCTGCAATGCTTTCCTCAAATGGTCTGTATGTTCCTCAGCAGTCTTCGAATAGACCAATATGTCATCTATGAAAACCACAACGAACTAGTCCAAGAAGGAAGTAAACACCCTGTTCATCAACGCCATGAAAGCTGCGGGTGCGTTCGTCAAACCAAACGGCATGACAAGGAACTCGTAGTGTCCATACCGAGTACTGAAAGTCTTCGGAACATCCTCATCCTTCACCCTGAGCTGGTGATATCCTGACCTCAAGTCAATCTTCGAGAAGTAAGCTGCACCCTGAAGCTGATCGAACAACTCATCGATCCTAGGCAATGGATATTTGTTCTTGATAGTCACTTTGTTCAACTGCCTGTAATCAATGCACATCCGGAAATTGCCATCCTTCTTCTTGACAAACAATACAGGAGCTCCCCAAGGTGAAACACTTGGGCGTATGAACCCTTTATCCAACAGATCCTGCAACTGTTTCTTCAATTCCAACAACTCTGCAGGTGCCATACGATATGGAGCTCTACTGATAGGTGCTGTACCTGGTACCACGTCAATAGCAAATTCTACCTCCCGAACTGGTGGCAACTCTGGCACATCCTCCGGAAAGACATCCGGAAACTCGCTGACTACTGGAATCTCACTGAGTTGTCGCTGATCTTTCTTCTCTGAAATGAATGCAAGAAATCCCTCACATCCCCTACGAAGCATCCTGTCTGCCTTACAAGCAGATATTACACGTCTTGGGCACTTCATCTGGCTGCCCTCAAATCGGAATCCGCTGCCCAAATCAAAGTAGATAGCCTTGCTGTAACAATTGATACATGCATGATATCTTGCAAGCCAGTCCATACCAAGAATCACATCAAAATCCAGTGTTGTGAGCAACACGAGGTCTACAGGGAGCTGATGACCAGCTATCCGCACATCACACTGAGGGTAGAAAACACTGCACTCCACACGCTTACCAACCGGAGTGGATACTAACAACAAGTACGGAAGTGGTGTGGTCGCTGTCGAAGCTGCACAGCAAAATGGGGTGCTACGTACGAACGCGTAGACCCAGAGTCAAATAAGGCTAAAGCTTCAGCATCAGAAATTAAAATTTTACCTTCCACTACCGTGGCCTCCTCCGCGCCCTCATGCGTAGCAGCATAGGCTCGTGCTGTTTGGCGGTTCTGCTTCTGGGCTGGGCGAGCTGGCTGAGATCTGCCCTGCGCTGTAGATCCTGCCTGTCTCGTCTGTGGAGAGGGCTGAAACTTCGGGCATTGGGCCCGCCTGTGATCCGTAGAGCCACACCCGAAACAAGCCCCACTCTTCCTCCAACATCTGTCGGTGGGGTGATCCTTCCCACAGTGACTGCAAATCACCTGAGTACTGCTCGAACTGCCCTGTTTACCCTTGAACTTCTTCTGAAATTGACTTCTGCCACTGGAACCTGCCGCCCTCTTAGCCTCGGTTCGCTCCTCCTCAAATATGGCCTCTGCATCATAAGCCCTGTCAATGGCGTCATCCAAGGTAGCCGGCCACATACAAGCAACCACGTGGCGTTTGTGCCTCGGATTCAGACCGTTGACGAAGCGAGTCACCTTCTTATGCTCTGTGTTCACCATGTCCTCTGCAAAATGAGACAACTCTGTAAACCTGTGTACATAATCTGCAACTGACATCTGTCTCTGCTGGAGGTTGAAGAATTCCACTTCCTTAGCTCGCTGAATGTGGAGAGGCATGAATTTCCGACGGAATTGCTGCTTGAAGGTCTCCCAAACTGTGGCACTGGGCATAGTCTGGAATGAGTTCTTGACACTCCTCCACCATGTCTTGGCTACACTCCGAAGCATAGAAGCTGTGAGAACCACTTTCTGTTTGTTACTGCACACAATCGTATCAAATAGTTCTTCAGTCTGCTCCAACCATTACTCAGCCTGCAATGCGTCTTCTATCCCATGGAACTCAGTCGCCCCTCGCTTACGGAACTTGTCAAAAAGAGCATTTGGATCTGGTTCCTTGGACTGGAAAATCACTTGCTGATCTATACGAGGTGATGTTACTGCAGCAGCCTGACTCTGCCTATCTACCATGGATGCCATCTGTGCCTGTAATGACTGCATAGACTGCATCATCATCATCATCCGCTCCTCACTACTGATGTGTGGGGGTACTGATCCACTATCACCGTTATGGCCCTGCTGATTCTCATCCCGGGATCCTGATCCTGATGCCATCCTGAAAAAAGAAAAGGAAACACAACACACAAATATGAAATGCCCCTGAGTTAGTCAAATCCCAAATCAACCTATAAGACTTCGAGTCAAATAGTTGATAGCGTTATCTCACCACGATCTTAGATGCCTACATGCCTATAACTAGCATGCTCTGATACCATACAATACGTATGTCACAACCCGGGCCCAGAAATCGGGGGTTAGCGAAAAGCTAAACCGGTGACACACGTACTCCCGTGCACGTGCATCTAAACCCAGTCCAGATGCACACACACAAGGGATCTAACACGTGCGAAACAGACGAACGCGGAAGCTGTAGATATCATAGCAAGCAACAAAGAAAATAGCGGAAGCCAAAGCAATATGAAACGGAAACCACAAAGACAATACACTGATATAAAACCGAATACACACTCAAAATACGTATGTACAAATATACAGAATACAAATCCAAAGTCCAAAGTCCAAATACAATCACTCAAAAATCCCAAACAAAAAGCCACTGGAAAGCATGCATGAACGCACTCGGCAGAGATGATCAAGCCCACTCTGCCAAACCTGAGGGTGCCTCTACACTCGCCCCTGCAGCCTCCTCGACCGCCGGGGAGCTGGGCAAAGTATCTGTGCCTGCAACACCACAGACAACACAAATGAATACAACGATCCAGCAAATATAAGTAGCAGAGATGAAACACTCATAGTATCAAAGCTGAATAAATGACAGAATAATGATTTCAGAGTTTCATCTTAGTATACTAAGCAAATCGTGCGCAGAAGTAAAATATGATATGTGAATCAAAACATAGAAATACTGACTAAGTGGCTACTACGTTAACCATGTTCTCTCCAATAGAGAGCAGAGCAAAGCAAAGCAGAGGAGAACACCACTGACCGGGCCAGGGTACAAGTGGGTCTCAGGTTCCTGGGTTCCGGGGTCCCAAGACAAAGCGACACTGCAGTGAATACAGAGATACAGAGATCTAAGCCAAAGGTAACCCCATCGGGCATCCTAGGGCTGAGGCTGAGTAGAGCCAGACCAATACCAATCAAATCAAATCCATAGAAAGGGATATTATCCGCTTTGGACTCACCGATGGCAAAGACCGGATCTTATCCTCACGTATTAATCTCTGGGCAGAGCCACCCGGGAATACCCAAAATCAGAGATAGACAAAGCCAACAAAGCATAGATATAAAGCCAAAGCATAGCATAAATCAAAGCTTAGTGCAGAACGAAGAATAAAACGGATATACAGAACGAAAGCAAAAATGACTACGGAATGCATAACATAGATTAACAGAACAGAGGGCAAAAACCATAAACAATATGCAATGCATCTCAGATTAATACGGAGTCAAGGTTCCTTATAAGCCAGTCCTAAGCTAGATGTTCACTGTCACTAACCGTGCATGCTGATGTAGTTTTAAGTTAGTCAATGCACCGTTGCCATCAAAGTGTTGCGTAATCTTTGCGTGCACCGACGTCCCTTAAACCAACACCCATGGGGAGGTGCTTAACAGTGATCAACGCTCACATGAATGAGTCACAGCCTAACAGACTATTCATGCGATCCCAAGCATCCATTGGGCCGGTTACATGTGTGGTTAATCTGTATTTGAGCCCTACAAGTCTTGCCATTATCCTAAGTTATATTTCAGAATTGCCATGTCTAACGGTTTAGCCATGAGGGACCTAAGGTTGAGCCGAAGACATCTTACTCGCTCGTCGTAATATGCACTACGGCTTCACCTTGGTTCCATTAAAACACAGCTAAACTGATTATCCTTCCACCTCTGATATGGTACCTTTTTCGGCTGGGCTATAGTCAGTATACGGCTTAGCCGTAGACCAATCCACGGCTTGGCCGTAGCATTCCACGGCTTAGCCGTAGCCACCCCGTAGGAGTTCTGCGTTGGAAAAGTTTCGACTGATCAGAGATTTAATTCACGGCTGGGGTACGGTTAGGGTCACGGCTAGCTTACGGCTCAGCCGTAGAACGAATTACGGCTTAGCCGTAGCCTAGCCGTAGAACAAAACTCAAAATTGAAGTCTCTGGAAATCAAACCGTAGAAGTTCACGGCTTAGCCGTGCAATACAGATACGAAAATGGGTTGAGTACAGAAACGAAAATTTGATACAGAAACTGCACAAAATGAGTTACAGAGGTTCCATTTTACCAAATGTGGCTGTAAAACATCAGATACACTAAAGAAGATGGAAATCAAAGCATTCAAATAGAGCACCCATGTGTGTTATAAAGTCTGTACTTATACTTGCCTCAAATCTGACAAATCCTCTGAACAAGCTCCAAATCCACTAAAAATCAAAGCAAATCAAAGCAATACACCATGCATGAGATGAAGACACATCAACAAGGAAAAGAGCTGCAATTGGAGAAGAAGAAGGGAGAGTTGGGAGAGAACCCACTTACCACCAAAGCCACAGACAGAGACTAAGCACAGAGATGAGAGAAGAGAGAAGAAGAAGAACCCAATCACCAAAGTGCAAGCTTAACACTACAAGATCGAAGAAGAGAATGAAGAGGAGGGGAGAAGAACGTGGAGCTCCTGAATTCTCTTGCATGCAACGATCAAGACAAATGGGCAGGGAGAGAGAGACACTTGGGTCATGACTTATATTTATAGAATTGGAAGTTTAAAACAGGATCCGATAAGTTTAAGCAATTTACAGTTTAAGTCACACGAAGGTCTAACTTCTCCAATTGACTCCAAATGGTTCTGAGACAGTTACGGAAATTGTCGAGCTCAACGAAATACGCGTGCTGACACCAAGATGATGCAAATATGATGCAAGCAAAGCAAAAGCAAAATTACGAAAAAGGGCTTAGAACTACCTATTCCAGGTCAAAGGTCACTCAACTACCTATCCAAGGCCCAAAACCAAATCCGAAAGAAATAAAACAAAACAAAACACACACTAATGAGCCACTAATCCGGCTCAAAGGGGATCGGAGTGTTACAGAAGGCATCTCTAATATAGCTTTGACTTTGACTGATCCCTTTGAAGGTCAATTCTGCATCAGTGGTAACTTCAATCAATCGGGTCAAAGACTTAGTTTTGTGACTAAGTATGATAACCTTGATTTCTGGTTGCAAATTGGTTTTACACATTTCAATCGTTACCCTCTAAGATGGTTGTTCCAAGCATTTGCAGGATAATGCTCTCCATCTATTGATAAAGGCATATGCGGTTTCATTATGTCCCTGCCTTGTACTACTAAGCATAGCAAAGGTAATTGTCTGACCCTCCTCCTGGAAATGGAGTAAGAACTTCTCTTTTGTATTTGGCCATGTCATGAAGGAAAGTTCTGGTAACTGCTTGTACTGTTCGAAAGCAACTCCTTTCAATATGCTAACGAATAGCCTTATTTTTAGTGCATCTAACTCTAGAAAGCTTTCAAAGAGTGATTTGAAATGCATATTATGCTGATATGATGACCCTTTCCTAAGGTATGGTTGGAAAGTCGAAAGTTTATAATCTGATGAAATGGAACCAGATTAAATTTCGGAGGATACTTGATGTGATACCATTTTTTTTCATCCTGGTCTCCACTTTTGATTTTATCAGTATCTTTTTAACTTTTTTAAAGGTTACATGTTTTTTAGGATCTGCATGAAGATTAAGGATTGACGAATGATTACCACCAGAAGAACGTGCAGCTATCACATTGTCTATTAGGGACTTAATTTGAGCTGTGAGTAGGTCAATTTAATGGTGTTCTTTTTGATCGATGCTTATTCTCTTCTGTTGCCAAACAAAGGATTTATTTGAGCTTCAACCAGACCACCTAGCATATCTATTAAGATTTTCAATTGGGTAGTCAAGTGGTCGATCATAGCCCCTTGTTGTTTGACAATATCACTGACATTGTCATCTTCATTTTTACCAACATACTCTTCATTGGTATCTTTACTTCCACTAGCATCATCATTTCCATCATTGTTAGTTCCACTCTCCTTAGCCATAAACACAGTGTACTGATGGGGATAGGATGATGTTAATGCCTGAGGAGTGGATTGGCTATCTTTTGCATTAAAGATAGTGATAGGATCATCGTCAGAATCAGTTTCGACATGACCTTCAGAAGTGCTACTTAAATGGGAGTTTGAATCAAACCTTTGTGATTGAGTCCAAGCCATACTCCGAGTAATTCTTCGAGCGAAGCCTGACCTAACCATGCAAGACGAGGTCAAGGCCAGATCATCTTCTTTAATCACCCATTTTTTAATGATCTTGCATTGTGATAGCTTCTGAGTTTGGTTCTTATAGTGGGCCAAAGCTTTCTTTTTAATTTGGTTAGCCAGCCTGGCTGCCAATGTTTGATCTTTAAACCTAGCGACCAGTGGCCTAAAAGTGCTAGTAGCTCATTCTCAATTCATTGGATGAGAAGTGGGAAGCGAAAGGATGTCAATAGCGTATCTCTTGTTCTTTTTCTTTTGTTTTTTCTTTTGTTGAAACTAATCCCTAAAGTGAGTGAGATCGTTCGAATTGTTGATGACCAATTGCTTAGCTTTCCTTTGGCATTCAGCGACATGTGATAGATGCTAGGGTGAAGATGGTGGGGTTGGTGTTATAATGATAAAAGGTAAATGCCTCCTGGCAAACCTTCGTCCCTTCTTCTAAGTTAGGGGGTAGAAAGTATTCTCTTCAAGTGAGGCTCAGGGTTTGTTCTCAGCCTTATTGGATTTTGGAGTACATGGTTGAGGTGACTATGTGCTGTATCTTGGGATGAATGCACTTTTATGGGCCTTCTTGCAAGTTAGGAGCTGCCGAAGGTCCTCTGAACTTGGTGGTTGATGACTCACTGTTTGGGCCAAGTGGATGATGACTTTTAGCCCTGGACAGCCATTGAGTGTAGCTTGCCAGGAGCTATTGGTTTATGACCCATGAGCTGGACCTGCCTTACCCCCAGAAGAGGCTTAATGATATGAAGGCTGCTGCCTCCTGACTTCAGTTTGTTTTTAGGTTCCTCCTGGAATTTATTAAAAACTCCAAACAGATTTTGGGCATATTTGGAAACCCAAGGTTTAGAAGTCTCAGTCTTTTTAATGGATTTAAGGGTCACTAATGACCCATTCAGATCAGCTGAAGTCATGGAGCCCATAGGAGTAGAGAGATTTTGGAAAATTGAGACTCTTGACGTAAGGGTGGCAGAGTCAGTTTGAGCCCTTTTCGGTGCTCTTGCAGACGATTTGTTTTGGGTCATGGAGACTTTAAAGAGCCTCTCATTGGCCTCATCGAAAGTGATGATTAAGGAACTTATAATATCTCTATAAAAAAAATTAAGCTCAATGGACTATATCAATGTCATAACCAATATGGCTGCCTTTTGGGCTAGCCGGAATGGTTTATGAATATCATTTGAAACAACATGGTTTTGAACTGGATTGGTCAAACATAGGCATAAACCCCATCTCATTGTGCCATGCTTACTTTCCTAGCTATTAGAATTTTTGCAGCATTTTGGGACTATATAGTCAGGCTTAATAGCATGCTAAGCTTACTAGACCTGGTTACCAAAATTTCGGCAACATTTCATAGCTATTTGTATTAGACTTATAAGCAAAAGAGGGTTGGATCTAATCAAAGGGATATGGCCCACAGCATCAAGCCTGCACCACTACCACATGATCATACGGGATCCATCAGTGCATGACGCCAGACAATGCATGACGGCAATATCGTTGGTCTTATCACTGATTTGATAAAAACATTTATTTGGGTTAAAGCCTTTTGGACTGAATTAACACTCTTCTATTACTTCATATAAAGGTGCTAATTTGGTCCATGCACATTAAGGTGCAAGGTTTCCTTATTCAAGTAGCCAAAGGATGTACTTTAAGGTGCAATATTCCTTCATTAAAGTGACGAAAGGATGCACTTCAAGGTGCAATATTCCTTTTTTAATGTTCCAAAACTCATTATAAAAATCAAGGTCTTGAATGGGTGTCTTTAGAAGTCAACCAAACCCATCTGGAGTTAAAACAGGTTAGTGACCATGTTCTCATGGTCACTGATTATTTTACACAGTATCCTGCTGTCGCAGCATTTTTTACACAGCATTCTATGGTCACATCATTTTTTACACAACACTTTGCGGTCACAGCACTTTTACACAGCACACGGTGGTCATAAGCTATTTTACATAGCACTCTGTGGTCATAGACCTACAGCAGCACTTTTTTCAGCACTTTTCATGCATTTTAGCTAATTTTTATGTCATTTGGCCAAATTTGATCACAAATTAGAGGGAAAATTTCCCACAGACGGCGCCAATCTTCTGATCGCACTCAAAACGTGATATAAAATGCAACAGATTCGAGTTCAATATTCACACACTTTAAACGTTAAGAAGAATGAAAAATAATTACAGTTTATCATTATTTTCCCTTTGTTTACATAGGTTTAAATGATCTGATCACGGGGATGTAGGTTGTTTACAAGTTTTGAAACATTTACAACCCCTCCCTTTAGTCTTAAATGTGATCTAAACTCAAAAAGTATACGAATATACATGAAAACTGAGAAAAACATCCAAAAAAGAAAGTACAAGGAGAGAGTGACAGTGGGCTACGGTCACTGGTAGTGACTGTGACTCACAGTCACTGGCAGTGACTATGACTCACTGCCACTGGCAGACAGTGGCTGAAAAGCCATTGTTTGCTTTCGTTTTATCTTTGTGTCACTTTTGTGGCTTCTTCAAAGTGCTGGAACTTGCTTCTTTCAATTCTTGGAGTGTTGAATGACCACCAAGAGTGCTTGTTTTGGCCGTTGGCTCAACTTAAAACTTTTATAATCATCACCTTTTTGGTTATGGACTGTTTTTGTACAAATCCAAAAAGAGTGCTTAAACAAACAAAAATGGAGCCAAAGTTGTGTCTTTCTGAACCCATAATTTTTAAGGAGTAGAATGAAGCCTAAAGAGGCTTGTTCACAACTCTCGAGATGGCCCAAAACCCTTTCCAAGTGAGAAAATCAAAGGAAGAAGCCTTTATCCAAGTGGCCTTTGCCTTTGCCTTCTTTAAGTGAGAGGCATGCTTTTTTTCATTCTCTGAATTATTTCTCACTTGAAGTTAGTGAGAAAGGAGAAGAAGAAGTAGGCTTAAAGTGCTGAAAGTGCTTTTGAAGTCTTGTAGATACTTGGAACTAGGCTTGTAACTTGTTAAAAGTGATTAATTGCTAGGAACTTCTTCAAATCTTGTTTCAAACTTGCTTCCACCTTGTTTTAACCCTTTATTCAGAACCCATGTGTGCCTTTTATAGGCTTCAGGGGAAGTTGGTGTAACACTCTGACCCAGCTTGACCTCGTTTAGCAACTAATTAATGTTGTTTTCATTGTTAATTGCATTTTGCTTTTGTTTTGGATTCGTTACGGGTCATGGATAGGTAATTGGGTTGAGTTTGACCTGGATTGGTGGACCAAGCCCTTTTTCGTAATTTTAGATTTTCTAAGACATGGTCACTTTTGCATCATCTTGATGTCAACACGTGTCTTTTGTTGAGCTCGTTAACTTTCGTAACTACGTCGTCTGTAACCGATGTCGTATGATTCCATTGGACCCGGATTTGACTCGAAACGTAATTTGTCTTAACCTTGGACTTGACTGTAAATTGAACCTTTATTTTATATATATAAGAACCACTCCATCGATGCAAGCTCTCTCTCTCACTTTCTTCTCTCTCATTGTTCATGTGAAGCTCCATTGCTCTTTCCCTCCTGAGTTTCCTTCTCCACCGATCAAGCCAAATTGAGGAAGTTGTTCTTTCATCCCTTGGTGATTTGGTTGAGCTGAGTTGAGGTCTCTTCCCTCTCCCTCATCTCCTTTTTCTATTTGTACTTCTTCTTCTTGTTTCCATGGTTGAAGCCAAACTCCTTTGATGTTTCTATCTCTTCCTTATGCATGCATGTTATCAGTGTTGGTGTTTGGATGTGAATGAGCCCAAGGACAGCAAGTGGTGTAATTGAACTTAATTAAGGCAAGTATAATCATAATATGTAAGAACCCATGTCAGTATTTGCTTGATTTTGATTAATTCACATGAGTTTGCAAAGAAAACATTTCTACAGCCCAATTTGCTCTCATTCACTCTTTTTCTGTTGGAAATTTGCATATTTGATGTCTTTACAGGTCTTCTGTAATTGATTCAGAATTCAACCCCGCGCATGCACGGCTAAGCCGTAAGTCACCTTTGGCTTAAAGTCTAGAGAGGGAAAAAACCCAATTTTCTTCTACGGCCAGGGCACGGCTAAGCCGTATCTCAGTCGTGACCCAGCCATAGATCAATACAGGGTGCCTTTTCCTGGATTAACTGAAGGCAAGCAATTGACAGACCTTCTATGGCCCAGCCATGGCTAAGCCGTAGAGCAGCACACGGCTAAGCCGTAGAACAAAATACGGGTAAACCGTACTTGCGGATGAACAGTAAAGGGAACCGCGATGGAGCTGCAGTACAAATTATGGCTAAGCCATAAGATGCCTACGGCTAAGCCATATGTTCACCTACGGCTAAGCCGAACCATCCCTGAAAAATGAATAACAAGGATAGGCGTAAGGAAAAGACCGATATGGCCTTCATGATAGAATGTAGAGCACCTAGACTTGCCCAATGGTATGAATGTATGACATGAATGATCTCGAGGGCTGTGACTCATTCATGCACGTTATCCGGTTGCTAAGCACCTTCCCATAGGTGTTGGTTTAAGGGACTTCGGTGCACCAGCTAGTACAATGCAACACTAGACAATGGTGCATCGAATAACTTAATACTACATCATCATGCACGGTTAGAAATACTGGATAAATAGATTAGAATTGGCTAGTAAATGACTTTGATTCACGATGCTAACAGTTGCTTGCATGACATGTTATCTGTCAATCATTGATCTCCACTCTAGCATGATTACTTGTTTTAGCTACTTTCACATTGTTAACTATGTCCCTATGGTTTCTTTACCTTGAGTATACATGTATGATTCACGTATAAGAATGATCTGGGATATGCACGCATGATATGCCGTCACGGTTTACTCAGGGTTTTCATGATTGACTCTGTATGGTCAGGCACTACTTAGCCTCAGCCTTAGGATCCCGACGAGGTGAATTTGGTGTAGTTTTCATGGCCTTGCTGCAGTATAGAAACGTCTTGGGGAACCGGACCCCAGGAAACCCGAGACCCATTTATACCCTGGCCCGGACAATGGTGTTCTCTGCATGGATACAAGATCCCTTTTTTGGGAGCATATGGCAATGTAGTCGCCAACTAGTTATGTACACGGCATGTATACATTGATTCACATGGCATGTTTCTTTCTTGCACAATAGCTTAGTATACTAATGTGACCTGTTATGATTTACATGATGTTCCTTATTCTATTAGACACAGCATGTGTTAATTCGTTATGGTATATACTTTGCTGAATCGTCGTATTCACAGTTGTTTTGGTGTTGCAGGCTCAGCTACCCCTGCCGACCCCTCGCCGGTCGGCGAGATTATAGATGAGACCCCCGAGGCCCCCTCAGGCCTAGAGGAGTGGATGTGATCACTCCACCGGAGAGCGTCCTGTATATGCATGGCATAGGAGTCTTCTTTTTTCTTAGGATTTGTCACGCTTGTATACGTCATGACTTGTATATGTTATTTTGATCATTTTGTAAGACCTTTATGTATATATCAGTTTTGCTTTGTATTCTTTTCTTGCATGGTTTCATTTGATGTTTTGATATCTAAAGCTTCCGCGTACATGTTTGGCACGTGTGAACTTTCCCTTGTGCATGTACATTTAGACCAGGTCTACGAGTACAGGCACAATCGTAAGTGTGTCACCGGTTTGGCTTTTGCTAACGCCCGAACTCCTGGGTTCAGGTTGTGACATACGTATTGTATGGTATCAGAGCGTTCTTTGCTCTAGATGATAAGCATGTAGGCTTGTAGGAACGTGGTGAGGATACGATTATTTCTTTTTGGTTTTTCTAGATTTTGGGGAATGTCGGGCGAGGATGTTTTGTGTTTGTGTCTGACTCTTTCCCATTTTATAGGATGGCGTCCGGTTCAGGTTCTCAGCATAACGCCGGAAATAATGAAAGCGGGTTCGCACCATCACCAGAGGCATAGAGCACCGACGAACGTATCCTCATGTTATTTCAGTCCATGCAAGCTCAGTCACAGTCGATGCAGAATTTGCAAGCACAGGTTGCAACCATGTTAGACAGGTAAAGCCAAGCACCAGCTCCATCGCATGTGGACCAGCAGGTGGTCTTTCAGTTAAGAGAGAACGACCCAAATGCCCTCTATGATAAATTCCGTAAGCGAGAAGCTACGGAGTTCTATGGGACAGAAGAGCCATTCAAGGCAGAGCAGTGGCTAGAGCAAACAGAAGACGTATTTGAGGTTGTAGTGTGCACGAACAGGCAGACGATCGGATTAGCAGCCTCCATGTTCAGAAATGTCGTGAAGACTTGGTGGAAGAGCGTGAAGGACTCATACAGAGATATGCCCAGTGCGACAGTTTGGGGGACGTTCAAGCAATAGTTTCGGAGGAAGTTTATCTCGGCTCATGTGTTTCGAGCCAAGGAAGTTGAGTTCTTAGCCCTCCGTCAGCAGCAGATGACCGTGGCAGACTATGTGAACAAGTTTACTCAATTATCGCATTTTGCTTCGGATATGATCAGTACCGAAGAAAGGAAGCTGAATCAATTCGTTGAAGGTCTGCATCCCCGGTACATGCACCAAGTGACTGCGTTTCAGCGCCTGGCTATGTTTGACGATGCAGTGGACAGGGCCTATTCTGCTGAGGCCATCCACCAAGCCGAGAGAGCCGTTGATCCTAAACGACAGCCACCAGTCGGGGCACGAGGGCAAGTACAGAAAAAGATGCGAGGCCAGCATGGTACTTCCAGTTCTACTAGTGTGACCTGTGAGCACTGTGGCAAAGGCCACAAGTCTGAAGTTTGTTGGAGGAAGGCAGGCGCTTGCTTCATCTGTGGTTCTAAGGAGCATATGTTGGCCAGTTGTCCTCGATATAAGGCTTTTCAGCCTCCACCATCTAGTATTACCTCCGGTGCAGCTTCTGGCTGATCCAATGTGTCTACAACGCCGAGCAAGTCATCATTAGCTCATCCAGGCCCGAGACATCCACGTCAGACAGCTCGTGCATACGCCGCTACCCATGATAGTGTTGAGGGTCCACAGGTGGTTGAAGGTACTGTTCTGATTTCGCAAGTTGAGGCATTAGCATTGTTTGATTCGGGGTCTACGCGGTCATACGTAGCACCTCATTTCGCTGAGCGGTTACATTAGCCGTCGAAGCCGTTGCCATATGTGTTGGTTGTATCCACTCCAGTTGATGTATACTACCCCCATTGCGACGTGCAGATTGCAAGTCATCAGCTGCCTGTTGATTTGATCTTGTTGTCGATGTTGGACTTCGACGTGATCCTTGGAATAGATTGGTTCGCTCGATATTGTGCCTGTGTTAACTGTTACAACAGGACGATTAGGCAAGGGCTTCCGTTTCGAGGGCAGTCAGAAGAGATGCCCCAGGCGTGTGATCTCTGCGTGTAAGGCAGATCGCTTGATCCGCAAAGGGTGTGAAGGCTTTATTGCCTTTATTTCGGAGAAGAAAGAGACGAAGCAGTTAGGTGAGATTCAGGTGGTCGGTGACTTTCCCGATGTTTTTCCAGATGATGTGCCAAACCTACCCTGGTTCGAGATGTGGAGTTCGCTATTGAGCTTGTTCCCGGCACGTCATCGATTAGTAAAGCTCCGTATCGCATGGCCCTAGCCGAATTGTTCGAGTTGAAGAAGCAATTGCAGGAGCTTTTGGACAGGGGTTTCATTCGCCGGAGTGTCTCACCTTGGGGAGCACCAGTCTTGTTTGTCAAGAAGAAGGATGGTACTTTTCAGATTTGCATAGACTATCGGCAACTGAACAAAGTGACAATTAAGAACAAGTATCTCCTCCCTCGGATCGATGAATTGTTTGATCAACTTTAGGATGCAGCTTACTTCTCCAAGATTGATTTGAGATCTGGATATCACTAGTTGAGGGTCAAGGAAGATGACATCCCTAAAACTGCCTTCAGGACTCATTATGGACATTATGAATTCATCGTGATGCCTTTTGGACTAACCAATGCACCTGCAGCATTTATGGCTTTGATGAATCGGATCTTTGCTCCTTTCTTGGACCTGTTCGTAGTTGTTTTCATTGATGATATTTTGATTTACTCTAAATCAGCGGAGGAGCATAGGGAGCACTTGAGGAAAGCCTTGTCTTTGCTGAGAGAACATCGCTTGTTTGCCAAGTTGTCGAAATGTGATTTTTGGCTTGAGCAGGTGGCATTTTTGGGTCATATCATTTCACAAGAGGGATTGGCAGTTGATCCATCTAAAGTAGAGGCAGTGGTGAATTGGCCTAGCCCTAGGACAGTGACAGAAGTTCGAAGTTTCCTTGGTCTAGCAGGTTACTATTATCGATTTGTCCAAGATTTTGCTAAGATCTCTTCTCCTTTGACGAAGTTAACCAGGAAGAATGTGCCGTTCGATTGGACTGAGGAATGTGAAGCCAGTTTCCGGACTTTGAAAGAGAAGTTGACTATGGCCCTAGTGTTAACCTTGCCAGATGGTAGCGAAGGGTTCGTGATATATTCAGACGCTTCTCGAGTTGGTCTAGGCTGTGTGTTGATGCAGCACGGGAAGGTAATTGCATATGGATCGAGATAGCTGCAAGAACATGAGAAGAATTACGCCACCCATGATTTAGAGTTAGCAGCCATCGTGTTTGCATTGAAGCTGTGGAGACATTATCTGTATGGTGTGAGATTTGAGGTCCATTCTGATCACCACAGTTTGCAGTACTTATTCACGCAGCAGGAGCTGAACATGAGATAGCGCAGATGGCTTGAGCTTATCAAAGATTATGACTTCCCGATCAAATATCAACCAGGAAAGGGGAATGTGGTGGCAAATGCACTTAGCAGGAAAGCAGAGTCTGTGCAGATGTTGAGCAGTTCCCTTTTGGAGTTCCATGGTCTATCGGTTGAAGTGAAACTAGTGGATGAGTATGTAACTTTGGCTAGTACGCTAGTGTTTCAGCTTGAGATGATTCAGCAGATGAAAGACATGCAATTCGAAGATCTTACTTTGAAGCGCATTCGAGACCACATTGGAGATAGACCCGATTTCAGACTGGAGGACGGTGTGCTCTATTTTCTGAATAGGTTGTGTGTGCCAGCAGTTGATGATTTCAAGGAAAAACTGGTGAATGAAGCACACTATGCCCAATATGCGATGCACCCAGGCAGCACAAAGATGTATCGAATCTCAAATATCACTTCTGGTGAAACAATATGAAGAGAGAAGTAGCAGGGTTTGTTGCTCGATGCTTGACATGCCAGAAGGTGAAAGCAGATCATTAGAGACCTCCAGGCTCGTTGCATCCCTTGCATATACCGCAGTGGAAGTGGGAACACATCACCATGGACTTCGTTTCGGGATTACCTCCGACGAGTAGGAAGAACAACGCCATTTGGGTGATTGTATATCGATTGACGAGATTAGCCTATTTCATTCCTTTTCAGAAGGGTATGACGTTTTCAGAGATGGCGAGAAAGTTCATGGATGAGATCGTCAGGCTCCATGGTACGCCCGTATCGATTGTATCCGATCGTGACAGTCGTTTCGTTTTGTCGTTCTAAAGAGCATTCCAAGAAGCTATGGGTACGAAATTGAGCTTCAGCACGGCATATCACCCACAGACGGATGGACAATCAGAGCGGACGATTCAGACCTTAGAGGACATGTTGTGAGCCAGCGTGTTGAGCTATGAGAAGGAATGGGATCTCCATCTATCATTGTACAAATTCGCCTACAATAACAACTTCCATGAGAGTATTGGGATGGAGCCATATGAAGTATTGTACGGACGTAAATGTAGAAGCCCAGTATGTTGGGAAGAAGTCGGAACTCAGAGTTTTCACGGACCTACAATCACCACCGAAACTATGGAGAAGGTACAAAAAGCAATTGAGAACTTGAAAGTTGCTCGGTTAAGACAGAAGAGTTATGCAGACACTCACAGACGGCCATTAGAGTTTCAAGTTGGTGAGTGGGTTTTTCTGAAGGTCTCACCAATGAAAGGTACGATTCGTTTTGGCTAGAAAGGCAAGTTAGCTCCACGATATGTCGGACCGTTCGAGATCAAGAGTCGGATTGGTGATTTGGCCTACCGATTAGCTCTTCCCGAGACGTTTTCAGGAGTGCATGACGTTTTTCACGTTTCGATGCTTCGGAAATATGTCCATGATCCTTCCCATGTCATTCGTTACGACGATCTTCAGATTCAACCGAATGCCGCATACGTTGAGCGACCACTCTGTATCGTGGGAACCCGAGAGCAGATACTCCGCACCAGGACAATTCGATGGGTCAAAGTGTTATGGGAGTATCACAGTCCCAATGAAGCTACCTGGGAGTTAGAAGAGCAGTTGGTGCGACAATATCCCAATCTGTTTACGCAGGTATGAGTAAGTGAGTGTTCATTTCGAGGACGGAATGATTCTCAAGTAGGGGAGGATGTAACACTCCGACCCAGCTTGACCTCGTTTAGCGACTAATTAATGTTGTTTCGTTGTTAATTGTGTTTTACTTTTGTTTTGGATTCGTTATGGGTCATGGATAGGTAGTTGGGTTGAGTTTGACCTGGATTAGGTAAACCAAGCCCTTTTTCGTAATTTTAGCTTTTCTAAGACATGGTCATTTTTGCATCATCTTGATGTCAACACGTGTCTTTCGTTGAGCTCGTTAACTTTCGTAACTATGTCATCTGTAACCGATGTCGTATGATTCCATTGGACCCGGATTTGACTCGAAACATAATTTGTGTTAACCTTAGACTTGACTGTAAATTGAACCTTTATTTTTTATATATAAGAACCACTCCACCGATGCAAGCTCTCTCTCTCACTTTCTTCTCTCTCACTGTTCACGTGAAGCTCCATTGCTCTCTCCCTCCTGAGTTTCCTTCTCCACCGATCAAGCCAAATTGAGGAAGTTGTTCTTTCATCCCTTGGTGACTTGATTGAGGAGAGTTGAGGTCTCTTCCCTCTCCCTCATCTCCTTCTTCTACTTTTACTTCTTCTTCTTGTTTCCATGATTCCATGATGTTGCCCTTAATGTTTCTATCTCTTCCTCATGCATGCATGTTATTAGTGGTGGTGTTTGGATGTGAATGAGCCCAAGGATAGTAAGTGGTGTAATTGAACTCAATTAAGGCAAGTATAATCATAATATGTAAGAACCCATGTTAGTATTTGTTTGATTTTGATTAATTCACGTGAGTTTGCAGGGAAAACATGTCTACGGCCCACTTTGCTCTCATTCACTCTTTCTGTGTTGGAAATTTGCATATCTGATGTCTTTATAGGTTTTCTGTAATTGATTTAGAATTCGACCCCGCTCATGCACTGCTAAGTCATAAGTCACCTTCGGCTTAAAGTCTACAGAGGGAAAAAAACCCAGTTTTCTTCTACGGCCAGGGCACGGCTAAGCCGTATATTGTCCTACGGCTAAGCCATATCTTAGCCGTAAATCAGTACAGGGTGCCTTTTCCTAGATTAACTGAAGGCAAGCAATTGACAGACCTTCTACGGCCCAGCTACGGCTAAGTCGTAGAACAGCACACGGTTAAGCCATAGAACAAAATACGGGTAAACCGTACTTACGGATGAACAGTAAAGGGAACCGCGGTGGAGCCGCAGTGCAAATTACGGCTAAGCCGTAAGATGCCTACGGCTAAGCTGTATGTTCACCTACGGCTAAGCCGAACAATCCCTGGAAAGTGAATAACTAAGATAGCCGTAAGGAAAAGACCGATATGGCCTTCATGATAGAATGTAGAGCACCTAGACTTGCCCAATGGTATGAATGTATGACATGAATGATCTCGAGGGCTGCAACTCATTCATGCACGTTATCCGGTTGTTAAGCACCTCCCCGTGGGTGTTGGTTTAAGGGACTTTGGTGCACCAGTTAATACAACGCAACACTAGAGAACGGTGCATCGAATAACTTAAAACTACATCATCATGCACGGTTAGAAACACTGGATAAATAGATTAGAATTAGCTAGTAAATGACTTTGATTCACGATGCTAACAGTTGCTTGCATGACATGTTGTCTGTCAATCATTGATCTCCACTCTAGCATGATTACTTGTTTTAGCTACTTTCACATTGTTAACTATGTCCCTATAGTTTCTTTACCTTGAGTATGCATGTATGATTCACTTATAAGAAATGATCTCGGATATGCATGCATGATATGCTGTCACGGTTTACTCAGGGCTTTCATGATTGACTCTGATGGTCAGGCACTACTTAGCCTCAGCCTTAGGATCCCGACGGGGTGAATTTGGTGTAGTTTTCATGGCCTTGCTGCAGTAAGGAAACGTCTTGGGGAACCGGACCCTAGGAAACCCGAGACCCATTTGTACCCTGGCCTGGACAATGGTGTTCTCTGCACGGATACAAGATCCCTCTTTTGGGAGCATATGGCAATGTAGTCGCCAACTAGTTATATACACGGCATGTATACATTGATTCACATGGCATGTTTCTTTCTTGCACGACATCTTAGTATACTAATGTGACCTATTATGATTTACATGATGTTCCTTATTCTATTAGACACAACATGTGTTAACTCGTTATGGTATATACTTTGTTGAATCGTCGTATTCACAGTTGTTTTGGTGTTGCAGGCTTAGATACCCCTGCTGACCCCTCGCCGGTCGGCCAGACTCCAGATGAGACCCCCGAGGCCCCCTCAGGCCTAGAGGAGTGGATGTGATCACTCCACCGGAGAGCGTCCTGGACATGCATGGTATAGGAGTCTTCTTTTTTTTTTTAGATTTGTCACGCTTGTATACGTCATGACTTGTATATGTTATTTTGATCATTTTGTAACACCTTTATGTATATATCAGTTCTACTTCGTATTCTTTTCTTGTATGGTTTTGTTTGATGTTTTGATATCTATAGTTTCCGCGTACATGTTTGGCACGTGTGAACTTTCCCTTGTGCGTGTACATTTACACTAGGTCTACGTGTACAGGCACGGTAGTATGTATGTCACTGGTTTGGCTTTTGCTAACCCCTGAACTCCTGGGCTCGGGTTGTGACAGTTGGGATGGTTCCTTATAGTTGTAAGGGAGTTACACTTCGAAATAAAGTGAAATAATTCCTAAGAAACCGTTCGAGACTAATTCACAAGTGTCAGTGACTATGGGACGCTATCATTCACCAGGCCCATTTTTGGATTTTTGCACATGTGACCCGCTTTCAGTTGTTTGGAGCCCAAATGATGTCCAATCTTCATGAAACTTGGAAGGATGCTTTTTAACATTATTTTGAGTGTCTCATAAAAATTTCAGCCCGTTTTGACCTTCTGAAGTTGGTCAACTCTCCCATTGACTTTTCATGAAAATGGGCCCTTGTTTCAGCTGTTTGAGGCCCAAATGAGCTCGGTTTAGTCTGAAACTTAGAGGGACTGATATTAGGAGTATCTTGGAGTGTGTATCCAGATTTCATGCTATGTGGATTTGTAGAAGCAAGATTGCAAACAGCGACCCACTTGTTGAATGTTCTAAGTTAGTATTCATCTCACACTAAAGTAGTTAGCTTGTTTTCTACCTGAACGGCGTTCAATTGACTTGAAACTTTGAGGAATTAATGTTGTAACATATTTTGCATCTCCGTTCCAAATTTCATCAACTTTGACCTCCTAGAAACAGACAACGTTCAATTGATTTGAAACTTTGGGGAATTAATGTTGTAACATATTTTGCATCTCTATTCCGAATTTCATCAGCTTTAACCTCCTAGAAATAGGACTTTGGTCAGTGACCCTCATAACTCGGGAGTCATGGACTCCTAGCTGACATGTCATTGAAGTAGGCTCAAACGACATCCTTTTGGCTTGCAGAATCTTCTTTGAGCATGACTAAAGCTTTGTGTCCAAATTTCATCAATTTTGGATGTTTGGGAGTAGGGCTTTTGTCAGTGACCCTCATGCCTTGGAGGTCATTGACCCAAAGTTGATATGTTTGTAGACTTTGTGTCAAATAATATTCATTTGACCTAAAATTTTGCAGAACCTCCTTTGAGCATAATTTGGGCTTCCTCTAGGAATTTTAGCTAATTTGATCTTCATAAGGTGTCACTTTATATAGTGACCTCACAGAGCTTAATACATGTCCATCTGAACTATGTTTAGGCTCAGATGATGTCCAAATACTTTGAAACTTTGAAGGATAGTCTTTGAATGTACTTGAAGGTATTTGAGCTTGCTCTAACATGTAGAAGTGCCAATTTCATAGTGACCCCAAGGAGTTGGCAAATAGTTGCTAAAGCTTGGTTTGAGCTAAGATGAAGTTTAAATGCTTTTAAATTTTGAAACATCATTGCAAAGCATGCTTTGGAGTTGCCATAAGAGTTTTAGCCACTTTGGCAACCAAGAAGTTTGAGTGTGTTCAACGACCCCTAGACTTTGAGATAATGAACCTCAAAGTTTAGTGATTTACATGACCAAATGAAGTTCACTGACTTTGAATTTGGAGTTGCTAGACTCTAAGCTTATTTGAAGTCTTTTGAGTGGATTACACTAGCTCTGAACATTTGGATGTAGTACTTGATTTGTCATTCCACAATCCTGCGGTTTATATACTTTGGTTTGGAATTCTTTTATAATGTCTTTGCTACAACATTTGTAATTTTTTATGGGTCAATAGTTGCTTAGTTGATTGTTTACACACATAATATTAAAACTGATTGCATTAATCCATTTTATAGGATCTCTCCAAAAACCGTCAAGTGGTATCGGAGCGGGTTACACTAATTTACTGTGTTTAATCCTAAGAAATATTTAGAATGGTGCTAAATTAAGAAGGTACATATATTATAAAGCCATTTATGTTGAAGGATAAGAAATCTGGCAAGAAGATGCTCAAATATAAGTCTGATCTGTCCAAAGAAGTTGCTCACACTGTGTTGAACGATCAAACTATACAAGTGTGGGTAGCTAGTTGCAAAAAACTGTGATTAAGATGATCAAGCTCCCAACCCCCAGTGCTACTATGGAGATACAATTAAGGGGGAGTTCAAATTGAGGGAAGCTACTACTGGATCTAAGTTGACATATTTGCTGCATGATGATCATTAGCATTGTCAATTATGGACAAAAAGGGAAAGATATTGCATTCAGGGGAAGAATGAGAATTATTGAGAAGTCAGAAGACAATTGGAGCTGAAGATGGTATCTTTTGTAACTGGTGAAGAGCTAACGGGTAAAATTTTTTGCTATTTCAATTTACTCAATATATTTTTAATTTTATTTCTGGGTAGATTGATTGTATAAGAAGTTTTGTCCATAAATTGTCAAAATGGAAGATTGTAAGGATTTTTGTGATGGCTAATTCATGGGTTGGATAAAACTTGAGTCCATTGGTGCTATATTTTTTTATATCCTTAAGTATGGACAATGGTTTGAGTCACTGGATGCACTGAAGTGAATAAGTCGAAGAAAAAGTGACAAATTGAAGATATTTTTTTTTACAGACAATGTGGTTTAGAAAGGTCATATCTCACAAGTCGAGCGTCGGATATGGGCAACTACCTACCGTTGGAAAGTTTATTTCGAGTAGATATCTGTAGAACCAAAGATTGCCTCAATAGGAGCTAAAACGAGAAAGTTATGGCCTCTGGGAGTTTGCAGAAAAAGTTCTAAAATTTCACTCGGGTAGAGGCTTAATCCGACTGATTGGATCATTAATTCGATCGATCGAATAGGTGCAGAAAAGTTCATGGACTTGCGATTTTTCAGTCCGATTTAAAGAGGAATTTACCTGTTTTGTGCCAACTTCTTTCTTAATTGAAATATACTTATAAGGTACGGATTTGGGGTTATAAAAAGGGGTTCTCTCTCAATCCTAAGATGGAGATCTAATTATTCTAAGTGGAAAATATATTTTGGAGATCATCTCCTTTAGAGTTCTATCATTAGAGAGTTGAAGAGCTGAAGTTCTACTTTAAAGATTTTTGTCTTTTACTTCTCTAAGTGTAGAAGATTGTTGTGGGGAGTCAAGTGCTACATCTAAAAGGTGTTTAGGTGCTTGGATCTGTAACAGAGAATGGTAGGCAGTGATTGCAGTGAGCTGCTATGCAAAGGAATCACAAAGTTCTTAGGTTGCACAATAACTGGATAAGGTTTATGAATATTCTCTTGTAACTGCTGTATGATTCATAGTGCTTGATTCTTGGTAGTGGTTTTTTTCCAGTTTGGGTTTCCACGTAAAATCTGTCTTCTTGTGGTGTGTGCTTTTGTTTGATTTATTTTCACTACGTAGTTAATTATTCGCACACATAATATTAAGATTGAATGCATTAATCCATTCTAGAGGATCCCTCGAAAAACCTTCAGGGATTTATAAGCATTAGTTGTTATAAAGAATTTATCCCTTTAATTTTTTGTTACACTTTTCCCCTTCACCTATGCATTTTTAGTTGACACATCACATTCACATAATATGATGTTCTAGGAACTAAACGTAGAAAAGCAAATTTCAAAATAATGGTTATAACAAATTTCACAATACAACATCCAGTCTACCACATTGGCAAGTCAGTCAGAATTAACTTTGGCATTGTGCAGTTTTCTTTTGGTTGTTCTCTTTTTACTCTTATGTGCTTCTATTTTCATTGTTTAGTTCAATTCCACCTTTACAGGTACTAGATGAAAGGGAAAAACAATGGTTTCGCAGTCAGAATTGACCTTGGTACAACTTATTCCTGTGTGGCGGTATGGAAATATCACCGCATTGAGATCATACCAAACGATCAAGGAAACCAAATCACACCTTCATGTGTCGCCTTTACAAATGAGATGCGTTTAATTGTAGATGCTGCGGTAAATCAGGCTTCAATCAATTCAATCAACACCATCTTCGGTGAGTTGGCAAAATCTTAAGCTGTTTCTTTTAGATTTCAAGACTTGTCTTCCATGATTTCTAGCTGATATCTTCTTAGAGTATGTTGTTGATGTCTTTTCTCTCTTTACTTTTTAACAACTTTCCTTTAAAGTCTTCTGACATATAGTAAACTTCATTCTTTTAATGTATTTTATATTGCTTTGTTTTGTTGAAAATGATTATTATGATATTATCGTGCAATATTCTATTTGACGCAATGTTTGTTTTTATGGCAATAATTATCATGTGTGACCACATTAAATATGGAAAAGTGGGGCTTCAAATCTGGAACCAACGTAAAGAACTCAATCATTACTGATCAATCAATGTATTGTTGTTGTCAAGGTTTTAATACAGTAGGTTGCTATGATGATTCTTTGAATAATAAATGGCATTACTTGCAGGGATTAAAATATTGGTCGATAGCGGTTCGTATCGGCCGATACATACCGGCATCGGCTTTGACTGAACTGATGAGTGTGCACTTATCGGTATCAGTATTGGCACTACTAAATATTACCAATAATATCTGTGGTATCGACCAATATTTCAACATATTGGCCAATATTGGTATTGACCGATATTTTCCCAGTACAAAGAAGAAGAACAGAAGAAGCAGAGAAAATTTGAAAAAAAATCAAAAGAAATAGAGAGAGGAGGAAGAAGGAGATAGAGGAGAGCTTACTAGTTGTGTCTTGCCTCTGCCGCTGCGCCTGCTGCCGCTCCTGCTTCTGCCTGTCGTTGCCGTTGCTCCTGCTTGTGCCTGTCGTTGCCGCTGCTCCTGCCTGTGCCTGTCGTTGCTCCTCTTCTTTTTCTCCTTCTCTCCTTCTCCTTTATTTCCCTCTTCTTCTTCTCCTCTTTTCCTCCTCTTCCTCTTTCTCTTCCATTCCCTATTTTCCCTCCTGTTTTTCCCCCCTCTTCCATTCCGTTTTTCCTCACATTTTTACCCCTTGTTCTGTACATGTGATGTGCTATTCTCTACCCATGATATGAGACAAAAAGTTGTGGAAGCCTCTAGAACTTAGACTACCAATGGGTTGGGTGGCTGTTTACCTAGACTGGACTTGTAAAAATAGGGTCTTGATACTTATTTGGGACCCATTTAGTTAATTAAAGTCTTAGGTTACTCTATTCTATTGGACCCAAAAATAAGTTTTATGTATTTGGACGGGAAAGGCCAAAAAGTCAAGGCCCTTTATGTTTGTTCTTTTTTTTTCTAAAGCTTTTATATACTATATACATATATGGTGCAAAATGTGGGGCCCATAGTATGCTACTTAGTAAACCACTAGTATTTTCTTTGGGTCCAAGATGAATTTCATTTTAATTAGGGATTTACCTATTTTTTTATTGGCCAGGTTCCTTTTTTATTTTTGTCAAATTTAATTGATCAAACATGTATACCAACATGTGTTCATCCAAATCGTGCTTGTACTTGCCTCGATTGAGCTTTTTCCGTAAATTAGTTGTTCTTTGGCCCAATTGACCTTAGAGATGCAGTCCTAACACCATGGATGCCAAGAGTGAGCAGAAAAAAAGGTATGCATGCAGTGCATTCGCATTTTAGACTCATAACAGAGACCATGACTCAACTTCTCACCTTCAATGAACCGTGAAGGTGGTGCGAGGTTCTTATCCACGACAAAGAGAAGAATAAGTCGAAGAATAGTACAGTGAACTAGAGAGATGTCGAGCAGAGAAGAGAAAGAACTCGCCTCTTATCTTCAAACCCACAAGGAGATGATGAGTAACTGGGTTCACAAGAACTTCCCCCTCTTTTTTACTGTGAGAAAAAGAAGAAAAAGGGAAAAAGAAACAAAGAGCAAGGAAGAGTGAGAGAAGAGGACGTTGAAGATAGAGCGGGAATGAAGAGGAAGTCAGTGCATGACTTCTCATATTAAGATAAGGATGACAACAATTGCCAAACAGTCTAAGAGTTTAGGTTAATTACAGTTCGAGTTATTATAGCCGTCCAACAGAAGCAAACAACATCGTTTGCATGCGAGTTAGTTACGGAAGTCAACGAGCTTGAAAAGATACACGTGTTGACACCAAGATGATGCATGAACGATGACAAATGACAAAATCTAAAATTACAAAAAAGGGCTCATGTCTAACTATTCCAGGTTACTCTTAACCCCACTACCTATCCATGACTCGAAATGAAACTCAAACGGATAAAACAACAAATATCAGACTAATTCGCTCGAAAAGTACTCGAAACTACTGTAATTAGTCACTAAACCGAATTAAGCTGGGTAGAAGTATTACACCCTCCCTGTTTTAAGAATCATTCCATCCTCGGAATGAACACATACCTGCGTGAAGAGGTGGGGATACTGTTGTGCCATCTGCTCCTCTAATCCCCAAGTGGCTTCATCAGGTCCGTGATGTTCCCAAAGCACCTTGACCCATCGGATTGTTCTGGTACGCAATATCTGCTCTCTGGTTCCCACGATATGAAGCGGATGCTTAAAATATGACGCATTTGGCTGGATCTGCACATCATTGTATCGAATGACTCTGGGTTGGGTCCCGAAAGTATTTCCGAAGCATCGAATGTGGAATACATTATGTACTCCAGAGAACTCAATTGGAAGCGCCAACCGGTAAGCCAAATCACCAATTCGACTCCTGATTTCGAATAGGCCAACGTATCTCGGAGCCAACTTACTTTTCTAGCCGAAACGTATCGTACCCTTCATTGGTGAGACCTTCAGGAAAACCCAATCACCAATATGAAATTCTAAGGCTCTTTTACGGGTATCTACATAACTCTTTTATCTTGACCGAGCAACCTTCAAATTTTCGATTGCCTTCTGTACCTTCTCAGTTGTTTTGGCGATGATTGTTAGTCTGTGGAAACTTCGTGTTCTAACTTCTTCCCAGCATATAGGATTTCGGCATTTACGTCCATATAAGGCTTCATATGGCGCCATCTCAATGCTCTCATGAAAACTATTATTGTAGGCAAATTCGCAAAATGAGAGATGCAAATCCCATTCCTTTTCAAAGTGCAAAACACTGGCTCGTAACATGTCTTCTAACGTCTGATCATATGTCCAGATTGCCCATCCGTCTATGGGTGATTTGCCTCACAGATGAAAATCACGGTATCAGTCGCGGTATCAGTCGGTCCCAAAAACAGATACAGTATTGGTATCAGTCGCGGTTATTGCAGTGTGAATTTTTTTTAATTTAAAAAAATTTGAAAAAATATTCAAAAAATCCAAAATATTAGAAAAGGTTGGAAAACAATATCTTTTTCATTAGTAACAAGTATAAATCAAAATATCGGTCCCCCTAAGTTATGATATCCTGTATTACTGTCCTGTCTAAAATTGTGAATTTTTTTGTAAGAATAATAATTATAACTTATAAATTATCTTTAAGACATTTTGCTAGTTGGCTTTACCTATAAGCTAAGCTCCAAAAAATAATAGAAACTAAGATAAATCATTTTAACATTTGAAATCTCAAAAGGGCACATTTAAATGATGCATTAATTGTTTTTTCTAATACCATATTTTAATAATCCAAAAATAAATTCACAAATACAAAAAATATTGACATAATCAGATAAATGATAAAACAACTGTAAAAAATTAGCATATATGAACTATACAATGATTATATAAAATTAAGAAATGACATTTATAGTGAAAACCTAAATATATAATGGTTTAATATTCAATTATTAGAAAATACAAAAATAAATTTTAAAATATAAAACAAATTACATAAGGAGAAATGAAAAAAAATTGTCAAACATGAAGTATATAATGATTATGCTTATTTTAAAAAATAAATTAGTGATGAAATCCTCAAAAATCTAATTTTAATATTAGATTATTAAAAAATTAGAAAATAAATTTGAGAATATAAAAATAATTACATGAAAAAATAATAAGAAGTTATCATACATGAAGTATGCAATAATCATACTTACTTAAAAAAAACAAATTTGTAGTGAAATCATCAAATATCCTATTTTAATATTAAACTTTTAAAAAATTTGAAAATAAATAAATAGTTATATATGGCCAATATTTTCAAAATATCGGCCTATATATTGGCCGATATTTCAAAATATCAGCCGATATATCCCGATATTTTGGGGATATTTTGGTTAGGTAGTACTGATACCGATTCCCAGCCAAATATCGGTTCGATATCAGCGGATACTGGTACGTATCGGCTGATATGTACCGGTATCCGCCGATATTTTCATCCGTGATATGCCGTACTGAAAGTTAGCTTGGTTCCTATAGCTTCTTGGAACGCTTTCCAAAATGACGATACAAAACAGCTATCACGATCGGACACAATCGACACGGGCGAACCATGCAACCTGACAATCTCATCTACAAACTTCTTAGTAATCTTCGAAAATGTCATGCCCTTCCGAAAAGAAAAAATGGGTTGATTTTGTCAGTCTGTCCATGATCACCCAAATGGCATTTTCTTCTTGCTCGTCAGGGGTAAACCGGAGACAAAATCCATGGTAATATGTTTCGATTTCCACTGAAGAATATGTAATGGATGTAAAGAACCAGGAGGCTTCTAATGGTCAGATTTCACCTTTTGATAGGTCAGGCATCTAGCGACGAACCTGGCTATTTCTCTCTTCATATTATTCCACCAAAATCGGTTTTTTAAAGTGCGGCACATCTTTGTGCTCCCAAGGTGCATCGCATAACGAGTATAATGTGCCTCAGTCATCAAGTTTTCCTTCAAGTCATCGATTGTTGGGACGCACAACCTGTTCCAGAAATAAAGCACTCCATCTTCGAATCGAAAATCGGGTCAATTTTGTATATGATCTTTGATTTGCACCAAGTTCAGATCTTCGAATTGTCGATCCTTGATTTGTTGAATCACTTTTGGTTGGAAAACAAAGGTGCCTGCTAACATCACGAGATGATCCGCCAACCTCACTTCGATAGGCTTATCATGTACAAGCAGATGGAAGTTTTTTAACACATGGAGAGTCTCTGACTTTCTACTCAGCGTATCTGCCACCGCATTCCCTTTACCCATATGGTACTTGATTAAGAAGTCATAATCCTTAATAAATTCAAGCCATCTGCGTTGTTTCATGTTCAACTTATGCTGCGTTAAAAAATATTGCAGACTATGATGATTTGAGTGTACCTTGCGTGAACAAATATTGCAGACTATGATGATTTGAGTGTACCTTGAACTTCGCGCCGTTCAAGTAATGTTGCCACAATTTCAAAGCGAACACAATAGCTACCAATTCCAAGTCGTGCGTGGCGTAGTTCTTTTTATGCTCCTTAAGTTGGCTCGAGCCTACGCAATAACTTTACCATGTTGCATCAACACACATCCCAAACCAACTCTGGAAGCATCAGAATAAATCACAAACCTTTCGCTTCCATTAGGTAGAGTCAGTATCGGTGCAGTCATGAGCTTTTCCTTCAAAGTTTGAAAATTGGTTTCACATTCATTAGTCCACTGAAAAGAAACATTTTTCCACATTAACTTAGTCAACGGAGCGGATATATTGGCAAAGTCTTGAACAAATCGTCGGTAATACACAGCAAGTCTAAGAAAACTCCTAATCTCTGTCACCGATCTCGGGTTGGGCCAATTCACAACTGCCTCAACCTTTACTGGATCAACTACCAATCCTTCTCGTGAAATGATATGACCCAGAAATGCTACCTGCTCAAACCAGAAATCACATTTTGACAATTTGGCATATAGCCAATATTCTCTCAACAATTGGAAAGCTTTTCTTAAATGTTCTGTATGCTCCTCTGCAGTCTTAGAGTAGACCAAGATATCATCAATAAATACCACAACAGAATGGTCCATGAAAGGAGCAAAGATTCGATTCATCAGTGCCATAAACGCAGTAGGTGCATTAGTTAATCCAAAAGGGATCACGAGGAATTTATAATGGTCGTACCTCATCCTGAAGGCAGTTTTAGGAATATCATCTTCCTTTACCCTCAATTGGTGATACCCAGCCCTCAAATCAATCTTAGAAAAATATGCTGCACCTTGGAGTTGATCGAATAATTCATCAATACGCGGCAGGGGATATTTATTCTTTATGGTTACCTTATTCAATTGCTGATAATCTATGCACATCCAAAAAGTGTCATCTTTCTTTTTAATAAACAACATCGGAGCTCCCCACAGTGACACACTCGGGCGTATAAAACCCTTATCCAAAAGATCCTGTAATTGCTTCTTCAATTCCAGCAACTCTGCTGGGGCCATATGGTATGGAGCTTTACTAATTGGTGCTGTACTTGGCACAAGGTCAGTAGCATATTCCACTTCTCGCACAAGAGGTAACTCTGGCACGTCATCAAGAAATACATTCAGAAAATCACAAACTACCGTAATTTCTCCAAGTTGCTTTGAATCCTTCTTCTATGAAACAAAGGTAATGAAGCCTTCACATTCTTTGCATATCAATTGATACGCCTTGCATGCGGAGATAACAAACCTAGGGCATCTCTTCTGGCTACCCTTAAAACGAAACCCATTTTCAAGTTCAAAATAGATCGTCCTGCTATAATAATTCACACAGGCACGATACCTCGCCAACCAATCCATTCCAAGGATCACGTCGAAGTCCAACATCGATAGCAAGATTAAGTCAACTGGGAGTCCGCACTTTCATGTGTGGCGGCATAGGCACGTGCAGTCTGGCATTGTGGCTTCTGGCCTTGATGACATTGCTGGGGTTTGCCTTGCGTTGTGGAAGCTGTAGGCCTGGATTGTTAAAAGAACTTGGACTTCGGACATTGGGCTACCATATGTTCCATGGAACCACAACCTAGACAGGCTCCCATCTTCATCCAGCATTGCTCTGTCTTGTGTCCTCAGCCATAATGTTCACATCTAACCCCCGTTGAACTAGGAGTTCCTTGCCTTCCTTTCGGCTTCTTTTGCACTTACCCCTTTGACCCAAACGATGCATTTCTCTTGGGGTCCGCTGCTCTTTCTTCCTGAATGTTGGCCTCTGCAGAATAAGCCCTGTCCACGGCATCATCAAATGTCACTGGCCGTTGGAACGCTATCACATGGTTCTTGTATTTGGGATTCAGGCCATTGATAAATTGGTTGACCTTCTTCTCCTCGGTATTCACCATATCCTCTGTAAAATGAGACAGTTAAGTAAATTTATGCACGTATTCTGCTACTGTCGTCTGCTGCTACTGGAGGGACAAGAACTCAACTTCCTTTACCCTCTGCACATGGGCCGGAATAAACTTTTTTCGAAACTATTTTTTAAAAGTCTCCCACATAGTCGTATTGGGCATGTCCTTATATGAATCACTCACACTCTTCCACATGTCTTTGCTACATCCCGGAACATCGAAGCTGTGAGTATGACCTTTTGTCTGTTAGTGCAAACAACTGTGTCAAAGAGATCTCCGGTATGCTCCAACCATTGCTCAGCCTTCAAAGCATCTTCAGTCCCGTAGAATTCGGTGGCACCACCTTTGCAGAATTTGTCATAGAGCGCATTGGGGTTGCTCTTCTTTGGTTAGAAGACGACTTGTTTTTCATGAGGTGGAGAGGAAACTTGACTCTACTGATCTATAATGGAGGCTACTTATGCTTGTAGAGAATGAACTGCTTGCAACATCTCAAGAAAGCGATCGTCTGGATTGGGACGTTGTTGTGGAGGAGCTAACCCACTCTCATTGTCCCCATGATTATTATTGGTGCCGGAACTGGATGCCATATCCTGCAACACTCAAGAGTTAATCTCCAAATACAAAACAAACACAAAACGTACCCCACTACAATTCCCAATATAAGTCAAATATTAGATGAGGAGGTCAAATATTTGAATGTGTAACCTCACCACGTTCCTATATGCCTACATACTTATCAACTAGAACAAGCAATGCTTTGATTCCATATAATACATATATCACAAACTGAGCCCAGAAATTGGGGGTTAGTTAATACCTAACCAGTGACACACGTACTTCTGTGCATACACACTTAGACCTTGTTTAAATGTATACACACAAGGGACATTATCAGTATCATTGCATGAGGAGAACACACCAGTAAGATTTGACAAATACAAAAGATTACATTAATTTACAGAATGTACAGAACAATATGAAGAAATAGTTTCTATGAGGCAAAAACCAAAATACAAGGAGTTGGAATTCCCGGAATCAACACATGATGCATCCCCCAAAAAGAAACCTTAGAAGAAGCCTATCATGCCATGCCGCTCCCCAGTGGAGTGTTCACATCCACTCTTCTAGCCCTGACGGGGCCTCTATGGTCTCTTCTGAAGTCTTACCGACCAACGAGAGGTCGGCAGAGGGATCTGAGCCTGTAACACCAAGAACAACTAATGAATACAATGATTCAGTAAAGCATAAGCAACCAATAAGGTAACACGCGTTGTATCTAGCAGAATGATTAACATGTAATAGTTAATTAATGCATAAAGTTTCATGTTAATATTCTAGGCAAGTTGTGCATCTAAATAAAACATGCAATCAGAATCGTAGAACAGATATACTTGCTAGGTGGCTACTACATTTGCCATATTCTCCCTATCGAAAGCAAGCAGGGTGAGAACACCATCGACTAGGCCAGGGTACAAATGGGTTTCTAGTTCCCGGGCTCCGGAAGGCCTTGGACAGGAGCACATTGCAGTGGCAACAGGCAGGCTACGCTAAAGTCAACCTCGTTGGGTATCCTGAGGCTAAGGCAGGTTGTGCCAGACCATATTAGTCATGTCATATAATACACGTCAATTTAAGTCACATTTAGGCAGTACAGTACATGTATCAGATCATATCACATGCAGGTCAATACCAGTAAATTTTAAGACAATACATAGACCAGTACAAATACACAAACCAATACAATTAAAAGTCGAAACAAAATGAATGGAAGGCAAGAATCGGAATCAGCATGTAATGCAAGTCAAGTTATTTCATAGAATCATGATCGTTTACTAGCCAACCATAAGCTAGTTGTCCATTGTTTCTAACCGTGCATGATGATGTAGTTTTAAGTTATTCGATACCTAGTTATTCTTTTTGTGGGTGTTGCAATGTATCAAGAAACGTGTATCGAGGTTCCTTAAACCAACACCAATGGGGAGGTGCTTAACAACTGGACAACACATAGGAATGAGTCACAGCTCTCAAGACCATTCATGCTTTTAAAGCAGTCCAATGGGCAAGGTAAGAGGTTGAGAAATCCATGAGAAGGCCCTATAAGGTCTTATCATTAGCCCTATCTTTTCCTCCAATTTATTAAAGAGCAGGGAGACCCGGGAATGTAGAAAAAGGGTCCTCTTAGTGTTTAAAAGCAGGAGAAAGAGAAGGAGCAAGAATAGGATTCAGTCGAACACTGAATCTCTTGGAGCAAAAGTACTTCAGGGCTGACAGGTCGGTCTTGAAGCCCGATCGGTCGGATTCTTATTCTGGAAGTGTCAGATCGGTCGAGTACTAAGACTCTGTACAGAATGACTGAACTGAATCTTGCACCACAGAGACAACAAGTATCAAACTCATACAACTACAAAGGGTTGTCAGTCACGTCACACATGTGAAATTAATGGAGACTAATCACAATCATCGTGTACCAACATGTGTTCATCCAATCGTGCTTATACTTGTCTCAATTAAGCTTTTTCCATAAATTAGTTGTTCTTTGGCCCAATTGACCTTGGAGATGCAGTCCTAACACCATGCATACCAAGAGTGAGGAGAAGAAAAGGTGTACATGCAGTGCAATCACATTCTATACTCATAACGGAGACCATGACTCAACTTCTCACCTTAGATGAACCGTGAAGGTGGTGCGAAGTTCTTGTCCACGACGAAGAGAAGAATAAGTCGAAGAAGAGTGCAGTGAACTAGAGAGATGTCGAGCAGAGAAGAGAAAGAACTCACCTCTCACCTTCGAACCCACAAGGAGATGATGAGTAACTGGGTTTACAAGAACTTCCCCCTCTCTTTGATCGTGAGAAAAAGAAGAAAAAGGAAAAGAGAAACAAAGAGCAGGGAAGAGGGAGAGAAGAGGACGTTGAAGATGGAGAGGGAATGAAGAGGAAGTCGGTGCATGACTTCTTATATTAAGATAAGGATGACAGCAATTGCAAAACAATCCAAGAGTTTAGGTTAATTACAATTCGAGTAAAATAACTGTCCAACGGAAGCAAACGACATCATTTGTATGCGAGTCAATTATGAAAGTCAACGAGCTTGATGAGATACACGTGTTGACACCAGGATGATGCATGAACAACCACAAATGACAAAATCTAAAATTACGAAAAAGAGCTTTGTCTAACTATTCCAGGTTACACATAACCCCACTACCTATCCATGACCCGAAATGAAACTCAAAAGGACAAAACAACAAATATCAGACTAATTCGCTTGAAAAGTACTTGAAACTACTATAATTAGTCGCTAAACTGGATTGAGCTGGGCTGGAGTGTTACAGTCATACTCAGATTTGAGCATCTTCTTGCCAGATTCTTATCATTTAGCGTAAATGGCTTTATCATGTATGTGCCTCCTTGATTGAGCACCATTCTAGATATCTCTTAGGATCAAATACGGCAAATTAGTGCAACCCGCTCTGATACCACTAGAAGGTTTCTATAGAGATCCTCTAGACTGAATTAATGTAATTAATCTCAATACTATGTGTGCAAACAATTAACTACGCAGTGAAAATAAATCAAACAAAAGCACACAACATGAGAAAACACAGTTTTTACATGAAAACCAAAATTGGGAAAAAACCACGACAAGAATCAAGCACTATAAATTATACCACAGTTATGAGAGAATATTCACAAACTTTATCCAATTATCATACGATCTAAGGACTTTGTGATTCCCTTGCACAGCACCCTATTGCAACGCCTTCTAGACGCCTAGATGCCTAGACGCCTTCTAAATGTAGCACTTGACTCCCCACACCAATTTTCTACACTCAGAGAAGTAGAAGATAAGGATCTCTAGAGTAGAACTTTAACCCTTCAACTCTCTAATGAAAGAACTCCAGAGGAGATGATATCCGAAATACATTCCCCATTCAGAACAATAAGATCTATATCTTTTTATAGCCACAAATTCGTGCCTCATTAGTAAATTTTAATAAAAAAAGAAGTTGGCATGAAACAAGCAAGCTCCTCTTCAAATCAAACTAAAAATCGTAAGTCGGTGAACTTTTTTGCACATGTCCGATCGGTCGAATTAAGCCTTTGCCTAGGTGAGATTTCAGCAAATTTCAGTATATTTTCTGCAAACTTCTGGAGGTCATAACTTTTTTGTTTTAGCTCCGATTGAGGTAATCTTGGGCCCTATAGATATCTACTAAAAATGAATTTCCAACAGTAGGTCGTTTGCCCATATCCAATGCTCAGTTTGTGAGATATGACCTTTTTAAACCATGTTGTCCATAGAAAGTCACTTTAATTTGTCACTCTTTCTTTGATTTCTTTACTTCTGTGTATTCGGCGACTTAAACCATTGTCTATACTTAAGGGTATATAATATACAACACTAATGAACTCAAGTTTTGTCTAACCCATGAATTAGCCAATACAAAAATCCTTACAAGATGCACTCATCACCGTTCCTGCCTACTTCGACAACTCTAGGCTACCAAAGATGCTGGCCTTGTAGTAGGCTTGAATGTAATGAACATTATCAACAAACGTGCTGCTGCGGCCATTGCATATTGTTTGGACAACAAGGTTGGTAGGAATGAAAGGAAGAATGCACTCACATATGACCTTGGTGGTGGTACTTTTGATGTCTCCATCCTCACTATTGAAAATAACAAATTTGAGGTGAAAGCTATTAGTGGAGTGATAAGTTCTTAAAAATGCATCATTTTATGTATACTTTCAGGAATTTTGAGGATTTATTCATTGGAAATTTCTTCATTTAGTTGGAATTTATATTTTTATGATTTTACAAATCATTATTGCATTTGTTTACAAAAATCATTGAAAATCATCAATTTTTTTTATAAAATAAAAAAAACTTTCCATTTTTAGATTTTCATTTTTAGAAGGTTTTTCAAATTTAGGATTCTACATAAAAATGACAAATGTTTTTATAATCATTAGTTAAGTAAAGAGAAATCATGATCAATTATGTGAATTTATATTGTCATTTTATGTGAATTGGGCCTACATTAGTGCATTTGTGACTTTCAGTCAAAATTATTATTTTTTCTTGAAATCACTTTTCTTTGCAGAGAATTGAAGAGAAGGGACCCACATCAAATTCAAAAGCCAAAGAAATTTTTTTTTTGAAGAAATTCAACAAAGAGGAAAAAAATGAAGAAAAGGAATGATAAATTGAAGGAAATGTGACCCACGGGTAAAATGGGCCATCCGATGTTGTGTCCCACATTCAAGGTGGACTCCATTTTATTTGCAAAAATCTCAAGATTATTTTTGGAAATTATCTCTTGGAGATAAAGCTTGAATTGAAAAGGAAAAGGAAAAGGAAGCTGTGAGGAGAAAAACAAGGAGATAAAATAGTGTACAAATTAGATTAGTCAAGAAGATTGCCATTGAAAAGAATTTATCTCCTCATCATACATGGTATTCCACGTCACCCCACAAGTAAAATATCTCTCTTATATATATTAATTCCCATACGTCACCAACAGGAGGGGAATTAGGAAAAAAAAAGACGTGCAGCCCTTGAAGATTTTCCACTCACGTCTCTCTTGTCATACCCATTATACAAATCATCATACATGCCAAGTATTGTTCTCATTGGAAAAGAATTCCAATTATATTGATGCATCTCACCAACCCCCTGTCCCAGCCTTTTTATCTTATATATATATATATATTGATGTTAAAAACTATAAAAGGAGAGGACCGTCCCATGATAAAAGGAGCCACTTCCTCATACCACCAATGTCACGCCTAACACCCACTCCATCTTTTTCTTTTCCATACCTTTCATTACGACACCAATTTCTAACCCATTCCATATATCTTTCTCTCCTCTCCATCAATTTTTCCAGCAAAAGTAGGGTTTGGCCAAGCCCACTTTTGAATCCATTCTTTCCATTCATCATCTTTTCTTGTCCACTACTCCTCCTTAGTGTGAAGCATGAAGATTGAAGCCCGGATTGCGCGCGAAGTCCTGTCTCTTTTTTGATGTCTTAATCTAGGGTAAGGATAGTTTATTTTTTCTAGTTTTAATTATTTTTCGGGTATTATTAGTTGTATTGGTTTATTTTAATTTGAAAAGATACAATTAGTAAGGGCAAGGTGTTTTGCCTTAGATCAGCATTGTGTGTTTGTGCGTGGTAACAACACGCACTTGGTGCGGTGTTTTTGTAGATTTTTATTAATTCTGCCAATATAGTGTTCTAATTTCCCATTAAAAAAACTAAAATTCTTTTTATTTTTTTTTCTTTTCATTCTTTGTGAATGATTTATTTTTGATTTTTAATTTAATGCATTGTTATTTATTTCTTTACATTGGTGGTTTGATCTAGTTTATTATTTTGCAGTTCCTAGTTCTAAGATTATTTTAGTTTAGGATTTTAAGGTTCAGTTTAATTTTTGATTTTATTTTAGATTTGGAATTGTACTTTAAACTTAATTCTTAGAATTAATAGTGTATATTTTTTAGATTTTATTAGGATAGCATAAGTTTTTCAATTAAGACAGGTTTTTTTGTGTAAATTAACTCTTTGTAGATACGATCCTGACTCTCCGGGTAAAACTACAATTGAGGCCTTGCACTTGAGATCATCGATCAAGTTTTTGGGACCCCAAGTGTAAGGCCACAATTGTAGTTTTATTTGGTGAGTCGAGATCGTATAATCTTTGCAAAAAAAACCTATCCTAATTGAAAAACTAAAGCTATCCTAATAAAATCTACAAAAATACACACTATTAATTTTGAAAATTAAGTTTAAAGTACAATTCCAAATCTAAAAAAATCACAAATTAAATCTAACCCTAAAATCCTAAACTAAAACAATCCTAAAAGTAGGAACTACAAAACAATAAACTAGATCAAACCACCAATGTAAAAGAATAAATAACTGTGCACTAAATTAAATTCAGAAATAAATCATTCACAAATAATGGAAAGAAAAAAATAATAAAGGGAACTCTAGTTTCTTTTATTATGGGAAATTAGAACACTGTATTGGTAGAATTAATAAAAGTCTACAAAAACATCGCACCAAGTACATGCTGTCACCACACACAAACACATAATGCTGATCCAAGGCGAAACACCTTGACCTAACTAATTATATCTTTTCAAATTAAAACGAACTAATACAACTAATAATACCCCAAAAACAATTAAAACTAGAAAAAATAAACTATCCTTACCCTAAATCAAGACATCAATAAAGAGATAGGACTTTGCGTGCAATCCGGGCTTCAATCTTCATGCTTCACACCAAGGAGGAGTAGTGGACAAGAGAAGGTGATGGATGGAAAGAATGGATTTAAAAGTGGGCTTGGCTAAACCCCACAATTGCTGGAAAAATTGATGGAG
Organism: Sextonia rubra; assembly: GCA_037013555.1. Lineage (NCBI taxonomy): Eukaryota > Viridiplantae > Streptophyta > Magnoliopsida > Laurales > Lauraceae > Sextonia > Sextonia rubra. The sequence goes on from JASUAD010000001.1 coordinate 133,655,228, forward strand.
AGGTTTGAGATATATGGAATGGGTTAGAAATTGGTGTGGTAATGAAGAGTATGGAATAGAAAAAGATGGAATGGGTGTTGGGCATGAGATTGGTTGTATGAGGAAGTGGCTCCTTGTATCATGGGCCGGTCCTTTCCTTTTATAGTTTTTAACATCAATAAATATATAATAGAAAAAGGCTGGGACAATGGGTTGGTGAGATGGATCAATATAATTGGAATTCTTTTCCAATGAGAACAGTACTTGGCATGTATGATGATTTGTATAATGGGTATGACAAGAGAGACATGAGTCGAAAATCTTCAAGGGCTACATGTCTTTTTTTTTTTTATATATTCCCCTCCTGTTGGTGATGTATGGGAATTAATGTATATAAGAGAGAGATTTTACTTGTGGGGTGACGTGGAATACCATGTATGATGAGGAGATAAATTCTTCTCAATAGAAATCTTTTCTACCAATCTGATTTGTGCACTATCTTATCTCCTTGTTTTTCTCCTCACAGCTTCCTTTTCCTTTTCAATTCAAACTCTATCTTCAAGAGATAATTTCTAAAAATAATCTTGAGATTTTTGCAAATAAAATGGAGTCCACCTTAGACGTGGGACGTAACATGGGATGGCCCATTTTATCCATGGGTCACATTTCCTCCAATTTATCATTCCTTTTCTTCACTTTTTTTTTCTTTTTCCTCTTCTTTGTTGAATTTCTTCAAAAGAAAAAAAAAGAAATTTTCCTTGGCTTCAAGATATGATGTGGGTCCCTTCTCTTCAATTCTCTGTAAAGAAAAGTGATTTTTAGTTAAAATAATAATTTTGACAGAAAGTGATAAATGCACTAATGTGGTCCCAATTCACATAAAATGATACTATAAATTCACATAATTGATCATGATTTCTCTTTATTTAACTAATGATGATAAAAACATTTGTCATTTTTATGTAAAATCCTAAATTTGAAAAGCCTTCTAAAAATGGAAATCTAAAAATGGAAAGTTTTTTTTATATTTTGTAAAAAATTGATGACTTTCAATGATTTTTGCAAACAAACACAAAAATGATTTGTAAAATCATAGAAACATGAATGCCAACTAACTGAAGAAACTTCTAATAAATAAGTCCTCAAAATTCCAGGAAACACACATAAAATTATGAGTTTTTAAGGACTTATCAACCCCCAAACCAGCATTTTGCTAGTCCCAAGCAAAATATGGGATCTAGAGTAGGAAAATTAAACAAAACTAACCTAAATGATAAAAATGAAATGCAGAAAACCAAAAAAAAAAAAAAAAGGAAAAGGCCACTTTCGTTGGCATTTTCGATTGCATTTAGCGGATGCAGCAAGCCTTTAAACCCTTAAGTTCCCCCTAGTGGATGAGTTGTACCTCGTGAGGGTTTGTAGTAAATATACCCACAAAATTCCTTTTTTTATTATAACTAAAAACAAAGGTGAAAGAAAAAAAAATCCACTCATATTAGATATTTTCAAAATTTGGAATAATCAAAATCTCAGAATTTTAAAGTCTAGTTCATAGTTTTATTTTTGAAAATTTTATTAAATTCAAACTAAACTTGTGTGCATGGTGAATAATGTATATCAAAAAGTTGTTTCAAATATTCTACGATAATGCTGCAAAAACATAATTTTTCCTTGAAATAGCATGATCCCCCAAGATTTAGAAAAAGAAAAAAAAATAAATTTCCTTTCAAAGCTACTAAGATGGTTGCCACACTATTGTTTACTTTGATAGGCCTCTTTTCTCTTACTTTCTTGTTCTGATGTAAGGGTTTCTGAGTTCATATGATATAAGAAAAGTTAGGATCCAAAGAGCAAACCTAGTCCTTATTCATCTCCGCACATGCTCCCCTTCAAATTCTTGTGGATACTCTTCACTCAGTCACTTTTTCCAAAGCAGAAATTTCCAAGTTCATATGATATAGAAAAAGTTAGGATCTAAGGAGAAAACTTAATCTTTATGCATTTCTGCACATATCCCTTGAAAATTTCTATGGACACTCATTGTGTCAAAATTCATCATCATTTTTTTTAACAAATTATTTTGTGACTGTGTCATGTCTAGGTCTCTTAAACTTTCTAATTAACCTGTGTAGTAAGCGTTAGGCTAATGACTCCCAAACCAGATGGCTTTAATGTACTAGAAATGAAAATACCCCTACGGCCTTACTAGCTCGAGTTAAAAAGATTACGAACTCAGACTGATCACAAACTATATATATATTTTCTCTCTTTCTCCTTTTTTTTTCTTTCTTCTAAAAGTAAACACTAGGTGGTCTTTCTCATTTCGCTCGAATTAATTCATTTTGGTTCTAGTATATACAATCCACCAAAAATGAACCAGAAAACAAAAATATTTTACAAACTAAATCTCAAGTTTACATCATATTCTCCCAAAAAATTCCAAAAACAACATTAAAGTTTCATATGCAAAACGTCAAAAAAATTTATACGTGTGTGTATATAAACAAAAAGTTTTGGTAATTCTCTGATAGGTTTCTTCCTTTAAAAACAACTAACTTTCTTTACTTCCTTCCAAAAGTTTTGAAAATTCCAAATTCCTATATATCTTAAAATTGCATCAATTCCTTTGAAAACTTTCTTTTCTAAAAATGAAAAAGATAAAAAATTACGATCGCAAGAATTTCTAAAACCAAAAAAAAAATCTGAAAATTTTAAAAATTAAAAATCCTAAAAATTCAAAAAATTTCCTAAAAATTTAGAAATAAAACAAAAAAATTGCAAAAATTTTGCATAAAAGTGGACAAGTGTACTTGTTCCCACCCCCCAACTTAAGGTGAACATCGTCCTCGATGTTATGCAAGAAATGCGGCATATAAATGAAAATGATAACAGAGGAAATAAATGAATGGAGGATAAGGTGGAAGAAGTACCCATGTGTATAACTTTTCTGCGCCCTGTCCATGGTTAAACAAAATACAAAAATAAAAGGAAAAGAGAAAACTACACTACTAGATCGAAACCTGGATTTCACCTGAATCTCAAATGAAAGTTTCTTCTACACATTTCACAAGGAGCACATGAAAAGATGTAATGATTGTATTAAGAAGTACAGTGAATATGAGGACCGCATATTTTTTTTAATGTGTGTAGCTATGACCAACATAAAAAACTCCTCCTCCTTTAAAAATGAGTCTTGAAATCTCACATAAGGAGGGACCGTCAGAAAATGGGATGGTACATGGTCCTCTCGTGCCCATACCCCTTGTGTTTTCCAAAATTCCTTTGGCATGGGCACTAAACTCTCCATGGCAACATCATGATTAAAAGATGTAAACACTACCACATGGGATTCCAAAATATCAGATTTGAAGGTCAGATCATGGCTTTTTTTCTCTAACTCCAAGAATTCATCCATGTAAATCGCTTCTTTCACTTCTGGCAACTCTATTAACTCCAGAATTGGATGTGTAATTTCTTCAAGAATGGGATCATGTAATTGCACATCAATTGCCGCATCATTTTCCACATATTCCAAAGTCTCAAATTCTAAAGCATGAAAAATTAGATTCTCCTTCGAATTTTGATTTGTCTTTAAGGGCTTATGTGGTGCATTTGCAGTATCATCAGTCATGGGAACTTGAAATTCTTGAAAATCTACAATGCTGGATTCCTTAGAAGAATTGAACTCATAAAGGGTGTCACCAACATTCTTATAGAGGAAGTCTAAATTCTCCTTATCGGGTTAGCCAAATCTTTGAGGGAAAGGGCCATGGGCTTATATATGTCAACGTCAGAATTGTCATCCATCATACCAATAGTAATTTGCTCATCATCACCTTTAGATTCCAATTGTGTGTTTATGTGATCCACTAATGAATGATATTCAGTGAATGTTGAATCACTTTATGGAATTTCTGTGTCACTTCTAAGGGTTATAGCTTGTTGCTCCTCATGGAGTGCAACTTGAGAAGTACAGTCTCTTAATAAAGATCTTATTTCATTTTTGAAAGTGTTCATAGTTAATTGATGGATTTCGTTTTGTCTTCGAATGGATTTAAGGAACATGTTCTCCAAAGATTTCTCCAGGGGCAGTAGTGATGGTCCATATGCCCGTGTAGGCAGAGGAAGTTTGTCGGGGGCATATGACCATGGGGATATTAAGGGTGCATAAGAATCCTCCTCGAAAGAACATCCGTATGACCCACCCGGAGTAGGACCTTGAGGTATGTAAGCATTTTGCACATTGGGCCTATGATGGTAATTGTAATTGGATTGATTTAGCCAACTTGGACTACATATATTACACATTTCATTCGAATAAGGCCATTGCTATGCATTTGATTTTGCCTTTTGCTTTTGCAACACCTTTAAAAATTCCAAACTCACATTGGAATCCGTAGATGTTTGAATGTGATGAGTCTTTAAAAATGCATATTTTCATACACATTTTGACCCATTTTAAAGACTTATTAACTTGAAAGAGCCTCATTTAGTGTGATATCATGGTTTAATTCATTTTAAATTCATCTTTATATTTTTCTGCATAAATTGCTTAAATATCACACTTTTGCATAAATTCATGAAACCTGCTATTTTTGGAAAGTCTATTTTTGGAAAGTTTTGTGAAAATAATTTTTCTTATGAAATAAATTGAATTCTCTTCATCATTAGTTCATTCATACAAAATCATGAAGAATGATGTACATTTTTATTATCATTTCATGAAAGATGGGCCCACAGTCATGCATATGTGATGTTAGGGGTAAAATTATCTTTTCACATGAATTCACATCTGTTTTGTAGGAAATTGATTATATGGGTCCCATTTGTAAAGAATTGAGGCAAGGAATTGATTTTTAAGAGAAAGGAGAGCAGAATTGAAGAGAAAAGGAAATTGGAAGAAAATTGTAAAAAGTCGGTTTTATGGTCCCACACACACATGCACATGTGTGGGGCACACTTGTAAAACATCCAAGATGGGGTCCATTTATTTGTTGCACATTTTCAAGAGATTTTGAAGAGAATTTGAAGAATATCTCATCAAAGATGGACAAGGAAAGCCACATAGGTATTCTTTTTTGAGAAGGAGAAGATTTAATTGAAAAAAAAATAAAAAAATATCCAAGCAAGCTATTCCACGTCCAAAAGAGATTTTGGATCAGATTTTGATTGAAAAAGTAAAGGAAAAAATCAAGGGAGAATTATCTAGACGATCTCTTCAAGTTAGGAGCCAACAAGGAGAACTTTCCAAAAAAGGAAAGTTGACGATGCAAAGAGATAAAAGGGGAAGTTTTACACCTCATGTGGGCCAAGTTTGATTCTAAGAGAGGATTCTTATCCCTATTTTATCTCTCAAAAGATCTCAATGCAAGATGGAGTTAAAGAGGTTTGAGTGAAAAAAGATTAGAGGCCAATTCTGAAATTTATTTCTACATGGAATGGAAATTTGTTATTCTCACTTAGATTGACGACGTAAGATGAAGAATAAGACCCTAAGACAACACTGCTAATCTATTTTAGCCCAAATTAAGATAAGAAATTGAAAGAGCAATCTACCGCCTTTGACTTCTTGTTATTACCGCCTTTGACTTCAGTTGTTTACCGCCTTTGACTTTCGTGTTATTATCGCCTTTGACTTCCTGCAATTTTATGTTATTTTCTGCACTTTTGTTATTTTCTTGTTATATTCACATGGATTTTAAGTTTTGTTTTTGCATAGTTTGATGGTTGGATTAGGAATCATTGCATCTATTTTCTTATCATAAGATTTTGTGCATATTTAAGTTGATGAAAATTAAGCCTTCAGATCTGAATCTAATGATTAAATTCGGACTCAATATATAAACAGCATAACTTAATAGTTTCACCAAACTGTAGAAACAGTTTTTGACAAAAAGTTCGAAGTGGGTAGACCAGTCAAATCACAATATTTTTCTTTGAAACTTGGAAAATATTAAATTATACGATGTGGTCTTTCATTCCCCAAAATTTCAGATCAAAATAATTTCGGAAGGTTTGTGAACCAGAGGCTTAAACTTTGTCAATCAGTCAACCTGAATCAGAATTCCTGCACAGAATTTTGCAAAATTGTCATATTCATGCATTCATAATTTTTTCGTTTTAGATCTTTTTTTAATTCCTTTTTTTTGTTAGTTTCTTGCATCAGTAGAGCATGAATTCCAGCCATTAAATTTAGATTTAGGATGCATTAGAATGGTTCAAATCATGCATAATATTTGCATCAACGTACTAGTTTTTCATACTTAGAATTTTTCAACATCTCATGGCATGCATTGCATTATTAATTTTACTAACTTTCTAATTTTAATTTTGTTTCTAGTTTTATGTTTTTGATTGTTTTAGTTAATTTCCAAAATTAAATATCTTTCTAAACTTGTTTTAATTAAAGATTTTAAATTGGAAAGTTTACTAGTTTTGGAAATTCTAACTTAGGAAAGTTTCTTAATTTTGTTTATTTCGTTTCTAATATTGTTTAGTTTAGTTAGTTTCTAATTTTAGTTTTTATTTTTGGAAGTTCTAACTTGTGTTTTAGTTTTGCAGCAACTTTAGTTTTATTTTAGGAATTTTAGATTTAGGAAAGTTTCTTTCATTGGTTTGTAACTAATTTAATTTTGGTAAGTAGGATGTTTGTATTTGTTAGATTTTAAATTAGGTTAGTTTTAGATTTTTTATTTTAAGGCAAGTCAAGTTGAAAAAAAAATACCTTAAACACATTGCTCCCTGAGGATCGACCTGGTCTCACCAGTTTTATTACTACATCGCGGTTCTGCACTTGGAACTTATGATCAAGTTTAACTCACGATCAAGTTTTTAACAAAAACTTGATCGTGAGTTCCAAGTGCAGATTCGCGATGTAGTAATAAAACTGGTGAGACCAGGTCGATCCTCAGGGAGCAATGTGTTTAATGTATTTTTTTTCAACTTGACTTGCCTTAAAATAAAAAATCTAAAACTAACCTAATTTAAAATCTAACAAATACAAACATCCTACTTACCAAAATTAAATTAGTTACAAACCGATGAAAGAAACTTTCCTAAATCTAAAATTCCTAAAATAAAACTAAAGTTGCTGCAAAACTAAAACACAAGTTAGAACTTCCAAAAATAAAAACTAAAATTAGAAACTAACTAAACTAAACAATGTTAGAAACGAAATAAACAAAATTAAGAAACTTTCCTAAGTTAGAATTTCCAAAACTAGTAAACTTTCCAATTTAAAATCTTTAATTAAAACAAGTTTAGAAAGATATTTAATTTTGGAAATTAACTAAAACAATCAAAAACATAAAAACTAGAAAAAAAATAAAAATTAGAAAGTTAGTAAAATTAATAATGCAATGCATGCCATGAGATGCTGAAAAATTCTAAGTATGAAAAACTAGTATGTTGATGCAAATATTATGCATGATTTGAACCATTCTAATGCATCCTAAATCTAAATTTAATGGCTGGAATTCATGCTCTACTGATGCAAGAAACTAACAAAAAAAACGGAATTAAAAAAAGATCTAAAACGAAAAAGTTATGAATGCATGAATATGACAACTTTGTAAAATTCTGTGCAGGAATTCTGATTCAGGTTGACTGATTGACAAAGTTTAAGCCTCTAGTTCACAAACCTTCCGAAATTATTTTGATCTGAAATTTTGGGGAATGAAAGACCACATCGTATAATTTAATATTTTCCAAGTTTCAAAGAAAAATATTGTGATTTGACTGGTCTACCCACTTCGAACTTTTTGTCAAAAACTGTTTCTACAGTTTGGTGAAACTATTAAGTTATGCTGTTTATATATTGAGTCCGAATTTAATCATTAGATTCAGATCTGAAGGCTTAATTTTCATCAACTTAAATATGCACAAAATCTTATGATAAGAAAATAGATGCAATGATTCCTAATCCAACCATCAAACTATGCAAAAACAAAACTTAAAATCCATGTGAATATAACAAGAAAATAACAAAAGTGCAGAAAATAACATAAAATTGCAGGAAGTCAAAGGCGGTAATAACACGAAAGTCAAAGGCGGTAAACAACTGAAGTCAAAGGCGGTAATAACAAGAAGTCAAAGGTGGTAAATTGCTCTTTCAATTTCTTATCTTAATTTGGGCTAAAATAGATCAGCAGTGTTGTCTTAGGGTCTTATTCTTCATCTTAGGTCGTCAATTTAAGTGAGAATAACAAATTTCCATTTCATGTAGAAATAAATTTCAGAATTGACCTCTAATCTTTTTTCACTCAAACCTCTTTAACTCCATCTTGCATTGAGATCTTTTGAGCGATAAAACAGGGATAAGAATCCTCTCTTAGAATCAAACTTGGCCCACATGAGGTGTAGAACTTCCCCTTTTATCTCTTTGCATCGTCAACTTTCCTTTTTTGGAAAGTTCTCCTTGTTGGCTCCTAACTTGAAGAGATCTTCTAGATAATTCTCCCTTGATTTTTTCTTTTACTTTTTCAATCAAAATCTAATCCAAAATCTCTTTTGGACGTGGAATAGCTTGCTTAGATATTTTTTTTATTTTTTTTTCAATTAAATCTTCTCCTTCTCAAAAAAGAACACCTATGTGGCTTTCCTTGTCCATCTTTGATGAGATATTCTTCAAATTCTCTTCAAAATCTCTTGAAAATGTGCAACAAATAAATGGACCCCGTCTTGGATGTTTTACAAGTGTGCCCCACACATGTGCATGTGTGTGTGGGACCATGAAGCCGACTTTTTATAATTTTCTTCCAATTTCCTTTTCTCTTCAATTCTGCTCTCCTTTCTCTTAAAAATCAGTTCCTTGCCTCAATTCTTTACAAATGGGACCCATATAATCAATTTCCTACAAAATAGATGTGAATTCATGTGAAAAGATAATTTTACCCCTAACATCACATATGCATGACTGTGGGCCCATCTCTCATGAAATAATAATAATAATGTACATCATTCTTCATGATTTTGTATGAATGAACTAATGATGAAGAGAATTCAATTTATTTCATAAGAAAAATTATTTTCACAAAACTTTCCAAAAATAGACTTTCCAAAAATAGCAGGTTTCATGAATTTATGCAAAAGTGTGATTTTTAAGCAATTTATGCAGAAAAATATAAAGATGAATTTAAAATGAATTAAACCATGATATCACACTAAATGAGGCTCTTTTAAGTTAATAAGTCTTTAAAATGGGTCAAAATGTATATGAAAATATGCATTTTTAAGGACTCATCAGAATGTCTCTTTGATAACTTCCCCACACATCAAGATCAGAAGGAGTGAAAGATTGTGTGGGGTATGGGTAATCATGTGGGGCCCTAATTTGGTGCTCAGTGCCCCACACATCTATATTGGAAGAAGTGAATGTCGGTGTGTGGTATAAGAGTTCACATAAGAATTTAGCCTAGTTCCCGGAAGAATTTACGCAATTTGTGGATAGCCTTTTGACCATGGAGTCCCATTGATTCATCATGATGGGCATCAAGAGGGGAGGCTGGCCAATTTTTTTTTTCTTTTTTCTTTTTTTTTTGTTTGTTTTTTTTTTGTTTATGAGGAAGCTATTAAAAAAAATCTAAGAACAATAAAGGTTTCCTAAAAATTGATTTCTAAATTTAAAAAAAACTAAAAGAAGCAAGTTTCCATGAAAGTTCTGAAATTTATTTTAATTTTTTGGCAAGTTTCTTGGCCAAAAGGCCAAAATTGGAAAAATTTTTTATGACTCACCTTTTAAAGATTTGTTTGAGAAATTTTTTAATAACTTTAAAAACCTAAAAAGTGACTAAATATAGAAAGAGAACTAATTTTAGAAGGTCCCAAATAGTCATAAAAATAAACAACCTAAACTAGCTAACAATAGGACTAGTAAGATAGCAACTTTCCCAAAAAACTGTGATTTTTGAATAAATCCAAGAAAATAAATTTTCAGATCAGAAAATACCTAAATTTTATCAAAAATAGAGATAATTAATCCAGTCTTAATGTCCATGGGCTGGTCCAAACATTCAAAGCATGCTATACCTTGATCTAGAATGATGCAGAAATATTTAAGGCACATCCATAAAGTGATTAAAAGGAGAGTTGGAAAATTGCCTTGGCGATGAAAGCTCTCTGACAACGGCGCCCAAAACTTAATCGATGACTTCAAGTATAAGGCCTCAATTGTAGTTCTACCTGGTGAGTCAGGATCGTATCCACAGGGAGCTAATTTTCACAAAAAAACCTATTATAATTGAAAAACTAAAGCCATCCTAATAAAATCTATAAAAATACACACTATTAATTCTGAAAATTAAGTTTAAAGTACAATTCCAAATCTGAAATAAAACCACAAATTAAACTTAACCTTAAAATCTTAAACTAAAATAATCCTAGAACTAGAAGCTACAAAACAATAAACTAGATCAAACCACCAATGTAAAGGAATAAATAACAATACACTAAATTAAAAATCAGAAATAAATCATTTATAAATAATGGAAAGAAAAAAAATTAAAAAGAAATCTAGTTTCTGTTATTATGGGAAATTAGAATATTTTATTGACAGAACTAATAAAAGGCCACAAAAACATTGCACCAAGTGCATGCTGTCACCACATACAAACACAAGATACTAATCCAAGGCGGAACATCTTAACCTGACTAATTGTATCTTTTCAAATTAAAACGAACCAATACAACCAATAATACCCCAAAAATAATTAAAACTAGAAAAAATAAACTATCCTTACCCTAGATTATGAGATGAAGATTGAAGCTCGAATTGCATAAGAAGTCTTGTCTCTTTTTTGATGTCTTGATCTAGGGTAAGGATAGTTCATTTTTTCTAGTTTTAATTAATTTTGAAGTATTATTGGTTGTATTGGTTAGTGTTAATTTGAAAAGATATAGTTGTGAGGTTACGGTGTTTTGCCTTGGATCAGCATTATGTGTTTGTGTGTGGTAACAGCATACACTTTGTGCGGTGCTTTTGTGAACTTTTATTAATTCTATCAATACAGTGTTCAGTTTCTCATAATAAAAGAAACTAGAGTTCTTTTTATTTTTTTTCTTTCCATTATTTGTGAATGATTTATTTCTGATCTTTAATTTAGTATATGGTTATTTATTCCTTTACATTGATGGCTTGATCTAGTTTATTGTTTTATAGTTCTTAATTTTAGGATTGTTTTAGTTTATGATTTTAAGGTTAGGTTTAATTTGTGATTTTTTTTAGATTTTAAATTTTACTTTAAACTTAATTTTCAAAGTTAATAGCGTGTATTTTTGTAGATTTTATTATGATAACTTTAGTTTTTCAATTAAGACAGGTTTTTTTTTTTTTTTTTTTGCGAAAATTAGCTCCATGTGGATATGATTCAGACTCACTAAGTAAAACTACAATTGAGGCAGGAGTCATCGATCATGAAGATACCCACCTAGGAGGAGAGGACTTCGACCACCACATGGTAGACCACTTCATTCAAGATTTCAAGAGAAAGCACAAGAAAGACCTCTCTGAAAATCCAAAAGGAATTCGAAGGATAAGGACTGCATGTGAGAAGGTTGAGAGGATCCTCTATTCATTGTCTGAAACCACGAACGAAATTGATTGCTTACATGATGGAGTAAATTTTCGGTCTAATATCACCCGAGCCTTGTTTGAGGAGTTGAACATGGACTTCTTCACTAGGAGCATTGAGTTAGTAGGCAACTGTTTAAGGGATGCTAGGATGGACAAGGATTCCATTGATGATGTGTTCTGGTTGGAGGGTCTACGAGTATTCCCAAGGTCCGACAACTACCTCGAGAAATTTTCAAGGGTAACGATCTCTGCGAGTGCATCAATCCCGATGAAGCCGTTGCTTATGGTGCTGTTGTCCAAGCTACCAAAATGATGGCAATGAGATGGTGAAGGACCTTGTGCTGTTGGATGTCACTCCTCTATCACTAGGAGTAGAAATTAAAGGAAAATTGATGAGAGTTGTGATTCCAAGGAACACATCAATTCCCACCACCAGGCAGTGCAGTATAATTATCACTTATGATACCCAGACCTTGATGTTTCCTCCTATCTACCAGGGAGAAAGGACCAGATTTACCGAAAACCATAAATTAGGAGGAATTGATATTTCAAACATCCCTCCTGCTCCAATAGGAAATATTCCTGTCACAGTAATCTTCCAAATCGACGCCAATGGTATCCTAACAGTCTCTGCGGAGGTAAAGAAAACAGAGCGAAAGTACAAGACTATCATCACCAAAGATAAGTACAATCTAAGCCAGAAGGAAATTGATGGGATGCTCCAAGATGCGGTGAGGTACAAGTTGGAAGATCAAGAGTTCAAAAAGAAGGTATTGGCAAAGAATAAAGTGGAGGACTTACTGTACAAATTGAGGAAATCCATTAAGGAAAAATTTTGTTTGAACTGACTGCTTCTAAAAAGAGTATTATAGAGGATGCCATCCAGGAGACCATACAGTGGCTTCTAGCTAATGAAACTGTGTGGTATGAGATTGATGATGATGAGTTATTAAAACATGCTGGTATTCTGAATGATGCCCTGAATAATCCTGATAATGCTCAAACAAAGGCACAAACAGACAAGTTTTTTGAAAGGGTGTTTCACGGGAAGCCAAAAAGTCCTGGCAAGTTCTCTACTCCTGAAAGGATCCTCGCTGCTAAGACTATTGCCAATATTTTACTCAACCGTTCTGGTATAGATCTCTCTTTTATGGTGAGTTTGCTTGAACAATAATGTGGGATGAATATTTCATCCAGACAACCCATTTTGCTCTCTCCGGCTGAATTTACACGGCATTCCCTTCTAGCCATTTGTTTGGAAGCCACTTTTCACATAATTTTTTTAGGTGGGTTGGGTACGGTTTGCAGTATACTTGTAGGACAGTGAATGAGTGTTAAGTTTTTAATGGAATTTGTGATGATTTTAGTTTTATAAAGGACAGTCATGAGAATTTTTTAATTACTTTGCGGTTCAAGTTTGAGTTGAAGCATAAGTTATGTATATAATGCGAAATGGCAACTTAAACCAAACAGTGCTTGTAGAAATGTTGCATAGATTAAATAGTTGGTTGCTAAACACACTGCCTAGTGCCTTTCTTGCTGCCAGAGTTAGAAAATCAACACAGGAGACAGTTGTTGAGCATACTTTCTTATTGTTGGCCTTTGGAGTAGTATATCTCAATTTTCTGCAATGAGATGTATGTAATTTTCTTTAATGGGATACAGTAATTTTCTGCATTGGGATATTGTTATGATGATGGAAGTTTGTTTTGGAATATAGCTCCACCTTCTATATTCACTTGAATGCCTAAAATGATTTTGCCACGGTAATGAGATTCGTTCATGGAAACGACTGTTGTTAGCCTTTCAGGCTATTGTAGGCATTTTTGTCCATGGAATGATGATGGAAGTTTAAACACCGATTGTTGTTTCTATAAGAACCGAAAAATGTGATTTAAAATAAATCTAGACCTCCGTTTTCATCTTTTGTGGACCCTACTTCCATTTTTTTCTATGTTATTTCTATTATCGAAATTATTTTGGCACATTATTATCATTAATTTAGATTTGAAATTTGAAATTTTGTTGGATCTAGAGGTGTAGGAATTTGTGTTCAACTAGAAATTAAATTGATAGGGTTCCTGATTTGGTAAACTTCCATTCTCAATTCTACTTTGAGGAGTAGAATCCATTCCAAGTCAACCATCTCAGCCGTGTGTTGTGTATACTTCTTATTCTTTTTGGGCTTCTTCTCTATTTTATATAATAAGGTCTCTCCCTACCAAAGCCCATGCCCTCAAACAAAACTCCTTGTCACAACCCCAAAATTGCCCATTCATAATGGTGTGGTTTTCGAGGCCATGACCTCTGAGGGGTTAGTATAATGTTTTTCCCCAAGGTTTTTCTGCGTGTGAGGATACGAGTCCATCACCATCAATGAAATGTTTAGCGGAAGCTTATATCATGGTGTGACTCGAAGTTCGTAGCTCATTGGATTCCATGTTGCCTCACTAATGCATTGCGTGTAAATACCACCATAGTATTTCTCATACTGATATAAACATGATCAATAACTAATAGAGCTAGACAAATAAACATGATAATTCATTCCTATAAATTCCAGTACTTAAAGCACGAAAGCTATGTTAATTATATTCCCCAAAGTAAAGGCCAATAGAGGTTAGTACAAACATAATAACCCAAAATAGAAGTAACCCAAATTATGTCGATGTCTCTTGTGCCAAGTACAGTGTCTACATGACATCACCTGCATGACAGTCACTCATGTCCAGCATTACTGTGACCATCAACTCAAAACACGAAGCTCGGGGCAATACCTACTATAAGGTCTACCCCAAATTTACGGTTTTAATGCTAATTAATCTTGTTTTATATTAATTGATGATGATTTAGCCTTAATTTGATTATTTTACCTTGTTGGCTCTTGGACATGTAGTGGGTAGCAGATTGACCTTTGATTAGGGAGGTTCATCTTATAATTTGAGTAACTGTAGTCTTGCATCATTTCATTATTATCTTACATTTGATTGAGAACATGACCTTACATTGAAGGCCCAACCCCATTTTGAGCCAAATCAGCGGAAGTAGGACCCATTTGACCTAATTTGTAAAATGCCTAAACATAGGGACCTCTTTGTAAAATCTGGAAAACTATAAGTATAAAAGCAATGACCCATTTCACATGCAAGCCCTCTCTTATCCTTTGGACAAAACCCTAGCCCCCTTGCCTCCATTTCCCACCTCCATCTATCTTGCCTCATTCCCAACCAGGGGAGAGTTAGACTTCCTCCACCTAAGAACACCAACTTCTTCCCCATCTTCTCTTCCATCATCTTCAAGCTTGGGACAAACCCTTGTTTCTACCTTTTCACAACTCTACTAGGTAAGAACTCCCAACCCCTTGGATTATGTCTGTATTTGAATGAATGAAAGCCATAACATATAGCTTATATAATAACCCGACTTACATTTGATGGGCCAACCTATACAAAGTGACCCATACTTGTCCAACTCATACTTAGAGTTAGACTAGGATTTTGGAAAATTGTTGTCCTAATTCAGTTGGAAATTTGAGTGTTTAATGAGCCCCAATCAGGATTATCTCTCTAGGTGTTTAATTTAAATAGAATAAGTCTGAGTAGTATCCTAGTAGAACAAGTGTGTGTAATATCCTATTAGAACTCCAAGAGCATAGACAAGTAAGCACAAGCATAAATAGGGGCCTAGTCTCTCCCTTCTCCTTCACTAACCTCCTAAACTGAGAGAGAGAGAGAGAGAGAGAGAGAGACACACACACACACAGAGGAATAGTCTAACGTGAGCTGTGGAATTTGTAAAAGAAGAAGAGGATAGCAAAGAGGATGTGGAAGACATAGTGGATGTCTGGACTATTGCCAATCACTGCTCGAGTAACGGATTTCTATACAGGGTGAGTAGGATTTCTTATTCTAATAGGTATAATTGTGAATTCTTTTGGGAAAGAGTAGTTAGATGGCCGCAAAAGTCTAATTCGAAAGTATAATAATGGTAGTTTTTGTTCTAAAGGAAAATCCCACTGACAGAGATAATAGCGTGCTGGAATAGCATTGTCAAGACCCCACCTTGAATTCTATGGCTTAAAAATCAAACTAATGTTGTCAGAAATCGAAGTTGTACTTTTCTATAGTTAGAACCCTTACTGGAGAAGGTTTTAATGGTGATCGATCTAGTGAAAGAAACAGAAATAAGATTAGAACTGGGTTTTTCCAAAAATCTAGTCGTTAGGAATATTTTTGGTCAATTAAGGTTATGGATCCACATGGCCCACCTGATGAGAAATCGAGACCCCACATCTGGTGGGGGACTGTTGGGTGACCACATGTGTGGTGGTCTCATGTGGAATGGACCATTAGAGGTTCGCCATCCAAACACTATTTAACAGGTCTAACAAATGTGTTCTTGACGAGAGTGAGTTCTGGGATTTTGGGCTCCTATTAATGTCGACATCTTTAGAAACTTTATGGAAATTTCAAAAAGCCCATGTCCATATAAATTAATTCAATTAGCTCCTTTAAAGACTTCTTTCCTTATTAACATGCAGAGAGGGTCGTTGGAAATTGACTCATTCTTACCTTAAGGACTATTATAACTAATAAAATCATTGATTCTTTTTTATTAAAATAATTACATACATTATATGACCTTGTGTATGGTTTAAATTAATATAGAATCTTTACTAAATATTCAAATATATTGGAACATGATTCGATCTGAATTTATTACTTATGGCTTAATTCCTATGGTTAATTTTACGATGAATAACTGGTTTCCTCAATAAGATACGGGCAATGCCACATCCTGGTACCAATTCCGATTCGGAGTAGGGCAAGAACTAACCTAGTGTTATGTGGTATTGTCTAAGGAAAGAGTAAGATAATATTACCTATAATGATGGAGATAAAACTCTAATAAGTTTAATTGATTTGAACTTGAAATTGATGCTTGGATTGGAGTAACAACAACCGCTGGCAGAATATTTTATCAAATTATTTTGACAGATTACTATTTTTAAATTTGAACCAGTGGGATCCATCTTGGATTAGACATTTGAAATTTATGGTTGGATTAGGGGATTTTGAATTTTTGTTTAATTATAGATTTAATGCTATAAGATTCCTTTTACCAACAAAGAAAACAACTATAAATTTCCTTCATTCACAATACTAACCTACATTGGGATTCGAGTTCATTAGAACTCTCCCATCTAAGTAGGGTTGAAAATGGGTCAATTCCGGTACGAGTCTATGATGGACCTGGAACTAGAACCGTTAGTGAAAGGATGGACCCGGAACCGAAACCGGTTCGGAATTAGTTTCTTGGATCTAGATCCGAAATCATTAAGTAGAAGATGGACCCAGAACCGGATCTGGAACTATGTATGGGGTGGGTCAAGGTCTGAGTCTGATTTTATATAGAGAATGCTTTAGAGAAAAGCTAATTTTCAGGAAAACTTTTCAAAACTTGATGTAATATGTTGGATCTCCCATCGAAAACAAAGTAGAACCAGTGTTAGATTTTGTGGACTCAATCCATCAGTTGATGTAATAAATTGATTAATTTCTTTATTTATCAATAAAATCATGCTTTACTTTCATGAGATGAATATTATTTTACTACTTTACGCACATGACCAATACATATGACATAATGGTTCATGAGTTGAACCGGGTCCCATTAGTATATTAGATGTGATATATGTGCATGGATGAGATCCACACGCGGGAGATATATGTCACAAATCTTATACTTAAATAGCTTCACAACCAGTAATGAGACGGGGCATCTCATTTGATAAGGTTGCAGTACTTTGATCACTATGAGATAGTGTGATTTGTCTCGATCATCAGAATGTAAGATTCTGGATCATGGTGCTGGTACATTAGATGTATTGAAGGACCATGAGATGTACCTGATGGAATTCCGTCTCAATAATAAGGTATGCTCTCATAATTCCCTAGCAATTGGCTCTCAATCCTGAGACATTGATGAACTCAAGTTTCTATCTATTCATTTGCTTTGAGTCACCAATGAGTGAGGCCGACTATAGGTTAACACCTTAGTGTCTTGGGTATGTGGTAGTAGAACTGTGGGAACGTTGAATGATCAAGATGGAATCTATCTCTATTATCCCCTTGTGCTAATTAATGGATTTGTCATTAGTAAGTGCGCACCAATCTCAATTAAGAGTTAATTGGATGGTACTAATGATTACTGTGATTATTTAGGGCTCAAGGGTAATAAGATGTGGAATTTAGATTGGAAGAGACATATTTATTCAAATTGATCCACGGATATTGATAGAGGGGCCTACTTGTGGTAATTGGAAAGTTTAGGGTCTTCATTGTAATTTATTACTAAGACTGGAGTGCAATTGCATTTATATAGTGGTGTTATTTGCAATTAACTGAGGGCCCGAATTGCACATGAGATGTGGGGTCGCGGTGTTCCAGTTGGAGCCAGCTTTCTAAGGAATCCCTAGTGGTCCCCATATTAGCCCAAGGTATTGGAAAATACATATCCGACTTGAACTCTAGAAAAAAGGGATAAGAAAGGAGAAAGTTGCTAATTGCTTTGGAAGTAAGACTTCTATTTCAATTAGGCAAGGACGAGATTTCAAAGTTTATAAAATCTCCTTGGACGTCCAAAAGAGTCTCTCTCACGCCCAAAACCCTATTCGTGCAAGAGTTGCACGAGTTTCTCTCTCCTTCTCTCTTCTAGTTCCTTGGAGTTTCGAGTTGGGATTTCTCCTAAAGATTCCACAAATCTTCTTGAGAAAAGAAATCCAATTCGGATCATAGCGTGGAAGGCTAAGAGGTGTCGAAGATTCTCATCATCAAGTAGAGTCGCAACTTCTCCATTAGAGCACTGCGGATCTCCAAAGGTATGATCTACTTCTTGCATGTCATAGATTATTATGGATGTTTAGTGCTGGTAGAATATTTACTGTACATGGTCACGAGATTGAGGGTAATGCATCCTGGATTGGGTTTTGGTCTTATGGATAGTTGATCATTGTGTCAAGTGGGTCAAAAGTTTTGAAAATCTATCTACGAGACCCACCTACTTCCAACAACCAGACCTAGAACCGCTGAGGTCATTGGCCCAAATATAGAATCTAGACTTAGATCTGTTTGCTTATCGAGACTTAAATAAGGACCCAGACCCGGTTGTTAATAGATCAGAACTTTCGGATAATCAAAAAATCAAGAGCCCATTTACAGCCCTACATCTAAGCAATCAGTGTATATACTCCATACTCTCTCTTGACTCTCCCTCGCTTTTTTATAAAAAGGATCGCTCTTGACCATTCATTTATATGAAACTCTCTACCCTCTTTTAATATCTCTCTCCCTCTTTGAAAAAGGTTCTCTCTCAATTCAATTTTAGCTAATTTTAGGTAGTTTTTTCTTCCTTTCTCCTTTTTTTTTTTATTCTTGCGAGGAGAATACTCTTCTATATCTATGTATGTTACTGCTAGCACTTCATGTGGATCCTTCTTTTGTTTCTTCATTTGGTTAGTTTTAATTGTTTAATTATTTTGCACCTTATTTTTATCTTCATCATCTCTCCATATGTTATTTAATAGAAACGTTATCATCCAGATACTCTGTTCATCTCCAACCTTGGATCAACTCGGTCCTTAAATACCGAACTCACACTACACCAAAAATGTCCATTTGGAATGGTTTAAAACTGTTCCTAAATGAATCTATAACGGTTTTAAACCGTTCAAAAAATGGGTGTCGCAGAAATTTTGGAACAGTTTAAAACCGTTCCAGAATTGGATATCTAGAACGGTTCAAAACCGTTCCGAAATTGGAAATCTGGAATGATTTTAAATCGTTCCAAAATTTTAAAACCGTTCCAAATTATTCCTTCATATTTTCTCACCATTTTTTTTGAACTTCTTTAAAATAGTTTTAATAATATTTTTTTAAATCATAAGTTTTTTAAACTACTACTAATCACAAATTTAAAAATAAAACATAATAATTGTGGTATTCACATTCATATAAATGCAATCATTGAAATTCTTTTTTAACACTAATTAAAAATTCATGTTACATTTAATAATTTCATGCCACAAGTTGCTGTTATGGTGACAAGAAAAGCCAGCTCTACTTCTTGCAAACACTTAAGCCTATCTAGTATCATATCAATAAGCCCTATTGATCATTTGGAGCTTGTAGCAATATTATTTATTGCGAGCAGCCTATTTTTCCACTTTCTCAGTCCAATTTCTCTGTCTGCAATGTCACTCGTAGAAGAACTAAAACCAGCAGCGTTTAATTCTAAATACATCTCTGATATTTCTTGATTTGTTTCACTTATATTTGGGTTCTGATATTCACCAACCATCACACCCACCCCTGCAGTCTCTCCCACTTTGAATTTCTTCACATTTGAACCCACCTCTGTCACTTCTCCTACAACTTTATACCTGTATGCCAAGTTAGCAACAATAGCAAAAAGATTAACAACAGAAGACCCATCAAGGTGAAAGGAGTGAGATTAAATATAGAAGGGGGATGATGGTATGTTACCTAGGGACCATGGGGTAGTTTGACATGCCAAGGTAGTTTTTTAGTTGGTGAATATCTATGTGCCAAAGAATATCAGTCAAAGAGAACAGATACAGAAAAACACACATACACACACATACACCCCAATGATCACAGTGATATTTAGGGCAGTGAAAGTTTACAAATACAGTTTTTATCTATCAGTTTACCCTGACAAGAACTGGACCCCAGACCCCAGGTGCAGGTATATCTCAGCATATGAGGACACGACTAGGAGGAAATCCATGCCTGTGGAGTGTGGACTCTAGAAACCCCTCTTTGTAATAAAATTCTCAAGATTTTTAAATATAATCAGCTGTTTCGACCATCATCAAAATGTTGCAGGGCCAGAAGAATGGATCTCTACCTATGCAACTAAATTCGTCGACAAATACATGATCCTTCAGACTGGTGTCATCCAAGAAAGGATTAATTGCTGTCAATGCATATCCATAAATTTCATCATAAATCATGCGGTGGACATGATCACGAAGCACCTGCAGAACAACAAGTTTTCAACGCCTAATAAGAATACACGCAATACAAAGATTTAAGTTTGATTACCAAGCTGAGGAACCCACCGCTTAGACCTCATTGATGAACATACAAAAGTTGTTGGTCTCAGGATCATTGCCACTCAAGTCTAGATGACAGGCCTTCATGCAGTTGTAATAGGCCTTCTTGATCTACTGTGGCTTTGCATCTGGCAGCTGTTAACATTGGTCCACGATGTTAAAACTTAGTAACTGTTGGGGCCAAAAAGAAAAAAAAACACCTTAACCATTTGTGATTTATGGCCTCAAAACTGGATAGTTTTAAATGTACACAATTTCTTTGCTTTATTGTCTTTCAACCCAACTGGTGAATATAAAAATGGCACTAATTGGAGCCATGCAATGCATACATGGGGTGGATCTGCCACACTGGTTGGAATCGTCACCGTCCAATCTACAGCCAACCGTCCAAACTCTACACCATCTTTCATGGGACCCACAATTTCAACGGCTTAGATTGGCATCCACACATGTATTCTTTTTGTTACTGCATAAATTAATTCAACAAAAAAAATTCTCAAGAGTTTACCACTCCCAGGACAGCGTAATAGTCATCGGCCAACGCCCCCTGCATAGGATAGTCAGTGGCCATGGCCTTGATTTTACAGTCTCGTTGTCTCCCAGAGAGGATTGTAGTGGAATGGGGCCTTGCTAACCTGCGCCATCGGCTGCAGGAACGGAACGGGAAGGGGGTTTGGAACTTGAGGGCGTCGGTGCAAGCAGGCGACAGCATCGGAGCCATCATCATCAGCAAATAATGAATAAGAAAGAGTGGAAATGGATATGTATTTATGTATCAGTTACAGCTGCAGCAGTAAAGCAAAGCTATTTTCTTCCCCTCTGGTTTCTGTTCTCATGAAATGGGTTGCAGATGATCCTATGACTACTCTCTTGTTCCGGGTTTTTTTCAGAAGTTTTGGGTGTCCAGACAGAGAGAGAGAATGAAATGAAAGCAGAGTGGGGGTTTTCTAGGGAAGGAGATGTTTGCATGACCTTTGATCTTGTGAGGAAGATGCCAATGGAGGAAGAAATGAAGGCAAATGCAATCACTATCTTAAATACATTGCCGGCTTGCTTAGAGCAGTCTGAATTACAGAGCTTGAAAGAACTGCATGCCTATGCAATCAGACCTAGGTTTCAGCTTAACGAGTTGGTAGCCAATGGTCTTATTGCTGCCTATGCAAAGTGTGGGTCACTGAGTTCTGCTGATTTCATTTTCTATGGTTCTGAGACCAAGACCGTGAGCGCTTGGAATGTTCTGATTAGGGGATATGCACAGAATGGAGATGCGAACAAGGCCTTGGATTTATTCCTTCAAATGACTTCTTGTGGTATAGAGCCCGACTGTTTTACCGTCGGTAGCATACTTTTAGCAAGTGCCCATCTCAAATCTCTTCAAGATGGCAAAGCAATCCATAGGTTAGCACTGCAATGTGGGCTGGAATCAAATTCCTTTATTGGGATTTCATTGCTCTCTCTATATGTCCAATGCGGAAAAGTGGTGGAAGCACGGGTCTTGTTCAATAGAATGGAGGAAAGACATATAGTATCTTGGAATGCCATGATCTCTGGGTACTCTCAAAATGGTTTCTCAAATGAAGCCTTTGATCTCTTTCGCCAGATGCAACAGGAAGGAGTGCAACCATATGAGATCACAATTATTGCCGTGCTCACTGCATGTGCAGAATTATTAGCTTCGCGACTTGGAAAAGAGACACACTGCTTTGCACTGAAAGCAAGCCTTGTTGATGATGCATTTGTGGGTAGTTCATTGATAAACATGTATGCAAAGTGTGGTTGCATAGATCAATCTCATATATTTTTTAACAGGCTAAGAGAGAAAGATGCAGTTTCATGGACTGTGATGATTGCTGGCTATGGAATTCATGGATGTGGAAGAGAGGCTATGGAGCTGTTTGAGAATATGAAAAGGGAAGGGTTAAAACCTGATGGGTTTACATACATCGGAGTTCTAATGGCATGCAGCCATGTAGGGATGGTTGAAGAGGGTCTGAAGTACTTTGATGAGATGTGGAGAGAGCATGAGATAAAGCCAAAGTTAGAGCACTATACCTGTATAGTTGACATGCTTGGTCGGGCAGGGCATTTGACTGACGCAGCAAAACTTATAGAGGAGATGCCACTGGAGTCAGATGCTGGAATTTGGGGTGCACTGCTTGGTGCCTGTAGAATTCATGGCAAGGTGGATGTTGGAGTGAAAGCTGCATCAAAATTGTTAGAATTGGAGCCTCACAAAGTGGAGTGTTGGGAAAAGAGAAAGAATAAGAAGAACACACAATCCACAATAGACACCAGATTTACATGGTTCATCCAACGTGTGCTACGTCCACGGAGATTCAAACCTATTCCACTATTGTTTAGAGATCACTCACAAGAAGAACAAACCTCTTCTTGTGATTAAAAGAGTTGATGCAGGACCTAAAAAACTAATGGATGATATGCAAAGAGAGAGAGAGATCAATTTCAAAATAATATGCACAATAAATCAAATAAGATTGGCACCAGCACAAGCAAAAATTAATTTCAGTATTAGGTATTTATTTTGATTCGTCTTGCAAATCGGTCCCGCAAATGATTTCCCACAAATCAGGAGATGGATCTTGAGGAAGTGGAGCTACCAACCATTCTAGGGATTTTAAATCAATCAAATGTTCAGATCTGAAAGTTTTAAATTCAAATTTGAATGTGGAGATACAGCAGTTGGTTGCCAATAGTATAGATTTTGGCTTCAAAAGTATTATTTAGATCTGTCCAAGAAGGTTTGTGTCCAGATCTACAGGCTATTTGGCTATATGCTCTAGGTTTCAGATCTGGTTGTGAAGTTTATGACATCCGAATCTCAAATCTGGGACTGTTTAGATTGTTTCTCTTCTTAACCCAAGATTGGGCTGGTTTTAGAAGAAGAGTTGAAGGGTTTCTTGGGCTGAAAGGCTGATTGTTCTTTATCAAAAGGAAAGGAGGAGGAAGAATACCTTAGAGAAGATGATTTACTTAGCCTCACGCCAAACTCCCCAACTAGGGCGAGGAAGCTCCAAAAATCTTTCAAGAAGACTTGAGAAGCTTTTAGGAAGAAGAGAGTTCTTTCATTCATCAATAATGTCTTCTCCATGATGGAGTTACAGCTTTAAAGAAGAGAAAACTCAGCCCTAATCAACCAACGACTGAGATTTAAAGATCTAACTTCTCACTTAAGACAAAAGACACAAAATAAATAAAACAAAAAAGGAAAAACAAAGTGGCCAAATGGGAGAGAACTTGCTCATGGGAAAATGTGCGTAAGTTCCCCCTTGCATGCATTCCAAAGTGGTCTTTTAAGTTGTGGGCCCTCCTCTAAAAGCATTGAAATAAAACTACATATATTGGGACTTCTTTTTATTACATAAGTTAACCAAAACAACTTGGGACCCTTATTAAAATTAAAACAACATTAAAACAGTAATAATTCTTCTCCCTTGGCACATCCCAAGGTGGGGCCTTCTACTTGCATGCTTTGGGAGCCCTCCAACGATGGATCTTCATCGATACTAAGATCCAACGGTGGATCTTGTAATCCAAGATGAATTAACCCCATAAAAGGATAATCCATCCAAATTGAGGTCATGCTACACACTTCCCTTCTTGGTTTGATGCCCCCATCATTTCCCCGGGGCTGCGAAGAGTTCGCCACTACCGAAATAAAGCTGTCGTACCGCTCCAAAAGATTAGGATTGAGACACTGTAGGTCAGCGCGAGTGATCCACGTGCAATTGGAATCTGGTCGATCCTTCCACTTGACTAGATATTTCTGATATCCCCCGTGTCTGGTGGAGACCAAGGTATCATCAAGTATATCCTCCACAACATCTTTCATTTGGTTAGGAACAAGTGTAGGAGGAGTGGGAAGAGTCTGCTCAAACTGGGCTGAGTCATATGGGTTAATGTCAATGGAGACTTATGGGTCATGGGTTGATTGAATGACTGGCACAGAAGTGTGGGAAGAGTGGGATGGAATAATGGGATCATGGCAAAGAACAAGGTCTTCCACATTAAAGATTGGACTGATTCCCCAGTCAGGTGGCAATTCTAAAATATATGCATTGGGACCCAATCTCCTGACAACCTTGAAAGGTCTAGCACTGCGGGCTTGTAATTTTTTAGCAGTCCCCGAAGGAAACTGTTCGGGCCACATACTGACCATAACATAATCCCCTATGTTGAACTCAACATGGCGACTATGTGCATTAGCAACTTTTTTATAAGAATCATTGTGCATATTAATCCGGCGTTTGATCTCTTCGTGCAATGCATGGATATGCTGTGCAAATGACTCAGCTGATGCAGATGGTCTATGTAGTGAATCAACAGGAATGAGATCTATGGACAATCTAGGTTTATAACCCAACACAACCTCAAATGGACTCATGCCAATGGACCTATTGACCAAACTATTATAGGCAAACTCAGCAGTCGGTAGCATTACATCCCATGTTTTGACATGTTCATCCACCAAACACCGAAGAAGATTTCCTAAGCTCCAGTTGACAACCTCAGTTTGACCATCGGTCTGAGGATCATATGCAGACGAAAAACGGAGCTTAGTGCCCATGATCATCCAAAGTGTCTTCCAAAAGTAGCTCGTGAATTTCACATCTCGGTCAGACACAATGGTAGAGGGAAGCCCATGAAGTCGAACAACCTCATTAAAGAATAGGCGTGCTACATGAGACGCATCAGAGGTTTTCGCACAGGGTATGAAGTGAGCCATCTTAGAAAAACGGTCCACAACAACTAATATGGAATCGTGCTTACGAAGAGTGTTTGGAAGACCCAACACGAAATCCATACTAATATCCTGCCATGGTGCATGTGGCACCAGCAACGGAGTATACAACCCCGTATTTTGCTTGCGTTGTTTCGTAAGTTGGCAGGTTCTACATTGCCCAATAATCTTGGCAACATCTCGTTTAAGAGAGGGCCAATAAAATCGATCCTCCACAAGGGCAATGGTTTTATAGCGACCGAAATGGCCTGCGATTCCTCCCGCGTACAGTTCCCAAACGAGAAAGTCATGAAGTGAAGTCCGGGGAATGCACAACTTGTTTCCTTTGAAAAGGAAACCATCTTTGAGCAAAAATCCTTGTGCATTGTGCAAAGGATTATTCAAAAGCATTTTATAAAGATCGTTAAAATCAGGACAAGTAATGTATGCTTCCGGTAAACGCTCAAAGCCAATGACACTAACACTCATGGTATGAAGCAATGCAACCTTGCGACTTAAGGCATCGGCAGCCTTGTTCTCAAACCCTGGTTTATGTTTAAGAACAAATGAAAATTCTTTTAATGTTTCGATCCACTGCGCATGTTTGGATCTTAGCTTAGCCTGGGATTGTATGTACTTCAGAGCCTCATGGTCTGAGTACAGAACGAATTCATTTGGTAGTAAATAATGTCTCCAGTGTTTCAATGCTTGCACTACCGCATAGAATTCCTTTTCATAAGTGGAGTATTTCTGTCGATCCGTATTCAGCTTCTCGCTGAAGTAGGCGACAGGGTGCCCTTCTTGATTAAGGACTCCTCCAATGCAAACACTAGATGCATTGCATGCCACCTCAAAAACCCTAGAAAAATTAGGAAGTGGCATAACTGGAGCTTCCGTCATCTTCTTCTTGATTTCTAGAAAAGCTTTGGTGGTTGCAGAACTCCAAGCAAATTCACCCTTCTTCATGCAGTTAGTAATTGGAGCCATTACTGAACTGAAGTTTCGGATGAACTACCTGTAGAAGGTAGCAAGACCATGGAAACTGCGCACCTCATGAATGTTTCGCGGTTCATGCCATTCTATAATGGCCTTGACTTTCTCGGGATCGGGAGACATCCCGTCTACAGAAATGACAAACCCTAAGAAGACAACTTGTGAAGACAAGAAAACACATTTCTTAAGGTTCGCAAACAATTTTTCTTGCTTTAAAGTTAAACAAACCTCCCTCAAATGGTCCATGTGTTGTTCCCTGGTGCTACTCTAGATGAGAATGTCATCGAAGTAGACCACCAAAAACTTGCCAATGAATGGTCGCGGCACTTGTGTCATAACCCTCATAAATGTGCTGGGTGCATTTGTCAAGCCAAAGGGCATGACTAACCATTCATACAAACCATCCTTCGTCTTGAAGGCTGTTTTCCACTCATCACCGGGCCGGATACGAATTTGGTGGTACCCACTTTTAAGATCAATTTTTGAAAAGATTTTGGCACCAGCCATCATGTCCAGCATATCACCAAGTCTCGGTATAGGAAACAGATACTTAATGGTGATTCTATTAATTGCCCGACTATCCACACACATCCTCCAAGAGCCATCTTTCTTGGGTGTGAGGAGTGCAGGAACTGCGCATGGGCTCTTATTTTCTTGGATAAACCCTTTAGTAAGAAGGTCCTCGACCTGCCTTTTTAGCTCGGCATATTCCATTAGGTTCGTCCTATAGTGGGGCAAGTTTGGTAATGATGATCCAGGGACCAAGTCAATGGCATGTTGCACATCACGCAAAGGTGGAAGCTCATTCGGTAAATCCTCAGGGAAGATATCTTGAAATTCTTTCAAGATAGGGTTCACTTCACATGGGGCATCTACAGCCTTTTCAGTGGGGATTGCTTTGGTCACTAAAGCAAACATGGCTGTTTCAGACTCTTGGACACTTGTGAGGGTGTCCTGGATTTCTTGTTCAAATTCAGAGGCGCTCAAAATGTGAATACCCTTAGACACAACATTCTTCCCTTTTGGGTCCTTACTTGTTTCATTGGGTTCCACACTAGAGTTCTTAACCTTATCACTATACCCCGTGGTTGGTGTCTTCTTTTTCTCATTGTTATCTTTAGGAGGTAGTGGGTGAAGTTTCACTTTCCTCCCATCAAAATTGAAGATACAAATATTTGATTTACCAAAAATGGTAACGTCAAGATCGTACAACTAGGGTCTTCCCAAAATGATGTGGCCCACATCCATGGGAACAACGTCACACCATAACTAGTCCTTATAAGAGGAAAGTTGAAGTGGGACCAAACATCTTTGGTTGACTGGAATAGACGTGGAGTCTACCCACGAGACACGATATGGCCTAGGATGTGGTTCAGCCTTTAACCCTAAACGAGTGATAGTACAAGAAGAAACCGCATTGGTACAACTGCCACAGCCAATTATGAGTTTGCAACTCCGCTCATTACACTTTAGGTAAGTATGGAAGTGGCTGTTTGGCGCCAATCTTCATCTTCCTGTAGGGTTAAGGCACATTTAACCACTAACATTTTGGCACCCTCATGAACTCCCAATCGTGTCTTTTCCTCATCCGTTTGGTAAGCAGGAAGAAATGGGAGAAAAGACACACGATCCTCGGGATCCTTACATTCATCATCGGATGGAATGAAATCAGGAACATAGTTATCTACATCCAGATCATTATCATCAAGGGCCTCTGATATGAACAAGTTTCTTATGGGGCGTGTAACAGCATAATGTCCATATCCATGACACTTGCGGCACTTGATTTGTAAGAGTTTTTTTATCTTATCAACATCAAAACCTTTGCCTTTCAGTTCCTAAGAGGAATCACTAGATGTTCCCCTCTGAAAAGAAGGGTTCCCAAAAGTAAGCTTCGTGCTAGAGCCATGAACTCGAGAATCAGAATTGCACGAGTCTAACTTTTTAGGAAGTTAAGGTTTCATATATTGCTCCAAATCCATGGCTTTTTCATACATGTCCGCAAGGGATGTGATACTATGGTGAAGCAACTTTCTCCGGATCTCAGATCGTAGGCCTGTCCTAAACCGTGAGAGGAGTGACAACTGTTCCTCTTTTACAACACTTCTCAAATTTAACTCCTCAAATTTAATGATGTATTCTTAAACAATCATACTACCCTGGCGTAAGGTACTCCTTTGATCAATGAGTCTCTCATGGTAGGATTGGGGAAGGTATTTATCCTTCAATCTTTCCTTCATTCATTCCCACGTGTTAATGGTAGGAAGGCCTAATCTTTGCTCATTAGTTTCTAAGCTGACCCAAAATATCCAGGCTTGACCTACTAATTTCATGGTGGCCAGCTTAACCTTCCTTTCTTCTGACATTTCATACCATTTAAAGTAATGGTCCATATCAAAAAGCCAATCAGAAAAAACCTGTGGGTCCATCCAACCATCAAAAGTAGGGGCATCAACCTTAACACTCTTCAAAATCCATCCATCAGGGTTTTGATCTCTCCCATGACCCCTATGATCAAATCCATTGTTGGACTCGCCATCGGGGTCCACCTCATGGTCATCTCTCTCATGACGTCGATGACGTCTCCTGTCATCCTCCTAAATAGACCACTCAAGTTCCCAAAATCCATTGGTTAGTTCAGTTTGCCCTTGATATAGATTTTAAACTTACGCTGTTAGACTCTCTACGATCTTTTGCAATTGGTCTATGGCTGTACCGAACTGATCAGAACTGGGTTTGGTTCGAGAAGGACCTGCCATTCTATAAACTAGGGGCTGATGTTCCTGACCACTCCTAGTGGGCATGCAACAACTATTTATATGCAATGAGACACAATGCAATATAATGTATGCGTGATGCAAATCCCTAGAGAAACTGTGCTCTGATACCAATTTGATGCAGGACCTAAAAAACTAATGGATGATATGCAAAGAGAGAGAGATCAATTTCAAAATAATATGCACAATAAATCAAATAAGATTGGCACCAGCACAAGCAAATATTAATTTCAGTATTAGGTATTTATTTTGATTCGTCTTGCAAATCGATCCCGCAAATGATTTCCCACAAATCAGGAGATGGATCTTAAGGAAGTGGAACTACCAACCATTCTAGGGCTTTTAAATCAATCAAATGTTCAGATCTGAAATTTTTAAATTCAAATCTGAATGTGGAGATACAGCAGTTGGTTGCCAATAGTATAGATTTTGGCTTCAAAAGTATTATTCAGATCTGTCCAAGATGGTTTGTGTTTAGATTTACAGGCTATTTAGCTGTATGCTCTAGGTTTTAGATCTGGTTGTGAAGTTTATGACATCAGAATCTCAGATCTGGGACTGTTTAGATTGTTTCTCTTCTTAACCTAAGATTGGGCTAGTTTTAGAGGAAGAGTTAAAGGGCTTATTGGGCTGAAAGGCTGATTGTTCTTTATCAAAAGGAAAAAAGGAGGAAGAATACCTTAGAGAAGATGATTTACTTGGCCTCACGCCAAACTCCCCAACTAGGGCAAGGAAGATCCAGAAATCTTTCAAGAAGACTTAAGAAGCTTTCAGGAAGAAGAGAGTTCTTTCATTCATCAATAATGTCTCCTCCATGATGGAGTTACAGCTTTAAAGAAGAGAAAACTCAGCCCTAATCAACCAACGGCTGAGATTTAAACATCTAACTTCTCACTTAAGACAAAAGACACAAAATAAATAAAACAAAAAAGGAAAAACAAAGTGGCTAAATGGGAGAGAACTTGCACATGGGAAAATGTACCCAAGTTCCCCCTTGCACGCATTCCAATGTGGTCTTTTAAGTTGTGGGCCCTCCTTTAAAAGCATTGAAATAAAACTACATATATTGGGACCCTTTTTTATTACATAACTTAACCAAAACAACTTAGGACCCTTATTAAAATTAAGACAACATTAAAACAGCAATAATTCTTCTCCCTTGGCACATCCCAAGGTAGGGCCTTCTACTTGCATGCTTTGGGAGCCCTCCAACGATGGATATTCATCGATACTAAGATCCAACGGTGGATCTTGTAATCCAAGATGAATTAACCCCATAAAAGGATAATCCATCCAAATTGAGGTCATGCTACGCACTTTCCTTCTTGGTTTGATGCCCCCATCAATAACGAGTGGGTGTACAGGTTGAAGGATGAACATGACAGTGGTAGGAGATATAAGGCTAGATTAGTTGCAAAGGGCTTCCAGCAGAAGAAAGGTATTGATTATTCCGAACTGTTTTCTCCTGTGGTTAAGTTAAACACAATTAGAAGTGTTTTGAGCATTGTGGCAATAGAAGATTTACATCTTGAACAATTAGATGTTAAAACTGCATTTCTCCATTGTGACTTGGAAGAGAATATCCACATGTATCAGCCACAAGGATATGCTGTCTCAGGAAAGGAGGACATAGTGTGTAAACTCAAGAAGAGTTTATATGGCTTGAAGCAGACCCTAAGACAATGGTACATCAAATTTGACGGGTTTATGTGTAACACAGGTTATAAACGATGTCATGCAGACCATTGTTGTTATTATAAAAACTTCGATAACTGTTATATCATTCTCCTTTTGTATGTAGATGACATGCTTGTTGTAAGATCGAACATGCAAGAAATAAATAATCTAAAGAAACAGTTGTTAAAGGAGTTTGAAATGAAGGATTTGGGGGCTGCGAATCAAATTCTCAGCGTGAGAATCACTAGAGACAGAACAAATCGTACATTGAAGTTGTCTCAAGCAGAATATGTTGAAAAGGTCCTACATAGATTCAACATGCAAGGTGCTAAGCCAGTTAGCACTCCACTAGCAAGCCATTTCAAACTCTCAAAAGAGTTGTCTCCTAAGACAGAACAGGAGAAAGATGACATGTCAAAGATCCCATATGCTTCAGCTGTTGGTAGTTTGATGTATGCTATGGTTAGCACAAGACTTGATATTGCTCATGCAGTGGGAGTTGTAAGCAGATTCATGGGTAACCCTGGGAAAACACATTGGAAGGCAGTTAAGTGGATTTTCAGATATTTGAGAGGTACTACTAGTACAACATTGTGTTTTGGAGGACCAAAAATCAAACTAGAGGGTTATGTTGGTTCAGACTTGGCAGGAGATCTTGATAGAAGTAGAAGTACTACTGGATATGTCTTCACCTTGGGTAGTGTAGCAATCAGTTGGAAATCACAATTACAAGATGTTGTTGCACTTTCGACTATAGAAGCAGAGTATGTTGCTCCTACAGAAGCTAGCAAAGAAATGATTTGGTTACAGGAGTTAATGGAAGAGTTGGGTAAGAAGCAGGAGGACAGCAAGCTATATAGTGATAGTCAGAGTGCCATTCATCTTGCAAAGAATTCGGCCTTTCATCCAAGAACCAAACACATTCGGATCAAATTTCACTTCATACGGTGGCTTCTAAAAGAAAAGGTGTTGAAATTGGATAAGATTCTCACAAGTTAGAATCTAGCAGACATGCTTACAAAGATGGTGAAAATAGAGAAACTGAAGCTATGCTTAGCTTGAGTTGGACTTCTTGTTTGAAGACAAGGTGTTGAGATTTGAACCTGTGTTCTGTTGTTGTCATTACCATTCAGTGTGATCGGTCTTCAAGTGGGAGATTGATGGGTTAGTGAAGCCTGATTTGGGGTAATCATGTAATATTTCAGTTTAATCTGGACCCTTTGTTATAAGGGCAGATTCGACGATTATTACGGCTCAGGGTTTTTTTTTATAAATTAGGGCTTCTGTTTTATTCTGGGTGGTGTGAGAAAGAGAGAGCTGGTTTTCTGCAGAGAAGAACCCTAGGAGAGTGGTGTACTCTTGATGGGGGCATCAAACCAAGAAGGAAAGTGCGTAGCATGACCTCAATTTGGATGGATTATCCTTTTATGGGGTTAATTCATCTTGGATTACAAGATCCACCGTTGGATCTTAGTATCAATGAAGATCCATCGTTGGAGGGCTCCCAAAGCATGAAAGTAGAAGGCCCCACCTTGGGATGTGCCAAGGGAGAAGAATTATTGCTGTTTTAATGTTGTTTTAATTTTAATAAGAGTCCCAAGTTGTTTTGGTTTAGTTATGTAATAAAAAGGAGTCCCAATATATGTAGTTTTATTTCAATGCTTTTAGAGGAAAGCCCACAGCTTAAAAGACCACATTGGAATGCGTGCAAGGGGGAACTTGCGCACGTTTTCCCATGCGCAAGTTCTCTCCCATTCGGCCACTTTGTTTATCCTTTTTTGTTTTATTTATTTTGTGTCTTTTGTCTTAAGTGAGAAGTTAGATTTTTAAATCTCAGCCGTTGGTTGATTAGGGCTGAGTTTTCTCTTCTTTAAAGCTGTAACTCCATCATGGAGAAGAGATTATTGATGAATGAAAGAACTCTCTTCTTCCTGAAAGCTTCTCAAGTCTTTTTGAAAGATTTCTGGATCTTCCTCGCCCTAGTTGGGGAGTTTGGCGTGAGGCCAAGTAAATCATCTTCTCTAAGGTATTCTTCCGATAAAGAACAATCAGCCTTTCAGCCCAAGAAACCCTTCAACTCTTCTTCTAAAACCAGCCCAATCTTGGGTAAAGAAGAGAAACAATCTAAACAGTCCCAGATTTGAGATTCGGATGTCATAAACTTCACAACCAAATCTGCAACCTAGAGCATAAGCAAAATAGCCGGTAGAGCTGAACACAAACCATCTTGGACAGATCTGAATAATACTTTTGAAGCCAAAATTTGTACTATTGGTAACCAACTGCTGTATCTCCACATTCAGATTTGAGTTTAAAACTTTCAGATCTGAACATTTGACTGATTTAAAATCCTAAAATGGTTGGTAGTTCCACTTCCTCAAGATCCATCTCCTGATTTGTGGGAAATCATTTGCGGGACCGATTTGCAAGACGAATCAAAATAAATACCTAATGCTGAAATTAATTTTTGGTTGTGCTGGTGCCAATCTTATTTGATTTATTGTGCATATTATTTTGAAATTGATCTATCTGTCTTTGCATATCATCCATTAGTTTTTTAGGTCTTGCATCAAATTGGTATCAAAGCACAGTTTCTCTAGGGATTTGCATCACGCATACATTATATTGCATTGTGTCTCATTGCATATAAATAGTTATTGCATGCCCACTAGGAGTGGTCGGGAACATCAGCCCTTAGTTTACAGAACGGCAGGTCCTTCTCAAACCAAACCCAGTTCTAATCAGTCCGGTACAACCATAGACCAATTGCAAAAGATCGTAGAGAGTTTAGCAACGCAAGTTCAAACCCTATATCAAGGGCAAGCTGAACTAACCAATGGATTTAGGGAACTTGAGCGGTCTATTCAGGAGGATGACAGGAGACGTCATCGACGTCATGAGAGAGATGACCATGAGGTGGACCCCGATGGTGAGTCTAACAATGGATTTGATCACAGGGGTCATGGGAGAGATCAAAATCTTGATGGATGGATTTTGAAGAGTGTTAAGGTTGATGCCCCTACTTTTGATGGTCGGATGGACACACAGGCTTTTTTTTTATTGGCTTTCTGATATGGACCATTACTTTAAATGGTATGAAATGTCAGAAAAAAGGAAAGCTAAGCTGGCCACCATGAAATTAGTAGGTCAAGCCCGGATATTTTGGGTCAGCTTGGAAACTAATGAGCAAAGATCAGGCCTTCCTGCCATTAACACGTGGGAACGAATGAAGGAAAGATTGAAGGATAAATACCTTCCCCAATCTTACCATGAGAGACTCCTTTATCAAAGGAGTACCTTATGCTAGGGTAGTATGATAATTCAAGAATACATCACGAAATTTGAGGAGTTAAATTTGAGTGTGATGTAAAAGAGGAACAGTTGTCACTCCTCTCAAGGTTTAGGACAGGCCTACGATCTGAGATCCGGAGAGAGTTGCTTCACCATAGGATCACATCCCTTACGGACATGTATGAAAAAGCCATGGATTTAGAGCAATATGTGAAACCACAATTTCCTAAAAAGTTAGACTCACGCAATTCTGATTCTCGAGTTCATGGCTTTAGTGCGAAGCCTACTTTTGGGAACCCTTCTTTTCAGAGGGGAACATCTAGTGATTCCTCATGGGAACAAAAAGGCAAAGGTTTTGATGTTGATAAGACAAAAAAAACTCTCTCAAATCAAGTGCCGCAAGTGTCATGGATATGGACATTATGCTGTTACATGCCCCACAAAAAACTTGTTCATATCAAAGGCCCTTGATGATAATGATCCAGATGTAGATAACTATGTTCCTGATTTCATTCCATCCGATGATGAATGTGAGGATCCCGATGATCATGTGTCTTTTCTCCGATTTCTTCCTGCTTACCAAACGGATGAGGAAAAGACACGATCGAGAGTTCATGAGGGTGCCAAAATGTTAATGGTTAGATGTGCCTTAACCCTACAGGAAGATGAAGATTGGCGCCGAACAGCCATCTTCCATACTTACCTAAAGTGTAATGAGCGGAGTTGCAAACTCATAATTGACAGTGACAGCTGTACCAATGCAGTTTCTTCTAGTACTGTCACTCGTTTAGGGTTAAAGGCTGAACCACATCTTAGGCCATATCGTGTCTCGTGGGTAGACTCCACGTCTATTCCAGTCCCCCAAAGATGTTTGGTCCCACTTCAACTGTCCTCTTATAAGGACCAGTTATGGTGTGACGTTGTTCCCATGGATGTGGGCCACATCATTTTGGGAAGACCCTGGTTGTATGATCTTGACGTTACCAATTTTTGTAAATCAAATATTTGTGTCTTCAATTTTGATGGGAGGAAAGTGAAACTTCACCCACTACCTCCTAAAGATAACAATGAGAAAAAGAAGACACTAACCACGGGGTCTAGTGATAAGGTTAAGAACTCTAGTGTAGAACCCAATGAAACAAGTAAGGACCCAAAAGGGAAGAATGCTGTGTCTAAGGTTATTCACATTTTGAGCACCTCCGAATTTGAACGAAAAATCCAGGACACCCTCACAAGTGTCCAAGAGTCTGAAACAACCATGTTTGCTTTAGTGACCAAAGCAATCCCCACTGAAAAGGCTATAGAGGCCCCATGTGAAGTGAACCCTATCTTGAAAGAATTTCAAGATGTCTTCCCTGAGGATTTACCGAATGAGCTTCCACCTTTGCGTGATGTGCAACATGCCATTGACTTGGTCCCTGGATCATCATTTCCAAACTTGCCCCACTATAGGATGAACCTAATGGAACATGCCGAGCTAAAAAAGCAGGTCGAGGACCTTCTTGCTAAAGGGTTTATCCAAGAAAATAAGAGCCCATGCACAGTTCCTGCACTCCTCACACCCAAGAAAGATGGCTCTTGGAGGATGTGTGTGGATAGTCGGGCAATTAATAGAATCACCGTTAAGTATCAGTTTCATATACCAAGACTTGATGATATGCTGGACATGATCGCTGGTGCCAAAATCTTTTCAAAAATTGATCTTAAAAGTGGGTACCACCAAATTCGTATCTGGCCCGGTGATGAGTGGAAAACAGCCTTCAAGACGAAGGATGGTTTGTATGAATGGTTGGTCATGCCCTTTGGCTTGACAAATGCGCCCAGCACATTTATGAGGGTTATGACACAAGTGCTACAACCATTCATAGGCAAGTTTTTGGTGGTCTACTTCGATGACATTCTCATCTATAGTAGCACCAGGGAACAACACATGGACCATTTGATGGAGGTTTGTTTAACTTTAAAGGGGGAAAAATTGTTCGCAAACCTTAAGAAATGTGTTTTCTTGTCTTCACAAGTTGTCTTCTTAGGGTTTGTCATTTCTGCAGACGAGATGTCTCCCGATCCCGAGAAAGTCAAGGCCATTGTAGAATGGCATGAACCGCGAAACATTCATGAGGTGCACAGTTTCCATGGTCTTACTACCTTCTACAAGTGGTTCATTCGAAACTTCAGTTTAGTAATGGCTCCAATTACTGACTGCATGAAGAAGGGTGAATTTGCTTGGAGTTCTGCAGCCACCAAAGCTTTTCTAGAAATCAAGAAGAAGATGACGGAAGCTCCAGTTATGCCATTTCCTGATTTTTCTAGGGCTTTTGAGGTGGCATGCGACGCATCTGGTGTCGGCATTGGAGGAGTCCTTAATCAAGAAGGGCACCCTGTCGCCTACTTCAGCGAGAAGCTGAATACGGATCGACAGAAATACTCCACTTATGAAAAGGAATTCTATGCGGTAGTGCAAGCATTAAAACACTGGAGACATTATTTACTACCGAATGAATTCGTTCTATACTCAGACCATGAGGCTCTGAAGTACATACAATCCCAGGCTAAGCTGAGATCCAAGCATAGCGGTGGATCGAAACATTACAAGAATTTTCATTTGTTCTTAAACATAAGCCAGGGGTTGAGAACAAGGCTGCCGACGCCTTAAGTCGCAAGGTTGCATTGCTTCATACCACACTACAACAGTTTTTATCATTGCCGGTGCAAAATTTGCGCCGGTAAAAGAAAAAAAACGCCGGCAAAATACATTTCCGGCGATATCTTATGCGCCGGCATTACGCCTGGGAAAATTCGCCTGGGTTTCCATTTACCGGCGATAAAATGCAAACGCCGGTAAATCATATTGACTGCCGGCGAGAAGGGATAACTTTTGCCGGCGTTTTTTAACGCCGGTAAAAATTTTTAAATTTACCGGAAAAAATTTTCTAACTTCATTTACTGGCGTTTTTTAGCGCCGGCAATAACTATTATTTTTTTAATTTTAATTGTTTTTTAAGGCTCTTCACCGGCGATTTATAACGCCGGTTAAAACTTTAAAAAAATTTACGGGAAAAAATTTATCAAATTAATTTACCGGCGTTTTTTTATCGCCGGTAATAACTATTATTTTTGTTATTTAATTGCTTTTAAAGGTTTTTTACCGGCGATTTTGTTCACTAGAAATACTTAAAATTGCGCCGGCAAAAATAATAATATCATCTTTTCTATTTTTTTTATTTTTAACTTTCTATCCCTGTTGATATATAATTAATTTGTTACATTTGCCAGCCCCTCTCATTCCATTATTCAGTACCAGATCTATTACACACCTTATTTCCTTTTTCAATCCAAAACCACCAAAAAATAAAACAAGAAAATTCATTCCACTTCATATTAATATTCAAACATCCTTTCAACAATATTCAAATACCATTTCAACAATATTGGAAGCACTTTACCATTACAAATATAAAACCCATGATAACAATCTATTCTATCCAACATTCAAATACCAATGAAAATTTACATATTCATATAATCATGTCATTGTTGTAACATTGCTTAGAACAACCACTTGCATCCCATTTCAATACACAAAAGTCTGTTACTCTTCATATATATATACTTGTCCTTCATGTGTGCTGCATCTTAGCTCCATGGAGTCTTTCTTCATTTTTTACTCAATCTGTATGAGAAAAAGAACATAAAATGAGCTGGGTAGTTTGACTATAAATTCAAATAAAACATGCATCATGACTGGTCCATGGGACTGATAATTCAAAAGTATGGCAATTTCATTAATTCAAAAATGTTCTAAAAAGATTTCAACAGTCATATACATGTACATATCCATATCCATATCCAGGTTATCCAAAAGCACAACATCATATTTATGATCCGTCATTTGGGTGAAGGATTCAAACTAGAGAGATTCTCAGATGGAGTTTCAAATGCATTGAAGAATCAGGTCATTTTCAGTCCATTTGGGTGAGGTCCAAGGATCTATGTTGGGCAAAACTTTGCCATGATAGAGGCTAAAATGGCCTTGCCCATGACTGTACAACACTTATCATTTGAGCTATCGCGAAGCTATGCACATGCTCCATACAATTTCATTACACTTCAACCTGAACAAGGTGCTCAAATAATCTAAAGAAAACTGAGATATTCTCAGAATCATGTAAAGTTCTAATCGGTATAATGACATTCCAAAAACAAAAAATAAGAATGAAGTCATCGTGGAAGAAAAGCAAGGGAAGAGTGTGATCGAGCTGCATGCTTATGTGCCTAGGATCTCAGCGAATCCTAGTCCCGATCCAGTTTATCCCCACCATGGACAAGCTGAAAATATCTTGTCTGTTCGTACCATTTAGATCATCGGATTTAGAACTTGGTTGTGTTGCATTCTGCTTTACATGTAAACTTAATTGCTTTGAACTAAGATTTACTTCAACAGTACTTCTGATTATCCAAATGTGTGGACCTTCATTTGTGTAAATTTACTTGTTCGCAAAGATGCGCATAAAACCAAGTCTAAACCAAGCACTCTTCTATTGCAGGTTGTGGTCTGGCCAGTCAATAAAGAGCTCATAAATTAGCTATTAAATTACTGAGCAATTTTGCTCATAAAGAGCAAAATTACTTAAAAAGCAACAAAAGAGCAAAACCAAGCCTCAGGGAAGAATAGGTAAGCAATAGTTACTGGCTGGCCTCAAGGCGTAAGCAATTTTGCTCATAAAGAGCAAAACCAAGCCTTAGGGAAGAATAGGTTGTGGTCTTTATTACTGAGCTCATAAAGAGCTCATAAATTACTTACGCCTGAGTTTGAGTAGGGGCTGAAGCTTGTCTGTGGCCAAATGGTACAGCTGAGCTCTGCCCTGTGTTTTTCTCCTTCCATATCTTGTAACTGACAGAGGGCAGAGAGAACACAAATTTTGGTTCCTTTGAGGGAACCAAAACCTCCAATGTAATACAAGTTTTTGGTAAAGGAATAACTGACTATTTTATTAATGAGAAACTCTTTTAAATAAAATAAATCGGGAACAGATCAAACAATCCTAGAGCAATTCAAACTGAACCGAAGCTAGAGAGAACTTCTCAATAGAAAGCTAAGAAAACAGAGTGAAAACAGCAATGACTATCCTAGTAACTTGGTAGCCAACAGATGCTGATTGTGACATCTCCTCCTCCCTTAAAATCTTGCTGATCCTCAAGAGTGATATCAGGAAATTGCACCTTAATTAACTCCTGATCCTCCCAAGTGGCAT
The DNA here is from genome assembly GCA_037013555.1 of Sextonia rubra. Taxonomy (NCBI): domain Eukaryota; kingdom Viridiplantae; phylum Streptophyta; class Magnoliopsida; order Laurales; family Lauraceae; genus Sextonia; species Sextonia rubra. The sequence goes on from JASUAD010000001.1 coordinate 133,694,640, forward strand.
TTGCTGGGGACAATCCCTGCTAATGAATCAGAACCTCATGTGCTTTCATTTGAATCTGGCGATCAAGAACAGCTTGTGGTTCTGGAATCAAAAAAGATCTTGAATTCTTTTGATTTTTGTTTGCCATAGTGAATGAGGAAGAGCAAGGAGATCTACAGAAAGAGCCATAGCTACTATCCCTGCCCCCTAGGACTTGCAAATCCCCAAAATAATTTTGGCCAGTGCTTTTCCACCCTATATCATCAGAAATTTGCTGACCCAGCAGTGACGTTACAGTTGTCTCTGGAGAATTCTTTCTCCGCACACTGCATAGATGTTATCCCACAGTTCCTCTAGAGCCAGCAACTCATCAGTGCAAGTATGGCCATATTTCAGCAATAGAGATCATTCATCTGGAAGGACAAAGTGGATTATAAATGGAAAAATGTTTCCAGTGAGCTGTTTGCCTTTTTACAATTCTGCTTCTCCTTATGTTTGGTTCTAACTCTTCCATTTGTTTTAAGACCATTTTCCTTAACAAGATTTACATATGATGGTTCCCGCTTCAACAATTTCCAGATTCTGAACCACCGATCAGAAAACGGTGGGCTAGGCTGGCAGAGTCAGAAAATGGGTAAAACTGTTTCCCTTCTTTCTGGTTTTTCTTTGTCCAGTTCAGGTAACTATTTCCCTTCTTTTGTTTAAGGTACAGATGGTGCATTAGATGATGAGATCTAAGCCCTCATCAGCTGGACGGCTGGACCTTTATTCCTAAGTTAAAATGGACCTTTATTCCTAAGTTAAATTCCTATGAATCATTATTGTTTCAAGAAGCAGAATATACTTAGTAATGTTTCATATTTTTTTGCCCATGAGCATGTTTCATCTTTCACAACTACAAGGCTAAAAGGCCATAGGAGTCTAAGGACTAAGGACAATGCTTGGCTTGAAGAGAGAAGTTCGAAAACCAAAGAATAAGGAGGTTGAGACAACAACTGATTCCTTACCAACGACTCTCTCGCAATGCTTTGCAACCATAAGGGCAATTTTTTGTAAGTGAGACGTTTAAGTAGTGTGTAGTGAGTGAATACCCCAGTATAAAAGTGTAGTTTGTGCCTCTTGTGAATTGAGGTGGAACAACTTGAGATGGTGGAACAACTTTATAATTGAAGAACATACCTAGAGAAGGTGCATCCTGAGCTCCACTAGAGACGCCCTCCCGACCAACGGCGATACCCAGATCTATGCCTGCATGATCTGCTAACCGAAGGACTAAGCCCTCAAGAAAACTAGTTTTCTTAATGTGCTCTTCTAACTCCTCCCTCAAAACATGCACCTCAGAATCACGGCCCGTTCGAGTATGGGCTGAAGCAAAAGCAGACTTCGTGCGAATGCCAAAACCCTTCAGATATCCAGACCTCTTGCCAAGAACCTCAACGGATATTTGTTCCTCGCTCATCGGAGATGTAATCGAGGGTTGAGACTGTTCAGCTGTCACTCGTACCAATTCCTCCTGCGATATTTTTAAAGAAGTAAGAATCAAATAAAGTGAGTTGAACAAATGTATAAAAGTTTATTTGTATCGATTTATCAAATAAGACTTAGGCATATGTACATATGTCTTCTGAGCCTCCTCATTTATCCACTTATTACTCCCATGCATATAGTGGGTGTCGTGGTAGAAATCCGGAAAAGGCTGTGCCTGTCCACCATTCTGTGCTCTCTGTTATGACATTAGATATTTCATTAATATAAGAAATTAAAATTTCATGACTTAGTCAAATAGGAAAAATTCCTAAACCCGCACTTACAATGATTGAATGACATGCTGGGAAGCATCTAGAGCCACTCGTATGATTCCATGGCATCTTCGAACGGCTATTTCTTGCTTTCCTTGACTTCTCCTACAAAGATTAAAAAGAATAATATATTGCCTAAACACATCTTAACTAATACAATGAACTTGATACAAAACCTTTAAAAGTTACCTTCCACTCCTCAGTCTCCCACAAATTGTCGATCATCCAGGCCCAGTCATCTGCCTTACAAGGTGTTAGTGGGTGGCTCTTTGGATTGGGCACTCCCGCCTCCACAAGAGACAAATAGTGGGTATGTAAGTCATTCTTCCAGTCCCTATACAATTTTTGGCACTTCGCATCAATGGCAGCCTTGATGATCGGATCGTTCGTATAGTCCCCGAACTCAAACATTTGCTTCAATTGCAAACAAAAACAAGTTATGTGAGTCAACAATTAAATTAAAATGAGTCCAATTGAATCTGCATTAGGTTACTTTCAATGAAATTACCTGAACTCTCTTTACCACTAACTTCTTGATCGCCTCAGGAACATACTTCCAGCCTTCTTTCCGAACTGGTGCCTCATCTCGAATCGCTGCACCTAGAAGGTTCGCCAAAGTAGTGGCAAATTCGCCCTCTGGCGCATTGCTTGAAGTTGGGATCGAAACTGGGATGGCATGGCCAAGTTGCCTCCTCAGCTTTGCTACCTTCACCCCACGTGTCCTACCCCGTACATGGCTCGAGCCCTCAATTGAGGCTGAAGCTGTCATGGCCACAATATGAATTGAGTTACTAAGCATATCACATTAAAAGAAGGTAGGCCTTTATACTTAAATATTTATATATTTCTCACCAACACTACTGCCAACCGTATGTGGACTTAAAACTTGGTCAGGTTGGCCAGATGAATTGGCAACTTGTGTAGGATCCATCAGTCTCGCATGGGTTGCTAACGAAGGTGGCATACTACCCACATGAGAAGACCGTGTGACTGGAGGCTGTGCTAGTGTAGCCTGGGCTACCCCCTCAGGTATGCTTTCTGCACGAGGAGTTTGTATGACTGGAGGCTGTACCAGTGTAGCCTGGGCCAGTACAGCTGCTGGAGGCTGTACCAGTGTAGCCTGGGCCAGTGCAGCTGCTACAACATGAGCATGTCTACTTCGCTTCCCTCGATTCATATGAGTAACCTGTCATAATAAAACAATGAATTATTAGTACATAAATGCTCACTTAAAGTGAAAGAAAGATGTTTGCAACTAGTATGGCTTGCATATCAGAAATCAATAATTGAAAATAACTTGATTTAGACACATATATTACCATATTCGCCTGAGACCCAAAAGAGTCATCATCCTCGTCATCACATGTATCTTCATCCGAGTAGACCAACCCTACATCACCCTGTGGTGGTATATACTCCTCGTCATTATCATCTTCACCGGATTTTCTATTTCCCTCCCCATTTTTCCACTTGCTCGTTTGACCCATTCCAAAAATTGTACTAGCCATGTGCTTCACCCCCAGAGCACGACATCTTGCGTCGTTATCTATGATGTTCTTATTTCTCACCTTCTCGTATTCTGTCAACTTTGCCTGCTTGGCCACCCAGCCGGGCTTGACAAACATTTTACCTCCCTTGTGCATTCTTGACAACTATATTTGACATACAAGAAAAATAAAGAAAACAAAATAAAATGAAATGAAATATATATAGTGAGCCATGATATGTAAACCAACAACTTTACTAATTAAGAACACTTGTCCATACACAAATTAGAAAACAAACACTACACATCATAGTCTATATCTGGATCAAACCGGCTATGCAAATCATTTTCATCATCATCTATATACTCTGCCATAGTTTCATCATCATCGTCGCTATGCTCCTCCATCGGCTCATCACCATTAACTATCTCTGGCAGAATATCATCCCTACAGTAATGAACATCACTATCTTCAACATAGATTGGGACAGCATCAGTGGTTTCATGTTACTGAAAGGCCTCATCAGGGACATCATCCAAATCCGCTACATCCCACACCCCCCGATGCTTGACTCGTTCTACAACTCTCCAGTTGTTGCCTCTGATGGTATCACTAACATAAAAAACTTGATTCGCTTGACTTGGTAGGACAAATGGATCATCTTTATACCACCGACCCCGTACATCAATGCTTGTCACGTGTTGATCAATATGTATTTTGTTTTTGGTACCAGTGTTGTACCATTCACACTGAAATAGAACCACTTTACCCCCATGCATGTATGTTAATTCCCAGACTTTGCACAAGTACCCATAGAAGTCAATTGTCTTTCCTTTATGCTCCCCTGCCACCACCAAACCACTATTTTGGCACTTACGCCGGTTCTCGCGATCTCTAGTATGGAATCGAACACCATTGGATATGCACCCTGAATATAGATAAACTATCGAACTAGGGCCATTTGCTAACGACCACATTTCATCAGTTGCTTCTGGTGACCCTAGATTTCGCAATTCATTCATCAACACGAAAAACATACAGCAAATTTGTCAAGTTAAAGTCAATTGAAGCCAAGTTAGATAATGTTCATCTTGTTACTAAGGAATCATATATCTTACGCGTTGCTTAAACCATTTGGAAATGTGTCTCGCTGTATTTGATTGATGTTATGCCCTCTTGGATTTTGTATTGTATTCCTGTGTTCCCTATTTAAGGAAAAGCAATTCATGAGCATATAAAAGTAGAGGAAGAATCAACAAGTTCATAATTTATGTACAAATTTGTATAAACCAAACCACTTACTCAAGATACGGCTCTAACTCGGGACTATTATGCAATACAAACCAATGAGCCATATTGCGTTCATTCTGAGAAGGATCTGGTGCCCTTGTAATCGGTGCAAAGGGACGGACAATTTGCGTGAAGATCTCCATCCCAGGACGACGCATGCCACCATCATCATTTCGTTCGTTTTGATCAAAACCTTTTAGGTACAGTGAGCAGAAAGTCAAACACTCTTTAACAATATATGCCTCCGCGATCGAACCTTCGGGTCGTGCTCTGTTGGTAACATAACCTTTTAAAGTCCCGAGAAACCTTCAAACAAGGAAAAATTAGTATTAAAGTTACTTATGTAAAACAGTCACACTACCACATGAGCAACGCTTCATGGGATGGTAATAGTTACCTTTCGATGGGGTACATCCACCGATATTGCACCGGTCCAGCAAGCATGGCCTCACGTGGCAAGTGAATAGCCAGATGGACCATTACATCGAAGAATGCAGGAGGAAATATCCTCTCGAGCTTGCAAAGTATAAGCACTCCTCGTTCCTCCAATTTTTCTAAATCGCTCTGCTTCAATGTTTTCGAGCATAGGTCCTGGAAAAAACTGCCCAACTCAAATAGAGTTATACTTAACTCCTTGTTTACATAACCACGCAGGCCAATTGGAAGAAGACGCTGAAGGAGGATATGATAGTCGTGACTTTTCATACCCGATAACTTGCCATTTTTAGAGGTCACACACCTCGAAAGGTTCGCTGCATAGCCATCCAGGTACTTGATCGATTTCAAGAATTCGTAAAAACCCTCCCTTTGTTTCGAGTCTAATGTGTAGAATGCTTGGGGTTTCACATGGGTTCCTTTTTCATTCCTTTGCAGATGCAATTCTGGCCTGATGCCCATTTCTTCTAAATCCTCATGTGCTTTGTCTGTGTCCTTGTTCTTTTTATCTATGCCCAACACTGTCCCAACAACATTTTCACAAATGTTCTTTTCTATGTGCATGACATCAAGGTTATGCCTGAGGTTTAGGTTTTTCCAGTACGGTAGCTCATACAGGATGCTTTTCTTTGTCCAATTCAACAATGCAGGCTCACGAGGTCTTTTCCTGTTGGTGGGGCCCTTCCCGAATATACTTTCCGGTAGTCGATCTAACTGATCTAGTACCTTTTGCACCGGTAACTCCAAGGATTTCATGTTATTTTCTGGCTGACTGTTGAACTTCTTGCTTTTTCTCCATTGATGGTTCTTAGGCAAGTAAGTTCGATGTCCCACCCAACCAATCTTACTTTTTAGCCTAAGTGATAATGAATCTTCGTTGCAAGTGGGACAAGCTTTATAACCTTTTGTGCTCCAACCAGATAAGCTACCATATGCGGGAAAGTCATTTATGGTCCACATCACAGCTGCATGCATCCGGAAGGTCTGTTTACTGTGAGCATCGTAAGTCGGGACACCATTCTCCCATAACTCCTTCAACTCGTCAACCAAGGGCCTCAGGTACACATCGATCTCCTTCTCAGGTGCCCGTGGTCCTGGAATAAGTAAAGACATCATGAAAAATGGATCCTTCATGCACATCCTGGGTGGAAGGTTATAAGGCGTAAGTATGACAGGCCACATGCTGTAAGAAGTGCTCATGTTGCCAAATGGGTTGAACCCATCAGTGGCTAGTCCTAACCTCACATTGCGGATCTCTCGAGCAAACTCTGGAAATTTCAAATCAAATTCCTTCCATTCTTTATAGTCGGCTGGATGCCTACCCAGGTTGCCATCCATGCGATTCTCATGGTACCATCTCATCTCTTTAGCCGTTATCCTAGACATGTATAATCTCCGCAACCTCGGTGTCAAGGGGAAGTAACGCAGTATCTTATGAGCGATCTGCTTACCCTTGCCATCATTGACCTTATACCTAGGTTCCCCACATTCCGGACACTTCTCCAAGTGAGAATTCTCCTTCCAAAACAATATGCAATCATTATAGCATGCGTCAATGTGCTCATACCATAAGCCCAAGTCACGCAATATCTTCTTTGCCTCATAATTGGAAGCCGGAACCACATTACCTTCTGGTAGGGTGTCTTTCAATATCTCCAAGACCTTGTCGAATGACTTGTTGCTCCACTTGTGTTTTACCTTCACATCTAGCATCTTAATGACAAACGCTAACAGGGTTTCAGAATCTTTACAACCTGGGTACAAACTACACTGAGAAGCTTCTAGCATAATTTCAAAGTTCCGCATGTCATCCATCCCTAAGGTATCATCCACCATGTAAGTCCCCCTTGCATGGTCCACTAGCATCTCACCATATCCATCCAGATCTTCATTAGATTCATCCTCGCTATTAGCCAATTCATCGGATTGTGCAAGTTCCCCATGGTGTAACCAGGTGTCGTAGGATACCAGCATCCCACGTCGGAGCAGATGTTCTCTCACAATCTCATAGTCATGTTTATAATTGTTGCAACAGTTGTTACACGGGCACTTTATCACTCTACTTCCACCCGAATTTACCTTTGCGAATTCAATAAAAGAATTCACCCCGTCCATATACGGCTGACTGAATCTATTCTGATACAGTAACGTCCAACTCTTGTCCATATCTGTTCATATATGCAAGGAGATAGTTAACTCAAATTCAATAAAAGATGTCATTAAGAAACTTAATAGAATTTAAAAAAAATATTGTGATAAGTTAGCAATTATAATTGATTTGGAAGTACTCCTTATCCTTAATATGATTTTATAATACTTCCTTATTTGTACCTTTATATTTGCTCCTCACTCTTATTCCCAAGCTACCATGTGTGATTGTTGACATAAGCCATGAATGAAAAACTAAAAGTATTTGCTGAAATTCAAACTTAAGAAGTTCCAAGCACCAATAGTTACTACCTGGTGTCTTTTGTTAAAGGAGTATCCTCGTTTGGTTTCTGCAATTTATTTTTAACTTATTTTTCAAGGAATTGCAGTTTCTCCTAATTCTAAATCTTAGACAAGCAGTCACTACCACATGTGGCTTTAAGATGCATGGGATGTGGTTTCAATGATGACATCACCATGCCTATAATAGACTATATTCGTATATATAGTTAATTTCCTGTAAAAAGAGTTCCTGTAAAAGGAAAAATCTTTAGAAAATATCTTAAAAATGGGAAATGATGTCCTACAATTGTAGGATTAAATGATTCGGCCATAGAAAATATGCCCTAAGAAATTAAAATTTTGGTATAGATCCATGGATCTATACTTTACATTAACCATGGATCCCATAGATCTTGTAACAATGGCTACCATGAAATGATTGAAGCAAGAAATGTAAGTTTTAGAGAGGAGCATACCTTAAAGAGGGAAAAAAAATTAATTCTCCAAAAGCTATTTTCGAATGAATAGGAACCTTGATCTATCAATCCTTTGGTCTAGCATCAAAATTTCACTAATCTTAAAAAGTGACTCCAATTCTTCTCTAACAAACTCCCATGCCCTCTCCAAACAAAGAAATGGGGAAAGAGACTCCCATTAGAGTGTCCAAATTTCAGCAATGAACCCTGTCCAAGCTGGCCTAAGTATGTCTCACCTGAAGGAATTGAAGCTCAACTTTTGCGAATCAAGATATTCCCCTTTCTGATCTATAAATGCTTCTGTCCACTGTTTGCTAAAAGCCTAAAACCATGATTTGTTACTCTACATTGTAAAATGGTTGTCATGCTAATATGGTGATAATTTCAAATCAGACATCAGAAATCAGTGGTTTCAAGAAACCTACAGAAATGGTTTCAAGAAATCAAAAATTTCAAGAAAAGAAGACGATTGAAGAGTGGAGCAGAACTAATTTCAAGGATGAAACAGCAGCAGTATAAATAGGTTAACTCACCAGATCATTTACACATACATGAATGTATGTATACAAGTAAAGAAGCACCCCAAGCATTATAAAGAGGTTTAGTTGCTTGGATCGAAGAAACAACCGATCCAAGAGTCTGGTATGGAGGATTGACAAAATTCCTTTAAGCATCATGACTAACAGAGCTTCTGTCAGTGAAGTTTTATAATTAATTGGAACATGAAGGGGTTTAGTTCCTTTCTACAAAACCCTGTAGATAGGGGTACCATTAACCATGTGCACCCAAATCCACTCGACTGCAACTCCATCTGTCCTGCATAATACCCATTGCCACCAAAAGATATGTTGGACATCATGGCTCCTTTCATAACTTCCTGAACAACCCTTGCCCTTTTGGTGCAGGAACCTCTCTTTGTACTATAAGCATTTCAATATAATTCCAAGACTAGATGAAATCAGGATGTTTTCTTATTAAGAAGAGCTCCCTTCCAACACCCACCTGCAACGCCCACAATTCATGGGTTCAAGGGGCATTGAAGATAGAGGGTGCCTGCCCCAAGTAGCACTTCGGTCATCAGATTATCCCACCAATTTTAAAGCCTCAAAATGTAAATAGGCCTCTAAGTACTCTTCTTTTTTTGGTTGAATCAGAGTGAAATTGGGAATTGAGCACCAACTCATGGAGTCAAGGAATTGCGAATGGCTTCAATGTCTGTCCCACAATACAGAAAAGAGAGGGGCAGCAAAAGGGCATAAATAAAAAAAATCATAGCAACCATCAGAAACCCCAAAGTAATTTTGCGTTAACGAGTTGATTCTACCTTCTTATTTCTGATTTTCTCTTGCAGTGACCATCAGAAACCAACCCTCACAACCAGAAACCCCAAAGTACAAAGGCCGGAATCAACCCAGATACGATTCCAAAGGGCCAAAATGGGTTTTGCCTTTTGGGACTTTGAGGTGGAAGCGGACATGGCAACCAAGAATCAAGAAACAGGATATATAACAGAATCAAGAAGCAGCAGCAGTATAAATTTCAAGCAGGGTTTGGGTACCTTCACCGCCTGCAGCAGCAGCGCCTGGAGCAACAGGGGAGCAGTGTGCGTGGAGCAGGTTTTGGGGCAGCAGGGGAGCAGTGTGCAGCAGCAGCTGCAGCGCTGGAGCAGTGCTTGGGGATTTCACGAGCAGCAGGAGACCAGTCTGCGTTTGAGGGCAGCAGCTAGCAGTGTGGGTTTTCTGGAAAAAAGCGGGGAGCAGTGTGTGTTTTGGGGGGGAACCAGGGGTTTGGGTTTTATATCATGTAAAAAAAAGGCGCGAAGATGAAAATGAGTAATTTTGCCGGCGATATAAATAATACGCCGGTAAAAATAATCCCTTCCCCGGCGAAAAAAATTATTCGCCGGTAAAAATGCAACCTTTTCCGGTGAAAAAAATTATTCGCCGGGGAAACTCACACTTTCGCCGGCGTTTTATTGCGCCGCGAAAGAACCCACTATTCCCGGGGGAGCTAAGTTTTTTCGTCGGAAAAGGTTATCTTTTCCCGGCGTTTAAATTTTTTGCCGGGAAAAACTGCCGGAAAAGATGCAATTTCTTGTAGTGCCATGAGTGTTAGTGTCATTAGCTTTGAGCGTTTACCGGAAGCATACATTACCTGTCTTGATTTTGACGATCTTCATAAAATGCTTTCGGATAATCCTTTGCACAATGCACAAGGATTTTTGCTCAAGGATGGTTTCCTTTTCAAAGGAAACAAGTTGTGCATTCCCCGGACTTCACTTCGTGACTTTCTCGTTTGGGAACTGCACGCGGGAGGAATCGCAGGCCATTTTGGTCGCGATAAAACCATTGCCCTTGTGGAGGATCGATTTTATTGGCCCTCTCTTAAACGAGATGTTGCCAAGATTATTGAGCAATGTAGAACCTGCCAACTTGAGAAACAACGCAAGCAAAATACGGGGTTGTATACTCCGTTGCCGGTGCCACATGCACCATGGCAGGATATTAGTATGGATTTCGTGTTGGGTCTTCCGAACACTCTTCGTAAGCACGATTCCATATTAGTTGTTGTGGACCATTTTTCTAAGATGGCCTACTTCATACCCTGTGCGAAAACCTCTGATGCGTCTCATGTAGCACGCCTATTCTTTAATGAGGTTGTTCAACTTCATGGGCTTCCCTCTACCATTGTGTTTGACCAAGATGTGAAATTCACGAGCTACTTTTGGAAGACATTTTGGATGATCATGGGCGCTAAGCTCCGTTTTTCGTATGCATATGATCCTCAGACCGATGGTTAAACTAAGGTTGTCAACCGGAGCTTAGGAAATCTTCTTCGGTGTTTAGTGGGTGAACATGTCAAAACATGGGATGTAATGTTACCGACTGCTAAGTTTGCCTATAATAGTTCGGTTAATAGGTCCATTGGCATGAGTCCATTTCAGGTTGTGTTAGGTTATAAACCTAGATTGCCCATATATCTCATTCCTGTTAATTCACTATATAGACCATCTGCATCAGCTGAGTCATTTGCACAGCATATCCATGCATTGCACGAAGAGATCAAACGTCGGATTAATATGCACAATGTTTCTTATAAAAAGGCTGCTAATGCACATCATCGCCATGTTGAGTTCAGCATAGGGGATTTTGTTATGGTCCGTATGCGGCCCGAACAGTTTCCTTCGGGGATTGCTAAAAAATTACAAGCCCGCAGTGCTGGACCTTTCAAGGTTGTCAGGAGATTGGGTCCCAATGCATATGTTTTAGAATTGCCACTTGACTAGGGGATCAGTCCAATATTTAATGTGGAAGACCTTGTTCTTTGCCATGATCCCATTATTCCATCCCACTCTTCCCACACTTCTGTGCCAGTCATTCAATCAACCCATGACCCATAAGTCTCCATTGACATTAACCCATATGACTCAGCCCAGTTTGAGCAGACTTTTCCCACTCCTCCTACACCTGTTCCTAACCAAATGAAAGACGTTGTAGAGGATATACTTGATGATACCTTGGTCTCTACCAGACACGGGGGATATCAGAAATATCTAGTCAAGTGGAAGGATCGACCAGATTCCGATTGCACGTGGATCACTTGCGCCGACCTACAGCGTCTCAATCCTGATCTTTTGGAGCGGTACGACAGCTTTATTTTGCCAATGGCGAACTCTTCGCAGCCCCGGGGAAATGATGGGGGCATCAAACCAAGAAGGAAAGTGTGTAGCATGACCTCAATTTGGATGGATTATCCTTTTATGGGGTTAATTCATCTTGGATTACAAGATCCACCGTTAGATCTTAGTATCGATGAGATCGATGGAGATCCATCGTTTGAGGGCTCCCAAAGCATGCAAGTAGAAGGCCCCACCTTGGGATGTGCCAAGGGAGAAGAATTATTGCTGTTTTAATGTTGTTTTAATTTTAATAAGGGTCTCAAGTTGTTTTAGTTAAGTATTGTAATAAAAAGGGGTCCCAATATATGTAGTTTTATTTCAATGCTTTTAGAGGAGGGCCCACAACTTAAAAGACCACATTGGAATGTGTGCAAGGGGGAACTTGTGCACATTTTCCCATGCACAAGTTCTCTCCCATTCGGCCACTTTGTTTTTCCTTTTTTGTTTTATTTATTTTGTGTCTTTTGCCTCAAGTGAGAAGTTAGATCTTTAAATCTCAGCCGTTGGTTAATTAGGGCTGAGTTTTCTCTTCTTTAAAGCTATAACTCCATCATGGAGAAGACATTATTGATGAATGAAAGAACTCTCTTCTTCTTGAAAGCTTCTCAAGTCTTCTTGAAAGATTTCTGGATCTTCCTCGCCCTAGTTGGGGAGTTTGGCGTGAGGCCAAGTAAATCATCTTCTCTAAGGTATTCTTCCTCCTTCTTTCCTTTTGATAAAGAACAATCAGCCTTTCAGCCCAAGAAACCCTTCAACTCTTCTTTTAAAACCAGCCCAATCTTGGGTTAAGAAGTGAAACAATCTAAACAGTCCCAGATCTGAGATTCGGATGTCATAAACTTCACAACCAAATCTGAAACCTAGAGCATACAGCCAAACAGCCTGTAGATCTGAACACAAACCATCTTGGACAGATCTGAATAATAATTTTGAAGCCAAAATCTGTCCTATTGGCAACCAACTGCTGTATCTCCACATTCAGATTTGAATTTAAAATTTTCAGATCTGAACATTTGATTGATTTAAAATCCCTAGAATGGTTGGTAGTTCCACTTCCTCAAGATCTATCTCCTAATTTGTGGGAAATCATTTGAGGGACCGATTTGCAAGACGAATCAAAATAAATACCTAATGGTGAAATTAATTTTTGCTTGTGCTGGTGCTAATCTTATTTGATTTATTGTGCATATTATTTTGAAATTGATCTCTCTCTCTTTGCATATCATCCATTAGTTTTTTAGGTCCTGCATCAATTATGCAATGTTTTCTTTTCCTCAGGCAACTGAACTAAGTCCCATGTCTGATTTGACAATATAGATTGCATTTCATCTTCCATGGCTTGCTCGTACTTAGCCCAAATATCAACCTGCATTGCCTCTTCATAACATTCTGGCTCACCACCATCAGTTAACAACAAGTAATACATTGAAGGTGAATAACGCTTTGTAGGCTTAGGAATCCTAGATGACCTTCTCACCAGTGTAGGTGTATGTGATTCCACCTGTGGGTTTACATTTTCATGTATTTCAGGTGCATCATTTCAGGAATGTCCTCTACATCTAGGTACTCTGTATTATCCTTTTGCACATTATCATTATCCTTATGCAAGACTTTCTCATTGAATACAATATTTCTACTTCTGATGATTTTTCTATTTTCTTCATCCCAGAAGCGATAACTGAATTCATCAGAACCATATCCAATGAAAGTGCATTTCCTAGACTTAGGATCTAACTTATCCCTTTTTTCAGCATCAATATGAATATAAGAGATACAACCAAATACTTTTAAGTGTGAAAAATTTACCTCTTTTCCACTCCAAGCTTCCTCTGGCAATCCACCATCCAAAGGTACTGATGGCCCACGATTGATCAAGTATGCAGCAGTGCTCACTGCTTCTGCCCAAAACTGCTTTGGAAATCCAGCATGCAGTCTCATGCTTCTAGTATGCTCTACAATGGTCCTGTTCATATGCTCTGCCACACCATTTTGTTGTGGTGTGTTAGGAATGATCTTTTCTCACTTTATCCCATTTGTGGAGCAATACTCCTCAAATTCTTTGCTGCAATACTCTCCCCTATTATCAGACCTCAGGCATTTCAATTTCACACCTGTTTCATTTTCAACCAAAGCTCTCCACTTTTTGAAAATACAAACACGTCAGACTTGTGTTTCATAGGACAAATCCATAATTTTCTAGTAGCATCATCAATGAATGTAACAAAGTAAGAAGATCCACCAAGAGAAGATACCTGTGTTAGTCCCCACACATCCGTGTGAACCAGTTCCAACCTTTCTGATTTTGGTTACCTCCCTACTTTTGAGAAAGTGACTTTCTTCTGCTTTCTGAAAATACAATCTTCACAGAACTCTAAGTCCAAAGACTTGAGATCTTGTAGCTTACCTTTTGAGTGAAGGATTTTCATCCCTTTCTCACTCATGTGTCCGAGTCTACAGTGCCATGTGTTTGTGTCTGTGCCTTTGTCTGCACCTGCAATGGAATTAGTACTGTTATGAGACAAGTACAGAGTACCTTCTTTCTTACCGCGAGCAACAACCATACTCCCTTTTGTTACCTTCCATGAGTCACCTCCAAAGGTTGTGACATAACCAGAGCTTGCAAGCTGACCAATAGATATGAGGTTTCTTCTAAGGCTCGGTACATGCCTGACATCATTCAATTGCCATGTGCCTCCATTTGGCAATTTGATCTGAACATCTTGTTTGCCAATTATATCATAAGGTTCCTCATCACTGAGATAAACTTTTCCAAAGTCACCTTTTACATAATTTTGGAGATATTCTTTGTGTGCAGTGGCATGAAAGGACGCACCAGAATCTACAACCCAAGATTCAAATTTATAATCAAAGGAAAAAATTAAAGCATCATGAACAGTATCACCTGCAACATTTGCAGAAGTATCACTATCATTGTCATTGTTACCGTTCCTTTGCTTATTTTTCTTTAGGGCTCTGCAATCCTTTTTTACGTGTCCCTTTTTGCCACAATTCCAGCATGTGATCTTGCCTTTTGAGGATCTTAACTTGCTTATCGATTTAGATCTTCCACGACTCTGACTTCTTTCAGTTTTCCTTTCTCTGTTTTCCACATTCAATGCACTTCCTGATGATTCATCTGAGGATTTCCTGCGAAGTTCTTCATCGATGATAGCACTCATAACATCATCAAATTTCAGTTTACTTGATCCCGATGAATTACTCAGTGAAGTAACCATACCACTCCAACTGTCTCGTAAAGAAGATAACAATAATAATGCCCAAATCTCATCATCAAAATGTACTTTTACCGATGACAATTGGCTCATGACTGTGCTGAACTCATTTATGTGTTCAGTGACAGTCCCACCTTCAGCCATCTTCATGTTAAACAATCTTTTCATCAAATGTGCTTTATTTGAAGCAGATGGTTTTTCATATATTCGTGAAAGGGCAGTCATAACATCTTCAGTGGTTTGCTCTTTGGAAATATTGAATGCAACAGATTTTGTTAGAGAGAGTCGAATTATACCTAAAGCTTCTCTATCAAGCACCTCCCATTCTGGATCTGAAATATTTGCAGGCTTATTTGCTTTTCCTCCTAGTGGCAAGTAGAAATTTTTCTGGTAAAAAAGATCCTCTATCTGCATCTTCCAATATGTGAAATTCTAGCCATTGAACTTCTCAATTGTTTGCTTTGTGTCGTCTGTCATTGCTCCCACTCAAACCAAGCTCTATTTACGTGATAGTTTTTCTGTCAGCCAAACAGTCAATCTGTTCCATTTATCTCGTAGATCTCGTCGCAACGAGTACACAAAAAAAAAACGGAGCTCAATTTGGAGTCCGGATGACCTCAAAACTTGCAAAACAATTATGGCTGTCGAATCTGGTCAAACCTGGCCATTGACCATGCAGACGTCACTGTTGACGTTGTTGCGCAGTCTGCTGGGCTTCTTGAGCAGATTCGGGTCGGGTTCACCTGACCTAGAACTGAACTACAATATGCGCTGGGTTGGACCGTCTGTTAACGGGTCGGGTCGAACTTGACCTGACCTGGAATCGAACTGGCTCTGAACTACTGGGCTTTGATGTTAGCGGGTCGGGTCGAACATGACCTAACCCGGCCCAAAAAAGCTGCTGCTCGCTGGGCTACGCTGCAATCGGGTCTTGTCGAGCCTGACCTGACCCGACCTGAAGTCCTTCTTCTTCTTCCTTTGTTCGTGCGTTCTGCAACAGGGGAAGGGTCTGGGGTCTTTATCCTCGGCGACGGCAGCGGTGGTGGTAGCGGCAGACGGTGCCCTCTCCGGCGATCCTGCATGGCGGTAGCGAAACGGTGATCGGCATGAATGGAGGCAGCGGGGGCTGACAATCGAAAAAGAAGAACCCTCTTTCCCGAATCATCTTCCCCGGCGACGACGATGGAAGAGACGCAGCAGCGACTATCGGCG
Organism: Sextonia rubra; assembly: GCA_037013555.1. Lineage (NCBI taxonomy): Eukaryota > Viridiplantae > Streptophyta > Magnoliopsida > Laurales > Lauraceae > Sextonia > Sextonia rubra. Next base: position 133,710,660 of record JASUAD010000001.1, read on the forward strand.
ACTGGAGGAAGCGGCGGCGGCCAGCGATGGAGATCCGGTCTTCTTCTCCAGAGCTGATGGGGAAGATTTCGCCGGATTCACTAGAAATCGATTTCAGTGTCGGGGTTACAATGATCCTTTGTGTCGGGAATAGGAATCCAAACCCAACTTGCAATCTGTGCCTTCCCACACAGATCCGATGATACCCCTCGAGATCTGATCCCACAAATCTCCATGATCTTAACAAACCTCGCTCTGATACCAGTTGTTGGGAAAAGAGAAAGAACAAGAAGAACACACAATCCACACAATAGACACCAGATTTACGTGGTTCACCCGATGTGGGCTACGTCCACGGAGATTCAAACCTGTTCCACTATTGTTTAGAGATCACCCACAAGAATAACAAACCTCTTCTTATGATTACAAGAGTACACCACTCTCCTAGAGTTCTTCTCTATAGAAAACCAACTCTCTCTTTCTCACACCACCCAGAATAAAACAGAAGCCCTAATTTATAAAAAAACCCTGAGCCGTAACAACCGTCGAATATACCCTTATAACAAAGGGTCCAGATTAAACCGACATATTGCATGATTACCCCAGATCAGGCTTCACTAACCCATCATGGAAAACTCTGTGTTGCTTTTTAACTTGTTTGCAAGTTCAGGGAGGTGGGACGATGTGAGAAGGATTAGAGAAAGGATGAAAGAAATGGGCCTAAGGAAGGACGCAGGTCGTAGTTGGATAGAGATTAGTGGGAGAATATATCAATTTTTAATAGGTGAACACACACTCCCTGAGTCAGAGCAAATATGGGGAATGTGGAGTGTATTAGAGGAGAAGATACGTGGAATGGGTTACATTCCTGATACGGGGTTGGTTCTATATGAGCTAGAAGAGGAGGAAAAGGTAGAGGGGTTGTGAGGGCATAGTGAGAAACTTGCTATCACTTTCAGGCTGTTGAAAACCAGCAAGGGCACTACGGTGAGGGTGTGCAAGAACCTTCGCATGTGTGGGGATTGCCACACTACTGCGAAGTTGCTGTCCAAGGCGACCGAGAGGGAGATTGTGGTGAGAGATAACAAGCGCTTCCACCATTTCAGAGATGGGTTGTGTTCATGTGGGGATTACTGGTGAGAAAATTCTTATACGGCTAAGGATCAAACAATTTTGAAATGCATGTATTGGCAAGGTTCAAGGACCCAGGGAAGGTGTTGGTGGTTGATGTTGTTTGTATATTGAGAAATACCAGGCATTGGATCGTTGCCAGGGAATACATTTGGCAAATTCCCACTGGATTCCTAGGAAGGAAAATTTTTCAGAGAGGTTAAAAGTGAAGGATGAAGACTGGAGATCCAATGAGGACGATTTCTCCCTTGGATTGGAAATATTTATATACCCTCCACCTTATCAGGAGAAGTCCTAGGAATTTGATGGCCACATTCAATTCTCCACTCTTGATTAAAGGCCCTTACCAAAAAAAAAAACAAAAAAAACTCTTGATCGAAGGCCGTTTCCCATAGAGTCCCAAGGAATTCAGTAGGAATTTTGCTTCTGTACCAGCATAATGAAATAAATATGATGCTTGTGGAACACCAAAGAGAGAGATCATGTTTGTCATTTCTTTAACAAGTAAAAGTAAAAATCTTTTAACTTGTTTTCAACTTTTTTACTGATGAGTTATGTTATCCACTTATCCCTTGTGCTTCTCCTTATACTGGTAATGTTAAAAGAACAGATATAAGTACTCATAACAATAAAAAACATACTTCATTATATTACAACTCTAGAAGCTTTATAATGCACATGGGTGCTTAAACTGTCATCTTTTCAATCATATATTTGTGTACTAAATTTTCTAGTATATGAAAACACATTGATAGTGGCAGCCAAACACATCCCCTACTAGCTAATATAAAACTAATAGAAATATGACAGATACAAATTGAAATCTACCTACCACCAAATTGACTCAATAATTTGAGACAACATCCAAGATTCAATCTTCTCTAATGCAGCTGTAAATGTACTTTTCTCCGGCCAATCATCTACAAATTGCATGAAACCAGGGTTCTTAACTTGTTTGTAGCTAGCACTACCATTCCATTTCTGTGGCATCAGGTCATAAAGAGGGGCATGTGGTAAAGTAAGAAAGTCCTTCACAATTTCTGATGTTATCAGTTCCAGACATTCTCAAATTGAAAGATATGATTGGGTTTTCACATTTTTGCACTTTAAAGATGGAAAATTTTGACAAGGTATTCATCTATATATATATATAGAGTCAGGAAGTAAGATTTATATTCTCAATCTCACTTGCAATTCATTCAAGCTTGAGCCGTAATAACTAGGAATCTTAACAAATTTGTGCAGCAAGAGAATGCAAAAGATTGAGAAGGTGAAAAGGGAGATGCCCCTCTTTATGACCTGATGCTTTCACTTTATCAAGTTTGATATCATGACCTTTAGCAGTTACTTCAGAAGCTCCCTTGTTGGCCATCAACTTACAAAACCAAGCTTTTTTTTGCACTAGCACCATTGACGGACCAGCATCTGATATGCTCAAACCACCTCACACAAGTCTCTCTAATTTCATAGAAATTAGAATCATAAAAAGCTAGGCCCAGCCCAACCAGAATAACTAAAAGGGCAGAGCCTCATGCTTCACATGATTAAGGCATCCCAGGCTTTGGCCAAATATAGGTCCCATGTTTTTAAAACAGGGGCTGGAAGTAGATTTACCTCAACCCTGCCTGACCCTACCCACAAGCACACCCAAGCTTGCTCATTTCGAGGTTTTCCATGCCACTGTTGAGGGTGAAGGAAGCTAGTTCATTTAGGGGTTATCCACACCTCAAGACCAGATTAACAATGATATACAACAGGTAAAATTACGGAAGCGCACGATCTAGTTCAAGAGCATCCTTTTCGAGGTGTTCATGTCTTATTGGATTTTTTTACAACGGATCAACTTGCAAAGGGTATGACCAGTCAGCACATCTTGAGGTCTATTGCATAATGTTCAGTCCTTATTTATGTTCAACTGCTACCACTATATATTTAAAAAATTGATGAGAAAAAAACTATACATAATGCTAAGAGCAGAAGCAAATACAAAACCATAATAGGCAAAATAGCACCACCACCAGCCACAAATAAATGGAAAAAGAATGCAAACCTGTTTCTCGAGCTCCTCAGCGACATCTGGAACCTTTGCAGCTGAATTTTTCTCATAACGTGATAATAGATTCGTGGTATAAAATGCCAATTTCCTGGTTAACAATTTGCACAAATAGTAGGTGTCTATTTCTTCCTTACATGAATTTTCTTTATAATAATTTTGTTGCCACAAAATTATTTTACAATTGACCTTGGGAAAAAGATTTTAGGACAAAAACAAAAAAAAAAATTACATATATGCAGGCAACACAATAATTCTAGTTTTTTATCCCAAAAAAAAAAAACCCTTCTTATTTAAATGAATGTTACACATAAGAGTACTGAGATCATTAAAAGTGCAGTGCATACAATATCCAAGAAACTTCTTTTAAATAGTAAGAATAACATATAACCTCATCATCTAGTATGCAACAGACCCTATCAAGATGCATTAAAAAAATACTATAAATTCATAATTCAAATACTTGCAAGAAACAGCTGATAACCCAGTCTTCAGTGACACCCATGATGTTTTCTGAACATTAAGTCAAAGAAGCTTCCCATGTATAATGCAGACACTATTCACAACCAAAACATAATAACAAAAAACATCAAAAACAAACGTGTTTGTATTCCAAGAAAAAGGATAAAAGTAGCTTTTACCTTCTTCTGAAGATCCACTAAATAGCTCTCAAAGAGATCCTCACGGTCTCTTTCTCGTTCAACTGTGATAAACTGCTCATCATCCTCAAACATAAGTACAGCTTTACTTAGAAAAAGCAAAATTTAATTATCAAATTTGAATAACATTATCAATTTAGCTGGCACCACGAGATTATAATCCTTAGATCATGGAAAGAATATAAACCTCCATCGGGTGGTTGATGTATGCTCCTTGCACTCCTACATGCAAAAATGAGGAATAAGAGTAAGTTATTTCTGATGAAAATTGCTTCATGAAATTTTCATATCAAGAATTCAGCATATAAAACAAGATCTTTGTAATGAAGTTTAGGCAATGATGATGAACTTCTCCACCACAAGACATCTACCTCTAGCATTTTGGTAAAGTCCTCGCGTGCCTTTTTCTATTTAATGCGCCTCTCCTCAGCCTCCTGTTTTTCCCTTTGCCCTAGGTACTGAAACACAGTTGAAAGTGAGTCGATTACAATTTTTATATAATCAACCACCAAAAAGAAAGATAAGAAAAAAACACACACCTCAGTAAGACTTAAGAAATGCAATAGGCTCCTAGTTACAGCAAAATCTGTATGAGTACATAGACAAAATGCCATTTTGAATAGGCTTACCTCATGAAATGCTTGCTTCCACTCTCCAAGTGTTTTAAGAGCACCATATATCTTGTCATTGATTATCACTCTCATAGCCTAAAATTTTATCAACATGAATCACATGTGTACGAGTAAAAAAATACGAAGGAAGATAATGCTATATCTTAATTACCTGCTCCCAAGTCCAATCAGATTCAACATTTGCAAAGTCCAACAGTGCTTTGAAGGCATTTTTTGCCTCCTGGAGGAAGTAAAACTTGAACTTGTAGTCAAACACCCCACACAATAATTTCAACAAATGCAGACGAGAAATTTATAGGCCATACCTGTTTGTTAGCATGGAATAAAGGTTCTTCATCAACCATTTTCTCCTCTAATGGAGTAACATTGACTTTTCCAGCAACAAGCATGCCCCTCTTGGCCTCCTACAAGGATAAAGATAGAGTCTATAATCACTAACGTTCACAAGCAATATGCCAAAATTAAAGAAAATAATACAAAGTAATTAATAGGGACATCTATCAAAGGTGATTTCTAAGATTGATTCAAATTTAAAGTGCCATAAAATGTAGCTAAAGACTAGTAGAAAATCAATTTAAAAGAAAAACTTAGAAAACTAGAAAAGAAAATTATATGAAGCTCCTTGCAGACATCAACTAGCTGTCGCCAAGACAACCACATGGACACATATCTTCTATATACAGGTGATCATGCACTCTATAGTAATTTGTAACAGGTAACATACAAATCTCAACATAAATAAATAAATAAGGAACACTCCACATTTTAGTGCCCATAATCCATTCCTGAATTGCAAACACGTCACAGAGACGACAAATCACAATCCTCCAAAACCATATTCCATAATTTTCTTTGAATGGCGATTCCACAAATTAAAATCTCTCAGCTATTGTACTAGAAGTTCATGTCAATAACACAAAGACGAGAGAGAGAGAGAGAGAGAGAGAGAGAGAGAGAGAGAGAGAGATCATGTTTGAACAAAAACATAACAAAATCCAAAACCTAACTTTTCCATTTTTGCTTCAAAACCATGACTTAAAGATATCACATGGACTGGAAACATCAGACATCTAAGAACACAATCAAACAAAAACCCTAGAAACAGACCTGGATTTGGCGAAGGACGAGCTTCCTGACGTTGGGAGAGAGAGTCTCGAGAAGATCCAAATGCTGTCCAAGCAGACTCTGCAACTGTTCTGCATCAAATCTAAATCCACATCCAAAAACCAAACAATCAAAAAAAGAACAAATCAATAAGATCATCATCATCATCATTATCTAAAATATGAAAACCCTAGATTCAAATGCAATCTCCTTGTTCACACGGAGAAAATCTCTGAGAGAAACCCTTCTTTGAAAAGCTCTTGAAATCGAGAAATCTTGAGAGAAAGCTTTTGAAATCCTGAGAGGACCTTGAGATCAAGAAACCCGAGCAGGCATTAAAAATCCAAAGAGAAACGAACGGGAGCACTTTATCTCTATTGGTAGTAAGCGACGACCATTGGGAACACTGTATCTCAAATGGGCCAGAGGAAAAATGCATTTTTTTCGCCAGAAACATTTTTAGCCCGTTCCAATTAAGGAACAGCTCAAAACCGGCCTCACTCTCCATACCAAATATGCAATTTTGGTGTAGTGTCATCCAACCCCATTCCCGTTGACTGACATCTTTATCCCTTTATCGAACCCGTTCTCTGAGCGTATATCGCTTTATTCCTTTCTCCTTCCAATCACTCAAGTTCATTCTAACATAATCAGGCTGGACCCAAGCATGGTTGCAGCGCTCCACTTGGGTGTCTCTGTAGTCACCTTCCTCGTCAGACCACCACCAGCACATGCAATCGTCTACCCCATCCAAACCACCTGTTCTTTGTGCACTTCGCCAACTAGTAAAATAAAAGTTCTGTATGGACCCATCTCTTTTCCTCTAAAAAACCTCACCATCATCTTCTTCCAACTAACTGACCAGTCGAACCATCTCACCCTTAAAAAGCCCCTCAGGAAAATCGTCGACTCTGTCAAGTAAGCTGAGGTCTCCACCTCCATCTTCGCAGCATCCGAACCAGGCAGACATATGCAGTTCACCCTATTATCTTCATCATTATCTTCTCCAACCCATTGTTCCACCTGGTCGGGCTCGTCTCTGTCAACCAGAATCCAAGACATGAGAAGTCCATCTCTGCCAATCTGAACTCAGACCTCATCACCACTTTCACCCCTGCTCCCTCTCTGCAAGTCCCATCTTTCTTTTTCTTTATATCATTGGAACTGAGCACTCCTTGCTAACCCACCTATACAGAACAACCCTACCCATTCGAAACCGTCTCCACCTTCCCACTAACGCCATCAAAATCCCCCCAAATCTTACTTATTTCTAAATTTCATATTAAGTTGGATACTGACTTTAACTTAGAATCCACCTTTTCTCTTACTTGAAAATTCAAATATTATTAAGTTAAATTGTATGAATCAATTGGAGTCCGTATGTGGTTGTATAGGATCACCCGAATTAGATATCCGTCTTACAATCTTCAACTTCTCTAGACCACCGCAACTTTGAATTTTCATTTTGAACGACTACATATTTTGTTAAAACATTAACTTGCAGCTTGCTTGGTTCTTAAAAAAAAAAAAAAAAAAACATCTTTGGAAAGCAAATTGTTGGATCGCACATTACAAACTTGGAGAGATTTATTTTGCATGTATCATACAATGGTTATTTATTTACCTTTTTTTTTTTTTGGATGTTTGGTTATTGATTTACTCATAAATCATTTTTTAATGGTAACTGTAAATTACACTAAATAATTAAGGAAGTACAAAATAAGGATAGAAACACAAGAAAAGCATGCAAATTAGGTATAATAGATAAATACCAATGCATAAAAAAGACAAATTACGGAGTGAAAAAAGAAACATTTCTAACTAAGCATCTGCATCACCCTTTGCATATTGATACATGTGATGAAGCCCAACATTCATAAATGAAGACAAGGTCTTAATATCATTAAAGAAGAATTGAAATTTCCAAGAACCTTTATACAAAGAAGAAATCCAGGGTTCCAAACTAGCCAACAGTTCTGCCTCATTGAAATCTTTAATGCCTACTTGTTTTTGAGAATATAAACACACCTTTCCCTCATAGTTCTTTAAGCCCACCAACACTTTTAAGACCTAGCTTTCCTCTTATGGCACTATCCATATTAAACTTTAAGACATTCTATGAAAGGGGAGACCAGCAATTGTAGGTTTCTTTTTAGAACAACCATGCCCCAAATAGTCTTTCGAATTATTGAAGATATTATCCATGCTCAGGTGCTTTAACTCTTTCTAATGCTTGTCCATTTAGCAGCTAATTTTAAAAAGATATAGAAAATAGTATCTTCCTTAGTCTTCGGCTCACCTTTGAAGATCTATCATTTCTTTTCTTCCTAATTGACCAAAGAATAGAGAATGGGAGAAGCCACCAAAGGATTGAACCACCCTCTCTTAAAGGACTCCCCCTCCAAGCCTCCATTAAATCAACAAGACCCCTAGGCTTAAATTAAGTCAAAGATCTAATTTTAACATGTCAACTGTGACATTATTAGAGCTTGCATAATCTAAAGTTATATAAATTATTTTATTTTAAATATTATATTCTCTTAGTTTTTCTACGATAATGGTCTCTATCCTAACACCAGTATGGAGGTACTCAAGCAAACAAAAAGAAATCATTCTTCTCTTCTGCATAGTCCAGTTGTAATCAATATAATGTGCATTTATTGCAATATACTTAACATGTTGTTTAGATGTCCATAAATATGAAGTCAATCTTATTTTCCTAGTATGTTTTGAAGACCAATTTTTAAATCATCTTTTTCTTTTTAAAACATTTTTACTGCATCATTTTGTGAAGTATTTCTAGAAATCATTTTAAACAAGGGGGGTGAAGGCCTCATTCATAAATTCTTAAAATGATTCATTTTTAGCAATTTAAAATGGTAATTTATTAATTACAACAAATTTTACAAGTTGGTATATAGCATTAGAAGGATTATATGAAAAAAAAAAAAAAAAAAAAAAAGAAACCCACAAACTACCATTAGAAGCAGTTTGGGATAACCCTACTACCCCTTGCCCCTGGATGACCTCTAATATGCTTAGGCATACAAAATTTTGCATGTCTAATAAGATGGCCGGTGCCACCTCGTTATTGTACCTCAAGTGTACAATAGCGTGAACAAACCACAATCAACAATCAATTAAGCTACACAAGAAGAAAAAATCACACATAAAAATTTATGTGGTTCGGTAAACTCACTTACATCCTTGGAAAATTAGTTTCCATTGTTCAACCCAATGTGGTGGGGTCAACCTCCAAGCACCATCATGGAGACAGCTCTCATCTCTCTTATATAAAGTCTAGGGTTATAGATTACATCAATATACAATTTATTCTTTCTTGGCCCCTAAGAAAATCTATCTTAGTAAACAAGAAAGTCTCAGTACAAATACTAAAATACCTATGACCCTGAACCAAGTCATTGGCCAACCCAGTGAATCATTGAAATACAAGACATAACCCAACTTTGTTGACTTAACATTTGTAATGTTCTTTACAAAAATTACATTGCACCTTTTTTCACTATTTTTCCTAGTAGGATAAGTAACCTTTATTATCTCAAAACACTCTCAAGCGCTAGAAGTTCTTTTTCTTTTTTTTATTTCTACCAAGGTTACGTTGAGTTTAGGCTACATTTGGAGCATTGTTTTCTACATTTTCTTGTTCTTCATCCAAATGTTTAGGATTAACATCATCTAAGCTAAAGTCCAAGTTGAAGGGTTTTGATGGTCCAACAATTTTTCAAAAATAAAGTTTAAAAAATAAGAAAAAGTAATAATAAGTATTGTATTTATTGTGATAATTTATATAAGAAAGGGGAGATGATGAGACTTATTATATAGTATTAATATATATACATTAATTAAAGTCTAAAATTTAAATTAATAAATACCTTGAGAGCTGAGAGAGAGAGAGAGGGGGGGTGTGGGGGGGATCTTTTAGCAATTTGCCTCCACGCTTTGGTGGCTTTAGTGTCTTTACCACCCACAAAATTCTTAGCCTTCAAGAGCTTGAAGAGAGTTTTGGGGTCTTAGAGACTTAGCGATGGAAAGTGAGTTTAGAGAGCTTAGAGGGGTTAGAGAGCTATGGAGAGAGATAGAAAGCTTAGAAAGTTCATAAATGAGTGTTGAAAAATGAGAGGGGAGGAGGTATTTCTATTCTTACATAGGGATGCTCATGGGTTGGGCTGGCCCGAGCCCAGCTCGCTTTTTCCTAGGCTTGGGTCTTAGGTATAAGTCATTGGGTTAGGCTTGAATTAAAATTTTGGGCCTGTTTGTGTTATGGGATGGGCTTGGGCTAAGTGGTAGCAAGCCCAAGCCCGGCCCAAATAGGTGTATTAAGTTGTAACTTCTCCTTCCTACATTTCTCATGTTGCATGTAAATCTTCCATGGTAGAAATTAAAAAAATTTATTTATGAAAGAACACTATTCAAAAGGCAAATAATGTTCATTCGAATTGGTTTGTACAAGACAAAGATCTCTTAGTTACACCAATGTAATTTTGTTTTGTTGATGAGTCATATGTTTTTATTAAAAAAAGAGGCAACATCAACTCAAAGAAAAGAAAAGACAGCTTTATACGAAAATTGCAATCACTTTTAATAAAAATTGTTTTGCATTTTAGATGGATTTATTTGGACGTGATCATGTGTATAAATAAGAATTGGTGCATGATAACCATGTTGGCCTCACCGGAGACCAACTTAAGGATGCTTAATAATCTAGCCCGAATAAGGCTAGGCCCGATTAATATATGGCCTGGGCTTAAGCTTAATAGATTTTATATGGGCTAGGCCAGGGCCAACCACTTATGGCCCGAATCGGGCTTGGGTTGGGCCGGGCTTAAGGATTTTAATTGAGGCCGGGCCCAGGCTTTGCTCGGCCTGGCCCAGCCCAGGCACATGAGCACCCTTAGTTACAAAGGGCTGAAATGACAAAAAATACCCCTCATTTGACCGATATTTGGCAATTAGGGAGGTTAAAATTGGTAAAAGGGTAAGTAGTTGGGTCGGGGGGGGGGGGGGGGGGGGGCGGTGGTCTTTTCACCATTTGACAGCTCGGGCCATGCCGTGGCCCAGCATCCCTTGCATAGCATGGCACGGCTAAGCCATTGGTTGTGCCATGCTGGATCACAGCCCACTTTCTGTGGGTTGGGCCATGTCGGGCCTAGGTGGCCTGCCTAAATTTACGCCCCTAATAACTACAAAGACAAGATCACAAATCTTAATATCTCCAAAAGCCAAATTATTACAAGGTGCCTTGAAAGTTGCATCTTTAAATATTAGAACCATGACTTTTGCCTCCACTGGAATAAAATTATTCAGGAAATATTGAGCACTATTAAAGCCCTCTTTTAGAGGATCAAATCGGAAGCCAAAATCTTATAAAAATACTCTTGAGGAGATTCGATGGCATAATGATAGCCTTCCTTTTCTTTTTCTTAGTTGGGCACATTATTAGATTAAAAACTGAAAAGAAATGAAGTGTCTCAATTTATGGAATATCCCAACTTTGAGCAAAGTAGAAGTTGCCCCAAGGTAATAAAGATAATTTTGATTCTGGGGTAGTTTAGGCCTGTTTGAATACCAAGAAAATATGTGAAAAATATTTTATGGGAAATAATGTTTCATTCTCTAAAGAAAAATGTCATTTACATTTGGTAACCAAAGAAAAATTAGAATAAAATATTATTTAAGATCAAAAGGTCCAAGATTAATGTAGGATCCATTGATGGACTTAGTAAGGCTAGTTAAGAAAAGTAAAAGAGAGATGGTGAGAAATATGTGGAGAAGAGTAAAGGTGTAAAAGATTGAATTTGGAAAGAGCTTTTGTAAATACCCCCTAAGGTTTATAGAATTTGTAAATAGGCCCTTGTAGTTTTAGTATTTGTAAATAGGCTCCTGCTTTTTCATTTTAATACCTTCTTTATCCCTAAAATCAATAGGCTTCTAGTCACCATGAATTTTTAAAGTGAAACGACACTTGTAACTATCTCTTTTATCCCTACGCGTATAATTCTAAAAGCTTAGTCTTATTTTTTTCTCTCTTGTAATATTAAGAGTTAAATTTAGTGGGAGAGCATACCCCACATAAATCTAAAATTTTCAATCTAGGGCTCATGTCATTAAGTCTAAATCCATCATAATGACAATCAACACATCTATTTATAATTGTTTATAATTGATCATATCCATACACATTCTACCATTTGATTGATGAAAGTTTCAAAATAATGATTGGGCATAATGAGCATGAGAGAGGTATTGAGAGTGAGGCCATTGGAAGTTGGATAAAATAATAATATTTTTTTAAATAATAATATACTCATTTTTTGCTTAATAGGTACAGTGTAAGGCTAAAGATGACATTTAAAATAAATCAACACAAAGCTCATGATGGTTGCCCATTTTTTTTAGGAATATTTATTTTGTGAGCTTGGCAAGTATTTAAATAAAAATGCAGGGCCATATTTACAAATACTAAACCACAAGGATCTATTTACAAATCCTGGAAACCTTAGAGAGTATTTACAAAAAACTCTTTTGGAAATCATGTTATCTAATTAAAAGCAAAGGCATCCTCTGAACAAAAGAAAACTTGTTATAAAGAATTTTTTGTATATATGCATCCTAAGGTATTTAGAAACTATAAATAGGCCCATTTGGTTTCAGTATCTAGTGATACATCCCTAGTTTTTTCATTTGTATACCTTTGAAGGCTCCAAAATTAGTAGCCCTAGCCACCATAAGCTTTTTTAAATGAAATTACACTTTTACCCTTCCTTTATCCCTATATGAATAATTTCAAAAGCTTGAACTTATTTTCGTCTAAAATTCATGACATTGATATTTACTATAGTACATTCAGCATACACCTACATCAAACTGGCTATGGACGCATTGGCAATGGATGGAGAGTGGACGAAGGTTGATAGACGAAGGTTGCTTTTGGTTTCATTTAAAGAAGTACTGTTACCATTAAGAAAAAAAAAGAGAAGATATCGCAAGATCAATGGGTAACGATTTATAAATTGAGGAAGAACTTGATTCTATTTCTAGTGCTCACTGTCCATCAGAGATGGATGTCAGCATAGATGTTGACAATATACAAAAGGGGGTTATTTTCAGAACCTCCCCATACAAAAAATAGATGTTAACTATGACATTTATTATTGGGGTGTATTTCAGTAAGAACCTGCACCTCGTGTCTGTGCAAACATTTTTGTGGGCCCACTATGGGTCACATCTTGAGATGAGATCGGGGGATGGAAAAATCTATGTGCGACTACCCTGGAGATCAACTTCGACCCCAATCACATGTCCCTAACCCCTCCATCTATGGCCCATAATTCTAGTCTGATCTGATGGGTGTACAATTGATCCATGATCCAGTAGTCCATTCAAATGTGTGGCAAACCTTGAGATGTATGACTCACTGGGAGACCCATAGTTGTCACTAAAAGAAATGTGAGGGTAGTTCTCACTTGAATATTTTCCTTTCTTAGTATAGCATGAAACAATAGTTGTGAGCCCATCATCCTAACAATTAGCATTTGGATCTTAGCAATTGGACCTGTCATCAGTCAGGTTAGGATGTCACCGAGGTCGGGCCACAACGAAAGCATCCGAATGTGGTCCTTCCACATAGTGTTCACATGGGAGCACTAGGCTAGAGCACTGCTTAACTTGTTGGAACTTGGAAGACATCTGAAAGCGAGAGACTACTCATCAAAAAAAGGGTAACAGAAACATAAGCGTCCAAATCAAGGATGTCTAGCTTTCATTTGGCTTGATTTGCAAAGAAAAAATTTGAAAGAATCTGGATCCTTTGAGGCCCTAACCTAGAGAAATCACAAGTTATTAGAGTGGAACTGCACAGTGATGCCTACCTATTGCAATCTAAAGATAAGAGCACTCCAATTATATGGGATATTCTTAAAGTTTACATCAATATATCTGAGATTGTTTTACTGTTGAATTGAATGTTTCATGAAAATAATGATCAATATAATACCCCATACATTTGGACAGTGTTTATTTTGAGCAGTTTAAATATCATGCCTCACTATTAAGTTCCACTCCTCTAACTAGAGATTTCTCTCTGTTAAAGCCTGAGAGGATGAGGACTCAATTTGAAAATGTAACATCTCCTCTACAATATGTACATTACAAAGGTTCATTCCAACCAGCTTTAACTAGTGTGGTTCATTTTAGTTAAATCATGACATCAACATGACAGAATTAATAAGTATATTAAAAATAAAAATTTTAAAAGCATGTTTTAAAAGTAAAGTTATCATCCAATGAAAAGTGAAACGTTTTAAGATGTTTTATATTTTTTAAAAAGAAACTGCTTAAAGTTAAAAAAAATACAACGGAGGACGGACACAAAGTACTTCATAATAAACATCATGAAATAACCTAAGATGCAATGATATAATAGAATAATTTGACGTACAAATCCCTCAATTCTATGATATCATAGAGTATTGGATTACTCTATGAAATTTCCCCTTTCTGGAATCATGGAATCTCCCCTTTCTTTTCATGAAATTTGCAATACCATGGAATGTTGGTTTTTCTATGATATCATCAGATGGACATATTTTGCTGTCATTATAAACTAGCACTTCAGCGCCCTCGCCCAACGCGGGCCACGGAAAAAAATTATTTTCTCTTTTACATAGAATTATTGTTAAGTTTTAAAATGAATTATAAAATAATATTGAAAGAAAAAATTATTATGCAATCAAGATTTACATAGAAGCATTAAATACAAACAATAAAAATAATTAATAAAAGGGGTGAATAAAACTACAAATGTAGTATTTGAACAATGGATAGAGCGAACTTATGAAAGTATTGATAATTTGTAAAATTTATGTGACATACAATGAAATAACCTGAGATGTAATGATACAATGGAATAATCTGATGAACAAATGCCTCAATTCTAGGATATTATGGAATATTGGATTACTCTATGATATCATGGATTCTCCCCTTTTTTTTCATGGAATTTGCAATACCATGGAATGTTGGTTTTTCTATGATATCATCGGATAGACATATTTTGCTGGCATTATAAAAGCTTTTGGGCCGTCCGTGTATTTTAAAGATAACAGATCCATTCTTCTTTTCTTTTGATGATTTTTTGTCTGTATCGTTTCTCATACTGCTCATCAGATAGAAACTAGCTTGTGCAGCTGCTACATTCAGGTAGGGAAGGGCTCATGAAGTGGTTTCTCCACAACGGACCTGCAAGATAGGGATCATAATGAACGCTTCCATGTTCGGCTTAGCCAACGACAAACCTACATGCATGCACGTGTGGGCAGATGCACCCGTTAAACCTCTATCATCTTCTAAAATGACATTTAAAATCTTGGTTTGACTTCAAAATTTTACATAAGAATTTTATGTTCACCCTAAATCCAAATGAAATTCTGTATTTTTTCTCTAAAACATAATTGCCTAGTTGGCTTTGCACCTCAAATTAAAACTCTAGCCCGCCACTAGGTACAGATACAGTAAACTTATTCACCACTATACCACTATAAATCAAAACATCAGCATATCGGTGTTTTTCTTCCCTTTTGATTGGTAATGGGGCTTAAAGCCCGCAACCTCTGGGGATATAGCGAGTACCTTTCAGTGTGCCATACTGCCACGGGCTTCCCATCATAATACTGTGTAATGTGGAGAAGGCTAGTATGTGAAACAAATGTTTCAACTCAAACTTAATACTCACTGTCCAGCCAACATCTTGAAATACAAGTCAACTTACTCAAGTATCAACTCAAACTTCAACAGCAAGTAATCAAAAAAATACGTACGACTGACGTGTATAAATCCTAAAATGATCACAGAACCCTATAAAAACTTAATACTCAGTGTCGTCATTTTGGAAGCTTCTTATCAGCTCTTGCCCACTCTTCTCTCTAATAATTTGTCTTTTAGAGAAAAACAAAGTGTCCCGCCAGAGCACCCCGAAACTCTATCCCACCTACTCGATGCAAACGATAGGATGGCCTCAGCAATATAGGTGGACATGGCCTCTCCTAGAGGTACATGCCAGTAAAATGGTTGTCTTGACGTAATAGTCGTCAGACTTTATCATTCAAGCAGATTCACGATAAAAGAGAGATCTATACCAGTGATGTTGAGTAAAAGATTAGCAACAGTCTCAGCCGCGAGGATGCTCTCAGCAGTAGAGGACATGCTACCATTCTTTCGCTTCCTGTGATATTCCTCCTCATAAAATGTGCCTGATTGTGCATTTGTTTGAGCATAATCAACATTCTCCAGGGCATCATTTAGAATACCTACGTGATGTAATAACTCAGCATCATCAAAATTGTACCACGCAGTTTGATTAGTTAGAAACCATTGTATGGCCTCTTGGATGGCATCCTCTATCTTTCTCTTTTAGAAGCACTCAGTTTGAACACAATCCTTTCGTCCTTAATGGCTTTCCTCAATTTGTACAATAAGTCCTCCAATTCATTCTTTGCCAATACCTTTTTTCTGTATTCTTGATCTTCTAACTTGTACCTCTTGGCATCTTGGAGCATCCTTTCAATTTCCCTCTCACTTGCACTGTACTTATCTTTGGTAATGATAGTCTTGCTCTTTTGCCCCGTTCTCTTTTCCTCAGCAGAGACTGTTAGGATACCATTGAAGTCGATTTCGAAGATGACTCTCAAAGGAATAGCTTTTCTTGGTGCAGGAGGAATGTTATCAAGCGTAAAACGCCCCAATAAATGGTTTTCAATGGATCTTGTCCTTTCGCCCTGATAGACATTGAGCGATACTAAGGTCTGGTTGTCTTTGATGGTATAATAAGTGTCCTCTATTTTTGTGGGAACGGATGTGTTCCTTGGAATTACAGCTGACATTAATTCTCCTTCAATCTCTATTCCTAGAGAGAGAGGAGTGACGTCCAATAGCAAAAGGTCCTTCACCATCTGATTGCCCATACCACTCAATTTGGTAGCCTGGACAGCAGCACCATATATAGGCAACAGCCTCATCAGGACTGATGCTCTTGCAGAGGTTCTTACCACTGAAAAACTCTAGGAGCAGTTGTTGAACTTTGGGAATCCTCGTAGACCCTCCAACCAGAACAATATCATCGATGGTATTCTTATCCATCTTAGCATCCCTCAAACAGTTGCGCACTAACTCAATGGTCCTAGTGAACAAGTCCATGTTCAACTCGTCAAATAAGGCCCTGGTGACATTAGACCAAAAATCTACTCCACCATGTAAGCAATCAATTTCAATTGCGGTTTGGGCCATTGATGAGAGGATCCTCTTTGTCTTCTCACATGCCGTCCTCAACCTTCGAATGGCTTTTGGATTTCTAGTGATGTCTAGTTCCTTGTGCTTCCTCTTAAATTCCTTAACGAAGTGGTCTACCATGCGATGGTCAAAGTCCTGTCCTCCTAGGTGGGTGTCTCCGGCAACGGCCTTAACCTCAAATTTGTTATTTTCAATGGTGACGATAGAGACATCAAAAGTGCCACCCCCAAGGTCATATATGAGCACATTCTTCCTGCCATGGCAACCTACCTTGTTGTCCAAACCATAGGCAATTGCTGCAGCCGTAGGTTCGTTGATGATGCTCATTACATTCAAGCCTGCAACAAGGCCAACATCTTTGGTGGCCTGGCGTTGTGAATCATTGAAGTACGCTGGAACGGTGATGACAACGTTATTTACTACAGAGCCAAGGTAATCTTCAGCTATTTCACGCATCTTGGTGAGGACCATGGACGAGATCTCTTCGGGTCTAAATTGCTTTTTCTCACCCTTGTACTTGACAACAATCATGGGTTGATCATTAGGGCCAGCAATAACCTTGAATGGCCAGAGTTTCATGTCATTTTGTACAGATTCATCACTAAAGCTTCTGCCAATCAACCGCTTCACATCTGAAATCATATGTGGACATGTATTCTTATTTGGTCAAAAAAATATAAAAAATAAATAGAATCAAAACTAGAAAATTGTCAATAAACTTTGAACGAGGCATGGACACTGAGCTAAATAATGCTAAATTGGCAACCAATTACTCATATTGGATGAAGCCTATGGTCAATAGAAGTAAGATAAGTGATATTCCATAGAGAGATGAATCCATTTAAAGAATACAAAATTGCCAAAAATCAGAAAATTTGGCATTAAATCTTCCCAATTGAGTCCATCGAATGGATGAACCAATTGGTAGACTCCTCTTAACTTACCAACTGTCAATTTGAGGGACTTGGTTGCAGATCAAAACATGACTAGCTACTAAGAATTTGAGATTTCTCAAGACTGTTTTGATAACTTTAATATCAATGTCGCAAACATTGTGGTTAAGGGATAATGTCTACATGAGATGATATTGGGATAACTTCAAATTTAGTTTTGTGACATCATTGGAAAAATAATTTTAAAAAATATTTCAAATCAAAATATAAAAATTAAAACAATTGTATAAATGATTTGAATAATAAGAGGGAAAGTAAGAAAATAATGAACAATGGACCTTGAGAAAGACTTTTCTAAAGTAAAATAACAAGGAGCACCATTTCTTATTCTAAGAATCATCCCAACAACTACAGTACTAAAAAAATGACAACTTCAGAACAATGATGGAGTGGAATGATTGTGATCTTCTCATGCGGTTGCACATGATTAATATGAAACTGGATCTCATGTGCACTGTTTGTATAGAAACAATGCATCCGTGTCATAAACTAAACTTGGCATTAAATAGAATTTAGCACTATAATAACATAATAGTCACTTTTACCAAAACATAGCACGAAGGTAAAACAAATTCAAAATGAGGACAATATTTGCAACATGGTTTAATACATACCCGACAACATTAAAAGCCAAATTTTTAAGAGGGCAAAAAACACATCAACCAGACAACAACATACAGAAGGAGATCGCATCTGGAAATCACAGGAGACATGTCTTGAAATCTCAAAGCAGAAGCTCAATGTTTTGCCAACTCACCGAAGATGGTGTTAGTTGAATTGATGGAAGCTTGATTTATTGCAGCTTCTCCAATTAAACGCATCTCATCAGTAAAAGCGACACAAGAAGGTGTGATTCGGTTTCCTTGGTCGTTTGGTATGATCTCTATGTGATCATATTTCCATACTGCCACGCATGAATAAGTTGTACCAAGATCAATCCCAATTGCCAAACCATTGTCCTTCCTTTCCATCTAGTGCCGGCCCGCAAAGGTGGAACTGAACTAGTGAACAAAAATATAGAAGCAAATAAGAGAAAAAGAAGAATGCTTTGATGGGTTTCATAGTTCTTAATCCATTCATAGCTTCTCTTTGTTTTGATATTTACCAGAGTAGAAAGTGGGCTGCTTTTGTAAGATCTATATAGTTTTGGCTGTTTTAGCATACTTGCGTGGAAGATAAAGGCACAGCGAATTCGGGCCACGCAGGCAGAGGACCCGGGCATGACCCATGGATAGAGTAGGTTGGTTAACAATTCCATCTCTTGTAAATGAAAAAAATAAATAAATAAAACTTGAACTTTCGTATATGAGAGAAGTTGGATTCTAAGTTTAAGTCAATACCCAGCTCAAAAGGAAATTTCCCAGTATGTCAGATCGAGGGACTTTTGATGGTTCAAAGAAGCGTAACTCATTCTTAAAATTTTGGTGAATCCATCCCGTCTAGATCATTCCATCATCTCCGATATCTCATCCAGGCAAGTCAAAGCAAGGGTAAGTGTAGGACCAACTCTAAGATCCAGCCACTCTAATTAAAAAAACAAGACTGGGGGACAGATAGAGAGATGAATATCCCACGCACTCTTTCCTTCATCATGGTTCTTCGCCGAGATGGCATGGCATATAAAACAAAGAAAAAGGAGAAACTCATCCTTCCCAAGCATTCTTTTTCTATATAGGCTTGATCAAAGGGCTACGTGTCATGACCCCCCCCCCCCCCCCCCCCCCCCCCCCCAATATTAACCTGGGGTTTCGTGAGATTAGGGCCAATATTTTTTTTTTCTTCCTGTAATCATTATGACACATGGCTCCTAATCAATTTACCACAGGATCTTTAGTCCGCGGTGAGTTTAACATTTCATAACAACACAAATACCTGCGGAAGCAATATCTAGCAGTTGGCATTATCAAAATAATCAGAGTATTGCACATAAAAAGAGGTGTAAAGTTTAGAGTTTGAGTTCAAAGTTTAAAAGTTTATGCCAAATATGTTAAATGCAAGCCCACCAAAAACTTAGGCTGCCAAAAGAATAATAATGAAAAGCATTAAGATCTTAAAATATGTTAGTCACTCGCGTGCAGGTCTAGATGGATCCATATCCATCATTTGCACCCCACTCGGACTCAGCACCTGGCTCAAGCGCTTGTAGCGCTTCACCCTCCTCCGTCGCCTCGGGGTGGTAAGACTCGGTACCTATGCACCAAATACTACAACATCAGTCTACAACAGTAGATGGCAAGTGAATAAACATAAACCACAATAATATACAATGTCAAAATGGAATAAAGACATATGATCATAAGGGTGATGAACAATAAAGGCATAAGAAAGAACGGAATCCTAATCCATAGCTACACAATTACGCACAACCACATAAGCCAATATCCGAGTAAAACCCGGCCCAGAATACGGTGGCCCAAATCGTCTTCGGATGCTAGGCATCCTGTCCAGAACGGTGGATCAGTCCGCCATAGGGTGCATCACACCCAGTCCAGAGTCATAGAGCACAAGGCCCCGTCCAGAACGGTTGGTCAAGCCGCCATAGGGTGCATCACACCCAGTCCAGAATCAGAAGGTACATCTATACCATACCAATATCGATCTGCAGTCGTCCAGAAAACCCCGATCCAACACAACCCACACATAGGCCGACTTAGTGGTGCGCGGACAAGGTTCCTAAGTCAAATGTGAAGGGCTGGCTAAATCCAAACATACCATACAAATATTTAGGAACTACTCCACAACATAATCCGGTCCACAACCATAAATCCATACCCACAATGAGTAGTCCTCCGGTATCCCAAACACCAAGCTAAGCCTCAACACAGTCCATACAATACCAATACAGGGTACAGTCGCTAAAAAGTCATAAACAATGTAATAACAATGCAAAGTATGCAAACCCGAAGGCAAGGAAGATTTATAAGCCATGCCTAGGTCAATGATGGCAACTTGTGTACCTAACAACTCTACTCGAACTCTAGGTGATGTATGGTTGGGTAATTAATTTCATTTAAGTCAAAAGGATGCATAGCCCAGGTCCAACATCAACCGGATTCGGTTAGTTTGTACATTGTACACAAATCATACCATCTATGAGAGGTACATTTGCTCCCCAATGACCCTCATAATAAGTCCTCAAATTACCCTCCAATATGCATGTAGAATGTCCCTACAATCAGTCCCACAATTAGCCCACACCCGGGCCTCCATCACCATAGAACAATCCCATTAAAATGGGGTTTCAAGCCCTTAATTCTTCTCACACGTCTTCACCTGCAGAAAATGGGTATCCCACCCCTTCATTTAGCACATTTAAATCACCTCCAACATACCATCAAGCCCTTAATTCTTCTCACACATCTTAACCTGCAGAAAATGGGTATCCCACCCCTTCATTTAGCACATTTAAATCACCTCCAACATACCAATCCATCACACACATTACCACACCTAAATCTAGCATTTTTAACATAAAACCCAAAGTGAGCAAAAGGGTGTACAATTGACAAATAGAATGCTAGAATCAATCAAATATACATGCACATCATTATTGAAATATGTTAATCCACTTGCCTTAGATGAAGAGGGTAAAATAGGGTATGCCTTGCTCACCAAAGAAACCCCAAAGAAGCTCAAACTCAAGAAAATCCAAACCCAACTCAAATCAAACCTACAAAAATGATTAAGAGAAGCTAATGAGCATGCCAAAAATCTATTTTAGTTAAAACTCTAATGACCTAGTTTATGGGGGAGGAAAACCTTACCTAGGGTTGTTTGGTTTGGGGGAAAACTTGGAAAATGGGTTCCTTGGGAAGATGACAGCTTGAGGAGGAAGATGGAAGGAGAAGGAGAAGCTCCGGTGGCGGCGGTAGGCGTGGATCCCGGCGGTGGCAGTAAGAAGGAAGGAAATGGGAAAAAGGGGAAATAAGTAAAATAGAAAAAGAAGGAAAGAAAGGAAGAGGCAGTGGGTGGCGGTGGTGGTTGCCGGACAAGGGGGAGTCCGGATCTTGGGTGGGTGATCGAGATCGAGAGTGGAGAGGGGAGATGAGCTTGCTGTTTGGTGAGAGGGAGTGAGAGATGAGAAATGAGAGTGAAGAGAGAAAGGAGAATGAAAAGAAAAGAAAGAAAAGAGATGGGGAGGAGAGAGATTCGTCTCTGGATGGGGGGGGGGGGGGAAGTGAGTGAAACGAGTGAGAGAGTGAAGTGAGAAGGAAATGGGTTGGGAATTTAAGTAAAATTATAAAACTGCCACTCATATTAATAACTTGGCTAAAACTTGTTTTGTCCATAACTTGTGAACCATAAGTCGGATTGAGTCACTGTCAGCGCCACCGTTCATGAAATAAAATTAGCTTTCCAATGACTATACTATTGGCATGGTTTCGAGGAAGAGAAATTTTGTCCTATTTTAATGGGTTTTTGGGTATTTTTCCATAAAAAGGCTTAATTTTAGAAAATGAGGTATTTGGTAGACAAGATGGGTCTAAATCGGTTCAGATAAAAGGATAAGGCTAATGGAATTAGGAGAGCTACCCCATGAGCCCAAACCTCACAATTTGCAAAAGTTACGAAAAAGGCCTTTACACTTCCTAAAATTAATAACTACCCACTACGAAGTTTAGACAAACTCGAAACCCAATAAAACTGCGCACACACGATCCTAATGCTAAAACGGACACGCTTAGGCTCTAACGGCTTATTTAGCTATAATACAGCTTAATCTATAATAATAGTATAATTAAGGTGCGGAACGTTACATTCCTTCCCCCTTAGGACATTTGGTCCTCCAAATGCCTAACGTACCTCAGGAAGAAGATCCGAGTACTGCCTCTTAACTTGGTCTCTAAGCTCCCAAGTGGCTTCCCTTGGATTGTGGTGTTCCCATTGAACCTTCACCCAGTGAATCGTCCGCGTCCTCAAAATCTGCTCCTTCGTATCTATGATCTGCAAAGGTCGCTCCACATAAGTAGCATCTGGCTGAAGTTCTAGTGGCTCATACTGAAGAACATGCGAAGGATCTGCTACATATTTCTTCAACATCGAGATATGGAAGACATTGTGAACCCCTGCCAACTCTGCTGGAAGAGCCAATCTGTAGGCAACTTCCCCCACTCTCTCTAAAATCTCAAAAGGGCCGACGAATCTACGAGACAATTTGCCCTTCTGTCCAAATCTCAACGTTCCTCTAATACGTGACACCTTTAGAAATACATGGTCACCGACCTCAAACTCAAGATCTCTTCTCTTCAAATCAGCAAAACTCTTCTGTCTGCTCCTGGCCACTTTCAATCTATCATGAATTTGCTTCACTTTCTCACTGGTATCGCTGACAATGGAAGGACCGTGGAAACTCCTGACACCAACCTCTTCCCAACATATCGGAGTCCTGCATCTACGCCCGTACAAAGCTTCGAAAAGTGCCATGCCAATGCTGGAGTGATAGCTATTATTATAAGCAAATTCACATAAGGGAAGACTTTTCGGCCAATCTTTCCCAAAATCCAATACACAAGCTCGTAACATATCCTCCAATGTCTGATTGGTCCTCTCTGTCTGTCCATCTGTCTGAGGATGATATGCAGTGCTGAAGCTCAAAGTAGTACCCAAAGCATTCTGAAGCCTAGTCCAAAACTTGCCTAGAAACCTCAGATCTCTGTCTGAGACAATTGAGACCGGAACACCATGCAACCTGACGATTTCATCCATATACATCTTAGCCAACTCGTCCCTTGGTGTTTTTAGGCTCATAGGAAGAAAGTGAGCAACTTTGGTCAATCTATCAACTATGACCCAAATACTGTCCTTATTATGCATCGGTGGCAATCCTGAGATAAAGTCCATCGTAATATGCTCCCATTTCCAATCCGGAACTGCCAACTGTTTCAAAAGTCCTGGGGGTCTCTTGTGCTCTGCCTTGACCTGCTGGCATACTAAGCACCTTGAAACAAACCCTGCAATTTCCTTTTTCATGTTGTTCCACCAATAATAGCTACGCAGATTCTGATACATCTTCGTGCTACCTGGGTGAATGGTGAAACGAGAATGATGCGCCTCTGTCAATATCTCATTCTTTAGCTCTTCTATGTTTGGCACACACAATCTATCCTGAAAATACAAAACACCCTCTATCAATCTGAAGTCTGGCCTGCTATCAATCTGTTCAATCACTCTAACTAACTCTGGATCCTCTGACTGCCTGTTCTTAATCCTGCTCAAAATTTTTGGTGCCCAAACAAACATGCTGGCCAATAGAACCTTATCACCGGATGGCTGCAAATCTACTCCCATATCCAAGAAAATCTCTGCCCATGACCACTCAGCTCTCATGCATGCATTGGTCGCTGCTCTTCTACTTAGTGCATCAACCACTACATTTGCTTTCCCGGGGTGATATTTGATCGGAAAGTCAAAATCTTTTATGTATTCCATCCACCGAGTTTGCCTCATGTTAAGCTCTGGCTGTGTAAACAAGTACTGGAGACTGCGGTGATCCGAGTGAACCTCAAACTTCTCCCCGTACAAGTAGTGTCGCCACATCTTCAGAGCGAAAACCACTGCTGCAAGCTCAAGATCATGAGTAGCATACTTTTTCTCATGTTACTTAAGTTGTTTGGACCCATAGGCCACCACTTTTTCATCTTGCATAAGTACACAACCCAATCCAACTCCTGAAGCATCTGTGTAGATCACAAATTTGCCATCCTTTGTAGGAAGTGTTAACACTGGAGCTGTAGTTAGTTTGCTCTTCAACTCCTAAAAGTTAGCCTCACACTCCTCAGTCCATACAAAAGGTACATCTTTTCGTGTCAACTTAGTCAGTGGTGCTGCAATCGTAGAAAATCCTTTCACGAACCTCCTGTAATAACCAGCCAAACCCAAGAAACTACGGATCTCAGACACTGACGTCAGACTTTTCCACTTAACCACTGCATCTATCTTTGTGGGATCCACTGCAAACCTTCCTTGCTGATAATATGACCCAAGAAAACCACTTGCTCCAACCAAAATTCACACTTGCTTAGTTTGGCATAAAGTTGATGATTCCTCAATGTTTGCAATGTTGTCCTCAAATGTTGCTCATGCTCCTCTCGAGACTTGGAATAAACCAACACATCATCTATAAACACAACCGTAAACTGATCAAGAAATGGAGCGAAGATCTTGTTCATCAATGCCATGAAGACTCCAGGAGCATTCGTCAATCCAAAAGGCATCACTAGAAACTCATAGTGGCCATATCTAGTCCTAAATGCTGTCTTCTGAATGTCCTGCTCTCTAACCCTGAGTTGATGATAGCCTAATCTCAAGTCAATCTTCGAAAAGAATTCAGCTCCCTGAAACTAATCAAACAACTCATCGATCCTTGGGAGTGGATATTTATTCTTGATCGTGACCTGATTCAGTTGCCTGTAATCAATGCACATCCTCATAGAACCATATTTCTTCTTCACAAAGAGTACTGGTGCTCCCCATGGTGACACACTAGGCCTTATAAAGCCTTTATCCAACAAGTCTTGCAACTGAATTTTCAATTCCCTCAGTTCTGCTGGTGCCATTCTGTATGGAGCTTTTGAGATCGGCGCTGTCCCCGGAACTAGCTCGATCGTGAAGTCAACCTCTCTGATCGGTGGTAAGCCTGGAATCTCCTCTGGAAATACATCCGGGAACTCACGAACTACCGGTATCTGGGATATATCCTCCACCTCTTTGGACTATTTATCCTCCGTGATAAACGCCAAGTATCCTCCACAACCACTCCTTAACAAACTATCTGCCCTCAAGGCTGATATTCTACTCGCATGCATCTGTTTGCGATGCCCAACAAACTCAACAATATCTGAATTAACCTGCAACTTCACTGTCTTGGAATAACAATTCATTATCGCTCTATAGGTAGATAACCAATCCATGCCCAATATGACGTCAAAGTCATTCATCATGAGGATAATAAGGTCTGCGGGTAAAACAAATTCTCCAATTTGAACTCGGGTACCCGGAAAATATTGGTGACACTTGACATGTCCACCCACAGGTGTACTAACCACAAGGTTAAAATCTAACCAAGCTACCTCTCCTTGCAAACATTTAGCGAATGCATGAGATACAAAAGAATGAGTGGAGCCAGGATCAAATATAACTTTAGCCTCTACGTTGGAGATGAGAAGTATACCTTCCACCACGTCTACGGAGGCATCTGCATCCTCATGCGTCAGTGCATAAACTCGACCCGTCTGTTGTGGCCTGGATTGCTGAATTGGTGCTGTCTTTTGAGGTCGCTGCTGACTCTTTTGTTGTTGCTGGCTTTGCTGGCCCCTAAACTGTCCCTGACCATGCTGTATTGTTGGCTTGAACTGCTGATGTTGAGGGGCTAATCCCCTAAACTGCGATCCCTGTGGTGCAAGTGGTCGATATTGCTGTTGCGGCGGTGCCCGACGAGGCTGCTGGTAGGGCTGTTGTGCTGGCCTCCAAGGTTGCTGCTGCACAGGAGCTCGAGGTACTGCAGACTATGCTGTTGAAGTTGCACTACTGTTAGTGGTGGGGCACTCACGAGCTCTATGCCCGGTATGCCCACATTTGAAGCAACTCCCTGTCTCCCAATGGCATTTCTCCGTCTGGTGATTGTTCCCGCATCTCTCACACTGATATCTTTGACTACTGAAACTATGGCTATTGGAACTCTGAGATTGAAATTTCTGTTTCTTATGCTGACTCTGTCCTGAAGGTTGCTTAGATTGATATTGCGGCTGCCCTGGCCAACGTTGGCCCAAAAAAGCCAATTCTGCTATTCTCTTTTTAAGTTGTCCTTCTGCCCAATATGCATCCTTCACTGTTTCTGCAAAAACTTCCTTCTGTTGGCGCCCCATCATCATTGTAAGGTCTCCGGACAAGCCATCAACAAACCTCCTGATCTTCTCCGTTGTTGGTGTGATAAGCGTGGGAGCATAACGAGATAGCTTAATAAACTGGTACTCATATTCTTGAACTGTCATGGTGCCCTGCGTTAGGTTCTGAAAATCTTTCCTCCACTGATCTCTCAAGTACTCTGGAACAAACTTGTCAAGGAACTCCTTCGAGAAAGTTCCCCATGCCTCAACCTCTACCACTGTGTCTGCATGAATTACAGCTTTCTCAGTATCCCACCATTGGCGAGCAATCCCACTAAGCCTATAGGCAGCTAACTCAACTTGTTGCTTTTGATACACCTGAAAACAGCAAAGATTTTCTCTAATTGTGCTATGAATTCGTCTGCATAGATTGGGTCCCCTGAACCATCAAACTCAGGTGGGAACCTCTTGCTGAATTTTTCAAACAAGTCATTTGGATCAACTTCCTTGGGTGGTAGAATGACCTGAATTAGCTCTCTGGCTCTTTCAGCGGTGGCTAGTAATTGAGCTTGAAAAACAACCCTGTCTTCATCAGCTCTAGCCTGATCAGCGGCTCTTTCCTCTCTAGCTTGTTGTCTTTCTGCAGCCCTTTCTGCCTCTAAGGCTCTCATCTGTGCGGTATGAGCATTCTGAGCTTGGACAAGAGCTTGGAGTAATTGATTAAAGCGTGGATCTAAGGAATTAAAATCATCCCCATTGTTATCCTGGGACCGGCGCCCCTGATGAGCCATAGTCTACAAAAGAACTGGGAAGGTTAGATACCTATCAAACCTATGCTAGAAAGCAACTCTATAGACTTTATACACAAAGCAGGTAAAATCCATCTAACGAAAAATCGAAATCCTCACACGCATCCTATTGTTTCTATCCATTTTTATTTCCTAGAAACATGCAAGGCTCTGATACCAACTGTCACGACCCCCCCCAATATTAACCTGGGGTTTCGTGAGATTAGGGCCAATATTTTTTTTTCTTCCTGTAATCATCATGACACATGGCTCCTAATCAATTTACCACAGGATCTTTAGTCCGCGGTGAGTTTAACATTTCATAACAACACAAATACCTGTGGAAGCAATATCTAGCAGTTGGCATTATCAAAATAATCAGAGTATTGCACATAAAAAGGGGTGTAAAGTTTAGAGTTTGAGTTCAAAGTTTAAAAGTTTATACCAAATATGTTAAATGCAAGCCCACCAAAAACTTAGGCTGCCAAAAGAATAATAATGAAAAGCATTAAGATCTTAAAATATGTTAGTCACTCGCGTGCAAGTCTAGATGGATCCATATCCATCATTTGCACCCCACTCGGACTCAGCACCTGGCTCAAGCGCTTGTAGCGCTTCACCCTCCTCCGTCGCCTCGGGGTGGTAGGACTCGGTACCTATGCACCAAATACTACAACATCAGTCTACAACAGTAGATGGCAAGTGAATAAACATAAACCACAATAATATACAATGTCAAAATGGAATAAAGACATATGATCATAAGGGTGATGAACAATAAAGGCATAAGAAAGAACGGAATCCTAATCCATAGCTACACAATTACGCACAACCACATAAGCCAATATCCGAGTAAAACCCGGCCCAGAATACAGTGGCCCAAATCGTCTTCGGATGCTAGGCATCCTGTCCAGAACGGTGGATCAGTCCGCCATAGGGTGCATCACACCCAGTCCAGAGTCATAGAGCACAAGGCCCCGTCCAGAACGGTTGGTCAAGCCGCCATAGGGTGCATCACACCCAGTCCAGAATCAGAAGGTACATCTATACCATACCAATATCGATCTGCAGTCGTCCAGAAAACCCCGATCCAACACAACCCACACATAGGCCGACTTAGTGGTGCGCGGACAAGGTTCCTAAGTCAAATGTGAAGGGCTGGCTAAATCCAAACATACCATACAAATATTTAGGAACTACTCCACAACATAATCCGGTCCACAACCATAAATCCATACCCACAATGAGTAGTCCTCCGGTATCCCAAACACCAAGCTAAGCCTCAACACAGTCCATACAATACCAATACAGGGTACAGTCGCTAAAAAGTCATAAACAATGTAATAACAATGCAAAGTATGCAAACCCGAAGGCCAAGGAAGATTTATAAGCCATGCCTAGGTCAATGATGGCAACTTGTGTACCTAACAACTCTACTCGAACTCCAGGTGATGTATGGTTGGGTAATTAATTTCATTTAAGTCAAAAGGATGCATAGCCCAGGTCCAACATCAACCGGATTCGGTTAGTTTGTACATTGTACACAAATCATACCATCTATGAGAGGTACATTTGCTCCCCAATGACCCTCATAATAAGTCCTCAAATTACCCTCCAATATGCATGTAGAATGTCCCTACAATCAGTCCCACAATTAGCCCACACCCGGGCCTCCATCACCATAGAACAATCCCATTAAAATGGGGTTTCAAGCCCTTAATTCTTCTCACACGTCTTCACCTGCAGAAAATGGGTATCCCACCCCTTCATTTAGCACATTTAAATCACCTCCAACATACCATCAAGCCCTTAATTCTTCTCACACATCTTAACCTGCAGAAAATGGGTATCCCACCCCTTCATTTAGCACATTTAAATCACCTCCAACATACCAATCCATCACACACATTACCACACCTAAATCTAGCATTTTTAACATAAAACCCAAAGTGAGCAAAAGGGTGTACAATTGACAAATAGAATGCTAGAATCAATCAAATATACATGCACATCATTATTGAAATATGTTAATCCACTTGCCTTAGATGAAGAGGGTAAAATAGGGTATGCCTTGCTCACCAAAGAAACCCCAAAGAAGCTCAAACTCAAGAAAATCCAAACCCAACTCAAATCAAACCTACAAAAATGATTAAGAGAAGCTAATGAGCATGCCAAAAATCTATTTTAGTTAAAACTCTAATGACCTAGTTTATGGGGGAGGAAAACCTTACCTAGGGTTGTTTGGTTTGGGGGAAAACTTGGAAAATGGGTTCCTTGGGAAGATGACAGCTTGAGGAGGAAGATGGAAGGAGAAGGAGAAGCTCCGGTGGCGGCGGTAGGCGTGGATCCCGGCGGTGGCAGCAAGAAGGAAGGAAATGGGAAAAAGGGGAAATAAGTAAAATAGAAAAAGAAGGAAAGAAAGGAAGAGGCAGTGGGTGGCGGTGGTGGTTGCCGGACAAGGGGGAGTCCGGATCTTGGGTGGGTGATCGAGATCGAGAGTGGAGAGGGGAGATGAGCTTGCTGTTTGGTGAGAGGGAGTGAGAGATGAGAAATGAGAGTGAAGAGAGAAAGGAGAATGAAAAGAAAAAAAAGAAAAGAGATGGGGAGGAGAGAGATTCGTCTCTGGATGGGGGGGGGGGGAGTGAGTGAAACGAGTGAGGGAGTGAAGTGAGAAGGAAATGGGTTGGGAATTTAAGTAAAATTACAAAACTGCCACTCATATTAATAACTTGGCTAAAACTTTTTTTGTCCATAACTTGTGAACCATAAGTCGGATTGAGTCACTGTCAGCGCCACCATTCATGAAATAAAATTAGCTTTCCAATGACTATACTATTGGCATGGTTTCGAGGAAGAAAAATTTTGTCCTATTTTAATGGGTTTTTGGGTATTTTTCCATAAAAAGGCTTAATTTTAGAAAATGAGGTATTTGGTAGACAAGATAGGTCTAAATCGGTTCAGATAAAAGGATAAGGCTAATGGAATTAGGAGAGCTACCCCATGAGCCCAAACCCACAATTTGCAAAAGTTACGAAAAAGGCCTCTACACTTCCTAAAATTACTAACTACCCCCTACGAAGTTTAGACAAACTCGAAACCCAATAAAACTGCGCACACATGATCCTAATGCTAAAACGGATATGCTTAGACTCTAACAGCTTATTTAGCTATAATACAGCTTAATCTATAATAATAGTATAATTAAGGTGTGGAACGTTACACTACGGGTAACCATTAACTGAATATCCATATATCAAAAGATTATACTTTACCTTTTAGCAAGAAAAAGAAAAAGAATATCCATATATTATGCAAATAACAAAAACCAAGAAAACTAAACACATGGCTCACCGCTATTCTTCTCCAAACTTATGTAATAATTTTCTTCCTTTTCACTAGTGATAACGGATTTGAGAGAGAAAAGAGACTTCTCAAGTGGCCGATTCTGTTGAGAGAAAGAAGAATGCTTTGATGGGGTTATTATACTACATGAGTCCGTTTTCTGCAGGGAAACGTCGACTTGTAAACATAAAAGAAGGCCAAAATAGAAAGATGACCCGGATATGTGCTAGCAAAAGTGGGAAAAGGCGTGTTTACCCTAAAAGAAAGTGGCTGCCTCCTGTTTATTCGCGTCTTCAATTAGTTACCCAAAATGTCGACTACGGTTACTTTTAGGAGTATTTTGTTTATACCCCTATGGTTTTAGAATTTGTAAAAAGGCCCCTTTGGTTTTATTATTTGCAATAGCCCTTTTCATTTTCATTCTAATACCTTCCATGTCCCAAAATCAGTAGCCTCACAACCACTATAAGTTTCTTAGAGTAAAATGATACTTTTGCCCACCTCTTTATCTCTGTATATATAATTTCAAAAGCTTGAATTCATTTTTCTTTAAAGCTTGTAACATTGATAATTAGTATAGCACATTTAGTAGGAGAGAATAAGCTTCTATAATCTACTTTTATCAATAAGCTTCTATAATCTACTTTTATCAATTTTGTACCCATTCTGTTAAATTCAAATCGATTAGAACTTTTTTGTTATTAGCCAAACAACCCAATTCATTAAATCAAAAGGAGTTACATGAACAAGAAAAGAGAGAAAAAACCAAAGGAAGGCGAGACCAAGCATCATTACTAAAGTAGAAGAGCCCAACTAAGTTGGCTCCTCCCACCGAGCCAATCATTTGCTAATTCTTATCAACAAAAAGAAAACCTGAATCAAAGTCGGTAAGGCACCAAAAAGAGCAAAAGCAGCAAACAAAAGCCAAAAGCAAGAAATAAAGACAACACAATCTACAACTAAGGCCAACTGCCCGAGATAAACACTAGCAAAAGAAAAAGCTACAAGAAGAAATGCCAGCACTCACCACCCCAATAGAGTCCACTACTAAAACACCAGAGGCCTGTTCAAGACCCACCCTGCATTACACCTTGTCAATGTTGAAAAGCACATCATCTAAGGATAAGGAAATAAGCATTTTTGAGTTCCTAACCCAATTCGCCAATCAAACCTTGACAAGGTCAGCGACATAACCCCAATTTGGCTGAATCCCTTCAAAAGTAAGACGGTTACACAATGACCACACTGACTAAACAATCACTATGAGAATCAAAATCCATAATCTACCCTTTTTTTCCTCCCCAAATCGGTGTACCTTAGCCACTCAGCAAGTCTGGAAATGACTTAGGCATGACAAACTCTAAACCCTACCAGTTGTGTATATTAGCCCAAAGAAGCAAACCTTGTAACAATAAAGCGGTAAGTGAGTTGAGGATTCTTCATCACCCAAGCAAAAAGGGCATCTTCAATCTTGCAAATCTTAAGCACACCAAGGTACTTCAAATGGGCCCAAGTTTTCAATCTACCCATCCATGCCAACCACCTAAGGATTTGCACTTTCAACGGAGCCTCCTTAATCCAAATGAGCTTCCAATTTTCCACCTCACTGCCAGATCTTCACAATATCCAAGCTCTTGTATTTATCACCACATAGCTGCTCGAGGAATTAGCTTTCCAAATCATGTAATCAACCTTCTCCTGGTTCAAAATAGGTTGAGTAGGTAAAGATTGTAAGAGTGACTTCAATTGGTCTTCTTCCCACAAGAAAAGGTTCCTTCTAAACAGCACACTCCACCTAGAATCTGACCTTGGATGGTTTTAAAACTTAGAAACAGTTCATTGCTTATTAGAGCATATTAAGAAGAGTCTTGGAAAGGTTACTGCTAGTGATTTGTTCTCCACCAACCGATCCGCCCTGAATTTTACTCTAAAGCCAGCCTCCACCTTGATGCAAGTGTTCTCCTTAAAGAATTGGAGAAGCCCCTACGTTGAAGTGAACACTTTGAAAATATCCTTCCATATTCTAGAGGCCGACCACCCATGAGACTCCTGTAGATCCCACGAATTATCATCTATTTCATACAATTCACAGAAACCTTCCTCCATAAAGAGGATTTATCCACAGCAAATTTCCACAACCACTTAAGGAGTAGAGCCTTATTCAGATCCTTGATATTGATAAAGCATAAGCCACCTTGGTCTCTACTATTGGTCACAATGTCCCACTTAACCAAGTGTAGTTTCTTAACCCCCTCACCACCACCGCATAAAAATTTTGCTTGAAGCCTATCTATTTCCATGGTGATCCCCTGTGGAATTCTGTAGAGAGCAAGGAAATAGATCGGGATGGCAGACAAGACCGACTTAATAAGAGTAAGCCGACTCCTAATAAAGAGCACCCGCATCCTCCATGGAGATAGCTTGTCTATTATTTTGGAGATGATAGGTTTCCATATACTCAGCCTCCTAGGATTGGCCCCCAAAGGAAGCCCAAGATATTTAAAAGGGAGGGCCTCCCCTTTGCAATTTAAAATGGTAGCTAATTCTTCCAAGACCAAATTTGACACACCCACACCATGTATTTTGCTTTTAGAGAAATTAATCTGTAAGCCTGACATGATTTTGAAATATCAAAATGTCATAGTACTCTTTATATATTAAGCACATCCTCTACACCAGGTCGTACAAGATCAATGCGTCATCGGCAAACTCTAAATGGGTAATGGAGAAGCCATTGCCACCCATTGAAACTCCTTTGATGAAGCCTTCTTGTTTAGGTCTTTTAAAAAACCAATTCAACCCTTCCACCACTAAAAGAAAGAGGATAGGAGACAGGGGGTCCCCCTGTCTTAATCCTCTATGCATTATGAATTCCGAAGAAGGCAAGGAATTGATCAAAATAGACAGTCTATTGAGAGAGATATACTCCTTAATCCAATTCCTCCATCTAACCCCAAATCCCATTTGCCGCATCATTTTTCAAAGAAACCTCCAATTGACCAAATCATAAGCCTTCTTGAAATCTAATTTTATAAGAATGCCCCTCTTTTTTTTTAGCTTTTCCATCCATGAATAATCTCATTAGCAATCACAATGCCATCTAAAATATTCCTGCCTGCCTCAAATGCGGATTGCTCCGGCCCAATGATTTTAGGAACTATCCTTGTAAGCCTTTGAGCCAATACCATAGCCAAAATTTTATAGGCTAAACCAATGAGGCCCATGGGCCAAAATTCCTCAACTTTTTTTGGGTTCTTACATTTCAGGATCAAAGCAATAAAGGTAGGCTTGAAGCATCTAAGAATCTTTTTGTTGTAGACGAATTCATCCATAAAACCCATTATGTCCTCTTTAACAAATCCCAAAATTTTTTAAAAAATTGAAGATTAAAACCATCGGGGCCAAGAGCTTTATTCCCGTCAGCACTTTTAAGCAAAGAAAATACTTCCTCCTCCGAAAAAGCTCTTTTAATTGCAATTCACTACAACAAATTGCATCTTTGCCAACACTTTTTACCAATACAACCCAAAATGCGTTGGTCAAGGGCACCTTTTGCCAATGCAAATGAGGATGCGTTGGAAACAGTTAAAAGGAGGAATACTTTTACCAACACATTATTATTTGTGTTGCTAAAAGTACCCTTTTGCCAACATAATAAAATATATGTTGGTAAAGATTACTACCAACACAAATGAGAATGTGCTGGAAAAAGTCACAAGGGGAGAGTACTTTTGCCAACGAAGTAGTATTTGCGTTGGTGAACGTACCCTTTACCAACACAAATGAGAATGTGTTGGAAAAAGTCAAAAGGGGCGATTACTTCTTCCAACACATTATTATTTACGCTGGTGAAAGTATTATTTTGCCAACACGATGAAATATGCGTTGGTAAATGTTATCTTTTACTAATGTATCAAATAATATGTTGGAAAAGGTCCCCAGAAACATGAATTTTGCCAACGAAGTAATGTGCATTGTTAAATGGATACCTTTTCCAACGAATAAAAGAATGAGTTGGTAAAAGGTGGAGATAATATATAGCTTTGCCAACGCATATTTGGGATGCGTTGGCAAAGGTCCAAAAAATGGTTTGAGAAATTTCCCCCAAAAAATTAAAAAGCCCCGATATAAACAAAAAGTGGTCATTTTTAAATTCTAAACTTATTATCCATTCTTACGTTAATCAAGATCTCTTTTCCTGGCAAAGAGATGTCACCTACAAGTTTCTATTCTCTCCCTCCAGTTTCTCACCAGGGATATATGAAGGAAGGTAGAAGTTTGAAGAAAAGCCTCTTCTATCCATGTACTTAGTCTTGTATTTTCTATTATATAGGAGTTGGAAGTCTAGCTGCAGCATAGCACGCTTTTATTATATAAATAGATGTGAATTCTTGGCCTTTTTTTAAGATAGGATATGGAAGAAATCAAGGAAAAAAATAATCTTTTCACTGATCATTTCAATTTCGAATGGTGTGGGTGTAGGCATTCTTATTTGTTTGGGCCTTTTGGGTGTTCATGTTGAACTGGAAACATGATTAGATCTTGGCCTTTCATCAGAAAAGGCCCATTATAAATGGGTTCTAGCCGAGGAATTAAGGGTCATCATGCCTTTTCAAGCCCAGGGATATAAACGCATGTAATGCATGAATTGAAATGGGACATTGTTATCCATATCAGTGTCACAAATATTGGCAAATTTGGAAAATATTATGATATTGTTAAAAAAAATGTTCATCTATAGATGATCTTTCAATATTTTAAAAATATTGCAAATACTGAAAATGTAACAGGAAAAATACAATGAAAATCATTCTAAATTTTTAATAAATTAGTAAAAGATATATTATAAAAACCTTTTTAAAGTGACTTATATCTATTTCCAAAATTTCATATATACAGTATAAGTTTTTTTTCCTTAAATACTTTTTCAAGTAACTTATAGAAAAAACCCATTAAAACTAAACCTTTTTGAAGTGGTGGATTAAATCAATGAGGATTTTCATAAAAAAAAATTAAACATTAAATTAAGGAAAGAAATAATTAAGGATTTCTCATCTTTTCACTTATCATTTCAATTTCAAATGGTGTGGGTGCAGGCACTCATATTTATTTGGGCCTTTTGGGTGTTCATGTTGAATTGAGAACATGATTAGATGTTGGCCTTTCATAAAAAATGGCCCATTATAAATGGGTTCTGGCACAGGAATTAATGGTCATTATCGCCTTTTCAGGCCCAGGGACATAAACGAGTGCAATGCATGGATCGAAATGGGACATTGTTATCCATATCATTATTATAAATATTGACAAATTTGGGAAAATATTATGATATTGTTAAAAGAATATGTTAATCTACTAATAATCTTTCAATATTTTTAAAATATTGCAAATATTGAAAATGTAACAAGAAAAATGCAATGAAAATCATACTAAATTTTTAATAAATTAGTAAAACATATATTATAAAAACTTAAAACATATATTATAAAAACCTTTTTAAAGTGACTTATATCTTTTTCCAAAATTTCATGTATACGGTATAAGTTATTTTCAGAAAAAACCCATTAAAACTAAAACTTTGTAAAATGGTCCATTAAATCAATGATGATTTTCATTAAAAAAATCAAACATTAAATTAAAGAAAGAAATAATTAAGGATTTCTCGTCTTTTCACCAATCATTTCAATTTCAAATGGTGTGGCTGCAGGCACTCTTATTTGTTTGGGCCTTTTGGGTGTTCATGTTGAACTGGGTGATTAGATCTTGGCCTTTCATCCAAAAAGGCCCATTATGAATAGGTTCTGGCCTAAGAACTAAGGGTCATCATCGCCTTTTCAGGCCCAGGGACATAAACGGGTGCAATGCATGGATCGAAATGGGACATTGTTATCGACATCAGTGTTACAAATATTGGCAAATTTGAAAAAATATTATGAGATTGTTAAAAGAAATGTTAATCTACTGATGATATTTCAATATTTTCAAAATATTGCAAATATTAAAAAAGTAAAAGGAAAAATATAATGAAAATCATTCTAAATTTTTAATAAATTAGTAAAAAATATATTATAAAAACCTTTTTAAAGTGACTTATATCTATTTCCTAAATTTAATGTATATCATAAAAGTTAGTTTCCTTAAATTTTTTTCAATGACTTATAGGAAAAACCCATTAAAACTAAACTTTTGTAAAGTTATCCTTTAAATCAATAAGGATTTTCATAAAAAAATCAAACAATAAATTAAGGAAAGAACTAATTAAGGATTTTCTTTCCAATAAAAGATTAAATTCTCATGAAAAAGGGCCAAAAATTTCTCTGCTCATGCCTCTGTCTTCCGGTCTTCCACATGAACATTTCATCTCCACCGTTTTTTTTTTTTTTCCTTGCTCAACATCTCCCATGAGAAACAGCTGATAACAAGATCTCCTTCTTGCTCCCTTTGCTGCAAACTCTTTGGTCATTGGTGAAGGGTCCTCAGTGAGAAGAAGACCATTTGATAAGCAGGTATGCTTTTGTTTTGTTTTGTTTTTTTTTTAAGTTTCTATTCGTTCTCTATTCATCCGTCAGAACCATTCTATGAAGATGAAATCAAATGCAGCCCAAAGGTCTTGATATGTAAGGATGGACCAAATCAGTGTGGTGTGGTCGCCCAATAGTATCCTAATCGTGAGTTCCAAGTACAGAACCGCGATGTAGTAATAAAACTGGTGAGACCAGGTCGATCCTCAGGGAGCAATGTGTTTTAAGGTTCCTTTTTCAACTTGACTTGCCTTAAAATAAAAATCTAAAACTAACCTAATTTAAAATCTAACAAATACAAACATCCTACTTACCAAAATTAAATTAGTTACAAACCAATGAAAGAAACTTTCCTAAATCTAAAAATTCTTAAAATAAAACTAAAATTGCTGCAAAACTAAAACACAAGTTAGAACTTCCAAAAATAAAAACTAAAATTAGAAACTAACTAAACTAAACAATGTTAAAAACAAAATAAACAAAAGTTAAAAACTTTCCTAAGTTAGAATTTCCAAAACTAGTAAACTTTCCAATTTAAAATCTTCAATTAAAACAATTTTAGAAAGATATTTAATTCTGAAAATTGACTAAAACAATCAAAAACATAAAACTAGAAACAAAATTAAAATTAAAAAAAATAAGTAAAATTAGTAATGCAATGCATGCTATGAGATGCTGAAAAATTCTAAGTCTGAAAAACTAGTATGTTGATGCAAATATTATGCATGATTTGAACTATTCTAATGCATCCTAAATCTAAATTTAATGGCTGGAATTCATGCTCTACTGATGTAAGAAACCAACAAAAAAAATGGAAGTGAAAAAGGATTTAAAACGAAAAAGTTATGAATGCATGAACATGACAACTTTGCAAAATTCTGTGCAGAAATTCTGATTCGGGTTGACTGATTGGCAAAGTTTAAGCCTCTGGTTCACAAGCCTTCCGAAATTATTTTGATCTGAAATTTTGGGGAATGAAAGACCACATCCTAAAATTTAATATTGCTAAGTTTCAAAGAAAAATATTGTGATTTGACTGGTCTACCCACTTCAAACTTTTTGTCAAAAACTGTTTTTACAGTTTGCTGAAACTATTAAGTTATGCTGTTTATAAATTGAGTCCGAATTTAATCATTAGATTCAGATCTGAAGGCTTAATTTTCATCAACTTAAATATGCACAAAATCTTATGATATAAAAATAGATGCAATGATTCCTAATCCAACCATCAAACTATGCAAAAACAAAACTTAAAATCAATGTGAATGTAACAAGAAAAATAACAAAAGTGCAGAAAATAAAATAGAAGTGCAGGAAAATAAAATTGTAGAAATTTAAAATTAAAAGTGCAATGAAAGAAAATAAAAATTGCAGGAAGTCAAAGGCGGTATAACTGAAGTTAAAGGCGGTAAACAATAGAAGTTAAAGGCGGTATTAACAAGAAGTCAAAGGCGGTATATTCACTCAAATTCTCCCTTAGTCTAGGCCTAATAATTTCTTAAAATATGTTCTTTATTTGGGTCGTCAATCCAAACAAGAAAAAACACAAATCAAGCAATCATACAACCATAAGAATAAGAAGAATAAGAAGATGAATATTATTGAACTAGTATGACAATCCTTTACATAAGATGAAAAAAAAATTAAACCAAAAGATTATACATACTAGGATGGAAAAGAATTCCTCCTTCTAGTTGATCTTCAAGGTTGGTGGTGTGGCTTTAGGGCTAAGCCTCCTTGATGACTTGAGATGTAGAGACAAGAGAGGGAGAGATGGAGTGTAGAAATCTAGAGGTGGGAGGTGGGTAATTCTTCCATGAAGAATATGGGAGAAGGGTACCCTATTTATACTTTTTCAAGTCTAACTCCTTCTCAAACTTTAAAATCTTAAAAATAATTAAAAAATTGAAAGAAAAAGGGCTCCAACCAATGCTTTTGACGTGCAATATCCTTGGGGATTTTTTTTCTTTTTATTTTTCTCTTCTTTCCTTGCTTGTTTTGTCCAGAAATCCCTCTTGGATGCTTCTTTCCTTCTTTGTCTTTGCCACCTTCCATTGAGATCTTTTGAGAGATGAAATAGGGATAAGAATCCTCTCTTAGAATCAAACTTGGCCCACATGAGGTGTAGAACTTCCCCTTTTATCTCTTTGCATCGTCAACTTTCCTTTTTTGGAAAGTTCTCCTTGTTGGCTCCAAACTTGAAGAGATCTTTTAGATAATTCTCCCTTGATTTTTTTCTTTACTTTTTCAATCAAAATCTGATCCAAAATCTCTTTTGGACGTGGAATAGCTTGCTTGGATATTTTTTTGCATTTTTTTTTTCAATTAAATCTTCTCCTTCTCAAAAAAGAACACCTATGTGGCTTTCCTTGTCCATCTTTGATGAGATATTCTTCAAATTCTCTTCAAAATCTCTTGAAAATGTGCAATAAATAAATGGACCCCATCTTGGATGTTTTACAAGTGTGCCCCACACATGTGCATGTGTGTGTGGGACCATGAAGTCGACTTTTTGCAATTTTCTTCCAATTTCCTTTTCTCTTCAATTCTGCTCTCCTTTCTCTTGAAAATCAATTCCTTGCCTCAATTCATTATAAATGGGACCCATATAATCAATTTCCTACAAAACAGATGTGAATTCATGTGAAAAGACAATTTTACCCCTAACATCACATATGCATGACTGTGAGCCCATTTCTTATGAAATGATAATAAAAATGTACATCATTCTTCATGATTTTGTATGAATGAACTAATGATGAAGAGAATTCAATTTATTTCATGAGAAAAATTATTTTCACAAAACTTTCCAAAAATAGACTTTCCAAAAATAGCAAGTTTCATGAATTTATGCAAAAAGTGTGATTTTTAAGCAATTTATGCAGAAAAATATACAGATGAATTTAAAATGAATTAACCCATGATATCACACTAAATGAGGCTCTTTCAAGTTAATAAGTCCTTAAAATGGGTCAAAATGTGTATGAAAATATGCATTTTTAAAGACTCATCATATCCTGCCAGATTTGAGGACGAGATTTGGCATTAGGTGCTCCTTTTAGGTTCACAACTTCTGTTGACCTGATGCAATCATTTTGATCTTCCCATTTGCAGAAACCAGACCAAAAATTTTTGTTTTTTTTTCTGATAACAAAACCAAACCAGATCACCTGATTAAAAGAAAAAAAGAGGAAAATAAAACACTAAAAGATGCAGAGAGAAAGGGAGGAAGGAGGTGAAAAGGTTCCTGATTAGCCATCTAGCCTTGCCGCCGTCGAGCAATCTAGCCTCGTCTGCTCTTGCTTCCAAGCTCCCCCTCCTCTTCCTTTTCTTCCTCCTCTTCTCCTTCCCTTTCCCGTTTCTCTTTCCCGTTTTTCTTCCCTGTTAAGCAATGTCTTTGTTTTTGAGATGATGGTGTAAAAGGTGATGGGCACATGCCTTTTTTAATGGTTGCTTTTGTCTTTTTTTAATGTTTAATAGTCAATACATGCATGTTTGTAACTTTATAACCATGCCACTTCGTGGTCCCCACTATTAGGTCCACTTACATAAGATCCAAACCATTCAAAATGATTTCCCTCTCTCTATTATGCCCTAGTAAAATTTCACTCAAACTAGTAATTAGCATATTATCAGATTAACCAAATAATCAATTTTGAAAAAATAAATTTAATAACAATACGTCCTTTATTATAGTGAAAATTGGATGAGGTTAAAAATCAATGGTTGGCCCGGCATCATCGATCACATTAAAATATATTATTTATTTTTATTTCTCTGATTTTAATGTTGTGTTTTAGCCTTTAGGTTCATTTAATATCCCAATGAGCTTAACTTTTACTAGCATAAAATTATCCTTGGGGTTAAACAAGTGGGTCAATGATCTTTAGTGGTTTAGATTTCATAAATGAGCCCCACTAATGAATTACAGCAATAGCCTCACCGAGTTAATTATATGTGAACAATAATAAATTTCTTTTGTTCAATCGAAAGATATTAATTTTAATTACTGAAACCAAATAAAAATCTAAAAATGAAAGAGGTTGTTTTTTTTTTCTATTTTTAATATTGTGAATTCGATTAAGAAATATATAGAATATAAACTATTGTTGTCCCATATATAAGCTTCTTAACCAGCCCACCTATGGCTACAGGAGATAAATTTGCTAGTATTATTAGCAGATCCTAGCTTGAAATTAACAAATTAAGAGAAAAGAATGAAGCAACTCAGGAGAAGAATAAAAAAAAAACATTATAAGCTTTGTGAAAACTACCACTCAAGAAAGTAAAAAAAAAAGTATGTTAAAATGCTCAAGAAAATGTTTAACAGTCTGAATATATTGGCACCATGAGTGGTTGTCCCTTACTCTTTTAAACATCATAAGGAATGATAAAAGTTTTCTTCCCGTCTTTTTGTTCAAAATCATTCTCTGCCAATTAATGCCTTTATTTTTTTTCCCTCTTTCCTTGTGTTTCTTGTTTTTTTTTTTAAGCAATGGCTTAGGTTATTGGTTGGGAAGATGATCCATAGTGTCCAATCCAATGCAAATCCTAATTTGGATATACTGAAAGTATTAAAAATTATTATAGTATTATCCATACCCTCACTAAGGACCCAGTTGAGGTATCTTGAGTCACATTCAAGTGAAAGTTGTTTTTGTTCTTTAACATAAACAACTGAGTAGTAAAACAGAGTACATGTTAATTGATTTTTGGTAAAGTTGGTTGCCTGGCAATGATAAAATCAGGTCAAGTTTCGGTCTGTGGTTTATTCATATAGACATATTAATTCCTATGTGAATAAGCAACTCACATCATTGTTAATTTGAGATGATGTATTCTAATGTAAAAAAGAAAACTCTAAATAACCTAATAATACTATCCTTTTTAATTCTGGTGGAGCTTAGACATTGAACTTTGGTTATCATTAGAAAAATGAGTCCGGATTTCTTTGAGGCAACATTAAAAAATTTTAAGCTTTTAGACCTATCCATTGTTAGGTTAGTTTTAACCTATCTATTGTTCAATTGAAAAATATTAGTTCTAATTGTTAAAATCAAATATAAATCTAAAAATGAAAGAGGTTGATTTTTTTATTACCTATTTTTAATATTGTAAATTCTATTACTCCAATTATCTAATAATGAACTTGCATGTGATCAGATATGATAGGAGTTGGATATTTCTTAGAGATAAATTTAGTAAGCAGCAAATGGATGGAGTGGATTCGTTTACTAAATTTGCAAAAATGCATTTGGCTGGGGTTGGAGAGATTAAGTGCCCATATGCAAATTGTTGCAACCATTTTACACACCCGTATGGTACTGTGAAACGTCATCTGCTCAGATATGGGATGAGGGAATCCTACACTATTTGGTTAGATCACGAGGAGATTCCACAACCTGATGAGTCGGATGAGATCGTGGATGAATTCGATGAGGACC
Source organism: Sextonia rubra (assembly GCA_037013555.1). Classification (NCBI taxonomy): domain Eukaryota; kingdom Viridiplantae; phylum Streptophyta; class Magnoliopsida; order Laurales; family Lauraceae; genus Sextonia; species Sextonia rubra. Next base: position 133,753,395 of record JASUAD010000001.1, read on the forward strand.
ATCATGATTTTGATGAATTGATGGAGGACCATTATAGGGGGACTTACATAGAGGATGATACCCTAGAGCTAGAGAATGTATAGAACTTTGAGAAAATATTAGAGGCCTCTCAGCAAGGCTTGTACTCGGGTTGCAAAGAGTCAGATACTCCACTATTGTTCGTCATTCAGATGCTACAGGTGAAGGTAGAATACGGGTGGAGCAATAATTCTTTTAACAAGATGTTGGAGACATTCAAAAAGTTCTTACCAGAGGAAAATATAGTTCCTGGATCAATGTATGAGTGCAAGAAGTTACTTCGTGACTTAGGGTTGGGGTATGAACTTATCTATGCATGTAAAAACGATTGTGCACTATTCTGGAAGGAGACTACTAAATTAGAAAGATGCCCTATATGTGAGGAGTCTAGGTACAAGGTTAATGATGGCCGGGGTAAGATTCCTCACAAGATACTACATTGGTTCCCATTGGCACCGAGGTTGCAAAGATTGTACATGTCCAATATGATAGCGAATGACATGAGATGGCATTGTGGTAAGCGTCTCGATGAAGGGTTAATAAGTCATCCAGCCGATTGTAAGGAGTGGAGGGACTTTGATCGGCATTATCCTAAGTTTGCTCAAGAGATCCGCAATGTAAGGTTAGGGTTGGCCACTGATGGGTTCAACCCTTTTGGAAACTTGAGCACTTCTTATAGCATGTGGCCGGTGATACTTATGCCCTATAATATGCCACCCTGGAAGGCAATGAAGGACCGATTTTTCATATTGTCTTTACTTATTCTAGGGCCGAATCAACTGGGAAAGGACATTGATGTCTACCTAAGGCCATTGATTGACGAGTTGAAGGATCTATGGGAGATGGGGGTTTTGACTTATGATGCTTCGACTGAAAAGACATTTCAGATGCATGCAGCTGTCATGTGTACTATAAATGACTTCCCTGCATTTGGTGACGTGTCTGGGTGGGGAATAAAAGGTTACTATGCTTGTCCCATTTGCAACAATAATCCAATATCCCGTAGGTTGATAGATAAGCTTGGGTGGGTGGGCCATCGAGCTTACTTGCCTAAGAACCATCCCTGGAGGAAGGAAAAAAGGTTTGATGGACATTGTGAGCTTCAAACAAGATCCTTGGAGTTACCGGTGGATAAAGTAGTAGCTCAGGTGGAGGAAGATCATCTGCGGGGAGTCAAGTTCGGGAAGGCTCCTTCCAATAAGAAAAGACCACGTGACCTTCAACAAATAAGTTGGAAAAAAAGAAGCATTTTTTGGGAGCTACCATATTGGAAGTCATTAAATCTTTGGCATAACCTCAATGTCATGCATATTGAGAAAAACATCTGTGAAAACTGCTATGGAATTCTGATGGCCATAGATGGAAAGAATAAGGATACTTATAAGGCCCGTGATGATTTAGAAAATATGCACATAAGGCCAGAGTTACACCTAAAAAGGAATGAAGATGGATCCATTATGAAGCCTCCAGCAGTCTACACGTTGAACCCAAAACAGATAGATGGTTTTGTGAATTCTTGAAATCGATCTGTTACCCGAATGGTTATGCAACCAACATCTCGAGATGTGTCAGCTCAAAAAATGGCAAGTTATCAGGTTTGAAAAGTCATGACTGTCATGTCCTCTTTCAGCGTCTTCTTCCTATAGGCATGCGCGGTTTTGTGAACAAGGAGATATGGATGACACTATTTGAGTTGGGTAGCTTCTTTCAGGTGCTTTGCTCAAAGACATTAAGGCTGAGTGATTTGGAAAAATTATAGGAAAAAATAGTACTCATGCTCTGCAAGCTAGAGAGGATCTTCCCTCTGGCTTTCTTCGATGTGATGGTCCATTTAGCTGTTCACTTGTCCCGTGAGGCTATGCTTGCTGGACTGGTGCAATATCGTTGGATGTACCTGATCAAGAGGTAAATGATATATTCTTATGGTGAATTAGTTATTCATTAGTGTAATTCTCTTCCATATTTGATTATAATATAATTGTTGTTTGTTTGAAGGTTTCTTGGGACACTAAAAGGGTATGTCACCAATAGAGCACGTCCTGAAGGTTCAATAGCTGAGTCATATATTGTCAAAGAGTGCCTTACATTTTGTTCAATGTACCTAAAAGGGTTTGATAAACTAGAACGAAATGACAATGGTGGCGGACGTGACTTTGGGATGGAGATCTTCTCCCAGCATGTCCATCTTTGCTCACTGATCTCAAGGGCTTCCAAGCCTTCACAGAAGGAAAAGGAAATGGCGCATTGGTTTGTTTTATACAATACAGACGAGGTCCTACCTCATTTAGAGTATGTAGTTTGGTCTTATTACATGTACATATAGCTCTTATACTCATTTATTTTTACACAGCTTTTAGATACTAATGAACCAAAATTTCCTTGAGTAGAGAATACAAGAGTATTGTGCAAATTCCACAAGGACGTGACATAGCTCAAGTACAGTAAGAAGAATTTCCAAATTGGTTCAAAAACGGGTAAGATATATAAAACAAATGAAAACCACTTAGTTATAATGAACTAGACCACAATTGATATTAACTTAGTGCACTTTCCATATGTTGATCATGTAGATGAATGATTTGCGAACTCAAGGATTAGTAGAAGCAACTGAAGAACTTTGGTCACTAGCAAATGGTCCCGATCCTATTATTGATTTTTATTCTGGATGTATTTCTAATGGTATCCAATTCCATACTCGAGACCGTGAAAGCCGTCATAGGTGCCAAAACAGTGGGTTGGTCGTGGAAGGGGACCATAAAGGAAAACATATTGATTTCTATGGTTATCTATGCAAAATATGGGAGTTGAGATATCTGCATGGGGGTAAAGTGGTTCTGTTCCACTGTGAATGGTACAACACGGGTTATAGAAGCAGAATTTACAATGATAAATATGTCACATCTATTAATGTTATAAGGCGTTGGTATAAAGATGATCCATTTGTCCTACCAAGTAATGTGAGTCAAGTATTCTATGATAATGATACCAGCAAAGGCAAAAATTAGAGAATTGTAGAACATGTTAGGCACCGTGGAATATGGGATGTTCCAAAGCGAGATGATGCTGATGCATTTCAACAAGATAAATCCACTTCTGGTCTCTCAATCCATGATGAAGACATGGATCTTCCTTACCATATGGATGATAGGGATCCCGAGATCATTCATATCAATGAACTAAGGCTAGACCATATAAATGATCATGACAATGATGAGAATGACACATTGGCGGAGTATGTAGATGATGAAGACGATGAGATGGAGAGATTGCACAATCCTAATATAGATCTTGATGTGGATTATCAGATGTAGTTTTTGTTTTTTACTTTTCTCATGTATGGACATGTGTTACGATTGAATAGTCATTTTTGGTTTAAATGTCTCAATATTGTTTCATATTTCATTTTATATTATTGATTTATGTTATATTTCATTTTATTAAATAACATGTTCATATATAGTTGCCAAAAAAATGCCTAAAGGCGGCAAATCGTTTGTGACGCCCGAGTGGGTAAAGAAAGTTAAGATGAATGCTTTGGAGAAGAAGAAAAAAAAACTATTGAGGAGAATTCAAAGAAACTTCATGAGTGAGGGTTAAATAAAACTGCAGATTTGATGCTCAGTTCGAATAGGCAGACCACGAGTATATGTGAAAGAGAGGGAAAGAGAATTAGGTCAGTGGCAAATGATGATGACGAGGAGTATGTGCCGCCTGAGGGTGAGGAAGGACAGAGTTCTTTCAGTGAAGATACTGGTGGTTATGAGGATGATGAGTCTGCTGGTTCTCAGGCGTCAAAGGTCATGTATGTCTCAAATATGTTTCTTATTTTTTGTTTATAATCACATTTGCATCATTTGCATATATATCAAGTTGTTTCCAATTATTGACTCATGTACTAATGCTTCATTTTTTTGCTATGCCAAGTTAGACATATGGCCCCGTGGTCGAAGAAAAGAGGTAGGGGTCAATCATGTGGAGGGCATGCCCATGGTTCTTCTTTGACATAACCTTCACCAATAGAGGCCAATCTTGCATTGAGTATGCCCGTGGTGGCGACAATTAATCAAGTCCCACAACCCGCCTTGCCTGACCAGATGACTAGTCCACCTATTATTAGTAGTAGCGTTGGTAAGAAATATATGGCTTTATATATACATAACAAATCATCATTACTTTAATATTTTTTATAAACTAATTCAAATTAAATTATTGTCTTAACAGCATCGGTCCCAGCATCTTTTAAAATGCGTGGACGGGGTGCGTTCCAAGGTTTGAGCATGGATAAATTTAGAAAACAATTCGGTCATGCCATTCCAGTTGAAATTGATTTACCAAAAGGAAATAGTGGGTTATTGGGCCCCTTCCTTGGCGAGTGCTCTTGGGGAACAAATTCGATCTTTTGTACCACTCCGAGATATTAAATTCGCAAAACTTGATAGTAGATTAAGGGAGTCAATTATTCAGAGAGTTTCGGTACTTTTTATAATGTATGTATTCCAAACATATTATTTATGATTTTAGCTAGGGTTATTTTGTTATTTCCAATTGCAGTAAACCTTTGACTTTGGAGACTACACAAACAATGAGTTGGTCAGAAGTATCATTGACAAAAGGTGCCAAAAATTATTGAAGTATTGGAAAAACATCTTGCACAAGTGGTACCTTGCACTTAAGGAGGAGGGAGTGGTTGACCTCAAGAGTATTAAAGACCCTCCTTGTAAACCAGATGATTGGGTGTGGATGATTGAAAATGTGTGGAAGAATATGACAAGTGGAAGGTATATAGCCTAGGACTACTCTTCGTAATTTATATAAACATACACAAATTGTTAATCTTTTACTTCCAATTCTTATTTTATATACACATCCTATTAATTGATTATATTTCCCTTGCAAAAAAAGTCAGAGAATGGGAAGACTGCTTGAGCTGCCCTGAAATACAATCATACAAGCGGCTCTAGATTGTTTGCATCCTGAGCCGATATTGTTGTGAGTGCATGTTTAGAAATTCCTACAGTATTATTATAAAATGCAGTGTTTAATTAGTATAATTGGTTTATCAAATGAAACACTAGGCAAAGAAGAGTGGTGTACAACAGTCTATGCCTGATAGATTCGCAGACACCCATAAACGTCATAAAAAGGGGGGTGTGTGGATAAACAACATTGCTGAGCAACGTTATGTACGTATACCTAACTCATTTGCAATAAACACCCAAAACTACATTTTTATATCTTTATTGGAGGCTAATATATTCAAAATTGACAGGCTACAATGGTAGAAAAGATTACCACACAATCGCAGTCAGATGTCCCAAATCCACAAATTGAGATGCAAGTTTCCCAAGAAGTGCTTGGAAAGAGGTCAGCCTACACATTGGGATATGGGATTTGCAACACCTGTTCATCTTTTACACAGTCTCAAGCATCTAAGACTGAGTTGATCGCTTTACGCCAGTAGGTTGCTAAATATCAGAGTCAAATGTCAGGAGTTCAAAACTTTTTGCTAATGGTGGCTGAAAAAATAGGGATAGATCTAGCTAACGTGCCTATATTTAGTCCAAGGAGCGGTAGTGGTGATGCCACATTGGCTAGAGGGCATGATGAGACTTCTCTTGGTTAGCATCTGTTTTGCAATAGACAGTCTTCTATTTTGATATATGTACTTTGATATTTTTCGATCTTTCTTTTAGGATATTTGTAAACATTTGATGTTTATTCGATGGGATATATAAATGTTTTGAAGTGTATGTTGACTTTTTGAATATAAATGTTTTATTTATGTGCTCATATTTTGGATTTGTATTTACTGTATTGCTAATGTGTTTGGATGGGATATAAATAGGTTGCAAAAACATTTTTTTTCCAAAACTTAAAAAAATCAAAATTACTTTTGCCAACACAAATTATGTGTGCCGACGTATTTTTGTGTGCCAATGCATTTTTGTGTTGGCAAAAGTTGTTTTTTCCAATTTCTTTTCCTACTTTTGCCAACACCATAGTGTGTTGGTAAAGTTTAACTTTTTGCAGCATTTTATTTTGCGTTGGCAAAAGTTTATTTACCAACCTATTCTTCTACTTTTCTCAACACCCGTTTGTATTGGTAGAGATCAACTTTTACCAACGTTTTTAATTTGTGTTGGCAAAAGTTACATTACCAACCTATTATTTCTAATTTTGCCAACACCATTTTGTGTTGGTAAAGATCAAAGTTTGCCAACATTTTTTGTTTGTGTTGGTAAAAGTTTATTTACCAACCTATTTTCTTACTTTTTTCAACACCCATTTATGTTGGTAGAGATCAACTTTTGCTAATGTTTTTAATTTGTGTTGGCAAAAGTTGCTTTGCCAACATGTTATCTCTAATTTTGCCAACACCATTTTGTGTTGGTAAAAATCAAAGTTTGCCAACATTTTTTGTTTGTGTTGGCAAAGAGAACTCCCCACATACTTTTACCAACACCTTTCCAACGCCTTTTTTTGGGTTGGTAAAGTGCGTTGCCAACATTTATTGATTTTTTCCAACATTTTGTTGTGTGTTAGCAAAAGTGGATTTTGTTGTAGTGAGAGAGAGAGAGAGAGAGACCGGAGATAGAGAGCAGAGAGAGCGAGAGAGTGAGAACCGTGCGAGGGAGAAATTTGGGCGAGAGTACGAGCAAGAGAAAGAACAGCGCGAGGGAGAAAGAAAATCCAATTTGGGGCGGGAAATTGAAATGGTGGCGCCCAAGCTTTTACCGACGGTTACTTTTCATCGGCAAATCAAAATTTCATCGGTAAAATGGGGAGAAAATTTTCAAAACTTTTACCAACGTAAATTATTTTTCGTCGGTAAAAATATTGCTACAGTGGAAAAATTGTCTTCCCAAGTACATACTTTTACCAACATTATCCGAATTCGTCGGCAAAGAATTTCATCGGTGGCCCAAGTACATACTATTGCCGACGAAAACTATAAACATCGGTAAAAGTAACTTTTACCGACATTTTTTGGCGATGATTTTATGATTTCGTCGCTAAAGACTATCATTTACCAACAGATATAAATATGTGGTTGAAAATTCAGCTTTTAGCGATGTTTAAAAAAAAACGTCGCTAAAAGTCAACTTGTAGCGACGTTTTTTTAAAAACATCGCTAAAATCTGAATTTTCAACGACAAAATTTGTATGCGTTGGTAAATGATAGTCTTTAGCGATGAAATTATAAAATCGTCGCCAAAAAACGTCGCCAAAAGTGCAACTTGTTGTAGTCTTGCTCTCTCTCTCTGCTCTCTCTCCAATCTCTCTTTCCCGCTTTCTTGCTCTCTCTGCTCTCTCTCTCGCTCTCTTGCTCTCTCTGCTCTCTTCCCAGATCCTCTCTCTACTCTCTTTCTCTCACTCTCTCTGCTCTTTCGCTCTCTCTCTCACCCCAGATCCTCTCTCTCTGCTCTTTCTCTCACTCTCTGCTCTCTTGCCCCATATCCTCTCGCTGCTCTCTTTCTCTCACTCTCTCTACTCTCTCACTCTCTCTCGCCCCAGAGCCTGTCTCTCTGTTCTCTTTCTCTCACTCTCTCTGCCTCTCGCTCTCTCTCTCACCCCAGATCCTCTCACTCTCTCTGCTCTCCTTCTCTCACTCTCTCTGATCTCTCGCTGTCTCTCTCGCCCCCAAATTCCTCTCTCTCTCTATGTTCTCTTTCTCTTACTCTTTCTGATCAGTCGCTCTCTTTCACCCCCAGATTCCTCTCTCTCTCTGCTCTGTTTCTCTCACTCTCTCTCATGCTCTCTGCTCTCTCTCTCCTCGATCTCTCTCTGCTCTCTCTTATCTCTTTCTCTCGCTCTCTCTGCTCTGTTTCTCTCACTCTCTTGCTCTCTCTGCTCTCTATCTCCGGTCTCTCTGTCTCTCGCTCTCTCTCTGCTCTCTCTCCAATCTCTCTTTCTCTCTCTCCCGCTCTCCCGCTCTCTCTGCTCTCTCTCTCTCTCTCTCTCCCTCTCTCTCTCTCTCTCTGCTCTCTCTTTGCCATAGTTTCTGATGTGGTTTTGCCGATGTTCAAAAACGTTGGCAAAGGAAAAATAAAAAAATTAAAGAATTCAAATTATAATGAGAAAATAAATATTGTATTTTTAAAAAAAATAAAATTATTGGCGACGAAAATTTTCCTAAAAACGTCGGCAAAGGTAAAATTCCATTTTTAAAAAATAAATACATTACCGACGTTTTTTTAACGTCGGCAAAAGTATATACAATTTTTAAAAATTAATATTGTAAAACATGGTTTTGCCGACGTTCCAAAACGTCAGTAAATGCTATTATTATCTAATTGAAATGAAATTTTATAACTTTTACCGACGTTAAAAAACGTCGGTGAAAGTTTCCATAGTGTGTCGGTAAAGGGAACTTTTGCCGACGAAATTGAAAAACATCGGTAAAATATTTTGATGACGTTTTTTTACCGGCATCCAGGCGGCGAAAATTTTTTCGTCGGTAAAAATCTTTGCCGACATTTTGAATACTTTTAGCGACGAAAAAATGCGTTGCTAAAACTGTTAATTGTTGCAGTGTGAGAAAGCCAATGTTCCTCATACAAATTTTGGAAATGGTTTTTAACCCCTACTTTGATGCTTAGGGATCTATAAACCACACTCCATTGACGAGAAGCTGATTGATAAAATTCTTATTTCGCTTTTGGGAGGAAAAAATATGAAAAAATTTTGTATTTTTATCCCCATTATGCTCCTAATTCAAATGAAAATTTTAAAGCCAAAGTCTACACACCAAATCATTTAAATTCCATACCTGAGATTTAAGGTGATTCCTGGATTTTGCCTCCTCTGAAAGCAACGATGACTCCACTTTTAGATCCAGACAGTCCAATGCTTCCTCCGCATCCTTTACCTTAGCTTTGACGTCACCAAACTCATTTTGATTCCAACACTTACAAATGTGCTTTACTGCCAAAATCTTCTTGTTAAGCTTGAAACTCGCGCACCCTTGAATTTGAACTGACTTCCAAGATTCCTCCACTATCTTTATGATTGAGGGTGCTTAAACCAAATATTGGGAAACCTGAGGGGACGTGGACCCCAATCTAATGTTTCTTCTAGCAGTGTAGTTGGGACATGATCCGAAAGGGTTCTAGGCAGACACCCTTGTTTAAGATTAAACATTACTAGCCATTCCGGGTGAACTAGAAATCTATCAATTCTGCTCCATCTCATTCCATCCTCAAAACTACAGTCTGTGAATCTTCTACCTGCCAATGGTAAATCTAAGAGTTCATATCCGCAATGAAATCATTGAACAATTTAATACCTGGAGATGTTGACGAGCAGCCGATTCTTTCAAAATTGCATCTAACTTCATTAAAGTTCCCCGCCAGACACCATGGGTTAACAAAAGTTTTTTTCCACTAACTCAACAAATTCCATAACCTCTTCCTATCAGTTTAAGGTGTTAGGGGCATGAAGATTCCCAATTGTACATACAAAACCGTATGCCCAGCATCCAGATAATAGCAATGCATTTCTACAACCAACCGCCCCTTTGAGAGAGAAGCATCCCCATCCCATACGCATAGAAGACCCCCAGCAGAATCCACTACATTTATTTCCATGAATTCAAAGTTTCGATCTGGCCAAAGTGACTGAATGAAACGCCTATCAACACCCTTCATTTTAGTTTCTTGTAGGAACAACATGTCTATTTTCAGATCCTTATTGAATTTTTTCACCTTTCTTCTCTTCATCTCCTTCAAGATCCCCCTACAGTTCCGGCTTAATATATTCATTATAAAACCAGATAATAGAATGGAAAACTCCCTAGAGAGACGGTCTCAAGCCTTGGCCTCAGGGGATCTTGCCAGAAAGCCCCTTGCCTCCAAATTAACCAAGTTTTTTATCACTATTTCTTCATTGCCTGTGATCATCAAACCGAGCGTTTTCCCCATTTCCAATGTAGCTATTGCCTCCCTCCTGCTTGCCTGTTTAGCTTTACGCCTTGCATCAGTTGAAGTGTTCTTTGCAACCATACCTGCTAGTAAGCTCCTTGTTGTTTTACCCGCACACGTACTGGGAATGGGTATGGCAAAAAATATATCAGGTATCGTCAAACGTATCTGGTATGATTTGACTTTGTGGGTATGGGATGAGTACTTTTGTGGATACGGGATGGATACATTCCTAGTAAAATTGTAAGAGTAATTTTTTTTTTTTTTGTAAAAACTTTTGCAAAAGCTTGAAAAAGCTAAAAATATACTTTTTAACTTTAGCGCTAACCTTTCTCGATTAACTTAAAAGGAAAAAGGCTTTAAAGAAGAAGAAGAATGAAAGAATGCTGGATTATGAAATATAAAAAATAATATTGCCACTACACCAAAAATGCAATTCAGGAACGGATTATAAGCCCAGTTTTGGGCTGTTCTGGAAATGAAATGGATTTAATCCGTTCTGCAAGGGGCCCACTTGAGAAGAAAAAAGAACGGATCACCTATCAGTTGTGTTTTTCATCTAGCTGCTCTTGCTTTTCTTCTACTCTCTCTTCTTCCAGATTTCTTAAAAGGCAAGTTAGGGTTTATATTTTTCTTCTTTGCCATTGATGCTCTAATCGATTTCTCAACTCTTAGATCTAATTACAAGTTAGGGTTTGATCTAATTACAAGTTAGGGTTTGATCTTGTTTTTGATGGAACTGTTGTCTCTTGTTGGTCACCGGAGAAGAGAAGAGACGACCAACGTTTTGTCTTCTCCAAGTCTTTTTCGGGTTGGTCGTAGGGCAGAAGAAGAGAAGAAATGGCTAGGGTTTTGTTTTCCCCAAGTCTTCTTCATATTCGTCGCAGGAGAAGAAAAGAAATGGCTAGGGTTTTGTCTTCTCCAAGTCTTCTTCACATTGGTCGCATCTTCTGCAGATCTTCTTCTTGTCTCTTCATTGGAATATGTCACGCCCCCAAAACTAGATCGGATCCAAACCTGGTTCCAGGGGTGTGAGAATTGGGGCCAATTAAAATTTTTTCTAACATAAACGATATGGGCCCCAATTCCGGGTGGATCGAAGTCCTTCGTGAGGCTATGCTTAGTAATCAAGCAACCATAATCATACGCGAAACTAAAATCCATACTCATCGTAGACAAATATCACATAACAACCATGTAAGAAATCTCATTAATAATAAAATCAAGGTCAAGTGCTTCGAAGCATAACAATTAAAGTTATAATTTCAAAACAAATAAATTTAATTAAATAAACTAATGGCCCAAACATGGCCTTATGACATAATCTAAAATTTTCGATCTCTACACTACACTAGGACACCTCAGATGATTTCATCGGTGCTCCACTCAATAACTCCACCATCTGGCAGAGTTTCCTACGTCACTTGACCCTCCTGTTCGGCACCGATAATGAAACATAAACATCAAAAGTAGTGGGTCAGATTGACATATTCTGGCAAGAGGGTAAATTGCAAGCAATGGATTAATCAACTGAATTAAATAAGATATTCATTATGAACCAAAATAAATTAGATGCAAACCCCAATAGCATGAATGCACAGAAACGGGTATTCCCGCGAATAAATATACAGAAACGGGTAATCCCGCAGATAATAACAGAAGCGGGTAATCCCTCATACAGATAACAGAATCGGGTGATCCTGCATATAATAACAGAATCAGGTAATCAGGCAGATAATAACAGAAACGGGTTGTCCCGCATACAGATAACAGAATCGAGTAATCCTTCAAATAATAACAGAATCGGGTAATCCCGTAAATAATAACAGAATCGAGTAATCCCGTAAATAATAACAGAAACGGGTAACCCCGAAGATAATAACAGAAACGGGTATTCCCGCAGATAATAACATATCTACAAATACATACGTATACTAATGCGGAATGAATTATGATATGACACCCTTAATCTCAATAATTGAACCATTAACAATTTGAGTACTTATACTTTTATAATGGAAAATGTATTATGAATGGGTGTCAATTCAAGTTTTCTGAGGGTAAGCACTAAACTACCTAACGGTTATAGTTGGTTAAATATACACATGAGAACCAACTCTTTATCACAATGGAAATATGAGTCCACGATGTCGATATACTACTTTTGGTGCCTATCATGTAGTGCATCCCGAACCTTACATTCCCATTCTGCAATTAGTCCATTTCTTATGTGAACACTCAACTAACTTTCCTAAAAAGACATGATTCATCTAATCCAATTATATAGATTTAGTGTGTGTTACAAATTAGGTAAAAGATACTCAAGTTCCAACTCCAACTTAAATCAAATTATAATCAAAAGGTGAGGGAACAATTAAGTCTTTAATTATCATTACTGTGCATAAAAGCACCTTATTATTTTATATAAAATAAAAGTTCAAAATTCCGAATTCAAATTCGAAATTTAATCTCAATTGAAAACCCAAATTAGAATTTCAAATAATTTCTAATTAAGACTTAATCACTCCCCATTTCCATCTTAATTAAAGTCTAACCAATCTAAATAACTTATTAATCACAAATAATTAAAACCCCAATTAAACTTATAAACAACCCTAACCAAAATTCTAATCACCTAATTGAGGAATTAATTATTATAATTAATCCATCCCTAATTCTTAAGCAATAAATTAACCATTTACAAATAATATAATATACCTTAATTTATATATATATATAATTGAAATAGGCCAAGCCCATCAAAACCCGGCCCAGCCACGACCCGAGCCGCCAGGCAGGCAGCCCAGCCCAACCGGGCCAGGCCGCTGCCCAGCCGGCCCGGGCAGTAAGCCCAGGCGTTGCCAGGCGGCAGACATTGCCTGGGCAGCACTGCGGCAGCTGTTTCTTTTTTCTTTTTTTTTTCAAGAGAAGAAACTAATCTTCGTCATTAAGGCCTTCAAACCCAAAACAGAAAAAAATCCTATGTGATTCTTAGTTTCAATCAAAATCAGATTTTCTTTATTAATACAAAACTCAAAATATTAAACCAAATCAAATATGTCATAGTTAGAGAATGTGATTCAAGATAGAAGCCAAAAAGACATTGTTTACAATTATCCACTTGCCTAAATCTCAAAGCCAAAAGTGAATCTGAAGATGAAACCTTAGAAGATCCAATCTTATTTTTCTCCCGGAGAACTTCTAGGGCTTGGTTGTAGAAGAAAAGAAGAAGGTGGGAGAATGGGGAAAACCCTATGGGTTTATATTATGAAGGAGTTTTTCTAAATTACAAGGAAGGGCTCCCTGCTTTTTAGCGAGTTTTACAAAATTCTAAAAAGAATCCATTGGACTAAAAGAGTCAAATAACTCAAGCCCAAAGCCTAAGAATGTTCACGCAACCCATTTAACTCCTCTTAACCCAACTCAAGCCCGACAGACCGGTACGACCCAAAAATAAAAATTTGGGACCTGACAGTATAAACCCTAGCCGATTATGATACTCCTTTCCCTGCAGGTCTTCTGCAATTTTCATCAATCTTCCTCTTATTTGTCAGATCTATATTTTTTGGTTGTTTTGCTTGTTTTTAGATTGATTTGTGGAGATTCGTGTTGATTTTCCAAATGTATTAGGAGATTGTTATGTCAAGATGTTTGTGATGTTTTGACTTGGATTTGTGTTGATGATGTTTCCACCATTGGATTTTCTAACACACGCAGTTTCTGATATTAGAAATGTAGAGATAGAGATTAATTCGCACGCACACCAAGTGTTTGATTTTTTGCAATATGTTCTACTGTGAGAAAAGCTCAGCTAGATACATGTCTCTCATGATAAACAATCATCTTTGCAATATGTTCCATTGTTGTATTGTTGCAATGTGGAACCATAGGCTAGTATTAGAAAAGCCAATTTCCTTTAGGAGGATTCAAACTTTGAAACGAAACATATCCAAGTCTTCGGTGTTAATGTAAATCTTCTCATCGATTTGATTTTGTTTCAGGTGGACTCTATTTTGGATAAAGAGAAATTTACTCTGGAAGAGCTTCTTGATGAGGATGAAATAATCCAAGAATGCAAAGCCCTCAATGGCTGCCTTATTAATTTGTATGTCTTTCCATGCTCACACTCTCTCTGTAATATTTCCAGATCATTAAGGGTTTCGCCATTCACCGAAACTACTTTTGTTGGCTAAACCCATTCAGATTCACATGATGACTTTAGCTGCTACAATCTAGTATATGGATTATGCATGAGTTAGCATGTTAACTATGTGGGTCATGCATGTATGCATAAGAATGCCAATCTCAAAATCCTACTACCCAAAAATAAATGCTCTGAATTCCGAACGGAGATATGGCTGTAATGGATATCTAATCTACTCATGAATCTTTTTCACAAGTTCAGAATGGATGAAGAATCTTACCACTTAAATTGGCAGGCATCAAATGGAAGAAAATATTGGTTGAAAGTGTTTTTTTTTTATCTTCTCATAAATATTTCCCCTTCATAAAAGCTGTTTGCATTTGTCTCTGATGTATATATATGTATACTAAAATATAATGGATGGAAAATGGGAAATTCCAATGGTCTGCAGATTACAGTCGAAAATAATTTTTGTCAAAGTTTAGCAAAAGATGTACATATAGTTGTGCTGCCAATCTCTGGACTATGTCATCAACATGATGGATCTTCTTACGACGCTTGGATGTGGCACACGTACCAATGGGGAAGTGTGATGAACATGTGGTATATGGTTGAGATGCTCACTCTCTATTGATATGTCAGGGCATGCTACGAATGTGGTTTGGCCCATAGTAGGCCATTCCTTTGTTAGACGGGCCACACTTGCATTAGGAGAATGGACTGTTCCCAAAAGAAATTGATAGTGCTATATGACAAGGTGACATTTGGGCTCATGCATGGAATGGGGTAAAAATCTATTGCATAGTTATTATAGAATATTCTTCGAAAGCAATTAGTAGATGATCGTAATAGTGTTCATGTTAGTCTCATATCATCAAATTGAAGTTGGCTTAATGAGTTCATCAATCTAACTCTGCAATAAACTATGTCCATAATTTAGGTGCATGAAAGTGCTCTCTCCTTCTGCGTGCACACAGTAGTTAAAGGAATAAAAACATTTTTTTTCCTTTTTTTGAAATATGAGGAATAAAGATTTTTAGTAAAACTTGCTTGAATGCTGCTTCTTAGAAATGAATCAAAACTACCTTATTTATAGACTTACTTCATATAATTAATGGCTAAAGTTTAATCCACATGTCACTTATGCAATGGATAAGGACTTTTTAGACCCCACTTTAGAAACTTATTCAAAATTCTACTCTATTCTCCCTCACTATTCTAGAATACTCCACACATCTCTATACATCTCACTAACACCCTAGATATTCCTGCACAGCTCAAGATATTCTATAGTTCTCCAGATTCTTTTGGACCAATGAAGATCTCAGTTGATGAATCTAGAATTCTAGATATTTCTTTCCATCTGATCGCTTGCCCTTAGATTATTTTGATGGTCATGATACACATATGGCTCTAATAAGCCTCCATCCATTGTGCTCCATGAGCTGCGAGCACGTGATAGCATGCACTTTTGTGTATTTGTGATTAAGCACTCCTGATTCCTGGTGGTGACACTGTGGAAAGGAATTTAAGTGCAAGGGAAAGACATAAAGATAATACTCCAAGGAATTTCTATTATTTTACAAAATTAATGCCCCAAAAGCATGTGCAAATGAGCACTTTCGAGAACATTTAGGGGTAGCACCAATAGGAGATAAGATTAGAGAAACTCATTTAAGATGGTTTGGGCATGTTAAGCGTAAGCCAGTAATGGCACCAGTGAGAAAAAGTTTGGATATACAGGTGGAGGGTCCATCAAGAGGTAGGGGTAGGCCGAAGAAAACATAGATGGAAGTCATTAATTTAGATTTGAAGAAGTTGCACTTATCGAAAAATTTAGCTCAAAATAAAACGGAATGGAGAAATAGAGTTCATGTAGCCGACCCCAACATGGTTGGGATAAGGCTTTGATGATGATGATGATGAATGCCCCAAAATCACGTGCAAATATGTGGCATCCTCTTTAATTAATGATCATTATGCGGTGACCCTCTGATTTGTCACCTCTCCTTCTAGGGAACATGAACTTTAAAACATGTAATTAAGTCTCTTTTGTGGGAGCTGCTTTTTTAGTCTTGTATATATGTATATATTGTATAATATGTATGTTTTTCCATTTTCCTTTATATAGACCTTTAACCCTCTGTTGTTGTTTGTCAATTTTGTCATTCTTATATCTTTCTATACTATAGTCATTGCGAAAGAGCTCAGGCGGAACAGCCGTTAGGATATATTGTTGAAGCTGATGATGCTGATAAGAGATGTAGTTTCAAGTCATTTACCCATAGATTGTCAGGTTGGGTCATTGCTAAGGAGCACAATTTTCCATCTAACCTAGTGTACTTTCATTATTGTTTGTTTGTATCATTGTTAAACAAGTTTCCATTTATTGCTTGTGAAATTTTTACTTGTTAAGTTGATGTCATACTAAACACATTAGTAGAGGATGAGGAGGTAAGTAAATATAGCTTCTGCTCATTTCTTTGGTTGATAATTAAAAAAAATTTGTTGGTATATTGAGCAATAAATATGCTTTAACATTCGTACTTTAAGGTATATTGGGGCTTGTACTGTTTTTTCCCTTTCTCTGTATTTTTCATTGGTATCCTCTTTTTCCCCCTTATTCTATACTTTAAGAATCTAAAACTGAATCATTCTATTGTTCTAGGCTCATTTCCATTTGGAAGAATGCAGTTGATAGAGGTAGAAAGCCAGCTAAAACTAGAGATTAAAGCGACGAACAAAGCTTTTGTGGTTTGTGTTGGTTAATCATCAGGTAATGATTTATGTTGGTTTGTTTGCAGTTTTCTAACATAAAAAATAGAATGCTTTTGTGGCATGGTTCTCGACTCTCCAATTGGACTGGTATTCTATCACAAGGTCATCCTTAAACTAATTATCTTGTGGATTTTACCACATTCTGTGAATGGAGACTTTTTGGTTAATCAAACTGATTAGGTTGTTCCCAGATAGTTCCTTTAAAATTTCCTATCTCATATTAGTATGTTACTCTTATCTAGTGCATGATCAGTTGTAGAATACTGATCTTCTCAGCAAGTGTACTGTTTTCTTAACTACTTAATTGTTAGCACAAGGTCATCCTCTAAAATTTCTTAGCTACTTAATTGTTGGCACTTAACAAAGGCTTAGAACAATCCAAAATGAAAAAATTTTCAGTCATGTGTAATGCTTTTTTCTTTTCTAACTGATAAGTACCTTTTATTGTGGTTGCACTGTTTTAGAACAAAAGCTACAATATGAAGTCTAGAATTTCGCAAAAGCATTTGGTAATTTGATTTGGACACCAAATCAGAGGAAGTAGACCTTACCAATGCTAGGCATATACAATTATCCAAGTATCAGAGCTGATAGTTATCATCTATCTCCTTCTCATGTTTGAGTTTGTGCAAGAAAGAACTCCTGTTGAAATAACTAGGAATGAACATGTTATTGACGAGGGAAGAAGTTGCCTTTTGACAATGTGTGTGAAATGTTGGGACCAGAAACATTAAGCACAAAAGTTTTTGCTTTGTCTTTTTTAATTATGTTCTTTAGAAAGAGGTCATAAGTGTAAATTTCAGATTGCCTTCATTAGAAGAAGCAATATTGGAAGTGGGTTCTTCCCTCTTACTAGAAAGGAGATTTAGGTGGCGTTTGTGTGAAAGGTTTATTAATTGCTATGTTTGGGCTAACCTTCTAAATATTGAATTCATATTCATCGCCTATGTAAAATATTTTTAGGATATTTTTTGCCTTCAGCTATATAAGTTTATATGAGATGCATGAACAATCCAAAATAGGGACAATGGAGATGTAGAACTGACAAAGCCAACCATGGATAGATGGAACCATAAGATAGGAGCAACTTTATGTGCTTCTTTTATCTTCATATGATTTTCTGCATTGTATACTTAACTGAAGTATATTTCTTGTGTTCTAGTGATTTTTCCAAGAGTGCTAGAACAAATGCCATGGAGCCATCCCCAACCTCTATCCTAGAGGTTTTCCAGAGTAACAGAACTATCCTACATTAACTAGTTTTTGAAGGGGATCTTGATGGTGTTAGGTGAATCAATATTCTAATCATCCTACTAAACAAAAAAATGCATTTTGAAACCTAAACATTCAAGAGTGCATCCAACCATGGATAAAAATCGCGGTAACAGTCGCGGTATCGGTAGGTCCAAAAAACCGATATGGTATCGGTATCGGTCGCTGTTCGTGGTCCGTCGCGGTCATCGCAGTGTGAATTTTTTTTAAAACAAAAAAAAATTGAAAAAATATCCAAAAATCCAAAATATTAGAAAATGCTGGAAAACAATGTTTTTTTTATTAGTAACACATATAAATCAAAATATCGGTCCCCCTAACTTATAGTATCCTGTATCGCTATCTTGTCCAAAATTGTGATTTTTTTTATAAAAACCATAATTATGACTTATAAAATATGAACTATCTATTAGTATGAAATTTTAGAAAATATAACTTATTTTTAATTTATATATAGTGGTTGTAAACTTGTAGTGTTGTACACTTGTAAGTTATACTTGTATGTTATATAGTATATAAATCGTTATTTATCAGTCATCAATTATCATTCATCATTCATCAACCATCAATTTATCACTCAATTATCAAGCAAGTTGTAAAATTCAAGAACATGAATATTAACATAGCATATGACATAATGACAGTAAAATAAATCATAAAGCAATTGGAGAGAATCAATACATACCCTAATTCCAAGTGGAGTGTCTTCCAGGCTTGATATCATCATCATCAGCATTTCTTCTTCTTTGGTATGGGTTATAATAATATGATCCAAACTATTGCATTGCACTCTCATACCCTTGGCCATATTGATATTGTTGCTGAGGATCAAAGATCCCTTCATAATATGATGAGCTATCTTCAGTAGATTGAGATGACTGGGGGCCCAAATTTAAATTAAAAAATTCATGAGGAATAAAAATAGCTTGTTGGGGTTTACATTGGATCATTCATTGTCCATGCTCATACCACGGTTGTAACAGTGGAGCTAAAGGCAGTTGAGCTGGCCAATGAGGGTTATATCAATACGGACCATACCTAACCTGCTGTTGTCCAACATTACCTGCAGAAGTACCTTGCCCTCCTCCTTGACCGATGGTACTACCAATCTCTGTCTCAGTTTGTGAGAACATATCTTACATAACCACAATGGGGATCTAAGTCTGTAGCTCTAGGAAAATGCTCAACTGCCTCATATATTGGTGGCTCATTATCTCCATAGTGACTACCAGTCCCAGGAGAATCAGGAGGAATTCATGTTGATGAGGAAGATGTAGAGATACTTGACTCACTCTCCTCACCCACCTCCTTCCCTCTTGCTTATGTAGGATCAACTGTAGTACCCCTCTGTTGTTGTGTCAAATTAATCTCTTGTAATCTTTCAGAGGCTTTCATTGGCCCAAATTGCTTCCCAGTCAAGTCCCTGCTAGCTCTGGATCTCCATCTAATAATGGCTCTTCCGCCTCTTCTAGCCACTCACCTAACAAATCATCTTTTGCTGAAAATATATAGTGTAAATTAATTGGGCAGAAGTAATCTTGTTGATCCTCAAATCCTCTTCTTCTTAAATTTCGACTGCGGAGCTTGAGGTTATAGTGAATGTAGACCAGTTTGTTCAAATTATCCATCGTGATTTTATTCCTTACTTTTGTTTGGATAAAAGCAAAGGTGCTCCAATTTCTTTCGCAATTTGACGAAGATGTAGTTTGACTGAGAACTTTAATTGCGATCGTCCTTAATGCTGGAGCACTCTCTCCATAATTTAACCACCATTCAGCTGAAAATAAAAGAAAATAATATTAAACATTCAATTTTTGAATTTTCAAATAATGAAAATATAATTTACTATTTATATTATACAATCCTTATCAGGATATGTTTGTGTGACAGCTCTTCGAGTAATGGTGGTGCCAAAACTTCCCATTCCTTCATTATATACATCGATCTAATGGCATTAAAGAAGAAAATGAATTATCAATATCAACTATTATGACTTATGAATGAATAATGATATAAATTAAATTGAAGAAAACAAAATACATTATATAAGATCTCTACTTTTTAATTTAATTTACTTACTTGGTTGTTGCCCTAATAGCCTCATCGGCGTCATTTGCTAATCTTTCAATAACATTTTTCATGCCCACTCGAATTTCATCAGTTATATTTCGATCCAAAGATTCATATCGAAATTGTGGATTGAGAAAGTAACCTATTAAATGCTAAAATTTACGTGAGTAATGTATTAAAAAGAATTTAATATAATAATGAAAGTCAATAAGAAATCAGTCTCCACTTACTAGCAGTGTGTAAGTCATGATGCAATTGACGCTCCCAACGGTTATCAATGATTTTCCAATGTTTAGTATAATATCAACAGTTTGCTTTAATAGTCATCTTTGCTCTCTCCATGGCCTCATGTAAAAAGCCCATAGTTGGCTTATCATCACTATCAACCAATCGAAGAACTTTTATTAGAGGCTCAAAAACATTTAAGCAATTTTTAACATGAGGCCAAATCTTATTGGACTCAATGGTCTTGCATACTTCTTCTGCTAGGAGAGTTGGTCGCTTTCCCCACTTAGAATATTTCAGCCATTCATCTGACTTGATGAGTTGGAGAAGCCCTCCTCTATACTTGTAAATACTCTCGATGGCTATGAAGTGGGTGGCAAATCGAGTAATGCCAGGCCGTAGTAGTTCATGATTGTTTGTAAATCGCTTCATCATTGAAACAAGTCTATAAGACTAGTAGAAAAAATTAGTAATTTTCTTCATCTTTTTAATCACTTGTTTCATGACTTTTCATTTGGAAATTTCTTCAAGCATTAAATCTATGCAATATGCTGCACATGGTGACCAAAAAATATTTGGCCTCTACTGCATAAGTATCAGTCCTGCTTTCTTCATGTTTGCAGCGTTATCGTGACAACTTGAACTATACAATCTGCCCCAATATCATTAATCACTTCATTAAACAACTTATTGATGTATCTAGCATCTTGAACATAATCAGTTGCATCAACTGATTTGATAAAAACTGTTCCCAAAGGGCAATAAACTAGAAAATTGAAGAGATGACGTTTTGTGAGGGTCGTCCACCCATCACACATTAGTGTGCAGCCCCTTTCTCTCCAAATCCTCTTAAAAGTTTCCACTCAGAGCTGTAACTCATCATATTCTTTTTTAACACAGAGATGACCAATCTCATATGGGGTGGGTACTTTTATACCGGGACCATGTTCAGCTGCTGCATCTAACATAGTGGTAAAATAAGGAGAGTTTGTCTTATGTGGTGGAATAGCTGCATCTAAAAAGAACTTTCCAGTAGCTCTTATCAAAATATCTCTTGCTTTATTAAATTTTCCTTTCAGTGCTTTTACAATGCTGGGTTGCTTGGCTATTGGTTTTCTATATGCAAATGGGTCCGTTGGACCCACCACCGTTGGCCTACGAGGTGCCGGTGTAGGAGGTTCATCATCATCCTCAATATCTACTAGGCGGGGTTGTCTTTGACTAAATGCTCGACGCAAACCCCCTCCCCTAGATCCAGATGAGCCACCCTCATCATATTGGCCATCTCTCATAGCTGCCTCATACTACATTCTTCTTCATTCTTCTTCCTCCTGAAGTGACTTCAAACTTTCTTTTTTAGCCCTGCTTAAATTTGGATCCTCATCATCATCGAAGGAAATAATATCTCCCTCCCTAGACCCAAAAACTTCCTCCCTACATGCTTTAAATTCCTCTTCTTTTCTTTTCTCTCTTACAACCTTTTTCTGTTTTCCTGCATCCAACAACTCTTGCATTTCTTTTTTCATTAGGTGGTACATAAGGACACTTTGCTACTTGGCTTTGCCTATGAGCCAAGTGTTGCTTCAATCTAGTTATCCCTCCATTTATAATTTTTTGGCAATAATTACATAAAATCTTATGTTTGCTTCCAGCTTCTTCATAATGGTTCCATGCTGGATCAATGTCACGCACCATTTTAATCTCGCTTCTTCAAAATAAAAGAACACATTAGTACAATTTATAACATTTAAACTAAGATCCAAAATATAATAAAAACAAAGAAATTAATACATTCATATAAAAGTAATTGGAATTTCAGAAGGGTACATTTTAAATGATACATTAATTATTTAATTTTTCTAATTCCATGTTTTAACAATCCAAAAATAAATTCAGAAATATAAAAAATATTGACATGTTACATATTCACATAAATGATGAGACAACCATAAAAAAAAATTAGCATGTGAAGTATACAATGATTATAAAAAATTAGGAAATCATACTTATAATGAAAATCTAAATATATAATAGTTTAATCTAAAATTAAAAAATATGAAAATAAATTAAAATATATATAACTAATTACATTAAAGAACAATAAAAGAAAGTAATCCTACATGAAGTTTACAAAGATTATGCTTACTTTAAGAAAATTATAGTGAAATCCTCAAAACATTCGTTTTAAATATTAAATTATTATTTCATACAAGAAAATAAAATTTGAAAATATAAAACTATTTAGTATTTACGTAATGTTTTGAAAAAAAATGAAAACTTACCATATTCATATCATATATGAAGTATACAACAAAATAACAAATTTGTAATTAAATCCTCAAAAAATCTTATTTTAATATTAAAATATTTAAAAATCCAAAAATAAATATACATAAAATGTCCACATCTTGTAGATCTATGTCTTCTACTACTAAATCTATCAAACTTGCTTCATAAAATCATGTTTTTACATACTAATAAAATTAAAAATAATACTTAACATTAAAAGACTCTAAATCTTAACAAAAGCTAAAATCTTAATATTTTAAAAAACCAAATAATAGATTCACACTCATAAATCACAACATGTAAATCCATAACATAAAATAAGTGGAATCATCATCATGGATCACTTCTAAGCTCTTACTAAACAAATATTTAAAAAAATAAAAGAAATTTAATATACTTACCTTATAAATGTATTTTCTTTACTTTTTAAAGCCAAATCCACAAAAAAAAAAAAAAAAGATTTTGTGATGCTTTTGGAAGCTAATGGAGGAGGAGCAGCAACATGGCCATCTTTGGGTAGAGGAGGATGAGTAGAGGGGGAGAAAGATGGAAAACATTAGGGTTAAAGGGCTTTTATATCATATCGGCCGATATTTTCAAAATATCGGCCGATATATCGGTTTGGCCGATATTTTGAAAACTCAGCCGATATATCACGATAAATTGGCGATATTTTGCTATACCGGTACTGAGACCGATATACATCAAATTATCGTCTCGGTACCGGCCGATACCGGTATGTATCGGCCGTTACGAACCGGTATTGGCCAATTTTTTTAACCATGCATCCAACTAACTTCTTTGATTTACTCTTGTATATCCAGGGATTTGCTTGCAACGACTACGTCTGATGAAAAGAATTGCACAATTGATTCACTTTTAGAAGCAATGAATGCTGATGGCCAAACTGCTTTCCGAGATTGGTAGGCAGGGCCATCCCACTTTGACCTACAAACCTTTGCAGATGCCACCATAAAGAAGCCAAGCCTGAGGAACAGCACCTTTTTCATGCCAACTTCCTTAACCTCAAATCAGGCTTTGCTCACTATGGAAGCAGGTTCATCGATGCATGCCCCACTATACTGGACTGGGGCTATTCAAACATGAGCGAATAAGTTCCACTTGACAGGCTCATAGCACCTTTAACATTGACAGCAAATAGTGCCTCTATACCTGTTTCACTTCTCATGGTAGGTTCTATTTTTTCATTTTAATTACTACTACTGATTGATCGGTATGTTTCAAAATGCTGTCACATGTTTTTTTATAGTCTTTAAAACTTTGTACACCTCAATATCTCAATTCATTAGAATTGTGTTTTTTTTTTTTTTTTTTTTGCTTTTCTACATTTCTTCCCATTATCTATTCTCTGACTTGACTCATTTTCAGATAACATAGACGTTGTTTTAATCATATCTTAATTTCTAGTGTACTAGCACAAATTCTTAATTCATTTAGAAGCATTCTATTTCACGATTTGGGTTCTTAATATGCCAATTTTGGTTCATTTCTTCTTACTTTGGGAACATTTCTGCAAATCATTTTTTAGAGAAAATTTTATAAATTTTTACATATAAACCCCAAATTTTTTAGAAACCAAAACCCCTTTCGTGCTTCGTCTCCTCTAAATCTCATCACCCGGATTTCAAGTCTCCTCCTGCTTCACTAGATTGTACATAATCTCTCTCTCTCTCTCCTCCTTTTCTCCTTCTCTTACACGAACCAAAACCCTGGTTAGAGTTGAATTTGCTATGTAATTGGTTATGTATTCATTACACACCCTTAAAAAATGCATTGTAATCAGTACATATGATTTAAACTATTACATATGTATCAGGTGTGAAACAAACCGGCCCTTAGAGAAGAAAAAATCCCATACCCTTAGATTTGTGTGATTGAAAAATGCCCCACATGGCACCAGCAAGGAAACATGGAGCTAGCAAGCAATCTGACGGAAATTCCTCCCAAAAGGGCCAACGTGCTAAGATGGTACGTGTTGCTGAGGAAAGAGAGAAAAAAGTATGATTTTCACTTACTTGATTACATACCAAGTAAGTTTTTGGATTAAACCCATTTGGTTGTAAGATAACTTGTAATCTAGGCAGTAATCACTTTCACCTTTTCATCTGATGGTATGTTGTAGATTCAATCCAAAAGGCTCAAGGATGTTGAGACTAGCATTCCTATAGTGTACGGAACAATGTCTCCTTTTGGCTTGGTAAAAAGGTGAGTAAGTATGGTAACAAGGATGTTGAGATTAGGATGCCTAATTTGAAGCATCCAGGTACCAATTTCCAGAGTAATCCTTCTTTGTACCGTACCCATGTTGGTATCAATCACATAAGTGGACGGTTTATGTTCATGGTGCTACAAATGAGGATTGAGTGCAGTAATCAAGCACGTGGTGTTTCTTCTCCATCCCAATTTCAATAATCCCACGTTAGTCGTTAAGTCTCCTTTTGAATTGTGTGAGTCTGGATAGGGAGAATTTGAGATCACCATTACCCTCGTTTTTCACAGTGATGTTTGTGACAAGTAGTTGGACTTTGAGTTCCTTGTGAACATGCTGTGTATTCACCTGTTAGTTTATTCACATTGCAAGGTAATATGATTCATTTCCTTATACCTTTTTACAGATACCACCACCTGAAGTTGTATCCTGAGGAAGAATATGGACCGCAATCAACAAAGAAACCTGTTGTGGTAGAATCATATGATGAAATTATTTTTTCTGAGCCTACTGAAGCTTTCTTTGCTCAAATCCAGAATCATCTGGTCACAATTGTGCCGAGGCTACCTTCTAGTTTAAACCTACCCCCTCTAGGTATCAATCACTGTTATTTATACTTGTGTTATCTACCTTGCTTTTGCTTGATTCTCATGACTGAGGTCGCATTTGTTTCTGTCTAGGACCGAATGAACATCCAAGTTAATGGAGAAGAGGTGATACCAAAGAACATTCACTTACCCAGAGGTTCACAAATTTCTCGGGGGCTGATGAGCTTTCCAAACTTTCAGCTGCTCGCCAGTAGGTCAAATCGTACTATTTGAAGCATAGTTGCTTCTTGTTGTAGCATCAATTGATAATGATGAATCTTATGAACTCCTAATCTGGAAATCGTCATATGCATCATCTGGAATTGAATAATCGTAACTAGATGTATCAAGACAAATGAAAAATGTTGTCATGTGTAGCTGCTAGCCTACTAGATTGGCTAATGTGAGTGTTAGATGTTTGTGAATAGTTTTGTATAAGCTATTTATCCTTTTCTTCTAGGCAAATATATAAGCTATTTATCTCGTAAGCATTCTAGTTCAAGCTGAGTTATAAAGAGGTATAATATTGAGTTGCTAACTAGCTAGCTAGCAACTCAATATTAGTTATTGTTCACCCAATTTGATTAATCCAAATGCATTTTTCCAATATCACAGGAACCATCTACAAAACAACAATAGTTCCTTGACAATGCATTATCAACATAAAACAAAAAGTAGTCAGTGAGTTTTGGCAAGTCAATTGCAACTCATAGTGGACAGTTTGTTTTTGTTACCAGTTATTCTTGATATATTGAGATGCATGACGAACTTTGTTTTCCATTTGACTTTAGTCTGAAATCATGTGGTTTTTTTTTTTTTCAAATAATTTGAATGGCATCTGTTTTGATCAGATATAGGCTATTATGAATAACTTTATCCAGTTGAAAGCACATTCTAATGTATACAGTCTGAAACTATGATTGAAGGTTATTTATATTTTAAAGTTTCTTAAATAATTTCATTGGCTTCATTTCTTACTTGAGTTCCATAGTTGCATTACGGTGCTCTATGCTGTTATCAATGGAAGATAAGAATCCGGGGTATGGGCATACAATGACAATTTCCCTGGCATCTATTCTACTATTAGCTTTCAAAAGTTTGCTCTAGACTTGGTCACACTTCATATGACATCATATGGCCCCCGTGTACAGTGTTAAAGCCACATATTGAAGATGAATTGACCATCATTTTTTTCCCCTTTTATGTTGGCAGGTTCTACTAAAGCTTGTAAATGATGCTTCAAAGTTTTTAAATGAGAAAGTCACCAAAGCTTGTAGATCCTTACCATAGTGGTCATATAAGTTAGAGATTAATTTTGAGCACTGAGATATAATAGATTTTATGATAGTGTATGCAATGGAACTATGTCATTAAATATGAGTTTTGTGATACCATGTCTTGTATATTGTTTATGGCATTCATTGCCTTTATTATTATAATGAAATATAATTTCTATGGAGTGTATGGGAATGTTATATTTTGGAATGCTACAAAATTATTTCTATTTTACATTTTAGAAAGGTTCTAATTCCTTTAGAATTGGGAAAAATTATTCATAAATTATGTTTTATTATTTTAAAATAAAAAGATTAGAATGGTTCAAAATTATCATTGAATTAGAATTTTGGAATGGTTTAAAGCATTCCTAAAAAACAATTAGAACGGTTCAAAACCATTCCAAAAGTAAAAATAGAAATGGTTTTAACCCAACTAGAATGGTTTAGAACCATTTCAAAAGTAAAAACAGGAACGATTTCGATCCAACTGGAATGGTTAAAATTAGAAACGGTTTTTGACCAAACTAGAACGGTTCAGAACCGTTCCAAAAGTAAAATCAGGAACGGTTTCTGACCAACTAAAACGGTTTAGAACCGTTCCAAAACTAAAATCAGGAACAGTTTCTGACCAATTGGATTGGTTCAGAACCATTCCAAAAGAAAAAAAGGAACGAATTTCTGATTCAACTGGAACGGTTCAGAACCGTTCCAAAAGAAAAAATAGGAACAGTTTTGAACTGTTCCAGATTTTCAGCGACAAGTCATTCTAGAACGGTTCAAAACCGTTCCAAATACCATTAGGAACAGTTCAAAACCGTTCCAGATGACAGTTTTTGTTGTAGTGTGCTGTCGCTTTTTTTTTTAATTAAGTTGAATTTGTAATAATATTAAGTAATTGCTGGCTTGCTACATCTGAAAATTCTAACATATTTTAATTATTAGCATATTGCATTATTAGAATTAAAAAAAATAAAATTCTTTAATTGGTGTACCCCAACCGTACCCTTATCATGTTTTTTTTAAGATTTTTTCATATCGGCGTATCCGTACTGTACGGGTACTGGTACCCGTACTGGTACCCGTGCTTCATAGACTCTTATAAGTCAGCTCCATGAACATCTTTCTGCAAGACTTTCTTGTTCCCCTCTTGGCTTTTTTCTTTTGCATTGCACTTGTATCCACCTCATGTTGCCCTTCATGCTGCAGATGTAACGACTGATCTTCTGAAAAAGCTTGATGATGGACTGACTAGACACCTGTTTCTTCTAATCTACCTTCCTTGTTTGCAGACAAACCAGTTCCTTCGATCCATTAGCCTGCTCATCAGCCCCTAATTGAGCCCGAATAACATGGGGCCCCTGGCCCAAATTCTGCATATATTGTTCTTGCCTCATGCGCACGTGGGACACAGCAGCTCTCATGTCAGTCTCTGGAAAGTCCATCCCGCTGTCTATGCTTTTGGCAAAGCGATCCGGGTAATCATCCATGGGTCCAGTCCAACCCATCCTGAAAATCCCCTCATCTCCAGCCGACCCCTTTAGAATATTAAACGCCTCACCAGATGCATTTCCTAGTAATGCAACGTCATCAAACTCACAGCCACCTGACCCCTCGAGTACTAGGAGGAAAATGACTCTGTTGTGCCCCTCCACAATTTCCTCTGGATTTATTTCTTCCCCATAAATAACGCATGCCCCAGCATTATTGCCCTCAAGTTCTATGGGCTCTTTGGAATTCACACACCTATTTGTGGACGACTCAACTTCCTCCACGTCGTAAGCTACCTCCACGTCATCCTTTAGATCTGAACCATCACTTCATCTACGTTCTCCATTGCACCATTAGGGGCATGGATAAAAATCGCTGTATCGGTCGCGGTATCGGTCGATCCAAAAAACCGATACGATATCAGTATCGGTCGCAGTTCGCGGTCCGTCACGGTCACGTGACGTGAATTTTTTTTAATCCAAAAAAAATAAAAAAATATCCAAAAAATCCAAAATATTAGAAACCGCTGGAAAACAATATTTTTTTTCATTAGTAACACATATAAATCAAAATATCGGTCCCCCTTAAGTTATGATATCCTCTATCGCTATCTTGTCTGAAATTGTGATTTTTTTTATAAAAACCGTAATTATGACTTATGAAATATGAACTATCTATTAGTGTAAAATTTTAGAAAATACAACTTATTTTTTATTTATATATAGTGGTTATACACTTGTAAATTGTACTTGTATCTTATATAGTATATAAATCATTATTTATTAGTCATCATTCATCATTATTAGCCATCAATTCATCACTCAATTATCAAGCAAGTTGTAAAATTCAAAAACATGAATATTAACATAGCATATGACATAATGACAGTAAAATAAATCATAAAGCAATTGGAGATAATGAATACATACCCTAATTCCAAGTAGAGTGTCTTCCAGGCTTGATATCATCATCATCGTCATTTCTTCTTCTTTGGTATGCGTTATAATAATATGATAAAAACTCTTCCATTGTACTCCCATACCCTTAGCCATATTGATATTGTTGCTAAGGAGTGAAGATCCCTTTATAATATGATGAGCTATCCGTAGTAGATTGAGATGACTAGGGGCCCAAATCTAAATTAAAAAATTCATGAGAAACAAAAATAGCTTGTTCGGGTTCACATTGGATCATTCCTTGTCCTTGCTCATACCATGGTTGTAACAGTGGAACTAGAGGCAGTTGAGTTGACCAATGAGGGTTGTATCCATACGGATCATACCTAGCCTACTGTTGTCCAACATTGCCTGTAGAAGTACCTTCCCCCCTCCTTGACCGATTCTACTACCAATCTCTATCTCAGTTTGTGAGACATATCTTACATAACCACAATGGGGATATAAGTCTGTAGCACCAGGAAAATGCTCAACTGTCTCATATATCGATGGCTCATTATCTTTATAGTGACCGTCAGTCCCAAGAGAATCAGGAGGAATTCCTGCTGATGAGGAAGATGTAGAGATACTTGACTCACTCTCCTCACCCACCTCCTTTCCTCTTGTTTTTGTAGGATTAATCGTGGTACCCCGCTGTTGTTGTGTCAAATTAATTTCTTGTAATCTTTCAGAGGCTTTCATTGGCTCAAATTTCTTCCCAGTCAAGTCATCAACCATTTCCGCTAGCTCTGGATCTCCATCTAATAATGGCTCTTCTGCCTCCTCTAGCCACTTACTTAATAAATCATCTTCTGCTGAAAATATATAGTATAAATTAATTGAGCAGAAGTAATCTTGTTGATCCTCAAATGCTCTTCTTCTACGATTTCAACTGCGGAGCTTGAGGTTATAATGAATGTAGACTAGTTTGTTCAAATTATCTATCGTAATTTTATTTCTTACTTTTGTATGGATAAAAGCAAAGGTGCTCCAATTTCTTTCGCAGTTTGACGAAAATGTAGTTTGACTAAGAACTTTAATTGCGATCATCCTTAATGCTGAAGTACTCTCTCCATAATTCAACTATCATTCATCTGAAAATAAAAGAAAATAAGATTAAACATTCAATTTTTGAATTTTCAAATAATGAAAATTTAATTTACTATTTATATTATACAATCCTTACCAAGATATGTTTGTGTGATAGCTCTTCGAGCAATGGTGGTGCCTAAACTTCCCATACCTTCATTATATACATCGATCTAATGGCATTAAATAAGAAAATGAATTATCAATATCAACTGTTATGACTTATGAATGAATAATGATATATATTAAATTGAAGAAGACAAAATACATTATATAAAATGTCTACTTTTTAATTTACTTACTTGGTTTGTTGCCTTAATAACCTCATCGGCCTCATTTGTTAGTCTTTCAATAACATTTTTCATACCCATTCAAATTTCATCAATTATATTTCAATCCAAAGATTCATATCGAAATTGTGGATTAAGAAAGTAATATACTAAATGTAAAAATTTAAGTGAGTAATGTATTAAAAAGAATTTAATATAATAATGAAAGTCAATAAGAAATCAATTTCCACTTACCAGTAGTGTGTAAGTCATGATGCAATTGACGCTCCCAACGGCTGTCGATGATTTTCCAATGTTTAGTATAATATCTACAATTTACTCTAATACCCATATTTGCTCTCTCCATAGCCTCATGTAAGAAGCCCATAGTTGGCTTATCATCACCATCAACCAATTGAAGAACTTTTATTAGAAGCTCAAGAACATTTAAGCAATTTTTAACATGAGGCCAAATCTTATTGGACTCAATGGTCTTGCATACTTCTTCTGCTAGGGGAGTTGGCCACTTTCCTTACTTAGAATTCAACCATTCATCTGATTTGATAAGTTAAAGAAACCCCCCTCTATACTTGTAAATACTCTTGATGGCTATAAAGTGGGTAGCAAATCGAGTAATGCCAGGCCGTAGCAGTTCATGACTGTTTGTAAATTTCTTTATCATTGAAACAAGTCTATAAAGCTGGTAGAAAAAATTAGTAATTTTCTTGATCTTTACAATCACTTATTTCATAACTTTTCCTTTGGAAATTTCTTCAAGCATTAAGTCTATGCAATGTGCTACACATTGTGATAAAAAAATATTTGGCCTCTGCTGCATAAGCATCAGTCCTGCTTTCGTCATGTTTGCAGTATTATGGTGACAACTTGAACTACATAATCTACCCAAATATCATTAATCACTTCATTAAACAACTTATTAATGTATCCAGCATCTTAAACATAATTAGTTGCATCGACTAATTTGATAAAAACTGTTCTCAAAGGGCAATAAATTAGAAATTTTAAAAGATGACGTTTTGTGAGGGTCGTCCACCTATCACACATTAGTATGCAGCCCCTTTCTCTTCAAATCCTCCTAAAAGTCTCCACCCAGAGCTGTAACTCCTCATATTCTTTTTAACATAGATATGACCAATCTCATATAGGGTGGGTGCTTTTATACCGGGACCATGTTCCACTCCTGCATCTAATATAGTGGTAAAATAAAGAGAGTTTGCCTTATGTGGTAGAATAGTTGCATCTAAAAAGAACTTTCCAGTAGCTCTTATCAAATTATCTATTGCTTTATTAAAATTTTCCTTCAGTGCTTTTACAATGCTGGATTGCTTGGCTGTTGGTTTTCTATATGCAAATGAGTCTGTTAGACCCACCAGACTTAGCCTACGAGGTGTCTGTGTAGGAGGTTCATTATTGTCCTCAATATCTACTGGGCGGGATTGTCTTTGACTAAATGCTCGACGCAAACCCCCTCCCCTAAATCCAGATGAGCCACCCTCATCATATTGGCTACCTCTCATAGCTACCTCATACTGCATTCTTCTTCTTTCCTCTTCCTCCTGAAGTGACCTCAAACTTTCCTCTTCCTCCTGAAGTGACCTCAAACTTTCTTTTCTAGCCCGTCTTAAATTTGAATCCTCATCATCATCGGAGGAAATAATATCTCCCTCCCTAAATAAAAAAAATTTCTTCCCTACATGTTTCAAATTCCTCCTCTCTTCTTTTCTTTCTGACAACCTTTTTCTGTTTTCCTACATCAAACAACTCTTGCATTTCTTTTTTTACATTAGGTGGCACATAAGTACACTTTGCTACTTGGCCTTGCCTATGAGCCAAGTGTTCCTTCAATCTAGTTATCCCTCCATTTATAATTTTTTGGCAATAATTACATTTAATCTTATGTTTACTTTCAGCTTATTCACAATGTTTCCATGACAGATCAATATCACGCATCATTTTAATCTAGCTTTTTCAAAACAAAAGAACACATTAGCACAATTTATAACATTTAAACTAAAATCCAAAATATAATAAAAACAAAGAATTAATACATTCATATAAAAGCAATTGGAACTCAAAATGGCACATTTTAAATGATACATTAATTATTTAATTTTTCTAATTCCATGTTTTACCAATTCAAAAATAAATTCAGAAATATAAAAAATATTAACATGTTACATATTCACATAAATGATGAGACAACCATAAAAAAATTAGAATATGTGAAGTATTCAATGATTATATAAAATTATGAAATCATACTTATAGTGAAAATCTAAATATATAATATTTAATATAAAATTAATAGAAAATCCGAAAATAAATTAAAAAATATAAAACTAATTACATTAAAGAATAATAAAAAAAGTAATCCTACATGAAGTTTACAAAGACTATACTTACTTAAAAAAAATTATAGTGAAATCCTCAAAATATTCATTTTAAATATTAAATTATTATTTCATACAAGAAAATAAAAATTGAAAATATAAAACTATTTACATTATATTTTGAGAAAATGAAAACTTACCATATTCATATCATACATGGAGTATACAATAAAATAACAAATTTGTGATTAAATCCTCAAAAAATCTTATTTTAATATTAAAATATTTAAAAATCCGAAAATAAATAAATATGAAATGTCCACATCTTGTAGATCTATGTCTTCTACTACTAAATCTATCAAACTTGCTTCATAAAATCATGTTTTTGCATACTAATAAAATTAAAAATAATACTTAACATTAAAAGACTCTAAATCTTAATAAAAGTTAAAATCTTAAAATTTTAAAAAACCAAATAATAGATCCACACTCATAAATCACAATATGTAAACCCATAATATAAAATAAGTGGAATCATCATCATGGATCACTTCTAAGCTCTTACTAAACAAATATTTAAAAAAAATAAAAGAAATTTAATATACTTATCTTGTAAATGTATTTTCTTTACTTTTATAAGCCAAATCCCCCAAAAAAATTGATTTTGTGATGCTTTTGGAAGTTTATGGAGGAAGAGCAGTAAGTTGGCCGTCTTTAGATACGGGAGGATGAGAAGAGATGGAAAAAGATGGAAAAAATTAGGATTTAGGGTTTTATATATAATATCGGCCGATATTTTGAAAATATCGGCCGACATATCGTTTTTATCGATATTTTGAAATATCGGCCGATATATATGATATTTTGAAATATCGGCCGATATATTGCGATATTTTGGTGATATTTTGCGAGACCGATTCCGATAATGATACACAACGATTTATCGGATCGGTACCGGCGGATGCCGGTACGTATCGGCATATATGAGCCGGTCTCGGCCAATTTTTTAATCCATGATTAGGGGAGCCACTACACTTGTTTTTGCATGGATAGTTGCAATCGAGGCTTTGCTGGAAGTAATGGACATTCACGATCTGTTCTTCCACAACTCTAACTTCATTACTCTTCCCTTTACAGATCAAAGTAACAATACAATTAATTGTATCCATCTTCCTGGTCAAGATTTTTAATCTCCGACTTTGTAAGGATGCCAAGGAAGTGGCCCTATCTACTGTCAGAACCTCCCCAAAGCACTTGCCAATGGAGTAAAAGTTCTCTATACTTCACAGATGAAAAGGCATTGCATAACAATTAACTCAGATTTCCCTGGCTTGTTCAGCACCAATCTCCTTTTTCCAAGGTTTTATATCCACAAACCAATCTGAAAACATTTCTCTGTTCTCAGTCAGTGATGTTGACATGTCTTCTTCAGATTTAAAAGTAACAGGCACCCTTTTTCCCCCACAGGCCAGTAGCTGGACTTCCAATCCACCCACATAACATCGACTTTCCTTAACTGAGTCTATGGGTTGTAAGTCATGGAGCTCTGCAACCGTGCTGCAGTACAATCACCCATTACCCACTTCCTTGGCATTAACAATGAATTTGTTTTTGTTTGAGGAGAAATCCTTAACTCCATTACCTTTAAGAATCTCCACATAAGTACCTCTTTCTTTCCAGCATGACCGCTCTTTGTAAGTATCACCTACCATTGGATTTTGACCTTCATAACCCCCCTGGATGGAGAGAAGCACCTTTGGTCTCCAGCTTCTTCTCTCTGAGTGACGACCTGACTGACCAGATCCAATAAGATCAGGTTTATGCAGTGCAGTGCTACCCCTGTATTCATTGCCCATTAATCTTCTGTGGGAATGCTCGGCCATTTTGACATATAGCTCTTTATCTTCTATCCATAGCCCATCAGCTTTCTAAACCTCCATCTTAGCTACAACCTCAGTCATACCTAACAAAACCGAACTTGGAGCCTATTTTTCCTCTTCTTTTTTCAGGGATGCAAGCATCCCTGACGATGCCAAAATTGTTGAAAAGTTTGAACAGCACCCCCCTTGTTATTTTCTCCTGTAGATTATCCACAAAAATGCTAATCAGCTCTCTGCTATCGAAGTACTTCTGTCCTTGTTTCCTCCTACCATGGTTGTAGATAACCGGCTGCCATTATCCATCGCCTGCATTTGCTTTCCTTTTCCAGGCACCACCTCCTCCCTTCATGTCTTCTCCTGTATACTATTGTGAGTTTTTTGTTGTGAATACTTTGGTTATAATTGGTTATAATTAACCCAATCCATGGATGACCCAATCCATAGATGACCCATGGATCAAAACTTAATACATATAATCGGTTATAATTGACCCAATCCATGGATGACCCACCTTTGAATTCATGTATGTTTCAAAATACGTACTTAGGCTTCATATGCATTAGAGAATTATTAAGAGAGAAACCTTTTGGTCTTGGGATAAAATAATAATGTGTTTTTGTGGATAATGATATACTCATTTTTTTAAATGGATGTAAGGGCAAAGCAGTCATTTTTATAAAATCTCAATAAGAATTTCTTAGTAGTTGCTCATGCTCATTAGGATTATTGATATTGGGGACATGAAATGTATTGAAATAAAAAGACAGGGATGTATACAAGTACCGAAACTAGGGGGACTTATTTATAAATTCTATAACCTTAAGGGGGTATATATAAAAAAAATCTTCCTTAAAAAATACTGGAAAAGCCTACAACTATAGAACACTTCGTTATCTAAACAAAAGGAATTTCTCGAGACTTCTCACATTGACTCTTTCTACAACATGCATTTACAAGGTTTAGAGAATTTGTAAATGTGTCCCCATGTAGTTTAAGTTTTGATTAATGATACAATCTTGCCCTTTCCTTTTGACACTTTCCATGCCCCTAAAATTAGTAGTCCTAACAATAATTATTAATAAGGATACTTAAGGGCCGGTCCTTGGAGGTAATTTCATACTAGATTAAGTCCAATTACATTTTTCTTAATCCACCAAGTCTAGTTGAAATATTTTGATATTACATTAGGTCCTTTTACCAGTGATACTGTTAATTATTGGAAAAAAATACCCCGGTGGCTGTCCAATAGCCTAGTGGGAATGAAGGTAAAACGGGAAGGAGTTATTCTGACCATGCTGGAATTTTTTAAGTTGGTGGAATCAGGATTGTATAGGTCTCCACATTGTGGGGATAGAAGGTACTTTTTTCTCTCTATTATATGGGAGGCTTCATCTGTGTTGGAAGGCTCAAAGTTGGATTGTAGTTACATTTTCGAACCCCTACAGAAGTGCGTGCCAAAACAATCAACCTCTGTGAGGAGAGTTTGGTTACAATGTTTTAGTGTTCCGCTTCATGGATGGAGTGTTGATGAATTCGAGGTTATTGGGAGGAGGATTGGGGAGGTGGAGGAAGTTGCAAATGAGATTGTGCAGAAAATGCGGTTGGATTTCGGGAGAGTTTGTGTGCAAACAAAGGATTGTTCTTCTATCTACAGAGAACTTAAGATCAGAATTTTTGACGAGGTAATTGTGAGAGAAGAAGTGGCAATACAGAGCTTACCGGCAATAGAGGTCCAAAACAGGGGTGTGAGCTTAGGATCTGTCACAAACTAATGATGTGGCTAAGGGCGATTGGAAGGGCAGGTGTTAGCATCCTTTGTTAGGGTCGCAGTCTGAAAAGGAGGTTGCTTTATAAAAAACCTTCCATTCTGAGCATTTAGACTAGCAAAAGGAGGAGGACGGATACCCTGTCTTCCAGAGATGCTTGGTGCAGAAAAACTTTTCTCCAGAGGAAGGTTCATCGAAGGGTCCAGAGGCCAGGGCTCCCGGTGAAGAAGATGGCAGTTGCTGCAAAGTGGTCTCCACAAGGGACCAAGCCCCAAGACAGGCGGAAAAAGACAACTGTGTGCCAACCTTTGACAATGGGCCTTCTGATGCGAGTCTGAGGGACGAGCCATTTTTTGGCAAACCCATAGATTGTGGAATTAGTTTGGATCAGCTTGCAAGTTGTTCCACTGTTCCACCTTTATCTAAAGAAACTCATAGGCCCAAGTCAGTGGATGCTAAGGCCACAAGCCATCAAACTGGTGGGGCCTCTTCTTGTGGAGATATGTTGAGATCGATGGCCATTCTAAGGTTGTTGGTCTCGGGATAACACAATCCTTTCAGAAACACATTAGATTCGTTTCTGCGGCAAGATCCAAAAGTGCACCTCTTCTATTTACTGGCCATTAGAGAAGGCGGAAGAAATCCATATTGCCCTTATCAAAACAAGAGAAGAAGCTTGAGGAGATTGATATCCCTTTGGATGTGGTGCGCTGCAGTCCTGACCGTTCTCACCAAAGTCATAAAGAGGAGATATTTTCAGTTGTTGCGGGTGGTAGTTGAGGGCGATATCAAGCAGGTACCATTAGAGGATGGCACTTCAGACATTCAAATTACACCAATGAGGGTATCCTTAAAGCAGCAGAGGGAGAAGCACACCAGACTGCTGATTTGGGCAAAGTCCTTGGGTTTCTTTTGGGGCTAATGAAGACAAAATTTTGCAACATCTTATTGAAGTGGAGGTCTTGGAGGCCAGGGTTTGTCTTTTGCTCTTTGTTGAGTTGTTTTATTTAGGTGTCTCTATTTTATTTTCTATGATTATTGTTAGTTTGAATGCTTGGTAGGGCCAAGAAAAGATTGGTTGCTAGAAAGTTGGTCATGAAGCAGAAAATAGATTGTTTGTTATTGCAAGAGCCTAAAGTATATCCCACTATCGATAGTATAGTCTGGGAAGTTTGGGGTAATCGAAGGTGCTTGGAATTGGGTTCCATCGACTGGCTCTTCAGGGGGTTTAATTTCCATATGGAAAGATGAGTTCTTTTTTTTTTTTTTTTTTTTTTTTTGCCTGCGGAAGATGTCTTTTTGACTGAAAGGATGTTGTTTGTCAAAGGTTGTGGGATTAGTGATGGGTTTGTTTGGGCTTTTGGCAATGTCTATGGACCAAATGTTTAATTGGAAAGGTTGGTTCTTTGAGTTACATCACAATGTTAAATGGCAATGGCCTATTCCTTGGGTTTTGGGGGGAGATTTTAATATGGTCTAACACCCTCATGAGAAAAAAGGGGGAATATCTATTTCTCATTCCATGGTTCTATTATTTGACTTTATCAATTTCAGTGACTTAGTAGATTTGCCTTTGCAAGGGAGGAGAGATTCAGGTCTTAAAATAAAGAGAGGGTGGCTTTGAGCATAATTGATAGGTTTTTATTTTCCAAAGAGTGGGATGGGCACTTTGGTGGTGTCACTTAGGTGGTGCTTTTGAGGTCAATTTCTAACCATTGCCCTTTCAAATTGTGCTCTAATTCTATAGATTCATGGCCTATGCCTTTCTGTTTTGAGAATTGTTGGCTTGAAAATAAAGACTTTTTGGAGTTGGCTCATTCTTGGTGGAGCCAAATGGAAGTTAGAGGTTATTCAGGGTACAGGATTTGTCAAAAGCTTCATTTTTTTAAAAATATTGTCAAAACGTGGCCGTATAGAGGAATTGAGAGAAGCTCTATCCAAAGTGGTGGAGACTTTAGATACGGAGGGAGAAAGTCAGGATGTTGAGTTCAGAGGAGATCTTTAGGAGGCAAGACGCTTAAAGAGGATCTGGGCCTTTAATCGCATGGAGGAACCTCTTGGAGGTAGATATCTAGAGAGAGGTGGCCAAAAGAGGGTGATAAAGATACTAGATTCTTTTATCAAATGGCTTGAATGAGAAGCAGAGTGAATGTTCTGGGCCGAATAAGTCCGGGTGGTGGACTCTTGGATAATCATACTAAGATTATGTTGTGATTTTGTGAACAATCACCCATTGTGCGCATTCGCGGAATCACAAGATCAACACGAACAAGCCACACAAGAAGAGACACCGAGATTTACGTGGTTCACCCAAACAGGGCTACATCCACGGGCACAGGAGGACGAACATCTTCACTATGACAAGGAAAGCATACAAGAGATTCCCACACTCTCACCTCATCTCTCCTACGTGGTGTGGGAGCACCACGGGCAACTGCCACCGCGCAAGGTCTAGGGTTACAGACTATACATATATATAATCTCCGCTTTCTTGGCCACCAAGAAAGCCCCGGTACAATTACCAAAATACCCTTGACCTTAAACCAGTCCCTGGCTAACCCAGTGGACTCATCCGGCTAAACCGGAATACAAGACATAAACCTAACAATCTCCACCTTGGCTTGAATTCCGTACAACTCCGTACAACTCGAGCTACTAGGAGATAAAACCGGCAATGTCTTCACGTACCCTGCTAAATGGCACGTCACTGCACCAGGGCTGCAGTCTTCTTCAACACTTTGACATGTTGAACCAGCACATGAACTTTGAGCAAAGTTCATCTCGTCAAACTCCACCTCGAACTAAAAACTCGAAACCATTGACGAATCTGAGTGACATCTGAATCACTCACCATCCTGCCCCATCTTCAACATCACTGTGAAGATCCAATCACCACAAGCATGCAAGCAAAACAGATCGGGAATACAAGTCCAGATGACTCCATTGCAGAACAACCTCTGCCTCCGAGCAGTCAAAAACTCCATTTGACTGGGCCTCCGATCAACTGCTGATACATCAGCTCCTCCTTGCTGCTTTTCCGGCTTGGCTCTGGCAAGATGAATAACATCACATGCAATCATGTGAACCCCAAACGAACAACTTCGTTTGAATCAGCAAACCCTTTGCAACTAGGCCCGCGACTCCTATTATTGGGTTTGCAACAACAACCAGGTCGAGTAGACCCGATTCAAGCCTCAATCCACATCTGTTCAGATCTCCTCCAAATTTCTGCATCAAGTTA
Organism: Sextonia rubra; assembly: GCA_037013555.1. Lineage (NCBI taxonomy): Eukaryota > Viridiplantae > Streptophyta > Magnoliopsida > Laurales > Lauraceae > Sextonia > Sextonia rubra. The sequence continues at coordinate 133,793,224 of JASUAD010000001.1, forward strand.
TAGATCTCGTCACTACGAGCACGCTGGAAGAAACGGATCTGAAATCCGACTCAGGATGGCTCCGATAATGTAGAAACAAGTTTCTACGCTCCAATCGATCAAACCTCCTCCTTGACTGTCAAACAGCCAATCAACCTCTTCCACTGCGTAGATCTGCTCGAAACGAGTCCGTAGGCTCAAACGGATCTCCGATCGGACATCGGACGATCAAGATATTGCAGAAACAATTTCAGCCGTTGAAACTGGTCAAATCTGGCCTTTGACCGATGCTGACGTCACTGCACTGTCTGCTGGGCTTCTGGAGCGGACCCGGGTCGGGTTCACCTGACCCGGAACTGAACTGCCTTTTTGCGCTGGGCTGGACCGTCTGCTAACAGGTCGGGTCGAACCTGACCTGACCCGGAACCGAACTTGCTTTGAACTGGGCTGGACCTTCTGATAACGGGTCGGGTCGGACCTGACCTAACCCGGAACCAAACGTGCTCTGCTGCGCTGGGCTGGACCGGCTGCTGACGGACTGGTTCAGGTCAACCCGACCTGAACTGATAACCTGTCTGTTCTACTGGGCTACCTGTACGGGTTGGATCTGGCCCAACCCGAACCCGAACCGAAACCAGACGCTGGGCTTGTCTTCTCCGCGGGTCAAGCAACCTGACCCGACCTGACCCAAGACCCAGAAGACTGGGTCGTCTTCAACCCACAACTGGCGCCTGTCTGCAACCAGGTTGCAGACAGTGGTGCAGCGGCCGGCTGTGCAGATCCGGCGCAGTGGCTGGTCCGGCGACGGTCTGCGGCGGGCGGCGATGGCGACAGCTACGGCGACGGCGATGGCACGACGATCGCGGAGAGCGGCAGGCGAACGGTGTGGCGGTTCTTGGCAGCGGCGGTGCAGGTGGGCGGCGACGGCTTTTGCGTGCATCTTCTCCGGCGATCCGAGCGGGGCAGCGATCCGGCGAAGACGACGGAGAGGGCGAGCTTCCCGGCGAAAATCTCGGTGAGTTTTTTTTTTTCTTCCCGGTTTTTTTCTCTTCTTCGCACTGCACAGCGATTTTCTTCCGTTTTTGAACGGCAGTTTTTTTTTTTTTTTTTTTAACCTTTGTGGCCCACCGATCTGATCACTCCCCTGTTTCAGAAGACAAATCCCTGTCTTCTTCTCTGTTTCTGTAAACAGTACAATGCCCGTTTCTTCTTCCCGAATCGGTTTCTCTGTCTTCAAACAGAGATCTCCGATTGACGTGTGGCCCACCTACCGGTCTTCTCCTATCAGATCTGGAAAACCAGATCTCCTGTTTCCACGACGAAAACAGATCCGAACCCAACAATATTCGATCACAACCACAGCGGTAACTCCAAGGTCTAAACGAAACATGTGAATTCTTTTTCCTCCGATCTCAGCGAGACCGGAGAACCCAATCTCGTCTTCTTCTTTTCCAATGGTGGCCCAACCTGAAATCACGAACCTGATCTCAGTTAATCTTCATGCGCACAACCTCCAAACCACTGAGCGATCTCCACCTCGCTCAGAAACCCAAGGAATACCAACCTTGGCTCTGATACCAATTGTTGTGATTTTCTGATAATCACCCGTTGTGCGCATCCACGGAATAGAAATCTGGAGATTGTTAGGTTTATGTCTTGTATTCCGGTTTAGCCGGATGAGTCACTGGGTTAGCCAGGGACTTGTTTAAGGTCAAGGGTATTTTCGTACTTGTACCGGGGCTTTCTTGGTGGCCAAGAAAGCGGAGATTATATATATGTATAGTCTGTAACCCTAGACCTTGCGGCGGCGGCATCAGTTGCCCGTGGTGCTCCCACACCACGTAGGAGAGATGAGGTGAGAGTGTGGGAATCTCTTGTATGCTTTACTTGTCATAGTGAAGATGTTCGTCCTCCTGTGCCCGTGGATGTAGCCCTGTTTGGGTGAACCACGTAAATCTCGTGTCTCTTCTTGTGTGGCTTGTTCATGTTTGATCTTGTGATTCCGTGGATGCGCACAACGGGTGATTGTTCAGTAAATCACAACAGATTAAGGATGAGATTGCTTGCTTTTTTGAAGAGTTGTATAAGGGTGGGAATGTTGTCAGATTGACGCTTGATAGTGTTTCTTTTCCAATAATTCCATCAGAGATTCAAAGTTGGTTGGAAAGGGAGTTTGAGGAGGAAGAATTGTCTAGGGCCTTGGTGGAATGTGGAGAAAATAAAGTGAGCAACATGGACCCTAAGTGCAAAGTCAACAATTATAGTTTCACCCAGTGAGTTTGGGATCGTATCCACATGGAGCTAATTTTCACATAAAACCTGTCCTAATTGAAAAACTAATGCCAGACTAATAAAATCTAAAAAAATACACACTAACAAATCTGAAAATTAAATTTAAATTACAATAAAATATCTGAAAAATAAATTAAAAAATCAGAAATAAAACCTAATCTAAAAATCCTAAACTAAAAAGTAACCTAAACTACTAAATTGCAAAACCATAAAATTCATCAAACCACCAATTATAGAAAAATAAATAAACCATGCATTAAATTAAAAATTAGAAATAAAATCATTCAAATATAATAGATAAAAAAATAAAATAAAAAGAATTGTAGTTTCTTTTATTATGGGAAATTAAAACATCATATTGGTGGAATTAATAAAAGACTACAAAAACACCGCACCAAGTGCATGCAGTCACTACACATAAACACATGATGCTGATCCAAGGCGGGACACATTGACCTCACTAATTGCATTTTTTAAATTAAAACGAACAAAAAACAACCAATAATCCCCTAAAAATAATTAAAACTAAAAAAAAACTATCTTTACCCTAGATCAAGACATCAAGAAAGAGATGAGACTTTGCACGTAATTTGGGATCCAAACTTTGTGCTTCACACCAAGGGAGGATAATTGATCAAGAAAGGGAAGATGGAATGGAGAGGATGAATCCAAGAGTGGGCTTAGCCAAACCCCACTTTGGATTGGATGTGTGGAATGATTGTATGGGGTTTTGGGTGTGAGATGGTATGAATGATATTGGAATAGAGAGGTAATGGCATGCATGAATGAAAATTGTGATATCAGTTGCGGTATCGGCCGGTTCCAAAAATCGATACAATATTGGTATCGATCGCGGTTTGCAACCCGTCACAGTCGTCTCAGTGTGGTTTTTTTTTTTTTTTTTGCTCCAAAAAATTTTGAAAAAATATCCAAAAAAATCAAAATATTAGAAAAGGCTGAAAAATAATGTTTTTTTAATATTAGTAACAAGTATAAATCAAATTATCAGTCCCCCAAACTCATGACATCATATATCGCTTTCTTGTCTGAAATTGTAATTTTTGTTTGTAAGAATCATAATTATGACTTATGAACTATCAATTAGTGAGAAATTTTAGAAAATACAATTTATTTGTAATTTATATATAGTGTTGGTAATTGGTATCTTGTATAGTATATATCAAGATCCTCCACATCTTGCAAATCTATGCATTCTACTACTAGATCTATCAAGTTTGATTCATTAAATCGTGTATTTTTATAACTAATAAAATAAGAATAATAATTAGTACTCATAACATTAAAAAATATCTAAATCCCAACAAAAGTGAAAACTAGTTAAAACTTAAAAGTTAAAAGCCTCTATTTTTAAAATACCAAATAATAGATCCATAAAAAAAAAAAGAGTGGACTGGAATTATTATATTCATGGCTCATTGTTAGCTTTTACCAAACAAATAATTACAAAAAAAGAAATACAAGAAGTAGAATATACCTACTTTTGTAGAGTTATTTTGGTGATTTCTTAGACCAAATCGACCAAAATAAAATTTTTTTGATTTATTCGCAAGTGAAAGGAAGAGTTACAGCAATTGGAATGTGTTTGGGAAATAGAAGATGAGTAAAAAGATGAGAAAGAGGGAAAAAAATTAGGGTTACACATTTTTTATTTTATTTTATATTTATTGCCGATATTTTGAAAATATATCATTTCAGTCGATATTTTGAAATATCAACCGATATATCGTGATATTTTGACGGTATGAAACCAATACCAATTCTTTGTCATTTAACGGTAGGTACCGACCAATACCGGTATGTATCAGCCAATACGTACCAATATCCGCTGATATTTTGATCTATGATGGTGTGAATTGAAGAATGGGTATGGGAGAGAACTTGACGTGTGGATGGGTAAGTGGATAGATTCTGTTGGTCGGATGGGGGGATGGATGGTATCATGGGATAAAATATATATAGGAGAGAGAGAGATATGTTGGGTGGTGGGATAAAATATATATAGGAGAGAGAGAGATATGTTGGGTGGTGGTAAATTGTGGAAATACTCCCTATATGTGAGATTTGAGTGGTATGAATGGGTATGGTTTGGATTTCTTTTCTTTTTTTATTCCTTGCTTACATCATCTTTCTATCTTTGATTTAGTCCCCTCCTTTGACTTGGCTTTTGAGAGACTATAAGGAAAGAAAAGTCTCGCAAACAATTGGCAAGAATTCAAAGTTGTCTTCATGTGAAGTAGCTGTCCCATACAAAGTCTATAACTTTCCATTTTTTTTTCTCTCTTTCAAAAACCTTCCTCCATTGACTTTCCTTTCTTTTCATATTTGAGTTTTAAATTCAAGAGAAAACTTCCTTAACTGATTTTCAACAAAGATGCATGTGGGTCCTCCCTAGGGCATGGCTTCTGTGTGAATGAATGCATGTTGCATTGTAGCGGGGTCCACTTAACTATCAAATTTCATCTCTTCAATTTTGCTTCAATTTTTCTTTGGATTTTTTTTCACCACTAATTCCTTGACTTCAAATCTTGATTGTAGGTCCATTTTCTTCAAGTTACCTACAAAGAAAGGTGACAGTTTATTAAAAATAATGATTTTGATTAAAAGTCACAAATGTACTAATGCGGGCCCAATTCACATAAACTAACACCATAAATTTACATAATTGATTATGATTTATCTTTAAATAACTAATGATGATAAAAAAAAAACCTTTGTCATTTTTATGTAAAATCATGAATTTTAAAAGCATCCAAAAATGGAAAGTTTTATGATTTTATGAAAAATTAATGATTTTCAATGATTTTTACAAAAAAACTCTAAAATGAATTCTAAAATCATAAAAGCTTGATTTTCAACTAAATGAGGAGATTTCTAATAAATGAGTCCTTAAAATCCCTTAAAGTACACATAAAATAATGTATTTTTAAGGACTTATCATAAAGCTCCAGGCCCAAATGGCTTCAATTTTTGTTTTATCAAAGCAGGTTGGTGGTTTCTAAAGAAAGATTTTGTAGGTATGCTTTTTGAGTTAAAGATTTTGTAGATATATTCCATGTGTTCCATAAAAGGGGAAAAATAGGAGATAAACGCAACCTTTTAATCCTTATTCCTAAGGTGCCAAACCCAGTGAAGCTTGGTGAGTATAGACCTATCAATCTTGTAGGGTGTGACTACAAGTTGTTGGCAAAGATTTTGGCAAACAAGTTGAAGGATGTTCTTCCTCTCATAATTAGTTCCTTCCATTGGGCTTTTGTCGCGAAGAGGCAGATTCTTGATGGGGTATTGGTTTCTAACGAATTTATTGATTCTAGGAAGAGGTCTAACGTCAAAGGGTTTATTTCATGGTGGACTTGGAGAAAGCATACGATCATGTTGATTGGGGGTTTCTTGATTACGTGTTACTCATGTTTGGCTTTAGAGATACTTGGTGAGGGTGGATGCGAGAGTGCATCCCTACTACTTCTTTCTCAGTTTGAGTCAATGGTTTCCTTTCATAATTGTTTAAAGCTTCTAGAAGTATCCAGCAAGGGAACCCTTTATCCCATTTTTTATCACAATAGTGGTGTAGGCTTTGAGCTCACTTATAGTTAAAGCTAGAGAACATGGGTTGTTTAGTGGCTTTAAGGTTAACCGTACAAAGGAGGCTATTTGTCATTTGCAATTTGCTGATGACAAAATTCTTTTTTTTTCAACTAAACAGGAGGAAATTATGACTCTTAAAAGAATTCTAAGATTCTTTCAACTTGTTTTGGGCCTTAAAGCTAACATTTCCAAGAATTTGTTGGTTGGGGTTGGGTGCTCCGAGGCAACAATGCAATCTTTGGCATCCATGATCTATTGTAATTCAGGAAGGCTTCCCATCATGTATCTCAGTCTACCTATTGGGCTAAACTAAGATCTAAAGCTATATGGAATTCAAACATTGCAAAATTTGAGAAGAAACTCTCTTCTTAGAAGAAAAAACACCTATCTTTGGGTGGAAGGATCACTTTGATAAAAGCGTGCATGACCAATCTTCTTGTTTATTACATATCACTCTTCAAAATGCCAAAATCAGTGATGGAGAGGGTGGACCATATTCGAAAGAATTTTTTATGGGAAAGTCAAGGAGAAAAAAAGAAATTGCATTTAATGAAGGGGAGGGAGGTAATTAAATGAAAATGGTGGGGGGGGGGGGGGGGGGGGGGGGGGGGGGGGTGGTTTGAGATTGACTTGTTTGGGATATAAGAAAGTGATCTTATTGGCCAAGTGGTGGTGGATATTTGGGGAAGAGAGGGAGGCCTATAGAAGGAACATTATTGCTACTAAATATGATGTTGACAATTAGGGGTGGTGGCCTAATATTGGTCCTAAGCATCGCATGTCAAGTTTTTGGCATGCTATTCCAACTGTGGGGGATGTGTTATATGTAAGTGGAAAAGTTTTGTCAAAAGGGGTGGGTTTTACGGTGGAGAAAAGGAGGGATGAGAGATTTTGGTTGGATGAATGGGTAGGGCTAGGCCCATTGTGTGAGTTGTTTCCAAGGTTTTTAGAGTGGTTTCCAATAAAGAATTTACTGTTCGTGACTCTTATGAGCTGAGAGATGGAAGTACCTCTTGAATTGTGCCTTTTAGAAGAGGTCTCCAAGTGTCGAAGGAAGGTCAATATGGGGAATTATTGGATGTTATTTCTAATGTCTTTTTGTGTAAGAACTCTAAAGATTCTTGAATCTGGAAGGATTTTACAAACTTTACAAATTGTCAATACTTTCATAAATTTTACAAATTATTAATGCTTTCATAAGTTCTGTCTATCCATTTTTCAAATACGACATTCTACATAATTTTATTCACCCTTTTTATTAATTATTTCTATTGGTTGTATTTAATGCTTCTATTTAAATTATGATTGCATAATAATTTTTTCTTACAATATTATTTTATAATTAATTTTAACACTTAATAATAATTCTATGTAAAAAGGAAATAATTTTTTCCATGACCTGCATTGGGCGCGGGCGCTAAAACGCTAGTTTATAATGACGACAAAATATGTCCATATGATGATATCATAGAAAAACCAACATTCCATGGTATTGCAAATTTCATGAAAACAAGGGGAAATTCCATGATATCATAGAGTAATCCAATATTCCATGATATCGTAGAAAGATTACAAATTAGAGGCAACAGTAGTGGCCATGAAGAACATGGGTCTAATCCACTGTGTTTCAAAAGATGACAAAACTATTGTACAAAACAAGGTGCCAGTTAAACCATTTATGTACCTGTGTGCTGCCATTCATACAAAAATGCAATGTCCACCGTGGGATGGCCATCTGGAGCTGGAAATGAGCAGATTACATCATCATATTAGTACAAGTGGGGCTAGAATGGACCACCTTGTTGGAATTATACTTTATTTGGTTGAATTTTAGGAATGATAAAAGTCTATGTAGGTTTCGCTGTAAGGCTGTAAGTTGACTAGTTGTTACTGAGAGGATTAAAAACTGTTTTCCACTTAATGAATCAGAGTTTATGCGGAAAATTTTATTCAATTTGGTTCTGATGTGGTTTATTAAAAAAGTCCAACAGATATGAAGAAGTTCATTATGATGACTGGATAAAAAAATCAATTTAATACATTACTTTGTTTTATTATGCATTTCTAAAATTTTAGTTGTTGCCCATGGGTTTTGTTGTATAGCAATTTCATTAATATGTTAGTGTGGGCTCAAAATTGATAATGGTTTTGTGATTATGTCTATGTTTAATTTGCTTATTTGGATTTGTTCTTCATACATTCAATTTTGATTAACTTTACAAGTACTTCATACTTTAGAAGTATATAAATTTTACTTTCAATCACGTTTAATCTAGTTTCAAAATGGATGTGGCCTCCTCATCAACAACATTTTTACATCATCCGATTGTAGAGGAGAATATGACACCAAAAGTGGGGATGCATTTTGATAATTTAATAGATGCATATAATTTTTGTACTGCGTATGCAAAGCTTGCTAGGCTTAGTGTAAGGAAAGATTCAAGTGTGACTAAAAATTAAATGGATCTGCAATATGAGATTAACCAACTGAACCATATTCGCAACGAAAACATAATTGTAAAGCCATCATAAGTACCATCACAAAACAAAGTACATAATCCTACTTAAATTTAATAATTTAAATGTATCAAGGTCCTATCAAGGTCATAAATAAAACCACAAGTAAAGATATAATCAACTAATTAGATTATGACAAAAATAGCCAAGGGCTTATAACTAGTCTGAAATTAAAATCATTATAAATAAATTAATTATCGAAATTGTCGACCCTCTAGCATAGACATGATATCATTAAGCTATATCCTCTGCGCTCCACATGTAGTTTCCCTTTGGTTCCTTCTCGATCGTCATTCCCTCCGGTTCATTGGAAGGGGTGTCGTTACCTATAATCGCCAATCATAAAGAGTCAAGTTATGAAATAACCTCTGCAAATATACCTACCTAATTTTCATATCCCATACCATATTTTGATAAAAAATAAAGACAGATAAATCATAGGATTTTGAAAATAGATTTGACAAGATATAATAATTCAAGAGATAGGTTCATGTACAAAATCAAGTGAAGATCTCACAAATATCATAGCATTTAAAACCAATTAGCGTCCCACATCGGCTAGGTTGTCACAGGTATTATAGTGGACCCCATTTAATATGACGGGAACAGAGAACAGAGTTTGAAACCCAAAAATTCAGAATTATGGCCATTGGCTATCAAAATAGAGTAATAGAGTTTGGTACAGAAGTGACTAATTGTTATTGACTGTAACACCCCATCCCACATTGCCTGTGAATGAAATATGAGTCTAATCTATAATGAACCATGTAAGTTACTACAAAAACTTGTGTTTAAGCATTTTGGGCCACGTGACAGGCTTACCAAGTTATTGGGCCAATAGGTTATTCGGGTCATTACAAATGGTATCAGAGCCTATACTCAACTGGAAATGTGGGACCCCCAATCCCCTTGGAAAGCTATTGAGGCAAGATCAGTTCAGAGCCAATGTGCGCAAGACTGTAAGTCAAGATAGGGGAATCCGCAGAGGACACAGGTGTGGAATGTTTTGGTCCCACATCGCATGGTGAAGTTAGATAGATCCACACGGTGACGTGTGGCCTTAAAAGGGGTAAATTGGAACACCCCATCTCACATCGCTTATGAATAAAATATGAGTCTAGTATATAATAAACCATATAGATTATTAGAAAGAACTTGAGCTTAAGCATTTTGGGCCACGTAACAAGCTTACCAAGTTATTGGGTTAGTGGGCTACTTGCGTCGTCACACTAACAGAAAGTTAACTAATCTGCAAATAGTTTCAAAAGTATAGCACCTACTTAGTGACAAGTAATCATAAAACAGAGTTTATTTAATATATGACAAATTCCAAAGTCTTACAAATCATGCTGAGAGTAGGGTTACTTTTCGCATGCCGGGTCTAGGCCAACTTAACCCTATGACATCATGGAATTTCAAACACCATATACTTGCCCTAAATTTAATTTGTATAACCCCAAGGATCTCCTCCTTAGATTTGAGTTAATCCTTAATTAGCACTTTTGAAAGTGGTTTGTGTTTGGAGAGCCCATGATGTCACACCCTTAAGTTTCCTAATCCTAGGCATGTTTCAAAATAATTCAAAGGTGGATGTCAAGCCATAATGACATGTCTTATTATTGGTTAGGATTTAATTTGTGTACAGAATACAAAATTTTTAATTTAAACCAAATCTCTAATCCTTAAAAGTCCTTAATTTAGTCACAGGTCGAGACAAGAGTATTTTATCATAATCTTTTTTAAGTCCTCCAATAAAAAGGAATTAAACATAGGTCATGGGTCCAAGACAAACCTTAATGGAGAAACTTTAAGCATAGCATTTGATTCTCAAATTTATGGAAGATCTTTTTAATAAAAAAAATAGCACGGAGACTTCACTAGTAATTAATGAAATATGGAGGGCTTATTTGGAATTCCAGAAAATTTACTTAAGGCTCAACTGAAACAGATTAGAACAATGCCAAGTTTGTGGATAATATGATAGTCTGGTAGTATTCTTTACCAGCTTTGATTAAACCACATGTTCTTGCTGATTTAGAGTTGGCTTTTCTTAATTTTTGTAATCTTTCATCAAAAAAAAAAAAAACAGATTAGAACAATGTTGTTTATTTCACTATTTCGGTATTGCATGGGTCTCACGCCTCTACCCTTCAAGCCTTACGGATAGTGGGTCCTAGTGGGTCTAGTCACAAAAGGCTAGAACCCCATGGTCGCCCAAGGGTATAGCCTTAGATGTGGGGTTTGGATCTTCAAATCAAGTTGGCCACGAGGTCCACAACTCCGTCCACTAAGATGCTTTGTGACGGTCTGATTTTGCAGAACTCCCATTAAAGCTGGGATTTGTGGCCAATCTTTGGCTGGATTCAGGAAGTTGTAACCTCTAATTGTTCTATCAACATTACCACCTAATTCCACAGAATTCTAATGTACAAGGAATAAGGGTTCAAACCCAAGTCAATGGCATATCATGGTCGAATGTGGCTGTCAATATGTGGGTAGGGTTTGGGTCAATTGGATAGTGGGCCATAGGGATCCCAATCTGTATGGGTCTAGGATCTCCTAGGTCGCCTCAAAGTGGGCCTTCAGATGGGTGGTTTAGATCTCTAAATCAAGTGGGACATATGGGCCCCACAAAATAGTTCAAAGTTTAAAATACTAAGGCAGCAGGTGTCATGGCCTAATAGTACTTTAACGTAAAGCAAGGGGTATTTATTAAAATTTTTCTTTTCTCAGAAGTCCTATTTGACTCACAGAGGAGTCACGTGGATTTTCTCCTCTTCTATTATGTCAGGGGGGTCTTACGCTCGCATGCATCCAGGTCAAAAGATGGTGGGTTAAGTGGGACCCAATCCATGTGGATCTAGGGCGTCCTAGGTCGCCCATTGGAAGACCCTTAGATGGCCGGATCAGATCTTTGATCAAATGGGCCGCCTGCATCCCACAATCTATTAAAAAAAACACAGAAACGGCCAGGGTTCTGTAATTCTTACTTGTAAATTGGATTTCTCACAAATTGTAGGTGAACTTGGTATTAATAGTTTTCTAGTGATCCTATCAACAATTACACTAATGTAAATTCTAGGGCTCAAGAAACAGATTCTCATCTCCCCATCACCTTATACGTGCCGACAGGGATGAGTTTGCTACCGTACCTTCACTGTCACTGTGTTTATTTAATCTTCACTTCAGATCCAATTTACAAGCGATCACAACGCCATTACGAAATCAGATTTAAGATAGGTAGAAGTACTAACTCAAAGAAAAAATCGAACGGAATTATATACATAGGCTCGGAAATTTATTGTATGTTTCAAAAGATAGATTGTATAACAATTAAATTAGGTAGGAAACATAAAATTGGGTTTGTAAACTTTCCTTAATCACTGGTTTTTACCGAAATTTTCAAATCATAGAGACCCTCAAAGTAGGGTTGTAAATCTTCTAGTTGAAAGAGACTAGGGAGAGAGAGAGAAAAAGAGTTGCTAGAGAGAGAGGAATTGGGGAGAATTGTATGTAAAAGGGTAGGATTCTAGTAGTATATATAGAATTTAATATGGACATTTATAGTAAAACTAAGAAGTAAAGGTAGTACAAAAATTTTTTTTCCCCATATAGAGTCCTAAGATAGCTCGATCTCTAGTCTTATTGTATCTAAATCAAATTTCTATCAAAGTTGACACTTTCATGCTACTTCTCTTTGAAGATAAGATAAACATGTGCTCCCCACACTACTAGTAATGGGGTTAATTTAAATCTCTTTCAACTAAGTACTAGATTAATTCGAATGGATTTGTATCTTAAAAAAAAGTTTTATAATTAATTATTCTCTATCCACTGAGCCCTATTTTGCCTATGTTTTGAAATTACGGAAATACAACTCATATTTTCTAAAAATTACCAATATGTCTTATAATTTCCAAATCAAGTCCTAATCGCGTTTGTGACATAATTCTACCCTAATTGTTCAATGTGGTTGATTTCCCCCAATTCGATAAATATTATTATTTATTTCGTAAATTATTTTTAATTAAATTAAATTTATCAATTTGGGCTGGGATCTTACAGGAGATAATAGGAATAGATACCCCAATAGTCCCAGCCGTAAATGATGGACAATAGGCGCTTTGTATATTAACCCATACTGTGCTATAGCTAACGCATTAAGTATCCCACCTGGGGAGTACGTAATTTCTTCAGCAGCCATCATTACTGTTCCACCCATTGAAGTTGATCCGGAACCACTAGCATCCGAGCTATCGTCATAGGAAGCGCATCCCAATCTAGTTCCCTCCATTTGATACTGAGTAGTAGCCCTCTCATTTCCAGTTTTATAGTCCCTTGTAGTGGACCCAGACGGAAAAGCATCAGCTTTCACACCCATAACATACATGGGGTAGTCAAAATAAGTAGTTTCAACCACAGCCAGCATCCTTACTGGCATGGCCTCGCGCAGTTCCAATTCAAGTTTTGATTGATGAGGTTGATCTGCTAGCCATCCCAGCTCCATCTTCAGTTGATAGAGAATGCCCTTGCTTAGTCTCTTCCACCGGTTTACTCTTCTTTTGATGAAGATGAATGTGAATCATATAATTGATCGGGACACCTATCTCTAGCGGTCTTTCGCATCGCCGTTGGTCTTTCTTTTTTGTCATCTTCCTTTTTCTTTCGTTCTTGTCGAGCCGCTTCCTGCAGTGACTCACGCGGGCTCTTAAGGGGGCGCAGCGATGTCTATTCCTTAGAAATAGATACAGCCGCTCAAAAGTCCTCGTTGAACATTCCCCTTTCAATTAGGCAAAGAATCTCCATGAAGGAGATATGTCTTATCTGTCCCCCAAAGTCAACTTGACCAAGAACACGAGGCCAATTGAATAGTGTGTACTCCACATCGGATGGGAGACCCTCTTGAAGGTGGGATCCAACCATCGATATTCCTTCGCAGTTTGAGAAAGTGAGGTAGTCTTGACTAGGAAAGTCTCTGTAAAAAAAAATGCAAGGATGTAAGTCTCGCCCTTCAATCGCTTATTTCAATTCCTGCCATCAAGGCGCTTACTACTTTTGATTCAGCAGAAGAGACCACTCTTGATGGTTCGACCGTTGATCCCTATGAAGAGCTACTTTGATCACTTTGGGTCATTAGACTTCTCGCTCTGGTCACGCTCCATGTTTGAGGGTGATCAGGGTCTAAGAGTTTAGCAAAGTCCTTAATGATCGGGGACTTGAGGACTTTGCTCATTAGACTTCCAGCTCTGGTCACACTCCATGTTTGAGGGTGATTGGGGTCGAAGAGTTAAGCAAAGTCCCTTAATGCCAAGGGCCTTGAGGGTTCTGCCTTCTTTCTCATGCCTCGTCCAATTATATTGACGACGACAATTGGGTTTTCATCCTCCTTCTTCGGGACCCATTTTTGGAAAAAATAAAAATAGCCTTATGAGGAAGTTCATATGATTTTATCATTTTTCTTTCTCCTCATTGGAAATGAGGTTTGAGAAACAATCAACCTACATGAATTAGATGGTGCGCCAATCACTCCTAGTTCATTCCGTAAACAAAAGGTGTTATATTCTGAGTTCGGGAGAACCAACCATTAGGCTATCCCCGTGGTTTAATGTCCCAAACAATCAAAGAAAGACATTCTGTTTTTATTCCCCAAATAATCCGAAGAAAGAATTAGACCAATGAATGAGTGATCGATCCTAGTGCCTCACTCCTCGATCAATAATGAATTTCATTTTTTAATATATATTGGTGCTTTGCCCCCGAAGTTCCGCCGCCGGGGACTCTAATCAAGAATAATATTTCATCAGGCAAAGCTCTCAAATTAGTTAGGTGATTTTAATAGGATGTACTATTTTTCAATCTTAGACCGGATCAACTAATCAATTGCCCTTGCCCCATCCAGCTGGACCTGCACAGCATTGAATAAAGTGTCTAATCATTCACTACTTGAATGAAATGACTCCAGTAGTCACCTGATGGAACAGGGAAAGCCGCCGCCAATGATAGACTGCAAGGAAGGTATGGGCAATGGGAGCGACGGTGAGGTTATAACCATTTCCTCCGCCTTTCATTCACGCTCTCGTGCATCTACACCCCACCTGCCCGGCACTAAACTGATCCGATGCGCAACATTAGGCGATTTTTTGGGGCCGAAAGCAGCAGCATTCATTCCACCTCAATAATAAGAATCATTTTTTCAAGAGGGCATCTGGATATTTCAAATGGGCATACTTTAATAGTTGGATGGTGAGTTGAAGGAACATTATAATTTAGATTCCTACCCGCGTCATTCCATGAACCTGTCCCATACAATTCCGCTCGTGCTGGACCCAAAAAATGGTGATTGTCCATATCTGCTATCCAGAAGAGCCTTACCAAAAAAAGCCGTTGCCATCTAACCTTACTAACCATCAAGTAATGGAGGCGCTAGCGCTGCAACTAACTCTTATAAACCACAGTCAGTCAGAGGAACAATTGAGGCAGACTCTATCTTATGATCAATGATATAGGAAAAAATGAATTTATGATTTTCCAATGGGAAAATAATGGACTTCTCAAAAATATGCACTCTCCATTTTCTTATTCCCCTGTGAAGCATCGATATGAGTTAAACGGGCAAACCCCTCTAAAAAAAGAATAGACTCTTCTGTTATCTTCTGAAACAATCTCTAAAAGGCTTCACTGGTGGCTGAAGACGATTAATAATATTTATAAACAAAGCTGTATTAAACGCTTTAGCCCAGAGAAATTGAGATACCTTACTTGACTTGCAAACATCAAGGATAGAGCAGTCTCTGTAATGTGTCTATCTTTTGCTGCCCGTCAAACCTTGCGTCATTTTTATGGCAGGAAAGCTTATGAGAAATCCCGGCTTGCCACAAGTAGTCAGAGAACTCTTTGGAGGCCTCCTCCATCACTTCTGAGAGTTTTGATGCATCGATCAAACATCTTCTCCACTTTTGTCCGAAAGAGGCGAAAATCACGTAGCACTTCACTCCTGTGTTTGAGGACATACGTTTCCTAAAGGGAGTCATCGTTGATCAATCATGACTTCTCTTTCTCGAGGGGATGGACCAACCAGAGAATCCCTCTTCTCGGCGAGTCATTCATTTTATTCTTCTGCTTCTGGCGGTGGAAATTGAATATTCTTTTCTCTCCCTTCTTCGACCGATGGATCAACACTCTTTTATTCCCCATTATCGAGTGTTCAATTCCTAGGGTATGATAGCTAGAGTGGTGAAAAAGAGAGGGACAGAGTTTACGCTAACTTTTTGTTTGTTGCAAGAGAAAAAGCCCTTTTTTTGTTATTGCTCTTGTGAAAAGAAGGAGAATGATCGTTGAGAAAAGCCTCATAGTTTGCCGTGTGAACACTGAGTTAATTGAATTGAATAAAGCATACCAATTACAATGAAAGCTCCTCTATATATAGGAGTGAAAGTTCTAATTAACCCAAACATGCTAAAAATAAATTAAGAAACTACTAAATCTAATCTATTATTAAAAATAAAGTAAAACCGATTAATTAGAAGCTATTTAATCATAGGATAGGGACCCCTAATATTAGACAGATTATGGATCAAGTGGGGTTTAATGTCTGCGGGCCTATGATCTGGTCCGGATCTTGGATTGACCTATATCAATTCTCTCCGGCTTGTAAAAAACTTGACTCTGACGAGTTTACCAACTTGAGAAATGCCGGGAAGAATTTGACCGCAAGTTGAAGAAAACTTTCTCCTGGGTCGAAAATCAGTCGCACAAACATTTGTCGTGTCTTCCGTTCTGCTTTCGCATGACATAGCTTGAAAGCTTAATGCGGTCGTTTACTCCATGGAAAAATATATTGGACGTATTGCTTCTTCTGATGAATGAATTTATCCCGAATATATGATATGAAATGTAGATGCTGCAAATGCACCATTAGATGCCTTGAATGTCACCATACTAATAGATCAAGATCATCAGATATCCCATCGGTGGCCCCCAAAGATTAACTTAGTGTGGAGAACTTCAACAATTTGATCTACTTGCGAAGCCACTGAATCAACAACTAATTTGATTTCCGAGGACCCAATCGTATCTGCTGGAAGTGGAATTCTAATCAGATCTTTCGAATGTTCAATCTTCTTGCTAATCTGCTCAAAGTCTTCAATATCTACTTGCATTTGTTCTTCATCTACCTTTCGTGGCCCCTGATGAACACTATCTTGATCTGATTCTACTGGTCTTGAATTTTTCATGAGATTAATTTTGCATTGGCCTTTCCTAGTTGTTGCACCTTCAATGTCATCTTTTATGGTTGATATCTCTTTTGGTACAACCATGATGCCATGGCTTTAAATTCTTTCTTTTTCCTCTACCATTGGTTCTTTAAAAGAAAGTGATGATGCAAATAAAGACCAGACTGTTGATGGCAATAGAGTGAGTCTAAACCATTATCCTTCCCACAACAAAGTATAAGTATTCAGCGCTTTATCATGGTGGGCTTTTTGGTTAAAAAGACATGGTTATTCGAAAATAATGAGCAATATTCATATGAAACACATCACGCCAAATTTTGTCTTCATAATTACTAACCTTGAATGATACCAAGCATCTGAGAGTTACAAGAATGATATAACCATTAGACCATGTGACTTGGTAGGGCTTCGGAAGTTTCTCAATTGGCAAATGAAGTATATCAATAACCTCCTGTGAGACAAGTTATTGCACTACCATTATCAATAATCAAATTAATGACTCTATCTTTGACTCTAACTCACGTGTGGAATTTCTTCACTTGTATCCATTCTTTTTCCCTTTCATTTGTGTTGAAGAGGTGGCGAATGAAAAGTGTGGGATTATCATCTTCAATAAAAGTTGTTCCACAACATGTGCTCTTGGTCTTTGTTGAGATGGACATTATTGCATGCAAAGCTATCTAAACATATCTTCAACACGAAAGTACTGCGGAACAAAATGGATTCGCGTAGTGGGCAAGGTGAAAGATAAAGAAGGAGGGGAAAATTGGGTTAACAGACTTGGGGTTGTGAAAGGGTTATGGACATAGATCTATAGATTGGGGTAGTGTAGATCTGAGATCCAAATATAGGTTGGGTGCTTGTTGTTGTGAGAAGGTTGAGGTTTGAGGAAAAATGATAAGCCTAAGAACGAAAAATATGAAGAAAAAAGATAATACCTTTGATTGGGCTCTCACCAAACTTTAATCTGAAGGCGTTAGAGAAATTAAGCTCTCACAAAACTCCAATCTAGGAGGCGTTAGAGATTTTGAAGAAAACTCAAAGAAACGTGGGAAGATCCCAAAACTTTTTATTAATCATTAATAACTAACTAAGCCCAAGAAGCTTTCCAATGTTTAAATTAATAAAAGACATAACCCTAAAACTAATAGAGACCATCCAAACACTTTCACTGTCAAGATTAAAACACATAGCTAAAACAACTTAAAAACATAAGTAAATAAAATCCTAAATGAACTAGGCTAGGTGGGTTGGGCCTAAAGACTGGGCGGCCCATGGAGGACCATGGGTCTGTCCTGCATCAATTCTCCTTTTCTTGGAGAAAAATTAGACTCGAGTTTTAATAAAAGTCTACCAGGATCAAATATTAAGCAGACAAATCTTCGATGTGCTTCTTGATCTTCAACCTCTTGGCATGACTTGAAAACTAGAGTCAATGTTTTTTACCAAGTAGAAGGGAAATGGTGGCATGGCTTCTTCTAATATTTGACTTCAGCAATGATTTGTAATGTGACCATTAGATGCATTCGTGGTTAGCTTTGAAATAGTGGATCACAATGTTCTGTTGTTAATTGTCTATCTGCAAAGATGAAATCATTGTTAGAGATATCAATGAGTTGCACAACTTTTTCAACATTGGTTGTTTCAAAGGCAGAGACAGGCTTTTCTAAATGTAGTTCTATATTCATATCCATTGGATCCTTAGGTTAATGGCTAACCATATTTAAGTCATCAATTTTTCTTATTGTTGGCATCTATCGATCATGATTTTCAACCTTCAAAACAACAGCATATTTTGTTGATAATGTATTTTGCTTTTCAGGAAATGCACTTATGATCAAATCCATGAGAAGATTGGACTCCTTGTTGTTTTCTTCACTATGTACTTCTTCTTGTTCTACCTATGTTGAATTGATGGTGGAATCATTTTGTTTCCTGCTTTTGTCCCCATAGATTATTCTTGAAATCCTCCACAATAGGTTCAACAACATGAGCTTCAGTGGTTTGTGGAGATTTTTCTCATTGCATTTTTGTTATTCAAAGACAATAGCATTTTATCAAACATTCAACACGGATCGCTTTCTGAAATGCTTCATATATGGTCTTATAGACTCTCATACTTTTCCAAATGCTTGATTTCAAACCTCCAATAAAGATAATGTAATAATATTTACCACTTTCATCTACTCTACATAATACTCGTACCCTTTCAAATTCAACATCGTAATCAAAAATTGATAGCTTGCCTTATCTCAATTTTAGAAATTGATCAAAATAGGCTTTATTATTAGCATGCCATTGTCCATACTTAAGTGAATGTCACTCCAAGCACAACACGGTGCAATTGCAATGATAACTTTTCTTCCGATTCCATATGAAAAACTTCTAAAATAATATGCTTTTTTCTTTTGAAAATATTAAATCAACCACACTTGTTGTGTAGATCTCTTCAAAACAAGTGCACAAGATCAAACAGATCTGAAATCAGAGTCCAAATGGAAGAGATCTTGCGATTTGAAGATGGATGGTTGAAATTGAATTGACGACAGTCCCTTGATTGATGGGATCTGTCGTAATACCTACACCATCATGTAAATTTTGTCACCATGAGCGTATAGGATCAAACAGATCTCAAATTCAGGATAGCTATGGAATGGGCTCAGATCTGGGGATTTTGGGGTTAGGGTTTTAGATCTGGCAAATTTAGGTTTTGGGGGCTCGGGTTTATTGGGGATAAGATCTGAGGCCTGTGATGATGATCATCCAATATGAGTTAGTATTTGGCGACGACAATGAAGACTATGAATATAGTTACCTACACAGACGATGAATGCTGGCAAGGATCTAGGGGGCGTGGAGATTGTCAAATCTCAAATTATGGGTGGATCACTTTTCGTCTGTAATACCAAACAATGCGGAACATAATGGATTCGCATGGCGGGCAAGGTGAAAGATGGAGAAAGAGGGGAAAATTGGGTTAATGGACTTTGGGTTGTGAAAGGATTATGGGCATAGATCTGTAGATTGGGGTGGTGTAGATCTAAGGTCTAAATATAGGTTAGGTGCTTGTTGTTGTGAGAAGGTTGAGGTTTGAGGAAAAATGGTAAGCCTAAAAATGCAAAATATGAAGAAAAAAAATAATACCTTTGATTAGGTTCTCACCAAACTCCGATCCAGAGGCGTTAGAGAAATTAGGCTCTCACAAAACTCCAATCTAAAAGGCGTTAGAGATTTCGAGAAAAACTCGAAGAAACTTGGAAAGAATCCAAAACTTTTCATTAATCATTCATAACTAACTAACCCAAAGAAGCTTTACAATGCTTAAATAAATAAAAAACATAACTCCAGGACTAATATGGACCATCATCATACTGACTGTCAAGATTAAAACATATCGCTAAAACAACTTAAAAACATAAGCAAATAAAACCATAAATGAACTAGGCTAAGTGGGCAGGGCCCAAAGGCGGGTCGGCCCATGGGGGACAATAGGTCTGTCCTGCATTAGAAAGGCTTCTAAGTATGCCTCTTGACTAGTTTTGCAATAATTCATTTTCTCTAAGATGTCTAATCTCAAGCCTCTGATATACCAATTACAATGAAAGCTCCTTTATGTATATGAGTGAAAGTTATAATTAACCCAAACATGCTAAAAAAAATTAGGCAACTACTAAATTTAATCTATGATAAGATAGGAAACAAATCTATTAATTATAAGCTATTTAAATCATAGGATATGTATCCCTGATCTTGGACAATGCATGGATCAAGTAGGGCCTATCAATGTCTGCAGGCCTATGATCTAGGTTGGATCTTCGATCAGCCTACATCAATAGGAGATGTCAGTGATATTTGCCTTGACTAAAATAGAGCTTTCAATGACAAATTCCATGAAAATATCTTGGTTTTTAGGTATACAATTAACCTTATATTTTTTACGACATAGCAAATTGTTTTTCGTTTAGAACACCAAGAACAGAAGCATGGAGTATAGATGAGCAATAACAAAATATACCCGTGATACTGATCAATGTTACGCACCTTATCCCTGCATACGTAGCTCAGGATGTTTAGAGCAAATTGTAATGTATCAACAAAAAATGACCAACCATTACATGCACACAAATAAGGAGAGAGGGGACAGGGGAGCGACAATATAAAATAGTCCACATAAAAGACTTCACATTTTGACAATACAAGATATCCTTCATTAAAGCAAAAGATAAATATAGAAAAACTAACTCCCTCCACACTTTTTTAAGGCAACATCACCAACCTGAAAAAAAAATGATAAACCACTCATTCTTATGATGCAGGCTCCAAGTAAAGGTTTCTTGGACCAAAGACCTTGCAACTGTAATTGTGTTGACATAAAAAAAGACCCATGTAAAGATTTTTATAAATCACAGCAAGGAAGTATCACAACCAAAAGGAAATGAGTGATGCAAACACATAAATCTACATATATTTCGGTCTCAAGTGAGAAGGATATTGAAAAGATGCTCCAGGATGCCAAGAGATACAAATTTGAAGATCAAGAATACAAAAAAAGGCTAGGAAGCACAGATACTTGAAAATTTTATATGTATACGTACTGGGTATGTACCCAGTACAGGTACAGGTATGTACCTAGTACTGGGCACGACAGAATATATACTGGGTATAGTCAAATGTTCTTGGTACTCTGTTGACTTTATGGGTATGTATCCGGTACGCACCCGGTGCGTACCGGTACATACCCTGCATATTTTAACTTTTTAACTTTAAAAAAAAAAAAAGAAACCTGAAGGCCAAAATGTAAATTTTGTTTTATTTAAAAACTTCAGCTTCAACCATCTCAAGCTTGAATCACTGCTGAGAAAAACGGAAGTCATCGCAGCCCTAATCGCCTCTGCCGCTGAGAAAGACTAAAGAAGGAAAAGAGCGAGAGAAAAAGAAAAGGAGGAGGAGGAGGAGGAGGAGAAGAATAAGAAGAAGAAGAGGCTCATCGAAGCCCTAATCTGGCAGAGCCCACCTCTACCTCTGCCGCTGAGAAAAATAGAAGAAGGAAAAGACCGAGAGAAAAAAAGAGGAGGAAAAGGAGGAGGAGGAGGAGGAGAGGAGGCTTATCGAAAGGGAGGCTCATCATCGAAGGGAAGGCTCCTCTGGAAATAGAGAAAAAAAAAAGCAGGAGAGGCTCAAGAAGGAAAAAAAAAAACGCAGAAGAGGAGGAGGAGGCATACCTGCTGCACCCACACATCCGCCACGTCCGCCACTACACATCGGCCACTACAAATCAACCACAACTGCAAGACTACAGGTCCTTTTCCCTTCTTTCTTATTTTTTTTTTCCTTGCTCTGCTCTGCTGTGAACCCATGCTATTGCTATAACTTTTTTTCCTTAATGTTTGTTGCTCTGCTATTATAATTTTTTTTCCCTACTCTTCTCTGCTCTACTGATGGACATTTTCCTTCTTTTTTTTTGTTTTTTAATACTTTACTATGCTTTGCTATTGGCTGTTACTTTGCTGCTGTATTTTCTTCTTTTTGTTTTTTTTTTCTTCTCTGCTCTGCTTCTCTACATTTATTGTTTTTTTTATATGCTCTACTCTAATGCTGCTTTACTGCTATATTTTCTTTTTTCTTTTTTATGATGTTCTGTATGTTTACTGCTTAATTTTCTTTTATTTTTTTCTTGCTCTGTTGTTTTTTTTTCCTGCTCTGCTATTTGGCACAGCTGCTGCTATTGCTATTTTTTTTCTGCCATTACCGCTGTTCTGTCATTTGTTGTTACTGTTGTTCTTTCCATTTTTTAAATATATTGGCTGTTTTTTAAATGTTTGGTTATTTGGTTATTTGATTATTTATTAATTGTTGTAGGATAAAAATTAATTCATCAAGTAGTATGGGTTCTACTGGTGCAAGTGTAAGTGCAAGTGGCACTAATGAACTTGTGGATTATAACAACCCGACCAGCCCCCAAGCAATATTGTTCGCTTTGGGCAGAGCCACTGTGGGAATACTTGCACTGTTTTGTTTTTGGGCATCAAACCCAAAACGTGTTGTCATGGGAAGCATAGGCGGGAGCACATATAAGCCCAGGCTCCGGACGCTCTCATTAGTGATGTGGGACTTTGTTCCCTTTGGGATTCAAGAGGTCCCCCTCACCACTCAGAGGAGAGCCCCCAAGCGATGTTACCTGCTTTGGGCAGAGCCACTCTGAGAATACCCACGTGGTTTTGTTTTTGGGCATCAAACCCAAAACGCGTCGTCATGGGATGCATAGGTGGGAGCACATATAAGCCCAAGCTCCAGATGCTCTCATAAGCCATGTGGGACTTTGTTCCCTTTAGGATTAAAGAGGTCCCAGGGGACCTCTTGAGTCCGCTGTGGCCTTCGTGGTGTAGGCCATGCAATTATTGTAATAGTGATTTTCAAGGGTCATACTATAGGGTCAAAGCACATTTGTTGTAAATTAAAGGATAGGGAATTAGAAGTGGTGTTAGAAGGGTAATGCTCTCCTTCAAATGAAAAAGGAAAGTGAAGAAGCTAAAAATCAAAAGAAGATGGCTAAACGAAAAAATGCTCCTTGACCACCCTCCTCTTATCCTATTAGTAGTAGGATGACAAATATAATAGATGTTGGAAGTGGAAGTAGAATGTTTAGATTGGAAGGGTATGAGCCAAAAAGAAAAAGAAAGAAAGGCCATTGGAAGTAGTGCCTTAGATAAGGCATTCAATCAAGGTGCTAGGGAACATTTGCATTCTTTGATTGCTCGTATGTTCTACTCCGGTAGATTGCCTTTTCATTTTGCTAGGAATCCTTATTTTGTAAAAACTTTTTAGTTTGCTACTGAAAATCAAATTAGTGGGTATATACCTCTCGGTTACAATTTTTTGAGGACTTCACTACTTAAAAGAGAAAGGGTAAATGTTGAAAGGTTGTTGGAGTCATTGAAACAATCATTGAAGGAGAAGGGGTTAAGTATTGTTACTGATGGATGGACTAATGCACAAAGAAGGCCTCTTATCAATTTTATGAGAACTTTAAAGGATGGAGCTATATTCTTAAAAACGGTTAATTGTGAGGGTGAGTTCAAAGACAAGCACTACATTGCCCAATTAATGTGTCAAGTAATTGAGAATGTTGGACCTCAAAAAAATGGTTTAAGTAATTACTGATAATGCTCTATTTGTAGTTCGGTTGGATTAATCAATGAAGGTAAATACTCCCATATCTTTTAGACACTATGTGTAGTTCACACCCTTAATCTTGCTCTTAAGAATATATATTTTGCAAAACAAACTGAAGTTGCTACCTATACTTATAATGAATGCCATTGGATTACTCATGTTGTTGATGATGTGATATTCATCAAAAATTTTATAATGAACCATTCTATGAGGTTGTCAATTTTTAATAACTTTATTCCTATGAAGTTACTTACTGTGGCGAAGACATACTTTGTATCTACTATTGTAATGTTAAAAAGGTTCAATCTTATCAAGCATGGCCTCTAGACAATGCTTATTAGTGACAAATGGAGTAATTACAAGGAAGATGATGTTGGTAAGGCAGCATTTGTAAAGGAAAATGTGTTGAGTGACATCTTCTGGGACAAGATAGCTTACATATTATCTTTCACATTGCCTATCTACGATATGATCAGAGTTTGTGATATTAATAAGCCATGTTTGCACTTGTTTTATGAGATATGAGACATGATGATTGAAAAAGTGAAGGTAGCCATGTATAGGCATGAAGGGAAGCTAGAAAATGAGATGTCCAATTTTTATTCTGTAGTGCACCAAATACTTGTTGAAAGGTGGACCAAAAGTAGCGCACCACTTCATTGCCTTGCACATTCATTGAATCCTAGGTACAACGCAATACTTTTTGTATTTAGTTATTTCTTTGAATATGATATGAAATGCATAATTTACTTATGCATTTATCTTTCTATAATTTAGGTATTATAATGCAATGTGGCTTGATGAAAATCCCAATTGTATTCCTCCTCACTAGGATGAAGAAATCTCAAATATGAGAATAAAGTACCTTAAGAAATATTTCCAGAGCCGGATGATAGAAGGGTTGTTACAATAGGATATGCCAAGTTTTCAAGTTGCTTGGAAAGTTTTTGGGAAATTGATTCAAAATTTGATAGATAAGTAATGGAAGCAATTATTTGGTGGTGTGCACATGGGTCTTCTGCGCCAATTCTCCAATCTTTAGCATTGAAATTACTTAGCCAACCATATTCCTC
Source organism: Sextonia rubra (assembly GCA_037013555.1). Lineage (NCBI taxonomy): Eukaryota > Viridiplantae > Streptophyta > Magnoliopsida > Laurales > Lauraceae > Sextonia > Sextonia rubra. The sequence continues at coordinate 133,818,095 of JASUAD010000001.1, forward strand.
ATCATGTTGTGAAAGGAATTGGAGCATATTGTGAAAGGAATTGAAACACTTACTCTTTCATTCACTCCATTAGAAGGAACAAAATGAAACCAAAGCATTGTGAAGACTTGGTCGTTATGCATAACAATATTCGTCTCCTATCAAAGAGGAGTAGACAGTAAACGAAAGGCGAGACCAAGCTCTGGGACATTAGTGGAGATGCATTTGATTCATTAAATGGTGTTGGCTTACTTGAAGGTACATATCTTTCACTTGATGAGCCTGACATGGAAGTTGGATTAGTTGATGAAGGCGATGCGGTTCAAGTTTGTGGATGACTTTATTTTCAGTGCTTTATTTTGTTGTTTTTGTTGTAATCTTGGTGTTTACGTGGCTTTTAACTTTTATTGTAAAGATAGACATTAAACTCGATGGTTTGTACATTGACTTTATAATGATATTAAGTAAGAAAAGTGATCCCATACAAGCTTCCCTTACATATAGTGTAAGGGATGCTTCCAGCCGTTGGATCTGAGAATAGATCCAATGGCTGTGGATCAATCCTTATATAAAGGAAAAAAAATCCCCACCCATTGCTGCCAACATTTCACAAATTCTTTCAAACAGTGCCTCCTGAGTCTCCTGTCACAACCTGAGCCCAAGAAATCTGGGATTAAATTTAACCCTAATCAGTGACACACGTACTCCTGTGCATACACACTTAAACCTCATCTAAATGTACATGCACAAGGGACTTTTACACGTACAAAATACATTGCATTAAAAAGAAGAGGATACACGAACATAAGACAATATCTACATCTACAAAAGATAACATTAATTACATGATGTACAAATAAAAGAAACCCGGTCTATACAAGAGTGATAAGACAGTTTATATAAGACCAGACACAAAATGAACAACATTAAACCAACTCCAAGTCACAGAAACCAAATACATCAAACACACAAAAGGAGACATATACTAATGCCATGCCGCCCTCCGGTGGAGTGATCACATCCACTCCCCTAGCCCTGATGGGGCTTCTACGGTCTCGTCTAGAGTCTTGCCGACCAACGAGGGGTCGGCAGTGGGATCTGAGCCTGCAACACCAAGGACAACTAGTGCATACAACGATTCAGTAAAGCATAAGCAATAATAAGGTAACACGTGTTGTGTCTACAAAAATAATGAACAGGTGAGATTACCTGGAGTTTTAATTCAGTATACTCGACAAATTGTACATTTGTAAATAAAGCATGCTATACGAATCAATGCAGGGGCGTACTATACTATGTGGCTACTATATTTGCCATATCCTCCCTCTAAGAATCTATACGTGGAGAACACCGACTGGGCCAGGGTACAAATGGGTCTCAGTTTCTTGGGGTACGGAGGCCCCAAGACATAAATACACTGCAGCAGTAACATACATGCTACGCTAAAGTCAACCCCACTAGGTATCATGAGGCTGAGGCTGAGTAGTACCTGACCATTTCGATTTAATGAGATACTTGGACTTGGGTAACATGTAATTCATGAAGGAAATAAAACAATGCGGAAGTACGTGTAATGCATTCGTGCTAAACATTCATATTCATGTCCATATCAATAATCAATGTACATGAAATAGCAATTATCCCAAACATGTTAAGCAACTCTAATTTATAAAATATCGAAAAGACATATGTTGAACATTTAATCTATACATAAGAGTGGAAGATAATAATTGTCATCCAATTTGCCATGCAATTCAATTTGATAGAATCAAAACAGTTTACTAGCCAACCCTAGTCTAGTCATTTAGTGTTTCTAACCGTGCATGATGATATAGTTTTAAGTTATCCGATACACATTTGTCTTTCTCTTAGTGTTAACTCATATCAGGAAGGTGTATCGTAGTCCCTTAAACCAACACCGATGGGAAGGTGCTTAACAACTGGACAACACACATGAATGAGTCACAGCCCTTAAGACCATTCATGCTATTCCCCATATTCCATTGGACAAGTTAAGGGTTACCTACATTCCAACACGAAAGCCCTATAAGGTCTTTAATACCTACCTTTTCTTAATTTTCAATCGTCCCACGGCTAATCCGTAGGACGGCTTATCCGTGGGTGACCTACGGATTAACCGTATTATGCACTATTGCTCAACCGTGGTTTTCCAGACATTTTTCGCATTTACAGCAAGCCACAGCTAACCTATGCTTTCTCTTACGGCTGGACCGTGTTTGCTTTATGGTTGAGCTACGGATGGGTACAGCTTAACCGTAGCACACTATACGGCTTAGCCATAGTTGAACCATAGAAGACTTCGCCAAATTTCTACTCTCTGGACATCAAGCAGTAGCTTGACCTACGGTTGGGTCACGACTAGCCTACAGCTTAGCCGTAAGCTTTAAAAGTTCACGATTTGAACCTATCACATACAAAACTAAATTTGAACCAAGGTGGACATAGAGAGAATAAATGTGTATAATCAAACACAAAAGGGCTGTAAACTATAGAAAACATGAAAGATGAAGAAGATTAATAGCAATCATCATATACAACATGTGTTTAACCATAACGTGCTTATACTTGCCTCAAATGAGCTTTGTCAAGTTACTCGCTGTCCTTTAGCTCAAATTAGATGTCTATATGCAATCCTATTAGTCATGTATGAAAAGAGAATGAAACCATGAGTGCATGCAGTGCAAGAGAATACTAGACTTGTAGATGTTTCTCATGAACCACCTTAAAACACAAGAGATGAATCACTAGAATGGATGTAAAAGAATTCTCCCCTTTTTCTTTGCTTAATAGCCGACAAAGAGATTTGAGAGGAAGAGAAAAAGAGACGTTGAGTTGAGAGAAGATGGAGAGAGTCGGTGCATGCATCTCTCTTATAAGATAAGTATAAATAAAATTATGAGAAAGTCCACAAGTTCAAGATAATTATAGTTCAAGTCAAATAACCATTCAATAAAAATAAACGAAGTTGTTTGCACGCGAGTCAGTTACGGAAGTTAACAAGCTTGACAAGATACACGTGATGACACCAAGATGATGCATGAATGACGAAAGCCTACAAAATCTAAAATTAAAAAAAAGGGCTCATATCTACCTAATCCAAGTTAAACTCAACCCAACTACCTATTTATTATCCAAAACGAAACTCAAAAAGAAAAAACGACATACATTAGACTAATTCGTTGGAAAATGACTACAAAGAACATTAATTAGGTGCTAAACTAGCTTAAGTTGCGTCGGAGTGTTACATCTCCTCTCCCCTGCGACCTCATCCTCCTCCTGGGTAGCGTTTGCAATTTTCCCTCCCCGACGATCTCGTCTTGCACCCCTCCCAGGTAACCCATTCTCTCTCTCTAACGCCCTACCTCTTTCCCACTCATTATCTCCCTCTCCCTCTCTCCCCTCGCTCTGTATCTCCTTCATATGTTTTTCTGTTTCTCTCTTTCCCTCTCAATCTCTCCCTCTTGCTCTCCCCCCCTCTCTCTCTCTCACTCCCTCTTTCGCTGCCCTTCTCACCTCGACCTACCCTCTCTCCTTCTCCCCTTGATCTCCCTCTCCCCTCGATCTCCCTCTCCCTCTACTCACTCTTCCTCTCCGTCTCTGTTTCTCTCTCTCCCTATCCATCTCAGCCTCCCTCTCTAGCTCTATCTTTGAGTCTCCCTCTCTAGCTGTTCGTCCCTCTCTCTCCATCTTTCTCTCTCAATCTCCCCCACAAGCTATCTGTTACTCCCCCTCCATCTCTTTCTCAGTCTTCATATCTCTATCACTCTCACGAAGTCATTCTGTGAGTTCTAGTTTTCAAATAGGTTTGATGTTGTTCAAAGTTTTCCATATGTTCTTGGATTGAAATGGATTTTTAAATCTGGGGTGGTATTTGTGAGATGGAGTTTTATTTTTCCATAGGATGTTGGATTCAATCAGTGATAATTCTAATTTATGAATTTTTTTTTTTCATTTCATGAAAGAGTATGGATAAGGCTCCAGTTTCTTGATCTTGAGTTTGGGGGAGGTGGGCCATGTGCATTCCTCCCTGCTGAGCTGCCTGTTGAAGGGTTGCAGATCTTTGTGCCTTCTTGCAAGGAGAAAGGTGGTGTGGATGCTTTCATGGCTTCATTAAGAGCATGTGGAACCATGCCCGATCAGATCTCCCAATCCCTGGATTAAGTTCATTTGTCCTGTCTGATATTGTTTCTTATGAATACCTACTAATAAAACCCAAAGAAGGTGGATAAAATGCTAGGAATGTATGTAGTAGCTTCACTATTTCATATAATTTGTATTTTCTAAAATAATTTTGTATAATCTAAGCTTGTTTTAAATTTTATTAAGGAGGCTTGCATAGTCACATGTGTTCTTTGATTTCTGGTATGTTTGGTTGGAAAAAGGAATGTGATCTAGAGATAGCAGCTTTGGATGGCTTTTCTCACCAAACCCACTTCTATTTGCTGCAACTTGATTCATTATAATATTAACCATTTAATCGTCATGACGTCGTCCTTCAAAGCAAACAACGTTTTTTATGTCCTCTTCCGTTTCATAGGCAATGGATTACACAATTAGTAATGGTTTCTCTGTAGATCATCAAATTAAATTCAATTCTCCACCATGAATAGGGGATAAGCCTATGTAAATCAATAAAGTTGGTATAAGTATAGAAGAGGGTAACAAAGGACACCTTGCTTTGAACTTTATCTTAAAACAACCGGACCCTGCATTTGTCAAGATAATAAAGAACAATAAGGCACCAATGCTCTCAAGTTTCATTAGTAACGACTCCATTATAATAAAATTAGGATTGGCCATCCTAAAATGATGATTTTCTAGTTATCATTCATCTGGTGTGGGACCCACAATTTTGGGCTATTATTTTCCAGCTCTCATTCATCTGGTCCGGGACCTACAATTTAGTGATGTAAGACAAACAAATGGATGGCGGATACATATTGGTTTCACTCAATGCTTATGTAACATCTGGGATGCAAACAATCATATATGAATTGAGTGATTAGAATTTTGTTGCAAAAAAAAAAAAAAAAAGTCTTTTGCAGCTCTCATCGAATGCTAGATCTATTACAGATTCATCCATACCCTTATTCAATTCATTCATACACATACAAATGGGCTGAAACTTTGTCCATGTTATTCGGTAAAATGAGCACATCTTTAACCTGTAACCTTGTAACCTATCAATTGCTGTGCAGCAGCACAAATAACAAATCTTTAACCTGTAACCTACCAATTGCTGTGCAAGATTAAGCACGATTAATTACATATTTAACCTGTAACATATAACTTGTAACCATTCCATGTATTAAATCCACATCAATTTTAATCTAATAGTTCAACCACAGTCTTCAGATCCTGTAAATGAATAATAAGGAAATGAGGATGCAGATTATATGCTATTGTGAACATTGGGGCAAACAGAAATCTTGAACCTCACCAAGGCTTTTGGAGGAAGCAACAAACGTAGGTTGTTTCTTCAATTCATAAACCAGAGTATTTGGCATCATCATGAAGGCTGGACTTGACAATGCAAAATAAAAAAATTCCTATAACCTGGAAGAAAGAAAAACTTGCAAAAGGAACGAAAAGAAAAACCCATCCATTCGTTCATCCATACCCACTCAATTCATCTGTATCTTCATATTCAATTATAAGCATCTCCATTTCAAACCAATATGTTACAAATTCACTTCCAAGCCTAAAATATATTTCATCACAAAGTGTAGATCTCACAATGAAAAAAAAAAAAACTCTTGAAAAAAAAAAGAAAAAGACTTGGAAAAGAAAAAAAATGCATCCTTCCATTCATTCATCCATACCGCATTCAATTCATCTAATTCATCTGTTTCTTCATATTCAAATAAAAAACATGTCCATTTCAAACCAATTTTTTACAAATTCAATCAGTTTAACCTTCCTTTCCTCATATGTGAGCCCCTTCAAGTTAAACCTGCCAAAAAGATGTACTACAGTAAAAAAAAAAAAAAAAAAAGACATGCAAGGGTTAAACTTTCATCAAATGGCCTAACATTCATGATGAACTCAGAATTTTAGAAATGATTGGGAGAGATACAGAGAGCTCAATAGGGAGAGTGATAGAGATATGAAGACTAAGAGAGAGATTGGGGGGGTGAACAAACAGCTTGAGGGGGAGATTGAGAGAGAAAGATGGAGAGGGAGGGACAGACAGCTTGAGAGGGAGACTGAAAGACAGAGCTCGAGAGGGAGGCTGAGACGGATAGGGAGAGAGAGAAACAGAGACGGAGAGGAAGACTGAGACAGATGGAGCGGGAGATCGAGGGGAGAGGGAGATCAAGGGGAGAAGGAGAGAGGGAGGTCGAGGTGAGAAGGGGAGCGAAAGAGGAAGCGAGAGAGAGAGAGAGAGAGAGGGGGGCGAGATTAAAAAAGAGGGGGAGAGGGAGAGGGAGATATTGAGAGGGAAAGAAAGAAACAGAAAAACATATGAAGGAGATACAGAGAGAGGGGAGAGAGGGAGAGGGAGAGGGAGAGGGAGATATGAGTGGGAAAGAGGCAGGACGCTAGAGAGGGAGAGAGAATGGGTTACCTGGGAGGGGTGCAAGATGAGATCACTGGGGAGAGAAAAATCACATACGGTATGTGGGAGGAGGATGAGGTCGCAGGGGAGAGGAGACTCTCGGGAGCACCGTTTGAAAGAATTTGTGAAATGTGGGCGGCAATGGGCGGGGATTTTTTTTTTCCTTTATATAAGGATTGATCCACAGCCATTGGATCTATTCCCAGATCCAACAGCTGGAAGCATCCCTTACACTATGTGTAAGGGAGGCTTGTATGGGATTATTTCTTATTAAGTAATTGTTGGCTTGTTAGATCTAAGAGTTCTAACTCATTTTAAAATTTTAATTATTAGCCTATTGCATTATTAAAATTTTAAAAAATATAATTTTTTAATAGACGTAGCCCAGCCGTACTTGTATCCTATTTTTTAAGAATTTCGCCATATCGGTGTGCCCGTACCTTACCCAGACCGGTACTTGCACTGGTACCTGTGCTTCATTGAAAAAAGGTATTGTCAAAGAATAAATTGGAAGACTTACTGTACAAAGTGAGGAAAGCCATTAAGGACGAAAAAATTATGTTTAAACTGAGTGCTTCTAAAAAGAGTATGATAGAAGATGCTATTCAAGAGGCTATATAATGGTTTCAAACTAATAAAACTGTGTGGTACGAGTTTAATGATGATGAGTTATTACATCATGTAGGTATTATTAATGGTGCCCTGGGGACAGTTGATTATGCTGAATGAAATGCACAATCAGGCACATTTTATCAGAAGGTATATCACAGGAAACGTAAGAAATGTAGCGAGTCCTCTACCGCTGAGAGTATCCTCGTTGCTGAGATAGTTGCTAATCTTTTACTCAACATCACTGGTATAGATCTCTCTTTTATTGTAAATCTGCTTGAATGACGAAGTTTGATGAATATTACATCAAGACAACCATTTTTTCCTCTCTCCCCCTAACAGCACAAGGCAATTTTGTTTTAGCCATATGTACCTTTAGGAGAGGCCATGTACACCTATATGGCTGAAGCCATCCTATCGTTTGGCGTTGAGTAAGTGGGATACAGTTTTGGGGTGTTCTGGTGGGACACTCTGCTGATGCATCAGCTCCTCCTTGGTGTTTTTCCGGCTTTGCCATGGCAAGATGAACAACATCACATGCGATCCGGAGAGCATGTGAACCCCAAACGAACAACTTCGTTTGCATCAGCAAACCCTTTGCAACTAGGTCGGCGACTCCTATTATTGGGTTTGCAACAACAACCAGGTCGAGTAGACCCGATTCAAGCCTAAATCCATATCTGTTCAGATCTCCTCCAGATTTCTACATCAAATTATAGATCTCGTCAACACGAGCACGCTAGAAGAAACGGATTTGAAATCCGATTCAGGATGGCTCCAATAACGTAGAAACAAGTTTCTACGCTCCAATCGGTCAAACCTCCTCCTTGACTATCAAACAGCCAATCAACCTCTTCCACTGCGTAGATCTGCTCGAAACGAGTCGTAGGCGCAAACGGATCTCCGATCGGACATCGGACGATCAAAATATTGCAAAAACAACTTCAACTGCAAATATGGTCAAATCTGCCTGTTGACCTTGCTGACATCACTGCTGACATCAGTTCTGCTGTACTACTGCACTGGGCTGAACTTTACGCACACAGGTCAGGTGGACTCGACTTGAACTGGCTCGAAACTGCTGGATGCACTGCTAGGTTGGACTTCTTGTACACGGACCAGGTCGAACCGACCCGACCTGAAGCCGACTTGAAATCGCTACTGGACTGGGCTGTCACCTCGGGTTAGGTCGAAACGACCCGACCCGAAAACCCGGACTGACCTGTTGCTGCTTCCGGGTTCTTCTTTCGCGACGGGTTAGGCCAAACGGACCCGACCCAAACCTAAAGACCCAAGAACCCAGAAGAACTGGGTCGTCTCTTTCTGTCTTGCGTCTGCAACCAGTTGCAGACGGTAACTGGGAGCGATCGTCTCCTGCGGCTCCGACGTGGTGGTCCGGCGTCCTATAGCAACGGGTGGTGACGTCGCCTTCTCCGGACACCTTAAACCAGTCCCTCGCTAACTCAGTGGACTCATTCGGCTAAACCGGAATACAAAACATTAACCCAACACACTCAGTATTAAGTTTGTATAGGATTTCTGTGATCATTGTAGGTTTTATAATGTCAGTAGAACGTATTTTTATGATTACTTGTTGTTGAAGTTTGAGTTGAAAAATGATTAAGTTAATTTGTATTTCAAGATGTGCAGTGTGTCGGTAGTTTCACATACTAGCCTTCTCCACATTTCGCAGTATTCTGATGTAAAGCCCATGGCAGTACGGCACACTAAGAGGTACTCAGTATATCCCAAAAGGATGGGGGTTTTAAGCCCCATTACGAATCAAAAGGGGAAAAAACACCATCCTATGATATCATCAAAAACCAACATTCTATCATATTGCAAATTTCATGAAAAAAGGGGAGATTCCATGATAGCTTAGAGTAATCAAATAATCCATGATATCATAGAATTGAGGCATTTATACATCAGATTACTTCATTATACCATTAAATTTCAGGTTATTTCATGATATTCATTATGAAGTGTTTGAGTCCCTCCATTGTATGTTTTTTTAACTTTAAGCAGTTTTTAAAAAAAAAACCCTTAAAACGTTTTACTTTTCTTTGGATGATTACATGTTGATGTCATGATTTAACTAAAATCAACCACACCGGTTGAAGTTGGTTGGAATGAACCTATGGAAGGTACATATTACAGAGGAGATGTTGCATTTTCAAATTGAGTCCTAATCCTCTGAAGTCTTAACAGAGAGAAATCCCAAGTTAGAGGAGTGGAACTTTATGGGGCCCACCTAATCATCCAAATGTATGGGGTATATTAATCATGTTTCATCAAACATTCAATCAATTCAACAGTAAAACAAACTCTAATAGATGAAAAAATTAAGAAACATGTGCGGCCATGTATGTACCCTCAAGAAATAGTCCTTACTCGTTAGAATCGGATTACCCCAGGTCGGAGGGCAAAGGTCTAAAGGCTGGCTGATGAGGGATACTTTGAGTCATCAAAGCAAAAAAAAAAGAATATCCTATATAAGAATCAATGCTTTTAAATTTCATGATTTAGAGTGCAATAGGTAGACCTCATTGTGCAGTGCTAATACAAGATTTCTCTAGGTTAGAGCCTCAAAGGTTCCGGTTTCATTCAAATTATTTCTCTGCAAATCACGCCAAATGGAAGCTAGCCATCCTTTGGACACTTTTGTTTCTATTACCCTTTTCTTGGTTAGTAGTATCTCGCTCTCAGATGTCTTCCAAGTTCCAACAGGTTGACCAGTGCTCTAGCCTAGTGCTTCCCATGTGAACACTATGTGGGAGGGCCTAGATTCAATGCTTTTGTTGTGGCCCAACCTTGGTGACATCCTTACCTAACTGACGATAGGTCCAATTACTAACCTCCAACTGCTAATTGTTAGGATGATGGGTTCACTACAGATTTGTTTCGTTCTATAATAATAAAAGAAAATATTTGTCACGACCCGAGCCCAGATTCGGGGTTAGCGAAGAGCTAAACCGGTGACACACGTACTCCCGTGCACGTGCATCCAAACCCAGTCCAGATGCACACACACAAGGGATCTAACACGTGCGAACTAAGCGTACGCAGAAGCTGTATATATCATAGCAAGTAACAAAGGGAAAATAGCGGAAGCCAAAACAAATGCGGAACAGAAAAGATAACGACAAATATGTTGATATAAAATCCGAATACACATCCAAAATCATGATATACAAAATATACAGAGTACAAAGTCCAAAGTCCAAAGTGCCAAATACAAATCTCCCAAAAACCAAAACCAACAACTAGGCCCCTGATGATATGCATGTACGCACTCGGCAGAGGTGATCAGGCCCACTCTGCCAAATCGGAGGGTGCCTCTAAACTCAGCCCTGCAGCCTCCTCGACCACCGGGGAGCTGGGCAAGGGATCTGTGCCTGCAACACCACAGACAACACAATGAATACAACGATCCAGCAAATACAAGTAACAGGGATGAAACACTCATAGTATCAAATAGAATAATGACAGAATAGTAATTTCAGAGTTTCATCTTAGTATGCTAAGCAAATCGTGCGTAGAAGTAAAGCATGATATGTGAATCAAAACATAGAAATACTGAACTAAGTGGCTACTACGTTAACCATATTCTCTCCAATAGAGAGCAGAGCAGAGCAGATGAGAACACCACTGACCGGGCCAGGGTACAAGTGGGTCTCGGTTTCCTGGGTTCCGGGGTCCCAAGACAAAGCGACACTGCAGTAATACAGAGATACAGAGATCTAAGCCAGAGGTAACCCCGTCGGGCATCCTAGGGCTGAGGCTGAGTAGAGCCAGACTAATACCAATCAAATCAAATCGCAAAAGAAGGGAGATTATCCGCTTTGGACTCACCGATGACAAAGACCGGATCTTATCCTCATGTGTTAATCTCTGGGCAGCGCCACCAGGGAATACCCAATAAATCAGAGATATACAAAGCTAGAAACAGCAACAGAGCATAGATTAAGTCAAAGCACAGCATAGATCAAAGCATAGTGCAAATCGAAGAGTGAAACAGACATACAGGACGAAAACAAAATGACTGCGGAATGCATAGACATAGATTGGCATAACAGAGGGCAAAATTGTAAACAATATGCGATGCATCTCAGATGAATACGGAGTCAAGGTTAATTACAAGCCAATACTAATCTAGTTGTTCACTGTCACTAACTGTGCATGTTGATGTAGTTTAAGTTATTCAATGCACCGTTGCCATCAAAGTGTTGCAATGTAATCTTTGCGTGCACCGAAGTCCCTTAAACCAACACCCATGGGGAGGTGCTTAACAGTGATCAACGCTCACAAGAATTAAGTCACAACCTAACAGACTATTCATGCGGTCCAAAGCATCCATCGGGCCGTTTTACATGGGTGGTTAACCCGTATTTGAGCCCTACAAGTCTCACCATTATCCTAAGTTATTTTTCAGATTTGCCATGCCTAACGGTTTAGCCATGAGTGACCTATGGTTGAGCCGAAGACATCTTACGCGCTCGTCATAATATGCACTACGGCTTAACCGTGGTTCCATTGAAAACACAGCTAAACTGGTCATCTTCACCTCTGATCTGATACCTTTTTTCGGCTGAGCTACGGTCAGTATACGGCTTAGCCGTAGACCAATCCACGGCTTAGCCGTAGCAATCCACGGCTTAGCCATAGCCACACCGTAGGAGTACTGTATCGGGAAAGTTTCGACTGATAAGAGATTTAATTCACGGCGGGATTACGGTTGGGTCACGGCTAGCTTACGGCTCAGCCGTAAGATGATTTACGGCTTAGCCGTAGCCTAGCCGTAGAACAAAAGTGAAATTGTAAGTCTCTGGAAATCAAGCCGTAGAAGTTTACGGCTTAGCCGTATAATACAGAAACAAAATCGGGCTGAATACAGAAGCTAGAATTTGGTACAGAAACATTCCAAAACAAGCTCAATTACTCTCTACATCTTAGAAATTGGCTGTAAAACATTCTACACAAAGAATAAGAATGAATCAAAGCAATCAAACAAAACACCCATATGTGTTAAACAATCCTGTACTTATACTTGCCTCAAAACTCTGTCAATCCACTGAATCGAGCTCCAAATCAACTAAAAATCAAAACAAATCAAAGAAATAAACCATGCATGAGATGAAAACACAGCAACAGAGAAAGAGAGGTGCAATTGGAGATGAAGAAGAAAGAGTTGCAGAGAACCCACTTACCAAAGCAGAGACAGAGAAAAAGGGGAAAGAACCCAATCGAAATTGGAACCCAAATCATCAACCGAGCAAGAGAAGAGGAGTAAGGAGAAGAGAAGAGAAGAAATGAACGTGGCCCTCCTGGAGCCTCCTTGCATGCACGTTGAAGGAAATTCACAGGAGTGAGGACATCTGTAAGCTGACTCCTTAAATAGGTTTTGGAGTTTAAGTCAAAGTCCGGTAAGTTTCGGTTATTTACAAATAGAGTCACACGAGGGTCCAACTTCTCCAATTGACTCCAAATGGGTCTAACACAGTTACAGAAATTGATGAGCTCAAGAAAATACACATGCTAACCCAAGATGATGCAAAGATGATACAAGCAAGGCAAAAGCAAAATTACGAAAAAGGGCTTAGAACTACCTATCTCAGGTCAAAGGTTACTCAACTACCTATCCAAGGCCCAAAACCAAGTCCGAATAAATAAAACAACAGAAAAACACACTAATGAGCCACTAATCCGGCTCAAAGGGGATCGGAGTGTTACTTCCTCGCCCACTAGGACTCATTCCGTCCTCGGAATGACTACCTACCTGCACAAAGAGCTGTGGGTACTGGCGCGCTAGCTGCTCGTCTAGCTCCCATGTAGCCTCATCTGGACCATGATACTCCCACAACACTTTAACCCATCTGATAGTCCTGGTACGGAGAATCTGCTCTCTGGTACCAACGATGCGAAGCGGACGCTCAACGTAAGTTGCATTGGCTGAATCTGAATATCATCGTAGCGAATCACATGGCTCGGATCTGGCACGTACTTACGGAGCATCGACACATGGAATACATCGTGAACACCGGAGAACTCAACTGGAAGTGTCAAACGATAGGCTAAATCTCCAACTCGGCTCTTGACTTCGAACGGTCCCACATATCTCGGAGCTAACTTGCCCTTCTGACCAAACCGCACCGTGCCCTTCATCGGAGAAACTTTAAGAAACACCCAATCTCCGACTTGGAATGCTAAGGGTCTCCTCCGAGTATCCGCATAACTCTTCTACCTGGATCGAGCAATCTTCAGATTCTCTATCACTCTCAGCAATGATTGTTGGACCATGGAAACTTCTTGTTCCTACCTCCTCCCAGCACACTGGGGTCCTGCACTTGCGTTCGTAGAGAGCCTCATAAGGTGCCATACCAATGCTTTCGTGGAAACTGTTGTTGTAGGCAAACTCACACAATGCCAGATGCGTATCCCATTCCTTCTCAAAGTTCAGCACGCTAGCTCTGAGCATATCCTCCAACGTCTGAATGGTACGCTCCGACTGCCCATCAGTCTGGGGGTGGTATGCCGTACTAAAGCTTAACTTCGTGCCCATAGCTTCCTGAAAAGCTCTCCAAAATGAAGACACAAAACGACTGTCGCGATCAGACACGATCGATACTGGGGTGCCATGCAATCTGACTATCTCGTCAACAAACTTCCTGGCCATCTCTGTGAATGTCATCCCTTTCTTGAATGGAAGGAAATGTGCTGACTTCGTCAATCTATCCACTATTACCCAGATCGCATTGTTCTTTTTACTGGTCGGCGGAAAACCGGAGACGAAATCCATGGTAATGTGCTCCCACTTCCACTGCGGAGTGTGTAGTGGATGCAATGATCCTGGAGGTCGCTGATGATCAGCTTTCACCCTCTGACAGGTCAAACATCGAGCTACGAACCTTGCGATCTCCCGCTTCATATTGTTCCACCAAAATCTATCTTTCAAGTTCCGGTACATCTTCGTACTCCCTGGGTGCATCGCATAACGGGCTTCGTGTGCATCTGTCATCAACTTTTCTTTCAGCTCATCCACAGCGGGAACACACAATCATTCCTGAAGTACAAAACTCCATCTACCAGGTTGAAATCTGGTCGATCTGAAATCCGATCTCTGCACTTCACCAGGAGAGGGTCCTCAAACTGACGATCCTTGATCTGCTGAATCACCTCAGGCTGAAACACGACGGTAGTAGCTAAGGTCACCGATTCACCTACCATCCGAACCTCAACAGGCTGATCATGCACAAGCATATAGAATCCTGCCAACACCTGAAGACTGTCTGTCCTCCTGCTAAGTGCATCTGCAACTACATTCCCCTTGCCTAGGTGGTACTTGATCGGGAAGTCGTAGTCCTTGATGAACTCCAACCACCTCCGCTGCCTCATATTCAAGTCATGCTGATCAAACAAGTACTGCAGACTGTGATGATCGGAATGGACCTCGAACTTCACACTGTACAGGTAATGCCGCCACAATTTCAGTGCAAATACAATGGCTGCTAGCTCCAAGTCATGTGTGGCATAGTTCTTCTCATGCTCTTTCAGCTGTCTGGATCCATAGGCAATCACTTTCTGATTCTGCATCAGTACACAGCCTAGTCCAACTCGAAAAGCATCGGAATAAATCACGAATCCCTCACTACCATCCGGGAGAGTCAACACTGGCGCCGTAGTGAGCTTTTCTTTCAACATCTGGAAACTACGCTCACACTTCTCTGTCCACTCATACGGGACCTTCTTCCGAGTCAACTGAGTCAGCGGGGCTGAAATCTTCGAGAAGTCCTGCACGAACCTGCGGTAATATCCCGCCAATCCCAGAAAACTCCGAATCTCTATCACTGATCTAGGACGGGGCCAATGAACTACTGCCTCAATCTTAGCCGGATCCACCATCAATCCCTTTCTAGAATCTTATGACCCAGAAATGCAACTTGCTCGAGCCAGAAATCACACTTAGACAACTTTGCATATAACTTGTGATCCCTAAGCAGCTGCAATGCCTTCCGCAGGTGATCTGTATGTTCCTCAGCAGTCTTCGAATAGACCAATATATCATCTATGAAAACCACAACAAACTGGTCCAAGAAGGAAGTAAACACCCTATTCATCAATGCCATAAAAGCTGCGGGTGCATTCGTCAAACCAAAAGGCATGACGAGGAACTCGTAGTGTCTATACCGAGTCCTGAAAGCTGTCTTAGGAACATCCTCATCCTTCACCCGGAGCTGGTGATATCCGGACCTCAAGTCGATCTTCGAGAAGTAAGCTGCACCCTGAAGCTGATCGAACAACTCATCGATCCTAGGCAATGGATATTTGTTCTTGATGGTCACTTTGTTCAACTGCCTGTAGTCAATGCACATCCGGAAACTGCCATCTTTCTTCTTAACAAACAATACAGGAGCTCCCCAAGGTGAAACACTTGGGCGTATGAACCCTTTATCCAACAGATCCTGCAACTGTTTCTTCAATTCCAACAACTCTGCAGGTGCCATATGATATGGAGCTCTACTGATAGGTGCTGTACCTGGCATCAAGTCGATCGAAAACTCTACCTCTCGAACTGGTGGCAACTCTGGCACATCCTCCGGAAAGACATCCGGGAACTCGCTGACTACGGGGATCTCACTGAGCTGTCGCTGATCTTTCTTTTCTGAAATGAACGCAAGAAATCCCTCACATCCCCTACGAAGCATCCTGTCTGCTTTACAAGCAGATATCACACGCCTTGGGCACTTCGTCTGGCTGCCCTCAAATCGAAATCCGCTGCCCAGATCAAAGTAGATAGCCTTGCTGTAGCAATTGATACACGCATGATATCTCGCAAGCCAATACATACCAAGGATCACATCAAAATCCAGTGTCGTGAGCAGCACGAGGTCTACCGGGAGTTGATGACCAGCTATCCGCACATCACACTGAGGGTAGAAGACACTGCACTCCACCCATTTACCAACCGGAGTGGATACTAGCAACAAATATGGGAGCGGTGTGGGTCGCTGTCGAAGCTGCACAGCAAAATGGAGTGCTACGTACGAACACGTAGACCCGGAGTCAAATAAGGCTAAAGCTTCAGCATCAGAAATTAAAATTTTACCTTCCACGACCGTAGCCTCCTCCGCGCCCTCATGTGTAGCCGCATAAGCTCGAGCTGTCTGGCGGTTCGGCTTCTGGGCTGGGCGTGCTGTCTGAGGTTTGCCCTGCGCTGTAGATCCTGCAGATCTCGTCTGTGGAGAGGACTGAAACTTCGGGCATTGGGCCCGCTTGTGATCCGTAGAGCCACAACCGAAACAGGCCCCACTCTTCCTCCAACATCTGTCTCTTGGGTGATCCTTCCCACAGTGACCGCAAACCACCTGAGTACTGCCAGAACTACCCTGCTTACCCTTGAACTTCTTCTGGAACTAACTTCTGCCACTGGAACCTGCCGCCCTCTTAGCCTCAGTTCGCTCCTCCTCAAATATGGCCTCTGCATCATAGGCCCTGTCAATAGCGTCATCCAAGGTAGCCGGCCACATACATGCAACTACGTGATGTTTATGTCTCGGGTTCAGGCCATTGACGAAGCGAGTCACCTTCTTATGCTCAGTGTTCACCATGTCCTCTGCAAAGTGAGACAACTCTGTAAACTTGTGTACATAATCTGCAACCGACATCTGTCTCTGCTGAAGGTTGAAGAATTCCACTTCCTTGGCTCGCTGAATATGGAGAGGCATGAACTTCCGACGGAATTGCTGCTTGAAGGTCTCCCAAACTGTGGCACTGGGCATAGTCTGGAATGAGCTCTTGACACTCCTCCACCATGTCTTGGCTACACTCCGAAGCATAGAGGCTGTGAGAACCACCTTCTGTTTGTTGCTACACACAATCGTATCAAATAGCTCTTCAGTCTGCTCCAACCATTGCTCAGCCTGCAATGCATCCTCTATCCCATGGAACTCAGTTGCCCCTCGCTTACGGAACTTATCAAAAAGAGCATTTGGATCTGCTTCCTTGGGCTGGAAAATCACTTGCTGATCTATACGAGGTGATGCTGACGCGGCAGCCTGACTCTGCCTATCCACTATGGATGCCATCTGGGCCTGCAATGACTACATAGACTGCATCATCAACATCATACGCTCCTCACTACTTATATGAGGGGGTAACGATCCACTATCCCCGTTATGGCCCTGTTGATTCTCATCACGAGATCCTGATCCTGATGCCATCCTGCAAAAGGAAAAGAAACACAGCACACAAATATAAAATGCCCTAAGTTAGTCAAATCCCAAGAGTCAACATATTAGACTTCGAGTCAAATAGTTGATAGCGTTATCTCACCACGATCTTAGATGCCTACATGCTTATAACTAGCATGTTCTGATACCATACAATACGTATGTCACGACCCGAGCCCAGATTCGGGGTTAGCGAAGAGCTAAACCGGTGACACACGTACTCCCGTTTATGTGCATCCAAACCCAGTCCAGATGCACACACACAAGGGATCTAACACGTGCGAACTAAGCGTACGCGGAAGCTGTATATATCATAGCAAGCAACAAAGGGAAAATAGCGGAAGCCAAAACAAATGCAGAACGGAAAAGATAACGACAAATATGCTGATATAAAATCCGAATACACATCCAAAATCATGATATACAAAATATACAGAGTACAAAGTCCAAAGTCCAAAGTGCCAAATACAAATCTCCCAAAAACCAAAACCAACAACTAGGCCCCTGATGATATGCATGTACGCACTCGGCAGAGGTGATCAGGCCCACTCTGCCAAATCGGAGGGTGCCTCTAAACTCGGCCCTGCAGCCTCCTCGACCGCCGGGGAGCTGGGCAAGGGATCTATGCCTGCAACACCACAGACAATACAATGAATACAACGATCCAGCAAATACAAGTAACAGGGATGAAACACTCATAGTATCAAATAGAATAATGACAAAATAGTAATTTCAGAGTTTCATCTTAGTATGCTAAGCAAATCGTGCGTAGAACTAAAGCATGATATGTGAATCAAAACATAGAAATGCTGAACTAAGTGGCTACTACGTTAACCATATTCTCTCCAATAGAGAGCAGAGCAGAGCAGATGAGAACACCACTGACCGGGCCAGGGTACAAGTGGGTCTCGGTTTCCTGGGTTCCGGGGTCCCAAGACAAAGCGACACTACAGTAATACAGAGATACAGAGATCTAAGCCAGAGGTAACCCCGTCGGGCATCCTAGGGCTGAGGCTGAGTAGAGCCAGACTAATACCAATCAAATCAAATCGCAAAAGAAGGGAGATTATCCGCTTTGGACTCACCGATGATAAAGACCGGATCTTATCCTCACGTGTTAATCTCTGGGCAGCGCCACCAGGGAATACCCAATAAATCAGAAATATACAAAGCCAGAAACAGCAACAGAGCATAGATTAAGTCAAAGCACAGCATAGATCAAAGCATAGTGCAAATCGAAGAGTGAAACAGACATACAGGACGAAAACAAAATGACTGCGGAATGCATAGACATAGATTGGCATAACAGAGGGCAAAATTGTAAACAATATGCGATGCATCTCAGATGAATACGGAATCAAGGTTAATTACAAGCCAATACTAATCTAGTTGTTCACTGTCACTAACCTTGCATGTTGATGTAGTTTAAGTTATTCAATGCACCGTTGCCATCAAAGTGTTGTAATGTAATCTTTGCGTGCACCGAAGTCCCTTAAACCAACACCCATGGGGAGGTGCTTAACAGTGATCAACGCTCACAAGAATAAGTCACAGCCTAACAGACTATTCATGCGGTGCAAAGCATCCATCGGGCCATTTTACATGGGTGGTTAACCCGTATTTGAGCCCTACAAGTCTCACCATTATCCTAAGTTATTTTTCAGATTTGCCATGCCTAACGGTTTAGCCATGAGTGACCTATGGTTGAGCCGAAGACATCTTACGCGCTCGTCGTAATATCCACTACGGCTTAACCGTGGTTCCATTGAAAACACAGCTAAACTGGTCATCTTCACCTCTGATCTGATACCTTTTTTCGGCTGAGCTACGGTCAGTATACGGCTTAGCCGTAGACCAATCCACGGCTTAGCCGTAGCAATCCACGGCTTAGCCGTAGCCACACCGTAGGAGTAATGTATCGGGAAAGTTTCGACTGATCAGAGATTTAATTCACGGTTGGATTACGGTTGGGTCACGGTTAGCTTACGGCTCAGCCGTAGGACCATTTACGGCTTAGCCGTAGCCTAGCCGTAGAACAAAAGTGAAATTGCAAGTCTCTGGAAATCAAGCCGTAGAAGTTTACGGCTTAGCCGTACAATACAGAAACAAAATCGGGCTGAATACAGAAGCTGGAATTTGGTACAGAAACGTTCCAAAACAAGCTCAATTACTTTCTACATCTTAGAAATTGGCTGTAAAACATTCTACACAAAGAATAAGAATGAATCAAAGCAATCAAACAAAACACCCATATGTGTTAAACAATCCTGTACTTATACTTGCCTCAAAACTCTGTCAATCCACTGAATCGAGCTCCAAATCAACTAAAAATCAAAACAAATCAAAGAAATAAACCATGCATGAGATGAAAACACAGCAACAGAGAAAGAGAGGTGCAATTGGAGATGAAGAAGAAAGAGTTGCAGAGAACCCACTTACCAAAGCAGAGACAGAGAAAAAGGGGAAAGAACCCAATCGAAATTGGAACCCAAATCATCAACCGAGCAAGAGAAGAGGAGTAAGGAGAAGAGAAGAGAAGAAATGAACGTGGCCCTCCTGGAGCCTCCTTGCATGCACGTTGAAGGAAATTCACAGGAGTGAGGACATCTGTAAGCTGACTCCTTAAATAGGTTTTGGAGTTTAAGTCAAAGTCCGGTAAGTTTCGGTTATTTCACGAGGGTCCAACTTCTCCAATTGACTCCAAATGGGTCTAACACAGTTACAGAAATTGATGAGCTTAACAAAATACACATGCTAACCCAAGATGATGCAAAGATGATACAAGCAAGGCAAAAGCAAAATTACGAAAAAGGGCTTAGAACTACCTATCTCAGGTCAAAGGTTACTCAACTACCTATCTAAGGCCCAAAACCAAGTCCGAATAAACAAAACAACAGAAAAACACACTAATGAGCCACTAATCCGGCTCAAAGGGGATCGGAGTGTTACAATATTCAAGTGAGAACTGCCTTCACTGGTCTTTCTGTGAGAAGCATGGGCCTCCCTATTAATCATACACCCTAACGTTTGGCACGCATCTAAATGGACCGAACCATTAGATCAATTGCACACCTATCCGAATGGACTAGACTTATGGGCCACAGAAGAAGAGGTTAGAGACATGTGATTAGTGAAAAACTTAATATCCAAGGTGATCCTACAAGGATCTTACCACCCCCGCCCCAATCTCTTCTCTTGATGTGACCTACAGTGGTTCCACAAAAAAGTTTGCACAAACACTATGTGCAATTCTCATTGGAATACGCCCCAATAATAAATGTCATAGTATCACATCTATGTTTTTGTATGGGGAGGCTCTAAAGATAACACCCTTTTATAGCTTGCCAACAAATTTGCTGACATCCCTCTCTTATGTACAGTTTGAAATAAAAAATGCAATTCTATCTCAATTTATAAATCATTACCAATTGATCTTGCCATATCCTTTTTTTTTAGTGGTAACAACACTTCATTAAATGAAACCAAAAGCAAAAAAGGATACAAAACAGAAGAAGAAAAGAAAGAGAGAAGGTACAAGAGATTTGAACCACTCCTAATACCAATTATATAACCACACGTATCAAAGAAGATAATCTTTTTGCTAGAACATCCAATGTAGAGTTGGCGAATCTAACTTCATAATAGAAAGAGACATTTAAGGTCACTGATAACTCACTATTGAAAATAAATTGGAATCTCTATCAGTTAGCCTTCTCGTTAGAAACCTAAGCTTTTGTTTGGTGGCACAGCAAAATTGAACAACGACATCCGATCCACCACAAACAGACAAATACATAAATCCACACAATCACAAGAAAACAATCACAATGATGAAGACACAATCATGTACGTGGTTCAACAAAACCACCTGCGTCCACGGAGAAAGAAACCATCAATTACTTTCTTTCTTCTTGCTTCTTTGTGCTTCGAGGCTAGGGTTTCAACATACGATAGTGTGTGTGTGTGTGTGTGTGTGTGTGTGTGTGTGTGTGTGTGTGTGTGTGTGTGTGTGTGTGTGTGTATGTGTGTACATATATATAGGAAAATAATCCTATAAGAACTAGTTCTCACCACTATTTTGTGAAAAGTCTAAATGGGGCCCATCTATCACCTAATCCAAATCTTGCAATAACAAGGACCCTCCCGATAGTCACATGTCCCAAGTTTAGGTCAAATTCGAATTTACTGGACCATTGGATAGAGTGTGCACTAATCCGAATAGACTGGATTTGTGGACAACAGATGAAGGGGTGAAGGATATGTAATTGGAGACAAACTTGATATTTGAGGTTGTCCCGCATAGATCTTTCCATCCCCCCAATCCCATCCCCAAATGGGACCTACATATGAGCCCCATAAAAGTTCCCATAGTAAGTGCATAAGAGTAATTCTCACAGGATCAAAGCCCCCCCCACCCCCCACAACACACATACACATAACACCCTAAGCACTTGATCAATGATCGACAAGTTTTCATTGTCCAAAATTAGTGCAAGCAAATCCAACAATACAATCCACTTGGATGGGTGTCAAATTTTGTACGGTGATTATCACAAGGGTACTTTTTTATGGTCCACTTAACTGAATCATAAGTGGGCCATACTAGTGTTTTAACATACAATGTTCACCTTATTGTGAGCACCAGGTGCTTGATAGTGATTTTCCATATATATATATATTAATGATCCTGTACAAGCTTCCCATTTGGTTTTATGGTACAAGCTACCATGTACGGCCCACTTGGAGTCCATCCGAGCAGACCATTCAAACCACCCCTCCTATTTACATAGTTCCTCTCGGGTTTTGATAAATCTAAATAAAATGGGCCGTTGGATCGAGGGTCAATTTTTTCATTTAATATAAAAGACCTAAACTTGTGGACCATAGATGAATACATTAAAGGTATTACATTGACTTCAAATTTGATATCTAAGTTAGCGCCACTTGGATCTTTTGATATCCCCACTATTCCATGATTTATGTGGTCCTAAGTGGGCCCCACGTGGTGGCTTGCACAATAAGATTGTAAGGGAAGTTTGTACGTGATCATTTTTCATATAGAGTGTGTGTGCGCGTGCGTGTGTGCGTGTGCGTGTATATATATATAACATGGTCAAATGACCAAAATGCCCTCGAACCCAGATGGCTAACCAATACATCAATCTAGTTAACCCCAGGATACAGGACAAAACCAACAACCATCGCATTGGCAAAATCATTTTCCACCACAAGAAAGTCATAATGTCCTCTTGAAAACAATTTAAGACATTACAATATAGTTAGAACCTCTATTTCATTAAAATTACAAATGCCTACATTCTTAGAAAACATAAGTAACACCTTACTCTTCAATTATGAAGCACTCCTATGATTCCTTCTAGCCATCTTTCCAATTGTAGAGAATATCATTTAAGGTTTTTTTTTTAACCGCATAACACACCTTCATGTGTAGCCTTCACTGACACACTGCGTTATATTAGAGATGATGCAAAAAATCAAGCAACCATGAATCCAACCAACACCATCTTTGGCAAATTCCCAACATTTTTATAGCTTCTTTTAGATTTCATAGCTTATACCTATGATATTTGAGCTGTTATCAATAGAAGATATTGTAATTGTTTTTTCTAAGATTTTATTTGCTCACTAAACTTATTGCAAAACATATATTAGGTTTGGTACACAGCATAGCATATATTAAACTACCAACGGCACTGGCATAAGTAACCTTAGACATGTCCTCAGTTTCTACATGAATTTGAGGGTTTTTCTTTTTGGTTAATACACTATTCCTTTCAATTGGAGTATCTAGTGGCTTTGAATTATGCATCGGGAATCTTCCCAAGATCTTCTCAAGGTATGTGGCTTGTGATAATCCTAAGAACCTTTTGGGACGATCTTAGATAATTTTAACTCCAAGAATGATGTCAGCATCTCCTAAGTCCTTCATGTGATGAAAGCCATGTTAGGTACCTAGTACAACCCTCCAACACCTATGTGGAGTGAAGCTCAAATACCTCTTAACACAACCAAGAAGACTATAAAACTATTGTTCTGCCATTTTCCATCACCAATTGGCTTTAGGATAAGTGGTAGCTTAATGGGGTCTCAGATCCTACAAGTGGTATCAGAGCCTGGTGAGGTTAGGGATTTGAGTCTCCTCTCAAACAGTACCAATGAGGGTGGAAATGTTCGGTCCATAATACAACCCACCGGTACCCATGTGGAGTCCATAAAACTATTATTTTGCCATTTCCTATCACCAATTGGTTCTTCACACATTAAAAGCCAAAATATATGATGTTGTATGAAATTTCACATGCATATAAATCTCTTCATTCAAGTCTCCATTCAAAGATGTGGTCATGACATCCATTTGGTGCAATTTAAATTCCCATAGGCAACAATAGATAATATTACCCTGACTAAAGTAAATCTAGCAACAGGTGAAAAAGTTTCTTCATAATCAATGCCCTCAATATGTGTGAAGCCTTTTGCTACTAATCGAGCCTTGTACTTGTCCACAAAACCATCTACTTTTTTTCTTTATTTTGTACACCATTTTCTTTATTTTGTACACCCATTTGTTTGCAATTGACTTTCTATCAAGAGGTAGATCCACCAATTCCCAAACTTGATTCTTTTTCATCAATGTTATTTCTTCATTCATCACAATAATCCATTCATTTGAAAATGAAGAAGATAAAGTACCTTGATAAGAATTTGGTTCATTGTCATTAACTACATAATAGGAGGATACACCTTCAATCTCAAAATGTCTTTTTGGAATCCTTTCTTGAGAAATTCTTCATGGTTCTAGATCTGTTGCAGGCACACTCACACTATTTTTTAGAGTTCCTTGTGAATCTTCATCTATTCTCACTGGACTCCCATTGGTCAATGTCTCGCCCGGTGGTTCATATAGATTAATGTCCATCTCGGCCCCTTTTTGATTGGGAAATTTGTTTTTATCCCTAGATTCTACCTCAATATTTCTACAGGAGTCTTCATATACCATCACATATCCTTTTGAGTGTTCTGGGCATCTAATGAAAATTCACTCAATAGTTCGATTATCCAACTTACTACGGTTTAGTGAAGGAATTAACACATGACCCAATGACTCCATCATCTCAAATTTCCAAGTGATAGCATCTTCTTAGTCCAAAGTTTATATGGGGTTTTAGGAACTGATTTAGATAGAAACTTATTAAGAACGTATTGGGCCGTCAATAAGGTGTCTTCCGAGAAAGTAACTGAAAGATTGGCAGGAAGATAACATAGATCTAACCATATCTAATAAGGTTCTATTTCCCATTTTAGCTATTCCATTTTGCTATGGGCTATAAGGCATGGTGAATTGCCCTCTTATACTACATTTTTCACAAAAGACTGTCACAACCTGAGCCCAAGAAATCAGGAATTAGGTTTAAACATAATCAGTGACACACGTGCTCCCATACATACACACTTAGACTCCGTTTAACTGCACATGCACAAGGAAATTTCACATGTGCCAGTGCCATGTATGCAGAAGCTGTAAGTATCAGTGCATAAAAGGAGGCATAAAAAGAGAACACTAACATAACAAGATTAACAAAAGATTACAATAGTTACACAAGATACAAACAGAGGAAACCCTGTTGTTTTAAGAGTAAGGAACAGTTTCAACTAAGCGAAGACACCAAAATGCAAAGAGTTGAACAACTCTAAGACAAACACATGATGCATCCTACATAAGCCTATCATATCATGCCACTCTCCAGTGGAGTGATCACATCTACTCTTCTAGCCTTGACAGGGCTTCTATGGTCTCTTATGGAGTCTTGCAGACCGACGAGGGGTCGGCAGTGGAATTTGAACCTGCAATACCAAGGACAACTAGTAAATACAACGATTCAGCAAAGCGTAAGCAACAATAAGGTAACATGCGTTGTGTCTAAAAGAATCAAACCTCAATGTTTTGATTGTCTGATTTAATTCATTTTCAACCTCCACTTTGTGTTTCTTAGAACACTGGAATGCTTGTGACTTATGGAATATTAGATAAACCTAACCATAACGAGAATAATCATCAATGAATGTGATGAAACAATGAGAACCATTTCTTGTCCTTATATTTAATGGTCCACATATATCAGCGTGTATTATCTATAATGGACTTTGAGTTCTAGGATCTTTTGGAAAAGATTTCCTCACAGCCTTTAACACAATATTCAAATATGGGCAAATCTATTCTTACCAAAGAGCCTAGCATTCCATCTCTGGCTAATCTAGTCATTCTTTCATTACTAATATGACCGAAACGTGTATGCCGTTTAATAGATTCAGAAATCAGTTGAATGACAGTCATGCACACAAAACATGAAATGGTGTGACGATGTGAAAAGAAATTTGCAATTTCTAACTTAAACAGATCTTGCATTATATTTCCCCAACCAATCATTACATTGTTTTTTCTTATGGACACTTTTTTATTACAAAACCTTCTTTTATAAGACATGAAACAAAAACTATGTTTCTTCACATTCCTAAGGCATACCAAGTGTCTTGAAGATCCAACAAATGTCCAGTGCTAAAAAAGGAAAAGACAATACTTTCCTTTTCCTATAACATCTTCAACTGAGTTGTTCCCCATATAGATTTTATGATTGCCAATTGCTATCATTTCAAATTTCACAAAACCTTCTTTCTTCTTGTTTAGATGTTTACTGGCACCTGAATCAATGATCCATTCTGGTAGGGAGGATTTGACCCTGGTCTACGGTGAGGCTCATAGGGCCTATAGCGGTTATTATTAATTTTTCTTCTTACATCATGCTTTCGCGAAGGCTTACTCATTTCAACAACCATAGTCACATTGCTAGAATTACATAATGCATTTATCTCCACCTGATGAATAAGGCGGTTGGCATAATAATGAAAAGTTTTGATCATGTCACTATGGTCCAGGATCAATTTGAAGCTAGAGCAGGAGTCGGGCAAGGAGTTAGCTAGGGCTATCATTTTCTGATTTTCCAACACAACAATTCCCATTTGCTGCAAGTCACTAACCATACTTTCCATTTTCTAATGTGATCAGTAATGGAACTTCCTATAGGCATTTTATAGTGACAAATTCCTTTTCCATTATTCTACTCCTCACTTCTGATTTCACTACATATTTTTGTGCCAAGGCATTCTATATTTCCTTTGTCATGCCATTTATCTTATAAATGGGTTTCACTTCTCTATACATACTAGATAGAATAATATTCATGGCAGTTCTATTATTTTTGTGCCATTCCACAGTCTAAGGTCCCTTACTTCTAGAGTCTCTCGCATGAAGAATATTTTCTACGTCTAGTAGAATTTTTATATCTCTTTACTAGTCATCATAATTGGGCCCATTTAAAATTTCATTCTTCAACAAATCAATGATAACAAATATGACAGATTTGAAAGACATCATAAGAGAAAAGGAAAAAAGATCAAGAATTACTCCCTAATTCCTTATATACTTTTTATGTGCAACTTACATCAGTAGTTCTCAGAATTTACTTAAAATATGTGCTATTAAAATAATCCTAACATTATTGGGATGGCCTAAAAATTCCACTTACCCAGTTGGACGTAGCGAAAATATCAAAGTCAATATCCTCTAATAGTAGGCAATGTTACTAATTCTAAGTAAAAGACGGCTCCCACCAAAGACATAATAAAACAACAATATCATTAAAATAAGAATCATCACATGTTTGATGGCATTGTGGTTTGTAAGGTATTCTGAAGTGAGATGTCTTGTTTTCAACTCCCATTGAGACCATATTTTTAATAATTAGGGATGCTCATGGACTGGGTTGGCCTGAGCCACTTTTGCCCATGCTTGGATCTTAGGTATAAGTCATTCGTCAAGGCTTAGATTAAAAATGGCACATTTGTTATACGGGCCATGCTTGGGCTAAGTAATAGTAAGCCTGAAGCACAGCCCGGCCCAAATAGGTGTATTAAGCATTTAAATTGCAACTTCCCCTTCCTACATTTCTAACTAGTTTGTATAAGACAATGATCTTTTAATTGCACCAACATACTTCTACCTTTTTTTTATAAGTCATGCTTTTATTAAAACAGAGGCAACATCAACTCAATAAATAGAAAAGATAGTTAGCTTTATATGAAAATTGCAATCATTTTTAATAAAAATTACCTTACATATTAGATGGATTCATTTGAATGTGACCATGTATATAAATAAGAATTGGTGCATAATAGCCATATTGGCCTCACCAGAGATCAACTTAAGGGTGCTTAATAATAGGACCCAAATAGGGCTAGACCGATCAATATTTGAGCTAGGCTTGAGCTTAATAGATTTGATATGGGATTGGCCCGGGCCAGCCACTATTGGCCCGAATCAGGCTTGGGCTTAAGGATTTTAATCCAGGCCAGGCCTACTCAGCTTGGCTCGGCCCATGAGCACACCCACATATTTTTAAAGTGCATGGCCCTGCCAGAAAAATGACTAGTATTTGCTCAAAAGCAAATCTTGGCCGACTTCTATTGGCCCAAATGATTGTGCCATGACCAGTGGGGCCAGCAAGTTTGTCCTACCCAGGTGGGTTAGGTAAACTGGTCTGAGCCCAGTGCCTTTAGCAGCTCCAGCTGAACTATGTTGGCCCAATGGATTGGATGAACTGAGGCACGATGGCCCAAATGGCTGGTCTTAGACTCTTAACCCATTTGATAAAGCTGTTTGGGCAAAGCCCAATCAGTTCAGAAGATTGAGCCCGAGTCCAGTAAACTTAGGATGAAAACAATTGGCCTAAAAATCTGGGCCGCGCCCAGTCCTGCCCAATTAATTGGGTTGGGCCTTTGCTCAACAAGTTGGGTTGGTTCATTCAAGCCATCAAAAACAACTCATATGGTAGCAAATACAGAACGAGAAATGCTAAGCCTACATGTTTTTTGTGGTTTACATCTATCCAAAATATGATGTGGGCTACATCCATGATAAATGGACAAATGTGAACCACAAAAAACACTATGAAGTAATTTGAAGAGTAAAGGAGGTGTAAGTATAGCATTATTCATAATAAGCAGGCCATCAAAAACCATCTCATATGGTGAAAATATAGAAAGCCAGCATCATTAACAACAAATACCGAGGCCACCAAAACAAAATGACGAAGCCACCAAAACGAAATGAAACAGAAAGTGCTGTATACTACATGGAGAGAAAATTGAATCATAAAAGGAAATTATGATCATGGCAATTGATCAAGATCCACAAAGGTGGGGCCCCCTAAGAAGCTACCTCTGACACCACTGTTAAAGTCTAGGCAGCGGATCATGGTGGGCCGGAACAATTTGGATTCATTACACTATCCAAAAATGATCACAAGAGATTGGTGGGCCACTCATCAAATTAAGAGCTGAAACAAATAATCCTTGTGATCCGATGATACAATCACATAAGTGGACAGATTGCACAAATTCACTCCTCACGATCTAGTGGCTTAGATGATCACCGCGACAGCTGCGATCAATCAGATGGCCCAAGACCATTCACTTCATAAATATTGCAGACCCGGGACCCAGGATGGTGGAATGCTAATAATTAAGTAGGATAAGATGAAAACCTGATGAGGCTAAGGAACTGTCGCATTTTATCCATACACCCCTCCCATAAGAAGTGAACACACACACGCACACACACATATACATATAGGAGGAGACTTGGGGGCCAAACAATTACTTGACTTGTGGGTCAAGTGACTTCCTGTCGCAGGTCAAGTTAACCCTTCCTGGGGAGTAAGTAATTCGACCATGGGTCGGATTTGGGCCCAACACGGCCCTAGTTCAACAAGAAGGACTCATAAGATGCTGTGTCTCCACGAAAAATCTCCATCACAACTCCCGTTCTTGATCATAAAAAACTATGGACCAAACTCCATCCCAGTAAATGAAAGCCCGCTCAAATATCACACATATCAAAATAGGAGCCAATGTGACACTAGCAATTCAACAATTACCAAGTAATTGTAATTTCACAGCACTCCTTGGTGCTACTTGCCAAAGTCTTAAAGCTCGATCATTAATGAGTAATTTGTTACTTTAAGAAGAAAAGGCTTGACACCATGCAAGGAAAGGAAAAAGTAATTAGATCAAAATGGTAGTTGGGTATGTATATCTCTGTTCACTACCCGAGAATTCATGGTGAAAGTTTAGAATGTCCACGGTATTTTCTAGATTGTAATTTGATTACTACTTCTATGCAACGGAAAAATAAAAGCAATCAGTCACACAAAAAAGACAATACATAATTTAACGTGGAAGCCCAAATAGAAAAAAACCACAAATCCAAAATAGAAAAAATTAATCACAAACTTCTATAGTATAAAATATGCTTACAACTCTATAGTCAGTAAATTGACACAAGACATTATAATTGTTCTTGATGGATCTCCACAACATGTAGTCCCTTGGTGCCCTGCTATTAGTCCATTGATCTTCATAACAAACGAGTCTATTTACCAAGAGAACAATCTTCTATAAAGATGTAAACGCAATAAATCTCCTACGAAAAGTAAAAGCATCAACTCTAAAACTTTAAACATTTAACCCAATCTTTCATAACAGCTTTAGATAATATCTCCAATGTGATCTCTCAACTCAGAATATAGAGAAGGCATATTTTGAAGGTTGAGAAGAATACCCTATTTATAACCCACAATTCGTACCTTATTAAGATAACCATTGCAGAACTCAACTTATTAATTTTGGCACAAAAAAAGGAAATAATTCCGTAACAAGAAAGTGGGTTTCCCCCGCATCTGCGCCCGAGCGTCTACTTCTTACATCCAGTTATTTTCTATCTGGCTTGAGCATTGTTTTTATGGGCTTAAGCACAGTCGCCTTTGCCTAGGTCCGCTCAAACACATTAGCATGTTCATCTGAGTATGTGTTCTAAAATTTGTTTTCTTCAATTTCAGCACTTCTTACGACACGATCAATAGTCTGTGCTAAAGGATATGAAATACATATCAATGGACTCAAGTTTTATCCAATACATGATTTTAGGCAATACAAAAATCCTTACAATCCGCCCCCCCCCCCCCCCCCGGTCAATTTATGGATAAAACTTCATATACCCAAAAATACATTGAGCACATTGAGTAAATTGAAATTGCAAAAAAAAAAAATTGTACTATCAATTCTACAACCAATTGAAGAAATGAATCTCTGTACTATTCAGCTCTGTATCAATAAAGATCATCCCAATTAAAAAAGTTGAGAATCCATCTTTAGCTCCTATGTTTTCATACCAATTAAAATTTAAATTTGCGAATTGAAATTTAAATAATTTGCAACTTCAGCTCTCTAAAATTCTCCCCTTAATTGCTTACTCTCCTCTCTTTTTTGTCCACAATTGATTAATATATGGTGCCATCTTGTAACATGATTGTCAATCAAGATCAGCATAAGCTTCCCCTCAATTGTGACTCCCCTTAAGTGATATATCATATTAGCATTGAGGGTGTGCACTTGATCTTTTTGATCAAGGGCTAATGAATTTTGGTACCTCCACTTGTGAATTAAAGAGTTTCAGCATAGTATGAACCAAAATAAATGTCAAGTCTTCCTTCTTAACCCAGATTGCACTTGATTTTGGTGTAGAAAACTGAGTTCTCTATTGCTTAAGCTTTAGAATAGCTTTCAGCCTTTTACAATGAGGATAAATGTGTCCCTTTATTCCATAATGGTGACATATGGCTGCTCATGCAGATTTAGGATTAGATTCACTCTTTCATGCACAAGTAGCATATTTCTTCTATACAATGGATACATGTACAGTGCTTTTAATAAAAACAATATTACCTATTGATTTTGATGCTAAAGTGCTATCACAATATCCAAGGCCAGCCTTGTCAGTATGTCACTTCTGAATGCTCAAGATGCGGTCAACTGCAGTTGAACTAGCATATGTAATTATTGGAGCATCCATATTTGTCAATTCCATCTTCGACTTCACGTTTAGATCATCAATTTCAGCCTAGTTATTCAATACTTTTGTTCTCAAATATTTATTCCCTTGTTTTTCAAAAGTCAAACACTCAAGCAAGGAATCTTTATGTCCTTCAACAAAGATCATCAGTGCATGTACAACTTCTAAATTCTTCTTTACAAATAAATTTTCAGCTTTGGCATCTTCAACTTACTTCACAAGTTTTGCAACAAACTTACCCAGTTTTGTGCTTTGACCATATAGAAATTTATACTGAGCCTCCTAGTCAACATTATAAAGGGATACTTATTCATCATCATTGCTATGATCTGAACCAACATCAGATGGTGTAGATCTAGCCATGAAAGCAATAAACTTTTCATTTCCTCTTTTAGTCAAATCAGTTTTAGGTTTAACAGATTCTTCCTCATCAATAGAATGATCAATATCCCAAGTGAGATTCAAGGCTTTATTGCTATTGACTATGGGCTTCTCCTTCTCCTCTTATTAGCACACTTATTAGCTATATGCTCATAGCCTTGATATTCAAAGCACTTAACTCCCTTTGAAGAGTTAGTCTTTCTAGTTGGCATCAATTTAAATCCAATGTTCTTCCCGATTATCAGTTTATTAAATTGTTGCACAAACTTAGAAGAAAGTCTCATATCCCCTTCTTTAGAATTAAATTCAAATGCACCTTTCACTTTCTTCGAACCTTTGGAAAACTTGCAATTTTTGGAAGTTTTCACTACAAGTTCAAAAGGTTTTGACTAACGAGTAATAAATTCAGTCTCAAATGTTTGCGAGTAGCCAACCAACTCATTCAATCTTAGATTTTTAAATTTATTAACTTCAGCAATTGCAATAATCTTTGGATTGAAATTGATTGGGAGAGAATCTTTTTATAATCTTCTCTTTAATAATTGATTCTCCTAGATTATAACTTGAATTAATAATATTACTCAACTTCGTAAAAGTCATCAAACCTCTCTTCGTCACTCATCCTCAATAGTTCAAAAACAGATGATAAACTTTGCATCTTAACTTCTTTCAATTTTTTAGTACCCTCATGAATTATCTAAAGGATGTCCCTTGCCTCTTTTGCATTCTTACAAATGGAGATCCTATGAAATTTAGACATTAACGCTCCATTGTAAATTGCAGTCATTGCTTTATTGTTACAGTTACAGGCATAGGTTTCCTCTTTGGACCATGAAGCTATAGGCTTTTCACTAGTTTGTTCATCAACAATAATAGTGGAGAAGGAATATCCAGTCAGCACTATTATCCAAACCCCTTCATCTACTGACTTAAAAAAAATTCATCATAATAAGCACAATTAATGATACCTTTCAGCAAATGAGCTTTCATAGTAGAGGAACTTTCATCATTGTTAAATCCCATTCTAAAAATTCCCTTAGATTAATAAACAGTAATTTAGTGTGACCCTCTCTAATACTAATTAAAAGTTTAGAATGCCCAGGATATTTTCTAAATGATCAACAAATAGTAATTTAATGTGACCCTCTCTAATACCAATTAAAAGTTTAAAATGCCAGGGATATTTTCTAGATTGTGATTCGATTAATACTTCTATGCAGCAGAAAAATAAAATCAATCAATCACACAAAGAAGACAATACATAATTTAACATGAAAACCCAAAAAAAAAAAAAAACTATTACTCCAAATAGGACAAAAGCAATCACTAACTTTTGCAATACAAGATATACTTACAACCTTACAGCCAGTCCCTCAACACAAGGCGTTGTAATTGTTTGTGATGAATCTCCACAGCACACATTCCCTCAATGCCCCACTACTAATGCCTTGATCTTCATAACAAATAAGTCTCTTTACCCCGAGAACAAACTTCTACAAGGATGTAGAAGCAACAAATTTCTTAGCATCAACTCTAAAACTTGAAACATTCAGCTCAATCTTTCATAAAAGCTCCAGAAAATATCTCCAATATGATCTCTCAACTCAAAATATGGAGAAAGTATCTTTAGGGTTGAAAGCAACACCCTATTTATAACCATAATTCGTGCCTCATTAAGATAGCTCTTGTAAAACTCAATTTACTAAAAAAAGGAAACAATTCGATAACAAGAAAGTGGGTTTCTACTGTATGTACGCTCAAGAGCAGGTGAGGGCCCGCTCGAGCGTATCCTTCTCACATCTAGTTATTTTCTATCTTGCTTATCATGTTTGAACGCAGTCTTCATGGGCTTGAGCGCAGTCGCCTCTGTCTAGGCCCATTCGAGCGCGTGGGCATATTCGCTTGAGTACGTGTTCTAAAATCTATTTTCTTCAATGTCAGCACTTCTTGCAACGTGATCCATAGTCCATATTAAAGGATATAAAATACAGATTAATGGATTCAAGTTTTGTCTAATACATAATTTTAACCAATGCAAAGTCCTTGCACATGGAACAGTTTGGATTTTGCATAGTATACCCTGCAATGGAGATCTTTCACCATACCTTTACAGTGTATCCTTTACAGTGCAATGGAGATCTTACATGAATGAAGACTATCTTCTCTCTCTATGAACCGTGGTGCGTACATGGACCACATTTTTGGAAGCATTTGTAGTTTTCCGGTTGGAATCCTACCAGGAGAAGTGCCATTGTAAACTCACTGGCCAGTCCAATTGCTAGGCTCCAAATGTGAATTTGGTCAGGTTAAGGTGACGGGCCCACAAGTGATATGTTTAATACTATAATCATTAACTATTTAATATGATATTTGTATTTGTATGGGGAAATCCTTAAAATATCCCACGATATTTGTATTTGTACGGGGAAATCCTCAAAATATCCCCCTTCAATATAAGTATTCATATACTTCCCTTTCAATTATATAAAGTAGGTTTTTTTTTTAATTCCTACTTGAAAACTCAAGATAACGAAATAAAATCCCTTACCAGCTAAGCTACAACCTGGGGATGAGCGTGGACTATTTATGAAAAATGCAAACGTCTTGAGCGTGCGTGTGTGTGTGTTTTTTCTTTTCTTTTTTATTATTTTTTTTGGTCATATTCCACTAACCGAACCAAAACTTGGAAAGATCGAAATTGTTGAAAATGAAATTTTGGAGCCCACTGACAACCATAAAGAAGAGCTCTTCATGATCGAGCCATATTCTGATTTATAGCAACTGGTTTAATAATAAATATAAATAATAATGATAACATCCAATGAACCCGTTTTATGTAAAATAGTTAAATCGCAAGGCCCTCATAAACATGAACCTTATATAGTTAAGAATGTTAACTGGTCTAGATAAATTCACACCAGCTCCACTCCAATTAACACCTACCTGCATTCTGATGGATTTAGGGGGAAATGCTGGATAAATAACAAATTGGTTCTTTTCATACAGAGTCTCACTACACACAAGTCAAATTTTGAAATTTTATATTTTTTCTTTCTTAGCACAAACAATATCCCTAAATTACACGTTCCCTTCTTTCTTCCTATACTCAACTCTCTCTTCCTCCATTCTCAAGGGGCATCTCTTCCTCCATTTTCAAGGGCATCTCTTCTCTTTTCTAAGGCTTTTTCTCTTCCATTAATCATTAGAGGTGACTTTCATTTTCATTTCTTCACTTCACCATTTGCACGGAAGGGCTTCTCTTATTCTTCATTTTCATTTCTTCACTCCACCACTTGCATTGAAATGGGTCATTGCATGCATGGGTTTGCATCAAACATTATGAAAGAGTACTCATGTAGTTTATAGCGCTTTATTCTAATTTTTATGCCATTTCTGTTTTTTTTTTTTTAGCATAATCGTACTGTAAGGCCGAACACTACACGATTCTACAAAAAAAAAAAAAAGGAGAATAAGTGTTCATCTCCTTCTCTATTGCACTATTCGTTTACAAAGCACTAGAAAATAAGGTGTTTGAGCATGAATGGAGAAGAGAAGATACCAAGGAAGAAAAGAAGAACATGAGTGTAATGAAGGAGATTAGTTGTACAATGCAAAGTAGGAAAAGAAAAAGGGATGAGTGAAGAGATATTAGGAAGAGATGGAGGAAAAAGAGATGATCGAGTTGAGTGAAGAAAGGAGGAAGATGGGTGAGTGATGGAGGAAGAAGAGTTGAGTGAGGAAGAGAGGAAAATGGGTTGTCTGTGAAAAGGAAGAAACTATTGCATTTTGGAGGGAAAAGGGCATTTTGGTCAATAGACATAGGGTTAATATTGGATTTAAAATTTTCATCAAAATGCTATGTTAAGAGAGATGTTTTTTTATGTTCGAATAGCAGCTCCTGGGTTTAGGATATGCGGCACCAATTCTCATTTGGGTTAGGTTTGATATGGATAAGCTCACACCCCTTTGATGTGGAAAAGTTATCAAATGCTTCAGGAAAATTTTCTTAAGTATCTTATAAATGAATCTCATTAACAAAATGTGGGTTCACACAAAACTACAAATAATAACAAAAAACTAAACAAAAATGTGTAATATAAATGTAAATAGATTCTACAAGTTGGTGTTAAGTAGTTAGTTTGCTGCACCTTTAATACCTAGACATTTTAGGGGTATTAGTTAGGAACTTGAGATGATATCAAAGCCAACACATCAAAGGTTTGATTCTGCACAAGGCAAAAAAAGACACATGCCAGATTTTGTGTGTGGGTGTATGGGCACAGGGCCAAGAAGCTCGATGCCATGTCATGTGCGGGCGCATGTGCACAAAGTCTATTAAGGAGTTAGTTTACCACACCTTTAGTGCCTGTTTCTTTTGTAGAATTCGGTGTTAGAGATTTTTGGAAATGATGTGATGGCTTATCTCCTAAAATTTGTAAATATCATATTTCTCTCTAAAAATTTAGAAATACTGCCCACTTAAAAGGTCTCAAATGCCCCATGAGAATTTCAGAATTCCAATGAGTTTGCTTTTTGGTGGAATTCTTAGATGCGAAGTCCAAAGGAGAGTTTTGAAATTTCATTATATTGTAGCATTTACAAATTCTGGAGATAGGAATTCTTTGAATTCCAGCAAAGAAACAAGCCCTTAATGCCTAAGCATTTCGAGTGTATTGGTTAGCAACTTAAGAGTTGGGAAAATCAAAACCCGAAGCCCAACTTTGGTGGAAGGATAAGCTCAAGCCTTCCTTGAGCCAATCAAAATTACTACTAAACTGACCCAATATGGGGATTGAACCCTACCATTGCTAGACCTATGTACTCTATATCTATTATTTTTATCTTTTTTTTTTTTTTTTTTGGCTGGTTGGCCTAGTGACCATAAGGTAGGAAAGGGGTCTCACCAGATTTCGAAATCTAGTGAGAGCTACATGAGTGGGCACCTTATCCACAAGGCCAACCCTTTATTCCCTACTTTATATCCATCTATTAATGCTAATGTTTGGTGGAAGGATATGTAAACCCATGCCTGCCCTAAACCAATCAAAATCACTACCAAACCCACCCCAATAGGATTGAACCCCATCATGGCAAGACCTACATACTGTATATCTGTTAATGTCGGTCAAGGCACGAGCATGTATAAATCCAATCTAGTCTTGACACAAACTCGACCCATTTTCATCCCTAGGATATCAGATCAGTTTTCAACCCATTTGCAGAAGATTAAGATCAATGAGCAGAAAGACAAACTCTCAGCGGAGGTTACTAAGCACCAAAACTATAGAACATGTCGGTTTCATAAATATTTAAAGAAGACGAGACAAGAAATATTTGTCAATTCTTTCTTAATCTAAAGCAAGGCTTTCACTAATCACTATAATGCTTTTCCACTACAAATTCATGTTTGTTTTAAACTGATAGCAGAGAAGAGAAGACAGTTCTCCTAAATTTCCTCAGTTTGTGTAACTTGGGAGCAGGAACTTTAAGCGCCATAACCATAAGTAAGATTGTGGGCCTATTAAGTAGATTTATTTCCTCGTCTATATGAACCACAGATACTGCCTTTTGTTCTTTTTCCGCCATCTTTTCCTTTTTCACGTGCTTTAAGAAATATTCTGGTGTTCATGAACTTGAAGACTCGGATGTTTTGTTGGGAGCTCAAATGCAAAACAGAGAAGTCTCTGAGCTCAATGATTATTGATGTGTTGATGATGTATTTAAGACTTTGTTTTATCACTAGGTTTTACTCTTATGAGAAACATGACTGCTGTGAGATTGATGACTTGTAAAACATATAATTTGGTTCTTTTGTTCTTCATATTTTAATGCCATGTTTTAGAGGTGATCAATTTAATGGTAAGCACAATTCTTATTGATTTCTTCATGGTAAAACAGGGTGGACGGTGATTTTGATCAGTCTCGATATCAGAGGTAAGATCACTGCTGTTGGATTAAGTCAATGAGAGAATGAGAGAGAGAGAGAGAGAGAGAGAGCAGAAAAGAAAAAAACCCGGACTCAACAGAACTAGTGAATTTGAAGTGTCTTGTCTGTCACCTACGGTATCTTCTGTTTGGTTTTTCTTCGGTGTTCATTCAATTTTCCTCTTTCTTTTTTCCATTTTCAGTTCCTAGTTCTGCAAGTATTAGATGGCAGGAAAGGATGAGTGCTTTGCGATTGGAATCGATCTGGGTACTACTTATTCCTGTGTTGCTGCTTGGAAAAATGATCAGATAGAGATTATTGCAAACGATCAAGGAAACCGCACAACGCCTTCATGTGTAGCCTTCACTGACACAGTGCGTTATGTTGGAGATGCTGCAAAAAATCAAGCAACCATGAATCCGACCAACACCATCTTTGGTAAATTTCCAACATTTTTGAGCTTCTGTTAGGCATCAAGGCTTGTTTCTATGATATCTGGGCTGTTATCACTAGCGGATATTTCAATTTTTATCTAAGATTTTTTTAATTTCTCCTAGATCTGGTAAAAGGATACCAAAACACGTCTATTAAATGATGATTTTTTTTTTCTTTTCTT
This sequence comes from Sextonia rubra, assembly GCA_037013555.1. Classification (NCBI taxonomy): domain Eukaryota; kingdom Viridiplantae; phylum Streptophyta; class Magnoliopsida; order Laurales; family Lauraceae; genus Sextonia; species Sextonia rubra. The sequence continues at coordinate 133,856,399 of JASUAD010000001.1, forward strand.
CGGTCACTTATAGTGAACCAAATTGATTAGTTTCTTAAAATCCTGTTTTGATGCCCAAGTTTATACTATAGCAACCATCCACCAAGGGTGGATGCGGGCTATAAGTGAACAAGAACATAGATTTTACCACTACTGCATTCACAACTCCTATACAAGAATCAGGGAGCCAAGTAACATGGTCCACTCTGCTCGAGTACTTGCTTAAACTTGTCCCGACCCATTTCATGCACCAAACCAATGACTTACAGAGCTGAGTCTACTAGGGCGAGTCAAAATGAGTTTTTAAACAATAATTGTAATTCTTCTTTCTACCCAAAAGAAAAAAAAAAGGGAGAATCCTAGTACAAGGGATTAGACTTCATCATCTTAATCCTTAAAATTTTTGTCTATGATCATTGTATCCATTTATAGACGTAAATATTTAATTTCTTAACTCAATTAAATATTATTAAATACTAAATATTTGGGGTCGGGTTCTTACATAGATCTCCATAGTTTTCAAACTTGACCATCCATCTATGGGGCACAACTTTCACCTTCGAATGAATAAATTATATCAAGTAACCCTATCCATTAGCTTCCTAACATACTATAAATATACAGAACAATCCAGTGGCAAACAAAACAAAGAGTATAGTTGCATTGGCAAAGTATCAAAAGGAGAAAAGAAGAGAGAATTCAAACACCGTTACTTGATTTTTCTATGTTTTGTATATAGGTATTTGTGCACAGTTTGGCTATAAGAATGCTCTCTCAGGCACTGGAATTAGGCCTTTTCAAAACATCCAAAAGAAAAGGAAAAAGGGAGATGAAGAGGGATTTTCTCATAATCTTCCTGAAATCCATACTAAACTGTTCTGTTAATTGTGTATACATAAGAATGTATCAAACATTTACAATACTATTCTGCCAAGGCTTAAGACTATACCTTTACCCTAAATGTCATGGATGTTATCAAGCAAACAGTAGTTTCAGAGGGAGAAATAAAAAAGCAGGATTCATCATAAACAACTCAATGATTTGGACCATATGATAATAGGACACCAAATGAGAAACTACCCAAAAGGTTCAGGAGACCTTTTTCTTTAACATCAACTAGAACTATCCTCTTCTGAAAAACTAATCATTGTGATTTTTTTTCGAATCAATAGTTTGATCGAATATCTAGCTGCTTGCCAAGCTGACTCTGTTTGTTTATCCATTGCCATATTTGGTTTCAGATGCTAAGCGGTTGATGGGTAGAAAATTTAGTGATGAATCTGTCAAAAATGACATAAAACTTTGGCCATTTAAGGTTATTGCTGGCCCCAGGGACAAGCCTATGATCATTGTGGAGTACAAGGGTGAGGAGAAGCAATTTGGAGCGGAGGAGATCTCCTCCATGGTCCTTACCAAGATGCGTGGAATTGCTGAGGATTACCTTGGCTCTGTTGTCAAGGATGCTGTCATCACTGTTCCAGCCTACTTCAACGACTCACAGCGCCAAGCTACCAAAGATGCTGGCCTTGTTGCCGGCCTCAACGTCAAGAACATCATTAGTGAGCCCACTGCTGCAGCCATTGCCTATGGTCTAAACAACAAGATTGGCAAGAATGGAAAGAAGAATGTGCTCATATTTGACCTTGGTGGCGGAACTTTTGACGTATCCATCCTCACCATTGAAAATGGTAGCTTCAAAGTAAAGGCTACTGTGGGGGACACCCACCTTGGAGGAGAGGATTTCGACAATCGTATGGTAGACCGCTTGATTCGAGAATTTAAGCGGAAGCACAAGAGGGATATAAGTGGGGAACCAAGAGCCATCCGTAGGTTAAGGACATCATGTGAGAGGGCGAAGAGGGCCCTCTCGTCCATGACCCAGACCACCATCGAAATTGAGTGCTTGTACGATGGAGTAGACTTTGACACCATTGTCACACGTGCTTGGTTCGATGACTTGAACATGGATCTCTTCAGGAAGTGCATGGATCTTGTTTCCAACAGTCTTACTGATGCCAAGATGGATAAGTGTTCCATCCATGACGTCGTTCTCGTAGGAGGGTCTAGCAGGATCCCCAAGATTCAATATCTATTAGAAGACTTCTTCAATGGTAAGGAGCTCTGCAAAAGCATCAACCCTGACGAGGCTGTGGCCTATGGCGCTGCAGTTCAGGCAGCCAAATTATGTGGCATAGGCAATGAGAAGGTGAAGGAGCTGCTCCTATTGGATGTCACCCCTCTTTCACTCGGGATAGAGCTTGATGGAGAGTTGATGAGTGTTGTGATACCAAGGAACACACCTATTCCCTCCATAAAGAAGAGGACTTACATCACCACAAACAACCATGGAAGTGAACCATTCTACATCTACCAGGGTGAAAGAGCAAGGTCCACAGATAACAACCTGTTGGGTAACTTCTTAGTATCCAGTACCCCTCCAGTTCCAAGAGGCACTCCAGTAACAGTCTGCTTTCGAATTGATGCAAATGGTATCTTGACTGTCTCCGCAAAGATGGAATCGGGTCAAAAAAATCAAATTACAATAAGCACCAACAAGCATAGTCTAAGCACGAATGAAATTGAAAGAATGATCCAGGATGCAGAGAAGTACAAGTTGGAGGATCAGGAGTACAGAAAGAAAGTAGAAGCAAAGAACTATTTGGAGAACCTACTCTACAAATTAAAGAATGCCATCAAGACCGCATCTACGCTAGCTGCTGCAGACAAGGAGAAGATTGAGGACGCCATAGAGGAGGCCATGGACTGCCTGCAAACTGAAGAGGTGGTAGAAACAGAGTTCGGTTATGATGAGTGTTTCCAACACATACTTGTTCTTAATGAGGCATTGGAGATGATTCATGGTACACATAGAAACCATGGTGTGGGCCAATCAAGTGAGACATTAACATACATCAGAAAAGAGAAATCTAGAATGTTCCTTAGTGGTAACAAGATAATGGAGGCTTCTGTCACTGTTTCTAATTTTATTATGATGACTACTGGTGTTAATATTCCTTTCCTTGATGAAAGCCTGTTAAATATCCTGTTCCATTAATGATACATTCGAGAAGAATGCCTTGGTTGTGTGCCTTTCGCTGGAAAGAGCTTTTTTTGAGAAGGGGTCGATCAGACATCTTGTTTCAAAGTAATTGTTGTGCTTTAAGTTTCCATACTGACACATCTACAGCGGATTAATAATGATTTGCGATTGCAAGTGGGTGGATTTATAACACTTTGGGTGTAATAGTAATGAGTTGGGAAAAATAAATCATGTAATGAGGCTTCAAATAATTATAAATTGAATATTAACCCCTAGTTACAATGTCAGTGGTGGCTTGCAGCATGTCTGGATATTTATGTAATCTGTTCATTCCATTTCAATAACGGCACCATTTTTGTTTAGTTGGCTTTCTTTAACTATTTTAGTAGTAATTGACCTTTCATAAACGCAAACAAATATGCCAAACCAACACATAGTACAGTAGTAAGGAATGAGGTGCAGGATATGAGTCTGAGGGTCAGCTCACATTGCTGTTATTTTTAAATAAGGAAAAAATTGATAAGATGTAGGAAATCGTGTGTGACCCACATGGCAGAGGTCCTATGTCAGATCAAGTACAGTGTAGGCCAACTGAGATTACACTCCCACTTAGTATAAGGCTTTAACTATCCCCACACATAAGACTCGTAATAGGATTAGTGGATGTGGGTTTATTGGCGAGGAAGTCTCCAATAATGTCTCCAATAATGTAACTCTTTGGAACTTATCAATACAAGCATAATGAAACTCTATGAATGGATACTCCCAACCAGAGGTGAAGAGATCAGCGAAGCTTGCCAATCACCAAAACACATGTAGATTTTCGACAGCTTCCCGAAGTCCCACATCAAGATCCGTAAGAAAGATAAATAAAATAAAACCGGAACCTTGTGATGTCTAGTGCTCTTGGTCATAAAATCAAAATTAAGATTAAAAACACACACTGAGGCTTGACTAATGTGAATTGTATTGCTCAAACATTGTCATAGCTTCCCATCACTTAGTGCATGGCTAGCGTTAATGTGATGCAGACAGTGGACGCAGGCCTCAACATCATTCAAGAAAAAGTAGAAAAAGGGCCAAGCACACACTGCAAAACCAAATACGTTATAAGATACCCAAGCCCAATTTTTGCCACTTTAGGTGCCCATTTGACAAGTCTATTTTCTGGCTCTTATTGTCTTAAAACTATTTGAAAACAGAAATAGACCCTGTGGTAACCATGTAGGGACCCTCCATTTCAAACCTAATAAAAAGCTTAGAAGCCTATTTCAGAAAGCCAGAAAATCCAGCAGAATTGAAACAAAGGATATGCTCAAAGTGTGCATCTACAGTGTTTTGGGCAGTGATGGAAGCACCACCGTTCTTTTCTCTTTTTTCCTGTAAATGCCGGGCCGTACATGATGATCTGAACAGTTGGAAGTACTAAGAACATCAAAAACGGCTATGGGCTCAAATTTTAGCCATTGATCTATCATGGATATGGAGTTATTTGTAAATAGAACTCGGAACAGTGGATCTAAATTTATGGACTGCTAAGGCCCCATAATCGCAGTGTGAACTATTGATCCTCTTTGGAAGACTATAAACGGTTATAAATCAAAATTTTAGCCCCTGATTTGGTCCTGATCTCAAGCAAAAGATGAAAATCTGAGAACCACTGGATAGCCCAATTCAGAAACAACAAGTGTAACGTGATTGTGAACCTATCCGTTTCTTCTTTTTCTTTTAATTTCATTCCGTTAAACAATAATCTGAACAATTGGAAAAATTCTTAAGCCCAAACACAGCCACGGCCTTAAATTTGAGCTATTTATACGTCTCGAATCCCAAGATATTTGTGAGAAACTGGTGACCCTTATAGATTTTTAGAGTTATGTGGGCCCAAAAAACACGATCCAAACCACTGACCCTCTTTTGAATACTGAAAAAGATTAGGTTGCAAAATTTCAGTACCTCATTTGGTCCAGATCTCGAGCAATTAATGAAAAATCGTGAACCGTTGGATTCTTAAATATCTATATCAAATATATATAGTTTTTCTACTGAAACATCTATTTGTAAAAACATCTATTTCAAACAGTTACATTCAAAACATAAATACCGATTGACTGATGTTCTACACAGATAAAGATTGGTCAAAAAAGCACGCAATTATTTTCCAAACAACCGGTATTATATTATTTACAAGGTTGAAATTTGAATAGAGTTTTTCGGGAGCTCACCAGTACGTCTTCTTGTCATTGTAGTGTCATGGAATTCTCCCCATGCTGAGTGAATCCACTGTCCAAAACCCTAATGTGGGTGAGTATGCAAGGTCACACCACTTTGTCCTTGGATTCTATAGCAGTGACAGTGACAACGAATTTATCTTCTCCCCAGCCCACCCAATTTTTCTTGGAGTTACAAGAATCCCCATCTTCTCTCCTCACCTTCTCCATCCCCGTCCTCAAATACAAATAATATCCATAGAGGCAAATCATCATACACCTGGGCTGCGGTCTTCAACCTCACGCCCTAAAACATCCCTACCTATTCTCCTGCACTTGACAGTTTCCAAACTACTGATTTTTTACAGGCGTAGAACTACAAGCAACAAACCGAAACAAGACAATCATTCATGCGTTCAATGGACATTAGACCTCACTCTCATTGTTATGAAATCTCTTGTTCCATGCTTTCAATGGATTGTAGACCTCACTCTTATTGTTACGAAATTTTAAGATCCACAAATGGCATGGGATTCATCTTCAAGTCCATATTATCTCTAAGTGGGCCCTGTGATGGAGTTCCAGGTGGTGTTCCTAACATGGGATTTTTTTTTTCCTAACATGGAGTTAATTATACTTTCATCATGCGCTCAATCAAATGATGGGACCCACATATGTTAAAATGAAATTCTAAAGAATGTTACTGGAGTACTTGACATTTATTTTTTTACAATTTGGATTATCATTTTATAGACCAAATGATAGATTTTGAGAGACCAGTTCACCTAAAAGAGCTATAATAGAGAATCGGACTCGTCCACCCTCATCATCTCCTCTTCCCTCTTATTCTCACTCATCTCATCTATGTGGACCCCACGTGCCCATAACAAACCACAAGCCCACCTCCCTTTTGTCACAAGAGATCCCAAATCCTTCATTTTCTCCCTTTCCTTCTCCTTTTTATTTCTTCCTCTCTCTCCTCTTGGTCTGCAGTCTCCCCTTTTCTTCACTTCTTTTTCATTTTTTCTTCTTTGTTCTCTTTCTCCCCACTTCCCTCTCTCTCTCTCTCTCTCTCCACTTTAAAGGTGGGGTGGAATCCATTTTGGGGTGAGCCGTTACGCCAATAGCTGATCATGGAGTTCCTCAAATCCAATGGTTGCGACAGCACCCACATGTCATAATGTCCCTAATATATAGCAATCCCATGCGGAAAAGATAGGAAAATTAATTTGTCGCACCCACATCATAATGTTCCTAATATACGGCAATACTATGCGTAAAAGATAGGAAAACTAATTGTTTTCCTACTGCAGGGATTTAAAATCTGACTTCCTCATCATAAATTTATTTATACGAACTATGCATTTCCTCTTTCACAAAAATGCAACCAGTCCTTTAATGAACGTCCTTACAATGCAGAATGTTTCCAATTTTATTGTAATAAAAGTCGATCCCACCATAAAATTATCGTATACTGATTATATACTAATTTCTTTTAGAGTAAAATTTAGTCATTTATAAAATACAGCAACAACATTCATTTTGAGAATTCAAAACCTCAATACGCGAGCCCATATGAAGAGCTCCAAATCTTCCACTTGGACATGGACATCCTGTAACTGATGCGACTCTTGTCAAGGCAAATTACCTATTTAACCTGACCCATTGTAATCCCTACTCTTATGGATTTGTACTAAGGATTTAGAGACCATACCCATGCCATCGATCCTAAACTTGGACCCTTCGATCCATATTGGTTCTGGATTTAAGCCCACGTAGGTTGGCTACTACTATATTCCCTTTAGTCATACTGTTAAGATTCCGTTTTGTTCCATCTAATTTGGTTCTCTCTCTCTCTCTCTCTCTCTCTCTCACATAAGTGGAGCTAAAACTTGAGCTTGAGCTAACTTAACCACTTCATGAGCAGATCCCAAGCCAACCCGAGCATGGCCTTGCTCAAGCTCAGGTCACTTTCTAAACAAGCTGGTAAAACAGGCTCAGCTTGAACTCAAAAACTTTTTCCAAAATAAGTTTTGAGTCAAGCCAGCTGAGCTGAAAAGTCTCACATTGGCAAGCTTTCTTCATCCCCCATTCAAATAATTTTAAGTTTGGAAACGACACGGGGGACAAAATTAGGAAAGCATCAGGTGCAACACAAACAAGCAATGCTAACATTTCTGACCCATACACATCCCTGTTCACATTGAATACAAGCTACACCAAAAGAGTTAATTTTGCTTATGCAATGTTACAAAAACCTGACCGGTGACCAGTCATCTAACCATTGATGATTGAAGGCTAAGGTTTCGTCGCACCATATAGTGGATTGCATCTTGTTTTTGGTAATAAAAACCTTTAGATCAAACTCCATCCAGACGTGGGAACACAGGATTGTCTTTGTAGATAAGGTACCGACTCCCATTGAACCTGGTGGGCGCCCTTTCCACCCAATTCTTAGCCACTAGGTGAATAAAAAAAAACTCTATCCAAATGTAAGGGCAGTCAAATATTACACTTACTAAGTGGAAGCCCATGTGTCACCAGCAATCCCATAATTATTAAGTACTTGTATTTCACAGCCCTCCACCGCGATTCAAAGTGCTATTTGGTATTCTTTTAAAGACTAAATCGTTCATGAGTAATTTATTACTCTAAGAAGAGAATACTTGCACAATCAGAAAAATTTACTTTGATCAAAATGATAATGATCAAAATATTAATGGGGTGTATCTTTGTTCCCTGCCTGAAGATTCATGGAACAGTTTGGATTTCCTAAAGTGCACCCTGCAGTGGAGATATTTTACAAACACATCATCCCTTTACAGTGTATCCATTCACTGAAATTTTTTCTCAGCACTTATCCCAAAAAAAGACTAGCCATCCTTTGGATGCTGCTGTTTCTCTTTTGCTTTTCTTTGTAGGTCCTCCCGCTGGCTCGGATGTCTTCCAACAGTTTAAGCAGAGCCCAAACTGTGGTGCTTTCCATGTGAACGCTATGCTTGTAAGGATCTTAGGAAGCATTTTTGCAGTTGCCTGGTTGGGATCCTGCCTGGAGAATCTGTCAAATTGCAAGTTGCCAGGGTCCAATTTTTAATTTGGAGAGGTTAAGGTGCTGGGCCCATAACTGATTTGTTTAATACTATAATCATAAATATTTTATATAATTTTCGTATTTGTCTGTGTAAATTCTCAAAATCGCCCTCTGCTATATAAGTTTTCATCTACGTCCCTTTCCACCATGTAAATGCAGTCGTTTATGTTTTTTTGCGTTAACCCATCGACTCAGACAAAACTTGATAGCATCGGAATCCTTGAAGCTGAACTCTGAGGCCACTGACCAACCAGATGCAAGAGAGCTTCAAGGTCTAGCTGTCTACGGCAACAACAATAGCAATGAGAAATAATGATAGTAAATATCCAATGGACTTAGTTTTTACGTCAAAGAAAAGGTTACACTTGACAAAGTGGAGCGAGGTGATAAAACCAAAATGGAGTGGGGGATTGGATCTTGGTGTTGTGCGCGTGTGTGTAAGCAACTAAGATCAATAATCAACTACACAAAAAGACAAGAGATTTACGTGGTTCAGCAAAAATGCCCACATCCACAGGAAATCAATTTTCACTAGGTTCTACTCTAATCTGTGAAACCACAGCCTTGGAATCTCAGCCTCTATCCAGGGTTACAGATTACATTATCTATATCATCGTCACTTATTTATCCCCCAAAAACTCTATCTTAGAAAAAATGAAAGTCCTAATCCTATTAGAAAACTACTGTTTTAACAAATAGAAAATTCCTAATATAATTAGAGAAACCATCCAAGATACTGAATCCTATTGGTCTAGACCCACTTAGCTAACAATCTCCCCCTCCAGATCATGGGAAAGATGCTTTGAACCCCTTACTGGGAGCTCAGCCCTGCCAACTCTGAACACAACTCCAACTTTCCCTTAGACACAACCTTTGTCATCATGTCCAAGAGATTCTTGTCCGAGTGAATCTTTTTCAGCTTTATAAAGTTCTTTTCAATCACTTCACGAATCCAATGGTGCTTGATATCAACGTGCTTAATGCGGCCATAATATGTAGTATTCTCCATAGCACTCTAACTATCACAATGGACTACATATTCTTCTTCTTTCAAACCTAATTCTTCAAAAAATCTTTTCAACCAAAGCATCTCTCTCCCTGCTTCATTAGCAGTTATGTATTCCGCTTCAGTTGTAAACTGTACTGTACACTTCTGCAACTTCAATTACCAGGAGATAGCTCCCCCTACGAAAGTAAACAAATAACCAGAAGTCGACAACCGACGATCAATATCGCTTGCAAAATCAGCATCAGTTTAACCTTCCACCACTGGTTTTGAGCCTCCGAAACATAAACACACCTTGGAAGTACCTCTCAAATACCTAAAAATCCATTTCACTGCTTCTCAATGCTCTTTTCCAGGGTTAGAGAGAAATCTACTCACTAAACTCACAGCATGAACAATGTCTGGCCGTGTACAAACCATAGCATACATGAGACTCCCCACAACAGAGGAGTAAAGAACACATGCCATCCGTTCCTTTTCATCATCTGTAGTAGGACACAAGCACTTACTTAGTTTGAAGTGACTGGCTAAAGGCATGCTAATTGGCTTAGCATTCTTCATGTTGAATCGTTCGAGTACTCGTTCAACATATTTTTCCTGTGACAACAACAGCTACTTGGAACTCATGTCACGAGGTATTTGCATGCCCAATATCGTTCGTGCTGGGCCCAAGCCTTTCATGTCAAACGACTTTAACATCTCCTCTTTTAACTTACCAATCAACTTGCTATCCTGTCCAACTATTAGCATATTATTTACATATAAAAGAAGGATGATGAACCAGCCATCGATAAATCGACGAACATAGACACAATGATCTGCAGCTATCCTCCGGTACCCATGACTCAACATAAATGAATCAAATTTCTTGTACCACTGTCTCGGTGCTTGCTTCAGCCCATAGAAACTCTTCTTCAACTTGCAAACCATCTGTTCTTTTCCTTCTACCTTAAAGCCCTCTGGCTGAGCCATGTAGATCTCTTCTTTCAAGTCATCGCGAAAAAATGCGGTCTTCACGTCCATCTGTTCAAGCTCAAGGTCTATGTTAGCGGCTAGACTCAAGACGACTCTGACAGAAGTCATCTTCACAACAGGAGAGAAAACATCACTGAAGTAGATGCCTTTCATCTGTGCGAAGCCTTTTACCACTAACCGTGCTTTGTGCTTCACCAGTTTTCCATTCTCATCCTTTTTCAACTTAAACACCCATTTGTTTTTTAGAACATTCCTATCTTTAGGAAGTTATACTAGCACATATATCTTGTTCTTCTTTAAAGAACCCATCTCATCCTACATAGCCTTCATCCACTCATCTTTATCAGCATGAGTCATTACTTCTCAGAAGCTCTCTGGCTCCCCCTCATCAGTAAGCAAAACATATTTGGATGCAGGATACTTAGTTGATGGTTGATGTTCTTGTGTCGACCTCCTAACTTGAGGTTTCGTGGTTTCCAGCCGAGGAGACTGCAGCTCCCCATGTTCAACACCCTCATCATTTGGCAACCCCTGTGCCTCATCATGATCCAGATCATTTTGTCCACCTTCTTCGCCTGTAGTCTGCACCGGAGAAGGGGTCGGTGTGAGATTAACCACTCCATCAGCTGTTTTAGAAGACGTATCAATACTCTCAATATCTCCAAAGAACTAGTCTTCATGGAAAACCACATCCCTACTTTTGATAATTTTCCTCTTCTCTGGATCCGATAACCTACAGCTAAACTCATTTCTACCATAGCTAAGAAAGATGTAACTCACTGCCTTATAGTCCAACTTGGGACGCTGCTCCTTTGATGCATGTACAAATGCCTTACATCCAAACACCTTCAAGTATGAATAGGAAGCATTTTTACCTGTCCATCTTCTCTCTAGAAGATCATAATTCAAAGAAACTGAGAAAGATCTGTTAATCAAATAAACGGCCGTCAGAACGGTTTCACCCTAAAATGACTTAGGCAACCATGCTAATCTCATCATGCATCTCATCTTCTCAAGAATAGTGTTGTTCATTCTGTCTGCCACACTATTGTGCTGTGGAGTACCAGGAATTGTCTTTTCATATCGAATGCCATGCTTTAAGCAATAGCTTCTAACTAGTTGGATGTGTACTCACCCCCATTATCTGTGTGGAGACACTTCAAGAGTTTACATGTTTTTCTTTCAACCTTAACATGAAACTGTTGAGAAAATCTGGAACACTTGATCCTTTGATTTCAACTAATAAACCCAAACTTTCCTAGATGCATCATCAATGAATGTGACAAAGAACTTATTACCACCCAATTATTCTACCTCTATGGGACCACAAACATCAGAATATATCAAACCCAACGCATTTGATTTCAATTTTAATGTCGAAGAGAAAGCAACCCTATGCTGTTTTCTATACAAACAATAATCACAATGGTCAAGGAATATACCTTTGGAGCAAGGAATTAAATCCTTCTTTGCCAACATCTGCAGGCATTTCTCACTCATATGACCAAGCCTCTTATGCCACAGATTTAGAGAGGAATTGTCTTGAACAGCATTTAACACACCTTTGCATAGCTTTACTTATGTATTATAAAGCGTATTACCTACTTTTCCTCTTGCAATAACAAGAGACCCTCTAGTAAGCTTCCATCTGCCATTTCCGAAGTAATTCTCATAACTTGCACGATCCAATGCAGTCCCGAAAATCAGATTCAACCACAGATCAGGAACATGTCGCACATCTTTCAGCGTCATTGTGCAACTAATATCGGTTTTAATGCAAACATCACCAATACCAACAATCTCTGAATGAATCGTGTTGCCCATCTTCATAGTACCAAAGTCACCTGCTTTGTACATTGTGAGCATCTCCCTACAAGGAGTAGCATGGTAGGATGCTGCTGTGTCAACAATCCATTCAACCTGGCCATCTGTAACACTCAAACACTTATCATCATCGCCAGCGAGCACCACTACTTCCTCTTCCAAAGTAGCTATAATGTTATCACTATCATTCTTCTTCTCATTGTTGGTTTCTTTTTGTTCCTTTAAGGCAAAACAATTTTTCCTGATGTGGCCCATTTTGCCACAATAAAAGCATTTCACAAACCTTTTCTTGGTCTGTGATTCACCACTAGACTTGGCCCGTAATTCACCTTTAGACTTTCCACGACCCCCCTTTGGTCCTCTACTCTTACTCCTTCCCCTATTCTTAGTAACAAAGGCTTGTACATTATCTGTCCCTACAGATTTCCTTCTAGTTTCTTCATTCTGTAGACTACTGGTAACCTGACTCATAGACAACACACCATCTAGAGTAGAGTTGTTCACGGGAACAACTAATATCTCCCATGAATCCGGCAAAGAACTCAGAAGCAACAAAGCTTACATCTCATCATCGATGACCATCTTCATAATGGCTAACTGATTTACCACAGTTTGGAATTCATTGATGTGATCTTCAATCTGACCACCATCCTTGAATTTCATGTTCACAAGCTTTCTGGTCAAAAAGATTTTGTTCACTGTGGTCTTTTTATCATACATTGCTTTTAGTTTTTTCCAAAGGGTATTCGCATTGGTTTCATCAGACACGTGGTGAAATATACTGTTATCAACTCACTTCTGATATGACTAACCGCTTTTCTATGCAACTTGTTCCATTCAGCATCTTGCATATCTTTTGGTCGGGTACTGTCCCCCTCAACGAGATTATGAAGGTCTTTACAATAAAGAATATCATCCATCTTTGGTTTCTAGATCAACCAATTGGAATGATTGAGCTTAACCATCATAGTGTTGATAGTGTTGTTCTCCATCTTAATTAAATTAAGCAATAAGAAAAACAAACAACTAACACTAACCTTAACTCCTATACCAAGCTGTAGATCTCGTCAATACGAGCACGCTGGAAGAAACAAATCTGAAATTCGACCCCCGATGGCTCCGATATCGCAAAAGCGGTTTTCTGCGCTCCGATTTAGTCCATCTCCTTGTTAACCGTCAAACATCCAATCTTCTTCTACAAACTCGTAGATTTGCTCAAAACGAATCCGTAGGCGCAAACGGATCTCCGATCAAACGTCGGATGATCAAGATGTCACAGAAACAAAATTCTGCCATTAATCTGGTCAACTCTAGCCTTTGACCGTTGGTCTAATGATGTGGGCCTGGTGACGTCACTCTGCTGACATTGTCAGTGGCTGACAGCCTAGACGGACTGCAACTGGGTTCAGGTCGGCTCAACCCGAACCGACCTGCAACCTATGCTGCTTAACTGAGCTTGGACCACGAGTTGGGTCTGACCCAACTCGAAACCGGGAACCAATCTGCACTCGTTGACCTAGGCTAATTCTCCACGAGTCAAGTCAAACTAACCCAACCCGAACCAAAGTGAAACTGTGGGTCGTGTCGTCTCTATTTTGTAACCCAGTTGCAGATAGAAGAGGGTGTAGGTTGCTGTCTGCTTCGGCTCTAGCTAACTAGTCCGGCGACCAGTGGCGGCTCGCAACAACAGCAACGGTGACGGCGACCATCGCGGGCTCGCGATGACAGTGACGAAGTTCGGCAACGGCAGCGAACGAAAAAGGGCAGTGATTGGCCCTTTCTTCTCCGGTCTTCCTCCTCAGAAAACCGGTAGCTAGAAACCCCTCGATCTTCTCTGAGGAAGATATCAAGCAACACCCAGAGAACCCCCTCTTTTTCTTCGCTAATCATGTGGCCCAAATAAAGATCACAGCCGATCTCTTGTTTTCACAGAAATCCAGATCCGCAGATGAGATCCGATCCGTCGATCTTCCACGCACAACTTCCAAGCCCTAGGAGATCCTAGCCAGGCTCTGATACCACTGGTTGTGCACGTGTGTGTGTAAGCAACCAAGATCAACAATCAACCATACAACACTTGGTAGTTTAGAGAATAAAAATAAGGCTTTATTGGTGAAGTGGTGGTGGAGGTTTGATGAGGAGAGGGAGGCTCTTTAGAAGAAGGTTATTGCTATCAAGTATGGTGAGGACAAATGGGGGTAGTGACCTAATCCTGAATCTAAGTATCGTAGGTCAGGTTTGTGAGGGCACTATTATTTTGGTTGGGGATGTTTCTTTTATGAGTGGGCAAGTGGTCTCAAAAGGAGTGGGTTTTGTAGTAGGGGATGGTAGAGTATGAGGTTTTGGTTGGATAATTGGAGGGGAATTGGGTGTTTGTGCAATTTATTTTTTAGGGTCTTTAGAGTAGTGTCCAATAAGGAGTTTACTGTCTTTAACTATTATGAGGTGAGGGTGGGTTGTACTTTGTGGGGTGTTTCCTTTCGGAGGGGTCTTCGTCCATCAGAGGAGGTTCAATATGGGGAGCTATTGAGTTTTCTTTCTGATACTTTTCTGTGCAGGGACTCTAAGGATTCTCAGATCTGAAAACCATCTATTTCTGGAGAATTCCCAATGAAAGCCTTTTACTTAGCTTTGGACGGGACTCAACTCTATAGAGTTTCTTCTTCCCTCTTTTGGATAGAGTTGGCTCCTCTTCGGGTAGATGTTTTTTGTTGGTTAGCTTTAGAAGGAAAGATCTCTATGACGGACAGTTTGAGAAGAAAAAGATTAACATCACCCAACATTCCGGACAATTGCGTGATGTGCCAAAAGGAAGAGTCAGTTAATCACTTTTTTCTTCACCGTGACTTTGTTTTTGGTATTTGGAGTCACTTTATTGGTAGGTGTGGTGCCGTTTACTGCTGTCCGAAGAAAATTGCAAATGTAACAGAGTCTTAGTTCGGCGCTTCTTTTGTTAGGTGTGGTTGTACTCTTTGGAGGATAGCTCCTTTTGCTATACTGTGGTCCATTTGGAGGGAAAGGAAAAACATAATTTTTAAGGCTGCCTTTTCTTCTTCTGCAGAGATGATTGACACAATTTCCTTGAGGGTTGCAAAATGGGCATTGGTTAAAAAGGAATTCTCCAATTTTTGCCTCAGTGACATTCTTATTAACTGTGAATCTTGTATGGAGTGCCGCCCAATTAAGGTGAAAAAAACTACTTTTTGGTCTCCTCCCCCTTGTGGTGTGTTAAAGTTCAATGTTGATGGAACGGCTAGAAGAAAGTCGGGGAAGGCAGGAATTAGAGGTGTGCTTCGGAATAGTAAGAGCGAGATCCTATTTATTTTTTCCAAGTATGTTAGTGTTTGTGACTTTAATGAAGCGGAGGTCTTAGCTATTCTGGAAGCCCTTCGATGCTTTTGTAGAGAGTGATTCTTCTAATGAAGTTGTTTCGGTGTCTAAGCAGAAGGCTAATCCTTGGTAATTTCAATCCCTCTCTAATGAAATCCAGGTCTTACCTTCTACCATCAATGTGGCGTTCCATCATAAACTCCATGCGGTAAACTATATGGCTGATGCTCTAGCCAAACAAGAGATTGAGAGGCTCTCACCTTGGGAGGCTTTTATAATGTAGTTGTTGTGTCACTAGGATATAACGCTCGTGTACTTCACGTTTTTTTAGTTTTTATCTCTTTGTATTTTCTGTTCTATCTTCCATTCCTTGTATTTTCTTTTCTCAATGAATGAATTGTTCTCCGTTACTGATAAAAAAAAACATGGCAATGGATGGATCCCAAGGCTCTTTTGTACATGAATCTCATACCGGTAGGGATGAAAACTGGTCTGGAAATGCATTTTCATTAACAAGCACGTCGATGTAGACACAATGTACAAGTTGGGACAACCAAAACACAGAGCCCAACTTTGGTGGAAGCATGTAAACCCACACCCGCCCTAAACCAATCACAATCACTACCAAGCTGGAGACCTATATACTGTATATCTGTTAATATCGGGGCCAGGCTACAAACATGTATAGTCCAGTCTAGACCTGACCCAAACCCGAATCATTTTCATCCCTAGGATTGCACACCAGCTTTCAACCCTTTTACAGCAGCTTATGATTTATGAGCCAGAAAGATACAAACTCTCGGCGGAGGTTACTAAGCATCAAAATTATAGGTCCTGTGAGTTGCATACATATTTAAAGAAGACCAACAAGAAATATTAGTTAATTCTTTCTTAATGAGACCAACAAGAAAAACTTTCATTGGGCACTACACTGTTTTCCTTATAAATCTATCTGTATTGACATTAAGAGCAGAGGAGAGAAAGCTCATAAAATCTTGAGTGAGGGAACTTTGGGACGGCATAACCACATGTATGCTTTTGAGACTTTTGAAGTGATTTGGTTTTCTTGTCTATGTCAACCGTAGATATCATTTTGTGTTTCCTCAACTTTTCCTTATTCATATGTTTTAAGTGATATGCTGTTGTTTATGAACTTGAAGCAGCAGACCATATTATTGGTTGGAGCTCAAATACAAAACAAAGGATTCTTTGAGCTTAATATTTATTGATGTATTAAAGACTGTGTTTTATCACTAAATGTTAGCCCTCCAAGAGTTATGACTGCTGTCAGATTGATGACTGGTAAAACATGCGATTTGGTCCTTTCATTTCCCATGTTTTAGCAGGCGATCAATCTGACAAATAATCCTAATTGAAGGGAGATATTTTTCTTAATGGTGAAACAGGGTCAGATGGTGATTTTTACTATTTTGGATACCAAACAGAAGCGCCAGTGTTGGAGTATGCCAACGGGCTCGGCAAATTTTCTGGACTGCAAACAAGTGATTTTGAAGTGTCTTGCCTGTGACGTACTGTAGTTTCCGTTTGGTAATTGCCTTTGTGTTCTTCCAATTTTCCTCTTTCTTTTTCCATTTTCAATTCCTAGTTGGGCAAGTACAAGATGGCAGGAAAGGTAGAATGTTTTGCGATCGGAATCGACCTGGGGACAACCTATTCCTGTGTTGCAGCTTGGAAAAATGATCACACAGAGATCATTGCAAATGATCTAGGAAGCCGTACAACACCTTCATGTGTAGCCTTCACTGACACAGTGCGTTTTATTGGAGAAGCTGCAAAAAATCAAGCAACCATGAATCCAATCAACACCGTCTTCGGTAAACTTCCAACATTTTGAGCTTCTTTAATTTAGATTTCAAGTCATGTACCTATGATTTAAGACCTTTTATCAATAGCTGATATCGCAATTGTTTTTTGAAGATTCTTTTATTCACTCTATATCTGGCAAAAGGTCACCACAAGATGTCCGTTAAATGATTGATTTCTTAAAAGTCTGTTTTGGTAGGCAAGCTTTTATTATAATAAACCTAAATTTTTTAGGTGCTAGGTGCTTAGGTGCCTAACACCTAGCACCCGAAAAATACTCATAACTAACATCCACCTATGGTGGATGTGGATTGTGGACAGAGACATCCAGAAGAAAGATTTTACCATCATTGTAGTCACAAATCCGGACTTGGTCTTAAAAGGTCTTAATGTTAGGTTTATGTCTTGTATTCCGGTTTAGCCGGATGAGTCCACTGGGTTAGCCAGGGACTGGTTTAAGGTCAAGGGTATTTTGGTAATTGTACCGGGGCTTTCTTGGTGGCCAAGAAAGCGGAGATTATATATTGTATAGTCTGTAACCCTAGACCTCGCAGCAGCATTAGTTGCCCGTGGTGCTCCCACATCACGTAGGAGAGATGAGGTGAGAGTGTGGGAATCTCTTGTATGCTTTACTGGTCATAGTAAAGATGTTCGTCCTCCTGTGCCCGTGGATGTAGCCCGGTTTGGGTGAACCACGTAAATCTCGGTGTCTCTTCTTGTGTGGCTTGTTCGTGTTGATCTTGTGATTCCGTGGATGCGCACAATGGGTGATTGTTCAGAAAATCACAACAATTGGTATCAAAGCTGAGGTTGGTATTCCTTGGGTTTCTGAGCGAGGTGGAGATCGCTCAGTGGCTTGGAGGTTGTGCGCATAAAGATTAACTGAGATCAGGTTCGTGATTTCTGGTTGGGCCACCATCGGAGAAGAAGAAGACGAGATTGGTTCTCCGATTTGGATAAGATCGGAGGAAAAGGGATTCCCAGGTTGTTCAGATCTCGGAGTTAGATCGCAGCAGTTGTGATGTAATGATCAACGGATCGGATCTTCGTGGAGGATCCGGAGTTCTGCGATTCTTAGTGCAGAAAAATCAAAGATCATGGGTGATCTATGTTTGGGCCACACACCGGTTCCTGTTGCAGAGCGAAGAGATTTGGAGAAAGAAAAAAAAAAAAAAAACGCTGCAGAGAATCCGGAAGCAGAGAGAGAAATTGCAGAGCATCTCTCGGGCTGATCATTGTGCGAAGAAGAGAAAAACCGGGAAGAAAACAAAAAAAAAAAAAAAAAACTCACCGAGATCTTCGCCGGGATCGTCGCCGTCCTTGTCGCCGGAGAAGACGCCATCAACCGCTGTCACCCCGCTGCCGTCGCCGAGAACGAAGGAAGCCGGCAGGTCATGGTCGGTCTCTGTTGCAGAAACAGAGGAGATAGGAAGACGGGAAGAAAAAAAAAAAAAAACTGCATCTTACCAGCGATCGCCGGCCGCCCGCACGTCGCCGTAGCTGTCGCCATCGCCGCCTGCCGCAGACCGTCGCCGGACCAGCCACTGCGCCGGATCTGCACAGCCGGCCCCTGTATGCAGCGTCTGCAACTGGGTTGCAGACGCAGCGCCCGTGAGGGTTGAAGACGACCCAGTCTTCTGGGTCTTGGGTCGGGTCGGGTCTAGTTGCCTGACCCGCGGAGAAGAAGAAGCCCAGCGCTT
This sequence comes from Sextonia rubra, assembly GCA_037013555.1. Classification (NCBI taxonomy): domain Eukaryota; kingdom Viridiplantae; phylum Streptophyta; class Magnoliopsida; order Laurales; family Lauraceae; genus Sextonia; species Sextonia rubra. The sequence continues at coordinate 133,875,378 of JASUAD010000001.1, forward strand.
CTTGTCAGGACAGTTCGGGTTCGGGTAGGGTCAGACCCAACCCGTGAAGGAAGCCAGCCCAGACAGAGTGTAGAACAAGTCAGATTCCAGGCCGGGTCCGGTCAGGTGCGACCTGACCCGATTACAGCACAAGCCCAGCGTCTGGGTTCCAGGTCAGGTTTCTAGTTCCGGGTCAGGTCAGGTTCGACCCGACCCGCTAGCATCAAAGCCCAGCAGTTCAAAGCAAGTTCGGTTTCGGGTCAGGTCAGGTCCGACCCGACCCGTTAGCAGACGGTCCAGCCCACCCAGCAAGTTCAGGCCGAGTCAGTTTAGGTTCGACCTGACCCATGTACGCAGAGCCCAGCGAGAAGAGTTCAGATCAGTTCGGGTCAGGTGAACCCGACCCGGGTCCGCTCCAGAAGCCCAGCAGACAGCGCAGAGTGACGTCAGCAGTGACGTCAGCAACGGTCAACAGGCAGGTTTGACCAGATTAACGGCTGAAATTGTTTCTGCGATATCTTGATCGTCCGATGTTCGATCGGAGATCCGTTTGAGCCTACGGACTCGTTTCGAGCAGATCTACGCAGTGGAAGAGGTTGATTGGCTGTTGGACAGTCAAGGAGGAGGTTTGATCGATTGGAGCGTAGAAACTTGTTTCTACGTTATCGGAGCCATCCTGAGTCGGATTTCAGATCCGTTTCTTCCAGCGTGCTCGTGGTGACGAGATCTATGACTTGATGCAGAAATCTAGAGGAGATCTGAACAGATGTGGATTGAGGCTAAAATCGGGTCTACTGACCTGGTTGTTGTTGCAAACCCAATAATAGGAGTCGCCGGCCTAGTTGCAAAGGGTTTGCTGATTCAAACGAAGTTATTCGTTTGGGGTTCACATGCTCGCATGTGATGTTATTCATCTTGCCAGAGCCAAGCCGGAAAAGCAGCAAGGAGGAGCTGATGTATCAGCAGTTGATCGGAGGCCCGGTCAAATGGAGTTTTTTGACCGCTCGGAGGCAGAGGCTGTTCTGCAATGGAGTCATCTGGACTTGTATTCCCGATCTGTTTTGCTTGCATGCTTGTGGTGATTGGATCTTCATGGTGATGTTGAAGATGGGGCAAGATGGTGAGTGATTCAGATATCACTCAGATTCGTCAATGGTTTCGAGCTTTTAGTTCGAGGTGGAGTTTGACGAGATGAACTTTGCTCAAAGTTCATGTGCTGGTTCAACATGTCAAAGTGTTGAAGAAGACTGCATCCCTGGTGCAGTGACGTGCCATTCAGCAGGGTACGTGAAGACATTACCGGTTTTATCTCCTAGTAGCTCGAGTTGTACGGAGTTGTACGGAATTCAAGCCAAGGTGGAGATTGTTAGGTTTATGTCTTGTATTCCGGTTTAGCCGGATGAGTCCACTGGGTTAGCCAGGGACTGGTTTAAGGTCAAGGGTATTTTGGTAATTGTACCGGGGCTTTCTTGGTGGCCAAGAAAGCGGAGATTATATATTGTATAGTCTGTAACCCTAGACCTTGCAGCGGCATTAGTTGCCCGTGGTGCTCTCACACCACGTAGGAGAGATGAGGTGAGAGTGTGGGAATCTCTTGTATGCTTTACTGGTCATAGTAAAGATGTTCGTCCTCCTGTGCCCGTGGATGTAGCCCGGTTTGGGTGAACCACGTAAATCTCGGTGTCTCTTCTTGTGTGGCTTGTTCGTGTTGATCTTGTGATTCCGTGGATGCGCACAACGGGTGATTGTTCAGAAAATCACAACACTTAAAAGGTCAGGAGCCATGTATCATGGTCAACTCTGCCTGAGTACTTGCTCAGACTAAGCCCGAATCATTTGACGCACCCGAACCAGTGGCTTACTGAGGCGAGTCAACTAGGGAATCAAGTGTAAGATCAAGTGCAGTAACTAGGGAAGTCAAAATGAGTTTTTAAACAATGATTGCAATAAAGGGATTGGGCTTCATCTCTCTTCTTCTGCTGTTAATAATTTTGTCCGCGATAATTGCATTCATTAATTGATCTTAATCTTCGAGTAACCACAAACAATTCTGAATGTACAAAATAACTAATTCTATAAATATAATTAATTAACTAATCATTCATCTAGTATATCTAACCAGTAACCTACATCTTCAATATCAAATTCATTTTAGAATCTTTGATCAAATAATTGTAAAGTTTTAATCTTATAAGAAGTGTTCTCACATAGCTACCGTGAGAACTTTTCATGGAGCCCACTTGTAGGTTCCATTTGGAGATGAGACCAGGGGGATAGAAAGATCTACGTGGCATTACCGTAAATATTAAGTTTGGCCCCAATCACATATCCGAACCCTTTTATCCGTGGCCCACAAATCTAGTTCATTTGAATTAGTACATAATCGATCCAACAGTCTACTAAATTCGAACTTAACCGAAACTTAAGGTGTATGACTAGTAGAGGGGTCGCTATGTATCGCAAGATTTATATTAGATGATAGTTGGGCTCCACTTAAACTTCTTACAAAACAGTGGTGGAATTAATTCTCATAAAATTATTTTCCAATAATCCAACATGATACCCAAGAAGTGGCATTTGCCTTTATTATAATACATTATTGAGGCACACCCCTTTTTTTTCAAACTATATCTAGACAAGTGAGCAACCTTTTAATTGCATAAACGTAAGATACAGGAGCAAATGGGTATCGTACGGGGTCCATTAGAAATTGGATAGGTAAAGAATAATCTCATTCAATCATGTACCTGCTTTAAAAAATTATGCCTCAGTTCCAAGAAATCACATTTTCTACCAAGACATTTACCGAGCAAGCCACCAAAAGCCCTTTTGAAGGAAGATATTCCAGAGCGTATAGAATTGTTTCTGCTGGGAAACAAAAATAAAGAAATTGATCACTCACAGTACAAGACGAATCGTTGAGATATGTCCCTGATTCCAATCATCAAAAATTGTACAACCATGTATGCAGTAGTTAATGATATGTTCCTCTATGGACTCGTGCCACTAAGAATCCACAATGACTTGATTGTTCTGGTCATTTATCAAATTCTAGAAATATATAGAACAATCCAGTGGAAAACAAAACAAAGAGTTTTGGTAGATTATCAAAGTGTTCCAAGCTCCGTTGAAATGAAAAAAGAAAAGTTATACCAACACAGTAACACTACTATTCAACTTTTATATGTTTTGAATATAATTGTATTTGTGAATAACAAGTACAGGTTGACAGTAAGAATGCTCATTAATTAGAATAACCCTCATCTGAAAACCTTCATCGATGTTTTTTTTTTTCAATCAATAGTTTGATCAAATCTCTGGCTGCTTGCCAATCTAACTCTTATTTATCCATGCCATATTGTTTTCAGATGCAAAGCGGTTGATCGGTAGAAAATTTAGTGATGAATCTGTCCAAAATGACATAAAACTTTGGCCATTTAAGGTTATTGGTGGCCATAGTGACAAGCCCATGATCGTGGTCGAGTACAAGGGTGAGGAGAAGCAATTTGGGGCGGAGGAGATCTCCTCCATGGTTCTCAGCAAGATGCGTGGAGTTGCTGAGGCTTACCTTGGCTCAGTTGTCAAAAATGCTGTTATCACTGTTCCAGCCTACTTCAATGACTCACAGCGCCAAGCTACCAAAGATGCCGGCCGCATTGCTGGCCTTGACGTCAAGAACATCATTAGCGAGCCTACTGCAGCAGCCATTGCCTATGGCCTAGACAACAAGGTTGGCAAGAATGAAAAGAAGAATGTGCTCATATTTGACCTTGGTGGCGGGACTTTCGATGTCTCCATCCTCACCATTGAAAATGGAAGCTTCAAAGTAAAGGCTAATGCAGGGGACACCCACCTCGGAGGAGAGGATTTTGACAATCGTATGGTGAACGGCTTGATTCGGGAATTCAAGCGGAAGCACAAGAGGGACATCAGCGGAGACCCACGAGCCATTCGAAAGTTGAGGACAGCATGTGAGAGGGCAAAGAGGAGCCTCTCATCCACGGCCCAGACCACCATCGAAGTTGATAGTTTATACGATGGAGTGGACTTTAATTCCAAGGTCACCCGTGCTTAATTTGATGATTTGAACATGGATCTCTTTAGGAAATGCATGGATCTCGTTTCCAACTGTCTAAGCGATGCCAAGATGGATAGGAGTTCTGTAACACTCCGACCCAGATTGACTTCGTTTAGCGGCTAGTTAATCTTGTTTGTGTTGCTAATCGTGTTTTGTTTATGTTTTATTTTTGTTGCGGGTCATGGATAGGTAGTTGAGTTGAGTTTGACCTGGATTAAGTAGACCAAGCCCTTTTTCGTAATTTTAGCTTTTCTAAGACATGGTCATTTTTGCATCATCTTGATGTCAACACGTGTCTTTCGTTGAGCTCGTTAACTTTCGTAACTACGTCGTTTGCAACCGATGTCGTGTGATTCGATTAGACCCAGATTTGAGTCAAACTGAAAATAGAATTCTCACTTGGCCTTCATTGTAATTTGGACACCACATTAACTTATATAACTTCATACGATCGACAAGTTTGCTCTCTCTCTCTCTCTCTCGTTTTCTCTCATTCTCCTCACTGTGCACGTGGAGTTCTCTCCTTCTCTTGAATTCTCTCCTCCGGATTCTCTCCTCCATCGATCAAGAGGAAGTTGGTTCCTTTGCATGTGAGGTGAGTGGAATTCTTTCCATTCCTCTCATCTCCTTTCTCTATCTCCTTTCCTTCTTGTTTCTCATTGCATGGTGTGTCTGTGATTCCAATTCTCATGCATGCATGTTGGTTGATTTGTATTAGGTTGTGTTTGGGCTTTAGGATAACAATTGTGCAATTGAATTCCAATTAAGGCAAGTATAACTATAACTTGTGAGAACCCATGTTGGTATGCATTTGATTTGGTTAGTTTACATGAATTGATGTGGAAAAATGTGTTTACAGCCCATTTGCTTACTTATTGATTCAGTACTTGTCCATCTCCATTGGAGAATTTCAATTTGAATGGTGTTACAGGATTTCTGTATGTGTTTCAGAAAATTGACCTCGTGCACGTACGGCTAAGCCATATGGCACTTACGACTCAAAGTCTAGAGAGGAGAAAAACCCAGTTTTCCTCTACGGCTAGGGCACGGCTAAGCCGTGGATTGCCCTACGGCTAAGCCGAAGCTCAGCCGTGGCCCAGCGGTAGATCAATACAGGGTGCATTTTCTGGATTTAACTGAGAGTCATCAATTGACAGACCTTCTACGGCCCAACCACGGCTAAGCCGTAGAATACACACGCCTAAGCCGTAGCACACACACGGCTGAGCCGTAGCACACTAGACTAATGAAAGAAAACAAGGATAGGTGTAAGGAAAAGACCGATATGGCCTTCATGATAGAATGTAGAACACCTAGACTTGCCCAACGGAATGTGATACAACGCGTGAATGATCTCGAGGGCTGCGAATCATTCATGTTCATTATCTGGATGTTAAGCACCTCCCCATGGGTGTTGGTTTAAGGGACTTCGTGCACCGCCCGGTTCAATACAACACTAGACAACGGTGTATCGAATAACTTAAAACTACATCATCATGCACGGTTAGAAACACCGGATAATTAGAGTAGGATTGGTTTCTAAATAAAGATGATTCGATTTCGCATAATTTGTTGCATAACATATTGCATTCGAGTATTGACCTCTACGCTCTGACGTGATTACTGGTACTCCGTTACTTTACTTTCACATTGTGATTCCTTACCTTGAGTATGCATGATATGTTCACTCACAGATATACACGTATGATATGTTGTCACAATCTACTCAGGGTTTTCATGATTGACTTTGTATGGTCAGGCACTACTTAGCCTCAGCCTTAGGATCCCGATGGGGTGAATTTGGTATAGTTATATGGACTTGCTGCAGTAAGGATATGTCTTGGGGAACTGGACCCCAGGAAACCGAGACCCATTGTACCCTAGCCCGGACAATGGTGTTCTTTGCACGTTATAAGATCCCTCTTTTGGGACCATATGGTAATGTAGTAGCCACTAGTATGTACACATCATGTATTCATTGATTCACTTAGCATATTTCTTTCTTGCATGACAGCCTAGTATACGAAAATGCCTTCTTTAATCACATGATGTTCTTTATTCTATTAGACACAGCGTGTGTTAACTTGCTATGGTTTATACTTTGCTAAATCTTCGTATTCACGGTTGTTTTTGGTGTTGCAGGCCCAGATACCCCTGCCGAACCCTCGCCGGTCGGCCAGAATCCAGACGAGACCCCCGAGGCCCCATCAGGCCTAGAGGAGTGGATGTGATCACTCCATGGGAGAGCGTTCTTGGCATGCATCATTGGAGTCTTGTTTCTTGTTTGTTTTGAAGATTTACTCACTTGTGTATATGTCATGACTGTATATGTTATTTTGTTCTTTTTGTAAAACTTCATATGTAATTATGTCAGTCCTTTCTTCGTATTCTCTTCTTGCACTGTTAGTTAATGTTTCTGATATTTACAGCTTCTGCGTACTTACTTGGCACGTGTGAATGTTCCCTTGTGCGTGTCATTTAGATTTGGTCTACGTGTACAGGCACGGGAGTACGTGTGTCATTAGGTTTGGCTTTTGCTAACCCCCGAACCCTGGGCTCGGGTTGTGACAAGTTCCATCCACGACGTTGTTCTCGTTGGAGGGTCTAGCAGGATCCCCAAGATTCAATATCTGTTAGAAGAATTCTTCAATGGTAAGGAGCTCTGCAAGAGCATCAACCCTGACGAGGCGGTTACCTATGGCGCTGCAGTTCAGGCTGCAAAATTGGCTGGCATAGGCAATAAGAAGGTGAAGGACATGGTGCTATTGGATGTCACCCCTCTCTCACTCGGAGTGGAGCTCGATGGTGAGTTGATGAGCGTCGTCATACCGAGGAACACACCCATTCCTTCCAAAAAGGAGGAGACTTACTACACCTCCAACGACAATGGAAGCGAGATGGTCTTTGTCTACCAGGGAGAAAGGGCAAGGTCCACAGAAAATAACCTGTTGGGCAACTTCTTACTCTCCAGTAACCCCCCCGTTCCGAGAGGCACTCCGGTTACTGTTTGCTTCCGAATTGACGCAAATGGTATCTTGACTGTCTCCGCAAGGGTGAAATCAGGGCAAAAAAACCAAATTACAATACGCAGCAGCGAGCATAGTTTATGCACAGAGGAAATTGAAAGAATGATCCAAGATGCAGAGAAGTACAAGTTGGAGGATCAGGAGTACAAAAAGAAAGTAGAAGCAAAGAATTGCTTGGAGAATCTACTCTACAACTTGAAGAACGCCATCAAGACTGCATCTAAGTTGGCTTCTGTCGACAAGAAGAAGATTGAGGATGCCATAGAGAAGGCCATAGACTGGCTGCAAGATGAAGAAGTGGTGGAAAGAAAGTTTGGTTATGATGAGTGTTATCAACACATTGTTGTTCTCAATGAGGCACTGGAGATGGTTGAAAGCCATGGGAAAGACGAATCGCATGAGTTATCGAAGGACGTCAAGAAAGAGAAATCTAGGAAGTTCCCTAGTGGTAAAAAGATCATGGCAGCTTCTGCTGCTGTTGCTAATTTTATTTTGATCTTAACCGGGGTTAATATCCCTGGCCTTGACGGAAGCCTATCTGATATATTGTTCAACTGATGATAGTTGGGATGAATGTTTTGGTTGACACCCATTCTGTTGTACAGTGCTTTCCGGAGAAGGGGTCAATTAGACATCTTTTAGGGTGTGTCTGAGCACATTTTGTGTATATACTATTTCCATAGTAAATGCAAATCTTAGAAAAGGAGTTTCGCAGAAATATGAAACTCATGTTTCGTGCAATGATGCAAATGTTGTTAGGTGCGGGTATGGATTTCTTATGGAAAACTATTTTTTTTTATGTGAAAATAAATTAAAAAATGAAATTATAAAGGGATATTAACTTTTTCGTAATAATGGAAGTCCAATAGCCTCCCATAAAAATTTAGTTTCCAATCTTATCAAGAAAAAGTTTGAGTAGCAGTAACAAAGCATAAAAGTGGTTCAAGGAATTGTACTACGCCAAACACATTAAAAATGGAATTTCAAAAGAAAACCATTTCCTTTTCCCTAGAAAATAGTTACACAAACATAAGCAATATTGCCACGGAAAGAAAAAGAAGAAGGCATCAGTTTTTTGCACCACAACAAATAAGGTGTTTGGTGTAGATTATTTTCATTCCCCAAATGGCAGAAAAGTAGCCTTTTTTCTTCAAAAAGGATGATCTTCAACACCAATCTCATAGGTGGGATTTACATTCGGGTCCCCACAAACAAGTCTTAGGAAGCACTTCTTCATTCCATTAAAGTTTCCAAACTGACACATCAATGGTGAAGTTAATCATCATTTGTGTTTTTGAGTATAAGTAGAAGAATAACTGAATAGCAATTGGTGTGTGATAGGATTACATGGTAGCTTTGTAATTACACTTCTTATCTTAGTTATATTGTAGGGATAGCAATTAGGGTGTGAATGTATGCAGCAGAAAAATCAAATCAATTAATCACACAAAGAAGACAATACATAATTTAACATGAAAACCCAAAAAAAAAAAAAAAACTATTACTCCAAAGAGGACAAAAGCAATCACTAACTTTTGTAATACAAGATATACTACAACCTTACAGCCAGTCCCTCCACACAAAGCGTTGTAATTGTTTGTGATGAATCTCCACAGCACACATTCCCTCAATGCCCCACTATTAATGCCTTGATCTTCATAATGAATAAGTCTCTTTACCCCGAGAACAAACTTCTACAAGGATGTAGAAGCAACAAATTTCTTAGCATCAACTCTAAAACTTGAAACATTCAGCTCAATCTTTCATAAAAGCTCTAGACAATATCTCCAATGTGATCTCTCAACTCAAAATATGGAGAAAGTATCTTTAGGGTTGAAAGCAACACCCTATTTATAACCATAATTCGTGCCTCATTAAGATATCTTGTAGAACTCAATTTACTAACTTTGGTACAAAAAAGGAAACAATTCTCTAACAAAAAAGTGGGTTTCTACTGTATGTACGCTCAAGAGCAGGTGAGGGCCCGCTCGAGCGTATCCTTCTCACATCTAGTTATTTTCTATCTTGCTTATCATGTTTGAATGCAATCTTCATGGGCTTGAGCGCAGTTGCCTCTGTCTAGGCCCATTCGAGCGCATGGGCATATTCGCTTGAGTGCGTGTTCTAAAATCTATTTTCTTCAATGTCAGCACTTCTTGCAACGTGATCCATAGTCTATATTAAAGGATATAAAATACAGATCAATGGATTCAAGTTTTGTCTAATACATAATTTTAACCAATGCAAAATCCTTGCACATGGAACAGTTTGGATTTTGCATAGTATACCCTGCAATGGAGATCTTACACCATACCTTTACAGTGTATCCTTTACAGTGCAATGGAGATCTTACATGAATGAAGACTATCTTCTCTCTCTATGAACCGCGGTGCGTACATGGACCACATTTTTGGAAGCATTTGTAGTTTTCCGGTTGGAATCCTGCCAGGAGAAGTGCCATTATAAACTCACTGGCCAGTCCAATTGCTAGGCTCCAAATGTGAATTTGGTCAGGTTAAGGTGACGGGCCCACAAGTGATATGTTTAATACTATAATCATTAACTATTTAATTTGATATTTGTATTTGTATGGGGAAATCCTTAAAATATCCCATGACATTTGTATTTGTATGGGGAAATCCTCAAAATATCCCCCTTCAATATAAGTATTCATATACTTCCCTTTCAATTATATAAAGGAGGTTTTTTTTAATTCCTACTTGAAAACTCAAGATAACTAAATCAAATCCCTTACCAGCTAAGCTACAACCTGGGGATGAGCATGGACTATTTATGAAAAATGCAAACGTCTTGAGCGTGCGTGTGTGTGTTTTTTTTTTCTTTTCTTTTTTATTATTTTTTTGGTCATATTCCACTAACCGAACCAAAACTTGGAAAGATCGAAATTGTTGAAAATGAAATTTTGGAGCCCACTGACCAACCATAAACAAGAGCTCTTCATGATCGAGCCATATTCTGATTTATAGCAACTGGTTTAATAATAAATATAAATAATAATGATAACATCCAATGAACCCGTTTTATGTAAAATAGTTAAATCGCAAGGCCCTCGTAAACATGAACCTTATATAGTTAAGAATGTTAACTGGTCTAGATAAATTCACACCAACTCCACTCCAATTAACACCCACCTGCATTCTGATGGATTTAGGGGGAAATGCTGGATAAATAACAAATTGGTTCTTTTCACACAGAGTCTCACTACACACAAGTCAAATTTTGAAATTTTATATTTTTTCTTTCTTAGCACAAACAATATCCCTAAACTACACATTCCCTTCTTTCTTCCTATACTCAACTCTCTCTTCGTCCGTTCTCAAGGGGCATCTCTTCCTCCATTTTCAAGGGCATCTCTTCTCTTTTCTAAGGCTTTTTCTCTTCCATTAATCATTAGAGGTGACTTTCATTTTCATTTCTTCACTTCACCATTTGCACGGAAGGGCTTCTCTTCTTCTTCATTTTCATTTCTTCACTCCACCACTTGCATTGAAATGGGTCATTGCATGCATGGGTTTGCATCAAACATTATGAAAGAGTACTCATGTAGTTTATAGCGATTTATTCTAATTTTTATGCCATTTCTGGTTTTTTTTAGCATAATCGTACTGTAAGGCTGAACACTACACGATTCTACAAAAAAAAAAAAAAAAAAAGGAGAATAAGTGTTCATCTCCTTCTCTATTGCACTATTCGTTTAGAAAGCACTAGAAAATAAGGTGTTTGAGCATGAATGGGGAAGAGAAGATACCAAGGAAGAAAAGAAGAACATGAGTGTAATGAAGGAGATTAGTTGTACAATGCTAAGTAGGAAAAGAAGAAGGGATGAGTGAAGAAATATTAGGAAGAGATGGAGGAAAAAGAGATGATCGAGTCGAGTGAAGAAAGGAGGAAGATGGGTAAGTGATGGAGGAAGAAGAGTTGAGTGAGGAAGAGAGGAAAATGGGTTGTCTGTGAAAAGGAAGAAACTATTGCATTTTGGAGGGAAAAGGGCATTTTGGTCAATAGACATAGGGTTAATATTGGATTTAAAATTTTCATCAAAATGCTATGTTAAGAGAGATGTTTTTTATGTTCGAATAGCAGCTCCTGGGTTTAGGATATGCAGCACCAATTCTCATTTGGGTCAGGTTTGATATGGATAAGCTCACACCCCTTTGATGTGGAAAAGTTATCAAATACTTCAGGAAAATTTTCTTAAGTATCTTATAAATGAATCTCATTAACAAAATGTGGGTTCACACAAACTACAAATAATAACAAAAAACTAAACAAAAATGTGTAATATAAATGTAAATAGATTCTACACGTTGGTGTTAAGTAGTTAGTTTGCTGCACCTTTAATACCTAGACATTTTAGGGGTATTAGTTAGGAACTTGAGATGATATCAAAGCCAACACATCAAAGGTTTGATTCTGCACAAGGCAAAAAAAGACCCATGCCAGATTTTGTGTGTGGGTGTATGGGCACAGGGCCAAGAAGCTCGATGCCATGTCATGTGCGGGCGCATGTGCACAAAGTCTATTAAGGAGTTAGTTTACCACACCTTTAGTGCCTGTTTCTTTTGTAGAATTCGGTGTTAGAGATTTTTGGAAATGATGTGATGGCTTATCTCCTAAAATTTGTAAATATCATATTTCTCTCTAAAAATTTAGAAATACTGCCCACTTAAAAGGTCTCAAATGCCCCATGAGAATTTCAGAATTCCAATGAGTTTGCTTTTTAGTGGAATTCTTAGATGCGAAGTCCAAAGGAGAGTTTTGAAATTTCATTATATTGGGGCATTTACAAATTCTGGAGATAGGAATTCTTTGAATTCCAGCAAAGAAACAAGCCCTTAATGCCTAAGCATTTCGAGTGTATTGGTTAGCAACTTAAGAGTTGGGAAAATCAAAACCCGAAGCCCAACTTTGGTGGAAGGATAAGCTCAAGCCTTCCTTGAGCCAATCAAAATTACTACTAAACCGACCCAATATGAGGATTGAACCCTACCATTGCTAGACCTATGTACTCTATATCTATTATTTTTATCTTTTTTTTTTTTTTTTTTTTTTTTTTTTTGCTGGTTGGCCTAGTGACCATAAGGTAGGAAAGGGGTCTCACCAGATTTCGAAATCTAGTGAGTGCTACAGGAGTGGGCACCTTATCCACAAGGCCAACCCTTTATTCCCTACTTTATATCCATCTATTAATGCTAATGTTTGGTGGAAGGATATGTAAACCCATGCCTGCCCTAAACCAATCAAAATCACTACCAAACCCACCCCAATAGGATTGAACCCCATCATGGCAAGACCTACATACTGTATATCTGTTAATGTCGGTCAAGGCACGAGCATGTATAAATCCAATCTAGTCTTGACACAAACTCGACCCATTTTCATCCCTAGGATATCAGATCAGTTTTCAACCCATTTGCAGAAGATTAAGATCAATGAGCAGGAAGACAAACTCTCAGCGGAGGTTACTAAGCATCAAAACTATAGAACATGTCGGTGTCAAAAATATTTAAAGAAGACGAGACAAGAAATATTTGTCAATTCTTTCTTAATCTAAAGCAAGACTTTCACTAATCACTATAATGCTTTTCCACTACAAATTCATGTTTGTTTTAAACTGATAGCAGAGAAGAGAAGACAGTTCTCCTAAATTTCCTCAGTTTGTGTAACCTTGGGTGCAGGAACTTTAAGCGCCATAACCATAAGTAAGATTGTGGGCCTATTAAGTAGATTTATTTCCTTGTCTATATGAACCACAGATATTGCCTTGTGTTTTTTTTCCGCCATCTTTTCCTTTTTCACGTGCTTTAAGAAATATTCTGGTGTTCATGAACTTGAAGACTCGGATGTTTTGTTGGGAGCTCAAATGCAAAACAGAGAAGTCTCTGAGCTCAATGATTATTGATGTGTTGATGATGTATTTAAGACTTTGTTTTATCACCAGGTTTTACTCTTATGAGAATCATGACTGCTGTGAGATTGATGACTTGTAAAACATATAATTTGGTTCTTTTGTTCTTCATATTTTAATGCCATGTTTTAGAGGTGATCAATTTAATGGTAAGCACAATTCTTATTGATTTCTTAATGGTAAAACAGGGTGGACGGTGATTTTGATCAGTCTCGATATCAGAGGTAAGCTCACTGCTGTTGGACTCAATGAGAGAAAGAGAGAGAGAGAGAGAGAGAGAGAGAGAGAGCAGAAAAGAAAAAAACCCGGACTCAACAGAACTAGTGAATTTGAAGTGTCTTGTCTGTCACCTACGGTATCTTCTGGTTGGTTTTTCTTCGGTGTTCATTCAATTTTCCTCTTTCTTTTGTCCATTTTCAGTTCCTAGTTCTGCAAGTATTAGATGGCAGGAAAGGATGAGTGCTTTGCGATTGGAATCGATCTGGGTACTACTTATTCCTGTGTTGCTGCTTGGAAAAATGATCAGATAGAGATTATTGCAAACGATCAAGGAAACCGCACAACGCCTTCATGTGTAGCCTTCACTGACACAGTGCGTTATGTTGGAGATGCTGCAAAAAATCAAGCAACCATGAATCCGACCAACACCATCTTTGGTAAATTTCCAACATTTTTGAGCTTCTGTTAGGCATCAAGGCTTGTTTCTATGATATCTGGGCTGTTATCACTAGCGGATATTTCAATTTTTATCTAAGATTTTTTTAATTTCTCCTAGATCTGGTAAAAGGATACCAAAACACGTCTATTAAATGATGATTTTTTTTTTCTTTTCTTCGGTCACTTATAGTGAACCAAATTGATTAGTTTCTTAAAATCCTGTTTTGATGCCCAAGTTTATACTATAGCAACCATCCACCAAGGGTGGATGCGGGCTATAAGTGAACAAGAACATAGATTTTACCACTACTGCATTCACAACTCCTATACAAGAATCAGGGAGCCAAGTAACATGGTCCACTCTGCTCGAGTACTTGCTTAAACTTGTCCCGACCCATTTCATGCACCAAACCAATGACTTACAGAGCTGAGTCTACTAGGGCGAGTCAAAATGAGTTTTTAAACAATAATTGTAATTCTTCTTTCTACCCAAAAGAAAAAAAAAAAGGGATAATCCTAGTACAAGGGATTAGACTTCATCATCTTAATCCTTAAAATTTTTGTCTATGATCATTGTATCCATTTATAGACGTAAATATTTAATTTCTTAACTCAATTAAATATTATTAAATACTAAATATTTGGGGTCGGGTTCTTACATAGATCTCCATAGTTTTCAAACTTGACCATCCATCTATGGGGCACAACTTTCACCTTCGAATGAATAAATTATATCAAGTAACCCTATCCATTAGCTTCCTAACATACTATAAATATACAGAACAATCCAGTGGCAAACAAAACAAAGAGTATAGTTGCATTGGCAAAGTATCAAAAGGAGAAAAGAAGAGAGAATTCAAACACCGTTACTTGATTTTTCTATGTTTTGTATATAGGTATTTGTGCACAGTTTGGCTATAAGAATGCTCTCTCAGGCACTGGAATTAGGCCTTTTCAAAACATCCAAAAGAAAAGGAAAAAGGGAGATGAAGAGGGATTTTCTCATAATCTTCCTGAAATCCATACTAAACTGTTCTGTTAATTGTGTATACATAAGAATGTATCAAACATTTACAATACTATTCTGCCAAGGCTTAAGACTATACCTTTACCCTAAATGTCATGGATGTTATCAAGCAAACAGTAGTTTCAGAGGGAGAAATAAAAAAGCAGGATTCATCATAAACAACTCAATGATTTGGACCATATGATAATAGGACACCAAATGAGAAACTACCCAAAAGGTTCAGGAGACCTTTTTCTTTAACATCAACTAGAACTATCCTCTTCTGAAAAACTAATCATTGTGATTTTTTTTCGAATCAATAGTTTGATCGAATATCTAGCTGCTTGCCAAGCTGACTCTGTTTGTTTATCCATTGCCATATTTGGTTTCAGATGCTAAGCGGTTGATGGGTAGAAAATTTAGTGATGAATCTGTCAAAAATGACATAAAACTTTGGCCATTTAAGGTTATTGCTGGCCCCAGGGACAAGCCTATGATCATTGTGGAGTACAAGGGTGAGGAGAAGCAATTTGGAGCGGAGGAGATCTCCTCCATGGTCCTTACCAAGATGCGTGGAATTGCTGAGGATTACCTTGGCTCTGTTGTCAAGGATGCTGTCATCACTGTTCCAGCCTACTTCAACGACTCACAGCGCCAAGCTACCAAAGATGCTGGCCTTGTTGCCGGCCTCAACGTCAAGAACATCATTAGTGAGCCCACTGCTGCAGCCATTGCCTATGGTCTAAACAACAAGATTGGCAAGAATGGAAAGAAGAATGTGCTCATATTTGACCTTGGTGGCGGAACTTTTGACGTATCCATCCTCACCATTGAAAATGGTAGCTTCAAAGTAAAGGCTACTGTGGGGGACACCCACCTTGGAGGAGAGGATTTCGACAATCGTATGGTAGACCGCTTGATTCGAGAATTTAAGCGGAAGCACAAGAGGGATATAAGTGGAGAACCAAGAGCCATCCGTAGGTTAAGGACATCATGTGAGAGGGCGAAGAGGGCCCTCTCGTCCATGACCCAGACCACCATCGAAATTGAGTGCTTGTACGATGGAGTAGACTTTGACACCATTGTCACACGTGCTTGGTTCGATGACTTGAACATGGATCTCTTCAGGAAGTGCATGGATCTTGTTTCCAACAGTCTTACTGATGCCAAGATGGATAAGTGTTCCATCCATGACGTCGTTCTCGTAGGAGGGTCTAGCAGGATCCCCAAGATTCAATATCTATTAGAAGACTTCTTCAATGGTAAGGAGCTCTGCAAAAGCATCAACCCCGACGAGGCTGTGGCCTATGGCGCTGCAGTTCAGGCAGCCAAATTATGTGGCATAGGCAATGAGAAGGTGAAGGAGCTGCTCCTATTGGATGTCACCCCTCTTTCACTCGGGATAGAGGTTGATGGAGAGTTGATGAGTGTTGTGATACCAAGGAACACACCTATTCCTTCCATAAAGAAGAGGACTTACATCACCACAAACAACCATGGAAGTGAACCATTCTACATCTACCAGGGCGAAAGAGCAAGGTCCACAGATAACAACCTGTTGGGCAACTTCTTGGTATCCAGTACCCCTCCAGTCCCAAGAGGCACTCCAGTAACAGTCTCCTTTCGAATTGATGCAAATGGTATCTTGACTGTCTCCGCAAAGATGGAATCGGGTCAAAAAAATCAAATTTCAATAAGCACCAACAAGCATAGTCTAAGCACGAATGAAATTGAAAGAATGATCCAGGATGCAGAGAAGTACAAGTTGGAGGATCAGGAGTACAGAAAGAAAGTAGAAGCAAAGAACTATTTGGAGAACCTACTCTACAAATTAAAGAATGCCATCAAGACCGCATCTACGCTAGCTGCTGCAGACAAGGAGAAGATTGAGGACGCCATAGAGGAGGCCATAGACTGGCTGCAAACTGAAGAGGTGGTAGAAACAGAGTTCGGTTATGATGAGTGTTTCCAACACATACTCGTTCTTAATGAGGCGTTGGAGATGGTTCATGGTACACATAGAAACCATGGTGTCGGCCAATCAAGTGAGACATTAACGTACATCAGAAAAGAGAAATCTAGAATGTTCCTTAGTGGTAACAAGATAATGGAGGCCTCTGTCACTGTTTCTAATTTTATCATGATGACTACTGGTGTTAATATTCCTTTCCTTGATGAGAGCCTGTTAAATATCCTGTTCCATTAATGATGCATTCGAGAAGAATGCCTTGGTTGTGTGCCTTTTGCTGTACAGAGCTTTTTTTGAGAAGGGGTCGATCAGACTTCTTGTTTCAAAGTAATTGTTGTGCTTTAAGTTTCCATACTGACACATCTACAGCGGATTAATAATGATTTGCGATTGCAAGTGGGTGGATATATATCACTTTGGGTGTAATAGTAATGAGTTGAGAAAAATAAATCATGTAATGAGGCTTCAAATAATTATAAATTGAATATTAACCCCTGGTTACAATGTCAGTGATGTTTTGCAGCATGTCTGGATATTTATGTAATCTGTTCATTCCAATTCAATAACGGCACCATTTTTGTTTTGTTGGCTTTCTTTGACTATTCTAGTAGTAATTGACCTTTCATAAAATGCAAACAAATATGCCAAACCAACACATAGTACAGTAGTAAGGAATGAGGTGCAGGACATGAGTCTGAGGGTCAGCTCACATTGCTGTTATTTTTAAATAAGGAAAAAATTGATAAGATGTTGGAAATCGTGTGTGACCCACATGGCAGAGGTCCTACGTCAGATCAATTAGGGCGTAGGCCAACAAAGATTACACTCCCACTTAGTATAAGGCTTTAACTATCCCGACGCATAAGACTCGCAATAGGATTAGTGGCTGTGGGTTTCTCGGCGAGGAAGTCTCGAATAATGTAACTCTTTGGAACTTATCAATACAAGCATAATGAAACTCTATGAATGGATCCTCTCAAACAGAGGCGAAGAGATCAGCGAAGCTTCCCAATCACCAGAACGCACGTAGATTTTCGGCAGCTTCCCGAAGTCCCACATCAAGATCCATAAGAAGGATAAATAAAATAAAACCTGAACCTTGTGATGTGTAGTGCTTTTGGTCATAAAATCAAAATTAAGATTAAAAACACACACTGAGGCTTGACTAATGTGAATTGTATTGCTCAAACATTGTCATAGCTTCCCATCACTCAGTGCATGGCTAGCGTTAATGTGATGCAGGCAGTGGACGCAGGCCTCAACATCATTCAAGAAAAAGTAAAAAAAAGCCAAGCATACACTACAAAACCAAATACGTTATAAGATACCCAAGCCCAATTTTTGTCACTTTAGGTGCCCATTTGGCAAGTCTATTCTCAGGCTCTTATCATCTTAAAACTATTTGAAAACAGAAATAGACCATTTGGTAACCATGTAGGAACCCTCCATTTCAAACCTAATAAAGAGCTTAGAAGCCTATTTCAGAAAGCCAGAAAATCTAGCAGAATTGAAACAAAGGATATGCTCGAAGTGTGCATCTACAGTGTTTTGGACAGTGATGGAAGCACCACTGTTCTTTCCTCCTTTTTCTTTTAAATGCCAGGGCCATACATGATGATCTGAACAGTTGGAAGTACTAAGAACAACATAAAGGGCTATGTGCTCAAATTTTAGCCATTGATCTATCATGGATATGGAGTTATTTGTAAATAGAACTCGGAACAGTGGATCTAAATTTATGGACTGCTAAGGCCCCATAATCACAGTTCGAACTATTGATCCTCTTTGGAAGACTATAAATGGTTATAAATCAAAATTTCAGCCCCTGATTTGGTCCTGATCTCAAGCAAAATATGAAAATCTGGGAACCATTGGATAGCCCAAGTTAGAAACAACAAGTGTAACAGGATTGTGAACCTGTCCGTTTCTTCTTTTTCTTTTAATTTCATTCCGTTAAACAATCATCTGAACAATTGGAAAAATTCTTAAACACAAACACAGCCACGGCCTTAAATTTGAGCCATTTATATGTCTCGAATCTCAAGATATTTGTGAGAAACTCAGACTTTTATAGAATTTTAGAGTTATGTGGGCCCAAAAAACACGATCCAAACCACTGACCCTCTTTTGAATACTGAAAAAGATTAGGGCGCAAAATTTCGGTACCTCATTTGGTCCAGATCTCGAGCAATTAATGAAAAATCGTGAACCGTTGGATTCTTAAACATCTATATCAAATATATATATATATATATATTATACTGAAATATCTATTTGTAAAAATATCTATTTCAAACAGCTCCATTCAAAACATATATACTGATTGACTGATATGCTCTACACAGATAAAGATAGGTCAAAAAAGCACACAGTTATTTTCCAAACAACCGGTATATATTATTTACAAGGTTGAAATTTGAATAGAGTTTTTCAGGAGCTCACCAGTACCTCTTCTCGTCATTGTAGTGTCATGGAATTCTCCCCATGCTGAGTGAATCCACTGTCAAAAACCCTAATGTGGGTGAGTATGCAAGGTCACACCACTTTGTTCTTGGATTCTAGAGCAGTGACAACGAATTTATCTTCTCCCCAGCCCACCCAATTTTTCTTGGAGTTACAAGAATCCCCATCTTCTCTCCTGTCCTTCTCCATCCCCATCCTCAAATACAAATAATATCCATAGAGGCAAATCATCACACACCTGGGCTGCGGTCTTCAACCTCGCGCCCTAATACATCCTTACCTACTCTCCTGCACTTCACAGTTTCCAAACTACTGATTTTTTACAGTCGCAGAAACACAAGCAACAAACCGAAACAAGACAATCATTCATGCGTTCAATGGACATTAGACCTCACTCTTATCGATATGAAATCTCTTGTTCCATGCGTTCAACGGATAGTAGACCTCACTCTTTAACGGATAGTAGACCTCACTCTTACTGTTACGAAATTTTAAGATCCGCAAATGGCATGGGATTCATCTTCAAGTCCATATTATCTCTAAGTTGGCCCTACGGTGGAGTCCCAGGCGGTGTTCTTAACATGGGATTTTTTTTTCTCCTAACATGGAGCTAATTATATTTTCATCATGAGCGCAATCAAAAGATGGGACCCACATATGTTATGAAATTCTAAAGAATGTTATTGGAGGTGCACTTGACATTTATTTTTTAACAATTTAGATTACCATTTTGTAGGCCAAATGATAGATTTTGACAGACCGGTCGACCTAAAAGAGCTATAATAGAGAACCGGACTTGTCCACCCTCATCATCTCCTCTTCCCTCTTATTCTCACTAATCCCATCTATGTGGACCCCACGTGCCCATAACAAAACCACAAGCCCACCTCCCTTTTTCACAACAGATCCCAAATCCTTCATTTTCTCCCTTTCCTTCTCCTTTTTATTCTTCCTCTCTCTCTTCTCTTGGTCTACAGTCTCCCCTTTTCTTCACTTCTTTTTCATTTTTTCTTCTTTGTTCTCTTTCTCCCCACTTCGCGTTCTCTCTCTCTCTCTCTCTCTCTCTCCACTTTAAAGGTGGGGTGGAATCCATTTTGGCTCTCTCTCTCTCTCTCTCTCTCCACTTTAAAGGTGGGGTGGAATCCATTTTGGGGTGAGCCGTTACGCCAATTGCTGATCATAGAGTTCCTCAAATCCAATGGGTGCGAGTTCCTCAAATCCAATGGGTGCGACAGCACCCACATGTCATAATGTCCCTAATATACAGCAATCCCTTGCGGAAAAGATAGGAAAACTAATTTGTCGCACCCACATGTCATAATGTCCCTAACATACAGCAATCCTATGTGTAAAAGATAGGAAAACTAATTGTTTTCCTAATGCAGGGATTTAAAATCTGACTTCCTCATCATAAATTTATTTATACGAACTATGCATTTCCTCTTTCACAAAACTGCAACCAGTCCTTTAATGAACGTCCTTGCAATGCGGAATGTTTCCAATTTTATTGTAATAAAAGTTGATCCCACCATAAAATTATCACATATTGATTATATGCTCAAACCAACTTCTCTTGGAGTAAAAGTTAGTCATTTGTCAAATGCCCAACGACATTCATTTTGAGAATTCAAAACTTCAACACGTAGGCCCTATGAAGAGTTCCAAATCTTCCACTTGGACATGGACATCCTCTAACTGATGCAACCCTTGTCAAGGCAAATTACCTATTTAACCTGACCCATTGTAATCTCTACTCCTGTGGATTTGTACTCAGAATTTAGAGACCATACCCATACCATCGATCCTGAACTTGGACCCTTCGATCCATATTGGTTCTGGATTGAAGCCCACTTAGGTTGGCTACTACTTTATTCCCTTTAGTTATACTGTTAAGATTCCGTTTTGTTCCATCTAATTAGGTTCTCTCTCTCTCTCCCCCTCTCTCTCGTAAGTGGAGCTAAAACTTGAGCTTGAGCTAACTTAACCACTTCATGAGCAGATCCCAAGCCAACCCGAGCATGGCCTTGCTCAAGCACAGGTCACTTTCTAAACAAGCGGGTAAAACAGGCTCAGCTTGAACTTAAAACTTTTCACAAAATCAGTGTTGAGTCGAGCCAGCTGAGCTGAAAAGTCTCACATTGGCAAGCTTTCGTCATCCCCAATTCAAATAATTTTAAGTTTGGAAACGACACATGGGACAAAATTAGGAAAGCATCAGGTGAAAGCAACACAAACAAGCAATGCTAACATTTCTGACCCATACATATCTCTGTTCACATTGAATACAAGCTAACACCAAAAGAGTTAATTTTGCTTATGCAATGTTACAAAAACCCGACCGGTGACCAGTCATCTAACCATTGATGATTGAAGGCCAAGGTTTGGTCGAACCATATAGTGCAGTGCATCTTGTTTTTGGTAATAAAAACCTTTAGATCAAACTCTATCCAAAGGTGGGAACACATAGTTGTCTTTGTAGATAAGGCATCCATTTCCATTGAACCTGGTGGGGGCCCTTTCCACCCAAATCTTAGCCACTGGGCCAATTAAAAAAAAAAAAAAAAAAGAAAAACTCCATCCAAATGTAAGGGCACGGGTGGCTCGACCATTGGGCCAGAAAAGCCTTTGCTTTAGGCCTCCAAAAAATAAGGCATCCAAAAAAGCAAATTCCATGTTTTTTTTTTCAATCCAAAAAAAATTAGGCCTCCAAAAAATAATTGTAGCAACTTAAGGCCGTATAAAAGTAATTAAAGCAACTACCATATTTTTACATTTGAGCAAAAATAAGTGTTATCTTTTCATATTTCAAAAAAAGAATTAAAGACCATTTTCATACTGAAAAAATGTTGCCATTAAAAAAAACCATAAAATCACAACAAGAAAGAAATCATTTTATGTTTTGAAAATCCTTCAATTTGCACATTTTTTCCTCCATATCTATGCTGCTTAAAATCCATAGAAGACAACTTCAAATATAATATATATTTTTTCATATTGAATAAGCTGCATTCACATCAAAAGTTACCCACATCTATAATCTTTGTGGCCAACACTGATAAATCACTAAATTAGCTTTTATGGTTCTATGCTTTTGAAAAAGAAATTAATTATAAGCTCATATTAAATGTTTATATAGTTAGTTTTTGTTATATTTGTAAATATTATTAGTTATAATTTATAAATATTAAATATGTCTCCTAGAAAAAATATTAACAATACATGTAACTGTTATTTTTATAGAAAAAAATTTTTCAAAATTAAAATTGATAAAATCCTAATTTAGATCAACAATGTTATAAAAAAGATCAAGTAGATTAGTCATATTATTAATTGAAAAAGATACGTTAGCAAAATTTGAATTTAAAAACTTAAATAGTAATATTGCATTACAAAAAAAGAAAAAAATAATAAATTTTAAATAAAATATTATAAAAATATTAAAAATAAAAAATACCCAATTTAGGATTGTCGCTTTAGGCTTCAAATTTTCTTGAGCCGACCATGTGTAAGAGCACTCAAATATTACACTTACTAAGTGGAAGCCAATGTGCCACCAGCAATCCCACATTTATTAAGTACTTGTACTTCTCAGCCCTCCTCCTCGATTCGAAGTGCTATTTGGTATTTTTTTTTAAAACTAAATCATTCATGAGTAATTTATTACTCTAAGAAGAGAATACTTGCACAATCAGAAAAAATTACTTTGATCAAAATGACAATGATAAAAATATTAAGTGGGTTTATCTTTGTTCCCTGCCTGAAGATTCATGGAACAGTTTGGATTTCCTAAAGTGCACCCTGCAGTGGAGATATTTTACAAACACACCATCCCTTTGCAGTGTATCCATTCGCTGAATTTTTTTCTCAGCACTTATCCCAAAAGAAGACTAGCCATCCGTTGGATGCTGCTGTTTCTCTTTTGATTTTCTTTATTGGTCCTCCCGCTGGCTCGGATGTCTTCCAACAGTTTAAGCAAAGCCCAAACTGTGGTGCTTTCCATGTGAACGCTATGCTTGCAAGGATCTTTGGAAGCATTTTTGCAGTTGTCTAGTTGGGATCCTGCCTGGAGAGTCTGTCAAATTGCAAGTTGCTAGGGTCCAATTTTTAATTTGGAGAGGTTAAGGTGATGTGCCCATAACTGATTTTTTAATACTATAATCATAAATATTTTATATAATATTCATATTTGTATAGGTAAATTCTCAAAATCGCCCTCTGCTATATAAGTTTTCATCTACGTCCCTTTCTACCATATAAATGCAGTCGTCTATGTTTTTTGCGTTAACCCATCGACTCAGACAAAACTTGGTAGCATCGGAATCCTTGAAGCTGAATTCTGAGGCCACTGACCAACCAGATGCAAGAGAGCTTCAAGGTCTAGCTGTCTACGACAACAACAATAGCAATGAGAAATACTGATAGTAAATATCCAATGGACTTAGTTTTTATGGCAAAAAAAAAGGTTGCACTTGACAAAGTGGAGCGAGGTGATAAAACCAAAATAGAGTGGGGGATTGGATCTTGGTGTTGTGCGCGCGTGTGTAAGTAACTAAGATCAACAATCAACCACACAAGAAGACAAGATATTTACGTGATTCAGCAAAAATGCCCACATCCACAGGAAATCAATTTCCATTAGGTTCTCCTCTAATCTGTGAAACCACAGCCTTGGAATCTCAGCTCTATCCAGAGTTACAGATTACTTCATCTATATAATCATCACTTCCTTATCCCCTAAGAACTCTATCTTAGAAAAAAGGAAAGTCCTAATCATATTAGAAAACTACTATTTTAACAAATAGAAAATTCTTAATATAATTAGAGAAACCACCTAAGATACTGAATCCAATTGGTTTGGACCCACTTGGCAACAATCTCTCCCTCTAGACCATGGGGAAGATGCTTTGAACCCCTTACTGGGAGTTTAGCTCTGCCAACTCTGAACACAGTGCTCCAGTTTTCCCTTAGACACAACCGTTGTCATCATGTCTGAAGGATTTTTGTCCAAGTGAATCTTTTCCAGCTTTATGAAATTCTTTTCAATCATCTCATGAATCCAATGGTAGTTGGTATCAACGTGCTTAATGCGACCATGATATGCAGTATTCTCACCGAAATCCATAGCACTCTGACTATCACAGTAGACTACATATTTTTCTTGTTTCAAACCTAATTGTTGAAAGAATCTCTTCAACCAAAGCATCTCTCTCTCTGCTTCATTAGCAGCAATGTTTTCTGGTGTTGTAGACTGTGCTGTACACTTCTGCAACTTCGATTGCCAGGAAATAGCTCTCCCTATGAAAGTAAACAAATAACCAGAAGTCGACAGCCGACGATCAAGATCGCCTGCAAAATCAGCATCAGTTTAACCTTCCACCACTGGTTTTGAGCCTCCGAAACACAAGCACACCTTGGAAGTACCTCTCAAATACCTAAAAATCCACTTCACTGCTTCCTAATGCGCTTTTTCAGGGTTAGAGAGAAATCTACTCACTAAACTATAGCATGAGGAATATCTGGCCGTGTACAAACTATGGCATACATGAGACTCCCCACAGAAGAGGAGTAAGGAACACATGCCATTCGTTTCTTTTCATCATCTGTAGTAGCACACAAGCACTTGCTTAATTTGAAGTGACTAGCTAGAGGCATACTAACTGGCTTAGCATTTTTCATGTTGAATTGTTCGAGTACTCGTTCAACATATTTCTCCTGTGACAACCACAACTGCTTGGAACTCATGTCACGACGTATTTGCATGCCTAATATTGTTCGTGCTGGACCAAAGTCTTTCATATCAAATGACTTTGACATCTCCTTTTTTAACTTGCCAATCAACTTGCTATCCTATCCAACTATCAGCATATCATCTACATATAAAAGAAGGATGATGAACCTGCCATCGATAAATCGATGAATATAGACACAATGATCTACAGCTATCTTTCGATACCCATGACTCAACATGAATGAATCAAACTTCTTGTACCACTGTCTCGGTGCTTGCTTCAGCCTGTATAAACTCTTCTTCAACTTGCAAACCATCTGTTCTTTTCCCTCTACCTCAAACCCCTCTGGCTGAGTCATGTAGATCTCTTCTTTCAAATCACCGTGAAGAAACGCAGTCTTCACGTCCATCTGTTCAAGTTCAAAGTCCATGTTAGCGGCTAGACCCAAGACGACTCTGACATAAGTCATTTTCACAATAGGAGAGAAAACATCATTGAAGTCGATGCCTTTCGTCTGTGTGAAGCCTTTTACTACTAACCGTGCTTTGTGCTTCACTAGTTTTCCATTCTCATCCTTTTTCAACTTGAACACCTATTTGTTTTTTTAGAACATTCCTATCTTTAGGAAGTTGTACCAACTCATATATCTTGTTCTTCTTTAAAGAACTCATCTCATCCTGCATAGCCTTCATCCACTCATTTTTATCAGCATGAGTCATTGTTTCTCGTAAGCTCTCTGGCTCCCCCTCATCAATAAGCAAAACATATTCAGATGCAGGATACTTAGTTGATGGTTGACGCTCTCATGTAAACCTCCTAACTTAAGGTACCATGGTTTTCAACAGAGGAGACTGCAGCTCCCCTTGTTCAACACCCTCATCATTTGGCAACCCATGTGCCTCATCACGATTTGAATCATTTTGTCTACCTTCTCCGCCTATAGTCTGCACCGGAGAAAGAGTTGGTGTAAGATCAACCACTCCATCAACTATCTTAAAAGACTTATCAATCTTCTCAATATCTCTAAAGAACTGGTCTTCGTGGAAAACCACATCCCTACTTCTGATAATTTTCCTCTTTTCTAGATCCCATAACTTGTAGCCAAACTCATCTCCACCATAGCCAAGAAAGATGCAACTCACTACCTTATCATCCAACTTGGAACGCTGCTTCTTTGATGCATGTACAAATGCCTTACATCCAAACGCCTTCAAGTGTGAATATGAAGCATTTTACCTATCCATCTTCTTTCTGGAAGATCATAATTCAAAGGAACTCAGAAAGATCTGTTAATCAGATAAACGGCAGTCAGAACGGCTTCACCGGAGAATGACTTAGGCAACCGTGCTAATCTCATCATGCATTTCATCTTCTCAAGAATAGTGCGGTTCATTCTCTCTACGACACCATTGTGTTGTGGAGTACCAGGAACTATCTTTTCATGTCGAATGCCATGCTTCAAGCAATAGCTTCTGAATTGGTTGGATGTGTACTCACCCCCATTATCTGTGTGGAGACACTTCAAGAGTTTACCTGTTTCTCTTTCAACATTGACATGAAACTGTTGAAAAATATGAAACACTTGATCATTTGATTTCAACTGCTAAACCCAGACTTTCCTAGATGCATCATCGATGAACATAACAAATAACTTATTGCCACCCAATGATTCTACCTCCATGGGCCACAAACATCAGAATATACCAAATTCAACACATTTGATTTCAATTTTGATGTCGAAGAGAAAACAACCTTATGATGTTTTCCATACAAACAATAATCACAAGGGTTAAGGGATATACCTTTGGAGCAAGGAATTAAACCATTCTTTGCAAATATCTGTAGGCCTTTCTCACTCATACAACCAAGCCTCTTATGCCACAGATTCAAAGAGAAATTGTCTTGAACAGCATTCAACACACTTTTACACAGCTTTACTTGTGTTTTATAAAGCGTATTACCTGCTTTTTCTTTCGCAATAACAAGAGACCCTCTAGTGAGCTTCTATCTGCCATTTCCGAAATAATTCTCATAACTTGCACGATCCAATGCAGTCTCGGAAATCAGATTCAACCACAGATCAGGAGCATGTCATACATCTTTCAGCGTCATTGTGCAACAAATATCGGTTTTAATGCAGACATCACCGATACTAACAATCTCTGAATGACTTGTGTTGCCCATCTTCACAGTACCATAGTCACCTGCTTTGTACATTGTGAACATCTCCCTACAAGGAATAGCATGGTAGGATGCTTCTGTGTCAACAATCCATTCAATCTGACCATCTGTAACACTCAAAAACTTATCATCATTGCCGGCAAGCACCACTACTTCCTCTCCCAAAATAGCTGTAGTATTATCACTATCATTCTTCTTCTCATTGTTGGATCCTTTCTATTCTTTCAAGGCAAAATAATTATTCCTGATGTGGCCCATCTTGCTACAGTAAAAGCATTTTACGAACTTTTTCTTGGTTTGTGATTCACTGCTAAACTTGGCCTGTGATTCACCTCTAGACTTGCCACGACCCCCCTTTGGTCCTCTACTCTTACTCCTCCCCCTGTTCTTAGTAACAAAAGTCTATGCATTATCTGTCCCTGCAGATTCCCTTCTAGTTTCTTCATTTTGTAGACTACTGGTAACCTGACTCATGGACAACACACCAACTGAAGTAGAGTTACTCACGGAAACAACTAATGTCTCCCATGTATCCGGCAAAGAACTTAGAAGTAACAAATCTTGCATCTTATCATCGAGGACCATCTTCATAATGGCTAACTGATTTACCACACTTTAGAATTAATTGATGTGATCTTCGATCTGACAACCATCCTTGAATTTCATGTTCACAAGCTTTATGATCAAAAAGGTTTTGTTCACTGTAGTCTTTTTATCATACTTTGCTTTTAACTTTTTCCAAAGGGTATTCACATTGGTTTCATTAGACACATAATAAAATATACTGTTATCAACCCACTGTCTGATATGACTAATCACTTTTCTATGCAACTTGTTCCATTTAGCATCTTGCATATCTTTTGGTTAGGCACTATCCCCCTCAACGGGATCATAAAGGTCTTTACAATAAAAAATATCCTCCATCTTTGGTTTCCAGATCAACCAATTGAAATGGTTGAGCTTAACCATGGTAGTATTGATAATGTTGTTCTCCATCTTAATTAAATTAAGCAATAAGAAAAACAAACAACTAACACTAACCTCAACTCCTATACCAAACTGTAGATCTCGTCAATATGAGCACGCTAGAAGAAACGGAACTGAAATCCGACCCCAAATGGCTCTGATATCGCAAAAATGGTTTTCTGCACTCCAATTTGGTCAATCTCTTTATTGACCTTCAAACAGCCAATCTTCTTCCACAAACTCGGTTCTTCAAGACATCTTCTTCACGACGTCTCTGTTCTGTAACCCGGTTGCAGACAGAAGAGGGTGTAGGCTGCTATCTGCTTCGGCTCTGGCTGACTAGTCCGGCGACCAGTGGCAGCTTGCAGAAACGGCAATGGTGACGGCAACCAGCGGCAGGCTCGCGATGACGGCGACAGATTTCGGCAACTGTAGAAAACGAAAAAGGGCAGTGATTGGCCTTTTCTTCTCCGGTCTTCTTCCTCAGAAATCCGGCAGCCAGTAACCCCTTGATCTTCTCCGATGAAGATATCAAGCAACACCCAGAGAACCCACTCTTTTTTTTTGCTGATCGTGTGGCCCAAATAGAGATCGCAGCCAATCTCTTGTTTTCACAGAAATCTGGATTTGCAGATGAGATCCGATCCGTCAATCTTCCACGCACAACTTCTAACCCCTAGGAGATCCTAGCCAGGCTCGGATACCACTTGTTGTGCGCGTATGTGCGTAAGCAACCAAGATCAACAATCAACCACATAATAATTGGTAGTTTAGAGAATAAAAATAAGGCTTTATTGGTGAAGTGGAGGTGGAGGTTTGATGAGGAGAAGGAGGCTCTTTGGAGGAAGGTCATTGCTATCAAGTATGGTGAGGACAAATGGGGGTACTGGCCTAATCTTGAATCTAAGTTTCGTAGGTCAGGTTTGTGGGGCACTATTGTTTTGGTTGGGGATGTTTCTTTTATAAGTGGGCAAGTGTTGTCAAAAGGAGTGGGTTTCGTAGTAGGGGATGGAAGAGTATAAGGTTTTGGTTGGATAATTAGGGGGGAATGGGGTGTTTGTGCAATTTATTTCATAGGGTCTTTAGAGTAGTGTCCAATACAGAGTCTACTATCTTTGACTGTTATGACATGAGGGTGGGTTGTACTTTGTGGGGTATCTCCTTTCGGAGAGGTCTTATTCCATCAGAGGAAGTTCAATATGGGGAGTTATTGAGTTTTCTTTCTAATACTTTTCTGTACAGAGACTCTAAGGATTCTCGGATCTAAAAACCATCTATTTCTGAAAAATTCTCAATGAAAGCCTTTTACTTAGCTTTGGACGGGACTCAACTCTATAGAGTTTCTTCTTCCCTCTTTTGGTTAGGGTTGGCTCTTCTTCGAGTAGATGTTTTTTGTTGGTTAGCTTTGGTTAGCTTTGGAAGGAAAGATCTCTACGACGGACAATTTTAAAAGAAGAAGATTAACATCACCCAACATTCCGGACAATTGTGTGATGTGCCAAAAGGAGGAGGAGTCAGTTAATCACTTTTTTCTTCACCGTGACGTTGCTTTTGGTATTTGGAGTCACTTTATTGGTAGGTGTGGTGCCGTTTAGTGCTATCCGAAGAAAATTACGAATGTAACAGAGTCTTAGTTTGGCGCTTCTTTTGTTGGGTGTGGTCGTACTCTTTGGAGGATAACTTCCTTTGCTATACTGTGGTCCATTTGAAGGGAAAGGAAAAACAGAATTTTTAGGACTGCCTTTTCTTCTTGTGCAAAGATGATTGACACAATTTCCTTGAGGGTTGCAAAATGGGCGTTGGTTAAAAAGGAATTCTCCAATTTTTGCCTCAATGACATTCTTATTAACTGTGAATCTTGTTTGGAGTGCCGCCCAATTAAGGTGAGAAAAACTACTTTTTGGTCTCCTCCCCCTTGTGGTGTGTTAAAGTTCAATGTTGATAGAGCAGTTACAAGAAAGTCAGGGAAGGCAAAAATCAGAGGTGTGCTTCGGAATAGTAAGAGCGAGGTCTTATTTATATTTTCCAAGTATGTTAGTGTTTGTGACTTTAATGAAGCGGAGGTCTTAGCTATTCTGGAAGCCCTTCGATGCTTTTGTAGAGAGTTATTCTTTTAATGAAGTTGTTTCGGTGTCTAAGCAGAAGGCTAATCCTTGGTAATTTCAATCCCTCTCTAATGAAATCCAGGTTTTACCTTCCACCATCAATGTGGCCTTCCATCATAAACTCCATGCGGTAAATTATATGGCTAATGCTCTAGCCAAACAAGGGATTGAAAGGCTCTCACCGTACGAGGCTTTTATAAGGTAGTTGTTGTATCACTAGGGTATAATGCTCTTGTACTTCACGTTTTTTAGTTTTTCTCTCTTTGTATTCTCTGTTCTATCTCCCATTCCTTGTATTTTCTTTTCTCAATGAATGAATTGTTCTCCGTTACCGATAAAAAAAAACATGGCAATGGATGGATCCCAAAGCTCTTCTGTACATGAATCTCATACCGGTAGGGATGAAAACTGGTATGGAAATGCATTTTCATTAACAAGCACGTCGATGTAGACACAATGTACAAGTTGGGACAACCAAAACACAGAGCCCAACTTTGGTGGAAGCATGTAAACCCACACCTGCCCTGAACCAATCACAATCACTACCAAGCTGGAGACCTATTCACTGTATATCTGTTAATATCGGGGCCAGGCTACAAACATGTATAGTCCAGTCTAGACCTGACCCAAACCCGAATCATTTTCATCTGTAGGATTGCACACCAGCTTTCAACCCTTTTACAGGAGCTTATGATTTATGAGCCAGAAAGATACAAACTCTCGGCGGAGGTTACTAGGCATCAAAACTATAGATCCTGTGAGTTGCATACATATTTAAAGAAGACCAACAAGAAATATTAGTTAATTCTTTCTTAATCAGACCAACAAGAAAGACTTTCACTGAGCACTACACAGTGTTTTCCTTATAAATCTATCTGTATTAACATTAAGAGCAGAGGAGACAAAGCTCATAAAATCTTGAGTGAGGGAACTTTGGGACGCATAACCACATGTATGCTTTTGAGACTTTTGAAGTGATTTGATTTTCTTATCTATATCAAACGAAGATTTCATTTTGTGTTTCATCAACTTTTCCTTATTCATATGTTTTAAGTAATATGCTGTTGTTTATGAACTTGAAGCAGCAGACCATATTATTGGTTGGAGCTCAAATACAAAACAAAGGATTCTTTGAGCTTAATATTTATTGATGTATTAAAGACTGTGTTTTATCACTAAATGTTAGCCCTCCAAGAGTTATGACTGCTGTCAGATTGATGACTGGTAAAACATGCGATTTGGTCCTTTCATTTCCCATGTTTTAGCAGGCGATCAATCTGACAAATAATCCTCATTGAAGGGAGATATTTTTCTTAATGGTGAAACAGGGTCAGATGGTGATTTTTATTATTTTGGATACCAAACAGAAGCGCCACTGTTGGAGTATGCCAACGGGCTCGGCAAATTTTCTGCACTGCAAACAAGTGATTTTGAAGTGTCTTGCCTGTGACTAACTGTAGTTTCCGTTTGGTAATTGCTTTTGTGTTCTTCCAATTTTCCTCTTTCTTTTTCCATTTTCAATTCCTAGTTGGGCAAGTACAAGATGGCAGGAAAGGAAGAATGTTTTGCGATCGGAATCGACCTGGGGACAACTTATTCCTGTGTTGCAGCTTGGAAAAATGATCACATAGAGATCATTGCAAATGATCTAGGAAGCCGAACAACACCTTCATGTGTAGCCTTCACTGACACAGTGCGTTATATTGGAGAAGCTGCAAAAAATCAAGCAACCATGAATCCAATCAACACCGTCTTTGGTAAACTTCCAACATTTTGAGCTTCTTTAATTTAGATTTCAAGTCATGTACCTATGATTTAAGACCTTTTATCAATAGCTGATATCGCAATTGTTTTTTGAAGATTCTTTTATTCACTCTATATCTGGTAAAAGGTCACCACAAGATGTCCGTTAAATGATTGATTTCTTAAAAGTCTGTTTTGGTTGGCAAGCTTTTATTATAATAAACCTAAATTTTTTAGGTGCTAGGTGCTTAGGTGCCTAACACCTAGCACCCGAAAAATACTCATAACTAACGTCCATCTATGGTGGATGTGGATTGTGGACAGAGACATCCAGAAGAAAGATTTTACCATCATTGTAGTCACAAATCCGGACTTGGTCTTAAAAGGTCTTAAAAGGTCAGGAGCCATGTATCATGGTCAACTCTGCCTGAGTACTTGCTCAGACTAAGCCCGAATCATTTGACGCACCCGAACCAGTGGCTTACTGAGACGAGTCAACCAGGGAATCAAGTGTACGATCAAGTGCAGTAACTAGGGAAGTCAAAATGAGTTTTTAAACAATGATTGCAATAAAGGGATTGGGCTTCATCTCTCTTCTTCTGCTGTTAATAATTTTGTCCGCGATAATTGCATTCATTAATTGATCTTAATCTTCGAGTAACCACAAAAAATTCTGAATGTACAAAATAACTAATTCTATAAAAATAATTAATTAATTAATCATTCATCTAGTATATCTAACCAGTAACCTACATGTTCAATATCAAATTCATTTTAGAATCTTTGATCAAATAATTATAAAGTTTTAATCTTATAAGAAGTGTTCTCACATACCTACCGTGAGAACTTTTCATGGAGCCCACTTGTAGGTTCCATTTGGAGATGAGACCAGGGGGATAGAAAGATCTACGTGGCATTACCGTAAATATTAAGTTTGGCCCCAATCACATATCCGAAGCCTTTTATCCGTGGCCCACAAATCTAGTTCATTTGAATTAGTACATAGTCGATCCAACAGTCTACTAAATTCGAACTTGACCGAAACTTAAGGTGTATGACTAGTAGAGGGGTCACTATGTATCGCAAGATTTATATTAGATGATAGTTGGGCTCCACTTAAACTTCTTACAAAACAGTGGTGAAATTAATTCTCATAAGATTTTTTTCCAATAATCCAACATGATACCTAAGAAGTGGCATTTGCCTATATTATAATACATTATTGAGGCACACCCCTTTTTTTTCAGACTATATCTAGACCAAGTGAGCAACCTTTTAATTGCATAAACGTAAGATACAGGAGCAAATGGGTATCGTACGGGGTCCATTAGAAATTGGATAGGTAAAGAATAATCTCATTCAATCATGTACCTGCTTTAAAAAATTATGCCTCAGTTCCAAGAAATCACATCTTCTACCAAGACATTTACCGAGCAAGCCAGCAAAAGCCCTTTTGAAGGAAGATATTCCAGAGCATATAGAATTGTTTCTGCTTGGAAACAAAAATAAAGAAATTGTTCACTCACAGTACAAGACGAATCGTTGAGATATGTCCCCGCTTCCAATCATCAAAAATTGTACAATCATGTATGCAGTAGTTAATGATATGTTCCTCTATGGACTCGTGCCACTAAGAATCCACAATGACTTGATTGTTCTGGTCATTTATCAAATTCTAGAAATATATAGAACGATCCAGTGGAAAACAAAACAAAGAGTTTTGGTAGATTATCAAAGTGTTCCAAGCTCCGTTGAAATGAAAAAAGAAAAGTTATACCAACACAGTAACACTACTATTCAACTTTTATATGTTTTGAATATAATTGTATTTGTGAATAACAAGTACAGGTTGACAGTAAGAATGCTCATTAATTAGAATAACCCTCATCTGAAAACCTTCATCGATGTTTTTTTTTTTTCAATCAATAGTTTGATCAAATCTCTGGCTGCTTGCCAATCTAACTCTTAGTTATCCATGCCATATTGTTTTCAGATGCAAAGCGGTTGATCGGTAGAAAATTTAGTGATGAATCTGTCCAAAATGACATAAAACTTTGGCCATTTAAGGTTATTGGTGGCCATAGTGACAAGCCCATGATCGTGGTCGAGTACAAGGGTGAGGAGAAGCAATTTGGGGCGGAGGAGATCTCCTCCATGGTTCTCAGCAAGATGCGTGGAGTTGCTGAGGCTTACCTTGGCTCAGTTGTCAAAAATGCTGTTATCACTGTTCCAGCCTACTTCAATGACTCACAGCGCCAAGCTACCAAAGATGCCGGCCGCATTGCTGGCCTTGACGTCAAGAACATCATTAGCGAGCCTACTGCAGCAGCCATTGCCTATGGCCTAGACAACAAGGTTGGCAAGAATGGAAAGAAGAATGTGCTCATATTTGACCTTGGTGGCGGGACTTTCGATGTCTCCATCCTCACCATTGAAAATGGAAGCTTCAAAGTAAAGGCTACTGCAGGGGACACCCACCTCGGAGGAGAGGATTTTGACAATCGTATGGTGAACGGCTTGATTCGGGAATTCAAGCGGAAGCACAAGAGGGACATCAGCGGAGACCCACGAGCCATTCGAAAGTTGAGGACAGCATGTGAGAGGGCAAAGAGGAGCCTCTCATCCACGGCCCAGACCACCATCGAAGTTGATAGTTTATACGATGGAGTGGACTTTAATTCCAAGGTCACCCGTGCTTGGTTTGATGATTTGAACATGGATCTCTTTAGGAAATGCATGGATCTCGTTTCCAACTGTCTAAGCGATGCCAAGATGGATAGGAGTTCCATCCACGACGTTGTTCTCGTTGGAGGGTCTAGCAGGATCCCCAAGATTCAATATCTGTTAGAAGAATTCTTCAATGGTAAGGAGCTCTGCAAGAGCATCAACCCTGACGAGGCGGTCGCCTATGGCGCTGCAGTTCAGGCTGCAAAATTGGCTGGCATAGGCAATAAGAAGGTGAAGGACATGGTGCTATTGGATGTCACCCCTCTCTCACTCGGAGTGGAGCTCGATGGTGAGTTGATGAGCGTCGTCATACCGAGGAACACACCCATTCCTTCCAAAAAGGAGGAGACTTACTACACCTCCAACGACAATGGAAGCGAGATGGTCTTTGTCTACCAGGGAGAAAGGGCAAGGTCCACAGAAAATAACCTGTTGGGCAACTTCCTACTCTCCAGTAACCCCCCCGTTCCGAGAGGCACTCCGGTTACTGTTTGCTTCCGAATTGACGCAAATGGTATCTTGACTGTCTCCGCAAGGATGAAATCAGGGCAAAAAAACCAAATTACAATACGCAGCAGCGAGCATAGTTTATGCACAGAGGAAATTGAAAGAATGATTCAAGATGCAGAGAAGTACAAGTTGGAGGATCAGGAGTACAAAAAGAAAGTAGAAGCAAAGAATTGCTTGGAGAATCTACTCTACAACTTGAAGAACGCCATCAAGACTGCATCTAAGTTGGCTTCTGTCGACAAGAAGAAGATTGAGGATGCCATAGAGAAGGCCATAGACTGGCTGCAAGATGAAGAAGTGGTGGAAAGAAAGTTTGGTTATGATGAGTGTTATCAACACATTGTTGTTCTCAATGAGGCACTGGAGATGGTTGAAAGCCATGGGAAAGACGAATCGCATGAGGTATCGAAGGACGTCAAGAAAGAGAAATCTAGGAAGTTCCCTAGTGGTAAAAAGATCATGGCAGCTTCAGCTGCTGTTGCTAATTTTATTTTGATCTTAACCGGGGTTAATATCCCTGGCCTTGACGGAAGCCTATCTGATATATTGTTCAACTGATGATAGTTGGGATGAATGTTTTGGTTGACACCCCTTCTGTTGTACAGTGCTTTCCGGAGAAGGGGTCAATTAGACATCTTTTAGGGTGTGTTTGAGCACATTTTGTGTATATACTATTTCCATAGTAAATGCAAATCTTAGAAAAGGAGTTTCGCAGAAATATGAAACCCATGTTTCGTGCAATGATGCAAATGTTGTTAGGTGCGGGTATGGATTTCTTATGGAAAACTAATTTTTTTTATGTGAAAATAAATTAAAAAATGAAATTATAAAGGGATATTAACTTTTTCGTAATAATGGAAGTCCAATAGCCTCCCATAAAAATTTAGTTTTCAATCTTATCAAGAAAAAGTTTGAGTAGCAGTAACAAAGCATAAAAGTGGTTCAAGGGATTGTACTATACCAAACACATTAAAAATGGAATTTCAAAAGAAAACCATTTCCTTTTCCCTAGAAAATAGTTACACAAACATAAGCATTATTGCCAGGAAAGAAAAAGAAGAAGGCATCAGTTTTCTGCACCACAACAAATAAGGTGTTTGGTGTAGATTATTTTCATTCCCCAAATGGCAGAAAAGTAGCCTTTTTTCTTCAAAAAGGATGATCTCCAGCACCAATCTCATAGGTGGGATTTACATTCGGGTCCCCACAAACAAGTCTTAGGAAGCACTTCTTCATTCCATTAAAGTTTCCAAACTGACACATCAATGGTGAAGTTAATCATCATTTGTGTTTTTGAGTATAAGTAGAAGAATTACTGAATAGCAATTGGTGTGTGATAGGATTTCATGGTAGCTTTGTAATTACACTTCTTATCTTGGTTATATTGTAGGGATAGCAATTAGGGTGTGAATGTATCACTTGTCAGCTCTGTAATCACATTTCTTGTATTAGTTAAAGTGCCAAGGCTGTCTTAGAGAGTATCCAAGCCAGAGAGGGGAGATCCAAGTGTAATAAGGTGGGTGTGGTCGCACATGCGAGATTCAAGAAATTTCCTTAAATGAGACCTTGAAATTTTTAATTTTATTATTTAACTTCTTCATATGACCATTGCACCCATCACCCAAACAAAAATCCTGGATCCACCATTGCGCATGATTTCTTGTTTCTATTTCAAAGAGCACACAATCCATGTTTGGTTGCATTTTTGTTACTGTTTTGGCAAATTGGTAGTCTGACGACTTTCCATAATCAAAATAAAGGGGATAGCCAGACTTACTTGGGTGGTACTTTTCACAGACCCTATCTTCATCTTCTCTATTGGTGGATAAGCCTGTTAGTGGAGCACACAATTCATCTTCTTCCCCTGTCCGTTGTCCAAAAGAACAGCAGGCCTGCCGTCTTAAACGACCGTGCTCTCTGCAACTCTTCAAACCGAACCACCTTCATCGCCCACATCAAAAGCCCATCTAAAACCCAATTCTCAGGTCTGGGTTTGCTGTACATTCGAAGCATTGTCTTGTCTTCCATTGGCAATCTACCCTTCATCAAAAGGCCACCCTTTTTCTTCATCAATCCAGACCATCCATATGCGTGGCCCACAAGTGGTGTCAATATGATTTGATTAATACCGGACGGAAATCTCCATTGTACCATTCTTAAAAAAAAAAAAACCTACAATTGAAAACAGACAGGAATGCATTGAACGGATTTCATAGGAACAGACGTGTAAAATAACAACAGCTTGCAAAAAGTCCAGCCTCTTGAGTCAAAGGGCGGACTATTGGACTTTTAGATGATTTGTTTTGTGTGTTGTTTGCAACGTCGAAATATCTTGTAGCAAGCTTTCAACGCAACAACTGCAAGTATTATTCTAGAAACGGCACGCAACTGGAGCCTGGAGTGGAGGGACCAATGTGCGTGTCTCGTGTTAGCATGTACTGGGGACAACATGTAATGATTAATACATCATTAATCAATTAATCAAATATGATTGGAATCGTCAAAGAGGGCGAAGCATCACTTCATTTTTCATAATAAATCGATTGACAGCGGTGATGATGATCGTGGACTCTAAGCCCAAGCTCAAGTGAATGAGAAAGAGAAGTTGTGGATGGAAAGTATGGGGTGTAGTGGTTTACACCATACATGATATGGATGGATTCTTTCCAATTGAGGGTGAGATTCCTTATTAAAGCAAGACTCCTTTCCCCTTTCCAATCATTTCGATTACTTGTGCTACGGCTAACTTTCCTCTTTTAATTTAAAAAACAAAACATTCCTCTTTTTCTCCCTTATTGTTTACCCAAAAAAAAAAAACTTCTCTCTAATGATAAGTTGGTCATTTTCCTTATTGAATTAGAACTCTAGTGTTGACCCAACTCAAATCAAGTGGGAATATATATCTGATTGGGTTGAATATTTAACTTCATATAGTTCTAAAAGATGGTGATATTGAGCTGTGGTCATCTCACCTAGTTCTTGGCACTCCCCACTTGCCTTTTGATGCAGAAGGAAGTTTTATAAAATAATAAGCTGAACTTCCCTCTTAGGAACAGAACAAAATTTTGTGCTTCTTTGAGAGCGCGCCATTTGTGACTCTCTTGCACTCCTTTGTGAAAGGGTCATTATATGTATAATAAAATAATATAATAATTATATATATTTTTTACAACAACCCTTATCCAATGTCTTTTAACATGCACACACCCCATATTATTACCCTCGAAATATATGGACACAGTCAAACTCTCATCAACCAGGATAGACGTGAGAAAGAAACACAAATATTTTCATTAAAATTCTTCTTTCAAATCCTCACATCCTGGATCCTTGTTCTTTCGCTTCAATTCATATGAGTCCCACTCCCACCTATAGTGGAAAGAATTTCTCACATGTGGAATAATCTTGCAATGTCGCGATTAAGGGTATTTTTATAAAAAAAATTGACATTATTTACTAAACACTTTGTTAATATTTTTATTTAATTGGATACCAAAAAAATGATTTTTACAATTTCTTAACTACCCCTTTTCCTTTTTTTATATCAAAGGTGCATCAACACTGTTGGTGAGACTAATTCCCTTAAAATCAGAGGGAGCCAAATAAAACCCCCTTTGACCTAGCGTAGCTCAAATACACAATCTTTGGGAGCAAGTTGTGGTCTTGAATTAGTTGAGCTATTTTAAAGAGTTTAAATGTAATTTTTTCACAAAAGTTTCCCTTAAATATATAGGACAATACTTTGTGCATCTGATGTGCACAATCTCATTGTGCGCACCACCTAACAAGGCCCACATTAT
The DNA here is from genome assembly GCA_037013555.1 of Sextonia rubra. Taxonomy (NCBI): domain Eukaryota; kingdom Viridiplantae; phylum Streptophyta; class Magnoliopsida; order Laurales; family Lauraceae; genus Sextonia; species Sextonia rubra. The sequence goes on from JASUAD010000001.1 coordinate 133,914,246, forward strand.
AACTAATTCGAATGGACAACATACATAAACCAACCCCCTCCCCTTAATCCCCAGATCTCATTAGTTTTACTTATCAAAATGGACTAAACCATTGGATGAAAGTTTTAATATAAAGGCATTAAAACTAATAGGCTATGAATAAAGGGGTTTAAAAAATGGGATTAACTTAAGTGGGCTGCAGCAAGGAGTATGGACCTATGACCGTGAGACGGAATGCTTAGGGATATTATATGTATATATATAAACAAATGATCATGTTTACACCCATGCATTAAGTAATTAAACTTGTAAGTCATGATCAAGAGTTAAGATGACTTGATTGGGCTGAAGTTATTAAGAGGTAGGGGACATACAAACTATAAAATCCCCAACTTTCCGCTGAGGCCCCACAACGATGCACATGGGTATCCATGATAAGACGTGTGCAATGAGATGCACATGTATGTGCATTATAAGACGTGGGCAACCATCTTTGGATGCACTGGACTTCAATGCATAATTCATTCTTGAAGATTCTAACAAAAACACTCACCAATCTATTATCAAGGCGTGTTTGGCATCTTTCCATGTTATTTTCTATTATGAGTTGAAATTAGGTTGTACTCAGATTGGGTTGTTTTAACAATTAACAATACAAAACTTAATCATTTTAAATCGTCTTGTTGAGAATAAGCTTGGTAACATTATACAAGTATTATCATAATGAAAACAATCAAGAAAAGCATGTTTGAAAATGCAGTTGAACTCAAATCTATTTATTAACTAAGTATTCATAAATCTATCTTGTACATTAAAACAAATTAATTATTAATTATTAAAAATATGGACACTTCTATTTCATAAATCTTTTATGAATATTGTGCCTCAAATTAATAGAATGCCTTGTTTTAATATCTCGTGGTGTTACTAACAACCAAATAAAGAAAGATATTTTTTATGAAATAATAAAAAAATAAATAAAAGCACTCTTCTAAAGGTACTTTCATTTCTTTTTCTTTTTTTCTTTTTCTTTTCTAATATGTTGTAGATGTGTCCTTGGGTCCTGAAAGTGTTTGGAGGTGCTTTTGAGTTTTCGGCAGCAACAAAACTCTAAATCAATTTGGTATCACTATTTTTTGCTCTATTTGTCTAAATGTCTAAAATATATTAAAATTTTAAAAAATAACAGTGTTTGGTACGTGATTTTATCCTCTACTATTTTTAAATAAATAGACGCAAAGCCTCTTAAAACCAAATGCCCAAAACTGAGCTCCTCAAAATGAGAGGTAATGCTACAATGATTTGAAGATCATTACGTCTAGTACATTTTTTTTTTCTTCAAATCCGAGATGATAAATGAAGATTTAAACCATTGGATATGTGCATAAGATTAAACATTATCATGTTTTCAAATTTCAGTAATTGAATCATCACCAATCTTGAGATATGTGCAAAAAAGTGTGAGCCATTAAATAGTTTTTTAAAAAAAATTTATGGGCCCTAAATACAAAATCCAAAACCGTTGAAAATGTTTGGAAGGCATAACACTGCTATGTGGTCAATTTGTGAGTCTTGATTCCATGTGGATCTCAAAAAATTTCTGAAAGTCTTTCAACCATTGATATAACATATCCAATTTTCGATTATTCCACAGGCAGTTTCTTTTTTATTATTTTTATTTATGAGATAATAAATCATGATCTAAAGTCGTTAAAAATATTTATAAGGTCCATAATTGTTAGGAGACAAAATTTTAGCTGTTGGATTATAATATTGAGATATTTTCTAAAAAAATGTAAATTATTTATAATTTTTCTTAAAAAAAATTTATGGGCCTTAAACACAAAATCCAAACCTTTAGATTCCATTGGAAGGATGAATATAGTTATGAAGTCAAATTTGATACTTTATAGATCTTGATAAATTTGTGAAAAGCTTTTAATCATTAATTAAAAAAAGTTTATTTAAAATAAATTCTCATATTATCGAACACACATTTTGATTGTAATATCTTTTTTTTTTTTGTTTTTTTTCTAATGCTTTTATTTTGGATGGGTCTATAATAAAAAGAATAGAGATGCTAACGGAGCCCTAAAAACAATTGCTAATACGCCTCGAGGAAAGTTTTTTAAAATTAAAACAAACAATAAACCTAAGTTCTGAAAATTATATACAGTGAAAATTAGAAAGTGGACAAACGCTCCGTCTCCGCATCTGCGCCAAACCGTGCCCTTGACCAGGACTACTGAGAGCAGCCTCTCTCTACTTAGTCCGCCAAATAAGGCACGTTTCTCCACCGTCTATATTTTTGATCGACGGCCCAGATACAACCGAAACTTCTAGAACTCTACGAGAAAACCTATTTAAAACCATCCACCCGCTCTCTTTAGAAGGAACCCTAGCGCCTCTTCTTAGCCATCTCTCACTTCTTTACCCACTTTCCTTTGCTTCCCCATTACCTATTCTCTTTCGATTCCATGGCTGGGAAAGGCGAAGGTCCTGCGATCGGGATCGATCTAGGCACGACGTACTCGTGCGTGGGCGTCTGGCAGCACGATCGCGTCGAGATCATAGCGAACGACCAGGGCAACCGCACCACCCCTTCCTACGTTGCCTTCACCGACTCCGAGCGCCTCATTGGTGATGCCGCCAAGAATCAGGTCGCCATGAACCCCATCAACACCGTCTTTGGTCAGTTTTCGTCTCTTATCGCTCTACATCTTGGATATTTCTTGTTTTCTCAGATCTGGTTTACTCTCTGTTTGTTCTCACCATGTTTGATGTGGATGTGGATGATCCGTGTCTTGATTTTTGTATAGTGGATTAGATCTGGATTAGATCTGTCATCTGCTATGTATTTGACTTCCTTCGGCGATGTATCTTTCTTTTCTTTTGTTTTCCTTTAGATCTGTTAGTGCGATGAATTGCTTTGACGATTTAAGTCTTTGTTTGCGTAGATCTTGTCGATTAATATTAATTAGATCTGGATTTTGATTTTCATCTTACTAGCGTTCTAACGTGATGACTCTGTCTCAGATCTCTGACTTGAGATTGAATCGACTGACCTTCTGGATTTGGCTTTGGCTTTTGTTTTTGTTTCTTTGGATTTTTCTTTCTTTGAATTGATCTTAGGTGTTGTTTGTGTGTAACCTAGATTGAATTCAGATGGTTTGTATGTCTCTAGATCTCATTCCAATAGATTGTCAAATTACACGGAAATTGAAAATTAGTTGAAGAATCAGATCTTGTGGATCCTTTATTGTTTTAGACTTAACTGTGCTATTGTCTGAAAGATGATTCTTCAATTTTGCAATAATGCATGGTAACATTAAGTAAATTGCTCATCTCTAATGATGTTTTGGGGGCATTGATTGCAGATGCGAAACGATTGATTGGTAGGAGGTTTAGTGATGCATCTGTGCAAAGTGATGTTAAGCTGTGGCCTTTCAGGGTCATTGCTGGTCCTGGTGACAAGCCAATGATTGTTGTCCAGTACAAGGGCGAGGATAAGCAGTTTGCTGCGGAAGAGATCTCCTCCATGGTCCTCATCAAGATGCGTGAAATTGCAGAGGCGTATCTTGGCTCTACAGTGAAGAATGCTGTTGTTACAGTTCCTGCTTACTTCAATGATTCTCAACGCCAAGCAACAAAGGATGCTGGTGTCATTGCTGGCTTGAATGTGATGCGTATCATCAATGAGCCCACAGCTGCTGCCATTGCCTATGGGCTGGACAAGAAGGCCACCAGTGTTGGGGAGAAGAATGTGCTTATTTTTGACCTCGGCGGCGGTACCTTTGATGTCTCCCTTCTTACCATTGAGGAGGGTATCTTTGAGGTTAAGGCCACCGCAGGAGACACCCATTTGGGTGGAGAGGATTTTGACAATCGTATGGTGAACCACTTCGTGCAGGAGTTCAAGAGAAAGAGCAAAAAGGATATCAGTGGAAATCCAAGGGCTCTCAGACGGCTGAGGACATCGTGTGAGCGGGCGAAGAGGACCCTCTCATCCACGGCACAGACCACAATTGAGATTGATTCTCTGTTTGAGGGTATTGATTTCTACTCCACCATAACACGTGCCAGATTTGAAGAGCTGAACATGGATCTGTTCAGGAAGTGCATGGAGCCTGTTGAGAAGTGCCTGAGGGATGCTAAGATGGACAAGAGCTCCATCCATGATGTTGTTCTTGTTGGGGGTTCTACTAGGATTCCCAAGGTCCAGCAGTTGCTTCAGGACTTCTTCAATGGGAAGGAGCTCTGCAAGAGCATCAACCCCGACGAGGCCGTTGCCTATGGTGCTGCTGTCCAAGCTGCTATCTTGAGTGGTGAAGGTAATGAGAAGGTGCAGGATTTGCTTCTCTTGGATGTCACTCCTCTTTCACTTGGGTTGGAGACTGCTGGAGGCGTCATGACCGTCTTAATTCCAAGAAACACTACCATTCCCACCAAGAAGGAGCAGGTTTTCTCTACCTACTCTGACAACCAGCCCGGTGTCTTGATCCAGGTCTATGAGGGAGAGAGGACCAGAACCAGAGACAACAACTTGCTGGGCAAATTCGAGCTCTCTGGCATTCCACCTGCCCCAAGAGGTGTTCCTCAAATCACTGTCTGCTTCGACATTGATGCCAATGGCATCTTGAATGTCTCAGCTGAGGACAAGACCACTGGGCAGAAGAACAAGATCACCATCACCAATGACAAGGGCAGGCTGAGCAAGGAAGAGATTGAGAAGATGGTTCAGGAAGCTGAGAAGTACAAGTCTGAAGACGAAGAGCACAAGAAGAAGGTGGAGTCCAAGAATGCTCTGGAGAACTATGCCTACAACATGAGGAACACCATCAAGGATGAGAAGATTGGCTCGAAGTTGCCTGAGGCAGATAAGAAGAAGATTGAAGATGCCATTGAGCAGGCAATCCAGTGGCTGGACAGCAATCAGCTGGCTGAGGCTGATGAGTTTGATGACAAGATGAAGGAGCTGGAGAGCATCTGTAACCCTATCATTGCCAAGATGTATCAGGGTGCGGGAGCTAGTGCTGATATGGCTGGAGGTGTGGATGATGATGGTCCTTCAGTTGGTGGTGCCGCTGCTGGCCCTAAGATTGAGGAGGTGGATTAAGTGGTTGGTTAGTTTTAATTTTGTTTAAGTTATTACATCCCAAAGGAAGGTGGGGTTAGGATTTTGGCTAATGCATTTCTTATATTTCAGTCCATTCGACGAACCAGCGATTGTTTTTCTTTCTGCTGGTTGTTATTCTTGTTTGAACTTGTCTACTCAAGGAAGCAAAATATATTTAGCTTTCTTTATCTATGTTGTTTTTCATTCAGTAGCCTAGATCGTTTTGTTTGGAAGAATTATTACTTACATAGTATTTGGCAATGTTTCTTTAATTGAGGGTCCTTGTTTTTCTGAGGAAAATACCATTTTTTTTTCTACTGGATGTTTGCCATCGTCTCTTAGCATCCTCTCACGGTATTGGTTTGGATTGAGCAAGATGTGCCTAGAAGTAGAGATCTCTGCTTGTTCGTAGTCGAGTATCCTCATATTTTGCCTCTCTTCTTGGGAGTGTTGTTCTTATTTTAAAGGGATCATGATGTGGGTTCGTCAATGTCATGGAAATAGAGTCAAGGATTGGCGCTTGGCAGTGATGCCTACCTCGGGTGTAATTGTATATTCTGAAGCAGGGGTGGGGAGAGTCTGGACTCTGGATCCTTTTTGAGGGCTTTGACTTTCAGAAAATATAGAGTTGCGGTGGAGAAACTCCACAGTGGGAAATCTGAGACGCCCCCGGCTTGACTAAGCTCTAATGTACATGTAAAAACTTAAATTAGGCTAAGCTCGGCTGTTATCCATCAGCCTGTGTATGCCACCCCCTAAAGATCTTCAAAACAAACCAAGTAATTTTCCCCTACCCATGGGGCTCTCCGACACGTGCATGGTGTTGGATTTTTTATTCATTCACCATCATCCACAGAAGTGGGACGATCGAAAGTTTCCCATGGCAGCCTTGTGGGAGTCCCTTAGACAAACTTGGTTCATATCTGGACTTTAGGTTGTGTTTTTTTATTTTGTACTCAACTCTAGGTTGTAATTTACCTACCTAAGTTATGATCGTTAAGTATACACTCACTTGTTGCACGAGGATTATTTAAATTATTATTTTCATCTCATCACTAGTGTAAGTGCGCAACACCATGTGTCAATTAAATTTACTTGAGAAGTCAAATACAGTCGCAAAAAAACACTTGTGCGGAATTGTTTTTTATTTTTTTATTAAATAAAATATATATTTCTTATTATGTAAATAATTCAATAGATTTTAGCTATCTAATACTCTATATAGACGTGGATCTTCTTGAGTTAAAAGCTATAAGAGGATTTAACCGGAAAAATCCCCTTATACCAGTTGCAGACCCAAAAAGGCCCAAGAAGATGTTAATGACTACAATGGTCACAAAGGACTGATGCGGTCTATTTTTTTTTACATTTCTCCTCAGAGGGGATGTTGCTGCTCCTCAAAACATAACAACATCGTGAGGCCCCTTTTTTTCCCCTTTTTCATCGTCTTCTTTTCCCCCTTTTTCATCATTTTCTTCTCTTCATCTCCTCCATCAATCGTAGGTGCTGGTCCAGGTGCTGTCCAACGGTTCCTTTTCCTCTAACCACTTGCATATCTTGGGTTGTTGTCTTCTTCGTGGGTTGCACCACAAGATGTAGAGAATTGTGCTGAAGTCAACGTCCTAATGGACCCAGCAGCCCTAGCGGTTCCACCATGGCTAATCAGGTACGTGTCTTGCATGGATTTCTTTTTTTACTTTGGCCTTTCTATTTAGTATGGGTTCTTCTGGGTTCTTCTTCCTCCTTGTAAAGGATTTGATTTTAGGTTTTTATTTGCGTTTGATTTTTAGGTTTTCATATCTTTTCATATAATGTAAAGAATATTAGAAATTTGTAGCCCAAGTTATCTGCATTTTGAAACTTAGCAATAGGATAAATGTGTTTGGGACTGGATAAAGAATGAATGTTCAATTGTGATTATGAAGCTTAGCAACAATCATAGCATGTACGATTTTTTAGTTAAAGGGAATTTGTGCTTTCGCGTAGTCTAGATCTTTGGTCAGAGAAGGCAACCCTTTACTAACATCTAATTGATAATATCAAAGGAGATTATTTGTTTTCATAGTTGAAGGATTTTATGATGGAGTTAAAAGCGATCAATATAGAACTTCTGAAAGCAACTAATTAGCACTGAAGATTCATCTTTTGTCTAATAACTCTTTTTGCTGAAAAGATTAAATGAATGGAAGTAAAGAATATTTGTAATAATTACTTAATCATGGTCATCATTTAAGAATGTAGTTTTTATATATAATTTTGTTGGATTGAGGTTTTTTGAATAAATGTAGATGCTTTAAAGGAATAAACCTTGCCAGCTTAGTTGTTCTTTAAGAGTTTGCAACCTAATGTCATATTTTTAAAATTTTTGGTATTACAATATTTTTCTTAGCCATAGTGATAAATAATTGCTGAGCACTTTGTCTGTGACCTGGTTAAATGTATAGTTGACATACTTACGTGAAGAATACCACAAAAACTAATGTAATTGAAATCATATGTCGCTAGCAAAAGATGCATATATGATACAAAAAGTGGTCGGTGTTACAATATGTTTAAGATATATAGTGACTATAAAAAAAATGAAAATAGAGTCTTCTTTAATAAGGGGAGTTTCTTTCATAATCCATAAGATACATGCGTAACAAATTGTTATTTATAGTAGGGCTTGGCTTGGACAAATGAGAAGTCATCTTTAGTGACATTGTACAACTCAATTCACTCAATGAGGGATTTCAAATTCTTGTCAGTCAATGTCTTTATGGATTAATCTAACCATTATCAAATCAAGTTTTTTGTAACAGTGCGCTATTTTGTTTATTGGAAAACATGTCAATCCTACCATTCAATTTCAATTTTCATACTGAATTTTCACGGGTCGAGTGTCACTTATTTTCATGTTGTACCATTTGGGCCAGATTTTTACAAAACCCATTAACTAATCATCTAAAAGAAGCCCGATTTTCGAAATCTAAGGTCAATGGCAGTACTAACCAGTCCAAGCTAGTTGTAGTCTTTTGGGAGAGACCCACTTGTATCAGCTTTTAGTCTTCTTCATCATAGCTTGAATAAGAAAGTATCCATAAACACCCATAACTTAAGAAAAGATTAAAAAACACAAAAAAAGGAGGGAAGATATTCAAGTGCATAAATTGACAAGGAGTATCAAACATAGCACAATAATGCATCCTTCCACAATGCCTAACAAATCTATTACAAACAATGATATTATAAATAAAATAAAATAAATCAGTAAGGAACCCACAAGGAGGAGTCCCAGGTTTGAAAGTCTGAGATAGCCTGAATTGCATTCAGTATGATTTCTAACCAAAGGAACCCATGCCCATGGTACTTTTCTAAATATATACTTGCCAAGAGAGGGGTTGTGGTTGCTAGCTTTATATTAGGGATGTTAAAAGATACTTGCCTTTTCGGTTGGGTCGGAACTGTAGAACTTTTTAAAGGGGTTTGGGACTTGGAAGCTCTTTAAGGTCCTTATTAGTCTCATTCACATGAGCTTAAAGACAAGAGATGTCATCATTGTTAAATACCGGATTATTCACTGGCGTTGGCACCATGATTTTAAATATAATGAAAAGAAATAAAATTAAAGCGTTACATGTCACACCTCCACAGATTCGATCCCCCCAAAATCCAATGGGTAATCATACATGCTTTTGCAAAATATTTCAGAAAAATGATAAAGGAAATTGAAAATATCTATGTTCCCCCTCTGGTCCCCAATTTCCAAAATCTTACTGTTAATCATCTACCCTTTTTTCATTATTAATAACATGAGTTTAGTAACAATGTTTTGAGAGATGAAACACATAAACTTATACAAAAGGAAAATGAGAAATAGATCAGTTGAATCTTCGCTACCACTACGCCTGGCCTATCAGATATGAAAAGTGGCCTTTATGATATAGTAGAATGCACCTCAATACAAATCAAATGAACTTGCATGTTGGAGTTATTTAAACATTATTTGACACTTTTATCTTCTTATTTATGAATGTCATATTCTTTATAAATCTCAAAATCCTATCAACTTAAATGTCTTGTTGGAAACTTTGTAATTCTAAGAATTTCAACTCTAATTGCTTATTGTGAAGTTTTTTGGCAAATGATATTTGAATCATACATTTGCTAAAAAAAGACCAAAGGGCATTGAAAATATCCTTTTGTATGGCCAAGGAAACCACATCTCTGAAGCAATTTATAATGGATTGGTATGCCTCTGCTTGCGCTTGTTTTATATATTGATTAGACTTTGATATGTTTTTCCATTGTCTTATTGCCAACTATCCACTATCTCAATTCTTCCAATGTTCAAAGGTACCTGACCGGTATAGATGCATCCCCACTAATCCCAAAAAAAAGAAGTGGCACCTCAATACAAATCAAATGAAGTATGTCCAAGAGACCGGACTACATCATCTCTCGGAGATAGACAAAATGACAATTGATCATGCATTGATATCTGCCTTGATTGAGAGATGGCGTCCTAAAATGAATACTTTTTTATTTTCCATGTGGCGAAGCCACGGTGACTCTAGAAGATGTCATATATATATGGCCTTCCTATTGATGGCCCATCTGTTGTTGGATGGACACTCCCTAACCAAGAATAAAGTGGTGGAAATATGTGAAAAGTTGCTTAGGAAGAGGCCTTGTCCAGAAGTTGATATACAAAGTTTGTGTATTAAATTTCAGTTGCTTAATGACAACTTCACCATGTACGAGAATAAGCCTAAGGGTTAAAAGACAAAGAAACTCTCCAAAGAGGAGGAAATCTCTTATACTAGGGCCTTCCTCTTTTGTCCAGTTGCTAGCCAAGTTTTCTGCAGCTACTTTGGATCAAGAGGGGCAGCTTACCTCCTCAAACTCTTCACCGAATTCATGTCATTCGCTTGGGGCCCTGCATGCCTTGCCAATTTTTACCGAATGTTAGGCAGAGCATGTAAGTAGAAAATTGAGGACAATGTGGTAAAGGGAAAGAAGAAAAAGAGGGTTCCCCTAAAAAGCAAATGAAAACAAAAAGAAAACCTTTTCCAGACAAGTTCAAAACCATAATTGGTCCTTTGTAACTTCTTCAGGTTAATGGCAGTGAAATATTATTATGTCTTCATTATCATTTCTTTAAGCATAATTGATGTGTACTTGTACCTTTGGTATTTGCATAGATCTGGGCTTACTCAAGGATGCCTATAGTACGGTGTGAGGCCTCGCTTATTTATTATATATATTATTATTATTATTTCTTTTTAGTGGTGTTTAGACTTGGATTAGAGGATTAGAGGTCCTTGGGATTATTTTGATCATTCCAAACCCAACCCACTTAAAATACTTAAAAGACCCACTTAAATAGGCCAAAATTTTTCTTCGTCGAAACCATGCCAAAAGTATACTCATTGGGAAGCTTATTTTATTTCATGAACGATGGTGCTTACGGTGACTCAATCCGACCTTTGGTTCACAAGTTATGGCCAAAACAATTTTTAGCCCAACTATTAATCAATGGCAATTTTGTAAATAACCCAAAATCTCTTTCCCTCAATTCCCTCGCTCCCAGCGCTCGTCTCTCTCTCTCCCAGCACCGTTTCTCTCTTCCAGCGCCTGTTTTCCTCTCTCACAGCAAGAGACTTTCTCTCCCAGCGCCTGTTTTCCTCTCTCACAGCATGAGACTCTCTCTCCCAGCGCGAGACTCTCCCTCATTTCTCTGTCGCAGGCGGTAATCTCTCTCTCTCTTTATTTCCTTTCCTTTTCTTTTCTCTTCCTCCTCCCTTAACTCCATCCAGCGACGACCCACTTCGCCATTTTTTTCCCTTTCCTCTCTACTCTCAATCTCTGTCTCCTCTCACAAAATCGGCAGCCCTCTTCTTCCGGCGACCACGGCCACCACACTGTCATCTTTCTTTTTTTTTCCTCTTCATTTCTCCTTATTTTTCTATTTTCCCCCTTTCCCCATCTTTTTTTTCCTCCTCCTTGTTGCTGTCGCCGGAATCCGTGCAGAAGACCGTCGCCGGAGGTTTTTCTTCTACCGCCATCTTCCCCCTCAAGCCTCCATCTTATCAAGGAACCCATTTTCTTAAGTTTTCCCCCAAACCAAACAAGCCTTGGGTAAGGTTTTCCTCCCTCATTAGTAGGCCATTATAGTTGTGATTTAATATGGATTTAACATATTCATTAGTTTTCTTCACTACATTGTAGGTTGGATTTGATTGGGTTTAGATTTATGCAATTTGGAGCTTGATTGGATTATTGGTGGGCTTTTCATTTTTTTTTCATCAAAGGCAAGTAGCATGTTTATAACTTCATATATGTAATTACCTTGATTGTGCTCTACATAATGATGAATTGTTTAGAAAGAAACCCATCTCTAACTAAGCTCATGTCATACTTAGATGTATAAGTGGAAACCCCTTTTAATGGCCCTAAATGTATTAATGATGAGCAACTGCATACCAGTGTCTATATTGATAAATTGTTTATGATGAATGGAATGGAGGGTGAATAATGATGATTGTGTTAAACTAGAAATAAATGGGTACGATTGGTGGGGACCCACAGGAAGTGAAGGCATGATTGATCATGCTTAGATACTTGTATGCAAGTTGGTAAAAGGATAGGAATTGAAGAAAGCATGAGAATATAATTCTCCATTCGGAGAAGAATTCCCAGATCACTGCTGAGTGCCCTTTTACAATAAAACTTAGTAATTAGGAATAAAATGAATATTCTAAACCCAGACCTTGGACACCACTTGAATTATATCTAACCCCGACAATAGACCATAAAACATGCCCATGTGGATTAAGGGTGTGAGCTTTGCCTTTATCCACTTGTTGTAGCATAGTAAAGTATAGAGAATAAGATGCGTACCAATAGATGGATGTTTGGATCTGGATGGGGCCCAACTATTATAACACCCAACGCGTACAACCCCTACAGGTTTCGAATGTCCATCATATGGTAACTTCAGTCCTCTATAACTCGAAATGTACAACTTAACCTAGGTTTGGCTACCTTTATTATACGTTCTATTGATGGATAAAATCATATCGATCTTACGTTGCTATTGTATTCTTGCCTTCCTTTTCATAGATGTTTATAAGATATTATTGCTCTTCCTTTCAATTATTTAAATGCATAAATGGTAAATTGACCTAGGGTATACTTAGAGATGACCCGGGAATATGAAATGGAAATGAAAGCAATGTCTATGGCTGAGATAGCTATTCAATAGCTGTGTATACATGAGAAATTATAACATGGATGGAGATATGAAGGCATAAGTAAATACTATAATTATTACAGATGAGATCTTGTACAGGGATGATCTTGCTCACGCAAGGAGCCCAGCCAGACATAGACCTACCCTTATTGATCCAGTTCTATTGGCACTTAGATCCATTCAGTTGATAGCTTAGCCTTGGGTAGGCCAACCCTTGGTAAAAGCATATTTTATAGGCCCCATGGTTGGTTGAGATCCGACGGGATTGTTTTTATATAGCTGGATGCGCGGTCCAGTAGATACTACGGTATCAAACTTATACCGAGGATTCGGAACTCTTTTCTAAAAGTCCTACGGGATGGATAAAGCTGGTTTATCATACCATGCAATAGACGTTTGGATGTGCCTCTTGTTTAGGTGATGGATGATATAGATGTTACTTAATTTGGTTGATTCTTATTTATCAATTCATGATATTATTGCCTTTGATATTGTTAACATTGACTTCATTAATTATATCGTTTCCTTTATTCTATCCTGAAATATATATGATGTTATTTACATGCCGCGTTTGCCAAGTCCTACGTGACTTGACCATATTTGCTTTGGGTGTGTAGACTGTGAGCCCGTTACCTTTACTTCGGAGGGAGAGACGTCGGAGAAGGCCCTTGAGGTACCTCGACTAGACCAATTTACTTGGACAGCAGTTAGTGAAGAAATTTAGTCAAGCACATGGAGATCATCGTCATTAACTGAGAGGTTGTTTATCTGGATAGTTTCCTTCTAGTTTTATTAGATGAGCAGTTTTGAGAAGTTTATAATAAATTGTAGTAATTTTGGGATTACTTGAATTTCGTAGATAAGACTTATACTTCCAGTACTTGTTGATTTGACCAATGTGACAGATACCATTTACTATAAGGGTCATAAATAATCAATTGCTTTTGCAGTTGTGCAAATGTTTCACTTATCCTTTTATAAAGATTGAATGTATAGAAAAGTTTTAAATTGATCCTCACTACATATTAAAGATCCTGTTTGTATCGCTCCCCAAGTTCGAATTTTCGCCTTATTCGGATAGTCCGGATTTGGGGGCGTTACATACGGTGCCTACAACCTAAGCATAGTTGGAAAAAGGACATTGATTTTCCTTTATTCAAGACATGAAAAGCAAGATTAAGTGAGCCCAATCCTTTAACCACGGTGGAGGAGGTCCGTCATCAGTTGAATCATATGGCTGCTAACAGGGTAAATTAATTTAGTTATTTGTTTTAATACCTTATATTAAATTAATTTAGTTGTTTATTTCGATACCTTATATTACATTACTCCTTACTCATTAAATTTAAATCCTTTTTTATCTGCATGTAATTTGTCTGGATGCAGTATGCTAAGTACAAGAAAGTTTTCTCAAAACATGTACCAATCGTTGATCGCATGCTCTTTGTCTCAGATGTAGTGTTGATTCACTATGGGATTTTAGAGAGGCACAATGCTAACAGGGTGATGAAACAGTTCGGCCTAGCTCAATTAGTCCCCCACCATTTCACATGCCATTTTTAAGGGTGGAAAAAGTGGAAAGAATATCCCGTGATTATTCCAATATCCATGATGAGGCTAAACCACTTTGGTTAGAAAGGCAAAACTGTGTGATAAAAGGAAAGAAAGATTTGTCTAAAGTGCATACAAAAGAATATGACACGTGGTTTGAGTTAAACACCTACATGCAAATAAGTCGAGCTGGAAAAGGAAAGCCACTTCGAGATGAAGAAATTTCCAAGGACATCCTAAAGGCACAAGTAAAGGCCAATTACGATGAGACTTGTTGTTTAGCAAAACATGTACAATATTTGCTTAAAATTATTTCTAGTTTTAGTCTTTATTATGCAATATTACTAACATTTTGCTACAAAATTTATAGGTCAATGAACTATTGGATGCCTTGCAGAGATCTATAAATCGGAGAGATTTAAGAGATATAAGCTTTAAAAAGTTTAAGGCCTTAATGCGGAAAAAGATTAAGACGTTTAGAACCGGAATGACAACATCTTTCGAGAACTTTACTGTGGGAAATTTGAACAGCTCGTCGTCAGATTCAGATGACAAGGAGGTAATTTACTTTCTATTTTGCTAATTACATCGAAAAGAACTACATACTACAACAATTTGATTTTGCTATGCAGGATAGGATACCAATGAGACCAAAGAAAGCAATTTGTAAATTCAGAAGCCCACGTAAAAAGATTGAGGGCAATTTGGGGTTAATTTCTGACTCCCTTTAGATTTACCATCTCTTAGTTCACAATCTGTCAAGTCCAACCTAACTCTAACTCACTATGTCTTGTCAAATCCACCACCCTTAATTTTTGGGCAGCCACCAATTGTAGAAATGATATCTCCTTTACATGAGGTACAATCTCATGTACCAATTCTAGATATTACGTCCACTCCCACACATGAAGGTCCTTCCAAGGTGCCATGTTTAGAGATCGTTGTGAGTCCCTTGTATGAAACAGGTTGTCAACCACCTATTTTAGAATCATGTCCACCCCCTCACATGAAGGACCTCCTATCCTAATTGTGATTTCTACTCATATTACTCCGATAGATTCTTTAATTAGGAGGATCAAACAACTTTCCCGAATGCGAAAGATACCAGTTATATTTAAAAACTATTCACATTTACTTGCGTAGTGGGGATATAAATTGACTGAGCAAGATAAGTTTTTATTAATAGGTTTAAAGTATTGTACGAAACAAGGTTAGATTTTGTGCTTTTTGAAGTGATCATTTTACAAACTGGAGATGTGTTTACTAATTTTCACTGCCATATATTCAATTGTTTTCCTATCACAGAAAGGATGAATTAGATGTATACTGCACACTAGTGTCCAGTGATGTCTTCTATAAAGCCTTAGAGGATGGAACATGGTTGTGCATTAATATAATGTACTACTGGTTTGAAGTTTTGGACGATGCGTGCAGCAATGCTTATTTGTTTGATCCTAACGTTTTGGTAAGACACAATAAATTTTGGCTTATCAGTATTGTACTTTTCATTACTATTAAGTAACATGCATCACACTTCTTACCATTGTTTGGATCAATTATGTAGAGTTGGTGGCTTGATAAGGAAACTTGTCATCACACTGAGCATAACATCTTTAGTGTGAATGGTGAAAATGTTCAGTTGGCGAAAACCTACAGAACACTAATTTTTGTACTACACTATATCGATCATTTCACATTACTCGTAGGTTACATAGATGTGAAAAGATGGGAGTTTTACAATAGTTCAAAAAGCAATCATTATTCCTTAACCAATGTCGAGAAATTTGTAAGTATATCTTGGTACTTATTAACGTTTAAATGATCACCCACTGTTACACATTGATTGTTTATTTTGGATTGTTAGGTTAACTGGTTGAATGAGAAGTTTAGTGAGTTTGGCTGGGTAGACCCATACTTGTGAAGTTTTATTAGGAAAACCAACATTCCACAGCAAGACAATGGCAATGATTGTGGAGTTTTTACATTAGCATTTGCAGAAATTGTATCATCCGATGGTCAATCAAATTCACTCAAACTAACATACCATATTATAGAAGTAAGATTGTGGTTGACATATTCAAAAGGAGTTGAGAAAAGAATACGTACAGATTGAATCTATAAAAGCTGTTAGAAGAGAAATAACAATGTTAGCAGACATTATCATGTTTTCTAAGTAGTCATTTTTGTAAATTTTCTTAGGACATTGTAACTGTTTTTGGACTGCTGAAGAGCTATAACGATTTATACATATATATAGTTTTGTGAATATACTAACCTTGAATGTGGTATAATGATGTTCACATAATTCATTTTGAATGAATGAATGTGGTTTAGTGATCTTATATGGTGGATTGTCAGCATGGAATTCCATATTACGTGTATAATGTGCCGTTGTTAATGTATTTGTATATGCGTTGGAATGTGTATGTACAGGGTAGTGCAAATGAAGTGAATGTGGAGGTGAATGTGTTGGAAGTGAAGGTGAATGTGGATGTGAATGTGTTGAAATTGTTAATGTGTATGTGAATTTGGTGACAGTGATGTTGGACGAAACTCTCCAAGGTTTTTTGTGTTAATAGTGTGTTTATAGGTTAATGTGTTGAAAGTATGTTTTAGGTGAATGTGTAGTTCACTCATCAATATTCTTTCCCAGACTGTGTTTAATATTTGAGGTTAATGAGTAGAGATCTGCTTGCAATAAGGTTAAGTCACCAGCTAAGTAAGAGGGGATATCGCTACCGAAACTTTATGAACTTCAGCATCCTGGGTAGCAGGGATATCTAGTTAAGAGGGGACATCGCTGCCCGTTCTGAGTGTCCTTAAGCATGAGCATCGGGGTTAAGTCACAGTTAAGAGGGGATATCGCCGTCCAAACTTTATGAACTTCAGCGTTCTGAGTAACAGGGATATCCAGTTAAGAGGGATATCGCTGCCCGTTTTGAGTGTCCTCAGCATCGGTATCAGGGTTAAGTCACAGTTAAGAAGGGACATCGCTGTCCATTCTAAATGAACTTTAGTGTTTGGGCAGGGATATCTCCTTTTATGTCAGGGTTAAGTAATAGTTAAGAGGGGATATCACTACCCGTTCTGAATGAACTTCAGTGTCCTGGCAGAGATATCCCCTCTCATGTCAGGGTTAAGTTATAGTTAAGAGGGGATATCGCTGCTCGTTTTGAATGAACTTCAGTGTCCTCGGTAAAGATATCCCCTCTCATGTCAGGGTTAAGACATAGTTAAGAGGGTAGCGCTGGTAGTTCACTTCAGTGTCCTGGGCAGAGATATCCCCTCTCATGTCAAGGGTAAGTTACAGTTGAAAGGGGATATCGTTGCTCATTCTGAATGAACTTCAGTGTCCTGGGTAGGATATCCCCTCTCATGTCAGGGATAAGTCACAGTTAAGAGGAGATGCCGCTGCTTGTTTTGAATGACCTTTAGTGTCTGACATGCAGGGATATCCCATCTCGTGTATTGGTTAAGTCACATGTAAGAGGTGATGTTGCTGCCTGCTTTGTATGCCACTGTCCTAAGTAGGGATATCCCCTCTCCTGTCAGGGTTAAGTCACCAATTAGGAGGAGATGTCGCTTTGTATGACTAAGTATTCCTATTAAAAAATAGTCTTCACTCATAAGACGCATTATATATCACTGCAAAACATTATGCAACCATTCTTTTTACATTAAATTCAACTTCACATTACACCAACAGATCCATCTTATTTACATCCTTTTCTTACACTGATAAATCCACAGTATAGTAAAAAAAATATAAGCATGTGTACATATCAAAAGATGGTGTTGTGTCTATTACAATATATATATATAGCACTAGTGTTGTTAAGCTTCACATATCATGGGTTATGTGGTGAACTACGACATCTTTGATAGTTGTGAACCCTTTGTTTATAAACTGAAATCGCACCTAAGTATAGTAAAAAAATATGATCATATGTACAAATCAAAAGATGGTGTTGTTCTGTTACAAATATATATATATATATATATACATATATCACTGGTGCTATTGAGCTTCACATATCATGGGTTAAATGGTGGATTACAACATCTTTGACGGTTGTGACCCCTTTGTTTACAAACTGAGCACGTAACTTGTCTACATTGTTGGGTTTTGTCTTCAGCTCGGATTCTATTTTTCTTAGGACGACCAGGTTGCTTGGTAGCATGAGGGGGTAATACCCTTCGATTTGAACTATGCTCCCATTGTCTTCTATCACGAGTAGGATGCAAAACCTCATTATATTGCATTTGATATGAAGATGTAAAGAAACAATGTTCACATAAATCATACAGATTTAAGTTTCTCATTTTCACTGCTGCAAATGCATGTGAACATGGGATTCCAAGTAATTCTCACCTTTGACATGTGCATTTCCTCTTATCTAGAAGCACCACATCAATAGACTCTGCAGATTGAACCTGAAATTCAACAAGATCAGCAACGCGAACATGCAACTGACGAGATTCTTCTGCCTCATGGTTTAAAATTTTTTCCGCCCATGGAGTTAGCCGAGTCTTAATCAATTGAGATTCGATTTGGTGCTTTTCGTAGAATTCCATAAGCTTCGCTTGTATCTCCTCCACTTGTGTTGTTATGGGGAGCATTCTAATATCCTTTAGAAGACTATTTGTGCACTCTACAGCATTGCTAGTAAGCATATCATAATGTCGTCCTTCAATGAACACATTTGCCCATTGTTGTTTTCCAATTGCGTGAATGTAATTGTATACAGCTTCATCTACAACCTGAATATCATTCATGTATGCCTCGTACTCACATAACCTATACGACTTTACAGCCAACCAAAATTTTCTAACAATAGCATCATTTTTTAAGTTCCCTTTAACATTTTCTGCAATGTGATAGCAATACAAACGGTGTCGCGCACTTGGAATAATGCTAGCTAAGGCAGATACAAGCCCTTTCTGTCGATCAGATATAATGATCAAATTCAATGACTCCCCGAGGGTTATAAATAGATTTGCAAGAAAACACTCCCAACTGTCACGCTGCTCAGATTCCACAAATGCAAAGGCAATAAGAAATAGCTGATGATTCGCATCATGAGTTACAGCCACTAATAACACTCATGGGTATTTACTCCTAGGGTGTGCCCCATAAACTACAATCATTGGTCTCAACGAAGAAAGAAAAAAATGGATGTATGATCCTAAAGCACAAAAGAATTTTTGGAACCTGCCATCATTTGTCATTTTAATATTTGTTATTGATCATGGATTCATCATCATCAACTCAATGCAATAGAGAGGGAGAATTTGGAAAGACCCTTTGTATGTTTAATGGTGCGAAGGGCTATCTCTTTTGCTTTATGAGCCTTTCTATTGAAAACACGGTAACCAAACTCTATTTGATACTTATTAATGATTTCCTTTGGAGTCAACTTATTGTTCAATCGGACTCCATTCAAGATAAAAGATGCTTGCCGATGTGCCATCCCCATCATAGGTTTCGAGTAAGAGTGGATTGGATAATAAGTACGCACTTGAAATTGTGGCCCAGATTCCACAATGGAAGCATGAATACGCTAAAGACAAATTTGATCACTGCAGCGCGTCGTAACTTTGCTGTGATTGGTCTTCAAGTGCTTCAACATGAAATTATTGTATATTGCAAGCTTTGTTAACGTTTTGAGGAACATGTCATGATTAGGAAACTTTTGCCCTAACTACATCTCACGTGCAGAGTTTTGATATGGCTCCATAATGTAATCTTGGGGAACCATGGTGTCTTCTAATGTAAGATCTAACGCGACTAATGAAGCCTTTATGCTATTTACTGGGCTAGGTAGTTTTGTAATTGAGTACCTAATAGATGTTGACTTTTTAACTATTGGTACATCAGATACCACCTTGAATTTTTCCACTTCAATAACATAATTAGTCGCTTTTAATTGTTCAAGTGCAACATAAGTAAATGCTTTTGAGAAATGGATATCATTGTCTTCTTGAGGATTTACAATGGGAATTGCCGGCACGGGTTCGGAATTTGAGAAATAGATACCATTGTCTTCTTCAAGATTTGCAGTGGGAATTTCCAGCACAGGTTAGGGATCCAAAAAATGGATATCATTGTCTTCTTGAAAATTTACGATGGGAATTTCCAACACAGGTTCAGGATGTATAACTTTCTTTTCATTGTGGTCATTTCTTTTGTATTTGCATCCACGATGATTCGCGTCTCTCCACATATTGCATCCACCATAATTTGCCTTGTCAATATCCATCCGTTAAAGCCTTCAATATGAAGAAAAATAAAAAACATGAATTAGAAATTATACTTGATGAAAAATGATCATTTTTTAGCATTATAAAAATATTGAGGAGAACATACCTAGATTGGAATTGAGGTGGATCATTTGTTTTACTCAATTCACTTTTGATAACATATAAATTCAACTCATTCATGAATCTTGATGCTCTAAACATTACATTGACATCCATATCTTCTTCTTAAGTAATATATGAGCATGTAATTCCACTGTGAAAAAGATATTGTAAAGTTGCCTTCTCAGGGTCCTCCTCCAACTTAGAAACTTCGAACGCAACATTAAGCAAAGAGGTATATGATATGTTACTGGATAGATATCTGATTTTTTGTTTTCCACCTTTGTAAGACAGACGTATACTATTATAATCAATCTCTCTATCGTAGTGGAATATAGTCAAAACCTCATCGCAGGACATCCTATTAGTACATGAAATAACATCCTATTAGTACATGAAATAAAATAAGTTGAATTGTATTAGTAATTTTGTAAAAGTAAACAGGTGCACAGCTTCTAATGGCAATAAGTACTTTAAACTAATTCTTCTGTGGAGCATGATTGGGTACCTATATATCAAGTACTTATGAAAAAAGGAGGTGGAAATATCTTATCGTAAATCACATATTCTTGTTGTAATCTAGAAAAAGGGGACTACATCAATATGAAAATAAAATAAATAATTTGTCGTGGAAGGTGTCCTAGATAAGAAAGAATGGGATAGTAGCAATGTAAACACTGTGGGATATTAATTCTCAAAATCTATACAAATTTTTTTATAATTTTTAAACTTACCATAATGACAAATGACACCACAGTATATATATTTAACGGGATACATAAGAGACTCTTCTATGGTAGATGATTTCAATCTAAAAAAAAAAAATCATTTGTGCTTCTTACTATGTGTTTAATGTTACTTGATGGGATGAGGAAAACAGATAACTACGTCATTGAGCACCACACAATTGAACATAAAAGTTTAAGATAAACCAAGTAAGCCTAATAAGAGACAGTGAAAGAGTAAAATAAAACAAGAACAAAGCCTTTTCAATGTAGAACTTCATGGTGCAGGAGGTTTATAGTTGTCTTGTCATTTTTTTGCAAAATTTAGTTCTAATGGTAGACAAGCAATGATTGCTCTAAACGTACGTATTAAAATGGATTCAAAAGAAATGAGGGTTATTCAAGACCCCACGTAAATTTTCACATTGCCAGCACATAAAGTTACATATCTCATTAAACATTAATAAAATCACACAGAACATCTCAAAGGAAACAAAAAAAAAGGGGTGCCACACTTTCAGTGCAGAAGCTTTGCTACGTAGATCTATTTAACCGACCAAAATTGTGGAAGTATAGTTATGTGTCTACATCGCATCTCAAGCAACTCAAAATAATCAAATGCAAGATATTATTTTCTAGGGTTATATGTTTACAAACCTCTTTCAATGGAGTCCACCTTATCCTACAATTGACTCCACCTACCCCTCTAATGGAATCCATGTTCTAATTTAATGGAATATAACAGACAACAGCTAAAAGATAAAATGGCAAATAAGGCGCTACACAAGGAAAACTCATCCAGAAGAAGAAACCTAAAAAAATGGGGAATGAGAAACGAAATTCGCTTATGTAAAGAAAACGATGAGCGGCGATATCCCCTCCAGTGAAAATTGAGAAAAAAATAAACCACAAAGGGCCCTAGGGACCATATAAGGCAATTCAAGTCTACTTGAGCCTTTTTGGTCTGCAACAGATGTTAGGGAATTTTTTCGGTTAAATCCTCTAACTACAACTTCCAAAATCCGAAGCTAATTTTCTAGATTTTTAGGAAAAAAGAATAACTACGTGGCTATCTCTCACTCCCTCTTAGTCTCTCTCACACAACTAGATAACTGCATCACCAATGTCTCTCTCTCATGTAAATCTATTTGCACGACTCTCCGTCCCACAATGCATTGCAATCTCTCTCCCTCTCACACGATTCACAACTCCCTCTCAAGTTCTCTGTCAGGTATTTCTTTCTTTTCCTTTCTTATTTTCTTCTTTGTTTATTACTTATTGTAAAAACTCCTCTTTGTTTCTTTCCTCTTATTTCCATTTCATCATTGAGAAATGTTGCATGAATGCATGACCCAGCAACACCAACCGAGGTACTTAACCCATGAACCATTATCCATCCGAACCTATCTTCTTAAGCAAAACTGAATCAGCCCTAGAAGTAAAAGTTAAACAAAAGGAAATTGCAAAGGAAAATCAATAACGAAAACGAAGAGAGTGGAGAAAAAACAGGAAAAGAAAACTCCAAGAAGAAAATGGAGAGATGAAAGATAGACATATGCAAGAAAAAAAAATAAAAATAAAAATAAACAAAGACAGAGAGAAAGCAGAACATATGTTTAAGAAAAGTAGAGAGAACGACTGGGCGGGGCAGCTGCAAATGGTTTCTGAGAACGGTTGATGGAGTGAAGGTGATGGCTGTGAGGGAGAAGAGAATGAAAAGGAGATGATAAGAACTAAACTCAGTTTAGTTGCTGAGAACGAGACAAAGGAAGAGATGAAGAAAGATGCAGTGGCATGGAAAGTAGAGAGAACAAGCATTGCATGGGCACAGAAGGAGTTGCAGAGGAGAAGGAAGAATATAAAGCAGCCGGCCAACGTAGCTAGAGGCCTGATCGCAAGCTTGCCTGAGACGATGAAGAGAGAGAAGAAAAGAACGAAAAAGAACATAGGAGGAGGGGGATGAAGAATTGGATTGGGTTCAAATTCGACTTTGTTGCCGCGAGAAGAAGATGGAGTATCAGGTGCATATTCTAACGTCTGAATTTGAGAGGAAGAGAGATGGGGGGTTGGTGGGTCGAGCCAGACCCAGTTCGGGTAGAGTCTGGGTTTGATGCTGACTTGTTAGTGATGAAAGCAAAGAAGAAGGAACGTGACTGGGTTCAGTTTGTGAAGTGGGGACGAGGGTGATGACCTGTTTCTAAGTTGCAGGAGAAGAGGAAGATGATGGAATGGGGAGAGACAGAGGGAGAGAAAATGGTTCTGAATCTAAGGTGGGCTACACATGGTCCAAGGCCTGAGGTTCGCTTAGATCCGATTAGTCTATAGATGATGAGGTTGGTGCACATGTGATGAATAGATAAGTAACAAAGAAGAGAAGGAGAGGACGGCCTTGGGCCAGTTGGGTTAGCCATGGGCCATGGTTTGATGGATTGGGTTTGGCTCAATTAGGCTGGGTAGTGAAGATCTGTGCACATGACACGGTGACCTGGCATAGTGAGGGGTATCCAAATTAAATAGCATAAAAAATCATGAAAGAGATTTAAAAGCAAGTGGGTTCCAACAAGGATCAAATCAAAGGTCCAGATTTAAATCAAATAAAAATATTTGGGTCATTATAGATAGTGTCCATATCTTAAAAATGTAAATTTGTCAAAAATAAAATTTCCTCTATTGGATGGGCCCATGTAAGAATCTTACGCCCGCAATCAAAATTACTCATACATAAAATTTAGTTTTTTATAGTGTTTTATTTTAGTATATAATACTCAATAAATCTTTTTTTTTTCGATGACCTAGGGTATTCCTCACCAGCCCAATTTTCGTACCTTTGGCCTCCGACCTGAGAGTTATTCAATTCTAACGAGCAAGGACTATTCCATATCAGGTACATATACTCAATAAATCTTATAGTGGCCCCAAAACATATTATATTGAAAACTTTTCCAATCACATACAAAATAGTGGCATTTAAGGTTTTACAATTTATATAAATAGGCCATGCATATTAAAAAGCTTTCAGGTGCTAGTACACTATTGGAATGTAGTTCTTCTTCAGTTTAACACAAACCCCCAAAATCCCAATGCTAATTGCCTGGATTTTTATGAAAAAATAGGTGGCAATCTCTCCATCGACACCGACTGTTCTCTCTCCTTTCTCTTTTCTCTAAAGTAACTAACCCCAAATAACTTCCCACTCTAAATAACTTCTCTCCATCTCCTACTCCAAATAGAGAGGAGACAAAAAGAACAAGAAAAAAAGGGAAACCGAGAAGGTTTCACTGAGAGAGGACATGGAGAGAAATAGAGAAGGGAGAAGAAGAAAAATAGGTGAGTGGAATTTCCTCAATTTAAATATGTAGGATTTAGACATTGTATGTGTTAAACCATGCTACAATGATTGTGATCATGAAGAAACACACTGTTGTTAAGGCCGTATGCTTGTTAGACGAACAATTTAAGTGTGGGAAACAATTTGTTTTGCTTGTTGACTCCATAGTTGTATAACATCATCCTGTTAGAACTTGTTTAGTGTAGCTGAGAATTGAATTTGAGTTACTATTGTCGTTTGCAGTGGGTGAGGCTGTCCACTATCGCCTTTCAACCATCCCAGAGGTTTGCAACCTGGAGCAGGTTAGAATTGGTTAGGCCCAACCGGAATCCAACCTATTCAGCATTATCCAGCCTGATGTACCCAAATTGGTTGTACCTATTCAATTCTCTCCAAAAAGTCATTACCAAAATCCCAAGAACAGAATCTTATATTAAAAGGAAAAGAAAACTTCCCGAAACCGAATGATCCTGAATCGCAAATTAACACAGTTAGAAGTTTCCAAATCATGAAACCGTAAAATCATAGCCACATCTAACTATAATACAGGCTACTAGCTACTATGTAGAAAGTCTTGTGATATTATCTCTGTTATCTCATAATATTAACCGATTAGAGATGCCAATGGGTATTTCAGATGGGCATCAAAGTCCAATGGGCTTCTGTTTCAGACGGCTAGCCCCTAAAAACTTGCCACATTTCTTTTATTTAAAAAAGGAAAAATAAAAAGAAAAAAGAGAAAGAAACTTTATGGCAAGCTGTAGATAATCTGGATCCTGAAATTTGGCAGCACAACACAGAAGAACACAGAGAAGGAAAGAAGAATAAGGCAACAGAAGAAGGAGAGAGCAGAGGAGATTATTCATTCATCAGATGATACAGAATTACGGGGCATTGTTCTTGATATATACAGTCTAGAGTTGATTAGTTAGAGGCTTAAGACTAATCAGCGACTTAAATTAACTTTAGGACACTGAAATGGCATGACATCAGTTTGTTACAACAGTCAGCAACAGTCTATTCAGTCAGCTGAAGATGGCTTCATAACTAACTCGTCAACAGATCCGACCAACTCCACCGCGATTTGGGGGGGTTTAGTTTAACACTAGCCTCTCAACTCTGGTGGAACCTTTCAGGATCCAGATCCTGTGCAACTTCCTCATGCAAAGTTAGTAGAATCCATTGGTTTCTCAGGAATAAAAAGAGGGGGGTGGCTAGGATCAACAATAAGCGAAAAGGCAAACGCAATGAATGATTCCCGCTTTTCACATTGCGAGTACCATTTTAGGAAAGCGAGACTCTCCTGCAGTTTATCTACACACACACATTGACAAAAAAAAAAAAAAAGGTCTCCTGGAGTTCTATTTTTCTTTTATTCTCTGCAAATCCCTCAACATTAACTTCATATTTGTCGCATAAAACCATTGACATGAAATTGAACTAGTTGAGCAAGCAACAATAACATCAGGCCGATCGATCTGAGGACACTCATTTCTTTTAATTGCTTCTGATGAAAGAATTAGAGAAACTGGATGCTTCTAAAGTGCCAGTCAAACATAGTGAAAAATCCTAGTCTCTTCTACAATTGTGCAGAAACAGGCATGCCGCAAAAATTATACACAGATTGTACATGCACACACATCAGCAAGAGCAAAGCGTGTAATAAAAAAATAAGTAAACAACAACAACATCAAATAATAAAAAAAAACCGAAAAAAAAGGCCGAATCTGACTATCTACACTGTCTAGACCTGAAATTTTCAGGGTCAAGAAGCTTGACCAGTAGTTTTTCCAACCTCTTTGAGCTAATGGTGGGTTTAATGATCTCTGGGTTTCCATAAATGGCACACGGATCTCTACCTAGAAAGGAACTCCCCACACACCAACCTCCAGGTGTAAACCGACCCTTGGATCTCCCAAGCAGCTCCCAATCAATCCTGTCTAGAACAGGATCATCCTTCACAAACTTACGAGCAAAAGGTGCTCCACTTTCAACCATGCCATCAAAATGCTTTGACCTCAGAGTGATGGGGTGTTGTCGAGGTGGGTTATCCCACATTATGTAGCGCAAATCATGATTGATGGTGGTGTTCTGAAAGTCCTTGGAATTGCATATGACTGTGTGAAAGTAGCCCTCGGGTGATGATAAGAAGTTAGTGTAGTACATTAGCAAAGTACGGGGGAGATTATCCCAGCCCCAGATACAGAATTCCAGATATGATCGTGTTAGCACCACCCATGCTGATCCTACAGATGGATAGAAAAGATGTATCGGTATTCAGTTTTAGTCACTAAAGAATGAGATTTGAAAGAGTGAAGAGTAATGAACAGTATACGATCTCAACAAAGAACAATGTAGGGTTTCACATGATAGATCTCTTCCATATTAAAATAGTAGCAACATGCGGCACTGTAGTCATCTTTTGTCCTACTCTTCAGTTTTCATTATTAAATAATATCTCAGAAACTCCAATTTAGCAACATATGGAGGATGCATACCTTTTCATGCAAAATTCTCACCGATGGGAGTCCCACACAGAGATGGTGCAGGCTCTTCAATCCTGACCATCCACAAAAAGATGCCTAGTGATAATCTCATATGGCACCTGCGCAGGAATCCCATGGGGGAAAACTGTAAATTTCCCACATTCTCATTAATAGGACTTGTCTCTCATAGTTCCATGTGACGGACACCATGTGCACTAAAGTTCTTTTCCTATACCAACAAAAAAACTTGTTCCATTTTATCTGACTGTAGGTCCCAGTACTCCAATGTTCTAAAATCTTTACAGACAACCAACAGAAAAGATAACCACCCTACTACATATTAAAACAAATGAAGGTGTAGACAACCAACAGAAAAGATAACCACCTTACTACATATTAAAACAAATGAAGGTGTAGAGAAAAGCAAATCAAAATTTGGATCGTTAGGCATTACCTACAAATAGTTTGAAAGAATAAGGCATGCTCCTTTTTTCTTTAGCCCAAAATACATCAGACTTCTTTATACTATACAATCCTGGATCAACAACAATAGGTCTGGCTCTTTGATACCTGTGCACAGAAAATGGAAGATTGAAGTTCCACCAGCCAAAACAAAATGGCAAAAGTTTATTGAATAATTTTCATCAAGTCATGACAAAATGATGCATGCATTATATGAAAACAAAAACCTGAACATGAAGGCTTACTCTTTCCATCCAATGTTACTTGTGTGCTCAATGAAGTTTAGATCCCTAGGCAAATATGAGAAAACATGTAGAAGATCTGCAAAGAAGAGAGGAAAAGACAAGAAAAGGCAAGTTACAGAGTCTGAAAATTGTCAACTCAAATACTGTGGCGTGATGTGGTAGGATCCAAACAAGCCAAGCCAAGCCAAGCTTGACCAAGCTTTAGCTTGAGCTCAAATCAAGCATCATGGGCTCAAGCTCTTGTCAGCTTGAGCACTTGCTTGAGTTCAACTTAGCACACTGTTTTCAAGTTCAAGCTCAATGTTGATTATAAAAAAGCTCGAGTCAGCTTTAAATTTTCCCCCTGATGTTACTATTAGGGATTATGATCTGCTAAGCACACTGCTTAGCATGGCTTAGGTAAGACCCTGATTTTAGGCCCACTTGGACACATGACAAACATGGGAGATGTGGGCGATAGAAAGATCTAGATGCCCTCTAGAGCTGTCCCAAGAAAAAAAAATCAGCCTCATAGGAATGTTGCTCAATGTTGGAGTGTTGCTCAATGTTGGATTGTTAACCAAAATATGACACATTATAAATGCATTAAATTTTGAGGGGCAAAGATCCAGGTATTAAGATGATCCTGTGAGGCTGATATTTTACATAGCATAGCCATAGCCATAGGTAACAACCAGTTATTTCCATCTTCCCACCCACCAAGATTGGCATGCATCCATGTGGAGCGCTTACCTAAGTTACTGTAAGAACACTGGTTAGCAATCATAACCTTTATCAAATACTCTTACACAACTTCAATTTATCACAAGAAAATTTATCATGAAATATAAAATTCCAAGGATCTGACAAGAAATATAGCGATACATGCATAGTTATAAACTTATATGCACCATAAACATTAAATATATAGCAATATAAAACTTCCGTTTATCATAATAAGCACATTTATCATGAAATATAAAATTTCAAGGACCCCACAAGAAACATAACGTTACATGTATAGTATACAATTGTATAAATTAGATAAATACCAATATATCATTGTGTCTTTGTATAGAAACCAAAAAAGCTCAAGTTTGGCTTGTAAGCTAATCAAGGCAGCTCAAGCTCAGCTTGACCAGGGCACAAGACGATATTTCCACATTATTATTATTATTATTATTATTATTATTATTATTATTATTGGTCAACATTTGCCCATTAGTTAGGCTTCTGAGATAGATCTTGGATGCTTTTACTGAGACCAAACCCTAATCACATTTGATGCTAGAAACATTACATTAATCTGAATAGAAAACCTGCTACTCGACGAATATCCCCTTCTTCCAAAGTATCAAGCTCAAGTCATGTATGTATCAGGTTGGGTCCATTTTAGGTTTGCCTACATACAATTCAAGTTGGGCTAGGTTGGCCAGATACCCAACCCAACAAACTTAATTGCAACTCAACCTACTCCAACAATAAAACGCATAGATGATAGGACTCAACTCAACTTAAGCTAGTCTCCATCCATTTCAGCCAAATTGCACAATGCAACTTATTCAATAAGGGAACAGAGAGAGTTTTTCTAAACTTAAGAGAAGAATTCTACTTCCATCAATATTTTTTTAAGCTTTGAAAGGGTTTTTTCAAAATTAGCTTTTCAAGGGTTTAAAGGGAAGAATCTCAAAATCTTTTCTTAAGAATGGCAATTTGGATTCATTAAAAGGGGAAAAAAAAGACAATTACATCATAAAAAGAAAATGAACGGACAACATCCCAAAAAAAGATTAGATCAGTAAACCCCATCTTTACCCAACTGATCTAACCCTTCATTCTAATATGAAAAAAGGAGTAGTGAGCCTCATTGCACTAATCTGAATTTCTTCAAGCATAATAACCAAATAGCAAAAGATACAGATATATCCTTGATGGCCATTGAAAGGCATGATCTAACCCGTATGATTTATGGAAGGCCACTAATTAGATGATATGATATTTGGATATTGTTCAGGTACAACAAGTTGGACATCAAAACAGATGTTTAATTCCTCTTTTAGATCACTTAAAAATGCCCTCTCATTTACTTTAATTTTTTTTTATAATATTATATCACTTTTCTAATCAGGATGATATGATATCAACACTCACATTTTTTACATAATAGATTGAGACCAAGACCATACACTCCTCGCAAACATATCCCATAGCAGAAGATGAACATACAAGAAAGTCAAAAACTATTGGAATGAGTTTTGTATGAAATGATGCACTCTTTTTTTTTAAGGAATCATAAGATTTGATCATATCACAAGGTGATACATGAAGCAGGACATAGAACCATTGGGTTTGACCTGCATATCAAAAATCCCTATTAGTTAAGACTTAGGGCCCGTTTCTTTACTAGAATTTCAAGAATTCATGTCTGGATGAATTTCTAATTCTCCAACAGTTGCCCCCTTAGATGGAATTCTAAATCCCTCTTCTTGGTAGAGCATTTGAAATTCCAATAAAATGCATGGAGAATGAAATTCCAGGAATTCAAAAAGGTAACTTGAGACCTTTTAGGTTGCTAGAATTTGCAATTCTGTTGAAAAAAAACACTGCATTTCAAATTCCAGGGGATAAGATGTCACATCATGTCCAAGAAACCCTAATATACCAAATTTTTGTCATAAATTCTGGTAAAGAAACAAGCCCTTAGGAATCAGTTTCATTATGGTGTCTTTACTTTGATCTCACATTAAATGCCCATTATAGGCCTATGGCCATATTATAATTGGTATCCTATATGAGAGAAAGCTTTCGGAAAGTGATCATTGAAATTCCAAATCAGCCAAAAAATTTCCAATTTGGAAACAAACTGGAACAGACCCTGAGACAAATTTGACAACTATGGTTGTTATGGATGGCATATGAACAACCACTTTTTTGTCTCTTATTTTTAAAATTTATTATTTTCTATTTTTTATTCAAAAAATAAAATCATAGGATTCATACTATGATTCGATTCAGGCCCCTCAAGGACTTGCGATATGATTTTGATTTTCAAAATAATGCTCGTACCTATGTTTTCCAATTTTATTGATGTAAGAAGGTAAAATAATCTCCGGCCACAAAATGACTTTACCATAAAAAGAAAAGAAAACATATTTTATAATGTGACTATCATTGGTTTATTTATTTATTCATTCATTTATATGTTTTATTGGAGATAATAGTAAAGTAGCCCTCATGGACTTGGTTCCTAGACCACTATTATAATAGGGCATGCCTTACGGCTCTGCATGATGTGCTGATTTGTTATCATTAGTTTCTTTTTTGCTTTTGGGTTATCCAAGAATCATACAATATGTTAACCTGATTTTGTGTGCCAACATCTCCAATGAAGTTGTATTAGACTAAGAAGCACGGACGCGAGACACGGATACGATACGACACAGACACAGTGATACGGCAAATCCTAAAAAAGTAGGATACGAACACGGCTAGGACATGGCAAATAAGAAATATATATATTAACATATAATCATAAAATTAAAGAATAGTTATATTTTTAGCCAAATTAAGAAGCATAATGTTACAACTAATAAAGAAGAAACATAACTAATACTGGAAAAGTTAAAAATAAAATCCATAATGTATAATGTAATGTAATAGTAGGCTATAGTACATCATCAACATTACATGTCACAATTACATCATAATCAAAATAAAAAAAAAAGGATCCCTCTTCCATTACCCACTCCATAAAAGAAAAAAAAAAATCCTCACTTCATTTATGATTCATCATTTGGCACAACTTCAATGGCATCATCATCACCACCAACACTCCCATCATCAGTAAATAGTACAGCCTCTAATTTTGGCTTATCAATTGAAAAATAAACTATGAAAAAAAAATATACAACAGTTCTAGCAAAAAAAATGTAGCAGCAGCAGTAGTTCTTAAAAAAAAAAAAAGCAGCAGTAGCAGTTCAAAAAAAGAAAGAAAGAAAGAAAACATCAGCAACAGCAATAGCACAGCAATTCTGAAAAAAAAAAAAATAGCAACAGCAATTCTGAAAGGACTACAAAAAAACAGCAATAGTAAATTAAAAAAAAAACAGCAACTGCAAAAAAAAAAAAAAGCAGCAGCAATTCTGAAAAGACTACAAAAGAAGAGCAGTAGCAAAAAAACAAAAAAAGTGGTAGCAATTCTTAAAGAAAGAAAAAAACAGTAGAAAAAAAAAACACCAACAGCAGCTTCTTTTTCTTCCCGCCGTGTCCGAGATGTGTCCCGATGTGTTTGCCCCGTGTCCCGCCGTGTCTGAGCCGTATCCTAGCCGTGTCGACCCCGTGTCTGAGCCGTGTCCATATCTTAAAAAATTTTAAAAAAAGATAGGACACGTTTTTAGTGTGTCGAACACGTGTCCGGCCATGTCCGTGTCCAACACGGACACGGGGACCCTATACAAGTGTCCGTGCTTCATAGGTATTAGATGTGGAGTCTTTACAGTCCGAACTCTGAAATGGACGGATATTCATATCTGCCAGTGAAACAACACTCCTTAATATGCTCATTCATTGAGTTAATTGAAGTTACATGACTTATCTGCTTATTGACTTAGTTGTGGCTCTTTTGTGGCAACACATGTGAGCATACATGGGCTCACGTTTCAACACATTCGTCTACCCCATCATCATCGCTATCTTCTAAAACCTAATCCCATCTATTTAGGGTCAGCTTTCTAAGTTCAACTTTTCCACTCATGACTCAACCCTATTTACAGCCTATAATCATGACTATCAAGTAAGATTCTTCATCATTACCTATAATAGCGTAATTAGTCTCAAACCATTATCACATCATATTTATACATTTTTACTTGAACAAGTTAGAATTTCAATGGAAAAGACTTGATGAAAATGAATTAGCACTTCATATAGCTTTTTGATTTTCATTGCTCAGTCCATTGAAGTTTATTTCTAGAACAATGTATTTACTAAGGTTCACATCTACAAATTGGGTCACTAATCAAAATCAATCTTTTTAACAAGCATAATCGTTCTTTCAAACGCAGTCTGATATACAACATGTGATCCGGTCTATCATGCGATTTGCAAACTATAACCATTCGATTAGTAGTTGAAGCATTCAAACACTCAACTAGCATTCAATTCCACACAATTCAAAGCAAAGAATTGACATTAACAGTAATAGAGCTCACCATCTTGAGATATGAGGGGATAATCAGACGCGCTGAGATTAATGAACCAATCCCACTCCTTCCCCTGCTTGAGCAAGATCGCCACCGCGTGGAGCGTGACCGCAATCATCGTCGGCCCCTTATACGTCACCAGATTCGCATTTCCGACAACCCTGACGTTATCATACCCGACCAACACCGGCTCCGACCGCACGTACTTAGCCAGCTCGATCCGCTCCGCCGCCGGGGCCTCCAGATCCAGGTGAAGCAGGTAGTAGTTCCACGGGTGGTAGACGGCCTGCAGCACCCGCCGGAGCCGCAGAGAGTCGCCTTTCGTGCCGGTGATCAGGTACGCCAGCCGCGGCTGCCTTGGCGGCCCCGATCCGGCGCCGGAGGCCGTGTTCTCGGATCTGGAGGAAACGGACGGTGAGGATGATCGGCCGTAGCGCACGGTGGCGGCGAGGAGGAGGAATAGAGAGAGGATGGAGCTTGTGAGCAGAGGAATCAGCCATTTTCTCTCTGGAGATTGGTGGTGGTGTGGTTTTCTCATTGTCTGTGGATTGAAATTAGGGTTTTGGGCTTTTGTATTGTGTGGAAAAAACCCTACAAGGAAGGAGGAGGAAATGGAGGGGCCCTTTCTTGTTTGTTTGGAAGGAAAATGAAGATGAGGAGTGAAATGGAAGTATAGTTTTCTTGAGTTTGGTAGTGGGTGTTTGGAATTGAGGTGAAGTGAAAGTGAAAGTGAAAGTGATGTAGGGATTTTTGTCATTGGAGTGTGATGCTTATATAGCATTTTTAAGCACTATTACAAATAAACCACATGTTTTTTTTCCCATAAAGAGCCAACTTTACCCAATTGAATTGCAAATCTTGTTCGACCTAGGCTGTTTGTCATGCACTAACAATTTGCACAAATGCCCTGGATTAGCGTGAAGTATCCCAAAATGATATAGATATTCTCGACGTTGTATAAATTTGTCCAAAAATTTCTACATTTGGGTACAGATGATTCACACCCACTGAATGGAGAGCATGTGCATAGAGCACTGAACATAGAATTTTACTTTTGACGGGTGCATACCCATGGGCGGAACTAGTGGTGCAACAAGGGCCATAGCACCTCCTTTATTTTCAAATTTTCTTTTATGTGTGTGTATATATATTCTGGCCCTTCCTTTTTTAATGGAATCTTTTAATGGATGGCCTCTCCAACATTATAAAAAATGAAAGACTATGAATATAACTTGGATTTTAAAAAAAATGTATTAAATAAAGGGGCTCATTATTAAAAAAATCAATGTGGCTCATTATTAAAATCCAATCCGCTAAAATTATTTCCTAATTATATTGTATTATCAGGAAAATTTTTTTTAATTGTAGTTATGTTTGCCATTCAGAAAGAAACTTTGGCCCTAAATAAAAAATTCCTGATTCCGCCCCAATGCAGACTCAAACATGCAATTAGGTTTTCATAGTAGAGCAAGAATTTTTAGAGGCAAGCGCAGAAATTTTATAAAATATTTTAAAGTAAAGTAAGAATTTGCATTATAGTTTTAAAAAGAGGATGGGGGTCTAATGAGTGCAACCACCCTCACATGGACTAGGATCCACCCCTATGTGCACAAATCTTAGCATAAAGTGCAATTATGAATAAGGTGGTCCATATTTATTAGTCATAAACAACTTTGAACCAGAAACCAATTCAAGAAGCTCTCATTTTTTAACCATTATCACTTGTTGCAAAATATTTTGGATTGAAAGAAGTGCTTCATTTGTAAAGATTAAGAAAGGTGGCATTTTAGAAATCTTTTTAAAATGCAGGTACTAATAAGAAGGTGATTAACAAATGCTGGTAAAGTGTAGTCGCTCATGCCCAGCAGAATGCGTCGCCAAAGTGTCCGCAAGTTGCTCTACGCGGGGCGCGAGATATGGGACGAACACTCGTCTGAATCATGCAAGTTGCAAGAGAGGCGCATTGACTGGTGTTGACGTGGGTGATTGTAGACCATTTGTTTTGATAGCTGTAGCCCTTTATTTTGATTAAACTGGGCTGGCAATAAGAGGAAGGGAAGAGAGCACTCAGAGTGGGCCGCATGGAAGCAATAGACAACGGTTTGAGTCCCCATCCCCTGTCGCAGCTATTATGTGGCACTCTGAAACTTCATTGAGGCCCACGGAGACTATTCAAGATGGGTAACATCCCTTCTACCATTCTATTCTTAAGTTTTGTCTCAAATAGAGTATGTCTTACCGTAAGATTTAGCATTATAATAAAAGTCTATTAGGTGCTTATTTGGTGTTAATAATATTTTTACTCAATCGTGCGGTAGGGCTCACTCGTTTTGAGTTGAAACTTGAGAATATGTGATTAAGAGAATCAGATTCATCTTGAGCAATCCAAACATTCTCTACACAACCCCTTGATGGAAGTTCTAGAAATGTGCTAAGTGATTTTTGTAATAGCTTTGATAAAGGATCCAAACTCCAATAGTTTGCTCATTGCGTTTGACATTTTATATGGAGGGACAGCTCAATGTTCTATTAAAATTCATGCTACACTCTAGTCACATGCTCATGTACGTAGCTGGCTAGTTACAGTAAGAACTTTCATTATATGTCTTTCACAACGGGTCTAAAAATGGTCTTATGATCCTTCTCTTAGAACGTGCAGTTAATTGTTTTCATTGAACCTCTAGAAGCCCTTCCATGTTCGATTCCTCCATGTATTTGATAGAGCGTTACTTTAAACATTAGATTTATCCTGTTGAGAAAAAAAATTACATAGTCTTAGTTAGGAAAGAGAAAAAAAAGGCAGGTATATGTAGTCCCTTTCTTCTTAAAATAAATGGATATGTAATGGACTTTTCATATTAGTTCTTCTTTCCATGTCTCGTACTTTCCTTATTTTATCCAAAGTAATATTCCTCGATTGGCGCGGCATAGCTTTTTCCTCGATGGGGATTCTTTGCGATTTTATATGCTCCTGTAAAAATCCACTTTGATAATATAGGAAAACTACATCAAAGATCCTTGCATGCATGCTTCTGAATATTCACTCAGTCGGACCTTCCCCTATCTGATTTTGAGAATCGGTAGAAGAGTAAAAAAGTGGAGCTCCAGTAACACGTATGGTATTATAGGCATCACCATTCTTTTGAATATTTTGGTTTTTACAGGCTCCACAATTAAAATCTGAACTGGTAATCTTATTTGAAAGGGCCAAAACTGATGGAAAGTTATCTAATTTTAACCGTTGATTCTGTACAGATTATTTACAAAAAAGTCCAAAATGTTGGATGCAATTTTTGCAATTATTTGGGCCCATTTGCATAATCTGAATCGTCCAAATTGTTCAAAATGCCTAAAACGGCTACAGGCTCAAATTTTGCAACTAATTCATCATAGATCATGCGATATTGGCGAGACATTATTGACCGTTCCTTTCATGCAATGCAAAAAAGGGGATGAAAAACAGTATCTTTTTTTCGTTTTTTTTTTTTTTTTTGGTTCTTGTGAGCCCCAAAGTCATGATTAGAACCATTGAATTTTTTTCTTAAGGGCAAACACGGTTGGTTGATCAAATTTCAACTATCGATCCTATATATTTTGAGCTATTTGCAAAAATTTTATATTATAAAATTTCAATTTTTTTATTTCTATGGCCCCCCTTTGTACAATCTAAACCGTTCAAACTCTCTAGCCGCACAAAAATAACTTTTAAATGAAAACTGAGGTCTTGGTTTTTAATGGATTTTGAGAGATTTTCAAAAACTCTTACAACTATTAGATCAAACATTCTACATATAGGAAAATTTTCCATGTTTACCTAACTTAGTTCTTCTTAGAAATCTTCTCTGTGATGTCTTGTTTCCAGGAGGAGATGGAAAGAATCCTCTAAATAGAAAGGAATCTTCTATTTAGTTGATTCACTACAACAATTTACATTTTTAGCTACGAAACTTTTCGTCGCCGAAAGATAGCAAAACGTCGGTACATAAATTTACCGATGAAAATAGTTTCGTCATCCGAACGTCGCTAAAAAAACGTCAGCAAAATATTTTACCAACAGAATAAAATTACGTCGATGAAAACTAGCTTTACCGACGATAAATTAGTCATTTACCGACGTTAGAATATGTCGGCAAAAATCATTTCATTTTTTTCAATTTTAATTTCACTCTTACTGATGTTTTTTTAACGTCAGTAAAAAATTTTCCCTATTTGTTAAAATTTAAAATTTTATTTTACCGACATTGAAGAATGTCGGTAAATCATACTCTTGCCAAACATCCCCTTAGTAAAAGTCGCTTATTTTCTTTGGCTTCTTTTTTCTTGCTTGGCCTAGTGCTACTTAAACTTACTCGACTAGGATTGATCCTAAAGATGGTAAGAGTGGCAGTCCTCAGTGGCGGACTTAAGATTTTTGTTTGAGTGGGGCGAAAAATTGAAGAACATTTTCGCCATCCTATTCTCCATTACATTATATTTGATTTTGAAAAAAAAAGGGTCAAACTTGACTATGCTGCCCTGAAGTTCAACAGCCTGCTTAACAATTGGTTGTAAGAAGTATCTCTACAAATTCATTTTACAAATTTTGTCCCCTAAAATTCTTACAAACTTATTACTCTTGAGAAATTCAAATATGCCATAGGTAATTGCTTGCTTTACTATTTAGTAGAATAAGCTAAATTCATCTCACACAGTTAGGATATTCAAATTACAGCACTCACACCTACCTCGAGCCAAGCCTGACACACTGTATGTGGATAAAACAAAAACCAAATACAAACCAATGAAAACCAAGCATAACCAATTTGAGCCCTAACCAACATTCCTTACCTAAACGTGATTTAGATTAAGACTATACTCATTTCAGGTATTGAAATTTTTTGTTAACTTTTTGAAAGGGCACAAAATTAAGATAATATTTTTTTCATTAGCCCAATCAAAATTTAGCAACAAGCCTTCCAAATCCTAACTAGCCCAACTAAAATTCCATTTATTGGGTTTGTGATGGCCCATCCAGGTTCAAGGTAGCCTAGGTACATATCCCTTCATTAAACCATTAGCTAAGAATCCCTATAGTGACCAGGATATGTTTTAAAGGAAACTTCATTTTATCAGGTGCTCATTTGTGAATGTTTATAGTATATTAGCACTGATTTTTTATTTTCTTTATATATATATATATATACATTTTTTGTATAGCACCCTATATAAATAATTAAACTCAATCCACAAATATAAAAAATAAAGAGTTAGCGTAGTCTTTTAAAATTATAGGAGTATCCAATAATGACATGAGGCTACTAAATCATCGGTGGTGTGGGATTGGGCCCCAACCAGTGTGTGGCCTATGTGGGCCATGATACTTTAAGGGAGTCCAATGTTTAGCCTGGGGTGGCCACACTCATTACCTACAATGTGCATCTGCCCTTGGGGGTCTTGTAAATTTGCCTTAGCTACTTATTTTCCATTATGCCCCTTAAAAATATAAAAAAAAGAGGAAAAAAAACAACAAATTTGTGGTAGGAAGGGTTTAAACTTTAAACCCACAATTGTTCGGCTGAAATCCATATAGTAACCTATACCACCACTTCAGTCTTCATCTGTGTGCAAATGAGAGGTTAAAAATGACACCATCTATTCACCATTTTCATACCACATACATAAAAGAGTGCAAACAATATGATTATGCGTAACGGGCTGTGCATCATTACATGCATAACTGACTCTAAATAAACAGCCCCCAAAGGAGGGTTAAATTGGTTTTCTAGTGTTCATAAAGAGACAAAGTTTGATTATTTAAATTCAAGACAGGACATTGGGGAGAATGGCCCCTTACCCCAATGGTAAGGAGTGACAGTTCTCATTTTTGAATTGGGGCTTCAAATCTATAAGTCCTCCTTATACATTTGAATTGTTTTTACAAAAAAAAAAAAAAGTCTTCACCTAAGGAAGCTACAGCCAGATATTGATCCTTTGGTGTAAAAAAATAAAAAAAACATTTCTATACCATCGATCCACTGTTGAAAGAAGAAAACTAGAAAAAAGATGTTTAATTTTAAATTTTCTCCCATGTGTTAGCTTATTGAGTCCAACTTCAGGTAGATTGATCCTTTGGTGTGAAGGATACTTTCACATTCCTACACTATTGATCCAATGTTGAAAGAGAAAAATAGAAAAAAGACGTTTAACTAGAAAGTTTCTCCAATGTGCTTGCTGCTTAGCTTATTTTAAGTGTGCTACTGGATTCCGTCACCCAATGGACTCCATTGTCAGCCCAGCCCGAGCCCACTTTAGATTTCAAGTTTTGGATTTACATTTCCTACCGTAGTAATAAAGGATCAAGCTTTGTCAAGCACATAATGATTAGCTTCAAGATCAACCCGAAGTGATTGCCTATTAATGGAGTTAAAAATGCTAAATGAGATTTGAAATACTGGGTTGGGTTTAGCAGGGCCGGCTCAAGATAATTTAAGGCCTAAAGCGACAATCTTCAACGAGAAATTTTTTTATTTTTAATATTATTGTAATATTTTATTTAAAATTTATTTTTTTTTCATTTTTTGTAATGCAATATTACTATTTAAGGTTTTATATTAAAATTTTGCTAACATATTTTTTTTCAATTGATAGTATGGCTAATCTATTTAATCTTTTTTATAAAATTGTTGATCTAAATTAGGACTTTATCAATTTTAATTTTGAAAAACTTTTTTTTATAAAAGCAACAGTTGCAGGTATTGTCAATATTTTTATAGTAAACATATTTAATATTTATAAATTATAACTAATAATATTTACACTAACTATAATAATCATATAATATGAGTTTGTAATTAAAATTTTTTTAAAGCATAGAACCATAGAAGCTAATTTAGTTATTAATCAGTGTTGGTCACAAATATTATAGTTGTGGATTACTTTTGAATTTGATGCTTCTTCTTCAATATGGAAAAAAGGATATTATATCTGAAGTTTTCTTCTAAAAATTTTAAACAGCATAGATATAGAGGAAAAAATGTACAACCTGGAAGATTTTTAGAACAGAAAATGATTCTTGCTTATTGTGACTTTCGGGTTTTTTTTCTTTTAATGGCAACATTTTCTCAGTGGTGAAAATGGTCGTTAATTCATTTTTTGAAATATGAAAAAATAACACTTGTTTTGTATGGAATGTAAAAAGATAGTAGTTGCTTTAATTACTTTTATGAGGCCTTATTCTTTAGGAGGAACAAAATAAAGACAATTGTTTTTTTTTTAATTTGAAAAGATTTAAGTTGCTATAATTATTTTGTTGAAGCCTTATTTTTTTGGTTTGAGAAAAAAATAAGATGGGATTTACTTTTTTGGGGGCCTTATTTTTTGTGAGGCCTAAAGCAAAGGCTTTTTTGGCCCAATGGTCGAGCCACCCTTGGGGTTTAGGTCTGGTGGCTTTCTCAAATGAGTTTAGGTTTGGTTGCTGCCTTTCCAACACAAAACTCCTATCCGAGCTTGGTTTCTGGAAGCATAGTTTCTATCTTTCCATGTATCCATAAGAACATTCTCATCCAAGGGCCAGCTGGTTGTGTCTACTCTTGACTAATAAATCCTGTTAAATTTGACTGATCATAATTCTGCGAGCAAATGCAGGGTCTATCTCAGGCAGTTCAAAGATTGGAATGTTGGACTCCATTTTCTCCACAATCAGGAAGCTCATACTGAGATCGTTCTCATAGTTCAGGCAATTCAACTCTATTCATTTCAGGGAGCTCTACATTTTTTGGCCCACAGTTTTGATTTCTGCCTTGTTCTCTTCTTCCCTTTTCTGCGCTGACTCTCTCCCTCTCTCTAGTAACTAACCCGCTATGGTTTATTTTTTTATGCCCCTGTATGTTTATTTTTTAATTTTTGCTTTTTTCTAAGTTGTCTTTCTCACTGTTGATTGTCATGTACCTTATAACACACATACACACACACACATATATATATATAGCCAATCATGTTACTGGAGATCTATA
The DNA here is from genome assembly GCA_037013555.1 of Sextonia rubra. Classification (NCBI taxonomy): domain Eukaryota; kingdom Viridiplantae; phylum Streptophyta; class Magnoliopsida; order Laurales; family Lauraceae; genus Sextonia; species Sextonia rubra. The sequence continues at coordinate 133,954,903 of JASUAD010000001.1, forward strand.
TTCAATTAGTTGGTGCATTTTTCTCTTCTCTTGTTTCCTTAAATATAGCAGGCCATCCCCTTCGTAATTAATATATTCTCATTTTCCTTCCAAAATTGTATGTATGCATTGATATTACACAAGATATATGTATTACTTGGGAGTGAAAGGACTAAAGAAATTTGTTATCAAATCGTGTTGAACTTACCAAGAGTGATTTGGTACAGTTTTTTCGCATTTTGTTACGTTTGTTTTCATCTCTACCTGCATTGAAGCACCAATCCGTCTGGTTAGAGTAGGGGGTTTTTTTTATTTGGTTGAGTGGAGTGGTAACAATTAGTTACGTTAAGGAGAGGCTTCCAAGTCAGGAATGAGGCGCTGCCCAATTGGTTGTCAATGCTGTCTCTCAGCTGATGTCCAAGGATTCCTCCTCTTTCAGTGTGTGTGGGTACTCCCGTATATTCTAACCACCTTGACTAAGCTACTAAAATAAAAAATAAAAAATAAAAAATAAAAAAGAAGTCACAACTTCAAAATTATCTTTTCATAATGATGAAAGGCATATATTGGAAGTGTGATATATTGGAGTCTTATTTGGACAAGGATTCTTGAAACTTTTGATTTCTATTCTTTGAAATTAAGGGCATGCTGGGAAAAAAGATCTTTGAAGAAAGGAAACCTGATTTTCAAGGCATCTATTAATATTCATGTTTAGTGATAGCAAATCTCCGATAATTTTTGACAGAATCAAATCTTCACTTCTTGTGATTCCCATATTCTACCTTCCCCCATTGGATTTCTAAATTATTTCATCCAAAAAAATGGATATAAGAGGCTAAATCCTTACCCGAAAGATAGAAGTGCTCATGAGCTAGTTTGGCCTGAACACGAGCCCAAGCCTGAGTCGAACTCAGCCCACCTTGGTACGGGCTTAGATAGCTAAGCAGCGCCCATTTAATAATTGGGCCTGTTCAATAATTGGGCCGGGCTTGGGTAAGTGATACAAAGCCCAAGGCACGGCCCGGCCTGTGTAGGGAATGCACGTAAATTAATATAATTAGCACAAATAACTACCAAAATAGCAGCAAAATAGTAAAAAAAAAAAAACTCCGATTCAACTAGGCTTGATTGATTAAATGGGTGGGCTTGAGTTTGACTTTTATGGTTGTGTAAGGCTTGGGTCAAGCCTATGCCAATGTTTCTAAAATTGGGCCTGGTTTGGATATTTAAGTATGGCCCATTGACTAATTGGGCCCATTTAATAATGTGATAGAAAGACCAAAGCCCGGCCCGACCCATGTGTGGAATGCTTGTAATTTAATGTAATTAGTATGAATAATTACTAAAATGGCTGTAAAATTGATAAAAAAATCCAATTCGGCCCAACCTGATCAATTAAATGGGCGGGCTCGGGCTTGACTTTCATGGCCCATATCATGCTTGGGCCGGGCCTACACCATTGTTTCTAAAGTCGGGCTGAGCCTGGATGTACCTTAACCCGGTCCAACCTGGTCCATGAATACCTTTACCAAAAGAGTATACAAGGCATATAAAAATCCTCAATCATTTTATAGTTCTAACCGAAAGTAGAACGGGAGAAATCCACAACTATAAAATCCTTTAAAAAAAAGTTTTTATTTTTTACCGATAGTAAGGAATTCATGGAACTGCGAATTCCTCACTTGTTACCAACCATGCTCTGACACTTTGTCCTTATCATTAAATATTAAGCTTCATTATATGTATTGCTTAGCCAACACATTGGAAATACTTTCGCAAATTTAGAGTGCACACATATAGCTTTACTTTTTTCTTTTTAAATATTGAGAAGTGCTCTACTCCTTTTTAATATGTTGCTGCTATGTTTGGGCCCATATTACTATTTCACCTACATGAAACTTATGCGGCTCTCTCTCTCTCTCTCTCTCTCTCTCTCTCAGTTTCTCTCAGTTTATCATTGGTTGTATCTTTTTAGATATTAAATTCAATCTCCCATTAAAAAAAGGAAAATTATATCCACCCCGCCCCATATTTTGCCCTAATTACAAAAACCCCTTCTCCCTTTTCTGAAATTACACCGCACCTACTTCTAATTCATATATGGTTACATCTATACCCCTGTCATGACTGTGTTACCAACTTCTCAAAAAGGTAATAATGTCACCAAAAAAATCCAAATATAATACCTATTTTACCCCACACCAACCTTTCTCTCTTTCTCTCTCTCTCTCTCTCTCTCCTCTTTGCAATTTTTCTTCCTCTTCACTCTCCGTGCCACCACTAGTTTTTAGCCCTAGAAAGTTGCAGTCTACACGTATCACCACATTCTTTGCAGAAAATATTGTATGCTGACTGTAATCAATAAATCTTAAATCTTAGGGAAGTTTGTTGTAAAATTACTATCATAAATTGAACAAGAACACGTCCAATTCTAATGGGTGACAAAATTATTTTCTGAGATTATTATTGAATGCTATTATAGCATGTTTCTTTGATCGTGGCTAGGGTTGTCAATCCGGCCCTTTCATGAGGATGCTTGACTCAGCTCGGCCCACAAAAGCCGTCAAAATGATGGCTTTTCTTTTTAGCCTAAAGCACCAGGGTAGGGTAGGGCTCTATTTTGGAAAGCCCACAATCTTGAGGGCCGAGCTAGAACTTGACTTAGTCGGCCCAGGGGGGCCTAGTCCGGCCCCTTGTCTATGCAAAATAAATAATATGTATAATATAATATATATGTGTGGATTTTTATAAAAGAAATTATTAAAAACTCCTCTAATTAACAATTAATAATAGAGACTTAATATTTTGTCAAATAATAATAATCAAATATTTGGTAGTCTTTTTTAATTTATATCCTCATAGATCGCTATATTGTACCTATATTTAATTCTATGTTTTATTTTGAACGGTATGCTTGATTCTACATTTGCATAACAAGGACATATTCTTTAATGAAAAGATAATTTAAGTCGTCATTTATCAGATTGATTTTACCATTGTAATCTATTGAAGTTTAAGAGTTTAGATGAATAGTCATCAACATCATCATTGAGTGGGGTTGAGTTTTATCCATTAGCTATTGATTGATGCCAATTTCTTTCTATCCCTTTACTTTCAGGATTGTTGTTTCATTCAAATGGACTCTACATTTAGAGTTAAAATTTGTGACTCATGTATCAAATTATCTTAGTCATTCATTTCCAGTAATCAAACTTTAATTGTTTTGTTATAAAATCTAATAGTGATGTTTCAAATAAATACAAGCTAGGGTTAATGCTAATTCGAAACTAGTCTAATGTTTATTTGAGTCACGCATACTAAACAATTTATTTGAAACAAAATCTAATGCCTATTTGAAATAAATCTAGCTAATTGGATCATATGAGAATTGTCAAACATGATTGGATGGTCAATATTATTATTTTATAAAAACTATATATAATACATGAACTAGTAAAAAAAAGTACAACTAATAGAGCTTTAACTGCGACAATCTTACCAATAGCCTAATGATAAATAAAACCAAATACATTACTTAGACCATGCAACTACTAGTAGTGTGTTAAGGTATTTAATAGTGTCTTTCATGTCGTGATTTTATTTCGCAATACTATTAAATCTGTTTTATTTCATTTAATTTTAAATAATAGTTTTATATGATGACAAAGTAACTTATTTCGTGCATTTTTTAGAAGTTACAAAAAAAATATGGGATAATTAATGCGCAGTCCCTCGGATTGATTTGATACTAGTCTAGGTCCATAAACATTTTGCTTCCAAGTCCAAATCCATGTTTTATAATTGTATTGAAGGACAGGTCCTCAATATTTTTTTTAACTCACAACTACCCTTAAAAAAAAAAAAAAACTAACCCATTGCAACAGTCATTGCCGGCTGGACTTGCATTCCAGCCGGCACCACTGGGGACACTCATGTTTTTTTTTCCCCTAAGCTGTCCACGGTTCTTACACATGTCAGGTCACTTTTTCTTTCGCCAAGAACTCTCTTTTGATATGATACTTCCATTAGCCACCAACCCTGTGAGTCCAAATCCTCTCAGGATTTTCCTCGGTGACCGCAAGGGATTTCCTCTCACTAAAATGATATTATATTAGGAAATCCTTTATGTGACTGTGGCGAGACCTGAGGATCCTGACTCTTCCTCACTAAGTGCCAGTTCCAACCCCGTCCTCCCTTTTTTGTCATTTAGTAATTCTTTTATCCGCCTCTTATTTTATTTTAATTTGATTTTACTGTTCTCTTCACTTTACTTTACAAGTAAATTATCCAAACAAGAAAAATCTTGTATGCTCATTAAATGACCAATGTCAAGCCCCTTAATTAAATCCAATGACATGGATCTCTCTTAATTTCAAGCCCATTCACTCAGTGCAACACCCTTTTCTCTTGGATTTTCCATACAGTCGTTTTGGCTCTTGAACAATTTTCAAAGCCTATACTAACTTTTTTTCATCAAAATCAAGTACCCAAATTAATTATGTTCATTGAATCGACCCTTATTAATTTCAAACCCATTTGACCCACACAATAACCTTCCTCTTTAGGTAGACCCATTTCAACAGAATTTTGAATTTTGATGTGGTAGTTTAAATCCATAAGAAACTTTTTCTTCATGATACCTCAATAATTGACTTAAAAACGGTAGATTCCAATGTAATCACACACACACACACACACACACACACACACACACACACACACACACACACACACACACACACACACACACACACACACACACACACAAAAAGAAAAATTGAGCTAAATCGGTTAAGCGTGTCAAGTTGGACTGATCTATGTTGGGTGCAGGTTAACACTGTACATCTCATTTGATCCAAGGGTTTAGACCTGACATAACCTGTTAGAAGCCACCCTGGCCCACAAGCACACTCCCTACGCATGCGAGCTCACTTTCCTTTGGCAAACAACTCACCAAGGGCATTATAAATTTTGTTTGCACATAAATGACTAAAATCGGCCTCCCTCATTTGAATCCAATAAAATGTATATGTTCACATAAATTGTGATCCATCAAATCCACACAGCATCCTTGTCTAGTGGCGTACTTAGAGTTTCATTTGAGGGTGTAGATCCAAATAGATAATTGTGTTTTGGAATTAAATACAGAATTTTCATATGGGTTTCGGGGCTAGACGTAGAACTTTTATGTAAGTTTTTGAAAAAAAAAATCAAAATTTTCACTATAATTTTAGAAGCGGGTGCATCCACCCCACGTGAATTTATGTAAGTTCACCCTGCCTTTGTCCCTTACATAAGCCGATATAGACAAGTTATGGGTCTCAGTTTAAGGGATTTAACCACAACATATGTATGAGCATTGCTTTTTCATGGGCACACAATATTTTAAATAGGCAAGCCTCAATAAAATAGGACAAAAAAAAAAAAAAAAAAAAACAGAACCAGAAAAAGAAAAAGATTGTTGCTAGAATGGGTTAAGCAAATCAAGTTAACCACATTGGTTTTAGGTTCGGGGGTACGCTCAACCTTGCTATCCATATCCCAAATCAACCCTAACCCAAGGGCTCAAGCCCACTCTCTCATAGATAGCAGAGCATTTATCATGTGGTTATCTCTTCCAAAGCTATATAAAAGATTTCATAACTGGCAAACCCAAAGGCTCAAGCCCACTCTCTCATAGATAGCAGAGCATTTATCATGTGGTTATCTCTTCCAAAGCTATATAAAAGATTTCATAACTGGCAAGCCCAAAGGCTCAAGCCCACTCTCTCATAGATAGCAGAGCATTTATCATGTGGTTGTCTCTTCCAAAGCTATATAAATTTGTTCTCATCATCAGATTTCATACCTGGCAAGTAACAATTCATCCCCTTCATCATTTTTGGGTCACAAAATCTGCCCTCTCAAAATCGTGTACATGCCAAAATGGGAAAGAACATGATATTTTACCATTTAGGGGAGAAAAGGTAAGGTACTCCGCAGGGCACTTTAGTCTCATTGTTAATTTTAACTGTTCATTCAAATGATTTCTGGAGATGGTTCCAACTCACAATTCCAAGTGAGTCTAAGGAACAGTGACCTACCTCGGGGCAAAGAACCCATCTTCAAATTAACACTTCAAGCAACTTCTCACTAAGAAAATGCTAGTAGGGTTTCATTTCACATTAAAAAAAAAAAGAAAACCCTATGCTAGTGAGGCCAGGGTTCCACATTTTAAATATGTTTGATTTAATGGATTGTAGTGATTCACAGTCGGATAAGGCAAAAAGATTTAAACTGTTGAAAAATGTTAAATATATTCGATAATTAAAATCCATGCTATCATGTGATTGCTTCAATTTTGTGCCATCTCGAATCTAGTTGAGTACTTCTTATTGCACACCCTTGCTAAGCATAACTTGGACACATAAAAATGTTTGTAATTTAAATAGCGAGGCCTGAGCTATGCCTAATAATGACTCAAGCATTGATTTCTATCAACTTTTAAAGAATACTACGTTGAAATGGAAATCACCTTAAATTTAATTTACATGATCAAAATAATCTAGAACTCAAACTCTTGATTCTATCACTAACATCTCTTACAATAATTTTATCTTTAACAAGCCTACCTAATCTACAGCCGCAAACACAGTCCTACAATCGCATCCCTTATTCAAAAAGGGATGTGCAGTTGCTAACAAATATTTCAAACCCTTTGATGTTTCACAATAAACAATATAGATATCTTGTTGTAAAAACAAGGGCTACAGGATGGGCAGAAGTGAAAATTGACAAATTAATAACAATACCTATCTATAGATATGTGGAGGAATGTTGTGCCTATCTGTAGATATATGAAGGAATGTTATGCTGGTGGAAATCGATGAAGACCAGCGGTAGCAGTAGTTCGTGGCTGAGGCACATCAGTTAACACTTCTTTTAGGATGAGCTCGTCCCTTGGGATTGAATTTAGATGCGAAAAGTTTTCAGAGAGAACTGTCCCCAGGATACAACAGCTTCCACATGCGTGATCCGTCTCGGTTGTACACCAAGAGAAGATTGTACTCCAGTAGTAATAGAATGCCTAAACACAGAAGAAGTAGGGAGAAGAAAAAGAGCAGAAAAGAAGAGAGTTGTTTTCACTAATGCAGACGCCCAAATTTATAATTGAAAAATATTGTCGTTGGGCCATTATAATTGCAATAAAAAACATAGCGTTAAACACTAAATGTTTTGTTTAAATTAAATTAAAATTTGAATGTTTTAAAACGGATTAATGAAGGAAAAGTTTATAGATAAATGTGTTTATTTTTAATTAAAAATGTTTAAAAAATAAATTTGAATTTTTTGCACCCTTTGTGCGCGATAATCATGTAGGATGCACGTCACAAACACACTCCTAGTTAAATGTTTTCCGGATCCAACCCACGCACGTATAGGGCTTGTGGTAAAAGGAACAAAATAACTTAAAGGTATGAAAAAGAAGAAAACACATTTATACCCCTCAAAAAGTTTTGAACTTTTCCAATGTAGGATTCTTTGCACACACATAAAGCCAACTTTTGCTTCTTTGTAACTGCTTTGTAAAAGAGTAGAAAATAAAAGAACCCTTTTGAATTTTTGAAACCCATCAAAATCCAAGCTGAAGCAATCATCATGCCTTGCTGGTGATCATAGGCTGTCTATAGATTTATCACTATTGCAACTCATTTTTTGTTGGGTCTGTTGGTGAGTCCATTGGTGCGGGTGGCCTAGTGGATTTATATTTGTCATGTTCTCTTCTAAAAGCTTTCTAGCATGCAATTTGATGAATTTGAAGCGAAATGCAAGCTTAGATAATTGGATGGTAATAGAGAATGCTTGATTTTGTTGAAAAATAAAAATCTAATGGTGAGATTATTGTGTTTTACATAAAAGCCAAGACCATGACAGATCGAACAACTTCTATAATATTTTATAAAATGCTCATTTTTTTTTCTTTAATGTAAATTTGTTATGTACTTGCAAATTAATGGGATTAATTATATCATTTACATCCATTTCCAAATGGGTCTAGGTATTTAACTTTAGTTTTTTTTAAACAAAGGAAAAAGTTAATTAAAGTGAAGATAATTAATATTCAATGTAATAGATATATATTGCACGGTGCATCAAAATGCGTGTTTGGTGAAAAGTTCACTACAAAAGTGCTCTTTAATCTTCACATTCTCCTCTCTCTTTCTCTCTCCCTCTCTCACACATAGAGCCACACCCACACCTATACACACACCCACCCACGCACCCACCCAAGTGGATCCATGTGGGGGCTATCGCACCCGTTGGACTTAGGTCTACTTCTAAAACTATCATGAAAATTCTTATTCAAGTTTCAAAATTCACACAAAAATCCCGCGTTTGCCTCAAAACCCACATGAAAAAAAACTAAATTTGTCTTACAAACCCAATTTTTTATTTGGGTTCGCACCCCTTAATCGAAAATTCTAGTCAACCACTAACCTGCCCACATTCACATCCACACTCCTATCTGTACTTTACCTTATACTTTCCAAACAAACATTTTACCGCCTCTGTTTTTACTTTTACATATCTTTCCTTTACCTTATTATTCGTGATGTAACATCCATGTTACCTTTGCTCTACACATGTAAATGAATATGGCAGGGTCTTCACTTTCCCAAGAGAATTGATGAAGGCTCAAGAGAGACGTTTCTGTATGAAGAACTTTTTTCTAATGAACTTTTTGTTACTGTTAATCAGCTTCATTTTTTCAGTCAGTGTGAGGTCAATGAGGACGTAGTTATCAATAGAGTAGACAGATTCACTCTTAGAATGATCACCCTCCTTTTTCTCTATGGCTCTCCACTTGAAAGACTTTAAACATTGACACAGGTTAATGTCCCAATCAAAGTATGCTATGTAGATACCAAAAACAATCACACAAAGTAATCCAAACAATCACACAAAACAGATGGACATAGGATTTTTACGTGGAAAACCCAACCGGGAAAAAGCCACGGGACCTAACACCGGTCCGCCAAGAACAATCACCATGAAAGAGAAGTTACAAGACTACTTACTACCCTTTACCCAGTTGGACACAACCTAAGGGACTTGAAGCACTCCTTCTTGTCGACGCACAAGTAGTTCACCCTCTTCTGGATTGATCTTTACGCCTTAATGCCATTCAAGATGAACTAGCACAGCGGAGAAGAAAACTGGAACTTAGAAGTAGAAGTTGCAGCACATGTAAAATAAAATGCCTTCTGAGAAGATGAAATCTCTCTATGGATATCAGGGTTTTTATCTAGAGAGCCGGCAATTCTTCATGGGAGAGGCGTTCCTTAAATAAAGAGGAACCCTAGAGTCTTTACCAACTTTGATTCACGAAGGATAAGGAAGCACACGAAGCAGATCCGAAAAAATAGAGCTTCTAAACCGAGTGTCTGCCGACCCAGCTGACCGATCGAGTGCCCTATTCGACTGATCAGACATGGGGTTTGACCGATCGGGAACCTCAGCCGACCGATCGGTCTTCAATTCTGTCTGCAGGTGTTTGTGGCAAGTAATTCGTCCGGTCGCCCATATAATTCGACTAGTCAGTCATCTTTTCCGATCAGTCCGAGGATAAAACACCTGCATTCCATTGTCCAAGTAAAAGACCATCATCTGTCACTTTTGAAGAGATTTCAGTCCATCTAAAACATAAAATTACAACTCTTTGAAACCCAAGTTTTGTCCATCTCATGAATTTGCCAATATTACATGCCTTTCAATCTCTCCCTTTGGCAATTCATGGACAAAACTTCCTAGACTGAACAATCTACCCATATCAACTCAAACACAAAAAATAAGCATGAAGGCTTGAAGACTTGACAGCTCTTGAAAGGAAATCCTGGAAAACACAAACAGAATAAAACCTTTCCAGGCACACAAGATCAGGTTAGTAATATACTTAACATAAAGAAATAGGCAACACAAGTAATGAATCAAAACTATGCTTTTGTTGATTAGACCATCAGTCCAAACATGATTGTTGATTTGACCATCAGTCCAAACATGACTATAAGATAAATAAAATGGTCAGCAAGCAATTAAAATGGCTTTCCCCCTTTTTGGTCATGAATTGAGAAGGGGTACCAGCATCAAAAAGAAATAAACAGTCAGAACAATCAAGAACACCGAAGATGATCAAAGATGGAGTCTAGCTTAGACCTAAGCCCACGAAACTCACCACACATCGCTTGCACTTCACCGCGAACTGACTGAACCTAGCCATGAAGGAGCTCAAGATAGGCAGCCTGATCACAAAGAGAATCCTCAAAGTTTGATAACCTGGCATGAATGGAGGAAGCATCAGGAACATCCTCCTCATCAGCAGGGATGGGAACAGGACGTTGAAGAGCAGGCTGACGAAGTTGAGAGCGAGGTTGCAACAAAGTACTCATGGTGATCGGGTTCGGTATGGGAACTGCGATATCTTGTACATTTGGCATAACACCGTGGGAGATGAGGAACCGAGAAATCAGGACACCATATGGTAAGGAAGCATTCTTTGCAGCAGAGTGGGCTATGTACATGGTGTCAAAGAAAACTGTGGAAGGTCAATCCGAAGCCCACTACCAATTACATACAGTAAGTAGCCGGCCTCACGATAGATCTTCGAATGGTGACAGCGTGGTTCAATATTGTTCTTGACAAAAATGTTGAGAAGCTTGTACGAGTCTGTCAATTCCCTTTGCTTCAATAAGAGACCATCAGGCCAGCATGAGGCGCACCACATAAGGTAGAGGCAACATCATCAAAGTCAATACTTGCATGATTCTCCTCCATAGAAGCAGGGTCAGGGTCAGGGATAGGATATTTAGTATCCGGAGTCTGTTCAATTGATAAGAACGGACTAAGAGACCCGGGAGTGAGGGACACATGCTTGCCTCTCACATATGACTTGATTACACCTCCATTCATCTCATACATGTTGTTGTAAAATTCACTTCAGTGTGGAAGGTGTATAATGACTTTCAGTTTCGATGTGAATGCCAAGCGCCAAAGTCGAGTGTGCAAAAATGTACAGGATTGATTGGCCGTTCAAAAAGCACCACTCGTTTGCTAAAAATATTCTCCAACTGGTGTGCCTTTTCTTCTGACAGAAAACGATCGGAGTCAAAGGTGGGAGTCATAGAACTACTTGCAACACTTTTTCTTTTTGATACAACAGACTTTTTAGGAGCCATTTCTGTGAGCAAACAATGTAGATGGGAACACATAACAGCAATGCATATAGAAATGTCAGAAAAACTTTACTTTATAAGGATGAAATTCATTGAGGCATTTCATCGAACACAAGGCGTGCACATCAAAGAACAAACTTGAAGAAACACGAGCTAGTAGGAAGAAATGCCCAAAAAGCATACATGAACATCCACAAGCATCATTACACCAATATCATATTGAATAGAGTAGCTAAATGTAAGAAATAGGAGAAAAGCATCCAATCCAACCAAACACAAACCACCAGCATGAATTTTTCCCCCTTTTTGTTATTTGTGTAAACAAAGAAGAGAGAATACAAAAGCACAAACAAAGCACAATAGGGAGAAAACAAGAGAAGCAAAATACCTTTCGAATCAAGAAAAAAGAAGAAGAATCAAAGATGCAAGGAGTGCACAAAGAAGGGAAGAAGAACAAGGAAACGCTGCAGACACGTAGAGCAAAAACAGCAAAGGAAAAGAAATGAATGGACGTGCTGGAATTTATTGTGTCCAGACAAGTCCGACCGGTCCGATGAAGAAGCCCAACTGGTCAATTTCAAGTTTTGTGTGTAGGATATGAAAGACCCGACTGGTCGCAGAAGGAGCCGATCGGTCGCAATGCAGTTCTGGAAATCAGAGAACGAACAGGTCCGACGAGTCGGAATACAAAACTTTGAGTTTTTTTTTAACTCATAGGATGTATCAAAGAAATAGTCATGAAGGAAAGAATGAAGAAAATATAGAAGATGCAACATACTATCATAGGACTATTATCATGAAAATTATCAATGTTCAGAAACGATGTTTTATTGTAGTTAATAAGCCAACGAAGCCAAGGTAACACATTTGGAACTCAATGCTTATGGCAGCGCATCTTTCTTGCAAATACATAGGAAACTCAATATGTTGTAGACTTCTGGTAATGACAGAGCCACTCCCCCTGAATAAGTAACCCCCTTTTTTTTTTACCTTTGAGCACAGCACAGTGAGCGAACTCATGTATTACTCTCAATAAAATGAATAATCACAAAAGCAATGCATTGAGAAGTCCCCATTTTTAAGTGTACCAAGACAAGTAGGCCTAGGAACTAAAGTAAAACAAAGTAAATTGCATATCAGATAATCATGAAAACAATAAAAAAAACAGGCTTGTGTATGCAGAGAGTGAAGAAAAGACCCGTTAAGGATGGAGACTAAGTCCAAGAGATTTATGAAGAGATTCAAAGCGAGAAGGCTCAAGAGATTTAGTAAACAAATCTACTAATTGATGCTCAGTTGGAAGATGTTCTAATGTAATAATTTTGGCTTCAACTAAATCATGAATGAAGTGATGCCTGATATCTATGTGTTTTTATTCATGAATGCTGAACGGGATTCTTTGAAATATCAATAGCACTCCTGTTATCACAATAAATCGTCATGAGATCCTACCGAATACTATAATCTGCCAACATCTGCTTTATCCACAACAATTGAGTACAACAACTTCTAGCTGCAATATATTCCGCGTCAGCGGTAGATAGGGAGGTTGAGGTCTATTTCTTACTATGCCATCCAACAAGATTGTTGCCAATAAAAAAAACAGCCTCCCGATGTGCTCTTCCTATCATGGACACAACCAGCCCAATCAGCATCTGAATATCTAATAACAGCTGTGTTGGTGTTTCTAGTTAGCCAAATGCCATAATTGATTGTTCCATGTAATATTTCATAATGTGCTTGACAGCCTTGACATGTGATTCCTTAGGATATGATTGATAACGAGCATAAACACCCACACTGAATGCAATATCTGGCCTACTGGCAGTGAGATATAGAAGACTCCCAATCATGCTCCGATACAAAGTATCATTCACATCTTTTTGTTCTGTATCTAAACTGAGTTTAACAAAAGAACTCATTGGTATCTGTTCCTGTTTCGATGTAAGCATTCTGAACTTCTTGAGGAGATTAGTGACATATTTCAATTGCAAAATGAATATACCATCTGCACTTTGCTTTATTTGTAATCCCAAGAAGAAAGCCAATTCTCCAACCATGCTCATCTCAAATTCAATGGCCATAATTTCAGAGAACATATTCGCCAAGTACTGTAAGGTAGATCCGAACACAATATCATCGACATATACTTGAGCAATCAGAATATTATTATCCTCATTCTTGATGAATAAGGTTTTATCAACTCCTCCTCGACGAAAACCATTTTCAAGGAGAAAAGTGGATATCATTATCCTCATTCTTGATGAATAAGGTTTTATCAACTCCTCCTCGACGAAAACCATTTTCAAGGAGAAAAGTGGTTAGCCGTTCATACTATACGTGAGGGGCTTGCTTCAAATCATATAATGCCTTGTTCAGCTTATCTACGTGATCAGGAAACTGCTGATCTTGAAATCCTTCTGGCTGCTCAACATACACTTCCTCATTCAAGAAACCATTTAAAAATGCACTTTTGACATCCATTTGAAAGAGTTTAAAGTTTAATGCACAAGCGATAGCAAGCAGGATGCGTATTGACTCAAGTCTGGCTACGAGGGCAAAGGTTTCATCAAAATTAATACCATTAACTTGTATATAACCTTGTGCCACCAGCCTAGCTTTGTTCCTTACAACCTAACCCAATTCATTTATTTTATTTTTGAAAATCCACTTTGTGCCAATGACATTCGTATGGGTTGGTCGTAGAACAAGTTCCCACACATCGTTCCATTCAAACTGTTCTAATTCTTCATGCATGGCATTAATCTATGAGTCATCTTTAAGTGCTTCTGATACATTATGAGGTTCAATTGTAGAAATATAACAAACATAACTTACCTCATCACTTTCCTGCTGACGAGTACGTTTAGGCTCATTTACATCTCTAATGATATCTGATAATGAGTGATGTTTCCAGGCTCTGGCTTTAGGATTTATCCTTGATGACGTATCTTGACGAGGAACAACAATATCTGAAGAGGAACTTTGAGAAACTGTAGGTGTCTTTGGTTCTTGTTATTCTTTAGATGAGTCACCTGGGTTAGTGCTAGATGGCTTCTCATCTGACTCTTTTGCATTTGGAGGGTTGTCCTGTTTTACATCAGAATTATCATCCTATGAAGGAGTAGAAGTAGGAAACATTACCTCATCATCATCAGAATTAAAATATGACTCTGCATTATCTACTACCACATTGATTGATTCCATAACAGTAGAATTGCACAAGTTAAATACTCATTATGCTTTGCTATCCAAGGAATAGCCAAGAAACACACCTTCATCACTTTGGGAGTCAAATTTCCCAATATGTTCTCGGTCTTTAAAAATATAACACTTACTCCCAAAAGGTTCTGAAGTATTTAACTGTTGGTTTTCTACCATTCCAAATTTCATACAGAGTCATCTTAGTTCCACGTCTAAGATACACATGATTGATTACATGAACATAAGTGTTTACTGCCTTAGCCAAAACTTTTGTGGAGTGTTTAAACTGTGAAGCATAACACGGGCCATTTCTTGTACAACCCGGTTTTTCCTTTCCACAATTCCATTTTACCGAAGAGTGTTAGGAGCCGAGAATTCATGTTTAATTCCATTTTCTATATAGAAAGATTGAAAGAAAGAATTCTCAAACTCGGTTCCATGATCAGATCTGATTTTAGAAACTCCACCAAATTGAGCACCTTTGTCTGTAATCAATTAAAGCCATAAGTAATGAAAAACATCAAAAGTTTCTGATTTTTCTCTTAGAAATCTAACCCAAGTGAAACAAGAGAAATCATCAACCATTATAAATATGTATTTCTTACCTCCAATACTTTGAATCTGAGTAGGACCCATTAGATCCATATGAAGTAATTCTAGTGGCCTAGTTGTAGTCTTTTGGTCAAGTTTTTTATGGGGTGACGGGGTTTGCTTACTAAGTTGACATGGGCCAAAGACAATGTTGGAAGGTTTCTGAATTTTGGGAAGACCTTGAACTAACTCTTGTTTAGAATTAAGTTCAAGGTCAGTATAATTCATATGACCTAGACGTTGATGCCACAGATCAACAGTGTCTAATGAGGTTAAGTGACACTGTATACTATCAAAATTCCCAACAACGTAGCAATTATCAGAGTTCTTCTTTCCATGAAGTACAGTCTTTCCTTCTTTATTAACAATAATGAGTCATTCAAAGAAAAGTGTACTTCATGCTCAGATTCACAGAGTTGGCTAATACTCAACAGATTCGCCTTAAGCCCATCAACAAGAAACACATTGTGAATAGTAGACATACCTAGAATGTATACAGTACCCTTACCGATTACATTGGATTTGTTCCCATCACCAAATTGGATGTTACCATTATTACACTTCTCAAGGGAAGTAAATAATGATCTGTCACCAGACATGTATCTAGAGCACCCGCTATTCAAGTACCACACAAGTGAATTTTGTGCACGTAAGGTAGTAAGGACCACATTACAGTAAAGGTCAGACTTTCTAATCCAAACTTGTTTAGTCTTGACCTTTTGAGGCAAGGAATACCTCTGCCTCAGTTGATTTCGGGGTACATTTCACGATTTATTGCAATGAGGTCTTATATGTCATTGAATTCCACAAAAGTGACATATAGGAATGAATGAAGCCTGAAACGTTTTCCTATTTGATTTATTTACAAAATTCACTTGTGCATGTGCTTGAACGGTGGGTACAGAAGTGGTTATGGTGGTACCTTTAATAAACTTACTTGAATTCTGTGATGTAGAACCAAATTCAAATCCCAGTCCTCGTCGATCAGTACTTGACTTTGGACACCAAGAATTTCATCAAGTTTCTTTGGCCAGTATTCATCCTTGTTAGATCAGCTTTGGTTTCAGTAAGCTCTACAGAAGTTGAGTGAAGTTTGATACACAATGATGCATTCTTTTCTTTGCAAGATTTAAGTTCTTCTCTCACTATTTCCAATTCATTGGAAGTCTTAAGAGACTGATCATGCAGCAATGTCCAACTGTTACCTGCATCAGTCAACTTATTAGTCAGAAGAATATTTTGAGAGTCTAGGGTAGATATCTTACCTTGAGCCTCTTTTAATTCCTTCTTAAGAGATGCAATTAGTTTTTCTGAAATCTCCACTTTTCGCTCAAGTGCATCGTTAATCAAGGCGACTCTCCTTGAATCTTTCAATAGCTTATCATATGCATTCAATAACTTTTTCTCAGACCGGAGCATGTCATTCATAGAAGAATCACTATTTGAATCTGAAGCAGATCCTACACTATTGGCATTCTTAATAGAAGAGCCGTTAGACTGAGCCATAAAAACAATAAATTTACTTACATCAGACGATTCTGATTCTGGAAATTGTTCTTCTTCTTCTGAATCATTATCCGCAGTGACATTCAAAACTTTACCCTGATTACCTTGATTCCTCAAAGTTCGATTAACACATTGGAATGCATAATGACCAAATCCCTTGCATTCATAGCATTGAGTATTTTTAGGAGGTATCTTGGAAGTACTCTTTCAAACTTGATCGCGCTTAAAAATGACGTGGAAATGAATTACAGAATCAAGGTCCGACATTCACGCACTTCAAGTGTTAAGAAGAATGGGAAATAATTACAGTTCATCATTAATTTCCCTTTGTTTACATGGGTTCAAGTGCCCTGACCGTGAGGATGCAGGTTTTTTACATGCATTTTGAAAATTTACAACCCCTCCCTCAAGTTTTAGATGTGATCTTAATTTGGAAATCACAAAAAAATGTACATAAGGTGGAAAAAATGTGAAAAAGAGGAAAAAATTGGGGGGTGACCGTGACCCGCGGTCACTGCCCCATTTCAGTGACCATGACTCACCCACGGTCACTGGGGCCTTCCAGTAACCGTGACTCACCCACGGTCACTGGAACCTGCCAGTGACCGTGGGTCACGGTCATTGGCAGATAGTGGCCGTGAAGCCACTGTTTCCCTCTGTTTTTTGTGTTGTTCGCGCTGGTTCTTTCTTGGAACTTCTTTCAAGTGTTGGAATTCCATTTTTATGACTTTGGAGTGGTGGACAACTATCAAGAAGATCACATTTAACCATGGAATCAATCGAAACCTCTGTAACTCATCATTCGTGCTTACGGACTGCGTTTTTGTTTCAAGTCCGAAATGGGCAAATATGAAGCCAGAGTTGTGTCATTTTGAGCCTATCATTTTCAAGGAACAAAATGAGGCCTAGAGAGACTTCTTTCACAACTCTTGCGATGGCTAAGACGCTCTACGAATAAGAGAAATAGAGGTGACAATGTCATCCTCTCATAAATTGCCGACGTATGAACATAGCATGAACTTTGGCCATTCCACTTCCTTCTTTTCTTCTGAATTTTCTTCCTCACCTTCAAAACTGAGAAAAGAAGGTGGGAATGGTTGTGGAAGTGTTGCTGGAGTTTGCTTCTTTGTTGCTTTAAGTGCTTCTTTCTTTGATTTCTTCTCTTTTCTTCTTTGTGTATGTGTTCCTCTTCCTTTTCCTTCAAAATTTTGAACCTTTTATAGACTCCCAATCAGTTTTGTGCAGTTTTGGGGAGTTAATAGCAGTTGTGGGGAGTTGGATTTCGAAGAGGAGAGGAGGGAAACTGCCCAAAATCGTGGGAAACATCTTTTGAAGGTCCGTGACCGCAGGCTGGGTCACGGACGAGGGCCAATTCGGGTTTTAGCGTATGTGGCCCATTTTCATCTGTTTTGGACTCAAACGAAATCCGATTGCCATGAAACTTGGAGGGGTGCTTCTTGACACTATTTTCTTCATGTCATAAAAATTTCATCCCGTTTTGACTTCGGAAAGTTGGTCAACTTTTTCATTAATTGGGCCCCAGTCACGGACAAGGCCCACTTTTGGAACATTGCATATGTGATCTATTTTCAACTGTTTGAGGCCCGAACGATGTCCAATCGCCACGAAACTTGGAGGAACACTTCTTGACACTATTTTGAGTGTGTCACAGAAGTTTCAGCTCTGTTTGACCACCTGAACTTGGTCAATTCTCCAGTTGACTTTTTTTATGACAGTGGGGCCCTTGTTTCAGCTGTTTGAAGCCCAAATGACCTCGGTTTGATTTGAAACTTGGAGGGACTGACGTCAAGAACATCTTGGAGTAGGATTTCGAACAGTGGCCTATTCATTGCATGCGTTAGGTCACTATTCACTCCACATTGAGATAGTTAGCCTGTTTTCTATCCGAACAGCCTCCACTTGACTTGAAACTTTGGGAGAATAACTTGGGGCATTCTTTGAGCATTTGTTCCAAATTTTATCTGCCTTGGCCTTTTGGAAGCCGATGACCCCCAAATTCAGGATTACTGTTCTCTAAGCTGACATGTAATGAAATTTAGACCAAACGGAGTCTTTTTGACTTGAAAATTTGCGAAGTATCTTCTGAGCATGACTGAAGCTTCGCGCTCAAATTTCATCAATTTTGGACATCGGGAAGCAAGACTTTGGTTAGTGACCCCATGGCTTGGAAGGGAACTGACCTCAGGCTGACATGCTTGTGGCTTTTGGGTTTGATGATGTCTGTTCAACCCGAAATTTTGTAGGGCCTGTCTTGGGCATTATTTGAACTTCCTCCGAGAGTTCCAGCTACCTCGATCTCCATGGGATATCACTCTGCACAGGGATCCACAGAGCATAGTATATCATCACTTCGACATGTAGGAATGCCAGTTCTCACAATGATTCCCCAAGATCTGAAAAATAACCTCTGTAGCCTAAATTAAGTTGAGATGAGGTATCTTCGCTACAGTATTTGCAAATTTTTTTTATAGGTCAACAAGTGCCCCCTCGAGGTGCAATGATTATAGTATAATAATCATTGTGCCTCGAAATAGCCAATCTGTGGGAATGATGGATGGCTTGATGAAAAGACAGTTTGTCAAGGTAGGTTGTAAGCCTAAACTTGGGATTTGAAAATTTTGATAAAAAAACCATGAAGGGTTTGATGACGGAATTTTGAAAAGACATAAGAAATCTAAATTTCTTTGCCCTATTTTCACGGATATCAAAAGTAGCATCTCCGTGGGGACTGCGGGGAACACCCACAAAGGAATCCCTTAGGTATTTAAAAAATTTAGAAGTTTATGAATTTTGTTTGGATTTTAGAAATGAATTTGATTTTCTTTTGACCTATTTTTCACAGATATCCAAAGTGGTGTCCCTGTGGGGATGTGGGGAACACCCACAAAAAGACTCCCTAAGATTCTAAGAAAATCAAAAGTTTTAGTAAAAATGGATTTGGGTTTGGCTCTTCATGGATTTTTTATTCATTTTCAAAGATCAAAGTTTGGGTTTTGACTTGGCTTGACATGATTTAAAATGAGATGCAATTTTGACAAAATGAGATGTAATTTTGAAAGAGATTGGCTTTTATGGGTTTTGATGAAAAACAATTTGAGACATTGGTTTGAAATCAAATTTTGACCCAAAGTTGATTTGGAAAGAGACTCCGCATCTTTTCTTTTTGTATAATTTCCCTCAAAATACCCTAAAAATAGGGTTATTTCTTTTGTAAATTACCCCAAGTGGACCCATCATAGGAATTTCAAATAATGGGTCATCATGTTAATGGATTCCATTGCTTAGTGGATCTCGATTCTCAAGTGCATCACGACCGCGAGCAAGGGGTTAACGAAGACTGTGAGTAAGGCTCAAAAGAGAGAGAGAGCGACTGTGGTTTTTTTTCTTTTTTTTGAAAGGAAATCTCGTTCCTTTTTTTTTTTTTTGAAAGGAAGTCTCGTCCCTTTTTTTTTGTTTTTTGTTTTTTTTTTTTTGAAAGGAAGTCTCGTCCCTTTTTTTTTTTGAAAGGAAGTTTCGTCCCTTTCTTTCTATTTGACTGTCTGACCCAACTGGGAGAGAGACTGGGAGAGAGAGAAAAAGAAATTGGGAGAGAGAGAGGGACCGAGAGAGAGAGAAATTGGGAGAGAGGGAGACAAAGACCGAGAAAGAGAGAGAGACCGAGAGAGAGAGAGAGAAAACTGAGAGAGAGACCGAGAGAGAGTGAAAAAACTGAGAGAGGGATAAAACTGAGAAAGAGGGAGAGAGACCGCGAGAGAGAGAAAAAAACTGAGAGAAAGGGAAAAACGCTGAGAAAGAGGGAGAGAGACCGAGAGAGAGAGAAAAAAACTGAGAGAAAGGGAGAGAAAAACCGAGAAAGAGAGAGACCAGAAGAGAGAGAAATTGGGAGAGAGGAAGAAAGACCGAGAGAGAGAGAACTGACTGGGAGAGAGAGAAAAAGAAATTGGGAGAGAGAAAGGGACCGAGAGAGAAAAAAATCAGGAGAGAGAAAAAAAATCAGGCGAGAGAGAGACCGGGAGAGAGAAAACGAAAGAAATCGGGAGAGAGAGATCGGGAGAGAAAGAGAAACTAGGAGAGAGAGAGACCGGGAGAGAAAGAGAAACTAGGAGAGAGAGAGAGAAAGAAATCAGGAAAGAGGGAGAAACCGGGAGAGAGAGAGACCGGGAGAGAAAAAGAAATCGGGAGAAAGAAACCGAGCTGATTGGGGAGGAAGAGACCGCACCAACTGGGAGAGGGGGAGACCGAACTGACTGCAAGAAAAAGAGACAAGCCAAGGTGCAAAGGACCCAAGGGCGTCTATCCACTCTGATCGGTCTCGTTGCAAATTTGTTAACTGAAGATCACCATAGCTAGTAAAACTTTTTGCTGTTCTCAAGTTCTGTTATGGCTGGATGCATCTTTGGTCACGTCTTTGGACAATTTGAGGGAGTTCTCGGCCATGACTGGGACAATTTGAAATGGGTTCAAGGGGTTCACAATCATGACTAATTGTGGTTCTTTTCTTCTTCTCTCCTTTTCATTTTCCTCTCTCAAAACTAATGTAAAGTGATGTTTGTGAAATCACCTCAAACTCACCAGTCTACTGACCATACGAACCCATAATGATTTGTCACGGCCAACACCTGTTTGATGGAATGCCCAATTAAAAAAATTCTGCTGAATTCACTTCTTGTCTTCTGCTGTAGTACTTGTCCA
Source organism: Sextonia rubra (assembly GCA_037013555.1). NCBI lineage: Eukaryota > Viridiplantae > Streptophyta > Magnoliopsida > Laurales > Lauraceae > Sextonia > Sextonia rubra. Next base: position 133,976,106 of record JASUAD010000001.1, read on the forward strand.
AGTGCATTCTCAGTCACAACCATTGCTGTCTTGGCTTGGTAAGTCTTATGCTCACAGAACACCCACAGTCATGGTGTGCCTACGGTCAACGGTCTAAGCAAACCAAAGGGGGTTCATACTTTAAGAAGATTTTTTTTTGTTTCTTTGATGCAAAACCTGTGAGTGAATTCTAGTATTGATCTCCCAGATTTGAAATATAACTGGTCTTAATGAACCCATGGTGATGGCCACGGTCACCAACTTTTTGTCAAAAGAAATTTGTTTACTTTGCTGGATTCAACCAATTTTCTTAGCACATGATGGAGCCCTGAATCTCATTCTCTGGTGGAGTTCACATTGAGCAAACCCATTGCTAAAACCACTGTTGTAGTCCACGGTTGCTTGCACATACTTTTTTCTTTTTTGAAACATTGGTACTGATACCCATCTTTTCTTTCTTTTGATTTGTTTTGCAGATAGAAAGGGTAAAGCATCTACAACTGCAACTGTTGGGGCACCTAAAAGTCGTGCCAAGGGTAAGACCACAAGAGAGCCTGATCCGAAAAACCCAAATGAAGCATCTGATGTCAGCTTGTGGCTCCAGAGAAATAAGGCTTTGTCAACGAGAAACTGGTAATAAATGCGGAAGAGGCCAAGCTCACACATGAATTGGATGTGCATGTGGACCGACGTGCACACATTCAACAACAGATCGTTATATTGCATCATCAATTATCTTCCGTGGACAATACCATGGAAAATTTGCAGAAGTCTATTTCAGAGAGAATTCGTCACCGAAATGATCTTTTCATGCATACAGAAGCAAAACGTACAGCCTTGAATGACTTCGTTCAATCTTTGGAGATTGAATTGAATATTAAACTGGACGAGATTGACATTAGTACTGCTATCCCAACTTATGAAAGCTACAAAGGGCGCATCCTCATGGCAGAAGTACTGAATGCCAAGGGGAAACTGGAGAAGTTCCTGGACTGAGATTCTCTGCTGCAACTCCCATTTATTATTATTATTATTATTATTAGGCCTGAGGGCCATGTGTACATTGACTTCACTGCTTGTATTCAAACTTTAAAATGGATATCAATGGAAAATGATTTTCCTTTCTATTTTTGTCATTGGCATGGGTGTTTGGTTTGATTTGATTTTTTGTGGATGTTTGATGTGGTTTATGTGGATGGTTTGTTTGGTTTGATTTTCTCAGACTTGTATGAGGGTGTGATTTGCGATCTTTTGGGTCCACAAATCGAAAATAAGGGAGTCATATAGGTGGATGTTATCCGGTGCCCATGTTTGAGGTTTTCTCCAGGGTCCATGACTTGATCCTTTTGGTGTCGAAAGGGGTCAAACAAAGTGGATGTTGTCCGGTGCCCATGTGTGAGGCTTTCCCCGGGATCCTTGACTTATTCCTTAGGACAAAGATTTAGTTTTGGTTTTTTGTTTAGATTTTGGTTATACAGGGTCTGCAAAAAGACTTATTCTATATAACCGAAGGTAGTCATATAGGGTCTACAAAAGACTTGTTCTATACAACTAAGGATTTGCTATATGGTTTCTGCAAAAAGACTTATTCCACACAGCTAAGTTTTGCTATACAGGGTCTGTAAAAAGACTTAATCTATATAGCAGGATGTTACAAGGGGTCTTGTAAGGACGTTAACCAAGTAACGAAAGTTTGACTAGAGGGGTCGATGGAACTTGATCCTCATAGTCATTTTATACAAGTTTGATGGATTTTGGTTAGGAGTCTTAGGTTGTGAAGCTCGAAACCAGAGAATTTTGGTTTTGGTTGGGAGTGAGAATGTACACTGTACATGGTTTGGGTACATTGTAATGTACACTGTACATGGGTTTGGGTACATTGTACGTGGTTTAGGTATACCAATGACATTCAAGTATATTATTTCTTGAGAAGTTTTCCATTGATAAGCATCATGCATTTATCTCCTTCGAGTGTGAGGAGTGCATGTGTACCATTAAAGCAAGCCTTGCTTCCTCATTATTCTTTTGAGCTGGCAATGTGCTCAGAGAGTGATCAAGAACTCAAATGTAGAAGATGAGTGGTTTGCCTGGAATTAGAGCTGAAAAGATCAGTGGGTTTATGAGACACCATTTGATATCTTCACAAGCTTTATCCCACACAAATTTAATTCCTTTTTTTTTATGAGTCTGGATAATGCTTTACACTTCCCAAATAAGTTTGAGATGAACGGATAAATGTAGGCAAGTTTGCCTTACAATCCCTTGAGTTATTTAAGAGTTCTCAGAGAAGGCATCTTCAATATAGCTTTGACTTTGACTGATCTCTTTGAGAGTCAGTTCTGCATCAGTGGCAACTTCGACCAATCGGGCCAAAGACTTAGTTTTATGACTAAGTATGATAGCCTTGATTTCGGGTCGCAAATTGGTTTTGCACATTTTGATCGTTGCCCTTTGAGATGGTTGTTCCAAGTATGTATAGGATAATGCTCTCCATCTATTCATAAAGGCCTGTGCAGTTTCGTTGTCTCCCTGCCTTGTGCTGCTGAGCATAGCAAAGGTGACTGTTTGATCCTTCTCCTGAAAATGGAGTAAGAACTTCTCTTCTGTGATCAGCCATGTCATGAATGAGAGTTCTAGTAACTGCTTGTACCAATCGAAGGCGACTCCTTTCAATGTGCCGACGAATAGTCTTATTTTTAGTGCATCTAACTCTGGCAGGCTTCCTAGGAGTGATTTGAAATGCACAATATGCTGATATACTGACCCTTTCCCAAGGTATAGTTGGAAAGTCGGAAGTTTATAATCTGGTGGAAATGGAATCAGATCAAATTCCGGGGGATACTTGGGTGTAATACCTTTCTTTTTCATTCTGGTCTCCACTTTTGATTTTGTCAGTATCTCTTCAACTTCTTTGAAGGTCACATGTTTTTTAGGATTTGCATGAAGACCAAGGATTGATGAATAATCACCACCAGTAAAACCTATAGCTATTACCTTATCTGTTAGGGACTTAAATTGGGCTGTGAGAAGGTCAATTTTAATGGCATTCTCCATGATCATTGCTTGTTCTCTTCTGTTGGCGAACAGAGGATTTATTTGAGCTCTAACCGGACCACCTAGCTAATCTGTTAAGATTTTCACTTACGCAGTTAAGTGGTCGATCATAGCTCCTTGTTGTTTGACAACATCATTGACATTGTCATTTTCATTTTCACTAGCATCTTTTTCGTCAGCATCTTTACTTCCACTAGCATCGTCATTTCCATCTTTGCTAGTTCCACTCCCTTCAGCCATAAACACAGTGTACTGACGAGGATAAGATGATGTTAATGCTTGAGAAGTGTATTGACTATCTTTTGCATTTAAGATAGTGATAGGATCATTGTCAGAATCAGTTTCGATATGACCTTCCGAAGTATTGCTTGAATGGGAGTTTGAATCAGACCTTTGTGATTGAGTTCGAGTCATACTCCGAGTAATTCTTCGAATTGAACTCGGCCCGACCATGTAAGACGAGGTTAAATCCGGATCATCTTCTTTAACCACCCATTTTTGAGTGATCTTGCACTGTGACAACTTTTGAGTTTGGTCCTTGTAATGGGCTAAAGCTTTCTTCTTGAGTTGGTTAGCCATCCTGGCTGCTGAGGTCTGATCTTTAAACTTGGTAACCAACGGCCTGGAAGTGCTTGTCACTCGTTCCCAATCCATGGAATCTGAAGTGGGAAGTGAAAGGAGGTCAATAGCACCCCCCTTGTTCTTTTTCTTTTGCTCTTTCTTCTGTTGGAGCGAATCTTTGAAATGAGTGAGATCGGTCGAATTATTGATAACCAATCGCTCAGCTTGTTTGTTGCCTTTAGTGCCATATGATAAGCCTTGGGGTGAAGATAGCAGAGAAGGTGCCACTATGATAGAAGGTAGATGCCCCCTTCCAAACCTCCGTCTTTCTTTTTGAGTCAGAGGATAGAAAGTATTATCTTCAACTGAGGCCAAGAGTTTGTTCTCAGCCATATTGGATTTTGGAGTGTGTGGTTGAGGTGACCACGTGCTGTATCTGGGGATGGATGCACCCTTTTGGATCTTCTTACGAGTTAGGAATTGCCGGAAGTCCTTTGGTGTTTGCTTGGTAATGACCTGCTGTTTGGGCCTAGTAGGTGGTGACTTTAAGTATTGAGCAGTCATTGAATGTGACTTGTCAAGTACCACTGATTTATGATCCGTGGACCAGACCTGCCTTGCCCCCAGACGAGGCTTGGTGATATGAAGATTGCTACCTTCTGACTTTAGTTTGTGATTTGGTTCCTTCTGAACTTTGTTGAAAACTCCAAACGGATTCTGGGCGTATTTGGAAACCCAAGATTTAGGAGTTTTACTCTTCTTGAGGAATTTAAGGGTCACTGATGACCCATTTGAATCAGCCGAAGTTATAGAGCTTGTTGGAATAGAGAGTTTTTGAAATACTGAGACTCTTGACATAGGGGCAGTAAAGTCCATTCGAGCCTTTTTTGATGCTCTTACAGTTGGTTTGTTTTGGGTCATGGATATTTTAGAGAGCCTCTCCTTGGCCTCATCAAAAGTGATGATCAGGGAACCCATGATGTCTCTGCAAAAAGTAAGCCCACAGGACTATATTAGTGGTATAACCAACATGGCTGTCTCTTAGGCTAGCCGGAATGGTTTATAGATGCCATCTAAACCAACATGGTTTTGAACCAGAATGGTTAGATATAGGCATAAATCCCATCTCATTATGCTATGCTGACTATCCCTGCTGTCAGAATTTTTGCAGCATTTCAGGTTTATCGAGTCAGGCTTAAAAACATGCTATGCTGACTAGACCCGGCTACCAAAATTTCAGCAGCATTTTAGGACTATCTGTGTCAGACTTATAAGCAAGAGAGGGTTGGATCAATCAAAAGGATAGGGCTGACAGGATCAAGCCTGCACCACTATCACAATGACCACACAAAATCCATCAGTAGTTGACACCGGACAATGCATAATTACAATGTCGTTGGTCTTATCACTGATTTAATAAACATTTTATATGGGTCAAAAGCCCTTTGAACTAAATCATCACTCTTCTAAAGTGAAAGGATGATGATTTGGTCCATGCACATCAAGGTGCAAATTCTTCCAATCAAATGACAAGTGTATGCACATCAAAGTGCGAATTCATTCAATCAAGTCATGCACATTAAGGTGCAAATTCTTCCAATTAAATGGCAAGTGTATGCACATCAAAGTGCCCAATGCCTTCATTTGTACGAACAATATGCACTTCAAAGTGCAAAAGTCATTTAATGATATTTTTAAACCCATTGTAGACATCAAAGGTCTTGTATGGGTGTCTTCGAGGGTCAAGTAAGTCATTTTTAGCCATAAAATAGGTCAGTGACCGTGACCTACGGTCACTGCCCATTTTCCACTGATTCCCGCGGTCACAGCAGTTTTCAGTGCAACAGCAGCACTTTTCAGCGCAACAGCAGCAGTTTTCAGTGCAACAGTAACAGTTTTCAGTGCAACAGCAGCAGTTTCAGTGAAACAGCAGCACTTTCAATGCAACAGTAGCAGTTTCGGCGCAATAGCAGCAGTTTTCAATGAAACAGCAGCAGTTTCAGTGAAACAGCAACACTTTCAGTGCAACAGTAGCAGTTTCAGTGCAATAGCAGCAGTTTTCAATGAAACAGCAGCACTTAAGTGCAACAGCAGCAGTTTCAACATAACAGCAGCATTTTTTGCAGCACTTTCAATGAAACAGCAGCATTTTTTTCAACAGCAGCAGTTTTAGTGCAATAGCAGCAGTTTCAGCAGAAACAGCAGCACTTTCAGCAATTTTCAGCACTTTCATGCATTCTTAACCAAATTTAATCACAAATTAGGGCAATATAATTCCCACAGATGGCGCCAATCTTCTGATCGTGCTTAAAAATGACATAGAAATGAATTACGGAATCAAGATCCGACATTCACACACTTCAAGCGTTAAGAAGAATGGGAAATAATTACTAGTTCATCATTAATTTCCCTTTGTTTACATGGGTTCAAGTGCCCTGACCACGGGGATGCAGGTTGTTTACATGCATTTTGAAAATTTACAACCCCTCCCTCAAGTCTTAGATGTGATCTTAATTTAAAAATTACAAGAAAATGTACATAAGGTGGAAACAATGTGAAAAAGAGGAAAAAAATGGGGGGTGGCCGTGACCCGCGGTCACTGCCCCATTTCAGTGACCGTGACTCACCCACGGTCACTGGGGCCTTCCAGTGACCATGACTCACCCATGGTCACTGGGGCCTTCCAGTGACCGTGACTCACCCACGGTCACTGGAACATGCCAGTGACCGTGGGTCACGGTCACTGGCAAACAGTGGCCGTGAAGCCACTGTTTGCCTCTGTTTTCTGTGCTGTTCACGCTGGTTCTTTCTTGGAACTTCTTTCAAGTATTGGAACTCCATTTTCATGACTTTGGAGTGATGGACAACTATCAAGAAGATCACATTTAACCATGGAATCAATCAAAACCTCTGTAACTCATCATTCGTGTTTACGGACTGCGTTTTTGTTTCAAGTCCGAAATGGGCAAATATGAAGCCAGAGTTGTGTCATTTTGAACCTATCATTTTCAAGGAACAAAATGAGGCCTAGAGAGACTTCTTTCACAACTCTTGCGATGGCTAAGATGCTCTACGAATAAGAGAAATAGAGGTGGCAATGTCATCCTCTCAGAAATTGCCGACATATGAACATAGCATGAACTTTGGCCATTCCACTTCCTTCTTTTCTTCTGAATTTTCTTCCTCACCTTCAAAACTGAGAAAAGAAGGTGGGAATGGTCGTGGAAGTGTTGCTGGAGTTTGCTTCTTTGTTGCTTTAAGTGCTTCTTTCTTTGATTTCTTCTCTTTTCTTCTTTATATATGTGTTCCTCTTCCTTTTCCTTCAAAATTTTAAACCTTTTATAGACTCCCAATCAGTTTTGTGCAGTTTTGGGGAGTTAATAGCAGTTGTGGGGAGTTGGATTTCGAAGAGGAGAGGAGGGAAACTACCCAAAATCGTGGGAAACATCTTTTGAAGGTCCGTGACCGCAGGCTGGGTCACGAAAGAGGCCCAATTTCGAGTTTTAGCATATGTGGCCCATTTTCATCTGTTTTGGGTACAAACAAAGTCCGATTTCCATGAAACTTGGAGGGATGCTTTTTGACACTATTTTCTACAAGTCATAAAAATTTCAGCCCGTTTTGACTTCGAGAAGTTGGTCAACTTTTTCATTAATTGGGCCCCGATCACGGACAAGGCCCACTTTTGGATCATTGCATATGTGATCTATTTTCAACTGTTTGAGGCCCAAACGATGTCCAATCACCACGAAACTTAGAGGAACACTTCTTGACACTATTTTGAAAGTTCCACAGAAGTTTCAGCTCTGTTTGACCACCTGAACTTGGTCAACTCTCCAGTTGACTTTTTTTATGACAGTGGGCCTTTGTTTTAGCTGTTTGAAGCCCAAATGATCTCGGTTTGATTTGAAACTTGGAGGGACTGACGTTAAGAACATCTTAGAGTATTCATCCAAATTTCATGTAGTTTTGATTTGAGGAAGTAGGATTTCAAACAGTGGCCTATTCATTGCATGCGTTAGGTCACTATTCACTCCACATTGAGATAGTTAGCCTGTTTTCTATCCGAACAGCCTCCATTTGACTTGAAACTTTGAGAGAATAACTTGGGGCATTCTTTGAGCATTTGTTCCAAATTTTATATGCTTTGGCCTTCTGGAAGCCGATGACCCCCAAATTCAAGATTACTGTCCTTTAAGCTGACATGTAATGAAATTTAGACCAAACGAAGTCTTTTTGACTTGGAAATTTGCAAAGTATCTTTTGAGCATGACTGAAGCTTCGCGCTCAAATTTCATCAATTTTGGACATCGGGAAGTAGGACTTTGGTTAGTGACCCCATGGCTTGGAGGGGAATTGACCTCAGGCTGACATGCTTGTGGCTTTTGGGTTTGATGATGTCTGTTCAACCCGAAATTTTGTAGGGCCTGTCTTGGGCATTATTTGAACTTCCCTTGAGAGTTCCAGCTACCTTGATCTCCATGGGATATTACTCTGCACAGGGATCCACGGAGCATAGTATATCATCACTTCGAAATGTAGGAATGCCAGTTCTCACAGTGATTCCCCAAGATCTGGCAAATAACCTCTGTAGCCTAAATTAAGCTGAGATGAGGTATCTTCGCTGCAGTATTTGCAAATTTTTTTTTATAGGTCAACAAAACTTGGATGTGGGATTAGAAATTGGCTTAACATTCGATGTGAAATTTGACTTGATTTTCTTGTAAGCCTTTTTCAAATCCCTTTTCTCAGAACTTTTCATTGCCTTTTTGAATTTTCTAACCAGAAACGCATCAAATTCAGGATCATCAGAGTTTGGTTCAGAAAGATCACTATCATTACCAGATTTGGAAGAAATTAATGCAATACCCTTCGATTTTCTAGTTGACCTCAGATTGGCTTCACACGGTTGTAAATTGCCAACAAGTTCATCAAACGATAGGGTATCTAAATCATTATTTTCTTCAATTGCCTCAACTTTAGGATCAAATCTTTCAGGAAGAGCTCGAAGTATTTTTTGAACAATTTTATTTTCAGGTATGATCTCCCCTAGATTAAAGGTTGAATTTACCACATCATTAAGTTTGGCATAAAACTCATTAAATGTTTCATTCTCTTCCATAATCAAGGTTTCAAATATAGTAGTCAGTTTCTGAAGTTTAGAACTTTTAATCCTTCCAGTTCCTTCGTGGACAGTTTCCAAGATACTCCACGCTTCTTTAATGATGTTACACTTAGAGATTCTTCTAAATTCTGTGGGTGAAACACCGTTAAAGATAGCATTCATGGCCTTACTGTTAGCAAGAAACACAGATTTTTCCTCCTTAGTCCATTGAGCCATAGGTTTAGGGGTTTCAACATTCCCATCAAACACAACAGTTGGTGGAACATACGCAGTATGAATGGCTTGCCAAACATCAATATCAATGGACTGTAAAAAAGCAACCATTCTTACTTTTCAATTTGCGTAATTTGTTCCATCCAGGTAAGGAGGTTTATTGGTTGACGTGCCATCTCTAGGAATCTCCATAGCAGACATGTGAATAGATCTAGAGACAATGGTAAAAACCCGCTCTGATACCACGTGAAAGACTTTAAACCTTGACACAGGTTAAGGTCCCAATCAAAGTATACTATGTAGATACCAAAAGCAATCACACAAAGTAATCCAAAAAATCACACAAAACAGATAGAAATAGGATTTTTACGTGGAAAACCCAACCGAGAAAAAACTACAGGACCTAACACCGGTCCACCAAGAACAATCACTATGAAAGAGAAGTTACAAGACTACTTACTACCCTTTACCCAATTTGACACAACCTAAGGGACTTGAAGCACTCCTTCTTGTCAACGCACAAGTAGTTCACCCTCTTCTGGAGTTCAACCTTGATGCCACTCAAGACGAACTAGCACAGCGGAGAAGAAAACTGGAACTCAGAAGTAAAAGTTGCAGTACATGTTAAACAGAATGCCTTCTGAGAAGATGAAATCTCTCGATGGATATTAGGGTTTTTATCTGCAGAGCCGGCAATTCTTCATGGGAGAGGTGTTCCTTAAATAGAGAGGAACCCTAGAGTCTTTACCGACTTTGATTCACGACGGATAAGGAAGAACACAAAGTAGATTAGAAAAAATAGAGCTTCCGAATAGCGCATCTGCCGACCCAGCTGACCGATCGGGTGCCCTATCCGACCGATTGGACATGGGGTCTGACCGATCGGGAACCTCAGCCGATCGGTCGGTTTTCAATTCTGTCTGCAGGTGTCTGTGGCAAGTAATTCGTCCAATTGCCCATTTAATTTGACTGGTCAGTCATCTTTTCTGGTCAGTCTGAGGCATTCCATTGTCCAAGTAAAAGACCATCATCTGTCACTTCCGAAGAGATTTCAGTCCATCTAAAACATAAAATTACAACTCTTTGAAACCCAAGTTTTGTCCATCCCATGAATTTGCCAATATTATATGCCTTTCACCACTGTCATAAAAAAACAACTTTCCACAAAGAAAATCTTGAACAAGTATTCTAAGGCTTTTGAATTCTACTTCATAGTAGTTCTCTTGTGTTACACATGCTCCTGTTCCTCTCTTCATCCAGTTTACCCAATGCATGGTCGCAATCTCCATGCATTATGTCATCTTGTTCTTTTAAAACACCCCTATTCTTTAACATGCCATTGTTGGATTCCTTCTGAGGGGGGTTATTGGTTTAGGGTGTTTGCATATTTGGGGACTGGATACAACAATACACAATATACTACTTGTCTTTTTTTTTTTTTTTTTTGCTATTGTTGACATTTGTTGCATTCGGGAGCATACAAAAAAACAAGAAGAGTTTCTTCCAAAAGAATGCAAGAATTAGGGTAATGAACCAAATGAAGAAGAGGACAGGAGCAGGATACACAAGGCAATGGAGTATCTGCAAAGAAACAAGTGTAGGGTTCTGTTTCAAAGAAGAAAAATTTTGCATCAATTTCAAAGGACTCCACCTCAAAGATTGTAACAGAGAAGGGACAAAACAAACTCACTTTTTTTTAAAGTTTAATGATTTTTTTTTCAATTTTTTCCCATTTTCCTCTTTCGTGAGAAAAATCGATTAAAAAAATAAGTTTTCTACTGAAAGTCACATGATGATAAAAAAAAATAGACCCACAAAATTGACCCATTAATCTGCTACTTTTCAGCAAATTTTGTGCTCTAGAAACTTATGAATTCCCATTATAAGAGTGGCTCTTTTTTTTTCCCCCTTCTAGATGCTTCTTCCTTTTAATTTAATAAAGTGGTTGGATAGCACTGATCTCTCCTTCAATGGGTGATTGAAGTGGTGCCTTTTCTCAATGCCCTTCCTATTTGAGAAGGGCTTTTCAACCAACTAGTAAGGAGCATCATTTCTCACTTGATTATCTAGGATTCAAATTCTAGGTATGCTATCTTTTATCTACATTTGCGAGATTTTTTTTTGAACTTGAGTGGGGTGCCTTCCCACGTGCAAGGGCTATCTCTTAGGTCCCAACCTCCTTGGATAGGATTTAAAAAAGAGCTCCTCCTAAACCAACTTGGGTGTGTTGGATTGAATATTGACATGGCCTTAATCCATCTAAAAATTGCATGTGGGTAAGCTACAGTTTAAGTCAAGACTCAAGATCCAACCTAAAGTCCAAACTAGAGCTTATACGTAGTTAACATGCACAACTCCTACCAAATTGTCCCTCATCATCGATTCTCTCTTGATAGAAAGAGATACTGTGCTGCTCATTAAAAATAATGACATCAACACTGTCCAAATTTGTTGTGGTGTAGCATCCTTTAGATGGTTTGATAGGAAATTTTCAAGTACAAACTAAAGATGAAGATCATAACAAGGAAAGAATATAGTATGAATGAATGATAGACAATATTCTAAGAGAGATTGGGTGTTTATCACAATCATATGAGTTTTTGTTAGATGAGGAAAATATTATACTAGAGTTATGATGTGATTAGATATAAAAAAATCATATGAAACTTAAACTTAAAAAAAAAACCAAGAAGAAGAAGAAGAAGAATGCTTTTGAGTATGCTTCCACGAAGTTTATAATAGATGTATGCTTCTGCGAAGTTTATAACATATCACAATGAGAAACAAATTTATGCAATTGGATCGAACATAGTTTGAATAAAGCTTTGATGATAATGGAATCAAAACTCAAAAATAAAAAAATAATATAAAATCATCTGTACCTACCTCTTCCTCTATGCTCATAACAACGTTGTGAGGATGAGAGGGCTCTTTGTGATTAGAGGTGAGGAATAAGAGAGATCAGAGTAAGAGGGGTCAACAAAGATTAGGAGAAAAGGTGAAGGGAATGCAGTAAAGGGGGAGGGGGCAATAACATGTATTTATAACATTTGAAACCCTAATTAGTCTTGCTTCGGTGTAATACTAGCCATTTGATCTTGGAACTTTCCATATACGAGCGTATATTAAAATATCGTAACCATCTAAGGACTCATATTAAAATGCCATAACCCTAGTATAAATATCACCAGTTCATTTTTTCTAAATATCCACTTGCTGATCTTTTATAAGATTCTTGAACGATGTGATAATTGAATAAATATTGGAGAAATTAATAATCAACCAAAATAAGTGGCCTTTCAACTATAAATGGAGGGTGCAGCTTGAATCATCCGGATGGCATATCACATTTTATTAGAAATTCTCCACAAACCATTTTGTAGGGAAACATGGACTCAAAGAAATGAAACATTAACCATTATTTTCAGTGGGTAAAATGAATAATTTTCTCCATCTACAATGTGGTGCCAAGTATATATATGATTCATGTTCCCTAAGCCCAACTCAAGCTTGGCTCCAATTCAACTCATGCTTCAAAGTTCAAGCAGAGTTGAGAATCTCACTGGCATCCAAGTTAGGACATTTAGGTTGTGAAAACAAAAGAAAGTCAATGACATTGAAGGACTTTACAAAATAAAATAAAATAAAAAATACAAGCATCTATTGATTGGTTTGTTTTGTGTTAAAGTGAATCAACTCTTGATGTATTACGAACATCTTTATCAAAGCCTTGTCCCAATTGTGCTTGGCTCAATTATATGAATTTTGTCTCACCATTCTAGCTATGTGCTAGATTAAATGCTCAATTAAATTGTGCTTCTTGAAACCTATCTCCTCTTTTGATGCTTGTCTTCTTAGGCCTATACTTTTTACTTGAGGGGCATCAACCTGCATAAAATACTTTTCTTTATTGGTGTTATTGGTAATTTGCTTTGGACATGTGCAAACCATCTCAAGTGAGAGTCTCTGAATCTATAATCTATGATGCTACTATAAGTGCTCCAAAATGTACATATTTCTTATTCTATCTTCCCTAGTTCTTTTATACATCTATTTCCAATATTTTCATCTCTATCTACACTCATTTTTTTTAATATGATGTTCTATAATTCACCATTGTTATGCTTCCATTGGTCATAATTGGTCTAATTAATCTTATTAATATGCATCGATCACAAAGCTCTCTACTAACTCTCAATTAATCTAAAATTGAAAATCAAAGGTTCTTGATGTCTCTTTTAAAATATTAGCACCTCATAATATTTTGATAAACAAACTCAAGGAGAGGTCCCTTAAATTTCATTTCTTCCACTTTGGATTTGAAGTTCAAAGTTGGCAAAACTTTTCCATCTTTGAAGGCTATGAAATCCTTGAAAAAAAGATACCACAGATAATATTAAAGAGTTCTCCTCCAAGAAAACGCGTCTAAGTGGAAAAGTTGCCCTTATAATAAGGTTTGGAAGAGCCCATGCGCTCAAGTGTATGGATACACAAGACTTGGTGCTTGGTGTCTTTTCCCTTCATTTCTACTTTCTTTTTATGTCTTTCTCCTTATCTATTACCTAGGGGTGTACAAAAAATCTGCCGATCCATAAAACTAAATCGAACCAAGCCAATCTGTGGATTTTTAACCAAACTGATGGTTAATGGTTTGGTCATAGATTGAAAAGAATTCTAATCCATTAGTAATGATTCGATGATGGATTTTACTCTTCGTATATGGATTTAAACCAAACCAAACCATTGACATATAATTTATATATATATATTTTTTTTTATTTATATAAAAAAATTATTAAGAAGCAATATCCTAGCCATTGATCATCCACCTTTCAACCTCACCCATTCACTACTCCATATAAAATCTTCTTAAGCTGTAATCTTCTCAACTCTTTTTAGTATTTAAGGTTTAACTCAATTAAACATGGTGATAGTTTTTTTTTTATTTTAAATGCAATGAATCGAAATGTTTTAACCGAACCGAACCAATCTTCCACAGTTCAATTTAAGTAGGCAACAGTTTGGCTAAAGAATACAAATCTGTAAAACCATAGATAACAGTGTGGTGGCTAGATTAGGCTTAATCTGCGCAAATCTGAACCGTGTACACCCCTATAATAATACCTATTAATGTTTTATATATAGGGGTTGCAAAATCTAACTTGACCGAATCTTGACTTACTTAACTTGACCAGCAAGATATCCAAGGTGCTCATGTTGTAAGAAAAACTAACCATTTTCACACAAGTTGGCTTAGGTTGATTAACCCGCATAACCCGCCTAACCCACAAAACAAAATGCATGTATCAAAGCCCATTTAAATAATTTGGTGCTTATAATAGTTTAGTTGTTAAGGTACAAGCCAAGCTTGTATTTGACTTTTTGTGGTTTGTAACTCAAATATGTTCTTAATATTTGAAATGGATTGTGTTTGTACTAAGCTTTTAGATTTTGGTTTGGGCTAACATGAGTGTGAGTTATATAGGTCCAATTGACTCACATCAAGTGCAGGCTGAAATTGCTTGTTTCCATTTAAAAACTTATCTAATACTGGTTGGACTTCAATCTGTAGATGCCTACCGTGACCATGATCACCCATTTGCACCCACCATCTTCAACCTAAGTTGGATGTCCACAGTTTCCTTGTCAACAAAATTAAATTATAACTTGTCATACAACAACAAAATTAGCACTAATTGGAACCATTGCCATTAACAAAACTATGAAAGAAGATTACACAGCTTACTCTATGTAGGCTGATCTATCCTTGATTTCATATTACCCATCTACCAATGTATTAAACACTATACTAGGAGCAATTGGATTGGTCATGTTAAAACAAACACACGATTTTAAATTAGGGTCAATCTAATGAGTTTTGTAGGCATTCTATGTAGCCAATGGATAACACTTTTTTCTTCAATTATTAAAATAAGAAAAAGAAAAACTTGACACTACGAAATCTGACTTTTTACTTCAATTAACTTCTTTTTATTTATGCAAATTTGAATGTCAAAAATGTTTTACCCAACCCAAACATAATAGAGACTGAGGTCCCTTTTATTTAGGAGGCTTCACAATTTTTATCTTTTTATCTATGTGCTTATAAATCAGTTGAACTTTGAGGCCTCAAATGGATGACTAAGATTTGATGATAGTTCTGATACTTGGTCCACATGTGATGGTAGAACTTTTAATCCTTAACTATAGTAAGATTCAAATGCATCTAAGGTGAGAACACAAAAGGGTGGGCCAGATTGACAAAGTTTGTGTGCTCAGGCCTGACGTATATCACATGGGCTGGGCTTGGGCTAGACACTTAAGGTCTGTATTAGGCTTGGGTTGAACACGGCCTAAGTTTTCTAAAGGTGAGTCAAGCCTGGACATGACTCAACACTACGCAACCCAACCCATGAGTCTACATAAAAGAAGGTCTTAACATTGATTAAGGTTGTGTGTGACATTGGTAATATCCAATTATCAGAACCATCTGTTTTAGAGGTTTCTATTTACGTTTTACTTTCTAGGTTTACGCTGATAGAAGCGTTAAAATCTTGAGAGCTAAAATGGATAACTAGGACTTAATTATTTTAAACTCGGCCCACACTAATATCAAAACCATCTAACCTTGCCGTATTGATTGATTCACATAATCTAATGTTGGCTCATGAAGGGACAAAAAATCCTGAGTGTTCACAAGACCTACATTTAAAATTCTAAAGAACTCAAAATATGTGCTATCGGCTTAGCATGGTGAATTTTCATTCCATGAAGTCCAATTAGATAGGATGTTAGACTTATTACATATAAACATTTGAATTTTTTTTGGTATTTTATTTATATACATGTGATCAATCTAACAATGGGGCTATGTAAGTACATGCATAAAGTCTTGATCGGCCTAAAACTTTAATGTTGCCCCAAGTGAATAAATATTTTTCCATTTCAATTTTATATTGTGGGAAGATTTCTTAACTGGCAATTCATCCCCCTTCATCAGATTAGGATCAAGGTATCTGGCCTTTAGAAATCTTGTACTTTCCAAAATAGGAAACACAAGAAATCTTACCATTTAAGAGAGAAAAAGGTAAGGTACTCTGCAGGGCACTTTACTCTCACAGTTAATCACTTAACCATCCATCTAATGGTTCATGAAGATGATTCCATCTCATGAACCCAAGTGACTCTAGGAAACAGTGGCCCACCTAGTGACAAAGAACCGGTCACCCATGCCATGTATTAGGAATGATCATGTGTCATGTTTATTCCAATCTTGATTTTGACCTGCATGGGTCATGTTTATTTCATCCAATTCACACCTACCATGCATACTTCTCTCCATTTATTTAGAGTGATATGTGTAATGTTCTAGGTTTCCAAGAACTGGATTGTGAGCTCCACCAGTGGTCCAAGGACTACAATTTAGGTGCTCTTTCGCTTTCCATCAAAAATAAAAAAGGCCTGCATCTTTTGCATTCAAATACGTGAGTGTGTATATTTAGACCAGCCAGCTCTCACTGGTTAAAACGCCAAGCTCTTAGCTTTTAGTTTCTAGCTCCTTCTTTCTCTTTGACTCTCAAGTTTTTAGAGTTTCTTTTGCTCCTCAAACAGATCTAAAACTCTAGAAACTCGAAAACTACAGAAATGACTGTAAAGGGAAAAGAAGAGGAAGTTGTGTTAATAATGGCCAAAGGAAAGGAGTTAAAAAAGTATGAGCGAAAGAACAAAAGAAAAGAAGTGATGAAGCAAGATGAGAACATAGAGGAAAGTAAGGTGCAAAATAGTAGTGCATCGACATCAAGGACGATTGAGGCAGGGAAAGTAGATGCAAAGAAGGTTAGAACTACAGCCAAAGAGACACCTCCGAGGAAGTGGCCAGTGAGGGAAAGGAAGGTGGTAGAGCGCTTTTCATTTTTAAATCCAAAGAGGGAGTTGGGAAGCATGTTATTTATCAACAGGGTATGTGATTGTTTTCTTCTATCATTTCCTTGTTTTCTTTTATCATTTCCTTATCTTCTTTACCAAAATAATAATAATAATAATAATTTCCTTCTCTTTTATTGTATGGATTTGATTGATTGAGGGTGTTGGTTGGATTGCAGGGAAAAGGAATGAAGCTCAAAGACATTCCAAATGGTATGATTTGTTTAGGTTTTGTGTACTACTTTAGACTTCTTTTTATATTTTACATAATATATACAAATACTTTTGTAAAATATTTTGATCTTAATGGTGTTTTGTAAGGCTTTTTGATGGAAAAGGAACTCAAGTGTTGATTGTTTTGAATAACATCATTTCTACGGAAAGAGTTTTTCTAAATTGTTTATATCTCAATGGTGTTTTGGGATGTTTTAATGATGGAAATGGAACTGATTTGTTACTTATTTTGCATAGGCTTTTTTATTTATTTACAGAAAATAGATTTTGTAAACTATTTTGATCTTAATGGTGTTTTCTTAAGTGTTTGCAATGAAAATGAAACAGATGTGTTGCTTACTTTGCATAGGACTTTTTTTTTTCTATAAAAAGAGATTTTGTAAACTATTTTGATGTTATTGGTCTAGTTTAAAGTTTTTACAGTGGAAAAGGAACAGATAAGTTACTTATCTTGCATTAGGTTTTTTTCTTTTTGTTACCAAAAGAGATTTTTTAACTATGTTGATCTTAACAGTTTTTTGTGAAGTTTTTTTGATGGAAATGGAACTGATGTGCTGCTTATTTTGCATAGGACTTTTTTTAGCAAGAGAAAATTTTTAAATTGTTTTGATCCTAAAGGTGTTTTTTGATGTTTTTGAGATGGAAATGGAACTGATGTCTTACTCCTTTTGGATAGGATTTTTTTTACAAAAATATATTTTGTAAACTATTTTGATGTTAATGGTATTTTATGAATTTTTTTGCTTTGTGTGTGTGTGTGTGTGTGTGTGTGTGTGTGTGTGTGTTGAAGATGGAATTGATGAGTTGCTTCTTTTGCATAGTATCTTTTTTTTTACAAAACGAGATTTTGTAAATTGTTTTGAACTTGCTTTGTTTTTATTTAGGAGTGGGCTCCACCTGATTGAGACTATTAAAAAATATTTCTACTGCTTTTATTAACACATTGAGGTTTGGGTAGGGAATGGTTACGAGGAAATTTATTATTGTAGGAGAAACAACTCAGAGCTAAAAAAAATGCATGTCTCCAAAAGTGTACCTACGGGGTTCCACTTGGGGGGAGAGCATTGTGGAACCTAAAAGCAGTATTAAGGAATGGGCTCCACTTAATAGGGAATATTGAAAAGTATTTCCATTACCTCTACTAACATGACCTTGAGATTTTGGTAGAAATTGTTAACAAATGAAATTTAATAATTTTATGATGCAAATGAAACCGATATATTGTTTGCTTTGTGTTTTCTACAAAAAGATATTTATAAATTATTTTGATCTTAATGGTGTTTTGTGAAGTTTTAGTGATGGAAATGGAATTGATTTGTTGCTTGTTTTGCATAGGATTTTTTTAATAAAAAGATATTTTGTAAATTGTTTTATCTTAATAGTATTTTGTGAAGTTTTTCCAATGAAAATGGAAATGAGTTGCTTGTTTTGTATGGGAATTTTTTTTTTTTTTGTGAAAAGAGTTTTTTTTAGACTGTTTTGATCTTAGTGGAGTTAGGTTTTAAGTTTTTAGGATGAAAATGAAATTGATTTGTTGCTTTTTTTTTTCTTAGGATTTTTTTATAGAATTTTTCATCCATGTCAACTGTTTTTTTTCCTTCTAGTTATCCTTATTTCATTTCTATTACAAATCATTTGCAGTGGGCTCAAACTAACTAGCCCATTAAATGTGTAGGGCAACTAAAGGCCTGTCTGTTTGAGGGTTGTTGAATTCCTCTGCAATACTTATGAGAAAGGATAAAAGTGATCAAGAAGGCCCATCAAACAATCTCTCTTTTTCATTCATTTATTTTATTTTATTTTTTTGATAGGTATTGAATTCCTATGCAATACCTATGAGAGAGGATAAAAGTGAAAAAGGCCCATCAAACAACTTTTTCATTGTTTTTATTTTCATGTGTTGGTTTGATAGGTAAAACTTATCTAGTTTTTTAACAATTGAGTATTCTATTTTTTATCTATGCAATACCTACGAGAGAGGATAAAAGTGAAGAAGGCCCATCAAACAATCTCTGTTTTTCATTGTTTTTATTTTAATTTATTGGTTTGACAGGTAAAAATTATATAGTTTTTTAACAAGTGAGTATTCTATTTTTTGTCTAAGCAATACCTATGAGAGAGGATAAAGGTGAAGAAGGCCCATCAAACAATCTGTCTTTTTCATTTCATTTTATTTTATTTTATTAGCTTGATAGGTAAAAATTATCTAGGTTTTTAACAAGTGAGCATTATGTTTTTTATTTATAGTATTTGCATTAGATACTTGATTTCTAAATAATGCCTATGAGATCTTGGCATGTGGGGCCCATTTTGGCCCACCGTTGTGCCAGAAAGAGCCTCAATTGTTTTGTTGATCGTTCAACAAAACTTGTAAAGGCCTTACTTTCTTACATTTTAATTAAATAAATATGAATGACAGTTACCATAAAAAAGATAGTGGCTGACCATGGTAATTCATTTTTCACTTCATCCATAAATATTTTTGTTGTCTAATATGTATTTAACATGGTTAAGACACACCACTTGCGTCAAATGGAAAGCAAAAGAAAAAAAAAAGGAAAATTTTGATTCTCATCTGTTTGCTGTTTGAAATAGATGAGCAATGTATTAGATCTTGAAAACATATCCTCCAATTCAAAAAACAATTTTTTAAAGGCAAAAACCAAGTTTGATCAAACCGTGTGAAGTTTCTAATGAAGCAATTAAGTGAGAAAACACAAAAAAAGGGGAAAAGGTTCAGTGTTGATCTTCTAACAGTACTTTCTAGTGGTAGCTATTGCTTCTCTTCCAGAACTTTTTCGTCTCCCAACCTGATCACCTACAATGATACATAAGAGTTCTTGTAAAAGAAACTCAGGATGACACTTGGCTGATAGATTAAGCTAGTTAGGACTAGGATAGTTTACAATTCCTCTGATGTACAAGAAAAAAAAAAGAGTCCTAGTAAATCCTCCTATCCAAAAAAAGAAAAAGAGGATTAACGTCCACAAAATGCATCACTTGTCCACTATTTAAAAACATTGAATCATACATTTGGTCTACTATTTAAAAAAAAATTGAATCACTCAATTCAACAAAATTGTTAGGTTTTAGAATCGGTATTCCTGATTTGGTCTAAATCATTGTGATTTTTCAGTCTTTTGTGATTTATAGATGCAGCTCAAATCATTTTATATATGATTTGATTTGTTTCTTATGATTAAGGTTGTGAATGGTATGATTTTAACAACCTTTCATCTTATCTGAATATGGGCTACATGTGTAAAGTATGTAGGCAAGAAGTCTAATGCTTATTATTAGCAACATATAAATTATCACATTTTGGTGGTTGGGACATTCCATCCTTTAGGGTGGATAAATGTTCGAGCTTTGCTTACCCATTGACGAACACCTGTCCAACCCAATGTGGTGGCCTACAAGAAAAAATGGAAATCATTGTTTTGACTTGTGACATTAGAGTGACTTACCTATGTCCTTTTTTATTATCTTGTTAACTATTTCAGTGGCTTATAAGTTGACGAAGAAAAAGGCCGACAACAACCTTCAAATCCTTCATACAATACTGTTTGGGAAGAAAACAAATGTGATGTCTCCATCTTATTCCTTTTACTTTAGTTTGTTTCAATATAATTTAAAATTTCATAATGTCTTGGTTTTCCTCTGTTGTGCAATACCTATTTGGTTTCTTTTATTCCCCTGATGTTGTTTGCTTGGTTGCTAGTTGCTCTAGTGTTTGAACTTTGAAAGCTCTAGTTTCCTTACATAAAAATTGTATTTTTCAGAAGTATCATATGAAGCGCAATATATCCCAGTTTTCTGGCTTTATTTGGACCAAAAATGAGGTACTAACAAGACAAAAGCCTACTTAATTTTTCTTTCGTTACATCTACATGCGTGTTTGTTTACATAAAGGGAGGTGTAAAGGAACATAATTAATGGTCAAGTTTGTGAAGGAAAGAGAAGGGGTGGAGAGTAAATGCATTGCATGACAAAAAAGTTACTCTTCCCTAAATTTTGCACTAACGCACAGTAAATGATAGAGTGCAAAAGTAATATGGATAATAATCCTTGTGCCACATTCGTGATCTTGTTCTACTCTCCTTTTCGCATCCAAATAAGTTCAAAGTAAAGTAGTCATATCAGTTGCTTTTCTCTCCCTATACTCTTGGCTTTCAAATCCCATAATGTACCTTATTACTTTCGTTTACTTCTCCCCTTCTGTGAAAAAAAAATCATAAAAGTGGATGGCAATTGATTACCAAACTTTTGATGATTGCTGCCACTAAGGCCAACATCTTTGTTCTTTAAAAAAAAATGCAACATCTTTGTTGCTATTAACAACATGTTGTTGATTGACACATCTTTTCTACAGGAAAAAGAAAAGGCCAAACTAAAAGCAAAAATTGATAAATGTGTTAAGGAATGCTTGTTGGATTTCTGTGAATTTCTTGACATTCCTGTTTCCAAGGAAACAAAGAAGGTTAGTTGTTGATTGAAAATGTTTTTTAATGCCTACATTATTTATTTATATGGACTACTACATCTGGCTAGATGCCTTTTCAGGTGGAACTATCAACAAAATTACTGGATTTTTTAGAATCTCCTCATGCTACAACAGAAGTCTTGCTTGCTAGGAAGAAACAGGTTTTTACAGTAACATATATGTTTACCAGTTGTTGCTGTTTTTTTTTTTTTTTTTTTGGTATCCATATGTTTGGAAATTGTTAGGGTCGGGTCAATATTTTCTTATTTGTTCAATTATTTTATATTTCACTAATGATATTTGTTGTTTTTTAGTCCAAGAGAGATAAAAAGCATACAAGGATGATCAATATTGTCAAGGCAACATCATGTGAAGAACTAGCTAAACTTGAAGGCTCACTGGAGGTTACTTCTCAAAACTCGAATATGATATAGTAGGATTTTTTTTGTCTATTATAACAATTGCTTGAATATTTTATTGCGAATCACAATTCATTGTACGGGGTCATGGAATTATACATGTGAATGATACGGGATTCCACAAAGATTTAAATATATACATATCATTCTGAAATTCCTCACACGTAAAACCTGTGGGACTTTTCTTTGTGGCAATTCTACACACTTCACCATGGCAAGAATTGCCACGAGGTGTGACACACTACTTGCTATTTTGAGCTATGCACACATAATCTTGATTGGGATGAGCTCAACAGTTGTTTTACTATGGATGCTATGGATTTCTTGATATTATTTCTTTTCTTAAACCCAACATGGACTTGGACCAAGTCGAGTTGAGCTGAACTTTTACTAAATTTTATTTTTCAAAATCTGCTTAGGAGACCAAATAGATTGCTTCCCCAAGAAAGAAGGGCTTTTTATCTACTCTCACCATAGTCTTCTCTTTCCCGAGCATCATTCAAATTAAATAAAAAATGAACTACATTATGCTCATTATAGGATTAAGAGGTGATCAAGAAATATTAGATATTGCAGGATCCAGCTTGATTGAAGTAGGTATCAAGAACAAGATTATGATTAGGG
This sequence comes from Sextonia rubra, assembly GCA_037013555.1. NCBI lineage: Eukaryota > Viridiplantae > Streptophyta > Magnoliopsida > Laurales > Lauraceae > Sextonia > Sextonia rubra. The sequence goes on from JASUAD010000001.1 coordinate 133,998,721, forward strand.
TCCTCTTAAGAGGTTATCAAGATTAATGGTATGAGATCAAGAGAGGGACTTGATTGTTGGAGGTACCTTGGATGAGGTTATCAAGATTAAACCAAAGGTAGGACCTAGATCATGATGTCCAAGATATCCAAATCCTAGAAACCCTAACTGTATACAATATCAACGAGGGCAGGAGTTATTTTGGAATTTCAAATAGAAATTCATGAATTTCATGGTCAAATAAATATCGTTGAATTTCACAATTGGCTCATTTGGGTTGAAAATCTTTTTTATTACTAAAATAATCCAAATCACATATCACAAAAGGTTAAGTTAGTAGCTACTATAATGAAACGTTATGTGTTAGGTTTATGCTTTGTGTTTCGAGTTCATTGGATTGATCCATTGGGTTAGACAGAATTAGGCTTCAGGTATTTTGGTCTTTGTACTGAACTTTTTCAGAGAGTAAGAAAGAGAAAATTATATGTAATGTAATACGTAGCGCTAGATCTAAGCAGAAGAGTTCAGTAAAAGAGTACTGTTTTTCTTTTGTCGTGGACATAGGCACATTGCGTAAATCTCTCGTGTGCTCTTGTATGCTTGTGCTTTTTTTTTTTGTGGCTTAATTGTCAGGTTTTAGCTCTTCCACTCATACGCAACAAGTGGAATTAAGGATTGGGTTGTGAGGTTTGGTTGACAGAATTGAGTCCTCACTCAAGGGTTCGGATTTTTCTATTTCATCGGGAAACAACATTGGATTTTAGATCTTTGTTGGCCACACATTTAGAGAAGACAATAGGAAAAAGGGGCTGGGTCTTAGATTCTGTTTCACCGCTAGTATCAGAAAGAATAGGTGTGACAAAAGTTTTTTAGGTTCCTAGTTCTCGAAGAAGAATAGGTGTGACAGTCCCTAAGGAAGAAGAAGACTTCTCTCCCTTGCACATCTGCTTCACCTGAAAAGAAGACCGAAGATTCAAAAGATAAAAGAATCCCGATTGGAAGGGTCGCCGGAAGCTGTTATAGCTATAGTCACTGTCATCATGGTGCCCACGTCGGTCGTCCACCGGTGGCCCACCTTCCGTCTTCCACAGCCAGACCTCATTGGTCGCCCCTGCCTCGCCGATACCATAAAAGTGCAAAAAGGCCTACAAGGTCCTGTCATAGAACCCAATTTTGAAAGAGGAAAGAGAAGGGTCCATGCTTGGGCCAGGTTGCATTTAGATCAAGCCAGGTTGGGTCTGGTTACACCTAACCCATGTGCAAATCACAGCGCGTTCAGCACTACAGTGTCGACATCAGTAATGTGACATTAGCACCACATCAATAGGTATGGTCAAAGCATTTTGACTATGGATCAACAATTGAAAAGTATTTTATGATATCTTGATCATCCAGTGTCCAATAGGAAATCCGTTTGAGCCTACCAACTCGCTTTGAGCAAATCTACATAGTGGAAAAGGCTGATTGGCTATTTAACTATCAACAGAAAGTTTGACCAAATCATAGCATGCTCATGATGACTAGATCTACAGTGCAATGGAGAAATTTTCTAGCAACGGAAGCAAAACTTGAAGTTGAAAAATCCAACGACATGAATGACTTTAGCCTATGGTGCATGAAGATGAATGCCTGATTTGTTTAGTTTGGGTTGCAAAAAACATTGCAGGAAAGAATGCCCTTCCTACGATGATATCAAAAGACGAGAAGGAAGATATGTTGGAGAAGGCATATGGAGTGATTTTGTTATATTTGAATGACAAAGTGTTGTGAAATGTTGCCCAGGAAAAAACCACTGCTGGTTGTGGTTGAGTTTAAAGAATCCGTACATGACAAAATTTCTGACGAACCATTTATACATGGTTCACTCTCTAAAATCAAGAAGATATGTTCCTTGATACCCATCTTAATGAATTCAATAAAGCTGTCATGGATCTAAGAAATATAGATGTTCCAATTGATGATGAGGACTAACCTATTATGTTGTTTTGTTCTGTGCCACTCTCATTTGAGAACTTTGTTGATACTGTGATGTATGGCAAAGATACTCTTTCAAGAGAGGATATAAGAGCAGCGTTGAACTCTAAGGAGTTGAAGAAAGACATTGTGTCTGAAAACAATAATAAATCGAGTGAGAGTTTGGTTGTACGAGGAAGAACAAAAGACTCCAGTAATAGTGGAAAAATAGATCTAAGTCTAGATTCAACAGAAAGAACATTGAATGTTATTAATGTCATAAGAGATGGCACATAAAAAAGAATTGCCCTGATAGCCAAAGGAAATGGAAAAAAAATAGAAAATTCATCCTCTAATGATTCAGTTAGTGTTATATAGGAAAGATTAGGCTTTGATATCGATAGTGCATTTTCTATAATTATAAATGGTATTTATTGTCAGGATGAATGAATTCTTGATTCTAAATATTCCTATCAAATGTGTCCCAATAGACACTGGTTTGCTACTTATCGTGAGATCAACTGTGGTAGTGTCTTGAAGGGCAATGATATTGTATATAAGATGGTAGATAGAATCAAGATGTATGATGGAATCATAAGAACATTGGCAGCAGTTCGGCACGTCCTTGGTCTAAAAAAGATTTTTATTTCTTTAGGTGCCTTAGACTTCGATGGTTGTAAATTTAGAGCCGAAGGTGGAGTTATGAAGGTTGTGAAGGGTGCTATGGTTCTTATGAGAGCCAATAAAGTTGGAAACTTGTATATTTTATTCGGGAATTACTGTTTTAGGTGGAGTTGCAGTGTCTTTATTAGATGGCCATAAATTTGTCTGAACACATTAATGGCACTTGCACATGGGTCACATGAGTAAGAAAGGTTTGAAAATGCTGAACAAGTGGAATCAGCTATGTAGCACAAAGACCGGCAAGTTGGATTTTTGTGAGAAGTGCATATTTGGAAAACACCACAGGGTCAATTTTAAAGCAGCTATTCATCATACGCAAAGGTATCATTGACTATGTACATTCAAATGTGTGGGGGTACTTCTAACGTTTATTCTAAGAGTGGGTCCTGATATATGTTGACTTTCATCCATGATTATTCAAGGAAAGTCTAGGTTTATATACTAAAGACAAAGTATCAAACCTTTGAAACATTGAGACGATGGAAGGCGATGGTTGAGAAATGGACTGGCAAAAAGGTGAGGAAATTGATGACAGATAACGGCAAGGAATAAAAATCCAATGAGTTTGAGAACTCTTGTAAAGATAAAGGCACAGTTTGGCATTACACCAGGACAGGAACTCCATAACAGAATGGAGTTGGGAAGAGGATTAACAGAACAATCTTGGAAAAAGCTCATTGCATGTTGTTTACTATAGGATTGTCTAACAACTTTAGGGCGACACAATACATGCTACAGGCTACTTGATTAACAGGTCTCTACACTCAAGGATTGGTTGGAAAACACCGAAAGATATGTGGTTAGATAATCTAGCTGATAATTTTAACTTAAGGGTTTTCAATTCTCTAACGTATGCTCATGTGAAATCCGATAAGTTAGAACCAAGGGCTATGAAATGCATCTTGGTTGGATATATTTATGGGGTGAAGGGATACAGGTTATGATTACTGATCGAGATTTACCTAGATTTATCATCAGGGATGAAACATTTCATGAGAATACTTTACTTGATGTGAGAAAGTAGGTGGAGAATACAAAGCAATGGCACCATTAAGGTGGAGTCAGATATCCTAGTTAGGAAGGAGAGTGCATCCAGCTCTTCTTGGGATACTGAGGATAGTTAGACTGACCAGCACATAAGTAGACCCTAGAGAGTGAGGAAACCACCGGTTAGATACAGTTTCGAGGATAATGTTGGTGACATATGATATGATTGCATATGCATTGACAATTAATGATGTGAATTTTAATTCCAAATCAATAATAATTCCAAGTGCACAGTTGTTTACTTGAGACAGTGGCAAATACACGTCGATCCCACGGGAAGCACCACTAAATCTAAAACAAAAAATCTGAACTTTTCTAATTAAACAATAGAAATTGCAGAGATTGATTTTGAAGTAAGAAAAATATCAAAAAAAAATTACTAACTAAAATGTAGAAAAATCAATAATGAAACACATATCAAAGTAGTCAAGAATCCATTAAGTGAACTAACTAACCAGTTTGTGCAATTTAATATATTCTTTTGTCTTAAAATTAACTTAGATCAGAAACATCTTAAAGTTTTCAATCCGAAGGATTTTTCTTTCTAAAAATTATTTTTTCTTTTTAAACAAAATTCAAGATCTCCTCCACCTCGTAAATGCAAAAATTATCTTATGCTTCATTTATCAGATTAAGCATAAACTATCAAAGGTACATAAACCTAAGCATAATCTATTGAAATAAGCACAAATGATCAAAAGTAATTTATTAAGAACATAAATCAGGGGTTTGTCTCACGCATGATGACAGATATATTTTCTAGGCATGCAATAAGAGAGAAATAAAAAAAATAGATCAACTACATAAACTAAAAATTAATGTACTTACTTGCATCCTAGTGCTCTAATCTAAAAGTTTACTCCTTCATTGAATGGGACTTTTGCAATTTCTTCATAAAAGTCATTAGATCTTGTACAATAGTTCTCTCAAAAGTTCTCTTTTCTACTTTTGATTTCTAGAATACAACTCCAAAATACCCAGAATATTTCTTAAATCACACTATTTAGGGAGAAAAGAAAAGAGAGGAGAGAGGAGAGAGAGAGTGGAGAATTTCTTAATCTGAGGGGAGATGGGATGGTCGACACTTCCTCCCTTGTTTCCTTTTATGCTTACAGATCTCTTACAAATACATTAAACCTATACACCTTCTATTACTTGTGGATGGAGTTTGCAAGGTCTAGGAGACTTGGTAGCTAAGTTAAGTGAAGATGAGGTTATCTCTACAGATAGAATTCATCTCTGACAAGGAGATCTCCTTAAATGGGGTCCCACTTTAGATGTGCAACACTGGATCTTCAATTGTGTGGATTTATTTTCATTACCCTCTAAAGCTATACCTAAAACATTATAGGCTCACAACTTCCTCATTTTAGTTCCGATTTGCACAATCTTAGTCTCTATAGATATTTACTCTGAATAAACTTTTCAACGGTGGGCATTTACATTGATTGGACTTATGGTTTGAGAGTTTGGCCATTTTAAGATAGGCTATCTTCAGAAAATCGATATTAAATTTTGGATTTTGAATTGGAAGGGACTCTATCTCTATAGTAATTGTGACTTGTTAGCAAAGTCAAAGGAATATTGCTTGCACAAATAAGATGAGATAAGAGATTTTGAAGCCTTAGGAGATTTTGGAAGCCTTAGCTGATCTTTAAATGAGGTCCACAGGCAGCTGAACTCTAAAGGTGTGGATGTTTAACAGTGATCCAAATCATCTCTAGGGTTTTGTAGGTCCTATAAATTTCATTTCCTGTACATTCTAATTAAACCATCAAATACTGAAGAGCCCATATTGAAGTGGGACCCGTTCGAACAGAAAACTACTCCAACTGGGGCTTTTCAGGGAAAAGTTGCAAAAAATATTAAATAATGTGGAAAATGTGTGAAAAACATATATAAATTAAAGTTCCTAAGTGAAAATGCATGAAATGATGAATTTAAATGATTGATGATGTAATTCACCTAATTAAGCCCCAAATTCATCCTAAAATGATGCATAAGTGTGCAAATTCATGAACTTAACAATTAAGCCATCTACATATCCAGAGTCAGTGGAAGGGCAATAAAGTGGTTAATAGGCAGTAACTATAGTTGAAGAGATGGAGTCTCTTCATGATAACAATCAGGCTATTGGATGCAAGTGGGTCTATGATGAAAAGAAAGGAACTTCCAATGCAGGTGGAGTGAATTTTTGGTTTCCTGATCATGTTTGTAATTCAGAAAAATCATTGTACAAGTTGAAGCAAACTTCTAGACAATGGTGCAAGCGATTTAGGGCATTCATGATGCGATGGCAGATAAGTTCAAGTCTTACTTGGACTTGACCCATGTTACTCACCATTAAAGAGTAAAGACTGTGCCTAGTGATAGTGGGCTCAGGGACATGCCTTCAACAAGGTACGTGAAGCTGAAGACATTGCCGATTGTTCTTTTGGTTGCTCGAGTTCTATGGAATTTAAGCCGAGGTGGATATTGTTGGGTTTATGTCTTCTATTTCGTGTTTACCGGATTGGTCCATTAGGTTAAATTGGGACAGAGCTTTAGGTCAAGGGCATTTTAGTCTTTGTATTAGGCATTCTTAGGGACTAAAAAAGAGAAAGTTATATCTATATGTATAGTGTAACATTCTCTTTTGACCATGGATATAGGCACATCGCCGAACCATGAAAACCTCTCATGTACACTTGTATGCTTATGTTCTATTCTTGTGTGTGGCTTAATTGTCTCGATCATAGGATTCGCGTTTTCTCATGTGTATAACATTATGCATAGGTAATTTCGTGGGAAAACCTACAGAATGATAGAATTCAACATGAAAAGGGAAAATTGAGTCATGATCAAGTGAGAAAAAAAAAACAAACTACAAAAAACTATCTTGATATTTAGACAGATTGACCTAGAAATTGAAAATAAGTTCGCATGTAAAGATATCTTTAAATTGTCTAATGCTAATAATTTGGCACAAAAGGGTGAAGAGGCTATTGGGGTTTAATTATGAATAGCATGAGACATTGCCATGTCCCCAAAATTGAAACCAAGGTTAATGTGAGATTAAAGGTCCATTAAATCTTTTCGTTTTTCATACAACTCATGGCTCCTAATTGAGGTCCCACACAGGATCATAAGTCCGTAGCGAGTATATATACTTCATATTTACCAATACCCATGGAAGAATTATAAAGCAATTGGCTTCATTATAAAGTAATCAAAGTATGCACGACAAAAGATATTGGATTTAAAGTTGGAGTTTCAAAGTTAAACAAAATATAAATTACATAAGCTTAATTACAAAGCCCATTCCCTGGCTATCCAAAATAATGTTTAATCAAAATAAAACCAAGACTATGAGTCACTCACTCGAGTGCGGGTCTTGATGAATCAGTAGCTATCATCTGCACTCCACTCTAGTTCATCAACTACCTTAAGCGCCGAAGTGCTTCTCCCTCCGCCTTCATGTCGGTATCGAAAGGGCACCGAGCACAATATCGTCATACTACGAAGTAGATGGTAGCTAGATAGACATAATCCATAACAAATGTACAATATCAATGTGATTAAAGACAATGTGATCATATGAGAGGAAAGCAACGATAACCAATAGATAGTGTAAGAAAGAACGGAAATCCTAACTCAATGCTACACAAGTGAGCAACACACGCAAGTCATGCATTGGGAAAATGCCTTTTGCAACATTGATGGTCAATGGGAAAGCCTAGTCATAACGTTAGTGGTCAATCGAACAAATCATTAGGATCACTCGAAAACAATAGTGGGTGCATAGAAATCCATCAAACCAGTGATCAACCATCTAGTACTGATCTGCAGTCATTCAATAGATCCAATATAATGAAGGAAAGATTGACATCATAGTGGTCAGACACACAACCCTAAGTCAAAAGTGATGGGCTAGCACTCCTATATAAACAAGTCTATAAGGCAAGAAACTACTTCAATTTGATGATTCCAATACAAGTCCATTACAATACAACATTAATAGTCCTCCCGGATCCGATGCAATACCACACACACTACCAAGCCTCAATCACAAGGTCCAATCGAAATAAAACAAACCTATAGAACATGTAAGAGACATGTACCAAGCAATGACAACACAATACAATGCAAATCTAACGGCCAAGGAGTCTTACAATCCAAAGCTCATAGGTTAATAACGACAATCCACGTACCACGGGTGAGGTGAGACCTAGGTATCCCTTTCCATTCATCAATGCATAGCCCATTATAGGATGTCTTCCGTCCTCACTCTGTTTGAGTACGGATAGCTTGTACAATGTACAAGAATTGTACAATCCATAAGAGTACGTTGCTCAAACATCCCATATTAGGGTTTGTCAAAAGTCCTGAAAACCAAGCCTAGAAGTCCCTAACATCCATTTACCAAAAAGGAAATCCAATACTTTCACGAATAGTCGAAATTATAAGCCACGACTAAGTGAACCTTAGTTTACGACTAACTCTCAGCGAGCCATAGATCAAGAGTTACGAGTAAAAAGAGTGATTGGGCTTTTCTCTCGAGACAGAGAGTTTCACGTCTAGCTACACGGCTAGTCGAAATCAAGTCATAAATCAACTGGGCATTCACGACTAGCTATAAGAACAACTCCTGACAAGCAGTGAGCAAGCCATAGGCCAAATCCTTGCACATTCATGGCTAGCCATAAGGCTCACAGCTATAGAACATCAAAAACTGTGTCTATTCTATTCAAAAAAATGAGGGATGTTCATCCCTTTGCAAACCCAACTTGTAAACAATATGTATATGGGCCTAGCCCCTTCCACTGGGATGCAAGCAAGTCCATTCATCATACTCCATCCATCAATCCATTCCATTCATTCCATTCAACCTAAATCTAACATTTATAAATCAACATCATACATTGAGCAAAACTAGTCCAATGTAAACCATAAAATCCTAGAATCAATAACAAAAATTTTTATCATCAATGGAAATAGGTGTATCTACTTCCCTTGATGTATGAAGTGAAAATGGGTGAAATGCCCTAGCTCTCACACCAACCGAAGGTCCAAGCTTGAGAAAATACAAACCAATCACAACCTAATCTACAAGTAGAGAACAAAGACTTTAAGGGGTCCTTCTAAACCGTTTTTAAGCTAACAATCCAATTGTACTAATTGGAAGAGAATTAGGAGCTTGCCTAAGCTTGAGAAAAAAGGAAGCTTGAAGAAGAGGGTCTTTTGGAAGAAGGGAGCTTGGAGAAGATGGTGGTGGTTGCTGGTGGTATAGGGGTGGCTCAGTTGTTCAGTTGCAATAGGTTGCAGGGTATGAGAAAGAGAGAAAGAAGGAGAGAAATAAGGGAGAGCAGAGAAAGAGAAAGAAAAAAAAGAGGATGGCATCGGTTCTCTTTATTAGGGTATAGGTTTGTAAGAAGGTCCTTGGTCTGGTTGAGGATGATTTTGGGTGGTCAAAATGGGTTCAGTTCGAGTCGGTGCATAAAGCAAATGGTCTTGGAATTAGGTTAGCTACCAAATGAGCCCAAAAATTCAAAATTCAGAAGATAATAAAAATTGCTTCTATGATTTCTAAAATTGCAAACTACCTTCTTACCATTCTCAAACGAGCTCGAAACCTAATGAAACTTCAAAGACACGATCCTATCACTAATTCGGATTTACTTAAATTCTAATAGAGCTTAATTAGCTAAAATATAATTTAATTTAGGCTAATCTCATATTTAAGATATTAGAGTTTACAAATATTGCAAGTGTTAGTTTAGTTATACAACCTAGTTTGTACATAACTTAACCTTGTAGGATTTCCCGTAGTTAACACTTGCAAAATAATAATAAATTCTACTATTGATGCAAAGAAATAAGTTACATGGCATATGGATGCCCATTAAAACAACACACCTTTAAAAAAATAAACCGTTCAATAATAATAATAATAAAACCTTTAAAAAAATAAAACCTTCCAAATAAATAATAATAAACCTTTAAAAAAAATAGATCAATAGATTAATGAAAGAGGTGAGCAAGATGATGATGAAAAGTGTAAAGGAATTATATGAAAATTATAAAACATATGAAGCAACAGAGCCAATATTTAACAAGATTTAAGTGCAAGGTGACTCCTTGGAAAATTCTCATGTTAGCTCCTAAGGAGGTGGAGGTCTAGGGTCTACATGTGTTGGTGATATTCTTCATGATTACAAAGTTCTGTTTTCTATATGTTCTCTAAAGGAGTTAAAGGCATTGGCTATTTTGGATGCCTTGAGAATCTTCGCTTTGTCTTTCCAATGGATTTGCTAGTGGAAAGTAAATCCTCCAATGCCATTTCTTGGATTTCTCAAGATAAGTTCAAGCCTTGGAAGCTCCACTTTGTCTTCAATGAGACCAAATCTTTATTTTCTATCTCAGTGTTTTTTGTCATTATGAAGTTCAGTCAGCTAATGGGATGGTGAATGCTCTAACAAAATAGTGGATTCTTAGAGATACTCCTTGGAAGGCAGTGGTGGACCAAGAATTTTCTGTTTGGGGTGCGGGGGTGGTAAAAGAAATTTCTCTTAATGAGGAATTTAAAAAAATAAAAAATATCTTAACGTAATATTGAAACTTTGAGATCATGTGTTCAATCTAATTTTACCAATAAACAAGTTATTAGATTATTTCTCAAAAATGATAAATTAATGAATTTGTGTCACTTTTCACATCCAACAATATTTAATAATAGGTTTGGAAGATTAGAGCAGAATTACAAATTGCTTGATTTTAGCCTATTTACACATGAGCAAAAGATTATTGATATAAAAATACCAAATTTATTTATTTTCTTGAACATCATATTATGGGGATGATGTTCACAAAAGAGTCCTAATATTTGGCCCGTGTTTAGAGTTAAAATCCTTCACTACTTAGGCAAAGATGCTAAGGATGACGGAAGCTTTGGGCATGTAATTAGTGTAGAAAACCCTAATGCACCTCTAGTTATGGCCACATGAAATGTCATATTTAAGAATTAGAGTAGATCTAATTTAATTCATACTTTAAATTAAATTCTTAAAAATTCAGATTTGGCAACAACTTAAATGGAAAAGTATTTAAGATGTGCTGATTATGAGTGCTAAACTTGAGTGGATCTGGAGAACACACTCAATGAAGAAAATTAGAAAAATAAAAAGAAAGAAGGCGAAGCAATGCACACATATTTTATTGGAGTAACAAAGACAGGAAGGAAAGAAATAACAAAAGAACGTAAAGTCATTTAATGAGTTGTCTTCTTGATCAAAGTAAAAGACATAACTACCCTTATGTTTTAATAATTATGTTATTACCATATGGGAAAAAAAAGTTTGATGAGGGGAAAAAAAAAGAGAAATGTGGAGGGGCAAAGTGGATAAGAATAAAAAAAATACTCATTTGAAATTTTAAATATCCCTTTTAAGGAAAATAGAAGTTTAGTGGGTGGGGGGGGGGGGGGGGGGGTGTGTTGAACTACCCCCTCTCACAATAGTGTGGATCTGCCACTATTGGAAGGTTCTTATTTATTTTATATTGTGAAGGCTGGGTACATCTCTCTCTCTCTCTCTCTCTCTCTCTCTCTCTCTCTCTATCTATATATATATAAATCTATCTATCTATCTATCTATCATGTGTGTTATAGTTTGCTTCTTCCTTTCAATAAAACCTATTGTCACCTTTAAAGAAATTGCACAATATCCTTTGAACTTTGTACACCATCAATACAAAATTGTGCTCTTTAATCATCAAATTGATAACTTTAACAACTTTATATCAAGAAAGGTCCGGCAAAGCTAGAGTTGAAGAAGCAACCAAAATAAATGTTTATATCATGTGCAAAGTGCCAAACTGGGACCAAGGGTATTGCTCGAATGATCGTGGATCTCCAATAGAGATGTCTACCAAAGAAAGGCATATACTTACTCATTTGAGAAGAATTTTTTGTGCGAAGTTGTTTCTCTTAGGATATGAACTCACAATCATTTGGCTCTAATACCATATTAAGTTTGTTAACTCGTGACCAATCAGCTCTAATTTCATTTTAAATTTATTCATCTAACCATTCATACTAAAGCTCAAGTTGTTAATAGAGGCGGAAAAAAAAAGAGAAAAAAAGAAAAAGAACTCTATACCTCCCCTTGTGTAAAGCCCACTCCTCAAATTTGTGGCTTGTTTAACTTGCTCAAATCCCATAAGTTGGAGCTTCCTAATTTTTTAGAGCTCTTTAAAGGTTACATAGTATTAAAAGTGGATTAATCTTACATAGTATTAAAAGTGGATTAGCAGGAGGTTATGGTTCATATCAAAATACACATTAAGGCATTCGACCATGGGGCTTTAATATGGAGAATTTTAATACTGTCAATATGAGTATTCTATGAGAACTTTTTGCTATTTGTCTCTTTGTGAAACTTTGCCATTCTTTGTGAATGTTTGAGCATGAGATGTAGGTTCTCTTGAACCTTAAAATTTTATCCTTCATCTACATTCTTTGCAACTTTGCCTTTCCTGCTGATCATTAAAGGAAGATATCTATGAAGAACAATCCAACCCATTGTTATTGACACAATTGCAGTGAGAACTCAATTGTATTAGTGCCAGAGATTGAAATCCATTCATGACCAACTGGTTAAAAACACTTATTTTCTAGTAGTTTGGGAAAATGCCAACTTTTTGTTGGGATGCAACCTTCCTTTTGTAGCTTTTAAAGTGAGAGATTCCTGCTGCATCTTTTTATTCTAGTGGGATCAGCAATGGGAAACTGCTAAGATAGTTTTCCCATAAGCGTTTTATATCCAGTGTTGCTATTGTAAGTAGATCATCCCCTAAAATGTAACCTATTCTTGATCCCAATCAGCGCAGCTTAGGACTGTTTGTGTTAGTTCTTTGCTCTCTAATAGTTTCAATAATATTTTCCATGCAGTACTTCTTAGCTAGTAATTACTTCACTATTAAGGATTTGCTACTTTTATGTTTTTATATTCTATTATACACTTACCTTGGAATTCCTCATATGTAATTGGTACTTAATTTCATCTTTAATTATTGCTCTAACCATCCATGCAGCCTTCATTTTTATCGTCCTCCCTAGTTTTATTTAACCATTGTCTTCTTCTATCTCAACAATATAAACTTCATTGAAGCTCAAAATAAGTGCAAGCTAGAAGACCCTCAGCCATTGTTGGTGTTAGTCCACCATTTTTAACTTGGCTTGCTACGTGTTCTCTACAATCTTTTCTTTGGGTCCCTATCATTCTTATATTGTAGGCAAAATAGTTTGATATTTAGGTTTACATGTACTGGTTCTTAGTGTCCCAAAAATGGTATCTTAGGGTAAATTTTAGGTTGTTTTGTAGAACTATAAGCTGATATTCTTTGATGTAAGTGCTTGTAAAAGTTACTTTTTGTCCATGTCTTATAGTTGTTGTTCTTTGTACTTTCATTTTGTGGTCAATAGACTTCTCCTTAGCTTGAGCTTTTGCGACGTAATTTGGAAATATTATTTTTAGGCATTTACAAACTTGTCATTTTTTTGACACTACATCACAGGCTCATGATTTTTTTAATGTAAAAAACCCAACTAATGGGGCCCATAGGGCTGCATGAGAAAAATTATGCTAAAAGCGAAAGTAACGGATGGATAGACTTAGAAATTGATCAAAGGTGTGCCAAAATCACTACAATCAATCAATCCTATCCCTCGATTTAAACCCGAAAATTTAGTTGCTTTATGAAATGAAGTTTTTCTAGTGATTAAATTTGTTAGTGGTGATGATGGTTGGTTCAGTGTCATTGAGACCTGTGTGAATATTCATCGAATAGGTGTGGAAAGAAATTGGATTAATCATAGGTGAGCCTAGCATGAAAACCAAAGAGGGACCAATGGTCATAAAGGGGGACCTAAAAAGAACAAAGGAATGGAGTGTAAGTATCATGGATCTTAAAATAACTCAGTAGCATAGTGAGATCAAATTTGTTATCACATGACAAAGCAAGGGTTTGAGTTTGGATATAAGAAATGGGATCACGTAAGGGTTGGCAAAGTGGAGACAAGCTAGTCTAGTGTTATATGGTCACAACAATGGCTTGTATTGAAGGGAAATTTAAGTATATGAGAAATAGGCTTGGCATTTTGCAATAAGGAATTAATGACAAGCTAATATACATGTGATTAGATTGTAGAGGGCAAGAATTTGTGGAGTTAAAAAAAGGATGGAACTAGGTATATATATGTCCACAAAAGGAAATCTACAAATATTTTCAATAGAAGAATTAGTTGACGAGTGCCATTTGAGATGAGGTTCAACTAGGGACAAAGGAGGAAACAAAATTTGCAAGTTTGAGGGACTAATATAAGGGAGAAACCAGCGTTGAACGAAGTATCAAGGAAAGACATGACAAATTGTGGAGTCACATGAGAGGAGTCTTCAATTAGGATTGAATCATCATCATCATCGTCATTGTTGTCACTGTCCCATCAATCCTAGGCTAGCATAAGGAGCCCTAATTATTAAACTTATTAAATTGAAAATCACTCTATGAGACTTTTTCCCACAAGCAGACATGTTTTATATATTAGTAAAAGAGTATATATGCGACTTATAGATGACAAAGAAGAAATGAAAATAAAGATAGGGGAAAGGAACAAGAGTGAAACTTCAAAAGCAACTTAAATGCCTTTCCATGCACTTCTTCATTCTTTTACACTACAAAAAGAGACTTTTAGTGGCAATTTTTTTCTGCCGCTCAAAGTGTTTTTTCATAAAAAAAAAATTCGCTTGTAAGATGTAACTTTCAAGCTCAACAGTCTATTAAGAACGTAAGCTAGCATTTTTAGTAGTAGTTTAAAATTGTCAATGCAAAAAGAAACTTTTAATGGCGGCTTAAATTTTCTGCCACAAAAAGGAACTTTCAATGGCAGTTTAAATTTTCCACCCAAAAAAGGAACTTTTGGCGGAGGAGAAAAGGCCGCTATTAGTATTGTCTGCTACTAAAAAGTTGCTTTTTTTAGTGTTACTAGCTAGTAAATAGCATATCATTCTTATCATAGCTTCAAAAATCAAGTGATAAGAGGCATATCAATTGATACATTTAGCTTATACATATCATTGAAATACCCAATATGCACACTGATACGACCAAAATTTAATTTATTAAGAAGTTTTCTTAAAAATGAAAATTAGTTAGTGTTAAATAGAAACTAAAAAAGTAAACTTCTTCATACCTAAGCTATTTACCACAGGATATATCTCTTTCTCATTACACAATTAGAGTTCATTTCAAACTCAACTCATTTCTTTGCCCTTCCTTCGTGTCTCCTTCTCTCTGTTATTAAATAATGAAATTTCTTTCCACAAATGCCTTCTCTCTTTCTCTATGCGACACACAAATGTAATCTAATACAATTATCTCTTTTTGAAAATCTTTTAATGACCAATAAAAAGTTTCCTACAAAACTACTCCTCTTACCCAAAAACCTCATTGTTGAAAGTCTCATGAGTAAAATTCATTATCTTTCCAAATTTATCTCTCCTCATTTACAAAGTTCACTCATTTTTCCTCTTCTCTTTAGTAAGATTAATTTTTGTACCAAATATATTCTTTCCCTCTTATGAATCTCCCTAAAGGTATTGAGCAGTTAAGTACTTTATCTCTCTAATGTATGTGCTTTCTAATTACTACAAAGCACAAATTGCGGGGTTTCCCAATTGTGTTCTATGTATCATGTGTGCTTCTACATGAAAATTTTAAAATATGAAATACACCAATGTGGACAATTTATTTGATATCTACATTTAAATACATGATGTCCTTTCATTTGGAGAAAGATATCTCACCTTCATGCACTGAAGTTAGAAAGAAAAAGACTTAGATTATATTTATCTTAAATAGTTGACCTCACAAAATGCATCTATAGATTGATGGTATTAGGGTATTATGCAATGAAAGTAAAGGATGCATTTTTGAGCATTTTTCACATAAATATATAATACATGTATCATTTTTATCCTCTCTCATTCGATTTTGTTTGTGATCTACTTTGTTTGATGAAAACTTGAACCTATGTTGTTGCAAAAAGAGAAAAGCTAAGAGAAATCCATCAGTCAAAAGCACAATAGACAATGATGTGGTCTTCAGTCTTATTGTGCTCACTAGACATGAAAGTAGATGAATTTTTAGGTAACTATCCATTTCTTCTAAGATTATCTTTCATCGATATCTTCCCCACAATTGCATCATTACAAAATGGTTCCACTCTTGAAGATGCAAGTCAATTTTCCATTTCAAACATTAGAATGAGTTGCATGTTTGAAGATCTAGGAAATAAATTCTTAAGGCGATCTCACTAAGAACTTGTTAATAGGGTTTTATTTCACATTAAAAAAATCCCATGCGAGTAGGGTTTCATTTCTAAAATATGTTTGTTTCATTTGACTGGAGAGATTCACCATTGGATTAAGGCAAAAAATCTTAGCTATTGTATAATGTTGACCCCATTCAATAACGCATGCTATCATTTGAACTTTTCATTTTTGTGTCATCTCCAATCTAGAATTGGACTTCCTATTGCATATCCCCTACAAAAGATCACTTGGACAAAAGCCAACACCATGTTGGTTGGATGACAAGATACCTACTGTGCCATTGCACTGATTGGATATTAACTTTCAAAGAATGCTATGTGGAGATAGAATCACTATATATAAACTTTATTCGCATCATCTTTGAAATAAATTAAAATTCAAACTCTTAATTCCATCTCTAAAATCTTTAACAATAATCTTGACTTTAATAATCCTACCTAATCAACAATCGCTAACAATTTCCATGTCTAAGCCTAAGCTGTGGATTTGAAAGTTCAAGTCAAACCTTGTATTATGCACAACTATGGTTGAGCTTGGGCCACTTGCAAGTTGCAACCTTATTGTATTTTAAGGAGTACAACTCAACTCACTCAAGTACTTCTATATCATTTTAGAAAATGCTTATCTTTCCATGAATGGAATTTGGTTTATACTATCAAATTTATGGAATCAATGTTCTTATCAATGGCAGTTTGGTTGATAGAAGAAAAAAAATTGCAACATTAGCTTGATCACTATAAAAATGTGACTTTTAGCAGTGAAAATCTACTTTTAATGGCAAAAACTGTTTTTGCGACTAAAACGCTCTAAAAGCTTGGCTTGTGAGTTTTAAGAAAAAAAAGAACACTTTTAGTGGTAGAAAAAAATTCTGATATTACAAATGACTTTTAGCATCGGAAAAAAAAAACATTGCAGCTAAAAGCAGTTTTTTCAAATAGATTTTATAGAATAAAGCATCCGCCCATTTGACAAAAAAGCTTTGAATTAAGGAGCATTAATAAAATAAACTATGTGCATTCATATAAGCCTTTACATATGGTTGAATGTAAAAATGACCTACTTTTGTTGTAAGATAGCCGTTAGAAGAGGATTTACTCCAATTGACAAAAAACTTCTATTTTTTGGTAGGCCCGTAATCTTGAAGACTGGCTTTCTCAAAAATATACCTTTAACATGGGCCTATGTTTGGAACTCACTCCATAACTACAAGACAATGAGGAGAATGCTAAAATGTGTTTATGGAAAGAGTTAGTGTGTCAAAAACTTAATATCAATGGTACTACTATAACACCTAGGCTTCATGCAGATTTCCCAAGAGGGCTTTTTCATGATGTTTATTATGAAACACTTCATTCCTAATGTTTACTTCACCATGTTTGGGTGACAAAAATGGAGTAGGAAAATAACCTTATATTGTGACATTACTTACCTTCACTCCTCCACATGCGCATTTATTTTTACCACAAAAGGTGAGATGAAGTTTCGCGAAAACTTTATGACAAAAAAATGCGTTCTAAGCGTCAAATATGCACTCATAAACTTATATTGTGATATAACTTTACTCCACATGCATCTTTCTTTTTACCACCAAAATGTGAGATAAAGTTTAGTGAAAACTTTATGACAAAAAAGTGCTTTATAAGCTTCAAATACACACACTCTGTTACTTTCTCTCTCCTCTTTCTTTTTCTCACACATAGTTTACTTTGTGCTTTCAAAATAAATATTTTACCATACCTGTACTTTTACTTCAACAAACCTTTTCTAGAAACCTCTTCTTTTTGGAGGAGCTTTTGCCTGCTGCTAATTGGCACTATTTTGTTAGTCGCCGTCGAGGTTGATGAGGCCGTAGCTATCATGAGAGTAGACAAATTCACTCTTAGAAGGATCACCTTCCTCTTCCTTTGTTGGATCTTCATTGTCGGCAGAAGACCTCACGGCTTTTCGAGGATTTTGAAGTTGGGTTCTTTTTAACAAGTGCAGCTTTTTCCTTTGGTTCTTAACTGATCAATCTTACTTTACACATGTTCCTTTTCATGTTATTCCTATGGTTTACTCACCACATTGTCACTCTCTTCATGCACTGTGCATCTTGGTCTTCTGAAACACCTTTAGCACTAAGAGGCTTTGCCTTAACCTTGGAAGATGTTTGGTTCCCTTTTTAACTTTAGACACCACCATTCATTGTGTGCTTGCAAATGTGAGAAATGGCAACAGGGGAAAAGAATTTGGAGCAATGACTTGGTTCCTTATTTCGCAAAACTAAGGGGCTTTGAATTAGGAGGCCGAATGAAGAAACTTATAGAGAAATGGAGGCCACCAAATTTGGGATTTTTGAAGATCAGTGTAGGTGTGTAGTAAAAGGCACATTAGGATGGCAAGCATAGGAGGTATCTTGAGAAATGGTATGGATGAGGTTCTATTGTCTTTCTCAGGCTTCATTTATGTATAGAGCCATTAAGAATTTGACAAGAAGGTGGTAGAATTCATAATAGAGAATCTGGTCAAATGGTCATCCAAAAAGTTTTGACAAAAAAAAAAAGATTCACGCAAAAAGGTAGGAGAACCAATGAGCATGGGGTACATTCCAATTCAAGATTTGGAAGCTCTATTTGTCAATGACTATTACTTTCTTACATGTACACAGGGATGCTACTCTCTAGTATCCCATTGTTAGATTCCTTTTGCATTATTAGGAATTATTTTTGGGGGGGAATTATTACTGTCCTTGTATTTTTGGGGACAAGCTACAACTGTACATGGTATACTGCTATATTATTTATTGCTTTTCTTCTACATGTAGTCTTTACTTCTAAAAGAAATACACAATGTTCCTACTTTGTAAAAAACAAGAAAATACTAATTCTTTTTTTTTAATCAGTAAGAAAGACTAGTGTTTGCAGGGTCCTAACCACGGGTTTGAAGCATGTGATCAGATGGAGAGAAAACTAGGCTATCACTCTTGTCCTTGTCTGCCTAATGGTCTTTGAGTCACCTAAAGATTACTATTTGGTGCAAAATATTCACAAAATCAAATTCGATCATTATTTTCTCTTTGGTGTAGCAATTCACAAGTAGTGATTCATGCATGCACACATGTGTACACTTCTCCTAACATCTCTGTCATTGACACTGGAAATGGATGCTTTAATCCTTAAATTTGCAAAACACTATCTTACTAGAACCATTCCATTCACCATTTTTCCTTTTTTTTTTTGGCTATTGTTGACATTTGTTATATTCAGGAGCGTACTACAGATGATGGTGTCTTTGAAAATGAGAACTATACAAATGAATCAAAAGAACAAGAAGACTTCCTGCTTGAAGAAGACAATACTCAGGTTATTATGGCATTGGAAGAGAACAAACAAAATACACAGGGTACCAAGATGTCTACAAAAAAACATGTACATGTTTCTGCTTTAAAGAAGAAAAAAGCTAAACTTGTCAAGGAGAACCCCACCTCAGAAGTTGTAATAGAGAAAGGGCGAACTGGTACATCATTCCTGCCTTGAATCCCACTAAAATGTGAAAATGTTAGCTACCAATCCATTTTTTTAATTCCAGCTATTTGAAACTACTCAAATTTGTAGGTTTCACCATTCTCTCTTATTAGCAATTGACATTCTACTAGTTTTTGTTCTTTAGATATAATGAAAAATAGTTTACTTTGCTACCTAACCATATTTGGGAAAGAACTTGGCATGCAGAAATAAAACTTTCATAACCAATTTCACCAAATTACATTTTTTTTTTGGTTGAATAAATGCTAGTGTTTAAAATAGGCTAGGATGGGCAAGACTAAAGCTTTTTTAGATGCAGCCCATGGGCCTTGGGAGTTGGACCTCAAGCTAGTCCCTTGCTAATTGATAAAGCCTGCTGGTGACGTAGATGCTTGGCCAAGCTTGGCACTCCATTTGTCCTATTCAACCCATGGTTTTGAGATTTAGGCCACCAATATTTCCATCCTAAAACCTCATTCCTCTAAGTGATACATGAGACCATCTTTTTTGAAACCATGTTATATGTTTAGGGAAAAACAAGGTGCACACTAAGCCACAAGTGGAACCGAGCCGAGAAGAGATTCTAAACGTAGTCTCTGGGTTACTAAAGAAAGTGAATTTTGATGTTGTAAGTAGTCTATTAGCACAGTTCATGTTTGTATCTAATTTTTGCTTTTAGCATTTGTGTAATTGACATAAGCCCCATAAATACTTAAAATGCAGGTGACTTTTGCTGATATTACAAAAGAGCTAGGTATGAAGCTGACTTAGCATTCGAGCTTGTACCTTTAATTCTATTGGTCAAGATATAAAATCTGCTAAAAATGTTATATTTCTTTCTGCTTTTAGAAATTTTACTGACCATTTTTGTCAATGGATTCTAAATGCTGGTATTCAATAACAAATCATATTGTTATCTAACCTTCAGTGCACTATCAATCTTACTCCAAAAAATATTACAGCGTAGGGAAGATATGATTTGTTAATGTGGATTCAAGTCCCACATTCCTAGTTGGATGGTCCTAACCATTGGTTAATTAACAAAGGCTTCTCAATTTCCATTCGGTTGCTCAGAACTAAGTGGCTTAGTACTCTAAAATACTTGGACATTTCTTTTACACTACTTCTGTAGCTGTGGCTATTTCTATTGGAAAACTAATACTATTCTCTTCCCATTTAGAGGTTCACTTCAACATCAATTTGTCTCAAAGAAAGGCTGAAATGAGGAGGCTTATTGAAGAAGCGATACAAAATATGGTGGTTATTGAAGAGTTACAAGAAGTGAAAGAGAATGATGAGAATGACTTGGAGGAGTAGCCTGAAATTGGTGCCTAATGCAACTTCATGAGTTGCCCTCTATCTTTGGCCATTTCATGCAGATTTTAGTTGTTGCTGTATAGCAGCAGCTGTATTTATGTTTATGACTTCTCTAGTATCTCCCTAGTTCTTTGAACTTGTTTAAGGGTTTCTAGATTGATTTTTACCCTAAAGAGTCAAGGAGTTTATAGGTTGACTTGGTAGGATGTTTGTTTATCATTTTTTAAGTATTTCATTGACAGTGATGAATTCTCTTCGCATGGGGACCAACATCTATATATTACTTATGAGAAATGATAGTTGAGGTGGTGCATCTGTGCTTGATGTAGCACCTTTCTCTTTTAAGGTGTGCTACACCATCCTATTTCGAAATTAAGGAAGGCTTTACTTTTTAAAGTGTCAATAACAATATTGTTACCATAACTACTTGATACGGCCTACGTATGGGCCATCTTAATCCAATCTTCTAATCACAGGCCAACTTAGTCATTCATACTTTCCCGAGTTCTAATCTTATCAGAGTGATACTAACAATTGAATTGATCATGTATAAGGCAGATGATATGTGTTTTACGTTTGTCAACCCAATGGTGCATGTTGGATTCATCTACAACCTACTCAATGTTATGCTCTTTATGCATAGGTATTGGCTCGAAGTTCTTCAGTTATAGAAGATCTGTAATCATATGACTACTAATTTTTAATAACATTAATTTATTTAATTGTTTTAATACCTAAGGTAGAAAGGTTAGGAAAGAGAAAGTGGCTAAGGAGGAAGTGGCAGTTTCCTATTTTAAATGATAGCTAGTGTCAAATGTCCCCTTAAGTTTTTGTTTCACTTCATTTGATTAACGTTCTTTGTTTTTTTTTTTTTTTTTTGGTGCTTAGTTTCATATGCTGTGCCTATCCTTTGCTGACGTTGTATTGTTTAGCTTTTTTTTTTAATGTTCAGAATTCTTTTATGTATCAATAAAGACATTGGTCCTTCCTTTATTCAATTCTTTTTTTAAGTTTTTCAATCGTTTAACTATGGCATCTTTTTATTATTTTTAATTTTTATCTTTCCAGAGGTTTTCTCATTTTTACTGAATTTTACTTCGTAAACTAAGTGCACTTTTTTAAAGTTCATTGTTTTATTTTCATATTTTCTATTGGTTGAAAAAAAAAAAAGAAGGAAAAAAGTTTTCAGTGGAGAGTCTTGCTACATCATATGAGAAAAAATAGTCCCAAAAAATTGAGTCATTAATCCACTAGTTTTACACTGATTTATGGTCGCATAAAATTGCCCTCTATGTGGTTTTTGCTTTGTAAGAGGGCCCTTTTATTTCTTTTAGAAGTTTCATCTATTCTATTTTGATAAAATGGTTGGCTAGCTCACACATCCCTTTCGATTGTCAATAAGTAGTAGTACTAAAGCAAGTTGGGTTGGCTGGTTTGGATATTGCTGGCCTAATTAGTCCATATAAAAATTGCATGTGGGTAAGCTAGAGCCCAAGCCAAATCTCAAGATCCAACCCACAGCCTAAACTAGAGCTTTTAGTGAACATGTAAAACTCCTATCAAATCAACCACCGTCATCAGTTTTCGCTTCATAGAGAGATACCTTTTTTTTAATAGAAAAGTAAGTACTTGCACACCCACGCCACACAAGCTCACCAAAGTCTCTCACCATCAACACTACAATTGGGAGTGATCCCCGATTGTTTCTATAGAAGAGAGATCTTGGGCTGTTCATTAGAAATAATGGCATCAATACTATCTTTTAAATGATTGGGAATGAATTTAGGTACAAGCTTATTAAGATCATTAATAAGGAAAGAATATAGTATGAATTGTAAAAAAAAATTCAAAAGAGATTGGATGTTTATCACAATCATATGAATTTGTGCTAGGTTAGGAATATGTTAATACCAGAGTTGTGCTTTGATTATAAATAAAAAATCATATAAACTAAAAAATTAAAAGAAAAGAAGAAATAGAATAGAGGAAAAATGGTTTTGAGTATGCATATGCATGTTAATGATTGTTGTTATACCAAAGTTGTGCTGTGATTATAAATAAAAAATCATACAAACTAAAAATTAAAAGAAAAGAAGAAATAGAAAAGAGGAAAATGGTTTTGAGTATGCATATGCATGTTAATGACCAATCGGAATAGAGAAATATAGTACATATAGACGAATCCAACATAGTTGGAACAAAGCTTTAATGATGATATCAAAACTCAAAAATTCAATTACCCATATAAAATCATTCGTACCTTTCTTCTTCTTGAGTTCTCATTGTTGATCAATGATGCTCTCTTAGTTTATCTTCTATCATTGTACGGATGAAAGGGCCCTTCACAAAATAGTGAGGGATAAGAGAGATGAGTGTTAGAAGGTTAAGAGAGATCAAGGTAAGAGATCGACGAAGAGAATAAGGTAAAGAGGGAAGGGGCTATAACATGTATTTATAACATTTGAAACCCTAATTAGTTTTGCCTCGGGGTGATGCTAGCCGTTCGATTTTGTAACTCTCCATCTAAGGACACATATTAATATACAGTATCCTAATATAAATATTGCTCACTGGTTTTTTTTCCTAGAAATAGGCTTTCAAATCTTTGATAAGATTCTCGAACAATATAATAATCAAATAAACATCAGAGAAATAAATAATCAACTAAAACAAACAAGTTTCCAACAATGAGCGAAGAATGCATTTTGGACCATGGCTCAGAACTGGAGGCTGCGGTTTCAAACTTGTGCTTTCTCTCGGTGGCCACTTGTCTAGGTAAAACCCTAACTTATCCCATGTGCAGGAAAGGCAAGGACTTTACATGCCCCAGAGAATTGTCGGTTCTTGAAGAGAGCAGATACCCTCATCAACAAAAAAAAAAGTAAAAAAGTATGATAAAATTAATTTTCACAATCTGCAATTTTACTACATCCATGTTTGCTAAAAAATGAGCGAAAAATCAATTTTTAGCTACCAAAAAATTTATCATAATTTACCAGTTGTCTAGAAAAAAAAACACAAGTAAGATGTGGTACAGTAAAGACCAAAAGAGGTTACTTTACCACTCTCTCTCACACACATTACTTCATACAAAGCAAACACAAATTTTACTTTACCAGAAACTTTACCTCACGAGACCATTACCTTTTTCCATTAATTTACTTCACCCTTAATTTACAAGCAAAGAAAAAAATTTTAAAAAAAACCTACCTTAAGGTCCTCCACTATCACTAATTAAAATAGAAAAAGAAAAATGATTGGTCGGCACCAATGGGACACTCCCATGTTTTGTTTTGTTTTTTTGTTTTTTTTTCTTGAGTTAATTCCAATTTTATCTATTTGACTCCAATTTGATCTATTTGACTACTTCAATTAGATCAGTTTGACTCCAATTTGATCTATTTGACTACTTCAATTAGATCTATTTGACTCCAATTTGATCTGTTTGACTTCAATTATATCTGTTTCACTACTTCAATTAGATCTATTTGACTACTTCAATTAGATCCGTTTGACTACTTGAATTAGATTTGTTTGATTCCAAGTTGATCTTTTTTATCAGATTAAATATGTTTGTTTTCTGATGGATTTAATATATTAAAAACAAAAATATTAAAGAATAAAGTATTTGAAGAAAAAAAAAAAAGAAACATCCACTGCCAGGTGCTGCCAACAAGTGTTCTTTTTTGGGTTATTTAGAAGCCCATCCCTATAAATAATTTTATACTAGATGAGGTCCAATAACATTTTGCTTAACCCACCAAGTCCAACTTAAGTAATTTAAAATTGCATTAGGTCCTTTTAGTTAGCATTTAAGACAAAAAGTGATGAAAATACCCCTCTTGTAATGTAATTTTATTGACATTAATGAACAATAATTGTCATCTGCGCTTTTTCTTTTTGCAAGTTCTAAAATTTTTTAACTTTCATTATATCTATCCGTTTGTAATAAAATTTATATATTTGGAATCCTTTTATCGATATCTACAAAATAAGATCCATGTTGGTTATTTAATTCTAAAAAAAAGAAAAATTTTATTTGTTTGCTATATTTCTTTTGAAAGCAACAAATAAATTTATCTATTTGGCACATTTCTATTGAAAGCAAAAGATAAATTTATCTATTTGGTATTCCATGTTTTTCAATTATTTATAATTGAGAAATGCTCTTCTCAGATGATCCAAAAACCAGGATGAAATATCAAAAACAATGAGCGAAGCATACACAAATCAATATCATACTGAGAACAAATAAAATACCAAACACCAAACGAAGTACCTCATATGCGTTTTGTTTACAACATGTAAACAAGAAAAAGATTATTAGCCATCAACTAAATTTATCCCACAACAAGTTGGAAGGATTTGTTTTCAGTAGTCCTAATAAGCTGTAGTCCTATTCAAGTAGTATATGCCCATATCTCTAATGTTTTTATTTTTCATGACTCTTCCCAGCTTCTTTTGTCGTTGCTTAAACAAATGCAAGTATAGCTTCAACCAAAGAAATGGGTAGCACACAAGCATAACTTAGATCAGAACATTCAAATAAAAATTGAAATAGAATAAGCATTTGAAGGGTTCTGCTAGAGCAAAACTTCCATGGCCTGTTTTTTGTGGGGCTGCATGTGGTACAGTGGCATACATGTAACATTTGAACGATCCATTGTGCGGGGTAGCCATGTTTTAAGGACCAGCCAAATGTCAACCTGGATATTCAGATGTTACCAATCGAATAAAGGGAGAAAACACTTTGAAGAGCAAATAAAAGTGTATCAAGGCTTTACTAACTGTTCACTTGTTCTGCACATTTTGGCCCATTTGATTTGTTGTTCATCCTATTTTCTGGGTTACAAACTGAGTCGAACTCACCTAGTGGACTCCTGAGTGTCTTACATGATTGAGAAGTTACAAAATATTAGCATATGAATTGATTTAGTTAATTTTCAAGCCAACCACAAACCATAGGGGTGTGTTTGAAAGCAACAGATAAATTTATCTGTTTGGCATATTTTTATTGAAAGCAACAGATAAATATATCTATTTAGTATAATTCTATTTGGTATAGAAAGTAACAAGTAAATTTATCTATTTAGTATAATTCTACTGAAAGCAACAGGTAAACTTATCTATTTTGTATATTTCTATTGAAAGCAATGGTTAAATTTATTTATCTGTTTGGTATATTTCTTATGTGTGTTAATCTTGACCCTTCAAATATCATTCAGGAAAAAAAAATCTTGACCCTTCAAACACACACAAACATATGTATATTTGAATGGTATCTTTTAACCATAATGATTAAACTCTAAAACACCCCTACGTCACCATTACCTTAATTGCAATAGATAAAATCTGTTTGGGCCAACATAGAATACAAACAGATAAAATTTGTCTCTATGGACAAGAAAGACAAATAGATAAAATACGTTAAACTCAACAAATAAAATATATTTGAGCCAACATGGAATGCCAAACCGATAAAATCAGTTAAACACAATAGATAAAATCTATTTAGACCAACATGAAATACCAAACAGATAAATTATGTTAAACTCAACAGATAAAATTTGTTAAACTTAATAGATAAATTTTATCTGTTGCTTGTGAACTCATCAATCTTCCCAGAACACACAAACCCACAAAGCAGGGAAGTCCAAGACACAATGTTCTACTCAAGCATTTTTTCAAATTAAAGAGAGGCATCAATGTGCCAACCAGACTAAACATAGGAAGATATCATGGTGTTCCAAGTAATAAAGTTGCACCGGGGCATCAGGTGGAAGAGCTTCGGGCCTCATCGACGAAGTCTTCTTAGGCATATTTCGAGAATAGCGAGGTCTAGTGGACAATGGGGTGATACATCTCTTGGACATTTTTTTGAGCAGACGGCGTGCTTGTTACAAGGACCAAATAGAGAGGCTGTGAAGGAGTAAGACATCATCATCATCATCATCATAATTGTAGCCGTCCAATGCTGGGTGATGAACGGTGGAAAGAGGAAGTTGGGATTTTTTATTAAAGGCATGTAAACATTGATTACAAAAGAAGAAGAAGAAAAAGAAGAAGAAGAAGAGAATGAAAGAGATTGTGGGGTTTTAAAGATTCCCAGAAATATCAAACAACAATGGACAAAAGCCTTTATAAGGAAGGAGGGTCACTTTTGTCAATGTATAGCAATTTTTTTTTAAAATCAAGGACCTAATAAAGCAAAAATGTAGTCCCTGAACTTATCTTAACATGGAAAAATATACAGGGACCTATGACCGAAGTTTCCCTATTTTTTGTAAAAGATATTATAAGGGTAATTTAGTAACATTTCAAGCCTTAGAGAACTAAACTAGTAGGCAAATTGTTCTTGCACTTATCCTAACATAGATAAATATATAGAGACCATGACCAAAGTACCCAAAAAATATTGAATTTTTTATTGCCTCAGTCTGTAGCTCAAGCAAAAGAAAGTTAGCATCATGGTATAGAAAAATTAATCCATATAATAATGTTAGAAAAAAAAATCATTTCCTTCAACCCTAGTCCGACCTTGGCCCTTGAGGATAAGATAAGACCTTCGGTATTGTAAGCCGCCGAGAAATTCGAGGGCTTTGAATTGTCATAAGCCTACCCGCTTATATGTGGGGTAAGGGCTTACCCCAGCCCTAGTCGTGGCTCTTGAAGGTGGACCGTTGTGTCGTCTTCTTCTCCTTCTTTTCCTTCAAAGATTTTTTTTTTTTTTTGAAAATTTTAATTTTTGAAAGAGTTGCCTCCTCCTTTCATCTCAACCAGCTGCTAGCCATTTGAGATCCCCAAATCAATCACAAATCTAGCCCCTTCAAAACACACACCACCGTCCAACCCTCACCTCCAAATCAGATCTACATCCAACCCTCACCTCCAAATTAAATCCAGCCATCTCCAACTTAGCCCCACCGCCCACCTCTTCTCAGAACCATCGCCTTCATCACCTAAATAGAAAAAAACACACCACCTTTATTCATAAACATTCAACAGGACCCATTTCACGAAAAATATCCAAATCCAATAGAAAAGTTGGAAAATTCCAATGTTCTTGGGCTTTCTTGTTTTGGTTTCTTTTTTATTTTATTTTTATGGATGAAGATTGACGCTGGTTTGGTCAATTGGAAAGGGCAAAAACTCGCTTTTCAAATGATGAATAATGAAAAGACTAGAAAAACTCAATGTCAAATGATACAGAGGCTGAAATCAAGCATGCTTTTATTTCAGAAAACCAACAAAAGCACCAGTGTTACCAAGAAATTTGGTCCAGAAACACTCCCCTGATTCATTCAACAGCCAGAAGAAGATAGAATCAAGATCAGAAAGAAGAAAGCTAGTTTAAAAACTTCCCCTGAACTGTTGGAACAAGATTTGTGAATGGGATTGATAAGGACTACCCAATTGAGCAAATAAAAACAGTGTTCAATAAGAACAACAGGACCCAGACCACAAAACAGGACCAGGTCCAATCAGAACAACATATTACAAACATAAGAACAACAAAAAGACAAGGCAGACAAAACAATGGCACCAACAATGGATATCTTGGTATGTCTTTCTCTGGATTGATTTTGCATCTGGGTTTTGCTCATATGGTCTTATTTAAATCGCCTGAAGAAGAGGGCCTGATTTGCAGAGGATCCGGTTCTGTTTGGGTTCTCTTCGGGCTTTCTTCGTTGTATCCGCTTGGAAAACGGAGAAGAACAGTGGTTTCTTGGTAAACCTGCTGAACGGGTCAAGTCAAACTGGCCCGTTAAGAAGCAGCCCAGTCTAATGGTTGCAGGTCGGTACGCGTTGAAAGAGAGGAAGGATGATAATAAATGGCGATGATGATGGATGATGGATGATGAATGATGAGGGTAATTATAAGTGACGGATTTTGTTGAGAAAAGGAGGAAGAAAATGGGGGCCACTTTGACTTAACCATGGTAAATAAATATAGTAAATGAAAATTTTAATTAGAAAATGACATTATGTGAGGATTGAAATGGTAAAATGGCTTTTCCGTTATCACCGTCAAGGGACGATGTATAACAAGGGGTGTTAGTGTAAATTCTAATAACCGAGGGTTTGACCTTGAATTTTCACTAAAATACAAGGGGTGTTGATGTAATTTTTTCTTAAAAAACATTAAAGAACAGAATTTTTTTGCTGCCTTTACTAATGCCATGAGATTTTGGTATGAATAGTTAGTTGAGAAAACTTAATAATAATGCTAGCCTTACTTTTCATCTTACAATTATTCTTTGTGGCAATTTCTCTCACCTTCATCTCTACAATTTTAAAAATAAAACAAGTGAGTTAGACCTGCCACATAGGACAATTGTATAATTGTGAGATAGAGAGTGTGGCTAGCATTATTGAAAACTTAATATAAAATTAAAGTCAACCGATCATGAGTAGTTTGAATTCTAAAGGAACAACTCGGTGCTTAAGAAAAAGTATTGCGAAAAATATACTGATCGAGTTCCACCTAAGGTCAGAGGAGAGTATTGAGTTGTGGGCTTCACCAAGATAGTAAAAATTATTTCTGCTAACTCTACTAGTGGCTCAAGGTTTTGGTAAGATTGGTTAACTGAGGGAATTTAATAAAGCCAATATAGGAAAGCAATATTTTACCAAAGACAAAAACCTAGCGAGGCAATAGGTTGGGTCGGTTCAAAATTAAACCCAACTTGAGTGGAACTTCCTCTGCCCAATACGTGAACCATTGTGGCAGTTTATTGTTTGTGATGCCAAATATGCTCGTGCTTTTTGTGAATCTCGCCAATTTCGAATACACCTGTTCATTTTCGATTTTACAATACGGAAAAACAAGAGAGACCATCATTTATGGCGTGATTTCAAACAACCTGAACTATAGTGTACAATGCCTGTTACCACTTGCACTACTTTAGACTTAACAATGAAAAATCGACTTCTTGTCTAAAACTTTGTTGGGATACTGTTCTCTTCTAATACTTGAACTAAAGATCGATTCTTGGGCTTTGATATGAAAATAAGGTGCCAACACCTCTCAACTATGACTATTTTTTTTTTACCATGACTTTGTGCTACAGAAAGAAAAGTCTAATGACTAACATATATAAGCTAAAACAAATGGGTGGGCCATGTCAAATACACCCAAAATCCAAATCTGCACCAAACCCAACTCAGGCAAAATATAAAAAGTCATACCCAGCCAAAACTCAACTGCCTCACTACCAAATCAGCCCCTAATAATGGGCAAGTCAAGATCGATCCCTTTCAACCTAGCCCATTGCCATCCTGGACGAACCTGAGCCAAAGCACTTAGCCAGATTCGGGCTCCGCGTTTTTAAGCCCTGTGATTAGAATTACATAGATGATGTGTAAAGGGCCCATCACTAATTAGAGTTGTCAAAAGTCACATTCACACAAAAATGGCCACATGTTGCCATGTAAACACGAAATACAGAGGGAACAAAACAAAGCTTCTTTGGTAATAACGATGATGTTTATTACCGCCACCCATCACGGTGAAGATTGGTGGCAATGGCATCCAAACAGGGGCGTGCAACAGCTAATATTTGATAGCTTTGATCCAGGAAAAACATGTCCACCACTTTTGGTTGGTTTGGCGGTGGAAAATGAAAAGCTCAAAAGCTGCATCACTATAGCAAAGACCTGAAATATTTCCAACAATTTCTGCCAAACTCCTTTACCTTTACAAGGAGTCATAAAATAAGAATCTAATCAAAGTAATTCAAACAGATTTCATGGCTATTGTGGCGGCCTTAAATCATTCAAATTTCGACTGAACTTTCCAACCGAATGATATAAGAATACTCTATTGAACCCTAGGTAGGTATAATGCACTGACCCAGGTTGAATGATACCCAACTTTGGTGTAAAACAGGAAAAAAAGAAATCAAATGGGACACTGAGTTAATGACGCCCCTGGGCCGGGCCGAGCCCAACCAAGATTAGCCACGTTGAGTTGGATTTGTGCTCTGTTTTTAGGTCCGGGTTTTCACTAACGCCTGACTTCTGGCCAATTATTAAGTAGGCTAGTGTGACCCAATATGTCATTAAAGGGCCAGATCTGCCAAATATAGTTAACATAAAGAGTGAACATATAATTACAATTCGCAACAGGCTGTGCCTGGACCTGAGTTTCAAGCCCATGGATCAGATTTCGGCCCGACTACTACGCCTAGCAAATAAATGGATTGGGATTAGATCCAACCCATGAACAGACAAACACGCTTATGAGTCATGAGAAGGGTGCGTACGTTTACGTGGAGCATTTTTTTATTTAAAAAGGGGGGGATACCATTTGTCATTTTTTATATTAACATATTGTGTCGCATTGGATTGGTATTTGTTTCTTAGGCCCCCTGGGATATAAGCTATCAAATTGTGTACCATAGATAAGGAATTACAGGAATGTGTTGACCCCAAATTTAATATCCGGGCCTATTATGGTTGGATCTTCCCATCTCCTTTCCCAATCATCAGTGAAGCGGCTCTAAGTATGCAGCATTCTGCTGCCTCGTTTGGAGCTTCCATGTGAGGTTTATATACTAGAGCAAGAGCCAATAAAAATAATGGCAGAGACGATTTAAGTTGAACAGCGTTTAGGATTTGGATGGACACGAAAGGTAATAAGTATGATTGGGTTTAGACTTGGTTTAAAATTCATGCTCGTGTTATTTTTTAATCCCAGCAAGGGGATGAGTCCCTTGAGAAGGCCTGCACGTGTGACAACATGAGCTCACATATATGGAAAAGAAAGCTCGCACTGTAGAAAATATGGCATATTAAGGTGTGTTTGGATATGAAGTACAGTAAATTTGAGTAAAATTAAATATTTGAATTTTAAATTTTCACCCTTCATTTTCATAAAAATTCAGTTTTTTCTTTTTTAAAAAAAAGTAAAAAAAAAAGCAATTACTAATTTATAAAAAATATCTACTTTTTATACAAAAAATCAAAAAACTTTCTCATTAAACAACTAAAAATAAAAAAGTCATCATAATCCAATTACATTTTATTCTTTTTTAATTTTAAGTTTACTCTTCTTTATTTTACTTTACTCTATAAATAAACAGGCATAAAGTTAGAACTGTGAACACCTATGTAAGAACACCCACTTAAGAACCAGACTTCCAGCAACCGTTCATCATCCTTGTGGGTTAGATGGCTGTAAGTTACAGCTGCTTCAATTAAGGGGTGACATCAAAGGGTTGCTTTCCCCCGCCCCGCATGTCACGTATGGCCTTTTTTGCAGGACTCATCTTCCCACTTGTACCTTCTCTTCCCAGTTTCCACTCTTGGTGGCCATTCTCTTCCCACTTTGATGGCCTCTGTTTAGCACACCCCCGTAAGCTAGGGTATCCAAAATAAAATAAAAATAAGGGTGATAACAAATCAGGTTGGCTTGGGCTGAGCACATCGGATAACAAGCGTGGCCTCAATCTGGTCCCAACATAAACGTAAAAATTAACAACCTAAAGCACTAATTAGTGAGTTGGATTTAGATTGGGTTGGTGGGTCATAGCACAATTAGCTAGCTGGATAAGGTTCAGTTAATTGGATGGAAGTGAGTTGGATTTAGATTGAGTTGGTGGGTCATAGGGCAATTGGCTGGATAGAGTGCAGTGAACTGGATGGAAGCAAGAATGATATCAAACCGAATGTAACCAAGTCAATGAGGGCTTTAATGTAAATCCAAGAAGAATATGTTAGGAGTAAGCTCTGAACCCTGAACGGTTTAGTTAAAGACCGAAGGTTGAATCAGGAATTCCTGCCCATAAGTTTAGTGGCAAATGGCATCTGACAAATCTTATTGGGTCCCACCAGCGCCAAACAAGTTATGGGCTCATTATTTATGGGCCTAAGGTTTCTGATATTGGTCATTGGCTTGATGCACCCAGAGCAGTAGGCTAGTAAAGGGATACTCTTTGAAAAAAAAATCAAAATAATCCCTCATTTTTGTCCGGAATATATATAAAAAAAGGATCCAATGATTCCAGAAATATCATAACATAAGTTCTCTATCTACCAGTTGTTTCATGGAATTGATTCTTAAAAGTTCTGTTACTTTTATTTCTAAAAGAGTTAATATTGAAGAAATAAATGTAAATATAAAAAATGACCACCAAATAATATCTCCCTTTAAGGGAAAATAAACCAAGGGGAGATGGGAAATCAATAACTAGGCATCACTTTAGTAATTTAAAACACACGGAAGTCAAAGTTCAATTATATCCCCACAATATTCTTTGCTCCTCACCTCTTTAACTAATATCTATTTTTCAACTCTTTTAATAATAATTTTCTATGTATTTAATTCCATGAAAAGATACCGGCTTTAGGAATTACAGGGCTGACGTCTATGGATAGAGTGCCTGCTCCCACAACTCCAACCAAGGATCAATCCTTAGCTAGGCAGGTTTACTTGATATCGCCTTACCACCGGGCCAACAGGTAAAAGAGAAATGAGGTTCAATTTTTAATAATTTTCAAAAATAAAAAAACTTACCCAACATTCTCACCAAACATACAAGCGCCATTGACACCTCTATATCCTCTCAAGCCACATCCATCTTCACAACTCAACCAATTTCTATCTAGACTTTTGTCAATCTTTAATGGGAAATAATCCTGTGGGCACTAATTCTCACCGTTGTTTTGTGCTCAAGCCACATCCATCTTTTACAACTCAACTAATTTCTATCTAGGCTTTTGTCAATCTTTAATGGGAAATAATCCTATGAGAACCAATTCTCATCACTATTTGTAAGAAATCTAGTTGAGTCTCATCTATCACTCAATTCAAATCATGTAATACACAGGGACCCCCCTGACAGTTACACATCCCAAATTTCAGTCAAATCCGAATTTACTAGACCATTGGATCGACTAAGCACCAATTTGAATGGACTAGATTTGTAGGTCATAGATGAAAGGGTTAGGGGCATGTGATTGGAGCCAAACTTGATATTTAAAGTAGTCTCACATAGATCTTTTCATTCCTCTTTGTCCCATCCTCAAATGGGTTCCATAAAAAGTTCTCAAGTAGGTGTGTGAGAACACTTCTTATAGATTAAAGCTCATCTTTGATATCTCAACTTTTCCATATATATATATATATATTTTTGGAATATTCATGTGCATACATCCTTCAAAAGTTTGGTGAGAGACACTTCCTTTTTTAAACTTAACAAAGTCAAAAAGGTGTCTGTAAGGTGTGATGCTTTTGTCCTTTTGCATATTAATACTTTCCAAAGAAGAATTGTCTCTCACCTAAATGGTGAGGGATGTATGCACATAAATATTATCCATTTTTGCTTACCAAAAAACTTCTCTATATTTCTAGAGTCAACTAAGAGAGAAGAAGAGAGAGATATTGATGAGACTTTTGAGTCAACTGTGAGAGAAAGAGAGAGAGAGAGAGAGAGATTGATGAGACTTTGGCGTCAATTGAGAGAGATAGAGAGAGGGGACTTTAGCTTCTTAAATTCTACCACATACTAGGGCATGGGAAGAACGAAGTTCATATGAAGGTGGGATGCACCCCATATACAAGACATATGTAAGATGGTGGGTACTTGAAAGGCATGTTTATTTCTATGAGTGGAGTAAAACTTAAGAGTCAAATTTTAAAAAAAAAGGAAAGAGAAAAGAATTGAATGTAAAAGTCACAAAATGACAAAAAACTATTTCTAGAAGATAATAAAAAACAGAAAAAGGTATACTAGCCTAGTAATTTTCACCTAGCACCCTAAAAATTTTACATAGTAACCAGGCACAAACTAACAAAGGAGGTGGAGTAACTTTTTATATTTGATTTTTAATTTTATTTCGCTCCATATTCCATTAACAAGTGTCATAGTAAAGTGCAGGTTTTTTGGGAGAGAGATCCTCTAGAATGAATTAATGCCAATCAATCTCAATATATGTGTAAACAATCAATCACGCAGCGGAAAAAAATCAAATCACAAGCACACACCACAAGAAGACACAAATTTTAAGTGAAAACCCAAATTGGGAAAAAACCACGGTCAAGAATCAAGTACTATGAATCATACTACAGTTATAAGAGAATACTCACAACCCTTATCTAGTTGCTCTTCAACTTAAGAACCTTGTGATTCTCTTGTACAGCTCCCTGCTACAACAGCCCCCTGCCGTTCTCTGTTACAGATTCAAAAAACCTAGACGCCTTCCAGATGTTGTACTTGACTCCCCAAAGCAATCCTCTACATTCAGAGAAGTAGAAAACAATGATCTCTAGAGCAGAACTTCAGCCCTTCAACTCTCTAATGAAAGAACTTTAGAGAAGGTGATCTCCAGTAAGCTATCTTCTTCTTAGAACAATGAGATCTGTATTCCACACCTTAGGGTTGAGAGAGAACCCTCTTTTATAGCCTCTAATACGTGCCTCATAGGTATAATATGATCAGAAAAGGAGTTGGCATCAAACAAGTAAGTTTCCTTTTAATTCGGACTAAAAAATCACAAGTCTGCGCACTTTCTGCACGTGCCCAATCGGTTGGATAAATTACCCAATCAGTGGGATTAAAGTTTTGCCTGGGTGAAAATTTCAACATTTTCCTGTAGATTTCCGAAGGCCATAACTTTCTCGTTTCAGCTCTGATTGAGGTGGTCTTGCACTCTACGGAATCCTCTCGAAACGAGCTTTCCAACGGTAGGTTGCATACCCATATCTGACACTCGGTTTGTAAGATATGACCTGTTTAATTTATATTGTCCGTAGAAAACTACTTCAATTTGTCACTTTTTCTTCTATTTCATCACTTCAGTACATCCGGCGACTCAAACCATCATCCATACTCAAAAATATGTAAAATACAATACTAATGTACTCAAATTTTGTCCAACCCATGAATTTGCTAATACAAAAATACTTACATAAAGGAAAACAATAATAATAATAACAACACCAACCGGTCCACCACCACGTGGCTATGAAGTAGTTCCCAATCTTCATGAGGAAAGGGGTTTCAATTGTTGACTCAAGGTGGGGAAAAGACCTTAATAGACTAATTAAGCACTACTCATTTGCAAATGAGCTTGTCTAGGAGGAAGGTTGATTAAATTGACAATTTTTAACCTTTCATTTTGTTTTAACCATTATTAATTAGATATTATCGTGTTAGTGTGAAAAGATAAATGACACCGTACAGAAGAAATTTTTTAATATTGCAAGTTGCTGGCCTATCAAAGAGAAGTAGTAGAACATGTACAGGGTTGTAAATTATAAAAATATATCGAAGAAGCGCAACATGTCAGGATTTATACTTACTAATTATAAATCACATGATTTACATCATTACAAGTGGATCTAAATCTCTTAGCACAAAGAGAGAGAGAGAGAGAGAGAGAGAGAGAGAGAATGGATTTGATCTTATACAAGAATACATATGACACACTTCAAACTAATTTGAGTGAACTTGGAGTGGGCGCCGACAGAAATGCTTGTTTTTATATAATGTCTCTGATAATTGAGGTTTCCGTCAGAATTAACATTATGTCTAATCCTTGTCTCCGGGCTTTCCGTGTTCTATAATCAATTTTGTTTGGTTTATATAAAATATCCTTCTTAGAAATGATAAAGTTGTTAATATCTGCTGTCACATGACCATTGACATGCAGACATTCACATACGAACTCAGAGAGATCTTCTGCCAAAAAACAAAAAAACTCAGAGAGGTCACTGGTTTGATTAATTTTTAAAGCTTGAGGAAGTCTTGGGTCTGGACTCTGAAATCATGCTATCGCATGCCAAATGATGCAGTTTCTTATTCAGCGGAATAATTACCTATGGCAGATGATTCTTCTGAAAAAGGTTTCTTTAATATATTAGATTTGTGAATATGGACTAAATTGGACAATTTTACTTTTTTGCTTTATTTTAACTTAAAACTGTTTAAGATAGATGTTTAGTGCTTAGATGATTTGAGAAAGTTCCATTAAATTGCTTTAGCTAACAATTCTTATTAAAACCTCAATATATTAGTAGAGGCAATTTAAATACTTTTCAATATTCTCCATCGAGTGGAGCCCACTTTTCAATACTCCCCCTTAGCTTGAATCTCGTCTGTGAACTTGCGACTAGTTGGCTTTGATATCATATTAAATTTCTTTAGCTAACTATTTCTATTAAAACCTCAAAGTGTTAGTAGGGCGCAAAAATACTTTACAGTATTTCCCATCCGGTAGAGCCCACTCCTCAATAAGTTCAACCTCTATTTTAATGTGCAATCAAACAACTTTTGTTTATTTATTTATTGTAAGTTTGTCTTTTACTTTAAAGACATAGCAAGTTTGTCTGTTGAATGTATAAAAACATTTGCTCATGTAACTTTTAGTGTATGATGATAAGTTTAAATTAAATGAGGCATACAAAATGGTCTATTTGTAAAAAAAAAAAAAGGCTTAATTGAAACCGCTCTATTTCAAACAAATCAATTTCTCCAAATAGTCTAAATAAGTAACTAACCCCATTGCCACATATGATTCATTTTTAAAAGGCTATAAGAATAAATATGCAAATGCCCTTTTTAACATGAAATTAAATGCATAGAAATTTATGCTCAAATGAACCCCAAGAAAGAGATATTAAAGACGCGAGGGGTGAAGTAATAAGTTAGGAAATATATATTAGATCTTCATTTTCATAAAATTTTAATTACGAGCATAATGGATGAGTATTCATTTTTCATCCCACTGGATTCATTTTCCATTACAGGGGAGATCGGATATGGTTCAGTTTGGATAATGGCCTATCTTCCTCCAATTTTAATTAGAATTTCTAGGGGTTCAATCACATGACAGAACTGGGCCTAAAAGGTATTTTTATGCCATCTGTTATGGTTAGGGGCTAAAAAAAATAATTCTCAACACTTCAGGTCTTCTCATTATTTCAGGCAAGTCATTATAGAATACTTTCATCTTTTAATAAAAGGTTTTAGGTCCCTTCTATTTCTTCTCAAACACAAATGTTGGATGTACGAGCATCACTCTATCATCTAAGGATGACATATATGCATGACTTGGATTCCACGGTTGACTAATGTTTAGATTTAATAAATCATTAATTAGAGATATTCAGTTTTGTCAAGAACAGCAAACTCTTGATGATGAATTGAGGAAATCTTGTTCTGGGGTTTGAAGTAAAAATGGAATTGCCCAACCACCCAATGCTATTGGTAGTCAAGACACACTTGAGTATCATTAGGTATGATAATTTAATAAAAGAAGTTTAGTGAAACCTATCACCTCAACACTTTATGACTTTCTTGTTTATGTTAACAGCAATCTTATCAGCACCAACATTATAAGGAGCTTGAATTTGTTATCAATTTACAAAGCTCATCTTAATTTCATTGAAAAAGAAATTAGAATACATAATATCTAATTCATGTTGGCATGTGGGCTACATATTGCATCATAGATTTTATTCTAATTTAAGATTCATATTGTATTATCTGGACTTTTGATGAGGTATTTATTCATTAAAAGATATTATAAAGCAGAAGAAGCCCCGTGGGCCAAGAAAAAACGGATATCATAACTTGGCCCACATTGTAGGCAAAGTCAGAATCTATTGTTACAATAACTTGTAAAATTAATAGATGGTGTTTAACAGAATAAATATTATAATTACATATGGTTGCCTTTCTTGATCCCTGTCAAGCTCACCTTTGTTTAATCTAAGCCACTGTTCTTATCACATGAAAAAAATGACTAGGCACTTGTACTTCAAAGCATGAAAACAAGGCTAACTATTATTGGAAATAGTAATCATTTTAACATTATTAACTTGAACTATCATTAACTTTGGGGCAATATTTATTTCTACATTAAGTGAATGTGATATGAATGACTTAGATTAAACCAAAGGTGAAACCCACATGTCATATGAGAAACTCTCTTTTAGTCATCAACAAAAGGTTTTCATTTATAGTACTAGATTACTTTGACCATCCAAACTATTTTCCTAATCAGTGCCTACTAAAAGCATCAACAACAGACTAGCTAAAAGTTTTAATTAGCTAAAATAGCTAAACTAAAGCAAAAAAGTGTCTCCGACAAACTAGCTAGTACACTAATTATTTTACATTGTCTCATTTTAACTAGCTAAATATAGCTAGCCACTGTACACTAGCTAAACAATAAAAAAGTATTTATTGAGTTCACTTTATCATGTTATATGTATGCTAAAATATAATAATTGTAGTATGTGTTTAAAAATGAATAAAAATTAATATTTAAATGAGATAAAGAAAGGATAAATAGCATTGTTGGAGTGTGCAGTTCAAAAAGTGGCTAGCTAAAATAGAATTGTGGCTTTGAGTTAAAACTTGGCTAAAGAATACATAACTTTGTTGTGGATGCTTTAAGGTTTGTTTGGTTATAAGCATTTCTGATTGAAAATTTTCCTTGTGGGAATTTATGACAGCTACTATAAGTCCCAACTCACTATACTTTTGAGTTCATTATTTGTTTTAGCAGAATTCATAACATTTTTTAAATGATATGACTTTTGCCATATAAAATTTTTAGAGTTCAGCACTCCAAATCTGATAACCCATGAGTATTTTTAATTTCAAATGGGGTACAACATTTAGAGAACTCTAAAAATACTCCTGACAAGAAATCTCCCTATACTTGCAACCAAATAGACCGTTAAAGGACCAAATTACTATTTTCTTTCGTTAAGGCCAATCCAAATTATCATTGGAACATTCTTTTTGTTAAGAAAAATCAGTTTCAAACAAACTAAAATATAGGCTTTTCAAACTAAAATATAGGCTTACATCCAATTCATTAGACAACACCAAAAAGGTTTGGGCTTAGGCCCATACCGGGGCTTAAACTTATGCATTAAGGGGGTGCTTGTCTTTTATACATAAAGCATGGGATATGAAAATGAAATTCGCATACATGAAATTTTGAAATTTTACTAGAAAAATTACGTTAGATGATCACTATACAGAAAAGGCCCCTTTTGTTTTATAGGCACGAAAGGAACTTTCATTATTTATTATTATTTTTTAATGAAGTGTTAACGGCGGTCAAATTCAACCCTTATCCCTCTCTTCTGATCATTTTGGTCACGAGGTGTTAAAGAGCATGCCCAACCTTTGGCCTCGTGTTATCCGATTATGACAAAGAAAGACTATTTTCTAGGGGATATATATATGGCCGCACACATAGTATCCGAATAACGCAAGCGGCAGGAGTTGAATTTGAGACCTTGGAGAATAAAATCAAGTCTCAAACCAAATAAGCTACCGCCTATGATATTCATCTTTGTCAGTGCATTTCTTATATGCGTATTTAATATCTTTGGTATCGTGATCTTATGAGTACGATCCTATAGATGTTGGGATTTGGGTGGCTTTTTTTTTTTTTTTTTTTCTGGCTTCTTGGGCTGGGTGTTTGGTTTGTACGGGAGCTTGTTCTATGCTTGTTTTGAGGAGTTGGGTTGATAAATTGCTCTTCTTATGAAGATCTAGATCTAGATAGTGCGGATACAGCTTCTTCCTCTTCATGTCTTCCCCAATTCTCAGTCTTAGAAAACCAAAAGGAATACAACCGAACCGTGGAAAAAAATTGAGATCAGCATGATGTGCAGCCTTATCATTACATTTGAGCTGAAAAACGTACAACGAGGCTCATCAATCCTTGCTTAGGCTCTGTGGGTCAAGCAACACGGGCCTGATCAAACCAAGCACTATTTGAGGGTCAATTGACCCTCTCCTGTTATAACGAGGGTCAAACTCGACCATAGTGAACACTAGTAGTTAAAAAAAAAAGGAAGTGGTCTAGAGTGACTACTTTCTTGTCTATTAAATTAAAGGGGCTTTTTTGTTATAACGGCCAATTAATATGACTTGTTTTGATAAAATTCTCAAATGAAACATATTACTCTATTTATTTGGGGTACCATTTTCACATTCATAAATGATATGACATTAATTGTTTTTTACGTTCTCACATTTTTCTTGAAAACCATGGAATCTAATATATGAAACTTCATGTCTTCAACTTTATCATGTATATGAGAAAATTGCATGGTTCAGATCATGAACTGTTTTTTTTTTTTTTTTCACTATCTTCACATATGTCTCAAGATTTAGGAAGATCTAAAATATGAAACTAATGTCGTGAGGTTCATTAATTCAATATAAAAAAAATATCTGAGCCATTCAAATGCAATTTTGGGCACTCTAGACTACAAAAAAGTAAAAGGTAGTTGATGGATTTTGACCTCTGGAACCATTGCTAGGAGTAGTTGTACTTGTACCGGCACCTCTTGGACGTTTTTGGGTCTTTCCACGGTCGGTCACTGCGTGGATTTTCCTTAAAGGATCCAGACTCTTTTGTGTAATGGTTTCAGAGCTACAGAGGTATATAAACTTGATGTGAAAAATGACCCCTTTTAGATACCATTTTTACACCACAGTTTAAGCAATTGATGGTGAGTGTAAACAAACAAACAAACATGTTCATGTCCAAAATGTTAATAATACATATTAATTATATGTATAAATGTAAATGAGTACAAACAAATGACTCCTAAAATTAAACTTGTAGCCGGTTAAAATAAAGCATTAACCATTTAAATTCTTTATAAAGATAATTAAGACCCTCAAAATTAAGCTTGTGTCATGTCCAATATTTGGCCACGACACTGCACGGCCATGCTTTAAAGTCACAAGCCCGGACAATATATATTGTGATGTCATCAGAAACATTAGTGTCCTAAACATATTTTGATTTTTGCAAAACATTAGCAAAACTATAATGCAACGAGAAAGACGTGAGTGAATTCCAATTTTTTATGTATAAAATGATAATAAGATATAAAAATCACACAAATTTAATATTCACGGAAATATACATTTTATCTTCTATTTTTATTTTTAATAACTAATTAATTTACTTTCAGAAATATTTTTTCAATAATGTTTCGGAAAACCCTCAAATTTATAAATATATCTATATTTGTTTGGAGGCAAATAATTTCCTGATAATGTAATTTTGTGACAAATGATAAGTGAGAGCCAAAATCTGGATAATTAATGAGTGACAGAGACTGTATAACCACGGATGTTTTAAATGTCACAAGAAGTTTGGTAGGTTTTGAGAAAGAAAACCAAATAACAAATAACAAATGGAAACTTTCGGTGGCTTTTCGTTGTTAGCATCGTCTGACTGATATCATCATTAGGTATCTCAAGCAAATGCGTTGTAGGCTTGTAGCCTTTTGCTTCTTAAGAAAAAGCCAACATTAACATTGCTATCAACTCTACCCTTTTCGTCTCATCTTGTAGACTTCTATGCAGTCGTTTACACAAATAAAAGATTGACCTGCCTAACATTCAGCTACATATATGTAGATGGTTGTATTTATCATATGAATCCTTTACAAATTAAAGACCATTTTCAAATCCTACACTTAAGAGTAAATGTTGTTGCATTTTATCTTATATTTCAGTTTAGCTGGATTGATTGTCTAGGTTAGTCAAAACCAACGTTCACGATAAGAGTTAAGAAAATAAAAACTATATCTATTGATATATTATGACCCTAACTTTAAGATAATTGAGATGAGAAAATGATATATGAGTTTTCCTCCCTAGACTTAGTTAAAGTTGCCAAAGCATGTAAAATTACTATCTTCATGATTGGATGTTACATATTCATCGTGGTTGATTCCTTGGTCACAAGTAGTTTCCTCTGTGCTGCTTTTGGTATCACTTGTTGGGAAATATAATTGTGTAATATGCAGTCTTGCATTCCTCAATTTTTTCTTTTCTACCTCCCGTTCGGTCACCCCTCACATGGGAAATTGCTTCCCACAACCAGAAGGAAAAACAATCCAATTTTATCTTCTAAGTGCAGGAGAAATGCCATATCAAAATTGTGAAAAAGTGGTTCGCCCAAAATACAAAGGCATTTCCGTGCTATGGAGGAATTCACAGCATCACGCAAACACGATTTCAGACACGAATTTGGACTTCATGGGTTAAGATGAAAACCAGATGATATATATTATCAGTTTTGTTTTGAAGTTTTCAAACAAAAAGAGAGTCTTTTTTGCATTGTGCGTGTTCAATGTAAACAAAATAACAAGATAAATATAAAGAAGGTGGAATGAAGTCCCAGCACATTTTGAGTTT
Organism: Sextonia rubra; assembly: GCA_037013555.1. Taxonomy (NCBI): domain Eukaryota; kingdom Viridiplantae; phylum Streptophyta; class Magnoliopsida; order Laurales; family Lauraceae; genus Sextonia; species Sextonia rubra. The sequence continues at coordinate 134,041,765 of JASUAD010000001.1, forward strand.
TCAACTAAGCCCCGAAATTAGTGACATTCGTTGCAAAAACTTCAGATTTCAAACAAAATGAGTTCAATCATGCTTGAAATTATTCCTGCAAGAAAAGGTCTTACAAGATGCCTTATATTTTTATAATGTCCTTCGCTTTGATGAGGATTCATTTTTTTTTTTTTTTTGGTTCAAATCTGTTTAGCCCATTAAAACAGTGCAGATACATAGAAGTCATGAATGTCATGAGTTCAGATCCCCTGTGGTTGGGATTAAAAAATAAACAGCGTGGAGATCATTACAAAATACAAATTGGCCAACACAAGCTTCTTCCTCGGACTTGGGGTCAAATTTCATTTCAAATGAAATTGCATGCACCATCAGATTAATCACATTCAAAGCAAGTGAATAACTTACACAAAACCAACCAGGTGAAACCCTGTATTTCAATGATAATCAATTAAAAGTGGTTTAAGATACAGCTAGTGCGATTTGCTTTCTAGCTAAATAAAACAGGGGAAAAAAAACCTCCAACTAGAGCTAAAATTTTGAACAATGCTTATACACGGGTTGTTTTTTTTTTATTTTTTTTATTTTTTATTTTGAACAGTTTGAATTTCAAACTTCCCTGCTTCTAGCCAGCCTCTGGATCATTAGAGGAGGGATCCAACTCAACTGCAAGACCCTCCTTGGAATCCAAAAGACCTTTCTAGTCAGTTGGATGTCCAGTTTCCGCTCTAGCACTTTGATTTTCTTTGCCAAACCACAATAATGGATCATAGTATTGTAATTTAAGATGAAAAAATAAAAAATAAAAAAACACAAATTGCAATTTTTAAAAATATTTAAAAACAAGGTTGGGAGTTCAAACTTCAAATCATCTCACTTACAAAAAAAAAGACGTTTAAAACTTAAAAACATGTCTAGAATAGAAGGAACAGCATGGACAATACAACAGCTGAGGCCATGTCACTTAAAAATTTCCACCTGACCATGCAATTCCAAGCTCTTGAATGATGGTAATGAACATTCAAGCAAGTTCATAAAATAGGTACAATGTGAATCTGCTGTAGGCAGTGGCATTATACAAAAAGTCATGCCATTAGAAAGTAGAAAGCAACTGAGTCCTAATTTCTGTCTGATCATCCATGTGCTGTATAACCACCGAATGAATTAAATACGCTCTGTTGAACTTAAAAGAGAACAAAATTAGGCCTATAAGGGACAATACCAACAAAAAGGCAATGGGAAACTGGAAAGAAGAAACGAGGAAGAGAAGTAGCATTTTTCAAAAGATTTCCATGCCTTTTGGCCCTTTTCTCCTTTTGAAAAAGAACACCACCACCCACATGGATGATTACAGGCCTGGACAGGAGACATAAGATAGTGGGGAAAAGCATCAAAGTGCAGAGAATATTGCATTTACCTTGTAAATTTACTCTGTTCCATAATAATCAAAGGCCACAGCTTCCTCCTCATCAGAATCAACAATTAACACACACAAATAATAATAATAATAATAATAATAATAATAAAGGTGAAGTAAGGAGAAATAAAAGAAGACCCAAATGCTAAAATCTGCTTAATTCACATCGAATAATAGAAGAATTACAACCCTAAACAGAAACAACTCATTTCATCTTTTTTTTTTAGGAACAAGGGCTTTTTGTTAGCTGATAAGAGAAGGAACAATAGCAGTGGAAACTCACATCCATATCAATTATGGAACAATTGCTACATAAATCATGAACAAACCCATCTCACATATTTCATCTCTCATGGAACATGGACCTTCTGTTAGCTGGTATGATTTCTGAAGGAGAAGAAGGCAATGGAAGTACCTGGGAAGAACTAGCATGGTACTCTTTCTCTTTGTTCTTGCCTATGAGGATGGTAATAAAAGACCCATCACCCTCATCGGGAGCCTTGGAAGAAATGGGGTGAGATTTCACAGTAACATCTTCAGCAACCCCATCATTTCTATCATCCTTAATGGCCCTTTCCATGAGTTTTTTCCTGTACAGTTTCTCCTCTGCATCCTTCAAGAACTTGAGCTTGGGTGGTGGTGAGGACATAAGCCTATTCAAATCAAATTCTGTTGATGATTCAAACAAGGGATTGAATCCATTTTGCCTGTAACAATCCATGGGGGTAAGGGGGGGAGTGAGAAAAGGTGGGGAGGAGAGAGGGGTCAGAAATGGGGTCTCCACAGAAAGGAGAATATCACTCAAACTCCTGCCTCTAGACCCTATTTTGCTCTTGATAGATTTCCCATCTTCAGACTCCAAATCCTCTTTTGTTTCTTCTTTTATAGTGAAGAGGAACCTAGGCGGACCAGAGAGGTTGTGCAGCCTCATGATCTCAGACTCCACAGTATCTTCTCCAAAAGGCTTGAAAACAAAATCCATATCATTGTTAGAATGCAAGTGGATGGGGTCATCAGATTCATGACCCTGTGCATCTGAGGTATGAGGGTTTAGAGCTGAGGAGCTCAAAGAAGCGGGCTTTTTCCAACAGAGGAGGTAGAAAAGCTCTCTCGGAGAGCTGCTGTAGTCATCTTCAATATCTCTGTTGCTTATTCTCTTCTTCCACCACAACAAGTAGTAGAGTTCCGCAACAAGGGCTAAAAGTAAACAACCAAAAACCAGGCTCAGACCAATGCCTAAACTGCTCAGAGATTTCATCTTCGCTTGAAAATCACATCCCAAAAAACCACCAAATTTTACTGCAAGTAGCTGGAAAAATCACAACTTTAAATTACTGAAAATCCCAACCAAAGTGTCTGAAACCAACATCACGAAACCACAAATCCTGCTTTCACAGCTGAAAAAATCTCACATTTTTCAGGGAAATCACATACAAAAACCACCCAAGAAGCCTTCTGACAAAACCACAAACCCACCAAAATTTCCCAGACACCTTGGGGAAAGTTACCAACTTTACCTAGAAACCACACAGCCCAAAACCCTCACGACCAGCTATAACAGAAAATCAAACAACCCACACCCACCTGGTGCAACTCCAGAAAGATGACCCCTTCCTGCTCTCTCTAAAAGATCACACTCCAAGCCCACCAGTCATTACTAAAGCTAAAACCACACCACACAAAACCACCCACATGCTGCAACTACTGCAAATCTCCTTCCTGCCACAGAGAAAAGAAAACCCACACACCAAAACCTCTAAATCTGGTTACAACATTTGAAAAATGGGACTTTCTCCACAAAAACCACATAAATCAAATCCACCCCATTATCCAAATTGTCTGGATAATGCAAATTGAAGCCCCAAACCGCCCTTCACGCATCTGTCTCTGTGGGTGAGGGGGTCACTTTCTTCAAGGCCCGCTCACATGGGCTAGACAAGAAAGGGGAGTGTCGTCTCTTGAAAAGGTTTATGGATCAGCATTATAAAAAAATCTCTGCTGTGCCTGTGTTTTGTATTGGAATTTTTTGAGCGCCCATTGTCTACAGACCTGATCTGTGAGCCCTCTGGTAATGTCTACTATATCTCAGCCGTACATTCTATTCTCTTCGGTGGGGCCCATTCCTTCATTATCCTAACTGCTTGGGAATGTATTCACATGGGGCCCATAACGGAAGCTGAGATCAAAGGAATCTTCTTTTCACCTTTTTTGGACCTTTTGTTTTGTAAAGTTTCAGCCGTCGATCATGTGACCTCTAATCAATTGGTTGAGATCTTTTTGTTTCTCATGTAGGGGCCACCTATAATGAAGCCAGTTCCATCACCTTCAAACGGAATGGGTCCTAATTAACAATTGTCATCCTTCATGTTATCACAATATCTACATGTTTATATTGCTATTAAATTTTGAACCCTGAAATTTAGAACTGTGATCATTTGATTGGATTGAATTTTTTTTTTTTTTTTTATGATGAGGAACTTGCAGATTTACATACACAACACTACCCATTAATACTGTGTATCAAATGAGGCTCTAAACGGTTTTAAAGTGAAAACCTCTAACTGATTGTTAGACTTTTTAGCCACTTGATCAATATCAGTGTGGATGGCCCAATCTAACTTTGTTGCGTTGCATGCACTGAACACTAGCATCACCGCTTTAAAACACTTCAATTCTTCATAATATTATTCTTTATGTATCGCACAAATAGTCAACAATGAGCTGGTCAACATATGTTTAAGAGACATTTGGTGAGAACCAATATGATATGGAGAACTTTGTTTGGATGATTTAGATTTTTGATGGACAAGATGTGTTGAGGAGCCCCACAAACCTCTCCACACTCCAAGCATCCAATGATCCAGAATTTGGTGGCAACAGTTTGATAGGTAGAAATAGCCTTCTCACCCTCTTCCCATAGGCATTGAAAAAAAAAACTTCAATAGCAGAAAAGTGATTAACCAATATATTAATTTAGTTAGGTTTGAAATATGAAGTCAAGTTTTCATAAGGTTGACCACACCATGATATTATAATAGAAAGGACTTACTTGAATGTATTCCACCAGGTAACTCATGGTGGTCCCTTATATTGCATATTTAGTATTGTCATTACACGGGGTGAGATCTCTTGATCACATCTCTACAAATTGTATATGGCTAGCATTTTACAATTGATGAAATATGACTCGGCCATAAGTAAAAGGTAGCCTCGCCAATTGGTTGACAGTCAACTTCTTCAATCTTCGTGGGATCTGTGCTAACTTGGACAACATATTTATGAAGATATGATTGGCTAAATAGGTATATTGTACACAATGATTGTATTTGATTTGCAGCAATGACCAATGTTTCGAATAGAAAAATTCCAAAATAAAAAAAAATGTTGTTCAACCACTTCATTAATAGAAGATGGAAGATAACATAATATAGTCCAATCTAGCAGTTCAACCGTAAATCCATGTATTATACTCGACCTAAGTTTCAAGTGGATCCGAATGATACCAATTATGAGACTGGAGTGAGATTTAATAAATTTACAGATAGAATTTGCTCACCTTATGAATAGTCAAAATAACCGAAAGATAGATCTCTCGCATTGAGTGTAGAAAATAAATTGTTTTAATTGGTATTTAAATATATTGTTCTTGAATCGAAACATTAATAATACCACTTTATATAGAGAAGGCAGAAACATACTATTGATTAAAAAAGGGATGTACCCACAATTTAAAGGGTTTAGATCTTTAAAAGTAGGACCCATGTGCATTCATTTCATTTGACCCTAATTGGTCAACCATGTCTTCTACCTCATGTACTCCCCAAGTTACTAAGAATGGAATTAAATTCGGCCCCACGATTTTACATGGTGGGCCATGTGACATGAATGAGTTGATCAAGCAAAAGTGGACATTACACTTGTACAGCAAGTGGTGCACATCATCCTCAGAGTCTAGTCTCTACTTCTAATAAACCCCACAAGTATAGATATTAGGGACAACGAAAGATACGGTTCTCCATGGCACGATCAATATCTGGACCCTTCATCCTAAAAGCTGTATGTGATTGACATGTCTCCAATAAAGCAAGAAATCAATCGTTGTGTAGGCTCCAATCACAACAACACAACAAAAAAAGAAAAGATATTATAAATTAGAAATAACCAATGGCCGCCCATGTTCAACATACACTTGCGTCCCACCTGAGGAAGATCGGATTGATCTTTTCCCTTTGCAATGGACCTGCTTTCCACCGTACACGTTCTACCATTACCTTCCTCTAGTGGGCCATGGCCCACCACTGAAAAAGAAATCCAGAGTGACTGCCGAATCCAATCATTCGTGATTTTCATCAAGTAGATGGTAAAAGCAAAAGGCCATTTATCATACACGCTCAGCTGGGAAAAGTGAAGACAAGTGCTCAGTGAGAATTTTAAGAGTGGGCCATCATCTATGGTAAAGCATTTTTGATGGACGGTCCCAATTCACTGTCTAACTGTCAGTGTAAGAGAGCAAGAGGTGCTTTAATCGGAAGAGTGTAGGGACAGCTAGCTTTGGTGTCCCCCAAGATACCCAACTTTCTTCTAAATCATGTAAGAAAACTTTTGAACGTGTGGATTAGAACTAAGAAGTTCAGTTCTGAAATTGGAACAATTAGGTTGGGTGGCAAATGGAATAAACTTATATGCAGTGCAGTCTTGCTTTTGGGTCCATTTAAATTTAATTTTATCACTGGGATGAGAGCATATACCAAAAAGTCTCCTCATGAATAAGGGAAAAAATCTAAAAAATCAGAGCTCAAAGGTTACGTAGCCTTAAATTTAATAGCCTAAAAGTTTAATAGTTTAATCACCGTATTTTTTTTTAATTTTTTTATATGAGATTCACTCTAGTGAAAAGTGAAGGTTCAGTAGATGTAAATTTGAGCCTAATGCCAGCTCATGCGATATAAAGATATCAAAGAAGCTACATTGGCAAAGTGTAGGCCCCACAGGCATATACTGGAGTTGTGGTTGGTAGAGGGAGAACATTTTTTTAGGTGTAATGATGTTTTTGAGGTTTGTGGAGTTCTATTTTTAGAGCTGGAGATATGCTCTACTTTTGACATCTTTTGTGAGATTCCAATCCTTTTCCAATCACAGAAAATATTAAAAATTTTTATTTTCTTTTCCAAAAGATGTCATAATAAATAGAGGAAACGTTTGTGAAAATGAGAGCCGGACTTTCTTAGTGCATTTGTGTGACAGAGAGAATCCTTAATAAATATGACTGTTGTTTTTATTTTATATGCAGTGAACAGTTTTAGTTTGATTAGTTCAACAATTTTTCTTGCAAAAAAGTTTAAAAAAATGAATTACTTTTTTTCGAGGATAAGGATTTCGATTTTCTATCTTAAGAATAAGAATGCAGAATTCCTCTCTCTTGTACAGAATTCACGTAACTCAGGATCCTCTCATGTGGCACAGACATGTCCTCTTTCAGTTATGGACTCCACTCTCAAACCACAGTCACCATCATTTCTTGATCCTGCCCTTTGGCGCCTAACCAAAGAGAAATGGTTGTAAAAACTAGCTGTGATCATGGTAGGTCCAACCTCAGCCTCTCTGAACCCAGCCTGCGTTAGACTGAATTTAGTCTGACTTTTTAGACTGTGGGCTCCAGAGAGAACGAAACTTTTTGTCAAACAGTCAAATGATCCAAGTCTGCACTTAAAAGGCCCGGCCCGACCAAACAGATGTATCTAAAAAAAAGTATATATTTTGGAAATGAACTGGGTCTGGCCCTGACTTTTGGGCCAATACGCTGGATCTGCACATGAGTATTAGGATTTGGGCCACATGAATAAATAGGCCCTGATTTCAAAGCCTTGGCCCATTCTCAAACCCATTCATGAGGAACCATGTATTCCCTTACTATGACTTTTCGAACCCTTGATAGTTGGATGAAGAGGAACTGGAACCATATGATGATGTGATCCAATGCCAGGTTTTTTTAAATAAAAAAATGATAAAGAATCTAACGTACCAAACGAAAGACAGACTGTTAAATACGGAAAATTATTAAATACACGGTTCTACCCATTAATAATTACAAAGAAAATTTTGTGGCAACTCATCCACCCTTCCATTGGACTGCACTTGCCAGGACCACCCAATATGAGGGCTAAAGCGACCTTGAGCAGGCCCCTCCTAACTTAAAGCTGGAAATTGGTTGGGTTAAACTAATGACCCACCCCCACCTGCCGTCCGAATCAGAGACAGGTTTTTGAAGGGTTCGGGACAGGTATGTGTTTTGTATATTTCAAAATTCAATGTGCAGCTTTTGGCTGCCTCAACTAACTCCATCTATTGCTTCACCCAAAAAAACAAAAAACTGACTCCATCTGTTTGTTTCTTTGACCTATTTTACTTAATTGTTAGTGAACAATTATGGTAAATATTCTCCTATGCACAATGTGCATGAGAACCCTTATCCACATTAATGACATGAATTTTAGAGGGGGTCTGCCTTAGTGACAATTTGGATGCACGGTTCTCATGAGCATTGTGTGGAGGAGAAAGTTTTCCAGAAATTAGATATATACTAAAACACTTTTTGAGTGATCAACTAACTCCATTTTAACATGTGTTGTTTGTAAAGTTACTAGTTTAATAATAAAGTTACTAGTTTAATAATTATCTTATAAGGTTTTTCCTTCAATCTTGCAAACATGCATCACTATATGGCTCTTTAAAGCAATTTTTCAGTTCAACCATCTCTTTCTTAGCCTATAGATGACATTTTTTTCAATCTTTCCATCCTAACTAATTATCAAATTAATATATAAGAATGAATCTCTTTGCACCATCTCTTCAGCTACATTTAATAAGCAATATTTAATTTATAATATTAAAAATAGTAATATTCTTAAATTTAGTCTAAATTATATTAAGGTGGTAAAAATCGCAATCAAAATTAAAACCTATGACAATAATAATAATAATAATAATAATAATAATAATAATTGGTAAATTCTAAAATGAAAACACTTTAATTTTTTAAATGAGTTGAGTATTTTACTTTAAACATTCTTTTGAAATTGGAAGAATAAACCCATAACAAAAAATAAAATTTGATAAAAAAATAACATAAAAATACAACATGAAAAACAAAAGTCCATAGATAGTCCAACAATCAAATTAACTTATATGAAAAAAAATTAACCCTTGAAAATCCAATGCCAAAAAATAAGAAATCAAAGCTAAAAATTGAAATGAAACCATAAATCTATGAAAACCTATCACCACATAAACTAAACGAACACATCAAAATAAAATAAAAAAAATAGAACTAAGGTTAAAAAAACAACATTAAAACACCAAAAAATGTATAAAAGGAAAAAAATTAAGAAATGGAAGAGATATACATGATCGTTTAGCATAAATCATTAAAAATGTAATTATGAGAATCCTCGTGCTCCACTCATTCTCGTTAATTTGAGTTTAGTAATTAAAGAGAGATTAAAGTAGTCTCCCTCCCTCTCCAGATCAATGTAGTATAATCCTAATCACTCTATACCTAATTTTGAACCCTGTCTCCAAATTGTAATTTCAAACACTAAATCCCCAAATCCTAATCCAAACTGTAGGCCCTAAATCACTAAATTTATACAAATCTGAAGATGACCAAATCAACCTTGAGCACGCTTTTAATCTTCAGTCATGCCTCAAGGTTCATATATTTGGATAGCTTGAGTTACATTTAAGTGGCAATTTTTCTTCTTTACCATGAGCCCATGACAAACAATAAGAAATTATTTTTTTAGCTAAAGGAAGTGTAGGACAACCGAGTTCCTTAGGTCCAAATAGAACCTCTTTGGGAACCAAAATTGGGTAATTGAGTGCTCACCCAAATCTCTATTTCAAGGCATCCAAACACCAAGGATTAAAGAAATATTATTTTAGATTAATGTTTTGATGATGATGAATTGATATATTTGATACTTGAATATAAATCACAATGGTGGGTTATTTGTTAGTGGGTTTTTGTCATTACAAATGTCACCAAATTTATCGGGTTGCATTTTTTAGTAAGTCTATTGTGGAAGTCTTAGGAGTATAAGGAATGGGATGCTAATTCTTACATAATAATAATAATAATAATAATAACTTTTTTAGAGTTCTCTAAATTTTCTATATTATTTTGTGGTATGATTGCAAAATGATGTGCTAATTTTTTAAGAAATTGAAAATTGGGTGTTATAGGATTTTTAGTAACTTAGCTACTAAGGGGGCTCAACCCAAGCCCACAAAAGTGAGAAGAGAGCCCACAAAGCAGAAAGAAAACTTATACACACTAAAAGATATCACTCTTTACTACAAATCATGCCTTTAACCTTTACTAGAAATGGAGGTTATTGATAGTTGATGGTTATTTTGATGAAATTGACTTTATCTATGAATCAATTATGGCAAAATTTTAGCCCCACCAAAGTTAAAATCCTAGGTTCGGCATTGGTGGCTCAACCCCACCTCTTGGGCGAAATCCCACAATGGCTCAAAGAAGGCTTAGCAATTTGGAGAATCGAATACCTATTAGCATCCCTAGTCTTAGTCTATCAGGTCAAAGTCCAAGTCTAGCTCATGTCTCTGTTAATAATCGGGTGCATACAGCTGCCCTAAACCAATCCACTTACGGCCGTAACTATTGGTTCTTCGCCTCAAGCAAGTCCAGGCTCTTCAACAGAAAAATCTATGGACACAGGGTCCATTTGGCCGTAGTGCACTCATCCAGACAATATATTATCAGTCTTCGTCCAGCATCAATCGCATCACTGGTGTGTGAACTTGACCATTCACGTGGAGCATCAGCAAGTATTTGACACAATCAAATATCAACTGATGATCAAAATTATCTGGCCACAATGATTTTTGGGTCGTGGCCGCTGATGCATCCATGATCCATAGAGGACCAAGTAAGAAGTCTGAAGGGTTCACTCAGTGCATGCCATGGTGTAAAATAAAAATTTTTTATTAGTGTAAAATAAATAAAATAAGCCTATTTTTGTAAATGGGTCCCACCGAATAGCCTCACATAAGTGTCGTAAGTTCAGCCTCGAGCATCCGGACTCGTTAACACAAATGCCAAGCATTGCATGTTTACCAAGAAAGAGATATGACCTGGTGATGAATGGTATCTTTCCGTATCTTAAAAGATATATACTAAATGGAGCAGAAGGAGAGACTGCTGCATCCATCACCAATCTGTATCAATGCAGGTGCTGAAAACCAAGTGAGGATGAGAGAGAGAGAGAGAGAGAGAGAGAGAGGGAGGATAGCTTGGGTGGTTGTTGCAGCTTCCACCAATCTGCATCAGTGCAGGTGCGGAAAACCAAGAACCATATGGTTTACGAGGAGACGCTGCAACATGGCGCCACCCCAATCGCTATCCTTCGCGAGGGTGATACCAGAATGGCCCAACACCTCTGTAGAGAGAGAGAGAGAGAGAGAGAGAGAGAGAAAGAGAGAGGAGTTGATGCTAATGAAGCCATGAGCCATAGGTCTTACAACAATACAAGATACTAGTAGCTGGCAACTAACTTGTAAAAGAACACAGCAGAAAGCATTCCTTCAGTTGCTCGCCGTTTCATCTACCAGTCTCTGCTCAACTCTTTCTCCCCCCTAAATTATACTTAATAACTAGTGTTCACGCCTCTTGCTCTCCTTCCAAAAGCCCTCCATTTCCCGATACAAATATAACCTCGTCTGTTAACACCTACTACCCTACTCTCTATAGTTTGACAAACCTATCCTACTCTACCCCATCAGATGCCTATTTCCTCACCATGGCATTTTTGCCCTTCTCTCTCCCTCTCTCTCTCTTTGGTGAGACAGACTGAGTTCAATGCAACAGTGATAATTTCACACGCTTGAAAAAATTGTAATTTAACTGATGAAGCATTTTGAATATCGATGGCTGGACTTTCGATCATTTCAAATTTGACATGGTGTATTATGAAGTATATTTTAGGACCCTCTTTTTGAATGAATCAATAAATCAATTAATTTAGATTTACTAAACGTGGCAAGATGGGGGATTCTGTCATGAGTTGGGCGTAAGGGTGCACCTGAACTTGGACTTTCATTCATTCATTATTTTTTTTTTCTTGTCTGAGTAAACAATGTGGACTTGAGAATCAATCAGATAAATAGACCAATAACTAGACCAAATGGCCCAAATCTAACTGCAATTCAATCTAGAATATGCAGAGAATAGTCAGCAACATCCTGCTAAGTATTGGTGCAAGATGAATCCCTCTTGTCTGACTTGTACCCATCTTTAGATTGATTAAATATTGAAAAATAGTTTTGCTGGCTCTACTAATACCTTAATGTTTTAGTAGCAATTATTAATTGAAAAAGTTTAATAATAAATGTGTATTGACACATAGGTGCACATTGATACTAACTTTTATTTTGGGCTAAAAGATACTAACTAATTTGAATTTTATAAGTCAGCCCTTTCAATGCTTTCTAGACGTCCACTGGACCAGGTGGTTCACCTACTTAGCTCATTGCTAGCCCTAGCATAAGGGACCATCCATTTGACATAATATATGGTTAAGAATGAGCGGCAGTTAACACCTAATTGTTTAGGACTCGAATTCTAAGTATGCTACTTTTTTTACCATATTTGTTGGTTGCCTTCTTACTTTTTGAGCTTTTTTTTTTTGCCCGTGTTGGGGCTCTCTGATTGTCCAGCTCCCTTGGGCTAGTGAAAAAAAAGAAAAAATATTGGTCAAAGTTGTCTTTGCAACAGCACTAAAGCCACTGATGCCATGGTGGAAGTACAAAGGCGCAGCTAGCCTCCTTCAGTCGTTTCTTGCCATGGTTTTCAGAGATGTCCAGCACCAAAAACAATACGCATGTCAAGCCTTTATGTTTGACTCTTCCTCACTTCCAAACAAAATCAAACTACAATAAGAGTACGTCTTACAAAACTACAAAACCAGACTCATTTCTCCTCTTCATAATCAATCTCAAACACTTCCCAATCTGCAAAACAAGAACACAAAATATCGATGGAGGAAGAGAAGAGCATAGACATGCCCATCTCATCGCCTGGTGGGACACCTGCAAGCTCTAGGTGGAACCCCACTAAGGAGCAGATAAATGTTTTGGAAGGACTGTACAAGCAGGGGATTCGAACGCCAAGTGCTGAGCAGATACAGCAGATAACAAGTAGGCTTAGAGCTTATGGGCATATAGAAGGGAAGAACGTTTTCTATTGGTTTCAAAACCACAAGGCAAGGCAAAGGCAGAAGCAGAAGCAAGAGAGCATGGTCTATTTTAATAGGTTTCTGCACAAGTCGACACCCATCTTAGCTCCTCCTTGCGGCGCCAATGGTCTGTCTCTATAACCTACCTATTTATCCTCTTTCCTTCTTTTGTTTCATGTTTAGTTTTTCACTAGTTGGGTTTTCAGAAATTAATTTGTCGAAATACTTGGGCATTTGGAAAGTTTTGATCTTCTTGTTTATATTGTTGTCGCAAATCTACTCGAGGAAGAAGCTTTTCTATGTTTTATTTTCTTATTGGATCTCAAGACTTCGACTGCTTATATGAATTAGGCTTTTTTGTTTTTTTTTTTTTTGTTTATAACAATGAAAAAAATTCATTTGCACATATGTTGTTTTCCTCTGGAATAAGTGGTTCTCTTTCTTAGAAGCAAAACCATTTCTTATGTACAGAATGAAGGATTTTTCCATTACATGTTTCTCGTTTCTGTTCTGTTCTCATATTCTGTCTTTGTCTTCTTTTGTTTTATCTGGAGTCATGAATCTTCTCCCTTCTCTGAATTAAATTACACCTCATATTTCAGCATTTTCATCCAGTCGGAACTCTACTTTATGTAAAGGTCCTTTCCCTTCTATATTTCTCTAAAGACTAAACAGTCTTATTGAACATATATCAGCATATAGTTTGGACATTCCAGCATGTAATTCTAGATGTGTCTTGCTTTCAACTTTCTCACATGTCTTTTAATAGTTCTCTTTACATTTCTGAAATGTGTTTTTAATGTTTCAGTTGTTTGTGGAGCCTACTGTATTCCACATCCTCCCGTAGGCTTCTACACTCAGTATCCAAAGGCGGTTCTGCCAGGAGTCATGTGGAGGCACGTAGAAGACAAGGCGGCAGGGAAGACTGAGGAGAACATATGCGAAGGATATGAATCTGCGCACCCCGTCAATGATAGCATGGACGCCGAGGGCACAATTAGCCAGACTCTGCAGTTGTTTCCTCTACACCCGACAGGCATTTTAGAATCACGATCGGAACACAGATCTCCTTCCACTTCTACTCAGACATGCAACATAGAAGAGGGTTGTGGAGAGGAGACTTACTTCAATTTCTGGAGTAACCATGAGAGCCAGTAAGGCTTGGTGCTTACATGCATTGAAGGGTATAGGGGCTGAAAAGAAAGTGATATTCGGAGACTGCATTAGATATATTGGAATTGCGGGTGCTTTTCCTTTTCGCAATGGTAGTTTTGGTTGTGGTGTGTTTAGTTCTTAGGTTCATCAAATAAATGCATGAATAAATGGGAGTGTGAGGTTTGAGAAAGTTTTGCATGGAGAAGTGAAAGCGACTTAGCAGTACGTTGGTTTTGGTCCTCATTCCAAAGGGTTAAAATTTAGAAAGACTTGACTTTTCTTTGTCTTTCTTGGATGGAATGGTGTGGATTTTTTATTGTTGTGTCAGGCGATTGTCACGGGACATGCAGGAGGTGATACAAAATTGCATATAACACCTGCGATTACTTTCAGAATATTAAGTTGAGATATATTCAATCTCTTTTGAAGATGGAGTGGAACAGCCCATCGGGCCCACCTGAAAGCGATGCAATTGTGGGGGAGCAAGGGTGAAAGGTCCCCTTGTAAATATTTTGGCTACTGTGAAAAGGAAATTAGTACCTCTAAATTATGAAATTAATGTTTTAAGGGCTAAAATTTGTTCCATACTCGGTATAAGATGAAATCTTTTCGTTGCTATAAGTTTTCCAAGTCAGTTTGGTTATCCAGAATTTTGGGACCCATATATATGAAGTGGTGGAAATTTGTAGGTGGACCAATGGGCCTTTAGGAATACTCCAGCCTGTGGGCTCACCAGGACACCTAACAGGCACAGAGTATATGATGGGCTTTAACCATTGGTATGGTCACTTTAATTTTATGGGGAAGATGGTTGGTGGTCAGACTGTCCAGATGGTGGGACCCACGGAATGTTATCTGAGCCATTTAATGAAAGTTCCTGTGGGTTCAAACAATTGGTGAACTGGCCTAGAGAATTCTGGGGCTTGCTCCATCCAGGGACCTGGATATCCACATCAGTTGTCTGAATCATGAGTGAGCATGGTCCATGCCTATGCCTAATATTCAGACCCCAGCCACACCAAGAACATTACAATTAGGGCTACTGGTCGCAATTTGATGAGAGTGCATTTTTAGTTTTGACGGAAGATTTGACATTGCATTAATGCGTGCCGCTATGTTTTTTTATTACTTTTTTGGTAGGAAATGTGTGCCACTATTAAAATGCAGTTTTTACACTTTTTTGAGATTTTTACAAAATAATTAATTTTAAACACTCACATTAAATCATATTACGAAGAAAGATAATATACTGACTGATTTGTGGTTCGTACATATTATTTGATAAAAATATCCAAGTTGATGATATCCTCAACTATTGATGATATCACCAACTTGTTCTTATAGTATAAAAACACTCAAATATGGGATACAACGTGTTCAATAAAATATATGAATAAACCTGGTATCATGAAGATAATTTGAATGAAAGTATTGATGTTGGAGTGTGAAATGGGTACATACACATTTCCTTCGGTGAGCATTATAAATTCTTATTGAATTGTAGGTGAATATGTATTGTATTAATGCTGATAAAGGTGATGTGAAAATAGTGTATGCTTATTTGTATGAGTTTGGATAATGAAGGTGCATGAATGATGGGATACAATGTATTCAATGAAATGTCTAAATGAGTCTTGGGCCATAAAGAAGATTTGAAGGAAAGCTTTGATATTAGAGTGTAAAATGGGTGCATATATGTTTCATTTGGTGAGTATTGCAAATTCCTATTGAATTGTGGATCGATATGTGCTATTTTAATGATGATGAAAGCGATGTTGAATGAAAGGTAAAAATGGTGTATACTAGTTTTGTTAGTTTAGATGATGAAGGTACACTAATTTTGATGGGAGTAAAACACTGAAGTTAATATTTGGCTTTAAAAAAATGAAAAGAACTAAAAAAAATAAATAATAAAAAATATATCTATTGGAAATTTGCTTTGCTAACTAGATTTAAGGAAAATTAATGAAAGGAAATAACCTATAAAAATAAAGAAAACGAATAAAAAAATAATTTTTTCACAAAGAAGATGAAATATAGTTAGAATTCATGTTTCACATTGAAGTTTTAATACAATCACTTAATGATATCGTCAATCCAATTGACAATATCATCTTCTGAGTTCATAATATCATCAATAGTTGAGGATATCATTAACTTGACAAAGTACTAACTACTTATTTTATTATATTTGTTCACAAAATGATTTAATTAGAGTTTAAAATTAATTATTTCGTAAAAGTCCCTTTTTTTTAATTTCCTTGGTTGAATTGGGATTCAATGAGGCTTTTGACCCACTATAAATGTTCGCATCATGGTCAGCCATGTCATTATGGAGAGAGGCTGCCTTAGATGGGATATCACTGCCCACGAATGACATGCTTTTCCATTGTGACATGGCGGATTGCATGGGTAGACCTACATGTTAGAACACAGGTGTGGGCACACCCACTTGGCTTAATGAATTTAAAAAATTAGTTAATAAAATTTTTTGTTTTAATAGTTGACTTTTTCACCATGCCAATATTGTTGGCAACACCCAAACGAAAATCTTGGGTTCACTATTATAGATTGTGATTGGTCAACTCATCATCATCGTAGGGAGAAAGGTTAGATGATCCAAATTCTTCCATGTTTTGGAAAAGTTCCATTCAAAATTTAGTAATGAAGATTAATGAAAAATTTTCAAATAAGGCCTTAAGTTTTTACCTTATTTAAAAAAGGTCATAATTTATAAAATTTTTCAAATTAGTCTCTAAGTTTTTAATTAGGGACATCTATCCTTTTAAAGTTAGTTTCCTGCAACTTTTTCAGTCAATTTTTTCAAAAACCCATATATATTTTATTGAAATAAATTCCTCTTGCAATTTCTCTATATCGCCTTATTTTCTTTTCTAGCACCACTACGATGATCAAGCATAACTAGCATCCACATGGCAATTGGCTACAGATAATAGCTGCTAAAATCATGTGATAACTTTAAATGATTGATAATTTTAGTATTTTGAGAAACTTGAGGAAAAAAGTCGCTAAGAAGTACCTTTAAATGGACGAATGTTTTTAATTAAAAACTCTTTGAAAAACTTTGAAATTAATTTAAAAAGTTTTGAAATATGTGTCCTTTTTGGAAATAGGGCAAAAAGTTAAGCTCTTATTTGAAAATTTTCCAATATTATCCCATCTAAAATCTAAACATGAAACATAAAGTGGGCCACACCCCCCAGACTCAACCATTCAAAATTTTAGACATTTGTTTAGCTGCTTTCGAATTCAACAGTCCCAAAGTACTTTGTGCTAAAGGCATTGTTCTCACAATTTCTGCCATACCCCATTGGGCACCAACACGAGCACAACTGAGCCACCTCCTGAACTGCATAGGCAGATGAAACATCTCGCTATCTCTCTTTTTCCACGCCCCACAATCCAAACTAGTTTTGATTTGAGTAATTAGGTATACGGTACTAGACCTGTAACTCAGACTTGATTTTAGATCCTAGTCAAAATACAAATATATTCAAGTATTCCTATTCATATATATTCGAAAATATATCAATGAAAACTGCCCTCACAAAAAGATGATACAATCAGGCCCTATAGCGATTCTAATGGTAGGGAATGGGGAAGGAATTAAAGGACTGTCGATAAGAGTGCAAAATATAAATCAACTTCCACTAATCTATGCCCTCAAGTTAATTCATTTCAAAAGACAGGAAAGTTTTAAATTCAATGAAGACTAGTGGCTAGATGAGTGTTAATTTGATCTAAGTAACAGTTTACCGTGATGGTGTCATGTGTGAGCTGTTAATTAGTTGATTACGGTGAGCCACATAGTCCCATTAGTAATAAGCTAGGCGGCATTCTTCTAGGTGTGGCCAACCCACTACTAGCTAATGGTGATAGACTTGTGTGGGGATGTGTGAGAGGGTGTGTGAGTAATTACCTTTTTTTAAATAAAAAATTATATAAATAGATAGATTTGTGAGAGATTAAAATCCATGAAATTAAGTTTTATCATATATGATGCAGACAATATTCTAGTGCATCCGATATCATACGCACAACCTAGTAGGGCCTAATTAAATTATTGATTAAATGGAATCACACACAAAACCTCCCATGGTTGGTGGATTAATGGTCATTTTTTCCTTATTAATATAAATGCCTTAAACTCGTTGACCATAAATCAATAAGCTTTAAAAACTATATTGTCTTTAGACTTCATATCTAGGGTGACCCAACGTCGATATTTCCATCTCCTCTCCCCTTCTCCATGATTTGTGGAGCCCTAGTAGGACACCAGCAGTCGGTTTGCACATTAAGGGCATATTTGTTTGTGAGAAAGAATATAGTAGGAATAAAGTAGTGTAAAATAAAATTTTTGCAATTTAAATTTCCCCATTCTTTTTTTAAAAAATTCAAATTTCTGTCACTCTTTTTCAAAAAAGTCAAAAAATATCACTAAATTACAGAAAAAAAAATCTATACTTTTTATACCAAAAGTAAAAAAGATTTTATATCAAGCAACTAAAAATAAAGAGTCATTATAGCCCATCATATATTATTCTTTTTTAATTTTGAATTTACTCTACTTTATTTTACTCTACCCCATAAACAAATAGGCCCAAGACAATGCACACCGGATGCACATAAATATTACCCGATGGTGGCATAAATATAATCATGGTTAATACATGATTTTTATACATATGGTAGGAGTGCAAGTGATACATTCATATACCGGGTTTAAAAAGAGGGTCCATGCTCCTCCAAACACTAATGGGCTCATTCGGGTAACCGGGTATGTCCAAAAATCCCAATCATCCCAAGGGCGTTTTCATAAAATCCTGTCTGCGGTGCAGTACCGCGTGAGAAACAAGTCCCAGCAACTATCGATCAAGTGATCCAAGCAGCCGCAGCAGCACACGTTGAATACAAGAGGAAGAAGAAAAATTTTTTTCTCAAACAAGACACCATCTTTGATCGATCGATCGATCGATCTCTCCTCTCTCTGCTTCTAAATTCCAGCGATCATCACCGTCAGATCTCCATCATGAGTTTCCTTTTCGGCTCGCGAAAGACCCCTGCAGGTATCCCATCCATCCATCACTTTCGTCAATCCATCTCCGATCGGTTTTCGCGTAGAATTTCTCCTGTTCGCGCATTTGGATGTACCCAGTTTTGGTTTGAACGATTTGGTTATGTTTAGTGGCGGTGCCGAATTAGGGTTGTGTGGATTTTGGATGTACCCAACAACATCCAAACACGCAATTGGTTTTGTTTGATTTCCTTTGTTTCCTAATTTGATTCATGTTAAAGGGTTAGGATGAATTCTCCAATTGGCTTTCGCTAAAGCTGCCAATTTTGTATGGCTCGATTTCAATTAGAGGTAGATTTGTTGCCTATCTTCACAGTTCTGTTGCTCCATGTCCTGGCGTATATGCGGCAGATGTTGATGGGATGAAATTCAGTTCTCACTGGTCAATTAGTGGCTTGGGCAATAAAGATTTCTAATTTTTCCACTAAGTTTGATCTGCGGCTGATTACCCTTTAAGTGATTTTGTGCCATTTTATGGATTTCTGATGTTGGCTGTGACATTTATTTAGTAGTGGATGATGATGGTGGTGGTGGTGGTGTTGATATTGTGCAGAACTTCTGAGGGAGAATAAGCGAATGCTAGACAAATCTATTAGAGAAATAGAAAGGGAGAGACAATCTCTTCAAAATCAAGAGAAGAAGCTTATTCTGGAGATAAAGAAATCTGCAAAGCAAGGCCAGATGGTATATTTCTTTCACCTCTCTCTCTCTCTCTCTCTCTCTCTCTCTCATGTGACTATTTCTCTGATTGACTGCCACATGTTTATTTTCTCTGGTAGTGATTGCACTCATTATGATTTGCTCAGTGATGATGGTTAATGACCATTGTTACAAAATTGAAAAGTATGATAGCAGAAAGATTATGAAAGTAGGTAGAAAAGAAAGATTAATGGAGGCAACAACCCCTTTGAAAAAAGAAGGAAGTGTTGCAAGTAGAATGAATTAGGGTAAGGGTGGGGCAGATAAAAACTTTGAAGGAGGTGGTTACGACTACGAGTGACACCTTGAGTTATGCGGTGACAGAAAACTTATCCTTAAAAAATAATGAGCGCAGAAATAGAACTCATAAAGTTGAGTTTTTGATGAGACAGTCATTATTTAGAAACAAAACAGAAGTGAGAGTAGGGAGGGATTGTCCTTTTATCTCTAGAGTTACTTCAATTGGAAAAATCTTAAAGGGAAGATCTATGTTAGTGTCATAAGGAAGAAAAGAAGAGAAAAAAAACAAAAATGGTATACTATCAGTACTTGTGTAAATGTAAAACACTTTCCTTTGAGTTGGTGCGTACATGTCAATCTTGCCTTGTTTGCCTATAACCTAAGAAGCACGAACACTTCTAAGAAAGTGACGTATTCGTATCGGACACCGATACTCTTTGGACACTCTCGGACATATGTCTGATACCATTGTAGCCGTGTCCATAATTAAGAATTAAAAATCTTAATTTTGGACACTTATTCGATATTCTTTTTACGATGTATCCCACAATTTCTATTAGTGTTTATGACTAAAAAATAAACATGTGGCTCGTATTTCTTGAATACTTTGTTAACACGTGGTTACTAAAACTTGTAAATTTGATATATGAAAATTTTATACCATGGGAAAATGTATGATTGTTAATATTAATCATATCACAAGCAAAGGATAAATAAATCTTTCACTAAAGAATAGGCCTTGAGATTTGGCTTCTTTTTCGCTTCTTTTTTTTTTTTTTTTTGAAGGGAGGGAAAAGAGATGATCCTCCTTTTTCTTTGTATGGATTTTATGGAACTATGTAATATGTATATTTTGTGTTTAATAATTATGAATTATAGTTTAGTGTTGTATTGATACTTGATGATTTGATATGTTTGTTAGTTGGTACTTGAATTTTTATTTTTTGATTGCTAAATTGATTAAAAAGTTAAAATGATATTATTTTTTTAGTATATGATTATATGTATATTAATAAATATCATTAACATGTCCCACGACGTGTATGCATCCTACTTTTTTGAGAAATGCTCTGTCAGCGTGTCCGTGTCGCGTCGTATCTGTATCCCGTGTCCATGTCCGTGCTTCTTTGCCTAAAACTCTATGCATATGCTACCCTAGAGTTATTTGGTAAAGGCCTCTGTGAGTCGGTCCTCATATTTGATGCAGGGGGTGGAGAGGATTTCAGTGGCAATCTTCATTTTCATGAGATGACACTATGATTAAATGTGTCTTTTGCCCTTTGGTAGACAGGATAAGAAGTAAGATCTATAGTTGCCTGATTGTCAGAATGCATAATCATAGGTTTATCAGTAGTGACCATGAGCCATTTCATCGAGTAGGGATTGCAAATTGTGTGTTGCATTGCATGGGCAACAATTGTGTCTCCTAGTTTTTTGCTTGACTAGCTTTCCTTCCACAGTTGTAAAATCTCCGGATGTAGATTGTCTAAGAAGCACGGACACGGACACGGGACACGGATACGACACGACACGGACACGCCGACACGGCATTTCTCAAAAAAGTAGGACACGGACACGTCGGGGACACGTTAATAAATTAATAATATATATTTATTAATATATATAATGAATAAAAAAAAATCAACATTCAATACATTGAATACAACACTAAAACATAATTCATAATCGTTAAACATAAAATATCCATATTACCATAAAATCCTTACAAAGAAAAGGGAAGATTTTCCCTTTTTCCTCCAAACAAAAAAAAAAACAAAACAAAACAAAACAAAAAACAAAAAAGAAGCTAATTCAATGCTAATTTCAGTCATTTGATGCAACTTCAACTGCCTCATCATCACCAACAATTTCATCACAATCAACATCATCTGTAAAGACCATGGTCTCCAACTCTGGCTCATCAAGTGAAAGATTAGCAACCTCAAGCACCCCAAAATCTTCTAAGGAATCAAATGAATCCCCAGCAATATCCCACATCTTAGTCTCCCCTTGCATATATTGTGGGGTTCTTCTTGACAGAAGACGTAAATTGCTATGAATAAAAACTAAGTCTTCGGCACGTTTTGGCGTCATCTTGTTCCTTCTCACGGAGTGCACAAAGGAGTATATACTCCAATTCCTCTCGCAACAAGATGAAGAAGAAGGCTGCATAAGTAGCTTGAAAGCCAAGCGTTGAAGCATAGGTGCACATGCTCCATGGATGGCCCACCAACTTGTTGGGTCCATATGATATCGATCATGTAAAGAATCATACTCCCCAAATTCCCCCGTCCTAAGTGAGAAATTGGCAAACTCCATATTAACCATTGTGCGCTCCTCGGAAGTGGGGAAGTATTTGACAAGACATTTCTTTCTCTCTCTAGAAACCTCCACATCTTGATGTGGAGGAACTCAACTCGGGTCCTCTTGAAGCCATTCGTCGCTATAATACCTTCAATAAAAGAGAGAAGGATTTCAAAATTACTATATGATGAAAAGGTGTAATATGTTAAGAAATACTTATAACTTATCTAAGAGGAAATGGCTGAAAAGTGAAAAGCTGAGGACTAGAATTCACCTAGGATTCAGAGAATGTGCCAAGCAATGGAGTGGAGTATTGTTCTTGTTCCAACGATCAACAAGTATTTGGTGTACCACATCATAAAATAAGGATGACTCATCAGTCCGCTTCCCTTCATGCCTATATATTGTGGTCTTCACTTTTTCAATCATTGTATCCCACATGTCATATACCAAATGAAGACAAGGCTTATCCGTATCACAAAGTCTAAGCATATCATAAATGGGTGTTGTGAAGGAAAGAATGTAATCAACTTTATCCCACCAGATGTCATCTAACAACCTGTCCTTTACAAATTTTGCTGTCCCTGTATCATCTTCTCGATAATGAGACCATTTGTCACTTATAACCATACTTTGGAGACCACGCTTTATAAGTTTGAATCTCTTCAGCATGACAATCGCTGAAGCAAAGCGTGTGTCAGCCACAGAAAGCAATTTCAAAGGAACAAACTCATTGAACATGGCCAACCTCATAGAGTGATTCATGATAAAATGCTTTATGTGCATAACATCACCAACAATCTCCAATATCCAACTACATTCATGATATGTCAATTGATTGTTTTCAACATTTTTTGCTGCACAAATGTTCTTCAATGCAAGATTGAGGGTGTGGACCACACATGGTGTCCAAATAATGTTAGGAAATTCTGTTTCAATGATATGTTCCGCACCCTTACAGTTTGGAGCATTGTCAGTAATTATTTGAACCACATTCTCATGCCCAACATCCTTAATGACCTCCTTCATCAAATTAGCAATGAAATACTTGTCTTTTGTTTCACCTGAACAATCAACAGCTTTAAGAAACATAGGCCCACCTTCCGACACAGCCATGAAATTGATCAATGGCCTCCTTTGTGAGTCACTCCACCCATCACTCACAATGCTTACACCCTTTTCTTTCCACGTGCTTTTGATAGGTTGCAACAATCTTTCAATATTTGCCTTCTCTCTTTGGAGCAAACTGGTCCTCAACAAATTGTACCCCGGAGGCACATAACCGACAAGTGGATTGTTGGCGGCAAAAGTGAAGGCATTTACAAAATATGGGTTTCTTGCTAAGTGAAATGGTAAACCCGCCGAATAAAACATCCTAGCAATCTCAGCATGTAATTGATCACGAGCTGCTAAATTAAATGCCTTCTCAATGGGACTTGCACTTCCACTTCCACTCCCACCACTTATCTTTCTTTTCTTTCGGTCAAACCCTCCTTGCATCATACTCATCATAGTCATAGAATCAGAACTAGATGAAACACTAGGCACAGGTAAAGATACTTTTTTTTGTGCATTGGCCGTCCTCCTCAATTTTACTTCTTCTTCTAATTTTTGCATTTCAGAAATATCTTTTGATGTAACTTTCGAACATGCAGCAATCCCACAATCAGGCAATTTTAACAAGTGAGCCTTAACCCTTGTGTATGAACTCTTTTTTATTTGATTACAAAAATTGCATTGCCAAGTAATATTTCCCCCTCCATCACTAAGTTTATCAAACTTGGTTACATATCTCCACAGAGGCTTGTTTATATCTTCTTCATTGGGGGGGTGTGAGCCAGAGCCACCAATGGAACTCATATTGCCAAATTCCAAATCTATATAATATAACAGCAAATTAGCACCAGGCACCAGCATTAACAAATTAATAGGACATGTCCCATAGTATCAATTAACAACAGACAACAGCAAAAAAAAAAAAAAAAAAAAAGGCAAGCGCAGGAAGAAAGCTTCCAGCATTAACAAAAAAAAAAAAAACGTGTAGTGCACAGCAGGAAGAAAAAAGCCACGTACAAGCAAAAGGCAGGCAATGCAAAGGTAAAGGCAGGCAAGCCTTTCAACACCATTTCATAAAAAAAATGATGGCAGCAAAATAAAATGACATTGCACAGCAAACAAGAATGACATTGCACAGCAAAATAAAATGGTATTGCACAGCAAAATAAAAAGTGATGGCAGCAGCAAAATAAAAAATTGATGGTAGCAGCAAAATAAAAAATGAAAGGAAATGATTTCATAGACAGGAGCACCGAGGAGAAGTAAAAAAAAATCTACTGAGCAGGAGATATTAAAAAAAAAATCAGCAGAAGCAATACCGAGCAGGAGATATAAAAAAAAAAAAAAAACACACACACACACACACACCTGCAAAAATAAATACCTGGAGCCGGTGGGTTTTCTCTGCAGTGAGCAAGACGGTGGGTTTTTTTTGCAGACGGTGGGTTTTGCAAACGGTGGGTTTTTTTTGCAGACGGTGGGTTTTCCTTTCCCTCTCTTCTTCTTCTTCTTCTTCTCCTTCTCCTTCTTCTTCTCTTTCCCGCAGACGTTGAGTTTTTCTCTGCAGACGGTGCTTCTTTCTCTGCAGACTGTGGGTCTTCCTCTTCTGCCGCTGCTGCTTCTTCTTCTTTTTTTCCTTCCCTGCTCAGATCCACTGCCGACAGCCACGATCTATTCCCTCTGCTCGTCAACAGCCACGATCTCTTCCCTCTGCTCGTCGACAGCCTCGGACGGTGATGGCGTTTCGCCCACGGTTCCTGGCTTTCGCAGACGCGATGGAGCGTCGATGGGATTTGCGATCTCACCGCTGGTTTTCGCTGCGAGGGTTTCGCCGAGCGGGAGGCGGAGGCAGAGGCAGGCAGAGGATTTGGGGAAAACTTCAGAGGCGCAGAGGGTTTTGAGTTTCAATCGAAGGCTTGGGGTTATATTGGGTTGAAATTTCATTTAAGCCCTCTTCATTTCTTGCTTTTTAATTCTAATGCTAAAAGCAATGGGTTAAATTACTTTCAATTTTCATTTAGCCCCCTTTTCATTTTTTTTTCTAATTTTAATGCAAAAGGCGTGGGATTGCTGTTGGGCCGCCGTGTCCGATCCGTGTCGGGCCGTGTCCGATCCGTGTCGGGCCGTGTCGGGCCGTGTCCGAGTCGTGTCCGAAATTTAAAAAAATAAAATTTGAAAATTAGGATACTTTTTGCGTGTCCCAGACGTGTCCGAGCGTGTCCGGGGCGTGTCTGTGTCCCAGACGTGTCGGACACGGACACGCCGGCCCCGGAGAGGTGTCCGTGCTTCCTAATAGATTGTTGATCATGTGGAAATCTAATCCAGTCTGCATCTGAATTGCCCTTGGCCGTTAGATTTCTATTATCTATGTAGAACTGCTTTTCCTGGTAAGCTCGTGATGCATAGCAGTATTTGTGATGGGTTCAAATTTATGTTTTGACATCTAATAGTGTAAAAGGTTAATCTATATGCTAAAATATGATGGCACTTGATTTAGTGTTGCATCTGTGGAAAATACTTCAAGATCATCAATTCTATAGGTTTTCCTGAATCTTTTCTCAACCAAACATGCTTTATAAGAAGCAAACCACTAACTGGATAATACCGAGAGAAAACCCCTTACATTTTACACTTGCACTGTATAGGCCTCTGCCCCTTCTTGTATATAGGTCTTATTTATTTATTCATTGTTGTTCAGTTATGGTTTACAGTAGACAACTCTTTTCCACTTGACTTTTCTAGGAGGGATCATTTAGAGTTTTTTATTTTTTATTTTTATTTTTTTTTAGGAACAGTGATTGAAGAATTCATGTAGTTTTGACAGGGCTTTGGTGATGGTGGTGGGGGGTACTAGTGATGAACTGATGATGATGATGATGATAAGCAATCATTGAATGATCTGTGAGAATGAGCGTGAGACTTCGATAGTAACGAAACTTTGGCATAGAATGCGTAGTATAAGCTCTTGTTTTTTTTCCCCTGACAGCAATAGGCTAGTCTAAATAATGATCTAGGGGTTAAGATGGGCAGTAGGTCAAGATCTATTACCTGCTTCATCCAATGTACATTTTAACTACTTTTGATCACTATAGAAAATTGGTCCTAGTCGTCTTCATCATCTCAGCCCTATATTCCATTGAACTCTATATTAAGGTTATTAAGGTTAAGTGCATCAGTGGCAATTGGGATATTAGGGTTGTTGGAAACTTTTTAACATTAGGAAATCCCTTTATCCTGGGTACTCCCTGTCACTTAAGAAGAGGCTGTATCAGCTATGATATCAAAAACTTGTTCGAAGATTCTCACATAGTCTTATTGTGGTAGTGACTGTACTAATTCCATCAAATGGGTTTCATCTGAAGATGATGGTCTGTGGAGGTTTCAATTCATTCTGAATGAGATGAAGACTCTGTCCTCTTTACAAGTGGAGGTCCACCATCTGTCTAAGGGTACTAATTTTAGACAAACATGAAATTGATTGAGATTCATTGTTTTTTGGTTTATTGCTGTAGTTGTTTTTCCATAGTTGTTTTTTCCTTAACTTTGGTATAATGCTCCTACACCGTCGAGGCTCTTTGTATATCCTTTTTTTTCTGTTAATATTATTGTGTTAAAAGACTTATTTAAAAAATATTTAAAGAAGGTTTATTATTTGCTAAGCAGCATGGACACGGACACGGAACACGAATACGATACGATACGAACATGGTGATACAGAAAATCCTAAAAAAGTAGGATATGGACATGGCTAGGACACGGCAAATAATATATATATTATATAGATAATCATAAAAATTAAAGAATCGTTATGTTTTTAGCCAAATTAAGAATCATAGCAGCTCTTAAAAAAAAAAAAAAAAAGAAAATAGCAGCAGCATCAACATGGAAGAACAACACAGCAGTTTTGGAAAAAAAAAAATAGCAGTAGCAATCAAGAAAAAAAAAAGTACCTTTTCTTCTTCTTCCAAACATAGTTCTTCTTTTTCTTCTTCTCCTCCTCCTTCACGCGCACGGCCCCTCTCCTTCTTTTTCCAGAATGGTGTCTCTTTTTTTTTTTTTTTTTTTTTTCTGTTGTCACATGGTGCCTCTGGCCGAATCACTTAGGGCAGTAGAGGTTGGGTTTTGAGTTAACAAAATTTATGTAGTCCTTTTGTCTTTTTTTTTCTTCCTCATTTTAACCCAAGGACATTAGTTTTAGCCCATTTTTATTATATTTAGTTCTGCCGTGACCTCAACGTGTTTCTGACATGTCCTCAACGTGTCCACCCCATGTTCGAGCTGTGTCCGCAATTAAAAAATTAAAAAAAAAAGATAGGACACGTTTTTAGCGTGTCAGACACGTGTCTGGTCATGTTCGACATGGACACGGGGACCCTATACAAGTGTCTGTGCTTAATAGATTATTTGGTATCTCCGATTAGTGGGTTTTGGTAAGATCCACAACATTTTAACGGGTCATAGGAGGCTTACTCACATATTTCACAGAATAAAGGGTCCTGACGACCAAGATGGGGAAAACTGAACTGTGAGGAAAGACTTCCAGAAGATTTCTTTCAAGGGTCAGGGAA
The DNA here is from genome assembly GCA_037013555.1 of Sextonia rubra. NCBI lineage: Eukaryota > Viridiplantae > Streptophyta > Magnoliopsida > Laurales > Lauraceae > Sextonia > Sextonia rubra. The sequence continues at coordinate 134,069,542 of JASUAD010000001.1, forward strand.
GAACACCTTCATAATAAGGATCAATTGCATCGCTCTACCCATCCTCGAATGTTTCGTAGTGGTTGGGAAGTCTGGTATTGTTCTAGAGGTCCACTTTTTGAATTCTCTTTGAGTGCCTTAACTAATACATGGTGCTTACGGGTAGTGTATCCCTGGTTTTACTGACAGCCCTACAATGTTTGTGAGGTGGGGCCGGGGGTTCCCCATCATAAAAAAAACTGCATCCCTCTAATTCTACGGCCAGATTCATAAAGTCCAAAATTTTGGACAGTCATGATTAAAGGATGTTTGTGATCAAGAAGAAACTGGCCTTTAGCGAGGAGAAATTCTGGAAAACTAGAACAAAATTGAACACCTAGCATTTCTCCTAGTCTGGTTTTTATGGTGTTGATTAATCATATCTGATATGTAAGATACCATGTACCAACCCAAAAGCGTAAGTTGATAAGTGGAAGGCCCAAACAGGTATATGAAGGCATGTCAAATCATTCCTTGGGCGATGTGGGATGTTAGACTTTTTCCCATCACTTCCCTTCACGTGCAAGCCCAACAGATTTCATGGATAGGCCTACCACATGAGCTACACAAGAACTACGCTTGTTCTGATACCAATGGCTTAAGCTAATAGGTGGAAGGCCCAAACACGTATATGAAGACATCTCAAACCCATTCCTTGGGCGATGTGGGATGTGGGACTTTTTCCCAACATGATGGACCCCATTATTGGCTTAATGACATGGTTATAAATCTGAATGTTCACATAGATATCATGCTCTGACAAAATAATGATGAACAGAACAATGAAGTGGGAAAATTTGAGTTATGGTTTTCATGTGAGAATCACTTTCAGTACTTTTACTGAGAATCTTTACTTATAGAAGGATGTATGGATGGTTAGATGCAATAACAGGATATTGTATCTTTTGTGATATCTATCTAATCTTTTGAGATATATCTAATGTGCTGTAATCTCATGTCTAAATGACTTACAACAGCATCATTCTATGGACAGATTCATAGTGAAAGTGACATTAATCCAATTTGCATCCTTTCGTTTCAGGCGGCTGTTAAAGTGATGGCAAAAGATCTTATTAGAACTCGTCATCAGATAACAAAATTCTATGCATTGAAATCTCAACTCCAAGGTGTAGCTCTTCGAATTCAGGTGATGTTGTAATTCTCTTCTCATTTACTTAAATAGCACAGAAAGTCAACATGGGTAAAGCATTTCATTTTTTAATTTCTTACTCTTTGTTTGGTTTGTGCCAGCATTAGCTTGTGTATCCATTTAGTTGCCTTTTTCCATTATTAACATGAATATCTATTAAATCTTTCCCAAATCCAACATTTCTCAGTTGCTAGTGACTAGATAGTTTCCAAGGACACGACAGGTATCTTTATGTGTTGGGAATTTGTGTAAATTGAGCAAGTGTCAATGTCAAGCACAACCACCACTATATCTGTGTATCGATGCTCATTTATCTGTTAATCATGATTGGTTTTTAATGTGTTGCATATTATCCTAATGTTCTAAATACTTCAAAAAAAAAAAAAAAAAATCTTTGATTGAAAAATATGTCCTCATCATCATCAATTAATAATAGCCTTGCCCCACCTATGTTGGGGCCTGCAACATGAATTCTGTCTCTCTATCCTAGTCTATTCTGGGCCAAATTCTTAAATAGGTTGCACTTCTTTAAATCCAACTTTACTACTTCCATTCATGTTCTCTTTTAACTTACCCCCCTTGTTTTTTGAGTAGGAAACTTCCATTCATGTCCTCTTTTTACCTAACCCCCTTTTTTTTGGGTAGGCCATCAACTTGCATAGAAATACTTTTCCTCATTGGCGCCGTTGTTGGCCTATGTTAGACATGTTCAAACTATTATGGACTTAACCAATACGCCAAAAGCCCCAGGATTGATAGAATGCACCAAATCAAATTTGTAACTTATTTATTTAACCAATACGCCAAAAGCCCTAGGACCGATGGAATGCGTCAAATCAAATTTGTAACTTATTAAGGATTGTAACAGACTACTACGCTTCTGCGGCCGACGTCCTCAGTGGCTCTCACTGTGGCGGCGGGTAGCCCTTTTCCCCTCTCGGGATGGTTCACACCTTGCTCCAAGTAGCCCTCTCCGCGGTGGCTCTCACTCTGGTGGTAGGTAGCCCTTTTCCTTCTTTTTTTTTTAGGACGGCTCTCACTCTACTCCAAGTAGCCCTTTCCGTGACTCGAACCTGAGATGTGGAGGTCGACTCTGAAACTAAATGTTATAAACTTAACCAATATACCAAAAGCCCCACTACTGATGGAACGTGTCACTTCAAATCTTATAACTTATTTAGGGTTGTAACACAAACCATCTCAAATATGTCTCTCCTAACTTATCACCCGTTGATGCGACCCCAAAATGCTCCCAAATGCACTCATTTCAGTTTTGATTGAAAAAAATATGTACTACAAAGGAGAAAAAGAAGAGTCTTCTTCCACTGTACTCAGTTTCTTGCTATTTTTGCCCACTTTTCATCATCATTGATTCAAGATCTTTGCCATTTCTTGTTATTCGAGCCACAACTTGCATACCCTTGCATGTGTAGTGGATGGTTGTGTAAAATGGGCTACTCTTGGATTGCATATGGCCCAGTGTTGACCCTCATCAGATGTTCTATTCACTTTTATTGCCATTGACAACCGTAACTTGTAAATGGCTTTTTTACCAAAAAGTTGTAAATGGCTCGTGCCAATGTGAATTGAAATCATTTTATGTCTAATATCTTAATTTTTGAAATATTTTGGTTTTTTAACTGAAAAAAGGTCTTTTACCTGTAATACTTGTTTCTTGCTGTCTTTTCATATTATTTTTATTATTATTGCAATTGGTCTTTTTTTCTGGAACAAAGATTCTAAAATATAAACTATTTTATCATTACTTTATATAAACTATTTTCATGCTGTTATAAGTAGGAATTTTATTGAAATCCACCCACACAGTGATATTGCAAGCCATTGTGAATCGAAATTGTATCTCAAATCATTCAAGGGAATGAATCAAATCATATCATGAGTCATAGGATTTTCTTTAAAATTTTCTTATAAAAAATGAAAAAAGAATGCAAAACTTTAAAAGTAGTTATTTATAATCTATCCATTTTTCATCCATAGTAGCAACATACTGTGACAAATAAGGCCATTATACAATTATATGAAGAACATAATTTCATATATTACTTTTTCATAAATGGTATGTGTGAATAGTTAAATATGTTTACGACATCAACTTTTTATGCAAACTAAACATGTTACAGTTTTTTTTTCTCTTTAAATAAAGAATAAACATAAAATCCAAATCTTCGACATTACTTGGTTAGGATGTCGCCTAAAGTTTTGATAAGTGTTTATGATGAAAAAAAATAAGAAATATTAAAAAAATGTAGAAGAAAATCCCATTTGTGTATTGACTGTATTCAAATACTATAACCGCGTGGTTGTACTTTATCTCTAAAACATCTCCCAAAATCTAAAAAACTCTTAAGAAGTTGCATTAATCAATAATCACTATCTAACCTTTATAAAATAGAAACCCAAAAAAAGAAAGAAAAAAGGTTTTAAAAAATCTCACAGCCACAGAGCTGTGGTTATTTCCACTCGTATGAATCAGCTAGTTTGTAAGATTTGATAAAACAAGTATCAAATCGTAAGACCATTAAAAAAAAATGGTATCAAATTGTAAGGTACTCACTCGAATCACAATATTCACGTGTCAATGGGATTTGTTGCATGGATATGAGTTGTGGGATTGGAAATATGAATGGTAGGATTCTGACAACAAAGGTTCTGGCTAATATAGGCTGTCTAACTTGGGCTCGTGTGCATCCAAATATTTGCATAAAAAGGACTCAAGCTGATTAGATGATCTGAAGGACCTACAAATTGGATCTTTGGATGTATTTGCTTTTGGATTTGGGGGCATGTTATCTGATGACTATGATGTCGTAATGGTGAAATTGGATGATCCAATCAAGGGCCTACACATTGGATGTTTGGATGTATTTACTGTCTATTTTGGAGGCTTGTTGTCAAATGACTATGATCATCCGTTAATGCTGAAATCTGATCCATCGAAGTTCATGGCATGCCTCTTGCTAGTGGCCTTCTGTGGGTAGGTGGCTCAGGTAAGCCCAGAATGATGCGTGGGAAGCTCAGACTGAATTATTCCACACCATTTCTCTTGCTACAATATGTTAGTACGTCTGGATATATCTTTGATTCTGGATGTGAAAATGATTTCCACCTGAGTGAATCAGGCCTCCTATTTATCACGCATGTTGTCATTTAGAGAAAGTCTCAAAGTTGTCTCTCACTTTTTATCACCCCACGAGCAGGGAAATGACTTGCAATGGAAATAACCACTTATCCTTGCACTGTGTAAATCACTAGCATTCTGAGATACATTAACATGCAACTTGAACTCAAATTCTTTGTTTGTGAAATGGGGATTGGCATGTGCATGTTCTTTTTCTGACGGTGTTTGAGGTTGAATTTCTGATAAATGTAGACGTTGAAATCAACACAAGCAATGGGTGAGGCCATGAAAGGTGTTACCAAGGCAATGGGACAGATGAATAGGCAAATGAACTTGCCAGCACTGCAGAAGATAATGCAAGAGTTTGAGAGGCAAAATGAAAGGATGGAAATGGTATCAGAGGTGATGGGAGATGCAATTGATGATGCATTGGAAGGTGACGAGGAAGAGGAAGAAACAGAAGAACTTGTGAACCAAGTGCTCGATGAGATTGGAATAGACATCAATGAACAGGTTTTTCCCCCTTCTTTTCTTTTCTTTCTTTTTGAACTCCTTTCATGGTGTTTTTCATTGCATGATACTCTTGTTAGATGGCCCCAAAATGGGTCACACATGCATGCCATGCATCTATGACATCCTAGTCTTTTTAGAGGCCTCAACATATGGATGACGTGGCGCAACAGTCTGCTGGGCTCACTCATCAGATGGGAACTCCACACATATGTTGAAGATGGATGATTCAGAGTTACCTTTACCATCCATTTTTTTTGTTTCATGTGTGACCTCTGGTGAGTGGATGGCCTTAATTTTTTTGCCCGGGGCACATATATAGAGTGGCTCCCATCTAATGGATGGTTTGGGCACATGTGCTGCACTGGCACAAATGCAGTGTTTTGTGGATGGTCTAAGCATACTAGTGTGGACAACACATACAAGGTTGAGTGGTGTTGGCACCATAATCTCACATGCATGCCCAGTGATCTAAACCTAGTTCTTCAAGTAACAGTGCCACTCCTAGACCAGCAGCCCAACATAGGAAAATAGCAAAATGTAATAGTGTGGGTTTAAAGATGGCAAATATTGAGGACTATGGTGTATATGCAGCTTGTCAAGGCACCCTCATCTGCAGTCGCGGCACCAGCTACTACATCCAAGGTTGCACAACCTGAAACAGCTGCGAGTGAAGATGGTGGGATAGATCAAGACCTACAGGCCAGGTTAGACAATCTAAGGAAGATGTAGTCTTCTCATAGCTTGAAAGATGCAGCGAACAGTTGTGCAACTTAGGGTATGTAATATAAGTGACACTACATTCAGAAGCATGGTTTTTTGAATGGTGGGATTTAATAAAATAATGTTTTGTGCACTGACAATGTCATATCTATCATCCACAGTGCATGTAGATAAAGAATGATTTTTATTGTGAAAATATGTGAAGAATTTGAGCAGATCTTGCTGGGTAATTGCCAGTCTAATCTAAGTACAGATTATCCCTTTGCTTTTAAGTATTCTATTTGGATTGGTATATTTCATGAACCTTTCAAGCTACTCTTTGGACTGATCTCGAAATTTGTATTTTAGGAAATGGAAAGAGATTCAAATGTTTATTGGAGTATTGTATTTTGCTGAGTAAGAACATTCTGCAAGGAATTTTATTATCTTATCAACCAGCTTGAATTAGTTGCTTTGTTTCTACTGACCTTAATTCGATGGGACATGGCTAAGATGATGATTATGATTCATATATTTGTTCCTGTTGCATTCAATATCACTGCACCACTTCTGCTATTCAATATTTAAGAATCAGTGTTGAGGAATACTTCTTGGATGATCCCTGTTTACCACAGCCCTCAGGCTATTTGCAGCTGGCCAATAATTCAATTGATCAACTGGTGTAAGTCTCTTCATAATATGTAAGCTGAGGATAGGTGGATCGACCATCAGTCCCCACTTTAGTTATAGGGCATCTTATGATAGAAATCATGAGGATGATTTATTCTTTCAAAAAAAAATGTTAGATACTACATATATTTAGTACTGGAATGCACTGGTGCTCATGCTATTTTGAACAAAGCACCTAGCGGGCCCACCTTATGATCCATCTAAGTAAACCATAAAACAGCAATAGCTACCGATCTGAAGTATAGCAATCATCTAAATGGACTAGACTTTTGAATCAATTGCGCACTTATTTGGATAGTGAAAGCTTGTTAGCTGTTGATCAATCAGTTAGGATGTGATTTGAACCTGAGTCAATGGCCCACAAGGACTGGTGCTCACCAGGGGGCCGACCCAATTATGTTTTAATAAGACTAGAGCAGCTGAATTTAATAGGTTGGTGGACCATCAGTCATGTTCTTCCCCATAATTTATGAGGCATTTTATGATATGAATCATGAGGATGATATATTCTTTCAAAAATAATAACTATGTTAGATACTAAACATAATTAGTACTGGAATAAGTACTACCTTTCATCGTAACTGTAGGGAGAATTACCTGCCAAAAATAGAAAAAAATGTGGGGAGAACTGGAAGCAAAGCCACATACACAAGGGTCTGCCTGGTTGCATTTGTTCATTTCCCAATAGATAACCTCTCCAGAGTGTAGAGAGATCAAATATGGTTGTAGGCTTCTTTTAATTGGAAGGTGTACGTTGTGTAGTTAACCAACACTCACGTTGAGGGGCTCATTTTATATAGGATATGATAGGCGATCTCCAGTTTTCTCTTCTGCTTTCAACCCCTTTTTTCATTTTATTTTTGCTAGATCGGGTCTTCGATACGACACTGGTGGACGGCCTACCCATCCAAAGATGGATCCTTGGGCGGCTGCCTTTCGATTGGAGTGTCTTATGTTTCTTGGTAGACAATCACCATTTTATTTTGGGGACATGGGAAACCAAAATGATCCAAAAATACCATAACATTATTAGGAAGAAGATGATTTATTTGCAAAATAGAGAAGATGCTGGAGAAGAATAATAGCAGTGATGGGATCTGGTTGCAATCCAATATGAAACAAGTCAAAAAGGAAGGAAAAATAGCGACTTACACTCGTGTACTTTGACCTAATTGCAAAGTGTCTCCTCAACTTTAAAATTTTATACTAAACCACCATGTACTTAAAACTAAAGTACAAAAGTGACGGAATTTATTTATTTTAATGAAAACTTCTATTTAAACACACAATTTCTCAGTTTATATATCAATTAAAAAAATAAAAACTTTTTCAAAATGCTCCTATCCCCTTTTCCCCTCAATCACCTTTCCCACCTCCCTCTCCTCCTCCAACGGCTCCGGCAGAAGCCTCCCTCTTCCTCCCCTCCCCCTTCCTTTTGAATAGAGTGACTACATTATAGTAAGTTGATGTATAACATTCATCATGAGATGGGGGAAATTTTTCTTGGGAATCAAAATGTAAGACATTCAGCTGGTCTGGACCTCAGCTCAAAATGCAACAGCTTGCCGCCCGTCTCATAAAATCTTTATCTCTTCCCTCTTCTTCTGCTTCCACCACCCCTCCAAGAAATCGGAGCTGACCGCAGCTGACCACAAAGGTATTCTCTCTCTCTCTCTCTCTCTCTCTCTCTCTCTCTCTGCTTGTGAACTGGGCTTTTCAATTGATTTGAGAATATTCTACTATATACTTTCAAAGTGTAATGGAATTGGGGTTTGCTTGACAAAAATCTATCAAACCGTTTCAGGACTAAAAATTACCAAAAACGATCTCACAAACATTAACTGCTTTGGTGCTGACCCATGATTCCAGTTTTCACATTAGTTATGCTTGTCATTCATGACGGTGAGCTTCATTATAGCTGATGAAAGTTCCTTCTGTATGAAGAATGATTTGGTGGTTGTCTTTCATCTTTATAAGGCCCTTCTTGAGCAGTTGAATTTCCAAGAGCCCCGCCCACACACCATTTTTCCTGAAGAGTGAAAGTTGGGTTTTATGTGGTCTTATTGAAACACTTTGCACATTGTTCTTTAGAATAGATTGTGGCACTCCCCTCGGCATATCGACAACTTCTTGAAATGGGATGACAGAAAAAAAGCAGATGGTTTGGCTTGTTAAAGTAGTTCTTACTCTGTCTTGTATGGAACATAGACTGGTAAACCGGAGGCGTTTTCTTGTCCCTGAAATGGAATGCAAGCGTGTAATGTGTGCTGTATTGTAACTTGAAATAAAGTTGGCGTCTGGGTTTTTATTTTACTATATCAGTGGCTTCCTTAAGGGGGATGCTCCAGCGGAGGCCTCTCTCTTCCGGCTGGATTATTTTGGTGAAGTTTTTATTTATTTTCTTTAAATAGGTTTATAAATTGAGAAACTGTTGTATGTTTAAATAGAAGTTTTCATCAAAATAAATGGATTCTGTCACTTTTGTATTTCGGTTTTAAGCTCAGAGTGGTTTAGAACGAACTTTTAAAGTTGAGAGGATACTTTGCAATTGAGCATACAAAGGAGTAAGTTGCTATTTTCCCAAAAAACAATACTTGAACGATTGGGAGTTTTTCTTATATATGCACACATCAACCTAGATGTGTGCCTATCAGAGGATGATGTTGAGGGGGTCAAAGAATATGAAAAGGTCTCTTTATGGATTAGAATTAGATTTTAAAATAGATACATCAGATTATCATAACCACTGATTTTATACCCTCAAGATTTAATTTTTATTTAACTATAAATTTTCTTTTCAATATCAATCCAATGCTGAGTACTGTACAGATGTGTTTAAGTGGGCATGGTAGAGATATGCTGTTACATTGAACAAAAGAGAATGCACGACCAACAATCAGACTAAAGTAGACCGACGGAGTCCCATATCATTTGTCTGCATCGCAGATCCTCCTTTCAATTGAGATCACTCAAGTTAGAGTGAAAATTGAGCGCGGGGATCCTTTCAATTACCATTTTTGACCTCCAAGTGGCATTGGACTTGTGCTAAATTGATCATTATTGGAATTGAACTTATTTTGATTGATCATGTTTAAACTACTTGATGAAAAATAAAAAATTAAATTACTTGATATGCGTCCGTTTTAAATTGATCATAATTAAAATCAGCTCGTGTTAGATTGACTATGCTTAAAATATTTGATCAAAATAAATTAAAAAAAAATCAAAATGCTTGATATTCACTTATATTAGATTGATCATAATTGGAATCAAAACCGATGTTAGATTGATCATGCTTAAAATACTTGATCAAAATGTAAATTCTTAATGTGCACCTGTGTTAGATTTTGGAACTTGGCTGTGTCAGATTGATCAGACTTGAAATAGTTGATCTTTTTTTAAAAGAAAAAGACAAAAAGAATCTGATATGCACATGAATGATTTCCACTGGCAGATCAAAGCGCACTCCAATAACTCATATCAAAGGTGGGCCTGTGTATAAATCCATTAGTCTGCTAACAAATTATTTTAGTCCAATTGAAAATCCGATGAGGATCCTTAAAAAATAAAAAATAGATTCAAATTTAACTCGTGATAGAGAAGAGGAGGACGGTAGGTGAGGGGTGGGTTTGGTGGTTCCTCTTATTACAATTTTGACCTCTAATTTAAAGTCAAGCCTTTGTTAGATTGATCATGCTTAAAATACTTTTCGTCGAACTTATCACTACCAGTAGTTGCATGTTTTTTTATTTTGTATGCCTATTCTTAAATGTATAAATAATATCCTTTATGACTGTTTAAATTAGTAACTTTTGCGACAGATTCATGTCAATTTCTTATTTACACCAATTAAATGGATAATTTATTTGATTAATTATATTTTTTAAGATTTTAACACCCATTAAAGTCAATAAAATAACTCAAATTAAAATTTTAATTATTGACATATATACATGCTCTCAATTTAAGCATCAAGCTAAACCCCTCTTAGATTGGTCATGCTTAAAATACTTGATTATAATTAAAAAAAAGTCTATAATTATTTATTTGACCTCATAATTACATGAAGAATTTAACCAAAAGTCCCTCCCATGACACAAATCAAAAGTGCAGTCTACTTACAAATCTGTTAAGGCTTGTAGTCCTTACCGCATGGATATATTCTAGGTGGAGGTCCCTAAAGTGACTAGCTCATGTTTTTTATAATTGATTTGCCTTTTTTGCAACTACTTTTGTTTTTGTGATTCAAAACTTTAAAAATCTATAACTTTTGTTCATAATATTTATTTTTGAAAAAGAAAATGATATATTTGGAATCTATTCATCGAAACTTTTCAAACAATACTCATGTTGTTTATGAAATTTCGTTAAATAAAAAAAATTCTACAAAACTCATATAAATTCTATGTAAAACTCATTCAAATTATTTGCAAACTCAGAAAAATTCTCTGCAAACTCATATAATTCCTTCAAAAAATTAAAAAAAAATTCTCTACAAATCTTAGATAAATTCTCTACAAAACTTTATAAATTCTTTGCAAACTAATATAAATTCTCTGTAAAACTCATATAAATTCTCTGCAAATTAATATAAATTCTAATCAAACTCAGATAAATTCTAATAAAACTCATATAAATTCATCCAAACTCACATAAATTTAGTTAAAACTCAGAGAAATTCGTTTGTCTAGACTACAAGTTGTCATCTGAGAGGAAGCTCTAGACTACAAGTCATTGCTGGACTTGCAAAAACAAGGTTATGTGTTCTTGTTGCCGCCGGAGTTGCATAAAAAAGAGGCCACCCGTAGTCGCTGGCCTTTGCCTATGAATAGTGGATTTGGATTCACAGTAAGTCGTCAAAGAGAGGACACGAAACGTAAAGGGAAGAAGAGGGGTTGGTTCTTCAAAAAAAAAAGATCGATTGTGATCTCTTGTTGGCCACGGTTTAAAGAAGAAGACTTGGATCAGGAGGATCTGATCTTGGACTGGTGGTGCTAGCAAACAGAGGAGATCAAATCAAGCCTTGGACCTTGGTTTGTTCTTGTGCAGACCGGTTCTAGTTATACATCGGTTAGTCACTGGAATCGAAGATGTAAGAGAGTGGAGGTGCTCGCAAAGGGATGATTTGGTGGGTCCTGGTTTGGATAGATAGCCAAATTGTCACTGCCGAAGAAGGAGGCTGCATGGCACTGCCTTCACTCGTCGCCAATCGTCATGAGTCACCGTTGCTCCCATCGTTGTTGCAGGATTTTTAAGGAAGAAAGGATCATTTGAGTTTCGGTTGTGTTGCAGGAGCAAAGCAAGAAAGAAAAGACATGCTAGAAGGTCTTTTGAACCTTCTTAAGTGCTTAAATTTGAAAAAGCATCTCTGACTTTATGACAAAAGATTGCGGACTACTCACCATAACATCAAATGTTGAGGGACCTATCTCCAAAAGCCCCTTTTAAGAAAGCCTATTATTTTATATTTTCTAATTTTTCCACATAACCATGACATCCTCTTGCGGTCTTTATTACATGACCGTGCTAAATGGAACTCAATCGGCAAATAAACGGAAAAGCACCCGTTTTTATCTTTTTTTTATTTTCTGTTATCTCAACATTTGACATCAAAACATTTCATCGGTGAAAAGGTGGACAACCGAAAAAGCACCGGTTATTATTATTCTTATTATTATTATTGTTATTATTATTATTATTATTTACGAAAGAGGATATGGGTTTCGATCTAAGAGGCAGGAGGGGTTGACCTAATTCGCAATTCAATTTATTCGTATCCGAATTTGCAATTTGAGAGATGCTTCAATTAGAAAATTCGGTGGGGATAAGGTCACTTGTTTCGCTTGATTCGTAATTTAGTTCAATGAACCCAACTTTGATGATCATGATGACGACTAAATTGGGTGATAGATCGGCGAAGCAGGTAACTGTCAGAATAGGAAATGTCGCAGCATCTGCACCATCCTTTTCAACGAGCCAAATTGAAACTCACTGGAAATTTCGCGGCATCGACACAAATGCTTCCTGAAACAGCAGAACAAGCACTGGGAAACTTGCCAGTTGTATCGCTCATAGTGTGTGTGAAAGAGAGAGAGAGAGAGAGAGATCTTTCCTAATTCATCGTCGAACTCTTGCTTGTGGTGCCTCTGCAAAGTTGATGGAGGAGGAAATATGAATACTGTTAAACAAACTGCAGTTTCCTACCTAACAACTCTAGTGGAGAAGATCATGCCATACTTGCCAAACTTCTGCAGTGGCAGAAAAGAGTGGCAGGAGATTAGAAGTGGATATCTTCACATGCACTGTGCCTTGTTACATTTGATTTATATCTTTTGCTTAGCAATGGGTCATGATGATGATGTTGATGCTGATGTTGTGCAGGACTTCTGAGGGAGAATAAGCGGATGCTTCGCAGATCTATTATAGAAATAGAAGGGAAGAGACAATCTCTACAAAATCAAGAGAAGAAGCTTATTCTCAAGATGAAGAAATCTGCAAAGCAAGGCAACATGGTATGATTCTCTCTCTCTCTCTCTCTCTCTCTCTCTCATGTGACTATGCCTGTGATTGACTGCTACATGTTTATTTCCTCTAGTGGTGTTTTAAATTTTATTTGGTTAGTAATGATACAGTGATAATTAATGATCAGAGTGTCGTAACTTACAAAATTACAGAGTATGAAAGCAGAAAGAACATAAAATTATTCACCAAAGAAACATAAATGAAGGTGTCAAACAAATGGAAGTATTACAAGTACAAGGTACTATGGTACGGTCTAGACCAATAGAAACCTGGAAGGAAGTGGTTATAAGGAGACACCAGGATGTCTGGATGAAAGAAGTGGAGTGGAAAAGTAAATTTATGATATATATTTTTAATTTTTAATTTTTATTTAGCTTGATTGGATGAAAAAGAAAGTGGAGTGGAAAAATTAAGTTAAAATTTGATGCCACTTGCCATTTTACTCCTCCCTTGGCCTTTTTCTAAAGAAAAACTAAGATAAAGTGTGGTAAATGGTAGTGTAGTAAACTTTATGAGGAAAAGTGCTTTTATGCTTTAACGAATTTTATTTTTATTTTTTTTATGATTTGCTATTTACTTTATCTTTACTCCTTCATACATGCAAACAAATAGGCCGAGGCATGGGGTGATGGAGAACTTAGTCTTAAAAATGATGATTTGACAAATAGAACTGCCAAAGCTGAATCTTGATAAATGAGCTGGGGCTTTGATGACAGCCATTATTTAAGAAACCAAAATTAAGACTAGGGAGGGATTGCCCTTTATCTTTGGAATTTCTTCAATTGGATTTAAAAGGGAAGATTTATATTAGTTTTGAGAAAGAGAGAGAGAGAGAGAGAGGAATATCCTTACTGGGCATAATAAAAATGGCATATGATCAGGTAAATGTGTACCGCAATGTCTAACACAGTGACACTCCCCTTTGAGTTGGTGCATAGATGTGAATCTTGTGTATCTTGTCTATGACTTGCCTCGAGAGTGATTTTGTAAACAAATCTGCAAGTTGGTACTCATAGATGATGTAGGGAGTGGAGATGATTCCAGAGGCAATCGATGAGATGCCAATATGTTTAAATGTGCCTTTTGTGCTTTGGAAGACAGGATTAGAATTTAGAAGTAAGTTCGATAATTGCCTTACTGTCACAATGCATAGTCATAGGTTTAGCAGCTGTGAGCCCTAATTCTTTCATAAGGCATTTCTTCCCATTTAGAGATTGCAAGTTGAATGTTGCATTGCATGGGCTACAATTTTCTTTTGTTTTTTCCCTTGACATTTTTTTCTCTAACAACTGTACGATATCATATGTCATTTGTTGATCATCTGGAAATCTAACCTAGTCTGCATCTAATAGAACTGTTTTTGGGGCTCTGATACCAATTATACCAGTTGTTGAGGAAGAAGGGATAAAGAAAACTGAGAACACAAGAAGACCAGGTTATTTTATTCTATTAAATCCTATTACATTCACCAATATAAATAGGAAAACCCAAACCTAAGTAAGAAACTTTCCAAATTAGGAAACACATCGAGGAAAACCCTAAACCAAACCAGGGGAAACCTATCATAATAAGAAAACCTAACCTACATAGTGTCACCGGCCCAACCCCTCCAGTGCATGTCCTAATAAGAAAACATAACCTAGACCTATGACTTCAACACGCGGACCTTTAGATGTCTATTATCTATTGTTTCGCTCTTGATATATAGGATTTGATGTGACTTTGAGATGTGAAGTTTTCATGTGCATGCATGTATAGATTAATTGCATGGGAGAGGCTTGGATGATTATTAGTCAGATATATCAAAAATCATAATACTCTCGGATAAATCTGTTGGTTATCTAGGACTCTCTCTTTAAGCTGTGGCTTACAATTGACATTGACAGGTGCACATCAACAATTTTTATTCCTGGGTTGCATGTTTCTTGAAGCTGATCTAATGCATATTTTGCTTTTGGGATAGAAAGATCTAGTGCTTAGAATAGGATGTCAATATAAAAGAAGTATGACCATAATTATAGATATTTTATATTGAAAGACTTTTCTCAGATTACCAATAAGGAAAAATAATCTTCCATGGATATTGTTGTGTGTGATGTCAGTAATGAATACAGTTATAAGAATGATTCCTTCTATCCAATGCAAATGTTGGCATGAGGAAGAGAGCAGAGCTTGTGGCTGTTGGGTACATTAAGTAGATGGCATTTTCCATTGAGACACCCTAGCCTTCTCCTGTTGAGTAAACCTAGTGGTGAAGTCATTTGGACTCCCTTTTGCAGATCACTATGCTAACATCTGTTTTTGACATCTAAACCATGTAAAGGCTAATCTCTATTACATTAAAGTACGATGACACTAATGGATTTAGTTTTGCAACTATAACAAAGTTTTCAAGATGGTCCATTCTGTAGTTTTTATTGAATCCTTCACAACCAGACATGCTTTGTAACAAGCAAACCACCATCTGGATGGTACTAGGGAGAAAAAAAACCCACTTGCATTCTTCAATTGCACTGTATGAGCCTCTGCCCCGATGGAAAATCAGTTATTCTTTTTGTTCAATGGCAATTCATAGTGGCCAAAATTTTCCATTGGACTTTTCCATGAGGTCTCAAGTACAGTTGCTTTAACATTTTTAGGAATAGAGGTAGAAGCCAAAGCAGCAGTGAATGATGTGTGAGAAGGTGAAGGACCTTGCTAGTACCAAAAAAAAAAAAAAACTTTGGCATAGAATGAGTGGTACAACTTGTAGGTTTTGTTTTTTATTCTATTTGCAGCAATAGGAAAGCTATTCTGGATCTTAAAATACCTGTCTAAGACCCATTACCTTCATCCTCCAATGTACATTTCAATTGCTTTTGGTCACTGTCAAAAATTGTCCACCATTAAGTCATCTTCATCATCTTAGCATAATGCCATTGAACTGTATATTATGAATATGATTAAGTACATCAGTGGTAATCTGCATGTTAGGGTTATTGGAAACTTGAACATTAGGAATCCTTTCAAATTTAATATATATATTTTTAAGACTTCTTTATAAAAGTGTTTAAAGGAGGTTTATTGCTTCATGCTTAGTATCTTCCAATTAGTGGACTCTGTTAAGCGCCTGTGTGTCACAAAACTTGAATTGTCACAGGGGGGCCTTTATAGTAAGGATCAACTTCATCCTTCTGATTTTATGTCGAGACTTGTGAAGTTCAAGAGGTCGGATGGTCATGATTAAATATATTTCAGAAAGTAATGATATTCAATGAAGTTTTGTGATTGGGAAGAAACTGGCCATTTCTAAGACAAAGTTCTGGAAATTTTGAACAAACTCAAACACCTAGTGGTTTTAACTTTTAACTTTTGATTTATCATATCTGTTGGAACCCATGGAACAGCTTAATCACGTGGTTAGTTATCTGAGTGTATAAAATAACAATAGAGAGAAGAATAAAGTGGGAAACTGTTCTTAATTGGAATCACTTTCAGTAGAAATCATGTGTTCATAGGTTATGTAGAATTTTTTCTTATAAAAGTGTGAATACACGCATGGTCAGACACGATTACAGGATTATCTTTTGTGCCTTAATCTTTTGAGATTTATCTATTGTGCCGTAATCTCATGTTGTGAAATCTTCGGTACTACATTACTCAAATTCTTTTGGTTGATTTTATTGAGAATAGCCAATGGCTATTTATAAGAGTACAACCAAATCTAATCACATTTATAATAAGAAACGTAATCAAACATTAACTAGAAACCTAATCATATAATGATTCTAGCATAATACCATATAAATCCAATATAATCTAATCTAATATTAATTGATCCTTTCCATACCAACCTCGTCTAAAATATTCTAAAATACATATCTATATGACTTGCAACAACAACATTCATGAACAGATTCATAGTGGAAGTGACACTAATCACATAATCTTTTCTTGTATGTCTCCTGTTTAGAGGGCTGTTAAAGTTAAGGCAAAAGACCTTATTAGAATGCGTCTTCAGATGAAAAGATCCTATGCACTGAAATCTCAACTTCAGAGTGTGGCTCGTCAAATTCAGGTGATCTCGCAATTTTCGTCACTCATTTACTTAATAAAACAGTAATGGTGAATTTTGAGTCATTGAAGTCCATTGAGAGATAAAATGAATCAGGCCTCCACTTTATCTCAAATGTTTTAATGTATAGAAAGACAAGTGTTCTCTCATTCTACACATTGGAAATAAACCCTTACCCTTACACTCTTCTTGTAATTCACTCGCAATCAGGGTTACATTTATGTGTAACTAGAACTCATATCCTGGTTAGTTAATGAATTGAATTGGCGTGTGCATATTCTCTTTCTGATGGTGCTAGAGGTGGAATTTCTGATATCTGTAGACACTGAAATCAACACAAGCAATTGCCAAGGCCATAAAAGGTGTTACCAAGGCAATGGGACCGATGACTAGGCAAATGAACTTGCCGGCACTGCAGAAGAGAATGCAAGATTTGGAGAAGCAAAATGAAAGGATGGAAATGGCATCAGAGGTGATGGGAGATGCCATTGATGACTCATTGGAAGGTGGTGGGGGAGAGGAAGAAACAGAGGAAGTTACAGAGGAACTTGTGAACCAGGTGCTTGATGAGATAGGAATCAAAGTCAATGAGCAGGTATTTTTATTTTTCCATTTTATCTCTATTCATGGTGATTATCATTGCATGATACTCTTCTCAGAGATTCTAGTCTGGTTGGCCCACAGTGGGTTGCACTTGTATGATGTTTGCCACCATGCCATGCATCGACATCCAGGTCTTGGTAGATGCTAAAAATATGGATGACCTGGTGCATAAGTCAGGTGGACCCACTCATTAGATGGGGACTCCAAATGGATGTTGAAGATGGACCACTGGGAGTTACCTTTACCATCCATTTTTTTCAATACATTTGTGACCACCTGGTGAGTGAACAGCCCTGATTCTTTCCCAGGGTACATATACAGAATGTCGCCAATTTAATGGGTGGCATGGGCACGTGTCAGCACTAGAAGAAATGTAGCATTTTGTGGATGGCCTAAATGTGGAAGTGTGGCTTTATAAATTACACTGAAGATTACGTAGTTTGATATTTAAGACTAAGGTCTATCAGTCTATGTGCAGCTTGCCGAGGCACCTTCATCTGCAGTGGCTGCACTGGCTGCAGCCAAAGGTTGTACAGCCCGAAACAGCTGTGAGTGAAGGTGGGATAGATGAAGACTTAAAGGCTAGGTTAGACAACATAAGATAGACACAGTTTTCTCATAACTTGAAAGATGGAGCGAACAGTTGTTTTAGTCCTGTGTAACTTAAGCCATATAATGTAAGTGATGCTGCATTCAGAAGCATGGTTTTCTTAATGGAGGCGTCTAATAAAATCATGTTTTGTACACTAAGAATGTCATTTCTGTAGTCCACACTACTTGTAGATAAATAGGGAATTGTTGAGACGATCTTGTTGGGAAAATTGCCACTCTAACCTGAGTACTATTTTGGAAAAATTCCGCCTTTGCTTCTAGCATTCTAGATGGATTGGTAATGCACTGCAATATTTCATGAACCTTTCAAGTTACTTTTCTTACTGATCTTGAATTTTGTTTTGGTAAGCGGAAGGAAACTTGTTTGCTGGAGTATCGTTTTGCAGGATTAGATCATTCACTCTTATGAGGAATTGTATGTTTTTACCAAACAGCTTTAGCTAGTTGGCTTTGACTGCTGGGATTTGACAACTTGAATCATATTTGTTTCTACCAAAATGGCTAAGATGATGATATTTGATTCATATATTTGTTTATTGAAAGTTTCTACCGACCCCAATTCACTGCGACAAGGCTAAGATGATGGTTATCATTCCTATATATATTTTTTCTATTGCATTTAATATCACTGCACGCTTCTGTTCAATATTTGAGAATCAGTGTCCAGGAATACTTCTTGGGTCATACTTTTTTTTACCATAAACCTGCCAATAATTCTGTTGATCAAACCTGTTGCTGAAAATGGTGGAAGCCACTTAATAATATATGACCCAGATGGGCCCTACTGTTGCAACAACACAGGAAAAGCAGAACAGCTGAATTTAATCGTTTGTTGAACTATCATGATGTTTCGCATAAATTGTGGGGCACTTTATGATAATCATGGCAATATTTATAATTTCGAAAAGAACAACATCGGAAACTGAAACAAATTCTATTTTGAATATCAACTACAGGGTAAATTGGAAACAAAACCACATACATGTGTGTCTCCCGGGCTCTTTAGAGTTTTTGTTGCAATTGGTCATTTCTCAATTGAAAATCTTTCTATGGACAGTAGAAAGATCCAGTATCCTGGATGGCTTTTCTTAATTGGAGTGTGTGAGCTGTTTGGTTAACCCAACACTTATTTTGATGGGTTATGCAAGGCAACATTTTATTGTAGGAAGATGGCACATCTAACTGAGACAAAAATAACATTTTATTATAATGATGATGATGATGATTGAGTGGCAAAATGGAGAAGATGCTGAAGAAGAGTAATGGTGAAATCTGGTTGCAGTCCAATTCCAAACAAGCAAAACAAATACTTGAACAACAGGAAACTTTCTCATATATGTACGCATTGCCAACCTATATGCATACGCTCACAAAATATAGCCTCCTCTTACTGACATGCATGTTCAATCAAACATGAGAGGCCCACGCTCGGGTTTAAGTACTACCTTCAGTTTTCTCCTTTTCTAGACAATGAAATGGAGCTTCTTAACGTTTTTGGTTTTAGGAAGGGGGTTCTATTTATGGATTTAGGTGGAGGGCTCCACTCCAATAAAATGTAGAGCTCTAGGATAGTTCCCCTAGACAGGGGTTTGATGAATAGAACAATTGAATTTGAAGGTTCTTTGATCTGTGGCATGTAGATAGATGATTAGAAATGGTTGAAGCAGTGCAGAGAGTAGGAAACAGAACATTTGCATTGAACCTTTTGTCTCCTTTCTTTTTTGGGGTGCCTGCATCCATGGTATTTCCATTGTCTGTGGAAGATGACCCAGACCTGCAAATTCCTGGATGGTTCAGGAGCACGAGTCTTTCACTGATTAACTTAAATTATTCGCTGCTTGGACTGTACACAACATGTGAATAGTTACGTTACAATTAATCTTTACGGAGTGATTAGGCAGAATTCAGTGATTTGTTTTTTCAGAAATGAATTGACTAGTTATGTCTAAGAGCAATCTAAGTAAAGAGTTAAATATGAGGCCGACATATCTCTGTCTGTGTGTGGAGTGGATTGCAACGATTTGGCTCATGTTCTACTCAAGACGGGTTGTCACAAAAACGAAAATCACTAAGCCTTTGCCCTCTTGTTCACACTTCAAATGGTTAAGTGATGCAGGCCTAGGGTTAGGGCTTGTGTAGCGGTGCCGAAGCACGTGTCCAATGACACTTCTAATCGTCTAGAAGACTTCAACACACACGAGGACGCACCTCTCAAAATAAAACCCAATTCTATTAATCAATCAAGTCTGAGAATCTCTTTTCTACAATACCATATATCTAGTAAAAGCAAACTTAATGTCTAAGCAAATCCTAAGCTATTAATAGAAACTTCTCTAAAAACATTGTAATTTAGAAATCTATTAATAAAAATAATATAATCCTAATCTAATTTGAAGAGGGATTGCCTGTAGGGCCTAGACTACATCATCCGCCCCCGGTTGAAAGAAAAGTTCGTGCTCAAACTCGAGACTGCTTCGGATTGTCTCGGTAAATGTGGTAACATGAAGGACTTCCTTTGTGACAGCTTTGCAGAAATTCCTCTGCGGCGGTTCTAGTTTTTTGGGATGAAGAGTAATTTGCTGTCCACTATGCATGAATGTATAGGTGTTGTCACGCATACCATGAGTTCCGTTTTTGTTATACATTTATGGACGGCCCAATAAGATATCACCATTATCATAGATAGCACATCATACCAGATTGTATCTTTGTAAGCCTCACCAATGGCAAAAGTTACTTTGCAAGTATATCAAATATGCGCTTGATCACCATTCATTAGTCACTTGACAAAATAAGGGTGGTTGTATTTGTAAACTTTCAACTGGAGGCAATCAACAAGAGTATGGGAGATGAGATTTTCGCAACTTCAACCATCAATAACAATTGGGTAATTTTGTTTATGAACTGTACCTACAGAATGGAAAATATTTTTCTCAACCATTTCTTTTCAACAAGGGGTGCAGCCTTGTCGATAACCATGAGAGCTTCACCATCTTTGTCTCCTTTATATTGTACTGCTTCTTCTGTTTCTTCATTTTCTGGAGGCTCATCCTGTGTGATTGGTTCATCATGGACTCTTTCCATTAGATTCACTCGTTTGGGACATTCAAAGTAGTAGTGTCCTTTTTCTTTGCAATGGAAACATGTGACCTTATTATGATCTTCAGGCTTGGGGATAATTTTTCCTGGTGAACCATTGGATTTAACATATTGGAAAGATGAATTCTTTTGAGAAGCCCATTTGGATTTTTATACTTGATGATTTGTAATTCCCTTAGCTTTGAGAGCATGTTAGATGAGCTCATCGACAATATCAAAATGTTGGAAGGCAAGGATATGTTGAATATTGATTCTCAACCCATTGAAAAATCTATCAATAACCACATCATCATCTTCATTCAAACCACAACGAGCTTGCAGAGTTAGAAATTCCTCAGAATAATCAACAACTGTCTTGGACCTTTGTTTCAAGTTTTGAAAGCTGGAACATAGATCTCTTGCATAGTTGACGGAGGAATTTTTGCTTCAAAATATTCTTCATTTCAGTCCATGTTTCAAAAGGGTCCATGTTCTGATTCCTCTATTTTCTTTCCAATTGAGCCCACTAAGTTACAGCATAATTACAGAATCTAGCAACAATAGTGTGACTTTATGGTGCTCAATCATTGGCTTGTGTGTAAAAATATTCTCCACACACACTAACCAACCCATGAATTCAGCGGGTTGCAATTTTCCATCATATTCGAGGATCACAAGTTTAATCCCTAAATCTCGATCAGGATTATTGACTAGTGAATCTCATAGATTCCGAATATTTGCACCATCATCACGGTTGTGATCACACGTTGATTATTTTTCAAATTTGTCACTCTAGTGTCCAATTGCTGAAGGGTGGTGTGTATGCCATCAATTTTTGTAGATAATTTTCTAATGGCACCAACCAAATCTTCAATTGAAGAAGATGAAGATTCGACTCAACTTGCTTCTTAGAAGGCTTTTTTTTAATGCAAAATTTAAATCTGACTGACCTGATGTGTAAATCGGTTCTCCACGAACACGTTAATGAAGATGGATCTGAAATCGGATGTAAGATGGCTTCAAAATTGAGAAAATAATTTCTGGCCATTGATTGAATGTTACTAATATCGGGATGATGTCAGCTGACTAGAATTGCAAACAAGTGGACTTCCTACTGCAAGTGGGTCGAAATGAAACTGTCTGGACCCAATAAGGACCTGAATTGAATTTGAGCCCAAAGGACTTGTCACGCACGTGTCCAAAGACACGTGTGACCTTTTCATTAAAACCAGAGAGAAAAGATGAAGGGGCTTTGTTGCTGCCTGTTGACGAGAAGAGGGGCTGGGAGGGAAGATGGTGACGATCGGGGACGAAGGAGCACAGCCAACGACAGGTGACGATGGTGCACGGCGAGATCGGCAGCAAACAATTAGGTATGGTGGTGCGATGTTGGCGGGTGTGGACAAGTCGACGTGATGGCATGATGCATGTGGTCGTATGACGACGGAGGCGAGCAGCAATGACAAGCGATTTTATGATGGTGCGGCAATGGGGCTAGGTACGCAATTGTCCTTGCTCCTCTTTTTTCTTCTCGTTTCTTCCCTCCTTTTTTTTATAAGAGCAGAGGATAGGTTTAGGGCCTCTGGTTTGTCGGGGAGAGGTTGTTCAGGTTTCGAGATGGTGGTGGAGTTAAGAGGGGCAGACGGTGGCAGGGTTTTGGTCTAATTGATGATTAGGGCTAATATTGGGTTTTGTGATAGTTTGGGTTTTCGTTGGTATTAGGCACGGCAGGAAGATGGGTGTGGCCAAAGGGAAGTTGGAGATGTGGCTCAGTGACTAGGGTTTCTGTTTGGGTAGTGGTATCAATGGCTTGGAGTCTGGGGTTTTAATGGTGAGTGGGGGCCAGGGGTTTGATTGAGGGGATCGTGGGTTTCGTTGGAGAAAAGATGGCAGATGGTGGGGGTGTGGGGATGATAGTAACAAGCCGAGATCGAGGGAATCTTCTGCTAAGATATCAAACTGATGCAGGCCCTAGGGTTGGGGCTTGCTTAGGGGTGCCGAAGTACGTGTTCAAAGACACTTCGAATCGTCAAAAAAACTTCAACATACATGCAGACGCACCTCTTATGATAAAACCCAATTTTATTAATCAATCAAGTCTGAGAATCTCTTCTCTACAATGCTATATATATAGTAAAAGCAAACTTAATGCATAAGCAAACCCTAAGCTATTAATAGAAACTTCCCTAATAACAATGTAATTATAAATCTACTAATAAAAATAATATAATCTTAATCTAATTTAAAGAGGGACTGCTTGTGGGGCCTAGATTGCATCATTAAGGATGCTCTCTCCATAAACTTTGGTCATGAATCATTTAAAACTCAAAAGAACTTTTACAACCCCTCAAGAACCACATTTGTATGCATGCAATCAGAGGTGAGAATGGAAGATCCGCATGTGGATTAGGTATAGTGTTGTGTGTGTGTGTGCAAAAGCGTGAGCAAAACCACGATTGACTATCAATCACATAAGAAGACACAGAGATTTACATGGTTCGACAAACTTACTTACGTCTACGAGAAACTAGTTTCCTCCATTTAGCCCAACATGGTGGGTCAAACTCCTAGCACTACAGGGGAGAGATAATATCTGCTTTCTTGGCCAGTTGGCCCTCAAGATAGGCTCGGTACAATCACCAAAACAACCATGACCCTAAACCTAGTCATTGGGCAACCCAATAAACCAATTTAGTCAAACTAGTATACAAGACATAAACACAACATGGAGGACCTCAAATTTTAAGCAATTTAGAAGATGGACTTTGGGCTTTTTCCTCTTTTTTAATGATATAGACTCTTAACTTTTCCCCAAAAAAAAAAAAAAAAAAAAAATATCTGCGGGATCAATGACTATCTAAAATGAGTGCTAATTCATGGAAAAGGAAGGGGATAATATAGTGCAGGGTAAAGGTTTGTTTCCAGGATCATGGATGAGATCCACACAGGAACACCGAAGTACTGCAAATTTGCCATTGGCAAGGATCACTTTTACAGTTATCTCTATGCTGGTGTTCTATGACATTATATGCCAGTTAATTGTCTAGATAATGAGAGACCCACACTGGCTAGGTGGTGATCCAATTGTAGGTCTTTATGCATGCAGTCGTTACAGAATCCCAATAGGATAAGAATACCAGACACACAACACAACGGCAAGCATATATATCCCCGGCAGAAATATCACTTTGCATGCTAACCACAGGCTAAAGACCAGTAAACTAAGAACCACCAAACTGATCTTGAAGACCAGAATATCAAGAACATAGTCTACTTGCACCTGCACATCGCTAAAGTCTGATATGCAGAAGTCCCTTGGCTCTACATCAACTGGTCAGGGACATGGTGGTGTGTCAGTAGAGTGTGGCTTGAATCCCGATGCAGTAAAAGAGAACAAAAACAAACAGGCCTCTAATCCAAGCCATCATTTAAGGTTGATTTTGGCAATGATAGGTTTGCAAATGCTCTCAAGCTCTTGCTTCTTGTGAAGGAACTTGTCAGCGTCAGCAACGTCGCTCTTGTCCAGCCATCGGCTCATAGTTTGAAAGGCTTTCTCAATCTTCTTCTTGTCCATAGTGGACAGCTTTGACCCAAACCTCTGATCGTTGGTAGTCTTCCTCATGTCATAGGCATAATCCTCTAATGCATTCCTCGCCAGAGCCTTCCTCTTGAACTCCTTATCCGCTAACCCGGACTTCTCTGCATCCCGCAGCATCCTTTCAACTTCTGTTTTGCTTAGACTATACTTACCATTGCTGATTGTGATCTTTTCCTTCTGTCCTGTCTTCATCAATTCCGTAGACACAGTCAAGATACCATTGACGTCGATTTCGAAGCATTCAGTGATGGGAATAGTACCTTTTGGGGCAGGTGGGATGCCGCAGAATGCGAATTCACCTAATAGCTGGTTTTCTTCTGCTTTCTCCCTTTCGCCCTGGTAGACCTTGATCTGAACACTTGTCTGGTCATCGTAAACTGTATGGTAATTTTTCTCCATTTGGTTGGAATGGGTGTGTTCCTTGGAATCACAACGCTCATCAAATCTCCATGGATATATACCCCAAGTGAAAGAGGGGTGACATCCAACATCACCAAGCCCTTCACCATGGTATTGCCCATACCACTTAATTTGGCAGCCTGGATCGCAGCACCATAGGCTACAGCCTCCTCAGGGTTGATACTTTTGCAAAGCTCCTTTCTGTGGAAGAAGCCTTGGAGTAGAGTTTGGACTCTAGGAATCCTAGTAGACCCTCCAACTAGGACAATGTCATGGATGGAGCTCTTCTCCACCGTGGCATCCAACAAACAATTATCAACAAGTTCCAAGCATTTCTCAAAGAGGTCCATGTGCAGCTCCTCAAACAGGGCACGAGTGACGGTAGAGTAGAAGTCGATACCACCATACAAGCAATCAACTTCAATAGTGGTTTGGACCATGGATGATAGGGTCCTTTTTCCACTCTCTCACACGCTGTCCTTAACCTTCGGATTGCTCTAGGGTTTTTACTGATGTCTTTCTTGTGCTTCCTCTTAAATTCACACACGAAGTGATTGACCATGCGAATGCCACAGTCCTCTCCACCAAGGTGGGTGTCTCCTGCAGTAGCCTTCACCTCCAATCTACCTTCATTGACAGTGAGAAGGGAAATACCGAAGGTCCCACCTCCAAGGTCAAAGATGAGAATGTTCTTCTCACTACAGCCAGGGTCCTTCTCTAGACAGTAGGCAATGGCAGCTGCAGCAGGCTCGCTAATGATACTCAAGACATTAAGTCCAGCGCTAAACCCAGCATCCTTGGTAGATTGGCGCCGCAAGTCATTGAAACAAGCAGGGACAGTGACCACCGCATTCTTAATGTTAGTGCCAAGGTAGTCCTCAGCAATGTCGCGCATCTTGGCAAGGACCTGGAAGAGATCTCCTCTGTGGAAAATTTTTTTTCCTTGTCCTTGTATTCAATGATTATCATTGGTTTATTGTCTGCACCTGCAATGACCTTGAAGGGCCATAACTCTCTATCACTTTGGACAGAGGCATCATCAAATCTCCTGCCTATCAAACACTTCACATCTGAAACTAGGGACATGAACTTCTAAATACTGAAGACACATTGCCAAAAAGATTTAGACTAAAACATTGCAAATTACTTGAGGCCAGATTTTGGTTAACATTAAACAAAACAACACCATATAATTGACCTATTCAACGAGGAAATTCACCAGAACTAATAATAATAATAATAATCATAATGACCCAATGTGGAAGGAATATCTGCCAAAGAACTGAGCGTGTCTGTTGTTTAGCAACTACATTAACCTTAAATGGAAATAATAAAGAATGGGCAAGAGAGGCATCACATCAGTAAAATGTCTTATATGGTCTATACATGTTCCAGCCATCAAAAATCAGAAATCAGGATCAAATTTTATCGGAAAGATTCCTGAAAGGAATAACCAATCGAAGATGAAGCAAGTGATTAGGATCATTAGTCCTATGGCAACACAAAGCCAGCACCCTCACTTACGTCTTACATAATGGAAATGCCTCACAGGCCTTCCAAAAAATACTTACAGAGAATTCACCTCTGTCAAATGATTTAAATCATCAAAGGAGTGAAATTCAATCATATGATTGAGCAATTGCAACTTTTGTGTTAGTGCCATTCAACTGGTCAAATGGCTAAGATAATTCCATCAGTTTCTTTTTTTATTACTTTTATCAAAAGCTATTGATCTTTTCTGTAAATGTTATGTATATTTTTTAAATGGATAAGATGCCAGTGTTGAGAGGAAGATTTAGTGAATATTACATATTAGGTATGCTGTGGCTGATAGCTCTGTTTCAGATATGTTTGGATACATCAGGATATTAATGTGAGAATATCTCAAGGTTGTTGTTAGTATGACCGGGTTAGAATGAGAGGAAAATCTCACAAAGACTATTATTGAGTTAGATTAATATTGTGATTTGATTAAGTTTCCTCATTCATAACACTCATATATTCCCTATAATGCTTGGTATTGACATTAGGAGTACAATCAATCCTGCATCCACACTATAGCATGCATTGTGGTTTCTTATTTCGAGGTACAAAAAACTTTGACTTCCAGTCTATTAGAGAGCATGTTATTCGTGAATTACATTCAGGAGGTTGTAGTGGTCACTTGGGATGTGACAAGACACTTGCTCTTGTGGATGATCATTATTATTGGCCACGCATGAAGCTGAATGTTATCAACATTTGTGAAAGATGTCGCACTTGTCAGTTGTACAAGGGTAACAAAAAAAATACAGGGTATATATCAGCGATTATTAATTCCTACTATTCCTTGGGAAGATATCAGTATGAATTTTGTATTAGGTTTGCCCAAGACTGCCCTCAAAGTGGATTCAATTTTCGTTGTTGTAGATCACTTCTAAAAAATGGGTCATTTTATTCCTTCCAATACAACAGCTAATGCTTATGAAGTAGCTCAATTGTTCTTTAAGGAAATTGTTTGTCTTTATAGACTTTTGAAGACAATCATTTCAGATCATGACACAAATTCACGAGTCACTTTTGGAAGACTTTGCGGATGATAGAAAAGCCAAAATTCCATTGTTCTACTGCTTATCATCCTCAGACTAATGGACTGACCAAAGTTGTCAATCGTAGTTTTGGTCAATTATTAAGGTGTCTTGTTCGAGACAATACTTCTACTTGGGATCAAGATCTAACTATAGCTGTGCTTGCTTATAATAATTCAGTCAACCGCTCCACAAGCATCTCTCCATTAGAAACAGTCACAGGTGTTCGTCCGCACTTACCTATAGATCTTGTTCTATTACCTCTTAAAGCGTGCCCAAGTACTGAAGCAGATAACTTCATTAAACACATATAGCAAATAAATGATGACATTAGATGCCATATCACTGCTAGCGACAAAAACTTCAAAGTAGATGCGGACAAGCGTCGCAGTTTCCTTGAGTTTTCTAAAGCTAACATAATTATGGTTTGTATCTATCTAGAAAGGTTACCACCTAGAGCAAATAAGAAACTACATCCCTGGAATGCTGAACCTTTCTAAGTTTTGAAAAAGCTTAGTTCTAATGCCTACATGTTGGAATTAACACCAGATCTTGGCATCAGTCTAATGTTCAATATTGCAGACCTCACACTCTACCATGGGCATGACAATGATGGAGAGTCTGAAGAACATGCGATTGTTTTACTAGCTCCTTTTCTAGCTAAAGATAAAATTGTTGATGTTTTCGATGATCAGCTTGTTTCTACACATCAAGCAGGATATCAAAAAGTTTTTGTTCGATGGCAAAATCATTCCATCTTCGATGTTACTTGGATTACTACATCTGACTTTTAGTTCCTGAATCTAGGTTTTTATAAACATTATTAAGCTATTAACTCATTAGAGTCGAGTTTTTTCAAGATAAGGAGAGTTGATACAGTATGGACTTCGCCGAAGAAGACAACTAGGCCAAAGCATTGACCCATGGGTCAACCCGGTCCATTGGGTTCAGTCATAGGCCCAACTGGCTGAGAGCTACTATGACACCTTCTATAATTATCCTACTACTATTATTATTTCTTACTTAATAGGATTATGAAGTTCTTGGTTTTAATTAGTAAGTCTTATTTGCCAAGAATTAGATTTGTTACTCTATAAATAAGAGACTTCAATGTGGTTGATTATGCTTTGATCATCATCATCATTATCAAAGCCTTATCCCAACCATGTTGAGGTTGGCTACATGAATTCTGTTTGTCAATTCCGTTCTATTTTGAACCAAATTTTTAGATAAGTTAAACGTCTTCAAATTTGATTCAATGACCTCCATTAATATTTTTTTTAGCCTACCTCTACCTCTTGATAGGCCATTCACCTGTATAGCCAAACTTTTTCATACCGTTGCCATTACCAGCCTACGCTCAACATGCCTAAACTATTTTAAACGGATTTTTCTAATCTTATCCCTTATTGGTGTTACCCCTAAATGCTCTCGAAAGTGCTCATTTCTAATTTTTTCTTTCCTAATTTTACTACACATCCATCAAAGCATTCTCATTTCTGGCACATCTATCTTATGTAAATGCGTCTTCTTAATTGGCCAACATTCTGCTCCATATGTTATAACTGGTCTAACCACTGTTCTGTAAAATTTGCCCTTTAATTTTGTTAGCATTCGTCAGTCATAAGCACTCCAAAAGCTAGTCTCCATTTTAGTCATCCTGCTTTTATCTTATGCTTAACTTCTTCATCAATTTGCCAATCCTTATTAATCACCGAGCTCAGATACCAAAAAGAATCTCTACATGGTATCTCATAGGTTTTAATTTTGACAGTGGTTTCAACACTTTGTATATGTCTACTGAAGTTCCAATCCATATATTCTGTCTTTGTACGACTTATTTAAAGCCTCTAGATTCTAATGACCCCCGCCATCTCTCAAGTTTTGCATTTACACTATCTCTTGATTTATCCACCAATATTATATCATCTGCAAACAACATGCACCATGATACTTCTTCTTAAATATGCATAGTTAACTCATCCATAATTAATGCAAAGAGATAAGGGCTTAAGGTTGATCCTTGATGGAAACCTATAGTCATAGGGAATCCACTTGTTTCTTCACATGTGGTTCTCACATTTGTTAATGCTCCTTTATATATATCTTTAAAATTTTCAATATAACCTATGGGAACATTCTTTTTTTACAAAACACATTAAATTAAATCCCTCGGTACCCTATCATAGGCTTTTTCTAAATTGATAAAGATCATATGTAGATTTTTCTTCTTTGCTTGATATTTTTCCATTAATTGTCTAAGTGAAAAGATAGCTTCCATAGTTGACTTCCCTGGCATAAAACCATATTAATTTTCAGCGATCTTGGTCTTTCGTCTAAGTTTTTGCTCAATTATTCTCTTCTATAATTTCATAGTATGACTTATAAGTTAAATCACTTGATAGTTGATACAATTTTGTATATCTCCCTTATTCATATATATAGAAACTACAATGCTTCTTCTCCATTCTTTCGGTATTTTCTTTGTTACATGTATCTTATTGAATAGTCTACATAACCAACTCACCTCATCCTCTCCTAAGTATTTCTATACCTCTATTGGAATATCATCTATGCCTGTGGCTTTTCCTATCTTTATTTGCTTCAATACTTCCCTCACTTCTATCTCTTTAATTCTATGGAGAAAAGTATGCTCTAATGATGAAGTATCCTCCCCAGTTCTTATATCCCCATATGTTCTTCATTTAAAAGTTTGCTAAAATATTCATTTCACCTTTCTTTAATATCGTTGTCCTTCACCAGAACATTTTCCTCACCATCCTTGATACATTTGATATGATCTAAGTCCCTACTTTTTTTTTCTCTTTTTTTGCGAGCTCAAAAATATCATTCTCTTATTCTTTTGTTCCTAATCTATTATAAAGGTCATCATATGCTTTGAACTTTACACTACTTACTACTTTCTTAATTTTTTTCTTTACCTTCTTATATAGCTCAAAGTTTTTTTATACTTTTAGTCATTTGCCAAACTTGTAGCAATATCTTTTCTCTCGAATAACTTCCTGAACTTCCACACTCTATCACCATGTTTCTTTATTAACATGTTTCTTTCCTTTTTATTCTCCAAGTACCTCATTTGCAACCTTCTTAATGCAATTTGCAATTTGATTCCACATTACTGTAGTTTCCCCTTTAAGATTCCATTCTCCCTTCTCAATCATTTTGCCCTTAAATATATTTACTCTTTTCTCCTTCAAATCTCTCTACCTTGTTTTATGGCCCATTTTGTTTACTCTCACTCTCTTTCTATTTCTAATGCAATTATTTAAAACTCCAAGCCTTTGTTGCATGGTCAAACTCTCTCCTAAGATAACCTTGCAATCTTTACAAGCCAATCGGTCTTGTTTTCTAACTAGTAAAAAGTCTATTTGACTCCTAATACTCCCACTTTTATAGGTAATTAAATGCTCATCTCTCTTTTAAATTAAGTATTTGCTACTACAATATCAAAAGCCACTGCAAAGTTCAATATAGTGTTTCTGAATTCATTCTTTTCTCCAAGTCCTTACCCTCTATTCACTCTCTTATATTCTCTATTACCTCTTCCTGTATGTCCCTTTAAATTCCCTCCAAAGAAAATCTTATCACTATTTGGGATTTCTCCCATTAAATCATCCATTTCCTTTCAAAATTGTCTTTTCACACTTTTTTCTGGTCTTACTTGGAGAATGTATGTACTGATGATATGGATTATGTCTTTCTCTAGTACTAGTTTAATTACTATAATTCTATCACCAAACCTTTTTACCTCCCCAATTTTTTCTTTCAAATCCTTATCTACAACTATACCAACTCTATTTCTCATATTACTTTTTCCTGCATAGAAAAGTTTATACCCATCTATGAGTTTCTTATCTTTATTCTCTTTCCACCTTATCTCATGTATACAAGTCACACTAATTCTTCTTCTTTTCATTACCTCAATTAACTCCATGCTTTTGCCTGTCAAAGTTCCTATATTTCAAGTAGCAAGTCTAATTTTCCTATTCCTCATCTTCTTCTCATGGACTAACTTCTTTAACTGCACTAGACCAGAGTCACGCGATAGCCTTTGCACACTTTTCACTGCAGTCGAGCGACGGTGCAATGTGTTGCTTAAAGCGGGGAACACCCTAGCCTTATCGCGAAATATTATTATTTTAGAATTAATGTTTAGGTTGTGACAAAGTTTTATGCTGACTGTCAACCTACCTAATGCAATTCTCCTCCTTTGCCCAGGCTTGGGACCGGCTGCAAAAGCTGGTGTTAAACTGGCAGAGTTGGTTGATTATGCTTTAATAATTAATAATATTCATATTGAGTTTTCTCTTTAGTTATGGTTTGTTTCTTGATTATATTTGTGTCTTAGGATAGGAATCCATCTTAGATTCAATCAATCATTTGGGAGATTGGTTTATTTTATTGATTGTGGATTCGTAGCTGCGCTAATTGCTCTCAAACATCACGTGCCACATCAGAGCTCTCACGGGCGCCATTTGGCATCACAGCCGATGCTAGAGACTTGAGAGGCTCTTTGACATGAGTTTCTTCTCACTCCAAGAGTTGGACGATAAAAAATCTTAATATCAGAAATTTAGTATCATAATCCTTATTCTCTGTATCTCGCACTTCATATATCATTCAATTTAATTTTCCAAGAAGATCTAGTTTCTTCTTACAAAATACAAGTTAATAAATCCTTAGATTTAGTAATTATCCTTCTTTAGATAGTTTTAAGGGGTCTTAACTAATTCTTAATTTTAGTAATTTGCCAGCATAGCATCTCCATACTTTATCTATACCCTTCCATAAGTTTTCCATACATCATGTAGACAATTCCCATTTTAAACGAAAGGCTTTACTCTCTCCCTCTTATCTCTTAAAATTAAATCTGTGTGAATAAAATCAATATCTATCGTGCAACATTATTTGAGGGGCCCCAATTCAATTCACTTCAATCCGAACAATATTCAGAGTCCTCCATGGTTGGAGTAATTTCTATGGCAGGGCTTTTAATCCTTATCAGAATATACCCCATCTATCTAAGCCTCAAGATGAAGGAGCATTGTCATGTATTTTACAGTGGTCTGTGCTAAAAAGACCTTCTTTAATCCAATTATATGAAAGAAACACTACTGTGAACTAGGTGGTTTGAAGGGAGGGGAGTAGAAAATTCCATTAATCTTCATTGTTCTTTTACATTTTGATTAAATCTCATATAAAAATAAAAATAGTGAAGAAGAAATGATCAAAGAAGAAGAAGAAAACTGAGGAATACTGAGTTGTAAGACGAATCCTTGACTTCGGATTTTTTTTCCCGTTACAAAAAATAGCATATATTTATGTTGATTGCTTTGACTGAATGATTTGGAAGAACCTTTTGTTAATTTTTTTTTCTTTTATTTTCTCCACTATACAACTCAAGAGTTTTCCTTCTATATGCAAATGCAAGTTTAAGGATTAGCTATGGATGATACCTTTATCATGAATAAGGCTGTTACTGTGGTCCAAGGAGACCAAGCTCTCTCTTTTCCTCTTCTCATGACATTTTTTTTATTTACATTTAAGGTTGGTAAAATCACTTGGTTCTAAATTTTTTATTTTATTTTCATTTTTATTTCTTCATTCATGCTAAAATAGAGAGATGGGTCCCACGACATTAACGAGTTGCCATCATGGGGACATTGTTCCTAAAAGGGAGAAAATATGGTTTGCATGTTGTGTATGTTTCTGGTTGTTTGTCATTGAGTAGGCTGCCCTATCGTTGGTTATTAACCATGTTCCCAATTGGTTGATGCTTGATGCTTTTGTCATGATATTATTCATTGACGAATGCTTCAATTATGTTATTTATTTGTTCAAGGGGTTTCGTGTTTGGATTTGATCGTGGACTCCATGAAACTGAGATTTCTTCCTTCAAGGTTAGTGTTAGTGAAATTAGACATTGAATTTTATTTTTTTACGAAGTCCAACTTGAAATGTGCATTTGATTATTAATATCTCTGCAGCCTACAATGAATGAAGTTAGGAAAAACCCAATCTCTCTGTCTCTCTCTCTTGTTTCTAGAATTTATATTTGTAAAGTACACAGGTATTATTATCTCCCCATTCTCTCTCTCTTTTGTTTCTAGAATTTATATTTGTAAAGTACACAGGTTTTATTATCTCCCCATTTCATGTTCCTAACTTTATCTCACTCTCATTTAAAACTGAGAAATTTGAGATGGATCTTTCACAAATTGAATAATGGGTTAAAATAATATATGGGTTTGGATTACTCCTTTTTCCAAATACAATTTCTTGTATTTTCTTTTATTTTTATGTGGGTTTATTTCAGATGTATGGATGTATTTGCATGATCATATGCTATATTTTAATTCATCAAATATAAGAGAGTTTCGAATATTTTCCCTGATGGCAACTATAATAATTTATCCAAAGTAATAAGACCACTAAACCTTTAATCTTTGGCTTGAGAGATACAGATTTCTTAATATACATATTTATTATATTTCAAGTAAGAACTTAAAATTTAATTTAACCTTTAGCGAATAATTTTATTTTTCATTGAGATTTTTAATTAACTTTAAGCTAAATTTAAGACATAAATTATCACCTTTTATTTTATAGTTTATTTAACATTTCATTTATATTTCTTTTAAAGAAAAAAATTCGTTGATAAGCTTTGTTACTAATTTATTTTTTAATCAATAATATTTTAAAATTATAAATTTGAATGTGTTTTTTTTATCCCAGGCTTAGTACAGTCCTTTATTGCAAGTCTTTTTCATACAAATAGTTTTTTTATATATTGATCAAGAAACTCATCTAGCAAAATCATCCGAGAATCAAAAGAATGAAGGTACGACATCACCTTGTAAGGATTTTTGTGTTGGCAAATTCATGAGTTGGATAAAACTTAAGTCCATTTGTGTTGCATTTTACATATCTTTGAGTATGGATAATGGTTTGAGTCGCCGGATGCACTGAAGTGAAGAAATAAAAGAAAAAGTGACAAATTGAAGTGGTTTTCTACGGATAACATGGATTAAAAAGGTCATATCTCACAAACCGAGCGTCGAATATGGGTATGCAACTATCATTGGAAAGCTCGTTTCGAGTAAATATCCGTAGAGCCCAAGATTGCCTCAATCGGAGCTAAAACAAGAAAGTTATGACTTCCGGAAGTTTATAAAAAATGTACTGAATTTTCACTCGAGTAGAATGGTAATCCGAATGATTGGACAAGTGTAGAAAGTTCTCCGTCTTACGATTTTTCAGTCCGATTTGAAGGGAAACTTGCTTGTTTCATGCTAACTCTTTTCATGATTAAAATATACTTTTGAGGCACGAATTAGTGGCTATAAAAAGAAGTTTTCTCTCAACTCTAAGACAGAGATCTCATTGTTCTAAGTGGAGAATATATTTTGGAGATCTTTTCTTCTAGAGTTTTTTTGAGAGTTGAAGGGTTGAAGTTCTACTATAGAGATTCTTGTCCTCTACTTCTTTGAGTGTAGAAGATTTCTTTAGAGAGTTAAGTGCTATATCTAAAAGGCGTCTTGGTGCTTGGATCTATCACAGAGAACGGCAGGGGGTCGGTGCAATAGGGAGCTATGCAAGGGAATCACAAAATCTTTAAGTTAAGGGGTATCTGGATAAGGGTTGTAAGTATTCTCTTATAACTATAGTATGATTTATAGTGCTTGATTCTTGGCCTTAGTTTTTCCCACGTTGGGTTTCTACGTAAAAATTGTGTCTTTTTGTGGTGAGTGCTTTTGTTTGATTTATTTCCGCTGCGTAGATGATTGCTTGCACACAAAATATTGAGATTAACATTAATCCATTATAGAGGATCCTCCCAAAAAATCTTCACACCTAAAGAATGTTAGGTCAACAACTAATGGAGTCCTGAAATCACGAATCAAATGCAAGACCATAGAGAAGATTAAAAAAAAAAAAAAACTTACAAACACAGGGTTGATAGAGTTCAAGGAGACCTGATTCCTTGCAGCTTTTCCAATGAGATGTTCGTTTTCCGTGAATACTGCATATGAAAGTATCGTACGATTACATTGATCATTTGTTATTATCTCAACCCGTTGATGGTTAGAAAGCCAAACACCACCGCATGAGTATGTGGTACTAAGATCAATGCCGATTGCCTGACCTTCGCCTTCTCCTTCCATCTAGTACTTGGATCAGACTATAGATCTAAAATCACAAAGAGTAGATTAGGAGAAGTAAAGAGATATATAAAAAAAAAAAAACCCCATAAGCTAGAGTTTCTATTCTATAACTTTGTTATAAACTTGTAGTCAAACAGTAGATTAGAAGAATGAAAGAGACCTAAAAAAAAAAAACGGCCATTACAGAGGAACATAAATTAGAGTTTCAATTTCGCATCTCTTTTATAACTTTGTTCTAAACTCTTGGTCAAACTTCTTTGTACAAGAAGTTTTATGGAGGTATATATATATACTAGCGCTTCAGAGCCCACGCCCAACATGGGGCATGAAAAAATGATAATTAAGTCTTATTAAAAATTATTAATATTTTAAATAAAATGTTAATAAACATTATCACATAAATCATACCAAAAACATAGTGGACCAATCCCTAATGTGTTTTGGTTTTGCTGGCACAGGGGTTAGTCAAAGTGGGACCCACCACTTTATAAAAAAAATTATGTAAAACAATAACAACAACAACAACAACAACAACAACAACAACAATAATAATAATAATAATAAAGTATAAAATATTCTTATGATGGTTAGGGTATCTAATTTAAAGATTTTATCCACCCCTGATAATAAAAATTGCATGAAAACTAATGGCGTCGACATACATAATATTTTAGTGACCATTATTTAAAAGTGGGCCCCATGATTTATGGTTAATGTTTCCATATGGAAAATGCACAATCCATCACAAGTGATGGTTGTCATGTGATCATGGCCCACCATCATATGCAAACTAACTAATTACATTGATTTAGAGGACTCTTTGCGGAATAAAAGTGGAGTTTGATAAGAATCTTGATTAGTTTAGATCAATGTAATCACATATGATAACCATGCAAAACTAAGCACAGATCTAAAAGAAATAAAAAAAAAAACTTTTAGATCTATGTAATCACATATGATAAGCATGAAAAATCAAAAAATTATGTTTGATCTATTAAAAAAAACTGGGTTATTCACTTAAAAAACAATAAAAAAAACTAACTAAAGTGCATTAAAAAAAACAAAAAAAAATCTATGATGAGAAACCCCATTAAGGAAAGAAAGACATGCGATATGGAAGATGGGGGGAGCACTTAATACGTCGAGAGACCATCCATCTAAGAGACATGGTGAGAAGAATTTAGATGGCCTTGCCTACGGGCTTATATATGTGTTGGTTTACTTATAAATAAGGTGAGAAAGAATCAACTTGTCCTGCTTATATGATATGGCATTACAAGTTGTATAACAAACCGAGTCATTTTACTTTTTTGGGAACTACTACAAATGACAAGTTGAGATTTTTATTTTGAGGAACTTTTAATGGGCAAGAAGTAATGGGGCAAACAAAACACGTCAAGGGAAGGACATTTACCTTCCATTATGTGTTTATCGGCAATGAGAGAGATTTTAGGGGCTCCATGTGTCACTCTCGCAAGAACAAAGGTTTTTTTAATTTGCACATTTAGCTGAACTTTTGTAATTTGAGCTGTACATCTAATTAAAGTCGTGTTTACCTATAAAATGGAAATATTTTAATGGATGAGAATTCTTTTAGGGAGAAGATTTGTATAATATTTAGGACTTAAATGGTGATAGAAGAGGAAACTGTCTTTCAAGACTAAATTTCAGGGAAAGAGATTAGGTTGATTAGTAATAAGAGGGATTTTAGGGGAATATTAGATTTTAGGGGATTAGATATATATATAGGCATTGTTCATCCTCCATCATTGTTTTATACAAGAAGACAACTCTGTTTCCTTGTGGAGTACATTAAGGCCTCAAACTACTAGGAGGGTGTCACAACCTGAGCTCAGAAATCGGGGGTTAGCGAAAAGCCAAATCAGTAACACACGTACTCCCGTGCACGTGCATCCAAACCCAGTCTAAATATACGCATACAAGGGATCTAACACGTGCGAAGCAAGCGAATGCGGAAGCTGTAGATATCATAGCAAGCAAAACAAAAGAGAACGTGTGGAAAACCAAAATGCGATATAAGAAAAGATGAAGATAACATACACAACTATAAAACCAATTAAGGGTCTGAGTACACCAAAATGCACCAAAATAATGATATGCAAAATAATACAAGAGTGACAAAGTCCGAAGTACAAAAGACTAGATCTCTAAAAACCAAAACAAATAGACCACTAATGATATGCATGTACGCACTCGGCAGAAGTGATCAAGCCCACTCCGCCAGGCCGGAGGGAGCCAGCCTCTACTAAGTCCTTCCCTGCAGCCTCCTCGACCGCCGGGGAGCCGGACACGGGATCTGTGCCTGCAACACCACAAATAACACCATGAATACAACAATCCAGCAAATATAAGTAACAGGGACGTAACACTCATGATCTCAAATTGAATAATGACAGAAGATTAAATACAAAGTTTCATATTAGGATGCTAAGCAAATCGTGCATAGAAGTAAAGCGTGATTAATGAGTCAAAGCATAGAATTACTGAACTAGGTGATTACTACATTAACCATATTCTCTCACATAGAGAGCAGACAAATCAAACAGATGAGAACACCACTGACCTGGCCAAAGGTACAAGTGGGTCTCGGTCTCCTGGGTTCCGGGGTCCCAAGACAGAATACACTGCAGCGATATAAAGCACAGAGAACCAAGCCAGAGTTAACCCCGTCGGGTATCCTAGGGCTGAGGTTGAGTAGAGCCAGACTGATACCAGTTAACTAAATCAAAAGGAAAATAGGAGATTATTCACTTTGGACTCACGGACGACACTAGCCTGATCTTATCCGTTCGTTTTAATCTCTGGGCAGAGCCACCAGGGAATACCCACTGAATCGAAGATATACAGAGCATAGCGGAAAATAAGACAAAGCACAGCATAGATCAAAGCATAGTACAGAGCAAAGAATAAAACAATATACAGAACGAAAGCAAACGAACCTCGTAATGCATAGATATAGATCAGCAGAACAGAGGGAAAAACTGTAAACAATATGCAGTGCATCTCTGATTAACACGGAATCAATGTTAATTACAAGCCAACTCTAATCTACTTGCTCACTGTTACGAACCGTGCATGTTGGTATAGTTTTAAGTTATTCGATGCATCGTTGCCATCAAAGTGTTGCAATGTAATCCTCATGTGTCACGACCCGAGCCCAGGAATCGGGGGTTAGCGAAAAGCTAAACCGGTGACACACGTACTCCCGTGCACGTGCATCCAAACCCAGTTCAGATGCACGCACACAAGGGATCTCACACGTGCGAACTAAGCGTACGCGGAAGCTGTACATATCATAGCAAGCAACAACAGAAAATAGCGGAAGCCAAAAACAAATGCGAAACGGAAAAGATAAAATAATTACAACTGGAAAACCAAATACAAGTCTGAGTACACGACAAAATAAGGATGTACAAATATACAGAGTACAAAGTCCAAAGTCCAATTACAAATCCCCAAAAACCCAAAACTCAAAATAAAAGCCACTGGTATGTATGCACGCACTCGGCAGAGGTGATCAGGCCCACTCTGCCAGACCGGAGGGTGCCTCTACACTCGGCCCTGCAGCCTCCTCGACCGCCGGGGAGCGGGGCAAGGTAGCTGAGCCTGCAACACCACAGACAACACAAATGAATACAACGATCCAGCAAATACAAGTAACAGGGGTGTAACACTCATAGTATCAAAGTGAATATAATAATGACAGAAGATTAAATACAGAGTTCCATATTAGGAAACTAAGCCAATCGTGCATAGAAGTAAAACATGATATGTGAATCAAAACATAGAATACTGAACTAGTTGGCTACTACGTTAACCATGTTCTCTCAAATAGAGAGCAGAGCAGAGCAGATGAGAACACCACTGTCCAGGCCAAAGGTACAAGTGGGTCTCGGTTTCCTGGGTTCCGGGGTCCCAAGACAAAGCGACACTGCAGTTATACAGAGATACATAGATCTAAGCCAGAGGTAACCCCGTCGGGCATCCTAGGGCTGAGGCTGAGTAGAGCCAGACTAACACCAATCAAATCAAATCCAAAGAAGGGAGATTATCCGCTTTGGACTCACCGATGACAAGGACCGGATCTTATCCTCACGTGTTAATCTCTGGGCAGAGCCACCAGGGAATACCCAAACTCAGAGATAAACAAAGCCAGCAGAGCATAGATATAAATCCAAAGCACAGCATAGATCAAAGCATAGTGCGGAACGAAGCATAGAACAGATATACAGGACGAAAACAAAAATGACTACGGAATGCATAAACATAGATTAACAGAACAGAGGGCAAAACCATAAACAATATGCAATGCATCTCAGATTAATACGGAATCAAGGTTCGTTACGAGCCAACCCTAATCTAATTGTTCACTGTCACTAACCGTGCATGTTGATGTAGTTTTAAGTTATTCGATGCACCGTTGCCATCCTAGTGTTGCAATGAAATCCTTATGTGCATCGAAGTCCCTTAAACCAACACCCATGGGGAGGTGCTTAACAGTGATCAACGTTCACATGAATAAGTCACAGCCTAACAGACTCTTCATGCGATCCAAGGAATCCATTGGGCCGGTTTACATGGGTGATTAACCAGTATTTGAGCCCTACAAGTCTCACCATTATCCTAAGTTATAATTCAGAATTGCCATGCCTAACGGTTTAGCCATGAGGGACCTATGGTTGAGCCGGAGACATCTTACGCGCTCGACGTATTATGCACTACAGCTTAACCATGGTTCCATTCAAAACACAGCTAAACTGGTCATCTTTCACCTCTGATCTGATGCCTCTTTCGGCTGAGCTACAGTCATTATACGGCTTAGCCGTAGCCCAATCCACGGCTTGGCCGTAGCATTTCACGGCTTAGCCGTAGTCCACACCGTAGGAGTCCTGTGTTGGAAAAGTTTCGACTGATCAGAGATTTAATTCGCGGCTGAGTTACGGTTTGGGTCACGGCTAGCTTACGGCTCAGCCGTAGGACAAATTACGGCTTAGCCGTAGCCTAGCCGTAGAACAAAAGTGAAATTTCGAGGCTCTGGAATGTGAGCCGTAGAAGCTTACGGCTTAGCCGTACAATACAGCACACGAATTCGGGATAGTTACAGAAACTGAAATTCGTTACAGAAGCTGAACAAAATGAGTTACAGAGGTTCCAAATTCACAAAATGTGGCTGTAAAACATGCTAGACAAGGAATAAGAAGAAATCAAAGCCATCAACCAAAGCACCCATATGTGTTATCAAGCCTGTACTTATACTTGCCTTAAATCTGACAAATCCTCTGAAACAAGCTCCAAATCCACTAGAATCAAAGCAAAGCAAAGAGATACACCATGCATGAGATGAGGACATAGCAATCAGAGAATGAGAGGTGCAAATGGGGAGAAGAAACACAAAGAACTCACTTACCTCAAGCAATAGACAGAGATGAGAGAATGAAGAAGAACCCAATCCACGAAGAGTAGCAAAACCCCAATTGAAAGAGAGAGAGAGAGAGAAACAAACCGAAGTGAAGAGGGTCTCCTGGAGTTTGCATGCACGTTGAAGAAATGAAATGAGCAAGGGAGAGACATCTGGAGCATGACTCATTTATATAGGTTTTGAAGTTTAAAACAAGATCCATGGAGTTTAAGCTATTTACAGTTTAAGTCACATGAAGGTCCATCTTCCCCAATTGACTCCAAATGGTTCTGAGACAGTTACGGAAATTGTCGAGCTCAACGAAATACACGTGCTGACACCAAGATGATGCAAAGATGATATGAGCAAAACAAAAGCAAAATTACGAAAAAGGGCTTAGAACTACCTATTCCAGGTCAAAGGTTACTCAACTACCTATCCAAGACCCAAAACCAAGTCCGACAGAATAAAACAACAGAAACACACACTAATGAGCCACTAATTCGGCTCAAAGGGGATCGGAGTGTTACATCCTCCCCCACTAGGAATCATTCCGTCCTCGGAATGACTACCTACCTGCGCGAAGAGCTGTGGGTACTGGCGCGCTAGCTGCTCCTCTAGCTCCCATGTAGCCTCATCTGGACCATGATGTTCCCACAACACTTTAACCCATCTGATGGTCCTGGTACGGAGAATCTGCTCTCGTGTGCCAACGATGCGAAGTGGACGCTCAACGTAAGTTGCATTAGGCTGAATCTGAATATCATCGTAGCGAATCACATGGCTCGGATCTGGCACATACTTACGGAGCATCGACACATGGAATACATCGTGAACACCGGAGAACTCAACTGGAAGCGTCAACCGATAGGCTAAATCTCCAACTCGGCTCTTGACTTCAAACGGTCCTACATATCTCGGAGCTAACTTGCCCTTCTGACCAAACCGCACCGTGCCCTTCATCGGAGAAACTTTAAGGAACACCCAATCTCCGACTTGGAATGCCAAGGGTCTCCTCCGAGTATCCGCATAGCTCTTCTGTCTGGATCGAGCAATCTTCAGATTCTCTATCACCTTCTGCACTTTCTCTGTCGTCTCAGCAATGATTGTCGGACCATGGAAACTTCTTGTTCCAACTTCCTCCCAGCACACTGGAGTCCTGCACTTGCGTCCGTATAGAGCTTCATATGGGGCCATACCAATGCTCTCGTGGAAACTGTTGTTGTAGGCAAACTCACACAATGCTAGATGCGTATCCCATTCCTTCTCAAAGTTCAGCACACTAGCTCGGAGCATATCCTCCAACGTCTGAATGGTACGCTCCGACTGTCCATCAGTCTGGGGGTGGTATGCCGTACTAAAACTCAACTTCGTGCCCATAGCTTCCTGAAATGCTCTCCAGAATGAAGACACAAAACGACTATCACGATCCGACACAATTGATACTGGGGTGCCATGCAATCTGACTATCTCGTCAACAAACTTCCTGGCCATCTCTGTGAATGTAATCCCTTTCCTGAACGGAAGGAAATGCGCTGACTTGGTCAATCTGTCCACTATTACCCAGATAGCATTGTTCTTTCTACTGGTCGGCGGAAAACCGGAGACAAAATCCATGGTAATGTGCTCCCACTTCCACTGCGGAGTGTGCAATGGATGCAATGATCCTGGAGGTCGCTGATGATCGGCTTTTACCCTCTGACAGGTCAAGCATCGAGCTACGAACCCTGCGATCTCCCGCTTCATATTGTTCCACCAAAATCTATCTTTCAAGTTCCGGTACATCTTCGTACTCCCTGGGTGCATCGCATATCGGGAATCGTGCGCATCTGTCATCAACTTATCTTTCAGCTCATCCACAGCGGGAACACACAATCTATTCCTGAAGTACAAAACTCCATCTACCAAGCTGAAATCCGGTCGATCTGCCATCCGG
Source organism: Sextonia rubra (assembly GCA_037013555.1). Lineage (NCBI taxonomy): Eukaryota > Viridiplantae > Streptophyta > Magnoliopsida > Laurales > Lauraceae > Sextonia > Sextonia rubra. The sequence continues at coordinate 134,112,725 of JASUAD010000001.1, forward strand.
TCTCTGAACTTCGCCAGAAGGGGGTCCTCAAACTGGCGATCCTTGATCTGCTGAATCACCTCAGGCTGAAACACGACGGTAGTAGCTAAGGTCACCAATTCGCCTACCATCTGAACCTCTACCGGTTGGTCATGCACAAGCATATAGAATCCTGCCAACACCTGAAGACTATCGGTCCTCCTGCTAAGTGCATCTGCAACTACATTCCCCTTGCCTGGGTGGTACTTGATAGGAAAGTCGTAGTCCTTGATGAACTCCAACCATCTCCGTTGCCTCATATTCAAGTCATGCTGATCAAATAAGTACTGCAGACTGTGATGATCGGAATGGACCTCGAACTTCACACCGTACAAGTAATGCCGCCACAACTTCAGTGCAAATACAATGGCTGCTAGCTCCAAGTCATGTGTGGCATAGTTCTTCTCATGCTCTTTCAGCTGTCTGGATCCATAGGCAATCACCTTCTGATTCTGCATCAGTACACAGCCTAATCCAACTCGAGAAGCATCGGAATAAATCACGAATCCCTCACTACCATCAGGGAGAGTCAACACTGGCGCCGTAGTGAGCTTTTCTTTCAACATCTGGAAACTACGCTCATACTTCTCTGTCCACTCATACGGGACCTTCTTCCGAGTCAACTGAGTCAGCGGGGCTGAGATCTTCGAGAAGTCCTGCACGAACCTGCGGTAATATCCCGCCAATCCCAGAAAACTCCGAATCTCTGTCACTGATCTAGGACGGGGCCAATGGACTACTGCCTCAATCTTAGCCGGATCCACCATCAATCCATCTCTAGAAATCTTATGACCCAGAAATGTAACTTGCTCGAGCCAAAACTCACACTTAGACAACTTTGCATACAACTTGTGATCCTTAAGCAGCTGCAATGCTTTCCGCAGATGATTTGTATGCTCTTCAACAGTCTTCGAATAGACCAATATGTCATCTATGAAAACCACAACGAACTGATCCAAGAAGGAAGTAAACACCCTATTCATCAATGCCATAAAAGCTGCGGGTGCGTTCGTCAAACCAAATGGCATGACAAGGAACTCGTAGTGTCCATACCGAGTCCTGAAAGCTGTCTTAGGAACATCCTCATCCTTCACCCGAAGCTGGTGATACCCTGACCTCAAGTCAATCTTCGAGAAGTAAGCTGCACCCTGAATCTGGTCGAACAACTCATCGATCCTAGGCAATGGATATTTGTTCTTGATTGTCACTTTGTTCAATTGCTTGTAGTCAATGCACATCCGGAAACTGCCATCCTTCTTCTTAACAAACAATACAGGAGCTCCCCAAGGTGAAACACTTGGGCGTATGAACCCTTTATCCAATAAATCCTGCAACTGTTTCTTCAATTCCAACAATTCTGCAGGTGCCATACGATATGGAGCTCTACTGATGGGTGCTGTACCTGGCATCAAGTCAATAGCAAATTCTACCTCCCGAACTGGTGGCAACTCTGGCACATCCTCCAGAAAGACATCCGGAAACTCGCTGACTACTGGGATCTCACTGAGCGGTCGCTGATCTTTCTTCACTGAAATGAATGCAAGCAATCCCTCACATCCCCTACGAAGCATCCTGTCTGCTTTACAAGCAGAGATCACACGTCTTGGGCACTTCATCTAGCTGCCCTCAAATCGGAATCCGCTGCCCAAATCAAAGTAGATAGCCTTGCTGTAGCAATTGATACACGCATGATATCTCGCAAGCCAGTCCATACCAAGAATCACATCAAAATCCAGTGTCGTGAGCAACACGAGGTCTACCGGGAGCTGATGACCAGCTATCCGCACATCACACTGAGGGTAGAAAACACTGCACTCCACCCGTTTACCAACCGGAGTGGATACTAGTAACAAGTATGGAAGTGGTGTGGGTCGCTGTCGAAGCTGCACAGCAAAATGGGGTGCTACGTACGAACGCGTAGACCCGGAGTCAAATAAGGCTAAAGCTTCAGCATCAGAAATTAAAATTTTACCTTCCACGACAGTAGCTTCCTCCGCGCCCTCATGCGTAGCAGCATAGGCTCGTGCTGTCTGGCGGTTCTGCTTCTGGGCTGGGCGAGTTGGCTGAGATCTGCCCTGCGCTGTAGGTCCTGCCGATCTCTTCTGTGGAGAGGACTGAAACTTCGGGCATTGGGCCCGCCTGTGATCCGTAGAGCCACACCCGAAACAAGCCCCACTCTTCCTCCAACATCTGTCGGTGGGGTGATCCTTCCCACAGTGACTGCAAATCACCTGAGTACTGCTCGAACTGCCCTGTTTACCCTTGAACTTCTTCTGAAACTGACTTCTGCCACTGAAGCCTGCCGTCCTCTTAGCCTCGGTTCGCTCCTCCTCAAATATGGCCTCTGCATCATAGGCCCTGTCAATAGCGTCATCCAATGTAGCCGGCCACATACAAGCAACCACGTGGCGTTTATGCCTCGGGTTCAGGCCGTTGACGAAGCTAGTCACCTTCTTCTGCTCAGTGTTTACCATGTCCTCTGCAAAGTGGGACAGCTCTGTAAACTTGTGTACATAATCTGCAACTGACAGCTGTCTCTGCTGAAGGTTGAAGAATTCCACTTCCTTGGCTCGCTGAATATGGAGAGGCATGAACTTCCGACGGAATTGCTGCTTGAAAGTCTCCCAAACTGTGGCACTGGGCATAGTCTGGAATGAGCTCTTGACACTCCTCCACCATGTCTTGGCTACACTCCGAAGCATAGAAGCTGTGAGCACTACTTTCTGCTTGTTACTGCACACAATCGTATCAAATAGCTCTTCAGTCTGCTCCAACCATTGCTCAGCCTGTAATGCATCCTCTATCCCATGGAACTCAGTCGCCCCTCGCTTACGGAACTTGTCAAAAAGAGCATTAGGATCTGATTCCTTGGGCTGGAAAATCACTTGCTGATCTATACGAGGTGATGCTGACGCAGCAGCCTGACTTTGCCTATCTACCATGGATGCCATTTGTGCCTGTAATGATTGCATAGACTGCATCATCATCATCAAGCGCTCCTCACTGCTGATATGTGGGGGTACCGATCCACTATCACCGTTATGGCCCAGTTGGTTTTCATCCCGAGATCCTGATCCTGATGCCATCCTGCAAAAGGAAAAGAAATACAGTACACAAATATAAAATACCCGGAGTTAGTCAAATCCCAAATCAACATATGAGACTTCGAGTCAAATAGTTGATAGCGTTATCTCACCACGATCTTAGATGCCTACATGCTTATAACTAGCAAGCTCTGATACCATACAGTACGTATGTCACGACCCGAGCCCAGAAATCGGGGGTTAGCGAAAAGCTAAACCGGTGACACACGTACTCCCGTGCACGTGCATCCAAACCCAGTTCAGATGCACGCACACAAGGGATCTCACACGTGCGAACTAAGCGTACGCGGAAGCTGTACATATCATAGCAAGCAACAACAGAAAATAGCGGAAGCCAAAAACAAATGCGAAACGGAAAAGATAAAACAATTACAACTGGAAAACCAAATACAAGTCTGAGTACACGACAAAATAAGGATGTACAAATATACAGAGTACAAAGTCCAAAGTCCAATTACAAATCCCCAAAAACCCAAAACTCAAAATAAAAGCCACTGGTATGTATGCACGCACTCGGCAGAGGTGATCAGGCCCACTCTGCCAGACCGGAGGGTGCCTCTACACTCGGCCCTGCAGCCTCCTCGACCGCCGGGGAGCGGGGCAAGGTAGCTGAGCCTGCAACACCACAGACAACACAAATGAATACAACGATCCAGCAAATACAAGTAACAGGGGTGTAACACTCATAGTATCAAAGTGAATATAATAATGACAGAAGATTAAATACAGAGTTCCATATTAGGAAACTAAGCCAATCGTGCATAGAAGTAAAACATGATATGTGAATCAAAACATAGAATACTGAACTAGTTGGCTACTACGTTAACCATGTTCTCTCAAATAGAGAGCAGAGCAGAGCAGATGAGAACACCACTGTCCAGGCCAAAGGTACAAGTGGGTCTCGGTTTCCTGGGTTCCGGGGTCCCAAGACAAAGCGACACTGCAGTTATACAGAGATACATAGATCTAAGCCAGAGGTAACCCCGTCGGGCATCCTAGGGCTGAGGCTGAGTAGAGCCAGACTAACACCAATCAAATCAAATCCAAAGAAGGGAGATTATCCGCTTTGGACTCACCGATGACAAGGACCGGATCTTATCCTCACGTGTTAATCTCTGGGCAGAGCCACCAGGGAATACCCAAACTCAGAGATAAACAAAGCCAGCAGAGCATAGATATAAATCCAAAGCACAGCATAGATCAAAGCATAGTGCGGAACGAAGCATAGAACAGATATACAGGACGAAAACAAAAATGACTACGGAATGCATAAACATAGATTAACAGAACAGAGGGCAAAACCATAAACAATATGCAATGCATCTCAGATTAATACGGAATCAAGGTTCGTTACGAGCCAACCCTAATCTAATTGTTCACTGTCACTAACCGTGCATGTTGATGTAGTTTTAAGTTATTCGATGCACCGTTGCCATCCTAGTGTTGCAATGAAATCCTTATGTGCATCGAAGTCCCTTAAACCAACACCCATGGGGAGGTGCTTAACAGTGATCAACGTTCACATGAATAAGTCACAGCCTAACAGACTCTTCATGCGATCCAAGGAATCCATTGGGCCGGTTTACATGGGTGATTAACCAGTATTTGAGCCCTACAAGTCTCACCATTATCCTAAGTTATAATTCAGAATTGCCATGCCTAACGGTTTAGCCATGAGGGACCTATGGTTGAGCCGGAGACATCTTACGCGCTCGACGTATTATGCACTACAGCTTAACCATGGTTCCATTCAAAACACAGCTAAACTGGTCATCTTTCACCTCTGATCTGATGCCTCTTTCGGCTGAGCTACAGTCATTATACGGCTTAGCCGTAGCCCAATCCACGGCTTGGCCGTAGCATTTCACGGCTTAGCCGTAGTCCACACCGTAGGAGTCCTGTGTTGGAAAAGTTTCGACTGATCAGAGATTTAATTCGCGGCTGAGTTACGGTTTGGGTCACGGCTAGCTTACGGCTCAGCCGTAGGACAAATTACGGCTTAGCCGTAGCCTAGCCGTAGAACAAAAGTGAAATTTCGAGGCTCTGGAATGTGAGCCGTAGAAGCTTACGGCTTAGCCGTACAATACAGCACACGAATTCGGGATAGTTACAGAAACTGAAATTCGTTACAGAAGCTGAACAAAATGAGTTACAGAGGTTCCAAATTCACAAAATGTGGCTGTAAAACATGCTAGACAAGGAATAAGAAGAAATCAAAGCCATCAACCAAAGCACCCATATGTGTTATCAAGCCTGTACTTATACTTGCCTTAAATCTGACAAATCCTCTGAAACAAGCTCCAAATCCACTAGAATCAAAGCAAAGCAAAGAGATACACCATGCATGAGATGAGGACATAGCAATCAGAGAATGAGAGGTGCAAATGGGGAGAAGAAACACAAAGAACTCACTTACCTCAAGCAATAGACAGAGATGAGAGAATGAAGAAGAACCCAATCCACGAAGAGTAGCAAAACCCCAATCGAAAGAGAGAGAGAGAGAGAAACAAACCGAAGTGAAGAGGGTCTCCTGGAGTTTGCATGCACGTTGAAGAAATGAAATGAGCAAGGGAGAGACATCTGGAGCATGACTCATTTATATAGGTTTTGAAGTTTAAAACAAGATCCATGGAGTTTAAGCTATTTACAGTTTAAGTCACATGAAGGTCCATCTTCCCCAATTGACTCCAAATGGTTCTGAGACAGTTACGGAAATTGTCGAGCTCAACGAAATACACGTGCTGACACCAAGATGATGCAAAGATGATATGAGCAAAACAAAAGCAAAATTACGAAAAAGGGCTTAGAACTACCTATTCCAGGTCAAAGGTTACTCAACTACCTATCCAAGACCCAAAACCAAGTCCGACAGAATAAAACAATAGAAACACACACTAATGAGCCACTAATCCGGCTCAAAGGGGATCGGAGTGTTACATCCTCCCCCACTAGGAATCATTCCGTCCTCGGAATGACTACCTACCTGCGCGAAGAGCTGTGGGTACTGGCGCGCTAGCTGCTCCTCTAGCTCCCATGTAGCCTCATCTGGACCATGATGTTCCCACAACACTTTAACCCATCTGATGGTCCTGGTACGGAGAATCTGCTCTCGTGTGCCAACGATGCGAAGTGGACGCTCAACGTAAGTTGCATTAGGCTGAATCTGAATATCATCGTAGCGAATCACATGGCTCGGATCTGGCACATACTTACGGAGCATCGACACATGGAATACATCGTGAACACCGGAGAACTCAACTGGAAGCGTCAACCGATAGGCTAAATCTCCAACTCGGCTCTTGACTTCAAACGGTCCTACATATCTCGGAGCTAACTTGCCCTTCTGACCAAACCGCACCGTGCCCTTCATCGGAGAAACTTTAAGGAACACCCAATCTCCGACTTGGAATGCCAAGGGTCTCCTCCGAGTATCCGCATAGCTCTTCTGTCTGGATCGAGCAATCTTCAGATTCTCTATCACCTTCTGCACTTTCTCTGTCGTCTCAGCAATGATTGTCGGACCATGGAAACTTCTTGTTCCAACTTCCTCCCAGCACACTGGAGTCCTGCACTTGCGTCCGTATAGAGCTTCATATGGGGCCATACCAATGCTCTCGTGGAAACTGTTGTTGTAGGCAAACTCACACAATGCTAGATGCGTATCCCATTCCTTCTCAAAGTTCAGCACACTAGCTCGGAGCATATCCTCCAACGTCTGAATGGTACGCTCCGACTGTCCATCAGTCTGGGGGTGGTATGCCGTACTAAAACTCAACTTCGTGCCCATAGCTTCCTGAAATGCTCTCCAGAATGAAGACACAAAACGACTATCACGATCCGACACAATTGATACTGGGGTGCCATGCAATCTGACTATCTCGTCAACAAACTTCCTGGCCATCTCTGTGAATGTAATCCCTTTCCTGAACGGAAGGAAATGCGCTGACTTGGTCAATCTGTCCACTATTACCCAGATAGCATTGTTCTTTCTACTGGTCGGCGGAAAACCGGAGACAAAATCCATGGTAATGTGCTCCCACTTCCACTGCGGAGTGTGCAATGGATGCAATGATCCTGGAGGTCGCTGATGATCGGCTTTTACCCTCTGACAGGTCAAGCATCGAGCTACGAACCCTGCGATCTCCCGCTTCATATTGTTCCACCAAAATCTATCTTTCAAGTTCCGGTACATCTTCGTACTCCCTGGGTGCATCGCATATCGGGAATCGTGCGCATCTGTCATCAACTTATCTTTCAGCTCATCCACAGCGGGAACACACAATCTATTCCTGAAGTACAAAACTCCATCTACCAAGCTGAAATCCGGTCGATCTGCCATCCGGTCTCTGAACTTCGCCAGAAGGGGGTCCTCAAACTGGCGATCCTTGATCTGCTGAATCACCTCAGGCTGAAACACGACGGTAGTAGCTAAGGTCACCAATTCGCCTACCATCTGAACCTCTACCGGTTGGTCATGCACAAGCATATAGAATCCTGCCAACACCTGAAGACTATCGGTCCTCCTGCTAAGTGCATCTGCAACTACATTCCCCTTGCCTGGGTGGTACTTGATAGGAAAGTCGTAGTCCTTGATGAACTCCAACCATCTCCGTTGCCTCATATTCAAGTCATGCTGATCAAATAAGTACTGCAGACTGTGATGATCGGAATGGACCTCGAACTTCACACCGTACAAGTAATGCCGCCACAACTTCAGTGCAAATACAATGGCTGCTAGCTCCAAGTCATGTGTGGCATAGTTCTTCTCATGCTCTTTCAGCTGTCTGGATCCATAGGCAATCACCTTCTGATTCTGCATCAGTACACAGCCTAATCCAACTCGAGAAGCATCGGAATAAATCACGAATCCCTCACTACCATCAGGGAGAGTCAACACTGGCGCCGTAGTGAGCTTTTCTTTCAACATCTGGAAACTACGCTCATACTTCTCTGTCCACTCATACGGGACCTTCTTCCGAGTCAACTGAGTCAGCGGGGCTGAGATCTTCGAGAAGTCCTGCACGAACCTGCGGTAATATCCCGCCAATCCCAGAAAACTCCGAATCTCTGTCACTGATCTAGGACGGGGCCAATGGACTACTGCCTCAATCTTAGCCGGATCCACCATCAATCCATCTCTAGAAATCTTATGACCCAGAAATGTAACTTGCTCGAGCCAAAACTCACACTTAGACAACTTTGCATACAACTTGTGATCCTTAAGCAGCTGCAATGCTTTCCGCAGATGATTTGTATGCTCTTCAACAGTCTTCGAATAGACCAATATGTCATCTATGAAAACCACAACGAACTGATCCAAGAAGGAAGTAAACACCCTATTCATCAATGCCATAAAAGCTGCGGGTGCGTTCGTCAAACCAAATGGCATGACAAGGAACTCGTAGTGTCCATACCGAGTCCTGAAAGCTGTCTTAGGAACATCCTCATCCTTCACCCGAAGCTGGTGATACCCTGACCTCAAGTCAATCTTCGAGAAGTAAGCTGCACCCTGAATCTGGTCGAACAACTCATCGATCCTAGGCAATGGATATTTGTTCTTGATTGTCACTTTGTTCAATTGCTTGTAGTCAATGCACATCCGGAAACTGCCATCCTTCTTCTTAACAAACAATACAGGAGCTCCCCAAGGTGAAACACTTGGGCGTATGAACCCTTTATCCAATAAATCCTGCAACTGTTTCTTCAATTCCAACAATTCTGCAGGTGCCATACGATATGGAGCTCTACTGATGGGTGCTGTACCTGGCATCAAGTCAATAGCAAATTCTACCTCCCGAACTGGTGGCAACTCTGGCACATCCTCCAGAAAGACATCCGGAAACTCGCTGACTACTGGGATCTCATTGAGCGGTCGCTGATCTTTCTTCACTGAAATGAATGCAAGCAATCCCTCACATCCCCTACGAAGCATCCTGTCTGCTTTACAAGCAGAGATCACACGTCTTGGGCACTTCATCTAGCTGCCCTCAAATCGGAATCCGCTGCCCAAATCAAAGTAGATAGCCTTGCTGTAGCAATTGATACACGCATGATATCTCGCAAGCCAGTCCATACCAAGAATCACATCAAAATCCAGTGTCGTGAGCAACACGAGGTCTACCGGGAGCTGATGACCAGCTATCCGCACATCACACTGAGGGTAGAAAACACTGCACTCCACCCGTTTACCAACCGGAGTGGATACTAGTAACAAGTATGGAAGTGGTGTGGGTCGCTGTCGAAGCTGCACAGCAAAATGGGGTGCTACGTACGAACGCGTAGACCCGGAGTCAAATAAGGCTAAAGCTTCAGCATCAGAAATTAAAATTTTACCTTCCACGACAGTAGCTTCCTCCGCGCCCTCATGCGTAGCAGCATAGGCTCGTGCTGTCTGGCGGTTCTGCTTCTGGGCTGGGCGAGTTGGCTGAGATCTGCCCTGCGCTGTAGGTCCTGCCGATCTCTTCTGTGGAGAGGACTGAAACTTCGGGCATTGGGCCCGCCTGTGATCCGTAGAGCCACACCCGAAACAAGCCCCACTCTTCCTCCAACATCTGTCGGTGGGGTGATCCTTCCCACAGTGACTGCAAATCACCTGAGTACTGCTCGAACTGCCCTGTTTACCCTTGAACTTCTTCTGAAACTGACTTCTGCCACTGAAGCCTGCCGTCCTCTTAGCCTCGGTTCGCTCCTCCTCAAATATGGCCTCTGCATCATAGGCCCTGTCAATAGCGTCATCCAATGTAGCCGGCCACATACAAGCAACCACGTGGCGTTTATGCCTCGGGTTCAGGCCGTTGACGAAACTAGTCACCTTCTTCTGCTCAGTGTTTACCATGTCCTCTGCAAAGTGGGACAGCTCTGTAAACTTGTGTACATAATCTGCAACTGACAGCTGTCTCTGCTGAAGGTTGAAGAATTCCACTTCCTTGGCTCGCTGAATATGGAGAGGCATGAACTTCCGACGGAATTGCTGCTTGAAAGTCTCCCAAACTGTGGCACTGGGCATAGTCTGGAATGAGCTCTTGACACTCCTCCACCATGTCTTGGCTACACTCCGAAGCATAGAAGCTGTGAGCACTACTTTCTGCTTGTTACTGCACACAATCGTATCAAATAGCTCTTCAGTCTGCTCCAACCATTGCTCAGCCTGTAATGCATCCTCTATCCCATGGAACTCAGTCGCCCCTCGCTTACGGAACTTGTCAAAAAGAGCATTAGGATCTGATTCCTTGGGCTGGAAAATCACTTGCTGATCTATACGAGGTGATGCTGACGCAGCAGCCTGACTTTGCCTATCTACCATGGATGCCATTTGTGCCTGTAATGATTGCATAGACTGCATCATCATCATCAAGCGCACCTCACTGCTGATATGTGGGGGTACCGATCCACTATCACCGTTATGGCCCAGTTGGTTTTCATCCCGAGATCCTGATCCTGATGCCATCCTGCAAAAGGAAAAGAAATACAGTACACAAATATAAAATACCCGGAGTTAGTCAAATCCCAAATCAACATATGAGACTTCGAGTCAAATAGTTGATAGCGTTATCTCACCACGATCTTAGATGCCTACATGCTTATAACTAGCAAGCTCTGATACCATACAGTACGTATGTCACGACCCGAGCCCAGAAATCGGGGGTTAGCGAAAAGCTAAACCGGTGACACACGTACTCCCGTGCACGTGCATCCAAACCCAGTTCAGATGCACGCACACAAGGGATCTCACACGTGCGAACTAAGCGTACGCGGAAGCTGTACATATCATAGCAAGCAACAACAGAAAATAGCGGAAGCCAAAAACAAATGCGAAACGGAAAAGATAAAACAATTACAACTGGAAAACCAAATACAAGTCTGAGTACACGACAAAATAAGGATGTACAAATATACAGAGTACAAAGTCCAAAGTCCAATTACAAATCCCCAAAAACCCAAAACTCAAAATAAAAGCCACTGGTATGTATGCACGCACTCGGCAGAGGTGATCAGGCCCACTCTGCCAGACCGGAGGGTGCCTCTACACTCGGCCCTGCAGCCTCCTCGACCGCCGGGGAGCGGGGCAAGGTAGCTGAGCCTGCAACACCACAGACAACACAAATGAATACAACGATCCAGCAAATACAAGTAACAGGGGTGTAACACTCATAGTATCAAAGTGAATATAATAATGACAGAAGATTAAATACAGAGTTCCATATTAGGAAACTAAGCCAATCGTGCATAGAAGTAAAACATGATATGTGAATCAAAACATAGAATACTGAACTAGTTGGCTACTACGTTAACCATGTTCTCTCAAATAGAGAGCAGAGCAGAGCAGATGAGAACACCACTGTCCAGGCCAAAGGTACAAGTGGGTCTCGGTTTCCTGGGTTCCGGGGTCCCAAGACAAAGCGACACTGCAGTTATACAGAGATACATAGATCTAAGCCAGAGGTAACCCCGTCGGGCATCCTAGGGCTGAGGCTGAGTAGAGCCAGACTAACACCAATTAAATCAAATCCAAAGAAGGGAGATTATCCGCTTTGGACTCACCGATGACAAGGACCGGATCTTATCCTCACGTGTTAATCTCTGGGCAGAGCCACCAGGGAATACCCAAACTCAGAGATAAACAAAGCCAGCAGAGCATAGATATAAATCCAAAGCACAGCATAGATCAAAGCATAGTGCGGAACGAAGCATAGAACAGATATACAGGACGAAAACAAAAATGACTACGGAATGCATAAACATAGATTAACAGAACAGAGGGCAAAACCATAAACAATATGCAATGCATCTCAGATTAATACGGAATCAAGGTTCGTTACGAGCCAACCCTAATCTAATTGTTCACTGTCACTAACCGTGCATGTTGATGTAGTTTTAAGTTATTCGATGCACCGTTGCCATCCTAGTGTTGCAATGAAATCCTTATGTGCATCGAAGTCCCTTAAACCAACACCCATGGGGAGGTGCTTAACAGTGATCAACGTTCACATGAATAAGTCACAGCCTAACAGACTCTTCATGCGATCCAAGGAATCCATTGGGCCGGTTTACATGGGTGATTAACCAGTATTTGAGCCCTACAAGTCTCACCATTATCCTAAGTTATAATTCAGAATTGCCATGCCTAACGGTTTAGCCATGAGGGACCTATGGTTGAGCCGGAGACATCTTACGCGCTCGACGTATTATGCACTACAGCTTAACCATGGTTCCATTCAAAACACAGCTAAACTGGTCATCTTTCACCTCTGATCTGATGCCTCTTTCGGCTGAGCTACAGTCATTATACGGCTTAGCCGTAGCCCAATCCACGGCTTGGCCGTAGCATTTCACGGCTTAGCCGTAGTCCACACCGTAGGAGTCCTGTGTTGGAAAAGTTTCGACTGATCAGAGATTTAATTCGCGGCTGAGTTACGGTTTGGGTCACGGCTAGCTTACGGCTCAGCCGTAGGACAAATTACGGCTTAGCCGTAGCCTAGCCGTAGAACAAAAGTGAAATTTCGAGGCTCTGGAATGTGAGCCGTAGAAGCTTACGGCTTAGCCGTACAATACAGCACACGAATTCGGGATAGTTACAGAAACTGAAATTCGTTACAGAAGCTGAACAAAATGAGTTACAGAGGTTCCAAATTCACAAAATGTGGCTGTAAAACATGCTAGACAAGGAATAAGAAGAAATCAAAGCCATCAACCAAAGCACCCATATGTGTTATCAAGCCTGTACTTATACTTGCCTTAAATCTGACAAATCCTCTGAAACAAGCTCCAAATCCACTAGAATCAAAGCAAAGCAAAGAGATACACCATGCATGAGATGAGGACATAGCAATCAGAGAATGAGAGGTGCAAATGGGGAGAAGAAACACAAAGAACTCACTTACCTCAAGCAATAGACAGAGATGAGAGAATGAAGAAGAACCCAATCCACGAAGAGTAGCAAAACCCCAATCGAAAGAGAGAGAGAGAGAGAAACAAACCGAAGTGAAGAGGGTCTCCTGGAGTTTGCATGCACGTTGAAGAAATGAAATGAGCAAGGGAGAGACATCTGGAGCATGACTCATTTATATAGGTTTTGAAGTTTAAAACAAGATCCATGGAGTTTAAGCTATTTACAGTTTAAGTCACATGAAGGTCCATCTTCCCCAATTGACTCCAAATGGTTCTGAGACAGTTACGGAAATTGTCGAGCTCAACGAAATACACGTGCTGACACCAAGATGATGCAAAGATGATATGAGCAAAACAAAAGCAAAATTACGAAAAAGGGCTTAGAACTACCTATTCCAGGTCAAAGGTTACTCAACTACCTATCCAAGACCCAAAACCAAGTCCGACAGAATAAAACAATAGAAACACACACTAATGAGCCACTAATCCGGCTCAAAGGGGATCGGAGTGTTACATCCTCCCCCACTAGGAATCATTCCGTCCTCGGAATGACTACCTACCTGCGCGAAGAGCTGTGGGTACTGGCGCGCTAGCTGCTCCTCTAGCTCCCATGTAGCCTCATCTGGACCATGATGTTCCCACAACACTTTAACCCATCTGATGGTCCTGGTACGGAGAATCTGCTCTCGTGTGCCAACGATGCGAAGTGGACGCTCAACGTAAGTTGCATTAGGCTGAATCTGAATATCATCGTAGCGAATCACATGGCTCGGATCTGGCACATACTTACGGAGCATCGACACATGGAATACATCGTGAACACCGGAGAACTCAACTGGAAGCGTCAACCGATAGGCTAAATCTCCAACTCGGCTCTTGACTTCAAACGGTCCTACATATCTCGGAGCTAACTTGCCCTTCTGACCAAACCGCACCGTGCCCTTCATCGGAGAAACTTTAAGGAACACCCAATCTCCGACTTGGAATGCCAAGGGTCTCCTCCGAGTATCCGCATAGCTCTTCTGTCTGGATCGAGCAATCTTCAGATTCTCTATCACCTTCTGCACTTTCTCTGTCGTCTCAGCAATGATTGTCGGACCATGGAAACTTCTTGTTCCAACTTCCTCCCAGCACACTGGAGTCCTGCACTTGCGTCCGTATAGAGCTTCATATGGGGCCATACCAATGCTCTCGTGGAAACTGTTGTTGTAGGCAAACTCACACAATGCTAGATGCGTATCCCATTCCTTCTCAAAGTTCAGCACACTAGCTCGGAGCATATCCTCCAACGTCTGAATGGTACGCTCCGACTGTCCATCAGTCTGGGGGTGGTATGCCGTACTAAAACTCAACTTCGTGCCCATAGCTTCCTGAAATGCTCTCCAGAATGAAGACACAAAACGACTATCACGATCCGACACAATTGATACTGGGGTGCCATGCAATCTGACTATCTCGTCAACAAACTTCCTGGCCATCTCTGTGAATGTAATCCCTTTCCTGAACGGAAGGAAATGCGCTGACTTGGTCAATCTGTCCACTATTACCCAGATAGCATTGTTCTTTCTACTGGTCGGCGGAAAACCGGAGACAAAATCCATGGTAATGTGCTCCCACTTCCACTGCGGAGTGTGCAATGGATGCAATGATCCTGGAGGTCGCTGATGATCGGCTTTTACCCTCTGACAGGTCAAGCATCGAGCTACGAACCCTGCGATCTCCCGCTTCATATTGTTCCACCAAAATCTATCTTTCAAGTTCCGGTACATCTTCGTACTCCCTGGGTGCATCGCATATCGGGAATCGTGCGCATCTGTCATCAACTTATCTTTCAGCTCATCCACAGCGGGAACACACAATCTATTCCTGAAGTACAAAACTCCATCTACCAAGCTGAAATCCGGTCGATCTGCCATCCGGTCTCTGAACTTCGCCAGAAGGGGGTCCTCAAACTGGCGATCCTTGATCTGCTGAATCACCTCAGGCTGAAACACGACGGTAGTAGCTAAGGTCACCAATTCGCCTACCATCTGAACCTCTACCGGTTGGTCATGCACAAGCATATAGAATCCTGCCAACACCTGAAGACTATCGGTCCTCCTGCTAAGTGCATCTGCAACTACATTCCCCTTGCCTGGGTGGTACTTGATAGGAAAGTCGTAGTCCTTGATGAACTCCAACCATCTCCGTTGCCTCATATTCAAGTCATGCTGATCAAATAAGTACTGCAGACTGTGATGATCGGAATGGACCTCGAACTTCACACCGTACAAGTAATGCCGCCACAACTTCAGTGCAAATACAATGGCTGCTAGCTCCAAGTCATGTGTGGCATAGTTCTTCTCATGCTCTTTCAGCTGTCTGGATCCATAGGCAATCACCTTCTGATTCTGCATCAGTACACAGCCTAATCCAACTCGAGAAGCATCGGAATAAATCACGAATCCCTCACTACCATCAGGGAGAGTCAACACTGGCGCCGTAGTGAGCTTTTCTTTCAACATCTGGAAACTACGCTCACACTTCTCTGTCCACTCATACGGGACCTTCTTCCGAGTCAACTGAGTCAGCGGGGCTGAGATCTTCGAGAAGTCCTGCACGAACCTGCGGTAATATCCCGCCAATCCCAGAAAACTCCGAATCTCTGTCACTGATCTAGGACGGGGCCAATGGACTACTGCCTCAATCTTAGCCGGATCCACCATCAATCCATCTCTAGAAATCTTATGACCTAGAAATGTAACTTGCTCGAGCCAAAACTCACACTTAGACAACTTTGCATACAACTTGTGATCCTTAAGCAGCTGCAATGCTTTCCGCAGATGATTTGTATGCTCTTCAACAGTCTTCGAATAGACCAATATGTCATCTATGAAAACCACAACGAACTGATCCAAGAAGGAAGTAAACACCCTATTCATCAATGCCATAAAAGCTGCGGGTGCGTTCGTCAAACCAAATGGCATGACAAGGAACTCGTAGTGTCCATACCGAGTCCTGAAAGCTGTCTTAGGAACATCCTCATCCTTCACCCGAAGCTGGTGATACCCTGACCTCAAGTCAATCTTCGAGAAGTAAGCTGCACCCTGAATCTGGTCGAACAACTCATCGATCCTAGGCAATGGATATTTGTTCTTGATTGTCACTTTGTTCAATTGCCTGTAGTCAATGCACATCCGGAAACTGCCATCCTTCTTCTTAACAAACAATACAGGAGCTCCCCAAGGTGAAACACTTGGGCGTATGAACCCTTTATCCAATAAATCCTGCAACTGTTTCTTCAATTCCAACAATTCTGCAGGTGCCATACGATATGGAGCTCTACTGATGGGTGCTGTACCTGGCATCAAGTCAATAGCAAATTCTACCTCCCGAACTGGTGGCAACTCTGGCACATCCTCCAGAAAGACATCCGGAAACTCGCTGACTACTGGGATCTCACTGAGCGGTCGCTGATCTTTCTTCACTGAAATGAATGCAAGCAATCCCTCACATCCCCTACGAAGCATCCTGTCTGCTTTACAAGCAGAGATCACACGTCTTGGGCACTTCATCTAGCTGCCCTCAAATCGGAATCCGCTGCCCAAATCAAAGTAGATAGCCTTGCTGTAGCAATTGATACACGCATGATATCTCGCAAGCCAGTCCATACCAAGAATCACATCAAAATCCAGTGTCGTGAGCAACACGAGGTCTACCGGGAGCTGATGACCAGCTATCCGCACATCACACTGAGGGTAGAAAACACTGCACTCCACCCGTTTACCAACCGGAGTGGATACTAGTAACAAGTATGGAAGTGGTGTGGGTCGCTGTCGAAGCTGCACAGCAAAATGGGGTGCTACGTACGAACGCGTAGACCCGGAGTCAAATAAGGCTAAAGCTTCAGCATCAGAAATTAAAATTTTACCTTCCACGACAGTAGCTTCCTCCGCGCCCTCATGCGTAGCAGCATAGGCTCGTGCTGTCTGGCGGTTCTGCTTCTGGGCTGGGCGAGTTGGCTGAGATCTGCCCTGCGCTGTAGGTCCTGCCGATCTCGTCTGTGGAGAGGACTGAAACTTCGGGCATTGGGCCCGCCTGTGATCCGTAGAGCCACACCCGAAACAAGCCCCACTCTTCCTCCAACATCTGTCGGTGGGGTGATCCTTCCCACAGTGACTGCAAATCACCTGAGTACTGCTCGAACTGCCCTGTTTACCCTTGAACTTCTTCTGAAACTGACTTCTGCCACTGAAGCCTGCCGTCCTCTTAGCCTCGGTTCGCTCCTCCTCAAATATGGCCTCTGCATCATAGGCCCTGTCAATAGCGTCATCCAATGTAGCCGGCCACATACAAGCAACCACGTGGCGTTTATGCCTCGGGTTCAGGCCGTTGACGAAGCTAGTCACCTTCTTCTGCTCAGTGTTTACCATGTCCTCTGCAAAGTGGGACAGCTCTGTAAACTTGTGTACATAATCTGCAACTGACAGCTGTCTCTGCTGAAGGTTGAAGAATTCCACTTCCTTGGCTCGCTGAATATGGAGAGGCATGAACTTCCGACGGAATTGCTGCTTGAAAGTCTCCCAAACTGTGGCACTGGGCATAGTCTGGAATGAGCTCTTGACACTCCTCCACCATGTCTTGGCTACACTCCGAAGCATAGAAGCTGTGAGCACTACTTTCTGCTTGTTACTGCACACAATCGTATCAAATAGCTCTTCAGTCTGCTCCAACCATTGCTCAGCCTGTAATGCATCCTCTATCCCATGGAACTCAGTCGCCCCTCGCTTACGGAACTTGTCAAAAAGAGCATTAGGATCTGATTCCTTGGGCTGGAAAATCACTTGCTGATCTATACGAGGTGATGCTGACGCAGCAGCCTGACTTTGCCTATCTACCATGGATGCCATTTGTGCCTGTAATGATTGCATAGACTGCATCATCATCATCAAGCGCTCCTCACTGCTGATATGTGGGGGTACCGATCCACTATCACCGTTATGGCCCAGTTGGTTTTCATCCCGAGATCCTGATCCTGATGCCATCCTGCAAAAGGAAAAGAAATACAGTACACAAATATAAAATACCCGGAGTTAGTCAAATCCCAAATCAACATATGAGACTTCGAGTCAAATAGTTGATAGCGTTATCTCACCACGATCTTAGATGCCTACATGCTTATAACTAGCAAGCTCTGATACCATACAGTACGTATGTCACGACCCGAGCCCAGAAATCGGGGGTTAGCGAAAAGCTAAACCGGTGACACACGTACTCCCGTGCACGTGCATCCAAACCCAGTTCAGATGCACGCACACAAGGGATCTCACACGTGCGAACTAAGCGTACGCGGAAGCTGTACATATCATAGCAAGCAACAACAGAAAATAGCGGAAGCCAAAAACAAATGCGAAACGGAAAAGATAAAACAATTACAACTGGAAAACCAAATACAAGTCTGAGTACACGACAAAATAAGGATGTACAAATATACAGAGTACAAAGTCCAAAGTCCAATTACAAATCCCCAAAAACCCAAAACTCAAAATAAAAGCCACTGGTATGTATGCACGCACTCGGCAGAGGTGATCAGGCCCACTCTGCCAGACCGGAGGGTGCCTCTACACTCGGCCCTGCAGCCTCCTCGACCGCCGGGGAGCGGGGCAAGGTAGCTGAGCCTGCAACACCACAGACAACACAAATGAATACAACGATCCAGCAAATACAAGTAACAGGGGTGTAACACTCATAGTATCAAAGTGAATATAATAATGACAGAAGATTAAATACAGAGTTCCATATTAGGAAACTAAGCCAATCGTGCATAGAAGTAAAACATGATATGTGAATCAAAACATAGAATACTGAACTAGTTGGCTACTACGTTAACCATGTTCTCTCAAATAGAGAGCAGAGCAGAGCAGATGAGAACACCACTGTCCAGGCCAAAGGTACAAGTGGGTCTCGGTTTCCTGGGTTCCGGGGTCCCAAGACAAAGCGACACTGCAGTTATACAGAGATACATAGATCTAAGCCAGAGGTAACCCCGTCGGGCATCCTAGGGCTGAGGCTGAGTAGAGCCAGACTAACACCAATCAAATCAAATCCAAAGAAGGGAGATTATCCGCTTTGGACTCACCGATGACAAGGACCGGATCTTATCCTCACGTGTTAATCTCTGGGCAGAGCCACCAGGGAATACCCAAACTCAGAGATAAACAAAGCCAGCAGAGCATAGATATAAATCCAAAGCACAGCATAGATCAAAGCATAGTGCGGAACGAAGCATAGAACAGATATACAGGACGAAAACAAAAATGACTACGGAATGCATAAACATAGATTAACAGAACAGAGGGCAAAACCATAAACAATATGCAATGCATCTCAGATTAATACGGAATCAAGGTTCGTTACGAGCCAACCCTAATCTAATTGTTCACTGTCACTAACCGTGCATGTTGATGTAGTTTTAAGTTATTCGATGCACCGTTGCCATCCTAGTGTTGCAATGAAATCCTTATGTGCATCGAAGTCCCTTAAACCAACACCCATGGGGAGGTGCTTAACAGTGATCAACGTTCACATGAATAAGTCACAGCCTAACAGACTCTTCATGCGATCCAAGGAATCCATTGGGCCGGTTTACATGGGTGATTAACCAGTATTTGAGCCCTACAAGTCTCACCATTATCCTAAGTTATAATTCAGAATTGCCATGCCTAACGGTTTAGCCATGAGGGACCTATGGTTGAGCCGGAGACATCTTACGCGCTCGACGTATTATGCACTACAGCTTAACCATGGTTCCATTCAAAACACAGCTAAACTGGTCATCTTTCACCTCTGATCTGATGCCTCTTTCGGCTGAGCTACAGTCATTATACGGCTTAGCCGTAGCCCAATCCACGGCTTGGCCGTAGCATTTCACGGCTTAGCCGTAGTCCACACCGTAGGAGTCCTGTGTTGGAAAAGTTTCGACTGATCAGAGATTTAATTCGCGGCTGAGTTACGGTTTGGGTCACGGCTAGCTTACGGCTCAGCCGTAGGACAAATTACGGCTTAGCCGTAGCCTAGCCGTAGAACAAAAGTGAAATTTCGAGGCTCTGGAATGTGAGCCGTAGAAGCTTACGGCTTAGCCGTACAATACAGCACACGAATTCGGGATAGTTACAGAAACTGAAATTCGTTACAGAAGCTGAACAAAATGAGTTACAGAGGTTCCAAATTCACAAAATGTGGCTGTAAAACATGCTAGACAAGGAATAAGAAGAAATCAAAGCCATCAACCAAAGCACCCATATGTGTTATCAAGCCTGTACTTATACTTGCCTTAAATCTGACAAATCCTCTGAAACAAGCTCCAAATCCACTAGAATCAAAGCAAAGCAAAGAGATACACCATGCATGAGATGAGGACATAGCAATCAGAGAATGAGAGGTGCAAATGGGGAGAAGAAACACAAAGAACTCACTTACCTCAAGCAATAGACAGAGATGAGAGAATGAAGAAGAACCCAATCCACGAAGAGTAGCAAAACCCCAATCGAAAGAGAGAGAGAGAGAGAGAAACAAACCGAAGTGAAGAGGGTCTCCTGGAGTTTGCATGCACGTTGAAGAAATGAAATGAGCAAGGGAGAGACATCTGGAGCATGACTCATTTATATAGGTTTTGAAGTTTAAAACAAGATCCATGGAGTTTAAGCTATTTACAGTTTAAGTCACATGAAGGTCCATCTTCCCCAATTGACTCCAAATGGTTCTGAGACAGTTACGGAAATTGTCGAGCTCAACGAAATACACGTGCTGACACCAAGATGATGCAAAGATGATATGAGCAAAACAAAAGCAAAATTACGAAAAAGGGCTTAGAACTACCTATTCCAGGTCAAAGGTTACTCAACTACCTATCCAAGACCCAAAACCAAGTCCGACAGAATAAAACAACAGAAACACACACTAATGAGCCACTAATTCGGCTCAAAGGGGATCGGAGTGTTACATCCTCCCCCACTAGGAATCATTCCGTCCTCGGAATGACTACCTACCTGTGCGAAGAGCTGTGGGTACTGGCGCGCTAGCTGCTCCTCTAGCTCCCATGTAGCCTCATCTGGACCATGATGTTCCCACAACACTTTAACCCATCTGATGGTCCTGGTACGGAGAATCTGCTCTCGTGTGCCAACGATGCGAAGTGGACGCTCAACGTAAGTTGCATTAGGCTGAATCTGAATATCATCGTAGCGAATCACATGGCTCGGATCTGGCACATACTTACGGAGCATCGACACATGGAATACATCGTGAACACCGGAGAACTCAACTGGAAGCGTCAACCGATAGGCTAAATCTCCAACTCGGCTCTTGACTTCAAACGGTCCTACATATCTCGGAGCTAACTTGCCCTTCTGACCAAACCGCACCGTGCCCTTCATCGGAGAAACTTTAAGGAACACCCAATCTCCGACTTGGAATGCCAAGGGTCTCCTCCGAGTATCCGCATAGCTCTTCTGTCTGGATCGAGCAATCTTCAGATTCTCTATCACCTTCTGCACTTTCTCTGTCGTCTCAGTAATGATTGTCGGACCATGGAAACTTCTTGTTCCAACTTCCTCCCAGCACACTGGAGTCCTGCACTTGCGTCCGTATAGAGCTTCATATGGGGCCATACCAATGCTCTCGTGGAAACTGTTGTTGTAGGCAAACTCACACAATGCTAGATGCGTATCCCATTCCTTCTCAAAGTTCAGCACACTAGCTCGGAGCATATCCTCCAACGTCTGAATGGTACGCTCCGACTGTCCATCAGTCTGGGGGTGGTATGCCGTACTAAAACTCAACTTCGTGCCCATAGCTTCCTGAAATGCTCTCCAGAATGAAGACACAAAACGACTATCACGATCCGACACAATTGATACTGGGGTGCCATGCAATCTGACTATCTCGTCAACAAACTTCCTGGCCATCTCTGTGAATGTAATCCCTTTCCTGAACGGAAGGAAATGCGCTGACTTGGTCAATCTGTCCACTATTACCCAGATAGCATTGTTCTTTCTACTGGTCGGCGGAAAACCGGAGACAAAATCCATGGTAATGTGCTCCCACTTCCACTGCGGAGTGTGCAATGGATGCAATGATCCTGGAGGTCGCTGATGATCGGCTTTTACCCTCTGACAGGTCAAGCATCGAGCTACGAACCCTGCGATCTCCCGCTTCATATTGTTCCACCAAAATCTATCTTTCAAGTTCCGGTACATCTTCGTACTCCCTGGGTGCATCGCATATCGGGAATCGTGCGCATCTGTCATCAACTTATCTTTCAGCTCATCCACAGCGGGAACACACAATCTATTCCTGAAGTACAAAACTCCATCTACCAAGCTGAAATCCGGTCGATCTGCCATCCGGTCTCTGAACTTCGCCAGAAGGGGGTCCTCAAACTGGCGATCCTTGATCTGCTGAATCACCTCAGGCTGAAACACGACGGTAGTAGCTAAGGTCACCAATTCGCCTACCATCTGAACCTCTACCGGTTGGTCATGCACAAGCATATAGAATCCTGCCAACACCTGAAGACTATCGGTCCTCCTGCTAAGTGCATCTGCAACTACATTCCCCTTGCCTGGGTGGTACTTGATAGGAAAGTCGTAGTCCTTGATGAACTCCAACCATCTCCGTTGCCTCATATTCAAGTCATGCTGATCAAATAAGTACTGCAGACTGTGATGATCGGAATGGACCTCGAACTTCACACCGTACAAGTAATGCCGCCACAACTTCAGTGCAAATACAATGGCTGCTAGCTCCAAGTCATGTGTGGCATAGTTCTTCTCATGCTCTTTCAGCTGTCTGGATCCATAGGCAATCACCTTCTGATTCTGCATCAGTACACAGCCTAATCCAACTCGAGAAGCATCGGAATAAATCACGAATCCCTCACTACCATCAGGGAGAGTCAACACTGGCGCCGTAGTGAGCTTTTCTTTCAACATCTGGAAACTACGCTCACACTTCTCTGTCCACTCATACGGGACCTTCTTCCGAGTCAACTGAGTCAGCGGGGCTGAGATCTTCGAGAAGTCCTGCACGAACCTGCGGTAATATCCCGCCAATCCCAGAAAACTCCGAATCTCTGTCACTGATCTAGGACGGGGCCAATGGACTACTGCCTCAATCTTAGCCGGATCCACCATCAATCCATCTCTAGAAATCTTATGACCCAGAAATGTAACTTGCTCGAGCCAAAACTCACACTTAGACAACTTTGCATACAACTTGTGATCCTTAAGCAGCTGCAATGCTTTCCGCAGATGATTTGTATGCTCTTCAACAGTCTTCGAATAGACCAATATGTCATCTATGAAAACCACAACGAACTGATCCAAGAAGGAAGTAAACACCCTATTCATCAATGCCATAAAAGCTGCGGGTGCGTTCGTCAAACCAAATGGCATGACAAGGAACTCGTAGTGTCCATACCGAGTCCTGAAAGCTGTCTTAGGAACATCCTCATCCTTCACCCGAAGCTGGTGATACCCTGACCTCAAGTCAATCTTCGAGAAGTAAGCTGCACCCTGAATCTGGTCGAACAACTCATCGATCCTAGGCAATGGATATTTGTTCTTGATTGTCACTTTGTTCAATTGCCTGTAGTCAATGCACATCCGGAAACTGCCATCCTTCTTCTTAACAAACAATACAGGAGCTCCCCAAGGTGAAACACTTGGGCGTATGAACCCTTTATCCAATAAATCCTGCAACTGTTTCTTCAATTCCAACAATTCTGCAGGTGCCATACGATATGGAGCTCTACTGATGGGTGCTGTACCTGGCATCAAGTCAATAGCAAATTCTACCTCCCGAACTGGTGGCAACTCTGGCACATCCTCCAGAAAGACATCCGGAAACTCGCTGACTACTGGGATCTCACTGAGCGGTCGCTGATCTTTCTTCACTGAAATGAATGCAAGCAATCCCTCACATCCCCTACGAAGCATCCTGTCTGCTTTACAAGCAAAGATCACACGTCTTGGGCACTTCATCTAGCTGCCCTCAAATCGGAATCCGCTGCCCAAATCAAAGTAGATAGCCTTGCTGTAGCAATTGATACACGCATGATATCTCGCAAGCCAGTCCATACCAAGAATCACATCAAAATCCAGTGTCGTGAGCAACACGAGGTCTACCGGGAGCTGATGACCAGCTATCCGCACATCACACTGAGGGTAGAAAACACTGCACTCCACCCGTTTACCAACCGGAGTGGATACTAGTAACAAGTATGGAAGTGGTGTGGGTCGCTGTCGAAGCTGCACAGCAAAATGGGGTGCTACGTACGAACGCGTAGACCCGGAGTCAAATAAGGCTAAAGCTTCAGCATCAGAAATTAAAATTTTACCTTCCACGACAGTAGCTTCCTCCGCGCCCTCATGCGTAGCAGCATAGGCTCGTGCTGTCTGGCGGTTCTGCTTCTGGGCTGGGCGAGTTGGCTGAGATCTGCCCTGCGCTGTAGGTCCTGCCGATCTCTTCTGTGGAGAGGACTGAAACTTCGGGCATTGGGCCCGCCTGTGATCCGTAGAGCCACACCCGAAACAAGCCCCACTCTTCCTCCAACATCTGTCGGTGGGGTGATCCTTCCCACAGTGACTGCAAATCACCTGAGTACTGCTCGAACTGCCCTGTTTACCCTTGAACTTCTTCTGAAACTGACTTCTGCCACTGAAGCCTGCCGTCCTCTTAGCCTCGGTTCGCTCCTCCTCAAATATGGCCTCTGCATCATAGGCCCTGTCAATAGCGTCATCCAATGTAGCCGGCCACATACAAGCAACCACGTGGCGTTTATGCCTCGGGTTCAGGCCGTTGACGAAGCTAGTCACCTTCTTCTGCTCAGTGTTTACCATGTCCTCTGCAAAGTGGGACAGCTCTGTAAACTTGTGTACATAATCTGCAACTGACAGCTGTCTCTGCTGAAGGTTGAAGAATTCCACTTCCTTGGCTCGCTGAATATGGAGAGGCATGAACTTCCGACGGAATTGCTGCTTGAAAGTCTCCCAAACTGTGGCACTGGGCATAGTCTGGAATGAGCTCTTGACACTCCTCCACCATGTCTTGGCTACACTCCGAAGCATAGAAGCTGTGAGCACTACTTTCTGCTTGTTACTGCACACAATCGTATCAAATAGCTCTTCAGTCTGCTCCAACCATTGCTCAGCCTGTAATGCATCCTCTATCCCATGGAACTCAGTCGCCCCTCGCTTACGGAACTTGTCAAAAAGAGCATTAGGATCTGATTCCTTGGGCTGGAAAATCACTTGCTGATCTATACGAGGTGATGCTGACGCAGCAGCCTGACTTTGCCTATCTACCATGGATGCCATTTGTGCCTGTAATGATTGCATAGACTGCATCATCATCATCAAGCGCTCCTCACTGCTGATATGTGGGGGTACCGATCCACTATCACCGTTATGGCCCAGTTGGTTTTCATCCCGAGATCCTGATCCTGATGCCATCCTGCAAAAGGAAAAGAAATACAGTACACAAATATAAAATACCCGGAGTTAGTCAAATCCCAAATCAACATATGAGACTTCGAGTCAAATAGTTGATAGCGTTATCTCACCACGATCTTAGATGCCTACATGCTTATAACTAGCAAGCTCTGATACCATACAGTACGTATGTCACGACCCGAGCCCAGAAATCGGGGGTTAGCGAAAAGCTAAACCGGTGACACACGTACTCCCGTGCACGTGCATCCAAACCCAGTTCAGATGCACGCACACAAGGGATCTCACACGTGCGAACTAAGCGTACGCGGAAGCTGTACATATCATAGCAAGCAACAACAGAAAATAGCGGAAGCCAAAAACAAATGCGAAACGGAAAAGATAAAACAATTACAACTGGAAAACCAAATACAAGTCTGAGTACACGACAAAATAAGGATGTACAAATATACAGAGTACAAAGTCCAAAGTCCAATTACAAATCCCCAAAAACCCAAAACTCAAAATAAAAGCCACTGGTATGTATGCACGCACTCGGCAGAGGTGATCAGGCCCACTCTGCCAGACCGGAGGGTGCCTCTACACTCGGCCCTGCAGCCTCCTCGACCGCCGGGGAGCGGGGCAAGGTAGCTGAGCCTGCAACACCACAGACAACACAAATGAATACAACGATCCAGCAAATACAAGTAACAGGGGTGTAACACTCATAGTATCAAAGTGAATATAATAATGACAGAAGATTAAATACAGAGTTCCATATTAGGAAACTAAGCCAATCGTGCATAGAAGTAAAACATGATATGTGAATCAAAACATAGAATACTGAACTAGTTGGCTACTACGTTAACCATGTTCTCTCAAATAGAGAGCAGAGCAGAGCAGATGAGAACACCACTGTCCAGGCCAAAGGTACAAGTGGGTCTCGGTTTCCTGGGTTCCGGGGTCCCAAGACAAAGCGACACTGCAGTTATACAGAGATACATAGATCTAAGCCAGAGGTAACCCCGTCGGGCATCCTAGGGCTGAGGCTGAGTAGAGCCAGACTAACACCAATCAAATCAAATCCAAAGAAGGGAGATTATCCGCTTTGGACTCACCGATGACAAGGACCGGATCTTATCCTCACGTGTTAATCTCTGGGCAGAGCCACCAGGGAATACCCAAACTCAGAGATAAACAAAGCCAGCAGAGCATAGATATAAATCCAAAGCACAGCATAGATCAAAGCATAGTGCGGAACGAAGCATAGAACAGATATACAGGACGAAAACAAAAATGACTACGGAATGCATAAACATAGATTAACAGAACAGAGGGCAAAACCATAAACAATATGCAATGCATCTCAGATTAATACGGAATCAAGGTTCGTTACGAGCCAACCCTAATCTAATTGTTCACTGTCACTAACCGTGCATGTTGATGTAGTTTTAAGTTATTCGATGCACCGTTGCCATCCTAGTGTTGCAATGAAATCCTTATGTGCATCGAAGTCCCTTAAACCAACACCCATGGGGAGGTGCTTAACAGTGATCAACGTTCACATGAATAAGTCACAGCCTAACAGACTCTTCATGCGATCCAAGGAATCCATTGGGCCGGTTTACATGGGTGATTAACCAGTATTTGAGCCCTACAAGTCTCACCATTATCCTAAGTTATAATTCAGAATTGCCATGCCTAACGGTTTAGCCATGAGGGACCTATGGTTGAGCCGGAGACATCTTACGCGCTCGACGTATTATGCACTACAGCTTAACCATGGTTCCATTCAAAACACAGCTAAACTGGTCATCTTTCACCTCTGATCTGATGCCTCTTTCGGCTGAGCTACAGTCATTATACGGCTTAGCCGTAGCCCAATCCACGGCTTGGCCGTAGCATTTCACGGCTTAGCCGTAGTCCACACCGTAGGAGTCCTGTGTTGGAAAAGTTTCGACTGATCAGAGATTTAATTCGCGGCTGAGTTACGGTTTGGGTCACGGCTAGCTTACGGCTCAGCCGTAGGACAAATTACGGCTTAGCCGTAGCCTAGCCGTAGAACAAAAGTGAAATTTCGAGGCTCTGGAATGTGAGCCGTAGAAGCTTACGGCTTAGCCGTACAATACAGCACACGAATTCGGGATAGTTACAGAAACTGAAATTCGTTACAGAAGCTGAACAAAATGAGTTACAGAGGTTCCAAATTCACAAAATGTGGCTGTAAAACATGCTAGACAAGGAATAAGAAGAAATCAAAGCCATCAACCAAAGCACCCATATGTGTTATCAAGCCTGTACTTATACTTGCCTTAAATCTGACAAATCCTCTGAAACAAGCTCCAAATCCACTAGAATCAAAGCAAAGCAAAGAGATACACCATGCATGAGATGAGGACATAGCAATCAGAGAATGAGAGGTGCAAATGGGGAGAAGAAACACAAAGAACTCACTTACCTCAAGCAATAGACAGAGATGAGAGAATGAAGAAGAACCCAATCCACGAAGAGTAGCAAAACCCCAATCGAAAGAGAGAGAGAGAGAGAGAAACAAACCGAAGTGAAGAGGGTCTCCTGGAGTTTGCATGCACGTTGAAGAAATGAAATGAGCAAGGGAGAGACATCTGGAGCATGACTCATTTATATAGGTTTTGAAGTTTAAAACAAGATCCATGGAGTTTAAGCTATTTACAGTTTAAGTCACATGAAGGTCCATCTTCCCCAATTGACTCCAAATGGTTCTGAGACAGTTACGGAAATTGTCGAGCTCAACGAAATACACGTGCTGACACCAAGATGATGCAAAGATGATATGAGCAAAACAAAAGCAAAATTACGAAAAAGGGCTTAGAACTACCTATTCCAGGTCAAAGGTTACTCAACTACCTATCCAAGACCCAAAACCAAGTCCGACAGAATAAAACAACAGAAACACACACTAATGAGCCACTAATCCGGCTCAAAGGGGATCGGAGTGTTACATCATGTGCACCGGAGCCCTTTAAACCAATACCCATGGGGAGGTGCTTAACAGTAAATCAACGCTTACATGAATAAGTCACAGCCTAACAGACCATTCATGCGGTCCAAAGAATCCATTGGGCCGGTTTACATGGGTTGTTAACCAGTAATTAGCCCTACAAGGTCACAACATTAACCTACATTTACTTTCAGGTTTTCCAGGTCTTACGGCTTAGCTGTGGGTGTCCTATGGCTTAGCCGGTGACGTCTGACGGCCTAGCCATAACATGCACTACGGCTTAGTCTGGGTTCCCTTCAGAACACGGTTAAACTGGTCATCTTCTACCTCTGATCTGACACTTTTACGGCTAAGCTAGGGTTGAGTATACGGCTCAACCGTAGACCAATCCACGGCTTAGCCGTAGCCACACCGTAGGAGTACTGTGTCTGGAAAGTTTTGACTGATCAGAGTACTAATTCACGGCTGGGTCACGGCTAGCTTACGGCTCAGCCGTAGAACAATTTACGGTTCAGCCGTAGCCTAGCCGTAGAACAAAATTCAAATATCAAGTCTCTGGAATCTGAGCCGTACAGAATTACGGCTTAGCCGTACAATACAGAAAACGAATTGGAATAGTTACAGAAACTGGAAAATCTTGTGCAAGTGAGCAAAACAACTCTAATGAATCCAAAGTGATAGGAATAGGCTGTAGATCGTGCCAAGCATATATGAACAAGAGAATCACAACAATCAAACAATATACCCATATGTGTTAAACAATTCTGTACTTATACTTGCCTCAAAGCTTTGCCAATCCACTGAAGTCAAGCTCAAATCCAACTAAAACACAAAGCAAACCAAAGAAACAACACATGCATGAGATGCATGAGATACAGAGCTTGGAGAAGAAATCCAATTGGAGGGAAGAATTCAAAACCCACTTACCTCAAAGCACTGACAAAGAGAAGAACCCAATCGAACTTAGTGTAATCCAACGACAACTAAGAGAGAGAAAAGAGAAGAGAACGCACGTGGCTCTCCCTGGAGTTGCAAATGAGCAGACATCTGTACAGGTGATGTGTATATATAGTTTTGGAGTTTAAAACAAAGTCCAATGGATTTCAACTATTTACAAATCAAGTCATATGAGGGTCCAACTTCTCCAATTGACTCCGAATGAGTCTGAGACAGTTCCGGAAAACGTCGAGCTCAACAAAATACATGTGCTGACACTAAGATGATGCAAATAGGATGCACTCAAAGCAAAAGCAAAATTACGAAAAAGGGCTTAGAACTACTTATCCCAGGTCAAAAGTTACTCAACTACCTATCCATGACCCGAAACCAAGTCCAAAAGAAATAAACAACACAAAAGCATACTAATGAGCCACTAAACCGGCTCAAAAGGGATCGGAGTGTTACATCCTCCCCCACTAGGAATCATTCCGTCCTCGGAATGACCACCTACCTGCGCGAAGAGCTGTGGGTACTGGCGCACTAGTTGCTCCTCTAGCTCCCATGTAGCCTCATCTGGACCGTGATGTTCCCACAATACCTTAACCCATCTGATAGTCCTGGTACGAAGAATCTGCTCTCGTGTACCAACGATGCGAAGCGGACGCTTAACGTAAGTCGCGTTAGGTTGAATCTGAATGTCATTGTATCGAATCACATGGCTCGGATCTGGCACGTACTTACGGAGCATCGACACATGGAATACATCGTGGACTCTGGAGAATTCAACTGGAAGCGTCAAGCGATAGGCTAAATCTCCCACTCGGCTCTTGACTTCAAACGGTCCCACATATCTCGGAGCTAACTTGTCCTTCTGACCAAACCGTACCGTGCCTTTCATCGGGGAAACTTTAAGGAACACCCAATCTCCAACTTGGAATGCCAAAGGTCTGCTCCGAGTATCTGCGTAGCTCTTCTGCCTAGACCGAGCAATCTTCAGATTCTCTATTACTTTCTGCACTTTCTCCGTCGTCTCAGCAATGATTGTCGGACCATGGAAACTCCTCGTTCCTACCTCCTCCCGGTACACTGGAGTCCTGCACTTGCGCCTGTATAGAGCCTCATAGGGTGCCATGCCAATGCTCTTATAGAAGCTGTTGTTGTAGGCAAACTCACATAATGCCAGATGCATATCCCATTCCTTCTTAAAGTTTAGCACGCTAGCTCGGAGCATATCCTCCAGCGTCTGAATGGTACGCTCTGACTGTCCATCAGTCTGGGGATGGTATGCCATACTAAAACTCAACTTCATGCCCATAGCTTCCTGAAATGCTCTCCAGAATGAGGACACAAAATGACTGTCATGATCAGACACAATCGACACTGGGGTGCCATGCAATCTGACTATCTCGTCAACAAACTTCCTGGCCATCTCTATGAATGTCATCCCTTTCTTGAACGGAAGGAAATGTGCTGACTTTGTCAATCGGTCCACTATCGCCCGGATCGCATTGTTCTTTCTACTGGTTGGCGGAAGTCTTAAGACGAAATCCATGGTGATGTGCTCCCACTTCCACCGCGGAATGTGTAATGAATGCAATGATCCTGGAGGTCGCTAATGATCAGCTTTCACCCTCTGACAGGTCAAAATCGAGCCACGAACCCTGCGATCTCCCGCTTCATATTGTTCCACCAAAACCTATCCTTCAAGTTTTGATACATCTTCGTACTCCCTGGGTGCATCGCATAACGGGCATGGTGCGCATCTATCATCAACTTTTCCTTCAGTTCATCCACAGTGGGAACACACAATCTACTCCTGAAGTACAAAACTCCGTCTGCCAAACTGAAATCAGGTCGATCTGTAATCCAATCTCTGAAAATCACCAGAAGGGGATCCTCAAACTGAAGGTCCTTGATCCGCTGAAACACCTTAGGCTGAAACACCACTGTAGTAGCTAACGTTACCATCTCATCCACCATCCGAACCTCAACAGGCTGATCATGCATAAGGACATAGAATCCTGCTAACACCTGAAGACTCTCTGCTCTCCTGTTGAGTACATCTGCAACCACATTCCCCTTGCCTGGGTGGTACTTGATCGGGAAGTCGTAGTCTTTGATGAACTCCAACCATCTCCGCTGCCTCATATTCAAGTCATGCTAATTAAACAAGTACTGCAGACTGTGATGATCGGAATGAACCTCGAACTTCACACCATACAAGTAATGCCGCCACAACTTTAGTGCAAACACGATGGCTGCTAACTCCAGGTTATGAGTGGCATAGTTCTCCTCGTGCTCTTTCAGCTATCTAAATCCATAGGCAATCACTCTCTGATGCTGCATCAGTACACAACCTAGTCCGACTCGAGAGGCATCTGAATAGATCATGAATCCCTCGCTATCATCAGGGAGAGTCAACACTGGCGCCGTAGTGAGCCTTTCTTTCAACATCTGGAAACTACGCTCACACTTCTCTATCCACTCATATGGGACCTTCTTCCGAGTCAACTGAGTCAACGGAACTGAAATCTTCGCGAAGTCTTGCACGAACCTGCGATAATATCCTGCCAAACCCAGAAAACTGCGAATCTCTATCACTGATCTAGGACGGGGCCAATGGACTACTGCCTCAATCTTAGCTGGATCCACCATCAATCCATCTCGAGAAATCACATGACCCAAAAATGCAACTTGCTCTAGCCAGAAATCACAATTGGACAACTTTGCATACAACTGGTGATCTTTAAGCAGCTGCAATGCCTTCCGCAGATGGTCTGTATGCTCATCAGCAGCCTTCGAATAGACCAATATATCATCTATAAATACCACAACAAACTGGTCCAAATAGGAAGCAAACACCCTATTCATCAATGCCATGAAAGCTGCGAGTGCATTCGCCAAACCAAAAGGCATGACAAGGAACTCGTAGTGTCCATACCGAGTCCTGAAAGCTGTCTTAGGAACATCCTCATCCTTTACCTGGAGCTTGTGATATCCTGACCTCAAGTCGATTTTCGAAAAGTAGGCTGCACCCCGAAGCTGATCGAACAACTCATCAATCCTAGGCAATGGATATTTGTTCTTGATGGTCACTTTGTTTAACTGACTGTAGTCAATGCACATCCGGAAACTGCCATCCTTCTTCTTGACAAACAATACAGGAGCTCCCCAAGATGAGACACTTGGGCGTATGAACCCTTTATCCAACAGATCCCGCAATTGTTTCTTCAATTCAGATAACTCTGCAAGTGCCATACGATACGGAGCTCTACTGATCGGTGCTGTACCTAGTATCAAATCAATCGAGAACTCTACCTCTCGAATTGGTGGCAACTCCGGCACATCCTCCGAAAAGACATCCGGGAACTTATTGACTACTGGGATCTCACTGAGCTGTCATTGATCCTTCTTCCCTGAAATGAATGCAAGAAATCCCTCACATCCCATGCGAAGCATCCTGTCGGCCTTACAAGCAGATATCACAAGCCTCGGGCACTTCGTCTGGTTGCCCTTGAATCGGAATCCGCTGCCCAGATCAAAGTAGATAGCCTTGCTGTAACAATTGATACAAGCATGATACCTTGCAAGCCAGTCCATACCAAGAATCACATCAAAATCCAGTGTCGTGAGCAACACGAGGTCTACAGGGAGCTGATCACTAGCTATCCGCGCATCGCACTGAGGGTAGAAAACACTGCACTCCACCCGCTTACCAACCGGAGTGGATACCATCAACAAGTACGGGAGCGGTATGGGTCGCTGTCGTAGCTGCACAGCAAAATGGGGTGCTACGTACGAACGTGTAGATCCGGAGTCAAATAAGGCTAAAGCTTCAACATCAGAACTTAAAATATTACCTTCCACAACCGTAGCCTCCTCCGCGCCCTCATGCGTGGCAGCATAAGGTCGAGCTGTCTGGAGGTGTTGCTTCTGGGCTGGGCGAGCTGGCTAAGACTTGCCCTGCGCTATAGATCCTGCGTACCTCGTCTGTGGAGATGACTGAAACTTCGGGCATTGGGCACGCCTGTGATCCGTGGAGCCAAAACCGAAGCAGGCCCCACTTTTCCTCCAACATCTCTCTGTCGGATGATCCTTCCCACAGTGACCACAAACTACCTGAGCACTGCTCGAACTGCCTTGCTTGCCTTTGAACTTTTTCTGGAACTGACCCCTGCCACTAGAACCTGCTGCCCTCTTATACTCAGTTCGCTCCTCCTCAAATATGGCCTCTGCATCATAGGCCCGGTCAATAGCGTCATCCAGGGTAGCCGGCCACATACATGCGACCACGTGACGCTTATACTTCGGGTTTAGGCCGTTGACGAAGCGAGTCACCTTCTTACGCTCAGTGTTCACCATATCCTCTGCGAAGTGAGACAGCTCTGTAAACCTGTGTACATATTCTGCAATCGATGTCTGTCTCTGCTGAAGGTTGAAGAATTCCACTTCCTTGGATCGCTGAACATGAAGAGGCATGAACTTTCGACGAAACTGCTGCTTGAAAATCTCCCAAACCGTGGCATTGGGCATAGTCTGGAACGAACTCTTGACACTCCTCCACCAAGTCTTGGCTACACTCCTGAGCATAGAGGCTGTAAGAACTACTTTCTGTTTATTACTGCACACAATCATATCAAAAAGTTCCTCTGTCAGCTCCAGCCACTGCTCAGCCTGCAATGCATCCTCGGTACCGTGGAACTCAGCCGCCCCACGCTTACAAAACTTGTCGAAAAGAGCATTTAGATCTGTTTCCTTAGGCTGGAAGATCACTTGCTGTTCTACTCGAGGAATTGCTGACGCAGCCGAAGATGCTTGACTCGGCCTGTCCAATATAGATGCCACCTGAGCCTGCAGAGACTGCATAGACTGCATCATCATCATCATACGCTCCTCACTACTCATGGGTGGGGGGTAGCGATCTACTCTCGCCATTATGGCCCTGCTGATTTTCATCCCTAGACCCTGATTCTGATGTCATGATGTACTGTCCTGCAAAAGGAAAAGGAGCACAATACAAATACAAAACGCCCCGAGTTAGTCAATCCCCAAGAATCAACATATTAGACTCCAAGTCAAATAGTTGACATCGTCATCTCACCATGATCTTAGATGTCTACATACTTATAACTAGCATGCTCTGATACTATACAATACGTATGTCACAACCCGAGCCCAGAAATCGGGGGTTAGCGAAAAGCCAAACCAGTGACACACGTACTCCCGTGCACGTGCATCCAAACCCAGTCTAAATACACGCACACAAGGGATCTAACACGTGCGAAGCAAGCGAACACGGAAGCTGTAGATATCATAACAAGCAAAACAAAAGAGAACGAGCGGAAAACCAAAATGCGATATAAGAAAAGACGAAGATAACATACATAGCTATAAAACCAATTGCGAGTCTGAGTACACCAAAATGCACCAAAATAATGATATACAAAATAATACAAGAGTGACAAAGTCCGAAGTACAAAATACTAGATCTCCAAAAACCAAAACAAATAGACTACTGATGATATGCATGTACGCACTCAGCAGAAGTGATCAAGCCCACTCTGCCAGGCCGGAGGGAGCCTCTACTAAGTCCTTCCTTGCAGCCTCCTCGACCGCCGGGGAGCCGAACACGGGATCTGTGCCTGCAACACCACAAACAACACCATGAATACAACGATCCAGCAAATATAAGTAACAGGGACGTAACACTCATGATCTCAAATTGAATAATGACAGAAGATTAAATACAAAGTTTCATATTAGGATGCTAAGCAAATCGTGCATAGAAGTAAAGCGTGATAAATGAGTCAAAGCATAAAAATACTAAACTAGGTGGCTACTATATTAACCATATTCTCTCACATAAAGAGCAGACAAAGCAAATAGATGAGAACACCACCGACCTGGCCAAAGGTACAAGTGGGTCTCGGTTTCCTGGGTTCCGGGGTCCCAAGACAATATACACTGCAACAATACAAAGCACAGAGAACCAAGCCAGAGTTAACCCAATCGGGTATCCTAGAGCTGAGGCTGAGTAGAGCCAGACTGATACCAATCAACTAAATCAAAAGGAAAATGGGAGATTATCCGCTTTGGACTCACGGATGACACTGGCCCGATCTTATCCGTACGTTTTAATCTCTGGGCAGAGCCACCAGGGAATACCCATTGAATCGAAGATATACAGAGCATAGCGGAAAATAAGACAAAGCACAGCATAGATCAAAGCATAGTACAGAGCAAAGAATAAAACAATATACAGAACAAAAGCAAACGAACCTCGTAATGCATAGATATAGATCAGCAGAACAGAGGGCAAAACTGTAAGCAATATGCAGTGCATCTCTGATTAACACGGAATCAAGGTTAATTACAAGCCAACTCTAATCTACTTGTTCACTGTCACTAACCGTGCATGTTGGTATAGTTTTAAGTTATTCGGTACATCGTTGCCATCAAAGTGTTGCAATGTAATCCTCACGTGCACCGAAGTCCCTTAAACCAATACCCATGGGGAGGTGCTTAACAGTAAATCAACGCTCACATAAATAAGTCACAGCCTAACAGACCATTCATGCGGTCCAAAGAATCCATTGGGCCGGTTTACATGGGTTGTTAACTAGTAATTAGCCCAACAAGGTCACACCATTAACCTACGTTTACTTTCAGGTTTTCCAGGTCTTACGGCTTAACCGTGAGTGACCTATGGCTTAGTCGGAGACATCTTACGGCCTAGCCGTAACATGCACTACGGCTTAGCCGGGGTTCCCTTCAGAACACGGCTAAACTGGTCATCTTCTACCTCTGATCTGACACTTTTACGGCTGAGCTAGGGTTGAGTATACGGCTCAGCCGTAGACCAATCCACGGATTAGCCGTAGCCACACCATAGGAGTACTGTGTTTGGAAAGTTTTGACTGATCAGAGTGTTAATTCACGGCTGGGTCACGGCTAACTTACGGCTCAGCCGTAGAATAATTTACGGTTCAGCCGTAACCTAGTCGTAGAACAAAATTCAAATATCAATTCTCTGGAATCTGAGCCGTACAGAATTACAGCTTAGCCGTACAATATAGAAAACGAATCGGAATAGTTACAGAAACTGGAAAATCATATGCAAGCGAGCAAAACAACTCTAATGAATCCAAAGTGATAGGAATAGGCTGTAGATCGTGCCAAGCATATATGAACAAGAGAATCAAAACAATCAAACAATATACCCATATGTGTTAAACAATCCTGTACTTATACTTGCCTCAAAGCTTTGCCAATCCACTGAAGTCAAGCTCAAATCTAGCTAAAACCCAAAGCAAACCAAAGAAACAACACATGCATGAGATGCATGAGATACAGAGCTTGGAAAAGAAATCCAATTAGAGGGAAGAATTCAAAACCCACTTACCTCAAAGCACAGACAGAGAGAAGAGAGAAGAACCCAATCGAACTTAGTGTAATCCAATGACAACTAGAAAAGAGAGAAGAGAAGAGAACGGACGTGGCTCTCCCTGGAGTTGCATGCACTGACCAAGCAAATGAGCAGACATCTGTACAGGTGATGTGTATATATAGTTTTGGAGTTTAAAACAAAGTCCAATGGATTTCAGCTATTTACAAATCAAGTCATATGAGGGTCCAACTTCTCCAATTGACTCCGAATGAGTCTGAGACAGTTGCGGAAAACGTCGAGCTCAACAAAATACACGTGCTAACACTAACATGATGCAAATAGGATGCACTCAAAGCAAAATCAAAATTACGAAAAAGGGCTTAGAACTACCTATCCCAGGTCAAAGGTTACTCAACTACCTATCCATGACCCGAAACCAAGTTCAAAAGAAATAAACAACACAAAAGCATACTAATGAGCTACTAAACCAGCTCAAAGGGGATCGGAGTATTACAAAGGGTCCAACTTTTAAGTTTGCAGAGGAGAGAGGCACAGAAAGAGAGCGGGAGGTGGTGGGTACCTAGACACAGATGCCGTCTACTGCTGGTTTGCCGGTTGGTTTTCTTCAGCGTCTCTCTCTCTGAGGCATGACGGTTTCCTTGAAAGCCTTTTAAAGAGGTCGACTTTGAAATTCTAACCATGCTCATTATGGCGTATCACAACCTGAGCCCAGAAATCAGGGGTTAGTTAAAACCTAAGTAGTGATATACGTACTCCCGTACACGCACACCTAGACCTCATCTAAGTGTATACACACAAGGGGCATTCACACGTGCAAACATGGTGTACACAGAAGCAGTAGGCATCATTGCAAGAAAAGAGAATGCGTAACTAGATACAACAAGCACCAAAAGTTACATTAATTACAGAATGTACAAAACAAAATAAGGAGACAGTATCTTCGAGACAAAATGCAAGGTATATAAGGGAACCCAAAAACCCAAATCAAGCCCCACACATAACAAGACAAGTAACTAATGCAAATGCAAGGCCGCTCTCCACTGGAGGGATCACATCCACTCCTCTAGCCCTGACTGGGCCTCTCACGTCTCTCCTGGAGTCTAACTAACCGACAAGGGGTCGGTAGAGGAATCTAGGCCTGCAACACCAAGAACAACTAATGAATACAATGATTCCGCAAAGTATAAGCAATAATAAGTTAACACGCGTTGTGTCTAGCAGAATAGTTAACAGATAAGAATGCATAGAGGTCATGATCGTATACTAGGCAAGTCGTGCATAAAAATACGCACACTATCCGAATCATAAAACAAATAAACTGGCTAGGTGGCTACTACATTTGCCATATTCTCCCTATCGAGAACAAGCGGGATGAGAATCCGGGCCAGGGTACAAATGAGTCTCTGGTTCCCGGGGTCCGGAATCCCAGGACAGGAGCACACTGCAACGGCAATAAGCAAGCTACGCCAAAGTCAACCCCGTCGGGTATCCTAAGGCTGAGGCTGAGTAGAGCCAAACCGTATCAGTCATGTTAGATGATGTACGTCAATTTAATGTCAGTTAGGCAGTACAGTGCATATATCATGTCATATCATACAGGCAAAACAGTGCATGCATCACACAATTACAAGTCGAATTTCAATACCGATATAAGTCAAACAGTTTCAAGTCAAAATGAGAATAAGAGCATGGAAGGCAATAATCGAACTCAATATGTAATGCAAGTCAAGTTAGTATTGTGAATCACGGTTGTTTACTAGCCAACCCTAAGCTAGTTGTCCAATATTTCTAACAGTGCATAATGATGTAGTTTTAAGTTATTCGATATACAGTTGTTCATTTTTGTGGGTGTTGCAATGTATCGAGAAACATGTATCAAAGTCCTTTAAACCAACACCCATAAGGAGGTGCTTAATAATTGGACAACACACATGAATGAGTCACAACCCTCAAGACCATTCATGCTTTTAAGGCACTCCGTTGGGCAAGTTATGCGGTTGAGAAATCCATATGAAGGCCTTATAAGGTCTCATCGATCTCATCATTAACCCTATCTTTTCTCCAATTCATTAAAGAGCAGAAAAAGACTAGAAGGTAGCATAAAAAGGTCCTCTGGGTGTTAAAGAAGCAAGGACATAAGAATGAGTAAGAATAGAATTCAGTCGGATACTGAATCTCCCAGAACAAAAGTGCTTCAAGGCCGACCAGTCGGTTTTGAAGCCCGATCGTTCGGATTTCTGTTCTGGAAGTGTCCGATCAATCGGACCCCAAGCCCGATCGGTCGGGTAACAGGACTCTGTATAGAACGACTGAACTGAATTTCTTGTACTCACGGAGACGACATATATCAAGTTAATACCAAGCTAAAAGGGCTATCTATAATAACACACTTGAGAGAGAAATTAAAAGAAATAATAACAATCACCATGTACTAATATGTGTTCATCCCTACTGTGCTTATACTTGCCTCGATGGAGCTTTTTCCGAAATTTAGTTGTCCTTTGGCCCAAATTGACCCTAGAGATGCAGTCCTAACACCATGCATGCCAAAAGTGAGCAAAAGAAAGGTATGCATGCAGTGCAATCACATCTTAGACTCAATGGAGACCATGATGCAACTTCTCACCTTAGATGAACTGGGAAGATGGTGCGAGGTTCTTGTCCACGACGAAGAGACAAAAAAGAATAAATTAAAGAAAAGTGCATTGGACTGGAGAGGCTTCGCGTACAGAAGAAAAAGAACCCAACTCTACCTTCAAACTCGAACTTACAAGAAGATGACGAGTCAACCAGGTGTCCAAGAATTCTACCCCCCCCCCTTCCCCTCTTTGATTGTGAGAAGAAGAATAAAAGGAAAGGAAGAAACCAAGAGCAAAGAAGAAGGAGAGAAGATTACGTTGAAGATGGAGATGAAATGAGGAAGAAGTCGGTGCATGACTTCTTATATAAGATAAGGATGACAGAAATTGCAAAACAGTCCAAGAGTTTAGGGTAATTACCGTTTGAGTCAATTAACCGTCCAACAGAAGCAAACGAAGTCATTTGCAAGCGAATCAGTTACGGAAGTTAACGAGCTCGACAAGATACACGTGTTGACACCAAGATGATGCATAAATGACGAACTCGCACAAAATCTAAAATTACAAAAAAAGGCTCATGTCTACCTATTTCAGGTTAAACTCAACTCAACTACCTATCCATAACCCGAAACAAATCTCAAAAGGACAAAACAACAAGCATAAAACCAATTCACTATAAAAGGACCCAAAACCACATTAATTAGTCACTAAAACGGATGAAGCTAGGCCAGAGTGTTACATGGGGGCCCGCTCTAAAGTCCCTCTTTAATTGGGAGATGGCCTCACAATTTGGTTAATCAGATTTAGAGAGCACCCATTCCCCATTAGAATGGAATTGTGCCTAGACTTGACAAACAGGTCGGGTTGACCAAATTTGTATTGAGTCAACCGGAACCTGAATTTATTGATTCCAACCCTAACCTGACCCATTTTTAAAACAAATTGGAAACCTTCAACCTGCACCCACGGCGGGTCAACCCGACCTGACCCGCCTAACCCAAATTTGATGCGAGTTGGGTCGGATTGACCTAACTTAACATATTTAATACTCATTTTGTGTGTGACTTAACTCATTTTTTGTAGCCCAATTTTATTTGTAAAGCTCTCCTTACATCTAAATTCATTAAAAATGTTGCTTTGAGCATGAATTTATAATTTATCAATTTTCAAGTTGTAAAAAATAGAGAATTTATAAAATTTTCTACCCCATTTATTGAGAATTTGAGATAATCCCTTTTCAATTTTGTTCAATTTTATAATTCCATATTTGAGCATAAATATAAGACTCATCAATGATATTGTATTTCATTCATATCTATATTTTAAAGGTAAATTTATATGCCAACATAAAAATAATAAGCACATATTCATACTTCAACTACAAAACATCATATTTTCAAATAAAGAATAAGTTTTATATTCTAAGTACTAAAATTTTACATGACTCCACGAAAATTTAAGGGTATATAGTTTATGCCCCATATGAATAAGAAAAGTCACATGAAAATTGGAAAGTCATAGAAATTTAGTAAAATCTGAACGGATCAAACGGGTTAGGGCGGGTTAGGAGGGTCAACCCTAACCCGACTCGTTTTTATACGGGTTGGTAAATTATAACCATAACCCGACCAGTATTTCAAACGGGTCGGGTTACGTGGGTCAGAAACGGGTCAGATTGGGGCTGGTTGGCGGATTAGGCTAGATTTTTCCAGCTCTAATTGTGCCACCCATTGCAAGAGGGGTTTTTTTCAATTTTGAGATTTAGGTTTTTAATAGATAGGCCTACTATAGAGCCTTTGAATTTCGGATAAGAAATTGAGCTTTTTTAGGGGAGTTTTATGATTTTTTTTATAGAAAAGATAAAAGGGCAGGCCTAGCCAATTCATGAGCTACTGTATTTCCATCTTTACCCACATGTTGCACTATATAGTTGTTAAAAGTCTTCAGCAATGATTTAATCTCTTCAGTTAGGAGACCTGTCTGGACATATTTGGAGAAGAAGATTTTAAGGCCTCAACTACAAAAATCAAGTCGCTTTTAAGAATAAGATCCATAACCCAATATGGCAAATGATCTAGATCTCTCTCAGCGCTGCTAATGCTTCAATATCATCTGCTTTACCCACCTCATTTTCTATTCTACTCAAACTCATAACCATGTTGCCATTTTCATCTCTGAGGACCCTGCCTACACTAGCTTTTTGAATCTTACCAAATATGGCACCATCCACATTTAGCTTGAAGACATCCATTGGCGGAGGCTTCCAACATAGTGAGTTACCTTTAGAGTTTGATCTTCTATGAGCTAAAGAGCTTTTGAATCCTTGAATAATTGATGTAGCTCCTTCAACAACAGTACACAGATCTACTAACTCCCCATTATGTAAAAACGGATTTCTGTTTTGCCAAATTCTCCATGCCTTTGAGAAGAACAACTCCAAATCAAAGCTAAGCCTGTACCACCCTAACCCCAAATGAGCAGGTTAGAGGTTGTTTACTTGCGTGATTAGTGTCTTGCTAGAGGTTACTGTTAGGTCATCGTGTTGACCTTCTCTGGGTTATGTTTGAGGTCTTGGTTAGGTAGTTGGGTTGAGTTTAACTTGGATTAGGTAGCTTCATGCCCTTTTTCGTAAGTTTTGTAATTGTTCGAGTTCGTCGTTTTGATGTCATCTTGATGTCCTCGCGTGTCTTTCGTCGTGCTTGTCAATTGTTGCAACTGCCCCCAGAGCATTCGAAGTCATTTGATGTGTTTAAGTGTTCATTTGATTTGAATTGTAAATTGTATAACATTTGGACCTGGTTGCAAATGGCTAAACTATATATATATATCCGTTCACATGTTCATCCTTATCCGTTTCTTTTTCTCTCTTCTACTTTTTTCTTTTTTCCTTCTTCTTCATTCACTCTTTGTTCTTCATCGTTTCTTGTCAGCAGTGTCTAGCCATGATGCTCTCCGCCAGTTTTGCGTGATTTGAGTATAGAAAAATGTGAAAGCTTGGCAATCATCGTTTAAGGCAAGTATAAGCAACTATTGGCTTAATACATGTTGGTAGCTCATGATTGGTATGATTTACTCCCCATTATTTGTAGGGTATGCATGATTTGACAGCCCCCTTTTGTTTCTTATTTCAACTGGTAGGATAGAAAAGATGAGAATCCCTTACGGTTAAGCTATATGCAAGCCGTGATTTAGCCGCAGCTAATAAATGGCTAAGCTATAGAGCATGCTATGGCGAAGTTTGACGACTTGACAAAGCCCACACCTAAAGGTTGAGTAAAGACCATACAAAATCTTGTAGGACCTTAGTTGTGGAATTCTCACCCTTTACCTTAACTTGGAATCAGTTCGAGACTGATTCTGTGCATGTCAGAAGGCTTCAGGGCCGACCGATCGGTTCTAAAGCTCCAATCGGTCGAATTTCGGTTCTGGATGGTATCCGACTGGTCGAACCCTTACCCGATCGGTCGGGTAAGCAACCTGCAGGAATGTAGACACTTGATTTAAATGGTTCCCTAGACTGACCATAGACCGCTTGGAGATCTATAGATGGGCTACACTAATGACTGAAGATATGATTATCATGAATGATCTTGAGGGCTGAGATACATTCATGAAGGTTATCCATCTGTTAAGCACCTCCCTATGGGTGTTGGTTTAAAGGACTTCGATACACTTTCTCTGTACAATGAGACACCAAAGGAAGAACAACTGTGTATTGGATACCTTAAAACTACATCATCATGCACAGTTAGTGACAGTGGATAACTAAATCAGGGTTGGCTAGCAAAATGACCTTGACTCCGTTAAATTAAACTTCATAGCATATTGGAATTCAGTGATTGCCCTCTATTGTCAGATATTATTGTGCTTTGTATTCTCAGGATGGTTATTGTCTCATGATAGTGGTTATATCATGAATTAATATTGCTATTAAGATTGATTACCTTGCTAATGATTAATTTGTTAACCTTACCTTGCTAATGATTAATTTGTTAACCATTCTTCCTAATGCTTGTGAAATGAATCGTTTTTTCTGATTGATAAATGACTGATTGGTAAAAATATCTGGCTAACTCAGCCTCCGCCTTACCATACTCAACGAGGTTGATATTTGGCATTTTACCAATTGTTGTCGCTGCAGTGTGCTACCGTCCTGGGGATTCCGGACCTCAGGAAACCGAAACCCATTTGGCTGATGGTGTTCTCACTACCGATTGTTCCTCATAAGGAGAATGGGCAAAATGTAGTAGCCACCTAGTTCAGTATTCTTGTTATTAACTCGCACTGATATGTTTTATTCCTTGCACGATTGCCTAGTATAGTAATATAACCTCTATTAAATCCACCCGTAATGAATTCTTGTTAGATACAACGCGTGTTACCTATAGATTACTTATATTTTGCTGAGTCGTTGTCCTCAAGTGTTGTCTTGGTGTTTCAAGCTAAGATTCCATCTCCGATCCTACAAAGGTCGGTCAGACTTCGGAAGAGATTGTAGGGACCCCTTCTGGGCTAGATGAGTGAGAATGAGTAATCCACTCCGGAGAGCGGCTCGTCAGTGCTCTTGTGCATCTTGATCTCATTTCATATCATTGTTTCTCCTTTTGTTTTGTAGTGTACTTGTGACTCTAATGTATATTCTATATATAGTGTTTTGCTTATATTCTTGTCTTATTTTCTGAT
Source organism: Sextonia rubra (assembly GCA_037013555.1). Taxonomy (NCBI): domain Eukaryota; kingdom Viridiplantae; phylum Streptophyta; class Magnoliopsida; order Laurales; family Lauraceae; genus Sextonia; species Sextonia rubra. The sequence goes on from JASUAD010000001.1 coordinate 134,156,791, forward strand.
TCTTTTGTTGTAGTATAATGTAATGATACTTACAGCTTCCGCGTACAATGTGATTGCACGTGTGAATGTTCCCTTGTGTACGTGCATCTAGATCAGATTTAGGTGCAGGTACAAGGGAGTACGTGTCCCTGATTGGGTAGATCTTAATCCTCGGTTTCTTGGGCCCGGGTTGTGACAAAAGCCCTTTTCAACTAAGTCCCAAACAAAGAAACCAAAATCATGTTGTCCAGAAGGAAACACCACTCTTGAAAAAAGAGCACTCCAAACCTGAAATAGTTGGGGACACAAACATAAGGCATGCATGCTATGTTCCGACTTATCCAAACAAAAGTCACAACAAGAATTTGGTATGACTTTTATTTTGGTAAGGTTTACCTTAGTAGGTAATATCTCCTTACAACCTCTCCATGCAAAATTTTTTATTTTGTTCGAGATTTTGCATATTCATATTCTCAACCAAAACTTTCTTTGTGCCCCCATGTTTCAAGATTCTCCCGTGTTTTTACTATTTTAGATCTTAAGTGCAACCCTATAAGCATTTCTAATAGAAAACTCACCTTTCTTATTTTCGGCTAGATTAAAACATCACTAAGCATGCGAGGACTTAGAAGAATTTTCAAAATGACATCAGCCTTATGAGGATAGAGAATTTCACAGATTTTCTGTGCATCCCACCATTTGATATCTTGATCAATAAGGTCTTTGATTAGAGCATGATTTGGCAAAACCCTCCTAGGAGTGATAGCTTTGTAGGTGAAAGGAGTTGGGATCCATTTATCTTCCCACACCTCTATCTGCTACCATCCCCCACCCTCTATTGACACCCGTTCTGTGGAATTGTCTTGGCTTCAAAAATTCCTCTCCATGCGAAAGATGGATTTTTGCTAACTACAAACTGGAGGAAAGGAACATTTGGAAAATATTTGGCCTTGAACACCCCATAGAGTAAGGATTGGTGTTGTGAATCAGCCACCAACCTTGCTTTGCTAGAAGGGCAAGATTGAAGGCTACCAAACAACAAAAACCCATGCCCCCTACATGTTTTGACTCACATAGTTTATCTTATCAAGCCCAGTGGATTTTCCTCACATACTGTCCTAATCCCCACCAAAACTTTGCCACCATTCCCTCCAATTCTTTACAAAACCTTGCTAGCAATCTAAAGCAACTCATAGCATAAGTCAGAATAGCCTGGGCCACGGCCTTAATCAGTGTCTCCCTTTAAGCCTGAGAGAGCAACTTTTCTTTCCACCCCTGCAGTTTTTTCCATACCCTCTCCTTCACTACCTGAAAACTCCGATGTTTGGATCTTCCTACAAAGGATGGTAGTCCAAGATACTTCTCATGTTGCTTGATTATTTCCATCCCCCAAGAGGCCTTGATCATTTCTCAGTCAGCCAGACTTGTATTTTTGGCCAAAAAACAATGAGGTCTTCTCTTTGTTGATCTTTTGTGCTGACGCTTCCGCATAACCTTAAGAAGATATTGAATGTGATGATTTTCTTCATAGTTAGCATGAAAAAATAGTATACTATCATCTGCAAAGAATAGGTTACTAATTCTAGGAACTCCCCTACAGATGCTAAGGCCCATGATCTTCCTCTCTTGCTCATCACATCTCAAAAGTGAAATGAGGCCTTCTATACACAGGAGAAACAAATATAGAGAAAGGGAATCCCCCTGCCTCAAACCCCTAGATGGGTTAATTAGACCTTTAGGCCCACTATTTATCAAAACAGAATATGATACCGAGGAAATACAAGCCGTGACCAAATCCTCCCATTTAGGATGAAATCCTAGCTTCATCATCACTTTTTCAAAAAAGCTCCATTCGACCTTATCATAAGCCTTACTCATGTCAAGTTTAATTGACATAAAGCCTTTCCTGCCTCTTCATTTTAGGGGAGTTTTATAATTTAATAATTGAGTTTGATGATTTCTGGTCAAAAGATAGATTGTTATTGGTTAGAAATGGTTGCAGAAATCCAACAAAAACATAGGAAATAAAACCTTTGCATAGAATCTGCAATCTCCAATTTCTTCCAGGGTGTTTGCATCCATCGTATTTCCATTTTTAATCTTTACAATCATAAAGCCCTTGCATTGGTGAGGTTAACCTACTGCAAATTAAATAATAAATTAATAATAGTCATTATAGAAATAGGGTTTTATGAAAAAAAAAACTCATCATAAATCTAGATTAAACACGTTGATTATGAAAAACACATTTGCAAGGAATTAGGGTGCCGTATATTTTTTTTTCTTCTCTAACTTTTTTCTTTTCCACAAACGAATCAATCACTTTTTATTTTTCAAAAATAGGTAAAATAAATCAAAATCAAACAAATTCCTTTTTCATGTAAAAAAGCAACACAGATTACAAGAAAGAATTAAACCATTATAAAGCACATGTAGTTTTCTTATCTTCTTGCACGACTGCAACACATGGTTATAAACCATCACAATATAAACATCTTTCTTATATTCTCATAGAACAAGAAAGGTCATACACAAATATGCCTATTTGTTGTAGTCATATAAGAAATAGAAAAAAGAGAACTCATTCCAACAAATGACGTATTCCACATCGAAAATAGATTGACAAATAAATAAATAATGGCAGCAAAAATTAGAAAGCTCATGCTACACAAATCCAAGATAGTGAATATACTTAAAATTCAACTTCAAGACAACTACATTTACAGAGAAAGTAGTGAGAACTCACCTCATTGTCATTTCCTCAATTATGATTTTGCAAGTGTAGTAATGAAGAATGGCTTCAACCAATAAATTCACAAAAAGGAATGATGAAAAGACTAACGAAAAGAGGAAGATGGCTCTAGATGAGTGGAAGCAGTAGCTTACCTTCTTCGGTGGACAAATAGAATGATGACAACCAAAAGGTTGGTAATACACGCATGAGAGTAGAGAAGAATTGAAGAGTTTTTTTACATTAGCCTAATGATATCGTTAGGGGCATTCTGATTACCATATCGTTCAGATGTATATAAAAATATTTTACAAACAATATCATTATATTCTTACGTAATTAAAAAAATCAAAATATGTTCAAGACCATTTAAACGGTGCACCTTTCACAATTATAGGTTGATTTCTTTTGATAAGGCTCATAAGAAATTATTAAAAAAGAAATATATATATAATTTTCAAAAAATATTTTAAAAAATAAATCAATCATACATCATTGGCCTCTTTGGTATTTGAATAGCAGATTCTTTCTTTTTTTTTTTTTAATAATCCTGCCGATTTCATAGAAAGTAAAATTCTTGAAATGAAGATTACGACTGAACTAACCTACAATGAACTCATTCTTCAAAATGTAGTCTTTATTTTTACTATAATCAATAATAAATACTAAAAAAAATCAAAGAAATGAATAAAATGGATCTTAATCTAGTATAATCCTGGAAAGCAACCCAAAAGAAATCAGATTAACAATTCAAAATCCTAAACATAAAAAATCGCTAGACCTAATTTCAATATTTCTGATTCTAAATTAGGGGGAAATGTTAATGTGCATCCATCCCCACCCTAGTGAGGGATAATTATGTGACTTTCCCTCTTCGCACATGAATATTCCTCTTTTGTATGACATACATGGCTTTCCATCTTCTGCATATGAATATTTTTCAATTGTATATGAATATATAAGGGATTGCACTTATGCGAATGAACTATACACCGTTGGATTGACTGGCATCAATGCAAATGAACTGAATTTTTTTACCACAAATGATGAGGTTAGGATGACCAAATGGGGCTAGTTTTTATGCAGAGAGGAGGTTCCACACAGATCTTCAAAGATTTGTCCTAGATCATAGATCCTTATCCCTTAGTTCGATAGCTTCTAAATTAATAGATTTCTTTCCTTATTTTATTTCATGCTTAATTACAATTAGATAATCGCTTCTTTTATTTTTAGAATGTTTTGGTTTCTAAGAAACAATCCTACTATCTATATAGTTGAGTCCCCATTGTAGTTGGAGATGTTTATTACAATTAATCAATCATTTCTCTTCCAATATGGTGTTTTCCATTACTGTGAGTGCCAAAATCCATATATGGATTCGATCAACCCTTGAGGAGATTGACTTGTTTGGATCGAAAATCTAGGGCTATGCCACCCCATCTTGAGGTGATCGTGCACCATATGAACCATATAAACACACAGACGAGGTCCCCCTTCAATTGCATGCCACAGGAGAATGGAAGGTCAACATGCGGACTAGGGTAGGTCAAAAATGGTCCGGGCAAGTCATTCCATCCTTTGAAAAAAAAAATTTATGGATAACAGAAAAATTCATTGAGAGAATGAGAAGGTTAAAAACAAAAAGGTAAAAAATAATAATAATAATAATAATTAAAGAGTCCAATCACAAAGGATGTGAAGGAAGAAGGTATAAGAGAGTTTTTTTTTTCCTTTTTTTTCCTTGGTAATCAGGTATAAGAATGTTAGTACCCTGCCGAAGAGAAACAATTATGAGGCCGTTGTTCATTCTTGATGCTATCGTCGAGATCAGTGTCCAACTAAAATTAAGTGTTAATTCAATGGGAGGGAAGGAAATAATATAGTGCAGCGTGAAGGTTTGCTTGAAGTGCAGTGGGACGTATATCTATCGATCCTCAGCTCTCTTTCCCATGATATTTCTCAATCCCTCTCATCCCTCTCATCTCTCCCTCCTCTCCAGTCTCTCTCTTATCTCACTTCAATATCTCCTCATCTTTCTCTTCCATGCGATTTCTCCATATCCTCCAATCCCTCAGTCTCTCATTGATGGTGACGACGATCAGATGTGACTTCCCCAAATCAGGGATCTTCTGTCAATTGATTTTAATTGATCACATAATAGGTCCCAGCTTTGGTGCCCCCATTGAGCCAAAACCGATTTTGTTGGACCATAATCGATCGATATCTCTTCCAGTTTATGTAAACCCTTAAAAAAGGACATTGAGAATATTTCAGGGAAAAAAAAAAGAAGAAAATAAGATTGAGAATGATGCCCGAAGTGATGCTGCCGAACAATTTCTCTACAGCTCATCTTGGTACAACTTGAACTCAGCACAATCTAGTCTCCGCACAAGATTAGGATCATCACAAAAATAATGCCAAATGAGCCCTATAGCATATGGCAAGGATCTGCCTCGCAGTAAGCGGTACGCAGATATTCTACATTATTATATATCAGCTTCTTATATTGACCCACCTTCCATAGTTGGTTATCCAGCTGTGGATATTTATCCAGTCCTTACAAGACCTAAAACATAAACAGAAACCAGGATAGCATATAGCCCCAACAGAAATAACAGCACACTAACCACGACCAAAAGATAAGTAAACCAAGGACCATCAGACCAATATTGAAAGCCAGAACATCTAGAAGATGAAGAATTTTCTAGTTCGACCAACAAATCAAAAAAGTTCCTAATTTGAAACATCATCTAAGGTTGATCTTGGCAATGATAGAGTTGCATATGCTTTCCAGCTCTTGCTTTTCGGAAAGAAACTCATCAGCATCAGCTAGCTCGTTCTTGTCCAGCCATTGGCTTACCTCTTCAATGGCTTCATCAATCTTCTTCTTGTCCCCAGAGGACAGCTTTGACACAAAATTCCCATCATTGATCATCTTCCTCATGTCATAAGTATAATCCTCTAATGCATTCCTCGCCAGTGCCCTCCTCTTGAACTCCTCATCCTCTAACTTGTACTTCTCTGCATCTTGAAGCATCCTTTCAACTTCTGTTTTGCTTAGACTATACTCATCATTGCTGATTGTGATCTTTTCCTTCTTTCCTGTCGCCTTCACTTCTGCAGACACAGTCAAAATACCATTCCGATCAATTTCGAAGCAGACGGTGATGGGAATGGCACGTTTCAGAGCAGGCGGGATGCCGGATAATCTAAATTTACCCAACGGGTAGTTTTCTTCAACTTTCTCCCTCTCACCCTGGTAGACCCTGATGAGAACACTTGTCTGGTAATCTTCAACGGTATAGTAATCACGCTCCCTCTTGGTGGGAATTGGTGTGTTTCTTGGAATCACAACGCTCATCAAATCTCCCTCAACATGTTTCCCAAGCGAGAGAGGAGTAACATCCAGCACCACCAAGTCTCTAACCTTCTTATTGCCCATACCACTCAATTTGGCCGCCTGTATTGCAGCACCATATGCTACAGCCTCATCAGGGTTGATACTCTTGCAAAGCTCCTTTCCATGGAAGAAGTCCTCTAGTAGTAGTTGGACCTTAGGAATCCTAGTAGATCCTCCAACAAGGACAATGTCATGGATAGACTGCTTCTCCATCTTAGCATCCTGCAAACAAAAATCGACAAGTTCCAAGCACCTCCTGAAGAGATCCATGTTCAGCTCCTCAAACCGGGCACGAGTGACAGTGGAGTGGAAGTCAGTCCCCTCATGTAGGCAATCAACTTCAATAGAGGTTTGGACCGTGGATGAGAGCGTCCTCTTCACCCTCTCGCATGCTGTCCTCAACCTTCTGATAGCCCTTGGGTTTTCAGTGATGTCCTTCTTGTACTTCCTCTTGAATTCTCTCACAAAATGATTAACCATACGATTATCAAAGTCCTCACCACCAAGGTGGGTATCTCCTGCAGTAGCCTTCACCTCCAATCTACCTCCATTGATGGTGAGAATGGAAATATCAAAGGTCCCACCTCCAAGGTCAAAGATGAGAACGTTCTTCTCAACACTGCCAAGGTCCTTTTCTAGACCATAGGCAATGGCAGCTGCAGTAGGCTCGCTGATGATACGCAAGACATTTAGCCCAGCGATAAAGCCAGCATCCTTGGTGGATTGGCGTTGCGAATCATTGAAGTAAGCAGGGACAGTGACCACTGCATTCTTGATGCTGGAGCCAAGGTAGTCCTCAGCAATCTTGCGCATCTTGGTGAGAATCATGGAGGAGATCTCCTCCGCAGCAAATTGTTTTTCCTCACCCTTGTATTCAATGATGATCATGGGTTTATTGTCTGCATCAGCAATGACCTTGAAGGGCCATAACCCTATATCACTTTGGACAGAGATGTCATCAAATTTCCTACCTATTAAACGCTTCACATCTGAAATAAGGGACATGAAGTTTAGATAGTTAAGCTGCATTGACAAGATGATTAAACTAAAAACATGAAAATAAATTATTTGAGGGCCAATTGTGGTTTATATTAAATGAAACAACCACACTTAATAGGACTCCAACAAGGAGATTCACCCAATAAGAGAAAAAAAAAATACAAGGTGTTAGGAAAATCTGCTGAAGAATTCAAGGTATTTGCTGGGTAGTAACTACATTAATATGAAATGTCAAAAAAAAATAAAAAACTAACTAACCAAAAATGTCAATATCAGAAAATTGCTTTACATAGGGAAACATGTTCCAGCCATCATAAATCAAATATCAGGACCTTGCTTTATTAAAAAGAGTCCAGGAAGGTATCAACAATTGGTGATTAGGATCACCAGGCATATGGTAGCACAGTGTTAGCACCCTCACTTTTATGCTGTACACAATCCAAATACCTATGATAACCTAAACCAGCAGTTTGAAGAGCTTCCCACTTTGGAAACCAAAAGAATTCGCCTCAGTCAAATGCTCTAAACCATCTAAGCAATGGACTCTAGTCATACGAGCAAATGCTCCTTTTATTTTAGCGACATTCCACCCGTCAAATGGCAAAGATAATTCCGGCCTTTTTCTATTGTTTTTTTTTTCTAAATTGAAGTAGATGGCACATACTTGAATTAGAGCAATGAACAGTCTTGATCTTTTCCATGAATGGCATGTATATTTTTAATAGGATCAAAAGCCGTGTTCTAAGGGATAATTCAGAGAATATTAGATATTAGGACGGCTGTGGTTGCTAGTGATGTTTTGGATATGTCATGGTATTAATGGCAGGATATCTCTCAAGGTTGTGATTAGTATGATCAGGTTACACTGAGAGTATAACCTCTCTAGACTGTAACTGGATTAGATTAATATTATTATGTGATTAAGTTTCCTCATTCATAACACTCGTAGATTCCCTATCTAACGCTCAGGGGAAATGCAGTTTTGCCATGAATGGAGAACAAAAGAGAACACACTAAGGTCGATCCAGAATTTTCTTCTAAAGTATCCGTCAATATGAGTACTTCAAGATGCCATTAAAAAAATATCTAGAGACCTTAAAATTATTGTGAGAGGAGAAAATAAACTCTCTATTTCAAAAATTCTAAATACCATGGCACTCTGAGCCTTTTGTGCCACAACACCACCAAGATGTATTCACTCCTTTTAGGTACATCATCGTGATTCTTCCATTGCGATTTATACGACTCCAATGAGAGGGCCTCTAAATGTTATCTCCAATTTCTCCAATCCCACATGACCAAGTTTCCACAACATCAATATGGCAGGCCATGTGACATAAGCAAATTAGATTCAAGCAATTCAAACGACAAGCCTCATTAGCAGAGGTGCACAGGAGAAATGACGGTGAAAGGATACAATCTCATTTTAGCACATTAATTCTACAGATGGTTGAGTGTGAAACCCTTCTTGTAGTGGCCAATCCACACGAAACAACCTGGAAGACACCTAGAATTGACCAAAGATAATTAAGAGCAGTCAGCTCTTCCTTAGAACCACTTATGGTCTGGTAGAAAGGAAAACTTAGATGTTGCCTTGAGCACAACTATGCATCTTCCCTCTACTGGAATAGGCACATTTCTCAGAAAGGTAGGAAGCTCAGCAACATTTCAAGTTCTTTTGAAAAGTGTTTTCTAAGGAATGAGTTCAACTTTACTTTCCAAGAATCCCATGCAAATCTATGGCCTATGTCCCTAGTTGAAGAAATCCTAAATATCCTTCAAATAGTTGCATCTTTTCAAGAACGGCTCCTTACCCTAGTGGTAAATGTAGAAGAGATCAACCTGACCCAGGTTCATCAACAGCTCCACATGACCCAGGCCCACCTGAGTCAATTCATCTAGAAGCTTAGGACCATATCCACACACGTAGATCCTTGTAAAACTGCTAATTAAAGGAGATTTGATTTTGCAAATTAATTAGTTAGAATTATTATGTGATTTTCTGTAATCTGTAATTTAGGTAACATTGTATCATAAATGAATAGTTGATCAGCAAAGGTGGAGTAGACCTTCACTACATTCTTCTCATCTTGATTTCTCCTTGGTCATCTACTTACATGGTATCAAAGCCTTACAGCCTCGTTACTGTCTTGATCAAGGATCAAAATAGTGATTGCAACGGACGTAGTGGCCAGTGGCCAAAATGCTACGTAGCTAAGGTGCTACATAGCGATATAGCGGTGCGAACTAAAAAAATAGTCAAAAAATTTTGAAAAAATATCCGCAAAATTCAGAATATTGGAAAATGTTAAAAAGTGATACTCTTTTCCAATAATAACTAAGATAGGGGGATGTAGCAGTCAATTCAATGTATAGATGTTCAGTATTGCATAATGTTTATAAAATAAGAGTATTGATCTAATTTTTCCCACACATTTATGTTGGTTAGCTATATACTAAGTTATTCTGCATTTCTAAATTCATAATTCAAATAATTAATTTAGCACAATTGTACATAACAAAGGATTTATAAATTATAAAGTAATGCTTAAAAAAAGTTTTGAGGTTCAAACCAAATAACAAATTAAGTTTCATTAAAATAAGCAATGGATTTGGTTGAGAGTAGAGAAACGAAATACCGCTAACAAAGAGGGTGTTCGCTAGTATATTACCTAGAGAAGAGCTATTAAGAGGAACTGTCTCCATCATATTTAATTTAGCAATATCTTATGTGTTTTAGTATTTTTTTAAGTATAGAAGGGTAAAAGAGTTGCGTAGAAATGTTGCTTGGAGAGAAGAATGAAAGAAGTAAGCCTTACTATACATTTTAAGTTTTTTTGAAAAGTAGCTATCAATCACACTTAGTAGCAGCGTCATAGTGGCCTGTAGCAGACTGTAGCGGCCGTAACGTGAGTGGTGCTAAATTCAATTTAGTGTAGCGGTCTTGGTCACTACACCTGATATAGCGCAGCGGCCACTATTTTGATCTATAGTCTCAATGAAGCGAGCAAAGTAGACATCTCCTGGGGTCTTTCTTTTTTTGTCGACTTGGGTCTTGTAGGACTGAGATTCAGTTCGAATAGGAGTTGTCCAGTTTAATCTCAGTATCATGTCGCTAGCCCTACTCTTCTTCTTCCTCTCGCCTATGATCAAAGAAAAGGATATTGTTCTGGGCTCAATGACGAAGAAAATCTGCCTTTTGAGTTCTTTTCAGCCTATTCATCAACTTCTGTGGTAGGGCTCGGATTTTCCAGGGCTGGGCTTCTATTTGCACTTGACCGATGCCGGAGAAGAGGGTCCTTGGCTTTTTGCCGCCGCACATCTCAGTCAGAGAAGAAAGGGGTCTCCTAACCCCTCTGTTGCGGCCAGAGGAGATTGTCTACGCCGCCATCCTCACATCACCAGCACTACACGCCAGCCACCCTACTCCTTAGACATTCTCTGCCTCGCTGGAGAAGAGAACAGAAGGCAGTCGTTTGGGTTCTGTGGTTCTGTTCACAGAACAAAGGAAGGAGACAAACCTTTTTTCTTAGGCAGTTTTAAGTCCAGCTTGTGTTGACTTAACCCGAGCACAGAGAAGCCAGGTCAGGTTGAGTCCAGCCCAGGAACCTAGTTTGCACTATCCCAGTAGATCAGCCATCAGCCTAACATCAGCTCCTCCTCTCCCAGGTCACCTATGTTATCTGAGACTTCTCATTCTATTTTCAGACCATAGAGAGGTCAGTCAACTCTTTTTCTTTGGCAGTTACAGTTGGGATCAGTTTCTTCAACTCAATCCAGTGGTCAGATTGATCAGTTTTTTTCTACAAAATGCAACAGTGATGTGGCTCTACAAAACCTAGAAATTGGAATAGAGATCAGGGATTGTTTCATTTTGAGTTTTTTTTTATTTGCCCATTTCTGAAATTTTCTGAAACAACAATTCTTTAGTCTGGAATTTTGATATCTATTTCTTGGGAGAAACATGATGTCACTTCTGTTAAACTAAATGGCAAAAATTATATGGCATGGTCCTTTCATCTCCAACACTTTGTGGAAGGAAAAGGACTTGGAGGATTTCTTGATGGCACAACTTTAAAAGCCACTGATGATGCTAAGTCTAAGGCAACTTGGCCTCTGAATAATTCTAACGTGGTTACCTGGATTCTTAATTCCATTTAATCCAACATTAGCCACTCCTTGCAAGCCTTTATGAATGCCTCAGATATGGGGGATCATCTGAAGAAATTATATCATCAAGCAAATAAGGCTAGGCAATTTCACCTAGAAACAGAATTAGCTAAATATGGTCAAGGAGACAAGTCAGTTCAAGACTATTACAATGGCTATCTTACTTTAGGGAATGAAATCAATTCCATGATCTTGAGTAATGTACCAAAAGATGCCATCTCCTCTGTCAGTAAGATACAAAAGAATGCTCATATTAGCCAGTTCTTGATGAACTTAAGGCCTGAATTTGAATCTGTCCTAGCTGCTTTATTAAATAGAGAGGTACCTCCAAATCTTGATACTTGTATTCAGGAGGTTTTAAGAGAAGAAAGCCGCCTCCAATCTCAAAATCATATCAATGAGGAACCCAAGGCCTTTCTTGCTCCTATGACTGAAAATCTGGCTCTAAAAACTACTTAAGGACAGCAGGTTCAATGCTTTGAATGCAAAAGTTTTGGGCAAGTTGCGAGGAATTGCCAAAAGAAAAAAAAAATTGTAATTACAGAAAAAGAAATGGACACATCATATTTTAATATACTCACCAACTTCAGCGGAAGCCTGATCCAAATCAGTAGCAACCCATCTAAAGCCCACCCTCCAAGCAAAAGCTACAGACGGTGAAACTAGTTCTTCTGTGTCAATGTCCTTCACAGAAGAATAGATTCAATACATTATTAATGCTTTTGTTGCATCTACTTTTACGTCTATGGGTGTCTTTGGTCAGTATCCATCTCTTGCTCTATCTAATTCCCTTTCACCTTCATCATGGTTTATAGACTCAAGGGCTTCTAACCATATGACTGCGGTAGAACAAAATACTCATTCCATTCGACTATATACTGGGAATGATGAAATCACAGCTGCTAATGGTAAAAAAATTGCCTATTTCAGGTGTTGGATCAATGACTGCACAGCAAAAATCTTTTCTTCTCTCTAATGTTTATTTTGTGACAAATTTTCCTGCAAATTTGATATTTGTTGGTCAGTTAGTTGATGATAGATACTCTGTTCACTTCAACTTTTCTGGTTGTGTCATACAGGACCGACAAAGTGGGAAGGTGATCAGGACGGGGAGTAAACATGGACTGTTGTTTCTACTTGACATTGAGCTTGGATCCTTTTCGGCTACTTCAATTAGTTCTATGACTAATTTGTGGACCATTTGCCGTAGGCCCCTTGGTCACTTAAATAATGATATTTTAGCATCTTTATTTCGAAATGGTCGCTTGAAACCTTTTGTTGATAATAAAATGCTTGCTTCTTTTTTACATTCCCATTATATTTCTTGTTGTCGAAGAAAAAGTCATGCTTTACCAGTTCCTATGTATGATTCACGAGCTCATGCTCCCTTTGATATGGTTCACAGTGATTTTGTGGCATTGCACTTAAATGTAGTAGGCTAAGTTATAAATACTATGTGACCTTTATTGATGATCACTTTAGGTTTACATGGATATATTTCCTTCGAAAGCTAAATCTGAAGTTGTGCCTACTTTCAAGAAATCTTTCAATCTAGTGCATACTCAGTTTAATAAAAATATTAAAGTCCTTTGCTTTGATTCCGGAGGAGAATATACTTTTGGCAACTTTTCTTCCTTTTTATTAGATAAGGGAATTGTCCATCAAAAGTCCTGCCCTCACACCCCACGGTAAAATGGGATCACAAAAAGAAAAAATCGAGGCGTCCTTGAGATAGTTAGGGCCTTGCTCCTTGAATTGAAGGTTCCGACTATTTTTTGGTGTGAAGCAGTTCATACTGCTACTCATTTAATCAATAGCCTACCGACCCCAGTTTTAAACAATAATTCACCATGTGAAGCTATCTATCATTCTCCTCCAACTTACTCTCTGTTGCACACCTTTGGTTGTCTATTTTTTGTCCATCTACCATCAATTGAAAGAACGACCTCAACAAGCAGTTAAATGTGTTTTCTTGGGGTACAGTGACGAGTATAAAGAATTTGCTTGCCATGACCCAGAGGCTTGCCCAACTTGCATCTCCCGTAATGTCATATTTGTTGAGCAAGTTCCCTATTATTCTCGCTAGTCAGATTCTAATGTTTCAGATGTCTCACATCTTCATCATTTCTATGATTCCACATCACCTCCTATTTCGCAGGTCCACAGTCAAAGACACAAGCCGCCTCCTGCAACTAGTCCCACTCCTGATCATCCTCCACTGCCAGAGCCTTCACAACAAGGTAATAAACTAATAATACCTTTTCTTTTCTTCTCCATCACCATCTTCACCCCCACCACCCCCCACCACATCCAACTGTACAACGCTCCACTCGTGTATAACCGCCTGACCGTCTTAGTCTTTCTGTATTTATTACCGACCTTGATTCTATTTCAATTCCTTTTTCGTATTTGCATGCTAAAGAGATACCCAGATGGAAGGATGCTATGATGGGAGAATTACTTGATCTCGAATCAAATCACACATGGGACCTAGTTCCAAGACCAATGAAGGCTCCAATTATTGGTAGTAAATGGGTTTATTCCATCAAAGAAAAATCAGACGGGAGTTTGGATCGAAATAAAGCTCAGCTAGTCCCTCAAGGATTTAAGCAAGAGTATGGTATAGACTATGAAGAGACCTTTGCTCTTGTTGCTAAAATGACCACTGTCCATACCATAATTGCAGTTGTTGCTATATGCCATTAGCCTCTTTAGCAAATGTATGTCAAAAATGCAGTTTGCATGAGGAGCTCCACAAGACTATGCATCTCCACCAAATCATGTTTGTCGTCTCCAAAAATCATTCTATGGCCTCAAACAAACACCTTGTGCATGGTTTGAAAATTTTTGAAATGTTATTCTTCAAGTGAATTTTTCTCAAAGTTCAAATGATAATTCTATGTTTATTCGGCACACGAGTAATGGTTGTACTATCTTGCTACTTCACGTAGACGACATGATAATCACTGGGAATGATGCATCAGGTATTGCTACTGTGAAACAATATCTCATGAGCCACTTTAAGATGAAGGATTAGGGATCCCTAACCTATTTCCTTGGATTGGAAATTTATCGCACCAAAGTTGGCATTCACATTCATCAAAGAAAATATGCTAAAGACTTATTATCAATGGCCCATCTGACGTATTCCAAAATTGTTAATACTCCTGTAAAGCTCAATATCAAAATTTTTAGGGAAGATGGCATTCCTCTTCTTGATCCAGCTCTGCACCGGCGACTTCTTGGGAGCTTAGTATATCTCACCGTGACACGGCCAGACATATCACATGATGTACAGGTTGTTAGTAAGTTTGTGAGCAATCTTCACAAACCTCATCTCACTACTATCCACGGAATTCTTCACTATCTTCAAGGATCTCTTCATCGTGGACTATTCTATTCCACTACGTCCCCATTTCATCTTCATGGATATGCAAATGTAGATTGGGCCGGTTGCCCTGACTCTCGGAGGTCCACTACTGACTGGTGTATGTTTCTAGGCACGTCTATTATCTCCTAGAAGTGCAAAAAGCAGGTTACGGTCTCCAAATCTTTAGCTAAAGCTAAGTATAGATTAATGTCTTCTACCAGCAGTGAAATCATTTGGCTTCGTCAATTTGGTGTGCCAATTATTAGTCCTACTCCACTTCAAGCCGACAATACAAGTGCGATACTAATAGCCAACAATCTAGTCTTTCATGAACGCACTAAGTACATTGAGGTTGACCTCCATTTCATTCATCAGCCTGTCCTCTCCGAAGTAATTAATCTCCTGCATGACCAATTAGGTTGCAGATCTATTTACCAAATCAGTACCCCAGTCACATCATGAATTTCTTACTACCAAACTGATGCTCTGCTCACAATGGCATCAATTTGAGGGGGAGTATAGAAGAGATCAACCTAACCCAGGTTGATTAATAGGTCCACATGACCAAGGCCCATCTGACTCAATTCATCTAGAAGCTTAGGACCAATATCCACACACATGGATCCTTGTCAACCTGCTAATTATAGGAGATTTGATGATGCAAATTAATCATTTGTAATTATTATGTGATTTTCTGTAACCTATAATTTTGCTAACATTGACTTATAGATGAATAGCCGATTGGCAAAGGCAGATCAGACCTTCACTGCATTCTTCTCATCTTAATTTATCCTCGGTCATCTAGTTTCAATAAGGAGCAGCAATTTTTACTTGGCTGTCCACAGTTTGAACCCTAGGTATGCCACCTTTCTTCCCATGTGTGTGAGCTACCTTCCCACTCTATGGGCTTTTTTCTCGTGTGTATGGTCTCTTTTTCCATTTCTATGGGATCTCCATGAAGTGAAGGAACCCATTTGTGCTCAAGGAGCTCATGATGCTTCTCATGCTAGGCGAGAACCCCAAGAACCCAGATCAAGAATCGCCGTAAAATCCCCAAAAAAAATTTAGCATATTAGGGACATATATTGGGGAGAACAGATCGTGATGAGTAGAGATAGATTGGGGAGAACAGATCATGATGAGTAGAGATCTCTTGTGGGTCCTCTCATAATGCAGGACGAGCTAGGCCCATGAGCTAATTGATTAATGTGGCCCAAGCCCATTGGGTTAGACCACAATTCTAATGGGATTAGACAGTTGCTTTATTTTTATTAGCTTCCTACTTTAATTAGCTTCCTATATTGCTTTAGTTTCTTATTTGAGTTGTAGTAGGAATTGGTTGCTTTCTTTTTTATAAATATGCAAATCCCCCTTCTGGGAGAGACACCTTTTGATGATTAATGAATTGAGACTTGTTTTGGAGATTTGAGTTTTTTCTTGTGATTGTGATTGCTCTTGAATCCTTTAAGATTCGGCCAAATCCCTGCTGTTGGGTTTGGTGCACTTCTCCGTGTCCTCTAGGCTGCATCAGATTGGTATCAAAGAAAAGGAACCCTAGTCACTGCTCCAATCATCAATCCAAGATAACCATCCATCTATCTCTGCTATCACCCCAACTCCATCTCGTGACCATCTCTGTCACCCACAAATCCTCCATCACCGACACTATTTCATCCCTACACCTTTCCCGCAAACTAACCTTCCTGAACTCAACCCCTCTCTTGAATCAACCAAACCCATCCCCAAACCTAACCGCACCAAGCCTTAGCCGACACCTACTCCATCTCCTCAAATCCCGAACCCCACACCCTCACCTACTTTTCATATCCAGACCAAAACCCCTTTCCTCTTCCAACACCACTGAAATCCAGCCTCGCCAGAACCCAAATTGAACCCAAAACCCATAACCATATCCCCTCCCAGAGTTGGACTCCACCTCTAAGCCCAAACCCAACCCCACCAACCCATCTCTAACGAAACCCCCAACCCACACGATCCGCAACCCCTTCCAGTCATCTACTATTGTCGTAGCACAATCTAATCCCATTCCTCAAGCCACCACCAATGTAGAAGAAGGTGGTCCTATTCTTATCAAATGCTAACGTCCTACAACTAATGAGAAAGAAGAAGAAAATTGGCGACGGACCTCTATCTTCCGATCACGTGTGAGATGCAAAGGTAAGCTATGCAATTTAATTGTTAATGGTGGAAGTGCTATGAATGTTGTTGCACAAGAAGTGATTGATAAATTAAAATTGCCCCACCAAAAAGCACGCCAGACCTTACAAGGTTGCATGGGTGGATGATCATTCAATTCCTGTGACTCGTTGCTACTTGGTTCCTTTTAAAATTGGCATCTATAGAGATGATAATATGGTGTGACATCATTCCTATGAACATTGGTCATATACTTCTAGGCCAACCATAGCTTTTCAATTGAGGTATCTACTGATCAAAAGAGACATATACATTTGTTTAAATAGAAGGACAAATGGTGGATCTCCTTCCTTTGCCGCCATTAGCATCATCTTCGGCAGACTCTACTACCCCATCAAATCCTCATATTCCCACCATCCGTACATTTGAGGAAGAGAGCAAAGAACAAAATGTGATGTTTGCCTTACTCTCTAAGCAAGTGCAAGAGCCTTCTCCTATTTGGACTCTTAGTAAAGTTCAGTCTCTTCTTTAGGAATTCTCTGATTTAATTCCAGAGGAATTACCACAAAAATTACACCCTATGGTGGATATATAGCACGCTATTGACTTAGTTCTTAGGGCCTTTTTGCCAAATCTACCTGCTTATAGGATGAGTCCAAGTGAGCATGCTGAATTGAAGTGTCAAGTTAATGACTTATTACAGTGAGGATCTATCAAAGGGAGCCTTAGTCCTTGTGTTGTTCCAGCCCTCCTCTCACCAAAGAAGGATGGAAACTGGCGCATGTGTGTGGACAGCTGCACCATCAACAAGGTCACAGTAAAATATCATTTTCCCATTCCCCGGATAGATAAGATGTTAGATATGATGCTTGGCACTATACCTTTTCAAAGATTGATTTGAGCAGTGGCTATCAACATATTCGCATCTAACTGGGTGATGAATGGAAGACACCATTTAAACCAAGGATGGTCTCTATGAGTAGCTAGTTTTGCCATTCGGTTTTTCTAATGCTCCAAGCACTTTCATGCATGCCATGACTCAGTTATTGCGACCTTTTCTTGGTAAGTTTGTTGTTGACTATTTTGATGATATATTCATATACAGAAAGTCACAGGTAGAACACCTCCATCACTTGCGACATATTTTCAATACCCTGCGCCATGATAAATGTTACATCAACCTTAAGAAATACTCTTTCATGACTGATTCTGTAAGTTTCTTGGGCTATTTTATTTCTGTTTGAGGTGTCGAGGTAGATCCTGCCAAAGTGAAAGCCATTCTTGATTGGCCTACTCCAACAACTTTATCGGAAGTTTGTGGTTTTCATGGACCTGCCACCTTTTATAGGTGCTTTATTAAAAATTTTGGCAGCATTATGGCACCTGTCACTGATTGTATGAAGCAAGGAACATTCAAATGGACTAGTGTGGCTACTCGCGCTTTCGAGCAAATTAAACACATGATGATGGAAGCTCCAGTCTTACACCTTCCCAACTTCAACCAAGCTTTTGAGGTGACTTGTGATGCACATAACGTTGGTATAAGAGGTGTACTTAGCGATGAAGACCAGCCCATTGCCTTCTACAGTGAGAAGCTTAATGAAGTAAAAAAAAAAAGTATTCTCCTTATGATCTAGAACCTATGAAGCACCCGGTACCGATACGGGTACACTGATACGCCAAAATCCTAAAAAAACAAGGATACAGGTACGGTTGGGGCATGTTAATTAAAGAATTATATTTTTTTAAATTTTAATGATACAATATGCTAATGATGCAACAAGCCAACAATTACTTAATACCATTACAAATTCAACCTAATGAAAAAAAAAAGAGCAACAAAAATATTATTTTTTATATTTCATAATTCAACATTCCTTTCTTCTTCTTCCTCTTCCTTTCCATTTTCCTTTTTTTCCGTTGGAAATGAGGGGATTGGATATTGGTTAGGGCTAAAGCATGTTTCCTTTTAAGTTCATCAAGAAGAGTCAGGGCAAAAGTTAAAAATTATATTTTTAGATTTTCAAAAACTTACAAAAATTTAAAAAAAAAAAAAACTCTTACAAAAGTACCAAGAATGTACTCAATCCGTATCCACAAATGTACCCATCCCGTACCCACAAAGTCAAAACATACCAGGTACGTTTGACCATATCCGATACGTTTTTTTGCCATACCCATACCTGGTACGTGTATGAATAAGTACCCGATATGGGTACGTATACATTTTGGTAGTACCCATGCTTCATAGTCTAGAACTCTATGCAGTTGTGCAAACTCTTCGTCATTGGCAGCCTCATCCGATTGATATACAATTTGTGTTGTTCTCTCATCATGAATCTCTCAAACATTTAGACTCACAGTGAAATATGAGTCCTCACCGTGCCAGATAGAATGCTTAAATTCAAGAATTCTCTTTTTTCATTAGACACAAGGCTAGTAAAGAAAACCAAGTTGCCAATGCCTTAAGCTAACGTAAGCATTTGTTGGCTTTTATATCTATTTCTACTCCTGGATTTGAAGAGATTAGCCAAGAATATCCAATAGATAAGGATTTGGGTGTATCTACACCAATCTTCATAATGACGAGCAAGCTGCACATCTACATTTCAATATTCATGATGGTTTTCTATTTCGTGGAATACAACTCTACTTACCAGCTACTTCCATCCGTGGGCATGTTATGCAAGAATTACATGCTAATGGATGCAGTGGACACTTAGGCCGTGACAAACCCTTGGCCTCACATGAAATCATATGTCACTAAAATTTGTGACTTCTGCAAGGTTTGTCAGCTAGAAAAGGGAAATAGAAAGAATACAGGACTCTCTTAGCCCCTTCCAATTCCATACTCCTTAGGACGATCTCAGCATGGATATTGTCCTAGGTCTACCAAAGACAACACGGAAAGTTGATTCCATATTTGTGGTTGTGGACCGTTTCTCCAAGATGGCTTACTTCATACCCTGCTCAAATTCTTCCGACACATCCAAGAGTGCCTAGTTATTCTTCCAAGAAGTGGTACATCTTCATGGCCTTCCAAAGACAATTGTATCAGATCAAGATACTAAATTTATGAGTTACTTCTAGAAGACATTATGGCTAGTGACCAAGACAAAATTACTATTCTCCAGTGCCTATCATCCACAAACTGACGGACAAAAAGAAGTCGGGAATCAAAGTTTAGGCAAATTGCTACAATGTTTGGTACAAGATCATATTACATCTTGGAATCTGGTTTTACTAATGGCTGAATTTGCTTGTAATAATTTCATTAACAGATCCACCGGGATGTCACCATTTCAAGCCGTGACTGGAGTGCGACTGCGTCTTCCCACTGATCTTGTTCCTGTACTTGTAAAAGCACAACCAAGTGCAGAAGTAGAAGATTTCATACATCATATGCAATAGGTCCATGATGAGGTCAGACACAACATCGCTGCTAGTAATGAAAGTTGCAAGCAGCATGCTGATGCCCGTCGTTGTTTCGCTGAATTTGCAAAAGGCTACATGGTTATAGTTCGCATTCGTCCTGAACAACTACCACCAAGAGCAAACAAGAAGCTACATCCTCGTAATACGGGTCCATATAAAATCTTAAAGAAGATAAGTTCTAATGCTTACGTTCTTGAGCTACCTGCAGAGCTAGCATCCGCTCCACTTTTAATGTCGGGGATTTGACATTAGACAGAGGACACCACACTGGTGAAGGTTTTAAAGAGAAGATCATATCTCTACTGCCTATTCCACCTCCCACTCATCAAATTGTAGATGTGCTTGATGATCAACTAGTATCTACACATCATGGAGGATTTCAGAAATTTCTCATCCGATGAAAAGATCAGCCCATCTTTGATGCTACATGGATAAATATTACTGATTTTCAATGCCTCAATCCAAACCTCTATGAGCATTATCAAGCTATCAATTCACCGGAGTCAAGTTTTTCCAAGGTTGGGAGAACTAATGCAAAACGAGCTAGGCCAAGTCCATTGGACCATGCCCATAAGCTATTTGATTAATCTAGCCCAAGCCCATTCGATTACCCACAATTATAATGGGATTAGATAGTTGCTTTATTTTTATCAGCTTCCTATTTCAATTAGTTTCCTATATTGCTTTAATTTCTTATTTGAGTTCCAGTAGGAATTGGTTGTTTTCTTTTCTACAAATATGCAAATCACCCTTCTAGGAGAGACACCTTTTGATGACTAATGAATTGAGACTTTTTTGGAGATTTGAGTATTTTCTTGTGATTGTGATTGCTCTTGAATCCTTTTGGATTCGACCAAATCCCTGTTGTGGGTTTGGTCCACTTCTTCATGTTCTCTAGGTTGCATCATCTCAAGATTGGATTTTGATGGAATTTTTTAATCCAACATTAGTTTTGAAAGATAGGTTTCGAATGATTATCAGTTGCAAGGACAATTGAAGCACAAACAGGGGCAGATTGAAATTGGTTCATTTGCTTTTGTGGTGTACAAAGAAACCAAGATGAAGATGGAGAACAAAAAATTCGACCTCAAAACTCCTTGCTTTTCAGATTGGCATCGACCGTTGGGTTATTGGAATTCCAATGAAGCCCAGAGTTCCAGAAATCTAAAATGCTCTTGGAGGGGCTAGCATTTTGGAATTCCACTGTTTTGGCATTTGAGAATTCTGACTGCCTTGGATACTAGGAATTCCACCAAAAGAATGTTGAAATTCTGACAGGAATTCAAAAATTCACAAAGAACTAGAATTCCTGTCAGAAATGATTGTAAAGAAACAGGCTCTTAATCATCACTCTACTGGGGTAGTTGCTAGATGGAATTTATGTTTTCTTTTCATTCCTCTCCATAGAAAAATATGTTTGTTCTTTCAAGCTTCTTTACTAAATTGGAGGTGAGATTTTCTTTTCAATATTTAATTTTTTAGATCTAGATTACTACATGACTTTAACCCACAACCTCGTAGCTACAACAAGAAGCACCTTCCAACAAATTTATGTTGAGAAATTTCGAAGACCACACTCCTTCAACTAGGTAGCTTTCAATGATTCTACTTGATACATCCACCATAATGACAAAGAAATGGGAGAATGAGGGTCACCTTGATGAATATATATTTATATATATATATATAAAAATATGTGTGTATACATATATTTGAATGGTTACGTTAATAAATATTCCATAACATGAAAAAAAAAATAAATATGAATATATATTCAAAAGCAACCAAAAACAAAAAAAAAGGAGCTGACGATAAACATTTCACCATCTGACACCACCACCACTTCACAACTCCATTTTATGCAACATATTCACCGAGAACTCCCCCTAGAAACGATCACGGGCTTTTGTCAAGTCATGGATTAGGGGGTGTTTGGAAACGAGATATTTCAAGAGATTTTGCAATATTATATAATAGTGTAGAATATAATCTATTCATCTAAAAAGGACGTGTTTGGATAACTTAGAAAATATATTACAATATCTCACTTTCTTTCAAAAACCTTCATAGTAGATTATTCAAGGAAATGCTGCATAAAACAAGCTTCGATTAAAAAAAATCTAGAGTTTTAGTAAAAACTATTTGAGAGTTCATCAGCAATCATTAATTATAGTGGCCCACTATAAGTTTTAACATCAATGATCTTTATAAGAGAATGCAACTATGGCTCCTAATAATAGTTGGCCCCACAATGCCTACAAGTTTAATGTGTGGTCGTATAGCTACATCACGATTACATAGCCCTTGTTAATTGTCAATATCAGGTGGTTCTTACAAATATCACATTAGGCAAGGCTTCCATTGTGATTACTAGCATTAGGTGGATCACATTATTACAATTGTTAGTTGTCCATCATTAAATGGGTCCCACTATATGATAGCTCCCCTAGTATCAAATATAACGTACTAACATCAAATGGGTCCCATATTGATTTCTGATAAATGAATACATCAAGATATCTGATGTTAAATAAGGTTTTACCGAAAAAGAAAAAACCTAGATAGCGTAATTTCTGATAATTGATAAGCACCATTAGATGTATTACACTATGGTCACCAACGTTTGGTGGATCCACCTTAATTAAACAACATTGCTTAGATCTTATAATTTTAACATTTAACCGTGATTTTTAACAATAGATGGTCCTACCATGAATATTGACACTAGTAATTACTAATAAGCTGATCCTGCATTTAGTCAATTGATTACTTTCTCTCCATTCATTGTTCAGTATATCATATTGTGATTTTTTTCTTTTTTATAAAGTTCCAAACAGTTCAAAGGTATATTAAAATTTGTGGAAATTCCAAACACCATAAGTGACAAAATATAATAATATGAAACTATTTTGGTCTATGATAATAAAATCTTCCAATATTTAAATATATTCTTATTATATTCTTCATTTATCCAAACACCCCCATATATATATATTCATGTTGGTTGGATCAGTGTATAATCGATCCAACGGTCCAATAAATTCGGATCTAACCGAAACTTGGGGCATGTGCCTATCAGGAGGTCCCATGTGTGTTACAAGGTTTGGATTAAGTGATAGTTGGGCCCCACCTAGAGTTCTCATAAAAAAATGGTGATGACGGATGCATATAAAGATTCTCCATATAAGTACATATATTTAGAGAGAGAGAGGAGCACTACAAAACGGCCCATTTTCTAGACCAATAAAAATGCCAACGTCCTCTTCTCTTACCCTATTTTTAAGGAAGAAAGTTAATGCATTTAAATGCTTACTTCCTCACATAAATAGGCTAACTAATCCCATCCTAGATTTTCTCCTCCTTTGAACAAGTAATTCAATGCCATCACTCCTATGGTTGGCGAATGCTTTCCTATTTTTTCTCCTTCTTAATGCCCTTTTATTTTGTGATGGAATCTAATTAATGGTTGATTTGAGATCAAATTGAAAATAATGCCAATCTAATTCAATGCCATTATATATACATCCAAAGAAAGAACCTTCCTTTTCTTTTTTAAGTTTGAATCTCCTATTTTATAGCTTGATATTGTTAAACATATCTTCTCTCTTTCTCTGCACATTCTCTTAAGACCGAGTAAATAATAGTAGGTGGTATTGGATGGATGCATACGGTTTGAAGTGGTTGATTAGACTGTGGGCCCCACCTGCTTTGGAGAGTGAAAATTGACCTAGGATGACTCACATGTAGGAATAAATACAGGGGAGGGAGAAAGCATTAATGGCCTCTTTGTTTGTTGGCACTAGGAAGATGTGTTGTTAATTTCCTTTTTATCCTTAGACATTGTAAATTGAGTTACTGAGTTGGCATTAGGTAAATGGACCATTGAAAGGAGCAAAAACGCCTCTTTCCAAATGGGGCATTCTTGAGAAGATGTGCTGTTAATTTCTTTTTTTATCTTTAGGCATTGTAAACTGAGTTACTGAGTCGGCATTAGGTAAATGGACTACTGAAAAGGGGCAAAAAAGACCCTTTTCCAAATGGGGGCATTCTGGAGAATTTTCCATACATATATATACACACACAGCTAGCTATTAGGTGCGCCTAAGTGCATAACTTACGCACAGGGATGGGGCCCACCTAATGATCCATCCAAATAGACCACACACAGAACGAATTGAGATTATATGAGTATATGCCTAAGGGTGACAGTGGGTGGACCACTCAAGGTCTACCACGTCAGCCCTACCCAAGGATGACGTGGCAGACCGTGAGTGGTCCACCCACAATCACCCTCAGGCATTTCCTAAAACAATCCAAACTCCACACAGAACTCCTAGAATTGCACCCATCCACTAAGTTTGGGTCACATCCGAATAAATAGGACAACAGGACCGTTGGATCAACTGCCATGCATTAGAATGTATTGTACACCAAATAGGACAACAGGACCATTGGATCGACTACCCATACAGCCGAATGTATTGTACACCATCGGAACTTGTGGGGCCCAAATGGAGATACTAGAGGTAAGGGATGGGGCTGATTTTTTACAGAGAGTAGCAGCCAAGGGAGATATTTCAATCCCCATGGTCCATGTCCCATGTGGGCCCCACATCGAGATGCGCACGGTCATCCAATATGTGCGACCTGCACTGTATATATATACACCCCGCGTGTTGGATTAATGTGTGCACCTTGATATGGGGCCCCACCGAGGACTGGGAAGGGGTTGAAAGATCTCCATGGGCCCCTCCTCTCTGCAAAAAGTGAACCCATCCCTCACCTATATGATCTCCATCTTATTTTAATAGGTTTTGCCCTTATGACCTCATGAGTGCAAGTTGCTTACATCTCTTTTCTTCTTTAACAAGTTATTATGCAACCACCTTGTCTAGTCTTGGGTGTTTGAAGCCAAAAAGTAAAAAGAGAGAATATTATGAAAGGGACTTTGAAGAAAAAAAAAAAAAGAGGAGAGTGTCATCCCCTGCCATTTCATATGGTGGTTTATGGTGATTGCTGCCTCCTTGAAGGAAGTTCACAGATTTTCCTCAAGTTCCCCCCAACCCTCGGGCATAGTTCAAGGGCCAAGTACCTTCTAAGGAGGCAAGTGGCAATGACTAAAGTCTTGCACAGAGCTTTCTTCTAACGTACAAGCTGCTGGAGAGGAGTAGGGACTTTTAAGGTCGATCCCTTGCACGATGCATTTAAGGTCACATTTACAGCCCTCCTGGGAGGCAAGAGTGTTACCATGCGCATGGAAACCGAGAAGTGGAGGAAGTGGGGAAGAAAGGATCTCCCACATTTTGTGAGCTGTTTATCAGTTGGTCCACGTGCATTCGGTGATTGGGTTTGACCAGCATGTCTCATACCAGTCCAAGATCATGCGAACGTGACTCAAACAATTGCCCGGTGGTTGCAGCACATGTTATTTTGCTTAGTTGAAGTCCACAAGGGTCATCCGGTAAGTGATGACATCAACATTCGGAAAATGCTCCTCATGGTTGTCTAGTAAGTGATGACTTCAGCATCTAGTGGGTATTCACCAAAGTTCTCCTATAGGTGATGACATAAGCTTTCAGAAGATGTATGCCTCCAGTAGATGCATGCCAGTGAGCCCATTTCTTGATCTTTCAAGTCTTCCTTCCTTAAGACACTTCGAAAAAGCCTTTTGACGTCTTATGAACTTACTTGGGACCTTGCTTCACTCCTTTTTGAAGGAAATGACCACTTTTAGTCAATCTTGGCATTGATCCAAGATTTTGTGTCAATACATTTGGGCCCCACAATTTTTACGGTGTATAGTCCATTTGAATGGGTGTGCAATTGATCCAACCATCCAGTTCATTCGGATGGGTGCAAAACCTTAGGGCCCCATGAAATTCAGTGGAGGTGCTGTGTGTGGTCATGGATGAAAATTGCGGTATCGGTCGCGGTATCGGCCGGTCCCAAAAACAGATATGGTATTGGTATCAGTCGCGGTTCGCTACCCGTCGCAGTCATCTTAGTGTGAATTTTTTTTTTTTTTTTGCTCCAAAAAATTTTGAAAAAATATCCAAAAAATTCAGAATATTAAAAAAGTTTGGAAAATAAATTTTTTTTCATTAGTAACAAGTATAAATCAAATTATCAGTTCCCCTCAGTCATGACATCTTGTATCGCTATCTTGTTTGAAATTTTTTTTATTTTTATTTTTGTAAGAATCATAATTATGACTTACGAACTATCTATTAGTGTAAAATTTTAGAAAATACAATTTATCTGAAATTTGTATATAGTGTTGGTAATTAGTATCTTGTATAGTAATACCAAGGTCCTCCACATCTTGAAGATCTATGTATTTTACTACTAGATCTATCAAGTGTGATTCATTAAATCACGTATTTTTATCCTAATAAAATAAAAATAATAACTAGTACTCTTAACATTAAAAAATATCTAAATCTCAACAAAAGTGAAAGCTAGTTAAAACTTAAAAGTTAAAAGCCTCCATTTTTAAAATACCAAATAATAGAACCATACAAGGAAAAGAGTGGAATGGAATTATCATATTTATGGCTCATTTTTAGCTCTTACCCAAAAAATAATTACAAAAAAAAATACAAAAAGTAGAATATACCTACCTTTGTAGAGTTATTTTGGTGATTTCTTAGACTAAATCCACCAAAATAAAGATTTTTTTATTTATTTGCAAGTGAAAGGAAGAATTACAGCAATTGGAGTGCGTTTAGGAAGTAAAAGATGAGTAAAAGAATGAGAAAGAGGGAAAAAATTAGGGTTACACTATGTTTAATTTAATTTATATTCAAAATATCAGCCGAAAAATCGTGATATTTTCATGATATTTTGACTGTGTAAACCCGTATCATTTATCGGTACGGTATCGGCCGATATCGATATGTATCGACCGATACGTACCGGTATAGGCCGAGATTTTCATTCATGTGTGTGGTCCACTTGGATGAACCATCAAATAGGCCCCACCCCTAGTGCCCAAATGCGTACCCACACCTGAAAACCATTCTCTCCCTCTCTCTTTCTCTCTCTCTCTCTTTTTCGTTCTCTATACACACACAAAAAAACATTCAAATTCTCAAATACTTCCCATTTTAAATGCTCCCCTTTTTGCTCCCCTATTGTTTTAAGGCGTGGAGCACACCTTAAGCCAATACAATCACGTCATACAAACTAGCCCCATGAATTGGTATAAAATCCAAATTTGGCAATCATCCAACTTTTACTCACCGTTGGATTGAAATAAAAAAAAGTAATACCTCTAAAACCATTAACTTTGGAGCCATGAATCAAGGGGTTAGGGTAATCTAATGGAGTTGAAATTTTTCACATAGGTACGTCTCTTCTAGATTATTCCTTCCAGCAGCATTCCATGGTTGTCATACACCTTACTGGGCCCAAAAAAACTCCCTGGGATTTTTCTAGCCCTCATATATATATATATATGAGGAATGTTAGTATACATCCTTCCTTCACCCATGGCTTTCCTTATTTGAACTTGTGCATTCCTCTTTTTCATAAGCTTTTTGTCTTTTGCACATTAATAATCTACATATGGAAATGTCCCTCACCCTATAATGAGTGATTGATGCATACTAATATTCCCCTATATATATGTGCGCCTCCCACACACTCAAGCTTGGGATAAAGCCCATTAGCTCAAGCCTATGGGCCCACCTGATGTCCCACATGGGGATGGGGATGGGGATGGGGATGGGGGGATTTGAAGCAACGCAAGGAAGAAGATTAGCCAACAGGCTAATCTCCAAGCCAAAAGACTTGAGGATAGGATGTCTAGGTGCCTCACCAATGACAAACAAAACTCTCTTAACTAAGAACCAAACTAAAATTTTTATCCAATATCAATGTCTATCTCTCATAAAGAGATTACATCTTTATTTATAATTAAGATCTTATCTAATAAAGGAAACAACTAATTCAAATCAAACAAAAAGTTCTAAACCAAACATGACTGGACTTGCCAAATATTACTAAAGCAACTAAAGCAACTAGAATCTACTCTAATCTACTGGGCCTTATTGGCCTTGGGCCTGCGGGTATAGACTTTCAGATGGGGCCCATTGGTATGGCCTGCATCAGCTCTCCCCGGCTTAGAAAAACTCGACTCCGGCAGTTGTTAGCTTGGTACTATTCATATAAATCTGGATTGATCCGTTGAAAATCTATAGCCGTAATCCATGTAGCTTCAAAGAATGATTTGCCTTTCCACTTGACAAGGAACTTATGAAATCCACCATTCTTGGTTGAGATGATCTGATCATCAAAAACATCTTCAATTTCATCTAAAGGAAACTGATGGAAAGGGATGCGAAAAGCTTATATCGCAAAGGATTCATCAGTGTGATGCCCGTGATAAAATGCCAAATCTTCAACATTAAAGGTAGAACTAATATTCATGTCTAAAGGAAGGTCAGGAACATATGCATTGGAACTGATTTTCTTCAAAATTTTGAAAGGACCTGCACTTCATGGATGTAATATGTACCTGAAGGAAAGCGTTCGGGCTCCAAACGAACCATTACCATATTGCCTGCGGCAAACTCAATATAACGTTTGCGAGAATCCACGTGCCTTTTAAATGATTCATTACTCGTAGCAATTTGCCGGCGGACTTCATCATGAACATCCTTCTTGTGTTGTGTAAACTGTTCAGCATCCTGACTTAATCTAGAGTCAACTGATAACAGGCTTAAGTCAAGAGGAAGGCGTGGCTTAACACCAAGTGACAACTTCAAATGGTGATCTCCCTGTCGTTCTGTTGACAGAATTATTGTAAGCAAACTCTACCATGGGTAAAAGAAGATCCCATGAAACAACATGTTCTCCAATAAGACAGCGAAGAAGATTTCCCAAACTGTAATTGATGACCTCTGTCTAGCCATCAGTTTGCGGATGATAGGTACTTGAGTTAGAGTTTTGTGCGCATCATGTGTCATAAAGTCTTCCAGAAGAAAGTCATGAACTTTATATCTCTGTCAGACACTATTATCTTGGGAAGACCATGCAGACGAACAACCTCTTTAAAGAAAAGAGTAGCAATTTTCTTGGCATCTGCTATATGAGAACAAGGGATAAAATGTGTCATTTTTGAGAAATGATCTACAACAACAAATACAGAATCTATCTTTCTCAAATCTTGCCAAATCTTGCCAAGACGCATGTGGAATAGGAAGGGGCTGATACAAATCTGTATTCTTCTTTTGACCTTTTGCAAGTTGGCATACTCTGCATAATTCACAAATTCAGGCAACATCTGTTTTTAAGCGTGGCCAAAAGAAACAATCTTCTACAATAGCCAATGTCTTATCATGCCCAAAATGTCCACTACATCCACCACCATGTAATTCACGTATCACAAACTCACGAATAGATGTAGCTGGCAGACATAACCAATTTTCACGAAAGAGATATCCATCATGAAGCGAAAGCTTTGGATGTTCTGAAAACTCACCATTTCGAAGATCTGTATAAATGCGACCAAAATCATGATCAGCAGTATATTCTCTACGTATTTCTTCAAAGCTAGGAACATTGACGGAAATTGTCGTAAGAATGTGAGTTCGACGACTCAAAGTATCTGCAACTTTATTTTTTGTGCCAAATTTATGATGCAACAAAAGTAAACTCCTATAAGTATGCACTCCATTTGACACGATTGGCGCTAAACTCCTATAAGTATGCACTCCATTTAACACGATTGGCGCTCATCTTCTTTTAAGAATTCAAATGTTGCAAGGCTTCATGGTCAGAGTATAAGACAAACTCTTTGCCGATGAGATAATGACACCAATAACGAAGAGCTTGAACTACTACATAATATTCCAGATCAGTATACTTCTTACAGGAGTCATTTAACTTCTCACTGAAGTAAACAACTGGATGACCGTCTTGACTTAAGACTCCGCCAATACCGACGTAGAAAACATCACAATTAACTTCTAAGACCTTGTCAAAGTCTGAAAGTTTTAAAACCGGTGCCTCAGTCATTTTCCACTTAATCTGCTCAAATGCTCAAGAGGCGGCATTGGTCCAAGTAAACTCTCCTTTTTTCATACAATCAGTTATAGGAGCCATGATAGTACTAAAATTACAAATAAACCTCCTATAAAAGGTAGCCAAACCATGAAAGCTGCGTACCTCATGTATAGAAGTGGGAATGGGCCAATCAATGATCGCTTTGACTTTATCTAGATAAGGTTCAACTCCTTAGGCCGAAACAACAATGCCCAAAAATATGACTTTGGAATTCAAAAATGTAAACTTCTTCAAATTAATATAAAACTTTTCTTTTCGAAGTGCACGCATGACATACCTCAGATGGTCAAGATGAGCTTCTTTTAATTTGCTGAAAATCAAAATATTATCAAAATATACCACAACAAATTTACCAAGAAAAGGCCGTAGAAGCTAAGTCATTACTCTCATAAAAGTGTTGGGAGCATTAGATAAACCGAACGGTATGACCAACCATTCGTATAATCCATCTTTGATCTTGAATGCTGTTTTCCATTCATGTCCGGGCCGAATACGAAGTTGGTGATATCCGCTCCTGAGATCAATCTTGGAAAAGATAGAAGATCCGAACATCATATCAAGCATATCATCCACTCGGGGAATCGGAAACCGATATTTGATGGTAATCTTGTTAATGGCTTGGCTATCGACGCACATACGCCAAGAACCATCTTTCTTCGATGTTAAGAGGGCTGGAACTGCGCAAGAACTCATGCTTTTTCAAATATAACCCTTCTTGAGAAAATTTTCAACCTGTCTCTAATACCAATTGAAGCAGCGCAGGGAAAAAGATTAGCCAGCAGGCTAATCTCCAAACTAAAAGACTTAAAGATAGGATGTCTAGGTACCTCATCAAAGACAAACAAAACTCTCTCAACTGAGAACCAAACTAAAATTGTTATTCAATATCAATGTCTATATCTCATAAAGAGATTACATCTTTATTTATAACTAAAATCTTATCTAATAAAGGAAACAACTAATTCAAATCAAATAAAAAGTCATAAACCAAACATGACTGGACTTGCCAAATATTAAGAAAGCAACTAAAGCAACTAGAATCTACTCTAATCTACTAGGCCTTATTGGCCTTGGGCCTGTGGGTATAGACTTTCAGACGGGGCCCATTGGTATGGCCTGCATCAAATTTGAAGGTCTTCTTAGGATCCTCTCTGCAAAAAATAGCCCCATCCCTGATCTCAATCGTTTCCATCTGGGCCCCAAAAGTTTAATGGTCAATAGTCCATATGGATGGGTGTCAATCGATCCAAAGGTCAAGTTACATCAAATGGGCCCAAATTTGGTGGAAATGTGCAATTCAGGGCCCCCCTGTGTGTGGTCCATCTTGATAGACCAATCGTGGGCCCCACACATGCGGGCGGATAGAAAAACCTCCATCGGCTTGAGCTTGTGGGAGGAATCCTCTATATATATATATATATATGAAAACCTCTGCGGAGCATTGGTGGGCTCAATTTATGATCCATCCAAGTGTAATATAACACACCCCCACCCCTCCCCCCCCCCCCCCCCCCGTTGAATCACCCGTGCACCCTTTTGGATAGTGAAAATTTGTGGGCTATTCAACAAGTGGTCAGGATGGTGATCCGAGCCTCCATCACCATACACAAGGCTGTTTGGGGGCTGGGGGGAGAGATCTTTATGCACATGTTGAGGAACTATGGTTGGAAGTTAGGCAGTAATTTAACTTTGGGATTCTCTAATCATTTTCATTATGCTTTTTAAAGGGTCATAATTTTCTTTTATGCATGAAATATGAAAGTGGGTTTTACAAATGAAGTACTTGTATAAGTGAATTTTACATATGTTAAATTTACACATGCGAAATACATGTTTATTTAGAAGCACCATTTTCACAGGATTAAACAAAGAATGGTAGGATTTCATAAGTAAAATCTTCATACATCTCAAAATCTATGAATTCTTAAGACAAGAAATGGGATTTAACGGGTTAATAAAAAATCTTGAAATAGTTCAAGTTAAAAATTTTGGGCAGGAATTGCAAAAAAATAAAAGGTTGTGAAGGGATTTGATACTGCCACCCATATCAGATGGATTTTATGCTTGCATTCTTTTAACCAGGAAGGTGTATAATTGTTTCACCCCATTTTAGCTGTTAAAAATTTTCTATGAATTTTCACATTATTTTCACACCACATTTATGCATTACATTTATGCATGCAATGCATAAATAAGCACAAACAAACATTTGAATGCGTGCCATGTAAATGGGTGGAAAAACAAAGGACTCTTTGTTGAACAGACTCATAAGGCCAATGTAAGGACTCTGAGTCAAAAACTGATTGAAGCTAGCACAGCTGAGTAGAAGTGACTCAACACGACAAGCTGGCAAGCCGGTCTCCAGTCTCTTCTTAGAGTCAGAATCACAAGTTCCATGCTTTTGACAGTTATAACTGTCAGCTGGATTAGTTGTGTCGAATGTAACTATGGAGAGATTAGTTAGACAACAGTTCAGATTAGTTAAGAAGAAGATTCCATCTGTAATTGTTAAATAAATTCTGTTGCCCTCCGTATTTGGTTTTTGACCTTGATCAATGGAATTCTAGAGCTCTGGCTTTCTCTGAGTTCCTCTGTTCTTGTATGGTTTGCTCCCCTAAGGGCATTCATGGAATTAATGGTAATCCATATACAACATTGAAAGGGAGTAATTTTTTCCTAAAATAGGTCTGCTCTGGTATCATAACATGACCTGGAGAAGGGTTAAGGTTTCCACCATCAAATCTTCATCACTTCTCTCCTATTCTCTTCCCTCACCCATTCTCCCTTCCTAATCTTCATCTTCATTTTTCTTTCTTCGTTTTTTATCACCATCCAACAGAGCCCATGACTGCAGCATCAGACAAAAGGCAAATATCAACAGCGTAATGTTTAGGATGGTTGGAGACATCAAAAGATGAGATACAAGTAAAGCCCAGTTTTCCAAGTTCTTTTTATGGTTTTTCCCCTGTTTTGGTTGAATGGAGATGGCTATCATCATTGATCTACCTAGACTTTCCTAGAAATTCTAAATTGAATATGTCATCATTGTGGATGTTCAAAACATCTAGATGACATTAATGGGCCAAAAAGTACAAGAAGTCAGTCAGTACTTGTCTATACCTTGGTAAATCCAATCCGTCCATATTACATGTTCATTGTGCATATAATTTAGCTCCAAAACTACATTACAACAACCAAGCCATCTTACTTTTCCCATATGACTTTTAAAAATGAATTCAGTTTGGACGATGAATCCATTCTAACTATCCATATCAGAGGATCAAAAGTGCATGGTAGAAAAAATAAATTCCCCTTAACAAAAGCCATCATATTTTATGCAACAAATTTGGACAACTGACACTACTTGGTTCTTAGCCTTATAAGTTGATGGCTACCAATCACAGAGATGGACTCTTCTGAACTATATAAACTTTTATATGAATATATCCGGCCCGCAAATGGGAATTATGATTTGTCAAGTTCCAATTTATTACAATTTTCTTCTTCAAGCCTTCTATTTTACACAAATAGTTTCTATAAATATAGATGAATAAGCCCATCTATCAAAAATTTTCAAGAATCACAAGAATAAAGAAATAGACATCACAGAGATCAAAAGAAATATATAAGAAAATTGATAGGTCTACAACTAATGGAGTATGAAATTTCGAAACAAATGCAAGATCATAAAGAAGATAGAGAATAAGACTTACCAAACACAGTGTTAATAGGGTTCATGGCAGCCTGATTCTTTGCAGCTTCTCCAATGAGACGCTCTTTGTCCGTGAATGCTACATATGAAGGTGTTGTACGATTACCTTGATCATTTGTTATTATTTCAACCCGTTCATGTTGTGAAAGCCAAACACCGACGCATGAATATGTGGTACCAAGATCAATGCCGATTGCCAGACCTTTGCCTTCTCCTTCCATCTGGTACTTGAACACAATAGATCTCACATTGCAAAGAGTAGATTAGAACAATAGAAGTGATAAAAAGAATGACCACTATAGAGAGATGAACATAAGGTTGAGATTCTATTTGCCATCTCTTTTAAAGCGTTGTCCACTTCCATTGTTCATCAATTATATAAAATAAACACTGCACCAACTTAAAGGAATTACACAGTATTCTTTGGCCATTTGTCGAGGATAGCAGAATTCAACAGATAAGTTATTTTTGCTCTTTGGTGTTCATGAGAGAAAATCACTTAAAGGGTTTTTTCTTCTTTTGATAAAACTTATTTTAGCAAAGTTCCTCTAATAATTGGACCATCTAATTTGTGCCCCCATTTAATGTAGGCTCATCCACTTAAGAGTGACCATCCATCGTGGCATTTATCAAGTTTTAAAAAATCCATTTTGGGTCTACATTTTGGAAAATCCATCCACTTTGGGTCTATTTGTGACAATCCATTATGGGTCATGGGACCCATATTTTTCAACCATCTCTTTGAATTCTCTATATATTATGAGCCATGACAAGAGTGACCAAGTGGTGTTCCTTGATATGAAGCTTCTGGAATTATGGCTTTTTCCAGTTTTCCAACACCTCATGCTAAAAAAAGGGACATTGAAGAGGCATCCCACAAATCCATTTCAATATATTTACTTTCTGCAATTTAGTCATCTTAATTCTTATAACCACTGAAGCCAAAGATAACCAAGGAAATAGCTGTGCCTTAGACAAGTGGAAGAATGTAAGATGAATGTCTTCTGTTAGGACAAACACATATGGGACCCCAATTCTGTGCAAGCAAAGTTGGATTCTAAATTTAGTCCATGCCCAACCTAAAGAAAAGTTTCCTAATATGTCAGATTTAGCGGACTTCGATGGATCAAACAAGCTTAAAGCATTATTATAAATTTGGCGAATCCATCTCTTATGGATCAAACCATCATCTCCAACATCTGATCCAGTCAAGTCAAAGCAAGGAATGCCAAGAAGACAGACAATGCGGCCCCAACTCCGAGATCCAGCCATTATAACTAGAAGATCAAGATCATGGCACGGTTAGAGAGAAAGGAGTTTCTTCCATTATTTCAAAACATCAGGATCATGGCACTTATTATGGTTCTTCACCCAACATGAGATGGCATTTAAAAGAAAGAGAAACAGAGGGAAAACTCATCCATCCCAAAGTTCCAAACCATCTATAGTTCCTTCTCATCCACTTAATGTAACCAATGCTGCATTCGTGTTTTATAAATAGTGTCAATCGAACCGCTATACATCATCAATAAACAGAATATCTATATAGCAAGCAAAAAACAATAAAACTACACATATTACTCACCACTGTTCTCCTCTAAGATTCTTTAATCTTCACTAATCTTCGCTATCTTTTCCCCAGTGAGCAGGGTTTGAGAGAGAGAAGAAGAAGCCTCTTTGGAAGATGACTCTATTGGAATTTGGAAGTGAAGTAGAAAAGAGGAGGAAAGTTCTGATGTGTTTCTCTGTTCTATCATGCACTAAGAAGCCTTGGTCACGCGCATCAAGTCAAAATGCGAAGGTCAAGGTCATCTCAACTATTTCGTAGCTTCTTTTGGTAACTTTGCCTCCAAGTAATTGAAATACAGGGTCACCAATAAAGAATAAACCAAAAACAAAACAAAAAAGGATGTTGGCCGGTGCTATTGGACATGCCATAAACTAAGGGCGCTGCCATAAGTACATGAGTTCTCACTCATTTTATACAAGGATTTTGAATTATTTTTTTTTTAGAATAGTGTTGTTTAAACACAAAAAATCTCTCTCTTAAGACAAAATGATTTAAAAAAATTAAAATTTCTATAATATCCCCCACACATCTCTCTCTGTCCCTCCTCTCTCCTCCCTATTTTCTCTGGCCGGCGACGAGCTCCGACTTGCGGGAAGGGAGCGCAACCTCCCTCTTTCTTTTTCCCGCCCTCTTCCTCTTCCTCTTCCTCTTCCTCTTCCTCTTCTTATTCCTTCTCCTCCTATTCCTCTTCCTCTCCCTCACTACTCCTTTCCTCCCTTTTCCGCTTCCCCCTCTCCTCTCCCCTCCCCTCCCTTTTCCTCTCCTCTCCTCCTCACTGGGCACCTCCCTTGCCTCCTCCTCTCCCTCCTTCCTCCCTCTTCCTCTCCTTTTTTCCTTTCCTCCTCTCCTCTCTGCCCTGTTTGGCCTTACGAGGCAAAACATCACACTGATGTTCAGCCTTGCAAGGCCACACAACAATTGGCCCAAACATCAGTGTGATGTTCTACTTAGTAGGGCCAAACAAGATGGAGAGGAGAGGAGAGGAGGAGAGGAAAAGGAAGAGGAAGAGAGAGGGAGAGGAGAGGAACAGGAGTACTAAAAGGGAGGAAGAGGTGAGGAAGAAGGAGGGAGAGGAAGAGGAAGAGGGAGGGAGCAAGGGAGAGAGAGAGAGAGCGAGGGAGAGCCCCCCTCCCCGATCAGAGCTCGTCACTAGCGGGAAGGAAAAGGGGAGGAGAGAGGAGGGAGGATGAGAGATGTGTGGGGGATATTTTGGAAATTTTAATTTTTCTTAAAACTTTTTTATCTCAAGAGAGAGATTGTTGGTGTTTAAAGAGCAGCACTCTTTTTTTTGTTCTAATTTTGCCCCTGCATGAAGGGACTAAGTTCTTTTCATACACACCCTATGCCTTCTCCTCCTCTTTTCCCTCTAATAGACGATTTTCCTCCTTAGCCTTTTCCAACTAGAGAACATCACCCTACACGTTCTCCTTTCACATTCCCTCTTCCTTCTAAGAGAGTATCGCCCTCATAGTCCTTAAACAAGTCACCGTTTTTCTTTTTTTTTTTTTTTTGAAACTCAAACTAGGTTCATCCCATGTCTTGTTTGGGCACACAGTGCTGAACATATAGTGCAACACTTGGCCCTATGTGATCGACCATAATGTATCATGTTTGGCCTTGTAGGGCTGAATGAGGTGGCGACAAGAAATTTAAAATGCAAACTTGAGATGGAGGTGAAATGAACAAATGACAATGGTGGAGAAGAAAAGAGAGAAGCTACCTTTGACAATGGAGAGAAATGGAAGATGAGGGAAGCTTGACACAATAGAGGAGGAGATTGGATAATGAAGGAAAGAGAGCTTTAAGGTTTAGGAAGAACATCATAATGGAGGAAGAACAGGAAAATGTGTAGAGAAAGAGAAAAGGTAATGTTTGAATGGATAGGGGTAGGCTGTGTAAATGTGTTAACTATAAAGAGAAAAAAATCAATGTCACTCACTTACTCAGATGTATATACAAAGAAACTGTGTAAAATGAGTCACGTACATATAGCAGTTCCCTAAATTAAGGCCTCTAATAAACACATATCATCTTGTGAAATGTCTCATGTCGTGCCATATCCTACCGCTACTGAAAATTTTTTTTACTGCTTAAAATAAATGTCAGATTTAAGGAGGTGTACGGTTAATATCCAATAATAATAATAATAATAATAAAGCAAAGGACAAAATTGTATTGAGAGTGCATTTTCTTTAGTACATGGACTTATAAATCAAGGGGCTGCTTAAATAAATTCATAATATAATATCATTAGATTAACGGAGAGTTTGGATAAATGCATAATGTAATATCATTAAATTTGAATAATGTAACATTTCATTATGATAGAATAAAATAGTATCATATTATAATATTGTGTTACTTTTAGTGCTTGGCAATTATATACATCTCAATATGGCTTCAAGATTGTTTTATATAGCATATACTTGAATATTTCAATATGGAGCTTTTTACCTAAAAGTAAGATATTGTAGGATATTTTCTTATTTTTAGGTGTCTAAATTATATTCTAAACTAAGGGACTTTGATACCTAAATCTAATATGATTTGCAACTAAACCAAATATAAGCACTTGATGGAAAACTATAATCTTAGAGAGATTTATTCTTAGAAGTCAGTTTCCTTAATTCTCTCATGGATTAGCCAAATGAAAGTCCAAAATGGATTGAG
Source organism: Sextonia rubra (assembly GCA_037013555.1). Taxonomy (NCBI): domain Eukaryota; kingdom Viridiplantae; phylum Streptophyta; class Magnoliopsida; order Laurales; family Lauraceae; genus Sextonia; species Sextonia rubra. The sequence continues at coordinate 134,195,052 of JASUAD010000001.1, forward strand.
TTTTGTAAAAGTGAGTCCAAACTAAATTTATTCAAATCAAAATTAAAGGAAAAGGATTAACTAAAATCAATTGGCTTAAAGTAGGCCCTATCATTATTAGACATTTGGACATTTGGACCACCTTTAATAGACTCAAATATGAGAATCAAATAGAAGATAGTAATAAAACATCTCACAAAACTGGGGAGTGTTGTCCTACAAGCGAAGGAGCCCAGCTCCTAGGACCTACTTAGATGCCTATCTGTTATATGAGAGTGATAAATGGAAAGGTTTGCTCATAAATAATTGAAAAATAAAAAATCAACCCAGTCCATCAGCCTGGCCTATGATTTAATTGGTACGAAATTTGGTGGTCTTTTAGCTATAGATTGGTTGGTATAAAATCTAATAATGAATATAGGTTTGATGAGAGTAAATTTGAACTTGATGCGAAATCATAAGACAACGATAGTGTAAGTGAGGACCAAACCCTTTCACATTCTCATTACTTTAACGCCTTATTTACACATTAACGCCTTATTTACACATTAATAATGTGCAGACGAGGCCATTTAATTTCAACTTATCATTTTACCCCAAGAGGTGGTAAAAATGATACACGAGGCAGTATAGCTGGGCACTAATACAAGTTTCAACCCCTGACAAGTTATGAACTACAACCCTATCAATCACATGTTTTTTGACTTTTGCAGGCCCTAAATTCATAATCTGACTGATCCAGATTTTTTATAGGGCTAAAGAAACCGTAGATTTATTGATTTTTAAAATTTTGTGAAAAATGTTAAAAATTTTCCAACTTAAAGATCTAATTTTCTACACTTTTGTAGATCTCCAATTTATGATCCAAACCATTCAATATTTTCAAATTAATAATAAGCATAAAAACATTAAATTTATATCTTAAATCTTCAAAGATTTTGAGAAATTTGTGAATGACATAAAAAAATCCAAAAACATCTAAAATCATTGGATGTACTCTTAATTCATGTGAAAATGATGCCGGAATGGAGTAACATGAGAGATATGAGGAGTATATCTGTCTTATATTTTTTCCGCTCCTCATTTTTCTTCTTTGTTTGAAAACTTAAGGAGATATTCTCTAAGTAATGAGGGCACTTTCATCTATCACTTGTATGCAACAAGGTATGAATGGTGCCAAGGATCTATCCCATGGATATCCATCTCATAAAAACATGAATAAAGAAAATGCAAATCCATAGTGGGCCCCTCCTCATTATATATAATTCTAATCGCCTTTAAATGAATACCCATCAAGTGGGACTTCTTCAATAGGAGATGGTCCTCCCTTAGGTTAAGAATATCATAAATAACAAAATTAACTCATAAAATTCAGAAAATAAAAAAGGTTCCACACTTGAGAAAATCCGAAAGAAGATGCCCTCTTTTATGAAAATTTTTACTCCAATAAGCCCACTTTCAAGTATATACAATATTTAGATTTCTGTTATTTGAGTGTTTCAAAAGTTATTGATCATAGTGGGTCAGTTAAAAAAAATTTGATAACGATAATACACTACATGAAGAGGCTTTTGTTTTTTATTGCTTTAGAAATTTCATAAGTGGGCCCACTAAGTGGCCTTGTGAAATTCTAGTGAGACTCTTGTTTAGAATTTTCTCTAGTGTAAAGGGGTTTAAAATTAATAGTGGGCTATAGAAGAAATGACTGCATTAAGAAATTTATTTATTGGAGCTCATTGATGTCTGTCTCTTGCCTCTTGTAGGATCTCAGACCTCATTGAGCTATCACTTATCTCAAAACCAATTGTTGATAAGAAATGGAACAATAATGGTTTATGCTCTTCTTGATTGTGTTAGGAGGCATTCGAACATCACTCGACACGGATGCCCGAGGGTTGTGCTAAGGACCTAACATTTTTCCCCTCACTGGTGTCACCTGAGAGGAAACTTGAACCCTGAACCTTACCAAGTTTTGATATCACTTGTAAGATCTCAGACCCCATTGAACTATCACTTATCCTAAACCAATTGGTGATGAAAAACTACAGAACAATGGTTTTATGGCCTTCTTGATTGTGTTAGGAGACATTCGAGCATCACTCCACACGGGTGCCCGAGGGTTATACCAAGGACCTAATACCCCTTTTAATAACAAAGAATCCTAGCTCCCCCACTGTAAAGACCCAAATTTTGATTTTTGATTAGAGTGAATCTTGACTTTAGATTTGATCTTTGATGAATCCCACAAGCATTGTGTTTTCTTTTATGAATTGATGGTATTTAATTTTGAAAAATTAATTGTTTAATATTCTTGGGTTCCACGTGTTGAGAGAATTTCAAATTTCTAGAAGTATGGCTCATTTAGGAGACCCAATTTGTTTAGACTCCTGAAGTTGTTTCCATCTTAACTCTACTATATCATGAGAGTCTCAATTTGTTTAATACCCCCGAGTTAATTTCCATCTCAAACTCTACCCAGAGACAAAGTTCAACCCAAAGTGCTTTCCTGGCTTAATCTAGATAAGGACTAGTGTCTTTTTGGGCTCTACTTTTTCTCTTCCTATAAATAGGACCTCACCCGTCCTTTGCTTTTTACTCATATGAATAACTCAATCACTCCCCTGGAAAAAGGTTTCCTCTCCTTAAGATATGGTTTTTCTTTTCTTTCTCTATTTCCTTTCCAAGTTGCTATGTTAGGCTAACATTAATATTCCATACATCTCCTTTCTTTAAGCTTTTCTTTCGTGTCTATTCTATATGAGCATGTCATGACGCTAAACCCATCAATTTGAGCACCATCTTCGCCAACACCCTATCATTTTCACCAATAAACCGCATGGTCCCCATCAGCCCATCAGCCATAGCCCCCAAGACCGAACCCATAGACTCATTCTTTTCTGGCCTGGACTTTTTACACTCAGGTCAGGCTAAACCGGACCTAAACCCAGGTAACCCTGGGCCCTTCTTCATTTTCCTTCTTCATTTTCTTCTTTTCCTTCTGTCACTGATCTATGCCACTGCACACCCGGACTTCTTTGTCTTCTTGTTTCTTCTTCTTCCTGTTTTCTGCTCCTCTTTCTTCTTTTCATCCAACTCTTCTTCTCCCTCTCTGTATATTTCTTCTTCTTCATCATTCTCCTTGGTTTCTTTTCTCTTTACTGTTCCTCTCTGACCATCGTCAAGTCCCCATCTTCATCTCTGTTTCCTACGTTATTCCTCTAAACAAACAGGTCTTACCCATCTTCTTGTTCCTCTTGCTTCTGTTCTTCTTACCTTCATTCCACTAAGGGTAGCTTTGAACCAAACAGCCCAGTCTCTGCAAACCAAACTCTGTCATTATTTTCTTCTTTTTCCCTTCCTTTTTCTTCCTCTTTCCACTGCTGTCTGTTCCCAGTTGCACTTGTGAACTCTTTTATCTTACTGTTACACTTTATGCGCATGTTCAACTGAAAGTATTCATCACTTCAAATCCACTTTTCTTAAATCGAATTGACCCACAAATATGGCCCACTTGAAGCACATGTGTAAGTATTTTTGTATTAGCGAATTTATGGGTTCGACAAACTTGAGTCTATTAGTGTTTTTTTTTATATATCTTTGAGTATAGACAATGGTTTGAGTCTTTGGATGCACTGAAGTGAAGAAATAAAAGAAAAAACGACAAATTAAAGTGGTTTTCTACAGACAATACGGATTAAAATGGTGATATCTCACAAATCGAGCATTGGATATGGCATGCTATCTATTGTTGGAAAGCTCGTTTGAGTAGATATCCATAGAACCTAAAATTACCTCAATCAGAGTTTAAAGGAGAAAGTTATAGCCTCCGAAAGTTTGCAGAAAAGTGTTAAAATTTTCATCAGGTCAGAACCTTAATCCAACAGATCAGGTAAGTGCAGAAACGTCGCCAACTTGTGATTTTTGAATCCGATTTGAAGGGAAATTTGTCTATTTCATGCCAACTCCTTTTCTGGTTGAAATATGCTTATGAGGGACGAAACTGGGGATATGAAAAAGGATTCTTTCTCAACCTTAAGATAGATATTTCATTGTTCTCAGTGGGAAATATATTTTGGAGATCTTCTCCTCTAGAGTTTTTTTTAGAGTTAAAGGGCTGAAGTTTTACTCTATAAATTCCTGTCTTCTACATCTCTAATAGAAGATTGTCTTCTAAGCGTAGAAGATTTGAAGAGTCAAGTTAACAACTAGAAGGCGTCTAGTTGATTGGATTTGTAGTAAGCAATGACTGGCGGTTGTTGTAGAGTGATTCTTTACAAGAGATTGACGTTATAGAGTCATGCGGATGTCTGTAAGTGGCTTGTAATTGCGGTATAATCCATAGTGTTTGATTATTAGTTCAGGTTGGACTCATGGTTTTTTCTCGGTTTAGGTTTCCACGTAAAAATCTGTGTCTTCTTGTTGTGTGTGCTTTTGTTTGATTTATTTCCGCTGCTTAGATTATTGTTTGCACATATAATATTAAGATTGACATTAATCCATTTTAAAGGATCTCCCCCAAAAATCTTCAAAATGCATAACTCGAAGTTATTTAGACCCATTTTCTCTTAGGACTCATAACTAACAACCATTACTTCGGTTCAGAGCAGGTTACACTCATTTGTTATGCTTGATCATAAAAGATATTTAGAATGGTATTTAATCAATGAGACACGTATATGATAAATCCATCTATACTGAAGGATAAGAAACTTAACAGCAAGATGATCAAATCTGAGTCTGATCTGCCCAAAAAAGTTGCTCACACTGTAATGAACGATCAAACCATACAAGTGTGGGTGGCTATATGCAAAAAACCCTGATCAAGAAGATCAAGCTCCTATCCTCGGTGCTACTATAAAAATACAATTTAGAGAGAGCTGTAATTGAAGGGGAGCTACTACTGGATCTAGGTTAATAACTTTGCTGCATGATTATCATTAACTTTGTCAATTATGGACAAAAGGGGGAGATATTGTATTCAGGGGGAGAATAGAGAATTTTTATACAGTCTAAAGACAGATGGAGATGAAGATGGTTTCCTTTGTAACTGGTGATGTGCTGATGGTAAAATTTTCTTTGTTATTTCAATTTACTCAATGTTCATAGTATTTTTTCGGTTTTATTTTTGGGTAAATTGAATATATAGGAAGTTTTGTCCATTAATTGCCAAAAGGGGAGATTGTAAGTATTTTTGTGTTGGCAAATTTATGAGTTGGACAAAACTTGAGTTCATTAGTATTGTATTTTGCATATCTTTGAGTGTAGATAATGGTTTAAGTCGCCGGATGCACTGAAGTAAAAAAATAAAAGAAAAAGCGACAAATTGAAGTGGCTTTCTACGGACAATATAGATTAAAAAGGTGATATCTCACAAACCGAGCATCGGATATAAGCATGCTATCTACCGTTGGAAAGCTCGTTTCGAGTAGATATCTATAGAGCTCAAAATTGCCTCAATCAGAGCTGAAATGAGAAAATTATGGCCTCTGGAAGTTTGCAGAAAAGTGCTAAAATTTTCATACGGGCCGGTAGAACCTTAATTCGATCGATCAGACAAGTGCGGAAACGTCACCGACTTACGATTTTTTAGTCTGATTTGAAAGGAAACTTGCCTGTTTGATGTCAATTCCTTTTCTAGTTGAAATATACTTATGAGGGACAAAATTGAGGTTATAAAAAAATGTTCTCTCTCAATCCTAAGACAAATATCTCATTGTTCTTAGTGGTGAATATATTTTGGAGATCTTCTCCTCTAGAGTTTTTTTAAGAGTTGAAGGACTGAAGTTCTACTCTAGAAATTCTTATCTTTTACATCTCTAGTAGAAGATTGCCTTCTAAGCATAGAAGATTTGAGGAATTAAGTTAACAACTAGAAGGCGTTTGGTTGATTGGATTTATAATAGGCAACGACAGGTGGTTGTTGTAGAGTGATTTTTTACGAGAGGTTGACGTTACAAAGTCATGCGAATGTCTATAAGTCGTTTGTAACTGCGGTATAATCTATAGTGCTTGATTATTTTCTAGGCTGGAGTCATGGTTTTTTCTCGATTTGGATTTCCACGTAAAAACTTGTGTCTTCTTGTGGTGTGTGCTTTTGTTTGATTTATTTTCATTGCGTAGATGATTGTTTGTACACATAATATTAAGATTGACATTAATCCATTCTAGATGATCTCCCCCAAAAATCTTCAACATGCATAACTCGAAGTTATTTAGACCTATTTTCTCTTAGGAGCTCATAACTAACAACCATTACTTCGGTTCCACTTTCAATACCCAATCCAGGCTAATTTACATTTGCCAATCCATCACATTTAAATCCATGCCTAAGCCTGATCTACTAACCCACATGTGAACCCAAATCATTGTCCATCCACTGATGTTCTGTGGCCCAAATTGGAACCACCAACCCCGTTCATTGACATGGCCCAAACTCATATAATTCCATGAGAAATATTTAATTTGATTTAGTCGTTTGCATTTTATATTCTCCTATCTTAATAGGAACTCACACCGGACTTTCAGACCAAGTCAAGCCAAATTCTCCGATTGTTGACAATCCAGGTAAGTAGTCTTACCATGATTCTTAGCACTAGATTTTTTTGGTCCTTGGCTCAATTTGACTTAAAATATGAGAATTTGAAAACTATTGAAATAATCTTATATTATTATGATATTTTGTTGCCTTTGAAAAGCTTATACATGATGGTTACATCAAACCTGATCTTGTTTCCTTGCCACCATCATGATTAATTATCATTGTATTTATAATGTTGAAAAATGTAAAAAAACTTGATAACATGTGATTCAATTTGTAATCTCAACACTTAGCCATCTTTGTGATTAAAACGATTTTGAATTCTTGGATTTGCTATTTGTACCATCAAGGCATTCTCTAAAGTATGGGTAATGCACCATGAGGACGCTTACACGTGGATTTTAGCCCTTTTTGGATATGACATTGGGATTGGAACCCCTTTGTGCGATGTTGCTAGTCTACTGTTAGCTCTCACTTTATTTTGGAGATTACCGGTATTCTCGAGTCTCGTGTCAACCTTGGATATTATTTGGTTTGTACCTGGCAGATACACTGTGCTTGGTTCAGGCCTAACTCTACGAGCACAGTTTGTTTATCGTATCTTACTGAGGAGATGCTTTTTATTCATTGATTTGGTTATTTGCTTTCTACTTGAAATACCTTGAATTTAAGTCATATTACTTTCCTGTTGCTTTCAAGATAGTGCGCTTACATTCCTTAATATACTTTGTATATGCGAACAACGGCTCGAAATTTTTGATTTCCTAGATTGTTAGCTATTTGCGAGGCTTTATGATTTGTATTACTTGTTGAGTTTTACTCATCTTTGTTTTTTCCCCACAGATTTTGAGGTTGAGTAGGAACCCAAGGAAACTTAGCTTGTTTTGTGGAATTGGGACTAAGGAATGAGCTGCGAGACCCCAGCCTTAAATTCGGAGGATTAAATTAGGATTTTATTAGAGTTTGAGAAATTAATTATTATATTTTGAGGATCGCTCTCATGTCAGACTTATTTATTATGTTAGTAGATTGATTGTTTCGTATGGGATATTGATCATATTATTTCATTTGGATTATTTAATAAACTTTGAAATTCATTTAAATTAATTGTTGTGGATTCATCATGCCTTGTGATTTAAAGGTCCCAAAATCCTTAGATTTACGTGACACCCACTGCCCAAATGGTCAATAGTATTTTTTTTAACACTTGGAACACGTAAGCTTCACAAACATAGGTTTCTGAGTGCATGTTTGGCATCACTAATTTTAGGCTCTTTTTGTCTAAATGTCTAAACCTAATAGAGTTTGTAAAAATAAGAGCGTTTGATATGTGCTTTTGTGCTTCATCTAATTTAGATATGTAGATGTTTTACCTTTATTTTCCACAGCCCTCCTCATGATGCATTTCCAAATTAGAGGAAGAAAAAAAGAGGCGCTACTATAGTAATTTATAAGGATCACGCCCAGTTCGGTTTTTCAATTTTTCTCGAAATCCAAGAGGATAAATCTAGATCCAAACTGTTGAAAATGGTCACATGATCAAACACGGCCATCCCTCCAAATTTCAGCCGTTAAATCATCATGAATCTCGAGATATGTGCAAGAAAGCGTGAGCCATTGGATATTAGTTTTTGAATTGTGGGGCCCAAACACAAGATCCAAACCATTGGAAATGTTGGGAAAGCTAAAAAAGGTTATGGGGTCAATTTTCAAGGATTGATTCCTAGTGGATCTCGAGAAATTTGTAAAAAACTTTCAACCATTGATTTAATATGCTCAATTTTAAACTAGTCCATATGCAGTCCCTTTATTTATTTATTATTATTATTTTTGGGACAATAAATAACAATCCAAACCATTGAAAATGTGTAGAAGGTCAATGACCATTGTGAGACCAAATTTTAGCCATTGGATCATCACCAAACTTGAGATATTTATGTAAAAATGTGAATTATTAAATATTTTTTAAAAAATTTAGGGGCCTCAAATACAAGATCCAAACTGTTAGATCTCTTTGGGAGGCCAAACATGGCTATAAAGTAAAATTTCAAGGCTTGATACCTAGTAGATCTCAATATATTTGTGAAAAGCTTTTAACTATTGATTTAAAATGGTCTATTTAAAATAGATGCTTCCATTGCCAAACGCATATTTTAATTCTAGCCTCTTTTTTTATAGCTCTTTTTTTAATGGCTCTATTTTAGATGGTCTATAAAAATAAGATTAAACCTACCAAACAAGCCTAAGTTGCTAATCAATAAGGACATCCAATAAAAAATTAGACAAAAAAAAAACGACACCCAATTAAATATATAGACATTTAGCCATGTTTGGTTTCAGCACATCTCCTATAATATTTAATTAATAGGCATTAAGGCAGGTTTTTGTAGTATCATTTCTGTAAAATAGAATAGCCTCTCTTAAAACCCCACGAGCGGGTTCTTGCCTAATAGCAAGAGGCATCCGCTCTTACATTCCTATTCAGCATTAAAACCTGGGAATAACCTTATCTCGCTCGAGGGGATGTATTACTTCATCCAAGATATCTTTTCTCACCCAAGGCCCAGGTACCCCCACCTCATCCGAGGTCCACTCTCCTCACCAAGAAGGTTATGGGACCAGTCCCCCTAAACTGGAAACGGGGATACCAAAAAAAAAAAAGCCCTTTTGCTTTTCTATTTTTATTTTGGGTCCACTTATGCTGCACTATGGGCTGGAGAAAGTTTCACCCCATGCCCATGTTGAATCGGCAGATATGGAATTGACCCCGTGTTCAACGGCAATTGGCACTAACCATCCGGTTGACATCAACCATCATTATCATCTTCTTTCTTTCCTGATCAAATTTCATCTAAATCTTGACATCTTCCATCTCAAAAGCCCAGAAGCCTTTGCTTGTTTACATCTATTATTAGACATTTTTTTCAAATCCAAAGAGCCTGTTTACAATCATCAATTTTAAATTAATGATTATGGAAAGAACCATTGGCAGACCTCAATAAGACACTTGGTTCATGCTTCTAGAAAAGCACAGGCATGAAAGTTACTGTCAATGTGAGGTCATGGATTCACATCCTATCGTATCTCACCGATAAAATAACAATGAAAAGGACAATTTTTACTGCCTGCTAATGAACAAGATTGCAGATTTGCCAAAAAATAAAAAAAAAAACTTATTTTAAGGTTTTCATAGGTAAAGATGCTTAGAGTTGTTGTAGACTTTTTCTGGGCATACCTTAATTTCTCACGACTTATAATCTAGGTCTTGACATTTCATGCTCTAATAAGGCGCAAATAACAGGATCCACTACAAAAATAAATGAATAAATAAACAAAGATTTTGTTGGGAAAAGCGGCGCAACGGAAACAACCCGCGATCAACGGATTTACCACGATCTACGCAAGCAATCACACCATCAAGCAATCACACACATGACACAGCAGTTTTACGTGGTTCGGCAACCATGCCTACGTCCACGGGAGGAGAGAACTCATCTACTATGATCCCATCTCAATCCCCTCAGGATCTAGGGTTACAATACATCAATATATATAGTTCCCGCTTTCTTGGCCACCAAGAAAACCCATACACAATGACTAAAATACCCCTAACCCTGAGCCTCGGTTCTGGCTAAACCAGACGACCGATCTGGCTAAACCGGAATACAAGACAAAACCCAACAATCTCCACCTTGGCTTGGATTCCGCAAATCCTCAGAGCCACCTTGAGATACCTGGTAATGTCTTCACGCACCTCGTTGAAGGGTACGTCTCCGCACACGCTACGACCTAGCGTGGCCACAATTGCCTCCTTTGACCTCAACACCACCGTCTTGAACCTCTGAAGTGTTTTCCATTTGTTGCCACATGCATGCATCCTTGCAACACAATGAACCTAACTTCCGTCCGTCAAGACAAAACTGAAGACCTCCCCGAATCCGGATCTCACTGGTATCTTGTGAATCCTTCCTTCTGTCTCCATCCCGGTGTTCTTTCCGTCAAACCTGCAACTGTCCTGTTCTAGTCTGTTCTGGTGGGTTGGGCACAGTACATGTGGGTTAGGTATGGCCCGATGCTTAAACCGGCTTACTCCGACCTGAACAAAACTACCTTTTCTTCCCCGAGAAAATCATCTCCGTTCAGGGCTTCCTGGATTTCCGCTAGATGATATCATCGAAGATCCATCAATCCATCTTCCGATTGTTAGGTTTATGTCTTGTATTCTGGTTTAGCCGGATGAGTCACTGGGTTAGCCAGGGACTGGTTTAAGGTCAAGGGTATTTTGGTAATTGTACCGGGGCTTTCTTGGTGGCCAAGAAAGCGGAGATTATATATTTATAGTCTGTAACCCTAGACCTTGCAGCGGCGGCAGTAGTTGCCCGTGGTGCTCCCACACCACGTAGGAGAGATGAGGTGAGAGTGTGGGAATCTCTTGTACGCTTTACTTGTCATAGTGAAGATGTTCGTCCTCCTGTGCCCGTGGATGTAGCCCTATTTGGGTGAACCACGTAAATCTCGGTGTCTCTTCTTGTGTGTGGTTGGTTCGTGTTTGATCTTGTGATTCCGTGAATGCGCACAACGGGTGATTGTTCAGAAAATCACAACAATTAGTATCAGAGCCACAACAATTGGTATCAGAGATGAGGTTGGTGTTCCTCGGATTTCTGAGCGAGGTGGAGATCGCTCGGTGGCTTGGAAGTTGTGCACATGAAGATTAACTGAGATCAGGTTCGTGGTTTCTGGTTGGGCCACCATCGAAGAAGAAGAAGACGAGATTGGGTTCTCCGGTCTCGCTGAGATCGGAGGAAAAAGGATTCACATGTTTCGTTCAGATCTTGGAGTTACCGCTGTGGTTGTGATCGGATATTGTTGGGTTTGGATCTGTTTTCGTCGTGGAAACAGGAGATCTAGTTTTCCAGATCTGATAGGAGAAGACCGGTAGGTGGGCCACACGTTGCTGAAGAAGATCGCAAGAGAAGAGAAGTTTCGATTCTGGGAAGTCTTTGATTTCGAGAAAAAGAGATCAGAGATCGTCTCTGATTTTCGGTGGGCCATGGATCCGAGGAGAAGAGAACTGGGTACGACGAGATCAGAGATTTGATCGCTGTGCAGTCCTGCTCATTGCTGTCGAAACGGAAGGAGACGACCGGAGAAGCGTGCCCCTCCCTGCTGCCGCCACCGCTGCCAAGCTGCAGCGCCACCACCGACCTCACTGCGTCGCTGCTGCCCCACCGACTGCTCTGCCCGGATCCGACCGAGATACGGCCGACGAGAGACTGCCTGACTGCGCAGAAGATCCGAAGATCGCGCCCCCCAAATCATCTCGGTCACCACCGAGATCTTCACCAGGATCCTCGCCGTCTTTGTCGCCGGAGAGGACGCCGTCCGCCGCTGCTGTACCCCGCCGCCGGGCCCACGCTGTTAGACGCCGGATCGCAGCCGAGAACGAAGGAAGCCGGCAGGTCAAACGGCCTCTGTTGCAGACGGCAGAACAGAGGAAGAAGAAGAAGGCTTCGGGTCAGGTCAGGTCAGGTCCGACCTGACCCGTTAACAGGCGGTCCAGCCCACCCAGCAGGTTCAGGCCAGGTCAGTTCGGGTCCGACCTGACCCATGTGCGCAGAGCCCAGCGAGAAGAGTTCAGGTCAGTACGGGTTCGGGTTGGGTCAGTTTGACCTGACCCGTGGAGGAAAAGCCCAGGCAGCACAGCAGGTTCCAGGTCGGGTCCGGTCAGGTGAGACCCGACCCGATTACAGCACAGTCCAGGCACCAAAGCAAGTTCGGTTCCGGGTCAGGTCAGGTCCGACCCGACCCGTTAGCAGACGCTCCGGCCCAGCCATCGAGTTCAGTTCAGTTCCGGGTCAGGTGAACCCGACCCGGGTCCGCTCCAGAAGCCCAGCAGACAGTGTAGTGACGTCAGCAGTGACGTCAGCATCGGTCAACATGCAGATTTGACCAGATTTGCGGCTGAGATTGTTTCTGCGATATCTTGATCGTTCGATGTCCGATCGGAGATCCGTTTGTGCCTACGGACTCATTTCGAGCAGATCTACGCAGTGGAAGAGGTTGATTGGCTGTTTGACAGTCAAGGAGGAGGTTTGATCGATTGGAGCGTAGAAATTTGTTTCTACGATATCGGAGCCATCCTGAGTCGGATTTCAGATCCATTTCTTCTAGCGTGCTCGTGGTGACGAGATCTATAACTTGATGCAGAAATCTAAAGGAGATCTGAACAGATGTGGATTGAGGCTAGAATCAGGTTTACTCGACCTGGTTGTTGTGGCAAACCCAATAATAGGAGTCGCCGGCCTAGTTGCAACGGGTTTGCTGATTCAAACGAAGTTGTTCGTTTGGGGTTCACATGATCGCATGTGATGTTATTCATCTTGCCAGAGCCAAGCCGGAAAAGCAGCAAGGAGGAGCTGATGCGTCAGCAGTTGTCAAACATTTGTTTGATTGATTGATCGGAGGCCCAGTCAAATGGAGTTTTTTGACCGCTCGGAGGCAGATGTTGTTCTGCAATGGAGTCATCTGGACTTGTATTCCCGATCTGTTTTGCTTGCATGCTTGTGGTGATTGGATCTTCATGGTGATGTTGAAGATGGGGCAGGATGGTGAGTGATTCAGATATCACTCATATTCGTCAATGGTTTCGAGCTTTTAGTTCGAGGTGGAGTTTGACGAGATGAACTTTGCTCAAAGTTCATGTGCTGGTTCAACATGTCAAAGTGTTGAAGAAGACTGCATCCCTGGTGCAGTAACGTGCCATTCAGCAGGGTACGTGAAGACATTGCCGGTTTTATCTCCTAGTAGCTCGAGTTGTACGTAGTTGTACGGAATTCAAGCCAAGGTGGAGATTGTTAGGTTTATGTCTTGTATTCCGGTTTAGCCGGATGAGTCACTGGGTTAGCCAGGGACTGGTTTAAGGTCAAGGGTATTTTGGTAATTGTACCGGAACTTTCTTGGTGGCCAAGAAAGCGGAGATTATATATTGTATAGTCTGTAACCCTAGACCTTGCAGCGGCGGCAGTAGTTGCCCGTGGTACTCCCACACCACGTAGGAGAGATGAGGTGAGAGTGTGGGAATCTCTTGTACGCTTTACTTGTCATAGTGAAGATGTTCGTCCTCCTGTGCCCGTGGATGTAGCCCTATTTGGGTGAACCACGTAAATCTCGGTATCTCTTCTTGTGTGTGGTTGATTGTTGATCTTGTGATTCCGTGGATGCGCACAACGGGTGATTATCAGAAAATCACAACACCGATGATCCGTCGCATCTAACTCCACCTGAACTACAGATTTCCTCCCCTGTTAATTGATGTCTTCTTCACTGCTCCACCTGAAAAAGCATACCCTATCAACCTGTAGAGATTTCTGACCATCTCACCCTCTATGATGACCAATGTTCCCTTTTCCACCTTCATAACTCCACCCGCTACAGTGCACTTGCAGCCTTTGAAGTATAAGGCACACAAAGAAATCCAATTCTTCGTAATCCCGGACCATATATCACAACCGTTAGGGTTTGAATAACATCATTATACATCTGGATTTCTACCGTTCTTATCTCAAATGCTCATCCATTTGCATTCTCCCCCATAAGAACAAATCCATCAACAATGAAAGTTATTTGCATCAAACCAATCTCTACTCAATCACATGATAGGAAGAATCAGAATCGCAATACCATGAATCAACAACCGGATCCATACCTGTAGCGACCAAAACTGATTCCCTGTCAACCGAATCCGAGCTTTGTTGCACACTACCTCCTTCTGATTCTGATTCCTTTTGCTTTTTCTTCCACTTTGGCATGTCACTCCTTCCCGATCTCGTCGACGCAGATCTGAGCTTTTCAGCAAAGTACTTGGAGCAATCTACCATTGAGGACATCAAGTAACACTTTTCAATCATTGCTGTGTCATGGAGTCTAACACTCTATTCTGCCAATCCCTGAAGTCGTTTCTCCATCAAACACTTCAATCTGGCCTGTGATACTTGAATCCATTGCTATCATCGTAAATCTGTCAGTTTCTTCAATCCCCCAATTTTCTGCCCATCAAACTGCCAATATCCTTTATCAACCTCGTAGATCTCGTCATCGTGAGCACGCTGGAAGAAACGGATCTGAAATCCGACTCCGGATGGCTTCGATATCGCAGAATTAATTCTCTACACTCCAATTGGTCAAACATCCATGTTGACTGTTGACCAGCCCATCTTCTTCCACAAACGCGTAGATCTCCTCACAACGAGTCTGTAGGCGCAAACGGATCTCCGATCGGACATCGGACGATCAAGATATCGCAGAAACAATTTCAGCCGCAAATCTGGTCAAACCTGCCTGTTGACCGTGCTGATGTCACTGCTGACGTCACAGCTTCTGGCAAACTGGGCTTCTGAAACGGATCCGGGTCGGGTTCACCTGACCCGGAACTGAACTGAACTGCTCTGCTGCCGCTGGGCTTCTAGTACACGGACTAGGTCGACCCGACCCGACCTGGCCTGAACCTGCTGCTGGACTCTGCTGCACCACGGGTTGGGTCTGACCCAACTAGAAACCCGGACCGACTTGAAACCTCGCTGGGCTTATACTCTCCGCGGGTCAGGCAACCTGACCCGACCCGACCCAACACCCAATACCCAGAAAAACTGGGTCGTCTTCTCCAAGCGACCCTGTCTGCAAACCGATGTCTGCAACTCGGTTTGCAGCGGCCGGTTGCGCTTCTTCTTCGGAGGCCTGGTCCGGCGACCAGCGGCAGCGACTGCGACGGCGACGGCTGCGGGTAACTACGGCGATCGGGGGGCGGGCGGCGACCAGCGGCTCGGGACCGGCGGCTCGGGACCGGCCGTCCGCGCCACCTTCGCCGATCTCGAATCGGCGACAGCGACGATCGGGGATGGTAGCGGTGACGGCACTGAACAGACCGGCGAGAAGTGATTTTCTGTCCGTTCATCCCTTCGATGGCGTCCCTCATCGACTGCTCGTTGCTGAAGGTTACAAATCCGAACCCCCTCGACCTTCCAGTCTCGCGATCGCTGATGATCTTCGATATTTCGCTGTAAGCACTGAAGGCGCGCTCGAGGGAACGGTCATCGGTGGCCCACCGAAAAGCAGAAGGCTTATCTCTCTGCTCTCCTTCGCACAACGATTCGGCAATAACAGACGGACTGCTTTCTTCTTCTTCGTCTCTGTTTCCGAACACAGAGATCTCCTTACTGTCGATTTTCGCGCAAAAGCTCCAAGCTCACTGTCCGAATCTCGATCCGTCAATCGCAAAATCCGAGCGATCTCAACCTCGCTCTGATACCATTTGTTGGGAAAAGCGGCGCAACGGAAACAACCCGCGATCAACGGATCTACCACGATCTACGCAAGCAATCACACCATCAAGCAATCACACACATGACACAGCAGTTTTACGTGGTTTGGCAACCATGCCTACGTCCACGGGAGGAGAGAACTCATCTACTATGATCCCATCTCAATCCCCTTAGGATCTAGGGTTACAATACATCAATATATATAGTTCCCGCTTTCTTGGCCACCAAGAAAACCCATACACAATGACTAAAATACCCCTAACCCTGAGCCTCGGTTCTGGCTAAACCAGACGACCGATCCGGCTAAACCGGAATACAAGACAAAACCCAACAGATTTTTACTTATCAAAATGGATGTGTAACCAATATCCTGGGGTGACTTCATTAATTTTGGCTCATTAACTACCGTGTCCAATTTGTAAATTTTTTGGTTTAAGGGCAGCTATATGGGTCAATCTAATCTGCATCAAAGAGTTTGATAACAACAAAGCAAGGAATAATTGGGCTAATATTTGCTGTTGATCAGTAGATATTGCTGTTGATCACCGATTTGGGAATGCCAATCGATCTGAACTGTGTCAACTGCTTTGATTAACCTTTTTGTGGGGCCCACCTTAATGCATGGCAATTACATGAGTAATATCAGATTGAAATGTCTGAAGTGTAAATTAGATATAGGCAAATATCACACTATGATTTTATGATCGTAACCACGATCAATTTAAACGTCCAACATAGATTTTGTTGAGTGCATGTAAAACCATTCAACTTAGATACCCAATGATCATATTTGACCCACTTCTAATCTACGGTTAAACCTTCCAAACTCATTCTGCCCATGTGTATAAGCTATCTTCTTTTGAATTGAGATTATATGAGTAAGAGGATCCGGACTCTCATATTTTTACGTGCTGACATTGATCAATAGGCTTTGTTGACTAAGAAGACATCGTATTTGTTGTTTTGTACCTTTCCATATGCTCTACATGGGTTTATTGGTTCAGATGTTCCAAGCACGAATTTGAAGACTCCCAAGTCCAACAGGAATGCCATGACGCTTATGTGTTGAATTCAGGGTACCATTGAAGAAGTCCCCAATTGAGGGTTTTTAGAGCAGCCGATGAGGTTCAAGTTAAACCAATCATCAATCACACCACAAAAAGAAGACACCAAGATTTTTTATGTAGAAAACTTGAATACGGAAAAAACCACGAGACCTATCACCTGGTCCAATGAAAACCAAGCATTAAAAAATTGAATAATTACAAAATATACTTACAACCCTTCCCAGTTGACTATAACCTAAGCACTGTAGTTATTGTTGCAGAAGACGACGCAGTTCACTGCTCCTTGTACTTGAATCAAGATGTTTTGATACTATAAGATGAACGATCTTCCACAATAGTAGAAATAAAAACACTCTAGAGGCTCAGTAACTTCAACACAGCCCTCCACTTGATGCTCTAAAGAGAGATAATCTCCAATGTGTATTCTAAGGCTATAACTAGGATTTAGAGGATAACCCTTTTTATAACCCAATATTCATGCATTAAATTATAATAGAATACAAATGGGCAATCCCAATTGAAAAAGAAAACTGATTCACGTAGGGCAGATTGGGTTTTCTTCGTCATTCGCTTGAGTAAGCAAATGGTGCACTGAAGTGGACATTAATTCTACCTGGCGATTTTTGTCCGATCCGCTTGAGCGGGCACTTGTTTGCTAGAGCGGACAAGCCTTCCGGCACCACCGTTGTCATCACCTCAAGCCTAATCACATCGTCTGGGGTCAGCTTCACAAGTTCTACTTGAAAAAACTATCCAGACAAAAACGAAAACTCCATGTGAGAACAGCTCCTTACCGAAGTAGCATGGAGTGTCGGTTCTCACCTAACTGTCTAGTGTTTTAACCTTGGATATATCGTCTCTTTGCATGTGTGGACTCTTGTCCCACTTGTATAAGCTTTTTTTTTTTTTTTTTTGCATGTATGGGCTTCTTTCTCATGTGAGTGGGATGTCTTTTCATGTGTGAAGGCTTTCTTAGGTCCCACCCTCTTGGCTGAGATAAAAAAATAAAAATGTTATAAGACAAAACACTCCTTAGGTGAGGAAACAACAGTCTCCGTCCAATCCCAACCGTCTTTGAACACCCATGGATTTAAACTTGACAGGTCAAGGCAAAAAAGAAAAAAAATACAAAAACAATACAAAATTCAAAAATCTGGATCATCGTCATATAAGCTGGATCTTGGCAATAATAGGATCACATATACTCTCTAGCCTCTTCTTCTCATAAAAAAGCTCGTCCGCCTCGGCAATCTCGTTCTTTTCCAGCCATAGGTCCATCCGTTCAATGGCATCCTGAATCCTATGCTTGTCCACAGCAGAGAGCTTACCCACAATCTTCTTGTCATTCACAGTATTCCTCATATCATAGGCATAGTCCCCCAGAGCATTCCTTGCCTGTGCCTTCCTCTTCTGCTCTTTATCTTCCAACTTGTACTTCTCTGCATCTTCAAGCATCTTTTCAATTTCCTCCTTCCTTTGACTGTCCTGAATATTGGTGATTGTGATCTGGTTCCTCTGCACTGACTTCATCTCTGCGGAGACTGTCAAGATACCATTACTGTCCAATTGGAAGCAGACTGTGATAGGAAAACCTTTCCGAACAGGAGGACTGCTACGGAGTGTGAACTTTCCCTACAGGTGGTTGTCTGCAGACTTTTTCCTTTCACCCTGGTAGACGTTGATACCTGTGACTCCTTCATCAGTGGGAGTAGAGTAACTTCCCTTTTTCTTGGTGGGAATGGCTGTGTTCCTTGGAATCACAACACTCGTAACTCCACCTTTCGTTTCTATTCCAAGCGATAGAGGAGTAACATCCAATAACACCGAGTCCTTTACCTTCTTATTGCCCATACCACTCAATTTGGCCGCCTGGATTGCAGCACCATATGCTACAGCCTCATCAGGGTCTATACTTTTGCAAAGCTCCTTTCCGTGGAAGAAGTCCCCTCGTAGTCGCTGGGCCTTAGGAATCCTCGTAGATCCTCCAACTATAACAACATATGGATGGACTGCTTCTCCATCTTGGCATCCTTCAAACAGTAATCAACAAGTTCCAAGCACTTCCTGAATAGATCCATGTTCAACTCCTCGAAGGGGGCACGAGTGACAGTGGAATAGAAGTCAATCCCCTTATACAGGCAATCAACTTCGATAGTGGTCTGGACTGTGGACTCCCCTTCACCCTCTCACATGCTGTCCTCAATCTTCTGATGGCCCTTGGATTTCCACCGATGTCCTTCTTGTGCTTCCTCTAAAATTCTTGCACAAAGTGATTAACCATACGGTCAAAGTCCTCACCACCAAGGTGGGTATCTCCTGCAGTAGCCTTCACCTCCAATCTACCTCCATTAATGGTGAGAACTGAAATATCGAAGGTCCCCCCTCCGAGGTCAAAGATGAGAACATTCTTCTCAACACCGCCAAGGTCCTTTTCTAGACGATAGGCAAGGGCAGCTGCAGTAGGCTCGCTGATGATACGCAAGACATTTAGCCCGGCGATAAAGCCGGCATCCTTGGTGGATTGGTGTTGCGAATCATTGAAGTAGCCGGGACAGTGACCACTGCATTCTTGATGTTGGAGCCAAGGTAGTCCTCAGCGATCTCAAGCATCACAGTGAGAATCATGGAGGAGATCTCTTCTGCAGCAAATTTCTTTTACTTGCCCTTGTATTCGACGATGATCGGTTTATTGTCTGCATCAGCAATGACCTTGAAGGACCATAACTCTCTATCACTTTGGATAGAGGCATCATCAAATCTCCTGCCTACCAAACGCTTCACATCTGAAATAAGGGACACGAACTTTAGAAACTGAAGATGCATTGCCAAGAAGATTTAGACTGAAACATTGTAAATTACTTGAGGGCTCATTTTAGTTTACATTCAACACAACCCCATATAATAGAACTCCTTCAACAAGGAGATTCACCCGAAATAATAATAATAAAACCCAACGTGGAAGGAATATTTGCCAAAGAATTCAAGGTATATGATGTTTAGCAACGACATTAACCTCAAATAGAAATAATAAAAAAAAATGGGAAAGATAGGTATCACATCAGAAAAATGTGTTAATATATATATTTTTAATTCCTAAAGAAGTTGGGTAAATACCCGGTAACACTAGTGTGGTGGGACAACTCAAACTTGCAACCTCTAAAAGTAAACCTTTGTCGTAGGCTAGATGAGGGGACCTGGGTATATACATGTTCCAGCCTTAAAACCAGATATCATGATCAATTTTTATCGAAAAAATTCCTCCCAAGTAAAAACCAATCGAAGAACGGGCCTTTCAGTAAAAGGAACTGACGGAGAATTCGCCTCAGCCAAATGATTTAAACCATCTAAGGAAAGAAATCCAATCATATGATCGAGCGATTCCTGCTTTTGTGTCAGTGCCATTCAACTGGTCAAATGGCTAAGATAATTCTGTCGTTTTCTTTTTTATTTTTATTGAAGCTATTTTTATAAGATGCTACTATTAAGATGATGATTCAGAGAATATCTCAAGGTTGTAGTTGGTATGACCAGCTTAGAATGAGAGGAAAATCTCTCAAAGACTGTTATTGGGTTAGATTATGATTTAATTAAGTTTCCTCATTCATTACACTCATATATACAGCCAATGCTCTCAAACATCACGTTGCCACATCAGAGCTCTCACAGACACCATGTGGCAGCACAGCTGATGCCCGTCCATCTTGAGAGGCTCTCTCCAAGAGTCGGCGATTAAGAATTTTAATATTGGAAATTTAGTATCATAATCCTTATTCACTCTATCTTGCACTTCATATATCATTCAATTCAATTTTCCAAGAAGATTTAATTAGTTTCTTCATACAAAATTCAAGTTAATAAATCCTTAGTTTTAGGAATTATACTACTTCAGATATTTTTAATGGGGTCTTAACTAATTCTTAATTTTGGCAATTTGCTAGCAATCAGCTCCATACATTATGAAAGATTTCCCCAAATAAAATTTTTTGGCTGTAGTTCAATTTATATATAGTGGAAGAATAAAAGAACTAACAAGTTAATATCTCAGATCCAATTTCTAGAGTTTAGTTCAATTTATATGCAATGGAAGAATAAAAGAACTAGCAAACTAATCAACCATGTAAGAAAAAGACACGTAGAAATTTACTGGGAAAACCCTATGCAGAAAAAACTACGAGTCTTTTGCAGGCCAATGAAAACTAAGCACTAATAACAATAGTTACAAGATATGCTTACAAATCCCTTTTTCTGTCTTCACGACTTAAAGATTATAGTTTTTCTTACACAAATCTCCATTGCAATGACTTTCCTTCACCGTTTACTACTCTTCGCACTTGATCCAACTAATTTTCTACAAGAGAGTAGAAGCAATATTCTCTAGCACACAAATCAGCACAGTCTCTCCAATGAACACTTTAGAGAAATAGTATATCTCCAATGTGTATTCTCTATCTCAAAATAAGAGATGGATGTATTTGCGTAGAGAGAGAATGTTTATTTATAACCCACAATTCATGCCCTAGGGTTGGAGTCTATATAATGGTACAATAGGAAACAATTCCACACGGGTTAGTGGGTTTTTATTCGTCACCTGATCAGTCAGGCCAAGATTAGAGTGATCGTGTAAAGCTTCTGTCTAACGAATTTTCTAAATTTTATCAGGTTCGATCTATCGGATGAACTACTCAATCAATTAGATGAAATTCAGCACAAATTTCGGCAAACTTTCCGATGCTATACCTTGATTGTTTTAACTTCGATTAACATAATATTAGAACCTATGGATATCTATTCGAAAAGAGCTTTCTAACGGTAGTTAGCTTGCCCTAATCCAATGCTCAATTTGTGAGTTATGACAGTTTTAATCAAAGTTGTCAATAGAGAAACACTTTAATTTGCATTATATCTTCATATCTTCGCTTTAGCATTTCCAATGACATTTACCACAATCCATTCTAAAAGAAATATAAAATTACAACTCGATGGACTTAGAGCTTTGTCCAACTTATGAATTAGCCAACATTGATAATTCTAACACATTATCCATACCCTTCTGTACGTTTCTTATACATGTAAACTAAATGAGAAACTTTACTCTCTCTCTCTATCTCTCTCTTTCTCTAACTCTTAAAATTAAGTCTCTATGAAAAAAATCAATACCTAGAGTGCAACCTCATTTGTGGGGCCCCAGTTCTTTCCACTTCAATCCCGCCAATATTCAGATTGGAGTAATTTCTATAAGAGGGCTTTTAATCCTTATCACTTGACAAGAATATACAAATTCTCTCTCTCTCTCTCTCTCTCTCTCTCTCTCTCTCTCTCTCTCTCTCTCTCTCTCTCTCTCTCTTATCTCTTAAAATTAAATATGTGTGAATAAAATCAATATCTAGAGTGCAACCTGATTTGTGGCGCCCCAATTCTATTTTATCCACGTCAATCTGGCCAATATTGAGATTACTCCATGATTGGAGTAATTTCTATGAGAGGGCTTTCAATCCTTATCACTTGACCAGAATATACCCCATCTATCTTAAGCCTGAAGATGAAGGAACATTGTCGTATTACAATGGTCTGTCCTAAAGAGACCTTCTTCAATCTAATTTGTTGAAAGAAATACTACCTTGAACTAGGTGGTTTGAAAGGAATCGAAAATTCCATCAATCTTCATCGTTCTTTTACATTTTGAGTAAATCCCATATAGAAACAAAAATATTGAAGAAGAAATGATCAAAGAAGATGAAGAAAACCGAGGAATAGAGAGTTGTAAGATGAATCCTTGACTTCGCATTTTTTTTCCAGTTACAAAAAATAGCATATGTTTTTGTTGATTGCTTTGATTGAATGATTAGGAAGCATCTTTTGTTAATTTTTTTTCTCTTTTCTTTTCTCTACGGTACAACTCAAGAGTTTTTCTTCTGTATGCAAATGCAAGTTTAAGGATTTGCTATGAATGAAATCTTTATAATGATCAACGCTGTTACTGTGGTCCAATGAGGCCGGACTCTCTCTATTCTCCTCTCCCACCATCTTTTTATTTACATTTTAGGTTGGTAAAATCACTTAGTTCTAACATTTTTTCTCTTTTCTTTTCTTTTTTATTTTCCATTCACGCTAAAATAGAGATATTGGTCCCAAGAAATTAATGAGTTGCCTTCACGGGGACGTTGGTCCTGAAAGAGAGAAAATATGCTTTGCATGGTGTATACTTTTGCTTGTTTATCAATTGAGTAGGCTACACTAGCATTAATGGTTATTAACCACGTTCCCAATTCGATGGTGCTTGATGCTTATGTCATGATATTATTCATTGACTAATGCTTCAGTTATATTATTTATTTGTTTGAGGGGTTTCGTGTTTGGATTTGATCGTGGACGCCATGAAAGTGAGATTTCTTCTTTCAAGGTTAGTGTAATGGGGTTTGTGTTAGTGAATTTTGACATTGAATTTCATATTTTTACAAAGTCCAACTTGAAATGTGCATTTGATTATTAATATTTCTCCATTTTACAATGAATGAAATCGGCAAAAACCCAATCAAATGTGCATTTGATTGCGACAGCCAATCTGCAATTGGTAAGGCACAAAGTAAGATGTACAACAGTAAATCTCGACATATATGTCGTAGACACAAAACCGTCTGGCAGTTGCTTTCGAATGGAATCATATCCATTGATTATATACAGTCAAAAGAGAATATTGCGGATCCGTTACCAAAAGGTATGACTAAAGAGTTAGTATACAACTCATTGAGGTGAATGAGTTTAAAACCTATTACTTAAAAGTCGACATAATAGCAACCCAACCTAGCTAACTGGAGATCCCAAGATTTAGGTTTAATGGGACGACTGACTTGTGTATGACTTAGTAGAATCATTAAAGAGGTACTTTCTCTTTCTCATTCCTATGATGATACAGTGATGCCTGCAACATTGCTTAGGATAACTAATACTATTAATTACTCTTATAGCTTGGAAATCCAAGTGGGATATAGCAGGATACTCTTAATAAGAAGTTACCTATGTGAGTGTGAAGGAGCTACTTCCATAAGAATTTTTATGGTTGAATTCTCTAAAGCACATTTGAAAAGTAGGTTTATTCATGGCCAAAATGACCACAATCATGAGAACGAACTGTGTTTTGGAAGTGACTGTGTGAGTTCTATTATCTTGGTTTACACGAACGCTGAATGGTTCAAGAATATTGTTTTCAACGATTAGCAAATAAATCTGATAGAATTTCACAAAAAAAGATTTAAGGCCAAAAGCTATCTTTCCCTATATAGTATCTTTCTACCTTTACTTTCTCTCTCTCTCTCTCTCTCTCTCTCTCTCTTTCGTGTCAGCATTATCATCTGCATTATAATACAGCTAATTTTCATACATTTGGGGGATTGTTGGAAAAATAGGTTTTTAACTTTGGTTTTTGGGCAACAGTGGACCATAATAAGTGTGGGTCCCACACATCTTTTGAACGGATCCAAGTGCTAACGTATTCTCTTCCAAGAAAAGATTAAACATAAACCATTGTTCATTAGAAACCATTAAGATATGAATGAAAAATTGATTCCCTTGAGGCAGGTCAAGTCAGGTCGGGTCAGGTCGGGTTGGGTTGGGTTGGGTTTGGTCAAAAGCCCATAACACAATATGGGTCTGATCTTAGACCCAACCCGTGAGCTCTCCAAAGAAGATGTCTTTTTATCAAAAGACATAGTGTCCATTCTAGAATGGATGTGTGTTTTCTTTTCGCATCCCCTCTGAAATGGATGTGTCTTTTTTGTTACCAGTTCACCTATTTATAGTCCATCTTGAATTGCATTGATCACCGCATAATTTTTTCTTTCTGCATTCTGTCATCTGTGTTGAGAGGAAGTTGAAGAACACTATTATGTTCGTTGACATTGTAAATTGTAGTGCTATTTTTACTGCATGCTGATCATTGTATCTTGGAAAACAAATATCCATACACCATGAGAACTACAGCGGGGACGAATTTTGTTTTAAAAATATAATGTTAAACATTAGCCTTGATTGTCAAAATATTCTATTCTGACTTTACTTTCTGTAAATTCAAATTTATAAATTTCTTTTTATGCTACTATGATTTTCCTGCATTTTTAAACAGTTTATGTAATCACAACAGGGCTCTAACCATGCATCACGTGTCCTCCGTTTTCATTTTGATGAAGATTGAGACCCACCTGTATCGACTGGTTTGGCACGAGCTAGCAAGTCATTCACATCTCTTTTAACTTTGCCTTAGGAAACCACATGCATATTAATGTCAGGAAAGCCCAATTCATCGACAACATCTTTTTATCCCACCGTGATATTATTTGGCCTCGAGATGTAGTCCAACTCACGTGTTATTTCCATCCCATCCACAATTTCTTGATTTGGTTCAATCATGCCACGACAGAGTACCACTCTTTCCAACGTGTTATCTACATGCTTAGCTGCTTCACCTTGATTTTCTCCATTCTGGAGAGGACGCTGCAAAATTTTAGCTTTTAAACTTAACGGCTCCCACTCCCTATTCAGTTTCCGCATTGTTGCCCAAATTATTGCTTCCATAAACAGGTTCCTTGATTTGCGCCGTTGATCTACTGTAACTTGACTCACCATGCACCGCCCAATCAGCCTCCATCCCTCCTCTCCGACCACCGGCAGACGAGGTTTTGCAAGATTCCCTGTCTCTTTTATCATCACCTACTCGATTAATCCTATTCCTTGACACCACCCTTTCACCATGAAGCCATGGGCCATATGGAAAGCCATCTCTTTGAAACTTATCACCATTTTTCAGCCACAAAGTACAGTCCCTTTCGCCATGGCCAAGGCAACCGCAGCAACAACAAAAATTAGGGAGCCTCTCATATTTGAAAGTAACCCATATTGATATCAAATTTCCGAGAGATCTTCTTGCCCCAAGGTAAAGGTTAAGTTATATTAAGACAAACTCTTACCCTCAAAAACTCTCCCCAACCCACGTCACCCTCCACAACATCAACATCTTCAACCAACCCCATAGATGCACAAATCTTGCAACCCCAGCATTCACACTTTTTAGCAGTAGATCGTGTAGATGAATCCAGAAAGAGGCGAAATTCATTTGAGCTTGAGATAATTGTGAATCTCCTTCAAAGTCATGTAAGAAGAGCAACTGTTTATCAAAGGACCACGGGCCATTCCTTTTTACTCGATCTTTGTCCATTAAATCATTGAACTCCGCCAGCAAGATGCTGTCCCCCATGTCCCTGAATCTCAAACCCTTACTCGGTCTTCATAGATATCTCATCATCGACTTTAAAGCATCTCTATTGTATGATTTTGTAGTGAACAGTTTGATCAATGGGCATCTTTTTCCTCGTGCCGACGAATCCAAACACAAGCCTGATCAATCTCTACAACCTCCTGTTCAGTTTTCAAGAGAGTCATATGCTTCCATTGTGCTTCCAAGCTCTCCTCCATCCCTCATCCAATCCATCAAAGAGGAGATCCTAAAATCGGATAGGAGAAACCAGCACTACCACTGAGGGAAAATAACCCTTGCATCCGGACAAGGAAAAACAACTCCCACGCCAGAAGAGAGAAACGACTTCACTCTGCTGTACCAGTAATATTTTCATAACTAAATCTTAAATGTACTATTCCAGCACTCTAAATAGAAGAATCACTATACCAGGGACCCTCTCATTCACACTAAAAATCTGCAAGCATGCCTTGGCCGTTGTTTATTTGCAAGAATTCAAAGAATTCTACTATGGGAAATTTCAGAACTCCCAACATAGTAGAATTCCTAAATACTCCCTTATACTTGAGCATTTAGAAATTCTAGCAAAAGATGAAGGATGTAGAATTCTTGAATTCCCTAACGTTATTTAATGGCATTTAGGTAGGTGGAATTTTGGAATACTTCTGATGAAACATGACATTTATAAATACCAGGAACAAGATGTTGCATCATGTCTCAAACATCCCAACAACCTAAATTCTTAGCAAGAATTCTTGTAAAAGAATAGGCTGAGTTGTGCTTTCTTGTAAGTGTCGAATCATATGTCCACAAACACTATCACACATCTTTGAACAGATTATAAATAAGGACACACGTGAGAGGGAACAAATCCACTCAAAATTTACTCTAGGAATTCCATCTCTACAATATTATGTAAATAATAATAATAATAATAATAAGGGGAATATTCATGTGCATATGTCCCTCCCCATTTTTTTCATGAGAACTCTCGGTGGGACCCACTATATGGTCCATCGAAATGAACCACACACACGACCCCCTTGAATTGAACCTATTTACCAATTTTTGGTCAAAACTGAATTTATTAAACTGTTGGATCGACTATGCACTCATTCAAATGGAATGAATTTGTGGGTCATTGATAAAGGTTTTAGAGACATGTGATTGGAGCTAAACTTGGTATCTAGGGTGGTCCCGCATGGATCTTTCCATCCCCTCCAGTGTCATCCCTTAGTGGGGTCTACCATGGGCCCCATAGAGAAGTATGCACGATCTCTTGGTGAGGGACATATGCACATGAATATCACCCTAATAATGATAAGTAATTTAGGGGCCAGGATCCATTCACCAACAAGGAAACTAACTTAACAATCAACATGGGATACAATAGAAATAAATAAATACTAATAAAATTAGAGAGCTAATCCTAATTACAACTTAATAATAAAATAAGAAATTAAATTGGATCTACATCACGTAGGCCCCACAGGTGATGCCCTGCATCAATGCTCTCTACATATCCTTTGGCCATAAATCATAAATTTAATTTGAAAATTATATAAAAAATAGCCACAAGGATCCTCTTTGAATGCATGGCATCATAGGAGAAAATGAAAGGGCAACATGTGGACTAGGGGTAGTAAAATATCGTACGTTCATATCATTCCAACCTTTGATAACATGACCTCAAATTTTAATGATTTATGAGGCCGGTGTACATCGTCATGCTGTGGGATCAGTGTCCAATTAAAATTAAGTGCTAATTCAAGAGGAGGCAAGTGGTGCAGTGTGAAGGTTCGCTTGCAGTGATCATGGAATACCTATGTATCAATTCACAAGGACCAGTCTTACAGTAATCACCACGATATATTTTGCAATATTATGCACGCATTTGTTATACATTTACTAAGACCCTAGACCCACTTTGGACAATATTATCCACGACTGGTGATCCAGTCGTGGATCTTTACATAGTTCTTACAGAGACCCAATAGGATAACAGGACTAAAAACGTAAACAGACACGAGGACATCATGTAGCCACAACAGAAATATTACTATGCACACTAACAACAACAACAACCGAAAAAGAAAAAACCAGTAAACCAAAGACCAGAAGACTTATTTTGAAAACCTGAACATCAAGAAGATCAAACATTTCTACTACATTAAGAAAGTCTCTAGTTTGAAACATCATCCAAGGTTAATCTTGGCAATGATAGAGCTGCATTTTCTCTCAAACTCTTGCTTCTCATGAAGCAACCTGTCAGCGTCAGCAAGCTCGCTCTCGTCCAGCCATTGGCTCATCTCTTCAATGGCTTCCTCAATCTTCTTCTTGTCCCAAGAGGATAGCTTTGACCCAAAACTGTCATCGTTGATTTTCTTCCTCATGTCATAGACATAATCGTCTAACGCATTCCTTGCCTGTGCCTTCCTCTTGAACTCCTCATCCTCTAACCTGTACTTCTCTGCATCCAGCAGCATCCTTTCAATTTCTGTTTTGCTTAGACAATAATCAGCGTTGCTGATTGTGATCTTTTCCTTCTTCCCTGTCATCTTCAATTCTGCAGACACAGTCAAGATACCATTGCTGTCGATCTCAAAGCATTCAGTGATGGGAATGGCTCCTTTTGGGGCACGGGGGATGCCGGAGAATGTGAATTTACCTAAGAGGGAGTTTTCCTCTGTTTTCTCCCTTTCGCCCTGGTAGACCATGATCACAACACTTGTCACGTCGTCTTCAGTGGTAATGTAATCCCTCTCCCTTTTGGCTGGAATGGGTGTGTTCCTTGGAATTACAACGCTCATCAAACCTCCTTTGACACGAACCCCCAGTGAAAGAGGGGTGACATCCAATATTACCAAGTCCCTTACCTTCTTATTACCCATACCACTCAATTTGGCTGCCTGGATTGCAGCACCATAGGCTACAGCCTCATCAGGGTTGATACTCTTGCAAAGCTCCTTTTCATGGAAGAAGTCCGCTAGCAGTCGCTGGACCTTAGGAATCCTCGTAGATCCTCCAACTAGAACAACATCATGGATGGACTGCTTCTCCATCTTAGCATCCTTCAAACAGTTATCAACGAGTTCCAAGCACTTCCTGAAGAGATCTATGTTCAACTCCTCAAACCGGGCACGAGTGACAATAGAGTAGAAATCAATCCCCTCGTACAGGCAATCAATTTCGATAGAAGTCTGGACCATGGATGAGAGGGTCCTCTTCACCCTCTCACATGTTGTCCTCAACCTTCTGATAGCTCTTGGGTTTTTACTAATGTCCTCTTTGTGCTTCCTCCTGAATTCTTTCACAAAGTGGTTAACCATTCGATTGTCGAAGTCCTCACCACCGAGGTGGGTGTCTCCAGCAGTAGCCTTCACCTCCAATCTACCTCCATTGATGGTAAGAATGGAAATATCAAAGGTCCCTCCTCCAAGGTCAAAGATGAGGATGTTCTTCTCCACACTACCAAGGTCCTTTTCTAGACCATAGGCGATGGCAGCTGCAGTAGGCTCACTGATGATACGCAAGACGTTTAGCCCAGCGATAAAGCCAGCGTCCTTCGTGGACTGGCGTTGTGAGTCATTGAAGTAAGCAGGGACAGTGACCACTGCATTCTTGATGTTGGAGCCGAGGTAGTCCTGAGCAATCTCGCGCATTTTGGTAAGGATCATGGAGGAGATCTCCTCTGCAGCAAATTCCTTTTTCTTGTCCTTGTATTGAACAATGATCACGGGTTTATTGTCCTCACCTGCAATGACCTTGAAAGGCCATAACTCTATATCACTTTGGACAGAAGCATCATCAAATTTCCTTCCTATCAAACGCTTCACATCTGAAATAAGGGACATAAACTTATGAGATCTAATATGGTTTGCAACAAAATAACAAATCTATGGATCTAAATTTATGCATTAAACAACAAATAATCAAATATACCGAAAGAATACCTCCCACCATCATCTTGAATAATCAATTTATTGGTTTTAATTTTGATCGACTGAAGCAAGTTTTTCTGTGCGCATATTCGATTTATCATATATCTGATTAATATTGGTTCCCCGTAAATTGATCATTCTAGGGGTTTAGATGCATTATAGTGATGAAAGGTTTATCTGTGGACCACCACAACCCCATGTGCATGGTTCTGCACACAAAGCATCCCATGATTTTTATGCATAGAACAAGGTCGTTATATGCACTGTATTGATTGATTCACACACATCTAACAGAACTTTTAAAGAAAAAAAAAATTGCTTAAGGGACGATTTTTGTTAATATAAAACACAATAACCACACATGGTAGAACTCCAACAAGAAGGAGATTCACCCAAAAAGAAGAAACAAGAAAATGCAAGGTGTAAGGAAATCTGCAGAAGAATTCAAGGTATTTACTGTTGATAAACTACAACTACATCAAATGAAAAAATTAAAATAGGCAAAAAAGAGAGGGTGGGGGTTGGTGTTCAAGCTAGGAATCCTAAACATTGTTAACAAAAAAAAAAAAGGAAAAAAATACTGCCCAATAATGCCCCACATAAGAAAAAATACTTTGCATGGAGGACACATGCTCCAGCCATCAGAAATCAGATATCAGAATCATTTTTTTCTTTATGAAAAATATTCCTGGACAGGATCAACATTCAAAGATGAAGCAGGTGATTAGGATCATAAGGCCTATGGCAACACAAAGTCCACGTCCTCACTTCTTAAGCCTACACAATGCAAATGCCTACGATTTTTTGGAAACCAAAACAGAATTCTCCTCAGTCAAATTATCTAGACCATCTAAGGAATGAAATTTAATCATATGAGCAATTGCTA
The DNA here is from genome assembly GCA_037013555.1 of Sextonia rubra. NCBI lineage: Eukaryota > Viridiplantae > Streptophyta > Magnoliopsida > Laurales > Lauraceae > Sextonia > Sextonia rubra. The sequence goes on from JASUAD010000001.1 coordinate 134,226,030, forward strand.
ATTTTGTCTTAGTGCTGTTCAACCAGTCAAAGTCAAATGGTTAAGACAATCTCTCCACACCCCACCACCCCACACACACCCCCACACCCCCCACACCCACACTCCAACCACCACCTTTTTCCATTTTTAATTTTTATTGAAGTGGATGGAGCGCCGACTAGAATTAGAACAATGACGAATGAACAGTATTGATCTTTTTCCAAGAATGGCATGTACATTTTTTAACAAAACCAAATGCTATGATGTGTCGGGATAATTCAGAGAATATTACATAGGAAGGCTGCAGTTGCTAGCAATGTTTTGGACGTGTTTAACATATTGGGATATTATCTCTCAAGGTTGTGAAGTATGATCGGTTTAGGCTGAGAGGATAATTTCTCAAGACTGTAATTAGGTTAGGATAATATTATGATATGATTAAGTTTCCAGATTCATATATCACCTTCAAATATTCCCTATCTGACACTTGGGTAATGCAGTTTTGTCATTAATGGAGAACACAAGAGAGCACACCAGTTAGTCCAGAAGTTTTCCTCACCAAGTATCCATCATTATGACTCCAAGACGGTCAACAAATCTCTTGCCTGTTCTTAGAAAGCCCCACTGAGGCCCAAAAGTATAACCAGAAGAGAAGGAAACCAACTCATTGTTTCCAAACTCCTAAATACCACAGCACTCTTAGCCCTCTGCGCCACAACAGAAACCAAAATGAGTTCACTCCTTTAAGGTAGAACACTGTGATTCTTCCTTAGCAATTTAAAGGACTGCAATGAGAGAGCCTCTATATGTTATCTACTTCAATTTTTCCAATCCCATGACCAACTTTCCACGACATCAATGTGCACCAGTGGCATAACCTAATTAGACTAAAACAACTCAAAAGGACATGCCTTATCAGCGAAGCCACATAGAAGAAAAATGATGATGCGAGGATCCATTCTCATTTTAGCAAATTAATCCTATAGATGTTTAGTGTGAAAAGCTTCTTATGGTGGCCAAACCAAAAGAAAGCAACCTGGAAGACACCTAGAATCGTCCAAAGATAATAAAGAGCAGTCAGCTCTTCCCTAAAACCACTTATGGTCTAGAAGAAAGATAAAATGCTCCCTTGGACGTAGCTATGCATCTTCTGTCAACATTTCAAGTTCTTTTGAAAGTTGAAAAATGATGATGCGAGGATCCATTCTCATTTTAGCAAATTAATCCTACAAATGATTGAGTGTGAAAAGCTTCTTATGGTGGCCAAACCAAAAGAAAGCAACCTGGAAGACACCTAGAATCGTCCAAAGATAATAAAGAGCAGTCAGCTCTTCCCTAAAACCACTTATGGTCTAGAAGAAAGATAAAATGCTCCCTTGGACGTAGCTATGCATCTTCTGTCAACATTTCAAGTTCTTTTGAAAGTTGTTTTCTAAGGAACGGGCTCAGCATTTCAAGTTCTTTTGAAAGGCAATCTATGGCCTACATGTCCCTATTTGAAGAAATCCTGAATATCTTCAAACACCTGCATCTTTTTCGTGCAAAGATGGATACATTCTCCCAAATACACTAGATGATAGGTTCAAGACCAGAAATTTGGGTCCAACATTGACATTGTGGCAAGGGACTTGATGCTAAAATTGTTGAGTGGATAAAATATTAGTGAACCTCTTTTTATCATAAAAATATGCTATGGTGCTCCTCCATAAGCTTTGATTATCTTTTCTGAACCTCCACAATGACTTCCATGATAGACTCACTTTTATCTTGCAAGGAACTGATTGTAATACTCCTCAAGCTTATTAATCCTTGGGCATCTTGCCAAGCAGTACCTATGCTTTTAGGATGCAAATGGGTCAGTTTCAGCTTGGAACCTTACTGGACCTGGCACTGGAACCATTTGGTAAAGGCAGTTTCGGTTCAGTTCCAGATCTGGTTTCAACTCAGAACCTTTTTACATGGTTCCAAACCCAATTCCGATAAAAGGATCAGGGCCAGGTCCGGGTCCAAAATCAGTTCCAATTACCCTTTTTATTTTCCTTTTTTTTTATTAGAGATATCATTCAACTAAAAAATCAAAAGAAGGATACCATTCAACCCAATACTGGTGCATCAAGTCTACCTTACACAATAGATAAACCCAAAAAACTTTAGAACCAATATATAGGTTGTTACATGAAGTTTTTGACATTAGCGTATATCCATTCAAGAACCATATCTTACAAACACATGCACATATCAAGTCTCAGGTCCAAGGGTCAGAACCTTCATGGATCTAGACCTAGACCCATTTAGCATTTGGAATCTAAATTGAGTTCTAGCCAGACCCAAACCCACTTATGAATCGAAACCTAAAATAGATTTTAGACTTGGTTTTTCACTAGTCAGAAGCTTCAAGTGGTCGGAGAATTGGATATCACTTTAGATCCCAGCGTGATTTTTTGTTTTTCTCATTTTTTTGTTTTGCTTGTTGCATGAACATTGTTCCCCTTTTTTCAATACATAAAAAAGAACAAATTTCCCTAGTAGTAGTAGAACAATGCCTCAATTATCTCTCTACTGGGGTAATTGGTACATTGAGTTTCTGTTAACCCTTTGCCCCTCTAAAGGAAAGTATGTTCACTCTTTCAACTTCTTTAATAAATTGGGTCCAATATTATATTTTCACTTTTCTTCTAGGTCTAGATCACTACATAAGTTATAATCACAACCTCGTATAAGCACGTACCAACAAATTGACGGCGAGAAATTTAAAAATCCATACTCCTTCAACCAAATACAGGTAGCTTTCAATGATTTTACTTGGTGCCCCTACCATAGTGACAAAAGATGGGAGAATGAAGATCACCTTGATGCATATTCCATGGCATGAAACAAAAAGAAAATCTCCACCAACACACCATAATTCCATGTGATGCAACATATACACCAAGAACTCCCACCTTGCTAAAGGCAGCACGCACATAAGAATAAGAATTATGGATAATAATAAACCCCAGTTTCTATGGTTGATACCAAGAATGACTACATTCATCAAATGTAAAGATTGTACCCGAATTTATCTCAGCACAAAGGCGGGATTGTACCTAAGGAACTATGATTGGAAGATAGCAGTAATTTAACTTTGGGATTTTCTATCTCAAGGTTTCAATGTGAGCATGACTCTGCATAGTATATCCAAGATGCAAAGAGCTCAGTCGCAAGGAACCCCTCTTCCATTGCAGATTTGTAGATTGAGAGTGGAGACGGTCTCTGTTTTTGTCTCCAACCTCCCATCGCAGATCTTTAAGTTTGAGCTAGAAGCTATATTCTACAGAGCAGGCACAATATGGGCTGTTTTCATCCTAGTGGATAGGGCAGGAGGCAAGGGGTTTTTCTTTTGTGAGCTTCGCTTCTCAAAGGGAAGCAGAAAATGCCATACAGCTTGCTGCGGAGAGACCTTGGGGTTGGAAAACGGATTCGGTGAACATGGCTAGGTTTGTCGGGGCAAGATGCCGGTGAGTGCCTCCCTTTTGGAGGATCAGGTGGTCTGGATGAAATTTCTCTCGGAGAAGGATGTGGATGAAGTCCTGGATTTGGCTAAGTCCAAAGGATTGTCACCTTTTACTGTGGTGGAAAGATAGATGACATGAAACCCACCACCACCACCACCACCACCACCACCACCACACCCCAACCGCCCCCACCTGTCATGCCTCAAATTTTTATTTTCGATCATAGCAGTTTATCGGGTTTGAATTGGATTGAGAGGAGCCACCGCCACCACCACAACCACACCCCACCTCCCCCACCTGTTATGCCCCAAATTTTTATTTTCGATCATAGCAGTTTGTCGAATTTGAATTGGATTGAGAGGAGTTATATGGGTTAAGCAAACACTCTTAAGCCTTAGAATTATATTATTTGACCCTTTTAAGCTAATAGACTCTTTTTAAAAATTTCATAAAATTTATTAAAAAGCAAAGAGTCAATTTTTGTAAGTTGGTGGTCCGCACTGTAAGATGGTAAAAACTGTTGTTAAAAGGAATGGTTCCCATATAATATATACCCATCTGAAAAATCATAAAAGAATCACAAGAATAAAGGCATAGAATCACAAAGTTCAAAACAAGTATTTAAGAAAATCACTAGGTCTGCAATTAATGGAGTCTGAAATTTCCAAACAGATGCAAGATTGTAAAAAAGATAAAAAAAAATAAATAAAATACTTACCAAACACAGTGTTACGAGGATTCATGGCAGCCTGATTCTTCGCAGCTTCTCCAATAAGACGCTCTTTGTCGGTGAATGCTACAAATGAAGGTGTTGTCCGATTACCTTGATCATTTGTTATTATCTCAACCCGTTCATGTTGAGAAAGCCAAACTCCAACGCATGAATATGTGGTACCAAGATCAATGCCAATTGCCAGACCTTTGCCTTCTTCTTCCATATCGTACTTGCAAGCAATTGATTTGACATTGCAAACAGTAAATTAGAATAAGACTAGAGACAAAAAGAACGATCAATAGAGAGAGATGGACATAAGCAGGAGTTTTTATTTGCCATCTCTTTTAAAGCTTTGACCTAAACTCCTTCTCAAGGTTTCTTTTTATCATTGGTACTTGTTAGTTAACTTCCTTAATAAATCACTTATATATAATATCAAAAAAAAAAAAAAAACCAGTGTACCGACTTAAAGGAATTACACAATATTCTTTGGGCATTTGGCTAGGTAAGAAGGGTAGAGGACAAAAGAGTTCAGCCCATAAGTTACTTTTGCTCTTTGGCATTCGTGAGAGAAAATCACATGGTTGGAGCATTTTTTTTTTTTTTTGGTAAAAAAATATTTTTGCAAAGTTCCTTCAATCATTGCAGGTTCTATTTTTTTTAACCAACTTAATGTAGGCTTATCTACTTAAGACCATCCTTACCGAGTTCTAAACACCCATTAGGTGAAAAACCATCCATTGTGGGGCCACCATATTTCAACCATCCACCATGGGAGCAATCTATTTGTGACAATCGACTATGGGTCCTATGGAATTTGGAACCTTTACCAGGAGACCCATTTATTGCAGACCATCTATTGGGACTCTCTTGGTCCATCAAAGCCCACCAAATCTGACTTATAGGAAACTCTTCTTTATGTAGGATATGGCCTAAATTTAGAACCCAACTTTTCTTACATAAGAAAATTCAGAATATTATTAAAAAGTGTTGGGTTCTAAATTTAGTCCATATCCCACATAAACAAAAGTTTCCTAGTAAGTTAGATTCGGTGGGCTTTGACGGACCAAAAAAGCTAAAGCAATATTATAAATTTGGTGAATCCATCTCTTCTAGATCAACCATCATCTCCAACATCTGATTCTGTCAAGTCAAAGCAAGGATACATATTATGCCCAACTTCAAGATCCAGCCATTATAGCTTGAAGATCGAGATCATGGCACGGATAGAGAGAAATGAATGTCTGCCATTATCACAAAAACATCAGCATCCTGGCATGGCACGGCACGGATTATGGTTCTTCAACCCAACATGAGATTGGCATTTAAAAGAGAGAGAAACATAGGGAAAACCCTTCCCAAAGTTCCAATCCACTTAATATAACCAGTGCTGCATTCTTTTTTTATAGTGTCAATCGAACCGCAATATATTATCAATAAACAGAATATCTATGCAGCACGCAAATAACATTAAAACTACAAATATCACTCACCACTGTTCTTCTCCAATTAAGATTCTTTAATCTTCTCTATCTTTTCTCGAGTGAACAGGGTTTGAGAGAGAGAGAGAGGAGAAGAAGAAGAAGAAGAAGAAGAAGAAGAAGAAGAAGCTTCTTTGAAGGCTATTGGAAGTGAAATAGAGAGAAGACGGAAAGTTCTGATGGCATTCTCAGTTCTCGAACACTAATAAGCCTTAGTCGTGTGTGAGTCAAAATGCTTCAGACATGGTCATCTCAATTATTCCATACGTTCTCCTCTCTTTGGTTTCTTCGCCTGTGTCATTCAAACGCACTGTTGCCAATAAAGTGTAAAAAAGAAAAAAAAAGAAAAAAAGAAAAAAGAAAAAGCAAAGCAAGCAAAGGACACTTTTTCTTCAAGGTAACGTACCTGGACATTTATATTATAAATTAAAAGGCAAAAACGAAAAGAAATTAAAGGAGAAGCCTTTGTAGATTCTAATAGAGATAATTTCAAATAAGAGCTTAAGTTTTTATATTATTTTAGAAAAAAGATATAAGTTTGAAAACTTTTTAAATTGGGCCCTAAGGTTTTCAAAAAGTTTTCAATTAAAGACTTCTATACATTTAAAGCTATTTTTTAAGAAAAAAATTTCCGCAATTTTTTTAATTGCCTAGATTACTCTTTGTCGAAATAAATTTCTCATTCAATTTTTCTACATTCTCCTCATTTCCTTCTCCGACATCCTCATATGATCAAAGACAATTAGAGTCACTATGATGATTGGCTGCATGTAGCGGCTGCAAACACTATGTAATGACTTTAAATGATTGGTGACTTTGGTATTTTATGAAAATTAAGGAAAAAAGTCTCCAGAAAGTACTTTTAAAATAGACGAATGGCCTTAAATGAAAACTATTTGAAAAACTTTGAGACTAATTTGAAAAGTTTTGAAACTTGTATCCTTTTTTAAAATAAGGCAAAAACTTAAGGCCTTATTTGAAATCTTGCCTTTCTAATAATATGGTTTTAAAGTTGCATTAAACTTTATGTACTTTGAAGGAAATAATATTAATGAGATTTATTCTTATCAAGGAATTACTCTTATAAGCCAATTTTCTTAATTCGCTCATGAGTTAGTCAAACAAGAGCCCTAAATTTATTGAGTTTTGTAAAAGTGAATTCAAATTATATTTATTCAAATCAAATTTAAAGGGAAAAAATTAACTAAATCAATTGACTCAAAGTAGGACACTATCATTATTTGACATGTGGTCATTTAGACCACTTATGTCTAATGCACTTCAATATGAGAATCAAATAGAAGATGAGTAATAAAACATATTGCAAAACAAATGAAAGAGATATCTATGAGAAAGTGAGCTCAGTAAAATAGGAGAATGTTCTCCTAAAATAGAAGAACGAAGGAGAAAAAAAAATCCATTATAGATGAACATAATTTAGAGTTTTTATTTGGCATCACTTTTATAACGTTTTTCTAAACTCCTAGCTAGTTGGAATTCTTGAGAGAAAACCTAGTGGAGCAAGTGACAAACTTTAGAATGGCATAATAAAACTGTTGTGCCGAGCCTATATTTACATTAGTAAGTATAATTACATGAATATCCACAAAAAGACTATATATATATATATATATTACGGTAATCTGGAAAGAATTCATGTACAAGAAGTTTTCTGGAGGATATATTACGGGTAGTGTTCATGCCCTATCATTATTTTATACAAGAAGGAAACTCTGTTTCCTTGTGGAGTACATGAAGGCCTCAAACTACTAGGCCGGCCTTAAAAATCTATCTCAGCCCAGAATCGCAAGTTCAACTTCCCGGGGGCCAAAACCATGTTTAAAATATGAAACCGAAGCCTAAAAAAAAGGGTCCGACTTCTGTGTTTGCAGAGAAGAAAAAATGGGAGAGAGAGAGAGAGAGAGAGAGAGAGAGAGGAGGATGAGGGGTTGGGCATTGGCGAACCTAGGATTTTCATCTAAGTGGGGCAAAATTTTTGTTAGGCTTCTTCTGAATAACAATAGCAAAAATGAAAATGTATTGCATATAAATAGATGCGAATTATATAACTGAATTATCTAACATACATTTCTCTCTCCAAAAGTGATCTCAACTCTAAACCGCAGTTTTTACAACTGCCCCCTACTATAGATTCAATCAGACACATCAACCAAGGAACAAAGTTGAAAACAAAAACAAAATATCCAAACATTGAAACAGTCTAAGTGGATTTCCTTAGATTTTCAGATTGATTGTGGAAAAAGCATAAAAAATAGGCACTTGATCTACAGGGTAAGAGTTGTCTTTCTTTAAACCATCGGATAAAGGGTTACTAAGATGATCACATGACTCCCAATTCTTTGCAGGCCGAGGGCCATCTGATGAACTTCCTCCTTCCTCACCCCTTATTGGCATATCCATGCAGACCCCATAAACTGGGCCTAACTACACTAAATAGAAAGGTCTCTGATCAAAGCGTCCTAATCTCCCTAATATATGATTTTTATGAACTCTCATCTACATTGGGCTTCTGATGTTCATTGGCATGGCGTGGATTAGCAATAACGGGTCCACATCTACAAAATAAGATGTCTAAAAGAGTTAAAAACGACTAATTTTTAGAGGGTAAGGAGTGGCAGAATGGGATCCTTCAAGGACAATCAGCGGCAGCACAAAAGAAAAGGAGTCCATCTCAATTTTCATATAGGATTAGCAACATTCCATTAGTTCAGTGAATAGGAAGCAGAAAAATCTACACCACACCATCTACCATCTCCACTCCACTTTAGCTTCCACCACTAGCAATCAAGAGGAAAATCCACAAGGAGGATGTACATGTACATTGATCAGAAGGGTTGAAATAATGGCCAACCATAAAATGAAAATCAACAACAACATTAAAAAACAACCCAATCAGATTTTCATCTAGGGAAATCAAGAACAAGAAGAAGAAGAAGAAAAAGTCTCAAAAGAAAGAAAACCTAAAAAACCAATCGAAGAGGGAGAGTCCTAAAAGTCACAATGTGAGGGAGGAGAGGGAGAGAGAGAGAGAGAGAGAGGGAGAGATAAGGGGGAGAGACTTACCAAAGAAAGGAGGCCAAGGGCCCATTACGAGTATAAGAGGATTAATAGATAGATGGGCCTTAATGTAGAGCCTTTGAATTTCCGATGAGAAATTGAGCTCTTTTAGGGGAGAAAAACCCAAATCTACTAGGAGATGGATCCTAATGGTGAAGTAATCTCCTGTTCGAGTGAAATTTGTTAATATGAAAGTGGATCCATCCATCTATTAGGATAAGAAATTTTAGATTTTTATTAGATAGGCCTAATTGCACTCAATAATCCATCTAAACTTTTATTCTTTTATTTGTACTTAATAAAAAGTCCAAATCCTTTAAATCCCTTGAACAAGTTTATGGCACTAGCGTGCTTGGGCAAGTAGACCTCATCTTCTCACTATTTCTCCATCCTATCGTGTTATGGTTTTTTACTAAAAAACATTATTATTATTTTTTTCTGTTCTAACATTCCTATTTCGTGTGATATCTCAGTTCATCAGAGATACAGAGAGAAATAAAACCTATCTCTTTCTTGATTTTATTACTAATCTCAGACACATAATCATTTTCTATAATACCTAACAATCTATGCATAAACAAATATTAGTTGAAAACAACAATTGTTTGCTAAAACAATATCTCCCAGCATTCTAATGGCCCTCACAAAATTTAGGTGTGGTTAAAACATTTAGGGATGTAATCGTTTCACCAAAATTCTCCGATCTACTCTATATTCTTGTGGCCATTGGAGTGTATACTGAAATTGGAGATTCAAGATGGATAGCTAAGATGATGCACACGCATTAGCTTCCCTGTATGTAAAATGTTTCCAGAAGGAGACTAGTCAGCGATATTCTGTGGAGGCATTTAGGATCTTCTTGGGTGTAAGGATTTTCGTATTGGCAAAACTTAAGTCTATTAGTGTTGTATTTTAGATATCTTTGAGTATGGACAATAGTTTGAGTCATCGGGTGCACTGAAGTTAAGAAATTGAAGAAAAAACGACAAATTCAAGTGATATTATACGAAAAATATGAATTAAAAAATCATATCTAACAAACCGAGTGTTGGATATAGGCATGCAACCTACCATTGAAAAGCTCGTTTCGAGTAAATTCAGTAAATCCTAAGATTGTCTCAATCGGAATTGAAACGAGAAAGTTATGGCCTCCAGAAGTTTGCAGAAAATGTGTTGAATTTTCACCCAGGCAGAATGGTAATCCGACCGATCGGACCATTCATCCGACCAATCGGATAGGTGCAAAAAGTTCACCGACTTGCGATTTTTCAATCCGATTTGAAGCGGAACTTGCCTTTTTCATGCCAACTTTTTTCCTGATTGAAATATACTTATGAGGCATAAATTTGGGGCTATAAAAAAGAGTTTCATCTCAACCTTAAGATAGAGATCTCATTGTTCTGAGTGAGAAATATATTTTGGAGATCTTCTCCTCTAAAGTTTTTTTTAAAATTAAAGGGCTAAAGTTTTACTCTAAAGATTCTTGTCTTCTATTTTTCTAAGTGTAGAAGATTGCTAAAGGGAGTCAAGTGCTACAACTAGAAGGCGTCTAGGTGTTTGGATCTGTCACAGAGAACAGCAGGGGGTCGTTGCAGCAGGGAGCTGTGCAGGGGAATCACAAAGTCCTTAGGTTGAGCGGTAACTAGATAAGAGTTGTGAGTATTCTCTTGTAACTGTAATATAATTCATAGTGTTTGATTCTTGGCCATAGTTTTTTTCCAATTTGGGTTTCCACATAAAATATATGTTTTCATGTGGTGTGTACTTGTGGTTTGATTTATTTCTGTTGCGTGCTTGATTGTTTGCACACATAATATTAAGATTGGCATTAATTCATTTTAGAGGCTCTCTCCCAAAAACCTTCAAGTTGTATCAGAGAAAGTTACACTAATTTACTGTGTTTGATCCTAAGAGATATCTAAAATAGTGTTCAATTAAGGAGGCACATACATGATAAAGCCATCTATGCTGACGGACAAGAAATCTGGCAAGAAGATGATCAAATCTGAATCTGATCTGTTCAAAGAAGTTGCTCACACTGTACGTTACACGATCAAACTATACAAGTGTGGGTGGCTAAATGCAAAAAACCCTGATCAAGATAATCAAACTCTCATCTCAAGTGCTATTACGAAGATACAATTAAGGGGGAGCTGTAATCAAGGAAGAGCTACTACTGAATCCAGGTTGATAACTTTACTGCATAAGAATCATTTGCTTTGTCAATTATAGACGAAAAGGGGAATATATTGCATTCAGAGAGAGAATAGAATTTTTGTGAAGCTTGAAGACAGATGGAGCTAGAGATGGTTTCTTCTATAACTAGTGTAGAGTTGATAGTAAAATTTTTTTTTGTTATTTTAATTTACTCAATGTATTTTTGGTTTTATTTTTGGATAGATTAAATGTATAGAAGTCTTTTCCATGAATTACCAAAGGAGGAGATTGTAAAGATTTTTGTGTTGGCAAATTCATGGGTTAAACAAAACTTGAGTCTAATAGTATTGCATTTTACATATCTTTGAGTATGGATAATCGTTTAAGTTGCCAGGTGCATTGAAGTGAAGAAATCGAAGAAAAAGCGATAAATTCAAGTAATATTCTACGGACAACATAAATTAAAAAGGTCATATTTTACAAACCGAGCGTCGGATATAGGCATACGACCTACCGTTAAAAAGCTCGTTTCGAATAAATTTTATAGAGCCCAAGACTGCCTCAACTGGAGATGAAACGAGAAAGTTATGACCTCTAGAAATTTGTAGAAAATTTATTGAATTTTCACCCAGGCAGAATGGTAATCCAACCGATCGAACCATTCATCCAACCATCAGATAGGTGCAAAAAGTTCGCCGACTTAAATTTTTCAGTCCAATTTGAAGGAAAACTTCCTTATTTCAAGCCAACTTTTTTCCTGATTGAAATATACTTGTGAGGCATGAATTTAGGGCTATAAAAAAGAGTTCTTTCTCAACTCTAAGATAGAGATCTTATTGTTCTGAGTGGGGAATATGTTTTGGAGATCTTCTCCTCTAAAGTTTTTTTTTTTTTTAGAGTTGAAGGGCTGGAGTTCTACTCTAAAGGTTCTTGCTACTTTTCTGAGTGTAGAAGATTGTTGAAGGGAGTCAAGTGCTATAACAAGAAGGCTGCTAGGTGCTTGGATCTATCACTGAGAATGGTAGGGGGCGTTGCAGTAGGGAACTGTGCAAGAAAATCACAAACTCGTTAGGTTGAGGGGTAACTGGATAAGGGTTGTGAGTATTCTCTTATAATTGTAGTATGATTAATAGTGCTTGATTTTTTACCGTCATTTTTTTTTCAGTTTGAATTTCCACGTAAAATCTGTGCCTTCTTGTGATGTGTGCCTGTGGTTTGATTTATTTTTGCTATGTGCTTGATTATTTGCACACATAATATTAAAATTGGCATTAATTCATTCTAAAGACTCTCCCCCAAAAACCTTCATCGGGGCTTATGATAGAGGGCTTCCAACCGCGCTGTATATCCAGTTGTTATCAGATCTTGCAGGCATATAATTACAGAGAAGCAAGTTCATGCCGTTTGTATAAAAGCTCGGCCACACGAGAGATGATAATGTTGCACGATGGATTGTCCGTCTGTATTCAAGGCTCGGAGAGTTAGACGAGTGTGAAGAAGGATGTATGGGTCTACAGCACAATCAGTGCGATACTTGGACATTTCTTCAAAGCACTCGCTTCCCAAGGGAAAAGTGATAAAGTGATTCTTTCACTAAAAAAGCTGCACTCAAAGGGCATATTAATGTCGAGCGAATACATTATGTCTTGTGTGATGACCGCCTATGCAACAACAAAAGCAATCACATGCGAAATCTTATGTAATCAAAATTTTCCGCTTTACAGTTTCACACATTGCCTTTTCATCAATCCATCCCTTAACCGCTTCATGTTGTCATGTCATCAAATTGATGATAATATTCAAATCCCAGTGAATTCATCCAAATCAAAGAGACCGATTTGCATAAATATTGAAGAAAGTTTCACTCCTATGAGTTTAACCTGGCCAGTGAATTTGGAAACAACACATTTTCTTCATAGCCCATCAATTTTATGACTACAACTGATCGATATAATCACACAAGGAGATACAAAAACTGAAAAGTTACCAAACACAGTGTTGACTGGATTCAAGGGGGCCTGATTCTTTGTAGCTTATGAGATGTTCCGTATCCGTGAATGCAACATAAGAAGGTGTTGTACGGCAACCTTGATCATTAGTAATTATCTCATCCCAATCATGCTGCGAAAGCCAAACCCCTAAACATGAATATGTTGTACCAAGATCGATGCCGATTGCTGGACTTTCCCCTTCTCCTTCCACCTAGTAATGAGGATAGTAATCTAAAAATGAGTAGATGTGAAAACTGAAAGAGAGGAGTAGTTTAAGCTAGATTTTCTACTTGACACTGCTTTATCTTTGTCCTCAACTCTTGATCAAGGGCTCTCAACCTCTTCTTTGGTTAATTGAACAATTTTATGAATGGATATAATACAACAACAGCGAGTTTAAAAAAAATGAGTATGATCCAACGACACAACAAGGCCAGCAAAAATAGCCAAAGAAACAGACTACAATGGAACTCCATTCATTATAACCATCACCTGACATGCGACCTTTGTTTGTCGAGCATGCATGCATACCGTGGGTCAATTCATATTATTCACTACAAGACTCGGACACCCTTGAGACTATCCCATCTTCTCCAAGATCTATTCCAATCAAGTCCATGAACAGATGCAAACACGCCTAATTTTTGAACCTTCTCTTATTTTTTTCTTCTATTATTGGCTCCATGATTTAACCATTATAACATTGCTAATTCTTCAGATGGCAGACAAAAGGGGAGAGAGAGAAAGAGAGAGAGAACCCATCTTTCCCCAAGTTCCTAACCATTTATTTAGTTCATCCTCATCCACTGAATGTAACCAATGACCCATTCCTTCTCCAAATCGTGCCAATCGAAGAGTTACTAATTATCATTATCAGAGCACCTTAACCTACATAAGGGTTAGAATCCTTCAGTCAAGGATCCATCTAATTCAATGTGTTTGAAGGTTGTCAACTAATGCAAATATTCTACAACATTATTCAAAGGTAGCTCATGCAAGCAACAACAATCCGGACCATCCAGTTGAAAACTTTTATAGACTACATCTTTAGAAAGTCTTTGATGGATTTAATTGTGAAAAGCCAATGGATATTTATAATATTACAACCAATGATAAGGAAATCTAATCATACCTTTATAACAGGAAACCTACACAGACAATAAATAAGAAATAAAATCAAATATGATTCTAGCCCAACAATCCAAATACATTATAATCCAATCTCATGCTTGCCAAATCCTACATTGTCTAGAATATTATCTAATACTAATTTCTTGAAGCAGCTGATAGGCTGGACCCTTGTTTATAAGTTCTTTCTCGTTTAGGTGGAAATTAGGTGAAATAGAGGATTCAAAAAAACCCAACATATTATGAAAACACAAAAATAACCCAGATCCAAAGACGGCACACAACCCTATTTCAGATAGGACCCAAAATGATCATAAATAGCTGAACGGTGCACCATTTGGGCCAAAACTTGCACCTGTCTGTTAGATAACCAATCAGATTACCTGTCTTGGACAACAAAACGAGGAACTAAAGAAAATGATGATTTTGGTCATATATTGGTCCCACCATCATCTTCTAAGGACACAAAAGCCCAAACGAGGAAGAAGAACAAAAATTCCCAGAGTCAGATAATCATTCAGGGGGGAATTTGGAAATGATCTCATTCCAGATGATCTCTAAATCTTCCTTTTCATGAAGAAGCTCATCAGCGTCTGCAAGCTCATTGTTGTCCAGCCATTCATTCATCTTTTCGATGGCATCCTCTATCCTCTTCTTGTCCGCAGTGGACAGCTTAGAACCAATCTTCTTATTGTTGATAGATTTCCTCACGTCATAGGCGTAGTCCTCGAGAGCGTTCCTGGCCTGCACTTTCCGCTTGAACTGTTGATCCTCCAACTTGTACATTTCTGCATCTTGGAGCATCCTCTCAATTTGATCCTTGCTTAGGCTACGTTCATCATTGCTGATAGTGATCTTTTTATAATTCCCAGTCTTCTTGTGCTTTGCAGAGGCTGTGAGGATACCATTGACGTCAATTCTGAAGCAAACTATGATAGGAACACCTTTAGGAGCAGAAGGAATGCCGTGGAGCGTGAAGTCTCCCAACAGGTTGTTGTCCTTCGATCTTGTTCTTTCACCTTGGTAGACCATGAACAGCATAGAGGTCTGGTTATCTTCGGCAGTATAGATATTGCAACTCATCTTGGCAGGAATTGGAGTGTTCCTTGGAATCACAATGGTCATCTCTGTTGGGTTTTGGCTCAAAAGGTCCTTATTGGGCCTGAGTGGAGGGCCCAGTTGGTTAGGGTTAACATCATATAAATATTCTCTTCTTGATGTCTTTTGTTCTAGGGCAACCAAGAGGGCAAGGAGAGGAGAAGAGAAGAACACAACCAGGGAAGGGAACATTGAGAGCATTGTAAGGGGGTGAGAGAGAGATTTTCAAATAGTGAAATCTTGTGCCCGTGGATGTAGGCAATCTTGCCGAACCACGTAAATCCTCGTGTGTTCTTTGTGTGTGATTGCTTGGTAGTCTTTTCCTCTTTGTGGTGTATGCATGGCTAGATCAAGTTCTATCAAGTGGTATCAGAGCTAGATCTGTAGAAATCGGAAGAGGGGGACTCCAGATCTGAGTTGTTTTTTGCCCAATCTAAGAGTGGGTTGTCTTTCCCAGATCTGTTGTTTTTCGCCGTGCACAGTCGCCGTGCACAGTCACCGGATCTGTGCATCCCCGTGTCCGCTGCCGGGGAAGAACTGCAATCGGAGAACCGAACCACAGCCATCAACAACTGTCTTGAAGCAGACGCAGTTGCAAACAAAACTGTCTGCAAAAGGAAAAAAAAAAAAAAAAAAAGGGATTTCACCGGTGGTCGCCGCCGGTCCCTGCTAGCCGTCGCCGTTGCCGCCTGCCCGCCGCCACGCCGTTGCCGCGCTGCTGTCGCCGGACCGGCCAAGCCGGAGCCGCAACAGACAGCCGCCTCCAGTTCCGCCTGCAACTCGGGGAGGTTGAAGACGACCTGGGATTTTTTAAATCCCAGGTCGGTTTCGTAGTTTTGGGTTGGGCCCGACCCAACCCCTGGAGAAAAAGCCCGGCAAAACAGAGGTTGCAGGTTTCGGATCTGTCCAGGTCGGGTCGAACCGACCCAGTATCAGCAGCCCAGTCCAGCAGATCGGGTCACAGGTCAGGTCAGGCGGACCTGACCCACAGCAGAACCCAGCCCAGTCACCGCCGGATCCAGGTCAGGCTCGGGTCAGGTCAACCTGACCCGGTTCCGCAGCCCAGTCCAACAGAACAGGCAGTCTTCAGTTCGGGTCGACCAGACCCGAACCCGTCTCCAGCAGCCCAGTCCGCCAGCACACAGCAGTTTACGGTTCGGGTCAGGCAGACCCGGACCCGTCTCAGAAGCCCGGTCCAGCAGCAGTGCTGACGTCATCCAAAGTCAGCAGTTGACCAGTTTGACCAGATTCAACGGTCAAAATTCAAACTCAATTTTCGGAGCCATCTGGACTCGGAATTGATCCCCGTTTTTTCCAGTGGACTCCTGGCGACGAGATCCACGACGTGAACGGAGTAGATTTACAGTTTGACAAGCAGATATTTGAGTGAGTTGTTTTTTGAGTTATCTTCATATTTATCATGGCCACAGCGGGGACTTCTACTGTAGGAGGCATCAAATTTGAAATTGAAAAATTTGATGGAAGAATAAACTTTGGTTTATGGTAGCGGAAGATGAAAAATATCTTGATTCAACAAGGTATTAAGGTGGCAATATTAGGCAAAGAAAAGAAGCCTGCTAAGATAAACGATGAAGATTGGGCAGACATAGATGAAAAGGCAGTCAGCTCTATTCAATTCTACCTTTCTGACGAAGTCATGCACAATGTCATGGAAGTAGAGACTGCAAAGGGTCTATGGGACATGTTGGAGAGTCTTTACATGGGTAAGAATCTCACAAACAAGCTGCATCTCAAGAAACAGTTGTATGGGTTGAAAATGGAAGAAGGTTGTGATGTGCTGGAGCATATGAATACTTTCAACAGAATGATTAATGACTTGTTGAGGCTCGATGTGAAATTCGATGATGAAGACAAGTCTTTGCTGCTGTTGAATTCTCTTCCTGACTCATATGATCATTTTGTGACTACCTTGCTATATGGAAAGGATACACTCAAATTTGAGGATGTTAGGCAAGACATCATCTCCAATGAGGCAAGGAAGAAGGCCTCGAAAACCAAGTCACATGCAGAGGGACTTTTAGTAAAGGAAAGCTCCAGTCAACGTGGCAGGTCCAGCGATAGAGGCAAAGCAAAGAGGAACAACTCCAGATCAAAATCACGAAGCAAGAAAAACTCAGAGTGCTTCTTTTGCAAAAAGAAAGGACACTGGAAGAAAGATTGCAGGGAATACAAGGCGTCCAGAGATGGGAAAAATAAAGCTGCAAATAGTGACTCCGCCAGCGTTGCTTCAGAAACTGAAGTGGAACTCCTATCGGTCTCGCAAGGTAACCATTTATCTGATGCTTGGATTTTAGATTCTGGTTGTTCTTATCACATGTGCCCTAATCGTGATTGGTTTGAGACCTATGAGGAGTGTAATGGTGGTAGTGTTCTAATGGGCAATGATGCACCCTGTAAGACCATTGGAATTGGCACCATTAATATTAAAATGGCAGATGGAGTTGTGAGAACCCTAGGTGATGTGAGGCATGTGCCGGCACTCAAGAAAAACCTAATCTCATTAGGCTTGCTTGAATCAAAAGGGTGCACATTCACAGCAAAAGATGGTTTGCTGAAAGTTACAAAAGGTGTTCTCGTATTAATGAAAGGTACCAGAGTTGGAAACAATCTGTACAGACTCATGGGAAACACAGTTGTAGGTGGAGTGGCAGTCTCCACAGATGATAAAACCAGTGATGATGAGTCTCAGCTATGGCATATGCGTCTAGGGCATATGAGTGAAAGAGGCATGTTAGAACTACACAAAAGACAGTTGTTGAAAGGTGTGAAAACATGCAAGCTGGACTTTTGTAAATACTGTGTTTTTGGCAAGCAGAAAAGGGTGTCATTCCAAACTGCAGGCAACAGTTGTAGAAGCAGTGGTATTCTGGATTATATTCACTCCGATGTGTGGGGACCAGCCCCGGTTATGTCAAAAGGTGGAGCATACTACTTTGTGACATTCATTGATGATTTTTCAAGAAAGGTTTGGGTCTACTTTATAAAAGAAAAATCTGAAGTCTTCACCAAGTTCAAAGAGTGGAAGGCAGAAGTAGAAAATCAAACAGGCAGAAAAATCAAGTATCTGAGATCAGATAATGGGGGTGAATACAGAAATGGCAGGTTTCTACAGTTTTGCAAGGATGAAGGCATTATAAGGCACTTCACTGTTCCAAAGAATCCTCAGCAAAACGGAGTTGCAGAAAGGATAAACAGAACACTTCTAGAAAGAGCAAGGAGTATGAGACTTCATGCAGGGTTGCCTGAAAGTTTTTGGGCAGAAGCAGTTAACCACGCATGCTACGTGGTTAATCGGTCACCATCAAAACCCCTTGATTGTAAAGTTGCAGAAGAAGTGTGGACAGGTAAAGAGGTGGACTATTCTTCATTGAAGGTATTCGGTTGTCCCGCTTATGTACACATTCCTAGTGATGAGAGATCCAAGTTAGACTCCAAGTCACTCAAATGCATATTCCTTGGCTTTGAGAAAGGTGTAAAGGGGTATAAACTATGGGATCCAGAAAACAGGAAAAAGATCTGCAGCAGAGATGTTGTGTTTGATGAAGCTTCTATGCTGAATAGAGAACATAACAGTGAAGTCAAAGGGCACAGTGTTGAAAAAGTGGTCACCGAAGTAATTCCTCTTGCAGATAATACAACCAAGGAACAAGGTCAAAGTTCATCAGAGGTTGGTACATCTGGAGGTGAGGAACAATGTGAAGATCAGCAGGAACCCTCAAGTCTAGCACAAAGAAGGGCAAAGAGAACCATCAAGCCACCTCAACGGTATGGATGGGATGAGGATGAAGTACACTTTGCTCTTATTACCAGCAGTGGTGATCCGACCTCATTTCAAGAAGCAATGGAAAGCAGTGAAAGACAAGGTTGGATGGGTGCTATGATGGATGAGATGGAATCTCTCCAAAAGAACTCAGTGTGGGAGTTAGTTCCTAAACCCAAAGACAGAACAACAGTTGGCTGCAAATGGGTGTTTAGGAGAAAAGAAGCTTCGCAAGAAAATGAAGAACCAAGGTTCAAGGCACGTTTAGTAGCAAAGGGGTACTCACAAAAGGAAGGGGTTGATTATGATGAGATCTTTTCCCCAGTTGTGAAACACACTTCTATCAGGGTGTTGTTGGCATTGGTAGCACAGTTTGACATGGAGCTCGAACAATTGGATGTAAAGACAGCATTCCTTCATGGTGACTTGGAGGAAACAATTTACATGGAGCAACCCGAAGGATTCAAGGAAGTCGAAAAAGAACACCATGTGTGTAAGTTGAAGAGATCATTGTACGGGCTGAAACAATCTCCAAGACAATGGTACAAGCGTTTCGACTCTTACATGTTGCGAATCGGCTACCATCGATGTGAGTATGACTGTTGTGTTTATTACAGAATTTTAGATGATAATTCTGTTATTATTTTGCTGCTTTATGTGGATGATATGCTCATTGCATGTAACGATATGTCAAAAGTTGATGAACTCAAATCTCATTTGAGAAAAGAATTTGACATGAAGGACCTTGGGGCAGCCACAAAAATGTTGGGCATGGAAATTAGGAGAGACAGGAAGGCTGGAAAGCTGTGGCTATCACAGAAAAAGTACATCTCAAAGGTACTTGAAAGATTCAATATGCAAAATGCTAAGCCTGTGTCTACTCCACTTGCAAGTCACTTTAGCTTAAGTGCCAAACAATGCCCAAGTGATGATGAGGAAATTGAAGAAATGTCCAGGATACCGTATGCAAATGCGGTAGGATGTTTGATGTATGCCATGGTTTGTACTAGACCAGATATAGCTCAAGCAGTGGGTGTAGTGAGTAAGTACATGGCGAATCCAGGAAAAGAGCATTGGAATGCCGTAAAGTGGATTCTGAGGTACTTGAAGGGCACCAAAGACTTGAGTATTCTGTTTGAAAGAAAACAGGGGTCAGAGTGTGTAGTTGGATATGTAGATTCTGATTTTGCAGGAGACCTAGACAAAAGAAGATCCACTACTGGATACGTCTACACACTTGCTAGTGGACCGATAAGTTGGAGGTCGGTGCTTCAGTCTACAACTGCATTGTCCACTACAGAGGCAGAGTACATGGCAGCTTCAGAGGCTTCTAAGGAAGCAATATGGATGAGAGGTTTGGTAAATGACATGGGTATCAAACAGAAATCAATCTTGCTACACTGTGACAGTCAGAGTGCAATATGCCTATCAAAGAATTAGGTATATCACGCAAGGACAAAACACATAGCTGTTACCTATCACAGAATTCGAGATTGGATTGCTACAGGTGAGATCTCCATTCAGAAGATTCACACAGATGATAATCCAGCTGACATGCTTACCAAGCCAGTGACTACAGAGAAGTTCAAGCATTGCTTGGACTTGCTCAATCTCTCCTCTTGTTAAAGAGTGAAGGTACACCTCATCTCCCTTCGGTGCAGTCATGGTGGGATTATATTCCCACAAGGTATGTGTTCCAAACACTTCAACAATTCTTCAAAGGGTCGGACATTTTTCGCCAAGGTGGAGATTGTTGGGTTTTGGCTCAAAAGGTCCTTATTGGGCCTGAGTGGAGGGCCCAGTTGATTAGGGTTAACATCATATAAATATTCTCTTCTTGATGTCTTTTGTTCTAGGGCAACCAAGAGGGCAAGGAGAGGAGAAGAGAAGAACACAACCAGGGAAGGGAACATTGAGAGCATTGTAAGGGGGTGAGAGAGAGATTTTCAAATAGTGAAATCTTGTGCCCGTGGATGTAGGCAATCTTGCCGAACCACGTAAATCCTCGTGTGTTCTTTGTGTGTGATTGCTTGGTAGTCTTTTCCTCTTTGTGGTGTATGCATGGCTAGATCAAGTTCTATCAATCTCATCTCCTATGGTCTCCACCCCGAGTGAGAGAGGCGTGACATCCAATAGCACCATGTCCTTCACCTTCTTATTACCCACACCACACAACTTGGCAGCTTGGACAGCAGCACCATATGCAACCGCCTCATCAGGGTTGATGCCCTTGCAAAGCTCCTTTCCATTGAAGAAGTCCTGCAATAATTTTTGAACTTTGGGAATCCTGGTTGACCCTCCAACAAGGACAACATCGTGAACAAAGCTCTTGTCCATCTTGGCATCCTTCAAACAGTTTTCAACAAGATCCAAGCACTTGGTGAAGAGATCCATGTTCAGCTCCTCAAACTTGGCACGTGTAATAATTGAGGAAAAGTCAATTCCATCATACAAACAGTCAATTCCAATAGTGGTCTGGGCCATGGATGAGAGGATCCTCTTTGCTCTCTCACATGATGTCCTCAACCTTCTCATAGCCCTTGGGTTTCCACTGATGTCCTTCTTATGTTTCCTCTTGAATTCCTGAATCAAGTAGCTCACTAGGCGATTGTCAAAGTCCTCCCCACCAAGGTGGGTGTCTCCTGCAATTGCCTTCACCTCCAACTTACCTTCTTTGGTAGTGAGAAAAGAAATATCAAATGTACCGCCACCAAGGTCGAAAATGAGAACATTCTTCTCAATTGCACTGCCAGCATTCTTTTCTAGATCATAGGCGATGGCGGCAGCTGTGGGCTCATTGATGATATGCATAACATTGAGCCCTGCAATAAGGCCAGCATCTTTGGTGGACTGGCGTTGTGCATCATTGAAGTAAGCAGGGACTGTGACCACAGCATTCTTCACTTTATAGCCGAGGTAGTCCTCAGCAATCTCTCGCATCTTACTGAGGACCATGGACAAGATCTCCTCTGCTGCAAACTGCTTTTCCTTGCCCTTGTATTCAACGACGATCATGGGCTTATTGCCTGTACCAGCAATGACTTTGAAGGGCCATAGCTCTATATCATTTTGGACTGACACATCTGTTGTGAATATGACATTCACCGTTGTGCGCATCCACGGAACACAAGATCAACAATCAACCACACACAAGAAGAGACACCGAGATTTACGTGGTTCGGCAACCATGCCTACGTCCACGGGAGGAGAGAACTTATCTACTATGATCCCATCTCAATCCCCTTCAGGATCTAGGGTTACAGTACATCAATATATATATAGTTCCCGCTTTCTTGGCCACCAAGAAAACCCATACACAATGACTAAAATACCCCTAACCCTGAGCCTCGGTTCTGGCTAAACCAGACGACCGATCCGGCTAAACCGGAATACAAGACATAACCCAACAATCTCCACCTTGGCTTGGATTCCGCAAATCCTCAGAGCCACCTTGAGATACCCGGTAATGTCTTCGTCCTCCCGTACCTCGCTGAAGGGTACGTTTCCGCACACGCTACGACCTAGCGTGGCAACAGTTGCCTCCTTTGACCTCAACACCACCGTCTTGAACCTCTGAAGTGTTTTCCATTTGTTGCCACATGCATGCATCCTTGCAACACAATGAATTTAACTTCCGTCCGTCAAGACAAAACTGAAGACCTCCCCGAATCCGGATCTCACTGGTACCTTGTGAATCCTTCCTTCTGTCTCCATCCCGGTGTTCTTTCCGTCAAACCTTCAACTGTCCTGTTCTAGCCTGTTCTGGTGGGTTGGGCACAGTACATGCGGGTTAAGAATGACCCGATGCTTAAACCGGCTTACTCCGACCTGAACAAAACTACCTTTTCCCGAGAAAATCATCTCCGTTCAGGGCTTCCTGGATTTCCTCTAGATGATATCATTGAAGATCCATCAATCCATCTTCCAATGATCCGTCGCATCTAACTCCACCTGAACCATAGATTTCCTCTCCTGTTATTTGATGTCTCCTTCACTGCTCCACCTGAAAAAGCATACCCTATCAACCTGTAGAGATTTCTGACCATCTCACCCTCCATGATGACCAATGTTCCCTTTTCCACATTCGTAACTCCACCCGCTACAGTGCACTTGCAGCCTTTGAAGTATAAGGCTCACAAAGAAATCCAATTCTTCGTAATCCCGGAACATATATCACAACCGTTAGGGTTTGAATAACATCATTATACATCTGGATTTCTACCGTTCTTATCTCAAATGCTCATCAGTGGCATTATCCCCCCATAAGAACAAATCCATCAACCATGATAGTTATTTGCATCAAACGAATCTCTACGCGAACATATAATAGAAAGAATCTGAATCCCAATACCATGAATCAACAACCGGATCCATACCTGTAGCGACCAAAGATATGTCAACCGAATCCGAGCTTTGTTGCACACTACCTCCTTCTGATTCTGATTCCTTTTGCTTTTTCTTCCACTTTGGCATGTCGCTCCTTCCTGATCCCTTCGACGCGGATCTAAGCTTTCCATCAAAGTTCTGGAGCAATCTACCATTCTTGACATCAAGTAACACTTTTCAATCATTGCTGTGTCATGGAGTCTAACACTCTATCCTGCCAATCCATGAAGTCGTTTCTCCATCAAACACTTCAATCTGGCCCGTGATGCTTGAATCCATTGCTATCATCGTGAATCTGTCAGTTTCTTCAATCACCCCAATTTTCTGCCCATCAAACTGCCAATATCTTTTATCTACCTCGTAGATCTCGTCACCGTGAGCACGCTGGAAGAAACGGATCTGAAATCCGACTCCGGATGGCTTCGATATCGCAGAATTAATTCTCTACACTCCATTTGGTCAAACATCCATGTTGACCGTTGACCAGCCCATCTTCTTCCATATACGCATAGATCTGCTCAAAACGAGTCCGTTGGTTCAAACGGATCTCCGATCGGACATCGGACGATCAAGATATCGCAGAAACAATTTCAGCCGTTGAATCTGGTCAAACCTGCCTGTTGACCGTGCTGACGTCACTGCTGACGTCACGGCTTGCTGGCAAACTGGGCTTTTGAAACGGATCCGGGTCGGGTTCACCTGACCCGGAACGGAACTGAACTGCGCTGCTCTGCTGGGCTTCTCTGCCGTACCGGGTTCGGGTCCGACCTGACCCGGAACCGATCTGAACTCTTCTCGCTGGGCTGGACTCTGTGCACACGGGTCAGGTCGGACCTGACCTGACCCGGCCTGAACTTGCTGGCTGGGCTGCACCGTCTGCTAACGGGTCGGGTCAGACCTGACCTGACCCGGACCCGAACTTGCTTTGAACTGCTGGCATTGATGCTAGCGGGTCGGGTCGAACCTAACCGGACCCGGCCCGGAACCTGCTGTGCTGCCTGGGCTTGTTCTCCACGGCAGGTCAGGTCGAACTGACCCGACCCAAACTCGAAAATCCCAGAACTGGGTCGTCTCCTTCCAACAGCCGCCTGTTGTGCGCGTGGGGTCTCTGCAACCCGGTTGCAGACGGTCGACACGCCGAGGTGTTCTGCGGCCCCGGCGACCATCGACGTGAGGCGGCGACGGCACGGCGACTGGCGGCTGCAACGTG
Organism: Sextonia rubra; assembly: GCA_037013555.1. Classification (NCBI taxonomy): domain Eukaryota; kingdom Viridiplantae; phylum Streptophyta; class Magnoliopsida; order Laurales; family Lauraceae; genus Sextonia; species Sextonia rubra. The sequence goes on from JASUAD010000001.1 coordinate 134,250,528, forward strand.
CGACGACGTCGGCGATCGGGGGCTGGCAGCGGCGATGCTGCGGCAGCAGCTGCAAGCGGTCGTCTTCTCCGGCAGCGGCGAGAGCAGCAGCGACCTCGGCTCTTCCTCTTCTTCATCGAGAATTCCGGCGAACGCGACGTAGACGGCGAATCTCCTACCTATCAAATGCTTCACATCTGAAGCCAAGGATAAAGGGAAGTGATTTCTTAATTAGCAAAGACATTGTCAAGAAGAATATAAAGGTTAAACCAGCAAAAAGAAGTTAAACATTTTAAAGCAGTTCGGGACTAATAGTCATCACAACTGTAAACAAATGACATGAGAATTAGATTTCGAATAAAAGCTAAAATGTCAAAGATCTCCAGAACAGGAGCATATGGTTTATATATAAATAAAAACTCGTCACAATTTTCTAAATTTGGAATGCTCTCAAGTTAAAAGATTGTGACACACTAAAAAACAACAAAACAATGTTACCTTTGATTATAGCTATAGAGTAGTAAACTTTCTTAAAAATTTTTCAAAGGCAATTTCTGGCTGCAAAAATCAATTACTACTAGTGACAAAAGCGAGGCTACCTTTTCTTATTTTAATGTCCCAGGAATCACAATCAATGGTAACAATACATCGATTTCTTACAGTAAGCATCAAACATAGATTTTCTCTTCCTATTGAAGGGCAACCATGCAAGTGCTCACACACACATATGCATCATTCCATACAGAATCTCAATTCTCAAATCTATGAGAGAAGATTTTCATACTCCTTTATCGCTTACTCCTTTTTCAATCAATTATCACATATTATCAATATAATTGATAATTATATTTTGTTGATTTTTTAGTTTTTTTTTAGTGCCTCTCCATGAGTTGAACGTAATCAAAATTTTCCGCTTTTCAGTTTCACACATACCCTCTGAGCAATCCATCCCTTAACCGCTTCATGTTGTTGTGGTCATCAAATTGATGATAATATTCAAATCCAAGTGAATTCATCCAAATTAAAGGGACCGATCTGCATAAATATTGCAGAAAGTTGCACTCCTATGAGTTGAACCTGCCCAATGAATTTGGAAACAACACATTTTCTTCATAGCACTTCAATTTTATGACTACAATTGATCGGTATATCTTATGATCAGTTAGCTTGGACTCTATCCAACAACGGGATTTGTGATTTGGATGCTCCAAGTTTGAGTTTATTTACCCAATATATATATATATATATATTGAAACCATTACTATTTTTCTTTGAGTCTTCTATTTATCCTAACAAAAACTCTCAAATATAATCCAAAGAAAACAAAAAAAAGAAACAGATATCAAATAGAGCTGAACAGAAATTATTCAAGAAAAGCACATGAGGAACAGCTAAAATCATCTAAAAAATTATGGACAAAATGCAAGAGACCAAACACAAGGGGATACAAAAACTGAAAAATTACCGAACACAGTGTTGATTGGATTCAAGGGGGCCTGATTCTTCGCAGCTTCTCCGATGAGACGCTCCGTAACCCGTGAATGCAACATAAGATGGTGTTGTCCGGTTACCTTGATCATTGGTTATTATCTCAACCCGATCATGCTGTGAAAGCCAAACCCCTACACATGAATATGTAGTACCAAGATCGATGCCGATTGCTGGGCTTTCCCCAATGGTGATTGCTGGATTTTCCCCTTCTCCTTCCATCTAGTACAGAGGATAGTAATCTGAAAATGAGTAGATGTGAAAAATGAAAGAGAGGAGTAGTTTAAGCTAGATTTTCTACTTGACACTCCTTTATCTTGTCCTCAACCCTTGATCAAGGGCTCTCAACCTCTTCTTTGGTAAATTGTAACAATTTTATTAAATGAATGGATATAATACAACAACAGGAAGTAAAAAAAAAAAAAAGAGTACGATCCACTGACACAACGAGGCCCTCAAAAATAGCCAAAGAAACACACTACAATGGAACTCCATTCACTATAACCATTACCTGACATGCGACCTTTGTTTATTGAGCATGCATGCATCCTGTGGGTCAATTCATATTATTCACTACAAGACTCGGACACCCTCAAGACTATCCCATCTTCTCGAAGATCTATTCAATCAAGTCCACGAACAGATGCAAACATGCCTAATTTTTTAACCTTCTCTATCTTAGTTTTTCTTCTACTATTGACTCACTGATTCAACCATTATATCATTGCTAATGCAAACCCTTTTCCCAAGAAAAACTCATCGTTTCTCAAGTTCCTACTCATTATTCTTGAGATGGCATACAAAAGGAGAGAGAGAGAGAGAGAGAGAGAGAGAGAGAGAGAGAGAGAACCCATCTTTCCCCAAGTTCCTAATCATTTATATAGTTCATCGTCATCCACTGAATGTAACCAATGATCCATTCCTCCTCCAAATCGTGCCAATCGAAGAGTTACTAATTCTCATTAACAGAGTATCTAAATGACAACACTTGAAAAAAAAAAAACACTCACTATGGTTCTCCAAACTTCTGTAATCTCCTCTTGCTTTCTCCTGGTGAGACTGACTATGAGAGAAATACAAGGAGCTTCTTCGGAGGCCTGGCCTGACTATAAGACTGAAACCCAGAAAAAGAAAATTGCTTGGATAGGGTTCTCACTTCTCAGTTCTTAAAGGAGCCATTTCATGTCTACTCTTGGGTTTCTTTGCCTGCAAATAATACTAAGAGTAACACACTACTGCCTGCCGAAAGACAGCAATGCAGAGGAGATGAAAGCAAACTATCGTACTAGAAGTGCTTTTTCTTTGGGGAAAAAAAAGTAGATAATTTAACTCTATGATTGAATTTTGAAAGGGAAAAGAAAGATAATCCCAATACCAGATTCCCCATACAAAATGCGTAATGCAATATCTAGCAAAATCAGTAATGAATAGCAACAGAGATATCCACCAGAGCAGGAAAAACAGGACTGCCTTTGTAAAATGAGGTTTTGTAGGTTGTTTTAGCACCGCCCTTCTCCAGATTCCCACCTCAGTTAGTTGTGGTAGAAAGCGAGCGACGTAATGGTCAGTTCTTTTATGAAAAATCAAGGAGCTTACAACATATATTGGACCTCACTAAATTTAAAATGGAGAATGCTCAAATGAAGTCCAGCCCCACGAGCGTGCTTAGATTTATGTTTATCATAGGGAGGAAAGCATATGGGAAACTCACTTTGGGACAACGGGAGAAAGAAGGATAAAAAACCAATCATTGATTTAACAGTCCTAAAATTTAATGGCATCTTAATCAGAGAATTTTTTGAAATTCAATCCATTGGTGAGTGAGGATTCAATCAGTCTGAAATTGTGTCTGATGCCAAATAATGGGATTTGGACCATATCACAAGGGCTACTGCATTGATTAAAGGCAAGCCCAAGTAGACCCCATCAAGGTGGACTACATACACTGTCTCCCTTGGATGCGAATAGCGTTGTCAACTTCCATCGTTCATCAATTATATAAAATAGACACAAGTTTCTTTGGGCATTTGGCGAGGGTAACAGTATTCAACAGATAAGTTACTTTTGCTCTTCGGAATTCATGAGAGAAAATGACTTAAAAAGTTTCCTTTTTTTTTTTTTTTGATCAACCCACAGTCTCCAACATCTGATTCAGTCAAGTCAAAGCAAGGATACATATTATGGCCAACTCCAAGATCCAGCCATTATAGCTTGAAGATCAAGATCATGGCACGGATAGAGAGAAATGAATGTGTGCCATTATCACAAAAACATCAGGATCCTGGCATGGCACGGCACGGATTATGGTTCTTCAACCCAACAAGAGATTGGCATTTAAAAGAGAGAGAAACATGGGGCAAGCCCTTCCCAAAGTTCCAATCCACTTAATATAACCAGTGCTGCATTCGTGTTTTATAAAAAGTGTCAATCGAACCGCTATACATTATTAATAAACAGAATATCTATATAGCACGCAAATAACAATAAAACTACACATATCACTCACCACTGTTCTCCTCTAAGATTCTTTAATCCTCTCTATCTTTTCCCCAGTGAGCAGGTTTTGAGAAAGAGACAGAGAAGAAGAAGAAGAAGAAGAAGAAGAAGCTTCTTTGGAGGCTATTGGCAGTGAAATGGAGAGAAGGTTAATTAGCGTTCTCAGTTCTCGAAGACTAATAAGCGTTACTTATGTGTAAGTCAAAATGCAGAGGACATGGTCATCTCAATTATTTCATTGCTTCTCTTTGGTTTCTTTGTCTGTAAGTAATTGCAACGCTCTTTTGCGAATAAAGCGTTCAAAAAAAAAAAAAAAAAAGCTCCGCCAAGGACACCGAAGGTGCCATTTCTGCGAAGGTAGCGGAGAGAAAATAATAGAGAGAGAAGAAAAAGAGCTAGAGAGAGAATAATAGAGAGGAGCGGAGAGAAAGAACTATTATTGAATGAGATGTGTATGCATAATAAATGGAGAAGAGGATCTTATTTATAGAATAAGATTGCTTTCTTACCAAGCAACCTAATATGGTAATATTCTAACCCTAAGTGCTCTCTTTATCTCATGTGGATCCCAATGTGAACATCCATCTTTGCTAATATCTCTTATAACACTCCCCTTGAATGATCATCATTCAATGACAATTGCCTTATTAGAACTTTACAAAGAAAAAACCTAGTAGGATAAAAACCAAAGCGAAAGAAAAAGAATACAACGTCCTACATGATCATTGAATTGATGTTGAACGTCCATAATACAGCCTCGTTAAAACCTTAACTAGGAAAACCCAGTAAAATAAAACATAAAAAAGGCAAAAGAGTACAGTGCACATATGTCTAAGGTAGCATACTTTAGGATGTCTACCTATAATCAATTACCTCTCTTGCAGGAAAGGAACTTGAGCTTTTTCCTATCTTTCTCCTCTCTTTGTTAAGTTTCTGTAGAGATAGACAAACAAGAGTGGCCTTTTGAGTTTGACGGAGAACCCACCATCGTCAGCCATGCCAACAAAATAATGAGAGATGAAATCACGATCTTGATTCTCCACGACCGAGATTGAAAGCACTTCCTGCTAATAACGCATTAGAAAATTAAAAAAAAAGCTAAAGAGAAAAGAATAGAGAGAGAGAGAGAGAGAGAGAGAGAGAGAGAACTCTAATTGAATGAGATGTATATACATGATAAAGGGGGAAGAGAATCTTATTTATAGAATAAAATTGATTCCTCTCCAAGCAACCTAATATGGTAAACTTTAACTCTAAGTGCTCCTTATCTCACGTGGATCCCAATGTAGGCATCCACATCTGATAATACCTTTTATAACAAAATTCATCTAAATTTGTTGGATGTACTTGCTAATTCATGTGAAATTGATGATTTTGATAAGCCGTCAATATGTTTCACACATGTAACATTGTCATGTAAAATCCATTTTATCCTATGCCATGCATACAAGGAAAAATACTCGTAAAAGCCCAAATAGACCAGCTGATTGGCATATGGGTGTGAGTGTTTGCAATCTCCAAATGGGGGCTATAAGATTAGGTTCACTTTAGCATCTCTATTTTCAGGCTCTTATCTCTTAAAACTGATTCAATCCATTTTTTGCATGTTTGGTAGTTGCTTTTTTATTCTATTTCAAATGGTCTTAAGACATATAATGTCTGTTTCAATTAACTAGCAAAGGAGCAAAATCCAATGAGACATATATGTCCGAAGCGAACAGGCCAGCCTACTACAGTGCAACTAACGTAATTTCTAAGGCACTCCTCTTTTCTTTCTTTTGAAATTGTGGCCCCCTAAATCAAGATCTAAGCCGTTAAATATATTCAAATGGGCAAACACATCAAGTCATCTAAATTTCAGTTGTCGGATGATTTTATAGTTTTAGATATTTGCAAAAACCCCAAACACTTTCTTGTGAATTTTTTACATCTGTGGGCCTCAAAAGAAAGATCAAAACCGTTAAATCTTCTTTGGAGGGCTAAACATGACTATGATGTCAAATTTCAATGCCTGGTTCGTTGTGGATCTCAAAAAATTGAAAGAAATAGTCTCAACCTTCGATGTGCCTCCCATCACCTGACTGGGTATTTACCTATGTGTGAGCAGTCCGCTTTTTTGACATTTTTTCCTATTTGTGGATACCCTTTATTAAAATTTGAACCAAACAAATGGTTAAGATAACTAAGAACAGCCACTATACCATATATCAACCATTGATCATTTACCAATTTCAAGATACTTTCAAAAAAATGTGAACAATTTGAGGTTTATTTCTGGACTTGATGGGCTCCTATACCAAGATCCCAACCGTTAATCGTCCTAGGCATAGTACAAATGGCCATGTGGTCATGTATCAGCCACTGATTCACTGTTTCTACCAATAAATTTATATTAAAAAAATTGAACCCTTGATCTATAAGAGTATATTCAATCAATTTTTAATGTGTTATCAAATAGGCTAAATTCTACAATGTCTATTTCAAATAGGCCATTTTTCATATGAATAAGTGTTGCTAAACAAGCCCTTATTCCTTAGTATTTTTTGTTTTAGAGGTGTATTTGGCACTTCAGTAGAGTGAAGTGGACCCTCCACACTCATCAGACATAAACATGATGTCTGGATTATATCGAAACTACAAAAAAATTCAAAATTTCCTCGGTGTTTGCGCTTCAAGTCCAGAAATGCTCTCAATTCAAGAAGACCTTTTTCCTTTGCGTCCACTTTCATTTCACTGCGGGCAGGAGAAAGTTTCACCCCGTGCCCTTGGTGGATCGGCACATTTTGCATTGATCTCGCTCTCAACGGCAACTAGCAATAACCATCCGGTTGACATCTTGAATCACAACCCTTCACATGCCCTTGGAAGCCGAGCAGTCTAAGATCTGAGATCCCATTCCCAGTTACCTACTTAGCATTATTTTGATATATAAATGCAATCTAGACCCTTCACATGCCCATGGAAGCCAAGCAGTCCAAAGTGAGAAGAAATTATGCTTATTCATAATCAAGAGGGTATGAATGTATTTTTTAATCTGAGGAAAATTTGGATTTGAATCAATGGATCCAAAACATTAGAATTTAGAATCGGATCGTTGTCTTTCCAATCTGAGGATCTGAATCTAGAACGATTATATTCCGATATTAAAATATATCAACATTTGGGGGTCTAGATTGCATTTATATATCAAAATATATCTAAGTTTAAGGGTCTACATAGGTTGGGTTATGTTCATATTGGAGAGTTAACTTTAATCATGTCATTTAATAGCCCCACTTGTAGTTTGAAGCACCTTGGATGAATTATACAAATGCAATCCACATCTTATTTTGTTGGATTTATGTCTCGTAGTTTGAGTTGACTAGATTAGTTCATTGGGTTTGCTAATAACCAGATTTAGGCCATGAGTAATTTAATAATTGTACCATAACTTTTTTGGTAGCTGAAAAAAGATTCGTTGGGGGAAAAAGTAGAAATTAAATATTGATATAAATTAAAACCCTAGACTTGGTGTGTGAAAGTCATGGAGATGAGAGCATGACACCCCCGGGTAGGGCTGTCAAAGGGCCGGGCCCGGGCCGGGCTTAGGTAAGCTCTTATCCTACCCTCACATGTGCGGGCCGGGCCTAACTGAGCAAAAGCCTTCGACTTTTACGGCGGGCCTATAATTTTTAGGCCCTTACCCAACTCTCAAGGGCTAGGGCCGGGCTAGGGCAGAGCCAGGCCAAAAGAAAGGGAAATTTTTTTTCTTTAATGGAAATAAATCTTTTATATGTAACAACCTATGCCACCATCACCAACCAACTTTATACAAACCTTTCTCCTTTGCCCGGGCTAGGGATCGGAAATATAATGCAAAAGGCAGCATGGCGAAGTTAAAAACTTTTTTTTAAGGCATTGGTGGTGGGATAAAATCATTTTTACAATATAAAACATAATGTGGATAATAATAATTCTATAAATGATAATAAATATATAACAAATAACAATAATTCTTTATTTAATTATTTAATCTACTTTTAGAATATCTAAAAGACCATTGTGTGCAAATTAAGATTTTGTGTACATCATTGTGTTGCTGCGTACGTATCCAATCTTATGTGCAAATTAAGATTTTTACAGTGTCAGATTTTAAACAACTCCTATATTAATCAAATACTTTTCTTCCCGTACTAAATGTTGATTCAGAAACAACTGTAGAAATAGGAATTGCTAAAATGTCACAAGCCATTCTAGAGATAACTGGATATTTTGTTGAATTAACTTTTCACCAATCCAATATATTGAAATTTTAAAATTTATTTCTTGGCTCCTCCAAATAACAATCTAATTCCGATTTTTCCTCTACAACTGTCTGAGTCATTTGTTCTTCCAAAGCTAAAAAATTATCTTCAAACTCATTAAATTTCTTTATCAAATCAACTTTATCCATATTTGACAATGTTTTGGTAGGTGCATCATAAACCAAATTATCTTCAAAGTCATTGTGGATATTATATATTTTATATTAAAATTTAATAAACAACGGGCCGGGCTGGGCCCCCTCGGGCCTAATTAGTCAAGCCTAAGCTTAGCCCTCTAGATGCGGGCTTTTAAAAATAAAGCCTTACCCTATCCTTGGGCTTTAAATGAAAAAAATAAGCCCTCATTTTGAGGGCTTTTGCGGGCCCGGCCCCCTCTTTAAAGGGCCGGATTGACAGCCCTACCCCCGGGTGAGCAAATTTTCAAAAACCCCCTACTATTATATAAAATTTTAATCCTTTTAATAAAGACCTCCAAAAAATTTAAAAAGGACACTCTAATGTAATGGAGATTTTTGTTTTTTTCCTATATCCCCCCCCACACAAAAACAAAAAAAAAATGTTTTCTTCTATAGCGGCCCCCCAAGGTATTTTTTCAGGTTTTGCTCATGCATTACAGCTCTCTCTCCTGTTGGTGGTGGAGACTTTCAAACTCGTAGGGCTTAATGGAAGAAAGTTGCAAATCTTTTTTGTGGACATATGACAGAATGCTGAACCACTTAAATTTCTATCTTACTCTCTTTCTTCTTATGTGGCTTGTTTGATTGTGATATTTCACTCTTTAGCACATTCGTGCACAAAAGTGGTATCGGGCCCCAGCATACTATCAATTTGGATCCAAAATTGGATTCATTTTTCTTGGGGCATAATAAATCAAGATACCACAAATTGGTACCGAATTGGATCCAGGCTTTCGTTCTTGATCAAGATCTATTATAGATGAATCATATCCAAATTTACCATGGTTCTGCTTGGATTTGACTGAATCCAATACGAATCACTTATTGTATGTCTTCTACACTGCAATCTCCATTCTTCCATAAATCTTATTGTTTTTTTTTTTTTTTTTTGGTTGTTGAACTCAAGGAATTTCTATCTCCAAAATTTCTAAATGCCTCGGTATAGATGATTTCTTGAAGCCTCCTTTGCATTTGAGCACCAACAAATAAAAAAAAAGGTACTGAAATTCCAAATTTTTTCAGGGCATCTGATATTTCTTAGGTCCGTCCAATTTCAAAATTATTGAGAAGCAACGTGGCATTGGCCGAATCCGGATCCTATACTGTGGGATTGTTATTGTGAGGCCAAACGAAGTGGCCATTTTGAAAAGTGGTTGTTTATTTGTCAAATCCTCCCTAGTCATTGTTTATCCTAATGATTTTGACGCGCCTGACAATGATGTGAAAGTCTATTACACAAGTTAGGGACAAGGTATGGACTGCGATGTGTTAAAAGTTAAAACTAACAACTTCAAATATCCATTTGATCATGACCATCCATTTCAATCTTCAGTTTGGTTCAATTATGATCTGAACATATGTTACTTGTTGAATACCACGTGCAGATATTCCCAAGAAGAATTGTACAAGTGCAATTCATTTTCTCCATGGTGGATGTGGAATCTGATTTTGAAGATTGTGTTATTTTTCAAGTGAAGAACAGAAGGGGCCATGAAGGTCTAATATGATCTTCCACTATTGTTTATTCATTTTTATAGATTGAAATACATCTTAGGTATTCAATTACATGCACAAATACCCTAAACATATAAGTATTTTATGTATGTGGATTTCACTCGAATTGCGCTACCACATTGGGGCAAAGGGAATTTACTTGACACCTCTAGAACCAAAGGACTGGGACACGCCCTGTTAAAAAAAAAACCACGGCCCCCTTGTTCAATCGTAATTAATTTGTTGTTTTCATCATTATCCCATCCTAGTTAGCTTATCAAGATTGATCGAAAGAGCTTATCTGTTTGCATGAGCAATTGAGATAATTCATACCATAAGAAATTAAATAAGAAGGCCAAGTGTGAAAACCACCTTAGTAATTCAACACTCAATAAAGTCTTATAACATTTGTAATGGGGCCTACTCATGGGCAGCTCCAACATAGAGAGACACCCCTCACAAGGAGTGTATTTGGATAAAGGGAGGATATGTTAATCCTTCTAAGACTCGAACTATAATTGAGAGAATCTAATCTAACTCTCCTTCCTAATCCTTTGCTAACTTGAATTTAAGCATATCACCCATTAAGCCAACTATTATAAATAAATAAATATATATATATTTATATAATAACAACTATGAGGGGTATGTGTCACTTGTAAAGTCTACATTTCGTCTATAAAAAGTTTATATAAGAATCACATTATAAACATGCTCAAATGAACCTACATATATATATATATATCTAATGCGAGGAGGGCGAGCTTATTACTGCGCTTAAGCAAAAGGGTTAGAAAATCTAACCTGGCCTATAATGTAATCTTTATTGCATAATCTGACCCACATTTAATATAGATCCGTACTAATGTCGTCAAATGGGTTGGGCTAGAGTTTAAACATAAAATCCATTTTAATGGGTTAGTCAAAGTTGACTTATAGTTCAAGTACATGTGAACACATGTTCAGTTATCTATGATTGTAATACCTACTTTTGCCTAATATATTCTTAATTCATGCAACATTAATATGCATAACATTCAACTTATTCTTTTTAAGATTTAAAAAGAAAGGTTATGCTTTTTTGTTTTAGTATATGTGTCATTTGGCAATTGTTACATAAGAAAGAAAAAAGAAACACTATAATAAGAATCTGAAATAATAAAATATTTGAAGTTTAAAAAGAAAAAATAATTAAAAAATATAGAAGGCTAACCGAAAGCTTAAATTTATTAAAAAACATACCAAAGAAAAAAAGGAAGAAAAATTGGTACAGCAAGAAGTTATTAAAAAAAAAAAAACAACTTTCAAAAGTTGAAACCCAACTTATAGTTTCATCTAATTCAAGTGGACATGTAGTATGGCACAACGTCTAATGTGAACTTCAAAATACAGCTTCACCAAACGTCTGATGAGAGTGTTAATGCCAATCTCTTATAGGTGGGCCACACTTTGGATGCCTCAACCGACAGATATAAGAATTGAGATGCCGTGAGGAAAAACCTCATGGTGACTGTGGCGGTGATTGGTCCGACACGGTGTTGCATGCAGACACACATGGCACTTATCACATTACATATGATACTAATGGCATGGCCCACCCAAATTAGGTGCCAAATATTTTGCCGAGACTATTTGAAAATCTGGAAAAGGTGAAGTCGTTGGGTTAAGAGGATTATGATGGTTAGTGTCATCATGGCTGTTCACACATCACATGTAAGTATTTAGGCATTGCAAGATTGTAGGGATAAAAGATAAAAATAAAAGTAAAAATAAAAAGAAGGGAGAAAGTTTAAAATTGAATGATAGTTATTTTAAAAAGAGATTTGCACAAGATTTAAGACTTCACTTTTAATGAAAGTAGAAGATTTAAGACTTCAATATGAGCATGTCACTTGTCGCTCTCCCGTGTTCTCTCACGAAGAGGGAAATTCTCTTAATATAATATAATATATATGGACAAAACTACTATGCTTATGTCCCTCATAGACATTTCTTCTTTTGAAAAGTACTGATGTGCAAAAGGATAAAACCATCACATATCATAACACATTTTTTATCTTATTGGTTTAAAAAAATATTTGTCCCTCACCATAGTGTGAGGGAGACATGTATAGTAGTCTTTTCTTATATATAGAGTTGTTGGGTATACAAATCGCCATCATTAACCTAACGATGGCTTGTAATTCTTCCTTGGCCTTTAGGTTTACATACTTTGCATTGTTATTACTTTTTTTATGACCGTACCCTTTATTTCCATAATGTGGCCCTTGTTGAGGCTTGGCTTGGTGTTTGGGATACGGGAGGACTACTCATTATGGGTATGGACTTATGGTTGTAGACCGAATTATGTTTGTAAAGTAGTTCCTCAATATTTGTATGGTATGTATGGATTTAGTCAACCCTTCACATTTGATTTAGGAACATTTGTCAGCGTACCATTGAGTCGGCCTATGTGTGTGTTGTGTGGGATCGGGGTCTTCTGGACAATTGTAGATCAGTATTGGTACGGATGTACCTTATGACTCTAGTCTGGGTGTGAGGCACCCTAGGACAGACTAACCAACCGTTATAGACAGAGCCTTGTGCTCTATAACTCTGGACTAGGCGTGATGCACCCTAAGGCGGATTGATCTACTGTATATAGACAGGATGCCTAGCATCCAAAGATAAATTGGGCCACTACATTCTAGGCCGGGTTTTACTCGGATATTAGCTTATGCAGTTGTGTTTATTTGTGCAACTATGGATTAGGATTCCGTTCTTTCTTATGCTTCTTATTGTTTATCACTCTTACGATCATATTTGTTTCTATTCCATTTTGACATTATATATTATCATGGTTTATGTTTATTCCTTTGCAACCACTATTATAGATTTTGGTGCATCGGTACCAAGACTACTTGCCCTAGTAGGTTGCACTGGAGATACCATAGGCGGTTGAGTCTGGTGTGATTGAGTTCGGGTGATGTGTATACGTTATCTTTTGATGTGTTATAACCGGCACAGGAGTGACCTCATGCTTTTATAGGTAGTTGTTTATTTATTTATGCTGGCTTAAGATGTTAATTGTAGTCATTTAATTAACATATCTTTTAATTGTCTACTTTAATTGTAGTAATTAATTTATATGCTTACTCTGAACTATTGATTATACCCTCTGTATCTTATGAAGTTTTCACTGTATTTATTGGTGTATTAACCAATATTTGTACTCGCTGCGGACTACGATCAATTGCGGGACCACAATTAGTAGCCATGTGTCTTATTAAACACAAATGGTTTATTAGTTTATTATTGAAAAAACTTTTAATTGGTTCTTAATTTCACGTAACCCTAGGTTTTATTTTTTTGGGGTCATGACGGTCCTCTGCAAACTCACGCATCTTTGCGAGAAGAGATCTCCTCAGCAGCCAATAGTTTCTCTTCACGCTTGTACTTGATCACAACCAGTGGCTTATTGCCAGAGCAAGCAGTGACCATGAAGGGCCAGAATTTAATATCACTTTGGACGGAATCATCACTAAATCTCCTCCCTATCAATCGCTTCACATTTGACACCAACAGTTTGTAAATGCTGAGGATGTATCCAAAAAAACAAAATGGAAGGTGAAATCCATTTGAAAATGGTAACCAGCAAACGGATAGTTTTACAAAATATTCATTTTTAATTTCTTAAAATATTATCTCGTAATAAAGCCCTTGTTTACCATCTTCTGGGAAAAATAGGTAGACTCCACACCGCATCCAATTTTTCGGGTTTTCTGTTTGGCAGTTGTTTCTGTGCATCAGACAGGCTTGTTTTTGCTAGTTAATACAAATAAAGTCTTATTGAATTACAATTTGTATGTCCAAAACCACAAGCAGTAGAAACATACTAGCCAAACCAGTAGCTCTATCTTATGAGTTATGCTGAAACTAAACTACATAAATTGGATAGTAATGTTATTCCACTTCGCTTCAAATGAATATTACCATGATCACAATAGTTTCTCTCAAAAGAATGTGAAAGAAGCAGTACCACACCACCACCATTCCACCCCTGGGAATTTAGTTTTGGATTTCCAAGTGGTCAACAGGCAAAGTACAACGGATACAGTACAATGAGCCAATTTCAAAATGGATTATCAGCTGCGGTTTCCTCATTGTAATTTGGAGCAAGTTTCTAAAAATTCAGGCAACACGTGACTCGAAAGAAACTGAAGATAAAGAAAAAAAAAAAGGAAAACAACTATAGAGGAACTCACTGGAAGGGGATATATTAAAATTATTTACAATTTAGACAACAATGCAAGATGAATGATTTTTTAAAACCATTACAAGCAATCAGCACTGCAAATGCATTAGAAGAAATAGAAAAAAAAAAAGAGATGATAGCGTTAGAAGAAAATATCTATTAATAAAACATAAAAAAGAAAAATAAAGGAAGTGTACACCGTTGCTGATGAAAAAAAAAAGTGTACACATTTTTTTTTTTTAGGGGAAGAGAAATTTCATAAACTTATGATGTTTCATAATTCAGACCATTCACATAATGATTACTATCTTGCCACTACCAATGAAAATGGAATAATTTCAAACATCATGCACATAAACTCCAAAACAAAATGAGGTTGCAAAATATAAAAATAGACATCTATTTGAACTTAGAAGTCAGTAGGACATTAGTATTCTAACTACAACATTCTAAATAAATCAAATAATTTGTGTTTTGGGAGAAAAAAGTCATATAAATTTATTTCCTAATAAATCGCATATCATCTAAATGCATACCTACTCATGTCTCTCAGGCTTTGTCCCACCCTAAGTGGAAAGATGTTATAATTGATGAGATGCAGGCTGTAGAAAAAATGGTAAATATGTGGGAGGTAAAAGATCTTGAAGATTTTACTAGAAAAAACCCCTTACATATACACTAATCATAATCAGTCCCAATTTTCTAGTGTACACTGATTGAGTCCATAGGCCCTGATCATGTGCAAAAATCAAAAATTTTTTTTTAATCTGTGGTTTTGACGCTAGCGTCACTCAGCCCTACTTACGAAAAAAAAATTCAAAGAAGAAAAGAAGAAGATAGGAGAAAAAGGAAAAGAAGAAGAAGAGAAAAGAAAAAAGAGAAGAAAGAAAAAAAAGAAAAAAGCTGAATCTATTCCTTTCTTCTCTATTCTTCTTCTTTTATTCCTTTCTTTCTTCCTCTCTCTCTTCTTCTCTTCTTTCTACTCTTTTCTTCTTCCTTTCTTTTTTCTCCTTTCTTCTTCCTTTCTTTTTTGCGTTTTTTTTATATAGGATTCAATAAAACCAATTTTTTTTTTTTTTGCATACAATCATGCCTAATGGACCTGACCAGTGCATACTAAAAAATAAGTTACGAATATAATTAGTGTACGTCTAAGGGATTTTTTTTGAAAAATTCCTCAAAAATCTTCTACCCAAAGCATATAGTGGTTTCAAGTAGATATATTTAATTTAATATAAACTAGATGAGTCTATTCATAGATATAAAGCAATATCGGTGGCAAAAGAATTCAAAGAAGCCTATGGTATTGACTATCTAGAGACTCGCTCCGGTCGTTAAGGTGAACTCAATAAGAGTGATTTTATCCATAATGGCTAATTTTTCCTCTTATTTATATCAATTAGATGTGAAAAATATTTTTCCTTGTGGTAACCTATAGGAAGAATTATCTGTCTGCCACCTGGATTTTTATGAAAGGTCAAGAAGGAAAAGTTTGTTGATAGAAGAAGGATTTATAGGGCTAAAACAGTCACATCGTGCTTGTTTTGACTGATTTAGCCTAACAATGTTGCAATATGAATATAAAAGGTGCCAAGCAAATCACCCCGCGTTTTTTAAAAAGAAACAATTATAGAGTTGCCATACCCATTATCTATGTGAGTGATATTGTAGAAAAAGATGATATTGTTAGAAGAAAAATCTCTTTAAAAAAGAATGAAAATGATGAAAAAAGAAAAAATAGAGGGAACATGTACAGTAGCCAATGACAAAGTAAATACTTTTAAAAATGGAACAAATTTAAAAAAATCATGAGGGTTTCTAGTTCGATCTACCCAAACAATGATTACCAATTTACCAATGCAGATGCAACAAATCTTAAAAATCACACCAACAAGGTTACTTGAACCATCCAATTTTAACTTAAAAAAAGATGAAATCATTTGAACAAAAATCTCTATGAAATAATAAAACAATAGAAAAAAAATATATAGGGATATGTACAGTAGCTGATAAAAATGTTCAGACATTTTTTTAAAAGAAAACCTCTTATAAAATTATGAAATCTCTAGTTCAGACCATGACCGCTCATAAAATTATGAATTCTCTAGTCCAAACTATCCAAACAATGATGATCAATTTACCACTAAAGATAAAATAAATATTAAAAATCGTATTGACCAAATCATTTGAACAACCAGTTTGAACTTTGCAGCCATCAAATGAATGCAAAGGAAATTGTCAGAGTTCCAGAGTTCCCAAATCAGCAAACAAAATTGTTGATTTGATTGATGAACACAACGTTTGGGTTATACACTTTCCACAATGTAACCATGATCGGGACTGACAGGCACAGTTGTAAAATTTGTTTCGCCTTAAATTTCAAGAAATTTTGTTTCAGTCTATAACGAAACGAAACAGTCCTACACAATTTTTCAGTTAAGAATTTGGTCAATTTTGGTAAACTTTGATGCATTTAGAAAATTTCATCCAAAGTTATTAAAAAGGGGCTTCCTGTAAATTTTTTTCTCAAAAGCCCCAATCCCTACCCTAATTGCTCTTTTGAACAAAAATAACGGAGTAAATAAGAACAAAAAGAAAAAGAACAACAGGAAGAAGAGTTCCAATTAAAATAAACTTCCTAATAAAATTCCACTGAAAATAAATCCCTAAACAAATTTCTACATATATATAAAGTTATGTTTTTTTCCATAAACATAAGTAAGAAAAGTTTCACCTAAATGTCCAAAAATGACCGAAAATCTTTATTTGGAGGCCAAACAGAAACAGCATCCGAACTGAAATTTACAACTATGCTGACAAGATTACTATGAATATATGCCTCATGTACAAAAGATAGGAAAGGTTTTGATGATGATATGCCATGTGTATAGTGAGGAATTACCTTAGGGCGTATTCTTTTATAAGAATTCTTATCGAGAATTTAAGTGGTTGAGTTTTTTGGGACATAATGTGATTTCTTGTCTTCTGCTATTTGCAAATGCCATGTTCATTTGGTTGAATTTCTGAATTCCACAATTTGGAGGGGCTCCATTAACCTTTTGAAATTTTAGAATTACACCCCTCTCATCTTTTACTGGAATTCCTTAATGCTAAGTATAAGAGTAGCAAAATAACATGCCGTTAAGAGTTTTTCTTTGTGAAATATTCAATAGCTGTCTACTTCATCTCCTTTTATAGAGAACAGTATGGTGACCAAACAAATCATCCAAAAAATCACAAATAAAGGCACAGGTATCTAGAAAAATGCAAGATCTACCTCCTCAAGCAGCTTCTGAACATGGATCAAATTCAACAAATCTTAAACAATTCAGAACTAAAACCTTACCAAACACAGTATCGACTGGATCCACGGTGGATTGATTCTTTACAGCTTCTCCTATGAGACTCTCTGTGTGTCAGTGAATGCAATAGATGGGCGTTGTGCGACTACCTTGATCATTTGTTATGATCTCAACCCGATCATGTTGTGAAAGCCACACCCCAACGCATGAATATATGGTCCCGAGATCAATGCCAATTGAAGGACCTTTGCCTGTTCCCTCCATTTGACACTTTCACTATAAATCTGAAATTGGAAATGACAATTAGGTATAGATTGGAAGAACAGAAGGGAGTATTAGACAAAGGGATACAAGTCCATAACAGAAAGTGAGTGTAGGCCAGACGGACGCAAGCCTAGGATAGAAACACAAATTCCACTACAAACATCTGCCAATTTACTCACTACATTTTAGTTTTAACAGCAGTTATCATTAATTCAGCCCTGAATAACTGTTAGGCACAATACCATCATAATCAAATTAGACAGATTCAGCAGGTAAACGCCAGTTAAAAACAGGTACAGTACCAACGGCAGATTCAGCAAAATTGTCCCCCTCCAATTGGGCCTGATGCCAAATAATGGGATTACAACAGTATCAAAAGGGCCGCATTTATAAGAAGTGAGCCCAAATGGGCCCCATAAAGGTCGACTGCATATGCAATCTGCTCATACAAAAGCATCTTCCCTTTAAAATAGCTAATTATCAAGGGCATAAGTGCAGGATGGTAGATTTTGATTTGGCTCCCTAACCCGACTCACATTTGACCGCCCAAACACAAATCTGCATAAAAGATGAGTTGGTCTTTAAGTTGCCCGGCATTACCTTTGAAATATATTAATTTATATAGTTCTTGAAATGAAGTTGAGCTTGGACTGATCATTTACAAATAGGTTAGAAATTAGGTGGAATGGTTCCATGTATGGGCTAGAAGTTGGCAAATGGGTTGGGTCAACAGTTGGGGCCCTTTGTTTGGACCCAACCATATTCGACCAATTTTTAGAATGGCTTGAACTCGTACCCAAGGTGGGTCAACACTAATCTGACCTGTAAGAACATCAAGAAAAGGTGAGACATTTCTGTACTGCAATTGAATAACAAGCCTTTCTTGTTCGCCTCAAGGATTGCTTTTACCAGGAGAAGAGTCCACAAAATTGGCACCTAGGTTTCATGGACCATACAAAGTCACTGATGAAGAAACTAGATATGTAAATGCCAGCCCTAGGGCTCCCATATTCTTTATATAGGCCAATCCCAAAAGTCACATTTCCTAAAGAATTCTTTGCGATAAACCCACATCCTATTGAGAGTCTTATTTGTAGGTTCAAATCCCATCTTTTATTTATAGTGCAGTACAAACTCTCTGATGGCAACTGCCATGCTTGATCTAACGTGCAACCCATTGGCATGTGGGCCACATTTGCAATAATTGGTGAGGTAGGAACTGTTGCCTATGAACTCAAGTTGCCAACTAATGCGCGAATTCATGCGGTGTTCCATTATCTTACCTCAGAAAGAAGATCAGCGATCAATCAATACTCTCGACTAGGTTGCCAGCTTATTCAGAAGTAGGACTAGTAGAACTGATTCCAGAGGCAATCCTTGATTACCAATCGGTGAGGCGGAACAACAAAGCTGTCACTTGTGCTCGTGTTAAATCGGCTAATCTTCCATCTGAAGATGCAATTTGGGAAATGTGGCAGAACATTCAAGAATGTTACCCAGACTTTCTCCCCTGAGGACAAGGTTGGTTTGAAGAGGGGTGGAGTGTAATGACCCTAACTTCCACGGTAGTGTCTTTCCTTCATTTTTTATTTTAATAAAGGCAAGTACTATAATGGAATAAAATCTTGATTGTTTCCAAGACAAATGTCACCCCTTTAGTGATATTTCCTCAAATTTTAATTCAATAGGAGTGAATCTCACTATCCAATTGAGCACATCATGAAAATATAATTAAGACCGTCTGTTGCCACGATGCCAAGTGGCATTTTGTTAAATCTTACGATGTAGTCTACCCGTATTTAAGTGAAATCTAAGGATATGTCACTGATCAGAATGAGATTCTTTTTGAATGGTTCATATCATCTTTATGTAGGCCCCATGGATGAGTTCTAGGCACAATTATTGTGTAATAGATGAGACAAGGGGGATCCTAATGAATGATCAGACTACACATCTTTCACATATAAAGTAAATGACTTTTAGGGGGCATTTGAGCAGAGCCCGCAATTGTAAGTCTAACCTCACTAGCTTGGACTTCCGAATCCCCTCTTGCATGGATTCAAAAGCCAATGAGAGCAAATTTCACCCTTTTTCATTGCTGCACCAAACGTTGTTGAGGAAGGCATCAGATGTCTCCTCCCTTTTTATGACAAATATGGCTACAAAGACACAACCTTAGAATGGTGGGACATGTGAGCACACATAGTTGAATGGAGTTGACAAACATGTTCGTTTGCACGAATGTAGAGCAAAGTACAACAATAGCAATGAATAGGATTTAAACGGACCTGCTCATACTTGCTTCTATTGGGATTGGATTTAGTAGTGGTTCTTTTTTGGTTCAGACAAGATTTGGATTTTGTTGTTCCATCTGCCTTATCTTGTGTGTGGAGAGTTAAGCTGAATTCAAACATCGCCCCTTCCATGCGAAATTGATATAAAGCCCAAAGTTGATGCTCATCTAACTTTTACTCACAGTTAAATTGCAATCACAGGACATTAATTCCTTTAAAACCATTAAACTTTGGGGCCATAAATCACGGGATTAGGATAAATTAATGGAGTTGAAAATTTTCACAGAGGTAGATCTTACCTAATTTATTTCATCCAATAGCATCCATGGTTGTCACATACCATAATGGGCTCAACTAGGAGGGACATTTTATGTTAAAAAAAGACTCCGTGCTAGTTTTGTAGCAGTCCTATATATATTTGGAGTGGTAGTTGATTTGATGTTCCATTTTTTAAATGGTCTAGAATGCCCATGTACATTTTACATGCAATTGAACTTACGAAAATTCTCCAAAACGATCTTTTTAAATCAGCTAAAATTGAAGTAGAGAGGTGACGATTCAAGAGCCATCAAATAGTACATTTTAATAATCCTATGTTGTAACCTCATTTGCCTAAAAATTCTTAAGAATTCAATTCCATGCAAACATGCACATTATATTTGATTTTCTCATTCCTCTAACATCCCTTAATTTATTTTTCTCTCATTAATCGGCCCATTTCTTTATCCGAATATCTAAAATTTATGTTTCATGGTTGTTTTGGTATTCCTAATGTTGAACTTCTAAAATGACACTGAACTTTGTCATTTCTAAATTCTCTGTTACATTTATGCTTGAATTCCAATGAATTAGCCACATCTGTGCAAAATTCTATTTACATCATGTCAAAGTAACCCTTTATTTGTGGCCTTCAAGTTTAATGTTTTAGAATGATGCATCATTTTTTTTTTAAATTTCAATCCGAATGGTCAATCTCACTTATATTGGTGTAAAAACACATGGGATTGGAGAAATTCAGGAAGATAATGTGTATCCCATTCGGATTGATCATAGGAGGTCTTATTAAGTGGGTCAAGTGCGTTTAAATTATTTACCGATAAACTCACCCAGAAACAAAAATATGCGTGCTTGTTTCTAAGTTGTATCTCCTTTGCGCCTCACTATATGGCCCACCTAGGGATGGAACTGAGATGGAAAGATCTTATTGGGCTCTACCTTTAAACAAAATCTTAGGCCCATCATATCATTCTAAACCTTGATCTACGGCCCAAAAATTCAACAGTTGTATATTTGAAATTTTCAGTCAAACCAACGGCAGGGCGCATTCTGATGAGTGCAAAAGAATGGGATCCCATGTAATTCAAGGGGTAATAAAATATCCTAATGAATGTGACCTTCACCAAACCGCAACCCTGTAAATGGATTGATTCAATCCAATCATACACAAGACGTGGGTTTTACTTATATCTGCCAGTCTCACAGGCCAACAACCACAAGAAACCATAGATAGATTGACAAATCCTCCATTGAACTGACTGGTAAAAGCTCACTCCCATATCCAAATAAAAAATAAAACAGTAGCACGCCCCAATCCCCTATCAAAATACCTCTGATCAAGGTCACACTTCAACATGCGGCAACCCACTCAAGTACGGTGGTGCAGTTGGTGTTAGTGTCAACACCGGTGACGGCGCCATCTCCGTCCGGCAAAGTGGGCAACTTGAGTGTGAATACAACCACATATCAATACAAGGAGCATGAAAAGAGTGCAAGCATTCAGGCAGCCGGCGCACATCTTCCCCCTCCTTTAACTCGCAAAGGCACACCGCACACGTGTGCTCGGCTTCACCAGGCTCTTTACCATACTTGTATGCCGGGATCAGCTGTATGAAAGATCGCTCCTGGCCACTCGGCGTTCCTTCTTCTTGTGGCAAATACTGGGGGCGGCGTGGCTGACTGAAGGCATCACGGTGCCTGCACCACCTCACAAGGATGCAGTGGTAGATCATGACCATGACGGCGGCCGAGAGAACCCCGATGAGGGCAACGGTGAAGGCGGAGCGAGGGACTCCTGAGCCATCTCTGTCCATGAGAGGAAGGAGGAGGGAGAGCAAAGGGCTGATTGAAACAACAAAGGGAATAAACAAATACGACGGCGTTGAGAGCAAGGGTGTAGCTTGGTCCTACTACGAATATTATACAAGTCGTGGGGTCCATTTTGTGAACAATACCTTTAGTTAGAGACAAACAAGGTTGACTAGTTTTGCAGGCGGGCCGGACCGTCACCAACCCACTGGGCGTTGGGTTGCAGTTTAGAGCTTAGACCATGATTTGTGGCAGATAACTAACTAAATGGGCTGTTCTAAAGCCTAACCCACTATCAACCCTTACTATAGACCGACATATTGTATGAAAATAAAAAGGACCAGGCCTGACTTGTAGTCCAAGCCAACTACCATCATACATAGGCAATCATTGAACTGCTTAAAGGTAGAGATTTTATGTACTCATAACTTTTTTGTTGTATTCTTATACATGTCTCAATTTACTTTTAAAGAGGGAATTCTGAACAATTATTCTCTTAAGAATGGACTGGTCATCCTTCCTATGAATCTTCCCTACCCTTTCCAAGAAATCACTAGGATAAGAAACAGGTCTTAAAGAATTGTGTAAGTGGTCACCACCATTCAATTTTGGATTGAAGGCTGAATGAAGGATCAAAACCAGCCTAACCAAAAGCTGACCTTTAATGTAATGGTCCGTAGATAGTTTGGACTCAAATGACTTTCAAATCTGGCTAGGTTCCTTCAAAATTTATGTTATCCAAAGCGGCTCGAACTAGGCTTCAGCAGGGAAGGCTTCAGGTCTCATCTTTTATAAAGTTGTAGTCTTAATTTGGTTCATACATCGCTGTAGGGTCTTCCATGTAGAGGATGGCGGTCCAACAAATAATCTAACCACAGCACTATTAACATTCCAAGTGTCAGCTAGATGGCCAAGTAAAATTATTTTCAACGCCAGAAGACAACGGTGCCAAATGGTTTCAGGTTATAACAAAGATGTCCCAATCCTCGGAGTATGATACCAACTACTATCTCTTCGAAAGGGCTACAATTGTACTGCTCAAATGGATTATAATCTGATGTGTATGTGTAGGATTTCAGGCATAGTTGCAAGCTGCTACCCTGTCAAGATGGACTATGTAAGAGGGAGATGAGTTCTGCAATAATAAAGCAAAACAACAAAACAGAGATGACAGGGCACATATACTGCTCCGAGCACGTAACAAACAACATCAATGTCAAGACGGAGAATTTCAAAAGATTGAACCTGGAAAACAGAGTACATACTAAATAATGACTAAACAAAAACGCAAACAGAAAATTTAAAAGCAGAAAACAAGGAAATGAAACATATCAGGCATCATGCTAAAGCACGACACTCCAAAATGCAAGCTCCTGAAAGGAGAAACAAAAGACCAGAGGAAAAAAAAAAATACCCCAAAATCATAATAATTCTCGGACTACTACTACTTAGTCAACCTCCTCAATCTTTGGTCCAGCACCACTGGCTCCCGGAGCAGGAGCAGGAGCAGGGCCATCCTCATCCATGTCGCCAGCCACATCGGGTCCCGCACCCTGATACATCTTGGCAATGATAGGGTTGCAGATGCCCTCAAGCTCCTTCATCTTGTCCTCAAATTCATCAGCCTCGGCCAACTGGTTACTGTCAAGCCATTGGATTGCTTGCTGAATGGCATCCTCAATCTTCTTCTTGTCTGCAGCATCCAACTTGGCACTAATCTTCTCATCCTTAATGGTGTTTCGCATGTTGTAGGCATAGTTCTCCAGGGTATTCTTTGACTCCACCTTCTTCTTGTGATCTTCGTCCTCGGACTTGTACTTTTCTGCTTCCTGCACCATCTTCTCAATCTCCTCTTTGCTCAACCTGCCCTTGTCATTAGTGATGGTGATCTTATTCTTCTGCCCAGTCGTCTTATCCTCAGCAGAGACATTTAAGATACCATTGGCGTCAATGTCGAAGCAGACAGTGATTTGGGGGACACCTCTTGGGGCAGGTGGGATACCTGAGAGCTCAAACTTGCCCAGCAAGTTGTTGTCTCTGGTTCTCGTCCTTTCGCCCTCATAGACCTGGATCAGGACACCAGGCTGGTTGTCTGAGTAGGTAGAAAACACCTGTTCCTTCTTGGTGGGGATGGTAGTGTTTCTTGGGATCAAGACAGTCATGACACCTCCTGCAGTCTCCAATCCAAGTGAAAGAGGAGTGACATCCAAGAGCAGCAAATCCTGCACCTTCTCATTCCCTTCACCGCTCAAGATAGCAGCTTGTACAGCAGCACCATATGCAACTGCCTCATCGGGGTTGATGCTCTTGCAGAGCTCCTTCCCATTGAAGAAGTCCTGGAGCAACTGCTGGACCTTGGGAATCCTGGTAGAACCCCCAACAAGAACAACATCATGGATGGAGCTTTTGTCCATCTTAGCATCCCTCAGGCACTTCTCTACAGGCTCCATGCACTTCCTGAACAGATCCATGTTCAGCTCTTCAAATCTGGCACGCGTTATGGTGGAGTAGAAATCAATACCCTCAAACAGAGAATCAATCTCAATTGTGGTTTGTGCCGTGGATGAGAGGGTCCTCTTCGCCCGCTCACATGCTGTCCTCAGCCGTCTGAGCGCCCTCGGATTTCCACTGATATCCTTTTTGTTCTTTCTCTTGAACTCCTGGACAAAGTGGTTCACCATCCGATTGTCAAAATCCTCTCCACCCAAATGTGTGTCTCCTGCTGTGGCCTTAACCTCAAAGATACCCTCCTCAATGGTAAGAAGGGAGACATCAAATGTACCACCGCCAAGGTCAAAAATAAGCACATTCTTCTCCCCGACACTGGTGGCCTTCTTGTCCAGCCCATAGGCAATGGCAGCAGCTGTGGGCTCATTGATGATACGCATCACATTCAAGCCAGCAATGACACCCGCATCCTTTGTTGCTTGGCGTTGAGAATCATTGAAGTAAGCAGGAACTGTAACAACAGCATTCTTCACTGTAGAGCCAAGATACGCCTCTGCAATTTCACGCATCTTGATGAGGACCATGGAGGAGATCTCTTCCGCAGCAAACTGCTTATCCTCGCCCTTGTACTGGACAATAATCATTGGCTTGTCACCGGGACCAGCAATGACCCGGAAAGGCCACAGCTTAACATCACTTTGCACAGATGCATCACTAAACCTCCTACCAATCAATCGTTTCGCATCTGCAATCAATGCCCCAAAACATCATTAGAGATGACCAATTTACTTAATGTTACCATGCATTATTGCAAAATTGAAGGATCATCTTTCAGACAATAGCACAGTTAAGTCTATAGCAATAAAGGATCCACAAGATCTGATTCTTCAACTAATTTTCAATCTCCTTGTAATTTGACAATCTATTGGAATGAGATCTAGAGACATACAAACCACCTGAATTCAATCTAGGTTACACACAAACAACACCTAAGATCAATTCAAAGAAAGACAAATCCAAAGAAACAAAAACAAAAGCCAAAGCCAAATCCAGAAGGTCAGTCGATTCAATCTCAAGTCAGAGATCTGAGACAGAGTCATCAAGTTACAACGCTAGTAAGATGAAAATCAAAATCCAGATCTAATTAATATTAATCGACAAGATCTATTGCAAACAAAGACTTAAATCGTCGAAGCAATTCATGGCATAACGTCTAACAGATCTATAAGGAAATCAAAAGAAAAGACAGATACATCGTCCAAGGAAGTCAAATACATAGCAGATGACAGATCTAATCCAGATCTAATCCACTATACAAAAATCAAGACACGGATCATCCACATCCACATCAAACATGGTGAGAACAAACAGAGAGTAAACCAGATCTGAGAAAACAAGAAATATCCAAGATGTAGAGCGATAAGAGACGAAAACTGACCAAAGACGGTGTTGATGGGGTTCATGGCGACCTGATTCTTGGCGGCATCTCCAATGAGGCGCTCGGAGTCGGTGAAGGCAACGTAGGAAGGGGTGGTGCGGTTGCCCTGGTCGTTCGCTATGATCTCGACGCGATCGTGCTGCCAGACGCCCACGCACGAGTACGTCGTGCCTAGATCGATCCCGATCGCAGGACCTTCGCCTTTCCCAGCCATCTAGAACGAGAGAGAAACACGAAAACGAAGGAAGAAAGAAGAAGAGAGATCTAAGAGAAACAGAGAAATGGCACTAGCTACTGTTTTTCTTCATTTGGTTGGGCGAGCAATGTATATTTATAGGGGGTTTTCCTCACGCGCTCCTTGTCCAGGACTTTCTAGAAGTTTCGGTTCGAAGTCGGCCGTTGGTTGCAATTAGATCAACGGTCGAGATTTGTTCCGACTTTAGTGGACGGTGGAGTTTCCTTTTCTCTTCTCCTTGTCTTTGTGGTTTACTTGGAGCCGCGAAAAAGACATGGAAAGAAGAGTTGTCGTGTCGACGAGGTTATTCTTGGGTTCAGCAGCCAAGGGTTTGGAATTTGAATTTTAAATAGATCGGGTTCGGGTCATCTCGGTAGTGTAACTGGACCCAACGTGGAAGTTGGGTTTGGGGCATACGATACTCTGCCTGGATTTAAATTAAAGACATGAACCAAGAGCAAGATCCAATTCAGGATTGTATACCACATGGCTCAGGTCAATTTACTATAAAGTGGGCCCGCCTCTGTTTAGAGCGAAATGGTTGGAATTCTAATCGGCTCTAGGATTAAGGTCTTGAATTGGGCTTAGGTCCTTGTGATAATGGGTTGAGAGATTGGGCTTAAGTGTGGCCCAATGACCACTTGGACATATGGGTCCCCCACTTATGAAGACCACTTTCCATTAGGACTCCTATTTGTAAGTCTCCTTGAGAGAGATATCCTTGGTGTCTAAAAAGTTGCTAAACTAGTTGTGTTTTTTTGCTAAGAGGAATTTGTATCCTAATTGAAGCAAGACTTGGTGGGAAGGAAGTTATTTATGATTACCTCCCTTCTCATTATATATATTAAAGCTACAAAAACCAGGGCCTTTGAGGAGTGTCATATCAGCACCACCTATTTTTCTTTTTTCCTGGAGCGCCACGTTAGTATCCCAATTCTCTCAACTTTCCACCCAACTTTCCATATTTTTCAATCTCTTTTCTTATCACATATCCTACAAATCTTTTTTAATCACATATCCATCACAATCAACATCTCCTCCCACGACGTCAACATCACCGTCTCCGAACTCTCTCAGATTGGATTCAAAGAAGAAGAACCGAGCAGATCTGAAGAAGAAGACCGTCTACAAACAGGGATGAAGAAGATCGTTGCGAACCAGCTCAATTGGATCGTGGTTAACATTACCGTCTGCGAACTCGATTGCAGTGGATCTGCGAACAAGCAGTTGCTAAGAACCCTCCATCGTTAGCGGCATCGACTCGATCTACAAACTCTGCTGGCTGGGGTTTCTGCGTGCAACCAAAATCGGATCTGAAGAAAAACTCTGCTGGCTGGGGTTTCTGCTCACCGGCAAAATCGGGTCTGAAGGGTTTTTGCTCACAGGCGAAATTGTATCTGAAGAAGAACTCTGCTGACTGGGGTTTCTGCTTGCGGGCAAATTGAATCTCAAGAAGTAGAGTCGTGGTCAACATCTCCTCCCACGACGCCAACATCAACGACACCTTACTCGCCAACATCATATCTGAAGAAGAAGAGTCGCCGCTCACAACAGATCTAAAGAAGAAGACCGACAGTCATCGCGGACGCCGCCGTCTGCGAACTCTCTCAGGTTGGATTCGAAGAAGAAGAACCGAGCAGATCTGAAGAAGAAGACCATCTGCGAACCCTGCTGGCCGGGGTTTCTGCCCGCCGGCAGTCATCGCGGCCTTCACTCGGACTCTGCGATCGAACAGGATCTGAAGAAGAAGATTCGCTAAGAACCCTTCATCGCCACCTGTGGTCCTCGCCGTCTCCACCTGCAGTCCTCGCCGTCGCCACCTGCGGTCCTTGCGGCATCGACTCGGACTTTGTAAACGGGAGGCTGGGGTTTTTACTGCGAACTCTTGTAACACTCCGACCCGATTTGATCCGGATTAGTGGGAAATTGCGTGTGATTTAAGCGTTAAGTGTGTTTTGATTTTGATTTCCTTTGGTTTTGAGTCTTGGAGAGATTGTTTGGGTTGAGTTGACTTGGTCTAGATAGTTCGAGCCCTTTTTCGTAATTTTGGCTTTTGATTGACCTTGTCAGTTTTGCGTCATTCTGACGTCAGCGCGTGTATTTCGTTGAGCTTGTCGTTTTCCGTAACTGTCTTGGATCCGAATGAGTTCGTTTGTTCTCGTTGGACCGTCATTTGACTCGAACTGACATTTGTGTAAACTGTTTGGACCTAAGTGCAATTTGGACTCAAATTAAGTTATAAAAAATCCCACCAACTCCCTGTCTCTCTCTCGATCGTCTCTCTCGCTCTCAGCTAGTCTCTCTCTCTCGACAGCTCTCTTTCTCTCCTTCTCCTTCTCTGTTCTACTGCTTGAGGGAGGAAGGAAGGAGCTTGTTCGCGTGTGTTTCCCGGTGGACTGAGCCAAGCAACGTGTGATTTTCGTCCGTGAGGCAAGTATAAGCTCAAGTTGCATGAACACTGATTGATATGGATTTGATTGTTGTGTTCTTGTTCTTCAGTGTGTTTCTTAGTGTTAGACAGCCCTATTGAACTCATTTCACTGTTATCTTGCTGTTTCCAGCCGTTTTGCACACTTTCTGTATGACTGTAACGATTTCAGGAAAATGACTCCGTGCACTCACAGCTAAGCCGTGAAATGTGCTACGGCTAAGCCGTAAAATGGCTTACGGCTAAGCCGAGACCCAACCGTAAACCAAACCGTAGAACAGTACAGACTGTTATCTGAAAATAACTGAGAGTTGGCAAATTGCCATTCTTCTACGGCCCAGCCTGATCTACGCCGTACATTGGCTTACGGCTAAGCCGTGGACCAGGATACGGCTGAGCCGTAGAGTAAAAATTCGGTTGAGCCGTAAATCCGGATGGATATTTGGGGAACCTCAGCTCAGCCGCAGTGTATATTACGGCTAAGCCGTAAGATGCCTCGGCTAAGCCGTAAGGTCACCTACGGCTACACCGTGAACCCTGAGAAGTGAATGAAAAGGATTAGGTTTAAGCAAAAGACCGTATATGACTTTCACATTAGAATGTAGCGAACCTGAATATGCCCAATGGAATGTCTGAATGACATGAATGATCTCAAGGGCTGTGAATCACTCATGACCGTTCTCCAGTTGTTTAGCACCTTCCCATGGGTGTTGGTTTAAGGGACTTCGGTGCACACCCCAGACACTGCAACACTAGACAATGGTGCATCGGATAACTTAAAACTACATCAACATGCACGGTTAGAAACACTGGATAATTAGTGTAGGATTGGCTTGTAATTGATCCTTGATTCGTATAAGTACTTGATTGTCTGATTTGTACAGCATATTGATTACGGTTATGCCCTCTTATGTGTTCTGCGCTGGACCTCTCGATTCTGTGGGGAATGCAGCAACCCCAGAGCGAAGCCCGGGCGGGACCATTCTATTATTGTGTCTTGTGTTTTATCGTTGCTCCATTGGAGTATTTGCATCAGTGCTTATTGTTATTGAGTTTATCAGTGCCTCTTTTATGGCTTAATTGCATTACGTATCAGTTTATTGTTCAGTATCAGCTTATTGCTCAGTATCAGTATATGTGATGCACTTCCTATTGTATAGCATGATATGTGAGCTCTGTATGTGGTATGTGATATGACATGATTGATTGATTGATTGAGGTGCATCATCCGATTTGATTGTGATTGGTATTGGCACTACTGAGCCTCAGCCTTAGGATACCCGACGGGGTTAACTTTGGTTTAGTTTATGTGTTTGCCTCTGCAGAGTGTTCTGTCCTGGGACTCCGGACCCCGGGAACTAGAGACCCATGCGTACCCTGGCCCGGTCGCTGGTGTTCTCATTCTGACTGCTCTCGTAAGGGAGAAAATGGCCAATGTAGTAGCCACTTTGAATGTTATCTGTTTATGATTCTTACAGCATGCTTATTCGTTTGCATATTTGCTTAGTATACGAACATGATTTCTGTAGATCTTGCATCATGACTTTTGCTCACTTTAGATGCAATTCGTGTTATCGTCTTGTTGCTTATACTTTGCTAAGTCGTTGTACTTATTCGTTGTCTTTGTGTGTTGCAGGCTCAGATCCCTCTCCCGATCCTGCGTCGGTCGACCCGACTTCAGGAGAGGCTCGCGAGGCCCCCTCCGGCCTAGAGGAGTGGACTTGATCCATCCTCCAGAGTACGGTTTGCATCATTTTGTTTCCCCATTCATTGAGTCCGAGTCTAATGAGGGGATTTCTCTGTATTTGTACCGTGGGCTTGAGTGATATCTGTATTTTGATTTTGATTGTTGTAAGCCCGTTATAAGGTCATACGTTCTTGTAAATTGTACTTGTTATCAGTTCATGATCTTTTGTAATCTCCTATGTCATTTTGGTATATTGTGGTATGCCTTGATACGTACAGCTTCCGCGTACAGTTGTTTGCACGTGTGAATGATCCCTTGTGTGTGTATGCTTGGACGGGGTCTAGGTGTACATGCACGGGAGTACGTGTGTCATTGGTTAGACTTTCTCTGACCCCCTGGTCCCTGGGCTCGGGTCGTGACATACGTATTGTATGGTATCAGAGCATTGTCTCTCAGAGCATTGTCTCTATCTTAGTGTGTAAGCATGTAGGCATATAGGACGTGGTGAGATTCCGTAGTCCAGTTTTAGACTGTTGTGTGTGGTCTCCTTGTCTTGCGAGTCTGTGTGCGTCCCCTAGTGTGATAGCAGATTGACTTTTGTGTTTTGCAGGCTATGGCATCGGGATCTGGAACACACGACAACAACAATCAGGGAGATAATGAGAGTGGATCAGCCGCTCCTCAGCCCCTTGTGAATTTTGACGAGCGCTTTTTGACTATGCTACAGGCGATCCATTCTTTACAGGCACAGGTCGTTTCGTTAGTAGATCGACAGAGCCAAGTGCCAGTTCAGCGACCTGTAGAGCAGCAAGTGGTTATCCAGCCTAAAGAGAGCGATCCGAATGCGTTGTACGATAAATTCAGGAAACGTGGAGCCACAGAATTCTATGGAAATGAAGATGCGCTGAAGGCTGATCAGTGGCTAGAGCATACCGGCGATCTTTTCTCCACCATTGTCTGTGATGACCGGCAGAAGGTTATGCTTACGGCCTCGATGTTCCGAGAAGTGGCAAGGACGTGGTGGAAGAGTGTTAGTGCAGCCTATCTGACTATGCCTAGTGAAGCAGTGTGGGAGACGTTCCAGAAACAGTTCAGAAGGAAGTTCATCCCTGCTCATGTCCGGCGTGTGAAGGAGGTTGAGTTTCTGGCCCTACAGCAGCAGCAGCTGACCGTTTCAGAGTACATTCACCGGTTTACCCAGTTGTCTCATTTTGCTGAGGATATGATTAATACCGAGGAGAAGAAGGTGAATCGTTTCATTACTGGTCTACATCCTAGATACGCGAATTTTGTGACTGCCTTCCAGAGACCAGCTACTTTTGATGATGCGGTCGACAGAGCACACGCTGCGGAAGCCAACCACCTAGCAGAGAGAGCTATGGACTTCAAGAGGAGTGCACCAGTGGGGTCCAAGGGACAGATGTAGAAGAAATGGAAAGGGAAACAAGGCACTTCGAGTTTCTCGGGGAGCAGATGCGAGTTTTGTGGATTTGGACATCCGACGGAAAGGTGTTGGAAGAAGTCTGGAGCGTGTTTGAGTTGTGGATCGATGGAGCACAAGATAGCTCAGTGCCCGAAAGCCAGGACCTTCCAGTCTTCTAGATCTATGGGGTCATCCAAGTCTCTGAGTTCAGCAGCTTCGAATAGCCCCCAGCCGTCTCGCCAGAACCAAAAGCCGCAACGTCAGACTGCTCGCGTGTATGCAGCTTCCCATGATCACGCAGAAGATGCGAAAGTGGTGGAAGGTAAAGTTCTCATTGCCCGAGCTGAAGCATATACACTATTTGATTCGGGATCTACGCGTTCGTATGTCGCCCCTCGTTTTGCGGAACAGTTACCGCAACCCCCTCAGCCGCTACCCTATGTGTTGGTGGTGTCCACTCCTGTGGGCAAGAGAGTAGAGTGTAGTGTATACTACCCTCAGTGCGACGTGGTGATTGAAGGTCGCCAGCTGCCAGTTGATTTGATCTTGTTGTCCATGTTGGATTTCGATGTGATCCTTGGAATGGACTGGCTAGCGCGGTATCGTGCCTGTGTTAACTGTTACAACAGGACGATTTACTTCGATTTTGAGAAGGGGTTTCGTTTCGAGGGCAATCAGGAGAGATGCCCGAGGCGTGTCATCTCCGCATGCAAGGCGGATCGTTTGATACGCAGAGGTTGTGCAGGATTTCTTGCCTTCGTCTCGGAGAAGAAGGAGGTGAAGCAGTTGGGCGAGATTCCGATAGTACGTGAGTTCCCGGATGTATTTCCGGAGGAAGTACCCGAGTTACCCCCTGTCCGAGATGTAGAGTTTGCGATCGATCTAGTGCCCGGAACAGCACCCATTAGTTTAGCTCCTTATCGTATGGCCCCTGCTGAGTTGCTCGAATTGAAGACGCAATTGCAAGATCTTTTGGAGAAGGGTTTCGTACGGCCGAGTGTGTCACCGTGGGGAGCGCCAGTGCTGTTTGTGAAGAAGAAGGACGGTACATTACGGATGTGCATCGATTACCGGCGATTGAACAAAGTCACGATCAAGAATAAATACCCATTGCCGCGTATTGACGAGTTGTTTGACCAACTTCAAGGTGCTGCCTATTTTTCCAAGATTGATTTGAGATCGGGGTATCATCAACTTCGGGTGAAGGAAGAAGATATTGCGAAGACTGCTTTCAGGACACGGTATGGACATTTTGAGTTTCTCGTGATGCCATTTGGATTAACCAATGCACCTGCTGCCTTTATGGCCTTGATGAACAGGATCTTCGCTCCTTTCTTGGATCGATTCGTGGTGGTCTTTATTGATGATATCCTGGTATATTCGAAGACCCCAGAGGAGCATGAGGAACATCTACGTCGAGCCTTGCAGTTGTTGAAAGAGCATCGCTTATATGCTAAATTGTCGAAGTGTGATTTTTGGCTCGAGCAGGTAGCTTTTCTTGGTCATACCATTTCACGAGATGGGTTGGCAGTGGATCAGATGAAAGTTGAGGCAGTGATGAGTTGGCCTAGCCCAAAAACAGTGACGGAGATACGGAGTTTTCTTGGATTGGCTGGTTATTATCGTCGATTTATTCAAGATTTTGCCAAGATTTCTGCCCCGTTGACCCGATTGACCAGGAAGAATGTTCCTTTTCTTTGGACGGACGAGTGTGAACGCCATTTCCAGATGTTGAAGGAGAAGCTTACTTCGGCTCCAGTCTTGACGTTACCGGATGGGCATGAAGGATTTATGATCTACTCTGATGCTTCTCGAGTCGGTTTGGGATGTGTTTTGATGCAACATGGCAAAGTGATTGCCTATGGCTCGAGGCAACTTCGGGAGCATGAGAAGAACTATGCCACGCATGATTTAGAGTTGGCAGCCATCGTTTTTGCATTGAAGATGTGGAGACATTATTTGTACGGCGTGACATTTGAAGTGCATTCAGATCATCATAGTCTACAGTACCTCTTCACGCAGTCTGAGTTGAATATGAGGCAACGAAGGTGGCTTGAGTTGATCAAGGATTTTGACTTCCCCATTAAGTACCATCCAGGGAAAGGCAATGCTGTTGCAGATGCTTTGAGTAGGAAGTCGGAGATTCTTCAGGCCTTGGATAGCCTTTATTTTGTGAGGCATGCTCAGCCAGTGGAACTGCAATTGGTGGAGAATTGTTTGACACTTGCCAGTACAGTGAGCTTTCAGCCTGACATCATTCAGCGTATTAAAGACCAGCAGTTTGAAGATGCGATGTTGAAGCGAATTCGGGATAGCATTGCAGATCGACCAGACTTCTGCTTGGAGGGTGATGTTTTGTATTTCAGGAGCAGGCTATGTGTGCCAGCAGTAGATGCTTTAAAGGAGAGTTTGATGACCGAAGCACACCATGCGCGTTATGCTATGCACCCTGGAAGCACGAAGATGTACCGAACTCTCAAGGACAGATTCTGGTGGAATAATATGAAGAGAGAAATTACTGGGTTTGTTGCCAGATGTTTGACTTGCCAAAAGGTGAAAGCTGATCATCAGAGACCGCCAGGTTCCTTACATCCATTGCACGTTCCCCAGTGGAAATGGGAGCACATTTCGATGGACTTTGTTTCGGGTCTACCCCTGACGAGCAAGAAGAATAGTGCCATTTGGGTGATCGTGGACAGATTGACGAAGACAGCCCATTTTCTTCCATTCAAGAAAGGCATGACATTTTCCGAGATGGCGAAGAAGTTCGTTGATGAGATCGTTAGACTACATGGTACGCCTGTATCGATTGTGTCGGATCGAGATAGCCGCTTTGTTTCTTCATTTTGGAGAGCATTTCAGGAAGCCATGGGAACGAAGTTGAGCTTTAGTACGGCGTATCACCCGCAGACTGATGGACAGTCAGAACGAACTATTCAGACGCTCGAGGACATGTTACGGGCCAGTGTACTGAATTTTGAGAAAGAATGGGATCTGCATCTCTCGTTGTGCGAGTTTGCGTATAATAATAGCTTCCACGAGAGTATCGGTATGGCACCCTATGAAGCTCTGTATGGACGGAAATGTAGAAGTCCTGTTTGCTGGGAAGAAGTTGGAACAAGGAGTTTCCACGGACCGACGATCATTGCTGAGACTACAGAGAAAGTGCAGAAAGTCATTGGCAACCTAACGCGTCATATGTTGAGCGTCCGCTCCGTATTGTTGGGACTAGAGAACAGCTTTTGCGTACGAGGACTATTCGATGGGTTAAGGTACTCTGGGAGCATCATGGACCTGATGAAGCCACGTGGGAATTAGAAGATCAGATGGCGCGTCAGTATCCTTACCTTTTTGCTCAGATACGCGTTCATTCCGAGGACGGAATGATGTCTAAGTGGGGGAGGATGTAACACTCCGACCCGATTTGATCCGGATTAGTGGGAAATTGCGTGTGATTTGAGCGTTAAGTGTGTTTTGATTTTGATTTCCTTTGGTTTTGAGTCTTGGAGAGATTGTTTGGGTTGAGTTGACTTGGTTTAGATAGTTCGAGCCCTTTTTCGTAATTTTGGCTTTTGATTGACCTTGTCAGTTTTGCGTCATTCTAACGTCAGCGCGTGTATTTCGTTGAGCTTGTCGTTTTCCGTAACTGTCTTGGATCCGAATGAGTTCGTTTGTTCTCGTTGGACCGTCATTTGACTCGAACTGACATTTGTGTAAACTGTTTGGACCTAAGTGCAATTTGGACTCAAATTAAGTTATAAAAAATCCCACCAACTCCCTGTCTCTCTATCGATCGTCTCTCTCGCTCTCAGCTAGTCTCTCTCTCTCGACAGCTCTCTTTCTCTCCTTCTCCTTCTCTGTTCTACTGCTTGAGGGAGGAAGGAAGGAGCTTGTTCGCGTGTGTTTCCCGGTGGACTGAGCCAAGCAACGTGTGATTTTCGTCCGTGAGGCAAGTATAAGCTCAAGTTGCATGAACACTGATTGATATGGATTTGATTGTTGTGTTCTTGTTCTTCAGTGTGTTTCTTAGTGTTAGACAGCCCTATTGAACTCATTTCACTGTTATCTTGCTGTTTCCAGCTGTTTTGCACACTTTCTGTATGACTGTAACGATTTCAGGAAAATGACTCCGTGCACTCACGGCTAAGCCGTGAAATGTGCTACGGCTAAGCCGTAAAATGGCTTACGGCTAAGCCGAGACCCAACCGTAAACCAAACCGTAGAACAGTACAGACTGTTATCTGAAAATAACTGAGAGTTGGCAAATTGCCATTCTTCTACGGCCCAGCCTGATCTACGCCGTACATTGGCTTACGGCTAAGCCGTGGACCAGGATACGGCTGAGCCGTAGAGTAAAAATTCGGTTGAGCCGTAAATCCGGATGGATATTTGGGGAACCTCAGCTCAGCCGCAGTGTATATTACGGCTAAGCCGTAAGATGCCTCGGCTAAGCCGTAAGGTCACCTACGGCTACACCGTGAACCCTGAGAAGTGAATGAAAAGGATTAGGTTTAAGCAAAAGACCGTATATGACTTTCACATTAGAATGTAGCGAACCTGAATATGCCCAATGGAATGTCTGAATGACATGAATGATCTCAAGGGCTGTGAATCACTCATGACCGTTCTCCAGTTGTTTAGCACCTTCCCATGGGTGTTGGTTTAAGGGACTTCGGTGCACACCCCAGACACTGCAACACTAGACAATGGTGCATCGGATAACTTAAAACTACATCAACATGCACGGTTAGAAACACTGGATAATTAGTGTAGGATTGGCTTGTAATTGATCCTTGATTCGTATAAGTACTTGATTGTCTGATTTGTACAGCATATTGATTACGGTTATGCCCTCTTATGTGTTCTGCGCTGGACCTCTCGATTCTGTGGGGAATGCAGCAACCCCAGAGCGAAGCCCGGGCGGGACCATTCTATTATTGTGTCTTGTGTTTTATCGTTGCTCCATTGGAGTATTTGCATCAGTGCTTATTGTTATTGAGTTTATCAGTGCCTCTTTTATGGCTTAATTGCATTACGTATCAGTTTATTGTTCAGTATCAGCTTATTGCTCAGTATCAGTATATGTGATGCACTTCCTATTGTATAGCATGATATGTGAGCTCTGTATGTGGTATGTGATATGACATGATTGATTGATTGATTGAGGTGCATCATCCGATTTGATTGTGATTGGTATTGGCACTACTGAGCCTCAGCCTTAGGATACCCGACGGGGTTAACTTTGGTTTAGTTTATGTGTTTGCCTCTGCAGAGTGTTCTGTCCTGGGACTCCGGACCCCGGGAACTAGAGACCCATGCGTACCCTGGCCCGGTCGCTGGTGTTCTCATTCTGACTGCTCTCGTAAGGGAGAAAATGGCCAATGTAGTAGCCACTTTGAATGTTATCTGTTTATGATTCTTACAGCATGCTTATTCGTTTGCATATTTGCTTAGTATACGAACATGATTTCTGTAGATCTTGCATCATGACTTTTGCTCACTTTAGATGCAATTCGTGTTATCGTCTTGTTGCTTATACTTTGCTAAGTCGTTGTACTTATTCGTTGTCTTTGTGTGTTGCAGGCTCAGATCCCTCTCCCGATCCTGCGTCGGTCGACCCGACTTCAGGAGAGGCTCGCGAGGCCCCCTCCGGCCTAGAGGAGTGGACTTGATCCATCCTCCAGAGTACGGTTTGCATCATTTTGTTTCCCCATTCATTGAGTCCGAGTCTAATGAGGGGATTTCTCTGTATTTGTACCGTGGGCTTGAGTGATATCTGTATTTTGATTTTAATTGTTGTAAGCCCGTTATAAGGTCATACGTTCTTGTAAATTGTACTTGTTATCAGTTCATGATCTTTTGTAATCTCCTATGTCATTTTGGTATATTGTGGTATGCCTTGATACGTACAGCTTCCGCGTACAGTTGTTTGCACGTGTGAATGATCCCTTGTGTGTGTATGCTTGGACGGGGTCTAAGTGTACATGCACGGGAGTACGTGTGTCATTGGTTAGACTTTCTCTGACCCCCGGTCCCTGGGCTCGGGTCGTGACAACTCTCAAACCATATTCGAAGTGGAAGAAGAGAGTAGGACATGTTCCTGTGTGAAGTATTAAGGCTTAATTGGTTTTGATTAATCTGTAGTAGTATATGTTCTCGTTAGAAGTTCAATTGATTAAACACATGCTGCCTTTTAGGTGTTTGTTGGAATTCCTATTAGTTAAGTGTTGGACGTACCATATTGAGCACGGGTAGTTTGATCCTATGGCCATCAAATTTGATGGAGATTTCTGATATGTAGTCATATTAATGCTTAATTGGTTTTGATTAATTTGGAATACTACATGTTCCCGTGTGAAGTTCAATTGATTAAACACATGCTGCCTTTTAGGTGTTCGTTGGAATTCCTATTAGTTAAGTGTTGGACGTACCATATTGAGCACGGGTTGTTTGATTTGATTTGTTGTTTGTTTTTTCAATTGAGAGTGGTTAGTTGCTATTCAATTTATGCTTTCGCTACATTGTGAATATTTTCTTTATGTCATGTTTATCTGAAGCTTATTTATATGACGCATGTTTTTGTTGAAAAGAAAAAAAAACATTTGTTGAGGGTTATTATAAAGGATATCCCTTTTTTTTTACTTTAATTGTTTTAATTGCATATAATGTTTCTTTTGAGCGTTAGCATGTGAAGGAAAAAACAATGTTGGAACAGTAGCGTATGGTTGTAGATAAAGATTAAAGACTATTATCTTGCATGTTTATTATCTTTTAGATCAATTGAATTTTTCTTCTTTCACTTTCCATTTAAAACTAAATTTACAATATGTTCTCTAATGTTTTCTTCTTCTATTTTAGATTTACATGATCAATTATTCTATCATGGATGTTACATTTACATTGTGAGAGTTATTTATTTTTTAAAAAATATTTTCTATTAGTGTAGGTCCGAGTTTGTGTATTTTTTTAGGCCCAGGCTTAGTACGGGCCTTTGTTGCTAGTTATAAAATCTTATTACGGGCCTTTGTTGCTAGTTATAAAATCTTATTTCAATTAGAATTTAGATTCCTCTCAATATAAGAACACCATTAGATTAGCAACTTTACTAATACATCAAAGATATCTCCCTTAAGAAGACTTACCAACATAGGAATCCTAATTGATAATGGTCTTCATAACTAAGGGACCTACATGGGCATGTGGTTTTTGGGCGTATGGCCCAATATTCTAATATACAAAAAAGATGTTAGTTGTTAGACAGTCTTGATTGTGGTGCTGCTGCCGTCAAATTGAAGCACGACCGTCAAATCCAATGGCCTGAACAGGTTGAATAGGCTGTTGGTTTAGAGTGAATATAGCTCAATCACATATGAGTGGGACCACCTACAGTGGGGTGTTTTCACTATCGTACAAGAAACCTTGGCACAGATAATATGGAGTTATCTATAAAAAAAAAGAAAAGATAATATGCAGTTCTAAAAACAACTTACTTCTTTCAACTGTTTTCTAAGTCATCATCAATACTTCAGGGATGGCTTGTTTATTTCTTTGCATATGTAAGTTTTTATCGAATCATATGAGTAAGTTATATTTTGTCCCACACGTTACCTTTCATGTGTGAGTTCGTGTCTGTGTCCTTATATATACAAGTCCTTGTTACCTTACATTGTGAGTAGGGTCCGCGTTCTCACATGTGCAAGTTCCCATTACTTTACATGTGTGAATTGTACCTATATCCTCATGTAAGAGTCAGTCACCATTACCTTGTATGTGTAAGTTAATGTTTCTATTTGAGGTGGCATTTGTATCCAGGTCCCAACTACTCAGCTAGGTTAAAAAATAAAAATTAAAATTAAAAATAAAAAATTAAGCTTTAATTTACAAAGGAGGGTTGCAAATAGGTCGGTTCCGGTTCGGATCCAAGGTGGACCAGGAACCGAAACTGTGTATGGGCAAGTCAGGTCTGTGTAGATATTGCTTTTGGAAAAAAAAAACTACTTTTTTTGGCGCTTTTCAAAAAAATTGGGTAATATGTAAGGTCTCAAGTTCGTAGGCCAAAACCAAGGTGAAACTAGACGCGAAACTATTTTGGTCATGGGTCCAAAAATAGGATCTATATTCAGACTCGTTTACTTTTCGAGACCTAAATAAAGATCCAAATCCAATTATATACGAGTCAAAACCTATATGGATAATAGGAGAATCCGGACTTATTTACAACCCTACTACAAAGACTTGGATCGGCAACAATGTCAAGGTTTTAAAATTAATTTCGTTAGTGCCTTGGGGTTGTTTTTCTTTTCTTTTAAAATGGAGTGTGAAGATGGAATTAACATATGTAACCTTCACATATACACATGTGAAATGTATTATTATGTTGTTTTTTAAAGTACAAATTTCACATGTGTAAATGTTGAACGGAAGATTCCATGTGTAAAACTTTTATAAAGATTTTGTAAATCTCAAAATAGATGAAGATTGCGCAATTCTCTTTATCCTTTTTGTTTTAGATAAAAAAAGGGTAAATAATATAGCCCCCTATATTGGGGCCGGATGCAAAGTGCCCTTTGAACTTTAAAATTTTGCACTAAACCTATCTTAACTTCAAAGTAAAGTGCAAACACAAATAGATGTTATGGAAAAAGCGCAATTAGTTCTATATTGAGTTATATAATGGACCACCTACCTCTTCATCTTCATACCTTGAGAACATACCTTTCAATCCCAATTTTCTTGATTTCATGGAAATCCAACATCCCACCAATTCGTTTTTGATGATTCCCGCGTCAACAATCGGCATTGTCAGCTTTTCTTTGATGGTTCATAACTTAGAACCAGAAATAGTAGCAATAACTTAAGCAGATTGGATGGGAAAACCTTGGATTCAGCTCTGATGCTCAAATCCTTCTCATCAAATGGAACAATCCTTGGTAGCATCTTGCAGGGGAGGAACTTTACCTTCTGGGTATCTTATTTTCTAGAATTTCTAGGCCTTCTTTGTTTTGGATCAAATAATTCTCAAGGAGGGTGACCTTTCCCTCTCCTCAAAGAAATATCTTGGATTGCATCTTAGAATGAGAATGTTTAGAGGGTATGTTCTTACCTAAAAAATACTTGATTTCAAAAGTGTTCTATCAAATCATATGCCTTTGCTCAGATTGAAACTGGATGATCTTTGAAGAAGAAAATGACCTAGATGTGATCTCTTTGAAATAGTAAACAACCAAAATGATTATGAGCTGCTACATTAACAGAGACTAATCAAAATCTAGAGCTTTCCCACAAGATCTTCAAATAAAAAACGACACCCAGATTGGAATTCCTTCAATGCTGCTGAACCCCATCAAAATCTATCCTTTTTAGCACCAAAATCTTCAAATAAAAGGACCCAAAAACAGGAGCTTCTTGAATGTCGGTGCTTCTACAACTAAAATAAACAAAATGATGGCCCGGGTGAAGAGAGAGAGAGAGAGAGAGAGAGAGAGAGAAGAGAATGGGATGGAGAGGGAGAGAAGAAGAGGAAGAGGGAGGACGAGGGAGGGGAGGAAGGGGGAAGGGTAGCAGGGAGATTGCC
The DNA here is from genome assembly GCA_037013555.1 of Sextonia rubra. Classification (NCBI taxonomy): domain Eukaryota; kingdom Viridiplantae; phylum Streptophyta; class Magnoliopsida; order Laurales; family Lauraceae; genus Sextonia; species Sextonia rubra. Next base: position 134,291,877 of record JASUAD010000001.1, read on the forward strand.
CGATCTCCCTGCAGCAAGCTGACTAGGAGCAGTCGTCAGACGGCAGTAGAGCAGTTGCCGGGTGGAGAGAGAGAGAGAGAGAGAGAGAGAGAGAGAGAGAGAGAGAGAGAGAGAGAGAGAGGAAGAGGGAGGGGAGGAAGGGGTGAGGGTATTTTGGGGAAAATTTAATTTTTTTAATGAGTGCGTAAACTAAGATTATGAGTGTGTAAACTAAAAAAGTATGTGCGTTTAAAAGGAAGCTTCCGTCAAAATAAACGGATTTCGTTATTTTTCCACTTTAGTTTTAAGTTAAGAGTAGTTTAGTACAAAGTTTTAAAGTTCCAGGGGACACTTTGCATACGACCCTAAGTATAGGGGAGTTCTATTTACCCTAATAATGCCCTGAGTATATGGGAGCTATATGCTATTTTTTCAAAAAAATTCATAAAAAATTAATATAAAATTGAGTTGCACAAGCCAACCCAAACCAAACTGGTTTAAATATAGGTTTCAGATTTCTCCAACCCAAGATCAACCCATTTATATTATGGGCTGTGTTTAGTAGGTCACGTTGGGTTAGATGTGGTTCTGATAAACTGGTCATGTTAGATTTTGCGACCATATGCATCTCTCTCTTTCTGGAGGCCATTGATCACTTGATCTCATGAGACTAGTTTTCCAGATACAGGTGTTCATGGACCAGGCTACGCTGATCTGTGCTGAAGCAAATTTTGGTCAACTCAACTTTAGAGACATAGGATCAAGCCTGGGCCAGGCTGAAAAAATTCAAGCCCAAGCACATCCATTTAGTCAATTGGTCCTGCCTGAACCGGGCCTTCTACCAATTTTTTGAATAAAATAGTACACTAAATCACAAGCATTCATTACTTGGGCCGAGATTTGGGCTTTTTATGATTAATTCAACCAGGCCCATACTAGTGAGCCAAGTTTCTACACCCAAGCCCCACCCAAATTGGGTTGGACGTAGATTGGGCTCAGGCTGGCCCAGCCCATGAGAACCCCCTACAGATGCAAGATGCTACCTCCCATTTGGTGGCAGCTACTCCAAGCGCTAGCGCCAATCACTCCATGGGAACCTTGTAAAGATGGGGAATTGCCTCATTTGTGTCTTCTCGGATTCCTAGATCTCTTTGCATCTTGTTTTCATTGGTGTCGAAGAAAGAACTTGAAGAAACTAGAAGGAGAACCTCTTACAATTCACTTATAAAGTGAAGTTTCAAATTAAGACAAAAAAAATATAATAGGGTATAATTATAATATGATGACTTTTAATCTTTTGTGGCTTTGTAAGTAATCTTTTTGTCTTTTTTGGTAAAAACTAGATGCATTTTTGTTATATAGTGGCTTGAAATATTTGTTACTTATTGACTTAAAAAAAAGAAGTTTTTTTGAGTTTTTATACTTTTGATTGGGCCACTCATCTTTTTTTGCCTCTTAAGTGGAGACTTCACTTTACATCACTTTATAATTAAATTACCTAAATAACCCTACAAAAAATCTAATAAAAAAAAGTAATCAACATCAACACACACAGACTCAAATCACAGCTTCTAGATCCTTGAGAAAGAGATCAGTTTTAAGAGTACACTATTGTTCAGATTGTGACTAAAGGTGCATTGTAGGTCATTTCTAAGCCTTGCAAGAGCTTAGAACTATATCCATTTTACTTAGAAGTAGGTTTAACATAAATTTCTAGGAGTTCGAATTTTCTAAGATTTGGAATCAAAATACTCTCATCATTACATCAATATAATCTTACACCTACAACTGGAGACACATTAAAATTTCATTAAAATTTTGCTAGCATTGGGTTTATGTCTTGTTTTCCGGTTTGACTGAATTGATTCATTGGGTTGACCAGTGATTAGGTTCAAGGTCAAAAGTATTTTGATAATTGTAATTTATTTTAAAGTTTGTGTCAAAGAGGTGAGAGCTCTCTCTCCTATGATTTTCGAAGATTGCCCAACCACATATTCTTTTTTATGGTGTTTGAGAATTATCCAACTATATATTGGAAATGAGTTATAATAGCAAAATTGAGACCTATAAATTGAAAATGAGTACGCTAAGTATTAGAGGGTTGAAAATTCTTGTAAGGAGTGGCCCAGTTCCTTCATAGTGAGCATAACGCTCATAGTCTGTGGATGTAACCTATACCGTGAATCACGTAAAGATCTTTGTGCTTTTTCATCTTCAATTTGTGTGGGGCTTATGCTTCTGTTTGATCTATATTCCATCTAACAGTATTAAAGCCAGAACAACTAAACTGTTGGACAAAAGAGACTCATGTTGTTTTCTATCAACTAGATCAATTTGTTTAGTCATCAGTCAAGATTGTTTAAATAATTGCAAAGGTATACGTCTTATAATCCATTTTAATTAAAGCCCAAATGCTTCCGTTTCAAAGAAAGCGACACAAACTTGCGCTCAAAGTAGTTCAACATATTCTTTCAGGAAAAATCAACGGTGGGACCATCACGGTTCATAGCAAGAAATTAATAACGAAGCTTTCCTAATGTTTAATGTGAGTTTGCATCTTTTTCTATGAAGCTAATAAAAACCTTGACATGTTGGTGGCAATTGATAAGACCGGTAGAACTACTGAAAGCACTCCCTGTTAACAACCACCACAAGGTTGCGGATTTGAGTTCTATTTCCTTTATAGTGAGCAATTCCAAACTTGATACCCTCAACCCCTCCCTCAAAAAGTTCCATTACCTTTATAGTCAGCAATTCCTAACTTGATACTGTGACCCAACATGAAACCAATCCAGTAATTTAGCATTTGGGTTGACATATCCAACCCAGTTAACAGGCCAGGTGGGTTCAAGGGTGAAGGACATATCTGAACTGGCTACCTGTTCAGAAATGAATCTATGCCACAAGACGTGTGGATTGGATGATTTTTTTTTAAGAAAAATTTTGAAAAAAGGGACAAAACTTTTGACTAATTTTCATAAAAGCACATAAAAATTTGAATATTTTAAAAAAGTATAAAAATTTTCCAATATTCTTTCAACCAAGTACTCTTCATAAAAGGTTTCCATGTTCTTTCAACCAAACCTCATACCGGCTGCTACAACTGCATCTAAGCAAGGTCTGAAATTGAAGTGCTCACATAAGTTGTGCTAAGCACTATGCTTAGTGTATCATAACCCTCCTAACAAACTTATGCAAAAAAGATTTAAAAAAACTCTTTATATCATACCTTTCTCGGCATTTTGCTAAAATCAAGTGCAGTGTATGTTCTTATGAGCTCTCAACAAATTAGGGGGGATTCTCAGAAAGAAGACAAACCACAAGTTTTTTTTTTTTTTTTAAAATACCCATTGAAATTTACATTGACCATCAATTTCATATCTCAAGCAATTAGTCAGCAGAGGAAATTTCCTCGAAGCTTAATAATAATTTGCATGATTCTAGGAAGAATACAGGAGGCAATCAAGTTCTCACAAAAATCAACACAAAAACCATTTCTTTCGTAGGAAACAATAAATCAATGCGAAGGTTGACTTGACTACTCCCTCCTGTCCAATGTGGTAATCACTTCTTTTTTTTATTTTTTCTGGCTTACTTGGTTCAGTGGCCACGTGGGAGTAAGTAAAGACACCCACGATTGGGCTATCTTATCCACCAAGACAAGCGGCAAGTCACATTAGAAAAACTTAATTGCTTCAAAGTAGTTCAGCAGTTCCTCTCAGAAAAATATCGTATCACCTCCACACAATTTCCTTGATGCTTAATGTGACTTTGTCATCATTCTAGGAAGAACATAGAAACCTTAAGTTGGTGGCAATTGACTAGGTCATTAAAAAAAAAAAAAAGCTACTGAAAGGCACACGATAAAAAAATGTGTGTGTAAGACTAGGTGGCAATTCCTAACTTGATTTGGTGATCCGACATGAACCCAGCCCAGTAACTTAGGATTTAGGTCGACATATCTAACCCAGTTAATAGACCAGTTGGGTTCAAGGGTGCTTGTCATTCAGTCCTTTAACTTGGATCGACTTGACTCATTGCACCTTAACAGCATAATTGACCTGAGCATGATTCACCAAATAAAGGTTCGGATTGACTCCTCTTTCTTCTTGGTTTGGTGTTTCTAATCCTATTAGAATAGATGTTCTTAGAAAAAATTTTCAATTCTAATTTGTAGTTATTTTACAAGAAAAAATTTATAAAATGTGTTCGAGTTGACTTGAGTTGTTAATAACCAAAATCATTAAAAGGTCGACCTCAAAAGTGAACAACAAAACAACATATATCAAAGGGTCTTGATAAGCCCACTCAGGTGGATACAATGTTAATAACTAGAATCACAAAAAACTTGAGTTGTTAGTAAAGGGCCTAACAATATATATCAAGCCCCCACCCAATTTGAATTAGAGACCGTTCGAACTCAAACCCAATAAACAGACGAAACGGACTAGACAGATAAATGGAGGGCTCCAATACCAAGTTAAAAACCCGTAACACCAAAAGCTCAAGCTCATATTGAATGACACAGCAATATATATCAAAGGGTCCTGATAACTCCCATATGTGGATAAAAATACGCCAAATGACCAATATGGATAGAAACAAGGATTAAAAAATTGGGCGAAACGATAAATTGAAGTGTATCGGTCTCGATATCAGTCTTGACAAATATTGCTAAAATATCGCAATATATCGACCGATATTTTAAAATATCAATTGAAACGATATATCGCCGATATTTTGAAAATATCAGCTGATATTATATGAAAAGCCCCAAATCCTAAATTTTCCCATCTTTCTCCCTCTCTACTCATCCTCTCTTATCCAAAGACGCCCAACTTGCTGCTCCTCCTCCATTAACTTCCAAAAGCATCACAAAATCAAATTTTTGGGTGGATTTGGTGTATAAAAGTAAAGAAAATACATTTACAAGGTAAGTATATTAAATTTCTTTTATTTTTTTAAATATTTTTTTAGTAAGAGCTTAGAAGTGATCCATGATGATGATTCCACTTATTTTATGTTATGGATTTACATATTGTGATTTATGAGTGTGCATCTATTATTTGGCTTTTTAAAATTTTAGGATTTTAACTTTTGTTAAGATTTAGAGTCTTTTAATGTTAATTATTATTTTTAATTTTATTAGTATGCAAAAATATGATTTTATGAAGCAAGTTTGATAGATTTAGTAGTAGAAGACATAGATCTACAAGATGTGGATATTTTATGTTTATTTATTTTTGGATTTTTGAATATTGTAATATTAAAATAAGATTTTTTGAGGATTTAATCACAATTTTGTTATTTTATTGTATACTTCATGTATGATATGAATATGATAAGTTTTTATTTTTTTCAAAATATTATGTAAATAGTTTTATATTTTTAAATGTTATTTTCTTGTATGAAATAATATTTTAATATTTAAAACGAATATTTTGAGGATTTCACTATAATTTTTTTAAGTAAGAATAATCTTTGTATACTTCATGTAGGATTACTTTTTTTTATTGTTCTTTAATATAATTAGTGTTATATTTTTTAATTTATTTTTGGATTTTCTATTAGTTTTATATTAAACTATTATATATTTAGATTTTCACTATAAATATGATTTCATAATTTTATATAATCATTGTATACTCACATATGCTAATTTTTTATGGGGATCTCATCATTTATGTGATTATGTAACATACTAACATGTCAATATTTTTTATATTTTTGAATTTATTTTTGGATTGTTAAAACATAAAATTAGAAAAATTAAATAATTAATGTATATTTAAAATGTACCCTTTTGAGATTCCAAATGCTTTATATGAATATATTAATTTCTTTGTTTCTATTATATTTTGGATCTTAGTTCAAATGTTATAAATTGTGCCAATGTGTTTTTTTGTTTTGAAGAAACAAGATTAAAATAGTGCGTGACATTGATCCAGCATGGAACCATTGTGAAGAAGCTGGAAGTAAACATAAGATTAAATGTAATTATTGCAAAAAAATCATAAATAAAAGGATAACTAGATTGAAGCAACACTTGGCTTATAGGCAACGCTAAGTGGCAAAGTGTCCTCAAGTGCCACCTAATATGAAAAAAGAAATGCAAGAGTTATTGGATACAAGAAAACATAAAAAGGTTGTCAGAGAAAAAAGAAAAGAGGAGGAATTTGCAGCATGCAGGGAAGAAGTTTTTGGGTCTAGAGAGAGATATTATTTCCTCCGACGACGATGAGGATCCAAATTTAAGGAAGGCTATAATAGAAAGTTTGAGGTCACTTCATGAGGAAGATGAGAAAAAAGGATACAATATGAGACAGCTATGAGATGTGGCCAATATGATGAGGGCAGCTCATCCGGATCTAGGGGAGGGAGTTTGTGTCGAGCATTTAGTCAAAGACAACCTCGCCCAATACATATTGAGGACGATGATGAACTTCCACCACACCTTGTAGGCCAGGTGTGGTGGGTCCAACGGACCTATTTGCATATAGAAAACCAACAGCCAAGCAATCTAGCATTGTAAAAGCACTGAAAGGAAAATTTAATAAAACAAGAGATAATTTGATAAGAGCTACTGGAAAGTTCTTTTTAGATGCAGCTATTCTACTACATAAGGCAAACTCTCTTTATTTTACCACTATGTTATATGCAACAGCGGAACATGGTCCCGGTATAAAGGTACCTACCCCATATGAGATTGGTCATTTCTTTGTTAAAAAAGAATATGAGGAGTTACAGCTTTAGGTGGAGATTTTTAGGAGGATTTGGAGAAAAAGGGGCTACACACTAATGTGTTGCCCTTTGGGAACAGTTTTTATCAAATCAGTTGATGCAACTAATTATGCTCAAGATGCTAGATACATCAATAAGTTCTTTAATGAAGTGATTAATGATATTGAGATAGATTGTATAGTTCAAGTTATCATTGATAATGGTGCAAATATGAAGAAAGCATAAATGATGCTTATGCAGCAGAGGGCAAATATCTTTTAGTCACCATGTGCAGCACATTACATAGACTTAATGCTTGAAGAAATTTCCAAAGGAAAAGTCATGAAATAAGTAATTGAAATAAATGAAGAAAATCACTAATTTTTTCTATCAATCTTATAGACTTGTTTCAATGATGAAGAAATTTACAAACAATCATGAACTTCTACAGCCTGGCATTATTCAATTTGCCACCCACTTTATAGCTATCGAAAGTATTTACAAGTATAGAGGAGGGTTTCTCCAACTCATTCAATCAAATGAATGGATGAATTCTATGTGAGGAAAGCGGCCAACTCTTATAGCAGAAGAAGTATGCAAGACCATTGAGTCCAATATGATTTGGCCTCATGTTAAAAATTGTTTAAATGTTCTTGAGCCTCTAATAAAATCTCTTTGATTGGTTAATGGTAACGATAAGCTAACTATGGGCTTCTTACATGAGGCCTTGGAGAGAACAAAGATGGCTATTAGAGTAAATTGTAGATATCATATTAAACATTGGAAAATCATCGATAGTCATTGGGAGCGTCAATTACATTATGACTTACACACTACTGGTAAGTGGAAACTAATTTCTTATTTACTTTCATTGTTGTATTAAATTCTTTTTAACACATTATTCACTTAAATTTTTGTATTTAATAGGTTACTTTCTCAATCCACAATTTCGATATGAATCTTTGGATTGAAATATAACTGATGAAATTTGAGTGGGGATGAAAAATGTTATTGAAAAACTAGCAAATGACGCCGATGAGGCTATTAAGGCAACAAATCAAGTAAGTAAATTAAAAAGTAGAGATCTTATATAATGTATTTTGTCTTCTTCAATTTAATAGATATCATTATTCATTCATAGTAGTTGATAATTCTTTTTCTTCTTTAATGCCATTAGATTGATGTATATAATGAAGGTATGGGAAGTTTTGGCACCACCATTACTCGAAGAGCTGTCACGCAAACATACCCTGGTAAGGATTGTAAAATATAAATAGTAAATTATATTTTCATTATTCGAAAATTCAAAAATTGAATGTTTAATCTTATTTCATTTTATTTTCAGCCGAATGGTGGTTAAATTACGGAGAGAGCGCTCCAACATTAAGGACGATTACAATTAAAGTTCTTAGTCAAACTACATATTCATCAAACTGCGAAAAAAATTAGGGCACCTTTGCTTTTATCCATACAAAAGTAATAAATAAAATCACGATGGATAATTTGAACAAACTGGTCTACATTCATTATAACCTTAAGCTCCGTAGTCGAAATCGAAGAAGAAGAGCATTTGAGGATCAACAATATTATTTATGCCCAATTAATTTAGACAATATATTTTCAGCAGAAGATAATTTGTTAGGTGAGTGGCTAGAGGAGGCAGATGAGCCATTTTTAGATGAAGATCCAGAGCTAGCAGAAATGATTGAGGACTTGACTGGAAAGAGGTTTGAGCTAATGAAAGCTTTTGAAAGATTATAAAAGATTAATTTAACACAGAAACAGAGAGGTACTACAGTTGATCTTATAGAAGCAAGAGGAAAGGAGGTGGGTGAGGAGAGTGAGTCAAGTATCTCTACATCTTCCTTATCAATAGGAATTCCTCCTGATTATCCTGGGACTGGTGGTCACTATGAAGATAATGAGCCACAAATATATGAGACAGTTGAGCATTTTCCTAATGCTATAGAGTTAGATCCCCATTATGGTTATGTAAGATATGTCTCACAAACTTAGGCAGAGATTGGTAGTAGCATCGGTTAAGGAGGGGGGAAGGTACTTCTGCGGGCAATGTTGGACAATATCAGGTTCGGTATGGTCCGTATAGATACAACCCTCATTGGCCAACTTAACTGCCTCTAGTTCCACTGTTACAATCGTGGTATGAGCAAAGACAAGGAATGATCCAACATGAACCCTAACAATCTATTTTTGATCCTCATGAATTTTTTAATTTAAATTTGGGCCCCAAGTCATTTTAATCTACTGTGGATAGCTCATCATACTATAAAGGGATTTTCGCTTCTCAGCAACAATATCAATATGGCCAAGGGTATGGGACCGTAATGGAAGAGTTTGGATCATATTATTAATTATAACCCATACCAAAGAAGAAGAAATGATGATGGATGATGACAATGATATCGAGCCTGGAAGACACTCCACTTGGAATTAAGGTGTGTATTCATTCTATCCAATTGCTTTATGATTTATTTTACTGTCATTATGTCATATGCTATGTTAATATTCTTGTTCTTGAATTTTACAACTTGCTTGATAATTGAGTGATGAATTGATGGTTGATGAATAATGAATGATGACTGATAAATAATGACAGGGATATAGTTATATACTATATAAGATATAAGTACAAGTGTACAACCACTATATATAAATTTTAAATAAGTTGTATTTTTTTAACATTTCACTTTAATAGATAATTCATATTTCATAAGTCATAATTATGGTTTTTATAAAAAAAATACAATTTCAGACAAGATAGCGATACATGATATCATAACTTAGGGGGATTGATATTTTGACTTATATGTGTTTCTAATGAAAAAAAGAATATTGTTTTCCAGCATTTTCTAATATTTTGAATTTTTTGGATATATTTTTTAATTTTTTTTGGATTAAAAAAATTCACACCGCGAAACCGCGTCAGACCACAAATTGCGACCGATACCGATACCGTATCGATTTTTTGGACCGACCAATACCACGATTTTCATCCATGGTTCTAAAAAACTACTTACTTCATTTAATTGTTTTCTAACTCATCATCAATAATTAATGATGATTTAGGGATGACATTTATATCTTTGCATACGTAAGTTTTTATCGCATCCCATGAGTAAATCATATTTTGTCCCCACATGTTACCTCTTTTGTATGAGTTTGTGCCTGTGTCCTTACATGTATGAGTTCTCGTTACCTTTCATGTGTGAGTAGTGGTTCTGCAACAACCTGAGTAGCCTATTGGCCCAATAAGTTGGAAAGCCTGTCACGTGGCCTAAAATGCTTAAGCCTAAATTATTAGTAGTAACCTATATAGTTCATTATATATTAGACTCATGTTTTATTCATAAACGATGTAGGATGGAATGTTACAATCTAACTCCTTAAGGCCACACGTCCCCTGTGGATCCATCTAATTGCACCAGACGATGTGGGACCAAAGCATTCTACAGCCGTGTCTCCTGTGGATTCCCTTCTCTTGACTCACAGGCTCGCGTACTCTGACTCTGTCCTGATCTTGCCTTAAGGGCTTTTCCAGCGGAATTAGGGGTCTTATATTTCCGACTAGTGATAGTCTCTGATATTATTTGTAACGACCCTAGTAACCCATTGGCTCAATAACTTAGTAAGTTTGTCACATGGCCAAAAATGCTTAAGCCCAAGTTATTAGTAGTAACTTACAAGGTTCATTATATACTAAACTCATATTTCATTCATAAGCGATGTGAGATGGGATGTTACAAATTCTCACATGTGAAAGTCTCCATTACCTTACATGTGTGAATTGTGTTTGTATCCTTGTATTTGAGTCGCCATTACCTTGCATGTGTGGGTTAATATCTCTATTTGAAGTGGCATCTGTATCTAGGCCCCAACCACAGCTAGGTTATAAAAAATAAAAAATAAAAATAATTAAGCTTTAATCTACAAAAGAGGGTTGCAAATAGGTTGGTTTCTATTTGGATCTAAGGTAGATTAGGAACTGAAACCGTGTATGGAGCAAGTCCGAGTCTGTGTAAATAATGCTTTTGGAAAAAACCCAATTTTTTTAGAACTCTTTTCAAAAAATTTGAGTAATATGTAAGGTCTCAATTTCTCAGGTCGAAACCAAGGTAAAACTAGACTTGGAACCGTTTTGGTTATGGGTCCAAAAATAGGATCTAAACCCAAACTCATTTACTTATCGAAATCTAGATAAAAACCCAAAACCCAATCATTTATGGATCAGAGCCTACAGATAATTGAAGAATCCAGACTTATTTACAACCCTACTACAAAGACATGGGCCGACAACAATGTCAAGGTTTTAAAATTAATTTCATTTGTGCCTAGGGGTCGTTTTTCTTTTTTTTTTTTAAATGGAGTGTGAAGATGGAATTAACATAGTAGTTAGACAATCTTGATCATGGTGCTGCTTCTATCAAATTGAAGCATGATCGTCAAATCCAATGGCTTGAACAGTTTGTATCTCTTAGGTTCAAGGGAATATAGCTCAATCACATAGGAGTGGGACCACCTAAAGTGGGGTGTTTACACTATCGTACAAGAAACCTATGCTTAGATAATATGGAGTTATCAAAAATAAAAAAATAATAATATGTAGTTATAAAAACAACTTACTACTTTAAGGGCATGTTTGTATAACACTTTTCTGCAGAAAAGATGATGGTTTTTTTTTTTTTTTGATAAATCATTTTTAATGCTTGTGGTGCAGTGTACTTCATTGGAACTACTTTTCCTCTATATCACTGTTGCGTTAGACTTTTCATTGAGAATGTTGGAAATGAAATTCCTATGGAGACTATCGAACTTCCGTTTCCATAGAAATGTTCATAATCTTCCCATTTCGCCGTGAATTACAACCCCATATCTAGGTCCCTCCTTCTATATCTACTATGATGCCCTTCCCCTCTCTTCCTATTTTCACACTCCATACCCCTCTTTGTACCCTCCACCCACCCTTCTGCTCCCTCTTTTTATGGTTTTCACCAAATGTTTCACAACCACACCAAACAATATTATCTCTAATTCGCCAACCAAAACTATTTTGCACCAGACACCAACTTTCGTACTTCTGCAGAACTCTGTTTCTATAGAATTCATTTCTATGAACTTTGTTAACGTGGCAATTTCCTCTTTCTATGGAAAGGGTGTGTGTACAAGTATGCCCTAACTATTTTCTAACTCATCATCAATAAAGATGATTCAGGGATGGCTCATTTATTTCTTTGCATATGTAAATTTTTATTGCCTTGCATGTGCAAGTTGTATTGTGTTTCCACATGTTACCTCTCATGTGTGAGTTAGTGTCTGTGTCCTTACATGTACAACTCCCCATTACCTTGCATGTGTGAGTAATGTTTGCATTCTCACAAGTGAAGTCCTCATTACCTCACATGTGTGAATTATATCTGTATCCTCACGTGTGAGTCGTTATTACCTTGCATGTGTGAGTCAATGTCTCTATTTGAGGTGGCATCAATATTCGGGTCCTAGCCTTCGGCTAGGTTTAGAAATTAAAAAAAAAACAAAAGTTTTAAGCTTTAATCTACAAAGTAGGGTTGCAAAACGGGTTGGTTTTGGTTCGACTCCAAGTTGGACCCGGAACCAGAACTTTGTGTGGGGTGAATTCAGGGTCTGGGTTCGGGTCTCTATAAATAATGCTTCTGGAAAAAAAAACTAATTTTTTTGGGAAGCTTTTATAAAATCTAGGTTAATATGTCAGGTTTTAAGTCCACAGGCCGAAACAAAGGTGAAATTAGACCCGTATCCGTTTAGGTCACGGAGTCCAAAAATAAGATGTAAACTTAGAGCCGTTTACTTATTAAGACCTAAATAAGGACCCAAATCTGATTATTAACGGGTCAGAACCTTCAAATAATTGGAGAATCGGGACCCATTTATAATCCTACTACAAAGACATGGGGTAGTAACCATATCAAGGTTTTAAAATTAATTTCATTAGGGCCTAGGATCCTTTTTCTTTTCTTTTAAAATAGAGTATGAAGATGGAATTAACATATGTAAACTTCACATTTACACATGGGAAATGTATTATTATGTTTTTTTAAGTACAAATTTCACATGTGTAAATGTGTCTCCTCGCGTGTAGGAGTTTCTGTCTCCGGGTCGGAGTCTCTCTCTCATCGACGTCGAGTTTGATCTTTCCTTTGTTTTCATAAGAGAGCTTCCTAGTTTTTGCGCAGAAATAAGGCAAAGTATTCTTGTAATATGGAGGCAGAAGTACTGGATGGGCTGAAAAACATAACTCTTACGGCTGATGAGGAGGAGGAAATTGTCATTGCTGAGGGTGGCAGAACAGAGGAGTTGGAGGTATGCGCTCTAAGCTCAATTGGAAGATTCCTCACTTCCATATCTCTCAATCGAATAGCCGCGAAAAATACTCTGAGAATCTCTTGGGGTATCGGGCAAGATCCTAAGAATGTGGAGGTTGGTAATAACCTGCTGCAATTCAAATTTCCTTCAGAATCTTAGATGCGGTGGGAATGGTCCCTGGACTTTTGATAACCATCTTCTTCTTCTTAAAAGGTGGGAGAGGGATTTGCATGCTAATAACGTTGTTTTCTCTCATACGCCTTTTTGGGTGCAAGTCTGGGGTATTCCCTTTGATCTTATGGCTGAAAAGGTGGGTGGAGAGGTTGGTCTAAAACTGGGTAATTTTCTTGAAGTTGATAAACGGATTAAGTCAGGGAAGCAATGAAGATTTTTGAGGATCAAAGTTGAAATCCCAATCGATAAACTAGTTCGCAGGGGGGGAAAGCTGGTGAGTCCTGGTGGCGACAAATGTTGGGTATCGTATAAATACGAGCGACTGCAAAATCTTTGTTTCTATTGTCGCTTTCTGGGTCATGATGAACGAAATTGCCAGAGAAAATTTTGTGGACATGAAAGCAAGTCAGAACGAGTCACAGCAATATGGTGTTTGGCTACGTGCCATGGGGCCTGGTGGAAAGTATGTGAAGGGGAATCAGTGGCAGTCTAAATTCGCAGAGCAGCGAAGCCATTCTAGTTCTTCTGAACCGCTGGAATACTCCACGGCGGCACGATCTTCTCCGGATGAGGCTTAGGCCGAAGCTGGAGGCGAAACTGTGGTGCAAGACACCATTAATGCTTGCGAGAAATCAGGAGATCATATCCCCAAGAATTCCATTTTCGATTTTAATATTGAGAATATTTGTCTTATTAGAAAAGAAGTTTACTTGTGACAAAGGGCTGAGACTACAGAAAAATTACAAGGTACTTATCAAATCAAATATGGAGATTTGGAAACCAAGGGTCTTATTAAATCCTGGGAAACTTTGGGGGTGAAAGATTTGGAAAATGTTGCTGGACATGAAAGGGAGACTCAGCATGCTGGGCTGTGGATAAACGAACTGCTGGGCCCACTTGGAAGAGATTGGCACATGGGTCTGTGGTACACAATGTTAATAGCTCAAGCCCAAATGAGACCAGTGGAAGCCCCAGTCAGCAGTTCCATCCTCAAGGTGGAAAACGTAGGTACGTGTCTTTATGTTCAAATGGTGAAGAAATTTGTTATGAATGCAGATCTGTAAAAAGGAAAATGGTCAGCTCAAATCCTCATATTGATAAACTAGCAGCGGAGGCTGTTTCCTAGGCCCGCCGGGAGCCATGAGGACCTTGAGTTGGAACTGCCAAGGGCTTGGGAGCCCTGTGGCAGTTCAAGTCCTCCATTATTTAGTAAGAAACAAGCTCCCAAAATTGTGTTTTTGATGGAAACTCGCCTTTTCAGTAAGGGCATTAAAAAAATAAGAGTGAAGATGGGATTCCAAAATGCTTTTGCTACGGATAGGAGGGGAAGAGGTAGTGGCCTAGCTTTGCTTTGGAGGGGTGACGTGGGTCTAGTTACTAGAAGCTGTACCACCCATCATATTGATGCAGTTATAACGGAGGATAGTGGAGGCAAGAATTGGAGGCTTACAAGTCTTTATGGTAGTCCAGAAGCAGCAAAAAGAAAAGGGGTGTGGGCACTTCTGGAGCATCTAGCAAGTATGGATGCATTACGGTGGCTATGTATAGGTGATTTTAATGAAGTCACTTGTGCAGAAGAAAAGACAGGGGGCTCTCTAAGGCCAGAATATTTAATGGCTGATTTTCGGGAAGCACTTAGTATATGTGCTTTGGTTGACTTGGGGTTTTCAGTTCCATGTTTTACATGGAATAACAATCGACTCGATTGCCATAATGTTCAAGCAAGATTGGACCGAGCAATATCAAATAAGGGGTGGATCGTCACAAAAATTACATTGTTAAACATTTAGTTGCCACTGTTTCAGATCACTTGCCCATCTTGTTAGATACTATGGGCGCCTCACAGGTTCCAAGACGCAGAAAAAATGTTTTTCGATTTGAAGAAATGTGGCTAAAGCATCCAGAGAGTGAAAGTGTTGTTGCCCAAGCATGGGATTCATGTCATTTTCAGGGGAGTGATCTTTTTCAAGTCAACCAAAAATTAAAAGCATGCAACAACAGCTTGAGGAGGTGGAATCACGTACGCTTTGGCCATGTACAAAATCAACTACATGAGAAAAAAAAGCAGTTCCTGTGGATGAAACAAGCTAAACCAAGCGAGTAGAATAGGAAATTGATGGAGACCACGTCAAAACAAATTAACGATCTCTTATTATCCGAGGAAATGATGTGGAAACAAAGGTCACGAATTTCATGGCTCAAGGAGGGTAACAAGAAAACACAGTTTTTTCATTTCAAGGCCAATCAAAGGCAAAAGAGAAACAAAATTAAATGCTTGTTAGATGAAGTGAGGGTGTGGAAAGAAGGGAAGGAAGCTATTGGAGAGATTGCAATTAATTATTTTCAACATATTTTCTCAACCACTGCTCCTTCAAGCATTGAGAACTGCCTACAGGGGATGGACAGTTTGGTGACTAATAACATGAATGATATGCTATTGCAGCCTTTCAAGCCTGAGGAGAAGCTTTATTTCGAATGCACCTAAGCAAAGCACTGGGCCCTGATGGTATGAATGCATCCTTTTTCCAAAATTTTTGTGGAATGCTGTTGGAGATAATGTCACAAAGGCTACTTTATCTTTTTTTACTACTGGTCATATGCCGAAATCGATCAACTATACTTTTATTACTTTGATCCCAAGAACTAAAGAGCCTGTGAAGATGACTGAGTTTAGACCCATTAGCCTTTGTAACGTCAAATACAAGCTGATATCCAAAGTTTTAGCAAACAGATTGAAGAAAATTCTACCCGCTATTATATCTAAATTTCAAAGTGCTTTTGCTCCTGGAAGATTCATTTCTAATAATGTACTGATTCCATTGGAACTCCTTAATAGTATGAACAAGGAAAAAAAAGAGGAAGACGGGGACAAATGGCTTTGAAGTTTGATATGAGTAAAGCATATGATAGAGTAGAATGGTGCTTTTTGGAAAAAATAATGGAAAAGTTGGGCTTTGATAATAAATGGATTGAGATGATAATGGGGTGCATTACTGCTGTGTCCTACTCTGTTCTGATAAATGGGGTACCTAAAGGATACTTCTCCCCGACAAGGGGACTTTGACAAGGTGACCTACTCTCTCCCTATTTGTTCTTATTATGTGCGGAGGCTTTTTCATATTTGTTAAGAAATATTTAGGGGGTAGTGGTTAGTGGAGGAGGGCCTTGTGTTTCTTATTTAATTTTTGCTGATGATAGTTTGCTATTCTGTCAAGCTACTGTCTTAGAGTATACTTCTTTGAAGGATGTGATTCGGAGACATGAGAAAGCTTCTGGTCAAAGAATTAATTATGAAAAAAACAAAGGCCAAAATCAAATATTTGTTTGGGATGCAAGAAACCATAAGGCATGAAAAGTATCTTGGCCTTCCATCCTTGGTAGGAAAATCCAAAATTCAAATGTTTGTAGCAATTAAGGAGAGAGTATGGAAAAAGGTACATGGTTGAAAGAAAATTATTGTCCAAGACGGGCAAGTAGATGTTGATAAAAGCAGTAGATCAATCAATTCCGACATATACCATGTCTTGTTTTAGATTGCCAAAGACATTATATGATAATCTGAAGCACTTGTTAGCACATTTTGGTGGGGTCAAACAAACAATGGGAGGAAAATACACTGGCTAAGGTGGGAACAAGTATGCAAGTAAAAATGCTTGGGAGGTTCAGAGATTTGAGCTCCTTCAATCTAGCACTTCTTACCAAACAAGGGTGGAGGTTGGTTAATAATTACAGCTCATTGTTTTATAAAGTTTTCAAAGCCAAACTCTTCCTTAGATGCTTTTTGGAAGCCATAATTAGTAGGAGAGCTTCCTATGCTTGGAGAAGCATCATGTCGGCTCAACAACTTTTAATCCAAGGTGTGAGAAGGCGAGTTGGCAAGGGCACTCTAATTAGAATTTGGCAAGATAAGTGGCTATCAAATCCATCAAAGTCTTTGATTACATTGTTACCAAACACCTTGGATCCTGAGGCTAAAGTATGTGAGATTATTGATCCAGCTACTAAATGGTGGAAGTCACACTACACCAAAATGCACAATTAGGAACGGCTTAAATCTGTTCCAAACAAAATCTGGAATGGTTTAAGCCGTTCTAGATGAGGGCGTCGCAGAAAAATTGGAACAGATTAAAACCGTTCTAGAAATATAAATCAGGAACGGCTTTAATCCATTCCAGACATATTTTTCTGGAACGGTTTCTAACCGTTCCTGATATTTTTGAATCCGTTCCTATTTGATATATATGGAACACTTTTACATTTAATTTGGAACGGTTCATCACAGTTAAAAATCCGTTCCTAAATAATTCTAAATCCGTTCCAAAAAAAAAGTTTCTAACTATTTGTTTTATTTGGATACAAATTTTAAAGGGCTATTTATATTTCATTTCAAATGATTAAAATGATTTCAAGCAGATAAAGATATAGAAAAAATCATTTAATTATCCAACAACTGAATTTACATTCATACTAAATTAACATTGCTCATCAATGGTTACATTTATTTATTACAATCATCAATGTACATCAAAAGATGCAAATAATGTATCTTTTGCTTAAGAATAAATTTTATTAATTAAATTAACATTCATTACAAATAAAGTCAAGCCTAAAAAATAATTGCTACAAAAATTGAAACTACTTCTCCTCCGTTTCCTTCATTTCTCATCACATGGTGTTTGAAATGGAGGCCTGTTGTAGAGGGGAAGGAGCAGAAGAATATGAAGCTGCATGAATGAAGATAAGTATAAGGTTGAAATGCAAAAATGCTTGCCCTCTCTTTAACCTTCATTTTGCTGTAGATTTTTGTTGGTGTCAACCCTATGATGGTTATGCATGCTTTGTGTTGATAGCGACCCCATGTTGATTGCTATAAGAATGCAAATAGCCATGGTATAAAGTTTGAGATTAATATAAAATCTAAAACAATAGAAGATCTCTAAAGTTTAGTTCCCAATGATTCAAACTACATGAAACTCCAACAGCAGATTATTAAGATATTAACAACATGGATAAATATTTAGGAAACTTTTTCCAAAATAAAATAATCATCAAGTTTTATCATTGTGTAAAACCCAAAAAAGCTCATTGCCTTTTCAGAAGTATGTAACAAAAGATTTTAAAGGATGAAATCCAAACAAGTAGTTAAAATAGTGGTACTTTTATTAAATGGTAAATTAATGTCTAGATATTGATATCCAAAAAGGAAAATCTTGAGAAAAAAAAAGAAGCTTAACACATCCCAGAACAGCAGCAGAAATTAATTATTTCAACCAAGTAACATAAATCTGTCTTAATCGGGAATGCCAATGAAAAAAATGGAGTTCATCTAAACTCATCAAAGAAGTTTCTTTATAAAAGTGATGTGTTCACTATCCTGGAACTATTCAAGAAGTTTTGTTTAAAGGAAGTGTTTCTACCCATTCAAGGCTATGATTTGGGGAATTGAAAAGTTGACTTTATAGAGCATAATCTTTATGCAACAGGCCATTTCATAGCCTTAAATGAATGGGGGAGTGACCACAACAGACTACCCTCTATCCACCATGGTCGCTAGACACCCACCCATCCCATGAAGGCATGAAATGAGACCCTCCTCTTTCAGCCATATAGTTCATTATGGCACCATTGTTTCCTTGCACTACATCACACTCATGAACAGAGCCGCACACACCTGAGTACAGACAGCCACACATGCAAACATGCTAAAATAGTTACATCCATACAAACCAATAGCAAATACACCATCAAGTTACAACCAAAAAAAAAAATGGAACAAGTTACAAAATATTAATAATAAAAGAAATTTCCATGAAAATGAACTCTTTCAAAAAGCCGCACACTTCTCAGCACACATCAACAGTTATATACCAAATAACAAATGAGTATTAGAATCAGACCTCGTGTATGACCAAGAGTTTCCATTACAAGCACCTCATGGCCTACAAACATCCACTTCTCTCCATCAGAGAGTGCTATGTCAATGCCAGAAATTCTATCCTTATCTAAACCTGAGGCAATTACCTGCATGGAATATATTAAAATTAAAGATAACAGAATGCCTTTGCAAAAGCTGAAATGTTCCAAGTATCAGTATTTTGAAGGTTATACTTTAGATGGAAATAATATGGTAAAATTAGCATTTTGTAAAGGCTGTAAAAACAAATGTTAATGCATAATTGTCCCTGAGACATGGCACCTGGGAAAAGAGAAGATGTTCAAAAATTATATTAAGAACAGAAGTACTCCAGAAATTGTGACGTGGTCAGCTTCAACAAAAATACAAAGACAAATGTCCATACTTCATAGCTCCATACAAACAAAGTGAGCCTGATATTTGAATTTCAAGAGTACGAATAAGAAGAAATGAGGGAAACCATTTCAAATGACATTGAAACTGGGACATAAAGTAGAAGACCATTAACAAAACAACTCATGAAGGAAGATCTTAAAAAGATCCAACATAGACTTTCTAACCCGAGTTCACCTCATATTTGGGCGCAAACAAATTTGGCCCCTAACCTACAGAATACAAACAAACTTCACTAATTCAAGAACAACAAAACCCAAATGTAACAAAAATAACCGAGACCCAAAAAAGCACACACCAATTTGATACAAAAGCAGAATCCATAGCATGCAAAATTCCACAAATCACAAAAGATAAATTCGATACCATAATCAAATATTTCTAATCATAACTGAAGCAATTACCAACATAATGCAAGATTCAAAGCAATCAAACCAAATTCAGTACAATTCATAGGTTCCTAACCAAAAGAAGAGTAATTCTACAACACAAAAACTGAAAGCATGACTTGATCGCACATGTACAATCAAATCAATTCCAACAGAGTGGTTGATCTTACAATTGGAGCAGAGAAGAAAAAAACTGATACACCTAGCCACTGTAAGTTTTTCACCTCAACTAGTAAAACAGATTAATTTTCTCCCAAGGAACCCGTCTAGTTGTGATTTGGAAATTGGGGTACATCCAAGGCACTCTTAAGACATGAAACTATATTTGTCCTACCTGTAGCACCACCAGTTTGACCTTGTTCCCTATAAGAGAACGGCAACATTTAAATAAAGACAACGAGCTTTAAGAGAAAAGGGAAAACAAAAATAACGGTTGATGGCCGACTTACTGGGTTGACTGTTGCCTACCAAGCTAGGACAAAAGTGATTGCTATAGAGATAAAACTTGCTACAAGAAAAGAAGAAAATATATTACAAAGAGAAGTCATCAAACCCACCAAATAGAGAGTAATATTCAGTAAAAAAAATATCAAATACGCCACCATAAGCAAATTTGTTGGTCAATCTGCAGCATTTAATAAACAGGCTGCAACATGGAAGGACCAATGGTAAAAAACTACAGCAATCCAAAGCTTTATCTTCTCAATCATTGGGCTACAGAATTTCAGGACACTTGGTCCAAAATTTTCTTGATCATCCAAAAAGTGATTAATAGACTAGATGAATATGAACACATCGGCAGATCTTTTGGCATATGGGTATGGTACATCCAAAAGGCGGCCTGCACAATGGACCCATTGACAAAATGCAAACATGACAGGTTGGTAGAACACATTTATTAATGTCCACAACCATAGCATTAGCAAACTACTTACAGGATTTTTCTTATAGTCAAACTGCTTATAGGATTTGTCCTTCTGGCTAGGATAACATAGCATAATAGGCAGAATAAAACCTCACAGTGGAAATAAGCCCAAATCTTTGTCAAGCAATCTACCTGCTATTAATGTTCATGGATTAAGCTATAATGTATAATGTATATATACATTATAAATCAATACCCATGAATCTGAATTCAAATCTGAATCTCAGGATCCAAAAGCATGTTCTACTCACAATTTCCAAAGTGATCGGATATCACTCAAATTGCCTACATTTGTGTTGTCTGCAAAAACTCATTCAATTCACTTTTTTCATTGCCTTTCAATTATCAAAATTGATCCTTAATGTGTCATAAACAAGTTTTTAAAATTGTGCATCACTTTAACAAATTTTTAGAACACAAGTTTCCAGCAACATGTCCACTATTTGGATTAATCTAGCCCTTTAAACAACATATCTGAAACTTGATTAATCTAGCCCTTTAAACATTAATGAAATCTCTCCACAAACTACTGCATGCTATGAAGAAACTTTCAACCATTAAATTATAAAAAAAACATAAAATAACAAGAACATATAGGAAAATAAAAACAAGAGTGCAACTTTAAATTTGAAGACATACTTGCACAAGCTTTACTTCATGGACATAGGCTAAGACTCATTTCATGTTTGACATACATCGCTCTAGCTTCATGATTGTACCTGTTTGTAGAAAATAGAACTTGTTTGCATAGGCATATCAATTACTAACTTTTCCACCCTCTCCTTATCATTTTCCAACACCTGATCAATGCAAAATTACTTACCACAAAACCAAGATACCAAACTAAAAGAATGCACAAACCACAGAAAAAAAAAAAGCAGTAATAATAATAATAATAATCAACAGGAAGGAACGGGCCTTTTGCAAAAGATAATGATCATCTGATCTAAGTTTAACAAAATATATAAGTCTAACAAAAAGCATAGCCCTTGAGTGTATATGATCAAATTTTAACAAAATGAGGAATTTCTAAACTGTGAATTTAGTAAAATTCATAGGCCACGCTACAAAGGATCCATTTTCAACTTCGCCTAAAGTTAAATGATAACCATCTGGATATGCCATTTTGATCTCTCTTTTGTAAATAATATCAACTATAACCTTGTATGTAGCTTCCAGAAGAGGTTTTGAATGAATTTGTAAAGACCCATTCCCTATATAGGCCCTTTCATAAGCGACAATCTTGTGAAACCAATCCATCAATTTACATGTGCGCAATCTCATTGAAGGCTGATTATTCACTACTACGTTTGAAGCTGCAACTGACTCTGGCATCTTTGATGGGAATGATGTGCTTCATTGGGATCCTAAAGTCACATGTTGCTAAAAATTTATTTTAAGAATGTATTATTAATTCACTCATGAGTACATGTAAAAAAATATAATATAATGAAAATTTAAATACAAATCCTATAATTCTAATAGAGACTTACCTCAAGCAACTGTTGGATTTCACTAAGTTTTTCAATAAGGTTTTTTTGTTCTTCAAGTAAGTGATTTACTTGGGATTGCAGATTCTTGATTGAGATTGATTGCTCAGTTGCATTTTTTTCATTGACGGCTAGTTTTTCAAGAGCGAAAGAGGACCCTAGAATTTGAATTCTTGATACGATATTCCCAACACCACAAACACGACCTCTTGTATTAATACCAAATACTTGAGTCAATAGGTCATTGAGGATGTCATAGGAATTTACTTTAACTTGACTAGAAAGTATCTCTTTTAATCATTCCTGTCAAATTATGCATTCATCAAATAAGGAAACTTCTTATATTATTTTCTATCATATCAAGTTAAATATAAGATGATGAATTTACCACATGTGAAGAGATAGAACTGGGGATAGAACCATCCTTTCTCGTGTGGCCTGCGATCCATACTTCAGCCCTAGTAATTGTGGGTTCATTCTCTGTCTTTTGACATCTCTATAAGTGTACAAATTTTATATTATTAGTTTTTAATATACAAAGCAACTAGACATATACGTTATATACACATGCAAATACTTATCATTTTTCCTCGAGCCTCGCGTGACCATCCCTACCAGTTGTATGATAAGTTTTCATTTTCTTTCTCACCTCCTTTTTTTTTTTCGTTGTTCTATTATGTTGGGACTCGAATTATGCTCAACAAATGTTGCACAATCTTCAAGCCTAACTCCTTGAGGACGATTGTTTAATTTCTCTTCATGACTTATATAAGGATCAAGGTATTTTTGCCTCAATTTTATCTTATACTTTCTCATCATTTCACACATGTTCTTGAGGCACTTGTCTTTATAGGATTGAGAAACATCAAAACCCTTTTGTTAAAATAAAAAAATTAAAATCAATAACTTTATAGAAAATAATATAAGTATTCCATCCATTTCTAATAGAGATAGCATAGAAATTCATACCAAAAGGAGATTTTAAAGTTCATCTTTCTTGCTCTTAGGTACGGCACGCCAGTCCTTAATGGAAATAGGAATATGGGTGCAAACAATCTCCCCACATCTTGACACCAACTTGATTGAATGATCGCCCAAAGGTAGGCTATATTTATTAAAGGTAATCACTGGCCTATGTTTTGGCAATGTGGAAGTTCCTAACAAATAGAAAAAGAATGTTATATAAAACAAATACTATTCAAAATAAAGCATGATAATGTTTAAATAGTGAAATCCAAATCGCTTAAACCTGTATTTATAAAACCTGTGTTGCCTTCCACCTCCATTATAACACCTATGTCTCACATGACATATGTTACTTAGCATAAGCAATTTATAGTCAATAGTCAATAAAATGAACAAAAATTGCATTGAATAGAACTTTTAGTAATAAGCATGATCATAATCAAGGCACCATAAGCATAAGTATAAGCATAAAGTACATATTAATAAGTAGATAATACCATCAAGCATGAAAAATTGGAAATCATAAGTAAATGTGTCAAACTTTACAATTCATAGTTAATTTCTTGTAGAACATTTTCTAAATTTGCATTTTGACCAACAAAGGAAGAAAAGTGACTAGGATCTTTAAGTGTATCTACATCTTTTGTTAGTCGCTTTCGGGCTATTAGAACAATAGACCATGCAAACCTTGTTTGATCTTTGGAGTAGAACACTTGACTTGCTTGAAATGCTAATATGAATGGCTCATCTCCTTCCTTATCATTTCCTTTAATTTTCTTTGTGTTTACCATTGTCAAATTTGTCACGGGATCAACAATGCACCCATTGGTCCTGTCCTCTACTTTGAACCAGTCACAATAAAAAACTGTTTAATGGAAATCAATGTAATCCAGCTCAATCATCTGTTTAACAACCCCATAATGAGTAGTTTCATCTTCCTTGTAATTCTTATTTCTAGTATTTGCCCTGTATTTAGTGATGGCTTTCATTGAGACCCCACTATTTTGTGTTGACTTATTAGTTTTGTATTCGATTGGAGAGAACACGAAATCATTAAGACGATATTCGTTATAACATTTTGCATTAAACATTCAACCATCTGCCAGTCGCTTCAAAGTTGGCTCGCCATCAACAGATTCCATATGCATATAAAAAGGAGAATTTCATAATACTTGGCATATATGAGCATGCATATCATCCAATATTTCAAATTAAATAAATAAATAAATAATACATCCTTCCGCAACCAACTAATGAAATCAGGTTCATCATTCTTAGACACATTGCCCTTCTTTTTTGTCCCTTTGAAGATGTTGCTTTTATATATGTTTCATATTTTCTAAATCAATGACAGGTATATTACTATGTATATTTAACTACATTTTATCTAATTTCTATAAATAACATGTTTTTATATAAAATGTATCCACTCACATTTTCCAGCTTGCAATCTTTATTATAACAATGCAAAACCCATCTACGAACTTGTTGATGTTGTATGTTACTTAAGTAAATACTGTTGCCTTTATCCGAAGGTTCTTCATCACATTCACTATCATCGTCCAGGAACCTTTGGCGTGTCTTCTTGTGATTGCCTTTATCACCATCTGGCATGTGTTCTATACAATACAAAATAGATTCCTCTACAATGTAGCACTCTGCAATGCACCCTTCAGGGTGTGCTACATTTTTTACATATCCTTTATAAATTTTCATTAGCCTGTTGAAATATGTCAAATTAGCATTATATTATACAATTAAAAGAAAACATATTTAAAGTTAGAGCTTTACTGTTCAAAGGGATACATCCAACGAAATCTAACTAGACCGCAACCTAACGCTTCATCAGCTAGATGCACCATGAGGTGAACGCTAATAACAAAAAATGAAAGTGGAAAGAACTTCTCCAAAATGCACATTGTCTCGATAAGTCGTTGTTTGACAATAATGATATTATCTGCACTAATGATCTTCGAACACAAGATATTAAAAAAGTTACAAATTTGAACAATAGCACATTTCAATATCTTATGTTCTGAGAAAGCATGCTGTAGCAAAACAAGTAATAACTGTTGCATTGTCATGTGATAATCATGTGACTTGAGTCCCTTTATCTCAAGGTTTTGTAGGTTCACTAGATGTTTAAATCTTGAACTATACGCTGCTGGAACCTTCAAGTCATGCAAAGTATGATTAGAATATTTCTTTTTCTTTACGACTTAGAGTGAGAGGTGCTTTTGGTTTAATAGTTCTACGATCCAATTCTTATAACCATAGTTCTTTCCGAATGTTCATGCTTTTTAAATCCTCACGTGCACTTTTGTCATCCTTTGTTTTATCTTTGACATCTAAGATTGTCGACAAAAGATAGTCACTAACATTCTTTACAACATGCATCACATCCAAGTTATGACGAACTGGCAAATCCTATCAAATCATATTTCAGATTAATTTTTAACTTACTATTCATTAAAATACAAGTATATAAAATACAATGCAAAATTATGGAAATCACCTTCCAATATGGCAGGTCAAATAGGATCAATCTCTTGTACCAAGTAGTTATATGTTCAGCTGACTCATCAATGTAACTTTTTCGTTTTTTTCCCCTTTGATTTACCTATATCCATTTGAATACTCCTTACCTTCTCTTCAACTTCTAAATCACTCAATCGATGTGGAGGTTTTCCTTCTTCCGATTTAATATTGAAAACTAACTTTTGGGCCCTAAAAACATGATTAGTTGGAAGAAATCTTCAATGACCCCGATAGGAGTACTTCTTGCCACTCTTAAGACATTCAACAATGGTTCCCTCACTACAAATGGGGCAAGCATATTGTGCATGTGTTACACAACCCGATAAACTCCCATATGCAGGAAAATCAGAGATTAAAAATTGTCCTCGAATGAGAATCATATGTCGACACTCCATCAAGCCATAATCCTTTCAACTTATCAACCAATGGTTGTAGGTAAACAACAATATCTTTACTCAGTCCTTTTGGACCTAGTATCAACATTGTCAACATTGAAAATTCTCTTTTCATGCACATCGAGGGAGGAAGATTGTAGGGCACTAAAATAACAGGCTAACAACTGTAAACGCTACTGAGATGTCCAAAAGGGTTAAAACCATCAGTCGCAAGTCCTAGACGGACATTACGATGTTCCTCTAAAAAATTTGGCCACTTGCCATTTATTACCATCCAACTTGAAAAATCAGATGGATGATGCATCACACCACTATATTCTTCCGATCGAGCATGCCAAGTCATTTGCTCCGCAATCCATGGCACACTGCATAAAAAAGTTTAAAAAATAAATAATTATCAAAACTTAATACCCATAAACAATTAGGATAACCAAGAAACTATATTTAACCTTCAAAATCTAACATGTATAACCTTTGTAGCCTTGGTGCTAAAGGAAAATATCTCAAAACCTTTAATGGGATTTTAACACTTTTTTTTTTTGCCAAGTAATCTGACCTCCATCGAGATGTATGACATATTAGACAATTTTATCTATCTTTATACTCTTTCCAATAAAGAATGCAATCATTTGGACATGCATGTATGGACTCGTAGGTCATTTCAAGCGGATTAATCATCTTTTTAGCATGGTATGTGCTTTCTGGCAACGTATTTCCTAGTGGGAGAAACTTCTTCACCAATTGAAGTAGCTCATTAAAACTATTTCTAACCAACCATTTTGTGCCTTCAAACTATAAAGTTCAACAATATCTAATAATTTTGTGAGTTCCCTTGGACAAGAAGGATATAAAGGTTGCTTGCAACATCAAATAAAGACTTATACGTTCTTGTTTTATGGTCTTCATGCCCTTTAAACTCTGAATTTATTTTATGAAAATCTTCATTTCTCATGAGATCGTCCATGAGAGAATCCGCATGTTTTCCAATTCTTCCAAACACATCATTTACAAGTTCCTCCATTCTAGGATACATATCATCGGGGTGAATTCCAGACTTTAATATTGATGGCTTCTCATTAGTTTTCGAGATACTCTCTCCATGAAAAATCCATTGTGTATATAATTAATCAATACCGTTAATGAGCAAATGCTCATGAATCAATTCAAGGTCAATCATTCCATGCCCATTTCGACATTTAGCACATGGACATGGAAAATGATTAAATCCACCACCATTTTTCTTTGTAAACTCAATGAAATGAACAAGCCCATTCAAATACTTTGAACTTAATTTATGTTTGCTCATCCACGTTTTGTTACCCGGTGACGACATTCTGCATTCAATAAGGTAACATATCATTATCTATAAAGCATTGCCATATATTTAAAATAGAGATCTAATGAACTATTCAATTTAATAATGAATGTATAAGAAATTTAGAAAAAGATATTTATCAAAGGAATTAAGTGGATGGTCAAGCTTGTAAAATTGTTTACTACATATTCTCATAGTCTACTACATTTTATATCAAGCTAGTAAAATTATACCTTAGCAAAAAGAGGATTCTATCAGAATGTCATGCCCAATACCTACATATCAAAAGCCCAACAAAGAAATATGCTAACATGAAAGAAACATCAAGAAGAAGAGAATATACCTGCACTATCCAAAGAAAAGAAAAATGACCCAAAATCCATATTCACCAGTACGATATAAAACAACCTAGTATAAAAGAAACTCACATTCCCAGGAACAATCATTGGAGAGTGACAATAAAAAAGACACAGAGTCTAAAAGCAGAAACTCATAATCACAACTCACATTCACAACTCACATTCACTATAGCAGTGTCTATTCATTTGAAGTGCCTCTCTTGGCTAACTGGAATGCAGCAAGTAAATTATGAAACCTGGTACCTCAGGTAATGTGATGCCAATTCCTTTGACTAATGAAGAAATGTTAGAAGCAAAGCAGAGCCTTGAAAGGGAGTTCTAATTCATATGCAAGGCCAAAGAATCAGTGGTAGTATACCTGCTTGGGCATAGAGATGTGGGTGATAAACTACTTCTATGCATTCTTGAGAAAGAACAACAAAAAGAGGATTGCTAATTTGAATGTACCACGCAACAATTTGATGCAGCTGCGAGTGACTTACATGGTTTGATTTTTAGAATTTCTATTGGAAATCAAGTGATTGCTATTGTGTGGTATCAATATTAAAATGCTGCATTCGTGAGGTAAGGATAATAGCTGATAATGAATTTTGGTGTAGTGTACATGTACTCAAATTTGATTTGAAATTTAATTTAAATCAGTATATAATTCAATTGTGGATGACTTTAATTTTCTTTATTTCTTTTATACTTCACTTACCCCTTAATGAAGACAATATGCACATAATGAAAGATGTCTCACACAACTGGCAACATTAATTCCTGTGCCCTAGTTCTCTTGCTCATAAAACAATACTAACCATGTTAGAACCGTAGACAATTCTTACTCTATGTAATCAAATTATCCACAAATGTGTTGTTAGTCAATAATAGTTTAAAAAACCAATAGTAGTCTACAAAAATCTGATTTATTTCCCACTACAGCTAGCCATAATTACTGGCATGAAGGGTGATATTTTCCTTTGTAATAGCATTCTTGTCCCCCTCTTTTTTCAATGCTAAAATTTGGGGTATTTCCAGATTGATAATTATCTATTTCATTCATTGTTTCAGCGAACTACATGCAAAGCTGCAAAATTTACTTATTGTTAGAAGAAAAAAATTTTGAATACAAACACATAGGAACAAAATGAAAAGGCTAGAAGGGGGCATTGTAGATAGAAGCAGCACTCTATATTTTCTACTATTTCTAAGCACTCTCTAGCTCCAGGACCTCTACACCTCTACAAAACCCAATAATAAAAAATGCTAAATGCTCAAGCTTAAAAGCCATGAATGTTCGAAATCCAAAGAGGCATAAAAAATAAAGGACTCTACATTGGCAAGAAGGAGAGGGTTAGAGAAGTTCTAGACAAAGAGACGGAACCATTCCCTAAATTCAAAGCAAAAAAATAAAAAAAAAAGACTAACAATAGAAACATTGATCAATAGACAAGCATGTATATACCATAACCCATTTAAAAAATTTGAAGAAACCTAATTCATACTAAAATACCTAACATGCTCACCAAAATCAATGATTATAAGGCTATTTGTATTCATTTCTCCCTTACAATGTTTCAATTATGAAAAGGGCTTGTGCCAAGAATGATAATTCTAAAAACAGATTGTAAAAAACCCATTAGGCAATTTTCTGTGTGAAATATTCTCATGCATCACTTTTCTAGTATAAGTATCTTTAAAAACAAAAGTAATAAGATTTGAGACTGTCTTTTTACTTCCAATGAATGAACATGAAGTATTGTTTCTTGACAAATAAATGATAATTTATTGTTTTGAGTCATCTTAAAAGAGCTCTGTCATCTTGTAACTTTTAACTAGGAACTAAAATAAGGAAACTCACTCTAATCAAACTTGTAGAGATAAACCTAAATAAAAAATAATAGTTCAAATCCATAACTCCAAAAACAAATAGGAAGAAAAATTCATAAATCACTAAGACACCCAGAAACACAACTCAAGCCCTAAAAACCTAAGATTCAGAAACAAAAGCATGGGAATGAACGACCAATTGAAAGGAAATCCATGCCTCAAACCTTAGATTTCTTGTTCCAGAATGTAGTTGAGGGCTTTTCCTCAAACCTTAGAGTTCTTGTTCCATAATGTAGTTGAGAGCTTTTCCTAGTAGTGGTATGATAGCTAGATTCTTGATGTTAAACCCTAATCACACAAAAACCAGAAACATAGTAGTCACAAAAATATCCTAAAAAACCCTAAATCAAAGACCTTAAAAGAAAAAAAGCAAGCATTTGCAGAGAGAGATACACTACCTATCTGAAATGGGAGTTGGAATAGGAAAAGATTGAAAGGATTAGTACTTTAATGTTACTGAAATCTGCAAGAATCTCACTCAAATCCTGCTATTGAAACAGAATCTTTCACTTAAAGCATCAAAAGCTACCGTACATTAAACTTTAAGTAGAAAAATAGTACATTTTGTAGAGAAAATCCAAAGATCAAAGAATCCACAACAGTTACAGTTAGAATCAAGAAAACAAACTGTCAAAATCTTATGATCTAAAACAATTTCCACCCATGGCCCATCGATGATGCAGGCTTACCTCCAAACTCACGAATCTACCATTAGAGAGACAGAGTTTACAGAAAATCTGATAGGTTTTGAAATGAATAAGAATGGTATTTGTAGGATTTTTAAAAGGAGAGAGAAGAATTGATGTGCAAGCAAGAGGCTACAAAAACTGAAGAGAAGAAAAGGGATTTGGTACAGAAGCACGCCATTACCATTTGCTGCTGAAGTCTCTTGCCCTTTTCTTCTTTATCTCAGTTCTCCTCTTCTTTAGACTTCTCCTTCATTTCTGAAATGTGAGCAGTAAAGAGAAGCAACGGGAGAATTTGATGAGATCAGAAATGGAGAAAAGAGGCGGGAGGAGGAAGGCAAAACGTACTCTGGAGGGCGCGAAATGAAATGAAGGATAGAAGGGTTTTTCTTAAGGAATGATATTTGGCCCAAACAGAAGCCAAGAACCGCTTTTTAACTGGAACGGGTGAAGGCCGTCCCACTTTATAAATGGGTAAGGTCCGTTCCAGGTCACTGTTCCAAATCTAAGAAATTGGTGTAGTGTCAAGTCTTATAAAATAGATATTTTTACCTCAGGATGCTAAGTGTGTTTTAAACACACCATTAAGCTCAATGCCATTGGATGACAAGATAATATGGACAACTTCAAAGAGTGGTAGATATACTGTTAAGACGGCATATCATTTGGCTTTCAACAAAAAATTTTCAACAAATGAAGTAGAGTAATCTGATGATAATCAAAAGAAAAGGATGTGGAGTACAATATGGCATGCAAAAATCCCCAATAAAATCAAACACTTTATTTGGAGAGCTTGGAAAGACATCCTCCCTACAAAAAGGAATTTGGTCAAGAAGAAAGTAGTCTGCATGATATATGTAAATTATGCAGAATAGAGCCAAAAGATGAAATTCATACTTTATGGTGCTATATTGCAGCAAGAAAGGTTTGGGCATTTTGTTCATCAAAGTAGTAGAAAATTTCTCAAGGTTATTTTGATATGCAGAACCTTACAGTTGATATGATGGACAAACTGGATACTTTTGAAATTGATTTATTTTTTGTAACGGTGTGGTAGATTTGGAACCAGAGAAATGATGTCTTGCATGGAGGAAACATTATTGAGCCACAACATCTTGCTGACAGAACCAAGTGTTATTTGGAGGAGTATATCATTGCAATTAACAACAAACCTGTTCAAGAAACCAAAAGTTGCAACACTTGGTCTCCACCAACCACAGGCTGATATAAGGTTAATTTTGATGGTGCAATGTTCAAAGAATCTCGTCGATCTAGTATAAGGGTTATAATTCGAGACGAGAAAGGACTTCCTAATGTAGCCCTGAGTTCACGTGAAAGACAAGTTGGAGTCGCAGAGGAAGCGGAGGCCTACACACTTGTTCCAGCTCTAAGATTTGCTTTGAAGGTAGGTACTCGAATTGTTATTATAGAGGGTGACTCACTTCAAATGATTAAAGCTATTCAATTACCCGAGGAGGATTTCTCTCGGATTGGCCATATCATCAAAGAAGCCAAGGCTATTTCAAGGATGTTTAGTTCATGCAGTTTTTCACTTGTTCTAAAAAATGGGAACAAAGTAGCTCATTCTCTGGCAAAACATGCAAAAATTTTTGATTTAGAGCATGTTTGGTTAGAGGAAGTGCCTCCATTTTTAGAAAATCTCTTTATCATTATCTCTGATGTAACGCTCGTTAATCTTTAATAAAAGTTCATAATCTTTCTATAAAAAAAATGTTGAATGGAAGATACTATGCGTAAAACTTTCATAAAGTTTTGTAAATCTCTAAATAGATGAAGATTGCACTATTCCCTTTATCCTTTTTGTTCTTTGTTTTAGATAAAAAAAATTCATAAAAGATTATCATAAAATTGAGTTGCGCAAGCCAACCCAAAACCAACTGGTTTAAATATATGTTTTAGATTTCTCCAACCCATGATTAACCCGTTTATATTATAGGATGGGTTTAGTGGGTCACGTTGGGTTAGATATGGTTCTGATAAACTGGTCATGTTAGGTTTTACGACCATAAGCTTCTCTCTCTTTCTGGAGGCCATTGATCACTTGATCTCATGAGACTAGTTTCCAGATACAGGTGCTCATGGACCAGGCTATGCTGGTCTGTGCTGAAGCATATTTTGGTAGGCCCAACTTTAGAGACATAGGACCAGGCCCGGCCTAGGCTGAAAAAGTCAAACCCAAGCACATCCACTAAGTCAATTGGGGAACCGGGCTTTCTACCAATTTTTTGAATAAAATAGTGCACTAAATTACGAGCATTCATTAGTTGGGCAGGGCTTTGGGCTTTCTATCATTAATCCAACCAGGCCCATACTAAATGAGCCTGGTTTCTACACAACCCAGCCCATGAAAACCCCCTCCAGATGAAAGGTGCTACCTCCCATTTGGTGTCGGCAACTACCGAGCGCTAGCGCCAATCACCCCATGCTGGAACCTTGTAAAGATGGGGAATTGCCTCATTTGTGTCTTCTCAGATTCCTAGCTCTCTCTGCATCGTGTTTTCATCAGTCTAGAAGAAAGAACTTGAAGAAACTAAAAGGAGAACCTCTTGCAATTCACTTATAAAGTGAATTCAAAATCAAGCTTCAAATTATAATAAAATACGAGGAAGTTTAATTATAATATGATAATTTTTAATCCTTTGTGGCTTTGTAAGGAATCTTTTGTGGCTTTTTTGGTAAAAAGTAGATGCATTTGTGTCATACAGTGGCTTGAAATATTTTTTAGTTATTGACTTTTGTTGACTTCATTTATTAAAAAAATATTTTTTTTGAATTTTTATACTTTTGATATGAGCCACTCATCTTTTTATGTCTCTTAAGTGAAGACTACACTTCACATCACTTAATAAATGAATCACCCAAGCAGTCCTGCAAAAAATCTAATAAAAAAAAGTAATCAACATCAACACAAGAAGACTCGAATCATAGCTTCCAGATCCTTGAGGAAGAGATCTTTTTTAAGGGTATTTATACTATCGTTGAGATTGTGACTAAAGGTGCATTGTAGGTCATTTCTAGGCCTTGCAAGAGCTTAGAACTATATCCATTTTACCTAGATGTGGATTTAACATAAATTTCTAGGAGTTTAAAATTTCTATTAGTTGGAATCAAAATACTTTCATCAGTGCATCAATATAATTTTACACCTACATTAAACAAGAGACACATTAAAATTTTACTGGTATTGGGTTTATGTCTTCTTTTCCGGTTTGACTGAGTTGGTTCATTAGGTTGACCAATGACCAGGTTCAAGGTCATAAGTATTTTGATAATTGTAATCTATTTTAGACTTCGTGTGGGAGAGGTGAGAGTTCTCTCCCCTATAGTGTTCGAAGATTGCCTAACTACGTATCTTTCCTCATGGTGTTTGAAAATTGTCCAACCATGTATTGCACAGGGGTTATGAAAGCAAACTTGAGACCAATGAAGAATGAGTAGGCTAAGTGTTAGAAGGTTGAAAATCCTAGCAAGGAGTTGCCTAATTTCTTCATAGTGAGTAGAACGCCCATAGTATGTGGACATAACCATTGCGGGGAATCACATGAAGATCTTTATGTTTTTCTTCTTCTATTTGTGTGGGGCTTATGCTTGTGTTTGATCTAAATTCGATCTAACAGTATTATAGCCAGAACAACTAAACTGTTGACTAATGTGGATGTGGTTTTCTATCAACTAGATCAAACTGTCTAGTCATCTATCAAGATTGTTTAAATAATTGCAAAGGTATATGTCTCAAAATCCATTTTAATTAAAGCCGACATGCATCCGTTTCCATGAAAGCGACACAAACTTGCGCTCAAAGTAGCTCGACATATTCTTGCAAGAAAAATCAACGGTGGGACCATCACCGTTCATCGCAAGAAATTAATAAAGGACCTTTCCTAATGTTTATATGAGTTTGCATCTTTTTCTATGAAGCAAATATAAACCTTGACATGTTGGTGGCAATTGATAAGACCGGCAGAGCTACTGAAAGCACTCCCTGTTTCAACCACCTAACAATGCTTAGTATATCATAAACCTCCTAACAAACTTATACAAAAAAGATTTTAGAAAACTCTTTTTATATCAAACCTTTCTAGGCCTTTTTGCTAAAATCAAGTGCAGTATATGTTCTTATCAGCTCTCAACAAATTAAGAAGGGTTTGGCGTTGGTTGGGTTTTTGTTGTGGGGGGGGGGGGGGTGTTGGTTTCTTAGAAAGAAGACAAATCTCTTGGAAATTTTTTTAATATACCCATTGAAATTTACATTGAACCATCAATTTCATATCTAAAGAAATTAGTCAACATAGGAAATTTCCTCGAAGCTTAATAATAATTTGCATGATTCTAGGAAGAATACATGATGCAATGAAGTTCTCAAAAAAATCAAGACAAAAACCATTTCTTTCGTAGGAAGCAATAAATCAATGCGAAGGTTGACTTGAGTACTTCCTCTTATCCAACGTGCTAATCACTTCTTTGGACTCTTTGGAGAAAAAAGTAGTTTTTTTTTTTTTCTGGCTCAAGTGGCTCATTGGCCAAGTGGGAGAGAAGGAATGCCACCCACGATTTGGCTCTCTCATCCACTAAGACAAGCTGAAAGTCACATGAGAAAAGCTTAATTGCTTCAAAGTAGTTCAGCAGTTTCTGTGAGAAAAATATAAACAGAGCAGCTATAACCTCCACACAATTTCCCTGATGCTTAATGTAACTGTGTCATCTTTCTAGGAAGAACATAGAAACCTTAAGTTGGTGGCAATTGACTAGGTCATAAAAAAAAAAAATTCCAGGCCGGAAGCCAAAGGTCCAAAGGCTTGGCTGGCGAGGGATATCCTAGGTCAAAAAAAAAAAAAAAAACTACTTAAAGGGACCCACTGTTACAACCACAGGTTTGAGGAATTGTTAACATGAAAAAAAATGTGTGTAAGACTAGGTGGCAATTCCTAACTTCTTTGAACCCAGCCCAGTAACTTAGGATTTTGGTCGACATATCTAACCCAGTTAATAAACCAGTTGGGTTCAAGGTTGCTTGTCATTCAATCCTTTAATGTTGATCGACTTGACTCATTGCACCTTACAGCCTAATTGACCAGAGCATGATCCACCAAATCAAGGTTCGGATTGACTCCTCTTTCTTCTTGGTTTGGTGTTTCTAATCCTATTAGTATAGATGTTCTCTGAAAAAATTTTCTATTTTAATTGGTAGTTATTTAACAAGAAAAAAAAATTATAAAATGTGTTTGAGTTGATTTAGGTTGTTAATAACCATAATCATTAAAAGGTTGAGCTCAAAAGTGAACGACAGAACAATGTATATCAAAGGGGCTAGGCTCTAATACAATGTTAATAACCAGAATCACCAAAAACTCGAGTTGTTAGTAAAGGGCATCACAATGTATATCAACCCCCCCATCCCCTTTGAATGAGAGACCGTTTGAACTCGAAACTCAACAAACAGATGGACCAAACAGATAGATGGAGGGCTCCGATATCAAATTAATAACAGGTAACACCAAAAGCTCGAGCTCACAGTGAACGACACAACAATGTATATCGAAGGGTCCTGATAGCTCCCGTACCTAGACAAAAACACGCCAAATTACCAACGTGGATTGAAACAAGCCCTGAGGCATTCAAACACATGACTCCCCAACTTTGATACTAGGTTAATAACCAAAATCACCAAAAGCTCGAGTTGTTATTGAACGGCAAAACAATGTCTATTAACACCCCCCTCGAACGAGAAGCCGTTTGAATTTGGAACCCAACAGACGAAGTAGATTAGATAGAGTAGACGGACTAAACAAATAGATGGAGGTAACATGCCTCGTAGGGGTTTTGGACTCATGACCTTTGGCTCTGGTATTATGTTAATAACCAGAATCGGTAAAAGCTCAAGCTCAATAATGAACAACAGAACAATATCTATTAAAGGGTCTTGACAACCCCCCTCACATATGAGGTTCCGTACATGGACAGAAACACGCCAAATAATAACATGAACCAAACACATCCCAGGGAATTCGAACACACAACCTCGACTCTAATACAATGTTAATAACCAGAATCACCAAAAGCTCAAGCTTTTGGTGATTTTAGTTGTTAACATGGTATCAGAGCCAGAGTTCACGAGTCCAAAACCCCCTGGGAGGCATGTTACCTTTATCTGTTTGTCTGGTCCGTTTACTTTGTCTGGTCTGCTCTGTACATTGGGTTACGAGTTCAAAACCCCTAAGAGGCATGTTACCTCCATCTGTTTGTCTGGTTCATCTACTTTGTCTAGTTTACTTCATATGTTGGGTTACAAATTTGAACAGCTTCCAATTCAAGGGGGGGTGTTGATGTACATTGTTTTTCCATTCATTAATAGCTCGAGCTATTGGTGGTTCTGGTTATTAACATTGACGTGCCTATGTATCTTAGATAGGCAATCCCACTTGAACTAGGCATAATCTATTACCAACACTAAACATGAAGAACAATAAAATTAAAAAAATAAAATTAAAAAAATAGCAAACAACAAACACACTTGAAGAAGAACAATACATTTATGCCTTAAGTAGTCAAATCCCACATGAACCAGTCCTGATCCAATGCAAACAATTGTGGTGGGTTTTTTATATGTCGGCTAATTCATGTGTTGGACAAAACTCTGAATCCACTGAGTTGTACTTTTTTATTCCTTTTAAAATGGACTATGGTATGAGTCACTGGATGCATTAAAGTAAAGAAATTAAACAAAAAACACAAAATGGAGTATTTTGAAGTATTTTCTAAGGTCAATATGGATTAAAAGGGTCCTATCTTACAAACTAAGCATTAGATTGGGACAAGCAACTTACTATTAGAAAGCTCTTTTCGAATAGATATCCGTAAGTTCTAAGATTACATTAATTGAAGCTAAAATGACAAAGTTGTGTACTTGGAAGTTTGTAGAAAAGTCTAGAATTTACATGCTCGCTCGAGCGCCCGTGCACCTGCACTCGAGTACCTAAGGTAACATTTCCAAAAAGAAACTAGTGTGCTCGAGCGCCCATTCAGCTAGCTCGAGTGCCCGACATGCAGAAAACCCACTTTCTTATACGAAATTGTTTCTTGTTTGTGCCAAAACTATCAGTTTCTATTTAACAAGGACTCTAATCCTAATGCACAAGTTGTGAATTATTTAAAGGGTGTTTCTTTTAACCCTAATGCAACCATCTCCCCATGGGTAGCTCAATCATTAGGCAAGAAAAGCCCTTGCTTTAGGGCCCCGCCCCCCCCATAGAAAAAAAAAAGGCCATAAAAAGCAATTCCCATCTCTTTTTTTTTTTCAATCCCTCATAAAAGCAATTGAAGCAACTTAAATCTTTTTAAATTTCAAAAAAAGCAATTGTCATCATTTTGTTTCTCGCAAAGAAAAAGGCCTCGTAAAAGTAATTAAAGCAACTACCATCTTTTTACAATCTAGAAAAAACAATTACTATCTTTTCATATTTAAAAAAAAAAAACATTAAAGCTCATTTTCACCATTGAGATAATGTTGCCATTAAAAGAAAAATAGAAAACCCTAAAATCACAAGTAGCAAAAAAAGCATTTTCTGTAATGAAAATCCTTTAGTTTGTACTTTTTTCTCCCTACATCTGTGCTGCTTGAAATAAGACAACTTCAAATATAATCTTTTTTGTTTTTTTTTTCATATTGAAGAAGCAACATCAAATATAAAAATAATCCTTATCTATAAATCACAAAATTAGGTTCTATGGTTCTATATTTTTAAATTTATTTTTAATTCCAAGCTAATATTATATGTTTATTATAGTTAGTGATCGTTTTATTTGTAAATATTATTTGTTATAATTTATAAATATTAAATATGTTTACTAGAAAATATGGACAATACTTATAACTGTTGCTTCTATAAAAAAAATTTTCAAAATTAAAATTAATAAAATCCTAATTTAGATCAACAATGTCGCAAGACAGAGCAAAACTTAAATATAAAAACTTAATTAGTAATATTGGATTACAAAAAAAGGAAAAATAATAAATTTTAAATAAAATATTTATAATAATATTAAAAATATAAAAAATGTCTCATTTAAAATTGTCGCTTTAGGCCTCAACTTGTCTCGAGCCGGCCCTACATCTCCCTATTCTAAATTGAAAATATACATTGGAGATACCCTTTTTTTCTAATGCAATCGTTGTAAAGATTGTGCTAAAGCTTTGATTGCCAAAAACTTGTGCTTTTATTTCCTTATAGAAGATTAACTTCTCTTATAAAAAGGTCGATCACCTTGTGGATTCAAGGTGGTTGTTTTATGGGTGGTGAACAGCGAGTAGTCGACAAGAAGAACTACATTCTTTAGGTTAAGTTGTAATTAGGAAAGGATCTGTGAGTATACCTTGTAATTATTTGTTATTAGTGCTTGGTTTTTATTGGTTTGAGTACGACTCATGGTTTTTCCCTAATACGGTTTTCCACGTAAAAAATCTACGTATCTTCTTCTTGTGGTATGTGATTGATTTATTTGTTAGTTCTTTTATTTATTCGTTGCATATATTTTGAACTACAATCTAAAAATCCAAATTTGGAATGATCTTTCAATTAGACATGAAGAACAATACAGCATAAATTACACTCAACATATAATCACCATTAACATTAGCACATATAATCAACGGCCTCCTGAGAGGGTAGACTCCATAATCAAAGATTGATCCGGCATGATGTCTCCATGTTCTAGTTTTGAAACACTTAGAGTAAATCCATCTGGTGACAATTTAGGAAGAGGAACATCACCATCCAAGAACTGCATGACTTGCCGCATGCTCGGCCTACACTCCGACAAAGGGTGTGAGCAAAGTAACCCAAGCTTCAGCACCAACTCCATCTCTTCTAATGCATAACCATCTACTAATTTTGCATCTGCTGAATCAAGAATCACCCCTTTCCTCCAGCAGTCTAACACCCAATCCACCAAAATCAATTCCTGTGGGGGAGTCCTCCACTCTATTGGCCTCCTCCCACAAGCAACTTCAAGCATGAATACCCCAAATGCAAACACATCAGTACTTGTAGTCGCCTTGCCAGTTCTAGTGAGCTCAGGTGCAAGATAACCTAGAGTGCCTGCACGATAAAAAGTTTCAGGCCAAAAGGTGTCAATTAATTTATGACTGTCAGTTTCAATGTTGTAATGACTAGACAAATAGAAGTTTCAGTCAATTCCACTTGAAACCATGATGTTAATCTCTGATGAATCATTGAATTACCCATAAGACCTTTTGCCTCCACAAACCTTCCATTTTTTTCCTCCTTTTCTTTCACAAGTTGGCTCATTAATTACTTTTTACTAATATGTCAAGTTTGCGTTTGCCTCTTTTTTGAGGGATTAGTCATATCAAACAATTTATTTGTAATAGGTCTAAATGAAATAACAAATCTAAAATATAAATGAGATAGAACTTAGTTGTGGAAAAGTTAATTTCAGTTTCATTCTTTTGTAAACAGATGTAACTTGTACCAGTATAAATCCAAAATCTGCCTTCTCTGTTCTCATGTTTTTGAGAGTCAGATTTTAAAAAAATATATATCTTTGGATTTCTCAAAATTGTTTACCTGCGACGTGGGTCGTTTGAAGGTCGGTTCCATGTTGATGCAATCGCGCAAGACCGAAATCTCCCAATCTTCCTTGCAATTCAGCGTCCAACAGGACATTACTGGCCTTAATATCTCTGTGAAGAACAACTTGCTCCCATTCTTCATGCAAATACACTAGTCCTGAAGCAATTCCTTTGATTATTCTAAATCGTTGATCCCAATTTAGAGATGACTTTGGTTGGTCATAAATAAACTTGTCAAGACTGCCTCTGGGCATGAGATCATACACTACCATGAGCTCTCCTTTATGCCGGCAATAACCACGGAGAGGTACCAAATTTCGGTGCCGCAGCCGACCCAGGCTAACCACCTCAGCTATGAACTCCTTCATCCCTCGGTGCGATTCATGGGACATTCTCTTCACAGCCACTGGAGCTTTTGAGATGGGTAGGATGCCTCTGTACACCCTTCCAAAACCCCCACTCCCAAGAAGCTGTTTATCTGCGAAGCCACTTGTGGCTATGGTTAGGTCCTCATATGCAATCCTGTGAGGCCCATACTCAAGCTCCCACTCTTCGACTTCTTGGGAAGACTTCAATTTCTTTCTCAAGGTGAAAATGATGCCAACGATGCCGAGTAACACACATTAAAGGCAACCCAATTGTCAACGAACGCTTTCGTAGCTTCTTAGATTTTTCTTGCCATGGAAGTGCTGGAAGATGAGAGACGTCGAGTTCTTGTGCTTTTCCTCCCAAGCTAAAGCTCCATCCCAAGACGTAATGAGATGATGCATGAGTCGCAGTACAAGCAGAGAAACCCACATACATATCATCTAAGAGGGTAGGAGAAAGATCAATAACCAAAGACAAGAGAGGAACATGGGGTCTTTGCACACTGATAGGAAACAGTGTTACATTAAGTTGTTTTGAAACTCCGTCATATTCTATTGAAATCTGCAACGGGTCACCGCTTAGTAGGCTCAAGTTATTGAACCCACCATTTTCATCAGAAAAATAAGCTGCAGGAGCGGATTTAATAGACTTCAATCCATTGATATCAATCCCTACATGGTTACTATCGATATCTTCAAATTCAGGCTGCAAGAGGGTGTCTAACTCAATGGCAAAAATATGGTTCGAAGGAAGTCCTATGTTAGTATAGTTGAAGAGGCCAAAATATTCGAAAGGTAGAGATCCACTGAGCTCGTTCGAAGGAGAGATGACAAAGGCCATTCCATGACCCCCATAGGAAGTATACTGAGGGTGACTTGCGTGGATAAAATTAGTGGAGAAAGAGGAAACATTACCATTTGTGGAATTCTTGAACCGAAGAGGTGCAAAGTAGAAAGCATGACCGCTCTTTGTTACCGTACCGTTGATGACTCTAAAAGAGTTGTCAGGTGCGATTTCTGCTATGCCCTTGACGGTGATGAGTTCGTTGGTGGCAAAATTACCCAACTGCGAAGCTGCAAGCTTGACAAAGAAGAGGAGTAGTACAACAAACCTAGACAACATAGCTCATATAGTCTTGCAATCGCAGGAATTCTGCTTGTTTCATTTGCATCCTGCAATCAGTGAAGGCAGGGGATTGTTGAGCCAACAGCCTTGGGCTATAAAATTAAATAAACAAAGTCCACCCCCTAGTGCCAGTTATTTAAATTTCTTTTCACCGAACGAACATACGTGAGTCTAACATTAGGTGGTCCAGACTCTTTCTAACTAACTAGTAGTGCAAAATCTTACAAGAAGGAGGGCATAATTAATGGATCTTGTTGGTGAAGTTCTACTGAATCAACCTGATCCACAGTGCAGGCCCAGCAAGACTGGTTCAACTTTAGTTATTTGAATCACTTGAGGATCCAGTCAACACTCCTAAAATCATGTTCTGTTGTACCTGCTTTGATTTACTTGATAGCTGTACTTTAAATACAAATGTACTCAACCTGAAATGTGTATGTGTGATAATTCAATTTGTTCATGGTATCAGAGCTATAGTGACTCACGTCACATCATTCTGAAACTCTTTCCATGGCAGACCCATCAACCCAGTTGTCCTCTTCCTCAAATAGCCCCACATTCATACTTTCAAATATTACACATCTAGTCCCCATAAAACTTGACCACAGCAATTATTTGCTGTGGCGTTCTCTCTTCCTTCCAGTGTTGAGAAGCCATGGACTTCTAGGCTATGTTGATGGAACAACATCTCCACCACAGCAATTTCAAAATAACGCTGATGGAACTCTCTCCACTACCGTCAATCCTGATTATAAAACCTGGGAACAACAGGACCAACATCTATTGTCATGGATACAGGCAACCTTATCAACATCAGCCTTACCATATGCAGTAAACTTGAAATCTGCAAGAGCTGTGTGGGAAGCATTGGAGCGCC
Source organism: Sextonia rubra (assembly GCA_037013555.1). Classification (NCBI taxonomy): domain Eukaryota; kingdom Viridiplantae; phylum Streptophyta; class Magnoliopsida; order Laurales; family Lauraceae; genus Sextonia; species Sextonia rubra. The sequence continues at coordinate 134,334,330 of JASUAD010000001.1, forward strand.
GGTATGCATCTCTGTCCCGGTCACATATCATTCATCTTAAGAAAAAACTACAACATCTACGCAAAGGTAGCAACAGTATGCAAGATTATTTGCATCAGATTAAAACTATTTCTGATCAGCTTGCAGCTTGTGGTGCACCCATTGGAGATGATGATTTAATTTTGCACACCTTAGATGGGCTGTCAGTGGAGTATAAGCCCTTCCAGACAGCAATTCGAACACGGTCAAGGTCAGATCCTGTGACCTTGGAAGAGCTGCATACCCTCTTGATATGTGAAGAGCTTAGTCTCACTGAAGAGATCTCTATGATAGCAACTGAGTCAAGTTCAGCCTTGGTAGCTGTCAAGCCGGGAGGAGCTCCACAACTCACTGGACCCTCACCTGGACATGGTAGCAATAGAGGGCGCGGACGTGGCCGCAGTGGGTCAGGAGGAAGAGGACAAACCAACCGTAGACCCAATTCAGATTTGGGAGACAAGCGGGTACCCTGCCAAATCTGCAACCGTCCTGGGCATACGGCGATTGATTGCTATCACAGGATGAATTACTCGTATCAAGGGCGAATTCATCCACAGCGATTGGCTGCTATGGTTGCAGCAAATCCATCAACTGAAAGTTCAACATGGTATTCCGATACCGGTGCCTCACATCATATCACTGTTGAACTGGGTAACATTCCTCAACACTCTAAATATCATGAATCAGACAGCGTTCAGGTGGGAAATGGACAAGGTTTACCCATAACTCACATTGGTTCCTCTACTCTTGAAACCTCTTCTTCTAAATTCCATCTTAAAAATGTTCTCTACTGCCCTAATGCTTCAACAAATTTGTTGTCAGTTCAGCAATTTTCTAGAGATAATGGTTGTTATTTCATTTTTGATGACTTGGGTTTTTGTATTAAGGACAAGCTGTCGGGGAGGACGCTTTTCCGCGGGCCGAGTGAGAATGGTCTCTATCCTTTCCACAGCTCAAAACCAACTCAAGCTCTTCTCAACAAACTCTCAGAACGTGAGCTGTGGCACTCAAGACTTGGACATCCTTCTGATCGTCTTCAACAGATTATTCTCTCCTCACTTTCCTTACAGTTTTCCAATAATTGTTTTAAGTCACCATGTTCTTCATGTCAATTAGGAAAGTCATCTAAATTGTCCTTTCCTGTCTCTAATTCAGTTGCTTCTTCACCTCTAGAAATAATACACACTGATGTGTGGGGACCTGCACCTATAACTTCTGTTAGCGGTTTCAAATTTTATGTTATTTTTATAGACGATTTCTCTAAATATTGCTGGTTGTATCCCATTGCAAATAAATCAGATGTTTTTCGCATATTTACCATCTTTAAGCCTTATGCTGAAAACCTACTTAATCATAAAATAAAGATCTTAAGATCAGATGGAGGAGGAGAGTACACTAGTCGTGCATTCAATGAGTACCTAAACATCCATGGAATTGCCCGTCAGTACTCATGCCCTTATACTCCAGAACAGAATGGAGTGGCTGAGAGAAAACATAGGCATATAGTGGAAACAGGATTAACCCTCTTAGCTCATGCTCATATGCCTTCATCATATTGGTTGGAAGCCTTTAACACAGCGGTTTACCTCATCAACCGCTTGCCCATTGTTCCTGCAACCAACCTGTCTCCTTGGGAAACTATTTTTCATAAAAGACCAAATTATGATTTTCTCAAAACTTTTGGATGTGCTTGCTACCCATGGATTAGGCCTTACAACAAACACAAACTCAATTTCCACTCAATAAAATGTGTTTTTATTGGTTATAGTTTGCACCACAAAGGTTATAGGTGTCTAGACCCAGTTACTGGACGTGTGTATATTTCCAGACATGTGACCTTTGATGAATCGTATTTTCCATTCTCTAACAAATCTAATCAACGTGCAAAGAAATCTAACCCGTTGATTGTTGACTCACTCTTCGGAATTGGTCCAATCTCTAGTTGGCTACCTGTCTTACCATTGACCTTCCATCAAAGTCCTTCCTATGAGCCACAACCATCCCTTCAAATTCAAGACGCCATCTCATCAGGACCAGTGGAACTGCCGCCCAACCAACCCAGTCCACCCAGTTTTATAAGGTCACAATATCCACAGTATAGACAAATTCAGGCCACAGAACCAAACAACCCTCCTGCAGCTCAATCAATCCCATCAATGACAGACCACGATAATCCATCTTTGCTTCAACCTGTGAGCCCAGTAATATCACATGCTGACTCAAATGTTAGAAATGAGAATTTCCATCCCATGCAAACTCGTTCCAAATCCGGAATCTCAAAGAAAAAGATATGGATTTCAAGATACCCTTTGCCATGTGCTTTGTTGTCCAATTCATGGGATACAGAACCCTCAAGCTATGAACAAGCTGCACAGCACTCTCACTGGCGACAGGCTATGGATCATGAGCTCTTAGCCCTTCAACGTAATCAAACATGGTCATTAGTTCAGTATCAATCTTCGATGAATGTAGTGGGATGCAGATGGGTTTATCGCATTAAAAGGAATCCTGATGGAACCATAAATAAGTACAAGGCACGACTGGTGGCAAAGGGCTTTCATCAGAGACCAGGCATAGACTTCTTTGAAGCATTTAGTCCCGTTGTGAAGCAGACCACAATCAGAACTGTTCTAACCATAGCTGTCACCTTGGGCTGGCCCATTAAACAATTAGATGTAGAAAGTGCCTTCTTACATGGAGATCTCAAAGAGGATGTTTATATGGCACAGCCACCAGGCTATATAGACTCAGCACGCCCTTTTCATGTTTGCAAAATGCAAAAATCCATTTATGGACTTAAACAGGCCCCGCGGGCTTGGTATGAGAAATTCACTACAAAATTGATTGATTTGGGCTTCAATTTCTCAGGGTCTGATCCATCTTTGTTTGTGAGAAAGCAAGTGGGTTCCTTAACCTACTTATTGTTGTATGTAGATGACATCATTCTAACCGGAAGCAGTAAAGATTATCTACAAATCTTGATTGAACAATTAGGCAAGTTTTTTGCTATGAAGGATATGGGTTCATTGCACTATTTTCTTGGAATAGAAGTACAGCGAACTCCAACTGGAATCTTTTTGTCCCAGACCAAGTATCTGATGGATCTGCTGCATCGTGCCAAAATGGCTGATGCTAAGCCAGTTACAACACCTTCTGTTCGGGTCCAAGTGTCATCAAACAAGGATAGCTTTCTCTCTGATCCTACCTATTATAGAAGCATCGTTGGAGCATTGCAATACATGGTGCTAACTAGACCTGACATTGCGTTTTCTGTCAACAAAGCATGCCAGCGAATGCACCAACCCACTGAAGCAGACTTAAGTGCAGTTAAAAGGATTTTACGGTATCTTAAAGGGACTGCAACGTGTGGGCTTCAAATCAAGCCAGGCCCATTGAATATTATTGCATACTGTGATGCAGACTGGGTAGGTGACCCAGTGGATCGTCGGTCCACCACAGGATGTTGTGTGTTTCTTGGGCCCAATCCAATATTTTGGTCAGCTAAGAAGCAGCCCACGGTGGCAAGATCATCATCAGAGGCTGAATATCGTTCGCTAGCTTTGACAGCTGCAGAAATTTCCTGGATTTGTTTTCTTTTGCGTGACCTTTGCTTTCCCACAACAAAAACACCCTTGGTGTGGTGTGACAATATGAGTGCCATATCTTTAGCATTCAATCCTGTTTTTCATGCCCGAACTAAACATGTGGAGCTTGATTATCACTTTGTGCATGAAAAGGTGGCTCAGAAACAGCTTGACGTTAGATACGTTTCATCCTCAGACCAAGTGGCTGATATTTTCACAAAGAGTCTATCGTCAGACAGGATTAAATTTCTTCAACACAAGCTTGGCGTCATGAACCGACCCGTGCGCTTGAAGGGGGCTGTTGGTGAAGTTCTACTGAATCAACCTGATCCACAGTGCAGGCCCAGCAAGACTGGTTCAACTTTAGTTATTTGAATCACTTGAGGATCCAGTCAACACTCCTAAAATCATGTTCTGTTGTACCTGCTTTGATTTACTTGATAGCTGTACTTTAAATACAAATGTACTCAACCTGAAATGTGTATGTGTGATAATTCAATTTGTTCAGATCTGACTTTTTTTTTTTTTAACTAGATAGATCTCAAATTCTTCTTGGATTGACAAACTTTTTCACTTGTCCTACTTTTATACGAGAACAGATCTTCAAGTTGTAGAAACTGTAAGGGATGCACGTTCTATTCTTAAGCAATTATTCAAATCACCCACTTTTAGGTGTCGTTCTCAGTTTTCAAATAGGAGTCCACCTCTAATGAATCCACAATTCCTGTTTACAAGTGGTTCCTGAAACCGACATTAGTTTTTATTGAATTTCATTGTTATGAATTTAATGAATTTCTGTGATAAATAGCCATTGAGATCTATTTGTCCAAGGGCACGTCTGTGTAGCTAGTTTTCTGCATAAAGCTAGAATTGAGAAAACAATTTTCCATGTGGTAGTAAAATTCAAAGAAGTTAAGGGTGCGTTTTACATCGTGTCATTCGAATGTTTCTATGTTCCCATGAGATAAGCCTGCAAAAAATGTGTTTGGTATGTATAAATTAGTATTTTGAATTTTTAATCTTGCAGAAAGGAATGTAAAAATCTTAATCCGCTGGTATGAGAAACTCAAAGTAAAAAAACTTCGTTGTTTTTTAAAAACAACTTGCTAGCATAGTTGTTTCTTACTTATATCAATGTGTCTCTACTACCTAATATCTAAAGTGGGTCACATAGTAACAATTATAAAAGATGGGCCCATTTTATAATTCCTAATTTTTATAATGGTGGGACCACATTATAAATCTTTTGAGCGTGAGCCCTATGTTTAAATTTCTAAACATGGGTTATATAGTCAAAAAAATATTACCTTTAAAAAATTAATATTTAAAAAATATATTTAATCTTTCAAAAAAATATTTTATCTTTAAAAAAATATCCAATCTTTCAAAAAAATATTTAAACTTTCAAAAAAAATATTTAATCTTTCATAAAATAAAAAAATTTTAATCTTTCAAAAAAATATTTAATTTTTTAAAAAAATATTGGTCTTTCAAAAAAAATTATTTAATCCTTCCAAAAAAATAATCTTTCAAAAAATGTTTAATCTTTCAAAAAAAATACAAAAGGTGGAGCCACGTTGTAATTCCTATGAATATAGCCCCATATTTTAATTTTTAAAGGTAAGTACCACATAATTTTTAAAGTGAGTCTCTTGTAGGATTACCTCACATTATAATCTATTATAATTTCTAAAGTTGGACACCATATTGTAATTTCTAAATATGGTCCTATATACAAAATCACAAAAAAAAAAAAAAAAAAGTGGCTCCACTATGTAATTTCTTAATGTGAGTCACATAGTCACCATCACAAAAGGTAGACCGACATCATTGGTGAAAACTTTTTACATTGTTACCAAATAAGTTCTATATGGCATATTCTCGGCAAAGTATTTTAATATAGTGTTACCAAACAAGTTCTGCGGAATTTAATCTCGACACGACTTGATCTCAGCACAACCATATTTGAGCACAAAAATAAAAACAACACGGGAACAATGCCAGACAGGCCCTAAATTTTTCTCAATTTTGGATAAAAGCTTTTCCTATAATGAAAGCTCAAAAAAAAATCCACAAAAGAGGAAAAACTTCATAGAACTAATTTTCTACAGAGGTACACAAATGTGCCCAAAACTAAGAATGAGTTAGGATACTTGATTGATCAATCCACTTTCAAGACTTTTCCACTACTTTGCCTCTATTGAGTCGTTCATAAAGATCACCCTAGGCTGAATGTTGCCTGGGTGCTTCCTAAGTTGATTTGCCGAAGAAACTTAGGGGTCAATTGTTTTACTCCATTTACATATGTAAATATCTCACATGTGAAATTGTTACACATATTTTATGTTTGTTTACAAAATTTACACATGTGGTGTGTAAACTATATGTGCTTTTGGTATGTCAATGATGAACAAAATGACCCTTACATTTTCAGGAATCACACCATTTGCAAAAAGGCGGTGATACAATAGCACCCCCCCCCCCCCCCCCTTCTCTCTCTTTCATCCCTTTTTCATTTTTCCAATCTTTATGGGCCCCCAAACGATGATCCGGACCGTTATTAAGAAGCCAAAAAACAACTTTAATACCTAATTTCAACTGTTGAATCATCATAGATTATGAGATATTTATGAAAACATCCAGACCATTAATTTTCATCTTATGTAGATTTCCCCATCAAGCCTTTTTCATTTTTCTTAATCTTTGTGGGCCCCGAAACGATAATCCAAACCGTTCAAAATATTAAGAAGGCATAAAACAGCCACAATACCAAATTTCAGGCATTGGATCGGCATAGATTGTGAGATATTTAAGAAAACATCCATACCATTAATTTTCATCTTATGCAAATTTCAAAAGTTGAATAGGCAGTCTAGTTTTTTTTTTCAAATTTGCGGATCATCTAAGCCTTAAATGCAAGCTCTGAGCCGTGGAATCTCTTTACAAGGCTAAACACGGCTAGTATATCAAATTTTAGCCATCGATTCTTCATAGATTGTAAGATATTTATGAAAATGTCCAGACCATTTGATCTCCTATTTTAATTTTTATGGGCCTTTTTTACCTGATCCAAACCGTTAGTTTTCTTTAAAAAGCCAACAATGCTTACTGGATGAAATCTCATCACTTGATTCAATATGGAATTTTCAAATTTTATAAAAAACTATAAAAAAAACATATGAATCGCTAGATAAAATTAGATAAACATTTAAAGAAATGTGAAAATAACAAATAAAAAATTATGTTTCACATGCGATTTGCATAGGTAAAGCATTTTTACATCCTATGTGTAATTAACAAATTGCCCTTATGGTAATATTTCAATGAGAATCTAGAAGGTGGTCATCGCCCACGCTCAAAATAGCCGCCAGTCAAATCAATATACGTATCCAGTCAAAGTCGCAAAGATTGAAACGAAGATGTCACGCTCAGAAGACGACGTGTATCTAATCCATCTACACCAAAATGGTATCAGTAATTTATAATAGGATACAGGGATGGTACGACGATTTTTAAAAATGGCTCCCAAATACATTACCCCTGGACTAATGTGTGTGTTTTTAATGGAATGGCTCCCAATTCCTAAATACATTCTCTTGCAATTAGACCTGAAAAATGAGTCTCTTTGACCAAATTCGAGTCAGGCCAATCCAAATTTGAATTTATTGGTTTTAATTCTAATTTGATTCGTTTTTAAAATGAGTTGAAAACCTTCAATCATGGTTAAAAAAATCGGTCGATACCGGTTCGTATCGGCCGATACGTACCGGTATCGGCCGGTACCGAGACAATATTTTGATGTGTATCGGTCTCGGTACCGTTCTGTCAAAATATCCCCAAAATATTGGGATATATCGGCCGATATTTTGAAATATAGGCCGAATTGAAATATCGGCCGATATTTTAAAAATATCGGTCATATGTAATATTTATTTATTTTCAAATTTTTTAAAAATTTAATATTAAAATAGGATATTTTGAGGATTTCACCACAAGTTTATTTTTTTTTTTTAAGTAAGTATGATTATTACATACTTCATATATGATAGCTTTTTATTATTTTTTCATGTAATTATTTTTATATTCTCAAATTTATTTTCGGATTTTTTAATAATCTAATATTAAAATTAGATTTTTGAGGATTTCATCACCAATTTATTTTGTAAAATAAGCATAATCATTATATGCTTCATGTTTGATAATTTTTTTCATTGTTCGTTTATGTAATTCGTTTTATATTTTAAAATTTATTTTCGTATTTTCTAATAATTTAATATTAAACTATTATATATTTAGGTTTTCACTATAAATGTCATTTCTTAATTTTATATAATCATTGTATAGTCCATATATGCTAATTTTTTACGGTTATTTTATCATTTATGTGATTATGTCAATATTTTTTGTATTTGTGAATTTATTTTTGGATTATTAAAATATGGTATTAGAAAAAAAAAATTAATGCATCATTTAAATGTGCATATTTGAGATTTCAAATGCTAAAATGATTTGTCTAGGTTTCTATTATTTTTTGGAACTTAGCTTATAAGTAAGGCCAACTAGCAAAGTTTCTTAAAGATAATTCATAAGTTATAATTATTGTTCTTACAAAAAAAATCATAATTTCAGACAGGACAGCAATGCGGAATATCATAACTTAGGAGGACCGATATTTTGATTTATACTTGTTACTAATGAAAACAAATATTGTTTTCCAGCCTTTTCTAATATTTTGGATTTTTTTGGATATTTTTCAAAATTTTTTGGATTAAAAAAAAATTCACACCACGACGACCGCGATAGACCGCGAACCGTGACCGATACCAATACCGTATCGGTTTTTGGGACCGACCAATACCGCGACCGATACCGCGATTTTCATCCATGCCTTCAATCCATACCCGTGGCGGGTGAATCCGATCCGACCCGACCCGACCCACCTAACCCGAATTTAATGCTGGTTGGGTCGGTTGACCTGACCTAACATATTTAATTTTCATTTTGTGTATGTTTTAACTCATCTTATGTGCCTCAATTTTATTTGTAAAGCTCTCCTTACATCTAGATTCATTTAAAATGTTGTATTGAGCATGAATTTATAATTCATCAATTTTTAAGGTATAACAAATGGAGAATCTATAAATATTTTCTAGCCCATTTATTAAGAATTTGAGATGATTCCTTTTAATTTTTGTTTAATCTTATAGTTCCATATTTGAGTATAAGTATAAGACTCATCAACAATATTATATTTTATTCATATTAGTATTTTAAAAGTAAATTTATATACTAACATAAAAATAAAAAACACATATCAATATTTCAACTACAAAAACATCATATTTTAAAGTAAAAAAAATAAGTTTTATATTCTAAGTATTAAAATTTTACATAACTCCTCCACAAAAGATTAAGAGTACATAGTTTATGGTCCACATGAATAAGAAAAGTTACATGAAAATTGAAAAGTCACGGTAATTTAGTAAAATCTAAATGAGTTGAACTGGTTATGAAGAGGTTAAACGGGTCAACCCTAATCTGACCCGCTTTTATACTGGTTGGTAAACATTAACCCTAACTCGACCCGTATTTCAAACGGGTCGGGTTAGGCAGGTTAGAAATGGGTCGGGTCAAGCCAGGTTGGCGGGTCAGGCTGGATTTTGACAGCTCTACTTGTAATTGTTTGGTTTGACAATTGTCTCCCTTACAGCTGGCTTGGACATGAGCTTGTGAGAACGCATTGAGTATTCAATGTATGATATAAAATGAGGCTTTATGCTTGATCATAAGGATCCGATGAAACTCGAAGTTGTAGTCTGTGTGACCATGGTTTGCTTCGGATCTTATAAGGGCTTGTTTGGTAAGTCTAGTCTTTTTTTTATAGACCATCTAAAATAGAGCTACTAAAAAAAGAGCTATAAAAAAAAGAGGCTAAATTTAAAATATGTGTTTGGCAATGAAAGCATCTATTTTAAATAAGTCATTTTAAATCAATAGTTGAAAATTTTTCACAAATATATTGAGATCTAGTAGGTATTAAGCCTTGAAATTTTACTTCATAACCACGTTTGGCCTCCCAAAGAGATCTAACAGTTTGGATTTTGTGTTTGAGGCCCCCAATTTTTTTAAAAAAATATTTAATAATTCACGTTTTTACATAAATATCTCAAGTATGGTGATGATCCAACGGCTGAAATTTGATCTCATAATGGTCATTGACCTTCTACACATTTTCAATGGTTTGGATTATTTTTTACTGTCCTAGAAATAATAATAAAAAATAAAAAAAGGGGCTGCCTGTGGACTAGTTACAAATTCAGCATATTAAATTCAATGGTTGAAAGTTTTTCACAAATATCTTGAGATCCACAAGGAATTAATCCTTGAAATTTGACCCCATAGCCGTTTTTAGTCTTCCCAACATTTCCAATTGTTTGGATTTTCTGTTTGGGCTCCACAGAATTCAAAAATTAGTATCAAATGGCTCACGCTTTCTTGCACATATCTCGAGATTCAGGATGAATTAACGGCTGAAATTTGGATGGGTAGCCGTAATTGATCATGTGAACATTTTCAACGGTTTGGATGTAAATTTAGGGGCTCGGATTTCGAGAAAAATAAAAAAAATACTGGGCCTGATCCATCAAGTTACTGTAGCTGAGCGCCTCTTTTTTTTTTTTTTTCCTCTGATTTGGAAATGCATCACATGGCCTCCTCTCCAAAATAGAGCTTTTACCTCTTATTGTCTAAATTAAATAGAACTAAAATCGCATGCCAAACACCTCTATTTTTCCAACTCTATAAATTTTAGACATTTAGACAATAAGAGCCTAAATTTTAGACTTACCAAACATGCACTAAGTTTGAGCTACATTATCACACTCGGGCTACAGAAAATTTACAAGGCTTCCCCTAAGCCTAAAGGAATTAATTGACATAAAGGGCTGAGACACCCACCATTAGTAAAGGAAAAGAACAATAAGTATTGAATGAAGCAACTAGGTCTGGATGTTTGGGCGCTCATAACAAGTGCAACTCCATTTACACACAAAAATAGCAAATATAGGGTTGTTAAACTGGCTCTTTACTGATGGCTTTTGTTCTTATCATAAAGCCCAAAGTAAGGTTGAGCCCAATTTTGAAATGCCCAAAACCTTGAGGGTTGAGCTAGGATTTGTCCTAGTTTGGCCAGGCCTGGGTCGACCTGGTCAACCTTCCATATATAAATGCCTTTGATATTGGTGATTAGTCCAACATTAATTAAATGTCCTAACTAATTGAATTAGAAAAAGTCAACGCATCTCTAATTTACAATTTATTTATGACTATGGTGTAACTAATAGTATCTAATGACCCAGAAGGATGAGTATGAAATAGGTTGCCATGTTGGTTATTGAAGGTATTGGGACAGTCATTCAAGAATTGATGGACTAAGTGGAACCGTGTTACGCCCGAGGGGATGTTTTACTCGCTGATGAAGCATTGCGGTATCCTTTCCTGGCATCTAGGCTTTGCACGAAAAGTTCGAGGACAAGGCAAAGCTCCATTATCCAGGTACTAGACGACCTTGTCCCATTTCATTTTTGCAAGTGCAGGCAACTCTGGCGTGCCGAGTCAACCTTTTTTGTTTTTTTTTTTTAAATCACTTTTGAGACCATGAAGGTCAAGTCAACCTTCGGTCGAAGTACATCATCTTGGTTGTTTTGTGCACTTGCACAAGAACCTGTATGTGTAGGGGAAGGGTTCATGACGACAACATGATATCAATGCCAGCAAGTGAAAAGTTAGGTTGCCAATGTTAGTTATTAGTCCCTAAAAATCGGCACCCCATGTTTAATTTGAAAACACGAAAATCCTATCTTCTCCTTTCTTTCTTGGGTATGCTTGTTCTTCACTAGTAGAAGTATAGTGAGGAAAAATTTTAAATTAAGAGAGCATAAAATATGTTAAAATTTTTTTTTAACAATAACAAAATTATATTAAGAGAAAATAAGAAGGGTATAAGAGAAAAGAAAGACAAAAGAAACAAGGAAGAGAAAAAAAAAAAAATAGAGAGGCGGGATAAGGTAAAAAGAGCATTATATTAACCCCACCTCAATAACATCAACATACCTACCCACTGAGAGAGCCTTCTAACCCCTTCCTTGGCTAATGCATCTACTATATAGTTGGCACCCCTTATGAAGGAGTCTATTTGAATAAAGAGATGATATGTTAATCCTTCTTAATTCAAACTTCAATTTAGAGAGTTTATTTCAACTCGCCTTCCTTATTTTATTTTAACTTGAGTTGGAGTCTATCATCCACTAAGCCAACTACTATAAATAGATACGATAGGATGGTAGTAGAACATCAGAATACTAATAACCAAAAGAAATAAGTCATTCATCACCATCTTCTCCATTAGGGTCCATTATTGCCTTGAGATTGTGAAGAGTGAATCATACATCGCGGATCTGTAGTAGACAGTCAAGAATCTCTACGTCTATTGCTTAATCGAAGCCGACGCTGTCTTGATCGCATTTGTAGCGGCCCTGTGATCCTGATCCACGTTTTCATCACACAAAAAGTTGTCAACGTCATGACAAAAATATACATTTAAATTAGCCAATAACTCCCTAAGTTCATTGAAATAGAATTGAAATTTCTAAGAGAACCCCTTCCGATTAAACACCCAAGTAATCACATTCAATGAATCGCATTCCATAACTAAAGGACCAAAATATCTTTTTGAAAACAACCTGAAACCTTCCAAAATAGTTAACACCTCGGTTTCATTCAAGTCACATATACCCACATTTTTAGAAAATATAAGTAACACCTTACTCTTACAATTACGAAGAATACCTTTAACTCCCGCAAGCCCCGATTTGCCCTTCGAAGCTTCATGCTCATTGAATTTTAAAGCACCAAAAAGAGGGGAGACCAAGAAATGGATCTGTTCTCCTTAAACGGGCGACACTGCATACAAGCTTCCTTATTAAAAATGATATATTTAAAGTGTAAGTGTACAAACTCCTTCTGAATCAAAGCCCATTTCGCAATCCTTAAAATGATTTTAGAAATCAAATTAACAATTAAAGATGAAAAACTTTTAAAGATCCTATCATTTCTTTTCTTCCAAATAAACCAAAGGATAGCAAAAGGGATCATCCTACATAAAACATGACCACACCCAACAAAGCATCCACCATGCCAAGAATTTGTTGCTTCTGCAATATTCTTCGAACAACACCAAGCAATACCACATCTCTTAATAAAATTATTCCAAACATAGACTGCCACCTCACAATGAAGAAGGAGATGGTTCACCATCTCATTCTCTTTGCCACACATCACACAAAGTTTTGAAATAGTAGAACAAATGATTCCTCCCCTCCTTAGATTATTAATAGTGGAGACTTTATATTTGCATTTGTTAACCAACAAAACACTTCAACCCAAGGTGGAGCTAGCCCCATCCACATAAGGTACGAAGGAGCCATATGAGTGGGGTTGCCTTCCAAGATAATATAGAAATCTTTAGTCGAGAACTCCCTTAAAGTGGAAGGCTTTTAAATCCGAGAGTTCTTAGAATCCCTGCAAAAATAGATGTTAGCAATAATAATCAACAACTCCTCATATTATTCCCCCTTCAACTGGCTGAAGACCCCTCTTAAAGACCATATCTCACATAAAAACAATCACTCCTCACTTTGAAACAATCACTGACAGAGGACTCCATATTGGCAGCTAATCTAAAGAGTCTAGGAAATGACTTACAAAAGGGCCATTCCCCCACCCAATCATCCAACCAGAACCTAATATCTCTACCATTCCTCATTTTAAAACCCACCCATTTGTACAAGGCTTTTTTCTTTTCATTGGACTCATCTCCAACAACAGTAATAGCTCTCCATACACTTGATCTACCATTACTAGGCCCAAGCTTAGGCCACCGACCCTTTATCCTCACCATACTTAGAAGCAATCAGTCTTCACCAAAGAGCCTCTTCTTCCTCCCCAAACCTCCACTACCATTTAGCCAGCAAAGCCCAATTTTTATTTTCTAAATTTCCCAAACCCAGGCCCCCACTAGATTTAGGCTTAACCACTTCACTCCACTTCATCAAGTGCAATTTCTTCTTATCGCCCTGACTATGCAATAAGAAGTCCCTCTGAATACGATCCAACCTCTCAATAACAGCCTTTGGCATTTTGAAAAGTGACATATAGTAAACTGAAAGATTGGATAAACAAGCTTTGATCAGAGTGATTCTACTGCCCATAGACAAGTAACACTATTTCCATGAAGACAACTTCTTCTCAAACTTTTTAATGACCGGATTCCAAAGCGACTTAGATCTCGGTTTGGCACCAATAGGCAATCCAAGGTAAATAATGGAAAGTTTCCCATATCTATAGTTAATATTGTTAGCCAAAACCCTCGTGGTCTCATCTATACACTCAAATCCCACCAACATACTCTTAGAGATGTTAATCTTCAAACCTGGAATCAATTGAAAACATTGGGAAATTCTCTTAATGGCTAATATTTCTTCCAACTTGGTCAAATTGAGAATAATTGTATCATCTACGAATTGAAGATGTGTAATAACCCCTCCCCGCCGACCCATTTTAAAGCCTCCAATCACCCTAACTCTCTTGCTTGTCACGACCCGAGCCCAGAAATCGGGGGTTAGCGAAAAGCTAAACCAGTGACACACGTACTCCCGTGCACGTGCATCCAAACCCAGTCCAGATGCACATAAACAAGGGATCTAACACGTGCGAACTAAGCGTACGCGGAAGCTGTACATATCATACCAAGCAACAAAGGAAAATAGCGGAAGCCAAAACAAATGCGGAACGGAAAAGACAAAGATAAATACGATACAGGAAAACCAAATACAAGTCTGAGTACACGACAAAATAAAGATGTACAAATATACAGAGTACAAAGTCCAAAGTGCCAAAGTGCCCAAAATACAAAATCTCAAAAACCAAAACTCAAAACAGAAGGCCACTGATATGCATGCACGCACTCGGCAAAGGTGATCGGCCCACTCTGCCAAACCGGAGGGTGCCTCTACACTCGGCCCTGCAGCCTCCTCGACCGCCGGGGAGTCGGGCAAGGGATCTGTGCCTGCAACACCACAGACAACACAAATGAATACAACGATCCAGCACATACAAGTAACAAGGATGAAACACTCATAGTATCAAAGTGAATAAAATAATGACAGAAGATTAAATACAGAGTTTCATCTTAGTATGCTAAGCAAATCGTGCATAGAATTAAAGCATGATAAGGGAATCAAAGTATAGAAACACTGAACTAAGTGGCTACTACGTTAACCATATTCTCTCCAATAGAGAGCAAAGCAGAGCAGATGAGAACACCACTGACCGGGCCAAGGGTACAAGTGGGTCTCGGTTTCCTGGGTTCCGAGGTCCCAAGACAAAGCGACACTGCAGTGATACAGAGATACAGAGATCTAAGCCAGAGGTAACCCCGTCGGGCATCCTAGGGCTGAGGCTGAGTAGAGCCAGACTAATACCAATCAAATCAAATCCATAGAAAGGGAGATTATCCGCTTTGGACTCACTGATGACAAAGACCGGATCTTATCCTCACGTATTAACCTCTGGGCAGAGCCACCAGGGAATACCCAAAATATACAAAGCCAGAAATATCCAAAGCATAGCCAAAATACAGATCAGAACATAGATTAAGTCAAAGCACAGCATAGATCAAAGTGTAGTGCAAATCGAAGAATAAACAGACATACAGGACGAAAGCAAAATGACTACGGAATGCATAGACATAGATTGGCAGAACAGAGGACAAAGCTGTAAACAATATGCAATGCATCTCAGATTAGTACGGAGTCAAGGTTTATTACAAACCAATACTAATCTAGTTGTTCACTGTCACTAACCGTGCATGTTGATGTAGTTTTAAGTTATTCAATGCACCGTTGCCATCAAAGTGTTGCAATGAAATCCTCACGTGCACCGAAGTCCCTTAAACCAACACCCATGGGGAGGTGCTTAACAGTGATCAACGCTCACATGAATAAGTCACAGCCTAACAGACTCTTCATGCGATCCAAAGAATCCATTGGGCCTGTTTACAAGAGTGGTTAACCTGTATTTGAGCCCTACAAGTCTCACCATTATCCTAAGTTATATTTCAGAATTGTCATGCCTAACGGTTTAGCCATGAGGGACCTATGGTTGAGCCGAAGACATCTTACGCGCTGGTCGTAATATGCACTACGGCTTCACCTTGGTTCCATTCAAAACACAGCTAAACTGGTCATCATCCACCTCTGATCTGATACCTTTTTCGGCTGAGCTACGGTCAATATACGGCTTAGCCGTAGACCAATCCACGGCTTAGCCGTAGCCACACCGTAGGAGTGCTGTATCGGAAAAGTTTCGACTGATCAGAGATTTAATTCACAGCTGGGCTACGGTTGGGTCACGGCTAGCTTACGGCTCAGCCGTAGCCTAGCCGTAGAACAAAAGTGAAATTTCAAGTCTTTAGAACATGAGCCGTAGAAACTTACGGCTTAGCCGTACAATACAGAACACGAATTCGGGCTGAGTACAGAAACTGAAATTTGGTACAGAAACGTCTCAAAACAAGTTACAGAGGTTCCAAATTCACAAAAATTGGCTGTAAAACATTCTATACAAGGAATAAGAATGAATCAAAGCAATCAAACAAAACACCCATATGTGTTACCAAAGCCTGTACTTATACTTGCCTCAAACTCTGTCAATCCAATGGATCAAGCTCCAAATCAACTAAAATCAAAGCAAATCAAAGAAATAAACCATGCATGAGCTGTAGGAAACATACAGAGCTTGGAGAAGGAATCCAATTTGAGAGGAAGAATCCAAAACCCACTTACCTCAAGCAATAGACAGAGATGAGAGAGAAGAGGAAACCCAAATCAAGGTGGGCGCAAGCTCCCAACACCAACCAAGACCGAAGAAGAGAATGAAGAGGGGAGAAGGAGTGGAAGAGAAAACGTGGAGCTCTCCTTGCATGCACGTTGAAGCCAAATGAGCAGGGAGAGAGACACCTGGGAGCTGACTCATTTATATAAGTTCTGGAGTTTAAGTCAAAGTCCGGTAAGTTTCGTTTATTTACAAATCAAGTCACACGGGGGTCCAACTCCTCCAATTGACTCCAAATGGGTCTGACACAGTTACAGCAATTGACGAGCTCAATAAAATACACGTGCTGACACCAAGATGATGCAAATATGATGCAAGCAAAGCAAAAGCAAAATTACGAAAAAGGGCTTAGAACTACCTATCTCAGGTCAAAGGTTACTCAACTACCTATCCAAGGCCCAAAACCAAGTCCAAAAGAATAAAACAACAGAAACACACACTAATGAGCCACTAATCCGGCTCAAAGGGGATCAGAGTGTTACATCCTCCCCCACTAGGAATCATTCCGTCCTCGGAATGACTACCTACCTGCGCAAAGAGCTGTGGGTACTGGCGCGCTAGCTGCTCCTCTAGCTCCCATGTAGCCTCATCTGGACCATGATGTTCCCACAACACTTTAACCCATCTGATGGTCCTGGTACGGAGAATCTGCTCTCGTGTCCCAACGATGCGAAGCGGACGCTCAACGTAAGTTGCATTAGGCTGAATCTGAATATCATCGTAGCGAATCACATGGCTCGGATCTGGCACATACTTACGGAGCATCGACACATGGAATACATCGTGAACACCGGAGAACTCAACTGGAAGTGTCAAGCGATAGGCTAAATCTCCAACTCGGCTCTTGACTTCGAACAGTCCCACATGTCTCGGAGCTAATTTGCCCTTCTGACCAAACCGCACCGTGCCCTTCATCGGAGAAACTTTAAGGAACACCCAATCTCCGACTTGGAATGCCAAAGGTCTCCTCCGAGTATCCGCATAGCTCTTCTGCCTGGATCGAGCAATCTTCAGATTCTCTATCACTTTCTGCACTTTTTCTGTCGTCTCAGCAATGACTGTCGGACCATGGAAACTTCTTGTTCCAACTTCCTCCCAGCACACTGGAGTCCTGCACTTGCGTCCGTATAGAGCCTCATAAGGTGCCATACCAATGCTCTCATGGAAGCTGTTGTTGTAGGCAAACTCACACAATGCCAGATGCGTATCCCATTCCTTCTCAAAGTTCAGCACACTAACTCTGAGCATATCCTCCAATGTCTGAATGGTACGCTCCGACTGCCCATCAGTCTGGGGGTGGTATGCCGTACTAAAACTCAGCTTCGTGCCCATAACTTCCTGAAATGCTCTCCAGAATGAAGACACAAAACGACTATCACAATCCGACACAATCGATACTGGGGTGCCATGCAATCTGACTATCTCGTCAACAAACTTCCTGGCCATCTCTGTGAATGTCATCCCTTTCCTGAACGGAAGGAAATGCGCTGACTTGGTCAATCTGTCCACTATTACCCAGATCGCATTGTTCTTTCTGCTGGTCGGCGGAAAACCGGAGACAAAATCCATGGTAATGTGCTCCAACTTCCACTGCGGAGTGTGCAATGGATGCAATGAGCCTGGAGGTTGCTGATAGTCAGCTTTTACCCTCTGACAGGTCAAACATCGAGCTACGAACCCTGCGATCTCCCGCTTCATATTGTTCCACCAAAATCTATCCTTCAAGTTCCGGTACATCTTCGTACTCCCGGGGTGCATCGCATATCGGGCATCGTGCGCATCTGTCATCAACTTTTCTTTCAGCTCATCCACAGCGGGAACACACAATCTATTCCTGAAGTACAAAACTCCATCTACCAGGCTGAAATCAGGTCGATCTGTAATCCTATCTCTGAACTTCACCAGAAGGGGGTCCTCAAACTGGCGATCCTTGATCTGCTGGATCACCTCAGGCTGAAACACGACGGTAGTAGCTAATGTCACCAATCCACCTGCCATCCGAACCTCTACAGGTTGATCATGCACAAGCATATAGAATCCTGCCAACACCTAAAGACTGTCTGTCCTCCTGCTAAGTGCATCTGCAACTACATTCCCCTTGCTTGGGTGGTACTTGATCGGGAAGTCGTAGTCCTTGATGAACTCCAACCACCTTCGTTGCCTCATATTCAAGTCATGCTGATCAAACAAGTACTGGAGGCTGTGATGATCGGAATGGACCTCGAACTTTACACCGTACAGGTAATGTCGCCACAACTTCAGTGCAAATACAATGGCTGCTAGCTCCAAGTCATGTGTGGCATAGTTCTTCTCATGCTCTTTCAGCTGTCTGGATCCATAGGCAATCACTTTCTGATTCTGCATTAGTACACAGCCTAGTCCAACTCAAGAAGCATCGGAATAAATCACGAATCCCTCACTACCATCCGGGAGAGTCAACACTGGTGCCGTAGTGAGCTTTTCTTTTAACATCTGAAAACTACGCTCACACTTCTCTGTCCACTCATATGGAACCTTCTTCCGAGTCAACTGAGTCAGCGGGGCTGAAATCTTCGAGAAGTCCTGCACGAACCTGCGGTAATATCCCGCCAAACCCAGAAAACTCCGAATCTCTGTCACTGATCTAGGACGGGGCCAATGGACTACTGCCTCAATCTTAGCGGGATCCTCCATCAATCCATCTCTAGAAATCTTATGACCCAGAAATGCAACTTGCTCTAACCAGAAATCAGACTTAGACAACTTTGCATACAACTTGTGATCTCTAAGCAGCTGCAATGCTTTCCTCAGATGGTCTGTATGTTCCTCAACAGTCTTCGAATAGACCAATATGTCATCTATGAAAACCACAACAAACTGGTCCAAAAAGGAAGTAAACACCCTGTTCATCAACGCCATAAAAGCTGCGGGTGCGTTCGTCAAACCAAACGGCATGACAAGGAACTCGTAGTGTCCATTCCGAGTCCTGAAAGCTGTCTTAGGAATATCCTCATCCTTTACCCTAAGCTGATGATATCCTGACCTCAAGTCGATCTTCGAGAAGTAAGCTGCACCCTGAAGTTGATCGAATAACTCATTGATCCTAGGCAATGGATATTTGTTCTTGATAGTCACTTTGTTCAACTGCCTGTAGTCAATGCACATCCGGAAACTGCCATCCTTCTTCTTGACAAACAATACCGGAGCTCCCCAAGGTGAAACACTTGGGCGTATGAACCCTTTATCCAATAGATCCTGCAACTGTTTCTTCAATTCCAACAACTCTGCAGGTGCCATACGATATGGAGTCCTACTGATGGGTGATGTACCTGGTATCACGTCAATCGAGAACTCTACCTCTCGAACTGGAGGCAACTCTGGCACATCCTCTGGAAAAACATCCGGAAACTCGCTGACTACTGGGATCTCACTGAGCTATCGATGATCTTTCTTCTCTGAAATGAATGCAAGAAATTCCTCACATCCCCAACGAAGCATCCTGTCTGCTTTACAAGCAGAGATCACACGCCTTGGGCACTTCGTCTGGCTGCCCTCAAATCGAAATCCGCTGCCCAAATCAAAGTAGATAGTTTTGCTGTAGCAATTGATACACGCATGATATCTCGCAAGCCAATCCATACCAAGAATCACATCAAAATCCAGTGTCGTGAGCAACACGAGGTCTACCGGGAGCTGATGACCAGCTATCCGCACATCACACTGAGGGTAGAAGACACTGCACTCCACCCGTTTACCAACCGGAGTGGATACTAGCAACAAGTATGGGAGCGGTGTGGGTCGCTGTCGAAGCTGCACAGCAAAATGGGGTGCTACGTACGAACGCGTAGACCCGGAGTCAAATAAGGCTAAAGCTTCAGCATCAGAAATTAAAATTTTACCTTCCACGACAGTAGCTTCCTCCGCGCCCTCATGTGTAGTAGCATAGGCGCGGGCTGTCTGGCGGTTCTGCTTCTGGGCTGGGCGAGCTGGCTGAGATTTGCCCTGCGCTGTAGATCCTGCAGATCTCGTCTGTGGAGAGGACTGAAACTTTGGGCATTGGGCCCGCTTGTGATCCGTAGAGCCACAACCGAAACAGGCTCCACTCTTCCTCCAACATCTGTCTGTTGGGTGATCCTTCCCACAGTGACCACAAATCACCTGAGTACTGCTCGAACTACCCTGCTTACCCTTGAACTTCTTCTGAAACTGACTTCTGCCACTGGAACCTGCTGCCCTCTTAGCCTCGGTTCGCTCCTCCTCAAAGATGGCCTCTGCATCATAGGCCCTGTCAATAGTGTCATCCAAGGTAGCCGGCCACATACAAGCAACCACGTGGCGTTTATGTCTCGGATTCAAGCCGTTGATGAAGCGAGTCACCTTTTTATGCTCAGTGTTCACCATGTCCTCTGCAAAGTGGGACAGCTCTGTAAACTTGTGTACATAATCTGCAACCGACATCTGTCTCTGCTGAAGGTTGAAGAATTCCACTTCCTTGGCTCGCTGAATATGGAGAGGCATGAACTTCCGACGGAATTGCTACTTGAAGGTCTCCCAAACTGTGGCACTGGGCATAATCTGAAATGAGCTATTAACACTCCTCCACCATGTCTTGGCTACACTCCGAAGCATAGAAGCTGTGAGAACTACCTTCTATTTGTTGCTGCACACAATCGTATCAAATAGCTCTTCAGTCTGCTCCAACCATTGCTCAGCCTGTAATGCATCCTCTATCCCATGGAACTCGATCGCCCCTCGCTTACGGAACTTGTCAAAAAGAGCATTTGGATCTGATTCCTTGGGCTGGAAAATCACTTGCTGATCTATACGAGGTGATGCTGACGCGGCAGCCTGACTCTGTCTATCTACCATGGATGCCATTTGCGCCTGTAATGACTGCATAGACTGCATCATCATCATCATGCGCTCCTCACTACTGATATGTGGGGGTAACGATCCACTATCACCGTTATGGCCCTGTTGATTCTCATCCCGAGATCCTGATCTTGATGCCATCCTGAAAAAAGGAAAGAAACACAGCACACAAGTATAAAATGCCCTGAGTTAGTCAAATCCCAAAAGTCACCATATTAGACTTCGAGTCCAATAGTTGATAGCGTTATCTCACCACGATCTTAGAAGCCTACATGCTTATAACTAACATGCTCTGATACCATACAATACGTATGTCACGACCCGAGCCCAAAAATCAGGGGTTAGCGAAAAGCTAAACCAGTGACACACGTACTCCCGTGCACGTGCATCCAAACCCAGTCCAGATGCACATACACAAGGGATCTAACACGTGCGAACTAAGCGTACGCGGAAGCTGTACATATCATAGCAAGCAACAAAGGAAAATAGCGGAAGCCAAAACAAATGCGGAACGGAAAAGACAAAGATAAATACGATACAGGAAAACCAAATACAAGTCTGAGTACACGACAAAATAAAGATGTACAACTATACAGAGTACAAAGTCCAAAGTGCCAAAGTGCCCAAAATACAAAATCTCAAAAACCAAAACTCAAAACAGAAGGCCACTGATATGCATACACGCACTCGGCAAAGGTGATCAGGCCCACTCTGCCAAACCGGAGGGTGCCTCTACACTCGGCCCTGCAGCCTCCTCGACCGCCGGGGAGTCGGGCAAGGGATCTGTGCCTGCAACACCACAGACAACACAAATGAATACAACGATCCAGCACATACAAGTAACAAGGATGAAACACTCATAGTATCAAAGTGAATAAAATAATGACAGAAGATTAAATACAGAGTTTCATCTTAGTATGCTAAGCAAATCGTGCATAGAATTAAAGCATGATAAGGGAATCAAAGTATAGAAACACTGAACTAAGTTGCTACTACGTTAACCATATTCTCTCCAATAGAGAGCAAAGCAGAGCAGATGAGAACACCACTGACCGAGCCAAGGGTACAAGTGGGTCTCGGTTTCCTGGGTTCCGGGGTCCCAAGACAAAGCGACACTGCAGTAATACAGAGATACAGAGATCTAAGCCAGAGGTAACCCCGTCGAGCATCCTAGGGCTGAGGCTGAGTAGAGCCAGACTAATACCAATCAAATCAAATCCATAGAAAGGGAGATTATCCGCTTTGGACTCACCGATGACAAAGACCGGATCTTATCCTCACGTATTAACCTCTGGGCAGAGCCACCAGGGAATACCCAAAATATACAAAGCCAGAAATATCCAAAGCATAGCCAAAATACAGATCAGAACATAGATTAAGTCAAAGCACAGCATAGATCAAAGCGTAGTGCAGATCGAAGAATAAACAGACATACAGGATGAAAGCAAAATGACTGCGGAATGCATAGACATAGATTGGCAGAACAGAGGGCAAAGCTGTAAACAATATGCAATGCATCTCAGATTAGTACGGAGTCAAGGTTTATTACAAACCAATACTAATCTAGTTGTTCACTGTCACTAACCGTGCATGTTGATGTAGTTTTAAGTTATTCAATGCACCGTTGCCATCAAAGTGTTGCAATGAAATCCTCACGTGCACCGAAGTCCCTTAAACCAACACCCATGGGGAGGTGCTTAACAGTGATCAACGCTCACATGAATAAGTCACAGCCTAATAGACTCTTCATGCGATCCAAAGAATCCATTGGGCCTGTTTACAAGAGTGGTTAACCTGTATTTGAGCCCTACAAGTCTCACCATTATCCTAAGTTATATTTCAGAATTGCCATGCCTAACGGTTTAGCCATGAGGGACCTATGATTGAGCCGAAGACATCTTACGCGCTCGTCGTAATATGCACTACGGCTTCACCTTGGTTCCATTTAAAACACAGCTAAACTGGTCATCATCCACCTCTGATCTGATACCTTTTTCGGCTGAGCTACGGTCAATATACGGCTTAGCCGTAGACCAATCCACGGCTTAGCCGTAGCATTCCACGGCTTAGCCGTAGCCACACCGTAGGAGTGCTGTATCGGAAAAGTTTCGACTGATCAGAGATTTAATTCACGGCTGGGCTATGGTTGGGTCACGGCTAGCTTACGGCTCAGCCGTAGCTTAGCCGTAGAACAAAAGTGAAATTTCAAGTCTTTGGAACATGAGCCGTAGAAACTTACGGCTTAGCCGTACAATACAGAACACGAATTCGGGCTGAGTACAGAAACTGAAATTTGGTACAGAAACGTCTCAAAACAAGTTACAGAGGTTCCAAATTCACAAAAATTGGCTGTAAAACATTCTATACAAGAAATAAGAATGAATCAAAGCAATCAAACAAAACACCCATATGTGTTATCAAAGCCTGTACTTATACTTGCCTCAAACTCTGTCAATCCAATGGATCAAGCTCTAAATCAACTAAAATCAAAGCAAATCAAAGAAATAAACCATGCATGAGCTGTAGGAAACATACAGAGCTTGGAGAAGGAATCCAATTTGAGAGGAAGAATCCAAAACCCACTTACCTCAAGCAATAGACAGAGATGAGAGAGAAGAGGAAACCCAAATCAAGGTGGGTGCAAGCTCCCAACACCAACCAAGACCGAAGAAGAGAATGAAGAGGGGAGAAGGAGTGGAAGAGGAAACGTGGAGCTCTCCTTGCATGCACGTTGAAGCCAAATGAGCAGGGAGAGAGACACCTGGGAGCTGACTCATTTATATAAGTTCTGGAGTTTAAGTCAAAGTCCGGTAAGTTTCGGTTATTTACAAATCAAGTCACACGGGGGTCCAACTCCTCCAATTGACTCCAAATGGGTCTGACACAGTTACAGCAATTGACGAGATCAATAAAATACACGTGCTGACACCAAGATGATGCAAATATGATGCAAGCAAAGCAAAAGCAAAATTACGAAAAAGGGCTTAGAACTACCTATCTCAGGTCAAAGGTTACTCAACTACCTATCCAAGGCCCAAAACCAAGTCCAAAAGAATAAAACAACAGAAACACACACTAATGAGCCACTAATCCGGCTCAAAGGGGATCAGAGTGTTACATTGCTTTCACCAAAAACGAGCATAAGGCCTCAACCAATTTCGTAAAATGGAATGGTGAAAGGGGATCCCCTTGTTGATGTCCTCTAGAAGGTTAGAGCAACTTAGTCGGAAAGCCTTTAACCAAAATTGAAAAGGAGGTAGTGGAAATACACTCACGGATCCAACTGTGCCACACTTTCTCAAATCTCAATCTAACCAACATGTAGACAATAAAATCCCACTATACATGATTATAAGCTTTTTCTAAGTCAATTTTGAAGATCACACCCTCTTTCTTAGACTTCTTCCTTGAATCTACGAGTTCATTAGCAATCAACACTCCATCAAGAATTTATCTACCTGCCACAAAGGCCACTTAAAAAGGGCTAATAACTTGAAGGAGCACTCTTTAACTGATTCAGCAAAATCTTTACCAACAGTTTATAAAAGTAACCCACAAGACTAGTTGGCTTATAATCCTTTAACTCCACTGGATTAGGCACTTGAGGAATGAGCATCAGGAAAGTGGCATTCTTCTCTCTGTTAATTCTGCCCCTTTTAAGAAATTCAGAAAGTACATTGGCAAATTCTGCCTTTAAAAAATACCAACCATCTTTAACGAAAGAGAAATTAAAATCATCCAGAACAATAGCCTTGTCTCCTCCACTCTCTTCCAAGGCTTTCAACACCTTTTCCTCCTCAAACTCCTTTTCCAACTATCTCCTAATATCTTAAGAAATTTTGAGAAATGAAAGGCCATCAAGATTGGATCTAGCACCCACATCACTCTTGTAGATATCTTCGAAAAATCACACCACCTCCTCCTTTTCCTCACATGGACTTTCAAAGATCCTACCATCACGACGAATTTTCTCTATGTAGTTAACCCTACTCCTCATACTAGCCATCTGATCGAAGAACCTAGTGATTTTATCACCTTCCTTTAGTTAACTAATTCTGGATTTTTGCCTCCATGAAATTTCTTCCATGCGATCAAAATACCAAATCTTCCTCACCACATCTTGTCCAATGGCAATTTCTTCGAGTCGCAACTCCTTGTTTTCACACTCTTTCTCTAGATCATCCACTATTTTGGCCAAGGTTTCTCTAAATTCATCCACCTAACCAAAAACCTCATTCTTCCATCTTTTGATATTGTCTTTAAGAAAACCAAGCTTCTTGCAAATTCTGTATCAGGCATAACCCGCCCCACCCGCTCCCTCCCCCCCCCCCCCCCCCCCCACCACACCACATTTGCTTGACACCACCAAGACTGAGCCAATTCTAATAAACCTTTGTAAAGAAGCCAATAATTTTCAAAGGAATGGCTTAGAGGCCCAATCTAGAAGTTTTGAGCATAATTTGATAGGACAGTGATCTAAAATCAACCTCGGGAGTGCCAACTGAATAACACCCTCATGGTGTTCATCCCACTCTTTATCCAACAAAAATCTATCAATCCTACTCATTGCTATCCATTCTCTATTATTTATCTGACTCTGTTTTCTCCCCAACGGGGGCAAATCCACCAATTCATTATCATTGATGAAGTCATTAAATAAGACTATAGACCCAATAGTGGAGCTCCCCCCTTTCTTCTCAAAAGGATACCTCACGACATTGAAGTCTCCCCCAAAAACCTAAGGGACATTCCACTGAGATTTAAGATTGGCCAATAGATCAAAGAAAGAAACTCTCTCAGCCATAACATTAGGACCATAAACATTGGCATTGGCCCAATTGAAACCGTCACTAACCCACATGAACTTTGATAGCCAAAGCTCTTTGCTCCTGCACAACATTCTCAATTTTCAAGACGTATAGCCAAAGCTCTTTGCTCCCGCACAACATTCTCAATTTTCAGGACGTCCTCCTTCCACATAGAAATTAAATTAACCACCTAGAGCACCAACTGATGGAACCCAATCCCATGCACACGAACGATTGCCCTAAACATCCCAAATTACACTATTAATATCAGACTTCACTTTAGTCTCTTGTAGCAGTAAAACATCAACTCCGTGCTTCCTTACCAACTGTTGGGTTTTGTCTTGTATTCCGGTTTAGCCGGATCGGTCGTCTAGTTTAGCCAGAACCGAGGCTTAGGGTTAGGGGTATTTTAGTCATTATGTATGGGTTTTTTTGTTGGCCAAGAAAGCGGAAACTATATATATTGATGTATTGTAACCCTAGATCCTGAAGGGATCGAAATGGATCATAGTAGATGAGTTCTCTCCCTCCCGTGGACGTAGGCATGGTTGC
The DNA here is from genome assembly GCA_037013555.1 of Sextonia rubra. NCBI lineage: Eukaryota > Viridiplantae > Streptophyta > Magnoliopsida > Laurales > Lauraceae > Sextonia > Sextonia rubra. Next base: position 134,361,094 of record JASUAD010000001.1, read on the forward strand.
CGAACCACGTAAAATTGCTGTATTCGTGGTGTGATTGCTTGATGCTGTGATTGCTGTGTGTTCATCGTGATTGATCCGTTGATCGCGGGTAGTTTCCGTTGTGCTGCTTTTCCCAGCAAGTGGTATCAGAGTGAGGTGGAGATCGCTCGCGAGTTCTGCGATTAACGGATAGGATCTGCAGAGTGGTTCTCGGGTGGCTGGTGATCTTCGTCGGAGAAGATCAAGGGGCTTTGTGGGCTGGGCGGTTATGGCTAAAGGAGAACAAGTGCTAGAGATCTCTGTTGCAGTGCACAAAACAGAGAAAAGCGGCCGTGGTTCTTGGTTCACCGGAGAAGAAGAAAGTAGTCCAACTGCTGTTGCCGGATCGTCTTGCGAAGGAGATCACAGTTCTCTATTACAGTAAAGCCAAATAGGTTTTGCAGTTAACCGGAGAAGAAGAAAGAGAGGGTTCTGCTGCTGCTGGATATATTCGTCAGTGAAGACCTGTAGGATTTTAGATTTTGGCTGCTGGATTTGAGGAGGAAAAACCGAAAGAAAGAAAAAAAAATCTTGCCGGTCGATTTGCTGTCGTCGTTGTCGTCCCAGTTACCGTATGCCGCCATCGCCTGCGCCGTGGCAGTCGCTGTCGCCGCGCGCTACCGCTGGTCGCCGGACAGCCAAGCCGTCGCCAAGGAAGTAGACGGCCGCCCAGTTGCAGATAGAAGCTTCTGCAGATTCGTCGAGAGGTTGAAGATGCCGAGTTTCGGGTTGGGTCAAACCCAACCCGTGGTGCAGCCTAGTCCAGCAGAACAGGTTGCAAGCCGAGTCGGGTCGGGTCGACCTAGTTCGTGTACAAGAAGTCCAATCCAGCAGTTCAGTTCAGTTCCGGGTCAGGCAAACCCGACCCGGATCCATTTCAGAAGCCCAGTTTACCAACAAGCCGTGATGTCAGCAGGGTCAACATGTAGGTTTGACCAGATTCAACGTCTGAAATTGTTTTTGCGATATCTTGATCGTCCGATGTCCGATCAGAGACCCATTTGCACCTATGGACTCGTTGTGAGGAGATCTACGCGTATATAGAAGAAGATGGGTTGTTCAACGGTCAACATGGATGTTTGATTAATTGGAGTGTAGAGAATTAATTCTGCGACATTGAAGCCATCCGGAGTCGGATTTCAGATCCGTTTCTTCCAGCGTGATCGTGATGACGAGATCTACGAGGCTGATAAAAGATATTGGCAGTTTAATGGGCAGAAAATTGGGGGACTGAAGAAACTGACAAATTCACGATGATAGCAATGGATTTAAGCATTACGGGTCAGATTGAAGTATTTGATGGAAAAACGACTTCAGGGATTGGCAGGGAAGAGTGTTAGACTTCGTGACATAGCAATGATTGAAAAGTGTTACTTGATGTCATGAATAGTAGATTGCTCCGAGTACTTTGATGGTATGCTCAACTCCGTGTCGAATGGATCGGGAAGGAGCGACAAGCCAAAGTGGAAGGAAAAAACAAAAGAATCAGAATCGGAAGAAGGTAGTGTGCAAGAAAGCTCGGATTCGGTTGACAAGGAATAAGTTTTGGTCACTACAGGTATGGATCAGGTTGATGATTCATGGTATTGGGATTCAGATTCTTTCTTTCATATGTTCGCGTAGAGATTGTTTTGATGCAAATAACTTTCATTGTTGATGGATCTGTTCTTATGGGTGAGAATGTAAATTGATGAGCATTTGAGATAAGAGCGGTATAGATCCAGGTGTATGATGATGTTATTCAAACCCTAACGGCTGTGATATAAGTTCCGGGTTTACGAAGAAATTGGATTTCTTTGTGTTCCTTAGGCTTCAAAGGCTGTAAGTGCACTGTAGCGGGTGGAGTTACGAAGGTGGAAAAGGGAACATTGGTCATCATGGAGAGTAAAATGGTTAGAAATCTCTACAGGTTGATGGGAGATGTTTTTTCAAGTGGAGCAGTGAAGGAGACATCAAATAACAAGGGAGGAAATCTATGGTTCAGGTGGAGTTAGATGTAACGGATTATCGGAAGATGGATTGATGGGTCTTTGATGATATCATCTAGCGGAAATCCAGGAAGCTTGAATAGAGATGATTTTCTCTGAAAAAAGGTAGTCTAGTTCAGGTCGGAGTAAGCCGGTTTAAGCATCGGGTCATACCTAACCCACATGTACTGTGCCCAACCCACCAGAACAGGCTAGGATAGGACAGTTGCAGGTTTGACCGAAAGAACACCGGGATGGAGATAGAAGGAAAGATTCACAAGGTACCAGTGAGATCCGGATTCAAGGAGGTCTTCAGATTTGTCTTAACGGATGGAAGTTGGGTTCATTGTGTTGCAAAGATACATGCATGTGGCAACAAATGAAAAGCACTTCAAAGGTTCAAGACGGTAGTGTTGAGGTAAAAGGAGGCAACTGTGGTCATGCTAGGTCGTAGCGTATGCAAAGGCGTACCTTTCAGCAAAGTATGTGAAGTGCTGGTTCAATACGTTGAGTGGTGAAGAAAGAAGACTACGCCATCGGTGTAGTGATGTACCCTTCAGCAAGGTGCGTGAAGACATTACCTGGTATCTCAAGGTGGCTCTAAGGATTTGCGGAATCCAAGCTAAGGTGGAGATTGTTAGGTTTTGTCTTGTATTCCGGTTTAGCCGGATCGGTCATCTGGTTTAGCCAGAACCGAGGCTCAGGGTTAGGGCTATTTTAGTCATTATGTATGGGTTTTCTTGTTAGCTAAGAAAGTGAGAATTATATATATTGATGTATTGTAACCCTAGATTCTGAGTGGATCGAGATGGATCATAGTAGATGAGTTCTCTCCTCCCGTGGAAGTAGGCATGGTTGTCGAACCACGTAAAATTGCTGTGTTCATGTGTGTGATTGCTTGATGCTATGATTGCTGTGTGTTCATCGTGATTGATCTGTTGATCGCGGGTAATTTCCGTTGCGCCACTTTTCCCAACACCAACTTCCTAACAACCGGCCTTTTTTCTGGCCTACCAAGTTCCATCACATTTAAAGAGACAATAATCATCATAGAAAAAGAAAGCCCCCAAAATATTATGAGTCAGACAGAGTGAGACTTACCCCTTAAGTTGAACTCCTCCAATAGAATTAGCCTTTGTTTTATCTCAGGTCCATCATCTCCAAAGTTAGCGCCCAACAGCTCGGCCACTTCCATCGTTTGGGTGGCTTCCTTCTTTGCTGCAATATGAACATCTTTATTACCGCTAATCGAGCCATTCGAACATCCATATCCTCTGATGTAGATTTGCCCAATTGAATGTCGACAGTTTGGTGCCTGGTGGAAACTTCATGGCTACCTCCTTGGTCCTTACAATTTGAATGCAGATGCTTCTCCAAATCCCCTTTCCTACCAAAGCTCACTTGACATGGTTTCTTCCATCGCTTCTACAGAAATCTTCGATGCTTTGCCATCACCACACTCATAGATCTGCCCGAATGCCTTGGATGATTCCTTCCACGGCATACCGTTGGAAGGGCATTCTTCTCTATTCCACAGAAACCCAGCTTACTTCCCCAGTACTTTCTAATAAAGAGGGACCCATGTTTAAAAGGGCCCTCACCATTGGCATGGCTGGATACAAGAACTCTATTTGACTTCGCAGTGAGCCCACCCTCTACCCGAAACTCAATAGTAAAGTCACGTCCATCGGGCACAGAGTCATAAACCACAAACCCATTTGACACATGGGTATATTTAAACTTCAACCCTTCTTATGAAAGCTCTAAGTCAACTTTTGTATTCGGCAGAACAGAGGCTAATAATAATGTGATTTGTTTTCTCGGTCTTTAGTTGTTTGAAATAATCTTTTGACATTTGTGTCAAAAGCAGATGATTTTTTGTTATTTAATGGTTTGAGAATGTTACATTTTGAATTTAAAAAAAAAAAGAAAAGAAAAGTTTTGAATTTTTGTACTTTTAATATAATTCACACATCTTTTCATATCCTATATGGAGGCTCCGCTTCACTCTACTCTATTATAGTTAAGTTTCTGAAAACCCGAATCCAACTATACAGATAAGATCGAAAGGAAAATAAAAGTTTAAAAATATGAGAGGAAAACTTGAGGGGGCTCAAAGTTCTTTGATCAATGCTTACCATGAAATTATAGAATAAGGATCTTCCATGCTTGAGATCACCTCCCATCCATGATAGGGCCCTTCAGATCGTTGGTTTAGATTAAAAAAAAAAAAAAAGAAAACCCCAATTGACCTAGTTTATAAACAAATCTTGTGCTTAGACGCATTAGGGTTTTGGTAAAAATAAGACACCTACTAAGTTATTGATTAAAAGTTGTTGGATTGATGTTCTGTATTGAAGATTAAATAGATTGGTCCATTAAGTCAACGAGAGACTTGTTATAGGGTGAGGGATATTTTGGTCATGTATTCTTGGTTTTAAGAAAGAGAAAATTTTATATTTTGATATTACCATGTACAACCTCGTGGAAGAGTGAAAAAAAGAGACTTCTCATTGTCAGACATATGCATTGTATGGATATTTATAAATTTCTATGTGATTTTACTTCTGTGGATTGTCGATAGGAGTTTACTTTCTCCCACACACAGAAAAAAATCAAAATTCCATATCTCTTGCCACAAACTCAAACAAGATAAGCAAAGGTTGTGAGTCTCATTGGCATTAACAAGTAAAATTGCGCTTGGAGGTTTATGAATAGAGGTTGAAATAGAATATTTATTTTAGAAGGAAACAGAGGATGGTTGATTTTGACGCTCCCCTATTTTAGGGATAGTCGAATCCACTTATTAAAAAAAAAAAAAAAAACAAAACAAAACAGAAGTAATCTTAGGGACCACTTTGAGCCTAAAATTTTAAGAGGACCTTTTTTGTGCTATAGATATCTAACGTGATTTTTTCAATGATAGTCTCTAAAAAATCGCAACACCGCTTTGGGCTCCATGACCTCCATCTCTCTGAAGTCCCAACCATTATCTCTGGCCACATATCCCAAATCCAACGGCCCCAAGCCATGGACTACTAATTGGGTGCTAGCCAAATGGTGAGGTCCAAAACCTTGGTTCTCTCTCAAAATTCTAGCTATCAAATCCTTTATAGATTGAGCTCCCCTCCCGTAGCAAGAGGATGCCTCTCTATTTAATCTCCCAAATTCCTTTGATCGGATTAAAATAAACATCATTTAAAAATTATCTCAAGTGATCCCAGAAAAGTCGAATATTTTAAGTTTCTTCAAACAATTGGTATTCTAGAAGAGTCAGAAGACCCATTTTTAAATAGAGTACTAGTTTAAGTGAAATACCATAACACTATGAAAGGAAGTTTAGAAGGAGAATTTCGTAGTTGCAGACGGTCAAAAAAGGCTGGAGCGAGCAGGGTCGTGGAAAAAACTAAGACCGCCAATTAAAGTTCGTATATGACCCTCCAGTAAGACAAAATTCTCCCATGCGGAGACACTTGTACCTGGTTTTGCTTCACACAATCAATCCAAATAGCATACCTATAACGTTGTATTTTAGATAATTCTAGCATGCAAGGAGATCCCACAAATTAAAGGCGCTACTGGGATGTCTACATGAGCCATGCTACATAAATAAAGGGTTTTTTTTTCTTGTTTTAACATTTTAGCAATCCAGTTAAGCTGTTGCCGGCTTAGATAGATTCAGGTTCATTTGAGAGAACATATATACTTGGAGAGTGAGAACTAGCAAAAGGGATGTGAGGAGTAAGAACTTGCCCTTGCAAGGAGTGCGAGTAAGGGGAGATGGGGTCGATCCTTAGTCATGGGCATGGGGTTACCAACCAACCAAACAACACTTCATCTCCGGTTAGCTTGTGTATAGCGAACAGGCCTATAAACCATGCCCTAATCCATCCCAAACACTGCTTAGTCACAGGTCAAGTTAGTTTGGCCTTACCCATATCACCCTATGAAAGGGCTCCCTCTTGTTGAAAACTTTTTAAATTAGTATCTAAGTTTTATAAGAATATCTATCCATTTAAAGGTACTTATTAACTACTTTTTTTTTCAATTTTTTTTAAAGTACCAAAATTTAAAGCCATAAAATGATTTTGGCAACCACTACATAAAGCCAATCACCGTGGAATGTTAGTTGGCCATGATTATAATGAGGATTCTGAAAAGGAAAATATAGATAAATTTATTTCAATAAAAAGGGTAATCTAGGTATTTAAAAAAATTGAGGAAAAATTTATCAAAAAATAGTTTTAAACGGATAAATATCTTTTATTGAAAACTTCTTCGGAAATATAGAGATTAATTTAAAAAGTTTTAAATCGTACATCTTTTTTTACGTGTACCCTTTTCACCTCCAATCTTTAACCTTGAAGCAGGAGAATTTCCTAAAACCCCTAGAAAAACGAAGAGATCCTTCTGCAAAAACCCTAGAAAACCCTTGCACGGCGACAAAAAACCCTAATCTCCTCTCCCTTCCCTCTCTCAACCTTCTCTACGAAAGATTCCTTCTTTTACGTCCTCGCAAGATCAACACCAAGCTGCAATCGAGTTTCCGCGAAAGCTCACTCCTTAAATCCCTCGATTTTACGGCGTCAATAGAAGAGCACAGAGCTTCTTGTACACGATTGCTGATTCATCTGCTTCCTCTTCTGTGGCACACAAGAATGGATGTGAGCTTTTGAAGGTAATGTCGTTCACTAAATATGAATGAATGAATGGAAATTTTATGTTGCATTGAATTACAGAGAGCTGATTTGTTCCTGTTTCTGAACAATTGAAAGTTTGAATCTTGCTAAATTTTCAGGAAGTTGAAATATTGGAAGATTTGTTATGAGCTTAGTGGGAATGAATGGAACTTGGTGTTTTTTGGTTCACGAATTGTTGTCTGTAGGGAATTGTGTTGTTTTTTGAGCAATTGGAAGTGAGAATTTTTGAATCTGTGAAGGTGATTGAAATCTTTTGAGGTTGTTTATGGATTCAGTGGAATTTAACTGAAATCTGGTGGTGGATTAGAGAAAACTGATTTGTTTCTGAACAAGTGAAAGCAAGAAATTTTTAATCTTTGAGGACGCTCTTGCGCAGCAGAAGAAGATCTGCTTTTCCTCATTCATCCCTCATCGCACTGTTTGGTGCAGATGAGTTTCTCTGCCGAAAACACATAATAAGGCATTTTTTTCCTCACGCATTGTCTATTTGGAGTGCCACCTAGAGGGTCGGTCCTGGACTTTTCTTTCAGTTTCATATTCCACGGAAGCTATACAAATAAGTCCTAAGCGTGCATTTGAGCGATAAGAGGATTTTGCGATTGAAAGGAAAGCTGGTCTAATTTTTGCGCAGCACTCCACACACCATGGTGTTTGGTGCAATGGATTTTACCTGCTGAAATGGGAAACATTAACTGACTTTCCTCTCTAGGGAGGATGTCGATCTCCTATGTGAGTGTTAGAATGCAAGATTCCTCTCTTACATGGAATCATAAATTCGTAGTGTGTAGAATCTTCTCATTGCACAAACAGGTCCTAAGGGCCCCCCGTTTTTTCTTGAAATTCATGGTAAAAATGGTTCCAACAAAACAAAGGATTATTAAAGAGGTAAGGGCTATGATGCATGGATACTTCAAAATGGGCAACGTATCGTGTCGTATCGTATCCGATACTTCACTTTTTACGTGTAAAATCTGTGTCCCCATCGTGTCCATGGCGTATCCTTATCGTATCTATGCCGTATCTGGGCATCATAGGGTAAGGGTGACTGGTATCAGGTGGGATATAGATGTGAGTTTGGCTTTCCTAGGATTTGATTTACCAGGGTGCCAAGTATTCATTTCCATCTCCCCTTAATTCATTTACCATTAATTGGAGATTATTTGGTTTCCATTTATGGATCTTCACTTTTATTTCTAGTTTTAGTAACTTTTATGAATGCATTTCTTAGAATTCCTATATATCCAATTCCATGAGACAAACAGTCTGTAAAGGCAAATGAAAGTGAGAATTTTTAGATCTCTAAGGGCATATTTGTGTACATTTGTAGAAAATCAGTTCCGCGGACTTTTTCCTCTTTCACCGGAAAAATTCAGCTCATTTTTGCATGCACCAAATGTAGATTTTACGGCACCTCAGAAAATTCCCTCAGTTTTTCCCGATGTGCCTTGAAGCATAAAGGTAATTGAAATTTTTGTAGATTGTTTATGAATTCAGTGGGAAAAGAACGAAAATTTTCTTTTGTAGTGAAGTATAAAAACTTAAAGAGTTGTTTCTTAACATTTGAAAGTGTGAACTTTATAAACCTTTGAGGTGATTGAAATCTTTGAAGATTGTTTATGAGTTCTGTGGGAAAGAAGGGAAGTTTGTTATTGTACTGAATTATAGATCTTGGGCGTGGGGGGTAACCCTTTGAAGATTGTTTTGAGAATTTGAAAATAAGAATTTGATCAATGAAGGCAATTGTTGAGAAAGATTGTTTATGGAATTTAGCATGAAAGGATTGAGGTTTGTTTTTATATTGAATTATAGCACATCTGATTCAGAAGAAATCTGAACTGCTCAAATGTCCTAGTTTTCGTGCTGGATCTTTAATTATCATACTGACAAATTTGGCACACAACAGGTTTAGTCGACTAAGAGAGTCGGTACGCAACAGGTTTAGTCAACTAAGAGAAGAAGTGAACAGGAGAAATTAAACAAATTGCTGCTGGTGGAAGAGGTTCAGGCACTCACATTTTGACTCTGACAATGTCTCCATTGACGTGGCAATGGATGAGGTTGGTCATTGCCTATGTTTGATCATCTCATCTGAATCTCTATGGTTTGGCATTACAGTTTTTCCTAGAATATTCATGTTTGTGATATATTTCTTGCTTCTTATGGTTGTCTGAAGTCCATTAATCAACCCTACGAACATATGGTGTCCTTATGCAGTGAATATGTGCTAGTGGGGCCCAGGTTCTGGGCTTGCAAAAAGCTTTGATACCCAGATACGGCATGGAGATGGGAGAGACTGGGGTTTTACACATAAGAAGTGAATTATTGTATACACATGATAAGTTGCGTACTTTGAAGTATCCAGGTATCTTAGGAATCTCCTTCATTGGGCGAACAGATAACCTTTCAGTCTTGAATTATGGCAGTAATTCACATTCAAACAGATGAAAACTAATTATTGGATGTCTTGGAATTTCTGCTCAGGATGCTTTCTGAGGCATGGTCCATCCATTGTAAGCAATGTTAGAACAATGATCTGGATCATTGAACTATGAAATGCACACTTTCAAACTCAATGCTTGATGATAACAATGCATATCCTGAGCTTAGGATCATGCAGTCATTGACTCAATGTCATAATGAATAGGAGATGCAAACTTTATTATACTCATATCTTAGTGAATGTAGCCAATATACTGATCTCTTATGAGGCTGCGATACCATAGTGTGGTGATTCATCTGGAGCTAGATGCCTCATTTGCTTGAAAATTCCTCAAGAAATAGGAGTTTAGTCAAGATACACATCAAAAAATGCAATTCCTCTTCAATGAAATTAGTCATCTAATTTCTAACTTGCTGGTTACATTTCAACAGATTAGTAAATCTACAAGCAGGATGCAGATTATTTAGCTGAGCAAGGGGTAGACAGATCTTGTAATTTAAGCGCCTCTATTCTATAACATGTGGCTGGTGCATTTTATTTTTTGCTACGCTGAGTTGTACTTCTTACGTTCTTTAATAAAACTTACTAGTACCGATAAAAAAGCATAGTTATCGAAATCCTACAATTCGTATCCCGAATCTTAAGAAAAACGATCTGTATCTATGTAACAAATCTCATTTACAAATGAAAATTAGGATTCAGGTGTGAATCCTACGATTCAATACTTGTTTCATCAAATCATACAATTCAAGCAATTCGGTTAAGCGAGAATAGCTATAACCAATAAGTTAATATTAATAATCTTTATCATTTTTTTCTTCTCTATTCTTTTTTTCTTTTAGCACTTCTATTTTTAAAAGGTTATTAGAACATGTAATTTAAGTCCTTATGTCTTGTAGTTGGTAGTTGGTACATTTCTCCTATACCGCTACTTTTTGGAGGGCTGTTTTATTATTATTTTTTTTTTGGGTAACAAGGGAACCCACCGACCCCTCTTGCGGTTGATCATTGGAAAAACCCTGGATACACACAATCGCCCACAAACCATATGTATTGGGTAAGTCCTTACAGAGGTTTGAACTATAGACTTCAAAGTCAGTCTATGACTTCCCCACCACTTGAACATTTTAAGTGTTGGTTCTTTTATTTGCTTGTGCCTTAGTTGTACTTGTTCTCTCTTCAATAAAATTTTACCGTTACTGATTAAAAAAAAGGTTTATTCAGTAGTTAACAAAACCTCCTAAGAATTTTTTGTGGCTTTGATGAGATTTTAAAGATGAATAAGGAACATGCATTTAATTAAAGCATTCAACTGTGCATATGGTGCTTGTTTGTATCTTCTTCGTTTTTTAATCTATTCGGTTTTTTTCATTTATGAATACTTTCTTAACTTCAAGAGATATCCTACCATGTAAGATTGATGGCTTGGATTTTATTTTTATTGTTTGATTTAAAGATAATACAAAAATATATGGATACATTAACCTTATTTAATTATTTACACACCATTTATTTTATATATAGTAATATATGTCATGACATTCTTGATATGATTGTATGATAAACTTACTTTTTTTTGTATTGTACCGCTATAATGGGAAAATGGAGGGTTATGAATAATTACTATATTTTTAATTTTTAATTTTTTTTTCATTTTACAGAATTCATGTAGCCGACCCCAATATGGTTGGGATAAGGCTTTGATGATGATGATGATGATGATTTTTTTTTCATTTTTATTGGAAAAATAAAAAAAATCCTACAATTCATGATATGATTTGCGATTCGATTTGTTTCATAGGTATAAACGATTTGCGATACGATTCCAATTTTGAAAACTATGAATAAAGGTCTATTATCAAGCAATTTATTGAAACTTACTCTTCATGCACTGTCTTGATGGTGAATGCACACAATGATCAACTTTACGATTTTGGTAGCATGCATAAATCCATGATCTCATTCTTTGGGTAATAAAAGCTAGGTTGACTGTTCATTCCATGTAAACCTTGATTGCTCTTAATTCTCAAAGCCCATTCACATTTTCATATATCCTTTCTACAAACTATCATATGTTGTCAAACAATGTCCCAATAAGCATCACCTGACCAAGGAGGTTAGTGTCAACAATGTGAATTGTGCTGGTGGACAGTATACTTGAGTTGTAGAATTGCGCTGCAAGAATTAGGCTTCAGTGGGGTGTACTAGTCTTGGTCTTGCCTGAACTGATGACTCAATGAGGGAAAAGAGAGTGTTTGTACAAGAGAAGAGAGGATACTACATAGTGCATCATGTGGGACTCTCAGCATTTTGTATTCAACATTCGTATAATTCTTACATTTCCAATATCTTCCGTAACATATGCATTCTTAAAATGCATATAACTTTTTCTTTTTATTGTTTCAATAACGAAAAGAACTATTGAGAAAAAGGAACAATAGAGAATAACAACCACAACAAAGAGGGAAGGCATAAAAGCCTTCTCCTGACAATGTTGCAGTCACCTACCTGAATTATATTTCTCCATTTCAGTCTATTTTGAGCCAAATCCTTGGATAGGTTGCCTTTCTTTAGACTATTCTTACTACTTCCATCTATGTCTCTCTTCAACCTACCTTTTTTCCTTGAGGAGTCATCAACTTGCATAGAAAAGATTTCGTCACTGGTGTTTTTGCTAGCCTACGTTGGATATGTCCAAACCACTCGAATACAGCTTAATTTATCACCTATTTATGCTACTCGTAAATGCTCTCAAATACACTTATGTCTGATTCTATCAAAACACAAGTAAAAAATTAAGAATTAAAAAAAAACAAAAAACAACCACCTTCACATCTTAGGAACCAACAAAGGGAGCATTCCTATTTACACCTTAACATTTGTTGGGATAAGGAAGATTCACTGGATCACTTATGTCTGCATTGCATGGCATTCAGAGCAATCCATTCCATTACTTTGTCTTTATTTTCTTCTCCTTTACAGGGAGGGAGACTGACTTTACTTGCCTCCCTAGACAGATAGGCATGATGGTCATAGCTTGTTTACAATTTTAGGTTAGAACTCTTTTAGCCTGACCATGATGATGATGATGATGATTCTCTCCCTTGTTTGTGCTCCTAGTTTCTTATTATTCCCTTTTAGAAGGTTGATCAGACGACCCTTTTTCTTGGAGGAGCTAGTTTCATTGGAGATGTTACAAACCTACAATCAATGATATTCTAGGGTGTTTTGATTAAAGGGATAAAGAAATTTTTGAAGGGAAATGTGCTACTTTAAACTCATTGGTGACTACACAGCTACAATTGGAGGAGCTAAGTCTTGGCTTGTATGGTCTGAAATTTTGTAGATATGGAGACAGAATTGGAAGCAGCCACCATACATATATATACATATATTTATATATATGGGAAATTCTAAAAAATGCTCTACTTTAAGAACGCCCTTTTCCGCCCCTCTTTTTGTCATGGGACCTATTTTGAGTTAGTCTAGTCTTTTCACAAGTAGGTCCCATGACAAAAAAAAGAGGGGCGGAAAAATAGGAAGCAAAGAGGTCTTGTGTTCAACACTTATCCTTGCTGGCCAACTCCCATAGTTTTACTCTTTTACCCAATGCATGCGGATAGGAGGGTTTGCATTTGCCCCTCTGTATCAGTTCTCGGCTATCTAGAATTGAGCGTCCCTTGGGCTTGGGGCCAAAAGGCTCGATTGAGGGAGGGAAGGAGGGAGCATATATAGCTTTTAGTGCATATATAGTTCTTCAGGTAATTCTGGAGCAGATGTGAGGTTTATATCAAAGAATGTAATAGCAGATGTGAGGTGCATATCAATGAAATATTGCCTTCTCTAATTCTGGAGCAGATGTGAGTTGCATATCAAAGAATGAAATATGACCTTCAAGAGAAGGCAGAAAACCTTCAAAGGGTCTTTTTGGCCCATTCATAATGAGGGTAATTTGGTGGATGCCTTGGGATGAGTAGAAGTCTGAGCTTCCTTACCTATTTAAAAAAAACAAAAAAAAAAGGATGTCTGAGCTTCCTTGGCTACTGTTTTCAAGGAATACTGTCCCCTATGGAAGTTTTCTTTTTGCATATCCTGAAAGAATTGAATATGGCTCACTCTTGCCGAATCAGAAGTTCTAAAATCTTGTGGTCATAGCCTTTTATAAAGGCACACATCTCTATTCATATCGCTTTTTTCCCCTTGGTTCTGTTAATATACTCTCTCATAAAGGCACACATCTCTATTCATATAGCTTTTTTCCCCTTGGTTCTCTCTCTCTCTCTCTCTCTCTCTCTCTCTCTCTCTCTCTCTCTCAATGCATATGTTGATAATAAGTGGTGGTTTTCTGGATGGTTGTATATAGCTAACTGGTAACCAGTTAGACTGTGATTTAAGGTTTTTTTTTTTTGGCTAGGCATGCCCCTTGTTTCACTAGCAAGCTATTTCGCCGTCTGCCAGGTTTCGAACTTTGGTCTTCCCCTTGACAGGTGCCTTACCATTGCTCAAACAATGGCTTCACATAATTTAAGACTATTTAGTATTTTGGCTAGTTATGACTTATAACTTATGAGACCCTTGGTATACACCACCACTCGTCTTTCAGACTAGAAAAAAATAAAAGAATTATATATGTATATATATGGGTTGGCTCTCCTAAGAGACAATTTTTTGGGGCCCACCTACGGCCATGCCAATCATGGGGAGATGGGGCCATGGTGGTTGGATAGATCTCATTGAAACCTAATGTTCTGTAAAATATCAACATCAGTAGATCATTCTAACTCCATCCATACCCCTTAATATATATTAACATCATTATCAAAGCCTTGTCCCAACTATGTTGGGGTTGGTCTCATGAATTATGTTTCCATTTTAAAAAAAATGTTTCTCCACTCAAACCGAGTCCTTGGATAGGTAAATGAATGTTGCTTTGTGAGAATTCATTTCAAGAATGACCTCTTAAGTCTTAACCCATTGGTAAAATGCGTCAGTTCTTACCTGGGCAGTCACCTTCCCTCACCCGAGGGCTGTTCTACCTCACCCGAGGTCTACTACTTTTAGTAGAGGGCTCCCTTACCTCACCCAAGTTCTACTTCCCTCACTAGAGGCTTCCCTACCGTACCCGAGGTTTACTTCTCTCACCAAAGGGCTAGGGTCTTGGGCCCCTAAGCTGGATACCAAAAAGAAAAAAAAAAAAAAAGAGGACAGAATTCATGTTTGGTTGTGACGAAAGATTTACACTGGCTGTCAACCTAGCTTACACTACCTTCCTTTATCTAGGCTGGGGATCGGCTGGAAAAATTAGCGAAGTTTACGCACATACATATATTACTGTTTGTGAGATTGCAGTGTTAAATTTTGTTTAATCCTTTGTTATGTAGATTCGATATTATTGCTGGCTGCATATTTATTGCATTAAAGAAATAAACAATCTTAATCATATATCCTTCAGATGCAAGTTTAAGGTTCCATTCTTCTCTGTGTTTTCTTCTTTGTTCATGAGATTGAACTATTTCCTTTTAATGTACATGTTGTATGCACTAGATTGACTTTGACCACGATGCAAGCACCAACGCCAACGAACATATGTACTCACAGACGTGAGACAAACGATTCTAATGAGTACTGACAGATGACACATGGGGGAGGCTTTTGGGTATGAAGGCATAATGTTTTAAGCTTTCTATTTTCTACCAAATGCTGCTGAGCTGAAAATTAATCTGTGGAGGAAATCAATTTTTATCTTAACTGCTTTTTACCCTTTTCATTTGGATGCGCGCCACTATGAAAATCTTGAGTCACTACACGTAGTAGTGCAGTTGATTTATCAAGACAAAAGTAAAATAGTGCTGCAGGCCAAGGATGCATCAAATGTCTGTATCCATAATTCTACTTAACAAATTCCCTCGTGCAAACAAGCTAGATGCAAATTACGACAATACAATAAATAAATTTTGCAAGCCTACAGCTAGTATACCACTACCATCGAAAATTACCAAGCCCAAGAACAGCTCCCTTCCAACTATAAATGCATTTCCACCATTCTGCTCTTACACAAGAAAAAACTTTGCATCTGCCTGCCTGTGAACCATCATTCAACCTATGGCTTAGCTGGTGGGTGGTGATTCCCAATTGGACTGGGTCCTGATGGAACCTTACGCGCTTTGTTAGTTTCAATCTCATGCTTTATTTTCTGCTCAAGAAATATGCGAGAAGTAAGATTTCCCATTTGGGTCATGAAAAGGAATGGTGATTTAGATGCAGAAACTTTATTTCATGTATGTACTCACCCAAGTGGACAATCCTTGAGGGGCCACTGCATGAGATCCAAGTCCTTTGGTTCCAAGCTCAAGATTGTCTGTTGATAGAAAGTGGGAAGTTGCTATTAGAAGCTTAGCCTAGAGATCCAAGTATAGATGTTCACCTGTTTCATTTGATTTCTTCTCTAAGAAATGCTTCAGTAGGTTTTTTTTTTTTTTTTTCAGGCAACCAAAGTATGAGAGAGTGTAGTGGCTGCCCACCTGATTCCCTGGCTTGAACAATGATACTGATGAAGTTATGGTAATGAGTAGTAGCTGAAAGGAGGAGGAATGTGAGGAAGAGATAAGCTATGATTTGCTTGCTTTCCATCCTCTTGATGACCTTACTCATGGTTGAAGTGATTAGAGAAAAGAGTGGCGACCTTTTAACTCATGAAGTGGGAAAATCTCGGCCTTAGCTGACAAAGATTATGTTTGCTAGGGTGAGAATCTGGAATCCTATGCATGTAGAAGTTGAAATTTTTTTTTATTTTATCAAATTAGGATGTTGATGATGTCTAGTCATTGTAGGTTGACTTCTACTTAGCCATCATTGGGAGCATATTTAAAGTCTATCAGCTTCTGTCTCTTGCATGCAATTTTGCTCGTGAGCACCCCAGCCATTGTTCCCAACAAACATATATCATCCTACCTGCCGACTGCGGACCCCATTAATTCTCTGTAGTGCGATGTCAACACATCGATTAAAGTGCAGTGGAGATCAGTGGGGTACCCAGAAAATTTTATGTGACAGTTCGCCATGTGAAAAACAATTGTTAGTTGATTGGCATGAGACATCGGTTTGCTCCTCATATCATGTGTTCGACATCTCCATACAAATGTGTTGTGGGCTCATGTGTGATCACAGGGATTACTCATGTTGGGTCAAGTACCAGCGGTACCAGATTCTCCTCTTCTTCTTCCTTTTTTTTTTTCCCCCTTATTTTTCTTCTTTTTGGTGTGCCACTGCTGACTCCTACTCATCAGCTGTCCCAAATTGAGGCCACGTCCACTGTCACTATCCCTGCGGACTCCTATTAGAGATCTTAAAAACTCATTGGGACTCCAAATTTTTTGTGAAAGATCACTGAAATTTTATGAAAAGATTGAAACATTCAATGAATGTAGCCTTCCATTACAAAAACTTATTCTAATTAACTAAAACACAGGGAATTCAAAATTTTAGTTTCTTTCACATTATTTTTTAACTTTTTAAATTAACAATAATCTTTTAATAGAAACATTTAAGAGATTTTGCTGTCGGTGCTATTTGGTTTGACTAGTGCAGTCAACTCAACTTCTGTCTTTTTTTTGTAGGGACGTCAACTCAACTTCACGGGTCGATTTGCTCATCGAGCCCTTTTTTCAAACGTTGCTTAGACTAGGACCCATGATAATGTGACATGACTGTGGCCGGATCATGTTTTGGGATGGGACAGTATGGAATGGCCCTTGCAGTGGATGTTGATTGTAAAATATCCGAGTTTCTGCATAACTTCATTCCACTCTTGGATCCAGTTTGGGATTGCTGACCCTATTTACTATTTAAGAGAGACTGTCAACCACCTTAGCCTGGCGAGGATCTGCAATAATCTTATAAATGATGATGGTTCTGGACTTGGGCTTTTGTTGGGCTGCATGAGACTTTTATAAGACAGACTCGTGCCATCAGTAGCCTATCCTTCGACTTCGAGCTGTGCTCTTCCGTTTATTGGTTGAAGAGTCAAAAGGTCATGGCGCCCTATGATATTTTGATGCCATGATTGGTGCAGTTGTAGATTTCATATTGAACATCTTTTTGTATGGCATCCCCCTTTATCTTCGATGAGATGGGTGGAACGGACAGACCACATGCCTAATGATAACGCATGCCACCTTGAGCTAAAGGGACAAACAAGTAAAAGAGAGACTGGTGTAGACGTGTAGTAGAGACAAGGAAGTCAAGATTTTTTCTGTGATAGCTCCCATTGATTGGTTTCTTTTATTAGGTTCGTGTTAGGATGCCTAGGCTGGCTGTTGGTTGTGGTGCACCAATGGCCCACCCCGTGGATGGGTGTGGTGCGCCCTTTTGTTCTTAATAAAGTCGTCACGTGAAACACTTTTCTTCGTGCTGGAATGGGTAATGTTTTGTTTAAATGAGGTCTGCTCGTGTGGTTGCGGGTTCGAATTGTGCTACTATATTTGGCTCTCAAGAGATTTGCCAAGCTCTCCCTAGGCCCAAGTTGAATAGCGTCCCTTAGTTAAAAAAGTAAAATATAAATGACGCAAATTTGATGGGCATTCAACGGCTTTAGGGCCTTATTTGATACACAATGGTAGTGGGTGGTGTTCTGCATCTTAAATTTTACATAATGATCAGTTATAAGGAGGGATGAGGGCTCTTCATCATAAAAAAAAGAAGTGTGGATTTTCTGTGGATTTTCTAGGTGCATGGTCCCTATTTTTGCCTATGCAAACTGATCAACATAGACTCCAAGTATAAAATCTCAATTGTTGTTTTATCCGCTGAGTTGGGATCGTATCCATAGGAAGTTAATTTTCACAGAAAACTTGTCCAAATTGAAAAACTAATGTTAGCCTAAAAAAAATCTCTAAAAATATACAACTAATAAATCTGAAAATTAAATTTAAATCATAATCCCAAATCTAAAAACTAAATAACAAATTAAAAATTAAATCTAATCTAAAAATCCTAAACTAAATAAAATAAGCTCAACTACTAGACTGCAAAACAATAAATTAAACTTTGTGTTTGCCCTTGTTCAAGGTGGGTTTAGCAGTGATTTTAACAGGCTTGCATTAAGGTAGGAGTGAATTAGAGTTTTTGCCACCTTAATTCACTTTGCATTGTGTTATGATCTTTCTATGTATTACTCAAATACTATAATAGGGCAAATTTTTAACAAAATGGTCAATTATATATATTAACTAGCAACCAAGGCTCGTGCTAAGCCCAGGCCAAAAAATAAATTATGGTAAAATTTGAAATTTACTATAAAAAAAACATATTGAAAAACCTAGAGAAATACAAGTAACATTTTTGACCTATAGCCTATTTTAGTTTATTTTTAAAATTGAAAAATCGATTAAGAGTTTACCGAAATAGTTCTACATAAAAAGAATCGTGAAAATCACATCCAAAGCATTAGATAGTAAATTTTTGGAGAAAATATATTTATTGCAAAATAGAAAATTGATTATTATATCCAGAGACTGATCCTATCTCCTCCTTGAACACAGTTATGAATTTAATCAATAACTTTCAACGTTTACCTGAGGAGGCCCACCAATGCCCGTGCTGGGCCCGGGCCAAGAAAATTAAGTACATCTCAAAGATTTTAATATTGTTCAGCATAAATAATGATATTCATAACGACAATGGTATGAGTACATCTTATGTGCACAAAATTGTATGCGTAAAAATATAAAATTGTAAATCATGCCTGATTTGAGAAATACTTGAATAGTAATAGCTGATTCCTTTTCTTTAATTTAATAGTATCTTGTAATAATCATTAACACCTGATAATAATCAAATAAATGAATAAATTAATGTTCTAATCCCAATGAACTAACCACCAGCAATACATTAAAACACTTAATAAAAAACATTGAAATCTAATGTTTTTTTAAAATTTATTTTTGAATACTTTAAATTTAATAAAAACACAATGTACAATGGTCCACTTTAATAATAAACAATTTATCAATGGAGCCGACATTGATAATAGTAGTTACATGAGAATTTCCCTGATTTTAATTTCTATCAATAGAAACATATTTTTGGAATGATGAATGGAGTGATTAGATATTAAGAGGGAAAATCAAATGAAAATTTAAAGGATAAAAAGAGAGATTTTAGGAGATCCAAATTTAAAAAATATTAACTACCTAAAAGATAAGAGGGAGGGAGGGAGAGAGATTATAGGATGAGAGATTGTAGCATTTTAAGATGCTGACGTGGCGCTCTAAGAAAAAAAGAAAAATAATATATATAAAGAGCTTATCCCATTATAAGATTGATTATTTAATTAAGGGGATTTTACAAAAATTAAAAATATAGAGCACAAATGGAATATTCACCATGGGTTAGGTATAAACAAAGGTCTCCTTTTAGATAAGGATTAAAAAAAATTGAGGATGTCATGTCATCATAGACCTTGATCTGATAGCCTTAAAATAAGCAAATGCTATTTTTAATGCTACAAAATAATTTGAAATTATTAGGATAATATAGCTTTGCATTATCTCACGAAAAAGCAATATTTTTCAGATTAATGCAAATATAAGTACGCCCACTTTTTACAATACGGCTAATGCAAACCATTGATCAGGTGAGCATCCAACATTAACAAAGAGTTGTTGGGCATGTTTCACTGATAATGTGGCTGTTCATATCAGCAGGCTAGGCCATGGAATATTGTATTGTGAACATGGATACCAGTTGTACCTAACCATTTGACTATTATTGAGGGAACCCAATTATAGTTGTATGATTTTAGGGTAGAGATTTTAGGGGGTTATGGAGAAGGAATAGATAGAAAGTCTTTGTAACGGGATCTTATCCAATGCTAGGGATGCTAATGTGGAACTCTAGAAAAAACGAAAAAAATATTTGTTGATGTGGCACCCCTCACAGGCCTCCATTCTTAGAGCTACAAGGAAAGAGGCTTGTGAAGTGTGCCAAGTCAGCATCCTTATTTTTCTTTTTTTCTAGAGCACTACATCAGCATTTTAAAAAATTATAAGTGGCATCTTCCATAAAATCTCTCCTTGTCTCCCCCACCCCTAAAATCACTCTATGAATAATCTATTGTCCGCACTCCAATCTTTTAACCATTTGAAATTGTCTCCCCCTCCCTTCCCTAAAATCTCGCGTCTCTCCCTCTATCATCTCTCATCTATTCCATTTATTCATTTAAATTAAAATCTGTCACCCTGCTAAAGTTTCCCCCCTAAAATCTCTCTCTCCCTTAATTTATTGAACTAAAATATCTTCTTAAAACAACTTCCTCATTTTATTGAGCCTAGCATCATCAATTCAGTCAATAGTACTCTTATCATTTATTTAATACCTTAACCAGGCATTTGGAAATTTAGATTTGATGACATCATAATCGTTATCAATTTCAAGTTTTACACCCCAATACAATGCCATCCCCATAAAATTTCTCCATTATCACTTTTTCAGAATCTTTCCAAAAATGATCTCTCATTCTCTAATATCATTTGTTTAATACCTTAACCATCCTTTTGGAAATTTAGATTTGATGACATCATAATCGTTATCAATTTTGAGTTTTACATCCCAATACAATGCTGTCTCTATAAAATTTCTCCATTATCCCTTTTTCAGAATCTTTCCAAAAGTGATCTCTCATTCTCTAAATTTCTCTATTTGGCATCAAACTAATTTTTCTTAAAATAATATATGATTTAGCGAGATTTTCTCTTTGGCATCCCCATAAAATTCTCCATTATCCCTTTTTCAGAATCTTTCCAAAAAATGATTTCTCATTCTCTAAATTTCTCTATTTGGCATCAAGATAATTGTCCTTAAAATAGTATATTATTTGGCAAGATTTTCTCTTTGCATAACTTTGACTAACTTTGACAAAGCACACGGTAGAAGTGGCAATTTCCATCTCTGTCCTTTGAAAACCCCTAAGAGAGAAAGTAGCAGCTTCAATTGAAGAAGAGTAACAAGAGTAAGAAGAAAACGAAGAGGAATAAATTGATAGGAGACAAGGAATTCCAATAATTGTAACATGCTCCTTATTTTTTGATTTTTTATTCTTCCACCCATTAGCTTTCTCAATACCTGCATGAACAAACAATGGATACTACCACAGCTCTTGCTTGCACCTTAGCTATTTGCATGAACCTCATCTTACTTCATTGAAAATGTTGCATTAAAGGTGATAATAAAATAGCTATTCATTTTTTTCCTCTTTTTTTAAGTGGGGAAGTAGAATCATCTAAATTCATTTTTTTCAAAAGAAATTTAATTTATTTATTTTATATCTGAATGTCATAGAGGGTTGAAATGGAAGGTATGAGCCACAACTCAAATTTTACCAACTAACAGTTTTGTTGTTGATAGGATTTTGATATGACATATTAATTTTAAGAGATTTTAAGAGACTAACAAAGAATTTAATAGTGGCAAGTGTGAAGAAGATTATGCTAATGCTGACTACAAGGTAAGATTCTCTAATTTCTTATTATAAGCATCCCTTATTATTATTATTATTATTATTATTATTATTATTATTTGCTTTTCTCATTTTAGTCTTATGGAAGCAGATTGCATACTTATATATCTTTTTATTCTCATTTTAATTTTGCAGCTTCTTTATTTTTGTTATTTTTATTATTTAGCTAAAGTTGTAGATATTTTGCTCTTATTATCTAAAATTTTCATATTTGAATTATAGTTCATACATGTTTATTGTAGTGTCCTGATTCTCTGGACATCATCGTCTTACTCAAATCGATGTATAATTCTAATATCTTGATAGCTCTTTTTTTACCTCTCTCTTCTTTCTCTTTCTTTTTGAATTTTAATTTTTTTTCCTTTTGTGTTCAAATGGAATTTAAGAAAAAATATGAAGTAGTTTGTTACTTTTAGTCTCTGCATTATAAGGATTTGAGTTTGACTATTGATACAATAAATAGTAAAGAAAAGTGAAACAGTTAACATTCTTTTTTATTTTAGTTTTAATTCTTTTGTAAATATTTGGATTGTATATGATTTTATGGTATTCGAAATTTTATGACAGAGAGAGGTTGCCCCAATCACTATGTTGTCTTTTGAAGTTGTAATATATCTTCCATTGATTGCATGTATATCAAAATAAACCATATAAAATAATCTTTTTTTCCTTATAACACTAAATTTGTTTTATCTGCTTTTTGCATCTCAAGTAGATATTTTTCTAAGGATGATGCATATCTATGGTAATGTGAAATGTTTAAACAAAGACTTCTAATTTCGGGTCAAACTTGACCCAAAATCAACCCAGGCTTAAATCAAGGTTCTTCAACTATTTATGAATTGGGTCAAGTAGGACTCAATTTAAATCTGTGTATAATTTTTAGTCTTGATTTCATTTTAGATTTATATAAGTCTTAATTTGTTAACTTCATGTTTGACCTAATGACTATTGTAAAGTTTACATATCTATGACGTCCAGAATTATATTTGCACATTGGTTACACTGTTCGATCTTATGAGTTTAAATGTTTTTCTTTTAGTTGATCATGGGGTGTTTGAGATGGATTATTATTGGATATTTTTTTTTCTAAAATTGAGTTTCATGATGTATTATTGGTTTTTTTAATTGGCTAATTTTTTATTAGCAAAGGTCCTACTTTAATTATGGGTCATGGAGTTGCTTAGACATACCTGTCATGAGCAATATAATCACCTGAAGCTCTACCAATGTGTCCATCTATGTAAAAAAGATACAAGAATGTGGTTTAATGAAGCAAATCCTAAAATACCTTTGGACGGCTTAGTTTTCAATTGGTAAAATCTAGAAAAATAATAAATGTACTTTTACTTCCAATTAATTTTTTTATCTAATTTGATTTGTGTTCCTATTCCATTTGAAGGTATCCTCGATCCAAGCTACTGAAATTAGTGGCCTGTTGATGGATTGTATACCAACTTAATATTTGGGATTTTCCTATCAACATGCGGGGCCCATTGAAAATTATTTTTTCCTTTTTTTCATTTATTTTTTACAAGTTCATTTTCGTTTTTGTCATTTTATATTAATTATTTTCACAATATTGTGTGACATGGTTAGATTGATCATTTGTGCGTTTTGTTTTTCAAAGTGACTATGATCACATTTTGTGGATTTTATTGATGGTTTTTTATACATTGTTTTTTATTTTTAGGGGAACAAGATCGTATTTTTATTTGTTTGTTGAGGGTTTTTCAAATCCACTAGCATTATGGTTTTCCTTTTCGTGTTTGTGGATCTTCTTTTAAAAAATAAAAATACTATTTTTAATGAATTTTATAATCCATCATGATTTAATGCCTCTCATTTTTCTTTATAGGAGATTTGTTTTAATTAATTATATTTATGAGCTTTAAATTTAAATGAAAATTCAATCTTAGACCAGGGCAAAGCATGGGTCTTTGGTGCTTGTAATTCGTTTAAAGCATAAGGAGATTGCAATGACCCTGACAAGATCTCCTCCTTTGAAAGGATTTGGCATACACTCTTGTTAAAAACATAAAGAATAATATATTCAGAAATGAGGATAAAACAAATCTTTTCTTTGATGAAAATTGAATTAAGGGAAGATGAAAAATGAATACCCCGCCATCATTCTAACAAAAGCAAGATTTCATCAACATTTTCACCTTATATTCTTCATCCCTCACACCCCATATCCACAACCCCTCACCTCTTCAATAATCTTTTATGGAGATCATTTGACTTTGAATTCCTATGTCTTAATGTAAACAATCAGGCCCTTGGGATGTTTTGTTTGCATGGAATTGGATTTCTAAAAGTTCTAGCAAAAATATTTCTAAAAGTGGCAAAAACATCTAAAAAATTTTTTTTTTGTGGGAGTGGGAGTCTTTTTACATCTCCACCTTATTCTTTTCTTTTCTTACCTCTTTAATAATCCTTTGTTTGGACTCATTTTACTATGAATTCATAGGAATTCAATTTCAAACAAATACAGGTGCCCTTTAATATAAGAGTTTTTTACTAGAAGCCCCCTGTATCTTTAAAAACCTCAAAAACATCCCTTTATTTTATGTTTTTACTAAAACACCATTTCACTAACTGTTTAAGGTTTGAAAAACCTTAGTTACCGTTCCACTTACACTATTGATCATTTTGCCCTTCAATTAAACCGAAGAGTCAGAAACGTCCTAACCAACCTCTTGCACTATTGGACATGCATTATATCATTGATGTCTCCAGTGCTCGACTGTGGAGCCCATGTAATAATGAATCGAACCATTCAAAACTAATATCATCCCATCTATTAAAAATTTTGAGATGATTGTTGGTGATTAAGACGAGTCTAAACCCTCTGTTGTAGCATTATATGCGTGAACTTACAGGTCTTTGGTAAAATATTATGTGACCCACATAATGATAATTCAAACCATTCAACCCACCAATGACATGTCCTACAATTTTGTTTCAATAGATGTGGGTGCCACAACTAGACTAAACACAAATGTGATTAACTCCATGTTAGGAATGAGCAAAGAGGTCCAAGACTCCATTGTGGGGCTTAATTTGAGATAATCTAGATCATTCAATATGAATCTCGTTCACTTTAGAAAGTGAGGCTTACTGTTCTATTTAGATTTCATATCAAAATGAGTAAGGCTTACTGTTCTATTGAACACGTATTTGGTTTTGACTATACGATATCATTTTGAAAAAGGTAGTTTTAAAAAAGTTAAAAATGAAATTTTTATTTTTCCTTTACCACATCATTCAAAATTAGTTGTAGTTTGAAAGTAAATATTTTTTTAGCTTAATGGAAAGGAACTTGGATGTTGTGGTAAACGAAAAGTTGCTTACTTATTTATATATATTTTTGTAAAGCTGCATTTTCTTTATATGATATCTTACAGTGACAACCAAATATGCACTCAATTGGATAGTGAGCCTCATATATGAAATTTTAGCATACATCCCTGGGGTGTATCGGATTCATCTTGAACAGTCCCTTTCACTTCGACTAAGTTTTGTGGGCGGTTTTTGAGTTGGTGGGAATAGTACTGTTTTGCTTTATTTTATTTTATTTTCTTTTATTTTTTCGGGTCTGTTACTTGTGTCTTTGTGTTTGGTTAATAAATTTTTTTATTTAAAAAAAACAAAGTAGATATTGCGATTGTATGTTTGAAAGGCCTGCTTTCATTATCTGAGGTGGGATCATGCGATGAGTCACACTGGTAGGCTCTAACGTAACCCTCTCACACGAGTAACCAAACATGCTCGTCCAATAGTTTCATATCATTATTACATGGGCTCCACAATGGAGCACTAGAGACATATAAATGATATAATGCACGTCCAATAGCGCAAGAGGCTAGTTGGGAGGATTTTAAACTCTTCAGTTTAATTGAAAGGCAAAAATGGTCAATAGGATAAGTGGAAATGGTAATCTGATGTTTTTCAAACGTTAGCAGTTAGTCCAAGGGTGTTTTAATAAAAACATAAAATAGAGGGGCGTTGTTTATGTTTTTTATGTTTTTTAAAAATTCATGGGTCTTTTAGTGAAAAACTTTTTAATATAATTGTAAGAGAGAGTTGCTATTCAAACACCAAGTTTTACTCAGTATAGACAACACTTAAAAAAAAAAAAAGAGTAAAGAATTTCCAAAATACTCTCATTCCCTTCTCTCCACATACATTCCCTCTCTTTCCCCCTTCCCCTCCGACCGGCAATGAGATCTGGCTGACGAAGGGGTCGGAGCTCGCCTGCCCGTCCCTCTTCCTCTTCTTCTTCCTCTTTTTTCAGGCACAGAATATCCAACTTCCAATTTGTACTTTCATTGAGTATGGAAAATTCAATTCCATCTAAAAAGAGAGGTTGAGATACAAATTAGTTTATCAGTAGCAGTGCTTGCCAGATGAAAGGAAAGTTTCGCAAATATTGGGCGGAATATAGTTCAGTATTAGCCATGGCAACTGTTTTTTATCCGTGCTATAAATTGGAATTTGTAGAGTTTTGTTACAAT
This sequence comes from Sextonia rubra, assembly GCA_037013555.1. NCBI lineage: Eukaryota > Viridiplantae > Streptophyta > Magnoliopsida > Laurales > Lauraceae > Sextonia > Sextonia rubra. The sequence goes on from JASUAD010000001.1 coordinate 134,387,253, forward strand.
AAACTATATGGACAAAATTCTAAAAAAGAAGTGGATCGTGTAAGAAGAGATTTGGACTCACTCTACGACGAGTACTCTCGCCTTGCTTCTAAAGAGTCAACAAAAAACAATTCATCAATTAATGAGTTTGTTGGCATAAGTGATGGTGTTGCTGATGATATACAAGTAAGTACACAAGTTTTTTGATTGAGAATAATTACTTTCTTTTTTAGATAAATCATGTAATTGACTTGTCTAATGTAGCCTTATATATTTTAAAACTAACTACTTTTCATTTATTTTATATAGGAGTTTGTAAGATTTGATAGCCAGCAAACACAAAATCAATTTTCACAGATGGATTCATATTTGAAATAACTAAAAGTTCACATAAATACTAAATTGGATATTCTTCAAAATTGGAAATCTCATGAATATAGATATCCAGAACTCTCTAAAATGGCACGTGATATTTTAACAATCCCAATATCCACGGTCGCTTCAGAGCCGGCATTTAGCATTAGAGGTAGAGTTCTAGATCAATACCACAGTTCTCTTGCACCTGAGAATGTTGAAACCTTAATAACAACTCGAGATTGGTTGTTTGGCTCTAGAGGTAAATATTTTTCCGTTGAATTTGTATTTATTTCTATTTTTCAAAAGCGAATTAATTGAAGTAATTTTGATTTTGTACCATCTGTCATAGTTGATCATTTGGAGGTAAAGACAGAAGACATCATTGAGGATATTCTAGGAATTGAAAACGTAGACTCCACTTCATAAATTTTACAGATAGGTTTATGGATTTTGTTCATCATAATTTTACAAATGTTCTTCTAACTCATTTTTGTTATGCATTTCATATTTCCTTACCAAAGTCGGTCATTTTCATTTTTCAAGTTTTGACGTTTATGCGGAAGAGTTATGGAATAGATTGCCTCAATGACTCTTTTATTTTTGTATTTGATGTTTAAATATTTTGACATTTAGAATATCAAACTTTTTTTATTTGACAATATTATGTTTTCGTACTTGGAATACTAATTTGTCTTTTATTTTTATGTTGGACATAAGAAAAACTTTCCAAATGAAGGTGGGTCAATTGGAAGGCCTAATCATAAAAATCCTTTATGGAATATGAAAGCACTACTTGTGCAAGTCTTTGAGGTGACCTTGTAGCTATGTGGGCCCTGTTACATTAACTGATTAACATATGCACCATTCTTTTTTAGTTCAATTTTGAATTAATTAGTTGACCACCTCTTAATTTTCCTTTTTTCTTGGGTCCCAACTCCCATGTACACATTTAGCCACTAGTGAATCCCCACAAAGAGAAGTAGATCCCATCTAGATGTGAAGCACAAAGAAAGGATAAGTGGCTTGGTTACAATGGATCCCATAGAAGAAAGATAAGTTCTTTACTCTTTAGTATATTCATCTATTAGTTCTCACATAAATCACTCAATATGAGTTGGATTAAAAAAAATAGGTTAAACAGGTCATGATGGGTCAAGTTAGGCGGGTCGGGTCGGGCTAACCCGCCACAGGTGTGGGTTGACTACTTCCAACCCATTTCTAATATGGGTCAGGTTAGGGTTAGCACAAACAAAAAGGGGTTTGAGTTAACCCAACCCGTATTATGTCAACCCAACCCTGTTTGCTTTCATCGATGAAAATGCCCCCCATGGCAATATCGACACTCACCTGTGCTAAAGCCGCTTTTTATCTATCTTTTTGACCCCATCACTTTCGTTTTTCTCATGCTTCAAAACCTATTTCTTTGAATCTCAAATTTTCTTGAAAGAATCCTCAGACAAGATGGAGAAAAAACATTTTCAAATGAATCCAAAATGTTAGCATTAGCAACACTCATTTAAATATTAATAAGAATTCATTTATACCATTTAACTTTCTTATATAAGAAAAAAGAAGAGGTAACACAAAGAAAGGAAATATAGAAAATACAACGCAAGAAAAGGAGGAACAAAAAGTAAGATGAGGGCCAAACCTATAGTTGTCGACTTACTTCTGGCCGAAATTGGCCTTGAGCAGAACAAAATGCCACCCTAAAAGTTTTTCAGTCCCAATTCTGGCTTGTTTAGGTCCATTACAGTTGTTACGAGCCTATTTGCCATTGTTTTCGTGTTGTTCCTAATTTTGTGCTCAGATCTAGTTGTGTTGAGATAGGGTTGTCTCAAGACAAAACTCTGCAAAACTTGTTTGACAACATCGTATTAAATTACTCTACTGAGCATATCCTACATGAAACTTGTTTGTTAACGATGTAAAAAACTTTTTCCAATAAACGAAAGCAAGAGAATCATAAGATCTAAAATGTAGCTCCACCTCTTTTGAAATCTTTAAAAGATTAATTTTTTGATAGAGGAAATACTTTTTTAAAAGATTAAATATTTTTTTAATCAAATTTTTTTTGAAACATTAAATATGTTTTTTGAAAAATTAAATATTTTTTTCTAATATTAATATGTTTTTTGAAAAATTAAATTTTTTTGAAATATTAAATGTTTTTTAAAGATTAAATATTTTTTCAAGGATTAAATATTTTTTAAAAGATTAAACATAATTTTTGAAAGATTAAATATTTTTTTAAAAATTAAATATTTTTGTTGAAATATTTAATATTTTTTGAAAGATTAAATATTTTTTCAAGGATTAAATATTTTTTAAAAGATTAAAAGATTTTTTGAAAGATTAAATATTTTTTAAAAATATTAATTTTTTTGAAATATTAAATATTTTTTAAATATAAATACTTTTTTGAAATATTAAATAGTTTTTGAAATATTATTTTTTTTGAAATATTAAATATTATTTTCAATCAATAAATATTTTTTAATGATTAAATATTTTTTGAAAGATTAAATATTTTATTAAAATATTAAATATTTTACTAAAATATTAAATATTTTCTTTAAATTAAATATTTTTTGAAATATTAAATATTTTTTTGAAATATTAAATTTTTTTGAAATATTAAATATTTTTTGAAATATTAAATATATTTTTAAATGATTAACTGTTTTTTCAAAGATTTTTTTTGAAAGATTAAATATTTTTTTGAAAGATTAATTCTTTTTTGAAATTTTGAGTATTTAATTCTTTTTTGAGATTTTAAGTATTTTTTATTGGAAGATTATTTTTTGAAAGAATACATATTTTTTAAAAAGATTAAATTTTTTTTGAAAGATAAATTTTTTGACCATATAACTTATATGTAGAAATTAGAACAGGTGGGCCCACAATCAAAGGATTTATAATGCGGTTTCACTTTTTTATAAGAAATTAGAAATCACCATATGGGCCCACCTTTGGTAATTGTTAACATGTGATCGAGTTTTGGAATTACGTAGTAGAATCACTTTGAGATAAGTATGAATCAATGTGCTAGCAAGTTGTTCTTTAAAAAAAATAAAGTTTTTTTTTATTTCGAGTTTCATATGCTAGTGAGTTAAGATTTTGAGACTCCTTCCCGTGAGACCACAATTTGAAACAATGATTTGCACATTTGAAACATGTTTTCTACCAGCTTATCTCGTGAGAACATGGAAACATCCCAATGGCACAATGCCAAAAGCACCCTACGGTTCCCGGACCACATCCACCCCTTTACGGCTAAGGTTTCATACTTCCATGTATATGTGGTAAAAATTAGAAAATGATCAATTGTATAGTGTAGCTTAATTTAAGTGATTTAAGTATGCATTTTTAGTATTATTTTAGCATTAAACTATTTTTAAGTCTTTTTTGGAACAAAATACCAGAATCAATTGAAATGCTAAAACATTCAACTACAGCATCATGCTAGAATGAAAATGACAACTATGGTCAAACCTCTTAAAGAGTGAAACTACTTGGTTTAAGGGATGATGAACAAAAGTTAATTTTCAGCTTCTTTGAAGACTGAAGAAAGCTTGAGACTCAAAGAGATAGATTTTGGAGCACGAAAAAATAAAAAGTGATGGGATGCAAAAAATAAAAAGATGCAATGGCGCTATAGCCATTAAATAGCAATATCATCACGAACGGCATTTTCATCAAAAGAAAAGTACAGGACCCTCAGTTGGGTTACTCAAAATAAATAAATAAAGTACAGCACTCTTCATCGTTGTTTTTATGTATACTTATTCACCAAATCAGACTATTAGAGTTTAAACACAATTTTTCTTAAAAATCCAAAAGAAATCCAAACGGAGCTCATAAGGTTTACAATCAAACCCATTTGTCTTTTCACACTTTCTTATTCCAATGGTGGATGGATTGCAAATGGGGCATTTTGATACTTCTTTTGATTTTCTTGTGGGGCATCTTTCTTGCTTGTAGAAGTGATCATACGCCGCTTTCGGTGTCAACATTGTCCCCCAGATCTCAAAAATCTGGAGATCAAATGAGCATCTTGATTTAGTGCTCCAATTTTTTAATTTCTTCATCTGCACTTGGGGATCAGTATTTGAATCATATCAGTCGTTGACATGTTCCCACGAACACATTGAAGCCTAGTACACCAGAAAATCTACTTTCGAAAACCAAACCGTAGCCCTAGTTTTACGGGTCGGATGCAGTAGGAGCCAAAAAGTTTCTAGAGTAAATGGGCCACACCTTTGCAGATCCGAGCGATCATAGCTAGGTAGCTACAGCCAACCTTAGCCAAATCTTATTTCTGAAAATAAAAGTGGTCCTCCATTTGTATACAGCTATGGTTCTATTTCGATGAATTGCAATAATGACAGTAGAGGGTGAAAACTGAAAAGATTCTGCTGATTCTTGGTTCTGTGCAAAAAATGAACCTCATCATATCATCTTAATATTTTGCTCTTGGGCCCTCAAAGTTCAATGGATTTGGGAAATCTTGATAGTTTAGATTTACTTTATTTGAATTGTGAGTAGCAGTCTAACTGATTTAAGTGATAGAAAGCCCAAAGTTCGGCCCATCCCTTGTACGGAGTGCATGTAATTTAATTCAATTAATCCAAACAATTGTTTGAATGATCAAAATTTTAAGAGCCTGATTTGGCCCGGCCCTATTGCTTGTGCCTAACTTTTATGCCAGTGTCAGGCTTGGGCCGGGCCTGGGCCAGTATTTTTAAAGTCGGATTGGGCCTAGATATGCCTTAGCCAGGATTGGCCCGGCCCCTGAACACCCCTGTGTGTTTCTGTGAACTAACGGTGCTCATGGTCTGGGCCAACCCAAAGCTTCTTTGGGCCCAACCCGTTTTGGGCTGGTTTTGGATATGTATTTTGGGCCGTTTAATAATTTGGCTGGGCTTTCATTAAGGGATAGAAAGCCCAAAAGACCAGCCCAGCCTAATTGATTCAATTAGTCTAAACAATTGCTTGAATGCCTAAAAAATTGATAAAATGCCAGATTTGGCCCAGCCTGATTAATTTAATGGGCAGGCTCAGGCTCAACTTTTATGGCCCATATCAGGCTTGCCTACCTGGCCCATGAACACCCCTAGTATGAACTAAAATAGAGGAATTTTCAAAAATGTCCTTATCGTTTTCTAAGGTTAAAAAAAGGATACCATTCATTTATTTCAATTGGACCTTGCAGCCGGTGACTTTCTTCCCTTTTCTTTGATAGACAATGTGTAGTGCAGAAGCAGTGGAACCACACCGTGTGTATCAGGTTCTGATCAAATTGCGTCATGGAGATTTCAAAGAGGGAAAAAGAGATTCAATCATCTTTCTCCTTGAAGCGGCTGCCTCTTTTCACCGCCAGGAAGCATTTTCTCAGTCAGGCTGGTTAGATGTGGGAAGGGTCTCTCTCTCTCACACAACAATGGCAAAATGCTAACAATCCAGCAACAATGTAGACAACAACCCAAGCAATAATCATCTAAGTACTTCTATAGGCTGCTCAAATGGGTGCATTAATCACAAGTGAGGGCAACATCTTGAAGGCTTTGGAGCTTTGGGTTTGTCATCTCATCTTCCTCGAGCAGGGTAAACAAGACAGGCTACACATATCTCAACACCTCAGCGAGCTTCGGGGCAGTGTCAACACTAGAGGAGGCAAGAACTTGAACTCTCACATGCCAGAAAAAATCCATTTCCAAGACCTACTCACGAAGTTCCTTGGAAGTAGATATTCCTCAATTTTGTGGGGTGGGTCTGCATTTGACAGTTTTTTTTTTTTTTTTTTTTTTTTTGCTGTACTTGACAGTCTTGCACTAGTGGCGAAACAAGAATTGTGTAAGGTACGCATTCGGGGCCAGCAAAAATATAGTAAAATGAGTGCCGTGTTGATTTCAACGTATGTGGATTACTAATAATAGCTGTAAAATAATAAAATTGAAAAAAAAGATAAGAAATCATCAAAAATAATTGGTAGCCAAATCACGTCTTTGGATATACTTTTTTTAGGCAGATTTAAGCCCCACACTGATGTGGATGGATTCAAGGATGTCTACCATAAGATAAGACAGCTTTCCTGATTAGAATGTTCGTAATCATGTATTCGACTGACAGGAGAGGAGAGTACTAGAATCTCTTAAGGATCAGTTTCACAGACTTACAGCAACAACAAACCAAAAGAAGAAGAAGAGAAAGAAATCAGAAAAGTTGCATATTGATCAATAGAGATTCCTCACCCTAGATCTCTTTATACAGGGTTTCTCGGGTAAACATTATGCTAACGGCTACACACAATGGCTAGAATGGAGTTGGTGACCGATTCGTGGATCCGGATCCGAGTCCACCTTCAGAACAAAAAATACACGCGTGAAGTTAAGGCTCCACCTATGAGGAGGACCAAGCCTAGTCCACCCCCGTAGGTGAGCCAGTCCATAAGGCACAAACCAACAAGGATGGCTAGACCTGACCCGACATGCCTTGCAGGTACGGATGATGCGTGCATGTGTGTGGTTACCACCACTAAAGCCCACTAGAAGACAAACAAAATAAAAATATGAGGAATCATAAATGAAGTCTTCATAAAAAATTCCACTAAACGGATGTGGGACTCTAAATAAATAAAGGGGAGAATAAAGGAGGGAAAACAAGTGCATATGAAGGGGGAGATTTGCGCTATAATGCATACCAAATCGAACATGCCAACAGTCTTTTAGCTGGTGAAGGCTTCCAATTGCTTGAAATTCGAAAGAACCCAATTGAGAGAAGTTAAAATTTTGCAATAAATGAATTTGCAATTATAAAGGCTTTTTTTATCATGAAAATTTTAAGGATACTTGTAAAAATATCCCCCTAAAATATAATGAAATATGTTTGAAAGAATTTTTACAGTCCTCTCCTCCCCTCCCTTTTCCACTGCTCCTCTCATCTCTTCTCCGCCCTATTCGGCTCTACTAGAGAAGAGAGGAGAGAAGAGGAGAAGAAGAGGAAGAGGAAGAGGGAGGGAAAGCAGCGCCCCCCACCCTCCGGCCAGCCGAAGGGAAAAGGGAGGAGAGAGGAGGGAGAAAGAGAGATGTGTGGGGGTAAAATGGAAATTTTAATCTTTAAAAGTTTTTTTTTCTCTTGTGTGTAGAGAGTTTAGTGTTTTTTTTTTCTTTTTTGTGTTCAAATAGCAACTCTCTTATCCTCCATGGAGTCCTCTCTCTCTCTCTCTGGATATATATATCTTTTTTGTTGGGTTTTGTCTTGTATTCCGGTTTAGCCGGATCGGTCGTCTGGGTTAGCCAGAACCGAGGCTCAGGGTTAGGGGTATTTTAGTCATTGTGTATGGGTTTTCTTGGTGGCCAAGAAAGCGGGAACTATATATATTGATGTATTGTAACCCTAGATCCTGAGGGGATTGAGATGGGATCAAAGTAGATGAGTTCTCTCCTCCCGTGGACGTAGGCATGGTTGCCGAACCACGTAAAACTGCTGTGTCATATGTGTGATTGCTTGATTGTGTGATTGCTGTGTGTTCATCGTGGTAGATCCATTGATCGCGGGTTGTTTCCGTTGCGCCGCTTTTCCCAACAAGTGGTATCAGAGCGAGGTGGAGATCGCTCGGGTTTTGCGATTAACGGATCTGGGATTTCTGGGTGGAGAAGAAGATCAATAGAGGAGGAGAGATCACAGCCGTGATCTCTGTGGGCCATCATCGCTGGAAGCCGACGTTGAAGAGGATTTGGGTTGTTTCTGTGGTTGCTGGAAGTTGCCGGAGTCGAGGAAGAACAAGAAGATTACCGGCGATCGCCAGCCTCACTCACCGCTGCCGCCGAGCCGAGGAAGAAGACCGGCGAAGAAAAGCTGGATTTGGGTTCTGTTACAGAGAGATCCACAGATCGGGAAAAATAGAGACGCAGTCGAGGTCGCCGCCATTGTTGCAGATCGGAAGAGGTCGCTGCCATTGTTGCAGATCGGAAGAGGTCGCCGCCATTGTTGCAGATCGGAAGCCATTGTTGCAGATCGGAAAACGGCGAAGAAGCCGTTGTTGCTGCCACCATCTCCAGCAGACGTTGCCCGCCGCCGTCACTGACGCAGTCATCGTCGCAGCGCCTCGCAGCTGGTCGCCGGACCAGTCCTCCGGAGAAGACGCGCAGCCGGCCGCTGCAGCACGCGCTGCAAACCGGGTTGCAGACACCGGGTTGCAGACAGGGTCGCTCGTTGAAGACGACCCAGTTTACTGGGTCGTTGGGTCGGGTCGGGTCAGTTTGACTGACCCGTGGAGAAGAGCAGTCCAGGCAGCGCAAAAAAGGGGTCAGTTCGGGTTCGGGTAGGGTCAGACCCAACCCGCGAAGACAAGCCAGACAGAACAGGTTCAGGTTCTGTTTTCGGGTTGGGTCAGACCCAACCCGTGGTGCAGCTCAGTCCAGCAGCAGGGGTACAGGCCGGGTCGGGTCGGGTCAGGTCGACCTGGTCCGTGTACTAGAAGCCCAGCAGTTCAGAGCAGGTTCGGTTCCGGGTCAGGTCAGGTCGGACCCGAACCCGGTACGTGAAGAGAAGCCCAGCAGAACAGATGCAGTTTAGTTTAGTTCAGTTCCGGGTCAGGTGAACCCGACCCGGATCCGTTTCAGAAGCCCAGTTTGCCAGCAAGCCGTGACGTCAGCAGTGACGTCAGCTCGGTCAACAGGCAGGTTGACCAGATTCAACGGCTGAAATTGTTTCTGCGATATCTTGATCGTCCGATGTCCGATCGGAGATCCGTTTGAGCCTACGGACTCGTTTTGAGCAGATCTACGCATATATGGAAGAAGATGGGCTGGTCAACGGTCAACATGGATGTTTGACCAATTGGAGTGTAGAGAATTAATTCTGCGATATCGAAGCCATCCGGAGTCGGATTTCAGATCCGTTTCTTCCAACGTGCTCACGGTGACGAGATCTACGAGGTTGATAAAAGATATTGGCAGTTTGATGGGCAGAAAATTGGGGACTGAAGAAACTGACAGATTCACGATGATAGTAATGGATTCAAGCATCACGGGCCAGATTGAAGTGTTTGATGGAGAAACGACTTCAGGGATTGGCAGGATAGAGTGTTAGACTCCATGACACAGCAATGATTGAAGAGCGTTACTTGATGTCAAGAATGGTAGATTGCTCCAGAACTTTGATGAAAAGCTCAGATCTGCGTCGACGAGATCAAGAAGGAGCGACATGCCAAAGTGGAAGAAAAAGCAAAAGGAATCAGAATCAGAAGGAGGTAGTGTGCAACAAAGCTCGGATTCGATTGACAGGGAATCAGTTTTGGTCGCTACAGGTATGGATCCGGTTGTTGATTCATGGTATTGGGATTCGGATTCTTTCTATCATGTGGTTCGCGTAGAGATTAGTTTGATGCAAATAACTATCATGGTTGATGGATTTGTTCTTATGGGGGGATAATGCAACTGATGAGCATTTGAGATAAGAACAGTAGAAATCCAGATGTATAATGATGTTATTCAAACCCTAACGGTTGTGATATATGTTCCGGGATTACGAAGAATTGGATTTCTTTGTGTGCCTTAGACTTCAAAGGCTGCAAGTGCACTGTAGCGGGTGGAGTTACGAAGGTGGAAAAGGGAACATTGGTCATCAACATTGGTCATCATGGAGGGTGAGATGGTCAGAAATCTCTGCAGGTTGATAGGAGATGCTTTTTCAGGTGGAGCGGTGAAGGAGACATCAAATAACAAGGGAGGAAATCTGTGGTTCAGGAAATCTGTGGTTCAGGTGGAGTTAGATGCGACGGATCATTGGAAGATGGATTAATGGATCTTCAATGATATCATCTAGTGAAAATCCAGGAAGCCCTGAACGGAGATGATTCTCGGGGAAGAAAAGGTAGTTTTGTTCAGGTCGGAGTAAGCCGGTTTAAGCATCGGGCCATACCTAACCCGCATGTACTGTGCCCAACCCACCAGAACAGACTAGAACAGGACAGTTGCAGGTTTGACGGAAAGAACACCGGGATGGAGACAGAAGGAAGGATTCACAAGGTACCAGTGAGATCCGAATTCGGGGAGGTCTTCAGTTTTATCTTGACGGACGGAAGTTAGGTTCATTGTGTTGCAAGGATGCATGCAAGTGGCAACAAATGGAGAGCGCTTCAAAGGTTCAAGAAGGTGGTGTTGAGGTCAAATGAGGCAACTGTGGCCACGCTAGGTCGTAGCGTGTGCGGAGACGTACCCTTCAGCAAGGTGCGTGAAGACATTACCGGGTATCTCAAGGTGGCTCTGAGGATTTGCGGAATCCAAGCCAAGGTGGAGATTGTTGGGTTTTGTCTTGTATTCCGGTTTAGCCGGATCGGTCGTCTGGGTTAGCCAGAACCGAGGCTCAGGGTTAGGGGTATTTTAGTCATTGTGTATGGGTTTTCTTGGTGGCCAAGAAAGCGGGAACTATATATATTGATGTATTGTAACCCTAGATCCTGAGGGAATTGAGATGGGATCAAAGTAGATGAGTTCTCTCCTCCCGTGGACGTAGGCATGGTTGCCGAACCACATAAAACTGCTGTGTCATATGTGTGATTGCTTGATTGTGTGATTGCTATGTGTTCATCGTGGTAGATCCGTTGATCGCGGGTTGTTTCCGTTGCGCCGCTTTTCCCAACATTTTTCTCCATCTCTCCTTGTACCTGCCAAATCTATCTCCCTCTCTCTTATACTCTCTCTTCCTCTCAGCTCGACAAATCTAAGCCATTCACACTCATTCTGCCCCTTTAAATGAATTGAAACTCATCTTAATTGGGAATTATCATACCGTTAACCACCATCGGATTTTATCACAAAAATAAATGTACTCGAAAATTTATTATATGAGGCTTCAATTTTGGTTTCTAGGTTTATGTTGGCGCAGACGCACTTTATCTTCAGCTCCAATATACATGTAAATGTTGTCCAACGTGGGCCACGTGGAACTTACATCCATGTATTGAATCGATCCTAGGTGGGCCCACTAAGAGGGAATCACTTTTAAAAAGAACACCCCCAGGTTGACAGGAGAACAGTCGGCTGATAGTTGTATTATTTTTTTTTCTACTTAAAACTGAAAAGCAAATAATGGCTAATTGTCTCTAACAACCTCATTGATGGCACCTCTTGTTTTTCCCAATATGGGGCCACACATGATCAATACTATCCTTTTGTATGACTATCCTTCTAAATTAGTTTGACACTGAGCAAGACCCTGACACCGTTGATTTCATCACGATAAATTTGCACAAATATATTTAAGAATGAAGGAGATATTTGACCCACCCCTAATCCACATTTATCAAAATCCTCCTTACTATCATGCATCCAAGGCATTTGGTGTGGGTTCATTATTTGATCAAAACTGATATTCACGCATCCCTAACCAACATCCAAACCCTCTTACTGTCATGCATCCGAGGCATTTGGGGTGGTATATGAGAGGATTGTCAGAAGTTTTTGAATGTTGTTGGGCCTTGTGAGATGTGGCGTTGCTATTCACTGGTTTTCCATGATGATATGGACAGTCATATATGTTCAATTATGGTGAATATATTGGTTTCTACGTTAGTGTTTGTTGGTGATTGGGATAAGAATTATGTGTTTCTAGAGATAATACTTTGGTGGACATTATTCTTATTTATAATGGAGAAATTATCAGATAAAGCAGCCTTTATGGACGTCATGGGGCCCAATTGAAGTCTGGCCCATTGGATGCCTGGATCTTCTGATTTCGTTTTCTTTGGCCAAGATCAATGCATGATGACCCATAAGATCAATGGTTTTAATTTGAGTTCTCAAAATTCGAGTATTAGCTTTTGTAAAATTTCTCAAATCCTATAGTAGGTTCAAAGGGCCCAAGCGCACACCCAAATCTTTGGGTATCCAACTGAGGTCATATTGTTCTCAATTAAACAGCGGCCAAGAGCAAAATGTTCGCATTTGGAACTAACCGAATAAGGCAACCTACTGATGCCAACTGTTTTGTTCAGTCATTCAGTCACTGTTGCTTACCAGCTTGTATATTTTATATGGTGTTGTGTTTGTGTCATGGGACCTCTTCAGTGTCCAAATGATTCAATTGACATCTCCATCCTTTATTTGTTGACTTCCAACTTTTATCAGAAAACCAATTTGGAAGCCAATTGAAGCTAGTCAGTTTTCATAACTCGGAAAAGAATCCCACAAAACCAATTTGTCTCTTTTGACAATATATTGCATACATAAAGATAATTTTCATGCTCTGGTTGGGTTTTATTGTAAAAGATAGACCTATCAAAAAATATTAATTTCAAGCAATTACAAGATATACTTACAATTTTACATGGTCTTCAAAGCATTTGAGTGCAATTATTTCAACATCCTCCTTTTATGTGGGTTCACTAAAACTTATATACGATTCACATCAATTATTTATATAATTTTTTAATATTAACTTCCATTAGATGAGAAGACTTAATAGTATAAGAGAGGTATACCGATAAGCTAAAAATAAAAAGAGAAGGGAAAATAAAGCCCACCAAAAGAAAAGATCAGAAGATTAAGCTACATTTAGCCCATACAAGGATGGACCACCTCCTTCCAATTCCTTAAGAACATAATGAAGGGGATCCTTTCGAATTGAGGGTAGATACACATGAAGCGATAGTGATCTTCAATCTGTGAATTAGAGCCTCAGCCGAACGAATTGAATTCTCAAAGCATCTCAGTTTCCTTTCCTTCCAAATAATCCAAATGATAGCTAGGAATGCCGCACTCCTCCCTATGTCAGAACCAACCTTTAAGCGTCATGCCTAGAACAACCAGAAGATGGAACTCGAATGAGTCCAACAACAGTCAAACCAACTCAAAACTTCATACCATACTCCTTGCGCCACTTTACAGTTTAGTAATAGATGATCCGTTGTTTCCTTAACTACCAAGCACATTGGACAAGCGTTAATGATGATCATTTTGTGTCTTCAAAGATTATTCATGGCCAATAGAGCACTACATAGAGCTACCCAACCAAAGACTAGGACCCTGGGTGGGATTTTCATCTTCCAAAGCCTAAGTAAGAAGCTTTTTCTAGTGCAATCCCTGAGATAATAGTGAAAAAGGATAATACAAAGAAAATGCCATCTTTTGAATTTGTCCAAATTCTTCCATCCTCCACATTAGGAGAAATAACTATTGAAAAGTATTTCCGCTGCTTTTACTAATACGTTAATGTTTTGGTAACAATGGTTAGTTGAGAAAATTTAATATGGTATCAGAGTCAACTGGTTGCAAATTTGAATCCCAAGAGGAATGACTTGGTGCAAAAAAGAAAAAAAAATGCGTGTCACCAAAAGTGTGCCGATCGAGTTCCACCGATGGAGAGTATTGAAGAGTGGGCTCCAACCAATGTGGAATATTGAAAAATATTTCCGCTGCCTCTACCAACATCTTGAGGTTTTGGTAACAATGGTTAGCTGAAAAAATTTAGTATGATATCAAAGCCAATCAGTCCTAAATTCGAATCCTAGGAAGAATAACTCAACGTAATTGAAAATATCAAGGAGTGAGAAGAAATGATTCACCACAGTCTCCATGAGATTCTGCTTGAAAATTGGCTCCCAATGCTGAGAACCATTGTTTGCCAAGTAACTTGAGACGAGCGCTCTTAGAGGACCCATAAGATCAATGGTTTCAAATCTGGATTGTCAAAATTCGAGTACAAGATTTTGTAAAATTTCTCAAATCCTATACGTTCAAAATCAGGCCCAAGCATACACGCAAATCTTTGGGCCTAGACTTACACAAAAATTAGAAGTTTGAAGAGATTTCTGTACATTGGTTCTACGTTGCAATATGTTAATCCTTCGCCCTCATTAGTATTTTGTCTTGTGGTTGTCGTTGTACTGTTCTACCGTTCTTATTTTGAATTAAATCTTTCTGTTATTGATGAAAATATCAAGTCGATTATTTTTTAGTAACAAAGAGAAAGAACAGCTCTCAAATTTATTAAAAACAATCCCAAATATACATTTAACTCAATAAGATAGCAATATATATCTATATGGAAATATTTATGGACATCTATTTCTCACCATGTTATGGTGGGGGACAACATAGTGGACCCAACTTTATGTTCATCCAAGCCATCCACACATACGGGACCCCTTATGATGCCTGTGGTAAAGCTTTGTTGAGGTAAGTTAAATTCTAAAAACTCTAGCTTGCCATGAACCCAAGCAAACATTTATTATGTACATTGTTTTACATATGTGCATTGCTTCCTATAGTATCTATTGGGTTTCCCAAGTATCTTTTGGATTTTCTATGTGTCTTTTGGATTATTTATGTATCTTAGTAATTAGGTTGTTACTTAGGAAAATACAACCAAGTAAATGATGTTCAATCCTGAATTAAAAATGAAGTCCATAAATTCAGTCATCAATCTCCTTACAAATTAAGGTTTTCTTTTTTTTTTTTTTTTTTGCTAACGGAGGGTGTCCCATACCTTTGGACCAGACTAATTTCTTTGGGCTTTGGGGGAGCCAGGTAAATCCCTTGTGGCCCCAATATAGTAGCGCAACTTGAACCCACAACCTCCAAGAGCAAACTGTGGTCGTAGGCCATCTGAGCTACCCTTGGAGTTGTCATATATCAAATAGTTTGAATGAAAAGTTCAAGTTCCATAGTTTTACTATTTATTAGCCTTATTTCCTTATTGTTTGAGATTGAAAATAATAATTTTCTATTGAGTTTCCATTCTCTTTCTCCATTGTGAAAAAGTAGTTCGATCGAGCTTATCAAATAACTGATATAGTTAAAGATTATTTACATGCAAGACTGTATGTTTCATTAACAGAGCGGGTATAATGAATACGAGGACTATGTACATGGTTGGATGGCAAAATTAGGAGTATGGTCTAGCCACCTCCAAAATCATGGTAACCTTTGCAGCTCCTCCAAAACCTCTTAACAAGGCTAATCTCATAAAAATTCACCAAACCCATCTCACAGACCAGCTCAAGCTCCCATTCTTCTACCAGTCGGGTCTACTCTCTCATCAATCTCCACAGAAGTCACTCTTAAATCATTTCAAGTGAAACCATCAACAAATAAAGAAAAGGAGATGAAATCAATAGGGGAAGGTGGGAAAATGGGTCTTACCAAACATCATAGCTTGAAATCCAAAACTATGGGCTACTGTTCGTGGTAACAAACCTCATCGAAAAGCCAACCTCTCCACTCTTGGAAATTCGAATTTGCAAAACTCGGATGCCTTCTAGCATTCAAAATAACAAAAATGCAAGAATTTGAGTATTCCTCTTCTCAAACGATGAATTCCTCACAGATTCCAGAAATGCCTAACCATTGGAATTCCTATAAAAAAAATTCTCATAAACAAAAAGGCCCCTTAGAACTTGAACGATAGCAACTACTTTTCAAAATAATGTGAAATGGGTTTGAGCCGCTGTAAATGGTGAATTCCTAGGAGTCTCCTCTATTATATACTTACAGTGAGTCCACCTGATTCAAGAAAGGTGTAGAGAAATTTTGTAGAAAACGAAGCAGAGGATTCAGACTCATCCAATAGTGTCATTGAACAAAAAACAAATGTCGTGTCAATCCCTCACATGGACAGTTCTTTTCTTCTTTTGTTTTTTCCCTTTTGGTTTGACAAATCATAAATTCCAATCTCAACTCTGCCTGTTGCAACTACTCTATATGTGGTGATGCCTCTTTTTGAGACTAGTCTCAATGCTTTTGGAGACAAATGTTGAAGAGAGTTGGAATTACCAACAAAACATAGGACATGGGATATGTTGGTGAAGATGCAAACCCCAAAAAAGAGTGTGGGTCAGCTATATTAAAAGTAAAAGATGTCCTAGTCAAACCAAGGCATTGCTAGAGTATAAATATCACATAATTTGATCAAATTTGTAGCACCTCCAAAGACTTGTTTGAAGCTCTACTTTAATTTAAGAGCCAGTCAGATTGAGTCTAGAGCAAATAATGAAAGTATAGTTCCTATATTGTTGTGGTCAGCTATATGAATTTTATGTTACAATTCTAGCTTACCTTGGGCTTAATCCTCAAATAGATGGCACTCATTTAGGTTACTTTTTTCCATGTCATCTTTGCCCCACTCATTTTCCGTAGCCCGTTTGGTAATTTTACTTATAGAGTAAAGTGAGGTGCATAGACATTTTAAAAGATTAAAAAAACATAAGAGAGGTTAATCAACAAATGATTGCATTTTGTCATTTAATGATAAGAGAATATAACTTTTTAACTTTTTGTGTTAAAAGAAGATATTTTTTGTCAATTAATGGGATGAAAAGTTGATTTTTGACTTTTTAGTGTTACAAAATAATTTTTTTATATGTGGTATTTTAATTTGACTCTTTTTTGTTTATTGTGTCTTAAAATAAGACCTCACTTCAACTTTAAAGTGAAGTAAATTTAACAAACACACACAAAGATCATCAACAATTGTGGAGAAACTTTTCCTCATATAGTCATTGTTGGCCTACTTTCAATGTCGAAACCACCTTTAATGAGCTTTGCTTGATTTTTTTTTATTTATTGATTTACTCCTAAATGCTTTTGAATGTGCTCATTTCCAATCCTATCGTTCTTAATTTTACTATACATCCATCTCAATATTCTCATATATATTACACTCATTATTTGCATGTATAGTTTCCTAATTACAAACATTTTTGTTATATTAGTCATAACTAGTCTAATCAATGTCTAGTAGATTTTTTTTTTCAATTTTGTTGGTATGTGCCGATACAAGTGTAGACATACAAATTTGATAAAGAATTAAGGAAACACGTAAAAGAATCTCTGAAAGCATGGAAAAAAATGCCAAGGAAAAAGATATTCTATGGAAAATGACATCGTCAAAATTGACTTCATCAAGTCAAAATATCATTAAAAAAATAAAATAAATAAAATAAAAACAGGTTCAGGACTTCAAAATGAAGAAACTAAAGCAAGTTACATCAAAATAAGAGATTAAAAGACCAGGGTGAGGAGGAAAATACTGAAGTTTGACGTAGGTATGGCACTCTGGGTCAAAGAAAATTTTAAAGTTAGCAAAAATGGTAAAAAAAAAATGTCAATTAAATGTGGGTATGCACCTACACATCTTGGAAACTTAAGAAATCATTCTATGAAAGCTTTTTTCAGGACACAAGATAGTTTAACCCCATAAAAAGCTGATCAGCAATTATTTAGGGGTCACATCTCCCTCAATATTGAAATGAGATGAGCAAGAAAGGGAAAAATCTGCAGCGAAGGTCTACATTTCTTCAGGAATCGACCATGTATATATAAGTGATTTTTGCCAAAACAGGTGCCTACAATCAAGTAATTACACAAATCTCAATGAATCACCTATCTAAAATTAGCTCATTAGAATCTGTATAATTAGTAATCTAGCTAAGATCCACATAGGAAAAGATATTTCCTTTGACTAATGGTTGGGTGGGCTTTATCTTGATGAGCTAGTGAGGCCTGGGTCATGTGACCTACTTCTGTACCATCTCTCAAATCGATGCCGATGTGAACAGAGCAGCAATTTGGTAGTAAGAAAATTATGGCAAGGTCAAGGCATTGCTTTTGTGAAGAGATCAACCAGTTGATCTTGAGAAGAGACATGAGGAAGTTGTATAACTCCAGAGAGGACATGTTGTCGAATAAAATGACAGTCAACTTCGATGTAATTGGTGCGTTCGTGGAAGACAGGATTATTTGCAATTTGTATATATGGCGCTGGTATTATCAGCATAGAGTAGAGTTCGATTATGGACAAGCACACCAAGCTCTCAAAGGAGTCACCAAAGCCAAATCACCTCACTACTAGCAAAAGACATGGATTTGTACTTAGCTTCAGCAGAAGATTTGGAGACCGTGGCCTGCTTTTTGCTTTTCCATGATATAAGAGAAGTGCCTAGGAATATACACCAACCAATGGTAGATCTCCTAGTGTCTGGACATCCAGCCCAATCCACATCTGCATAACCATGTAGATGAAAAGAGGAAGTAGAGGAGTAAAAAAGTCCGCGATCAAGAGTACCTCTGAGATATTGAAGAATCCGATGTACAACTACAAGATGAGGTTTGTGAGGATTGCTCACAAACTGACTAACGATTTGCACGGCATGTGATATATCAGGGCAGGTCATGGTAAGATATATTAAGCTACCAACCAGACGACAATACAAAATTGGATCAGAGAGTGGAGTGCCTTCCTCTTTTTGAAGTTTTGAATTTAATTCTAATGGAGTATTAGTAACCTTCGAGTCAGTTAGGTGGGCTAATGACAATAAATCTTCGGCATATTTCCTTTGATGGATATGAAGTCCATCATTTGACCAAGAAATCTCTGAACCAAGAAAATAGGTTAAAGGCCCCAGATCTTTCATCTTGAAGGTATGCAAAAGATACAATTTAAGATCAGATATACCATATGTGTCATTCCCACTAATAATCATATCATCGACATAAAGAAGCAATACAGTACAACCTTTCCTTGTTCAACGAAGAAACATTGAGTTGTCATTGGGACTTTGATAAAATTGTGCCCTAAGGATAGCACTTCGAAAATTTTCAAACCATGTACGTAGAGCTTGTTTAAGCCCATAGAGAGATTTCTGCAAACAACAAACATGATTAGGTGGACAAGCATATCTAGGAGGGGGTCGTATAAAGACTATTTCTTGGAGGTCCCCATGTATGAAGGCATTTTTTACATCCATTTGCCAAAGCAGCCAATTACATATAGCAACAACGGCGAGTAAAGTGCGAACTGATGTCATTTTGGCAACAAGGGGCAAATGTTTCTTCATAATTAATTCTATATTCTTGTTCGAGGCCTTGAGCCACAAGACGGGCTTTATATCAATCCAGATTCCCATTCGATTTCATTTTAATAGAATAGACCCATTTACTACCAATGACAGGAGAGCCAGTAGGTCATGGAACCAAATCCCAGGTTTGATTAGATTCTAGAGCAAGTAGTTCCTCTGTCATTGCATCCTGCTAACTAGGTATATCTCTGGCTTGTGAATAGAAAGATGGAATAGATACAAAATCGAGAGAAGTAAAAAGTGATAAGTAGTCAAGCAATTTAGAAATATGCGTGGAACGCTGGACTGGTGGTGGCAGTAATGTAGGAGAGATATTACCTTGAAGGAAGGTTTTGCGTTGGGGGGTGATCAGGAGTAGGAACATTCGCAAGTGGAGGTTGGGGCTATCGGCTAGAGACCCTGAGTATAGGAGGATATATTGAATTTGGGAACTTAGGAAAATATGAAATATCTGAAGCTTGAGAATCCTGTGTAAGAGAATAATAAGGTACATGTTCCACAAATACAACATTTCTAGAAATCCTAGTACAACAAGCCACTGGATCATAGCAAAGAAAACCTTTATGGTCATCACTATATCCCAAAAAGACACATTTAGCAGCTTGTTGAGAAAGTTTTGTTCGTTCAAAAGATGGAAGATGCACAAAACAAAAACATCCAAAGGTGCGGAGATGAGAATAAGAGGGTGGATGATGTCAAAGAGCTTCAAATAGTGAAATATCATTCAAAATAGGGGTTGGAAGTCTATTGTTTAAGTGAATAGCATTATGAACTGCATCATACCAAAAATAAACGGAACCTTTGACTCAATGAGCAAGGCCCTTACAGTTTCAAGAATGTGCCTATTTTTTCTTTCCGTGATACCATTTTGTTGAGGGGTATGAGGACAAGACTTTTGATGAATAATTCCCTTTTCTCTCAAGAATGAAGAAAAATCACTAGAGATATATTTGCCCCCTGAATCCAATCGGAGGACCTTAATATTCTTATTAAACTGAGTTTGCACTAAATTGTAGAACTTTTTGAAAGTGGGCAAAACTTCAAATTTAAAACGAAGAAAATAAATCCAAGTGAATCTAAAGTGATCATCAATGAAACTCAAATAATATTTAAAACCAAGTCAACTGGATTGAGGTTGCAATGCCTCAAACATCTGTATGTATCATATCGAAGGCAGCAATATCACGAGAATAATGGATGGGAAAAGGTAAAACATGACTTTTACTCAAGCAACATGAGACACATTGAGATTTTAAAAAGGAAGCAAGTATATTCTTATGAAAAGAAGGTTCCAAACAACCATGTCTAAATAAAAAGGCTAACTTGTCATTATTTAGATGACCAAGGCGCTTATGCCAAATGGTCTACAAATTATTTGAAGTACTAAGAGAAGATGCAAAGAAAGATCACAAGCCGATGTCTAGCGAAAACAACCGCCCGTGCTTACTCTCTGTCCTGATCACCTTCCTAATTCGCCGGTCCTGTATGACACAATCAGAAGGAGTAAAATGAATAGAATAGCCATTATCAACTAATTGACCAACAGAAAGCAAGTTAGCAGATAGATGTGGAACAACATAAACATTAGAAAGAGTAAGAGAGGGTTCTTGTGGAGTTCCAAGGGCTACCGATCCAATACCAGAAATTGACAATGGTTTACCATTAACAGCAATGATTTTGTCATTTCTAGTATAGGGTTGGATCACATTAAGATATTGTTCCTTAAAGGTCATATGATTAGAAGCCCTGGAGTTGATGAACCAAGAAGAGGGAGACATGCAGTTAGAGAGGGCAAAATAAGACCGACCATTGACACCCATAAAGGTGAAAGTAGTTACAAGAAAAGCATTAATCATGCCTCGAATTTGATCCATAGTGAGTGTCATGGACTGAGAAGAACTGGTGTCACTGTCTACAGTTGGGACTTGTGCCTGAAGAGCTGGTTTTTGGTAGGATGGTCATTGTTGATTTAGATCAGGTTTCCATTGTGGCCGACGAGTACACTCAAAGATGATATGTCCATTTCTTTTGCAATAGTTGCAAAAGTTCTTCTTTTTGCAATTCTTTGCAACATGCCCAAAATTTTTACTTTTAAAACATTGCACTAGCTGCCCATGAGTGGCTTTAAGAGCTTGAATTTCGGTCGTAAGAGTAATAAAAGCCTTTAGTTCCTCATTTAGAGTGTTCTTAGATTGGAGACGGATTTCCTCTCTTATAACTTCTTAAACACAGGTATCAAAATGTAAGGTCCCAGCCCTAGATAATTATTATTTATAGTAATTAAGTTGGTTTTATTCTAATTAATATGCTATTATTCTAATTGAGCCCGAATCTCCAAAGGTTTGGGTCATGGATAGGTAGTTGGATCGGTTTCAAACCTCATTAGGAAGTCCAAGACCTTTTCTATTTTAGCATTTTCATGGTTTTACATAATTATGCATCATATTAGTTGCATTGGGTAAGTTTCATCTTGTGAGACATTTTTTTTTCCATGTTGGTCTAATTCCGTTTGGACTCATCCCAGCCCATTTTGAGCCCAGCTACTTCAAATTGAAATATACATAAACAGGAGGGCCAACCTGTAAATTCCAGAATTCCACCCATTTAAAAACCCCAAACCCACCATCGACCCTTTTTCCCCTCTTCTTCCTCCCTCACGCTGCAGGCGGTTCCCCCTTCTTCTCTTTCCTTCATCTTCTTCCCTCATCCAACTTCCATCCGTGGTGATTGAGCTTGCATGCATCAAGGTTGAGCTTCCTTCTTCTTCTTCTTCATTCCTCTTGCTTGCATCTTGGAAACCCAGGCACTATCTTCATCTTCTTGCTTGTAGGAAGCTTGAGGTAAGGAATCCCATCTCTCTTTTGAGTTATTGAGTGCAATAAGGGTCAAAGGAACCCATCTATTGGCATACAAGCATTCCATTCTCATTCTCTTCATGCATGTGTTAGATTCTTCATTAGAGGAGTCTTATTCTTCATCTTACGAAGGGGCAAATTGATTTGAGTGAAGCACCAAGCTTAAGGCAAGTATAAGGATACATTTTCGTTACATGCATGACTTTATTCTTTGATTCTTGATGGATGTTGTGATTTTACCCTTTTTATATAGCTCAATAGAAATTCATGGATTTGATTCGTGTTTTGTGGTGATTTATGATGAATGAGTGGATAATGGTCCTTAGGGAACCCAAGAGTGTGGAATGAAAGCTTTTAGATTGGTTTTATTGCAGGTAGAACGGTGTATTGGAAGAGAGAGAAACCAGTGGAATAGAAACCCTCCTGTAACAGAGTGCTTCAGGGCCGACCGGTCTTTCCTGAAGTGCGATCGGTCGAATTGCCTTCTCGGTAGTCTGATCGGTCGATCACCAGCCTGACCGGTTGAATTCCCCTTCTGGATGCGGGCCGACCGGTCGGACTCATACCCGATCGGTCGGGTAAGCCTGACCTGTAACTTCTAGAGAAGTGTTCCAACATGAATTCTACGCTTGACTATGGACTTTCTATAGTCTATGGGATAGCCTAATGAAGGGTTACTCCCTTGAACCTCAGGAAGAGACCAAGGTATCCACCTACACATTACCATAGGCTGTAGGTTCAACCAAAGACCTTATAGGACCATAGAATTGGATCCTTGCTACCCTAAACTAGCCCAAAGGTGATTAACATGGAGAATGAGGAGTGTTGAGCTATCACTCTTTTCTTTTGGATTCTCCAGTTAGTTTTCAATGTCACGTCATGGGTGTTAGCATAAGGTGAAGTGTCCTTTATATACATGAGGTAACACCGAGAATGGTAATACCGGGACACCGAATGTCTTATGAATACATCATATTGAATGACCTTGGAAACCCGGATTATCTAGCATAGGATTGGCTAGTAACTCTCCTTGATGACCCCACAATCTAATTGAATTCATATTGATAGTAACCTTGACCTCAAACATGTTAGTTCATACCAGTATGTTTATTGATGAAAAATATTCTACTTAATTGTGATTCTCTGATTGATATTTCCAACAAGATTGAGTACACTTTTGTATGAGTACAAACAGATCAGTATACGTTAAACAAAGACATCAGATTATTTCTGATATGTTTAGAGTCGGCGCCAATTGGCTTATACCTCATAGGAGGTTCGACGGGACCCTATGGGAGTATTTTATCAGTTGCTACTCAGTAGTATCAGGAGAGTGAGTCGACGCTCTCGCGGGTAGCTAGTAGGTCTTGGCTTGGCCGATAGTGGTTTCCCAAGGATCAGTTTACTCTTTTTTAGAGAGGAGATAGCGGATGTGGTTGCCATGTTGGTATGATATATTCTTTATTCATGATTCACTATTCATGCTAACTCATATGCATCAATGCCTAGATTTCGATATTGATCTCTTTTAATCAGTATGTCATTTAATTCCATTGTTTATCATGTTAAGCTCATGTATCCTTATCCTTGATTAACCGTCGTGTTAACTAATTGCCACGATTTACAGGTGCAGAACCCGATGCCGATCCGGCAATCAACGCGATCCCGGAGGGAACCCCAGCGTTACCTCTGGACGTAAATGAGTGGAACGAGGAAGACATCTTTTCGTGATTCTCCTCAGCAGAGCGCAACAGGGATCATTTTGGGATTGGACTTAGGGTCATCTTGGCATTGGACATGTTTGTATTTCATAATAGACTTCCATATTTATGCATGTAGTTGGGTTTATTCACGTATTTGTTTATATAATGAACTGAAATGAATGCTTTATGGATGTCTATGATATATATACAGGTGAAATCTCCAGGTTTCCGCTTAAATGCTTTATGTTGATATTATGTGATTGTGGACTTTTCCTCACACGTACCTATGGGATCACCCTTGTGACAATTCGTACGTGTCTGGTCATGGCACGAATTGTCACGAGTACGTGTGTCATTGCTCGGAACCCATAACTAACCCCTAATTCTCGGGTTCGGGGCGTGATACAAAATCTGGGGGCACCTCCCTATTTAGTAAAGCAACTCGAACCACCTCAAAGTCAAGACTTAAATTCATCAAGAATTGACTAATATGAGCATTCTGTTGTATCTTGATGATAGAAGAAACGGCCTGCGTGGGTACATCTATCAAGATCATAGAATCTATTTCATTCCATAAAATGAGATAGCCACTGTAATACTCTTAGACTGTTTTGTCTTCCTGTTCATATTTGGTTAATTCCATATCCAAATGAAATTTCCTAGCCTTGTTTGCTTGATGATATAACTTCTTCAAATGTTCCCAATTATCAGAAGCCTTTGTAAAGGCTTGTAAGGAGAGGCTAATGTTAGATTCAATAGAATTAAGAATCTGAGTAACCACTTTAAGATTATTTTGAGACCAAGTGGTGACAGATTTATCATCATCAGCCGGTTTCACAGTTGCTCCATCAAGATATCCCCCAAGTCCTTGTCCTAACACAAAATGTTGGAGATGGAAGGACCATCCCATATAATTTTTGCCATTAAATTTGACTGAGATAACATCATTTTTCTCCATTTTAGCAAATATCAAATTTTCCAAAATAGAAAAATAAATCAAACTTGTTTTCCAACCAAGATTCTATGTAGCCAAGAATGTGATAGTCTAAGAATCAGAACATCGTACCGTCTAAAGTCCACTACAGCTAAATTGCCAAATAGAGGAAGAAGTATAGCAATTGTGCTAATATTGCTTGAGAAAGGTTGACAAAGTCAAATATCCTGCCGTGGTGTTAACAACCTTTAAAAAGAGCCTTGCTGGAATGGGTAATACTAACTGCATGTTGCTATCCAAAGATGACAAAGCCAAATATCCGGACGATGCACAGAGGATTTATTACGACATGAGAAAGAATATCACAATGGTGATAATCTCACTGGCTCTGATACCATGAAATGAGATGAGCAAGAAAGGGAAAAATCTGCAGTGAAGGTTTGCCTTTTTTCAGGAATCGACCATGTATATATAAGTGGTTATTGCCAAAACAATTAGCTGCAATCAAGTAATTACACAAATCACAATGAATCACCTATCTAAAATTAGCTCATTATAATCTCTATAATTAGTAGTCTAACTAAGATTCACATAGGAAAAGATATTCCCTTTGACTAATGGTTGGGTGGGCTTTGTCTTAATGTGCTAGAGAGGCCTGGGTCATGTGACCTACTTCTACAAATATAGCTCTAATCGTGAAAATTGTAACCTCTACATAAACCAAATTGAAAAGAAGTCTCCAAAGATAGGTAGAATTCCAAAATCTAACGTTCATATAAAAAATTACAACAACTTGATGATTCACTTATCAAAAACAAGGTGCATAATATGTCGGAAAAATAAAAATAAATAAAATGCCAAGCTTGGTGAGGCTATGTATGCCTAAGGAGTGCCCAGTCCTGGTGAGGGGTTGCCTTTCGACACCCAAGTTTAGTAAAAATATATCTTTTTGGGCAAGAGATCGTTTTCCCTTGCCAAGGGATGCATCAGTTAAATTTGAAAGGCTATATCTCCTTTGATATAGCTTTGATTGGGACAATTTTGGACTCGTGGATACAAATTCAAAAAAAGATTTCCAACAGTGGATGGAACACTAAAATCCAACAGTCGGATTAGAAGTTATATCCATTTGAAGTTTAACTATCCAAAAAGAAGAAGAAAAAATGCCATTCATCTTTGGAGGGTCATATCTCCTTGATGCAAATCCTATCACCATGATCTTGCAGTTTATGATATCTACTCAAAAGGTCTATTCAATGGTATGAAAATTTTCCAAATTTGACCGTCAAAAGTTATAACTATTTGAATATTCAGGAGTCAAAAAAATGTGGGAAGAAGAGGATCCAGTCGAGTTTGTGCATTCCCTTGCCTAGATCTTGGCCCAATCTTGCCGATGGGATGCCCTCCCTCACCTAAGAATGGATTCTTTTTGTCTTTTTTGGCCATGGAGAGGCTCCCAAGGCTATAAATACCCCTATCTCCTCTTATTTCACCCACACTTGCTCTCTTGCTGCAACTCTTGCGAAAAACACTTGGAGTTTCTATCATTGCAACTTCTCTCTTTGGTAGCATAACATGTTGGCAAAGTGGGTCCAGACTAATTGGGTTCAGTGTTTTTGGTGGTTTCCCTAATTATGTAGGAATTTCTGTTTGTTAAACAGTAGTTTCTTAATAGGATTAAGACTTTCCTTTTTCTAAGAATAGAGTTCTTAGGGGACAAGGAAGTGATGATTATATATATAATGTAATCTGTAACCCTTAATAGAGGCTGAGATTCTAAGGCCGTGGATTCACAGATTGGAGGAGAATCTAATGAAAATTGGTTTTCTATGGACGTATGCATATTTACTGAACCACGTAAATCTCTTGTCTTCTTGTGTGGTTGATTGTTGATCTTCGTTGCTTGCGCACACACACGCACAACATAACAAACCCCTTAAGACAAGTTAGACTTCTCCATTGTGGTACTCCTTATCTTAGTCTTTGAATCTCATTGGGCTTAGCACTTCCCCTCTATGGTTCTAGTACCAATATTGGAAGTACCTTTAGAATGTGCTATCACCTTCTCCACTGCGCTCTCCTTGCCCTAGTTCTTAGAGCCTTTTTAAACAAGAATACTTCTCCTTTGTGATCCTTACAACATATCCATAAACCCCACCATTTGGGTGCATGTGCTTGCTCCTTTGTGGTCTCCACTTTGGCCTTTGATGGTTTTTCTCGGTGTTCGGATTTGTCACATTGACCAAGAGCTTAGTGTCAAGCTAATAAAAAGAAAACACAACTTCGACTATTTGTTGTGTTTGTGCTTTCTTTGCATTTGTCATTCAAATTGAATAGCCTGTACTGTGGGGACTCCACAAAATCCAAATCATCTGTTTTGTCCCTTTTGTACAACATTTTTCATTCACAACAAGGCACTCTAAAAAGAAATCTCCACCTTAACTGTTTAGCTCTTATCCTAGTACAACATCCTCCTCAATTTCCCCATTTTATATCATTAGTCAAATCTCATCACAATCCTAATGGACTCAATAATGAAATTACTCATATGCACATCAAGTATTTAAGCATGATCAATCAAACACAGGGTTCAATTTCAATTAGAGTAAAATATAGTCTACCAATAGGGCCAATGGAGTCATGCAGAGGCCCAACTTTGATAAGAGGCCTAGAAGTGTCCTTTAAAATGCTAGTAAAATTATTCACACTCACATTAAGTATTTTGCTTTCCTAAAGAAATCCCGATTAAGTATTTTAGGCACAATCAATCTAACATGGGTCTAATTCTAATTAGCGGTCAAGATTCCAATTAAGAAAAAACCCATGGTCAAATTTCACTCTAACCTAAGTGGGACCCCCCTCGAAATTATTTACATGCGCATCAAGTATTTTCTTTTAATTTTAATTTTGATTGAATATCTTAAGCATGATTAAATATTTGTTCGATATTAATCTAAGTAAACCGCTCTTACAAACTAAAATAAAATAATTATAACATGTATATAATAGGGCCGTATTGGGCTTAGCCCGAATAGGGCCTATGCTTCTAAAGTCAGTTCGGGCCTAGATATGCTTTAACTCCCAACCCATGAACATCACTATTTATCCCTATGTCATTGTTGCTATAGTTTAGTAGGTGAGGAAGAAAACAAAGCTCTCTGGCTAATCCACGAAGGAAAAAGCTGGATACTCTCTAGGTCCACGGAGGAAAAAAATGAAATTCTCTGGCTCTCTGTCTAATTCATGGAGGGAAAAAAACCGGATACTCTCTACACCCACTCACAGTCAATCTTATCATACAGGATGGGATTGATGGCTGGATTGTTTGAAAAATCTACTGGATTACTCTTGATCGACAATGTGAGAAATAATTGTAAATTCTATACCTTAATCAAATCAATTGATGTCATGTTTGAATCATAGCTCATTCAACGTCAATCCTACCATAAATGAATGGTTTTGGATCATTCAATTGCATTGCTTCTTATCAAATAAAATACTTAGAGCATGTTTGACATATTTATTTGCAATCGATTTGTCAACAATAGATCTATTTCAAATGGGGTTATTTGAAATAAGAGTTTTATAAATAGACAGTTTGGCAAGAGACATAGGAAACACATTCCATTCTCTTAGTAAATTTAACAGTTCATGGTTTGTCACAAATTTTTCGAGATCCATGATGAATCTAGGTATGAAGTTTGGCCCCACAGCCATTTTTAGACTTTCAAAGATGATGAATGTTTAGATCTTAGTGTAAGAGCTCACAGAAGTCGAAAAAAATAGCTCTAAGTTCTATAATTTTTTGCAAATATCGAAGGGCCCATTTCCTTACTAGAATTCATGTCGATGGTTGTCTAGGAATTTCAAATACTGGTTTTTGAAATATTATTGAAATACTACTAAATTCTAGAATTTTGAATTCCCTATTTCATTGAATAACTGAGCTCTTGCCTGAGAATTCTAATTTCTTTGGCTCCACAAATTCTAACTAGAATCAGACCCTTGTATATATTATTTATGTACAAATTCAAGTGTAAATTGCCCACTAAAAATTGAAATGTTAACATAAAAAGACTACAGTCATCTATTTTTTGAAGGTTTTATTACTTCCAACCATACATCCAAAATATATTTACTACAATCATCCATGAGATAATATCTAAACCACCAAAATATGTTTACTACAATCATTCATAAGATAATATTTAAACATCCAAAATATGTTTACTAGAGTCATAAAAAAGATAGAAAGTAATTAAACACCGAACCACCCAAAATTAAGGTTTCATAAAGCCATCCATTCATATGGACCAAAATGTAGATTAAAATACTTCTCATTCATGGATCATAGATTGATGACCCTGGATGAAAATTTGTCTCCAACTATTTTATCTTTTTCTCATCATTCAAACATCTAATCCTAGTGTCAGGGTATCAAGACCATCATTCATGAATTCATCATCAGTTGGCATCTCTGATAAATTTAGTTGGCTCCTTTCAGTTCCTGTAAGGGCCGCGTCGCCTTGTGCAACGTCATTAGCGATAAGATCATGTACTTCATCAAAAAAATTTCACAGTGATATGCCTATATTTAGTCAACTTACTCTTTGCCTGTACCAAATTCTTCTAGTTAGAATGTAGTTCATTCAAGAAAAAAATATGAAGACATATAATGTTCAAATGTAAAACATTCTAATCTACCTACTCTAAGGAATCCCACACATTATCATTGGCATTTTCCATCTTTTTTGTACTTTTTTTTTTACATTGTCTATGCTTAGTTCTAAACTAGTTTTTCCTTTTACCTTTTCTATAGGTTCCTTCCAACAAGCAGTATTGAAGTTTTTTACAACTTTTCTTCCTATAAGCTTCATCTCTAGGAGTATCTCCATTGAAACCCTTTCGGCTGTTGGATTCCATTTGTATGTAGTTTTATTTTTTTTGTGATTTGAATGAGATTTAAAAAAATATTTATTTGACATAAATGAGCTAAAATGAGCATAAGGAGATTCTATACACTATCAAAAAAACATCCAAATATTTATTGTTAAACAATATTACATTGTTAACATCCAAAACCTTGCATTGTTTATTTTCAAATGAGTTCACATTCAAACATTAAAAAACCAATGCAAGAGTGAAACAAAAAAAGAAAAAAAGGCAAAAAAAGAGCTTAAAAAGAATGTATTGACCATGTATTGGATAAGTTCATTTTGCTATTGTTGATCATTATCTTCCCGTTGATGCTTATAATCATTCCATATTTGCTTGGCTATGGAATCCTGAAATGCATGCCAAGTACCTCTATCCCAATGGGGGACCATTTTTATGTTTCTGAAACTTATCGATGGAGGATCAACTCTTGAAGCTTTCAATGAATACCTATGTGGCATTCGTAAAATGAGAAAGCGATTTTTATTACTCCAAACACCTTCTCTATGGCGGTGCACGATGAGGAATGTCACAAATTAAAAAGTTCTTAATAATTCATTGGAGGACATTCCTTAAACTCCCTAAGATGATAATGCACACCTCTATATGGTGTCAAAAATCCTGGCACATTACCAAAACCAGTATCCACCAGACAAAATTTACCTACATTTGTAAATTAAAGAAGTGAAAGTTTAATCAGACTTCACATAATTAAATAAATACATTTATACTATGCACATAAATATTTGTACGATTCTATTGCTATCTTATACTGCTAATCTATCGCTTTTATTTAGAGGAGAAAAAAGCAAAGTAGCATCACTCGCAAATCCTTCCCATCCCACAAGCATATATTGAAACTTCATATCAAATATGCTATGCTTGCCATAAAATTACTGCCAACCAATAAATGGAATAGATACTGACATTTCCCCAATTGAAAACATTATACTATACACATTTAGATAAAAGATGTACATTTTACCAATATATACAATAAAACTAAAAGAAAATATCTCATATCTTCAATACTGAGCAGACACCACCTATTCAACAGTGAAAGTATTTGGGATTCAATGTGTGGGTTTGAAATGGATAGTAGACGTCATAGATGTTCAAACCGAAATTTCCTATATAAGATCACCCTAAGAAAAAAATAAAATAAAATCATTCGACCATACACGAGGGATGGAAACATCTTTGGTTTGGATTCAGTACTCAATATGCCCAAAGCAGCTTCCCAATTACTAATAAGCATAAAAGGTGTGAAAGTGAACAATGACTTCTATAAAAAATAATAATAATAAAGAAAGTGAACAATGACTTTGGGTTTATTATTATCATCACAAGAAGAAGAACAATACATACTAGGAGAAAGTGGTATTATTATCAAAATTGGTTGGTTTAAAATACTGACTTTGAGTTTTAACGGATGCATTTTAACCAATTGCTCACATATAACAATTCGGTGCTTTGGCGGATTACAGAGAAGTTGAATAATACAGATTGGGATTTTGATTGAATCCATGTAATGGGACGAGTCCATGCTTTACACCCAAAGTAGGGCCTATGAAAATAAAGTCACATGTGACTGTACATACCACATATCAACTATTTGCCATATTACTGGAATGTATGTATGATAGCATTTGCCATATTCTCTTCTAACTTCTATGGATCTCTATAAACTACTATCTTTGCTAGTGTACTCTCCATGAGGCAAGGATGAACATCACATGACAGCCCTCGATTGGAGCTTTGAGTCCTCAATAACGGCTTCAAATCATCATACGAAAAAGAACAACAGATGCTAGGAGAATGTGGTATTGTTATTAAAATTATTATTAAGCCAAAATATAAGAATCTTGATAAACCAATTATTCCTAGCCAAATTAGGAAAATAGAGATTTAGAGATAAAAGAGAAATGGATGCAATAAAAAAAGGTGAATCTCTGAGCATCTTAGGTTTGCCATTTTGTCATAGTCAAAACCCCCAAAAAAATAGCAGATTTGTCATCCCCTTCTATCCCATAAAAACCCTTAAAAAATAAAACAAGCAAAGAAATAAGTAGAAAAGAAGAAAAATATAGGAAAATGAAGAGGTAGTGTAGATATGGAAGAATTACAACCTTTTCTTTTGTTGCTGTGGCTAGGAAAGAAAGAGAGAAGGTTATTGTTGGTGATGCCGGAGTATTGTTGTTCCTCTCCCAAAACCCAAGTCTTGACCGAGATTTCCAAATCCACTTGGTTGAAGTGGTTTTTCAAATCTTAGTATTTTGGGATTTTCAAATGCCTTGAATTTGAAAAGCCAGAGAATTCTAGTAAAGAAACAAAGGATTCTTGATAGGAATTCTAAATTCCTAGATAGCCTTGAAACATGTCAGGAATTGTAGTAA
The DNA here is from genome assembly GCA_037013555.1 of Sextonia rubra. Classification (NCBI taxonomy): domain Eukaryota; kingdom Viridiplantae; phylum Streptophyta; class Magnoliopsida; order Laurales; family Lauraceae; genus Sextonia; species Sextonia rubra. The sequence goes on from JASUAD010000001.1 coordinate 134,419,274, forward strand.
AGAAATACGCCCTAAAAATCTGTGATCATCCAATGGCTGAATTTTGACCACACAGCCATTTTTGGTCGTCTAAAGACATCCAGGTTCATGGTTTAGGGTCCCACAAGAAAAAAAAAGAAATGAACCAGACTACAGCAACACCAAAAACACCATATCAGACCACCAAATCCGCTTCAGCCATTTTCGTCCATTTTTGTGACGGTATGAAAGACGCAAACTGTTTGAAGTCCATTTGAAAAAGAGATCCATATACGTGTTACCAAATAATCTAAAACTTGTTTTGATTAGTTCTAAGACAAACAAAGGTAAAAGATAAAATTAGCAAACACAATCTTAATCAAATCTAATTAGCCACGAACTAATATGCACCTACATAATACAAATTTCTTATTGGGCTGGACTCAAGATTGGAAAGGAGTCATAAGCTTAGCAAGGGGAATTCAAGACTAATAAAGACACCCAAGCATAGAAAATATATAACCTAATTGAATTAACTACAAATTCATAGGGAACTTCTGATTGTAGAGTGGATAGTCAAAATTAAAATTCATTTGATCAGAATTAATTGCCTCATTATAAAATAATTTAAAAGGTAGTTTTTTTTTCTAATTTTCAAAAATAAAAGTTTAATTAGAGGAAAAGATTTGAGGGAGTTGGATAGATTAATGCACAACATAGATAAACTTTATTAAGTAGTACGGGGTGAGGGGCTGAGAGCTGTCGGTTTTAAAATACATCATTCTCACATTGCCACCTCACCACCATGTGTCCATCGACCACAGGGCCTTGTCTAGTGGGACACTTAACAATCTATTGGTGTTTTGTGCCGACAACAGCATGCCAAATTGATTTCCATCGTGCCAGGAAAAAGATCTTTTAGACTTGGTGAGGGGTCCTTTCATCACAATCAAAGAATTGCTCACCTGAATTATTTAGATGAACTGCAATTTGAAATTTCAAAGTAAGATAGGAATGACTTTTGTCACTTCTACCTGCATGTGTTCTCAAGTTCCTATTTCCCTACAGCAAATTGCCTTGCTATAACAACACTCTTTCAATTTCGAAGTCTCATTTACATGCTTTTATTGAACATAAGAGGAAGAAAAAAAAAGGACCTCAAAATCAACCAAATCAACAACAATACAACTGTCTGGAATTTTAATCATTGCAAGACTCGTAAAGCACATTTGAGATTTCAGTAGAAACCCAACGTTTAGACTTCCATCTGGACAGTCTTGTAATTATTTCAATAATGGTTTTCCCAATTCTTGAAATAGGGGGTTGCATTTGAATGTACACTCAAATGCTTGCATGACCAAATGTTTTTTTTACCTCAAGAAATGAGTTGTGAGAAAGGAAAAAGGAGAGGAAGAATGAAATGGAGAACAGAATAGATAGGACTGCTCTTTTAATTCAAGTGGAGGATTGCAATTGCTTCTGAAACACCTAATTCAATACTAAGTTGATGGACATCAAAACATGGTCTAAAAAGACAGCTGATGATTCTGGTAAAGAAAAATGGATTCGCTGGATGAAATTGAATAGGCCGAGACCCTAAATTCATCCTAGAAGAGACACCCTCAATCAACCTTGTATTCCAAGATTATGTGATATATCCATGTCACCATAAAATAGTGTAAATATCATTAAAATTGAAGTTTTTCATTGCATTTAAAGGCATGGCACCTGCACTCTGTTTCACACAATAAAACGTCACAATGCTACAATTTCAGCAGCCACCATCACAGCTACTAAAACAAATATATTTTAGTCAATAAACCTAACTACCTTCAAGCTCAACATAAGGTGATTTATGAATGGTCTGTGTATATCTCAAGATCACAAGAGAGGTCTTTCGTAAATATCGAGAATCGAGATGCTTCCAATAAAATTCTTTCTTGGTTTGTTATGGTGGTACAATTAGAAGGATCAGGGAATAAGGAAACTGCTTTCTCAGTTCCAAGAAGCAAGTTGCATACTCAATAAGCCTTAACACTGAGAATAGGTAACTCAGTTTACGCATAAATGAGGTTTAAGCATTTGGATAACTGTAGTTGTTTTAGTGAGAGTCGTTCTGTTCTTTGCCAAAACCAATTACAAACAAGAAGATTCACAAGTAATTAGATTTACAAGCAAACTGGCCACACACAACTAAGTTCTGGTCAGGATCCAAAACAAGGTGTGTACATAGCTAGTATTAAAACTAACAGCTTCTAAGCATGAGCAAAGGATTCAGAAACTAAATTACCATTGTGCAGCAAACAGTATCAGTAAGATTTTTGTAAAATTCAACGTTTAAGCATGGTAATAGTTTCCGACAATGCATCTCATCTCATGCTCTCATTTCCTTAAATGGCTTTTATACTCCTTTGGTTTTGATGAATGACCATAATTACCGAAAATTCATAATAAAAAAATCCTGTGGTCATCAGTAAGGTACTCAATGTAGCTCAAAAATGATTCAATCAGTGTTAAAGAGATAAACATCTGTTTGATCCAAACTCGCTAATATAAAATCACTTGATGAGCAGGAACCGGCATCAACTCCACAATAGTCACAATGATATGCGGCATCGTATCGATTATGTGTGAAATATCTATAATATATACAAACGTTAAGTTTAAAGTCTTTACACACTATAAAGCCATCAGAACCATACAATCTGCCAAAAAAAGGAAACTCACAGGAGCTATTCCTAAGTCAACAATTAAAGTAGGGATTCAAATTTCAAAGACTGCTTCAGAAGAAAAGTTAGGGTGCTTTTCGATTTACATTCAGTCATGATACATTTGAATAGGAAATGTTTAGATCTAAAGGTTGTGAATTTTATACAATGGGAAAAGAGAGCTTTGTGTTCTAAGCTTACTCAAGTTGGAAAGCCAGAACAGGACTTGACGACCAATTTTTCAATCAATGCTGTCAATTTTTAATTTTTTAACTCCATGGAAACATGGGAATGGTCCCGTGGAAGGATGCCAAAAGGGTCCTTAAAATGCTAACATGTCCATGCATGGGCTCAATGTAACATTCCAGAATACAGGAATTGTTCTCTTTCATTGAGATATGATTGAGGTACTTTACTAATACTATTTTGAGGAGACAGAAAATAGAGAGACGTTTGGTCCATCTTATTAGATTGAGAGACTTAAAAGGTGCTAGTTGTTGATAACTTATATAGAAAGATTTCAGTCCAGCATTACTTTGCAATCGGGAAAGAAAACAAAATCAAACAAGAAAATGCAATCTCCATTCTTTTTGTCTACTGATGAGAATAACGGTACCTACAGGAAAGAAAGGAATCGTTCTACACCTTCCCATGCCTCTTACCAGATGAGGAGGGAGGACAGTTGTTCAATCGTCATGTCCCTTAGCAGATGAGGACACCTTAGCTCCATGCAATTCAATCGGCCAGTGTTAGCAGATGAGTGACACTTTAGCAACTTCATGCAAATGGGCCCGGGTGTGTATAGAAAGAAAGCACGTCAATTTCCTCTATTCTACATGAGGGTTATGGTTGTAGATATAGACAATCTCTATCCTTCCTAAATATAATCTCTACACCATCTCCATTCTTTCTAAATCTTAACTCTGCACAATCTTCATCCTTTCTAAATATAATCTCTATACAATCTCCATTCTTTCTAAATATAATCTTTACACAATCTCCATTCTTTTTAAATCTAATCTCTACAAATCTCACTACAAGATAAAAAAACAAATTTCTTATTGTGTTTGTAATGACAAATCTCTCTACAAGATAAAAAAAAAAAAGAACTCAAATCCAATGAAATTATTAAATTCAAAGCTAATTGTTGTATTAATAAATATATATATATGGGTAATATTTCTGCACATCCAGTGTGCACTGAGAGCGTGTACGTGGGCTGTTGGGGGCACACTTGGCGCCCCACAGATCATGGGATATTGGGGGAATGAAAGTTCCACTCCTGATGGACCTAGGTATTAAGAAATAAGGTCAATCTCAAGCCTCCAAGCCCTTTATCCAATGGCCACTAATTTAACTGCTCTATACTTATGAAAAATCGATCATCAATCCAACGGTCCAATCCCTTCGGTAAAGGTGGTCATCAATAGAGGTCCCACGTGTAGGAATGGTTTTGGTGGATCATAAAGTGAGCCCACTGAAAGTTCTCACCATAAAGCTGTATTGGAACATTTCCATCCATCTATATATGCATACATCCACATACACACACTCAAAATAACAGCACTAGAAAATGCCTAGACATTTTTAGGAGAAAAATGCTTTCTTAGTAAAACCCACACTAAAATGCATGACAATCATGAAAGTTCATTGGATGGAAAGATTTATATAAGACCTACGTATATGCAAAATTTAGATTCCATAAGATCATCCTAACCCTTTGATCAATGGCTTTAAAAATCTCGATAGTTTTAGAGGCATCAATTTTTTATGATTTTCAATCCAATAAGAAAAAGTTGAATTAGTATCAAATTTGAACTGATGACTATTCATTTGTGTGTGTGTTCATAGGGGTGGTGGGAGGGTGGGGGTAGTTGCAAGTAGGCCCTAAGTCCAAATAAAAGAGAGGGGTTTTGGCTGCATGGGCTTGATAGAGCCCACTGGGCCCTAGTAAACACCTAACTGGGGAGATAGAAAGAGTTATCTTGGATGAGCCCAAATGTCAACTTTTAAGTCAATCGTATGCTTCTAATCCCTTCATCTATAGTCCATAAGTTTGGTGACTTTGTATAAAAGAGAAAATTTGACCATTACTTCCATATTTAAATCCATTCATATCAATGAAAAATTTGACGAACCCATTGTAATTCGAGGGGTCTTGTGTGTAGATGGGTCGGATTGATCATAAAGTGAGCCCAACTATATTACGCTCACCGTAACTCGGTGAAAGCTACATGCATATTAAATTGCTCATTTATAATGTACTATAGTGTGGAGTTATTCCTCCTTTTTATTATTATTTGGTTTTTATTTTGTAAAATTGAAGCTTTTCCATTTACAAAAATGAAAATTTACTTAATTTACATTTTCTTCAAGAACTAATTACATTGTGTTCATCTCAAGTTCTAAACCAATCTATATTTTTATTTTCATTGGATTAGGGAAACTCAATAATTTCTTGTGAACTCTAAAATGTGTTGCAAATAAATTTCATTTCTTATCTAAACCAATCGAAGGAGATTATAGTTTGAAATCAGCACTTTATATGCTTTTCTATAGATATATTATCAATCCACGATTCAGGCTTAGCAAAGGCCATTTTTTTTTTTTTTGGCTAGTAAATAAATAAATCATTTAATTGTCGATATTACAGACGTATTAGGCCAATAATCCCTCATTAAAAATATCCCCCAAACCATTCATTTTACTCTAAAACTGAGTGTCTACTTCAAGCCAATTTCTCTTTTTAAATTCAAACCATGGACATGCATTTTTTTTTTTTTTTGAAGTTTAAGCAAACACAAATTAGAAAGCTCAAAATAAAAGATTAACGTGGGCCCCACTCTGATATTCGACCTGTTGTTTCCCCATATTACCCAAACCCCCCCTCTAGATACTATAAATGGTGAAGTCAGTCCCGGGGCCTTTAAATCCCTCAAACAGAAGCTTCTCTTCTCTCTTTCACGCTCTCCCCCAACGCCAATCAGCCCCAAAAACCCCTTTAAAGGGCTCAGACGCGGACACTCTCTGTAATCTGTGATCGGTGATGGCGACATCTACCCAAGCAAGTCTCCTCCTTCACAAGCAGCTAAAAGGTACATACCCAACGGTCCTGATCTCTTGCGTTCTTCTTCTTCTTCTTCTTCTTCTTCTCTCTCTCTGAAATCAACGGTCGATAACAACTGATCTCTATCGTTCTTGCTCCAGATCTCACTAAAAATCCCGTGGATGGGTTCTCCGCGGGGCTTGTCGATGATTCGAACATCTTCGAATGGAGCGTCACCATCATCGGGCCGCCCGATACGCTGTAGTGAGTGTTTCGGCGATCTTGTTGTTTCGTCCCTCTAAGAATTCCATGAAGAATCTTTGTTTCTCTCCACTTGTTTGGGCATCTGTTGCTTTGGTTGCGTTCTGGGTCTGATTGATTTGGGCAGATGTTGTGGAGGTGATGTTTTGATTGCTTGCCCATGTTTGCAATGTTGGAGTTGGCAGGGTTTGTTTGGATCTTGATTGAGTTTCTGATGGGAAGGTGGGATCTTTGATGTGAATTTCGGGGTTTCTTTTTTTTTTTTTTTTAGGGTTTAGTGGAATCTAGGGTTTTGGAATTGGAGATGGTGCTGCGGGCGCTGGCAGTTAAGGTTTCGGCGCGTGGGCCTGCGTTGCATTGAGTGTTTGGATGTGAATTTCATGTTTTTATGGGTTTCATACAATCTTGGGTTTCTGGATTGGGGGTGGTGTTTTCAAGATGATGTTTTGGTTGGATGTCATTGTGTGATATTTGAATTGATAGGGTGTGTTTTGGATTTTGATTGTTTCTTCTGCTGAAATGTTGGGACCATTGATATGAATTTCAGGTTTTTGAGGGTTTATGGAATCTAGGGTTTTTGGATTGGAGATGGTTTTGCAGGATTTGCTTTCGAATTTAAGGTTTCATTGTTTGTGTGCCTGGGTAGCATTACGGAATCTTGCATCCTCGCTTCATTATTTAGGGGGGGTGTGTGCGCGCGCGTGTGTGCATGCATCCGTGTTAGTGGGTCTTGAGTTGATTTATTTTTTTCTCAACTTATGGGTGAGTTGCCTGGGAAGAGGGTGCTTGAGGTTGTGGGATCAATTTGTTCGAGAGACTTGAAATTTACTTATTTACTTATGTTGGGTTCTGCTAAAGATTTACTATTGTGATAGACTATCTCTCTAATGCTTGGACCAAGTACCACACAAATCTTGACCAGGTTAATAATGCTCGGTACTGCATGCTAGTTGCTTCCTGCAGCTAGTGTTGATTTTTCAGTGGACCAAATTGTTTGCTGGGCCAATGGCCACCTCCATCGAACAATGGCCACCTCCATTGAACAATGGCCATCCCAATTCCCATCTATGTTACATTTAGGCTATTGTAGGATAATTGTTGAATGGCTATTACTTCCTAATTAGGGGCCTATTGAAGTGTCACTTACCGATCTCTAGATCAATGAGTTTTCCTGCTTCACTGAAATGGCTTCACACATAGTCCTGCCTTATGACATATATGTTTTTTTACCCCCAATATTTTACAAAGTAAAATTGGGTTACGTAATTGCATATTTGATGTTTGCGAACTTTGTTGTGTTTGTCCCTCCTTGATTCATGCCAAACATGGGTGGGGTTGGGGACGGTCTCAATGTTGATTGGAGGTGGTCCATGTATCAATTCAATTTAATGATTGTAACCACCTAGGTTAACAACTATCAAGTCTCAGCCCCATTTTAAGCCTATTCTTTTTCTAAAACTAGTTGAAAATGTCAACTTGAAACCATATTTATCATTTCAAAGTACAATAAGACTGGATGAATTGTGAATTGATTCCCTTGGAGATTTAATATCACCCCGAACCTGTTAACCAAGACCATGATTCAAATTAGCAATTTTAATTTAAAACATTGTTTTTCCCATTTTTTCTCCCAAATAGCCTCTCCTAAAGCTGTCTCTACCCTTATATGGTTCCAAATCACTAAAAAAAAAAAAAATACAAGATTGATTGCTACACAAGATTTAAATTTTGTTGCCACTTAAAAATTCACACTACTATGCCGCTACTTATCACTCGCTACATAATATTGGACCAATTGGCCGCTGCGTGCACTATAACTGCTATTTTGATCCTTGACCAAGACTATTAGTCGGTTCTAAAACTTGGTGGAAGGAGTAATAATCACTAGATTTCAGACATAGTACAAACCTCCTTGAATTAATCACTCCTGTCATGAGTGATAGTGAATTCTGATTTATTTTTTGCTTCTGGAAACAACACTGAATGACACTTTCTTTCTTTCTTTTTTTTTCTGGTTACTATCGCACCTCATTTCCAGTGAAGTTGGAAGTTAAAAGCCAAGGTCAACTGAAAACTTCTTTTCCCCCAGAGAGATCCACTCATTTAAAGAGCCATAATCTTGTATTCAACTTACCATTCAAAAGAAAAGGGAAGGAAAAAAAACTGTTGTATTCAACTTCAACTAACTTTGGAACTATCAACTGCTTTTTACTTCTCTACCTCACTAAATTGCTATTGACAAATGATGCTTGTTAAAGGCAGCTGACTCAGTTTCATAAAAGAAAGTTGTCTACCATGAGTCAGGAGCTAATATATTTTTTTCATATGCATGGGGTAGACTTGAGACGAGATGTTGTAGAGTTGCATAAATTGGCAAACAGGTAATGATGCTCACAGCATTGTTTTGAAGTCTAGCCAAGTTATTATGAGGTAGATGAACTTATCAATTTTTAGTAAGTGACAAGATTATCATGGAGTTATCCATCTTCCAATTTATGTTTCTCATTTATTTCAGGCTAAGCATCATTAAAGTGTCAATAGACCTATCTCGATATTAAGGTTATTTTATTTTATTTTATAACTTCTTGATATTAAGTTTTTGAATAGGCCCAATTTGACTAATTCGTGTTGAAGTTGTGACAAAAGTTTTATGCTAGCTATCAACCTACCTGATGCAAACTCCCTCCTTTTAGCTGGGCCTAAGACAAGCGGTTACAGCAACCTAGCAAGTTGGGACAAGGCGTTGATGATGATGTAGATGGGTGTGAACCTACCTAGGCATTGTCTTTTGGCAGACCTAGTATGATTTTTTCTTCTACCTAGGCCTTGGTGTGTGGTGGGGTTCGTTTGGTTGGCTTGAGGGGGTTTGCACTTTGAAGTGGATTCAGTGGAAAATGGAGGATGTTTTGTCTCACTATATTATTCGATTTTCATATAAAGCTAGTGTTTTAAGGTTCCTTTCCCATCTTCTGTTTTGCTTTTGTTTCATTATTCTTTTCAACCAATAAATTTCAATACTTCTCAAAAGAAAAGGGAGGCTTATGTTTGTTTTAGATTGTATTTGTGATATTGTTTTCATCATTTTCTATGTCCCCTTTTTATAGCATACGTAAGGAAGTACAAATTGGTGATGGATGAGTCATAGGGGCGCTCATGGACCGGGACTGGCCCAGCCTGGATGAGAGTACTAGTTAGCATTTACTAATAAAAGATTGCTGATGACAAATCAAGCTTATCCATAGATAATCATCTAGCACAAATCATGCCTATGAAGTCAACGAAAATCAATTACTGATTCTGCACACAGTTGGACGCATCCAAGCAGCATAAAGATCAATGTATTATTGAGAAAACTTAGTCTCTATCTTTAGAAAGTAGAATTCCTGTAACATTTGTATTAAAACATGTGAAGGATGGAGACAGTGAAGAGAACCCAGTTTTTTCACTTTCCTGCTCCAAACAGAGTACTTCTCGTGTACTGTTTCTTTAAATATGAAGTTTGAACATTCTTTTTTCATTTTATTTTGTGATTTGCTTAAGTGGGGTTTAAACGGGCTAGGGCCCAATTAACTAGATGGGTCGGGCTTGGGCTTAACCGTTTTTATGCTGGCAGGGCTTAGGCTAGGCACTTATAGCTGAAGGCAGGCTTGGGCTTATGATTTAGAAGTCAGGTTGGGCTGGTATATTCCTCAACTCGGCCCAAGCTGGCCCGTGAACACCCCCTAATGAGTTACACAAAAAATGGGATGCAGACTTAGAATAAGAAAAATATTTTGTAGATTTTCTAGCCTTCTATACTAGTATTATGATCATTTTTGGGGGTTCTATTTGTTTATATTTCTTATAAATCTATCTTATAAATCTATCTTGTACTTTATAGTGTTTTTTTTAATTTTTTTTAATTTTTTTTTAAGGAAGGGGTTAGGGGTTATCCTCTTTTAGGTCAATGAAACTTTTTTACTAATAAAAAATACAAGAGATTTTTAGTTATTGGAATGAGGATTGTTTTCTTTTGGGAAATCCTGGTGTTTGTGGGAGGACATCATCATCAGTCGCATGTTAGGAGTTTTGAGAAAGCTGTGTAGTTTCACATGGGTTATTGAATCTATTTATGCATTATATGGTTTCAGGTTTGTTATCAGTTAAAATATTAAAATTTGCCATTTTCCTTCAATTCCTCAGCTGCTTTTTATTGGATTAAGCTTTTTTATTCTACAGTTCTATTTTAAACTTTTCCTACTTGATTGAAAATCATTTGATTGCAGTGATGGGGGTTATTTTAATGCCATCATGACCTTCCCTGCAAATTACCCGAACAGTCCTCCGTCAGTGAGGTTCATATCAGATATGTGGCATCCTAATGGTTTGTTTTCTTTTCTTTTTTTTTTTTTTTTGACACACCTTTTCTTATTCTGGTTTGTTATAGTCTAAAGTTGTCTCACTTTCATATATGCTAGTTTATCCTGATGGGCGTGTTTGCATATCAATTCTTCATGCTCCTGGGGAAGACCCTAATGGGTATGAGCTTGCAAGTGAGCGTTGGACGCCGGTCCATACGGTATGGTTTTAACATGTGCACTGTTTTTTTTTTTTTTTTGTTTTAATGATGTCTAATTTTTTGACATGTGGAAGTGCTGGCATCTGCAATTCTAGATTCTTCTATTCTTGAAATGTTGCTCTATTGTTGAGACAAGCATGTAAATATATAATTTTTCCCTGTTTTTGGTGGATGTGTCAGTGTGGCTAGTAGCATGTGGATGGTTTTTTTTTTTTTTTTTTGGGTTTTGTTAAGGGTGTATTGGTTTAGTTTCAAATACAGGTGTGGAGAACCAAGATTTGGGTTTAAGTTGTTATTTTTGTAGGAATATATTAAACAAAGTTTCACATATTAAGAGACTTAAGAGTTACTTTATTTACATTACTTCTCCCAAGTTTATGTTATCTTAGCTAAATTCTGCAGTACAAATATTGGAGAAAGAGTGCGTTGATCATGGTTCAAAATAGTTGCTGCTATAAAGTGTAGCAGCCATAGTAGTCGATGCCGCTATGCCATTTTAAAAATTGCGGCGGTACGGTTTAAAACTTGGTAGAGTTGAGTAGTTTTTAATTCAAAACATTGTTGTTTCTATTTCTCCTCCTTTGCCCTTTTTTAAAGTTGCTCTACCCTTGTATGGTTCTAGATCACTAAAAACACAAGATTGGTTGCTAGATAAGATTCAAATTTTTTTACGACTTAAAAGAAATCCACTCTGCTACACTGTTATAAATCACCACAATTACTATGTATTGCCCACTACACAGCGTTTTGGCCACTTACCTCTATGGCTGCTACAAATGCTATTTTTATCCTTGGCAGTGGTTCCATTTTATATAAGAATAAAAGGAGATATTCAGAATTGTACTAATTATGGAGCCATTAAACTCACAAGTCATGATGAAATCTATAAGATAGAATAATGGAGCAACTGCTATTGCTAACATCACAATTCACTAATCTACTATAGAACCAGTTTAGTTTACAAATTACTTTTCTTTTGATGGTAGAATCCCTCTTATCTAGTCAGCCTTAGTCAATCTTTCAATCTATTTTATGTCAATTTTCAAGTGTTTGGCATCTATTATCAAGTGCACAGAAAAACTTCAAGTGGACTTTCTGTGGTAGGGCATAAGTAGCAAGAAGACATTTCACCCAGTCAAGTGGAAGGCTAGTTGTAAGCCAAGAAACTGGGGTGGCCTTGGTTTACAGCTGCTTAAACAAGTGAACCAAGCCCATTTGAGGAAATGGCTATGGCGAATTGGGGAAGATTTTGATAGTTTGTGGAGGCAGATTATTATGGCAAAATAAATGGTAGAAATGGTTAGGGCATCTCTGGCCGTCTTACAGATTCTTTGGCTTGTGGAGCGACATTGTCTCCATACATACCCTTTTTGCAACAAATATTAGATACAGGATTGGCTTAGGTGAAGATGTTAGTTTTTGGCTTGATGTTTGGGTGGGAGATAGACCACTAGTGGAGGAGTTCCCTATTCTTTTCAAATGCGCTACAAACCACTTAGCTGAAGTCAAAGATTACATGGAAAGGAATAATGATCAAATTCTTTGAAGTCCTTCTTTATGAGTATGAGGAGAGATCTTTTTCACATTTTGAAGGTCTTATAGCAGACCTTTGTTCCAGAAGAGGGGAGAGATGGCAGAATTTGGGTTCCTTCTCAAGATGGCGTCTTCGTGGTTTCATCCTTCTTTCCAACTATGTCTGATATTCCTACTTTTGGGAATCATTATGAGCTTTTGTGGAAATCTAAGATGCCGCCAATGGGGTTGGCTTCTGGGTGTTTGGTTCTTCGAGGCCATATCGTCACACTCCAACAACCTTCGCAGTCGTAAGGTAATACTGGGCAATGCATGTCCCCTCTGTTTATCAACTGAAGCATTGGTGGATCATCTTCTCCTTCATTGTCCAATGGCTCACAAAATTTGGAATTCACTTCTCAGTGGCTTTGATCTGTCTTGGGCTATGATGCACGGATACTTCAAAATGGCCAACGTATCGTGTCGTATCGTATCCGATACTTCACTTTTTGTGTGTAAAATCCGTGTCCCTGCCGTGTCCATAAGGTGTCCTTGCCGTATCCATGCCGTATCCGGGCATCATAGGTCTTGGGTTCTTCCCATAGTTGTCAATTTTGTTTTAGACCATGTTTTGGTTGGCTCCAAAATGATATATTTCATTTTTCAGCGTTCCAATTCAGAATTTCATTCAGAAAATTTTTAAAAAAATTTAATATATATAAATTTTGAAAACATAAATTGCATTCTAATAAATTAATAATGAAACAGAATTGTAGTATATAGAAATCAAATTTTTTAGTGGGTCGCTTACGAAATATCCAAACAATTAAATGTTTCATATTACCAAAGTAATAGTACTCATTAAACTTTGCTTAAATCAAATGGCCTATGTCATATTGATAGCATTTGAAATAATTAAATAAAATATTTTGAAAAATCAAACATTTCCTATATATCATCTGATCGCAAGTCTCAATGACTAAAATATTAGAGAAGCTGAGCGTTGGGCTATTGCTTTGATTTTTCTTAAGTGGCCCCAGTTGAGGAGACTCATAAAGGGTGTATTGGATTGGTGTCACTCAAAAGAAAATGGGCACGTGGGCCTCACTCAGGATCCTCAAGGTTCATGTATTAAGTAAGCTTCACCTCCAAAGCTTCAATGCCCTGAGAACCCATTAAAAAGTAAATAAAAGAGAAACGAGGAGAAGTGGAATGAGCATCAGGTAGCAGCAGTGGGAGCGACGAGCAAGGAGCATACCTCGAGCTCTGCCATGAGATTCATGATTCAACAACACACCGAGGCAGTAAAAAATAGCTCCAGCAGCAGCATGGAGCTTCAGCAATGGAAGATTCTCAAGCCCTGGCGAGAGAAACAGGGCAAGAGCAAAGGTAAGTTAAACAATTTTAAGCCCTTTGCAATCATCTCTTCTCTTGAAATGATTTTTCAGCTGAACCAGATGTTTTGGATGTTGTTCGTCCGAAATAGGGTGTTTTTGGGCCAAATCCATGATTCTGTACGAAATTAACCGAAGCCTAAACCAAACAGCTATTTGTGATGTTCTATTATCTTTGATGTCTAGTTTTTGTTTCTTTCGTCTCTTTTTCCGTGTGATCTCTGACTTGGTTTTAGAGGTTTTTTCTCTGTTGTAGTTATTGGTCTTATCTACAGCAACAAAATTTACCGTTGCTCTTGCCAGCTTTAGGTGATGTTCGGTTTGGTTTCTAGTATGAATCAACATAATTTGCATGTTTTGGGCAAAAGCGAAATGAACTTGACTACTATGGTTCTTTTTTTTTTTTTTGCCCTCTTTTGTGATTATGTGGGCCAACTGGAATTAAAGATGTGTTGAAGGAAAATCTTCTTCTTGTGCTGCAGTTATCTCCACTCTCCAGATCTAGATTGTTGACTGCTTCTCGGGTGTCTATTCACAATAATTTTTAGGGAGAGCCCATAGATATCATTATTCTTAATTGGAGGGAGGTGATTTCTTAGTGTTTTACCCTTTTCTCCTCCCTCTCTCTCTCTATATATATATAGGGAAGAAAGGGAGAGAGGGGGGGGGGGTGTGGGTTTGCTGAGTTCCTCTTTTGTATAGGCTCGTGTTTTCTGTGTGGCATTCTGCCTTTCTTTTCTTCTTTTTTTGTTTTCTTGGTAGTTCTCTTTGCTTTTCAGTATAATCCTTTTGTACTGTTAAGCCTTTGATTAATACATGTTACCATTCAAAAAAAAAAAAAAGAGTGTAGTTTATCTCTTGTCCACTATTAATGCTATTTTTTTCCTGTGACTACGCATGAAAATGTTAGGGAGAAGAGAAACATTGAGGGCCTCTTTGTTTGTACTAGATTACATAGGAATTTTGAATATGGTGTGGAGAAGATGGAGAAGAGAAACATTTAGAGATTGTTTGTTAGCATTAGATTACATAGGAATTCATGTTCAAATGAACACCAACGGATTATTGAAGAGGTGAGGAGTGAATGATAATAGGTATCTATGTATATGGGATCTCGACTTTCCTAGGATTTGAATTACTTGGGTGATGCCTGGATTTTTATTTCCCCATCTTCCCTTAATTCAATTTCCATTAAAGGAGAAGTTATTTGATGTTATTTTTTTCCATATTCACCTTTGATCTTTATTTTTAACCACCTAGTGCATGAATTTTTATGTATTCTATGTGAACAAACAAATCCATACACATTGTCTTATTGATCAAGAGAGACGTATGACAGGGTATTGAGGTAGTTAAGGGGTTACTGGCACAAAACAGTTTGTGTAGCCATCCTAATTCTGTGCTAGAATTGGTATTTAACTAGGGTTCCTCTAGTTCATTCATCATCGTCATCATTGTCAAAGCATTGTATCAACTATGTTTAGGTTGGCCTCTATTTTTCCATTTCTATCTATCCTCAGCCAAATCCTTAGATAAGTTGCATGTCTTTAGATATATTTTTATTGTCTCCATCCACATTCGCTTCAACCTACTCCTTCCCTTTTGTGGGCTGTCAACCTACATAGCCAAACTTTCTCTTACAAGCATCATTGCGGGCGTGAGTTGGACGTGCCTAACCATCTCAAATTGATTTCTCTAATTTTATCACCCATTGATGCTACCCCTTAGTGCTTTAGAAAATGCTCATTTCTAATTTTATCCTTCCTAATTTTGCTACACATCCACCTCAACATTCTCATCTTTGCTACATTCATTTTGTTCATATGCTACTTCTTGATTGTCTAACATTCTACTCCATAGTTTTAGCAGGTCTAATCTATAAATTTTTCCATTCAATCTTGTTGGCATGTGTTGATCATGAAGCACTCTAGAAACAAGTCTTTACTTCAACCATCCCGCTTTTAACCTATATTCGACATTTTCATCAATCTTTCCATCCTTGCTAATTATTGAGCTAAAGTAATGGAGTGAATCTCTTTATGGTAACTCATGGACTTCAACTCTCATGGTAGGGCTTTGGATTTTAAAGCCTTCCACCATCTCTCAAGTTTTGTATCTACTCCATCTCTTAAGGCATGTTTGGCAAAGGGGTAGGATAAAGTAGAGTAAAGTTAAAATTTTAAAATTCAAATTTCTCTTCTCCTTTTTCAAAAAAAGTTAAAAAGTTATCACTAAACTACAAAAAATTCTCCACTTTTTATACAAAAAGTCAAAAAATTCTATATCAAACAACTAAAAACAAAAATTCATCATAACCCAATCATATATTATTCTTTATTGATTTTGGGTTTACTTTACTTTACTTTATCCTACCCCTCTTCCAAACATGCCCTTAGATTCATCCACCAACGCTTACACCACGGTACCTCCTATTGAATATGGGCAATTAACTCATCTATAATCAGTGTAAAGAGATAAGGGTTGACCCCTGATACAAACCGATGGTTACTGGTAACTCACCTATCTCTCCATAGGTAGTTCTCACACTTGTTACCCTTGATGTGTGAGATGGTAAAAAAGAAGTTAAGAAACTAGCAAGTGCTGCAATCCTCAAAACATATGATGAACTATATATAATAAGTTGAGAACAAGAGGAAAGTGATTTTTTAAGCTTGCAAAAATAAGAAAAATGAAAACTAAGGACTTTGATAATGTCGAATGTATAAGGAGCAATGACCAAATGGTTTCAGTGAAGGATAAAAATATTAAAGAAAAGTGGAGGAATATTTTAGCAAAATTTTAAATGAAAATTATGTAGGAGGCATAAGAATGAGAGAGGATACTTCATTAGTAAAGTATACTTTTTTTCTGTAGAATTGGGGTGGTGGAAGTGGAGAAAGTAATGACACAAATGAATGCAAGAAAGGCTACAAGCCCATTTGACATTTATGCAGAGGCTTAGAAATGCTTAGAAGAAATTAGGGGGATTTGGTTAACTAGGCTCTTCAATAAAATATTCATTACAAAGAAAATGCCAGATGAATGGAGAAGTGTTGTTGTATCTATATATAGGAACAAGGGAGATATACAAAACTGTACTAACTATCATAGGATTAAACTTATTAGTCATATTATGAAGCTATAGGAGAGAGTAATAGAGCAAACACTTAGACAAAAGACCAACATATTTGAAAATCAATTTGGTTTCATGCCAGGGAGGTCAACTATGGAAGCTATCTTTTCACTTAAGCAATTAATGGAAAAATATTGAGCGAAAAGGAAAAATCTGCATATTGTCTTCCTCGATCTAGAAAAAGCATGTGATAGGATACTTAGAAATTTAATTTGGTGGGTTTATAATAAAATGAATGCTCCAAGTGGGTAACTTTATTTATTCAACTTATTTGTGGGCTAATTTAACACTAGATACCTAGGATGGAGTCTCGGGGTGCACGTCGTTTCATGGATGTAGTGCTGATTAGTCAAATAATAGAGAAAATATGATTTCCAAGAGGGTAACTTTATTTGTTCAACTTAATTGTGGGCTAATTTAGCACTACATGTCTAGGATGGAGTCTAGTGGTGCATGTTGTTTCATGGATGTAGTGCCGATTAGTCAAATAATAGAGCGAGTATGATGAGTTGAAAATTTAGAGCATGGTTTTAAAAATCAGCTGAGTTGAGTCATCCTCTGAGAACAAATGAAAAAAATTTATTCTTACTAACTAAAAAATGACAATTTTTAAAATCAAGAATGAAAATAGCGGTTGCGGCGGGCGTAGCGGCCTGGCCCGCCTCCGAAACGATACGTAGCGGGCGATACGTAGCGGCGTAACGGTGTGATTTGAAAAAGTCTTCAAAAAAATCCGAAAAAATTTCAGAAAATCCAGAATATTGGAAAATGATGGAATATATATTTGTTTTGCAAAAGTAACTAGTATATAAGTATGTAGCAAACCCCTCATTGCATGAGGTCTTGTATCGCTGTATCAATAAAAAAGAATGGGAACAATCAATGTCTTTTATATGGATTCATGTCGTTTAGTTATGTCAACTTAAATACTAACTTAAAGTTTATAAAAAAATGTTATAAACAAATTTCATCAAGATTTATTCAAGAATGAAAGATAAACTATGTTCGAACTTCATAGAAAAACAATATACTAATCTACTTAAAGAGCAAAGACTTTGTAATGGAGGAATACCTTGCTGATGGCTCTAATACCAAAGGGATTGATCTATGGGAAACATAGATTTAACATTTAGGGACGATTTTCAACCCATTTGATTGAGTTTACTTTTATAAAAAAAATATTTTTTTAAAAAATACAAACATTCGAAAATAAAAAATATAAAAAAATTAGAAAAACACAAAAATATGTGGGATTGATCTATGGGAAACATAGATCTAACATTTTGGAACCATTTTCAACCCATTTGATTGAGTTTACTTTTATAAAAAAATATTTTTTAAAAAAATATAAAAATCCAAAAATAAAAAATATGAAAAAATTAGAAGAACACAAAGCCATGTGGGATTGATCTATGGGAAACATAGATCTAACATTTAGGAATCATTTTCAACTCATTTTATTAGTTTTTCATGAATAAAATAGATTTCTTTTTTCAAATAATAAAATAATCCGAAAATAAAATTCAAAATACAAAAATTAAGAAAGTGATAAAAAAAAAAGAGGGGGTTAATCAAAGCGGAACATGGATTTAACAATAACAACTCATTTTCAAGTGATTTATGGAAGAAAAGAGAGAAAAAAGCTCAAAGTAGAAAAAAATAAGCCTCAATACTCACCTTTTTTTGAGTTTGATGCTTGGATCTTGAATACCACCTTGATGTTTTGATGTTCTTGATGTTTTTAGTTATGATTCTAGTGTTTTTTTGAGAGGATTTGAAAAATGGAGGCAAGGAAAGGGGTTTGGAGCAGTGAAAAGTAGAGAAGAGAAAGAGTAAAGATGAAAAAAATGAGTGAAAAAAAATCCACCCGCTACGTAGCAGCCGCTACGGTTTGTAGTAGTCCGTACGTAGCAGCCGCTAATGGCCGCTACATTTGTAAACCCCGCTATTTTCAAAATAGCGTAGCGCCCATGAGCACTACGGCCGATATATAAGCGTAGCGGCCGATATTTACATCCATGCTTAAAATTCTATATTTATAGGACATTTTTTTTTAATTTACAAGTTTTATCATATTTTTAAATCTTTGGTTAAGGTTTTTGGGCCTCTAAGGTGTAACCTGGTACGACTTGGTTGAGAAGACTTGCAATGCAGGCTAGCCTATGGGTCAGCCAACCCATTGGGCCCGGCCCAATTCATAGGTCCAATGGGTTGGCTGACCCATGGTCTAGCCTGCATCAACTTGACTTAAGGAGGATCGAGTGGCCTTTTGAGTCCAACTTGTAAAATGTTGCTTTGGAGACAGACATTTGGGTCAAATGGTTTAGTAGATATAACTATAAGACTCAAATTTGTATAGTAGGTCAGACTTCAAAGAATATAGAAGTTGAAATACTCATAATTGAAAACAACCTAAGGCCACAGAGTGATAGATTTGTTACTAACGAGTTATTGGAGCACAAAGCAGAAATTTTAGTTAGATATATAACTGGTAGAATCAATAAAACATGGGCTAAGTGGATACAGGCTATCAGAGAGTGATATGATTTTTGAGTGTGGCTTAACGGGACTTGTTTTAAAGTAGTAGTTATTTTCCATGGAGCTGAATGTTGGTCAACCAAGAAGTGTGAAAGGCTGGTATCATGTGGCTGAGATGCTCATTCTTGGAAAGAGGTGTGTCTAGAAAGGATAGTGTTAGAAATGATTGCATTAATAACTGTGAATGACAGAATGAGGATTAAAGTCAAAGAAATGCTGTTTGACATCGTTTGGGCTTGTTTATTGTTTATAAAAGGCTGGAAACTGCCTATATGAGATGACTCCAAGGGTTACTTGTAGAAGCTACTAGAGAAGAGGAAAGGCCATTCAAGATTGTGGGTGAAGCGGTCAGAAATGACACGTCATCTTTGGAGTCAGAATGGTATTTAATATGGTTGAGAGGAAGAATATAACTCACTTAGGGTGATCTTAAGTAGATGGTTGAGAGGAAGGGAGGGCCAAGAAATCCATTTTCATCAGCAAGTGTCAATGTGAGTACAAAAATATTTTACTCCAGGACTCGGTTCTCAGAACGATACCAAAGTAAATGCTAGAAAATCACCACATATCCACATTGGAATGAATAGTATGCTAATGAAATCCATACTCAAATCTTTCCATTTGGGGAGGAGTGAGTGCAAGTCATTCAGTATTCACTTCTAGTATTTGATGCAAATGAAGAAACAAAGCTAAAACCCCAGATGCCAAAGTTGAAGACTGAGTGCTGATGTCTTAACTTCAACAATTGCATGAACTTTCACACTTCAGTTCCTTGTTTTTCAATTCAATGGAATTTCATAACTTGCTTTATTGGTATGTGATTGAACTTGCTTTATTGGTATGTGATTCTTTAATCTGGAACTGTACTTTGTTTTCAGTTTTTCCAAGATTCTGTTGCTTGAATGAGCTCAAATGAAATTCTGAAATTCTCTCATTACTTTCTTATGAACTTTTACTGAAGTTGTACAAATGCTCTCTTTTTTGGGCCCTTGTTCTCCTTGAAGTCTCTGGTTGAATTATCCTTAATCAAGGTTTATCGGATGTGCAGGTTGAAAGTATTGTTTTGAGCATAATTTCCATGCTTTCAAGTCCTAATGATGAATCACCTGCAAATGTTGAAGCTGCAGTAAGTAAACTTTTGTAATTCATCCCTGCTTGTTACCCACATACTTCTTTGCATGATGCTGGATATCTATTTCCACATTAATGCTGTGAAAGTTTATTCATTGTTTCATATCATACCGTCACAAACTCACAAAGTACTGGTATTTATTTAATTTGTGCATGAGGAAACTGTTTCATATCATAATCATAGGGTTAACACCACTTATTTTTCATGCTCTGTCCCATGCTTACACCAAAAAAGAAAAAAAAATGATGCAATTCATCTCCATCGAAGTTGGATTGAAAACCTCGCAATGCTCCCTTAATCCGTAGAGACAGTTTGGATATGCATAATCAAACTGCAAATCATGTTACCATAAAGCTAGAGTTCTTGTGTTTGGATTGTTTGAGACATGTAAGCATAAATCTTTTGTTCTTTGGAGCAACCAATTATTTAACTAGAGTTATAATGGTTAAGAAAGGGTAATTACTTTAAACCTTAAATTAGACCCATATCCTAAGGGATGGAGAATCCAATGATTGCGGGGTCCAAGGGAGTCTTAAACCTGAGGAAGAATGGGGATTACCCTAGTTTTTAATCATCCAGTAGGATCTTGTAACAACTACTACATATGTTTAGCAGGGCTGGGAGAGATTGATTCTTTCATTCTGTTTGTTAGAGCCATTCCAAAGAAAAGTGGCATTTGTGAGGTTTGGTACAAAGGAGGAGGTAGACATTACTAGAATGATTTTCTGACTAACATTCAACTCATTCTCATTCTAGTAATGTTGCAGTCAGAAATAATTTAGGGTCCTAGATCAAGTTGGAAAACGCATGACTTGAACTTGACTCGTCCAACTCTGTAAAATTGACTAGGAAAGGGTCAATGTGAAGACTGGGGAGAGTCATTTTTTAATTATTTTAAAAATAAATTACGTTTTGATAAAATCTAAAGAGAATGTATATTTACTTGTATAAATCACAGTCTACTCAAATTGATAACTTTATATATCAAAAAACACTTTAGTAAGAAAAATAGAGATGATTTTACCAAAAAGCATTATGTAAGGGGTCCCCTAAACCATAAACCTCACCCAAGTTGTGGGTGCGTGACCGCTCTCGTAAGTTTTTTGCAACTAATTGATGAGCATTGAACTCGCCGCAGGTCTTTTACACCAGTGGCAAGTTCGATGCTCCACTCTTACCTTAAAACCTGAAAAACTCCACATATTTTCATCTTCTTTCTTCCATGAATGTAGAGCTCTGAGGCTACTTGTCTCCCTCCTTCCACAAATGAAGATTTTAAGAGCATTTGGGTCTCTATAAACATATCTCTTTCAAGTATTGTACCTCCATTCAATATATTTAAAGGATTTGTGAATGTTATATTTTATTTTCTCAAATGTAAGATAAAGAAAGTAACCCATGTGCTGAATAAAAACTCTAAATCTCATGAATTGGTTCTTCCTTTTCAAACTCTCAAAGTCATGAATTATCACATTCTTCCATTTCCATCACACTAATCCCAATTTTTTTTTTTTTTTTGAAATGGCAACGATGAGATATTATTAAAAGAAAGAAAGGAGAATGCAAGAACCCCTCTTTAAAAGTGAAAAGAGGGACAAGAAGGTATAAAAGCATTATACCAAAACCAAAATTACAAAGTGGGAGCAACCAAATTAGAAACCCTATCCACCCCTTGCATAGCTAGCGAGTCTGCAAAACCATTGGCGGACCTACCCACATGCTTAAAAACAACTTGAAACGGGGACGGCAAAGCTTTAATCTCATTCATGTAAAATTGAAACTTCCATTGAAACATAGCTATAGACAACACCTATGAGATAGCATTAAAAGAATCACTTTCTACCACTAAACTTAAATGAGAAGAAGATGAAGAGAAAATTCAGATGGCTTCCAAAATGGCTGGAACCTTTGCCTCGTTAGACTCCATTCAAACCACATACTTTGAAAACAAAGCCAGCATAGTACCTTCACTATTGCGGAGCACTCCCCCTATCCCCGCCGACCTAGGCTTTTCCTTAGCTGTTCCATCAACATTAAACTTAAGTACACCTCTCAGAGGAGGATTCCAAAAAATCACCTTTTTGGCCTTCTTGACTCTGCATAATAAAGAAGCGCCCAATTATGTAATAGACCATCAACCTTTAAATTGTCAAATTCACCTTTGGAAGCAGCCCAATTGGCTATTCATGCCACCACAAAAAACGAGACCTCCACTGATGATAAAGACCCTCTAAATACTCTATCATTTCTTTCTTTCCAAACTGACCATAAGATAGCAAAAGGAATGAGTCTCCAAAGAACCAACCCACACCCAAAAAGATTAGAGCACCTCCATGCTTGAAACATACCTGCTAGAGACCCCGGGCTACACCAGAGAATACTACATTGCAGAAGAAGTGATGCAGGCCAGATTCATGATTGGCCAGCTATTGGACCTATGACCAATAAAGCACAGTAGATTAGAGTAGACTATATTATTAGTAGTTGTTTAGTTGCTTTATTAAAATTTGGCAAGTCTAGTCATGTTTGATTTAGAACTTCTTATTTGCTTAGAAATAGTTGTTTCCTTTATTAGGTAATATCTTGATTATAAATACAGATGTAATCTCTTCATAAGATATAGACTTTTATATTGAATAAAGATTTGGAATTGGTTATCAGTTGAGAGAGTTTATTTGTCTTTGGTGAGGCACCTAGACAACCTATCCTTAAGCCTTTTGGCTTGGAGATTAGCCCGTTGGCTAATCTTCTTCCCCTGCGCTGCTCCAATTGGTATCAGAGACGAAAATCCAATTTTGGACCACCGTCTGATCGCCGATTCGAGGTAACCGTTCGTTCGGTTCAGTCTTCGTTCATCATCTTCCTCTGTCGTCAGTACCCATCCCACCATCTCCCTCACCTTCCCACAATCACAACCCACAGCGAACCCTAACCACTATTCAAACCCAACCCCTTCACGGAACCCCTTTCCGACACTTCTTCCTCCTCGCCAGAAAAACAAAAAAAAAAAAAAAAACCCAAATCCACACCGACCCCATTTGGCCTTCTTCACCATCATCTTGAGTCCACCCCTAATCACATCCACAATCCACACCCCTTCCCCACTCCACTGAAACTCTCACTGTAACCACGTCGGACTCATTCCCCTTTCCCGGCGTCGACCCGATCCATCCCCAACCCAATCCAACCCCACAGCACACCGAAAACCCAAATTCTCCAACCCTAACGATACCCCCCACTGACACCCAAATCTATTCCTGAAGCCTGTTGGCTAATCTTCTTCCCCTGCGCTGCTCCAATTGGTATCAAAATTTGAAGGACGAGAGATCATCTGATGGAAACAAAATTTGAAGGAGAAGATACTTACACCCTTATCATTCGTGGACTTCTCACCACCAATGAATGAGAAGACAAAGAGTGGAAGCAGACTATGATATTCCGGACGCGAGTAAGGTGTGAAGATCAATTAACTAATCTAGTTATTGATCATGACAGTACTATCAATTTTGTGGCACAATATGTTATTGACAAACTCAATTAGCCTACAGAGACTCTTTTAATACCTTATGAAGTTACATGGTCTAATGCTTCTGTCATTATTGTAACTCACAGATGTCTAATATCTTTCAAGATTGGTGTATATGAAGATAAAATTTGGTATGATGTAATTCCCATGAATATCACTTATATTCTTTTGGGACAACTATGGCTTCTTAATCGGAAAATGCAATATGATAAAGAGAAGAATATCTATTCTTTCTATTGGAAAGGACAATATGTTGACCTTGTTTCATTACAACCAGCAACGTCTTCATCTACCTCATCACCATCAATTGAAGAGTCACAAGATGAACACAGGGAAGAAACAAATTCCAATGGTGATTTTGAGAAGCCCATTCATGGAAATAAAGATCTCATTACAACTTTAAGTGAGAAGTAAGAGATAAAGCAAGATTATGTACAAGCAGACAGTAATCATCCAATGGATCTGATTGCCACATCGGGTGACAAATCAATTACCCCAGTGGTTTCGCAAGAAGATATGTCCACATTAATTGACGTGCACCATATTGATTTCATCTTCAGAGATCAACTAATGTCAATCAACAATTATGCTATCTTATTACAAAGTCTACTATTAAAGCATATAATGGTCAGATCACACTGTCAAAATACATGCAACCATCAAAAGACGCATCGCCTCCAACCTACTTCTGAGTGAAATAGAAGATTCGATTCTGCTTTCAAGGCATATTATCAACCTGATGCTCAATCCGCAATACGGAAGTTTGTTCGAATGATTTTCGACCCAGGTAGACATTTATAGAACTCGAGGACGAGTTCTCTTCCAAGCGGGGGAGAACTGATGCAGGCCAGATTCATGATTGGCCAGCTATTGGACCTATGACCAATAAAGCACAGTAGATTAGAGTAGACTATATTATTAGTAGTTGTTTTAGTTGCTTTATTAAAATTTGGCAAGTCCAGTCATGTTTGATTTAGGACTTCTTATTTGATTAGAAATAGTTATTTCCTTTATTAGGTAATATCTTGCTTATAAGTACAGATGTAATCTCTTCATAAGATATAGACTTTCATATTGAATAAAGATTTGGAATTGGTTCTCAGTTGAGAGAGTTTATTTGTCTTTGGTAAGGCACCTAAACAACCTATTCCTAAGCCTTTTGGCTTGGAGATTAGCCCGTTGGCTAATCTTCTTCCCCTGCGTTGCTCCAAGAAGCCTACACCATAAAGAATAAGCAAACTCAAAATGCACAAACAAATGATCCGCTATCTCCCTTTCTTTTCTACACATCACACATAAATTTGAAATAGCTTCGGAAGTAAAGCCTCTCCTCAAGACTACAAGCCATGCAAAAGCCTTCACCCTGGGTGGAGCCGAACCCTGCCAAACTAGAGAGTAAGGAACATTGACTTCTGATATGCCTTCTAACACCTTGTAAAAAGGATTACATGAAAAGACACCAGAAGGACTATGCTTCCAAATATGAGAATCTGCTACATCCATGCAAATGAAAACATTAGAGAGACGACTGATCAAAGACCCAAACTCAAGACTCCTCAGACAATCACAAGGTTCTCCTGAAAGACATATTCCATGACCCTAAACCCCCTTCGCCCACACACTAATCTTTAATAGAAGCCCACTTATTGACCACCACTCTGAATAACGTGGGGAAAGATAAATATAATGGACCTACACCCAGCCAATCATCAACCCAAAAATGAACTCAACCTCCCTACCCACTTTAAAGCCTACTCTACTCCCAAACATCTCCCATCCTCCCATAGAATATAAATCCCCAACCCTCAAAATATTACCCCACAAACTTTACACACCGGACCTAGGAACTTTAATAGGGTCCTAACCCCAATCATTCTCACCATATTTTGCAGCAATAACTCTCCTCCATAAAGCTTCCCTCTCATCCCCATATCTCCACCACCATTTAGCCAAAAGAGCCCAATTTTTAATTTCCAAGTTTCCTAGCTCTATGCACCCCACGGCTTTAGGCTTGACAACAACATCCCATTTGACTAAATGCAATTTTCGTTTGGTACTCCTTCCTCCCCACAAAAACTCCCGTGTTAACTGATCCAACTTCTCCCGAACACCCACTAGCATCCTCAAGGACATATAGTAGATTGGCAAATTCGACAAGGAAGCCTTTACCAAGGTGATTTTACCTACCAAAGAAAGATAATTTCTCTTCCACAAGACAACTTCCTTTTACAGTTCTCCACCACAGGATTCCACTCATCTTTAGATCCCGCTTTACCTCTAGTAGGCATAACTAGGTACACAATTGGCAAGTTACTAGACTTACAATGAATCTTTGTGGCTAGCAATAGAACTTCATCATCTGAAGTTCCAACCCCCACTAACAAGCTCTTGGATAAATTAATTCTTAGCCCTGATGAAAGTTCAAAACACCTAAGAATCTTCTTCAAGACAAGAACCTCCTCCAACCTCAAGGAACTAAAGATAATGGTATCATCTGCGAACTGAAGGTGGGTGATAACTTTTGCTTCTCTACCCTCTTAAAAGCCTTTTGTTAGACCGCAAACTTTAACCTTAGAAAGTAGAGCGCTTAGAGCCTCAGTCACAATGGTAAATAGAAATGGAGAGAGAGAATCCCCTTGTCTAAGCCCCCTAGAAGCTTTGAATAACCGTGAAGGGGATCCATTCACCAAAACTGAGAAGGAAGTAGAAGAAATGCATTCTCGAATCCAAGAGCAACATTTCTCCCCAAAGCCAAATCTCCTCAATATGTACTCCACAAAACTCCATTCGATGTGGTCATGTGCCTTTTCCAAATCTATTTTGAAGATATCTCCTGCTTTCTTTGACCATTTCCTAGCATCAATGAGCTCATTAGCAATAAGAACTCCATCCAGAATTTGTCTATTGTGAACAAAAGCCCCTTGGCAAGGACCTCTTATGGAGGGCAATACCTTGTTTAACCTATTAGCAAGGATTTTCGACAACAATTTATAAATACAACCCACCAAACTTACAGGTCTATAATCTTTAAGATCCACCGCATTAGGGATTTTTGGAATAAGAGTAAGAAAAGTAGCATTGATCTCCTTACTCAATCTGCCACTCAAGTGGGTTTCTGTCAACATTTTGCAAAAATCACTAGTCAAAAAACCCCAAGCTACCTTAAGGAAAGAGAAATTGAAACTATCGGGCCCTGGAGCTTTATCACCCGCACATTGAGATAGAGCTACTTTAACCTCCGCATCCTTAAACTCCCTTTCTAGCCACAATCTATCACCATCGGAAATGGAAGGGAAAGACAACCCTTCTAAGGTAGGTCTTAGGAAGATATCACTTGTATATAACTTCTCAAAGTGACAAGCATTCTCTTCTTTAACTTCCTTTGGCACACTAGTAAAGCCATTGCCCCTGCGAATTTTACCAATGAAGTTAATCCTTTTTCTAGGATTGGCCATGCAGTGGAAAAACTTCGTGTTCCTATTATCTTCTTTCAACCACAAAGCTCTAGACTTCTGCCCCCACGAGACTTCCTCCATACGGTCTAGGTCCCACAATTTACTAAGAACGAAAGCCTTCGATGTTTTTTCTTCTTCACTCAGGCCTTTGTCCTCTTCAATCAAATCCCACTTCTCAAGCTTTTTAGAAATGGAAGACCTAGAAGCCTCAATCCTCCTAAAAACTCCATTGTTCCATTCCTTGATCATAACTTTACGAAGCTGAAGTTTTTTTACTAACTTTAAACCCCCAAAACCCTGACCATCCATTTGCTCCCACCAATTTTTCACCAACAAAAGGAAATTCTTTTGTAATAGCCAACAATTTTGAAAACGAAAAGGTCTTGGCCCCCAATATATCGCAGTAGTATTAAGCTTGATTGGCCTATGATCTGAAACTCCTCTAGGCAAAGCTGACTGGATTGCCTTAAGAAATTGGTCCTCCCACTCCTTAGAGACAAGAAAACGATCAATCCTACTCAAAGCCACTGTGACCTGATTATTTGACCATGTAAACTTGGAACCTAAAAGAGGTAAGTCCATAAATTCGTTCCCCGACAAGAATACTGCTCCCTTTTTTTCATGAAGGAAGCTAACCATATTAAAATCCCCGCCAACACACCAAGGAACTAACCAACGCAAACAAATATAAGAAATATTATCACAAAACTGACTTTTAGTTGAATCCACATTCGGGCTGTAGACATTGGCAGCCGCCCACCTGAAGTTATCATCCACTGAAATAAAACTAACTGCCAAACCCTTCGAGAGGAGTAAACAGCCTCCTTCCTCAAAGAGTCCTCACTCCAAATAGAGATGAGGCCTCCAAAGGCACCCTCCGAAGGGACCCACTCCCAACTGCACCTTCTAGAACCCCAAACACTAAAAACAATATTTTCAAAATCTCTGTGAATTTTTGTCTGTTAAAGGAGAAGAAGATCAACCTTGTGACTTTTGACCAATCTTCTAATAGTAACCCTTTTAGCCGGTTTTTCCAGCCCTCTAACATTCCAATGGACTATTATCATCAAAAACCTACATAAACACCCCGACACCCTGAAGCCAATTAGGCCAAATGATGTGGCCTCCCCTGTTGAACATGAACAAATTCGACACTACCATTTCCTCTGTCACCTCCCTCCCTGGATTCCAATACTGCAATTCTCTGCAAGATTTCTGCTTCATGAGGGCCAAAAGAGACTCCAATTTGTTTACCCACATGGGCAACCTCCAAGGCTTCACCATCAAAGTTGACTTGATTGCACCCAACATCTCCGAACTCAGATTCCTCCACACCCTCAAGTACAACTTCTCCTGCAGGAATATAGGAGCCCGTTCCTGCAAGGAAGCTAGTTTGGAAAAATTAGATAAGGCAGCAACCACTTTGCTCCGAAAAGCAACATTTCCATGGTTCCCTCTAGATGCTTTGTCTATTCTCTTGAGCTTCATTACTGATCTTTTCTTTGGACCATCCCTTTTTTCAACCATTCAAACACACACTACCCATGTTCATGAGTGTCATGGACATCTGAATGGGTAGAATCCTTGTTTTGGTTTGCAAGCCCAACAATAGAAGCACAAGGCCCACCTTCTAATAAAGAGCAGTTTGACTGATAGGATAAGGGCTCCACCAAAACACTGTTCACATACTGCTGAGATAAAAAAAGGGCACATCTGGCCATACACTTTGCCATATCATCAGGCCAACTGTCTGCTTTTATAGAAACTGATGCATTAATCCTCTCCATCTGATCAAGCAGGTGCAAATCTACGTCCTCCACCTTTCTGCCATGTACAACTACCTTGGGAGCATGTGAACAAGATATTGACTCTAAAATATCTCCATTTTCCTTATTTACACTTGGCCCATACACTTTAGAAGAAGAGAGAAGACTTGAGGGAGACTCTTCATTGAAACCAGGCGAAACCCCAGGAACTATAGCCCTGCAATCGGTGCCTGCCAGATTGACGTCGATTTTCTTTCCTCTCTTGTGAAAGACAATGCCCCCCTGAGCTGCATTTTTCAATCTACTTTCTATAGGAGGGAAAGGATTTGATGAAATCTCCACCTCAGGCACCTGCAAAAGATCTTTTTTTCTGGCAGATATGGCAGTCTGTCTGCCCTCGTCGGACACGCCAACCACCAGAGAAGGAGAAGATGAACTCTGAATTAGGCCAGAAAAAGGAATCTCATGAACAATAGTTTTCTCAAAATCAGTAAGTACATCCAATCCAACTCCTCCCGATGAACCAGAAGAGGAGAAAACCCTCTCCTGTGTCACCCCTTCATCGTATACACCTTTCAGACCTGGGAAATGTTTTGAAGGAGAAGATTCTGCCAGTCCTCCCTAACGACGACCTGAAATATATTGCCACAGATGTCAAGGTTTACCAACTGATTTAGGAACTGATGGCTACCTGTTTGGATGCAAACTCTCCCATATTCCAGCACCAATCTATCTTCTATCTCCTTTGCCACACCCAAAACCTCTCCAAAAAATTCACCAATCTCCTCAAAAACCATTGGGTTCCAGGCATGAAGAGGAACACCAAAACATCTCAACCAAACTGTCATCATGGTAATATTAGGACTAGGCAGCCACCTCTCCAAGGATGAGAACACATCTGAGAATTGTTGGTTATACTCTTTGATACTAAGCACCGCTTCTACGTTCCCAAAAGTCAGCAGAACCTGATAGCCACCCAGAATGGTCATCTTCACCTTTTCTAACCCGTAAGATTCACACAGGGCTATGATGGAGGGGATAGAACCAATCCATTTCACCTTCCAGAGCAAACTGTTGGAAAGCTAGTGAGAGTTGCCTGTCAAAATCTCCCTTCCAACCACCACCGTTCTTCTAGAGGGGGGCTCACGGCTTTTGACGACATCTGAGTAGGACAACCTCAAAACATTGTAAACATGCCATGGGTTATCGTGAGCAATTTACTAAACACATGGCGCGTGCCAACTGATGCAGCCCAAGGGTTAAGGCTTGCGTGGAGGTGCCTAAGCACGTATCCAAGGACACTTCGAATTGTTAGGATGACTTCAACACACACAAGGATACGCCTCTCTGGGAAAAACCCAATTCTATTAATCAACCAAATCTAAGAATTTCTTCTCTACAATGCCATATATATCGTAAAAGCAAACTTAATGTATAAGAAAACCCTACGCTAGTAATGGAAACTTTCCTAATAACAAGTTAATTAGAAATCTACTAATAATAATTCTACTCTAATTTGAAGAGGGACTGCTGGGGCCCAGATTGCATCATCCTCCCCCGGTCGAAAGAAGAGTTCGTCCTCGAACTCGATTTTGCTTTGGATTGCCTCTGTAAATGTGGTGAACATGAAGGACTTCCTTTGTGGCAACTTTCCAGGAATTCTTCTTTGGCAGTTGTGGTTTCTCGGGATGAAGAGTAACCTGCTGTCCATCATGCATAAATGTATAGGTGTTGTCTCGTATACCCTGAGTCCCATTTTTGTCATACATCCATGGACGGCCCAATAAGATATCACCACTATCCATAGCTAGCACATCACACCAGATTGTATCTTTGTAAATTTCACCAATGGCAAAAGTAACTTTGCAAGTATGTCGAACATACGCTTGATCACCATTCATTAGCCATTTGACAAAATAAGGACGATTATGCTTATAAACTTTCAATTGGAGACGATCAACAAGGGCTTGAGAGATGAGATTTTCACAACTTCCGTTGTCAATAACAACTGTGCAATTTTGTCCCTGAACTGTTCCTATGGAACGGAAGATATTTTTTCTCAACCACTAATTCTCAACAGTTGGTGGAGCGTCCTTGAGGATAAGAAGAGCTTCACTTGTGGTATCTGCATCTATTATAGTAAGTTCCTCATTGGCAATATCCTTGGGATTGTCCTTTCCTCAGGATCAGTGTATGTACCCTTAATATCATTTGGGATATTTTTATCAGCATCTTCAATCTCAATCAGATGTATTCGCTTTGGACAATCTGCTGCGCGATGCTCGTGTTGTTGACAATGAAAACAAACCATCTTATTTTGACCTTCAGTCCTTGCAAAATTCTGTTCATTGGATTTAGCTTCATGTAGAGATGAATTCTTTGGTGGAACCCATTTGGATTTTTGTACTTGATGATTTGCAATTTCTTCAGCTTTGATAGCATGTTGGATGAGTTTATCAACATTATCAAAATGTTGGAAGGCAAGGATATGCTGAATGTCTATTCTCAACCCGTTGAAAAATCTATCAACTACCACATCATCATCTTCAGTCAAACCACAACGAGCTTGCAGAGTCAGAAATTCCTCAGAATATTTAATTACTGTTTTTGGACCTTTGTTTCAAGTTTTGAAAGCTGGAACGGAGATCTCTTGCATAGTTGACAGGAATGAATTTTTACTTCAAAATATTTTTCATCTCAGCCCATGTATCAGCTGTGTCTATGTTTTGATTTCTCCGTTTTCGTTGAAATTCAGCCTACCAAGTTGCAGCATAATTACGAAATCTAGTGGCAATTAGTGTGATTTTATGGTGCTTAGTCATTGGCTTGTGTGTGAAAATATTCTCCACGCACACTAATCAATCCATGAATTCAGTAGGCTATAATTTTCCATCATATTTAGGAATCACAATTTTAATCCCTAATTCTCGATCAGGATTATTGACTGGTGGATCGCGTTGATTCCGAATATTTGCACCATCATCACGATTATAATGCACGCGTTGATTATTTTCCAAATTGTAACAGGGTGGTGTGCATGCCATCAACTTCTGCATATCATTCTCTAATGGCACTAGTCAAATCTTCAAGTGAAGAAGATGAAGATTCAACATCCACTTGCTTCTTAGGAGGCATTTTTTTTAAATGCAAAATGTAAATCTGACTGACCTGATGTGTAGATCTATGCTTTAGAAGCACACTAGTAAAGATTGATTGGAAATCGGAGCACAATGGATGTGGATTTTGCAAGAACAAATTCTAGTTACGGGCCGTTTTGTATATGGGCTTACCAATTGGAAAACACAGTCCAAACGTACCCAGCGTAGAACATAGGCCCAATTCTCTATCTTGTTCTTTGTGACGAGAAGATGGATATAAGAACAGGACTATTGCCGCTTGGTGCGTTGGTGGATACAAGAGGAGAGGAGGGGGATGGGTGCTCGGCCTTTGGCTGGCGTCAGGCGACCGATGACGACGACGAGTGGCTAGCAGCAGGTAGCGGTTAGCGATGTAGGGAGACGATCGTTGCTGCGGAGAACGACGGTGTGCAGTGCGGACGTCTGGAGGAGGCCGACTGTGGAAGATGGGTTAATCGGCGACGACGATTAGCAACGGCAGCAATGGCAGGTGGTCCAGGTACGTTTTCTTCTTTCTCTCGGTTGTTGATCCTCTCTCTGCTGCTGCTTTTCTCCCCTTTTTTATACTCTAGGTTTAGGATTTTTTTTTTTTTTTTTTTTTTTTTTTTGTGCTGGGATGGAGGGACGAAGGCGGAAACGGCAAGGGATTCGGTGTCTAGGGTTTCTGTCAGTTTTATTGTTATAAGAACAGAGGATGGGCTTGAGCCGTTGTTTTGTCAGGGAGAGGATGATGGGGTTTCGAGATGATGGGGTGATGTGTTCTGTAAGGGGTGTAGATCTGGGGTGTGGGAGTGTTGTGGGTTTGCAGTGGTATGAGGTACGGCAATGAGATGGGGGCTGGCCTGCTGAAGATTAGGGTTTGATCCGGTTGTCGACGATTAGGGTTTGGGGCGGGACGAATTTCTAAAAGGTTCGGAAAGTTGGAGATGGGGCTCATAGGTGCGGTGGTCGTCTGGGGTGCAGGGAGTGGTGGGAATGACAGATTGGGGTTGGAAAGGGTTGGAGGAGATGAAAGGGATAGTGGTGTCTCCGATCGGTGACTGAAGGGTGACCGGAGTGACGTGGGCTCTGATACCAAGCTGATGCAGCCCAAGGGTTAGGGCTTGCGTGGAGGTGCCTAAGCACGTGTCCAAGGACACTTCGTATCATTAGGATGACTTCAACACACATGAGGACACGCCTCTCTGGAAAAAAATCCAATTCTATTAATCAACCAAATCTGAGAATTTCTTCTCTACAATGCCATATATATAGTAAAAGCAAACTTAATGTGTAAGAAAACCTATGCTGGTAATGGAAACTTTCCTAATAACAAGTTAATTAGAAATCTACTAATAATAATTCTACTCTAATTTGAAGAGGGACTGCTGGGGCCCAGACTGCATCATCAACCCAAATCAATAGGGGGAAAAACTTTAACCTTCACAAATGGACACGAAAAACGTGATTGAAGCTTGTGAGGATGAAGTAGAGGCAAGCGGATCACAAGGAGGAAGGAGAGAGTCGATTTTGAAGTGAAGAAGAAGAATGAAAAGAATAGAATTTCAATAGTTTTATTTGAAACAGGGGAGCATCGAACTCACTGCCGGTATAAAAATCCTACAGCAAATTCGCTGCTTATCGATTAGGTGCAAATAAATTACTGGTGACCACTCCGGAGCACCCACAACTTGGGCGAGGTTTATGGTTTTAGGGACTCTTTACATGATTTTTTTTCATAAAATCCTCAAAAATTGAAGGCAAAAAAGAAGCAATCTTGCATATGACATAATTCAAAGTCCAAATTCGATTGTAAAATATTAAATATAAGTTGCTAATTACATTCTGTATTGCTAACTCTAAACCTCAAGCATTAATTACTTAAAAGTAAATATCGATGGCTTAAAATCAAAATTACCTATCAAATGGTTCATAATGCATACAACTTATTAAAATTAGGTGTTTCAGCCAAGTTTCCCCTATATTTGACTTAGCCCTTTGTCAAAACTAGGTGATTGGGCAGAGTCAAGAGTCACCTAGCTGAGTTTTCTTACTTTGATCTAGATACACGACAAAGTGCTTTATATTACTGAGGGATCTTCCCTTTTTATTGCACTTTTCTCTATTTAAACAGCTGGGTCAAAATCTCCTATGTGCATGGAAGTGTGCTTTTCAAGTATGAAACTTTTTGATGTGTAAATCAATGGTGAATATCACTTCATTTGAAGTGATATCTAGGCACATCTCCAATCCCTCAAGGTTCATTCATCCATGCAAATTGAGTTGTGGGCTCCACAGTGTCGATAACCTGGGTTGTATTTTATCTATGTGCACCAGATTATTTCTTTGGTTTGCCTTTATCACTGCTTTTAACTGCTATAAAATTTTGGCATCCAAATAAAGACAAGGGCAAATGAAGACACCAAGATGTTTTGCTACAGACCACTTACTTTCACTTGTTTCTGCTATTACAACACCCTGTAGTTGGAATTTGGCACGAAACATTACTCCACCTGGTCTCTAATTGCTGCATCTGGTTTCTCCAGCTGATATCCGCCATATCATGTAGTAGGTTAAGTATGAATAATCAGACATGGGCATTCACATAGACATGGTATTTTCTTCTATTGCAGAAAGAATGGAGAGAACGGAGGGACGAGTTCAAAAAGAAAGTAAGTCGGTGTGTCAGACGTTCACAAGAGATGCTTTGAACCCAAAAGATATATAAGACTTCTGAGCCAGCACATCACTGGGACTATCATTGGTTGATCAAGCTATTTGTGTGTCTCTGTCTGAATCTTGTCAGGTCTGGTTGCTTATCTTCATTATCTTTTGACAGTCAAGTTTCTGTAGAGTCTCTGTTGAACATTGCGTCTGACTCTTCTTCAAAGAAATTGTTAATCAATATAATTCAAGACATTTTATGTTTGATGGGCTTCATTTGTTTCATGCTTTTATTTATTTATACAGAAAGCTATCATTTCTGCCTTTTCCCTATTGTGTAGGGAGTTATTTTAGGTGGCGACTGGATATGTTGGTGTTCAACTCCTATGTTAATGCAACTGGAGATGTTGACTCGGCCTGTCTTATGCTGGGCATGAAACTGTGTAGTGGTCCCTTTCACTTCATACTTAAACAAACTCTCTTAACTTGCAGGTCACTGATCTGAGTAACTAGGCAAGTCTGGCCCAGCACTTGGGCAGACTCATTGACTTGCCCAACTCTAGCTAAGCCAAGTCGCCTTGGGTGGGCCAGCCACAGAGATTGAGCATGAGTTCCTTTCTGGTACGTCTAGGGTCATTTAGTGTTTTGCATTCAAGTGAGAGTTATAGAAATTTGTGCTATTTTGGTGGTTTCTCGAGCTGGTAGCCCTGGGCGCATTCGGGCAAGTTCATTCTAACGGAATTTGTGGAGTAGTTAAATACAAGTTTTCTACCACTGTTAACTTCTTTATATTACCTTTCCAAGAATCTTATCTCTTACCTTTCCAAAAGAAAAAGGAAAAAAAAAGTTTTTCTTCTCTCTTAGTTATCTTGATGTCCAATGAGTGTTTTCTTTTTTGCCCTACAAAGGACAGATGAGGCCAAACGAATATATAACCAAAATAGCAATGTAGAAGGTAAAATATTACCTGCGTAATTTGTATGGATTCCACATGGTGCACAGTGTGCCATGTAAATATTCGGTTGGCCATCTATCTTTTGATTTGCTTCATAATGGTAACGATTTAAGAAAAGAACGGATGTTGAGGAGATCATTTGAGAAGAAAAAGGGTCTGTATCACCCCTAGTTTTCCAACATGCTCAACCCCTTCCTCCTTTTTAAACCGAGTTGCATACATTGGTTGCCTATGAATATACTTTATAGCTCATAAATCTCATAAAAATTCAATAACTTATGATACTTTGATTCGAGAGGAAATTTATATAGTTACAACAAGATTTGTGCGATATGAACAGGCCGGATCGATTATAGGTGGCCCCACACTATGAAATTAGGCGATTTGCTAAATTCTGAGATTATCAGGTTTGGTGGGAATCTAACTGTCACCCTCTTTTGCCTTTTGGGGGAAAGGTTGGATTTTCTTTTGCCAGATTTTGATGAAGATTTTGGAAATCGGCCCAGAATTTTGATTGGGTTTTTAAAGTGGAACCAAGTCCAACGGGGTTGCCGCGCTTAATAGCATGTACCTAGATTAGCCCCGGGCTCGCTTGTACAATAACTCTTTCCGTCTTGTATTTTATTCACTTGTTTACAAATGATCAGCCGAAGGTACGCCCAACTCTGGATCAAGTTAGTTTTTTAAAAGAAAATTTACATTTGGGGAGTCGGGCCTGCAGTTTGATTTGATTGTTTTAAATTTCATCAGTAGGCTCAATGTACTGGTGGATTCTCTGACATTGGTTCCGGACGTAATCTTACTAAGGTTTTGGCTGAGTCCCTCCAGGCAAAGAGCTCGTTGATCATGATACATGACAGTTCATCTGCATTTGTTTCTCATTTTTCTTGGAATTCAGGTTTTTTCCAATTTCATTTTCTTCATCATCAATCATATGGAAAAAGAAAAGAAAAAACTTAATTCATAATGGTTTTGCACACAGGTTGGTCACACACATTCACACACCCCAACTACATTGTTGATGTGGACCTATCCCAGTGAGACCCACAAGCTTGTCTGCGGGCACCATCCGTTAAATCATTGCAACCCCTTAAAAGTATCATTTTTTATGATTCCAATACGAGGGTGAATAACATTCTGATGAGTGTAAAACCCAAGCCTATGACATTTAGTATAGTCGTGAGTATAAGGAGATTGAATTGATTATAAGAGGTCTCACATTCCAAAAAGAAAGGCATTAGCCCGGTTGCACTGATTGGAGCTATTCCAAAGGAACATTGGAAGTGGTAAGGATAGATACCAAAAAGTCCAATCTATCCATGGCTTTAACATAGTTAGAATAATGCTTTAATGATGTCATAAATCCGCATGCGGTACTAACTATTTTTTTACTTTAATTCACAACCATTAGTATCCACTAAAGTTGGTTTTTTTAATAGCAGATTGTACACTACCAACTTCCTGTGACGTCAATGCACAGCC
This sequence comes from Sextonia rubra, assembly GCA_037013555.1. NCBI lineage: Eukaryota > Viridiplantae > Streptophyta > Magnoliopsida > Laurales > Lauraceae > Sextonia > Sextonia rubra. The sequence goes on from JASUAD010000001.1 coordinate 134,456,478, forward strand.
ATTAGTATCCACTAAAGTTAATTTTTTTAATAGAAAACTAAGCTGCCAAACAGATACGCATACTGCTTATCGCATGGAACCTATCGTTGACTGATTTGCCCTAAGTATTTCTCTCTAAGGACATTCACAGCTTAAAATCTAAATTTTTATTCCTCACTGATATTTCATGAGATTTGACTATCATTAACAGATGTCAGATAAGTAATAGACATAAACTAGTTGAGATAATCAAGGTTAACTACAGACAAGCCTGATAATTTATATAGATGCCAATATAACTTGACAGGATTCCTTTCGAATAGCAAAAAGGCATACTTCATTGGACCGCACCAAACAAGGTCAGGAAGTGTGGGCTGTTGAATTAAAAGAAAGGGCCACGTCCCACGCACCATTCCAATTTCCATGTCATCAAATCCAAATCTAAGGTGAGGTTTTAAGATGAATAGAAAATCCAAAGTGGGGTGTCTGTGCGCTCTCCACAATGACCTTGACGCATGGCCATATTGCAGCCCACACGGTCTGGATAAAATAATGATGGTGTGTGACAATAGGCATGAAAATCTGACCAACTAATGGAGGACACATCTGTTTAACTAATTCTACCGACTCCAAGAGAGCAATAGGTTAAGGGCATTGTACTCGCTAACCATCATGAAATAGGCTTGAAAATTTGAAATTGTTGGTTGCTTCGTCACAAGGACACAAGTGACCCTTCCTCTTCTCAAGGATCAACGGTTACAAGTTAGGACGATGAAACTTGGTGGATATCTAAAAGGACCCCCACTTGAACTTGGGATGTGATTTCATCCCATTTTGGCCTTTTTGAGTATCGGAAAAATGAGAATGCTCATGTTAGGTCGAAGTGGAACTTGCATGGCCAGGCATTGTGGCCTGTGGTCTTTGGGAACACCAGGTGGCTGAAAAATGATTTCCATTTGAAAGAAGATGGTGAGAATTTCCCCTCTAAGATTTATTTTCTCCCTGTTTTAAAAAATGATGGAACTGTCAGTAGTTCAAGGAATCAGGAAAAGGGGTGACATTAGATAAATAGTGAAGAGAGGCATGTTTCTGGAATTAAATACACGTGAAGAGAGGCATGTTGGACTGTGGAATTACGTAGACCCGTTCGATGGTGGCGACAGCCTTTTTATAAAACCTTTGTATTTATTTCTAGATGATAAAAAAGCCATTTACTAGGCCACCTTAGAATGAAAGGATAAAGCTAAGTGACGATCATGATGTTTATATTGATTTATGGGAGTTTGGTGACAAATCGAATCGCAAGGGATACAAGTATGAGTGCTCCAACTTTGAATAAGATGAATGAAAAAAGAAATTGATCAATAATAGTGATGTTGATAGTCTTTACCACGAAAAAGAAAAAAAGAAAAAAAAAGGCATGTGACTTATAACCAATAGAGTTAAGTCATCCATCACCATCTTCTCCATTAAGGGTGTCCATCTTTGTCCTGAGATTGTGAAAAGTGAATCCTACGTAATTGATCTCTTCTAGATAGTCACAGATCTCTGCATTACTTACTTGATCTAAGTCAACGTTGTCCTGATCGCATTTGTAACTGTCATGTGATCCTAATCTTTGCTTTTACAACACCTAAAGCTATTAGATTGTCTTTACCATGGAAAAAGAAAAAAAAAAAGGCAAAATAATATTTGCGTGAAATCTTCAACGTACACTCCCCTTTTCTAGAGCTTTATGAGCTCCATTGTTGTTGGTGGCATGCTCAATTATCACTTTATTGATAAATATGAATTATTTTTACGATTGGATTGCTCCAACCATGAATCAGATGAATGGTAAAAGAAATTGACCAATAATAGTGATGGTGATTGTCTTTACTACAAAAAGGAAGAAAAAAAAACCTACGCATATTAATATATTCTCGAAATATCCAACCCTTTGCTACAGCTTATGGCCTCTATTATGGTTGGTACTTGGTGGCATGTTCGATTATCACTTTAATGATAAATAAGACTTATTTTTAATATTGGATTACCAATAAAGTAGTTCCATAGTTCTCAAACCAAAATTATATATTTTTGTAGTTAAGGCATTTCAACCGTGTCCTAGACATCCCCCGTTCCAAATGCACCTTGCTCAATACACGATGCTTGTAGGTGGTGTCATGTATCAAGAGTTTTACCCTCGATCTCACCAACTAGGATTTGGGAGTTTCTCATCATAATAATCATAATAAAAAAAAGTTACATATTTCTTTAATCGAAGTGGCATCAAAAGGTTTTGGACATGAAAGACTCTAACATGATGTGGCCAAAGATCTAAATGCCATTTTTGTAGTTGGAAGTCCCCATTGATCTACAACATTTGAAAGCCGGTGCATTGTGTTGGTTTTTAAACGGTTTCAAAAATTCGAAGGTTTTCTTTCTTGCTACTCTTTTACAAAGAGCTTTAGCTGTCTTAGTGTGTATGTGTAAAAAATCCCACATTGAAAAAATGCAAAAGTTTTGAGGGGTAAAAAAGCATTTGTTTTGTCTTTACCTTTAAGTTGTTTAATAACCTTTTAGCACATGCTTTATTTTCGCGCATGAGTCGGCCCTAGCCCGGGGTGTTGGATTTGGAAAATGTTTAACTAAGTTCATTGAACGTACATCACTTGTGAAGGCCATTATATCTTGGTAGCATCTTCTGCTGGGGTCCCTTCTCATTTGGATTTAGTCCCAAGGGATGAGATCTGTTTTGTAACCATTGCTTTTCCAACACATTAGACTATCTAAGGCACAATCCCAAGCAATCACGCTTATTAGAGACTTCTCTATCAAGAAACCTACATTCCCTAATCCTTTTAGGAGGACTTGATCCTAGATTACTACAAGCCTTTATCGTATCTTCATTACAAATCAAGTCTTAATCTAAATGAGAGTCCTAATGTATCTTAAGCTTAGCAATTTCCGTCTGCTTGATAAAACATGAGACCCATGGCATGCAAGCTATATGATTTCCTATAACATCATCATAAAATACCCATCATGTCAAATGGATTTGATCTTCCTATAGTGAAGATTTGTGAGCTACGCAATAGTTTGGGTTGTAAATGAATGCACTTGGTCATTATATAAAAATTAAATTACATAGTAGTAATTTGCATCATGGAAATTATGGAGGTTGCTTGACATGATTTTGGCTCTAACAAAAAGACAAGAAATAGTATTTATTTGACATATAAAAAGGCAACAAGAGTAAGAAACTATTAAGGATAGGACCAATAAGTTGTTACTAGTAGAAGTGAGAAAATACATTTTTTTTAGTAGAAAGGAAATTTCATTAAAACAAAAAAACAACCAAACTACAAAGAAGAAAAAAAGGGGGACAAAACGACTCAATCCCCCACCAAAAGAATAGAAGATGCTCAATCCCAATCTAAATCCTACCTAACAGAGAGACAAAACTTGGCAAGTCTATGAGCTCGGTCATTTAGGGCCCTTAGAACATACACAAAGTCTACAAAACTAAAAAAAAGTAAATAAAGTTTTAGTATCTAAAATAATAGGATGTATATACTAGTCTTTGTCTGCCTTCAAAGCATTCACAACTTGAGAATCCGACAAAACATGAAGCTTGATAAAACCATTTTTCCTTACTTTTTCCAATGCAGCTAGGATCGCCCTCACTTCAGCCTCCTTCGAAGAGACAGCTTCGCCCCCTTGACAGCTCCTGTATTTAAAATAACCTCATTTACCATTATTACAAAATCAAATGAGGTATACTCAACATTAGCCTTATTGCATAAGAGATTGTTGCTTCAAATATGGTTAGATAGATAAGAGTACTGTTGATGGTCAAGTCGTAAACTCCTTTACAGACATCATATAAAGAGTTTCTCAACTAGGCAAAATATTCTCAACTAGGCAAAATATTCTCCTAGGAGCACTTTCAAATGCAACCCAGCAAGGTTCACTCACCTTTGAATTGAATCTCAAGAAAATCAACGATAAAGAAGCCATTAAATTTATGGCTATTGAATCAAGGGCTAAGCTAATTTGGAGCGGCTAATTTTTTGGATCCCACTTGTCCACCAGGAAACCTTTTCATGTACCCTCCTCCCTTTGATAAACTTACATGAGTGGCGCCCACAACACCACCCCCCCCCCCCCCCCCCCCCCCCCCGCCGAGAGTTGGACAGCAGCTTATATGCAGTTTGGTCATACAAGAATATTGCCCAAAAGAGCCCTATCAACATTAGATAAGAACAGATACCACTTATCATTTAGTGATTGCATGTTGTATGACTAAGATTTCTTCTACACCTTAGTAGCTGGGATTTATGAGGTGATAGCCTATTATAAAGTAAATAGTACTTTTTATACTGACCAGACTCTATTGGACGAGGCTAATATGGTTGTCATCAATATGGCTTGCATCACAATTGTTCTATAAGGTTGCACTAGTAGTAGAAGTTGTTGGGGAGGCCTAATGTAGTCCAAGATAATGATGTGGTATTTTGTGAGGCCCAATTGAGATTCAAATGTCTAATTGTGGTGGGGTTTGGTTGGAAAGGTATCCTTACATGAAGATGATATTTATGAACCCAAGCTATTAACCATGTAAAGGAATAAAAGACAATTAATAACACAACAACCAATCAGATTTAAGACAATGCAGGTAAATATATAAGGTAGATGAGTGTTAAAACTTAAAACTCGACCAACCAAATGGGGTCTACTGCCCTCATGGTCATGCTCAATCTCTATATCATTGTCTCATCTACTGAACTAATGACGGCTTTTAAGGTAGATTTAAGATAACAATATAGAAGGTGCCATGTTCAATCTCTACTACACTTCTGGCCATACATTTTTATATATTTTGAAAGTCAAAATTTGACTTGACCTAACCAAAAGGGCAGGCCTTTGTTTTTTTCTTTTGTTTTTGGCATCCTAGCTATAGGTGTTTGACCTCAGTAGAGAAGAGTAGACGTCAAAAAGGTAGGTAGAGACCTCGGGCTAGGAAAACGGGATAGACCTTGGGCAAGGTAACATGGACCTTCTTAGGAGAGAAAAGTGCATGCCTAAGTTTAAACCCTTGTCAAGAAGGTAAGAACAATCACTGCTTACTAGTGAGGTAAGAGGCCGTTCTTAAACAAACAGGTTTGTTATCACATCCTAGTGAACCGTTACAAGGAGAGTCGGGTTTGAATGAGATAAATTTGAGACAACAAGGATTTGGATTTAATCCAACCCATATCAAACCCACCCTTGCCATCCCTGTGCAAAGACACATTGCATCAGGAGCAGACATCATCTACACGGCATGTAAATTCGAGGTGGCCCCCACGTTTAGGAAGTTTTAGAAGCACAGTACATATAAGCACCATGCTCAAGTGAAAAGTATCCAAAACAAGCTATGTTGTTTTTAGAAAGCTTGATCTTTTTCCCAAATGGTGCCCACTATTGATCAATCTAATCACGAAAATCCTCTTAGAAGGCAAAACACCTTGTGATTTGGAATCCAACCAATTTTGGTGTGATTCTACTACTATAAGTACATCTTTGGATTAGGGATGGTAATGGGTTGGGTATAAACGGTACCAACCCCAACCTGCTCCTATTAGGGCCTGGGTTTGGCAGTGGTTTTCTTGGTGTAGGGCTGGTTTGGATTTTGTTGCTATAGGCCGTTCCACCCCAAATATATAGTATTGATATACTTGTTACTAAATTAAAAGACAAAACTCATGTGATGTAAGTGGTTTTGGGCTTAACATAAGATATGTGGGAAGAAAATGTGGCATGTTTAATCTCTACTATACAAATTCTCATGCATTTTTACATATTTTAAAAGTTAGAAGTTTTATATTTGACTTGACAAGGTCAAAGGGGTGTGAATTTAGTATCACATATCGATGACCTATCACGGGACAGATTTGAGTTTACCCCAATGCATACCAAATCCACCCAGTTGCCACCATCCCTACTACAGATTGAATAATAACAAAGATGTACTAATAAATCACTAAATTTTGAGTCCTAAAATCACATGTTACAATGATCAAACTAGAGTGATACTTACCCAATATTTAAGAGTTAAAAGTGTTTCATGCTTGGCGAGGCCACTTGTCCTTTAGAAAAAGCCTTGATGAAGAATATAAGGTGGGAAGAGAGATGTAGGTAGGGGTGTCAAACTGGTCATGTCAGTCGTGCTAGTGGCAGGGCCTGAGGGCCCAACATGGTCTGTGCAGTGTCTTGCACAGGCCATGCTAACCCGCATGTCAATTTTTTATTTTCATAGTTGTTAAAATTAAAAACAAACTTGAAATATGGGCTCTTTTCGAAATGTCAAATTTAAAAAATATGCCATCCATTTCTCGTGGACAGTTCAAAATGTGGATTCCACGCCAACATGACACATGATGTATGATGTGTTGATCAGGACGGGCTTGACCCACCTGTAGCAGGATTGACCCAAGAGCCAGATGGGCTCTTTCAGTTCTGCCCTCTCTTTACTTTACGATCCGAACCCAAACTTGAAAAGGTTCAAAAGAAAGGTTGTCATGGGCTAGGTCAGGCCCAGAAATATCAGCTTGGGGATTTGAGACTCGATGGGTCAGGTAGAGTCCAAGATCTATAATATATAGGCCTATCATTTTAGTACATGAGCACTATAAAATAATCGACCAGACTCTCTCACTATAAAATAGTAGTAGGAATAGTAATATTGATATAATATAATCTATCTTATTCTTGGGTTATAAAGTACACATATGGAGGAGACCTGGAACTTTCTCCAGCTACTGCAGTTTTGGATTGCAGGATTGTGAAATGGACCTAATGGACCTGACTTAGTTTGACAGATTTTTTGTGTGGAAAATTTTTTCAAAAAAAACATGCGAGGCATGGGATTTGTTCATAATAGCAATGCCGGGCTAGGGTCGTGCTGACCTGTTTGGATCTTCACACTTCTTTCTTTCTAGTAACTTTTGCTTAAAGGGAGGAGCTACGTGAATTCAAAAAAGAGCTACTCACCCTTTGTTTCAAAAAATATATATAAAATTACCTAAATACCCCCCTCTCCCTCTTCCTCTCCTTCTCCTTCTCCTTCTCCTCTCTATTTGTCTCTCCCCTTTCCCACCTCTCCCTCCGGGCGACGTTTGCCGAAGGGAGACAGTCTCCTCTCTCTCCCTCCCTCTTCCTTCCTCTTCTCCTCACCTCAAAAAAAAAAAAAAAAAAAAAAAAAAACCCATAGAAACCCTGTAGTAATAGTATACCTTACATGAGGTTATCTTCATTTTATTGTAAGTGTCCCCATCGCAAATTTAGTGTAAAGCCTGCTTTCTTTAGTAAATTGGAATGGTTTGTTTCCTTGTTGTGTGAATTCTTAAATCTTACATTACCATCACTCAACATAGGCAAGAGTTTCACAACACGATTTAGACTTCATAGCAAAATGGAGGATGAATTTCTCACAAACTCTTCCTTAATTTGTGTATTTTGATCGGATAACAAAATTTTATTAAAGTTTTGGCCACCATCAAGAAGAAATCCTAGTCCACCCTTGACTCCAACATACCCCCATAGCACTAACAGTAACAAAAATCATTGTTATTGAAAACTTAAAATAAAAAAAATAAAAAACTCCCTAAATCAATCAAAATAAATCAAATATGATGAAATGACCTAAAAAAATTTTTGGAATCTACTGAAGTGCCCACGTCATCATCGGCCAATGTTTTGCCTTATAAAAGAGAACCAAACATCGACCAGATAGATGCCTCTAACCAAAAATATAAAATAAAATATTTCCTCTTCAGTCCTCCCTCCCCAGCAGCCATGCTGACACTGTCACTACTACCATCCCAGCGTACGTTAGCCCTCTGCCGCTCCGTCCTGGGCTCTGCGCTCCGGACCTCGCTAGCCTGCGCCGCCGTAGCATGCGCCAAGCTGTACGGCCCGGCCCCTCTCCGCCGCCAGATGGACTACCCGGCGCTGTCCTATTGCATGGCCATCATCCTCGTTAGCGACAGCACCCTGGGCGAGGTGGTGCGCGGGGCGGCGGAAGTGGCCTACGGTACGGTGCAGGGGGTGGCTCCTGCTATCGTGAGCCTGTGGGTGATCGGGCCGGCCCGGTTCTCGGTCACAATGACGACGCTGGCGGTGGCGGTGAGCGCGCTGGTGTTGGCGCTGCCCGAGTCGACCCCGGTGCTGTCGAAGCAAGTCGCCATGGCTCAGGTGGTTGTGGTGTACGTGTTTGCATGCATGCGAGGGGTGCACACGGATGCCGTCATGGACCCGGTGCGGGTGGCGGTGAGCGCTGGGGTGGGGGCCGCGGCTTCTGTTGTGGCGCTGCTGCTTCCGTTTCCTAGGATTGGATACTACGAGGTAGGTGACAAACAAAACAGCAGTGTTTGCATTGCTGAGTCTGCAGCTACTCACTCACTCACTCCTTGTGTTGCATGTATCTGTTTTTGTATCCAAATAACAGTATTTCAAAAATGGTGGGGGCACCTGCAGATGATCTGGCCATGGGCCATGGCTGCTGCATCTTATTTGATTGAGATGTGGGTCATCTGATTATTTAACCTCTGCTTGAAGTCAATATTACATTCCACTAACCAACAAGAGATTCTGCATGGATTTAGGGTTCTTTTTTTCAAGTGGTAAAAGTAATTTAAATCAGAAAAAAGTTTTAATTTTATCATTTTTTTGTTTGCAAATATAAATCGAACAGTGAAATTTTACTATAAAAATTTTTAATTTTGTTTTATAAAACACCAAAAAAAAATTTACCTCATAAAATATAAATGGTTAGTTCACCACTCACTGATTTCTCATATCACTGTATCTTACTTTACCTCATGAGAAAAAAATCATAGTTAATTTATTAAAAAGTATAATTGACATAGTTAATTTATTAGAAAGTATAATTGATAGGTAACTTCACATTTCCCCAAAACTTTATATTTCTCATTTATTTATATTTAATTTATTTAAAATTTTTAGCTTACCATATTTGGTTGGTCAAACAAAACGATAAAGTGAAGTTTTAGCCACCACAAAAGTTTGCTTTACTTTAATAGATCTCCAAAAACTTCACCTTGTAAAAAATAAGTATAGTGGTTATTTTACTACTAATTGTCTTCGCATATTTTTCTTATTATTTTACCTCTGGAAAGCAAATGCATATTTACTTTACAACAAAGTATACTCCACCTTACCTACCATTACAATACCCACTATTTTCCATGTACTTTATCTTACTTTATACGTAAGTAAAAATAGCCTTGAGAGAATTCACTGGGTTGTCTCAATCTCTCAAAATTAGTGTCCTCCTTTGCGAACTTGCAAATTTTCAGCTTAAGCTTGATCCTCTGTCATGTTGCACACATGTAAAAATGCATAATTGGAATTTAAAAGGTTAAAGATAGGAGTCCAATCACTAGCTGTTTTCCTTTGTAAACAATCCTATTAACCTGAATAAGATTTGATCAAGCTCTAACAGATTCAATTCAATTCAGATTATGGACTTGTTCCCCTACTCAAATTTGAGACCTGAACCAAAAGCTAGCTGGACTCTCTAAAGTAATATATTTAACATATATATATGGATATGAATATGCGGTCATAATCATAGGCCAACTCGCTGTTTGGTCTGTCACCTACCTTGCCATTGGGTTGGCCAACGATGACGCCTGTGTGTACATGTATATATATGGGCTGACGTAGTAATACAAATTAGCTATTAGGCCTTTCATTTAGCAAGATCGAGGCCACAAACCTGAAATGCAAGCCAGATTTTGTATACAAATATCTATATCCTTATGAAGTGACAGGATAGCTAGGCTACGCCTTTATGGACTTATCGTATTAGGCTTATATAAAACTAGTGGGACAGAATATGAGGAAGGGTTCTAAACCACTGGCCTGAATCATGTCTAGATCTAATGAGGGACATGCTGGCCTAGTCCATTTCCATCCTCAATGAACTTAAATTGATGGTCCCAATTATCAATGATGTAAAATTTTGAAAATATACCCAACACATGTTCAAAGTTTCCATTCTCGCTTTATCTTGACAAGTCAAGTCCTGTGGACTGTTCACAAAGATATTCCCATCCTTTTTAGAAGTGAAAGGCGCATACCTAAGTATAAGATTTTCGGGTTGAAACCTTCACCTAGCCATGAAAAAGAGTATAAAATTCTATAGAGTCCTCATATCCCCAAAAAAGTATAAAATTCTATTAAGTCCCAAGATTTTTTTTTACATATTTTTCCTCTGAGTATATATATAAATATATTTTTACCTAGAGCCCCACGGAAAAAAAAATTTTTGGGTCCTTAGCATGGTAACACTAATTTGCCAAAAAGGTTAAAGGGGTTTCAGAAATAGAACAATGCCCAAATTCTGAGTCGGCAGCCATGACATATCAAGAAAGGAGAGCTACATTTCACACTGGAGTCCGGATCTTCTAAGTGATTCTCCGATGATGGTGGTGGGTGGACCACCCACGGTCTGCCTTTGGGCAAACACACGTATATTCTCAATTCTTCAGGCTGACGCATATTAATTCGATACGATGTCATTGGGGCTGTAAACATGTAAGATCCAGTGGTCACTTCATGCATGGGACCAGTAGTTTACGTGCATCACATGTTGTGATAGTTATTACTCGTGATGTGAGCTGTCCTTTTTTCACTAAGCTGCTTCATGTGTACACAACTAGGTATAGAAAATTGTGTTCTCTTGCATACTGCGCATCTGCGTGCGGTACACCTGGACCACTGTCACACTGTCACCCTCATTTAAAGGTAAGTCCCACCTTTGGCTCTGAATGCGTTGTGCGCAGGTGTGCATGGCGTAGCGTAAGTGAACGTTTTTTTATCACGATAAGACTAGGATATTATTATTATTAGCTAAGACGGCGTTGACATTCTTTCATCTTGTTCAATCAGAAAGTGCAATTTACCGTAGATTTTTCTAATTGAATCCACGTCAACTAGGGTTACCAATAAGAAATACGAGGTTATGTTGATGGAATCATGGGATAGTGCAGGAAAATAATGTACACTTCCTGTGTTTTATAATATCACTCCAAAACACATTTTATAATAATAATAATAATAATAATAATAATAATAATAAGAAAAGCTAATTACAAATGTGATACTGATATTACTGTGATGATATCACCATATTTTTTTTCTAAATCTCCACATTTTAGGAGATTATAAATCTCTGTTGTTTCAAATAAATTTCACTTGTTTTAGTTCTTTTTGCTTTTTTCTCCATAGTATTTTTCTGATAATATCTAAGAAAATTCAAGGCTCTGATAGTACCTACGGATGGCAGCTGGTCAGATTAAATATGTGGCCTGCCCTACCCTGCTCATACTTGGAGCCGGATCTGCTAAAGCAGCCCCGAATTTATAGATTAGACTTGAAAGGGCTCAAAACAGGTTTTGATTGATCTGCCTCAGCTGCCCTATTTATAACTACTTCTATATTTGTTAATAAGTTTTAAATTTATATTACATATATCTAATCTAGAATTCTGAGCAGAGGATATTTGAGAGGGTTGGAGCCTTGGAATGGTCAATGGATTATAGGTTCAAATTTTCAACATATAAGAGAAAAATTAAATGAACTTTTGTTAATAACATTTAAAAAAAATGAATCTACATGAAACCGGACACAACTTATTAATCATATTGGAACAGGCTTGTTATCATAAATCATAAACCCATTAACTTTTATTAATAACATTTTAAAAAATAAATCTGCATAAAACCTGACACAACTTATTAATCATATTGGGATAGGCTTGGTATCATAAATCATAAACCCATTAACGCTTGAAAAGGATAAAATGTACCAAGTGTGCGCAGTGGATCTTGCCATTCCAACATAGATGGATGGCATCATAGGAGCACATTTCTTTTCTTTCATCATCATCGTGAAGAACACAATAACAACCAGCACAAGAAATACAAAAGCACCGAGTGAATCTAGTTCCTTAAAGGCAGCACTGAGAGAATCCTCTACTGAGATTTCAAAACAATTTTGACCGCAAGGTGTTCTTAAATTCTAGTTTTTCCTGCAGAGCAGTTTATTTAAGATAGGACGGTAAAAAAAATTACCCGTTATTATTCTTATTTTGTGTGATATCCTACAATTATACAAATGAGTAGGATCAAAATCCTAAATTCAAATCCAATCTGCAAAGAATAAGCTCTGAGTTAAACTTCAGTGCAACGGAAAAATAGCCCCCCGATTCTTATTGTCCACATATGAAAGAAGTGGCTGACGTTGACCACAATTTTTTCACTTGAATTCGGCCAATAGATGAAACACAGAGTAGTTTGGATTTAAAAGATAAGACCCATGAATGATATGTAGGGTCATTCAGAGACAATTCTCTGAGTGCTGCCATCAGAGTGTTGATTCTTTGATTGCTTTCATCATCATCATTACTGCAGTTAGTGCCACATTAATATGTGATTTTTGGTTGAAGGTAAAGGAGAACAGGAAACGATTTGCTGAAATTGTCTCAGAGAGACTAAAGCTCTATGTAAATGCTTTTTGTGCTGAAAACATTACTACTGCAATGGCATTAGTTTCTCAAGCCAAGTCCTTGGAAAACGCCGGAAAGAAGCTTCTCAGATTTATAAAGCTCAAGCAAGTAAGCTATTCTCCCTGCTCACTCTGACCAACAATGGCAAAAGCTTGCTAATGTTATACATGGGGCTCTTTGGCTCTTTCTAAAGTCCATTCCATAAGGGACTCATCCAAACCATCCAACAGATGGGGCACAATGTCTAATTCACCTGGTATAAAATAAATGAGGAGCCCACTTATACAAAAAAAAAAAAAAAAAAATTGCTGAATAGACATACATGCATGAGTCTTGCTGACCGCCTGATTTGTGCATGTGGGGCCAACATCTGAAAACATAGCCTAGTTTTGGCAGATGATCCGTGTACTGGGGTTCAATTAGTCAAGTTCACTTGGCATCATTTGGTGACGAGTACTGAATGCACAAAATAATATAGAAAGAAGAGAATGTGCAGGATGAGGTTTTGATTTTGAATTAATAGGGCTGGTCTTTTGAGCTGGGGATTCTTCAGGTCAAGATCAGGCCATTTGATGCCCAAGGTTGGACCACTGCACACAAGTACAAGTTAAATTTCTTTGTTCCCTTATGCTGAAGTGACATTTCTTGAACAGGATAGCATACCATGGGAGAGGCCTAGTAAGATATTCGTGGCGGCCAATTTGAGATCTTCAGAGAGATTAAGCAACATGGAGACACCCTTGAAAGGGATGGAAATGGCTCTATTTTCTTTCCCTTCTTTCCCTGCTAAGATTGCCAATGGAGAGCTTAACGACCTTTTAAGCAGCATTACAGAAGACATAAGATTAACTTTAACACAAATGGGGTGCCAAGCACATAGCAGTTGCTCCAACACACACAAAACAGAGGAAAAAGTGCCGCACAAATCCCTTCATGTAGCATTTCCAACCCAACAAGATATACCTTCCCTCTTCTTCCTGTTCTGCCTTAAACTTCTCCATAATCAATCTATAACCACTGAACCAACCTGTGCCAATCCAGAAAACAATGCAGTCTCCATCAAAGAAAGTGCAAATTTGGACAACCAAAAGCCAGGACCCATGAAAAAGATTTCAGCTGGTTGGTCAATGGGAATAAATCGTGAAAGATTAATAGTAGCATTCAAGTGCTCGCTTGCATTAGGTCTTTCTGTACTTTTTGGATTGTTGTTTAGCAAAGAGAATGGCTATTGGGCAGGAGTTACACTTGCCCTAAGCATGGCACTATGGAGAGAGCCGACTTTCAAGGCTGCTAACATAAAGGTCCAAGGGACAGGCCTTGGATCTGTTTATGGAGTCCTGGGTTGCTTAATCTCTCAAAACTTCATGGAACTTCGGTTTTTAGTCCTCATCCCATGGATTGTTTTCACCAGTTTTCTGAGGCATAGCAGAATGTCTGGCCCGGCAGGCGGAGTGTCTGCAACTGTAGCTGCGGTACTGCTCTTAGGTAGGAAGGATTATGGTATACCACGTGAATTCGCCATTACTAGAATGACAGAAACCTTCATTGGGTTATTCTGTTCAATCTTTGTTGAGCTCCTCCTGCAACCTACAAGAGCTTCTTCTCTGGCAAGAATTCAACTCTCGGAAAGCCTCGGAGCACTTCACGAATGCATCAAGTCAATGTCTGTTGATGTCTATGTTAACAAGTCAACTACATGCTTAGTAGATTTGAAAAACAAGGAGAAGAAGTTGAGGAACCATATCCATGAGTTGGCTAAGTACATTGAAGAAGCTGATGTTGAGCCCAACTTCTGGTTTAAGCCTCTCCCTACTGCCTCTTGTAGAAGGATCTTAGCGTCTCTGTCTAAGATGGTGGAGCTCTTGCTTTTTGCGGTTCATGGCATGGAATTTCTTGGGCATGAGTCTCACGATCTTGGGGTTGTTTGGAATGACCTCCAAGAACGTTTAAATGGAGATCTAGAGCTTTTCAAGGAGACCTGTTCTTCAATAAAGTGCTTGGAGGAGATCACCAGGGTCAAGTCACTAGCAAGACTGGAAATGGAGTTTCAAAGGAAAAACAAGAACAGTACTAATGAGCTCGAGTTGGGAAGATCATCATATCCAAACAAGTTTAGGGCTTTGAGTGCTGATGAAGAGATTGATAAGATTGTAGGTTCTTTTCTTCAACATGTGAAGGAAGACATTAGTAAAACTCACTTAGGGGAAGGTAAGGAGAGGAAGAGCAATGTGGTTCTCTCCTTGAGTGCAATAGGGTTCTGCATGGAGGGTTTGATGAAAGAAATAGGGGAAATAGAGAAGGGTGTTAAAGAGCTTCTTCAATGGGAGAATCCTTTAAGCTGCATAAACTTGCATGAAATTTCATGCAAGATAGATGATCTGTCCACGTTACTTGTATGAGAGCTTGTTGTACCTAACCACAAATCGATCAATTTTAAGCAGTGTATGGATACCGATTTGAGAAGAAAGAACTATATATAAAGATGTGAACAGGAAATGCAGATGAAAAATCAATGAACTTCATCAGTAAAAGCTCCTCATAAGTTGCAGGATGGGGCACAAATGGATAGTTGATCCAAACCTTCGATGTTATTTGCAAATTGCAATAACATGATATAACATATTTCTTCCTCATTGTATTTTAAGCTTTTTGTTGTTTTAAGTAGCCCTCATGTTGTAGTAAAATCAAAATAATTTTACCATTCCAGCTGATAGGCTCAGCTCATAAGGGACATTGAAGTCCTCCAAGACGAGGCAAGGTAGATAGGTCCAAGGGCTGGTGGAAGGGGAAGATATCATAGAGCCTTAATAAAAATCTAGCATAACTGCCCATACTAAGCACGGGGAAAAAAACTGGTGCAGAAATAGGCATAAATCATAATGAGAGAGAAAGCACTTCTTCATCAGGTTCAGTGAAATTTACATTAATTACATAAATGCACTTCATCATCAGCTTCAGTAGTTGTATTTCTAAAAGATGTATAGAAATGAGATACAGAAAACACAGTAATTGGTTGAATTTTGAAGAGTTCAACTACTATACAAAACTGTGAGTAACAGAATATCTACCATATGTTAGGCAAGGATACTATAGGCATTGACCTACCAGCAAGTCCTGATGTAGCATGAAACCAGATATTGAATGTTATGAATGGAGTGGACTCATAAATGATAACCTTACAATCGACCGAGGGCACATTGGTACCTCAAGGTTGGGTGAAATTTAGGAATAGAGTTTTGGTATTTAATGCTGGTTGACTTATGGCCCTTCCTTTCAGAACTAGCAAGAAGGTCCACAGTTCTAACCCAAGAAACCACATCTGTTCGGTTTGCTGTTGGAGCGTGTCAGTAAACCAAGAGAAAGATGTTGAGACAGTGGTAGATGCTCGCTATTGCAACATTGAGGTTTTGGGTTCTAAGGCCTTCAAAGCCTTCCTAATCATAAAAGAAACATCAGCATTAAGTTATGAACACAAGTGTGCTGCACCTGCTTCATGGTAAGCCAACAAGCATCCCTTCAGCTTATCCCAATGGGCTTTGACATTTACATGCCATGAAAGTACAAAGCAGTGCTCGCCGGTCTCTAATTCTCCATTGAACCACAACTTGCTTAGCATGCAACTGTCATTTACGTCGAGTTTATGTATTGTATTCCGGTTTAGCCAAATGGGTCCGCTGGGTTAACCAGTGATTGGTTTAAGGTCAAGAGTATTTTAGTAATTGTACCAAGGCTTTTTTGGCAGCCAAGAAAGCAAAGATTATATATGTGTATAGTCTATAATACTATATCTTACAGTTGAAGAAAGGTGAGAGTTCTCTTGCTCGTGGTGTTTCCACACCACGTAAAAGAAACGATGTGATCGAGAGAGTGAAAGTCTCTGTATGCTTTACTTGTCATAGTGAAAATGATCATTTCTGTACCGTGGATGTAGCCCTGTTTGGGTGAACCACGTAAATCTCTATCTCTCTTTCTGTGTAGTTGGTTCTTTGTTGATCTTGGGATTCATGTATGTGCACAACGGGTGATGTCAAAATCACAACAATTTACACCACTAAATAAAGAAGAAGAAAGAGAGAAATTTTGCATGAGCAAAAACATCATCTAAATGGCCCAAATGAGTGCACATGAACTGGATCAGCAATGATTTAAATGGCCCTAGTGGGTGCTCATGGACTGGATTAGCCCAAGCTAAAATGAGCTAACAAACCACATATTGTAAATCAAATGGGCCAGCAAACTATATGTTGTAAATCAAATGGGCCAGAAAGCTATATGTGTGTGATCGCGCTTAAAAATGTAGGCGTGGAAATGAATTACGGAATCAAGGTCCGACATTCACGCACTTTAAGCGTTAAGAAGAATGGGAAATAATTACTGTTCATCATTAACTTTCCTTTTGTTTACATGGGTTCAGGTGCCCTGACCGCGGGGATGCAGGTTGTTTACATACATTTTGAAAGTTTACAACCCCTCCCTCAAGTCTTAGATGTGATCTCAATTTGGAAAATACAAGAAAATATACATAAGGTGAAAGAATAAATGCAAAAAAGAGGAAAAAATGGGGGGTGACCGTGACCCGCGGTCACTGCCCCATTCCAGTGATCGTGACTCACCCGCGGTCACTGGGGCCTTCCAGTGACCGTGACTCACCCGCGGTCACTGGGGCCTTCCAGTGACCGTGACTCACCCACGGTCACTGGAACCTGCCAGTGACCGGGGGTCACGGTCACTGACAGACAATGGCCTTGTGCCTCCGTTTTTTTGTGCTGTTCGCGCTGGTTCTTTCTTGGAACTTCTTTCAAGTGTTGGAACTCCATTCTCATGACTTTGGAGTGGTGGACAACCATCAAGAAGATCATATTTAACCATGGAATCAATTGAAACCGCTGTAACTCATCATTCGTGCTTACGGACTGCATTTTTGTTTCAAGTCCGAAATGGGCAAATTTGAAGCCGGAGTTGTGTCATTTGAACCTATCATTTTCAAGGAACAAAATGAGGCCTAGAGAGGCTTCTTTCACAACTCTTGTAATGGCTAAGAAGCCCTACGAATAAGAGAAACAGAGGTGACAATGTCATCCTCTCAAAAATTGGCGTCGGACGAACATGGTATGGACTTTGGCCATTCTACTTCCTTCTCTCCTTCTGAATTTTCTTGCTCACCTTCAAAACTAAAAAAAAAGAAGGTGGGAATGGTCGTGGAAGTGCTGCTGGAGTTTGCTTCTTGTTGCCTTAGGTGGTGACTTTCTTCAATTTCTTCACTTTTCTTCCTTATGTGTGTGTGTTACCTTGTTTCTTCCAAAATTTCCCTTTTTATAGACTCCCAATCAGTTTTGTGCAGTTTTGGGGAGTTAATAGCAGTTGTGGGGAGTTGGATTTCGAAGAGGAGTGGAGGGAAACCACCCAAAATCGTGGGAAACATCCTTTGAAGGTCCGTGACCGCAGACTGGGCCACGGACGAGGCCCAATTTCAGGTTTTTCGCGTATGTGGCACATTTTCATCTGTTTTGGGCTCAAACGAAGTCCGATTGCCACCAAACTTGGAGGGATGCTTCTTAACACTATTCTCTACATATCATAAAAATTTCAGCCCTTTTTGACTTCAGGAAGTTGGTCAACTTTTTCATTAATTGGGCCCCGGTCACGGACAAGGCCCACTTTTGGAACATTGCATATGCGGTCTATTTTCCATTGTTTGAGGCCCGAATGATGTCCAATCATCACGAAACTTGGAGAGATGTTGCTTGAGAACATCTTAAGTGTTTCATAGAAATTTCAGCTCTGTTTGACCAACTGAACTTGGTCAACTCCTTTTGTTTGTGAGCCCCGGTCACTCCCAAGGCCCATTCTTGGAATTTTGCATATGTGGCTTGTTTCCGCCTGTTCGGGGCCCAAACGGTGTCCAATCGCCATGAAACTTGGAGGGATACTTCTTGACACTATTTTGAGTGTGTCACAGAAGTTTCAAATCTGTTTGACCACCTGAACTTGGTCAACTCCTTTTGTTTGTGGGCCCCGGTCACTCCCAAGGCCCATTCTTGGAATTTTGCATATGTGGCTTGTTTCCACCTGTTCGGGGCCCAAACGGTGTCCAATCACCACGAAACTTGGAGGGATGCTTCTTGACACTATTTTGAGTGTGCCACAGAACTTTCAGCTCCGTTTAACCACCTGAACTTGGTCAACTCCTTTTGTTTGTGGGCCCCGGTCACTCCCAAGGCCCATTCTTGGAATTTTGCATATGTCTTGTTTCCGCCTGTTCGGGGCCCAAACGGTGTCCAATCACCACGAAACTTGGAGTGATACCTATTGACACTATTTTGACTGTGTCACAGAAATTTCAGCTCTGTTTGACCACCTGAACCTGGTCAACTCCTTTTGTTTGTGGGCCCCGGTCACTCCCAAGGCCCATTCTTGGAATTTTGCATATGTGGCTTGTTTCTGCCTGTTTGGGGTCCAAACGATGTCCAATCGCCACGAAACTTGGAGGAACACTTCTTGACACTATTTTGAGTGTGTCATAGAATTTTCAGCTCTATTTGACCACCTAAACTTGGTCAACTCCTTTTGTTTGTGGGCCCCAGTCACTCTCAAGGCCCATTCTTGAACTTTTGCATATGTGGCTTGTTTCCGCCTGTTCGGGGCTCAAACGGTGTCCAATCGCCACGAAACTTGGAGGGATGCTCCTTGACACTATTTTGAGTGTGCCACAGAAGTTTCAGCTCTGTTTGACCACCTGAACTTGGTCAACTCCTTTTGTTTGTGGGCCCCGGTCACTCCCAAGGCCCATTCTTGGAATTTTGAATATGTGGCTTGTTTCCGCCTGTTCGGGCCCCAAACGGTATCCAATCGCCACGAAACTTGGAGGGATACTTCTTGACACTATTCTGAGTATGTCACAGAAGTTTCAGCTCTGTTTGACCACCTAAACTTGGTCAACTCCTTTTGTTTGTGGGCCCCGGTCACTCCCAAGGCCCATTCTTGGAATTTTGCATATGTGGCTTGTTTCCGCCTGTTCGGGGCTCAAACGGTGTCCAATCGCCACAAAACTTGGAGGGATGCTTCTTGACACTATTTTGAGTGTGTCACAGAAGTTTCAGCTCTGTTTGACTACCTGAACTTGGTCAACTCCTTTTGTTTGTGAGCCCCGGTCACTCCCAAGGCCCATTCTTGGAATTTTGCATATGTGGCTTGTTTCTGCCTGTTTGGGGTCCAAACGATGTCCAATCGCCACGAAACTTGGAGGAACACTTCTTGACACTATTTTGAGTGTGTCATAGAATTTTCAGCTCTATTTGACCACCTAAACTTGGTCAACTCCTTTTGTTTGTGGGCCCCAGTCACTCTCAAGGCCCATTCTTGAACTTTTGCATATGTGGCTTGTTTCCGCCTGTTCGGGGTCCAAACGACGTCCAATCGCCACGAAACTTAGAGGAACACTTCTTGACACTATTTTGAGTGTGTCACAGAAGTTTTAGATCTGTTTGACCACCTGAACATGGTCAACTCCTTTTTTTTGTGGGCCCCGGTCACTCCCAAGGCCCATTCTTGGACTTTTGCATATGTGGCTTGTTTCCGCCCGTTTGGGGTCCAAACGACGTCCAATTGCCACGAAACTTGGAGGAACACTTCTTGACACTATTTTGAGTGTGTCACAGAAGTTTCAGCTTTGTTTGACCATCTGAAATTGGTCAACTCTCCGGTTGACTTTTTTATGACAGTGGGCCCTTGTTTCAGCTGTTTGAAGCCCAAATGACCCCGGTTTGATTTGAAACTTGGAGGGACTGACATCAAGAACATCTTGGAGTATTCATCCAAATTTCATTTAGTTTGGATTTGAGGAAGTAGGATTTCGAATAGTAACCTATTCATTGCATGCGTTAGGTCACTATTCACTCTACATTGAGATAGTTAGCCTGTTTGTCCGAACAGCCTCCCCTTGACTTCAAACTTTGGGAGAATAACTTGGGGCATTCTTTGAGCATTTGTTCCAAATTTTATCTGCTTTGGCCTTCTGGAAGAAAGATCTTAGCTGGTGACCCCCAAATTCGGGATTACTGTCCTTTAAGCTGACATGTAATGAAATTTAGACCAAACGGAGTGTTTTCGACTTGAAAATTTGCAAAGTATCTTCTGAGCATGACTGAAATTTCGTGCCCAAATTTCATCAATTTTGGACATCAGGAAGCAGGACTTTGGTCAGTGACCCCCTGGCTTGGGGGGGGAACTGACTTCAGGCTGACATGCTTGTGGCTTTTGAGTTTGATGATGTCTGTTCGACCCGAAATTTGAACTTCCTCTGAGAGTTCCAGCTACCTTGATCTTCATGGAATGCCGGTTCTCACAGTGATTCCTCAGGATCTTTAAATAACCTCTGTAGCTTGAATTAAGCTGAGATGAGGTGTCTTCGCTGCAATATTTGTAATTTTTTTATAGGTCAACAAGTGCCCCCTCGAGGTGCAATGATTATAGTATAATAATCATTGTGCCTCGAAATAGCCAATCTGTGGGAATGATGGATGGCTTGATGAAAAGACAGTTAGTCAAGGTAGGTTGTAGGCCTAAACTTGGGATTTAAAAATTTTGATAAAAACCGTGAAGGGTTTGATGACGGAATTCTGAAAAGACATAAGAAATCTGAATTTCTTTGCCCTATTTTCACGGATATCAAAAGTAGCATCTCCGTGGGGACTGTGGGGAACACCCACAAAGGAATCCCTTAGGTATTTAGAAAATTCAGAAGTTTATGAATTTTGTTTGGATTTTGGAAATGAATTTGATTTTCTTTTGACCTATTTTTCACACATATCTAGAGTGGCGTCTCTGTGGGGATGTGGGGAACACCCACAAAAAGAATCCCTGAGGTTTTAAGAAATTCAAAAGTTTTAGAGAAAATGGATTTGGGTTTGGATCTTCATGGATTTTTTGGTTCATTTTCAAAGATCAAAGTTTAGGTTTTGACTTAGCTTGACATGATTTAAAATGAGATGCAATTTTGACAAATGAGATGTAATTTTGAAAGAGATTAGCCTTTATGGGTTTTGATGAAAAACAATTTGAGACATTGGTTTGAAATCAAATTTTGACCCAAAGTTGATTTGGAAAGAAACTCCGCATCTCTTTTTTTTTGTATAATTTCCCTCGAAATACCCTAAAAATAGGATTATTTCTTTGGTAAATTACTCCAAGTGGACCCATCATGAGAATTTCAAACAAAAGATGATCATGTTATGGATTCCATTGCTTAAAATTAAGAGACCGTAGATGAAGAAGGACGAATCCATCGAGACTTGATCAAGGTTTTAGACTCCATTGATTTTTACCAAATTGTATTTGTGGGAAGAAAGGTGACACGTCAATGACTTGATCTTGAAGGGATTAGGTAGTGAGCTTCACTAGTTCAAGTTTGCAATGACCGTGGGAAATGAAAAGCGGTTAACAGTAATCATGGGAGGAATGACCGATAGTAATTGAGGGGGAATTCCCAATTCTGGACCATTAATTGATTTTGGGCCTCTCTGTTCTATGTGCTGGCATCAAATAGTAGGCTCCACTTAGGAATAGCAGTGACCGTGGGTAAGGAAGCCAAACATAATTTTTTTTTTTTTCAACAAACCAACAAAGAGAAAGGGAGACCGAGAGTTTTTTTTTTTTTTTTTTTTTTTTTTTTTTTTTTTTGCTCAAACCAACAAAGAGAAAGGGAGACCGAGAGTTTTTTTTTTTTTTTTTTTTTACAGCCATATCCGGTTGAGAAGAACCCTTGTGTCTTAAACTCTATTAGAACTTCTTCGTAATCACGGTCAATCCTGACTGTCCAATACTTGTTGCTGTTGTCACAGTGAACATCCACCTGTGTTTGAGTAGTAACATGCACACCACTGAACGCGCATCTAACTTTCTGTGATCAGAGCCTCTGTGGGAATTATAGAATGCCATTTTCGTGCTTGAACACGAACCTGTTGCTCCCTGAAAAGGTCTTAAGATGCTTGAACATCTGTTTGGACCGGGAGCCTCGGTTCTGAGACTTAAGTGTGCCTTTGATGCCAATTCTTGGTCTCAGAACTGAGTATTGCCTTCTGCTTTTGGTCTTATACTAAGGGGAGATGCTGCCATTTTTTTTTTTTTTGAGAAGTTCCATATCATTGTTACTGATATCCATCTTTTCTTTCTTTTGATTTGTTTTGCAGATAGAAGAGTAAAGCACCTACAACTGCAACTGCTGGGGCACCTAAAAGTTGTGCCAAGGGTAAGACCACAAGAGGGCCTGATTCGAAAGACCCAAATGAAGCATCTGATGTCAATTTGTGGCTCCAGAGAGCTAAGGCTTTGTCATCAAGAAACTGGTATTCGTATTGGTGTAAGCTGGACGAGATTGACATTAGTACTGCTATCCCAACTTATGCAAGTTACAAAGGGCGCATCCTCATGGCAGAAGTACTGAATGCTAAGGGGAAACTGGAGAAGTTCCTGGACTGAGATTCTCTACTGCACCTTCCATTTGATGGTTTTGCTTTTTCTGATTAGCCCTGGAGGCCATGTGTACATTGACTTCACTGCTTGTATTCGAACTTTAAAATGGATATCAATGGAAAATGTTTTTCTTTCTATTTTTGTCATTGGTATGGGTGTTTGGGTTGATTTTTTGTGGAGGTTTGATATGGTTTATGTGGATGGTTTGTTTGGTTTGGTTTTCTCAGACTTGTATGAGGGTGTGATTTGCAATCTTTTGGATCCACAAATCGAAAATAAGGGAGTCATATAAGTGGACGTTATCCAGTGCCCATGTGTGAGGCTTTCTCCAGGGTCCATGACTTAATCCTTTTGGTGTCGAAAGGGGTCAAACAAAGTGGATGTTATCCGGTGCCCATGTGTGAGGCTTTCCCCGGGATCCTTGACTTATTCCTTAGGATAAAGATTTGGTTTTGGTTTTTGTTTAGATTTTGGTTATACAGGGTCTACAAAAAGACTTGTTCTATATAACCGAAGGCAGTCATATAGGGTCTGCAAAAAGACTTGTTCTATACAACTAAGGATTAGCTATATGGGGTCTGCAAAAAGACTTATTCCACATAGCTGAGTTTTGCTATATAGAGTCTGCAAAAAGACTTAATCTATATAGCAGGATGTTACAAGGGGTCTTATAAGGACATTATCCGAGTAATAAAGGTTTGACTAGAGGGGTCGAAAGACTTGATCATCGCAGTCATTTTATACAAATCTGAGGGATTTTAGTTACGAGTCATAGGTTGTAAGGCTCGAAACCAAAGGATTGCAATTTTGGTTGGGAGTGAGAATGTACACTGTACATGGTTTGGGTACATTGTACATGGTTTGGGTGTACCAATGACATTCAAGTAGATTTTTGAAAAGTTTTCCATTGATAAACATCATGCATCTGTCTCCTTCGAGTTTGAGGAGTGCACGTGCACCATTAGAGTAAACCCTGTTGACAATAAAAGGTCTTTCCCATTTGACTTTAAATTTGCCTTTTGACATGTGTGTGGAGAACATCTGCCTTTTGACTGCAAGGACTAAGTCTCTTTTCTTGTAAGCTCTGTATTTTTGACCTTCTTATCAAAAGATCCAGTCATATGAGCGTGATAGAGCTCGATGCTTTATCAAGTGGCAAGCCTTTTCTCATCAAGGCTCTTTAGCTCTTGGAGTTTGAGCTTGGTATTCTCTTTTTTTTTTTTTTCAGTGTATTTTTTTCATCATAGCTACCCGAAGAGAAGGGAGTTGAATTTATAAGGGTATCACAGTTTCACAACCATAAACCAACGAATATGGTGTTGACTTGGTCGGACTACGAACAGTAGTTCTGTATGCCCACAATGCTTCTGGAAGTTTGGTACTCCAACCTTTTGTTGCCAGAGACCAAATAGTCTTGTTGAAATCTGCAACAAGTCCATTAGCTGCAGTGTTCTATGTTATGGAGGGACAACATTGGATTCTTTACAGCAGTTCATATTGAGAGAAAATAATAGATCATTTGGATAGACGATCACCCAGTGCTCCAGCTTTTGTCACAAATGCCTTCAGTGGATTGGTGTTGGAAACCAAATACATTTCATTGGAAATAATATAGTGGTGTAATTTCCTCGTTTTTCTTTTGAGTTGGCAATGCCCCCAGAGAGTGATCAAGAGCTCGAATGTAGAGGATGAGAGGTTTGCCTGGAGTTGAGGCTGCAAATATAGGCAAGTTTGCCCTGCAATCCCTTGAGTTATTTAAGAGTTCTCAGAGAAAGCATCTTCAATATAGCTTTGACTTTGACTGATCTCTTTGAGAGTTAGTTCTGCATCGGTGGCAACTTCAACCAATCGAGCTAAAGACTTAGTTTTATGACTAAGTATGATAGCCTTGATTTCTGGTCGCAAATTGGTTTTACACATTTCGATCGTTGCCCTTTGAGATGGTTGTTCCAAGCATTTATAGGATAATGCTCTCCATCTATTGATAAAGGCCTGTGCAGTTTCGTTGTCTCCCTGCCTTGTGTTGCTGAGCATAGCAAAGTTGATTGTTTGATCCTCCTCCTGAAAATGGAGTAAGAACTTCTCTTCTATGATCGGCCATGTCATGAATGAGAGTTCTGGTAACTGCTTGTACCAATCGAAGGCGACTCCTTTCAATGTGCCGACGAATAGTCTTATTTTTAGTGCATCTAACTCTGGCAGGCTTCCTAGGAGTGATTTGAAATGCACAATATGCTGATATGCCGACCCTTTCCCAAGGTATAGTTGGAAAGTCGGAAGTTTATAATCTGGTGGAAATGGAACCAGATCAAATTCCGGGGCATACTTGGGTGTAATACCTTTCTTTTTCATTATGGTCTCCACTTTTGATTTTGTCAGTATCTCTTCAACTTCTTTGAAGGTCACATTTTTTCAGGATTTGCATGAAGACCAAGGATTGATGAATGATCACCACCAGTAAAACCTGCAGCTATCACCTTGTCTATTAGGGACTTGAATTGAGCTGTGAGAAGGTCAATTTTAGTGGCATTCTTCATGATCATTGCTTGTTCTCTTCTGTTGGCAAATGGAGGATTTATTTGAACTTCATCCAGACCACCTAGCTTATCTGTTAAGATTTTCACTTGGGCAATTAAGTGGTCGATCATAGCTCCTTGTTGTTTGACAACATCACTGACATTGTCATTTTCATTTTCACTAGCATCTTTTTCATGAGCATCTTTACTTCCACTAGCATCATCATTTCCATCCTTGCTAGTTCCATTCCCTTCAGCCATAAACACAGTGTACTGACGGGGATAGGATGATGTTAATGCCTGAGGAGTAGATTGACTATCTTTTGTATCCAAGATAGTGATAGGATCATCGTCAGAATCAGTTTCGACATGACCTTCAGAAGTGCTACTTGAATGAGAGTTTGAATTAGACTCTTGTAATTGAGTCCGAGCCATACTCCGAGTAATTCTTCGAACTGAACCTGGCCCGACCATGCAAGACGAGGTCAAGTCGGGATCATCTTCTTTAACCACCCATTTTTTAGTGATTTTGCACTGTGACAGCTTCTGAGTTTGGTCCTTGTAATGGGCTAAAGCTTTCTTCTTGAGTTGGTTAGCCATCCTGGCTGCTGAGGTCTGATCTTTAAACTTGGCAACCAACGGCTTGGAAGTGCTCGTCACTTGTTCCCAATCCATGGAATCTGAAGTGGGAAGTGAAAGGATGTCAATAGGACCCCCCTTGTTCTTTTTCTTTTGCACTTTTTTCTGTTGGAGCGAATCTTTGAAATGAGCGAGATCGGTCGAATTATTGATGACCAATCGCTCAGCTAGTTTGTTGCCTTCAGCGCCATATGATAAGCCTTGGGGTGAAGATAGCAGAGAAGGTGCCACTATGATAGAAGGTAGATGCCCCCTGCCAAACCTCCGTCCTTCTTTTTGAGTCAGAGGATAGAAAGTATTATCTTCAACTGAGGCCAAGAGTTTGTTCTCAGCCATATTGGATTTTGGAGTGTGTGGTTGAGGCGACCATGTGCTGTATCTGGGGATGGATGCACCTTTCCGGACCTTCTTACGAGTTAGGAATTGCCGAAAATCCTTTGGTGTTTACTTGGTAATGACCCGCTGTTTGGGCCTAGTAAGTGGTGACTTTAAGCATTGAGCAGTCATTAAGTGTGACTTGTTAAGTACCATTGATTTATGATCCGAGGACCGGACCTGCCTTGCCCCCAGACGAGGCTTGGTGATATGAAGATTGCTGCCTTCTGACTTCAGTTTGTGATTTGGTTCCTTCTGAACCTTGTTGAAAACTCCAAACGGATTATGGGCGTATTTGGAAACCCAAGATTTGGGAGTTTTAGTCTTCTTGATGAATTTAAGGGTCACTGATGACCCATTTGGATCAGCCGAAGTTATAGAGCCTGTTGGAATAGAGAGTCTCTTAAATACTGAGACTCTTGACATAGGGGCAGTAAAGTCCATTCGAGCCTTTTTTGATGCTCTTACAGTTGGTTTGTTTTGGGTTATGGATATTTTAGATAGCCTCTGCTTGGCCTCATCAAAAGTGATGATCAGGGAACCCATGATGTCTCTGCAAAAAGTAAGCCCACAGGACTATATTAGTGGTATAACCAACATGGCTGCCTCTTGGGCTAGCCGGAATGGTTTATAGATGCCATCTAAACCAACATGGTTTTGAACCGAAATGGTTAGATATAGGCATAAATCCCATCTCATTATGCTATGCTGACTATCCCTACTGTCAGAATTTCTGCAGCATTTCGGGTTTATCGAGTTAGGCTTAAAAGCATGCTATGCTGACTAGTCCTGGCTACCAAAATTTTAGCAGCATATCTGGACTATCTGTGTCAGACTTATAAGCAAGAGAGGGTTGGATCAATCAAAGGGATAGGGCCCACAGGATCAAGCCTGCACCACTATCACAATGACTACACAAGATCCATCAGTAGTTGACGCCGGACAATGCATAATTACAATGTCGTTGGTCTTATCACTGATTTAATAAACATTTTATATGGGTCAGAAGCCCTTTAAACTAAATCATCACTCTTCTAAAGTGAAAAGGGTGATGATTTGGTCCATGCACATCAAGGTGCGAATTCATTCAATCAAGTTATGCACATCAAAGTGCAAATTCTTCCAATTAAATGGCAAGTGTATGCACATCAAGGTGCCCAATGCCTTCATTTGTATGAACAATATGCACTTCAAGGTGCAAAAGTCCTTTAATGATATTTTCAAACCCATTGCAGACATCAAAGGTCTTGTATGGGTGTAATTGGATGTTAAATAAGCCTTTGTCATCATAAAAATAGGTAAGTGACCGTGTGCCCCGGTCACAGGCTTTTAGCAGCAGTTTTCAATGAAACAGCAGCACTCTCAGTGCAACAGCAGCAGTTACAGTGCAACAGCGGCACTCTTCAACACAACAGCAGCACTTTCAGTGCAATAGCAGCAGTTACAGTGCAACAGCGGCACTTTCAGTGCAACAGCAGTAGTTACAGTGCAACAGTGACAGTTTTCAGGGCAACAGCAGCACTTTCAGTGCAACAGCGGCACTTTCAGTGCAACAGCAGCAGTTACAATGCAACAGCGGCACTCTTCAACACAACAGCAGCACTTTGAGTGCAATAGCAGCAGTTACAGTGCAACAGCGGCACTTTCAGTGCAACAGCAGCAGTTACAGTGCAACAGCGGCAGTTTTCAGGGCAACAGCAGCACTTTCAGTGCAACAGCAGCAGTCACAGTGCAACAGCGGCACTTTCAGTGTAACAGCAGTAGTTACAATGCAACAGCGATAGTTTTCAGGGCAACAGCGGCAGTTTTCAGGGCAACAGTGGCAGTTTTCAGGGTAGCAGCAGCACTTTTCAGCAATTTTCAGCGCTTTCATGCATTTTTCACCAAATTCGATCACAAATTAGGGCATAAAATCCCCACAGACGGCGCCAATCTTCTGATCACGCTTAAAAATGTAGGCGTGGAAATGAATTATGGAATCAAGGTCGGACATTCATGCACTTTAAGCGTTAAGAAGAATGGGAAATAATTACTGTTCATCATTAATTTTCCTTTTGTTTACATGGGTTCAGGTGCCCTGACCGCGGGGATGCAGGTTGTTTACATACATTTTGAAAGTTTACAACCCCTCCCTCAAGTCTTAGATGTGATCTCAATTTGGAAAATACAAGAAAATATACATAAGGTGAAAGAATAAATGCAAAAAAGAGGAAAAAATGGGGGGTGACCGTGACCCGCGGTCACTACCCCATTCCAGTGACCGTGACTCACCCGCGGTCACTGGGGCCTTCCAGTGACCGTGACTCACCCGCGGTCACTGGAACCTGCCAGTGACCGGGGGTCACGGTCACTGACAGACAATGGCCTTGTGCCTCCGTTTTTTTGTGCTGTTCGCGCTGGTTCTTTCTTGGAACTTCTTTCAAGTGTTGGAACTCCATTCTCATGACTTTGGAGTGGTGGACAACCATCAAGAAGATCATATTTAACCATGGAATCAATTGAAACCGCTGTAACTCATCATTCGTGCTTACGGACTGCATTTTTGTTTCAAGTCCGAAATGAGCAAATTTGAAGCCGGAGTTGTGTCATTTGAACCTATCATTTTCAAGGAACAAAATGAGGCCTAGAGAGGCTTCTTTCACAACTCTTGTAATGGCTAAGAAGCCCTACGAATAAGAGAAACAGAGGTGACAATGTCATCCTCTCAAAAATTGGCGTCGGACGAACATGGTATGGACTTTGGCCATTCTACTTCCTTCTCTCCTTCTGAATTTTCTTGCTCACCTTCAAAACTAAAAAAAAAGAAGGTGGGAATGGTCGTGGAAGTGCTGCTGGAGTTTGCTTCTTGTTGCCTTAGGTGGTGACTTTCTTCAATTTCTTCACTTTTCTTCCTTATGTGTGTGTGTTACCTTGTTTCTTCCAAAATTTCCCTTTTTATAGACTCCCAATCAGTTTTGTGCAGTTTTGGGGAGTTAATAGTAGTTGTGGGGAGTTGGATTTCGAAGAGGAGTGGAGGGAAACCACCCAAAATCGTGGGAAACATCCTTTGAAGGTCCGTGACCGCAGACTGGGCCACGGACGAGGCCCAATTTCAGGTTTTTCGCGTATGTGGCACATTTTCATCTGTTTTGGGCTCAAACGAAGTCCGATTGCCACCAAACTTGGAGGGATGCTTCTTAACACTATTCTCTACATGTCATAAAAATTTCAGCCCTTTTTGACTTCAGGAAGTTGGTCAACTTTTTCATTAATTGGGCCCCGGTCACGGACAAGGCCCACTTTTGGAACATTGCATATGCGGTCTATTTTCCATTGTTTGAGGCCCGAATGATGTCCAATCATCACGAAACTTGGAGAGATGTTGCTTGAGAACATCTTAAGTGTTTCATAGAAATTTCAGCTCTGTTTGACCAACTGAACTTGGTCAACTCCTTTTGTTTGTGAGCCCCGGTCACTCCCAAGGCCCATTCTTGGAATTTTGCATATGTGGCTTGTTTCCGCCTGTTCGGGGCCCAAACGGTGTCCAATCACCACGAAACTTGGAGGGATGCTTCTTGACACTATTTTGAGTGTGCCACAGAACTTTCAGCTCCGTTTAACCACCTGAACTTGGTCAACTCCTTTTGTTTGTGGGCCCCGGTCACTCCCAAGGCCCATTCTTGGAATTTTGCATATGTCTTGTTTCCGCCTGTTTGGGGCCCAAACGGTGTCCAATCGCCACGAAACTTGGAGGGATACTTCTAAACACTATTTTGAGTGTGTCATAGAAATTTCAGCTCTGTTTGACCACCTGAACTTGGTCAACTCCTTTTGTTTGTGGGCCCCGGTCACTCCCAAGGCCCATTCTTGGAATTTTGCATATGTGGCTTGTTTCCGCCTGTTTGGGGCCCAAACGGTGTCCAATCACCACGAAACTTGGAGGGATGCTTCTTGACACTATTTTGAGTGTGCCACAGAAGTTTCAGCTCCGTTTAACCACCTGAACTTGGTCAACTCCTTTTGTTTGTGGGCCCCGGTCACTCCCAAGGCCCATTCTTGGAATTTTGCATATGTGGCTTGTTTCCGCCTGTTCGGGGCCCAAACGGTGTCCAATCGCCACGAAACTTGGAGGGATACTTCTTGACACTATTTTGAGTGTGTCACAGAAGTTTCAACTCTGTTTGACCACCTAAACTTGGTCAACTCCTTTTGTTTGTGGGCCCCGGTCACTCCCAAGGCCCATTCTTGGAATTTTGCATATGTGGCTTGTTTCCGCCTAAGAGTTCCAGCTATCTTGATCTTCATGGAATGCCGGTTCTCACAGTGATTCCCCAGGATCTGCAAATAACCTTTGTAGTTTGAATTAAGCTGAGATGAGGTGTCTTCGCTGCAGTATTTGCAATTTTTTTATAGGTCAACAGTGTGTTCTTAGAAGAGGAAGTAATGGAGGACATTTGCATGTGGACAGTCATTTACAAAAATTTTTTCTCTGTATTATAATTGAAAGATATAGAGTCCTTCAAAATAAAAGAAAATTTTGAAAGATGATATATGTGTGTGTGTATATATATTAGAGAGAGAGAGAGAGAGAGAGAGAGAGAGAGAGAGAGAGAGAATTTTTTCCAAAATCAGAACCATTGCATGCGTGTGTTATAAGACAATTATAACCATTGCATATGAGTTTTATAATTATACCTTTCACATGCGCAAATGTCCTCCATCACTTGCCTGTGATGAGCACAGCCATGTGAACAACAGTTGCATTCTTCGAACAGGAAGTTGTAGCTGGGATCATACATTTTGATATGGAGAACATAAAGAGTCCCCTAATAAACGGAACAAATTTTTGAAGCAGAAAAATGACAGCAAATGTACTTGAAATTGGTTAA
The DNA here is from genome assembly GCA_037013555.1 of Sextonia rubra. NCBI lineage: Eukaryota > Viridiplantae > Streptophyta > Magnoliopsida > Laurales > Lauraceae > Sextonia > Sextonia rubra. Next base: position 134,487,884 of record JASUAD010000001.1, read on the forward strand.
TTTTGAGGGCAATTTGGTAAAAAAATATAAAAAGATCTGAACTGAGTCTTTTTCTTCCAAATTATGAGACGATTTCTCTTTGATAGTGTGAGATTTAGGAGAGTAAAATACACCAAAATAAAATTCTGCCATTGAGAGCCATGGAGATTTTACTAATCAAGTCCAAAACGATTTTAATTGTCATGATGGTGAAAGTTCTGTCAGATACAAGATTTTGCTAGCTGCATCCTTTCCGTGGTCATGAATGACAATTCAGGATGATGAAACTAATGAAGTACACATTATGGCCCCATTATTGCAATTAGGTCAATGTGTGTTGTTATAGCACTGAAAGAAAGTGCAGCAACCTAATAGATACTTTTCTGATGGAAAGACACTCAATCTCTAGCTGTTTCAAAGTTGTTTTAGAAGTAGACAAAATTTTAAAACAAGCAATCTCAGAAGAAAAGGAAAAGTTTTAGAGAAAAACCTTTGCAGCAAAAAAAGAGCAAAGGTTATGCAGCCACGTGGTGAGCACAGAGGAAACAACCAATGAACAACTTATTTGGCAGTTAAGCTTACTTACTACTACAAATGGCCTATGAACCTACCCAAGAATTCAAAAAATTCTTGTGTAGTTTAGATGACTCATTTTAAAGTATGCTCACCATGTAGTAAAATGCTATTTCCTTTATTTACTACTAAAATAGAAACACTATGCTCACCACTTCAAGTGGCATAAGCCTATTATGTGAGGGCTTTCCCCTCCAAATTGGAAGCCTTAAAATGGAGAGAAAACTTATTCATTGGCCATTCGTAAGCTCATTGTTGGAGTTTTGGCCTGTTGACTAAACAGGTCAAAATTTGCTATTTACTAATTTGACACAGCAGTCACAGCAATTAAGCCTTTTAAAAAATGCATGGGTGAAACAAAACTTATGTAAGCTGTTGGTTTGGGTCAATTTGGGCCCTTATAACTGTTAGAAATATAGCTACACAAATTTGGGGCTGCTGTAAAAACAGAGTTATAGAAATTATACCGTTGTGATGGGAAGCTAACTGTTTACGGAACTGTTGTAGAGAATTGGCAGCTTCAATAATTGGCCGAGGCACATCGTTAGACGCTTTCTTAGGACGAATTCCACCTCTTGGGAGTGAACCCACATGTGAAGGGTCTCAATGGCAACTGCCCCCAGGATGCAACGGCCCTCTAGATGTGGATCTATCTTGGTCGCACACCAAAGTCAGATCGGATGGAAAATGCTCAAAGGTTCCAAAGTAAACAAGAGAAGGAGGAGGAGAAGAATTTTTTGGAAAGATTAATTTTTTTCTCACAACCCCAGCCAATTTATAATTTAAAATAGCACAGTTTGGGACATTAGTACAGTAATAAATCCACAGCGTTTAAATTCAATTAAGATAGCGTTTAAAAGACAATTAAGATCAATAAAATGAAAAATACAATTTAAGAAAATCAAAATGAAATAAATTTGAACGTTAAGAATTGAATTTGAAATTTAACCATTTCTATATTAGAAGATGAGTCCCCCAAGGTAGACCGGGCTGGGATTTGCGCCCCCCTTGTGCGACATGCACCCGATTAAACTGTTTCCAAATCCAACCCCCCAGGCCAGGCCTGCCTAGTGTCCGTGCACAAGGATTGTAGCAAAAGAGCCCAAAAGATCTTAAAATATAAAGCACAAGGAAGCTCTTATATAGTGCTCAAATGTTTTGCACTTTTCTAATGTGGGACTCTTGCAAACACACTAAATTCTCTTTTGCTTTTGGTAAAGAAGAAAAACAAAGAGAAATGATGAAATGTTTTGAAACCACACTTATCCTAACAATCCCCCCCTATTTCAAAATATTCACTGAGCATTTCATTGGTAAAGTGACAAAACTTGAATCTCACAGTCATGTCATATATTCAAACCGTTATGAGTTAAAATGACTAAAGTCTTGAACTTCAACTCTTTATATCAATTCAAACTATGACAAGTAAACAGCTGAAGTCCATAAGTCAACACTTTACGGCCATGTGCTTATATCAAGGATTTCATGAGTGCTTTAAAAAATTTGCTTGAATTCTCATAAAAAGTAGCCCCACTTTTACACTCATATAGGTGAGTCTATCAAGATTGCTTCCGCAGCTGTGCACCCCCATCATATAGGCTATAGATCTCATTAAGGATTAAATCCAACCTCAGTCTCTACAGGTTATATATTAACACTTAATCTTACATAGCATAACTTGAGAGTGATAAGTTTTGAGAAACATATATTATCATTTTGTCGGTACTCCAGTCATCCGGATAGCTTGTTTTCCCCATTGAACTTGTTTCTTGGGATCTCGAGCTTGGATTCCAGCTGTTGATTATTTATGGGCTTAAGACCCATACCTTCAATTATTTCCTTTATCTTTTTCTTTGCGAGGCCTTTTGTCAAAGGATCAGCTAAATTATCCTTTGATCTTATATAATCAATTGCAATTATCCCTCCACCGAGCAATTGTCTCACATAGTTATGTTGCAATTGTACTTGTCTAGACTTTCCATTACATGTAGCATTGTTTGTATTAATAATTGCTGCAGTACTGTCACAATAAATAATAATGGGAGGAATTAGTTTAGTCCACAAAGGAATATCAAATAATAAGTTCATAATCCATTCAGCTTTTGTTGCAACGGCTCTCAGAGCTAAGAATTTTGAATCCTTGTGGAATGTGAAATGGAAGTTTGTTTCTTGGATTTCTAAGATATTGCAATACCTCCTAATGTAAAAATATATCCACTGATAGACTTAGAATCATCCAAGTCTGAGTTTCAATCAGCATCACTATAACACTCAACTACAGGTAGATAACAAGAATAACGCAATGCATAATCTACAATATGCTGTAAATATTTAAGTACTCTAGATACTGCATCACAGTGTTCAGTACCAAGATTGCTTATGTATCTACTTAATTTATTTATAGTATAGGCAATGCCAGGGCGAGTACAGTTCATAGTATATATTAAACTTCTAATTACACTAGGATAATCAAGTTGAGCTACACTATCATTTTTAACTAATTTAATACTAGGATCAAAAGGATTAGATACTGGCTTACAATCAAAGTGTCCAGATTTATTTAAAACTTTTTGTATATAATGTGATTGAGACAACGTAATTCTAGTGTTGCCTCTTATTATTTTGATTCCCAATATAACACTCGCTTCTTGCAACTCTTTCATATCAAAATTATGGGAGAGAAGTATTTTCGTCTCTTCTACACAATCCATGTTAGTTCCAAAAATAAGCAAATCATCAACGTACAAGCAAAATGTTGTTGTTGAACTTCCATTAGATTTATAATAATTACATTTTTCAGCCTCATTTACTTTGAAGCCATTAAATAAAACAACCTCATCAAATTTCTTATGCCATCGTTTAGGTGCTTGTTTTAGTCCATATAAAGACTTCATTAACTTGCCCACCTTATGTTCTTATCCTTTTATGACAAAACCTTATGGTTATGCCGTATAAATTTCTTCATCTAAATCTCCATTTAGAAAGGCAGTCTTAACATCCATTTGATGTATGATTAAATTATGAACGGCAGCAACAACAAGCAAAATTCTACTGGAGTTAATTCTTGACACTGGAGAATAAGTATCGAAAAATTCTATTCCCTCTTTCTGTCTAAAGCCTTTGGCAACAAGCCAAGCTTTATACTTTTCGATTGTTCCATCAGGTCTTAACTTTTTCTTAAGAACCCATTTGCAACTTAAAATTTTGGTACCTAATGGTAAGTAAACTAATTCCCAGGTAATGTTTGATAAAATGGAGTCAATTCCATTATCTAATGCTTCCTTCCAAAATGCAGTATCATGAGAAGCCATACCCTTCCGAAAAATAGATGGGTCCTTTTCAACTAGATATTTTTCAAAATCAAGACAAACACTAGTGGCAGTCTAAGTCTCTTACTCCTTCTAGGCTACAATTCCTCTTTCCGAGGAATTTCTAAAATTCTATTGGATGAGGAAGGTGCTGTGGTAAGTCTAGATTGAAAAGGAAAAATAGTTTTAACGAAATCTGCATTTCTTGACTCAAATAGGTTTTAGTCATCTAACTTAAGAAACCTATAGGCAGCACTATCTTGAGCATATATATCCTATGAAGACACACTCCCATGAGTAGGGGCCTAACTTGGGCCTCTTGGAATCAACTATTTTAATATGAGCCAAACAACCCCATACTCTAAAATATCTAATTAGATTAGATTTCCTATCTTTCCAAATCTCAAAGGGTGTTTTATTGATCTTAGAATGTAAAGTCCTATTTGGTATGTAACATGCTGACAATAAAGCTTCACCTCATGGATTTTTTAGACAACTAGATGAAATCAACATGCAATTAATCATTTCAATCAAAGTCTTATTTTTCCTTTCTGCTACGCCATTTTATTGGAGTGTATAGGGGCAATACTTGTTCTTTTAATCCTTTTAGATTCAAAAAAATCTAAAAAATCTTTTGAGGTATATTCACCAACTCTATCACTCCTAAAAGTAACCACCTTTTTATTTAATTTATTTTCAACTTCAAAAACATAAATCTTGAATTTACATAATGCCTCATCATTAGTTCTTAATAAGTATACATAAATATATCTAGAATAATAATCAATAAAATTAACAAAATAATATTTACCACCTTTAGTCATAGTATTACTTAAATCACAAATATCAGAATGAACTAATTGAAGCAGCTTCGACTGCATTTCCACATTATAAAAAGGTTTACGAGTAATTCTAGCTTAAGAACAAATTTCATACTTCTTATGTTCATTGTTAGTATACTTATCAATCAAGCCATCATTACTCATATGTTTCATAGTTCTGAAATTAATGTGTCATAATCTACCATGCCATTCCTCAATAAAAGTCACAATATAAGTAGAAGAAGAAACAACGGTATTCTTAATAATATTCAGTTTAAACATTCCATCACATGCATAGCCCTTATCGACAAATACCCCCTCTTCGTGATTACAAACTGGTCAGATTCGATAACATGTTTAAATCCAGTTTTATTCAAAAGGAACCCTAAAACCAGGTTCTTTCGTGTGTTCAGGGCATGGAACATATTCAGCAGAGTCACAGTTTTTTCAGAAGTAAAATGAAGTTCAATCTTTCCTGTATCGATTATTATAGTAGTAATAGTAGTTCCCAAGGCAAGCTTACAACTGTTTGTGACCTCCTCATAAGTTTTAAATGCACCTATGTCAAAGGTGACATGAGTGGTCGCACTTGTGTCAATCCACCAACCTTGACTTTTGACAGTGGTAATGGTATTTACTTCAGAGATCATAGGAACGAAGTGTTCCTCTTTTGTAACATTTGCTTAGGGTTTTGTGGGCTGGGACTACTATGAAAGCTTCTTTCTATAACGACATTCTCGCGCAAAGTGTCCTAGTTTTCCACATACAAAACAACCACTCTTGACCTTTGGCTTATCAGTTCCTTGGTTTTTACTAAATTTATTTAGGTGTACTTTTCGATTCTGTCTCTTAAAGGAGACATTATACTTCTTATTTCTGCTCAAATTGTAATCAAATTTCCTTTTCTTCTCATCAGTCATTTTGGGTTTAGCCTCAGCTAGATGTATTTTTCCACTATTATCAGCTTGATTCTTTTGATCACTGATCCAAGCCTCTTCCTCAATTCTTAAATAGCACTGAAGGTGCTCCAAGGAATAGTCTATCCTTTTGTGCCAAAGAGCCCTTTGAATGTCCTTCCAAGTGGATGGTAGTTTGTCAATGATAGTTGCCACTTGGAATTGCTCATCTACTCGGATTCCATCCTTAACAATTTCATTAACTATGGCTTATAAGTCATATACTTGGGGCAAAATTGATTTGTCATCTATTTTCTTGAAATTCAAATAACGACCAACTATATAGTTCTTGGCTCCTGATTCCTCAATCTCGTATTTCTTATCAAGAGCTTTCCAAAGATCTTTTGTAGACTGGAAATCAGAGTATAAATTATAAATATTGTCTGCCACCAAGTTCAGGATTTGGCTTTTGCACAAGTAATCGTCTTCTTTTCACTTCTTCCTTACATATGAGACACCAAGGCCTTCTTCACGTTCAGAGCATGGTTCAGTCAGAATATATGCTACTTTCAATGAGCTGAGCAGACATAAAACTTTCTGCTGCCAATGACAGAAATTGGATCCATCAAAGCTATCTAACAGAACCAAATCCTGATACATGAATTTGATTGCAAATGGAGCCATTTTGTCCTAAAATTGTTAGAAATATAGCTACAAAAATTTAGGGCTACTGTAAAACCAAAGTTACAGAACAATTATACTGATGTGCTAGGAAGCTAACTGTTGTAGACAATCGGCGATGTCAACAATTGGCCGAGGCACGTCACAGACGCTTTCTTAGGATGAGTTCCACCCCTTGGCAGTAAACCCAAATGCGAAGGGTCTCAGCGGCAACTGCCTCAAGGATACAATGGCCCTCCAGATGTGGATCTACCTTGGTCGCACACCAAAGTCAGATCGGACTCTAGCAGGTGGAGAATGTTCAGAAGTTCCAAAGTAAACAGGAGAAGGAGGAGAAGAAGAATTTTTCGCAAAGATTAATCTTTTCCTCACAACCCCAGCCAATTTATAATTTTAAATAGCACCGTTTGGGACATTAGTACAGCAATAAATCCACGGCGTTTAAATTCAATTAAGACAATGTTTAGAAAACAATTAAGATCATTAAAATGAAATTTAAAATTTGAATTTTGAACGGCAGCGTTTAAAGACAATTAAGAACACTAAAATGAAAATACAATTTAACAACATTAAAATGAAATAATTGTGAATGTTCAGAATTGAATTTGAAATTGAACCATTTCTATATCAAAATATGGGTCCCCTAAGAAAGACCAGGCTGGAATTTGCACCCCCCCCCCCCCCCCCCCCCCGGCGCAACGCACATCCGGTTAAATGATTTTCAGATCCAACCCCCCAAGCCAAGCCCGACTAGTGCATGCAAAGAGGATTTGTAGCAAAAGAGTCCAAAAAATCTTAAAGTATAAAGCACAAAAAAGTCTTTATATAATGCTCAAATGTTTTACACTTTTTTAATGTGGGACTTTTACAAACACACTAAGTTATCTTTTGCTCTTGGTAAAGAAGAAAAACAAAGAGAAATGATGAAATGTTTTAAAACCACACTTACACTAACAATAACTCATCTGAATAAGATACATGGTGAGCTAAGAGAGAACTAATCTTTTGCCTTTCACTAGAGAAGAATACAGTATGCTCAACACTTAAAGTGGCATAAGCCTATTATAGGAGGGCTCAACCCTCCAAATTGGAAGCCTTATAAAATGGAAATAAAAGCTGTTCGAGTGTTGGTTGGCCAGTAGTAGGTTCATTGTTTGAATTTTAGCCTATTGAGTAAACGGGTCAGTATTATGCTGGCCCTACCCTTTCAGTTATGGATTGAATTGATTTTTTGCCCATTTGGAGAAGGACTTGGGATCAGGCAGACCCTGATCTGACCCTGACACAACCAATTAAAACCCCTATACAGTATGTTTGAAGCATCACATTGACATACATTTTTTTTTCTGTTTTTTTAATACTTTTGTTCATCTCGATAGTCATTAACCTTGACTAATGTAAATGTGCAAAAGGACAAATGGCATGCACAACTTTACCAAAAAGAGAAAAATAAAAAGTGAGTGCACCTTGACTACATTTTAAACGCACCAACCACATAAGCTAGCCCAAAAAAAAAAAAAAAAACAGTGAAAAGCTTATACCACCACCTACTCTCCAACACAGGATGAACTCTGGGTTTATATAATGGGGAAAGCATTTACAAGTTTGACATACAAAAAAGAAATAAATAAACAAATACTGTGGTTTCTATGATGTATTATTGTTCTCTGGGAAGCTCAGAAACACATAGTGAATCATTGTAGATAGCTCACCAATAGTCCCCACACGAGCAAGATCCCCCCTGGAAATGGTGAAAGCGATTCCGATCTCTCACAACAATCTCACGGTCGTAGATCTTGGAGAGCAACTTTATGGCAGAATGACAATCATCACAGACGCGAAGGTTTTTCACTACGCGCAAAGGCGTTCCCGGGGTGGTCTTGATAAGTCCAAATGCAATTGCCACTTTCTCACTGTGATGATTTAGTGCATTCTCCTTCTCCTCCTCATCCACATCAATCAGTACCTTCGTGGTGTCAGGGACATACCCTGCGAATTTTAGCTTCTGCGCCATTTGATCTAGCATCCTATGTATGTCCTCCGAATGATGATGAGATTTGTCTTCGACAACAAATGAGTATATCCTATTGTCTACTTCAATCATGCTACATCCTGGTACTTTCGCAATCCCCTTCTTCTTCATTGTCCTCCTTATGTTTGCAACATCTTCCCACCTCCCTGCAGCTGCATATATATTAGATAGAAGCACATAATCCCCATGGTGGTGGGGCTCCAATTCGAGGATCTTCTTTAATACCATCTCCCCCAACTCCACATTCTTATGAACCTTGCACGCGCCCAATAGAGTCCTCCACATGACTGCATTAGGTGCAAATGGCATATTTTTAATCAATTCGTAAGCTTCATGGAGGTGCCCAGATCGCCCCAAAAGATCCACCATGCACCCATAATGTTCCATCCGAGTTGAAACCCCATATCGACTCTTTAGATCACCAAACAACCGCCGCCCTTCTTCCAGTAGCCCACCATGGCTACAAGCAGACAGGATGCTGATGAGGGAAACCGCATCGGGCCGGATGTTGGATCCCACCATACGATCAAAGAACTCAACTGCCTTCCTTCCATGCCCATTAATGGCTAACCCATTAATCATTGCAGTCCAACAAACAAGATTCCCGTTAGGTATTTCCTGAAACACCTCCAATGCTTTTTCAATGTACCCGCATTTGGAGTACATATCCACAAGAGCTGTCTTGACGGTAATCCTTTTATCCAGTCTATTCTTTTCAGTGTAGGCATGAACCCACTTCCCAAGCTCAATAGCACCTGCATGAGCGCAAGCCGAGAGCACACTAACCATCGTTACCTCATCCGGTGCCAAACCTTCAATCTGCATCTCCCTGAACAGATTCAAGGCTTCCTCAGAAAACCCATTTTGGAAGTACCCAGTGATCATGGCATTCCACGTAACAATCTCTCGTTCGGACATTTTATCAAACACCTGGCGGGCACTCTCCAAAACCCCGCAGCTACCATAGAGATGGATTAGTGTATTACAAACATGAATTTCGGATTCGTATCCAGTTTTAATGACATGGGTATGGATCTGTTTGCCTTCTTCGATACCCAAAAGCCGAGAACAGGCCTTGAGAAGGGCGGGAAAGGTGTAATCATTGGGAAGAAAACCACTCTCGTGGGTGGCGGAATAGAAAAAAACCGCCTTTTGGGGGGTTTTGCTTTCGGCGAAGGATCTGATGATGTTGTTACGGATGAAAGGAGTTGGGTCCGAGGATTGAGAGAAGAGGAGAAGAGCATAGTCAAGCGCTGCAGTGGAATGAGAGCGGTTTTGGAGGCATGAGGAGAGGAGGCGGTTTTGGGCATGGCGATTTCGGGAGACGCCGGTTTTGATGAGATGGGCGTGGAGCTGTTTGATCTCTGACAGCGTGGACGGTTGATGATAGATGGCGGTTTCGGGGTGCAGATTAGCGGTTTTGCTGCCTGCAAAAGCGGTTTCGAGTAGGGGTGGAGGGAGTGGAGAAGATGACATGCTGTTCGGGTTTGGGTCGTTTGAGATGTGGATAGTACAATTAACTAGCTTGGTGGGCCCACAAGCTCTGAACTTGGGCTTGTGTTGTTGTGGCCCATATGGTCATGAGGTGGGCGACACCGTTATGAGGAGAATCTGGTCCATTAAAACATTTTTTTACAATTATTAATCATCATCTGATCATGATCATGATCATTGCCAACTTGGCCCCACCATCCAGGTAATCTGGACTTGCAAACCAGCCTAATTAGTTAAGGAGCTCAATTAATTTATCCAACATGGATTTAAGAGACAAAAGCGGGACGAGCTTTTAATTTTTTGTAGAATGATAAGGTTTTAACGTGTCATTTATTTTTTTTTTAATGCTTTTTCAAGATTTTCATAATGGGAGGTAAAAAGTTGAAGACAAAAGGAGTTCGTGTATGGAAACAATGGGGATTTCTATAATGGTTTGGATCGATTCATTAGCCCATCTTACCCCACCAAGCTAATCACCATGTCAAAAAATTTACGACTCAATAGCCCATTAACTCTGGGCTCATTTCTTTAGCAAAAATTAGGGAATTCACATCGGAGGGAATTCACATCCGAAGAATTTATAATTCTCCAAAAAATGTTCATGTATTATTAATGTATCTTTTTTTTAGATAGAGGATTTAGGTAGCTGAATGTTAAAAGTTTTAAATATCTATGAAACTTTTTAGGTAGTTGGAATCTAAAACTCTAACAATTAAACCTCACATTTCCGAATGCCACAAAGACAAGTCATCACATCATGTTATTAATTTCTAACTTCATGAAGTCCAATCATATTTTTTTTTTATGAAGGAACAAGTCTTATATAACAAATTTTACCAAAACCAAATCTCATTAGAAGCGAAGCCAACTGGTGCTAAGTGGGGGCAGTTGCCACATCCCATGCAACTTAAGCATCTCATGCATGGTGTGATGGGGTTAGTGAAACTTTGAAGTAGGTCCCACTTATAGAAAATTCAAACTAGAATGGAGGCCTTCCCCTTCAGTGGGATGTCTCCAATTTCAATTTAGTAAAAAAAAAAAAGTTAATTTCATTATAGAAATGAGCATATGAATTCTTAATTGTATGCTTTATTTTTTTTTGTAGGAACAACTCTTATTAACTTTGAAAAAGGCCTAATAAAAGATAGGATCCATTTAGATATTCAATAGGGAAGAGTTTCTCATCCCCCACTAGAAGTGCAACGAGAAATGAGACATCCAGCCTCCTTACTTTTCAATATCATATCATTTACATCTTTGCCGATCATCTCTTCTTCATGACTAGGTGAATGGCATGTTGCCCTTTCAATCATCTATACTAATTTCAACATCGTGAGCCATCAAATTTTCACAACTAAATAACTAATAAATTAACTAATTGAGGGTAGGTTAATTTACAGGTGATCAATCCTACATGTGTCCCACTTGATTGGATTGAGAGCCAACTCTAAATACTAAAATAAGGAGAAAAATATTTGTTTTTAGTGGTTTGGATTCATTATAGTATGCCATAGCACTTCCAAACTTCAATTATGCTCACGAAGTTTAAGAAATTATAAAAATGTTTGGCACTTTCAATTATAAAAACTATACCACATATCTAATAATTAGAATTATTGTCCATTAGAAAAAGTGCTCAACCTTGAAATCTATGCCCTAAACTTTCAAAATATGGCTTCATAAAGTCATTAGATAGCTCCTCATTTTGTCTAATCAAATGAAAAAAATAGTGCAAAAGGAGATGCAATGGAATGTTTGAGAGAGAGAGAGAGAGAGAGAGAGATGGAAATGGGCTAAACTGGGATGTTAAATATATATCACCTAACAGGAGAAACCATGAAGTCAGGTGTTTGAGGAACATTTTGCTTGAAGCCCTAGAGAAGGAGCTACCTCACGGTACCATCAGATTTTGATCAAAGGTTAATCTTGATTCAGGTGAAATTCAATTGGATACATCCGAATCTGCATACAGGATTTATATAATCAAGGTCACTATGAACTCGAGTAGCTTGTGCTCACTATTTTAATGACAAACTCTTCTTAGAAAGACGTAGAACACGTAATCATATTCATATTCAAATCTCACTTTTAGAAAGATTTTGATAAAACTTTTATGATGATACCCGAAAGAAGTTAATTGTAGAGCATTTGGTAGATGGTTCAATATAAATAAAGCTTTGCCAATGTGTTTTGTTACTTTTGTGAGTAGAGTAGATGCCAATACAGATGATGAGACCCACGTGTATGCAAGAAGCTTGTTGGGGGAAGAATATGAAGTGAAGTAGTAGCAAAGGTGTATGCGAGAAGGAAAGCTATAGAATAAAAAAGGTGTATGCGCAAGAAGGGAAGGTCAAGTCTGGTAGAAGAGCTGTATGCGAGAAGGGAAGGGAAGCTAAGCTCTGGTAGGAGAGGTGCATGCAAGTAGGCATTGGAAAATGAAACGTCTCGGCTCACATGGCTTATTTCCTTTTACATGGCTCATGACTGAGGTGGCATCTATTAATTGAATTGGCGATTTAGGTAGTCTCTATATATATATGTTTAGAACCAGTCACGTCAACAATGTGGCTGTAGTTTAGTGGTTAGAATTCCACGTTGTGGCCGTGGAGACCTGGGCTCGAATCCCAGCAGCCACAGTTTTTTTTTTAATGATTTCTATTTTTTCACCAATGGGCCACAAACACAAGTTGGGTCCATGAAGGGCCCAGAGGCAGTTCTAGCCTGATCACTTCTAGTGGTCGTGAGGAATGTCCATTAATATATATTTACATAGTTGGTTTACGATAAGATGATGCTGGCCCAAGCTTAATGTTTGGCATTAAAATCCATGAGTTTTTCACATCCATTAGGCTCATGCATTGATTGATATTGGCTAACCCTGATTGAGCAAAATTTTATCAGCTTTGGACCTTCAGCCCAAAGTCTTTAATGGATGTCCATTCTTATGAACTGAGGCTATCATTGGAAACCCAATGTTGAGTAGACACACCCAAAGGCCTGGGCCAATAAGTTGAAACTCCAGGTCCCATGTGAACCCTTTTGGACATGGCTTGTCAATAATTGTCATTGTTTAAGGTCAGGGTCTCAGCCTAAACTACTAGTTGTGCATCGTATAGAAGTTCTGGACCAAACACGAGACTGGACCGAAAAAAGTATAAAATGTGACAAGTCCAACAGCTTGTGGGGCTGATTTGCTGGTGGTTTGCCTTTACACAAATGAGAAAAAATGAGAAACGTGCCTGTGAGACTTGATTGTGCAGGAGGTATTCCGTCAAAATCCGTGACAAAGCTCAGGATTTTTCAGTACCTTGCTTGCTTGTTTGGTGCAGCGAAGAATCTGGCATTATTTCCCCCCGTTTTTTTCACTTCTTTTCCCCAAAAAAAGGGATCTCCAAATGCCATCCTCTTGTGTCATAAATGATTGCCGTGGAAGATAAAAGCCCTCTTCCATGGCTTTATCCAAATGCACCCTTGCCAGGGAGGATTCCATGCGTGTTTTTTTCCAAAGTGAGGAAAACCAAGTCTGATAAACATTCCCATCGTATGAGATAATTCCTTATAATTGAATGTCTTTCCAATTAACAATAACGCTAGTTGGACCTCTCCCCATCAAATTCTCAAAATCCAACCATGAAGAAAAAGGCGGATGAACATTAATGCAGTAAATGGGCATCGACTTAAAGGTTATTCCATTTTTGCTTTGATACCTACTTTCTAGGTCCCACAATTAAAATCTGAACCGTTAATCATGTTTAGAGGCCAATAGGGGCTGTGTGTCAAATATCAATTGTTGATTCACCATATATTTTGAAATATTTGCAAAAAAAAAAAAGGTCTAAACAATTGAATTATGATTTCTAGATATTTGCAGGCTTGTGTTTCAAAATCTGAACTATCCATTCTCTTCGAAAGACCTAAAACAACTATGAGGTTGAATTTTACAGCTCAAGTCAATTTTGAATTGTGAAAAATGGACAGTTGATCATCCCTTGCAAAAGGTATTTGGATGAACTGGATGAACATTAACCTCGGTGGCACCCTTAGGGCTACCATTCTCATCGTGGAAACCAGCCTTGTGGGCCCCACTTGTAACTTTTGAACCATGATTTTCATTAGTAAGGCCTAAAATGGCTGTAGGATCAATTTTCAACCTTTTTGATTCATCATATTTTTTTGAGATATTTATAAAAAAAATCCCAAACACATAAATATAATTATTTTTAAAATTTTCAGGTCCCAAAATTAAAATATGGACCGTCCATCATCTGTAGAAGTTCAAAAGGGGTCAAGGGGAAAATTTTTTCATACTAGATTGTGAGAAAATGACAAAAAACTTATGACCATTGGATGTAGCATGTGTAAATTCACATATTGATTGTGTCTGCTAAGCATGAACTACACTGAATCTTCTCCCCCAGCAATCATATATATAAAGAAAGCATTGTATAAGAAGAATAAAGAAATCCTCTAGACATATATTTATTATATTTTTGAAAATGTTAAATAAACCGCTAACAAACCCGACCCAACCCAACCCACGGTTCTCATTGGGCGGATTTAGTATGACAATCATGAACCCCAACACGGGTCAGGGTGGGTATAATATCGTAGGTATATCAATCGGTTAGTGCCTAACCCGAATCTGACGTGCCCCGTTGCCACCCGTACATACAAAAAAATACCCATTGGGCTTGGTTACTTAGGCCCAGCCCACTTAGCCCTTGCTCAAAACTTAAAGAGTAGAAGTGACACCCCACCTTACATAACCGATTATCTTTCCAGTTTCCATTCCACGGCTAGCGGTAGCCGGAATCCGAAAATCTTCCATCTTTCACTGTAAGTTCCACCATCGTCTCTCTTCTTCTGCTTCTCCAATCCATCTTTCTGAACTGTATAGATCTCGTGTTCTTTCTCATGTAAATGAAGTTAGATCTCTTCAACAAAGTCCACAATTTCTTTAGGGTTCTACCACCCGATTGATGTGTTTCATGCCTATCTTTTCCTCTGCATTCATCATCTCAGCTGTTATTTGTTATTTGTTTTTTTTTTTTTTGGGCCTTCTCCTCTTAGCTAGTATGTGATGGAGTTGCATCTTTTTTGTTATTGGACTGTTTGGTTTGTGTTAATCAGTAGTAAGTGAGATCTATGTTTAAGTACTGGTTATAATTCTCTGTATTTTTATTGATGGATGTGGTTCTGTAATCGATTATGATATGCGATTGCTGGCTTATGGTATGTTTGGATGCACCCCAGTTGGCATTTTCTGGTTTAGCAATCCTCACAGAATGGATGTACGGTAGTGGGGCAGTGTAGAAATCATAAAAATGAAAGTTGGGTAACTTTTTTTTCCCTCTAATTGGATGTTAACAATTGGACATGACCTTCTGTGGATATGCATGGACGTATAATGCTAGAATGAAAAGCTGGGTTGCTAAATATGCATGGATTTGCATGATGGGTGGGTGGATATGCTTACTATTTATAGATTTGCATGATGGGTGGGTGGATATGCTTAATATTTATAGATTTGCATGATGGGTGGGTGGATATGCTAAATATTTATGGATTTGCATGATGGGTGGATATACTAAATATGTATGATTTGTACCCCAGGAAGGATATGTATGGATTACTTACTAAATAGGAATGGGCTGCCGAGTGGGTTTTTGCACAGGTTGAACATGTGCATGGCTAGGACTTGTGAATGGCCGACCCTATCGTAGAATGGATGGGCGTTGGTGGTGGTCTAACACTGAGAACAATAGTGAGAGCACATTTGTATAACCACATTATCCGCAGAAAAGTAGGGCCTATTCGCTAGTGCTAACAAAAACCAAAAGGAAAGTTGTTGAGTGTTGTACCCGTCTTGGATAGTACACATATTTTTCTCTTTCGTTGTGGATTTATAAATGAAAGTCCCCACCAAAACAGGTGTAGAGAGGAAATCTTTTTTTTTTTCCTAACTCTTTGGGATGATTACTTTCAGAAAGGTTTTGGCACCTTATTAAAAAAACATATGGCTACACCAAATGTATAACTGTGTGTCCTTGGACTTCAAAATCCTCTGCATTGCTAGTCATTGGAGAAAGTAAAATGGTGGATTCCTCTTGAAGAGGATTCCAATGCCTTACACAAATGTGTCTTAAAGTGTGGCAGAGTTTTTCTGCTTTCTTGGCTGCACATCATTATCAGCATTCATTGCCAATGTTCATTTGGTATTAGACAGTATGGAGCTGGTGTGATAGGCAGTTCTAGTGTTGTCCTAGAGGCACTTTGAGATGGATGAGATTCTATCATGTTTAAATGTGTTATGGTTTTTTGCTACAGCCAAATGTGCCCTTAGGTCTTCAGTTTTGCACCTTTAAGCGTTTACTAGCCCAAGTTGGGGTAGAATGTGTTATTCATTTGGTTACTACTAACTTCTAGTTATAGGATACCTATATCTGTTCAGCTAAATACTTGTGAGTCATTCTGAATATCTTGAAATTGGTAATGAACTGTATTTAAGGAACCCAATGACGTCTTGAGTTGTTCATTAACAAAGCCTTCTTTGTACATGTTATCTTCAGCTGTGCTTGGAAGAGGGGAAGATGGGATCATCCAGAGAATGATTACATTGAGTGCCTTTTCCAGGTAGACCGTGGGTGCCAGCTGCTATCGCTTGCCTTGTTTTGGTTCACTTTTCTTGAAAGCAAACTGCAGCTTTGGGATTTCACCAGACTACTAGAGTGCTTGGAAACCTGTGAATATGACTTTGAATATAAAAGAAAGACAACTTGAAACTTGAGCTATCTTAAATGAATCCCACCTAATGAAGATGCATGAGCACTATTTTTTTATTATCATTTTTTGTTGAGATTTCCATTTTTCCCGTCCTTCCACGTACAGTTGATATGTAAGATAGTTATTTTTTCAAAGATTAACCATGTGTTAAAAGCATTCATAGCGGTCATGTTAGACTTATATTGTTATTTGACTCTTACTTGTCATTGCAACTTGTCAGTCTGTCGAGGAGGACATAAGATTGCAAAAGATGTCTTCAGCTCAAGATCCATTTTACATTGTTAAAGAGGAAGTTCAAGGATCAGTAAGTGTGGTCTCTTTTGAATTTTGTACTCTATACACAAGTGACTTTTACCTTGAGGGTAATCATTTCTCTGGAGGTTTTTCTAGAGGCTTTCTGTATTGTTAGTCTTTGCCTTTGTTTGAAGTAAGTCCATTTTTTTTCTTTATTACATGTCGTATGTCAGAAAAAAAAGAGAGGAAAATAGAAAGAAAGATCCTGCCACTGCATTTAATCACTTAGGCACTTTGACATTTAATGTTGTTGTTGACAAGAGCCCATGGCATAGTGAAAGGTGTTCACTATTGCAATCTTCAATCTTGAGATTGCGGTTCAAGTCATGTTACCTGTAAAAAATAAAAAATAAGCTTGTTGCTATAGTTCATTGTTTATTATCTTCATTAGTTCCTTTTTTAATGCATCATTACTCTTGGCAGTTGAAGGGAATACCACCAAAAGGAAATATGAAGTCAATTTCACCAATGAAGCTTTTACTTGAATGCATTTTTTTTTACTGTCCCTCTTTGAAAATATATGGTGAGGTCTAACTTCAAATTGGCCTCCCTATGAACATACCGAAGTAGAGTAGGAGAGCGGCTTAGTGCCAAAAGTATCATTATTTCCTTTATGTGTAGCTTTGACTTCAAGTTGTTTAAATTTCTTACTCAAATCAGATGGGAAAAAAATTTCAGCACTGTTCTGTCATCATCCGCACACAAACACGCATGAACCAATGGGTTGACAAACTTAGATTTCTTAGCAAGTAACTGAGGGAGTTTCTCACTCTTCTCTTTCCTTTGATGTTCAGCTTTTTGTTTTTGCTAGCTTGGGCACTTTGCGGCTTCTTTGGGCTTGGTTAGCCTTTTTCTTTCCTCTGTTTTTTTTTTTTTTTTTTTTGAAGCTATAAAATTTTGCAGTTATTAAAAAAATTGTCAAAATTTATGAGTTATTACTCACCCTTCCTTGGGATGGAGATCTCTACAAGGCATAGCTCTCTTTTTTTCTTTTTCTTTCTTTTTTTTTTATTTGCCGTTTCTAGGTATGTCCTAGATTTCTAAATTGTCGTATGCTTGTTTGTTCAGATTGATAAGTTGCAAAGTGCTTTTCACCAATGGGAACAGACTCGTCAAAATACTGGGGAGAGGGTTCATCTCACAAAAGATCTTGTTGTAGCATGTGAAAGTCTAGAGTGGCAGGTATGATGGCAACATTGCATGAGCGTTTCCCTGTACTAGTTGCTAGTTGGTTATGTGCTTTAAATAAGAGAACTAGCTGTCTCACATAATCATAGAAACAGATTCAAATATAACACTTGCATTCAGAGAGGTTTTTGCTGTTGTATTCAATAGATTTTTGTGTTAACTCAAAGAATTATGAGATCAAGTAACAACAGTGGATATCCCTTTGATCCAAGTGATATTATGCCGAGTTTCCACCCTCAGAGAGAGTGGTGGTTCTGATCCTACTAGCTAGCCAGAAATTATAATTTATAGTACACAACACTGTAGATTTGCTGAACTGTATTACAAGTTTTGACACATTGATCATAATTTGGCCATTCCTTATTTATTTTACTTTAGCATGCATCACTGTAATCTAGTGATAGTGACACATTCCTCATCAAAAAGGTTCAAGGAAGCTCCTAGTCTTAAATCTTCCCATCTGTTGTCTGTGACAACTGAGTGACTGACAACCCACACTTAGATATTAACTTTCTGTGGGTATGCTACTCCTGAACAATTGGTTTCTGATAGGAAGGTAGATGAATTGGATAAGGCAATTGCAGTAGCTGCAAGGGATCCGGCCTCATATGGAATCGATGAAACAGAGCTAGAAAAACGAAGAAGATGGACAAGCACTGCTTATAATCAGGTTGATTCTGTCAACTACAAATTTAAAGTCAAACGTTCTTTCTTGGTTTTGCTGAAATGTATTCCTTTGAATAGTGATTATATATATACTTGTGAGTTTAAGTTTTGATCATTGTATGATTTTCATTATATTTTAAGCATTTACATGGTTAAATCTTTCTCCCATCATTCTGAGTTTTGATGTAGAATTTTTTGGATGTACTAAAATGCTTTTTGTCTATCTTAGATTGGCACAGTACGGAAAGTTGTAGAAGGTGGAAAGGAACACATCAATTCAGTCAGCACCAGTTCAAATGGGATACGTAAAGAGCTAATGAGGCTACAACCACTTCGACGTGATCGGTCCCATCCTGCTGGAATATCCAATCAATACGATGCCCAAGAGAACGATGATTTCATCTCATCTGAAACAGATAGACAGCTTCTCCTTATAAAGTGATATTTTCTTTGTCCTCTTCCATATTTGTTTCTTTCATATTCTCTTTTTTGCTTTGTCTTTGTAGATGTCATTTAGAGTCCAATAAAACTGCCTGCCATTCTCATTTCTCAGTCACTTCCATTCACTAAAAACTGCAAAGAGCTGCTGCTATGATTTAAAAAATGTATAATGAGAAGTTATGCATATGACTGAGTTTTGTTGTGCCTAATTACGTATAATTGTTTTCCCTGGTTGGTATGAGAGGAAACTTAGTATGGTTAGATTGACCTTCCTAGGATCAAATTTGTTTAGGCTGTTGAAACTTGAAAGTCTGCCCAATGTTTTTAATAAAACTGACTGTTGTCAAAAGGCCAGGCCCATCTTTAAGGAAATTGACTTTTGAAGCCCAACCACTCAAAAATCCAGAACTGAAGCAATCCAGGACCATCCCATTGACAGTCCTACACAAATCCTTCAGTCAAATCGAATGCGGTTATGATTAATGTTTCAAATGTCTAGGATTGTTATTTTAATACACCTGTGATTACACCCCTTATGTTTTTTGGTTGCCTAACGTGCTAACCTTGAGTTCATATCATGGGATGGGATATCCAAAGCCATCAGGAATAGGTCCTGATATTAAATTTTACAAATGCCCCAACTTCCTTGGTTGCCTTCTATTCTTTGAGTAGGGAATTTCAGATCAACTTGAGTCAATTGCTTCAGTGAATTGCAGTCATCCAAAACACTACTATTTGTGCTGATTTCTTGTGCCATGCCAATCAATCGTTTTAGGCGGCAAGATGAAGAATTGGATGAACTCAGTGCAAGTGTGCAGAGAATTGGAGGCGTGGGGCTGACCATTCATGAAGAACTCACTGGTCAGGTATCAACTATTGCAATTCCTTACTTCTTGGGCCCCATATTCACTTACTCATGACTTGAGAGCATGCAACATAGAACCTTGTATTAAGGATCTTATTGTCTTCCTCAGGTATAAAAACTGATGAGGACATTCTAGATTTTAAGAAGGGGCTTCATTTTAGCAGTCAGTGTGAAAATTGAAGTGTTTTAACCTATTATGCCCAGATATGGCACGGATACAATAAGGACACACTATGGACACTGAGGGGACATGGATTTTACTTGTAAAATGTGAAGTATCGGATATGGTACAACACGATACGTTGCCCATTTTGAAGTATCCATGCATCATAGGTTTTAACTCCCAAGATTAGTGTAGATGATAGAGGTTACCTGAAAACTGTGACTTGCCTGTTGACAAAATGACTTTCGCCGAAAGTGGGCTTGGAACTCTAGCAATTTAGTCAATTGACAGCCATAGGTTGGCTAACCATGAAATTCTTGTTTGTGTTTTATATAATTAATCATTTTAGCAAACCATTTGGCGGGCCTTGATGCAACGGTAAGGTTGCTCCATTGCGACGTGGGTATCACGGGTTCGAAATGAGGAAACAGCCTCTCCGCATGTGGGGTAAAGCCGCGTACATCTGGCCTTCTCTAGACCCTGCAATGGCCGGAGCCTTTTACACTGGGCTGCCCTTATTTTTTATTTGATCAAGCCATTTGGCTCAAAAAAGGGATAGGCCAAAAAGGATATGGATGGAAGTCCATATAAAGGAGTGCAACCTATCTAATTCTTGGCTTGGGATAGATCAAAATGGAGAAGTAGAATTCATCTGACCACCAATATAGGTAGGACAAGGCTTTGATGGTGATGATGATAATTTGAGCAAATCATTTTAAAGGGGAAAATGGAAGCACTGTAACAAAATGGGGTAGACCTCCTGAAGTGAATCTGATAACATTAGATATGAGTCACCTTTCAAAGGAAAAAAACAAAACATTAGACATGAGTCTTGACATTTACTATGTGTTTCAGAAGTTTGGCTTCTCATTTTATGTGCTGGGGCTTTAGTTTTGGCAATTAGTGAGACGGTTGAAGTGGATGTACTCCCAAGTTTAGCATACATGTTTGGGTTCCAACAACCATGAATAGACCATTGGCAAAGTCACTTATGAAACTGACTTTAGGCTAGCCATTCAGTCAGCATACAGCTATATATCCATAGGATCACCACTGTCTACATTCAGTTTTGTATTTTTGATGGTTAGAATCATTTTAGGAAAAAAAGGTAGAGCTCCTGAAGCAGATCTTAATACAAAAGACACAACTCACTGAATGGATGATAATCCACTGGAAGGAATCAATTACAAAAGAGTGGTAAATGTATTAAGGCAATGAGACGACTTTCATGGCCAATCTAAGTGATTTTTGAATTTGCAACAACCATCTTGTTTCATGTATTTCCTAATTTTGGAAGCACATCTGCATCCCCATTTCTTTCCCCTGGCATTCATCAGCCTGAATTGTACCTGCGTAAAGAATTTACAATTCTGGCTGAGTTTTGATTGGGAATGTTTGGGTTTTTTGTAGATTGGTTTCAAGTATGTGTTTTACTTGCATACAGTTTGGATCAGGCTTTGGTTGAGCCAATACCGGACCTGCTCAATTTGCACCCCTAAATGCCTGCACAGTTGCAATGAACTCCCTTAGTGCTAAGGAAGAGCCTTGATAACTGCCTCCAAAGGTCCCAACCTCTTTTAAGTCCATGCAAGGTAAACCTTTTTTTTACCTTGCTTGGAAACCACACAGAAAGAGGTATTTATTTTATGCCAAAGCCAATCCCATCATGTGGCACTCACCTTATAAGTTATCTTATTCCTTTCCTTCCAAGACAATGCCATAGGTATCATCTTCTACGACACTTTTCCACTCAAAGGAGGATTTCTGGACCAAATCTCTTTATTTATTCAAATGGTAGATATGTGCATTATATTAAAGAAAATAATGTATATGAGGATATATACTGGGAGACTATACAAAAGCTCACCCTTGTGGGGAGGCCTCTGAACGAGAAAACACCTACAGACGAGAACCCAGACAGCAAAGGCCCCTGCTAGCTATTAAGTGAAAGGGATATTTGGTTTTGATATTCCTCTCTTGCTAGAGCATCTGCCTACTTACCAAAATATGGGAGAAGGATATTCTGAAAATCAAAATCAAATCATGAAGTTATTCCAGCACATTCGCCAAACCAACCCTCAGGAAAGGAAAATGAGGACTCTGGGAAAGTAAAATTAAGATGTAATAAGCTCTATGCACGGTGAATGAACAGACAGTTACCAATTCCTGTTCGACCAACACATGAAACAAATGTTAGGACATCATTAAAGTTCTTCAGGAACCCAGACCAACCCTCTTGTTTGTTTGTAACTATATAGTTTGTTTATGTATTCATTTAGTGTTAACTGTTATATTGTGTTAACACAGGAGAGGATCATAGATGAACTAAGCTTGGAGATGGACAGCACTGCGAATCGCCTTGATTTTGTGCAGGTATTTTTGTCTTATCTCAGTGGACAAGAGGCATATTTTCCTTCATCTTTTCATAATTGCTGACGTATCTTGTTCCAACCAGGCAGCAGCAGGGAAGTTGTGGATTTTTTTTTTAATTGCTGACTGAAAATTTGTAATTTATTTTTCTGAATAAAAGAAATCATTTCTTTGGTGTCATTATGCTTCCGACTTCTAATTCACTCCTGATATGGTAAGGAGCCATTTCACCTTAACTGATGTACTTTGAACCATATCTGGCTCTTTTCTGGAATATTTGACAAACATCTTAATTGAAAACTGTGAATCATTGGTAATTGAACTGGTAATGAGGCCAAAATGAAAGATATAAAACAGTAGAAAACTGTTCTTGTAAAAATCCACTCATAAGGTGATAAGTAGCCCTTTTGCGGGGCTCCTTCCTATTACATACGATTCACATTTATATAATCTTACACAGTTTGTATATTAAGGGGGTGTTTGGAAAGCATATATTTCTAAAAGATTTTGCTATATTATATCCTAATTTAGAATATAATCTAGACACCTAAAAAGTAGATGTTTGGGTATCTTAGAAGATACTCTACAATATCTCACTTTCTTGCAAAAACCTACATATTGAAATATTCAAGTCTATGTTGTATAAAATAATTTTTTAAGGCATATTGAGATGTATATAAATTGTCAAACACTATAAGTGACACAATATTATAATATAATATTATTTTATTCTGTGAGAATGAAATCTTACATTATTCAAATATAATGATATTATATTCTACATTTATCCAAACACCCCCTAAGATTGTAACAGCCTTGACATTGTTTACTTATTTACACCATGGAATCAAGGGTGGCATGGTCAGATGGCCTTTATTTTTGCACCAATGATTTCCATGCATGCATGATTGGGCTTCACGGGCTGGGCTGCTTAGTTAACAAAACTCATCCTACATTTGCCATTTATGGATTTGTCGAAATCCACTATTGTTATTGTGTAATCCTGTCAACTATTAGTTTTTAGCGTTAGGAAGTGTTGCGAAATTTTGGTCATTTCGACCAAAATTATCAGAAATTTTGGCTCGTTCATTCTACTGAAACGAATGTGACCCCTATAATTATTTGTCCCAAATTTCATCCCAATTCGTCCAATTCACTCCGAATTTCATGATTTCAGCCAATTCATTCAATTCGTCCAAGTATTCATCCAGCATTTAGGTTGCCTTTAAAATAGAAAAAAGTGAAAATTGAGGAAGCTAAATATATACTTTGTAACTTAAAAGTAAATGTAAAAGTGTCTTTTTGGCTTTTGGCTTAAAGAAATTAGTGGGCTTCATTATGGAGCCACCCATCTATTAATTATCTAAATAACTATGAGGGCCCTAATCAAATTTTATATTCCAATAAAAAAAATTTAATATGAATAAGCTGGTGAAGTTTCACTCTACTATGAAACAGCCCACCAAATATAAGTTGATATTGCATTGATTTAGTAGAATAAATTAAATGTACCATATATTATTTTTACATTTTAATATGTATAATATTTTTTCTAAATTGGCCGAAACATTTCATTTGGAGGCCAAACAGAAATGATGTCCAAACCGAATTTCGTGACACTGGTTTGGATATGTTAATATGACAAGTTTGGATATCTTAATATGACAAGTCTCAGCTCTACCTTGGAAAATTGATGAAATCTTCATTTGTCTATTTCCATTTCCATATAATGTACCTTAATTATAGGTAGTAAAAAATTGCATCTCTTTGGAAGTCCAAGCATCCGAATGTAGCATGCATTCCCCTCAAACCTGGCTGCATTCCAGCTCTGGCTCAAACTTTCTTGCATGTGAAGGTAAAAAATAAGTTGTTCTTGGAGAAATACACAGTGGCTAGACCCATACATAGTTACATACACTTTTTGGCTTTCAGTTATCCAAACAATTCATCTAATGGGTTCCGGTATGGATGGGGTGCTCCAGTGGACTTATTTGTCTTCATTTCTAGCAATCTGATAGCTGGCATCCAAATATACGGTTGAAGGGAACAATTATATTTTAGCCACAAATTGGTGATCAGTCAGGTTGTTTTATAGAGTTAGGTTCAGAAGGATCTACAGATATGGGTCGGTGGAAGATAAGCCCCACATGCATGGACTACTTGGCCTATTGTAATTGGCATGTAATTCAAGCAATGAATGGTATACAATCTCAGTTATCGAGCTCTCTATTATTATTTGCCGATTTTCCTGGTACTTACCACCTTGTAATTTCTTGGCAGAAAAAAGTGGCATTTGTCATGAAGAAGGCTGGAGCAAAGGGTCAGATTATGATGGTAGCATTTTTGGTAGTCCTGTTTATTATACTTTTCGTGCTGGTTTTCTTCACATGAAGATAGAAATCCATTACGCTGCTGGTTTTATGTGTTTGAGAGGTCTTGGTCGATCAATGATTGAAACTTTAAGAGACTAGCAATTACATTGTACTGAATTTGGAAGGAATATAAATTAATTGATTTATACAGGTTTTTTAATGCAACCCTGATAAGGTTCAAGTTCTGTCTCAGGTAGCTTTCATTGTTGCCACTGAAATCATTGTTGAAGTGCAAATTTCCTATAATTGTATGCAGGGTCATGTTATTAGCAGTTTGTATTGAGAATTGAAAGTGAAGTTCTTTCCTCAACCCTAGCGTTAACTCTCTAGACAGTTGCAGATTTTGGAGGTCTGGATTCAAGGCCCATTCAGATCGTTGTAAACCCAAGTACAGATAGTAACATAAGCTTTGCTTGACCCAAAAAACTTATTGCATGCACATGACACCAGCCATAATTTCCATCAATGTGTATCTCTAAGGGTACTCGTGCTGGGCCTGACTCAGGCATAGCCTGGTTTGGGCCTTCGGTTTTAGTAATGTGGTCGGTCCGCATTCTAAAATTATGACCCATTTAATATTTGGGCTTGCGTGAATTAAGTGATAGAAAGGCTGAAGCCTGGACCGGTTAGGCCCGAGTATATACTTTCTTTGCTTTACTGTTCTTTGCATAGTTTTTGAATTTAAAGTTGTTTTGCATATAAAATAAGAACCATATGCCATTGTTTATTCTTTGTCTTAAAGAGATCCTGAAGTGCCGCAGATGGTGGAGGAACTATCTAAATTCTGAAACAAGTCAACCAAAAAGAATAATAACCAGGCACACCCTCCTTAAGCAAGGTATACTGCCTCTCAATAAAAAAAGGTTATTCCTGAACTAATGAATGGAAACTAATCTTACAGAAAGTTGGATGGCAACCCATCAAACTGAACCTAAATCCACTCTAACTCACACCTATCTTGCCTTGAACTTAATCCAACCCATGAAGCATTTATGATTTGAGATACCAAACCCAGAACCATGATGATGCGAATACGGTTGATTTGAGACAAAAAAAACTTTTATTTGAAAATGTTATAGTACAGTCAATTATGTATCATATATTCATTTGAATGCAAGAGTTTTGTAACTATCAACTCTTCATTTTCAAATTGGCAATGTCCTTTACCCACTGTATTATATAATATATATATATATATATATTAACAACTATAAACATGCTGAGGATTTGGCCTGTGATCTACTAGAATAAGAAAACAACAAAGCTAAATCCAACATAGTTGAAACAAGGCTTTGGAAATAATAATGATATTCAATTGAATGTAACTGGTGCTAGTCTTGAAAGCAAATGGCACAAGACTAGCAAAACAAAAAATCTGAACATGCCCTGAATGAATCTAACAAAAGCCAAAATCTATAAGTCCATACCCATGTTAAATTCATATATATATATATATAAAAGGAAAAAAACATCCCACACCTAATAGGATTACTTGAGGGGAGGCAGGGCCAGCCCAACTCTTTAAGCCATTTAAGCCATGGCTTGGGGCCTCCAAATGCTAAGGGCCCCCAAATATATATGTTCTAAGAAAATTTCAACATAAAAAAATGGAAACAGCTAATTTTTAGGGACATCAAGCTAATTTCAAACCCCCAACTATCATTAGCTAGAGAATCCCTAACTTTTTTTCACATCTCTCTCATACTTTCTCAATCTCCATGGAAAGTTGCTAACATCTCTCTCTCTCTCTCTCTCTCTCTCTCTCTGATCCAAGACCTCAAACACATTTTTTTTTGTTTTTTTGCTATTTCAACCATGAATCTAATATTCTGTACTACATTATATTATATTATATTATATTTTAGTATAGTATATACTTCTATTCCTATTCCAAATATAGTTTTGCTAGTTTGCATCGGTAACATCAAGTCATCGATAAAAAGGTATTGGTATTAAAAGCCCATGATTAATTTATTTTTTTCTTTAACCCATTATTTATCAATTTGAGGTTCTTAATTGGAGATTTTTTTTTTTATGCTGGCTTGAGACTTTGCTGAATTAACAAGCGATTGATTTTGTTTTGGTGGTAGATAACCAAAATCTGGTTCTATTATTCTATACATTTAGAATTCATTTTGTTTAAATTTTATTATATGTTGCATGTGTTGACTAAGTTATGTTGTAAGATTAATTTGTTTCATTCAAATTTTCTTTTTGATATTGTTAACTTTATTTCTTTTTTTCTATCTTTGTCACTATAGTGTTTATTTTTTTTCATATATGTTCTTTAAATATCAATATGGCTTTTCGAAAATATGAATCTAGTAATGAAAAACATCAAAAAAATAAAAAAAGAAAGAAAGAAAAAGAGAACAATTAATTGAATCTCAAAAGGGATCTATGGATGAATTTCTTACAGCAATAAATAAGATATCACAAAAAAAATTTGGTGAAAGTTCCACAAATAAAGATAATGCAATAATACAATCTAAAGATGTCGATGAAAATATCCCTAATGATAACCAATCCAGAGGTACCAATGAAAATAATCTTAATGATAGTGAATTGAAAGAAACCAATGAGAATAAACCTAATGACAGTAAAAAGTATAGTATAACAATTTTTGATGAAGAACAAGAGAAAGTTTAGAAGCAAATGAAAATATTAATGAAACACTTGATTACACACCAAGAATATTTATGGTCTAGCTCAATAGAAAAATATTGACACAAAACTGAGAGATTTATTAGTACAAAAGGGTCCAATTAGGCATAATGATTTAGATTTTCCTAAAGATGCAATTTCTAGGCATTTTTCTACTACATATCATACTCGACGCTTACTAAATGGAAAGAAATATAATAGAAAATGCTTGCATATTCAAATAAATTAGATCGCATATTTTGCTTTTGTTGCAAGTTGTTTAATTTAAAACCTTGTACGAGTCAATTAGCTACTCAAGGAACAGGAGATTGGTGAAATCTTAGTGGTAATCTTAAAAGACATAAAACAAGCAATGAGCATATTAGTAATATAAACACTTGGATTGACTTACAAATAAGATTGTTGAAAAATAAAACAATTGATAGCAGTGTCCAAAAACAAATTCACAAAAAGAAAGATCATTTGAAAAATGTATTGCAAAAAATTATAGCAGTCATAAAGACCCTCGGTAAAGATAATTTGGCATTTCAAGGGAAAAAAAAAAAAGAAAAGATCTACGAAGAAAATAATGGAAATTTTTTAAGTTTAATTAAAATGATTGCGGAATTTGATCCAGTAATGCAAGAACGTATTCATCGTATTCAACAAGGTGAAATTCTTAATCATTATCTTGGACATAGAATTCAAAATGAATTAATGCATACTATAGTAAATGAAATTAAAAGTAAAATTATTAAAAAAATTAAAGAAGCAAAATATTTTTCAATTATATTTGATTGCACTCCGGATGTAAGTAATCAAGAACAAATGACTCTCTTACTAAGATGCATGGATATTTCAATAAGTCCAATTAAAATAGAAGAATATTTTTTAAAATTTATAAAAATAGATGATACTACTAGTTTAGG
Source organism: Sextonia rubra (assembly GCA_037013555.1). Classification (NCBI taxonomy): domain Eukaryota; kingdom Viridiplantae; phylum Streptophyta; class Magnoliopsida; order Laurales; family Lauraceae; genus Sextonia; species Sextonia rubra. The sequence continues at coordinate 134,516,382 of JASUAD010000001.1, forward strand.
TCTTTTTAATGAACTTATAAGTGTAAGAACAAAACTCCAACTTAATATTAGTGACATATGAGGACAAGATCATGATAATGGCTCCAATATGAAAGGAAACAAATAAGGCATACAAAGAAGACTTAAAGATATTAATCTTAAAGCATTTTACACACCATGTAGTAGTCATAGCCTTAACTTAGTGCTTTGTGATATGACAAAACTCTTGTCCTAAAGCAGTATCTTTTTTTGGAGTGGTACAACGTTTATATATATTATTTTCTTGTTCAACAAAGAGATGGAAATTTTTAAAAGATAATGTACGAGATTAACTCTTAAGCCATTATCACAAACACATTGAGAAAGTCGCATTGAAAGTATTAAAGCAATAAGATTTCAAGCACTACAAATAAGGGATGCTTTGTTACAATTGGCAGAAAGTAGTGATCAAGATTCTAAAATAAGAAGTGAAGCTAATTCTACAGCAAAATATGAGTTTGGAGATTTTGAATTCTTATTGAGCATGACGGTATGATGTAGTATTTGCCATCAATTCAGTTTCTAAAATTTTACAAACAAAAAACATGCTTTTTGATGTAGCTATAAACCAATTAAATGTACTTGATTCTTTTTTCAAAAATTATAGAGAAATTGGATTTACAACTGCTATGAATTTGGCTATAGAGATTGCAAAAGAATTCGAAATTGAACCTATATTTCAAGAAAAACCTGTAATTTGTAGGAAGAAACACTTTGCCAAAAATATTGATAATGCAATCTGTTGAAGAATCTTTTAGAGTCTGTTATTTCCTATATATAATTGACTAAGCCATTTTCTCAATTGAGCATAAGTTTGAACAATTTCAGTCATTTTGAAAATACGTTTTGGTTTTCTATTTAGTTTCAAAAAAATTAAAATCATTTGACGTTGATAGTTTAAAAACTAAACGTTTGATCTCGAAGGTGCTCTCACATATGAAAGTTCTATTGATATTGACGGTTTGAACTTGTTTTCCAAATTAAGAGTTTTAAGAGAAGTTATATAAACTATAAAAAAAAAAAAAAAGAACCCTCCAATTGACATACTAAATTATATAAAAAAAACTAGATTCTTTTCCGAATGCATGCATTATCTACAAAATTTTATTAACAATACCTGTAACAGTTACTTCTGCAAAAAGAAATTTTTCAAAATTAAAATTAATAAAAACCTACCTATGATCGACCATGTCACAAGAGAGATTTAGTGGATTGGCGATTTTATCAATTGAAAAGAATATATTACAAAAATTAATTATAAAAGCTTGATCAATAATTTTGCATCTAAAAGAGCAAAAAAAATGAAATTTCAATAAAATTTTTTTTAAGGATTATAAGTAATAAAAATTAATTTAAATTAATATTAAATCATGAAAGGCTCCAATTTAATATTTCACTTGAGGCCCCTAGAATGATTGGGCTGCTGGGTGGGGGGTGGGAAGGTCACCCAATCACCCAACCAGTTGCTATCCATTGGGAAAGGACAATCAAATGGCCCATTGGATGCGTCCCTGATCTAGCTTGTTTCTTGGTATTTGATGATCTTTCTCTTGCAATGGTTACCACATTTCAGATGAATGGTCAGACAGTTGGGATTTACTCCAAAAGAATCTGGGTCATGCAACACACCAAAAGGGTGATGACATTAAAAGGACGTGAAGTTGAGACACTACTCGACTTCTCCAGGCTGTTACCCAGACAGAGCAGCTCTCACGTGAATGATTGAATAGAAATGTCTTTTTTTTAACCTTCCTCCACTGCATACGATATCAGACTTCAAGTCAACAGAATAACGACAATGAGGCCTCAGTGCTGTCTGGTGCCCGCTGGACCACCAAAAGTAGCAAAAACATGCACTGGTTTAGTTGTTTTGCTTTTTCTGCGCAAGGAAAGATCACGTGACTCGCGGGACTACTCTAAATTGTCGGGTGAAACTTGAAAGTCTCCGAATATCACAAAATCCCATCCTCGGATAAATGTCGCTATGTTTTCAATTTTCGGTTTCTCTCCTGATTATTGGAAAATGTTGCAGAAATAATTCATATTTGGGGATTAAGATTTAATGTATGAATAATAATAATATTAATTAATGTTGTAGCATTTGCATCTTTTTAGGGTTTTTTTTTTAATTTCTTCTTTGTGAGCTAACATATTTATGGATTGTAGATGTTTCAGAAACATTATGATGATATTAGAAAAAATCTCACTTGCACCATCCAAGGATTAGTCCTGTTGGTTTAAAGTCTCCAGAGATACCCTTTTAAGAAAAAAAATGATTTTTACAAAAGAAAAAAAATCATTTCAAACCCAGATTAAACAGATTTATTAATAAATAATCAAAAACCTCTAATTGGGGGTTATTACATCTTTTTTGGACTAATTTACCCTTTAACGATATCGTCTTCTCTCTTCTTCCTTTTTATTCACTCTATGGGTCTCTTACCAATATTATGGTTGTCTTCGTTCCATTCGACCCCAAAGACTATAAGCTATTGTTCCTAAATGAACAGAGTAGTCGTAGATCACAAGAAGGTTGACGGTCACAGAGAAATCATTAAAAAAATATAAATAAAAAAACAAATCTATTAATCATCCTCCATGTTCATTAAAGCAGCAACAGAAAATAAATTCTACAGAACTCATTCGCAATGCATTTCTTAATAGAGCAACTTGTAAATATGCAATGGAAAAATAAATTAGCATACTTCAAATCATACTAACAATGAGAAAGCTAGTTCTATTGAAATCCAACATAGTGAAACCACTTAAAATCCAACCTCAAGATAACCACATATAGAGGAGTTGTGAAAAGTCACTCTATGTCATTTTCTTCGGTTGTGATTTTCGAATAATGGTGGCAATATAGAATGACTTCAACTAGCAGATTTGCAAATGATAATGACAAAAATACTAACGGAAGGAAGAAGATAGATCTAGACAAGTGGGAACAATAGCTTACCTTTCTCGGTGGGCAAATGAGGTGAAGATAATCAGAATGTTGATAACAAACGCTAAGAGCAAAGAGAAAGGAAGAAAAAAGAAGGGGGTATTTTAGCGTTGCCCTAACGATATCGTCACAGGCAAGGGCAAATTAGTCCAAAAAAGATGTATGAACCCCTAATCTGAGATTTTTGTGTGTTTGTTAATAAATTCATTTAATTTATATTTAGGATAAATTTTTTCATAAAAGTTCTATAAAAAAAGGATAAAAGTTTGTTTTTAAGGAGTTGGGTACCGTTAATTCTTGTTGTCAACTTTTGAACACCATTCATGTAAATCGTCAGATTTGGATGTTAGGTTGGGCTTGTCCAACTTTTGTCATGTGCCCAATGATGGGGAATGGCGATCGCCTGAGAAATATTGCAATGGGTGACGATAGACGACAAGACCATGCGCCACACCTGCTAGATATTTCGGGAAGAAGATTGAAAAAAGCAGAAAGCGGTTGAGCTGTTTGATGGTAACTACCATGCATGGACAAAATTAGGTGGATAAAAAAAATATGATCTTTATCAAATTTCAAATATTTCGGCTTTCATATCTTGAGTAGAACTTGACAAGATCTCCTAGTGATGTACAAGCCTACAAGGTGTTGATGGTGATGGTGGTGATGATGATAATCTAATTGTGATGTTATAGAGTCCTACATTGACTATAAAGAAGAAAGTGGTGATTGAGACTTATATACCTCCAAAAACAAAACTGTGAAGCTCATAGTCTAAAATGGGCAATAGTATATATGTGTATGGGTGGCATGTTACACTAGTGATGCATGAAGTGCTAATCATGGTTCAGATAAATTTGTACTCACCTCACTTTGATTCATACCCATCCTATCCTATGCCAGAGTTGGCTTGTGATGGTCTAGAAGTAGTAATGAGCCCACCTCATGACAAGTACAAAGTGGTTCTGAGGAATTATGCTGCAAGAAAACTTTATTCTTTTTCACAGAAAAGTGTTACACAAACATGCCCTAAGTGAAAGTCACATGGTAGGTCCATCTAATAATGAGATAATTGCAAACACTGATTTCTTTTTTTGTTGAGAAGCTAGCATGATGATTGGTGTTATAAATGAATAATGTGAATCGGATCCTCTTAAGGCCTTTTCTTTTGCAAGAATCTTGAGAGTTCTTATTTGAAGGATTTGAAATTCTCCCAATTTTGTCACTCAAGTAGAATTTCAAATGCTCATGTCCCCTTCAACATTTTACAATATTGGAATTTTGGGAATTCGAATGGCTTGAAGTGACTTCTCAGGTGTGTAGGTATTCAAAAAGCCAGTATAAAATGCCATATTTGAAATGCTAAGGGGACAACCAGGGGCGGACCCACATTGGGTCCATAGGGAGCATTGGACCCCCTTGGATTTTAAAAAATGACTTTACTTGTAATGGGCTACTAGCCCATGCCCCCCTTCAACCCAAAACAATATATTTAGTTTTTAAATAATATATTGCAAATTATGACAAGTTTGACATGATAGCTCACTAGTTTAGATGCTAAATGATCATTGGGTAGGTGTGAACGGGTTTGAATTCTAAATCTCCAAGCATATTTTTTAAGCATAGTTTTTTATACTAAAGTCTAAATGGGATCCCCTAGCCTATACAAAATAATTTTTTATTCTAAATCTAAATAAAATAAATTGTAAGATCCTCTATTTTAAAGTATTCTCAAAAATGCCTATTGTATTTTCTGTTTCTATTAAAAGTTTTCTCAACTAATAGTTATATTGAACAAAACTTAATGAGACTTTTAATTTTTTTTGACAAATTTATCCTTGAAAAACTAATATTTCATTCCTTGAGAAAATAATATAATATTACCACTTACCTTAAAATTTGAAATTGCAATATTCCCATTTTATGATGAAGAAGGCCTCTTTTTAAAAAGCCCATTTTTAGGCTGGTTTGAGTGTTGTCAATTTGGCCCTCAGATGAGGGGCTAGGCAAGCCCAACCCACCCTTCCATCAAAAAACTTGAATAAGCAATAAGCACTGCACTATTGGTTTTGGTCAATTTCTTTCGATTTATTTTTATTTAGGCTTTTTATATTGTTCTTATATGCAATGACTAGTGTAAAAGGGGGTGTACTCTTATTAATAACATCCATATTGTGTAAAGATGTTTTGTTATTTTTAAGGGACAAAAAAACTTGTACTTGTGTGATAGGGTTTTTTTTTTTAATGTATGTTAAAGGAGGGATCTTGTAGTGATGTGTATTAATTCAATGATTCATGTTATAGTTCTATCTAATTTATAAAGTATATGGTGATTACTCTATTCCTTACTTTTCAACCTTCTAAATATTTTGTGGTGTTGGGTACTTTGGCTTGTGCTTTTCTTGGTAGGAGTCTTGACAATTTGTTTCCTTCATTTTGCAATTTCAAATTTGTTCATGTTAAATAGTTCAATGGGAGCAAGAATTAGTGTCCTATGAGTTGAAAAGCTATTTGTAGTTCTTTGTGATTATCATCTACCCCCTTCGAACAAAAACTCCTAGGTATGTCACTGGGGAAAACTATTATATTAATTACAAAAATCCCCAACACTCCATATTCTCATTAGAAGTACCTTTAACGAAACAAGAAGTGTCACACTGAAGCATCCCAAGTTGAAGGAAGGGAACCCCATTGTAGGCCCATCTGTTGAAAATTTGATTAGTAAAAAATGAATGACCTCCTAGTGTATGAGTGTCCCTAAAGTTTACTTTGAAGTTGATCCCATTGTAAGATTTTAACAACAAGATATTTATACATTACATAAAACCTGCCAGCATGGCTTACAGATAGAGCTCCTTGGTTGCATTAGAAGGATAGTAAATCCACATGTGAGTTCTACCTATGAAGGTTCATTGGTAGAAACATGAAGTTTGAAGGATTAACCATCTATGAGAAAAGTGTAAAGATTTTTGTGTTGGACAAAACCTGAGTCCATTGGTGTTTATTTTATATATTCTTAAGTATGGACAATGGTTTGAGTTACCGGATGCATCGAAGTAAAGACATCGGAGAAAGAGCGACAAATTGAAGTGATTTTCTACGGACAACATGGTTTAAAAATGTTATATCTCACAAACTGAGCATCAAATATGGATAAACTACCTACCGTTAAAAAGCTCGTTTCGAGTAGATATCCATAAAATCTAAGATTGTCTCAATTGGAGCTAAAACGAGAAAGTTATGACCTCCGAAAATTTGCAGAAAACATGCTGAAATTTCAACTAAATAGAGACTTAATCCAACCGATCGGACCATTAATCTAACCGATCAGATCGGTACAGAAAAGTTCGCCCACTTGCGATTTTTTAGTTTAATTTAAAGAGGAATTTGCCTGTTTCATACCAACTCCTTTCCTGATTGAAATATACTTATGAGGTACGAATTTGTTGGTATAAAAAGGGGTTCTCTTTCAACCCTAAGATAGAGATCCCATTGTTCTAAGTGGCGAATATATTTTAGAGATCATCTCGTCTAGAGCTTTTTCATTAGAGAGTTAAAGGGCTGAAGTTCTACTTTAGAGATTTTTGTCTTTTACATCTCTAGTAGAAGATCGTCTTCTAAGTGTGGAGAATTTGAAGAGTCGAGCTAACACGTAGAAGGCATCTAGTTGATTGGATTTGTAGCAGGCAACAACATGTGGTTGTTGTAGAGTAATTCTTTACAAGAAGTTAACATTACAGAGTCATGCAGATATTTGTAAGTGACTTATAACTGCGTAATAATCCACAGTACTTGATTATTAGTCCAAGTTAGACTCATGGTTTCTTCCCGATTTAGGTTTCCACGTAAAAACTGTGTCTTCTGTGGTGTATGCTTTTATTTAATTTATTTCAGCTGTATAGTTGATTGTTCACATACATAATATTGAGATTAATTGCATTAATCCATGCTAAAGGATCTCCCCAAAAACTCTTCAAAAAGAGAATTCATAATTTTTTTCATTATTCTTAACCGTTTGTTTATTCAATGGGACTGAGAATTCTATATGGTACAACTATCATTTGGATTAAAACGCCTGTCACAACCCGAGCCCAGAAATCGGGGGTTAGTGAAAAGCCAAACCAGTGACACACGTACTCCCGTGCACTTGCATCCAAACCCAGTCTAGATACACGCACACTCTAACACGTGCGAAGCAAGCGAACGCGGAAGCTAAAGATATCATAGCAAGCACAACAAAAGAGAACGAGCAGAAAACCAAAATGTAAAATGGGTAAAAGACGTAGATAACACACACAGATATAAAACCAAATACAAGACTGAGTACACACCAAAAACACATGAGGTACAAAATATAATACAGAGAACAAAGTCCAAAGTACAAAATACAAAGTCTCCAAGAAACCAAAACACTGGTGATATGCAGGAACGCACTCGGCAGAAGTGATCAAGCCCACTCTGCCATACCGAAGGGTGTCTCTAAGTCCTGCCCTGCAGTCTCTCCGACCGCCGGAGAGCCGGACAATGGATCTGTGCCTGCAACACCACAGACAACTCAATGAATACAACAATCCAGCAAATATAAGTAACAGGGACAAAATGAGACAGTTACAGAAAATAACGAGCTCAACAAAATACATGTGCTGACACCAAGATGATGCAAATATGATGCATTCAAAGCAATTGCAAAATTACGAAAAAGGGCTTAGAACCTAACCCATCCCAAGTCAAAGGCTACTCAACTACCTATCCAAGATCCGACACCAAGCCCAAAAGAAATAAACAACACAAAAATATACTAATGAGCCACTAAACCGGCTCAAAGGGGATCGGAGTATTACAACACCCATGGCTGATTAGTATTCCATTATGTGAAGAGAATTCTACCTGGTAAGACTGCTGTCTTTTGGAATATTGTTCTACAAAGTTATCAAACAAACAAGGCTTTTGGAATTTCAAGGAGACAACCTTATACTACATACTATCAAGACTTCTAAACAAAGAGAAATCCTTTAGAAATGCTTTCAACTAAATAGGTCCATAAAGATATAAAAAAGATGTAATTTTACTTTAGGCATTTTAAGAAAAGATATCAGAAATAATATATATACATATATAAAATAATATATATATACATATATAGAAGAATATTACTATGCATCCTTCCCTCACCATGTGGTGAGGGATAATGACGTGGCTTTTTCTCTTTATATATGAAGATTCTTCTTTTTTTATAATACTATAATGGCTTTTCCTTTTTTGTATATGAATTTTTTCAAATATGCATTTGTCTTTTACAACATGGTGAGGGATATATGCATAGTAGTATTTCCCATATATTAAATATATATATATAGTATGAGGAATATATATAATGTATTCCATATAATAATATGCAAAATTATATATATCATTTAAAAGTATTAATGTGTGAAAGATACATAATAATATATAAAATACTTTCAAGTTTAAAAGTATTAATGTGCAAAAGACCCTATAGTGAGGGAATATATATATATATATATAGGGGAATGCTAGTATACATTCTTCCATCACCATAGCATGAGAAATATTTGCTCAATTGGAAATCTTTATGTGCAAAAGACCTAAAAGGTATATGAACAAAAAGGAATGCTCATATACAAATAAGGAAAACCATGTACACATCCTTCACACTATGGTGAGGGAATGATACATACTAGCATTTCCCATATATATGTATTTATACACATGAAAATATTCAAGTGAGAATTGTTCTCACCATTTTTTCCTTGAAAACCTTAGGTGGGCCCATCGATTACCCAATTCAAATCTTGCAATATACAAGTGACCCATTGATAGTCACACGCTCTAAGTATTAGTTAGATCCGAATTTATTGGACCGTTGGATCGACTGTATGCCAATCATAATGGACTAGATTTATTGTTCATGGATGAAGGAGTTGGGAACATGTGATGGGGCCAAACTTGATAACCAAGGTAGTCCCACATAGATCTTTTCACCCCCCTCGTTTCATCTCCAAATGGGCCCCACAAATGGGCCCCATAAAAAGTTCTCAGAGTAGGTAGGTGAAACAGTTCTCACCCAAATACTACCGATATATATAGGGAAATAATTCAATGAGGATGGTCCTCAAGGTTTGCATGAAACGTTTTCCATAATGGGGCCCACTATGTGGTCCATTTGGTCCATCCAAATGGACTATACACATGACCCACGTGAATTGCACACGTCCACCGATTTTGGGCCCCATTCGATTTGACTGAACCATTGGATCGATTGCACAAAACCACACACATATATTGTATATATAAAGTTCATTTGGATGGGTGCAATCGATCCAATAGTCTAGTCCAGTTGAATGGGCCCAAAATTAGTGGACGTGTACAAGTTAAGGGGGATCCTGTGTGTAGTCCATTTGGATGGACCAAATGTACCACGCAATGGGCTTCATTATGGGAAACGTTTCGTGTAGACCGTCCTCACTGGATCATTTCCCATATATATATATATATATATGGGAGCTCCTCTACTGAGCACCACTTTCTAGTGGGGCCTTGGGACCGGAGGATATTGAAAGATCTCCCCACTACTAATCCTTTCATGGTGATGGAAGCTCAAATCATTATCATAAGAACTTGATTAATGGCCGACAATTTTTTACCGTCCCAAATGAGTGCAATCTAATCTAACAGTTCAATCTATTTGGATAAGTGCCAAACATGGTATTGGTAACTTTCACAGGAGTACTTGTGTTATAGTCTGCTTAGATGGATCATAAATTGGGCCCCACTAGTATTTTAACACACGGTGCTCACTTTATTGTGAACAACGAGTGCTCGGCAGAGGTTTTTCATATATATATATATGACATAATTGAAAGGGTCATTATAGCTATTTTTGCAATTATTTGAAGGGATGCATGTCCTAAAATAAAAATCAGAGTGTGCATAAAATTGCTGAGCTTCTGTTGATAAAAAAAAATCTAAAATATTGAAACTTGGCCTTACGCATATGTAATTTGAACTAGACTTGAAATAGGCCGGGCTTGCTTGAGGTGGTGTATACACATATTAACCTTTTGCTGTGACTGATTATCAAGATGGCCCCAAAAAATTTTGCAAATTTGAAATGCATGGGAGGCATATTAACTCTATTTATTTTCTGACATATTTATTTGTTGGATTCCAAAGTCGACCGGCTTCTTGTTGTTCAACGGGGGTTGAGTTTATAAATTCTTCTATTATTCACTAACAGATTAACATTTTGGTATATACATCACATACAAGCCATCGTAAGTAAAAAAATCTACACAAGAGAAAACCAACTACGAAAACCTCGGTGTTTCTGGCTATCAACGCATACAAGCCATGCATCCAACGTAAAAACTATCTACACATGAGAAAATCTCCTAACCAATGGGGTTTCATGGTTTAGCGATGGATATTTTCGTTTCATAGACCAAAACAAATGATAACAGCAGCCTGACATGAAGAATGGCCCAGCCATTCAATTTTCAAACACTGGTACCCCATCTCTCTTTTGTGTGTGTGCGCGGGTTATCTTTCCACTTTTATAGGCTCTGTTTCGACCTTTGAGTGATCAAAAGATAAGGCACAAAAAATAAGGCACAGCAACTGTTTTGGCAAATGGTGAGAAAATGCCAAATATAGCATGGCTCCATTATTCACTAATTTAAAGAGATTTTGAGTCATTTGTCATCCAAAGTAGGTCTCCATCATTTCAACGTTCGGGATTACCAAAATCATGAGCCTCTATCAGCTGGATCTAGGGTCTGAACACATCTTAACGTGAATCAAGACTAAATAAAGTAGTGACCACATATTTCGGTGGTATCACGGACTGTAGTTTTGGGTAGTTCCACGAAGCACTAACGGTTTCCCCATTTAAACACAAAACAGTGCGTCTACTGTTACGTTACGGGCAATCAAAGTCCGGAAAACAAAGGACTGGAAAAAAACAAAGGAGTTTCCTTTCAAACTCAACAGTGTAAGTACTGTTACGGTACGGACTGTCCATGTCCGGTACACTGATTCCCTCGTGCATTTCCTGTTACGTTACTAACCCGTTCAACGGTCCGGAACCTGGAACGATTCCTTCGAGTCTTTCTAAGCAGCAGCTTGTGCATTTTTTTTACTCTATTGGCCGAGCGGCCAAGAGTTAGAAACGAGAGGAATACTTGGTTGGCCCTACGGGAGGGGGCCCTCATCCGCCAGGAGAGCCTTTATTCCTGTTTGTACAATTTATTTATGCTGGAAACGAAATTCACCCTTACTCTAGCAAGTGGGGTTTTCTCATTTTTTTATTGTGAGGGGATACCCCCGGGTCTTTGATAATTGGGCTAATCCAAGAATAGCGCCCATTAAACCCGCACATCAGCTACAGCAAAAATTTTCAAGCAGATGGAACATATTACCTAAGTAGCAAACCTACACATTATGCTACTCCACTCAATCAGTGTCTTCCAAGTGGATACATTTATATCCTCTTTTTCCTTTTTGTCTAAGGGGTCGTTTTTTTTTGGTGATTTACATAGATAAATGAAACACATGTGTAATGGTTACACACAATCACGTTTGTCTTCACTCATTTATGTATGAGGTGTATAAAGTAGATGTGAAAATTGTGTGAGAATGGCTTGAAAATCAGGCCAGGATTTTCACACCTCAACAGGTCTGAATCCATTACACAAGGCACTGTTACCAGCGGGTGAACAGTATTCATACAGCACAGTCCGCCTTTTTGCATTTTTTTATTTTGTGGGCCCCAAAATAGCAATCTGAACCGTCCAAACTCTTCTAAAGGTCAAAAACGGCTCAAAGACCAATTTTCAGCCGTTGAATCATCACACAACTTGAGATATGATCAAAAGTGTTGAGACCGTTGGATGTATTGAACCTGTGATTGAACCCATTCCGCTTTTCTTTATTTTTTTAACTCCTATGGGCCCCCTAATGTAAATCAGAACCGTTGAAACTCTTGTGAAAACTGAAAGCGGCCATGAAACCAATTTTCAGCCGTTGGATCTTCATACAACTTAAGATATGATCAAAACAGTTGAGACCGTTGGACGTGATTGAACCCGTGATTGAACCTCGTCTGCCTTTCTTTATTTTTTGACTCCTGTGAGCCTCCTAATATAAATCAGAACCGTTAAAACTCTTGTGAAGAATAAGAATGGCTATGAGACCAATTTTCAACTGTTGGATCATAATATAATTTGAAATATTTACAAAAAAAATCTAATAATTAAAATCTGAAATTCTTAATTTTATGGGGCTCATCTTGATGATATGAACCGTTCAAACTCTCTAGAATGCCTTTTTTGGCTTAGAGATGTTGTCCTTTTTTATATATATTTTAAGATATTTGTAATAAATCATGAAAAGTGTCAAAATATTATGATAAACGATGAACCGTTGGATTACTTTTAATTTACATATGAAGAGGTGTGAAAATGACAAACGATTGAATACATTTCACATGTGAGTCAATTGCATATGCAAAAAACTCACATGTGAGTTATTTACCTATATAAAGCATTTTCACATAATATGTGAAATTAACAAACTTTCACATAATATAAAGCATTAAAGATATTTGGACTTCCCATCCCTTTTATAGAAAATTAATTGTTTATTGAAATCTTAGTCATGGTATATACAATGAAAAACTTGTTTTGCTTCCTCTTGGCCGCAAATATTGTCATTATTAGGTATGCTCCTTTCCTTTGTCTTTTCCCTTTTCTCGGCAACTTTTGCTCACAGCATATGTAGTCTTTCCTCATTTCCATAAACTCTCTCCCTCTACCAACATTTGCTTTCTCTATCTAAACACCAATAAGATGAAGAACACTGAGTGAGGTAATAAATCCCATAAACATGCACACATATGTGCGTGATTCCCTACTCTCTAGGTGGTGGGGTTCACTACTAAGGCCCACCAATCAATGGGTCCATGGGGGGTTCAAAGATCTGGATGGGCCTTCCCTCTGTATAAAGTTTTACGCCTGGCAGATCATCCTAACCCCTTCATTCATGACTACCCTTCATACATAACTTACATGTTTAACAATTATATATATGGAAAAATCTCCGCTGAGCACCGGTGTACATTATCTAATCCATTTGTGCGTGTGTGTGTGTGTGTGGGGGGGGGGGGGGGGGGGGGGGGGGGGGGGGAGTTGGCTATGTGATCAGATAAGGCTCTACTAGAGGTGTGCACCGTAGACCTAAGGAAAGGGCGTAACTAATCATCATTATCATCATCAAAACCTTGTCACAACTATGTTTGGGTTGGCCACATAAATTTCTTTTTTTTTTTTTCATTACAACCTATCTTGAGAAAAATTCTTAGATATACTGCACTTTTTCATATTATATGGTTATTAATTTCATCAACATCCTTTTTGTATTACTTCCCATTCGTGAATCATCAACTTGCAAAAATAAAAATAAAAATAAAAATAAAAACTTTATCTCATTGAAGCCATTATTGGTTTGTATTAAACATGTCCAAACAATCTCAAAGGACTTTATCTTAGTTTATCACCTATTGATGATATCACAAAATACTCTTGAAAGTATTTAATTTTTATTTTATCCTTCCTAATTTTACCACATATCTACCTCAATATCTTCATTATTACTACACTCATTTGTGCATATATTTCTTCTTGATTACTAACATTCTACTGTATAGATCATAACTAGTCTAATCGTTACACTATTGGATAGATATTGGCAATATATATAATCATTTTGTGTGCGTGTGTGTCTATATAATCATATGGTATTGGATAGATATGATTGGAGATTTATTATTTAGTAAGGGCAATCTTTGAAAAATTATTGGTTACGTGGAAAAGATGATAATTAAGGACCCCCCCCCCAAACAAAAATTAATGACATTATCCCCTCTTCTTGTAAGTAATATTCTTTCCCCATTTTCCTCAATTGTAAATAACAATATAGGTTTTTTTTTTTTCCCAAAAAAACAACGTGCCTTTCGGCGTGATCAGTAGTTTCTACTTTTAGGTAGTGGGTTTGAAGTTACTTGAAGCTTTGAATTGAGGGGATTTTTTTCTATTAAATGAGAATAACACATATGGATTGGAGAAAAGCATGTGTTAATGTCCCAAATTTCTAATATGGAATTATACAATGACGTGCCATATGCAATATTCTACATGCACATTTGCTTCCGCATCCATGTCTTCACTAGGCATTGTTGGCTGTGACTGCTATCTTAATTTTTTTGTGTTAATCTCCAATAGAATGGTTTAAATTGTCAATCATTTGCTCAATTTTATAGTGAGATTAATTTTTATTAGAAAAAATTTGGGCACGTGCCATGCAAGCGAAGTGCAGTTATTATAACTGGTTTAAATTTTGAACAGGCGCTGTCTAATGTCGTCATGGGTGAGAGCACTTAGGGCTTTACTTTGCTGAAAATTGTTTATTGTTTGTTGAAACAATGAATTTTACTACCAACGAAAGGTTTTGATTTGCTGGGTATGGGCCCATTTATATATCCAGCAGTTTTTAAGAATGCAACAACACTTGAACCAGGACATTTGACAGCTGCTCCATATCATCATAGATGTTGAAAAAAAGTTCTAAGATAACACCTTTTTTTAAGTTCCTAAATAGACTATGGTTCAGTACTACAAATTACTTATAAAATGCCTTATTTGTCCCTTATTCATTGCTCCAATTTCATCAATGTAGCGCAGCACTGTACAAGATCATATCTTTTAAGATCTTCTAACCTAAGCCAATAGGTGTAGACCAACACCATAGAAGACTACAAGCTTATGGTCTAATAATAACTTATCTTCAAGATTTTCTAACCTAAGCTAATAGGTGTAGACAAACACCATAGAAGGCTACAAGCTTATGGTCTAATCATAATTACCTTGAGATGAGAATTGCCCTAAAATCTTAGGATTTTGAGCTCATTGTTGTGATTAGGCCATCAAGGGGCTGGGCTTGGGCTTGGACTAAGCAGTCTGCCCTTACCCTACCTTCACGAATTGGGGCCATCTCAAGTAGGACTAAAGCCCTTGGACGACTTGCACTAGTTACGCCCTTAATTTTACCCTTAAAAGCTAAGGCCAAAACAATCTTTCTTTATTTTTTTTACACAACCACTGATTTTCCACCCTGTGCTTAGAAATGCAATTTATTGTTAGTAATTTCAACATTATATGAAATCACGAAGCCTTTGGGACTTATGTTTGAGAGCCCCAAAGAGGTTAGGCAAAGTAACTATTAAAATGTAACAATGCTGCAATCATCAAATGTTTATAAGATAATAAGTGGTCACATGTATGGTGATTTAACAAAAGAAATATTCAACTCTTTACCAATCTAAAATAATTGAATGCCTACACCTCTTGAGACTGTTATTCAATGACTTCATGGCGCATATAGGAAGTAGTTGAAAACTGGAATTTTTTTAACAAAATATTGGGAACTATAACTAGTTAGTTGTTAAGTTTATGAACAGAATAATAGTTTCAAATCATTATGGTGAAATTCATTTTGAAGTAGGCATTCTACAAATTAATGGAACGACAAAAAGTTGCAAAACCTGTAATAGAATGCAAATTCTGATGGATCTGGATGGATAGACTCCGACATGCAAATTCTGTAATATAATGCATTCGGATGACTGAAAAGTTGTGTGGATCTCTTTATCTCTTGTCATTCCTACAAGAACGAAGAGTTACCAACCGTATGGTCTCCTTATGTTTCTATAGACAAGTCCCAAAGAGTCACACTTACTGGAGACTTCTTCCACAAGAAACACACATTCATTAATCCTATTGAATGTCTTACTGTGCATTCAAATCAAAGCTTATACTAAGTGGGGTTGTATTAGCTATTGGCATGTGCCCTGCTCGATATGACGTCGACCCACGGCATGCAGCCCACACAATTTCATACAAATTTGACTAAAATAACGATTGACTTTAGATGGATTAAGTAGAAAGGAAAGAAGTGTCGTCTTGAAGTGGGCAAATGACATTTTTTAAATAAGTTGATTAATAGTTTGGTGTCCGTAAAAGCAAATATCCCATTGTAAAAGTTGTGCATTCAAAATCATAGGTTTATTTTTTAACTATTACTTTACCGATTATTAATAACTAATGCATGCATATGTCATACACATAATGGATGAGAAATGTATTCCCATGAGTAACAACACATGCAGCCCAACTTCATGGGCCTACTGCCTATTGGGGCCTACCTTTGTCATCGGTGAAGGCCCTTTCACACTACCATCATCTTACACAAGGCCCAATTTTAGGAGTCATCAAACTATTATCCACTATGTGTACCTTTGTCATCGGTGAAGGCCCTTTCACACTACCATCATCTTACACCAGGCCCAATTTTACAAGTCACCAAACTATTATCCACTATGTGATTGAATGTCAAAATATCTATGGTTAATGGGTGCTAAACTTCAAGACTAACAAAAATCAAGGGCAAAGATCATTTAACGAGGCTAACTATTTTTTGATCTATCGAGAAACAGACTTTTCTATCTACCCCGGCAATGATCATTTAAGAAGGCCAACTATTTTTTGATCTATCAAGAAAGAGACCTTTCTATCTACCCGGCCCTCCTCATTGATAAGCAGGCATCTAAGTCTGCTCGATTGGCTGAACAGCATAAAAGCAATAATGCACTCTATTCATAGGAGACCTAAATTAGGTCTTTCCCCTTCACAAAATTAGACTATACCTCCGCCTTGGGCTTTGGGACATGTTTGTGAAACTCGTTCCACTTCCCTCTCTCTCTCTCTCTCTCTCTCACACAAAAAAATAGATGGTATAGCGAATTTTTAGTAAAGAAAAAAGTTTTTTTTAGAGTAAAGATCTTAAAAAAGGATTATTTCTTTGTGCCAGCAAAATGCCCAATTCCTCTGATCAGTGAGGTACCACCCTTCGCCCCAAAAAATGTCACCGCAACTGTACAAATAAATCCTTGAAAGCAATAATAAAAACCCTTGATTTGGTAGGTCATAGGTCCAACTTGAGAGGCTAGATGTGATGCAACTTCTAATCGTAAAAACCATTTTATTGTAGCATCCGTGAGGTTGCCAAATGGAGTCCTACAATCATTAAAAAAACATATAATATTGTCATAAAATAGCATCATTTGCACATTTTCTTTGTCTATTGATTTGATTTTCACAAGCAAACAAAGGCTCTAGATCCGAGATCCCAACCTAACCTTTTGTTAGTGACACCGCCATTGATTCATTGCTAATCCACGCTAGTTCTTCTATGAGTACCTTATAGCCTCTCATGTTTTTCTACCCCCCTCATTTCCTAGTCATATAAACGTCACCAATTAAATAGCTAGGTTTTACAGGGGTTCGATGCGTTGAGCAATGTAGCTCATTGTACTTTTTTTCAGGATTTTCCGCGTCTGGACCATCTGGATTAATGGATGCTGCATTGAAGATGGAAAGCCCTATATTAATGAGTCAGGAGAGAAGAAGAGGAGATGATGAAGGGGACGATAGAATAGGAAGTTGCTAGGGTTTCATACAATAATAAGGTAAGGTAAGGTTTTTTATTTTGGTAGAAATACAATATGAATTGAATCAGGATTTGGGAATTTAGTACTTTTTGCGTCTTATAGTATGTGGTATAGAAAATGTATATATATACATATATATATCAAGATGTTACTAGTTTAAAATTAATATGTCCACACATGGGTGCATTTGTGTAGGATGAGGATTCCGCTATCTGTGGATTTTTTTCCTTCATATATATCTCTCCTTTGGAAATTGAGATCTTCTCTATCAAAGAAAATTAGTCCACTTTTTTTTTTCAAGGAAAGTGTGTTACACCAAATAATAATAAAAAAAAGAATTGCAGAGAAATTTAAAATAAATTTTCTCTCTACCATGGAATTTTCTTATTGCACAAATGCACCAATAGTGTTATAAGTTAGTATCCCACAAGGATTTTGGACCATAAAATTAAGGCCCAACCTATAGGATGCATTCGTGAATCCAAACACATTGATATCATATCCATGCTAAAGGGTATTTTGAGATCAAATCACAGGTTCATTGATGAAGATGCTAAACTTCCTCTTCTAGGAACTTTGAAATCAGCTATGCCTCCAGTGAAGTCATTTAGCTAAAGGGAAGTTTTTAAATAAGGGCTTAATTTTTTGCCTCATATCAAAAAAAGACATAGGTTTTAAAACTTTTCAATTTAATCCCTAAGTTTTCCATTAAACTTTCAGTTAAGGACATTTAACAATTTAAAGATACTTTTTGATGACTTCTTCCCTCAATTCTCTTAAAATAGCAAAATGCCAATCATTTAAAGTTATGCCATTGTTTCAACAGCCAGTACATGCGGCTAATCATTAGAGAAACGCTAATTGTCTTTGACCATCGTTAAGATGCTGAAGTAGAAAATGAGGAGAATATAAAGGAATTAAATGGAGAGTTTATTTTAAATAAAGAGAATGTGGGCATTTTTAAAATAATTCAGGAAAAAGGTTGCCGAAAAATAGCTTTTAAATGGACAGTTGTCTTTAATTGAAACTTTTTTAGAAAACTTATGGACTAATTCGAAAAGTTTTGAAACTTGTGTCCTTGTTTGAAATAAGGTAAAAACTTAATTTGAAATTTTATGTTTGAAAGAACAAAATTCAGGTATTAATTTGTTTGGGCCATTTAACAAACCCTTTAATTTACCCAAGAGAAAATAAAACATCAGTGGTGCTCTCTTAACTTATTAAGACTTCATGTCCTTGCATGATAAATTGAACATCCATTGCTTCAACATGGAGATTTCCCATATGATAAAACCAATCATGGCTGTAAGATGTTCAAAAGTTTCCCAAAATTAAAAAAAAAACAAAAAACAAAAAAAAACCAGCAATCTGACGATCTTTTTTTCTATGCTAAAAACGTTTAAGGTGACCCACGCGGTTTTATGTATGTGTGGAACCTTGTCTGGACGCCCATCCAAAGACATTATAATATCTCCAACTCTAAGTTCAACAAAGTGTCCTGTGTGTGGATGTAGGACCCATAGTTTGATAATGGAAAACATTAAATGTTTGGTAAGGCAAATGGCTAGGCAAGGACCTTAAATATCCAGAGTGTCTGAAAGTCCAGAATCTCTAACACACAACCAATATATTTAATTCGAAAATGTGAACACAAAAACTGGTCCACCTTTTCAAGTCAAATAATTGAGAGCAAAAGATCTTTCCAGCCAGTTTTATTTTATCCAATGTGAAACTTAATTAGGCCACATTTGTGTGACATTGAGGATTCTTGGTTGCTGGGGATTTTTTTTTTTTTAATCAATTTGTTATGATCTAATGCAATGTTCTCAATGTAGGTGATTCCATAAAAAATTCTTTCCCCGAAGGTGGTGGTGAGAGGGGTTGGGATGTTGTGGAAACAGATGTCAATGGAGGAACAAGCCCACAAAGGCGCAATGATGAGGCCCACATGTGCAATCTCAACTCATGTGCTTTTTTTCTGAACCCTTGGGTGGAAGATCATGCAGGTCCTTCATTTCCTTTCTTCAACAAGTGTAAATATTTTGGGAACTTTAGGGATGTCCTTGTGGATAAAGTCTTCCCCTCCTATTTCACTCACTAGGAATTGATTCCTTCCTACTGGCTGCTATAACTTCTCTCCCACTTGGGCACTGTGCCAAGTAACAAAAAAAAAAAAAAAAAACACAAACCAAGTGTGAATATTTCTCAACTGCATTCTAGAAACATGCATTACTCCAGAGATGGCAATGGAGAGATGGCAATGGGGCAAGTTCAGGTTTAGGTAAAGCTGAACCCGGCAAGCCTCACATGCCTCACATTAACCTCATGCCTTGTGATGGTACGGTTCGGTCAGGCTTTAAAAAATGTAGTAGTCCTTAATGGAATGAAAAAGCCAAAGAAGAGTCAAACAGACAATGTCGTCCTCACTCATTCATTGCTTCACTGTGAGCTACAATAAGTTGGATTGCATCTATCAATAATAATAAATAAATAAATAAATAACGTTGTTTGTAGTTTTCATAGTAAAAATTGTATAATGATCAGGGCAAAGCAAGACATTAAAAGCTTGAACCCGTCTCGTGTGTAAATCTATAAATCCATACCCACTTAGAACTTTCCAAAAAACAAAAAAAAAAAAAAAACACACTCTATCAAATCCGCCTCTAAAAGTTTAATGTAGATTGATTGGGTGGATCACCTGTTTAACTCAATTCATTGCCAATCATACATTGCTCATTCTTGGTTGCCTTAAGCCTCTTACCCTTGGAAGATGATGCTCAAAATATTCATATTCAGTATCATTAACACCAAAGACTTCACTTGCCTCTAAAGCCATTGCCTGAGAGAAGAGGATTGAGCTTCAGTTCAAGCCTTGCTTTTATCTGTTGCCATGCACATGTGTATGGCCATCTGTAAATGAAAGAATGAAATCTAGTGTAATAGAGAAGCATCTCAACCTAATGATTGTTCTAGTTTTTTTGAATGGCAGATCACACGTCCTAAACCAAAGGGTTATTATTCGACCCGCCCAGTAGAATCTTGAAGTAGATTATACATCATAGATCGTGGGACAACAATTCAAGTACAACATTTCTGATGTTAGAAAAGACCACTGTCACAAAACACAACTACTTCAAAAAAAAAAGAAAGAAAGCAGACATGGGATTAAATGGTAATTTTGTAAACTTTGGTAGCATGTTAATTAGTGTCATGGGAAATTGCAATTATTACTGTTTGAATTTGAAAATGTCATTGAGAATGAAAACAATAGAGCATTTACATTAACATTATTCTTTTTCTAGGAATTCCTGAATTTTAAAGAATGATATGCCTTTAGAAATTACAACTTCGTTTACCTATTTTCTTATTTTTAAATGATATTATATTCTACGATATTTGCAACTAGTAATTAGGGAAAACAAAAAATTTTGACAGCCCTCATTTATGACTTTGCACTTAATAACTTGTTAATGTTATTTTTGACAACAATTGTGTCAAAAATATGTTGAAAACCAATTTAAATAGTAATTCCATTTTATTTACTAGCAATAAGTTATTTTTGTGATATTTTCTTGATAATATCCCAAAACAAATTAATCCCTCAATTTTGAACATGTTCCAACAATTCTCTTTCTACCAAAAGTTGTTTAGAACAATATTTGTGACACTCTTCTAACAAACCATGCAAATATACAATTGGCAAACAATTAGGCTGCTAATATAAGAGTTTTTTTTGGTATGTTAGCCTTAGCACTGTTTGATCACTCCACTTTTAACACGTGTCACATGTAAATAAAGATATATGTGCCTGTTTGACATTGTTCTCATGTTGTTTTCAATTTTTTGGTTAGATTTAATTGTGTTTAGATTGGATTGTGTCGAGACAAAACTCTATAGAACTTATTTGGCAACACTGTATTAAAATATTTTGCTGATTGTTAATGGTGTAAAAAATTTTCTCCAACGAACGAAAGCAAGAGAATTATAGGATCTAAATTATAGACCCACCTTTCAATGTTTGCGGCACATTGTTATTGGCGTATGTGAGACCCACCTGTAGAAGTTACAGCGTAGTATTCATCTTTAAAAAGTAGAACAAGGAGCTCATATTTATAGGATTTATAAGGTGGGCCTACCTTAATAAGAATTATAATGTAGGCCCACTATTGAAAGTTATAAGAGATTATAACGTGGGGCCAACCTTTTGTAATGTAAATGTGGGACCCATCTATATAAATTACAACATAGTACACTTATAATGTAGGACTATTGTTTGTGATAATGACTATGTGACCTACCGTTTGTAATCGTAATTATCTGACCCACATTTAGAAATTACAAAGTAGAGCTACATTTTTTGTGATTTTGTATATAGGACTCACATTTAAAAATTATAATATGGTGCCCATCTTTGAAAATTATAAGAGATTATAATGTGAGATCATCCTATTTTTTAATTGTAAATAGGAGTTTCACTTTAAAAATTATATGGTACCCACATTTAGAAATTAAAACATAAAACTATATTCATAGGATTCACAATGTAGGCCCATATTCAAAAGAATTACAATGTGACTCTTCCTTTTTGTGATTTATTTAAAAGATTAAATAATTTTTTATAAGATTTTTTTTGAAAAATGAAATCTTTTTTTTGAATTATTAAATAAATTTTTTGAAAAAATAACTAAGATTAAATATTTTTCTCAAGGATTAAATAATTTTTTTGAAAGATTAAATATTTTTTTTAAATATTAAATATTTTTTTGAAAATTTAAATATTTTTTTAAAAGGTTAAATATTTTTTCAAGGATTAAATTTTTTAGGAAGGTAAAATATTTTTTTTAGAGATTAAATATTTTTTTGAAAGATTAATTCTTTTTTGAAATTTTAAGTATTTTTTCTTGAAAGATTATTATTTTTTTATAGATAAAATTTTTGACCATATAACTCACATTTAGAAATTAGAATATAGGGCTCACACTTAAAGAATATATAATGTGGTTCTACCATCATAAAAAATTAGAAATTATAATATGGGCTCACCTTTTGTGAGTGTTAACATATGATCCATTTTAAAAATTTAGTAATAGAATCACTTTGAGATAAGTAGGATCAATGTTTCAGCAAGTTGTTCTTTAAGAAAAATGAAGTTTTTTTTTTTTTTTTGTTTCGAGCTTCTTATGCAAGTGGATTAACATTTTGAGATTCCTTCTCATTAAACCAAAATTCATAATAATGATTTGCGCATACCAACAATATTTTCTGTGGGCTTATCTTTGCAGGACATAGGAACATTCCAATGGCACGATGCTAAACGTACTCATATCGTCTGAATGATCATATATGAGAAATGTAACTATACACTTCGCATCACAATGTTTTTTTTAATATCATTTTCTTCATAATGAGGCTTTTACATGAGCAAAAAAATATCTTCCTAGAAATAGATACAATGATTAAGGACCTAAATTTTTAATGTTAACAATAGAGGACCTCCCACTACCTTTTTTTTTTTTGGGCACCCCCCACTACTTTTTTTTTTTTGCCCATTATTCATCGATATCAATGAATAATATTGCTAGCCACCGATATTGGTATATGTCATTTCATATCTCTAAAACTTATTTCTCCTTTTCTTTCCTACTCTTTCTTTTCCCTCTATATCCTTTTTCAATAATGACGGTTGTTGTCCCCCATTTTCCCCCTCCATTCGTCCCTTCCTCCTTATATTATCCTTTTCCTTTTTCTTTTCCTTTCAACCATTGTATGACGATCTCAATGGCCTATATGGTGACAAATCTAAGGTCATCTTCTTCCCTCTTCTAGCTAACTCAAGTCCACATGATTTCAAATGGTCCCTTATGTTTTTTGGCATTTCTATTATGTTTAAAGAAGTTAGGGTTGAAGCCTTGAAGGATATAAGATATAGATGGAGGACCTTATTCACTATATTGGTGAATATGCATTATTACTTTATAATTAAACTGAAGAACAAATAGGACGCTCTCAAGCACCAATTTCTGTTCAGTTGCTTGAAAAACTACAAGCACGGTGTTTAGGCTCTAGCTTTGTCCCCCAAACACTTTCTTCCATTAATTCTAGGAGCATGCATTTATTCAAACACATTATGCAAACATATTTATTGACCCATGTCTTACAAATACATTCATAGCCGGTCTTTATAAGATGAAAACTTATGCATAACAACCATTAGTGGTGGCGACGATGAAGGAAAAAGAAGAAAGAACACAAAAAAGAAACAAAGAGATGGGATTTAGGGTTTTTAATAAAATAGCATTCACAGATATCTATGAGGGTAATATGGTCAAAAACTTCATAAAAGGACAAGAAGGTCCTCTACCGTCAATATTAAAGGTTCAAAAACTTCATAAAATGACAAGAAGGTCCTCTACCGTCAATATTAAAGGTTCAAAAACTTCATAAAATGACAAGAAGGTCCTCTACCGTCAATATTAAAGGTTTAGGTCTCCCATCATTGTATCCATTTCTAGGGAGATTTTTTTTCTTTAAAAACCATTTTTCATAATTTTTGTAAGCTTTTGTGATAAAAGTTTTGTACTCGCGAACAACGTACTTAATGTAACAACCCTCCTTAATTCAAACTTGGACCAATTGTAAGACCATGCAACTCCTATGGAGTGAGTTTGATTGGGCTGCATTCAGTGGTGTTTACAAGATTTGCTAGAAATATACAATTTCTTTCTTTCTTTTGCTACAAATTCCGTAGTATTCACAGGATGTGCTTTATAGTATGCAGCTTCTTGATTTCTTTGCTACGAATTTCTACTATTATTCACAATCAATATTAGTCAGAGTAGTGTAAATATTTTTCACACCATCTAATGAATTAGATGAAGAAAGTCTTGTTTAAAGTTGGATTATTGTGCCCTTCTTTCTTATATCAACTGATGTTAGATTGAGCACTAGAGGAACTTGATGGAACAAGATATTCTCTCAATTGCCTTTTCTCTTTAGTAAAAAATCTGACAATGATATCATTTAGCACATTATTGATGTGATAGGTCTATTTATCAGATGATCTACCCCATTCATCATCTTTCACATGTAAAAAAAAAAATAAATAAAAAGATAAAATTCTAAATCCCCTTATCTAATCAGTGGTGGGGCAGAAATTCTGTCCCACATTAGCATCACTCGATTGAAGAAGTGAAATTTGAGATTAGAGACAGGAGTGGGCCCCCCTAAATGAGAACTCTCCTATAACGGCAGTCCCACATGAGATCATTTCCCTCTAATTTCCACCCTCTCTCACTTTCCCAAATCCCCACCACACAAAAGAAAGAGAAAGAGAGGCAAAGATGAAAGAGTTAAAAAAATCCCCAGGACCCCTTTCGGCAATATGGGAATTTTCAAAGGGCATTCCCGTCAACGAGAAGGACCCGCTTTTTCTCCATCAGACACAATTATCAGTGCAGTAGTTACTAATTAACCACAATTAGGGATCTAATTACCACTTAAAACTCCTATATTTACACGCAAAACCTTCCAGACTTCTTACTCTGCAGCAGCAGCAGCAGCAGCAGCAGAACTGCAACCAAACAGGAGCGAGAGAGAGAGAGAGAGAGAGCGGGAGAGAGAGGCGATCGCATCTCTCTCTGGCGAAGAATCGAATCGTCTCCATCGCTCAAAGCTCTTTAGGTTTCCAATCGATCCTTCTCTTGCATTTTCCACCATACATTTGTTGATTTTCTTCGATCTGGTTCTGTCTCTGCTTTTGATGTTTGATTTCCGCTTCCG
Organism: Sextonia rubra; assembly: GCA_037013555.1. Classification (NCBI taxonomy): domain Eukaryota; kingdom Viridiplantae; phylum Streptophyta; class Magnoliopsida; order Laurales; family Lauraceae; genus Sextonia; species Sextonia rubra. The sequence continues at coordinate 134,541,704 of JASUAD010000001.1, forward strand.
ATCTTCGAATCCGCATTTCTCCTTTGAAAATCGGTTCGTTCTAGGGTTTTCGACCGTTTCTGCAATGTCGCTCTCCCGCTTTGCATCTGATTTGGTCATTTGCGGTTGTTTTCTCGCTCTGATCTGTGCTTTCAGGATTTTGTGGTGATTTTGGCGATGGAAGTTTTGCTTGGATGCAGATCGGTTCAGATGCATGAGATTTGGGACTTTTGGAATGGATAGGATACAATGTAGAGGATTTTTGCTTCCATTGTTTGAATGAGTGTAATTCTGTTCTTGTTAGATTGGATCTGAAATCTCATGGAATTTTGTTGTTGATTGATGCATTTTAGTTTGTTTTTCGCGGAGATTGTAGTGTCTCGTTAACTGGAACTGCTTTCTTCTCTTCTGCTGGATCTTGCCTTCTTTATTTTCCTTGTCTTGTGTGTGTTTATGCCTGGCAGTTTTCTGTGGAAATGTATTTCAATGGTTTCTTTCATTTTCGTTGAAAAGTAAGAGCGTAAGACTTCATGTTCTGTAGTTTCAGTTTTACCGAGTCACATTTTCTGAGCTGATGGTTTTCTACATGTTGACTTTGAATCTGATTTCTGTTGGATTCACAGAAAATGCCTCTGCCTCCAAAAGTGAAATCACAGAAACTGTTTACACAACATGGAAACCATTTTTTTTTCTGTCATAGAAAATGTATGGCACAATAGTCTTCTTTGTGAATATTCTTATTTGCATGTTGTTTGGTGCTTATCTTCCTATTTTTGGTTTCTGTTTGAGGAAATGTGTTTATTTTTCAGCATATTGAAGATGGTATTGACATTGCTAATCTTCTAATTTTTGCCTCTAGATTTTGGCATTGTTCGAGGGGACAATTCAATCTGGATTGAATGGAGCAGGTAAATTGCCTGGACTTAGCTGTTTATTGTTGTTATTTCTTGTTTGTCCTTTTTTTCGAGTTTTGGATTTGTTGATTTAGGCAGTAATGATTGTGAATTTGGCAGTATGAGAAAGTCGAGAAGATTGGAGAAGGGACGTATGGTGTTGTTTACAAGGCTCGTGACCGCTTGACAAATGAGACTATAGCACTTAAGAAGATCCGCTTGGAGCAGGAAGACGAGGGAGTTCCAAGCACGGCAATTAGAGAGATCTCCCTCTTGAAGGAAATGCAGCATGGAAACATAGTCAGGTTGTACTTTTGACCTGTTGAGTTCTGTCGTCATATCAAATGGGCATCTGGTAGATGATTCCATATTTGTGTATGCTAGCGAACTTGCTTGTTTTCTCAATTTTGACAGCTTGAGTGCCCCACTGTCTTTGTAGTAAAATCCAAGTTAAATTGACAATAACGTTTACTGGAATAAAAAGACAACCTAAAAAGGTCAAAAAGATGCTGTGAAGGAGAGGGTGTGCACTGCTGACAGCAATCATTTATCTTCAATGGACAGGGTGGGGATGCCTAATTTTTTGTAGAATTTTTCTTTTTGGTACAGAACTTGGTGCATGCCATTTTGTTTGGCTGGATTCTTTAGTGCCTGTGATAAGGCATTGAGAAGTCATCATGACCAGTGGGATTGAATTATTCCATGAGACAAACTGGTCATTGTGGGATCACTGTGATATGGTTATGCCTCTGTTCATGCGAATGTGGTTGATATAATGTGTCAGTGTAGGATCACTGTGTGTCAATTTTGTAATTTGTGTTGTACACTATTTTCTTTTAAAGTTTTTTGGTTAGCAGTAGAAAAAATAGTGCACATAATATTCAAAAGTGGAGTTGATGATGCTGATAAAGGCATCAATGATGACGATGCAGAAAAGAAGGGTCAACACAACTGTGCCACCTAAAACATTGTGCTCTGTGCTGCATATTTTTGCTGCTTCCCAGAGTCTCATCCCATGGTGCAACTATTGAAAAGATCTGGAGGAAGTCATTTGATCTGTCCATTTTTCCCCCATGCTTAGTTTTTTGTTTCACATGATGCTTATATAATCAGATAAGGCCCTGACCTTCTTTAGAAATTATCTTCTTCACCATTATCTAGAGGAAATCTTCCCTTGTTTGACTTGCATCAATCTTTTAATTTTTAACAATCATACATTTGAATAGCTTCCTTGGACAGTTTCTGATGATAATTTTGTAAATAATAGGTTGCAAGATGTAGTGCACAGTGATAAAAGGTTGTATTTAGTGTTTGAATATCTGGATTTGGACTTGAAGAAGCACATGGATTCCTGCCCAGAGTTTGCGAAGGATCCACGTTTGATAAAAGTAGGTGAGATCTTTCCTTCCTTTTAAAATTCATTTATGCTATGATGATTGTTATCTTTGTATAGGGTTTAGAAATTTGTGGTAGACTGTGATCTTATTTTTAGACAACTTTTTTCAATAATTAATTTTTCCTTCAGGCCTCCCCTCGCAAGCTGAATGGGTATTAAGGGTTGGAAGTTGAACCTTTACTACAATTGTAACTTCTAACATACTTGTATAATTTATTTACAACAGTAGCATGATTGAGATGGCAAAGTTGAGTCTCAGGTGACTTTGAAATCTGTTTATCCATTTTCTCATAGGAATTATGATACATGCTGAAGAATTTTGCTGCTAATGAATTGTCATAGAACATTGTTTTTTGTTTGTTATTAATTTTTTGAACTGGTCCTACTAGAGCCCACATTTTTTAATCAAACAAGGGCCCATTGCTTGAACACTTAACTGACAAAAAAGAATTTGTGGGTGGAAGTGCTGGGTTTAGCAAAGAAAAATGATTCTTCAATCTCAATAACTATTAATGAAAAGCCTCATATTGTAAAATGCAAGGGGCTCTTAGAATCTGGCACTGGCATGCATGATGGAATTGAATATTGAATTTGGTTGGCCCACTTTTCCTTATTGATTATTAACTTAACTCGTAATAGTGATCAGATGGAACAGTAAAGTTAATGGGGCCTTTTTCTACTTTATTTGCAGACATTTCTGTATCAGATTCTTAAGGGCATCGCCTATTGTCATTCACATAGGGTTCTTCACCGTGATTTAAAGCCTCAGAATTTGCTGATAGATCGCCGCACTAATGCATTGAAGCTTGCAGATTTTGGCCTAGCCAGGGCTTTTGGTATTCCTGTCCGTACATTTACTCATGAGGCAAGTTTTTGCATCTTTTTTAACATTCCAGATACTTTTTTCTTTCTTTCTTTTTTTTTTTTTAATGCATTCTAGGTATAGCTGTCAGTTGTGTCTTCTTTTAAGGATACACTATTATTGCATTAATTGTTCATGCTGGTTTTTCAACAATTTAAGATGTTTGAACATGAAGATTCTACGACTTGTCTAACTGATAGGAAAGGGTGTTTGGATCATCTGCACGTGTGACATGAATGGTACAGTGTGTTCAGCGGAGATCCTATTGATGATTACAAGCTTCTGCCGGATTATATTCTATATTCTTTTCTTCTTTCCCACTCATGACTGTCATTGTTATATATGTTTTCTTACTTCTACTCACTACAAGCTCTTTTCAGGTGGTAACACTCTGGTATAGGGCACCAGAAATCCTCCTTGGATCCCGCCACTATTCAACTCCTGTTGATGTGTGGTCAGTGGGATGTATTTTTGCTGAAATGGTGAATCAGAAACCGTTATTCCCTGGGGATTCTGAGATCGATGAGTTATTTAAGATTTTCAGGTGCAGTAACACATGTTTGGGCGTACAAGATAATGCTTTTGTGATGACCAACTCTTGTATCTATTTCTTGCAAAGAAAAAATACTCATTTTTTTATGCTTTGGTTATATTTTTCTATTTCTCAAATTTTAAAATGCAGAGTTTTGGGTACACCAAATGAAGAAACATGGCCTGGCGTGACTTCTTTACCAGACTTTAAGTCTGCCTTCCCAAAATGGTCTCCTAAGGTGAAAGCATTTCTGTCCTTCTGTGTTAACTAAGTGCCTTTTTGTTTTTCCATTCAAGCTTCTGAATGCCCTGCCATTTATCCTTTTTTAAACATTGCTTTTTGCACACAATTTCTGGAGAAGCCACATGTTCATTTTTTCTGCCTTCAGCTTTACATGTTGGAGACATGACAATGTTCCTCCAATTTCTTTGCCCGTGTGCAACAGATTCACATCCCATGTCATTCAGATAAACCAATGAGGTTGTAATTGCTTGCGACTTCTTGTAGGTTTTCTAATGTGTTGGAAGGGATTGTTGTTACATGCAGAATTATCAAGAGAAGTGTTGTTGGAGGGGCATCTGGTTTTCTTTTCATATGAAAGTGGCATTGATCAAAGTGGTGAAGGGTGAATGGTCAAGGATAAATACATACATGTGACCATCAGTTTATCTTAAGTGTAATGGTTCCTTACTGTGGTAACTTTTGATGATGCTTACCCTTTGTCCTTCACTATTCGCTCTCTGCCCTTTTCCAGCCCATCCACTTTCCTTAAACCATAGAAGAATGCCAAAGTCGCTTAATGCTACTGGAGGTGTTTATAATCAGTACTTTTCATGCAGGATTTGGCAACTGTGGTTCCAGATCTGGAACCAGCAGGATTAGATCTTCTTTCTGTAAGTTTTTCTGTTAATCCATTTCCTTTTGCTCTGGTCAGACTCAAGACTTCTTATGTCAAATATTTATCTTTTTCCTGTTGTTTTGTCAAATGACACAAACCTGTGTTCAGATTTCAGATTTATCAATGAGTTTTTATGTCCATGACTTATGTTTATCTTTTTCCTGAGTCCTATAAAACAGTTATTTCCAATGATTTGAAACTTCAATTATATTGTAAAATAAGGAGGCAATGAGTGGAGAGTTGGAAATTGTAAATTGTGTACAATCACAATAATATTAATTTTACCAAAAACTTAGATTACTTATGATCCTAAAAACCATGTAAAAGCCAGAATTGTTCATTGAAAAACAGCCGGAATCTGCAAAAACAACACCCCCCCCCCCCCCCCCCCCCCCCTGATGCAGTCTAGGGCCCAGCCGCCTCTCAGCCCCCTCTTCCACATTAAATTAGAATTATTATTATTATTATTAGGAAAGTTTCTATTTTTTAGCCTAGGGTTTTCTTGCTTATTAAGATTGTTTTACTATATATATGGCTTTGTAGAGAAGAACTTCACACAGAGATTTAGTTGATTAATAGAATTGGGTTTGTTCCCAGAGGAGTCCCTCGTGTGTGTTGAAGTCCTTTGTGACCGTTCGAAGTGTCGTTGGACACGTGCTCAGGCACCTCCACGCAGCCTTAGCCCTTAGGCTGCATCAGATTGGTATCAAAGCCACACGATCTTTGATCGTCGGCGTCTACCTACTCTTCCCCTTGTCTGCCGGTTCAGACAAAACCCCATCTGCCTCCTCTTATCTCTATCCCATCGATACCCCCATCCACTGTTACCGTCATCGTCACCGTCACCGAAGCCCATAGCCCAGACGACCATATAAAAAAAAAAAAAAAAAAAAACCTGCCCGAAACCAAACCCCACCCTCTTCCTCGTCAAGCACCAGCCATCGCCACTTCCGACAACCTAGATCCCATCGTCCCAGCCTACCCAACTAGTCCCGACACACAACCCCAATTCTACACGCCTCGCAGGTTGTCCCTCCTTCTTAGTCTTCCAAACCCTACCCACTATCGTCAGCCAAACCATATCCACATTCCCAGGACCCCAACGCCCCAAAACCCTAACTTTTTTCCATCCCAATCCTCACCCAGACGAGACAGAGAGAGCGCAGCGTACCTGGCTCTTGCTGTGCAACTGCAGCCATCGTCGCCCTCTCTGCCGCTCGCAGGTATCGCTCGACGATCGCCGCCATCGCAGCACCATCGCAGTCGTCTAGCACCGACGTTTCTGCCTTTAGTCACTGCCGCAGGGCTTACCTCACCGCTACTGCATACACCTCACTGGAGCCGTACATAGCTGCTAACACCATCAGCCACGTGCTGCACCTTCGTCGTTGCCACGCGCTGCACCTTCGTCGTTGCCACGCGCTGCACCTTCGTCGTTGATCATCACCGTCTTGCCCGCCAGCCCTCTTCTCGTCCACAGGCAACAGAGGGCTTCTCACCCTTTTTTCATCGTTTCATCTGGGGTTTAAAGGAAAAAGTCACACGTGACCTTTAACACGTGCGTGACAAGGGCTTGAATTCAATTCAGGTCATTCCTGAGTCAAGACAATCCACTTACGGAAGCAATTAATTTTGCAATTTCGGAACCAAAGCTTACTTTCAGATCTATCTACGCCTGTGTCCTAGTGGAAAGTAGATCTACACATCAGGTCAGTCAAATTTCAATTTTGCATTAAAAAAAAAATAAAAATGCCTCCAAAGAAGCAAGTGGATGCTGAATCTTCATCTTCTTCACTTGAAGATTTGGCTAGTGCCATTAGAGAATTATCTGCAAAAGTTGATGGCATGCACACCACCCTGCACCAATTGGATATTCGAGTGACAAATTTGGAAAATCATCAACGTGTGCATCCCCACCGTGAAGATGGTGCACATATTCGGAATCCATGGGATCCACCAGTCAATAATCCTGATCGAGAATTCGGGATAAAAATTGTGATTCCTGAATATGATGGAAAATTACAGCCCGCTGAATTTATGGATTGGTTAGTGTGCGTGGAAATATTTTCGCACATAAGCCAATGACTGAGCACAATAAAGTCACACTGATTGCTACTAGATTTCGTAATTATGCTGCAACTTGGTGGGCTGAATTGCAAAGAAAACGAAGGAATCAGAACATGGACCCTGTTGATACATGGACTGAGATGAAAAATATTTTGAAACAAAAATTCCTCCCTGTCAACTATGCAAGAGATCTCCGTTCCAGTTTTCAAAACTTGAAACAACGGTCCAAGACAGTTGTTGAATATTCTGAGGAATTTTTGACTCTGCAAGCTCGTTGTGGTTTGAATGAAGATGATGATGTGGTAGTTGATAGATTTTTCAATGGATTGAGATTAGACATCAGCATATCCTTGCCTTCCAACATTTTGATAATGTCGATGAACTCATCTAACATGCTATCAAGGCTGAGGGAATTGCAAATCATCAAGTACAAAAATCCAAATGGGCTCAGCCAAAGAATTCCCCTCTACAAGAAGCTAAATCCAATGGACAGATTTTTGCTAGGACTGAAGGTCAAAATAAGATGGTTTGTTTTCATTGTCACCAGCACGGGCATCGCGCCACAGATTGTCCAAAGCGAATACATCTAATTGAGATTGAAGGCGCTGATAACAATATCCGAGATGATATTGACACTGATCCTAAGGATATTGACAATTCCAAGGATATTGACACTGCGGATATTGACTTCACCGATGCAGAGCCCCCAGATGATGCTCTTATTGTCCTCAAGGATGCTTCACCAACTGTTGAGCATAAGTGGCTGCGCAAAAATGTTTTCCGTTCCACAGGAATGATTCAGGGACAAAACTGCACAGTTGTTATTGACAGTGGAAGTTGTGAAAATCTCATCTCCCAGGCTCTTGTTGATCGCCTTCAATTGAAAGTTTTTAAGCATAACCATCCTTATTTTGTTAAATGGTTAATGAATGGTGATCGAGCGCATGTTCGACATACTTGCAAAGTTACTTTTGCTATTGGTGAGACTTACACAGATACAATCCAGTGTGATGTGCTACCTATGGATAGTGGTGATATCTTATTGGGCCGTCCTTGGATGTATGATAAAAATGGAACTCATGGTATGCGCGACAACACCTATACATTCATGCATGGTGGACAGCAAGTTACGCTTCATCCTGAGAAACCACAACCGCCAAAGAAGAATTCCTGGAAAGCTGCCACAAAGGATGTCCTTCATGTTCAACACATTTACACTGGCAATCCGAAGCAGCATCGAGTTCGAGGACGAACTCTTCTTTCAACCCGGGGAGGATGATGCAGTCTAGGGCCCAGCCGCCTCTCAGCCCCCTCTTCCACATTAAATTAGAATTATTATTATTATTATTAGGAAAGTTTCTATTTTTTAGCCTAGGGTTTTCTTGCTTATTAAGATTGTTTTACTATATATATGGCTTTGTAGAGAAGAACTTCACACAGAGATTTAGTTGATTAATAGAATTGGGTTTGTTCCCAGAGGAGTCCCTCGTGTGTGTTGAAGTCCTTTGTGACCGTTCGAAGTGTCGTTGGACACGTGCTCAGGCACCTCCACGCAGCCTTAGCCCTTAGGCTGCATCACCCCACCCCCCCCCCCCACAAAAGAAATGTGTTTTACCATAAGGAAAGCCTATTATCATAAAAAGAAAAAAAGAACACACATATTTCAGCCAAGAACAACCCAAAAATGTCTAAAATGCATTTTCTCCCAAAAACATCCTAGAATCGTCATAAATGTGTTTTTGGGTTGCTTTTCTCTCCTAAATTTGATAACTAAATTGGCTTGATTTGGACAAGCTCTGCTTTGTCTGATCCATTTGCAACCGAAATTTGTGTTGAAGTCTTGAAGTGTTGGCATTGATAGTCCATACCCTCAACCCATGTTGAGTATTAATGTAGTTGCCAGATTCAACATTTTGTTCTATAATATCTTGCAAAACCATTCTACTTAGGCTCTTGCAAATCTCCATCATCACTTTCCCAATAATATACTTCATTCAATAAAATTCAACATTAGTCTCATTCATTAATTTTACTGTATATATTTTTTGCTCATTCTTCCACAATAAAAATTTTTCTAGATCTTCTCTAACCTTAATGATTTTAGAGTCTTAGTTGAATCCCAGGTGTCTGCACCTGGGTTTTATTTTTGAAATAAACACCAAAAACCACAAAGAACCATCACTTTGCATTATTGATCGGCTCTGGAGTATTCACCAAACTAAGAGAAGCCAAGCTTTTTGGACAAAAATGGGTCTCCTGTAACTTTTGCATAACCAACTTCTTATTGACAACAACTAGTTTTTGTTTTACCCTTTGGTGACTCCCAAGTAGCCTTTGTTCTGCCCTTTGCTATATGTTGTTAGCTCGTCCTCTATCAACTTAAGCTTTTAGAGTAAGTGGTTGTCAATATGGTATCAAAGCAAGAAGTCCAGTGGTCAAGTCTTGCGGGTGTGTTGTGCCTTGGTGCCTTGTATTCTTCCATAGAGGGTGTTGTGTGTGTTCCAGTGTAGAGCCCACACATGTGAGGGGCTGTTGTGCCCTTTGATATACATTGTTACACCATTTTCTATTAGCTTAAACTTCTTGAGTAAATGGTTACCAACAATCTTAACGTTTTTAACGACAATGAATAAGACATTTAACATGATGATTGCATGAATAACATAATACCTAAGATTTCTTCGTAACATGATCGACACAATAATTAAAAATAGTCATTTCAACCATAGAAAAATAAAACCTACACCTGATGCTTTATATATATATCACCACTACCACCACCACCATAGTCTTGTCTCAACTATGTTGGGGTCAGTTACATGAATTCTATTTCTCCATTTTGACCTATCTTGAACCAAATCCTCGTATAAGGTGCACTTCTTCGGATCATAGATTAAAATAGTGGCTACAGTGTCGGCTGTAGCGGCAAGGTATGCTATGCTATTTGAGTGTCAGCGCCATTACGTAGCAGCTTGGTTTCAAAGGGTCCCTTTGCTCTCGTTTTACTTCTATTCTTCCATTACTACAGTTCTTCTCCAAGTTGGGTCCTTAACATCACTTTCTTTTAATCTAAAGATAGAAGACAAAAAAAAAAAAAAAAAAAACACACACACACACACACACACACACACAAAATAAGTGGAATGCTATGTGCCCCCTTATCTTAGTTACTTTTGCAAAAAAATGATATTCTAACTTTTTACAATATTCTGGATTTTTAGGAATTTTTTTGAAAATTTTCAACAATTTTTTTGAATCGCACGGCTACCAGCTATGTAGTGTTTCGACAGCCGGCCGCTATGCCAACTGCTACCCCTATTTAATCCTTGTGTCATATTGATTTTACAACCTCTATCCACGTCCTCTTGGGCCTACCCCTTTCCTCGATGGGCCATTAATTTGCATAGCCATATATATATATATATATAATTTTGGAATTGTTGGGACCAATGGTTTAAGTTGTTGTATCCATTTCTCTTGTTGACTTTAAGGTGTGAACATGCATGCGTGGGGCACCTTAGAGTTGGTATATTATAGTCTGGCATGTTAGAGAATAAAACATTTGTGAGTTTTATTCTAATTAGTACTTACTACTAAAAAATAATAAATATTTAATCTTTTGAACAGATGACTTTTGCTCAAATCTCTCAAAAGGATCAAATTCTATGCATGGTCGTTTGGTTTACATGGCAGCATCTGTGTAGAACACACCTCTTTTCTTGTGCAGCCTTATGCCTAACCTTTGTTTTGAATACGTTTTCTTGCCTTCAAGTTGAGATTCCTCACTTCCTCTGATTTGCAAGAGAACATGATGTGGTCATTCTGTCTTGGGCATCACATGGACATGAACCCCAGCCTAGAATCTTTCTGTCATCAATAAAAGCTTTGTGCTTGGACATGGCCTTTTGGCAAAAGCCTTTGACAGTCTTCGGCCAAGTCTTCTCAGTGATTTTATATGGCCTAGCCCCTCTGCGTCTCCTTCCCAGGAATTGAGTGGAGTGAAGCTCTCAAGTACTTGCTAAGATCACCTAGAAAAGCCATGGAGAAAATTCTTGCTAAGATCACCTAGAAAAGCCATGGAGAAAATTCCTCACATTTGTTTCGTCTCTTCAAGATTCTTATGATTACAACATATGCAGCCATTCAGTGCTGAAGCTTTGTGTTGGCCAATCTCGGAAACTTCTTGACCGTTCTTCTCAATGAAATGCATTTCTGACCACTTCACATCTTCCTTGGGCAATGGATAAAAGAAAACTTATTTGAGGTGATTTTCGGTGGCAGCCCTGCAATATTTTTGTTGCAAAGTTTTCTGTGTGTCTAGAAGACAACTTTGGCACCTCAACATTTGAGGCTTGGATACCTTGAATCTATTGGGTAGTCTACCCTAGTAACTGCAAAAGACCCCCCTATTCTGCTTCAGCTTGGCTTTCTGGTTTCTTAACCTTACAAATGCATATATGGCTAAGGGAAAGGGATTCACTAGTCTTTCATGATCTCTTTGAAGAAAAATTCCTCTCACCACTATTTATTTGTTGTCACTGATCGAAAGTGTTGGAATAGTACATTAAGAGTTGTTTGTTTGCGCTCATTTACATCTGTAGATGATTTACATGTGTAACCATTACGCATTTGTCATGTTTGTTTGCGCAAACTTGCGCATCTAGTGCTTCATGAGGTGTAAATGAGGTCATTTACACACCATCATTTTCACACCTATGGAGGTGTGATTCATATCTCTCTTTGCAAAAAGGAGCCGGTGCAAATTGCTAAATGGTGATTTTCTCATCTGGGGCTCATCAAAGACCTTTTTTTTCTTATAAAACAAGGCCCACCTTTGTATCCGAACTTCTTAATTTGTTTATTGAACAAATCTACCCCTAGACCTTGAAGTTGATTATCTTAAATCTTCATAAATTGAGTAATTTATGAAAAAGTCCCAACCTATGTATCTAGTTTTTTTGGATTGTTGTGTGCCCCTAATTCATGACCTGAACTATTCAATATTCATGTGTAAGTGGTAACCATCACGACATTAAGTTTCATATCTTAATTCTTAATTGATTTTGAGAAAATTGTGATCAAACGTCCAAAAAATCCTCTCTTTTGGTCTCCTCCCCTTCTTGGTATGCTTAAAGTTCAATGCTGATGGTGCGGTGAGAGATAAACTAGGTCTTGGAGGTATTGGGGGTGTTATTCATGACAGTAATGGTGAGGTCCTTTTTATGTTTTAGAAGAATGTTGCCATTTGTGATTCTAATGAAGTGGAGGTGCTAGCTATTTTAGAAGCTTTCTAGTGCTTTATAAGATTTCAGGGTGCCCTTATCGTGGAGAGCAACTCTTCTAATAGAATTGCTTTGGTGTAATAGAAAGATCAACCCATGAAAACTTCATTTCCTTTTTAGTGAAATCTGGGTGTTATCGGCCTCTTTCTCTGTTGTCTTATGTCACAAGCTACAATTAGCCAACTCTTTGGCTGATGCTTTGGCTAAACAAGGGGATGAGAGGGTGTCTCCTTCGGAGGTCTGATGATGTAAGCTCGGTGGGGGTGGGGTACAATACTTTTGTTCCCTGTCTTTTTTCTCCCTTTATAATTTCCTTCTCCTTTAATGAAAGTTTTTGTTACCATTTCAAAAAAAAAAAAAGTCCAAAATTCCTATTAAATCTAAAACTGTTGGATATACTGATTTACTAATTTTAAATTGATAATTTTGACGAACATGGTAATGTGTTTCGCACACCTGCATATGTGACATGCATTTAGGCCATTTATATTTGTAGAATCTGCATATGTAAGAGGCAAATGACCTATGGTAGAGAATTGGTGATTCATGTATCGAAGGATCACTAATCATTGGGTTTTGCATGTAATTGCATGTATGGTGATTTTGGACATCATTAAATAAACTATCAGTGCTCTTGAAATCCTATTGTTCCTTCTTGGCCAAGCATAAATATTTCAGCTGTCTCTATTGCATATGACTATTCATTAATTGTTTAAAAAAAGCTGAAAAAGAAAATCTCATATAAGCTACTTTTTGTCATGGGAAGTGCTGAGTTTTATTATCTTGATTTCTAGCAAACCTCATCGCAAGCTGTTTTTTGTATGGGAAGTACTAATATTTTATTATCTTGGTTTCTAGTAAAATTAGTTAAAATTTTGACAACAGTAGTCATGCTTAAAAAATAAATAAGTTAAAGAGATACAGTGACATTAGGTAAAAACTTGAAACTGGAAAATTGGAGCCGACAAACTGGCCCAAGATAGATAGAACTTGGCTTCAATAATGTGAGCATGATAATAATGATTGGCAATGACAATGGGGGTAAACTTCGCATTATGGAATTAATTTGAATAACTCTTGATCTTCTCAAGTGTATTTGATCTGATTATTTTCTTGCAAAAATATTGCCATTTGTTATGGTTCCCATGGTCCTAAGATTTACCCTGCTAAATAATGTTCCATATATCCCTAAAATTCGAAGCTCCGCATATGTAGAAATTGTGGATAAACAGTGCTAACGTTGAAGCCCAGAGAAACCAATGAATGTTTTGCTAGGTTTTTTTTTTTTTATAACTGGGGAATATTTTTTGACATCAGCCTTCCATAACCATTGCACCAAACCATTGGTTCAACATCTGAAGAATATAGAGGACATCACAAAACCATTGTACTAGGGTAGTGTCTTAGTTGCAGTTTATATAACCAAAGAAGGATTTTTCTCTCTCTACATATATATATGAATAAAATATAATATTCATGTATTTTGAAGTTCAACTATTGCATTTTAAAATTAACTTTGTTTATTGGTTGTCTTTATAATCTTGGAATGTTATTGACACGTTTGTAACTATTACTCACCAGAAAATGCTTTGCCTGGAACCAAGTAGAAGAATTGCAGCAAGGACTGCTCTCCAGCACGAGTATTTTAAGGATCTTGGGTTTGTGCCATGACTCTTTTTTTCATTATCTGTATATTGTATTCCGGCTAGTGCATAATTAGCAACTCATAGGTTTGAATATGTGTGAGATGTGTGCTTTTTGGTATTATTTCTCTTTGGTCCTGAACTGGTCCATAAGAATTGGTGCTTGGGTTTGCCTCTGATTCAGATTTGTTTAAAACTCAAGAACATACTATATACAATCCAATTCAGATTTGCCTGAAGTAAATCTCCGTGGCTCCAAGTAAATCCCAGAATAGTAAAATGCTTTTGCCATTTGTGTTGTTATTGCAGTTCTACAATGGTTTCTTCTTTTTTGTTCCAGAATAGTGGGTTTCAGGAATTGGAAGTTGGGATCATACTAAGAACTATTACGGCTTGTGCCTTAGCAGATTTAATTCTGGACAGAATCAGGTTGTTTCTGTTAGTTCTCTTGAGAAAAATCAGCTGATATCTTCTGATATTGAAGTTGAACGTCACCAGTGGATGTTCTGGCATAGGCCCCTACTTTTCATGCATTCTTTCTGATTTTTCATCTGGATCACCCAAGTGCTCAGTTGATTCCTCTCAAGGCGAGAGTTCCCTTCATTGTGTTCAGAATTAAATCAACAGGTCCCAGAAAGACTTGATCCTGGCTGAAATGTTTAAAATGCAACAACTCTCGCACTGATGCCTCTAGTCACTTAGATCGTAGATGATGTACCTGTTGCTGACCGGAAACGCTTTCAAGTTCGTGAATATATTGTTTTGTTTACAAAAGGTCCATGAAGCGAAGCAACATCTTTAGGAGTAGATGTCATTTCGACCATCCCCAAGAGGGTTCTGCCATTTAGGAATGAGCAGATGAGAAGAAGAAATTTAAGGATAGCTCCTGAGAGAGAGGGAGAGTGAGAGAACAGTCAAAGATCTGTGCTACAAGTGCTATGTAACTGCACATATAAAACTAGTAGAAGCAACCAAGATAATTAATTTGTATGGATGTGTTATCTGTTCAAAGGAGAAGGGGAGACGGGTATGTGACTAGGGTGCATGGGTTCCCATACCTGATTTAGTGGGGAAATAATAGTTATCAGAGGAGGCATTACAATATGTTACTTACGGGGCTTTAGAAGTTAGAATAGATAGGACTGAGGGCGCGTCAATTCCCCATTCAATTAAATATTGTCCATGGTTTACGGGTTAAGCATCTAGATTTATTGGTAGATGGTGCCAATGCCGGTCGAGGTATTATTTTATACCATTAACCGGGCATCCAGCCCGCCAAGCGGTGTCCGAGCTTTGATGGTGCAGTGAGGAAAGACAAAATGAAAGTGGAGCTACGGATAGGATCGGACAAAAAAAGGAGGTACGCAATGTACAAAGCATTCCAAATATAAATGGCTTCCTGAAGATAATGACAAGATGATGAAAATTTTCTGTAAGCATGGCGTGGAGGTAGCTTCATTTTATTATTAGGAAAAAAATAAGCGCATTCCAGCAATATGTTGAATAGTGCAATTATAGATTGGGCCCTGTCTGTAGCTTACAGCCACCACTGCATCAAGTAGATTTTTTTTTCAACTTTTTGTTTGCAACTGCTTCGTGGGATTTTGTACATCTCAAGGCCGGTTTGCATCATTCTTATTTTGAGAGTTTTTTTTAATGCATAGAATGTAATACAATAAACTCCGCCAGTTTTTGCTGCCGGTCCCAAGCCCGGGTAAAGGAGGAGGGTTGCGTTAGGTAGGTTGATAGCCAATGTAAAACTTTGTTACAACCAAACATGAATTCTGAGATAACAATTTTCCGCGATAAGGTTAGGGCATTTTCTGCTTTAAGCGACGCATTCCAGCGTCGCCCGGCTGCCTTGAAAAGTATGCAAGGGTTATCGCATGACTCTGGGCTAGTGCGGTTAAAGAAGTTAGTCCATGAGAAGAAGAGGAGGAATAGGAAAATTAGACTTGTTACTTGGAATATAGGAACCTTGACAGGCAAAAGCATAGAGTTGGTTGAAGTAATGAAAAGAAGAAAAATTAAGCATTGGGAATGTTGGCTTTTTTTTAGTTAGAAAACAAGACTGATTGGCTTGTAAAGATTACATTGTTATCCTAGGAGAGAGTTTGACTACACAACATAGGCTCGGAGTTTTAGATATTTGCATTAGAAGTAGAATGAGAGCGGTAGTAAGCAAAATGGACCCTAAAACAAGGTGGAGAGATTTGAAGGGGAAAAGAGCAAATATATTTAATGACAAAATGATTGAGAAGGGAGAATGGAATCTTGAAGGAGAAACTACAGTAATGTGGAATCAAATGGCAAATTGCATTAGGAATGTTGCAAAAGAGATACTTGAAGAATCAAAAGGAAAGAGATATATGAATAATGAAACATAGTAGTGGAGTGTGAAGGTTCAGGAAGTTATTTGATAGAAAAGGCATCGCTACAAAGTTTGGCACGGGACTAAGAATATGAAAAATTTTGAGCTGTATAAAAAGGCAAAGAAAGAAGTTAAGAAAGTAGTAAGTAGTGCAAAGTTCAAAGCATACGATGACCTTTATAATAAGTTAGGAATAAGAGAAGGAGAAAATGATATTTTTAAGCTTGCAAAAATAAGAGAAAGGAAAAGTAGGGACTTACATCATGTCAAATGTATCAAAGACAATGAAGAAAATATTCTGGTGAAAGACAACAACATTAAAGAAAGGTGGAAGCAATATTTTAACAAACTTTTAAATGAAGAACATTTGTGGGATACAAGAGTTAAAGAGGATACTTCATCACTAAAGTATACTTTTCTTTGTAGAATTAGAGGGGTAAAAGTGAAGGAAGCATTGAAGCGAATGAAGACAGGAAAGGCAATAGGCCCAGATGGTATTCCGATAGAGGTATGAAAATGCTTATCAGAAATTGGCGTGAGTTGGTTATGTAGACTATTCAATAAAATACTTGTGACAAAGAAAATGCCGGATGAATGGAGAAGAAGCATTGTAATACCTATATATAAGAATAATGGAGACATACAAAATTGTACCAACTATCGAAGGATTAAACTTATAAGTCATACTATGAAGTTACAGGAGAATAATGGAGCAAAAACTAAGACGGAAGACCAAGATATTTGAAAATCAATTTGGTTTTATGCCAGGGAGATCAACTATGGAAGCTATCTTTTTACTTAAGGAATTAATGAAAAAATATCGAGCAAAGAGGAAAAATCTACACATAGTCTTTATCGATTTAAAAAAAGCCTATAATGGGGTACCGAGAAATTTAATTTGGTGG
Source organism: Sextonia rubra (assembly GCA_037013555.1). NCBI lineage: Eukaryota > Viridiplantae > Streptophyta > Magnoliopsida > Laurales > Lauraceae > Sextonia > Sextonia rubra. Next base: position 134,558,532 of record JASUAD010000001.1, read on the forward strand.
GTTTTGAAGAAAAGGAATATCCCCAGAAGTTATATTGAAACTTTTAAAGATATGTATGAAGGAGCAATAACAAATGTAAGAACCACATGTGGAGAAACAGATGAATTCCCCATGATTATAGGTTTACATCAGGGATCAACCTTAAGCCCTTATCTTTTTGCATTAATTACGAATGAGTTAACTGTGCATATTCAAGAAGAAGTACCATGGTGTATGTTATTTGCAGATGATATAGTATTGATGGATGAATCAAGAGATGGTGTAAATGCAAAACTTGAGAGATGACGGGGGGCATTAGAATCTAGAGGCTTTAAAATAAGTAGTATAAAGACAGAATATATGGATTGCAACTTCAACGAACATATACAAAGTGTTAAAACCATTGTCAAAATTGAAACCCATGAGATACCATAAAAAGATTCTTTTCGGTACTTAGGCTCGATAATTAATAAAGATAGAGAGATTGACGAAGCTGTGGAGCATAGGATAACAGCTGGATGGCTGAAGTGGAGACTAGCTTCTGGAGTGCTTTATGACAGACGAATGCCAATGAAATTGAAGGGCAAATTTTGCAGGACGGTGGTTAGACCAGTTATGACATATAAAGCAGAATATTGGCCTATTAAGAAGACGTATATTCATAAGATGGATGTAGTAGAAATGAGAATGCTTGGGTGGATGTGTGGTAAAACTAGGAAAGATAAAATTAAAAATGAATGCTTTCGAGAGCATTTAAGGGTAGCACCAATAAGGGATAAGATTAGAGAAACCCGTTTAAGATGGTTTGGGTATGTTGAGCATAGGCCAATAATGACACCGGTGAGAAAAAGTTTGTCTATACAGGTGGATGGTCCATCAAAAGGTAGGGGTAGGTCGAAGAAAACAATGATGGAGGTCATTGATTCAGATTTGAAGAAGTTTAAATTATCGAAGGATTTAGCTTAAAATAGAATGAAAAGGAGAAACAAAATTCATATAGCCAACCTCAACATGATTGGGATAAGGCTTTAATGATGATAATGATGATGATGATAGAATGTGATACAATAATTATATTCTGTTACTATGCTATGTTTCGTTTTTATGTTGAAAATAATCTCCAAGGAAAAGAGTTAGCAAAAACTCAGTCCTTACCATTAAAATCGCCTTAGATGTCACTAAAAAGCCCTTCATAGTTTTTCTATAACAGTAGAGACCCTCATGCCAATTTCGCTTTTGTTTGACGCCTGCTCATTTCAATTGTGCGATGATATCATTCTTGTCTCCTCTTCTTTCTCCATCTTCCCCCACTTCATTTCTTGGTTAAGTGATTGGTCTCTGAAGTGGGTCGTTCGGTTCCGTAAACGAGAGAGTCAAGCAAAATGAAAGTGAAACGGGTGATGATATCAATCACTTAAATAAAAGTAAAAATTGGTGGGAGGGTATTTATTGTTACAGAGAAACTGTGAGGACATTTCTAGTGCAGTAGACATCTAAGGTGATTTTTTCAATAATTTTTTCTAAAGAATTTATGTTATACATTAAATGGATTTTTACAGTAAATTATAAAAAAGTTGCTATTTACCAGTTAATGATTAGAATTCAAATTAATGCCAAACAGGGATAACTTAAAAATTGGAAAAGATCTTTGACGAAATTGCCCATCTGCATAACCCCACCATTTACTTTTCCTCTCCGTAACTCCCATAATGCTATGAAATTAGGAGGTCTGCCTTTCTGAATCTTTGAGACGTTGATAGTAATACTGGACTGCTACTAGAAAATTGACGTTTCTTGTTTCATTTTGTGAATTTTGAGAATCTCATTTCTCTGAACTCTTCCAAGTCTGTAAAACCATGAGAAGACTAGTGTGGTCATGTTCGAAGTTTCAAGGCTCTACAATTCAAATGAATGTCATGGCAAGGGACGTTGTGAAATTATTAACACTTAAAAAGGGGCCCGGGTGATGCTTGATAAATTATGGCCTTGTCTGTGGGCCAACCTACTCCCAATATAGTCATATTACCATATGATTTTTTTTATTATAATCGAGTACCACTACAGTTGGTTTGAACCTTGTGTTTACTCCTAATGTCTCGAGTTCCAATGCCAACTCGCATTTTTTGGATTTGGCAGCAAGCCACCAGTTCTTTTTTTATATTCTTTTGACCCTACAATTTAAGATGATCATATTGTCCTGTTCTTTTTTCACACCTCTAAGCCATACAGGGACATTTTCATGTGCTCGTCTCTCATTGACTGTCATGCATCCATTGTTTTTCTACTTGCATGATCTAGGGATGGACCTAAGTAATGACAAGTGGGTACACTTGCACTCATCACACCGTGGCATACATCCGTATCTCATATGAGAGTTTTGGATCTATTACCAAAATTCCAATAAAAATCATGAGTCCACACTTAAAATCCACAAAAAAATTCTCAATTTGCCCTTAAAATCAAACTATTTGTTAGAGTTGGCACCCCTCAAACAAAAATCTTAAGCCCGCTTCTGCTTGCATCCTACACCTACTCTGTCGGAACTATCAAAACTATGGGCCCTCTGATGGGGCTTATCCCATAAAAGAAACAATAGAATTATACAATCTAAAATCTCCAGCTGCTGTACGATTAATGGTTGGTTTAAATGAAAATGTTTGCTAAGGGCCTGAATCCACCATTCATCTGAGGATTGGATCATCCAATGTAGGTGAGACCTGTATCGTATCCAACAAGACCGACAGCTTTGATGGTTTCCATAGAGTACGGACATTCATGCAATGTAATAAGTGTGGTGGTTGAATCAACCTTGGACTCTTTGTGCACCGTGGCTCTCCCAGATTGTAAGATCCTAGCCATTGAATGCTTGAAAGGTTTTCTTGTTTTCTTCACTCTTTCACTAGATGCTGATGGACCATCCATCATGTGAGTTATGATCTATATGAAGTGCCTTCAGATAGGGACTGGGACTTTGGATTGCTCGTCTTAGCCGGAGAAGAAATTAAAAATCTCCCTAGGGCAGGTTTGCTAGGATGTAGAGAGTGATCAGTAATGGCAGAATGCCATCGCTCCTAGAACCACAAGGGTTGCAGAGGTCCTGATATTGGGACCTATGGGCAATCTCATCATAAAAAAAAAAGGCATTTTATGCTTAGTTATCCCTATTTGGCATACATTTAAATTGTTATTATTAATTATTAATTAGAGGATTTCTTTATCATTTTTTGGGTAAAACCCCTACATTAAATTATGAAATTAATCATTCTAAACCAGCGCAAAATCCTATACGGAAATTTGCAAGAGTGAAGTTTTATGCATGAGGAACATCCACATCAATATTCTGATTTAACGTTAAAGAGGCTGGGGGACCCATGAAAAATGGAAACACCCTTAAATTTCAAGGCACCCACCCCCTAACGTCCTGATGTTTGACACAATCAATTTGTAACATGTGATGATAATGTGCACGACGGGACCATAAGTTGAATGGTATAAATTTTTTGAAACATACACATGTAGGTAAATGCTAGATGATAGATTGAAGCTGGAGGGGGACTTGAACTTAAAAAGAGTCCGAATCATGTATCATTTTTTAAATGTGTGTGTGTGTGTCAAAAAGAAGTACCAATTGCCATATTGAGCTTATAAAAAAAAGGAAAATATTTTAATACAATATACTTTGAATTCTTTAATATAATTATACTTTTAGGGGAAAAAACAACTAGTGGACTGTCTTGTATCTCACAACTTATAAATTAATTGAATCCATTCAGAGACTTGCCTAGATCTGCAGCCACAATGTAGTGAGAAATATTCACGAACCATGCCGTATATGGATGCTGAGTGCGTATAAATTTATTAAAATAATCAAATAAAATATAATAAAAGAAGACCAGTGAACAGTGGTCATGTCTCAACTCTCAAATGACCAACTATCCAGTGGGCAGTGGTCATCATGTCTCAAATGAGCACAGTGCATATGGTCTAAACTAAGTCATTTAGTTAGCATGCAGAGAGTAAAGAAGAGCAATAGGAACCAAAACCCTCATCTAAATATAGATCCAATTGCCTTACTGGTAATGATATGCATGGTAGGACACTGGTTGTTTTCTTTCTCTTATTTTTATTTTAACAACTATGGAGACGGTTATTAACCCCCTTAATTTTCTTTGGTAATTCCCATTGTAATTGCTAGGAACGAAAATGAGTCTTAAAACATTAAAGGAAAAAAAAAAGAAAAAAGAAATGGCATATTAGCTTGATTCATTTTAATTTTGAGTCTATGTCCAGCTTCAAGGCTATTCGTAGCATTTACCTGCATGTGTATCTTGTAAAATTGTATGCCATTCAATCCAGGATCTTGTCATGCACAGTCATCAGATTTTGAAAATTAGTGCATCATATTGTGCTCTTGGTTTATAATGATTTTTTTCCTTTTATTCTAGAGTATTTTTATTCTTTCTGTGCATAACATAGATGTGTTAATATTTACAATAGAGTCAAATTGAAGAATATTTCTTGACATAGTTACACTGATTTTGTTCCTTAGAACATTTTTTAAGAAAACATTGTAAAACCAGTTCAAACCGCTTTCTAGCACATTCAATTCACAAAATAAATATATTTTCAATATAAGAATAGTGCCAAATGGGCCCCAAGGTTATTCATGCGCTTCCTCATGAGCTAGGCGAGCCAGCCCCTACTTGAGCCCACCCTGGATTTGGGCTTTTCAATTGGCCTGCAATAGGGTTCTGGACTTGACTTTCTTGCCCAATAGTGTATGGCACCTAACAGGCGGTAGCTCAGTTGACCAAGGACTCTATGCCTCAAGAAGAGTAGAGGTCTTTTTTCTTAACATGCACCCCCTGTTGGCCACCTCCCATCCCTATTGGCCACCTCCTGTAATTTTATCTAGTGCATGTGGATAGGAGGACTAGCATGTGCCCCAACGAATTCATTTAAGTTTGTTCTGAAAAAAGAGTGTCTCTTGGGCTTTAGGGCCAAAGGCACCTAGGCTAAGTTGGGCAAAAGATACCATGGTTTATAATAATAATAATAATAATAATAATAATAATAATAATCATAATCATAATAATAAACTGTATGGCACCCAGAATATTTGAGCATGGGTTCCTTTATCTAGGCCTGAGAATTATTGCCCAATAAAAGGTCTGGGCGTGAACAAACGACCGTGTAATCTGACCCAGCCCATAAACACCCCTGTTTCATGCATCCCCTGGAACGAAGAATACAATTCAGAGGCCTCATGGACGATGAGGACTCAAATACCATGAAAGAAATTGGCCATTAAAGGAAATCTACTTGAAGATGGGAACTTCCCTTTTTTTTTTTTTCAATACTAAATCAACCCGACCCAAAAAATTTGGGTGGTTCACCGAGGGTTTGCCAATTGAGTATTTAAATAAACTTCGATTGTTCAGAGGCAAATGTCACATTTAAGTACAGTCATACAGCAAAAACCTCTCTTTATAATATACTAATATAAAATCGAACAGAATTAATCCTCAAGAATTAAGAAATATTTTCATAATAAAAATATACCATGGGTTTTTGGTATAGATCAGCTGTCGCACAGGACTCGGTTCGGGCTTAAAAGGTTCTTATACGGGTCCACCAACATATATCTGTCCGGTAAAAATATGATATCGATGGGCTAGAGAATCGACAAACTGATTAGCCAATCGTCAGCAGCGCTGAGCCTCCTAGTGCTCGTGGCTCTCTACACTACGTATTGGAGAATTCTTCACTAAACTTTGGTCCCCCTTTTCTATTGTAACCATCTTAACAACATCTCAACAACCTTGATCAGCAGTTGCATAGTGACTATCTCCTCCTGACAGTCTGCCTCTAGTTTACCAATTTGGTCGTCAGTAAAATTTAGGGCCTATTATTTTGCCCACAAAGTACTTAAATTATGCAAATGCTATCCCCCCCATGAAATTTCATGTAAAATGCCGTAGTTTCAAGATTTGTAATAGCTATTCGCGACATGACATTTTTGGTTGTAGATGGGTAAGAACTAATTTTTAGAAGCACATGCAAACCCTAATATTCACATGCACCAAATAAACTAATGAAATGTGGATAACGAGGGCAAGTGTTGAACACAATACCTTTTGCTTCCTGAGGTGTAGGGTCCTGCCACATTATGGCCATTATATCAATGCTAGCCAAGCATGCCAATAAATTTAAATATTATCTTTTTTTTTGTATAAAATAAAATGAAGAGGAAAGGAAGCAGTTAAAGGCTGATACATGAAAATTGAATAATTTAATATAAAGTTGATAAGCAAACGGTAATATAAAAAGGGTAATAAATGACAATTGTAAAATTGAATTTGGAGAGAGGACTAATATCATTTCTTTACTGCATTTTGATGAAGCAATGTAAGGATCTAAGAGGCACCTTGATTGGTGATGAAAGCATTCAAGTAAGGTTACAACACGATAGGCTTTCTAGTCTACTATATTGAAAACGGGATGGAGACCAAAAAGTAGGGTCGCAAACGGGTTGGTTTCGATAAGAAGACCTAAACCCGATTTCGAAACCGAGTTTGATTAGAGAATTGGGATCTAGTTCCAAAATTTATTCTAAGTTCTTTTAACTTTCTTAATTTTTTAATTTTTCCTTTAAAATAAGGATATTATTTAACTTATAACAATGTATCCAGTTTACTATACTTAAGATTAAATGTAAAAATATCAAACCAAAGTTGATTTTGAGTTACAATTTGTAATATTAAAGGCTGTTGTGCTGGGTATATGGTCCATAGGTTGGAACCCATATGGACTTGGAACTGAACTTATTTATTAATTGGAACTTAAATGGGGTCCCACAATTGGGTCCGTTTATGAATGGGAATCTAAAACATGTTTAAATCCGGTTTTTACGACTCTGAACCTTTGGATAATCAGATAATCGGTTACCTATTATCAATCCTACTAAAGAGACATTGAAGAAGGAAAAGTAAAAAAAAGTTGAGCCTAAAGTCAAAATTAATCAAGGCTGATTTCAATTGCAAATTGCAAATGTAGTATAAAATCCCATAAGTAGATGAGATAATACAGTATGATGGAATCTACCTACTTAAAAATTAAATGTTTGGCTAAATTAAAATGTATTCAACGACTTTCTACAAAAAATTACAAGATTTCTTTCTTTTCTTTATGCCTATTGGAGTAAATCTCTAGAGAATAAATATTTCAAAATACTATCAAACATCATCACTTTTAATATGATTCTATTTTGTTCTGCAATAATGAAATCTTATAATATAAGATTTTATTAACATTATATGCTTTGTTTGTAAAAATACATTCTAGGCCATGCACCTAAATTTTAGGTAGCAGATTCTAACATAATAACATTCAATATCACATGATTTTTAAAAATATCTTATTACCAAACGCCCCAGATACAAATGCAACCTTCCTTCCATGTTTGAGAGGCGTGAATTAAACGGAAGATATTATGGATAATATATGGACGGATCATCCTTCCACGTCAGTTCCCTGTAGGTGTGGAAAACTCAAACGAATCCACGTCAGACACACAGCAAGAAATGGACACCTTCCTTCCTCTCTTCTCTGCAATATAAATTCCAACTTCTCTCCTCCTCCTTTCCATTCAAATCAAGAAATAAATAAACAAAAGCCTTCCTTGTCTGTGGGTCCTACCAACATACCAAACAAGTCCCCATCTCCAATTTCCACTCCTCCAAAGTCCAAGGTAAAAAATAAAAAAAAGAAATCCCAGGAAAGCAAAATCCTGGATTTCACATTACCTTGCTTTTACTTTTCACCGTTTTCTACTTTTTTACCTTCTGTTTTTACCGAGTCTAGATTTGGATCTGAGGCCGTTTGGTGCGAGTTCCCCTTCTCGGCATGCTTTCGTAGTTTCATTACTTTCCTTTGCGTGTGTTTGAAGCCTGTTTGTTTTCTTGCTTAAATCATTCTTCTTCTTTCATTTCCTCTATCCGTCGGTGGTTGGGTTTTTCCTTATAAAAAGTCTGGGTTTTGCTGTTGACATCTCACTAAGAAAGAAGAAAGAAGCGGTTTTTGGGTTGCCCAAGGTGTTTGATAGGTAATTCGAAGGAACCACCTTCGTTTTTTGTCAATTTTTTTTTTATCATGGGTTTCTTTCGATGGAAGTGTTTGATTTAGTGGTGTTTGATTTGGGTAGTCTTTGGGTGTAATCTGGTTGCAATTATTCTTTCTGATGATCACTGAAGGAAATGCTTGTTGTAAATTTTGGAGAGTTTTGATTGTAAATGTGGTGTGGAACTGATTTGGGGTGTGTTTGATTTTGCTGTTAAAGTCCATAATTTAGTGTTTCGAGCTTAGCTTATGAGGCTGATTGTGACTTGAGATTTTCACATTGGGGTTGTGGGGGAATTGTTGTTTGTTGAGAAGAAGAGTCTGACAACCTTGATCTCTTCTTTAAATCCATGATCTTTGATGAATCTGAAAAGTAGAAGAAGGGTTTTTTCTTTTTTTTTTTTAATCTTGGTTACGTATGAATGTGGGAATTTGATCTTAACCATTCAACTCAGGGCCCAATTTGCACTTCTGAAATGATGATTTTGTAGCCTTTGTTACAATCATCAGATTGTAGTGGGTCCCACACCACATGGTGGTTGGCTTGTAGATAAATTTTCCTCATCTTCTGGGTCTTTTTGAATATATTATGTTATTTTATTTTATTTAATAAAAAACATAGAACGATAGATCTGTTGGTTTTTCATGCACTTGACACTGGAAATTGCTGCAGTTTGCTGAAGATTCTGAGCAATGGCAAAAGAGTCATCCAACGGCGAAAACCATTCAGTATCAAAGCCACCTCCGAATCCATCTCCCTTAAGAAATTCCAAGTTTTTTCAGGTAGAATGGCACTTATTTAATTAAAAGTTAAAGAGATTCTGATGAAGACCCTCTTGTTATAGTATGCAAACAACTCACTAACTACTGTTAAGCCTCTTCTGTTGTGTACAATGCTACACTTTTGTTTATTCATGTCTGTGTTAGTGGTATTGTCATTGTCGAGTAAGTTTTAAATTTCCAAGTTCTTTTTGTTTCTTTTATCTCTGTTTCTTTTTTCGTACCATTTTATTTCTCATTAATTAGTTACATCTAATGTGTATTTTGGCGATCATATTCATATTCCATCAGTTAGATGTTTTGTTGCAGTCATAGGGCTTGAATTAGATGTAACTTGTTGCAAGAATCTAATTTGTGATTTCTGATTAGAAAATTTGGAAAAGTTGTTATATGGTTCATTACGTAGGGAAGATTTTCTCTTGTGGGAGTGTGCACCCAGACTGGCATCAAAGGCAGGACCCCCTGAATATCACCAGGTCCTGCATTATGAGCGGTGTCGATGTGCATTGTGCAGGAGAAAATCCTCCCATCATGTAGAATTGCTACTTCATAATAAACAGGCAGCAGCTAATTATTAATTCTTTATGTTCTTGAGATTTTCTCACTTGGTTGCTGTTAAAAAAAAACAGAGATATTCTCACTGGTGTCGGGAGCAAGTGCTTGTGATCTTTTGTTCAACAGTTTGTGGAGAATTGATATCTTTACTTTCTAGATTTATAATATAAAATCATACACATATATATATTTGAATGATCACAATCATGTCAAATTTCCCATTAATCTGCTGAACACCCAGTTTTTTTTTTCTTTCTTTTCTGTTCATGCAGTGTTTCATGATTTTAGGTTACTAAAATAAAATGAGTTTGCTTTCAGATGCTTAATTTTAACAATTGAAGAAAGCATTAACTCATTTATTACTTGTCTAATAGGCCAATATGCGGATTTTGGTTACTGGAGGAGCTGGTTTTATTGGTTCTCACCTTGTGGACAAATTGATGGAGAATGAAAAAAATGAGGTACTCAGTTTTTACCATCAATCTACTCAATACATGGTTTATGGGCTTCTGCAGTAAAAGCATGACCATGAGGTTCGGTGTATATGGTTTAATACCATTAACATGCCATGTTACATGTTACTTTATCCTGTTCATTTCCCTAAATATATTCTAATAACCACCAAATGAAGTTGTCTGGTAGTAATTAGGGCTGCAACTGGGATTCCAGTCTTCTTTGAGCTGGACTCTGGATGCTGTCTTTTTGGTCCATGGTCTAACCCTGGCCAGATTCTTACTTGGTTATTAATTGGACCAGGCCTGGTTTTATCTGTCTAAAGGCCTGATTACATGGTCAATTATGGTCTGTAGATGTGTTTGGCCTATGCAACTGGTACGCCTGCTAATTAAATGAGCTGGACTTCTACAAGTCTCGCCTGGCTCATTTGCAACCAAATACAAATTCTGCTGTGTGCTTATTATGATTTATGACATAGCTTCCTCTTAAAAGAGCTAGCAAGGAATTTCATTTTGAAAAGAGCAGAACTGAAACCATGACCCTGAAAACTATTATTTGAACATTGCCGTATGTCTAGGGCTTCTTTTTCATTTTATTTCCAAAACGAATGAGTTTTCTATTCTATTTCTTTAACTATGTTGGGTCTCAGGCTGATTGATGGATGGTGATTCGTATGTTCTTTTCTTACGACTGTAGTTAGTTCAGTGGTAACAATGTACATTTCTGGAATTTTGGAAATGCCGTTGATTCCTTCAGGTCCATTTGGCTCCTATACGCTTTGGGACCAGATAAATATTTTTCTGATATTCAGTTTTTTAACGGTAATTGTACAGTGCAAAAAAACCTCTGAATTTTGATGATAAGAATCTTGGCACAACTGTAGTTTTGGACCTCTCCTTCAATTAGCATGTATTTGTATGAGACTATGACTACTATAATTTATTAGAGAATGAAAATTTTCTCTGGTGCGATGGTAGTTGATATAAATTCTTTGTGCAAACATGTTCATTGAGAAGCAAAATTCTTAATTCAGGTAGAGAAATGATGTAGGTAACTTCTTGGTTTGGTTGTCCTTTATCTATGTATTTGACCTTGTTTATGTTGCACAGGTCATTGTTGTTGATAACTTTTTCACTGGTTCGAAGGACAACCTCAGAAAATGGATTGGGCATCCAAGATTTGAGCTTATACGCCATGGTATTTCCTTAGCACTTCTTTTACTTTTGTACATTGAAAATGTTGTATTTATGTGGCAAAGTTCATCATTACTAGAAGACTGCTTCCTTTTAAAAATGGAATGGGCCATTTGGATCCCTCTAACTCTAGTCACTAAGTAATCTGATAGTTGGAAGTCAGTAACATGTAGCAAGAATTGCAGATAGGCATTATCTACAATGTCCGAACTTTTCCCTATGAGTCACTAGCTTTTGAGAGGGTATTCAACTTTCAATTTTAGAGGATTTTGGTGCAACCAGGTAACCTGTCAACTAAATTTATGCACGTGGGGGGTTATCTAAGTTCAAAACACTTTTCACTCTTAACATGTGTAAACCAAGTTTTCTGCATGTGGTTCACACAGATCTGAACAATCCCTGAGGTTTGGTTAACGATCTTATCAGCAGCATGTTATAAGAGTTCCAATGATCTTTCATAACTTATTCTTAAAAGGCTGTCAATGAAAAAGGTTCAGAGTTTCATGTATTTTAAGGGTTACTGTGATTCAGGCAATCTTTACTTCTCTATCTTGCTTTGTTTTGTGAATCTTCTCTTTCTCTTTCTCTTTCTTTTTTTTTTTTCTGGATTTTTTTCTCACTGCACAACAAGAGTGAAACAGAAGCTTACTAATATCTTTAAAAAAATTTATCATTTATCTGGTCTTTCAGGTAATTCTGTGGATCTATTAACATATACTCTATTTGGTGGTGGTTCATGTCAATCTGCAACTGATTTAGTTGTTATATTATTTTTTGGGCAGATGTTACAGAGCCATTATTGGTGGAGGTTGACCAAATATATCATCTTGCTTGCCCTGCTTCTCCGATTTTCTATAAATATAATCCTGTCAAGGTGCTTGTCATTATCCACCTACCAATTTTTATCTGCTATTGTTGTATACTTGAATTCAAATACTTTGCTTTTGCTTTTAGATGCTTAAGCATGGTGCATTGGTCCATTATATGTGTGTGTGTGTGTGTGTGTGTGTGTGTGTGTTTTTAGCTACATGGGTAAGTGGTAGACACCATGTGAAACAACCTGCCTGCCCAGTGCAGCTGTGTGAGATGAGACACCCTTGCCACTAGGATGTCTTGAGTTTCTCATTATGTATCTATGTGTTACTTTTACTCTTTATCTGTCCTCTGGAACTTGCATGAGATGTGCATTGTTGTTTAATTACCTTTGTAAGTCACTTCAGGTATGGTATTTAATTAGCTTTGTATGTCAATTCAGATGTGGTACTATTGCTGTTATTGATACCTCCATCATACTTTTGACATGAATGAGACTAATAATAATTTGTCATTGTAGAATAAATACACAGACAATCAGCCAAGAGAAAATCCAAAATTTCTAGAAATTCTTCATTTGAACCACCTAATGCACCTGTGCCCATGTGACCAGGCCTTACTGCTTCAATTGGCATCTACTGTTTCCCTAGAACATAAAGTATTCTTGTACGCTTCCATTTCAAGGTGGAAGCTTCTTGTTAGTTCTAATGCTGCATTTTTTTTGCTGCACTGCCTTTTCAGTGCATGCATTTTCCAAGTGATTAGTGGCTTGGCCTCCCAACACTTGACATTTCCTTCATTTTTTTACCTTCATTAGCCGAGTGGGTTGCCGGATGCCCACAACCTTGAGGGACCAAATGAAACTAAACTTGTGCCCACCTACAATGGTAGTGCTAGGTTCTCCATTGGAGTCTTGCTCTTTAGTGCTCCACCATCTCCCATCCATGTTCTATTGCAGTATGACCATTAAACTATTTTTTGACAAGCTTATAGTTAAATGTCAAATCCCATCTACATTCTGCCTGTAATCAAATTATGTTCCCAGTTCTGAAGTAAAGGGAGACAATTAAATAAATAAAACCAAGCCATTCTAGTTGGATGGACCCGAATGTGAATTGAGTCCATTAGTGAAAAGAGATTAATTATCTTCACCATCATCGAAGCTTCATCTCATCTCTGGTGACAGGACAAATAGAATGACTTTAATGGAGCACGGTAAGGTGCTGGGTGGATCCTTGTTGAACCCTAACCTGAATTGGGGTACTTATACATGTCCTTTACAAAGTATCAGAATTCAGTGAAGCAAATCTGGAATAAATTCTTCAACCACCTATATCTGTATCTCACTAAAAATTTTATTCATTTCTGGATTGTCGAATTAGAAATAACCTTGGGTCTTATTATGTATTATGTTAAATACACCTATAATTATTTTTTGAAAATCTTATGTAACAAATTTTAAAAAAAGTTAGAAATTGGTGCATTCCAGTCAATCCCAGTTACAGCTGTGCCTGGCAAGTCCAAAATCAATTTACTGCGGGCCATGCTAAATGAGTAGGGATTTGCAACTTAATTGATCAGGGGCTCAGGGCTGATACAGTCTGGATTCGACTGGACTTGCTTCTCTCCAGGCCCGCCTGAGTCCATCTACAGTTAGTCCATGCCTGGCTTTGGATCTGACACAGACAGATCTGAGGTTTTTTTTTTTTTTAAATAGAAATGGATCTGAGTTTACCTGTCCAGAAAATGGCCACATGCCTTCCATCCATTCAAAGCTCGATACCACTGTGGGGCCCAGATCTGGGCTTTGTATAAAACCTAAATTCCCAAAAAGAAAAAAAAAATCCTGAGAAGTTATATGATCTCTGTATTGCATTTGTATGTTACAGAAAATGAATAATTTTGTTTAGTGTATGTGTAAACTGTTTGGCTTTATGACCCTAGATCCAGACCTGGCCTGTCAAGGGTTTTGAACCTAAGCATTGATCTGGGTTTGGACTGCCATATCCAAATGCATGTCCAGGCCAGCCTAAATAGACCCGGACTGGGCCAGTTTCAGGCCCATTTCATTACCTTAATCATGCGTTTCTACTACAATTTGGATTAAAAAGCACTACATAGTACATAAATATAAAAATATACGAAAGTCGTGTGTTAAGGCCCATTTGTATTTCCCCTATGGTTCCAGATGCAAACCTAGACCCAAATTTAAAATGGTTTCAGCTACTAAACCCAGCTCACATCTTTTTGATAATAGGATTATTCTGGAACTATTTTGATCCCTACAGTGGAGCTTCCTTTTCCAAAAAGAATGGCTCCCTAAGGAGCTTCTTCATCTCAATTGCCACTGCTGAGTGCTGACCCCTTATATCTCCTCTCTCTGATGTTCCTTTTGCATGTTGTACTCCTATCCCTCATTCTCAATGTTTTGAAAACCGGACCAGAGAGAAATGAGCAGAGTGGACAGTTTGGCCCAACCTGGTCCTACCATCTAGTTTAACTCAGCTCAACTGTGACGTAAAATATAAATATTTTATAAACAAGTAATAGTCATTCCAGCCAGTTCAACTGCAGGTTTTGACTGGTTGTATGTTAATGGTTTGAGTTCAGGTTGAACCTGGTTTAACTGGCAAGTGCTTTCTAGTTTGAAGAACACCGCTTACTCTTCTATTTGCCCCACTTTCTTTGCTTGATACCTTTTTGAAGTTTCCTGTATTATGGTTTATTAAATGATTTATGGGTTCCTTCATGTCATGTTATACCCATCATAATTCATGAACCTTGGTTTTCTTTATTGTTTGTAATTTAATATTTAATTCCTTTTCACTTCATCTCTGATTGGAAAATATGATATTCACCAGACCATCAAGACTAATGTAATTGGCACGCTGAATATGTTGGGCCTCGCAAAGAGAGTTGGTGCAAGGTTGGATGCTTTGGCTTTTCTTTTCTCTCTAATTCTTTAATATATTTTTAATAATTTAATATTTTAATTACTTGAGTAAAATTTATAATTTGCAACAGGATATTGCTGACATCAACTTCAGAGGTGTATGGCGATCCTCTTGAACATCCACAAAATGAGGAATATTGGGGAAATGTTAACCCAATTGGTATTTTTTCCCCACTTTTAGCATTATTTTCTTATTATCAATTTAAGTGAATTCCCTGATTATCTTTTTCCATAAAAAAAACAGTTTTTATTAGTTAATTATCAGATGGAATGTTAGTTAAGGACACAGCAGCAGGTCTGCTAACAGCCAATCAGATCAAGAAATCGATATTCCGAATACATAAAAGAGATGTCTAATAATCTTAAATATTTGAAGATAACAACAAAAAAAAAAATAATTTCTTTATCCCATAAAAAAATGAATCGTTCTATCTCCCTCTTACTACCTAATTTTCCTGCATTGGTTTTACTATTATACATATATAAATATGAAAAATATTACTATGCATCCATGGTGAGGGATAATGATGTGGCTTTCCCTCTTTACATATAAAGATTCTTCTTTTTCATAATACCATAAATAAATTTTCCTCTTTTGTGCATCAATCAATCTTTTCAAATATGTATTTGTCCCTCACCACATGGTGAGAGAATGATATATAGTAATATTCCCTTATAAATATATATGTATATATTGCTGATACATGCTTGCATTTACAGGTAGCCTTTTGAGGCTCTAATCTCCACCATTGACAACCAAGTCACAACTTAAAAAAAAAAAAAATCCACCGATAACCGTGTCTATCCAAGTTTATAGAAGCATGTAGTCATATTCATCTAGACATACACAATTGCTTTGATATTAAATGACGATACCTGATCAAACAAAAAATATTAAATAATGTCAGCTGTATTGCAGGAGTCAGGAGTTGTTATGATGAAGGGAAGAGGGTAGCAGAGACTTTGATGTTCGATTATCATAGGCAACATGGCATAGGTAAAAACATTAAATGTTCTTTTTATTTCCAAAAAGTTCTTCTGTGATGTTGTTTCTAACTCAAAAAATGACATGCAACTTGATTCTACCCATGTTCATTTCCTTTGTGGGTGGGTACTGTAACAGAAATCCGTATTGCTAGGATTTTCAATACTTACGGGCCACGCATGAATATTGATGATGGGCGTGTCGTCAGCAATTTTATAGCTCAAGCACTACGGTAATCTAATTGGCTTTTTGCAGTTTTTATCCATTGGATTTTCAGTATTATTTCATTGGTGTTCCTTTATAAGGATAGCTGTTTCATATCATGTCCTCAATATTTAGGTATTGCAGTTGCACTTATTCATTTTTCTATCCTGTCATGCAGGGGTGAATCATTGACTGTTCAAGCACCAGGAACACAAACACGAAGCTTCTGTTATGTCTCTGATATGGTATGCAGTCCCCAATTTCCTCTGTTTGGACCTTGAAGCTTATATTCACTTGTGTTCGTCACTTATTGCTTCTTTACTTTAATGGCAAAGGTTGATGGCCTTATTCGCCTCATGGAAGGAGATCACACAGGGCCAATAAATATTGGGAATCCAGGTTATTTTCCACTTTAGGTTGATTGTGCACAAGAAGATTGTAGTCTGCATATGTTTTAATAGTACGGTCATTCATGCTTTAACTTGAAATTAATTTCTTAAATTGTGACAGGTGAATTCACAATGATGGAACTTGCAGAAACGGTGAAGGAGGTCTGTCTTTTTTTCCTTGTAAATGTTTTAGTCCCTTTTGGTCAATGAAGAAGGTTATATTTTCACTGTACCAATTACAGTTGAAACTCTGGAACTTTAGAGTCTGGTATTCATCTGGTTCTGCACTGTTAAGGGCCAAAAACCAAGATTAGTGCCTCGTTGATTTACTTTGGCCACTGATAGCAAATCTGACAGACAGTTCACATTCGTTATGCCAATCAAGTCTGACCGACTGTTCATGTTCGTTATGCCATACTCCAAATGACAGCAGTTGTGGTATGCGGCAGGCCATTCACATATAACCTCTGATGAGTCAAGTTAAACAAGCTGTGCCACACACTTGAAGACCTAATGCTTGATACCTAGATATTTGAACAGTGGAGGTTTTCGCAAAAAGTCATATATGAATAGGTTATAACTTGTGTGTGTTTGCTACCTATAAAGACATAATGCTTTATTACTTATATAGTGGAACATTCCCTTAATGGTAGATTTGTTAATAATGCTCTATTACTTACTGGAATATTCCTCAATGGCAGCCAGCTTATTTGCTAGTTATTGAATTTCTAGGAACTGTAAGCAATGGTTTTATCATAGGGGGCTAAAGCTGTAGAATGCAAAGATTTACAAATGGTCATCAAATTGTCTTGCCTTTGGTGGGAACTGATTACCCAACCATCACCCTAGTAAATCTAATCCTAGGGAGTGGGGTTCCATCTTCATCTCCGCTTTATATCCTTTACATCTTCCCCACTTTGATGTTGTTTTGTTTCTACTGACTTTGCTATGAATTCCTAGGGATCCAATGTTAAGCAAACTAACAGGCTGTAAATGGTCAGCCAAATGTCAATATTATAAAATCATAATAATGATCACGAGATGTAAGAATTCAGTGAGCAAATCAACAGGCTGTAAATAATCAAAGCCAAATGTCAATATTATAAAACCATAAGAATGATCACATGATAAAAACTGAAGTATAAAGTTGGCACTTGGAGTGAAAGAGCACAGACGATTATTTTTAGAAAGGTACAATACTGGTTCCATATGGGTTATGGAATCATTTGATGACTCTATGGCTATTGTTCTCTTGCTCCCTCGAATCCTTGGATCTTAATACTCTCGTATGCATTGCAGTTGATAGATCCAGCTGTTCCGTTGAAGATTGTGGAGAACACACCTGATGATCCGCGCCAGAGGAAGCCAGATATTACCAAGGCGAAAGAACTGCTTGGGTGGGAGCCTAAGGTCAAGCTTCGAGAGGGATTGCCTCTAATGGAAGAGGATTTCCGGCAACGGCTTGGTGTGCCCAAAAAGTGAAGGTTCTGTCGATGGTTTTGCTTCCAATTTTTCATACAAAGAGGATGATTCAGAATAAAGAGTTACATTGTCGTATATGTGTTTAATTTGTTTTGATTATGATTGTGATATATGGAGGGAATTTGTGTTTTTCCTTGTTAATTGGCTGTAAGACTGCACTTAGGACATTCTATTAAGTGAAAGTATCTCTATATTTCTTCAATATGAGTTTGGTTCTCAACTTTGGTGATGTTTAGGAGTTGCTGACTATTTTTGACTGAAAATTAGTCCTATTAATATTTGGCATATATGTGATGTGCCACTCTCAAGGCTTAAAATCCACTTGTATAACCACTTCTTGCAGTGAGCAGCCTTCCTTCTGATAAAATTCAGGCTTCCTTCCTGCAGGAAGCATCCTATCATCTAAGAGGTGTACCAGCCCCCTTGGACGGATAAGAGAAAAAAATCTCCATGTATTTCGAGAAATTTGTGAAAAGCATCCCAAAAAATGAAAATACATGTAGGACCATTGGATGCACTGACATTCACATGGGACATACACAGGAAATTTGCTTCATATGTATTTGACTCAACATGTAAATTATTCAAATGTCAAATCTTTTCACATGTGGGTCCCTTAAAGAAGAATTTCTCCTAGGACATTCTTTGTCATTTTGAAAACAATAAAATAGAACGTGCTCTTTACGAGAGAGAGAGAGAGAGAGAGAGAGAGAGAGAGAGCACTGACTTGAGATTTCTATCTCCTCCCTCACAAGATATCCTACATTTCCACTACTCTCATGGAAAATCAATATTTAACCTGGAGAATCATTTTATTATTTTTCTTTTTTTAAAAAAAACTACGTTGCACTGAACAAAAAAATAATAGGCTGCTCACAAACTTTGATAAATGTAGAATATAAAATAATTAAATTTGAATAATGTAAGATTTCATTACCACAAAAATAAAATAGTATCATATATAATATTATGTTACTTATAGTGTTTGGCAATTTATATACATCTAAATATGCTTTTAAGATTATTTTATACGGCATATACTTATATATTTTAATATGAAGGTTTTTATAAGAAAGTGAGATATTGAAGAATATCTTCTTAGATATTCAAATACCTATTTTTTAGATATTTAGATTATATTTTAAATTAAGATATAATATAGCAAGATCTTTTAAAATATATGTTTTCCAAACATCATCTGAGAACTAACATTTTTCTCTCAGTCACAATCCTTATTTAGTCACAAAAATGCACCTAGGGTGTCATTCCTACATATGATTTGTGCAAATGTTCGGAACATCCCAAGTATGAAAACACATTCTCCAGTTGGAATGTCACACAGCCGGGTGAGTTGAACGAGTCTGGCTTGCCAAGACTGAGTATTCAATCAAACTCACCGGAGCCAGCCTACTATTATCAGGTTGGGTTACTTTTTCATCTCCTCATCTTTTATGTAGTTTCAGCTCCAGTCCCACTAGAAAAAGAACAAAAGAAAGGGGGTGGGGAAATGGCACATTGGGTCCTTTTGCAAGGTCGAGAGAGAAGTGCTGGGAGGATGATGTATGAAAAGGACATGAACAAGTCACACGATTTTATGTTTCTGTATCAGCTGACATCAATTGAATGCTTTATCTTCCTACTGCCTCAATTTCCCCACCACCACTACAGCACCACCTGTGGTGCATGCACATCCAAGTGAACCAACACAGCCACACCACCCAAGATTCTCTATCCCATGGACTGCTCTTACAATCTTCTTTAAACTGAGCCCAAAATAACAATAGAAAAGACACTAAAGCTCTTATTTCCAGGAGTTGAGAAATGAAAATTCTCATTTTAAAAGAATTTATCTTTTTTCTAAAGTAGATCAAAGATAAAATCATGCACCGAATACTCTTATTTCTCAAATATCTACCTACTTTAGACATTTTGATATATAAGGGTTGCAAATTGACATACCAAATATGGGCTTAAAAATCGATTACTAGTTGTATAGCTTAAAAACTAGTGCAAATTAAGAAACCTCAGAATTCATATAAGTTTTTGTACAGTTTTTTTTATCTTTACTTTCACATGCATGACTTAATCAAAATGTATTGTGATCATGATGCATGCAAGCACGATTATGTAATATACCCATGTACGCACAGCTGGGTTAAAAATGTACAAAAGATTTTATGAGGACCACTTTGGAGGTTTTCCAAATTATAATACTCTTTTAGTGGTTTTTAAATATTTGAGGTCCTTTTTTTTTTTTCGTAATTGTTCCTTTCCCTTTACCTAGACTAAAATGATCAAAATAACAACAAAATCAACTGTCAGTGGGCAAAAATTATTTCCAATCGCATCATGTCTCTTTGAACCCCGGCCCCTGCATAACAACTAATTTTCGACAGAGACCATAACAACTAATTTCCTGTACGTAGCTCTTTGACCGAAATTGCAGATGATTAGCACCCGTACGTAGCCACGTGCAATGTGAGGTTCATCATGATTCCCTCACTCTCTTCAAAAACCAAGTTCAAACCAGCAAATATTAATAAATGCATAGATGATCATCATTCAATGCATATAATATAGAAAGAAGACTCCTGGATCCTCTGTAATATTTTGATCTTTGTCCCTACTTTTACCTGCATCCATTGCCCCACATGTGAATGTAGTCATTGTAATTATAAATGGGGTATTTTTCTCATGTGGGTGTTCTTCGATGCCCTTCTTTAATGCAGATTCCAGCATGTTAAGATTTCAGGCTGGTGATATGATGGGTCGAAGCCCGAATTCGAATATGATTCATATGTAAATCTTGTTACATTTTAGCTTGAACAAGATTTCAACCCCTCTTTTGTGTTGAATCCTGAAGCGAAATGGTGTGACATCATCCAATGGCACAACGACCCAAAGAGAACTAATGTGCCATCCCAATAGTTATAGCCTAGATCACAGTTTTGCAGGATGAAATGATAATTTAGGTTAATCTCATTAGTTATTTCTATCCACCCAACTTATGACAATAAATTATAATATCAAAATAAGTTTGCTTTAGAGGGAATGTCAATTAACAATCATCATCACTTACCAAATGGCCAAAAATAGCTAATGGTTCTCAACTTCTCAGTGTCCCCCTTGGCTACATGTGGCCTTTCCATTTGCCATAATGATATTGGGTCCTCCTAGTGAAATTTAAGCTCCCCAAGGCAAATGAGTGGAACTCCACAATAGTCTAGCCGGCACAAGATTTGAGCAATTCAGAATGAAAGCCCCAACTCTTAATAAGAGATCATAAAATTTTATTCTAATTAGAGTGATCATTGCCATAAGGTTGACAATATAGTTAATAACATGGTTAATGAGTATATATTTGCTTTAATCATATTCCGTATTAATCATATTATAACATATTAAAGCCAGGGGTTTTGAGTTCAATTTTAACCAAAATTCTTTCAATTTTGACTTTTCTTATTGAACCTTTGTAAAATACCAAAAATGGATAGGTGTGAGATTTAGAACTCATGATCTTTTGCTTTTTTAAATGAATAACTAAACTTACCACCACACCATACAATATTATTCTGTAATTATTTGTAAGAAAAATATAAAAAGTGGGGGCCCTAGCGATGTGGGTCATGTCCTTACTTAGCACTGGTTCTTATACTAGTTGTTAATTATATTCCCATTTTTTTTTTTTTATGATTGGATCATTTCCAATGGGTGTACAAATTGGAAAAACCAAACAAAGCAATGTGGTGCCATTTTAAGCGGCTCCAGTGTGAAAACCTCCACTCAAAACACACAGAGGGGTATCCGTACTCTTTTTTTTTTTTTTTTTGGCCCATGGATAAATTCCTACAATGCTAAGGTTCTGAAATCTGAACCCCATAAAAGGAGAAAGAGGTCAGGAGCATCTTCATGTGGGCCCAAGCATTTAAATGCATCCGACAAGTTTCAGGGGCATGATGGCAGAAATACCATCCCTGCATTCTTTCAGTTTGGCTGAAAAAGAAGGTGCTCAAATACCTAACTTCCTTCGCCTTACTGAGTCTGTTAAAAAAACATCAGTTTGGCCCATATCTATACTGGAGATGGCTAAGAAAATCAGTCAATCTTATTTGATTACTACCAATAATGTCACTCCGGTCAGTTAATATTAACACACATAAACAAAAAAAAGGGTCCAATCATGTGTTTTGAATGTCGTGAATTTAAAATGATCAGAGTTTTGATAGAATAAATTGAACTTTATAATAAAAGAAGGTCGGATTGGATTATGAGTAGTTCAGATTCTAATGAAAACAAGAAAAATAGAAGAATTGGATCATTTGTTTGGTGGATCATTTGTCCAATCTAGTTGAATATTTGCATCATGGTTGTTAGCTATGTTAGGGTTCCTTTGGTTTCGAGTATTTGGATATATGTTGTTTGGAGCGAAGAATTTTAAGTATTATCTTCAAAATATCATTCCAAAATGCTCAACACAAAAGTGCATTCTAAAATTCAGAAATTTTGAGAGTCCTGCTAGAAGTGACTTTTATTTGTCTAACTTAACAAATTCTCACCATCTAAATAACAAATTAAAAGTTTGTAGGGATAAACATTGTATTTTTGCTAGAAATGCTCTTAACTAAATATGCCCTAAGTCTCCATTAACTATTGTAGATGGCTTAAAAAAACGAAGACCTCTAGTCGATGGGAATTGTGACAAGTCCAAGTTTGGAATGATCATAATAATACCACTTTGAAGGGCCCTGAAGAGTAAAAGACTTACAAAGAAATGGCAAGTAAAGGAGGGTAAAAAAAAAATCTCTTTCACTTTACCATGTTACTAAAATGCCTTATCTGTAATAATAGAAATTTTATACTTTTATTAAAATGCAAAACGCTCATTAAACTGCTCAAGTTAAAAAAACACTTAATCTAAAAAATTATTTTTAACATCATTTTAATTTCAAATAAAATTTGTATTAATGCCACTTGTTTACATGGGAATGAATTGTTATGAATTACAAATAAAAAATAAAAAATAATAAGTATCCTGATTGTTTACATGCGATTGAATTCTTATGCATCACAAAAAAAAAAGCATTCTTATCAAAATGGCTAAAATTGAATAGTAGAGGAGAAGATTCATAAATGACCATCAAATACTATCATTTCTCTTAGAAAAAATGAATAAATGAGATGTAAAATGATTATTCTATCAAGATATTAGTAAATCAGATCCCAAGAAAGTCATGATCCCATCTACATCTTCTCTATATATCCTTAACCCCCTCACTTTTTTAATAATTATTTCAACCCATTTTAGCAAAAATCTTGGGAATTAAATTTAGTGAAAACAAAAATAGGAGATTTTCATAAGCTATTTGAAGTTTAAAGGAGGGCTGCCACAAGTAGGGCTGCCACAAGTAGGAGTGCTCATGGGCTAGGTTGGCCTAAGCCTGGCCTGGGCCCAGTGCACTTTGGCTTAGGCTTGGGCCTCATGTATAAGCAATTGGACCATATTTGGATTAAAAATTTGTGCTTGTTTATTATATGGGCCGGGCATGGACTAAGTGGTAGCAATCCAGAAGCCCAGTCTAGCCCGGGTCAAATTAGTAGATTAAGTTGTAACTTTTCATTCTTATGTTTTTTATGTTGCATGCAAATCTTCTATGTAAAAATTAAAAATTATTTATCCAAGAATACTATCAAAAGGACAGGCAATGTTTATTATAATTGGTTTGTAATATATAAAGATATTCTTATTACACCAACACAATTCTCATTTGTTAATGCATCATATGCTTTCTTAAAAAAAAGAAGAGACAGCATTAATTCAAAGAGAAGAAAAGATAGCTTCATATGAAAAATACAATCACTTTTAATAAAGATTTTTTTTTTAATTTTAAATGGATTCATCTGGATATATGACTGTGTGTATAAATAAGAATTGGTACATGATAGCAATGTTGGCCCCACTAAAGGCCAACTTAAGGGTGCTTGAGAATTGGGCTTGAATCAGGCTAGGACAATCAATTGTATGGGCTGGGCTCGGTCTTGGGCTTGGGTTTAATATATTTTATATGGGTTGAGACTAGTCCAGCCATTTGTGGGCTTAACGATTTTAATCCAGGCCGGGCCTCGATTTTGCTCACCCCGGCCTATGTCAGCGCCCATGGCCACAAGTATGTATTTAGATCACTCATCTATCCATGGCAGGGGTTTTACTAATAAGCTGGTTGATGGGTAGAGAGGGAAAGAAACATGTGAGGCTTCCGGTGTACACAAAGCCACAGAAGTAATAAATGAAATGAAAAAAAGACAAGTTGCACCTTAGCCACAATCAAAACCGTGCTCCACAATCAATCATCTAAACTTTGAGTGCATCACCCAATTTTTATAGCACATAAAAAATATCATCGTTAGTCTTCTTTAGCCTATCAGGTGAGCCACCACAGGCACAAATGAATGAATTAGGTGACTATGTCAAGGGGTAGCTGCAATTCCACAAATACTGCAATATTTACTTAGAATGATGTTTCTAATATAATATCATGTTATTTTTAAACTATTTTGAAATTGAAAATATGGTTATGATAATATTGAATTAAAGATTAGAAAAAAAATTGAGAGAAATCTAAAAAAATTTTTGTTTTATGATATTTAATTTTTGTAATATATTTTTAATTATCTGAATTAATTTGTTTCCCACCACATTATTCCATTAATATTCCAAGAAAAAATATTTTGAAAACATCTCGATAATTTCTCAAAAATGATAATAACAAAGCTCAAACCTTCAAATATCTAGGCTTGGCATGTTAGTGGTGCTTGTTGGCCCAATTTAAATCAGGGGGAGTAAGCAAACTTTCCATCTTTTTTTTTCACAGGGCCTTTTGAAGTGGACAACTGAAGTATAAACTTCTAATCTATACAAAAATGTATGTTTCAAATAATTCACAATGACTAAATATGTCTAATGTGGGTATTTATTTAACTAGGTGGAAGACTCTGATCTCTACTTAATTTGTGTTTAGCCAGTGGACCTTCCAATATACTACTTGTTGGGTTCATTGACTCACTACTTGATCAAATCCCCATTTCTAGGTCCTCGTATAAAAACATAACTAGCACAATAATTCATACTGAACATGGGCATGACAATAGTGGCTAGGATTCATGTTGCATCCATTAGTTTTGATATTTTTTTTATAAATAAACATGCGTAAATGTTTTGCACCCAGTGGTTAGGTTAATCATTCTTAAAGCAAAGGATTACAAGGTTTTGAGTTCAAATCTCTTGATTGACTTATATAATTTTTGACCTTTTACAAATGCTCACTAAAAACTATCAAAATTAAAAAAATGTAGTTAAAATTGAATTCAAAACTTTGGTCTTTAATATATTATTATAATGGAGACACCAGACTCTTCTCACTGGATGAAAAGGCCTTGGAAGTGTAGTACCATAAACCAAGCTCTCTCCCTTTTCTTACA
The DNA here is from genome assembly GCA_037013555.1 of Sextonia rubra. Lineage (NCBI taxonomy): Eukaryota > Viridiplantae > Streptophyta > Magnoliopsida > Laurales > Lauraceae > Sextonia > Sextonia rubra. The sequence continues at coordinate 134,583,915 of JASUAD010000001.1, forward strand.
AAATAGAATTTCTACCTTCTCTCTTAACCAAAAGAGCAAAAGAATAAAAGGGTTTTGCACTTTGATTCTTTCTTACCTATGGTTCATTTGTTTGCATGGATTGAGGTGATGTGTATTTCAAGAAATGAACTCTTAAAAGTGCTAAAAAAAATGAAAGTGAATACCCATAACTGGCAACTAAATCTCTCATTAAATGAAAAATCAATTAGAAACTTTTAGAAATACATTTCTGACGATACACAGGAGTTTGATTTCATTAAACGAATGGGGCCTCATGGAATTCAAATTGCACCCACTTTTCCTCTCTTTATTGAAGGGAGAGTTCAAAGTACGATCTCCCTCTCAGTCTCTCACTCTCTCTCAATCTTTCTTTGTATTAGAGTTATGGTAATGATGATAATGACTAAAGCAAAAATGGCCACAGTAGCAACATAGTGTCTGCTTATTCTAAATGGGATTATATAAAATGGGCCACCGTTGCAACTGAGGTTAAAGCCAACTCACTTTACCCCGTCATGAAAATACATGAAGTTCTTTTAAGGGCCAAAGACAAAAACAGATTAGGATGTTATGATGGAGCTGATTACTTGACCAACATTAGGTTACAATGGGATCTTTCCACGACAAATAATCTACGTGTAGCCCACAATCAGATTCATACCTAGCTTTTGTACAAACGATGTCCATCGTACCATAAACATATGCATGCGGCCTATTCCCCTATTCAAAAAAGTTGTATAGCCCATGCGGCCGAAATATCTAAATTATGGTCAAAGGACATTGAGGATAGGGGGTGACCGGATGAGCCAAATATCACCCAAATCAGGTAAGTTTGATACTCAATTTTGAAGCTTCAAAGTTTTGATGATTCCAAGGTGCATTTATTGCTATAATGCTGTGGTTAATGTCAATTATGGTGACTGTCAAATTTATGGATGGGAGGTGAGCACGACTGGATTGGATTTTTTTTTATTGAATTTTTTTCAGCTGTAGTACATATCAACACAATACAAAATTGCCCAAGTCGCTATCCAACATGCCCAAAATAGGATGATGCCTCAGCTGTGGCTACACTAGTGGATTGACCCTCAAATATCATCTTTATAAAATTTTTATACCAAATGACAAATTCCTTTAATAAAAGTTCCAATTTTGGGTACTCAAAGCTCAAGCCAAGGCCAAACCCCAAATTAACTAAACTTTGAAACTTTAGGCTGAGCCCAAAGCCTAGCTAGAGTTTAAAATTTAAACCTACCCAGTTATCAAGACGACGACGACGACAACAACAACGATAATAATAACTTAATCATATCTAAGCCCAAGTTACAAGAATCATACAAGGATGCAAACCTGGATCCGGGCTTGACTAAACCATAATTACATACTAATAGATTATACTTAAATGCACCTAATTTACATTTATGCAGATAAAAAATATGGTTGTGTGGTGTGCAATCCATGAACCCAAACTCATGCCAGATAAAAAAACTGGCTACAGAAATTGGACCTTCACCAAAACTTTTCCATTTTGGGTCGGCTGATTTCCACATTGAGGGCCTGTTCCCATCCTCATTCCTGAATGTCAGACTTGTGAGGGGAGGCTCTCCTGGGAAAGTGAGAGCATGGAAAGGTTGGGTAGTCCGGGGCAATACTTTAAAAAAGTTAGGAACGCAAACCAAATCCTCAGAAAACGGGAAAATCGGGCCCCCAGAGTTCAAAAGGAAATGGGTGATATTTCGAGACAGCGAGGGATCCTCAAAGCTGTCAGAATCCGCAATACACACACATACATCTCTCTCTCCGTCTCTCTCTAAGCCCCAGACAGAAGAAGAAAGAGAAATGTCATAAGCACTCTTGATTTTCACTGCTTCATTCGATTTGGTGATCTGGGTTGTTTTCAGCTCGTTTTCCCCTCCTTGGAATTACCCATCTCTCAGTTACCTGCACTGGCCACTCTCCTTCACCTCCAAGGTATATACTGTCTCTTTCTCGGTCAAAGGTTGCTGCTTTTTGCAGACTGGATTGAATCTAGACGTTGTCATGAAATGGGTGCTTCTGTTTTTGGATTTTCTTGATGGGTTCCTGAGATCGTTTCGAGTTTTTTGGATTTGGTCTGCTTTTCATGCACTAGGGTTTGTATCTCTTTAGATTTTGTATGAGTCTGTGCAGGATTTTGTGTGGTTTCTTTTCTTCATCCTTTTGGGCTTTTCTGCACGAGAAACTGAATCTGATTCCCACCCCTCGGGGTCTTTGACTCTTTTCAGATTTCATTTCTTGTCTGTGAAATCTGTTTTTGAGATTTGGGTTTTGTTTTCAGTTGTGCATAGTTTGTTTTTTTCTTTTATGCCTGAAATCTTCTGGTGATCCAAAGTATGCTATGACTTGTCAGGTGAGAGTAGCTTTGATTGTTTTTTTTTATAGTAGCAGGAAAGATCAGTTGCTGTGATGAAGTTGGGAATGTATGGGCATTGCTTTCTGTTTGGTTCCTAATAAAGTTATGTTCTTTTGGAATTCTGATGCTCTGTGTGATACTATTGTTCTGAGTGATACTGTTGTTGTTAGTTTATTGGTTTAGTCCATTTCCATATTTTTGCGATTGGTGAAGTTTCAAATCAGATTGTCTTATCACTGTCGTTTGGTCTGTTAGTTTGTGTATATCAGTGGTAGGAGGAAAAGACATACTTTTTAGGTAGGCTTTCATTCTGGTTTTGCAGTCCAGTTACAAAAAAGAGAATTTTTTTTTTTTACTTTTTTTAGTTTATTGATGAGAAATTTTACTAATGATCAAATAGATGTTTGATAAGACTTTAAATTGGTTACCATTCAATTTTTATAATAATCTTTGTATTGGTTATCCCCTATTTAAGTTCTTTTATGACACCATATTTTATGTTAGGGATTTTTTTTTTTTTTTTTGGTGTGTGAAATCCCCCCCATACTCATTGGCTTCTTAAAGAAGAGGAGGAGGAGTATTGATGGTCGAAGTCGTGATCTTTTCTTCCTTTTTTTCTGTTTGTTAAGTTTGAGAAATCTTATTTATTCGTTTATTCTTTAACATCTTGTGCTAAATTACCGAAAAACTTTCTGATATTGAGTTTCTTGACTACTCAATCAAGATATTTATTTTCATGGGATCTTATTAGTTAATTTTCCCCGTGTCTTGACTTTCTCAATTCTGCTATTATTCTGACTAATTGGAGTTTTTAAAGACCAATTTGAGTCATTCAACTTAGAACAGCTATCAAGAACTTGTCTAATGTCTATAGCTTCCTTTATGTTTATTAGTTTTAGCCTCAGTTTATGGTCATTCATATATTGTTCTCAAATCTATTCTTCACATCCTTTCATATTTCAAGATGATAAAAGATTCTTATTTTGTACTATATACTTTATCGAAGGATTTGGCTTAAAATAGAACGGAATGGAGAAACAGAATTCATGTAGACCACCCCACCATGGTTGGGATAAGGTTTTGATGATGATGATGATGATTTTGTACTATATACTTGAATAGAATCTTGTATTTACATTGAAAGGCCATCAATGGAAAGAATGAAATGTTGTCATTTTGAATTCTCTTAGTGCTTGCAGGAGCCAGGACGCATATATTTAATCATTGCAATTTCAGACTCTTCATGTTTACTTGGCTTTTATATTAACCAGTCTCAAACTCACTTTGATGACCTGCCAACTGTGTTACAACCTACAAACTCTTGCCAAAACATTTGCATTTCATTAGCTTGAATCTTAAAAATGGTTATCAGTTATCTAAATCCTTAAAGACTAGCCTCTGTCACACTCTTGAAAACATTATCATGCATGATCTCCTATGATTCTGGATACTTCAAATAGAAGGCTCATCCATGTCCTGTTGCATCTGATACTTCACTTTTGTGTAAAATCTATGCCTTTGGTGTATCCATGACATGCGCTTGCCATTTCCATTTAGCATCTTGGCATCATATGTTGATTGATATTGCTTTTGCTATTGGCTCCAATGCCCCATTTTTTGTGAATTCTTCATAGCGTTTGATGGTGCCTGAAGTCTTGCGGTATATTGTCACAAATCTCAACCACTTTCTATAGCAATTAAATTAGTTTTTTAACGTATATGATTTGAAATGTGCAAATTGTGTCAAAGTTGAGCAGCCTTGAAATAATCAGATGATCCTATTTTAACAGAACTATTTGTCACGTTCATCTTCTAGTAAGTTCGCATGTGCAATAATGTCCATACTTGTAATTAAATAAAAAGAAAACCTTTTTGGTACAGGTTTCCATGTGACTTTTGTATCTTTGCTCTGTTCTGAACAATATTTTGTCACATACACATACCTCTCCTGATTTTCGATCGTTATATGATCCTTGTGGTCTAGTTAAATCGGAACCCTCCCTCCATGCGCACCTATTGGTAGTCATCTGACAATGTGGTGATTTTCTTCTGCTGAATTGAACCAGATGCAATTATAAATCCTTTACTTTGAAGCACTTAAAAGTCAGGGCGGACCTTCCCATCCCACTGTCTCTTCCTGTGATTGGCATCCATCCACATGGGCCCCATGGAGGGAATTGCTGTTTTCCTTTTTGCAATTGGGTCTCTCATGAACCTCTCTAGTTGAAAACTTTTGCAATTCTTTTGTGGGGCCTAACTATGATGAATCCAAACCGATCCCACCTATCCCCTATGAATTGGTGTACTTCCCAATTTGATCATAATTGGACTGATTATAACCATTATATATAATAAAAACTGTGTTTGGTTGCTCCAACCTTTCTGAACTTACTAAACTTTGAGATAAATTTTGATTTGAAAATAAATAAATTACTGCCACTTATGGCACCATGTAATTCACAATAAACCTTCATGCATCCCTAGCCCCTAGTGCTATGGCTGCTATGCATCTGGGTAATTCCACAAAACCCTTTCCTGAAAATTCCTCTCTCCACAGAGAGAGAGAGAGAGAGAGAGAGAGAGAGAGAGAGATGCTCACAAACTGAAAGTTCCAAGAGGGTGGACACCTTCTTTGCACCCGAGCAACTGTTACTGTTGGGTTAAATCGATGCTGTTACATTAAAAGTAGGTTGATTTGATGGGGACTATTTTTGCTTATATATATAATACACTTATAGAAATGATCCTTTTTTAACTTGATACACGTGTGAAACTCCTTAAAACTTTTTGTAGTTTTGGACTGTGGGGCCCACTTTTCATAGCTGGAAACCATTGAGGATTAGGTGAGGATCCCGAATATCACTCTGATCTGCTTGATGTCATTGTTGGACTAGATCATGCCAGAGAGTACTTCCTTTTCTGTGGAAGTTAACCATGTCTATTGGCATGATTCCAATAGTGAAAATTACTCAGCTTGTTTCAATGCCAAATTGCAGTGATATCTATTCATTTGTCTGCAAACCTTGGAGTATTGAGTTAAGGCTATGACAATGATGATGAGAATCTATTTATTTGTGAGCACATTTTTAGGTTATGGATCGATCATAGGTGGATCCCATTGAGAGGATAAAAATGGGATATGTGAAACTTGGGAACCTTGTCTCCTCGCTCATGTTTGTGTCTGATGCTAGCTAAAATGTAGGGGCATAATAGTTATAATGGGACTTCTTGTTTTGGTACTTTAACCAATGCACTTCTTGTTAGTTAGCCAACATTATTTCATAGTTCAACTCTCACATCCATCTGGATATCTTGGATAATTATAACCACTGTTTTGTTTTGAAACAGCTTTGAACAAGATTTCACTTCAAAATTAAAGGCAGTTCACTCCCTTGACCAATCATAACAATACACTGTGAGTGGTGAAGTATCCTAACATGGACAAAATCTCCCAAGACTGTCCATATCCTGGTTGCTTCTTTTGTGTCATGAAGGAGGGAAATCCGAGCAAACGCAGAGCGAGTATACTTAAGTTCTTCAGAGAACTTCCCTCTCAGGATGATGATGGCCAGGTTCTTCCTATCAGTGGCCTATGGAACACAGCCATGGCACATCCCAATGACCCCGAGTTTATTGAACTGGGTATATTTGAATGCATGGCTGCACTAATATGGAAGGGCTTGAAGAACCGGCGTTGGCTTTATCATGACCAGAACATATATATTCCATACTATGCAGCACATATTATTGGCTCTTACACCATGAATATGGAAGACTTTGCACAAAGTGCTGTGCATGCTGGAGTAATCCCTCCCTTGGTTGAACTTTTGAGGGGAAGGTTAACGTGGGTTGAACAAAGAGTAGCTGTGCGAGCCCTTGGACACCTGGCTACATATGCCAGTACATTTCCTGCCATAGCGAGTCATGGTGAAGTTCTTGAGCTTTCTATTCAACTTGCAGTAAGTGCATTAGAAATTGTCTACTCTCATTTCTATCAGTTTGTGGACAGAAGGATTAGTTACCATTGTGATCTGCTTACACGTGGGATGGGTGGTGTGGAAATGGAGTCAAGAAAGGCAGAAGAATGGGCTAGTCAGTTACAATGCTGGTCCCTGCAGCTTATTAACTGCTTCGCATTCAAGCCTGAGTTTCTCTCCATTATATGCAAGCCTGATTTCTTGATCAAATTACCTGGCATGTGGGGTGGACTTGTTAACGAGAATTCACCAGCAGGTATTGGGTTGTTGCGGACAATTTGCCAACATAAGCTTGGCAGGGGACATGTTGCTAACTGTCCTGGTATCATCGAAGCACTATGTAATATTGCTCGATCATCAGATGACTGGCAGTATATGGCAATTGACTGTCTTCTTTGGTTGCTTCAGGATCTGAGTACATGCCACAAGGTTGTACTTAATAGTTTTACTTCAAAAATTTCATAATCCTTTTTATTTCTCATTTTCTTACTACAATTCACTTATGACAACGGTTAGATGTCCTACTCTGTACCTAAGGGTGCAGTTTTAAATACTTTTGATGCATCCTGCTTTAACCAGTTTGAATATCTGGAATAATGGATGTTACTCCTTTTTTTTTTCTCAAATGAAAAAGGACTACAAATCTATATTATGTTGCTTCAGAGTTAAGTGTATGCCTTGGCATAAAAACTAAACAATTAAGAACAACAAATGCCTTTACCCTGAGAAGACCCAGCACTACAAGAATGCCCCTACAATGAAACGCACACAAATCATTTCATCTCTATTGATGCTGAATTTGGCCGCCATTTACCGATCTTTTAGTATACACAGAAGACTTGAGAACAACACACTTAAAGTCTTAAATATTTGATTTTGCTGTCAATTAACACTTACTGGCACTGCCACTGCCACTGTTTTGATACCCAATTCCTTGCCTTTTGTTATGTTTGAGCAGTTCCCTTGTAAAATTAGAACACTTGAAAACTCTGCAGAAAATACTCTTGACACCTCTCTGATGGAAACTGTTTCTGCCTTATTTTAATCTTTGTTTCCCACACGGTTAGAGAACACCACTAAGATCACCCTGTTATGGCATTGTAGAGCTTATGTAACAGCTAACTCTAGCTTGCCTTTACTTGTAGTTTTTCCATCGACATTGAATTTTTGTGTATCTTGAGTAGAGGTTTGACTAGAGGACCACCTTGGTTCTCTTATTACAATCTTTGATTCCCACACGGTCAGAGAATGCTACTAAGATCACCCTGTTATGGCATTGTAAAATTTATGTAACAGCTAGCTCTAGCTTGCCTTTACTTGTAACTTTTCCATCAACATTAAATTTAAGCGTATCTTGAAGAGAGGTTTGACTAGGGGACCACCTTGTTTCTCTTGTTTTCTCTCCATTCATCTCCCTATCTCAATTACTTAGGACGCTGTCATAGTTTCTCTCTTAGTCTCTTGGAAACTTCTCTCTAACGATCATTTTGCAACTTGCAAGCCTTGCTTTCAGAGATATCATCCATCTCAAGCACCAAATGCTCCTGCTTAAAAGCTTTAATGTTCCGCTTTTTTCTGCATTGGCCATAAGTTGCAAGGTGGAACGACCTTCCACAATCTTTCCCTTTTTATCCTAAATCCTCACTTCCTTATGAAGCAAACCCACCAATGCCCACTCAATTTTGAAGATTTTGAAGAAAGAACAGTGGAACACCATATAGGGGGAAATTATGAACAAAATGATCAACTGATTCATAACTTTCCTTACATAATTGGCATAGAATGAAACAAGTTGAGAAAAACCACCCCCTTTGTAAATGTTCCCTTTCACCAGCACTTTTCTCCAAATTTGCAGACCAATAAAAGGGCCTCAACTTTGGGAGGTCTAGACCAAAGAACCACCTATACAAGCAAGGAACCACCCTGTAACTACCTGGAAAACCAACTTTAGGCATTATCCTCTCTCTCGCTCAAGAACAATTGGTTTTTTTTTGTTGCACACTATGTCTTACCCTGAATAATATTCACAATCAGTGATGCAGATTATTTAGGGCTGAAAATAAAGGAAAACAATCTTGCACCTAACATGGATTTAGCAGTCCTTCTCCTGCCAGCTCAATTATTGTAATGCACAGCAATCTCTAAAGAATTCATATTGAAGTCACTCTCAATTTGGGATAAAATTTAGACAGGAGGATACCGGAATGATATTGTCAATACTTAATATGATTGGAGCAAGGTAGGGAAATAGAGACAAATAAGAAGTAGTGTTTGCTGCTATGTGCAACTTTGTTTAAGCAGACATTTTTTAAGACCAGATTCACCTGCAATTTTTGTTGAGCTAAGTGTCGTACAACAAAGAAGCACCAAGATGGCATAGTTTATGTGTCTTTGATGCAAATTCTAAATTTATGGAGTAACTATAAAGTACACAGTGAGTAAAAATTACACTAGAGAATTATATGCATTTCTTTAATAAATGTGAAAAACCTATGAATAATGTCTGAGTTGCAGTTGTGCTTAGAATATTAGAAACATCCCCTGCACAAACAACCGAATTTTTGCAACAAGAAGAAATTAGGAGAAAGGTGAAGCTAATGAGGACAGAATTATTTAGTTAGATGTGGCATGTTAGAGTATGGTGTGAAAGAAAGCATGATCTAATTAGAGATGTGAAGTAAGACTCATAAAACTAACTGTATAGATACAATAGAGCTTTGATTGTGACAATTAAAATTTTGGGTAAGTCAAGCCTGCACTTGAGCAGAGACTCAAGGAAGATCAAATGTGTGTGTGGTTCTGTTATTTGTTGTGTTTTTCATTTATTTTTATTTCTAATATGCATTTCCCATTTAAGATCTAACACACTGATTCATTACGATCATAATATCCAAGGTAAACCACCTTGTCATGCTCACTTTCTTATTCAACATGAACTAGAGCAATAACTTCAATTATCAGCGGAGATTCACTATTGTTATATATGGAGATCCACTGCAGTGGAACTGAGGCACATTTGAATCAGAGTCAATGTTCATAAGGTGGGCTTGCACATGTGATTGTCCTGGATCAAGATCAAGTCAGTCTCATAACAAGTGAGCTAAACATTTTTAAGAAACAAATGGCCATTTAACCTTTCAATGAAGCAAACTTTATCGACATGTGTGCCCCACCTGATGAGTGGGAGCCATCTTTTTGTGGACCAGTTAAAATGGTTGGGCCACACTAGTTTAGATATATAAATATTTATTTTAATAGTTGAATAATCGACTGAAGTAGTATACCATATTTTGCATTTTTGTCATGCAGGTAATAGACAAGGCAGTAACCGCACTGATAGACTTGGCAGAAATATCAACTCTTGGTGATCATAAAAAGCTTGGAGATACTATTGTCAGTGTTCTTCAAGAATGTCTACAGTCACAAGGAACAGTACGCAGTGCACTCAGTACCCATACAAGGGAACAGATTGAAGAACTATTGAAATCCCGGCAGAGATTGAAATGGGAGAAAGGTATGCCAAAAGAGGATCTCCATATAAAACAGGCAGCAGCGCTAGTTGTCAAGCTCGAAGGCAATTCTTTATTCTCTTCAGGAAATATAGCGGGGGCTGCATCCAAGTACTCTGAAGCTTTGGCATTGTGTCCTATGCGGTCCAGAAAAGAGAGGGTTGTGCTATACAGCAATCGTGCTCAGTGCCATCTTCTCTTGCAAGAGCCTTTAGCAGCTATAAGTGATGCTACTCGTGCCTTATGTTTGCATAACCCTGTAAACCGCCATGCCAAGAGCCTTTGGAGAAGAGCTCAGGCATATGATATGCTTGGTTTAGCCAAGGAGAGTTTGTTAGATGCTATTCTGTTTATAAATGAATGTTCCCAATCAAATGATCCTGACCTCTCAATGAGACAAAACAAGGTTCCAGATTATGCTGAAAGGTTAGTCAAGAAACAGATGAGGGCTGCTTGGCTGTTTAGAGAAGCAGCTGTGAAGCATGGGGGTGTACATTGTGATGGTGGTGCCGGGGATTTATATGGGCAAGAGGGTGATGACTCTGAATGGGAAACGGCAAGTGAAAGTGATATTGGAAATGATGGAAGGGGGGACATGGGCGATGATGACAGTGAGTGGAAGAATGATGATGATAGGAAAGATAAGTATGAGAAGCCTTCAATGAAAGGTACACTTCTCTTCAACATCTCAACTTTTGGAGGAACTGCATTTCAATTCATGAAATTGCGACAGATATGTTTTCATTCTGTAACTGTAGAGACCTTTCACTGTTTGCTTTTGACTTCCATTCCATTCATTTTTTCTCACTGGGAATCGACTGTAGCATTTTGTTCTCCTTCATGTGTCTCTTACTGTACTAGGGCTGCAAATGACTAAATGAGGCTTGGGCCAGCCAGCTCACTCTGGGCAATGTTTGGGATGAGCCCTGTGGCAAGCAGGCTGGGCCCTCTAGTGTGTAGTACCAGGTCTAGGGCTCTCTATACCAAGAAGTACGACTAGTAATTTCATCCAGAAAAACTTCATCTGTCACTGGCAAGTGCTGTGCTTGTTACTCATGTTAATCCTTAGGTTGGACTCAATGATGGGCCTATGAGAAGAGTTGTCTGATCCCACCCCAAGCTGCAGCACCATGATTTACTGGCTATCATTCTGTCTTTGACTAGATTATTCTCACCCATACGTGCATCTGTCAATGTGCACCGAAATACAGAGGGTTGTGATCTTAAATAATTTATGGATTGATTTGATTTTATTGGTTAAATTTATGTGTTGCAAGTTGCAACTGTTTTTGGCGGCAAGATACTTTTCTACCCAAATAAGATCAGTGATCTGAGACATTTGCCAAGATTGTTTTGAGGCACCAGAAATGTAAATATGATAATAAGCTTAGTGCAGTTCATGTGTTTCTCATTCCACCCCCGGTTCTCTATAGAATGAATAACGTTTTTTTTCCTTAGAAGATCATGTTCAGTTTTAGTCTGAGGTGTATCCAAACAGGGTCTGTCGCATATTTTCTTCCATGAATTTCATTTACTCCATCTGAAGCTTGCTGGAACTTTTTATTGCAGACATTAAGCACGCATACAATGTGCAGCTTGTGGAAGACGAAATGTGATTACAAGTGATTGGTGCATGCTATGTTTGTAGACCATATCAGTGGTTGTTGAGGAAAAAAGAAGCTGAATCAGATGGACACTGCTTGGTGGGCACCACCCAATCACAGCTTTAGTGGTGAAGGCGTCTTGGTCCAGTTCTTCTAAGTGAAATATCAAACTGGGAAGGATTGCTAGGTTGGTCATTGTGTTTACAGTCAAATAAAAGAATGATTGGATTTTTCTGTGCTGGTTTTTTGGCTTGAAATTAGAAGACTGCAAAATTGTAGAGAAAAAGAGTAAATAAGTTGAATGAGAGAGAGAGAGAGCTGAAGTGCTTTATATGATTGCGTGCTAGGAGTTGTGTACATAATCACTGGCAAGTGGCAATGGTTTGGAAACCCAAATCGGTTTGATTATAATTGTATGTTTGAATGATTGTTATGCATCTAATTTAATAGTTTTCTTTCTGTGCCATCATTGATGGCTATATTGTCTTTGGAAAAGTTCTTATCAAATTAATGCTTATGTTATTTGAGATGATTGACATCTCAACTTAGTCTTCCATTCCGATTCCATGCAACCCGTTTTCCTTCTGTGTTCTGTAAAAATAAAGCAGAGAGAGAGAGAGAGAGAGAGAGAGAGAGCTCCTGTTCAATTTTGAACTGCAGATGGTTTTTTTCACCATTTCTCACTATTCAAATGAGCTTAGGACATGTTTGTGTAGTGTCTGCTCCTGCTGCAAACTCTTGCTTTTTTGCCGAATGTTCCACCCTCCTATACCCACCCATTGAGAACGTCATTTGAAAGTTTGTGGAAAAGCAAGATGAAAAAGTTTCTCCTGGCAAAAAACTTCCTGTGCCAAACAATGGATAATGAAATATGCAGAAAATTGGGACACCTCGTTTTTTTTTTTCTACAAAAAATTTGTTACACAAAACTCCCCTGGGGCATCTTTGTATAATGCTGAGGATTCTTGGTGGCGTGGAAAAGGTTCTGATTATTTGCACTTTGTCACTTTTCTGCAGCTTGTTATAGCACTTATTCACATGGAAAAAGGAAAAGAAAATAATTTCTCATTTAAATTTGGGGGTCGTTCACAACTTTCAGCCGCGCCATGCAAATTAGCAAGTTTAACAGAACGCAGGAAAAATTCTATGCACTGAGTTACCCTTCTAACATATTCAATGATTTAGTCCACTCAAGAAATCTAAGAAACCCTAGTGGAAAGTAGAAATGAGTGTATCAAACGTCTACAAAGGAGCCCAAATTCAATTTTATGTGTAATGACTACACCTCACAGAGTCTTTCATCACCGACAATGAGTTGCTTCAGCAAAGCACATGTACACGACTGCCGAAAATCGAAGGAATAAATGCACATGGAATATACAGAAGACTTGCACCTCAGCAAAGCTTCAAAATTACGTTCTTGTCTTGCACAGAGAATGGAAGACAAGAACTGAAGTGTGCGTTTGGCATCTCAAGTTTACACAAGATAAGTCTGCATAAAATATGTTTGGTCTGTGCAAATCCAGGGGCGAACCTGCATACACTTGACTGGGTGCTGAAAACCACCCCACCCCACAAAATTAAAAAAGCCCATTAGGGAAAAAATAGTTTTGGTCCAAACCCTATTTACGAGGATCCGTAAGCCCCCACCACCTTTTCTCATCTTTCTTTCTTTTTCCCAGAAATCCTTAAATCGAAAGGCTCAAAATCTTTTCCACCTCTGTGACGCAAACGACACACCCCTGCTTTGTAAATGACTTTCAATTATATGTTTATTAGGTATTTTATTTTCCAACCCTTTTCCTTCTGCAATGGTTTCAAAATATAAAAAACCGTCAAGGGCAATTTTAACAGCTTGGTTTTGAGTTAAAAAAATGACTTTTAAAGACAAAATGTTAGTTAATGCAATTAGATATTTTGTAAATGCAATAAATTTTCTCTTTTACTAAGGTTAATATTAAAAAGAGCAACCAAATTATTGTGGACTTTTTCTAGTGACTATTGTAAGCCTCCCTCAAGTAAAAATCCTGAGTCCGCCACTATGCAAATCATTGTTTCGAGTTTTGTTCTCGCTGGAAGGAATGTCGAAATCTTAACCCGTTGGCATAAGAAATTCGGAACAAAAAATTTTATTTTTTTTTTAAAACAATTTGCTTGCATAGTTGTTTCCTACTTATCTTAATGTGACTCTACTACCTAATTCTGGTTATATGGTAACAATCACAAAAAGTAGGCCCATATTATAATTTCTAAATTTTTATAATAGTGGGATTACATTACAAATCCTTTGAGTGTAAGCCCTATGTTCTAAACTTTTAAAAAATATATATATTTAATCTTTCAAAAAAATTAGTATTTCAAAAAATATTTAATATTCCAAAATAAATATTTAATCTTTCAAAATAAATATTTAATCTTTAAAAAATATTAATCTTTCAAAAAAATATTTAATCATTCAAAAAATATATTTAATCATTCAAAAAAAAATATTTAATCTTTCAAAAAATATCACAAAAGGCAAAGCCACATTATAATTCCTATGAGTGTGGCCCAATGTTGTTCTAATTTCTAGATGTGGGTACTATGTAATTTTTAAAGCGAGTCTCGTATTCACAATCAACAAACATAATGGCCGCACATTATAATCGATTATAATATCCAAAGGTGGGCACCACATTATAATTTATAAATGTAGGTCTTATGTGCAAAATCACAAAAAATGTGGCTTCACTTTGTAATTTCTAAATGTGGGTCACTTAGTCACAATAACAAAAGGTAGACCTATATTATAAATTTTATAAATAGGGGCCTATATTGTAATTTCTAAACATGTGTACCATGCTATGATTTATAAAAATGGGTCTCTATTTACATTAAAAAAAAGTGGACTCACATTATAATTCTTATAAAAGTAGTCCCACCTTATAAATCCTATGAATATAAGCCCCTTTTTTGATTTTTAAAGGTGGGTACTCTTTTATAACTTTTACAGGTGGGTCCCATGTAAGCCAATAATAAAGTACCGCAAACACCTATATTTTAGATCCTATGATTCTTTTGCTTCTATTAGTTGGAGAAAACCTTTTTACACCATTACTAAACAAGTTCTGTATAACATATTTCAATAGAGTATTTTAATAAAATGTTGTTAAACAAATTTTGCAGAATTTAGTCTCGGCACACCCCGATCTCAGCATAACTATATTTGAGCACAAAATTAGGAATGACACTAGAACAATGCTAAATAGGCCCAACTTAACAAAACCTTTTGGGTTCGTTTGTCTTTTAGGCATGGGCTTGAAAAATGGTATTTACACTACACATGTGAAAAACATTGCCTTGTTAGTATGGAAGCACCATCTTCACATGTAAATGTTGGATGGTTCGGATTAAACATATATAAAATTTCATATATCTCAAAATCTATAATGATTTAATGCATGAAACTAAATGTTTTGGGATTTGTCGATGAAAAATTTAAATGGTTTGAGAATTAAAAATTCTTGGGCTAGAAGACTCACTGAAACTGAAGGCAATAATGGAGTATGATGGTTTGTCTATCATGGATTATGTAGAATGTAATTCTCTATCTTAAATAAAACAAATATGATACCATGACCTCTCTTGAGCGAAAATCTTATTAGTGCCACTTTTAAGTGTGAGGTGTGTAACTATCATATACTTGGAAAGGGATAGAAACTGCCTTATTTACACTCCTTTTTCAAGTCAAAATTTACTGATAATGTGTAAATAAGTGCTAAGAAACATGGCAATGTTAAATGTTACAGATATATAATGTTTATATACGTAAATGAGTGCAAAATAGGCCCCTTTACTCCTTTCAACTTTATCATACTTCCCTATGAATTAAAAAAAATAGAACTACAAAAAGTAAAACATAATTGACTAGATAAATATTAGTTTGAACAAATAAATATAGGAGTTGTTGTCTTCTATTTATTTAGCTTTTAAAGTTGGATGTTTGGGTAAAATTCTCAATATTTAAAAATTAAAATAAATGATCAAAATATAATAAAAGTAATCCAAATATGAAGAAAGAATAAAACTATTGAAAAACTACATGGCGAAGTGAATAAATATAAAATTTGATATAAGCACTAAATGTGATTAAGAATTATAAATTATAAAAATTACATGAAGCAATTAATAGTATAGTAAAAATATTTTTTTTAAAAAGTGAGAAAAATAAATAGGAAATGTTTTGAGATAAATGAGGGCATGTTAAAAATGTGGTAAATATTTTATAGCTTTTTAATTTTAATAGAAATGCAAGTAGATTAATTTTATTAAAAATTGATATCTATATAGTTATAGTTTTTATAATTAAAGGGAAAAAGTGGGCTAGTACATATACATTGGGAGGCATGTAATCCGTGCATATTGGATCAAACAAACTGAGATATTTTGTCTTGGTAAAAGAGAATTACTCTGGCTTATGGTTATTTTAAACAAAATGAGATATAAAGACAGTTTAGCCTCTTTCAAGATCAATACAGTAGTATATCACTTCATTTGTAATAAAATCCTACCAATTGACAAAAAATAAGCAGCCGTGTCAAGAATGGCCCTACGTTCATAGAGAAACCGGATTTCAAATTTTATTTAAACTATACAACCATTTTAAATAAAGCAAAACTCAAATCATTATTAAACAAAGACCATACAAACTTAGGGTCGACTCCTCTTCTTGAAAAATTTAAGAGTTTTTTGTATATATATACCCCTAAAGTTTCTACGATTTGTAAATAGGCTCCTAATGTTTTTGTATTTGCAAATGGGCAACTACATTTTCATTTTAATACCTTCCGTGTCCCAAAAATCAGAAAATTTTCAACCACCTTATGCTTTTAGAGTGAAATGACATTTTTGCTTATATGTTTTATCCTTATATGCATAATCTCAAAAGTTTAGACAAATATATATATATATATAAAGCATGTAATATGAACAACTGCACTCGGTGACAGTGAATAACCCCCATAAATCCATTTTTATGAATACCGTTCTCATTGCATTAAATCGAAATTGATCATGACGACAATCAACATCTACTTATAATTGGTTATGATTTATTCAATCCATAGATGACCCACCGTTGGATTGATGAAAACTTCAAAATACATTATTAGGCTTCATGTGCACAAGAGAGTTATTGAGAGAAACCATTGAAACTCGAGATACAATAATAGTATTTTGTAAATAAAAATATACTCATTTTTTATTTAATGGATGTAAGAGAAGACTTGTCATTTATATAAAAACCAAACACAAACTTTACGGTGGTTACTTTTGGGGACATGAAAGGTATTAAAATAAAAAGGTAAGGGCCTATTTACAAATACTAAAACTTCATGGGCCTATTTATAAATCCTAAAACCTTTAGGGGGTATATAAAAAAACTCAAAAAAATTGGAAAGTAAATAACCCCTATATTCATAAAATACAAAACTCAAAAAATTAACCACCACCTAACTACCTAACTAACATAGTACAAATGAGTCCTACTATATCTCAAATAAACTAATGGTGACATGGTTTTCCGACAGTTTGGATGCCACTCCAAAAATGTCAAGAGTTGGATGGATTGTAGTTTTCCTTTTCTATTGCTCCAATAAAAGTTGATGGTGGACCTCACTATGCAAGTGGCTGATCTAGTTCAAGCACATCATTATGTATCCCACTAATGAAATGGGTGGACCCAAAAGCCCCTCCATTTGCCAGCCGCAAGGCAAAATTTTCTCCTTGGAACTTACTGCATTTACAAATTAGTTCGATGGGGGTTCACTTTAGTACGCCTTTCATCTGTGCAACTTCTTTGGCACATTTATCTCTCCATGCTTTGGAACTACATTTAATTTTATTCTCAACAAACTTTTATCCACTCTTTAATTGAATCTCAAAATTGATCTATAGTCAAAAGATCAGTAAATTTTAAAGCTTTTAAATACAAAAAATTTTTAGGGGTTAGCGTTTCACACTGTTTTGGTTTTAGGCACTAAGCACAAAAATGTGCTAGCGTTTTTTGCACAACCCTTTTGTATAAATCAAGAGTTGGATTAATCTAATGGAACTTATTTTTTGCACGACCCTTTAATGTAAAGAAACATTTTTCATCTATCGTATGTTTAATTACAAATATTCATCTAAATGGCCCACTAGCAAGACTGTATAAGGAGAGTATGCAGTGTGCTCCTGAAAATCGTTCCAAAAGATTGAGGATCATGCCTCTCTGTGCCATTATTATTTACAGACAAAAAGTCCAAGCACGTGGGCTTTAAGTCTGACCAGCCCGTCGGCTGCACTTGTGCAGTCTATCAAACTAATCTTTCTGCCCATTAGCGGCCGGAGAGGACCCTCTGGACCTCTGGCCCACAAAGGGCTGCCACAGCAAAGCGAAAAAAACGAAGAAAAACAAAATACAAAGAAATCTAAGAATGATGCCAAATGTGGCCTTAATTTGTGGGCACGTACCTTTGAAGAAGCCTTTAAAAATCATTTCCGAGTAATGTGGAAGAATTAACAATGTTCAATTTTCTGGTAGTTATTCAGTTTTGTAGTTTTTAAGGACTCATTTCTTTACTTGGAATTCATAGAATTTTTGTTTGAAAAATTTTAAATTCTTCAAAAGCTATCTCTCGAGGTAGAATTTCAAAATTTATCTTTTGGTGGAGCATTTGAAATTCTAATAAATGCAAAATGATTTAAATTTCAGGAATTCCAAAAGTTTATTTGACACTTTTTAAGTGACTGAAATTTAGAATTCTCATAAAAGAAATATAATTTTTCAAATGCCAGGAACAAGGTATAACATTATGTCCAAAAACCCCAATATATTAATTCTTGTAAGAAATTTTAGTAAAGAAACTCGCCCTACATTTCTTGTCCAGTTTGTGTTGAAATTCTTGTTTGAGATTTTTATGCATCTTGGATTTCATAATTTATCTTTTATTTCATAGCTATTAAATTTTTTAGCCGACCCAAATATGGTTGAGATAAGACTTTGATGATGATGATGAGCTACTAAATTTTTTATTGGAATTACATCAATGTATGAATTGTTTATTTGCATATTCAAATATATAGATACAACAAGGCATCAAATGTATGGACTCATATATAGCTTCTAGAGTGGATATAATTTACTGAATAGATATAAATGTACATGTATGGGTCTTATTTAATTACAAATCCAACACTGCCCACCTTTTAGAAATCAAGAAAATATTGTAGATAATGAAATTCCTATGAAAAAATGTCAAACAATGAATAATTAAAATTTTATAAAGCTCAACATATCACTTTACAGCAATCCGATAAGAAGACATTCATACATGAGTCCCTCATGGCCATTGTCTGAAGTGACCATTGAAGATACTAGAGTTCCATTACAAATACCGTGATTCCTGAATTATTAAACTTTCAAATGCTTGGAGGAATTTAGGAATACTTTACTGCGGGCATTTGAGAATGTTGAAATTCTTGCATTCTCAAAATTATACTTGAGAAATAAAGAATCCCTGAATTAAATTTTAAAAATTGCTGACAACTAAAAAATTCCTATAAGGAAATCCAAAGAAAAGGCTCCTTTAGCAAGTTAAGTTTAGTAGAAATTTTATGTTTACACTTGTGCAATTGCTCTTTGCATACAATTACGTTTTTCTTTTTTCGTAAATTGCAAACAATTACGTTGATTTTGGAAAAAAGACAGAAAAAGAAAAATAAGAAAAAGCCTCTCATGCTTGATAAATATGACTTTGATACCTTGAAAAAGTGTGTGCTAAAATAAATGAAAAGGCAATTCTCTCTGTAATTATCTTTTAATGCCTATTTGTTTAAGTTGAATACATAGGATTTATTTGATAGGTTGTTACAAATGAAGATTTAAGGTAAATAGAATCAAAAGAAGATGCAAAATGAATAAATTAGCCATTACCCTAGTAGTCCTATCTTCTTTTGAACCTTTTTTTTTAATAGTTGATGCTTATTCTTTAAAATAACTTTAAGCTTCACTTTTAACGGCTAATGTTATTAATCTTATGAATTTAATTCCTATTGAGAAGAAAGGGAAGAATAGAGGGAGAGAGAGAGAGACTCTTATTAATGAGAGAGGTGTACATAATGAAAGGGGAGGGGGATCTTATTTATAGAATAAGATTGCTTCCTCTCTAAGCAACCTAATATAACAGGACTCTAACCTTAACTGCTTTCCTTATCAAATGTGGGCATCAATGTAGGCATCTACTTATAATGACATAATGACATCTCTTATAATACTCCCCCTTGGATGACTACCATTCAATAATAGTTGCCTCGTTAAAACCTTGCAAAGGAAAAATCCAATGGGATAAAAACTAAAACAAAGGAAAAAGAGTACAACGTTTATAGGATCATTGAATTGGTATTGGACGTGCATAATACTACCTCGTTAAAACCTTAACTAGGAAAACCCAGTGAGATAAAACTTAGAAAAGAAAAAAGAATGCAGAGCACATATGTCCTCGGTAGCATGCTTTATGATGCCTACCTTTGATCAGTGATTCCCCTTAATAATAAGAATATTTACATTGTTTGATGATAAACTCTACGCATGTCGATCTTATGTACAAGCTTTTGGAATGTTGATTTCGGTAGTGACTTGGTAAATAAATTAGCCAGGTTGTTGCTTGAATGAACTTGCTTAACTTCAATCTCATTGTTCTTTTGAAGTTCATATGTGGAGAAGAACTTTGGTGCAATGTGCTTCGTCTTATCACCTTTAATGTATCCTTCTTTAATTTGCTGAATACATGCCTCATAGTCTTCGTAGATAATGCTTAGGGTACCTGTGTTAAAAGGCAATTGACATGAACTACGAACGTGCTGAATTAAAGATTTTAGCCACACACATTTTCTACTGGCTTCATTGAAGGCTAAAATCTCAGTATGGTTAGAAGAAGTAGCGACCAAAGTCTGTTTAGTAGAGCGCAAAGAAATAGTGGCATTACCACTAAGAAATACATAACCTATATGTAATTAACCCTTATGAGGATTAGAGAGATATCCTGAATTTGCATATCCTACAAATTTGGAATCTTCACAATAAAATAGTTCTAAATCAATTGTACTACACAAATAGCGTAGGATATGTTTGATACTAATCTAGTACCTTTGCGTTGGTGTAGAACTATATCTAGTAAGTAGATTTACTGAGAATGAAATGTCCAATCTAATGCATTGTGCTAAATATATTATAGCACCAATAGCACTTAGGTATGGTACTTAAGGACTCAATATCTTTTCATTTTTCTCAATTGGACGATATAGATCTTTATTTATATTTAAAGACCGAACAACCATGGGAGTACTTAGTAGATGTGCTTTATCCATACAAAAGCATTTCAAAACATTCTTAGTATAATTAGACTGATGGGCAAATATTCTACTAGAACTTTTCTCGATCTGTAGGCTAAGACAAAATTTTGTTTTTCCAAGGTCTTTCATTTCAAACTCTCTTTTCAAATAATCAGCAGTTATTTCGAACTTTTCTAGAGTCCCGATCAAATTTATGTCATTGATATAAACTGCCACTATTGCAAATCCTTTTAAGGATTTCTTTATGAAGATACATGGGCAAATGAGATTATTCTTATATCATTTCTTAGATAAATATTTACTAAGACGATTGTACCACATTCTTCTGAATTGCTTCAGTCCATACAATGATCGTTTCAGTTGTATTAAGTACGTACTCTTGGGCTTTATATCAGGCAAAGAAAATCCTTCTGGGGTTTTCATATAAATTTTTGTGTCTAAGTCCCCATACAAGTAGGCGGTCACAACATTCATGAGTCTCATATCCCAATTTTCAGAAACTGCTAAACTTATCATATATCTGAATATTGTTATATCCATAATGGGGAAGTATGTTTCCTCATAATCAATCTTAGGGTTTTACAAGAAACCTTGTGCAACAAGTCTTGCCTTATATCTAGTAATTTCGTTTATTTTGCTCCTTTTTCTTACAAACACCCACTTGTAACCTACAGGGTTAACACTTTTTGGGGTTTATACTATAGGTCCGAATACACCACTTCTATTGAGAGACTCTAATTCTGCTGTACTGACACTTTTCCATTTTGGCCAATCTTTTCTTTGTCAACATTTATAGTACGTGGTTCTGTATCCCAATTATCATCTTCATGTTCCCTTGATATTTGTATAACTACCGCATATGCAAATACGTCATCAATGACAATTCATTTTCTATCTTATCTCTCTCTTGAATAATTGTGAAGTGTAGAGATCTTTTCATTATTCGATATCGGTGCCTCTTTAGGGCCTTTTATAGTCTCATTAAGGATTTTTGTTATGATACCTCGTGGAGTTGACTTTGGTGTAGCATGAACATTGCCACTGTAGTTTGCTTTTTTTTGGGCTTTCCGACTCTAGGAACTAGAGATTCATTCGTACTTTGGCCTGATCAATGGTGTTCTCAATACATAGATCGCTAAAAAGAGGATATGCCAAATATAGTAGCAACATAGTAAAGTATTTCTGTTATTTAAATCTTAAAGCATACTTATTTCAAATGCACGACATGCCTAGTTTACTAACTTGAATTTTTTTAATCACATGTCATTAATTCTTTTAGACACAACGTGTATTACCTTAATTATGCTTATACTTTGCTGAATAGTCTTATTTATAAGTTGTCTAATGATGTTATAAGTCCAGATCCCAAACTTGGTTTGGCGCAGACCCAAGAGTCAGAGAAGGAGATTGCAGTGGCTCTTTCAAATTTAACGGGTGGACAGCAGAAGCTTACTGACTGGTCCTTATACTGAGAGCGACTCACTATTATTTTAAAAATGCGTAAATCGGGATTTTTGGGGACTTGTAGTATTTGCATCCATATAGACCATTATTTGCATGTTTTGCTTCTTCTACGAATGTTCCTTGATTTCTTGCACTTTAATATTCTACATAGAATGTTTATCCTTGATCTCATTGTATGCATGTGCATATCATGTTTGGGTTGTACAGCTATTTCGTAGAATTAACACTATCAGCCTATGTTATTTTAATATTAAGTTTTGGACTATTTCATGGTTGTAATGATATTGCTGAATTGTTCAATGAAAAGTGATGAAAAATTATAGGTGATATTGACAGGCTTCCGTGCATTGAATGCTTGGACAGATGCTCCGTTCAGCACTTTACACGTGTAAGCATGTGAATCTCCCTTGTGTAATTCCATTTAGACTTCGGTCCAGGTGAGAATTGCATAAGAATACGAGTGTCACTGATTGGGTTTAACCCCAATCCCTGATTTCTTGGGCTCGGGTTATGATACTAAGTTTAATGATTTGGCTCAATAGGAGGGCAAATGTTATATTCCTAGTTGAAAGTAGGCAAATATTCGACCAATGGGTAGAAGCATCAATGAAAACCATAAAATACCTAAAATGTCCACTAAGTGGATTTATCGGTCTACAGATGTCTCCTTATATCCTTTGCAGAAAGGATGGGAATTCTAATGTAATTTTAACGAGTGAAGGTAGAGTGATTAGTTTCCCCTGTAAACATGGGATACATAAATACCCATTAGGTATAGTCAATCTATGGTTTTCTAAAGAATGCCCAACAGAGTTATCAACGATTTTTTTTTTAACATGGTAACTCCAGGGTGTCCTAACCTATCATGCCCAAGGAATAAAGTTTGAAGGTTGCTAAGTTTTGGGCTTAGTTTAAGCTTCCGGCTTAATTGTATCGTTTTGTTTAAAATCGAATGTAATTCGACGATTGATATTGTTGTACAATATAACCCTGTAGAGAGTGCACTTAATATTTGTAGTATTTGCTTCTAGCTTCCAATACTAGTAATGATAAGTAACATTTCCTTATTACCTTTATTAACAGTCTCGATATGGTTTCCATTTATTCTGATGTATTTGAAACTGAGTAAGCTTCTTCGGGAACTACTGGAGAACAATGCATCTTTAATGAATAAATGAGTACCATTAGGTAACGTTATGTGGGTTCTTTCGAAGCCTTCAATTGTTTGCACGAGTCTAGCTATAATGGATACCTTTCGTGGATTGAATACTAATTCTGAGAAAAACTTCTAGCTTTTCAGAATGGTATGTTTTGTAGCATTATTTACAAGACAGTAAGTATCTCCATTGTCGCCATCCATGCCTTTAAACAAAGGATAATAAAATGATGTAACTAAGCAATCACATGATATAAATTTTAAAAAAAATCATAAAATTTTCATTAAATTTATAAATTGAATAATAAGAAATCATCCATCACATAAATATCCATAAAAACGTCATTCTAAATAAAGATTTTTCAAAAATAATAATAATAAAAATAATTTATTTGGTCTTATAGACCATACTAGGAGGGGTTCCAATCTTAGCATAAAATGCCTCATTGCTCGGAGGTTGGCCATTCTCGTCTTTAAAAAAATCTCTAGTCTCCAAATTTGTGATATCCAACTAGTAATTATCATTTTGTAGGACTATATCCCAATCCCAATCTTCTAGATCATTTGTTTTTACAGAATGAACGAAGGCTTTGTATGTTTTATATTGTTCCACCACTTCTTTTGGCATACGACAATTGCTTGACCAATGCCAATTCCTTCCACATCTGTAGTAAGGGTCATCAGAATGGTGGCAGGTTTATTTAGTGGATTCTAATGTTAATCCTGATTTTGCTGTTTCTGAGGATCACTTCTGGTGGTTTTTAAATTTTGGGGGAAGACCTCGAAATCCTCCTCTTTTGGAGGAGTTATTTTTTCCACCTCTTTTGGAGTGATTGTTTCCCCACACCCCTTTTTTCTGTCTCTAATGGAATTGAAATTGGCATTTGCTTCAAACATTGTCATAGATCAGTTAGTCTGGAGTTATGATTTTTTATCATGACTTTGCTATTTTGCTCAGCAACAAGGAGACAAGAAACTAGTTCTGAATATTTAGAAAAACGCCGTTCATGGTACTGCTGTTGCAGGATTACATTTGATGTGTGGAAAGTGGACAACGCTTTCTTTAACATCCGTTTTTTGTAATCTTTTCCCCAAATAATCTTAATCAGAAAACAATGTTGAAAACAGTAGAATTGTACTTAGATATTAATTTGTAATCCTGAAATCTCAAGTTTAGCCATTCGTTCTGAATTGTTGATAATATGACTATCTACTGGTGATCATATCTATTCTTCAGCAATTTCCAAAGACCTGCTGGGTCCTCTTCAATGAGGTATTTATTCTTGAGGTCATCCTATATATAATGATGCAAGAAGATGAATGCCAACGTCCTATTTTCTGAGGACTCTTTATTACCCTCTATTATTGTCTCTCCAAGTTTGTTAGATTGCAAGTGTAATTTTATATCAAAGTACCAGGATAAGTAGTTGTCCTTGGTAATGTTAAGAGCTTTGAATTCAAGTTTGGTTGAATTCGACATTATGCAAAAACTGTAATATATATATAATCATTCATATACAGAGAAAGATAAAAGGTAAAGCTTTAAAGTATTCAGAATAAATCAAGGGGTGAGTTTTATCAGATCAAGTTGGCCAATTTAAAATTAAAAATTTTAAGTTATCAACTTTAATAATCCAAAACAATGGGTTTTGGCAAGTCTTCCAGCTTGATTTGGAACTTCAGCTTCACAAATTAGAACTTTAGGCTCTTTAATCAGAACTTCAAGTTCTATCAAGGCTTTGGGCTTGATATTATGGCCTATTAGTTTTATTTCTGGATCTAAGAATCAAATTTCAGGTTTGTTTAAGAATATAAATCTTCGAGTTCATATTATAGATCTGAAAACCTCTGGTTCAGATTTTAATAACCCACAGATCTTTTGGTCCAGATTCAAGAAGAACTTCAGGTTCGTACGGAACTGTAAGTCCGTATTAATAGAGAGCTTTAGATTTTTATGTATGATCCATTATATCTTGATCTCCCCCTGTTAAAAAAATGAACAATTCATCTTCAAATCTAAAAGGAAATAATAGTAAAAGTCTATGTATATGTTTGTTAATTTAAGAAAGATTTAAAAAATAATAAAATTAATTTTGCCATTGATTTTATTGCTTTTAGCTTCCAATGTGTAGATCTGCTCACGAGCTTTCCGTAGGTTCCAATGGATTGTTGCGCAATTTTAAGTTAGATGGTCGATCTACACCTTTGTTTGCATCACTGCCGATGTCAGTGACTTTTGTCTACACATGGGCTGAGAAAAAAAATGTGATGGGAGATGTCACTCTTTTTTGTTTTGGTTTCCTCACGTTGGCAAATGGGAGAGAATGTTTCACGGGGGCGAGACAGGTCAACAAGATGGGATGATGGGTTGCTTTATGGTTTTCTCTTTTATGTTTTTGCATGTGAACCAAGGTGTATAGGGGTGGGAAGCTTACGTTGGCTTGCTATTTTTCTTTCTGTTGCCTTCTTCTTGCAAAAGGAAGGGTGGTTCATGCTGATAACGTATTGAGAAGAGAGTGAAGAATAAAAGGGGAGAAAGAGAGACTATTATTAATGAGAGAGGTGTACATAATGGAGGGGGAGGGAAATCTTATTTATAAAATAAGATTGCTTCCTCTTCAAGCAACTTAATATAGTAGGACTCTAACTCTAACTGCTTTCTTATTTAATGTGGGTTCCAATGTAGGCATCCACTTATGATGATATCTCTTATAACAATTCCCACGTATTATAATGCATACAAAGAGTCCCTCTAAGGATAAGGGTCATGTGTCTAATTTTCGTCAGATCACAGTACATGTTAGTTTGTGTCCCCACCCAAATCTTCGGTGGGCCTCATAATAAATGCCGCATTTTAGATTGTCTTGATGCCGATGGTTGTCGCTGGTGGGGACCACTACCTGGTAAGCCGATTTGGCCCCACACCAGTTTCTTTCATGGGGTGGTCCTCATGAATCACATACCCATGAAATTGAGAAACTAATTTATGTCTTTTTCGCTAAGTGGAAACTTAATCGTTGTCAGAAATATGTTGCTAACAATTGGTATCTTATGTTAGTACTCTTGATTGTTCATCTGCTAAGCCACACCTTTGATTGACATATCTCTTCTCATTTAATAGCCTCTCGATTTAAGGTCTTTCAAAAGAAAAAATAAAATACAATAAGATGGTCTCCATGTTGAGATGGGTTTAGGTTGAGATGTGTTTGGATGTTGAAATTTATACTAAAAGCATACTTTTGTGTATTTGTCTTTGGCAAATTTATTTATTAGTGAAATTTGTCTTTTCATCTTAATGTGAATTTGTATGGGCAAATAGTTGCATTGTTATTTATTATGCACAAGTGTGTCTTTTATTCTATGAAGTAGATAAATTGGTATGTAGTGTTCAGCTTACACACGGAAGACTTATTTGTTGGTTTTTATAGAATATAAGTTATTGTTGTTCATAATGTAGACGGAGTTGGACACACCATTGGTATAATTGTAGTATGATGTTTTAACAGGCTTGTCTTGACTGCGGGAAACAGTATAGTTTCGACTTGTTATGCTAGTACACTTTATGTGTATTGAACATGACCGCTTTTGGGTTTATTGTCTTTATATTGACTATAAAAGACGATTAACATCAAAATAGTTATTATGAGTGCTTGTACTCTTAATCCTAATCTAAATAATAGACACATATATTTAGTTTTTGGCATTTTGATTTACAAAGGAGTGGGATTTTTATGGGTCAATAATCTCAATAAATTGGATGACTATACTGTCACTCCGATCCAACTTAATCTGGTTTAGTGACTAATTAATGACGAATTAATTGTTGTCTGTGTTTTGATTTTGTTTTTGTTTTGTTTCGGGTCATGGATAAGTAGTTGTGTTGAGCTTAATATAGATTAGGTAGACATGAGCACTTTTTCATAATTTTAGCTTTTGTAAGATTGCATCATTCATGCATCATCTTGGTGTCATCAAGTGTATTTCGTCGAGCTTGTCAATTTCCGTAACCACCTCGTATGCAAAAGACGTCGTTTGTTTCCGTTGGACTGTTAGTTGACTCAAACTGTCATTCCCCTGAACCTTTGGACTTTTCTATAAAATTTTCAATACTTATCCTTATATAAACCAAAAGCATGCACCGACCTTCTTCCTCAACGTTTTTTTCTTTTTTGTCAATGTGGGTTCTTCTTCCTTCTTTCGTTTCTTCTTTTCTTTCTTTTCTTCTTCACGATCAAGCTACGGAAAGGGGGATTTTGGTGCACTTATCTTCTTATGTGTTTTGAAGTAAGGGTTGAGTTCGTGGTCAACTCGAAATTCTTTTCCTTCTCCACTACATGCACTTACTTTTCCCTTCTTTTCTTATGCATGGGTGTTAGAACAGCGTGCGACGCTGCATTTGAGCCTAAGGACGACTAATTCACGTGTAAAAGCTCAATTGAGGCAAGTATAAGTATGATTTGGATGAACCCATGTTGGTATATGATTGATTATGAATAACTTCTTAATCTTGCATGTGAATTTGTGTTTTACAGCCCAATTGTGTCAAATTCTATCTCTTTGATTTGTCGTTTCATTTTTGTGCACATACAGTTTGATCTGTAATAGGTTCAGAAAATGACCTCGTGCAGCTTCAGTTAAGCCGTAACTGCCTACGGCTCAAATTCCAAAGAGCTGCAAAAACTGGTTTTCATCTACGGTCAGGCTACGGCTAAGCCGTAAGCTAGCCGTGACCCAACTGTAGGTCAAGCTATAGCTTGACTTCCAGAGAGCTGAAAATAAGAAATACCTTCTACGGTCCAGCCACGGCTAAGCCGTGTACTGTGTTACGGCTAAGTTGAACCCTAACAGGGCTAAGCCGTAGAATAAAACAGGGCTGAGCAGTAGAACAAAATAGGGTTAAGTCGAAAATACGGATGAACAGTAAGGGGAACCACAGCTAAGCCGCTGTGCATATTACGGCTAAGCTGTAAAATGTCTAAGGCTAAGCCGTAGGTTATCCACGGTTGAGCTGTAAGACCAGTGAAAAGTAAGAAAGGTAGGTGTTGAAGAGACCTTGTAGGGCCTTTGAGTTAGAATGTAGGCAATCATAACTGCCCAATGGAATGTGAGAAAATTGCATGAATGATCTCGATGGCTACGACTCATTCATGTATGTTATCAAATCGTTAAGCACCTCTCCATGGGTATTGGTTTAAGGGACTTCGATACACTTTCTTGATATAATGTAACACTTGCGAAAGACAACTGTATATCGAATAACTTAAAACTACATCATCATGCATGATTAGAAACACTGGATAACTAGATTAGGGTTGGCTAGTAAATTCTCTTGATTTGAACTAATTGAGTTGCATGGCATTTTGAATAACGATCATTACCCTCCACTCTTATATTATTATATACATCCGATTTGCTTGAGATGACCTTGATATTTGCTTGATTTGCTTTTGCTTGATATGCCTTTGACTTGAGTATGAATATGGTATGAATGGAACGTCAGATAAGCTTGTTAGTAAGAAAGAAACGAATGGCATATATGATTCTAATTCTGATTGATTCTATATGCTCAGGCATTACTCAGCCTCAGCCTTAGGATACGCGACGGGGTTGAATTTGGCGTAATATGTATGGCACCGCTGCAATAAGTTTATGTCTTGGGGCTTCCGGACTCCAAGAACTCGAGACCCATTCGTACCTTGGCCCGGTTGATGGTGTTCTCAGTATGTAAGATCCCAAAAAGGAGTATATGGCAAATGTAGTAGCCACCTAGTCAAGTACATAACATGTATACATTGATTCTGATAGCATGTTTTATTTGATCGCACAACTGCCTAGCATACAAACTTGAAAATCTATGAATTATCAGTGTTACTTATTCTGCTAGATACAACATGGGTTAACTTATTGTTGCTTATGCTTTGCTGAATCGTTGTATTCATGAGTTGTCATTGGTGTTGCAAGCTTAGATCTCTCAACCAACCCCTGGTTGGTCAATCAGACTCCAGGGGAGACCTCTGATGTCCCGTCAGGGTTAGAGGAGTGGGTGTAATCACTCCGCTGGAGCGCGACATCTACATGCATGCATATAAGTCTTTTTTGGTGTGGGATCTAATTGGCTTTGTTTTGTTAGTAATCTCTATCTTTTGTATTTTGGCTCACCTTTGTATGACTGTGGACTTCATGAATCTTTTGTATATATATGATTTTGTTTTAGTGCATCTTCTCTTGTTATGCAATGATACCTACAGCTGCCGCGTACATGTAACGGCACATGTGAAATTTCCTTGTGTGTGTGCATTTAGACAGGGTCTAAGTGTATATGCGCGGGAGCACGTGTGTCACTGGTTAATTTTAAACTAACCCCCGATTTCTGGGCTGGAGTTGTGTTCGTGAGTTCCAAGTGCAGAACCGCGATGTAGTAATAAAACTGGTGAGACCAGGTCGATCCTCAGGGAGCAATGTGTTTTAAGGTTCCTTTTTCAACTTGACTTACCTTAAAATAAAAATCTAAAACTAACCTAATTTAAAATCTAACAAATACATACATTCCTAAAACAAAAATAACTACAATCACAATTCCTAATTCTAAAAGTTCCTAAAAATAAAATTAAATTTACTGCAAAACAAAATATACGTTAGAACTTCCAATAAAACTAAATCTAAAATTAGAATCTTACTAAACTAAATAATGTTAAAAAAAATAAAAAAAAGTTAGAAACTTTCCTAGGTTAGAATTTCCAAAACTAGTAAACTTTCCAATTTAAAACCTTCAATTAAAACAAGTTTAGAAAGATATTTAATTTTGGAAATTAACTAAAACAATCAAAAACATAAAACTAGAAACAAAATTAAAATTAGAAAGTTAGTAAAATTAATAATGCAATGCATGCCATGAGATGCCAAAAAATTCTAAGTCTGAAAAACTAGTATGCTGATGCAAATTTTATGCATGATTTGAACTACTCTAATGCATCCTAAATCTAAAGTTAATGGCTGAAATTTATGCTCTACTGATGCAAGAAACTAATAAAAAAAAAAACAGAAGTGAAAAAGGATCTAAAACGAAAAAGTTATAAATGCATGAACATGACAACTTTGCAAAATTCTGTGCAGAAATTATGATTCGAGTTGATTGATTGGCAAAGTTGAAGCCTTTGGTTCACAAACCTTCTGAAATTGTTTTGATCTGAAATTCTGGAGAATGAAAGACCACATGCTAAACTTTAATTTTCTCAAGTTTCAAAGAAAAATACTATGATTTAACTGGTCTACCCACTTCGAACATTTTGTCAAAAAACTGTTTCTGCAGTTTGCTGAAATTGTTAAGTTGTGCTGTTTATAAATTGAGTCCGAATTTAATCATTAGATTCAGATTTGAAGGCTTAATTTTCATCAACTTAAATATGCACAAAATCTTATGACATAAAAATATATGCAATGATTCCTAATCCAACCATCAAACTATGCAAAAACAAAACTTAAAATCAACATAAATATAACAAGAAAAATAACAAAAGTGCAGAAAATAAAATAAAAGTGCAGTAAAATAAAAATGTAGAACTTTAATCTTAAAAGTGCAATGAAAGAAAATAAAAATTGCAGGAAGTCAAAGGCGGTAAACAATAGAAGTCAAAGGCGGTATATTCACTCAAAATTCTATCTTAATCTAGGTCGAATAATTTCTTAAAGTATGCTCTTTATTTGGGTCGTCAATCCAAACAAGAAAAACACAAATCAAGCAATCATACAACCATAAGAAATAAAAAGAATAACAAGATGAATATTATTGAACTAGTATGACAATCCTTTACATAAGATGAAAAAAATTTTAAACAAAAGATTATACATACTAGGATGGAAAAGAATTCCTCCTTCTAGTTGATCTTCAAGGTTGGTGGTGTGGCTTTAGGGCTAAGCCTCCTTGATGACTTGAGATGTAGAGACATGAGAGGGAGAGGTGGAGTGTAGAAATCTAGAGGTGGGAGGTGGGTAATTCTTCCATGAAGAATATAAGAGAGGGGTGCCCTATTTATACTTTTTCAAGTCCTACTCCTTCTCAAACTTTAAAATCTTAAAAATAATTTAAAAAAATAAAAGACAAAGGGCTCCAAACAATGCTTTGGACGTGCAATATCCATGGGGAATTTTTTTCTTTTTATTTTCCTTTTCTTTCCTTGCTTGCTTTGTCTGGAAGTCCCTCTTGGATGCTTGTTTCTTTCTTTATCATTGCCACATTGCATTAAGATCTTTTGAGAGATGAAGTAGGGATAAGAATCCTCTCTTGGAATCAAACTTGGCCCACATGAGGTGTAGAACTTCCCCTTTTATCTCTTTGCATCGTCAACTTTCCTTTTTTGGAAAGTTCTCCTTGTTGGCTCTAAACTTGAAGAGATCTTTTAGATAATTCTCCCTTGATTTTTTCCTTTACTTTTTCAATCAAAATCTGATCCAAAATCCTTTTTTGGACGTGGAATAGCTAGTTTGGATATTTTTTTTATTTTTTTTCAATTAAATCTTCTCCTTCTCGAAAAAAAAAAAACCTTCTATATGGCTTTCCTTGTCCATCTTTGATGAGATATTCTTCAAATTCTCTTCAAAATCTCTTGAAAATATGCAACAAATAAATGGACCCCATCTTGGATGTTTTATAAGTGTACCCTACACATGTACATGTGTGTGTAGGACCATGAAGCCGACTTTTTACAATTTTCTTCCAATTTCCTTTTCTCTTCAATTCTTCTCTCCTTTCTCTTAAAAATCAATTTCTTGCCTCAATTCTTTACAAATGGGACCCATATAATCAATTTCCTATAAAACAGATGTGAATTCATGTGAAAAAACAATTTTACCCCTAACATCAAATATGTATAATTGTGGGCCCATTTCTCACGAAATGATAATAAAAATGTACATCATTCTTTATGATTTTATATGAATGAACTAATGATGATTAAAATTGAATTTATTTCATGAGAAAAATTATTTTCACAAAACTTTCCAAAACTAGACTTTCCAAAAATAGCAGGTTTCATGAATTTATGCAAAAAGTGTAATTTTTTAGCAAATTATGCAGGAATGCACTACAATGAATTTAAAATGCTTGAAACCATGATATTACACTAAATGAGGCTCTTTCAAGTCAATAAGTCTTTAAAATGGTTCAAAATGTGTATGAAAATATGCATTTTTAAAGACTCATCAGGTTGTGACATACACTGCGTGCATGGTGGATATTAGTTTATTAATGGAATCCATGTCTCGTAATAGGGATTGATGATATCCCCTTGTTAAAGCTTATAAGTTTTAATTATGTCAAACCCTACAAGTAGATTTTGCGTCTGACATATCAAATAAGTTAAGTGTAAGGTTTCAATGAATTATAAAGATATCGATTAAATATAAATATCAATAATTCTTTAATCGATGGATATTTGAAATCTTAACGTGGAGAGATTAATAAGCATTTAATAACAAAAAGCTCAAAATTTTATTTTGAGAATAAGAATAGGAGTGCAATTATAATTCTCTAGTGGACTGAATTGTGATTTATGGAACTACGATTCTAATTTGGGTCGAATTAAGATTTTCTGTTTCCATAATAAACCTATTCCTTACTTTCTTCTTAAGGTTCTTATTGTAGCCTATAAATATGCACTATTGCTCTCTAGGAAGAACACCCAAGAGAAATTTCGTTTTTGAGACCAAAGAGAATTTGCAGAAGAGGCCCACACCCTGGTACAAGTTCGAGTATAGAGGAATTCAGTAGCAGGTATTGAAATTTTGGGGTTGCTGTAAGACTGAGATCAAATCAGAGAGATTTCACAGGTATGGTTTTTGAATCATCATATTCTAAAGTTATTTCCACAGTAATCTGTGTGTAATATGTAGGGATCTAAGGTCATGTTGAGATATGTTTGGGATAGGCCGAAAACCGTAGGTGACATCTATATGTTCAACCAAAATCGTATCAATTTATCCGGATTTCTATTCAAACCAGGCTTATGTGGTTGCGCTGCAGCTAGGGAAAAATTCAAATTCAAGGGTTAGCAGATAGTTTTGGATATGATTGTGGAATATACACTTTTCAAATGAGATTAAGACTTTTGCATGTCGAGCTTGTAAGGACATCTTACCCACAAAAAATAATTTTACTAAACGTCGTATTATTACTACTACCTTGTGTGATTTTGTATGTCAGAGACGCATGCTCTCTTTAGTCACTTGTTCTCATGTGCATCATATATGGAGGGATTGCTTTCTGGGCATAGATTATAACTAGTTTATACATCAAAGTTTTGACTTATTTATTTGGGATCTAATTGAAAGATATCTAAATCTAAATTTTAAGCTCTTCTTAACGATGGCATGGGGGTTATGGTATAAAAGGCATGTGTTTCTCCATAATGAAAAAACCTTAGAGCTGTGGCTAGCTGCTGATGGGGAAATGATGTTGCTTCAGAACTTTAAAACTATTTATTCTTATAAGAAAATCTTTAGAAGCGAGAAGATCTTCTGCTGGATGCCTCCGCTTGTGGGTATGGTAAAGCTAAATGTAAATAATACAGTTTTTGATGAGGTTTGGAGGGCGGGAGTAAGTGCAGTTCTTAGAGATGAAGTGAGCAATCATGGCAATGAGTAGGATAGAGAATGAGTTGGATGATGCTGATGACATTAAAGTCTTAGCAACTTTGAGAGAGCTTCAAGTGATCTTTCATATTGGGGTGAATGGTGTTATTCTTGAAGGAGATTCTATGTAAACAACTGAAGCATTGAATTCTCCTACTCCTAATTTGTTTAAATAGGGCTTTTTGTTTGAGGAGATTAAAGTCTTATTGAATCATTTTAAAAAATTTGAAGTATGTCATGTGGGAAGAGAAACGAATGTTGTAGCTCATAAGTTAGCTGGGCAATGCTAAATATGTAGATCACATGGTGGTTTGGTGGCATTCTACGCCGGACATGATTAAACAACATGTAATTATTGATTTAGAGTTGGCATCTAAATAGTATATTTTGAGAAACTTTTCATAAACTTTTCATATCAATTTATTAATCTTGTTGAAAATATTAACTTGAACTTTAATTAAAGATTGAGTTAGATTGGGTCACTAGGCCATAGTGGTCGTGTTGGCCTTAATAGTTAGTTGGAATAATGTTTTTGGTTGGGCTTCAGTCAGTTTGGCAAGTTAAATCAAGAATTGCCACGAGTTTTCATATTTATGTTTTTCGAGCTCAAGTCAACTTAACCCATGATTTAAAAAAATGATGCAGTTTCCTTTTCTTTTATTTCCCTTCATTAAAGGCCTATGTAGGTCATAAATGGAGAGACAAAATTCATATAACCGCCTCTAGCATAGTTGAAATAAAGTTTTGATGATGATGGCGACAACAATGGTGACTATGATCAATGGTGGACCCACATATGCTCAATTGGGTGCATATCATTAAATTTTAAAATCCTCTTATAATGCTATGGTCAATATGACCCATGCCCCATGTAAATGCTCATCTTTTCCTTGCCCATTTAACCTCATGAAGTCATATGCACCCTAGGCCACATGAAAAACTCAAATCTCTATCACTTAAAGAGACTAACCCCGGTGTCTCTCCAAAGACTCCAACTTGTCTCTCTTCAAGCTTGTAACCATTTCTATCCTCATAAAACATTGTTTCCCTCTCCTACTCCCTCTTTTCAAAATAAAAAGAATTGCCGAGGGCAATTGTAAATATTTTATTTTAGAGTTGAGATATAACTTTTTACGAAAAAAAATGTTAGTTGATGCATTTAAATATTTTATTATATCTATTTAAGCGCAATATATTTTTTCTTTGGCATTGTTCAAGTGAAGAAAGTATATTAAATAGTAAGTTTGAATTTCTCACTTGACCATCATCTGCACTCTTAAAACAAAATTTCTTGGTCCGCCACTCACTATAATTGTGGAGCTCTACTTTGTCCACTAAGAGGAAGTCTCTGGGTGAGCCAGATTCGACCCCAAATTTATTTGTCATTAAGGCAAGACATATGATCAATTTTTCTTTCTTCCAATTAGACAGTAATGTCATGCTCTGTTGATCACACCCACTTTTGTCCAATCGCAATTGATCACCACGACCCTTAGCCAAGAAAACAAAAATATTCTTCTAGCATTTTCGCGAATCGTGGAGAGCAGCAGTAGGGTAGGATTTTATTTCTTGGAATGGCGGCTCTCAATCCCACATTGCCATGGCGGCAGTCTAGCATAAAGTCCTAGTCTGGTGTGAGAATGAGTTGTGAGCCCCACCCATTGCCCTTTTGTGGTCATTGTTTTTTCATATGACTTGTGAGCCCCACCCATTGCCCTTTTGTGGTCATTGTTTTTAAATCAATTGATTGTCATGGACGTGGCCACGTTTAAACCTCTGTGCCAACAAGGACCAATTTTTCTAATGAATTCGATGGCATGGCTGCCCTTGGACTTATATTTTCCCATCAACGGTTAAAATGTAGTAAATTTTTGTAAAGCGGTTCGTATAATAAAGTTGCAGTATATTATAGATGTTGGGGATGACATGAATAGCTTGCGGGCAATTTGTTAAATTTCAACTGTTGACATGCAAGAGTCCATTCCTTAGGACTACAGGAATTTTTTTTTTTTATATGTATGACATGTAAAAAAATATGATGGGGGCTTTGCCAGTGGGATCCAGGTGTCAACTTCACAGGTGACAAGTGGAGCGGTAATTTTGTGCATTGTGAAGTTTTTATAATATAGTTCACATTTTAAAGCATGCGGCAAGAAATTCACAATTGATGGGTAAGTGAAAATGATCCTATGGAAATTATTTTTTACCAGTATTTATATTTATTTTATGTATAGTATTTTGTGTTGCATAAAAATGAATTTTCTTCTTGAAACATTTTTCTGATAATATACTAGTAGAAGGTAAATTTTGAGAATGCCCTAACATTTCTTTAAGAATGTGCACATGACAATGAAGCCCTTCACTATAGTGATAATCTAGAGACAGCGTTGGGCATGGATTTGGAGAAAAGAATGAATTCGAAAATACTATATTGGACTTTGCAGTGGCATTTGATCTTATAGTATCAAATACTTACTTTAAAAAGAGAAATGAGCATTGAATTACATATAAAAGTGGGAGTAATAGGAGTCAGATAGACTTTTTCAAGTTAGAAAACATGACCGATTGGCTTGTAAAGATTGTAAGATTATCCCAGGAGAGAGTTTGACTACGCAACATAGGCTTGGAGTTTTAGATATTTGCATTAGAAGTAAAAAGAGAGCAGTAGTAAACAAAATTGACCCTAAAACAAGGTGGAGAGATTTGAAGGGGGAAAGAGCAAATATATTTAAGGACAAAATGATTGAGAAAGGAGAATGGAATATTGAAGGAGAAACTACAGTAATGTGGAATCAAATGGCTAATTGCATTAGGAATGTTGCAAATGAGGTACTTGGAGAATCAAAAGGGAAGAGACATATTAATAAAGAAACATGGTGGTGGAGTATGGAGGTTCAGGAAGTTATTCGACAAAAAAAACATTGCTACAAAGTTTGGCAGGGGACTAACAGTATAGAAAATTTTGAGTTGTATAAGAAGGTAAAGAAAGAAGCTAAGAAAGTAGTAAGTAGCGCAAAGTTCAAAGCATACGATGACCTCTATAATAGGTTAGGAACAAGAGAAGGAGAAAAGGATATTTTTAAGTTTGCAAAAATAAGAGAAAAGAAAAGTAGGGACTTAGATCATGTCAAATGTATCAAGGACAATGAGGAAAATAATTTGGTGAAGGACAACGATATTATAGAAAGGTGGAAAGAATATTTTAGTAAACTTTTAAATGAAGAATATTTGGGCGATACAAGAGTGGAGGATACTTCATTACAAGAGTATACTTTTCTCCGTAGAATTAGAGGGGTGGAAGTGAAGGAAGCATTGAAGCGAATGAAGACAGGAAAGGCAACAGGCTCAGATGGTATTCCGATAGAGGTATGGAAATACTTAGGAGATGTTGGAGTAAATTGGTTATGTAGACTATTCAATAAGATACTTGTGACAAAGAAAATGCCGGATGAATGGAGAAGAAGCATTGTAGTACCTATATATAAGAATAAAGGAGATATACAAAATTGTACCAACTATCGAGGGATTAAACTTATGAATCACACTATAAAGTTATGGGAGAGAATAATAGAGCAAAGACTGAAAAAAAAGACTAAGATTTCGGAAAATCAATTTGGTTTTATGCCAGGGAGATCAACTATGGAAGCTATCTTTTCACTTAGGCAATTAATGGAAAAATACCGAGCAAAGAGGAAAAATCTACATATGGTCTTTATCGATTTGGAAAAAGCCTATGATAGGGTACCGAAGAATTTAATTTGGTGGGTCTTAAAGAAAAGGAATGTCCTAAGAGGTTACATTGAAATTTTAAAGGATATGTACGAAGGTACAATAACAAATGTGAAAACCACATGTGGAGAAACGGGCGGATTTCCCGTGACTATAGGCTTACATCATGGATCATCCTTAAGCCCTTATCTCTTTGCATTAATTATGGATGAGTTAACTGTGCATATTCAAGAAGAAGTACCATGGTGTATATTGTTCGTAGATGATATAGTATTGGTGGATGAATCAAGAGAGAGTGTAAATGCAAAGCTTGAGAGATGGCGGAGGGCATTAGAATCTAGAGGTTTTAAAATAAGTCGTACAAAGACAGAATAAATGGATTGCAATTTCAGTGGACATATACAAAGTGTTGAAACCACTGTCAAAATTGAAACCCATGAGATACCACGGAAAGATTCTTTTCGGTACCTAGGCTCAATGATTAGTAAGGATGGGGAGATTGACGAAGATGTGGAGCATAGGATAAGAGCTGGATGGCTGAAGTGGAGACTAGTTTCGGGAGTACTTTGTGATAGACAAATGCCAACAAAATTGAAGGGAAAATTTTACAGGACAGTGGTTAGACCAACTATGACATATGGAGCAGAATGTTGGCCAATTAAGAAGACACATATTCATAAGATGGATGTAGCGGAAATGAGAATGCTTAGGTGGATGTGTGGTAAAATTAGGAAAGATAAAATTAGAAATGAGCGTTTTCGAGAACATTTAGGGGTAGCACCAATAGGAGATAAAATTAGAGAAACTCGTTTAAGATAGTTTGGGCATGTTGAGCGTAGGCCAGCAATGGCACCGGTGAGAAAAAGTTTGGATATACAGGTGGATGGTCCATCAAGAGGTAGGGGTAGACCGAAGAAAACATGGATGGAAGTCATTAATTCAGATTTGAAGAAGTTGCACTTATCAAAAGATTTAGCTCAAAATAGAACGGAATAGAGAAATATAATTCATATAGCCGACCCCAATATGGTTAGAATAAGGTTTTGATGATGATGATGATTTTATTGCTGGGATTTTAAATATCTACCACCCAAAAGGTTACTTGTTTCCTTTGAAATTCCTAAATTCCAATTACCTTGCAGCCTATTCTTTTACTAAAACTTGGCATTTTTTAGACCCGATGTGATGGCTTAACTAACATATTTCTTTCATAAGAATTTAAAACTTTTTTTTTTGAAAGGTAAATAGCTTTTATTAATAGAGAAACATATAATACAAAAAATGGGTTACACTAACCTAAAGGGGCATACGTCTTTTCGAAGCCCACAAAAAGCCAAACTTCTAATGATTATAAAGAGCGTGAAGATCACTTTAAAGAAATCCTTGAAGATGTTCCATACATGGATGTATTGCATCTGCTTATCCTAAGAGATCGTGAAGATTAAGGCAAGTAATAGACAGGTGAATCTTCCAAGAGATTTCGATATAGATTTAGCCATAAACCAATCACCCCATACGGATTGTGTGGGATCTCACATAATCTTCATTAATTCCGTGTCTGCCTCAACAGACAGACAATCAACATCATTCGGGATCATTTGTATTTCCTCCTTCACTACTTGGTAGAGTGCCGCATCATATTTAACAAATCCATCAACTGGAGTATCTTTAGCTCTCCACAAAAAAGAAGCCAAGATATGTTGTTTTCGTTTAATTGCAATCGAAAACCTTTCCGATAAAAAAACGGCTTAGCCAAGTGCTTTGTAGGTTGGTCAATCTGAGTTAAGTCCCATTCTGATATTGCTCAGGTAAGGATAACTCTGATATAGAGTTCCACTCCGAATTCTCTTCATGATTTCAAATGTGACATTTGAGAGTTGTGTAGATTTAGCTTTAAATATTCTATTGTTTCACTCCCTCCAAACATGCCAAAATCTCAAATGGACTTCTACTATAACACTTGCAATTCCAATCTCTTATTTTATTTTATTTTATTTTTTGTTGGAAGTGCAAAGCTCCATCAAAAGAAAGGATTTTGAGGATTTTAAAATTCAACCTCAAGAAGATAGTTTTGGAAAAACTTGAAAATTCTCTAGATTTAATTTTTTTGGAATTCTAGTAAAGATATGGGCCCTAAAGGGATTTTTTTTATTGCCCTTTTGTATCTTCATTAAAAAAAATTACTTTCATCCTGTGAGACCCTAATTCGTTTGAGAAATCCCTGAGTCCATTTCTTTGTGGGCAGAAGTAGAGTAAAGTAAGCCATAAAATTAGAGGAAAGTGTGATGAAGTTGAGATAGAGTTGAAAATTTAACTTTACCTCATATGTGTTTGGAAGGATGGAGTAGAGTAAAATTAAAATTGTGATTTCTACCGAGAGACTTACTTTCAAATACATCGATTCATCCTAGGAAAAGACCCCACCTTATGAACAGTTCAAATCATCATGGTGCAATTGTAGCTATAACAAACCACTGACTGACCCATCTTGGAATGAAAATCCAAGAATGGAACTACAAATCTCTTGATGTGGAGA
The DNA here is from genome assembly GCA_037013555.1 of Sextonia rubra. NCBI lineage: Eukaryota > Viridiplantae > Streptophyta > Magnoliopsida > Laurales > Lauraceae > Sextonia > Sextonia rubra. The sequence goes on from JASUAD010000001.1 coordinate 134,624,280, forward strand.
AAACCAGTGTGGGAAAACCCGATCAAATTCGGCCATTGAGGTGAAAACCCAGACGAAGCTGACGAGAGCCCCATCATCCCTCCTTCGCTCTCCAACCGTTCGATCTTCGATCCAACGTTTTTCATCCGTTAATGAAGAGTCCCAAAGGAAAACCCACAGACCCATCTCCCAAAACACTCTGCCAAGCCGCCTCCTTCCGCTTCGCTTAATAACCATCACCTTGCCCTTCTTCTTTTTACTGCTCAAAGATGCAATCGTTGTTTTGGGAAGCTTTCTGCTCGCCTCAATCTTCATTGCCGTCGCCACTGTGAAGAAGGGTTCCATCATGAAAATAAACGCCTTTTTGATAGCGTCCTCTGTTTTGCAGCATTTCTAGGAGGAACGAAAGATAACTTGGCTCCAATTAAGTCCAAACAGATCACAGTGTAAAAAATCCAACTGTTTTTTCAACTTTATTTCCAATCTACCCTTGCCTTCCAAACAGCCACCATATAAATTATCAGACCGTTGGATGAAGTTTACTCTATTCTCCTTAATTTTGTTGGGAAACAAACAGGCCTAAGCTAAGACCAGGAAACAGGGGTAATGGTGAAGTGTTTTGGTTAGTATCGTAAGATTTTATCCAAAGTCCTACATAAAAAATATTGAAGTCTTGACTTTAAGCTTATAAGTTAAAATTCGTATTAACTCATTAGCACATTTTAAAGAAATGCTGAGCATGATAGTCTGGTTTAAGGAGTAGTTTTTTAGTGCTTGGTGCCTTGTGTCAATTTGAAACATAATGTGGCTTACATTGGTGACCAAAGTGGTGTTAGACACTTGGCACTAGAAAATTTCTCCAGTTTTGGACTTATTTTTTTAAAATATATTTGAAATTTTCTATTTGGGTAGCGGTTAAATCAGGAAATTTACCCCCCACCTTCATTAATGTTATTGTCTCGAGGGATATCTAAGAATTTCAAATGAAATACCCTTGCTGGATTCATTTTTGTTCAAAAATCCTTTAAAAGCTGAAGATTTGAGAAGTTGTTATTATTATTATTATGCTATAATGGGAGTTCAATAAAATTTTTGCTGGAAAGCTCACAATTAAAAAGGAATACGTTCAAAATGCCAGCAAGAACAAATCATGCCATGGGTTCTTGCGAGCAAACGCTTAGATTTGGATATCAAATAATTCAATCAGTTACACTTGCCATGATTAACTAGTTGGCTGCTAACTATCGTGGTCAGATTTTTGTTTGAAATCTTCACCTAGTTTTTTCTGGCACAAAAAGACTACCACTAGTGGCCGGCACAATAATAACTCATCCAGCGGTTGCGTTGAGGTCTATTGTGGCTTGTCACATTAAAGTGCACATCCCATTTTTGTCCTGTAGTGTTTTCCTCCGGTTATCAGAGGCAACAAATCCAATCAGTGTACTAAGAATGTTCTGCTGTCTGGGCACCTGATTGATTAAAATGCATCTGTCTCAAATTTTATTGCTACAGGAACAAGTGGACTCGAATCCGGTCAGCAACAAGAACAGGACTTTAACGGCAGAAGCAGGGAAAGTTGGTCTCCTGTGATTAACAGACACTCGGCCGCTTTGATGAACACCGGACACTAGTCACGCTACCCCAATGCCACAGGTGTCACTTCGTGAAATGATGAACGTGTGAGCTTCTTTTCTTGCAAATAAATCATTTCTTGGTCAATGGGAGGGGATTAATTGTTTTGCAGAATATATATCAAAAGTTTAAGATGTTGAAGTTTTTGAGACCTCTTGAGTATATCAAATGGCTTGTTTGGGGTAAGAATTTAGAATGCCTTCCCATTTGAAACATTCATTTTAATTTTATGAAATTTTTAAATTTTAGAATTTTAAATGTTAGAGGTGGTTGAGCATTTGAAATTTTTTTTTGAAAGGCAATAGAGAATTCTTTGAATTGTTTTAGAAAAGAATTTTAAAATTCTTGTAATAAAAAAGGCAAGCCTTGCACGTTATATGGAATTAGGATTCTTTTTTTTTTTTATCAAATATTGTGTCTCCCACTCACTTTTTAAATTCAAGTTGCTTAAAATAAATGTCTTTCAAAAAAGCACTAGGCAAATTAAACTCTCAAAAATATTAATATCGTATAGATCAAAGATGGTGCCCAACCAAACCTCATAGAATTAGATTGCACTTGCATTCTATTTGAAAGAAAGAGAATTTCTCCTCGAATTTCTCCTCTCATGAAACCATTCCAATCCATTAATAAGTTAGGTTGTTTAATGGATGATATCTAATATGGATGGATCATCCGGACAATGAAGGATCCGGATAGTCATTTATTATATTGACTATCATTGATTTGATACATCAAATACAAGCCTCATGTAGTTAGTTCCTCTCAAAGAGATCCATCTTGTTGGATGCCAATGGGAAAGATCCTAAGCCAACAACTCTGTAAAACCCTCTTTTCATGTCTAGAATGGCAAGATCTAATGCAAAACTAAGAGAAGATAAAATCATAACAAATCTTGACGATGGTCTCACCTGTAGTCAATCTTAATCCCATCATTTGTACTCTTTTGCCATTGAATTATCTATATTTCTAATGTGACACTAGTGTAACCAATATGCACAACAAGAATGTTCAGGAAACACAATCAAAATTTCGAGGGTAAAAAGATGATCTAAGATTGGGATAAATTTATTTGAGAAGAAAGTTTCTCTCACAAGTAGTAGATTGCAAGTGCAATCTAGCTCTACAAGGCTCGCTTAGGCCTATATTTGATAATGTATCTTTTACTACTTCAATTTCATTAGTCGGCTCCACTAGTAAATTTATATATAATTTTTATCAGATTTAGAAATTTTTATGAATAATTAGTTTTAAACTTTAACTAAATCATATTATGAATCAAAAAAATAAAATGATTTGTTAGTGATTTATATATATCTTTTTGATTAAAAAAATGCGTTATTTGATGACAATAATACAGTCAACATTTTTTTTTTAACAAAAAAACACCCAAAGTTCACTGATTTTAAACATCCATCATGAGTAGGCCACCTTTTTTACGCGGGTAATTACTATCTCATGACACTAAAAAAAAAAAAAAAAAGCGGCCGCCTATCACTGTGTGGACAAGATAGTCCAACGTGGCACATGACTAACGTGGACCCACAGTTCGACGAACAATACCCTACCACCGCTAAATGACTCGAAATTTCTTGACACTGTGCGACAGCACCGAAAGGCAGAATACGAATAAGAGGATGAAAGAAGAAGATAGAAGATTCCTGCTTCCAAGCTGCCGCTATCCATTCTGACCCACATTCCTCGCCGGAATATTCAGTCCCGAGCCGCAACCCCACGAGCCCAGGCATCGGAATATACGTTCTGGCGATCGGAACCTAGCGTCATCCGGCATGGGCGTACCGAATGACGACGTGGTCATCATCCAGAGCGGGAAGAAGGCGGGAGATCCATTCGAGATCACCGTCAACTGCCCCGACAAGACGGGTCTCGGATGCGATCTCTGTCGAATCATCCTCGAATTCGGTCTCTGCATTGCCAAAGGAGGTTCGGATCCTCCCCCCGCCGCACCTCCTTCTCCGGATCCCCTCTCGGATCCTAGGCCTTTCTAGGGGCACTGCCTCCTTGGAATTGGTTTTCTTGCTTCTCTTATTGTGTCCCATTGTTAAATCAATTCACAATGATTGAGCTTTGTTTGGGTTCATGTCAAGCTTCTTACTATTCCCTCTTGAGTCTACTTGTTTTGTTTGCATTGCAGATGTGTCAACTGATGGGAAATGGTGCTACATAGTATTTTGGGTGATGCCTCGTCCTGGCGTCCAGACAGTGAGGTGGGCGAGCTTGAAAGGTCGCCTCCTCTCTGTCTGTCCTTCATGCACTGTTTCCTATTACTATGAGAGAAAACCCAGCCCTCCACAAGTCTACTTGTTGAAGGTCTTTTGCCTTGACAGGAAAGGATTATTGCATGGTACCAGTGATGAACTATGAACTTTCAGTCTTGTGGTTTGGCGCTATATTTGAAATCATGGCTGAATATTTGTGGGACTTTTGTAGATGTTACTCAGGTTCTTTGTGAACTCGAGCTCGCACTTCATCGAGTGAAAGTCTCGACCACTCCCGACGACCGGGTCATGGATCTCTTCTTCATCACAGATGGCATGTAAGGATTTGATGAGACTTTGCACTACATGAGCTTTTGTTCTTTTCCTATATCCTCGTTTTTCTATGCCCCAGTCGGAAAGACTCTGTTTTAGATTTCTGATTCTTTATTCTGCTTTAAATTAAAGACATTCGTACGTGTCTTTGATTGTGATTTCTGTCATGGTTCATTTCAAACACCACTAGTCAAGCAGCTGAAACTGAAAAGCTTCTTTTGAGTGACTGGAGTTAATCATTTCCATTTGTTATTGAGTGATTATACCTTCATCAGAGAATATGGTAATTGGTAGCCGCTTCATTGATGAGAGTGGTTTTGGGTAAAGACGCTATTGTGCATGTGTAGAAGCAGGTAATCTATGATGGACAAACAAATCTACACAAACAAGAAAAGAGACAAGTACACAAGAACACATGAGAGATTTACATGGCCATTTACCTATATGCAAGGTTAAAAGAGAACTTCACTCTTTTATTGTACTTTCTGCTTGGATTTAGGGTTATAGGTTATATTATACATATATGACTTTCTCTTTTTTAGCCCTTTGAAAAGCCCGGTACAAAGATCAAAATACCTCTTACTCAAATCCAGGTCTAAGACTAACCCTAATGAACTCGGAATATAAGACATAAATTCAACACACGCATTTCTAATTTGCATGATATGCTGTTTCAGGGAGCTTTTGCATACAAAAAAGCGACGGGATGAAACATATGAATGGCTCAATGCGGTGCTGGGAGAATCATGTATTAGCTGTGAGCTTCAGTTGGTGGGTCCAGAGTACGAAAGTGTTCAACAGGGATTATCTTCTCTCCCTCCAGCTGCTGAAGAGTTATTTAGATCTGAGCTATCAGACAACCAAAACCATGCACAAGCTCTTACTCCAGATTTGTCCAAGCTAAAGACGGCGAGCATAACCATGGACAACTCCTTAAGCCCTGCTCACACGTTGCTTCAAATACACTGTGTTGATCAAAAGGGTCTCCTTTATGATATCATGAGAACTTTAAAAGATTGCAGCATTCAGGTGAGTGGTATTCCTCTTTTACTTTCCTTTTTTCTATATTACATTTGACCGTTAAGAGGACCTGCAAATATTAAACAAACCTGACTTGATTTGGTGCACTGACCAAAAATGAGAAATCGTAGTTGGATCCTAACTGTCCACGCTACTACTAAAATTTTATGCTCTAGCCTCGCAGCACCTGATAATCATAATCATCATCTTAGATTTATCCTATCAAAATAGAGTCCACTTAAAGAGTTCTACCATTTAGCTAGGAATAGCAAAATTCCTAGTTGGCTTTCCTCACAAAGGCTCATTATGCTCAGAAGGTTATTAGAAGGAATTTAGTTAAAAAACACATGTGCTAAAAGAATATCCAGTATGCACAATTCTTGTATATTTTGTAAGTGTGATGCATGTAACATTGATTAATTTTGTCATGTTCTGATATAATGCTTTTTGTTGGTTACTATTTTAGATAGCTTATGGGCGATTTTCATCAAATGTGAAAGGGTACCGTGAAGTGGATCTATTTATCCAGCAGATGGATCAGAGAAAGATCACTGATCCAGAAAAGCAGAATGCTTTACTTTCTCTGTTGAGGATGGAGATGCTTCATCCGTTGCGAGTGGTAATTGCCAACCGTGGCCCTGATACCGAACTCCTGGTTGCCAACCCAGTAGAATTGTCTGGGAAAGGCAGGCCTCGTGTCTTTTATGATGTTACACTGGCTTTAAAAATGCTTGGAATCTGCATTTTCTCTGTAAGAAAGTTTCCTGCTATATCATCTTCTAGTCATTCCTCTGTTTTTTCTTCTTTTTTTCATTAACTTGTAATTGAACAATCACTTGCGAAGTGGCTTTGACTACTGTTCTTCCGTGTAGGCTGAAATTGGAAGGCATTCAACCTCTGATCGCCAATGGGAGGTCTACAGATTCCTTTTGGATGAAACCTGCCAGTTTCCTCTGGCCAATAATCGAGGTAGAGCTCAGATTGTAGATAGAGTGAGAAGAACTTTGATGGGTTGGTGAGCCGTTCTGTTTACTCTGTCAAATCCTCTGCTTCTGCTGCCTTGCACTGTGTTTACCTGTAATCATTTGTTGCAAAGAACAAAACAAATGTCGCTTGCAGGTAAAGTGGATCACCCCAATTATATAAATCCTCATTTGCACGCAAAGGAGCTACAAATATCAGAATAGGCACTTTCGACGTTGTCTATATTACAGATTAGCTTCTCGGGACGACATTTACAATGGTTTTATCCTCTAATGATGGTTAAATGTATGTATATGACCTGAAATATTAGATAATTCTTGCAGTTTGGTAGCTGCCATTCTTAGTTCATGCAGTTTGGTCCATTAAAGTTGAACAATGTCATTATAGGTGATTTTCTTTCAGTAAGAAACGTATTCCTCCTTAACTATCACTTCCATATACTGTCCGTTTCACATCTGATTTAACACCACATTTGCTAAGCTCCAATTCTTGCTTTCTACTGTTTGGTGTTACAGTAATCAAGTTGTTGGCACTTTCTACCATGTCTGCTTCTGCTGTGTGTTTCGTTGTTTTGCTCACCTTCAGTACTCAACTTTCATCTGCCTTGTGAGAGTCTGTTAAGCTGGAATCACATTGCCACTCATTAATTCAAAGGCCCGTTATTCTTAATATATTCATATGAAGCCATATTCTTGCATTGGATCCAGTTTTGGAACTGGATATTCATCAATTAGTTTCGTTTATGCCGCGCGGGTTTCAACTTTCATTTTAAACCCGGATTTGCAAATGGATTCATTCTACTGAAGCGGGTCTGTATATCTCTATCAAAAAATTATAATGCTTGAAAAGGGCCTGTGTCACAGCTGAGCATGCTCTCTTATGCAACCTCAAAGTTTCAAATTGGATCACACTACCAATTAGAAAGCAAAAAGAAATGAAAAATAAAAAAACCTTCATTGTATCTTTCGAAATGTCCTAAATAGGTGTTCTTTGCGTTTTGGATTTCCTCATTATATTCGAGAGTTTCCATTACCTTACATGTGCGAGTTATATCTCCTTGTATGTATATGAAAAAAATGTATATGATTATGGAGGAAATTATCTCATTTCGTGAGCTATAGAACTTTCCTTCTAGTTAGTTTTCCCCACCTAAGATCTCTTAAGAGATCATTCATTCAAAATATTAAATTTCAGACAGTATGGTGATAAAATCAAATGAAACACTATATTAACAAAGAATGAGTCATCAACTACCAACCAAAAAAAGGGCTCTCTCTCCCCTTGCTTGCAGCAAAAGAAAGAGAATCCTTCTTTGTTCTTTTCTTATCACAAAAGCGAAAGAATGGCTTACAAAATTCTATTACCTAATTTTGGACTTGTACTTATGTGTAAAGTGTTAATCAAAGTTAGCTTGTTCCATTTTAATTAAGGACATACAATGGTTGCTTTTGTCAAATGTTATTAGCCATCCGAACCAGTAATCATAAAATGCTGGAATGATTCAGGTGAGACTGTACAAATGCCCACCTCTTGTACAGTATGTGATCAAATTTCACTTCAATAGAAGCACATCCCAATGGAAGATTAAATATATGATTGGGAATATATAAAAAAATACTGGGAATATTTAAAAAAATACAACAATATCTTGTTATTTCATTCAAGTATTTTATTTATACCTATACACAATCTACCTAGAGGACAAGTTCTCCTTGATGTGAAATAATTATTTTATACATATACACAAGAGGACAAATTCTTATTGATGTGAAATTTTATCACATTTCATAGGAAGACGAGAGCGTTTATTTTGAAAGGTTGACGTTGAGCCTGGTATGAAGTTTCTTTGAATTATTTATGTCGTGAGTCCACTTCTGACCTCAGTGCATCTAGGCGTTGACCCTGTAATCCATATAGGTTGCCCTCCTACGAGCAAGTTGTATACCAAAATTATGGGCTCACTTAGATATAATATGTATTAACGTGACGAAGATAGATGATGGAAGGCCTCATTTTAGATGAGGGGGAGCAAAAAATTCTACTCAACCAAACTATCCTAGTCTTCATTTAATATAGCCTTAAAGTTAATGACATGTAAACCATAGATCTTTTTAAGATTCAATTCAATATTGATTAAAAGTTCAATGAGGGTGAAATTGGTCAAATCCTAGATAATGCAGTGATACGATCATTAAAGGGATTGCATTGATCAGAGTTGAGCTCAAACAAGCACTATAGAGCTGGACTACAATTGCTCATACAAAAATATTCTTTTTAAGACAATAATTTATGCTGTCTTTTGTTCGAATATTGAGGGTCAGAGCAAGGGTGGAGGGAGGCCATTTTTTTGAGAGGTCATTAGGTAAAGGAAAAAAAAATTATATGAGGAGATTGATTAAAAATTATTTAAGATTTTCAAACAGTTTATTGGACTGTGGCTATCTCCGGTGCCATAGTGTAATGCAAAGTGCCATATATATGTTTGCCTAATTGAAAATAAACTAGTTTAAAATTTTCTACTTTCATCAAATTGTGAAAATTGTGCATTTTTTACAATATCAAAGACAAAAATTGTCGGAAGCACTTGTTTTACTCCAACAAATAGTCCAACTACTTACTTCATGACCTTTGAAGTGGCCCACCATGTCCACAGCCCAAGACTCCACATCACATTAGAGGCAATCAAGTTTGTAGCAGCGTCGTGAACAAATGAGTGCGCCTTAATTTTCTCCCAAGCTTTGGTGCTGTTCTTTAGTAGCCAGTAGTAGGTTATGTGGTTTATTTTCAAGGGCATGAGGATTGACCCCTCCTCTTCTTTAAATACTGCTTTGCATGGGTAGCTATGAAATGTAAGTCTGATAAGGAGTTTGACATAGCCCAAGGAGGAACTTTTATGTTCTTTTCGGATGTCGCCTTAAAAAAACATATAAAGCTGGACTTGGGTTTGCCTTTCGGCTAAATGACGTTTTGGTGGATAGAGTACATGATGCCCAAAAGGTCTTGTTTTAAAAAAGCTAAATGTTACGGACCAATCATTTCACCCATGATTTGTAGCCCGTGCGGCACTCGACTAATGGCCCGTACTTAGTGAGTTAGTCTTTCCTCCCAAGCTATTTGGAACTCACCTGACTATAAGGCTAACACCATACTCATAAGAGAAAAGCATTTGGAGAATGCTAAGAGAACTAGAGAGCTTCTTACAACTCTTGGTTGGTTACAAATGAAGGAGGCCATCCCTTTATATACACTTTGGCCTTATAAAGTGTGGCTTAGAATGTGCCACATGTCAATCATGCATTGGTTGAGAGTCTTCTAAAACTCTCTTTAGAATGTTCTACACTACTTTTTACAAATATTTATAAACTTCTACATTATTTCAAAGTTGTAGAGAATTGTAGAAATTTCTAAATAATGGGCCCTTGGTCATGGGTCATGAGATTGGTCCGGCCCATAAGATCCATCTAGACTATGATTAAGCTTCCTTTTTACACAAAATGTGAGGCAATCTAACAGATTATGATATAAAGCTACAGTAATCCTATTTGAAACGAGGAAAGTTAGAATTAATGATTTTCTTAAAATTCACTTTTTTTCCATTGAGCCTCTTTTACATGATAATAAATTTATTACAAGAGCTTTTGAGGTGGTTGATTTCTCACTCATTCCTATAAGGCTAAACTAGCGATAACTCACCATTTCTCAAAATATACTTTTATCATGTCGGTAATGAAATTTGCATTCTTGAATTTTGCATTCTTGAAATTTGCATTCTCAAAAAGGCTAGGTTAGCTAGGCATGTTAAGACCATTGAGGATATAGAGGTTTGGTGGCATTTTATATTTGACTTGATTATATAAAATGTAATTATCTACTTTATGTTTTATTTTTATTAATTTTTTATTAAAATTTTTTTATAAAAAAAAGGCATCCGAGGGCAGTACAGTAACTTCAATAAAGCACGTGATCCAACTTGATCCAAGCAAACATCTCCACGTTGTCAGCTATTACATTGTACCTGTCACCACCTTCTTCCTCCCCAACTCTTCCCTCTTTCTGCAAAATCTAAACTCTCGCGTCGATCGCGTTTGAGATCCCATCTCTCTCTCTCTCTCTCTCGAAATTGGGGTTAGGGTTTTGGATTTGATTTCAAATGCGTTTCTGGGTCGGTTCTTCTTCGCGGAAGGATGCCTAGTCAAGCTGCAACATCTTCGAGTTCAGCGTACCGCACCGCGGTCACGCAGGAGATCGAGAAGAAGCTCCAACGGGTGAGGCATCGATCTGATTCTCGATTCTTTCCCATCCATGGCCTTCTTGTTCATGATTCTTATCTTAGATGTGTTGAGATCTCCTTTTTCAGCGGATGGATTGGAAATATGGTTTTTGGATTGATCTGTGGATGCTGCTGACTTTGGTTGATTGGGATGTGCTAATGAACTGGAACTCTTTTAGGTTGATTGATAAATTGATGGGTGGTTACAGTGTTTTAGATTTGAAATGTGAATCAGGGGATGTGTTTTGGGTAATTGTGGGATGCTATTGCTGAAACTTGTCAAATTATGAACCCCACTAACTACTCAGTTAGCAGGAAGTTGAATTGTTTTTCCTACACTGATGTCAAATCACACTAGAAAAGATAGAATCAGAATCTGATTTAGAGCCACAGATTTTTTTTGTTTGTTTTTTGATTGCCTTTCTGTATGTAAAAAGTTTCATCGATTTCATGAACTTTGATATGAATTCTTAAAGTCAGAATTACAAAAGTTGTATGATGGAAGTTATGGATCATAGAAAGTCATCCAGAAAATGATTCATCAAAATAGAGATTTGATTTTGATATTATTTGATGTGAATTACATGATTCAAATTATGACAATGAAACTTTAACAAAATGGGGTGCTTTTTTTTTTTTTTGTTGCAGGCATTAGCCTCTCGGTCTCAACGACTTAACTTGTTGCAAGAGTTGTTTGCTGATATAGCTTTAGAGGTTGACATACGGGCACGGGGTGAGTACACGTTGGACTCCACTGTCTTTTATCTTTGATTAGTGGGCCTTCATGTACATATCAAAATTGTCATTTCATATCAATGTAGGGCCCTACCAAGGTTTGAATTTTAAAAATTGTTGGTATGTCGTCGAATACCAGCATTTAAGACCTTACTTCCCATATTAACCAAGAAGTGTACCTATCCTGTATTTACTGTTGCTCTTCAATGAAGAAGAAATTGTGAAACCTTTTATAAGCATACAAGCATCTGTCAACTGTTTTTTACTCTTTTTTTTTCTTTTTTTTTTCATGGTGGCGACAATGAGGCTGTGCTTTGGGCCCATCCTTTTATTGGGATACTGATTATCTTTGTTTGGGATTTGGAGAGTTTTTTTTTTTACATCTTGATTCTTGACACAGCTTTGTTTTGCCTGGATGTCATACTATACTCCATAGTTCTCAATTTTATTTTGGACTCTGTTTTAGTCTGAACTTTTTATCTGGTCCAGCAATTTGTAGTTTCATTTAGAAAATTTTTTGGGGAAAATATTAAAATTTTTAAACTCCACATATATTATATCATAAAATCTTCAATCTCTCTCTCTCTCTCTCTCTCTCTATATATATATATATAATATGGGGCTCCCTCAGGTGTGCTCATGAGCACACCGTAATGTGCACTCCACGAATGGGAATGGTCAGCAATACGTTGACTGACTGGTCATGTCAGCCCATCGAATGGTCTCCCGTTCATTGAGTGTAACGTAAGGTGTGCTCATTCGCACACCATCACCCTAGAGATATATATATATATTTAAAGAAAGAAGTTGTTCGGTGAGGTCTCATTTGGAGCATCAGACATTCAGACATATGGTGTATGAAGCGACCATGCCATAATTTTGCCTTCACATGGGTATTTGTATGCTCACAACCATCCACTTTTTGCTGTTTATGATAATTATATATATATATGAAGAGCACTAGATAGCGCCTGAGCATTTTTAAAAGTGAAAACTGTCCTTTTTGTAACGAATAGGAGATTACGAATGTGAAGAAGCAATTAATGTTACTTTTAAAAAGGAAAAAAAGTCGCCACATGACTTGTCTCTCATTGGAGGATAGAAAGAGGGCAGAAGCGCCCCTTTTTAAATGGGGCATTCTTGAGAATTTATATATATAGAATTTTATTGTCTTTGTCACTGTTAGGGACTTAGTCTTGGAATATGTTTTAATTGAATTTCATGCCATTATTGCTACAATTTATCTCATTTCTAATGGAGTGATGTTCTAACTTTCCTGTGCTGCAATTGAAAACAGGCATAATTCTGAGTGAGGATGAAGACATAGTTGCTACAGAAGGGGATGGTACAGAAGGGGATGGGATTGAGAGCTGTTTGTGCTTTTATGATGTGCTTGCTGATCATTATGTTAGGATGCCTGAAATTGGGAAGCCTATCCTTGATTTGATTGTCCAACTTTGGAGCCAGTCATTCGTTTCTCATATATTTGCCCTTCTTTTCCACAAATGGGTAAGAATTCAGAGAATTATTTACTAATATTTATATAGCAACAACAATTTCCAGATTATATTTCACATATACTTTGAACATCTATGCCATTGTTTCTGTATTGAACCCAAGTAGGAAATGATGGTGTTATGCAAATATACTAGATAATGGGTGGCCAACCCCAAGTAGATGAGTGAATGATATGGACCAAAAGTTGTTGTTTGTTTGGTAACATGGTTGGCTGTTATAACTCATAACTGTTTTGGTTAAGTTTGTTCCGATATTTTTATTTTCCCTCTTTTATGAGCATTTATTTTGGAAGCATGGTTTTATCAGTGTTAGCAACTGCTTATATACTCTCTAGAAGGGAATCTCGGTGAAGTGGACTGGGAATGGTATGCTGACGATGAGGGAAGATGATGGAATGGATAGGGGATAGAAATCCATTAAGGACTGCGATCGATGTGTAGATCAATCACCCGAATGAATCCAATGATGGATTTAGCCACTACGGCACCCTCATAAGAGGAGAAAAAAACAATAAGAGAGGTAAATCTCAAAGAGAACTTTAATTGATTGAAAATAAGCATTCTATTACAACTGAGTCATGACCTCTATATATAGAGGATTAACATCTTTCTTACCTACTAAGACTTTCATAATAATTAAAGAAACCTAATTAAAATAGGAAACTAAATCTCTAATCAAATAAACTACTACAGACTTCGAAATAAATAAAAATAATTAATTAAGAATTCTAAATATCCTAAACCCTTAATCTTAATTAAAAAGATGTCATGTTGTGCCTATAGATTGGACCCAATGGGTGGGCCAACCCATGGTCTGGCTTGCATCAGTCTAAGAAGCACGGATACTTCTAAGAAAGTGACGTATCTGTGTCGGACACGTGTCGGACACCGACACTCTTCGGACACTCTTGGACACGTGTCCGATACTATTTAGCCGTGTCCATAATTCATCATCATCATCAAAGCCTTATCCCAATCATATTGGGGTCGGCTACATGAATTCTATTTTTCCATTCCGTTCTATTTTATTTATTTTCTATTTTATTTCTATTTTGAGCTAAAGCCGTGTCCATAATTAATAACTAAAAATCTTAATTTCGGACACTTGTTCGACACTCTTTTTGCAACGTGTCCCACAATTTCTAGCCCGTGTCTATGACTAAAAAATATACATGTGGCTGATATCTCTTGGACACTTTGTTAACATGTGGTTATTAAAACTTGTAAACTTGATAAATGACAATTTTGTACCATGGAAAACTGTAGGATTGTAAATATTAATTATATCACAAGCAAAAGACAAATAAATATTTCATTAAAGAATAGGCTTCAAGATTGGCTTGTTTTTTGCTTTTTTTTTTATTTAAGGGAAGGGAAAGAGATGATCCGCCCTTTTCTTTATATGGATTTTATGGAACTATGGATATTTCATGTTTAATGATTATGAATTATGTTTTAATGTTGTATTGATATTTGATAATTTGATATGCTTGTTAGTTGGTACTTGAATTTTTATTTTTGATTGCTAAATTGATTAAAAAAATTAAAATGATATTATTTTTTAGTAGATGATTATATATATATTACTATATATTATTAACGTGTCCCCCAACGTGTCTGTGTCCTACCTTTTTGAGAAATGCCGTGTCGGCGTGTCCGTGTCGTGTCGTATCTGTGTCCCGTGTCCGTGTCTGTGCTTCTTAGGCATCAGTTTATGGTTTCATCATTTTCCATGTTGCAATCTTTTGTAGTGAAAATTACTTCTGCAATAATGAGCAAGAAGTTCATTTTACTAATCTTTGTTACATACTTGTTGAGATATGAGTTTTTTTCAAACATTATGTATTGATTGCCATCTTTGATTTAGGGAGCTTCTACATATGCTCTGGTTTGAACTCTTTATACGTAGCCCAAAAATTAAAATAAATAAATAAATAAATAAAAATTCCCCAAACACCCCAACCCCCTTCTCTCCCTCCCTCCCTCCCTCCCTCCCTTTCCCCACCAACCCTTCGGTCGGCGACGAGCTTAGGCAGACGGGAACTCCCATCTCTGCCTCCCTCTCCCTCCTTCTTCCTCTCCTCTCCCTCCTTTCTCCTCTCCATCTCTCCACTATGTTTGGCCCTATGAGGCTGAATAGGGGGGGAGAGGAAGAAGGAGGGAGAGGGGGAGGGAGAGGAGAGGAGCAGAGAGGAGAGGAAGAGGGAGGGGAAGAGGAAGAGGAAGAGGGAGAGGGGAGTTTCCCTCCACTGCCAGAGCTCGCCGCCGGCCGGAGGGGAAGTGGGGAAGGGGAGGAAGGAGGGAGAGAGTGTGTAGGGAGAGAAGGAGGTGGGGGTGTTTTGGGAATTTTTATTTTTTATCTTTTTATTTTTGGGCTGTGTATAAACAATCCAAACCGGAGTACATTTAGAAGCTCCCTTGATTTATTGGCATTCGTATTTTGTTAAAGTTTCATATGATCCTTATTAATGTGCAATGATAGTGGTTTGGGCTTCTACTCATATTCAATGTTATTTATTTTTTCTGTTGGAAGTGTGCCCATTTTCATCATCATAATCATTTGAGGCATGCTGATCATTTGGGGATTGGCTGAAAGAGTTCTACAGTTAAACTCTTTAAATAACCCCTCACCAGACCCATGACCCACCTAAGTTATGTTTGATTATTATTGTGCACATATCATTTCATGAGATTGAGAAGTAGCCAATATATGCTTGATTCGATTCTGCAGTTATTCGAAGTTCCATCTGAAAATTCAGAAGCCCTACTCCGATATGCCTCTGCCCTTGTTCAAGGTGCTACAAACATTTTCTGGTATGGATTATTAGCAACTATGCTGGTCACTCAATAATACTTGAAATACTAATACTATAGTAGCATCTTGTTGGTTGAGGTGTCGAATCTTGAGACTAAAAGTTCACTCCTTTTCAAATTGTTTGATAAGCTTACATTCCAGTCCTTAAATTCATTTGTTAAGCTAATAATGGAAATGGTAAAATTTCCGTTTTAGTTATATTATTTTTAGAGACATCTTGGGAGTTCAGGAGACAATTCTTTAGACCTAAGTCCAAAACACTTAACATTTAGAAGTAGGCAATAGTAATTTTCTTTTTGTTGCTTCCAATAATTCACATTTTTATCAACCGTGTGTGGAGACGTTTCAGTGAAAAAACCAAGGTTCTCTGCCTGTAAGTGCTACTCCGACGATATTTGGTGCAGAGTTTTCTGTGCAATTTTTTTACAAAAATCTGCGATCTTAAGTGTTCTGAAATTCAAGGGGAATGGGTCAGGATTTTTGGAATATGTGCACTCTCTTTTCACTCATCACATCTAAACAGAAGAAACAAAAAAATATATAAAAAATAAAAAAATAAAAATCCACTGGTGTGAAATTCACATCTAAAGATATCTGGCAAACATGTACACTGGATTTCACATGCCGTGGAATCCACTATTGTTTTCCAATGTGCCCCAAAAGAATGTTGCCAATGAGCCAGGAAAAGAGAAGTGAAATGACAAGAGACTGCAACATAGTTGGAAAGTGCTCATGTTGCAGCACAAGCTCGCACGATTGTGGGTTGGATTCATGATTTATGTAGAGAATTGAGATTAAAAGGAAATACTCCGGACTTGAATGTTTTATGTACTAGAGCCAAGTGCAAATAGCCATCTGGGTGAAATTTCATGAAATGATGCAAAGCAGTTTATGGAGGTGGGGTTTGTTACAACTTACAAGAACCATGACGATACATGTCCCAATAAGTTTTATGTTCTAATCACACAAAGACTGTGACCCAATCATGAATATTTGCGACCACTGAAATTAGTTGGTTCAAACACGAGGCTTTTCCCTACCACCCATCCTCCTTGATCCACTATGGATTGGGTGTTCCAAAAGGGTGGTAACCTTGACTCAAACAAGGGTCAAGCTAGCATGGACAATCAAAATAGATGGATCTTTTGTGCCCATCATGCACATGTATTGACTCTTGACCAAAAGTTTTGTGATAAGTTGTTTTAGTCAAACACAAGTTTGATGCTTTATAGGAAAGCCAAGTTTGTTGGGAGTTATAATTAGTCAAGAAGAGTCCTAGTTAGGAATCTTTTGAGTTTCTAAGGTACAAGTATGTTAGGAGTCTTAGATTAGGACCACTGTATTCTATTTGCATTTGTGTTATGCAGGATTCTAATATTGAGCTTATTTCCATGAGAAGTAGTCAACCAAGATAAGAGTTTTATCTGTTGAGGAAAGGGTTGGTCAAATATCTCTTTTAAATTGGAGACTTCTCCCATCGTACATACATCCCTGATTTTCTTTCCTCTCATATAATGTTATTTAAGCCTTTTTAACCTAGTAATTCCTCATTTCTTCTTGGCTGATGACATGTTATATTATTCTTTCCAATATTTCATTGTATAGCTCATTCCAATTTTTTTAACCAAATCATATGTATGTACTCTTCTATTTCTCAGGGCTTTTGTGCTTTTATTTAATTTTGTCTTCCTTTTCATTTCCAAAAAGATTTGGAATTTTCTTTTTCATCCACAAATTTGACTTTTTTTTAAGTTTCCCTTCTCTTTGAAATTTGTTTTACTTGCTAATAAATTTTACGCATGTTCTCTTCTTTACCGATGATTAAATTCTTAATTGAGTTTTCCTTTTTTAAACTTCAACTTATTAATTTCAAAATTTTCCATTGCATTTATTTTTTATATTCTTGTGATCATAGAGTTTTTGTTTCCTTTCTCACCTGAATCTGTTGGTAGAAATATGGTATATTTAATTTAAGCAACTTCAGCATGTAGATTGCTTTGCCTTGTTCTTTTCTTTAATAAAACTTACCATTATAAAAAAAAAAGCAAAGTTTTGTATCTTCTATTTTATGTTTTTATCTCTATTTGGTAATGGAATGATTTCATTTTCTCTGTCAGTTTTTTTTTATTTTATTAAGAAGTTAGAAATCCATTAAATTATATGTTTTCTTTTCCAGAGTGGATTTTTTGTTTTAGTTATCCCTTTTTATTTATCTTGTTTTTTTTTCTCTCTCATTTTTATTTACATTCAGATTTTTATTTCTCACCTAATGCTTTTGTTTTATCTAAAGAATTTTTTCTTTTTTTTTTATATTTTCTTAGAGGTCTTGTAACACATAAAATCAAAATATTGAAATTGAAATTTTTATTTTTTATTTTTAAAAATGAATTTATTATTTTCTCATTATTTCTTATTTTTGACGCCCTTGTGTTGATGGGTTTTCATGTCAGCGGTCTCTATATGTGTAATCTTTGATCATAAGAATATGGTGTATAGACAATGTGCGTTTGTGAATGGGTTTTACCTTCCTCCAGGACCAGTGTGCTTCCATTATTTCCTCCCATTGCCACTTCGTGAGATCTTTGGGCTTGAAATTTAAGCATAACTTTGAGGCCTTCATCCTGCACCAGTTTGGTATTGGAGCAGGTATGCTTGCTGAAGCTTTATCATTCTCAGAATCAAATTGTGCTTGAATATTGGACTCTGAGTCTTCTCCATCCTCCACTTAACTTTTTCCTCCTTTTTTTATAAAAAAATTCTGAAGTTAAAGTTTAAATTGCCTAGAGATGTAGCTGTTTAAACCCATGATACTTGGTTACTTCAAAATAGGCAATGTAATGTGTCATATTGTATTTGATACTCACTTTTAGTGGAAAATCTGTGTCCCTGCCAACTCCATGGCATGTCCTTGCAAGATCTATGCCCTATTTGGGTGTCATAGATTTAAACATAATTAAAACCCAGTCCATATGGGATATGACCCTCTCTGCAAGCCTTAGATCTGATTCCAATATCTATAGCTGAACTTCAAAATCTGCGCAGAATGATGTTCATAACCCATCCCAAATGCTGTCAATTAGTCACTTCTGTACTTAATCTCAGACTCAAACCCACTGACAATTCCACCCCAACCTGTTAATCTGTTTCTGTACACTCCAGTCGGTAAGTCATGTACATCCATAACCTAGTCCGAATTGATCAGCTTAATCTGTATTCAAAGGAGACCCTGTTAACAGTCCTATAGTAATCCAGAATCTTGCCTGGTACAGTTTAGTAACAATATGAAACTAGTCTCATTCAATAGTTATGCTAATCCCTCCGGCATTACTCTTAATGCAACCCTGTTACACCCCTGAAACAGCAGTCCAATCCTGCTGAATAGGTAGCCACCATGTTCATTGCTGCAACTGCTCATGACCTGTAACAGTCCCTGACTCTGTTTCAAAGCAGCCCCTTCCCTATCCTAAAGTCTGCCTTGTAGTTTCTAGCAGTCAATTGTAAATTAATGCAATTGAATCAGTTTCTCTTGTTAGTAATTTTTGACAGCTTTACACAGCACATCTAAACATGTAAACTGCTGCCTAACTTGTCAATAAAACATCCTCTTCAGGGCTTATTATTGGAGTGCCTGTTTTCAGCTCCAACTGTGTCCGAAAATAGCTGTTAAACAGTCATGGATTAAACCCCAAATTGAGCCTCTGGTCCTAATCAAAAGTTCATTTGTTAGACACTCCTATAAACCGGGTGAAAGAAAAAACCCAGTCATTAACAGCCCTTAAACAATCACTGTCTGAGCCCTCCATAATTGTTGAAATTTAGCCACTGACAATCCCTTAACCACCAAATTTCAGCTGTAATTCCTAAAATTTAGGCCAGACTTTCATTATGCTTATCCATAATGGACACACACACATGACGGTAAAGATTGTTGAATCACCAGCAGGATCCCTTAAACATGTCATTCTTCCATTTGATGAACTTTCAGAGGAAATTTGTCAAATTGTGGCGCAGCCATGGATCTACGATCGAGAAAATAGATCAATTTCTCGAAAGATTAATCGAATCCAGAAGGATTCCGCACAATCATAACCATGAAACAACCCATGATTGGAGAAAAAATCAACCAGAAATTTTATTAATCAATTAAACGTAAGCAACCACAATGAGGTCTCTCTTATTTAGAGAGTAGAAAACCTAATTCTTGACTACCAGGACATACTAATTAAAACAAAGAACTTCCTAATCCTACTTAAGCAAGAAATAATAATTAGTAGTAGAATACATGTAGTAAATGTCACAGTAGCTCTCAACCAATTGGGCTTATGGCTGAACCGAGTGGACTTGGCTAACCTGTGGGTCAATGTTTGAGCCTAGCTGCCTTTTTGGGCCGAGTCCGTACTGCATGAAATTGCCAGTGGGATGAGTTACTCTTCATGGTACGGAAATTACTTTCCATGAATGACGCATGGAATTTGGGTAGGAATGAAAAGTCAAAACTCATTACCTTCAACTCATCCTGAGCCTGGTCCTATTGGCAATGTGAAGAAAATTCCTAACTAGCCGGTTAAGGAAGATCCATTTTTCTGGAATGATGCAGGCCAGACCAATGGGCCACGTTTGAAAGTTTATACCCGCAGGCTCAAGTCTAACCTTTTGGCTTGGAGAATAGCCCGTTGGTTGTTCTTTTTCTTAGTGCTGTGTCATGGAAACACCCATGGAACTCCTATGGCTCAACCAAGAGAAATTTCATATCAGGAGATTTGTTGAAAAAAAGTTTTTTAGATGAAAACTGAAAGGAAGAAGGAGAAGAAGAAGAAGAGAGAGAGAGAGAGAGAGAGAGAGAAAAAAGATTTGTTTATGGAAGAGCTAAACGTGGATCCTGAGAAGGAAGATTTAATCAATCATGCGGTTGAAGATCCTATCAATGTGAGCACAAAGATGAAGAGTTGCAAGATAAAGGGTCCATACCAAAACCCACTGATGCATAAGCAATACAACAAGTTAACACTAATCTTTCTGAAAATTAGGCAGATAGACAATTTTTCTTTTCCAATTGAAACAGGAGGGAGTTTTTGTGTCTGCTGAAGAGGGAGGTTATGACAGAAAGTTTGCGATAAGGCATTTTAGGTGAATATGATTGAGATGGCTTCTTAGAAATCTGTTGTCATAATTTGCCAAGAAGAGTTCACTATTCCTATTTAGTGATTCTTCGAGTCCTTGAAGAATGCAAGTACATTAGGAATCTTAGATTAGTAAGGTTATCCTTCATTTTTTCCAAGCAGTACATGACCAATTGAAGAGTTCTCTTCTTATTATTGTTTAGGATGGGGTTGTCCTAATATCCCATGTAAAAAGGATATTTCCTATCATTTGGAAAATATTGCTGTCTTCATTACTAGTGTGTATGATAAAGTTATCATCATCATCATCAAAGTCTTATCCCAACCATATTGGAGTCGGCTACATGAATTTTTTTTTCCATTCCGTTCTATTTTGAGCCAAATCCTTAGATAAGTTAAACTTTTTCAAATCTGATTCAATGACTTTCATCCATGTTTTCCTCGGCTTACCCCTACCTCTTGATGGGCCATCCACCTGTATAGCAAACTTTTTCTTACTGGTGCCATTACTGGCTTACGCTCAACATGTCCAAATCATCTTAAATGGGTTTCTTTAATTTTATCTTCCATTGGTGTTATCCCTAAATGCTCTCGAAAGTGCTTATTTCTAATTTTATTTTTTTTAGTTTTACCACACATCCACTTTAGCATTCTCATCTCCGCGACATCCATCTTATATATATGCGTCTTCTTAATTGGCTAACATTCTGCTCTATGCATGGATGTAAATATCGGCCGCTATATTGGCCGTAGCGCCCAAGGGCGGCCCCTCTTCCCTCTTTCTGCTTCTTCGCTTTTGCTCAACTGGTAGATTAACAACAAAAAAAAAAGTAGAAAAAGAGGAAGAAAGGGAAAAGAAAAAAAAAAAGAAAGAGAAAGAGATAGAGTGGGACGAGTTGCAGAGGACATACCTGATGCGGCGGCAGCAGCAGCAACAGTAAACGGCGGCAGCAGGCGGCAGGCAGCAGCAGCAGGCGGCAGGCAGCGGAAGCAGCAGGCGGCAGCGAGCGGAAGCAGCAGGCGAAAGCAGTAGAACCCAGCGGTAGGACTTCTTCTTCTTCTTCTTCTTCTCCTGCTTCTGTTGCTGCTGCTCCTCTTTCTCCTTCTCCTTCTCCTTCTCCTGCTTCTCCTTCTCCTTCGTCTATTTTGGGCAAAACTTGGGGCAAATGGGCAACGAAGACCCATCGTGCCCTATTTTATTTTGTTAACGGGTCGGTTGTGGCCCCGGTCGGTTATTTTGTTAACGGGTCGGTTATGGCCCACGATGGCCCATCTGATGAAACGTTGAGATAAAAATTAAATGGGTCATTCAAAAACATTAAAAACTATTAAAAACATTTAAAAAAATTAAGTGGGTTCATCCAAAACAATAAAACCTAAAGAACCTATTGTAACCATTGGTGGGCTCCACAATGAGGCAACAATGTTAAAATTAAAAAAGTCATATAGGAGCCAAATATTACTAAATTGAAATTGGCACTTTCCTCAAATTTCACTCAAATTGGAAATATGGTCATAGCCAACTTCTAGACCTACTTTTTACAGTTATATATAAAAAAAATTCTATACCTACTAAAAATAAAGGACATCCAAATTTCACACTAATTGAACATAGGTTATTTAATAAGACATAGGGGCCAACCAAAGTTTACTCTAGTTAATAGGAAATAGGCCCTAACCAAATAACACCCCAATAGAAAATGGACCTTTTTCAACTTTCAATTTAATAAAAAATTCCCTTTCACATATATATAAATATATATATTTCAAAATATAACTATGAAATGACCATTAAAAAAAATAATCCAAACAATTTTACTCTAATAAAAAATAGGGCTCTCATCAAATTTCACTTTAATAGAAAAACTTTCTCCATATATATATGTGTGTGTGTATTTCAAAATAAAATTATGAAATGTTATATTCTAAGCATGACTAAACAACATTAATTCATATGAAAAAAATTTATCATTCCTACTTTTTTCTATTCATACAGCGATACAGGACCTTATGCAATGAGGGGACCGCTACATACCCATATACTAGTTACTTTTGCAAAACAAACACATATTCTATCATTTTCCAATATTCTGGATTTTCTGAAATTTTTTCAGATTTTTTTGAATACTTTTTTAAATCACACCGCTATGCCGCTACGTATCGTTTTGGCAACGGGCCGCTATGCCCGCAGCAACTGCTATTTTCATCCTTGGCTCTATGTCATAGTTGGTCTAATCACTGTCCTGTAAAAGTTGCCTCTCAATTTCGTTGGCATTTTGATGCAGCCCTAGGGTTAGGGCTTGCGTGGAGGTGCCTAAGCACGTGTAGACGGACACTTCGAACCGTCAAGATGACTTCAAACACACACGAGGAAACACCTCTGGGAAAAACCCAATTCTATTAATCAACCAAATCTGAGAATTTCTTCTTTACAATGCCATATATATAGTAAAAACAAACTTAATGAGCAAGAAAACCCTAGGCTAAAAATGGAAACTTTCCTAATAACAATTTAATTAGAACTCTACTAATAATAATCCTAATCTAAGTTGAAGAGGGGCTGCTGGGGTCTAGACTGCATCATCCTCCCCGGGTTGAAAGAAGAGTTCGTCCTCGAATTCGATGCTGCTTCGGATTGCCAGTGTAAATGTGTCGAACATGAAGGACATCCTTTGTGGCAGCTTTCCAGGAATTCTTCTTTGGCGGATGTGGTTTCTCAGGATGAAGAGTAACTTGCTGTCCACCATGCATGAATGTATAGGTGTTGTCGCGCATACCATGAGTTCCATTTTTGTCATACATCCAATGATGCAGGCCAGATTCATGATTGGCCAGCTATTGGACCTATGACCAATAAAGTATAGTAGAATTAGAATAGACTATATTAATAGTAGTTGCTTTAGTTGTTTTATTGATATTTGGCAAGTCCAGTTGTATTTGATTTAGGACTTCTTATTTATTTAGAATTAGTTATTTCCTTTCTTAGATAATGTTTTAGTTATAAATAAGGATGTAATCTCTTCAAGAGAGATAGACTTTCATATTGAATAAAGCTTTGGAATTGATTCTCAGTGGAGAGAGTTTAATTGTCTTTGGTGAGGCACCTAAACAACTTATCCCTAAGCCTTTTGGCTTGGAGATTAGCCCGTTGGCTAATCTTCTTCCCCTGTGCTGCTTCAATTGGTATCAGAGATGAAGATCCAATCTCGGACCGCCGTCTGATCGCCGATTTGAGGTAACATATCTCCCACTCATCATCCCTCATCGTCCGTCCTCTTCAATTTCCCTCACCGCAGCACCCCCCGCACTCCATTCCTCTCCATCTCCATCTCCTCCCCTGCCACCGACCTCACCCCCGAATCCTCAAACCCCCCCTGTCAACCCCCGGCGAACCCTAACCACTACTCAAACCCAACCCCTTCACGAAACCCTTTTCTGACACTTCTTCCTCCCCGCAAAAAAAAAAAAAAAAAAAAAAAAAAAAAAAAAAAAAAAAAAAAACAAAAATACCCAAATCCACACCGACCCCATCTGCCCTTCTTCACCATCATCTTGATCCCACCCCTAATCACATCCACAATCCACACCCCTTCCCCACTCCACTGAAACCCTCACTGTAACCACGCCGGACTCATTCCCCCTTCCCGGCGCCGACCCGATCCATCCCCAACCCGATCCAACCCCACAGCACATCGAAAACCCAAATTCTCCAACCCTAACGATACCCCCCTTCCACTGACACCCAAACCCATTCCCGTAGCCACTGAAACTCTTCCACCAACCCTCAACCCTTTCGCCCGCACCCCTGTCCCAACGCGACCCGCACCACACCAACCCATCTCTTTACCGAAAACCCCAAATCAGACCCAACCCCTCGGTTGCTATCAACCATTCCCAAACCCAGAGAAATAAAACAAAGCAGAGACGAGAAAGACAGAGACGGCGAGATGTAACAGAAGAGAGAGAGAAAAAGAGATCAGCGTACCTGTCATCGGAGACGAAGGCAACCGCCGACACAGCAGCATCGCAGACGACGGCAGCCATCAGCGCAGCAGCGTCGCAACACCACAGCATAGCACCTCCGGTCGTCGCTGCAGCCAACGACTACACCTCCCAGACGCGTCGTCCCTCCCGGTAGCATCGCCGTCGAAGGGAGCCTCCAGTTCAGCCCTCTCGTCTTGTAGATCCACCCCTTCCTCTCTTTCCTTTCGTTTCTGAATCAGAAGAGGTGAACTTGCCTTTTCTTTTTCTCCTGTCCTTACTGTAGCAAGAGGAAAGCTTTAAGTAGTTGGGCCGCAAGCAGTTTGGGCCGAAACTGTTGACTTGACTCTTACCCGAGATCAAACCCATATTGGGTTTAGTCCGGGTCTAACCTGACCCAAATTCAGCTCCACAGCAGTACAAAAAAAAATTTATATATGTGGGCCCAGCAAAAAAAAAAAAATAATTCAGTCTTTTTGGATTGATTAATCTCAGCCATTGCTTCTCAAAAGATAATATTTTGGTCTGATTCACGCTCCATCTTCACTTGTGTCTTTTTGTCAACAAGATCAAGCCATCAGGTTAGTTAATTTTGAGCATTCAGAAGATTTTGAATTTCTTACAGCAAAATCAATATGCAAATCTTTGGACCATCTGATGAAGTGCAAAGCATGTTATATGAGTATAAATATGGAGATTAGTATTTTGCAAATAAGGTCTACTTTGAGCAGTTCCTCAATCTCAGACAGGCAAATTCGACAGTTTATGAATATTTAAATCAATTTTCGAGACTGCACCAAGTTTGTGGCTTGGAACAGAATGAGCTGCATGATATAACTCGCTTTATCAGAGGTTTGAAGTCAGACATTCTTGAGAAGATGAAACCATGTCACAGTGTTCATGAAGCATACAAAGAAGCAATTCATATTGAGCACATGCTTCAATGGTCCCACCTGCAACAAGCTTTCAAGCCATGTCATGAAAATATAGATCTGAAGATAAAACAAAAGTTTGTTCGAATGACTTTCAACCCCGGTGGATATTTACAGAACTCGAGGACGAGTTCTCCTCCAAGCAGGGGAGAACTGATGCAGGCCAGATTCATGATTGGCCAGCTATTGGACCTATGACCAATAAAGTATAGTAGAATTAGAATAGACTATATTAATAGTAGTGCTTTAGTTGTTTTATTGATATTTGGCAAGTCCAGTTGTATTTGATTTAGGACTTCTTATTTATTTAGAATTAGTTATTTCCTTTCTTAGATAATGTTTTAGTTATAAATAAGGATGTAATCTCTTCAAGAGAGATAGACTTTCATATTGAATAAAGCTTTGGAATTGATTCTCAGTGGAGAGAGTTTAATTGTCTTTGGTGAGGCACCTAGACAACTTATCTCTAAGCCTTTTGGCTTGGAGATTAGCCCGTTGGCTAATCTTCTTCCCCTGTGCTGCTTCATCCAAGGACGGCCCAATAAGATATCACCACTATCCATAAGTAGCACATCACACTGGATTGTATCTGTGTAAGTTTCACCAATAGCAAAAGTAACTTTGCAAGTATGTCGAACATGCGCTTGATCACCATTCATTAGCCACTTGACAAAGTAAGGACGGTTATGCTTATAAACTTTCAATTGAAGGCGATCAACAAGAGCCTGGGAGATGAGGTTTTCACAACTTCCACTGTCAATAACAACTGTGCAGTTTTGTCCCTGAATTATTCCTGTGGAACGGAAAATATTTTTGCGCAACCACTTATGCTCAACAGTTGGTGAAGCATCCTTGAGGACAATAAGAGCTTCATCTGGGGGCTCTGCATCGATGAAGTCAATTTCCGCAGTGTCAATATCCTTGTAATTGTCAATATCTTTAGGATCAGTATCAGTACCCTTAATATCATCTCGGATATTGTTATCAGCACCTTCAATCTCAATCAGATGTATTCGCTTTGGACAATCTGCGGCGCGATGCCCGTGCTGGTGACAATGAAAACAAACCATCTTATTTTGAACTTCAGTCCTAGCAAAAATCTGTCCATTGGATTTAGCTTCTTGTATAGATGAATTCTTCGGAGAAACCCATTTGGATTTTTGTACTTGATGATTTGCAATTCCCTCAGCCTTGATAGCATGTTGGATGAGTTCATCGACATTATCAAAATGTTGGAAGGCAAGGATATGCTGAATGTCTTGTCTCAATCCATTGAAAAATCTATCAACTACCACATCATCATCTTCATTCAAGCCACAACGAGCTTGCAGAGTCAAAAATTCCTCAGAATATTCAACAACTGTCTTGGACCGTTGTTTCAAATTTTGAAAATTGGAACGGAGATCTCTTGCATAGTTGACAGGGAGGAATTTTTGTTTCAAAATATTTTTCATCTCAGTCCATGTATCAACAGGGTCCATGTTCTGATTCCTCCGTTTTCTTTGCAATTCAGCCCACCAAGTTGCAGCATAATTACGAAATCTAGTAGCAATCAGTGTGACTTTATGATGCTCAGTCATTGGCTTGTGTGCGAAAATATTTTCCACACATACTAATCAATCCATAAATTCAGCGGGCTGTAATTTTCCATCATATTCAGGAACCACAATTTTTATCCCAAATTCTCGATCAGGATTATTGATTGGCGGATTCCGTTGATTCCGAATATCTGCACCATCATCACGGTGGTGATGCACACGTTGATTATTTTCCAAATTTGTCACTCTAATATCCAATTGTTGCAGTGTGGTGTGCATGCCATCAACTTTTGCAGATAATTCTCTAATGGCACTAGCCAAATCTTCAAGTGAAGAAGATGAAGATTCAGCATCCACTTGCTTCTTAGGAGGCATTTTTTTTTTCTTCAGAACAAGAAGGTGGGTCGGGTCGGGTTGGACTTGTGAGGAGCTGGACCAACTTAGGCTCGTTTAGAAATCAATGGGTCGGGTTACACTTGCTCGGGTCGGGTGTTGTGTAGAGAAACGAAATAAAGAGAGCGGAGGGGAAACTTATCTGCAAGGAGAAACAGAATGGAAGGGGGAATAACAATGGCTTGTGCTCGTCGACGAAGATCGTCTGGAGGTGGTGACGATCGGTAGTGGTGGCGACGACGAAAGCAACTGGATGAGGAGACGATCGGCGGGAGCGTGCTGGATCTGACGCACGACGCAACAGAGACCCTAGCTGCAGTGAGATGCGGCGGCGGATGCTGACGGCGACGATGAAGCCAGAGGAAACCGACGACAATAGAAGCCGCAGTGCCAGGTACGTTGTCTTGCCGCTGTCTTTGCTTCTTCTCTCTGCGCTCTCTCTCTTCGGGGGGTATGGACTACTGCGATCGAAGGTTGAAACAGAAGGCGGGGGTGAAGGGATGGCCGAGCTGTGAGCGGATGGGATCGGTGCAGGAATAGGGTTTGGTTTCCAGAAGGGGCCGACTGTTATGTATAGGAAAGGGTTTCGGGACAGCTTTTTTTTTTTTTGTACTCTGATTTGGGGAAGTTGGCCGAACAGGGGGTTTGAAGAAAATTTCTGGGTGTGGGGGCGAGGTCGGCAAGTGGGATATGGGTTTGCGGTGGTGGATCAGGGTGAGGGTTACTGATGGGGGTTTGATGGGTTCCGGCGAATGGGTTTTGACAGAGGCGTGTGTTTAGGGTTTCGGTTTGGTGTGTGATTTTGGGGATTTGGGTACGGTAAGGGTAGGGTTTGGGATTTGGGAAAGAGGCAGGGAGATGGGTTCCGGTGGTTCGGCTGGGACGGAAGGGTCGTCTGGGTAAGGATTAGGGTTCGGGTCGGAAGTGGCGATGGCTGGCGCTTGACGAGGAAGGGGGTGGGGTTGGATTCGGGCTATGGGATTCGGTGATGGTGACAATGGAGATCGGGGCTTCTGTGACGAAGATGGTTGGGGTGAATCGGTGAAGGGTGGATAGGGGTAATCATGCCGGAAGATCGTGCAGATCCTTCGGCTCTGATACCAATCTGATGCAGCCCTAGGTTTAGGGCTTGCGTGGAGGTGCCTAAGCACGTGTCCAAGGACACTTCGAACCGTCAAGATGACTTCAAACACACACGAGGAAACACCTCTGGGAAAAACCCAATTCTATTAATCAACCAAATCTGAGAATTTCTTCTTTACAATGCCATATATATAATAAAAACAAACTTAATGAGCAAGAAAACCCTAGGCTAAAAATGGAAACTTTCCTAATAACAATTTAATTAGAACTCTACTAATAATAATCCTAATCTAAGTTGAAGAGGGGCTGCTGGGGCCTAGACTGCATCACATTCGTTTGATAAAGTATGGAATAAAAAATACAGGTTATTTGTGGTACGCAAATTAGTGTTCCCTTTCCCGTTTCCGGCCTAGTTTGATTTTGATAGATCCATGGCATGTTGATTACTGAAGTGTGTGCAAGGCCTCCACAGTGGGTCACATAGGGTCCCCTATATATCCTCCCCTCCGGGTGGGCCTTTGAAGTGCCATCACGTCATCTAACATTAAGGTGTGATCTGATTTCTATATGGGTCCCAATACAGTGTGATGAACTTCTTGGCAAGATAAGTTGCCATGATGAAGGGATGCATGGAATTTATTCGGACGTTGCTGGCTTTAGGGTTTGTCTGGTTGGACTTTTTCAAAGTACTTTTTAGGCTTTTAGGTTTTGAAATGTCCAAAAACTATTAAAGCTAATTTGGTTATAAGCTTCTTAAACTTGCTTTTCAAAACTCAAAAGAAAATGAAAGTTAAAATTCACTTTCAGAATAAGCAACCATGGATTGACTTGGCATTGTCTAGGTTACTTCTTGCGTTTGAGAAAATCATCCTAAATATTAGATAACGAAAAAGATGGCAACAAAATTGTTTAAAAAATTTTTTTTTTTGTCTGCTTCTTTCCTCCTTGTCTCTGGAGCATGGGACTAAGTGCCTTGATCGCTACAGGGGTAATGCGGAACGGAATGGAGACGCAGGGCGGGTAAGTTAGAAGATGGAGATCCAGGAAAATTGGGCTCGCACCAAACTCCAATCACAGGAGGCATTAGAAAATTGGGCTCTCACTAAACTCCAATTGTAGGAGGCGTTAAAAATTTCGAGTAGAACTCGAAGAAACTTGGAAAAGCTCCCAAAGCTTTTTTCATTAGTCATTCATAACTACTGAGCCAAAGAGGCTTTAAATGCTTAAATAGATAAAAGACTAACCCTAAGACTAATCAAGACCATCCAATCACATTGATGGCCGAGATTAAAACATCATTAAAACATCTTATTAAAACAATTTAAAGCAAGTAAAACCCTAAATAAACTAGGATAGGTGGGCTAGGCCTAAAGACGGGTCGACCCACGGGGGACCATGGGTCTGTCTTGCATCAATTTTCCTCTGCTTGGAGAAAACTCGACCTCGAGTTTTAGTAGAAGTCCTCCAGGGTCAAATATCAAGCGTACAAATCTTCGATGTGCTTCTTGTTCTTCAACCTCTTGCCATGCTTTGGAAGCTGTAATCAATCTTTTCATCCAGATAGAAGAGGACTGGAGGTATGATTTCTGCTGATATTTGACTTCACATTAATGTCTGATTTGACCATTAGATGTAACAATTGTTGGTGTTGAAATAATAGATCATAGTCTCCTATTATCAACAGTCTATCCCTAAAGATGAAATCAATGTGAGGGATATCAATGAGTTGCACAACTTTTTCAACACTGGCATTTTCTTCGGTGGAGACAGGCTTTTCTGAATATGATTCTCCAGTCATATCTATTGGAGCTTTAGGTTGATTGCTAACCATATTCAAGTCTTCAAATTTACTTATTGCTGGCATCTGTTGATCATCATTTTCAACCTTCAAAACACGAACCTGTTCGACTGCTAATGTATTTTGCTCCTCAGGAAGGGGACTTATATGCAGATTCACGAGATGATGAGACTCCTTGTGGTTTTCTTCATTGTGTATTTCTTCTTGTTCCTCTCGCACTGCTTGATCAATACCGTCTGAATTGATCATGGAATCATTTCTTTCTTGCTTTTGTTTCTCAATATTAGCCTGAATATTTTCCATAGGTGGCTTCACAACATTGGATTTTTCCTTTTGCAACTTAGCTTCCTAGAGGCGATAGCGTTTTATCAAACGTTCAACACGAATCGCTTTCCAAAATGCTTCATACATATCTTTAGACTCCTTTTGCATATTTTTCCATATGCTTGGTCTCAAACCTTCAACAAAGATTGTAACGTAATGTTCATCACTCTCATTGAGTCCACATAATGCATGTAGTCTTGAAAATTCATCACCGTATTCAAGAACTAATAACTTCTTACCTTGTCTCAAATTTAGAAATTGATCAAAGTAGGCTTTATTATCAGTATACCATTGTCCATACTTAAATGAATATGCTGCTTTAAGTACAGCACGGTGAATTATCAACGTTAGTTCTTTTTCCGATTCCATATGGAAGACTTTCGAGAATAATGAACTTTTTTTTTCTTTTAAAAAAATAAAGCAATCTGACCTGTTGTGTAGATCTCTTCAAAACAAGCATACAGGATCAAATATATCTGAAATCGAAGTCCGGATGGGAGAAATATTGTGACTTAAAGATGGATGGCTGAAATTGAAGTCACGACGGGCCCGTGATTGATGAGATCTGCCTCAATAACTACACCATGATGTAGATCTTGTCCCCATGAGCGTGCATGATCAAACGGATCTGAAATCGGAGTCCAGATGGCCTCGATATCATAAAAATTGAATTCTGCCGTTGATTTTGGTCAACTTTTTTTTTTTTTGACCATATTCTGATGTGATGTTGATGTTAGCAATGTGTTGAGCTGAGCTTGTGTTGAAGAAGGGTTGGGCTCACCTAACCCGAAACCAAACTGACCTGGTCTTAAAACGAGATATGGGGACAAAGGACCACAAGATGTGGTGGTGCTTGGGAGCACCATAACCAAATCCTTTAGATCATATACCTCCTTCTTCTCTTCTTCTATTGTTTTTTTTTTTTTTCTTTGAACTCAGATATGGACTTTCAGGGTGCAACGATGACGACAATCGAAAAGCGCAATGACGATGATGATGGAGGTATGATGGTGTGACGACGTCCTCTGCTGGTTTCTGCAATAGTAATGGCTTCTGTTCTCTCTTTCTTTCTACTTCTTCTCTGATAGGCGACAATGAAGTAATGCCGATGACGGACAGCACACCAGATCCCGGCTACGGTGGGAATCCACGTTCTCCGACGACGGCCCACTTCAAAGATCAGAACGGAATTTGATTAGATATGCAGGATCAATTCGATGTGGCTCATCGTTAGATTTGTGCTCCTCCTTCTCAGCTTGGCTGTCTTCCTCAGGTCCGACCTGCAAACAGGATGAAGCCCAGATCTCTGCAATGGCAACCTACCACGAGTGATCATCTTCTCCAACCATGACAGGGCTACAAAGGCCCTCTTATCCTTTTTCCTCAATGAAGTGCAGCGGCGGATCACCCTTTCTAGCAATGGTCAGACTTGCTGTGCCTCCTCTTTCCTTTGCCAATCGCACAACAAAGCTGGTGGGTTTGCAGCCTCAGATTTGGGTTCTGATGGGATCGGAGGTGGAGATTTTTCTTTTCTTTTTTTTTTTTTTTTTGGCTGGTTATGGTTTGGCTTTGGCACTGGAAGTGGATTTTGGGCTCGGCTGGGGATTGTAATGGGCGGCAGGAGTGGTTTGTGGGCAGGATGTTGGGTCTTGGGATGGAGGATCTGGGAGTGGATGGTGGTAGGGAGGAATCGGCTATGATGACGGTCAAGAATCGAATCTAGGGTTGGATCAATCTTCATCTCTGATGCCAAATAATGTGGAACGGAATGGAGACGCGGGGCGGGTAAGGTATAAGATAGAGATCTAGGAAAATTGGGCTCTCACCAAACTCCAATCATAGGAGGCATTAGAAAATTGGGCTCTCACCAAACTCCAATTGCAGGAGGCGTTAAAAATTTCTAAGAGAACTTGAAGAAACTTGGAAAAGCCCCCAAAACTTTTTTCATTAATCATTTATAACTACTGAGCCAAAGAGGCTTTACAATGCTTAAATAGATAAAAGACTAACGCTAAGACTAATCAAGACCATCAAATCACATTGATGGCCGAGATTAAAACATCATTAAAACATCTTATTAAAACAACTTAAAGCAAGTAAAACCCTAAATAAATTAGGATAGGTGGGCTAGGCCCAAAGATGGGTTGACCCACGGGGGACCATGGGTCTGTCCTGCATCAAAGGGTACCCATTTCTCTCTCTCGTACAATCACACACACCTAAAAAAAAAAAAGGAAGCTTTTTATAACTGTCTAAAAGCCTCTTATGCATCCTTCTAGTCCCATCATCAAACAAGAGCCTTCTCTCTCTCTCTCTGAAGATCAAATACCCATCGATTTTCAATGAGCCCAAGTCACACATCTGGATGTTCTGCTATTTAGATATCAAACTTGTTGATGTAGCTCATAAGGCAGAAGCAATTGAAGAGTTTTGCTATGGTTCATCTAAAGAAGCACAGGATGTAGTTTTGAGCTTGCTTGCTGCAAGAACATGATCCTCCCTAGCCCCAAAAAAATCGCCAATCCATCCATCTCTAAATCCCTCTCTTGGAGTTCTTAATAAAATCCTTCGTCCATTTGTCTCTAAAATCCACAAAGGAGATAGCTTCTTCTAAGAAGGCACTTTGGACTATGATGCCTAGATACGGATATTGTAATGGAAATGGATGTGGGGATTGGAGATACGACTCTACACTTTTTGAAATCTCGGACACGGACACGGATATAGATACAGGTGTCTTAAGTTTTCCTTTAGATCACATTTAAATTAGTTAAATTATCATTGTTTATGTTCCTTTTTAACATTTTCTATGTTGAGAAGCAAGAAAATTTAAAGAATTATATGAAATAATGGACTTGCTAATTACGATATGCTAAACTTATACTCTAGAAGTATCGTTGCAGTATCACGTACCAACACGAATCGGTCCAATACAGGTACGTTAGGCTTATACAAGTATTTGGGTATCATAGACTTTGGATAGATGGAATGGCTAAGAGGTTGGTTGGATATGACATACAAGATACTTTTACAGAGAATCAGACCCAGCTACATATAGAATCCCCTGCCTCTTCCCCCACTCTTACGATCTCACATGTATCATAATCTATGATACTCGGATACCACAAATGCCCTATGTTACCCACACCTATATGAATCTACGTATTATTTCTCCCCCAATTTTCGGCAAATTTTGTCCATTTTGGTCAATTTTTGTTGAAGTCCCTTTAGTGATCCCTCCCTCTATTCAAATGAAAGGAAAATAATAAAAGAGGAGGAGGAGCAGGAGCAGGAGGGGAGGAATAAGAGCCCTAACCCAATATTGATGTTGCTTCGACTACGTTGCTGCTTCGATTGGGTTGGATTGTTAGTGGCACCTCCAGCTCTAGGTACTCCTCATCCTCGTCCTCGTCTTCTTCTTCATTCCTTTTTTAAAACCATTCATTCCATGGAGAGTGGAGACTCCATCAAAAGGGAAGGAGGCGGGGGGCTGAATATGAAGGAGTACAAGCCCGTAGAGCTGTCTTTCTTTCTTTCTTTCTTTTTTTTCTTTTCTTAAATGTTGGGCTAATCACTCTGCCCACTTTTCTTTTCTTGTTCTTTTTTCTATGTTGAGCTATTGTCTAGTGAGGCCCACCTCATTAAAGATTTAATCCACGGAGAGGGCCTTGCAATGTTTGAGCCCTAAATTGAAATAATGTTCCACCTAAAATAAATTCCTAATAAAATATCTAAATGTATATTTTTTTAGAAATGCCGTACCTGTATCCGTATCCTAAAATTTTAAAGTTGGTGTTTGAATCCTTGTTCCATGTGTCCATGTCGGTACCCATGTTCGTATCTGATTATAAATGATTCCACTAGTGAAGTCATTTATCGTATCCTAAAATTTTAAAGTTGGTCTTTTGACTGCTAAGCAGCTGGTTGAGTCAAGGCACAGATGTTCATGGCGGTATCTAGTAAGAAACCCAAATGCAGCTCATGAGTTGATTTAGAAGTGGCAGAATGAATGGTTTGGACTTGGGGGCTCCATTTAATGTTGAGGTGATGGAGGTTGATCTTCTCACTACTGTAGGATTTGCCAAAGCTTGGAATACACATTTATTTATTTATTTTTGCTAGATTGGATGAGTCTTGAGTGTTATAGAACTCTTGGGACTGCCTACTTACCTTGGGATTGACCCCTGGTGGCTGTGTGAGAAGAGAGTTGAGACACCCTTACCACGGGTGTCTTGTGTTTCTTTTGTGGGATGCACACATAGCTCCATTGAATGTGTTGATAAATAATGACGGCAGTTTTTCAATTGGAAAGCCTCAATAGTTTTCAAAGGATTGGTATTAAGAACACATGCAAGTGAATCAACTTGGACAGCTCTCCTATCAATGTTGCTTTTGCCATCTCTTATTTGAGGTTTGCCATGCCTTGTGAACATCAGTTCCATTATGCACCGTGTAGGATTTGTTGGCACTAGATATGAATGTGTTTTTTCCATTTTTGGAATAAGAAAATGCGAGTTTGGTTGGAACAAATCAGCAACAAATGTGAATGTGGTTTTCGTTATCAATATTTAAGCCAAATCAAATCAGCAACACACTCGTAGGGGATGATTGATTTTTTTTTTTTTTTTTTTGGTTTTGAGGATGCAACAATGATATATATTAAAATGGAAAGTTAGTACAATGAAGTGCACTGAAAGCCAGAAACAAAGTAGTGCTGGTATAAGAGATATGTGCCAGGCATTGCCCTCGACACCTATCCAATGGCAGCACTTAATTACATACACGATCAATCGCTTGCTTAGTTGAAGTGTCTACCATACTATTAGCAGACCAACTAACATGATGGAAAAAACAAGAAGAAAAACACAAGACTCCATTGATAGATGTTTAATCTCATTAAAATAGAGCTGTATTTTCCAAGGACCCTTGAAAGCTTTTACCCAAGTGCAGCATTGAAAGAATTGCTTTCTAAAATGAGGCTAAACTGGAAAGAGTGATAGTAGGTGCGAAGAGCTTCCAAAATGAAATTTCTGCTTCAATGGAATCTTTAATCGCTACATTTTTTGAAAACATGCACGACACATCTTCTGTGTGATTTCTAAAAACACTGCCAATACCAACGAGCCGTAGTTTACCATGAATTGCTCCAGCCACATGAAACTTTAAAAACCAGACGGTGGAGGGCTCCATGTCACTTTCGTCCTCTCTTTGCTTCTCCTATCAACAAACAAGCTCCCCAATTATACAAGATATTATCTATGTTGACATTTGAAAATTCTTTTCTAGCACGAGGAGCGATTCTTATAGACACTTTAGATGAAATATCCTCCCAAGATGATTCTTTCCTGGTAAAACTCTCTCATTCCTCTCCTTCCATATAGCCAAAGTTTAGAAAAAGGACTGATCTTCCACAAGATTAGCCCACACTCGACCAAATGAGATCCCCTCCAAGCCTCCATTAGCTCACCTAGAGACATTGGGGTACACTGTGCTATGCTGCAATTTTTTTTTTGTTTTTTTGAAGAAATACCCCCAAATGTATGAAGCAAGTCCATAGTGAAGGAATATGTGATCTATGGACTCCCTGCTCCTCCCACAGAAACAGCACATGTATAAAATGGAATCTGAGATGAAGGCCCTCATTAAATTATTTGCTGTTGAGATCTTCCCTGCAACTGCCAACTAATAGAAGGCCTCTACTTTAGGTGGAGCATGACCGAACCAAACCAATGCAGAAGAAGATCGCTCCCCCTTGCAAGGGTCCAACTGTCTATAGTAGGATTTGGAAGAAAAAGAACTTGTAGCGTCTGGTTTCCAAAGTCGAGAGTCCTGTTCATCTCTTCATAAGATAACATTAGAAATAAGACTCAACAAGGACTCAAACTCTACCAATTCCGACAGATGGAGGGCCCTCCTAACACCCACTCCCCAAGACACCTTTCCCCTATCCTAGACATAATAATCTTAACTAAAGACTCTTTATTAGCGACTACTCTAAACATTCTTGGGAACAATTGATATAAAAGACCCATTCCCACCAAATCATCAAGCCAAAAATGAACTTTATCCCCCTTTCCCACTTTAAAACCTATGCCCTTATAAAAAAAACAAAACCATCACGTTGGACACATCCCCAAAAGTAGAAACCACACCCTCACAACCTATATCTAGGGACTCTCTTGGGATCCCGCCCCCACGCATCCTCCCCATACTGAGAAACTATCGCCTTCCTCCACAATGATTCTTTTTTCCCCCATATCTCCACCAATATTTAGCTAACAAAGCCCAATTTATCAACTGTAGTTTTGATTCACCACTCCAGTAATCTACTCTTGGAAAATAAATGGACAAGGTAGTGTGCAACCACACACAACAAGAATATAAGCATACATTGATTTGCCATCAAGGGTGTTGTATATTGTTTAATTATTTATTTTAAATATTTTAATATATTATGTGGTTTATATGATAAAAGCTATTTTATGTCCTAACCAAAAAACTTCATTTACTTTTGCTAATAAAAAAGTAGGTATAAAAGTCGAGCTCACCAAACAACTTTTTATAGCAAAATAGCAGCTATGAAGAAATTAGTTTCTTGGAAGCTACTTTTAGGAAACCACCTTTGGCTTTTAATATGGCCGACCAAACAAACCCTTAGCCATTCACTACTACTGTTGTCTGTTTCTTATGTGAAGGTTGATTTATACCCTATGCGTGAATTGAATTTCTCAAAATTGTAGTTGGTAGCTGGTACATTTCTCTTGTACTGCTACATTTTGGAGGGCAGTTTTGTTTGCTTGAATCTTTCTTGTATTTTTTCTTTCTTCTATAAAATTTTACTGTTACATATATAAAAAAAAAAAGAAATTCTCAGCATTGTTCTATTTGATATACGTTCAAGTCAACAGCCTTTGCAAGAAAGGCATGTTGTCACCTTTTGTTCTGTTTCTTCAACCATTGTTCTTTGACTTGGATGACATTTCTTTGAGTTAGATGTCAACTTATGTTCTTGCATGAGTTCTTATACTACTTTCTCATTGCTAGGATTGACATCCAAACCAACAAAAGGCGTTTCTTCTCTCTGTTCCGTGTAAGAAACCTGTGGACCTACTTTTTGTTTCTTTCATTGTTGTGATTATATTTTAAAAATCACAATATTTTTTTTTTATCATTTAAGGTCGTTTGGGTGGAACCTAAATAGTAAGCAGCTTCAATATGCTTTTGGATGCATGGTCATCAACTTACTGCCATGAAATTTTGAGTGGCATTGAAACCAGGACTGGCAAAGGTGGGATACTGTTTCGCTGATCCCTCCATAAGCCATAAGTTGATTGTCAATGATAGTTATTTGAGATATAAAGTAGAGCAGTAACCCACCAAATGTGGTTTCAGATTTCTACACCACTCCAACACATGTTTGGACTATTTTTTCTGAATACAAATTGCTTGTAATTTGGGTTACATCCAACTGCACCTGAAGTCTTCTGGTAGATTTTCTGATAAGCGACTACCTGTGTTGCACCAGTATCTTCTTGAGGAGGTTGCGTTGGTACCCACACGCTTAAATAAAATCCCAGTGCAGGTTAGGCATACTTTTCCTGTAGTACTTGTTTCCCTTGGTTTTTTTTGCTCTCTTGTTCTCTAATCTTGATCTAATTAATCACCAATGTTTTTGCAACACAGCCTATCCTAGGAGACAATAAAGTTCTTCTGAAATTTAATTTAACTTAAACAACTGGCATAACCTTACTTCAATGTGTTTCCACTTTTCAGGCTCAGCGTGAACTATGCCTTCTGCTTTCTAGGTTCATATTCTTTTATGACTTAGGTGTGGCTTTATTGATTCTACTACATGCTTTCTGTTTAATGAAAATGTTTACATTTGTAATGTCACATTGCATAATCCTTGTATGCAGTTGACAAGCTTGAGAGCTTCTTAAAACAGTTTCCCATTTTTCCTAATGCTTTCTTGGTTGGTGGTCCAAAAGATATTTTTGTCATTGAGCTTACAGATCAGGTATTCATTTCCTCAATGCCAGTTTGGATTTGCAATTTTTGAGGATATTGGGCAGATAATGTTTGAATGCATTGGACAGATGTCAAGCACATAATACTTTGTGGAGGAGAGTCCCTCTGAATGGGATTGTAGAAATGGCTTCAATATATTGTTTTGGGCGATTTCTTCCCTATAACACGATAATTGCTAAGCTGCCAGTATGGTGTACAGTATCCACACATTCAAACATTGTTCACAATTGAATTGGATTTTAAACCCAAAACTGAAAGAAAGGGTACAATAATGAGTGGGTTTTCTTGTTTTTGAGCAGTAAATGATAGGATTTTATATTCATTTCCATATGCTATGCTATCTTTCAGCTACAAAAGTTGAAGGTGGAGCCAGTATTGCTAAATTATCTGTCTCAAATGAGATGCCTCCAAGGTAATTTTTTTAAAATATTATTCATGTCAACAGAATTAAGATGTTAAGACTGGTTCTGTGGATATTTTGGATTCCCCACTTATTGTTCATGTATTTTGTCTAATTGTTATAGGATTGGAGCTGAGAATGGCCACAAGTACACGGTTGAAATCATGCCTTTATAGCTTCACATCTCCAGGTGGTCCTATGTATCCAACTAGAGCTGTTCGTCATGCAGCCTGGGATGCTTTGGATTTGCTTTTCCCAGTAAGTTAATTTTTTTTTTTATCAACCTTGCCTCTCAAAGACTATAACTCAAATTGAATAACAGAGTATATTGGAATAGCGTGTTAAGCACGAGGAAAAATGAGAGGCCATAATGCCTATGAGTGGCCTCACATGTATTAATGCTGAGCAGATAGAAAGTCCCTATACATGGTCATATAGGTCACACTGCCAGCAAGAAGCTCTCAAATGCCATATGAGCCCCCCTGTTCTCTTCCCATGGAGAATTTTTAGCATTTTAATCCATATGCTTTGCAAAATGAGAACTCACTTTTTAGTTGACCACCTTGTTCCTTGATATCCATGGTGGCTGGTATTTCCCTTCTTCTTTGTTTCATGAGCAAGGCATGTCGTGTGTCACGTTGCAATTGCCTCTCCTCTGTCTTCTGTATAAAGTTTTGTTTATCATGATGAATATTTACATGCAATTGAAGCAAGTACAGCCTATTGCCTCACATTTGCACAGAGTTCAGTAGCCACAACATAACAACCATTTATTTATATTCTTTATCTGTTTTATCTAGGTAAGGTAGAAAACCGTTATTAAATCACCCATTTGGTTGACCTTTGCTAAACATCTGCACATCTATTGACCTCTTAAGGAGTTTCCTTAAATTTAGTGGTGTTGTATCTGCCGCCACCATCAGTCTTTAGCTTTCATAATTATTTTTTTATTTTTTTATTTTTGGGATTTCTTTTCTGTGTTGTTCTAACATCACATCCACAAAATACCTGAATGCTTCTGTATCCTCTAATTCATCCTTACTGGATGGGATTCAACTCAAAGAGTAATCTAGTGCCTGATTGTGCATGGCTGCTGGCATCTGCTGTATGGTTGCATACTGTAGATAGGTCCCAGTGAGAGCTGAACAAGGAAGAAAAAGAATCCTAGAACTTGATGGTTGATTACCATGGTAAAAGGAAGAGGAAAGAGAGTTTGGAAGAATAGCTTCGTAGTTTTGGTGGTTCACAAGATTTTATCTAAGTTGCATGGGTGTAGGCAGTGGCGGAGCCACCTAGTGCTGAGAGGGGGCATATACCTGCTCTCAACTATTTCCTCTCCTTTAATATAGGTGTAGAATATGTATGAATGTAAAGGGGCATTTCTGGTCTTATCCATTTGCCCCCTCTCAACTTATTATTATGTTTTTTCATTTTTGCCCCTCATCAATATATATATATTTCTTTTGATAAATGATGAAATTTTAGACTGCTAAGGGCTGTTTTGTAAGAAGATGATAACTCATCAAACCACTTTTTTCACTGTTCGGCTAAACGTCCCAAATACATTTTTTTTTACCTACTTTCTCATCTCTTTCTACAAGAAAAATCCAAGTAATTTTGTTCCTCTCTTACTATAGTACTCTTCTTTTCATATTCCTTGATTCTTTTCTTTTTTAGCCTAATCCAAAGCCTCTCAAGTTTGACACTCATAATTTGCACATTTGGATTATTTGTCTGTCTAAATTATCGTCAGATTTTATATTTTTAAAACCTTAATTTAATCTGTATTAAATTAAATTCACTTTAATTCTTAAATAAGAAATTTAGAATGGCTTTGACTAAAGGTGCTTAATGGTTCTTTAAACTAATTATATAAGCAAAGGTTTCATCATCCTTAGCATTTTTGTCTAAATGTTGAAGGATTTGAGCTCTAAACAATGGGCCTAAGATCAAGACTTTTTCTCATTAAGATCATCCCCATAATATGGGGTTCAAGAAAATAAATTAATTTAATTCTTTTGTAACTATAAGCAAGTGCTTCCAAGTAAATATGCTAAAATCATGTGATTTCTAATTCTTCTCTAATCTTCTGGATCCATTACTGAATGTTGTTAGATGTGGAGAGCAAAACAAGTTTATCATTTTTTTATCATCTTTGAGAAACAACCTAATAAATATTTATTAGTTAAATTGGATTGAACACATGATATGAAAATTTTGATATTATGTTAAGATGTTTTCTACATTTTTTTTTTGAATTTTTTAATATGAGATTTTTTTTTTGCCCCCCATCCCCGCTGCAAAGAGAAAATCATGGCCCCACCACTGGGTGTAGGTACATGTTTTGGAATCTCAAAATATGAAGGCATTATTTTTTTAATGAATGTAAATAAATGTTCGTTTTAAAAAAAAATGCAAATACAGTATCAGTAATAAGTAATTTACTAACGTTGCTCTATGCTATCTGTTAATAATGAGATCAATTTGTCACTTCATTCCAAGTGAAAAGAAGGCTCATTAATATTTTAGCATTTGCATAACAAAGTTTGACTTCGTACTGGAACCCATCAAGACTTTTTTCTGATATGTGTTTGACACGGATGTGTGGTTAAATTTAGTGAATATGTGCAACAAATAATTTTATTGATTGACTAATGCAAAAATATTGTACACAATAGCAGTGTATCCTTGATAAACAGTATTTAAAATACTAGTAGTAAAAGAAGAAAAACTGGTATGCTCTTTACATTTTATGCCCTTTTCAGTTTCCCACCTTCAAGTGCACCTTGGATTTTCCTGAGGAAGTTGACAGAGAGGCAAGAGAAATACTAAGGTTGGTCAGGGCGTCCTCTAACATGAT
Source organism: Sextonia rubra (assembly GCA_037013555.1). Lineage (NCBI taxonomy): Eukaryota > Viridiplantae > Streptophyta > Magnoliopsida > Laurales > Lauraceae > Sextonia > Sextonia rubra. Next base: position 134,666,241 of record JASUAD010000001.1, read on the forward strand.
GCAGGCCAGATCTATGATTAACCAGGCCATCATAATGGGCCCCGATTGAAAGTCTACACCCGCAGGCCCAAAATATAGTAGAATTGTAGTAGGATTATATTAATAGTAATTACTTGATATTTGGCAAGTCCAGTTGGATTTGATTCCAGTTGGATTTGATTTAGGATTTCTTATCTGTTTAGAATTAGGTATTTCCTTTCTTAGAGAATGTTTTAATTATAAATACAGGTTGTAATCTCTTCAAGAGATATAGATTTTGATATTGAATAAAGCTTTGGGCATTGGTTCTCAGTTGAGAGTATTATTTGTTTTTGGTGAGACACCTAGACAATTTATCCCTAAGCCTTTTGGCTTGGAGATTAGCCCGTTGGCTAATCTTCTTCCCTTGCGCTACTTCAATTGGTATCAGAGACGAAGATCCACGCTCGGACCGCCGTCTGATCGCCGATTCGAAGTACCTGTCTCCTTTTTCTGTTCGTTTGGTATCCACCAGTCATCGTTCGTCATCATCCACCATCATCAGTCTTCATCTTTCATGCAAACGGCCAACACCTGCACCACACCAACCCCTCTCCCCACCAGAAACCCAAACCCTCCTCTGTCGTAGAAACCACACCCTTTCGACATAACCTCTGTCCCACCGAAAACCAACCCACCTCCTTACCGGAATCCAATCACAAAACAAAATACAACCCATTCCGGCTTCTGTTGCACCCTTTTCTCCAACATCCGAACCCACACCCGACCCCCAGACCTCCTACAAAACATCCCCACCCACGGAAATCCCCAAACACCTGCACCGCACCAACCCCTCTCCCCACCAGAAACCCAAACCCTCCTCTGTCGTAGAAACCACACCCTTTCGACATAACCTCTGTCCCACCGAAAACCAACCCACCTCCTTATCGGAATCCAATCACAAAACAAAATACAACCCATTCCGGCTTCTGTTGCACCCTTTTCTCCAACATCCGAACCCACACCCGACCCCCAGACCTCCTACAAAACATCCCCACCCACGGAAATCCCCAAATCCCCTCCGATCCTCGTTGCTCAGCACCATCCCCATCCACGACAGAACCAGAGCCACCGATCTCCTCACCCGAGCCCATTCCCTTCCCGGCACCCTACTCCCCACACCCCTCCATCGGAACCCGCACCCGAACCCCTCCCCTACCCGGATCCCCAACCCAGCCGGTGACCTTCCTTTTCTCTCCCTCGCCGGCAGAGCCCAACCCAGACCGCGACCGTCTTCTCTCTCCCTCGCCGATTCGAGATACTGTACGTGGTACAGTCTTCGTTCATCCTCTGTCAGTACCCATCCCAGATTCAACAAAAAAAAAAAAAAAAAAAAAAAAAAAAAAAAAAAAAAAACACACACAGAAAGAGCATCCGACGAAACCCGACAGAGACGAAGCGGACCCCTCTCCCTCTCCATCGCCGGCTGCCTTCGCCTCACACAGAGGACGCGACAGAAACAGCGACCCACCGTCAGCAGCAGCGGCGGCCTCCAGATCTCTGTGACCGGTGACTTCCACCGCCGCTAGGGTCTCTGTGCTTCGTGCGCCAGATCCAGAAATCCGCCATCGCCCCGCAGTCGAAATCCGCCATCGCCCCGCGGTAGTTCCTCTCTCCGCGGTCGTTTTCTCTCTCCCTCGCCGGCAGTATCTTCTTGCTTCTCTTCCGTTTCGTTCTGCATCAGGCTTATCTGCTTCAGACAGATAGAAACAAATCGAGGTTCTCCTTTATATTTCCTGTCGTTACTGTAGCAAGAAGAAGACAGACAGAAACAAATCGCTCGTTACTGTAGCAGAGGACCGAGAAAAATAAATTGCAGTTGGGCCATACCTGTTGGGCCAACCTGCTGACCCGACACTCGGCCCAGTTCAACCACTTTGCTTCAGTCCGGGTTTGATCTGATCCAGACCTGACCCGCCTACCTGATTCAGCCCAGGCCCACTCCAAAAAAAAAAATCCATTCTTTTTGGATTGATTGGTCTCAGCCATTGCTTCTCAAAAAATGATATTTTGGTCTGATTCACGTTCCATCTTCACTTGCGTATTTTTGTCTACAAGATCACGCCATCAGGTCAGTCAATTTTGAGCATTCAGAAGATTTTTGAATTTCTTATAGTAAAGTCAATATGCAAATCTTTGGACCATTTGATGAAATTCAAAGCATGTTATATGAGTATAAATATGGAGATTGGTACTTTGCAAATAAGGTCTACTTTGAGCAATTCCTCAATCTCAGACAGGCAAATTCGACAGTTTATGAATATTTAAATCAATTTTCGAGATTGCACCAAGTTTGTGGCTTGGAACAGAATAGGCTGCATGATTTAACTCGCTTTATCAGAGGTTTGAAGCCAGAGATTCTTGAGAAGATGAAACCATGTCACAGTGTTCATGAAGCATACAAAGAAGCAATTCATATTGAGCACATGCTTCAATGGTCTCGCCTGCAATAAGTCAAGCCTAAGCAAGAACATTCTCCACAACGAATGAAAGATCATCTGATGGGAACAAAATTTGAAGGTAAAGATACTCACACCCTTGTCATTCGCAGACTTCTCACCACCAATGAACAGGAAGACAAAGAGTGGAAACAGACTATGATATTCCGGACGCGAGTAAGGTGTGAAGATCGATTAACTAATCTAGTTATTGATCATGACAGTACTATCAATTTTGTGGCACAATATGTTATTGACAAACTCAATTGGCCTACAGAGACTCTTCCAATGCCTTACGAAGTTACATGGTCTAATGCTTCTGTCATTACTGTCACTCACAGATGTTTAGTATCTTTCAAGATTGGTGTATATGAAGATAAAATTTGGTGTGATGTAATTCCCATGAATATCACTCATATTCTTTTGGGACAACCATGGCTTCTTAATCGGGAAGTGCAATATGACAAAGAGAAGAATATTTATTCTTTCTATTGGAAAGGACAATATGTTGACCTTGTTCCATTACAACCAGCAACAGCTTCATCTACCTCATCACCATCAATTGAAGAGTCACAAGATGAACACAGGGAAGAAACAAATTCCAATGAGGATGTTGAAAAGCCCATTCATGGAAAGGAAGATCTTAATGTAACTTCAAATGAGAAGCAAGAGATAAAGCAAGATGATGTACAAGCAGACAGTAATCATCCAATGGATCTGATTGCCACATCGGGTGACAAATCAATTACCCCAGTGGTTTCGCAAGCAGATATGTCCACATTAATTGACGTGCACCATATTGATTTCATCTTCAGAGATCAACTAATGTCAATCAACAATTATGCTATCTTATTACAGAGTCTACTATTAAAGCATATAATGGTCAGATCACACTGTCGATGCAACCATCAACAGACACATCGCCTCCAACCTACTTCTGAGTGGAATAGAAGATTCGATCCAGCTTTCAAGGCATATTATCAACCCGATGCTCAATCTGTAACACGGAAGTTTGTTCGAATGATTTTCGACCCAGGTGGATATTTACAGAACTCGAGGACGAGTTCTCCTCCAAGCGGGGGAGAACTGATGCAGGCCAGATCTATGATTGACCAGGCCATCATAATGGGCCCGATTGAAAGTCTACACCCGCAGGCCCAAAATATAGTAGAATTGTAGTAGGATTATATTAATAGTAATTACTTGATATTTGGCAAGTCCAGTTGGATTTGATTCCAGTTGGATTTGATTTAGGATTTCTTATCTGTTTAGAATTAGGTATTTCCTTTCTTAGAGAATATTTTAATTATAAATACAGGTTGTAATCTCTTCAAGAGATATAGATTTTGATATTGAATAAAGCTTTGGGCATTGGTTCTCAGTTGAGAGTATTATTTGTCTTTGGTGAGACACCTAGACTAGGAAGCACAGGTACCGGTACGGGTACCGGTGCGGGTACGGTACGGGTACGCCGGTACGACAAAATCCTTAAAAAATAGGGTACGGGTACGGCTGGGGTACGTCTATTAAAAATTATATTTTTTAAAATATTAATAATACAATAAGCTAATAATTAAAATTTTAAAATAAATTAAAACTCTTACATGCAACAAGCCAACAATTACTTAATATCATTACAAAGTCAACATACAAACTATCGAGTTTAATGTCTGTCATTACAACAAAAGTCAAGAGCCATGTAAACACCAAGATTACAACAAAAACAATAAAACAAAGCAGTGAAAACAAAGTCATCCATCAACTTGAGCTGCATCGCCTTCATCATCAACTAATCTAGCTTCCATGTCAGGCTCATCAAGTGAAAGATCTGCAACTTCAAGTAAACCAGCACCCTCTAATGAATCAAATGTATCTCCACTAATGTCCCAGAGCTTGTTCTCTCCTTCCATGTATTGTCGACTCCTCCTTGATAGGAGATGAATATTGTTATGCACAAAGACCAAGTCTTCACAACGGTCTGGTGTCATTTTGTTCCTTCTAATGGAGTGAATGAAAGAGTAGGTGCTCCAATTCCTTTCACAACATGATGAGGAACATGGCTGACTAAGTAATTTCAATGCTAAAGATTGGAGAGTTGGTGCAGAAGACCCATGTGCATACCACCAAATAATTGGTTCCATTACTCCTCTATTAAATTTTGAATCAAATTCCCCAAAACTTTCCAAACAACCTGAAAACTTGGCATATTCTGTTGTAACAATCCTTCTATCCTCCAGCTCTGGAAAGTATTTCTTGAGGCACATTGTTCTCATATTTGAGATCTCTTCATCCTTGTGAGGAGGAACACGATTGGGATTTTCATCAAGCCACGTTGCACTATAATACCTAAATTATAGAAAGATGAAAGTATAAGTAATTTATGAATTTTATATCATATTCAAAGAAATAAGTAAATAACGAAATACAAAAAGTATTGGGTTGTATGTACCTAGGATTCAATGAATGTGCAAGGCAATGAAGTGGTGTGCTACTTTTGGTCCACCTTTCAACAAGTATTTGGTGCACTTCAGAATAAAAATTGGACTCCTCATTTTCCAGCTTCCCTTCATGCCTATAAATGGCTGCCTTCACCTTTTCAATCATTGTATCCCACATCTCATAAACCAAGTGCAAACATGGCCTATTAGTATCACAAACTCTAATCATCTCATAGATAGGCAATGTGAAAGATAATATGTAAGCTATCTTATCCCAAAAGATGTCACTCAACACATTTTCCTTCACAAATGTTGCCTTACCAACATCATCATCCTTATAACGATTCCATTTGTCACTAATAACCATTGTCTGAAGGCCACGCTTGAGAAGATTGAACCTTTTTAGCATAACAACAGCAGATGCAAAGCGCGTCTCTGCTACAGTAAGCAACTTCATAGGCACAAAGTCATTAAAAATTGACAATCTCATAGAATGGTTCACAATAAAATTTTTCATGAACTTCACATCATCAACAACATGAGTAATCCAATGGCATTCATCATAAGCATAGGCAGCAACTCCAGTTTGCTTTGCAGAACATATATTCTTAAGAGCAAGATTAAGGGTGTGAACTACACATGGTGTCCAAAAAATATGCGAGTATTTACCCTCAATGATTGATCCAGCTGAACTACAAACAGGAGCATTATCAGTGATTACTTGAACCACATTTTGAGGTCCAACATTATCAATTACTTGACACATTAACTGAGCAATGTAGTGCTTGTCCTTGAACTCACCCTCACAATTAACCGCTTTCAAGAATATAGCTCCATCCTCCGAAGCTCCCATAAAATTGATAAGAGGCCTTCTTTGGGCATCAGTCCATCCATCAGAAACAATACTTACCCCCTTCTCCTTCCATGATTGTTTCAAAGACTCCAACAATCTTTCAACATTTGCCCTTTCTCTTTTTAAGTAGTGAAGTCCTCAACAAATTATAACCGGGGGGTACATACCCACTAATTTGATTTTCTGCAGCAAACTGAAAAGCTTCTACAAAATACGGATTCCGAGCCAAATGAAAAGGCAATCCACCGGAGTAGAACATACGAGCAATCAAAGAATGCAAATGTTCCCTAGCACCTTGATTGAATGCCTTCTCTAAGGCAGTACTTCCAATGGCCTTTCTTTTTTTTGGCTCATACCCTTCCAATCTAAACCCTCCACTTCCACTTCCAACATCCATTGTATTTGCCATCCTACTACTAATAGGATAAGAGGAAGGTGGTAAAGGAACATTTTTTGGTTTAGCCATCTTCTTTCGGTTTTCAGCTTCTTCACTTTCCCTTTTCATTTGAAGAAGAACATCACCCTTCACATTAATACAACATCTAATTCCCTGTCCTTTTATTTGTAACAAATGTGCTTTGACCCTATAGTATGACCCTTGAAAATCACCATTACAATAATTGCATTGCCATTTTGCATTCGCACTTCCACCTCCCCTTCTTTCTAATATGGTTACGTAATTCCAAAGAGGATCCACAATTTCATCAGTGCCAGTTGCACTTGCACTTGCACCAGTGGAACCCATACTACTTGATGAACTCATTTTTATCCTACAACAATCAATAAATAATCAAACAACCAAACAATTAAAAATCTACCAATATACTTAAAAAATGGAAAGGACACTCAGCAAAGAAGAGATGGAAGAAGCACCAAGGAAGCACCAAGCAGCAGAACAATTACAGCAGAAACAACACTCAGCAAAGAAGAGATGCAGCAGAGAAAAATTACAGCAGCAGAGAAAAATTACACTAGCAGAAAAAAAATCACAGAACAGAGCAGAGCAGAACAAAGCAGGGTAAAAAAAAAAAAAAAAGAAGGGAAGAGGACCTTCAGCGGCGTGCAGTGGAAGGGATGCAGAAGAGATGCAGCAGAGAAATATTACAGCAGCAGAGAAAAATACAGCAGAAACAACACTCAGCAAAGAAGAGATGCAGCAGAGAAAAATTACAGCAGCAGAGAAAAATTACAGCAGCAGAGAAAAATACAGCAGAAACAACACTCAGCAAAGAAGAGATGCAGCAGAGAAAAATTACAGCAGCAGAGAAAAATTACACTAGCAGAAAAAAAATCGCAGAAAAGAGCAGAGCAGAACAAAGCAGGGTATAAAAAAAAAAAAAAAAAAAAAAGAAGGGAAGAGGACCTTCAGCGGCGTGCAGTGGAAGGGCTGACGTGCAGCGGCTAGTGCGGCGGAAGGGCTGCTGTGCAGCGGCAGTGGCTGTTTCCCGGCAGTGGCAGTTGCTCTTCCTCTTCTTCTTCTTCTCCTTCTTCTCCTTCCCTTTCTCCTTTCTTCTCCTTCCGGCTATCGCTCGTTTCCCGGCGGAAGGGCTGCTGTGCAGCGGCAGTGGCTGTTTCCCGGCAGTGGCAGTCGCTCTTCCTCTTCTTCTTCTTCTCCTTCTTCTCCTTCCCTTTCTCCTTTCTTCTCCTTCCGGCTATCGCTCGTTTCCCGGCGGAAGGGCTGCTGTGCAGCGGCAGTGGCTGTTCTTCTTCTTCTTCTTCTCCAATCGGCTCGTTTCCCGTCAGACGAAGCAGACGAGGTTGCAGCGGTTGGGCTTCTTCTTCTTCTTCTTCTTCTTCTTCTCCTTCCCTCTCTCCTTTCTTCTCCAATCAGCGATCGATCGTCTCCTTGGATGCGATTTGGGCATTAGGGCATCAGTGAGCAATCGCTCGTTTTATATAAAAGATATTTTACACTTTGCCCCCTCCATTTTTGTTTTCTTTTAAAAAACATATTAAACATTAAAAAAAGGCATTTATCTTACCGGTACGTACCCGATACGTACCCGATACGTACCGGGTACGTACCCATAAAGTCAAGACGTACCGGGTACGTATTGACCGTACCCGGTACGTCTTTTGGCGTACCCGTACCCGTACCCGTACCGGGTACGTACCCGGTACGTGTACGCCTGTATTTCTGGAGTACCCGTGCTTCCTAGCACCTAGACAATTTATCCCTAAGCCTTTTGGCTTGGAGATTAGCCCGTTGGCTAATCTTCTTCCCTTGCGCTACTTCATAACAGGTGGATGGTATTATGATGTTCGTATGAAAATGGCTAGCCCACTTCATATGAAAATGGGTTCAGGTCCCCTTTCCCTCCCTTGGATCTACTACATGTATAGGAACCTCACCTATGTTCAGGGGAGAGAAAAAGATCCCCCTTAATGCTTCTTTTTTTCTTTTTCTTCCATGCATGGTGTGTAGACTCTTTTTAGTGTGGAAATTTGAATATGTGGGATTTGGAATCTTGCATACACGTTGTATGGACTCTTTTTAGTGTGGATTTTTTTTTTTTTTTTTTGCAGACAGCCAGGGACAAGTGTGTTTTTAAATTTTACATGCTTTTGTAGCCGTACTTCATTTTTGGTTTGAAATTTATATTTTCTTTTAACACTCCCAGCCTCTCACGAGGTAAAAGAGCACTTTTGCATTTGTGTTCATGCACTTAGCAAATTATGGCTGCCCATGTAGTGAGATATATATATATAGATAATTATCCATATATATATGTGTGTGTGCGCGCGCGCGCGTGTGTGCGTGTGTGTGTGATTCATAGGTGCACTCCTCTTAAATTTCACACGTCCCCTAGGGTTTGCACTCATTCCAATGGATTGAATTGTTGGATCGACTGTACACACATTTAAATAGATTGTACACTGTTAAGCTTGTGGGTGCCGGATGGAGACAATAGGGGGCCTTTTTTTTTTTTTTTTGTTTTTCAAAAGATGAAGGGTCCAAGGAGAACTTTCAATCCCCCCCAGGTCCCAATCCAAGGTGGGGCCTCATGTTGACCCCACACCCACAAACGCACGTGCGCACACACACACACGTATATTGGTCGTGTGTGTGTGTGATTTTATTTCTCATAACAGCAATCCACACCTTAAGCGTTACTGATTCTGTTGTGCAGGTTGGACGGTATCCCCGCCATTTGATAAGCCTGTTTTTCCGGCTGCTGTATCCATGGTACTGGCCATCCTCCTGTTGGAATTTCATCATCTCTTGCTTTTGGACACTTCTCTTCTCTATACTGAGGTTTATCTTTTCTACCTGGGAGAGCTTGAGGAGACCAAAGAACCCCTGAATACTCACGTCCCTTCCTATTTTTAAGCTAGAGCTGGAGCATCATTTAAAGGGCCAACCATTTGTTTCCTTGGCATTTGAGAGTGTGGCATTGCAATGGGTTGCAGTTAGGGTTCCAGTGACCTCCTTTTTTGTAGGTCATATATATATATATATATATATATATATATTTGCAAACCTTTTCTTCCCAAATCTGTGTGTGCGCCCAAGAAATGTATTGGTCAGGTGATCGGGACCATGTACATTGTATATATATTCCAGTGACATCAATTATTTGCTCTCTTTCTTTTTTTCTTTTCCTTTGTATAATTTTTTACAGGTCATTTGAAGGACCCCTTGGATTGAAATGAAATCAAGGGTCCACTGCCGATGAACTGTGTGCAGGGCCTATTTACCAATTGACTCTTTGGTTGGGTGGTGGTAATTTCATCGTACGTTTAAGGCATCCCACGGTGATGACATTCTGATTCTCACATTATCCGGCCCTGTTTGTTACTTGTCATTTTTGAACTACAACAATTGCTAAAAGGTAGGACTCACTTTAAAAAAAAAAAAATTTTACCACACACTGATTGTCGATTAGAACTTAAAAATTGAAGCTTTTATTTTAGGTCTTAAAATGATTTAACTCTTACTAATTATATTGGAGTTTTTAAAAAACAGCTTTGGTCTTTTCAGGTGCTCTAAGGGTGTGTTTGTGTGGATGAAAATTGTTCCGACTTTTCATGCAGTCCATTTGTCATCTCTTGTCTGAAGAGGGTAAAAAAAAGAACTCAATTGTCATGCATAGAGACAACTTCAAATGTCCAAGAAGGAGAATGTTCTCCAATGTGCAGAATTCATAACTTATGTGCAGAATTCATAACTTACATGTAGTGTAGCTTATGGGATCTACTTAGATGCAAGTTTATAGATTGTATTACAAACGGAAAGGGCTCTTTATGGATAAGGGAGATCTGAAAAGTAAGCCATATCATATTATCTTAAATTCTTATCCTTGATTTGATGGCCTCAATTGCATCTTAACCTTAGGTTTTCTTGAGATTCAAATTGGGCCACATTGATGAAAGGTTGGTCCAAGTGGGCCCCATGGTACTATACTATGAAAGTGCCTGGAATGCAGGTTCCTCTCTCCCATGGGAATGAAACAAAAATCTGCACGGCACGGAATGAAACAAAAGTTCTTTCTTCATGGATAAGGAAGATCTGAACAAGAAGCCATACCATATTATCTTAAATTCTTATCCTTGATTTGATGGCATTAATTGCATCTTAACCATAGGTTTTCTTGAGATTCAAATCGGGCCACATTGATGAAAGGTTGGTCCAAGTCGGCCCCATAATACTACACTATGAAAGTGCCTGGAATGCAGGCTCCTCTCCCATGGGAATGAAACAAAAGTCTGCAGGGCACGGAATGAAAAAAAAGTCGTTGGGCATCGTCTACAATTAAGCACTTCTCACGGGCATTTCACCTCTCTTCTCCCCAATTTGTACGGCAGCCTGCAGTCCAACAAGGACTATGAGACTTCTATTTATAGCTTTGCAACTTGAGCAGCCTGCACTCTCCAGTCTGGAGATGGAAGATATTTCTAATATCTGGCAGGCAAATCAATTGTGGCTAGGATAAGGTACCTAGGTCATTAAAAGAAAAAAAAAGGTAGCCTGCTTGGCATGGAGTGTGTCAATAGGTGTTTATCAAGTTCCTTTGATTTGTGCATTTGCCAACGGAATTCAAGTGCTTTTCTTGTGTTGCACTCAAAATAATTCCCTCCCCTTGACCCCAACCAATGGGTCAGTCACCCCAGAGATAGAGGAGAGAGTGGTCGCCCTCCCCACCATAGGGAATAGGGGTCAAGCTCATCTTGAAGAATGAAATCCCAAGTACTAGGCAGCAACCAATGGTGAAGGATTGTCAGATCATCGAATCCTAGTATTGAGACATGATACTGGTAAAAGGGCAACAAGGTACCTCTAGTAATATTCTACGCTTGCTGCCTCCGGAGGATATGCAAAGGCCATCTCGTGAGCTGTAGCCGGATGACCCTCAAGCCCACCACCACCGCGGTCCACTTCCTAGAAATAATTAGTAATTTCTAAGCACGAAAGTGGCAGAGCTGTTAAATGTATTATCAAAACTTTGATATCTGATTCCTTCCCTTGTCTAACTAGAAAAAAAAAAAAAAGTGCACATTAGACAGTAGCGTAAACCCCAATACAGGCCAGACAAAACAGGGAGACAGACGTAAATAGAGCTCAGATTACAAATTTAGGAAATCATTTCCCACAATAACAAGCATGAAAAAAAATGAGATGATCCTTCCCCACCCCTGCCCAAAAAAACGAAAAGAAAAAAAACGAAAATCTATGAGCTTTGTTCTTTGTAGTATTTGCAGTGCATTTCATTATGACCAAACTAGAGGCACACCGACTCCAAGTCCATTACAATATCCATTCAGTGAGAAAAAGGAAAAGAAAACCTACCTACTTTTGACTTGTAAAATTTCCACACTCCAATGAATGAATATTGCAACATCATTCCTTGATTCTCAGATGCATCCTAGTCCCACACCGACTCTAAGTCCATTACATTATCCAGTAAGTGAGAAAAACGAAAAGAAAACCTACCTACATTTGACTTGTAACATTTCCACACTCCAATGAATGAATATTGCCACATCATTCCTTGATTCACAGATGCATCCTAGTCACCGGTTTGAATGACCAGAGCATGAGTTTCTGTTCCATTCTCCATGTAGAAACTAGAGGAGACTGTCCACACAAATGGGTGGACGTAATACTCAGGGTTTCCTCACCCCAGTTAGTGTTGCAAGCAGAGGCAATGATAATCATAAAAAAATGATAACCCAATCCCCCTAAAACATGAGCTTCTGTTTTGTCCTCTATGTGAAGGGAAAAGAAACCATCTACACAAATGGATGACCCCAATTAATGCTGCAGGCAGAGGGAACACAATGATCATAATATAGAACAATTAAATAAAGAAAGCCCAAGTCCCATAAACCAGTGACGGTTCTCTATCGCATTTCACTTCTCCAAAGCAAGCATCTTTAAGTCGGCAAAAAAGGACCTTTTTTTGGAGTATCTCATTTCCCCATGCAAAGAAAGACAATGCATGATCTAAAGAGTCGAGGCAGAAAAGTGATTACTTCAGTTGATTTGCATTGCCTCTGAATGATACTTGTCCAAATCTGCATCAAGATCTTCTGCAGATAACCGTTCACCACGGCCATGGCCCCTCCCGCATCGTCGGCCCCTTCCTCCCCATCCAAGGCCACCTCTTCTACCACCACCTCTGCCATGAGGTTGTCCCAAAAATGTTCCCCTTCGAGGCCCACTGTTGCACAACAAACCAGATGCTTAAAAATACAAGCTCACAAAGCATAGTTTCCATTTAAGAAAATAAAGTTTCCATCCAAAGCAGAAGAAGCATGTAATAAATGGAATATATAGCTTATCATTTAGAAATAAGAATATATGACAATCAGGGCATGAAGTATCCACATGTACTTATTATTATTATTTCATGTGATGGCCATGGATCCTAGCCATCCAGTATGGGTAATTTTTTCAAACAGAGTCCACACACATCAACTATTTTGAAATATCAGGTATCTAACATACTCAAGGCCAAAGGATACAAGATATATCCTCTTGTTGTAGATCATATGATTCCTCATCAAATGATTTAATGGTTTTTCATTCAAGTTAAAATTTACAAACTATTCAAATGCTCATTACCATGATCCATATGGAGGGATACTACTTGATGGGCGATCAAAGACAAGGGTAATACTTCTATCTGCATCCTTACCATGCAAAAAAGGTAGCAACAACCATCAGAAAGAATCTAATATGATCAATATGCCCATCTGAGCCCCTGTGCATGGTGTCTCTAATCTCTTCAATGATTTATGATTATACATTTATACTCTGTGCCCCATGATATATTGCTTACTTGAATTCAAAATTGCATAATATTGATGAAATTTTGACGGAATTATTTGATCGAATCATTTTAATGGTTTCTAACTTAACACAGTTAACTAGCATGACTATGTTGACAAATAAATAAATATCGCTATTTTATCATCATACAGCGATATAGGACTTGTAGGACAATTAAGGGTCCAGCATGCCCACCTTTACTAATGAAAAATGAAAACATTAAATTCTAATATTTTTTTCGATGTCCGAATTTCTTGGATTTTTTTTTTGAATTTTTGGACTTCATTGTCAAATTTAGACCAATAACAGATACATACTGCTGCAACTGATAAGGATCTTTTTGACTGTCATCTGACATGCCCACAACCTACATTTTGATCATTGCCCTAGGCTTAAGTTAGTTTACTTTCCTCTTATCACTAATCATGAGAATGAGAGAGAGAGAGAGAGAGAGAGAGGCTTCTGTTGCGTACAAGAAGATGGAGTAATTTTTGGAATCTTTTACAGTAGACAGATCAAGGCAGCTCTCATCAATGTATTGCTGAGAGTCGAGAGAAATAACCACCTTTTATTAATAAGACTTTCAAGTTTTTTTTCCCTGCAATAATATGCCATTAGACTGAAGCACAAAGATCTTATCAACAAAATTCTCTCATAGCTTCTCAGCTATTTTTAACTGAAGAATCTAAATATACCTGCTGGGGTTTTGATTGACGTGTCCAAATAATCTCTTTTAAGTATGGCTTCAGTTACCGAAACAGCATTGACATAATCATTAAACAGCATTGCCCTTTGTATGAGCACAGCTTTTTACACAGAAATCCCAGTCCTACGCAAAAGTACAGATTCAGACTCAGAAATCCCAGTCCTTTGCAACTGCTGGTTCTGTATCTGCCTTTGTCATTTGATGGATAAGAAAACTAAAACCTTGAAAAGCAGCTAAAAAGTTTGCCTCGTTGGTCCCCACAAAACAACAAATCCCAAATTTTGGCAGCTGTCATAACCACAGAAATGGAATCCTAATGTATCTTCAAAAACTTTTAAACCCAAAAAATGTCCTAGACGGTTGACCTTCGAATTATGGATTTCAGTGGCATCCAACCTTGAACTAGGAATTTCAAAAAAAAGAGGCCAAACAAGTAGATACCTTCCAAGAACTCCATAAGGGTTCCCTAAGATGCCACTTGTAAAATAAGGCATAGCAGCAGTAGTTACACTATTTGTTCCCACCATCTCTATTTTCATTGGCTTCCCATCGAGTTGCACATTGTTGTATCTCTTAACAGCTGCAGCAGCAGCGGCATGTAATCAAAACACAACTTCAGCTGTTCCCTCATTAAAGAACAAAAATTGATTTTTTTTAACTTTTGAGGGAAAGCATTAGCATTACTACTAAATAGATGTACAATAAAAAGCTCCATAAACTACCAAATTATATGCTAAAATATGTCATTAAAAAAAAAGATAAGGCAGGGAAAATGCCCTCGGACTGGATGCACCAGAGTACCACCACCAGTCTGACAAACAAGCCCAACTTGGTGAGATACCTTAGATCCTCCACTTTGATCGTAGTGAATTGCATACCATTTTAGTTCACCAAACTCTGAAAAGAGTTCCTGCAAAAAAAAAAAAAAAAAACAAAAAAGATTTTGTAAGAAAGCCAAAAGACAGAATCTTGAGCGCTTACTGATTTCAGGAAATGCAAAGTGTAAGCAGTCCACGAAACGAACGACCAATGACGTAGGCTAAAGGGTAATCCATTTCATATTTAGAAAACACAGAACTAATACATGAAACACAATGCAGCAGATTACTTATAAACAATATTCTCTTAACTATCCAAAGCAAACATAGAAACAATATTCTTTTGACTTACCAAAGAAATATATCATGTATGAGATGTATTCATGCCAATGCTTGATGGTGTAAATATTCTTTATTTAGGGATGACTATAAATAATGATTTCTCATTGATAAATTTTTCCTTGGCGACGGTACTTGAACATGAGATCTCGTGACTGAGTTACGAGCATATTCCAAATTTTCTTCGGACTCTCAAGTTTTTGTTGGTACTTTGCCGAATGCCCCTCAAGCTTTTGTTGTATTAGAATTTTCACAAGCTTCCAAAATCAAGGGCAATGGCTTGCTACTACAGAGGAAGCCTCAATAAAAGTTTAATCAAGGGGCAAGAGCCCAAAGCATAGCTGAAAGATGCCCAATCTGCAAACACATTTGAAGAAAATTCATTTGTTAGGAACCACTTAGGAACTGTTTGGAGTGAGAAATTTTCAGTGAAATTCACAGATGTTCGGACTTTTTGAGTGAGGGCCTTTTAATTAGAGAGAAAACATCATACAAGTGCTGTATAAAAAAAGAGAAAGCAAAAGGGAAATCTATACTTCTGCAACTACATCCAAACTTACCTATACAAACACCCATACTAGTCCGCACTATATTATGTATATATAATGCTGAGAACAGAAACTTTACAAAAGACCACCAGGATGAGACATTTGTTTCCTGCTCAGCTGCATGATAACCTGTGACAATGAATTTATATAGCTCCTTTTCAGATAAGGCACAGGATGTGAGGAGGGCGAAACCGTCTGTAAAGTAGGTTGCCTGGATGGGGCTAAGCCTGGCGGGACCTCTGCAACTCAATTAAAGTTTCTAGAATACTAATCCAGCATCCACTGGGGGTGGGTGGAGAGCAAGATGCTGATGAAATTCTTTTGAATAGTTTACTAGTCCCCCATGCACAGATTCTGAGTTTGTTGCATTGCATGGAGTAGTGGACTGGTATTGCTTTTCTATGTTACATGGACTCGGCATTAGTATTGGATGCAGCTGCGTATCCGGTGAGGGCACGCCTCAAGAAAGTATGCCACATACTTTAGAAATGAAGTATTGGCACAAGTATCAAGTGCAGGTGCATCATGGTTTTAGGCAAGTCCGTGTATCATAGCCACTTTTGATGAATAGTGTGACCATGCCAAGATTGTTAAGTTAATGTTTTAAGATTCTTAAGTTAATGTTTTCGCTGATTAGTACTGAAGATTGTTAGGCCCTGCATGGAGAAGAGAAGTGGCAAAAAATTTGTCGAACATGCGATGATCCAAGTTTCCTACAGGACAATATGTGCCATCAAAGTGAGCTTCAGTTGGCCTAGGGGAGGAGGGAACCAGCCCAATGTAAAGGTGGGATTGGCACTTGGAACTTCTTGACACAACAGAAGTGGAGAAGAGAAGGCAAGAGTCCAGTGGTACCACTGCTGCCTTAAGTCACACTCCACTATTGTCAAGCTTTCTGAATCCTATGCAATCACCAGATGAAGAGTAGAAGGCGCTGCATGACATATTAAAAATTTTTTTTCTTACTTCCCATATAAACACCATGCAGAGAAGAGAATAAGTTGCATTATACTTGCGTCAATTTCTGCCCAAAATTTTTACTTAAGGTCACATCTGTTTAACACCAAGTATTCCACGTGCTACAGAAAACACTCCTATTTTTCCATACAGACATTATTCATGGCCCGATGCATTGCTTTTATGCGCAGAAAGAGAAAATTTTGAACTAACTTTCCTCAATTTGATAAAATTTACACAAGTTACAAATTTTCTTTTGTTACCGTAAAGTTAAAATAATAATAATAATAATAATAATAGTAATAGTAATAATAATGATGATGATGATGATAATAACAGGAACATGTTCCACTACAAAATTAAGATATACAATTGACCATTCAAGTAACAACAACTAAAAAAATGGAAAAAAACTGAATAAACAAAAAAAAAATGGAAATGACCTTAATATCGTCTTTAGAGACACCATAATCCAAATTAGAAACAACTAGGTTAGTGCCAGTCTCCATGGCAGGTGCCTGACCTCGAAACAAGCCTTTCCACCATTCCAATTGCTGCGCAAGGACCAGAGAAATTCAAGAAAAATAATGAGAATGGCATTGCATGAGGATCAAGAAAAGTATAAATCCTAACAACAGAGAGAATGAATGAAAAAAAAAAAAAGCACTAGTAAGAGTGGAATGCAAACCTTTTTTCATGGAATAGGGAGCCGGTCGAACCGGGCAGCGTCGAGCCGGGCCTGGACGCGATCCTGCTGGTCTGGCCCCTGGAGATTTATGAGATCGTCGCGCGACATGTCCAGGTCCTTCGACATCTTTCGAAGAACTGGTTTTGGGTTAACCTATGTAAAGTATTGTCAAATGAATCTTTTAAACATACATGGTGTCGTGGTGTAGTTGGTTATCGCGTCAGTCTAATACACTAAGGTCTTCGGAGCGAGTACGGGCGACGCTGAATTAAAAAAAAATGTTTTCAAATTTTTTTCATGTCGAAGGTTTTTTTTTTTTTAAAGAACCTCAAAATATATTAATGGGAGGCCAACTTTGAATCACCAAGTGAGATGTCAACTTTGAATCACTAAGTATATATTTCCTCAAGATATATTAATGAGATGCTAACTCCGAATCAACAAGCACATATTATTTAATCATGTCTAGTGTAAAATGCCATCTGATTATCATATCATCTACTTATTTAACATGTCTAGCTAATTTATAAGCAACAACAATTTCTTCTTTTTTCACATGTATACTTCAAACCTGTTAAAATGACTCAATAGGACTTTTAAATCCACTCTTACAATCTAATGTCAAAGGGTTTTTTTTTTTTTTTTTTTAATATCACTTGAATATAATATATCGTAGGTAAGTCAAGTAGGGCTTCCTATAACACTTTCTAGTTTCTATACCATCAATCCACATGCCCCGAACGACTACGATGCACCACATGACCACCACCCTTGATGCAGTATCGCACTAGAGAACCTCTTCTGTCTGAACAATAGGATTTGGGTGTGGATTTAGATACAGGCATAATAAGCCAATTTGGGTATGGATACTAGTGGGTAGTGTGGGTTCCTCAGTTGGGGTACAGGTGTACCATGGATCTGACCCGAACCCAACCCATCTTATCTCTACCGTCCGGCTTCTCTATTAGTAGACTCCTCTCTGGTAGGATCCATGTTAATCATCTGGCTTAATAAATGGTGGTTCATCTACCATTTTTTTCCTCTTCAATCTCCCCGGTCATCAAATAATATCACCCCGGGTTTTTCATTTTTTTGGCACTTTTTAAAAATATTTAAGAAAAAGGAAAAAAAAAGTGGCTCTTTAGCTTTATTCAATGATGATCGATGCTTAAAATAAGGAAATTCAGTTCTCAAAGCTTGTGCAAAGTGACACATCAATTTGCAACGAATTATGAGATAGCTCAATTTGCTTGGTTTATAGAGTTGGGAGAGCTGAAAAGCATGTATATCTTAAGGTCACGCCATGGAAACGACGGGAACACAAATTTTACACATAAAAGTGAAGAGCATCAGATGCAACACAAGAAGGATGTACCGACTATTCTGAAGAATCCAGGTATCATAGATCAAGATCCATGAAAATGGAAGGTAAGCCTTGTATACATTCAATTTCAGTGTCTGAACGCAAGGGTGGACTTAGGTACTGCCACGTGGGTGCAGTTTAACGAGGTGCACTTACAAACAACCTATTAGGGTCTGCACCCCTCAAATGAAAATTCTGGATCCACCATTGCCTAGATGGGAGAAGCATGCTTGAATTGAAGATGTTACATACAAGCATATTGAGTACAGAACAATATCTGAATAAAACCTTCTAAGGGATGCCAATCTTGTAACAGAAACTGGCACCGAAAGAGTTACAGAAGGTAAATATGAGTTTCATGTCAGGCCAACCTAATTTGCAAGATACCATCTATCAAGAACATCCGTATCTGTTGACTCTGTTCATAAAGAAAACAATCCAAGTTTCCTTCTTGAAGATCCTTCAAGTTTCAAGAATCTCAGTACTCGTTCATAAATGAATTATGAAAACTTACCTCTGCATGTTTGGGGCCGAACAGAGCTACTTGCATTTTGAGAAATAGAAAATTGAATACTATATGAAGCTTGGTTTTAGTTTTCAACTTCAGAGTTCAACACAAAATTAGAAATGGAATGGTTGCATCTCTGGAAGACGACAATTCAAAGTTGAAATTACTTTTGGAAAATCCCACACACTGGCATGTCAAATCCAAAGATTCTCTACACATTAGTTTCGCTAAACAACTGAAATATTATTCAATTTGACTATTGATCTTCTTCTTATGATTAATGGAAGAATGTAAGAGAACTTGAATAGGGAACTATCAAACACACAAATAAGAGCTTCACTGCAATTGCTAAAATTACCAAAATGTGATTTGGCCGGAACAGAGCATTGCAGTTTCCATAAAAAAAGAACTAAAATCAATCAATCCAACGCAGGGGAGGACAAACTCTTAATTGAGACATGCATGGGTTCGAAAGAAGAAATATATGAAGGATGAATTAGCTCAGTAAAAGAAAAACAATGCACGGTGAAGGAAGAAGACAAGCATTTTGCAACAACCATGGAAAAAGAGTGACATGTGAGCAGAAGGAAAGGTTAGTGTGCCCAAGTGACGAAGTCAGTCACTTGTTTGACTGTTGATGGCGGCATAAGCAGTGGTTGTCAGGAATGAGTAAGTTTGGGGATTTGACATGATTCTTCAAAATGTTCTTTTGGTCAGCCATATTCCAGATGCATGACAAAGAAAATTACATATAGTTTCTAGCATTTCAAAAGATTTTGACTATAACACTATTCTGATACACACTCAATCAAAGCCTACTCATAAAGAGATACTCTACTTCCAAAGTAACCATTAAAGATGTAGGCTCCCATTTATGGTTCAACAGTGTCATGGCTTATTATTTTAGATCAGCTTTAAGTAGTTTAAAAATCTAATATAGAAAGGCTGAAAAATAACTTGGAGATCATTAGCCTTTTTTATTGCTGTATGACATTAGTCTATTTCAGGAAGTCTCAAGTAATAGTTTAGCACACTCAATTCACCTAGTACTAATCCATGTTCTTCGACTGATAGAAAGGTGAAGCTCAACAGTTGACTCTACAAGTATCCAACAGGAATTGGAATCCTGAGAACCATGTATATTATTTCTCACACTAAAAGTTTACCAACTCACCCACCCATCCCGAGATAAAATGTATCACACATACATGGATATAAGCTGGAAATCAAAGCCCTGAGATCCATATTTATCAATATTGCCCACGAAAAAAGTGTCCAACCAACCCCAAGAATTAAATCTCTCACCACATAATGAACCAACTGAGAGGAGCGCCAATTTACAGAAAGACAATCTAGCCATGTGCAAAACCAAGTTAGAGAACTTACTATAAATATGGAAGTCCCATGTTCTTCGTCAAAGATGGGTCTTTCTACAAATATTTTCTCTCTTCTGGAACTATTTTTCTACCTTTGGTTTTTTGTATCTGTCCCGCTCATAGTCAGAAAAAGGTTAGAATAAAGGATGACTTGCACACACTTGCAAGTCCACCACACAGACCTACAAGAAAGATTAATCGCATAGACAACATTAGATCATAACTAGACCTGGCAAATGGATTGGGTTGACCGAATGTAGGTTGGGTCAACCCAAACCTGAATTTATTGTTTCTATCTCTAACCTGACTTATTTTTAAACCAGGTTGAAAACTTTCAACCCACACCCGTTGTGGGTCAACCCAACCCGACTCGCCTAACCCGAATTTAATGTGGGTTGGGTCAGGTTGATCCGACCTAACCTATTTAATTTTCATTTTGTGTATGATCTAATTCATTTTATGTGGCTCAATTTCATTTTTAAAGCTCTCATTACATCTAGATTCATTTAAAATGTTACATTCAACTTGAATTCACAATTTATTAAATTTCAAAGTTTTAAAAATGGAACCAAATAAATATTTTTTAGCCCATTTATTTAGCCCATTTATTGAGATAATCCCCTTTTAATTTTTGTTCAATTATATAATTCCATGTTTGAGTATGAGTATAAGACTCATCAACGACATTGTATTCCGTTCATATCTATATTTTAGAGGCAAATTTCTATGCCAATATAAAAATAAAAGATATCAATATTTCAATTAAAAAAACATCTTATTGCCAAATAAAAAAATAAGCTTTATATTCTAAGTAAAAATTTTGTATAACTCCTCTACATAAAATTAATAATGCCTAGTTTATAGTCTACATGAATAAGAAAGTCATATAAAAGTTGAAAAGTCATGATAAATTAGTAAAATTTAAATGAGTCAAACGGGTTAGGCGGGTCAATCCTAACCCGACTCCTTTTGAAAAGGGTTGGTAAACCTTAATCCTAACCCGACCCATATTTTAAACAGGTCGGATTGGGCAGGTGAGAAATGGGTCGAGTCGGGCCAAGTTGGCTGGTCGGGCTGGCTTTTGCTAGCTCTAACTCGTAAGTGTAAAAGGCTCAACTTCACACCATTGACTATTGCCACAATCTGAAGGCTCAGAGCAGATTTGTTTAAAAGAGCCAACACCATTTTCTTCAACTGTTGAGCAATAAAATCACAAGGGTAACATAGTCCATCCAGTACAATGAGAAGTAAAAAGAAATAATAATAATAATAATAATAATAATAATAATAATAATAATACAAAATTGAATCTTCAGCATAAAACCTTTTAAGGAAAGAGTAGCTGAAATGAGCAACGATAAAAAAAACGATGTTTGAAGTGCATGAATTCATTTAAACAGAAATCATTTGGAAAAATGGTTGCATTACTTGCACATGATATATGTGATTTTCTTATATTGCCAAAAGTAGAAACATGAATCCTCTATTTATCAACTACGGCTAATGTTATTCAGAGTGTCAAAAAGGCCCCGATTTCAATCCTTTGGTTGAAATCAGATTCACTTCCAGATGCAGTCATGGAGTCATCAAATACCAAAGCCCAGTCTTTTCTGCAGGACCTACATAACCAGCTGTCTCGGGCAACCAAGTGCAGAAGCCCACTACTTGCAGGGGCCAAGGAGAGTGATCAAGCTCACTTCCAAATAGAGAGGCTCATGAGCAATGGAGTCACACACTTAAAATGGTAACATTACAAGGTCCACTACCCCAAGGTGGAAACAACAACTTAAAGTGAAAAGCTAGCAGCCAAGTGAAGAGGCCCTCTAAGTCAAAAGAGAAGAGACCCCTCAAAGAAAGAAAACAGTTTATGAAAACATTTTTATTCAAAAATTAAAAAAGAAAGCTGAAGGCTACAGAAGACCTTGAATGCAAAAAGAGAAGGCTAATGCATAAATGGGTGAGGCTCAAAGTCCAAACAATTAACTACTTCAGAGGGCCTAAAACTAAAGGTAAATATAGCAGAATGAAGGCGAGCTTAACACCTTAGTAATAACTAACACATCATTATTCACTTCTCCTTTTCTATTGAATTCTCAGCAAATAGTATCATCATCAAAGCCTTATCTCAACTATGTTGGAGTCAGCTCTCAGCAAATAGTATCAAAACAAACAGTAACAAATGCATGACTGAATCCAATTTTTCTTTAGACTAAGGATTTTGTTTTAAAACTATGTTGTCCGGAGAAAATGACTTTGGATGGCATACTTTTAGTTGGAACAAATCTCTTAATTCTTAAGATAGAACATGGAAGAGGTGGATTCTTTAACCAATTTTCCAGCTTGATTTCTATATAATCACACCTGTTGTATTATTTTTTCTGTAGTTATATATTACGAACATTTCTGTCAAAGAAATCAGAAGTAACACAAAACAAATCTCATGGTACAACACTTATGAGAGAAGAATTGGGGGAAAAAATTGCTTAGGATCTAGAGAGAATATGTTCCAGGGTTGATTGCTTAGCAATCTAGAGAGAATATGTTCCAGGGTTGATTGCTTTCTAAGACCCTTAAAGAGGCAGAACGAGATTTCAATCTCCTTTCTCACGAATACTAATCAATCTTCAAAATCGGAAGACTTCCATGTGTAGCCCCAGTGACATTACATGGTCGACTGCAACAACTTTTGCAGTCATGCTAGAAGAAGGGCGACATTAAGAGATGATTTCTCAACAATAACAAGAACAGTTGTCCTTAATGGCGACAAAGATCGTTTATCACCTGTTTGTGACCATTACCAATAGCCTCCACAAGAACAGTCACCTTTCTTGAAGAAATGGAAGCGATTTCCATCCCTAACAACAATCTCTCTATCAATGAAATGAGTCACAAGCTTTATAAAATTATGACAATCATCGCAAATACGTATGTTTTTTATTATACGTATAGGAGCCATAGATGGGATATTCAAAAGTCCAAAAGCAAGGGCCAATTTTTCGCTATGATGAGAAGCATCATTATTCTCTATATAACCATATTGAAGACTCGTCACTTTTGCAGTCAATGATTCTATCTTTTGATGAATTTTGTTTATCTGTGGATTCGACCTATCTCCTGCAGTGAAGAGATACATCTTGTTTCTTATCTCCATCCAACTCTGGCCAGGAATTTTCCTCAGCCCTCTATCTCTCATCATTTTGCGTATCTGCTCACCAAAATCTGACTTCCCAGCATCGTCGTACATATTTGAAAGTAGCACATAGACAGCTGGATCCAATGGGTCCAGTTGAAGAGCACAACTTGCCACATACTCTCCTAGAGGTAAGTTCCTGTGAACCTTACATGAACCCAACAATGTTTTGTAAATTACAGCATCAGGTGGAAAAGGCATGTCTTTGATAACACTTGCAGCCTCCTCCAGTCGTCCAGCCCGGCCAAGAAGATCAACTAAGCAAACATAATGATCATATTGTGGTGGGATACCATAGCATTCGTTCATTGATTTAAAATGCTCAAGGCCCAGATCCACCAAGCCACCATGGCTACAAGTATAGAGGACTATCAAAAAGGTAATATCATCAGGTTGCATTCCAATCAACTTCATATCTTCAAAATAAGAGAGCGCAGCAGAAAAATGTCCATTAGATGCCAACCCAGAAATTAACACATTCCATGACACAACATTAGGTTCAGTTATTGCCTGAAAGGCTCTGTGGGCATCATTTACACTCCCACATTTTCCATACATATCAACAATTCCATTGGAAACTGAAATTTGATGATCTAAACCAGATTTTATGGAGTAGCAATGCAGCTGCTTGCCTGGTTCAATTGAAGCTAAGCTTGCAGATGCAGATAAGAAGCTGGCCAGGCTAAATCCATCCATACCAACATCATCATCATGCATGAGCGAAATGATATCCAATGCCATCTCATGATTACCCATCTGATTCATTCCTGTTGTTAAGCTTGTGTACGTGACAGCATCTCTATTGGTCATCATGTCAATGACAAGCCATGCATCAGCAACCATCCCAAATCTTGAATAAACATCAACAAGAGAGTTCCCCACTGTTAAGTCAAAGTCAGCCTTAGTCTTAAATATATAAGCATGGACCTTTCTAACTTGTCTTAGAGCTTCTAAAGTCCTACAACCCCTAAGGACACTGGAGAGAGTGAAGGAATTTGGCTGAACTCCAGTAATTCGCATCTCACTAAATGCCTGAAGAGCCTTGTGCTCATACCCATGTTGAGTCAATCCAGTTATCAGGGAGGTCCAAGAGACAACATTTGGTGAAACTATCCCTTTGAACATGAGTGAAGCTTCTTCTACGGAATTTGAACAGCTTTTCATGTACATATCCACTAATGCATTTCCAACAGAAACATCATGATCCAGTCCAGCCTTTATTATCCGTGAATGGATTTGCCTCCCCAATTTTGGAGAGGGAATAGATGAGCAAGCATTAAGAATTCCTGCGAATGTAAAAGGATTTGGTAAGGTATCCCCTAGTTCCATCCTTCGAAATACAGCAATGGCCTCACTGAAACAAGAAGCCTGGTTGTAGCCAGAAATCAAAGCTGTCCAAAGCAACACATCAGCTTCCGAAGTTTGGTTTGCTACCTTGAGAGCGTCTCCCATCCTCTTGCATTTTGAATACATATCTACAAGGGCTGTTTTTTGAACCAAATTTAGTTCTATTCCCCAGAGGATCACATGAGCATGAACCAATTTTCCATACTCCAAACCCAGAAAAGCAGATGCCATTAAAAGTTTCACAAAGGTAAACCCATTTGGAGAAACCCCATGCTCTAGCATATAGCAATACAACCTCAGAGCCCCATTCCAGTCCTCAGCTTCTGCAAGAGCAGAGATCATCGTGGTCCATGACACCGTATCATGATCATTCATCCCCAAAAAAATTTTGTATGCCTCATCAGCTTTACCGCATTTTGAATAGAAATCAACCAGCGCGCTGCCCAAAACCAGATGCAACCCAAACCCATTCTTTATTATCTGGGCCTGAGCACAGGTCCCAAACTCAAAATCCCCCAAGGAGGCACACGAGCGTAGGATGCTTGAGAACGTAAACTCGTTAGCAATAAAACCAGAACCAAACATGAAACCAAAAAATTCAATGGCTGCTTCATAGTTCCGATCTCTAACATAAGCGGACAAGACTGCGGTCCAAGAGACCACATCTCTATGCGACATTTCATCAAACAACTTGCGCGCGTGGGGAGACCCAAAACATTTAGAGTACAATGATACCAAATTGTTGCTCAAGAACAAGTCATCCTGAAAACCCAGTTTGATTATGAGGCCGTGGACAGAGACGCCCTCTCTCATGGACTTGGAATTGCAGGCTGAGAGAACCCGCAAGCAGAGTTCTTGGCAAAAGTAGGATTTGGGTGGCTCTTCCTCAATAGCAAAGATTGGTTTGGAGGATTGAGCTGGATGTGAAGTGGTATATGGAGAGACTGAGTTTGGGAGTATCTGGGAGCAGAGATGGGAGGTTGTGAAGGTGAGGTGTCTGAATGAAGAGGAGATTGGGTTGGTGTTTGGAGGAGTAAGGGTGGTAGGAGAGGTATAGAAGAAGAACAAGGAAGTGAGGAGTGATTTCCTGTTGCAATTCATGCTCTGATAGTGGAAAATTGTAGAAGAAATAGCCAGTTTGAGAGGCGGGAAACTCACATTTGAGAGGGAGAGGCATATGCATGTGCACTGGAGCCTGTTTTAAATCTCACATGTGCCTTGTCGGTATATTCACTAGGGTACCATTCGGCCTGGCCCATTCCTTAAAAGGCCTGCAAAATGATGGCCATTTTTTTTTAAAGGCATGAGGGCCGGGCTTGGACAATAATAGTCGCTAGCCACCTTGTCCTCATATTTTATATATGTGGATCTATTTGAAGACACACTTGGTTTATTTGAGAATGATTCTTATGTAGGTTCTTATATGATTCTTATATAATTTTCATGTGATTTTTATCTTATTTTATGAAAATAAACCATGTATGATTATTAAGTGATATTTTCTTGTTCTTGTTTCTATTCAATAGCATATCTACATATAGTTGTTGAATAAAAGGATTTATTTGTATGATTCTTGTGTAGGTTCTTAATAGCATGGGACCACTTTCTCTATAGATTTTAGGTCTAATGTTGAGCCGCACGTGCAGTTGCAACTCTAATAGCCCACTTCTTGGATGGGCCACACCCTACAAACACAAAGTACTAGTATTTATGAACCACATGGCATATTGCCGAGGAAATTGATCGCGCTTGAAAAATGAGTGACAATGTGTAATGGATTCGAGTCCAACATTTACGCATTTCAAGTGCTTAAAAAGAATGGGAATTAACTACAGTTCATCATTAATTTCCTTTTTATTTACATGGGTTCAAATGCTCTGACCATGGAGTTGTAGGTTGTTTACATGTTTTTAGAAAGTTTACGACCCCTCCCTCAAGTCTCAAATGTGATCAAATTTGGAAAATACAAAAAAGTGTACAACATGTGGAGGAAATAAAAAAAAGAAAAAAAAAAAAGGGGAGTGACTGTGGGTCACAGTCACTAGCAAAAAGTGACCTTAAGGTCACTGTTTTACCCACTTTTTTGCACTGTTTCTTCTCTGTGACTTCTCAAAAGTGCTGAAGCTTGCTTATTTTGATCTTTAGAGCATTGAAGGATCATCAAGAGGATTGAATTCAACTGTGGAATTGATCGAAACCTTTGTAGATCATCACTGTTGTTTACAGACCATTTTTGGTACAAGTCCGAAAATGGTATTATATAAAGCCAAAGTTATGTCATTATGAACTTATGGTTTTCAAGGGATAGAATGAAGCCTAAAGAGGCTTATTCACAACTTTTATGATGGCTCAAAAAAACCCAAAGTGAGAAAAACAAAGGGAACAATGTCATCATTCGAAGACTTTCAATACTTGAACATAACTTTTCTTTAAACAATAACTATACTCTCCCTCCTTTTCTGAACCATTCCTCACTTTGAATGACTGAGAAGAAGAAGAAGAAATGGGTTGGAGCTCTCTAAAAATGCCTTTTTTGAAGCTTTTTTTTTTTTTTTTTTTGTAGAGTTTCACTTGCCTTTTCTTTGTTTATCCTCTCTCCTCTTTTCTTTTCAAATGTCATCCTTTTTATAGACCACCCAGGTGGTTTTGGGGAGTTATGGGAGGTTAAGGGAAGTTATGAGAGATTGGTTTTCGAAAAGTAGTGGGGAAAGCTGCCTAAAACCATGAGATCCACTTGATGGGAGTCAATGACCGTAGCCGCAGTCACTGCCAGGGTCCGTTTTTCAGACTTTTGTGTATGCAACTTGTTTTCACCTATTTGGGGTGCAAACGATGTCCAATCTTCACGAAACTTGGAGGGATGCTTCTTGACATTATTTTGAGTGTGTAATAAAAGTTTCAGCCTGTTTTGAGCATCTAAAGTTTGTCAACTCCCTCGTTGATCGGGCCGCAGTCACTCCCAAGGCCCAGTTTTAGACTTTTGCATATGTGACTTGTTTTTGCTTGTTTGGGATTTGAATGATGTCCAATCTTCACAAAAAATTAGAGAGATGCTTCTTGGCACTATTTTGATTGTGTTATAGAAGTTTCAGCCCGTTTTGACCTTCTGAGGTTGGTCAACCCCCCTCCCCGGGTTGACTTTTTATGAAAATGGGCTCTTGTTTCTGCTGTTTAAGGCCCAAATGACCTCAGTTTGATTTGAAACTTGGAGGGAATGATGTCAGGAGTATCTTGGAGTGTTCACCCAAATTTCATAAATTTTGAATTTGTAGAAGTAGGATTTCGAGTAGTGACTCAGTTATTGCACATTTTAAGTCACTATTCACCTCACATTGTGGGTAGTAAGTTTGTTTTCTACCCAAGAGGCATTAAATTGACTTGAAACTTTGTGGAACTCACTTTGAGCATATTTTGAATCTCTGTTCTGAATTCCATCAACTTTGCCCTCTTGAAAGTAGAATTTTGATCAGTGACCTCCATAGCTCGGGAGTTTTTGACTTTTGAGCTGACATACAGTGGAAGTGGGATCAAGCGAAATCTGTTTGACTTGAAAACTTACAAAACCTCTTTGGAGTATGGCTGAAGCTTTGTGCCCAATTTTCATTGATTTTGGGCATTATGAAGTAGGACTTTGGTCAGTGATCCCATGGCTTGGGGGTCGTTGACCCAAAGTTAACATGTTTGTAGATTTTGGGTTAATTTATGTCCGTTTGACCTAAAAATTTACAGAATCTCTCTTAAGCATAATTTAAGCTTCATTCGAGAGTCTTAGCTCATTTGATCTTCACGAGGTGTCAATTTCCATAGTGACCTTCAAGGAGCTGGCAAACAGTCACTGAAGCTTGGTTTAAGTTGGGATGAAGTTCAAATACTTTGAAACTTTGAAACATCATTCCCAAGCATGCCTTAGAGTTGCCATATGACTTTCATCCACTTTGATGATCCAGAACCTTGAGTGTATTCAGTGACCTCTAGTTTTTGAGTCAATGAACCTTGAATTTGGTATTTGGTGAGTTGAGTGACGAAACGAAGTCCACTAACTCTGAAGTTTGAAATGCTTCATTCTGAGCTCATCTAAAGTATTTTGAATGGATTACACCAGCTTTGAGCATGTAGAGGTAGTACTTGACTTGCCATTTCGCAATCCCAAAGTTTATGCATCCTTAGTTTGGAATTTGCTTGTAATGTCTTCGCTGCAACATTTATAATTTTTTATGTGTCAACAGAAATTACAATAAAACTTTTTTTCTCTTATTTTATTTTTATTCTTATATAGGATCATCTGTTTGTTCAGTATTTTATTCATAACAATTTAATTGCAACACATTCTATCAAAGGCCTTAAATTGACAAGTTACAAGATAGGATTTACCACTAGCATCAAATGATCTTTTCTTAAATAGTAAATGACTAGTCAAAATCTACAAGTGCTTTTACGAAATCTTTGTTAGAAAGGTACTTCCTAATAGTAACTTCTACCCTTGCTTTTTAATATCAAATAAGAATTTGGTTAGCTAAACTTCTACACTTCTTTTTTAACGTCAAAAGCATGTATATTTGTTTGGTTAGACATATAAAAACCAACTTTAGCATATAATGACTAATAAATTATACAAATTTCTATAAAATAATTACTCAATAGGAAAAACTATAGATGTAAATAAGATGGTCCCACATATAAGAAAAAGTAGTTAATATAAATATTGCCTTGAATTTATTAAAATAACATCTATTTTTATAAAAAATGATAACTATGAATGTCAGAAAAAAGAAATTGAATAGAGATTGTGGTCAAAGGCAATAAACCCTAACAAACAAATATATTTATTTAACAATAAATAGCAGGTTCTATCATCCTAAGAATGTGCAATAAATATTGCATCCACAATGGCATCATTCACTTCCCATATATATTGGCCTTGATCACTATGCAGCATGTCCTCATTATTGGTCCCTTTATTAAGTGGCTTAGAATAAGGCTCTTCGTAATCATTTTTATCATCTCCAGTTGCACCCTCATTATTATATTGATTAAATAATGTGTCCATTATAGCTTATTAATGAATACAGTTGTGTACTGCTATTGCCGTGACAACTATATACATCTACGTTGAAAATGGATAGGGAGCCATTTCATTCAAGATTGGTAATCGTTCCTTTAACACTCCAAAGCAACGCTCTATTACATTCCTTAGCGAGGAATGATTGAAGTTAAACAACTCCTCTTTATCTTAAGGTCTAGTACCCCGATAAAAGTCTTGAAGATGATAACGCCGATTGATGTAGGGCTTAGGGAAGCCCCATGTGTTGGGGTATCTAGCATCAACTACATAGTATTTACCTGTTATATAAAAAAGAACATTTAAATGTTTTTTTAAAAAAACTCATTCTTGTCATAAAAGAAGAAAATGGATGAGTTTCAATATGAATTCACCTGATGGATTATGAGGAAAGTTCCACTTTGCATTATACACAACATCTGCCATAATTCATGAGTCATTAGCTGTGCCCTCCTAACCAACACATATAAGTGTAAATCGTATATCAAAGTCACATGTGGCCATAACATTTCGAGTGCATTCTCCCTTTCTACCAGATTGATATAGAATTTGTTTTTCTTGAGGAATTACAGCACTAATATGTGTGCCATCAATTGCCCCCACACAATCCTTCAAATATTAAAACATAAAAATCAATAGAGATCTATTAAAGAATTTTTAATAGTAACTTATAACAAAAACAACTTCTCATTACCTTAAACCATGGTTGATATTTACAATTTTTGTGAATAAAATTATGTATCTCATGAAGTGTCAGCAGCTTTATTAGCTCTATAGAGAATGTAGCCATTGCTATTAACACCATATTGAAATGTTTACTTATTGTCTCCTTTGAGTATCGAAACTGCTTTACACCATTCTATTTATTTCATTGTGACCAATGGTCATTAGGAATATAGCAAGTTGCTCTTCAACATTCATATTACGTATGTCCTTCAATAAATTTCTCTCCTTAATAGCCTCATATAACCTAATGAAAACATATTTTTCCATATGAATTAATTCATAGCATCAAATAGGATTCCCATTAAGAATTTTCAGGACAAAAGATTGTCTTGTATACCATGAATTCCTATATGGTTCTTTAACTAGATACAAACTTCAATATTTAGCTACAATCTTTGCTATAATAAGAATGATAATATCTAAATTGTTTGAGTCCATTTGGTTTGTAAAAAACATAATAATAATAAACAATGCACTACTACATGTCTATACATGTGTGTGTATACATATATAAATAAATAAACACTATCACAATATTATAACCATCAAATGCGAGTTTTAAAAAAGCTCTTATATTATACTGATGCGAAATAATCAAACAAGAATATTCTCAACCATATGACCCATCAAGTATAAACTCAGAGAAGAATAAATAAAGATCTGACATACATATATAATCATAATCAATGTATATATTATGCAATATAATAGTCATTTCCTAACATCAACCATACTATCTTATTAAATATGCACATAAAAGCATTAATTAAACATACGTAGAAGACTCTACAAGCCACCATCATTCTGAAGAATATTCCTTTGCGTACATCGGCTATAACCACTTAAGGTGCATGTTGGGCTTTTCAAATCCTATGAATGTCATCTTGTAATTCCTCTTGCAAAATAAATCGATTGCATAGAAACATAGCTTGCTTCAAGAATCCACTTGATCCATTGCATCTAGACATTGTATGCAATCCATGATGGTCAGTGTTTTTCTTATACTTTCCTCATCACCTAAGTGTCTAGTGACAACAACCTCAATTAATCAATCAATTTGGTGTTTCATGTTCGCTCTGACTCCTTTATCTTCCCTTTTATGCTTACAAGAGGATGATGGAGAAGGACCCATTAACCGCTTCTTGTTGAGTCTTGATCTTCTATCATCATCATCACTCTCCCCAACTTCATGGTTGACCATAATTGGGGTTAGTATTGTTTCTTCAGGACTATGCATGGAGATATGAGTCTGAGGTTCGTACTCAGGTGGAATTTGGGTCCTAAGTATCTTGAGTAATGTCTACAATATTATTATGAAGGACAACAGATGATGGCGCACATGCATAGTCTCTAGTTGCAGTAGTCCCTCCAAATATGATATTTAACTCATCCTCAAATTCTAGGGGACAAGTGCAGAATTGTGCAGTTTTAGGGTTTGCTTGTGTTCAAGAAAAATCTACTGCTTATAAGAAAAGTTACATTTATAAAAAAAAATAAAAAATAATAATTCACATATAAAATGGAATCTATTAACTTGGATATATGATGTCTAATCTTCATCTGGAGCAATGATTGTATGAAGAATAGGATCAAACCCTATTCTGCTTTTCCCTATGAGGGCTATCCAAGACTCTTTAGTAAAATCATAATAATTTTTCATTTGATTTTTTTATCATAATGCAATCTAGTTTTTTCAGTAAACCTCTTAATTATTGCATCCCATCTAGCTCGATTAAAGCAATGAGTCAGTAGATTTCCTTTCTAGACTTGCTGTAATACTCCGACCCAACTTAATCGAGTTTAGCGACTAATCAATGATGAGTTAGTTGTTAATTGTGTTTTGCATTTGTTTCGGTTTCGTTCTGGGTCATGGGTATGTAGTTTGGTTGAGTTTAACCTGAATTAGGTAGACATGAGCCCTTTTTCGTAATTTTAAAATTGATAAGACATTGTCAATCTTGCATTATTTTGACGTCAATACGTGTCTTTTGTCGAGTTCGTCAATTTTCGTAACTACCTCGTATGCAGTAGACGTCATTTGTTTCCGTTGGACCGTCATTTGACTCGAACTGTAATTAGTGTAATCTTTTGGACTTTCTTATAATTTTTTTAATCCTTATCTTATATAAGTCAAGATGCATGCACAGCCTTATTACTCAACGTTCTCTTCTTCTCTTTCTTTTCTCTATGTTTCGTTCCTTCTTTTCTATTTCTTCTACTTGACGACCAAGTTGGGTAAAAGGGAGAAGGCTTTGGCATCCAATCTGTACATCCATCTCCTGTTGTGAATTTTAGGTAAATTTAGGCTCTTGAACATCTTCTTCTCTTTCTTTTTCCCGTCTGTTTCTTCATGTGCTCAACCCCTTTCTTCTTCTTTTGCATGTATGGGTGTTAGAACAGTGGGTCGACGTTGAATTTGAGCCAAGGGACAACGATTCATGTGTTAGAACCCATTTGAGGCAAGTATAAGCATGATTTGGAGAAACACATGTTGGTATATGATTGGTTGTGATTAACTCGTTGATCTTGCATGTGAATGATGTTTTACAGCCCAATTGTGTCCATTTATATCTTATTGAGTTTGCTATTTCAGTTTTATGCACATTTAGTTGGTTCTGTAACAGGTTCAGAAAATGACCTTGTGCAGTTTACGGCTAAGCCGTAACTGCCTACAGCTCACTTTCGAGAAAGCTACAAAATCGACCTTTACTCTATGGCTAGGCTACGACGAAGCCGTATCCTGTACTATGGCTAAGCCGTAGGTCAGTTGTAACCTAACCATAAGTCAAGTTAGGACTTGACTTCCAAAGAGCAGAAAAGGAAGAAGACCTTCTACGGTCCAGCCACGGCTAAGCGGCGTGGTGTGTTACGGCTAAGCCATGACCAGCCGAGGCTAAGCCGTAGAATAAGTATGGTGACGTCGTAAAAGAATACATGGTTCAACCGTGGTTTACCGTAAATGCGGAGGAACAGTCTGGGAAGCCACGACTGAGCCGTAGAACATACTATGGCTAAGCCGTAAGATGTCTACGACTAAGCCGTAGGTCACCCACGGCTAAGATGTAAGACCAATGAAAATAAAAAAGCTAGGTATTGAAGAGACCTTGTATGACCTTTGAGTTAGAATGTAGGTGACCTTGACTTGCCCAATGGAATATAACAAAATTGCATGAATGATCTCGAAGGCTGCGATTCATTCATGTACGTTATTCAGCTGTTAAGCACATCTCCATGGGTGTTGGTTTAAGGGACTTCGGTACACTTTCTTGAATACAATACAACTGTGTATCGGATAACTTCAAACTACATCATCATGCACAGTTAAAAACACCGGATAACTAAATTAAGGCTAGCTAGTAAACGATCTTGATTCATGCTAAGTGAGTTGCATGACATCTTGTATGGACGATTGTTGACCTCCACTCTTTTGTATGCTTTGTATAGTCCTCGTTATGCCCCTCCACTCTTCTGTATGTATGGTTTGTATAGTCTTCATTATGCCTTTGCTATGGTAAGTTTGATTTGTTTGATATGTTCGATCGGTTTTCATTAACTTGAGTATTATATGTATGAGTTGACTATATAATATATGCTCGATATGATATGTATGTTTTACTCAAGTTCTAATATTTGATTGACTCCATATAGTCAGGCACTACTCAGCCTTAGCCTTAGGAGACCCAACGGGGTTGAATTTACCATAGTATTTATGGCACTGCTGCAGTGAGTTTATATCTTGGGCTTCCGGACCCCAGGAACCTGAGACCCATTCGTACCTTGGCCCGATCAATGGTGTTCTCAGTATGTATGTAAGTTCCCTTTTGGAAGCACAATGTAAATGTAGTAGCCACCTAGTTATATACGTATCATGTAAACATTGATTCTGATAGCATGCTTCATGTGAATGCACAACTGCATAGGATATGAAATTGAAACTCTTTGAATTATCAATTATTCTTTATCTTCAAGATACAACATGCGTTAACTTATTGTTGCTTATACTTTGCTGAATCGTTGTATTCATGAGTTGTCCTTGGTGTTGCAGGCTCAGATCCATCGACCGACCCCTCATCGGTCAATCAGACTCCAGGGGAGACCCCAGATGCCCTGTAAGGGCTAGAGGAGTGGATGTAATCACTCCGCCGGAGCCCAACATTGACATTCATGCATAGCGGTCTTCCTTTTTAGGGATCACATTCGATTTTGGTGTGGATTTTTTATCTTTATTGTGGCTCCTTTTGTATAACTTTGAACATCATGTAATCTTGTATATATATAGATATTCTTTTATTTCCATATGTTTTCTTTTGTTATGATTTGATACCTACAGCTTCCGCATACATGGATTGGCACGTGTGAATTTTCCCTTGTGCGTGTGCCTTTAGACAGAGTCTAAGTGTATAGGCACGGGAGTACGTGTGTCACTGGTTAGGTTTAAACTTGACTCCCGATTTCCTGGGCTTGGGTTATGACACTTGCCCCACAAATAATTCCACAAATAGTTGATGATGTTGTGGACTCCAATAGGCCTTTGTCTTTTGACCGGCATAGTAAGGTGTTGATATTAAAACCTATGATAATAACGATGCATATCAATCAAACTTAAAAGAGCAGTTAATATCAAGATGTTAAGAAAATTATTTAATTATTATGTATATAATTATGCATAATTATGCTTGCTGCCTTAATGGTTTTTCTTCCTTTCACTTACTCTGAAATGATTTTATAGATTCTGTTGAAGAGTTTATGGAATTATGATGGTTTTGGGCTGGTTAAAGTGAGTTCTTTTAATTATATCAATAATAATTTTTTTTACTTAAAATCCTTTTTGTTGGGTTTTGTTTTGTATTCTGGTTTAGCCGGATCAGTAGTTTAGTTTAGTTAGAACTAAGGTTCAAGGTTGTGGGTACTTTAGTCAGTATGTATGGGTTTTCTTGTTGGCCAAGAAAGCAGGAAATATATATTGATGTACTGTAACTCTAGATCTTAGGGAATTGAGTTGGGATCATGATAGATGATTTCTTTTCTCCATGGATATAGGCAAGGTTGCCGAACCACATAAAATTGCTGTATTTATATGTTGGATTGCTTATGGTTATCGTGGTTGATCTATTGACTGCAGGTATTTCGCTGTACCACTTTTCCCAACAAGTGGTATCAGAGCTAGGTTGAGATCACTTAGGCATTGCAATTGATAGATCGGTCTTGTGTGGAATAAGAGGATTGATAATCATGCTCAGATCCATCTTCCATTAGGCTGTGACAAATTGGATGGTGGGATATCGAAGTGGATTCTCAGATCGAAGTCGATTCTGGGTGTCATCTTTGTGTATATGAGAGAAGAGAGAGTTTTCAGTTTTGGGTGGCTGAATGAAGAAGGAATAGGCTACTTGTTCCATTATCTGTGAAGAAGGATAGAGCCAAATCGTGAAGAAGTTCAACCGCCATTATTGTAGCCAGAGCCGAAGGAGGCCTTTGCCACTTGCTGCCGTGGGCATGCCTGCATTGCTGTTGTAGCCAATTGTCCTTTTGTTGCCGGAGCATAGTCCGGCACCATTCGTAGGTTGCTACCTTACGTTCATTGTCCATCGGTACGAGGAAGGACAAGGGGGCGAGGGCAGGGTTTCAGCCCTTGTTGCAGAAGCGAAAACAAGGAAGGCAAAGAGCAAGAGAAGCCTGGGTTTTTGTTAGGCCAGGTTTGGGTCAAGGTTAGGTTGGGTGGACCTGACCTGTTTACAGCAGAAGCCCAGTGAGCAGCAAAGCGGGTTGGTTTCAGGTTAAGTCAGCCTAGCCCATTTGTGCAGAGTCTAGCCCATCTTGCTAGTAGAAGTGCTGATGTCAGTAGGGTGACGTCAATAGTGTAGTTAGAGGCAAATTGACTGGATTGATGGCAGAAACTTGTTTTTGCAATATCTTGATCGTTCGGTGTCCAATTAGATATCCGTTTATACATATGAACTCATTGTAAGCAAATTTACATATGTGTAAAAAAAGATGGTAGTTCAAAGGTCAACAAGAAGGTTTGACTAATTGGACTGCAGAAAACTATTTCTGCAATTGAAGCCATCCGGAGTCGAATTTTAGATTTGTTTGTCCTAGCGTATTCGCAGTGATGAGATCTACGAGGCAGATAGAAAATATTAGTAGTTTGATGGGCAAAAAATTGGGGACTAAAGAAAGTGATAGATTCACGATGATAGCAATGGATTCACACATCACGAGCCAAATTGAAGTGTTTGATGGATAAACAACTTCAAGGATTGGTAGGAAAGAGTGTTAAGACTCCGTGACACAGTAATGATTGAAAAATGTTACTTGATTTCATGAATAGGAGATTGCTCCAAGTACTTTGATGGAATGCTTAGATCCGTATGAAAGGGATTAAGAATGAGTAGACATGCCAAAGTGGAAAGAAAAGCAAAAAAATCAAAATCAGAAGGAGGTAGTGTGCAAGAAAGCTCGAATTTAGAAGACGAGGAATCACTTTTGGTCACTACGGTATGGATTAGGTTAATAATTCATGGTATTGGGATTCAAATTCTTTCTGTCATATGTTTTAGTAGAGATTGGTTTGATGCAAATAACTCTTATTGTTGATGGATCTGTTCTTAAGGGGCAGAATACAAATTGATGAGCATTTGAAATAAGAGCAGTAGAGATCCAGGTGTATGATGATGTTGTTCAAACCCTAATGGATGTGATAAATGTTCCAGGTTTCCGAAGACATTGGATTTCTTTCAATGCCTGAGACTTCAAAGGCTGCAAGTGCACTATAACGGGTGGAGTTACGAAGGTGGCAAAGGGAACATTGGTTATTATGGAGAGTAAGATGGTTAGAATCCCTACAGGTTGATAGGAGATGCTTTTTTTTAGGTAGAGCAATGAAGGAGACATCAAATAATAGGGGAGAAAATTTATGGTTCAGGTGGAATTAGATGCGACGGATTATTGGAAGATGGATTGATGGGTCTTTAATAATATCATCTAGTAAAAATTCAGGAAGACTTGAGCGGAGATGATTTTCTTGGAAAAGGTAGTCTCATTTAGGTTAGAGTAAGCCAGAGTAGCATTGGGTCATATCTAACTCGCGTGTACTATGCCCAACCAGCCAAAACACACTAGAACATGACCGTTGTTGGTTTAACAGAAAGAATACCATGATGGAGACAGAAGGAAGGATTCATAGGTACTAGTGAAATCTAGATTCGGGGAGGTCTTCAGTTTTATCATGGTGGATGGAAGTTAGGTTCATTGTGTTGCAAGGATGCCGGCAAAGATTGCAATAAATAGAGGGCACTTCAGAAATTCAAGACAATGGTGTTGAAGTCAAAGGAGGTAACTGTGGAGTCTCAAGTCGGTTTGGACTTAATCTACACTAGATAATAATGAGATTGTCTGTGCACCTGGGATAGGGGGTGCATGAGCCGCACTTGGTCGTAGCGTGTGTTGAGGCATATCTTTAAGAAGGTATGTGTAGTACTGGTTCAACATGTTAAAGTGTTGAAGAAAAAAGACTACGCCATCGGTGCAGTGACGTACCATTTAGCAAGATATGTGAAGATATTATTGGGATCTCAAGGTAGATCTAGGGATTTATGGAATCCAAGTCAAGGTGAAGATTGTTGGGTTTTGTCTTGTATTCCAGTTTAGTCGGATCAGTCATCTGGTTTAGCTAGAGTTGAGGTTTAGGGTTATGGGTACTTTAGTCATTATGTATCGGTTTTCTTGTTGGCCAAGAAAGCAGAAACTATATATTGATGTACTGTAACCTTTGATCTCATGGGATTGAGTTAAGATCATGATAGATGAGTTCTCTCCTTTGTAGACGTAGGCAAGGTTGCGAACTACATAAAATTGTTATGTTCCTGCGTATGATTGTTTGATAATATGATTGCTTGTGTTCATCATGGTTGACCCCTTGATTGTGGGTATTTCTCTACACTGCTTATCCTAACACTTTTGAGTTCCAAGTCATTTTCTAAAGTTTTAAAAAGAAAACAACTTCTCCTCAAAATTAGAATGATCAGTACAGAGAAGGGCTTCTAATAATTGAGCAGAGCAAAAGCCCATTAGACCACACATTGCCTCATTTTCATGAAAGAATCCAAGAGGATGCACTTTTCATGAAGGAATCCAAGAGGGACTTAACATGTTCTCCTATGAATTTGTTTCTACAGGATACCATAGTTTCCATTTTGATCAATACTATAAATTGCTCTGCACTAGGAGTCCTACTTTAGGGAAAACTCGAGTTTATTTTAGTTGTTATTTGTATTATTGTTTATTTTCAGGAAGAGAAAATAACATAGTGGCATGAAGCTTTATTGCTCGGAACAAAATCCCTTTCTTACCAATGCATGAAGCAAAGCAGGAGCTAATGTTTAAAGGTTTTATATTTTTTTCTGCCTTCTTCGTTGTGTGATAGGTTGTTAGCACAAGCTATTACATGCCCAATGTATTTGTTCTCATGTGTTCCGCATAAAAGTCCATTCAAACTATGGAAAGCTGACACATGCAGATTGAAAATAATTTGTGAAAAAGAAAGAACTAATATAAAAGTCTAAAAGTGAATCAAACAATTTGGAGTAATATTATGAAATAATTGCTAATTTGAAATTTAGGAAGCAAAAAAACTCAACCATCGACAACAAATGAATCAATTTGACTGCCATACCCAAATATCATTAAAAAATTAAATCAACATTTAGTAATTGCAACAATATTCAATGAACAACCTGAAACTCAATCTATATATAAAAACATGACATGATATGTGTATATACATCACACACACATATATATAGAGAGAGAGCATTCAATTTGTAGTAGAGCAGGACCTAGAAGCAATTTACAAAGACACCATGGCATAGTCCTCATGGGCCTCACCTTAACAAACTTAAGAAATCTCAATAAATTAATAATGGGTCCTATCACTATTTGCCTAACCAAAACTCCAAGTGCGAATAGTAATCAGATACACCCCTACAAAAAAAAAAACAAAGAAGGTTAAATTTTGATTGAGAAAGGAGAATCAGATCGTGTGTTTAAGGGAATGGCAGTAAAAAAGTAAATGGTCAGTTGCTTCTCTCCCTAAACATAGAATCAAAAGGAAAAGAAACTCATTTGCCAAAGTGGCTAGAAGTACTTGGAATAGATAGCAGAAACATAGCAAGATAGTTGGTGGAAGCAAAAGTCTTACTC
Organism: Sextonia rubra; assembly: GCA_037013555.1. Lineage (NCBI taxonomy): Eukaryota > Viridiplantae > Streptophyta > Magnoliopsida > Laurales > Lauraceae > Sextonia > Sextonia rubra. The sequence continues at coordinate 134,706,087 of JASUAD010000001.1, forward strand.
TCCAACAAGGTCATCTAAATATTTCTACTCTTTCTTTCTGATAATTTATCATCTAATGACTAAATATTTCACTTTCCCTAAAGGCCATCTCATATTTCTACACAAATTCTTTCTAATATTTTTTTTGTCATTTGAATGACTAAGCATCTCATCTGTTTCTAATAAAATTAAATAGTTTTTTTTGTTTAGAATGACTTTAGATTTTTCCCTAGCCAGCTAGTTGTTTTGTAACATGTGACATGGAAAGTCCAAACTTGTTCAGTGTGGGAGAAAAGTTTGTTGCATTCTCCTCTGTTCCTAAATTATTATCTCATGCTTTTACATGGTCAGATCTGAAAAGCATCCTATATAAATTTTGGTGGAAATTCTTTCATCGCACATCCATGCCATGTTTTTTTAGCCTTTTTTTTTTCAAATCTACCTCCTAATAGTACTCGAATTCAACTATAAATTTTGGTGGAAATTTTTTCATTGCACATCCATACCATGGTTTTTTTTTTCAAATCTACCTCCTAATACTTTTCCACCATCGGAGCCATAATGGTTGATTCTGTTTTGTTTTGCCTAATTGGAATGGCTGAGGCATGCTTTTCCACCATAGAAGCATGTTTTGGAACATCCAGCTGGAATAGACCAATATCACTACATAGGTGGAAAAGGGGTTTGAAAAGACTCAGTAGCAGCTTCTTTTTGCAAATGAACAATAAGACATACTTGAATACAAAAAAACCAAAGACCAACATCATATACTCATATTATTCTCTAGGCAGTCAACCACCATTGAAGAAATCATGAAAAACCCCACGACATCTGCAGAGAGGATTATGAGAGGAATGCCACAAACCCATTTAGTAATTTGCAAATCTTGCCCATTTCACAGATTATTTTAGAATATTTTCATATCGATTTACTCCTGTGATTGTTATATACAATCTTTAGCCATTAATGCATAAAATCACAGGGAACTAGAAGGATGAAGAGAAAAAAAGAAAACAACAAAGAAAGATAAACAAATGATAAAGTAAATAGCAAAAGGAGGCATATCAAGATTTTTTGGATGTGACAAAGCAACAATGCCCACTGATGGAAGACAATATGGTATATGGCATATGGGTGCTTTATGATGAAACCAGAGTTAGATAAGGAAAGAGAAGAAGTCAGATCTCCCACAATCTTTTGCTCCCGCCTTTCTTCCCATTCCTGGGTTAAGGTCATCCGGTTTTTGCCTTTCTTCCACTTCTTGTCTTACTACTTCCCACAAAAGTGATGCTTTGGCTTTCAAAGCGAAGTGTGCATCATATATCCGCTTCTTCCAAAAATGGGTTTTCTACTTTTACTTTTAAAGGACTTTTAAGTTTTGAGTAACCAAATATGATTTTTGAGCTTTTAAAAATTCAAAAGCCCAAAAATCCCATTTAATCAGTTGATCCAAACACACCTTAAATCAGATTGTCATAAAGTGAGTTTTTTTATCTATAGTCATGTTGCTTCTTGTGTTGCATTGATTATAGAGTTAATTATACACATGGTCACTAAACTACTGGCCCATTCTAAAATGGTCACTAAACTTTCAATTTTTTCAATTAGGTCATTCAAGTTCTAAAATCATTTTAATGTACTCATTCCATCCAAATTGAGCCATGAAGTCCACACACAAGAGGTTCACATGAGGTAGTCAAAGGGTATTTATGTCAATCCATATTAATGCTAACCTCCTACCCTCTCCTATTTCCCTCAAAAGTATGATCTCTCTCCTCATTTATTATTATTATTATTTTGAAAAAATAATAATTTATTAGAGGACAAGACAAATTATGAGGAACAAAACAAAGGAAAAAAAAGAAGGGGGTAGGTACAAGAGCATTGTACAACACTCAACCCCAATTACATCACCTCACCCACTCAAGGAGACAATCTCATTACCCCTTGTTTGGCTAAAGCATCCACTATAGAGTTAGTAGATCTAACCTCCTGACGAAAGGAAATGTTGATGCTAGCCGTTATCTTTCTGATTTCATTAAAATAAAATTGAAATTTCCAAGGCCTCGCCTTCTAATTTAATACCCAAACTATTGCATTAGAAGAACCACTTTCAACAACAAGGGTACCTTCATACCTTCTAGAGAACAACATCAAACATTCCAAAATAGCTAACACTTCTGCCCATTTCTCCCCAAATCTGAGACCTTCTCATTTCTCCCCAAATCAAAACCTAATGTTCAACTAGATTAAGCCCTAACTGTTCTTAGTTTTTCAATCCTATAAGACTAACTTGATCAAAAACCAAATAAAGATGGATTGGATGTTGAGAAGCCCCAGTGGTCCTTATATGAACCCAGATTAATTGTATAGTAAGTTGCATGTGTGCATCCATGTTGTTGTAGTTGTGGTAGTTGTTGTAGTAATCCCCATTGTTGAATTTTTTGTTTTTAGTTAATATTTTGCTATGATTGATTGTTAACGCGATGACATTTGGTGTAATCCTTTGGTAGCCGCACACTCAATATTATTCACAATAGCATTTCACAATAGGGGTCAGTCTAGGATAATTGGGGGAAGGAAGGACTATATTGGGGTTTTAGTTGGTTACTTTGATAACATTGATACTAACTACTTGTCAATGCATGAAATTAGTGATATGGTCTAAGATATGGGCAATGAACTTGACATAATGAAGTATTGGTATAGAGTTCCAGGATTAGACCTTACTAATGGATTGAGGATTTTGGAGAAAGATGATGGCATTAAGAAATTACTGAAGTTTGTCCCTAAGAACAAAGAGATAGAAATATATTTAGAACACTTGACAATTGAAGAACTTTTTGAAAGGGACTATGTCAACCAAAATCAAAATGATGGTGAGTATGTTGATCATGACATCTTGCATGAGGCTAATATTGAGGAGATAGTTGAGCAGCATAGATTCAGGACTATTGTGAATAGGGAAAGCCATGGGTCAACTATTAAAGCTGAGGTGAACAGAGCCAAAAATAACCCTGAAATAGGGGATGATGTTGATGCATTCTCTAACCATGGGTCATCGAATAATAATTGGAGTATTGTTTCATCTGATGAAGAAGGAAACCGTGGGCCTAAATATCCTGAATTTAATCAAAATAAGGATATGAGGAATCCTGTGCTTGAAATTGGTTTGAAATATGCTAATTCTGTAGTGTTCAAAGTTGCAGTGAGGTAATCATAGGGATATAGGTTTTTACTCAAACGAGAAATGGAGAGTGAGAGCTAAATGCATAAAACCTTGTAAGTGGGAGCTGTATGCATCTAGATAGAAAGATGAAAACACTTTGATTGTCACAACTCCGCACAATGAGCAAAAAAATTAAAGGCCAGATCAGGTTAACAAATTCCTGACTTCATCATGGTTAGCCAACTATTATATGGATGAAGTTATGCACAATCTTGATTGGCCTATCTAAGCATTTAGGGTAAGAGTGTTGAAGGAATATTTGCAGTATAGGGTGACTAGTACTGCAGTGTGGAGAGCTAAGTTAAAGGCCAGGGAAAAAATTGGAGGACATCATGAGCAGTTTAAGTGGTTTTATAACTACTGTGCAGAGATCAAGAGAGCAATGTCAGGTCTACCATGAAAGTGAAAGTGGTTGAAAATAATCTTGGAGAAGATGGAAATCCTAGGTTTCAGAGGTTGTATTGTAGTCTTGCTTCACTAAAGAATGTATTTCTAAATGGTTGTAGGAGGTACATTGGACTGGATGGATGCTTTTTAAAAGGCTCATTTCTTGGGCAGTTGCCTTCATCAGTGGGGGTTGATGCTAACAATGGCATCTAGCCATTTGCTTGGGCAATTGTGGAGAAAGAAACCAGACCTCCATTGACCTAGTTCTTGGAGCTGTTGTTTGATGACATAGGAATGCTAGATGATGTTTATTGGACTTTTGTGTCTAATTTGCAATTGTGGAGAAAGAAACCAGACCTCCATTGACCTAGTTCTTGGAGCTGTTGTTTGATGACATAGGAATGCTAGATGATGTTCATTGGACTTTTGTGTCTAATTAGCAAAAGGAATGTAACATATCATCTGATTTCATACAACTATTTTTGGTTTTTCAAATGTCATATCACCTTATTTACATAAATATTTTTGCAATTTTAGGGTTTAATACCAGCACTGGGAATGCTTGCCCCACATTTTTAGCACCACTTTTGTGCTGGACACCATCATAATAACTTTAAAAAAGAAATTAAAGGGAAATAGTACAAAGATTGGTTCTCGAAATGTGCCAAATCAACCATAAAGCAATTTTTCAACAAGAATTTGGAAGTGTTGAAATAAGTAGATGAAAAGACCTGTTAGTGGATAGACTCAGGTGCCTCACCTATGCATTGGGTGAGAGGATTCTTCTCAATAGCTTCCAAATGTGTTATCTTAACCAATAATCACTGTGAGGTATTCAATGGCTTCATTTTATTAGGAAGAGACAAGCCAATAATTATAATGCTAGAAACTATAAGAGAATTATTAATGGTGAAGATTAGAAAGTGTAGAGATGCCATGAGGAGAATTCCTAGTCCACTATGCCCTAGAATTCAATAAAAAATAAACAAATACATGAGTGTGTCAGTGCAATATATTGTTGAATGGTCAAGTGGATCACAATATCAGTGAAAGGAGCATATGTCCAATTTGTTGTAGATTTAGTGGATAGAACTTATTCATGCAGAATTCCAATCTTGTGGAATCCCATGAACTCGTGCAGTGGCTACGATTCTTCATCAAGCATACAGGCTAGAAAGCTTTATTGCTGATTGGTACACCTAGGAAACTTATCTGATGATATATGACAATATCATACTTCCAATTAATGGTCTTGATCCTGACTTGTGGCAACCATTTGGAAGGAGGGAGCCTGTGCCACCTGTTGTTACTACTCAGCTTGGAAGACCTAGAAAACAAAGAAGAAAAGAACCATGGGAGAGGAATAAAGAAGGATAGTTGGCAAAGACACGTGTGGAGATGACTTGCAGAAAATGTGGCAACAAGGGACATAACCAAAGAACTTGCAAAGTGCAGAAGAGTAGAGATGAGTTTGAACTAGTGCAACATATGGCTTGTGGATCTCAGAGAAGTGGGATAGTGGCAAAGCAAGTAACTATAGACTCTAAACAATGGCCATTAAGGGTAAAGGAAGCAACTGGTAGTTCTCATAATACAGTGGAGATTCAACAGGAAGAATGGTAGAAGAAGCAATTGGTGTTTCTCAACATGTTAAAGTGAGAAACAGGAGCAAGCTACCAGTAAGTGCATAAATAATACTTGAATAATTTGATGTTTCATTCTTCAGTAACTCATTTGCTTAATATGTAGTGTTGTATGCATGTGGGTGAAGAGGAAGGCAAGGGTCCAAGGCACATCATTCAAGAGACCAAGGTTCACTAATCAATCACAGCAAGATTCACAATCATAGTCATAATCACGACCATAACCACGCCATAAACATACCCAAATGGTTGTAGATTTTGAATTAATCACAACCAGATTTTTAACAATATTTATTTGAATGTCAACATGGTTATATCTTTTGAATTATGCCTATGAAATGGCTTAAACAATGTTTTTTTTTTTTTTGAATGGTTGTGGTTGTATGTTTTGCATTTTGCCTATGATTGGCTTGGACAATGTCAAGTACTTTGAATGTTGAATTAAGGTATATTTTGAATTATGCCTAGGACTAGCATTTACGGCATTGAGTATTTTATATAAGTTCAGGTTGTATTTAATTATGCCTTCATGTATTGGATTCCCAGTTGGTATGTTCAAAATATTCCAATAGGAGGTTCCACGATTGTGCAGTGTTTGTGCACTAGGGTGATTTGGTTCAATTTGTTGAACATTTAAACAAACACATGATAAATCTCTCTCTTTCTCTCATCCTCCCTATCCCAAAGGTTGTAGTGCTCCATTTTTTGGAGTAGAAAATAGAGGCCTAGAAGCCTCTTAAAGGAAAGAAGAAGCCACATGCGTGGCATGTGCATTTAGGAGGGAAAGTTGGAGCCAAAAGCAACTTCTTGGAGCAGAAGTTCTGAAATACCCTCAAATAGCTCACGTGAACCACTTGTATGTTGTCTTAACGGCTCAATTTAGACGGAATTGGATGGAATGGCCAAATTACAATGATTTTGGAACTTTGATGACTAAATTGAAAAAATTAAAAGTTTAGTGATCATTTTAGAGTGGTGTTAATAGTATAATGACTATATGTGTAATTAACTCTTGATTATATCAAGTTAGGATAAAGTAGGGTTAATGTCAAGCTTACACTCAATGCCTAGTGTGTATATGTAGTAAAATATATATATATTTGATATTCTTCTCCTTAGACCATGGGTCTGATTTTGACCTACAAGGGTTGTAAGAGCCTAGGTTGTGTATGCCCTTTGAGGGCTTTGGCCAGTACTCTAGGCCTTGCTAACATTTGTTGAGGTTTGGGCTTCAGTAGCCTCAGCCCAGCCCTTTGGTAGCCTTGTTACAAGGTATCATTTGGGTTGGACCAAGCCTGAATAACTCATAGCCCAACCCCTCCAAAAGTGAAATATGGATTGGGATTGTTCGAGCTAGGGTCAAGCTTGATCTTGTTACCCATGGGAAATTTGGTTTAGGTTTGGTTTTGGGTTAGAGCTTTTTGTAGCCAAGCTCAATCAAGAAAACTAAATAATCATATTTTTCGTATATAAAACATACTATGTACATTATATGATATATATACTTATGTACACTATATGATATACTTAGTTTATGCATTTTCTAAAACTACACAAAAAACTTCGGAGTGCCCAATTTGACGTGAGCAAATCATAAAAAAATTTTAGGCTGGATTTTGTTTTGTTTCACTTGTGTCACAAAGGGAGAAATAAAAGGGAAAGAAAGGAAGAAATTTAAAAAAATGAAAAGAAAATTGTAGAGGAAGTGATAGAGGATAAAGGTTTTACCTGTCCTAAAGTTGCTGCTTCGCAAGTCAAAAGTTTGAGATGTTGATTAGATTTCCGAGTTATCATCGACTCAGCTTCCTTTTGAAGGAACAAAGAAACCACTTGAAGATTTCTTTTTAGTGTTACAAGCGATATATCTGACATATTTTACTTGTTTGCATGTGTGGAAGTGCGTCATCAGTGATCGACAATCAAAGCTACACACAAGAAGAGAACACACAAAGGATTTATGTGGTTCACCCAAACTAAAGCTATATCTATGGGCACAAAGATGATACCATCTTTACTATTACATGCAAAGGCATATAGAGACAAATACACTCATGTTGTCATCGTTTCTCTCAAGTGGTGTGGGAACACCATGGGCAAGAGAGGTCACTCTCTTCAGTTGAAGATCTAGGGTTACAGATTACATCAATATATGATCTCCGCTTTTTTGGCCACCAAGAAAGCCCAGGTACAATTACCAGAATACTACTCTTGACCTTAAACCGGTTCTTGGCTAACCTAGTGGACCCATTTGGCTACATTGAAATACAAGACATATACCTAACAGTGATAAAGAATCCCACATGGGGTACTATATAGTTATAGAGAACCCAACATTACTACATGAGTAATAGCATCAAAGCTGGGCTTATTAGCCTCTGTAGTTATTGATTGATAAAGTAGAGATTGTGATGGATTGGAGGAGACAATTGCGTAAGCTTTCATTTAAATGAGATGCCTCTTATATTTTAAGTCAATAAACTTCCAAAAAAAAAATTGCATACTAGAGGCCAAACCTCTGATATTACCTCTACTATGGTTTTTGCTATTAGTTCAACAAAAAATCATTCTAGTCAAATGCATTGGGGTATGTCTGCAAGGTTTAAATGTTGAATAAATTTTCATGTTTAAATTGATTATAGGCTATGTAGCTCACAGGTCAGGCCATTCCATTGGCAGACTCAAGATTTTTATTTGGGTGGGGTTAAAGTTTTTGCTCAACTTGACTAAACTTTTTTTACAATGACATTCGACAATACCAAAAGAGAAAATTTATTGCATTTAAATAGACATAAAATATTTAACTACAACACCTAACATACATTTCTCGATATATGCCTAATGGTGATTTGGTCATCTTCAAACTTGTAAAGATGCTTAGATTTGGTGATTTAGGGCTTAGAGTTTGGGTTAGGATTTGGGGATTTCAGAGTGATCATAAATATACTACATTTGAAGAGGAAGGGAGATTGCTTGAGAGAGAAAGGCTAACCATGAGAGGACCAGCAACGAGAAGCTTGATAGGCATGAAGAGGATCTTAAACTTTCAGTAGGAAGAAGATATCGAAAAGAATGACATGAAGAGAATTTAGTACTCTCTATTGGAAGAAGATATCGAAAGAAAATATGAGTTTTTTTTAACAAGGTTTTATGATGTGAGGCGATCACATTGTTAAAACATGGGGTCACTGCTTATTAGATATATGTGGGACAGGTCAAAAGCCATTCAAATCTCTATCAATTTCAAAACCATATGTAAGTTTTCTGGTGGTTAGGATGATCTTCAAACTTATGCATATAAAATCTATATAAATAACTTTCAATGCATAAAGATTTTTTTTTCCTTGTTTTTTGTTTTTTTTATAACATAGGGTATCCCAACCCTTAGGGCCAAATGAATTACTTCGGCCCGGGGTGAGTTGGGTAAATCCCCTGTGGCCTTAATTAGGGTGGCAAATGGGTTGTGTCGGGCCAATTCAAGTCTGGTCAGTAGCGGGTTCAGATTTTTTACCCTCAACCAGCACCCGACTTGTTTTCAAAATAGGTTAGGATTCTTCAGCCTACACTTACATAGGGTCGGGTTAGGTTGGCCTACCTGAACCTGCATTATGTTGTGGGTCGGTTCAGTTTAACCTAAACTAACTGCTTCATTTGAACACTGCGGTTGTCTCTTCTTCTACTTTTTTTCCTTTTTTTTAGTGGATTTAGGAATTGTATTATTATAAAGAAACAAGACATGAATAGAAATTACATAATAGATGAGTAAAGCACAATCTATTATATGGTATACTTTCATTAAACCAGAGTTATAGATTTAAATTGTCATGTCTTTTCTTTCTTTTCTTTTTGGAAAATAATCTTATGAGAACTAGTTCTCACCATTTTCTTATGAGAACTCTGGGTGAGACCCATCAACCACCCAATCCAAACCTTGCGATACATAAGGACCACTTTGATAGTTACACTTCCCAAGTTTCAGTCAAATCAGAATTTATTAGATAGTTGGATCGACCGTGCACTAATTTGAATGGATTGGATTTGTGGGCCACGGATGAAGGTGTTTGGGATATGTGATTGAAGCTAAACTTAATGTTTGATATGGTTCCATATAGATCTTTCCATCCCCCAGTCTTATCTTCAAATGGGACCTACAAGTGGGCCCGTCAAAAGTTCTTATAGTAGGTGCGTGAGAACGGTTCTCATAGGCTCAAAGCCCTTTCTTTTTTCCTTCTTCTTTTTTTTTATTTTGTCTCTGTAACTTATTGCACACCACTTACTCTCAAATCACATCATGGTCAACGACTCTTTTTCTTAGCGAAAAATGGTTTAGGAGATTTATAGGCAATAATTGTAATGGAAAATGGATTGATGGAAGAGGGTTGGCTCAAGAAAGTTTGAGGCCTAAAGCAACAATCCTAAATGATGTATTTGTCATTTTTTATAATATTATAATATTTTATTTAAATTTTATTTTTTTCATTTTTTGTAATACAATATTACTATTTAAGTTTTTATATTCAAATTTTGCTAACATATCTTTTTCAATTGATAGTATGGCTAATTTATTTAATCTTTTTTGTGACATTGTTGATCTAATTTAGGATTTTACCAATTTTAATTTTGAAAAACGTCTTTTTATAAAAGCAATAGTTATAGGTATTGTCAATATTTTTTTAGTAGATATATTTAATATTTATAAATTATAAATAATAATCTTTACAAATAAAACAAACATGAACTATAATAAACATATAATATGAGCTTGTAATTAATTTTTTTAAAGCATAGAATTATAGAAGCTAATTTAGTGATTTATTAGTATTGGCCATAAAGATTATAGATGTAGATTACTTTTGAATTTGATATAGCTTCTTCAATATGAAAAAAAAAAGGAATGATTATATTTGAAGTCGTCTTCTAAGGATTTCAAGCAGCATAGATGTAGAGGAAAAAATGATCAAATTGAAGGATTTCAAAACAGAAAATGATTTTTTGCTTATTGTGATTTTAGGTTTTTTTTTTTGTTTTGATGGCAACATTTTCTCAATGGTGAAATGGCCTTTAATTCTTTTTTTGAAATATAAAAGATAACACTTGTTTTTTCTGAGTTATAAAAAAATGGTAGTTGCTTTAATTACTTTTATGAGGCCTTAAGTTGCTACAACTACTTTTTGAGGCCTTATGTTTTTAGATTGAAAAAAAAAAGATGGGATTTACATTTTTGGGGGCCTTATTTTTAGTAGGGGGTGTAAAGCGAAGGCTTTTCTGGCCCAATGGTTGAGCTTTTCCTATGATGAAGATTTGTAAATAAAACTGAAAAGTTATTTCAAGGTGACCGTGATCCTTCATTTGTGAAGAGAAACAAAATAGAAAGTAACTAAAAATGAAAAGTAGGTTGCTGAAAGTCATGTGGTGTTACACATTAATCTCCAAAGATCTACGAGTCTACCAAGTTAAATCGGGTTAAGCGGGTTAATCCTAACTTGATCTGTTTTTATGCGATTCAAGGACATTTGACCCTTGACCGACCTCACATATATCATGTGTAGGGTTTGACGGGTCAAAAGTAGAATGGGTTAAGGTCTGTCCAACAAATTGGTCACATTTTGCAGGCTCTTGCCTAAGTGCAGTAGCATAGCTCGAATCTACATCCTTTGAGAGCAAATCATTGTCGTAGGACAGTTGCAATAAAAATTTTATGTCAATGTTAGAGCTCACTAAGCCAAATTGATAGGACAAAACTAAAATGATAACTACAATGATGGGCAAGATTTGGTGTAAGTTTGCCTAACTAAATAATAGGCCAGGTTATCTTGTCAGCCATTAGGCATACATAATTAGGTTGTGCCTAGAGCCTCAAACCATTTAGTAATTCTGGGAACATGGGCCATACGCACTCCATACTCTATGTTTAGAAGCATGATAGAGGGGGGGATAAGTGGATGGATAAGTAATTTTTTGCATCATGTCCCACTTATTCCTTATTTGTTCGTATTTTTAGTGCTTGGGATTATATTATCCTTGTCCTTACGCTACAGTAAATTAATGCCTAGCATGGGGGCTTAAATAATCCTACCTGGGAGGTGGGATAACTAGGTTTGGCTTTGAGTGGGGGTGGGATTATATTTTTTAAGTCTTTGTGTCCCTTATCTCCTATTTACCCGGACATAACTAAACATGAGATTTAATTCATCTTTGGGATCTCATACAATAGTAGCATCGGATGGGCTTGGATGGTATTAGCAATCCAATCCTACCAAAAATTTATCTTACTTCCAAGCACATTATATATATATATATATTAAAGCTACAAGAGTGAAGGCCTCTGGAGGGTGTCACATCAGCACCTTTTATTTTTCTTTTTTTTAAAGCACCACCTCAGCATCCTGAAATCACTAATTCCACTAAAATCTCTCTATCTACTATTATCACTAAAATCTCTCACTCATCTACAGTTTTTGCACCCTTTTTTGTTGCCTAATCCTATTTGTTGCTTAAATTGTAGCATGAAAAATTTTTTTGTGGGGCTTTTTTATAAAAATTTAGCACCAATTAAAATAGATGGCTTCATTTCTTATAGGAGTTAGGCTCATGATGAAAATGTCAAGCTTTTTTTATAGTTATAATGTGCTCAACTTATGTTCATTTGAAATTTGATTTGGATAAATCCAAGCTTGTAACACTTACTTCTCCAATTTGATATGAAATGTTGTTTTATCTTTTTTTTTTTTTTTTTTGAATGGTTCCAAGTTAAATCAACTTTATTTAAGGAACTCCAAGGTAGAAGGTTGATATTATATTTTTTCAGATTATGAAAGTGAAGCTTCTCAAGTAATTTTGGTATTCTATTACTTGCTTATCTCTAATTAATTCTAGAGACGAGGATTTTGTGATTTTTCCTTGGACATTTAACTTGGTGGAATAGTGTTTGTATAATATCTTTTGTTTTTCCTCCTTTATCTTTCTAAGCAGGAAGCGAGCTTTTTTAATAAAAATTTTTGGATTTAAGTAGACTCAAACTACAAGAATTTTTTCCTTTAAAGATGTCATTTTTTAATTTTATTGAGATAAATTCGCAATCATCCTCATCATCATTTCCTTTTTTATAATTCTTTTTTATCAACTTTAAAGCATATAAAGTTAATAATTCAATCTAATTCTAATAAATAAATTAGAGTGATAGACAATATATTTATCTATTATTTATTTGTTTTTATCAATAATATTTTGAAGAATACACTAATATTTGATGTATTACTTTGATGCAGTAACAACCTTTAAAATATCTATCTTAAATAAGGACTAGCAATGTAGGCTCGTGCATAGCCTGGACCTATATAAAAAATTTAAATAATTTATTACAAAGTTTATAAAAATAATAAAAGTTCAAAAGTTTATAAAATTTAATAGACTTTTGAATTTTTTTCTTTTATTTAAACCATGAGAATCATTTAGTGGGCTACATACATTTTCAAACATTTTCCAATTTTTATTTTATTCATTGAGTAAACAGACTTTTATAAATATTTGAAATTTTGTATTTTTATAAATTTTTTAATAAACTATTTAATTTTTTTATGGAGGCCAGGGCTGAGCATGGGCCTGTATTGCTAGTTATATATATTAAAGCTCTAAGAATGGAGGCCTCTAAAGGGTGCTACATCGCACCCCTTATTTTTCCTTTTTTTCTAGAGCGCCACATCAGAATGGCATTAGGTTCCTAAAATATCTCCCTCTCATTGTCACTGCCTTAAATAGTACTTTCAATTGCTCTTATCATAATCCCCAATTGCTTCCCATCATAATCACTAGCCATTACTTCCATTTAACCACATCCATATCTATTCATCATATCATTTAACCATCATATTCCTAAAAAGTAAGTATATCTTCTTAAAATCCCCTCTGTATTAGGGAGAAAAGATTTTCTATACTAATTTTGATTTTCAAATCAAAGTGAGATCTCCTTATCTTTTGAAATAGGATTGGATTCTTCTCATGAGGATCATATCTTCTACCATGTCCCCATCACTACACCAACTCAAGGTTCCTGTCATGTGCAATTTTCCTCCTCTTATCATCTGTTTATGTCATCTCTTTCTTTCTCTTATTTTTTAAGAATTTTGACTAGGGTTTTGTCTTTGCTTTGGTAATGTTGCAGGTACTTGTGAGGAATCATCCTTTGCTACTTTCGTCATTGGTTGGGGCCAACACCATTAACTACTATGTCCTGTAGTACTTACTGTATATCATATTTTTTTTTCCTTCATTTCTTTTGCTTTGTTTATTTGCTTGTTTATTCTTTTACTTCTTTTAATCATTATTTTGAAATATGGAAAACAATAGGGTAGAAAATTGGATATCAAGTAACTCATTAGGAAGTCATGGAATTTAACCCTTAAAAAAGAATTTCATTGACGCCAACACTACTTCATCTGATTTGGTTTTCATCTAACTTGGTTTTCTTTCTTTTTTACATTTTTTCTCTGGCTCAAATGTTGGTATCATTGGCTATTTTAATAATTGGGAAGTTGGCTATACAAAGTTCCACGATTCCTATTGTGTATGCACTTACATTTTCCTCGGATTGCCACTTTATCAAAGAGAAGGCAATGCAGCTAATGCTCAAAGAGATCTTCTTACACTTTCTTAAAAGATTAAATAGTTGATAGTTTCACAAGGTGTTTTAATGTGTCATCAGAAAAATATCTATTTAAATACTCAAGGATATATTTTATTTTGCATCTTATTCCTTGTAGATTTAAGCTATGAAGGTTGTATAATTCTTGCATTGCAAAGTGCTTAATCCTTTAAAATGTATGTTTCATTTCAAATCTTGAATAAAGTTAGAAAATGGTTGATCAAATCAATAATTCAAAAAATTAGATTTAAAATCATGTCCTCCAAAATGCATTGAGGGTAATTTTTGTTTAACTTTTAGATTTAAGTTATAGCATTTTAGTTTATAGCTAATTTGATATTTCATTCTTTCTCTCATAGAAAATTTTGATGCAATATACACTTCAATTGAACAAGAGTAACAAGAGTAAGAAGAAAACGAAGAGGAATAAATGGATAGCAGACAAGTAAATTCCCATAATTGTAACAAGCTCTCTATTTTTTTTTTCATTTTTTATTCTTCCACCCATTAGCTTTCTCAATGCCTACATGAACAAACAATGGATACTACCACATGTCTTGCTGTGGTCACCTTAGCCATTTGCAAGATTAACCCCAGCGCACTTCATTGAAAATGTAGCATTAAAGGAGATAATAAAATAGCTATTCATTTTTTTCCTGTTTTTTCAAGTGGAGAAGTAGAATAATCTACAAGGTAAGATTCTTTAATTTCTTATTAAAAGCGTACCATTTATTATAATTGTTGTTTGCTTTTTTCATTTTAGTCTTATGGAAGCAGATTGCATACTTATATATCTTTTTATTCTCATTTTAATTTTGTAGCTTCTTTATTTATTTATTTATTTTATTTAGCTAAAGTTGTAGATATTTTACCTCTTATTATTTTAAATCTTCATATTTGAATTATAGTTCATACATATTTACTGCAGTGTCCTAACTCTTTGGATATCATCATTCAATATCCTAATAACCCTTTTTTTCCTCTTTCTTCTTTCTCTTTCTTTTTGCATTTTAATTTTTTTTCGTTTTGGATTTAAATGGAATTGAAGAAAAAATATGAAGTAGTTTTTTACTTTTATTCTCTGCATTACAAGGATTTGAGTTTGACTACTGATATAATAAATAGGAAAGAAAAGTGAAACAGTTCGCATTCTTTTTATTTTAGCTTTAATTCTTTTTTAAATATTTGGATTGTATATGATTATACAGTATTCAAAATTTTATAACAAAGAGAGGTAGCTCCAATCATTGTGTTTTGTCTTTTGAAGTTGTAATATATCATCCATTGATTGCATGTATATCACAATAGACCATATAAAATAATATTTTTTTCCTTATGACACTAAATTTGTTCTATCTGCTGTTTTGCATTTCAATTAGACATTTTTCTAAGGATGATGCATATCTATGATGATGTAAAATGTTTAAGTAAGGACTTCTAGTTTAGGTCAAACTTGAACCAAAATCAACCAAAGCTTAGATTAAGGTTCTTCAACTATTTACGAACTGGGTCAGGTAGAACCCAATTTAGATTTGTGTATAATTTTTAATCTCGATTTCATTTTAGATTTATATAAGTCTTAATTTGTTAACTTCATGTTTGACCTAATGACTGTTGTAAAGTTTACATATCTCTAACGTTGAGAATTATATTTGCACAATGGTTACATTGTTCGATCTGATGAATTTAAATGTTTTTCTTTTATTTCATCATGGGGTATTTGGGATGGATTATTATTGGATATTTTTTTTAAAACTGAGTTTCAAGATGTATCATTAATTTTTTTAATTAGCTAATTTTTTTATTAGCAAGGGTCCTACTTTAATTATGAGGAGTTGCTTAGACATACTTATCATGAATAATATAATCACCTGAAGCTCTACCAATGTGTCCATGTATGTAAAAAAAAGGTTACAAGAATGAGATTTAATGAAGCAAATCCTAAAAACTTTTGGACGGCTTAGTTTTCGATTGGTAAAATCTAGAAAAATAATAAATGTACTTTTAATTTCAAGTTGTTTTTTTATTTAATTTAATTTGTGTTCCTGTTCCATTTGAAGGTATGCTCAATCCAAGCTACTAAAATTAGTAGCCTATTGATGGATTGTATGCCAACTTAATATTTGGGGTTCTCCTATCAACATGTGGGGCCCATTGAAAATTATTTTTTCCTTCTTTTCTTTCATTTTTTACAAGATTATTTTCATTTTTATCATTTTATATTTATTGTTTTCGTAGTATTGTGTGACATGGTTAGATTAATCATTTGTGTGTTTTGTTTTTCAAAGAGACTATGAACACATTTTGTGGATTTCATTGGTGGTTTTTTATACATTATTTTTTTTCAGGGGAACAAGATCTTATTTTTATTTGTTTGTTGGGGTTTTTCCAAATCCACTAGCATTATGGTTTTCCTTTTTGTATTTATGGATCTTCTTTTAAAAAATAAATATACAATTTTTAATGAATTTTATAATCCATCAGAATCTAATTCGTTTCATTTTTCTTTATAGGAGATTTGTTTTAATTAATTATATTTATGAGCTTTAAATTTTAATAAAAATTCAATCTTAGACCGAGGCAAAGCATGGGTCTTTGGTGCTAGTCCTATATATTTAAATTCCAGTTCCAAGCCAGCGGCACTACACGTGGCTCAAAGTGCTAACATGCATGGGTCTTGCTAATCACATATAATTGGGACCGTTCAAAAAGCGGACCACAATTTTCTGATCCAAAATCCCACCGACTTGGTAGAAAAAATGTGGGGCCTGCTTCCAAATTGAGCCAATGAGTTGGTTCCACATGTAAGGCCTAACTCCTAAAAATCTTGAAGTTGAATGCTAAGATGAGCCAGACTCCGACTTGAATAACAATCTTGTAGTGAGTCAAATACTTTTGTAATAATTGTAATTTAGTTGCATCGGGCCAGCTCCAACTGTGCATATGAATTGATTGAATGGCCACCATTTTGATAATGACAACCATAGGCCTAGGCCCAGTTAAACTAATTGGCGAGTCTCAAAGTCAGGCCCTGGAACAACTAACTGATCAATGGACTAAGAATTGAATTAGGGGTGTTTGTTTAGAGGCTGTTTGTTGGTATTGAAATACATAAAGAGGTTAAGAATGCAAATTAAAGATGATTTTCAAAAAATAAACATCAAATAGTCTCTTCTTTTGTTTCTATGTCCATAAGAGAAAATGTTATTTGATGTTTATTTTTGAAATTCAAATGAAATCTTCATTTTAACCAACACTATGTATTCAATTATTATAAATTATAACGAAAATAAATAGCCATCTCTTGCATTTCGTATGTGTTCCCGGCAATGTCCCAATGGAATTTGGAATTTCTTTCTTGATTAGTGGGTTTTTGCTGAAAATGCTACTAGAGCAATGGGCATTGGTGAATCTTGGTGGGGAGCAGCATTTGAGAAATTCATATATCTTCGAAGATATATGGAGCTGCAAAAAGATTTTACTTTAAAAAACATTAGTAACATTAGTTATGTAACTAGCTTTTAACTTCTCATTTTACTTTGCTAGTTCGAGTCCTCCATATGTCTCCTCTTTCAAATTACTCAATCTGGGTAAAAAAATGTAAATATAATTAATCCAAAAGGATACTTCTTCTTTACAAAACTATTACTTTTTTCTACTAATTTAATAGTTATCCTACATTATTTTTTAATAAAATTATTAATTACTCAAATACCACCAAAGTAGCCTTAATCGTGACAAGTGGCTCCTTATAAATTAAGGGATGAAATGTGGCCCACTCATGCAATGTTAGAAACACATGACACCATTGAAATTAAGTGAGAAAAATTTTTTTAATGATACTGAATAATATCAGGTCCCTCCGGATTACCAGTGGATATTGCAGGTGGGCCGAACTGTGACGTCTTTAAAAAGAGTATCCGGACTCCCAGTTTACATATGATCGATTCGGCCATCCGCGCGATAAAGGTGCATCCTAGACTTTCGGAAGAAGGGGCTTTCCACGAAACTCACGAGATTGTCACGTGATAGGTCCTTTTACCGTCACGTCAGTCTTGACTGCTGAGCGCCTCTCGTTCTTTGGTTCTGTCCCGGTTTTCAGCTTCATCCGTGGGTGGTGGTGCTTGGCTTTTGGAGTAATTGATACATGTTCCTCGGGCCTACCGTAAACTACATCCTTCCAGAGCACTACGAATCGGAGGCGCCCTTTCATCTCAATTTGATTCCCACCTGAATTTTTCCCACATTCAAATTGATCAGGTATAAGAAATATGATCATGTCTAAGCATGTGATCAATTTAATGCTAGGCCGATAATTAAAATTGGATTTGGCGATGAGGAGACTCCGTCACGCGGCCGGAGATCTATGTGCATTCTGGTGTTGGAAAGCTCTATGGATCTCTTTGCTTCTTATCTTTCGTACGAGAATGAGAGAAAAATAATAATCCAAACCCTAGGGCTCCTTTATCCTTATATAGACGAGTCTCAAAGAGTCACACTTAGACATCTTCTACCAAAAACCCACATCCACTGATCTTATTGGGAGTTTATTATGAGGCCTAAATCAAGTTTTACACTAAAGTGGGATTACGATTTCTATCGGCATCTGTCCTACTTGATCTAATGTGGGACCCTTGGCATGCGGGCCACACGATTTCCTACACGCCCAACACAAATGCATGGGGAGGCTTTAACTTTTCTACCTTTATGGAGTTCAATCTGATAGTGGCCTAGCATTTGCGTTAGATTTTGCCAAGCAAATAAACCCACTTGTAACATTTCGCACACAGTTTTTGGGCTTCAGCCGACCACACATGTGGCCTTTCTTTGTGCCTTGTGGTATGTCTAGTTGCTGTTATTTAGTTTCTTTAGTTGTCAATTACCTCGCCACTATTTAAACAGTAAGATTTTTCAACCTTAGGGTTTTTACTTGGGTGGAATGGGCAGTAATCCGGTGAAGAAGTTAAACGAGAAAATTCAAGACTTTCAAGATCTTATCTAACGGGCTTCTTCAATCTCACAGGGTGCCATCACACCGCATGATATCACTCGGGTCAACCGCTTTATAAGAGAGACTTCATGTCTTTTTAAACGTATGACTGATCTATGATGGGTTCACATGTAAACCGTCCTTCACGTGGCATGAATTTAGAGAGAGAAGAAGAAGAAGCTATGAAGAGACTCTAAAAGCATAAATGTGAATATTTCAAAAGTTCCCGTGTTAGCTGGGAACAGCTGGAACGGACTCATTCACTGAACACAACCTCAATTACTGGACAATGATGCATAACATCATTTCCTGCATTTGGACTTCTTTCAAACATTGTTCAGATAGGTTTATATGCCTAGTGTGAACTTTTTAACAGAATCAAAGTCCAAACAGTAGGTCTTCCATTTAAAAATATATATATCCATCAGATAGAAATGCCAGTCTCACATGGTTCAGCTGAAGAATCACCGCCAAGTATATAGGTAAGAAAAGAATCCAAGTCTAAACAAATTGCCTTTCATTTCCAGTTAAAGCACGGGATACAATACACCCTTTAGAATTTTCAACAATACTTGGAAGACTGAGTACTACTTTAACTTAGAGACCAAGAAGGCTAACGGACGCTTCCTTAATTGATATCTGAAAGTTCTGTGACGGGTAAGGAGATATGAAAAGAAAAGAAACCAAAACTTTAAACATACGCATGTTCAGTATGGGTTCTTAAGCCATTCCTTTTGTAGCTCTTGTTCTGAGGTTGTTCTATTTCCATTTTTTTTTTCTTGAATGATTCAGTGTTTTCCTTGTAAACTTAGCTTTCATATTTTAACCTCTGGCTCGGGGGGTTATTCGGTTTTGACGAGTAAAGACTATTCCCTGTATCCATTTGGTAATTTTACTTATAGAGTAAAGTGAGGTAATGGTCATTTTAAAATATAAAAATAATAGGAGGGGTTAAATCAACTAATTACTGCATTTTATCATTTAGTGAGAAGAGAATATAATTTTTTGACTTTTCGTATTAAAAGTATATATTTTTTTGTCAATTACATAGATGAAAAAATAGCATTTTAACTTTTTAGTATAAAAAGGAAGAAGAATTTTTTGAAATGCAGTACTGAAGTGAAATATGGCTGCACACATAGTACCCAGATAACAGAAGAGCTGGGAGTCAAACTTAAGGTCTTAGGGAGCAAACCCAAGTTTCAAACCAATTAAGCCACAGCCTTTATGACATTTTTTTTTTCCATTTTGATTATTTTGATTTGATCTAGTTTTCCTTTTCAGGCAAATTTGTTTCTCTTAGGAGTCCCTTCAAGTTAATAAGCCTACATAACTAGGTGGAAGAATATAAGAGACCGTAATCTTCCATTTCCACTCGATTTTATTTTGAAACACAGATCTCGGCCCTCTATTGTTGTAGCAGTAGGGTTGCCAAGGGACATAGAAGGCTATCCTGATCCTACTCTCAACATATTCAAGGATGGCTTAGGGCGGGCCAAAACCCTCAAAAGGTTTGCACTATGTGGACCCTGATCCTACCCTCACTAACTAGGGCGAGGACCAAGGCTTCAAGGGAAAGTTAATTTTTTTTTTTATTGATACAACAACCACTTGATCATTTCCCTAATAACTTAGATATTGACGCTGGTAAATTTTTAAAATAAATTATTTATAGACCAACTAATAAAACTCCATAATCTTTTAGTCCTCTGGCTTCCTCTGTCTATAATGAATTATGCCAAGCATAAGTAAATTGCTTGACCCAAGTGAAAATTAGATTCAATATAGTAACATATTATACACTCGCCCAATAAAATATCAATAATGTATCTATATTCTTATTCAAAAGCATGGTTTAAATTCTCGGCCACCACGAACCAGTATCAGCCGATACTGGTACAATAATTTGATGTATATCGGTTTTGATATCATCCTGTCAAAAAATCCCCAAAATATCGGATATTAGCAGTCGATATCTCAAATTAAGGATCCTAACTGATGTCGATATTTTATAAGTATCGCTCAAAATTTCGGCCCACTATATTTAAAGGATTTTTAATTTGTTTCTTTTTTCTCCTATTTTCTTTATTTCTTTCTCCTTTCAAATAATCAAATGCTGCCTTTTCTCTTCCTTAACACCCATGTCACTTTCAAGCATAAAAAATATTTATTTCTTTTTATCAATATAGACCTGAAAAGCATATACAACTCTATTGAGGTTAGCATTTTGTATTTTTTTAGAATTCTTTTAAAATATTATTTAGATATAGCGTAGAAATGATGATTGCATGCTCGTTTTATTTTAAGTACCTTTCATTATCTCAAATCTACCCATTTTGAGGCTAGATCAACAATTTGAGCTGGTTTTAAAAATCATAATTTTTATTAAAATCTTATTGATCTTTGTAAAATAGTTACTCAAATTTGTCATCATTTTAAGTAAATCATAAATGTTCAATTGCTTTGTGTTTTACCATATTATCATAATAAAATATGTTATCTTAATACTTTTAAAATCGCAAGTCATAACTTACATAATGATTGAGTGATGAGTACAAACTTTATTTTCTTAAATTTCATACAAATAAATAGTTTATAAGTCATAATTATAGTTGCATTTCTTAAAATTTATGATATTTCAACTTGTTTGGTATATGCATCTAAATTAATTTAATTGTAAACAAAATTTATACAGCTTCAGATTAGACAGCTATACAGGATCATAATTTAGAGGGACTAATAATTTGATTTATAGTTGTCACTAACGGGAAATAATATTATTTTTCAGTATTTTCTAATATTCTGAAATTTTTGGATATATTTTTTTGAATTTTTTAGGCTAAAAATAATTGCACGCTTTGACGCTTGTGACAAACCGCGAATTGCGACTAATATCGACATTGTTTCGGTTTTTGGGGTTGGCCGATACCATGACCGAAGCTGCAATTTTGAACCATGCTCAACAGTCTTTAGGTAAAGCGCCTCCCACTAAATGTACAGTTTGTAAGGATATATTCAAGTTTCATTTTTATGGTTAGAATTAAAAAACTCAAAACTTCATAAGACAATTTGATGGGCTTTTTAAGAACGAAGAAAAAGCTCTCATTTGTGGCTTCTAGAGGAAAAGGCTAAGCTGTATGCCCTCATAGGAGTGTCGAATTGATGCCCCTACCTAGCAATAAAAGAGGGCGTATGGCTTTTAAAAATGATTTTGGATCTTTTATGTGCCACTCATGCTTAAGGATTGGAACTCCATACAGGGCCCACCTTTTGAAAATCTAAGCTACTCAAAATGAATGTCTTCCCACCCTAAGATAAAGCAAATAATTAACTCAGCAATAATTTGAATTAGTATCAAATTTAGGTAAGTAGTCATGATGATACTAATTGTGACTGGTTTAGATTGATCATCGGTGGGTGCAAATCTAGTTAAAATTTTATAAATTGCCAAACACTTCAAAAGTATCTTGAAACTTATAGAAATTGTCAACCAGCATAAGTGACCCAAAACTACAACATGGAAATATTTTATATTGAAATCTTATAATATTTCAATATAGTGATATTATGTTCTACCTTTATCCAAATACCAACATAATCTCCTTAATTTTTTAGACTCTTAGTTTGATTATTGGGAACATTAGCAAAAATTGATCTTAATGATATCCCTTTCCCACATTAAAATCCATCCAAGCTTTTGCTCCCATGCTCATTCCTTATGTGCATTCAAATCTATTTTACTGCGCTCCAAGTAATTAAATCATCATCATCATCAAAGCCTTATCCCAACCATATTGGGGTCGGCTACATGAATTCTATTTCTCCATTCCGTTCTATTTTGAGCTATCAGAATTCATGTTTGGGTTGTGATAAAGTTTTACGCTGGCTGTCACCTACCTAACGCAACCCTCTTCCTTTACCCGGGCTTGGGACCGGCAGCAAAATTGGCGGAGTTGCTCCAAGTAATTAAATATTATCTTTATATAATAAATGTGGTGCGTGCTATTGTATTACTCAAGTACCGCCCGAGTACCCATGTAAGAGTTGGTGGAGTGGCATAAGGCGAGGATTTGCTCTCCACATATGTCTTGTATTTGGTATTTGGATAAAGGTAGAACATAATATCACCATATTAAAATATTATAAGATTTCATTATAAAATCGATCTTAATGACATCCCTTTCCCACATTAAAGTCCATCCAAGCTTTTGCCCTTTTTGCTTGTGGAATTAATATCATGCTGGCTCCTTACCTACATTCAAATCTATTTTACTTTGCTCCAAGCAGTTAAATGTTATCATTATATAATAAATGTGATGCGTGCTATTGTATTATGCAAGTGCAACCTGAGTATCCATATAAGAGTTGGTGGAGTGGCATAAGGTGTGGATTTGCTCTTCACGTCTTGTGTTTGAAGCGAACCCCAATTCCCACAAGTGTGCATTTATACATTTTTAATGGGTTGGAATGGTCTTGTTGGGGTCAAAGACCTTGAGGATACTCACGTTGTAGAAAAAGAAAAAACATAGTAACAGCTAGAGTTATCTGAGCTCAGATCTCGGATCTTGTTATTAAATAGGTTCAAGCTATAGACCCAAATCTATAATCATTCTCATTAAAAGATTTAAAAGCTTATTAGCACCCCTCTTTTTTTTTAACGTCTTGATGGGTGGGATCCTTCAAGTACTCGGATTTTGTTGGGAAAAGCGGCGCAACGGAAATGACCCGCCATAAATGGATCAACCACGATGAATACACATCAATCACATCATCAAGCAATCACACTCATGAACACAGCAATTTTACGTGGTTTGGCAACTTTGCCTACATCCACGGGAGGAGAGAACTCATCTACTATGATCCCATTTCGATCCCCTCTGGATCTAAGGTTACATTACATCAATATATATAGCTTCCGCTTTCTTGGAAAACAAGAAAACCCATATATAATGACTAAAATACCCATAACCTTGAGCCTCAGTACTGGCTAAACGAGACGACCAATCCGGCTAAACCGGAATACAAGACAAAACCCAACAGATCATGGGGTCAGTTGGAATATTGGAGCCACATGAAGGGAATTTCTTTCCTATAAAACCATTGCATTGTCCTAGTTTTCAGGTCCTATAAAAGCTCATTGTAGGTACTGTGTAGTGGGCAACACCGTTTGCAGACCTGTGGCAAATGCCAATGCATTGGAAAGGAGTACGCCCACATTCATGAGAAAGAACAAGGGCTGCTGTTGGGAGCCACTCTTATGCGTGTGATACTTTCTTAGGTGTGAAAGTTTAACTAGTTTTCAAAGAGTTATTTATGTGATATTTTAGAGCTTTGTGATATCACACACATTCTTTGATGCTTTAGGGCTGTATGATATCTCACATATGATCTTATGCAATGTCCTATGGCATGCGATATCCCACAATTATTGTACAAACAAATTTGTGGGAAATAATAAAGCTTCCATTGTTCTTCGGTAAATGTTAAGTCTAAGACTAATTATACTATCAATAATCCAATATTATTTCCCAGTGGCTGAACCATGAAATATGAAAGCGTTTTTTTTTTTAGAATTTAATATGAATGATTTGAATCAAGCAAAGATATATCATTTAGAGTTAAGTTACTACTTATCAAGCAAAGATGTATCATTTAGAGTTAGGTTACATAAGTAGTTTTTTGCTCATTTGTTGCTTAGCTGCTTCGGAATACAAATGACTGTGTAAGTAGGTTTGAGTCCTCAACATCGCAAGAAAAGGAAAAGTAGTCTTCTTCCTTAATTTTTTTGATGGCATTAGTTTTAATTATTGCAAACGGCTTAGTAATATGCTAAGTGGCCTTGTTTTAGAGCGTGTACATACTTAAAGTCCCACACACTCACGTACACTGCCCAAGTCCCTCTCCATTCAAGGATCCATTTGGCATTGTATCTGTTGATGAGGAGATGCCTCACTACTTGGCCTACAAGTGGATTGGCTAAGTGACCTTTTGTTGAAAGGATGGATATATATATATATATATATATATATCGAGAGTGGTACATGGACTCAGGATTTTTATTTGGGTGGGGCTAAACTTTGCTATATTTTTTTCTCATTGGATGAGACTATACGATGCATATGCAAACCACGTCCATCAAATTAAAAATATGAAACACATAAATATGAATATTTGTAAATCAAATTGTAAGCATAAAATTAATGGCATGAAACTCTCATAAAATCTACAATTGAAATAATTTAAAAAATGATGTACAAATTAAAGGGGGATAGAAAGAGAGGATACATGCTTTCTGCTACTAGCTAGGGAGGAAAAGCTCTAGATCAATATTTGAACCACTCTCCACTATACATAGGCAAAAGGAATTTAACAAGCAAGAGGAAAATGTATACTATGGTTGAGTTATTAGTGACACTATAAGCAAGAGGAAAAAAAATGGAGATAAAATATATCCATGAAATTAGAAGGAAAAATTACACGATATGACTCATTTATGAGGTTAACCACAAAAAGAGGAAAAAAAATCATGCATTGCAAGAAATTATAGAAATACTATACAAATTCACATTATAAACGAAAAAAACAATCTAAAATGTAAGTTTCAAAGATAGAGAAAAAGAGATAGAGATCAATGTCCATCTAATGTAACGACGGTTTCATAAGTCATTAAAGGAGGTGAGGTGTTGTATAATGGGGCCTCGGGCAGGATGGATTTTAACATGAGGCTAGAGACACATGGCCATAGTCCCCTTAGAGACATTTTCAATACAACCTGGGGTGGCCGCACCGAGGAAGCACAGTGTGGGTCCACCCTACCGTTATATCATATCAGTGAGTAAAACTTAGCCAATATTTATAGAGGTATACGCTAATAATAATTGGTTGGATAGGTTAAAAAAGATGGTCTCAGGTAGATCAAATCAAATAGAACTCGTCTTCTTTTTCTGTAGCTAGAGACAAGTAGCTTTCTTCTGTTATTGTGTCGATGGCATATGTTGTGACTGCTAACAATATAATGAGAAATTATCTTGCTTTATAAATGATGATGAGATGTTACACATCAATTAAAGAAAAAAAAAAGAACGTTAAAGTATGCCGCTTACCGTTTGCTTATGCAGTACGTTGATCCTTAAGTCCTATACCATGAGTCCAGTGGATTATAATCATGGGAGACAAGGCAATGAAGCGGTCTAAATTGGATTAGATGTAAACAATATAATAAAGTTGATCGATTGATGGTAATTCTTAATTTGAGGCCTTCAAGCCTTAAGCTTACGATATCAAGCTATATTTTGCCATGAGGTACCTCTTGTAAATTGTGTGAGAGGTAACTTCTTGGCCGTGACATGAATTTCCTATGAAAAATCCCACCCTTTCATGATCGTTAACCTCCATGAATTGCCACGCTCCCTGATTTGACAAAAATTCAACCATTTCATGAGAGTTAATTTCTATGAATTGCCACTTTCTCTAATTTGACAAAAATCTATATTATATATGCTCATGCCAATGATTTAATTTCATAAAAAAAATATAACATAAGAAATGGAATCAGAATGCCTCATGTGCCAATCCATTGCAAGAGCTGGCTTGTAGACTAGCTTCTTTACGTTATTGTTTCTAGACGTATTAGATCTGGATCTAGCCAAGCACACACCACAACGAAGAAAAATAAGCAATTACATACACAGAAGATACGAGGATTTACGTGGTTCGGCAAGATTACTTACGTCCACGGGCAGGAAGATTTCACTAACAAGAAATCTCTCTCTTTCCCCCTTACAATCTTTCTTTCTGTGTTTCCTTTCCCTGTTGCTGTCTTTTTTGGTTACAAAGAACTAAAGCATCGAAAGAGAATATGTAAGATATTAACTCTAATCAACTGGGCCCTCCACTTAGGCCTAATAGGACTTTTTTAGCCAAACCCAAGAATCTCCACCTTGACGAAAAATGTCCGGCCCTTTGAAGAGTTGTTGAAATTGGTTTAGAACACATCTATCCCACCAAGACTGCACCCCAATGGAGATGAGGTGCAGCTTCACTCTTTAATAAGAGGAGAGATTGAGCAAGTCTAAGCAATGCTTGAACTTCTCTGTAGTCACTGGCTTGGTAAGCATGTCAGCTGGATTATCATCTGTGTGAATCCTTTGAATGGAGATCTCACTTGTAGTAACCCAATTTCGAATTCTGTGATATATAACAGCTATGTGTTTTGTCCTTGCATGATATACCTGATTCTTTGATAGGCATATTACACTCTGACTATCACGGTGTAACAAGATTGATTTCTATTTGATACTCATGTCATTTACCAAACCTCTCAACCAAATTGCTTCCTTAGAAGCCTCTGAAGCTGCCATGTATTCTGCCTCTGTTGTGGATAATGCAGTTATAGACTGAAGCACCAATCTCCAACTTATTGGTCCACTAGCAAGCATATAGACGTATCCGGTAGTGGATATTCTCTTTTCTAGGTCCCCTGCAAAATCAGAATTTACACATCTAACTACAACATCTGACCCCTGTTTTCTTTTAAATAGAATTCCCAAGTCTTTGGTGCCCTTCAAGTACCTCAGAATCCACTTTACGGCATTCTAATGCTCTTTTCCTGGATTCGCCATGTACTTGCTCACTACACCCACTGCTTGAGCTATATCTGCTCTAGTACAAACCATGGTATACATCAAACAGCCTACCGCATTTGCATATGTTATCCTGGACATTTCTTCGATTTTCTCATCATCATTCGGACATTGTCTGGCACTTAAAGTAAAGTGACTTACAAGAGGAGTAGACACAGGCTTAGCATTTAACATGTTGAATTTTTCAAGTACTTTTGAGATGTATTTTTTGTGTGATAACCATAGCTTTCCAGCCTTTTTGTCTCTCCTAATTTCCATGCCCAATATTTTTGTGGCTGCCTCAAGTCTTTCATGTCAAACTCTTTTCTCAACTGAGATTTGAGTTCATCAACTTTTGATATGTTGTTACATGCAATGAGCATATCAGCGACATAAAGTAGCAAAATAATAACAGAATTATCATCTGAAATTCTGTAATAAACACAACAATCATACTCACATCGATGGTAGCCGATCTGCAACATGTAAGAGTCGAAACGCTTGGACCATTGTCTTGGAGATTGTTTCAGCCTGTACAATGATCTCTTCAACTTACACACCTGGTGTTCTTTTCCGACTTCCTTGAATTCTTCAGGTTGCTCCATGTAAATTGTTTCCTCTAAGTCATCATGAAGGAATGTTGTTTTTACATCTAATTATTCGAGCTCCATGTCGAACTGTGCTACCAATGCCAACAACACCCTGATAGAAGTGTGTTTCACAACTGGGAAAAAGATCTCATCATAATCAACCCCTTGAGTACCCATTTGCTACTAAACGTGCCTTGAACCTTGGTTCTGCATTTTCTTGCATAGCTTCTTTTATCCTAAACACCAATTTGCAGCCAACTGTTGATCTGTCTTTGGGTTTAGGAATTAACTCTTAGACTGAGTTCTTTTGAAACGATTCCATCTCATCCATAATAGCACCCATCAAACCTTGTCTTTCACTGCTCCCCATAGTTTCTTGAAAAGAGGTCGGATCACCACTGCTGGTAATAAGAGCAAAGTGTACTTCATCCTCATCTCATCCAAACCTTTGAGGTGGCTTGATGGTTTTCTTTGTCTTTTCTTGTGCTAGACTTGAAGGTTCCTGCTGAACCTCACGTTGTTCCTTACCTCCAGATGTACCAACTTTTGATGAACTTTGAGTTTGTTCCTTGGTTGTATTATCTACAAGAGGAATAACTTCGGTAACCACTTTTTCAACATCGTGCCCTTTGACTTCACTGTCATGTTTCCTATTTAGTATAGAAGCTTCATCAAATACAACATCTCTGCTGCAGGTCTTTTTCCTATTTTTTGGATCCCATACTTTATACCCCTTTATACCTTTTTCAAAGCCGAGGAATATGCATTTGAGTGACTTGAAGTCTAACTTGGATCTCTCATCACTAGGAATGTGTACATAAGTTGGACAACCGAATACCTTCAATGAAGAATAGTCCACCTCTTTACTTGTCCACACCTCTTCTGTAACTTTACAGTTAAGGGGTCACGATGGTGACCAATTAACCACATAGCATGGGTGGTTAACTGCTTCTGCCCAAAAACTTTTAGACAATCCGGCATGAACTGTCATACTCCTTGCTTTTTCTAAAAGTGTTCTATTTATTCTTTCTGCTACTCTGTTTTGCTGATCGGCCATCCACCTATATAGCGAAACTTTTTCTCACTGGTGCCATTACCGACCTACGTTCAACGTGCTCAAACCATCTTAAACGGGTTTCTCTAATCTTATCCCCTATTGATGCTACCCCTAAATGCTCTTGAAAGCATTCATTTTTAAATTTATCTTTCCTAACTTTATCACACATTCATCTAAGCATTCTCATCTCTGCTACATCTATTTTATATATATACATTTTCTTAATTGGCTAATATTCTGCTACATAAATCATAGCTACTCTAACCACTGTTCTGTAAAATTTACGCTTCAATTTCATTGGCATTCTGTAACACTCCGACCCGGCTTGACCCCGTTTAGCGGTTAGTTAATCTTGTTTTCGTTGCTAATTGTGTTTTGTTTGTGTTTTGTTTTCGTTACGGGTCATGGATAGGTAGTTGGGTTGAGTTTGACCTGGATTAAGTAGACCAAGCCCTTTTTCGTAATTTTAGCTTTTCTCAGACATGGTCATTTTTGCATCATCTTGATGTCAACACGTGTCTTTCGTTGAGCTTGTTAACTTTCGTAACTACGTCATTTGCAACCAAGGTCGTGTGATTCGATTGGACCTTGATTTGACTCAAACTGAAAATAGACTTATGACTTGGCCCTTCTTGGAATTTGATCAACCCATTACTTATATAAGCTCTCACCCAATTCACCAACACTCACGTTCTCTCTCTTGTTCTCTCTCGTTTTCTCTCAACTTCACTGTGCACGTGGAATTCTCTTCTCCTTCACTTGATTTCTCTCCATCGATCTAGCTTGTGGTTCTTGCATGTACAATTGAGGTGAGTGGAAGTCTTCCATTCTTCTCGTCTCCATTCTCTATCTCTTCTCCCTCTTGTTTCCATGGTTGCATGGTGTGGTTGTGATCCCAATTCTCATGCATGCATTGTGTTTGGTTTTGTGTTAGGTTTTGATTTGGACTTGAGGGCTACAAGTGTGCAATTGATCTCCATTTGAGGCAAGTGTGACCATAGTATGAGAACCCATGTTGATATGCTTTTGATTTGCTTAGTTTGACATGAATTGAGTTGGAAACAAGTGTTTATAGCCCATTTGATACTCATTGGTTCAGTACTTGTATATTCCCATTGATAAATTGCAATTTTGAGGCATTCCCAGACATTCTGTACATGTTTCAGATTTCTGAATTCGTGCAGGTACGACTAAGCCGTATAATACCTACGGCTCACAATCCAGAGAGGAGAAAAACCCAGTTTTCCTCTACGGCTAGGGCACGGCTAAGCCGTGGATTGCCCTACGGCTAAGCCGTAGCTCAGCCGTGGCCCAGCCGTAGAACAATACAGGGTGCAATTTCTGGAATAACTGAGAGTCAGCAAATGACAGACCTTCTACGGTTCAGCCACGGCTAAGCCGTAGACCACACACGGCTAAGCCGCAGCACACACACGGCTAAGCCGTAACCACACATGAAGAATAAGGCTAGGTGTAAAGATAAGACCTATATGACCTTCATGGTAGAATGTAGAGCACCTAGACTTGCCCAACGGAATGTGATCCTACGCGTGAATGATCTCGAGGGCTGCGAATCATTCATGTTCGTTATTCGGATGTTAAGCACCTCCCCATGGGTGTTGGTTTAAGGGACTTCGTGCACCGCCCGATTCAAGGCAACACTAGACAACGGTGTATCGAATAACTTAAAACTACATCATCATGTACGGTTAGAAACACCGGATAATTAGATTAGAATTGGTTTGTAAACTTAAGATAATTCGATTTACATGATTTGTTGCATAACATATTGCATTCGATCCTTGATCTCAACTCTCTAACATGATTACGTATGTTTCGTTACTTTCACATTGTGATTTATTTACCCTGAGTATGCATGTATGATGTGTTCATTCACGGATCTGCACGTATGATAAGTTGTCACGATCTACTCAGGATTTTCATGATTGACTCTGTATAGTCAGGCACTACTTAGCCTCAGCCTTAGGATCCCGACGGGGTGAATTTGGTATAGTTATATGGACCTGCTGCAGTATGGATTTTGTCTTGGGGAACCGGACCCCAGGAAACCGAGACTCATTGTACCCTGGCCCGGACAATGGTGTTCTTTGCATGTTACAAGATCCCTCTTTTGGGAGCATATGGTAATGTAGTAGCCACTAGTCATGTACACAGCATGTTATCCTTGATTCACGCAGCATATTTCTTTCTTGCATGATAGCCTAGTATACGAAAATGCCTTCTTTAATAACATGATGTTCTTTATTCTATTAGACACGGCGTGTGTTAACTTGCTATGGTTTATACTTTGCTGAATCTTCGTATTCACAGTTGTTTTTGGTGTTGCAGGCCCAGATCCCCCTGCCGAACCCTCGCCGGTCGGCCAGGCTCCAGATGAGACCCCCGGGGCCCCATCAGGCCTAGAGGAGTGGATGTGATCACTCCACGGGAGAGCGTACGTGGCATGCATCATGTTGGAGTCATGTTTTGGGGATTCTCAGACTTGTATATGTCATGACATGTCATTATTGTATATATTCTTTTGTTCGTTTTGTAAAACTTTATATGTAATTATGTCAGTCCTTTCTTGTATCCTCTTCTTGCATTATTAGTTTTATGTTTCTGATATTTACAGCTTCCGCGTACTTGCTTGGCACGTGTGAATGTTCCCTTGTGCGTGTGCATTTAGACCCGGTCTACGTGTGCATGCACGGGAGTACGTGTGTCATTAGGTTTGGCTTTTGCTAACCCCCGAACCTTGGGCTCGGGTTGTGACATACGTATTGTATGGTATCAGAGCATTCCTTGCTCATTCCTTGTTCTAGATGATAAGCATGTAGGCATGTAGGATCGTGGTGAGGATACGATTTCCTTTGTGATCTTTCTAGATTTTGGGGTTTGTTGGGCGCAATTGTTTTGTGTTTGTGTCTGACTTTTTCCATTTTACAGGATGGCATCAGGTTCTGGTTCTCAGCAGAATGCCGGCAATAATGAAAGCGGATCTGCACCGTCACCGCAGACACCGAACACAGATGAACGCATTCTCATGTTACTCCAGTCCCTTCAGGCACAATCGCAATCGATGCAGAACTTGCAAGCCCAAGTTACCACTATGTTAGATCGACAAAGTCAAGTCCCAGCTTAGTCACATGTAGATCAGCAGGTGATCTTGCAACCTCGAGAGAGTGACCCGAATGCCCTCTACGGGAAATTCCGCAAGCGAGGAGCCATTGAGTTCTATGGGACCGAAGAGCCACTGAAGGCGAAACAGTGGTTAGAACAGACAGAGGATGTCTTTGAGACCGTTGTGTGCACGAACCGACAGAAGGTCGGGCTAGCAACTTCCATGCTGAGAGACGTTGCAAAGACTTGGTGGAAGAGCGTGAAAGACTCATACAGAGACATTCCTAGTGCGACGGTGTGGGAGATGTTCAAGCAGCAGTTCAGGAGGAAGTTCATCCCGGCTCATGTGTTTCGAGCCAAGGAGGTTGAGTTTCTAGCTCTCCGTCAGCAGCAGATGACAGTAGCAGAGTACGTGAACAAGTTTATGCAGTTGTCGCATTTTGCTCCGGACATGATCAGTACTGAAGAGAGGAAGGTGAACAGGTTTGTGGAAGGTTTGCATCCCCGGTACATGCATCACGTGACTGCGTTTCAGCGTCCGGCTACGTTCGACGATGCAGTGGACAGGGCCTATTCCGCTGAGGCCATCCACCAAGCTGCGAGAGCCGTTGAGCCCAAGCGACAGCAGCCTTTCAGTGCACGAGGACAAGTACAGAAGAAGACCAAAGGCCAGCAGAGTACTTCTAGTTCTTCTGGAGTGACGTGTGGGTATTGTGGCAAGAACCATGCGACTGATGCGTGTTGGAGGAAGGCCGGTGCGTGTTTTATTTGCGGTTCGAGGGAGCACATGATCGCCAATTGTCCTCGACATAGAGCCTCCGGTGTAGCTCCATCTGGCCCTACTTCCGGTGTAGTTCCTAGCAGACCCAGTGCACCTACAGCTCCGAGCAAGCCACAGTCAGCTCGTCCAGGTTCGAGACAGCCTCGCCAGACAGCCCGTGCTTACGCTGCTACCCACGAGAGTGCCGAGGATCCACAGGTGGTTGAAGGTACTGTTTTGATTTCGCGCGTCGAGGCTTTAGCTTTGTTCGATTCGGGGTCTACACGGTCTTATGTAGCACCTCATTTTGCCGAGCGGTTACCTCAGCCGTCTAAGCCGTTGCCATATGTGTTGGTTGTATCCACCCCAGTTGGCAAGCGAGTGGAGTGTAGTATGTACTACCCCCATTGCGACGTGCAGATTGCAGGTCATCAGTTACCTGTTGATTTGATCCTGTTGTCGATGCTGGACTTCGACGTGATCCTTGGAATGGATTGGCTCGCTCGATATCGTGCCTGTGTTAACTGTTACAACAGGACGATCTTCTTCGATTTAGGCAAGGGCTTCCGTTTCGAGGGCAGTCAGCAGAGATGCCCCAGACGTGTGATTTCGGCGTGTAAGGCAGATCGCTTGATCCGCCGAGGGTGCGAAGGCTTCATTGCCTTTATCTCAGCGAAAAAGGAGTCGAAGCAGCTAGGTGAGATCCAGGTGGTCTGTGACTTTCCAGATATTTTTCCAGATGATGTGCCAGACTTACCCCCGGTTCGAGATGTGGAGTTCGCCATTGAGCTTGTTCCCGGCACGGCACCGATCAGCAAGGCTCCGTATCGCATGGCCCCAGCAGAGTTGTCAGAATTGAAGAAACAATTGCAGGAGCTTTTGGATAAGGGTTTCATTCGCCCGAGCGTTTCACCTTGGGGAGCACCAGTCTTGTTTGTCAAGAAGAAGGATGGTACTTTTCGGATGTGCATAGACTACCGCCAGTTGAACAAAGTGACTATCAAGAACAAGTACCCCTTACCCAGGATCGATGAATTGTTTGATCAACTTCAGGGCGCAGCATATTTTTCGAAGATTGATTTGAGGTCTGGATATCACCAGTTGAGAGTCAAAGAAGATGACATTCCCAAGACTGCCTTCAGGACTCGTTATGGTCACTATGAATTCCTCGTGATGCCTTTTGGACTAACCAACGCACCTGCAGCTTTTATGGCATTGATGAATCAGATCTTTGCTCCTTTCTTGGACCAATTCGTAGTTGTGTTTATTGATGATATACTGATATATTCTAAATCAGCAGAGGAGCATAGGGAGCATTTGAGAAAAGCCTTATCGTTGTTGAGAGAACATCGATTGTTTGCTAAATTGTCGAAGTGTGATTTTTGGCTTGAGCAGGTGGCATTTTTAGGTCATATCATTTCACGAGAGGGATTGGCAGTTGATCCATCTAAAGTAGAGGCAGTAGTGAATTGGCCTAGCCCCAAGACAGTGTCAGAGATTCGCAGTTTCCTTGGTCTAGCAGGTTACTATCGCCGATTTGTCCAGGACTTTGCTAAGATCTCTTCTCCTTTGACGAAGTTGAGCAGGAAGAACAACGCCATTTGGGTGATCGTAGATCGATTGACGAAGTCAGCCCATTTCATTCCTTTTCGGAAGGGTATGACGTTTTCAGAGATGGCTAGGAAGTTCGTGGATGAGATCGTCAGGCTCCATGGTACCCCTGTGTCGATTGTATCCGATCGTGACAGCCGTTTTGTTTCGTCTTTCTGGAGAGCATTCCAAGAGGCTTTGGGCACGAAGTTGAGTTTCAGCACGGCATACCACCCACAGACGGATGGGCAATCAGAGCGGACGATTCAGACTTTGGAGGACATGTTGCGAGCCAGCGTGTTGAGCTACAAGAAAGAATGGGATCTTCATCTATCGTTGTGCGAGTTCGCCTACAACAACAGTTTCCACGAGAGCATTAGGATGGCACCATATGAAGCACTGTACGGGAAGAAGTGTAGAAGTCCGGTTTGTTGGGAAGAAGTTGGAACTCGAAGTTTTCACGGACCGACGATCATTGCCGAGACTACGGAGAAGGTACAGAAAGCCATTGAGAACTTGAAAGTTGCTCGGTCGAGACAGAAGAGTTATGCAGACACCCGCAGACGACCCTTAGAGTTTCAGGTTGGCGAGTGGGTTTTTCTGAAGGTCTCTCCGATGAAGGGTACGATCCGTTTCGGCCAGAAAGGCAAGTTAGCTCCACGCTATGTCGGACCATTCGAGATCAAGAGTCGGATTGGTGATTTGGCCTATCGATTAGAGCTTCCCGAGATGTTTTCAGGAGTGCATAATGTTTTTCACATTTCGATGCTTCGGAAATATGTTCATGATCCCTCCCATGTCATTCGTTACGATGAGATTCAGATCCAGCCGAGTGCTACATACGTTGAGCGACCGCTCCGTATCGTGGGAACCCGAGAGCAGATACTCCGCACCAGGACAATTCGGTGGGTCAAAGTGCTTTGGGAGCATCACAGTCCTGATGAGGCTACTTGGGAGTTAGAAAAGCAGATGGCACGCCAGTATCCCGAATTGTTTTCCCAGGTATGAGTGAGTTAGTGTTCATTCCGAGGACGGAATGATTCTCAAGTAGGGGAGGATGTAACACTCCGACCCGGCTTGACCCCGTTTAGCGGTTAGTTAATCTTGTTTTCGTTGCTAATTGTGTTTTGTTTGTGTTTTGTTTTCGTTACGGGTCATGGATAGGTAGTTGGGTTGAGTTTGACCTGGATTAAGTAGACCAAGCCCTTTTTCGTAATTTTAGCTTTTCTCAGACATGGTCATTTTTGCATCATCTTGATGTCAACACGTGTCTTTCGTTGAGCTCGTTAACTTTCGTAACTACGTCATTTGCAACCGAGGTCGTGTGATTCGATTGGACCTTGATTTGACTCAAACTGAAAATAGACTTATGACTTGGCCCTTCTTGGAATTTGATCAACCCATTACTTATATAAGCTCTCACCCAATTCACCAACACTCACGTTCTCTCTCTTGTTCTCTCTCGTTTTCTCTCAACTTCACTGTGCACGTGGAATTCTCTTCTCCTTCACTTGATTTCTCTCCATCGATCTAGCTTGTGGTTCTTGCATGTACAATTGAGGTGAGTGGAAGTCTTCCATTCTTCTCGTCTCCATTCTCTATCTCTTCTCCCTCTTGTTTCCATGGTTGCATGGTGTGGTTGTGATCCCAATTCTCATGCATGCATTGTGTTTGGTTTTGTGTTAGGTTTTGATTTGGACTTGAGGGCTACAAGTGTGCAATTGATCTCCATTTGAGGCAAGTGTGACCATAGTATGAGAACCCATGTTGATATGCTTTTGATTTGCTTAGTTTGACATGAATTGAGTTGGAAACAAGTGTTTATAGCCCATTTGATACTCATTGGTTCAGTACTTGTATATTCCCATTGATAAATTGCAATTTTGAGGCATTCCCAGACATTCTGTACATGTTTCAGATTTCTGAATTCGTGCAGGTACGGCTAAGCCGTATAATACCTACGGCTCACAATCCAGAGAGGAGAAAAACCCAGTTTTCCTCTACGGCTAGGGCACGGCTAAGCCGTGGATTGCCCTACGGCTAAGCCGTAGCTCAGCCGTGGCCCAGCCGTAGAACAATACAGGGTGCAATTTCTGGAATAACTGAGAGTCAGCAAATGACAGACCTTCTACGGTTCAGCCACGGCTAAGCCGTAGACCACACACGGCTAAGCCGCAGCACACACACGGCTAAGCCGTAACCACACATGAAGAATAAGGCTAGGTGTAAAGATAAGACCTATATGACC
This sequence comes from Sextonia rubra, assembly GCA_037013555.1. Classification (NCBI taxonomy): domain Eukaryota; kingdom Viridiplantae; phylum Streptophyta; class Magnoliopsida; order Laurales; family Lauraceae; genus Sextonia; species Sextonia rubra. Next base: position 134,742,942 of record JASUAD010000001.1, read on the forward strand.
TTCATGGTAGAATGTAGAGCACCTAGACTTGCCCAACGGAATGTGATCCTACGCGTGAATGATCTCGAGGGCTGCGAATCATTCATGTTCGTTATCCGGATGTTAAGCACCTCCCCATGGGTGTTGGTTTAAGGGACTTCGTGCACCGCCCGATTCAAGGCAACACTAGACAACGGTGTATCGAATAACTTAAAACTACATCATCATGTACGGTTAGAAACACCGGATAATTAGATTAGAATTGGTTTGTAAATTTAAGATGATTCGATTTACATGATTTGTTGCATAACATATTGCATTCGATCCTTGATCTCAACTCTCTAACATGATTACGTATGTTTCGTTACTTTCACATTGTGATTTATTTACCCTGAGTATGCATGTATGATGTGTTCATTCACGGATCTGCACGTATGATAAGTTGTCACGATCTACTCAGGATTTTCATGATTGACTCTGTATAGTCAGGCACTACTTAGCCTCAGCCTTAGGATCCCGACGGGGTGAATTTGGTATAGTTATATGGACCTGCTGCAGTATGGATTTTGTCTTGGGGAACCGGACCCCAGGAAACCGAGACTCATTGTACCCTGGCCCGGACAATGGTGTTCTTTGCATGTTACAAGATCCCTCTTTTGGGAGCATATGGTAATGTAGTAGCCACTAGTCATGTACACAGCATGTTATCCTTGATTCACGCAGCATATTTCTTTCTTGCATGATAGCCTAGTATACGAAAATGCCTTCTTTAATAACATGATGTTCTTTATTCTATTAGACACGGCGTGTGTTAACTTGCTATGGTTTATACTTTGCTGAATCTTCGTATTCACAGTTGTTTTTGGTGTTGCAGGCCCAGATCCCCCTGCCGAACCCTCGCCGGTCGGCCAGGCTCCAGATGAGACCCCCGGGGCCCCATCAGGCCTAGAGGAGTGGATGTGATCACTCCACGGGAGAGCGTACGTGGCATGCATCATGTTGGAGTCATGTTTTGGGGATTCTCAGACTTGTATATGTCATGACATGTCATTATTGTATATATTCTTTTGTTCGTTTTGTAAAACTTTATATGTAATTATGTCAGTCCTTTCTTGTATCCTCTTCTTGCATTATTAGTTTTATGTTTCTGATATTTACAGCTTCCGCGTACTTGCTTGGCACGTGTGAATGTTCCCTTGTGCGTGTGCATTTAGACCCGGTCTACGTGTGCATGCACGGGAGTACGTGTGTCATTAGGTTTGGCTTTTGCTAACCCCCGAACCCTGGGCTCGGGTTGTGACACATTCATTTGTCACAAAGCACTCGAGAAGCTAGTTTCCACTTTAGCCATCCAGTTTTTATCATATGCATCATATCTTCGTCAATCTCTCCATCCTTACTAATCATCGAGCCTAAGTATTGAAATGAATCTCTACGTGGTATCTCATGGGTTTCAATTTTGACAGTAGTTTCAACACTTTGTATATGTCCTCTGAAATTGCAATCCATATATTCTGTATTTGTATGACTTATTTTAAAGCCTCTAGATTCTAATACCCCTCGCCATCTCTCAAGTTTTGCATTTACACCATCTCTTGATTCATCCACTAGTACTATATCATCTGCAAACAGCATACACTATGATACTTCTTCTTGAATATGCACAGTTAGCTCATCCATAATTAATGTAAAGAGATAAGGGCTTAAAGCTGATCCCTGATGCAAACCTATAGTGACGGGGAATCTATCTGTTTCTCCATATGTAGTTTTTACATTTATTACTGCTCCTTTATATATATCCTTACAAATTTTAATTAACCTCTAGGGATATTCATTTTCTTCAAAATCCACTAAATTAAATCCCTCGGTATTCTATCATAAGCTTTTTCTGAATCGATAATGACCATGTGTAGATTTTTTTCTCTTTACTCGATATTTTTCTATTAATTACCTAAGTGAAAAGATAGCTTCCATAGTTGACCTTCTTGGTAGAAAACCAAATTGATTTTTTGCGATCTTGGTCTTCCGTCTTAGTTTTTGTTCCGTTATTCTCTCCCATAACTTCATAATATGACTCATAAGTTTTATCCCTCGATAGTTGGTACAATTTTGTATATCTTCCTTATTCTTATATATAGATACTACAATGCTTCTTCTCTATTCATTCGGCATTTTCTTTGTCACAAATATCTTATTGAATAGTCTACATAACCAACTCACCCCAACCTCTCATAAGTATTTTCATATCTCTATCGGAATATCATCTTAGCCTGTAGCTTTTCCTATCTTCATTCACTTCAATGCTTATTTCACTTTCACCTCTCTAATTATACGGAGAAAAGTATGTTCTATTAATGAAGTATCTTCCTTAACTCTTGTATCCCCTATATGTTATTCATTTAAAAGTTTACTAAAGTATTTATTCCACATTTTTTTAATATCGTTGTCTTTCACCAAGACATTCTAAAGTATTCTCTTTTATGTATATAGTTTAAAAATTTTTTAGCCTAAGACCTTAAAAAAAAATGGAAGTATGAAACATTAGTAGGGTGACACGGCGGGCCAGCGCAGCATGAGCTGGCCGTACTAAGCCGAGAGCTGCCAGCAGCCGATACGGCACGGTACAAAGCACGGCTGGGCCGTGACATTTTTGTGCCGTGCCGTTTACATCTCTACTGAGTAAGGAGCCACTAAAGTCTACAACCACCCATCGTTCTTTCTCCGCTCGTCTGACTCCATGCCTATAAAGGCACCGTTACCCTTTCCCCAAGTTTCTTCCTTCCAAAAGGACCCATTTTCCCCCACAAACAGGAGGACCAGAAAATACCATAAAGTCCTTATAAACCCCTCGTCTTCTTTTTTGGTACTCCTTGTTGAGCATATGATCTGATCCATGGCAATAAACATAACCTCCATCAAGACCTCTTCAAACGGGGCATGGCAAGGCGACGACCCTTTACACTTCGCTTTCCCTCTCCTCATCCTTCAAACCACTCTAATTCTTCTCCTCAGCCGCTCCCTTGCCTTCCTTTTTAAACCCCTTCGCCAGCCCAAAGTTATTGCTGAGATCATCGTATGTTTCTCTCTCCCTCTCATTCGGTTGCTAAAATTAAGACACTAAACACAAGTCTCTGTCCTCACTTATTTTCATGTTTTGATTTTTAACAGTCCATGTTAAGCGTTGCATGCATATGCGTACATTTAGCTATTGGTTTGTATTTTCACGGAAGGCTTGACCTTATGATGTGGTGTTGGAGCTTTAAATGGCGCATATGGTTAGGCCAATCCACACTAACAAAATTCCGCACTACCAAGATTTCAAACAGCACAACCAAGATTTCAAGGCAGTTTTAGAAGGTTTGTGTGAAACAAAAACTAATATGATGGGATTATCCTAATCGTCCTTTTTAGTGTTTGAAATTGGACACCTAACCATTAATTTTTGTCAGCTATTCTTTTATGAAAAAAAAGTCTAAACTCCATCCATGACCTAGTCCAGTGTTCATCAGAGCACCGACTAGCATTTTGTTAAGCTATCTTTAGACATCACTACATGCTGTGGTTTTAGAAGGACGCTGCAGATACAGTATTGCTGACAACCAAAACTTCTATGCATCTTAATTTTGATTAGTCGGTCGCTTTGGATCCTCTTTTTTTTTTTTTTTTCCTTTTACTCATACAAAATTGTCAGAAATGAATTATATTGGGAAAAATAGCAACAATGTTAGGGTGTTTTTCTATGTTAGATTTCACATAATGCAGATTTCTGTTCTCATAGCAAATACAAATTCTAAATCCTTCCAACTCTCGTAGGAAATTAAAAATTTCTTTATTGATGAAGATTATGCTGTTTTCTTTATTATATGAAAAGGTATAACACCCACGAATGAAAAAGTGGACTACACAAAAAATAGAATAATTTCTCACTCTATTGTGAACTCCTTTAGACACATAAAAGCAGTGCCATTTGTTTATTTGCTTTAATGTATTTAGTTTTTCTTTCTCTTGTAAATACACACATCCATCTACTCACGCTATTCAAATCCCTACATAGTTATATATGTGGATAATCTCACCACGAGGCTACCAGTGGGTTGACAAATAATAAAATAAAATAAAAATTGTGGCGAAGAGGAATTTTCAGTATATGTTGAGATGCATGTAAAGTGAACAGATAAAGTGCAATTGTATGATACAAGATCACATGTATAAAACCGGCAACATTATGATTAACAATAATAATGTTGTTATTATTATTTTAAGATTTTTAATGTTTGTTGATTTATATTTGAATTGCAGGGTGGAATTTTGTTGGGTCCTTCTGCACTTGGCCGAAACAAAACGTATCTCCACACCGTATTCCCGACATGGAGCACCCCGATACTCGAAACGGTAGCAAGTATCGGCCTCCTTTTCTTCCTCTTCCTCGTCGGCCTCGAGCTCGACCTCACCTCCATCCGCAGAAGCAGCAAGAAGGCCTTAGGCATCGCCGCCGCCGGCATCACCCTCCCATTCCTCTTAGGCATCGCCGTTGCCTTCGTCTTCCGCAAGACCGTCCCCGGGGCTGCCGACGTCGGCTACGGCCAGTTCCTGGTCTTCTCCGGCGTCGCCCTCTCCATCACCGCCTTCCCGGTCCTCGCCCGCATCCTCGCCGAGCTCAAGCTCCTCACCACGCCCGTCGGGGAGACCGCCATGGCGGCCGCCGCCTTCAACGACGTCGCCGCATGGGTCCTCCTCGCCCTCGCAGTGGCCCTCTCCGGCAGCGGAGCAGGTGGGCCCCACAAGAGCCCCCTGATCTCCGTCTGGGTACTACTCTCCGGCATCGGCTTTGTGGCGTTCATGATGGCGGCGGTCCGGCCGGTGATGAAGTGGGTGGCGAGGCGGTCGTCGTCGGAGAACGGGAGCGTGGACGAGGCGTGCATTGCGGTGACGTTGGCGGGTGTTTTGGTGTCGGGTTTCATGACGGATCTGATCGGGATCCATTCAATATTCGGGGCGTTTATATTCGGGTTGGCGATACCCAAGGAGGGAGAGTTCGCGGGTCGGCTGATAGAGAGGATAGAGGATTTCGTGTCGGGTCTGTTGCTGCCGCTTTACTTCGCCTCGAGCGGGTTGAAGACGGACGTGGCTAAGATCCGCGGGGGGGAGGCCTGGGGGCTGTTGGCGTTGGTGATTGGAACGGCCTGTATCGGGAAGATAACGGGTACGTTCTTGGTAGCGGTTATGAATCGGATGCCGGCGAGGGAGGCGCTGACGCTGGGGGTGCTGATGAATACTAAAGGGCTGGTGGAGCTGATCGTTTTGAACATCGGCAAGGAGAAAAAGGTAAGAGTTTCTAAATTTTTAGCGATGCTTACAGAGCATGGTTTCGATACCGAAACCGTTATGTACTTATGTTACGGCTGAGTAGTTGTTGAGTCAGTGGAACCCAACATGCAGCGTTTAGTTGTCTAAGTCAACAGGTCCACTTGATGATTTTCTCTTATCATCAAGTGGGACCCATTAGCAGTGTCATTTGTCTTAGAATTGGGATTTAGTGTGGAAATCCCTCATGGTGACCATCACCATTGGGGAAACTTGGTCACAGTGAGAAAAATCCTGAGGATCCAGACTCTTTGAATTGAGGAAACTTCGTGGTGGCTGTGCTGAGACTAATCAATCTCGCCGTCTCACTACTGGGTTGCCTCGCATATTTTGCCCGCGTGCATGGTAGGTTGCCTAGGTGATGTAGCGGGACCCACCGTGTGATTTTTTGGCAGAGGATTATCCTATGAGGCTTTAAGTGGGGCAATTCATTAAAAATTCCAGAAAGGCGGTGCTGCCTGTCATCCAGGTCTATGGAAAATTTTACTCAAAAATAGAGGGTGGGTCCTCTCTAGTGAGCACATGACCCTGCCAAATCGGGATAATATGTCTGGACCAGCTGAGAATTGTACTTTGGATATTGAAAGATCTAGGTGGGTCATACGTGTGCACAAAATTTAGAGTACTACTTAATTATCTGCTCACTTAATCAACAGTATACAAGTTTTTATCATCCAGAATAAGCATACCGTCAATCCAACAGTCCAATCAGTTTTGATGGATGCCAAACGCTAAGATCAATGACTATTATGGAGGTCCAAATTTATGGTCCATTTAGATGGATCATAAGGCAGGTCCTGCTAAGTGTTGGCTTTTGGTGAGCCCTCACCATAGGATTTCCGCTAATAAAAATATGTGATATTATATTCACATGAAATATATTCTCTTATAAAATTCAATCACAAGTAATATACTTATTTACTCATGATTCATCAATTTATCCAGGATCAATGTAACAATGGACTATATTTTATTAAAAAATATTTTTGTGAGAATTGACCTCATTGTTTTTCTCATGAGAACCATGGGTAAGGCGTATCTATCACCTAATCCACACCTTATAATGGATAGAGAACCTTGATATTCATAGATCCTAAGTATGGCATACATTCAATTGATTTAGGTCATTGGATCGACTGAACATCCAGTCGAATGGATTAAACTTGTGAGCCACGAATGAAAGGCTTAGTGACACGTGATTGGGGTCAAACTTAATATATAGGTCCGGCACGAATCTTTTCATCTCCTAGTCTTACCCTTTTGTCAGGTTCACAATAGGCTCCATAAAAGAGTTCGCACGAGTTCCATAGGAAAATTATCCTATTTTATTAGGGTTAAGATTTTTCTAGACAAAATATGCTGGGGCAGTGCTTTTATTTATTTCAAATGGTATAGAGTTTGACAATAAACTTTGGAAGAATGATGAGAACAGAAACTTGTGATGAGAACAGAAACTTGAGGGTGGGGGGTATTACCCCCGCGGATCGTGGGCAATTCTCAGGAACACGGCGCCGTTTGAACTCACAAGGTATGAGACGTTAAATTGTGATTAGTGGAGAATGGAAACGAGTGAATAATTACTGTCTCCGTCATCTCCAGCATGTGGGGACAGGGGAGGTTAGCCGATAGTTTTGACTTTGGTGACTGCGGATCGCGAAATTAGTCGGCCCGCTGTCTCCACTTAGCAGAATTTGGTCCAAGGCAAGTGTTGGACCCACAGCTGCAATAGAGTTCCAGTGATCCGCAGGAGCATCAAGCCCGCTACCTTCTTGTTATTTCTACCCTTCAACAAAGATGAATCACAGCATTTGCTTATGAGAATTAGAGAAAAAAAGGCTAACGGGGATGATCCCCGTAACCCCAATATGTTTTTAAAGAATAGTTTTCCATTAAAATAAGCACTTTGTCTTAGGGTATCCATGAATTCTGTATCCAATGAATCAGTTATCAATCACAGAAAAAGACCCAGATCCCATATTTCTCATGTCCTTTTCAGAGAATTGTCCGAAAGATGCATATCAAAATAAACAAACGGGATTTGGGTTATCCCGTTTGGATTTAGCCTGGAAAGCTTTCCCAATTTGTGTCATTGCCGACAATCTTTGTCTTTAGTGTTGGAGCTTTCATTGAGTCCAAGCTAGCAGAGAAGACTTGTGGCAGAGCTTAGACTTTAGAACTTCATGTGCCACAAACCATCCAAGATTTTGGGTGGGCGCATGTGCGTTCCAAGCAAACCTTAATGAATTGATTGTAAGGTTACTTGGTCAAATAGGAAACTCGATGCTCCAATAATGTTGGGGTGGGTGCATTCCGACCAATGATTCATGAGTTTGTTACTCGATCAAGTAGGAACTCAATACTCCAAGAATTCGGATCCTCTACATCCAAACTCACGAAAGCATAGTCGGCACTTTTGGGAATTTACTTTCAAAAAATTTTGAACCTTACAAAATGAATGTCCCTTTAGATTGATCATGTATAAAAGTAAAACATGTGAAGATCATCTATTATAAAATAGGGAACTCCTCTTTTTAGCTCAAGCTTAAGACTAGGTAAGCTTAAATATGTAGCTTACTCCTGTAAGGTCCACTTGGAGACCCACATAGGGACTCCTTGTGATGCTTCTCTATGCAAAAAATCAATTTCAACCGTGATTTCTATAATCTCCATTTAGCTTCTAAAATCTAATGGTCTATATTCATTTGGATTGGTACACAGTCGATTTAACGATCCAATGGATTCAGATTTGACAAAAAATTAGTAGACATGTGCAATTTAGGAGGTTCATGTGTTTGGTCCATTTGTATGTACCAAAGGTGAGATCCAAGAGTTCGGCCTTATAGAATTTCTTTTATAAATTTGAGCTTAGAGAGGCTTGCCCCAAAAATATTTATTTATTTTGTAGGTGATTGATATGACAACTTTCATCCTTTGACTCTCGATTCTTCCACGGAAAGGCATCATTTAAGACTTTTGGAAACTCATTTCTGATTAAACAAAGTGGCAACAAATTTCTTAATACCATCAAATTTGTTGAAGTAATTAAAAGATTTTTCACAATCCTTTAAATTCTATATTCAAATGTTTTTGTGAGGTTTGCATTGGAAGGATTTCATTTAGGGCCCCTTAGGTCCATTAAATTGAATTTCTAGATTTTTCGAAAAACAGTATTGCTTTAAGTAGTTAAAATTGAAGAAACGAAGATAAAGATTCATGAATATCATTTAAAAATTATCTTCCCTTTGATGAAGAATGAATACCCATAACTATCATCCTAGGACATCAAATACTAAAGAAATTAGGTCAGCTTATATCTGTACTGCAGACTTGACCACACTTGGCCAAGAACCTTTTGTTGAAACAAAATCCATGATCAACTCCTAAGAATTCAATTCCTTGCAAAGGACCAGAGCATGGCATCAATTGCTTGTTAAATTTCAAATGTGATTCTACACAGTTCTCCAAATATTATTCCTAAAAATTCTAATGATTAAACAGGTTCTGAACGACGAAATGTTCGCCATCTTTGTACTTATGGCACTCTTCACAACCTTCATGACCACCCCCACTGTCATGGCCATCTACAAGTCTCCTCGCGGTGGCGCAAGCTCCGCATACAAGCACCGCAAGCTCCAGACCCACTCCCCCACCGAGGATCGCAAGCAGCTCCGCATCCTCACCTGCGTCCACGGCCCCGGCAATGTCCCTTCCATCATCAACCTCATCGAGACCATTCGTGGCGGCACCAACAAGTACCCCCTCAAGCTCTACATTGTCCGCCTCGTTGAGCTCACCGAGCGCTCCTCATCCATCGTCATGGTCCTCCGTGCCCGCCGGAACGGCCTTCCCTTCTGGAACCGCCTTAGCTCAGGCGCCCAAGACCGTGTTGCAGCCGCCTTTGAGGCCTATGGGCAGCTGGGCCGGGTCCGGGTCAAGCCCATGACAGCAGTCTCGGCACTCCAGACCATGCACGAGGACGTGTGCAGCGTGGCGGAGGAGAAGAGGGTGGCCATGATAATATTACCATTTCACAAGCATGGAGGGGCGGGTGACGTGGCAATGGACCATGCGGGACCCGGTTGGAGGGGGGTCAATCAAAGGGTGCTGAAGGAGGCCGCGTGTTCGGTCGGGATTCTCGTGGATCGTGGGTTTGGTGGGGGCCAACAGGTGAAGTCGGCTGACGTGGCGCATGGGGTTTGCGTGGTGTTCTTTGGTGGGCCAGATGATCGTGAGGCCCTGGAACTGGCGGGGAGGATGACGGAGCATCCTGGGGTGAAAGTCGACGCCGTTAGGTTTGTAGGAGGGGTGGGAGGAGGGATGAGTAACGGCGTTACGTTGAAGCCGTCACCAGAGAAGTGTGCGGAGAAGAGCTATAGCTTCTCCACTGCTGCCATAGATCGAGAGCGGGAAAAGGTCCGTTTTCTGTCCCTAACTGTTGTTTCATTCCCTATTGATGCTGTTTAATTTTGGTGGTTCTCTCGGAGATACATGCTAATGACTAATCGATTTTAATGTTGGGCCCATTAATACGGTGTGTATGGTATTAAGGCGAGGAGTGAACTGTGAAGGATAATAGCTAGCAATATAGAGGGGAGCTCCATTGCTTAGAATTTAAATTATTGGGGCCACTGATAGGTATTCATTTTCCATCTTTTCTAGATTAACTTTTCATTAAAGGTGAGAGGTTACTTGATAGTTATTTTTGTGTGTGAATCTTCAATTTTTATTTTTAAACACTTATCACATGAATTCCTGTGCATTCAATTCCTATATATTTTATTCAAATAATCAAATATCAGTCGAATGAGTATTGGGCTGACACTCAATTGATCACTAAAAGCACACATATGAGAAGCAGACTCAAGGATCTGGATCCAAACCCAACTACAGCCCCAAGCACATATGAGACTATAACTTGAAATTAGCTTGTCACCTTTGTATTGAATTTCAAGGAAATTGTAGTATACTGGATTCTTAAAAAAAAAAGAGCATTCATTAAAAGAAAGAATTTGTAAAAGAGAGGATTCTGACCGTGCAGGCTGGGGAATCCTGGCATTTGACTTTTACCATGAGTCACAGATGATTGCTGTTTTAAATTTAAGGAAGCTATCTGTTTTAGGCCCTTACTGAGGGGTCTCCAAACGAACCCATTAATGGACCATGTATCCAAACCAAAATGTACCCATTTATCTGACAGGTATTTGTTATGGGCCAAACCCACAAACCATCTCTATTCAGTTTGCATCCTTTAGCTTGTGCGCAGGGGCACATACTAACATGGCACTATATGCTTATTTCTTCAAAAATGCCAGGAGCTAGACGAAACAGCAGTGGCCGAGTTCCGGCGGAGGACAGAGGGGATAGCTGGGTATGTGGAGAAGTCGGCCAACAACATAATTGAAAGCGTGATGGAGATCGGTCGGAGCCACCAGTACGAGCTAGTGGTGGTCGGAAGAGGCCGGTTCCCATCAATGATGGTGGCGGAGTTAGCCGACCGAGTTGCCGAGCATGCTGAGTTGGGACCGATTGGGGATATACTGGCATCATCAGGCCATGGAGTAGTCTCTTCAGTCCTTGTTATTCAACAGCACGATGTAATCCATGCAGATGAAACGCCCGTTACAAAGGTCGTCGACCTACCTGCATGAACATGTACCTCTGTATAAGTGGGAGTTTGTTTAAGAGACTGGACTTGCCGATAGATATATGTATATTTTCGATTGTCTGAAATCTAGAGGAGGACAATTGCCTCACTTTCTTATTTTAGTGTGTCTCAGTTTGATTCATATTCATACATGTTAATTGTCATATATAATATGTTCGGGTTTTGAGTTGAGCCCAAAGATGGGTCTGGGTCTGATTGAGAATATAGAAAGTTTGTATATAATCTAATCGAACAGTGGGAATGTGTTGCCAACGTTGCTCAACAGAGCCCAACCTCTCTCCCTCTTTATTTGGAGCATGAACGGGGTCAATGATCGAATCCTACTTTCTAGAATCAAAATGTGTCACGGCTATGCACAATCCAGAATATCACTTGCACCGAAAATGGATATGCCAATCAAAGCTAATCATAAATAAATCTAGACTCCACAATTCATCTGATTAGTAACACAAATGAATCAAACCTGAGATAGCCATTATCCCCCTTTCAATGTCCTATTCCAGTGGCCCCAATCTTTGGGCTACCGTAAATATGTACCCTTCTTTGAGATGTATTATGATGGCCTCTCCACATGCTCCATGTCATGCGGCAGTCTCAAATTTAAATTGAGGGCTATATCCCAGTGCATGTACTGTAACAGCAAGAAGAACAACTTCTCGGAAAGCAAATTATTCAGAGACGTAACTTTTAAGTGAAAGATCAGGACCAACCTTAATTAAGGTTATGATGATAAATAATGAACCCCATCAGGCACGACAACCAAAATCATTTGGCCAAAAAGGCTCATGTTATAGAAGATGTTCGTATGTTATGCATAAACTAAGCAATCCATTATACTATTTCAAAGACAGGTTTTGATATCAAATTTGACCGCACTCCTTAGTTTTGACTTTCAGTTATTTGTTCCTCTCAAAATGCTCAATAGCACTTCCACTTCCTCCTCCTTCACATTCCTTTTTTTGGGCATCCCAGCAATAGGGGTTGGGGCCATTAACCCTTTGGTGAGAAACCCTCAGTTGAAGAAGGAGGACCTTGAATGAGGTTACTAGTCTTTAGGTGAGGAAAGATTTTCACCGAGGTTTGAACGATTTTTGCTTATTGAACCCTTGCCAGGCTGGTAAAAACCAAACCTCTCCTACGATAGGGGTCAGAGGCAGTTTTTCCTTCCTGTGATTATTTGGCCATCACTTTCTCCCCATGTTTCTTTACTAATGTTCTCTCCTACTCCTTTTGTACAAGCCCATTCTACTATGTTCTAAATGTGCAACCCTTCCTTTTTTTTCTTATTAATGCAAATTGCCTTTTAGCAAAAAAAATGTTGCTCTTCCTAGCTTTTTCATTGAGGCCAAATTCAATCCACATTTGGTGCCTGGTGGCGAAGTTGCTGATTGGTTGGTGGCTCAAAGGAATGACTTTCCTTTTCAAGTCTTGAGGATTAGAAACTTGTAAGATCCTGTTCCCTAAATTAGGGTCTATTTGTTAAGTAATTATGTTTTATATTAATTAATGGTGTTTTCGCCTAATTTGATGATTTTATGTTAATTGAGTTGGTTAGATAGATAGGCTAGACCCTAACCGAGATTAAATAGTTTAGATGGACTTTGTATTAGTGCATGGTTTGTGTATTATTCCATTTCATTTGTAACATAACTTAAGTTATGACATCTCAAGAAAGTCCTTTTGACCCATTTTGTAATATGTCTAAAGAGATAGGCTTGCTTGTAATTTTATAAGGATCACTTGAGCTAAAACCCTAGCCCCCATCCCTTTGCCTCTATATCCTACCTCCATCTCTCTTGCCTCTTTTCCACCATTAGCGAGAAAGAGAAAGCTTGGCTCCACCACACCTTCTCCACTACTATCTTCTTTTTCCCCATCACTCATTTCAACATTTACAAGCTTGTTTGTTTGTGAAGCTTTATTCTTTACTCTACAACTCGTGAGTTAAAAACCCTCATTTTCCCTTTTTTAAACCTAGAAATAGCTTTACCACTATTAAAGAGAGCTTTGTCCCATTATCTTCTTTCTATCATTTTCAAGCTTAGAGCTATTGGTACCTTGCATGCTGTTCTCTACAACTTCTTAAGATAAAAGTACCTTACTCCTTCTTGGATTTTAAGTTTATTTGAATAAGGGAAATCAAATTCATGATATGTCATGCATCTCATTATCCTTATTTCTTCTTATTCAATTTTCATAAATAGGACATTTCTTTGAGCTTGAGAAATTGGAGATTTCATCTCATTTAGCTTGGATTAAGTATAAGGCACCGGTTAAGGCAAGTTTAAGTAAGTAGATAAAGACATGATGGCTATGTTATTGATTCTTTAGTTATTCTCTATTCTAATGCATGATTACAACACATGTTCTCTATGTTTTCGTAATGGAAGATGTCTTTTAGCTTGAAAATGAATATTTATGTTTTAAAAATAGGTTTGAATGGGTGTGAAGAAATGAAAGTAGAACCCTAAAATGGTTGGATTTAGTGTAATGTATGATGGGTTTGCCCGATCGATCGGGTAGACCCTGTTTTCAGAAAATGATTATTTATTTAATTATTTAGATTTCTGAAAAATCAAATTGGTTTTTTGATAGGGAAGTCAACTATGGAAAATATCTTCCCACTTAAGCAATTAATAGAAAAATACCAAACGAAGAGAAAAAAATCTGCATATGGTTTTCATAAATGTAAAAAAAGCTAATGACAAAGTATTGAGAGATTTAATTTGGTGGGTGAACCAAAAGATAGTATAAATGCAGAACTCGAGATATGGTGGGAGATTTTAGAATCCAAAGGCTTTAAAATAAGCGGTATACAGACGGAATATATATATATATATATATATTGCAACTTTAATGGGTATATACAAAGTGTTGAAACTACTAAGAAAATTGATTCCATAAGATACCGCATAGAGCTTCCTTTCGGTACCTTGGCTTGAGAATTATTAAGGTTGGGGAGAATGCTAAGGATGTTGAACATAAGATTAAAAAACAAAATGGTCGAAGTGGGGACTTACTTTTAGAGTGTTTGTAGACAAAGGCCAATAAATTTGAAGGGAAAATTCTATAGGGCAATGATTAAATCGGCTATGACCTATAGGACAGAATGTTAGCCCAATAAGAAGCAATATATGCATAAAATGGATGTGACAAAGATGAGAACGTTGAGGTAGATGTGTGGTAAAAGTAGGAAAGATAAAATCTGAAATGAGCGCTTTCAAGAGTACTTAGGGGGTAGCATCAATAGTAAATAAGATTAAAGAAAAACTCACTTGAGATGGTTTGGCATGTTAAATGTAGGCTGGTAATGGCGTTAGTGAGAAAAAATTTGATTATATAAGTAGTGGCTCACCAAGGGAGGGCAAGACAAAAAAGATATGAATGAAAGTAACAAAAATCGAATCTAAAGGAGTATAATTACTTATTTGAGGATTTGACTCTAAAGAGAGGAAAAAAATTTATTTAGCTAATCTTAACATAGTTAGGATAAGGCTTGATAATGATGATGATGCGAAGTCCTCCAACATTAACACAATTACTAAAAGATTTGAAAAATATTAGTATATTGCCAATGATTATGACCACAAACTGCTAAACAAATGGAACAAAGGTTCTATGTCCCCAAAGCCACAATACACTCAAAGCAACAACAACCCAAAAAATCTAGCTAAACTCCTAATGCCCAAATTCGATCTTAGGAACTGATTGCAAACATCTTACTCTCAGACTCCAGACTGATAATAAACAGACCTCAAATCATTTTAGAGATTTACTTGCACCTTAAATTGATCGGATAATTTCCTAACATAAGGCAGTAGGTACTTAATCTAAATAATCACCTTATTTAACTGCCTATAATCATTACGCATCCAATGGTCCTAATTATTTTTCTAACAAACAACACCAAATCTCTTCATAGGATTATTAGGCAAAAGATACTACAGAACCACCTCTAAAGACTCTTACATACAATAAGAACCTCAAATAAACTAACCTAGACAACAATCACACAAACTATCTATCTAAAAGCACAGGCAAGATGAAAAACAAAGAATCTAGATAACAGACGGGAAAATTACCTCCATTGATGCTGCCTGCAGCTCCTGCATCCTCATACATCGTCGGTCAATGAAATGCAATGACATGACCAACAAGAAAAGGCATTAACCCTTCTAAGAACCTCTACGTCTTCTCATTGGTATCGATGGGATCTGCTACCAATCTGGAGAGCTGCGAAAAGCTGTGGATGAAATCGGCCACGGTCATGGACTGCTACTGCAAGGTAAGGAACTTAGTCTTCTTTTAATGGTTGACATGCTTTGAAATGAACATGCCTCGGTAAAGAGCCTTAAAAATAAGATTCTTGGTTAGCACATGACAAAGCATTATTAGACTTAGACTCATTAAAACCATATCCCCAACGCATCTATCGTATCCTCACCACGTGTCTAAAGTTCTAAGTCTTTGATCCCAAGGCTTATTAATGCTCAAATACTATCACTTAAGACAAGATCAATAGCTCTAATACCATTACTTACGTATGCCACGTCCTGGGCCTAATATTAGATTAATACGGCTAGGCCCGTGATGTGGCACGGGTAAATCCTGTAGTAATTCACGTCGCATTTGGAAAAACATGAACCACTACAAGGGAATTTTTTACATATCTTACATGTGCTGAAGATCCATATTCACATGAATATTCTAATCCAATTAAGGACTTAGTGCTTAGCGCATCCATTGAACACCACGTGATAGAAAAAGAGCATAAACAAATAACTGATTAAACATTTCATAATTAACCTATTTAATTAATTATCAAAATGAACATGAATCTCATGAATGTCTACATGTCCAAAGTATAATCTAATGAAAAGTATACCCAACATATGGCATAAGATGCATAAGTACATAGACATAACCAAACAGTCTAAAAACCGAATAAACATGATAACAGCATGTAATGCCATAAGTCTCAACCACATGATATGATGGAAAAAAGGGACCATCTCAATGCCTAAGTCCTACATGTCCAAGTAACCCATGACGCTCTAACGAAGACAACGATAGAATAAGCCGTTGAAAGTCTACTCGTCTATTCTTGAGGGCATGTACATGGTACCTTCCTGGAGGGCTTCGAGGATCGGGTTGTTGCTAGGTCCTACAACGCTAAGGGTAGCACCCTGAGTATGACAACTTAACAAGAACTAAGCAAGTAGTAAATTACACGGTGTATAAAATAGAGTTAGGACATGATAAATTAAATAGAGGTCAGAAAGCGTATCTAGGTATGTTAGCAAGTAGTTAAGCATGTGTATGAGAATCATATATAACAGAAAAAGTATTTACAAATTTGGCTATCCACGTCACTAGTATACTCTCTACATGTGGGAGCGTGACATATATGGGATGGGAATCAGGGAGCAATCTGATTACCCAAATGAGTGCTCAGAAATCTTGATCTTTTGTCTAAGTCTTTACTTCATTTCTCTTTCTCTCTCTTTCTCTCTCATAACTTCATAGTATGACTTTTAAGTTTAATTTACCGATAGTTGGTACCATCTTGTATATCCCTCTTATTCTTGTATATAGGTACCACAATACTTCTTATTCATCCATCCGATATTTTCTTTGACATTAATATCTTATTGAAAAGTCTAGTTAACCAAATCATCCTAACCTCTTTTGAGCATGTTCAAACGTTTATTGGAATATTATCTAGACCTGTTGCCTTTCATATCTTCATTCGTTTTAATTTTTCCATCACTTCTAGACTCTAATTCTATGGAAAAAGAGTATATTTTTCTATCAAAGTATCATCTTTGGTTCTTATACCTCTTATATGTTTTTTTTTCATTTAAAAGCTCGCTAAAATTATTCTTTTTACCTTTCTTCATTATTGTTGTCCTTCACTGTCACGACCCGAGCCCAGAAATCGGGGGTTAACGAAAAGCTAAACCAGTGACACACGTACTCCCGTGCACGTGCATCCAAACCCAGTCCAGATGCACACACACAAGGGATCTAACACGTGCGAACTAAGCGTACGCGGAAGCTGTACATATCATAGCAAGCAACAAAGGAAAAGCGGAAGCCAAAACAAATGCGGAACGGAAACGACAACGATAAATATAAAACTCGAAAACCATATACAAAACTGAGTACATGCCAAAATAACGATATACAAAATATATAGAGTACAAAGTCCAAAGTCCAAAGTGCCAAATACAAATCTCCCAAAAACCAAAACCAAAAGCCACTGAAGATATGCATGTACGCACTCGGCAGAGATGCTCAGGTCCACTCTGCCAAATCGGAGGGTGCCTCTAAACTCGACCCTGCAGCCTCCTCGACCGCCGGGGAGCTGGGCAAGGGCTCTGTGCCTGCAACACCACAGACAACACAATGAATACAACGATCCAGCAATTACAAGTAACAGGGATGAAACACTCATAGTATCAAATAGAATAATGACAGAAGATTAAATACAGAGTTCCATCTTAGTATGCTAAGCAAATCGTGCATAGAAGTAAAGCATGATACGTGAGTCAAAACATAGAAATACTGAACTAAGTGGCTACTACGTTAACTATATTCTCTCCAATAGAGAGCAGAGCAAAGCAGAGCAGAGGAGAACACCACTGACCGGGCCAGGGTACAAGTGGGTCTCAGTTTCCTGGGTTCCGGGGTCCCAAGACAAAGCGACACTGCAGTGATACAGAGATACAGAGATCTAAGCCAGAGGTAATCCCGTCGGGCATCCTAGGGCTGAGGCTGAGTAGAGCCAGACTAATACCAATCAAAGCAAATCTAAAGAAGGGAGATTATCCGCTTTGGACTCACCGATGGCAAAGACCGGATCTTATCCTCACGTATTAATCTCTGGGCGGAGCCACCAGGGAATACCCAACTAAATCAGAGATATACAAAGCCAGAAATATACAGAGCATAGCATAGACTGAGTCATATGCATAATACAGAACAAAGGCTAAACAGATGTACAAGACGAAAACAAAAGAATCTCGAAATGCATGAACATAGATTAACAAAACAGAGGGCAAAACTGTAAGCAATATGCAATGCATCTCGGATTAATACGGAGTCAAGGTTCATTACAAGCCAATACTAATCTAGTTGTTCACTGTCACTAACCGTGCATGTTGATGTAGTTTTAAGTTATTCGATGCACCGTTGCCATCCTAGTGTTGCAATGTAATCCTCACGTGCAGCGAAGTCTCTTAAACCAACACCCATGGGAAGGTGCTTAACAGTGAATCAACGCGCTCATGAATGAGTCACAGCCTAACAAACTATTCATGCGGTCCAAAGAGTCCATTGGGCAGGTTTACGTGGGTGGTTAACCTGTATTTGAGCCCTACAAGTCTCACCATCATCCTAAGTTTTATTTCAGATTTGCCATGCCTTATGATTTAGCCATGGGTGACCTACGGCTTAGCCGAAGACATCATACGGACTAGCCGTAACATGCACTACGGCTTAACCGTGGTTCCCTTCCAAACACAGCTAAACTGGTCATCTTCCACCTCTGATCTGATACCTTTTACGGCTGGGCTACGGCTCAGTATACGGCTTAGCCGTAGACCAATCCACGGCTTAGCCGTAGTCACACCGTAGGAGTACTGTATCTGAAAAGTTTCGACTGATCAGAGATTTAATTTACGGCTTAGTCACGGTTGGGTCACGGCTAGCTTACGGCTCAGCCGTAGAACAATCTACGGCTCCACCGTAGCCTAACCGTAGAACAAAAGTAAAATTTCAAGTCTCTGGAGTTTGAGCCGTACAAAGTTACGGCTTAGCCGTACAATACAGAGCACCAATTCGGGATAGTTACAGAAACGGAAATTTGGTACAGAAATGTCTCCAAAACGAGTTCATCTGATCTTAACATCTTAGAAATTGGCTGTAAAACATTCTATACAAGGAATAAGAAGGAATCAAAGCAATCAAACAAAACACCCATATGTGTTAAACAATCCTGTACTTATACTTGCCTCAAAACTCTGTCAATCCACTGAATCAAGCTCCAAATCAACTAAAATCAAAGCAAATCAAAGAAACAACACATGCATGAGATGAAAACACAGCAACAGAGAATGAGAGATACAATTGGAGAAGAAGAAGAAAGAGTTGCAGAGAACCCACTTACCTCAAGCCACAAAACACAGACAGAGGTGAGAGAGAAAGAGGAAGAACCCAATCGAATCAACTCCCACACCAACCAGAGACTGAGAAGAGAAGTGAAAAGAAGAGAGAGAGATGAACGTGGCTCTCCTGGAGCCTCCTTGCATGCACGTTGAAGAAAAATCACAGGAATGAGGACATATGTAAGATGACTTATCTATATAGGTTTTGGAAGTTAAGTCAAAGTCCGAAGAGTATAAACTATTTACAGTTTAAGTCACACGAAGGTCCAACTTCTCCAATTGACTCCAAACGGATCTGACACAGTTACGGAAATTAACGAGCTCAACAAAATACACGTGCTGACACCAAGATGATGCAAAGATGATGCAAGCAAAGCAAAAGCAAAATTACGAAAAAGGGTTTAGAACTACCTATCTTAGGTCAAAGGTTACTCAACTACCTATCCAAGACCCAAAACCAAGTCCGAAAAAATAAAACAACAGAAACACACACTAATGAGCCACTAATCCAGCTCAAAGGGGATTGGAGTGTTACATTCACTAGAACTTAATAGTCATTGTCCTTAATACATTTGACATGATTTAAGTTCCTTTTCTTCGTCTATTGAGGTTCTTGCAAGTTAGCAGAGTTTGTGGTCAGTTGCATAGATTTGGAGCTCTTTTGAGTCTTGTAGAATAGTGTCTTCGAATTGTAGTTGATCTTGAAAGTGCAATAACTAGATCTCACCAAGTCCTAGAGGGGGGGGGGGTAAATAAGACTATTAAAAATTTCTTTTCAAGAATAAGGTTTTATTAGCGGGCGATCTGAAAGATTATTTAAAATTGAGAGTCCCCAAGAAGATTTAAGAGAGATATTCAGAGTTGTGAGTGTTTACAGTATGTAGAAGTGCAACTAGAGTAACAAAGATGTAGCTTATAAAAGATCATCAACTCAAGTGACAAGAATGCAAGGCAACATCCACACACAACAAACAATAAACACAGTGATTTATAGTGGTTCGGTCCTAGACCTACATCCACTCTCAAGAGCAATCTCTCTTGGTTCCACTAAATAAGAGGTACTTACATAACATACACCTCTTGCAACAGTTTTTGATTCGGTGGTTTGTCTTCTACCAACTAGGGTTTTTGATCAGGTGGTTGATCCTTGATCTAGTCCACCAACTACAACAATTTTTGATGCGGTGGTTTGTCTTTCACCAAATACAGCAATGAGAATTGAAATATTCAAGAACACCTAAACAAGGAATTGTATACCTTGGTTTTGAGTGGTGCTCTTGATGCTTGAAAGACTACCTCTGTCACAACTCGAGCCCAAAAATCGGGGGTTAGCGAAAAGCCAAACCTGTGACACACGTACTCCCGTGCACGTGCATCCAAACCCAGTCCAGATGCACACACACAAGGGATCTAACACGTGCGAAATAAACGAACGCGGAAGCTATAGATATCATAGCAGCAACAAAGAAATAGCGGAAGCCAAAACAAAGGCGGAACGGAAAGGACAAAGCTAAATACAATACTCGAAAACCAGATACAAGTCTGAGTACACGACAAAATCAAGATGTACAAATACACAGAGTATCAAAGTCTTAAGTGCCAAATACAAAATCTCCAACAAAACAAAACCCAAAAATAGAAGGCCACGGAAGATATGCATGTACGCACTCGGCAGAGGTGATCAGGTCCACTCTGCCAACCCGGAGGGTGCCTCTAGACTCTGCCCTGCAGCCTCCTCGACCGCCGGGGAACCGGGCAAGGGATCTGTGCCTGCAACGCCACAGACAACACAGTAAATACAACGATCCAGCAAATATAAATAACAGGGATGAAACACTCATAGTATCAAATGGAATGAGGACAGAATATTAATTACAGAATTTCATTTTTGTATGCTAAGCAAATCGTGCATAGAAGTAAAGCATGATATGTGAATCAAAGCTTAGAAATACTGAGCTAAGTGGCTACTACGTTAACCATATTCTCTCCAATAGAGAGCAGAACAGAGCAGATGAGAACACCACTGACCGGGCCAAGGTACAAGTGGGTCTCGGTTTCCTGGGTTCCGGGGTCCCAAGACAAAGCGACACTGCAGTAATACAGAGATCTAAGCCAGAGGTAATCCCGTCGGGCATCCTAGGGCTGAGGTTGAGTAGAGCCAGACTAATACCAATCAAATCAAATCCCAAAAGAAGGGAGATTATCCGCTTTGGACTCACCGATAGCAAGGACCGGATCTTATCCTCACGTATTAATCTCTGGGCAGAGCCACCAGGGAATACCAAAAAAGAATCGGAGATATACAAAGCCAGAGATATACAGAGCATAGCACAGCACAGATCAAAGCTTAGTGCGAAACGAAGAATAAAATGAATACAGGACGAAAGCAAAATGACTTCGTAATGCATAAACATAGCTTAGCAGAACAGAGGGCAAGACTGTAAACAATATGCAATGCATCTCAGATTAATACGGAATCAAGGTTACTTACAAGCCCACCCTAAACTAGTTGTTCACTGTCACTAACCGTGCATGTTGATGTAGTTTTAAGTATTCGATGCACCGTTGCCATCCAAGTGTTGCAATGAAATCTTCACGTGCACCGAAGTCCCTTAAACCAACACCCATGGGGAAGTGCTTAACAGTAATCAATGCACACATGAATAAGTCATAGCCTAACAGACTATTCATGCGGTCCAACGAGTCCGTTGGGCAGGTTTACATGGGTAGTTAACCTGTATTTTAGCCCTACAAGGTCACACCCTTATCCTACGTTTTGTTTCTGATTTGCCATGTCTTACGGTTTAACCATGGGTGACCTACGGCTTAGCCATATACACCTTACGGCCTAGCCGTAACTTGCACTACGGCTTAACCGTGGTTCCCTTCAATACACAGCTAAACTGGTCATCTTCCACCTCTGATCTGATACATTTCACGGCTGAGCTACGGTGGAGTCCACGGCTTGGCCGTAGACCAATCCACGGCTTAGCCATAGCTTCACCGTAAGAGGACTGATAGCAGAAAGTTTCGACTGATCAGGGTGATAATTCACGGCTAGCTTACGGCTCAGCCGTAGGACAAGTTACGGCTCAGCCGTAGCCTAGCCGTAGAACAAATTTCGAAAATTCAAGTCTCTGGAATCTGAGCCATATAAGGTTACGGCTTAGCCGTACAATACAGAATCGAATTCGGGCTAAGTACAGAAACTGAAATCTGATACAGACATTCAGCAAAACATGTTCCAGAGGTTACAAAATCACAGAAAATGGCTGTAAAACACAACAGACATGTCTAGAATGTAGTAGATGCAATCAAATCAGTCAAATACAAAACCCATATGTGTTATACAATCCTGTACTTATACTTGCCTCAAAGCTCTGTCAATCACTGAAGCCAAGCCCAAATCCAACTACAACCCAAGCAAAACAAATCCAAACACAAATCATGAGCATGCAGAGAGGGAGAGAGATCCAATTGGAGAAGAAGAAGAAGACTTGGAGAGAACCCACTTACCCAAGCAAAGACAGAGATGAGAGAAGAGCAAGAACTCAACCCAACGGAGAGTAGCAAAACTCAATCGCCCGAATATGCAAACTCCCATCACCCCAAGACAGAAGAAGAGAAGGAAGAGAAGAGGAGACGTGGAGCTGTTGCATGCAGTCGTCGAATGAAAATGAGCATGGGAGAGACACCTGGGCTCCTGACTCTTATATATAGTTTTGGGGGTTTAAATCAACAGTCAATAAGTTTTAGCTATTTACAGTTTAAGTCACACGAAGGTCCAACTTCTCCAATTGACTCAGAACGGATCTGTCACAGTTACGAAAAATAACGAGCTCAACAAAATACACGTGCTGACACCAAGATGATGCAAAGATGATGTACTCAAAGCAAAAGTAAAATTACGAAAAAGGGTTTAGAACTACCTATCCCAGGTCATGGGTCACTCAACTACCTACCCAAGACCCGAAACCAAGTCCGAAAGAATTAATTAACAGAAACGCACACTAATGAGCCACTAATCCGGCTCAAAGGGGATCGGAGTGTTACAACCTCCAAGCTTTGGCCTCTTGTTCTTGCTCCTTGGAGATGAAGATCTTCAGATGTGTGCTCAGCCAAGGGAAGGGGTTTTAAGAGGGTTTGGAAGGCTAAGGTATTCTCTCAAATTTAATGGAGCCTTTCCTAAATCACCAACTACTCTTCTTGTAACAATAATGGCACTTTTTGGAGTTGGAGAGTAGGTGGTTGTGAGAGCTTTGAAGATGATTTTAATGGAGGTGCAAGGGCTCAGCTATGCTAGTGATTTTATCAGTAATAAATTCAGTGGTTAGAGCAAGGGAGTGGTCCTCTTTAAATACAGATGAGCTCCAACGGATAGATCTACGGCTAAGAACAGAATGGTCTACGGCTTAGCCGTAAGTTCTGACAACATCCAACGGCTAGTTTGACCAGATTCAACAAAAATTCCTTCTTACGGTTAGGCTTACGGCTTAGCCGTAAATTCTTATACGGCTTAGCTGTGGTCACCTTTCGACCTAGCCGTGGCTCAGCCGTAAGCTGAAATTTCCCAGAACTGCTCTCTGGAGACTGGCCCGTAATCTTTACGGCTTAGCCTCGAATTAGCTTACGGCTTAGTCGTGAGGGCCTTTCGGCTTGGCCGCAAGGTCAACCGTAGGTATTATATGGCCAAGTGCACTCTCTGGATTGTGGCCAGTAGATTTTACGGCTTAGCCGTGAAACACACTACGGCTTAGCCGTAACATTTTTCGGTGCAGCCGTAGGGTCTGCCGTAGAACAAAAAGCTCCAAAATATACTCTCTGGAAAGTGAGCCGTAGGATCTACGGCTTAGCCGTGGTCCAAGCCGTAGAACACAAACTGGGTGTTTGAAAACCCTAATTTCCTATTTTATTTCTATGGACACTAGGGGTCACAGTTACCTTATCCCTTAGCACTCACAGAGGATCTTCTTGAATGATATTGAACTTCTTTACTTAGTTTTCATTGATAGGTCTTTCTTGAATGGTCTTGAACTTGCTTGAACTTCTTTGAACTTGGCTTGATCTTCAATAAACTTCCGAGGTGAACTAGGTCGTTCTAGAACCGAACTACACTTTGGTCACGTAATTGACAACACACTCTTACAATGACACTAACAGATCTAGTAGAAATTGGAGTTATCAATTAGGCTTGGAAGAATGTTTCTTTTGTGTGAATAGATTAATATGAGGTCTAACTCTTACGGTCTTGTGATATTCCCTAATGTTTTTAGAGTTAGTTGAGTTATGCGTTGATGCGGTATAACAGAATCGATTCAGTAGCTCGAAGTAAGGCATTTGAGGACCTTAATTTGATAAAAGCCAATGACCATAGTTAAGAGATTTGATTTCAGATTACTTGATTGTGTTATGCATTTTGGAAATAGATTCTATGTGTGACAGTTATCGAGAATTGAAGATTGATCATGTCTGAGGTTCAACATTTCCTTGGAGCACTAAATGTATTAAAAACAAAAGGTAGGTTGTATCTAAATGGTGTAAATAGAGGAATTGTTAGATTGTATCTCGAAGTTCACATGCCAATGTGTGAAGGTTGATCATGAAAGTCTCATGGCGTATGGTATTGTTTGTAGATTTCTTAGTGCTAATTGAATTTTATTTCGGTAGATCTTGTTCAGGGCTGTTATGTTGAATAATTGCAAAATGCAATTTTGAAAGATTGTTGATCATCGTCAAATCAACCCTTTTATGCCATGTAAAAGGGATATGAGCTTAGTAATTGGCAAAGATCTTTGTTCGTGCAGTAATTAGATTGTGGGTTCATAGATCTGAGAGTGCCTGATGGGTTAGTAGGTTTTTCTTTAATGTTTTGGTTGATATTTTAGCAGTTATTAGGGACGAGATTTAGCTTCAGCTCGGAGTTCCATCTTTAGCCGGATGGCTAGTCAGGGCTCCTATTTAGACTTCTTGAAGGCATGCAATGTGCATTCGTCCTCGTCTTCAAGAGGAAGTGGATTTAGAAGCTTCTGTAGGCTTTAACCCAACATTTTCACAGTGGAGTCAATGTTTGAAATTCAAGGAGGCAAAATCGTCATTCCAGTAAAAAAGGGCTGCCAACAATCGCAGAAGCGACCTCGAATTCTAGATCAAGGTTAGAGCACTCTAGAAGATTTCTTTGAGGAAGACAATCCATTTTAGTAGAGTTTTAAGAAATTCTCAAGGTGTTCCGAATGTTGAAACTCCACAAGCGTACCCCAGATTTGTCTCCCATTGTTAGGCATGAATGGTCCTAGGTAGAGCCAGATTGCGTCGCACGAGGAGCAATCTTTTCACAACGTTGTCATCATAATGAATAGGTTCATTATATAATACCTATTTGTTTCTTAGTTGTCTCATCTAGAGGACCGAATGTTCCTAAGCAAGGAGGGATATAAGATCCTGTTCCCTAAATTAGGGTTTATTTGTTAATTAATTATGCTTTATATTAATTAATGGTGTTTTAACCGAATTTGATTATTTTATATTAATTGAGTTGGTTAGATGATAGGTTGGACTCTAACCGCGATTAAGTAGTTTAGATGGACCTTGTATTAGTGCATGGTTTGTATATTATTCTATCATTTTCTTATTTATTATAAGCATTCCATTTCATTTGTAATATAACTTAAGTTATGACATTTCAAGAAAGTCCTTTTGACCCATTTTGTGATATGTCCAAAGAGATAGACTTGCTTGTAATTTTATAAGGATCACTTAAGCCAAAACCCTAGCCCCTATCCCTTTACCTTCATCTCCTACCTCCACCTCTCTTGCCTCTTTTCCACCATTAGCAAGAAAGAGAGAGCTTGACTCCACCACACCTTTTCCACTACTATTTTTTTCTTCCCCATCACCCATTTCAACATTCGTAAGCTTATTTATTTGTGAAGCTTTATTCTCTACTCTACAACTTGTGAGTTAAAAACCCTCATTTTCCCTTTTATAAACCTAGAAATAGCTTTACCACTGTTAAAGAGAGCTTTGTTCCATCGTCTTCTTTCTATCATTTTCAAGTTTGGAGATATTGGTACCTTGCATGCTATTCTCTACAACTTCTTAAGGTAAAAGTATTCTACTCCTTCTTGCATTTCAAGTTTATTTGAATAAGGGAGCCCAAATTCATGATATATCATGCATCTTATTATCCTTATTTTCTTATTCCGTTTTCATGAATAGGACATTTACTTGAGCTTGAGAAATTGGATATTTCATCTTATTTAGCTTAGATTAAGTATAAGGCACCGGTTAAGGTAAGTTTAAGCAAGTAGATAATGACATGATGGGCTATGTTATTAATTCTTTAGTTATTCTCTATTCTAATGCATAATTACAGCACATGTTCTCTATGTTTCTCTAATGGAAGATGTCTTTTGGTTTGAAAATGAATGTCTATATTTTAAAAATGGGTTTGAATGGATGTGAAGAAATGAA
Organism: Sextonia rubra; assembly: GCA_037013555.1. Taxonomy (NCBI): domain Eukaryota; kingdom Viridiplantae; phylum Streptophyta; class Magnoliopsida; order Laurales; family Lauraceae; genus Sextonia; species Sextonia rubra. The sequence goes on from JASUAD010000001.1 coordinate 134,769,588, forward strand.
AGTAGAAATGACCCTAAAATGGTTGGATTTAGTGTAATGTATGATGGGTTTGCCCGATCGATCGTGCAGACCCTGTTATCAGAAAATGATTATTTATTTAATTATTTTTTTCAACTAAACTGTAACACTCCGATCCGCTTTGAGCCGGATTAGTGGCTCATTAGTGTGTTTCCTGTTGTTTTATTCTTTCGGACTTGGTTTTGGGCCTTGGATAGGTAGTTGAGTAACCTTTGACCTGAGATAGGTAGTTCTAAGCCCTTTTTCGTAATTTTACTTTTGCTTTGCTTGCATCATATTTGCATCATCTTGGTGTTAGCACGTGTATTTTGTTGAGCTCGTTATATTCCATAACTGTGTCAGACCCATTCGGAGTCAATTGGAGAAGTTGGACCTTCGTGTGACTTGAACTGTAAATAGTTTAAACTTACCGGACTTTGACTTAAACTTCCAAAACTATATATATATATGAGTCAGCTCCTAGGTGTCTCTCTCTCCCTGCCCATTTGTCTCCAACGTTGCATGCAAGAAGAACTCCAAGAGAGCCACGTTGATCTCCTTCCGCTTCTCTTCACTTCTCTTGCTTGGTTGCTGAGTTGGGTTCCCATTTCGATTGGGTTCTTCCTCCTTCTCTTTCCCTCTCTGTCTTTGCTTTGGGTAAGTGGGTTTTGAAGTCTTCCTCTCCAATTGGATTCCTTCTCCAAGCTCTGTGTGTTTTCCTACATCTCATGCATGATTTATTTCTTTGATTTGTTTTGATTTTAGTTGATTTGGAGCTTGATTCAGTGGATTGACAGAGTTGAGGCAAGTATAAGTACAGGATTTGATAACACATATGGGTGTTTTGTTTGATTGCTTTGATTTCCTTCTTATTCTTGTATAGATTGTTTTACAACCAAATTTTGTGCAATTGGAACCTCTGTAACTTGTTTGGTTAAGCTTCTGTACCAAATTTCGGTTCTGTACTCAGCCGAATTGGTTTTCTGTATCGTACGGCTAAGCCGTAAGTTTCTACAGCTCACAATCCAGAGACTTGAAATTTCACTTTTGTTCTACGGCTAGGCTACGGCTGAGCCGTAACTTGTCCTACGGCTGAGCCGTAAGCTAGCCGTGACCCAACCGTAACCCAGCCGTGAATTAAATTTCTGATCAGTCGAAACTTGCCAGAGACAGTACTCCTACGGCGTGGCTACGGCTAAGCCGTATACTGACTGTAGCTCAGCCGAAAAAGGCATCAGATCAGAGGTGGAAGATGACTCGTTTAGCTGTGTTTTCAATGGAACCACGGTTAAGCCGTAGTGCATGTTATGACGAGCGCGTAAGATGTCTTCGGCTCAACCATAGGTCTCTCATGGCTAACCCGTTAGGCATGGCAAATCTGAAATATAACTTAGGATAATGGTGACACTTGTAGGGCTCAAATACAGGTAACCACCCATGTAAACCGGCCCAATGGATGCTTTGGACCGCATGAATAGTCTGTTAGACTGTGACTTATTCATGTGAGCGTTGATCTACTGTTAAGCACCTCCCCATGGGTGTTGGTTTAAGGGACTTCGGTGCCCGTGAGGATTACATTGCAACACTTTGATGGCAACAGTGCATCAAATAACTTAAAACTACATCAACATGCACGGTTAGTGACAGTGAATAACTATATTAGGGCTGGCTTGTAATTAACCTTGATTCCATATTAATCTAAGATGCATTGCATATTGGTTACAGTTTTGCCCTCAGTTCTGCAAATCTATGTCTATGCATTACGAGGTCATTTTGCCTTCGTCCTGTATATCTGTCTTATTCTTCGTTCTGCACTAAGTTTTGCTCTATGCTGTGCTTTAGCTTAATATATGCTTTGTTGGCTTTGTCTATCTCTGATTTTGGGTATTCCCAGGTGGCTCTACCCAGAGGTTAATACGTGAGGATAAGATCCGATCTTTGTCATCGGTGAGTCCAAAGCGGATAATCTCCCTTCTTTTCGATTTGCTTTGGTTGGTATTTAGTCTGGCTCTACTCAGCCTCAGCCCTAGGATTGCCCGACGGGGTTACCTCTGGCTTAGAACTCTGTATCTCTGTATCACTGCAGTGTCGCTTTGTCTTGGTACCCTGGAACCCAGGAAACCGAGACCCACTTGTACCCTTGGCCCGGTCAGTGGTGTTCTCATATGCTCTGCTCTGCTCTCTATTGGAGAGAATATGGTTAACGTAGTAGCCACTTAGTTCAGTATTTCTACGCTTTGATTCAAATATCATGTTTTACTTCTACGCACGATTTGCTTAGCATACTAAGATGAAACTCTGAAATTACTATTCTGTCCTTATTCTACTTGATACTATGAGTGTTTCATCCCTGTTACTTGTATTTACTGGATCGTTGTATTCGTTTGTGTTGTCTGTGGTGTTGCAGGCACAGATCCCTTGCCCAACTCCCCGGCGGTCGAGGAGGCTGTAGGGCCGAGTGTAGAGGCACCCTCCGGTTTGGCAGAGTGGGCCTGATCACCTCTGCCGAGTGCGTGCATGCATATCAGTGGCCTAATTGTTTGGTTTTGGTTTTTGAGATTTTGTATTTTTGGCACTTTGGACTTTGGACTCTGTATATTTGTACATCTTTATTTTGTCGCATACTCAGACTTGTATTTGGTTTTCCAGTATTGTATTTACCTTGTCATTTCTGTTCCGCATTTGTTTTTGGCTTCCGCTATTTTCCTTTGTTGCTTGCTATGATATGTACAGCTTTCGCATACGCTTAGTTCGCACGTGTTAGATCCCTTGTGTGCGTGCATTTGGACTGAGTTTGGATCCACGTGCGCGGGAGTACGTGTGTCACCGGTTTAGCTTTTCGCTAACCCCCGATTTCTGGGCTCGGGTCGTGACATACGTATTGTATGGTATCAGAGCATGCTAGTTATAAGCATGTAGGCATCTAAGATCGTGGTGAGATAACGCTATCAACTAATATGTTGACTTTGGGATTTGACTAACTCAGGGCATTTTATATTTGTGTACTGTGTTTCTTTTCCTTTTGCAGGATGGCATCTGGATCAGGATCTCGGGATGAGAATCAACAGGGCCATAACGGTGATAGTGGATCGGTACCCCCACATATCAGTAGTGAGGAGCGCATGATGATGATGATGCAGTCTATGCAGTCATTACAGGCGCAGATGGCATCCATGGTAGATAGACAGAGTCAGGCTGCCGCGTTCGCATCACCTCGTGTGGACCAGCAAGTGATCTTTCAGCCCAAGGAATTAGATCCAAATGCTCTGTTTGACAAGTTCCGTAAGCGAGGGGCGACCGAGTTTCATGGGATAAAGGATGCATTGCAGGCTGAGTAATGGTTGGAGCAGACTGAAGAGCTATTTGATACGATTGTGTGTAGCAACAAACAGAAAGTAGTGCTCACAGCCTCTATGCTTCGGAGTGTAGCCAAGACATGGTGGAAGAGTGTCAAGAGCTCATTCCAGACTATGCCCAGTGCCACAGTTTGGGAGACCTTCAAGCAGCAATTCCGCTGGAAGTTCATGCCTCTCCATATTCAGCGAGCCAAGGAAGTGGAATTCTTCAACCTTCAGCAGAGACAGATGACGGTTACAGATTATGTACACAAGTTTACAGAGTTGTGTCACTTTGTAGAGGACATGGTGAACACTGAGCATAAGAAGGTGACTCGCTTCGTCAACGGTCTGAACCCGAGGCATAAACGCCACGTAGTTGCATGTATGTGGCCGGCTACCTTGGATGACGCTATTGACCGGGCTTATGATGTAGAGGCCATATTTGAGGAGGAGCGAACTGAGGCTAAGAGGGCGGCAGGTTCCAGTGGCAGAAGTCAGTTTCAGAAGAAGTTCAAGGGCAAGCAGGGCAGTTCGAGCAGTACTCAGTTGATTTGTGGTCACTGTGGGAAGGATCACCCCACTGACAGATGTTGGAGGAAGAGTGGGGCTTGTTTCGGTTGTGGCTCCACGGACCACAAGCGGGCCCAATGCCCGAAGTTTCAGTCCTCCCCACAGACGAGATCTGCAGGATCTACAGCGCAGGGCAAATCCCAGCCAGCTCGCCCAGCCCAGAAGCAGAACCGCCAGACAGCCCGAGCTATGCTGCTACGCATGAGGGCGCAGAGGAAGCCACGGTCGTGGAAGGTAAAATTTTAATTTCTAATGCTGAAGCTTTAGCCTTATTTGACTCTGGGTCTACGCGTTCGTACGTAGCACCCCATTTTGCTGTGCAGCTTCGACAGCGACCCACACCGCTCCCATACTTGTTGCTAGTATCCACTCCAATTGGTAAAAGGGTGGAGTGCAGTGTCTTCTACCCTCAGTGTGATGTGCGGATAGCTGGTCATCAGCTCCCGGCATACCTCGTGTTGCTCACGACACTGGATTTTGATGTGATTCTTGGTATGGACTGGCTTGCGAGATATCATGCGTGTATCAACTGCTACAGCAAGGCTATCTATTTTGATTTGGGCAGCGGATTTCGATTTGAGGGTAGCCAGACGAAGTGCCCAAGGCGTGTGATCTCTGCTTGTAAAGCAGACAGGATGCTTCGTAGGGGATGTGAGGGATTTCTTGCATTCATTTCAGAAAAGAAAGATCAGCGACAGCTCAGTGAGATCCCAGTAGTCAGCGCGTTTCCGGATGTCTTCCCGGAGGATGTGCCAGAGTTACCTCCAGTTCGAGAGGTAGAGTTCTCGATCGACTTGATGCCAGGTACAGCACCCATCAGTAGAGCTCCATATCGTATGGCACCTGCAGAGTTGTTGGAATTGAAGAAACAGTTGCAGGATCTGTTGGATAAAGGGTTCATACGCCCAAGTGTTTCACCTTGGGGAGCTCCTGTATTGTTCGTTAAGAAGAAAGATGGCAGTTTCCGGATGTACATTGACTACAGGCAGTTGAACAAAGTGACCATCAAGAACAAATATCCATTACCTGGGATCGATGAGTTGTTCGATCAGCTTCAGGGTGCAGCTTACTTCTCGAAGATTGACTTGAGGTCAGGATATCACCAGCTTAGGGTGAAGGATGGGATGTTCCTAAGACAGCTTTCAGGACTCGGTATGGACACTACGAGTTCCTTGTCATGCCATTTGGTTTGACCAACGCACCCGCAGCTTTTATGGCATTGATGAATAGGGTGTTTACTTCCTTTTTGGACCAGTTTGTTGTGGTTTTCATAGATGATATATTGGTCTATTCGAAGACTGCTGAGGAACATACAGACCATCTGAGGAAAGCATTGCAGCTGCTTAGAGATCACAAGTTGTATGCAAAGTTGTCTAAGTGTGATTTCTGGTTAGAGCAAGTTGCATTTCTGGGTCATAAGATTTCTAGAGAGGGATTGATGGTGGATCCGGCTAAGATTGAGGCAGTAGTCCATTGGCCCCGTCCTAGATCAGTGATAGAGATTCGGAGTTTTCTGGGATTGGCAGGATATTACCGCAGGTTTGTGCAGGACTTCTCGAAGATTTCAGCCCCGCTGACTCAGTTGACTTGGAAGAAGGTTCCGTATAAGTGGACAGAGAAGTGTGAGCGTAGTTTTCAGATGTTGAAAGAAAAGCTCACTACGGCGCCAGTGTTGACTCTCCCGGATGGTAGTGAGGGATTCGTGATTTATTCCGATGCTTCTCGAGTTGGACTAGGCTGTGTACTGATGCAGAATCAGAAAGTGATTGCCTATGGATCCAGACAGCTGAAAGAGCATGAGAAGAACTATGCCACACATGACTTGGAGCTATCAGCCATTGTATTTGCACTGAAGTTGTGGCGGCATTACCTGTACGGTGTGAAGTTTGAGGTCCATTCCGATCATCACAGTCTACAGTATTTGTTTGATCAGCATGACTTGAATATGAGACAGCGAAGGTGGTTGGAGTTCATCAAAGACTACGACTTTCCGATCAAGTACCACCCAGGCAAGGGGAATGTGGTTGCAGATGCACTTAGTAGGAGAGCAGACAGTCTTCAGGTGTTGGCAGGATTCTATATGCTTGTGCATGATCAACCTGTAGAGGTTCGGATGGTAGGTGGATTGGTGACATTAGCTACTACCGTCGTGTTTCAGCCTAAGGTGATGCAGCAGATCAAGGATCGCCAGTTTGAGGACCCTCTCCTGGTGAAGTTCAGAGATCGGATTGCAGATCGACCTGATTTCAGCCTGGTAGACGGAGTTTTGTACTTCAGGAGTAGATTGTGTGTTCCCGCTGTGGATGAGCTGAAAGAAAGGTTGATGACAGATGCGCACGATGACCGATATGCGATGCACCCAAGGAGTACGAAGATGTACCGGAACTTGAAAGATAGATTTTGGTGGAATAATATGAAGCGGGAGATCGCAGGGTTCGTAGCTCGATGTTTGACCTGTCAGAGGGTGAAAGCTGATCATCAGCGACCTCCAGGATCATTGCATCCATTACACACTCCGCAGTGGAAGTGGGAGCACATTACCATGGATTTCGTTTCCGGTTTTCCGCCGACCAGTAGAAAGAACAATGCGATCTGGGTAATAGTGGACAGATTGACGAAGTCAGCACATTTCCTTCCGTTCAAGAAAGGGATGACATTCACAGAGATGGCCAGGAAGTTTGTTGACGAGATAGTAAGATTGCATGGCACTCCGGTTTCGATTGTGTCTGATCGCGACAGTCGTTTTCTGTCTTCGTTCTAGAGAGCATTTCAGGAAGCTATGGGCACGAAGCTGAGTTTTAGTACGGCATACCACCCCCAGACTGATGGACAGTCGGAGCGTACCATTCAGACGTTGGAGGATATGCTCAGAGCTAGTGTGCTGAACTTTGAGAAGGAATGGGATACGCATCTAGCATTGTGTGAGTTTGCCTACAACAACAGCTTCCACGAGAGCATTGGTATGGCACCTTATGAGGCTCTATATGGACGCAAGTGCAGAACCCCTGTGTGCTGGGAAGAGGTAGGAACAAGAAGTTTCCATGGTCCGACAATCATTGCTGAGACGACAGAGAAAGTGCAGATGGTGATAGAGAATCTGAAGATTGCTCGATCCAGGCAGAAGAGCTATGCGGATACTCGGAGGAGACCTTTGGCATTCCAAGTCGGAGATTGGGTGTTCCTTAAAGTTTCTCCGTTGAAGGGCACAGTACGGTTTGGCCGGAAGGGCAAGTTAGCTCCGAGATATGTAGGACCGTTTGAAGTCAAGAGCCGAGTTGGAGATTTAGCCTATCGGTTGACGCTTCCAGTTGAGTTCTCCAGTGTTCACGATGTATTCCATGTGTCGATGCTCCGTAAGTATGTGCCAGATCCGAGTCATGTGATTCGCTACGATGACATCCAGATTCAGCCTAATGCAACTTACGTTGAGCGTCCGTTTCGCATCGTTGGTACACGAGAGCAGATTCTCCGTACCAGGACTATCAGATGGGTTAAAGTGTTGTGGGAACATCATGGTCCAGATGAGGCTACATGGGAGCTAGAGGAGCAGCTAGCGCGCCAGTACCCACAACTCTTTGCGCAGGTAGATAGTCATTCCGAGGACGGAATGATTCCTAGTGGGGGAGGATGTAACACTCCGATCCCCTTTGAGCCGGATTAGTGGCTCATTAGTGTGTTTCCTGTTGTTTTATTCTTTCGGACTTGGTTTTGGGCCTTGGATAGGTAGTTGAGTAACCTTTGACCTGAGATAGGTAGTTCTAAGCCCTTTTTCGTAATTTTGCTTTTACTTTGCTTGCATCATATTTGCATCATCTTGGTGTTAGCACGTGTATTTTGTTGAGCTCGTTATATTCCATAACTGTGTCATACCCATTTGGAGTCAATTGGAGAAGTTGGACCTTCGTGTGACTTGAACTGTAAATAGTTTAAACTTACCGGACTTTGACATAAACTTCCAAAACTATATATATATATATATGAGTCAGCTCCCAGGTGTCTCTCTCTCCCTGCCCATTTGTCTCCAACGTTGCATGCAAGAAGAACTCCAAGAGAGCCACGTTGATCTCCTTCCTCTTCTCTTCACTTCTCTTGCTTGGTTGCTGAGTTGGGTTCCCATTTCAATTGGGTTCTTCCTCCTTCTCTTTCCCTCTCTATCTTTGCTTTGGGTAAGTGGGTTTTGAAGTCTTCCTCTCCAATTGGATTCCTTCTCCAAGCTCTGTGTGTTTTCCTACATCTCATGCATGGTTTATTTCTTTGATTTGTTTTGATTTTAGTTGATTTGGAGCTTGATTCAGTGGATTGACAGAGTTGAGGCAAGTATAAGTACAGGATTTGATAACACATATGGGTGTTTTGTTTGATTGCTTTGATTTCCTTCTTATTCTTGTATAGAATGTTTTACAGCCAAATTTTGTGCAATTGGAACCTCTGTAACTTGTTTGGTTAAGCTTCTGTACCAAATTTCAGTTCTGTACTCAGCCGAATTGGTTTTCTGTATCGTACGGCTAAGCCGTAAGTTTCTACGGCTCACAATCCAGAGACTTGAAATTTCACTTTTGTTCTACGGCTAAGCTACGGCTGAGCCGTAACTTGTCCTACGGCTGAGCCGTAAGTTAGCCGTGACCCAACTGTAACCCAGCCGTGAATTAAATCTCGGATCAGTCGAAACTGGCCAGAGACAGTACTCCTACGGCGTGGCTACGGCTAAGCCGTATACTGACTGTAGCTCAGCCGAAAAAGGCATCAGATCAGAGGTGGAAGATGACTCGTTTAGCTGTGTTTTCAATGGAACCACGGTTAAGCCGTAGTGCATGTTACGACGAGCGCGTAAGATGTCTTCTGCTCAACCATAGGTCTCTCATGGCTAACCCGTTAGGCATGGCAAATCTGAAATATAACTTAGGATAATGGTGAGACTTGTAGGGCTCAAATACAGGTTAACCACCCATGTAAACCGGCCCAATGGATGCTTTGGACCGCATGAATAGTCTGTTAGGCTGTGACTTATTCATGTGAGCGTTGATCTACTGTTAAGCACCTCCCCATGGGTGTTGGTTTAAGGGACTTCGGTGCCCGTGAGGATTACATTGCAACACTTTGATGGCAACAGTGCATCGAATAACTTAAAACTACATCAACATGCACGGTTAGTGACAGTGAATAACTATATTAGGGCTGGCTTGTAATTAACCTTGATTCCGTATTAATCTAAGATGCATTGCATATTGGTTACAGTTTTGCCCTCAGTTCTGCAAATCTATGTCTATGCATTACGAGGTCATTTTGCCTTCGTCCTGTATATCTGTCTTATTCTTCGTTCTGCACTAAGCTTTGCTCTATGCTGTGCTTTAGCTTAATATATGCTTTGTTGGCTTTGTCTATCTCTGATTTTGGGTATTCCCGGGTGGCTCTACCCAGAGGTTAATACGTGAGGATAAGATCCGATCTTTGTCATCGGTGAGTCCAAAGCGGATAATCTCCCTTCTTTTCGATTTGCTTTGGTTGGTATTTAGTCTGGCTCTACTCAGCCTCAGCCCTAGGATTGCCCGACGGGGTTACCTCTGGCTTAGAACTCTGTATCTCTGTATCACTGCAGTGTCGCTTTGTCTTGGTACCCCGGAACCCAGGAAACCGAGACCCACTTGTACCCTTGGCCCGGTCAGTGGTGTTCTCATCTGCTCTGCTCTGCTCTCTATTGGAGAGAATATGGTTAACGTAGTAGCCACTTAGTTCAGTATTTCTACGCTTTGATTCAAATATCATGTTTTACTTCTACGCACGATTTGCTTAGCATACTAAGATGAAACTCTGAAATTACTATTCTGTCCTTATTCTACTTGATACTATGAGTGTTTCATCCCTGTTACTTGTATTTGCTGGATCGTTGTATTCATTTGTGTTGTCTGTGGTGTTGCAGGCACAGATCCCTTGCCCAGCTCCCCGGCGGTCGAGGAGGCTGCAGGGCCGAGTGTAGAGGCACCCTCCGGTTTGGCAGAGTGGGCCTGATCACCTCTGCCGAGTGCGTGCATGCATATCAGTGGCCTAATTGTTTGGTTTTGGTTTTTGAGATTTTGTATTTTTGGCACTTTGGACTTTGGACTCTGTATATTTGTACATCTTTATTTTGTCGCGTACTCAGACTTGTATTTGGTTTTCCAGTATTGTATTTACCTTGTCATTTCCGTTCCGCATTTGTTTTTGGCTTCCGCTATTTTCCTTTGTTGCTTGCTATGATATGTACAGCTTCCGCGTACGCTTAGTTCGCACGTGTTAGATCTCTTGTGTGCCTGCATTTGGACTGGGTTTGGATGCACGTGCACGGGAGTACGTGTGTCACCGGTTTAGCTTTTTGCTAACCCCCAATTTCTGGGCTCGGGTCGTGACATAAACCCAACCCCCCCCCCCCCCCCCCCCCCCCCCCCCCCCCAAAATATTTTTTTTAAACTTCTTTTTAAGACTAATATAACTTGACTTGATGATGCCAAGTCTACTTTAAGGAACCTTAAACTTGATCATAGAGTCAAATATTACATTAGAATGCTAGGTACACCTTATGACTATGTAATTTTTAACTTATTGAATTCTTACACCTTACATATGACCAATGAAATCAAATAAAGTAAACAAAGAACATGTTAGCTGTCATGGAATTTTTGTTAGATGTTTCAGTTGATTCTAATGTCGTACCTTCAAGTGTGGGTACGTATAAGGGTCCAATGTTCTTATTTATATACAATGTGACGCCAAGAACTTCGGTAACACCGATATTGGATGGTTTATGGTCACATTGAAAAGGGAGATTAAGGACACAGGCATCTTAAAATAGTTTGGCTCCTAAGCATCTTTGTCTCTTAATTAAATTGGAAACTTATGTATACTGTTATACATTGTCTTCTCTTATCTTAACTGTTCATTTTTGTTCATTTTTGTTCATTATATACATTACGTTCAATTATATTTAGTTATTTACAATATGTTCAGTTATATTCAGTCATATTCAGTTATGTTTAGTATATCCTTCATCTTTGTTATATTGTTCTTATTTATTGTCATCCATATTTGGTAACAACATGCTTTAGTTACTTTCATATAATGTGCAAGAAATTTATGACCGGTAATTATGATATGCACGATTGTACGGTTTGTTTCATCATGTTATTGATTCATAGAGTTTGGCACCACCGAGCTTGACTTTATGAGGCCCGGCGGGGCTGAGTATGAATTTGAGATTGTGAACCACTGCAGTTGGTTCCCGATAGGAGTATGTAGATGCTCCTTTGGATAATCAAGATCGCTACCTGATTCTTGTCCTGTGTATGTCACGCTCCCACATCTAGAGAGGATACTAGTGATATGGATAGCCAAATTTGTAAATACTTTTCCTATTATATATGATTCTGATACACATGTTTCACTACTTGCTAACATATGTAGATTCGCTTTCTAACCTCTATTTAATTCACCATGTCCTAACTCTATTTCGTACACCGTATGATTTACTATTTGCTTAGTTCTTGTTGAGTTGTCGTACTCAGGGTGCTACCCTTGGTATTGTAGGACCCAACAATGACCCGATCCTCGAAGCGCTCCGGGAAGGTACCATGTACGTACCCTCAGGAATAGACAAGTAGATTTTCAATAGCTTATTCTATTAGTTGTCTTTGCTTGAGCGTCATAGGTCACTTGGGCATGTAGGACTTGGCCTTGGGGTGGTCCCTTTTTTTCATCATGTCATGTGGTTGAAACTTATGGTATTACATGCTGTTATCATGTTTATTTGGTTTTTAGACTGTTTGGTTATGTCTATGTACTTATGCATCTTATGCCGTATGTTAGGCATACTTTTCATTAGATTATACTTTGGACATATGGATATTTGTGGAATTCATGTTCATTTTAATAATTAATTAAGTAGGTTTATTATGAAATGTTTAATCAAGTATCAGGTGGTATTCAATGGATGCACTAAGCACTAAGTCCATCGTTGTATTTGAATATGTATGTGAATATAGATCTTCTGCATATGTATTATGTGAAAAATTCCCTTGCAGTGATTTGTGTTTGCTTAATGTGATGTGAATTACTACTAGATTACGTGTGCCACATTACACGACTAGCCGTATTAACTTATTAACTTAATCTTGGGCGGCGTGACAAAACTTATAACAAGACTGTTGAAGGCTTGAAGCACTCAAGCTCAAACAATGTCTAGTTTTTTAATATTTTCAACTGAAGCTTAAAATAATCACTACTTTACACAAAACTCAATTGGCATACACTTAAATCTCAATTAGCACTCACTACAAGTGGATATGATGAGAGAATGTTAGCCCCCCCACAAACAAAAAATATTGGGTCTATGACTGTCCATAACCACAACCCCTACCAATCTCTACTGTCTCCTGCTCAAGCATGTTTAACTTCGGACTTCTTTTGGGATTTGAGGCAACAAGGCTTTAAAACATGCCATGTTAAGTAAAGATGAAATTTGCCTTGTAAACTTAGGGTTAGTACTTGGATATTTCCAATGTGAGATTTAGATAGAGTCTCTCTAATGTTAACGGAAGCACTCCATCTTTACCCTTGTGGATTTTTTTTTCTTGACTCAAAGATCACTTAACCTGATTTTGCCTCAAGGGATTAGCTAGGCGAATTGGATTTTGCCTCAAGAGATTATCTAGGTGAATTGAATCTGACAGAACCAAAAGCAAAGATTCTAGCTCCATGGAGAGGAGGGTCGAGCATCATGATGGCGAGGATGAGCCCAACAGAGAAGATGATCATGATGACATGCAGGAAATGATACATGATCATGATACTGAAGTGACACAAGTGCATGCTTAGGTGAGGCCACACACCAGTCTAGCACACTTAGTAAACATATATTTTGAAGAGCTCAGATGTGCAGGCTTATAACCACCATAGTGGGCTGAGGTTGTGATGGAACTCATACACAATTTGCACTATTGTCCTCACAGCTCTTTATTCCCTCATAGTGGTTCGTGTTTTCTTTAATGCGACGTAAATTACTATAGAATTATGCGTGCCACATCACGGGTCTAGCCCTATTAACTTAATCTTGGGCCCGGGCCGTGACAAAACTTATAACAAGACTATTGAAGGCTTGAAGCACTCAAGCTCAAATAATGTCTAGTTTTTTAGTATTTTCAGTTGAAGCTTAAAATAATCACTACTTTACACAAAACTCAACTGGCATACACTCAAATCTCAATTAACACTCACTACAAGTGGATATGATGAGAGAATGTTAGCCTCTGTCAAACAAAAAATATTGGGTCTATGACTGTCCCTAACCATAATCCTTACCGATCTCCGCTGTCTCCAGCTCGAGCATGTTTAACTTCGGACTTCTTTTGGGATTTGGTGCAACACGGCTTCAAAAACATGTCAAGTTAAGATGAAATTTGACTTGTAAACTTGGGGTTAGTACTTAGATATTTCCGATGTGAGATTTAGATAGAGTCTAATGTTAACGGACGCACTCAAGATCACTTAACTTGATATTGCCTCAAGGAATTACCTACGCGAATTGGATTTTGCCTCAGGAAATTATCTAGGCGAATTGAATCTCACAGAACCAAAAGAAAAGATTGCGAATTGAATCTCACAGAACCAAAAGAAAAGATTCTAGCTCCATGGAGACATGATCATGATACTGAAGTGACACAGGTGCATGCTTAGGTGAGGCCGCACACCAGTCTAGCAAACTTAGTAAAAATATATTTTGAAGCGCTCAGATGCGCAAGCTTGCAGCCACCATAGTGGGCAGAGGTTGTGACGGAACCCATCCACAATTTGCACTATTGTCTTCACCACTCTTTATTCCACTCCGGTTGAGATTTTGGTCTATAATGGATGAATGATACTGAAGCGCTTCCGATGTGGGACGATGTTTAGCCCTACGCTTGGCAAGTGACTCTGTTGAATTCCAACCCCACCTCAGTTTGTCAGGTAATATCTCCTTAATCGTAAGTTAATTATAAAGATAACTGTCAACAGTTATTAATGTGACTGATATGGTATTTACATTCTTTTTGATGGGTTGCTTAGTATGTTCCGATTATATTCCTTAGAAATTCATCAATGTGACTGGCAATTTCTGATGAAGATCGGTGATTTTGTGTTAAAGTTGAGTCTTGTTGATGATTAGTCTCAATCTTAAGCAGTTTGACTTACTAGTTTTACTATTTTTCCACTGCCGTTTGAATTTTATCCTTGATGATTGCGAGGGTCAATATTTCTTGAGATTGTTTTTAGATTAAAACATGTTTAGTACCGGAATTCTTTGTAACTTATTCTAATCCATATAGTTGTGAGAGGAAAATAATGTAATTACAATTGTACTACCTATCTACTAGGTCCATTCTAAGCTTGTGACCAAGGTTCACTACCTCTTCATATTTCGTTTATAGTAAATTAATTATATCTGATTTTTCCCATATGTCCTGTTTTTTGTATTTTTTTATAGTAAGCTATCCATTTTTCATTTGTCTTATTTGCAGTCCAGAGACGTGTGATGAAAGAATATGTAGGTCTCAAATGGGTGTCAAAACCAAACTCACTGAGAGCCTTTGTGCATTTCGATGTGAGATAGATCCTGAGAATGCTCTTAGATCTACTAGATGATCAACTAGGTTCTCATCTCCCTTATATAGAGCAATTCCGAGGAGTCATGGTTACTATGGACTCTACCCTTCAAGGAATACCACATCTCATGACCAGCGTGGGAATTCTACCAAACCGGGATTCTGATCCTCATCCAAACTTTACAGCCAAAAGTTAGATCCCTATCTAACATTACTAAATCAAGACTTATGGAAGTTCATCCACAGCATACCACCGGGCACAATTTAGCATAGGCCCTATGGCAGTCGGGCCACAAAATTTTCCTAACATGTGCTACATAACTACTCAAAAGCCTCATGATTATGAGTTTTTAAAATTGAAAACTATTCAAGTGAGAACTAGTTGTCACCGTGCTTCTGTGAGAACTATGGGTAGGGCCAACCCACCAACCCATCCAAACCGTGCACAAACTATAACACTTCGGCCCAGCCTAATCTAGTTTAACGACTAATAAATGAGGTTTCGGTACTAATTATAGTGAATTTATGTTCAGCTTGTGGTTTTATTCTTTTAAGATTCATTTCGGGTCATGGAAAGGGAGGTGAGCTGAGTTAACCTTGGTTTAAGCAGTCTCAAGCCCTTTTTCGTAAATTTCACTTTTGTACGAGTTCGTCATTCATGCAACATCTCGGCGTCAACACGTGTATTTCGTCGAGCTTGTCAACTTCCGTGACTGTCCCATTTGTGAACGATGTCGTTTGTTTCCGTTGGACCGTTAATTAACTTAAACTGTAATTCTTCCGAACTGCTGGACTTTTATATAAAATGGGCAATCCTTATCTTATATAAGGAGTCAGCCACCAACTCTCTCTCCTTTAGTTCCTCACTTCTTCTCCTGCATGCCAGCTCTCTCTCTCTCATTCTCTTCTCTTTTTCTCTCTGCTCTCTATCTTCTCTTCTTATTCTTCTTCTTCCTTGCAATCAACGTAGAGAAAGGGGAGGATTCTTGTGCGCCGGTTGTTCGTCTTCTCGTTGGGTTCATTGGTATCTTCTCTACCCGATGTCTCTCTCTCATTTCCGCTTTCTTCTTTTTTATCTCCTTGTCGTGGACAAGACTCTTGCACCGTCCTTCCAGTTCCTCTTCGATGAGTAGTTATGTCACGATCTCCGCATGAGTTTTGAGTATGATTGCATTGCATGCATCCTCTTTCCTTTGCTTATTCTTGGCATGCATGGTGTTAGGATTTCATCTCGGGGATCGTTTGGGCCAAATAACAGTTAAATTAAGGAAAGAGCACGTTTAAGGCAAGTATAAGCACAGTAGGAATAAACACATGTTGGTACACCTTGCTTGTTGTGTTTCTTTTACTCTTTCTCTCGAGTATGTGGTGTTTGGATAGCCCTTGCATATTGTATAAATGTGATAGATGTTGTTTTTGCGAACGAAAAGCATGTAATACAGAGACTCTATTTTATGCTGAACCCCGTTGTCCAACTGAACGGGACTGGGGTCCGACCGATCGGACACTCCCAGAACCAAAATTCGACCAATCGGGCTTCAAAGCTGACCGATCAACCCTAAAGCACTGTTGCCCTAAGAGATTCAGTGTTCAACTGAATCCAAATTTGTTCATGCCTTTTCTCTTGTTTCCTGTAACACCATAGGACCTTTTATGCTACCTTATAAGTTCTTGATGAGACTTTAGAGGGCCTTCCCCATGGACTGTTTTACCATATACCTTGCCCAACGGATTACCTTAACGCATGAATGGTCTTGCGAGCTGTGACACATTCATTTGTGTTGTCTACTTGTTAAGCACCTCTCCATGGGTGTTGGTTTAAGGGACTTCGATACACGTTAATTGATACAGTACAACACTCCCAAAATGAATAACTATGTATCGAATAACTTAAAACTACATTATCATGCACGGTTAGTAACAATGGATAACAAAGATATGGTTGGCTAGTAAAAGATCATGACTCTTATAAAATAATCTAATTTGCATTACATACCGACTTCGGTTTTGCCATCTTATTCACATGGTACGCGTTCTGCGCTAGGGTAACGATCGGATATTCCCTGGGGGCTTTGTCCATGGTAAATCTTGGACGGAAACAACTGCCTATCATGATTTTTTGTCTTATTCCTTATTCAACTTGTAATTGTTTAGTTGTAACAGTATTGATCCAGCATGATGCACATACTGTATTGTCTAACCATGACATGATATGTACTGTACTGAACTACACTTACTGACATTGATTGATCGACTGATTAACATTAATTGACGTGCATCATACCACATGACTGATTGTATTAGTCTGGCTCTACTAAGCCTCAGCCTCAGAATACCCGACGGGGTTGACTTTGGTGTAGACTGTTACTGCCTCTGCAGAGTGCTCCTGTCCTGAGATTCCGAACCCCGGGAACCAGAGACCCATTCGTACTCTGGCCCGGTAGATGGTGTTCTCGTACTAACTATTTTCGATTGGGAGAATATGGCAAATGTAGTAGCCACCTAGCCAGTTTATCTGTTTTATGATTCTCATAGCATGTTTATTGATATGCACGATCTGCCTAGTATACACATGTGATCTCTATGCATGGTTAATTGGTAACTGTTACTTATTCTGTTAGACACAGCGCGTGTTAGCTTATTGTTGCTTATACCTTACTGAGTCGTCGTACTTATTGGTTGTTCTTGGTGTTGCAGGCCCAAATACCTCTACCGACCCCTTGTCGGTCGGCCAAACTCCAGGAGAGATCTAGGAGACACAGTCAGGGCTAGAGGAGTGGTCTTGATCACTCCCGCGGAGAGCGGCTTAGTATTGCATCCATCCATTGCTTTTCTTTTTGTTTTGTTTTATTCTCGTACATCTTATCTGGGTGTGGTCTCTAAGGAGCTATCTCGTCATTTTGTTTTGTACATTGTAATTAATGTCATTTTGTTGACCCCATTTTGTATGTATCCTTTTCATTTTTCCTCGTTACTATGATAAGTACAGCTTCCGCGTACAGTTGGTTTGCACGTGTGAACATCCCTTGTGTACGTGTACTTAAACCAGGTAGAGGTATACGTGCACAGGAGTACATGTATCACTGGTTAGGTTTTAACTAACCCCCGATTTCTGGGCTCGGGTCGTGACATAAACAAAGACCACCTTGATAGTCATTAATCCCGAGGTTTGGCACTCATCCGAATGGATTTGATCGTTGGATGGATGGTTGGGATTTTTTTTTAATATGAAGCCATTAAACTTGTGGGCAACGGATGAAGGCGTTAAGAGCATGGGGTTCGGATTAAAATTGAGGATTGTATTGGTCCCACATAGATCTTTCTATTCCCTTAGTCACATCTAGGGATGGGACCCACAAGTGGGCTCCATTAAAAATTCTCATGGTAACTCCATGAGAACTATTCTCACAGGAGCAAATCCATTTAAAATTAATTTATCGTATACAAACTTAACTTTTGCAACTCAAATACTTTGAAAGTTAATGTTTTTAAATTTGAAGCTATGTTTCATGACTTGGTAGTAATAGCATTTTCATATTCTCATTCTATATATAAATTCATGAAAAGTAGGTATAGGAGAAGAGGAGAATCAATAAATTAATTTTTTTTTCTTTTTCTAATTTTAAACTTTTAGCCGCAACAATAAGTAACCACTTAAACTAATATACCTAATACTTGCAGTGGCAACAAGCTGTCACTAAAACTACTATACCTAATACTTATAATTGTAACGGTTAGCCACAACTAAAAGTTAAACATTTAGGGCCTGCTCTTTTATAAAAATTTCTGCGAAGAATTTCATGTGTTGGAGGTTTGTGGGATATGATGTGATGGCTTATCTGCTAGCATTTTCAAATGCCATGTTCATTTGCAGGACTTCCTGAATTCCAATACTTGGAAGGACTAAATTAACTCTTGGAAATTCCAGAATTTCACCTCTTTTACTTTCTGTTGAAATTCTTGAATGCTTAAGTACAAGGAAACCTCTAGGAATTCCACTATGCCTCGGAATTTCAAAATTCTCTAGACATGAATTCTGAGAATTCTAGTAAAAGAATAGGGCTAGTCACTACCACAAGTCGTCACTAAAATTCCACTTTCATACACTTTTGATGATTAATTAGTTAATTTTAGTGATGGTTTTATACTTCTAGTAGCAATGATTCTTTTTTTTTTTTAATTAATTCAGTTGAGGAGCTGGGACCTCTATTCAAACATCAATACAATACCAACACCAACTCACACATGAAAGGCAATGAGGACTCGCACATGTGAGTAACACACTCAACAACTCATATATGTGGGATAATGAGATTACACACGTGTGAGGGACATACACAACGTTTACTCACACATGGAAGGTAATGATGACTCGCGTGTGTAAGGAAACACAACAAAACTTGCACATGTAAGGTAATAAAACTCACATATACAAAGAAGAAAGAGGAGAAAATTAAACTTGAAACCTCTCATTAAGAACCAACACTTCTTACTACTAGAGTAATGAGCTTCTTTTTAGTAGCAATGATTCTTAGTAGCCACTTTTGATATCGCAGCCAAAAGTCAAAATTTCAGCTATCATGCATTTTAAAATCGGAGCTAAAGCGATTAGTGACAACACTTCTACATGGCAGAGCAGGGCATAAAAATATATCACCACTAAAACTTTTAGTGGTGGCAACTTTGAAAACTTTAGCGGCCAAAATTCCCACAGGTATGATGATCGTCTACTCCAAGACCTATTCTAGCCCTTTACCAATCCGTTCGTTATCTGGTCCACCACAGCAAATGCTTCCTAATTCCCTCTCCTTTATGTGGTGTAATATAAGGTAAGGCTGCTGGATCGCGCAAAGGTTTGTTTTCATTTTAGGTCTGGTCTATGTTTTCTTTTTAGGTCTGGTCTATGTTTTCTTTTTAGGTCTGGTCAATCGACTTTCTACAGTCATTAAAATTTTCAACTACACATGCTTTACTATTTAAATACAACTAGGATTCTGTAAGTGGGCATGTAATTTACACTACATGTCCGTGTGGTTGTTTTCTAACTTCTAATGCCATACGTCACTACACCAAAAATGGGTTTTAGGAACGGATAATGGGCTCGGTTTTGGGCCGTTCTTTAAGTGAAACGGGTTTGGTCCGTTCTGAGCGAGGCCCACTTAAGAATAAAAAGCGATAACAATACGCTGTTGCTCTTCGTCAGTTCGTCTACGCTGTTGCTCTTCGTCCACGCTTTCGCTCTTCGTCATTTGCTCTTCGTCTAAGCGGGCATCATCGACGACTACAATCGCGTACATCGTCGACAAGGTGATCATTCTCAGGAACAGTAGTCTCGCTGAGGCTAACATCGTCAACGACTGTAGAGTGCCAACGTGCAGATCTGTTCCAAAAGGCAAGGGGCACTCGCATCGTCGACAACTCCCACAGATCTGTTCGCAAAAGGCAAGGGGCAGATCCGTTCCCACTGTTCTTCGCCTTCTCTCAAGATTTTTCGATTTCAGGAGCTTTTCAAACGAGGGTTTCTCTTAGAGATATTCACCGTCTGAACAAGGTGATCGGGTTTGATTCTAGGGTTTTCATTTTTTGGATAATGATGATGATGATCTTGTTGATTTGTTCTTTTTTTGATTGTTTGGTTTTTTGATTCCAATCGATTGATCTGTGTTTTCTCTACTTCGGATGATGAAATCGCAAAAGATTTCTCCTGTTTTTGACAGTCAGGATCTCGGTTTGGTGATCCCGTGGTGGATCCATTGAAAATGTCATTTGTTTAGGTTCGTGTTAGGTTTTTCATCGTTTTGTTTGGAATCTTGGAAGGTGCTGCTACCTTTTTGCCGTTTAATTGCTCGATTCCTGTTGTTTTGATCCTTTTGTGGAATCGCTTTGAGAGATCTCGTCGAATTTTTTGGTGATTTGTTCGGGTTTTAGTGGATTCCTTGTGTTATTGTGGCTGGGGAAGGTATGCATGAAATAAGAGCTCGATGTTGAAGGGCGTTCACCTGTTAGTGCGATTCGAATGTGATTTTTGGATTTGGGAATGTTTCATAGTTGTAGATGCATATGTTTGATTGATTGGATTGCTTTATGTTTTGGCGCTTGGGTTATGTATATTGATAGATAACAGATTTGAAAGAAACAATGGGTTTATGCTATTGCTCATGGTTTGAGCCCTTTGTCTTTGTCGTGTAATATGCTGGCATCAATGAAAAATTTTTATTATGCTTTCCTCAATGCTGATTGGGAATAATGCAGGTATAAATCAGATTATGTCATAGTTGAATATCTCCTTTTTCCATGGTATTAATTCTTTTGGTTCTATGCTTCAGTTGTATTGGTATGATGGTTTTTATCTAAGTTAGAAATGATTACTCTGAACTGAAAATTAGTTTTTATTGATATGTTCTGCCTTTACGAAGTGGAACACAGAAATGGCCAAAATTTAGCAGGAAAACAAAGTGCACATCGTAGCAGTATTGATAAATGACAACTATATCAGTAAACCATGCCATTACATTGCCTGTGTATCAATTGTAGTTGTTGCGTTTCAAAGGTAGTAGTTCTGTTGCATGGTGGTTCCCTTTTGTTTTCTCACACACTGTACTAATGTTGATTGTTGCCTATCACTGCTTTCTGACCTTTTTCTTGTGTTATTTTTTTTTTCCAATAAAAAAGTATGCCTTTCCTGTGTAAGATTGCCAAATTCCCAAGGCAGCTTTCGGGCTTAGGTGTGAGGATCTGAAGCAAACCTAGATTTGATCCCAGCCAGTTTGAACAATTTTAAAGTCATTGGATCTTTCTGGAACCTGGCTAGTCTATAGCCCTATATGACATCTTCACAAAAATCATCTCAAAGGCAAGCAATTTAGTTTAGTATAGATGTGCTCTTGGAATAGATGGTCAAGCATCTTATATTGCACTGTGAAGTTTGATTGCAGCATGCTAGAATCTTAATATTTGTATTCCAAATCCTACTATTTGTATCGAATCATAAGGAAAATGATTCATATAAATGTAACGGATCCCATTTACAGGTTAATCTTAAGATGTAAGAACAAGTTGATGACTGCTTCACTGTATCTTATAATTTAAGCGATTCGGTTAAGTGAGAATAGGCACAACCAAGGGGTTAATGTTAATAATCTTTTACTCGCCGCAGAATTCCAAGATGGGTACTTTCCAATTCAATCAGTTCCTCTCCTTTTGGTTTCGAACCCCATGAGTTGAAATCTGTATTCCACAAAACTTGATTTGGGACCACAAAAAGTCCATGGTTTCACATTGTTGGGCATTTGAAAAGTCTGACTGGTACATTCAAACTTTCACAATGGCCCATTCGTGGTGGAGACTACACAGCTTGGAAAGTGTGGATTTGGTGTTCAAACTGCCCTCACATGTCCAATATATGGGAGTTTCCTACATTATGGGGGGGACAATAAGTTGCACTTGATTCAGTGACAAGATAGTCATGGGTTTAAAGTTGTTTCCAAACTGCCATTGCCATCATTCATACTGGATGATCCTTGATGGCTAGTCGTTTCCTTGAATGTATTTCACTGATGCTCTGAGTGCCGCTAATGTTTGGTGGATGATCTTGCTGAATTGAGAATGATGAAGGTTTTCCCATCTTGGGTGTAATGCTGCTGTTCCTTTTCTATCCTCTTATTTTCCTTTTTGTTTTTTACTGATGTCTAACCTCGTATTTTCTAAAAAACAGTTATTATTATTATTATTTGTTATTTATTTTTTCTATGTCTTACTTTGAAATAAGTCACACCAGATCATGTTTACTACATACATATGAGTGCACACACACAGACATCCATTTGGGAAATAGTGTGGTTCAAAAACTCTGACTTAGGGGCAACTTGCTCCCCTTTGAGTTGAGTTGAGTCTAATTGGCTGAGTTGCCTGGAATTGCACCTTGGAGCCCTCAAAACCTAAATAATGTGAAACAAATGACTAAAAAGCTTAAAAATAGAAAAGCAATGTCCTATGAAATGGCCAAGTTGAGTCAAATCAGCAAGTTGCCTGGAATCGCACCCTGGAGCCCTCAATGGAAAAGTGATGCCCTATGAATTTAAGCCACATCTATTTTAATTATTTAGATTTGAATTTGAGTAATGATAGGTGGTTGCATTCGATTTTTCATCTACTAACATTACCTTCATTTTCTAGAGAATGTGGTTTTGATCTTCCTAGATCAGTGCAAAAGGATCTCAAAAATCCTTCAACATCATCTCGTAACATGAAAACAGGGTAAACACCTATGTCAGCCTCTTCTCAATAGGACTTGACCTGGGGTTGACGTAACTCAGTAGGGACCGAGTCCAAGTGCCGAGTTTTAAAGTCCTGGGTAATACAAATGATTCTGAACGTGGGGCTTCACTATTGCTATGGTACCTTCTTTTGCACAATACTACTAAATCATCATGAAACTCCTTTAGTTGCTTGAAGTTGAAGTCTTATTTCATTTGAAGAAGCCTTGTCTGTTATACCAGTAGTCATGCATATCAATTCAATGTGATGCAGAAGGAGCACTTTTTTTTTTTTTGTCAAATGGTTTGGATTTTATCTTGATCCGTTTTGGTTCTTATGAGTTTTGATCAACATTGAAAATGCCTAGTTCTTCCTCCTTCCAGGTTAGGATTCATAGTATTTTGGAGAAAACTAAGAAACCAAGGAGTAAGAAAATTGAAGGAGATATGCTAAGTAAGCAAATTGAAGGAGATATGCAGGAGGCTTCAAGTAAAGAGATGGAGGATCTTCATAAACGAGTGAAAAAATTGATGAAAAGGCAAAAAAGGAATGAACTGCGGATGCTCATAGATAAACAGCGCATGGAGTCTTGGAGCCGTGATGCTCAGGCTAAGGTTCGTAACTTATTGCTGTTGCTGCTGTTGTTTTGACTTATGATCATCATAGCATCATCTTCTCATCATCATCATCATTACTGTTCCTGAATGAGCTCAATTACACTGCTGATTTTCTATAGGTGGAGTTATATATAAGGCTTAGTTAGGAACATAGCTAGGCTTGGGTTTATACTTTCTGTACATGTTGGCAGATGGTTTGCTGATCTAGGCTGTTGATCAGATGGGGATATTATAGATAGAGAATGCACCAAATGTAATCAATATTGGAGTGTTCTAGTCTTTTAGGGCATGTATGCGTGGTGACATTTCCATGGAAAACTTCTGTTTTCTGCAGATGCATGCTAATCCAATGTTTGATTTGGAAATTGTCCGTGGATTTTTTAATTTTTTTTACAAAATTCCATGATTTTTAGGATTTTGAAGTTTGAAAAGTGAATACTCACCCATCAACCTAGCCTGCAGATTAAATGGTCCCCATCTATCACTCTACTAATCCTTTGTTGAACCCATTTTGTAATGAATTCCTAGGGATTCATATCATGCAGGTACATGGTCCTTTACAGAAAATTCTCATTTTATTTCCAGAAATAAAACTATGATTAAGGATGTAAGATGTCTCCCTCTCGTAGTTACTATTGAGATCGTTTCTGTTAAAAACAAAAACACCTTTCTTTCTCTCATTCTGTTCATGCTTCTGCATAAATACTGTTTATTTTAGTTATTTATTTTGGTAATTTAGTGATTTTAATTCCACTGGTATGTGTTTGTATTTTATTTATCTATGTTCCTTTTTGCAGTCAGTGGTCAATGTCGAGGGGAGCCTTTCTCATCCAAACCTTTTGAGGCTTTTGGGACACTGTGCGGCAGGCAGAGAACTACTACTTGTATACGAATTCATGCCAAGAGGGAGTTTGGATAACCGCCTTTTCAGAAGTAAGTAGTAAACAATATTATTATTGTAACTGAATATGTGTTTTTGTCATGTTTGAGAGAGTGCACTTGAATTTCCAACAGTTGTCACAATCATGTTATTATTTTCATAATCATTATTTTACTTCTTCATCAGATGACCAATTAAAAAGTCTTTCTCCCTACCAAATCGATTCATATACATATGTTCTGAAGAATTATGTCTATAACCAACTTATGCATGTCAACGCAAATACCCATGTTATTGGAGCAGTCAATTTTCTTATCATAAAGAACTCACCTTCTATTTTTACAGTGAAGAAAGCAGCCTCAATTCTCTAAGTAGTTCTCTATACAATGCATATTTTACTTTCCTGCATTGGAAGTTACAATTATGTCACCTGTATATAATCTATTTATCATTGTGAAACACCATACAATCCTGTCTCACCTTTGCACTGGTACAGACGTCGAATGTCTTAGCTGCATTTGTCTTTTTGTAGAATTGCAACCATTTTTCATGTTTCTAGATTGGTGCATTTGCTGTAGGAGGTTCTGCCTTTCCACCACTTTCATGGAGCACACGGATCAAGATAGCAGTAGGTGCTGCTCGGGGCCTGGCATTCTTACACTCTAGACAAATCATATATAGTGATTTTAAAGCATCTAAGATATTGCTTGATTGGGTAAACTCTTCCATCTTGATTTATTCTGCTACAGAGACAAAGTGAGAAAGAATCCCTTGTATGATAAAATTCTTAATGTGATTTCTTTTCTTCTTCTTCTTTTTTCCTGCAGAATTTTAATGCAAAAATTTCTGCTTTTGGGTTAATGAAGAATCGCCTGTTGGGTGAAAATTCATATGTCGCCACACATGTCGGTGTCACCTATAATAATGCAGCTTCTGAATATTTGCCTGTGGGTAAGATCAGTTCTTTAGTAGCGACTTTCATGGCTACAAGTTCTCGTGATTTCTGTTTTCATTTTGTAATTGTTCACTCTGTGGTGGACTATCTTTATTTTAAACTAATCATAAATTTCTCGCTAGTTTTATGGATGGGTGGATGGTGTTTGTAATTTCTCTTCACCCAAAAATTTTCTGCATCACTGCATGGCTAGTTCACTGGTGAGAAGCAATGTTTTTAATACCAACTAGCAGGTTAAGCTTTGGACATCATCAGCAGGACTGGAAGGTTTCTCAAACTCTTTGGTGGTGGCATTTGATATTTTTGTTTGGTGATTAGGGTCTGTTACTCTATTTGGCTTGTTCATTAGTTCAGTTTTCTCCAAACTGGTCATTCATTATACCTTTGAAAATTTTTTATTCCCTGTATGAACCATCTGGGCGTGTTCATATATTGTGGAAGTGTGAAACATTGTGATATATTTTTTTTTCGAACTCGTCTTAGTATTTGAGTTAGGCTTTGTTACTGGTCTTTGGTTTGAAAATGTCGTTACAAAGAGAAACCTACTCCAATCACAACAGATGGCCATAGAGCCTTGTATAGGTATTTATGAACAGGTGAGCTGAATTGGAAGGTCTTGCTGATATAGTTTCAGTCACAATCTCAACGATTGATATGATGCGTTAGAACAAGAAAGTTTCCAACCCTTGTCATCAATTGCTTTAGCTAGGTTTCAAACTGGTACAACAGTTGTTCAAATAAGAAGTTAAAGAGCTAATGCTGATCATTCCTTCTTTCTTTTGGTCATAAAATGCTGCTTGAAAATCATAGTAACTATGACCAAGTCCTAGATTGCCTGCAATAGGGAAACATTGTATTTTTTATTTCTTGCTTGAAAAATATCTCAAATGGTTAAAATTTCTTTGATCTGCACAATGACAAGTGTGCCTCCATCAACATCGACTAGGTCTTCAGCGTGGGGAGAGGGGTGTCGTATATAGTTTTGGAATTGTGTTGCTTGAGATGCTTTCAGGCCTACAAGCATTTGACGAAAACCGTCCAATTGGGCAACACAATTTGGTAGACTGGGCAAAACCATATCTATTTGATCGGAGGAAGGTATTATCGCAGGTGATGGACAAGCGGCTTGAAGGCCAGTACCCATCCGAAGGTGCAGTTCAAGTTGCTCAGCTCATTCTCAAGTGTCTTGGGTCTTTCCAAAGAAACTGTCCATCCATTACAGAAGTGGTGGAAGCATTGGAGCAGATTCAGTTCATAAAGCATATGCCCTTGGAATCATAAGAAATCCATAAAGCATTGGTGGGAGCAAATTGAGTCTCTCTGATCACCGTGGATGGAACCAATCCCCACTTTATCCAAAGGCTACTGGTAATGTTGGAACTGGAAAAATGGAAGGATGTCTTCGGGAAAAGAATCTTCAAAATTGAGGTAATCTATTCCAACATGAAGAGTTCTGATGACAGTGCTATATGAGTATGAATTGTTTATGTGATGATTTGTATCAATGAACAATTGGATCATGGAATAAAATGATTGTTTTTAATGTCTACCGGAAGCTTGGTTGTTTTCCACATCAAATTGAATTTAAATTCTATTTGCAATTTGTGTTTTATTTTAAATTCCAAACAGCTACCACAACAATTTTTTGAGATGCTGATGGGAATAACCTCTAGATAATCTTCTTTGTCACATCTTATAGATGAAATGCAAGTTTGATTTATCAATTGTAAATTGTAATTGAGTCAAGAGATTGGATAGGGTTGAGCCGATCTTGATATCGGTTGTAAATTTTAATAGAAGGCCACCGATTAAAGGGTTTTATTAATTCGATGAGACTAATATTTTAGAAGATTCTACTAAAAAATCATCTAAGGGGACTACCAAATGATAAAACTCACCATATGTGTGGGTGCATCGGAGTGGTTATGTGTGACCATTCCTGTTCATTTTTTTCATTTAATTGGGGAGCGGCGATATCGCCACAAGTTTTTTACACTAACGGTGAAATCGATGCTCCCTTGTTTCCATTTAAACACAACAAACTTTAGACCCATCAGCTCTATTTCATGAAACAAATGTAAAGATTCTGCACAATGCTACCTCTGGGAATAACCAACAATCAATATGTTGTAAGAGACTTCATCTCTCATTGAGTTGTTAAATACATTCCTTGCAAAGTTCAACCATGTTTAGAAGTGATCTTGAGGATGTAAACAAAGTTGTAGCCCCGTAAACAAAGGATGTAAACCAATTTGGAGGCACACTGATTAACAAGAAGAGTTTGAACCAAACTGGAACGGTTTTAAATAAGTTAAATAACATGGCAAGAAATTCTGGAACGGTTTTGAACCATTCCAGAATTTTAAATCTGGAACGGTTTTGAACCGTTCCAGAATTCAAAACCGTTCCAGAGTTTCAAATCTGGAACGGTTCAAAACCGTTCCAGATTTGAAATTCTGGAACGGTTTTCTGGAACGGTTCAAAACCGTTCCAGAATTTCTGCGACACCCATTTTTGGAACGGTTTAAAACCGTTCCAGATTCATTCAGGAACAGTTTTAAACCGTTCCAGATGGGCATTTTTGGTGTAGTGCGTATTTCCTACTGTACGTATGTTGGGAGCTTAACTACTTTATTGGTTGTACTTTCTATTTGGTTTCAATGTCACAACAACTTTCTTACTTTTGTTTCATTATACTACTGTCGTCATAATGGCATGAGAATTTAATTATTGCTTGAAAAATAATTATGCCAATAATTAATTGATAATTTGGTTGCTACTTTTGAATTATTATTGCTAATAATTATATAGGAAAATTTTCAAATAAAGCTTTAAATTTTTGTCTTATTTCAAAAAAAAAAAAAGACATAAGTTTTAAAACTTTTTAAGTTAGCTCCTAAGTTTTTCAAAAAGTCTTTAATTAAGGACATCCACTAAAGCTATTTTTAGACGATTTTGTTTCTTTCTTTTTTAAACGACCCAAGTTAACCTGCATTGGAATAAAACCTTTCCTCTCTCACCCTATATTTTCCTTCTTTTAATCATTGGCGTCATCAAGGTGATAGAAAACAACTAGTGTCCCCATGGTAATTGGATGCACATGTGGCGGGTGTTAGAACTATGTCATGGCTTTAAATGAAGGTTAATGTAGGTATTTAAAAAGTTGAGAAAAAAAGTCTCCAAAAATACCTTTAAATAGTTAGAAGTCCTTAAGTGAAAACTAATTAGAAAACTTATGGACTAATTTGAAAAGTTTTGAAACTTGTATTGTTTTCGAAATAAGGGAAAAACTTAATGCCTCATTTAAAATATTTCCTAATTACAATTGCACCGTGTCAATGAAATAGATCATGCATTCAATGAATACGCATGTGCGACTTACTATATATCATGGAAATTATTTAACACGTGCAGTTCTATCCAAAATTTAATATTTTCTTTAGATGTATGTAGAGTAGATAGCAGTGAGGGAAATTGTATTTTTATGCAATAATGAAAATAAATTAAATTTAAGTCAATGAAGCATGTATGGCATGGACCATTAAGTAGGCCCCCACTGTGCCCACACTATGCACACACCATCGTCACCATCACGCATTTATAGTATAGATTTATCATATGCATATACATGGGGGCGACTAATTGAACCATTCATGCATTGCCTATCTATTTGTATTTAATTTTTTTTTTAGGCACTCAACACGAAATTTATTTCTATTTGATGCATTTCTTATCGGTATGATCCGATTTAAGAACATATTATTTTGAGAGCTTTGGCCAAAGGTCCCTAGATATTTTTCTAAAACATCATAGGACTAGCGAAATAATCATTGCTACATTAGCTCCCTAAGTTAAAAAAGTGAGAGTATTTTTACAAAAATGACCCTCCTTGCTTATTAAGTCCATCATTCAATATTTTCCCATTTCAAAAACACGATCTTACTCTCTACCAGATGAAGATTTTCTTCTCCAGTCAAGCAAATTCATCACATAATCAAACAACCAAATCTCGAAAACCTACAAATCTCGGAAATCTAGATTTTCTCCTCACATTCGAGCATCTTCTCCATCGTCTCCTTTGAAAGATTCATCACAACATCAAGTATGTAAAAAACTACTCGATTCTAGAGTTTTCATCTATTTGAAATTAAATCTTGATGAAAATGAAAATTTTCAAAGGATTCGTTAAATGCAACTAAATGTATCTGTTCCTTTCAATTAATTTTCAATTTTATATATTTGAAACCTGTTATTTGTTCACCTTCTTTCAACATTATCTCTACTCTTTGAATTTCTTATATTTTGATATTAATTTTTTTATTTGTCGTTAAAACAAAGCATAACTTTATCTCCTTTCATTTATATCATTTTAATCTTTTAAAAATCTTTGTTTCCTTCTATTATTTTCTCGATTATCTATTTGAAAAATGTTCCTTGTTTATCTTTCTTTCAGACTTGGATATGGATTTCAAATAGCACGTTATCAATTTTACCTATTTTTTAATATCTATTGTCAAAAGGAAGTTACAATCCTCTTCTGTTTTAATTTCAATTGTTTAAAGTTTTGAAAATATCTGTTTATATCTAATGATTTCAAAATAGTTATTTGTTCATCTTAATTCTATATGAATTTTATATATTTTGCTTTCAATTTCATCTATTGTAGTTAATTTGTTATCAAAATAAAGCATAATCCTATCTATTTCAATTTAATATGTTAAATCATTTGCAATAATCTATTTATTTCTTCTGTTGTCCAATTTTATCTATTTGATATTGGTTATTTGATCCTCTTGCATTCAACTGTATCTATTAATTATGGATTTCATTTGTTTCATTATCTATTTCATCTGTTTATGTTTATCTGTTATCAAAATGAAGCTTAATCTAATCTATTTTCATAATTTTATCTATTTCATATCAAAACTGTAAAGTTGACAAAGAACATTGAGAAAGGGAAATTAAAGGCATACAAATTGAGAGTTGGAAACAAAAAAAAAAAAAATCAAATCAAGTCCCAATCCAATATCCAAAAACGATAAGGAGGGGCAAAAAATACAAACCTCAATTCAGGTCAAATCTGTGGGCAATATTGAGGTTGTTTGAAGAAATTAAAACAACAAGGCCTCTCACCAGTGGACAAATTGTTCATCTCAAGAAAACACCTTTCTGGCAGTTGATTGTCGCCATAATTAAAGAAAAAGTTGACATGAAAGCGTGCAAAAAGAATGATGATGATGTATTGGCCATCATTCTAAGATACCACAGAAACAGGGGGGCATTTAAACTTGAAAACAAGTTTATTCCACTAACAAGCAATGACATCTCCTTGATCTTTGGGAATGTGGTGATTTTGAAATGCAAATTGGCTATCAAAGAAACCATAAACAAGATTCACCATGCAATGGTTTCAAAATGAAAAGGGGACAACAAAGAACATAAGAGATAAGTTACTGAATGCACTAGGAGGAAACACAAATGAAGACACAGCTACTGTTTTAAGACTCATCACCCTCTACTTATGTGCTACCATTTACTTTTTAAAGGCAGCATATACACTTGCATGGGTGTTTACAGTTATAGTTGATGACCTAGCAAAGATAAAGACATATAATTGGTTGAAGTCTATCAGGGACAATCTAATGAGCATGATAGCTAAGAAATATACAAAGCCAACTACTATCACAAGCTGTGCCATGGCTCTATCGGTGAGCACATAATTATTTTTCTTTAAAAAATAATGACTTGTATACATATGATGTGATAACATATTAATTCATGCAAAATTCTATCTGGTTTATAACAGTATTGGTTATATGAGCATGCATCGGTTAGAGCCCTACGAATAAAAAGGACAACTACATACCCAAGGATATTGAAATGAAACGTTGATGATCTACACAAAGTGCTTGACAACAAAACAAAGGAATATATATCACTGGACAGGTTACAGGATAAAGAGGTAACATATTCTATACTAAAAGGAGAACTTCTATCTATGTACCAAAATAGATGATATATATTTGATTATAATGCACATAAATCCATCCGTTTCTTATAACTACCAAACAGATGAAACCTATCTATGTAGCAAAGACATGTATGACTTACTTGATTGGGATGGAGACAAATTAACCTATTTGTTATAACTACTAAGCAAATGAAATATACATGTGTAGAAAAATAGATAATTTAAGAAAATAAAATTATCTATTGTGCTATAAATACAAAACAAATGAAATCCATCAATTTGTTTACCAAGCAATTAAATTCATCTATTTGGCATACAAATTCATCTGTTTGTAAAATTTGTTGTATACCTTTACTATATTAAATTAACTCAAATAGATAAAATATTGATACTACGGATAGCTGGATTTACAATTTATTTGTTGTATTGAAACAACTAATCTGTTTGCATAAACAGATAAAATTAAATATATAATATCTATTTGTTTAAAAAAATTGTGCAGGTTAATGCTGAGAAACTTAATTAAACATTAACAGAAGATAAATGCATTCAACCTACAAGAACTATTCAAAAAAGAAAAGAAAAGAAAAAAAAAAGCAACAGTTGATGCAAAAAGATAATGATTTTGAGACGGATGAAGAAAAAGAAAGATCAAGAAAGAAACAAGCCAAGGCAAGAGCAATAGATGAAGAAAAAAGGCGAAAACATGGGCAGAGAAAGGTGGGGGGAAAAAAGGGAGCTTAAAAAACAAGTGCAACTCATGTTAAAATGAGCGAGGATAGCATTGAAGGAAAGCAAGAAGGAGGGGAAGTTACAAATAAAGAAATATTTTTAAAAAGGCAGTAATATGAGGAGAACTCTGCTAATCTTGAAAGGATGTGTGATAATCTTGCATTGAGCATCATTGGCACAAATCTTGAAAGTGAGCATCACTTGAACATTTTGGCAGATGCTATCTTAACAAATCGATTGAAGTCGAAAAATCTCGAATTGTAATCACTAACAGCAATTTAGACAAAGCAACTAAGTGAAGATTTTGATCAGATTGGTTTTCAAAGTGAGAAATTTATGAATCTCTACATGGATTCAGAAGTAGCAAATATGACAGCAGTTTCAAAGATTGAAAAATTGGAACTAAGAAAAATAAGTTTGGAAGAAAAAATAAGAGCAAGAAGAAAAAAATAAGGGAGCTAGAACATAAGTGGAAACCAAAATTAGAAGGACCAAGAAGAAAAAACAATTATGTTGGAGAAGAAATTACAAGAATAAGCTATTGAAATGAAGGATATGATCAATAAGGTTCAAATTCTTCTAACTGAAAAACAAAGCCTCAATTAAGAAAAGCAAAAAGAAAAAGAAGAAAAGGTGGATAAGATAGTATAGGAGAAGGATGATAAAATAAAGGAGCTGAACAAAAGAGTTGAATTGCTATAGTCTAAAATACAAGGTCTGATTGAAGAATATAAAGGAGCACACATGAAGGAGCAGACACAGATATATTTAAAAAGACAATCAAGGAAAAAGATGTCAAAATCAAGGACCTAAAGAGCAAAGTTGAAATGCTTTAAACTAAACACCAAGCTTTGAATGAATGGTTAGCTGCTCTGACAGATGAAGTCATTGAATTAGGGGCAAATCAAGGTTCAGATGATAAAATAAAAAAAATAAAAAAAAACCAGAACCTCTTCCTCTAAAGTCTCTTGTATATCAATTTTTGAATGAAGAAAAAATCAATTTATTGAGAGAGATATTTCAATTAGAAGGAAAAGGGTAAGTAACATTCTTAAAAAACACAAAAGAAAAAAAAAACATTCTTCTTATTCAAATCCATCAATTTCATGTTGTGATGTGCAGTACAATAATTTGAAACTCAGATGGATTGGGGGCTGCATTGCTAAAGAGCAAAGAGGTCTCGAGCAATGTAAGAACGTAAAACAACATAATTTAGTATGTTCATGTTGCTAACAGATGAATTCATAACAGATGAAATTATTAACCCTGATTTTATCTATTATAATATACACAGCCGATTGATGGATTTGGTGAAATCCTATATTCTAACCAAAAGAGAAAGAATCAGCATATCTGGAGGAAAATCAAAGAGCCCAAGTACTAATGGACAAATTGTTCTACATCACAAGCTTGGCTTGGGTAAGTACAAACAAACATAAAATGAAAATTTATTTTCCAATATATAATTAACAAAACTAGTTTGTTGTCAAATGTTCATTGTTTTTTTTTTATTTTTATTTTTTATAAACATGGGTGAGGGATCGAGAACAATGAAAGGAGTTTGGAGAAATACATCCTCTGTCACCTAACAAGTGAAGTGATGAAGACCCACAGTTATATTGTTTTCTCAATGAACCACATGAAACCAAAAATAAATGTTCCATATCACTGAACACTTTTGGTGGTTGACATCGAGGATGGAATATGGAGACATTACAACTCAATGTTACCACGGAAAACCAACCAACTATATCATTTTTTCAATGATGCAAAAAAAAAAAAAAGAGGCAAGAAACATCTATTAAACATAAAAATTAAAAAGTATTCATCTAACGAAATTGAATGTTTTTTTTTAACATAAAGCATTTATTAAAAATCACTTTCGAAATATGTACAAAAATTCATTCGAAAAGAAGAAAGGCAAGAAGAAAGATGGGGTTGAAATTCTTTCAACCCAGGATTTACTTATAAATTGGAAAAGGTTCAAAACTGTCCACAATAGCCACCCTCATCTTAAGTTAAAACCAAAGCAGATAAATTAGAAACTACAAGTCACATTGAATTACAACAACAACACTTAATTACTAATATTTTTTTCTAATCTATATTACAGGGTAGATTGTGGAGTTATTGCATGTTATATTATACAACAAATCTTTGAGAATAAGAAGCCGATAGCAAATGACTTTCATAAAGCACAAGCACAAGCACAACAAATCTATGATGCGATGATTCAGAGATTTTTACATGACATAGGAAAATCATGGACAAAGGATGATTATAATATCAGGGAGATGCTTCAGAAGAAACCGACTCTTGCTATATAAAAATTGTATTGAAGAATCATTGCATTAAAACAAATGTATTCTCAATATTCCTATTATAATATAAACATTATGAGATGATGAGCTGAAATTAACTCTTAAATACACAAAATACAAGTTAAGTAATGAATTTTTCTTTAATGAAATTTCTTATGATATCATTTTGTCTATTATAATAGAGCAATCTATCTGTTTGTTATTTAACGATGTATATTAATAAATGTTAACTTCACGAGTTGAATTGAATTATGTGAGTCACAAATAAAAATAGATAACTTTTTCTAGCCAATGGACGTGGAAAAAATCATAAATTCTCTTTTTTTTTATATATGGGGTTTGAAAAAATATTTCATCTGTTTGGTATACAACTCTTCAAAGCAACAGTTACAATACCAAGGGTCTACAAAAAGATTTGATCTGTTTGGTATAATACTATTGAAATCAACATATAAAATACCAAGGGTTTCAACAAAGATTTCATCTGTTTGCAATTATACTCTTGAATGAAACATATGAAATATTAACAGTACGAAAGATGATTTTATCTATTTGGTATACTTCTACACATAGACAACAGATAGAATTGCAAAAATCTAAATTGTTCCGAGATACAAATAGATCTATTTGATCTATTTTGACACATTAGTGGGAATATATCTATTTAATTTTGTAGAAGAGATTTAACGGATTAAACTCAAGTAGCTATAAAACAAAAACAACAGATTAATTCTGTGGTTCATATTTATAAACTCTACATCCCAATTTTATCTGTTTGACTATGAACATATCAATTTCATCTGTTCGACACTATGAACAAAGTCAATCATAGCTATGTTTGGCCTCATTGCATCAGAGCAATTTTATCTGTTCTTGTCAACACATCAATGGATACACTGTTTGTCAACCACTTATTGTGCAATATATTAGTTACATAGAATAAATTTATGCATTTGTCAAATGGATAAAATCCATCCATTGCATATGTAAAACAGATTAAATCTATATATTTATCAAACAAATAAAATTACCATGTTAAGGAAATACAAGATTTTAATCTAGTTGGTTTAACCAATAATTAAACTACCAAATGAATCTAGCAGAAACAAATTTTTACTTGAAGAAAACCAATCGTTTTATTTAAATCTCAAAAGAATTGTGTCAAATGTCAATCTACCACAACTAAAAAGTCTATTATATATCAGAGAATACATTTGTTTTCATCTAATCGCCCCCTTACATGATATGCGATTATGGTTTCCTATAGAACTACATTTACCACACTTCATTTTTCTAATGTTCTCTTCTCCCCTAAAAGGTATCCGCTTCTTCTTTGGCCGGCTAGGTCATTTCCTAATAACAGGAGCAAGAATTTCAACATCTGCTGAGCTATATTCAGGTTTCCCAACTATTGCAATAAGGAAAATGGCATCAGAATATGACTCCTTAAAAAGCCCAACATGGTAGTATTTATCCAAAAAAAAACTTAAATCATTCTTATTCTTCAAAATAGTAGTAGCAGCATGCAAGCATGGGAATCCATTGAGCTGCCATAGGAAGCAACCACAAGTCCGTTTACAAAGATCGATAGAAACAAATGGAAAGGAATGAACTTTCTATACAAAATCTGTTGAGCTGCTGACACACCATGTTTTTTTTTTGGTTCGATGCTTTACACAACCTCTTATCTATCTCTAGACAGAGTCTCGAGTTCCATTTTCTAGGTTCTTCCCTTCGTTCAGTCATCTGAACCATTATTTCCTGCCTAATGATAACTACCAAATTAGGGATAAGCAGATGACAGTCTAGACGGATCCAAGAATTGAAAGATTCAACTGCAATTGAACATATCTCTCCATAACTGTTCCCCTTGAAATGAGCATTGCAGCATCTATCAAGAGGAAGGTTATTCAAAAACTTTTGCACATTCAAACCACCTTCTTTTTTAAAATTTTTTAGTTTCAAATTCAATGTAGTCTCTGTCAATGCATAAGCACACTCGCATAAAAGATAGACCATATAATCTCTAAATAAATTGTAGAATGGCCCTAAAAATAATGATTTTAAATTTTTCTTCAAATGATGAAGACAACATCCATGATGTGAAGTGGGGAAAACATGTGCGACGCAGTAAATGATGCCCGGATGACAATCAGATATAAATGTGATAGGTCGATCGTTGCAACTATCCCATGTAAATGCTGAAGAAACCACATCCAATTGTCTTCATTTTCAAAATGAGCTGCAGGACTCTAGCCTTAGATTCAGAGGATTGATTTAGGATTTTATTAGAGTTTGAGAAATTGATTATTATATTTTGAACATCACTCTCACTTCAAATTTATTTTTTTATGTTAGTGGATTGATTTTATTGTTTCGTTTGGGATACTGATCATGTTATTCCATTTGGATTATTTTAATAAAGTTTGGAATTTATCTAAATTAATTATTGTGGACCTGTCATGCCTCGTGGTTTGAAGGTCCCAAGGACCTTTGATTTCGTGGCATGACAAATATTCACTCGCTGAATATTCTTTCTAGATTGAGTCCGATACTTCATATATAGACTGGAATCTTAAATGGAAGTTAGCAATAAACAATGTCTAGATATATGTTATATAAATGAATACAACTTCATAGAACAGTAGACAACTATTGTACTACTTAGCTTCACAAAAGGAAAAAGAAAGAAAAACTGTGGGCAACTTTAAAACTTGCTTGCATCAATCCTTGGCCAGGGTTGTAGCAATTCACAGTTTTCTCCCATCTCTAGGTAACATAAACAAAGATACTATAAAACTAAGATAGTTTTCTAAAAAGCTCCAATTTTCCACCCAAAACAATTGTAAACAACACTAGTGAAAATAAGAAAATAAAAATCAATGTCATATCTCAATCAAAACACATAATTTGCCTGCATTTCTACTATATGTCGATGTAGACTGGTAATAAGGAAAGACACTCAACAAACCCATCACTCCCAATTACCCCATCTGGCTTGGGTGAAGATTCCAGGGAGTGGAAGATACAACCATTTTTTGGAACACAAAAAAAAAACCACAAAAATACAACTCCACAGTGGATGAGCTAAAAACAAACCAGCACACTTCCATGAAATGAGATCAACCAATCCATCTAAACATCAATAATAGTAGAGATGACATCAAAAAATAAAAAGGCAGTGGTTCACTACTCATAGATGCACTGCTCACCAATAATTCAAATCACTATATTACTTTTTGATGAGAACATTATTGATGCAACCTAATGATGAGTAGAACAATGGAGATCATTTAGTGGTAGAAATCCATGGGCATGCCAGATAAAAAAAAATTGTATCTTTTTTGGACTCCTCTAACGGTGAAAAAATGGTGATGAGCCCAACCCGGCAAGCGTTCAGAACTGCAGATTGGAGTTGTTTGTAGCAAAAGCCTTTTTGACCTTATTTCCTATCCAACAGTAGTTGTTTGATTTTTAAGGATGCTACCGTTCTTTAAAAAAAAAGGGGATTCAACAAAAGCTTTAATGGTATCAATTGGTAAAAAACAGAGTTTAACAGGACTTTGAAGAGACATAAATAGTTGTTTTACTTGCAAGGATGCCCTTTCACTTGTTCCTGTATGAGAAGAACTAAGTCCAAGAACTGATCTTCAATGTCTGATAAGAATTAGAGGCCAATGAACTGGGTTAGCGCATCCCTCACCGCCCAACGCAGCAGCACGAGCCCTGTGAGGCACCAGAGCCTAACCTAATCATCTCGAAGAAGGAATTATGCCTTCCCAACAGCAAAGAACACGACTCCGAGGATGCAGTAGTAGAAGAAGAGGAACCCTAGAATTACCCAACCGTAAGCGACCGAGAGGAAAGATTGTAAGGGAGAGAGAACAATGGGGGAGAAGGAGGGGAAAAACGATTAGAGCTTTGTCTCCCTTCGATTTCCTTTTCTTCTAGAGCCGGAGAAGATGGAGCATGGAAGGGGATGAAGAGAAGCACACGAAATGATGAGGGAAGGAGAGGAAGATAAGGAAAGAGCAGCAACATACAGTTTTTGCTTCTTCTTTTTTTTCTTTTTTTTTTTTTTCAGGTTAAGCGGACACCAACATATTAGGGGTAGAATGGGAAAAAAAATGGAATTTGGGTAGGAGGTCCTCTGTTGACTTTTTAAAAATTTGTGGTCCTCAATTGTAGCAATTTTGATTAGTAGGATTTTTTTAGTGAATCCCTCTAAAATCATTCTTGTTTATAGAAATGTTGTGTTGGGGCATTCTAGGCCATGCCAGAGCCTAGGGCTCCCTAGCCCGGCATGGCTTATGTGTTGACCGTGTTGGGCTGGGCTCGTCAATGGACCGTGCAGGGCCATGGCCGTTGACTGTCACGCTGGACCATGCCCAATTTACACCTTTATTTGAGTCTAGTAAGGTTTTGACTTGCCTCATATAACTGCATATTGAAAATGTGAAACTCGTAGTACGGTCCACGTCTTCCATGAACAACTTTTATCAAGTTTTTTCGATATTTAGCCGATTGTGATTGTTTGATGGCGCCCACATCATTTGATGTATATAATAAAGTTTTTGGATGGGTTGTAGCACGGTCCACATTTTTCATTATTTTTCTTTTATCACTTGTAAGTGTGAAATCATTTTCCAATGTAACAATATGGTTGCACCAAAATAACAACACATTGGAATTCTCAAGTAATCCATTGTTTCACCAAACAAACATTTTGAGGAATTCAGGCCTGTTTCCCTAACTGTACCAAACTAGAAAGGAAAAGGTCACCATGGATTTCTATTCCCATGGCTTTCAAAGTCATGGAGAATGAGGCTAGGAGGATTTCATTGAATCCAAATTCCTCTCTCTCCACAAACGTACCCTAAAAATTGAAATTTAAAGGAAAAAAAAAACACAAGGAGGGAGATAAGTGAGAACTGTTAGATAGAATTTGTGAAAACTTTGAAATAATAATGATAGAATGTATAGAAGAATGAATGATCGAATACCCTCATGAGCTCATTCATAGCAAGAGCTGGCAAGCAGACTAGGCATCTTTATATTACCGCTCTTTTGCATTTAATTTACTTATGTTAAGCACATACTAGGTGTCCTTTCTCCATTTCAACCTTACCTGAGCCAAATCCTCAAGTAAATTAAAATTCAGCTAGCTTCATCACTTTTGAACTATATTTTACCAACTACCTTAGAATTTGGAAAACAACGATGTTCCCTGAAAAGAAAATTGAAATCCATTTACACAAAAATTATTTTCAATGTGCAACCTTTTCAATTTGGTCCCTCTTTTGCAAATGGCGTGGATGAAGATCTTAATTACTTCGCTCCCATGCATGAGCCCCCATAGGTGAAAATTTCTACAATGGCCTTGTTTACGGGGGTAGACCTATATACCTCTACATGGGGGTGAACGCACCCGTTAAACCTTGGTTTGCTTCTAAAACCACAATGAAGATTTTGGTTTTACTTTAAAGATTTACATAAAAAAATCCTGCAACCACCCCCAAAACTCACATGAAAATTTTGCATTTGTTCCTAAAAAACAATTGCATGTTTGCGTCGGCACCCCTCAAATAAAAAATTCTAGGTCCGCCACTGCTTCGTTACCATGAGTGGTTTATGTATACCCAAAGAGCCCATCTTTACTATCAATTTAAGCCCTCTTTGCACACTTCTCAATCTAGATCTATTGAACTAGCACTTGGTTAAATTTAATATTCATTTGAGCTAGAAAAACGTTTTAATTGATCAGCAAACTTTTGCATCCATCCAACAATCTAACTTCAATCAATGCTATAGGGAGAGCATGCTAGTTTGATTGATCAGCAAATTTTGGCATCATCCAACCGTCCAAATTCTACCATGTTTGTTTGCATGAAGGGAGAAGTCGAATGAAGTAAAGAATTAATTCAAGAGAGAAGAAAACAATGTAGCAGTTGAAAGTAAAACTAAAGTACTTAATAACAAAAATAAACTCTAAACAGTTAACAATTCATATCAAAACCTCCAAGTGTTAGAAGACGTAGCTTAAATATTTTTTAATACTCCCCCTCGAGTGGAGCCTACTCCTCAACACTCCCTATCGGTGGAATATGGTCGATGCACTTTTAGTGATACGCATTTTGAACCTATCGAGTCATTTTTCCTGTTATTCAAGTTATAGCTTTACACATTTATTGCCATGAGAGGGTAGGTTTTATCTTTTTAGGTGAAAAGAAGTGGTGCCTTCTGTCATTCAATATATTTATTTTTTGCCCTCTAGCTGCTTTTTTCTCTTAATTTGACCATTTGCCCCAGTTGACTACTCCCATTGTGTAAACAAATATGTTTAAACTTGAGTGGATAATAAGGAGACCTTTCAAACCCCGCCCCATGATCGTCTTAATTTTATGTGGGCCTATAGGTAGACTGTTCTAATAAGTCTTTATCAGTAGGCAGACCTAACCTTATCTTTTTAACTTTTGCAAATATATATATATATTTAATGGAGAATATTCATGTGCATATGTCCCTCACCATTTTAGTGAGGGACATTCCTTTTTTGAAAAATATTAATTTGCAAGAGGACAAAACTTCACGCCTTTTTAAGCTTAAAAAGTCTAAAAAAAGAAGTGTCCCTCACCAAAATGGTGAGGGACATATGCACATGAAGACTCGTCATATTTAATTTTACAAAAACACAGTACTTTTTACAATCCAAATTTGTTTGCATGTGGGGAGAGGTAGATTGAAGTAAAAAGTTACATCAAGAGACAAGAAATGAATAAAGGGGTCAAAAGTAAAATTAAAGTACCTAATGACAAAAAGTTTCTCTTTCCTATTGAATTTCCTCATATAAATATTCCTACAAAAACTTTGAAATGTTAGAAGCGATGGCATAAATACCTTTTGATACTCTTCCTCAAGAGGAGCTCACTTCTCAACGTATACTTTTCCCAAGTTATAATTTTACTCATTTATGGCCAAGAAGAGTAGGTTTTATCTTTTTCGGTAAAAGAAAAAGAGTGACTTTTGTCCTTCAATACTTTTATTTCAATACTTTTAATTTTTTACCTTCTTCTTTCTTTTCTCTTAATTTAACCAGTTGCTTGCATTTGACTCCTACCGTCGTGGAGACCTTTCAAACCCCGCCACCCGTGCTCGTCTCGCTTTTATGTGGGCCTATAGGTATAGACTATTCTAATAAGTCTTAATCAGTAGGAAGAACT
This sequence comes from Sextonia rubra, assembly GCA_037013555.1. Classification (NCBI taxonomy): domain Eukaryota; kingdom Viridiplantae; phylum Streptophyta; class Magnoliopsida; order Laurales; family Lauraceae; genus Sextonia; species Sextonia rubra. Next base: position 134,811,052 of record JASUAD010000001.1, read on the forward strand.
TATACATCCCAGTAATTTATCTTGTAGTCTTAAGTCTGGGTTATGGCCCTTTGCTAAAATGCAATTACTTTCATCATAATCATGACTAGTCCGTTACATCTAATCCGATCTAAGGCATCTAGCCTTTTTTTTATTCAGCACAGTGAAATGAAAGGGAAATGGAACTTCCCAAATTTTAGCCCCCATCATAACCCACGATTTTACTTTTTCACTTAATGACCAAGACACCATTAAACCAAGACGACAAAAACCGTTTTTTCCCTTCTCGTGACTTCGCTGATTCTATGCCCATAAAGACACCTTCTACCTTTCCTACCTTTATTCTTTCCGAAAGGGTAGCTTCTCTGGTGACACAACTCGCAAGAATCCCACTTACTGGAGACAATCCCTTCTTCCCTACTAGAAGACCAAAGAAATCCCATAAAATAGTCTCTAGAAACACAATCTTTCATTTTATCCCTTGTTGAGCATATGATCCGATCCATGGCAATAAACATAACCTCAATCCGAACCTCTTCAAATGGGGCATGGCAAGGGGACGACCCTTTACATTTTGCCTTCCCTCTCCTCATCGTTCAAATCACTCTTGTTCTTGTTCTCAGCCGCTCCCTCGCCTTCCTTCTCAAACCACTTCGCCAGCCCAAAGTTATTGCTGAGATAGTCGTATGTTTACTCTCTCTCTCTCTCTCTCTCTCTCTCTCTCTCTCTCTCTCTCTCTCTCTCTCTCTCTCTCTCTCTCTCTCTCTCTCTCTCCAATTGTTGTTTTTAGAATTAATCTATGTTAAAAGGCTTTTAAAATGTTGCATGCATATTCATACATCCATCTATTGGTGAGTATTTTCATGGAAGGACGTCACTTTTTGTTGTTGTGTTGGAACCTTAAATGGCATGTGGCCGCATCAATCTACACTACTAAAATTTCAGGGTACTTTTGGAAGTTGAGTGTAAATAAATAACAAATATATGGTGGTATATTTCTAACCGTCCTTTTACTCTTTGAAAGCAGAAAGCTAAATTATTTATTAATTTTAACAAAATATTTTTATGAAGAAATCGAGTTGGATGCCCTCCATCCATGACTTGGTGGTCGACAGTTTACAGAGCAGTGACTAGCAGTTTATTAAGCTAGCTGTAAATACCTATACATAAATGGGTTTAAAATACCTCCGCATGCTATTGTAGTGGTCAAAACCAAACTTCTATGTATTGTTCGATGCGCCGGTCTCTTCGCGTCAATTTTTTTTTCTTTGAGGCAAATCAAAATTTTGTTGGGTTTTTGTCTTGTATTCCGATTTAGCCGGATGAATCCACTGAGTTAGTCAGGGAACGGTTTAAGGTTAAAGGTATTTTGGTAATTGTACTGGAGCTTTATTAGTAGTGAAGAAAGCGTACATTATATATTGATATAATCTGTAACTCTAGATCTTACATGGAAAAGAGTGCCCTCTCTTACCTATGATGTTCCCACACCACGTAGGAAAGACGATAAAAGCAAAATGTCTCTTTATGCCTTTGCTTGTTATAACGAAAATTGTATCATCTCTGTGCCGTAAATGTAGCCCTAGTTTGGGTAAACCATGTAAATCCTCCGTGTGTTCTCTTCTTGTGTGGCTTAATTCGTCGATGACAAATTATGCGCTTCCACACGAGCACAACGAGTAGTATCAGAGCCTCGGTTGTGTTGTGTGATCGACGAAATGGATTCTCCTTGGAGATCCGAATTCTCCATGGAAATTTGGATTTTCTACAAGTTGCAAAGAAGGTGGAGATCTCTGGATAGGCCACACAATAAGTGGAAAAGATCGGCAAAAGTCACAGTTTATCGTCGGAGAAGAGGATTTACTCTCACCCCCTATGCAGCCATCTCACATTAAGAAGAAGAATAAGAAGATGAGGTTTTGGGTTCTCGGATTAGGTTCACAAAGGATCCAAATGTGTTCTTGGTTGCTGGGTTTCTCAAAGAAGAACAGAAGCATCTAGACTCCCAGATTGCTGCTGCTTCTTGCCATCGCCATGGTCGAAGGAGAAAAAAGGCAAAAGTGTTCTAAGATTGCAAATCTTTTCCAGAAAGAAGATCAAAGGGGGCTGGGGCTTCCAGCCTCTTGTTGTTGCATAAAGAGGGAGACAGGATCTAGTTTGGTTTCACCGGGCTTGAAGAAGAAGAACATAGGTCAATGTTGCTGTTGACGTCATCGGAGAAGGAGAAAGGGGCTATAACCTCTGTTTTCTCCTGCAGAGAGGAGATCAAGATCGGTTTTGATCTCTTTTGGGCCACACTGATTGAAGAGAAGGGGTTCTCTGTGTTGATTGGAGACTTGCTGTCAATGCCTTCATCGTCATTAGATTGCACGACGACTGCCACCTTGCAAACCACCAAATGCCGCTGTTGGCCACTCAGCGTGACGAAGAACAATAGGGAAGGGGGCTTGGGGTTGTAGGGTTTTCTATAACCAAAAACCCAGAACCATGAGGAAGATGGAAAAGTGGCCTGGTCTTCTCAGGCCATGTCAAGTTAGGGTCAGGTTTGCCGACCCGTGTGTAACAGCAAGTGCAGGCTAACGTCAGTGCCATGTCAGCAACATTACGGTGAAAAGCATATATGATTGGATCGACAGCTTAACTTGTTTCGTTGATATCTTTATCATCTAATGACCAATCGAAGGTTCCTTTGCCCTTATGGACTCATTTAGAGCAGATTTTGATAGTTGAAGAGAGAGATCGATTGTTTGACGATCAACGGAGGAGTTTAACTAATCGGAGCGCGGAAAATAGTTTTATGTGATATCGGAGCCATCTGAAATTGGATTTTAGATCGGTTTCTTCCAGCATGCATGCTCGTGATAATAAGATCTTTATAGTGGTGCTAAAATTAAATTAGTTTGATGGCTAGTTTGTGAGTGATCTAAAAATCACTCCGATTCATCAATAGATTCAAGCTTCAAGTTCAAGGTGGAGTTGACAAGAAGATGAACTTTGCTTAAAGTTCATCTGCTAGTTCAATATGGCAAAGTGTTAAAATAAGAAGACTACACCGTTGGTGTAGTAACATACCATTCAGCAGAGTACATAAAGACATTGCCAGGTTTATCTCTTCGTAGTTCATGTTGCGGAATTCAAGCCAAAATATAGGTTGTTGGATTTATGCTTTATAGTTTAGGTTAACCTGATAGAAGATTGTGCTATTGGTACAATCATGTACTTGTCATTGAACTACATGAAGACATTGCTGGTTTTATCTCCTAGTGGCTCGAGATGCGCAATTTAAGCCAAGGTGGAGATTATTGGGTTTATGTTTTGTATTCCAGTTTAACCGGATGGGTCCATTGGGTAAGTCAGGGACTAGTTCAAGGTCAATCGTATTTTAGTAATTATACCGGGGCTTTACTGGTTGCCAAGAAAACGTACATTATATATTGATACAATCTGTAACCCTAAATCTTGCATAGAAAAGAGTGTCATCTTTTGTCCGTGGTATTCCCACACCACGTAGGTAAGACAATGAGGACATGAGTGTCTCTTTATGCCTTTACTTATTATAGTGAAAATGGTATCGTCTCTGTGCCTGTAGATATAACCCTTAGTTGGGTACACCACGTAAATTCTCTTTGTTCTCTTCTTGTATGTGGCTTGATTGGTCGATCACAGATTATGCGCTTCCGCAGTACAGAACAAAATTGAGCAAAACAAGTTGGATATTGAAAAATAGCAAAATGTTAGGATGTTTTTGTGTATTCAGATTTCACACAATGCTGATTTTTGCTTTCATCATGGGAACTCGAAATTTTCTTTATTGAGCAAATTTATATACTAGTTTTCTTCCTCATATGAAAAGGTATAACACCAGACAATGTAAAAGTGGACTCCACAACTAATAGAATAATTTTCCATTCTACCATGAAATCCTCCTCTTATTACACTAAGTCCTAGTTGATTATTTGCCCCTTTAGTAAATACACAGACCCATGCTACCCAAGTCAGAATACAGACTCAAATACTGAATATCCCTAGCTATATCTATGGATAGAGAGATGCATTGCTACTAGCTGATTAGCAAATCATAAAATAAAAATTATAAAAGGTGGTATAAGTATAAATCTTCAATGCATTTTAAACTTACAGTCTAAATACATTAAAAAAAAATTGACATAATGAGTGTAGCTTTTAAATTTTCTGACCCAAGATCAAACGTACCCAGCGTGAAACATTTTAAATAATAATAATAATAATAATAATAATAATAATCAGTGTAGCAATTTTTTATTTTTTTGAATTGCAGGGTGGAATTCTGTTGGGTCCTTCTGCACTGGGCCGAAACAAAACGTATCTCTACACAGTATTCCCCAAATGGAGCACCCCGATACTCGAAACGGTAGCAAGTACCGGCCTCCTCTTCTTCCTCTTCCTCGTCGGCCTCGAGCTCGACCTCACCTCCATCCGTCGCAGTGGCAAGAAGGCCTTCGGCATTGCCGCCGGTGGCATTTGCGTCCCCTTCTTCTGCGGCATCTGCATGGCCTTCCTCTTCCGCAAGTCCATCTCCGGCGTCGCCGCCGTCGGCTACGGCCAGTTCCTCGTCTTCACCGGCGTTGCCCTCTCCATCACCGCCTTCCCGGTCCTCGCCCGGATCCTCGCCGAGCTCAAGATGCTCACCACCCCCGTCGGCGAGACCGCCATGGCCGCCGCGGCCTTCAATGACGTGGCTGCCTGGGTCCTCCTCGCACTCGCCGTCGCCATCTCCGGTGGCGGGGCCAGCGGGCACCACAAGAGCCCGCTGGTCTCCGTCTGGGTGCTCCTTTCCGGCGTCGGCTTCGTGGTGTTCATGATGGTGGCTGTCCGGCCCGTGATGAGATGGATGGTGCGGCGGTCGTCATCGGAGAATGAGGGCATGGGCGACGCGTGCATGGCGGCGACATTCGTAGGCGTGCTGTTGTCGGGTTTCATGACGGATCTAATTGGGATCCATGCGATATTTGGGGCGTTTGTATACGGGTTGGCGATTCCGAAGGACGGAGAGTTCGCGGGTCGGCTGATAGGTAGGACAGAGGATTTCGTGTCCGGTCTGTTGTTGCCGCTTTATTTCGCGTCAAGCGGGTTGAAGACGGACGTGGCTAAGATCCACGGGGTGGAGGCCTGGGGTTTGTTGGCGTTGGTGACGGGAGCGGCCTGTATCGGGAAGATAACGGGCACGTTTTTGGTAGCGGTTTTGAATCGGGTGCCGGCGAGGGAGGCGCTGACGCTTGGAGTGCTGATGAATACTAAAGGGCTGGTGGAGCTGATCGTCTTGAACATCGGCAAGGAGAAGAAGGTATGTCTCAACTACTAACTCTTAACTTGTGTTAATTTTAGAGAACACGGTTTCGGGTCCGGAACGCCAGAGGAACCGAAACCAACCCCTATTAGCGGCCGGTTTACTCTCCTTCTCTTTCAAGGGTGGGTGGATCAAGGTATATGCACGTGGTGCAGTCAAGTCAGACCCCGTGGTCCAAAAATTTTAAAATGTTAGACCTTGAAACTTTTTATTCTGATAAATTTATTCATTCCATCATTACTAGCACCACCCAAAAGAAAATTTCTTTTATGATAACCGAATAATTATGCCAAGGTGCGCCTCCCACTATTGCTAGCTGTGCTTGTGAGTGACTGAGTGAGTGAGATACGACTTTGGTGTTTTCCGCACATTTTGGGAGTAAAAGATGATCTTCTTCATCATTCTATCTACATTATTATTATTATTATTATTATTATTATTATATACATGCACAGAGTCTACTTGGTTATGATTATTTGAACGACGAATCGAATCAAAATTTCACTCCACTTTATGTTTTTGTGTACTTACATGAAAGAAGACGATTGAAAAGGAAGACAGGCAAAATCGGGCTGTGCTTGTGTGGGACGCTGGTGTTTTCCCCACATTTCGGAGTAAAAGATAACCTTCATCATTCTATCTACCTATATTATTATTATTATTATTATTATTATTATTATTATTATTATTGTTGTTGTTGTTGTTGTTATTATATATTGGACAAAGCACTGCACACTTTGACATTTGTCTTTTATAATCCCAAGACGCATGTATCTAGTATTCTAGAGAATACTCAAATTCAACGCAAGAGCCTCTTGCATTTTTCAGAGAATTCTTCACCACCGTCTTATCATGAGCCATCTAGAAATGGACTTGAAGAAGTGATGGAGACTAGGCCATGCGGACCAATTTTCAACCGCATGAAAACTAAGCCATCGACCATACATAGCTATAAATAGAGGATCTATGGCTCATTTGGGTACAAGTGGGTTGAGCATAAGTTCGAAGAATCATGGACACAAGGAAAGATTAAAGATTAAAGTGTATAGTGAAGTGAAGGCTAAATAAAGAGTAAAGTGTATAGGGAAGTGAAGGCTAGGGAAGTGAAGAGTGAAGTGTATAGTGAAGTGAAGGCTAGTGAAGTGAAGTAGAGTGAGTGAGGATCCCTTTTGCCTATGGTATGAGAGTTAAGGTGTCTTTATGTAATTTGTTTGTGGCTAGTAAGCCTTGTAGTGGTATATATATGGATGTAGCTTGTAAACATTGTAATAATATATTTAGGTAAATTTATAAAGTATGTTCTTCTCATTCTCCATGTAATTTGTTCTTGTAAAATTTGTAATTAGAAGTTGTAATTGAGTGGGCGTTAGAGCCATCTTCCAACAAAGTAGTATCAAAACTCGGTTCCACCTACAAGTAGAGATGGTCTCCAGCTTAGTTTAACCATAGATTCCGAAGTTGACAAAAGGGAACAATAAGAGCTAGAGTATTCAGATGAAGTCATTATTTGGGTCGTAAGATCCATAGGAGATCGTCACCGACGGATATGTGGAGCCTACTGTGGAGCAAGAAGCTGCTTACACCGTAGAACAGAAGACCTCCCTCAATGATCAAAGAAAAAAAAGTAAAAAAGCTTTGTTCCTACTCTAACAAGGAGTGGATGAATCAACCTTCAAGAAGATTGCCGGAGCAACATCAAGCAAGAAGGCGTGAGAGACTCTTAACATTATCTTCTAAGGAGTTGATCAAGTTAAGAGAGTTCCTCTGCAAACTCTCCAGGCAAAGTTTGAAGCTTTTCGCATGAAAAAATGTGAGAATATCTCTAACTATTTTCCCGATTGCTAGTCATAGTTAATCATTTAAAGAGAAATGGAGAAAAGATAGAAGATATCAAAGTTGTAGAGAAAGCCTTCCCATCCCGCAGAACCAAGTTTGAACATGTGATCGTCACTATTGAGGTGTCAAAAGATTTATAAATTCTTTTAACAACAAAATTTGAACATGTGGTTGTCACTATTGAGGAGTCAAAAGATTTAGAAACTCTCTCAATAGAAGAATTAATGAGTTCACTCCAAGTTCATGAGCAACGTATGCAAAAGAATGACAGCTCTATCATCTTAGAACGAGCATTAGAGCAAAATTGACTCTAAGTACGCAAAATCCTCGTTCGCAGAAACTGGAAAAAGGGGCAGTAACTCAAACAATAATCGCTGAAGAGGTAAAAGTAGGAGTAACTCCTCAAAGACAAGTGCAAAATCAATTGAGGAGCACCGCTAATCGTAGAACAGGAGCTAGCCAAAAAAAATTCTCACGCGGTCGTGGTAATTCAATAAGTATCCAATGCTATAATTGCAACAAGTTTAGGCACTATCCTTCAAATTGCTGAAACAAACCCACAGAGCAGGAGGAGTGGTCCAACTTTAGAGAAGAAAGTGATTAACAAGAAGAAGTCTATATGATACTTTTAGCACACGAAAAAGGATATGACCAAGAGAATGTGTAGTTCCTAGATTCTGAAGCTAGTAACCACAAGTGCAGGAGGAAAGAACTCCTTAAAGAGCTTTTTGAAAATGTTAGTGGAAAAGTCAACCTGGAAGACTCATCAAAGCTCACAGTACAAGGAAAGGAAAAAATTAAGATTTATTAGAAAGACGGAGAGCTTGCATACATCTTTAATGTATATTTTGTACCTAACATGAAAAGTAACATCCTCAGTATTGGGCAACTCTTAGAGAAGGAATATGTAATACACATGAAAATATCTCTTTTTCACTGAAGATGTACATGAGAGGCATTAGCTTGCCAACCATCGAAAAGCCCAGCCATGTGTGTGAAGCATGCACACTTGGCAAGCAACTAAGAAACTCATTTCCAATTGAGAAATTATGGAGAGCTAAAACGCTATTGCAGTTGATTCACACAGATATTTGTGGATCATTAGAAATACTTTCTCTCAAAGGCAATAGATACTTCATCATTTTCATTGATACAATAGTGAAAGCTTTGGATATTTTTTATTAAAAAAAAATTTGCTGTCTTCACTACCTTCAAAAATTTCAAAGCCCATATTGAAGTAAAAAGTGATTATAAAATTAAAACTATTAGATCTTACAGAGGTCGGGATAGCCGTTCACGACTGCTTATACCCATCAAAAGAATAGTATAGCAGAAGAAAAAATTGTACCATCCTCGATATGCCCATGACTTGGCTTAAAGATGTGCCAAAAAAATTCTGTGCAGAGGAGCGTTATGCAGAGTCCACTTGGTTATGATGACTTGCATGACGAATCGAATCATTCTCCCTCCACTTCATTTTTCGTGTAGATACATGAAAGATACATGACAGAAGATGATTGAAAAATTCTCACTCCACTTCATTTTTCGTGTAGATACATGAAAGATACATGAAAGAAGATGATTGAAAAGAAAGGCAGTCAAATTTTGCTTGCTGTGCTTGTGAGTGAGATACGACTCTGGCGCCTTCCCCGCATTTCGAAGTAAAAGATAACCTTCATCATTCTATCTACATCATTATTATGTACATGCACGGAGTCCACTTGGTTATGATGCTTTGAACGACGAATCGAATCACATTTTCACTCCTCTCTATTTTTTGTGTACATACATGAAAAAAGATGATTGAAAAGGAAAACAGGCCAATTCGGGTCGATCTCCGTGGCGTGAGTCGTGACCAGGAAATCCTTTTCTTTAACAATATTATTCCTTCCTTTATAAATGTAAGCACTTGGCTCTGACCTTATCCTTGAGATTGCTAGTCCCCATCAACCTGTTTTCAGCCATGAAGGACTGTCAGAAGGTGCATATCAAAATAATAAGCAAATTGGATCTGGGTCATCCACTTTGGATCCACACATAGAAGTCTTCCATTGTATCATTGCCAAACAACTTTTACTTCCCATGAAGCCTCTTAATCAACATGCTCCCTATCAAGACCCTATGCTTTTAAGTGGGCCCACTAAAAGAAACTTGAGTTAGTGAAATTTATTATGGTTAATTAAGTAGAAGCTATTTAAGTAACTTAATCGATAACAACTAGCAGTCATAAATTGTACCGTCCATTACTTAGCACTCAGAAAACATGAAATATTACTATATTTGAATAGAATACTACCGCAACAGCCTTGTCAAAGTCCTGACTAACCCTCACGTGGGAGTTAGGACACACCATGCAAGAAGTTGGGACAGTGCATTCCAACCTGACCTTGATGTCCCGCTCCCTAGTCAAGTAGGACCCACTCTTTCTGGCATGTTATAAAACACTGCAAGAATCCGAATCCTCTGCAAGACTGCAACCTCACTTGCGAAAAAGATCAAGCTCTTTTCATGATGATATTTTTTAGGGCTTTTGTCGGAAAAATTTTCTTAGAATTTTTGCAGAACAAAAAGAACCTCAAAAGTTTTTATAGTCTAGAGCGGTGCCCATGGGCCCATTAAGAATATTTTTTTCAATGTATTCATAAACAGCAATATCTATACTCAAATGAACCCTTTTCCATTCCTTTCCTCCTTTTCCTCATCTCTTCTTCCCTGTCCTCTTTTTCTGTTGTGTGCTTGTGTGCGTAAACAACCAAGATCAACAATCAACCACACAAAAAGACAAGAGATTTACGTGGTTCAGCAAAGATGCCTACGTCCATGAAAAACCAATTTCCACTAGGTTTTCTTTCAATTTGTGAATCCACAGTCTTGGAATCTCAACCTCCAACCAGGGTTCCAGATTACATCATATATATAATCATCACTTCCTTATCCCACCAAAACTCTATCTTAGAAAAAAAAAAGAAAGTCCTAACCTATTAAGAAACTACTGTTTTAACAAATAAAAAATTCCTAATATAATTATGGAAACCACCCAAGACACTGAACCCAATTGGTCTGGACCCACTTGGCCAACAATCTCCTCCTCCATACCATAGGGAAGACGCCATGAACCCCTTACTGGGAGTTCAGCCTTGCCAACTCTGAACACAGCTCTAGCTTTTCCTTAGACACAACCTTTGTCATCATGTTCGAGGGATTCTTGTCCGAGTAAATCTTTTCCAGTTTCATGAAGTTTTTCTCGATCACCACACGAATCTAATGGTACTTGATATCAACGTGCTTCATGTGACCATGATATGTAGCATTCTCACTGAAATCTATAGCACTCTGACTATCAAAGTAAACTGCATATTTTTCTTGCTTCAAACCTAGTTCTTGAAGGAATCTCTTCAACCAAAGCATCTCTCTCCCTGCTTCATTAGCAGCTATGTATTCCGATTCAGTTGTAGACTGTATTATACACTTCTGTAACTTCGATTGCCAAGAGATAGCTCCCTTTACGAAAGTAAATAAACAACCAGAAGTTGACAACCGACGATCAAGATCGCCTGCAAAATCAGCATCAGTATAACATTCCACCACTGGTTTTGAGCCTTTGAAACACAAACACACCTTAGAAGTACCTCTCAAATATCTAAAGACCCACTTCACTGCTTCCTAATGCTCTTTTCCATGGTTAAAGAGAAATCTACTCACTAAACTTACAATATGAGCAATGTTTGGCCGTATATAAACCATGGCATACATAAGACTTCCCACAGCAGAGGAGTAAGGAACACATGCCATCTGTTCCTTTTCATCATCTGTAGTAGGACACAAGCACTTGGTTAGTTTGAAGTAATTGGCTAAAGGCACGCTAACTGGCTTAGCATTCTTCATGTTGAACCGCTCGAGTACTCGTTTAACATATTTCTCCTATGACAACCACAGCTGCTTGGAACTCTTGTCACAATGTATTTACATGCCCGATATCGTCCATGCTGGACCCAAGTCTTTCATGTCAAACAACTTTGACATCTTCTCTTTTAACTTGCCAATCAACTTGCTATCCTATCCAACTATTAACATATCATCTGCATATAAAAGATGGATTATGAACCTGCCATCAATAAATCGACGAACATAGACACAATGATCTGCAGCTATCCTCTGGTACCCATGACTCAACATGAATGAATCAAACTTCTTGTACCACTGTCTCGGTGCTTGCTTCAGCCCGTAGAGACTCTTCTTCAACTTGCAAGCTATCTGTTCTTTTCCTTCTACCTCAAACCCCTTTAGCTCAATCATGTAAATCTCTTCTTTCAAGTCACCATGAAGAAATACAGTCTTCACGTCCATCTGTTCAAGCTTAAAGTCCATGCTGGGGGTTAGACCTAACACGACTCTGACAGAATTCATTTTCACAACAAGAGAGAAAACATCATTGAAGTCGATATTCTTCATCTGTGCGAAGCCTTTTACCAGTAACCGTGCTTTTTTATACTTCACCAGTTTTCCATTTTCATCCTTTTGCGGCTTAAACACCCATTTTTTTCAGAACATTCCTATTTTTAGGAAGTTGCACCAGCTCATATGTCTTCTTCTTCTTTAAAGAACTCATCCCATCCTGCATAGCCTTCATCCACTCTGTAACAATCTGCTCCGCACCATCGAGGTATTGTCCGCTTTGGACTTCCCAGGAGGTCACCCATCCTGAAATTGCTCTGACTTGAGCACGCTTAACTTTACAGTTTTTATGGAAGTCCTCATGGTTTTGTCCCCAAAAGGCGCCTCATCATGTGAGGTATTGTTCCACCTAACCAGACCATTGGACTCACCCGAGGCACAGCCAGGATCTTGCCCTCAGAGTAGGCAGCGGGGATTTTGTCCTTGGATAGACTCGAACCCTGGTCTCACAGGTGGCAACGACCCGATCTTAACCAGTTGAGCTACCAAAGCGCCTCGATAGTTTAGAACGGATTATTACTTATATTCTTTCATTCAGATGTACTTTGGGACTAGGTCGTTACACACTCATCTTTATCAGCATGAGTCATTGCTTCTCGGAAGCTCTCTGCCTCCCCTTCATCAATACGCAGAACATATTCGTATGTAGGATACTTAGTTGATAGTTGACGCTCTCATGTAAACTTCCTAACTTAAGGCTCCGTGATTTCCAGCCGAGGAGACTGCAGCTGCCCCTGCTCAACACCCCCATCATCTGGCAACCCTTGTGCCTCATCACAATTCAGATTCGTTTTGTCCACCTTCTCCACCTGTAGTCTGCACCGGAGAAGGAGTCGGTGTGAAATCAACCACTCCATCAACTGTCTCAGAAGACTTATCAATCTTCTCAACATCTCCAAAGAACTAATCTTCATGGAAAACCACGTCCTTACTTTTGATAATTTTCCTCTTCTTTGGATCCGATAACTTGTAGCCAAACTCATCTCCACCATAGCCAAGAAAGATGTAACTCACTACCTTATCGTCCAACTTGGAACGCTGCTCCTGTGGTACATGTGCAAACGCCTTACACCCAAACACTTTCATGTGTAAATAGAAAGCATTTTTACCTGTCCATCTTTTTTCTGGAAGATCAAAATTCAAAGGAACTGAGAAAGATCTGTTAATCAGATAACTGGCAGTCAGAACAGCTTCACTTCAGAATGAGTTAGGCAACCGTGTTAATCTCATCATGCATCTTATCTTCTCAAGAATAGTGTGGTTCATTCTCTCTACCACACCATTGTGCTGTAGAGTACGAGGAACTGTCTTTTCATGTCTAATGCCATGCTTCAAGCAATAGCTTCTGAACTAGTTGGATGTGTACTCACTCTCATTATCTGTGCGGAAACACTTCAAGAGTTTACCTATTTCTTTCAACCTTGACATGAAACTATTGAAAAATCTGAACACTTGATCCTTTGATTTCAACGGATAAATCCAAACTTTCCTGGATGCATCATCGATGCACGTGACAAAAAACTTATTGCCACCTAATGATTCTACCTCCATGGGACCACAAACATCAGAATATACCAAATCCAATACATTAGATTTTAATCTTGATGTCGTAGAGAAATCAGTCCCATGCTGTTTGCCATACAGACAATAATTACAAGGGTTAAGGGATATACTTTTGGAGCAAGGAATTAAATCCTTCTTTGTTAATATCTGCAGGCCTTTCTCACTCATATGACCAAGCCTCTTATGCCACAGATTCATAGAAGAACTGTCTTGAACTGCATTCAACACACATTTGCATAGTTTTACTTATATTTTAGAAAGCGTATCACCCGTGTTTCATCTTGCAATAACAAGAGACACTCTAGTGAGCTTCCATCTGCTATTTCTGAAGTAATTCCCATAACCTGCGCGATCCAGTGCGGTCCTGGAAATCAGATTCAACCGCAAATCAGAAACATGCCACACATCTTTCAGCATCATTATGCAATCAATATCGGTTTTAATGCAGACATCACCGATACCAATAATCTCTGAATGACTCGTGCTGCCCATCTTCACAATACCAAAGTCACCTGCTTTGTATGTCGTGAACATCTCTCTACAAGGAGTAGCATGGTAGGATGCTGCTGTGTCAACAACCCACTCAACCTTATCATCTGCAACACTTAAACACTTATCATCATCACTGACGAGCACCACTACTTCCTCTCCCAAAGTAGCTGTAGTGTTATCACTGTCATTCTTCTTCTCATTGTTGGATCCTTTCTTTTCCTTTAAGAGAAAACAATTTTTTTCTAATGTAGCCTATCTTACCACAGAAAAAGCATTTCACAAACCTTTTCTTGGTCTATGATGCACCACTAGAATTGGCTTGTAATTCACCTCTAGACTTGCCATGACCTCCCTTTGGTCCTCTACTCATACTCCTACCCTTGTTTTCAATAACAAAGACCTGTGTATTATCTGTTCCTGCAGATTTCCTTCTAATTTATTCATTATATAGACTACTGGTAACTGACTTATGGAAAACACACCATCTGGAGTAAAATTGCTCACGGAAACAACTAATGTCTCCTATATATCCTGTAAAAAACTCGTAAGCAACAAAGATTGCATCCCATCATCAAAGACCATCTTCATAGTGGCTAACTGATTAACCACACTTTGGAACTCATTGATGTGATCTTCGATCTGACCACCATCCTTGAATTTCATATTCACAAGCTTTCTGATCAAAAAGGTTTTGTTCACTGCGGTCTTTTTATCATACATTGCTTCTAGCTTTTCCCAAAGGGTATTCGTATTGGTTTTATCAGACACGTGATGAAATATACTATTATCAACTCACTGTCTGATGTGACCAATCGTCGTTCTATACAACATGTTCCATTCAGCATCTTGCATATCTTTTGGTCAGATACTATCCCTCTCAACGGGATCATGAAGGTCTTTACAATAAAGAATATCCTCCATCTTCGGTTTTCAGATCAACCAATTAGAATGGTTGAGCTTAATCATGGTAGTGTTGATAGTGTTGTTCTCCATCTTAATTAAATTAAGCAACAAAAAAAAACAAACAACTAACACTGACATCAACTCCTGCACCAACCTATAGATCTTGTTAATACGAGCACGCTGGAAAAAACGGATCTGAAATCCAACCCCAGTTGTCTCCGATATCCAAAAACGGTTTTCTGCGCTCCGATTTGGTTAATCTCTTTGTTGATCATCAAACAGCCAATCTTCTTACACAAATACGTAGATCTGCTTGAAACGAATTCGTTGGCATAAACGGATCTCCGATCGGATATCAGATGATCAAGATATCACAGAAACAAAATTCTGCCATCAATCTAGTCAACTCTGGCCTTTGACCATTGGTCCGATGGCATGGGCTGACTTCAGCCTGGTGATGTCACTCTACTAACGTTGTCATCGGCTAACGGGCTGGACGATTGATGGACGAGTTCAGGTTGACCTGACTGGAACCATAAACTGTACTTGCTGACCTAGGCTTATTCACCACGGGTCGGTTAAAACGACCCGACCTGAAACACAAAACCGACCTGGGATGTAAATCCCACAATTGTTTTCTTCAATGCGCCTCTGTTCTGTAACCAAGTTGCAGACTGAAAAGGGTGCAGGCCCTCGTCTGCTTCGGCTTCGGTGAACTAGTCCGGCGACCACCGGAGCGGGACCGGCGACGGCAATGTTGTTGACCGTGGCGACTGGACGTGAAGCGGCGGCGAGAGCGAAACGAAGACCGATGATTAAAACAGAAAACAAAACCCAAAACCAACAAAGATCTCCAGAAATCCGGCAACCCTGTCTTCTTCCTCAGAAATCCGACAGCCCTAAACGCTTCTCCGACGAAGATCTCAAGCACAATCGAGAACCCTCTCTTTCTTCTTCTCCAAGTTCTTCAAAACTGATTTCTCTGTTACAGCAAACAGAGATCCGAATTTCTCCTGTGGCCTAGCAGAGATCAACTTGTTGATCTCTTTTCTTCCTGTTGATCTTTCACACATAAACCTCCAAGCCCTAAGAGACCCCGGCCAGACTCTGATACCACTTGTTGTGCACGTGTGTGCGTAAGCAACCAAGATTAACAGTCAACCACACAAGAAGACGAGAAATTTATGTCGCTCGGCAAAAATGCCTATGTCCACGGGAAACCAATTTCCATTAGGTTCTCCTCCAATCTGTGAATCCACAGCCTTGGAATCTCAACCTCTATCCAGGGTTATAGATTACATCATATATATAATCATCACTTCTTTAACCCCCAAAAACTCTATCTTAGAAAAAAAAAAGGAAAGTTCTAATCTATTAAGAAACTACTGTTTTAACAAACAGGAAATTCCTAATATAATTAGGGAAACCACCCAAGACACTGAACCCAATTGGTCTAGACCCACTTGGCCAACATTTCCATGGTTCATTTGGGTTCTGTTTAAGGCGAGGAGGGGAAAACCAGGAAGAAGAAAAATAGAAATAGGAAGTAGAAACAAAAGAAAATGAGAAAATAAGGAACATAAGGAAGGAAGTAAAAAAGAAAAGAAATGAAGAAGAACAACAACGAAGAAGAAAAAACAGTGGGACAAGAAAGAAAATGAGTATGGTTTAAAGAAAAATATGGAAGAAGAAGAAAAAATCAAGAAAAGAAAGAACCAGAACATGGGAAAACATTAAAAGAGGGAATTAGAAGAATAAAGTGAAATAAGAAAAAAATGGAGAAAAAGAACTGATCGATGACCTCAAGTATAAGGTCTCAATTGTAGCTTTACCCGGTGAGTCAGAATTATATCCACATGGAGCTAATTTTCGCAAAAAACTTGTCCTAATTGAAGAACTACTGCTAGCCTAAAAAAATATCTAAAAATACACAACTAATAAATCTGAAAATTGAATTTAAATTAAAATTCCAAATCTGAAAATTAAATAACAAATCAGAAATTAAACCTAAAATAAAAATCCTAAACTAAAAAGCAACCTAAATTACTAAACTGAAAAATAATAAATTAGATCAAACCACCAATGTAGAAGGATAAATAAACCATGTACTAAATTAAAAATTAGTAATAAATTATTCAGAGAAAATGGGAAAAAATAAGCTAAAAAGAATTCTAGTTTTTTTATTATGGGAAATTAAAACATCGTATTGGCAAAATTAATAAAAGTCCACAAAAACACCGCACCAAGTGCATACTGTCACCACACACAACCACATGATGCCGATCCAAGGTGGGACACTTTGACCTCACTAATTGTGAATTTTAAATTAAAACGAATTAATGCAACCAATAATACCCAAAAATAATTAAAACCCGAAAAGAAATCTCTCCTTACCCTAGATCAAGACATCAAGAAAAAGAGGGGACATCATGCCCAATCCGGGCTTCAATCTTAATGCTTCACACCAAAGAAGAGTAGATGAAAGAAAGAAGATGAAATGGAGAGGATGGTATGAATGATGGGATGGAATGAGCTGATGATGGACTTATGGCTGGGTTGTGAAGTAATGGGCGTGGAGATATATCTTGCCTAGGACGTGAGATGTGTGACGTGTAGTGGATGGCTGGGGTGTTGAAATTGATTGGATGGAAAAATATATAAATAGGAGAGAGAGAAAAATAGGCGTGGATGGTGATGAGATTCTGGGCTTCGCCTCTGTATGGGTGGAGATGTGTATTTATATAGACTTGAGGAGATAAAATAAAGGTGGTTGTGAGGAGTATGGAAAGTGGGTTTGAATGATGAGTTCTGGGACATGTGGGAGAGTGCTGATATGGGAAGTCCAAGTAGAGCAAAGGGAAGTGATCCTTTTATGTGACAACATTAAGTTTCCTGTAGTCAATACAGACTCACCAACCTGTGGGTACTCGGGTTGGAATGAGTTCATTGTTTAAGTTTCGGACTACAGTGACACTGGCTTTCTTTGGTATGACTAGCGTAGGTCTGACCCATGGGCTATCTGAAATTAAATAAATGATACTCACATCTAGAAGTTGCAACACTTCAACCCTAACCACTTCTTGCATGGTGGGGTTAAGCCAGCGTTGCATCTGTCTAGAGGGTTTTGCATTCTCCTCTAGATAAATATGATGAATGCACACAAGGGAATTAATTCCTTTTATGTCAACCACGTTCCAAGCAATTGCTCCTTTATGTTGTTTAAGCATATGAAGTAGTTGGATCTCTTGGTCCTTCTCAAGGTGCGCAGAAATAACAACTGGAAATGTATCATCATCACCAAAGTAAGTATACTTAAGGTTTGAAGGCAAGAATTTCAACTCAGGTTTAGGCGGCCTCACCTGAGAAGGAAAAGTTGGGGTACCAGTTGATACAAGCTCTTCAAAAGAAGGTTTTCATGCTACACTGAACATTTCAACAATGTCATCTTTCATGTCCCCAGGGTCAGCTATGTCCTCACTTAATTCAATCGAATTATATGAGTCGGAAAATTCTAACTCTACGAAAGTCTCCTCTACTAAGGTGTTTATGAAATTAACCTGTTCATAGTCATCATTTTTATCCAGTGGTTGTTTGCATAGATTAAAAACATTGAGTTCTAATGTCATGTTTTTGAAAGATAGCATCATCTTTTAATTCTGGCATTAATCAGTGCATTTGATGTGGCTAAGAATGGTTTCCCAAGAATTACCAAAATCTAAGCTTCGAGTTTGCCACAGGCTGAGTTTCTAACACAATAAAGTCTACTGGAAAGTAGAATTTGTCAAACTGCACATGCACATCCTCTACTACCCCTCTTGGTCTCATTTTACTAATCAGTTGGCGAACTGAAGGGCCTGAGTAGGTTTCAGCTCACCTAGCCCTAGTTTTTCATAGACCGAGTAGGGTAGTAAGTTTACACTCACCGCACAATCAAGTAATGCTTGCTTGATTTGGCAGTTTTCAATAATGCAAAGATTGTGGGGCATCCTGGATCATTATATTTGTGGGGAGTATTGTACTTCAAGATAGCACTTGCCTACTCAATGAGAAATGCTTTCTTTTGGACATGCATCTTACGCTTTATAGTGCACAACTTCTTAAGAAATTTTGCGTAAGATGGGATTTGCTTAATTGCATCCAACAACGGGATGTTAATTTTGACTTCTTTAAGCATATCTAGGATCTCCTGATTATGTGTGGATGACTTAAGCGGAGTGAAACGATTTGGAAATAGTGGCAAGGGTTTGAACCCTGGAGAAACTAGGGTTTTGTCTTTTACAGGAATTGCAAGATTTCCTTTTTTTTTCCAACTCTACTTTTTGATCTATGGAAACAGATTGTTTATCTTTTTCCAAATCAGGTTTTTGAATCTCTTTACCATTTCATAGAGTGGTAACAGCTTGAACCTGCTCCTGAGGGTTTGAAGGTCCAGCATGATTGACTTCATACTGCCTTTTTGGATGTGGTTGAGGTTGGACCGGAAAAACCCCCTTATTTTGAGATTGAACAAAATTTCTAATTTCATTCTTGAAGTCTTGCATCTCCTATTTTTGAGCCAAAAGAAATTTAGTCAGCATTTTTTCCTTAGGGTGAGTCTAATTCTAATTAATGGGTGGTGATAGTTGCTGTGCATCTTAATTAAATTGTCCCGAAGTACCACCATATTGGTTCACCCTTTGGGAGAAATTTGGCTGATTAACAGTGGGTCCATTTCTCCAACTGAAATTGGGGTGATTCCGCTAATTAGGTTTGTACGTGTTACCCAAAGAGTTGTTAAATGGCCGGTTATATGTATCTGTAACATTTGCTTACTCTTGAAATGCCTCTTGAAATGCAGGGAGCATAGGGCACTCTGCAGATTTGTGGGTATTACAAACGCAAATGCCACAAACTATTACAGGTTCCTTGTTCTTTACAAATTTCTAGGACTCAACTTCTCTTGTTAGATAAGTAATTTTTATTTGAAGATCATCATTCTCTTTAAGTAAATATAACCTCCCTCCTTTGGATTTTTGCTTGAAGATCATCATTCTCTTTAAGTAAACATAACCTTCCTTTGGCCTAATTCAATTGCTTTACAGGTTCAATACCTTCATATGTGTCCCAACTTTAAGCATTATCCACCAAAAATTGAAAATATGTCCATTGCTCATTTGAATTTTTAACCATGAACTCCCCATTGCACATCATCTCAACAAATTAGCGTGCCTTAGACTTAGTCCATCATAGAAATGGCCAATTGTGTGATGTTGTTCAAATCCATGATGTGGATATGCAAGGAAAAGTTTATTAAAACGCTCCCAACACCTATAGTAGTACTCTCTTTTTTTTTTTTGTTGGAAATTCATTAGAAGCCTTCTAAGGGTGTTGGTTTTATGATTGGGAAGAATTTTTTCAAAAATTTGCGAACCATGTCGGCCCATAAAGCAATTGAATTGGGCTATAAGGAGTGAAGCCATGCTTTTGCCATATCTTTGAAGGAAAATGGGAATAATTGAAACTTTATGAGGTCCTCCCTCACATTATTAAAAGTGAAGTGTTACACATACTTCTTAAAATTCCTTTATGTGCAAGTATGCACTTTCCGTTTCAAGTCCATGAAATTTAGGAAGAAGTTGGATGACCCCAGGCTTAATATCAAATTGACCGCACCAGCGGGTATGGCCATACACGAAGGCGTAGCCTAACATGTTGGTTGGAAGTAATCACATAAACTCCTAAGTGGTTGGTTCACCTCATTATTATTGGGATTGGGCCCATTTCCATTTCCATTCCTAGATCCATCTCCATTGTCATTGGGATTTATCAATCAGTCATTTTTGTCATGACCACTATATGTATCCACCATTGTTTCTAAACCACTGGGTGGACTAAGAGATCTGGATTGATCATCAATTTCACTTAACCTCTTGAATTTGCGTTTTTTATGCATACAAGGATTGAATCATGAGGGCAGGTTTCCATTTTTTTTTTTTTTTTTGAATTTTTTTAAGCTAAAGTCCAAAGAAAACAAATTTCCAAATCTAAAACTAATGGAAAAGACAAGGTTTCAATCAAAGTTCTGAAACTTTTAGACCTAAGCACTTATCTTAGCTAAAAACCCAAATTGGAATGGGTTTTTTTAACTCGTCTTTTTAAGGAAAGTTTCAGAATTTTTTTGGAAATTTCTAAGACCTAAAAATCCATCAAATAATAGCAAAGAAACTAAATTAAACAATTCCTAATAAGTAGAAAACCAATGAAAAAGAAACAACCTAAACTAACTCACAACTAGGCAAGTTAACAAGGCAATTTCCACAAATAGATAGGATTTTTGCAAAAATCAAAAAAATTAATTTTTTAGATCTGAATTCATCCAAATTTTAGCAAAAATCAGAGATGATATTTTTCCTTTTTAATTGCTTAGGGCTGGTCTAAACATTCCATGCATACACCACCTAAATCTAGAATGATACCAACAATATTATTCCACACCCACAAAGCGATAAAAAAAGGAAAGTTGGAAAAATACCTCTTGCAATGGCTCTCCCCGACAATGGTGCCAAAAACTTGATTGATGACCTTAAGTGCAAGGTCTCAATTACAGTTTTACCCAATGAGTCGGGATTATTTTCACAATAAGCTAATTTTCACAAAAAACCTGTCCTAATTAAGGAACTACTGCTAGCCTTTAAAAAAATCTCTACAAATATACAACTAATAAATCTGAAAATTGAATTTAAATTACAATTCCAAATATGAAAATTAAATAACAAATTAGAAATTAAACCTAATTTAAAAATCCTATACTAAAAAGCAACCTAAATTATTAAACTTCAAAATAATAAATTAGATGAAACCACCAATGTAGAAGGATAAATAAACCATGCACTAAATTAAAATTCAGCAGTAAATCATTTAGAGATAATGGGAAAAAACAAAAAAAAAAAGAATTCTTTTTTTTATTATGGAAAATTTAAACATCATATTGGCAGGATTAATAAAAGTCCACAAAAATACCGTACCAAGTACATACTGTCACCACACACAACCACATGATGCCAATCAAGGTGGTACACCTTGACCTCACTAATTATATATTTTAAATTAACATGAACCAATGCAACTAATAATACCTAAAAATAATTAAAACTAGGAAAAGAAATCTCTCCTTACCCTAGATCAAGACATCAAGAAAAAGGAGAGACTTCGCGCGCAATCCGGGCTTTAGTCTTAATGCTTCACACCAAGGAGTAGATGAAAGAAAGAAGATGGAATGGAGAGGATGGTATGAATGGTGGGATGGAATGGGCTGATGATGGACTTATGGCTGGGGTGTGAAGTAATGGGCGTGGAGATATATCTTGCCTGGGACGTGAGAAGTGAGGTGTAGTGGATGGCTGGGGCGTTGAAATTGATTGGATGGAGAAATATATAAATAGGAAAGAGAAAAATTGGCGTGGATGGTGATGAGAGTCTGGGCGTCTCCTATGTATGGTGGAGATGTGTAAATATATAGACTTGAGGAAAGAAAATAAAGGTGGTTCTGAGGAGTATGGAAAGTGGGTTTGAATGATGAGTTCTGAGACGTGGGAGAGTGCCGATATGGGATGTTGGAGAGAATCTTGGACGTGCAGTAGATGGGCTGATGAGAGATGATATATATGGGCTTTAGTGGTGTGAATGGAAAATATAAAGTGTGGATGGTGGGACATGTGATTGGTCATGGAAGAGGGTGGACATCCCATTACATCATCTTGTAAGAGTTCTTATCTAAGAAGAACTCTCTCTTTTTACCATCTTGCTGTCAAATCTCTAGGAAGAGATATGATAATCCTTGCTCATCTTGGAACTCTCTCTTTACAACCATGCAAATCTTCATAGACTTGGCCGTCACTTGAGATGTGATTTTTTATCTTCAATGTATGCTCTTGATTTGGCCTTCAATTGACTTGAGTTTGATAATGGTGGGACCACTATTTGATCATGGCTTGCATGTGTGAACACACATGTGATGTGTGGAGCCCATTTTTTTCACTTTTCCTACAAAGAAAAATGACATTTTATTAAAAATAATAATTTTGACCAAAAGTCACACATGTACTAATACAGGCCCAATTCACATAAAATGACATCGTAAATTCACATCATTTATCATGATTTATCTTTAAATAACTAATGATAATGGGAAATGTTATCATTTCTTGTAAAATCATGAATTTGAAAAACTTCTAAAAATGAAAATCTAAAAATGGATGGTTTTCTGATTTTATGGAAAATTGATGATTTTCATTGACTATTGCAGGAAAACACTAGAATGAATTCTAAAAATTATAAAAGCTTGATTTCCAACTAAAAGAAGAGATTTTTAATGCATAAGTCCTTAAAATCACCTAACGTATACATAAAATAATACATTTTTAAGGACTTAATAAAAACCTAGCTTTGGATATATTGCGCGTTAGCATAGATATCTATGCTCATGTGTAATATACCCAAATTAGAATCATAATTTTTTTTTGTTTAGACACTGTTGATGACTAGCGATATCTAAGCCCAACGTAGAAAAAGTACAGTTTTTCTTTTCCATTTTTTTCTTGTTTCAGTTCTTTCTTCTAGTTCCCTTTGCTTTCCATTTCATTAGCTGTTCTACTTCATTTTCCTTTCGATTTTCTATTCTTCTTCCAACCTTTCATTAAACCACTCTCATCCTTTTTCTCCTCCTAGCTTTTCTTTTTCTTCCTTATTCTTTTTTTTTTCTCTTTTATTCTTGTTTCCTCCTCTTCCTTGTCCTCTCTTTTTCTTTTGTTTCAATTTTATCTTTTTCTTCTCTTTTTCGTCTTCTTTGTTTTCCCCTCCTCGACCTAGACACAACCCAAACAAAACATAAGAAACAGGAAGAGAAAGAAGGAATGGAGAAAGAGTTCGCTTGAGCATAGAATATCGCTGCTCTTAAATAATATTGAAAAAAAAACCAAAAAGGGCTAAGGAGACTACTACAGGCCATAAAAATCTCCAGTGTCCTTTTTGTTCTACAAAGACTATATTAGGATTTTTCAGAGAAAAACTCTTATTTTTTTTAAATAAAACCTAAACCTCATAAAATAAATTTCCTTTTTGCAAGTTTTTTGTCAGATTTCATTAAAGCAAAGAGTAGCTCAACGGGGAATAGATAGATCACATATAAAACATGTGAAAATTATTTATAAAGATTAATTTGTTTTTCACATGATTGCCATGACAGCTTTCATCCTTCACATATGGCCTCTTCAATGGAAAGGCCTTTTTTAATAGAACCATAGAAACTCATTTGTAATTAAAAAGTAGTTACAAATTTCTTAATACCATAAAAAATTAAAGCAATTAAAGTAGCTTTCAAAATTCTCTAAATTGTATATTAAAAAGCTTTTGCAAGGTTAGCATTATAAAGGTTTCATTTGGGGCCCATTAAATTTAATTTCCATATTTTCTAATAATGTATTTCTAGGAGTAGCTAAAATTTAAAAAAAAGAATTAAATAAATGTGAAAGTCCATAACAGTTATCAAATAATCTTCCATTTGATTAAAAAAAAATAGTTAAGTAGACAAAAAAAAAGACATATAACCAATGACGGAACTAAGGTTATCATTTGAGGGAGGTGGACCCAAGCACATGAAGTTGGGTTCTGGGGGCAAACCTAAGATTTTTATGTTGGTCTTGGGAGCGAAGTCAACAGACCCATTAGGGGCAGACTCATATGTAGGCCTAGGGGGGCCATGGCCCCCCAAAGATTTCACAAAGGCCCTTAATGTTTTTAATATTTTTTAACTTCTTTTACATGCCCCCCTCCACAAAAGATTTCACAAAACCCTTTAAAGGTTTTAATAATTTTTAATATGTGTACAAATGGAGCCCCCGAAATGTTTAGAAAACTCCCTATATATTTTGAGAATTATATTTATCTTTTATATGTAGCCCTTCCAAAACATTTTTCTAGATAGTGACTCGCCAAAGAAAAATTCCTTGGTCCGCCTTAGGAACCCATGATTTCACGTGGGTTTTGGTAGTAGACCTAGTATTTTCATCTGTATTTTCGACATGTTACTACGTCCAGCACGGGCAACAAAGGCCAAATCTATGTATGTTAAGCCAATAATCATTACCAGATAAATCAAATCCGATAAAAAGTTAAGCCTGTCAACATCTTCACCTTCTATACTTCACCCCACTTCTCAAAAAACCTTTGTTGGAAACAATTTCATCATAAACTCCTAAGAATTCAATTCCTTGTAAAGGAGTACTAGCCCTTACATTAACTGATTAGTTCTTAGTAAAATTTTAAATGGTTTTAAAACTGATTAGTTCTTAGTTAAATTTTAAATGGTTTTAGGATTTTACAAATATTAACTCTTGAAATTCTTGCAATCAAACAGATTCTCAATGATGAAATGTTTGCCATCTTTGTCCTTATGGCACTCTGCACAACCTTTATAACCACGCCTGCAGTCATGGCCATCTACAAGCCTAATCGAGGGGGCAACTCCCCTTACAAGCTCCGCAAGATTGAGACCTCCTCCCCCGCCGATGATCACAAGCAGCTCCGCATCCTGGCCTGTCTCCACGGTCCCAGCAATGTCCCCTCCATCATCAACCTGGTCGAGACGATCCGTGGGGGCTGGAACAAGTACTCCCTCAAGCTCTACATCCTCCGCCTCGTCGACCTCACTGAGCGCCCCTCCTCCATTGTTATGGTCCTTCTTTCCCGCCGGAATGGCATCCCCTTCTGGAACCGCCTTGGTTACGGCGCCCATGACCGTGTAACCGCGGCCTTTAAGGCCTACGGGCAGCTGGGGCGGGTCCGGGCCCGGAACATGACCGCGATATCGGCCCTCTCGACCATGCACGAGGACGTGTGCAATGTTGCCCAGGAGAAGAGGGTGGCCATGATAATATTACCCTTCCACAAGCATGGTGCGCCAGGTGACGTGGCAATGGACCATGTGGGGCCCGGTTGGAGGGAGGTCAATCTGAGGGTACTGAATAAGGCCGCGTGTTCGGTTGGGATAGTTGTGGATCGGGGTTTCAGTGCAGGCCGCCAGATGCGCCAGGCTGATGTGGCCCACTGGGTTTGCGTGGTGTTCTTTGGTGGGCCAGATGATCGTGAGGCCCTGGAGCTGGCGGGGAGGATGACAGAGCATCCTGGTGTGAAGGTCGACGCCGTTAGGTTTGTTGAAGGGATAGGAGGATGGATGAGTAATGGCGTTACTCTGAGGCCGTCACTAGAGAGAGAAAAGGTCAGTTTTCTTTTCCATCTGTTAGTTGTCTATAATTCTATGGATTCATTCTCCTAATCTCTAATGAGGAGTGAAGGATATAAGGTAATAAGATAGATGAGACTTCAAACGTGATTGAGGAGTGAAGGATATAAGATAGTAAGATAGATGAGACCTCGAGTTTCCAAGGATTTGAATTGCATATTCACCTTGGATTTTTCATTTTTTTAAACCAGTCATAACATGAATTCCTACATATCTATGCAAACATTCAGGCCCTTAGTGTTAGTTCTTACACAGATTCCACTCGAATGAGAGTTGGGCTGACACACAACTGATCACTTGAGCAAAGCCAAGGATATGGATCCAAAACCAACCACAGCCCCAAGTACATATGAGACAGTAACTTAAGTTTAGCCGCAAGGGCTCATTTGTCTTCTTTGTTTTGAATTTCAAGGAAATTGTGGTATAGTGGTATCTAATAAAGGAGCACTATAAAAAGAAAGGATTTTTTGTAGAGAAGATTCTGATACAAGAATATTGAAAAGGAGAGTGGCGAAGCCTGGTGAATCCTGGGGCTCTGATTTTTGCTATGGTATAAAAAGGAGGCTGTTCGAACCTATGCATGGAAATCCACCGATAGCTCAGTGGTTAGGCCCAATTTTAGGCTCTAGGGTCTCTAAAAGTCTAAACGAACCCATTGCATCCAAACCAAACAGTACGCATTCATCTCACAAGTATTTCATTATTGGCCAAACCCACAAACCATCTCTATTCAAACCCAACATCTGCATCCTTAAACAGTTAAGACCACACGTATTGGTTTTGGGCCGCTTTAGCAGGTAGGCAGGGGCACATTCCAGCATGCATTGCACCATATGCTTATTTTTTTCAAAATTGCAGGAGCTAGACGAAATAGCAGTGGCCAAGTTCCATCGGAAGACAGAGGGGATGGCCGGGTATGTGGAGAAGTCGGCCAACAACATCATTGAAAGCGTGCTGGAGATTGGCCGGAGCCACCAGTACGAGCTGGTGGTGGTCGGAAGAGGCCGGTTCCCATCAACAATGGTGGGAGAGTTAGCAGACCGAGTTGCCGAGCACGCTGAGTTGGGAACGATTGGGGATATCCTGGCATCATCAGGCCATGGGGTAGTCTCTTCAGTCCTAGTTATTCAACAACACCACGATGAATTCCATGCAAACGAGACGCCCGTTACGGACGTCGTGGACCCACCACCTGCATGAACATTTACCAATGTATGAAGAGGAGCCATGAAGAGAACTCCAATCTGTAAAAGAAACCCACATACATAGTATTTTGAAGGTTGTGCCTACCCATGAAAAATACAAAGTAATCAAAATAAATGGCTAAATAGATGGGGTGTTTTGAAGGCCGAGTGATATGTGGAAGGTAACATTGTCCAAATTTGAGGATGGACCAAACTTTCTTGTGCAACCAAAGATTTTGCAAATAATTTCTCCTATCTTTCCCTCATTAATCCTCTTCTACTAACTAGCCAAGGCTGAATACATAGATAAATGAAATTTTAAATTGGCTCCTAAAATTAAGGATAAATTATATATCACTAATGATATATTATCACTAACTAAGAAAGAAATTATGCATACAACTCTCACTTGATCTTACCACTCAATGGATAAGATTGGCATGACTACTACTGCCTTATCTTGCAAAACATCCTACTCTGAATTGAATCGGCCCAACATAATAGCAGGCTCATTGGCGCATCTCAAAACTCAGCCCTTATAGTGCAGTTGGGCTGAATTCCTATCAGTTGTGCCCACTTTTGAAGAATGCAAACTAATGAAAATAAATAGCCCCATCATTTATAAGCCTGAGTTTCACTTTAATAGAAGTTAGGCCCAACATAAGATTGATCATTGCAAAAATAAATGAAGATTTAATGGTGGACCCACCTCCTACTAGATTTAAATTTGTAGTTATGAATAAGTTTAAATGTCATGTCCAACAACTTCTGTAGTGTTTGGTTCGCTGGAATGATTTTTGACAGGAATGGAATAGAGGCTAGAATGAGTCTGGAATAGAATAAGGCCGGAATAGTAACTCCCATTCCAACGTTTGGTTAGACAGAGGAATCAATTCAGTAATAGGTTTTTCATTCTGATTCCTCTGTTTGGTGTGCTGGAATGATGGTAGGAACGGAATAAAATTTATATAAACTGACCAATATACCCCCACAACAACCTATGCAATCCATCTGGCTATCACAGACTGGGATCGGACAAAGGAAAGAAAAAGCGGACAGAGAAGAGGGCTTTCGTTTCACTTGACTTGAGTTAGCCCCTGGGATTGATCAAACAGTAGTGGAATCAGGTTGCCTCATCGATCGAGTGCGCCCCCCCTCCCTCTGTCCCTCTCGCCCAACCCCCTCTCATTCTCCCTCTCTCTCTCTATACCCACTATCCCAGGCCCTCAATCTCCCTTTGTGCCTTTGTCCCTCGCCAAGCCTCCTCTTACTCTCTCCCTCTCACTACCCCCAGTTCTCCCCCCCCCCCCCCCCCCTCACTCTGTCCCCATTATCCCAGCACCCTCCCTCCCTCTGTCCCTCTTGCCCGACCCCCTCTCACTCTCCCTCTCTGTCTCTTTATCCCCACTGTCTCAGGTCTTCTCCTTCTCCCTCTGTCCCTCTCGCCCAGCCGTCTCTCAATCGCCCCCTGTCCCAGCCCCAAAAGCTAGGGTTCGATCAATAGCAGTGAAGAAGGGAGAAAGAAAAGAGAGATCGTGCGTTTATAGCAGTGAAGAAGGGAAAAAGAGAAGAGAACGACAGAGAGTAAAGGGAGATCAGTACCTAATCGTCTTGACGGCGCTTGCTCGGCGATGGATCAGACGAGAGAGACGGTAGAGACGAGCAAAGAAGGGAAGAACAGAGAGACGGACGAGTGATTTGGTATTGCAAGGGTTAGGGCATTTTTGACACAAGTGATTGATAAAAGGGAATGGAATGGCCATTCCTCTACACCCCCCACCCCCCCCCCCCCCCCCCCCCCACCCCAATGGAATGGTGATTCTCTCATACAAAAGAATGGTGATTCCTGAAGTAATGATCATTCTCCCACTTTTTCATAAACCAAACGTGGGAATGGTCACTCCAACGGAATGGCCATTCCATTTCGACCTTCATTCCAGCGAACCAAACACTACCTTAGTAGTTAGGACTGTGTTAATATTTTGAAATAGTAATGAATATGCTACCTTTTTTAATGTTTGCATAGGAGCAAAAATTTCCCATTTTTGAATGGGGCATTTTTAGAATTCCTCATGTATATATGGCATTTGTTTAGCAAGAGGGATAGAATGAGTGAAGTGTCACATTTTGCATAAAGTTGAACCGGAGTGGGTTGAAATAAAATGAATAGTGCTTACTTTGCATGTATTTGGATGATTGGTGTGGAGTAGTAGTAATAATAATTAAGTGAATTTACCATATTGGCCCAAGGCTTTAAATGAAGAAGATGGAGTGAAAGGCACTTTATTACATACTGTTAGAATGAATTAGAATACAAGAGGAATCCACATCATCAGATATGTTTGCTCATCTTGTCTATTGAAGTCCATCCAAACACATTAAGAAGAAGAATTTTCTACTATTAGAGTCAATTTTGCTCCTCTTTTAGCGACAATAGAATTATTGCCGCTAAAACTTTTAGTGGCAACCAATCAGGTCTCCCAGTGTCACTGTAGGAGTTTACATCAGAGGATCCGGACGATAAGAGGCAGGTTTCGTATTGTGTAGGAGAGAGAACTCTTTGTCATAGGTTTTGTTCCAGTGTTTCTCTTTTGTTTTCATTTTTTCTTTTCTTTTTTTCAAGGCAGTGCAGAGCTTATCAAGGCGAACATGAAAATCTAAAACACCTCTTGTGGGGCCCACTATCAATGTTTCATGCTACATTGGATTTGAAGTTCGGTGGGCGTGAGAAGATGGGCATCTGTCCATCTGTCCATTTTGACGCATTTATTTATGAGGATAAGATTATCTACAACAAATGCCATGCATGTAATGCTCTTGTGGGGCCCACTTATACACCATGCTAAATGTGATTTGAAGATCTGTTGGAGTGGATGCATTCATTCTTCGACTCTAAGTGAGCCCCACAGTAGTGTAGAAAAATTTTTAAGCAGATCACTTTCTCTTTTACAAGGACAGTATCTCCGTGGGTCAACCGGTGGACGACTTCTATTTCGAACACAGACAAAGAGAAAAGAAGAATTAAGTTCACCAACTTTTTTTTTTAATGGCCCAGGTGTCCTTGCCGGATTAACCTTTAGACCTGTGATCTCCGACCCATGGGTTATCCCATTCTGACAAGCAAAGATGATTTCATTGAAATATATATATGGCCGCACACATAATACCCAAATAATATAGGTGGCGGAAGTCGAACTTGAGAACCTGAAAAGCAAACCAAAGGCTTACCACATATTCCATAATCCAATCAATCAAATGGCTACCATAATGATTTGAGTAGTAATTTAAAAGAGCAATAACTAGATATGCAATCGCTGGTCTGTTTTGGGTTGAGGCTGGTTTAGCCGTTCAACCGGAAAAGTATGTGAACCAAAACAAGAATACTATCCAAATTATTAGGCCGATGGATGGCTGAATTCAAATTTGCTTCGCAAATGGTTAAGGTGATTTTTATTGGAAGGATGACCTACAAATTCACTTTCAAAGATGGGATCCAACACCTCTTCTTTTTTTTTTTTTTTCTACTATTCCCGTTTCATTGTTGTCTTTGGTCAAGATTTGAACGAAAAGCCGAAACTGAACTGTTTTTTATGGGCGAGCGACCACTTAAAAAGGAGAGGGAAGTCCTATAAAACTTTAAATTAATTTCAAATATGAGTTTTATTTAAATCATGTAGTCATTAACAGTAGCCTGTATTTAATTCACTAAGAAAGAAAGCAAAAAACAAGAAACTCTAAATTCCCTGTTAAACTGGCTTAAGATGTGGTCAAGGATATTATTACTCGCATAAAAATGGATATGTCCATCAGAATCAATCATAAATAAATCTAGACACCACAAATCATCTAACCGTGATAGCCAATAGCCCCCTTTCAGCGACCAGTTCTGGTGGCTCCAATTTTTGGCGCTCTTGTGAGGGAAGGTGGCATCGGCTGAGGCAACACATTCTCAGTTGAAGAAATATGCCTGACTAGGTTTGAGCCCTTGTCAGACAAATAAGAACCAACACCCCTTACCACTAGGGTAAGAGACTGCTCTTGACATACATAATGATGACCACTTAACATGGCCCATTTCATTGCAGCAGTCTCAAATTCAAACTGAGGGTCGCATCCCAGTGAATGTGGCTATAACAACAAGAACAACTTCTTGCAAAGCAAATAATCAGAGTTTTCTAAGTGAGAGAACGGACTATGATGAAAAATAAAGAACCCAACCAGACATGATAACCCCAATAATTTAGCCAAAAAGGCCTGGGTGCAAGCCAAAAAATGCCTCTAATTCACATTAGAGAAGATGTCTGTAATTTATCCATAACCAAACAACTTGGGAAAAAGAAACATGTTTTAACACTATGATAACAGGTATATTTCGCTCAAAAAAGAGACACATCAAACACACACAAGAAAGAAAAAAGAAAGAAAAAACAAACAAGGAAAAAAAGCCTCAGCACCTCTCTAAACCCCTAATGCATGCGTCATATGCACCATTACATTCGTGTGTTAATCCATTGTTCTTTTCCCCGTAATAATGTATAAAAAGCATTTTGTTGCACAGACAAACAAGACACAACCTGTTCAATTCCAAATGCACAAGGCCTACAGAGAGCTGAGAAAACAACAAAAGAATGAAGGAAAACATCTTTCCATTGGTGTACTAAATATGTAAGCCCTAAGTAGCGGGACCAATTGTTTCTTTTGCTTCTTTGGCGCTCTTCTCAGCCATCTCAATGACAGGAGATGGTGGTTCAATGACAGGAGATGGTGGTTCGCTTCTGACTTCAGAGTCGCCAGCAGCAATGTTAACATCACCTTCGGCCGAAGTTGGTGAGATAGCTTTTTCAGAAATGGAACCTGAGCCCTGCCCTTCAAGTTGCCGTGATCGGTTGAGTGCATGACAGTGTGGGCAATAGTAAGTTACATATGGAAAATCCTCCTTCCTTGCCAGGCCTGCACATAATGATGTCAATGGAATTGCTACGAAAAATACCTATTCCACCATGGATGTGTTCAAGACAGGATATATTCCAGAAAGGAGTAAAAGTGATTACAACATTTCAATCATATTTAACTATGCTTACCATTGTGCATATGGCAGTTGCCACATATAAGGGCATAACACTGTGTCGGATCCTCACCCACAAGCATAGCGGCAAGACGAGCGAAAAATCCCCCATCACTACTGCCGGAACTATGATGGTGTTCAACGATTCTCTGATGCTGGGCATGAGCCATCGGGTTCTCAGCCCCATAATCATGGGGCATTTCCTGGACAAATTGCTGTGAGGAAGGGCTACTCCCTGCACTGCTAGTTCCAGTTAGATGCTGTTTCCGACTTCGGAGGCCGCTAGATTGCACCAACTCTATATCATTGCTCTTCCCATGTGGCACATTAAGTTTAGATTCATCTCCCAAGTATACCTTCAGGCCTGAATCTGCACCCAATTTTGATGCCAGAACACTAGCTGCAGCTGCCTTCGCTGCAGGGTCAGGATCATATCTCTGGAACAAACATGCTGCAGTAAGTACAGTGTAGAGAGGAAAACAAAAAGAGGGGACCAAAAAGGAAGTACTTGCAATGACACAGTGCGAGTACATGAAGACCATAATAAACTCAATACAAGATAAGTGTAGAGCATCCAATTGTAACAAATCCAGCCTGGGTATTACTGACAAAGGGATTCATGTGTGCAAACATCATCCGCAGAACATTAATAGCATCAGTTTATTACCTGGATAAGTTGTTGTGTTGTATAGTAGTTTGTTCTCTCTTTCAGCTCATCAATTTTTGCTTGCCTTTCAGCACGCAACCTTTCAAGTGTTTTCTGGTCCTTGCGATCCCCTACCATTAAAGAAGATATAACATAAGATTTCATATTTTGCATAACACATTTCTATCGAACTGAAGTACATAATGAACAATATATTTGAATAAAAGACTCAAATTATTGGCAAATGCTTATCAGGCATTGGCCCATGGCAATAGAGACTAGATTCTATAAGCGTATCAGATGCATGAGCTTGTATAGGGATAATATCAGCTGATATGAAAATTAAAGGGAAAAGCCTGTCTTGATCCTTTTGCGGCACTGATTCTCAACGAGTGCAGGGAACTCTTCTTCTGTTCTCTCAGAAAGAAAAGGGGGAAAACTTGACAAGGTAACCAAAAACTCCAAAATAAAACAGATACTTTGGATGTTTCCAAATAGAAATCAATTGTAACGACAAGTTTGGAGATTACATTTGCTCCTACTTAAATAATTTGAGACTTATGGTATGTTCTAGGTTTTTTTTTAACATTTCTTATCTTTTTTATCTTTGGATGTGACTCTGGTTAACCACCTCCTTTGGGGCACTGTTGCAAAATATCATTACTGGGAAATTATTGTCCTGGAAAATGTTGAGAATTTACCAAAATTGGAGGTTTTATCAGGGAAAATGTCACATAAACGATTAAAAATAGTAGATAGATATAGTTAAATGCTACTTGGAATATAGGAACCTTGACAGGCAAGAGCATGGAGTTGGTTGAGGTAATGAAAAGAAGAATAATTAGTGAGACTTGTATACAGGAGACAAGGTAGAAAGGGAATAAAACTAAGGAGCTCACGGATGGGTATAAACTTTTCTATGCAAGAAAGAGTAATACAAGAAATGGAACAGGTATAGTTGTAGATAAAGATTTGAAAGAGAAAATTATGGGAGTAAAGAGCTTTGGTGATAGAATTATTGATGCAGGACAGACCCATGGTCCCCTGTGGGTCGACCCGTCTTTGGGCCTAGCCCACCTATCCTAGTTTATTTAGGGTTTTATTTGCTTTAAGTTATTTTAATAAGATGTTTAAATGATGTTTTAATCTCAACCATCAATGTGATTGGATGGTCTAGATTAGTCTTAGGGTTAGTCTTTTATCTATTTAAGCATTGTAAAGCCATTTTGGCTCGATAGTTATGAATGATTAATGAAAAGTTTTGGGATTTTCCCCAAGTTTCTTCGAGTTCTCCTCGAAATCTCTAACGCCTCCTGCGAGTGGAGTTTGGTGAGAGCCCAATTTCTAATGCCTCCTGTGATTGGAGTTTGGTGAGAGCCCAATTTCCCTGTATTTCCATTTTCTACCTTGCCCGCCCTACGTCTCTATTCCGTTCCGCATTATTTGGTATCAAAGCCGAAGATCGATCCATCCCCGAATTCGAATCTTGAAAGTCATCATTGTTGCCGATTCATCCATCGCCACTATCGTCAATCCCAGATCTGAAGCCTCAACCCCAAAATCCCCAGATCTAATCCCCACTCCATCTTCCCGAAGCTGAGATCCGAAAACCCAAATCTGGTTCCCCAGCCGAAAAAAATCCCTTTCTCCACCACACCCAGAACCATTTTCTTCACCAATCTGCAGTTCCCCCCCCTTCCGTCCAACACCAAGAGCCACTGAAACCCTTTCGAAGTTTTTCCTAGATCCAAGCATCGAGCGCCAAAACCCGTCTCCCACTGCGTCTTGAAATCCCCCATCATGGAAAAACCCCGTGACAACCCTGGGGCCTAGATCTACCAGATCTGAAGCCCCAAAGCGCCATTGATCATCGAAACCCCAGATCTAGCACACATTCCATACCCACCCCGAATCTGAGATCCAAAACACCAATCCCCTTCCCGATTGAAACCCTCATACCATATCCCCTTGGGAAAAAACCCTTCCAACTTCTCCAAATCGCCGAACCTCAGGCCCCTTCTGACGCTACCACCATCATCCTGTGCCATACAATCCTCCATTCCCACTATCACACCACCACTGAATCACCCGAGGGAAGGACAGAAGTATTAAAAAAAAAAAAATAGAGGAGCATCAAGAAAGAAAGAGGAAGAAGGAAGAGATCAGAGGACGGGCGTACTGGCACCGTCTGCAGCTTTCTTCGTCAGCCAGCGTCCTCGCCTTGCAGGCGATCTCCGGCTACATCAGCATCGCCACTCACCGTGTGCTTCGTCGTCCACCACCAGCAGCAACAATCATAACATCACGGTCTGCCGCACTACCACTACAGCACCACGCCGATTGCCTGTCATCGTGGATCATCGTCGTTGCCAACTTCATCGCACCAGCAGTGAGCACCAGCTCCGCTTCCACCATCCCCTCGTCGCAGCCATCACCGCCACAGCCGGTCCTCGCTTGCCCTGCTGTCACCAGCTTGGCATCAATCCGTTTCATCTTGTCGACACAGAAGTTCAGAAGAGAATGGGGATTTCTACGCCTTTCATCTAATTTGGGCACGAAGAACAAGAAAGGCCGCCGAATTGGGTTGGGTAAGCCCGACCCGAGCCTAACTTTTGACACTTTCGGTACTAGTTCAAGTGCAGCCCGATCCAATACAACGAAGCCCAACAGCAGATCGCCGAAACCTTTGGAAATGTCTGCGTAATGTCAGCCTCTAGTCAAATAGGGATTTGACCAAAATCGACGACAGCAACTTGTTTTCGCGATATCGAGGCCATCCTGACTTTGATTTCAGATTTGTTTGATCCTGTGCACTTGTTTTGAAGAGATCTATACAACAGGTCAGGTTAATTTAATTTTTAAACGAACAAAAAAAAAAGTGCATTATTTTAGAAAGTCTTCATATGGAATCACAAGAAGAGCTTATGTTCATAATTCACCGTGCTGTGCTTAGAGCGACATATTCACTTACGTATGGACAATGGTATGCTGATAATAAAGCCTACTTTGATCAATTTCTAAATTTGAGACAAGGTAAGAAGCTATCAGTTCTTGAATACGGTGATGAATTTTCAAGGCTACAGGCATTGTGTGAACTAGATGAGAGTGATGAACATTATGTTACAATCTTTGTTGAAGGTTTGAGACCAAGCATACGGAAAAATATGCAAAAGAAGTGTAACGATATGTATGAAGCATTTTGGGAAGCGATTCGTGTTGAACGTTTGATAAAACGCTATCGCCTCCGGAAAGCTAAGTTACAAGAGGAAAAATCCAAGGTTGTGGAGCCACCTGTGGAGAATCTTCATACTGATATTGAGAAACAAAAGCAAGAAAGAAATGATTCCATGATCAATTCAGACAATGTTGATCACGCACTGCAGGAGGAACAAGAAGAATTCCACAGTGAAGAAAACAACAAAGAGTCTCATCATCTCGTGGATCTGATCATAAGTCCACTTCCTGAAGAGCAAAATACATCATCATTCGAAGAGGTTGTTGTTTTGAAGGTTGCAAATGATGATCAACAAATGACAGCAATAAATAAATTTGAAGACTTGAATACGGATAGCAATCAACCTGAAGCTCCAATGGATATGACTGTACAATCATATTCAGAAAAGCCTGTCTCCACTGAAGAAAAACCCAGTGTTGAAAAACTTGTGCAACTCATTGATATCCCTCGTGTTGATTTCATCTTTGGGGATAGACTGTTGACAATAGAAAACTATGATCTCCTGTTTCAACGCCAACAATTGCTACATCTAATGGTTAAATCAGACATCAATGTTGAAGTCAAACATCAGCAGAAACCAGCCCTCCAGTCCCTTTCTATCTGGATGAAAAGATTGATTGCAGCTTCCAAAGCATACCAAGAGGTTGAAGATCCAGAAGCACATCGAAGATTTGTCCGCTTGATATTTGACCCTGGAGGACTTCTATTAAAACTCGAGGTCGAGTTTTTTCTCCAGGCAGAGGAGAATTGATGCAGGACAGACCCATGGTCCCCTGTGGGTCGACCCGTCTTTGGGCCTAGCCCACCTATCCTAGTTTATTTAGGGTTTTATTTGCTTTAAGTTATTTTAATAAGATGTTTAAATGATGTTTTAATCTCAACCATCAATGTGATTGGATGGTCTAGATTAGTCTTAGGGTTAGTCTTTTATCTATTTAAGCATTGTAAAGCCATTTTGGCTCGATAGTTATGAATGATTAATGAAAAGTTTTGGGATTTTCCCCAAGTTTCTTCGAGTTCTCCTCGAAATCTCTAACGCCTCCTGCGAGTGGAGTTTGGTGAGAGCCCAATTTCTAATGCCTCCTGTGATTGGAGTTTGGTGAGAGCCCAATTTCCCTGTATTTCCATTTTCTACCTTGCCCGCCCTACGTCTCTATTCCGTTCCGCATTAATTATAGCAATTAAACTATTGCTAGAGGAAGACATAATCTATATCATCAATGCATATGCTCCCCAAGTTGGACTAGAGAAAAGTGTAAAACGACAATTTTGGGAGAAAATGGATGATTTAATGCGAGAAATCCCAAATAGTGATAAGATTTTCCTTAGAGGGATTTAAATGGGCATATAAGAAGAGATAATAGAGGATCCAAGAGAATACATAGACGGCAAGGATTTGGAGAAAAGAATGAATTCAGAAACATATATTGGACTTTGCAATGGCATTTAATCTTGTAGTAGCAAATACTTACTTTAAAAAGAGAGATAAGCATTTAATTATCTATAAAAGTAGGAGTAATGAGAGTAAGATAGAATTTTTCTAGTTACAAAACAAGACTGATTGGCCTGTAAAGATTGCAAGATTATCCCAGGAAAGAGTTTAACCACATAACATAGGCTCAGAGTTTTAGATATTTGCATTAGAAGTAGAAAGAGAGCGGTAATAAACAAAATAGACCCTAAAACAAAGTGGAGAGATTTGAAAGGGGAAAAAGCAAATATATTTAAGAATAAAATGATTGAAAAGGGAGAATGAAATCTTAAAGGAAAAACTACAGTAATGTGGAATCAAATAGCTAATTGCATTAGGAAGATTGCAAAGGAGGTACTTGGAGAATCAAAAGGAAAGATACATTAATAAAGAAACATGGAGGCAGAGTGTGGAGGTTTAGGAAGTTATTCGAGAGAAAAGACATTGTTACAAAATTTGGCAGAAGACTAAAAGTATGGGAATTTTTTAACTGTATAAGAAAGCAAAGAAAAAAGCTAAGAAAGTAGTAAGTAGTGCAAAGTTCAAAGCATACAATGATCTCTATAATAGGTTAAGAACAAAAGAAAGAGAGTGATTTTTAAGCTCGCAAAAATAAGAGAAAAGAAAACTAGGGACTTAGATCATGTCAAATGTATCAAGGACAATGAGAAAAATGTTATGATAAAGGACAACAATATTAAAGAAAGGTGGAAGGAATCTTTTAACAAACTTTTAAATAAAGAACATATGGAGGATACAAGAGCTAAGGAAGATACTTCATTACTAGAGCATACTTTTCTCCGTAGAATTAGATGAGTGGAAGTGAATGAAGCATTGAAGTGAATGAAGCCAGGAAAGGCTACAGGCCCAGATGATATTCTGAGGGAGATATGGAAATGCTTAGGAGAGGTTGGGGTGAGTTGGTTATGTAGACTATTCAATAAGATACTTATGACAAAAAAAATGCCGGATAAATGAAGAAGAATCATTGTAGTACCTATATATAAGAATAAAGGAGATATACAATATTACACCAAATATCGAGAGATTAAACTTATGAGTCATACTATGAAGTTATGAGAGAGAATAATAGGGCAAAGACTGAGACGGAAGACCAAGATTGCTATAAATCAATTTGGTTTTATGCCAAAGAAGTCAACTATGAAAGCTATCTTTTCACTTAGGCAATTAATGAAAAAATATTGAACAAAGAGAAAAAATCTACACATGGTCTTTATTGACTTAGAAAAAGCCCATAATAGGGTACCAAGGGATTTAATTTGGTTAGTTTTGAAGAAAAGGAATGTCCCCAGAGGTTACATTGAAATTTTTAAGGATATATATGAAGGAGCAGTAACAAATGTGAGAACATGTGAAGAAACAGGTAGATTCCCCGTGACTATAGGTTTGCATCAGGGATCAGCCTTAAGCCCTTATCTCTTTGCATTAATTATAGATGAGTTGACTGCACACACTCAAGAAAAAGTATCATGGTGTATGTTGTTTACAGATGATATAATATTGGTAGATAAATCAAGAGATGATGTAAATTCAAAACTTGAGATATGGCGAAGGCATTAGAATCTAAAGGCTTTAAAATAAGTCGTACAAAGACAAAATATATGGATTGCAACGTCAGTAGACATATGCAAAGTGTTGAAACCACTATAAAAAATGAAACCCATGAGATACCTCGTAGAGATTCTTTTCGGTTCCTAGGCTCAATGATTAGTAAGGATAGGAAGATTGACGAAGATATGGAGCATCGGATAAAAGCTGGATGGCTGAAGTAGAGACTAACTTCTCAAATACTTTATGACAGACGAATGCCAACGAAATTGAACGGCAAATTTTACAGGACAATGGTTAGACCAACTATAACATATGGAGCAAAATATTAGTCAATTAAGAAGACGCACATACAAGATGGATTTAACGGATATGAGAATGCTTAAGTGGATGTGTGATAAAACTAGGAAAGATAAAATTAAAAATTAGCGCTTTCGAGAGCATTTAAAGGTAGCACCAATAGGGGATAAAATTAGAAAAACCCATTTAAGATGACTTGGGCATGTTGAGCGTAGGCCGGTAATAACACCGATGAGAAAAAGTTTGGCTACACAGGTAAATGGCCCATCAAGAGATAAGGGGTAGGCTGAAAAAAAATTGATGGAAGTCATTGAATCAGATTTGAAGTTTAACTTATCTAAGGATTTAGCTCAAAATAGAATGGAATGGAGAAACGGAAGTCATGTAGCGACCCCAGCATGGTTGGGATAAGGCTTTGATGATGATGATGATGATGATGATATAGATAAATATAAAACACCGGTAAAATATTTTTTTTATAGATCTTTCCAAAATTTTGTCTCATTATCGTTCTGATTTTCTTGGAATATTTCAAATTTTGGAAATACTTTGAAAATAAAGTAATATTATCTGGAAAATACCAATTGAAGAAATTGTTGTGATATATCAAAAATATCACCAATATCATTTATAATGCTTTTTGGCTTTTCTTTTTCCTTGTCATTTTTTTTTTCATAACTTCACTGATAAATAAAAAAACAAAAAAAAATAAGTTGTACAATATGAGATCTTCATTCACAAAAATGAAAATGAAGCACGAGGGAATCGACAAAAAGGTCGCCGGGGGCCAGGGGGCGGCCATGCAACAAAACCCACAATTCAGAACAAAGTAAACAGAAGAGAAAGGTATCAGTAAAGTGGAACACCGGATCAAAATAAACCCACAACTCAGAACAAAGTAAACAGAAGAGAAAGGTATTAGTAAAGTGGAACACCGGATCAAAATAAACCCACAGCCCAGATTCAGACCTACACTAGTTTTGAAAATTTTCAATACAATGAGCAATCAAAATATTTGGTGGTGTTTGTTTTCAAAATATCCTCAAATCATGATGTCAGTTGTATGTTGGTTTTGCTTTGTCCTTGATGTACCCACGTTTAATCAATAATTAAATCTCTCAAGCAAGAGAGAGAGAGAGAGAGAGAGAGAGAGCGCCTGTTGCCAAAAACCAAATAATGGTGGGTGACTCCTTATTCCGCCAAAGTGTCTTCTCCATTGCTGCATTTTACAAGGTAGAAAGATGCCTAGAAGGATTGTGCTGAATCTCTCCATTCCTCAACCCCCACAAAAAAGGAAACAGACCACTAGCCTACTAGGTGGCACAAGAGTAATCGCCTTCTAGAATGAACTGTTGGAGGATAAAACAAGAAGCTTCGTTCAGACAGATCCAAAATACCCTATGATGCGGTTCCCGGTACCAAATACGGGGCAAGCAGAGATGGAGAGATCAAAGAGATGCAAGGTTGAAGGACAGATCAGGGGAAATCCCTGAATATCTTAGCCTCACGTCAAACTCCCCATCGCAGGCGAGGAAGAAAACGACTTTGGGAAATCCGAAAGCATTTTCGAGAATTTTCCTTTTTTTAATTAATCAATAAATAAATAGCCAAGGAGGCTATACAATACTTAAATAGACAAATAATAAGACCTAAAATTAATTTGGACCGTTAAACACACTAATGGCCAGGATTAAAACATCCCACTAAATTTATTGAAAACATAATTAAAAGCCTAAATAAACTAAGATAAGTGAGCTGGGCCCAAAGGCCGATCGACCCATGGGAGACCATAGGTCTGTCCTGCATCAACTCTCCACTCGTTGGAAAGAACTTAACCACAAGTTCTATAGATGTCTATCAGGATCAAATATCAATCGCACGAACTTTTGATGCGCCGCTAATGCCACTTGATCGCTGCTTTGTTGGCTTAGTGTGGAGGCTTCATGTGATTTGATCTTCCAACTCAAAGTAGATAGGAGGCATTGCTTCTTTTGGTTTTTGAATTCAGCTTGGAAGTGCGATCTTCCCATTAGATGCATCAAATTTTGAATTTCAACGGGCTGCACATGATCTTCAAATATGAATAAGCAATCACCGAAGATGAAATCAATATAGGGAATCTCAATGACTTGATAATCATTTTCAACCTTCAAAATAACAACTTTTTCTTCCGATGATTTATGTTTCTCTTCAAGAGGTGGACTTATGATGGATTCTAGCGCATGACCAGTTGGCTTGCTAATTAAATTCAATCCATCACAGTCCACTGTTTCTCTAGTTTCTACCTGTACTACCTGATCAACACTGTCAGGAGGATACTCAGATTCCCTGCTTTCCACTTCATCTGAATTTAACATGGAATCAATTGTTCCTTGCTTTTGTTCCTCAATTTCCACAATTTGTTCCACAACATGGGCTTCTGGGGTTTGCACAACTTTTTTTTTCACATCTTGGCTTGTCTAAGACGAAAGCATTTTATCAAACACTCAACACAAACTACTTCTTGATATCCTTAAAAAATGTCTTGGCAATCTCTCATGTTTTTCAAGATGTCTAGTCGCAAAACCTCTGAGGAAGCGATCGAAGTCAAAGTTCTCACTCTTCAATTTACATACACATTGTAGCCTTGAGAATTCATCAATATATTCATCCACAGTCAATTTCTCTTGCCTCAAATTAAGGAACTGGTCAAAGTAAACTTCATTCTCGTAAAACCATGTTCCATATTTAATGGCATACTCAAGCTTTTTCAATTGATCATGGAGGTTACTAATTTCGAACTTCATGTTGACTTAGATGTGAAAAGGATGCAAAATTAATACTTCTCAAAATTAAGTCAACCTAACCTGACTTGTAAAGCATTCTGACTGAAGTTCAGAGGTGAAGATGGATTGACGATTGGAGTCCAAATGGCTTTGATATCACTGATAGAAGATGAATTAGTGATATTGACTTAAAGTTGGGCCCACTAATTGCAAAATTTGTATGAAGAAAGGATGGGCACAAAGAGCTATTGCACAAAAATCTTTCTTTTTTTTTTACAAGTTGTTGTTCAAATTTGGGCCGAACTAAAGCTTAGGCCCATAAATTAGGCTCAATTGAAGCGCTCGGGTCAGGTTTACCCAACCTCACTCAGGCCCACAGTGGGTTCAAAAAAAGGGCCTAATGGCTTTGCCATGCACGTGCTACAGAGACTCACGTGAGGCCGGTGTGCAGAAGTGGAGAAAGGGAGAAAAGGTGGGCCTTCGACACTTTTCTTCTGCTACACCTCACCTCAACGAAAGAGAGAATGTTCGCAATGTGACGACAATGAAGAGGTGGGGACGGCAACAGACTTCAGAGCTCTCTGTGACGATGACAACGATGATGTGGACAAAGAGGCGGTGTTGCTGGCGAATGGGTGGCCTGCTTTGGGGTGCTAAGGAGGCTGCAATGGACGAAGAAGGCGATTGGACCAGGTACCACTTGTCTCTCTCTTTGTGTGATTCTCGCCTTCTTCTTCTTCCTTTTATATATTTTTTTCTTTCTTCTGCTAAGATTGGGATCGACAACAAAGGTTGAAGAGGGCTAGGTTGTTTGAATCGGGATTGATTGCGGATGAGGGGCCTGGGGAAGGTTGGGACAATGATGAAGATGGGAAAGGGATCTTAGTTTGAATGGTTTGGGGTGACAATAGAAGCTACTGGGGTAGGTTGAAGAGGGCTAGGTTGTTTGAATCGGGATTGATTGGGGATGATGGGCCTGGGGAAGGTTGGGACAATGATGAAGATGGGAAAGGGATCTTAGTTTGAATGGTTTGGGGTGACAATAGAGGCTACTGGGGTTTCGGTTCCACTTGGGTGTTTGGGTGTGGTATAGTGGAGACGATTTTGGGATTGGTTTTGGGTTTAGGGAAAAGGGGGGCCTGGGTGGGTCGACTGAGGCTTTAGGGAAGATCAATTGGTCTGTGGGAGCATGTGGGCTGATACGGTTTCGAGAACTGCAGATTTCGAGTTTTGGGACCAATAGATATTTGGGTATGGTGGGAAACAAAGATGGGTTCCTGCGGCCGGCGATTTGTGGTGTGATGGAGGAAGGTTGTGCTTTCAGGAAGGATGGTGGTAAGCTGGGACTGCCGAGATGAATGGGTTAGGGTTAGGGTAAGGGTACTCGACTGGATGGTATGGTTTCTCGACAGAGGATAGGGTTTTGGGGAAGATGGGTTCGGGAATCAGGAATCCTGATCCCGGCCATGGATGTGATGCAGGGGGAAAGATTCGACCATCTGATGCAAGGTTTTAATTTAGATGAAACTGTTAAATGTGATGTCGGATACAGTGATGGTGATGGCACTGCAGGGCCGATGGACTACCAAATCTCAACTCAAGTTGGATCGATCTTTGGCTCTGGTACCGAATGATACGGAGTGGGGTACCAAATGCGGGGCGGGTAGAGATGGGGGGATCAAAGAGATAGAAGGTTAGATCAGGGAAATCCTTAAATATCTTGGCCTCACGCCAAACTCCCCATCGCGAGAGAGGAAAAAAACCACTTTGGGAAACCCAAAAGCACTTCTAAGAATTTTCTTTTTTTTTATTAATCAATAACTAAATAGCCAGGGAGGTATTACAATGCTTAAATAGACAAATAATAAGACCTAAAACTAATTGGGACCATTAAACACTCTATTGGCCAATATTAAAACATCTCACTAAATTTATTGAAAACATAATTAAAAGCCTAAATAAACTAAGATAAGTAAGCTAAGCCCAAAGGCAGGTCGACCCATGGGGGACCACAGGTCTGTCCTGCATCATCCTAGTATGTTTATAATGATCCCACCCACACCTGCCATCCTTTGGTTTCCACGAGCAAGAGACTCATGAGCAGTGTTAACGAAATTTGATTTGGTTTGGCCAAACTTTCCGAATAATTTCGGTTCAGTTCCTCTACCGAACCGAACCGAACCGAACCGAACAGCATATCTATAAAGTTTCGTTCTAAAATTCGGATCGAATTGGAGAAATTCATCCGAATTAGGTGAATCTCAAGAATTTATC
This sequence comes from Sextonia rubra, assembly GCA_037013555.1. NCBI lineage: Eukaryota > Viridiplantae > Streptophyta > Magnoliopsida > Laurales > Lauraceae > Sextonia > Sextonia rubra. The sequence goes on from JASUAD010000001.1 coordinate 134,855,393, forward strand.
CAAATTTTGTAGCTTGCGTTAAAAATAGAAAACAAAAAACTTGAGGGGGTCAAATGTAAATGTTTTAATTTAAATAAAAGTAAATGTGAAAACATAACCCAGCACCCCTTCCCCTTTCACTCGATGAAGTCAAAAACGAAGAGAAGGTCCAAGAGAAGAAGAAGAAAAACAAAAAAAGAAGAAAAAGAAAAAGAGACCACAACAGATTCTTTAAAAAAAAATAAAAAAAGAAAGAAAGAAAAACGAAGAGGAAGAGGAAATGAAGCACCTGCTCCAATTGCTGCTTCTCCGACCCAGCTGAAAGATGATGGAAGAGATGAGGCAGCTACTGCTCCTACTCTAGCTAAAAGAGGGCTGTTGCTTCTTCTTTAGCTTGACTCTACTTCATCTCTGCTGCTTCTTCATTTACTCGATTCCCCATCACTGCTTCAACTCTGCCATTTCTGCTTCATCGACCGCCGAGTGATGCAGTATGGGCCTTATAAGTGGTCCTCCTTATCGTGCATTAGGACTATATAATTAGCAAATTCTTAATTATATTGTTATTAGGAAAGTTTTTATTAATAGATTAGGGTTTTCTTGAGCATTGAGTTTGCTTTTATTATATATATGGCATTGTAGAGAAGAATTATTCAGATTTGATTATTGAATAGAATTGTAGGTTTTATCCTCAGAGGTGTGTCCTCATATTTTTAAGTCTTCTTGACGATTCAAAGTATTCTTGGACACGTACTTCGGCACTTCAAGAAAGCCCTAACCCTAGAGCCTACATCAGATTACTATTAGATTCAAACGGTCCAACGATAGTCGATGTGATTCCCCTATCCTCCCATCACCCAATCAAACCCTAAGCCATTAGCGTTCCCTTTCACTGTCATAACAATCATCAAACCACACCGTCGCCAACCCATCTCATCTTCACCTTCCAAACTTCAGAAAACCCTAGCCCTCTCCAACCAACCCCGCCCTCATTAGGCACCATTCCTACCACCTATCATAACTCTCCTAGCCCATTGTCCCTTTCCAAACCCTAACTGAAACCCGTGCCAACCGAAACCCTTCAAAACTCAAATCCATCAACTAGACACTACCCTCTACTAAAAAAATAGGCGGCCTAGTGCATGAGGCTCCCGCATGGTAGGGTCTGAGGAGGGCAAGATGTACGCAGCCTTTCCTTCATTTTGAAGAGGATGTTTTCGTGACTTAAACCCGCGTCCTCTAGGATTTTACTGGTAAGCCTTTACTGAGCTAAACCGCTCTTCGTGACACTACCCTCAACTCCACCAACACAAATCAACCCCAACACCCAAGACACCCACCTTCATCAAACCCAGAAAACCCCAACATCCGAAACACTGCCTTCGTCAAACCCAATAACAGAGAAGAGAAGAGAAGAAGAGAGGAGGCGTACCTATTCTAATAGCCCTATCATCACCATCTCTGATAGCCAATCGCCCCTCATCTCCACGACCATCGCCGCTCACCATTGTCAGAGCCGATGTCGCAAGTCGACAATGTCGTCCCCACCGTTGCTTTTGTCGTCTTTCGCCAAGCCACTACTACTTTCACCTTCTTTGTCCGGCAACAAAAAGCAAAGCCCATCTCCCCTCTCCTTCCTTTTGAAGACTCACAAGGTTTTCAAAACCCCGCTTTCTTTTAGTCTCATGTGCTGACACCAAACACGAGGAAAATCTTCATCTAGAATTGTGCGTTCGCAACTGCTAGACCTAAGTTCGAGTTTAGGCCCCATTCAAGTTAAGCAACCCAAATCCATCAATAGTAAAGCCAAGGTACAGTCATTAACAGCAGTCAAGGCATATTTGACCACGATAAAGGGTCATAATTTGTTTATGAGAAATCAGCATCATCTATGCTCCAATTTCCAATCCGTCTTCACCAGTGTGTTACTAGAGTCATATCTAACCACAATAAAGGGTCATAATTTGTTTCTAAGATATCAGCATCATTTGTGCTTCAATTTCCAATCTTTCTTCACTAGCATGTTTCTTGAGTCAAATCTTCAAATCATGTCAGTTAAATTTTAATTTTTCTTTAAAAAAAAAGCCTCCTAAGAAGTAAGTTGAGGTGGGATCTTCATCTTTTTCAATGGAAGATTTGACTAGTGTCATTAGAGATTTAACCACAATAGTTGCCACTATGCAAACCACCTTGCAACAACTAGAAACTAAGATGAAAACTTTGAAAAATAATCAAGGTTTGGATTACAATCAAAATGTTGAAAATATTCGAAATCAACGAGATCCATGAGTTAATATACCTGATCGAGACTTAGGGATTAAACTCGTGATTCCCAAATATGATGAAAAATTGCAGCCCGCAGAATTCATGAATTGGTTAGTGCATTCAAATATTTTTGCACACAAGCCAATGAATGAGCGCCATAAAGTTACATTGATTGCCACTCGATTTCGTAATTATGTTGCTATATGGTGAGCTGAATTACAAAGAAAAAGGAAGAATCAGAACATGAACCCCATTGAAACATGGAATGAGATGAAGAATACTTTGAAACAAAAATTCCTCCCTGTCAACTATGCCAGAGACTTACGTTCATGCTTTCAAACCTTGACACAATGATCTAAGTTGGTTGTTGAATACTCTAAAGAATTTCTAACTCTACAAGCTTGTTGTGGGTTGAATGAAGATGATAATGTGGCTGTTGATAGTTTTTTCAATGAATTGAGAATAGACATTTAACATATCCTTGCATTCCAAAATTTTGATAATGTCGATGAACTCATCTAACATGCCAGCGAAGCTGAGGGCATTACAAATCATCAGGAACAGAAATTTAGCATCTAAATGGATTTCGCAAAATAATTCATCTTTGCAAGATTCTAAACCAAGTGATTCATCAGGAAAGATTTTTGTCAAGATTGAAGGTCAAAATAGGATGATTTGTTTTCATTATCAACAGCAGGGACATCGTGTAACAAAATATCGAAAGTACATACATCTCATTGAGGCTAACAGTGACGAGAAAAATACCCCAGAAAGTGATGTGAAAGACACTTCAAATAATCCCAAGCGCACTGACGCTGAGGCTATTGTGGAGTACACAACGCAAACACCACAAGTGAAGCTCTCATGGTTATCAAAGAGGCTCCACTAACTGTTGAAAATAAATGGTTGAGGAAAAATATCTTCCGTTCCACGAGTACAATACATGGATAGCATTACACAATTGTAGTTGATAGTGGAAGTAAAGAGAACATATCTCAGTTTCTTATTGATCGCCTCAAGTTGAAAGTTTATAAGCACAATCACCCTTATTTTGTCAAATGGCTGATGATAGGTGATCAAGCACATGCTCGACATACTTGCAAAGTTACTTTTGCCATTGGTGATTATTACAAAAATACAATTTGGTATGATGTGCTGCCTATGGATAGTGTTGATATCTTGTTGGAATGCACATAAATGTATGATGAAAATGGAACTCATGGTATGGGTCATGGTATGCGCGACAACGCATACATATTCATGCATGGTGAAAAACAAATTACACTTCATCCTGAGAAGCCAGAGCCACCGAAGATGAATTCCGCAACCGCTGCAGCAGAGGAATTCCTTCATGTTCACCATATTTACAGAGGCAATCCGAAAAGACTCAAGTTTAAGGACGAACTCTTCTTTCAAGCTGGGGGGATGATGCAATATGGGCCCCATAAGTGGTCCCCCTTATCAGAGATTAAAACTATATTATTAGTAGATTCATTGTTATTAGGGAAGTTTCTATTAATAGATTAGAGTTTTCTTAGGCATTAAGTTTGCTTTTATTATATATATGGTATTGTATAGAATTTTTCAAATTTGATTATTGAATAGAATTGTAGATTTTATCCCTAGAGGTGCGTCCTCGTATTTTGAAGTCTTATTGACGATTCGAAGTGTCCTCGAACACGTGCTTCGATACTTCAAGCAAGCTCTAACCCTAGAGCCTACATCACCAGGTATGTTTTTTTTCTCCTTTTCCTCTTGCTCAATTCAACAACCCTCAATTCTTTTTTCATTCTTTCCTCTTTACTTCAATAGTTGCCCTTCTAAAGCGTAACTATGTCTTTTTTAATTTTTTATTTTGTCCCCTTTGGGTTGCTGGGCTTGATCGCCAAAGGGTTTAGCTAGACTGAGCTCCCTTTTCTTTCAAAGTTTGTGGAGGGGGCTGTTGGGCTAGGCTACCTTTTTTATTTTTTTTTTTCAGGGCTAGGTTTTTTTTTAATTGTGGATGTGGTCCATTGTCGTGCTACACAATAGTTCCATCCATGGATGTAAATATCTACGTAGGGGCCAATAAATTGGTCGTAGCGCCCATGGGCACTACGTTTTTTGGAAACTTTCTCTTCTCCTCTTTCCACTACTCCAAACTCATTTTCTTGGCTCCATTTTTCAAATCCGCTAAAAAAAACACTAGAATCATTAAACAAAAACATCAAATACAACTTATACAAGCATCATTCAAGTGGTACTCAAGATTCAAGCATCCAACTCAAAAACTTCAACTCAAGGTGAGTTTTTTTTTTTTTTTTGCTTTTTTTTTATTTTAAGTTTATCTCTCTTTTCTTCCATGAATCACTTGAAAATCTATTTTATTATTTGAAAAAAAATCTATTTTATTCATGAAAAACCAATAAAATGAGTTCAAAATGGTTCCTAAATGTTAGATCTATGCTTCCCATAGATCAATCCCACATATTATTGCATTTTTCTAATTTTTTTTGTTTTTACTTTTAGATTTTTGTATTTTTAAAATATATATATATAAGTAAACCCAATCAAATGGGTTGAAAATAGTCCTTCAATGTTAAATCTATAAGAAACATAGATCAATCCCACATTTTGTGTTCTTCTAATTTCTTTTTGTTTTTTATTTTAGAATTTTTGTAATTTATATATAAAAAAATATTTTTTTACAAAAGTAAACCTAATCAAATAGGTTGAAAATGGTCCCTAAATGTTAGATCTATAGTTCCATAGATCAATCCCACATTTTTTGTGTTCTTCTAATTTTTTAATATTTTTTATTTTCAAATTTTTGTATTTTTTTAAAAAATATATTTTTTATAAAAGTAAACCCAATCAAATGAGTTGAAAATGGTCCCTAAATGTTATATCTACGTTTCCCATAGATCAATTCCACATATTTTTGTGTTTTTCTAATTTTTTTATGTTTTTTATTTTTGGATTTTTGTATTTTTTTTAGTTAATATTTCTTTACAGAAAGTAAACCCAATCACATGGGTTGAAAATGGTCTCTAAATGTTAGATCAATGTTTCTCATAGATCAATCCAACATATTTTTGTGTTCTTTAATTTTTTTCTTTTTTTTTTCAGATTTTTGTATTTGAAAAAAATAAACCCAATCAAATAGGTTGAAAATGGTTCCTAAATATTAGATTTATGTTTTCCATAGATCAATCCCACATATTTTTGTGTTCTTCTAAATTTTTCATGCTTTTAAAATTTATATTTAAGTTTTAACCTATTACTTTTGAATATTTTTTAGGTATTCTATTGTGACGTGAGAAAATGCTGCGTGAAATAGATGTTGCATGGAGTTATAGTGAGGTAATTGAAAACAATTGATTGAAGATTAAGTGCAAGTTTTGTCACAAAGTGACCAATGGTGGCATTACAAGATTTCAACATTTCGCCCATATGCAAGGCAATATTGCAAAGTATCCTAAAGTGGCCAAAGAAGTTAGGGAGCAAATGAGAAATTTATTAAATCAAACAAAACAAAGAAAAGTACAAATTAAAGAGAAGAAGCAGCAGGGTGTTGATGCAACACGCAACGATGTATTTAGGGATAAATGTCTTGGTGGTTCTGATGATGAGGATGAAGACCTAAAAATGATGGTTGCACGCTGAGAGTCCTTTATATCAGGCCAAGAAAAAGGGAAGCGTCGAGCATATAGTCAAGGTAGAAACTATGATGTAGGTGGCTCATCTAATGCAACAAGCAAGGGCAAGAGCATTGCGGGAAAAATGCATGGAGCATTTAGCACCCAACAATGGGATGATAACATAGAGATTTTTTCTACTCGAAGGGCTACACCTGCATAAAGTGGAAGCGGGGCTGGTTCTGTTGATCCTCTAGCACATAGATCCGAGGCAGCTAACCAACCAAAAATCTCTAATGTCATCAAGGGTGTTATAAAGGCTACAAGAGATAAATTAGCTAAAACTATAGCAAAATAGCTAATTCTTAAGAACATACCCCCTAAAGCAATTGATTCTCTTTATTTTCAAATAATTCTTGATGTTGTGGCTCAAGCTAGGTAAGGTATAAGGGCGCCATCCGTGTATGATGTGGGCAACAAGCACCTTGAAGAAGAGTATAAAGAAATAAAGGCTTGGTTGGAGACATTTAGGACCATGTGGGGATAGAATGGGGTCACTATTATGTGTGATAGGTGGACAAGCGGCACCCAAACACAATTAATCAACTTTTTAGTGTATAATGTCACTGGGACCATCTTTGTAAAACCCGTTGATGCATTTAAAGAGAAACAGACAACAGATTATATTTATAGGTGATGGGGACATTATGCCAAATTCCCCAAATTCATTCAAAGTATATTAAAGAAGAAGGCGCAGGGCAGCGGATCAAGCCTTGATCTGAATGGATGACCAATATCCTAGCTCTAATCGCAAAGAAAATATAAATCCACCATTGGATTGTCATTTAGAAGAGATCCGACGGTTGGATTTCGGTTGATCACGTTAGTGGAGCATTGACGGCCCATGTGCACAATTACATTGAAGGCCCCATATAGGGAAGTGTCACATGGGTTGAAGAAAGTGGAAGGGTCCCTTGGTTTAATTTGTTATTTGGGTCCATAGTTTATTTGTTTATGTTATTTGGTCCCATGTTTTAATTGATCTAGTCCCATAGCTTATTTGTTTGGTCCCATAGTTTATTTGTTTCGTTGTTTGGTCCCATCTAAGTCTTTATAAATGTCTATTAGTGAGAAGGGACCCATATCTGGTCTTATGTAATAAGTGAGAGGAAAAGGGGGACCACATTAAAAGAAAAAAAAAAACAATCGTGCACAAGATATGACTTGCGCACGAATTCCAATACGTGTGCAAGTCATGTCTTGCGCACATCTTCCCCACTTATCTTTTCCTTTTTTGTTTTTTTTTGGTTCTTTTCCATTTTTGGTGGGGAGATCTCTTTTATTTTCAGATCTAGGTTTTTCCCCCTCATTATGCTTTGTATGAAAATTGATTTGGAATAAGAAAGGAGTTCTTGTTCTTCTTCTTCTTCACTACTTGGGTTTGCAAGCCACCTTTCTTACCAACCGCCATTAACGCCTCTTGTGATTGGAGTTTGGTGAGAGCCCAATAAAGGTAACCAATATCTCTACTACTTTTCCCTTTTTGAACACTTTCATATAACCATAGGATCTCAGATCTGCTAAATAGATTGTGGAGCCAATTACCCAAGTTGAGTCCATTTTGGCTTTGTTTTGTTTCATGAAACCTTTTCTTCACCAAATCAAGACCCTAAGTGTTGGAAGTCCTATCTTCCATTAAGATCCTCCCCTCAAATCTGAGGACTACTACTGCGGGATCTGTGAGAAAGTCTAGATCTATGGCTGATTCACCCTTTGGAATTAATTAACTACTGGTAATTGGCCAGATTTGAATTTTCTGTGTTCATTAATTAATTTCTTGATTACATTGCATTGCATAAAGTTAGGTTTCACATTGTCCTGCATCAATCTTGGTATCAGAGACATAGGTTCACTTAGGGTAGTCTAAAACATCATTACATTAAATCTGAACTTATCTTCATCATTACAAATCATCATTGCATTACATCTGAAATTATTTTCATCATTGCATAACATCATTAGGACATTCATCCTAGCACCCATCTTGCATGCCCACGAGGAGCGGTAGAGATTTCCAACCCGAACACCTTACAATGGATTTATCCCAAATTTCCAAGTTGATGGATGAGGCGTTGGCCAAGAACAATGTGATTATGAATGAGCGGTTGGTTGCCATGCAAGCGCAATCTGACCACCGCTTTCATGAGGCCACAGCACTTCTCGAAGCACGCCTCGAACAAATTGAGAGATCCCAACGTGATGATAACGGGCTTCAGCATGCTCGAAATCGTCCACAATGGAGAAATAGGGGTCGAAAGCGTGATAATGATACCGGCCTCGAATCTGAGGCAGGTGATGACCATAGGCCCCATGGTAGGAGAAGGAATCCCGATGAGTGGATCATGAAAAGTGTAAAGGTTAAAGCCCCAACCTTTGATGGTCGCAGTGATCCGAGGGTCTACTCTGATTGGGAATCCGACATGGACCACTATTTTGATTGGTATGACATGTCTGAGGAAAGAAAGTTCCGATCGCCAAGATGAAATTGGTGAGTCAAGCCTGGTTGTATTGGGTTGACCTTGAGCGGGGTCTACAGCATTGTCATGAGGCACCTATTGAGACTTGGAATGAAATGAAGGAACATTTACGGGTCAAATACCAGCCCCAATCTTACCGAGATAGACTTTTAGACCAAAAGTCTAATCTTAGGCAGGGTAGCATGTCCGTGACCGATTACATCAATAAGTTCGAAGAACTTAATTTACGATGTAATACCCAAAAAGACCTTCCCGAGCGAATTTCAAAATTTAGAACAGGTCTTCGCCCCAAATTCCAAAGGAAATTAATCACCGTTAAAACAACTAGCTTAGAGGACATTTACAAGGTGACCCACAACCTTGAGGTAGCCATGAAGAACAAGCAGGCTAAACGCAGTGATTATCGGGGAGCGGATTCTAAGCCTTATTCAGCAGGTAATAAACTTAATTCTGGTAGTCAATCTACCCGCAATCCCACAAATGCACCGCATACATTGAGGGATTATAAAAGCAAGGGAGTCATTAGTGGCAGCTCTAAACCTTTTACCTGCCACAAATGCCATGGTTTTGGACACTACTCCAGTGAATGTCCCACCCGCAACATCAATCTCTACGTAGAAGACGTGGAAGATGAGGATGATCCCACAGTAGACCTACATCCCGGATTTTGTGCCTAGTGATGAGGAATGTGAAAATTCAGAGGATCAGGTATCCTTTCTTTGATTTGCACCCTCTTATCATCAAAATGAACATCACAAGCTGACCTACCATAAATAATGGTAGTAAGATGTGCATTGACCATTCAGGAAAATGAGGATTGGCATAGAACTTCCATCTTTCATACCTACATCAAGTGCAATGAGAAGAGCCGCAAGATCATTATTGATAGCGGGAGCTGTACCAATGTGGTGTCAGCCAATAACTTGTCTCGACTAGGCTTGACCCCGGTACCACATCCCAAGCCATACCGCGCCTCTTGGGTAAATTCTACATCCATTCCCGTGACCCAACGATGCCTGGTCCCAATCAGCATGTCTACCTATAAGGACCAACTATGGTGTGACGTGATTCCCATGGACGTGAGACAAATCATTTTAGGGAGACCTTGGCTTTATGATATAGATGTCACCAATTTTGGACGCCCAAACATTTGCGCCTTTCAATTCAAAGATAAAAAAGTGAAATTACATCCATTACCCCCTAGAAGCAAGGACAACCCTAAAGAAAGTGCGAAACCCAGTAGCAGTACCTCAACTCACAAAACCAAGGGTTTACACATTCTGAGTGCAAGCGAGTTCCAGGCTGATCTGGATGAGAGGGTTCATAAGGGCTCTAAGGAGGATCCTATTGTTTATGCCGTAGTCTCTATGGACATTTCCAAAGAGCCCGCCGCTAGTGTTCCACGTGCAGTGGAACCTATCTTTCATGAGTTTCGGGATGTCTTTCCCGAAGACTTACCGAACGAGCTCCCACCCCTACGTGATATTCAACACGCAATTGACCTCGTTCCGAGAGCGACCCTACCTAACTTGCCCCATTATCGGTTGAATCCTACGGAACACGCAGAATTAAAAAGGCTGGTAGATGAGCTCCTTGCCAAGGGTTTCCTTAGGGAAAGCCTAAGCCCTTGTGCCGTTCCCACACTACTAACTCCAAAGAAAGATAGAACATGGAGAATGTGCGTGGATAGTCGAGCTATCAACAAAATCACCGTTAAGTATCGATTTCCACTACCTCGGTTAGATGATATACTCGACATGATGGCTGGTGCCACTGCCTTTTCCAAAATAGATCTTAAGAGTGGCTACCATCATATTCGTATTCGTCCTGGCGACGAATGGAAGACTGCCTTCAAAACGAAAGATGGGTTATATGAGTGGCCCGTCATGCCATTTGGGTTGTCGAACGCACCAAGTACTTTTATGCGGGTCATGACACAAGTGTTGAGGCCATTTATTGGTAAGTTCTTGGTAGTCTATTTTGATGATATCCTTATCTATAGCACCTCCACTGAACAACATATCAAACACTCGTGGCAAGTTTGTAGTACTTTGCGGAAGGAACAACTATACGCAAACCTTAAAAAATGTACATTCATGACAGATAACTTGGTTTTCTTAGGTTTCGTAATATCTGCCGCGGGCATAGCTGTTGATCCTGAAAAGGTTCGTGCTATTGTTGAAAGAAAAATTCCATCCAATATTCACGAGGTCCGTAGCTTTCATGAGCTGGCCACATTTTACAGTAGATTCATTAAAGGCTTTAGTACCATCATGGCTCCAATCACAAACTACATGAAAAAGGGTGAGTTTCGTTGGAGCCCAACTGCTACTACCGCTTTTCAGGAAATTAAGGTCAAAATGACAGAAGCACCTGTCATGCGGTTGCCTGATTTTTCTAAAGTTTTTGAAGTAACTTGTGACGTGTCTGGTATGGGAATAGGAGGTGTCTTGAGCCAGGAATGACACCCAGTCGCTTACTTCAGCGAAAAGCTGAATGATGCTAAGCGAAGAAAGTATTCCAATTACGAGAGAGAATTCTACGCAATAGTGCAAACCCTTAAACATTGGCGACATTACCTTTTACCACAAGAGTTTGTCCTGTTCTCTGATCATGATGCATTATGATACTTGAATTCCCAATCTAAGTTGAAAGGGGAACATGCCAAATGGGTTGAACTTTTGCAAGAATATACTTTCGTATTAAAACACAAAGCAGGAGTGGATAATAAACCAGCTGATGCGTTAAGTCGCAGAATCCATTTAATTCACTCCATGAATGTCGAAGTCACAAGGTTTGATCGTTTTCGAGATGATTACCCATATTGTCCTAATTTTGGGGATATGTTTGCTTCACTTTCTAATAATCTTCGACGAAGCATTGGTCGGTTTACATTGAAAGACGGTTATATCTTTCGAAGTAATCAGATTTGCATTCCCCGTACTTCCATGAGAGAATTTTTAATTTGGAAACTCCAAGCGGGAGGCGTGGGAGGTCACTTTGGTCGGGATAAGACCATCCTTCTTATGGAAGATCGTTTTTACTGGCCGAGTCTTAAACGAGATGTTGTGCACACGATTGCGCGTTGCTGAACTTGCTAATTAGCAAAGCAGCGCAAACAGAATACCGGCCTGTATACTCCTCTGCTCATGCCTCACGCACCGTGGCAAGATCTCAGCATGTACTTCGTGCTTAGGCTTCCTAAGAAATCCAAACAGCACGATTCCATCTTTGTCGTTGTGGACCATTTCTCTAAAATGGCCCATTTTGTCCCATGCTCAAAAACTTCTGATGCTTCACATATCGCGAAGATTTTCTTTGAGCGTATTGTCAGTCTTCATGGTGTCCCGAAAACAATTGTTTCTGACAGGGATGTGAAGTTCACTAGCTATTTCTGGAAAACGCTGTGGAAACTCTTAGGCACTAAATTGCAGTTTTCTTCTACCTATCATCCACAGACTGATAGACAAACTGAGGTAGTGAACAGAAGTTTGGAAAATCTATTGAGGTGTCTTATGGGTGAACATGTGCGAACATGGGAATCTGTTTTACCAATAGCTGAATTTGCATACAATAATTCTGTCAATAGATCCATAGGCATGAGTCCATTTGAAGCTGTCACTGGTTACAAGCCTAGGATGCCTATAGATCTCATTCCCATGTCATCCATTCATCGTCCTTCTAAGTCAGCTGATGCATTCATTCAACGCATACATGCATTACATGATGAAATCAGGAAAAGAATTAATTTACATAATAAACAGTACAAAGCTTCTGCTAATTCACATCGTAGATTCACAGAATTCCAAGTGGGTGATGAAGTGATGGTTCGCATACGGCCTGAACGATTCCCACAGGAAATTGCCAAGAAGTTACACGCCTGCAGTACTGGTCCATATAAGATTTTGAAGAGATTAGGTCCTAATGCATGTGTTGGCATTCCTTCCGATATAGGCATTAGTTCCATTTTCAATATTGAAGACCTTGTTCCTTTTCATGGCCCCACACCATCTCCTATTGATCCATACTCTGTCCCTTCTCCTTCCAATCCCTCACCAAGTTTTGAGCATGCATCCTTCTCTCACCTTCCCCAGCCAACCCCACCTCCTAAACCTACAGCTCAGCTAAAGGATGTAGTAGAAGATATATTGGATGACCAATTGGTTTCCACCAAACAAGAGGGCATTCAAAAGTTTCTTGTCAAGTGGAAGGATCGGCCTTAGCATGACAGCACATGGATCACCAGGACTGAATTGCAGCGCCTTAATCCAAATCTTCTTGAACGCTACGATAGTTTCATCTCACCAGAGGTGCGATTTTCGCGGCCGAGGGAAAATGAGAAGGACATCATGCCAAATTCCCCAAATTCATTCAAAGTATATCAAAGAAGAAGGCGTAGGGCAACAGATCAAGTCTTGATCTGGATGGATGACCAATATCATGGCTTTGATCGCAAAGAAATAATAAATCCACCATTGGATTGTCATTCAGAGGAGATCCAACGGTTGGATTTTGGTTGATCACGTTGGAGGAGCATTGACTGCCCATGTGCACAATTACATTGAAGGCCCCACATAGGGAAGTCTCACATGGGATGAAGAAAGTGGAAGGGTCCCTTGGTTTAATTTGTTGTTTGGGTCCATAGTTTATTTGTTTATGTTATTTGGTCCCATGTTTTAATTTATTTGGTCTCATAGCTTATTTGTTTGGTCCCATAGTTTATTTGTTTAGTTGTTTGGTCCCATCTAAGTCTTTATTAGTGTCTATTAGTGAGAAGGGACCCGTATCTGGTCTTATGTAATAAGTGAGAGGAAAAGGGAGACCACATTAAAATAAAAATATATATATAAAAAAAAAAAACAACCATGCACAAGATGACTTGCGCACGAATTCCAATACGTGCGCAAGTCATGTCTTGCGCACATCTTCCCACTTCTTTTTTCCTTTTCTGTTTTGTTTTGGTTTTTTTCCGTTTTTGGTGGGGAGATTTGATGCAGCCCAAGGGTTAGGGCTGCGTGGAGGTGCCTAAGCACGTGTCCAACGACACTTCGAACGGTCACAAAGACTTCAACATACACGAGGACGCACCTCTCTGGGAAAAACCCAAATCTATTAATCAACCAAATCTGAGAAGTTCTTCTCTACAAAGCCATATATATAGTAAAACAATCTTAATAAGCAAGAAAACCCTAAGCTTAAATGGAAACTTTCCTAATAATAATAATAATAATCCTAATCTAATTTGAAGAGGGGCTGAGAGGCGGCTGGGCCCTAGACTGCATCATCCTCCCCGGGTTGAAAGAAGAGTTCGTCCTCGAACTCGATGCTGCTTCGGATTGCCAATGTAAATGTGTTGAACATGAAGGACATCCTTGGTGGCAGCTTTCCAGGAATTCTTCTTTGGCGGTTGTGGTTTCTCAGGATAAAGAGTAACTTGCTGTCCACCATGCATGAATGTATAGGTGTTGTCGCGCATACCATGAGTTCCATTTTTATCATACATCCAAGGACGGCCCAATAAGATATCACCACTATCCATAGGTAGCACATTGTATCCTTGTAAGTCTCACCAATGGCAAAAGTAACTTTGCACATGCGCTCGATCACCATTCATTAGCCATTTGACAAAATAAGGACGGTTATGCTTATAAACTTTCAATTGAAGGTGGTCAACAAGAGCCTAAGAGATGAGATTTTCACAACTTCCACTGTCAATAACAACTGTGCAGTTTTGTCCCTGAATCATTCCTGTGGAACGGAAAATATTTTTGCGCAACCACTTATGCTCAACAGTTGGTGACGCATCCTTGAGGACAATAAGAGCATCATCTGGGGGCTCTGCATCGGTGAAGTCAATATCCGCAGTGTCAATATCCTTGGAATTGTCAATATCCTTAGAATCAGTGTCAATATCATCTCGGATATTGTTATCAGCACCTTCAATCTCAATTAGATGTATTCGCTTTGGACAATCTGCGGCGCGATGCCCGTGCTGGTGACAATGGAAACAAACCATCTTATTTTGACCTTCAGTCCTAACAAAAATCTGTCCATTGGATTTAGCTTCTTGTAGAGGGGAATTCTTTGGCTGAGCCCATTTGGATTTTTGTACTTGATGATTTGCAATTCCCTCAGCCTTGACAGCATGTTGGATGAGTTCATCGACATTATCAAAATGTTGGAAGGCAAGGATATGCTGAATGTCTAGTCTCAATCCATTGAAAAATCTATCAACTACCACATCATCATCTTCATTCAAGCCACAACGAGCTTGCAGAGTCAAAAATTCCTCAGAATATTCAACAACTGTCTTGGACCGTTGTTTCAAATTTTGAAAACTGGAACGGAGATCTCTTACATAGTTGACAGGGAGGAATTTTTGTTTCAAAATATTTTTCATCTCAGTCCATGTATCAACAGGGTCCATGTTCTGATTCCTCCGTTTTCTTTGCAATTCAGCCCACCAAGTTGCAGCATAATTACGAAATCTAGTAGCAATCAGTGTGACTTTATTATGCTCAGTCATTGGCTTATGTGCGAAAATATTTTCCACGCACACTAACCAATCCATAAATTCAGCGGGCTGTAATTTCCCATCATATTCGGAAATCACAATTTTAATTCCTAAATCTCGATCAGGATTATGGACCGTTGGATCCCGTTGATTCCGAATATTTGCACCATCATCACGATGGTGATGCACACGCTGATGATTTTCCAAATTTGTTACTCTAATGTCCAAATGTTGCAGGGTAGTGTGCATGCCATCAACTTTTGCAGATAATTCTCTAATGGCACTAGCCAAATCTTCAAATGGAGAAAATGAAGATTCAACATCCACTTGTTTCTTAGGAGGCATTTTTTTTTATGCAAAACGTAAATTTGACTAACCTGAGGCGCGATCTCTTCTTCAAAAGGACAGACTGGAAATCGGAACACTTGTGCAGAAGCTTTGAGAAGAATTTCGTTTGTGGGCCAGTTAGTATATGGGCTCACAAACAGGAATAACAGCCCAAGTGTACCCGAGTTAAACACGGGCCCAATACTGACCTTAGACTGTCTCGTGCAGCGTGATGGGAAACTGGAGATAAGACTGTTGCTGCTACTTCGTGCTGCGGTGGATTCCAGAGGAGAGGAGGAGGATGGGTGCTCCGCCTTTGGCTGGCGTCAGACGACCGACGACGACAACGAGTCGCTAGCAGCAGGGTGCGGCCGGTGATGCAGGGAGATGAACGTTGCTGCGGGGAACTACGGCGTGCGGTGCGGACGTCTGGAGGAGGCCAACTGTGGAAGATGGGTTGATCGGCGATGACGATCAACAACGGCAGGTGGCTAGGTACTTTTCGTCGGTCTCTTGGATGGCGACAACTGCACGCGGTAGCAGTGAAGGGGTGCAGTCCCAGTGCAGGGGGCGACAGGCAGCGTCAGGCGACGAAGAACAACGATCAGCAACGGCAGCAACGGGAGGCGGCAGAGATGGCGGCGATGATTTCGAGGTATGTTTCCTCCTCTTTCTCGGCTGCGGATCCTTTCTCTGCTGCTTCTTCCCCTTTTTTTTTTTTTTCACGCTGGTTTGGGGAAGTTGGCCGAACAGGGGGTTGAAGGAAATTTCTGGGTTTGGGGGCGAGGTCGGCAAGGGGGTTGAAGGACGGGATGGCATGGTGGTTGTCTGTGAAGTTGGGAGTCGGTGACGGTGACGATGACAGTGACAGTGGAGATCGGGCTTATGGGACGAGGATGGCTGGAGATGAATCGGTGAAGAGTTGGGACAGTAGATGGGGTATCGTGGGGAGAGTAGGTAGCACGCCAACGATCAAAGATCGTGTCGGCTCTGATACCAATCTGATGCAGCCCAAGGGTTAGGGCTGCGTGGAGGTGCCTAAGCACGTGTCCAACGACACTTCGAACGGTCACAAAGACTTCAACATACACGAGGACGTACCTCTCTGGGAAAAACCCAAATCTATTAATCAACCAAATCTGAGAAGTTCTTCTCTACAAAGCCATATATATAGTAAAACAATCTTAATAAGCAAGAAAACCCTAAGCTAAAAATGGAAACTTTCCTAATAATAATAATAATAATCCTAATCTAATTTGAAGAGGGGCTGAGAGGCGGCTGGGCCCTAGACTGCATCAAGATCTCTTTTATTTTCAGATCTAGGTTTTTCCCCCTCATTATGCTTTGTATGAAAATTGATTTGGAATAAAAAAGGAGTTCTTGTTCTTCTTCTTCTTCTCTACTTGGGTTTGCAAGCCACCTTTCTTGCCAACCGCCATAACGCCTCCTGTGATTGGAGTTTGGTGAGAGCCCAATAAAGGTAACCAATATCTCTACTACTTTTCCCTTTTTGAACACTTTCATATAACCATAGGATCTCAGATCTGCTGAATAGATTGTGGAGCCAATTACCCCAGATCTGAAGTTGAGCCCTTTTTGGCTTTGTTTTGTTTCATGAAACCTTTTCTTCACCAAATCAAAACCCTAAGTGTTGGAAGTCCTATCTTCCATTAAAATCCTCCCCTCAAATATGAGGACTACTACTGCGGGATCTATGAGAAAGTCTAGATCTATGGCTGATTCACCCTTTGGAATTAATTAACTATTGGTAATTTGCCAGATCTGAATTTTCTGTGTTTATTAATTAATTTCCTGATTACATTGCATTGCATAAGGTTAGGTTTCACATTGTCCAGCATCAATAGGCTTATGGAAGAAGTTGTAGAATGTGTTGGAGAGAACATTGTCCAGATTGTGACAGACAATAGAGCCAATTTTAAAAAGGCCAATAAATTGTTAATGGAAAAAGGATATTTATTTTGGACCCCACGTGCAACACATTGCATTGACATTATAATGGAAGATATTGGAAAGAAGAAACATGTGGCCGCTGTGATCAAGGCATGTAGAGGCATTACAAGGTTCATCTATGACCAGTCATTACAATTGGTGTGTCCATCATCTACTAGATTTGCTACCCATTTCATTGCCATGGAAAGCCTAGTAAGATGGAAAACAGAGCTAATTCAGATGTTTGCATTAAAAGAATGGCTTCGTTCGAAATAGGGCAAAGCAACAAGTGGTCCGGAGTTCGATGTCCCAATTTTAATAAGGGATAATAAATTTTGAATCAAAGTAGAGAACATATTAAAGGTATATGAACATTTAGTGAAAATGCTATAGACTGTAGATGGTGATGAAAAGCCAACAACGAGGTACATTTATGAAGCAATTGATCGGGCAAAGCAAGTCATTATAGAAAATTGCAAATATAATGATAAATACATAAGAATTATTGATGCTTGGTGGAACAATCAACTGCACCATCCATTGCCATTGCATGCTGCAGATTATTTTTTAAATCCTGAATTCTATTATCACAATGCCCCACACCACACCAAAGTAATAGATATGGAATTGCAAATAGGATTAAGGACAGTGTTGAAAAAAATTTTGAATGAAGATGATCATATCAAAGCTATACAAGAGGTGAGTTGGTTAATAAATTTGTTTAATCTTTTTAATATATTTGAGATAATTGTATTGATATAGTGTACTTATTTATTTCTAATTTTTCACATTGTAGCTTTCTACTTATACACATAGAAGAGGGACTTTCGCTGACCCTCTTGTATGATGAGAAATTGGAAGATGTCCACCTAGTATTTCTACACATAGAAGAGGGATTTCTATTTATACACAAACTTTATACGATTGTTTTTTTTTTATTTTCCTGTTTATTTTGCATTTCAGTTGATTGGTGGGAGAGTTTTGAAAAGAGTACTTGATGCAGTCTGGGCCCCACAAGTGGTCCAATTCAAATCTAATTAGATTAGGATATGTTATTTTATTAGTAGCTTTCTAATTGCATTATTAAGGAAGTTTCTATTAATAGATTAGAGTCTGCTTAGGCATTAAGTTTGCTTTTATTATATATATGGCATTGTAAAGAAGAAATTCCCAGACTTAGATTGATTAATAAAATTGGATTTTATCCCTGAAAGGTACGTCCTCGTGTGTTTGAAGTTTTTTAACGATTTGAAGTGTCCTTCGACACGTGTTTCGGCACTCACACGCAAGCCCTTACCCTAAGGCCTGCATCAGTTTGGTATCAGAGCCCAACAATCCATGATTGTCAACGTGTTACCCTTTATCCCATCCCACCTTCGTTCTCCCTTCACCCCCTATCATCAACTCATCGTCCCTAAACACCGGATCCCATCACAACCCAAACCTACCAACGAAATATAACCCAGAAAAGCCAACCCCAGTCCAAACCAGCCCTCTTCGCCTACACCCTCTCCACCAAGCCAACTCTAGTCAAACCATACCCATCGCATAAACGATACCCATCCCAAAACCTTTCCATCTTCCGAAATCCTCTCCACCATCTTTGTCGAACACCATACCTTAGCAAAATCCACAACCTTGCCAATCCACAATCACCCTATCCAAAAACCCAACCAATTCGAACACCAAACCCCACGGCCCCTTTCATCCCTTCCCTAATTGCTAAACCAAAATTCCCATCTCGAGCCCAAAAAAAATAAAGAAGGAACCGACAAGAAGAAGGAGATCTAAGGGAGAAGCGTACCTGTTTCCGCCAACATCTCACCAAGTCGTCGCCGCTACCAGCACCATCGTTGTCACCACCAAGTCGCTGGATTCTCGCCTCCACCATAGTCATCACAAAAGTTCGCCGCTCATCATCCGTCACTGCTCGCTGCTTGCCATTGCCGCTCACTACTTGCCATCGCCAGTTGTCTTCGACTTCGCCAGAGCCCCGACCTTCCATTCATGTTCGTTAAGCTACAAAGACCAAAACAGAAAAAGGTACAAGTCACATAATCTCATCAAGCCTAGTTTCTAGCCTAGGTAGAGCCATATCAAGTGGACCTGAAGACTTTCCTAGGTTGCGTCAAGTCCAATTCATCCTTGGAACCAAACTGTTTTAAAGCCTAATCCAATAGCAAGCAACAACAATGATAACAACATCACTATCACATCATATTTAACAGATCAAGGGTCAAATTTATTTTGCGATATCAGGTTCATCTGAGGTTTGATTTCCGATCCGTCTTCAACAATGTGTTCGTAGTGGTCAGATCTACACATCAGGTCAATTAGCTTTTAATTTTGCATTAAAAAAAATGCCCCCTAAGAAGCAAGTTGGGGTAGAATCTTCACCTTCTTCACTTGAATATTTGGCTAGTGCCATTAGAGATGTAACTGCCATAATAAATAACATGCAAACCAGCTTGCAACAACTGGACATTAGGGTAACAAATTTGGAAAATAATCAGCATATAAATCATAATCAAGATGATGGTGAAAATATCCGAAATCAACGAGATCCACCAGTTAATAATCTTGGTCGAAATTTAGGGATCAAATTCATGGTTCCCAAATATGATAAAAAATCGCATCCCGCTGAATTCATGGATTGGTTAATGTGTGGAGTATATTTTAGCACACAAACCAATGAATGAGCGCCACAAAGTTATATTGGTTGCCACTCGATTTGGCAATTATGCTACAACTTGATGGACTGAGTTGCAAAGAAAAAGGAGGAATCAAAACATGGACCCTGCTAACACATGGATTGAGATGAAGAATATTTTGAAACAAAAATTCCTCCTTGTAAACTATGTAAGAAATCTACATTCAAGCTTACAAAACATGAAACAAAAATCCAAAACAATTGTTGATTATTCTGAAAAATTTCTGACTCTGCAAGCTCATTGTGCTTTGAATGAAGATGATGATGTTGTTGATAGATTTTTCAATGGATTAAGAATAGATATTCAGCATATTCTTGCATTCCAACATTTTGATAATGTCGATGAATTCATCCAACATGCTATCAAAGCTGAAGGAATTGCAAATCATCAAGCACAAAAATCCAAATGGATAAAGAATTCATCTCTGCAAGATGCAAAACTCAATGATTCCTCAACACAAATTTTTGTAAGGGCTAAATGTCAAACTAGGATAATTTGTTTTCATTGTCAACAACTGGGGCATCGCGCAACGGAATGTCCAAAGCACATACATCTAATTAAGATTGAAGGTAATAATAAATATATCCCACTGATCCCAAGGGTACTGAAAATGAGGAAATTAATGAAACATACGCAGATACCATAGGTGAAGCTATCTTCGTCATCAAAGAGGCTCCACCAACTGTTGAAGATAAATGGTTGAGGAAAAAGATCTTTCATTCTGCGGTTACAATTCTTGGACAACATTGTACAGTTCTTGTCGATAAAGAAAGTTGCAAAAATCTTATCTCTCAAGCTCTTGTTAATTGCCTCAAGTTGAAAGTTTACAAGCACAACCGCCCTTATTTTGTCAAATGGCTGATGATTGGTGATCAAGCGTTTGCTCGACATACTTATAAAGTTACTTTTGCCTTTGATGAGGCTCATAAAGATACAATTTGGTATGATATGCTACCTATGAATAGTAGTGACATCTTATTGGGTCGCCCATGGATGTATGACAAAAATGGGACTCATGGTATGTACGACAACACATATACATTCATGCATGGTGGAAAGTAAGTCACACTTCATCCTGAAAGCCGGAGCAATCGAAAAAGAGTTTTCAGGCAATTGCAACAAAGGAAGTCCTTCATGTTTATCACATTTACAGAGGCAATCCAAAGAAGACTCAAGTTTGAAGATAAACTCTTCTTTCAACCTGGAGAGGATGATGCAATCTGGGCCCCACAAGTGGTCCCATTCAAATCTAATTAGATTAGGACTATGTTATTTTATTAGTAGCTTTCTAATTGCATTATTAGGGAAGTTTCTATCGATAGATTAGGGTTCGCTTAAGCATTAAGTTTGCTTTTATTATATATATGGCATTGTAGAGAAGAAAATTTTAGACTTGGATTAATTAATAAAATTGGGTTTTATCCTTGAGAGGTGCGTCCTTATGTGTTTTAAGTCTTTTAACAATTCGAAGTATCCTTGGACACGTGCTTCGGCAACCCTACGCAAGCCCTAACCCTATGATCTGCATCATACTCCACATCTAAGAAGAGCAGCCAGTCGCATCCTTAGTCAAACTACAATATCATCAAATTGTGAAAAGAAATGGAGCACTTTCTCCATGATCCATACGCAGCCCAGGAATCGCATAAGCATAAGAAAACTCAACAAATTGGTATACTGCCACTACAATCTCAGGTTGAGAAACAAAAATAGAGAGATCAGGGCAAGGGATGATCCTAGTTATTGTCTAATTAATTTGGATCACATATTCAAGGACAATCCCTTACTTCCATGGAAAACTGAGATTGAGGATCCATTGTTAGATTCAAATCCAAGCTTTCAACAAGAACTGCAACGTTTAATTGCTGAATATGTACAAATGTCAGGAGGTCAGCCACCGCAAGAAGAAGGAAGTAGGGCAAGTGCAATATCTAAAGGGAAGGAACCAGCTCATACTATGTCATCTTCTAACAATAGTATTTCCACCGCTGCCTCTTCCAGTAGCCATGGTGGAAGAGGAGGAGACAGTGGAACAGGTGGTACTATTGAGTTCTATCAATATGATGAAGAAAATATCATTCCAGTTGAGAACATCGAGGAGTTTTCCAAACAATCAAGAATGGATCCGAAACGTACTTATCAAAGGTGATGGAAAGTGTCACCACCCACACACATAGATAAGAAAGGGAATATGGGTGGAAGTAGAAATGTAGGAGGAGAACAAACAGTATCTTGGAACCCTTACTTACAATGTTCTACATTTCGACTACAGGTCATATCCTCATGAACCATCACAATATCGTCAGTATGGTCATGTGCAACAAGAAGAAGAACAATCTTCGGCTTCACGGTCTTACTCATATGGTGACTATAATGATAGTCAACCTCCATATAGATATCCACCTCCTCCAAGCTCCTTTGATTTCTTTTGTACATTCCAAGATCCCAATGCCCACCAATATCAAATTCAATTTGGTGGGAACGTGCAATATCGTAGTGGCACAACAAATGATGACGGAGATGATAACACTGACAGCAATGTGATTCCTGGTAGTAGAGCCAATCAGCAAAGTATTCCTCCATTACAAAGTCGTTGCTTTTTAAGTAGATTGTTTTTCTATGAAGTTTTAACATAGTTTATCTTTCATTCTTAAATGAATCTTGATGAAATTTGTTTATGACATTTTTTTTATAAGCCTTAAGTGAATATCTAAGTTGGCATAACTAAACAACATAAATCCATATGAAAAACATTGATCATTCCTATTCTTTTCTATTAATACAGCGATACAGGACGTCATGCAATGAGGGGACTGCTACATACCCATATACTAGTTACTTTTACAAAACAAACATATATTCCATCATATTCCAATATTCTGGATTTTCTGAAATTTTTTCAGATTTTTTTGAAGACTTTTTCAAATTACGCCTCTATGTCGCTACGTAGCGGTCTATGACACCGAGATACAGCATGGATATGGAAAGGACACGCCGTGGACACAACAAGGACACAGATTTTACACACAAAAAGTGTAGTATCGGATATGATACAACACAATATGTTGGCCACTTTAAAGTATCCGTGCATCATAGGTAGCGGTAGCCGTAACATTTCGGCAGTGGGCCGCTACGCCGCAACCACTATTTTCATCCTTCGTTCCATAAACCATGACCCATGTAATATCCACACCATTTATTCATCGACTCAACGGTAAAATGTAAATTCTGAAATTTCTGAAGGGCCAGCTAGGCCTCTGGTTCAATGTGAACTTTATCATTTTTTCACACCTCTCCACATGTAATGTTGAATGTGTTTGATACTGCAATGGAATATAAAGAAGTTGTACACATGTATGAAACCAAGTTTTTAAATTTTTATATTAATCTTATGTTTTTTTTATATCTATTATATATTTTAAGTTTTTTATATTTTTCCAAAATTTAAATCCGAAACATTTCACAGAAATTCCGAATTGGCCAAAATATTTTCGTTTGGAGACAAACCGAAATGGTGTCCAAAATGAATTTCTCGACACTTCTCATGAGCTAAGAAGCACAGACACGGGACACAAATACGATACTACATGGACAATTCGACACGGCATTTCTCAAAAAAAATAGAACACACACATCGGGGACACATTAATAATATATATTTATTTTTATATATAATCATATACTAAAAAAATAATATCGTTTTAACTATTTTATCAATCTAGCAATCAAAAAATAAAATAGAAAAAGCAGCAACATGGAAGCAGTAGCAACTGAAAAAAAAATAGCAGCAACATAGAAGAGCCACTACGTTACAAAACAAAAACAAAAAAAAAAAAAAAAAAAAAAGCAACAGCAGCTGGGAAAAAAAAAAGAAAAGAAATAGCAAAGGAGACAACCAAAAAAAAACCATTGAAACAACCAACAGAAATAGCGGACGCAGCAGGCGGACGAAGAAGATCCTTGCAGGTACATTGTTCTTCTTCTTCTTCCTCCTTTTCCTTTTTGGTTTTTTTTTTTCTTTTCAACAATAGGTTCGCTTTTCCTTTCGATCTCTAAATATGCAAAGTTCCCTTCAAAACATTCATGTACTGCTTAAATTAGGAAGTAGCATACTTTTTACATACTGTCTTGAAACAAGCAAAGCCACATCTTTTCTTTTCTCCAAAAAAGCATTCTCATAGACTCTGTTCCTTTGTAGGCTACTCAATCACCAGCCCCATAACCTTCCACACCTAACCTCTTTCTCATTGAGTCATTTTCATTCCTTACCAAGATCAATACCATTCTTCTCAAAACCCTACCAACAAAATGATCACTTCTTCCGTAGCTGCAGCCTTTGGTGATCTGATTCTTCCATGGCATTTCAAATCCTAACAACCAAGACCAATGCCATTCGACAAGATATCCCTGCATCTTCATGTGATTATAAATGGGCTTGGATTGCCCCATCTCCTGTTAAAAATCTCTTTTTGAAAACCAACCTATCTCTCCCTGAATTCATATCTCAGTGGAGTCTCACCTGATCACATTTTTAATTTTGATTTCTAGGGTTTCTTAATGTCCTCAATCACAAATTAGGTTACCTCTCTCCTTCATCGCTAAATCTCCCTTCTCTTTTTTTTTTTTTTCTTTTGAAAACCCATGGATTAAAAAAAAACAAATATATATATATATCAATGAGCATTTCAAAACCAGAACAGGAACAGATTGGTGAAGTCATAACCAATTCTGAATCCAAAGTAATAGGTTCTGGACAGTTCTGGTCCCGGATTCAGATCCTTTCTTTGAAAGGCAGGTCCACATCCAGATAAAACATAGTTCCTGGCCGGACATGAACCAGCCCGTTTGCAGCCCTACTCTAGACAAACAATAGCAATAATAAGAAGAAGAAGAAGCCTTTATAAAAATAATAATAATAATAATAATCTACAAAAATCTAAAACAGTATATAAATGAAACAGGTGGTATAGTATAAGAGTCACAAAAAATATATTTGACACATTTCTTATGCAAATTTCCCATTGTCTCAGAATCTAAAACTACTCATCAACAATCCAAAGACAATTGGTAAGCATTCTCACGCTGAGACTGGAAATAATCCATTATGAAAATTTGAGCCCACACCAAGAACACTAGAGATCGAAGGTCATAAAGACAATAACCATAACTTCTTTTTAGCACTAACAATAACCATAATATATTTTTTATTTTCAATGAAAACAATAATGTGGAGGTGTAGTAGATATGAGATAGTTGGGGTGGATGGGTGGTAAAATTATGAAGGATAAAATTATAAACAAGCACTTTTGAAAGAATTTAAGGGTGGCATCAATAGGTGATAAAATAATAGAAACCTGTTTGAGAGGGTTTGAACATGCTCAACATAGGCCAACAACAGCACTAATAAGAAAAAGTTTTGCTATGCAAGCTAATGTATTACTGAGAGGAAAGGGTAGGCTAAAGAAGATGTGGATGGAAGTAATAAAAATAGATCTAAAGAACTGCAACTTATCTGAGGATTTAGCTCAAGATAGATCGCAATGGAGAAACAAAATTCATGTATCTGGCCCTTCGTGGTTTTATATATATATATATATAACAACCCCCCTACATAGTTGGGACAAGGCTTTGATAATGATGACGAATGATAACAATAGCATAATAATAGATAAATTTTGAATGGTAATATTGAGGACCTTCCAATCCATGGGATGGTCCACAATAACCAAGATTTTATCAAAGGAACCTACTCCACAAAAGTTCACTCAGCTTCTAAGCAAAAAGTTCAATCATGGAGAGGAAGGTTTAAAATATGCTCAGGTTTAGAGTTTCGGTACTTACGCATCCTCATGAAGTTTACAAGTGCTGTGTATGTAAAAATAGAGAAAGCAGGTAACAGAAACATAGGCATAACTCGAACTGCTCTCATTTTCCAGTCCAGGTCCAGCGATCTAGTTGTCATGATTGCATAACCAACTGCAACAACCTGAAGAATATACTGCAGTTAGTGCCATCCTGAATTGGAGCAAAATAATAATGACTTACTAGCCTTTTTGGTTCTAGGGCAACTAAAGATCAAACAAATTCTAAAATTAATGAAAATTAATGAAAAAATTAGTTCAATGCAAATAAATACCAAGGTTCAAGAGAAATATCATATATCTGCCATTTTTGTAAAGCATCAGGATGTCAGCATGCGAGAATCAACTTACCATAATACAACTTTACACCCAACCTTGCGAATAACTCTAAATCATTCCAATGAAGAACTTATAGTATACATTGAAGTTCACAATTTAAAAGCCAGCCAGCCAGCCTGATCACTGGTTTTCTACACTTTATGACATTTCAAATCACATGTTAATTTACACTTCATCTGCCTGCAGTTCTATTTCCGGTTCAAAGATATTCCATTGAAAAAGCAACAGTCACCACAGCAAACTGAAATCTGGGAAGGGAGGACCCAAGAGCACCACTGCAGCATGGAATATAATCTAATCACATTACAAATTGGTGGTTTAGTGTAGGTGACACAGACAACTACCCTGACACTCCATAGATGATGCATTCCAGGCCAGTTTAACTCCAAACAAGAACATCTATCCAAAAACTTTGCGCCCTACCCTTTTCAGTAGAAATGTTTTAAGGGGAGAAAATGACCCGCTGCAGCTCCCACTAAAGAAACTCGTGTAACACACCTTTCAAGTGAGAATCAGTGCTCCTGTAAACGATTTAACCACCACCACTTTCCACCCATCATCACCTCAACTGGCGCTTGCGGTAAATTGGATACAACCATACTTTATTCTCGATGAGGAGTAACACTCACAGTTGGATTCAACCATCCGATTTCGTTGTTACTGTTTCACCATTGGTTCTTAAAGCCTTGAAAATCCATCTGCCAGGATTTAATATGCCTGATTTTCGGACCTCCATGAATCCCATCATTGTCCCTTTTCTTTCGCCCTCCCTGATTGCTGGTGACCAAGATGGTCCCACAGAGAGTCAGACAGGCTGGCACAAATACATGTTCGGGAGCAAATTACCTTGTACATACAAAAGAACAAAAAAAAAAAAAAAAAAAAAAAAAAAAAAGCTTGCATTGAAGATTTGACAAGAGTTGCTGTTATTACCCTGCACCTTCAAGGCTCACCTCAAGAATGACAGAGACAACTATAATGTTCCTTGCCGTTATTCGCCACCTTTGAGCTCTCCTCTTCATTCTTGCATGAACAGCAGCTTCCTCTTTCGAGAGATGCTGCAGTCTCTTCTCGAAATCCTCACTGCCCCTTCTAAAGATCCCATTCCAAATCCGAGAAAGAACTCCTCTGCGCTTCTTCGACGGAGCGCCGCCCCCCTTCTTCTGATCCGGAGACACCGCGGGGTTCTCAGAAGAAGCAGCCGCAGCAGCAGATTGGCCCTCAGTCGCATCCTCAGCCATCGCCTGCAACCAACAAAATCCCCGTCCCACATCCATCAATCAATCGCTTGTGATGAACAAACATCAAAGATGTGATCTTTTTTGCCCTCAAAGCATGACAATTGGGGGAACGATTTACAATTGCCCTAACATACCCGACGGCAACAATCGAAAGGAGAAGAAACGATACAAAACCCAAAACTGACATGCGAAAACCTCAACAACACATGGAATTCGAGCAATCGAAGTGGATCTAGATGGGAAAAGCAAGATTCAACACGAAATCGAGTATAGGAAACACCAAAAAAATCATGAAAAGAAGAAGAGATCGAAAAAGTTAAGAGTATGAGATTTACCTGTGGATCAATCGAGATGAATCGGGAAAAACCCTAGATCGAGATCGAAATGGAGATGTTGTATATTCTATTGTGCGTCTTTGATTAAAATGCGTGAACGTTGTAGTGATGAAATGAATATCGTAAAAAGAAATAGAAAGACATATACTGAAAATGGAAAGGGCGTATAGACGTAGAGGCACATACGAACACTGGATATATGAAGAGGAAAGGCGCGTTGAGGTGTCCGCACATGTGGAACACGTCGGATGCGAGGGACGTTTTCACGGAACGCGAGAGGGGATTACTTTTGCATTTAACCCCCTTCTTTTGACTTTCTTATTAGTAGAAGTTTTTATGGACAATCGATTTCCATTTTCTCCAGAGTTCCTATCATGAATCATCTGTTTTTCAAGATTAGTTAAACGTAGAGACAGCAATGGGGCAGGTTAAACGGGTGGCCCGCTCCCTGTGGTGGTTTAGATGAGTTTAGGGAGTGGATTATAAGTTAAGTGCTTATTTCTTTACTGAAATCTTAGAATTTCTAATTTTAATCTAAAGAATTTTAAAATTCTCTAGCATTGTGGGATTTCTAAATGCTCCCTTTGTATTTCAGACATTTCACCAAAAACCCTAGGGGTTGGAATTTTAAGAATTTACAAAGGCCAAGAGACAAGTTATCACATCATTCCAACGAACACCCCCACCCCCACCACCAAATACACAAACAAGGCAAATTCATGTAAGGAAATCTCCAAACAAAAAAGGGGCCTTAGAGATTTAAACTCTAGTCAGATATGGATTTTGACTACTTCAAGTAAGGTTGCAAATGGAGAGATGATTATTTGAGTATCAAAGTTTTTGACTTCGAATAAAGTGGGTATGAAACATATTTTTTGATTGGAGAAAAATTCAACTCTATACATGCATATACGGAATTAAATCCTTGCCAGTTACCACCTAATGATGATTATCTGGGTACAAGATGATTAGATTTACATATATATATACATTAAAAACATATTTATCATAAGTAGATGCCCACGTGGGATGAGTTAGATTTAGAATCTATTGTAATTAGAGTTTCTCAAATAAACCTCCCCCATTTGTATTTGTTGACACTCCCATAATAATAAAATCTCTCTCCTTTGTTCTTTCTTTAACAATACGTTATCAACACGATAAATTCCGTGACTGGGTTCTAACTTGATCGGAGAATAATAAAGGAAGAAATCAATGGAGATCTCTTGGTCTAAGAGAGATTTCGGTTGAAAATAGAGAGGGAGATCACATTTGTCTTGATCTCGGTGGGCCCTGAAGAAGAGCATCAGGTTTGCTTACCCATGGGTGGAGAAGAAGATAAGAAAAAGGGATTCTGGGTTCTTCTTCTTCCTTAGCAGTGGAGAAGATGGTGGGTGCAAACGACTAGCGAGGCCGACAATTCTGGCAAGAGCAACGCCCACGGTTGACCCAACCAGGAGTCCGGATCACCCCTCTATACAGGTGTAGGGGCGAGGACTGAACCCAAGCAAGGTAGCCATATCCTCTTTGTTTCTTTTGCAAACCAAAAACCCATGCACCACACTCCCCCTTATTCGGTTTTGTTTCACTAAATTTGCACCAGATTTGTCTACAACCAAACAACCACCTAGCCCTTCTTTAAAATCCAAATCATGTTGCCATCAGTTCTGAAGAAGACCAGAGAAAAGGTGGGGCTGCACGTGTTGCTCCTCCATCCCATAGTCACTGGAACGAAGGAGGGCCACCCGCCGGTACTACCAGTCCCCTCACTGTTATTCGTCGTTCCCTCACCTGACTCGAAGAAGAAAGGAGGAGAAAGCGTAGGCTTTCTAGTTTTAGAAACCAAAAACCAAAGGGGAAAAAGACAATCTGCCTGGGTATTATTCCCAAGCTAGGTCTAGTTGAAGTCATTTCATTTTGACTTGACCTTCTAACACCAAAAGCCCAAGGTCCAGTTTGGACTCAATTCGGGTCAGACCAACCTGTGAAGTAGCCTAGTCCATTAACCATCAGAGCAACTAGCTAGTGTCAGCCCACGTCAGCAGATCATATGGTCAAAAGCATGTTTGACCGAATTGATAGCAGAAGTTTGTTTCTGCGATTTCTTAATCATCCAAAGTCCGATCAAATATCTGTTTGAGCCTACGAATTCATTTCGAGCAAATCTACGTATTAAAAGTAAAAAGAGGACGATTCAACAGCTAAGTAATCTTCTCTTTATTTTATAATCTTTTATTAATTTGATAATTATATACATGCTTTTATCTTTATTTTTTTGAGTTCCACAAGTATTTATAATTTTAATTCGGGTGATGAATAATTTATTGTCTCTTATCGAAGAGAGATCATGATAAATTACAACTCATGGATCATAAATAGAACTAGAAATTCCATAAAAGTAATCGAAAGCCGAAGTTCCATATAATATGCAGAACTAGAAGTTTTATATGTAATAAATAACCTGGACCCGAAGTTCCTTATATTATTTTATTTAAAAAAACGGAATTTCTGTCTAATACAAACCAGAAGATCCATAAGTTTTTTCTTATCTAGAACTAGAAGTTCTAAGATTTAAAGTATGAACTCGGAAATTCATATTCATAATCAAACGTGAAACTTTAATTATTAAAGATCCAAATCAATATAGATTGTTACGAAGGCCATAAAATCAAACCTGAAGTTTTGACAGAACCAAAAGTTATAATTCAACTTTGAAGTTTTGACGAAACCAGTAGCTTTGATTCAAACCTAAAGTTTTAACAGAACGAGAAGTTCTTATTTATGCCTGAAGCATTAACAGAGCTAGAAGTTCTAATTTATAGGTTGGGAATCTAAAGTTTTAACTCAAGCTGAAGTCTTAACAGAAGCAGAAGTTCTGATTCTTAAGTTGAAAACCTGATGTTCTAATTTTTAATTGGCTAATTCTTCATTGTATTTTGTCATTGGATATTAAGAACCCAAAGTTCTATTTTTTTTATAATTGTTATTATTAAATTGATTACTATACACTTGAAAAAGCTTGGTGATGCCATCAAAGAGGAAAATAAGATATTCCCGGAGGGTATGACATAAACCCTCATTTTCTACCCCATTTTATCCCTGATAGATATGTATGATCACCAGAAGATGGTTACATCACCCAATGCTAAAAATAAATACCAAACTAGTTAAACAAAATCTCTCCAGAAAAGGTAGATATAATAGTTCCTCCAGTAAAGATGAAAATAACAACCACAGTAGAGGTGATTAACAAGACATTTTGTTTGAAAATTTGGAGAACAACTAAGCATGGTCTAGAAGACCTACAACTACTCTCATGAGTTTGAATATTAAGTCCAATTATTAGATATTTTGTTGAATATTCGACTTATTATTTTATCCTCCATCTTTTGTATTTACATGTTATATTTGCTTCAAATGGTGAATGGCTTACTTGCTTTCAATTTCATTTTTGTTATGCAACTAAATAATTATATTCGTTTATTATCTCATGCGGTATGAATCATGGAATGTGTGAGACTAAGGATAACATCTATCTGATAGATAATGCCACAAAACACACTATATTGAAAACTAGAAGTTTTCTCATAGTTAGTGTTTAATTTGCGTAAAGTATCAACCTTAGATAGATCGATACAAATACTTGAATACTTCGGAAGAGTTCATATAATATTACCAAATGGTATCCGCATATGTATTGAGGATGCATTATTATTATTATTGTTATTATTTTTAGCGGTTTCCGAAGAAACTTGCTTAGATTCAAAAATATCAGGATAAAATGGATACCACATATAGAAACTATAAGGGAATGTAACATAAAATATTTATATATCATTACTAGTATTGATTGTCAGAAGCTGATACTAGAAAAGCTAAGTGCTATATTACGAGACCAAGCCAAAGACTTAAACTAAGCCCGAAACTTAGTGACCCTAAGACTTTAATGCTTTGGTATGATAGATTAGGTCACCTTGAAGTTATTATGTTAAGGCAAATTATTGATAACTGTTTTGAGCTCTCCTTAAAGTACCATCAATTGACCATTCTTTCTAAAATTAATATAAGGTGACATTTGTGAACCCATAAAATCCCCTTAGTCGACCTTTTCCGGTATTTTATGGTTTTGATTAATGCTTTCACCCATTAATTGGATGTTTGCATATTTTTTTTAGCATTTGCCTGCTTATTAATCCAAATTATTAGACTTATGGCACAATTTCCTGAACATCCTATTACATCTATAAAGCTTAGTATCACAGGTTCGTAACCTGTATGAACCCAAAACATAGATTGAGAATCTATGTTAGTTATGATTCAGTCCTAATTATTAAATATTTAGAATTAATGATAGGAGATATATTCACTGTTTGTTTTGCTAATTGTCATCTTGATGAGACAGTCTTTTCGCCGTTAAGGAGTGATAAGAGAGTTCCTGAAAAATGCATTATTCTTATAGAAAAATCTGTTCTTGTAGAACGGTGAGAATTAACATGAAATACTCTCACTTTATCTCATCTAGATCTATGTACTTTCACAAAGTGAAAATAAAGTACGAAGAATTGTACACTGAATTACAAACGAATTTACTGATGCTTTTTATGATACAGCAAAAGTGACTATGTCACATGTATCAGCTATGAACACACGATCACAAATTAATATCCCTGTAAAACAAATAGGAATTAGTATCCTTGTAGGACAAAAATCTAAATATGGCAGCAAATAAATCTGTTACATGCTAGAAGCATGGCAGACCTATATGTTTCAAAAACTCGGTTCCCTCGAAAAAGAGAAATGAGCAATCATATCCCAGTTATACTCTCAAAGAGGTTATGACAAATTGTACACTCTTAAAGAGGTATATAATTTCAATTAATAAGAGGTTATGAAAAAACTTACTCTCTCTAAAATCCCTAAAGAAGTTAATATCCTGAA
Organism: Sextonia rubra; assembly: GCA_037013555.1. Classification (NCBI taxonomy): domain Eukaryota; kingdom Viridiplantae; phylum Streptophyta; class Magnoliopsida; order Laurales; family Lauraceae; genus Sextonia; species Sextonia rubra. Next base: position 134,888,007 of record JASUAD010000001.1, read on the forward strand.
AGAGACTCTCGAAACCCTTGAAGAGGCAAGAGTGCCTAATAATGAAAAGATCTCTATACTTTATAATTATTCAAGAGAGAGAGGTGATAGAAAGGAAATTATCATCGATGACGCATTTGCATATGCGGTAGCTATACAAATATCAAGGGAATGATGATGATTGGGACATAGAACTATGTACTATAAATGAATATCGACAAAGAAAAAATTGACTTGAATGGACAAGTGCCATTAAAGAAGAGTTAGAGTCTCTCAATAGACACGGTATATCTGAACCTCTAGCACAAATCCAAAAATGTATTAACCCTATAGGTTACAAATGGGTGTTTGTAAGAAAAATGAATGCAATTACTAGATATAAGGCAAGACTTGTGGTATTCTTGTAAAAACCTGAGATTAAAAATATAGAAAGACATATAAATGAAAATCCCATAAGGATTTGCTTTGCCTGAAGCAACATCAAAGAATACATACTCAATACAATTAAGACGTTGATTGTATGGCTTGAAGCATTCCAAAAGAATATGATACAATCGTCTTATTAAATATCTATTTAAGTAAGGATATGAAAACAATCTCATTTGTTCATGTATCTTTATAAAATCTTTAAAAGGATTTACAATCGCTGAAGTTTATGTAAATGATATAAATCTAATCGAGACTCCAAAAGAGCTCGATAAAACTATTGACTATTTATAGGAGAATTTTGTCTCAACCTGCAGATCGAGAGAAATTTTAATAGGATATTTCATTCTTTGTAAATATGCTTGCTATATATAGTTTTGTACTAAGTCAAAGGCACTAGATTCGTATCATATAAATCTTATGATATTTATATCTGTTTTATTCTTATGGTTGTAAAGATTCAAATTTTGTAGGATATGCAGTTCAAGATATCTCTCTAATCCTCATAAGGGTTGATCATAGATGGGTTATGTATTCCTTAGTGGTAATGCCATCATTTCTTGGCATTCTGCTAAACGAACTTTGTTGGCTATTTCTTCTAACCATGCTGAGATGTTAGTCTTCTATGAAACCATTAAGGCATGTGTGTGGTTAAAATATTTGATTATGCATATTCGTAGTTCTTGTCAATTGCTTCCTAGTATAGATACCTCAAACATTATCTATGAAGATAATAAGGCATGTATTTAATAGAGTAAAGAATGGTATATTCAAGATGACAAAATGAAGCATATTGCACCAAAGTTCTTCTTCACACATGAGTTTCAAAGAACAGTGAGATTGAAGTCAAGCAAGTCTGTTCAAGTAATAACCTGGCTGATTTGCTTACCAAAATCAAGATTCTAGAAGCTTGTATATGAGATCCGCATGCATAGGGTCTATCATCAAATAATATAAAAGTTGTTGTTGCTAGGGGGAATAACTTATCAAGGGTAGGCATCTTAAAGCATGCTACTAAGAACATATGTACGCCATACTCCTTTTTCTTTTTTATGTTTTATACATCTGAGTTTTTCTAGTTAAGGTTTTAACGAGGTAGCATTATGCACGTTCAATACTAATTCAATGATTCTGAAGAATGTTGTACTCCTTTTTCTTTCGCTTTGGCTTTCCTAATGGGTTTTTCCTCAGCAAGGTTTTTAATAAGGTAACTGCCATTGAATGGTGGTCATCTAAGGAAGACTGTTAAAAATATTTATCATAGGTGAATGCCCACGTGAGATGAGTTAGATTTAGAATCTATTGTAATTAAAGTTTTTCAATGAGGAGGTTACTTGGCCTATAAACAAACCTCCTCCTTTTATCTTTGTTGACACTCTCATAATAATAAGTTTTCTCTCCTTAGTTTTTCTTTAACAACAATATATATATGTTGTAAGATTCTAAATAGCTTGATTTATATCATATTTGACAGTCTACTTAACTTCAATTATATATCCTTTAATATTCCCACATGTACATTAAAAAAAAATGGAAGCTCCTTATCTAATTAAACTCTCGATATCTTATTCGGGATCTAGGGTCGATACTAAATTCTTTTTCTTAAGTTCTTTCTAGATTCAGATACAACACATAGGGTCCATGTCGGATCCCAATCCAAACCAAAAATCAATTTTATAAAAAAAGATAGAAGTCCAGATTCAACATGGTTCCACTCCGGAACCGATCCCTTTGCTTCCTTAAGGCACCCTTTTATCTATCCCTTTTATAAGTCTCGTTAGTGTTCATGAAACAAAGCTAATTTTTGTTAGATTATTACCTCATCACTAAACACCCTAAATCTGGTGGGCCTCAAGGCTGATAAACCCTCCAAGATGGTATAACACGTTGCCTTTGACAGTACACATTTCTTCATGACATGGAATTGCTAATATTATATGTTATTATTTCTTGCTTGGAGTGAACCTCCTCAATGCGATTCCCCACCTCCCAGAGGCAGAAGGTGTCTAAAGTGGAATTCCACTTTGTTGGAAAGGCATCGGCTACTTTCCTTGTTCCAGTTGCACCCGACTTAAGAGTTAAGTTACATCAATAAATAAATATTTGCATAGAAATATATATTTATTAGTCTTGTTACATAAATAAATCAACGCAGATGATGGCCACAGGCCCACATGTAACATTTTAGTGAGGTTTACAGTCTACTATGCATCAGTGATCAGCTAAGGATAGATTGGAGGCGTCTCCACGAGGTGTTCTAAGTTGTCCAAGAGAACGAAATGAATGGTCAATATAAAATTAGAACTAATGATCGAAGCATCTATCAGCATGGAAATGTGGCTAACCACCCACTGGCTTGGGAAGTAGAGCTCACGATCTAGACCTCTGGCTAGAGAGAGAGTACTCATCGGTCAAATGCGCTCTATTAGGAATATGCCCAATGGCGAGTTCAGAATTTTTATTTGAATGGTACAAATAAAGGTGGGGTAAAGAAGTTAACTATTAAAATAATTTTTTTAAGGTCTACTTTGTAAAACTTTTCGAATCATACGGGTGCGGTTGCGCCCATATGCAGGGGCAAACCCATGTTATATCACGTGGATGCGGCCACCCCAGGTAAGATGAAAATTCCACTTAAGAAGGCCATGGGGCCCATGGGCCATAGTGCAAGATGCAACACAATCCGGCCCATCTATTTCTTTAGCGTGTCAACCCAGCCATTAGCCCGCCTCACTATTCCCCTTTAGTTCAAAATCCCCAACCCAAAACCAAACCCTCAAACTTACAATAGAGTCTCTCTCCTCTCATGCATTTGTGCGGATGACGAGGATGAGGATGAGGATGACAACGACGTCGACAGTGGGTTCACTTCAATCCCTTTCAATGGGTTCTTTCTTTGCTCTATCTGTAATACAACCCTCTCCTAGATAATCTTCATCTTTGATTCAATCAACCACATGGCCCACATCAACTTGCTTAGGTTGTTGTCTAGATGTTTCATTTCAGCTGCTATGTTAGTTCTAAAATGTGCGGTGAACAACAGATTTTGTGAGAATCATTCATACTTTGTGTAGCTACGAGTGTCTTGCATTTTTTTTTTTTTTTTCATTTGAAGATTGATCGATATGTTTGATTCACTTGAATCTAATACATTTTGACGGTTGATCAGATTTTAGCAGTTTCTATAGCAATTGAGATAATTTGTGGCTGGATTTCTATGGTTACTTAGTTCTGACAAGTGACATGGATGTGGAAAACAACTGCTTTTGTGAGGATTGTTTGTATATCTTGCAAACTTGATCTAAGGATACATGGATTTCCATCTTGTTGACAACTTGATAGTCACATCTCGATTCTTGAAGGCCCTTCCCTGAGATGCACTGATATAAACCATTGCCGCCCCCAACTGGCAGTTCTCTCTCTGTTGCTTTTTCAACTAGTCTTACAGTTTGGCGATCATTTGCCTAAAAAAGGCCTATCGGTTCATCATTATCTTGCTTTGTTACATCTCACAGTAGCTCCTCTCCACTGGTACTTCTTCACTTGCAGAGATTGAATCAAAATCAATGAGGGTTTTTTTGTAGTAGGTCTATTTGTCTTGATTGAGTTTATTATTCAATGGATATTCTAATTTTTTTGATGTGCTTTTATTCTGAAAAAAGATAGTCAGATGTGGGTAAACACAAAAAAGAAATAACAAGAAAACTAGTAAAAAAAAATAAAATTCTGATGTTGACAAAATTGAGTTTTTTAGATTGATTTGGGCAATGAACCAACTGACCTATTTATACTATGATTTGAAAGGAATGGATTACAATTAAGAAATTAGAAGCCATCAACCAATCAAATTGTACATTTGATCTAAAAATAAGGCCATAATTTATTATAAAGTTTTTATGATTATCTTGATTAACATCATTTTTTAATTTTGTATAACATGGGCATGCAATTTATATTTCTCAATTTGTAAGTTGAATTTATAAATATTTATAATAACATAGAGTTAAATTCACCAATATTGTGGAACATGCTTCAGTTGATTTTATACCCTAGAACAATACAAACACATCATTACCAAACAAGTTCTATTTAAATACAGTATAGTTTCTCTTTTGCCAATGTTAAATGAGAAAAGTCTAGCAAAGTCTAGCAACACTTTAGCACTAACAAACTTTAGCACCACCCTGCCAGAAATCCTGGGTCCATCATTCCCCGTATGCAAATACTTGGGTCTGCCTCTAGATATGCTAAAGGGGAGGCTAGGTCTACCTTTATCCTACCCTCTTATATGTAGGCTGGGCAAAAGAGCTTGGTGGACCGGCACTAGCTAGGCTTTTACCCTACCCTCAAGAGTATTTGCAATAGAATTAAGGCTGAAAGAAAGAAAATTCCATTTTTACCATGATTGACTGTCAACCATTGGGACTCTAAGAGCTTCATAGGGCTATGCAAATAATAGTTTTATAAAAGAGTAAATTAGCAAGGACGTTTTTTGAATAAGTTGTATTGATAACTTAAGAGTTCGTAAAACAAAGTATCCTTATTTTTTTTATCGGTAAGGTTAACTTCCAATTAAAAGGGAATAAATACAATGAAAAGAAAGAAAAGGAACAAGAGATACAAGAGTCTTGTACTTCATAAATCAAACTACATAATGATCCCTTCTCAAAGAAGTAATCTATCAACCCCTTGTTTAGCAAAAACATCTGATATAGAATTTGCTGATCTTATCTCATGATGAAATGTTACATTAATACTTGAAGAGAAAGCTCAAATCTCATTAAAAATGAATTGAAACTTCCAAGAATATACTTTTCGGTTGGATACCTATGTGATTGTATTAGAGGAATCGCTCTCCACAATTTAAAACTTCTAAAAGATTATATCAAAAAACTTTCAGAATAGCCAAAACTTCTACTTCATTCGAGTTGTAAATATTTGTATTTTTAGAAAACATGAACAAAACCTCAACCTTATAGTTATGAAGAACACCTATGATACCAATTAGTCCTAGCTTACCTCTTGCAGCTCCATCAACATTAAATTTAAGCACACTAAGAGGGGGTGGGGATCAAATAATAAATCTCTTCAACTTTATTGGGCTACACTTCATACAAGCTTCTCAATTAACAAAAATATCATTTAGAGTAAAATTAGAAAACTCATTCCTTAACAAAGCCCACTTTGCAATCCTTATGCCAATCGTACAAATCAAATCTATTATAGAAGATGAGAAGCCCTTAAAGATTCTATCATTCCTTTTCATCCAAACAAACCATAGACAGCAAATGAAGTCATCCTCCAAAGAATAAGCCCACAGCCAACAAAACATTCTCCCAACCAAAACTCTACCACTATAGCAATAATCTGTGGGCAACACTAAATTATACCACACCTTACAATGAAGTGACTACAAGCTGCAACTGTAACATCATAACAAAGGAATAAATGGTTAATGGTCTCTTCTTACTTATGACACATTACACAAATATCTGAGATGTTATTAAAAGTTAGCCCTCTTCTTCTTATATTGTTAGCCGTAGAAACATTTCTTGCAACAGCTGACCAACAAAAAGCCTCAACACGAGGTGACACTGGACCTAACCAGACGAAAGAGGAAGGGGCTCTATGATGATTATTCCCCTCCAAAGCCAAATAGAAAGATTTTACCAAGAATTCCCCAAAAATGAAAGGCTTCTAAATTCAAGAATCCTTAGAGTTTCTAACAAAAAAAAATGTTAAAAAAAAAACTCAACATCTCCCCATACTCAACCTTCTCGGATGAACAAAAAAGCCTTCTAAAAGATACATTCCATAAAATACAACCATCCCTCTCCTCAAAGCAATATGACTCCTTATTATAAGCCACTTTAAAAGCCATAAGAGACAACCCGCATAAAAGACCTACCCACATCCAATTATCCAACCAAAATCTTATACCTCTCCCATCCCCCACCACAAAACCCGTCCCTTTAGACAACATTTTCCCAACTGAGGCAATACCACCCCATACATCTTACTTACGGAACCTTGGTCCAGAGTTTGGCCACTAACCCCATTGGTCCTCTCCATACTTAGAAGCAATGGTAGCAAATTCAAATCCATGTATTTTTATGTGATGTTACTATAGTTTGTGTTGTTTGGGGGGTTTTTATTTTGTTGTCTTTAGCTTTCTTTGTTTTATGTTTTCTCACATGTATGTTAAAACATGTGCTCTTAAGAGTTGTTTACACCATTTACGTATATATGTAATATATATATATATATCTACACACACACATCAATACTTTTCAAAAATGGAAGTATATCCTTTACCATAGTATGAGGGACATATGCATAGTATTTTTATCATATATATATATGAGAAATATTATATGTATATATATATATATAAATGTCATACGTGTAAATTTTGGTGTGTAAATGAGCATCTCTTTGTCAAGTTTTTGACACTTCGGACCTAGTAAAATGACTCACGGCGAGATCTATGTTATTGGGCTCCTCTGTTTGCATGGAATTGAAGCCTATGTATTTACATGGGCTTGTTTGTTTACATGGAATTGGAACATGAGAATTTTTATCAAATAGGCCCTTTTGTTTGCATAAAATTGAGGGAGTGGCAAGGGCGAACTAGAAAAATCTCCTTGGGGGGCCACAATGTAAAAATAAATAAAATAAACTTGGGGGACCCATAAGTGAAAAAAATAATAATAAAACTCCTATAAAATATAGGGTTTTACAAAAATTTATAGGAGTTATCTACAATTTCTAAGGGGGGGGGGGGGGGCGGCATGGTCCCCCTTTCCTACTACCTAGTTCCACCCACAGGGAGTGGCCCGATTGCTTGGATGGAATTAATATATGAAGGAAGCAATTGATTTAAGGACATTGTTTGCCCATGAGCATAATGCATATTTATAATTACAGTCAAGCTCATCAGCCTACTTAGATAGAAGTCTGTAAACGGGATCAGGGCAAATCAAAAGGCCTCTTTAAAGACGCAGGGGGGGGGGGGGGGGGGGTGGGGCTGATCAAAACATCAGCATCACTAAATTATCCAAGCCCTTCATTTAATAGCCCTAAAATTTAATGACATCTTAAGCGTGATTTTTTTTTTTAGATACAATCCAATGGTCAGTGAGTAAACATTCAATGAGTATAAAATTGACCGTGACACCAAAATCATTGGTTGACAAGAGTATCAAAGGGGTTGTACTCTTCAAAGGTGGCCCACATGGGCCCCATAGAGCTAGAATACACCCGTTTGTTTGGATATTATCGAATTATATTAGGAATACTTATTCAAATTGTCCCGTTAGTTCACATGGAATTAGAAATACATAGGAAGTACTTGATTCAAATGGCCTATTTTGTTTGCATGGATAGAATACACATGAATCCATTGGCAAACGGGTTATTTATTTACATGGAATTGAATTCATATGTAGATGAAATTTTAATATTTATTTAATGCAAGCTAAGAAATTAATTTCAGACATTACACACATACATATATCATATATGCATATAGGTCTAGTATGATGAATTTTTGGTGTGATGAATGTAGGATCAACTCACTTGGGCCCACCTCTAATCAAGTTAAATAAACCCCCACCCCCAACACCCAAAAAATTACAAGCCCAAATTTGGCAGTAATCATGAACACTAATAAACCATAGCTCACCATTGGTTTGAATTCAAAAAATTTCATTTCAAAAAATTCATAAATGTGGGGTTTACGGATCAAGAAGTTAGGATAATGTAATGGGTTTTATATGACCCATAGGTTCCTTGAGTTCTTTCCTTCCCTACGTTCACCAGCGCACCATCAGGTTTATTGCACCACATTAGATTCCCATATAGGTGTGCCATTGTGTTTATTTTCCCCATGTCCATCATGTATATGATACATACATGAGCACCTTACCTTGTTTAGCACATGGGACCTTCTATGATCAATCCAAATCCTTTACACTCACAATTCCCTCATGAATTGGCACAAGGACAAATTTGATACTTTTTGAACTGTTGCTCACCAACAATCCAAAAAAGTAATGTCTTCATGGCTATGGATGAAAGGGATATGACGGTCTAACGGTGTTAAGTGTTTTGTATGCCCTACATCTCATCTAAATCTTTTCGATTCCCACTATTTGTATAGATATATATAATATAGTTTGATTATATACATTAATGGAAAAAAGGTCGGGTTGGGCTGGGCTACCCTCAAGGTGGCAGGATTTTTAGAATTGGGCCCTACCCACCCTTAGGCTGTTTAGAACAAGTAAAAAATCCTTTTTTTAATTTTCAGCTTTGGTTCCGCTTTTGGACCGCAGGGTTGATAGGCCTATGCTTAATGGTTATGGTTTAGACTCCAAGGTCTATCAATAGTAAACTAAAAAACGGAGGAATCTATAGGGACGATATTGACTCACATTGTTTTTTTAAGTAGTTTTAAATTCCAGTTTTGGTCCCAGCATGGACCTAATGAATTCAAGTTTGGGTTTGCCTCTATCGAATTTATATATGCCCAAATATCCAAATTGCGTACTGGGGAAAAAATACGGGTCTAGAATGTCTTCAACAATCCATTCCTGAGCCTTTTTTGTTTGCATGGAATACATAGAAACTTGTAGTAAATTAAACTCCGCCAAGGAATTATTAAAGATGTAAGAGATGAGAGGTTAAGGATACTAGTTAAGGAGTGAAAGATATAAGCTAGCAATTTAGTTAAAGCCCGGACTTCGTTGAGGTTGAATTACTAGGATTATGGTTGATTATTTATTTTCTATCTTTCCTTAATTTAATTTTCATTAAAGGGTTTGATGGTCAAGTTTGTACATTCAAATTTGATTCTTCATTTTTAGCTAATTATAAAAACATAAAAGTCTTAAAATAACATTATATTCTTCATTATTCTTTGATTCTTCATTTTAACTAATTACAAAAAAATAATTCAGAAAGCTGGGACAGGTATTTTTATTCAGCGACTGATGCTTCACATAAGAATAGTGAGTTGGGGATAGATTGATCATAAGATAACCCAGGTGGACTCCACAGGCCATGCCCGGGTATGGCCGTCGCTGAAAATTCCACTACATAATTATATACTCTCCTGTATAGAAGAGAGGGAACAACGTCAACACACGTCCATAAACACACACCTACTAACTACTTAAACCGTTAAAACTATGCCCATGGAATCCAAATTGAAATCAAAAGTTGCGACTCATGAACAGTTGGAGCTCCATCCTAAGGCGTACGGTTGCTCAAATCCCGGTCCAACACCATCTGAATAGGACAATAGCACACAGTCCTGTCTCCGTAGTTTCCGCCGACCTGCCATTCGGGACAGATGTTCAATTAAATCATTTTATAGAAGAGCTTCCAGTTCAGCATGTAAAGGATATTTCCAACCATGTCAGACTAGGTTGTGTCTATGAGTAGACAGCCCTTCTGTGAACTAACGACAACTCCAATCCCTCCCTGATTCGTTAAGAGTAAGATGTTGGCAGAACTCTCTAGAAGAAAAGTTAGAATTTGGAAGGAAGTGGCAAGTTCCATGGTCTTCTCCATGGTAGGTAAAAATTCTCGATATTGCATGTGTAAATAATGTGTTTATATGAAGAGCCATATGCGGACCCTAGTGGATGGTGTATGGGTGCTGCTATGTGAGTATAGTTGCTAATTTTATTTTGGACCTTATTTGGACTTCGCCTCCAATTATAATTATTCTGCCATTTTGAAATATTGGCGGAACATTTTGAAAATGTATAAATTATAAAAAAAAAGCATATACAATAAATAATATAAAGATAAGTTTTTAGTAGTAGTGTTAGATTAGGATTTAGCTAAATTCCCTATTACACCCACACAGCCTACAAAAGTCTCACGTCATCAACACTCCACTGAGGGATTGATCCATGCTATCCTAAAATGGAGGAAAAAAGAAAGATAAAACTAAAAAGAACTCCTTTTTAATAGAACAAAAGGAATGGCCAAAAGACAAAAAGGACAGGTTTGGTAAAAGTTTCGAGTGTTTTGTGTGACGGATAGAGGGGTAGAAGAAGAAAGATGATGGCAGCGGCCGCAATGACTGTAATTGACAAGAACGATCAGAAATGTTGTGGCTTTCCACTTTCTCCTCTTTTTTCTTGAGGATTTTATGGGGAAAAAAATTCACTAGATGTTAACTGTATGAAAAAGAATCCAATAGAGCTTACTACAAAGAAAACTGTATGAAAAAGAATCCAGTAGAGCTTACTACAAAGAACAAGTCTTGTGATTTGTTTTTGTATCAAAACTTTTTTAAAATAAGTGGGGAGGAGCAACAATAGCATCACTGCATTTTATATGACGATCCACATAACACACAGCATTGTTGACATATGAAATGGAAAACGAAAATGAATAAGAAGAAAGGAGAGGAACAAGAAAGGGGGTGACGATATGGTCACTCCCAAATACATATGGGCAATGATATCACCGCCCAAGTAATTTCACCACCTAAACGAAGGAACCATGGGAAGATTCAACAAAGGTCGTGGGATTGTTTCGGTTATGTACATTTATCCCACCCTCACAATTTTTATTTATTGATTTTTTTAATTTAATGTGATGTTTCTCTTTTATAGATTTCGTGAGAATTAAATTATTTACCTATTACAAGGCAGGAGACTACTTTTTTTATCGTTTATTTCCCAGAAAGAAGAGTAAGTTGGATGGTCAGGAGACAAGTTGGATTTGAAAGGGATTGTGGAAATAGAAAAAGAAGAGGAAGAAGAAGAAAAGAGAAAAGAAGAAGAGTCCCTTCCCTAGAATGTTAAAAACACCTCCGAGACGATATTCGTGCAGTAATACCTAGAAGGCCCCTTCTTTTTTTTTTTTTTTTTTTGCATAGGAGCCATCTAAGAGGTTTTTATTTCATAAAATTCTCCTCCTTTTTTTCTTTTCTTCCCACTACAATCATCTCTCTGCTAAAGTCCTCTTCATCTCCCCTTTTTTTCCCTTCCCTGTAATCAGTTTTACAGCACAGTTTGTTTGGGAGGACAGAATGAACGGAATGAAATTTTTTTGTACACTATCGCCAAAACGGACGAAAAATAACAATCATTTATAGGATACGGGTTCTGGTTCCATCATCCACTCCCCAGCTAATCTGGATAAAAAATTGTGGTGCTTATCCCTCAAGCCGCTTTGGGAAGGGCGAGTTATCGTTCAGAAGTATCGCTCCCCCAATTATAGGTTGGGGTTCACAGCATTGAACAGAGCAGGATCAAAGGTCTAACTGGGAGATAAGTCTGGCCCAGTAAAAAGTCGATGGGAACCCATCATTAATGGGGTAAAGACATGCAGTTGGGCATCAATGTCCTTCAATCCTACACATGCAATTGTTGCCCGTTTAATTATCTTCATAGAAGCCTGCCAGTGCATCCCACCTTGCACAGTATTACACAAGGTGGATTCCGTTGGGAGGGCTGCTTGTGCACATCCACCTCGCACAGTACTGCACAAAGTAGATTCTGTTGGGGCCCACCTAAGGCCCATAGATCATAAAACTGGAGATGAAAAGATCCATGTGTCAGAACCTGAAGTATATCCCCAAAAAACAAAAAAAAAAAAAAGGAACCAACCCCTTTAATCCAATCGTCCAATCCAAACTGATCAGCGCAAACCCATAGGATCAGTGACATCAGGTGCTGAGGGTTTGAATGGCCCATCCGGATCAGTGCAAAACAATGGGATCCAGTGACGACAGGTGCTGCGGTTTCAAATGGTCCATTTGGATCAAAACATAGGTGACCCACATGCCACCTCACATGGTAAAAGATTAAAGATGGATCAAAGATAATTCAGCTAGATGGGCCTGCCTGTCATCCACTTAGCAGAATACTGAACAAGGTGGATTTTGTTGGGGCCCACCCGAGGCCCACAGATCATAAAACTGGGAGACGAAAACATCAATGTGTAAGACCACGATTCATATTATAAAGAAAGAGAGAGAAAAAAAAGAACAACTATCTATACAATGGTCCAATCCAAACCGATCAGTGAAAGCAGGTGGCTATCCACACATGCCTAGTCACATGATAAAAAACCATACAAAGTGGATGCACAGGAATATACTCCATGTTTATACACTTACAAGCTTAAATTTTAAACCTTTTTTCGATGTATCAAAATCCGACAGTTCATCTTTAGTATATATAAAAAAATGTTAATGCATTTTTACCAAGTATGACAAAAAAAAAAAAAAAAAAAAGAAAAAGAAAAAAAAAGAAAAGAAAAGACGATCAAAATCAAGAAGGGCGGCGTGCATATCTGAAGCTCGGGTACAGGTATACGTCTCATATCCCTTACATGTTTGGATCCAGGTGGAGTATAAATCAGTTCAAGCATGGTACAGGTAGCATAAACCAATTCAAGCCTGGTACAGGTCGACCAAAGTCCTGCTAAAGCCAACCGGACCAGGTTTATCATTACCAAAAACACAAAAAAATATACATATATTACTTTTTTTTTTCGGGTGCTGTGGTGCTAGGATGCTTACCACTGATCTATCGGTGGTTTGGAATTGTAATATATGTGATTTGTGTAAGCAGAACTCTTCATTTGTAAAGTTGAAAAACTAGTAATAGCAGAAGAGGCTCACTGGAACCAGATTCTATTGAAACCATTAAATTGATACGGAACAGCTCATTATTAATCACAGGTGATGTATGTTTGATGGATGATATCATACCATGTGTTGTTGAAGACTGGCAAAAATATTACTGTGAATTAAATTTAAGATCAATGAAGAAGACTGGCAAAAGTATTATTGGAATAAAATTTAAGATCAACTAAGAAGACTGGCAAATACATTATTGGAATAAAATTTAAGATCAATTAAGAAGACACATAATAAAAGAGCATGAATTGAGTATTACAAGAATGAAACAGTACCAATAATGAAATTCAAAACAGATAAAACTCTAGCAAGCACAAATACATTCAACAATTTGAATTTCAATCCAAAACAGTTCATATTTCCTGCAGTGATAGTGCAGCTCTTATCAGTCCAGGAGCACATATGAATATACTCTTAAATTAAACAAAACCACCCTCCCATATAGATAAAAATAAGAACAAGATTTTTTAAAAAAAGGAGAAACAAGAGGAACTACGCAAATAACCAACCTTAAATGAAGCCACTCTCAGTCCACAAGGAAGAATCTGATTTCCCATTCTGACCTGTATTCTTCTTTGACGTGCTGTGGTAGAAGTCATCATAGCCCTCATCTTTGGCATCATCCCACCCAGCCCAGCTTTCCCCACTATGGGTGGTGCCCTTGACAGCTTCCTTCTTATTGTCTTTCTGGTCTCCCCAGTCATCCCAAGAACTGGAAGAGCTGACTGAATCAACCTGTTTGCTGGAAGAATTCCACCCCTTGTTATCGTGCCCAAACTCCTGGTAGTATCCATTACTGTCACTACGCTGCCAATTATCTGATTTCCAGTTGGCATCCTTGGTATACTCCTCAACCTTCTGTGAAGCCATTGCCATCACCCCCTTCATGATCCCCCAAGTCTTTTGTCCAATTTCAGTGGTTTTCGTGGTGACAACATTGACAGTTTCATTTACCTTCTGATCATAGCTGCCATCTTTAACCTGTAAAGACCATTGCAGAGTAGAGCTTCAAATTGAAGATTGAAGCATCTAAGAGGCAGTTATGATTGCAGAAATAAGGAATGCATTTCCCATATCCACATATGTTAATCTTTTGGTACGATATATGTTTATTTGGGGTTAAGAAGGTAAAGAAATGACAAACTGCCTAATGCACTCCCAACTTTCATCCATTCCACCAAATATATCAGCAATACTGTTTATTTCCTTAAAATTCAAATGCATGAATAATCTTATTTGAAATTTCACAGGGAATGTTTGTTCAACACTACAACATATGAAGCTTGAATAAGTCGCAAACAGTTCAATTTTAGAATGAGTACTTTCAAGTTTTAATAAACAAGCATTAGCAGGAAAATGAGAAAAGGTGTGATGTGACATTAAGGGCCTGTTTGTATCATGCAATTCAACTCCTAGGAATACTATAGGATCTATATTAAGTGGTTGAAAGTGAAGAATCAAATGCACGTTTCGGCCAAAAGGCCGAAAAATTTCATTTCGGTCGTGCTACTGAAATGAAAATATCTTCAGCACTTTTTGCTAATATTTTGATGGATTTCGTGTGAAACTCTGAAATTTCCAAATTAAAAATTGGCCAAAATGCTTTCTTTGAGGTTTCAAAAGAAAAAATCAGAAGGTAGGGCTCGTTGCAGGGAAAATAGGAAAAAAATAGATGAACGAAGTAGAGAGGGCAGGGGGAAGGTACCCAATCGCAGCTTGGCATTGGCTGCTCGCCGCCGTCACATCCCAATTCTTGCATGCCATAGCGGCTCTGCAGTCAGCAATGTTTCTTCCCCCACATTTCTCTCCACCCCTCCCATCCTCTTCTTCCTCTCTTTTCGCTTTAAGTAATGGGGTGAGACGGGAATACGAGAACCTCTTTTGTGAGAATCCATTATTTACAAGGGTGGGCATTAGCATAGCGACTTAATCCAGCCAATGAGAGATCACTGTCTTCACGAATTTCAAACCCGCTTCACAATTTTCCAGACATTCTGTCGGAGCTGAAATTTTTATATTCCCAATCAACCCAGCTCCCTGCCTATTTATATATATGGTGGTTATCACTTATTAGGTTGGGGTAAGGCCCACTGGATGGTCCATCCAAGTGGAGAACACACCCCCCCCCCCCCCAAAACAACCACAAGCGGCGGGAGATTTGCATTGGTCCGCCAAGTATGGGTCTTATCCGAATAGACTAGACCTATAAATCCACTGCACACCCATCCGAATAGACTATACATTGTTAAACTTGTGGGGCCCAAATGGAGATGAAATAGGAGGTATTTTTTACAGAGAGGAGGGGACAGGGAGATCTTTTGATCCCATGGTCCCAATATCCCACGTGGGCCCCACAATGAGGTGCACACACTGATCAAGTGTGCAAGTTACACATATGTGTATATATATATATGAGAAATTCTCAAAAGCTACCCATTTCAAAAGGGGAGTTTTTGCCCCTCTTGATTTGTCAAATGCGATCGTGCCACCTCACATTTACATGCCAATTCATATCAAAGGAGAAAAATTAAGAATATTTAAATGCTTTAACTTCCTAAATAGTAGCGCAAAAGGAGCACATTAGCCAATTAGAAAAGGGGAGTTTTTTTTTTTTAAACATTCTCTAGTGTGCATATATATATAGGACAACTACTATGCATGTATTCCTCACACTACGGTGTGGGACACTTCCATTTTTTTAAAATACTAATGTGTAAAAGGACAAAATCATCACACATCATAACACATTTTTGACCTTATTAGGTCTAAAAAAGGAATTATCCCTCACCTTGCAGTGAGGAATGGATGCATACTAGTTTTGTCCATATAAATAATATATATATATGGGCAAGCCTCTCCTAAGCTCAAGCTTATATAAGAAATTTCATAAGCCTGAGCCCCTAGAGCATACCTTTGGTCCATCCAAATGGACCAAACACATGTGACATGACCGCCCTGAATTGCCCATGTCCACTAATTTTTTGTCAAATCCGAATTTACTAGACCATTGGGTAGACTGTGCACCAATCCGAATGAACTGTTGACCATTAAATTTTTGCAACCCAGATAGAGATGGAGATGATAAAAACCACTAGTGGGGCTAATTTTTTGCAGAGAGGAGGGGAGTCCTTCAAATCGCAGCCATCCTCATCCCCATTTGGGGCTCACAGGCATAAGCCACACACTTGAGCTTACCTTATCCTAAGTTTAAGAAGTATGGACACAGAAATGACAGGACACGGACACGCCGACACAGCATTTCTCAAAAAAGTAGGACACGGACACATTGGGGGATACGTTAATAATATATATTAATTTATATATATAATCATCTACTAAAAAAGTAATATCATTTTAACTTTTTTAATCAATTTAGCAATCAAAAAATAAAAATGCAAGTACCAACTAACAAACATATCAAATTATCAAATATCAATATAATACTAAAACATAATTTATAATCATTAAATATGAAATATCCATAGTTCCATAAAATCCATATAAAGAAAATGACGGATCATCTCATTTCCCTCCCTAAAAAAAGAAAAAAACAAAAAGAAAAAAAAAGCCAATCTTGAGGCCTATTCTTTACTGAAATATTTATTTGTCTTTTGCTTGTGATAGAATTAATATTTACAATCATATATTTTTCCATGATACAAAATTGTCATATATCAAGTTTACAAGTTTTAATAACCATATGTTAACAAAGTGTCTAAGAGATATCAGCCACATTTATTTTTTTGTTATAGACACGGGTTAGGAATTGTGGGACACGTTGCAAAAAGAGCGTCGAACAAGTGTCCAAAATTAAAATTTTTAGTTTTTAATTATGGACACAGTTAAATAGTATCGAACACGTGTCCGAGAGTATCCGAAGAGTGTCGGTGTCCGACACGGATATATCACTTTCTTATGAGTGTCTGTGCTTCTTAGTCCTAAGCTTTAGCTTAGGAGAAGGGCTCCCAAATAGTTAACCATGAATGGCATTTCCTTTTTACACATGAATATCTCCAATTATGAAAGCATCCCTCACCCTATACATCCACCCCTCACCATGGGGTAAGGGACATTTACACAACTATAAAGATTCATATGCAAAAAAGGAAAAGCCATCTTTGGTTATATGCAAAAGAGGAATGCTCATGTATAAATAAGGAAAGCCATGTAAGTATTCCTCACCTAGTAATATTCCTCTCTATGGCAAAGGGTCCTATAAGGACAGTCCTCACGGGCCATTTCTCACCGTTTTGGGTAGTGCAGCCCACATTGCGAGCCATCCAAATGAATCACACATTATTCTCGTGAATTGCAAACGTCCACTAATTTTGGGTCCCATACAAATAGATTGGACCGCTGGATCGACTGCACATCCATCCAAATAGTCCATCCAACAATCCAATCTATTCGGATGGGACCCAAAATTGGTGGACGTTTGCAATTCACAAAAGTAATGTGTGATCCATTTATATAGCTCGCAATGTGTGTTGCACTATCCAAAACGGTGAGAAATGGCCAGTGAGGACTGTCCTTACAGGATCATCTCTCTCTATACAGATATATATATAGGATTATATATATATATGAAAATAATCCTATAAGAACTAGTTCTCACCATTTTTTTGTGAGAACTCTAGGTGGGGCCCATCTGTCACATAATCCAAACATTCCAATACACAGGGACCCCCTAATAGTCACACGCACCAAGTTTCGATCAAATCCGAATTTATTGGACTGTTAGATCGACCGTGTACCAATCCAAATGGATTGAATTTATGGTCCATGGATGAAGGGGTTAGGGACATGTGATTCAGCAATTGGAGCCAAATTTGATACTTAGGGTGGTCCCACATAAATCTTCCCACCCCCCCCCCCCCCCCCCCCCGTCCCATCTCTAAATAGGTCCTAGTTGAGTGTTCACAGTAGGTGCGTAAGAACAGTTCTCACAAGATCAGATCCCATATTATATATATGTATATATATGGGATCCTCACCTGTGCTCAATCGTAAATAAGGAGCGTCCGCTCAAGGTGTAGGGCCCACCTAGGGACCCACATGGGAGTGGTGGGCATGGGGGGGGATTTAAAGGACACAAAAAGGCCCTCCTCTCTACAAAAAAATTAGGTCCATCCTAGACGTCCATCATCTTCATAGGGGCCCCATAATTTTTACGATGCATAGTCCATTTGGATTGGGCCCAAACTCTGACATGTGCAATTCGGGGTGGGGGGGGTGTCAATTTGGATGGACCACAAGGGGACCCCACATGCTTGGGTGGAAAAGATTTCTCCCGCTCATGTGAGCGGAGGTGAGGGATACCCATATATATAAGGAAGGCTAAATGATGCTCGGGCATCTTTAAAAGAGAAACGCCCCATAGTTTCAACAAATGGGAAAGGAAAGAGTTGTATTTGCATTGATTGTGGTGGTTTGGAATATTGATTGTCGTAGTATGAAAAACGAGGAAAGTAAATGAGCTCCTAATTTCTCTCTCAAGAGGCAAGGCTAATCGTATGGCTCATACTTTTCTATATGGATCCTAAAATTTCTCTCTCGACAAATGCCCTGGATTAGATCCTAAAATTTCTCTCTTAATAAATGCCCCCTGGAGCATGTTGAGTGTAGGCCAGTAATGGCACCAGTGAGAAAAAGTTTGGATATACAGGTGGAGGGTCCATCAAGAGGTAGGGGTAGGCCGAAGAAAATATGGATGGAAGTCATTAATTCAGATTTGAAGAAGTTGCACTTATCGAAAGATTTAGCTCAAAATAGAACGGAATAGAGAAATAGAATTCATGTAGCCGACCCCAACATAATTGGGATAAGGCTTTGATGATGATGATGATGAATAAATGCCCCCTGGATTAGATCCTAAAATTTCCCTCTTAATAAATGCCCTCGATAATCTCAATAGTAAAGAGGCTCTTTTAAACTTTCTCTACAAAAAATGCCACCTTGGAAGAGTACAAATCCACACCCGGATATCTTGGAATGTGAAACGTCCCTAAAAGTTGGAATGTGAAACTTCATGTTAGTTCTAAACTTAATTGACTCATTTCATTCCCTTTTCAATCATACACTTTTCTTTGTCTATTCAATGTTAGTTGATGTGACATTAGTTAATTGGATTAGTGAAAGAGGGCAAAAGCGGCCCCTTCCAAATGAGGCATTTGAAGTTGATGTGGCATTAGTTAATTGGATTAGTGAAAGAGGGCAAAAATAGCCCTTTTCAAATAAAAGCCATTTGAATGGTAGTTGATGTGGCTTTAGTTAATTGGATTGGTGAAAGAGGACAAAAACACCCCATTTCAAAAGGGGCATTTTGAAGGGTAAAAATGCCCCCTTTCAAATGCAGTTTCTCACATCACACTTTCTTGCCCATTCTCTTACCCTAACCTACCACACCACATCTCTCAGTCATCATCACCCGCTCATGAGACTCCATCTCCTCGGAGCGCAATCATTCTCCTTAGACGCACAGGTCTTGTACATGTCGATACTCATTTGGACATTTTTATGCAAGATGAAATGGAACTGGCGGGCCGAGTTGTAGAAGCCAATGGCTTCGAGTATGTCCTCAACTTGATAGTAGCAAAGACCCACTAATGTAGAACGGAGGGGAGACACGGGGTGGGAAAGGTAGAAGATGGAAATAGAGAAAAAATTAAGCTCTCACCAAACTCTAATATGGAGGCATTAGAAAAATTGGGCTCTCACCAAACTCTAACCCGAAAGCATTAGAGATTTGGAGAAAAACTCCAAGAAGACTTGGGGGAGATCCCAAAACTTTCATTAATCATCAATAACTCTGGCCTCTAGCCAAAGAGGCATTACATCATTATAGAGGAAAAGAAATAAACGTAAGACTAATTTGGACCATCCAAACACATTGACAGCTAAGATGAAAACATCTACTTAAACACAACCTAAAAGATAAATAAGCAAATAAAATCCTAAATAGAGTAAGATAGGTGAGCAGGGCTCAAAGGCGGGTCAACCCACGGAGGACCATGGGTCTATCCTGCATCACCCACATAGGTTGTGATGAGGAGCTCGTACTTGCAGCCAACCTCAACGTCAGGAGGATCAATGAGATCGAGGGTGGGTCTAGCATCGAAATGGAAGAAAATGACATTTCACAATGGCAAAGGAACTCAAAGTAGGAGGCCATGTAGCACATGATGGTCTAGGACAGTAGCAATCAGACGAGTCGTACATGGTACACCAGCCCATTGTTGAAGCACTCAAGTGTGGGAATGTAATGTGCCATGGCATCTATTATAATAACATCCAAGTACTTAGTGTCTGGCAAAATCCTACTGATGATCCCTTCCCAATCCCGGCCAAGCACTCGTTGACAATGATTGAACAAGTTCAGGATCTAATTTTTTGAGAGATGAGACGGATTCTCGGACAATGGGATCAGTGATCTTGAGATCAAACTAGTGGTGATGTCGTGGGCTATATTTTTACAATGGATCTGGAGAAATCGGATAGCTCTAAGAAGGCCAAAGGCCGAAACGGCAGCGACACTAAGAACCTCACTGTGCTGGTGGAAGCCGCCGAGAATCTTGGTGTACATGCTTACAATGAGTGAGCACAAAGAATGGCCTCCCAGTGTCCTAGTCCCTGATTGAAGTGTCTTTCCAAGAGAATCTCGCTAGAGAGAGAGATGAAGCTGGGGAGATGGGGTTAGAAATGTTGGGAAGGGCTCCTTTGCTGTAGAAGGGCAATGTTGGAATCAAATGAAAATTTCAACTTCAACGGAGGCATCTGAAAAGATGTGAAGTGGGTTTGAAATTCAAAAGGATGTGGTGATCTATCATTGGCTAGAATAAGTCTGCTATGCCCCAAGCCTTGCCATAATTACAAACAGGTGGCATTGCATTTGGTTAAACCTTCATCAACCCTTGAGCTTTTACTTTTGGGAGGCTTCAGAGTTTTGGACTTTTGGCCCTTTTGGGCCCAAACAAATTGTGGGCTCTATGATGAGACCCGCTAATTAAAATTCTTGAAACATTTAAAATAAAGGCCAGCTATTATATATTTGTCTACTTGTTAATTATGAATATATTTTATTTTTCCAAATAGTTACCTTGAAAAATTCTGCCGAAATTCTAAAATGCCAAAATATTTCATTTTGGAGGCCAAACTGAAATAGGGTCCGAAACAAAATTGCCAACCATGATCAGAGGTGAAAATCCAAAAATGCCTATCACGTAACTTCCCCTTGAATAGAAATAGAATCAAGGGAAGACAGAAAATGTATACCTCGCAATCGTCCTAGTAATTTAAATCTTAGGAAAACTAAGGTCCCATTTTCATTGTTACCTTATATCCTTCACCCATCACCTCTTTAATAATTCCTTCAGTAGAGCTAATTTCTCTATAAAATTTTCCTTTCTTTTCTTTATAAGCACTGGTGCAGAGCGGACACCCACCAACCCACCTAGCGCTACGGCCTGGTATCGAAGCATGGTAATTTCTGTGGAGGCGGAGGTGCCTCACAATTGAGCTAACAATGGATTGGTATGTCTCTATGCATTCAAGTTTCTATGTTTCAATGCAAACAAACAGACCCTCAAGATGTAGAATAGGGACGCCTTCTGAGTATAAACACCTAAACACTTCAATCTCCATGAGTCATCCAATAAAACTGGTTCTGAATAATTTCTTTTTATCTTCACCCCTATTCTGTTGCACTTGATTTTTTTTTATATTGGTCAAGGACTTTAAATATCTCACACACTTTTTAAGTAAATAACTAATCTGTGTTTCTGTGTTTCAAGGTCT
Organism: Sextonia rubra; assembly: GCA_037013555.1. NCBI lineage: Eukaryota > Viridiplantae > Streptophyta > Magnoliopsida > Laurales > Lauraceae > Sextonia > Sextonia rubra. The sequence goes on from JASUAD010000001.1 coordinate 134,909,875, forward strand.
CCTATGCACAAGGTTGGGCCCGACAAATATTAATAGATAAACAGGTCAAAGCCAATCCAACTCTCACACACAGCAACTCTGTAAAAAAAAAAAAAAACACAGAGATATTCATAATAGTTCACTTCTAAATGACCTATTTGATTATCACCTGCATTTGTGAATTGACACTTGCCAAAAAATAAAGAAGTATAAGAGGAAAATAAATAATCAAAAGCAACAATCAAGTATTGCTAATAGGGTTTCACCATTAATAAAAGAAATTTTCATTGAAAGATAATGACCGGGTAAACAGTAAGCCTCATTCGAAAGAAATATGTCAGATACCTTGGAAGTCAGCTCTTTTGTGCCAGCTTGGACAACAGTAGCAGCAGATTGTGCAGCAGAAGCTGCAACAAGGGATAGGCGACCAAACCCCTGGGAAAACAAGTGCTAGTAAGCATTCAGAGGATAAATCATGACCGCAAAGGCATACTGCAGGCATACAGATCAAGAGATTTAGTAAGACCAATACTTCTCTCCAAGTAGAGACAACCACAGCAACAGCAATAAAAATTAAAACATAATAATGCATCTACGTATATTTACAGAAGTAGCACTTCTCCACCCACAAATTATCAACCAGTAAATATGCAGCCGATGCAAACAGATGACATAGGTCCCCCAATGGGACCCACCCCAGCCTGTGATAACAAAAATTCTGAAAGGGGATTTGCACGAAAACTAAAAAAATGTGAAAATCCCTTGGGTTAATGCCAGCACAATATTAGCTTCTTACTTCAGCTAAAACATTTCATGTATATCTCTTTTATTTGTTTAAGTTGGGACTCCAGATTTTATTTTCTTTCTTCTTTTAGGTAGATGGCTACGATGAAAATTTGTTCAAAACAATATATAGAATTTAATATAAGGTGACCGTAGAGATGTTTATACATACAACATACGCCATACAGTTAAGGATGACGCCAACACATTTCTCTATATCCGAACAGCCTGTTTTTATTGGTTATAGCTGGACAGTCTCTAGCACAGCCACCAGGAACCTCTGATCTCCATGTAAAACCATCACCGATGCAAAAACATCAGGTGGTTTATAATCTCATGAATTTCATTCACAACAGTCTACTAAAACTAAAACTCAACCAAGTGGCCTAGACGAGCCAAAAATCTCAGCAGAATACTCGTAGGGAATGTTTATAAACAGCTGAGATTTTGTAGCCTGTGGAATCTACAGCATATCTCAGCCCTGGATTCTGCAAGCAATAGAATTCACAATTCTTGCTTGGTTCAGTACCAAGGATGATAAGCCTACAGCCCTGCAAACAGCCAAACACAATTGTAGGTATGACGAGCCAACAGCCCTGCAAACACAATTGCAGGTATGACAACCCCACCCCCAAGACTTCAAAATCCTCAAAAGCATAGATTTGGGCAGTGCTTTATCCATGACATCCATGAAAAATTTCCACCCCCAACATCAGACATACACATGTGCAACTTCACTTTTGCCATGGAAATGTCAAATCATAAACAAGCTCCTGCAGCCCCTATTCTTAATAGAAGATCATTGGATGGGATTTTCAGTTCCACTTCATGACACACTAAATTGTCCTTATGAAAAAAAGGCCATTTGAACAAACTGGCACCCAACAATTGCATGACACAACGCCTCTACTTTGCCAACTCTACAGTGCTGTAATGGCAATATCCAACACAAACAGCCCATTTTGTTTTACACTTGGCTTGTTGCTCCTAGATACTAAAAGCTATTAAATTATGCCACTATCATTTGTTGGAGTCCATATCTCACAAGTCATCATCACCCCAGTAACGAACATATCCTATGGAAATCAAAGTCCATCTACATCTCCACCTCATATCCTATACCACTCACCTCTTTAATAATCCTTTGTTGGAGTCCGTCTGCCCATGGTTTCCTCCATATTCAATTCCATGAAAAGGAATGGGCCCTAAGAGTTATTGTGATTTAAGGCTTTTGTCTTCTGTCTTATAAAATCAATCCAGAAGGCTCCTAAAAGCTTCCCAAAGATTCTTTTAACAGGAAAATAGGAAAACAAGTGAGTTTAGGCTTCCTCCCATAGGACTCGACTGGGACGGTGACTCCAAAGGTGAGACAACTTGAAAAGTGCCAAGTCAAATCAGACCTCAAAGATTTCTAAAATCATTTTTCCATGAGTTGTCATAATAGGAAACATGACACCAAAACTGGTTCTCTAAAATATCCAGTTTCGGTTCTCTAAATATTCAGTTTCAGTTCTCTAAGATATTTGATTTTTTTTACATGGAAAAAGATTTTATTATTGTTGTAATCTTAGCACTCCCTCCCTCTTACCTTGTATAGAGCTCATAACTCTAACTCGGTAATTTAAATAGTTCATTCCTCCATTCATGTAAAAAGGGACCACACAATGCTCTGTCCATTTATCAAGTGTTATACATAATTTTGCTCATCAAAACCATATTTCTACAGCTATGTCATCTGGTCCAAATGGTTTATTTTCTTCACCTTAGCCAAGGCTATCTTTACTTCTTCATATCTCAGTCTTAGATCATAGATATCACCAATAGAATAAAAAATCCTTCTCTTCTAGACATTTTTTTAAAATGATATCTTCTAGACATTCATTGATCATCATTGATTTAGTTCTAATCAAAACATAGAGCACAGAAAGTTCCCAATTGATCATAAAAATTGCCATAGGCTTCATGCTTGGCCGTACAGATTATTCTTCTTCAAGAAAAAGGACTGTATCACTCACAATTAATCAGAAGGTCTATCTTGTGACTTCAGATGGCTGGTCAAATTAATATGTTAAAAATGTCCAAATGACTAAAATTAGGTTAGTCCTAGAAATTACTTAGTCACATATCACAATCCTGTGTAACTCTAACACGATATGGAGAAGCTATGCACTACAAAGAAAAACCTGACTTTTCATGGCGGAAAAGCCTTTGAAGGCAGGGGTTTTTTTTTTTTTTTTTTGCCACCTAAAGTCAAATATCTTTTGTAGTGATGGCACATAGAATGATAAGATAGAAGCCTACTTCAGATTTTGATGTGACTTATTGATGCAGGCTAGATCCAAGATCTGGCCCTGATTGATGGGCCACTTTGATGGGCTCCACTTGATCCATGATCTGTCCAAGATCAAGGATCCCTATCCTTAGTTAAGATAGTAATTAATTATTTATTTCCTATTTTATGTTGCATTGAGATTAATAATTGCTTAATTTATTTTAGTAAGCCATAATTGTTTAGAGACAATCTTTCCTAGTTTAGAAATAGTCACTCATATATAAGGAGGAGTCTTTCATTGTAATGGATATGCTTATTTTCAATCAATTAAGTTCTCTTTTGAGATTTAACTCTTTCATGGTGTTTTTCCTCTTGTGAGGGTGCCCAAGGGGCTGGAATCTATCTTTTGATTCGATTAATCCTCCGAAAGATTGATCTACACTCGATTAGAGATCCAGGACTGTGCCAGTTTGGTATCAAAGCCAAGATCCAGTCACTTGGAGAAGTCTGTCCTTCTTGGGAATCATCCGCCCACCCATTACCGAAGACCCCAGCAACCCCTTCTAAGGTGCCGTGACCATAAAAAAAACCCCTCCAACCTGATCGCCTAAAGCCCTAAACCCAACCCGAGACTGCCCCAGCCTCAATTGATATCCAAAACCCAAACTCAAAACCAAACCCCTATCCCTAACAAACCTCAAAATCAGAAACCAATCACTGAGAACCCATAGAAACCCAATAACCTCCATCATACCTAGCCTCCATTCCTAGAACCCCACCCCTACCCCGAGAACCTAGAACCCAAAAAATAAACTACCAAAAACCCCTTCACGACCCTCCTACACCCTTGCTTCCACCGAAGCCCTGCCGAGATCCCCACGACATCATACACCCATCACCCGTTAAACCAGTAACCCCAAAACCCTAATAACCCACCTTCCGCCACCCACGACACCCCAGCCGGCCCATCACAGCCCATCTTGCCTTCAGTCGAACCTAACCCCACCACCTAAACCCCTTTCCATCACCAACCCACCAACCAATATACAAATAAATAAATAAATAATTAATTAATTAAAAAAATTCCAACCCCAAAACCCCTCCTCCAACCCTAGTTCCCTTTCCACTCCTTAATCTGGCCAACCCTATGCACCATCGTCAACCACAGGTCCTCCATCTCCTTCACCGGCACCACCACCAACATCCCTATCCCTATTAAACCGATCTTCCTGAAATCCAAACCCTCCATTCAACATCCCCAACCTAGCAGAGGAAAAAAAAATTAAAAAAAAGAAGAAACACCAGAAAAAAAAGGGGGTAAAAGGAGAAGATCAAGAGGCATGCTGTGCACCGAATATAGCTACGACATCATCATCGACCAACAACCTCCGCTACTGGAGTCACCTCATCACTGCCGCAGGGTCCTCGTCAATCCCTCGCCCTCTTCGAAGTCGGGGTTGGCCTCACAACTGTTCCACTGCAGCAGCCTCTACATCGTCCTCTCCATCTTCCCCGCTGCCTTTCCTCCCCTCTTATTTCCATCCAAGCAAGCAAGGAAAAAAAATCAAGTGCCTTTCGTTTAGTTTTCTATTTTTTGCACAATACCAATGAAAAGCAACAAAAAAGGCTCTTCCATCACATGATTCCTCCACAGGTGCCAAGGACTAAGGCCCTCCTCTATTTAAGTCTCCACCTTAGGTCCGACCCACACACATCTAACCTCTGTTGGTCTATCTATTGGGCCGCAGTTGGTCCAACCCGATCCAAACCTTCTTCCTACCTTAAAAATAATAAAAAATAAAAAATAAAAAAATGGTCCAAGGCCCATTGACAAGATCAGAAGGTCCAATTCTGCTATCCTTCATTGCCAACATACTACAATCACAAGATGTACAAATTAGGTTCGTTCATCCTTTTTCAGGAAGTTGAATTTTAAATTCGAGTCATCATGAGAATTTTCGAACACTAAATTGAAGTTCAAAGATTTGTGTATCAATACAAATATAGAAATTGGTATTTTGAAAATGCGTTTTACTTTGAGCAATTTCTAAATTTGAAGCAAGAAGAATTAATAGTTGATGAATATACCCTACAATTTCGAGAGTTGCAAGATATCTGTGAACTAGAGGAAACTAAAATACATATTTTGGGTCGTCGTATCAAACATTTAAGATCAGTCATCTTGGAGAATATAAATTGCTATGACTCTAGACATGAGGAATACTTAGAAGCCTTTCATGTTGAACATATGCGTAGAAAGTCTCGCAAACAACAATGTGCATCTCAACAAAAACAAAGAGCACATGTTTTGGAGATTTTTCACTGGAGAAGATAATCCCACGATTGTCATTCGTTGCCTCCTCAACACAAATGAAAAGGAAGAAGAAAAATGGAGACAGACAAAGAAATTTCACACGTGGGTGAGAGTCAAAGACAGCCGTCAATTTGACTATTGACATTGGTAGTGCAATCAATTTTGTGGCACAAGAGGTTATTGACAAGCTTCATTTGAGAATTGATAAACTTCTGAAGCCAAATCAAGTCACATGGTTTAATAGTTATGTTATTCCCGTAACTCACAGATGCTTCGTATCATTCAAAGTTGGTAATTATGAAGACAAATTTTGGTGTGATGTGATCCACATGAATATTGCTCATATTATTTTTAGACGACAACGGATTTTTGACCGGAGAGCGCACCATGATAAAGAGATGAACACAAATACCTTCCTGTGGAAAAGAAAATGAATTAGACTCACTCCATTGCCATCAACAGCTCGATCTTCATCTAGACCTCCAACTAAAGAGCCACAGCAAGATCGAAAAGAAGATGTTTATATTATGATTGCACCAAAGAAGATGTCAACCATGACAATAGACATTAAGGATGAAATAACTGAGCAAGGTCAAGGCAAAGCTGATCTCATAAAAAATTTAGGACAAGTAGACTCTGATCAAAATAGTGTTAATCAAGGATCACAAATGGTAGAGGAAGAACAAAAACAAGTAGTTATTAAAGACTTTGAGCAGGTTAATAAAAATATTGAACATCCAGAAGCTTTGATTGTACTGCTGTTTCCACCAAATAAAATTGGGTCATTAGAGGTAAAGTCAATTGTTTCAGTCATTTCGCAAGGAGATCAAATTGTTGAAGTTCCCCACATAGACTTCAACTTTGAGGATCAAACATGGATAATAAACAACCAGCAATTGCATCATCTACATATCATATCATACATCTGGGATAAATTTATTAATTAAAAGAAGCGACAAGTCCAACGTATTTTTCCATGGAGTATGACCACGTCAAGCTTTCAAGCCATGTCATGCAAAAGCGGAACAAAAGGCACGGCAGAAATTTGTGCAACTGATTTTCAACCCTGGAGGAAGTTTTTCCCCACTTCCAGTCAAATTCTTTCCGGCATTCCTTAAGTTAGCAAACTCGTCTGAGTCGAGCTTTTTTAAGCCGAAGAGTGCTGATGCAGGCCAGATCCAAGATCCAGCCATGCATTGATGGGCCACTTTGATGGGCCACTTTGATCCATGATCTATCCAAGATCAGGGATCCCTATCCTTAGTTAAGATAGTAATTAATTATTTATTTCCTATTTTATATTGAGTTGAGATTAGTAATTGCTTAATTTATTTTAGTAAGCCATGATTATTTAGAGAGAGTCTTTCCTAATTTAGAAATAGTCACTCCTATATTAGGAAAAGTCTTTCATTGTAATGGACATGCTTATTTTCAATCAATTAAAATTCTCTTTTGAGATTTAACTCTTTCATGGCGTTTTTCCTCTTATGAGGGTGCCCTGGGATTGGAATCCATCTTTGGATTCGATCAATCCTTAGGGAGATTGATCTACACTCGATCAGAAATCTGGGGTTGCACCACTTATTAACAATCCCAACATGGTTAGTTTCTTCCATAAATTTTAGAGTTGAGTATGCTATTGTCATTGGTTGTAAATAGTTGTAAAAAAATACATTTTTGAACAGGGCTAGACATCCCAATCCTCTTATAAATTCAAGCAGTTCCCTTACATTTAATACAATATCCTAGTTTTGCTTTCTCTCTCATGAATTTGGTTATGTATATTCCCCTCCTTTGGTCAAAACTCCTTTTGAAATTACTCTGGTGAAGTTCATGAGAGCTGGGCGCTTGCTGAAGATTGTGTGAAGGATTCCTCTCTTCTCCGACGCTGCTCCGTCAAATAGGATCAAAGAAAGCTAGTTTCCATACATTTGTGCTTATTTCAGGTTCCAATGCCGATCCATGATTTTTCCTTCCGGTTTGCATCAGTTCCTTTAAAAAGAATTCCCAAAAACTTTAGACAGGTACAGCACTAATAGATTCCTTTGCTGTTATCCCCCAAAATTCTCCCCAAGGCCCCACCAGTTCTACCTAATTCAAGTCCTAATTCTTAACAGCATTCTTCTCAAACCCAGTCCACCACTGACATTTGATGCAGGCCATAATAATGGGCCCCGTTTGAAAGTCTACACCCGCAGGCCCAAAACACAGTAGACTTGTAGTAGGACTATATTAATAGTAGTTGTTTTAGTTGTTTATTTGATATTTGGCAAGTCCAGTTGGATTTGATTTAGGACTTCTTATTTGTTTAGAATTAGTTATTTCCTTTTTTAGAGAATGTTTTAGTTATAAATAAGGTTGTAATCTCTTCAAGAGAGATAGACTTTCATATTGAATAAAGCTTTGGGCATTGGTTCTCAGTTGAGAGAGTTATTTGTCTTTGGTGAGACACCTAGACAATTTATCCCTAAGCCTTTTAGCTTGGAGATTAGCCCATTGGCTAATCTTCTTCCCCTGCGCTGCTTCAATTGATATCAAAGCCGAAGATCCAAGCTCGGATCGCCGTCTGGTCGCCGATTCGAGGTTCCCGTGCGTGTGGTTCAGTTTTCGTTCATCTCTTCCTCTGTTCGTCAGTACCCATCCCACCATCGCCCCACTCCCACGACCCTTGCATCTCCTCCTCCACCACCGTCCAGCCAAACCCCTAACCCTGTCACCTAGATCCCCTCATCCCGGAATCCCCAACACTTTCCATCCATCCACCACCGCAATTCCAACATCCCTCGACCTCTCCCGCATCACTACCGCCCTCCATACCCTCCACCGACCCCTTCCATAACCCACCGCGCAATCGGAACCCTCACCCGAGCCCAACCCCTTCCCGGAACCCCTTTCCAAGACTTCTCCTCCCCGCCAGTAAACATCCCCCGTTCCTCACCGACCCATCTTCCCTTCCTCCTCATCATCACCGATCCACACCCCCCCCCCCCCCCAGCCCCCGGAAAGTTCTTCCCCAACCCTAGCGGAACCCAGAAACCCGAACCAGCCACCACCGAACCCTTCTCCCCACACCCCTCCATCTCGCATCGGCAACCCAACCCCCCCCCCCCAACCTTCTTCGCTCCCTCTCCTCGCCGGCTCCCCATACCTCTTCCGTCCCTCACAATCGGCCAAACCAAAATCCCCTTGGTTGCTGTCCACCGTCCCCAACCCAGAATAAAAAAAAAAAAAAAAAACCAACAGCAATCGCTGTAAGAAGCAACAGACGACAACAAGACAGAGAAGAAGAGGACGCGACAGCCATCGCCTGCTGGCGTTCTCTCCCTCTCCATCGCCGGCTGGAAGCGACCACCGCCATCGCCCCCGCCATCGCCCGCGGTAGTTTCTCTCTCTCCCTCACCGGCAGAAGACCACCGATGCCCCGCTGTAGTACTCTCTCTCTCCCTCGCCAGCAGAAGACCGCAAGACCGCCATCGCCCGCGGTAGTTTCTCTCTCTCCCTCGCCGGCAGAGTCTTTCCTTTCCTCCTGCATCCTTTCCTCCTGCATCAGACGAGACAGGTGAGGTTGTCTTTTATTTTCTCCTGTTGTTACTGTAGCAAGAAGAAGATATTTTCATGTTGGGCCGTACCAGTTTGGGCCAAACCTAGTGACCCGACACCCGCCACAGTCCAACCCACTTTGCTTCAGTCCGGGTCTGACCTGACCCAGATCTGACCCGCCTGCCTGTTTAGCCCAGGCCCACACAGATCTGACCCGCCTGCCTATTTAGCCCAGGCCCACATAAAAAAAAAGTCTTTTGTTTCCTTTTGCTTTCTATAAGCCATGTCAACCCGCAGCGGTCAGTCATATCGGGGCAGATTTTCGGATCATCAGCGAGATTCCATGTTAATAGAGTTGACTGAAAGAGTACATGCATTGGAAGAACTGTCCTGCGGTTCACAGAGGCCTCCTGCCGCCGAAGCATCCTCTAGCGCTGGAAATCAACAAAATTCCGGCCGACCAGCAGAAACAGGCCCGCAAGAATCTATGCATGATTTCATTCAGCGTCTTCTTACTGAAAAAGACCCTGCAGACGCACCTGCTTCGCCAAAATTTGATGATATCACAAAGCAAGTCAAAATTGATATATCTGATTTCTCTGGCCGTCTCAATCCAAATGCTTTCATTGACTGGCTCAATTCCCTCGAAGATTATTTCTCTTGGTATCATATGGATGATGCACAACGTGTTGCCTTTGTCAAAGTCAAACTTAAAGGGTCAGCACGTATTTGGTGGCACAGCGTTGAGCACAATAATCTTGTCATGGGACGCCCTGCTATTACCAAGTGGGATGATATGCATGAAAAGCTTGAAGGTAAATACTTGCCCTCCAATTATTTAAGTCTCCTCCAGCAAGAATATTTTGTTTTCAAGCAAGGCACCTTATCACTGGATGAGTAAACAGAGAAGTTCAATGACTATGTTATCCGGTGTAAAATTCAAGATGATGATTTCACGCTAGTTAACCGGTACAGAACAGGTTTGCGAGAAGAAATAAGACGTGAAGTCCTTATGCATGATTTTGAAACTGTTGATGATATTTATAACAAGGCAAAACGGGTTGAGCTAGAATTGCGGTCCTCCACTTTGAGACGATTTGGTTCTCAAGTCGGGAAATCAACGACTCGTCGAACCCCCGCCATTCAGAATACTAAAGGTTATCCACCCAATCAAAATAATTCTCAATATAATCGTGCTCCTCCACCAGCGGGTTTTCGTCCACCTCCAAAACCGCAGCACAATCACCCCAATCAACGTCCTTTTGCTCAAAATCAAAAGGGGACAATGCCACAGGAGCAAGATATGCGGAATCGTGGACCTCCTCGTCAAGATCGACGAACTGATGGTTGTTATCAATGTGGACAACCAGGACACTTTGCTAATGCATGCCCTCAAGTTCGCAATCTTTATTATTGCGATGAAGATCCTTATTCGTCTGAAGACTATGATGAGCATCTTGAGATGGAGCCTCCTCCTGACCATTTCCAGCCAGAAGCTCAGCCAGATCCACAGCTAGAGGCTCAATCTGATCCTTCTCCTCATGCCGCTACCGGTGCAGAAGAAGGTGGTCATGTTCTTATTATACGTCGGCTTCTCCTCACCAATGAACAAGAAGAAGCTGATTGGCGACGTACTTCAATCTTCAGGACACGCGTGAGATGCAAAGGTAAGTTATGCAATTTAATTGTTGATGGAGGTAGTGCTATGAATGTTGTTTCACAGGAAGTGATCACTAAGCTCAATTTGCCTATTGAAAAGCACCCAAAGCCTTACAAGGTCGCTTGGGTAGATGATCATTCAATCCCTGTGACCCATCGTTGCTTGGTTCATTTTAAAATTGGCATATATGAAGATGATATATGGTGCGATATTATTCCTATGAATATTGCCCACATTTTACTTGGCCGACCTTGGTTATATGATCGAGAGGTACATACTGATCAGAAAAGGCACATTCATTCGTTTAAATGAAAAGGACAAGTGGTGGATCTTCTTCCATTGCCGCCATTAACATCTTCTCCGACGGTTTCTACCACTCCATCAAACCCTCATGTTCTCTCTATGCGGAAGTTTGAAATGGAAAGCAAAGACCAAGGAGTTGTTTATGCTCTTGTGCCTAAAGAAACCCAAGAAGCAGAGAATAAACAACAGGATTCTACGCCACCAGAAATCAAGTCATTGCTCCATGATTTTCAAGATTTGATTCCCACAGAGCTTCCTAATGAGTTACCTCCTATGCGGGACATCCAGCATGCCATTGATTTAGTCCCTGGATCTATCCTTCCTAACTTACCTGCTTATCGCATAAGTCCCGCCGAACATGCTGAATTGCGCAAACAGGTTGAAGATTTACTCCAGAAGGGTTATATCCGAGAAAACATGAGTCCATGTGCAGTTCCAACCCTCTTAACACCAAAGAAAGATGGTTCTTGGCGAATGTGTGTTGATAGCCGAGCAATTAATAAAATTACCATCAAATATCGGTTTCCGATTCCTCGAGTGGATGACATGCTTGATATGATGTCTGGATCTTCTGTCTTTTCCAAGATTGATCTCAGGAGCGGATATCACCAACTGCGTATTAGGCCCGGAGATGAATGGAAAACAGCATTCAAAACCAAAGATGGACTATACGAATGGTTAGTCATGCCGTTCGGTCTAACGAATGCCCCCAGCACTTTTATGAGAGTAATGACTCAGCTTCTACGACCTTTTCTTGGCAAATTTGTTGTGGTATATTTTGATGATATTTTAATCTTCAGCAAATCAAAGGAAGATCATCTCGATCATCTGAGGTATGTCATGCGTGCACTTCGAAGAGAAAAGTTTTACATTAATTTGAAGAAGTGTACATTTTTGAATTCCACAGTCGTATTTTTGGGCTTTGTTGTCTCGGCCCGCGGAGTTGAACCTGATCCAGCTAAAGTCAAAGCAATCCTTGACTGGCCTATTCCCACTTCTATACATGAGGTACGCAGCTTTCATGGTTTGGCTACCTTTTACAGGAGATTCATTTGTAATTTCAGTACAATCATGGCTCCTATAACTGATTGCATGAAAAAAGGAGAGTTCACTTGGACCAATGCTGCCTCTCGAGCATTTGAGCAAATTAAGAAGAAAATGACTGAGGCACCAGTTCTAAAACTTCCGGACTTTGACAAAGTCTTCGAAGTTAGTTGTGATGCTTCCCATGTAGGTATTGGCGGAGTCTTAAGTCAAGACGGTCATCCAGTTGCTTATTTCAGTGAGAAATTAAATGACTCCCGTAAGAAGTACACTGTTTATGATCTGGAATATTATGCAGTAGTTCAAACTCTTCGTTATTGGCGTCATTATCTCATTGGAAAAGAATTTGTCTTATACTCTGACCATGAAGCCTTGCAACACCTGAATTCTCAAAAGAAAATGAGCGCCAATCGTGTTAAATGGAGTGCATACCTACAGGAGTTTTCTTTTGTTCTGCGTCATAAATCTGGCACGGAAAATAAAGTCACAGATGCATTAAGTCGTCGAACTCACATTCTTACGACAATTTCCGTCAATGTTCCTGGCTTTGAAGAAATACGCAGAGAATATGCAACTGATAATGACTTTGGTCACATTTATACAGCCTTTCTAAATGGTGAAGGTTCAGAACATCCAAAGTTTTCTCTTCATGATGGATATCTCTTTCGTGGAAATCAATTATGTCTGCCTGCTACATCTATCCGTGAATTTATGATACGTGAGTTGCATAGTGGCGGATGTAGTGGACATTTTGGGTGTGATAAAACATTGGCCCTTGTGGAAGATCGTTTCTTTTGGCCACGCTTAAAAACAGATGTTGCTCGAATTTGTGAATTATGCAGAATATGCCAACTTGCAAAAGGTCAAAAGAAGAATACAGGGTTGTATCAGCCTCTTCCTATTCCACATGCGCCTTGGCAAGATTTGAGTATGGACTTTGTCTTGGGCTTACCAAAAACAGCGCGAAAAGTAGATTCTGTTTTTGTGGTTGTTGATCGTTTCTCCAAAATGGCACATTTTATTCCTTGTTCTCATACAGCGGATGCCAAGAAGATTGCCATTCTTTTCTTTAAAGAAGTTGTTCGTTTGCATGGCCTTCCCAAGACAATAGTATCTGACAGAGATACAAAGTTCATGAGTTTCTTCTAAAAGACTTTATGGCACATGATGCGCACTAAGCTCCAATACTCAAGTGCCTATCATCCACAAACTGATGGCCAAACAGAAGTTGTCAATCGGAGTTTAGGAAATCTTCTTCGATGCCTTATTGGAGAACATATTGCTTCATGGGATCTTATTTTACCTATGGCAGAGTTTGCCTATAATAATTCTGTCAACAGAACAACAGGCAGATCACCATTTGAAGTTGTCACTGGTGTTACGCCACGTCTTCCTATTGATTTAAGTCCTTTACCAGTTGACTCTAGATCTAGTCCGAATGCTGAACAGTTTGCCCAACATATGAAAGATGTTCATGATGAAGTTCGCCGGCAAATCGCTACAAGTAATGAAGCATATAAAAGGCACGCGGATTCTCACAAATGCCATGTTGAGTTTACCGAAGGTGAGTTGGTAATGGTTCGTTTGAAGCCCGAACAATTTCCTGCAGGTAAATACAAGAAGCTTCATCCACGAAGTGCAGGTCCTTTCAAGATTCTAAGGAAAATCAGTTCAAATGCATATGTTTTAAACCTTCCTGCAGACATTAATATCAGCTCCACGTTTAATGTCGAAGATTTAACATTAAATCATGGGCACCACAATGATGAATCCTTTGAAGAACAAGCTCTTCGCATTCCTCTTCATCAATTCCCTCCAGACGAAATTGAAGATGTTTTTTATGATCAGATCATTTCAACCAAGAATGGAGGATTTCACAAATTTCTTGTTAAGTGGAAAGGCAAACCATTTTCTGAAGCTACCTGGATTACGGCTACAGATTTTCAAAAGATCAATCCAGATTTATATGAGCAGTACCAAGTTAGCAACTCGCCAGAGTCGAGTTTTTCCAAGCCGGGGAGAGCTGATGCAGGCCATAATAATGGGCCCCGTTTGAAAGTCTACACCAGCAGGCCCAAAACACAGTAGACTTGTAGTAGGACTATATTAATAGTAGTTGTTTTAGTTGTTTATTTGATATTTGGCAAGTCCAGTTGGATTTGATTTAGGACTTCTTATGATGCAGCCCTAGGATTAGGGCTTGCGTGGAAGTGCCTAAGCACGTGTCCAAGACACTTCGAACCGTCAAGATGACTTCAAACCACACGAGGAAACACCTCTGGGAAAAAACCCAATTCTATTAATCAACCAACTCTGAGAAGTTTTTCTCTACAAAGCCATATATATAGTAAAACAATCTTAATAAGCAAGAAAACCCTAGGCTAAAAATGGAAACTTTCCTAATAATAATAATAATAATCCTAATCTAATTTGAAGAGGGCTGCTGGGCCCTAAACTACATCATCCTCCCCGGGTTGAAAGAAGAGTTCGTCCTCGAACTCGATGCTGCTTCGGATTGCCAGTGTAAATGTGTTGAACATGAAGGACATCCTTTGTGGCAGCTTTCCAGGAATGCTTCTTTGGCGGTTGTGGTTTCTCAGGATGAAGAGTAACTTCCTGTCCACCATGCATGAATGTATAGGTGTTGTCGCGCATACCATGAGTTCCATTTTTATCATACATCCAAGGACGGCCCAATAAGATATCACCACTATCCATAGGTAGCACATCACACCAGATTGTATCATTGTAAGTCTTACCAATGGCAAAAGTAACTTTGCAAGTATGTCGAATATGCGCTCGATCACCATTCATGAGCCACTTGACAAAATAAGGACGGTTATGCTTATAAACTTTCAATTGAAGGCGATCAACAAGAGCCTGGGAGATGAGGTTTTCACAACTTCCACTGTCAATAACAACTGTGCAGTTTTGTCCCTGAATCATTCCTGTGGAACGGAAAATATTTTTGCGCAACCACTTATGCTCAACAGTTGGTGAAGCATCCTTGAGGACAATAAGAGCGTCATCTGGGGGCTCTGCATCGGTGAAATCAATGTCCGCAGTGTCAATATCCTTGGAATTGTCAATATCCTTAGGATCAGTGTCAATATCATCTCGGATATTGTTATCAGCACCTTTAATCTCAATTAGATGTATTCGCTTTGGACAATCTGCGGCGCGATGCCCGTGCTGGTGACAATGAAAACAAACCATCTTATTTTGACCTTCAGTCCTAGCAAAAATCTGTCCATTGGATTTAGCTTCTTGTAAAGGGGAATTCTTTGGCTGAGCCCATTTGGATTTTTGTACTTGATGATTTGCAATTCCTTCAGCCTTGATAGCATGTTGGATGAGTTCATCGACATTATCAAAATGTTGGAAGGCAAGGATATGCTGAATGTCTAGTCTCAATCCATTGAAAAATCTATCAACTACCACATCATCATCTTCATTCAAACCACAACGAGCTTGCAGAGTTAAAAATTCCTCAGAATATTCAACAACTATCTTGGACCGTTGTTTCAAATTTTGAAAACTGGAACGGAGATCTCTTGCATAGTTGACAGGGAGGAATTTTTGTTTCAAAATATTTTTCATCTCT
Source organism: Sextonia rubra (assembly GCA_037013555.1). NCBI lineage: Eukaryota > Viridiplantae > Streptophyta > Magnoliopsida > Laurales > Lauraceae > Sextonia > Sextonia rubra. The sequence goes on from JASUAD010000001.1 coordinate 134,925,374, forward strand.
GTCCATGTATCAACAGGGTCCATGTTCTGATTCCTCCGTTTCCTTTGCAATTCAGCCCACCAAGTTGCGGCATAATTACGAAATCTAGTAGCAATCATTGTGACTTTATGATGCTCCGTCATTGGCTTGTGTGCGAAAATATTTTCCACACATACTAACCAATCCATGAATGCAGCAGGCTGCAATTTTCCATCATATTCGGGAATCATAATTTTAATTCCTAAATCTCGATCAGGATTATGGACCGGTGGATCCCGTTGATTCCGAATATTTGCACCATCATCACGGTGGTGGTAATGCACATGCTGATTATTTTCTAAATTTGTCACTCTAATATCCAATTGTTGCAGTGTGGTGTGCATGCCATCAACTTTTGCAAATAATTCTCTAATAGCACTGGCTAAATCTTCAAGTGAAGAAGATGAAGACTCAGCGTCCACTTGCTTCTTAGGAGGCATTTTTTTGTAATGCAAAATTTTAAATATGACTGACCTGATGTATAGATCGTGAAAAAATGATTTGAATTACTGGATTAAGAGCTCTCCAAGATGGCAAACAGATGCGGTAGCCCTTTAAGCCCTCAAATATGCACGGTGACTGGACTTTTGGATGTTAGACTTGCGAGCCGAGTTTGTGTTATGAGATCAGGCTTGACCATTGTCGACCCTTATTTGGCTTACTGGACTTTTAAAAGCGGGATCAAATCAACCTGGACTATATTAAGAGCTAGCCCGGATACACGGCTGTCTTCGAGTTCTAGAGGCTTCTATTTTTTTTTTTTTTGCAGATGGAATTGCCGATCAGTGACAATGAGAGCTGTCAGGAAAGGGCAACTCCGGTAAGGTGGTGACGATCAGCAGCAGAGGCGCACAACTAGGAGGCAATGGCTCACGGCGAGCGCAGATGAAGCTCTGAGTGAAACACAGGCAGCGAGCGACTTGGTTCGGTGCTGGCGAGTTTGGATGAGTCAACGACGATGAGGGCAACGATTGGGGTGGAGTCCCAGTACAGGCGGCGGCGAGCTACGATCGGCGATAGCAGACAGAAGAGGGGCCTTGCGACGGTGGCTTGCAGCGGTGACGGCAGCGTGCGGCGGTGGCTACCACGGCAACAGCAGACGGAAGAGGGGCCTTGCGACGGTGGCTTGCAGCGGTGACGGCAGCGTGCGGCGGTGGCTACCACGGCAACAGCAGGTGACGACAGGTAGGTGCGCGTCTCTCGTTCCCTTCCTCGGCTCTTCTTTTCCCCCTTTTCTTTTCTTTTGTTTTGTTTTTTTTTTTTTTTTTTCACTCTAGGGGGGTATTGATGTTGTCACTTTGATGGCGAGGCGTGACCAAGGGGTTGATTAGGGTTTCGGCGAATGGGTTTTCGCAAGGGTTGGGATTCGGTCGTGCAGGACGAGGCAGAGAGGGTGCGGGTGAAGGGAGTTGGGACAAGTTGGGAAGAAGGTGGAGACAGCGACGATTAGGGTTTTGTGGAGTTGAGCGGGGGTTGAGGATTTGACGAGGGATTGGTGCGGGATTGACTGAGAGGGGTCGATGGGGGTGGATGGGTGCCCGCGAAGGGGATTGAACAGAGGCGTGTAGTTAGGGTTGCGGTTTGGTTAGGGATGATGGGGCGATGTGTAGATCTGAGAAGGAAGATGGTGGGCTGTGGTGCAGGCGTGCGGGAAGATAGGTTCTGGCCTTCGACTGGGACTGGGTTTCGAGGATACCGCAGGGATAAGACGAGTTCGGGTTTCTGGCGGGGTTGTGGGTAGACAGAGGGTGTCGGATTTACGGGTCTGAAGGGGATTAGGTTAGGAAAGAGGTGTCGTCTGGAATGGCAGCGGAGAGGATGGGTCGTCTGGGATGAGATGAACAGTGGATGGGGTGATAAATTCCGGGAACAACCAGAGGGCTCCCGGTGACTGGATCGGAGCTTTGATACCAATCTGATGCAGCCCTAGGGTTAGGGCTTGCGTGGAAGTGCCTAAGCACGTGTCCAAGACACTTCGAACCGTCAAGATGACTTCAAACCACACGAGGAAACACCTCTGGGAAAAAACCCAATTCTATTAATCAACCAACTCTGAGAAGTTCTTCTCTACAAAGCCATATATATAGTAAAACAATCTTAATAAGCAAGAAAACCCTAGGCTAAAAATGGAAACTTTCCTAATAATAATAATAATAATCCTAATCTAATTTGAAGAGGGCTGCTGGGCCCTAAACTGCATCATCTTATTTGTTTAGAATTAGTTATTTCCTTTTTTAGAGAATGTTTTAGTTATAAATAAGGTTGTAATCTCTTCAAGAGAGATAGACTTTCATATTGAATAAAGCTTTGGGCATTGGTTCTCAGTTGAAAGAGTTATTTGTCTTTGGTGAGACACCTAGACAATTTATCCCTAAGCCTTTTGGCTTGGAGATTAGCCCGTTGGCTAATCTTCTTCCCCTGCGCTGCTTCAACATCGCTTATAACCTAATTTGAATTGGCCAATATCTCCCAACTCAAATCCCCCAAGGCCCCAAAATAACCCCAAGGAAACCCCTTCAAATTTCACCAAATCAAACACACTTGAGACCCCCCAATGGAACCTTAACCCTCCACCCATACAAGTTCATTAGCAGTAGGCTAGTAGTTATGGGCACATTTTGATCCCTGACAATGTAAGGACGACAATGGACCACATGGCACTGAAATTATCAGCATAATATTTAAAAAAAAGGAAACTGTGGGCAACACCAATGCACATCACAATCGACAACAAAGCCTTGTACTGGTGGCATGACCAACAATACCACTCTTACCTCCATGGTTTTGCCCATTGAGCACCATCAGGGAGTTCGCTGTCCAATCAGTGGTACAATTGCAATTTGTCAACACATGAATGCTACCATCATTCAGCTTTATCGAAAATAAGAAAAAAATAAGGAAAAACAAATCCAATTTTCTTTAACAAGAGTTTCACTTCAATATGAGGAAAATAGCCCCATTCACATCCCACTCTTAGCCTCTTTCACCAAATCAAACACACTTGAAACCCCCAATATAACCTAATTTGAATTGGCCAATATCTCCCAACTCAAATCCCCAAGGCCCCAAAATAACCCCAAGGACCCCTTCAAATTTCACCAAATCAAACACACTTGAGACCCCCCAATGGAACCTTAACCCTCCACCCATACAAGTTCATTAGCAGTAGCCAGTAGTGATGGGCACATTTTGATCCCTGAAAATGTAAGGACGACAATGGACCACATGGCACTGAAATTATCAGCACAATATTTAAAAAAAAGGAAACTGTGGGCAACACCAATGCACATCACAATCGACAACAAAGCCTTGTACTGGAGGCATGACCAACAATACCACTCTTACCTCCATGCTTTTGCCCATTGAGCACCATCAGGGAGTTCGCTTGTCCAATCAGTGTTACAATTGCACGTTGTCAACGAGCAAATGCTACCATCATTCAGCTTTATAGAAACTAAGAAAATAATATTGAAAATTAAATCCATTTTTTTTTAACAAAAGTTCCAATTCAATATGAGGAAAATAGCCTCATTCCACATCCTACTCTTATTGAGGTTTAATCAATATCCTGATGGCCAGCTACATCAGTCTCTAATTATAAGTATTGAGCAGCCTGTGTATGAACAATCATATGGAGGAGAAACTTTACTCACGCTTGGCAAAGAACAAGATAAAAAAAAACCAATATGATCAAGGGCGGAGAATTTTCATTGGGGCACTGTGTAAAACATGATAAAGAAAAATAAGGGGGCCATTATGCTAAATATTCATGGCAGCGAAAACAACCCCACCACAACAGGGTCCGCAGACCCCAAAATACACACAAATAGTTCCGTCTGAATACAGTGACATATATTTCATGGGTTTGCTTGGGCACATCCAGGCATGCCACCTCAGTTTATTTCTTATGAAGGCTGGAATCATGTTTTAACCACTCCCATTCGAAACTTGGAAAGGAGAACCCCACTAAAAAACAGAAAAGTGAAGATTCACATCAGCAAAGTTTCTTTCCTTTTCTGGTTCCTTGCAGCACTCCTAACAGCAGATATCTTAAAATTCCCAGCCCTTCAGTTTTGACAGCATACATAATCAATACCTAGGTCACTATTAAAGTAGCCTAATAGCCATTAAACAAGAAACCAATTATCAAGGGAGAGGATGGGTGACATGGTCAGTCATGCCCCCACAACTAAATTTTGTTCTATTTCAGCCATTTCAATTTAGATACAGGCCCAAATATGAACAGCTTTCAGCAAATTCAAACCCTAATTCCAGGAAGTTGGGACTTTCAACCTGTAATAGATAATTCTAATATTCTCTGTAGTTCAAGAAAAGAAACTAGTTCTCTACTCCATAATGTTTGATTGTAAGAAGTCCATCTTTTGACCGAGGAGAAGCCTTTCCAAACCAACAAACAATGACAAATTAACTTTTTTTTATTAGTACATAGTCCAATTCAACTTAATGTCAAATTAGGGCTGCAACCTGATATTAAAGCTAGTCTCCGCAAAATAATGTACATGTAAACTGCAAAATCACTCAAAGCAATTGCATTTTGAGGAAGTAAATCTCCAAAACAAATTCCAAATCCTCACCTGATAGACAACAGAAACTGTGTCCCGAAGAACATCCCCCTGCGCATTAGTCCGCTGCGCGGACGGAGGGGGCGTGGATCCAAACCCCACATACTTTCCCCCCTGAGAAGGGGGTATCCCTTCCGGCCTCGACTCGTTTTCTTGAATCTTCCTTGAGAAGAAGCTCTCCTTATTCGCAGCAGAGGCCTCCAGCTGCGACCGAGTATACATATCCTCAGTCGATCTCGACCTCACCGGAGCCGCACCCCTCGAGCCCCCGGAGCCGCCGCCCCTGAAGTCCCCCACCGACTGGTTCCGCCTGATATCCGATCGCGCAGCATCCTCGCTATCCCAGCTGTCCCACCCCCCATTCCCCGAATAATTCTCATAATTCCCGTTCCTGCCGCCGCCGCCGCCGCTCTGGCCGAGGGGCGGCTTCCGCGCGGAGGCCTCCTTCACGACCGGAGGATCCCGCCAGGGGCGCCCCTCGGCGAGCGCCTGGATGCGGTCTCGATAGACCGCCGCAGCATTGGTGTTGTACTTGGCCACGATGTCGGTCTCCTTGGCGACGCCGTACTGCGCAAAGAAGGCGTTGAGGGCCTCGTTGCCGCCGGATTCCATCTTCTTAAGCTGGATCTCGGACCAGGAGTCCATGGTGACGGATCGGACGAAGGAGATGTGGACGCCGAGGCCGCGGTGCTTGCCGGAGCACTCCAGGCACATGAAGACGCCGTAGGAGACCGACGCCCACTGCGGATTCTTCTGCGAGCAGTCCACGCAGACCTTGTTCCCGGGCTGCGATTGCAGATCTCGGAGGCGTCGGGAGGCCGCCATCGACGGATCTCGATCGGCAGCTGGTGGATCGGCCGGAATTGAACGGATCTGGGTCGGCCGGAAGCGGAGCCGACCGAGATCGAATGGATCTGGATCGGCAGGCCAAGAATCGGACGGATCTGGATCGTCCGGAGGTGTTTCGGACCGAGATCGGGCGGATCTGGATCGACGAAGTCGAACGGATCTGGTATGCAAATCAAGAAGAGAGAGAAGACGAAGAACAACAACAAAACCCTATGGTTTGAGACGAAGGGAAGGGGGTTTTTGGAGGAATCACCGAGAAGGAAGGAGGGGTTTTAGAGAGAGAGAGAGAGGACCTTCTCTTTGAGAATGCGGAAGGAAAGACGCCCTGGGCCCTCCTCTGTATCTTCCACTCGGGCATTTGTGCGCGGCACCGACACCTTTTATGGTGGAATGCACCAGGACTATGACTCTCGTTGGTGGAAGCTGCTCGGAGGCTAAAAACATTAGGACAGGTGGCATTGGACGCTGGGAGATCTACTTTTGACTGAATCTTCGCAGATTCGGAAAGGAGCTGATCAATCGAACATGGCCCACTGTTGATTCAAAAGCACTTCTTCGAAATATGACCGGCCTGCGTAAAAAAAACAGTTGGCTTTGCCTTGCACGCCTTCTACAAGTTAGAGAACATAGAGCTGGAACTGTTAGGTTTATGTCTTGTATTCCGGTTTAGCCGGATGAGTCCACTGGGTTAGCCAGGGACTGGTTTAAGGTCAAGGGTATTTTGGTAATTGTACCGGGGCTTTCTTGGTGGCCAAGAAAGCGGAGATTATATATTGTATAGTCTGTAACCCTAGACCTTGCGGCGGCGGCAGTAGTTGCCCGTGGTGCTCCCACACCACGTAGGAGAGATGAGATGAGAGTGTGGGAATCTCTTGTATGCTTTATTTGTCATAGTGAAGATGTTCGTCCTCCTGTGCCTGTAGATGTAGCCCTATTTGGGTGAACCACGTAAATCTCGGTGTCTCTTCTTATGTGGCTTGATTCGTGTTGATCTTGTAATTCCGTGGATGCGCACAACGGGTGATTATCAGAAAATCACAACAATTGGTATCAGAGACAAGGTTGGTATTCCTTGGGTTTCTGAGCGAGGTGGAGATCGCTCGGTGGCTTGGTGGTTGTTGTGCATGAAGATCAACGGGTCGGATCTTCTTTGAGGATCCGGAGTTCTGCGATTCTCGTTGCAGAAAAATCAGAGATCACGGGTGATCTTTAGTAGAGCCACAGATCAGGTTTGCCTGATCATCGGAGACGATGGACCAGAGTTGAGAAAAAAAAAACGCTGCAGAGAATCCGGAAGCAGAGAGAGAAATTGCAGAGAATTTCTCGGTCCTGATGCTGCGAAGAAGAGAAAAACCGGAAAGAAAAAAAAAATCTCAGCACGGGATTTTCGCAGAGAATGTCTCGGTCCAGAGAAAAACCAGAAGAAAAAAAAAAAAAAAACTCACCGCGATCTTCGCCAGACTCGCTGCCCGCCGCCGTCGCCATCGCAGCTTGCTGCTGCCGTGCAGCGTCGTCGCAGAGGCCGCCGTTCTTGCCAACTCGCCCCTGCCACTGCACCGCTTCTACGATCACCGTACTCTGCGTCACGTCGCTGCTGCTATCGTTACCGTCGCCGGCCGGGGGCAGCCATCACCGGTCGCCATCAGTCCGCCGTTCCATCGCTGGCAGCTGGAGTCGGGGCAGAAGACCCGACTGCAACCCGGTTGCAGTCGTTGCAGTCCTCTGTTGCAGACAGCAGAAACAGAGGAGAAAGGAAGAAGGAGAAGAAGGTTCAGGCCAAGGTCAGGTCAGATCGGGTCAGGTTCAACCCGACCCGGTTGCAGCGCAAGCCCATTGACAGAAACGGGCTACGAGTCAGGTCAGGTCAGGTTAGACCCGACCCGATCTCACAGAAGCCCAGCAGTTCAGAGACGGTTTGGTTTCGGGTCAGTTCAGGTCCGACCCGACCCGTTATCAGAAGGTCCAGCCCAGTCAGCAGGTTCAGGCTGGGTCAGGTCAGGTTCGACCCAACCTGTTTGCAGACGGTCAAGCCCAGCGCACGTGCAGTTCAGTTCCGGGTCAGGTGAACCCGACCCGAGTCCGCTCCAGAAGCCCAGCAGACAGTGCAGTGACGTCAGCAGTGATGTCAGCATCGGTCAAAGGCCAGATTTGACCAATTTCAACGGCTGAAATTGTTTTCTGCGATATCTTGATCGTCCGATGTCCCATCGGAGATCCGTTTGCGCCTACGGACTCGTTTCGAGCAGATCTACGCAGTGGAAGGGGTTGATTGGTTGTTTGACAGTCAAGGAGGAGGTTTGATCGATTGGAGCGTAGAAACTTGTTTCTACGTTATCGGAGCCATCCTGAGTCGAATTTCAGATCCGTTTCTTCCAGCGTGCTCGTGGTGACGAGATCTATAGTTTGATGCAGAAATTGGGAGGAGATCTGAACAGATGTGGATTGAGGCTAGAATCAGGTCTACTCGACCTGGTTGTTGTTGCAAACCCAATAATAGGAGTCGCCGGCCTAGTTGCAAAGGGTTTGCTGATTCAAACGAAGTTATTCGTTTGGGGTTCACATGCTTGCATGTGATGTTATTCATCTTGCTAGAGCCAAGCCGGAAAAGCAGCAAGGAGGAGCTGATGTATCAGCAGTTGATCGGAGGCCCGGTCAAATGGTGTTTTTTGACCGCTCGGAGGCAGAGGTTTCTGCAATGAAGTCATCTGGACTTGTATTCCCGATCTGTTTTGCTTGCATGCTTGTGGTGATTGGATCTTCATGGTGATGTTGAAGATGGGGCAAGATGGTGAGTGATTCAGATATCACTCAGATTCGTCAATGGTTTCGAGCTTTTAGTTCAAGGTGGAGTTTGACGAGATGAACTTTGTTCAAAGTTCATGTGCTGGTTCAACATGTCAAAGTGTTGAAGAAGATTGCATCCCTGGTGCAGTGATGTGCCATTCAGCAATGTACGTGAAGACATTGCCGGTTTTATCTCCTAGTAGCTCGAGTTGTACGGAATTCAAGCCAAGGTGGAGATTGTTAGGTTTATGTCTTGTATTCCGGTTTAGCCAGATGAGTCCACTGGGTTAGCCAGGGACTGGTTTAAGGTCAAGGATATTTTGGTAATTGTACCGGGGCTTTCTTGGTGGCCAAGAAAGCGGAGATTATATATTGTATAGTCTGTAACCCTAGACCTTGCGGCGGCGGCAGTAGTTGCCCGTGGTGCTCCCACACCACGTAGGAGAGATGAGGTGAGAGTGTGGGAATCTCTTGTATGCTTTATTTGTCATAGTGAAGATGTTCATCCTCCTGTGCCCGTGGATGTAGCCCTATTTGGGTGAACCACGTAAATCTCGGTGTCTCTTCTTATGTGGCTTGATTCGTGTTGATCTTGTAATTCCGTGGATGCGCACAACGGGTGATTATCAGAAAATCACAACAGGAACTACACCTATTATTGAACTTTTGTTATTGGATAGATGAATGTTGCTTGAACCTCTGATGAAGGTATTTTTTCTGAGAAATGCATTTTAGCTGACAATTTCATTTTTTTTTTTTTTTTTGGTGGGGAATGGATGGGGAGATTGAAGTCATGCGTGATGGTGATTTGATGCGTTCCATCGGTTCAGGGGCCATGATTTGCTGCATTCTACCAGTTTAGGGGGGCCATTGGTGTATTGCTTTCGTCCAGGTTTTTTGATATAGGAGTTAGCTTCCACATCTCGAGTTTGAGGTTGGAAAAGGGTCATCGAAAGTAGAGTGAGAGTAATCTAAAAATAAAGAAAAATAAAGTTACAATTATCTTTTAGAAAGTCTTTAAGGCACTATATTTTGCTTTTCTATTTTTTTTAGTTCTCTCTTTGAAAAATATCAACCTATACATAGAAAGGACTCATGAAAGCCAAAAAGATCCTAAATGAAGGATATAGATGGAGGGTGGGAAATGGTCATTCTATTAAGATATGGTCCAACAAATGGTTGCTCACTCCTCGTACATGCAGAGGTATTACTCTAAGAAGAATTCTATCTGAAGAAGCTACTATAGATGAACTCATAGACAACAAAACAAGATGGTGGGACGCTAACAAAATTCATTCTATTTTTTCCCACTTGATGCAAATACTATTTTGAAGATCCCTTTGAGTTCTTTAGTTCCAAATGATGAGATTATATCGGCTGAGCACAAATTTGGTGAGTTAGTGGAGTGCCTACCATTTGGCATTATTGGGCCTGTTTGTATGTGAAGCAGAACAAAGTAAAGTAAAATAAAATATTTAAAATTCAAAATTTTTTTCCTTTTTTTCCTTAAAAATTTAAAATTTCCTACTTTTTTTCACAAAAAGTCAGAAAGTCATAACTAAATTACAAATAACTCTCTACTTTTTATACAAAAATTAAAAAAATTTTATATCAAATAACTAAAAATAAAAAGTCATCATAACCACATTATATATTATTCTTTTTTAATTTTGGATTTACTTTATTCTACGTTACTCTACCTCACTAACAAACAAGCCCAGAGTCAGAAGTTCCCAAGGTTGGGGAGAATGTTCGAACTTGGAAACATATAAAATTTTGGTTGAGGCTGTGAAAAATGAAATTCCCTAACAAGATAAAGGCATTTGCCGAGAGAGCTCAAAAGGAAATTTTACCCACAAGGATAAATCTTGTGGAAAGAAGAATTACAGATAATGGCACATATGCAAAGTCCCAATCCCCAAACTAGTTTTTAATGCTAATTAATCATATTTTATATTAATTAATGATGATTTAGCTTTAATTTATTGGTTTTACCTTGGTTGAGTCTTGAATAGGTAATTGGGTTGGGATTTGCCTTAATTTGGTAGCTTAATGGACTAATTTGTAATTTTAGTAAGTGTAAATTTGCATCATTTTAGTTTATTGCATTATGTGCACTCATCATAAGCATTTCATTACATTAATAACCTAACTTAAGCCCATTTTATATATATTAAGAAGCTCCATGTGGCCCCATATGTATTAATCCAAAACCTTAGGACTTGCTTACAATTTCTCAAAGAACTTCAAAAAACAGTAAGTGCATAAAAGCTCTTATCCGAAGACAACAACAACTCTTGCCTCTGAAGTAGAAACCCTAGCCCTCCTAACATCTTCTCCACCTTCCCTTTCCTACAAATCCAAGAAAGTGCGTGTATGTGTGTATGTGTGTGTGTGAGAGAAAAAGACTCATTTTCTCTATTAAAGACTACCACCATCATCTTCTCCACCTTCCCTTTTGCCTTTTTGTGCTTGGTTAGAGTGAAAGAGCTTGTTTCCCTACTTTCACAACTTTCTGAGGTGAGAAACTCAATTGGTCTTGGATTCTGTGCCATTTAATTAAGGAAGATTTAGTTTCATGCAATAACTTATCATCATTTTATTTTTTATTTTTATTTTCTTCTGATTAGGGATTTTGCTAATCTTATAAATTGGGGATTTTCACTCATTTGGCTTAGGTTTAAGTAAAAGCACCAAGAAAAGGCAAATATAAGCATGTATTAGCATTGCATGAGTGTGATTAAGTTGATTCCATGATAAGATCTATGTTAGTCTTTCTTATAGTTCAGTCTTCATGTCTAAATGCATTAAGATGGGTTCGTGGTGTTGGTTTGATGAAAGGATGGTGATGTGTTGAACCCAAATGATTTTGGAGGTAAAAGGGATGGTGAATGTTGTGGATTCGAAATGTTAAATGTGGATTTATTACAGGTGAAGAATGGGCCTGGATATAGTGAAGTTCGAGTACAAAAATGGCCTAAAAATGTGAATCCCTCACAAGCCCACTTAAGCGCCAAAATGACCTAAAAATGTGAATTCGTCACAGGCCCGCTTAAGTGCCCTGACCATCAGCTCAAGCACGTGGTTAAATAATTACAAAACATTCTATCATGCTTGAGCCAATAATGAAATAACTGAGAATTATTTTTGACAAGCTCGAGCACACCTAAATGCCCACTTGAGCATGTGAACCCCTAACTTAATTTTTTTTCATTTTATTTTGAATTCCAATTTAGCCAAGGCTAAAATTGTTAGACCAAACCTTCATCTAGGCAACATTAAGCTTAGCCATGGGGTTAAGTGAGACCATAGGACCTTAACTGAACCCAATGACTTGAGGGCCCCAACCATCGTACCATTACCTATATGACTTGTCCAATGGTAATCAAAGATCAAAAAGGAAAATGTTGAGCTATTTGGTTTTCTGAAATATGTTCATTGTATTTTTATGTTTCAAGTTACAAAATTATGTGACTCGATTGTAAGTTATGTCAAGTAAGTAATGTTGGCCAAGTGGGTCCAGACCATAATTGGGTTTAGTAACTGGGGTGATTTCCCTAATGATATTAGAAATTTCTTATTTTGTCAAACAATAGTTTTTTAATATGTTAGGACTTTCCTTTTTTCTAAGATAGAATTCTTGGGGATAAGGATGTAATGATTATATATTTGATGTAATCTGTAACCCTAGTGAGAGGCTGAAAGAAGCTGAGATTCTAAGGCTATAGTTTCACAGATTGGAGTAGAACCTAGTGGAAATTGGTTTCCCGTGGACGTAAGCATCTTTGCCAAACCACGTAAATCGCTTGTCTTCTTGTGTGGTGATTGTTGATCTTGGTTGCTCACGCACACACGCGCACAACAAGTGGTATCAGAGCGTGTAAGTTGTGCGCGGAAGATCATCGGAAAGAAGAGATCCACTGTAATCTCTATTTGGCCACACACGATCGAAGGAAATAGAGAGGGTTCTGCTGCAGCAAAGTCTCACCGGATCCGGATTGAGATTGTTGGGTTTTTTTGATCTTGCCGGCATCGAAGGGGAAGGTGGAAAAGAGTCACCGGATTTCTCTTCACCATCGCCGGATCTGCTGCCGGATTTGAGGAGGAAAGACCAAAAAATAAATTCTCACCAGCCGCCGGTCGCCGCTGGTTGCCGTTGCCATCGCCGTCGCAGTCGCTGGTCGCCGGAACAGCCACGCCGTCACCACGCTCCTGTCGCAGGACCCACAAAGCCGTAGCCGTAGCAGACGGCCGCTGCAAGTTCCGTCTGCAACTGGGTTGCAGGCGAAGAGGTTGAAGATGATTGGGATTCACATCCCAAGTCAGTTCGGTTTCGGGTTGGGTCTGACCCAACCTGTGGAGAAAAAGCCCGGCAAAACAGTTCAGGTTTCGGTTCGAGTCAGGTCAAGTTGACCTGGCCTGTTTGAAGCAAAGCCCAGCAGTGCAGGTTACGGTTCGGGTCGGGTTGACTTGAACCCGTCCTTTAGCAATTGGTCCAGCCCGTCAGAAGTTGATGACATCAGCAGGCTGACATTAGCCCATGTCATCGGCCGCACGGTCGACGGCCCGAGTTGACTAAATTGATGGCAGAAGTTTATTTCTGCGATATCTTGATCATCCAACATCCAATCGGAGATCCGTTTGCTCCGACGGACTTGTTTCGAGCAAATCTACGTGATTGCAAAAGAAGATTGGCTGTTTGACGGTCAATAGGGAGTTTGACCAAATCGAAAGTGCAGAAAACCGTTTTTGAGATATCGGAGCCATCCGGAGTCGGATTTCAGATCCGTTTTTTCCAACATGCCGTGTTAACGAGATCTACAGCTTGGTGCAGGAGTTGAGGTCAGTGTTAATTGTTTATTTTTTTCTGTTGCTTAATTTAATTAAGATGGAGAACAATACTGTCAACACTACCATAGTTAATCTCAACCATTCTAATTAGTTGATCTGGAAACCGAAGATGGAGGATATTCTTTATTGTAAAGACCTTCATGATCCCGTTGAGGGGGATAGTGCCCAACCAAAAGATATGCAAGATGCTGAATGGAATAAGTTGCATAGAAAAACGATTGGTCACATTAGACAGTGGATTGATAACAGTATATTTCACCACGTGTTTAATGAAACCAATGTGAATACCCTTTGGAAAAAGCTAGAAACAATGTATGATAAAAAGATCACAGTTAACAAAACCTTCTTGATCAGAAAGCTTGTGAACATGAAATTCAAGGATGGTGGTCAGATTGAAAATCACATCAATGAGTTTCAAAGTGTGGTAAATCAGTTAGCCACTATGAAGATAGTTCTTGATGATGAGATGCAAGCTTTGTTGCTTCGAAGCTCTTTGCTGGATACATGGGAGACATTGGGTTTTTCCTTGAGCAACTCTACTCCAGATGGTGTGGTATCTATGAGTCAGGTTACCAGTAGTTTACAGAATGAAGAAACTAGAAGGGACAGATAATGCACAGGCCTTTGTTACTGAGAACAGGGGGAGGAGTAAGAGTAGAGGACCAAATGGGGGTCGTGGTAAGTTTAGAGGTGAATCACAGGCCAAGTCTAACGGTGAATCATAGAGTAAGAAAAAGTCTATAAAATGCTTTTTCTATAGCAAGATAGGCCACGTCAGGAAAAATTGTTTTGTCATGAAGGAATAAAAAGGATCCAATAATGAGAAAAAGAATGACAGTGATAACACTACAGCTACTTTGGAACAAGAAGTAGTGGTGCTCGCCGGCGATGATGATAAGTGTTTGAGTGTTGCAGATGGTCAGGTTGAGTGGGTTATTGACACAGCAACATCCTACCATGCTACTCCCTGCACGGAGATGTTCACGACGTACAAAACAGGTGACTTTCGTATTGTGAAGATGGGCAACACGAGTCATTCAGATATTGTTGGTATCGGTAATGTATGCATTAAAACCGACATTGGTTACACAATGACGCTGAAAGATGTACGACATGTTCTTGATCTGCGGTTGAATCTGATTTCCGGGACTGCATTGGATCGTGCAGGTTATGAAAATTACTTCGGAAATGATAGATGAAAGCTCACTAAAGGGTCTCTTGTTATTGCGAGGGAAAAAGCGGGTAATGCGCCTTATAAAAGACAAGTACAGTTGTGTAACGGTGTGTTGAATACAGTTCAAGACAATTCCTCTATGAATCTGTGGCATAAGAGCCTTAGTCATATAAGTGAGAAAGGCCTGCAAATGTTGGTAAAGAATGATTTAATTCTTTGCTCCAAAGGTATATCCCTTGACCCTTGTGATTATTGTTTGTATGGCAAATAGCATAGGGTTGTTTTCTCTTCGACATCAAAATTAAAATAAAATGTGTTGGATTTGGTATATTCTAATGTTTGTGATCCCATGGAGATAGAATCATTGGGTGGCAATAAGTTTTTTTATCACGTTCATCGATGCTGCATCCAGGAAAGTCTGGCTTTATTCGTTGAAATCAAAGGATCAAGTGTTCTAGAATTTTCAACAATTTCATGTCAAGGTTGAAACAGAAGCAGGTAAACTCTTGAAGTATCTCCGCACAAATAATGGGAGTGAGTACATCCAACCAGTTTAAAAGTTTTTACTTGAAGCATAGCATTCAACATGACATGACAGTTCCTAGTACTTCACATCACAATGGTGTGGCAGAGAGAATGAACCGCACTATTCTTGAGAAGATGAGATGCATGATAAGATTAGTATGGTTGCCTAAGTCATTTTGAGGTGAAGCTGTTCTGACTGCCGTTTATCTGATTAATAGATTTTTTTCAGTTCCTTTGAATTATAATCTTCCAGAGAGAAGATAGACAATTAAAAATGTTTCATATTCACACTTGACAGTGTTTGGGTGTAAAGCGTTTGTACATATACCAAAAGAGCAGCGTTCCAAGTTGGACGATAAGGTAATGAGTTGCATCTTTCTTGGCTATAGTGGAGATGAGTTTGGCTATAGGTTATGGGATCCGGTGAAAAAGAAACTTATCAAAAGTAGGGATGTGGTTTTTCATGAAGATCAGTTCTTTGGAGATGTTGAGAAGATTGATAAGTCTTTTGAGATAGTTGATGGAGTGGTTGATCTCACACCGACTCTTTCTTCGGTGTAGACTATAGGTGGAGAAGGTGGACAAAACGATCCAGATCGTGATGAGGCACAAGAGTTGCCAGATAATGAGGGTGTTGAGCAGTGGGGGCTGCAGTCTCTTTGGTTAGAAACCACGAAACCTCAAGTTAGGAGGTCTACACGAGAGCGTTAACTATCAACTAGGTATCCTGCATCTGAATATATTTTCCTTATTGATGAAGGGGAGCCAGATAGCTTTTGAGAAGCAATGACTCATGCTGATAAAGATGAATGGATGAAAGCTATGCAGGATGAGATAAGTTCTTTAAAGAAGAACAAGACATATGAGCTAGTGCAATTTCCTAAAGATAGGAATGTTCTGAAAAACAAATGGGTGTTCAAGTTGAAAAAGGATGAGACTGGAAAACTGGTGAAGCACAAAGCACGGTTAGTGGTAAAAGGCTTCGCACAGACGAAGGGTATCAACTTCAGTAATGTTTCTCTCCTGTTGTGAAAATGACTTCTGTTATAATCGTTTTGGGTCTAGCCACCAGCATGGACCTTGAGCTTGAATAGATGGACGTGAAGACCAAGTTTCTTCACGGTGACTTGAAAGAAGACATCTACATGACTCAACCAGAAGGGTTTGAGGTAAAAGGAAAAGAACATATGGTTTGCAAGTTGAAGAAGAGTCTCTATGGGTTGAAGCAAGCACCGAGACAGTGGTACAAGAAATTTGATTCATTCATGTTGAGTCATGAGTACCGGAGGACAGCTGCAGATCATTGTATCTATGATCGTCGATTTATCGATGGCAGGTTCATCATCATTCTTTTATATGTAGATGGTATGTTGATAGTTGGACATGATAACAAGTTGATTAGCAAGTTTAAAGAAAAGATGTTAAAGTCGTTTGACATGAAAGACTTGGGTCCCGCACGAACGATATTGGGCATACAAATACATCGTGATAGGAGTTTCAAACAGTTGTGGTTGTCACAGGAGAAATATGTTAAACGAGTACTCGAGCAGTTCAACATAAAGAATGCTAAGCCAGTTAGCATACCTTTAGCTAGTCGTTTTAAACTAAGCAAGCACTTGTGTCCTACTACAGATGATGAAAAGGAACAGATGGCATGTGTTCCTTACTCCTCTGCTGTGGGGAGTCTTATGTATGCCATAGTTTGTACACTCCCAGACATTGCTCATGCTGTGAGTTTAGTGAGTAGATTTCTCTCTAACTCTGGAAAAGAGCATTGGGAAGCAGTAAAGTAGATTTTTAGGTATTTGAGAGGTACTTCTAAAGTGTGCTTGTGTTTCGGAGGCTTAAAACCAGTGGTGGAAGGTTATACTTATGCTGATTTTGCAGGTGATTTTGATCATCGGTTATTGACTTTTGGTTATTTGTTTTCTTTCGTAGGGGGAGCTATCTCCTGGCAATCAAAGTTGCAGAATTGTACAGCACAGTCTACAACTGAAGCAAAATACATAGCTGCTAGTGAAGCAGGAAGAGAGATGCTTTGGTTGAAGAGATTCATTCAAGAACTAGGTTTGAAGCAAGAAGAATATGTAGTTTACTGTAATTGTCAGAGTGCTGTGGATTACAGTGAGAATGCTACATATCATGGTCGCATGAAGCACGTTGATATCAAGTACCATTGAATTCATGAGGTGATCGAGAAGAACTTCATGAAGCTGGAAAAGATTCATTCGGACAAAAATCCTTCGGACATGATGACAAAGGTTGTGTCTAAGGGAAAGCTGGAGCTGTGTTCAGAGTTGGCAGGGCTGAACTCCCAGTAAGGGGTTCAGGGCGTTTTCCCCATGGTCTAGAAGGGGAGATTATTGGCCAAGTGGGTCCAGACCATAATTGGGTTCAGTATTTGGGGTGATCTCCCTAATGATATTAGGAATTTCCTGTTTTGTCAAACAACAGTTTCTTAATAGGTTAGGACTTTCCTTTTTTTTAAGATAGAGTTCTTGAGGGATAAGGATGTAATGATTATATATATAATGTAATCTGTAACCCTAGTGAGAGGCTGAAAGAGGCTGAGATTCCACGGCTGTGGTTTTACAGATTGGAGGAGAACTAGTGGAAATTGGTTTTCCGTGGACGTAGGCATCTTTGCCGAACCATGTAAATCGTTTGTCTTCTTGTGTGGTGATTGTTGATCTTGGTTGCTCACTCACACACGCGCATAACAAGTATGATATGCACGTATGCAAAACATGTTCTCTCTATTCATTGACTTTTGGAGTTGGCACTACTAAGCTTGACTCTATGAGGCTTGACAAGGTTAAGTAGTTTCATGTTGGAGTGAGTCGATCCTCATTTGGGTAATCAGATTAGCTACCCAGTTCCCATTACGTATATGCACGCTCTTTTTGGCGAGAATATTGCTATGTAGATTTACCAGCTTGCAAGTTATGTTCCTGTTAGATTTGATTCTTATGTCTATGCTTATTTCATGCAAACATGCCTAGTATGTAATTGACTTCTTTAAATTTCTATATCCTTTAATTCCTTTTGATCCAACATGCTAGGTGTTATATGCATGCTTATTATTGTTAAGTTGTAGTATTTTGTGGTGCTACTCTTGATGTTGCAAACCCTAATTTCGACCCGATCATCAAGTCACTTTAGAAGAATAACCTTTAGGTTTAGTTGTCTTCTCGTAGAGCAACACAAGGACTTGGGCATCTTAGGGTTCAAACTATGGATTAACTCTTATTTGCTTCATGCCATCATCTTTTGAGACATTTATGTTTATTCTATTGATAGACATGTATTATGTTTCCAGTTTTTCTAACCGTATATCACGTTATATATTTATGTTTATTCATAAGCATGCCTTTCGACATGTAGGGTTATGCATAGGCTCATGTTTATTTAGTAATTCGTTTAAATAGGTTTTATCATGAATTGATTAAGCAAATACTTATTTATGCTCAATACCATCACAAGTTATGCAATGTGTATGTTATGCACTTAGCTTCTACAAATTGTTTAAAAAATCACATGTGTTTATGGATCTTCGTCATACACGATTCCTGTGGATTACCCTTGTGTTGGTTCATTCGTGCCATGTTTTAGCACGAACTGCCATAAGATACATGTGCCATATCACGGGCCTAGCCTAATTACCTTAATTTTGGGCCCGGGGCATGACAACATGTGAAATGTGTAAGGGAGAGATTGAGGACTATTTGCATGCTTTGTGATTATGCCTTCGTGACAGTCGTTTCGTTTCATTGTTCTGGAGAGCAATCCAAGAGGCTATGGGTACGAAATTGAACTTCAGTACGGCATATAACCCACAGACGGATGGACAATCAGAGTGGACGACTCAGACCTTGGAGGACATGTTATGAGCAAGTGTGTTGAGCTATGAGAAAGAATGGGATATCCATCTATCATTGTGTGAATTCGCCTACAATAACAGCTTCCACGAGAGTATTGGGATGGCGCCATATGAAGCTTTGTACGGACGCAAATGTAGAAGCCCGGTATGTTGGGAAGAAGTTGGAACTCGGAGTTTTCACGGATTGACGATCATTGCCGAAACTACAGAGAAAGTACAGAAAGCAATTGAAAATTTGAAAGTTGATCGGTTGAGACAGAAGAGTTATGCAGATACTCGCAGAAGACCATTAGAGTTTCAAGTTGGTGAGTGGGTTTTTCTGAAGGTCTCACCGATGAAAGGTACGATCCATTTCATCCAGAAAGGCAAGTTCACTCCACGATATGTCATACCGTTTGAGATCAAGAGTCGGATTAGTGATTTGGCATACCGATTAGCTCTTCCTGAGGAGTTTTCAGGAGTGCATGACGTTTTCCATGTTTTGATGCTTTGGAAATATGTTCATGATCCTTTCCATGTCATTCGTTACGATGATGTTCAAATCCAGCCGAATGCTGCATACGTTGAGCAACCGCTCCGTATCATGGGAACCAGAGAGCAGATCCTACGCACCAGGACAATTCGATGGGTTAAAGTGCTATGGGAGCATCACAACCCAAATGAAGCTACATGGGAGTTAGAAGAGCAGATGGCACGACAGTATTCGGATCTGTTTACGCAGGTCTGAGTGTGTATTCATTCTGAGGACGGAATGGTTCTCAAGCAGGGGAGGATGTAACACTCCGACCCAGCTTGACCTTGTTTAGCGACTAATTAATGTTGCTTTAGTTGTTAATTGTGTTTTGCTTGTATTTTGATTTCGTTGCGGGTCATGGATAGGTAGTTGGGTTGAGTTTGACTTGGATTAGGTAGATCAAGCCCTTTTTCGTAATTTTAGCTTTTCTAAGACATGGTCATTTTCGCATCATTTTGGTGTCAACACGTGTCTTTCGTTGAGCTCGTTACCTTTCGTAACTATATCATTCGTCACTGATGTCGTTCGATTCCGTTGGACTCGTATTTGACTCAAACTGTAAATAGTTTCTTGAAATGAACTTTCTTGCAATTTGGCCTTAAATCTTATCCAGTATAAGAGTCATCACCGACTCACTCTCTTTCACTCTCGTTTCTTCCCTCACGTTTGTCTCTCTCTCTCTCTCTCTCTCTCAATTTTCCTCTTTCTCTTCTCCTTGATTCAGTCAAGTTAGAACGAGATTGAAAGATCTACTTATCTTCTCTCCTTCATCCTGTGATTCATGGTATGTATATGTGTATTGGCTCCTTCTCTCCTTTTTTTTTCTCAATTTCCATGACTGTGCTCATGACCTCCCTCTCTCTTTCTCATGCATGATAGCTGTGAGTGGTGTTTGGATGTGAATTGAGCCCCAAGGACAACAATTGGTGTGTTGGAACTCCCTTAAGGCAAGTATAAGCATAATATGTATGAACCCATGTTGATAGATGCTTGATTTTGTTAAATTCGCATGAGTTTGCATGAAAAATATGTTCACAGCCCAATTTGAGTTCATTCTCCCTTTCTCTGTTGAAATTTTGCTCATTTGATGTCGTTACAGGTTTTCTGTATTTGATTCAGAAATTGACCCAACGCATGCACGGTTAAGCCATGAAATGTGCTATAGCTAAGCCGTAAACAGCCCTACGGCTAAGCCGTGACCTAACCATGAATCCAGCCGTAGATCAATACAGGGTGACACTTAAAAATAACTGAGAGTATACAAATCAGCACTCTTCTACAGCCCAGCCACGGCTAAGTCGTGAAGCCTTCTATGGCTAAGCCGTAAGGTTAGCCACGGCTGAGCTGATTAACCTGAGCAGTAAGAAAGCTAGGAAGGAATGAGACTCATAGGACTTTATTATAGAAGGTAAGCAACCTCCACTTACCCAACGGAACATGATGATAAGCGTGAATGATCTCGAGGGCTGCGAATCATTCATGTTCGTTATCTAGTTGTTAAGCACCTCCCCATGGGTGTTGGTTTAAGGGACTTCGGTGCACCAGCTGATATAATGTAACACTAGACAACGGTGCAGCGGATAACTTAAAACTACATCATCATGCACGGTTAGAAACACTGGATAATTAGAATAGAATTGGCTAGTAAATGAACATGATTTGATATACTATGATTTGCTTGCATGACATGTTGTATTTTGATCATTGATTTCCACTCTTTAGTAGGATCATTGCATGTAACATCGAAAGTCGTACTGTGTGTCCACTTTGAGTATGTATGTATGTATGTTATCAAGCTTACACGTATAAGACATGTTCTCGGATATGCACGCAGGATATGCTTGTCACGATCTACTCAGGGTTTTCATGATTGACTCTGTATGTTCAGACACTACTTTGCCTCAGCCTTAGGATCTCGACGGGGTGAATTTGGTGAAGTTCTCATGGCCTTGATGCAGTAAGGAAATGTCTTGGGGAATCC
The DNA here is from genome assembly GCA_037013555.1 of Sextonia rubra. Taxonomy (NCBI): domain Eukaryota; kingdom Viridiplantae; phylum Streptophyta; class Magnoliopsida; order Laurales; family Lauraceae; genus Sextonia; species Sextonia rubra. The sequence goes on from JASUAD010000001.1 coordinate 134,946,533, forward strand.
GGACCCCAAGAACCCGAGACCCATTCGTATCCTAGCCCGGTCAATGGTGTTCTCTGCATGGATATAAGATCCCTCTTTTGGGAGCATATGGCAATATAGTCGCCAACTAGTTATGTACACAGTATGTATACATTGACTCACATGGCATGTTTCTTTCTTGCATGACAGCTTAGTATACGAATGTACCCTGTTATGATTTTCATGATGTTCTTTATTCTATTAGACACAACATGTGTTAAATTGTTATGGCTTATATTTTGCTGAATCGTTGTATTCATGAGTTGTCTTTGGTGTTGCAGGCTCAGATACCCAGACCGACCCCTTGTTGGTCGACCAGACTCCAAGTGAGGCCCCCGGGGTCCCATCAGGACTAGAGGAGTAGATGTAGTTACTCCATCGGCGAGCGCCATGGACATTCATTGCATATGAGTCTTCCTTATTTTGAGATTTGTCACGATTGGATCCTATCATGATTTGTACATGTTTATTTTGTTTCATTTTGTAAAACCTTTATCTATATATGTCAGTTCTGTTTTCGTATTCTCTTCTTGCATTGTTTAGTGTGATGTTTTGATATCTACAGCTTCCGCGTACATGTTTGGCACATGTAAACCTTCCCTTGTGCGTGTACATTTAGACGCGGTCTACGTGCACAGGCACATGAGTACGTGTGTCATCGGTTTGGCTTTTGCTAACCCCCGAACTCCTGGGCTCGGGTTGTGACACATAGTGGGTTTGGATAGAATACTCTTCTATGGGTGACTTCTTCACCAACACGCTGAATAACTTTGGTGTCTTTGCTTGGGAGATGGATAATAAAATTCTAAAGGAACAGATGAAACATTATTTACTGTAGCATGGGGGATTTGGAACCGAAAAATTTTTTTATACATGGAAAGCTTACATACCCAAAAATGGCGGCAAATGAAACAGTTGCCTTGGTTCAATATTACAGAAGAGTTTGCATGTCAAAGAGGAGCTACAGAAAAAAAAAAAAGCTCTTTGTTGGCATCCACTCCACCCCCTAGGTGTATTCAAGCTTAACATTGATGGTGCCTTTATTTAAAGATGTGCAAAAAGCGGGAGTCGAAATAATTCTTCGCGATGAGAAAGGGAATGTTCTTCTGGCGATGAGCACAGTAGAAATATGGGTGGCAGAGGCTGATGATATTAAGGCGCTAGCAACATTGCGTGGAATTTAAATGATTTATAATATTGGAGTGATGAACATTATTATTGAAGGAGACTCCTTAAGGACAATAGAGGCCCTTAATTCCACTGCTCAAAACTTGTCAAGACAAGGCTACTTGTTTGATGAGATCAAATATCTTTTAATGCATTTCAATAGTTACAAAGTTGATCACATAGAAAATGACGGCAACGTAGTAATTTATAAGTTAGCTAAGCATGTTAAGTTCATTGAAGATATGGAGATTTGGTGGCATTCTATGCCTGGTTATGTAAAACGTAATTGTATATTCCATGTGTCATCCTTAATAATATTCCCTTGAAGTCTTTTTCATTACAAAAAAAAAAAGTTTATTGAGAGAGAATGATACAGCCGATTTGAAAGAAGCCCCCAAGATAACCCACTAAGGGCCCAATTGGTTGTGTACTCAGCTGTAGCTGGGTTGCCATATTTGTTCCCAATTTAATAAATTTAAATATGATATTGATGAAAAGTAACATTTGGAGATCTAAAATAATAATGCAAAAAGAGCATTTTGAATTCGAAAAGTAAGAATTTAGCTGGGAAATAGTAAGAATTTAGGTGGGAAATAGTGACTTTTCATTAACCGGAAGATTTCAATCACCAAGGCCCGATCAACTTGTGATTTGGGGTTCGAAGGGACATCTTCTATATTTCTTTAAGAAATTCCTAATAAAAATGCCCTCAACCAACCAAGCCCTAAAAGAACCCACTCTATAGTTGATTTTTATATTTCATAATTGTGAAATTAATGAAGGGTCTAAAGTAAACCATATTTTTTTAAAGAATATTTTGATAAAATGGTACATAACAAAATTGATCTTATCTATAATTTAGCGTAGTTAGCCCTACTAAAGGTACTTTAAGCCCAGCTCGATTAACCATGGGTAAAAACATAATCAGGCCCAACAAATAGTAGTATATGTGAAATCAGAGGTGCAACTTGGGGACATCAGTGCCTGGTTTTTGGTAAGCCCAACCCAACAGGATTCTAGTGACCTTAAAATAGGCTTAGAGACTGCTAGTGAAAATCGAGATCAACACTAGGTCAACCACTTACCCAAACCAACCCAAAATGATTGGCGGGGTGCCTCAGGCTTTGGTTGGCCCAATGCAGATTGCACCCAAAATCTCATTCCCAATTTAGGCAAATATATGGACCTATCCATGGTTTATTTTCTTTTCCTTTGTTAATGGAGAGCTGGCAATTTTAGTTGCCAATCCATATATGGTAGGGCCCAGTTTGAGGGCAAAAATTCAGTGAACGCATCAAGAATGTTCAAACTGACAAATTCTATCTCCTTTATCTTCTCATTGGAACTCCACAAAAAGCTAAAATAAATGAGCATTTCAAATTTCGAGATTTAAAGAATTCTAAAGTGTAAAAAAAAGAGGTCATTTTGTTATATGCATGGAATATATATATATATATATATTGCCTTCAATTAGAAATTTCAATATATAAGCTCTTTCACCAACATTATTAGGATATGGCTTTGATGATAATGATAATGATAATGATGATGATGATGAACCTCTATCATCAATGGAGGATTCCCAACTAAATAATTTTTGCGAAAAGGTCAGCCCTTTGCTATTATGCATAAATGTTATGTTTAGATCTCCCTGTTTGTTCTCAATTAGTGAAGTGAAAAAGGTGTGGAATTGGTTCCAACATTAGGAAATTATATACTTCTTAATGTGTTTTAGATGGCCCTTGCCTGTTTGTTTAATGGTATTGTAAAGTGAAGTAATGCCTCAAATCAAGAAAAAATAAAATATGAGGAGATCTAGTCATAATGTAATATTTTTTTTTCTTTAGCGGTTTGATAAGAAATTCTTTTTACATTTTTTGTAAAAATTAGATGACTTTTTGTCATTTAGTGGCTTAAAAAGCTTATTGTTTTTTGCTTTTTTTTAAAAAACGAAGGAAAAATTTTAAGTTTTTTTACTTTTGATATAATCCTTTTGTCACGTCATGTCTATTAAATAAAGGCTTTACTTTACTCTAATATACTAGTTAAATACCCAAACAGAGGGCTAAATATGTGTGCTTGCATAGATTCCACTTTTATTCTGCTTCACTCTACTCAGAGTTGTACACACAAAATATAACAAAGTGCCTTCTACTCTATTCTATTTCAATTAAAGTGTTTTTTTTTTAACTTTACACCAACCCTTGCCCATCCTCTTTACTTAGGGCACATTTGGCAATAGTTCACAACACAGAATCCTCACCACTTTTCTTTGTGTTTGTGAAAAATCCGTGCTTGAAACAAATCCCACCATATGAAAGTATTTCTCCAAACATTGAAAAGTTTGCGAAAGAAAAGAAATCCGCAGTCCAACCTCCCCCCCATCAAATTTTAGAAATCCGTGCAATGAACAATGAATATAGCATCAACTTTATGCTTACCCATTTTTCATTTAGAAACACCACTTTTGGGTCCTATAATCACAATTTAAGAATTTAATCATGTTAATAACATAAAAAAATGACTATGAAGTCAAATCTCAGCTGTTGATGCTTCATAGATTTTAAGATATTTGCAAAAAAAAAAAAAGAACAAAAAAGTTTAAACCATTGGATCATAAGATTTGGATTTTTGTGCGCCCTGTTTGTGAAATTTGAACTGTTCAATCTCTTAAAAAGACCCAAAATAGTAAAGCAATCAAAATTTGCACCTAGATCTCTCATAAGTTGTTAGGAAAATGTCAAAACAATACTAATCATTCATTGTCTAGAACAAAAAATTGTTCCTACGAATGAAGGGTGAATAGGGTGGTAATAAACTATTGGAAACCTACCTATGGGTCGCACAATCATGATCTGAACTATCCATCATGTTTTGAGGGTCCAAAATGGCTAGTAGATCAATTTTTAGCAATTAATTTCTTATATATTTTGAGATATTTATAAAAACATGCCTAACTTTAAAAAATATTTTTAAAATTTTTGTGGAACCCATAATTAAAATATGAACCATCCATCATCTCTAGAACGGTAAAAACGGATAGGGATTCAAAATTTAGGGATTAATTAATTGTGGATTATGAGGAAAATGGCAAAAAACTTGTGATTGTTGGTTGTAATATATGCAAATCCAGAATTCTCTCCTATTTGCCAAACATGGACTGCAGTAGATATTTTTTTATGAGAAATCCTCAAGAAGGATAACATTGTTTAAAAAGAATGAAGGAATCATTTGAATAGAGGATTCTTCTCCCTAGCATTGATATTTGCCAAATGTAGCCTTAAAGTCTTTTATTTTCTTACTTTATGCCAATCCTTCAAACACCTGCAAAGTAACACACTACTCATTTTATTACAACAATTTTCTATTTATCTGGAGTTTTTCTTAAGTTTCTCAACACCCAAGATGATTCAATGGCTAAATCTTGACCTTTCAACTGTTTTTGGCTTTCTACAAATGATAAATATTTTTTATCGTGATGTTAGATGCCTACGAGAATGAGAAAATGGAATGCCAAAAAAAAACATCACATTTTTTTTCACTATAATACATCAACCCTCTAAATTTTTTTGCTATTTTATCTAGATCAATGATGAATCAAACGTCAAATCTGAGCCCTTAACCAATTTGAACCCTCCAAAACAAGGTGAACAATTTGGATAATGAATTAAGGGCCCAAAGAAGTCCAAGAATGGTCATAATTTGACCTAGATTTTTTTTTTTTTGCAATTTCCCTTAAAGTCCATGATGAATCAATGCCTAGAATTTAACCATATAGTTTTTTTTAAAGAGGAAAACCGATTTGAATTATTATTTAAGTGCCTAGATGAATGAAAATAGCAGACCGATGACCCCCAAAAGCATGCCAAAATTATTGTAGCACCACATTTCCTCTTTACCCATTATTTTGGAAATCCAATTGGGAGTTTTTTTTATTTTCTAATTTTTTTTTTGGGCTGGGGTAGGGGGAGAGGATTTACGAAGCGAAAATCAAAGAGATTGAGATAAAAATAACAGAGATTGAGGATTTTGACAATCCAAAATCCTTGTCATAAATTTTTATGGGTTTTCATTTATATCGAGGAAAATAAAAGAAGAATTGTTATTGAATCAAGTTAAAAAAAAAAACTAAAACAATATTTAAAATTTTCCAAATTCTAGAATTCCAATAACATAAAAATCAAATTGAGAAAATTCCATGTAGAATTATGATTCCAATTTGAAGGTATTTCAAATTCTTCTATCAATAAATTTTGAATTTTTCTTAAGAGAGAGACCAAAAATTATGTTAGACCTAAGGTTAGCGAGAATATCTTAACGCAACTAAAATAAAGTGGCCAAAAGAAATAGCAATGTAGTAAATTCTAGACTATCAAAAAGTGCCCATACTAAGTATAATTAAAATACTACATGTTTAGGAAAATATTAGAGACTTATAAGAATTTAAATTAATGATATATTTTGCAATGAGTCATATTGAGATGTTCAAAATTAAAATAAAAATTAATCACTAAAGTATATCTATATGCAAATATATATAGAGGATTTTACCAAAAAGATCATTATATGTGACCCTTAAAAATAATAAATATTAACAAAGGGTGTACTGGAGTTGACCATTTTGGTTTATATTTTTAAGGCTTTCGCATTCATCATCTTCTTCTTCCAGCATTGGATCCGATACTCCTCTATTCATTATCTTCTTCCTCTCTTGCCAACCCACCTGTAATTAGCCCAATCGCACTAGTAAACCAACCCACCAACACTTGTACACCAACCACATTTATCCTCCTCAATCTTTTTCCTCACCACAACCTAGGCACAAAACATATTCAAACAGCAATGCCCAATTGTCCTTGCAAACAAATAGCCCGCCTCCTTACCAACCAAACACTCTCGCTTTCACTAACATCAGTCACCATATCCCCATGGCCTTCCCCCCACTACATCACTACTTCACCCCTCACCCATCAACAATGCCCGCACCTTCACCGTTAGCACACCCCATCACACTTGCTACCTTCATATTCATCAGGCCACCACCAACTCTCCACCTTCTCCACTAACCTAGCCAAACAACCACAACCCAATTTCACAACCATGCACCTCACCATGGACATGCACACAACAAGCACCATCATCTTCCCCCTCCACCCTCACTTCTACCTTCATCTGTTGGTAGCCGAGGGTGGTGGTCCAAATGACCACCGCCCATTTTCTGTAATGGTCCTCTCCCTCCTCCCTCAATGCCATTCACTACCATTCAATCCTAGTTTTCAGTTTTCCCATGTTTATTCTCCATGAATGCAACGTTGCAACACTCCATAATGAGAAGGAACGTTGCAGTCGTCCATTGATGGTCGGACGGCTATAAAAGCCGAGGAACTCCCTCATCTTCTTACACTTTGACGCAAAGGACAAAGCTTACACTCTCACGTTGCTGGCACCAAGTGAAGACCGAGGGAGTTGTAATTCCCAGTTTGGCAGCCGTTCCATTCTCTTTAGTGATGGATTTAGGTATGCCCTAAAATTTTAAAGATCCATTTACGTTTAATCATGCCATTGAAGTGCGAATCTAATCCGTTCAAAGTTTCCAGAATGGACCATTTTGTCTATCAATTGGTATCAGAGCCCACAGTTTGTCCGTTGAACAGATTAGAATTAGAGAAAAATGGCAACTCTGTTTTTTCCGTTTCAGAACAAAAAACAGAGCAGCGAAACAAAAAAAAAAAAAATTACAGTTGACCATCGCCTGGGGCGATGGTCATTTGGCCTAAGTCTCTGTGCTCCAGCGTAGCTGCTGCGCCTAGGCGGCATCGGCATAATAGTTTAAAAAAAAAAAATTTTGTTGCAGGCCGGCGACGAGAATGGGCCGGTAGTCCCTACCGTTGCCGTCGCTAGCATCGGGCCGAAACCCCAGCTGTTGTCCGGGCCGCAGCTGGTGTGTCGGGTGACATGCGGCATTCATCGTCTCTGTTGAAGGAGACGATGAATAGTCCCGGGTCAAATTCGGGTCAGGCCGATGACTTGGAAGCGGACCCGAATCATTATATGGGTCTGGGTTTTAAGATGGGTCAACTCAGTGCAGGCCTGACCCGCTGATCTAAGCCGACCCACTATTAATGAATCGGACCTCATGTGGGCCGGATATTAACGCCCGCTTGGATCCGACCCGACTCGAGCAGCAGAACAGTTTCGGCTTGCAGGTCCAGTCCGACCCGACCTGACCCGACCTGAACTGAACCCAGCTATTTTGGGCTTCCATTTATTCGATAGGTCGGACCCGACCTGGCCAAATTTGTCAAGCCCGATTGGACTGAACAGGCCAATTTATGACCTGAGTCTGACCCGACCCACTGGCTTGGCCTGATTTGAATAAATTATTATCATTATATGTTTTTGAATAATTGGGTCCTTATGAAATTAATCCGTTACAATCAAAACCGTCTATTTGATGTATTTAAATGCAGTCATTATTTTGATAGGATTAAATAATTTAAATATGATCATATCAAGGCCCAATCAAGGAAAAATGAACGATCGAAATTTTATTTTGATAATTTCGGACACATATGATATCGGATTTTCGATCCGTTTCTTTTGTTGTATTCCTTATGATGATATCTACCATATTAATGAATTTAATTCCTGATCCAATGATTCAATGTTGATATCATAAGGTTTTATGCATGTTTAACTCATTTAAATTCATGTTTCCGCTTATTGTTTACATGATTAATGTTGTTTGAGTTATAATTTGTTACATGCATGAATGTTTGATCATTAAATTAGTGTCATAGGTTTAAATTTGAAATTATGAGTTAACTTAATAGTCACCAAAGTGGCCCAGTTATGATGAAACTTATATTTTAAATATTAAATAAGAGATACCATATATGACACTCAAATTGCAACTTCACTTAAATAATAGATAATCGACTCAAAGGAGTTTATCTTTCGAGTATTTGAAGATTGGGATAAAATACATAAAAGATGTTTTGTGAATTCGTGCTGATCAATGCCCAAAGGTGGGATCTCACTTGTTCACTTAATAAATTGTGGTTTTATCAAATAAATGAGAATAATAAAATTAACATGTTGCAATTGACCCAAAGGTTATTTGTAATGATGTAAAATTATTATTTCTGTTATAAGATTCCCTTTAAATTCAAAGCATTCTAGAATTGTGAGAGTAATAGTTTATCTCTTCTTTCTTTTTTCAGCATCTTCCTTCATATTAATGACTATTCCTTCGTGCTTAGGAACCATTTCCTCATTAGACGGATCGAACTATCCTGAATGGTTAGACATGTTAGCATTTACTATAACTTTTCTCGACTTAAAAGTGGCCTTAGATGAGCCCATGCCTTCTGCCCTCACCTAACAGAGTTCTGAAACTGAAAAGGCCAAACATGATCAGTGGCATAAATGTGACAAGAAATGCCAAAAGATTATTATGACTTTAGTTTCTAAGAGTATTAGGGGATCGATTAAAGGAAACATGCCAAGGAACTTTTAGAACAGATTAAGTCACAATTTGAAGTGACTGACAAGGCATTAGGTGCCACATTAATGAACAAACTAACTAATATGCAGTATGATGGGACGAAGGGAGTTAGGAAACATATCCTACTCATGTCTAACCTAGCTGTCACGCCCCGATCCCCGGAATTTGGGGATTTGAGTGGGCTCCTGGGGCGTGGATACGTAATCTCGTAAGATTCCGTGCCCTGAAGAATTATGCACAAATTCCTACAAGGGAGATTTCACAGGAATGTGTGAGGTAAACCAACACACGTATGGACATAACTCATCATAAGCGAATGCCTGCGAAATACTTAGCAATAATCAAGAGCAAGTTCCAGAACATATCCCTTTTTATACATAGGTAGGTATATACATATACATCAGTGCTAAAGTTCTTCAATTACATTTCCTTCCATTCAACTCAATTTAAAGGTCGGATACAAAAGGTCCAAAGTGCATTCTCCCCAATGGAAAACCAAAAAGGTGGTCATAACACCTCCAACACTGACGCACTTCGTGAGATGACTAATAAAAGACATCGTCATCTTTCCAATCGTTTATACCCTAAGGTACCGTTGGGGCACTCTCCGGGGGCGCGTCAACACTTGGATTGGGACTGGGTTCTATACCTGCAATACTAAGGAAAACACTGTTAACACGACGGTTAAATAAGTACTGAGGCATATGAAGCAAGTATAACAATACATATCAACTGAACTTAACAGTATACACTAATTGAAAGAGAGCAATGGTAAATTACTAGACATATAGTGCATGAGTGGCAATGAATGAGGCATTACGATCAAAACATATTACGTACTGATTAACAACCACGATGCTCTATTCTCCCAAAAGGGAGCATATATATGGGTTGCTAGGGGATCAAGTTAGCTTCCCGAGAAGCGTCGACAACTCCTCCATAAACTACTGCAGTAGTGACATACATATATCCAAAGGGCACAATCTAAGTGGTGCCGACTCGGAACCAATCATACTAGTCATAACATACATAAGGAATAGTCAATCATGGAAGCAACGAATAATTAAACGAAACACATGCATATGGGCTACAAAGGCCCGAACCTCGGCTATACCCTTGGCTAGCAAGCATACACTTAGTAGAAGCTCTGGCTTGTCAGACACGCACTCATTAGAAGCTCAGGTCTGAATTGCCTCAGGGTTTGCTAGAGGAAGTGAATGCGATAACGAATCATGTCGAAGGTAATATATCATAGCAATATGAATGCATTCAGACTAAGTAAGTATCCTAGGACCACATCCACCCTATATTATGTAACGCGTGATCCCCAAGGACATTCAACACGATGTACTCATAAGACGTCCAGTGTCATTGTGTTACCGCGTCTTGGTATCACCTCATATGCATACAGGACACCCCTTTCTTATGCCAGCATCCATGACTTGCCATTGGGAGATCATCCAGAAATAATTCGTTCTCTCCAACATGTGATTACCATTGGTCTAATGTAGTGGTATGGAAGGTGCCAACACTAAGGCCCTACAAAATCATTGAAGGTTCTTAACACCCTATATTTACGGGGTTCTTACGGCTTAGCCGTGTCCAATGCTACGGCTTAGCCGTGTGGTTCATCGTCCTTTATTAAATTTCAGGCGCATTTACGGCTTAACCGTATATTGGCTTACGGCTTAGCCATGCTAAGCCTACGGCTAGGTTATGGTGAAGTTACAGCTTAGCCGTAAGGTATTACACGGTGTAGCCGTGGGTAAGCCGTAGAAAAAGATGGGTTTCTGGAGCTCTCTGGGAAGTCTGCCGTACGAGGGCTTACAGTTTGGGCACGGGCTGGGCACGGCTTAGCCGTAGTGAAAACCACGGTGCAGTCGTGGGTGAGCCGTAGTACAAAACCAAGTTTTGTTGCTCTCTGGACTTTGAGCAGTAAATACTCACGGCTTAGTCGTAGCTTCGCCATAAACTTCAGGAACCTGGAGTCAGTTCTGTAACTCAATTTCAGTATGGGACCAATACAGAACCTCTAAGTGGGAAGTTTCTACGACTTGATTATAATGTATCTGATGAAGTTCAACACCCACACACCCTCCAATTCCATGTTTACATCATAACTCAAATCATACCACATTTGTATAAATTAAAACAATGAAAAAGGCTGAAATTGGAAAATGCAAGGTACTGACTTAATAGTCAATAACTTAATCATGCATGCAGCACATACAGCTCAAATACTTGCCTCTTAACAGGGTTAACCTTCTCAAACTCTTTTTCGTTGTGTGCTCAGGGAAAAATCTCTAAATTGAAATGGGTTCTCTACAATGAAACATGCAATGAAAAATGAGGTTCAGATTTCCATGCATGTCATAGGTTTGAGTCTTCTTGACTCCAACAAACCTTAATATATGGACAGGAACAAAAGCCCTCACCTTAGTCAGTTGTAGCTTGAAGAAGAGAACACTCTAAGAGGAAAGTGCTCAGGGAAGGAGAAGAGGAATAAGAAGAATTTCCCCCAAATCCAATAGCTCCCCAAATCTAGAAGCAAAGGTGGAGATTAAGGAAGAGAGGGAGAGAGCACTTCAGCAGCCACGTGAAGAGGAAGAGGAGGAAAGGAGAAGGAACGCTGGGTTCTCTCTTTAAAAGGATTTTTTTGCCTTTGCATGCAAGCCCTATTGTTTGGGGACATTTACGAAATAGGTCACGTGGCCAAAAGTTGGCCAAAAATGAATCTAGATCAAGTTGGGCCCAACACGAAAGATGATCTACGCGAAAAGTTACACGAAAGGCAATGGGTTAAGGTGTCCATTGGGTGTAAGAATAATTACAGAAAGGTCCTTAACTACTTAGACAAGGTTCGAACCCGACCCATCTACCTGTCCACGACCTGAACCCAATAGTTTTGTATTAAATTAGCCTTAGTAAGGTTTACTTAGTGTAAAACAAGATTAATTAACGTAACGTAAGATCAATGGGATTCGGGACCTTACACTAGCATCCAAGTTGAAGGATGTAGACGTGAGTATTTCAGATGGATATTTGATCCAATTCATTTTGGATTCCCTTCCCCTTGCATTTGGCCCGTTTAAGGTAACATACAATCAGCAGTCTAGTCGGTGGACTATAACTGAGTTGATCGCAATATGTGATTAAGAAGAGAGGAGGCTTAAGGCCGATGGGCAACTTCAGGTAAACTTAATCTCCCATGCTAAAGGCAGGAAAGGTCTTAGAAACCTCAAGAATAATGCCAACAAGCCTAAGGTAGATCCCAAAGGTCAGAAACTGATGAAGAGAAAGGGAAAGAAATGATCCGAAAAATATTACTTTTGTGGCAAGAAAAGATATTTCAAGAAGGACTGCCTCAAAAGGAAAAATTGGTTTAAGAAAAGAGGTAAGCAAAGAAATTTATCTCTTGTATGTGAAACAAATATTATTAATGTCCCATTTAATACATGGTGGGTAGACTTTGGTGTAACCGTTCACATTTCTGGTTGTATGCAGGGATTCCTTTCAACCCGGAGGCCAAGTGATTGGGAACGAACCATCGTTATGGGGAACTGGAAAGAGTCAAGAGTCGAGGCAGTAGGCATGTATAGGCTGGTGCTAGATACAGGATTTGTTCTGGATCTGCCGAACACCTTCTATATTCTGGAGATTTTTTGAAATTTGGTTTCTATTTCAAAGTTAGATGTGAAAGGATATGTATTTAATTTTGATCAAGGATCTTTGAAACTGTTTTACCATAATATAATGATTGGTAGTAGTTTATTGTGTGATGGCTTGTATAAGTTATAGTTAGATACTTTATACACACAATCACTGACTACACACCATGTTTCTTGTGAGTCGAATGTTGGCATGAAAAGAGGACTGATAAAATTACGTAAAGTTATTATTTCTGTTGTAAGATTCCCTTTAAAGAAGTCATATTAAAGGTTTTACTTAAGTTCTTGATTAGGAAATGATACTTGTGTTGTGATTGTGGAAGGAAATATACCGTTGAGGTATGTAACCACCACAGTTCACATTAATAAACTAACCTAATCACGGATTAAAGACCTTAGTATTACAGTTTTCGTGGAAGATCGGTGTTTTCAAATGATGCGCATCAGTTAAAGTCGTTTTCAAAATTCGTTTGCAAAATAAAGTATTATATATATATATATAAACTAAGCGGATGTATGATGGTCATATGGACCAAATGAGAGATTGTAGGTAGCCGAGGGTGGTGGTCCAAATGACGACCGCCCATTTCTGTAATGGTCCTCTCCCTCCCCCTCAATGCCATTCACTACCATTCAATCCCAGTTTTCAGTTTTCCCATGTTTATTCTCCATGAATGCAACGTTGCAACGCTCCATAGTGAGAAGGAACGTTGCAGTCATTCATTGATGGTCGGACGACTATAAAAGCCGAAGCTCCCTCATCTTCTTACACTCTGACGCAAAGGACGAAGCTTACACTCTCACGTTGCTGGCATCAAGTGAAGACTGAGGGAGTTGTAATTCCTAGTTTGCAGCCGTTCCGTCCCCTTTAACGATAGATTCAGGCATGTTCTAAAATTTTGGAGATCCATTTACGTTTAATCATGCCATTGGAGTACGAATCTAATCCGTTCAAAGTTTCCAGAATGGGCCATTTTGTCTATCATCATCATCATCCTTATCTTCTCCTCTTTGCATTGGACCCAGTCGAGTCATGAAATTAGAACACTCATCCCACATAAAGCCCTCTTCCCTCTTTATTTCCATTTCTGAAATAAGCTAAGCTATGCACCCCTTCTTTCACTCTAACTTACCAAGCAAAACTTGAACCCGAGCCATCATCTTCTTTAGAAAATGACCCATGAACTTGTACAAGGATACAACATTAGAAAGAAGAAGATGAATAGGTGAGTATCAAATTCGATGCTGGAAGAAGAAAACGAGCATAAAATCCGATGCTCCCCCAAAGCCTAAAAAAAAAAAAACTTAGTGCATCCACTGCTAATATTATTATTTTTGTTTAAGATTCACCTATCATGATTTTTCCTGTAAAATCTTCATATATATATATATTTAAGTATAAGATATATTGAATAACATATGACACTAAATTCTCGAGACCCAAACTGAAAGTACTAATTCATATGGTATGTATAGATTAAATTTTAAGAATACTGATTTGGGGTTCTCTTTTTGTCAACCTGGGTGCTTTGTTCTCTCTACATGCCCCTACTAAGCTTGGGCAGTAATTAAAAAATATAATTTATTAATATAAAAATGTCACTTATTGTTATTGCTCTTTTTCGTTCATTATGAGGGCCTGGTTACGTGTAAATTAAATGAGAACTAATATAGAAAATTATGAAAGTAAAGGATATAACATCACTATTCTACATTAATTGACAGTTAAAAAAGAAATTAAACAATGAATTCAAAGAGAACTAAATAAATTATAAAAGTAATTAAGATAATTGTAAAAGAATTAAAAGAGGTGAAATCCTGATTTGGCGAAAAAAGTCGGACTCTGTGAATATACTACAACTAACGTTACTGTTGTTAAGAGGTTAAATTAATATAATTAAACAAATTAAGAATACAATTATTCTAAATTGAATGATATTTCCATTATTGTTCTCCATCTCCATTAAATACATTTGGCCTTAAGAAAAAAGATTAAGGCAGGAATTGTAGATTAAACAAACCAAAGCAATAAAATTAATTATAAAATAATTAAAATAGATTAATAAGGAAAAATATTAAAGGAATTAAAATTGTTAGAATTGAATTTTGGTAATCAAAAATAAATTCTAAAACCAATTTCTATGATATAATATTCATAAACCCAAAGCTTGTTGCCAACCAGATAATTAGAAATACAAATTAATGGATGCATCTGTCTTATGAACTTATTTTCCTTTCCTATCTACAGAGAGAAAAAGAATAAATTACAATTAAAATAAAAAATCATTTCTACTTACTATAGGTTTTTCAAAAAAAGAAAAAAGAGAAAGATCTTGGAGAATTTATAACAGTTGACTGAAAATTAAAATAATACAAAAAGATCACCAAAGGCATTTTTCCATTATCATGAAATGACAACGCCAGATCCGGCATGGCTAATAGTTGCCTCAGTCACTACAAAGACCAAAGGTTTTGAGCACTAAAATGTTGCCTACACATTTGAAGGCCCCCGATCCGATAATTGTTTTCCCTTTATACCTCTTCAATGTCCATAAAAATTTAATAAATAAACAAATATCCTTAGTCTCAAATTTTAATAAAATGTCCAAGCCTTCAAACCCAAAAATATAAAAGCACGCATTAGTAGCAGTTCAACCAATATCATGAACAACTGATGTGACTCATTGTAGATGAATGGTGCCACAAAATTATTCAGATTAGAAGCTGCTACTTGGGCTAGGAGATCCCAACTTTTGTCGCATCGGGAAGAAGATTTGATCATGAACCCGCCATCTTCTAATATTGAGAGAGAATAGGGGAGGACCATGAAAGGGAGATAGAGGGGAGAAACAAGGTGGGGAGTTAAGAAAGAGAACTAGCAGAGAGAATTGAGACTTTAACAGGCATTTCTTTCAAACGAACTAAGAGACATTGAGTGGGAGAGATGGAAGAGAAAAAGGTCGGTCAAAATCAAATTTAAAATAGTAAAAATTAATTGGTTGCAATTGGCTGATTTTGGTAATTGAACTCATTTAGGTTCATTATATATAATTCCAAATGTTGATCATAGATTAACATTTTAGAATTAGATTTGCTAAAATCTCAAAAAAAAAAAAAAAAAAAATGAAGGCTTTTGATTTGAGATATTGGGGCCATCCCCTTTTGCAATGTGGCTAATCTTATAATTATCATGGCTAGTTCTTGCAATCGCAATAATAACTGAAAAACAAATTAGTCTGTCTTTGTTTGTCATGGTTCATGGTGAATCATATCGTTGACCATAGTTAAGGCCCTAGACTACCCTGGTCTTTCTTTCGTATTTTTCATCCTAGTCAAAGCTGCCAGAACTATTAAAGTATCCATAAAATGGGAAGAGTATTGACACACTTAAGGATTGATCCATTGGCAGTCTTTAGACATGTGAGATTGCAACCAACTAAGCAAATATAGAATTTTGGGTTATGACATTTCTTAATAGGCTAGTCTGATATGGTTACAAATTTTAGTATCCATCTACTTGACTCAAATATAATGGATTTTGATTGTAAAATTGTGTTTTTCCCTTTTACATGGCGTCCACGAATTGCCATGTAATAAGTGACATTGGATCATTTTAAGAAAAATAAACTCAATATTAGAAAATCGCCACTAGTGACGGCATATCCAATCTAGACATATCAAAATTTTATAGGTTGTTTATAAATGTTATTTATTCAATTGAGACCTGTAGTTTTTAAAATTGAATGGTAGTCACCAAAGTAGCCAAATTAGAAAAAATTTATAGGTATCACTTGAATTTTACGACCCTTAAAATTATTTTTTATGTAATGATAATAGGATTAGACTTCCATTCTTAAATTAGGAGAGTAACAATTGGCCCTTGTAACACTATCATGATCTTTTCTGTGGCCTTACGATATTCAAGACTTGCAGCTTGTTACGTTTAAGTTTGTAATGTCATTAATTAGAATATTAAGATAGTAGGAGATTACCGAAATAAATAAACATATTAAAATATGCTAAACAAATTAACAGTAATCATGGTTACATTGAAGCAAGCCTCTGTTTTGGTTCGTTAGACTTAACTAGCAGAGTTACTATGGATCCACTGTACAAATAATTAAACAGAATAGAACAACATAAAATTGGCATTTAGTAGTGTAAAACAGAAACAAACTGTAATCGTGTAATTATCCGAAAAGTATATATATATAATTGCATAACATAATAATATAGATAAACTATATACATGATACTTGCTTGACATAGAGACCTAAGTCAGAAAAGATGGTTGACTATCAAGTACATACTAATGTCCAGATCAAATTTAAGTTAACTTATCTGATTTCTAAAGTCAAACCACTTATAGTCATATTAATGCAAGGTGCACTATAATTGAGACAACCAAAGAAAACACATGCATGCAAACCTGAAGGTTAAGGAAAATCCACAAATTCAACCTAAGGCCAAAGACATATGTTCACTTACCCGATAAGTCCAATTAGAACCATGGGTGAAGTACAACCTAACATATCTTGCTAATTTGCAGTCAAACTTAAGGGTTCCTAAAAGGGATGTCTCGAATTACCATTGTATAAGAGGTGGTTTGTACAAGTAATTAACTATGATCGGTGAGAACCTTGTGCCCAAACACGGCCTCACGTTAAGGTCTCACCACATTATGTGAAATTAATGTGTTTAGCAAAATGTAGGGAAAAGTGTCAAAACCCACATCTAAATTCAACCACATCTAATCAATTTATGTAAAGTAATGCATTTTACAAACTTGAGTAAAAGATATTCAAGTTCGTATCAAATTCCAAACTCAAGCTAACAAAAAATGATCAAAGAGAGAGGGGACAATTAGGTTCTTAATCATTGATGTGTACTGAAATACCTAATTGTTTTATATCAAAAGAAAACTGGTCAAACCCGAACCAAACCCAGATTCAAATCCGAAATTAAAAGCCCAAAAGTGAATCCGAAACAAAAACCCAAAACTAAAAACGAAGCAAACCCAATTTGAACCCTAATTAAAATACTAATCACACCTTAATTAAATACTAACTAAATTCTAATAACACTTTAATTAAACTCTAATTAAAATTCTAATCAAGTCATAATTAAACCCTAATTAATATTCTAATCAAATCCTAATTAATATTCTAATCAAACTAAATCTTAATTAAAATTCTAATCAAACATAATTAAAATACTAATCACCCTAGTCAATCCTGAACAAAAACCCCTAGCAGCTGGGTCCAATTCGCCAGGCCCAACTCGGGCCAACTTAGCTGCCGGGCCCAACCTAGCCAGGCAGCAAGCCTAGCCTGCCTGCTGGAAGGTGATAGGGCTGCCCAGCCCGCCAGTTAGGCAACGAATTGCCTAGCCCTCCAGGCAGCTGTAGAAGACCTCTTTTTTAGTTTTTTTTTTTTTTTTACTTTTTTATGATAAAAAATCAAATCCCATAATTTATCAACATGAGAGGGCTAGGGGCAGATCTGCATGATTATGAACCGATCAAATCAAGGGAAAACAAGTAAAACCATCTCAAGTTATATGTAACACTTGCATCAAATCCATTGTGTTTGGTGTGAAGGTGACGCCATAGAGATCGAATTCCATGCTCTTACGTTGGCGATCCTTTCTTCTTTGATGGGTTTTGGTCAAGGGAAAAGGATTTTGCAGAAAAAGGGATTTTGTGAGAGAAGAAGCCTTTGTTTTGTAAAAATAGGGTTTGTTTTTTTTTGTAGAAAGTGGGATATTCATAATAAAGTGTTAGGATTGCAGAGATCTAATAGGATTTTAAGTGGGTCAAGAGGGTAAGTTAATAGATCATTTGACTTAAGGGCCCAAAACTACTTCTAACCCAACTATACCCAACTGATGGGTGTCATGCGAAGCCTATTCCCCATTTAACTAAAATACAAACAATACATAAGAAGTTATAAATTATTGAATAATTATTTATACAAAATAATTATGATTCATCTTGTAGATATGTTTATGTCCTGTACATGCCAGAGGTGTGTTTCACAACACCAGACAATGGTAGACTAACTTAAAATCAAAGGGCGGCGGAGCAAAATGTGACCCGCTAATGCAATCAGAAGGATCCAGACAGCTCACCAACTACACTCTTGAGGCCCATGGAATGTTAAAATGACAAACTGAGTTTTGGGGAGGTACAATCAAATCAATAATGTTGGCTTAGATTAAGAAAACTGCATTTTGATAGAAAGAAGCGTTCTTTCAAAAATTTGGTTTTTTTATGATATTTAGCCGTGTAGAAGTAGCCCTAATTGCAATTCTGGCTCGATTAATAAATGGCTTGATTTTGGTTTTAATATATTCTTGATATTCAGCCCGTTAAACTGATAAAACCAGGTCCAGATCTTGCGTTAAAATGGGTTGGGGACTCCCACAATTGTCACCCCTGCCCCACACTGCCTTGGAAGGAACTTTCTTTTCGAAACGAGCGAATCCAGGCCTAATATTTACGTGAAGGTCCAGCTCAAATTAATAGGATAAAGCTATGATGATGATGGTGGAACTCATAGGCCTGGACCTTGCTCGTTTGCTAAATGTTATATTGGGTAGTCTGTTAGTCAGTTGGGCTTAGGCACAGCCCAATTAGTTATATACATCCAGAAAAAAGGCTGAGAGACCCAGCAGCCAGCACAAATCATAGTCAAATACAGCCCAATGTAGGAACATAGCACTTTCACTAATGACCCTGATGTAACTCAGGCTGTTAAAGTAGCATGTTGACTAATGACCCGGATATAACTCAGGAAGTTAAACAGTGGAAGTGTAACTAACAAAGTGGCTTTCGGAGCCAAACTAGGCAAGTCATGTTAATTTTTACTGAAGGAGGCGTTTTGTTGTGGGAACTTCTTACGGAAATTATATTTCTGCAATTCTAATAACAATTTCACATGTTCTAGTGACACTTTTGTCCTTTCAAATTCGGTGGTGTATGTAGAGGCGGAATAAATACATTTTAATATTTCCCTTTAGGTAGGGCTTACTTATCGACACTCCCTCTAAGGTAGAACCTGATCAATGCAATTTTGGCCACACATTTTTTCAGCGTCGAGTCATTCCTCCTAAAATTTAAATTAGCGGCTGTTCCTAGTTGGCTCGAATATCATATTAAATTTCATTATTAACTATGTCTATCAAAACCTTGAGATGTTATTAATGTTGTGGTGCACGGATTGGTGGAATTAAAGGGGACAACACATGGACAATTATAAAATTTCCTGACAAGAATTATCTGAATTCTCACTTAAAAAGATATAAAGCCTAAATTTAGTGGGCAAGTAATGAGAAGTGAGAACACAACTGTGAGTAGGGTTGCTCATGGGTTGGGTTGGGTCGTTATTAAAATTCTTAAGCCCAGGCCCTGGCCATGCTCAAATCGAGCCATTACGGGCTGGCCTAGGCCCAGCTCAGATGAAATCTATGAAGCTCGAGACCAGCCCATATATTAATCGGGCGTTGCCTTATTGAGGCTTGATTATTAGCACCCTTAAGTTGGTCTTTAGTGGGGGTTAACATGGCTATCATGCATCAATTCCTATTTATACACATGATCATGTGTAAATGAATCCATCTAAAATGCCAAAAAAAAAAACTTTATTAAAAGTGATTGCCATTTTCATATAAAGTTTTTTTTTTTTACTCTTTGAGTTGATGTTGCCTTTTTTTTTAATAAAAGCATATGACTCATTAACAAAACAGAGCTGTGCTGGTGCAACCAAGAGATTTTTGCATAATACAAACTAATTAGAGTTAATATTGTCTGCCTTTTGAATAATATTTTTTTTATAAATAATTTTTAAAATTTCTACTATAGAAGATTTGTATGCAACATAAGAAACATAAGATGGAAAAGTTGCAATTTAATCCACCTATTCGAGTTGGACCAGGCAGGGCTTCAAGCTTGCTATTACTTAGCCCAAGGGCGACCCATATAACAAACGGGCCTAAAATTTTAATCCAAGCTCAGGCCAATGACTTAAAGCAAAGGTCCAAGCCCGGGCAACAGCGGGCAGCCCAGCCCATGAGCATCCCTACTGTGTGCATTAATCCTCAAACTTTATTATTTCTCAAAGTTTTAGTTTACAAATTACACATGATGCCCATGATTAAGTAACCTATAGCATGCACTCGGTGGCTGTGGTGATGTGGATGATTAATCAGTCATGAGTCATGAGTTTTATGCTTTTTTGAAAAATCACCCAATGCTCCGGTGATGCCAGAGCATAATAACCAGTTGTAGATCCTCTGAGTGGATTCCCACTGTCACCGTGGTGAGACCTGGTGATCTGGGGGGACCACAGTCACCACTGTTTTTACTCATAAAATCTAAATTCAGAAGAAGCTCCATGACACGTGACTGATAGGGTTGTCAGTCTGGCTATGGGGCCTTAGCTCAAGTCAATTTCATTTCGAACTAATGTTTTTTAAGTCCATGATTAGCCCGAGCCTTTCTTTCTCGCTCGTTTAAAATTTTGAATTGAGCTCGAGCATAACGATCTTCAGCCCGGCTCGGCTTAATATCAGGACAGGAAGTGGTGGAACTCGGTTCATCATATATATATATATATCTTAAATAATATAAAGCAAAGTGTTAAAAAAATGCCTCTCGTAATTTATTGTTGAGCATTTTATGGGGGAAAAAATACCCTTAGATGTCATCAGAATGAAAAAGGCCGTTGAATTTTCATATTTATAGCAAAGGGTTTCCTGCCACTTTTATTTTATAGGGAAAATCTTAAAATGGGCCTCAACTTTTCAACACATTTCAAATCAGGATAAAAAAAAAGAAAAAAAGAAAAAAAGAAAAAAGATGAAATTGGTCCCCTTCTCAAGCTTAAATAGATGGAAGGAATGAGTCATTACCTACAGGAACAATGAAACACCATTTTGTGGTTTTGCGACAATATGAAGTGTGTTGAGTTTTCAGTACAAGCTTACCGCGATTTATTTTCTTGAAAAAAAATCAAGAAAACTTTGAAGCCAAGGAGTTCAGACTTCACTCATTGTCTTTCAAAAATTATAAAGAGAGGTGGAGATGGCTATTTTCATTATTCAGATGAAATTGGAGTCAACTAACTTGTGTTGTTGCCATGATTATGATTTGATACATTTTATTCTTCCACATTAAAATTTTTTCTTGTTAATTAATTCATTAATTCTGTCATGCATGTTGACATTTCAGGGGCACTGTTGTACTCCATCTATATCAGAAGACAATTCTGACTCAAGACATGTTTACGTTTCAGGGGGATTGTTGCACTCCATCTATATCTGAAGACAACTCTGACTCATTTGTTGAAAACAATGCCTCAGTTATGTCTACTTCTAATGACGACCAATACATGTAGCCTTTCCATTCTCCAGCTTTGCTACTGAAATTGATTTATGATGTTCAATGTTGAATGATGAAATTGGTGTTCAATTTTAAATCATTCATGTTGAACAAGAATGGTTTTATTGATGAAATTGATTTATAATGTTAATGGGAATGTTTATAGTATCTTAAAAACACATAACCGGTAGTGTGTTAAGCTGAAAAAGTTTCAATCCTCTTCCTCCATACCTGGTCACTGTTTCATATTGGGTAAAAAAATAAACCAATGTCATTCAGGACAACCCAATCTTGGTTTTGTAGGACTCAATCATTTATCAATTTTCATTAGATTGTATCATAAATTATTGTTTACATCTAGTAGCAACTACTAAGTTCTTTATAGCAAAGGAGCTTGCCACAAAATGCCCAATAACCTGCAAATTACTGCAATCCAAGGAGCTTCACTTGTAAAGATATTATTTCCAATATTCAACATGACAAGCTGCAGCTATCAAAGTTAAATAATTCATTTATCAGTGGGTTACATTTGTCATAACACTTTCAATGGCACACTTCCATTTGTCATAACACTCTTAGTGGATTATAAAGTTGCATCTAATAAGATTCAGAACCTGGTAAAATACTGTCAAAGTTGGTGAATGGAAGGGGTAAAAAGGGTTAAAGGGATTTAACTAACAATGTCATGTGATTGAATTTGTGTCTCGGTCACAACAGCTATTCAAGGGTTTATCTGAAATTAGTCATACACTCATTCGAGCCCTTATATAAAGGCAAGAGAAAATTTTCAAATAAATGATAAGTAATATCAATTGTCAGGAAATCCTTTGCATGCTCTTCCTGCCACCAAAGTAATCTTTCAGTAGAAATAAGAAATGACAATGGCATGCCTCTACATTACAGAGATCCGTGAATGGTGAGTGAGCAAAGATGCCCACATCTAACGTAACCATAACAAAATGACCATTACAAATGTGGATACCATTATAAAGTCCACAAATTATGTGCAAATGACACAAATCACAATATCCCCAAAATAGCAGAACTGATACAAAAAAGAAATACGCACTGTCATTGTGTCAATCTGTAGTACAAAATAAGCACAATCTCTGTGTTTAGTTCTATTTTCAACAAGACTTGTTTGTGCCAATCTGTAGTATAAAATACCCATCGTGGTCATGTCACGCCTCCAAAACTGGGCCGGATCCAAACACGGTTCCCGAGGAGTGAGAATTGGGGCCAATTAAAATTTTTCTAACATAAACAGTACGGGCCCCAATTCCGGGTCGATCGAAGTCCTTCGTGAAGCTATACTTGGTGATCAAGCAACCATAATCACACGCGGAACTAAAATCCATACTCATCGCAGACAGATATCACATAACAATCAGGTAACAATTTCATTAATAATAAAAAAAAATAAAGGTCAAGTACTTCGAAGCATAATAATTAAAGTCATAATTTCAAGACAAATAAATTTAATTAAATAAATTAATGGCCCAAATATAGCCTTATTACATAATCTAAAGTTTTTGATCTCTGCACCACACTAGGACACCTCAAATGATATCATTGGTGCTCCACTCAACAACTCCGCCATCTGGCGGAATTTCCTGCGTCGACACCGGTAACGGAATCTAGACACCAAAAGTAGTGGGTCAGATTGACATGATCTGGCAAGAGGGTAAACTGCAAGTAATGGATTAATCAACTGAATTAAACATAAGTATTCATTATGACCCGGAATATATCAGATGCAAACCCCAATGGCATGAATGCACAGAAATGGGTATTCCTGCATATAAATATACAGAAACGGGTAATCCCGCATACAGATAACAGAAACGGGTAATCCCGTATACAGATAACAGAAATGGGTAGTCCCGCAGATAATAATAGAATTGGGTATTCCTGCAGATAATAACAGAAGGCACAGCTGTGTGTTATAATCCATAGTACACGCTGACCCGATGACGTACGTCCACCTCCGAATTGCAGGCGGTCAAATATATATATAAATGTGCATATTTACAAAAACATACATATACAGATGTAGAATGAAACATGATATGACACTCTTAATCCCAATATTCAAACAAATATCAATTTGAGTATTTTGACTTTTAAATTTGAAAGTGTATTATAAATGTGTGTCAAATCAAATTCTCTGAGGGTAAGTGTTGACCCATAAAATTTTGCAAACAATGCAGCGAAGGCATTACAAGCTTTGGATTATAAAGTTCCAAATTTTTCAAAGCACTTGGACCTCATCTCAGCTCAAATTAGTTTCAGAAACTCTTTGCCAGCTTTTTGGGAATCATTGCGGGACCTAACACTTCCACATGTTGAAACAAGCTTCTATTCAATGAAATACTTTCAAGTACATTTAAAGACTACTCCTCAAGGATTCAGAGCAGTTGGACATCTTTTGGATCCAAACTTGGTCCAGATGATCATATACTATGCTCTGTGGGTCCCTATGCAGAATGACATCCCATGAAAATCAAATTAGCTAAAACTCTCAGAGGAAGGTCAAATGATGCCCAAGACAGGCCCTACAAAATTTTGATTTGAACAGAGATCATCGAACTCAAAAGCCACAAGCATGTCAACTTGGGGTCAGTCCCCCCCAAAGCCATGGGGTCACTGACCAAAGTCCTGCTTCCTAATATCCAAAATTGATGAAATTTTGGCAAATACTCCAAGATATCCCTGATGTCAGTTCCTCCAAGTTTAGAACAAAACTGAAGTCATTTCGGCCTCAAACAGCTAAGACCATGGCCCACTTTTATAAAAAGTCAATTGGAGAGTTGACCAACTTTTGAAAGTCAAAACAGGTTGAAACTTCTGTGACATGCTCAAAATAGTGCCAAGAAGCAACCCTCCAAGTTTCGTGGTAATCAGACATCGTTCGGGCTCTAAACAGGTGAAAATGGTTCACAAATGCAAAAGTCCAAAAATGGGCTTTGTCCGTGACCGTGGCCTGTTCATCAAGGTAGTTGACCAAGTTCAGGTGGCCAAAATGAGCTGAAACTCCTATGACATAGTCAAAATAGTATCAAGAAGTATCCTTCCAAGTTTCGTCAAGATTGGACTTTGTTCGGACTCCAAACAGGCGAAAATGGGTCACAAATGCAAAAGTCCAAAAATGGGCCTTATCCGCGACTGCGGCCTGTTCATCAAGGGAGTTGACCAACTTCAGGTGGTCAAAACGAGCTGAAACTTTTATGACACACTCAAAATAGTGTTAAGAGGCATCCTTCCAAGTTTCGTTAAGATTGGACTTCGTTCGGACCCCAAACAGGTGAAAACGGGTCACATATACAAAAGTCCGAAAAAGGGCCTTATCCGTGACTGTGGCCTTTTCATCAGGAGAGTTGACCAACTTCAGATGGTCAAAATGAGTTGAAACTTTTATGATATGATTAAATAGTGTTAAGAAGCATTCCTCTAAGTTTTGTGGCGATTGGACATCGTTTGGACCCCAAATAGGTGAAAACGGACCGCAACTGCAAAACCCGAAATTAGGCCTTGTCCATGACCGCAGTTGCGGTCACGGACCCCCAAAGGACACTTCCTGTGGTTTTGGGTGGTTTTTCTCCACTTCCTTTCGAAATCAAACTTCCCACAACTCCCATCAACTCCCAGAAACCACCAAAAACTACCTAGAATCTCTATAAAAAGAAAAGTGTTTGAAGGAAGCAGAGGAGGAACGAGGAGAGAGAGAAAAAGATAGAATTGAACGAACACAAGAGCATTCAAGCAAGAAAAGCAGCATCCCACGACCATTCCCTTCCTTCTTTAGTCACCAAGGTGAGCAAAAAGATTCAAAGGAAGAGGAGAAGGTTGGGGTAATTACAGAAGGCACATGTACGTGTGGTAACGGCTATTCGAAGGATGACGTTGCCATCTTTGTTTTTCTCATTCGAGGGGATTTCTTGGCCATTACAGAGGTTGTGAACGAGCCCCTTTGGGCCTTATTTTGTTCCTTGAAAATTATAGGTTTAAAATGACACAACTTTGGCTTCCTGTGATGCCCTCTTTGGACTTAAACAAAAGACAGTCCGTAAACAAGAATGATGAATTACAAAGTTTTCAATCGATTCCGTAGTCGAATTTGATCTTCTTAATGGTCATCCAACACCCCAAGATGTCATGAAAAGGGAGTTTCAACACTTGAAAAAGTTTGGAAGAAGAACTAGCATGAGTAGCATAAAAAATAGAGGCGAACAGAGCAGGTGCCAGTGACCGTGAGTCAAGGTCACTGGAAAGAGCCAGTGACCGTGATCCACGGTCACTGGCTTGGGCACGGTCACCCCCCAATTTTTCCTCTTTTTCGCATTTTTTCCTACTTTATATACATTTTCTTGTAATTTCCAAATTGAGATCACATCTAAGACTTGAGGGAGGGGTTGTAAACTTTATAAACTCATGTAAACAACTTGCATCCCTGCGGTCAGGGCATTAGAACCCATGTAAACAAAAGGGAACTCAATAATGAACTGTAATTGATTCTCATTCTTCTTAATGCTTGAAGTGCGTAAATGTTGGACATTGAATCCATTATACATTTCCACGTCACATTTTAAGCGCGATCAGAAGATTGGCGCCGTTTGTGGGGATTTATATTGCCCTAATTTGTGATCAAATTTGGTTAAAAACGCATGAAAAGTGCTGAAAATTGCTAAAAAGTGTTGCTATTGCACTGAAAACTGCTGCTGTTGTGCTGAAAACTGCTGCTGTTGTGCTGAAAAGTATTGCTGTTGTGCTGAAAAGTGCTGTGACGGCAGGAATCAACTGGAAAATGGGTAGTGACCGTGGGTCATGGTCACTGACCTGTTTTATTGCTAAAAATGGCTTGTTTGGCCTTTGAAGACACCTATGCAAGACCTTGATGTCTACGATGGGTTTGGAAACATTAATGAACAAATTTTGTACCTTGAAGTGCATTCTTTTATCATTCAAATGAAGGCATTAGGCACCTCGAAGTGCACAATTTTGCCATTTAATTGGAAGATTTAGTTGAGGGAACTTGCACCTTGATGTGCATGGACCAAATCACACCTTTTCATGCTTTAGAAAAGTGATGATTCAGTCCATAGGGCTTTGACCCAAATAGCTGTTTAATTAAATCAGTGATAAGACCAACGATATTGCAGTTATGCACTGTCCAGCGTCATGCACTGGTGGATCCTATTTGATCATTGTGGTAGTGGTGCAGGCTCGATCCTGTAGGCCCTATTCCTTTGATTAGATCCAACCCTCTTTTGCTTATAAGATTGACACAGATGGCCTTGACATGCTGCCAAAATTGCGGTAGCCAGGTCTAGTCAGCTTAGCATGCTTTTAAGCCTGACTATATGGTCCCGAAATGCTGCCAAAATTCTGACAGCTAGGACAGTCAGCATAGCACAATGAGATGAGATTTATGCCTATATCTAACCATTTTAGTTCAAAACTATGTTGGTTCAGATGGCATCTATAAACCATTCCGGCTAGCCTAAAAGGCAGTCATATTGGTTATACCACTAATATAGTCCATGGGGCTTACTTTTTGCAGAAGAATATCATGGGTTCTTTAATCATCACTTTCAACGAAGCTAAGGAGAGACTTTTCAGGATCTCCATGACATAGAACAAGCCACATGCAAGATCACAAAAAAGGGCCCGAACAGATACTGTTACTCATCCATCAAGAGTTTCAGTTTTCCAAAGGCTCTCTACTCCAATGGGCTCCACCACATCAGCTCAGAATGGGTCATCAGTGACCCCAAAGATCATAGGAGAATAGAAACTCCTTAGTCATGGGTTTCTAAATATGTTCAAACCCATTTGGAGTTTTTCATAAGGGTCAAAAGGACCCAGAATGCAAATCAAAGTCAGAGGGCAGCAGTCTCCATGTCATCAAGCCTCGACTGGGGGCAAGGCAAGTCTGTTATACAGATCGCAAACCAAGGGCGCTTAACAAGTTGCCTCGAGTGGCCACCCAAGCTCCAGGAGCACCTCCAGTTCGGTCCAAACAAGGGGCTGTGACAAGGGACTCTTGACAAATCTTCAGAAAAACCCAAAAATATGCTGCCATCTCAAGCTATAACATGTGGTGGCCACAACCACGCATGCAAAGTTACAAGAAGACTGAAAGCAAATCTTTGACATCACTTGAAGAGAACATCTTTTACCCTTTGACTCAAAAAGAGGGGCCGAAGTTCGGAAGGAAACGTCTGCCTTCAGTCATTATGGCACCACAACATTCATCACATGGTGCTAAAAACAAAGAGCCAGCTGAACGATTTGACTACCTTCGGTTATATAGAACAAGTCTTTTTGTAGACCCTGTATAACCAAAATTTAAACAAAAACCAAAACTAAATATTTGTCTTAAGGGATAAGTCAAGGATCCCGAGGAAAGCCTCACACATGGGCACCGGATAACATCCACTTTGTTTGACCCCTTTCGACACCAAAAGGATCAAGTCATAGACCCTGGAGAAAGCTTCACACATGGGCACTGGATAACGTCCACCTATATGACTCCCTTTTTTTCGATTTGTGGATCCAAAAGATCACAATCACACCTTCATACAAATCTGAGAAAATCAAACCAAACAAACCATCCATACAAACCACCTCAAACATCCACACAAAATCAAACCAAACACCTATACCAATGACAAAAATAGAAAGAAAAAACCTTTTCCATTGATATCCATTTTAAAGTTCGAATACAAGCAGTGAAGTCAATATACACTGGCCCTCAGGACTAATAAAAAAAAAAAAAAAAAAAAAAGAAAGAAAGACCATCAAATGGAAGTTGCAGCAGAGAATCTCAGTCCAAGAACTTCTCCAGCTGCCCCTTTGCATTCAGTACTTCTGCCATGAGGATACGCCCTTTGTAGCTTGCATAAGCTGGAATAGCAGTATTAATGTCAATCTCGTCCAGCTTAATATTCAATTCAATCTCCAAGGATTGAACGATATCATCTCGGCGACAAATTCTCTCTGAGACAGACTTCTGCAAATTTTCCATGGTATTTTCCACGGAAGATAATTGATGTTGCAATACAACGATTTGTTATTGAATATGTACACGTTGGTCCGTATGCACAGCCAATTCCTATGTCAGCTTGGCCTCTTCCGCATTTATTACCAGTATCTCCTCCTCACCACTTTCAATCTCTGTAGCCAGTTGAATTTTGTGCCTTAAGACCTCATCTTGGAAAGCTTTGGCATGATCAATACTCTTATCCCAAGAGTCTTTTTCTTCGAGTTTGTTAAAGAGGAGGACAAGGGCATCGTGAAGACCACTCAAGTCGGTCACAGAAAATATCAACATATCTGCTAAAGCCTTGGCACCTTGAATCTTCTCTGAAGAAATCTCTCCTTGAAAAACAGTAGCCAAAATGCTGCGAATGGTTATCTTTGTGGTAGAATTAATGGTAAATTGAGGCTTTGGGGTGTCCCCGAAGAAGCTGAGTTCTTTAGGGATAGAAAGTTTGATTCTCGCTCTTGTGAATTTGACTGAATTTGAGAACTTGAGCGATTATCCCTTTCTCTCTCGACATTTACTCTGCCCTCAGGAATCGCCAATGTTTCTTCACGAACAGAAGGTGAATCATGTGACCCCTATGAAGACAAGGTAGTTGAAGGATCCCTAATGGCATGAGGTGCGATTGTCACATGTAGTAAGGCTTTTCGGGTCCCTCCACCTTCAGCAGTAGAAGCCTCATCTAATATCTTCTGAACAACAGGGTCTTCAATAACTTTTAAAGGCGATGACTGATCCACCCTAAAGTGGACTCTCGGAGGTGTCACGGCCTTGGAAGGTGTAAAACTGCCAGCAACTGGAGGCACACCACTAGTGATAGGTGTTACAGAAGTATCCTTTACCGGGAGACTTGCACCCTCTAAAACCATTGTCAGTTGAACAGAAGAGCCTGTTCTGATCACAACAGTATTCGCTACAGGGGCTTCTGTGACTGGAACCATAACACTGTCCGCTTCTTTTTCTGCATTGCCAATAGGTTCAATATGTTGTTCCGTTTGAACATCCTCATCCTCATCAACCCTTGGCTCATTACTAATAGGCAAGGTAGTACCGGCTGGCGACAATCCCGCACCATCATTCATACTTTGGGTTAGTGAACCTGATGATAAACTTTCTACAAAGCATTGCAGATCACTCCCCAGAGGGCTGCCTGGTGATGCCTTTAAGTATCCACTATGAAGTGAGACATCATCCAAGTCAATCGAAGCTTCGGCATGCTCTTTCTCTGCTTGCTCCTCGATAGGAGATCCGAAAGATCTCCTAGGAACGGTAGAAAGTGTTTTAGCAAGTTTATCAAAAACACCCTTTTCCACCCGACTACCTGAAAAAGGGGAATGAGCAGAATTAGAGCACGAATGCTGAAATGCTAATCAGGCTAATGTGAAGTTTACCTTTATTGACAACTGGAGTTTCTTCGATATCCCTTGAGACTCTGGCCGCAGATTCCTTGACAATCTCAGAAGGAGGCTTCTGTTGTTCAACCTGGAAAACAGCTTCCGTAGTAGTAGCAGTACCAACATCATCGATAGATTTCTCTGCAATAATGGATTCTGTCCGTATATTTGTTGCCACCTTTCTCTCAAATTCAGGCATCTGTGCTTGATTAAATATATCTTTTTCAAAATCAAACTCGATGTGAATATCACTATCAGTTCGCTCTCCGGTTGTACGAGTATCAAAACTGCTTTCTCCTCCACTCCTCCCATCAGAGGCATAATCTTTAGCAACTCTGGCCACTTGCCTCATAGACTCTCCAGCAATTGAGGGTTGAACTAATAAAATCGCCAAAAGAAATATCAATGTTAAAACAAGAGATACAGAATCAAGGAAGATATGATTATAAATAGCTATATGTATGTTACCAGTTTTCAGCCTCTGAGAACGACGTGCTGGAGGACTTTCAGCTTTTCTCTTCCTAGAAGGTGTCTCTTTGCTAGCTGAGGCTCGGACTCGAGTTACTAATTTTGAGCGAGTGTCTCTGATTTTCTTATACAAACCCAGATCCTTCGGAGGGTTCACAGGCATTATGATATATGGCCTTGCCCTCGTAGCCACTTCCGCAGATTGGACCCCCTTTACTGGACTTTGATTGATATGTATCTCTGTCAATACAGGAGTATCAGCAGCAGTTTTTAATCGCTGAGCAAAATTTGCCTCAGCAGCTGCATGTATAGCAGATCACTCTTCCTCAAATTGTCTAGTCTGTTCTCCTACTGATACCTTGGTTCTGACAGAATGGGAAGTAGATCCAAAATCCAAAGTAGCCCTGCCCATTTCCTTGATTTCAGTAAGGCTAATGCTCTCCTGTAAATTTTCTTCTATGGCTCGTGTATTCTCGTTGCGGGTACATTAGGCGGAGGCATGTAACTTTCATCTTCCTCACCACTTAAACCACGGTGATCTCGATAGATATCGGATCCAGCCGTCAAACCAATTCGCCATTGGTCCCCATCATGTAGCCAACTTTCAAAATTCTTTGGGATGAAACGATCTTTTTCTCCCTTTTCGCCTTTTTCCTTCTTTTTAGAAGCAGGCAAAACACGACATTTAGCTCGGGGATTGCTTGTGTATGCCTGCACAATGGCAAGGGTGCTTTTAGTAAACCACTGGGCGAAGCCACTCGTATAGCCAGGATTCGGAAGATGAGGATATCCAAAACGGGCCTCAGTGTCAAGTGCCCGGTAGAATTCCCAAGCATTACGGGCATCTTGCAAGGAATCGATGGTGCCTCGAATTCGGCCTGGTGCTCCCACGACGGCCTGATAGAAATCGAATTGTCTGTAGAATCTGGCAGGTATATAAGGTTGGATATTGATGTATGTATTTTTCCTATACACCAGATCTGCAGGCCTTAAACTCAGAAGCCAGCTCTTTTCTTCATCTGACAAGCCGATGTCCTGGCCATCCTCCCCAACCTTGTCTATTGATGGCTCCACAGTATTCCTCATCTGAGTTGGAACTTCAATATTCGGTATAGCGTCCCAGGAAGCAATATAATTATTAAAGTTGCGCAAATGTTGGCACAAATCGGTCATGGAATAGTTGCTAATTAGGCAACTACCACCAACCACACCTTCCATGAAAATGTTCCCCGGTGCACCGCTGTGTGAATGAAGATCATTGCAATGGTAGGTGAACCAGGTGTACAGTAGATATTCGGCATAAAATCGGTTAAACGGCTTTCTTTCTCTGATGGTGAATCTTGAAAGCTTCAATTCTGTCAACATATAAGATACAAAAGCAGGACCCAAAGCGAGGTTATGTCCAAAGGCCATCTTGAGGGCTGGATATATGCAACCAAGCCTAAGGTCATTTCCAGAGCTCGGAAAAAGAACCTCGGACAACCATGCGGTCAAAAATGAAGCAAGCCAACATTTCCTTTTCAAATCTGGATATTTGGCAAAAATATAAGGCTGAAAGTCCGTATCTTCATGAAAGATAATTGCTGGACCCTTCTTGAGATCTTCGCTCGGGATTACCTTTTTCCATTTAAAGAACCCGCCTCCATTAACAAAGAAATGATCAGTGATTCTCTTTACTTGACTCATCCATTGAAAGACTTTGCCTCGACTTCGGCTAGTTGTCTGAATATAATCTTTAAGAGCAAAAAGGAGTTAATATGCGGCCCGGAATTCGTCATCCATAATGGCTAATTCTTCATCGGGCAAAACGGTCTCATCATAGATCTCGCCGTAAGGTGCCAAACCAAAAATTTTCTTTATTTCCCATAAAGAAAATCACAACTCCATGTTCGGAGTAATGAAGGTACCAGTCGCTGGGCAAAATAACTCCAGAATGGCCCTGCAGACATTCTTGTTCTCACACGGGACTCTTTGTGTGGTAGCATTTACAGCATCAAAAATCCCGACCGCTTTCAAATCTTCCGCATAATGATGCTTGATTACAGTCACCCAGCTTGGCCAATCCCCAATGCAATTAAACCACCCACAAGATTGGTGCCTCTCACCGAGCCAAGCACTCCCGTCGCCTAAATGAATACCAAGACCGACAGTTCTGAGCTGTGAAATTACAGTGCCTACTTCCAAATTTAGAGTGCACGGTTCGAGGGTCTCTATTTCAGACCTTGGGTGTTCTATGAAGTAGTATGGAGGCGGACGCAGGAATTTCCCAGTCTTGAAATGAACATGATGTCTCACCAATGAAAAAGGATCGTGCCTTGTTGAGATTGTTGGAGATAGTAACATGATAGTTGGATGCCGTCGAACTGATCGAACAGTGGTTAATTCACGCCAACCCCTGCTGGATTTGTGTAACGGTACCGCATATGGTCAGTAGGTTGCTTTGCAGTCTCCTTTGTGGCATCTCCAAATATATATCGTGGTTTTGGGAAAACCACCTTGTCGTTATTCTCCCAATTGGTATTATTTGCCAAGCACCAATACTAGTACCAATTTCTCGTTGATAAAGCTTTAGTTCTCTAGAGCCATAAGTTGACATCAGATACTTCATTTGGATCTTTCGGATCAGACTTTCTTGTGGTCTTACCTTTGGCACGACTTTTATGTGCCCCAACAGTTGCAGTTGCAGGTGCTTTACCCTTTCTATCTGCAAAGCAAATCAAAAGAAAAAAAAGATGGGTATCAGTACCAATGTTCCCATTCTTCCTAAAAAAAAACCGGCAGCATCTCCCCTTAGTATAAGGCCAAAAGGAGAAGGCAATACTCAGTTCTGAGACCAAAAATTAGCATCAAAGGCACACTTAAGTCCCAGAACCGAGGCTCCTAGTCCAAACAGATGTTCAAGCACCTTAAGACCTTTTCAAGGGGCAACAGGTTCGTGTTCAAGCACGAAAATGGCATTTGTGTACATTATATAAAGCATGAACAAATTCAAGCATGTATGAAAGAACAATATTTAAAAGTGCATGACATATTTCCAACAACATCAACAAGATGCAATATTTATTTCAAGGCTTTTCACATACCTAATCTTAGCAAATGGGGCCCCGGTTGATGATTTGCTATGATGGGACTATTCGACATTCTTGTGAAATTAACGGTGATAATTTGTTATGATGAGACCATTAAACATTCTTGTGGGATCTATAGTTACTTTACAAGCTAATTTTAATGATCATCAACCGTCATCGATGATCGGAAGTGTTAGAAGAAAGCAAGGAAGGACGGATCATCCCGAGTTGTTGTAGTAGAAAAAGACAATGTAAAACGTCTTACTCGAAGCTACATTCAACCGTGTGATCGGCGGTTCTTCATGTTTGGAAGTTGTAGTAGAAAAGGACAATGTAAAATGTCTTATTCGAAAACTACATTTAGCCGTGTGATCGGTGGTTATTCATCTTCGGAAGTTGTAGTAGAAAAAGACAATGTAAAATGTCTTATTTGAAACTAGGGATCTTTATGCTTGGAAGCTGTAACGGAGAAAGGCAATATCAATTATGGAATCGACGTGAGCATCTACCCTATTTTCATCAGTCTCCGTCATTAACCATTCATATTCGAGGTGGTGCATACTTCTCATGTTTTATAAGACTTGAGGGGAATAACCTTCTCATCAAAAGCAAAAGACTGTACTTTCTGGCCATTTGGTTATTTTCGTTGATCTCCAGTCAGTTTTCATCATCAGCCATTTATACCCGGGGTGGTTTACGCTTCTCATGCTTATTGAGATTTAAGGGGAGTAACCTTCTCATCAAAGGCAAGAAGAATCCAACTTGTGACGATTTAGTTATCTCCGTCAGTTTCCTGTTGATCATCTTCATTAATCGTTCACACTCGAGGTGGTTTATACTATTCATGTTTGGTGAGATTTAAGGGGAGTAACCTTCT
Organism: Sextonia rubra; assembly: GCA_037013555.1. Taxonomy (NCBI): domain Eukaryota; kingdom Viridiplantae; phylum Streptophyta; class Magnoliopsida; order Laurales; family Lauraceae; genus Sextonia; species Sextonia rubra. Next base: position 134,981,124 of record JASUAD010000001.1, read on the forward strand.
CATCAAAAGCAAGAAGAATATCCCTAATGGCTACCCGGTCTGAGGATTTAGGTTACAATCCCTGTTGATCTCCATGATGGTCGAGTTTGTAGGGGTCATATCAGTGACCGAGTAAATCACCACAATCCAATCTTCTATAACTCCCACAGAGGCTATGGTAATTTAATTTGTGCTTACACAATTCTAAGAAATAAGCAGGTTGTTATCTCGAGTCCCTTTATACTTCTTATAGATTATAGAAGGCTATGTATGTGCTCAGTGGTGTTGATACTCAAACATAAGAAGATATTCCTTTACTAAGTTCAATAGTGAAAGAAGAAGCTTAACCAAGGTGAACCGAAATAGTAGTGAACACCATCATACTATGAATGAAAAGTGAAGTTCAAAGCATTCTAACACATCAAAAAGATTCATCAAATCAGACATTTCAGAACCAAAGATTTTTGGCAGTAACAGTAGACATTGAATTAAGAAGAAGTGAAGTCTACGATCACTGCTATCCCTCCCCTTTTGGCTCTTTGGCTCAGGGCATCATTGTGTTAGGCATCAGGACCCACTGCATGATTCTCCTCAAGACCTCAGTCATTGAGAACTTTACTCTCTTTCTCAAAGTCACAGCAGTCACTTGGATTTAGTGGTTAGCTTTGCCACTGTTTGGTTTGAAGCACTCTCACTAATGGCAAAGTCAATTTATATCAATTACCATGGAAAGAGATAAAATCATATGAATGGTCTGTGATCAAGAGCATAGCCAATAGCTACGCCATGGTTGTATTTGGATAATGCTCAGCTCGAACTTGAGCACAAACATCAGAAAGAGAAAAGAAACTGCAGCCCCAATTCAATTCAGTTTACATGAAGTGACTTGTGACTATGAAGTAGCCAAGACATACAGTGCTCTGTGACCATGGGATAAACCAAGCCAAGACAGCAAGGGTTATGACCAAGAGATCCTTTGAGCAGTCCTAAATTTAATAAAACAGCACTAAAGCAAGGGACAAAAGGCAAGTTCAATAGAAAACTTTCAATTGAACATTTCCTCAAACAGGTGGTGGCCGTGACAAACCACTATGGGTTCGTATAGTCAACAGATTGATGAGCTTGAAATGATTTCACAAAAATCATCCTACATCAGTTCTTGAGAGAGGAAAAGGAAGAAGAGAAGAAGAAAAAAAAACCACAATTAGTCATGATTGTGAACCCCTTGAACCCCTTCCAAATTGTCCTGGTCATGACTGTGAACTTCCTCAGACTGTTCAAACAGTGACTTAGAATACATCAAGCCATAACAGAAATTGAGGACAGTGAAATTTACCAGCCATGGCGATCTTTTAGTCAATAAATCTGCAGCAAGATGGAACAGAGGGAATAGATGCCTTTGGGTCCTTGGAGTCTCGACCTGTCTCTCCCTTTTTCAGTCAGTTTGGTCTCTCCTTCTCCCAATCGGTTCTGTCTCTCCTTCTCCCAATTGGTTCAGTCTTTCTTTCCTTCTCTCCCAGTCTCTCTCCCTCTCTCCCGGTTGGTTCAAACAGTAAAATAGAAAGAAAGGGACGAGACTCCATGTTTTAAAAACCCACGATCTCTCCCTCTTTTGAGCCTTTGCTCACGGTCTCCCTTGATCCCTTGCTCGCGGTCATGACACACTTGAGAATCGAGACCCATTGCTTGAAATACCAACTTGTGCATCTTCAATAGTTAAATTATCTCTCTCTCATTCCCACGGTCATTGCAAACTTGAACTAGTGGAGCCCATTGCTTAATCCCCTCAAGCTCAAGTCGTTGACGCGTCACCCTCTTTCCCACAAATACAATTCCGTTAAAGTCAGAGGAGTCTAAGCCTTGATCAAGTTTCGATGGATTCGTCCTTCTTCATCTATGGTCTTTGTGATTTTAAGCAATGGAATCCATAACATGATGACCCATCCTTTCATCTTTAATTATTCGAAATTCTCATGATGGGTCCACTTGGAGTAATTTACAAAAGAAATAATCCTATTTTTAGGGTATTTTGAGGGAAATTATACAAAAAGAAAAGGTGCGGGGTTTCTTTCCAAATCAACTTTGGGTCAAAACTTGATTTTAAACCAATATCCCAAATTATTTTGAATCAAAACTCATAAAAGCCAATCTCTTTCAAAATTACATCTCATTTTGTCAAAATTGCATCTTATTTTGAATCATGTCAAGCCAAGTCAAAACCCAAACTTCGTTTTTGAAAATGAACAAAAAATCCATGAAAATCCAAACCCAAATCCATTTTAAACTAAAACCTTTGATTTTCTTAAAACCTCAGGGATTCTTTTTTGTGGGTGTTCTCCACGTCCCCACAGAGATGCCACTCTGGATATCTGTGAAAAATATGTCAAAAGAAAATCAAATTCATTTCCAAAATCCAAACAAAATTCATAAACTTCTGAATTTTCTAAATACCCAAGGGATTCCTTTGTGAGTGTTCCCCACAGTCCCCACGGAGATGCTACTTTTGATATCCGTGAAAACAGGGCAAAGAAATTCAGATTTCCTATGTTTTTTCAAAATTCCATCATCAAACCCTTCATGGTTTTTATCAAAAATTTCAAACCCCAAGTTTAGGCCTACAACCTACCTTAGCAAACTGTCTTTTCATCAAGTCATCCATCATTCTCACGGATTGGCTATTTCGAGGCACAATGATTATTACACTATAATCATTGTACCTCGAGGGGGCACTTGTTGACCCATAAAATTTTGCAAACAATGCAGCAAAGGCATTACAAGCTTTGGATTATAAAGTTCCAAACTTTTCAAAGCACTTGGACCTCATCTCAGCTCAAATCAGTTTCAAAAACTCTTTGCCAGCTATTTGGAAATCATTGTGGGACCTAGCACTTCCACATGTTGAAGCAAGCTTCTATTCAACGAAATACTTTCAAGTACATTTAAAGACTACTCCTCAAGGATTCAGAATAGTTGGACATCATTTAGATCCAAACTTGGTCCAGATGATCATATACTATGCTTTGTGGGTCCCTGTGCAGAATGACATCCTATGAAGATCAAATTAGCTGAAACTCTCAGAGGAAGCTCAAATGATGCCCAAGACAGGTCCTACAAAATTTCGGGTTGAACAGACATCATCGAATCCAAAACCCACAAGCATGTCAACTTGGGGTCAGTCCCCCCCAAGCCATGGGGTCACTGACCAAAGTCCTGCTTCCTAATATCCAAAATTGATGAAATTTGGGTAAATACTCTAAGATATCCCTGATGTCAGTTCCTCCAAGTTTAGAATCAAACCGAAGTCATTTCGGCCTCAAACAGCTGAGACAAGGGCCCACTTTCATAAAAAGTCAACTAGAGAGTTGACCAACTTTTCAAAGTCAAAACAGGTTGGAACTTCCGTGACATGCTCAAAATTGTGTCAAGAAGCAACCCTCCAAGTTTCGTGGCGATCAGACATCGTTTGGGCCCTAAACAGGTGAAAATGGGTCACAAATGCAAAAGTCCAAAAATGGGCCTTGTCCGTGACCGCGGCCTGTTCAACAAGGGAGTTGACCAACTTCAGGTGTTCAAAATAAGCTGAAACATCTATGACACACTCAAAATAGTATCAAGAGGTATCCTTCCAAGTTTCGTCAAGATTGGACTTTGTTCGGACCCCAAACAGGCGAAAATGGGTCACAAATGCAAAAGTCTAAAAATGGGCCTTGTCCGTGACCGCGGCCTGTTCATCAAGGGAGTTGACCAACTTCAGGTGGTCAAAACGAGCTGAAACTTTTATGACACACTCAAAATAGTGTCAAGAGGCATCCTTCCAAGTTTCGTTAAGATTGGACTTCGTTCGGACCCCAAACAGGTGAAAACGGGTCACATATACAAAAGTCCAAAAATGGGCCTTATCCGTGACCGTGGCCTGTTCATCAGGGGAGTTGACCAACTTCAAATGGTCAAAATGAGATGAAACTTTTATGATATGATCAAAATAGTGTCAAGAAGCATCCCTCCAAGTTTCGTGGCGATTGGACATCGTTTGGACCCCAAATAGGTGAAAACGGACCGCAACTGCAAAAACTTGAAATTGGGCCTTGTCTGTGACCGCGGCTGCAGTCACAGACCCCCAAAGGACACTTCCTGCAGTTTTGGGCTGTTTTTCTCCACTCCCTTTTGAAATCAAACTTCCCACAACTCCCATCAACTCCTAGGGACCACCAAAAACTACCTGGAACCTCTATAAAAAGAAGAGTGTTTGAAGGAAGCAGAGGAGGAACGAGGAGAGAAAGAAAAGGATAGAATTGAACGAACACAAGAGCATTCAAGCAAGAAAAGCAGCATCCCAGGACCATTCCCTTCCTTCTTTAGTCACCAAGGTGAGCAAAAAGATTCAGAGGAAGAGGAGAAGGGTGGGGTAATTACAGAAGGCATTATGTATGTGCGGTAACGGCTATTCAAAGGATGACATTGTCATCTTTGTTTTTCTCATTCGGGGGGATTTCTTGGCCATTACAGAGGTTGTGAACGAGCCCCTTTGGGCCTCATTTTGTTCCTTGAAAATTATAGGTTCAAAATGACACAACTTTGGCTTCCTGTGATGCCCGCTTCGGACTTGAACAAAAGACAGTCCATAAATAAGAATGATGAATTACAAAGTTTTCAATCGATTCCGTAGTCGAATTTGATCTTCTCAACAGTCATCCAATACCCCAAGATGTCATGAAAAGGGAGTTTCAACACTTGAAAAAGTTTGGAAGAAGAACCAGCACGAGTAGCACAAAAAACGGAGGCGAACAGTGACTGTCACGGTCATTGGCAAGTGCCAGTGACCATGAGTCACGGTCACTGGAAAGAAACAGTGGCCGTGATCCACAGTCATTGGCCTGGGGCAGTGACCGCGGGTCACGGTCACCCCCCAATTTTTCCTCTTTTTCGCATTTTTTCCTACTTTATGTACATTTTCTTGTAATTTCCAAATTGAGATCACATCTAAGACTTGAGGGATGGGTTGTAAACTTTGTAAACTCATGTAAACAACCTGCATCCCCGCGGTAAGGGCATTAGAACCCATGTAAGCAAAAGGGAGCTTAATGATGAACTGTAATTGATTCTCATTCTTCTTAACACTTGAAGTGCGTAAATGTTGGACATTGAATCCATTATACATTTCAACGCCACATTTTAAGCGCGACCAATAAGCACTAAACCACCTAACGGTCATAGTTAGTTAAATAAACACATGAGAACTAACCCTATTTCACAATAGAAATGTAAGTCCACGATGCTGATATACTACTTTTGGTGCCTATCATGTGGCGCATCCCGAATCTCACATTCCCATTCTGCATTTAGTCCAATTCTCATATGAACATTCAACTAACTTTTCTCAAAAGACATACTTCATCTAATCTAATTCTGTATATTCAGTGTGTTTTACAAACTGGGTAAAAAAATGTTCAACTTCCAAATCCAACGTCAAATCAAGTCATGATCAAAAGGGGAAAGGAAATAATTAATTCCTTAATATCATTGTTGTATATAAATACACCTTATTAATTTATACAAAACTAAAGGTACAAATCTCGGGCCCCAATTTGAAATCAAACTCAAATTAAAAATCCAAATTAGAATCATAAATACAATCTTTGTAAGGTTTATTAATTACCAAATGCATCTTAGTTAATTTCAATTCAATCTAAATAAACATTAATCAAAATTACATAATTCTCAATTAAATTTATAAATAATCCAAGCTAAATTTCAAATAACATCGAAATAAAAATTAATTTAATGAAATCAAATCTCTATTAGCATAATAGAACCATTAACCAAACTATAACCCCCTAAACATTATAATTAATATTCAGAAATTCTAATCATCTCTATTTATATAAATATATATGTATTTCTTATTTTTTTTTAAAAAAAATGGGCTGACGGGCCCAAACCCGCACCTGAGCCCGCTAAGCAGCCAGCCCAGCCCAGCCAGGGCTGGGCTGCTACCCAGTCGGCCTAGGCAGCAGGTCCGCTGCCTGGGCATGCCAGGCAGCGCTGCTGCCTGCCATGTGCAGGCAGCGCCGCTGCTGGCAAATTTTTTTTTCTTTTTTTTAAAATATAAATATATATAAATATATATAAATCAAATCTAGATTAAAAAACAGTAAACCTTAAGTATATACTTGGTTTCGATCAAATCAATTTTCATTGGTAATCTCTTAACCAAAAACCAAAAACATTAAACCAAACAAATAATTCATGTTTAGAACATATGATTAAACAAAGTAACCATGAAGATATTGTTTGCAGTTATCCACTTTCCTGGATCTCGAACCCAAAAACAAATCTGAAGACCAGAAGATCCAACCTTGGTTTCCCCCTGGATATCTTCTAAGACTTGGTTGCAGAAGAGAGGAAGAAGATGAGAGAATGGGAAAAACCCTAAGGGTTTATATTAAGAGGAAGTTTTTCTAAATTGTAAGGAAGGGCTCCCTGCTTTCTAGTGGGTTTTAAGAAATTCCAAAAAGAGTCCTCTGGCTTAAAAGGGTCAATTAACTCAGGCCCAATTGTGTTAAATCAATCCATCTGACCCTCTTAACTCGACTTAAACCCGACAAACCAGTATGACCCATTATAAAAAATTTCGGACTTGACAGGTCATACATGCCTTGCACAAAAGCAACAATAGATTTAATGAGGATAAGCACAATCTTGGATTGAAAATTTACATTGAACTATCATTATATATATACATGGCATTGAATATTTATGTTGTACTAAATATTTACCTTGGATTACAAAAAAAAAAAAAAGTCCTCCACAACTCTATCTAGTTCAAATGAGAGTAAAAAAACCATTTGCATACAAAAAACCATTAGTTTACTAAAATATATAACTTGTATATGTATAGAAATGATTTTCAAATGTTCTTACTAAGGGCCTCTATGCACAGGCATCTTATTTCGTCCAACTCTTGAGCTATCTCCTGTGATATTAGTTGTCATACCTCTTGGGGGGGCTCTAGGTGTAGGATTGATAGGTTCTTTGTCTGTCTTTCTCTTGTGGCCAAGCCATCCACAAAGACTACACTTCATGATTTGCTTTCTCCTTTTTCGACTCTACAAAGACAATGTAGCCTCATTTGGATCCTTCCTCCTATTCACTCATGGTCATCCTATTAGCTGTTTTATCGTGAGGAGGTAAGCATTGGTTGTTAAGGGACTGCTCCCACGTTGTTTTGTCTGGCAAGGGGTGGGTTATTGACTCATAGGATGCATTGTGTGTGCTAATAAAGTAACATTCATGATAGTAGTTTTCAGCAACCTCTCTTTTATGCGAAATCGTAGTGAGCACATGTATGCATGGCACTTTGTCTGACTGCCTCTGTCAGCATGTACAACTCCTATTCCCCATGTTGACAATGTATTCTACACCATTTTCCATAAATCGCTATTCTTGTATCTTGTATTCATCATTGCCAACAAAAAATATATCACAACTATGAGACTCATCTCTTAGATCAACTAACATCTTCTTGATTGCAGGGCACAATTTTCCATCCCAGCTGGAACCATTCGATTTTCTTGTTTGCATGGTGACTAGTAATTTTACTCGAATCCATTCCATCATGTCACAAATGGGCATAGGCCTTGCCTCCATTATCAAATTGTTGAAGCACTCGGTAAAGTTATTTTGATTTTGATTATAAGGAAGTGCATTAGGAAAAAAATGCCTGTGACTAGAGTATTTTTGCTGGGATATTTTTTATCCATTCCTTAGCTTGTGAATTAATTTGTCCAATCTCATTCATTGCTCTATCATATTCAAATCTTGTATAAGCTCAACTTGCAAGAGCCAAGATTTAAATGATGTCACCAACTCCATGGACACATAATGTTTCTTTACTTTAGTTTGTAAGGTAGTGTCATAGCGTGCCACCAACTCTGCTATCACGGCGGACTTCACAATAAAGTGACTAAATTCATCCATGAGTTTGCTCCCCCTACTAGCAGAATATATAATATTAATAGACTTTCTGCTATCGTTTGTCTGTATGTGAGCATAAAATCCCTAGAGTCTTTTTAAAAGCCTGGTATTATTTCTTACTGAAAAAACCTCATTCATCCAATTCGAAAAGAAAATGAAAATATTCCCACTAGTCTTGGATGAAATTGCTTGCAGTGAGTAGTCGAATTGGATACCGTTGTGTGGCAACCGAAGCAAGGTTCTACACTATAGATAAAAAGTTATGCTCACTTTAATTCTTTATGCTATGACTTTACTTTATTTTACCATATTCGGTATTATCCCAATGAGAGCTTCTATGGATAAAACTTCGGCGAGCAATCTTACTGTAACATCACAATATCTCCTTTGGAAGAGATTGTAACTTACTAATTGATTCACATAATTGGTGAAAAAATTCACCACAGGGCATTTTCAACTCATAGACCACAATAAGTTCTCTACCTTTGGGCATGAGAAGCAACTTAGTGTGATGAATACATCAATTACCATATTCCATTAATTGGAAATATAGTGGGCTCCTTTGGGTCATCCACTACTTCATCAATTTAAACACAAATTTATGATGCCACTAGAATGCATAATGCATCCTATTACCTATCTTGATATCATAGAATCTAATAATCAAACCACTTTGGTAGCAACCAAACATTAAATCCTTTGATTTCATGTAGAAAGTCTTTATAAGTGGCTATCTAAAACTTCAACAATCACAATTATGGGAATAATAGATATTAAACTAGGGGGATATTTATGTGCATATGTCCCTCACCAAGGGACTGTGCATACTCCTCTGTGGGGCCCATGGTGAGCCCCACAAAGGGATGAGATTAGGGAGGATGGAAAGATCCATACGGAATCACCCTAGATACCAAGTTTGGTCTCAATCACATGCTCCTAACTCTTTCATCCATGACCCACAAATTCATTCCATTTGAATGGGTGCATAGTCGACCCAACGGTCCAATAAATTTGGATTTGACCAAAAATTGGTAAATGGGTTCAATTTAAGGGGGTCGTATTTGTGGTCCATTTGGATGGACCATATAGTGGGTCCCACTTAGAGTTTTCACAAAAAAAAAATGATGAGAGACACATGCACATGAATATTTCCCATTAAACTAATAAGCAAAATTTGTGACCTTAAACTTTATAGGCATGTGCTTTGAGCCTAGAGACATGAGCGGGCCATCAATTATAACAATTAAAACATGGACTAAATCTTAATTTGAAATTAAATCATCCACATGAACCAGACCTATATGCAAAATAGGCTTCACCAATGTACCCAAATGAAAGGGTCTGGCCCAGCGGCTACCAATGATTTTGAGGTCATACCAAGTAGGGTTAGTAAAACCTAATTTGACTCGCTAACCCGACTTGACCTGTTTGCCACCTTTACGTTCAAGTATATTTGAATGGGTTAGCACACCTCAAAATAGTATTTGCATGCAACCACATACGATATAATAAATCAATGAACCAAAGTGGATTTGAAGACAAACCACATGATTGGTTGGATACTTAAAGCCTGTTTTATTTCCAATGTGCAGTGGGTTTCCTTTATTTTAACGACGCACCTCAGTTCATTACACTATGTGGCTATGCCCATTATTTATTTGTTAAGGTATGAAGCCATGAGAGAAACACTTATGGGGAATTGAAAGACTTTTACAGGCATGTATGGATGATGGTTGGTATAAGTCTTACCTGGCCAGAGATGGAGACCCAACAAGAGAAACCAAAAACGGGTTTCCTAGTTCCTAGTCGGCAAGGGACAGTTTGGGTCATCCAGGATTGTGGGAGCACATGGCCCGCTGGATGGACAATCTGGTCCGACCATCTAATGCCTGACACCTGGGCGACCCTAAAGATAAACGAACCTTATGGATTCTGGTCTCTATGGCCAACCGTCCAACTGACTCAAAAGTCCGTCGGATGAGGGATAATGTCTGTAACTTCACCAAGGTCCTTTTTTTTTTCTTGTGAAAAAAAAACTCCATTCTTAGCCTGATTGATAAAAACAACTACATGGAACAACCAAATATTTTGTGGGGGGGGTGGGGTTGGTGGGGTGTGCTCAAATTCAAACAAACACCTAACCTGAAACGGACCTGGATCTGGACTTCTGGGCTGGGCTTTCTGAATCAGGTTAGAACTGACTCAATAAACCTAATTCGAGTTCTGTGTACAATTGGAAGGCTCATCTCATAGATGATCATGACCATCATGCCATTCAAATGTATACATATGATACAATTCTATCATATGAATCAATTCTATCATATGAATTCTCTGGAGTGAATCTTCACTCTGAACTTTATAATTTTCAATGCTCCCTAGATTGAACTTTTTAATTGTATCACAATATGAAGGAATCATACAAAATGATTATTCAAAACCTCCACTAATTGCATTGAGGGCCTTATCTCTTGCTTCCCACAGTTTCAAATATGAAATATTCACTCCATACTCCCTCAAAATCTCAAAGCAAAAAACCTTCGCTTTTAATTTTTCATCAATCTTCAGGTGTGGCAGTATCTTCTCAACTATCTAATCAACAAATGCCATGTGATTCCCAACTTGATTAATATTCAAGCATGCATGTTCTTCTCTCAATTTTTTTGAGCTTAAGTGTTTCTCCATCAAGCAATTTAGATGCATGTAGGCGCCATTTGTAGTTGCTCTGACTACATACTGCTGTAAAGCGATACTTATGGTTCTTTAAAAACTTAATATCAAATGAGTTGCGAATGGGACACTATTTAAGTGCCATTCGCAGGTTCTTCATACTCTTGAAACATAGGCCAACCGAAAACATAGGATGATCCATTTATCCTTTCCGATCAAATTCATTAACCATATGATATGAGATTTCATTAGAGTCTGAACATGTATTCAGAGAATGACAGCTCGATTGTGATAGGTATCCTGAAAAATGTTCTTCTCGTTCTACCTCCTCTCCTACTATTATTGCACATCTGTCCAAATTTTCGTCATCCTTTCTAATATCACTTTCATTTTCATTCTCAGGGTTGACATCTTCTGAATCAAAATCATATTCAAATTAATCACCCTCACTATCATCCTCATATGACAGATCAAATGGCTCATCAAATTCATTATCATCAAATTCAATGTTCTGTGAACTTGATGCCATCTAATCAAAAAGTAAAGAACAAATACAATAAAATAAGAAATTTCACAGCTACATCCATGAATTTGGCAAATGCAAAATAAATAAAGAAATATAAATATGGGTGTGGATGTTGTCATATAAATGAGTGGTTTGCATATGTATTAAGAGGAACTCACAATTAAGAGAGAACCTTGCCCCACCTAAGGTATTGAAAGCCAAAAAAAAAATCAAAAGGGACAGATTCATCATTAAAAAAATACACAAAAATAAAAGATGAAACCTAAAAAATCTAGACCATCTACTATCTTATCCTTTTTTATTTTTAAGATAATAGTTCTCAAGTTAGCAAGACTATTTTTTTTTAAATAGATGGGGTTGGTCTCTTATATTACAAGTTGTCTTTCGGAGTAATAGTGCACTACTTGCCACCACTGTTGTAGTTGGCTTGACAAAGACAATTTTTCAACTTGAATGTCATTTTTCTCATTAATAGAGTTGGAAGAAAGCCATTGCCATATGTGAGCACATTTAAAATGACAAAAGCCATTGCTATATGTGAGTGCAATTGGAATGACTGTGTTCATTTGGTTGCAATTTGAAATTACGCATGTCTGCTGGAATGACTTTTCAAATGTTGCAAATCCCGTGTCTGCTGGCATGAGTTTTAGGAAATTTTAAGAAAAAAGGATTTGTTTCATTAAATCCAAATACAAACTACACAAAGCAACATCGGAAAGAATTAAACAAAGCAGATTTTTCACAAAACTACAGCAACATAAACAATCCGTAGCCAAACAATAGCCAATATGTAGTTCCCAACAAAGAAATCTCCCTACAGATGATCTCATCAAAGCCAATAAGAAAAACAAATAAAACAAGAACAAGAACAATAAAACAAAACAAAAACTTGCTCTGGCGACACGGGATTCACAACTTTGAAAACAAAACCGTTTTAGGACTAGCAGTAGAAAAAAATAATAATAATTATCCCTTCATGCCGGCAAACACGGGATTCTCAATATTTGAAAACAAAACGTTATTGCCAGCGACATCTCATGGCCGCCGGCATTGACAATGGCTAGATGTGGCGCCATTCCTAGTTGTGGGTGGAGGGAGAATGAGGGAACAATGAACAATGGGATGAATAAAAAATAATGGAAAAAAATGAAAACGAGAAGGATATTACCTTCACCGCCGGAGCTTTCCGATGAAGCCCGGATGTTGCTGAGAAGGGAGAAGATTAAGAGTAGCAAAGAGGGAGAGGTGGACGAAGAAGGGTTTTGGGTTTTTGCGTGCGTTTAGGTTTTTCATTTTGGAAGCCATAAGATGAAAATGTCCAAAAGGGTACTTTGGGATTTTTGAAAAAGTTAAGGAGAAAAGTTACCAAAAAATATAAAATTTGGTTATTTATTCTCATCTGAAAGAAATGTAGAAAACTGAGGCCCTATTTTGAAATGTAATTTTTTTTGTCCTAATTTGAAATGTGTTAAAAAACTGATGCCTATTTTGAAATTTTTTCTATTTTATATGTTTTAATATTTTTATATTGCTGCTTATGCGAATAGTGATATACATTTCATTTATTTTTCTTCTTCTTCTTTAGTTCCAGAGCAAATCCTTCCCATCTTCCCCACTTTTTACCTTGATTGCATGAGTCATTACAAATCGAATGATGAAGGGATGAAGGATAAGAATGTTATGGGAGGTTGAGAGATGGTTTGAGTTCGGTTGGTTGTGGGAGGGCTAGTTTTTCCTCATGTAATGAAGATGATGATGATAAGAATGAAAAAAGTGGTTTGTGATTGGGTCTAATTAATTGTTGTCACGACCCCAAAATAGATCTTAGAGTCGCGACGGTGGAGATCAAAACGATAATAAATAATCCCCACTTGTGATTATCTATAGGATTCCGCATGTGAGAACGACTGAGTCAAGATCCCTCAAATAAACACATTTTGATTGGTCAACGGAAACTTGTGTAACCAAGTGACTGCCCACACATTTCCATAAAAATTGAAAGACATGATATCAAAGTGTAATAAAATCCAAAGGCATTCTCATTAACATAAAAGTTGTTAATACAAATGTAGTTCAAGTACATTTCCTCCAAAATGAAAAAAAAAAAAAAAGCCAACAAAAAGGCCTTTACAACATAAACCAAAATAAGTGCATTTTTAAAAATGTGACGCATGCTCATGTGTGAGGTACGATATCTAAAGCACATCGTCTACACTGCATTCAGTCAGACCCTACAGCTCCTCCTCACCTGCCTCCTGCTCCAAGGCACGGGTAAGGGATCCGTTACCTATAGCTCCATGTGTAGTATTTAACTATGGATAGCCTAGTAAGTACGCAATGTAAATAGCATTATTAACCAAATTGCAAAAAAGCCTAAACTACGAATTTATTACCTACAACAACAAGTATAGTATTAAACTAGAGATAGCTTAATGAGTAATCAATGTAAATAGCATAATATGTTATGTCATCTAGAGTAGTATTGACAAGCAAATTAATTAAATTGTACGAAAGTCCAGACTACACAAATCAATGTACAAGAAATCAAATGGATACAATGCCAACTTCATGGTACTTCTAGCAAATGAACAGGTTGCATGAACAAATTATTCCTAGCCTCACGGTGGCCCCGACGTGGTTGTGATGAGTCATAGACCCCACAGTGGTGTTGGCGTGGCCGCAATAGGCAGGACATGCGATGTTGGTCCCAACAACATTGTAGCTCTACGATATGGTCGTGATCAACTATGTAAGTGAAAATTCTAATCACATGGTAGCTCTGCGGCGTGGCAATAGAGAGGTAGACATGCGATAGTCATTAGTCTCATGGTGGCGTTGGCGTAGTTGCCATAGGTCATAGACCCCGAAGTGGAGTCACATGCAAATGATTCAAGACTGCTCAACCCGCTCAATGAAACAAGGATTGCACAAAGCTTGTCAAGACTGGGCCAACTGACATACGATCGGGCGATATTTGATGAGGTTGGACAAGCGTAATTGAAGGGCCTTTTGGATCTTTTGCACACATTTGAGAGGTATTAAGACCTAACAACTGAAGTCATACTCCACAATTTCCAATTACAAAGAACTATTACATGAGCTTAAGCAAAAAACTAATAAATGTGAAATTTCAAGAAATTTTCAAATTAATTAGCATGCAAGGAATCGAATTTAAATTAAGAATGTACTTCGGTCCTCTAAGATCACCAATCTTAACTGAACCCCTTCAATTTCCTCCAATCGACTTTAAACACAAAAACCCCAAAATGACTCAAATGAGACCTAAAATCCAAAGGCGAAAGAATGAAAATGAATTCGGGCTTGAAACTTGAGGCCTATGGCTAAATCACTCCCCTTAACTGCTATCTAAGAGATGGTCGGAAGATCTTACCTCTAATCAATCTTAACAGGGCTGCGATCAATGAAAAGGGATCACTGAAGGGGTGATTAAACAAAGGATACAGGTAGGGTGAGGGTGGGTCCACGAACAATTTGGCACGATTGGGGAAGCAATCGGGAGTCTAGAACTCAAGATACAAAGGATTGAAGCACTAGAAAGTAAATAGAAAGAGCACAGTAAAAAGATAGCAAAAGAAGAGAAACAAATGGGTGGAAATGAAGTTGCTTTTGTAAAGGTGGAGTTTGGAGAATTATAAGTTTGTCATTTAAACTTGACCAAATATGGGTAGGGTTGTAAATAGGTTCCTAATTCTCCGATTATCTAAAGATGCGGATCTGTTAATAACTGGGTCTGGATCTTTATTTAAGTCTTGGTAAGTAAATGGATTTGGGTTTGCATCTTATTTTTGGACCCGTAATCTAAACAGTTCCAGGTCTAGTTCCTCCTTAGTTCAAACCCATAGACCTAAGAGCCGACATATTACTCTAATTCTTGAAAAGTTTTCCTAAAAGTGAGCTTTTCTCTAAAGCATTCTCTATATAGAACTAGACCCGAACCCGCCCCATACATGATTCCGGTTTTGGTTTTGGGTTCATCCTTTTCTTAATAGTTTTGATTTCGCATCTAAGAAACTGATTCCAAACCAATTTCAGGTCCATCCTCTCACTAACGGTTCAGGTTCCGGGTCCACCATGGACTCGAATCGGAACTGACCCATTTACAACATTTAATATGGGTCTTCCGGACATGAGATAGGTATGAGCTAAGAACGAAAGTTTCTTGAAAAATATTTCGTCTGTCCAATGAGTTGAAAATTTCAAAATTTTGAAAATTTGGTCAACCCTCTAACTTTTTCCGAGGTTCCAACTAGTTCTTTGAGGCGCTTAACTAAATCCGAAGCTCTTTAAATTTCTTAAACACTAACCTAACACATATACTTCAGTTAATTAGCATCTAGACACACTCAATGCCTATTAGACACAATTAATTAGTACTACTTGTTACTAGGGGTGCTCATGGGCCGGGCTGGGCAAAGCCGAGGCCCGGCCTGGATTAAAATCCTTAAGCTCAAGCCTGAATTTGCCCAAAAGAGGCTGGCCCGGGCCCAGACCATATAAAATCTATTAAGCCTGAGCCCGGCCCATGTAGTAATCGGGCCTAACCTTATTCAGGGCTAATTATTAAGTACCTTTAAGTTGGTCTTTGGTAGGGGCCAACATGGCTATCGTGCACCAATTTCTATTTATACACACGGTTATGTCTAAATGAATCCATCTAAAATACAAAAAAATCTTTATTAAAACTGATTGTCATTTTCATATAAAGCTATATTTTCTACTCTTTGAGTTCATGTTGCAACTTTTTTTAATAAAAGCTTATGACTCATTAACAAAACAGAATTGCGTGGTGCAACAATAGATATTTGTCTTGTACTAACCAATTAGAATGAATATTATCTACCTTATGAATAGTATTCTTTGAAAAATAATTTTTAAAATTTCTATCATGGAAGATTTGAATGCTAAAATGTAAAAAGGGAAAGTTGCAACTTAACCTACCTATTCAGGTTAAGCTGTGCTTCGAGCTTGCTACCACTTAGCCTAAGCCCGGCCCATACAAGAACGGGCCTAAAGTTTTAATCCAAGCCTAGCTCAATGACATATAGCTAAGGCCCCAGCCTGGGCAAAAGCGGCTGGCCCCATGAACATCCCTACTTATTAGTATGAAACTAACATCACCTTAATAGATCTTTGATTGGAGATTTATAACAATCCTCAACTATAGCTTTCACAACGTGATCTCAATGGGCTAATCAATCTAATGTGTAGAGAAAAGATGTAACCCCTAAATCCTATATATAGGTTTTTATCGACAACTATGGAATCTTACTTTAATTAGGATTTAAATTCCTCTTAGCATAAAAAAATACTACAAGGTTAGTTACTTTGCCTAAACATCAAAGTAATCTCCATTAAAGAGATTTACTAACATTAGAGTCCTAATTGAGAGTGGTCTACTAAAGTGGGGGACCCACATTAGCATGTGGTCATTGGGCTACACTAAATTCCAAATAATTCTAAACCTACTCACTAAAATTATGGGTAGAGGTTTTACAAATGTGAAAGATGAGTATTGCTTTTAGAAGTATGGGTCATGTAGGTGTGGGTTGTGATTGGGAAGGAAAGAGTTTTGGATAGTAGAAGGTTGTGAATGTGTTGGCTTTTGTTTAGCTTGAGGGTCAAGGCAACTAGAGCGATAAAGAGATGGAGTGATGGGTAGTGAAGTAGTTGCAAGTCATCTTGTTTAGTGCAAAGGGAAGAACGGTTTGAAGCGGATTTGCTTAGTATGGAGGTTCAACTGTGATGTATATGGTTGGGATGCAACAATTCAGCCAACGGATATTAGGTGGGATGGCTGGGTTGAATATTGTGGAGGTTTTTGGGGAGAGATCCTCTAGAATGGATTAATGCAATCAATCTCAATATTATATGTGCAAATAATCAGCTACGTAGTGGAAATAAATTAAGCCATAAGCACACACTACAAGAAGACACAGATTTTACGTAGAAACCCAAACTGGAAAAAAACCACGATAAAAAGTCAAGCATTATGAATCATACTACAGTTACAAGAGAATACTCACAATCCTTATCCAGTTGCCCCCCAACCTAAAGACTTTGTGATTCACTTGCACAGCTCCTTGCTGCAACGACCCTCTGCCGTATTCTGTGATAGATCTAAGCACCTAAACGCCTTTTAGATGTTGTAATTGATTCCCCAAAGCAATATTTTACACTCAGAGAAGTAGAAGACAAAAATTTATAGAGTAGAATTTCAGCCCTTCAACTCTCTAATGAAAGAATTCTAGAGAAGATAATCTCCAATAAGCAATCTCTTCTTCTAATAATGAGATAGGTGTTCCATACTTTAAGGTTGAGAGAGAATCCTCTTTTATAGTCCGTAATACGTGCCTCATAAGTATATTTAGATTAAGAAAGAATCTGGCATGAAACAGGCAAGTTTCCCTTTAATTGGACTGAAAAATAGCAAGTTGGCGAACTTTCTGCACCTGTCCGATTAGTCGGGTAAATGGCCCGATCGGTCGGATTAAGGTTCTGCCCGGATTGAAATTTTATCACTTTTCTGTAAACTTCCAAAGGCCATAACTTTCTCATTTCAGCTTCGATTGAGGTAATCTTATGCTCTACGGACATCTATTCAAAACGAGCTTTCTAACAGTAGGTTGATACCCATATCCTACATTCAGTTTGTGAGATATGCCCTTTTTAATCCATGTTGTCCGTAGAAAATCACCTGAATTTGCTGTTTTTTCTTTGATTTCTTCACTTCATTGCATTCGGCAACTCAACCCATTGTCCATACTTAAGGATATGCAAAATACAACACTAATAGACTTAAGTTTTTTCCAACCCATAAATTTGCCAACTAAAAAATCCTTACATACTGGTTTGATGAAGATGTAAAGAAGTGTTGTAAAGATGGGTTTTGTTGGCTTATATGAGAAGTGGGTTGTGATGAGAATGTGGTTCAGTTTTGTATTCTAATGGGTAAAAAGAAGATTAAGTTAGAAAAAAGATGAATTATTAGGATAAAAAATGAGGATGATTGTGGCACAATTTAGAATGGTGTACATGATGAGATAAAATAGAGGATAAAAGGTGGGGAAGATGGAAAGGATCTGTATGCTTGGTCTAGTGCTAAAGAAGAAGAAGAAATGAGGGGTTGAAATGTTAAAAAAATAAAGAATAAAAATAAAAAAAATATCATGAGAAGCCCTTTTTGTAACGACTCAGTCCCAAAGTACATTTGAATGAAAGAATATAAGTAATAATCTGTTCTAAACTATCGAGGCGCCTTTTGGGGACAAAACTGTGAGGACTTTTATAAAAACTATAAAGTTATTCATGCTCGAGTCAGAGCAATTTTAGGATGGGTGACCTCATGGGAAGTCCAAAGCGGACAATACCTCGATGGTGCGGAGCGAATTGTTACACTTTTATTGTCAATATGAAAACTTGAGAGCCTTTTGTTGGAAAAACAATGGCTACAACATAGGGGAAGAAGTGAGGATAGGGGCAGAAATGAGAACAAGGGCAGCAGTGAAAACTAAAAAATTAAAAACAATACCGATTCATGGAGCTATGGAGAGAAGAAGTGAAAGGTTAGAAAATTAAAATTAAAACAAAAAATATCACAAGAGGCCCTTTGCCATCAATATGAAAACTTAAGGGCCTTTTGTTGGAAAAATAATGGCTATAGAGCAGGGGCGAAAGTGAAAATTGACAAATTGAAACAACATTACCAATTTGTAGAGCTGCAAAAAGAAGAAGCAAGAGGTTAAAAAATTAAATAAAAAAATCTCGTGGGGGGCCCTTTGATGTCAATATGAAATTGCGGGCCTTTTGTTGGAAAAACAATGGCTATAGAACAAGGATAGAAGTGAAAACTTATAAATTAAAATAACAATACCAATTTGTAAAGCTGTGGAGAGAATAAGCGAAAGGTAAAAAAATTAAAATTAAAATAAAATATACGGGAGGCCCTTTGCTATCAATAGGAAAACTTGAGGGCCTTTTGTTGGCAAAATAATGGCTACAGAATATGGTCAGAAGTGAAAACCGATAAATTGAAATAACAATACCGATCGGGAGAGCCACAGAGAGAAAAAGCGTAAGGCCGAAAAAGAAAAAGAAAAATAAAAAATATCACGGGAAAACCTTTGCTGTTAAAATGAAAACTTGAGGGCCTTTAGTTGGAAAAACAATGGCTACTTAATCTGTAGTGCTGTGGAGAGAAGAAGTGAAGTTCGTTGATTCAACCCTTTGGCCAAGCTTGACTCGAGCGCGCATAGGATTTGTGTTAAAAAGGGTTCAAATAACTTAAAGGTAAAGAAAGAAGGAAATACATTTATACGGCTCAAAAGTTTTAAAATTTGCTAATGTGGGACTCTTTGCACACGCAGAAAGCCAACTTATGCTTCTTTGTAACTTCTTTGTGAAAGAATAGAAAACATAGGAGCCATTAAAAATTTTGAAACCCATCAAAATCCAACACTTTTCTCATTTCTACAACTGATCGCACTCGAAAATGATTGTGAAATGCAGCGGAATTGTGTCCAACATCTACACATTCAAGCACGTAGAAGAATGAGAAAATAACTATAGATCATCATTAAATTCCTTTTAATTATATAGATTCAATGCTCTGACCTTGAGGATGCAAGTTGTTTACAAGTTTTGAAAGATTATAACCCCTCCTTCTGGTCTCAGATGTGATCCAAATTTGTAAAATTAAGAAAATTACATGAAAAGTGGGCAAAAAATGCCAAAAAAAGAAGACAAGGGAGTGGTGACCATAACTCACGGTCATTGAGCTCATGGTCACTGATTGACAGTGGCCGTTTTGGTTATTGACTGACAGTGTCTTTGTTTCATATTGGTTTACCTCTGTTGTGTTTTCAAATTGTTGGAATCTGTGATTTTGACTTTAGGAGCATTGAATGATCGCCAAGAATGTTGAATTTGACCGTAGAATCACCTAAGATCTTTGGTAATCACCACTTATTTGTTACAGATCGCTTTTGTATAAATTCGAAAAAGGTGCTTTTGTACAAGCAACTGAGGCCAAAGTTGTGTCATTCTGACCCTATAATTTTCAAGGAATAGAATGAAGCCTCAAAAGGCTTGTTCACAACCTTAGAGATGACCTAAAAGCCTTTTAAGTGGGAGAACCAAAGAAAGTAGCAGCATCCCATCGAACTTCTTCGATGCTTGGTAGCCTTGAAGTTTAGTGTCTATGGTCATGGTAAGATGTATCTCCTTCCCATCTCTCACCTTAAGTCTGTTAGAGGTAGAAAAAGAGTGAACTTAGATGCTTGTCGTGCCTTGGAAACTTGGAGATCTTGCTTCAAACTTGATTGGGGAGCCTTGGAATCCTTGTTTCAGGCTTTGAACCTTGCTTGGAACCTTTTAAACCTGTTTGGAACCCCTTCTCAGGTGCCTAAGTATTTCTTTTATAAACTTCAGGGGCAATTGGGGGAGTTGTGGGAAGTTATAGTTTAAAACAAAGTAGAGAAAACTGCTGAAAATCGTCGGAGACCACGTTAAAGGTGTCCTTAACCATGGTCACGGTCATGGACAAGCCCAATTTTGAATTTTTTGCCTATGTGACTCATTTTCATCAGGTGGGGCACAAACGATGTTCGATCCTCACGAAATTTAGAAGGATATTTTCTAACACAATTTTTAGTGTGTCATAGAATTTTCAACATGTTTTGAACTTTTGAGGTTGGTCAACCCTCTTTTTGACTTTTTATGACAATGGGCCCTTATATTAGCTGTTTGAGGTCCAAATGACCTCAGCTTGACTTGAGACTTGGAGGGATTGATATTATGAGCATCTTAAAGTTCAAATTTTCATATGGTGTGGATTTGTGGAAGTAGGATTTTGGCCAGTGGCCCACTTATTGTATGTTCTAAGTCAATTTCCTCTTGTATTGCAGGCAGTCAGCTTGTTTTCTACCTAAATGATGTTCAATTGATTTGAAACTTTGAAAAGTTGACCTTGAGAACATCTTAAATCTTTGATCAAAATTTTATCCACTTTGGCCACCTAGAAGTAGGATTTCGGTCATTGATGGCATGGATTAGAGGTCATTGACTCCTGAGCTGACATTAGTTGAAGTAGGGTTAGATAAAGTCCCCTTGGCTTGAAAATTTACAGCATCATTTCTAAACTTTACTTGAGCTTTATGTCCAAATATCATCAACTTCGGTCATCTGGAAGCAAGACTTTGGTTAGCGACCCAATGACTTGGGGGTTACTAGCTCAAAGTTGACATGTTTGTTGGACTTTGGTTCAGATGACACCCACTTGACTTGAAATTTTACAGGGCTATTCCTAAATATAATTTGAGCTTTCTTTAGGAGTTTCAACTCATTTTGACATGTAAAAGTATCAGTTGTTACAGTGACCCCCAAGGAGCTAACAAATAATCAATGAAACTTAAGTTTAAGTTGGAATAAAGTCCAAATACTTTGAAACTTTAAAGCATAATTTCTAAGCATATTTTAGAGTTGCCATGTGAGTTTCAACCATTTTGGTAGCCCAGAAATTTGAGTGTGTTCAGTGATTTCTAGGTTTTGAGTCAATAAACCTTGAATTTGGTGTTTGGTGAGTTAAGTGACTAAATAAAGTCCACTAACTCTAAAATTTGAACTGCTATACTCTGAGCTCATCTGAAGTCTTTTGAGTGAGTTGTATCAGCTCTGAACATCTGGATGCAGTGCTTGATCTGATATTCTACAACCCTAAGGTTTATGTACCCTTGAGTTTAAAATTTGCTTGTGAAGTCTTCATTGCAACACTTGTAACATTTTGTGATTTTTTATGGGTCAACAACAACATTTAAAAAATTTTCTTCTGTAAAATCATTTTTTATTGTTTAATAAGTTGCACTACTATCATTTCAAGCTCATGCTTGAGTTGATCTAAAGTTTAAACCCAAGCTCAACTGATATTGCCTTTTCTTCTCTCTCATGTTTTACTTTTTTTGCCCTTAATTTTGTCATCTTAATGATCTACCTTTGATTGTAAAGAATTTATTGTATGGTTTTTTGGCTAAGAAAAGTATTCATAGTATTTATGCAAGAATCCCTTAATATGAATTAATTTTTCCTACCCTAACAATAAAATCACAAACATGATGCCAAGTTGCAACCTACAAACTACTAATCTTGGTCCGGCACAAGGTTTTTTTGCATGGAGTAAATTTAAATGCAATAAGGGTTCAAGGTAAAGAGAATTTCTAAGCAAGAATTCAAGATAAAAAAATTTGTTTTACGACCCACACCGAACTCAAGTAACCAAACCTAGTCCAAGACTTTCCTGATTTCTAGTCAGACTTTAAAATCATCAAGCCTTAGTCCAAGTAAAAAGTACCTAGCCCCAATCAGATTTGATGTGGTTCAGGAAAAGCAAATTCTACCTTGCTAATTTTTTTTTACCCCAACTGAGGAGCTAGGATTTAAGAGAGGCTACACATGTGAAGAGAGGAAGCTCACACCATAAAAAGTAGAGCCACTCTAGTGGAAAGATATGCTCATACAAGTGGAAATATTAGGATGCCCACATCCCTAGGTAGTTAAGTGGGATGTGGGGTTTCCAACCAAGCAACCCCTTATTCATAGGTTCAAACTTACCAACTTATGTAACCCATGAAAGTCAAGTACATATATAGTTAGATGCAAGAGGTTCGGTTATGGACTTTTCTTGTTATGGAGAATCATGGCTTTCCTTGTTATGGACTTTTCTTGCATAAGTAGGTGACATTTGGCAAGTAAAATAGAGTTTAATTTCCAAAAAGAGACATTTGAGTGCTTTAATATCTATCAACCCATTTGAGTTGAATGGGTGGTCAATAAGAAAAAAAATACACTTCTCTTATTTTATTTTTCTTTCTTGTACAATTTGCACACACCTACTCACGCGCTTTACCCAAATCCTTAACCAAGGATATGGCTGAGTATAGAACTTTGGTCATTTCTTTGGAGAGGGAGGAGTCGTACCATTGAGTTAACAAAGAACTGGTACTGCAAAAACATTTCATTACTTTCATCCATCATTGAGAGCTGATGTGTGCAAGAACAAAGGAATCCGAATCCCTAAGTGTCTCTCACATGCTTTCCCTAGGGGCAATGGGTGGATTACTACTAAGGAGCCCACCTATTGATAATTCAAATGAGCCAAAATGAATGTCATCCCTTGTAGTACCGACCCTTAAATTTTATATCAAGGGAACTTGGTCTCACCATAAGGTTAAGTACATGACTATTGATGTGATTAATGTAAAAGATTGTGTAAATCATATTAACAATCATATGTTCAATATTATAGTGAGACTAACTTATATTGAAATAAAGTCTAAGGATTTTTCACTGGATGAGGGACCACACACACGCAAGTTTGTGGATGACATTGCCCTTAGTGAGCGGGAGAGTTAAACTTCAACTTGGCATCTTTGCAGATGACAATGTTTATTGAACTCAACTACTAAGAAGCAGAAGACAATAATGTCGGGTTTTTTTTTTTTTTACAAAATTAGATGTTCAAACGGCCTTTAGTTACGCACCCATGTCTCTAACTAATTCTAAATGAGAAGAGAAGCCTATAAAGTGAAAAGAGTGGCATAACAATTGGTTGATCCTTAGGCAGCCGGGTGATATGAGGTTTTCAACCTATTGAGCAACACCTTGTTATCATGTCTCTAACCAACTACAACCCAAGGACAACAATAATATAACTTTAGTGTTGGAGGAAGGCACTTATGAATGGTAGATGAAGTTTTTGTTTTTTTCTATTAACACAGCTAAGGTGTTGGGACTTGAGAGACTTACACATGCGGGGTGATGGGGACTTGTACATGCAATAAGGTATAATTCACATTTACCAGATGATGGGAACTTGTAGATGCAATGAGAAACAATACACACATGAGGTGATGGAAACTCGTACATGTAAAAAGACACAACTAACACAAGCGAGATAATAAAAACTCATATATGCAAAGGGGATTGTGGTTTTGTTTTGTATTCCTGTTTAGTTGGATCGGTCATTTGGGTTAGGCAAAATCGAGGTTCAGAGTTAAGGGTATTTTAGTCATTATGTATGGATTTTCTTGTTGGCCAAGAAAGTAAAAACTATATATATTAGCCGAACAATGTAAAATTGCTGTGTTCATATGTGTGATTGCTTGATGTTATATTTGTACGTGTTCATCGTAATTGATCCGTTGGTTGCGTGTAGTTTTTGCTGTGCCACTTTTTTCAATAAGGGCAAAGGCCAGGTCGTAGTTCCCCCCATGAGAACAACTACTTCTTGCCACTGGGGTATGAAGAATGAGGATAGACTTTGTTCTAGGAGGGTCAATATCCAAAATCATTTACAAACAAATATTCAACAGAAAAATCATGCGGATAATCTAATAACGTGACACATAGCCAATTAACCCAGAATTCAAATCCCTGCTACCTACATTTCGGGGAGCTATCATGATCTGAGTAACTTTGGTCTCGACTGAATTGTCTCCAGTGGCTCGTCCTCCATGATGATTTTATACATGACACTCAACAATGAAATTCAGTTGGATGAACCCCCAACCTCTTAGAGGATTTGGTCATGGATCTGGACCATCTATGTTATGTTCCAGTGCTCATCTGGTGGTAGGTCCTGTCTCATTCCGAAACAGGCCCTTCGGCATAAAGTCTCTTCTGGTCGGCTGTCCTAGCCTTTGCATTAAAAGAGGCCTTTTTTTGGGTCAAGTATCATTAAAAGAGGCTGTAGTTAGTGGTTACACCTTCCTCTGCTTGAATAATGATCTTATCTTGTTCCCCTTCCATGTTGAATTAAAGCACCCCCTATTAATTTTTTCTCTTCGTGGCCACGCTTAGGACTGAGGAGGCAAGTGGATATTTGCGTTTGGGGGCAAATGCACGAATCATCTTCAGACCACCATGTCAATGAAAAACAGCCCTCATTTATTCCTACAACTACTTTCATGACTAGATGAGGCTTATTAATTCATAGCAAGAGAAGCTTTTTCTTGTATGAATGTAAAATGGAGTTATTGGCAAGGGTTGGTAATTTTTTAGAAGAAAATTTTCATTAAAAACAAAGAAATAAAACAATTAAGACGTACAAAATATAAGTTGACTCGTATGAATTTTTGGCAAGTTCATGAGCAAAACCATTAAGATTTTTAGGAATAAAAGAGAAAGAAATGTCCAACTCTGAACTCAAATTCTCAATCAGGGGCAGACTGGTTTGGGGGGTGGGTGGAGGTGTGCGCAATGCCCCCAAATTTCTAAAATTTTGGAATACCCACTATATTTTTAATATTTTTAAATTTTTTTTACATATGGCGCCGCCCCCCCCCCCCCCCCCCCCCCCCCCCCCCAAAATTTTAGAAAGCTGCTATATATTTTGTCCTAAACAAAATTAGATAGTGGCTCCCCCAAGGAAACATTCATGTGTCCGCTCTTGTCGCCAATGTCTAGCAAGATATAATGGATGGATCAATCCAACAGTCCATTGATCGCTCGAATTACCTTAAGGGCGTTCAACAAAATGTGAATCTTGAGGAGGCCTATCAATCTGGCTTGCTTTAGAGTACATAAAATAGCTCTTGCCTTGGCTTCTTTTGACGAAGAGATCTTGGCTCCATCACGTGAGCCTACATTCACCCAATCACCATCAAACCATATAGCAAAGCCAAATTCTATTTTTCCATCATTGGCTCAAAAAGAAGCATCTAAGAACACTTGAACAGTGTCTTCAAAGGCCCTTAAGCTAAATTTCTTGGGTAGGCTTGGACCTCCTTGGCAATCTTGTTTAGATTTGTCCAAAAAGTCTTGTATCAATTTCCTTACACAATTTACTATGTTAAGGGGCATAATATTATCCTCCTAAAAATAAAGTCATTTCTTCTTTTACACAAAGCCCACCAAAGAGCAAGGGCTAATGGTTTGACTTGAGGTTTGTGGCCTTATTGAATTTGGGGGGTCTATGAAGGTGGTCCACTAATCTCTAACTGTGAAAGGAACTATACAACTCGTTAGTATTCCTAAGTTAAAGCCAAACCAAGCTACTTTTGCGTGCTCACAGTGAAAGAGAGTGTGCTCAATTGATTCTTCTATGTTTGTGCAAATAGGACAAGGGTTGGTAACTGAAGATACTTTGGGGGCTGGGGCTTACCTTGATGCATAGCAGCAATACAGAAGTTAGGATTCAGAAGTATTGATGTGAATTAGGACTTTCTACAGAATTGATTATATGTAATAATCATGACCATCTGCTTAAAACACCCAAAATGGTATGATGAGTGCCTATATAAATATAAATATATATGTAAATATTTATATATTTACCTAGTAACATTGAGGCACTTGAATCATGGTTAGGATTGTCTAAGTCGAGAACTTTTCCATTTGGTTCCTGCAAATGATAGGCATACATCGAGATGACCCAACACCTTGCAGCTTTAAAAGTTATGACTAGTCTCATAAGGAGAATTATCATCACCAAAGCCCTGTTATCCCAATTATGTTGGGGTTCGCCATTCTAGTTTATCCTTATCCAAATTCTCATATCACTACGTTTCTTTCGCATGTGATATACAGGATTGACTTGTTTGAATAGTTTGACATGTTAATGATGGATAGCAACAGAGTCAATGAAGAAACATTTTATATGCAGGTTGATAGCTCTACAAGGAAATTTTATAAAATATCAATATCAGAAAATGCTACTCTGCATGACAAAGGCCCTATTTGGCATTGTGCCAATGGGTTGTTCCCATGTACCCACAGGATAAGACCACAAAAACCAGTTTGTTAAGCATAAATAATTGTTTCTAACTTTTATCCTACTGGAATGATCCCTAAAATTATGTGTTGCCAAATAAGGAAATAGGAAATGATTTTATTTTCATGGCCATGACAAGCTATATGAAAAAGACGTGGCAGATTGTGAGTAGTCCACCCACGATCACCATGGGGTAAATACTCATAGGATCTCACTTCTGATGAAAAAGGCCATTTGTGGGATTACCCCCACCTTCCCATTTGTAGCTTTTTGAATTTTGAGTTGTATGTTTGGATGGATTGGGGTGAGTTTGGTTATAGAAAGAGATGATTGTTTAAGCCATGAAAGAAGATATTGGCGAGTGCCTGTTTGATATGGTTGAGATGGCTGCATGTTTGCTGTAGACAAGATTCTGATCACTGATTTGTTGGTGAAATCTGAATGGGGTACAGGGTTAAGAGGATTTGAAAAGGACGGATTTGGGTTTGATACGAATTTTGAATAGAACTCTACCAAATTTGTAGATTGAAGGATTTTCTCACGTGATTCATATTTGACTAGTCTATTCATCATTCTCGATTGTCTCTATTTTTACCCTATTTTGATATTTATATTGTTTTCATTTTTCCCGGATCAACCCTAATGTTATCTAATAAGTTTTACAGGGCATGTTTTCAGCTGAATAATTTAACATAACGAAGCCCAATAGGTGTTCTACAGTCCACTCGCAACACACATTAATTTTAGAATAAAATCGAGAACAATTAAGGAAGCATGTCAAACAAGTCCTCACTTCTGCCACAAAAATCTTTCTAATGCTTTTCATAATGGGAAACGGCATAGTTTTTAGGCTAAATGGAGTATCGACTGCAAGAATGTAGTGGGAACCGATCATACACGGCCTGTTTATCTCAATCATTGAATTCTTAAAATTTTTAAAATATATATTTTTAAAGGAAAATATTCATGTGCATATGTCCCTCACCTTTTTTTCGTGAGAACTCAAAGTGGGACCCACTGTATGGTCCATCCAAGTGGACCACACACACGACCCCCTTAAATTGAACCCGTTAACCAATTTTTGGTCAAATCCGAATTTATTGGACCGTTGGATCAACTATGCACCTATTAGAATGGAATGAATTTGTGGGTCATGGATAAAGGGGCTAGGGACATGTGAGTGGGGCCAAACTTAATATCTAGGGTGATCCGCTTGGATCTTTCAACTAAAAGGGAAGGCCCGTAGACAAATATAAAAAACATTTCTTTATGTGAAAAATGAATTGAGGAGAGATAGAGAATCAATTTCATGAATTTTATAGTACATCAAATTCTACAAAATTAAAATTCCTCTCTATTTTATATTTTTGCTTTATATCTTTCACTCTTGACCTCATTAATAATTATTTAATGGTATAACTACATATTCTACTTTGAACACCTTAGGGCTGTTTATTAATTTAACTAGGTGAGTAAAGTGAGGTAAATGGTATTTCAGAAAATAAAAGAATAAGAAGGGTAAAATCAATTTTATGATGATATTTTGCCTTTCAGTGGAAAGAGAAAGTAATTTTTTGATTTTTTGTATTAAAAGTAAATATTTTTGTTAGTTAGTAATATGAGAAGTAGTTTTTTTTTATTTTTTGGATTGAAAAGGTAGAAGAGATTTTTTAAAATGTGATACTTGGATTTGACTCTTTTAGCCTCTTGTGTCTTGAAGTGAAAAATGACTATATTTTTCTTTGAGGTTAAATTAACGCCCTCAAGAATTCAATTCCAAGCAACTAGATGGGAGCTGCTAACATGCTGGCATTGTTCACGTCAAAACCATATTAAGAAAAGTTCCAATTATTAGTGAGGCACATCCAAAAAAATGGAGAATAATACTAGCCATACTTTTCATTTCACAATCCATCTCACAACTATCATATGTGATAGTCCTAACTTCATTTGTTTTATCTTAACACTGTAAAGACGAGGAGAGAGAAAGTGACACATAGAACGGTTGTGAAGTGAGTTTTGAAATGAGTAGTGTGGCTAGCATAACTCAATAAATGGATTATACCCATCTCCCATGCAAATAAAGGCACAAAGAGAGAATGTCTGTTAGTGGGCCACATCAAATGTTTGTTAGTGGGCCACATCCAATCCTTTGTAGCATTTTACCATCAAATATATTGCTGTCATTAGATCATGTGTAAGTGATACATGTGTGTCCACCTAACGTTCACCTGACTGGTTGTACTTCACTTTGAATCACCTGTTTGGTGGGGGCCATTTTCTTTGTTGAGCTGAATCGACAAATCAAGGGTCCTGATGTCTCAACTGTGATTTGAGTGATCTTATTTTTTCTTTTGCGGAAAAGGGAGGTTTCATTTAATTAAGGACCAAAAATGAGCAAAATATAGAAAAATGCTATGCCTTTTCTCAAATGAGAGAGAGAGAGAGAGAGAGAGAGAGAGAGAGAGAGAAAAGAAGCACTAAGTCTACAAACTCATGCCAAATCATTGTGGTTTCTGGTTTTGCATGATGATCCAAATCACAATAGGGTTCTATTGGCCAAGTGGGTCCAGACGATAATTTGGTTCAGAATCTGAGGTGATTTCCCTAATTATATTAGGAATTTCCTATTTGGTTAAACAGTAGTTTTCTAATAGGTTAGAGCTTTCGTTTTTTCTAAGATAGAATTCTTGGGGGCTAAAGATGTAATGATTATATATATAATGTAATCTGTAACCCTGGAGAGACAGAGAGAGAGGCTGAGATTCCAAAGCTGTGGTTTCACAGATTGGAGGAAAACCTAATGGAAATTGGTTTTTCGTGGACATAGGCATCTTTGCCGAACCACATAAATCGTTTGTCTTCTTGTGTGGTTGATTATTGATCTGGTTGCTCACGCGCACACATACACAACAAGTGGTATCAGAGCAAGGTTGTTTGTGCGTGGAAGATCAACGGGAAGTAGAGATCGTTGATTGATCTCTGTCGGGCCACTGGGAGAGAGATCGTTGATTGATCTCTGTCGGGCCACTGGGAGAAAATCGGTTTCTCTATTTCAGGAAATAGAGAAATCGGTTTTTGCAGTCACCGGAAGAAGAAGACACAAAGTAGGTTCTTGGTTTGCTGGACATCACTGGCTTAAGGGCTGCCGAATTTGAGGAGGAAGACCGGAGGAAAGAAAAAAAAAAGAAGAAATCTGCAACTCACCGGTTGCTGCTGCCAAAGATCACCGGCCATTCGCACGTCGCCATCGCCTCTCGTTGCAGCTGCCCGAGCCGGAGCGAGACCAGGCAACTTGATTCATCCGTCTACAGTCACTGTTGCAGAACAACCGAGAGGAGGAAGACAACTTGGGATTTTAGATCCCAGGTCGGTTCTGTTATCGAGTTGGGTCCGCTTGACCCAACCCGTCATACAAGCCCAGTCAGATCCCAGGTTGGTTGGGGTTTCGAGTCGAGTCAGTTTGACCTAACCCGTGAAGCAAAGCCCAGCCGCGTAGGTTAACCGTTCGGGTCGGGTCGACCTGAACCCTTCCGTCAGCAGTCCAGCCCGTCCGCCGCCTACGTCAGCAGTGTGACGTCATTAGGCTGACGTCAGCCCACGTCATCGGTCACGATCAACGGCCAGAGTTGACTAGATTATGGGATGAGTTTGGCTACAAATTATGGGATCCAGTGAAGAAGAAACTTATCAGAAGTAGGGATGTGGTTTTCCATGAAGACCAGCTCTTTGGAGATGTTGAGAAGATTGAAAAGTCTTTTGAGAAAGTTGATGGAGTGGTTGATCTCACACCGACTTCTTCTCCGGTGTAGACTCTAGGTGGAGAAGGTAGACAAAACGATCCGAATCGTGATGAGGCACAGGGGTTGCTAGATGATGAGGGTGTTGAGCAGGGGGAGCTGCAGTCTCCTTGGTTGGAAACCACGGAACCTCAAGTTAGGAGGTCTACATGAGAGCGTCAACCATCAACTAAGTATCCTGCATCCGAATATATTTTGCTTACTGATGAAGGAGAGCCAGAGAGCTTCCGAAAAACAATGACTCATGCTGATAAAGATAAGTGGATAAAGGCTATACAGGATGAGATGAGTTCTTTGAAGAAGAACAAGACATATGAGCTGGTGCAACTTCTTAAAGATATGAATGTTCTAAAAAACAAATGGGTATTCAAGCTGAGAAAGGATAAGAACGGAAAACTGGTGAAGCACAAAGCACGGTTAGTGGTAAAAAGCTTCGTACAAATGAAGGGTATCAACTTCAGTGATGTTTTCTCTCCTGTTGTGAAAATGACTTATGTTAGAATTGTTTTGGGTCTAGCCGCCAGCATGGACCTTGAGCTTGAACAGATGGACGTGAAGACTGCGTTTCTTCACGGTAACTTGAAAGAAGAGATCTACATGACTCAGCCAGAGGGGTTTTAGGTAGAAGGAAAAGAACATATGGCTTTCAAATTGAAGAAGAGTCTCTACGGGCTGAAGCAAGCACCTAGATAGTGGTACAAAAAGTTCGATTCATTCATGTTGAGTCATGGGTACCGGAGGACAACTGCAGATCATTGTATCTATGTTTGTCGATTTATCGATGGCAGGTTCATCATCTTTCTTTTATATATAGATGATATGCTGATAGTTGGACAGGATAGCAAGTTGATTGGCAAGTTAAAAGAGGAGATGTCAAAGTCGTTTGACATGAAAGACTTGGGTCCCGCACGAACGATATAGGGCATGCAAATACGTCGTGATAGGAGTTCCAAGCAGTTGTGGTTGTCATATGAGAAATATGTTCAACAAGTACTCAAGTGGTTCAACATGAAGAATGCTAAGCCAGTTAGCATACCTCTAGCCAGTCACTTCAAACTAAGCAAGCACTTGTGTCCTACTACAGATGATGAACAGGAACGGATGGCATGTGTTCCTTACTCCTCTGCTGTGGGGAGTCTCATGTATGCTATGGTTTGTACACGGCCAGACATTGCTCATGCTATGAGTTTAGTGAGTCGATTTCTCTCTAATCCTAGAAAAGAGCATTTGGAAGCAGTGAAGTGGATCTTTAGGTATATGAGAAGTACTTCCAAGGTGTACTTATGTTTCGGAGGCTCCAAACCAGTCGTGGAAAGTTATACTGATGCTGATTTTGTAGGCGATCTTGATCGTCGGTTGTTGACTTATAGTTATTTGTTTACTTTCGTAGGGAGAGCTATTTCCTAGCAATCGAAGTTATAAAAGTGTACAGCACAGTCTACAACTGAAGCGGAATACATAGCTGCTAATGAAGCAGGGAGAGAGATGCTTTGGTTGAAGCAATTCCTTCAAGAACTAGGTTTGAAGCAAGAAGAATATGTAGTCTACTGTGATAGTTAGAGTGCTATGGATTTTAGTGAGAATGCTACATATCATGGTTGCATGAAGCACGTTGATATCAAGTACCATTTGATTCGTGAGGTGATTGAGAAAAACTTTATGAAGCCGGAAAAGATTCATTCGGACAAGAATCCCTTGGACATGATGACAAAGGTTGTATTTAAAGGAAAGCTGGAGATGTGTTCAGAGTTGGCAGGGCTAAACTCCCAGTAAGGGGTTCAGGGCATCTTTCCCATGTCTAGAGGGGGAGATTGTTCGCCAAGTGGGTCCAGACCATAATTGAGTTCAGAATTTGCGGTGATTTTCCTAATTATATTAGGAATTTCTTGTTTGGTTAAACAGTAGTTTTCTAATAGGTTAGGACTTTCCTTTTTTCTAAGATTGAATTCTTGGGGGATAAGGATGTAATAATTATATATGATGTAATCTGTAACCCTAGAGAGACAAAGAGAGAGAGGCTGAGAGAGGGTGAGATTCCAAGGCTGTAGTTTCACAGATTGGAGGAGAACCTAGTGGAAATTGGTTCCCCGTGGACGTAGGCATCTTTGCCAAACCACGTAAATCGCTTGTCTTCTTGTGTGGTTGATTGTTGATCTGGTTGCTCAGGCGCACAACAGGTTCCACTATAAGATGGCTAGGATCAAGGTATGTCATGTAAATTTGGAATTGTTTATCTCACGATTATGATCACGGCCCAAATAGTGATTTTGATTGGCATATTAGTTGCCAATATTGCGATTATGAACTGTTGTCGAATAAATTAGCAAATAGGAATTTCATTTAAAGGATTGTAAAATGTTAAAAAGATTCAGTATGTAGTAAAATTTTAAATTTCAATGCTTTACTACCTTGGCCAAAAAAATCAATGTGTATGTATGGGTGAAGCATGAGCTGGGCCAAACCCAAACCTGCACGACCCAACATAACAAAAAGTGAAATTTTGGTTGGGCATGTTCTGGTTTGGTTTGGTTTGGGGCTGGGGGTAAAGATGTTGAAACCCATATGAGACCCAAGCCTAGTTTAGGTGCTCGGACGTTCATATCGATGACGTAAAAAAAATATATAAATATTCTTGTAGGAACCAGATATCATTAAGCCAACCCTCCTCACAATCAACACTCAAGAAGTGACATTAAATTCACCCCTAGTTTAATACTTTAATTCTACTCACCATTGAAGTGAATTTCACAAAACTTGTAACTTTTTTTTTGGGTATCCCAGCGATAGGGGGCTGGGGCCCCACCCTTGATAGAGGGAAGCAAATCTTAGGCATTATCGAAAAACTTGTGACTTAATAATATGTTAAACTTTGAGGCCTTTAAAAATTAATAGGTTATGATAAATGATTGGGATAATTTTTGCCCAACATTTAGTTCACAATTAGACCTTTTATTAAACTACTATCCCCACATTTTCACCTCTTATAGTAAATTGAGGTGTCCACAGTTCGGATTATGCCTAATTAGTCAACCAAACTAGTACCTACGATTTTATAGTTTTGTGATTCGTAGCTAAATTGTTGCCTATTAAAAATCGAACCAAATCAAATCGTTGAAGACCAGTTTAGTTTGGTTAAAAGCATTCAACCTGTTCTATTTAAATTAAAAAAAAACCTATCACCATCTAAGTGAGATGATCCAGAAGAAGACATTGGAAGTGATGGAGGTTTGCTAAGGAGACTACGAGTCAGATGAGTGCAAGGTGGACGAGTTGGAGGAGGTCAGCCAAATTAAAGCCGACCTAAAAAGGAAGATGGAGAAGGAGGACCCTCTCGAGTCCTTTTGTGCTGACAATCCAAAGACCGATGAGAGATGAAAGAGAATAGATATGAGAGAAATGTTTAATACTTTGGTGGCCAGCTGATCTTGAGAGTAATGATAGCGACAATTCTTCAGAGAGTAAAAAGAGATGAGAAGATTTTGAGATGGATGGGCGATTAGAGATTTAGGAAAAAATCTGTTGGATTTTATATGGAGTAGTGAATATTGAAATTGAAAGTTGGATAATCAACGGCTAGAATGTTGCCTCTGAACATTTTTTTAAATAAAAATAAATATATATTCTCTGTCATCAGTTTAGTTCAGCTTAAATTAATAGACGAAGGGTAAAATCTGTCACCGGACCGTGACTAACAGATTAGGATTTTTTCAATCTATGACTAAACTATTAACCATGGGTTTGATTAAAAATTTGAGGATCAAATTGATTTGGTGTAGTTTCATAGATCAATGAATTTTTTGTACACTCTTAGTAAGTACTGTGAGCCTACATGTATGCATATAGAAATATTTCATCAAAAAGGGTCCTATAGCAATTGCTATGTACAGGCCACCCTTTTTCTTTTTCTTTTCACCACTCATCATGCCTGCTTATAATCAACTTATGTCAGTCATCAATATTGACCCCTCGTCAAAAGGCAAAATTTAACCCTCATTCAAGCCACTGCTAATCCTTGGATTGAAATCCAAAAAGTGTGTTTCCGAAAACCAATAAAAGTGAAAACCATGGTTCTAGGGTTTAGGAAAAGTTAATGGGGTTAATATTTTACATGCTCATAATTGGTCTCATTGCGATCTTTCTATCCGCCTCTTATATGATTAGCACAGCCTAGGGTGGCCCCAAGGTGGCCGACTCTCGTAGCTGCTGAAAGGGTAATAATTTTATCATCAAATGGGACCCAGCTATAATAATATAATAAACTCAACTCTTTTGCACTAATTAACTCTCCACAAATTTACAGTTACCCCAATTTGACACTAATGTATAACCGTTGAATTGAATTTTAAAAAAAATCAAATAAGAAACAATTAAACTTAAAGCAATCATTTTGATTATATGATTGAGTTGATCTTCTCCTAGTTATATTTAGTAAGATCTTTCCAACACACAATGTCCTATAATTGGCATGCATCTAAGTGAGGCCCGTGAAAATCTTAAATTTTTGCCTTTCTTGCATTCAAGCGGATTGACCTAGAGAACAAGGGGTTGCTTAGCTAGTTAGCAATCTTTAGCAATCCATCCTAAGGTTCAATCCTCTGTTATGCTGCCTCTTTCTACCTGTATGAACGATCTTCCCATGTGTGTATGGGCAACTTATTCTCATATGTGCAGACTCTCTCTCTACATATGCAAACTCTCTCATGGATCCCAACCCCCCTAAGAGCCAGCGTTAAAAAAAAGTGGATTACCCTAAAAGAAACTATTGGATCATACCATCATGTAATGTGTCCTTTATTAATCCATTTATCCTAGCATTGTTAATATGATGAATGAGTTTCTAATATTTGAATTTTCTTTTCCAGCCATGTGGCCGGCTTGTTTGCTTGGCCGAGAGTGTGGAAGCATGAGGCAGAGGGAACTCTCAATCTCTTCATCTTGGATGAAAATCGTAGTATCGGTCGCGGTATCGGTCGGTCCAAAAAACCGATACGGTATTGGTATCGGTCGCGGTTCGCAGTCCGTCGCGGTGTGAATTTTTTTTAATCCAAAAAAATTTGAAAAAATATCCAAAAAATCCAAAATATTAGAAATGCTGGAAAACAATTTTTTTTCATTAGTAATATATATAAATCAAAATATCGGTCCCCCTAAGTTATGATATCCTGTATCGCTGTCTTGTCTAAAAATGTGATTTTTTTTATAAGAACCATAAGTATGACTTATGAAATATGAACTATCAATTAGTATGAAATTTTAGAGAATACAACTTATTGATAATTTACATATAGTGGTTATACACTTGTACTTGTATCTTGTATAATATATAACTATACCCCTATCATTATTTATCAATCATCATTCATTATTCAACAACCATCAATTCATCACTTAATTATCAAGCAAGTTGTAAAATTCAAGAACATGAACATTAACATAACATATGACATAATGACAATAAAATAAATCATAAATCAAATTATTGGACCCCTTAAGTTATGTTCATGTATTGCTATCTAATCTAAAGCTACGTAAATTTTATTTATAATTAAATTAATTTAGATACATATACTAAACAAGTTAAAATATCATAAATTTTATAAAATGCAACGTAATTATGACTTATGGGCTATCTATTAGTATGAAATTTAAGAAAATAAAGCTTGTACTCGTCACTTAATCATTAAGTAAGTTCTGCCTTGCGCTTGTAAGATAACATGTTTTATTATGATAATATAGTAAAACACAAAGCAACTAGATATTTATAATTTACTTAAAATGATGATAAATTTGAGTAATTATTTTACAAAGATCAACAAGATTCTAATAAAAATTCTGATTTTTAAAACCTCAAATAGTTGATCTAACCTCAATATGTATTGATTTAAAATAATAAAAGGTACTCACAATACAAAAAAAAGCATAAAATCATCATTTTTAAGCTATATCTAAATAATTTTTTAAAAAAATACAAAATGCTCACCTCAGTAGAGTTGTATATGATTTTCAAGACTACATTGATAAAAAAAAAAGTATTTTTAATACCTTGCAAGTGAAATAGGTGTTGAGCAAGAAAAAAGATGGCACATGATATATTTAAAAGGAGGAAGAAAGAAGAAAAATAGGACAAAAGAAAAAAAATTTTTAAAAAGAGTGGGCCCGATATTTTGACCGATATCGACTGATATATCGGCCGATATATCGGTTCACACCGATAATTTGAAATATCGGCTGATATTATCCGATATTTTGAGGATATTTTGCCAGGATGATACAGAAAACCAATAACTTCAAATTATCGTACCGTTATAGACCGATACCAGTTTGTATCGGCCGAGAATTTAAACCATGCCTTCATTCACATTTCTAAGAGTCATAGTCGAACAATGTCAAGTTGTCAATGCAGCCAACCTGTCCGGATCCTTAACCACCGGCTTGCAGCTATAACTGGTCTGCAAAAGTCTATCATGGAGCCCTAATAATGATTATTCGAACTATTCATTATGAATGCCATTCTCTGCAATGATATATCCTAAAATTTCAAATCAATAAGCGTGGATCCCATCATTTGATTGAGAATATAATAGAAATATGGTTAACTTGATGAAAGCAGAATGCCATGTAAGCACCGAGTCACTTTTCAATCATGTGTTGAATCTAATAGTAATAGGTGAGATCCCCGCTCTAATTGAAGGGAAATTCGAAGATTCACTAGCGAGAAAGAGATTTGTCTTAAATTGGTCAAGATTATTTCTATGTGAGGCTATGATGGAATTCCAGGCATACCTTACATGTTCGGTGTGATGGCTGCCGGAGGGGCTCTCGACTCCACAACCAGCATTATTAACTAATACAAAGTAACAAGGTTGTCCAAATTGACAACAATTTTTTCCTATCCACAAAAACTATTCGAATTCAAATAATAGAGTTATATATATATATATATATATATAGAAATCAGTTGTAATATTACTAAGAACGAATCATAATGTCAACAAATGCATTCTGCTTTATAAAATTCGAAGTAAAATACCACTACACTTTCATATCATCTGCTACTTGTGCATGCCTAGGCCTAACTAACTTAGAGCTACTGCACTGCCTTCCCTTCCCACATTGATGATTTCATAGTTGTGAAAGCCCTGTATCAAAGTTTTGATGTCATCAAATAAGGGCCTTGCCTAGACCAATTTAGGGAGGAAGATTTAAGCACCTCAATTGTTCATAGAGAAGACCCCTATATTTCTTATAACCTAAAAAAGACACCTATAGTTTGCGTTTTTACTAAAACCACCAACAAACAGTCAAATTGTACAAAAAGTAACTAGATAATCATTTTGACTGATTTACCCTTAAAAAGAAGAACTCAAACGACTCATCCCTTGAAAAGATAAAATTGATAATTTTACCCCTTATACGTTGAGGAGCTTGAACCAAGGCTACAATCGTTTGAATGGGTTAATGTTACATATTTTACTCATCTACATCCCAGGGTTTTTTTTTTGTATCACCACGCCTCCTTTCATCATTTCCCAACCAAGTAGGCCCCACTAAAAGTAACTTGGTTACTGAAATTTGCTAAGCTTAAATGAAGAGAATTTCTATCATTTATCCATGAAAACGGCTAGTCATATGTTTACCATCAGACGAGGGGGCTTTTGTAAAAAGACGGGCCTTAGGTTATCTAAAATTATTGAGGCATTTTTGAGACATCCTCATAATAATAATAATAATAATAATAATAACAGAAAGTGTTTTTTCTAAACCCCCTTAAGGTTTTAGTTAATTCTAAAATACCCTAACATTCTCAATGTTGAAACTGTTTCAAGAAAGCACCCTCCACTGACTTTTACACTTCCATTTTCTATTACTGTATTGAGCAATAAAAAAATTAAAATGCCCCTCTATAAAACTCAATATATGGTCCTAACCTAAATAACTTAACTCTAATCTGATGACATGACACTGTATTTTGCCAAAGATCTAGTCATGATTTTTAGATTAAGTTAATTGCTAAAATTGATTTTTCTTAATTCACTGAGAGTAAGGGGTGTTCTCATCTTTTTACTCACTCTTAAGCCATAGCATCACAAGAAAATGTAGATCTAAAATCGATGGTTTAAGAAATAATTTCAATTTATTTATTTAGTTATTTATTTATTTTGTGTGTGTGTGCACGTTGCATGGGGTGGGGGTGGTGTTGTTTAAATAATTCTTCATAATTCAGTGGTTTTAGACCTTAGTGCAATCTTCATGGGTTTTTCATAAATTCTCTACATGAAAAATCACACAGCTAAAAAAAACTCAATATATGTGGGGCATCTTAGATGAGATCCAGCCATTGAATTGATAAGCCCAAAGTTATGATGAGATTCTTTATTAGATAAAATAAAATTCCTCTTTTAATTAAAATTTTAAATAAACTTGATTTAGAATTTTAACTAAGTTTGAACCGGATTTGTTTTATTTATCTTTTTTATGCAGATATAAATGGGGATGTTCTTATGAGGACAATAATATTGGGAAGAATTTTATGAGATGTGATTAATGATTTGTGGAAACTCCCCAAAATCATGATTTTTCCGTGCGAGGGCTGGAATTCCATAGCATCGTTAATCCGACCAAAAGATGATAATTTTCCAGAAATTCCGAGGACCGTGTGGTCACAGGACACCCAGTGCAAGTTGAAGAAGCATCTGTCATCCTGTCCACATCATTGTCCGTACACTACAATTATAGTCACTGTATAAAAGCCTGCAAACCATCTACTTGTGGGGCCTACCCTTTTTGACCATGCCTCGGTCTTGTCTTTTTCCTCGTCTTCATGTTGGATGCTTTACAATTTAGAAGCGCAAAAGTGTTGGGATTGGAATGTCTGCAAGTAAGTAAAAGAAAACGTCAAGCAGAGGAAGATGAAGAAGGTTTAAAGTTTATATTAATTTAAATGAAAAAAAGATTGAATTTAGATTCAAAACATATTATACGATCCAATAAGAAATTAGATCCACTTCTCAATGAATATATGTTCTGACCCTAGGAGCCAAATCCAAACCTATAACTAAAGCACATGTGTGAGTGGGAGTGGGAGTGGGAGTGGGTGTGGGGATAGAAAGAGATGGATGGGCTGAGATATCAAGATTGGGGTCAAACTATGTCTCTAACAATTTCATATGTGACGACAATTTTAATAACTTTATATTAAATTAAAAATCTAACTCTTGATATAATAATCCATTCCATTTTGATTGGTGAAAACTCGATACATTGAGTATAATTTAGGGGCTCTCATATGTGTGTTAATGGTTCAAATGGATTTTAAACTCTTGATCTGAAGATGCAGTTCGTTTGGATCAATGAAAACTCGACAGAGTAATTGTAAGGGGCCCTCATATGTGTGCATGGTTCAGATAATTTATAAAGTTAACACTACTATATTACCTTCTCCTATGGATGCATATAAATATTTTCCTATATTAAATTTTTTATATTTGTTTAGGACAAATTTTGATAGATCTGATGGATTTCATGTAAAACTTTGGTCCTTAAATAAAGTCAAAGTGGAGATGTGGACAAATGAATGAAATGATATTGAAGTTATAGTGGCATTAACAGGCCTACAAATAGCCTATAATGCTGGGGTGAGGGACATTATTCTTAAAGATGATTCTTGTGGATATAGACGCGCTAAATTCTCCATCGCCCAATTGTTCAAGGCAAGGGCACTTGGTTGATGAGACAGAAGAGCTGTTGAAAACTTTAAATAGTTATAAAGTGGTTTTAAACCAGTAGAGAAAACAATGCAGTAGCTGATAAGCTAGCTCAACTTTCACAATATATTGATAATATAAAGGTATCATAGTACTATACTCCTAATTCTATTTTCCAATTTTATGTTTTCTTTTTAATAATAGTCTAAGAAGCTTTCTATAAAACAAAATAATAAAATTAATAATAAAGTCGAGTCCGAGTACAAAATGGTTTTGTCCTAAACTTGACCCGTTTCCAACTCTAAATAAGTGCCTGATGGATAGAGTTGGATTTGGATCAAAAGTGGGCCTGATATCAAGGCACGAAAGTTAATGGTTGTGATTAAATCCAACAGTCGAAAATCGTCTGATCAATCTCAAATTGGGTCCACTGGTAATTCAGCTTTGGCAGGTGCACACATGAAGGGATTGATGATAGGGTTCAACTTTAAGGGCCTGTGTTGGGTCTATTTAAGTGCTGAATGTTAACATAGAATAGAATAAAAATATAGTAAAATAAAATTGAAGGGGACGTAATAATTCGTGTGAAGTATGGGCATGACCACATTGTCAGGGTTATATATATTTTCTAAATAATTACATTTTCCTGTTGAGTTATTTGAACAGAGATAATAGGACACGATATCCAAATGTCACAATCTATGCATCTTTGACTTTTTACCAAGTTGTTGAAGTCAAAATTGAATCCAAAATGGTCAGTTTTATACCAGCATTTGGTCGTCCTGAATACATCACTGGCCCACCAGATGAACGGTCTGAAATCACCCCTGCACGAGCAGTAACGGCTCAATCGGTTTTGTTTTTTGTGTGTTCAGTGAAGTGCAGTTTCATTCTGCTGGGAGAAAACAGCAAAAATCACTTTTCCAATTATTGGTGAAAACTGAAAAATCACTTCTTTTCCAATGACTGAAAGAACAAATAGAATTAATTGCACCTTTCATTCGTCAGTCATCTCAATTTACTGGCAGTTAAAGAAGTTGAGGAAAGTTAGTTCAATGGTTGTTGAATCTTTGGGTATAAGCACCGACGTTTGCATTTATTTCCTCCTCTCTCTCTCTCTCTCTCTATCTCTCTCTGCAACCAATTTACTAACTACTTTTCAACTGTTGATTCCCTCACTTTCCATTTTTCTTCTCTTTATTTATAAGTTTCGAATGAGTTATCTTTGTATCTCATCTTCTCTTCAGTCCTCTGTTTTGATTCAGTTGGAGGACTTCAGTGCCCAGACGGGGTGGTCCCTGTTACAGAGATACTTGAATTTTGAGGTTTTTCATTTTGTTGAGAGAGATGGGTCTTATTTCTTTGATAACTGGAAGACCAGGGCCAAGTGGATTTGGATCTGCTTCAACTGCTGAGCAGGTTACTGAGGGGATTGATGCAAGTCATCTGACTGCCATTGTTACTGGTCAGTTCTTTTTCCTTCTTTCTTTCTTTCTTTCTCTTTTTTTTCTTGTTGTGCTCCTTCGTGTTCTTCTTCTTTGATATTATGGACTCTTAAATTGTTGTACGTTCATTGTTTTGATGAGTAAAAATCTGTTCTTGCCTGTGTTTTGGGATCATCTGATAATAGGTTTCTGATTTTTCTTCCGACTTTTTTAAAAACTGTTATCCAGTTTTTGTAAGAAAAATTTTCAACGTTCTGATTTGGAGGTTTTCCTCTTTTTTATTTTTATTGTTTATGGCTCCTTTCAATTTTGGGTTTTCCTATTATTAAAATTATTCTTTTATTTTTTTTTTTCTTTTTGGTATTGTTTGTGATCTGGGTTGTTTCATAATTTTCATTGTGTTGTGTTATGGCATTTGTTGATAATTCTGTTTTGGTGTCCTCTGTCTGAAGTTTCTTTTGTTGGAGTTCCTTCTTTTTTTCCCCCAATACTTCTTGATTTCTATTTCTGTACATTGCCTTCTATTATTATTTTATTTATTTTGCTTAAAGCTTTCTATTATTTCATCTGTCCAGACGTTTGCAATCTGCATCATCTAGTTCATCGAATTCTGTTGTAGCTTCTTGGGATTTTATATTTAGTTTGGATTCTTTCATTAGATTCTGTTTTTCTCATTTTTGCCATTGGGTTGATT
Source organism: Sextonia rubra (assembly GCA_037013555.1). NCBI lineage: Eukaryota > Viridiplantae > Streptophyta > Magnoliopsida > Laurales > Lauraceae > Sextonia > Sextonia rubra. The sequence continues at coordinate 135,023,697 of JASUAD010000001.1, forward strand.
GCCTCTTTTGCTTGCTTCTGTTTTGGAGCTTTTTGCTCACGTTTAATTTATTTTCTATTATTTACTTTCTTGAATGCTGATCTGTTTCCTTCTTTTTGCATGTTTGATGTTTCATAGGATTTGTGTCAGGTAATGGAGGCCTTGTTTCTATGTAAACCATTACTGTAACTTTGTTGGGTTTGATTGTTTCTAGGAATCTGTTGTGTTGAAAAAAAGGTCGCAACGGTAATACTTGCGATCGACGGATCAATCATAATGAATACAAGCAATTACACCATCAAGCAATCATATACATGAACACAGTAGTTTTACGTGATTCGGCAACCTTACTTACATCCATAGAGGATAGAACTCATCTATCATAATTCCATTTCAATCATCTCAGGATTTAGGGTTACAGCACATCAATATATATAGTTCCCGCTTTCTTGCCCAACAAAAAAACCCATACATAATGACTTAAATACCTCTAACCCTGAACCTTCGTTTTAGTTAAACCAGACGACCAATCCTTTTAAACTGAAATAAAAGAGAAAACCCAACAATTTCCATCTTGGCTTGAATTCCATAAATCCTCAGAGCCACCTTTAGATATCCGGTAATATATTCACGCACTTTATTGAATAGTACGTTACTACACTGATGGCGCAATCTTCTCTTTTCAACACTTTAATATGTTTAACTAGCACTTCACTACCTCGCTGAAAGGTACGCTGCTGCAAACGCTACTACCAAACGCGGCACTTGCACCCCCTAGCCTGAATGCATAGACAATCTCAGCATTTTCTAATATTAATCAAGTCTAAACCAACTTGAGATTTCTCAAAGTTGCCTACTTAGACCTTAACACCTCCGCCTTGAACCTTCGAAGTGCTCTCCATTTGTTGCCACGTGCATGCATCTTTGCAACACAATGAACCTAACTTCCATCCGTTAAGAAAAAATTGAAGACCTCCCCAATCCAAATCTCACTAGTTCCTATGAATCCTTCCTCTGTCTCTATCCCGGTGTTCTTTCCATCAAACCTACAACCATCTTGTTCTTGCCTGTTCTGGTGGGTTGGGCACAGTACACGCAGGTTAGGTATAACCTGATGTTAAACTGGCTTACTCCAACCTGAACAAGACTACCTTTTCTAAGAATATCATCTCCATTCAGGTCTTCTTAAATTTCCACTAAATGATATCATTGAAGACCTATCAATCCATCTTCCGATGATCTCATCGCATCTAATTCCACCTGAACCACGGATTTCCTCTGCTGTTATTTGATGTCTCACTCACTGCTCCACCTGAAAATTCATCCCCTATCAACTTGTAGAGATTTTTTACCATCTCACCATCTATGATGACTCATGTTCCCTTTTCTACCTTCGTAACTCCATCTACTATAGTGCACTTGCAGCCTTTAAAGTCTAAGGTACTCAAAGAAATCCAATTTCTCCGTAAGCCCGGAACATATATCAAATCCGTTAGGATTTGAATAACATCATCATACACCTAAATCTCTACCGCTTTTATCTCAAACGCTCATCAATTTGCATTTTCCCCCATAAGAACATATCCATCAACAATAAGAGTTATTTGCGTCAACCAATCTCTAAGCGAACACATAATAGGAAAAATTTGAATCCCAATACCATGAATCATTAACCCGGTCTATACTTGTAATGATCAAAAGTGATTCCCCAACATCCGAATCCGAACTTTCTTGCACACTACCTTCTTTTGATTCTGATTCTTTTTGCTTTTCCTTCCACTTTGACATGTTGCTCCTTCTTGATCCCTTCGTCGAGGATCTGAGCTTTCCATCAAAGTACTCGGAACAATCTCCTATTCATGACATTAAGTAACACTTTTCAACTCTTGCTATGTCTCGGAATCTAAAACTCTTTCATGCCAATCCTTGAAGTCATTTCACCGTTAAACACTTCAATTTGCCCATGATGCTTGAATCCATTGCTATCATCGTAAATCAGTCAGTTTCTTCAATCCCCAATTTTCTGCCCGTCAAATTGCCGATTTCTTTTGTTTGCCTCATAGATCTCTTTACCACGAGTACACTGGAAGAAACGAATTTGAAATCGCACTCCAGATGGCTTTGATAATGCAGAAATAATTTTCTATACTCTGATTGGTCAAACCTTCTTTTTGACTGTTGAACTGCCCATCTTCTTCCACATATGCATAGATCTTCTCACAATGAGCCTATAGGCGCAAACGGATCTCCAATCAGACATCGGACGATCAAGATATTGCAGAAACAATTTCTGCCACAAATTTGGTCAAATTGCCTTGACTGGTTTACCTGCTGATATATGCTAACGCTAGCACTGCTGCTGGCTACACTGGGCTGCTGCTCCATGGGTCAGGTTGACCTGATTAGGAACCAACTTGAAATTGACCTCCATTGCTAGGCTTCTGCACGTGAGCCAGGCAGACTCGACCCAAACCTGACCTGACCTTCTCTGCACCAGGATTATGCTCTTTGTTGTGTCTCTGCAACACTGACAGGGACAGAACCAACCTCCACCCTCTTCCTCTGCTGTGACGGTGAGACGACTGACTACGGTGGGCAACTCAAAAACATGGAGTTGCGATTTCGGCAACAACGAACGGTCAGTGAACAAGTGCTAAGGCAGCGGTGAGCCCTTTTCCAATCTTCTTCCTCAAGAAAACCCAAACCAAAAACCCTATGATCTCTAATTCTAACCAGCGTGGGGCCCACCTTGAGATTAACAAACCAGCGAAGACCAGATATGCTTGATCTCGATCTTCTTCTTCCTCCTTGTTATTGAGACAAGGAGGCTTGCAACCCGGAGAACACCTCTACCCTTATCTGTCTTCTCAAATCAACACCAAGAAACACAATCTGAGGGGCCACCGAGATCAACAACTTTGATCTCTCTTTTTTTCTTGACGAAACAAAAATCAAACCAGCCTACGTCCACGGAGGAAAGAACTCATCTGTCATAATTCTATCTCAATCCCCTCAGGATCTAAGGTTATAGTACATCAATAGATATAGTTTCCGCTTTCTTGGCCAACAAAAAAACTTATACATAATGACTAAAATACCCCTAATCTTAAACATCAGTTCTAGCTAAACTAGACGACCGATCCAATTAAACCGAAATACAAGAGAAAACCCAACATGTTGTTTTCCAATCTCCCAGTCTCTAGCTTGTGTTTTCTATACTTCTTTCTTTTATATTTAATTCCCTTTATTCTTGATTTTACATTGGTTTTGTTTTAAAGGATTCTAATATTGATTTTCCTATTCATTATTTTATATATTATGTCCGTTGAGAAATATTCTGGCATTTGTCTATAGTTTTTCTTTATTGATTTTTTAACTTTCCCAGTTGTCACTAGTTTCTTGGCCCCAATTTGTAGTTTAATTCCACTTTGGAGCGTGGCTCAAAAATACTATGCTTCCTATTTTTTTCATCCCAATTGATATTGGCTGTTGAATCTAATAACAATTCAAGGTGGGAAAGAGAGTGCTGGCCTTCCTATGATTTCTGATTTTGAAGCTGACCTGAATGTAATGATCAGCCATCTGTTTCTCAAACTATTCAATGCACTTGTAATTAGTTGTGAAAACAAATGAATCCCAATGGATGTCATTTGTCCTTGAAACGATTGTCATTTACCTTTTCCTGTGTTCAATTTCATCGTAAAACAATTTCAAATCAGTATGTGTGTGCTATCCAGGAGGAGCAAGTGGAATAGGTGCTGAGACAGTGAGAGTCCTGGCACTTCGCGGTGCCCACGTCATAATCGCTGCGAGGAACCTTGAGGCCGCAAACAAGGCAAAGCAGATGATTCTCAACGAGAACGGAACTGCAAGAGTGGATGTCTTGAGGCTTGATCTTTGCTCACTCAAGTCTGTTAGAGAATTTGCAGACAGTTTTCTTGGGATGGACCTGCCTCTAAACATCTTAATGTAAACTTTTTCTTCCCTCCCATTATCTTAAGATGTGGAGGCGTAGACTTTGATTTCAGTCCATTTCTTCTGATAACACCAAGTAGCAAGATTGCTTTTCATGAATGTTAATATTTTTGTTCTTACACCAAAGGTGCTTCTGGGTGTTCAAATAGGCACTATCAGTGGCCATTTCATGTTTGCACTGAGGGCTTGTTTGTTTGCACAGCACACACAGGAGTTGGTGCCATCTGTGACTAAGATGAAGATCCAAGGTGAATATACAAAAATGACAATCAATGAGCTCCCCTTAAATTGAAAGTGAATCAAGGGAAGATGAGTACCTAGCCATCACCCTAATAATTCAAATATTAGGGAAGTCAAGGTCCCATTTACATTGCTACCCTGTATTCTTCACCCCTCATTTCATATCAATCTAACTTCACCTCTTTAATAATCCTTCAGTGGATCTATTCCTATGTATTCAATTCCTCTATTTTCAAATACAAACAGAAAGGCCCTAAATGTCTCCATTAAACTCTGAAGCATGATGGCCTTCCTTTCAGAAACAATGCTGGTGTTATGTTCTGCCCTTACCAACTCTCTGAAGATGGAATAGAGACGCAGTTTGCAACAAATTATCTTGGTACGTGTATATGATCCAGCCGCAGTTTTACAATTATCAATTGAAAGATTGAATGGATAATCATTTTCAGATTTCTAAGGGTACAAGTTCTATGCTATCTAACCCACCAAGGAGTTGGGTGACTAGCATAAGGTGGGTTTGCTCTCCGTGTCTTGTGCTCAAATCCCGCCCTAGATCTACCTAGTGCATGTGTGTGTTAGTTTCCTGCTTGTGCTCGGGGGTTTAGTCCTATCAGGTTATGTACCACAGGGAAACCCTTGTCACAAAACAAAAGTTTCTATGTTATTTAGTATTGGCCCATTTTGGTATGAGGGCATGATTCTATATTTGTTATTTGTTATTTTTATATTTTGTATCACTTTTTGATAGGTTATATCATTTTAAATTACTTTCAATTGAAAATTTTTGGATATTTTCAAGCAAATTGCTTGCTCAAATGCATGACCATACCCATCTGAGATTACAAAAAGAAAAACCCATACCTTCTGATGACATAGCACATGGGTGCTTGAGAGATTTGAAGCATACTTCTAGAATTCATTGAGTTGACACAAGACTCGGCCAGTTGACCTTATTGAGTTAATAGCCGCATCTCATTCACATTGCATTGAGTTGTCAGGGTTTTAAACTATAATTTGAAGTATCTGGGGACTTATCACAGAAGTCTCACAAAGAATAAACTTTATAGTCCCCCTCAGTCATGGAGATCTCCAATTATTATGAGAATACGAGTGCATTTTCCATATCATAATGCGGAATTACAAAAAACACATCTAATTCATCTGCTTTCCTGTTCTTCCTTGATTCTGTTCATACTAGGTCATTTCCTTTTGACGAGTCTTCTACTAGAGAAAATCAAACGCACAGCCAGAGAAACTGGTATTGAGGGAAGGATTGTGAATCTATCATCCATTGCACATTTGCACACTTATGATGAAGGGATACAGTTTGATAAGATCAATGATCAATCCGGGTATGCCTCTTCTGAAGAGATTCTTCTTTATGAATAGCCAGATTCAGATTTATGGAACTAGGTGATTCATGGAATATCATATGGAATATAAATAGTGGAAATTTGAACATGAAATTGAATTTTCTTTTCTGTTCCATTCCATCTGTTTCTGTACTAGATATTCTGACAAAAAGGCATATGGACAATCCAAATTAGCAAACATATTGCATGCCAATGAGCTATCTCGGCGATTACAGGTGATTAAGTCTTCATTTTTATTTCAAATTCTTAGTTCTTGAACTTTCATTTTGACAATCCAAGGAAAGCTTTTAATCATTCAACGCATTCTTTAAAAAAAATTTTTTTTTGAACCACGAGCTCTGTGAGAGCTCTCAGTACTAAGCCTATTCAGTTTCACATCCTCAATATTTGTTAACCATCTTATGTTGATTTCCATACACGACCAGGTTCAGCTGTAGTCCTCGGGCTTCCATTGGAGGTCGGAGATACACTAAACACATGGCTTCCATTACATCAGCCAATGGGAGTTTAACTGATTAAATAACTCTCTGTTTATCGATAAAATCTGATCTATTTTTTTGACCACTGTGGTAATGAGTTCTCTATAGTCGTAAAAGTACAAATGTGATCTCTGCTGACCATGTTTACCCTTATTCAAAAACAGGCAGAGGGTGCGAATGTTACAGCAAATTCTGTCCACCCTGGGCTGATAATGACAAATTTGATGAGACATTCCTTCCTTTTAATGCGTATGATCTCTGTTTTATATGTAATTCATCTTTGGAGTAACAGTTGCAATCTTCTCAATATTCTTTCTTTTTTCTTCTTTTTTTGTTTTTAACTTATTGCAGAAGTTTTGAAGGTGTTCACATTTTTCTTCTGGAAAAATGTTCCACAGGTATGCTACTGCAATCATATCTTCTACATCTTGGCCCTCCACTGTCTATGTCTGTTCAGGTTGAAGAGTCTATCACTATATAAAAAATATGCTATCTTATATGTTGTGATTTTGACATCACCCGTTGTGCACATCCATTAATCACAAGATCAACAAGAATAAGTCACACACAAGAAGAGACACGAGATTTACGGGGTTCACCCAAACAGGGCTATGTCCACGGGCACAGAGGCGATCATCTTTACTATCACAAGTAAAGTACACAGAAACACACGTTCTCTCACATCATCTCTCCTACGTGGTGTGGAAACATCACGGGCAAGAGAGCTCTTACCTCTCTTCAGCGCGCAAGATCTAGGGTTACAGACTACACACATATATAGTCTCCGCTTTTTTGGCCAACAAGAAAGCCCCGGTACAATTACCAAAATATCCTTGACCTTAAACCAGTCCCTGGCTAACACAGTGAACTCATCCGGCTAACCAGAAAATAAGACATATACCCAACAATCTCCACCTTGGCTTGAATTCCGCACAACTCGAACTACCAGGAAATAAAACCGGCAATGTCTTCACGTACCTTGCTGAGTGGTACGTCACTGCACCAACGATGCAGTCTTCTTCAGCATTTTGATTTGTTGAACCAGCACATGAACTTTGAGCAAAGTTCATCTCATCAAACTTCACCTCGAACTTAAAGCTCGAAACAATTGACGAATATGAGTGATATCATGAATCACTCACCATCTTGCCCCATCTTCAACATTACTTTGAAGATTCAATCACCACAAGCATGCAAGCAAAACAGATCTGGAATACAAATACAGATGACTTCACAATTGCAGAAAAACTCTGCCTCCGAGCGGTCAAAAAGCTTCATTTGACCGGGCCTCCGATCAATCAAACATATGTTTGACAACTGCTGACGCATCAGCTCCTCCTTGCTGCTTTTCCGGCTTTGGTAAGATGAACAACATCACATGCGATCATGTGAACCCCAAACGAATAACTTTGTTTGAATTAGCAAACCCTTTGCAACTAGGTTGGTGACTCCTATTATTGGGTTTGCAACAACAACCAGGTCAAGTAGACTCGATTCAAGCCTGAATCCACATCTGTTCAAATCTCTTCTAAATTTCTGCATCAAGTTGTAGATCTCGTCAATACAAGCATGCTGGAAGAAACGGATTTAAAATTCGACTCCGTATGGCTCCGATATCGCAGAAACAAGTTATACGCTCCTAATTGTTCAAACTCTTCATTGACAGTCAAACAGCCAATCACCCTCTTCCACTGTGTAGATCTACTCAAAACGAGTCTGTATGTGCAAATGGATCTCCGATTGGACGTCGGATGATCAAGATATCGTAGAAACAATTTCTGCCGTTGAAACTGGTCAAACCTAATTGTTGACCGTACCTATGCTGACGTCGATTGACATCAGCGCTCTGCTGTTGCTGGCTGGGCTGCGGATGTGGGTCAGGTCTTACCTGACCCGAATTGGTTGACCCCACTGGATGCACTGCTAGGTTGGGTTTCTTGTACATAGACCAGGTCGACCTGACCGACCCGGCCTGCACTCATGCTGTTGGATTGGGTTGCATCACGGGTCAGGTCAAACTGACCCGACCCGAAACTGGAAGACAGGATCCTGTTGGCCTGGGCTTTATTTCCACCGTGGGTCAGGTCGAACGGACCCGACCCGAACCCGGAACGGCCGGGTCATCTCCCTCAAGGCGGCCGTGTTCTGCAACCCAGTTGTAGATGGCAGATTCCGTCTACTGCAGTTCCGGCGACGACTTAGCTGGATGGCGACCTGCGACGGCTTGCGGCGACGGCGACGGCGACCCCGATCGGGGGCTGGCAGCGGTGACGGCAATGAACGGACCGGTGAGAATTTTTTTTTCTTTTTCTTTTTCCGGTCTTCCTTCCCGTTTCTGGTTCCAACGACAGAGGCGGAACCCAGGGTCCCTCATCTTCTCAGTTGAGGGCGATGGCGGGCGACGGCTGGAAGTCCGGCGAAGGCGATGGAGATGGCGAGAATCCCGGTGAAAATCCCGGTGTGAATGTCATGGTTTCAAACGGCAGTTTTTTTTTTTTTTTTCGGTCTTTCCTCCTCAAATCCGTCAGCAGAATCTTCACAAATCCAGCACAGATCCGGACCGACGAAGATGTCCAGCCAACTGAGAACCCCAACTTCTCTGTCTTCTTCTCCAATGCTGCAAAAAGTCGATTTTTCTGTTTCAGATTCTATCCGAGAGCCCAATCGATCTGGTACGCCGGTGATCATAACTACAGCAATCACTTCGAGATCTGAAAAACATGTGAATCCTTTTTCCTCCGATCCAGCGAGACCGGAGAACCCAATCTCATCTTCTTCTTCTCCGATGGTGGCCCAACTAGAAATCATGAACCTGATCTCTCTTCCTCTGTTATGAAAACAGAGATCCGAACCCTTCGACAAGGATTCAATCAGTTGATCTTCATGCGCACAACCTCCAAGCCACCGAGCGATCTCCACCTCGCTCAAAAACCCGAGGAGCACCAACCTCGGCTCTGATATCAATTGTTATGATTTTGACATCACCCGTTGTGCACATCAATTAATCACAAGATCAACAAAAACAAGTTACACGCAAGAAGAGACACGAGATTTACGTGGTTCACCCAAACAGGGCTACGTCCATGGGCACAAAGACGATCATCTTCACTATCACAAGTAAAGTACACAGAAACACATGTTCTCTCACATCGTCTCTCCTACGTGGTGTGGGAACACCACGGGCAAGAGAGCTCTCACCTCTCTTCAACACGCAAGATCTAGGGTTACAGACTAACACACATATATAGTCTTCGCTTTTTTAGCCACCAAGAAAGCTCCGGTACAATTACCAAAATACCCTTGACCTTAAACCAATTCTTGGCTAACCCAGTGGACTCATCCAGCTAAACCGGAATACAAAATATATACCCAACATTATACTCTAAGGTGTGGGTTTGGGCGTGGGTAGGTGGGTTCGTGGGTGTGTGTGAGAGAGACAGAGAGAGCATATTAATATCATTACTGATTAGAGTGCTGTTGACCCCAACATGATTAAGATAAGGTTTTGATGATAATGATGGTGATGATTAGGGTGCATATTAACATCATACTGATTATGAGTAATTATACAAAATTGAAACTGTTTCAGTGAAAGAGGCCAGATCCAGATTGGACTGGAGTATCATTTACTGCTTGTATCAACACTAAGAGAACTGATTTGAGTATGATTGGAAATTATGTTTGTCAGTTGAACTAACCATATCAAAGCATTTCTCGATGGACAAGTTTTTTATTCAAAAATTGGTGTCAACTCGGATTAAATTTTAAAATACATCTTATGTCAAATATAGTTTAAGCTTGAATTTTATTCAACATGGTTGAAAGTTACAGTCCTATCTGAAAATCATGTACGTTTAAAAACATCTTTAAAGATAAGCATTTCTATCCTATAAGTTGAAACCTTGGTTTCGGTTTACAAGTAGGTTCAATGTATGCATCTTCGAACAAAAAAGGACTAGAAATGACACTGATGGGACTGTCCTGGTTGTCTAAAGCTGTTGATCATGTGAGTGGTGAATCCCGTCATAGGATGTGATATGGTCAAATATGTCCTTGCAGTCTTCCACCTAAAGGGCTTAATCAAACAGTTATGATCATCTGATGAGTCAGATTTTGGAGTATTTCTTGCCCACAATGTGACCCGCCATTGTAAAATTTAGATCACCAAATGGTTTTCCTCTCCAAGTAAGGTCTGTTGGGCTAAGCAAATACCTGATAAATGATTAGATATAAGGCCAATATGTCATTAAAGATAATTTCCTTTGCTCAAGTTAGGTTGAATTAATCAAAGATGTGCACACAAAGTAAACTATATATATATATACACACCCACCAATGATTTCTCAGTAATAGAGCAATGAAATATATTTGATATTCATTGTTTTGTCATTTACCTTTTGGTGGCTCTAGTTATTAACATGGCATCAGAACCGCGGGTCATGTGTTTGAATCCCTCAAGATGTGTTTCGATTCACGTTGATCATTTAATGTATTTCTGTCCAAGTGCTAAGCCCCACACACGAGGGAGACTATCAAGACCCATGGATACTCATTGTTGTGTTATACACTAACAGCTCGAGTTTTTTTTATGACTCTGGTTATTAACAATATATACATTCCCCAAACTGTCTTTCAATAAAATGATGTATTCCTTCGTCTAGTAAGACAACTGAATCATATGGAGTGTGAATTTCAAACGTGTTCAACTACTTATTGAGTGACACTTGTTTTCCAGGGAGCCGCAACAACCTGCTACGTTGCTCTGCATCCAAGTCTCAAGGGTGTGACTGGAAATTACTTCCTCGATTGCAACGAACTTGCACCAAGCGCATTAGCGAGTAACGAGGAATTGGCCAAGAAGTTGTGGGATTTCAGCAAGAAGCTGATTAACTCGGTAGAGCAAGGAGCCTAACAGTTTGATCTCACAACTGATAGGTGGTTGTACTACTGATGAGTATGCAGACATTTGCCATATTCAATGATAGATGAGGCTGTGAAGTGCATATTAGTGTGCCATTGTTTCTGTTTTATATGAATATTGCTGCATTTCAATGTGAAGTTTCTGCTTCTCCTTTTCCTTCCACGGTGCTACAAGTGTTGGCCAAGTGGGTCCAGACTATTTGAGTTCAGTGTCTTGGGTAATTTTCCTAATTATATTCGAAATTTCATGTTTCTTAAACAGTATAATTTTAATAAAATTAGAGCTTTCCTTTTTTCTAAGAGTAAAGTTTTTGGGGGATAAGGAAGTGAAGATTATATATATAATGTAATCTGTAACCCTAGATATAGGCAGAGATTCCAAGGCTTTAGATTCACAGATTGGAAGAGAACTTAGTGAAAATTGGTTTTCCGAGGACTTATGCATCTTTGCCGAGCCACGTAAATCTCTTGTCTTCTTGTGTAGTTGATTGTTAATCTTGGTTACTCACACACACGCGCACAACATTAGTGTCATATCCACACTACATGGCTGTGATCGTGCTGGGCCACACAGTTTTGAAGAAGAAAGAGGGGTTCTCAGTTTCTTTGGCTACCGGAGTCTTGAGTATAAGGCTGGAGAAGGAGCTTCTTGCTACCACCATCCTCTTAAACCGCCGTTGTGTGCAGTTCTGCCAGTCGCACGCCTTGCCACTGCCGCTGCATGCACTCGGTCGCCGGTGTTCTTGCCGACCCGCTGGACATCGCCAGTCCCTATCCGCCGCAGCCGAGGAAGGGAAGAGTTTTGCTACTCTGTTGCAAAATAGAGAGAACATCGAGAGAAGAAGAAGACGCCTGGGATTTATCCCAGGTCGATTCTAGGTCGAGGTTAGGTCAGTTCAACCAGACACGTGGTATAGCAGCCTAGCAAATCCCAGGTCAAGTTCAAGTCGGGTCATACTTGACTTGTTGCAGAATGCAGCCCAGTTCAAGAACAGGTGCAACTTCGGTTCAGGTCAGATTGACCTGAACCAATTTGTAGCAAGTCTAACCTGCCAACAGAGCGTTGACATCAGTATACGTCAGCAGGATCGTATGGTCAAAGGCAGATTGACCAAGATCGACGGTAAAAACTCATTTCTATGATATCTTGATCATCCGATGTTTGATCAGAGATCCATTTGCGCCTATGGACGCGTTTCGAGCAGATCTTCACGTTTATTGAAGAAGATTAGCTATTTGACGGTCAACGAGAGAGTTTGACTAAATCGAATCGTAGAATACTGTTTCTGCGATATTGGAGCCATCCGGGATCAGATTTCAGATCCATTTCTTCTAGCATGCTTGTGGTGACGAGATCTACAGCTTGATGCCGGAGTTAAGGTCAGTGTTAGTTGTTTGTTTTTTCCTGTTGCTTAATTTATTAAGATGGAGAACAACACTGTGAACACAACTATGGTTCAGCTCAACCATTCCAATTGGTTGATCTGGAAATCGAAGATGGAGGATACCCTCTATTACAAAGACCTCTATGATCCCATTAAGGGAGATAGTGCCTGACCAACAGATATGAAAGATGCAAAACAGAACAAGATGTATAGAAAGGCAATTGGTCACATCAGACAGTGGGTTAATGATAGCATATTTTACTACGTGTCTAATGAAACCAATGCACATACCCCCTTGGAAGAGACTAGAACTAAGGTATGATAAAAAGACCACAATGAACAAAACTTTTTTTAATTAGAAAGCTTGTGAACATGAAATTCAAATATGGTGGTCAGATCGAAAATCACATCAATGAGTTCCAAAGTTTGGTAAATCAGTTAGCCATAATAAAGATGATCCTTGATGATGAGATGCAAGCTTTGTTGCCTCTGAGTTCTTTGCCGGATACATGGGAGACATTCGTTATTTCTATGAGCAACTCTACTATAGATCGTGTATTGTCCATGAGTCAAGTTATCAATAGTTTAAGAATGAAGAAATTAGAAGGAAAACCGTAGGAACAAATAATGCATAAGCCTTTGTTACTAAGAACAGGAGGAGGAGTAATAGTAAATTACCAAAGGGGGGTTGTGGCAAGTTTAGAGGTAGATCGCAGATAGAGAAAAATTCTATGAAATACATTTTCTGTGGCAAGATGGGCCACATTAGGAAAAATTGTTTTGCCTTCAAGAAATAGAAAGGATCTAACAATGAGAAGAAGAATGGCAGTGATAACACTCCAGCTACTTTGGGATAAGAGGTAGTGTGCTTGCCGGCGATGATGAAGAGTGTTTAAGTATTGCAAATGATTAGGTTAAGTGGGTTGTTGACACAGCAGCATCCTACCATGCTACTTCTTGTAGAGAGATGTTCACGACGTACAAAGCAGGTAACTTTGGTACTATGAAGATGGGCATCATGAGTCATTCAGAGATTGTTGGCATCAGTAATGTCTACATTAAAACCAATATTGGTTACACAACAATGCTGAAAGATGTGCGACATGTTCCTAATCTGCGGTTGAATTTGATTTTCGGAATTGCATTGGATCATGCAGGTTATGAGAATTACTTCAAAAATGACAGATGGAAACTCACTAGAGGGTCTCTTATTGTTGTGAGAGGAAAAGCGGGTAATACGCTGTACAAAATATATGTGAAGATGTGTAAAAGTGTGTTGAATGTTGTTGAAGACAGTTGCTTTCCAAATTTGTAGCATAAGAGACTTGATTATATGAGTGAGAAAGGCCTGCAAATGTTCGCAAAGAAGGGTTTAATTCATTGTTCCAAAGGTATATCCCTTGACTCTTGTTGTTTATTTGGCAAACAGCATAGTGTTGCTTTCTCTTTAATATCAAAATTGAAATCTAATGTATTGGATTTGGTATATTCTGATGTTTGTGGTCCTATAGAGGTAGAATCATTGGATGGCAATAAGTTCTTTGTCACATTTATTGATGATGCATCCAGGAAAGTTTGGGTCTATGCATTGATATCAAATGATCAAATATTCCAAAATTTTCAACAGTTTCATGTCATGGTTAAAAGAGAAATAGGTAGGCTCTTGAAGTGTCTTTATACAGATAATAAGGGTGAGTACACATCCAACCAGTTCAAAAGCTATTGCTTGAAGTATGGCATTTGACATGAAAAGACAGTTCCTGATACTCTACAGTACAATGGTGTAGCAGAAAGAATGAACCGCATTATTTTTGAGAAGATGAGATACATAATGAGATTAGCATAGGTACCTAAGTCATTCTGGGGTGAAGCCATTCTGACTGTCGGTTATCTAATTAACGGATCTTTCTCAGTTCCTTTGAATTTTGATTTTCCGGGAAGAAAATGAATAAGAAAAAATGCTTCCTATTCACACTTGAAGGTGTTTTGGTGTAAAACGTTTGCACATGTACCAAAGGAGCATCGTTCAAAGTTAGATGATAAGGCAGTGAGTTGCATCTTTCTTGGCTATGGTGGGGATGAGTTTGGCTAGAAAGTTATGGGATCCAGAGAAAAGAATAATTATCAGAAATAGGGATGTGATTTTCCATGAAGACTAGTTTTTTGGAGATGTTGAGAAGATTGATAAGTCTTTTGAAATAATTAATGAAGTGGTTGATCTCACACTGACCCCTTTTTCAATGCAGACTAGAAGTGAAAAAGGTAGATAAAACAATCCCGATCGTAATGAGGCACAGGGGATGCCAGATGATGAGGGTGTTGAGCAAGGAGACCTGTAGTCTCCTCAGTTAAAAACCAAGGAACCTCAAGTTAGGAGGTCTACTCGAGAATGTCAACCATCAACTCGAGAGTGTCAACCATCAACTAAGTATCTTACATCCGAATATATTTTGCTTACTGATGAGAGGGAGCCAGAGAACTTCCGAGAAGCAATGACTCATAATGAGTGGATAAAGGTTATGCAGGATGATATGAGTTCTTTGAAGAAAACCAAGACTTATGAGTTAGTGTAACTTCCTAAATATAGGAATTTTTAGAATAATAAATGGGTATTCAAGCTAAAAAATGATGAGAATAGAAAACTGGTGAAGCACAAATCACAGTCAGTGGTAAAAGGCTTTGCACAGATGATGAAGGGTATCGACTTCAATGATGTTTTCTCTCCTGTTGTGAAGATGACTTCTATTAAAGTTGTCTTGGGTCTAACTGCCAGATGAACCTTAAGCATGAACAGATGGATGCAAAGACTACGTTTTTTTACGGTGACTTGAAAGAAGAGATCTACATGACTCGGCCAGAGGAATTTGATGTAAAAAGAAAAGAACAAATGGTTTGCAAGCTGAAGAAGAGTCTCTATGGGCTGAAGCAAGCACCGAGACAATGATATAAGAAGTTTGATTCATTTATATTGCATTTTGGGTGCCGGAAGACAGCTGTAGATCACTATATTTCTATTTGTCAATTATTCGATGGCAGGTTCATCATCCTTCTTTTGTATGTAAATGATATGCTGATAGTTGGACATGATAGCAAGTTGAAAAAGGAGATCTCAAAGTCATTTGACATGAAAGACTTGCGTCCCGCACAAATGATATTGGGCATGCAAATACATCATGACAGGAGTTCCAAGTAGCTGTAGTTGTCACAAGAGAAATATGTTGAACGAATACTTAAGCAGTTCAACATAAAGAATGCTAAGCCAGTTAGCATGCGTCCAGCCAATCACTTCAAACTAAGCAAGCATTTGTATCCTACTACAGATGATGAAAAGGAACGAATGGCATATGTTCTTTACTCCTCTACTGTGGGGAGTCTTATGTATGACATGGTTTGTACACGACCAGACATTGCCCATGCTGTGAGTTTAGTGAATAGATTTCTATCTAACTCTGGAAAAGAACATTGAGAAGCAGTGAAGTGGATCTTCAGGTATTTGAGAGGTATTTCCAAGTCATGCTTATGTTTCAAAGGCTCAAAACCAATGGTGGAAAGTTATACTAATGTAGATTTTGCAGGCGACCTTAATTATCGGTTGTTGACTTCTGTTTATTTGTTTATTTTCATAGGAGCTATCTCCTGTGAATTGAAGTTATAGAAGTGAATAACACTGTTTACAATTGAAGCAGAATATATAACTGCTAATGAAGCAATGAGAGAGATGCTTTGGTTGAAAAAATTCCTTCAAGAATTAGATTTGAAGCAAAAAGAATATGTAGTTTACTGTTATAGTCAAAATACTATGGATTTCAATGAGAATACTATATATCATTGTCTCATGAAGCACGTTGATGTCAAGTACCATTGGATCCGTGAGATAATCGAGAAAAACTTCATTAAGCTAGAAAAGATTCACACAGACAATAATCTCTCGGACATGATGACAAAGGTTGTGTATAAGGGAAAGCTGAAGTTATGTTCAGAGTTGGCATGGCTGAACTCACAGTAAGGGGCTCAAGGCGTCTTCGCCAAGGTCTGGAGGGGGAGATTGTTAGCCAAGTGGGTCCAGACCAATTAGGTTCAGTGTTTTAGGTAGTTTCCTTAATTGTATTAGGAATTTCCTGTTTGTTAAATAGTAGAATCTTAATAGGATTAGGATTTTCCTTTTTCTGATAATAGAGTTCTTCAAGGATAAGAAAGTGATGATTATATATATAATATAATCTATAACCCTAGATATAGACTGGGATTCTATGATCTAGAGGGGGAGATTGTTGGCCAAGTGGGTCCAGACCAATTAGGTTCAGTGTTTTTGGTAGTTTCCTTAATTGTATTAGGAATTCCTGTTTGTTAAACAGTAAAATCTTAATAGAATTAGGATTTTCCTTTTTCTGATAATAGAGTTCTTGAGGGATAAGGAAGTGATGATTATATATATAATGTAATCTATAACCCTAGATATAGACTGGGATTCCAAGGTTCTGGGTTCACAAATTAGAGGAAAACTTAGTGGAAATTGGTTTTCCATAGACGTAGGCACCTTTGTCGAACCACGCAAATCTCGTCTTCTTGTGTGGTTGATTGTTGATCTTGGTTGTTCACTCACACGCACACAACGATGGTGTCATATCCACAACAGCAAGTTATTGTCATTCCAATGTAAAATCTTAGGGCTTAATATGATTTTAACTTACAATTTAGTTGTCGTCTATTGCAGTTATGGATTCTGGTTGCAACTAGGAAATGTTGAAAGCCATTTTTTTCTCTTTAGAAGAATCAGTTGATCTTTTCAGAATTCTGATTTTTAGTGAAATCCAGTTCGGTTGTCAGCTAAAGATGTCTAGATTAATATACATTAGATGATTGAAACTGTGTATAGATACAATACCTGAATACTTCAAAATAGACAATATATCTAAGGTCAACTTGTTTGCAAACAATACATGTTAAATGAGCTCCACTAAAGGCTTATTTAGTAGGTGAGGGATGAATGATATGAAATTAGGGATGGTGAAATACAAGGTAGAGATGAGATGGGATTTTGACTTTCTTAGGCTTTGAATTAGTAAGCTGATGGTTCGGTATTTCATTCTATATTTTGCCTTGATTTAATTTCCATGAAGGGGAGTGGTCATTTGATAGTCATTTTTCGATAGTCACCTTTGATTTTTCATTTTTAACAACTTAGGTCATGTTTTGGCAATCAAATCATCAAGAAAAGGTTTTTGCTATTTTATAGAGTGGTGGATAACTCATTTTTGGCAATTGTAAAAGTGCAAGGATTTGGGCCACATGAGCTCCTCTTTTTTGAGCTTTTTAAGTCCCACCCAGAGGATGTGAAAATCCTCAACTGAAAGGAAAGGGTATAAAATCCTCACTTTGTAGAATCCTCATGTGTCACCAAACGTGGCCTAAGGAACCCTCAGCCATACAAGTCCTCACTTAGGTAAGCTATGCTCCAAGGGCAGTGAGAAATCCCAAATTTTGTATGTTCAACTCACCTATTACCCAACATGACCTAATCAATTATATGAAATACTAGAATTCTTAGAAATTTAATTACATGAAACAAACAGTCCCTAATCAAATATTATCTAGTACTTCATTTCTTATGTATAAAATTTGTGTCCCTATCATGTCTCTCTTATATCTAGGCATCATACATTTGTAGTTCACTCATCTATATTAAATTCCTATCAAAATCTTAAGGTATTAATAAAAGTAGCAGAAGTATTGTCCAACACTCCCTCAAGTGAAATTGCAACTGGTGCATATTTTACAACATACACATTTCAAATATCATTTTTCACAGGACTTGTGATTGTATGACTTTGATATCATATCAAATATTCTCCACTAATCAATCCTATGAAATCTCAAGACCTTAGCAGAGTCCATGAAATTACCCGTTATACATCTTGATTTTTTTAATTTTTGGATCTTCGGGACCTAATAAGGGATGTGTCCATATCAGAATTTTGGTATCTGGATTCACCGGCTTCATTTGTTCAAAAGGATGAAACCACACCACACCATCCAGTCTGTACCCTATTGCAGATGAAGCAAAAGAGTTGTGCAAGGAGATGTAAAAAAAGATCTTTACAATCCAAAAATTGGGTCCACTGTGGGCTCCATGCAAGATAGACCCATGTTTCTGGGCCTATTGAAGATCGATCCACATTATCTTGACCCATTCCAAACCCAATCTATTTGGATGGACCCTCTTCAATTAAACTCATGGAAGATTGACCCAAAAAGGTGGTGGTCCGAGTGAATCGGCCCTTAGGGCGTAGTGGGCCTGAGTCTGCACCGACTCGTAATCCTTCCACTGTCGAGAGTTAGAGGTGAACGCTGCTCTGTGAAACCAGCCTGGCGCGGTGCCCTCTCATTCAAGGGTCAAGTAGCCCAGGGCCTTCGCCCAAACCGCATGACCCACTACCCGACTTGGATCGGGCAAGCCAGTGAAGCAGATGTTGACCCAACCCAGCGGGAACGAAGCAACCCGTCCTCACCACCTTTTAGCCCTCGCTCGAGTTACAAGCTCGCGCGACCGAGCCCAGCAATGAGCACGTTTGACTCTGGTGGTTATAAGGAGATTGGAAATCTTCCATTTTAGCGATGTGGGACTCGTGTGCCTATTACGCTGTCCTCGTTTCATAACGTTTATTTGTCGGACGTAGAGCGTTGCTCCGTGGCTTCTTCCATCATGATCAAGATCTATGGTGTGGCCTTTAGTATGAATTTCCTCTTTCAAGCTGAATAGCTGATAGAAGTATTAAATTCCCTAAATACAGGATTTCCAACCAAATAGAGAAAATTAGTATAGATAGGATAAATAAGAAAGAAGAAAAGCTACGTTTTTATATGCAACTTCATTTGGTGAGTGGTCAAGAAATTAAGATGCAAATCTGTCAGTCAGATACCATATGCTTCTTTTCTTTTTGCCAAGTCATGGAGTTCAGTTGCAGTCAGTGGTGAATCATTCCAATGGTTGATACAATTCAATCAGATTTTCGAGTCTGAGAATGTGACCCATTGAAGCAAATGTGGGGCCCATTGATTATAGGGTTAGCCTCAAACGGTTTCGAAGCAAGGACCTCGAAAGGGGCCCAAGTTCAGTGCTAGACTTCCTAACAACTTACTCTATTTAAATGTGGATTCATCCTTATAATTTTTTTAGTGGAGACCGCTACTGAAATCTATACCATTCAAGATCAATATCCCTCAATAAAATTTTAAAAATTCTACTTATTTTCTTTAAAAAGCATTTCCCTCTTTGATGGGAGGTATCCAAGAAAGTTGACATTTAGCTATGAAATTTGTTGTAGCTAAAGGTAACAAAGTCGCCATGAAAAGTTTTAGTGACAATTTCTTTGCCGCTGCGCTACAGCTAAAAGTGGTGTCACTAATTATTTTAGTTGCAATTTTACAATGTCACCACTAAAAGTTAAACCTTTAGTTGCGGCTGAATGTATAACGTTTAGCCACGACTATAAATCACCATTAAAAGTATTAGACTTTGTAGTTTTAGTGACAACTTGTTGACGCAGCTAAATACTTAACCTTTAGTGGCAAACATAAAGCGCCACTAAAAGTATTATTTATAGCAGTTTTATTAATAATTTTAGTAGCGATTTGCAGTCATAGCTAAAAGGTGAACTATTAGTAGCAACCACAAGTCGTCACTAAAAGTATTATATGTAAGAGTTTTAGGAGCAATTGTTATTGCTGCTAAAAGTTAAAATTAAAAATAAAACAAATTAATATTAATTTATTAAAATTTTTCTTTTCATTTTTTTGCTTCTCATGACCAAGCTTATATAAGATAAGAAAAATAAAATTTTTATCACCACCATCTATTGAAACAAAACTTCAAATTTAAAAGAATTAATAAGTTTCAAAAAGTATTTGAGTAGAAAAGGCTAAATTTACATCACATAAAAAAATAAAAGTGCATATAAAATTTTTAAAAAAGTCATAATCATTATGTTGTTCAGTAGTTATGCATTACAACAAAATTTGCCTAGCTCTTTAAATTACTGGAGGAGGGTGGTGAATTGAGACTTGAGCATTGTTTGCAACTTAGTATGGATTTGTTCCTTTTGTGAGGCTATATGAGACTCTAGGGACTTTAATCGGGAAGCCATCTCACTTTTATCCACCTCAACTTAACTCCTATCCTCCTCAATTTGCCTCCTGAGCTCCTTATTCTCTTTCTAGCTGCACACGGATCTGTTGCCCAATTGCAGATGTCATGGGCTTTGGACCAGCCCCACAACCACGTATATATCATGATCGCTCTGGTCCAAGCACTACCTCAAACCTTTAATCCTAAGTCATGGGAGTAATGCCCTCTTCTAATGGCTGAGACTCTAGCCTCTGAAGCTCCTCCTGCATTCGAAAATTAATTATGAATTATGATCATTTATCAATTTAGTAATATATATAATTAATAGCAAAATAAGAAGGAAGCAATAAGTTATATAGACTTTCTATGAAGTCGGATCCACCCAAGCATTTTTCTTCAAGCTAAACCAAGTAGTGAACTATGAATTAATTTGGGAGGGCTCATTCCCCGTCTCAGGATTACGCTGTCATTACATACGTTAACACATATAATATAAATTTAATAATAAATTATTGTAAACATTATGAGTAAAGTTTACACTATCATTGCTAATTTGAGCAAATGCCTTCATCCAAGCAACATGGCGGATTTTCTGGTGTTTTCGGTTCTCCTTGTTTCTCTCACTCATTTTTTACATTTAGGAACCATAAATTATAAGTAATATAAGTATAAATGATAGATTCAAAGGAGTAAATGACATAAGTACAAAATTAACATGCATATCTTGAATTCTTCAAATCCAAAATACCTAATAAGATCAACCTATACATCTTGTCTTACACCTGAGGGGCGATTCTTTAGTTTCATTTCATCGGTTTTATACTTGGAATAGTAATCTTTATGCAGCCTGTGCCGATAGTCCCTATATTGGCAATTCAATTGCTACTATATAGCTTCTTGAATATGAGGTTCCTCTTGGAGAGAAAACTTTTGCTGCAAAATATTATATGAGTAAGTTAGTAAACACAGATACAATGTAATAACATCAAATATAACTATGATTTTACAATTTATCACACGACCTTCCTAATTTAAATGACTTAGCTTCGTAGCTTGCCACATTTTGTTCTTGTTATCATCTGGAATTCGCTTCCATTTGGAAAATTGAAGTAGGGCCATTTTTCTTATAGTAATATACAATTCAGTGGTTAACGCTTGAGCATTGTTCCCTACAACTTGCATCAAATTTAGTGGAATATCCACCACTAGCTTTTCCTCCTTAGGTCTCCTCTTTACCAGTGTAATGCCCCTTTTTTTCCCTCGTCCTTTTTTTCCTAGACATACATGGCCCTGTTCACTCAAAATACAATTAAAATTATTAGATTCCATTAATAAATCTATATATTATTGCATAAACCATAAAAAGTACATTCATAATTTTAAGTGCTACTTAACATACTGGCACTACCGATGACAACCTCATTTCGAACAAATGCCTCAACCTATGTGGGGTTTAAGGGTTCTGTCTCTAATGTAGGTTGCCCTAAATGTAAGGGCTAGCATGCCAAAGCTCCTCGTTGTCTACATTACTCCGGCCTGTACTGGCCATGCCTATAATCTATCTGCAATACTTTGCATTAAATTATTATTTAATAAATATATGCGTACACATCAAGTACAAATATTAAACCAAAAAAGAATTAATGCATGATCAAGGAATATGAGCTTTCTTTATTAATGTATTAATTGATAAAAAATGAAAATGAACATATTATACAAATTACATCAAGCTATTGGTCTCATTATCAATATCTGTGTTCATTTCATCTTCCTTAGTATCATAATTAGTGGAAGTACAATCTTCCTCACTTTCATCATTAATGAAAGTGTCAGCATCCTCACCACTCTCATCCTCATTCATTAACAAGAATTGGAGGAATATTAGTTCTTGGCCATGCCACAACGCCATCACTAACTTTCAATGTGTCAGCGATACTATGTGACTCATTCTGTTGGAATAGCTCGTCATCATCGATTGGCTCTTCATCTTCATCTTCTGGGGCATCATATAAGTCTTGAGGCTATGTTTTCACCATGACATGCCAATCACTACCCCATTTTAAGTCTTTGACATGAAAAAACTTGTTCCTCTTGAGAAGCAAGCACAAATGGCTCATTCTTATTCCATTTTCTTGCAAACGGTGTAGTTATGTTTATCTCTTTTGATTCCTCTACCTTCTTTGCCTTCGTCCCACCAATCACATTTAAAGAGAAAAATATTATTGTCCCCAAAATAGTCTAATTGAATTGTGTTTGTCAGGACACCATAATAATCTTGGTTTCTAGTTTTGTCATCTCCCTTTACAACCACACCACTATTTTGAGTTTTTCGGAACTTCTCATGATCTTTCGTATGGAATGGCAGATCATAAATGAACCAACCCTTGTATCATGTCATTTTTTGTCAGAACCTCGTGTTAAATCTAAAAGTTCCTTATTGACACGTGCATTCCCTTGATTATACAATTGTGTAAGCTGTTCATATATGTGAATGAAATAAATATATTATAACAAACAATAATATGTAGTGTAAAAACATATATATTTAATGACACTTACACGGTCTTCAAACCATTTAAGAAATTTCTCTTTATGTCTTAAATAAATAAAGATATTATGTATTTTTCTTTCATCATTAATATTATTCTATGCATCAAGATTCTAAATTAAAAAAAGAAAAAGAAAAAATGGAAATAAACTTACAAAAAACACAAACCAAATCCGAAATTATAAATTTCTACTCATATTTTTCAAGTCATTTTCTTAAAAGAAGAAATAAATATGCTAAAAGCCTTCCGAAATTTGGTGGGCCGGCACTTTACAAAATCTAAATTTTAAAGTGTTATATTTTGGAAAGCTTGAAGCTACTACAGAGGATCCAAATCCTTTAAAATGAAATAAGTGGAGGATAAGTTTTTCACGTATTTACCCACCAATGTTAGCCCTAAAGCATCTATAATTTCTTCATCACTTACGAACTTTTTAAATAATTTCATCTTTTTAAGACATCTATAGTTAAGTTGGAGTATTCAGTTGGTGAATATTGGTTACAGAATAGGGCTTAGTTCCAAAAGATTGGTTCAAAAGATGAATAGAGACCTTTTGATAATGAAGAAGAAAATGTGATGGGTCCCCTCTTTGATGGGCAAAGATACACAAATGATAAAACAAAAGGAAATATCCTAATAAAGAGCCATGAACATTCACATAGTCTGTTATATGCTGAATAAAGCATGCTTAAATCCTGTTAAATTCTGAACAATGAACAATAAAATTCAGATCCTTCAAACCAAATAGAAATACTGATCAAGAACAGTATTCTTTCTCCGTGAAAGGCCACAAAAAATAGCATTTAAACCATTTATAACCCAAATAGATGCTAGAAAGAGCGCACAAATATCTTTTGTAATAATCATTCAAACCACTCATACAACCTACTATTAAAAACAAGTCTCAACAGAAATTCTAGCACATAATTCAAAATCATATATACAACCAAATTCCAAATAATAGAATTTAAATTATATATTATACAATCAATAAGTTCCAATAATCATAAATCATAGTTATTTGCCTTCCTTTGGAACATGATATATTCCTCTGCAATTCACATGTTTTTAAAGGAATAGCATAATAAGAGGAACATTGTATGAGAAGTATGCAACACAGAACATTGTATGAGATGCAACATAGAACATTGTATGAGAAGTAGATGCAACACAGAACTATACATGAGAAGTGCATCTCACACCCACAGTGTTTGAGGTTGTTGGATGTGGTCCACCAATAGATTAACCCACAAGGGGTCCCTTCCTCTCGGATCACCCCTGGGTCCCTTACAACATGTGGAGATCAGATCTTACATCAGGTGGCCCATCAAAGCCCACAATCCTAAACAACCCACTCTCCTTTTTGGACAATCAGAACTAAGAAATACCCAATTTCATAGCCATTCAATCACTGTGATGCATGTTTTGATGAAGAAGGATTCAAAAGCTATGAGATGAACCTGAATCGCTGTTGCTCCTTCTTTTTCCTTCCTATTCTTTCCTCTCCCTCCTTTCAGTTTCCCTCGTTTTTAGTTCCTTCGTTTTCTCTCTTCGTTAAAAAGAAAGTGACACAAATTGGACTCTTATTAAGCCCTAAATCCTAATGCACGATCATAGGCATGTGCATATCTGATCACGTGAATTACTAGGGTTCATTAGGTGAGCATGTATTGTAACACTCCGACCCGAGTTGATCCGGTTTAGTGTGTAATTACGTGTGTTTTTATCGCTAAGTGTGTTTTGATTTTGTTTGTTTTGGTTTTGCCTCGTAGAAAGATCGTTTGGGTTGAGTTTGACTTGGTCTAAGTAGATCGAGCCCTTTTTCGTAATTTTGGCTTTTGATTGACTTTGTCAGTTTTGCGTCATTTTGACGTTAGCGCGTGTATTTCGTTGAGCTTGTCGTTTTTCGTAACTGTCTTGGATCCGAATGAGTTCGTTTGCTTTCGTTGGACCGGCATTTGACTCAAACTGATATTTGCATAAGCTATTTGGCCTTAAATGTAATTTCGACTCAAATTAGTATAAATATCCCCCAACCACTCCCATTTCTCTCGATCGTCTCTCAGCTCACTCTCTCTCACGCTCCAGTTCGTCTCTCTCTCGTCAGCTCTCTTTCTCTCCTTCTCCTTCTCTGTTCGATTGCTTGAGGGAGGAAGAAAGGAGCTCGTTTGTGCGTGTGTCCTCCAGTGGACTGAGCCAATCAGCGAAGTGATTCCATTTGTGAGGCAAGTATAAGCCCAAGATGTGTGAACACCGATTGATAGTGATTTGATTGTTTTGTTTTTATGCTTCATTGTGTTTCTCAGTGTTAGACAGCCCCATTGAGTTTGTTTTGCTGTTATATTGCTGTTTTCAGTCGTTTCCCTCAGTTTCTGTGTGACTGTAACAAGTTCAGGAAAATGATTCCGCGCACTCACGGCTAAGCCGTGAAATGTGCTACGGCTAAGCCGTAAAATGGCTTACGGCTAAGCCGAGACCCAACCGTAAACCAAACCGTAGAACAGTACAGACTGTTAGCTGAAAATAACTGGATGTGGGCAATTTGACATTCTTCTACGGCCCAGCCTGATCTAAGCCGTACATTGTCTTACGGCTAAGCCGTGGACCAGGATACGGCTGAGCCGTAGAGTAAAAGACGGTTGAGCCGTAAATCCGGACGGATATTTGGGGAACCTCAGCTCAGCCGCTGTGCATAGTACGGCTAAGCCGTAAGATGCCACGGCTAAGCCGTAAGGTTACCTACGGCTGCACCGTGAGACCCTGAGAATTGAATGAAAAGGATTAGGTTTAAGCAAAAGACCGTATATGACTTTCATGTTAGAATGTAGCTAACCTGGACATGCCCAATGGAATGTTTGTATGACATGAATGACCTCATGGGCTGTGAATCATTCATGCTTGTTATCCAGTTGTTTAGCACCTCCCCATGGGTGTTGGTTTAAGGGACTTCGGTGCACATTCCAGACACTGCAACACTAGACAATGGTGCATCGGACAACTTAAAACTACATCAACATGCACGGTTAGAGACACTGGATAATTAGTGTAGGATTGGCTTGTAATTGACCTTGATTCGTAAAGGTATCATGATGTGTACAGCATATTGATTACGGTTATGCCCTCTTATGTGTTCTGCGCTGGACCTCTCGATTCTGTGGGACATGCAGCAACCCCAGAGCGAAGCCCGGGCGGAACCATTCTATTGTTATATTGGTATCAGTGTTATCATTGTTCTATTGGAGTACTTGCATCAGTTACGAGTCAGTGATTGTGATTGATACTCATGGTCAGCACTTCCTGTAATTGCTTATGTACATTCCGTATCCGTATCAGTTTATGTACATTCAGTATCAGTATATGCGATGCACTTCCCATTGTTTGTTCAGCATGATATGTGAGCTCTGTAAGTGATAAGTGATTGATTGATTGATTGAGGTGCATCATCCGATTGATTGTGATTGGTCTTGGCACTACTGAGCCTCAGCCTTAGGATACCCGACGGGGTTAACTTTGGTTTAGTTTAAGTGTTTACCTCTGCAGAGTGTCTTGTCCTGAGACTCCGGACCCCGGGAACTAGAGACCCATGCGTGCCCTGGCCCGGTCGCTGGTGTTCTCATCCTGATTGCTCTCGTAAGGGAGAAAATGGCCAATGTAGTAGCCACTTGATTGTTACCTGTTCATGATTCTGATAGCATGCTTATTCATTTGCATAATTGTTTAGTGTACAGACATCATTTCTATGGATATTGCGTTATGACTATTGTTCAGTATGCTTCAGTCCTAGACGCAATTCGTGTTATCTTCTTGTTGGCTTATACTTTGCTAAGTCGTCGTACTTATGTGTTTGTCTTGTGTGTTGCAGGCTCAGATCCCTCTTCCGATCCTGCGTCGGTCGACCCGACTGCAGGAGAGGCTCGCGAGGCCCCCTCCGGCCTAGAGGAGTGGACTTGATCCATCCTCCAGAGTACGGTTTGCATCATTTTGTTTTCCCCATTCTTTGTGTTGGAGTCTATTGAGGGGATTTTCTGTAATTGTAAAGTGGGCATTGAGTGATACCTGTATTTTGATTTTGGGATTGTTGTAAGCCCGCTCTATTGTCATACGTTCATGTATTTGGTCTTATCATCAGTGTATATTGTTTTGTAATCTCCTATGTCTTTTGGTATATTTGTGGTATGCCTTGATACGTACAGCTTCCGCGTTCAGTCTTTTGCACGTGTGATTGATCCCTTGTGTGTGTATACTCGGACGGGGTCCAGGTGTGCACGCACGGGAGTACGTGTGTCATTGGTTAGACTTTCTCTGACCCCCAGTCCCTGGGCTCGGGTTGTGACATGTATCCCATTTATTTTAAGTTAAATCTAATTAGAATGGATGGTACGTACTATGTTTCATGAGATTGGCCAGATTTTACTTTTAAACAAGGACCTATTGATACATTAATGATGAAACTAATCAAACTCTACATATTTTTCTAAAACATGTGAGAGACCCACTATTAAAAAAAATTTGCACTTAAAAATCTATATCAAAGATAGCTAAACTCTAATATAGCTTACTTAATGAAAAATCTACAATAATAATCAATTCCATTTTGACTGAGACCTTAATAAATTTTAGTCAAATTGAAGTGGGGCTAATTGTTACGTTAATCATTTATATAACATGTAAATAAAAATATAAACAAAATTCAAGTATTTTTATAACTATATCAATTAGATAGTAAAACCAATCAATTGAAGTATCTATACATTTGAATTTACTTGTACCCTTTTAATAGTTTCCTATTTTGATTGGGGTAAGAGTTTTCACAAAACTAATAAAAAGATTGTAATTATTTTTTAGTAGTTTAGGTTTTAGAAATAGAAAGAGAGCGGTAGTAAGCAAAATGGACCCTAAAATAAGGTAAAGAAATTTGAAGGAGGAAAGAGCAAATATATTTAAGGACAAAATGATTGAAAGGGAGAATGGAATCTTAACGGAGAAACTATAGTAATGTAGAAACAAATGACAAATTGCATTAGGAATGTTGCAAAGGAGGTACTTGGAGAATCAAAAGGAAAGAGACATATTAATAAAGAAACATGGTGGTAGAGTGTGGAGGTTTAGGAAGTTATTCAACCAAAAAAACATTGCTGCAAAGTTTGGCAGGGGACTAAGAGTATGAAAAATTTTGAATTATATAAGCAGGCAAAGAAAGAAGCTAAGAAAGTAGTAAGTAGTACAAAGTTCAAAGCATATGATAACCTCTATAATAAGTTGAGAACAAGAGAAGAAGAAAATGATATTTTTAAGCTTGCAAAAATAAGAGAAAAGAAAAGTAGAGACTTAGATCATTTCAAATGTATCAAGGACAATGAGGAAAATATTCTGGTGAAAGACAACGACATTAAAGAAAGGTAGGAAGAATATTTTAACAAACTTCTAAATGAAGAACATTTTGGGGGATACAAGAGTTAAGGAGGATACTTCATCACTAGAGTATACTTTTTACTGTAGAATTAGAGAGGTGGAAGTGAAGAAAGCATTAAAGTGAATGAAGATAGAAAAGGCAACAAGCCCAGATCGTATTCCGATAGAAATATGGAACTGCTTAGGAGAGATTGGGGTGAGTTGGTTATGTGACTATTCAATAAAATACCTGTGACAAAGAAAATGCCGGATAAATGAAGAAAAAGCATTGTAATACCTATATATAAGAATAAGGGAGATATATAAAATTGTACCAACTATCGAGGAATTAAACTTACGAGTCATACTATGAAGTTATGGGAGAGAATAATGGAGCAAATACTGGGACGGAAAACCAAGATTTCTGAAAATCAATTTGGTTTTATGCCAGGGAGATCAACTATGGAAGCTATTTTTTCGTTTAAGCAATTAATGAAAAAATATCGAGCAAAGAGGAAAAATCTACACATGATTTTTATTGATTTAGAAAAAGCCTATAATAGGGTACCGAGGAATTTAATTTAATGGGTTTTGAAGAAAAGGAATGTCCCCAGATGTTACATTCAAAAATTTTAAGATATGTATGAAAGAGCAGTAACAAATGTGAGAACAACATGTGGAGAAACAAATGGATTTCCGGTGACTATAGGTTTACATTAGAGATCAACCTTAAGCCCTTATCTGTTTGCATTAATTATGGATGAGTTAACTGTATATATTTAAGAAGAAGTACCATAGTATATGCTATTTGTAGATGATATAGTATTTGTGGATGAATCAAGAGATGGTGTAAATGCAAAACTTGAGAGATGACCGGGGGGGGCGCATTAAAATCTAAATGCTTTAAAATAAGTCATACAAAGACAAAATATATGAATTACAACTTTACAGGACATATACAAAGTGTTGAAACAACTGTCAAAATTGAAACCCATGAGATACCACGTAGAGATTCTTTTCGTTACTTAGGCTCAATGATTAGTAAGGATGGAAAAATTGACGAAGATGTAGAACATAAGATAAAAGCTGGATGGCTGAAGTGAAGACTAGCTTTTGAAGTACTTTGTGACAGACAAATGCCAACAAAATTGAAGGGCGAATTTTACAGAACAATGGTTAAACCAATTATAACATATAGAGCAGAATATTGGCCAGTTAAGAAGACGCATATTTATGAGATAGATTAGCAGCAATGAAAATGTTTAGGTGGATGTATGGTAAAATTAGAAAAGATTAAATTAGAAATAAACACTTTCGAAAGTATTTAGGGGTGGCACTAATATGGGATAAAATTAAAGAAACCCGTTTAAGATGGTTTGGGCATAGTGAGCGTAGACCGGTAATAATACGGTGAGAAAAAGTTGTGCTATACAGATGGATGGCCCATCAAGATGTAGGGGTAGGCCGAAGAAAACATTGATGTAGGTCATTGATTCAGATTTGAGGAAGTTTAACTTATCGAAGGATTTAGCTTAAAATAGAATGGGATGAAGAAACATAATTCATATAGCCGACCCCAACATGGTTGGGATAAGGCTTTGATGATGATGATGATGATGATGGGTTTTAGATATAAGTTATGTATATTGGTGAATTTATGAATTATAAGAATGACCCAAAAATCAAATTGTATGACTGATTTCATGATTTTCGTCCATACGCATAGAGCTTCGTACGTGTTTTAATCACATGCATAGTTCCCTGTCACCGGCCCTCAAGTTCACTCATCGTTTTTTTATGTCTAAGTTCAAATTTCAACGTGATTTTAAGACTCGATGAGTATGCTAAAAGGCTTTGTTGGTATATCTAGTATTGTGTGATTAATCGTTTAGTGGGTCCCACTCCATTCAAGTAGAATTTGATGATATTTGATAAAAAAAATTGCAACTAAAAGCTGACAGCTTAGTCATCAGTATAAGTGTTCATGGGTGGGCCTGGGCAAGGCTAAGGAATATCTACGCCCAGCCTAACTTCAAAACTATGAGTCTAGGCCCTGCCTAGGCCTGAATCTAGCCACAAAGAGCTGGCCCAAGCCCAACCCGTCTAGAACTTTGAAAGCCCGAGCCCAAACCTATTTTAATATATAACTAATAACGAGAGCAAAATTTCATAATTGCAAGTGTGTATCAATTGGCTTAGTGGTATATATACTTATAAATGAACTTAGGTTCAAATCTGCAAGTCTAAACTTCTTTGTTGAATTGCTTCTAATTTGGTCAAGCCTAACATTGGGCTCTCTATAGCTAAGTCAAATCTGGCTTAGTTATAAATCTTGCCAAAATAAAACACTCGAGACCAACCTGAGAACTTAAACCAATAGCCTAAGCCCAACTCAATTTGGGTTAGGCCCGATTTAGGCTAGGGCTAGCCTGATTCATGGACACCCCTACCAATCAGTGATAAAAAAAAAAGTTGAAATTTGCAATTAAATCTCTTTCTTTCCAAATGAGTTGCTACTAAATATAACTACTATAATGCCTTTAGAATCATTACTTTTTTCACTCAAAATGAATTTTAGTGGCAAAAATGAAATTGTGACTAAACCTATCACCACTAAAAGCCAAACTTTTTGTGATAGGTCTTTAGCAATAATACAAAAGTCCCACAAA
Organism: Sextonia rubra; assembly: GCA_037013555.1. Lineage (NCBI taxonomy): Eukaryota > Viridiplantae > Streptophyta > Magnoliopsida > Laurales > Lauraceae > Sextonia > Sextonia rubra. The sequence continues at coordinate 135,054,782 of JASUAD010000001.1, forward strand.
ATGTGGCACATAAAGTGGCAAAAAAATTACAGTGGCTAAATGTAAGATACTAAAGGCAATTAGCCATGAAAATTAAATATTGCCACAAAAGCCTTGGACAATTACTGAACATTGCTACTAAATCTCTTTACCTCAAAAAGTAACATTTACCTGCTACATATAAGTTGCCACCAAATGTGACCACTATGATATCTTTAGTGTTAACATTAAATTTTACCACTAAATGTGAAGTTTTAGTGACGACAATTAAGTTGTAGTTAAAACTGTTGCCATTAAAAATCAACTTTCATGAGGTATATCTTTAGTGGGAATATAAAGTCACCACAAAATGCACACATATAGTGAAAAAAAATAAACCGTGGCTAAATGTAAGACATATAAGTTATTAGTGATGACACTAAAAGTTTGCCGCTAAAACAACAAAGCATTAGTGGCCGAAAAATAACAATCACCCCTAAATCTCTCCCTCCAAATTCCCTTGGCGCCAAAATTTCTCGCCATGAAATTAGTGGCGAATCTTGACTGCAACATATGAATTGTCACTAAATATGGCCACTATATTACATTTAGCAGCAACATCATTTTTGTCACTAAATATGTATGCGGCTAAAATAGTTGCCACTAAAAGGCAACTTTCTTATTTGTACAGAAAGAGGATTTTGAATTATAGATTTTGTAGTAACAAAAGCAGGGGGTGAGGAAGCCTACATTCATATCTTTCTCATTAGCAACCAATTGTAAATATCCAAAAATTACCATAAAAAACTTAAGAAAAGAAAAGGTCTCATTTACATAATATCCTCCTCATGTCTTTCATCCCTCTCCACCTTCCCCTCACCTTTTGAATAATCTTTTGTGGATCTCGGTTCATTGTGAACTCCTATGCATTCATTTCTTAGAAACAAATCCTATAATAATTTGAAATGCTCTCTATCAAGAAGATTGAATTTATTTCTTTTCGTTTTTTCACCAGTAAAATGATTTAGGCTGAACAACAAAACATGCGCTGCATAGCTCTATCATGGAATCCTCTCGTAGAATAAATGCACTTAGAGTGCACCATCAAAATTAAATGGTTTTTAAATCGAACTGCCCAATTAACGATTGATGGTGAGATCAACATAAAATTGAGAATAGTGCCAATTCAAGACCAGAATCTGAATGACAATGTCTTGCAATTCTTAAAGGTGGACCTCCTCTACAAAATTAAAGGATGATAAAAAAAATAAAAAAGGAAAACAAAAGTGGATTAAAGAAAAATAAAAGTGGGTTTACAATTTGACAGGTTTAAATTAAATATAAACCCACAGTTTTTATCTTAATTATAATCACATGAAGCAGCTGTACTGTGCAGACCATCGCTGAAACCTGATTTATCCAGTGTGGGCCTCTTATTTGTGTGACCAAAACCACACATGTCACCTGGGCCCTCTGTATATTTAAAGAAAAGACTTTAGAAACTTCACATAAGATGATCAATCCAACGGCTCAATTCACATCGCTCCACTGAATTAAAAAAAAAACCAGAGAATAAAAAAAGAACGGTTCTGATCGCACGAAATTAGAAGTGGTCCTCCCTCTCTTCCTCGGGATCTTCCCACAGACCAATGGCTCGAACGAGGCAAGCTGACGAGGCGACGACGACGCCAGCGAAGATTAACGGCACGATGTAGTCGATCTTGGAGCGGCCAAAGCGGTGAGCTGGCAGGCAGAAGACGTCGTTAGGCCTGTCTAACGGAATTCTAACGGAGTCGTGGGTGCAGACAAGGTCGGAGAGGCCAGAGGAGGGAGATATGGCCCACACGAACGCCATCTCGGGAGAGAACGACGCCAAGGCCACTGCCACCGTCAAGACGGCCGTCCATGACGCGGCGTACAGTAGCACCGGGCGGCGCAAGATCAACATCACGTGCGCCCGCAGGAAGGAGAGGGTCATGATGGTCTTTATCTTTTCTCCTCCTTCTTCTTTTGGCAAATGTGTGCAGTGGGGTGCGTATTTTGAAGTGGTAAAGATAAAACCTAATCTCAAAAAAATTTCAACTGCTTTTGTTTTGTGTTGGGTTTGATTTGAATCTCTCTCTCTCTCTCTCTCTCTCTCTCTCTCTCTCTAGGACTGATTAGTGTAAGTGGGTTAGAGAATGACGCAACGATTATGGACTCTCAAAACTACTCTGGGTTTACGTGAGCCGCGGCTGCACACTCAATTGTGACTCGCGTTCCGAACAAAACAAAAGAAAAAAAAACCATTGTGGCCATTGTCTTGAATGAAATTTAACGTAATTAAGTTGCTAGTGCTTTTAAACAGGGCATTTCTTCCGACGTTGAAAATTTTGGATGAGATCTCTATTATGTTGGGTTTATGTCTTGTATTTTGGATTCATCAAATTAGTCCATAGGGTTAGTCTTGGACCGAGCTTTGGGTAAAGGGTATTTTGCTTTTTGTACCTAGCGTTCTTAGGGGCTAAGAAAGAGAGAGTTATATATATATATATGATGTAACCTGTAATTATAAACCTAAGCAAAAGAGTGCGGTAAAAAAGTAGACTTCTTTTTTGGCCGTGAACATAACCATCTCGTCGAGCCACGTAAATCTTTCGTGTGTACTCTTTTGTACTTTTCTTTTTTTGTGTGGTTTTAATTGTTGATCGCAACTTACGCGCTTCCACACGTACACAACAAGTGGTATCAGAACTTGGGTTGTTGTGTGTCATTGACAATTAGATTGAATCTTCCCTAAAGGTTCGGATCTCTATTCCATCACGGAGACAAAGAAGGGATCGATTGATCTCTATTGGCCATGATTGGAGAAGAAGAGAGAGGAGGGGGAAATGCTCAGGATCAGATAGGGTTCTGATCAGGTTCCTCATGGGATTTGGGTTGAAAGCGCTCTAGTTGAAGAGAATCGCTTTCGCTAGAGTTTTTTTCCTGGATCTGCAAACAGAAAGTAAGGGATTCTGGTTCCTTTTGTTGCAAAATAGAGAGGTTTGATTTGAAAAAAAAAAAAAATCCTCACCAGAACCAGCCACAGCTGCCGCTGCTATTACTTGCTGTCGCCGGAGAGCACCTCGCATGCCACCGTCAACCACCATCGGACCTTGTTGGTCACTCCTGCCTCACCGCTACAAAAGAAAAGCAAGAGGGCTTGCAATTTCTATCGCAAAACCCAGTTTCAAAAAAGGCAGGAGAAGGTACAGTTGTTGGGCCAGGTTGGGTTTGGTTCGAGGTCAGGTCGGGTTAACCTAACCTGTCATTAGCAGCCTAGCCAGCAACAGGTGCGTTCCAGGTTGGGTTGGGTTGGATTAACCTGATCTATACGCAAAGCCCACTCAGTTCAGCAGTAGAGTAAATGCTGATGTCAACACATGTTAGCAGGATTGTACAGTTAAAGCAGTTTGACCGTGAATCGACGGTGGAAACTTCTTTTTGTGATATCTTGATCATCCTGTGTCTGATCGGAGATCCGTTTAAGCCCACAAGCTCGTTTTGAACATATTTACGCAGTGGAAAAGAGAGATTGGCTATTTGATGGTCAACGAGGAGGTTTGACTGATTGGAGTGTAGAAACTTGTTTTTACGATATCGGAGCCATACGGACTCGGATTTTAAATCCGTTTCTTCTAGTGTGCCCGTAGTGATGAGATCTACAATGTGGTGTAGAAATTTTACAGGAATGGAAGCAAAATTCAAAGTTGAAAAATTCAATAGAAGGAATGATTTCAACTTATAGTGCATAAAGGTGAATGCTTTGTTAGTTCAAAAGGGGCTGCAATAAGCATTGAATAGAAAGAATGCCCTTCCCGCGACGATGTCAGAAGACGAAAAGGAAGAAATGCTGGAGAAGGCATATGGAGCGATTTTGTTATGCTTAAGCAATGGAGTGCTGCGAAATGTTACTCAAGAGAAAACCGCTGCTGGGTTATGGCTGAGATTAGAGAATCTATACATGACCAAGTCTCTAACAAACCGTTTGTATCTAAAAAAAAGTTTGTACACTCTCTAGATGCAGGAAGGTATATTCTTTGATAGTCATCTTGATGCATTTGATAAAACTGTCTTGGATCTGGAAAATATTGAAGTTTCAATTTGTGATGATGACCAACCTATTATGTTGTTATGTTCTTTCCCACCCTTATATGAGCATTTTGTTGATAATATGATGTATGGTAAAGATACTCTTTCAAAAGAAGATGTAGAGGCAGCCTTGAACTCTAAGAAGATGAAGAAAAAGGTTATGCCTGAAAATAATGATAACTCAGGTGAGAGTCTGGTTGCAAGAGGAAGAACGAAAGACTCTAGTAACAGGGGCAAACATAGATCCAACTCTAAATTCAATAGGAAGAACATTGAATGTTATTATTACCATAAGAAATGGTACATTCGAAAGTACTGTCTTGAAGGCAAAGGAGAGGGAAAGAAATAGAAGATTCATCCTCTAATAATTCAATCAGTGTTGTGGAAAAAAGGTCATGTTTTGATGTCGATAATTCATTTTCTGTAATTACAAAAGGTATTCATTATCAAGATGAATGGATTCTTGATTCTGGATGTTCCTACCAAATGTATCCTAATAGGGACCAGTTTGACACTTATCGCAAAATCAACGGTTGTAGTGTCTTAATGGACAACGATGTTGCATGTAAGGCAGTTAGGATTAGAACAGTCAGAAGAAAGATGTATGATGGAATCGTCATTACATTGACAAAGGTTCGGCATGTCCCTAATCTGAAAAAGAATTTTACTTCTTTGGGTGCCTTGGACTCTGACGGTTGTAAATTCTCAAGTGAAGGTGAAGTCATGAAGGTTGTGAAGGGTGCTCTAGTTCTTATGAGAGGCAATAAAGTTGAAAACTTGTATGTTTTGTATGGAAATACTATTTCAGGTGGAGCTGCAGTGTCTTCATCAAAGGACCATAAATCTGTTTCAACACATTCATGGCACTTGTGTATGGGTTACATTAGTGAGAAGGGCTTAACAATGCTGAGCAAGTAGAATTTGCTATGTAGCACAAAGATAGGCAAGTTGGATTTTTATGAGAAATGCATATTCGAAAAACACCGCAGAGTCAATTCCAAAATAGGTATTCATCACACAAAAGGTATCCTTGATTACGTTCATTCAAATGTGTGAGGTCCTTCTAAAGTTTATTCTAAGGGTGGGTCTCGATTTATGCTGACTTTCATTGATAATTATTCAAGAAAAGTTTGGGTTTATACACTGAAGACGAAGTATCATACCTTTCAAACGTTTAAACAATAGAAGGCAATAGTTGAGAAACAGACCGGCAGAAAGGTGAGGAAGTTGAGGACAAATAATGGCAAGGAATACATATCTAACAAGTTTGAGAACTATTGCAAGGATAGAGACATAGTTCGGCATTACACCACCACATGAACTCCACAGTAAAATGGAGTTGCAGAGAGGATAAACACAATAATCTTGGATGGAGCTCGTTGTACGTTGTTTGCTGCAGGATTGTCCAAAGACTTTTGGGCTGATGTAGTACATGCTGCAGGCTACTTGGTTAACAAGCCTTCACACTCAGGGATTGGTTACAAAACACCAAAAGAAATATGGTCAGGTAATCCAGCTCATTATTCTAACTTGAAGGTTTTCAGTTGTCTAACATATACTCATGTGAAAATAAATAAGTTAGAACCAAAGATTGTGAAGTGTATCTTGGTTGGATATACTTATTGGGTGAAGGGATACAAGTTATGGTGTACCGATCGGGATTCACCCAAATTTATCATCAGCAAGAATGTTACATTTCATGAGGATGCTTTGTTCGATACGAGAAAGTAGGTGGAGAATACAGAAGTAGGTAACAGTAGTGGCACCGTTCAGGTTAAATCAGACATCCCAATTTGGAAGGAGAGTGCATCTGACTCCTCCCGGGATATTAAAGATAGTCAGACTGAGCAGCACACAGGTAGACCATTGAGAGTGAAGAAACCACCAGTCATATACGGTTTCAAAGATATGCTAGTAACATATGATATGATTACATATGCATTGACGGTTAAGCCATCCACGTATCCAGAGTCAGTGGAAAGGCAGAAAAGTGGTCAAGAGGCGGCAATTATAGATAAAGAGATGGAGTCTCTTGTTGATGGCAATCAGACCATTGGATGTAAGTGGGTTTACGAGAATAAGAAATGAACTTCCCATGCAAGTGAAGTAAAATTTTAGATTCCTAATCATGCATACAATTCAAAGAAATCATTGTATGGTCGAAACAAGCTTTTAGACAATGGTACAAGCGATTTGGGGCATTCATGATGACACTGGTTAAGGACAAGTTCAAGTCTTACTTGGACTTTATCTGTGTCACTCATCATTGAAGAGTGAAGACTATGCCCAGTAACAGTAGGCACATAGACATCCGTTCAGCAAGGTATATAGAGCTAAGACATTGCCTGTTATTCTTCTAGTGGCTCGACTTCTATGGAATCCAAGCCAAGGTAGAGATTGTTAGGTTTATGTCTTATATTCCAGGTTCATCGGATTGGTCCATAAGGTTTAGTCTTGGACTGGGCTTTGGGTCAGGGGCATATTAGTCTTTGTACCTGGCTTTCTTAGGGGCTAAGAAAGAGATAGTTCTATATATAATGTAACCTGTAACCCTACACTTAAGCAAAAGAGTATAATAAAAAAGTAAAGTTTTCTTTTGGCCGTAGGCGTAGGCATCTCGCCGAACCATGTAATTCTCTTGTGTGTGCTCTTGTGTGCTTATCTCTTATTGTATGTGGCTTTAATTGTTGATCGTAGGTTACGCACTTCCGTACGTACACAACATAGTACTACCTCAGAAGGTCGAGAGGAAAGTGTCAAATACATATAGGAAAAAAAATAGGTAAAATAGAATTAAAAAAATAATTACATTTAGGAGCATGTTTGAGATGGCTTGGATTTCAATGGAATGGCAAAAATTATTTCACAAAATTAATCCAACATAGTTGAGATAATGCTTTAATGGTGGTGATTTAGTCCATGGTGTTTTTTGAAAATAAGGGCAACCATCCAACGAAGTTAAGAACTCATTTGATTAATGAAGAAAACTTTTGAAGGTGACTAATGACAAATCCAAGATTTTTATTGGGGTGGTGCAGAACAAGTTAAATAATAAAACCAAAATTTTTTAAGGTCTTATATAAAGAATTTCTCGAATCGTACAAGTGCAATGGCACTCACATGCTAACACTTCGGTCCACCGCTAAGAGTAACTACTTATTTTTGGCCTTTACCCTTCTTTTGGCCTCATAACATGGCAGGGCAGGACGAGCACACTTAAAAAAACTATTATAAATTGTATATTTAAGATTTTATATTGCTTGTGATAATCACAGACATGTTTTGGTAGTAGTAATTAATAACATGCTCCACCCTCTTGTTTTACCGGGACCGCTGGGTCCAAATAAGAGTTGACACAGGCCGAGTACAGGCCATTCACACTTGTACCCAATGGCTACATCTACAGGACCGACCAATGTTTTTAAATTGGACTGGACCACCTGGTCCAACCTAATTTGAATGAGATCGGCTACAAGTTGCACTTCGTTAATCCAAAATGTTTACTCAAAACACCCTGACCATTGGATCCACATAAGGCTGGACAGAACCCAAGTTGAGCCCGTTCACAATGTAGCACGTGGCTAAATCAATAGGACCAACCAATGTCTTAAAATTGAACTGAACCACCTTATCTGAATCAGTTTGAATAAGAACTGCTGCATGTTGCACTTCGTTCAACCCAAATTGTCTATTTTTATTTGAACCACATAAATTGTGTGTGGTTCAACCATTCAAACCGGCTAGTCTTCACAGGCCCATAAGTAAAACTGAAAAACAACTCTTTGTCAAACTTGAAACTATTAGTAGCTTTATTTAGAAACCCTTTAAGGGCTTTTTTTTTGGCACTAAAATACATAATTGAATACACAATAATTCATGTTGAAGTGAACTCTACCATAGGATTATTAAAGAGGTGAAGGAAGAGTGAGGGATAAGAAGAGAGCATGACCTTCACTTTCTTGTTTATTGAGTCTCACTGTCTTAGGACAATGACTGGATATTCATTTCTAACTATTTATAGTTGAATAAAATTTATGTATTCAACTCCAACTTATTCTAATGCAAACAGACTGACCTTATAAGTGTAAATTAGTAAGCATATCTTTTAAATTCACAATGTTAGTATATTTTTTTCACTAATAGATATATTTAGATTTTTTATTTTCAAATTCTTTTTACTATAAGGGAATTTATATAAAAAAATAATAAAATTAGATATGACGATTGTGGACCTAAATTTTGAATATTTACAGTAAAAGATCTCTCGTCCAATTTTATATTTGACTTTTTTTCCTCTTTTCATCAACATCAATGAATAATGCAAGCCATGAATGTCGACCTTTTTTTTCTACTTTATTCATCCTCATCATCTTCACCATAATATCTTCTTTAATTCAATTTTCTTCAAAAAAGACTCAATTGATATTCTAATAAATTAAGGGAAAATCTTAAAATGGGGCCTAAGTTTTTTGCGATTTCAAATCAGGACAAAATAAAAATCACATCTTAAATTGGACCTTAAGTTTTTCATTTTTTTCTCAAAATAGGACAACCGGCCATATATGAGGCCAGTCGGCAGCTTTAAATACATTTTTCCTTAAATTTCCAAACATGCCCTTATTCTGTGGACACCCGGCTTCTGGACCCCGAGTCGCTCAAGGTCGATGTTATCCTTCACTGGGTGCGGAGAGCGATACTGATAAATAATCCGACTTACTGCACTGGCTGTTGGGAAAAGAGAAAGAAACCAGAAGAACAAACACTCCACACAAAAGACACAGATTTACGTGGTTCACCCGATGTGGGCTACGTCCACGGAGATTCAAACCTGCTTCACTATTGTTAGAGATCACCCACAAGAAGAACAGCCCTCTCCTCGTGATTACAAGAGCACACAACTCTCCTTTGGTTCTTCTCTGCAGAAAACCAACTCTCTCTTCTCACCACACCCTCAGAATAACAGAAGCCCTAATAAATAGTAACCCTAAGCCATAACAACCGTCGGATTTGCCCTTATAACGAAGGGTCCAGATTAAACCGACTTATTACACAGTTACCCTAGATCAGGCTTCACTGACTCATCAATCTCCCACTTGAAGACTGATCACACTGAATGGCAGTAACAATAACAAAACACAGGTTCAAATCTCATCACCTTGTCTTCAAACAAGAAGTCCAACTAAGGCTGAGCACAGCCTCAGTTTCTCGACGTGCACAACCTTTGTAAGCATGTCTGCTGGATTCTGACTTGTGGAAATCTTATCCAATTTCAACACCTTTTCTTCTAGAAGCCACCGTATGAAGTGATATCTTATCCGAATGTGTTTGGTTCTTGGATGAAAGGCCGAATTCTTCGCAAGATGAATGGCACTCTGACTATCACTGTATAGCTTGCTGTCCTCTTGCTTCTTACTCAACTCTTCCATTAGCTCCTGTAACCAAATCATTTCCTTGCTAGCTTCTGTAGCGGCGACGTACTCTGCTTCTGTAGTAGAAAGTGCAACAACATCCTGTAATTGTGATTTCCAACTGATTGCTGCACTACCCAAGGTGAAGACATATCCAGTAGTACTCCTACTTCTATCAAGATCTCCTGCCAAGTCTGAATCAACATAACCCTCCAGTTTGAGTTTTGGTCCTCCAAAACACAATGCTGCGTTAGTAGTTCCTCTCTGATATCTGAGAATCCACTTAACTGCTTCCCAATGTGTTTTTCCAGGGTTACCCATGAATCTGCTTACAACTCCCACTGCATGAGCAATATCAGGTCTTGTGCTAACCATAGCATACATCAAACTACCAACAGCTGAAGCATATGGTATCTTTGACATGTCATCCTTCTCCTGTTCTGTCTTAGGAGACAACTCTTTTGAGAGTTTGAAATGGCTTGTTGTGGAGTGCTAACTGACTTAGCACCTTGCATGTTGAATCTGTGTAGAACCTTTTCAACATATTCTGCCTGAGACAACTTCAATGTACGATTTGTTCTGTCTCTAGTGATTCTCATGCCGAGAATTTGATTCGCAGCCCCCAAATCCTTCATTTCAAACTCCGTTGACAACTGTTTCTTCAGATTATTTATTTCTTGCATGTTTGATCCTGCAACAAGCATGTCATCTACATACAAAAGGAGAATGATATAACAGTTGTCGAAGTTTTTATAATAACAACAATGGTCTGCATGACATCGTTTATAACCTGTGTTGCACATAAACCTGTCAAATTTGATATACCATTGTCTTGGGGCCTGCTTCAAGCCATACAAACTCTTTTTGAGTTTACACACCATGTCCTCCTTTCCTGAGACAGCATATCCTTGTGGCTGATACATATAGATATCCTCTTCCAAGTCACCATGGAGAAATGCAGTTTTGACATCTAATTGTTCAAGCTGTAAATCTTCTACTGCCACAATGCTCAAAACACTTCTGATTGTGTTTAACTTAACCACAGGAGAAAACAATTCAGAATAATCAATACCTTTCTTCTGCTGGAAGCCCTTTGCAACTAATCTGGCCTTATATCTCTTACTGCCGTCATGTTCATCCTTCAACCTGTACACCCACTTGTTATGCAATGCTTTCTTTCCCTCAGGCAACTGAACTAAGTCCCATGTTTGATTTGACAGTAATGATTGCATCTCATTTTCCATGGCTTGCTCCCACTTAGCCCGAGTATCAACCTGCATTGCCTCTTCATAACATTCTGGTTCACCACCATCAGTTAACAACAAGTAATACATTGAAGGTGAATAACGCTGTGTAGGCTTATGAACCCTGGATGACCTTCTTACCGGTGTAGGTGTGTGAGGTTCCACCTGTGGGTTTACATTTTCATGTGATTCAGGTGCATCATTTTCAAGAACATCCTCAGTGTCTAAGTACTCTGTATTATCCTTTTGCACATTATCTCGATCCTTATGCAAGACTTTCTCATTGAATACAACATTTCTGCTTCTGATGATCTTTCTATTTTCTTCATCCCAGAAGCGATAACCGAATTCATCAGAACCATATCCAATGAAAGTGCATTTTCTGGATTTAGGATCTAGTTTGTCCCTTTTCTCAGCATCAACATGAATATAAGAGATACAGCCAAATACTTTTAAGTGTGAAAGATTTACCTCTTTTCCACTCCAAGCTTCCTCTGGTAATCCACCATCCAAAGGTACTGAGGGCCCACGATTGATCAAGTATACAGCAGTGCTCACTGCTTCTGCCCAAAACTGCTTTGGCAATCCAGCGTGCAGCCTCATGCTTCTGGCACGCTCTGCAATGGTCCTGTTCATACGCTCTGCCACACCATTTTGCTGTGGTGTATTAGGAATGGTCTTTTCTCGCTTTATTCCATTTGTGGAGCAATACTCCTCAAACTCCTTGCTGCAGTACTCACCCCCATTATCAGACCTCAGGCATTTCAATTTCAGACCTGTTTCATTTTCAACCAAAGCTCTCCACTTCTTGAAAATACCAAACACATCAGACTTGTGTTTCATAGGATAAACCCATAATTTTCTAGTAGCATCATCAATGAATGTAACAAAGTAAGAAGATCCACCAAGAGAAGATACCTGTGTAGGTCCCCACACATCCGTGTGAACCAGCTCCAATCTTTCTGATTTTGGTTTCCTCCCTACTTTGGAGAAAGTGACTTTCTTCTGCTTACCGAAAACACAGTCTTCACAGAACTCTAAGTCCAAAGACTCGAGATCTTATAGCTTACCTTTCGAGTGAAGGATTTTCATCCCTTTCTCACTCATGTGTCCGAGTCTACAATGCCATGTGTTTGTGTCTGTGCCTTTATCTGCAACATCAATGGAATTAGTACTGCTATGAGACAAGTAAAGAGTACCTTCCTTTTTACCGCGAGCAATAACCATACTCCCTTTTGTCACCTTCCAAGAGTCACCTCCGAAGGTTGTGACATAACCAGAGCTTGCAAGCTGACCAACAGATATGAGGTTTCTTCTAAGGCTTGGTACATGCCTGACATCATTCAATTGCCATGTGCCTCCGTTTGGCAATTTGATCTGAACATCTCCTTTGCCAATTATATCACAAGGTTCATCATCACCGAGATAAACTTTTCCAAAGTCACCTTTTACATAATTTTGGAGATATTCTTTGTGTGCAGTGGCATGAAAGGACGCACCAGAATCTATGACCCAAGATTCAGATTTATAATCAAAGGAAAGAATTAAAGCATCGTGAACAATATCACCTGCAACATTTGCGGAAGCATCACCATCATTGTCATTGTTACCGTTCCTTTGCTTATTTTTCTTTGGGGCTCTGCAATCCTTTTTTAAGTGTCCCTTTTTGCCACAATTCCAGCATGTAATCTTGCCTTTTGACGATCTTGACTTGCTTCTCGATTTCGATCTTCCACGACTCTGACCTCTTTCTGTATGCCTTCCTCTGTTTTCTACATTCAATGCACTTCCTGATGATTCACCTGAGGATTTCCTGCGAAGTTCTTCATCGATGACAGCACTCACAACATCATCAAATTTCAGTTTACTTGATCCCAAGGAATTACTCAGTGAAGTAACCATACCACTCCAACTGTCTGGTAAAGATGATAACAATAGCAATGCCCATATCTCATCATCGAAATGTACTTGTACCGATGACAATTGGCTCATGACTGTGTTGAACTCATTTACATGTTCAGTGACAATCCCACCTTCAGTCATCTTCATGTTAAACAACCTTTTCATCAAATGTAGTTTATTTGAAGCAGATGGTTTTTCGTACATTCGTGAAAGGGCAGCCATAACATCTTCAGTGGTTTGCTCTTTAGAAATATTGAATGCAACAGATTTACTCAAAGAGAGTCTGATCGTACCTAAAGCTTTTCTGTCAAGCACCTCCCACTCTGGATCGGGCATATTTGCAGGCTTCTTGGCTTTTCCTCCAAGTGGCAGGTAGAAATTTTTCTGATAAAGAAGATCCTCTATCTGCATCTTCCAATATGCGAAATTCTGACCATTGAATTTCTCAATTGTTTACTTTGTATCGTCCGTCATTGCTCCCACTCAAATCAAGCTCTATTTACTTGATAATTTTTCTGTTAGTCAAACAGTCAATCTGTTCCGTCTATCTCGTAGATCTCGTCGCAACGAGTACACAGAAAAAAACAGAGCTCAATTTGGAGTCCGGATGACCTCGAAACTTGCAAAACAATTCTGGCCGTCGAATTTGGTCAAACCTGGACGTTGACCGTTGCTGACGTCACTGCTGACGTCGCTGCGCTGTCGGCTGGGCTTCTGGAGCGGACCCGGGTCGGGTTCGTCTAACCCGGAACTGAACTACCCGTTTGCGCTGGGCTGGGCCAACTGCAGACAGGTCGGGTCAAACCTAACCTGACTCGGCCTGTACTTGCTGACTGGGCTGGACTGAAATCGGGTCGGGTCAGACCTGACCTGACCCGAACCCGCTGTTGCTGCTCTGGGCTGGACTGGATGTAAACTGGGCGGGTCGAACCCGACCTGACCTGACCCGTAGCCTGTTTCTGTCAATGGGCTTCTGCACGAACGGGTTCAGGTCGTACCTGACCTGACCCGGATCTGGACCCGACCCCTTCTTCTCCTTCTTCCTTCCTCTGTTTCTGCAACTTGCAAAGATCGCCTCGCGAACCCTTCGTTCTCGGCGACGGTCAGGCTGGGGTGGCAGCGGTTGAAGGCGTCTTCTCCGGCGACAAGGACGGCAAGGATCCCGGCGATGATCTCGGTGGTGACCGAGATGCATGCGATTTTCAGATCCACGGCGCTCGGCCTTTTCTCCGTCTGATCCGGGCGGGGCAGCAGGCGATGGCGGCAGGCAGGGAGGAGAGGAGAACACCGAGTTGGTTTTTTTTTTTTTTTTTTTTCTTCTCCGGTCGTCTCCTCCGGTGACGGCGTGCGACAGTCGACGATCGAGCCCGGATCCAAGTTGCTGTAAACAGAAACTCCACGATCCCACGATCTTAACCCCAAGCTCTGATACCAGTTGTTGGGAAAAGAGAAAGAAACCAGAAGAACAAACACTCCACACAAAAGACACAGATTTACGTGGTTCACCCGATGTGGGCTACGTCCACGGAGATTCAAACCTGTTTCACTATTGTTAGAGATCACCCACGAGAAGAACAGCCCTCTCCTCGTGATTACAAAAGCACACAACTCTCCTTTGGTTCTTCTCTGCAGAAAACCAACTCTCTCTTCTCACCACACCCTCAGAATAACAGAAGCCCTAATAAATAGTACCCCTAAGCCATAACAACCGTCGAATCTGCCCTTATAACGAAGGATCCAGATTAAACCGACTTATTACACAGTTACCCTAGATCAGGCTTCACTGACTCATCACTGGCCCCTCATTGTTCTCTGGTTTGCCTCCTCTCCTCAGATATACGATCGACAAAGTGGAGGGTTCTGCAATCTACAGGGTCTGCTTTGGGGAAGACTACACCAATAGCGATAGGCTACCTAGTCTAGAGTTGCCATGGAAGATGGAGTCAACATGATCTCTCTCTCCCTCAGAAATTTTACTACAAACCTCTTTAAAGACATATGAATGCTAATTAACCTCTCTGTCACAGACTCCATGGGATGTTTTGAGATTTGACAGATACAAGTAAGAACATTATAGATTCCTAATTTTCATGTTTAAAGTCTGATGGGTTCTTGTAAATCCCAGCATTTGGGGCGATGCAAAAACAAGGGAATTTTTATCAGAACAACTGCTGATTTGGGCCTTTCCCGCTCTCAAACAAGGCTCCATGGATTTTGAACGTAGGTACAAACATTATTTACAAGTAAGACAGCAACAGTTCAGCTGGGAGGTGGAAAAGAAATCCATGGCGGATCTGAAAAAGAGTGGCCGCCACAAAGCGCTTGTCCGTCGCTGCAAACTAGTTGACAATGAAGCTGATTGGATAACGTGGGTGATAGCGATAGCACCAAGTGTCTAAGTGGTGCTGAAAACAGCACTGCTACAGAATAAGGGCATTGTTGGGATTTTAAGAAAAAACCGCCGGCAAGGTGCTCACTGGTCTCATATCCGGCCAATTGTCCTGTTTTAAAAGAAAATTTTGAAAAACTTAAGGTCTATTTTGAAATGTTGTTTTTATTTTGTCCTGATTTAAAATTTACCAAAAATCTAAGTCCCATTTTAAATTTTCCCCATAAAATAGTAATGGTCCTTGCGATGCCGGGCGCTATTGTCACAGTTTTAACTTTAACCTTCATCTGTTAAATTTAAACGGCCCTTCCGAATAAAGTCAGCGTGATGTGAGCATTTTAGGATCGCACAGAGATAATGAGTGTTCATAATTCAGAGTGACTTGCAGATCCCTTACATTTTATAATAATTTTAGTCGGACCTTTTGCATTGCATTAGTTTAAGTGGACTTGAGAAAGCTTCACAAATACCACATCCTCGTTGTGATAACTGGGCCCCACAGTCCACATGGACCTCTTTCAATAATCAAAGCTAGTGGACCATGGCCAGTCCACTTTTCCACATCAAAAGCATAGACTTGGAACTCGTTTTGATTCATGCAAGTTGGATTGAGTCAACTCACTCAACCTGATGGGAATAAATAAGGGAAGTTAATTGTTGGGTTTAAATCTTCTATCCGGTTTACCCATATACTCATTGTGCACACTTGCAATAGCACAAAACCTGAGATCGATCAATTAAGCCATATACAAAAAACTAAATAAAAAATATTTACGTGGTTCATCCAAACAGAATTACATTCACGGAAACAAAGAGATATCATCTTTATTGTAACAAACAAAAGGCATACAAAGACTCTTATTCTGCCACCGTGTTTCATACGTGATGTGGAAACACCACGGGTAAGTTAGGGTTATCGATTACAAGATATATATATACCCCTCTTTCTTGGCCACCAAGAAAGCCCTTTTACAATTACTAAAATGCTGCTAATCTGAAATCCGATCCCTAGCTAATCGAATGGACCCATCTAGTTAAACCAGAATGTAAGACATAAACTCAACATCAAACAGTTCCTACGAGGGCTGCAAAGTGCTGGGTTAGGCCGAGCCAAGTCAAGAGTTGTCCTTACCCTGCCCTCCATAGATGCAGGCCCGCCCCTGCCCTCAATAGATGTGGGCTAGGCCTAGGATGGTCATAGCCCTCAGAGGACTTACACTAACTAGGCCCTCATCGGTCGTCGGCTTAGGCTGAGCCTAGGCCTTGGAGACAAGAAAAAAAACTTTTAATTTTTGGCTCCACCATTGGGCGCCTAGTGTCAGCCAAAACTTAACCCTCCTTCGTACAAACTTTGAACTGGCTATGTTATGCAATAAGCAACAAGGCCCGCGTTGTTATATTATTATTATTATTATTATTTTCCGGTTAGTTTGTGGCCGACTAAAAAATATAATTATGTGAAAACAACGAAAATAATAATTACACTTTTTCTAATTAATATAATTTAATACAATCATGCAAATGTTTTAATAGAAACACAGATTGAGACACACCCTCAAAAAAGATCTCTCTCCAAACAAACACTTGCTCAATAACAATTAAGAGAAAGCGATGGTCACATTACTTAAGGTAAATTCATGATCAAAATCCCTAGATGGCTTCACTACTTTCTTGCGTTTGTTACAAGTGATTGCTCATTGTATTTTGGACAAGAAAAACGTACTGAATCCCAATACGAAAACCATTTTTCAAATATTAACAAATTAAAATTGTAATTTCGTCTGTTAATTCACGCTTATTCACAGCACAAGCAAACAGAAAAAGACATTTAAAAGATCAATCAACATACAATTACTGAGCAAACAGAAACAACAAACAGAATTTCTCACTGACAAAAAAAATTGTTGATCAAAAAAGAACTTTGGAACTTCTGTGCAGCCAAGTTCCTTTATTCATTGGATCATCAACTGAATTAGAAGGCAGATAATTGATGCTAGCCCAGGCATGTGTTTGCTGTGGCCTTACAAACTAATTAATATGAAGTATAGGACACTACACACGCTTTGATTCAGTCATATCAACAACAAAGTATAGTTTTAGTGGTACAGATGTAACAGATCACAGTGGTCAATGAGATAAGAGCAAAAGAGCAGCTGGCTGTGATCATCCAATCTCAAATTTCTTTCAGGTGTTTACTTTATTTTAACGGTCTAGATTACTTAACCATAATAACAGATGGGCCCACATGCTGATTACAGACTGATCCTAATTACCCAATAATTACAAACTGATCCTTACTAATAATCTTAGCAGTGTCAACATTACTTTGCAGGGCTGTGAAATGCTTTTTCTACCTGCAACGTTAGAACCAGAAATGCAGTGACGGAGATGCAAAGTGCAACAATCATCACTAACAACATCGCATGAAATGAAATGTATGCGCTCAGAAAGAAGACAGCAGCTGTGGAAGCACTCTGCCAGACCTTCAGCTGTGCAAATGCAGCCTCCTGTCCAAATTATTTAGCAAAATGATTAGTGTCAACTTGTATGAGAACTAGATGTGTTTCCAGTTGCCACTGCAACATTCAAAACAAAGAATCACTAAGGATAGAGATAACATGCATGAGCCCACTGTGACTTAAGTAGACAGCTATGCAAATAGGATTATCACATTTTTTTCAGAGAAGAGAAAAATGGAATGCTGTATCAGAACCATCAACACTATTAAGGGGAAATTTTTAATCCAATTTTTTCTTTCTGACAGCTTACTGAAATTTTTGTAAATGGCCCCCATTGTCCATATATGCATGCAAAGTGTGGTGGCAAGGAGCAGGGACACTGACTCCAATAGGGAGCACCAAGTTTCAAGCCCTGCTCAACCCCATTGTGGAAGATGACCAAAACCGAAAAACAAAAAATATATGAACTTTTCTTTTCCTTTTCTTTTTCAATTTTCCTTGAGGCATGGCAGAACATATCAGGATTCTGCTGCCGATTCGATCTTATTAAAAAAGGCAAATGAAAGTTGCCGAGGACCCATTGCCCCCCAACCAGCTCATGACCATTTAGTATTATCTTGTTTTAAAAGTATTGCTTAGACAATTGAATTTTTTGGTGTGTTTCTATTTTAAAAACCACCTTCTCGTTTATTGAATATTAATGGAAACCAAAAGTTTATATGAAAAAAAAATTCAAATTTTTTGTAGTCAGGAGCCTCTTATTAAAGTGATTCTTGATTACAATAGGTTCGGCCCAAGATGAGGTGTCCCAAAAGGATCACTAATAAGTTTGCTGATTGAACCATGGTTACCAAACAGGGACATGGATACTAGAAGGGATGGAGAAACAAATGCATGAATCACATCATTATGAACAAGCATGAAAAGAATGCATGAGTCACTTCATTTTGCAACATTTAGTATAGGGCCTGTTTGCCTACCTTCTACTGAAATTCCAGGAATCCAGAGTGAAGTGGGTTCAAGGGAAGAAATATTAAACAAGTGAAGGATGTAGATGGCCATCAGACCCCCAGTTTTCCAGGAAGGATGTAGATGGTCATCATACCCTCGGTTTCCAGGTTCTCATTTACTAGGGCGATGGCTGGGTAATATTTTGCCACCAAAGGCATTTGTGGATCTTCACCTTTCTTCAGCTTCACACCTTTGATAGAAAGGCATAGCTTTGAATTTGTAGGAATTCATTAATGAGCGAACAAACAGGCCCATAGTATTTATGAGGAAGCATGAAAAGAATGCAAGAAACATGTGTATTTTCTAGAAACGAATTTGCCAGTGGCGATAGATAGGATGCTTTTGCTATAAATGATCCAGTATCAACCATTTCGCAAAACAAGAATTAACAAGAACGCATTTTTGCTCAATGGCCCATCAAGAGGGGGCTAAGTTGAAAATGATTGGAGTATGTAAGTATTTTTGGGTTGGCAAATTCATGGGTTGGACAAAACTTGAGACCATTGGTGTTGTATTTTTCATAATTTTTAGTATGGACAATGGGTTGAGTCGTCGGATGCACTGAAGTGAAGAAATAGAAGAAAAAGCGATAAATTGCAGAGGTTTTCTATGGACAACATAGATTAAAAAGGTCATATCTCACAAACCAACTGTTGAAAATGGGCATGCGACCTACCATTGGAAAGCTCTTTTCGAAAGGATTCCATAGAGCTCAAGATCGCCTCAATTAGAGTTGAAACTAAAAAGTTATGGCCTCCGGAAGGTTGTAGGAAAATGCTGAAATTTCCAACCGGGCAAAACCGTAATCCGACCAGTCGGGCCTTTATCCGACCGGTCGGGCAACTTACAAAAAGTGCGCCGACTTGCGATTTTTCAGTCCGACTTGAAGGAAAACTTGCCTCTTTCATACCATACTTATGAGGCATGAAATTAAAGATATAAAAAAGGATTTTCTCTCAACCTTAAGACATCCATCTCACTATTCTAAATTGCAGATACACATTGAAGATTCTTTTCTTCTCTAGAGCCTTCATTGAAGATTGTGATGAAGATTTGTGCTAGAGAATATTGCTTCTACTATCTTGTAGAAGATTATCTTCTTTCTTGTAGAAGGTTGTTCATCTTGAGTGGCTTCAAGGCGTGTTGGATCAAGTCTGAAGAAGGTGAACGGCGTGTGCATCGACAAGAAGAACTTCAGTCCCTTAAGTTGTAGTCAACTGGAAAAAGGGTAGTAAGTAGATCTTGTAACCTCTCTTGCATAGTGCTTGATCTGAGTTTGGACCAGTGTTAGGTCCCATGGTTTTTCCCGTTTGGATTTTCCACGTAAAAATCTTGTGTCTTTCTCTTATGGTGATTACTTTTTAACTTAGATTAATTGGTTATGCAGCTACATACTAGAAATCTGTTGGGACCTTAACCTATGTCAAGGTTTAAAGTTTTCTCAAGAGTATACACAATTACAAATACCCAAATCTATAATGTCTGCATGCCAATCCTTCGTACAGAGAACCTGCCATCTATGCCGTTTCTAAAATTTAATCAGTATTGCTAGGATCATGATTACAAGGATGGCAATGCATATCAGTACGACTGTTTTAAATTAGGAGCTACTACTTTTTTTATTTGTTTTGTAGGGTGTGGTGCGGTGTATTTGCTACTAACACCACATAGAAGGAAAATATATGAACTTTAAATTGGTAAACGAATGATACAGACAGGTGCCCTTGTTAAACTTCATCCCCTTACCGTGTCAAGCCTGAAAAGCATTCCCAGTATTGCGTTCAGCTGTGTGTTGAACACTCCATCACCTATCCCCCATATGATGGCCATGAGGAATGGATAAACAGACCCAAGAAAACCGCTAGTCAAGCTACATGGCAATGGAAATCAGAAATATCAAAGTAATGGAAATTACTATGAGAAAACAAATGCAATAAAAATAGAAGAGCAAATGGAAATGGAGTAAAAAACATATAAGCATAACTTCTATGAGAACTATAAAGATAAAGAGTTGCAGGACATCAGCTACCTGTATTTCAGCAAAAGCCATAAAAGCACAAGGATCTGAAGGAAAGCTCCACCAGAAACAATAAAAGTGATTGAAGACAGACCAGATGTGAATCGTCCAGCGACCAATGAACACTGACACAAATGGTTTGGCTGGCTTATCAACATTGTACAATTCAAACTAAATGCTTATGTTTTTAGCAATACAAAATGAAAGACTGCCTTCTGAATTTTAGAGGAAACAGAAAGCACTAAGATTAAGTATGTGCTTTGTTATTTTGAGTTTGCAATCTCCATTGCAACTGCATCTATTTTGTTGTCACTTTTGAACAAACCTCATAGTAATTTCATTTTCACCATTCATTGAGAATTAAACAAACCAAGAGGAAACATATCTCTCTGTGACAATAACAAGTGGCTGAAAAAGAGTCCACTCTCTAGACCTTGCTATGTAAGTAGGGAAAACTGAATAGGCGTTAAGCTTTCAAACTATGATTTCCAACATATAACTTTCATTAACAAATATGTATTTCTTGATCATCTTTCATGCACTAGAATTGTGCTTAAGCCTAAATTTTTCATTTTTCACCTTTTTCTACTGTTGTTGTGATTTTGCATCACATGTGCACATACATGAACCACAAGATCAACAAAGAAACAACCACACACAAAAAGAGACATAGAGATTTACGTAGTTCACCCAAACAGGGCTACATCCACGGCACAGAGACGATCATCTTCACTATGACAAGTAAAGCATACAGAAACTCTCACTCTCTCACATCATCTCTCCTACGTGGTGTGAGAATACCACGGGCAATAGAGTACTCACCTCTCTTCAATGCCAAGATCTAGAGTTACAGACTATATATATATATAATCTCTGCTTTCTTGGCCACCAAACCCCGATACAATTACCAAAATATATTTGACCTTAAATCGATCACTGGCTAACCCAGTAAACCCATCCGGCTAAACCGGAATATAAAACATAAACCCAACAACTATGTGGCTCATAGTCATCAAATTTTGTTCCAGAGGCAGTTACAGTTTACCTCTAAAATGGAACATTTCACAATTTGAGCCATTTTGGTATTCCTATTTGGAAAAGAATTGTGGAAATTTTTGAAAAAAAATATACATTTTACATCATTCTACACTACCATTCTACATTTCTATGCTAAATTCTCAACTCCAACTTGAGATATAAAAATTCATGTTCAAGTCAGGTACTGAGGTTGAGGGAGAAAGATTTTAGTTTGTGTGTTTTAACTTTAGAAAAAAAAATGTAGTTAGTGTTTTTCCTGCAACAGCTTGACTTTCAGTAATTGTATGTTACTGGGTTATCTCTCTCCTCCTCTCTCTCTCTCTCTCTCATTATTTTTTTATTTTTATAGCGGCACATGGGGCTTCAGATTTTTACTCTTTATAAATGAGATTATTTGAAAACTTTTATGAGACAAATTCAGAAAGCTTTCTCTCATTAATTATTTATTTAAGCAATTCAAGGGACTTCAGTTTTTTACTTTTTACATTAAAGGTTTTATGTGACAAATTCAGAAAAGCTTCTCTCATTAATTATTTATTCAAGAACTTCAAACTTTTGTGCTTTTATGAGATTAAAACATTTTTTTCCGATTTACTTAAAACAAAATCACACTTACTATTGCATCTGAAGCCCCATATGCTGCCATTGCACCACCCACGCCTGACACACCAAGTGCTGGTGTTACAATATGTTTAGTGAATTCAGCCCTGACATTGAAATTATAACTAAGTAAATTAATAAACAAATTTAAAATGTATATATATGACCATTGTTAGCAAAGTTTATACGTTTGATATGTGCAAAAGCTCAGAACGTACCAAACAAAAGCCTGTTGTAACCCTGAATATGCAAGAAGAGGGATAATCAACAACATTCGTTTGTCGCAGAGAGGAGAAATGAGAGACCTTAAAAGAGATACGACAGAGGAACTGAAACTGGCATAAGGAATATTAAGATCCTCCCCTTTAATGTCCCTCCTATGTAAGAAGCACATGAGTATGGTACCCAAGGTCATGCTCCCAAGGAAGACAGAGAACAACAATGTTGTGCTGGTGGTACTTTTACCTTCCTGCAATAATACATGAGAATGTCTTGAGTGGCTTAAAATTTGAAACTCAAGGTGCAGAATTATGGCAAAAATTGTAGTTCATAAAACCAATGACTTGTTTCAAGCTTTCAACGAATACAGCTCCATCAAGGAGAAAGCATTGTGTTAGAGATATGTGTGTATGTGTTCATTTACTATGGGTAGTGGGCATAAAACCACTTTGTTAGCCTTTTTAGTCATTCCAGCTACTATATTAATATTTGTAATTCTGATTATTAGACATTGACTTCGTCATCATTATCACCTTAGCCTTATCCTATCAATCTGATATTGACTTGATTCAACAGACATGTGGATTAGAATAACTACTTCAAAGAGTTTCTATAGAGTTCTAATGTATGACACATTTCCAGGCATTTAGCACCAATAAGAGACTTGTATAGTTTCTAAAAGTTACATTTCCAGGTTAGCACCAATAAGAGACTTGTATAGTTTCTAAAAGTCATCAATATTAAGAAAATTTTGGTAATATTTCCTGAAAAACTTCAAGTATGTAGAGTGTTGCAACTTGTACAAATTAAGCTAAGAAAAAATTGTTCCTGGATAAAACTTCGATCTATGAAATCTGTTGAGGGTTTTCTTCCTACTTCATATATATGTCATTAGTAGTTGAGAAAGAACAATTTTACTAGGATTGTGGAAACCGATTTTGAGACTTTTCATAAGCATTAAAGCCCAGGGAATCAAACTGCAAAAAACCCCACATCTTGGAGGGTTAATTTCAAAATTTTAGAGGGACAGATAAAATTTATTTTCTGGAGGCATCAATAATATGTGCGGCAATTTTATGAACTCAGCATTCCCCAAGAAAGTGGTAGTACCAGACAGCCCAATGCCCTCGCATGAGGAGTCTTAACACTAAACTCTAAGTTTGCTTTAAAGTTTCTCATCAAAATGAGATTAACATCAACTTCTCAAATATAAATATGTTAATATGACACAATTAGATATGTTTGCAGCTCAAATTTCACATATATTTGAAGCAGTCAAGAATGATCAAAATGAAGAAAAATATATGACACAATTAGATATGTTTGCAGCACAAATTTCACATATATTTGAAGCAGTCAAAAATCATCAAAATGAAGAAAAATATATGACACAATTAGATATGTTTGCAGCACAAATTTCACATATATTTGAAGCAGTCAAGAATCAACAAAATGAAGAAAAATAAACAGCAGTTGCTCTGAACATACCTTTCCAGTTTTCAACAGAACAAGCGAGATCAAGTTGCCTACGACCTACAAATTCAAATTTTGGTAAAATGGATCAAGTGAATGCAGAAAGTGAAGAAACAAAAATTATGACTATTGATGGTATCATCCCTTCAAATGAAATCAAAGGCCCTGATGCATGAAGATATATTTATAGTGTCACCATTAGGTCTATTGTTCACTAATTTAAAACAATTTGCCCATCATTCTGATGGACGATGGTGGTACTGCGAAAAGTTTCCAGACTGGAGGATGCAGACTATAAAATGGTTTCCAAATCCCCTCTCCTTTTCTTCCCTTCTTTTCTTTTTATTCCTTCTAACAGTTCATTATTAGGACTTCTAGGATCTTCCAATCAGTAAGATTTTGGGATCAATCCCCCATCAACAATGGATGCACTAGACTGAGGATTTGGAAAACCATAGATCTGTCTTAATGGAACAAGTGCATCAAGAATCAAGACACAACACATGTCCTTACACATCAGAAGCTATAATGCCTATCTTCAATCAATGGAATGATTTTCTGCCAAAATGAAGAATATATCGTTTTAGTTACAGAATACCTAAATCCTTAGAAGAAATAAACAGCCAATCACCTGGGTACTTGCAAACACTCCCCAAAATTCACCAGTGAAGTTGCCAATGACTGTTCCTTCATGTAAATGGCAATCTTTTGCATGGCTGCGTGCTGTAGAAGTGAGATATGTTCCCTGATCCAATGTAATTCATTCTCCCTATCAATCCATGATGAAAAAGGATATAGAAGAAAAATATTGAATACTGATTGTACTCCACCATCCTGCCCACCTGTCCAACCCAGATTATAGATGCAGCAAATCCAAGATACAAAGAAGCTGGTACCATTGTATACCTTCAGTTGAATTAAGAATAAAATACCGTAAGGGTGCCCCTACTATCTAAGTAATGAGTAACCAACAATGAAATTTGTATCTTCAGGTATTGATCAAAGTAAAGACAGAAATTGAGTCTAAGATGCATATTGAATTCCTGTGCTGCATTGGCTTGTTGGAGACTATAAGCATGCTTGTACCAAAAGCATATGAGGAAACATGTTAATCCAACAATGATGATAGGCTTTAGGAAATTCATCCCAAGGGGATGTTGGTTGAAGACATGCTGGTCCAAATTAAGTTCTTGTACTGAATTGGGCAGTCAGAAACTATAAAAACATGAATAGGCAAATGTAACCCAGAGTTCATATACCTAGAAGGAGAGCGAGACAGTTGACCATCTGTTTGTGCATTGTGGTACGATACGACATAGTACATTATCCATTTTGAAGTATCTGTGCATCATAGCTTGTGGTGTGGTCTTCTTGTGAGGTGTGGTGTTCTTTGAAGTAGCCAGGCATCTTTGCCAAGGATGATTAGCGTGTGGAGGTGTTGTTCTTTTTCTAGGTGTGGGTTGATCCTTTGCAGACTAATTCCTTCCACTATTATAAGGTTGGTGTGGAAGGAGAGGGATGATAGAATGTTCAGAGGTTCCTCATCTTCCATAGAGGATTTGCCGCATTTGGTGGTGGGTAGGTCATTTAACTTTGTAGCTTTCACCTTGCAAGTTGTTTCTTGTGTTTCTCCTTGGCATAATGCTTTTATATTATTATCCTCTTTCTTGTTGCAGGCCTGCTTGTAATCTGGAGTTTTTCTTTATATGAGACATCCTTAACCAATCAAAAAACAAGTTCATATACCTAGATCTGCGTTCATGCACAGTAGCAAATCACATATCCTAATTAGATGCAAAAATAGCAGTAGCTTAAGTGAACAATGAAGCTTACCAGGACGGCTTCAAATTTGATGCAATGAACAGCCAATAACCAGTAGTACCAAGAACAAGAGCCCTCTTTGATCCCAGCATTCTGACAATGGGAGAAGCCACCAACGAAAACAAAGTGAAGGAAATATAAATTATCCCCAGAGACGTGGTGCCCAAATCATGCTTCTGTGAAAATAGGCAACAATCAAAACAAACTTGTCAACAGCATCTGCAAAACCAAATAACAAATTTAAATAGCAAAAATCATATTAGAACACAAAACACATCATTTGGAAAAAAAAAAAAAAGGTTGTAACGTAAGAAGGAAAAAATAAACGTCACTAGAAAAAATCTATTTTGCAAAAGAATAATCTATCAATGAGACTACTCATAACCAATTTCAAAACTCATTAGGATAACCCCCAATTTCAAAATCCTTTCATATAGCAAATTCCTGCCTGCAATTGCAAATTCCATTGTATCCAAAGTCCAGACTAACCCATCAACTGAGAAATTAAAATCCCACCACAAAAATCAACTACAAAAACCAAACAAGTAGCCAAGCCAAGGTCACCAACACTAAAACAGATCATGAAAAAGAAAAATCTCCCAATTCAACATTGACAACCCAACTTTTTTTCCTAAGAAAGAGTAAATAAATATACAATATAATCAACAGTTCAACTAAATTTTTAAAACTACCCCAAAAACCCATTACATATCAATTATCAGTCTACACTACCAAAGTTCATAAATGAAATCTGAACATTATAAAAAAATCACAAGTTCATACAAACCCATCAAAATATATAAACCCCAAAAGACAGAATTACCAACCGTATTCACTGTACTCTCCAAGTTCTGGGCTGCCCCATACGCCAGAAATATGAACAGGAATGCACAGCTCAAGATATGAACATCTCTCGCATGGTTTTTGCGCAACTCCCCCATGTCATGGCCCGCTTCTTCTTCACGAGAATCTACAGAATTCATATCTTTTCAAAAAAATCTCGTTCTCTCCTTAGAGGCCCTTGGATTTCATTTCGTTTCGGAAGCTTAAAAACGTTAAATAGAATCGTTTGGATTAGATTCGAGAGAACTGATCCTATTCGGGCTTCCACTTGCAAACGGACTCATCTGGACCGTTGATTTATGGTGAAGAATGCAGATCCAAGAACAACTGGCTCCCAGATATATGGAGATGGAATATGAATTTTCAGGTGAGAATATGAGTCACCGGAAAACTCATATTCCTGCCGGAAAATTCATATTCTCGCCGGAAGTTCTGATGCGAAATGTTTTTTTTTTTTTTTTTTTTTTTGGTAAAGACTGATTTGAAATGTTAGTGGAAAATTTAAGCAATTCACTTACATTGGGCACCATGGCAACCTATTGGCCACCCAAACCATATCCTTCTTTCTTTTTTGTGTTAAAGTTTTAATTCATTTCCCTGTGAGTGCACTTGACAATGTCAAAGAAATATCACATAACCATATCCTTCCAATTAAGAGCGGCTAAACGCAGATAGAACTGATGGGGCACATCAAAGGTATCAAACATAGTAATTACTTGGTTGCTAAACCAGAAGGATGCTGGATTAAACAATGTATTTTTCCATCAAATCAAACCCATGAATCAATTTTTTTGGGTAACTAGTAAATACACCTTGCTCCAATTTTGCATATCAAGATTCACTTTTGCAAACCCACCAGACGATTGTAAGGATGTTGTGAAGCTTAAGTCATTCAAAGCATTGTATTTGCATCTGAAGCCGTTATGTAGCTGTTATTTTGAATTGGAATAGCAACCAATTCAAACCACAAACTAATGATTTGAAGACTTAAAAGTTTAAAAGCCTTCCATGCTACTAACTAAACATTCTACTAGTTAGTTATTTGCAAAATCTGCTACTGAATATTCTACAATACCAAAATTGCTATATGCTGCACTTCGTTCAACCCAAACTGTTTGCACAAGCACCCCTGACCCTTGGATCCACATAAGGCTAGACACAACCCAAGCTGAGCCCATTCAAACTCTACCTAGTGGCTACATCAATAGTTCCCGAGATATGTTTTAAAATTGGACTGAACCGCCCGTACGGAATCAGTTTGAATCAGAACCGCTACATGCCGCACCTTGTTCAGACCAAATTGTTTGCTCTTATTTGAACCATATAAATCGTTTGGATCAACCATTCAAACCGGCCGGTCTTTCACAGGTCAATAATTACAACTGAAAACTAACTTTTTGTCAAACTTGAAACTGTTAGCAGCTAATTTTAAAAACTTTAAAGACAGGTTTGTTTGCATTAAATATATAGGTGTTGAGTACACAGAAATTCATGTTGAAAAAAACTCTACAAAGGATAATTAAAGAGGCCAACCACAAAGGAAATCAAGTGAGAGACAAAAGATATAATGTGAAAATGTACGCATGACCTTCACATTCCTATTTATTGAATTTTAGGGTGATAATTAGGTATTCATTTTCTATCTTCTCTTAATTTTATTTTTACAAAAAAAAATATTATTAGATGTTTATTTTTGAAAATTCACTTTTGATCTTCATTTCTAATCACTTAATCTGTAATATCTATGTATGTATTCAATTCTGATGTATGTTAGTACAAATAAAGAGACCCTAAAACTATAAATAAGCATATCTTTTAAATTTACAATGTCCATGTACTTTTTTCACATATAGATTATTTTATAATTTTTTACTCTTAAATTCTTGTTATCATATTATTACGGTGTCGTTCTTTTAAACTTGCCTTCATCCGTTCAATAGCAGTTCCGAATTCCGATTTATAAAACAGTGAGTCAGCGTGTTGTGAGCAGGATCACACAGAGGACATGGGGATTTATAATTAATATAGAGTGATTAGCAGATCCCTTCCGTTTATTCATCATCTTAGCAGAGTCCTTTTGCATTGCATTAGTCAAAGTGAACCTGAAGAGAGCTTCACAAATACCAGATCCTTGTAGTGGTAATGGGCTCCACAGAGCACCTGGACCTTCATCAACAATCAAAGCTAGTGGACCGTGGCTGGTCCACTTTTCCACATCAAAACCATAGTTTTGGAACTCATTTTCATTCATGCAATTGGCCGAGTCAACTCACTCATTCGATAGGTATAAATCAGGCAAGTTAAACAGTGCTGGCTAGGGCTGTCATAGGATGGGCCGGGCCAGGAGTTGTCCTTACTTATCCTCAATAGAGGCAGATCAGGCCTGGGGTGGGGCCAAGGTCCTTGGATGCCTTAAGCTACCTAGGCCTTTACCCTGCACTCCTAGGCCAAGGTTGGGCCTGCAACCTGGAGCTGATCAAAACAACTTTTTAACTGTTTTTCATTACCATTGGGCATCAAGTATCAACCAGAAGTTAACCCTCCTTTATTACTTTAAAAAAAAAACCCTCGTTTGTTACAATCATTTAAAGATTTTAATAGAACACAAATTGAGAGGCAGCCATCAAAAAAGATATTTTTTTCTCCAAACTTCGATTTACTCAATAAAAATCAAAAGAAAGTGAACATAACATTATAAGGTTAAATCAAGGTTAAATCAAGAACATTAGAACAAAACCCCTTGCTTACCATACTATTTTCTGATGTTATTTGGTATTGCTAGAAGTGATTGCTCATTGTATCCAGGACAAGAAAAAGGTATTGAAAGCTAATACCAAAATAAATTTCGAACCCAGTAACAGATTAAAAATGCAATTTCATCTCTTAATGCACGGTTATTCACCGCAAAATCACACAGCAAAAGACATTGAGAAGATAAATCAACATGAAATTACTAGGCAAACAGGAAAATAAAAACCAGATTTGTATTGCTTACTGAAAAACAAGGAAGATGAAAAATAAAATAAAATAAAAATAAAACTTTGGAACTTGTCTGCATTCTAGCTCCTTCATTTATTAAACCATCTATGGCCCATGTGAATTAGAGGGCAGATATTTGAATCCGACCCAGGCATTTGTTTGCCGTGGCCTTCAAACTAACTAGAGAAAAAGCCAAAATTTGAAAACATTCCAACTTTCTCCCGGAGAATGATATTTGTGTGCCCAAGCACAAGACCCAAAAAAAAAAATTAGGGTATGGATCTGTGAAGTTCAAACCTACTCATTCCAAGGACCTAATGACACAATTCCACCACTATTAAATTACATGAATGGATTTATGCAAATGAAGTCAGTACATTTACGCAAAGTTTTAAAAATGGACCGGCCGGTCTGAGCCGGTTGAAATGGTATCTCCACATGTTGAAGCTCGATTCAATTGGAACTGCCTATCCTCTTTGGGAACATTGCAGTTCAACTGCCCAACCATTAAAATCATTGCAACTGACATTTTCTTAAAGATCTGGCCAGCAGTACAATTGAAGAAAAAAGCATACAAACTAATTTTACAATTTTAAATTATGCTTATATTAATTTTTAAAACTTGAAAAATGGAACTTTTTCAACATTCAACAATAGGAATATTGTTTACACATACACATGCTTATTTGTGCACATTTCCGTGTCGCATGTTCTTATGAGTGTTTGCCCCTCGATGACCATGCATGGACTTGTCATGGTTTGCCACGTCAATATAGGCAGCCCTGCCTCACATGGGGCAAGTTACCCACGTGCATAGCAGGCTGCCCCTGATGACGCGGCGGATAGTGATAAATCCACCCACGGCCACCATGGGGCAAACACTCAGACATTTCAAACTCTATATAGGCAAGAAAATGGTGTAAGAATAGAGCCATTTTCATATGAAAATTTTCAAGTTTGAAGAGCTATTTCAATTTTCAAATCTCCCTCCTCCAAAATGGTAATGTACAACCTCTGCCTAGGAGAGGTCCCAGCGTCAAACCCCATCATCTTTTACTTTTTGCAAAACTCCTGTTGGTCCTAAGTTTTGAGATGCATGAGAATTTACAAATGTATACTAAACCATTAAACTTGAAAATGGTACTTCTAAATAAACAAGGTAATATGTTTCACAAATTTGAAATTTATATATGAAAATCTCATTTTATATCCCATGTGTACAAGACAAATGACCCCTTAGAATATTTTGTTACAATTAATTTCACTTGGAATTTTTTGTGACAATTCATTTCACTTTTAATATTCTTATTACACAATTATACTGTCATGCTGATGTTACAGTTCAACCAAAATGAACCACCGGCTGAACCAAGTTGACCAAACCTTAGCCTTCGGAGGTTCAATGGCCAGTCCAGCTGTTGAAAAATTGATGTTGTGTTATAGGGAAATAAAACATTGATGTCACGAATATTACATGTATGTAGGCACCTGGGTCTCAGTCCAGGTATAGGTCCTCTATTCCAGGTCCAGAGGGCTTTGAATTAGATCTTGATATGGAAACAGGTCTTATGCCTAGAGCCATGTCTAATCCGTGTTCTGGTCTCCTCCAAGTCATTAAAGTCCAGGTACACTGGGGTACTAGACCAGTTTGGTTTTTTTTTCAAGGTAAGTACTCACACAAATCCCTCACTATCAGCACTACAACCGGAGATTGACCCCTGATTGTTTCTGTAAAAAGATGGTGCCTCACCAACTGAGCTAGATCGGTTTTCGTTCCATGAGGATGATGGTATATTAGTTCTTATAATGAAATCTGAGAGGTCATGTTTGGACTCCCCAACAATTAAAGTCATAAAATCATCCCAATCATGAAATTAAAAAAATCCAAATAACAATAATTTACTGCTGTTTCCCAGTAGTAGCCTAACAAAACATTCGCAAATGACGCAATCTAAGAATTGTCCAGTCCACAAATCCAAGGGGTGCCAAAAACCAGGCTTTAACATTTTATTTTATAGAGCGCTCAATCAAGGTTTCTTCATTTTTACATATCTACTTCACACTTGAGGAATCATTACACATTACATACAAGAAAGAAGATCTCACCCTCTGACCAAGGAGGAAATCTGGTCGTGTCAACATTACTCTGCAGGGCAGTGAAATGATTGGTAGATATCAAGACTCAGAAGCGAATGCTTTTTCTACATGCAGCGTTAGAACTAGAAATGCGGCGAAGGAGATGCAAAGAGCACCGATCATCACTAGCAGCATTGTATGAAGTGTGATGTATGGGCTCAGAAAGAAGACAATGGCTATAGAACCACTCTGCCAGACCTTCAGCTGTGCAAATGCTGCCTCCTGTCCAAATTGTTTTGTGAATTGATTGGTTACATAAGAATTAAACTGATTAGTGTTTGCTTATATAAGAACTAGAGGAAGTTGCACAGAAATATTCAAAACAAATAAACAACAAAGATATAGATAGCTTGCATGAGCCCACTTGTGACCTAAGTAGACAGCTATGAAAATAGGCTTACCATTTTTTACCTTTTTTGCAGAAAAAGAATGCTGTATCTGACAACTGCATACCAGAATCATCAACACTTTTTACAAGCAAAAAAATTTAATCTATACTTTACTTTCTGAGAACTGACAGAAATTTTTTTTAATAGCACGGCAGCAAGGAGTAAAGACACTGACTGCCGTAGGGAGTTACCTATGATGCATAGATACGGAATGGATACGGCTAGGACATGTAATACATGCAGCAAGGACATGGATTTTACACATAAAAAGTGAAGGATAGGATACGATAGGACAAGATACGTTACCCATTTTGAAGTATTCATGCATCATAGATGACTACTGCTAAGCCCATTGTGAGATATCACCCCAAAAACACAGAGGAAAGGAAATTTAAAAAAAAAAATGGCCTCCATGAATTTTAATAAAATTTTTATTGTTGTAAAAAAATCAAGTGGATGGAGACCCTAGTATAAGAAACAAAGGACAACCGATAAATAACAAAGCCATTGCAATGATGATATTCTCCCAGCAAACTCAAGCCATTCATAACACTGATGCTTCCCCAGAAAACTCCTGCTTTGACTAATATATCCTATTTCATCTTTTTTGTTCTTTTTTCTTGAGACATGTTGAAACTAATCAGGATTTTGCTAGTGAGTTGATTTCATTAAAAGCATAGGAAAATGGCCAAGGCCCCAATTGCCTTACCACTAGCTTACAACCGTGTAATTTATCTTGTTTTAAAGTATTTTAGACAATTAATTTCTTTTGATGTACTTCCTACTTGAAAACCCACATTTTCATATAATTTATATTAATGGCAAACATTATATTAAAATACACCTTTCAATTTTTTTAGTTAGGGACATCTTATTAAAGTGATTCTTAATTACAAGATGCCGTCCAAGGTAAGGTATCCCAAAAGGATCAATAAGTTTGCTGATTGAACCATAGTTACAAAACTGGGAAATGGGTACAAGAAGGGATGTGAGAAACAAATGCATGAATCACATCATTTCGCAAATTCGGCATGGCCTTTATGAACAAGCAAGAAAAGAATGGAGAAACAAACACAGCAGTCACTTCATTTTGCAACATTTTGTATAGGGCCTGTATGCCTACCTTTGATTCAAAGCGAAGTGGGTTCAAGGGAAGAAATATTAAACAAGTGAAGGATGTAGATGGTCGTCAGACCCTCAGTTTCCCAGGTTCTCATTTACTAGGGCAATGGCCGAGGTAATATTTTCCCACCAACGGCATTTGTGGACCTTCCCCTTTCTTCAGCTTTAGCACTTTTAATAGGAAGGCATTGCTTAGAATTTGTAGAAATTCATTAATGAGCAAACAAACAGGCCCATAGTAATCATGAGCAAGCACAAAAAGAATGCAAGAAATATGGGTGTATTCTAAAAACGAATTTCCCAATGGCAATGGATACGATGCTTTTGCTATAAATGATCCAGGATCAACCATTTCGCAGAACATGAGGAATTAACGAGAACAAATTTTTCCTCAATGGAGCATGAAGAGGGGGCTAGGTTGAAATTGATTGGAGTATACACAATTACAAATACCCAAATCTCTAATGCCCGCATGCAAATCCCTAGTACAAAGAACCTGCCATCTATGCTATTTCTAAAATTTAGTCAATATTGTCAGGACCATCATTAGAATGATGGCAATGCGTATGAGTATGAATTTTTAATTAGGAGCTACTCATCATCATCATTATCATCATCACCAAAGCCTTGTCCCAACTATATTGGGGTTGGCTACATAAATTTTGTGTCTCCATTCCAATCCAAATTTGTAGATGCTACTTTTCTCATTTGTTTTGTAGGTTGGGGTGTGGTGTATCTGCTACTAACACCATATAGTAGGAAAATATAGGACTTTATATTGGTAAACAAATGATAAAAACAAGTGCCATCGTTAAACTTTATCCCCTTACCGTGTCACGCCTGAAAAGCATTCCAAGTATCGCGTTCAGCTGTGTGTTGAACACTCCATCACCTATTCCCCATATGATGGCCATGAGGAATGGATAAACAGACCCGAGAATACCGCTAGTCAAGCTAACATGGCAACGAAAATCAGAAATATCACAATATTGGAAATAACCATAAGAAAAAAATGCAATAAAAATAGAAGAGCAAATGGAAATGGAGTAAAAAACATATAAGCATTAACTTCTAAGAACTTTAAAGATAAAGAGTTGCAGGACATCAGCTACCTATATTTCAGCAAAAGCCATAAAAGCACGAGGATCTGAAGGAAAGCTCCACCAGAAACAATAAAAGTGATTGAAGACAGACCAGATGTGAATCGTCCAGCAGCCCATGAACACTGACACAAATGGTTTGACTAGCTCATCAACATCGTACAATTCAAACTAAATGCTTATGTTATTACTTATTAACAGTACAAAATGAAAGACTGCTTTCTGAACTTCACAGGGAACAAAAAGCACTAAGAATGCACTTTGTTATTCTGAGTTTGCAGTCTCCATTGTCACCACATCTATTTTGTTTTCTCACTTTTGAACTACCCTCATAGTAATGTCATTTTCACTTGTTATTGAGAATAAGCAAACCAAGAGGAAACCTATCTCTGTGACAATGCCAAGTGCTATGTGAGTAATGAAAACTGAATTCCAACATATATTTTCCATAACAAAGAGTACATCTTGATCATCTTTCCTGCGTTAGAATTGTGTTAAAACTTAGGGTGTGTTTGTGCAGCTTCCACAAAAGCATTTCCTCTTCCATGGAAAGTTAAGTCCGACACTGGAGGTCAGACTCCAAAAACCTCAGCTTGCAAAGAAAAGCACCTAAAATCTTGTGTTTTCAGTGACAAAAATCATTGCTCCAAACAAGTACACAATGACGGGAGGAAATGCAGTTTGATTTCCACCCCATATCTGCGGCACTTGTCCTGCACAAAAGTGCCCTTAAGTTTTTCTTCCTGCACAAAAGTGCCCTTAAGTTTTTCTTCTTTCACATTTGTCTACTGCGCGGCTCATAATCATCAAATTTTGTTTCAGGGGAAATTATAATTTGCTTCTAAAATGGAATGTTTCAGCATTTTGGCAATTTCAGTATTCTGTTCTGGAAAAGAATAGGGTAAAAATGAGAAAGAAAAGGACATTATACATCATTCTCCACTACCATTTCACATTTCTATGCCAAATTCTA
This sequence comes from Sextonia rubra, assembly GCA_037013555.1. NCBI lineage: Eukaryota > Viridiplantae > Streptophyta > Magnoliopsida > Laurales > Lauraceae > Sextonia > Sextonia rubra. The sequence continues at coordinate 135,089,976 of JASUAD010000001.1, forward strand.
AACTTAGACATAAGATATAAATATTTATTCTCAAGTCATGCACTAAGGCTGAGGGAGAAGGCTTTTACCTCTCCTGAAACCTGAATCTCTACATGTTTTAATCTGTAGCACTCAATTAGGGAGAGGAGAGGGGTAAAAAGAGATCTTTTGCCAGTTTGCAGGCTTGATTTAAGGGCACTGAGGGAGGGGAAAAAATCAAAATAGTACATGATAAAAATACAGGTTAGTTTGGCCGTTTTGGTCTATTTTCTGCCACAAAGTTCATATTGGTGTTTTGTTTTGGAATTCCTTCAAAATGAAACGAGGTTGACTGATAATGATCCCGATCATGACGAGTGGTTGGGCAAAGCATCATTGGAGCTCGCATATGTAAGTACAGATGATCAAGTTGCGGATTTTCTTAGAAAAGCAGTTAGCACTTAGCAGGACAGTTAAATTATATATGTATCAGCTTGAACAGACAATTATTTAACAGTTTCTTGACAGTTATTATCATAAACACATAGGTTTGTGAAAAAAAAAGGAACACGAGAATCTTTGGTGGTGTATGCCTGTCCCAAGATTCTCTAATACTGAAGATTAAGTCACAGCTAATTAGAGGAATTCTTTGATGCCTGTCTTTATATTCTCTACTACGGAACATTAAATCACGGTTCATTGGAGGAATTTCTTAATGCCTCAGAAATCTGACTCAATGACAAAAAGCTCTATAGTCATCTTGATTCTTTTAAATAATGAGTATAGTTTAAGGGTTATAATGGAAATGTGGGATCGGTTTATTAATGAATGCCCAAGGCCTGAGACTTGAGTCAGCAAAAATTTAGGTCATAAGAGAAGAGCTTAGATATTTTTCAACAAACTCTTTCTCTAGTCATCTTATTGTGGAAGAACGCTTTAGAATGGACCAAGGAAGATCCAAAGAATCATAGAGACGCTACAGTACTATAAATGAGATAAAGGCATTAACTGTATAGACAGCTATCTTTTGGTCAGGTTCTTGGGAAGGGCAAAAAGTGAGAATAATTTATCTAAAGCAAAAGCTGAGAGAGCAGGGTGTTGCATCAACAAGGCAATGCCAAACATGAATTAACTCTCTTTTCTTCCTACCTATAACCTTGACGTATAGTACAGTTTTGTTCTTTCCATTCTGCCATTTTATGAACTTGTCAAATCCTTTCTGCCCTTTTGTTAACCTTTTGTTTGTTTTTTCCTTCCTACCACTTTGTCAACTTGTAACATCATCATTGGATCTAAAAAAAAACTTGTAACATCATCATCATTGAAGACCTATCCTGTCTATTCAATATCAACTTTGTCAGTACTGCTTTTTCACTCAGTCCATTTAGAACTCTTTTGATGCACATGTAACATGAAATACCCCACTACATCCCTGCCTTCAGTAGTTTCTGGGGTTGGAGTTAGAATTATCTATCTGGCTCCAAACATTATAATAGATGCCACAAGAAGATAGGAGGAAGAAGATGGGAGTTGTATGTCATTGCGATCAACACATCTTGACATTAGTGAATGTTACTCTCTCTCTCTCTCTCTCTCTCTCTCTCTCTCTCTCTCTCTCTCTCTCTCTGTGTACAGATTAGTGAACATTTTTATCCTACCGTCTATTTATAGTGATTAAAGAGTACTATTGTATTTTATATGCAGACTATATAAGCAATAAAATGAAAGGGTATAGTTACATGAATGATAGTCATCTTTCTCTCTTCCTCTCTCTACTCTCCTCTCTCACATCTCTCATCGTCTTCATCTCTTCTATACACTATACAGTAAGCTTCCTCCTTTAAATTAACTTAAAAATTACTAGTAACATGAATGCTAATCATCTTTCTCTCTCTCTTCCTCTCTCACCTCTCTTATCTCTCTTCACCTTCTTGTCTCTTCTATACTGTAGGCTTCCTCCTTCAAAATAACATCAAAATTACTAATCTTCTCAATTGGGAATATAGTTAGATACATTGGACAATGAGAAAAGGGATAAAAGATCTAGTAAGGGATGAAGAAGAGAGGAAGAAATGAGAAACATTGTGCTAGTCAATATGACATACATCTTAAAGTAAGTTTCTGAAAAGTATCACGTAGTTGTTTAGTCATTTCAGTTGTGTTATTACTTCTCTGAATTTTTTTAATTATGTTTAAAAGTTTTGGCAATTGTCTGCTACTGAGTTATCTCTCTCTCTCTCTCTCTCTCTCTCTCTATATATATATATAAATATATATCACATGACAAACACATTTCAGTTGTGTTATAATTTTCTTTAAAAAAAATAGATTGTGGTTTTTTTTTTTTTTTGATGAACTAGATTGTGCTTTTGCTTTAACTGTTTGACTGTCTGTAATTCTTGGTTACTGGGTTATCTCTCTCTCTCCCCGCCTCTCTCTCACTTATTAATTTTTTATTTTTATAGCAGCACATGGGGCTTCAGAGTTTTCATTGTTATAGTTAAAAGAAATTGATTTAAAGTTCTTATGTGACAAATCTGAAATGCTTTCTCCGATTAATCATTTATTTAATCAAGTCAATCTTTTGTACTTCTATGAGATTATAACATTTTCTCACCATTCACTTAAAAGATAATCAAACTTACTATTGCATCGGAAGCCCCATAAGCTGCCATTGTGCCACCCACGCCTGACTCACCAAGTGCTGGTTTAACAATATGTTTAGTGAATTCAGCCCTGATATTGAAAATATAATTAATTAAATTAATAAACTAATTTAAAAGGCATGACCGTTATTAGCACAGTTTATATGTTGATATGTGCAAAAGCTCAGGACTTACCACACAAAAGCTTGTTGTAACCCTGAATATGCAAGAAGAGGGATAATCAACAACATTCGTTTGTCACATAGAGGGGAAATGACATACTTCAAAAGAGATACAACAGAGGAACTGAAACTGGCATGAGGCATATTAAGATCCTCCCCTTTAATGTCCCTCCTATGTAAGAAGCACATCAGTACGGTCCCCACAGTCATGCTCCCAAGGAAGACAGAGAACAGCAATGTCGTGCCCATGGTACTTTCACCTTCCTGCAATAATACAAGAGAATGTCAATCAACAATTGAGTGGCTCAAAAGTTGAAATGCAAGGAGCAAGGAGCAGAATTAAGGAAAAAATTGTAGTTCAAATGCAGCTCCATCAAGGAGAAAGAAATGTGTTAGAGATATGTGCCATGATACACGGGCTCGCCTAAAACCATGGCGCACCCACACCCAATACTCGTGCCGATACTTCATTTCTAAGGTATTTGACATAATTTCTTGAGGCACGCCAGCACCTAATACGCACCCGCATCCAATCTTAATGCCGAGTCCATGTAACATAGGATATGTGCATATGTGTTCATTTACTATAAGTAGTGGGCATAAAACCACATAGAAATATGTTAGCCTTTTTTAGTTGTTCCAGCTACTACATTAATATTTGTAATTCTGATTTAGTAGACATTGACTCCATCATCATTATCACCTCAATCTTATCCCATCAATCAGGGATTTACTTGCTTCAATAGATATATGGATTAGAATAACTACTTTAGAGAGTTTCTATGAAGTTCTAATCATTAAAGAACCTATGACAAAATTCCAGGCACGTAGCACAAATAAGAGACTTGTGTGTTTCTAAAAGTACTCAATATTAAGAAAAATTTTGGTAATATTTATTTCCTGAAAAACTTTAACCATGAAATGCATTCCAAAGCCAACAAAAAAAATTTCTAGATAGAATCTCAATCTATGAAATGTGTTGAGTGTTTTCTTCCTACTTAAATTGGTCATTAGCAGTAGACAAAAAACAATTTACCAAGATTGTGGAACCAATCTTAATACTTTCCATGAGCATTAAAGCTCAGGGAATCAAACCACAAAAAACCCACATCTTGGAGGGTTAATTTCAAACTTTTAGACGAACAAATAAACTCTATTTAGTAGATAGTTGAAGGCATCAATGATGATATACAAATAATAAAATCAACATGTGTGACAATTTATGACCTCAATATTCCAGAAGTAGTGGTACCACACAGCTGACTGCCCTAGTGTGAGGAGTTTTGACACTACATTCCAAGTTTGTTAAAAAGTTTCTAACCAAAATGAGAGCAACACCACCATTCCCTCTTCCCCCTCCTCTTCCAATTATATTATTCAGGTATACTTTAATAACAAGATCATTTACAGCCACCTGAATGAAAACATTAGGTCTTCAAATGTACATGTTTCTAAGTCAAGTGAGTCTTCCACTTCATGTCCCATATTGGCTTTTCCACTAGACATCTATAAAATCTCACAACCAATCCCTCTTTCTAATTTTTGAACGACCACAATCAAATCCCTTGGCGCAACAGTAGGGTCGCTCCATTGCGACCTGGGCGTTATGGGATCGAAACGCAGAAATAGCCTCTCCGTTTACGGAGGCAAGTTGCGTACATCTGACCCTCCATGAACCCTACAGTGGCGGGAGCATGATGCACTAGGCTACCCTTTTTTTTAATCAAATCCCTGTATTTTCAGCAAACTACAAAGCTCAAGATATGATATTAATAATAGCATTATCACAATTAACATTCTCAAGAATATATTGTTTGGAATAAAATCAGGATATTTTGAATCTAGGGTTTTCTCAGGATATAATCAAGAAAGTTTCAGAAAAAAAAGACAACTTTTAAATATGAAAATACAAAAAATATAAATGTTAAATTAAATGTCGAATTATTTTTACCAGTTTTTGTTTTCTATTTTTATCACGATAATATCATTGTCATAGTGCTACTTTTGTCGATAAAATATCACAATTAGTATCAGGACAATATTGTTCTGAGATATATCATGAAAATATCAAAATGTTGGCAATGTTTGTGGTATTGAGTAATCGGTTATCTCTGACCTGTCACCCCAAAATCTAATTAAATCATTTCTACTAACTTGGGCACTGTGCCTTGCTAAATGCATCACTGCATCAGGTTATAGGGAGAAAATGCTGGTTTGCCTTCTCAAAGAATTGTTTGTCCCCCACTTGCCCGACAAGCTTGGGCTGCCACCCACTTCCTCGATCTATATCTATATAGAATCACTCACATCCATGAAGAATCTCTTTTTAGACACAAACAACCACCATAACTTAGCAAGGCACGGTGCTTTTGTCCATTTAATTCCCCTTTTGGGTTTTGGATTTACCAAGTACTTTCAGTTCTCTAAGAAGAACTCCTTCATAGTGCTTCTACATCCCCACTAAAAGCATCTTTTAAGTTTTGCAGTTCTTATTGTAGGAAAATAAAATAATTTAGTTTGGACTGCTAAGTAATTGTAAGTAACATCTGGGGCTTCTTTGTAATTTGGTTGTTTTTCTTAATAGAAAATAGAGTGGTCATCCATTCAAGGGATACGACCACATACTCCCTTCCTTTCTTCTCCTTCCTTTCTTCCTTCTTCTTTCTTTCTTCTTCTTCTTTTACTTTACCAAAAACCCTTTTTCATAAAACAACTTGGCATCAGGGCATATCCTCTATCCTCAGTGGGTACTGGGTAGCTGATCGCAAGGACATGGTTTGACCCTAGCTGAACCTGTGCATCAGTTTGGCAAGGGGCTGCGTAGATTCAGCAGATCCAGATCCTGTATGGCTCCGCAAGTGTAGCCAGGTTGTGCAGTATCTATAGACTATGTCTGCAGTAGCTAGTAGCAGAGTGCATGTGCAGTTGGAATGCAAAAATATGCAGTGGGCAGGCAGTATGCAATCAGGGCAATGTAACTGGAATCAACAAATCTTGTGTGCAGTCAGCAAGTTGAGATAAGAACTTCTTTTGGCTAAGTTATCTCTGAAATGAAAAGAAATCTGAAAGTATTCAATTCTTCCTGTTTTAGACCCTTAAGTTGTTCTTATAGACTCTATCAGTGAGTAAAACATTAATTTGTATTAGGATATGGAACCAAAAGATGCCAATGGTGATTCCAATCCTAAAGGCAAAGGTTTTGGTGGAACCCAAAATGTGTTTAATCCATTGGGAATGTCAATCCCAATGCACGAATTACAGCAGACGTATTCAATGGTAAAAATTATTAAGGAATGATGATACTCAGCAAGGATGGCCATTAGTGGGGCAAAGCGCCTGGGGTATTTCAACGGGCATATTACAGAGCCCCCAAAAGAGGATAAAAAATATGAAGAGTGGGAGTCTAAAAATATGCTTGTGATGAATTGGATTCTAAATTCCATGGAGCCCTTGATTTCAAAAAGTTTTCGGTACTGCAAAAAATGCGCATGAATTGTGGACCGATATTGAAGCAGCATATTCGCACAAAAAGAACCATGCTAGAATCCTATGAAGGTCGGGTACTTGAAAAATACACACGTACCCGTACCGGGTATGTACCCGGTATGGGTATGGATACGGGTATGGAAAAATACATACCAGGTATGGTCAAAACATACCTGGTACGTCATTGACTTTATGGGTAAGCACCAGTATGCACCGGTACATATCCAATACATTTTTCAACTTTTATCTTAAAAAAATAAAAAAAAAACTGAAGGGCCTAAGTGCAAAATGTCTTTTACTTAAAAGAAGCCAGCCCTAATTTTCTCTCGCTCTTCCACTCGTTCCTCTTTTTGCTGCTGAAGAAAACGAAGAGAAGAAAGAAATGACGAGAAGCAAAAAAGGTCCTTCGATCAGCTTCCTCAGTGCGATCGTCTTCCTCGCTACAATCTTCTTGAGCGATCGTCTTCCTCACTACGAAGAAGAAGAAGAAAAGGCTCATCGAAGGCTGAAAATAAAGAAAAAACGCAAGAGAAGCTCTGAAAGAAAAAAAAACGAAGAAGAAGAAGAAGGAGGAGGAGGAGGAGGAGGAGGCGACGTACCTGTTGCATCTGCTCTCCCGTTGTACCTGCACGTCGGCCACAGCTACAAGTCCTCTTTCCTTCTTTCTTTCTTTTTTTTTTTCTGCTCGGCTCTATAATTACTTTTTTCCTGCTCTGCTCTACTAAAAAAATACATTTGCTACTTTTTCTTTTTTCCTACTCTGTTCTGCTATTAGTCTACATTTAATGTTATATTTTCTTTTTCTTTTTTTTTTTTCTGCTCTGTTCCACTATTGCTCTGCGTTTGGTGCTTTTTTTTTTTATTTCTCTACTGTTGCTTTGCTGCTGTATTTTCTTTTTCTTTTCTTTTTTCCTGCTCTGCCCTGCAATTCTGCGTTTGCTTTTTTTTTTATGCTCTGCTTTGCTGTTGGTTATTTCTTTGCTATTGTATTTTCTTCTTTTTTTTTTCTTCTTTGCTCTGCTACTCTACATTTGCTGTTTTTTTTTTATATGCTTTGCTCTACTGTTGCTTTGCTGCTGTATTTTCTTTCTTTTTTTTATTTTTTTGTTGCTCCTCTGTATGTCTGCTGCTTAATTTTCTTTTTTTTTCTCCTGCTCTGCTATTTTTTTTTCTGCTCTACTGTTTGCCATAGCTGCTACTGTTGCTATTTTTTTCTGCCAATGCCATTGCTCTGCCGTTTGCTGTTGCTGTTGTCCTTTCCATTTTTTAAGTATATTGGCTGTTTTTTAAATGTTTGGTTGTTTGGTTGTTTAATTATTTATTAATTGTTGTAGGATAAAAATAAGTTCATCAAGTAGTTTGGGTTCTACTGGTGCAAGTGAAATCATATTAGAAAGAAAGGGAGGAGAAAGTGCGAATGCAAAATGGCAATGCAATTATTGTAATGGTGATTTTCAAAAGTCATACTATAGGGTCAAAGCACATTTGTTGCAAATTAAATGAAAAGGAATCAGATGCTGTGTTAATGTGAGGGGTGATAATCTCCTTCAAATGAAAAGGGAAAGTGAAGAAGCTGAAAACCGGAAGAAGATGGCTAAACCCAAAAATGTTACTTTACCACCCTCCTCTTATCCAATTAGCAGTAGGATAACAAATACAATAGATGTTGGACGTGGAAGTGGAGGGTTTAGATTGGAAGAGTATGAGCCAAAAAAAAGAAAGGCCATTGGAAGTAGTGCCTTGGAGAAGGCTTTCAATCAAGGTGCTAGGGAACATTTGCATTCTTTGATTGCTCGTATATTCTACTCCGGTGGATTGCCTTTTCATTTGGCTAAGCATCCTTATTTTGTAGAAACTTTTCAGTTTGCTGCTGAAAATCAAATTAGCGGGTATGTACCTCTCGGTTACAATTTATTGAGGACTACAGTACTTAAAAGAGAAAGGGCAAACGTTGAAAGGCTGTTGGAATCATTGAAACAATCATGGAAGGAGAAAGGGTTAAGTATTGTTACCGATGGATGGACTGATGCACAAAGAAGGCCTCTTTTCAATTTTATGGGAGCTTCGGAGAATAGAGCTATATTCTTGAAAGAAGTTAATTGTGAGGGTGAGCTCAAGGACAAGCACTACATTGCCCAATTAATGTGTCAAGTAATTGATAATGTTGGACCTCAAAATGTGGTTCAAGTAATTACTGATAATGCTCCTGTTTGTAGTTCAGCTAGATTAATCATTGAAGGTAAATACTCCCATATTTTTTGGACACCATGTGTAGTTCACACCCTTAATCTTGTTCTTAAGAATATATGTTCTGCAAAGCAAACTAGAGTTGCTGCCTATGCTTTTAATGAATGCCATTGGATTACTCATGTTGTTGATGATGTGATGTTCATAAAAAATTTTATTGTGAACCATTTATGAGGTTGTCAATTTTTAATGACTTTGTGCCTATAAAGTTACTTACTGTGGCCGAAGAAGCACGGACACAGATACAGGATACGGATACGACACAATATGAACACGCCGACACAGCATTTTCAAAAAAATAGGACACGGACACATCGGGGACACGTTAATAATATATATTTATTTTTAAATATATATAATCATATACTAAAAAAGACATAATAATATATATGTGACAAATATATTTGAAAATTTTCAAAATTAAAATAATAATAATAAAGACATAATAATAAAAAAAATGGACACATGTCGCTTTTAAACGTCTCTTACTGTATAGCAGCAACTTTGAAAAGGTGTAAAACAGCTCTGTACAAGACCTGCTAGTTGAAAAGTCTATTGCACAATTGCTGACAAGTCTCCTGTACAGTTGCTGTACAGCATTGAAAAGTTGAAGAAAAGAATAGGAAAAGACAAAACATATATTATAAAAAATTGAGAGATGGGAGAAATGACATAAAAAAATGGACACGTGCCCCTTTTAAAAATGGCAACAACGTCTCTCTTATCTATCAAGAGAGAGAGGACCGATGACTATCGAAATAAAAAAAGAAAAACGCCAGAGAAGGAAAGGAAGAGGAATGGTAAGAGGGAAGGGGAGAGAAAAAGAGAGAGAGGGCGGGAAGAGGTCTTGCTGAGATAAAAAAAAACCCGCTCGCCTTACCGGAGGTCTCGTTGTTGGGACCCTAGGCTTGGAAGTTGGATCTCCTCACCTGGTGGTCTCTTGTAGTAGTCCTATGCTTCGTTCAGGTACGCAAATGTTAGTTTTTTTCTTTTTCTTTTATTTAATTTTATGCCGCAGCAGTCTACTACCCTCCTCCTTTCTCTGTTTCTCTGTTTTTTTTTTTTTTTTTTTGAACCCTGTTGCTTCTCAGCTAGGAGAGTGGGCTGGTTCCCAAAATAGAGGAAATTAAAAAAAAATACAGTTACAAGGTCTCGTCTGAAACTAACTTTGCCAACCATGTCTCAACCGTATCCCAACCGTGTCTGGCCATGTCTGAAATTATTTTTAAAAAAAAGGACAAGTTTTTGGAAGTGTCAAACATAGACACGTGGACCTTAATGCCGTGTCCGTGCTTCTTAGACTGTGGCAGAAACGCGCTTTGCATCTACTGTTGTAATGCTAAAAAGGTTCAATCTTATCAAGCGTGGCCTTCAGACAATGGTTATTAGTGACAAATGGGGTAATTACAAGGAAGATGATGTTGGTAAGGCAACATTTGTGAAGGAAAATGTGTTGAGTGACATTTTCTGGGACAAGATAGGATACACATTGTCTTTCACATTGCCTATCTATGAGATGATTAAAGTTTGTAATACTAATAGCCCATGTCTGCACTTGGTTTACGAAATGTGGGACACGATGATTGAAAAGGTGAAGGCAGCCATCTATAGGCATGAAGGGAAGCTGGAAAATGAGGAGTCCAATTTTTATTCAGTAGTGCACCAAATACTTGTTAAAAGTTGGACCAAAAGTAACACACCACTTCATTGCCTTGCACATTCATTGAATCCTAGGTACAACCCAATACTTTTTGTATTTGGTAATTTCTTTGAATATAATATGAAATACATAATTTACTTATACTTCATCTTTCTATAATTTAGGTATTATAGTGCAACGTGGCTTGATAAAAATCATAATCATGTTCCTCCTCACAAGGATGAAGAAATCTCAAATATGAGAACAAAATGCCTTAAGAAATACTTTCCAAAGCCAGAGGATAGAAGGATTGTTACAACAGAATATGCCAAGTTTTCAGGTTGCTTGGAAAGTTTTGGGGAATTTGATTTAAAATTTAATAGAGGAGTAATAGAACCAATTGTTTGGTGGTGTGCACATGGGTCTTCTGCACCAATTCTCCAATCTTTAGCATTGAAATTACTTAGCCAGCCATGTTCCTCATCATGTTGTCAAAGGAATTGGAAGACCTACTCTTTCATTCACTCTATTAGAAGGAACAAAATGACACTAGAGCATTGTGAAGACTTGGTCTTTGTGCATAATAATATTCGTCTCCTATCAAGGAGGAGTCGACAATACACGGAAGGAGAAACTAAGCTCTAGGATATTGGTGGAGATGCATTTGATTCATAAGAGGGTGCTGGCTTACTTGAAGTTGCACATCTTTCACTTGATGAGCTTGACATGGAAGCTGGATTATTTGATGAAGGCGATGCAGTTGAAGTTGATGGATGACTTTGTTTTCAGTGCTTTGTTGTATTGTTTTTGTTGTAATCTTGGTGTTTACGTGGCTTTTGACTTTTGTTGTAATGGCAGACATTAAACTCGATGGTTTGTAGGTTGACTTTGCAATGATATTAAATAATTGTTACATTGTTGCATCTAAGAGTTCAAACTTATTTTAAAATTTTAATTATTAGCCTATTGCATTATTAAGATTTTAAAATATATAATTTTTTAATGGACGTACCCCCAGCTGTACCCATATCCTATTTTTTAAGGATTTCGCCGTATCGGCATACTCGCACCGGTACCCGTGCTTCATAGCTAGAATCTATCAGTTGACTAAAGAGTTGGCCCACTTTAAACAAAGAGATAAATCGCTAGGTGATTACTATGCTACATTGAGAGAAATGTGACATGAACTTAACTTTTATCAACCTCAAAATCCTTGTCGTGCAAAGGAGCAGGACAAACAGCTTGAAATCCAGCATATTTATGATCTTTTAGGGGGAATGAACCCAAAATATGAGACTGTAAGGGCCCAGATACTAAGTCAAGATCGTCTTCCCTAGATTGGGACAGTGTTTGCATTATTACAAAATGAAAAAGGTAGACATGATGTTATGACAGACTCCATTCCATCAGTGGTTAACCAAGACCGATCTACATTTGTTACATCTAATTTTGTTGGTAGAGGTGATGGTGGCCGTGGTGGTGGTACTCAAGGTGGAGGCCGCGGTGGTGGTGGCCGTGGTTGGGGTTCACCAGGTTTAGATCGGGATAAATTACAATGTACTTATTGTGGAAAAGCTCGTCATACTAGAGACACTTGTTGGGATCTAGTTGGGCGTCCTCCAAAATCAATACTGCTTTTGTAGCTGAACCTTCAGGTCAACAAATTAATCCCAGGGAGCTTGCAGAACATAAAGGGGAGTTAAATGTAAATGATCAAATCCAAGCATTGAAACAAGAGATGTTAGCATCAAGCCAGCATTTACAAGCATTAGAAGGGACGGTTCCATCATATTCAACAAGCATGGCATCTTATTTGGCTAGCAGTGCAGCACACATGGCTTTTGCATCCACTTCATCTACTCCATCATGGGTTATTGATTCACATGCAGCAAATCATATAACAGGTATGTGCTCTAAGTTCACCTCATACATATCTTCTCCATCTCTGAGGTCAGTTAGAGTTGCCAATGGTAATCATACTAAAATACTTGGTGAAGGAACAATTGATGTGAACGATACCTTATCCCTCAAATCTATCTTACATGTTCCTCAATTCTCAAATAATTTACTTTCAGTTAGTTCCATTGTCAAGTCACATAACTACAATATTACATTATATCCTTCCTATTGTGTCGTTTAGGATCTGGAGACAAGGAAGACGATTGGCGGTGGCCATAAGCATGGTGGTTTGCATTACCTAGAAGCACCTCAGAGAAACCCAGTTGCATTAGAGTCAATCAGCACTATAGATGTCACTTTGAAGTGGCATCGTCATCTTGGTCATGCACCAATTAGGAGTATAAAGCATGTTTTTCCTCATTTGAGTATTAGTGATGATATAATAGAAATAAATAGCAACAAATGTCGCTATGCAAAAAGTTGTAGAAACTCTCACTCGATCAGTAGTAATAATAAAAGTAGTGCTCCTTTTTCTTTGATTCATAGTGATGTGTGGTGTGCTCCCCTTGTTTCCATCCATGGTTATAGATATTTTATTTCCTTTATTGATGATGCTACTAGGTGCACTTGGGTGTATTTATTGAAATCTTGGGATGAAGTGTTTTGTGTGTTTAAAACCTTCCTAAAATGGTCACCACAAAATTCAATACAAAAATTCAAACATTTTATTCTGACAATGGAGGGGAATATATATCTCATCAATTACAGTCATATCTAGTTCAAAACGGAATTGAGTCACAAACTTCTTGTCCATACACAACCGAACAAAATGCGGTTGCTGAACACAAGAATAGACATTTGTTAGAAGCAACCCAGGCATTACTCTTGGAAATGAATGTGCCCAAAACATATTGATCTAAGGGGGATCTTACTGTGTGTTTCCTAATCAATCGTATGCCTTCACATATTTTAGGGGGAAAGTGTCCATTACAAGTTCTTTGTCCAAGTGGTCCATTGTTTCCTATTCCTTTGAAAATATTTGGGTGTGTATGCTTCATTCATATTCCCAAGCACCAACGGGACAAGTTGGATCCAAGAGCGATTAAGGGTATATTTCTGGGTTATTCTCATACTCAAAAGGTTTACAAATGTTATGTTCCAAATAAAGGGGGAAAATTCTTTGTTACCATGGATGTTACTTTCTTTGAGGACGTACCCTTTTACTCATCAAAAGCAAAGGAAATATTAGAGCCTGATAAACAGGGGGAGTTACCCACACTTGTGGAATATGTTTCACCTCCATCTTATCCTCTTCCTTTCAATCCTAACCCAGTTCATACTGAGAATGAGCATACAATTGCAGAACTACCAAAACCTCCCTTGCAAGTCTACTCTACGGAAAGAACCAGATTTAAGCCGCCACCTGCTCTTGGTACACAACCGTCTGAAATTCCTGATCCAGAGGCCGCAGTACCAGAAAACTCAATTCCCAATGTATCAGGGACTCAAGTTTCTGATCATTCTGATTTGCATCTCCCTATTACATTAAGAAAGGTATGACGTATTTGTCCTACCAAATATCCATCTACTAGATACCCAATACAAAATTATGTGTCTTACAATTTCCTCTCTCCTACATACATAGCATTTGTGTTAAAGTTGTCCCCAGAATGCATACCAAACTTTGTTAGCGATGCACTGAATGAACCAAAATGGAAGGCAACTATGATTGAAGAAATAAGTGCTCTAGAGAAAAAAAAATGGCACATGGGAAATAGTAGATCTTCCAAATGGGAAAAAGACTATGGGTTGTAAGTGGGTTTACACCCTTAAATACAATTCAGATGGCACCATTCAAAGGCATAAGGCAAGACTAATAGCCAAAGGTTTTACTCAGTCCTATGGGGTGGACTCTTTTGAAACCTTCTCACCTGTTACTAAGTTGAATTCAATGAGAGTCATCTTGTCTATTGCAGCGAATTTCCAATGGCCATTGTACCAACTAGATGTCAAGAACGCATTCTTGCATGGTGATCTACAAGAAGAAGTTTACATGAAGTTACCTCTTGGTTTTGTTCTTGAGGGCCAAGCCAATAAGGTATGTCGCCTGAAAAAAGCACTTTATGGTCTGAAACAAACTCCTCGGGCTTGGTTTGATATATTTAGTTAGGCAATGTTAAGAGTTGGCTACAAGAGGTGCCAGTCAGATCATACCTTATTTGTAAAAAGGAGTGGTGACTCTTATTGCTCTTATTGTCTATGTGGATGATATTGTACTGACAGGTAACAGTGACAAGGAGATACAAGAACTTAAGCAATATTTGAGCACAGAGTTTGATATTAAGGATCTTGGTGATCTAAAATATTTTCTTGCCATAGAAGTTGCTAGGTCTAAGAATGGTATTTTTATATGTTAGAGAAAATACACTCTAGATCTATGGGATGAAACTAGGATGATGGTTGTCAAACCAACTGATACACCTATGGAGCAAAATCAGCGGTTATGTTTAGATAGTGGAAAGCTCTTAGATGATCCAAGACAATATCAGAGATTGGTTGGAAGGTTGATAAATCTCACCATCACTCGACCAAATATTGGGTTTGCCGTTAGTGTCATAAGTCAATTCATGCATACACCTTGTACGGAGCATTTAAAAGCAGTTTACCGAGTATTAAAGTACCCCAAAAAGGCTCCAGCCCAACGCAAAGTGTACTCTACGCATGGAAATGTTGATTTTGAGATCATTGAGGTCTTCACAGATGCAGATTGGGCAAGATCTAAAATAGATCGGAGATCAACCATTGGGTATTATGTGTGTGTTGGTGGAAATTTGGTTTCATGGAAAAGTAAGAAACAGGCTGTTGTTGCACTATCAAGTTCTGAAGCTGGCCCGTGGAACATCTGAACTCTTGTGGGTAAGGATGTTAATGCAAGAATTAGGCTTTGTGTGCAACAAACCTATGCTTCTCCATTGCGATAATAATTCTGCTCATCATATTGCCAAAAATCCAACTTATCATGAGAGGACAAAACATATTGAGTCAAATTGTCATTTCGTTCGTGAGAAGGTAGCAAGGAAAGAAGTAATGTTGAAGCCTATACACACCACAGCTCAACTAGCTAAGTTCCTGACAAAAGCAGTTACAAAGAATCAATTGCTTAATGTTTTTTCCAAGCTTGGACTCGTAGATAATTATTCCCCAGCTGGAGAGGAAGTGTATGAAAATAAAATAATTTCGTTTCGATTGCTATGTAATTATAAGTAACATCTAGGGCTTCTTTGTCATTTGGTTGTTTTTCTTAACAGAAAATAGTGTGGTCATCCATTCAAGGGATACAACCACATATTCCCTTCCTTTCTTCTCCTTCCTTTCTTCCTTCTTTCTTTCTTCTTCTTCTTTTACTTTACCAAAAACCCTTTTTCATAAAACAACTCTTTTGGCCACCAAAATTAAGATTTTGAGTTAGAGATGTATCATAAACTCGGAGATTTGTTGGAGTAGCATTGATTAATGAGGACCCAATATCATCATCATCACAGCCTTATCCCCATTATGTTGGGATCAATCAGCTACATAATTTTTGAAATTTTCTATATGCTAAGATAGCTGATGTGATAGCAGAAGACTTCCAATACAGCCAATGTGCAGCAACTGTAAATATGAACAACTAGATATGTTTGCAACACAAACTTCACACATATTTAAGACAGTCAAGAATCATCAAAATGAATAAAAAAACAGGAGTTACTCTGAACATACCTTTCCATTTTTCAACAGAACAAGCGAGATCAAGTTGCCTATGACCTACAAGTTCAAATTTTAGTAAAACAGATTGAGTGAATATTGATCAAGTGAATTGTGAAAATGAAAGGAAAAAAAAAAACTGACAGTTGAGGGTATCATCCTTGTAAATGGAATCACAGGCCCTGATACATCAAGGTCTATTTACAGTGTCACCAATAGGCCTATGTTCAATAATTAAGACGATTTGCCTGTCATTCTCATGGTCGATGGTGGTACTGAACAGAGTTTCCAGATTGGACGACTGACCAAAAAATAGTCCTTTTTTTCCAAATTGTTTCTCGTTTTCTTCCTTTTTACCTCCTAACAGTTTATTGTTATTACTACTAGATCTTCCCATGTGTAAATTCTGGGATCAATGCCTCATCAACAATGGACTCCTCAGACTGAGGATTTGGAAAACCATACATCATCCATCTTAATGAAACAAGTGCATCAAGAATCAAGACACTATGCATGTCCCAACACATCAGAAGCTATAATGGGTATGTTCTATTAATGGCATGTGATTTGTTGCAATAATGAAGAATATATTGTTCTAGTTACAGAATTTCTAAATACTTAAAAAGAAATACACAGCCAATCACCTGGGTACTAGCAAACATTCCCCAAAATTCACCATTGAAGTTACCAATGACTGTTCCCTCGTGTAAATGGCAATCTTTTGCGTGGCTGCGTGCTGCAGAAGTGAGATAGGTTCCCTGATACAGTATATCATTCTATCTATCAGTCGATGATGAAATTGGATATAAAATAAAAGACAGAATACAGTGTCTGCCTGCCTGCCCACCTGCCCGACCCAGATTATAGATGCAGCAAATCCAAGGTACAAAGAAGCCGGAACCATTGTATACCTTCAGTTGAAGTAAAATAAGATAGAGTAAGGGTGCCTCTAATATCAAAGTAAAGAGTTAAGTAACAATGAAATTTGTATCCACAGAAATTTATCAAAGTATAGACAGAAAAATGAGTCTCGACTTCATATTAAATTCCTGAGCCAAATTGGGTTGGTGAAGACTATAAGCATTTTTTTTTTATGGTGTGGGTATGCCTGTGGTATTTCTACCTGATAGTATTATTCCCAATGGCGCACGCATGACCCCGCAACACACATGCACCAGCTACGCCGAGGGTGGACTCAAACAGAAGATGTGGGGAGCAACCCCACACCTTATGCTAGTGAAACATCACCCAGGAGAATGAGACTATAAGCATGGTTATACCAAAAGCATTTTAATGTGGAATCATGTTCATTGATACAGCAAGGAACATAGGCTTTGGGAAATTTGTCCCAAGAGAAGGAGGAAGGGGAAGGAGGGGGTGTTGAAGACGAGCTGGTCCAAATTTAGTTCTTGTACTGAATTGGGCAGTAGGAAACTATAAAACATGCATAGACAAATGTAACCCAGAGTTCATACACCTAGTTCTAGATTCATGTGCAGTGGAGAATCATATATCCTAATTAGAAGCAGAGATTGCAGTAGCACAAGTGAACATTGAAGCATACCAGGACGGCTTCAAATTCGATGCAATGAACAGCCAATAGCCAGTAGTACCAAGAACAAGAGCCCTCTTTGATCCCAGCATTCTGACCATGGGAGAAGCCACTATTGAAAACAAAGTGAAGGAAAGATACAATATCCCCATAGACGTAGTACCCAAATCATGCTCCTGTGAAAATAAGCAATAATCATTAATCAAACACAAAACTGAATTCAGAAATCACCAGTTAAAGACAGCAAAACAGCATCTGCAAGTCCAAATAACAAACTAAAACAGCAATAATCATCTTAGAACACAAAAACAAATCATGAAAAAAAATAATAAGAATAATCTATCAATGAGACTACCCCATAACCAATTTCAAATCCCGGATTACAAAATCCTTTCATATAGCAAATTCCTGTCTGCAATTGCGAATTGCATTGTATCTAGAGTTCAGACTAACCCATCAACAGAGAAACTGTAAAACCCATCACAAAAATCAAATTGTGAAACCAAACAGGGAATGGAAATCACCAATTCCAAAAACAGATTATGCCAAAACAGAAAAAGAAACGAAAAGCTCTCAATTCAGCATTCACAACCCATTTTTTTCAAAGAAAGAGTATATATAAAGACACAACACTAACAAACGGTTTAACTATAATTCTAAAACAACCCCAGAAACCAATTTCAAAAACCAAGCAGATATCAATTATCAGTCTCCATTACCAAGCTCACAAATGAAATCTGAAAAAAAAAAAAAAAAAAGAATCCCAAATCCATCAAAACCCATCAAAATGGATAAACCCCAAAAGACAGAATCACCAACCGTATTCACTGTACTCTCCAAGTTCTGAGCCGCTCCATACGCTAGAAATATAAACAGGAACGCAAGGCTCAAAATGTGAACATCTCTCGCATGGTTTTTGGGCAACTCCCCCACAACGAGGGGCGCTTCCTCCTCACGAGAATCTGCAGAATCCATATGTTTGGAGAAAAAAAACCTCTCCTCAGTTGCTCTTTGATTTCATTTCGGAAGCTCAAGAACGTTAAATAGAGTCGTTTGGATCGGATTAAAAATAGCAAAAAGAGGGACTGCCGGCACGAATCTTAGGAAGAAGACAACCGCAAGAGAACGGATTCATTGATGAGATCAAAGAAACCCATGAATTTACACATGCACACACTGAGAAAGAGAGAGAGAGTTGCACAAAGGGAAGAAGCAGGAAAGAGATTGCAAATTCTGGGAATTTCAAATGTTGAAGAACCAAACTCTCCAGGAATTTTTACTATACTGATTCATGTGATATTCAGCTTGTGGGGCCCATCTATTGGTGTAATCGGTAAAGATCTCAAGATCAAAAAAGTATGGGGCCCAAGAAACTTAGGCCATCGACTTCTCTGACCCTTGATTAGATGTACTCCAAATTCAATTTTTTTTAATGGTAGATTTTGTCAGATTTAAGGAGAAAAGTCAACGAGGAAAGATTTGCGCTACACTGGAGCTGATGTCCAATTATTGGTAGGTAGTGTGGGGGTGATATACTAATCAACGGTGGGCTCAAGTGCAACTTTGGAGCCGGCAGCACACGCAATCTGGCCGTCCAAGAACATTTATTTTTTTCTTACTCGTGCATTTCGTCTCTATCTCTTGTGCCAAGTTCGCGCTCCCAATAAAAATAATGTTTTTTTTAAAGGACAACAAAATTACTATACATTTATCTCTCAATCTGTAGTAAAAAATATTTTTATTTTTTAAAAAATATTAATATGCAAAAAAATAAAATCATCATACATCATGATACTTTTTTTTATCTTGTTATGTCTAAAAAATTAATTGTCCCTCACTATGAGGTAAGAGATGGATGCATAATAATATTTATATTTTTTAAAAAATAAACTAATTATCCACACTATATAAAATAAAAAAGAGAAATAAAAGACTAGTTGGTGGGGCCCACCTAACAGTCAAAATGCAGGTGGCCTTCTCACATGGGGCGTGGCCAAATTGAGGAGTTTAAAAGATCACTTTTAGGCATGTCTCTTTGTAGAATTCAAAAAATTTCTTTTTACGAAATTCTGAAATTTCAAATATAATAAAATTCTTAAATGCTCAAATCCATTCGATTGTCCTGTTTTGAAAGTAAAATGGAAAACTTAAGGCCTATTTTGAAATATGCTTTTTATTTTGTCCTGATTTAAAATGTACCGAAAACTTAAACCCTATTTTGAAATTTTTCCTTTGCTAAGTGCTTGAGTACAATTCGAGAAACAAGAAGCTGGAATTTTGGAAACTCCAAAGGCCAAAAGTAATCAATTAGGATTGTAGCATTTGAACAAAGAGTTTCAAATGTTCTTAGGACATTATCTAACACTAGGGTTAGAAATTATAAATCCTCATAAAAAATGCATCCAAATAAATAGGCCCTAAGAATCCCTAAGTTGAGAGGGTCAAACTCGATAATAGGGCCCACTTACTGAAAATCTGAAACATTCAAAATGAACACCCACCTACTACAAATTCGAATCATTCAAAATAAACACACTCACCTCTTATAGGTAGTTTCCAAATCTTGGAGTTGGTTTTGGTTTAAGATTTACCACATAATGAAGAGCGTGATAAACACAATCACATGCATTATTACTAATCACATTATTCATCATTTAGTCAATCTTACAAGGGGGACAACTTCTACCGGAGTAAAATTTTAAAAACATCTTTAACATAGAAATGGCATTCATTTTGAGTAACTAGGATTTATAATAAGTGCACCTCAATAGAGATTTTCACTCCTTCAATTCAAGACTTCAAGAGATTAAGAGGATTAAAACTTGATTTATGTAGGATCTTTATTTTCGTAGAATTTAAGTTACTACGTGATAGGTGGGGGGCATTCATTTTCAATCTTCCTCTCATTCTCTTTTTTTTATTCTTTTAATCAAAGGACATATTATTTGATGTTCACTTTGTCTGACAAATTTAGTCATACTATATATATAAAGTCTTAGGACCTATTTGATTACAAGAATTCTAAGAATTCGTATCTAAGAGAATTATGAAACTTTCAAATGCTACACTCCCAAATAAAATTCCAAATGCTCAAGCCCCCTTTAATATTTGGAATGCTAATATTCAAAAAATTCATAAGGCTGAAACTAAGCGAATTTTCATGTGGGCTACAATTTTAAATTTTTCCATCAAACAAGAAAATTGAAATGCTTAGGGGCAAAAAACTAAAGCATTTCAGAAACTCCCAACATACACAATTCCTATCATAAATTCTTTTAACCAAATAAGCCTTTCAAATTGAACGCCTAGGAATTCAATTATATGAAATATATTGAGCACAAAAAAAGTTATGGTAAATTGAATGGGTTATTAAAGTGGAAGAATTTTCATACGCATCCGTCTTTCATCATTTTGTTCGTGAGAACTCTAGGTGGGGCATATCTATTACTCAATCCAAACCTTACAATACACATGGGACCCCATGATAGCAACTCGTCCCAAGTTTTAGTCGGATTCAAATTTATTGGACCATTGGATCGATTGTACACCAATCCGAACGGAATGAATGTGAGCCGTGGATGAAGAGGTTAAGGATATGTGATTGAAGCCAAATTTGATATGTGGGTTACATAGATCTTTTCAACCCCCCCCAGTCTCATCCCTTAGTGGGGTCCATAGTGGGCCCCACCAAAGAGTGTACACGAAAAGTCCATGAGGAACGTATGCACAGAAAAAATGCCCCATTAAAGTGATAGGTGAATTTTTGTTCACTTTTGCAATATTTAATTTGAATGATTTTGTTCTCTCTTTTGGTATGTACTTATATTGTGGGTGTTTTTTTATGTATTTTTTGGGCTTTACGGTAAACTTGAAGTCACCCATCCAAGCACACACAAGGTATGTTATAAAATTGGTTATTTTTCAATTTTTTAGATAAGATTTCAAATTATCATCACCCTCTAAGTTTTTTTTTTATAATTTTTTATACCAATTTCAAAGCTACACAACATTAGTGTTATGGCAAATTAGTTTAATTTTTTGGGCCCAAGCTTACCGTGGGCCTCTTTTGCTAAATGATATACTTTTAAAAAACTTAATGCTTTTCTACTAAATATTATGCTATTTTATTTCATTTTTTTATCAATAATATTTCAAATAAAAAAATAAGTTTGAATATATCCTTATATTTTTGGCCTGGTATCGATTTTTGGGTTTTTAAGTTGTTAGTGTCACTTTTGGCCAGTGGGACAACCAGCAAAGAAAAAAAAGGGTTACGTGTCTAAATCAAATCAGGGTTCTTTTATGCTTTGTTGTAGAATTATTTTTTTGAAATTTCATTTTAACCCCTTCTTTTTGGCATTTAATATTTCAAGATCATGAATTTCCTAGATTTGACATGCTAACTCAAGGTGATGGAAATTGGTCAACCCTCATCCGTCTCATATTTATGCAGGCCGACAAAACTTGACCCGTGATTGACCCATAATTTTGCTGGGTTGGGATTTCATATTGGATAAAGAGTTGAATTAGCAGGGTCAAATTATGCCACCTAACAGGATGGGGAGTGAAAACGGAGATATACTCCAAATGTGCTTGGTTCAAAATAAATAAGTTCATACCCGCTTAGAACCCAATAAAATTACTCCCAAAAAAGCTGGTAATAGGAGCGGGTCAAGTTCTGAGCCGCTCCATACGCTAGAAATATAAATAGGAACGCAAAGCTCAGGATGTGAACATCTCTCGCATGGTTTTTTGGGCAACTCCACCACAACGAGGGGCGCTTTCTCCTCCCGAGAATCTGCAGAATCCATATGTTTTGAGAAAAAAGGCTCCCCTCAGTTGCTCTGTGATTTCATTTTGGAAGCTCAAGAATGTTAAATAGAGTTGTTTGGATCAGATTCAAAATAGCAAAAAGATTGACTGCCGGCACGAATCTTAAGAAGAAGACAACCGCAAGAGAACGGATTCATTGATGAGATCAAAGATACCCATGACTTTACACATGCACACTCTGAGAAAAAGAGAAAGTTGTACAAATGTTGAAAAACCAAACTCTCCAGGAATTTTCACTATCCTGATTCATGTGATATTCAGCTTGTGGGGCCCATCTATTGGTGAAGTAGGTAAATATCTCAGGATCGAAAAAGTATGGGGCCCAAGAATCTTAGGCCATCAACTTCTCTGACCCTTGATTAGATATACTCTAAATTCAATTTTTTTTAATGGTAGATTTTGTCTGATTTAAGCAGAAACGTCAACGAGGGAAGATTTGCGCTAAACTGGAGCTCATGTCCAATTATTGGTAGGTAGCATAGGGTGATATACTAACCAACGGTGGGCCCAAGTGCAACTTTGGAGCCGGCCGCACACGCAATCCAGCCGTTGAAGAATATTTATTTTTTTCTTACTCTTGCAGTTCGTCTCAATCTCTACTGTGAAGTTTGCACTTTCAATAAAAATAATATTTTTTTAAAGGACAAAACTACTATATATATCTATCCCGTAACTTATGGTGAAAAAGAATTTTATTTTTAGAAAATATTAATATGTAAAAAGATAAAATCATCACACATCATTACACTTTTTTTATTTTATTAGATCTAAAAAGAAAATTATCCCTCGTAATAAAGTAAGAGATGAATATATAGTAATTTTTCTTTTTAAAAAAAATAATTAAGTATACACATTATATAAAATAAAAAGAGAATAAAAAACTCATTGGTGGGGCCCACCTACACAGTCAAAATGCATGTGGTCTTCTCACATGGGGGTATGGCCAAATTTAGGAGTTTAAAAATCACTTTTAGGCATGTCCCTTTGTCAGAATTCAAAAAATTTCTGGGTTTTCAAATATAACAAAGTTCTTAAGTGCTCAAATCCTACTTGAGGAAGTTTTTAATTTTCAACAATAGTAAAATTTTTAAACACTTCCTAACACTTTAACATCCAAAAAATTACACAGAAAGACAAACGAGAATGACAAGCAAAAAGCTTATCAGAAAAATATTGTAAAGAAACAAGCCCATCGGGTTAAGCATCAATCACTTACTTACATCAGAAATCATTACAAATGATAAAAGACCAGAGGACCATGCTTTCGGTAATTATATCACTAGAGCCATAGAAATGGTAAATAGCTCAAGGTGAAACTAAAACATTGTTTAACCAAACTAGAGATTTTATTAGCAGATAAACTCAAATTCAATTTACAACTTACCCATAAGCTCATAATTCATCCTTATGGTCTAGCTAGTTTACATACATTCACAGCTCAACTAAACTAAAACTAAAAACTCTATGATGGACAATGAAAACAAAGTACTCTGGTCACAAAAAAAAGGCACCTTTCTAGGCAAAGTAGTACCTGAAACACAATTTCATTTCAATTCAAAAGCTTGTATCTTACAAAACAAGGAACAAGAAAGAGAGAGAGAGAGAGAGAGAGAGAAGGAACACAAAACCCCCCCAAAAGCCCTACTTCCCCAAATCCAAGATACAGATGAGAAACACACAACCCCCCCAAAAACCCTACTTCCCCAAGTTGAACAAATTCAAGAGCTTGTGAACTTGGTAACAGCCTTGGTCCCCTCCGACACGGCGTGCTTGGCCAGCTCCCCGGGAAGAACGAGCCTAACGGAAGTCTGAATCTCCCTGGACGTGATCGTCGGCTTCTTGTTATAGCGAGCGAGCCTCGACGCCTCCTGCGCGAGCTTCTCGAAGATGTCATTGATGAAGCTGTTCATGATACCCATGGCCTTGCTCGAGATCCCGATATCAGGATGCACCTGCTTCAGAACCTTGAAGATGTAGATCTTGTACGTCTCCACGCTCTTCTTCGATCTCTTCTTCTTCTTCTTGTCTCCGCCGCCCGCGCCTTCCTTCGGAAGCCGCTTCTCTGCTTTGGGCTTCTTCTCCGCGGGCGCTTTCTCGGCTTTCTTCTCCTCTGTGGGCTTTTCTGAGGCGGGCTTCTTCTCCGCGGGCTTCTTCTCTGCTTTGGGCGCCATGAATGTCGCAGAAGAAGAAGAAGAAGAAGAAGAAGGAAGAATTGATCGATCGAATGGGTTTTGTTTGGTGGGAGATGGAGAGAGGTGGGGTTTTGGATTTATAGATGGAAGGGGAGGGGTTTGTGATTGGTGGAGGAAAGTAGGGTGTGGATTGATGAGTTGGCATGGATCTGAGCGTTGGTTTTGGTGACGTGGAGAGGGGGATCGACGGTCTGGAAATGATGTGAGAGGGCGGGGTTTGGGGTTTTGGGTATTGGGTTTTGGGTATGCCACGTGGTGAGTTGCTATTGGATGGAATTTTTTGTGCGCGGATCGTTGAGGATGACAGGAAAAGAGGAATCTAGGAATCCATTTCTTTGCATGGAATAAAAGACGGCATGGGCATGGGCATGGGCATGGCTTCAATAATAGGACCTGCTCTGACCTACTTTTACGAGGGGTGGATGGTTTGATCTGAAGTTGCTCTGATTTGGGTCGGGTTTGGTTTTTAAAGTCATAATCTGTGATATTTTGTAAATCTTTTTGTGCTCGGGAGAAATGGTGCTTGTGATTGTGGTATTAGGCTATACCTGACTCCAACTAATGTTGGGTTTGAATTTTAACAAACAACTTGGGCTACCCTCTTTAAAGGAGAAAAATAACAAAAGAATATAAAGAAAAATATGATCAAATATGTTGTAAAACATCATGGGTTGAGTTTGGTATTTCGAAAATTTTTGTTTCCACTAAGTTCGTGCCCTTTGAAGTAGATACCGGCTAAGCATACCTCCTCGGGACAAAATTCAGCTTTTGCATTTTTTTTAAAGAGCTTGAACATCAAGCTCGGACAAAAAAATTTAAATGCCCTCCAATTTCAAAATCCATTGTGGACAATAACATATTAGACCTATCTTGACCAATTGTCTTATTTATGTATGTAGGCTGTTACAATCATTACGTAGGTTTATTTGAGCATGATTCTTATTTGATTCTTAAATTAGCTTTTTATATGATTCTTATGTAATTTTCATGCGATTCTTGTGAGATTTGATGTAAATAAGCAATACATAATTCACAATTGTTATATTTGTGAGTTTATTTGAGCATGATTTTCATGTAGGTTTTAATAGCATGGGACACTTCATTTAGTTACCGCATCTAAATGTCTAATGTTTTGCCTCATACTTAAATTTGACTGCGATGACCCACCTCTTGGACAGGCCAAAACCTGGAAAAGAAAGTGCTACAAAAAAATCCCATTGCATGTTATGGAGGAATTTACAAGACTTTTTTCTTTTCTTTACCTTTAATTCAATTCATGGGAAAATTCAATGCATGCATTATATCAAAGGCTTCAATTTGATAAGTTAAATGATAAATTCAACACTATCATCAAACATTGTTCTCTTGGTTAGTAAATAGTAAGTGATAGCCTAGTTATCACTTCACTAAATCATATCGTTGTAAAGTGAGATTTCATCATGTTGATATAAAGCTTGGATATATAAAGAATATTGGGGCTAATATTAAGTTTGCATTTGATGCCCAATGGCAACTTAGAAACAACTACAAATTAATTTTTTCTCTCAGGGCCCTGGGCACGGCTTTGTCTCATAGGTAGTACAAACCTTGGTGTATCTCTAAGCCGACCACGCATGTTCATGGTAGGGATTTGGATAATTTTGGGCTTGGCCTAATCCAACCATTTGACAACCCTAGTCTTGAATCTTAAAATAGGGCTTAAAATTCAGATATATTTCAAATCAAGATAAATTAAAAAATTATAATTCAGAATGGAACTTAAGTTTTTCATTTCTCTTTAAAATTAAGACAACACACCAGATATAGGACCACCCGGTGACTTTTCCATTCTTTTACAAAATAGTACCCCAAAAATGCCCTTTATCTTTCTATGGGTGTCATTTTTGGCACTCTGATCTGCGGACGGTAGCTTTATTGACAACCTCTCTACGACTGCGACAAGCTTGAGCAGCAAATTGGTGGTTTGTTTGTGCTCAGAGGCCGTAAGCCACGAGTTGGTGGTTGTTATCATTCGAAAATATCCTCTACGAGAGAACAGAAGGTAGTGCATCCATAGGTGGTGGCCTACCACTAGGGGTGTAAAAATTGACCCAACTTGTTGGAAAAATGCGACCAATGGAAGGCGCGGTGGACAACGTTGGTGCAATACTCAACCATCGAGGGACATGGACGCGGCAGCCATCTTGCGGGGCATGAACGTGGCATGGTACTTGGCAATCTTGAGGAACATGGGCTTGTTCCAATCAATGGAAGCAAAACTCCCACCAATCATCTCCTCCCTTCTTGTCATATCAGAGTGCAAATCAAAAGAAAACTCTCATACACACATAACATGCCCAGCAGCAGCACTCTAACACACATGGCCGCCACTAGCACTCTACTATCTACAACAATCCTATCTAGCGTTCATTTACACATTACTCAAGGCTAAAATCAATGTGGAGGGGTTGCCAGAGTGGCACCATTTGGGTCGTTGGCGGATTTTAGCTTGAAGCTATGATTGTTCGTTTGTCTTCCCTAAAGACTTCGTTGCACGTGAAGGAACGTGGGGCGGTTCCCACTTCTTGGAAATTTTGATTGTGACGGTGGAGGGCAATGGAAGCAATGGGGTTGTTGTTGGTGGAAGATGCATTAATGAAATCCTGATCTTGTTGATCCTACCATTAATTATAACTGTTGATTGTATCGCCAAAGGCAGCCATAATGACCCGTGGTGGGCAGAGTGTCTCCTAAATCCATGTGCATTAGCAATCGATATCCGCTATATTTTGAGCGACCGGCACCTACTGTACAACCTCCATCAATTGACCTCCCTTTCTCAGCAGAGGCAACCATCGACTTGACGCTCATGCCTTTCATTGCTGCAGGCTAAAAACAGAGCTCCCCCCATCAAATAAGGGCATTTTCGTGATTTAAAAAAAAGATGAGAAAAGTTGCCGGCCAATCTCAAATCTATTCGATTGTGTTTTGAAAGTAAAATGGGAAACTTAACGCCGGTTTCGGAATGTGCTTTTTATTTTGTCCTGATGTAAAATGTAACAAAAACTTAAGCCCTATTTTGAAATTTTTTCTTCCCTAAGTGATTAAGCACACTCGAAAACTGAAATTTTGGAAATTCTAAAGGCCAAAAGTAACCAATTAGGATGCTAGCCTCTGAACAAAGAGTTAAAAATGCTCTTAAGACATTATCTAACATTTTAGAAATTCTAAATCCTCATAAAAAATGCATCCAAATAAATAGGCCCCAAGAATTCCTAAGTTGAGAGGGTCAAACTCGATAATAGGGCCCACCTACTGTAAATCTGAAACATTCAAAATAAATACCCACCTATTGCAAATCCGAAACATTCAAAATGAACACCCTTGGCCCTTATAGATAGTTTTCACATCTTACTTAGAGTAGGTCCTAGTGTAAGATTTACCACATAATGAAAAGCGTGATTAACATAATCATTTGCATTATTACTAATCACATTATTCATCATATAGTCAATCTTACAATGAGGACAACTTCTACAGGAGTAAAATTTTAAAGACATCTTTTACACGGAAATGACATTCATTTTGAGTGACTAGGATTTATAATAAGTGCACCCCAATATAGATTTTCACTCCTTCAATTCAAGACTTCAAGAGATTCAGAGGATTAAAACCCAATTTATGTGGGATCTTTACTTTCATAGGATTTAAGTTACTACGTGATGAGTGGGGGGCATTCATTTTCAATCTTCCTCTCGTTCTCTTTTTTTTTTTAATTCTTTTAATGAAAGGACATATTATTTGATGTTCACTTTGTTTGACAAATTTAGCCATACTAGATATATAAAGTCTTCGGGCCTGTTTGGTTACAAGAATTCTAAGAATTCGTATTCGAGAGAATTTTAAGAATTCCAAATGCTGCCCTCCTAAGTAGAATTCCAAATGCTCAACCCCACTCTAGTGTTTGGAATGCTGAAATTCTGAAAATTCATAGGGCTGAAACTTATTGAATTTTCATGTGGGCTACAATTTTAAATTTTTCCATCAAACAAGAAATTTGAAATGCTCAGAGGCAAAAAACTAAAGCATGTCAGGAACTCCCAACAAACACAATTCTTGTCATAAATTCTTCTAACCAAACAAGCCCTTCAAATTGAATGCCTATGAATTCAATTACATGAAACAAATGAGCACTAAAAAAGTTATGGTAAATTGAAAGGGTTATTAAAGAGGTGATAGGTGAATCTTTGTTCACTTTTGCAATATTTAGTTTGAATGATTTTATTCTCTCTTGTGGTATGTACCTATATTGTGGGTGTTTTTTTTATGTATTTTTGGGCTTTGTGGTAAACTTGAAGTCACCCATCCAAGCACACACAAGGTATTTTACAAAATTGGTTATTTTTTAGTTTTTTTAGATAAGATTTCAAATTATCATCATCCTCTATTTTTTTTATAATTTTTTATACCAATTTCAAAGCTACACAACATTAGTGTTATGGTAAATTAGTTTAATTTTTTGGGCCCAAGCTTACCGTAGGCCTCCTTTGCTAAATGATATACCTTTTAAAAATTTAATGCTTTTCTTCTCAATATTATACTATTTTATTTTATTTTTTATCAATAATATTTCAAATAAAAAAATAAGTTTAAATATATCTTCATATTTTTGGCCTGGGGATCAATTCTTGGGTTTTCAGGTTGTTAGTGTCACTTCTGGGCAATGGGACAGCTAGCAAAGAGAAAAAAAAGTTATGTGTCTAAATCAAATTAGGGTTCTTTTATGCTTTGTTGTAGAATAATTTTTTCGAATTTTATTTTAACCCTTTCTTTTTGGCATTTAATTTTTTCAGATCATGACTTTCCTAGATTTGACATTCTAAGTCTAAGGTGATGGAAATTGGTTAACCCTCATCTGTCTCATATTTATGTGGGTCAACAAAACTTGACCCGTGATTGACCCATAATTTTTCTGGGTTGAGATTTCATATTGGATAAAGAGTTGAATTAGCAGGGTCAAATTATGCCACTCTAACATGATGGGGAGTGAAAACCGAGAGCTACTCTAAATCTTACTTGGTTCAAAATTAATAAATTCATACCCGCTTAGAACTCAATAAAAATTACTCCTAAAAGAGCTGCTAATAGGAGCTGGTCAAGTTGGACCTTTTTAATCTGAACCATTGCATCAGACTAACATAGGACCAAAATGAAAATGCTTTTTTGAGTAAAAGTATCTCTATTAAAAAGAGGGGTTTTTTGTCAATCAAGAATCAAAATAACGGTTGTGGCGGGTATAATAGTCAATGGCTAAAATGTTATATGCCGGTGTAACGGTGTGAATTGAAAAAGTTGTCAAAAAACTTTGAAAAAATATCCACAAAATTCAGACTTTTGAAAAATGTTAAAAAGTGATGCTCTTTTATAATAATAACTGAGATATGGGGATGTAATAGTCAATTCAATGTATAAAAGTTTAGAATTGTTGAATAATTATAAAATAAGAATATTGATCAATTTTTTTCCAAATATTTATATTGGTTAGCTATATACTAAGTTATTGTGCATTTCTAAATTCATAATTCAAATAATTAATTTAACACAACTGTATATAACAATAAATTTATAAAAAGTAATGCTTAAAAGGAGTTTTGAGGTTTAAACCAAATAGCAAATTAAGTTTCATTAAATAAACTATGGCTGTTGGTTGAGAGTAAAGAAAAGAATACAACTACCAAAGGGGGTGTTCAATAGTACATTACCTAGAGAAGAGCCTGAGAGGAACTATCTCCATCATCTTTAATTCAGTAATATTTTATGTGTTTTAATGTTCTTTTAAGTATAGAAGGATAGAAAAGTTGCGTAGAAATGTTGTTCAGAGAGAAAAATAAAAGAAGTAAGCCTTGTTATGCATTTTAGTTTTTTTTTAAAAGTAGCTATCAATTACACTTCATAGAGGCCCCATAGTGGATCGTAGGGGCCCCGTAGCATTCTGTAGCAGCTGTAGCAGCTCCTAAGGTTGTGAGTGGCACAAAATTCAATTTAAATTGCTTCCACTAGGCTATGTAGCAACCGTTATTTTGATCCATGCTGTCAATTCCCTTTTATAAGAGCCAAGATGACAATTGAAAGGAATTTTGTTTGTTAGCTAAATTCATGGATTGGTAAAACTCAAGTCTTTGTCGAAGTTGTATATCTATTTATTTTTAGACTAAGAGTTTGGAGAGCTTGCAGAGCCCAGAAGAGCTAAAACAAAAAAATTGAAAAAAATCGAAAAGGGGGGCTTGATTGATCGAGCAAAGATTTGATTGATTGGATTAAAGGCATTAGCCCAATTCGATTGATTGGACCACTGCCCAATCAATCGGACCGATGTAGAAATTCCATCAACTTGCGAATTTCTTTTCAGATTTTAAGTTGGACTTTCCTATTTGGTGCTAATTCATTTTCTAATTGGAATACACTTATGAGACATGAATTTGGCGCTATATAAAGGGGTTCTCTCAACCCTGAGTAGAGTTCACATTACTCTAAATAGATAATATATTTTGGAAATCGTCTCCTCTAGAGCTTTCATTAGAAAGTTGAAGGTCTAAAGTTTTGCTATAAAGATATTTATCTTTTACATCTCTTTGTAGAAGATTGTTTTTTAAGCGTATAAGATTATTTTGAGGAGTCAAGCACAACATTTAGAAGGCGTCTAAGTGCTTGGATCTATAATAGAGGATGGTAGGGAGTCGTTGCAGCAGATTGCTATGTAAAGAAAATCACAAGTTGTCAAGTTGCACGAGAACTAGATAAGGATTGTGAGTATATTTTTTGTAACTGTGGTATAATTCATTATGCTTGATTATTGATCCAATACGGACTCATAGTTTTTTCCCAATTTGGATTCCTACGTAAAAATTATACCTTTTTGTGGTATGTGCTTTTGTTTCCATTGCGTAGTTGATTATTTGCACATATAATATTGAGATTGGTTGTGTTGATCCATTCTAAATGACCTCCCAAAACCTTCAACAATGATGAAAGCTACTTCCCAACTTACTTGGGAGATTGATAGAAATGACAATACATTTCTCTCTTAGCATGGAGAGAATAAACAAACCCCTTTCGATGATATATACAACTTCTCCACATCATTGGACTCATGTGGGCTTTCCATGGCAGGAGTTGGTCTTGTCCAAATCCAGTCCATTTGTTTCAGTGGGCCTCAAACTTGAGTGAAAATCTATCAGCCTACGTGGGAAAATCTAAAACACCTTATGCTTAATATGTGCAGCTGGCCGGGTTTTCAAGCATACATAAGCAAAGTAGCAGGTCCATCAAAGTACATGCCAAAACTGTAGGCCCAAGTCCAACCCACAACCTAAAAACAAATCCCAATTCCAGCCCAAAGTGGTTAGGCTCAGGCCGACACCCAATGAGAACCCCTAGCATTTATATTCATGAACTTCTAAAAATCACCTGCACAGATGATGATGATGATCATAGTCTGCTGGTAAATGGCATGTAGAGATATTGTCACAAACAATGAAATCAAGCCCATTTCAGCAGATTATATTGGTCCATAATTAAAATGTTGCATTTTATAGGGATAATACATGAAAATAACAATTTTATTTAATTAATTTAAAAGAATAAAAACTATAAACCCAATAAAACACATACACACACACTCTTTCTAAAATATCCTCTTATAGATGTAATTGTGATAATATTGGGATAACCTCAGTTTTGCTAACATTTTGAATTTATTAAGATCTATTGGAAAAACACTGAAATTTGAACTTGAAACATCGGTAATAATTGTGACATGATGGGAGATAACAATTATGGCTGAAGGATATAAATTTTAATAGACAGCATACAAGAAAGTTAAAACTAGTTTCAAACATTTCAGACATGCTGTTCGATGCTCAAAGGCAAGCTCAGAAAAGCTTCTGCTGAGAGCAATTGGAGATTTTCAATTCATCTCTTAACAATCCCCATCTACAGAAGGAAAACATTAGAGGTTGGTGCTTGGTACAAGCTATGTTTGCTGTTACCATGCATTCTTGAGCATACCTCCAGATAAACGGCATTGATATATACACATGCTCCTCAAATTTGTTGGTTCCTCCCAACAACAGCAATCTTACTGGTTTGGGCAAGGGTCCTGCAAATTTTGTCTGCAAAAATGACTTGAACCTACATCCTCAAAGTAGCAATAGTGATGACCTTCCACTGCTCCATGGGCTCCTGTCAAAATAGATAAATTTGTTACAACCCACAAAAGAAAATACTAGAGATTGAAGTGCAACCCAACAGGGGAAGATGATTATTGATATTCATGCACCAAGGAGAAAAGGATATTTTTGTTCCACAAAACAGATAAAAAACCTTGTTGCAACTCACAGAAGAAAATATTAGTGATTGAAGTACAACCCAGCTACAGAAGAAGATGATCAACCAAAATGCAATCCATAGAGAAAGCAGTCTACATATCCATGTGTCTCACTAGTCTCAATTCATGGCCAGTCCCACTGCAACTAGAAGCCTGGGTGTCTGATTGTGCCCTGTAAATGAGCTTCCTGTTAGCATAAACTTCATAAGCATTTAGAACTGAAAAGGTTTTTTTTTTTTTTTTTTTTTTTTGTGTCCCAAACAATGAATGTTGCAAACATAAAGAAATAAATAGAGAAAGGAATTTTGCAGAAACATAGATAAATATCTAGTAGGCCCTACAAAGTTTGTTCCATGAAAGCATGATTCAAAAGACTTTTTTTTTTCATTTTTGGTAAAAGACAGCTTTTAGATTAAAAGCAAAGAAAGAGAAGTAAGATCTAGAAGGTTTTACAAGAGCAACAAAAGACAATTCAGCTCTACCTCATGTTAAGAAGAAGACAGATACAAACGGACTACATCTACTATAGCATATACTGAGTAACCGATATACACAAATATAGTAAACTAAGCCTATCCCCCATATGTACGGACCAACAAAAACGAAACCAAACTGATGAGGAAAAAAGTGGCTAACAACCATATCAGTACTGTCCATCAGCGACCAGACTGCAACAAGTCTACCTTGCATGGATCAAACAGCTAATAGGAGTGGGGTCCTTGATGCAGGCCAGATCTATGATTGACCAGGCCATTGGACCCAAGATCAATACAGCCTAATAGATTAGAGTAGATTATATTATTAGTAGTTGTTTAGTTGCTTTATTAAAATTTGGCAAGTCCAGTTGTATTTGATTTAGGACTTCTTATTTGTTTAGAATTAGTTGTTTCCTTTCTTAGATGATGTTTTAGTTATAAATAAGGATGTAATCTCTTCATGAGAGATAGACTTTCATATTGAATAAAGCTTTGGAATTGGTTTTCAGTTGAGAGAGTTTGTTTGTCTTTTGGTGAGACACCTAGACAACTTATCCCTAAGCCTTTTGGCTTGGAGATTAGCCCGTTGGCTAATCTTCTTCCCCTGCACTGCGTCAATTGATATCAGAGACGAAGATCCAATCTCGGACCGCCGTCTGATCGCCGATTCGAGGTACCATATCTCTCCCGGTCGTCTGCTCATCGTTAGTCCTTTGCATCTTTATCAAATTCCTTCCTGCAGCACCCCACCGCACTCCATACCATCTCCATATCCTCCACAGAACCCATTACAGACCCTCGCACCACTGCCACTCCAGACCTACCTTTTCCCGGGCTACCACTCCACCGCCGACCTCACCCCGGAGACCTCAAACCCCACTGTCAACTCTCTGGAACCCTCACCGGCAACCAATCCAAACTCAATCCCTTTTCCGGCGCCCACCCGATCCATCCCTGACCCGATCCAACCCTACAGCCTACTGGAAAACTCTCCACCGACCCATCCGAACCCACCTCTTTGATCACAGTCATCCATCCCCAATCCCAGATCCCCAAATTTCACGCCAAACCCCTTCCCGAGACCACTTTCGACTATATCCCTTTCCATTGAAACCAAACGCCATCTCCAACATTGCTGTAACCAACCCACCACCATCCCAGCCTCCGATCCTCTCTGCTCAGCAAAACCCCATACCAAGACAAGAAAAAGAGCGAGAGAGAGAAGACAGCCACGAAAGACAGAGAACAGCGATGAAGAGACCCACCATCGCCATCACTGGCTGGAACCCACCATCGCCATTGCCTGCTGGAGTTTTTTCTCGCTATCGCCGGCTGGAACCCACCATCGCCATCGCCTGTTGGAGTTCTCTCTTGCCATCGCCGGCTGAAACCCGCCATCGCTTGCTGGAGTTCTCTCTCGCCATCGCCGACTGGAATCCACTGTCGTCGATAAGCTAAGCCTTTTCCTTCCTCTCTTTCCTTTTCGTTTTTGCAACAGCGCACTTTCCCTTTATTTGTTCCTCTCTTTCCTTTTCATTTATGCAACAGAGCACTTTCCTCTTTTTATCTATCTTCTCATTACTGTAGCAAGAGGAAAGTTGAGCAGTTGGGCCGATGGCAGTTTGGGCCAAAATTGCTTACCCGACACCCACCCCAGTCCAACCCACTGGTGATTCAGTCCGGGTCTGACCTGACCCAGACCTGACGACCTGACCTGACTCAGCCCAGGCCCACAGCAGGAAAAAATTTTGGATTGATTGACCTCAGCCATTGCTTCTCAAAAGATAATATTTTGGTCTGATTTACGCTCCATCTTCACTTGCGTCTTTTTGTCAACAAGATCAAGCCATCATGTTAGTTAATTTTGAGCATTTAGAAGATTTTGAATTTCTTACAGTAAAGTCATATGCAAATCTTTGGACCATCTGATGAAGTTCAAAGCATATTATATGAGTATAAATATGGAGATTGGTATTTTACAAAGAAGGTCTACTTTGAGCAATTCCTCAATCTCAGACAGGCAGAATTGACAGTTAATGAGTATTTAAATCAATTTTCGAAACTGCACCAAGTTTGTGGCTTGGAACAGAATGAGCTGCATGATTTAACTCGCTTTATCAAAGGTTTGAAGCCAGACATTCTTGAGAAGATGGAACCATGTCACAGTGTTAATGAAGCATACAAGGAAGCAATTCATATTGAGCACATGCTTCAATGGTCCCACCTGCAACAAGTCAAGCATAAGCAAGAACATTCTCCACAACGAACGAGCGATCATCTGATGGAAACAAAATTTGAAGGAGAAGATACTCACACCCTTATCATTCGCAGACTTCTCACCACCAATGAATAAGAAGACAAAGAGTGGAAGCAGACAATGATATTCCGGATGCGAGTAAGGTGTGAAGATCGATTAACTAATCTAGTTATTGATCATGACAGTACTATCAATTTTGTAGCACAATATGTTATTGACAAACTTAATTGGCCTACAGAGACTCTTCCAATACCTTACGAAGTTACATGGTCTAATGTTTCTGTCATTACTGTAACTCACAGATGTTTAGTATCTTTCAAGATTGGTGCATATGAAGATAAAATTTGGTGTGATGTAATTCCCATGAATATCACTCATAGTCTTTTGGGACAACCATGGCTTCTTAATCGGAAAGTGCAATATGACAAAGAGAAGAATATTTATTCTTTCTATTGGAAAGGACAATATGTTGACCTTGTTCCATTACAATCAACAACATCTTCATCTACCTCATCACCATCAATTGAAGAGTCACAAGATAAAACAAATTCCAACGATGATGTTGATAAGCCCATTCATGGAAATAAAGATCTCATTACAACTTTAAGTGAGAAGCAAGAGATAAATCAAGATAATGTACAAGCAGACAGTGATTATCCAATGGATCTGATTGCTACATTGGGTGACAAATCAATTGCCCCAGTGGTTTCGCAAGAAGATATGTCCACATTAATTGACGTGCACCATATTGATTTCATCTTCAGAGATCAACCAATGTCAATCAACAATTATGCTATCTTATTACAGAGTCTACTATTAAAACATATAATGATCAGATCACACTGTCAAAATACATGCAACCATCAAAAGACGCATCGCCTCCGACCTACTTCTGAGTGGAATAGAAGATTCGATTCTACTTTCAAGGCATATTATCAACCTGACGCTCAATTAGCGACACGGAAGTTCGTTCGAATAATTTTCGACCCAGGTGGACATTTACAGAACTCGAGGACGAGTTCTCTTTCAAGCGGGGGAGAACTGATGCAGGCCAGATCTATGATTGACTAGGCCATTGGACCCAAGATCAATACAGCCTAATAGATTAGAGTAGATTATATTATTAGTAGTTGTTTAGTTGCTTTATTAAAATTTGGCAAGTCCAGTTGTGTTTGATTTAGGACTTCTTATTTGTTTAGAATTAGTTGTTTCCTTTCTTAGATAATGTTTTAGTTATAAATAAGGATGTAATTTCTTCATGAGAGATAGACTTTCATATTGAATAAAGCTTTGGAATTAGTTCTCAGTTGAAAGAGTTTGTTTGTCTTTTGATAAGACACCTAGACAACCTATCCCTAAGCCTTTTGGCTTAGAGATTAGCCCGTTGGTTAATCTTCTTCCCCTGCGCTACTTCAATCCTGCACAGTGAAAACCATCAGGAACCAAAGGAATAGGTGTGTGTGTGCATCTGCAACCATGTTCAAGGTCCATAAGCTGGAGGAGAGCTGCCAGCCTGCGAGTTTGGGAAAGAGCTGCTGGAGGTGTCCCAATCCAAAGTGAATTCCCAATGAGGCTGCTACTCATGTTGCTCAAGCTGAAGGAGATCAGAATCACCTTCAAGATGGAGCATGGGTGCAGCACTACATGGGGAGTAGTCTTGGGAAGAGGAAAAAAAAACTGTAAGCCTGAGGGCCAGCCGTAGTTCCACATGAAAAGGAGGGATGAAGAAAACCACCAATCAATCAGCAAAGATAAAACAGCCATGTCCATCTCAAAGGATGCCTTTAATGCTTCTAGAAGCTGCTTGCTAACCAAAAGATCCATAAATTTAACTTTAGCTCCCCTGCAAGAGAGGCACCCATGTGCATGTTATGGTGGGAATAGGCAGAGGAACAGACAGATGGCATGAAGCTGGTGTCTGAACCAGAGGCAGCTGGGGCAGAGTAGTAGTATGGGCAGCAGACACGTGCTGATGCTAGTATGCTGGTCCCACTAATTGATGGCAGCCTGGATATGCAAGGCAGTTCATGTGGGAGCTGGAGGACAGGTGGAAAAGAGCAGTTCATCCACAACCTCCATATCTACCACACATATAGCAATAAGGTGTAACAACAGCCCTCCCAGAACCACAAGTTGAGATCAGAGTGAAGGCGACTGTCTCATGAGTGCAGAATACACCATGTTACTCAGGAGAGGTGGCAGGTACTGAACAAGTGGTTTAATAACTTCTGTGTGCAACCAGAAACAGGGGCAAACAGAAGTGTTGGAAATAGCACTCAGTAAAAATAAAAAATAAAAAATCAAGCCAGAAAATAACAACATGCAGAATTAGAACGATTTCTAATTGAAATTGCTTTAGTTGTTTAAAATAGCATTATTGATTGAAAAAAACAAAAAAAAAGCTGCTTACAGTAACATCATTCTAATAACCAAAACCCATTTCAGTTTCATATACAAAATGGCAAACATCTCAAAATTTTCCAATTAAGATGCAGCAAACATGATTGAAAAAGGTCAATGCTGTCTCAGTTCCAGAGCATGTGTTTGAGTTTGTGAAAGAGGAAGTGTGTTTCGGCTTGACATTACCATTAGTTGTTGATGTCGGAGGTCGCCAAGAGGGAATAGCCCCAGGATTTGAAAAGTGCAGAAATTGGTAAGATCAAGGGACGGAAAAACCAAGTGTATGTGAGAAAAAAGAACAAAAAACAAAGGGTGAGAGAAAGAGAGGGGGTGTTGAATGGAGAGATGAAAAAGGTATACGATGTTGCACTTCTCTTTAGCTCTGGCATCGTAGGGAATGCGAAGTGCATCACCATACGTCATACCTCTTGCACGTGCCAATCTCAAGGCTCAAGCCCAATGAGGTGAGGAGGATTCGTGTCAGACAGAAAGTACGCTAAAGATTCTTTGAACCAGATTTTGAGGCTACTTTGAATCGAAGTAGCACCGGACCTAGCCCACATTGTCAGGAAAAGGTTATAGGCTTATAGCTAACATCATACACACCCCTCCTATATGATATTAGATGTGGCTTCAGAGAATTTTGTGTTTTACAACAGAGATCTTTTGAGGCCAATAAACACCAGGAAAAATGGCAATGTGACCAACAAACAGAAGGCCATGAAAACTCTCTATTGAGGTTATTCTTGATCAAAGTAACACCTCTCTATTGAGGCTATTCTTGATCAAAGTAACACCATACTTGCTTTGCATTGTTAAGAAAAGTTTATAGCTGATATCATACATATATACAGGATATTAATCAAGCTTTGGAGAATTTTGGATATTATGAGAAATCTTTAAGGCCAAAATAGACCAGCGAAAAATGTAAACCTAACCATACTAATACCATGAGGCCAGCATTTTTTCTTGCATATTTGAAATGCAATATTCCCCCTCTTGGCATTCCCTTGTATGTTTAGATGTGCATTGCTCTTCCATTGTAAAAGGTCACTTGCTTCAAAATTCTTCTCAGTTCCCTTTTGTAAGCTCTTTCAAACGGTGTCACCTCTACACAGCTGTGTAACCGATTTTTCATTTCATATTTACTTCTGTTCTTTGTTTGTTTGATAAATATGTGAATGAAATGGATGGTTAAGGGAGAACTCTAAAGTGTTAGTAGGGTATACCTTACACATAAAAGAACTCAAACAGAACATAAAAATTACAGAATCGTAACTGTTCAAATGCTGGGCTGTTCATATGAAAAGAAATGGATGAGATAAAAACACAAATGCCATGGAGATGATACAGCTAATAAAATATATAAAGCTAGAGATGAAAGTATGAGATAAACTGAAACAGCACACACTATCTATTTATGCATTAAATGTTTTTGGTTTGCTCATTTATGAACAAAGCTGGCTGTTAAGATAGAAGAGACATGCCTTTGATGATAATGATGATAATGATGCTTTTCCTTGCTTATTTAACTTTGTATTTGAACATCAACCCCCCAAGACCAAACTGCAGTTTCAAGTCTTAAACCCTTGAATACACAACCCTGAAATGACTGGTCGTTAAACCTGCAACAGTTTTTTTTTTTTTTTTTTGGAGTCCTAGTGGGAGCACTATAGAGACTTGAATGCCCAGGGACCAATCCCTGGGCGGCTTTAAGGTGAGATGCCTCCCTGACACTGGGTTGTGAGGCATTTCTCAGTAGTTCTCTACATCAAGAAAACCCTAGAACATTGGAACCACAAACACAACACATGTTTCCATGTAGGTTTGAGAATAGTTCTCATGAAACACAGGTTTGAGATATGAACCATTCATCAGGAAGACCATACTAGTAACATGCCTAGGATCAAAAGGCAGTTCAGTCTTGTAGTATGTTCGGCCAGATTACACATGTTGAATGCATGCCACAGCTCATTTTGTATTAACCATAAATTTTTATCATACATGTATGCTGCACCTGAGGAGCAGAACGTCCAGAATATTATGATGGAACTGATGAGAACTTAAGATCATTCTTATCATGCACATCGATGCCCATGTACTTGATGACTCAAGGATGAAAATAGCGGTTGCGGCGGGCGTAGCGGCCCGTCGCCAAAACGATACGTAGCGGGCGATACGTAGCGGCGTAGCGGTGTGATTTAAAAAAATCTTCAAAAAAATCCAAAAAAATTCCAGAAAATCCAGAATATTGGAAAATGATGGAATATGTGTTTGTTTTGCAATAGCAATTAGTATATGAGTATGTA
This sequence comes from Sextonia rubra, assembly GCA_037013555.1. Classification (NCBI taxonomy): domain Eukaryota; kingdom Viridiplantae; phylum Streptophyta; class Magnoliopsida; order Laurales; family Lauraceae; genus Sextonia; species Sextonia rubra. The sequence continues at coordinate 135,130,163 of JASUAD010000001.1, forward strand.
GCGGTCCCCTCATTGCATAAGATCCTGTATCGCTGTATCAATAGAAAAGAATATGAATAATCAATGTTTTTCATATGGATTCATGTTGTTTAGTTATGTCAACTTAAATAGTAACTTAAGGCTTATAAAAAAAATGTTATAAACAAATTTCATTAAGATTCATTCAAGAATGAAAGATAAACTATGTTCAAACTTTATAGAAAAACAATATACTAATCTACTTAAAGAGCAAAGACTTTGTAATGGAGGAATACCTTGCTGATTAGCTCTAATCTAATACCAAAGGGAATGTCTTCCAGGAATCACATTGCTTTGGATGTTTTTGTTGATGATTTTACTGTTTTTTTGAGAGGATTTGAAAAATGGAGGCAAAGAAAGGGGCTTGGAGCAGTGAAGAGGGGAGAGGATAAAAGTTAAAAGGGAAAAAGTGGGTCAAAAAATCGGCTGGGGGGTTTTAACCCCCCCAGCCGATACGTATCGGCCGATGCATTTGTGAGCGGCGATATTTTCCAAATAGCGTAGCGCCCATTGGCGCTACGCCCGATTTATCGGCCGATACGAAGCCGATATTTATATCCTTGCTTGATGTTCCAACATTTTCTGCAAAGATAACTATTTATGTCTCCTGGAAAATATCCTTATCAGTCATGTAGGCAAGACCCTAAATTAAGACTTCACCACATAAATGAAAATAAGAGCAGATCCACCATCCATGTCACTAAAAGTAATCAGTAGCTATGATGCCAACATATGACATGGATACGACAAGGACACACCATGGACATGGAATGGATACAGATTTTATATGTAAAAAGTAAAGTATCCAATAGGATATAACATGATACATTGGCTATTTTGAAGTATCCGCCCATCATAGACCAATAGCCAATACTGATTAAGAAAAAAAAAAAAAAAGATCAGTAGTCAATACTCATACACAGTTCTACAAATCAGTCTAACCACAGTAACATCATAGTCAGTCATTTTGCATCATGATGTAAAGAATTCATGCCAACTTGAAGTTTTTCATAAATATCTCCCTCCCTCTTTTTATTTCATACAAAAGATAGTTAAACAACAGCGGTGAGTCAGTGAAATGACAATCTGTCAGATTAAGTAGTCAGCTGATGAAAAACAAACTCTAATCTGCCTTGAGAAAGCTATCTTCATCTCCACTGCCCCGAAATCTTACTCTTGATCTGGTTTATCAGAGCATGTGCCATGGCTTCCATACCTTCTCACAAACTTCCATAACTTCTCACAAGAACAAAGTTCTTTTAAATCCACTACAACATGCATTCAAGGTTTAAGAAGCACAAGTCAGCTCAAAAAATGCAAACTTTTCTCATTTTGTAGGCAGAAGCTCCCGGAAGTTTCAGGTATAAAACTTTCTGGGTTTTCTGCCATTCATGAGACGGCGAAGGGTGCCCAATGCATCTTCATATTTACGAATCTTGAGGAAGCCCATGACCATGGAAATTTCTGTGTCCAAGAAGTTACCCCTCTTCATGACCAGTTCTACAAGCTTAATCAGTGTGTCATCCATGGCTAATGCACAAAGGCCTTCGGCAAGCATTGAAAATGAAGAAAAGTCTGGCATATATCCCTTCTCTGTCATCTCAATCACAAAATCAACAGCTTCGCCAATTGGACCTCCTCCGCGGCACAGACCCCGAAAAATAATATTATATGTAAGAGCATCTGGAGGCTTGGCTGTCTCCATCATATCTCTAAAGAGCCTGATGGCTTCTCTTATCCTTTGCTTTCTACATAGTGCTTGAATTACGGGGTTATATGCCTGTGGGGTTGGAACCATCCCTTTCATTTGTATGGATCTCAGTAGCTGACTCGCAAAATCAACTCTACCTCCCTTGCAAAGACCGCTTATTAGAGTTCCATAAGTGACCATATCTGGTTCACATCCATTCGAAGTCATCGATTGAACAATATCTGCAGCCTTCTTTATATCTCCTTCCCTACAGTAGTATGAGAGCAAGGAATTATATGTGATCTTGTCTGGTTTCAGGCCATGCAGAAGCATATGGTCAATGAGCTCAGCAGCATCATCCACCCTCTTGCATTTGCACAGACCATCAATGAGTGTGTTATATGTCACCATATTCCTCGCAATTCCTTGCATTCCCATCTGATCAAAGATCTCCTCTGCTTCTTCCACTCTGTTATTCTTGCACAATCCATCAATCAGTGTATTATATGTAACAACGCTTCGAGCACACCCATTTGATTCCATTTCTTTTAATAATCCCAAGCCCTGGTCGAGTCTCCCTCTGGAGCAAAGGTTATCAATCAACATATTATAGGTAACCTTATCCGGTGGGCACCCATTTTTCTTCATCTCATCAAACAATTCCATTGCAATGTTTTGATTTCCCGTCTTAAAGAGACCATTCATCAGGGAGTTGAATGTGCAAACATCAGGTAAAAGGCCTTTAACAGACAGACCACGAGCAAGTTCTGTAGCTTCCTCTACCCGGTTCTCCTTGCACATGGTATTGATCAACGTGTTATAAGTGACCATATTGGGAAAACAATCCCTTGAGATCATCTGATCCAAGACCTCCATTGCATCTTCAATCTCACCCGCTTTGCACAGTCCGGATATCAGCGTATTGTAAGTAAAGATATCAGGGTCAAACCCCTCCTGCAGCATCACATCCAAGATCTCAAGGGCATGTCTAACATGCCCAGCTCTGCACAAACCGTTCACCAATATATTGAAAGTGAATCTGTCAGGGGAGAATCCATCCTCCGCCATTTCTTGTATAAAATTCAGCGCCTCTTCCACTCTTCCCTCTTTGCAGAACCCATGTATCAAAACATTAACTGTTACATTGGTGGGCATGCACCCAAATTTCAGCATCCGTTCTCTGACTCCCAGCGCCCCTTCCATGTTTCCTTCCTTGATAAAACCCTGCATAATCGTTGTGAAGGTCCTCTCATCTGGGTCTAATCCAAAGCTCGACATCTCCTCCATCATCGTTATCGCGGGTTGGATTTGATGGGCTTTACAGAGGGCCTTAATCAATATATTAAAGGTAGAAACATCTGGCCTAATTCCTTGATTACCCATCACAGAATAAACACTCTCAACCAGTTTTATCTTATTCCCTTCAACTAAAACATTCAGCAGGAAATTATAAACAAACGTATCGGGTTCGAATCCAAACTCTTGAATCAATTGAAGAACATCTACAGCTTTTTCAAGCAGACCCAATTGAGCATAGCTTTCAATAAAGATTAGGAAAGTACCTCTGCTGATCTGGCAACCAGAAAGCTTCATCTCCTGTAGGAGATGCATCATTCGGTCGAAAGATCCCGCCTTTCCGAGCTTCTGAAGCATTTCTTCATACAGGGAGGAGGTGGGGGTGAAATTGGGCTGCTTTGACGCCCAATCCAATAAAGAAAGAGCGGTTTCTGCATCTTTTTGGCAGCGGAGAACGCTGAGGAGTTCTTGGGGGGTGAAATCTGGGGGGATTTGATGGATTGGGAGAGAAGAAGAAGAAGAAGAAGAAGAAGAAGAAAGGGTGGATGGGGGATTGGAGTTGGATGGTGGGGATTCTGCTGTGAGTTGTTGGTGGGGTTGGAGAGAGGCAAAGGAGATGGAGTTTGGAGGTTTGTGGGAGAGAAGGGTAAGTGGGGTCTTGGGGTTTTGGGTGAAACCCCAGGAAAGGCATTTGAGAGGAGAGGAAAAGGCCATTTGGAGGGAAATGGCAAGAGAAGACGAAGGAGGACGAGCTTGGAAAAGTATATATGAAAAAATAAAAGCAGTGCTTTTGTTTGCTGTGCAGTTTGGTGAGGAAGAGAAGGAGAAAGCTCCTGTTTGGAGAATTGCAGTTCACTCACTTCACTCACTGCAAAGATTGTGAGTGGTATGAAGATATGTCGATGGCGGCTATACCAGGTCTGGAAAACGCGCCGGGGAATTCATTTTCCTGGAAAGCGTTTCGGATAAGGGATTTTCAGGGGTAATGTAAAATCTAGTCTTTCTTAAAAAAATAATAATAATAAATAAATAAATAAAAGAAGTCTTTTTGTAACATATGATTGCCTACATTTATTTACATTTTTTTTACCCTAACTTGCGGGCCGGAAAGCTTGGACTAGGAGGGCCTCCAAAAAGTAAAAGGATAGCTCACACATGTGAAAAGAGTGGCATGCCTTGGGAGAAGCTAAATGATATGTAGGATTGTCAGCGAACTTAATAGCCCTTTTGTCCCATGACATCATGGGTATAAGGTAAAAAATATTGATTAGAGTTGAGTTACTCTTGTGATACTATTTGAGTTTCAGTCGTAAAATTGAAAAAATTGAATTTAAATAAACTAATATGTTAGTAAAAAAAATATTGTCATATTATTTTTTAAGGCACTTATATTTATTAGACCATCTCAATTAAACATCTTGATCCGTAGTTTAAATTAAAAGATCATCATCAAAGTCTTTTTCTTAGATGCTCTTGGCCAAATCTTTCCATGCGTTAGATGTATTCTTATTAGTTCCATGGATGTCCTCTTTCGCTTATTTTTTTTTTTTAATTTTTTTAAGAGAGCATCAATCAGTATAACAAAACTTTTCTTTATTGGTGCATTTGTTGTTTTGCCTTAAAAAAGTCTAAATTATTTTAAATGAGTCATGTCTAAATTATTTTAAATGAGTCTATCTTACTTTATCATTTACTAATTTTTCCCTGAAGGCTAAATGTAGTCAAATTAGCTTAATTTTGGACCTATTTGTTTTATCCGTATTAAATTTCTAGGAACTCATTAGACAGTGAGGTCTAAAAAAGAAAAATTAAAGTGTCGATGAATAAAAGATGAAGGCGGAGAAATACGAGCATCACTATCCAAGAGTTTGATGTACAATGGTAATAATGGAATAATCAATTCCCACCCAAGAGGAATTTATTTGATTATGTAAGTCTTCACCTCCATTTTTTTTCAATTTTAGCTCCTACACTTGCTAAGAAGTCTTAGATATTCAACATCAAGCACAAAAGGGTTACTACTATATCACATTAATTGTAAAGGACCTTTAATATATTGTTGAAGCCACAACATTTGGATTTCTTTTACTATATAATGAATTTATATTTTGATTATTACACAAATGAGTTTGTCATTTACTTGATTTATGTGTTTCTTATTACTCAATCCTTAATCTGGATAGTCATTTTAAATTATTATTCAATTTACATGAAACTTAAAACTTGTATTATTCGGGCTCCATGCTAGTCATAGTTGTCAAATATCATTTTAAACCCCATTTCAATTTAGCATCCAAAATGAAGAGTTTCGGCCCATTCGGAATTTTGGAAAAAATTTTAAGAATTACATTCAAAAATATATAAAAAAATAAAGTATATACATGTAAAAAAATATATAAAAACAAACAATAATCATAGACTTAATCCATTCTAGTAGAACTTTTTAGAATTACATTTTGGGAACATATAAATAATACATAGTATATATATGTAGGAATAGTTTAAAAAAAATTATGTCAAGAATAATTCTGGCCAAAATCCAAAATTTCGGTCGAAAGGGACCAAAATTTGAAACAAAAAGTTGTGTCAAATTTCATTTCAGCCACTTGACTGAAACGGAAAATGGATCGCAAATTTGTGCCAAAACAACAGTCATGCTTCTACGTGTACACCCCCACAAAAATGGATGGCAAATTTGAAACCACTGCTCGACTATATTCGTCTGCTTTCTCTAATTGGAAGTGATATAGACGAAACGGAGTAAAAATATCGATCTTGTTGCAGTAAAGTTTGGGTTACTTTATAAATAGGCAGGCGCAGGCCAAAGCCATATTGCATCAATGAAGGATCAAATGTCATATTTATTTATTAAAAATTAAAAAATTTAACCATCTAAAAGGCCCCTGAAATTCCTGAAATTCCCACCTTGCTGGAGTCTATAGATGGTTAAGTACCAAGAAAGATTCAGAAATTCCAGTAGTCTTAAAGAAATAAAAAAGAATTAGATACGAATTCTTTGAATTCCAAGAAAGACATCGGCCCTAATGCTCCATCGATGCTCTAAATCAATCTTTCCAAAGATCCCATATTATAGCAACACATCTTTTCCCTATTGTGGTGTATTTCAATGCATCTCAAATCTAAAATCATAGTTACAATCAAAGTTACAACCCAATCCGTGGTAGCTTGATCGGCCAAGGACTTTGTGCCTCAAGAGTATAGAGGCATTATGATATACACAAACCCTTGTTGGCCACCTCCCTTAGTTCTACCATATAAGTGGATAGAAGGATTTGCATGTGCCCATTAGTTTTCACCCATCTAAAATTAAGTATCCTTCGGAGTCGAGGAGCCGAGGCCTACAGTCCCTGAGCTAGGATAGGTGGAAGATACCTAAAATTATAATAAATAAATAAATAAATAAAATAGAAGTTAGGTATAAGTTCAGTCATCCTTTTGGTTTGTGCAAAAAGAAATATAAAATCAGTTAGCTGCTTCAACCCTGTTTGTTTCTTTCCCATATTCAGACTAATTACCAATAAGCTAGAGCAAGAGAAGACATTAATAAAGAGGTAAAATGAAAACCTAAAAAAAAAAAAAAAGAGAAGAATAAGAATAAGAAAAATAAGAAATAAAATGAATTAAAATTAAAATTAAAAGGCCTGTCAATTAATTGGATGTTCTATCATATATATTTACATGGTCAACCAATAATCCAGGGAGACCACCTTGAATTAGAGGAGTTTAATTTAGGGAATAACATGACTGGGTGAATTCTCATCCAATCCTCCTCCAGTTTAGTTCTTGGGTGTGGTATCAAGTGAATATTGGCTTGAATGTGAGGGCCAGGCCCAGAAAAAAAATATATAGTTCACTAAACCAAACATACTAGGCCTAGCCCGCAAGGTTTGGCCTATACGGGAACATATACCGAAGCCCAGCCAACTTAACTGTCAGGACAGAATACAAGGCCCCAGAGGGACCTAACGGCCTATAAACATAATCCATAACGATGACGGCAAGGCTCATGATGTTACAGCCCATTAGCACCCCTAGCAAGTAGCAACTAGATATCTTGGCTCTCAAGGACTTCACCCGCTTTGAAAAGAAAAACTCAGGAACTGGTCCCTTGGAACCCTGTTAAATCTGGTTACATAAATGCTGAAACTGTTCCATTTGAGATTTGCTATGTGGATCCGATCTCCCAAGAAATCTGATTAACAGAATAAGTTCCTATCACAGAGACTTGAGTTCCAAGGCTTTGGATGGAACTGGGTTACCTGATAACTCAATTTTAAGCAGCTTTCTACAATCAAAGTTGCACAATAACTAACTTCAACTTATGAGAGGTAATCCATTCTCTAGATGCTCAAGGCCGTCGAGTCTGACTCATGGATAAGCATTAATCAAAGTTAAGTGCACGCAACTTCACATAGATACAAATTATCCCGAAGGAAAGCAAGGGTAACTCTCGCTTATTTAGAGTTGCTAATAACATAGTATCAGCTCGTGCGCTCGTGGTGTACACACACAATATCTGCTGTATTAATGATATGGATTCGCATTGAAGTCACCTCTTTTTAAGCTAAACAAACAAAATACACGTCCATCATACCAGTCCATAACGGCACTGTATCATCAATACATGTCATAACAATATGGACATCAGTTGGCAATCATGATATTCAACACTGGCTTCTTTGGGGGAAAAAAAAATAAAAATCATAGAGCTCATGGTAAAATGGGGAAGTAGATTCGTCAATTCACACATTGCAGGAGAGATGATAGATTAAAGGGGAAGCAATAATACATCAATGTAAAACTGCAATTTACATTTTAGACAAACACAGTCAGAATGATCAATGTGTAGTTATTTTTTATGTATTTATCAATCTAACAGTGGGTGAGTTAGAAGACAATTTAGGTCATTTCTTATTTATTATTAAGGCATTGGTTGTGTGCTATTATGATGTATATGGCTTCAATAAAGGAAACGTAGAGACGATATGTCAACAATGCTTAGTAAGACAGACATTGGTTGTTCGGTTCTCTCTCTCTCAAAGTGAACTCGTAATTACTCTCGTAGCACGAAAATTAATTCAAATAGAATTTTCTCTTTTGAAAAAAAGTAAAAGTGAAACATTAGTTGCCTATTTCATTAGACCGAACAACTATTGCATTGGAACAAAGGCTTTTCCAAAGAAAGAAAACCTTATACTGCAAGAGAAATACTAATCAAGTAATAACAACCTTAAATACTTAAAACCATAAGAACGAAAATAATAAAGTTTCAGCATCATATATTTTAGATTACAAACGAAAATGAAAATAATGAAAGAAAAGCAGGAATGCCAAAAATCCTATCTACTATTCTAATCAAAACCCACCAGATTACCCATCTTAACAAAAAAATTACTAGCCATTACTTTTCCTGCCCAACTAATCCTATCCTTGAAAGATTTTTATTTGGAGAGCCATAATATCTTGCCAACCTTGCCAAGTAATAAAAGATAATTATCTAAACCTTAGATGCACGTAAAAAAAAAAAAAAAGACAACAAAACAAAACAAAACAAAAAAAAAAAAAACCGTTGTCGACTAGGTGCCTTCCAGCTCATACCCTCGAGTCATTCGGTTGTAGGGCCCATGTTATGCTGACTCAACAGATCCACGGAGCTAAGAGTGAGAAGCAAATGCAAGTAGATAAAAAAGATCAGTTTTGTCCAGGTTAAAGATCAAAGACACAAAGGTTCTGCATATCACATAGCAGCTGACAGTGAAGCATGATAGTTCAGTTATGCAATGCTTAGACAGATATACAGGAGATCAAACACTGGGACTCTCGCATCCAGTTCAAGAGGGAATAACCATCTGGAAGAACTCATTGCTTTTTCTTTCTACCCCCAAAAGAACTCATGCCCGGTTATTGTGTCCTACTACCACCCTGCAAAAAAATGGGGCTCCAAACTATGGAAACCAAATACTTCAAACTATGTACAGTATCGTGTCATGTCATATCCAATAGGTCACTTTTTAAGTGAAAAATCTGTATCCCTGCCATACATCCATAGCGTATCTGGGCATCATAGGTTGAAAATGAAAACACGGTTAACATTGTAGAAACAGCCCACTCGAACTCTTGAATTGATTCTACCCAGGTTTCGACTGATGTATACTTATTAATCCTACCTGTTCCATGGTTTTGTCAGATACCAATGCTTTTAAAAAATTACTAATCAAAAGCCTAACTAATCTCATCTGTGTTAAAGGAGAGAACTCTTATTATTAATGAGAGACGTGTACATAATGAGAGGGAAGGACCTTATGCATAGAGTGATATTACTTTCTCTCCAAGTAACCTAACATAGAAAGACTCTAACCCTAAATGCTTTCCTTATCTCATGTGTCCCAATGTAGGCATCCACCAATGATAATACCTCTTATAACATACCCCTTGATGACTATCATTTAATAATGGTTGCCTCATTAAAACTTTACAAAGGAAAAACCTAGTCGAATGAAAACCTAAGCGAAGGAAAAAAGTACAATATTTTATAGGATTATTGAATTGATGTTGGACGTACATAATACTGCCTCGTTAAATCTTAACGAGGAAAACCAAGTGGGATAAAACCTAGAAAACAAAAAAGAGTACAGTGCAAATGTTCTGAGTAGCATGCTTCAGGATACCTACCTCTGATTAATTACTCTCTCTAACAACAATAACCTTTATATTGTTTAATTATAGACTTTACGCACGTTGATCTCATATACAAACTTCTAAAATGTTGACTTTGGTAATGACTTGGTAAATAAATTGACCTAGTTATTACTTGAACGAACTTGCATGACTTCAATCTCCTTGTTCTTCTAAAACTCGTGTGAAGAACTTTAATGCAATGTGCTTTGTATTGTCACCTTTAATGTATCATTCTTTAATCTATTGAATACATGTTTCATTATCTTCGTTAAAAACACTCGAGGTACTTGTATTAAAGAGGCAATTGACAAGAATTACAAATATGCTAAATTAAAGAATTTAACCATACACATTCCCTACTAGCTTCATAGAAAACTAAAATTTCGGTATGGTTAGAAAAAGTAGCTACCAAAGTTTATTTTGTGGAGCGCTAAGAAATAATAGCATTACCACTAAAAAATATATAACATGTCTATGATTGCCCTTTATGAGGATCAGAGAAAGATTTTGAATATGCATACCCTACAAACTTGGAAGCTTTACAATAAAAGAGTCAAATAAATTCATTGAACATGAGATATCTAGTCTAGTACACTGTGCTAAATACATTAAAGCACCAATATCACTTAGGTATGGTACCTCAAGACCTAATACCTTTTCATTTTTCTCAATTAGACGATATGGATATTTGTTTATACCTAAAGACCAAATAACCATGAGAGTGCTTAGAGGATGTGCTTCGTCCATCCCAAAACATTTCAAAGCATTCTTGGTATAATTAGACTGATAGACTAATATTCTACTCGAACTTCTCTTGATTTGCAGGCCAAGACAAAATTTTATTTTTTCCAAGTTCTTTCATTTCAAACTCTCTTTTCAAATAATCAATAGTTTTTTCAAGCTCTTCTGGAGTCTTGATCAAATTTATGTCATCCACATAGACTGCTACTAGTGCAAATCCTTTTAAAGATTTCTTTAGGGCATGTTTGGCAAAGGGGGTAAGGTAAAGTAAAGTTAAATTTTGAAATTTCAAAAATTTTCCCTTTTTTTTTTAAAGTTCAAATTTCCCTCATCTTTTTTCAAAGAAAGTCAAAGTCATCTGTAAATTATAAAAAAATCTCTACTTTTTATACAAAAAGTGAAAAAGATTCCATATCAAAAAACTAAAAATAAAAAATCATCATAACCCACTTATATATTATTCTTTCTTGATTTTGGGTTTACTACCTTACCTTACCTTACCCCTCCCAAACATGCCCTTATAAAGATACATGAGTAAATAGGATTATTTTCATACCATTCCTTAGATAAATACTTACCAAGACAATTATACCACATTCTTTCGAATTACTTCAGGCCGTACAATGATCGTCTCAATTGTATTGAATACATACTCTTGGGCTTTGCATAAAGCAAAATAAATCTTTTCAGGATTTTTATTTGAATTTCCGTGTTTAAGTCTCTATACAAGTGGTTATAACATTCATAAGTTTTATGTTTAAATTTTTAAAAACCGCTAAACTTATTAAATATTTAAATGGTATGTCCATAACGGGGAAGTCTGTTTCCTCATAATCAATTCCAAGTTTCCGCAGGAAACCTTCTACCACCAGTCTCGCTTTGTATCTAATAATTTCATTCACTTTGTTCTTTTTCGTTATAAACACCCACTTGTAATCTATAGGGTTAATACCTTTCCAGGTTCGTATTGTAGGTCCAAATACACCAAGACTCTAACTTTACTGTAACAGCATTTTCCCATTTTAGCCAATATTTCCTTTGTTGACATTCATTTATAGTACGTGGTTCTGTATCACAATCATCATCCTCATGTTCCTTTGGTATTTGTATAGCTACCACATATGCAAATGCGTCATCGATGACAATTTTTTTTCTATCCCATCTCTCTCTTGAATAATTATAAAGTACAGAGATCTCTTTATTATCCAATCCTGGTGTTTCTTCAAGGGCTTTTATAGTATTATCAAGGACTTCTGTTATTCTAGAAAAAGTGAATTTTATCATAACCTCTTCGGCAGTGTCATGTGCTTTTTTGTTAGTAACTTTTTAAGGAGTGTTAAGCGTTATTTTTGGGAGAACATCATGATAATTGTACATTTCTCCTTTTTCACAAAGTCGTATCCTTCGAACATATACATTTCTCCTTTTTTACAAAGTCGTATCCTTCGAACATATAGGTTTGTCGTGCTTCTAGCGTGTTGAAGATTCTTTTGTCCCCATTTTCTCGAGTTGTCTTACAGGGACATTAATTTTAGCATGTGCATTCATAGCTCGCACATGTGACTTAGTTACCCTTGCTGCATCGTTAAATGCATCAAATAATCTATTTGCAATTTCTTGTAAGTGCACAATTCTACATATTTCATTTTCACATTGTGAAATATGTAGGTCCAAATGAGACAAAGTGGAACTACTCCACGTTAGTTCACATCGTTCTTCAGGATTGGGTTATTTTGTATGAACGATGCACTCTTCATGAACTATCTTATCTCCCCCAAATGGTGGGATTTTTGTCTCATCGAATTGATAATTAACAAAATGAGCAGTAAATGCATCTCTTGTCATTGGTTCTAAAAATTGAATAATCGAAAAGGAGTCATAACCTATATAGATTTTTAACCTACGTTGTAGTCCCATCTTATTATTCTAAAGTAGTGGTATAGGGATTAGAACTACACATCCAAACTTGTGCAAGTGGGAGATATTAGGTTGATGTCCTGATATAAGTTGTGTAGAGGAGTACTGATGGTAGATTGTGAGTCAGTCTAATGAGCATTGATGTATACAACATAGCACATCCCCAAGCACTAACTGGCAATTTGGATTACATCAGTATAGTCCTAGAAATATGTTGAATGCGCTTAATCATGGATTCAACTAAGTCATTCTGAGTATAGGCATGAGAGACATGATATTCAACTACAATGACGAGAGATGAACAGTAGTCATTGAATACCTGTGATGTAAATTCACCCGCATTATCAAGTCACATAGACCTAATAAGATGATCTGGGTTGTGGGCCCTAGGTTTAATGATTTGGGTCAATAGGCAAACAAAAGCTATATTCCTAGTTGAAAGTAGGCAAACATCCGACCAACGGGTAGAAACATCAGTCAAAACCATAAAATACCTAAAAGAACCACTAGGTGGATTTATGAATCTACAAATGTCTCATTGTATCATTTGCAAAAAGGATAGGGATTCTAATGCAATCTTAATCAAGGAAGGTCGAGTTATCAATTTTTCTTATGAATATGAGATATTTACCCATTAGGTATGGTCAATTTGTGGCTTGCTAAGGAGTGCCCAAAAGAGTTGTCAATGATTTTCCTTAACATCATAACCCCATGAGGGCGTCCTAACCTATCATGTCAAAGCAACAAAATCTAAAGATTGCTAAGCTTCAGGCCAAATTTAGCTAAAAGGTTAATGATATCGTTTTGTTCATAATCGAATGTAATTTGAACATAAATAGTGTCGTAAAATATAATCCTGAAGAGGGTGCAATTAATATTTCTAGTATTTGCTTCTGGCTTCTACTAATAGTAATAATAAGTAACATTTCCTTATTACCTTGATTGGCAGTCTCAATATGGTATCTAATTATTTTGATGTCTTTGAAACCGAGCGAAAACTGCTGGAAAACAATGCATTTTTAATGAATAAATGAGCACCATTAAGGTAACGTTCTGTGGGCTCTTTCGAAGCCTTCAATTATTTGCATAGGTCTAGCTATGGTGGATACTTTTCATGGATTGAATACTAATTCTGAAAAAAACTTCTGATTTTTCAAAATGGAATGTATTGTAGCACTATCTACAAGACAGTAAATATCCCCATTTTTGTGATCCATACCTTCAAAAACCTTTAAATAAAAATAATAAAATAATGTAACTAAGCAATTACATGATATAAATTAAAAAAAACATTCATAAAAATTTCATCAAATTAATAAGTTGAAAATAATAAATCATCCATCATAAATATCCATGAAAATAACTTAAAACATCCTTCTAAAAATTAACTAGATAGAGGTTCTGGAATAATAATAATAAAAACTTGTTTGGTCTTCTAGACCATGCCAGGGGGTTTCGATCTTAGCATGAAATGCCTCATTTCCAAATCATTTGACTCTATAGAATGAATGGAGGCCCTATATATTTTATATTATTCTATCACTTTTTTTGGTGCGCGCTTAATTGCATAACCAATGCCCATTCCTTCCACATCCGTAGCAAGGGTCATCAGAGCGAGGGGTAGATTTACTCGGTAGATTCTAATTTTGATCCTAAGTTTGTTTTTCCTTAGGATCATACCACTTCTGGTGGTTTATGAATTTTTTTCTATTTTTATTTTTGTTTAAGGGGGACCTCAAAATCCTCCTTGTCCGTAGCAGTTGTTTCTTCCACCTCTTCTAGAAGGGTTGTTTCTTCCACGCCCCCAAGGAATTGAAATTGACATTTGCTTCAGGCATTGTCGTAGATCCAATTGGTTTGGAGTTATGATTATTTATCAAGACCTTATTATTTTACTCAACAAGAAGTAGACAAAAAATTAGTTCTGAGTATTTAGAGAAACGTCATTTACAATACTACTGCTCCAAGATTACATTTGATGCATGAAAAGTGGACAACGATTTCTCTAACATTTGCTCTTCCGTAATCTTTTCCCCACATAATCTTAATCGAAAAACAATGTTAAAAAGAGTAAAGTTGTACTCGGATATTGATTTGTAGTCATGAAATCTCAAGTTTAGCCATTCGCTCTAAGCAGCTAGTAATATACCATATTCTGGCTATCATATCTATCCTTTAGGGATTTCTAAAGACCTGCTACGTCTTCCTCAGTGAAGTATTCGTTCTTGAGGTCATCGTATATATGATGACGTAAGAAGATAAGTGCTAACGCTTTATTTTCCGAAGACACATTATTACCCTCTACTATTGTCTCTCCAAGTTTCTTAGATTGCAAGTGTATTTCTGTATCTAAGTACCGGGATAAGTAGTTGTCTCCTGCAATGTTAAGATCCTTGAATTTAAGTTTGGCTAAATTCAACATTATGCAAAACTATTAAAAATATATATATATACATTATGATTAATATGCAAAGAATTCTGGAAAGACTTTTGGCTTAATTTGAAACTTCAAGTTCATAAATTCCAACTTCAAGTTTTATCAAGGCTTTAGGCTTAATGTTATGGTTTATTGGTTTTATTTCTGAATCTAAATCTCAAACTCCAAGTTTAATTAGGAATATGAATCTTCGAGTTTATATTGTGGATCTAAGAACTTTTGGTTTCAGATTTTAATAGCCTACGAATCTTATAGTCAGGATTAGAAAAGAACTTCCCGTTCATGCAAAACTGTAGGTCCATATTAATATAGAACTTCAGGTTCTTATTTATGATCAATTCTATCTTGATTGCCCCTTATTAATAATAAAAAAAAAGAACCATTCATCTTTAAACCTAAAGGGCCCGTTTGTTAATTTCCCCTCATTGTAAAGTTAAAATCATCTTTCATTTCACCACACAACAACCCAAAAAAATCAAATTAAAATACCACATTTCAAAAAAATTCTTTTACCTTTTTACACAAAAATTCATAAAGTTACTTTTTCATCCCACTAACAAACAAAAAATATCTACTTTTAATACAAAAGACAAAAAGTTTTATTCTCTTTTCACTAAAAAACAAAATCTAATCATTGGATTGATTTAACCCCTCTCATTTTTTTATCTTTTACAATTACCACTCACCTCACTTCACTTTACCAGTTAAATTAACAAACGGGCTCAAAAGGAAATAATAACAAAAGTCTATGTAAATGTTTGTTAAGCTAAGAAAAATTGAACAGTAAAAAAAATTATTTTTACTGATGATTTTGCTACTTTTAACTTCTAATGTGTAAATCTGCTCATGAGCTTTTTGTAGGTTTCAACAAATCGTCGATTGGACTCTGCATTATCAAGATAGGGTGATTGGAAGTTCTGAGGATGATATGAGCTTCTGATTGCGTCCTTGCTGATATCAGCGGCTGGATCTGATCATGTTGGGTCAGGTCTGGGTTAGTTTATGTCTGCATGTGAACCAAACTAAAAAAGGAGGATTGTCCTTTCTGTACTTTTTTGAACTTAAGTGAAAAAAAAGAAAGGATCAAAATCAGAATCCACTGAGTAAACCTACCGACCTTTCTAATGACCCTTGCAACAGATGAAGAAGGAATGGGCATTGATCACGCAATTGTCGTGCACCAAAAAAAGTGGTGAAACAATATAAAACAAACAATGCATCTCTTCATTCTGCATAATCAAATGATCTGGAAGATTGGGATTGGAAAACAGTCCTATAAAATGATGATTACCAGTTGGATATCACAAACTTGGACATTAAGATTTTTTTTTAAGACGAGAATAGCCAACCTCTGAGTAACGGGGCGTTTCCTGTTAAGATCGGAAACACCCCCCCCCCCCCCGGTCTAGAAGACCAAACAAGGTTTTTTTTTTATTATTCTTCTAAATTCTCTATTTAGGTAATGTTTAGAATGATGTATTAAGTTATTTATTTTTATAAATATTTATGAATGATTTATTATTTTTACTTTAGTCCAGAAAAGTGCGGAAAGGACAATCCTCCTTTTCCACTTTGGTTCACATGTAAACCTGACTCGACCCGCACCTGACCCGAAATGATCAGATTCAGCCGCTGACATCAGCAGGTACATAGTTAGAATCTCAAATCGCCGTCAGAACTTCCAATCACCATATCTTGACTGGAGTTCGATCGATGATCCATTAGAACCTATGACAAGCTCGTGAGCAGATCTATATATTGGAAGCTAAAAGCAACAAAATCAATGATAAAAATAACCTTTTATACTTTTTAATTTTTCTTAGATTAACAAATATATACATAGATTTTTATCATTATTTCCTTTTGGATTTGAATATGAATGGTTCTTTTTTTTTAACAAGGGGAGATGAAGATAGAATTGATCCTAAATAAGAACCTGCAGTTTTATTAATATGGACCTGCAGTTCCGTACGAACCAGAAGTTCTTTTCTAATTCGAACCAAAAAATTCATGATGCTATTAAAATCAGAAACCAGAAGTTCTCAAATCCACAATATGAACTCGAAGATTCATATTCTTAATCAAATCTGAAGTTTGGTATTTAGATCTAGAAATAAAACCAATAGGCCATAATATCAAGCCTAAAGCCTTAATATAACTTATAGTTCTAACTTGTAAATCTAAAGTTCTAAATCAAGCCAAAAGCCTCGCAAGAATTCATTATTTTGAATTATTAAAGTTGATAACCTGATATTTTCAATTTCAAATTGGCCAACTTGATTTGATATGACTCACCCCTTGATTTATTATGAATGCTTTAAAGTTTTATTGTTTATCTTTTATCATTCTTTGCATATCAATCATCATAGATATATATTTACAATCTTACATAATGTCGAATTTAGCCAAACTTGAATTCAAAGCTATAAATATTATGGGGGACTACTTATCCTGGTACTTTAATACAAAAATACACTTATAATCCAAGAAACTTGGAGAGACAATAGTAAAGGATAATAAGGAGTCCCCAAAAAATAAAGCGCAGGCACTTATCTTCTTGCATCATATACATGATGACCTTAAGAACAAATCTCTCACTGAGGAAGACCTAGCAGGTCTTTAGAACTCCTTAAAGGATAGATATCACCAGAAGATGGTCATACTATTATCTGCTCACAATGAATGGCTAAATTTGAGATTTCAGGATTACAAATCAGTATCCGAGTACAACTCTGCTCTTTTCAACAATGTTTCCCAGTTAAGATTATGTGCAAAAAAGACTATGGAAGAGCAAATGCTAGAAAAAAAATTGTCCACTTTCACGCATCGAATGTAATATTGCAGCAACAGTAACGTGAACGACGTTTCTCTAAATACTCAAAAACTAATTTCTTGTCTCCTTGTTGCTGAGCAAAACAAAAAGGTCTTGATAAAAAATCACAACTTTAGACCATCTGGATCTACGCCAATGCCTTATGCCAATTTCAATTCCAACAAAGACAGAGGAAGGGGGCGTGGAAGAAACAACCTCTCCAGAAGAGGTTAAAGAAACAACTCCTCCAAATGAGGAGGATTCCTCCCCCCCCCCCACAACACAACAACAACAACAAAAACAAAACAGAAGAAGTGGTATGGTCATAAAAAAAAAAAAAAACAAAATCAGGATCAAAATAAAAATCCACCGAGCATATCTACCCATCCTTCTAATGACCCTTGCTATATATGTGGAATGAATAAGCATTGATCACGCAATTATTGAGCACCAAAAAAAGTGGTAGAACCATATAAAGTATATAAGGCCTCTATTCATTTTACAAAGTCAAATAATCTGAAAGACTGGGATTGGGATACAATCCTACAAAATGAATATTACTAGTTGGATATTACAAACTTGGAGACTAAAGATTTTTTTGAAGATGAGAACGGCCAACCTCTGAGCAATGATGCGTTTCATGCTAAGATCAAAACCCCCCGGCATGGTCTAGACGACCAAACAAGTTTTTTTTGTTATTATTCTTCTAGAATCTCTATTTAGTTAATTTTTAGAAGGATGTTTTAAGTTATTTATTTTCATAGATATCTATGATGGATGATTTATTATTTTCATTTTATTAATTTGATGAAATTTTTATGGATGTTTTTTTTTCAATTCATATCATGCGATTGATTAGTTATATTATTTTATTATTTTTGTTTAAAGGTACGGATCACAAAAATGGGAATATTCACTATCTTATAGATAGTACCACAATACATACCATTCTAAAAAACTAAAAATTTTTCTCAGAATTGGTATTCAATCCGCGAAAGGTATCTACCATAACTGGACTTGTTCAAATAATTGAAGGCACCGGAAGAGCCTACATGACATTATCAGTACGAGCAAAGCCCCTTTCTCATCCTCGACATGCATGCTCCCATCCCTCCTTTTGCCTTGACCAACATGCATAGAAAGGGACAACCCTCCCATTTCCTTTTTCTACTTGGTCCACGTGCAGAGAAAAGGACAACCTTCCCTTCCCCTTTTCTGCTTGGCTCACGTACAGAGAAAGGGACAACCCTCCCTTTCTCCTAGTTTTTTTTTCCTTTTTTAAGAAGGAGAGAACTCTTATTATTAATGAGAGAGATGTGTACATAACAAGAGAGGGAAGGACCTTATTTATAGAGTTATATTACTTCCTCCCAAAGTAACCTAACATAGGACTCTAACCCTACATGCTTTCCTTATCTCATATAGCTCCCAATGTAAGCATCCACCTATGATAATACCTCTCATAACAAATCTCCAACTTCTTGACTGTACTTGTTTCATTCTTCCACCTCATGAATGAACCAAATTATGTCCTCATTCTTCAATTTCTATTTTTCTACGATATGGGATTAAGTACAAAAGGTATTATGACTATGACCCCAAAAGCTAACAAAATTTGGCTCTCTCACAATATTACTTTTCATGAGCATGTGCCATTTTAACCTTCACCTACTTTTTTTCTTACCCAAAAAGCTCTTCATTTTTTTCCTATTGACCCATTTCACTTGTTTCATTCTTATTTTGAACCGTTCCTCCAATCTTCCTTGAGTCCATCAATAGTGACCTAAGTCCCTTGTAGACTATGATGCATGGATACTTAAAAATGGCCAGCATATCATGTCATATCACATCTGATACTTCTCTTTTTATGTGTAAAATCGATGTTTCTGCCGTGTCCATAATGTGTCCTTGCCATATCTGAATATCATAGCCTATAAGTCCTCATCTTGCACCTATCTCACCTGCCCTTGATACAAAGACTCTACAACACCTATAGCCTCTTGACCATTGCACTCCTATTTCCAGATATGGCTTTATTAGCATTGATCATTTCTCTCCACAATATCAATCTTTTCTGCAACCGTTGAATGTTACCAATTACCATGAACTATAATCATACAAGGAGGCCTTTTCTTCTTCTAATGGGCAGACAATGATAGAAGAGCTTGCAACACTAGACAAAACTTGTAATTGGGATCTAGTCTCTCTTCTTCACCCCATCAGCTGTAAATGGGCATTTAAAGTCAAGATTAAGGCCTTCTTTAGTATCTCTACTCTTATTCCAAGGAAGCCATTTGAAATAGAGCCATAAAAAATAAAAATAAAAAATACAAAGGGCTAAAGTTCTTAATTTTCACAAGCCTAAAAATGAGGCCTTTCATTTTTAGGGGATTTACCTCTACTTCTCTAAAGTGGGGCAAAGGATAGAATCGTGTCCCAAAAGTTTTTATTTTTCAAACATCTACCCAATTTAGACATATAGACAAATTGAGGTTGGAAATAGAGATGCCAAACGTGGGCTAAGTTAGGTGGGTCTATTGAACATTACAAGGCTTGACTCATCGCCAAAAGATATGATCAGGATTATGGTATTGATCATGACGAAACCTTTTCCCCTGTTGCAAAAATGAAATCTGTTCAGACCCTTAATTCTGTTGCAGTCATTGCCGCTGGACACTGCATCAGCTTGATCTAAAGAATGCCTTTCTAAGCAGTTTTTACCTCTGAGGTGATTTAAATCACTCCCGGTCTCCCCCAGCTTCCACATCAGGTATGCTGCCCACAACAAGCTTGGAATGAATTGAAACAAGCTTCTATATTGTTCACCTTCACGTCAATTTAATTCGAGGACAAGTAATTCTCCTCCATATGTCAATGATATAATAATTAACAGCAATGATGATTCTGAAATTGGAGCAATATAGAATTTCTCAAGCAAGAACTTGATATGAAAGATTTGGACATTTATAATATTTTATGGGCATTGAAGTTCGGAAGTTGGTTATTCTTCTGAGTGGCTTTATCTTGTCTCAATTAAAATATTACACTAATGTTCTTCACCACACTGGTTTCACTGATAAAAAAAATTGTTAATAGTGAGTTCTTGATAACCCCACTAGGTATCAACAGATTGCTGGGAGTTTAGTCTACCTTACCATCACTTGTTTTGATATCTCACAGATGTGATTCATCTGGCTGGCCAATTTGTTGCTTTTCCTACATCTGCCAGTCAGGTTGTTCTCCATGTTCCTTGCCATCTCCACAGTCCAACCTACTATGGACATAGCTCTCTTCCCTCTTCCAGTAGCTCACTTCATCTTCATGCATCCTCTCATGTTGACTGGTCAAGAGATGTAAATGGCAGACACCATACTACAGGGATCTGCATTTTTCTTGGCTCCTTAGTCAACTCCCGGAAGAGTAAGGAACAATCCATGGTTTCTTGATCTTCTGTTGATGCTACATCTCTAACAATTGTAGACATTGTTTGTTAACAGTTGTTACTAGCTGATATGGGAGTCCATCTTACTCAACCTACACCATTACACTGTAATAACAAAAGCACTCTTCCAATTGGTCAACATCACATCTTCCATTAAATATCAAACATATTGAAACTGACTGTTATTTTGTATGCCAGCATCTTTGCACCAGCACTATTCATCTGATCTTTATTCCTTCTACTGGACAGCTTGCTAATTTCTTCACCAAGACTCACAAATCTCAGCAGTTCTCCACTCATCTCGTCAAAAATCCAAGGTTTGAAAAATCGTACTTGGTACCCAACTCAGCCTAGGCCGAGTCCGAGTCGACTCAAAATAGACCCCATGTGCAAACAAAAAATAATAAAAATAATAATAATAATCATCATCATTAAAGCCTTATCTCAACCATATTAAGGTTTGCTACATGAATTCTGTTTTTTCATTCCGTTCTATTTTGAGCAAAATCCTTCGATAAATTAAACTTCTTCAAATCTGAATTAATACCCTCCATCAATGTTTTCTTCGGCCTACCCCTACCTCTTGATGGGCCATCCACCTATATAACCAAACTTTTTCTCAACGGTACCATTACCGGCGTACGCTCAATATACCCAAACCATATTAAACGGATTTCTCTAATCTCATTCCCTATTAGTATTACCCTTAAATGCTCTCGAAAGCGCGCATTTCTAATTTCATCCTTCCTTGTTTTACCACACATCCACCTAAGCATTCTTATTTCTGCTACATCCATCTTATGAATATGCGTCTTCTTAGTTGGCCAACATTCTACTTCATATGTCATAGCTGGTCTAACCACTGCCCTGTAAAATTTACCCTTCAATTTGTGCAAAAAAAATAATAAAATAATAAAAAATAAAAAACAAAAACAAAAAGAACAAAAAAGAGGAGAAGAAGAAAGAGAATAAGAGCATGCAGCAGAGAACAAAGAGAAAAAGAAAGAAGAAAGAGAATAAGAGCAGGAGCAGCATACCTGGTTTTGAGAATGATCAGCATACCAACAGTAGCTTCAAAGAAGCAGCAGTAGGCCAGAGAAGCTGAGGCTGCTCCAGCAGTGATGGTCGTCTTCGATTGATCAGAAAACGACGAAGATCTCTTCGATTGAGGCCGGAGATTGGACGGCAAGGTGCTGCTTACCCACATTTAGCAATGGCTCTTCCCTGTCTTCCTCCTCTGCCCTTCTCCCTCTTTCCCCTTTCCCTTTCTCTATTTTTGTCGAAAGAGTGTTTTGACCCTTCCATTTCTGTTGAAAAAAACTTGCAAAAGTCGAAACCCCTATTATATTTACACCTCAATTACCAAAAAACCCCTAATATTTTTCTTTTTTTTTTATGGGGCCGAGTCCTAGACCTGACCTCACTCGGTCTGGGCCGCCAATTTTTTAAACCATGCAAAAATCTTCCAGCACTAACCTTTTCACATTGTGAGATTGAGGGGTGTATGGAGAGACTACATTATATGAAGAGCATAGTATATCTTCCTTAGACAACTTTAACATCAGGACTTATTTTTTGCAATCTACTGTAAGTTATCTTTATCTTTTAAGAATCCAATTAGACCAAGATAAGAAATACAATCTCATCCACAAAGAAATTTAATATTATGAATAGGGGTTGTGATATCACAGCAATCCCATCCCATTTTCTTCTTCAAAAATTATTCTTCCAGAATTTTTTTATGACTACAATCTCTTGGGATACTGATCAGCCCAAAACAATGCCTGGTAGCTCGAGGAACATGGTCATCAACACAGTAAGGAAGAATTTTATATAGATCGTTAACCAAATAAAAAACATGGATGGCCACAATAAGCATGCCAACGTGTAAATCAAAGAACCTAAGATGTTCAAAAGAACTGAGATATTCCACATCAAAAGCATTCCAAATGTATCTCGGTGTTTCAATGAAAAAGTAAATAAAGAAGCCTCAGAGTACATGGCTAATTGATAAATATATCATGAGAGAACTTTAGACCTCTGAGGTATTCCAATGAAAGGCAAATATTAAGAGCCTTCGAATGCACAGTTGATCTTTATAATATATCATATAAGTGCTTTAAAC
Source organism: Sextonia rubra (assembly GCA_037013555.1). Lineage (NCBI taxonomy): Eukaryota > Viridiplantae > Streptophyta > Magnoliopsida > Laurales > Lauraceae > Sextonia > Sextonia rubra. The sequence continues at coordinate 135,153,340 of JASUAD010000001.1, forward strand.
ATTGCAATACATCAGGTTCACTAACAAATATAGTTTCAACAGCAGAATAGCATCAAGGATCCCAATTGCAAACTAAAGTGATCCATGATAGGAAATTCATCAACTAATACTCGATCTGGATTAAAGAACATGAATGGTTATATATATAAAGCTTCCAAATATTAATAATTTTATATATAAAGCTTCAGTTATGATCAATATTTTAACTTTAAACACAAGCTACAATCCGCATTGTGAAATCACATTCTCTGCAATACAAATCAGTATCAAAATGAGACTGTTAGACATACATTCAAAGTAATAGTAGCAACTACTAGTGTTGTCTAACCCAAGAAACTAATACATATCATTAGCTTGTAGACATAAGAATGCTACAAGAAGACACCCAATGCATAGCTATCATCCACAGAAAACAAATCATATCATATCGCCCAAAATCACCAGCGGTGTTTGAGATCAAAAACAAGAAAGACTGTATCATAAACCTGACCAATGAAAGACTGTATCATAAACCTGACCAACAAGCCAATATTATATCTATCCAAATGCACAGTCTCACAAAATATTAACACTTAAGCAACCAGATTGCATGGAAGAGATCTCCATTTCAGAACATACTCAATTTGCACGTCCTCTGATAACATCAAGACCCATCTCAGTAGGATCAGTTGCCTGCAATTCTACCTGAATACCATCTAGCTCCCTCTTGAATCTGTCCTTGGAACTTGCATAGAGCATCTTACTCCTCACCCTTGCTGTATCAGGAGACCTTTAGAAACAAATAGAAAGTAAAGAGTGAACAACTGTAACAAAAATATAGATTATTGATAATTATGTAATTTTGTAACACACATTTCCATCAACTATGACATAGATTATTATTATTGAAAAAAATGGCATAGGTTTCCTTTCAGGTCTTACTTGAAAGGTAATCAATTAATTTGAGGAAATAAGAACCATGGAAATGTAATGTGACTGCAGATGTCTGAGGTGAAAGAGGAGTTCCCAATAAAATAAACAGATGTCCCTTTCGGATTAATCAAATCCAAATCTGATGTAAAAATAAAAGCAGGCTTTCAGGAAATAAAACAAAATTTACCATGCAATGAAAAATATTTTGCTTTTCTGGCAGTTCTCTTCAGTTACAAAGTCAAAGTCATAGATGGCATATCGGCACTCATTTGCAGGAAGGCTTGCAGTGAAGTCCTCATAGCTCTGTGAGGGATCCCCGAGCTTTTCAACAATGATCTGCTTGAGCTTCTCCTCTAGCTTGAAGATTATAAATCGGTGTGTCCTTTTTGCTTTCAATTCCAAGAATTTGAGTTTGCAGTCATCATTCACAGCCATCCCAGATGCTGCGTTGGCCTATAACAGAAGCAAATAAAAATCAACAAAACCTATAACATGTCTCGACCTTTTTCTTCCACGCGTAGAAATCAAGAGATCTAAAAGATACACATCAAAGAATACTTAAAATAGATCCACTGAAAAACTAAACACAACGCTAAGTATACATGCCAGCACATAACCCATTGGATAAAGTGCATATACCATTCAATCCGTCTTAAATTAGTGGCTAATTTAATGAATTACCATGCAGAAAATTCAAATAATAACAATCAACAAACATGATTTCCCCAAAAGAGAGAGCTTCCAGCACAAACAACATTGCTGTTAAATTTCCACCGGCAACATGAATCTGAAGAAAACTCAATCGTTAGTTAATTGAAAAAACAGAATGAACAATCTAAGATCCATGACCGGAACAAAAGCAAATCGGATGTACTCAAACAATTATAACACTAAAGTCTGCATTAATCATATCAAAGTGCAGCTGATTCTAATGAGCTTCAACAAAGTCGACTAACATTAGCTAGCAGAAGCACATCAGTCAAAACACTAAATCAGCAGCTAACTTACTGAACTATGGCACATCATTAGATAAAATGCACACACTATTCAAAAAATCCTTATTCACTAGCTAATTTAGTAATTCACATTACAGCCCACACCACCAATAATCTACAAACAAGAAAGCTTCCAGCACAAACTCATAGATCCCCAAAACTTACCGCCGCATAACCGTTCAATTTCCATCAAAAACATGAAACCGAGGAAAAACTGAACTACTAAAATTTTAAATGAAAGCACCCCTCCCTCCATCCCTCATCAGAAGGAAAGCAATTCAGATCTAGTCATTAACAGTGAAAACTGCATTAATCAGATCAAAGTTAAGTTAAACCGACTGGGCTTCCACGAAGCAAATGCCATCATCTTGCAGATGCTAAACCAGGAGATGAATTAGTGAATCAGCATAATCATTAGATCAAAAGCATACGCTACACTAAGCAATAATTTCGTGACGTGCCTTGCAGATAATACAACTCATAATCTATACAAGAATCTGAAGGTGGAAGAAACGTACTAAACAATCAAACAAACAAAAGAAAAACAACAGCGAATCAGATCTACTCTACCAATAAAAGCATCAAAATCTTCACTAATCAGATCGTTTAGCTAAATCTAACGGAACTCAACAAGCACCAGCATCTCATTCACAACCGCAATAGAAGAAAGGGAAATCCGAGAAACCGATCTAATCTGCAGATCATGACTTCAAATCCACCATAATCAGATCGAATCCGTAAGCATCTCATCGACATGTCCGAAATCGAAGAAAGAACAGCGTCCAGCAGCAGATCGATCACTAAAAACCCTAAAAAAATTGCACAAGGTAAACCCTAGAAAGAAAGAGGAAAGGGAACAAGAAAAACTCACCATTTTGCGAAGAAGTGCCGAGATGAAGATGAAGGAAACAAGAGAGAGAAGAGGGATTTGGGAGCAAATCTAGGGTTAGGGTTTGCAGGAGAAAGAGGAGTTGGGAGGAAGTAGCAGAAAAGTGAAATGGGTAAAGGTTGGTAAGGGTAGGTAGCCTCCTTTCTTATAAACAGTTCAATTCATTGATTGACCATGCAATCATGTTCATGGTCATACATGTACGAGATGAGTACGGACAACCTATGGGAGATGGACACGTCATGAGCTAGATGGAAATGGCTACAGAGGTTTTTGTTGGATCGAAATAGAATTACGCGAAAGTCTGGGGGTGTTGGAGACGCCCGGACAGCCCTGAGTTGGCCCATCAAAGCTGGTACAAATGAGGGGTTTTATTTTTCTTGTGGGCCTCCTCAAAGTTGATAGCCACTGAATCCGAAGTATTGGAATGACTATGCACACATAGTGGGTGAAAGATTTGTGGATTGTTAATCAAGTGGTTTGATTAATGATTTGAGTCTCCATCATTGTACATAAGAACATTTTTCGTCTAGATATGTTTTCAATGCACTGTAAATGAACAGGCCCATTAGATGATTAATTCTTATTCATTCCAATTCTATACAAAAGAAAAATAGCACATTTCATTAATAACTTCTTATGTATTCCAATTTCACACAAATATACAAACAGTTTATAATAAATTCATATGTATTTCAATTTCACGCAAACGAATAGGTCCATCTAAGTCAATTACCTCTTATGCATTTCAATTTCATCACGGAACAAACAGGCCCATCTGAATCAATTAATTTCTCTGCATTTTAATATTATGCACACAAACAATCTCGTATTACCATATCAATAAATAGGACCATTTGACAATAAATTCATTTTCAGTCCAATTCTATATTCCTAAATATTCTAGGTAAAATAGACTCCAACATAGGGTCATTCAAAAAGGAAGAGATGAAGGATACAATGTGCATATGTAGAAGGGACCTCACTTTCCTATGATTTGATATACTAGTGCAATCATCCCCCCATCACATATGTTTTTCACAATTTCAGAGGCTACTTGATGGCTACTTATGAATCGTCACCGATTTTATCTTGTTTTAAAAATTCATCTGGTAGAATTTCATAAGTTAAATTGCATGCAAGTGTAAATTGGCCCTTTAGTTTGCATTTTGTTAAACTTCAAGGAATTATAAGACTTTTGTTTTTTTTTACCAAAAAAAGACATGTATTTTTAATAATGGTTAACATTGAATAACAAAGGTGAAAAGTTAAAAAATATCCATCAAACGATGTAACCTTTTAAGGCAAAATGAATAAAAGGAAATGGATAATCAATGCCCTTTCCACTACATGGAGATGTAATGGGACTAGAGTTTTCTTGGACCTGAATTATTAGAGTGATGGTGGAGCTGCAAGTGTAGATGGGACTAAACTTCCCTATGACCTAAATTATTAGGGCAATGGTTGGAGATCAAAGGCAGAATGAGGGATTCTTCCTTAGGGTCCCTATATGGGAAAAAACATTTGGGAGCCCACCAATGAATAGCAAATGTAGTTGTTAAAATATATAGCAACTTTTTTGAATTTTTCTTGTAAAAGAATTATAAAATTTTCTAAAGAAGAGGGTTTTCAAAAGTTTAGAAGCAACTCAACTTTCTTGGGATGTGTTTTTCGTTTTTAGAATCTTCACCTTTGATTCTTTATTTTTAACAGTTTTAAATCTTAGAACTCATAGTAACTTAATTAATAATAAAAAATGAATAGTAGAGAAAAATGAGAAACAACCGATTTCTCAACAAGAATCAAATAATCAAATCCCTTCATACATTATTTAATCATTTTGATTTATGACACTGATTTTGAGTTGGATGTTATGATAAAAAAATTATATGATATGTAGTAATTAAGACCATTAACTAAAGACAAGTATCATTAAATTAAACTTAGACTTCACCAATCCACTTCCACCCAAAAAATCCACCTATGCCCTACCTCTCTTGATTGCCATACATCCAGGTTGGTCTCACTGAATGTGGCCCTTTCTCTATGTTTTACATGAGAGAGCACCCAAGCACTTTGTAACAAGTAGTATTATTTAAAAAAGGAGCTTCTAAATGTACTCCAGTTTAGACTCTTCATACACAGCCCAAAAATTAAAAAAAATAAAAATTTCCAAAATACCCCTACCCCTTTCTCTATTTACACACTTTCTCCCTCCCTCCTCCCCTTCCCCACCTCCCCTCCGGCCGGCGATTAGCTCTGGCCATGGAGGGGAACTCCCCCTCTCTTCCCTCCCTCTCCTTTTTCCTCATCCTCTTCTTCCTATTCCTATTCCTCCTCCGTCCTCCCTCTTTTTCTCTTCCTCTTCCTCTTCCTCTTCCTCTTCCCCTCCCTCTCCCTCTTCCTCTCTTCTATTCTCTCTCCCTTTTCCTCTCCTTTTCCACCTTCTTCCTCTCCTCTCCTCTCCTCCCTCTTCTTCACCCTGTTCGACCCCACAAGGCTGAACATCAGTGTAGGGCCGAACAACACCTTTGTTGTTCGGCCTTGGAAGGTTGAACGTTAGTGTGATATTCAACATCATAGGGCCAAACAAGGCAGAGAGGGGAAGAGGAAGAGGAGGAGAGGAGAGGAAAGGAAGAAGGAGGAAGAGGAGAGGAAAGGAGAGGAAGGAGGAAAAAGGAGGGAGAGGAGACGATAGGAGAGGGGAAGAAGAAGGAGAGAGAGGAAAGGAAGAAGGAGGGAGAGGGGAGTCCCCCTCCGGCGCTGCCAGAGCTCATCGCCATCCGGAAAGGAGGTGGAAAAGGGGAGGAAGGAGGGAGAGAGAAAGTGTGTAGGGAGAGAAGGGGTTGCGGGTGTTGTAGTGCTTTTTATGGTAGTCCTTACCTGACCAACCAAGGTTCAAACCTGTAACACTCCGACACAACTTGATCCGGTTTAATGCCTAATTAATATTCCTTTTAGTAATTTTCTAGTGAATTAGTTTCATACATGTCGTTTTGTCTTTTTGAGTTTTGTTTCGGGTCATGAATAGGTAGTTGGGTTGAATTTAACCTAGCCTAGGTAGATACAAGTCCTTTTTCGTAATTTTAAACTTTGTAAGATTTCAACATTTATGCATCATCTTGATGTCATCACGTGTATCTCGTTAAGCTTGTTGATTTCTGTAACTAACTTGCATGTAAACGATTTCGTTTGTTTCCGTTGGATGGTTATTTGACTTAAACTGTAATTATTTTGTACTTTTGGACTTTCTTATAATTCATTGCATACTTGTCTTATTAAAAGAGATGCATGCACTGACTGAGTCATGCTCTCATTTCCTCTCTCTCACTTCAACGTCTCTTCTTCTCTCCTTCTCAATTCTCTTCTTTGGCTATTAAGCAAAGAAAAGGGGGGGCTTCTTGTGCACCCAGTTTGTGATTCATTTGTTTGTGTGGTTAAGGTATGAATGGTTTTATCACAACATCCTTGGGTCTAGAATCCTTTTCTTTCCTTACATGCACACCTTTCTTCTCACTCTTCGCATGCATGGTTACTAGGGTTATATAGACATCCAATTTGAGCCAATTTGAGCCTGAGGACAGCAATTAACTTGACAAGCTCATTTGAGGCAAGTATAAGCACGCTATGAATGAATACACGTTGGTATACCATGTTTTCTATTATTCGTCTTAATCTTTCAAGTGTTTTGTGATTTACAGCCCTTTTGTATCGAATTATATATGCTTGTTCTCTCTGTTTCCAAATTTGTTGAAATTTAGCTTTGTCTGTGTATTACTCGTACATTGAATTTCTGAAGCCTACGGCTAAGCCGTAGAGCTCCATGGCTCAAATTCTAGAGAGTAGCCAAAAATTGAATTACATTACAGTTAGGTTACGGTTAAGCCGTAGATTGTACTACAGCTAAGCCGTAGGCTAGTCATGACCTAACCATAGGTCAAGCTAGGGCTTGATGTCTAGAGAGTAGAAATTTGGAGAAATTTTTTATGGTTCAACTACAGCTAAACCGTATGGTATGCTACTGTTAAGCCATACCCACCCGTAGCTCAACTGTAGGGTAAACATGGTCTAGCCGTAAAAGAGAACATGGGTTAGTCGTGGCTCGCCGTAAATGCAGAAAAATTATGGGAAACCACGGCTGAGCCGTAGTGCATAATACAGCTAAGCCGTGAGACCACTGAAAATGGAGAAAAAGATAGGTGACCTTATAGGGCCTTCATGTGGAACTCCCATACCTATTAACCTGCATAATGGACTACTTGAATAGCATGAATGGTCTTGAGGGCTGTGACTCATTCATGCGTGTTGTCTAGTCGTTAAGCACCTCCCCATATGTGTTGGTTTAAGGGACTTCGATACACATTTCCGCTACAATGCAATACTAGACAACTGTATATCGGATAACTTAAAACTACATCATCATGCACAGTTGAAAGACCGGATGACTAGATTAGGGTTGGCTAATAAACTGTCTTGATTCTATTAATTTGGATTGCATGGCATATTGGATGACGGCTATTGTCCTCCACTCTTATGTATGATAGAATGATCATCGTATGTTTTTCGCTATTGTATGAATTAGACTCGCTTGACATGTCCTTGATAATTGCTATTCCCTGTACATTGGTTATTGACATTAACTTGAGTATGAATGTTTACCACGAATGAATTGAACGTAATGTATTCCTTGCAAAAATTGCATGTTTTACTAAAATCTAAGTATATAATTGAATTGAAATAGTCAAGCACTACTCAACCTCAACCTTATGATACCCAGCGGGGTTGACTTTGGCGTAGTATGTATGTTGCCACTACAGTGTGTTCATGTCTTAAAACTTCCGGACCCCAAGAAACTTGAGACCCATTCGTACCCTGACCCGATTGATGGTATTTTCCACGTATAGATCCCTATAGGGAGGATATGACAAATGTAGTAGCCACATTATACAGTACACCTATGCATAGATCCTTATAGCATGCCTTATTCAAATGCACAATTTGTTTAGTACACTAATTTGAAACTCTCTGTAATATCACATGTTCATTATTCTTGTAGAGATAATGCGTGTTACCTTATTGTTGCTTATGCTATGCTGAATCGTTGTATTCACAAGGTGTCATTGGTGTTGCAGGCCCAGATCCTGCTGCCAACCCCTCGTCGGTGGGCAAGACTCCAGAAGAGACCGTAGAAGTCCCATCAGGGCTAAAGGAGTGGATGTGATCACTCCACCGAAGAGTAGCATGCCACGATAAGCTTCCTTTGGGATTTTCTGTGGGATGCATCATGTTTCTGTCCTGGAATAGAACTCCCTGCATTTTGTGTGTCTTGTCTTATCGAAACTATCCTTTTACTCTTGTATAGATAGAGGTTCTTTTGTTGTATATCTTATAATCTTTTGTAGATATTGTTTTATCTTAGCATATCCTCTTTTTAATGCAATGATACTTACAGCTTCTGCGTACAATGTAATTTGCAAGTGTGATTTTCCTTTGTGTGTGTGCATTTAGATGGAGTTTAAGTGTGGATGCACAGGAGTACGTGTGTCACTGATTAGGGTTAAATTTAATCCCTAATTTCTTGGGCTCGGGTTGTGACAAAACCCAAGCATGCACCCTTCATCAAGAGGGACTGTGTTACCTCGCCCAAACTCTACCCACTTTCTTTATTTGAGGGTGTTGGAGATTTATACTAAAAGTACACTTTTATGGATTTGTCTTTGACTAATTTACTTATTAGTAAAGTTTGCTTTTTCATCTTAATGAGAATTTGTATGGGCAAATGGTTGCATTATTATTTATTATGCAAAAGTGTGTCTTTTATTCTATAAAATAGACTAGTTGGTGTGTAGAGTTCAGCTTGCACATGAAAGACTTATTTGTCGGTTCTTATAGAATATAAGTTATTATTGTTCACATTCTAGATGGAGTTAAACACACCATTGATACGACTGTAGCATAATGTTTTAGTAGGTTTGTCTTGACTGCAGAAAATGGTCTAGTTTCAACTCGTTAGTTAGTACGCTTTGTGTGCATTGAACAGGACCGCTTTTGGGTTATTGTCTTTATATTAATTATATAAGATGATTAACATTCAAATGGTTATTATAAGTGCTTGTACTTTTAAACCCGATATAAATAATAGACACGTGCATTTAGCATTTAACATTTGATTTAAAAAGGAGTGAGATCTTTTATGAGTCAATAATCTTAATAAATTGGATAACTACACTATGTGTATGGTGCAAATTAATTTATTGATGGAATCCACATCCCGTAATAGCATTTGATGATATCCCCTTGATGAAGCTTATATTTTTTATTATGTCAAACCCTGCAAGTGAACTTTGTGTTTGACATATTAAATAAATTAAATGTAAGGTCTCAAGAGATTATAAAGATATCGATTAAATATAGATGTCAGTAATTATTTAATTAATGGATATCTGAATTCTTAACGTGTGGAGATTAATAAGCATTTAATAACAAGAAGCTCAAAATATTATTTTGAGAATAAGGACATGAGTGCAATTATAATTCTCTAGTGGACTAAATTGTAATTTATGGATCTAGGATTCTAATTTGGGTCTAATTCAGGCTTCCTATTTTCATAAGAAGCCTATCCCTTATTTCCTTCTTAAGGTCTCTATTATAGCCTATAAATATGTGCTATTGCTCTGTAGAAAAAACACACAAGATAAATCTCATTTTTTAGAGTAAGGAGAGTTCATTGAAGAGGCTCACACCTTGGTACAAGTTCAAGCATAGAGGAATACAATAGAAGATTTTGAGACTTTCGGACTGCTGTAAAACCGAGATCAAATCAGAGAAATTTTGCAGATATGGATCTTGAATCATCATTATCTAAAAATATTTTCGCAAAGATCTATACGCAATATCTAAAGATCTTGGTGCTTGCCTCCCAATAGAGGGCTCAATCTACCTCTCTGAGGTCAGCTTCCCTTTACCGAGGGTGGGGCCCAGCCATAGTAGTCAATTCCATTTAATATCGAAATGGCTAAAATTTTTTATTTCGATCCTTTGACCAAAACAGAACAGGGGTGAAAAATCTTCGGGTTGAATTTTTATCAATTCCGGTCCATTTCAGTCATTTTAATAAATTTTGGTCAATTTTGGTTGCCAATTTTGGTGTATTCTAGCCTATTTCTGTTTGCAACATAATTTTTACTAGTTTTTTTTCTCAATATCCATTTAATGCGCATAATTTATAATTTGTTTTTAGTTTTCTCTATGATTTACATTTATGTATATATATTTTAAGTTTATTATTCCAAAAAGTTTTGCTAGAATTCCAAAATACCAAAATATTTCATCTTAGAGACAAGACCGAAATGATGACCAAAAACGAATTTACAACTACGGCCTTAGCCCCCTGTAATTGGGATAACCCAAAAAAAAAAAAAAGCCACACACACACACACACACACACACACACACACACACACAAGTAGTATCATTTGTCTGTGGCATCGATGCAAATCAGTTAGTGGGCCACACTTACTCATTTTGAAAACTCTTCCCAATCTTAATTGCAAATCTAAGCAGAGGCCTCTGTTAGATAAAAGATGCATTATTATAGCAAACAGCTTTGTTAAATGGATGAAAAAATAACTAATAGATAAGTTGGGACAAGTTAAAAAAATTGTATTAAAAAGTTTTCCTCGTTTTCAAAAAGTATTTGAGAATTTGAATTTCAAAAATAGTATAGAATCTTCCACATTTCTTCCATCCAAATCCATTTTAGAACTAAAAAAAATGACAAAATACCCTGGGGTGGGAAAATTATACTGACCTAATCCAACAATCACACTTGTACAGTTTTTTTGGTAGAAAGGTCACCCTTATAGAGTTGATGATAACAATTCCTTCTTCATCTTCTTTTCAATTGGATGTAGAGTTGATGAGTTTGCACTTTTAAACCAGTATGGGTTGGGTGACACTTTTTCATTTAATGGGTTTGATCCTTACTTTGATGTGGCCCAATTCTTGAATTTGAATGAGCAAGGAGAATCGAATGATCAGAATGGGTCCTTTGCAAATCCCATTTCTTCATCATCTTCTTATGACTATGGGTTCAATGACGATGATTGTCTTTCAATTTATGTCAATAAGTTCTTTGAATATGAAGAATTTGTATGCATGTGGGACGTGGGTGGCTCTAATCAGTATTAATGTCCATGAAAAGTTCTGTTGCATATAATTTTCAGAAACCAAATTTCAAAAATTTGTGCTTCAATGTGTAGATAATTTTATTTTTTTTATTTTTAGATGATTTTGGGCTTTTCTTTGTCTCCTCATTCAGTCACACGTAATTGGTTATTCTTGTGTTAGTTATTTCTATTAAAATTCAATTGATGCAATTTATGTTTATTGTTTCTTTCTTTATCTAAGATGATCAATGACAAAAAAATGTATGCATGATATTGATTCTTTGACATTTCTCATTGAATTGGGAATTTTAATTTCTTGATCATAATGGACTGTTAAGATGACGTCTTTATATTGCTAACGGCCAATGGGACTTCAAAAGTTTAAAAACTACTATAACTCCCTGCCAGCTCAGCTCCTTCTCTTTTTCTAGTGAATGTCTAAAATTGGAAATCTTGATGTTGAGAGTTAGCCAATCAATCCATGCCTCTAGGTCGTCAGTGATTTAGTTTGATGGGTCACCCTGTCTAGTGGCCATTGTGAATACATTATGTTAGATAGCCATGGGATGATACCATGGATTTCGTGGACTTGTTTATGACCGGCCTTGATTGTGATCATGGGCCAATTGCTAGATATTTGATATAGATCTGAAAGTTACATGTAATTGATTGAAACCTTAGAAATTTTGAAAACTATATTTCCCAAAGTGGTAAAATTGAAGAAACAAAATAAAGATCCTTATTATTATTATTATTGTAGCGGGCCTAATATATGGATGGGGCCCATCTTTCATGTAGGCTCAAGGTTCTGAATGGTTATATGTTACTACTCAATAACTTAAAGAACCCACCAGAGAAAATTGGGAATGGAATCATTTTGCTAAAACCTATTGTAAAAATTGGATTTTAAGATGCAGGAACCTGAAATGTTAATTTTATCCTAACATAATGGAAATAATCCAATAAGAACTAGTTCTCACCATTTTTTTGTGAGAACTCTAGGTAGGGCCCATCTATCACCCAATCTAAATTTTTTGCAATACATAGGGATTGGTGTAAAATTTGGCTTAATGTCAATACATTAAGGGTCAAGGATCTTGAACGGTATAAAATTAGCTAGGTGGGCCTTCCTTTTTGTTTGGTCATTATTTTGACTTTATTTGTACTAGTCGAGACCATAGGGATCATGTGTCTTTAGGGGTGTTAATGGGCTGGCTGGGCTAAGGCATATTCAGGCTCGGCCTTACTTTAAAAACACTAGCCCAGGCCTGGAACGGGCTATAAAAGTTAGGCCTTAGGCTGAGTTTAGTCATTTAATTAACCAGGCCTAATCAAACTGGGCTTTTTATCAATTTTGTGGGCATGCAAGCTATTCATTGGAAGGATTGAATTAAATTACTTGCATTCCCTACACGAGTGTGGCCGGGCCAAGCTTGAGCTTTCCATCACTTAATCCAAGCTCAACCTAAAGTGGGCTGGGCCCAAATCGGGCTCGGGCTAGGGCTAGCTCAGCCCATGAGCACCCCTATGTGTCTTATCATACATAGAATGTTTCCAAACATCTTGCTAAATAGAGGGCAGATCTAGAGCAAAACTATGGTGAATCTTAGGGGTGTAACGTTTCGGTTAACTGTGTTTTAGGTAAATGGTTAACTGAACCATATTTTATGGTTTTTAGTTTTTAAAAATTGCAACTGTAACCATACCCTAAAACACCGAACCGCAGTTAACTGTACTAAACAGTTTGGATACGGTTAATTGTCACTTAAAATACATATATATGTATTTTGTCAGAATGCAAAATACATGTTCAAAAGTAAAAACCAATTATCTTAGATAATTACATAATTCCAAAATATTAAAGTAGCATTAAAATGTATACATAGACAAATGAAATAAAAAAGAGCTTTCTTTAAGCAAGTGTTGATCTTTCACTTTGTCCCATAAACAAAAGTCTCAAATCATTCACTTGGGATATAACGGTTAATGTAACAATCCGCTCCACACTATCGAGGTATTGTCCGCATTTGGACTTCCCAGGAGGTCACCCATCCTGAAATTGCTCTGACTCAAGCACTCTTAACTTTACAGTTTTTATGGAAGTCCTCACGGTTTTGTCTCAAAAAGGCGCATCGATAGTTTAGAACCGATTATTACTTATATTATTTCATTCAGATTTTACTTTGGGACTGGGTCATTACAGGCCCACCAGCTTCCACCGGATATGTCCCCATATCCACGCATCTAGACTGTAAGCAATGTCGGACCGAAGATGGCCTCATAAGGGATGTGGGACTTCGTTCCTCCTCCTTCGTTCCCCCCCCTTTTGTGGAGGGCAGGATTCGAGAGGGAGGCAGGATTCGAGAGGTCCTCTCCCACCACTCATAGGAGAGCCATCCCCTTCTCTGATACCATCTGTAACAATCCACTCCGCACTATCGAGGTATTGTCCGCTTTTGGACTTCCGAGGAGGTCACCTATCCTGAAATTGCTCTAACTCGAGCACGCTTAGCTTTACAGTTTTTATGGAAGTCCTCACGGTTTTGTCCCCAAAAGGTGCCTCGATAGTTTAGAACTGATTATTACTTATATTCTTTCATTCAGATTTTACTTTGGGACTAGGTCGTTACAGTTAAGTTAACCATATGTTTTGGAAAATCAGTTAACTGAATCGTACTTTATGGTTTAGTTAATAACCATGAGTCAATATTGAACACCGAAATCAAACCGTAAACTACGGTTTTTCAATTTTAATAACTATAACCGAACTATGAAATACGATTATTAACCGTCAGTTCGGTCGATTAGACAATGTTTCGGTTTTTTTTTAACACTCCTAGTGAATTTGAATTTGGATTGGGATTGAACATTGAACCCACATTACTCAAGTTATATATACCATTAAGACTTCTATATATTCTTGATAAATGGATATTGTTTTCTTAGCTAAACACACAATTTTTTTCCATGCCAAGTCATTTATATTGCTATTCAAACTTGCAACTAATTGGTTTTGATATCATATTAAACTTTTTTAGCTAATCAATTATTCCTCCAAAGCCCTTAAGCATTAGTAGAGATAGTGAAAATACTTTGCAATATAATTGTCCTATATCAAGATCTAAGGCGTAAGAACATACAAAGTTTTGAATTTGAATATTCCTCTTGTATCGAAAAATAGGTTTCAATGTTTTATTCAAAATAAAAGACTTCGGTAATTAGATGTCGATTTTCAACCCATTAGTGATGAAACCAACCTAAGTATCTTGTTTGAGTAATTCAATGAATCTAAGACATCTACCATTTTCCTTCTTGACTTTTTATTCGATGGTTTAATAGTTCAGTGGTTACGATTGTGAAATCCATCAATTCCTACATATAATAAGTTAAAAAGGTTTGAGTTGAAAGTGTGAGGACATGTAGCCACGGGCCGCAGTTCTATACCATGTGTAAGACGCACAATGGAGGCTCCATTGTGAGCTCATTTTTTCCAAGTCCAAAAATCTAATGGGAGAACTACATGAAAATTGAAATCACGCTAGAGTCAAAAGTAGTGAGGGAGCCTGTCATCTTATTTGACAAAGCCTTTGTCTTGTGAAGAAGGGAGTTTGGCCTATCCACTAGTACCTTGGTTGGTGGGGTACTTTCCTTCTACAAAGACAGCCATAGATCAATTCTCTACAATATCGTTGATGCTATGGTGCATGTGTGTGGCAATGTGAGTACTTAGCTTATAAAAATAAAAAAGGGGGTGTAAGGTCGCGAATCCCACTAATTTGAGTTACGTTAATTAATCTTGTTTTATATTAATTAAGCCTTGTTGAGGTTAATTTAATGTAAAACTATTGGGTTTGGGCCTTGGATAAGTAGTTGGGCAGAGTTCGGATCATACTTAAGTAGGCAAAGACCCTTCTTATAAATTGCTCTTACCTCTTAGGGACACCTCGTCCATTGCCTTTTGTGTAATTTTTCGCGTAGACCGTCTTTCGTGTTGGGCTCAATTTGATCTGGGTTCATTTCGGGCCAATTTAGACCGCGTGACCTATACTGTAAATACCCCAAAGAGATGGGTTTGCATGCAAAGTAGGAAATTGTCTTTTAAAAACAAGGAACTCCACATCCTTTTCTCTTTCTCCTCTTTTCTCCTCACGTTGGCTGCTGGAGTAGTTTCTCTCTTCTGCAATCTTCATCTTCTCTTTAAGATTTGGGGAGCTACTAGGCTTAAGGAGATCTTGCATGTAATGGTGGGGGAATCTTCTTCTTCCTCTTCTCTGTCCCTGAGCACTCTTTTCCTAGAGTGTTCTCTTCTTCAAGCGAGCTGCTTAGGAGAACCCATCTCAATTTAGAGATTTTCTTCCCCAACCGCACAACAAGAAGGTTAGAAAGGGCAAACACTGTTAAGAGGCAAGTACTCGAGTTTGTATGCATTGCATGTGTGATTATGTCATTGACCATTGAGTTAGTTCACTTAATTCTTCAATTGCAGTCCATTTCATTGTTTATTTGTGTGCAAATGTGGTATGGATTGAATAGAATTATAAGAATGGAATAGGAGGGTAGGTAAGTATAGAACACTCGCAAGGACACGCTAATTAAGCCATAGAAATTTCCCAGACACGCTAATTGAGCCATAGAAATTTCCCACAAGTCAGTTCTGTATGGATTTCATACGCAAACTGAGCTATATAACTGACTTCAGGTTCCTGAAGCTTACGGCGAAGCTACGGCTAAGCCGTGAGTGCTTACGGCTCAAAGTCTCGAGAGCAACAAAATTGACTTTTGTACTACAGCTTATCCACGGCTGCACCGTGAAATGCACTAGGCTAAGCCATGCCCCGCCGTACCCAAACCATAAGCTTTCTTACGGTGGACTTTCCAAAGAGCTCAAGAAACTTATTTTCTTTTACGGCTTGCACACGGCTACACCGTGAAATGCCTTACGGCTGAGCTGTAACCTCACCGTAACCTAGCCGTAGGCTTAACTCGGCTAAGCCGTAGGCCAATATTCGGTTAAGCCGTAAATGCGCCTGAAATTTAAAAAGGATCATGAACCATTCAGCTAAGCCGTAGCATTGTACACGGTTAAGCCGTAAGAACCCAATGAATGTATGATATTAAGAACCCTCAATGAGTTTGTAGGGCCTTAGTGTTGGCACCTCCCATACCACCACACTGGCCCAATGGTAACCTTATGTTGGAGAGAATGAACGATTCCGGATGATCTCCCAATGACAAGTCATGGATGTTGGTATAAGAAGAGGTGTCCAGTCTGCATATGAGGTGATACCAAGACGCGGTAACACAACGACACCGGACTTTTTATGAGCACATCGTGTTGAATGTTCTTGGGGATCGTGGGTTACATAATATAGGGTGAATAATGATTCTGGGATACTTGGTCCGAATGCATTCATCTTGCTAAAATACACTACTTTTAACATTTCATTATCGGATTCACTTCCTCTAGCAAACCCTGAGGCAATTCAGACCTGAGCTTCTAATGAGTGTATGTCTGACAAGCCAGAGTTTCTATTGAGTGTGTGCTTGTTAGCCAAGGGTGTAGCCGAGGTCCGGGCCCTCATAGCCCATATGATCTGCTTCGCTTAATTGTCCGTTTGCCTTTCTGATTAACTATTTCTTATGTATGTTATGAATAGTTTGATTAAATCCGAGTCGGCACCACTTAGCTGGTACCCTTTGGGTATACGTATGTCCCTACTACAGTAGTTTATGGTGGAGTTGTCGACGCTCCTTAGGAAGTTATCTTGATCCCCTAGAGACCCATATGTATGCTCCCTTTTTGGGAGAATAGAGCATCGTGGTTGCCCATTTGTATGTACGATGTTTAAATTGAAATTTCCTCATTCATTGCCACTCATGTATTATATGTTTAGTAATTTATCATTGCTCTTTTAAATCAGTGTATACTGTTAAATTCCATTGATATATTATGTTATACTTGTTTTATATACCTTAGTACTTGCTTGACCGTCGTGTTAACAGTGTTACCCTTGGTATTGAAGGTACAGAACTCGATCCCAACTCGGGTGTCGACGTACCCCCGGAGAGTGCCCCAATGATATCTCGGGGTATAGTTGAATGGAAAGATGACGATGTCTTTTATTAGTCATCCTATGGAGTGCATCAGTTCTGGAGGAGTTATAATCACATTTTGGTTTTCCATTGGGGAAAGTGCACATTGAACCTTTTTGTACCTAACCTTTAAATAGCAGTTGGATTACGTGGAATGTACTTAAAAAACTTCAACACATATGCCTCTTTATATACCTATCTATGTATGAAAAAGGTCATGTTCTTTAACTTGCTCTTGATTATTACTGAGTATTTCGCAGGCATTCGCTTATGATAAGTGATATTCCTATGTGTGTTGGCTTACCTCACACGTTCCTGTGGAATCTCCCTTGTAAGAATTCGTGCCTAAGTCTTCAGGGCACGGACTTCTACGGAATTACATATCCACGCCTTAAGGGCCCACTCGAATCCCCAAATTCCCGGGATCGGGGCGTGACAGGGGGCCTCACATAGGGTTGCAAATGGATCGGTTTTGGTCCGAGTCCATGGTGGACCTGGAACCGTTGTTGTTAATGAAAAGATGGATTTGGAACTGAACCAAGGTCGAAACTAGTTTCCTAGTTCTAAAACCGCAACTGTTAATGAAAATGTGGAACTGGAATCGGTTTCGTGTATGGGATAGGTTTGGATCTATGTAAAGAATGCTTTAGAGAAAAAATAACTTTTAATAATATAAAAAAGACTTTCTAACCCAATGTGGAACCAAATCTACAATTGTTTAGGTCATTGATTCAAAAATAGGATCCAAATCCAAACCAACAACTAAGCCTTCTTATATGTCTCATAAGTGGTACCTTTTCCACATCCATATTCAACCCCAATCTTGGATCATGTGAGTCTCAGTGACCTCCATGACCATATTGAAGCACTATTCGGGCAAGTTTCGAAATAGTTAAGAATTCCATGGTTTGTGGCATCCACTGTGTACCTTTCTTTTTTTGGGAATCCTCAGGTGAGAGTTCCACTTAGTGGTGCTCATGGACCAGGTAGGCCTGAGCTTGGTCCAAGCCCAACACATTTTGAGCCGGGCTCAATTTTTTATTTTGGCCCCTTTAATATATGGGCAGGGCTTAGATTCAGTTGTAGGTAGCACAAAGCCTGGCCTGGCCCAAAAATAATAATGGTACTAGAAAAATAAATCGTGAGGAGTCTTAAATACAAGACACACACAAATGCATGATGAAACCATGTAAGCTACCTTGAAAACAATGTGAACAGCCCAATTTTAAAAATTTAAACCTAATATAGGCTAGGCTTGGGTTTCATCCTATTCAGCCAGGCTGGGCTTGGGCCAAGAAGTTTTGGCACAACTGGGGCCTAGACCGAACAGGGACGTTCCTCAGCCTGGCCCAACCAAGTCCATGAACAACCCTAGTTCCACTCTTATGAAATCCACCATTTTCTTGTGCAGTGATAGAGAGAGAAGGGCATAGCATAGGGAAAAGTGATAACTCCGGTCATTTCACTTTGGATTTTAGAATCTTGAAAACAACAGATTTTTGCGAAAAGCTTTTTTGCCAAAGTACCATTAATTTTCTAGAATTTAATTAGTATAGTTGATCATTTTTCTATCATCGCAGAGCCCTAAAGCCTAAACTCCATTGCTTTTTTGTTAGCATGTAGGGTGATGGTAGGCAGTCATTTTCTATCAAAAGAGAGATTAATAGATCATGCCCCATGAATCTTCACATCTAATCCTCTAGAGCCTATTTGGTTAGGAGAATTCTAAGAATTCATGTTTGAAAGAATTCTGAGAAACCAAAGTAGAATTTCAAATGCTCAAACCCCCCTCTAGCATTTGAAAATTTGAAATTTGGAGAATTTACAAGTTAAAGGTGGCTTTCCATGAAATGCTTTGTTTGACACAAGAATTAATAATTCGTTTCCACATGAAGAGCAATTTTAACCTTATAAATTCCTTCACAAGAATTAATAATTTGTTTCCACATGAAGAGCAATTTTAACCTTATAAATTCCTACCTTTGATCATAGAAAGACATTGCATGAGAGGATAGGCCTTTAAACTATATACTTTAACTCCCGGTTCCAACAATTTGACAATTTGACGAGTCCTTCTATTTTAATTAAAAAGTCCATAATTTCTAGGTCTCTAACATATTGACTAATTAAATGATAGTATCAATGCTCTTGTATCTCTGTTTCCTTTTCTTTATTCTCATTGTATTTATTTCCTTTTTAATGGAAGTTTTCATTACCAATAAAAAAAAAAGACAGTATCAAATAGCTTTTACCTGGGCTACCCTAACACATTTAATAGCCAAAACTACATAGAACTAGATTCAGTAAAAGAATGAAACAAATACCTATTAAAAACTTTGTTTAAGGAGTCTAGCCAATTTCTTTGAGATATAGAGATATAGCATATTCCAATAAGGTGCCATTTGAAACATAACCACCCCACCCCCCCCCCCCCCCCCCCCCCCCCCCACAACAACACACACACACACACACACACAAAACCCTCTTTTTTTGTCTCCATTTCACTTAAAATTGACTAGTTCTTTTGCCTTTTTTTATTACTTAAAGAAAAAGGACAAAAGGCGACTTTTTTATATAGATATAAATTTCTAAAACAATTAGACATCTTTTAGCTCTTTTTTGGATAAGTTTGTCCATATATATTACTTTTATTATACGATGTCTTTATATCCACATGTCAAGTTTGCCTACATTATCTTTAGGAGTTTTTACGGAATAATTAATTTTAAATTCTAATTAAACCATATTATCAAGAAAGATAATAAAATAACTAGTTAGTCGTTCGTACCTATTTTTTTGATGAAAATACCCCAATTGATGATATACTCAACTTTTGAAAATATGTCAACTTGCTTTTATAGAAAACACCCAAAATCCAATGATTTCAAACTCCATCTTATCTTCCTCGCCTTTATGAAGAGAGAAAAAGATACTGGGGACTTGGGATATCGCATGTAGGCCATTGTGTCTTCGTCTCTATTATTTCTTTCATTCTCTTTATTTTTCATCTTTTTTTGTTCATCTTATTTGAGCGAAATGGAGAAAAAATGTGAAACATATTTATTATGATACAACGTTTTTGATGAAATGTCTGAATGAACCTTGGGCAATGAGAAGGATTTGAATGAACGCATTGATGTTAGAGTGTGAAATGGGTATATACATTATTCGTTTAGCGAGAATTGTAAATTCTTATTGAATTGTGAATGAGTGTGTGTTGTTTTGATGGCGATGAAGGTAATGATGAATAAAAGGTGACGATGGTGTATGCTAGCTTGTGTGTGTTTGGATGATGTATGTGCACTAATTTTGATGGGAGTAAAACAAGGAAATTAACTTTTAGCCAACAAAAGATAGAAAGAACAATAATAATAATAATAATAATAATAATAAAGAATAAAAAGTAAACACACATGTTACAAATTTGATTAACAAACTAGATTCAAGGAAAATAAATGAAATAAAATAACCTACAATAATGAAAAAAATAACAAAAAAATAAAGTTCTTTATGAAGAAGTTGAAGTGCAGTTAAGAATTCATATTTTGCATTGGGGTTTTAGTGCAGGCACTTGATGATATCGTGAACTCAACAATATCATCATCTAGTTGATAATCGTCAATTGGGGTATTTTGGTTCAAAAAATAAGTACAAACAATTTACTTATAGTTTTGATATTTCTTTATAAAATCATTTAATCATAATATAAGCTTAATTATTTCATAAAAATCCCTTATTTTTACTATATGATAACTTTGCATGACTACTTCTACTTTACCATATGATAATTTTGCATGACTACTTCTACCATATTACAACTTGGCCGGTATAACTTTCATAATTTGACAAATTATTTGTTGTTTCAATTATACTCGTTTACAAACACTGATAATACCAAAGATGAATATTTTGTACGAGATTATGACGCATGCCATCATTATGAGGCTTATGACCCCAACAAGGCGAGGTACATGGATCTAGTAATCTACATATAAAAAATTAGCTTCATTAAAGAGTAGGAATTGAGATTTTATGAAGAAAAGCCCACAGTGACCATGGAGGGGCTAATAACATCCTTCCACGTCACTAGTGGTAGCCTGCCTACACTACACATGCATGGCAGGCTGCCACTAATGACATAGGGGTTTTACTCAGAGGATCCGAACTCTAAAGAGTAGTTATCCAATGCACACATTTTTTTTCCCCACAATGCACACCTCATAGTAAGCCCCACTCGATGACTGCTATGAATGGACTATACACACAAGACACCCCTGAATTACACAAGTCCCATATATTTTTTTTACACTCATTCAAATAGTCTATGCCGTTGGATTGAAGCGTCAATTTTTAAGAGGCTAAAACTTATTGGCCATTGATGAAGAGGTTAGGATGATTGAATATGGCCCATATCTTGTACACAAGTAGGCCACAATCAAATGAAGAGATCCCCCATAGTCCCATCCTAAGTGGGTCCCAGATGGGCTCCACATCAACGTGGGTATTTAAGCTTAAAAACACACTGTGCACTGCAGAACTACTCGTTCATTAGATATCCATAGGCTTCTTATTATGGTGGCTCCTTTGCCACCTTTTAGATCGGTTAGAGCAAGCAATCATTCACAGAAATTGGGTAACTAGTTACACTGATTCCCAACCGTCTAACACTTAGCGCTTGTTTGGCAAATCATATCAATTTGAAATAGATATGCTAGAAATAGATTTATTTCAAATGGCCCTGTTTGAAATAGATTATTTTGAAATAGATTGTTTGGTTAGATAGAAAAATGAAGATCTTACACAAAAAATCCCTTAGATGTACATTATTCATGATCAAGCCCCAATTTTTAGCGTGCACTAATCAGGTCCATGGGGCCTGATTGTGTGCAAATTTTTTTTTTTTTTTGAATTTGTGGCATCACTTGGCCCTAAATATGAAAAGAAATTCAGAGAATAAAAGAAGAATAGAGGATAAAAAAGAAAGGAGGAGGAAGAGAGGAAGAGAAGCAAAAGCACAGAAGAAACGAAGAAGAAGAGAGGATGAAAGGAAGAAAAAGAGAGAGATGAAGAAGGAAGGAATAAAGGAAGAAGATGAGAGGAATAAAGGAAGAAGAAGAGAGGAAGAAAAGAAGGGATTATTTTTTTTTTCTTTTTTTTCTTTTCTTTCTCCTCTCTTCTTCTGTTCTTCTTCCTTTTTTCCTCTCTTCTTCCTTTCTTCTCTGCAAAAATTTTCTTTTTTTTCATATGTAGGCATCACTCAATCCTACATACCTAAATTAAAGAAAAAAAAAACGCAGAGAAGGAAGGAAGAAGAGAAGAGAAAGAAGAAAGGAAGAAAACAAGAGGAAAAAGAAGAGAAGAAGAGAAGACAAAGAAAGGAGAAGAAAGGAGAAAGAATAGAAAAAAGAAAAAAAGAAAAAGAAAAACAAACCTTAATCTTTTCCTTTTTTCTTCTCTTCTTCTTCTTTTATTCCTTCCTTCCTTCCTTCCTCTCTCTCTCTCTCTTCCTCTCTTATTTCTTGTCTCTTCTTCTTCCTTTCTTCTTCTTTTCTTCTTCCATTTCTTTTCTCCTCTCTTTTTCCTTTCTTCTCTATGCTTTTTTTTGTATGTAGGGCCGAGTGACACACACATTTAGAAAAAAAAGAATTTTTTTTTTTTTTTGCATATGATCAGGCCCCATGGACCCTATTAGTGCACAATAAAATTGGGTCATGATTAGTGTACATCGAAGAGGTTTCTTTCGATAAAATCCTCTAGAAAAATTGATTGAAATAGGCTTTTTAAATCTTACCGTGCAAGAATTTTTTGTCTCAATATCTAAAATGAATTAGGGGTTGATTTTTCACCCCCGTGGTTGTTGTTAATATTCTAGAGAGGATCAATGGTTCAGATCTTGATATAGGGCCCCACAAAGTTCAAGAATTTAGATAAACCGGTTCATGTTCTTTTGCAAATATCTTGAAATCTATGAAGGATCAACGGTTGAATTTTTAAAATGCTGGCCGCTCATAGTGTTTTCAAGAATTTGTACGGTTCTGATTTTCGATTATGGCCCCACAATTGAAGAAAAAGGTAGAACGGATTGTGTAGAGACACCCAAAACCTAGTCAGGTTGGCCAGGAACATCAAGTCAAATATTTCCTTAGATTAAGGTGTGCAATCTAACTTGGCTTTAATTGTTACAGATTTGCAAGTTTTCCTTCTTTTCTCACATGGGAGAAGTTAATGACCAGCAAAGATTTTGAAGATTTTTATGATATTCAAATGTAAAATGCTAGTACTTAGCAAGTTAACATGAAAATTAAAAGAAAAAAAAGGCTCAAGGCAGATATCAAAAACTGATGGAAAACTCCAACTATATTAAAGTTCATCTTAACCATCGGTTCACTCTATTTTTCATACATGAGTTTAAACTGAAGGATATGGTCATCACCTTGCTGCTATGCATAGTATCCTTGATCTTTGAATCTGTTACGGGGCCATGGTTAGGTGATTATACCATTGATCTGATGGTCCTTACAGTGAACTGACCATGACCCTAAGTAAACCATGGTTGGGACTTGGGAGATCATAGTCATCCAATATTTGGCTTCTTCTGTGCTGAACTTAAACGTGGATTGTGGACTGATGTTGTGTTTTATTTATTGATTGCTCTTCACTTTGAAGGTTTTTGTCGATTGGAATGATATAGTTGTTGTCTATTGGAATGATTGGGGCATGGTCTATCCCCAAGTAGTTTCCACTAGCTTAAATTGTTACTACTAAGGTTATAAACGTGGAGATCATGTTACTCTTTTGGTCCTTAGGCTGGGGTGAACAACACTCAGCTGAGCTTTGAATAAGTGATTCTTTTTTTTTTTTTTTTTGGGGTTGTGTGTGCTCAATCATTATTTTAAGTTCTATTATAGTATTTAATACCATTTCAGCAGCCGATTTCCCTAATACTCTTGTGTTGAATTTTGAACTCCATTCAGGCCTTGCATCATCACCAAGCTCTCTGCCTTCAATGCAAATACTCAAAACTGATGTGAAATTTCCATCACAAGTGATTTCTATCTTTCACTAAATCTTTGCATACAAATGAAGAATGTGACAAAGAGCCGAATTGAGGATAGCAAACTGTATTGCATTCTAGCTATTAACACATCGGATTGCCAACCCATAGGAAGAAAAGAAAGCATGGGACAAATGCAGTTGGGTTTCCAAGCTTGGACAACCAATTTAATGGTGCATTTCGATGAGTTGGTATAGTTTTAAGTGAGCATAAGGACCAATTGTCAGAGTTAAATGAAGCACAAAACATTGAAGTTGATGGTGGTGATTGAAAAGCTGGATATTCAGAACCACCTTCTATGTGCAACTATTGAAGGGGATAACATACAAAATACTTATTTATGTAAATTATTTCCCGTTTTGCAGGTGACATGTACCATAAGTTGCTCAGGTTACTTGTTCATGTATCTGAAAATTGGCCATTCTCACCTTCAAAAGTTTTGGACAATGCAGAAATGATTGGAAACTCAAAGCTGAATGTAGAAACGATGATGTTTGCCTACAATATCATTCCTGATTCACACTGTTTTGGACATTGAGCAAGAGGAATCTTATCTATGTAAAAAAATCACATTGATCAATTTACCTGATAGTATATCTCCATTGATTTACTTAAGCTGCATGCATGAAGAGTTGGGTGTATGTTGTTAGTGGAAAAACTGGCCAGTGAGTGTTTTCCCTCGGGCTTTTGGAAATGTGCTAATAAAGGTTTTAGCTAGATGATTTCTTAATGGATAAGGCTACCAAGTAACACCCCATATGGAGGTGATTTCAGATGTCACATCAAGACTCTGTTCAGCAGAAAGAGTCAATGCCCACTGCCATTCCTATCTCAACAGATAAAAATAGTAGCTAATCTCATATTATCTTTACCATTTGTATCTTATCGTTTATACTTTAACCATTTACTTTTCTATAGAACAACAGCACACACAGCGTCAATTTGTGGAAAAAAAATTCTACAGAAATTTGTTATCTCAAACTTGGTTATCAGAGCTAGGTAGGACAAGCATCCAGCAAAACCGGAATGGCAGACTCGTCCTCTTCCTCTTTATCCACAACCACCCCATCTTCCCCTCTTCCATCTTCCTGAACTGACTCAACACTAGAAGTAAATCGTCATTGACCAATAGAGGTGCATCATGATTTTGGATGCATGTCAGAGCACATAGGTTAAGAGGAATGATCCACAGCTCATTGATTTGTTTGTTTAGGGACTGGTGGAAGCGATTGCATCTTTTTACATTTTTGCTCCACCGTTGAAATTGAAGAAGGCATCCATTTAGAAATCATCTAGCTATGACTTCAGCTAAATATTTAGAGTTGTCTGTATAAGTGAAACATTTACACAAGTGCAAACAAACTAGCCATACCACTTCACCAATCTCTTATAGGGTTGTTTGTTTGCACTTTTACGTGTGTAAATATCTAAATGACTCACTTGTATAGAAGTTACATGACATTATATATATTTGCACTCATTTACATATGGAATTAGAGGCCAAAACACATGAAAAAAGGTTAGCATTAGTGGCCAAAGCATTTAGTTTTATCCATGAATCAAATCAGCTCCACAACACTTTTCATGTTAATGGCTCCAAAGTGCATATAGTGGGCACCCTAAGGGCTCATTTGTGCAGCCCATTTCTGCAGTGAATACGGCGTCTTTCCGTAGGAGTTTAAAAAATTGATGTTCAGTGGTGGAGCTTGTTGACAAAAAATGCAATTTCGTCCGCTCCAGTTCTCTTTGCTACAACAAATTTAGCATTCCTATGGTCTCTTGTAAGAAATTTATTTCCGCAGAAGTCCCTACATTCATATAAAAGACAATTTCGCTCGATGGAAAACCCCTTTTGACGGTAGTAAGAAGCACTTCCTCTTCTCTTTATCTCACAATCTCGCATTCTCGATCAAAAGAAGTTCGGAATATTGAGGGCTTTCAAGAAGATGATGGAGTTTGCAAGAAGAACAAGAAGATTAAGGGCTCCACTACTACTACTAAGATAGAAGCAGACAATTGAGAGAGAAAGCATGAGAGCAAAGGTTGACCTCAAACGTTTAAAGGTACTAGATTAGGGTTTCTAAATTAATGGAAAAGATCCCTTTTTTCTATATTGCGTAATCTTTTTTGCACTCGCTGATTCTATTTGACCACTTTAATTTGGAAGAGCATTTGAAATGGATCAGTGTTGGGAATTAGTGATGGGTTCTCTTACTTGAATTTTGTTTATAGAGGTTAGGGAAGAGTGAAAATCCATTATTGGATGATCATTTACTATGTGTATAGAACCTTATGTTGTATGCGTTTGGATGTACCCTCTTTTGGAGATGGGATGGTTACTAATTTGAGTGAAATGCTTCCCATCTGCACATCTCTGTATCAAGTATTGGCAATAAAACAATTGGCACTTTTGGCATTAAACATGAGAGGATCTTTGCTGTTCATGACTGGCTATTTATCTCATAATTCAATAAAGGAGCTTCAACCTTAGTGCATTTTGGAGAAATATTTCGGGTTAAGACCAATACCGAGTATGTCTCAAGAGTAGGTGTTGCATTAGCATATCTAACTTTTGAATAAATTAAGAAAAATCATTTATTATTTCATTTGAACTTCAACATATTGTGATACTTCTTTTTTTTAAGTGATATTTCTAATTTCAATTTATTTTTAGTAAGTCTACTCACATTAGATACTCCTATTTGCCTCCTTCTAATCCAAAGTTAGAAGCACCGATTCTATCTATCAGGTGGCATGGCCTCTATACTTGCTAGGATGTTTTTTCTTTGGAACTGTGGTAGTTGTATTGAATAGCACATATGAAGTTCCATTTTGAGGTTCCTGGGCTATATTGGTTGTTAATGTACATAACTCTAAAAATGTGTATCTTCCTTAATAGATGGGATTGTGGCATGTTCACGATTACCTATGTTGACATCCACATCAGACGCTTGATCCCTTGTTTTAACTAGATGTGTATCAGTGTGTTTATATTTTATTTGGTCACATTGTGCTCAGTTATGGAAAATGAAAGACTTGAATTGTCCAAAGCACTGAATTTTACTCTGACATAGTGAGTTAATTGGCTTACAAATTAGGAATTGACCAAACATACATGTGGGCTCTAAATGGTCCATGTATATTGTAATCAACATTGATGGTAATTAGGTTTGAGCTTCACCTTGTTGTGATGTGCTAATTTATCCCCAAGGTGTATATGGTTATGCAAATACTGAAAATTCTAGTGAAAGAGATGGTTAACTTGATCTTCTGCAAATGTAGCTCTCTTACGAGCATAGTTGCCTGGTCTCATCATTGAACTGAAAGAAGGGCTAAGAGAGAGGGCAGCTGAGAAAGCTATTTCAAATGTTGTCTCTCTTAAGTCTGGATCATCTAGTAGGGGGAAAAAAAGAGTTTTTTGCACAAGAAATAGATTATTTTGATTGTATCACCCATGGAATCAATGGATGAATATTGTTATGAAAGGCTATAGGAGAATAATGTAGTATGTGGATTTTCAAATATTATTATAAGTTGTACAATTGCGTTCAAGCCAATGAATGGATGGCTGTTTTATATGAATGTGAATGTTACAGTTATAAAATGTCGCACTTCTGAGACTTGGAATGGAATGATTGTTATAGCTTCATATTGTCTCCTTTTTTTTTTGGGCTAAATTAGTGATTTAGTGATGTATTTATGGAAAGAAAACTAGTACAAGAACAGGGGAATGAAGTCCTGAAAATTGAGAGGAGAGCTAGTATGCAAACTTATGAAGATCATATATGATCTTTGCTTGTCGTTGGCAAATGTAGACTTAAACATGTTCTCTTTGGGTTGGAACGCAATCCCTTTGGCTAGATGATTGATCTCCTTTATAGCGTATGTGATCTTTATTGATATGCATTGGGCTTAAGTATGATATTCCATATATCTAATATGGGAGCAAATGCCCAACATTGCTGGAGATTTAAAATAGCATTATGAAAGATATGAAATGGGCTCAAAGGTTGATAACTAAATAAATACTCATTACATTATTTTCATATGTACCAAGAAAAAAATATGCCTTAGACTCTGTGTATTTAATAGGCACCATTGGTAAAAGGTGGGAGCAATGAATAGGCCTAAACGGTAAGCGCATTGTCGTATTGGTTGACTTACTGTACAATTTAACAATTTTGATTGTATTTTAATTGTGGCCCATTTTTTATATAGAGAATTAAACTTATTAATTTTTAAAGTTATTATTTAATGGGGCCCACACAATTTTATGAATGTAGTTTAGTTTGTCATGTGTAGTAGTAGGTAGAACATTTTTAATCATTTTTTTTTGTAAGCATTAGATTATTTTCTCACTTAGCATGTTGTACTAAACAGCAACACAGAGAAATTATCAAGGAATTTGTTATTGCACCAAACAACACCTTTCAGGAATTTAAGCCAGTTTTCTATGCTGCACCAAATGGTTAAAAAATGATACCACGGATTACCATTGCCATGGCTTTTTATTGTCAAAGAAAATGAGACTCAAAGGATTTTGCTAATGCTAGATTCCAATCTCCACACAAACGCACCCTAAGAGAAGCAAAACTTAAGAAGCCTAATTAAAAGCCATCAATATCAAATTAGAAAAAACCATATTGCAAGCATATAGAAGCCCAAATTTGAAGAAACCTAATTCACTTTTCATAATTAGCACATAAAGAGGACTAACACAAGTTAAAAGGTGTATTTTCAGTACATAAAGAGGACTACCATAAGTAAAAAGGTGTATTTTTAGCACATAAAGAGAAATTACAAGTCAAAGGGGTATGTCTTCATACAATAGGCTCTTATGAGGTCAAAAAAAAAAAAAAAAAAACTAGAAATGAAATTTAGTCCATAATCTCTAAATCCTCCAGTAGCTGTAGCATGCAACAATGAACAGTATCACTAGCAGTCGCAACTCTTACCTCACCTTAGAAGAATCACGTCCAATGCTAATATTCTAAATCTCAGTTCTGGTTTAGGAGTTGAACTTCCTGTCTCGTATCATCAAACAATGCTTTTATTTCTTCCATATAGCTACGTTCATTTTGTCCTCATCGTGAATTTGAGTAGGGTATATTTTCTAACGTAACTTCATCCATCCAAATGAATAGACTGCAACCTCTTTCTCCCTATAAACAAATTAAACAATATGCAGAAGGAAAATTGACATAAATTTGGAATGAATACACTTACATGTAAATCTAAATATATCCAAAATTTATGTCTAGAGTTAGATGTTGTATGAGATATCTTTAGAATCATATACCTTTGTCCACATGGGAATTTTGGTGCCCATTCTAATTTTTCTAATGGGAATGACAATGACCTACCTGTATAATCTGGACCTAAGATCACAAACCGAGTACATTAAGCGCACGTTTGGCAAACATCCGTAAGGATGAGGGAATTCTATGTATGTGATGATTCCCTCTTTACACCTAGAATCAGTGCATCCTCAAAAAAAAAAAAAAAAAAAAAAAGATGAGTCAAAATAAAGGATTTCTAGGGAAAAGACCTTAAAGAAATCAATAGTTTGGAACATTATGGCCAATATCTCATGATCCACAAGGCCTCACGTTCTGAAATTTTGTCCTATAATTGTTCATGGCCTCTAGATCACATTTAATGGTCTGAATTTTTAAAAAGGGTCCCATAAAAGTCCAAATTTGCATCTTTAGTGTTGATTATGGTTTTGAAACATCTCAACATATAAGATGATTCAATGGTTGAAAATTGGTCATGTAGCCGTTTTTGGGATGGGAAACAATCTTAATGGTTCTGATCTAAGTATATGGGACCCATAGGTGTGCGATCGGCAACACACTTGGTAGCCTCGTTTTGGGCATCTATGCTACTATGCAAACATTTCTTCGGTATGCAGGTCCAATTCCTCAGGTCTGGCTTATTTGCTGAGTAGTGGCTTCCTCCACCCTCGAGATGGACAAAGCTCAACTTTGATGGCGCGTATGATCCGGACATGGAAACTTTGGGTATCGGTGGCATCCTTCGAGACTGCCAAGGAGTTATGGTGATGGCATTTGCTGCAGAAGTCCGTGCAAAAGATCCTGTTGAGATAGAGCTCAGGACACATCAAAAGGGCTTGGACGACTCAAGGAGCATCAGTTATAAGTAATCAATAATTTCGGGAGATTGCTTGGCTGTGGTCTCATCTATCAGGTCACCTGTCATTGGATCTGATGCCCATATGGAAGCAGACTATGCACACTCTCTCTACTATTACCTCCTGGACAATCCATCATTGCAGCCCATCCGCAAATTGTATTGCAGATACGCTGGCACACACAAATCCTCATCACTTCCCGGCTGACCACTCCACTCTTCCGGCCAACACTCGATGGCTATACAATGAAGAACATGTGAGGGCTACCTCATTCACTGCTACTTTTTCCTGCACTCCCGAACAGCCACCAAGCACGTCTTCATCACAAGCAGAACCCATAGAAGTGCCCACTCAGCGGCATCCTCCCACCACGGACAATGCTGCAGAATCAGTCTCTTCCAGTCATGGTTGACCTAGTTCTTCGGTCATCAGCAGCGCTCCTTCTGGTCCCTAAGCCAGTTTTTAGGACTTTTTCTCATCTTTTGTTACCTTAGTTTCAACTACTAGAATCTCTCTGTGGGCTGTCAGTTGTCATATCTGAATGCCAGTAGAGCCTCTTTTTTTTGTACTACCAGTAGCTTTAATATATTAAACGTTCCCTTTGCAAGCACGAAAAAAAAAAAAAAGAGTTAACGGCTGGATAAGTTCAAATTTGGACTTTTGTGATTCAAAGGAGATTGGAGTACGGGATATAGCATGTGACAAAGGGGAAAACACGTTCATAGGTGGGCCAGATTACCAATAAATTCTGAACATATATTAAAAATGATTATCATGATAATCTTTTGGGAAATAGCCAATAGTTTATAAGTAATTATCTAGGACAAATCATCATATCCTGTTGTTGGGACGGTCTTGATCAAGTGGGACCACCTTTACTTGATCAAGCCGCACAGTTGAGATCAAGCAATAGAGGCCCAAAGTTGGTCACACAAGTGGCTGGCAAAAGGTCAAGACCATCCTTAATAATCAACCGGCACGGTCTTGAGCATTAGCCTGATTTAATGATGACTAAATGACAGTGCCCACTATATTAAAATCAGGCTAATGCTCAACTATATCAAATCATGATTAATGGCAATCATTCAGTCATATACCATGATTTAGTGCATGCCAGATAGTGGGCATCACACTGAAGTTGTGATCTTCACAACTACCCATATCACCGCACTGTACCATTATATCCCCAGAATGAATTCTCCCGAGAAATAGTTTTCATGTGATGGTTCAGCGATCTAACATCAGTAACTCAACCAGTGTCCCACAGCGGATGGTAGATGTCTCTTAAATCTACCAGTTCCAGTGATCCCATATGGCCAATCCATGGCCTAAAAATGGAAGGTTAAGAAAATACATTACAAGCATGCAACAACAAGACTTCCATACTCTCTATGAACCAAGTTCCTATCCTTGCAGGGTGAGCACAATAACATTTTTTTTACTGCAAATTCAGAAGGAACGACGTTTAGATGGGGACCATTTTCTCCATCAGATAGGATGGATTGTGATCAAGGAATCAGCCCCCTGCTCATTTCATCTGCCCCACCTAAAGCAATGAGGGCTATGAAATGGACAGTATAACACTGAATTTGTTTGAATGTATTTCAGCGTCTATCTTATGGTGGTCTCTTATATTTAATATATAGCATTGCCATTACAGGGGGTGAAATCACATGATGACAAGTTTACAGATTGTCTGTGGCTGGTACCTTACATTTGTATGAGAGACGGTGGCTGTAATATTACATTTTGTGAGAGATATCCTTCAGCTATAAGTAGGAGGTATATCTAGAAGACTTGTCAGTGGATTGGCCAGCATCTGGTTCAATTTCATTAGACAAGTGCTGACTTGGACATCATATCCAAGGAGATATGATCAGCTGGATTCTATAGACAGCAAAAATGGAATGGAATGTTCATGCAGATTGGGAACAATGGCTATAACAAAAAGTCCTGTAACTTATGATACACAGACTCGCTTAAAACCATGACGGACTCACACCGGACACTATGCACCCGCACCTAATACTTGTGCCGATACTTCATGTTTAAGGCATTTGACATACCTTTTTGAGGCTCACCCGCACCCGATATACACCCACATCCGATACTAATGTTGAGTCCATGTAACATAGCCTATAATTGGCATACATATCCACCAAATTGCTTTAGTTTGTTTTAAAAAATCATAACTTGTTACTGGTGCACAAAGAAAAATTGACAAATTTACCATTAAAAACTAGGAAAAATACAAGTCAACCCACTTACTGGTGCTTCTTAAGGAAAAGGTTGTCCTGCTAGTACTAGTACAAAAATCAATCCACAAAAGTTTCTCATCAGGAATGCAATATCCAACAATTATGGACTACACATAAAGGAACCAGCTATTTTCACTGCCTCCTTACACAAAACTGCTGACTTGATGGGCTCCGAAGGCAACAGAGTTCACTACAAAAACAATGGAAAATGCCCAATTGTATTGAAGAAAAGCAGGAGATAGCAATGAGATTTCAGAAATCAGTTTCAAATTCTTTGATCGGAGCCCAGGATTCTCACTCTTGTTTTACACAATGGATGGTATAAGTATTACATCTTTTGTGATCGTCAAAACCATTCATGACCACAATAGATGACAAATTGTTAAGATAATGATAGGCTACAACTACAAGAACAATAGAATGGAAGAACACCAGATCATTAATCTAGTTTTGCACTGTGGACCAACTGATGTTTTAGAATGGTTTTGATCATCATGTGAGCTGAAGATTATGCACTCATCATCATCATCACTATTTCAGCTTTACCCCCAACAGCCTTGGCTTAGCCTTTCACTCATGTAAAAGAAACAGAAACACACCATATAACCTATCTTATCAAACATTGGTGTCAGAAAACGCTCCCTTTCTCTCTAACCCTGGTTCAAGTGCACAATAATTTCAAATAAAGTGGTCCAGATACATAAATGATGTATCCATTTGTTTTATTTTAAATAAAGAAATCCACAATACATATACAAAGATGAAATATGAAAAAATGAGATGATCTATCTACCAACCCATACAGCTTTTAAAATAAAATGCCCAGGCCGCACTCCTGCCTCAAACATTTTAACTCCTGCCTCAAACATTTTTAATGAATATCATACTAAATCTCACATGCATTGCACATGCTTGCTACAGAGGTGTTTTCCCCCATTTTTTGCTCCATGCTGGACTATCAGGAGTATACTTTTAAGTACCCAAGGATTGATACCTAGGCAAAGGATGACGTCCTTGTTTAGGTGATATATAAACGGTCCATTATACTCCATAGTATAGTGGATGTGCACAATTTCATACTGCCTATGATACTCCCATTCATGTAATGCTATTATAATAGTAATGCATAGCTGATAACAACTGAAAAAAGTTCGACAATCTTGGGCCGATACAAATAGAGAGGGACGATGTGGGACAAGGAAAGGGTTTGGTAGGTTTAATCATAGATTAGCAAGTAAGCCCCACATGAGCATGATCTGATGATTGTAACCATCTTTGTTTCTTCTTTTTTTTTTTTTTTTTTGTAGAAATAACTGTCTAACTAAGGACTTTAAAGGCTATCCATTGAAACTATGGTATTTTCAGGTATGGAAAGAAGTATCCATGGCCTTGGTTCAGGCACAGCCAAGCTTTAGCCATGATCTCCACCATGAAGTCTACTTCCCAAATATCATAAATACCTAAGTTGGTCCAAATTGCACAAAACCATCTACCGAATAGGCTAAAAATAGGCCAGGCACACCGGTTATAAGACTATTTGGCTAATTAATTTCCTATGAGGTAGGTGTATTTGGTTGCCTATTCTCCCCATTGATTTCCTGATTCTCTTTCAAAGCAGAGTTAAATAGCATGAGAAATATGTCCTTTGTTAGCTGACTAATTAATAGAAATATGCCTTAATATTAAACAATTAGATAAATGTCTCCATGAAAATTTATGCTAGGGAGACCTCGTCAATTTAGTGATGCAGCTCCAAGTTCGCACTTGGACAATGCCTGATGAATGATGAGACAAATAAATGGCAAAATAACATACGCTAAAAAAATAAAAGATTATAGCTGATGATTATGCTGATTATATTTTACTAGATGACGGTTCGAAGCATCCAATTAAAGAGAACTTTGGCATGCACTCACCCATAGTGTGGGTAATTAAGATTATCACTTAATTATCAGAGAGAACTGAAAGTAGTCTTCCTAGTAACCACAAATGCATGTGGTATGGAATTAAAGTAGAAATTAAGTAACCCAACTCATAGATGGTAATTAAGATTGTAAGCTGGCAATCAAGTCATGAACTGTCTTCATAAGATCACCATGAACTAGGCCAACACAAATTACGCTAGTTTCAGGTTACTACAGACATTCAAAGATAAGGATAATCTGAAGTTGCAAACTTGGAGACATTGGACCTTTCAAAAGGCATTCTTATCATTTCCAGTTGTTTGATGAATCTTACTTCCTCAGGCTCTCCACAATGTATGTTGCATAGAGATCCCTTCAAAATTGCAAAAGCATCCAATTAACTGAATAGTCTTAAAAGTAAAAAGGAGCAACTATGTATAACCAGTCATATATTCCAAATAATCTGACGACACAGGTTAATCAAACAGATTCGAAAAAGATGCAGAAGACACTTACATGGAATACTGGATAGCTTCATGGGCAATAGATGCAGAAAGAAAATCATTGACTGCAACTACCTTGCTTTCATTTTTCTTGTCTAAAGTTTATGTTTGTCAAAGAAACCAACAGAAAAAAGTAAAGGAAACCAGACTGCATGACTAAAGTAAAGGGCATTCTCATACAAAGCTACATGGGATAGATTAACTCCGATAGCATGCTATTACCTTTTTGTGTGAAAGCAAATATATTTTATTTAACAAGTAATAAAAAGCATGTGAACCTACGGTAGATCAAGGCAGTGGACAGTGAGTGGAGGTAAATGCACATGAATGAAGAAAAAATCAACTATTAATTTGAAGTGGTAAATGCCACATCAAAAAAACAAAATATAAAGCAGAAATTGCAATAAGAATAACCAATCCTTAAAACCCTGGGTTTGGCCACACCATTTTTATGTCAATCTTGGGATAAATACTATGAGTACACTTATTTTAGTCTTTCACAAAGCAAAAACTCTGTAGAAACTAAAAACATTCACATAACATACACGTAGAACAATCTGAGATGTCATTGTCTAACTACTGCTGATAGAGTATGTCCCAAACTTCATGATGGTTAGACGATCTCACCCATCCAATTGACATCCACTAAACAGATGGCTAAGCAGATCATTAGTGGAATTCCAAATCCGATTGATTGCCATTAAAGATGACTAAGCAAGTGGTTAGCACCAAAATTCTAAGAGCAAAGTTCAATGGTTCAGGACATCTTGTTAATGTGATTTTCAGGCTACAAACTAACCACAATGGAGGACCACATTTTTGGATCTCTAGACTGGTGTGCATATATATCAATTTATATCAGGAACATAAAAGGAAGAGTTCTTTATTACAAGAGCTTCATAAAGCATCCATCCTTCCCATAACAGAAGTCCTAGTCCATCAAACGAAGGTCAGCTTTGTGACATCTACTTTTCCAATTCGCCCTATTTACAACAATGCTCATTGTAACTAAACCAGCTATAAAGTCTTTCCTTACTGCATCTAAGGTCTTTCTTGGCCTCCCCCTTCCCAGGCACTTGACATCTTACAAGTTTGTTTCTGATCTTCTGTTTGTATGCCCAAACCATCTCAACAAACATCCCTGTATTTATCTTCTATTGAAGATACTCAATCATTTTTCTCATGTAGAAATCCAAAATCTATCCTTTAATAATAACTACACATATCGACCTTAGAATGCATATTTCAAGAAAATGAGACTTAATTCTCTCGCCACATATCGATCTTAGAATGCACATCTCAAGCAAATGTCATATAATTCTCTCCACATATAGATGTGGCATGACATCACAGGCAAATGTGATTTATTTCTCCTCCTTTCTTCCTTGTCCAAGATTCAGCTCCATAAAACAAAGGCTTAATGAGCATCCTATAAGAAAAGTGCCTTCAACTGAAATGGCAACTTGACATGCCATACAACCCCATTAACTTATTTGCATTTGGCTACCGAATGCTAACCGTATTTGTGATGTTAAACTCTAATCTTCTATTTTGTTCTCTGGGAAGATTTTGCACTTACATTGATTGCATAGAAAGCATCTACATTATCATCTTTATAAAAGCATCCATGTCACATAACGTCACAAAATTCAAAAGCATATTTACACTTTTTGAACAGACATTGCTCTCTGTGGAAATGAATATATCCCGAAACAAAACCGACTAAACACCGTATAAGTGTCTAAAGAAGAAATTAGGACAATCATTATAGATGCCAATAAACAAGCATAGATTAAAATAACAAACTCTATAAATTGTAGTAAGAGAACTAGCAAGCTGGAAAACAAGATTGAACAAGACAATCAGCACTCTACAGCTGCAGTATATATTGGGGTTAATTGGGGATTTTAATTTCTTAATCATAAAAGTTGGATGGCTGAAGTGGAGACTAGTTTTTGGAGTGCTTTGTGATAGACGAATGCCAACGAAATTGAAGGGCAAAATTTACAGGACAGTAGTTAGACCAGCTATGACATATGGAGCAGAATGTTGGCCAATTAAGAAGACGCATATTCATAAGATGGATGTAGCAGAAATGAGAATGTTCAGGTGGATGTGTGGTAAAACTAGGAAAGATAAAATTAGAAATGAGCGCTTTTGAGAACATTTAGGGGTAGCACTAATAGGGGATAAGATTAGAGAAACCCGTTTAAGATGGTTTGGGTATGTTGAGCGTAGGCCAGTAATGGCACCGGTGAGAAAAAGTTTGGCTATACAGTGGAGGGCCCATTAAGAGGTAGAGGCAGGTCAAAGAAAACATGGATGGAAGTCATTAATTCAGATTTGAAGAAGTTTCACTTATCGAAAGATTTAGCTCAAAATAGAACGGAATGGATAAACAAAATTTATGTAGCCGACCCCAATATGGTTGGGATAAGGCTTTGATGATGATGATGAATCATAATAGCTGGTTGGGGTGATGTTTTTTATTGGAAACGGCTAGTGGTTCTTCAAAATAAAGTTTATAAACTACTATAGCTCCTCGCTGATGCAACTTCCCCTCTTTTTCTAAAGAATGTCTAAAATTAAAAATCTTGATATGGACGATTGGCAGATCAATCCACGCTGTCTAGTGTTTTAGTTTGATAAATCACTGTCCCATGGGCGCTTTGAATGCATTAGGTTAGGTAGCCGTACCATGGATTTCGTGGACCAGTATACGACCGGCCATGAGTATAGTCATGGGCCACATTGCTAGACATTTGATATGGGGTTTGTAAGTTGCATGTAATTGACTGAGTCCCTAGATATTTTGATAAATTCATTTTCCAAAGTGTTAAAATTGAAGAAATAAAGGTGAAGATCCATATAATGTATTTCTCAAAGCAGTAATGCGGAAGAAACAAAGGTGAAGATCCTTTTTTTTTTCGTATTGTGGTAGGCCTAATAAATGGATTGATGCATGCCATAATAATGGGCCCCGTTTGAAAGTCTACACCCGCAGGCCCAAAACACAGTAGACTTATAGTAGACTATATTAATAGTAGTTGCTTTAGTTGTTTATTTGATATTTGGCAAGTCCAGTTAGATTTGATTTAGGACTTCTTATTTGTTTAGAATTAGCTATTTCCTTTTTTTAGAGAATGTTTTAGTTATAAATAAGGTTGTAATCTCTTCAAGAGAGATAGACTTTCAAATTAAATAAAGCTTTGGGCATTGGTTCTTAGTTGAGAGAGTTATTTGTCTTTGGTGAGGCACCTAGACAATTTATCCATAAGCCTTTTGGCTTGGAGATTAGCCCGTTGGCTAATCTTCTTCCCCTGCGCTGCTTCAATTGGTATCAGAGACGAAGATCCAATCTCGGACCGCCGTCTGATTGCCGATTCGAGGTTCCCGTTCGTTTGGTTCAGTTTTCGTTCATCTCTTCCTCTGTCGTCAGTACCCATCCCACCATCGCCCCACTCCCGAGACCCTTGCATCTCCTCCTCCACCACCGTCCAGCCAAACCCCTAAACCTGTCACCCAGATCCCCTCATCCCGAAATCTCCAACCCTTTCCATCCATCCACCACAGCAATACCGAAATCCCTCGCCCTCACCTGCATCACCACCGCCCTCCATACCCTCCACAGACCCCTTCCATAACCCACCGCACAACCGAAACCCTAAACCAAGCCCAACCCCCCCCCCCCCCCCCCCCCCCCCCCCCCCCCCAAGACTTCTCCTCCCCGCCAGCAAAAATCCCCCAATCCTCACCGACCCATCTTCCCTTCATCACCCCCCCCCCCCCCCCCCCCCCCCCCCAGCCCCCCCCAGCCCCCCGGAAAGCTCTCCACCAATCCTAGCCGAACCCAGATCCCCAAACCAACCACCACCGAACCCTTTTCCCCACACCCCTCCATCTTTCATCGGCAACCCAACCCCCCCTGTACCTTCTTCGATCCCTCTCCTCGCCGGATCCCCATACCTCTTCTGTCCCTCACCATCGGCCAAACCAAAATCCCCTCGGTTGCTGTCCACCATCCCCTAACCCAGAGAATAACATTCAAAAGCAAAGGGGGAGCAAAGCAGAAGAAAACGAGAAAGAGAAGAAGAGAACGCAGTAGGCAACATACCGTACACCGACGACATCCGGCCACTCGCAATCGGTCGCCAGATTCTAGCACCGCCGGCCTAGCACCTCTTCCCTTTGCTTTCGCCGTCTTGCCGTCCGCAGCCGCAGCGGTCCGGTCCACCCGCAGCACGATCTCTTTCCCCTCGTTGATCGCTGCCAGCCTCTCGTCGTCAACCCTTCCTCTCTTTCCTTTCGTTTCTGCATCAGAAGAGGTGAGGTTGCCTTTTCTTTTCTCCTGTCATTACTGTAGCAAGAAGAAGATATTTTAGTAGTTGGGCCGTACCAGTTTGGGCCAAAACTGCTGACCCGACACCCGCCACAGTCCAACCCACTTTGCTTCAGTCCAGGTCTGACCTGACCCAGATCTGACCCGCCTGCCTGATTCAGCCCAGGCCCACAACAGCTACCCTGATCAGCCTAGGCCCACAGTAAAAAAAAAAAAGAGTCTTTTGTTTCCTTTGCTTTCTATAAGCAATGTCAACCCGCAGCGGTCAGTCATATCGGGGCAGATTTTCTGATCATCAACGCGATGCCATGTTAATAGAGTTGACTGAAAGAGTACATGCATTGGAAGAACTGTCCCGCGGTTCACAGAGGCCTCCTGCCGCCGAAGCATCCTCTAGCGTTGGAAACCAACAAAATTCCGACCGACCAGCAGAAACAGGCCCGCAAGAATCTATGCATGATTTCATTCAACGTCTTCTTACTGAAAAAGACCCTGCAGACGCATCTGCTGCACCAAAATTTGATGATATCACAAAGCGGGTCAAAATTGATATATCGGATTTCTCTGGCCGACTCAATCCAAAGGTTTTCATTGACTGGCTCAATTCCCTCGAAGATTATTTCTCTTGGTATCATATGGATGATGCACAGCGTGTTGCCTTTGTCAAAGTCAAACTTAAAGGGTCAGCACGTATTTGGTGGCACAGCGTTGAGCACAATAATCTTGTCATGGGATGCCCTGCTATTACCAAGTGGGATGATATGCGTGAAAAGCTTGAAGGTAAATACCTGCCCTCCAATTATTTAAGTCTCCTTCAGCAAGAATATTTTGTTTTCAAGCAAGGCACCTTATCACTGGATGAGTACACAGACCCAATCAAAATAATTCTCAATATAACCGTGCTCCACCAGCGGGTTTTCGTCCACCTCCAAAACTGCAGCACAATCACCCCAATCAGCGTCCTTTTGCTCAAAATCAAAAGGGGACAGTGCCACAGGAGCAAGAAATGTGGAATCGTGGACTTCCTCGTCAAGATCGACGAACTGAAGGTTGTTATCAATGTGGACAACCAGGACACTTTGCTAATGCATGCCCTCAAGTTCGCAATCTTTATTATTGCGATGAAGATCCTTATTCGTCTGAAGACTATGACGAGCATTTTGAGATGGAGCCTCCCCCTGACCATATCCAATCAGAAGCTCAGCCAGATCCACAGCTAGAGGCTCAATCTGATCCTTCTCCTCATGCCACTACCGGTGCAGAAGAAGGTGGTCCTGTTCTTATTATACGTCGGCTTCTCCTCACCAATGAACAAGAAGAAGCTGATTGGCGACGTACTTCAATCTTCAGGACACGCGTGAGATGCAAAGGTAAGTTATGCAATTTAATTGTTGATGGAGGTAGTGCTATGAATGTTGTTTCACAGGAAGTGATCACTAAGCTCAATTTGCCTATTGAAAAGCACCCAAAGCCTTACAAGGTCGCTTGGGTAGATGATTATTTAATCCCTGTGACCCATCGTTGCTTGGTTCATTTTAAAATTGGCATATATGAAGATGATATATGGTGCGATATTATTCCTATGAATATTGCTCACATTTTACTTGGCCGACCTTGGTTATATGATCGAGAGGTACATACTGATCAGAAAAGGCACATTCATTCTTTTAAATGGAAAGGACAAGTGGTGGATCTTCTTCCATTGCCGCCATTAACATCTTCTCTGACGGTTTTTACCACTCCATCAAACCCTCATGTTCTTTCTATGAGGAAGTTTGAAATGGAAAGCAAAGACCAAGGAGTTGTTTATGCTCTTGTGCCTAAAGAAACCCAAGAAGCAGATAATAAACAACAAGATTCTACGCCACCAGAAATCAAGTCATTGCTCCATGATTTTCAAGATTTGATTCCCGCAGAGCTTCCTAATGAGTTACCTCCTATGCGGGACATCCAGCATGCCATTGATTTAGTCCCTGGATCTATCCTTCCTAACTTACCTGCTTATCGCATGAGTCCCGCCGAACATGTTGAATTGCGCAGACAGGTTGAAGATTTACTCCAGAAGGGTTATATCCGAGAAAGCATGAGTCCATGTGCAGTTCCAGCCCTCTTAACACCGAAGAAAGATGGTTCTTGGCGAATGTGTGTTGATAGCCGAGCGATTAATAAAATTACCATCAAATATCGGTTTCCGATTCCCCGAGTGGATGACATGCCTGGATCTTCTGTCTTTTCCAAGATTGATCTCAGGAGCGGATATCACCAACTTCGTATTCGGCCCGGAGATGAATGGAAAACAGCATTCAAAACCAAAGATGGACTATACGAATGGTTAGTCATGCCGTTCGGTCTAACGAATGCTCCCAGCACTTTTATGAGAGTAATGACTCAGCTTCTACGACCTTTTCTTGGCAAATTTGTTGTGGTATATTTTGATGATATTTTAATCTTCAGCAAATCAAAGGAAGATCATCTCGATCATCTGAGGTATGTCATGCGTGCACTTCGA
Organism: Sextonia rubra; assembly: GCA_037013555.1. Lineage (NCBI taxonomy): Eukaryota > Viridiplantae > Streptophyta > Magnoliopsida > Laurales > Lauraceae > Sextonia > Sextonia rubra. Next base: position 135,195,118 of record JASUAD010000001.1, read on the forward strand.
AGAGAAAAGTTTTACATTAATTTGAAGAAGTGTACATTTTTGAATTCCACAATCGTATTTTTGGGCTTTGTTGTCTCGGCCCGCGGAGTTGAACCTGATCCAGCTAAAGTCAAAGCAATCATTGACTGGCCTATTCCCACTTCTATACATGAGGTACGCAGCTTTCATGGTTTGGCTACCTTTTACAGGAGATTCATTTGTAATTTCAGTACAATCATGGCTCCTATAACTGATTGCATGAAAAAAGGAGAGTTCACTTGGACCAATGCTGCCTTTCGAGCATTTGAGCAAATTAAGAAGAAAATGACTGAGGCACCAGTTCTAAAACTTCCGAACTTTGACAAAGTCTTCGAAGTTAGTTGTGATGCTTCCCATGTCGGTATTGGCGGAGTCTTAAGTCAAGACGGTCATCCAGTTGCTTATTTCAATGAGAAATTAAATGACTCCCGTAAGAAGTACACTGTTTATGATCTGGAATATTATGCAGTAGTTCAAGCTCTTCGTTATTGGCGTCATTATCTCATTGGAAAAGAATTTGTCTTATACTCTGACCACGAAGACTTGCAACACCTGAATTCTCAAAAGAAAATGAGCGCCAATCGTGTTAAATGGAGTGCATACCTACAGGAGTTTTCTTTTGTTCTGCGTCATAAATCTGGCACGGAAAATAAAGTCGCAGATGCATTAAGTCGTCGAACTCACATTCTTACGACAATTTCCATCAATGTTCCTGGCTTTGAAGAAATACGCAGAGAATATGCAGCTGATAATGACTTTGGACACATTTATACAGCCCTTCTAAATGGTGAAGGTTCAGAACATCCAAAGTTTTCTCTTCATGATGGATATCTCTTTCGTGGAAATCAATTATGTCTGCCTGCTACATCTATCCGTGAATTTATGATATGTGAGTTGCATAGTGGCGGATGTAGTGGACATTTTGGACGTGATAAAACATTGGCCCTTGTGGAAGATCGTTTCTTTTGGCCACGCTTAAAAACAGATGTTGCCCGAATTTGTGAATTATGCAGAGTATGCCAACTTGCAAAAGGCCAAAAGAAGAATACAGGTTTGTATCAGCCTCTTCCTATTCCACATGCACCTTGGCTAGATTTGAGTATGGACTTTGTCTTGGGCTTACCAAAAACAGCGCGAAAAGTAGATTCTGTCTTTGTTATTGTTGATCGGTTCTCCAAAATGGCACATTTTATTCCTTGTTCTCACACAGCGGATGCCAAGAAGATTGCCATTCTTTTCTTTAAAGAAGTTGTTCGTTTGCATGGCCTTCCCAAGAGAATAGTATCTGACAGAGATACAAAGTTCATGAGTTTCTTCTGAAAGACTTTATGGCACATGATGCGCACTAAACTCCAATACTCAAGTGCCTATCATCCACAAACTGATAGCCAAACAGAAGTTGTTAATCGGAGTTTAGGAAATCTTCTTCGATGCCTTATTGGAGAACATGTTGCTTCATGGGATCTTATCTTACCTATGGCAGAGTTTGCCTATAATAATTCTGTCAACAGAACAACAACGCGATCACCATTTGAAGTTGTCACTGGTGTTACGCCACGTCTTCCTATTGATTTAAGTCCTTTACCAGTTGACTCTAGATCTAGTCCGGATGCTGAACAGTTTGCCCAATATATGAAAGATGTTCATGATGAAGTTCGCCGGCAAATCGCTACAAGTAATGAAGCATATAAAAGGCACGCGGATTCTCAGAAACGCCATGTTGAGTTTACCGAAGGTGATTTGGTAATGGTTCGTTTGAAGCCCGAACGATTTCCTGCAGGTAAATACAAGAAGCTTCATCCATGAAGTGCAGGTCCTTTCAAGATTCTAAAGAAAATCAGTTCCAATGCATATGTTCTAGACCTTCCTGCAGACATGAATATCAGCTCCACGTTTAATGTCGAAGATTTGACATTATATCATGGGCACCACAATGATGAATCCTTTGAAGAACAAGCTCTTCGCATTCCTCTTCATCAATTCCCTCCAGACGAAATTGAAGATGTTTTTGATGATCAGATCATTTCAACCAAGAATGGAGGATTTCACAAGTTTCTTGTTAAGTGGAAAGGCAAACTATTTTCTGAAGCTACTTGGATTACGGCTACAGATTTTCAAAAGATCAATCCAGATTTATATGAGCAGTACCAAGCTAGCAACTCGCCAGAGTCGAGTTTTTCCAAGCCGGGGAGAGCTGATGCAGGCCATAATAATGGGCCCCGTTTGAAAGTCTACACCCGCAGGCCCAAAACACAGTAGACTTATAGTAGACTATATTAATAGTAGTTGCTTTAGTTGTTTATTTGATATTTGGCAAGTCCAGTTAGATTTGATTTAGGACTTCTTATTTGTTTAGAATTAGTTATTTCCTTTTTTTAGAGAATGTTTTAGTTATAAATAAGGTTGTAATCTCTTCAAGAGAGATAGACTTTCATATTGAATAAAACTTTGGGCATTGGTTCTCAGTTGAGAGAGTTATTTGTCTTTGGTGAGGCACCTAGACAATTTATCCATAAGCCTTTTGGCTTGGAGATTAGCCCGTTGGCTAATCTTCTTCCCCTGCGCTGCTTTATGGATGGGTCCCATCTTTCATGTAGGCCCAGGGTTGTGAATGAATATATGTAACTACGCAATGACTCAAAGAACCCACCAGAGAAAATTGGGAATGGAACCATTTTTTAAAAAAATCTATTGTAAAAATTGGATTTTAAGATGCAGGAACCTGAAATGTTAATTGTATCCCAATACAATTGGCATCCAACCCCTCCCTTTGGGGGGCCTCAAAATCTTCAATAGTGTGAATTTTGCTCTACCATTTCCGCAAATGTATTGATTAATATTTTCACACCAATCTCTAGATTTGCATATAGCTGCTAAAAACTTCTCCTTCTCCATGGAAATACCCTAACTGCCCCAAGATAAAAATCAAAGAGGGATGGATGTCAAAGAGAGATGGATGTATTTTAACTTCCAATCTGAGGTATTATTTTAAGATTACCCTATCTGTAGTGGGTGCTATCACTTCTCAACGGTTTGGATCAGAGTCAATGCCGCAAATGAATGGTATTGCGGCATTAGGAAACCGTAATGACAATTCAACAGAGAAGAGAAAATGAGAAGGGAAAATCAACCAATCCCAGCAGCAATGAATTAAAGCATTCTGAAAAAATAATGAGTTCCATTGAAATAGAAAACTAAAAGAGAGAGAGAGCTTTCAATGGCCAATGGTTAAAAAAAAAAAAAAAAAGACACTGTGATGTTCTTTGACTGTCATGAATTTTAATATTTATAACTGCTAGGACATCACCCAAAAGCATTTTCTTCTTTGTTTCAGGAGTTCCAACATAATCACAATGATCATCATTTAGAAACTGCTATACAATGAGACTATTGGCATAATCAATATTATAACTTACGAGCAACTCAAATCTCCCATTTGGATCTACGTCTGTGTACATTGCACTCATATCCTCTAGTTTCAGGAGAAATGTCCTTTATTTAAAAACAGTCAGATCTTTACCTTTCACTTTTGAGAACTTCGGTTCTTGAATATCTGAACTCATAATTGGTATATTGACTGTGGCAGTATGCATCCCTTGAAGAGGGACCTTCTCTAATACAATGGCCTTGTTTAAGCTGACAATCTGCATTTTGAATATCATTTGTGACTATAGGGGAGGATATTGTACTAATGGACTCCTCCGATTCTGATCCAACCCACTCTGACTAAGTAGGTCTGCACCCAACCTCAGAACTCTGCATGATCTCGGACCCAAGTTCATTATCACCATATGAAGTCTGTCTGTGAGCATCTTCTCTTCTTAGAGTCTCCATCAATGTAAACATAGAAAGAGAGTAGCTTTGTTGACCGTTGAAATCGTGCAAAACATTTGATCGGCACAGTGGGCAAGTTGAGTGAGTTTGGAACCAAGTATCCACACAATAAGCATGGAAGATGTGAGTGCAGTTGGGGAGCAGTCTCAGCCACTCGCCTTCGGCAAAATCACCAAAGCAAACAACACAGTCAGTGCTGCTCTGACCCAGTTCTCTCTTGGACTTCCTGAACTGAACTGAGGGAAGAGAGCGTACAATTGCAAAGTCAAGACCGCAGCTTTGGAAATGCAATGGAGTGTCATCAGCTAGATTGTTCTCATTCAAAAGTCTCGTGCGGTCCCTGAAAGGGGGTGCATGAAATAGAAAGCTCTGCCGTCCCAGGATGTTGAAGTAGGTTAAGAAAAGGAAAATCGCAGAAATAGCTCCAATCAAAGAGATGAGTATAGGGGTAAAACTAGACCCTGGATTATCTGTTGGGGACATAGTTATCCCTGGCAATCTAGGAAACTAAGGATGAGAATGACACAGGAAACCGATGAGTGAAACATCTAGTATTACAATCTCAGGATAGTACTAATCCAAATGCATGGAAAAATTTCCATAAACGGAATTTGAGCATTCTTCAGGGGTAACAGGTTTCCCAGTAACTATAGTTGGTGTAGCACTGCAGCTAGAGGAGGAATGTAAGGCTTCAAGGAGTGTGTGAATGGAGGCTCTTCGTTGAATAAATTGGAATGAGACTAAGCTCAGTCTTTGAGCTAAAATGCCTCAAGACAAGAATGTCGATAATCACAATGTTGATATGGGGTCAAAAGTTTCTTGGCCTGGTGATAGTTCCTAGGACATGTACCCATAAGTGGCCACAAAAAAATGCAAGCAGCAGAAAACTTGCATAGACAGAAGTATCATTTGAGATTCCTCAAGGAATTTCTGGATTTGCGGTTTCCTTCATGTGTTCATAACATGTCCTCAAAAGCATATTCATTTCATCTATTTGTGCATGTCTTTTAGCACCGGTGACAAAGACGTGAACCTTATTCCTAACCTCAATCCAACTGCAGCCTGGAATCCTTACCATCCCTTTCTCCTTCATTTCCTTCCTAATCATTGACACAACACTCCATCTCCCAGCTGAAGAATATACATTTGATAGAAAGATATATGATGATGAGTCTTCAGGATCAAGAGCCTGGATCTGTTGTGCTGCAAGCTCTGCAAGTTCTACATTTGGGTGTATATGGCGACCGCTAAGCAAGGACTTCCAGAATCCGATGCCAGGATCAAATGGAAGCTCTTCAAGAAAACTTTTTGCTTCCTTGAAACGTCCGGATCGAGATAATAGATCAACCATACAAGCATAGTGCTCAGCTTTAAGCATACTAGGCTCTTCCTCTTGTGCTAGTTTGAAAAATGCATATCCCTCATAGACAAGGCCCGTGTGATTACAAGCAAACAACAAGCACAAAAGTGTAGTGCCATTTGGTCTCAAACCAGAATTCTGCATCATCTGAAACAACTCCAAAGCATCCTTTCCCATACCATTCTGTGCATACCCACAGATCACAGCATTCCAAGAAACAACATTCCTTTTAGGAAGTCCATGAAAAGCTTGGAGACTGTCTTCCATGCTCCCACATTTTGCATAGAAACTAATCAGAGAATTACTAACAAACACGTCGTGATTGATCAAACATTTGATTGCATAGGCATGAAAGCTCTTGCCCATACCAAGTGCTGCTATATTGGCTGCAGCGGTGAAAACACATGGAAATGTGGATTGGTTAGGCCTCACTCCCTCTCTAGCCATCTCAACAAAAAGATTCACAGCCTCTTCGTTTCGACCCGTTTGGCTACACCCTCCAATCACTGCATTCCAAGACACTAAATTCCTCTCGGGCATGCTGCGGAAAATCCAGAAAGCATCCTTGAACCTCTCATTCTTCAAGTACCCACAAATCAATGTGGTGTAGGAAACAACATTTGGGTCATGAGTATCATCAAATGCTCTTTGAGCTTCCTCAATATTACCCAATTTGGCATAATGATTAAGAACTGAACTCCCCACAAAGACATCCGATCCAAGGCCTGTCTTCGTCGCGCAAGCATGGAGCTGCTTGCCCCCATCATGCTCTCGCAGAGCAGTGCAAGTGTGAATTACAGTGCTAAAAGTGAACTGATTGGGTCTGATGCCTAAGCGAAGCACCCGGGAGAAGACTGTGATCGCATCTTTACAGCGGTCATGGCGTGCAAAGGCGCCAATGACAGCCGTGGCGGACACCAAGTCCCAGTGGGGCGTCTCGTCGAACAGTTGGTGCGCATCTGAGAAGGCCTTGGAATTGCAATACGAATGAACAATTTTGGATTCAGGGACTGGAATTCCGGATTTGAGAACATAGGCATGAGATCTTTGGGTCTCAAGCAATAGGAGATTGATTGAAGAAGTTAGCGTTTGGGTGTCGGATTTGAACTTGGGTATGGAAAGTGAGGCCTTGGGGAGAGTGGCTTGCATCGGTTAAAATGACCCAAAGCAAACATGGGACGGCGGTAGCCCTTGCTTGGCTCTTTTGAAGTATTCTTGGGCAACAGGTGGGCCACACCACGTAGATTTTATGGATCACGTCCACTCATTAGGTGGGGCCACATGATTATAGTAACGTGTACTGTGGGGCCACCTTTTCATGCTCCTTGATCAAACCCTACTCACCCAATATTTGTTACCGGGCCAGGGACGGTGTCTTGCTTTTGGATCAATATGAATTTTATTAGACCAGACATAAAAAGCTGGAAAATCCTAGGCCGACCAACCCACATAGTTCTACCCGTTTAAAATATGGGTCAGTTATAGGTCAAGTTTTTTCAACCCATATAAAAGTAGAATGGGTTCAGGTTAACCGATCTAATCCACTTATTGACCAGTTTAGATTTTATTAATTTACTGTGACATTTCAATTTTCATATGACTTTTTGCCGCGTGACTCATAGGGCACGTTTGTATAATATGTTTCCACAAAAAAATAAGTAGTTTCCTGCCAAAAAGTAATTTTTTTTCTAATGTTTAGGACAGTAATTTTCTGTGGACAATAAAATTTTTGAGGTCCATATTTTTCTTAAAAATTTTGGAATTTAAAGTTCAATAGATCAGTGTGAATTTCAATTCCTCAAAAAACTTGGTCAACTCTGTAACAGGCAAAAAGGTCACTCTGCACCTGCTACTCGAATCGCATCTGCTAATTGCACCGATCACCTTAGTAAATACCCTTACTACTTTAGACCTCTGTAATTTCCATTGTTGGAACTCCACTCTCCCACCACTGAAACTTGCTAAACCCTTTGAGGATGATGTAAATTAGAGTTTAAGATGCTACTTTTATGCAGAGGAGTAATGCAATAGTTTGCCATTTTTTATTTTTATGTTGTATGGTTAAATATTTTGATATTTAAAAAATAAAACTTGTCTCTTTTTTTCTTTTTTTTTAAGTTGATATTATGATGCTTTTATACTTGAAATATTGATTTGTGTCTTACTTTTATATTGGATAGTTAAGCATAGAAATTTACTATTAATATATGGTTATGAGTGGAATGCAATAGCATTGATGAGTCTTATATTCATGCTCAATTATGACATTATAATATTAAACAAAAATTGGATAGGAATTGTCTCAATAAATGAGATAGAAATTATTAATGGATCTTGGTCCCATTTTTTACACCTTGGACATTAATAAACTATTGCTCAATATAGCACTTAGAAATGAATTTAGACATAAGGAAAGTTTTACAAATGAAAGTGGGCCACATCAAATGAGTTAGATCACACACAAAAAATGAAATTAAATATTATAGTCAACTGAATCCAACCTGGGTTTAATTTCAGTTAGGCAAATTGGTCAGGTTGAACCGCCATATGTACGGGTTGGTGGTTTCCAACTTCTTTTAAAATTGGGTCGGTTATGGGTTAGGACCAATAAATTTGGATTTTGGTTAACCCGATTTGAATTTGCTCAACTCAATTTATTTACTAAGTCCAATTTTTTCATGTTATTGTGTCATGTCGGAGGCCAATATGTAATGGTTTCAGTTGTGACCATTTATAAAATCATCGTTATCGTCAAATTATCGCCCCTAGAAAATGTCGGGATATTTTTAATTTTGAGGTGTTTTCGTCATTTAATAATGGGAAATGAATCAAACACATTTTAAAAAATTAGAAAAAATGAGTATGAAGTATATAAAAGATTTTTTAAGATCTTTCTAGTTTTTTCATATTCATTCTGATATTTTTGCGACTTTCTTGTGATAGTTTTATTTTTGAAAAGTTCATTTTATTATTAAAAAAGGGTAATGTTTTAGGCATATGTAGTCTAGCTTTATGGGGCTTATTTGTCCCCTTTGATTTGTATGATCCATTTGAAACTTTTTTCATCCTATGATTTTGCATTAAGCTCAATCTTACCCTTATTAACTTTTTGTTGGATTAAATCTTAAAAAAATTATAGCTATAATGCCATTAACATGAAAATTGAATTAGAGTCGAAGCCGGTATGAGACTTTTATTTTATCTAATATAATAATCCAATTCCAAAATGATTAACAATAAAATCCATTGCCTAATTTGGAAATCAAATGGCAATCTTAACTTAGTCAAGTATTACGTCGCATGTTAAGCTTTATAATGCATAGGACAAGAGGCTTACTACTAGACTATGTTAAGCTTAGGTTACTGTGACTCACTAATATAGTTATTAATTTTGAAATTTTTTGTTTTAGTAAAGTGGCCCAAAAGAGATTTGATACAAAACTTTTCATTTTAGATCTGAGTCAATTGCGGCTGAAATTTCAGATTTTGGCCGAAATGTGATACTTCGGCCAAAATAATTTTTTGCATAAATTTTTCATTTTTTACTTTTCATATATTTCTATATATACACACTTTGTACTTCATATACTTTCTCACAATGTAATTCTATAAAATTTTAATAGAATTGAATATATCCATAATTATTATTTTATTTTTAACTTTTATCTTTTTATATATATTATTACATAAATATATTTTTATGAAACGTAATTCTAAAAAATTCCACTAAGATTTTAAATTGACCGAAATTTTTTATTTTGGAGGCCAGTCCAAAATGGGCCCCAATCAATATTGTCAACTATTCTCACTAGTCAAATTAGTGTGCCTCCAACTGAAATGTAGTTGTGATATCATTCATATTATTGCAACAAGCCTAGTCGATAAACAACAGGCTAGGAACCTTATTTTGGACCAACTTCTTGAAGCTAATTTTTTTGTATCTTTTTTCAAAGTCGGGAATTTGAGGATTGTCAATTACTCTTTCACAAAACTGAAGACTGTGAAGTGGATGATTAAAAGAAAAGAGAGGAGTCAAGATCATACCCATTGATCAAACAGTTAAATAATTAATTATAGGGGACCTGATTTCCATTGATCCCGAATGAACAAATCCCACTTTCATTTATCAACACATGCCATGTGATCATATACTTATTATCACCAGAAGATAAAAGAAGAAGAAAGGAAAAAGTAAAAGAAAAAGTATCATCTTGCAGTTATTTCCGAAAAACAAAGAATTGGTCACTGGGGTAAAAGATGGAGATCAATACTGGAGGCAAAGCCTAGCAACCTATTACCCGACGGAGAACATTGATAAATTTTTTGTCGCCTATTCTAACACTTTGAGGTGGCCCAACAAATTGTGCCCAACAACTTACCTATAGGGCTGTCAAAGGGCCGGGCCCGGGCCGGGCTTAGGTAAGCCCTTATCCTTCCCTCACATGTGCGGGCCGGGCCTAACTGAGCAAAAGCCCTCGACTTTTACAGCGGGCCTATAATTTTTAGGCCCTTACCCAACCCTCAAGGGCTAGGGCCGGGCCAGGGCCGAGCCAGGGCCAAAAGAAAGGGAAATTCTTTTTCTTTAATGGAAATAAATCTTTTATATGCAACAACCTATGCCACCATCACTAACCAACTTTATACAAACCCTCCTCCTTTGCCCGAGCTAGGGATCGGGAATGTAATGCAAAAGGCAGTATGGCGGAGTTAAAAACTTTTTTTTTAAGGCATTGGTGGTGGGATAAAATCATTTTTACAATATAAAACATAAGGTGGATAATAATAATTCTATAAATGATAATAAATATATAACAAATAACAATAATTCTTTATTTAATTATTTAATCTACTTTTAGAATATCTAAAAGACCATCGAATGTATTACATCATTGTGTTGCTGCGTACGTATCCAATCTTATGTGCAAATTAAGACTTTTACAGTGTCAGATTTTAAACAACTCCTATATTGATCAAATACTCTTCCTCCCGTACTAAATGTTGATTCAGAAGTAACTGTAGAAATAGGAATTGCGAAAATGTCACAAGCTATTCTAGAGATAACTGGATATTTTGTTAAATTAACTTTCCACCAATCTAATATATTGAAAATTTCAAATTTATCCCTTGGCTCCTCCAAATAACAATCTAATTCCGATTTTTCCTCTACAACTATCTGAGTCATTTGTTCCTTAAAAGCTAAAAAATCATCTTCAAACTCATTAGATTTCTTTACCAAATCAACTTTATCCATATTTGACAATGTTTTAGTAGGTGCATCATAAACCAAATCATCTTCAAAGTCATTGTGGATATTATATATTTTATATTAAAATTTAATAAACAACGGGCCGGGCCGGGCCCCCTCGGGCCTAATTAGTCAAGCCTAAGCTCAGCCCTCTAGATGCGGGCTTTTAAAAATAAAGCCCTACCCTACCCTCGGGCTTAAAATGAAAAAAATAAGCCCTCGTTTTGAGGGCTTTTGCGGGCCGGGCCGGGCCGGGCCCCCTCTTTAAAGGGCCGGATTGACAGCCCTACTTACCTATAACTTACTTATGTCATCATTTACAAAAGTGACCCAACAACTTACTGTGTCAGGAATAGCCCACGCTATAATGATTTTTGCTCACTCATGTAAAGGTTTTTTTTTTTTTTTCTAAAGATAGGAATTTCATTAAAGAGCACGGAGGAAGACAAGGAGTGTGGCCGGGCCACTTACAGCGAGAAGAAAAGTAAAAGCATAGCGCAAATCAGACAAAAGTAGGAATGCTGTACGGATCATGCATGGATTCAATTATTGGTACTGAACACGAGCAGGGTTCGCCAAGGGTATCACTCTGCCTTCTCGTGGTGGGGGAGCATTTTTTTTTCCTATTATTATTATCCCTAGCTGAAGCCAACATTAGAAGATTATATGAAAAAAATACAAAGAGTGACGGAGTGGAGAAATACAAGAGTATTGAACCCCACCTCTTAAATAGAATTACAAAATAATTCCATCCCAATGAGAGACCCTCAATGGGAATGACTTTCGATTGGTGACCCAAACAATGACATTTGAAGAGTCACTTTCCCTAATGAGATTGCCTGGAAAACTCTTTCAGAAGCAACGAATAGCTTCAAAAATAGATAACACCTCTATTTTATTAGAATCACGGATACCCACTAGTTTTGAGAACATAAAGAGGATCTCACCCTTACTATTCTGAAGAACACCACCGACACTTGCTATCCCTTACCTCTCGCGGCACCATTAACATTGAACTTGAATATTTTAAGATGGGGAGGAGACCAGGACAATTTTCCTTAACTTGGGCTACATCCCATATTAGCTTCCCAATTAAAATGTATATCATTAAAACTAAAAGATGAAAACGCCTTTAAAACCAAAGCCCATTTTACAATCCTTAACGTGACAGAAGCAATCAACCTCACCATAGAAGAGGAGTAACCCCTAAAAATCCTGTCATTCATCTCTTTTCAGATGGATCACAAGATAGCAAATAGAATTAATCTCCAAAAAATACGCGTGCATCCCACAAAATGACCATCTAAGGAAGACTCTGTCATCCCTGTAATTTTCTCTAAGCAACACCATGCAACTCCACATCTACCAATGAAGTGACCCTAAAGACTAGCTGCATACTCACAATGAAGAAAAAGATAATTAACAGGTTTTCATTCTTTTTAACACATCACAAATGCTAGAATCCATAAAACCTCTTCTTCCCAAATTGTTAACCGTAAAACCCTTGGCAACAATTGTTAGCCAACAAAAGGCTTCAACCTGCAAAGGAGCCAACCCCAACCAAACAAGAGGCAAGGAAGCTTGAGAAAGATTGATCTTCTTTAAGGCCATGTAAAAAACTTTCGTCGAAAATTCCATGGATATGGCTGGCTTCCGGATCTAGAATCTTTAGAGTTCCTGCACAAGAAGACATTAGATATAATATCTAATAATTCCACATATTGACCTTCCTCCGACACATGAAGGCCTCTTCTAAAAGGTACACTCCAAGAGGTACTTCCAACTCTCGCCTGATAATAACCACTAACAGTGAATTCCTTGTTGGAAACCATTCTAAAGACCCTTAAAAACAACTCACACAAAAGGGCCCACCCCTACCCAATCATCTAACCAAAATCTCACCTCGCTCCCATTCCCACCATAAAACCCACCCCTTTTGACAAAACTTTCACACTCATAGATGACGAATCCCCCATCGATGCACTAGGTCGCCATAAGCCTGACATGCGATGCTTGGGACCAAAATTAGGCCACCACCCCCAATTGTCAACACCTTATTTAGTAGCAATGAGTATAACTTCATACTTGAAGATTATAAGGCTTTATTTGATATCTATATTCTTTTTCTAATGGAGCTATCCAAAATAGAATCATAAACAAAAGCTATAAAAAGGATTTAAAAGAAAATATATTTCATCTTAAAAATAATCTCGCCTCTACTTTTTTGAGGTCCCACTACTTCTACTTTCATTAGTCCAAAATTGGAGCTTTTGATTAAGAGAATGTGCCTCTAAGGGCATGTTTGGCAAACATCCTCGGTGATAAAGGGATTCTATAGTTTCGAAGAATCACTCATAAAAGCTGGAATCAATCCATCTTTTCTTTAAAAAAAAACCAGGTTTGGCAAAAAAAAAAGTATTGTCAGGAAAAAGACTTTTAAGAAATCAATGGCGTGAAACATTTTAGCCAATATATCATGATCCATAGGGCCCCACATTATGAAATCTAGTCTGGTAAAGGTTCTTGGCCTTAAGATCATATCTAACGGTCTCGATTTCTCAAAATAGGCCCACAGAAGTCCAAATTATGCGTGGAACGTTAATCACATTTTTTAAAATATCATTACAGTAAAGAAAAATCAATAGCTGAAAATCCATCGCATAGCTATTTTGAGGGTGCTACTCACATCTAACGGTGTAGATCATCCATGGGAAGCCCACCCACTTATCAGATCAATAAAAGGCGGACTGATCCAAATTGCCCCGGGCATTGTTCATCTACCTTTATCCAATTGTTTTGTTGGGGGGGGGGGGGGGGGGGGGGGGGCGTGATTCTAACAATAGAATTCTTTGAATGGGTGGAAAGCGAATATCCGCTTTCTGCTTTCCACCCTTTTGCTAAATGTGGGTAATCCACAAATCTTCGGATTTTTGGGTAGATATCTGCAGTGAGGATGCTTGGCCAAATGTGCCTTAAATCTTTAGAGTAGGTAGATGGCAGAATCATGTGACAAACATGCACTAATAATATGGCAAAATATTGCCTAAAATGTATTATAGAGCTTGGCCTTGAAAATTTCAACATTAAAATGCACTTCAACCTTTTGGAATATTGTTGAAAAATCTAAAAATCTGACAAACCAAAATGATGCGTGGGTCCCACAGGTGGTTGCCATCCTAATTGCCAGTATTAGTTGGGTCGTATTGTGATCACTATAATTAGGTGGGCTGTTTGATTACCAAGTTTAAAAAAGGGGTCGTACAATCTTTTAACATTAGATGGATCTCTCAGGAATGTCCAACATTAAATAGTGCCCATCGTGATAATCACTACTAGATGTATAATAATGTGGCTACTAATACTTGGTGGGTTTTACTTTGGACAACATTGAAAAGATTTCATGATTTTTAACATTAGACAGTACATTGACTTTGTAATGTTACCCAACTTGACTGTGAACCAATTGATCATATGATTATTATAAATGTTGGGTAAGTTCCCCTGTGATAAGAGCCACTTGGTGCTTTTATTTTGAATTCAAATATTGAATGAATTATGTAATCAGATTATAAATATTGAGTGAGGTTCCATTAGATTTATCATCAAGAGTAGGGTCCCATATGGAAGCTATCTTCTTACTTAGGAAATTAAAGAAAAATTATAGAGTGAAGAGAAAAAATTTGTATGTGGCCTACATCAACCTATAAAAAGCTTAAGATGAAGTACTTAGAGATTTAATATACTTATTTTTAAGTAAAAAGAATGTTCCAAAAGGCTATGTATAAAGAGTAATAATGAATGTGAGCGCTACTTGTAAAGAGAGATGTGACTTCCTAATGACCATAGGTTTGCGTGAGAGGTTGACCGTAAGTTATTATCTTTTTTACATTGACTATGGATGAGGTAACAACTTATATTCAAGAGGAGGTACCAAATTGTATGTTGTTTACAAATGATATAGTGTTAGTGGATGAATCAAGGGATAGTTAGTTATGGCGGACACAGGATTTTTGTTTAAAGGGTGCGAATAATGGTCAATTGAAAAAGTCAAACTGATTAATTTGGTGTAGTTTTTTCACATGAACAAGGACAAAAAACAAATGTATTGCGTTTAAATGGATACAAAATATTTAAATGCAACAGCTAACATTTTCTCATCAAAAAGTGATATCTCTAATCTAAAATAATTAAACAAGAGGATCTTGCACAAAGTCCATATGCTGATATGCATAAAACAAATTCAAATATGCTTAAGCTTAATGGATCATTGATAAAAAAAAAAAGTAGCGACAAAATAATTTTAAAAAAAAGGCAACAATAAGCATAAAAAACAGAAGCAGAATAATTTATAAAAAAAAAAGAGTAACAATAAGCATAAAAAAGTAGCAGAATAATTGAAAAAAAAAAACGTAAAAATAGAAATGGGTTGTCATACAGGCGGCCTAGGGTTGGGGCAAGGTGGAGTTTGGAGACGGAAGGTCTGGCCAGTTGGGGCCTGGAGGCCTGGGGTTGGGGCGGACTGGGAATGGCTGAAAGCTTGAATTGGATTGGTGGTTAGGGCATGGCCGCATGGTGGAGAGTGAGGGATTACTGGTCTGGGGGCAGGGGATTGGGCGGCCTGGGGCTGGGGACTAGAGGATTGGCTGCCGGCGGCCTTCGGCTGGCCACTGGTGGGTGGTCTGGGGCTGGGACAACATGGAATGATGGAGACTAGAGAGGGAAGGGTTGGCAGTGGTGGATGGGTGTGACAAGGAAGAGAATGAGGGAATAGAGATGGGAGAAGAGGGAGACAGGGAGAGGGAATGAAAGAGTAAATATGAGAGAGAGAGAGAGAGAGAGAGAGAGTAATGAACCATACCTTAACCTATGCTAACTAGCAAGAAGAGAATGGCAGAGGCTGCAGAGCACCACAAGAAGATGAAATAGACTTGCAGACAGTAAGGTTTGGAGAGAGACGACCTTTGGGTTTTTCACAGACCTTGGGTGCTTTTGACTTCACAAACCAAATGAGCGGGGACAAGATCAAGTTTTACCTGAGGGCATGGGACATTAATCAACATAGCATTGTGAGGAGAGTTCAAATTCATGTGGGTACATCCGCCCCACATGAGTACATGTGGGTCTGCCTATGATGGCGTGAATACAAAACTCAAGAGATGATGAAAAATTTTAGAATCTAAAGATTTTAAAATAAGCCATATAAAGATAAAATATATGAATTACAACATTAATAGATATATATAAAGAGCTAAAATATGTGAGACTTGAAGATATGATGATATCACTAAAGATATTCATTCCATCACCTTAGCTCGACAATTAGTAAAGACGAGGAGATTGATGAAAATGTTGAATATAGCATAAAATCAGGTGATTAAAGTGGGCCTTACTTTTAGAGTGCTTTGTGACCAACTAATAGCAAGAAGATCGAAGGAAAAATTTTGCAAGACAATTATTAGTCCAGGTATGACCTATTAAATAAAATATTGGTCAATCAAAAAACAACATATATATAAAATGAATGCAGCAAAGATAAAAATGTTAAGGTGGATGTGCAGAAAAAATAAAAAAGATAACTTAGAAATGAGTGAAATTCCGAGACAATTTAGGGTAGCCTCAATTGAGGATAAAATTAGAAACACCCATTTGAAATAGTTTAGACATATCCAACCCATGCAAGTAACAAAGCCAATAAGATTCTTTTTTTGGCTATCTAGGTTGATTGCCAATCAAGGAAAACGGGTAGGCCAAATAGAACTTGGATGGAGGTAGCAAACAGAGATTTGAATAAGTGCAAGTTATGTGAAGATTTGGTGCCGTACAAATTGGAATGGAGAATTAGAATGCATGTAATAGGCTACAATATCTTTAGGACAAGGCTTTAATGATGTTGACGAGAAAAGTTTCTTTTTTATTTTTCTTTATTTTATCCATCTTATTCATATCTCTCCATTTTCTTCCCTTCTTAAGCTTATTCCTTTTAAAGTGCCAGATACTACAATTACTTAATGTTAGATTTGGATAAAATTTGGATATTACTGTTGTCATAGTATTATAATATGCCAATATTTTGTTTTATGATAATAAAAACTAACAATGTTCAAATATGTTAATATTATGATATGTATAATGTCTCTATGATGGTTGTTATTGAAATTCTCTTTTCATAGAAAAATAAAAAATATATTAAATTCCACATTAATCCAAACACCCACTAAAGTTCGCCTTGTGTTATAGCAGGTTATGAGTCAGGCCTAAGTTAACCCAAGTCAAGCCATATAGCCATTTGGTATAAAGTAAAAAACAATATAAAATATCTATGGGTACAATTTGGATCTGACTGAAGAGTATGGTTAATAATTCAGTTGTAAGAATGTGAAATGCTAAGAAGGCCACATACAAATATATTCAAGTATAACATAATTTTCTTTGAAAATGCTAGGGCCGTGATCTCCACATGCATATTTGAAAACATTTTGAAGGTTTTTTTTTTCTAAATAAGGAGCATTTTATATAGCTCGTAACCTGTCCTGTCAAGTTATCATATTTAGTACAATTCTATTATATATGAGTGAATATTATTCTTATAAATTTTGGAAAATACTATTTTCCTTAAGTTAAAAATGTTTAATGTAATTTTATATTAAGTCTTTGACTTTATATAAAGCACATTTTCTCAACTAGTTATATTTTACTAGAGGATTTTACAGAAAAAAAGGCCAAAACCTTATTAGATGTTCATTACACACAGTTAGACTTTTATTGAGTGCGTGCATTAATCGGGTCGCTTGGGCCTAATTTTGTGCATTTTTTTTTTTTTGTAAGTTGGGCTGAGCGTCACTTAGCAGCATAAAAAAAAAAAGTTGAGTTCTTCTTCTTCCTCTCTCTTCTTCTTCCTTTCTGATATCTTTTTCTTTCTTTCTTCTTCTTTCTCTTTTTCTTCCTTTCCCTCGATCTCTTTTTTTTTTTTTCCGTTATTCCTTTTTTTCTTCCTCTCTTTTCTTCTTCCTTTCTTCTCTATAAAAACTTTTTTTTTTGTGTGGGGATGAGTGACACTAACATAAAAAAAGAGTTTTGCACAAAATAAGGCCTGAAGGACCCAAGTAGTGCATGTACTAATAAAAGCTTGACCATGTAACGAACATCTATGAGAATTCTTGACGTAAAATCCTCATTTTGCTATTAATACACTTATATATGGTTCAATTGTGGCTCGTGGGGCATCTTCCTCTGATATAGAAATGAACAATGACTGATCCGTATTGGTTAGGGGCCGGGATAGTGTATGCTTGAATGAAGAAATATTTATTATACTCTAAAAAAAAGAGGAGTCTTCATGTGTATATGTCCCTCACCATTTTGGTGAGGGACACTTCTAATTGGATCTATCAAGCTTGAAAAGATGTGAAGTTTTTTCCTCTTACATATTAATACTTTTTAAAAAAGGAGTGTCCCTCACCAAAATGGTGAGGGACATATGCACATAAATATTCTCTTAAAAAAAATAGTCATATTGTTGTTGTATTATTCATTACTTCTTTTTATTTGTATATAGTCCAATGAGATTTATTTAAATAACCTGTATTAACTTGTATCTTTCAAAAAACACGATGACACTCAAAAATGTAATTTTGCAAATTTTGCATGAGCACAAATTTTAAAAGTACTAAAACAAAATTTGAAAGTACTATCTGTGAATTGTCTAACCAGGAGCCAGTGACGCACCATTTTTTCCAGCCAGTACTTAGTTTATCTTGGATCTGAGTCAACTAGGCCAATTTGACTGAGTCTAACTGAGTTTTCAGACTCTGGATTTGAACAGAATTTTTGCTAAATGGATTTGAACAGAATTGTAAAATATAAATGGCGGAAAGGTGAGTCATGCTGGTTTTCTAACATGGTAGTTGTCAGGTCGTGTGATTAAAGCAATCTTTGACTCCTTGTAAAAGTAAGTGGATGATTATGGGTGGATGCACTGAGTTCTCTTTAAAGAAATCCAGTTTTCTCTTTTTATTTTGGGAAATGGGCCTTTAAATATACCTTAGATAACACGCTCTCCTCTCTTGGTTACATCTTACAACTAAAAAGCTAGTTAAGTATCGTCGTAGTTTCTTTCTACCTATAAAAAAAAAAAAAATTGTTGTAGCTTTGTTTATAGACTGAAAGCACTAATCCCTGTGTTGATATTTTCGGTGTTTACCTGTACGACCCAAAACAATGGGTTGCCCCAAAAGAATTGTGTGATAATCCAGGGATCACCTTGATAAAAAAATCTTTTACCTAATGGCATTCCTACTTTTCTTTTGCAGTACAGCTTTTGGAGCTCACTAGGAAGCTCTCTTATCATTGGGTAGGATAGATGAAAAAGTCCACAATGGCCAAAAAAAAAAAAAAAAAAAAGTGATAAACAACATTATCATCTTACCCCCCTTTTTTTTATGATGAACAACCCGTTGAAACTCACAGTTGATCATTGGTAAAACTCCGGTTACACAATACTACTCACTAGTACTAAGGTTAATTGGTTTTTGAACGTTGATTTTTTTTTTCTGAAAATAAGTTAATCCAACAGCGAATAAAGGCTCAATGGGTATTAAAACTGACATCATGCCAAATCAAAGGAGGATAAGTTTATTCCAATTTTTGTTGGATGACTTCAAAAAGACAAGTTTGTTAAAGGTGCTGCATTAATCAAAGTTGAGCCTAGGTGGGCCCCATAGACCTGGATTGTGCTTGTAGTATGCTTATAGGAGAAAATCATCTCACCTTGATACTTGTAAATCAAAAAAATAAAAAGATTTGAAAGGTCGTGTTGTGCATTCACTACAAGAAAAATGACAATTAGCAACACTTTATAGCGGCAATTTTCAGACTTCGCTGATAAATGTCTTCATCAGCAGCACACTCTGCTATTTGCCACTGCAAGTTAAAAATTTACGTCTCTACAACAGCATAAAAAAAATGTTTGCCGCTTAGGTTTCAAAAGTTAAAAATTTACATTTTTACAGTAGCATAAAAAATTGTTTGTCGCTAAAGTTTCATTTTACTATCATAGCTCAATGGGTAGGCCTAATATTAGTGCATATAGTAGCAAACAGTATTATATGCTGCTATAGTAGTGGAAAATTGACTTCTACAACAGCAAACAATATTGTTTGCTGCTATAAAGGTATGTAATAGGTAAGTAAGTGTATATAATAGGTAAGGAGGTGTTGTAGAAGTAACTGAAAAAACTTATATATAATAGCATAATATATTATATGCTGTTCAAGAGAGGTTTAGAGTATTATATATATATGCAAAAATTATATGGTATTTGAAATTCGTATCATTTCATTGAACAAAATAAAAAGGTCAAGGCTCGTGTACAAGATTTTCCGATAGGGTCTAGGTTGGTTTTGGATCTCATGTTTTGGCTTGAATTGCTAGTTAGGTTGTTCGCACAAATTTCCATCATCAGATCAACGGCTCCAATTTTTTTAAACCATTAAACAATGGCCCCGCATTAACAAAACTCTCGCTTCCTCTTATGTATTTAAGTTCTTCTCACTTTCTCTCGGCTCCAATTTAGTATCAACCTCATAGTGGGGCCCACATGAGGGTCCCCACATGTAGAGATCCATTTGTTAGTGACCACATACCTTCATGTGTACCCATCCAAATCTGTCCATACAATTTTTTTTCAATGGCTGGGTGAACCTCACATGGAGGTGCTGTGCGGTGCGGTGCGGGTGAGAATGCCTAGTTTTATAGGTACACAGTGCACCCATTCAGGTCACGGGATTCGGTCAGGACGCAGGGGACTTGGGTAACTTGGGTTTGAGGAAATAAGTTGTGGTAAGAGTGTTGGACAAGTCAAGAGAAGAGGAGTGGATGATCCTGTCGGTGATGGTGATCTAGGGCAAGCATCGACTCGCCAACTTGGGTTGTGGCAAGAGTTTTGGACAAAAAAAGAGAAGAGGAGCGTATGATCGGTCAGTGATGGTGATCAACATCCAGGGCAAGCCTCTTCTTCTGAATTTTGCTTCCTAAAATCCTAGCCTGCATTAACGAAACTCTCATTTTTTGAATCTCTTCCTGAAATCCTAGCCCTCTCTGTAATGCTCAAAACTCTGCGAAACCCTAGCCCTCTCTAAATTTCTACTATGCTCTAAACTCTACGATCCTCAAAACTCTGCAAAACCCTAGCCCTCTCTGCGATGCTCAAAACTTTGCGAAACCCTAACCTCAACGAATCCCATTGAATCTCTTACCGAAAACCTAATATGCTCAATCTATTCCCCCAAATCCTAATCCTCTGTCGGGAATCTGCCTTCTCCATTGGTAAGAATCTGAGATCCATTGAATGATCACTTGATCACTCACTTTCTGATTTTGGAGCTCATGATCTCGATCGGTTTAATGCCTGCATCTTAGCTCTTGATTATTTACTGTTTGGCAGCGATTCAACTTCAAAATCCCCTTGTGTTCGGTTACCGGCAGCTGAAAGAAGTAGTTTGTTGAACTCTGCTTTGAAGGATTGCTAGGTTTCCTCAGCTAAATTTGGTAAACCCTATCTTCGTTTTATTGAATTGGGGATTTCCATTTTTTTAGGTGATTCGAGATAGTTTAAGATTGTTTTGAGGTGATTCTTTGTGAAGATCTGTCCATATCTGGATTGATTTAAGAAACTGATACAGCAAATTTCTGGATATCTACTCATATCGATTTATTAGGAATTGATTCAAGCGACCGTTATTGTATTTATGCATTTCTGTTTGAGGAGATCGACTATAGAACCTTTGATAAAAGAGAAATTGACCAGCGTTTCTGAAATTGGACAGCAATTTTGCTTTACATCACAGTATTTTCTTTGTGAATCTTGTTATTTTGGCTTGCTGTGTGGGATATATTTTGGCTTGTTCGTTGATAGGAATGCATGCTTGTTCATTCCAGTCCAAAATTTTCTAGGTAATTTCCTTCAAAAAATTTGTCAATGATAGGAATGCATGCTATTTTTAGTGATAGAATAACTGCAATGCTTGTTGTTGCATATTCATTGCCTTTTAGTAGTGCATTGATGGATATCTGATCAAAGGATCTTGTTTGGTGTTGGCTGATTTGATCAATGAGGTTTTTGCCATTTTGTTGCCTTTGGATTTCTTTTTTGTGCCTATTCTGAGGACCAATGTGCCTGTTGAGCCACTAACCTAAGGAGGGTGTGAAGGGGAAATAAAAAGGGGAAGGCCGCTATGTGGTGGGTTTTTTCTTCTTTTTTTTCTTCTTCTTTTTTTTGTTGATAAAAAGGGGAAGGCCGCTGTCTTGTAAACCATGATGCATAGATTCTCAAAATGGGTAATGTATAATCTCTTATCGTATTCGATACTTCACTTTTAGGTGTAAAATTCGTTTTGCTACCGTGTCTGTTACATGTCCTAGTCGTATTTATGCAGTATCTAGGCATCATTGCCTGTAAAATCTTATTTAAATCTTGTTGTTATGTGCTAATCGTAAAGTACTCCAAAAGTAAGTCTCCGCTTCAACCATCTTGCTCTTATCTTATGTTTGATATCTTTCTTAATGTTGAGACAACATATTACAATGAATATGGTTTAAAAAATCAGCTGAGTTGGGTCGCATAGGACTTGGACTCGAATCATGCGACTTGGCCATGACCAAGACAGGTCCCAAGTTTGATTTTTGAAGCCTTGAGAATGAATCTCTTGAGCTTTGATTCTTATTATAGTTTCATCTCTTTGTACATGCCCACTAAAGTTACAATCCATATATTTTGTTTTTGCACAACTTATTTTAAAGCCATGTGATTCGAAAGCCTCCCATCATCTCTTCAAGTTTTGCATTCATGCCATCTCTCAATTCATCCACCAATGTGACAAATTTACTCTGGTTGTCAACATACCTAACACAATCTTCCTTTATCCGGGCTTGGCACCGGCAATAAAAACTAGCAAAGTTAAAATTTCCCTTAGATATGAATCATAACTAAATAATTGGATTTCTTTATGAATGGTTCCAATTTTTTTTTTTTTTTGGTTTGTTGCTTTATTCCTTTTGTTCTAAACATTGAAGTTTACATTATCGAACTTCACTAAATACATTTATATTTGAAATTTTATTTAGGTTTTGTTTTTTGAACAATAATTAATTATATATAACTCTCTAGTTTATGGCAGAAGAACCATTATTGAGGTTAAAATTTTACCTCCTTTGTGGTTATATCTGTCAAGAACCATTGGTTTTCAGGAATCAAAATGCTCTTCTCGCATTTTTCTAAACACAGTGTAAGGAATATCAGATTAGAAATGTAATTTGTTACATTGTGTAATAGCAGCTCTTCCAATGATTAGTTGTTTTAGTTTCATGCTTATTTATTTTGCACCTTCATTGCTGAGCAAATATTGATGTTCAACTATACTCTGTATTTTGTAGGCCCATGCACGAGATTTTTTTCAACAGTTGACAAACCGAAGCTTCTCAGCCTTGTAATTGCCCAGCTCTCTTGTTTTGCATGCTACTGATGTCTTCTTTTTTTTTTTCCTTATTAATTATTTAGTTAAATTTATCATGTTTGTATTCCCAGTTGACGTCCATACTTACTGAACTTGGTCTCAACATCCAAGAGACACATGCTTTTTCTACGGTTGATGGCTATTCATTAGATGTCTTTGTTGTAGAAGGTTGGCAGCATGAGGTACCGTTTTGCACTTTTCTTTTTACTTTTAATAAGATGATCCTCTTAATCCTGGGCAAATAAGGTCTATAACAAAACCTAGCTGCACTTAAAATATTTGTCGATGTTAAAATATCTGGATGAGGATTTGCCGGTTTGAAAGCAAGATAGATCTTCTTAATCAGTTCACTTTCTCTTGTTCTTGCACTTCATCGTCTTTTACCAGCTCCTCTGTTTCCAACATAATTTCTCTGCTTTGCAGATCCAGAAAGAAACACACTCAGACAATTATTCTCTACTACATCCTGCTGTTGTCCTTGCCATATTTGTAATCCTAGTTTCTAAAAGCAAGTTCATGTGATGTGCCATTTAAAGTATTTCACACTGAAGTGTGCAACTTGGAAAATGTTCAAAAGGTCACCTAAGTTTTTGTGCAAACAGTTCAGCAGACCTCCACACACTTCTGAATTTTTAGCATTACTTTTTTTGGAAGTTTTCTCATTTTCAGCATGAGTTGGCATTGGCAGTCTTTGCACAATGTTTTGGATGGTCACTTAGAACCGTGTTGATTGATTAGTATATTGGTTTCATCCATTTGTGCTTCTAAAATGCAAACTAAACTATCTATTGTTTTATATACCAGACCTAAATTGTTGAGACTCTACCTGAGTGGAATTTGGGGTGTATTAGATTTTCTTGGGTCAAATTAGGTGCCAAAGTCTTTTCTATGATTTTGCTTCTCTATGGGATAATAAACAAAATTTCTATGCCATGTGTTTTATACTTTACATATGTATGTTTACAGATAAGTTGGGTACTCGAGGTGAGTTCAGTGCCAAAGCCTAAACCTAAACCTGACACAAATTTGATGTAGGTTTGAAAGCTCAGTCTTGAGCATGGCTGAACCCAACCTAACCTAAACTTCACTTTTGCTTAGGTCAAGCCTTGTGGGTTTGGGTTTGGCCCAACGCAACCTGCACCCCAAGGTCTATGTAAGAGTTTGGATTTATCATCTGTTGGCTCTGCATTTTTTCATCTTAGAGTGCTGAGCATCACCCTGAATTTTCAAAAGCCAATTGATGGCTATAATGATCCAGTCATCCTGATTTTTGGCCATGTATTTGTATGCTTGCATATTTGTGTGTTCTTAGTTATTTGTATGTCCCTAGCATTTTATCCACCTTCCTTGGCTTTTATTAGTGACACTAGGTATTCATAAGAATGAAATCACACATGGGTGTTAGCTTGAAAATGTAAGATTATCACCAGTTGACAACTCTGAAAGAACAAATAAAATGAGTGTTGTCTTGAAAAATGTGAAATCTTATCTTCTTTTCATACTCTTTTTCTGCTTACATGCTTCATACTTCCATCCCTGGGTTCGTCCATCATTGTGAGTCTCAAGACAAGTTTAAGCGAAGTTTAGAGTACTTAATGCTTATGTTTTTTCACCCTTTAATTTTCCAACGGTACATTTCTTTGAACTTACGCATCCTATCATTTATTGTGGTTGCACATAGACAACTAATTATAAAATCTTTAGCTATTAGATCCTCGTATTAATTTGCATTCTGGCTAATCTGTTCATCTGTTCCAGCTCTATGGTCTTGCATATTCAGGCCCTTTTGGGCATTTTCTGCACAAGCTGATGGATGTCATTTTCAAGGGAAAAAAGGGCAGTAAGACAGTTGCTAAGAACGTATTTCTCACCATTAATGCTTCATCACGCCTTAAATATCATGTATGTCAAACCTTATGTTATGTAACCAGTTAGAGTGTCCATTGTTTCCGAAGGCCAGTATGTTTTGTTCATCATGTTATTTTGAATTTTGATACATTGAACTTACATTCTTTCAGGTTCTGTTGGAACAATTGATCACCTCCCCACGGAACAACTTGTTCTTTATGATGTACTATGGCCTGGTAGTTGAGGGTAAGTGATCATGTAAATCATCCCTTTGGTTTTTTCAATTAAAAAATATATATATATATTGTTTTCCACCCAGAGGAATCATTATTTGCCTCATATCACTATAAGCCACAACTTTGACATTATTCTCTGATGTCTGATTACTACTGTCTGTTTAGCCACTTTCCCTCTCGTGCGTTTCTCTGATTCCTATTGCTTTCAAAAGGCCTTTTTCCATGCCCCATTTGTGGTTGCTCAAAAATGGATAGAGAAGGGAAATGGACAAGTTAGTCCTAACTCTGGCACTTTCATTTTACGTCTTTTTCAGCAGCTAATTTGGGTTTTGGGCTAACCAAGCAAATGCTCAAGTAACAGTTATGTTTGGAGAGCTACCAAATTTCAAGAGGTTTGAATCAGTTCCATTGTAAAACTAATATGATTTGTAAATCACAAAATTTAATGGGTGCCCTTTATTATTTCCATTACTCCAAACTAGTATCAGCAATCACATTGATGTCATGTCTGATGTGTTTCACCAAATCTGATCCTTCTCCAAACTCTCACTGGGGAATATCCAATTGCAAGACCAAGCTTTTCAATGGTTCTTTGTTAGCAGGGGATTCTTTGCCTTACAAGGTTATTCAGGTTCTAAAATTCAAAATGGAAATTCAACTAGTAGATAGTTTAAGTTCAAATAACCTGCAATCAATTTTTAGATATTACACAATCAATTTTCAAGTCGTAGCTTGTTATTGATGGTAAATGGACATGTAGGAAGACCATGGGTCTTAGTCAAGAACAAAGTTAGGAAGGACTATCCTTCTGTTCAGTTGACTGCATGGAAGGTGTGACCTCATGAACTATCTTCTCTTATGGCTTGGAACAGTTCATAAATGACATCGCTTACTAAATTTGTGGAGTTTTGAATTTGCAGTTTTGGCCTATTGTTGGCTGGGTGAACTTCCAATATATGCCTCTGCAGTTTCGGGTCTTGTTCCACAGCTTTGTTGCTTCATGCTGGTATGCCCTACTAATTCTTTTAGCCTAGATTCTCCATCTTTTTGCCTGCTGATTAAACTCATAATCTTACCTTTCTTCATATCTGGCTGCATAAGCACAGATGAACATTTTTATCCTTGTATACATTTGCATTGTGTTTATACAGATGTAACATGTATACAGGACTGTACATAGACCTTGGGGTGCAGGTTGCGTTGGGCATGTGAGCTGTCTTAACTGTACTGTTTACATTTTCAATAACAACTAAAGTTTTCATTTATTCTCTTTGGTAATTGGTTTCTATGGTCCTTGCATTTGAGCTTGGGTCAACAGAAGCACAAAGTAGTAAAAGTTTATTTTCATTTTCCAAGGTGCCATCTGGTTGTATCTTGGATAGTCATCTTGACTGAAGTGACCTAAACATTTCATGATTTTCTTTTCCCAAATGTAGGTATGGAGTGTTTTGATGAGCAGGAAATATCATGTTGCAGTGCCTAGAGGGTTGTAAGCGTCTGTTAGCTGTACTGCTTAGATGTTGCGATCTTGATTTGTATAAGCAGCCTAAGGGCCTCAAAGATTCTGAAGTTTTAGCGAGGGAAACAGTTTGTATGTTGCAAACGTTTTCATTGTATTTAATTTGTAATATAACATTGTGGACTTCATCGTAGTGTTTGATTTGATCTGTTTCTATGAAGATGATTGTTAGTATTTAGGTGGGACCACAATTCTTTTCTTTCTTGTTTTTTCTCCCTTTCAGGAACAACAATCAACTAGTGGAGCATTAATCAAGCCCCTTGGGTGGGTTGAATAAGAAAGGTGCATCTACATTGAAACTCTAGGAACAGCTCTTGGCAAGCAAAGTTCCTCTATTGCTTCCCAAAATAAGCTCTTCACTGAGTGCACCTTGATTTCATAAAGCTTTGGCCATTTTTACCCCGTCATGTGTTGTTGTAAAAAAGAAAAAAAAGCCTGGCCATATTCAAGAGCATAAGAAAGGCCAGTCTCTATGCATGATGCAAACTTATTTGTCATCCATTGAAGGAAA
The DNA here is from genome assembly GCA_037013555.1 of Sextonia rubra. NCBI lineage: Eukaryota > Viridiplantae > Streptophyta > Magnoliopsida > Laurales > Lauraceae > Sextonia > Sextonia rubra. The sequence goes on from JASUAD010000001.1 coordinate 135,222,198, forward strand.
GAGAGGTACAATCAAGCAAGTTGCATGAGTGACTAGTGACAGCTTATAAAATTTTAGAACTTACCAAAATTTTTTAACTATATTTGTGGATTGTAATTGTGGAGTATTTTAATTGTATGTAGATGTTTTAAAAAAAAATTCAAAACCCTTTTTACCATTTGTAGGGATTATTTGTTTTTATAAAAATCATTTTAGCGTCAGAAAAAGAATGCCGCTAAAACTGCTTTAAAAAGCACTATAAAAAAAAACTTTTTAGTGGCACATTTTTATATTATTAGCGGCAGTTGCCTAACTGTTGCTATTTCCTTATTTTTAGCAGCAGACGCTTGTCCACCGCAAAAAGATTGTAAGAAATAGCGACAAAGGGTTTTAGTGACAAAAATAGTGGCAGACAAATATCTGCCGCAATAAAATTTTAGTGACAGATTTTATCTTTTAGCGGCAGAAAAAAACTGCCGCTTGTCTTTTTTTGTAATGATAAGTGGACCAATTATCATTATCATTTGATGATGATTATCTGATGGCTCTAAAATTGCAAGTTACATATAAGCATTTATTGAACTGTTAAAACTTTTGGGTCAATGGCCATCCCATTTCACAAGTTTTGTATGAACCCTTGATCCAATTTAAGACGTTGTGATCCATCCTTATCATCAAGTACAAATGCATTAAGTTAGACTGAACAGAACTATTTCATAACTTCAAAACTAGTAGCCAGATTATCGTTGACTTTGCCCGATGACGCCCGATAATGTCACAGCTATAATTATTATTACTACCACTACTAATGCTTTTTTGTTAAGAAAAACAGAAAACTGATAAGTTCAGGGCACCACCGGTAGGACTCTACAATGTTTGAGGGCAAACCACTAGTTAGAGTGGAGTGGTGGACTACTATATATTCCCCAGTTCTACCTCCACCTTTTCCTGGTTTTGTTAAAGAAGTAATCACTATTATCCGATGGATTTTTTTATTTTTTTGGGTAAATAGAACCTCCCATGGATTATATACTGATATTTGGTGTAAACTATCAATGGCACAGGTGAACCAATTGATGGACCACTGCTTACTGGCTTAGATTCCAAATGCCACTCAGAGCTATAAACATAATAGCTGGAAATAAGATTAACTAACTGGCATCTTTAGTTGCTAATTAAACTAAACGGCTCGGTTCCCACTGACTGTTACCAGAAACGAGAGGCAGTTGTCACTAGCTTAAAATCTCATTGCCATGCAACTCAAGAGCACTTGAAATTGTGCCCCTTGGTGTCACGGCCCAAAGGAGTCATCTAAGGTTAGCCCCTCATGGAGACAAGAAAAACACTTAAACCGTTTCAGCAATGAAGCAATTGTTGGATTTGGCTCAAAAGGTCTTTATCGGGCCTATGAATGGAGGGCCTAGTTAATTAGGGTAAATCTTTCATATCTCATATTATTTTGTAATCAAGTAAGATAACAACGGAAACAAGGGAACACAGAAAGAATATTATAAGGGGGCGAGAGAGAGATTTTTTGATAGTGAAATCTTTATGCCCGTGGACATAGGTAATCTGGCCGAACCACGTAAATTCTTGTGTCTTCTCTGTGTGTGATTTCTTATTCTTCTTCTTGTAGGGTGTGTGTTTGGCCTCAATCCACATTTAACAGCAATTGCTTAACATCATCTAAGCACTGCAACTCATGAACCTATCACTCTGGGGCTTTCAGCAGCAGTTCAAATTAAGGCTCAAAATAGATTAGATTGGGATGCATGTACATCTGGCTAACATCCACCCCTTAAGAGCCCCGTCCATATTGTTCAAGTTGCAGGGGAGTACAAATTCGGGTGCCCCACTGCCCTTTCCTTTATATGCAACACACCCAAGTTTCCACGCCCACTTTAAATTAAAAGCAGAACTCGCCCAGTCCACAGCTCTTGAAACATCAAACCCCACAAAAAATGCTTTGCTTTTCAGTTGGGACTGCATGAGCCCATTCAATCCCCATCATTCCTTCCTCTTTTCTGACTATGTTGCTTCTCCTACTTCTACTTCCTTATGCCCCAGAGAATACCCACCAAGGAAATCCTGCTCAATTTCAGGTTCTTCCTTCTTCCACCTCTTTCCATTTGATTGCTAAGCTAGAATTGTAGTAGATTTTATAGCTTTGATTGAGATTAGCTTGATGGGTCCTATAACATTGTCCTTTTTAATTTACACTGTATGCTGTTTTTCGGTTCCATCTGTTTTAGCTTCTTTTATTCCCATTGATAGTATTTTGATTCACTGTGGAGGAAATGCTAGTTTAAAGCTAGATGATGGCCGCATTTTCGAACCTGATTTGGGTGCTTCATCAGTTGTATTATCACCAATTTCGCCAGTTGTAGTGTCAGATGCTGTGATGGGTCAGTCCAATCTGTACACAAGTGCTCGAATTTTCACTGTTGTGTCAATGTATACGTTTCAACTTAAGCAGAAAGGCCGGCATTGGTTGCGGTTGCATTTTTACCCTGTTGAAAATACTCGATATAACTTGAAATCGGCTGTTTTTACGGTTGAGGCCGATGGATTTACGTTGATGCACGAATTTTCATTGCCAAATTCGGGTAAGGGGCAGTCTGGTTTGATGAAGGAGTATGTGATTGAAGCAGGTATCGCCTCTAAGACATTTGTTCTGATGATATCTCCTTCCAATGGGTCCATTGCATTTATCAATGGGATAGAGGTGGTTTCTGTTCCCACTGATCAGTTCCCTTCAGTTGCATCTCCCATTCCCGTCGGCTCCTCGGTTGAGATCCCTACTCATGTAGCATTTGAGACGTTTTACCGGGTTAATGTAGGTGGACCATTTTTGAGTTCAAAGAATGATACATTGCAGAGGATTTGGGAACCTGACCAGCCATTCCTAGTCAATTTGGCTTCTGCCCGTTCTGTTTTTGTCAATCCAGATTCAATTAAATATCCCCCTGGAGTTTCAATTCAAATAGCCCCAAATTGGGTTTATGCGACCGCACAAGAAATGGCAGATGCGAATGTTGGGAACCCGAAATTCAATGTCTCATGGTTGTTCAATGTCGATACAGGTTTTGACTATCTCGTCCGACTACATTTCTGTGATATTGTAAGCAAAGCTCTGAATAATCTGGTTTTTAATGTCTACATCAACAACCAAACTGCTTTGAGCTCATTTGATATCTCAAGAAAGACTATGGAATTATCCTCTGCTTATTTCATTGATTTTGTCGTCAATGTTTCAATGGGGTCAGGTAAGATTCTAGTCCAAATTGGTCCTCCAGATCTGTTTGATGGGCTACCTAATGCAATCCTTAATGGTCTAGAGATTATGAAACTAAGCAATTCAGCAGACAGTTTGGATGACTCATTCATTGCAAATTTTATCAGTCCAAAGTCACCTAAGAAGAGGAATTCAGTGCTACTGCCCATTGCAGCTTGTTTGGGGGCTTCTGCCATTTTGGGGGTCATTACATCGATTTACTGCTGCTGTTTCTACCTTCGAAAGAAGCCAATTCGCACTTTGACCTTGCTACCTCTTCCTACCCATGCAGGTCACTCAGAAACCAAGCTTTCAACTGGTAGCTATGGTTCATCAGCACCTTCTTTGGGTTTGGGCCGTGTTCTAGCCTTTTCAGAGATACGAGAAGCAACAAAGAACTTTGATGAGAGCTTGGTTTTGGGCGTGGGTGGCTTTGGCAAGGTGTATAGAGGGGTCCTAGAAAATGGCCTTGCAGTTGCAGTTAAACGTGGAAATCCACGCTCGCAGCAAGGGCTGCTCGAATTCAGAACAGAAATACAAATGTTGTCAAAGCTTCGGCACAGGCACTTGGTTTCATTAATAGGCTACTGTGAAGAGCTCAATGAGATGATCTTAGTATATGAATACATGGCTGGTGGGCCTCTACGAAAGCACATATACGGCTCGGATCTCCCAACTCTTTCTTGGAAACAAAGGCTTGAGATATGCATTGGAGCTGCAAAAGGCTTGCATTACCTTCACACGGGGGCTGCAGAGACTATTATTCACCGAGATGTCAAGACAACCAACATTCTGCTAGATGAGAGCCTCACTGCAAAGGTGGCAGATTTTGGCCTGTCAAAGCTTGGGCCAACACTACACCAAACTCATGTCAGCACAGCAGTGAAGGGGAGCTTCGGGTATCTCGACCCAGAGTACTTCAGAAGGCAACAGCTCACAGAGAAGTCAGATGTGTATTCATTTGGAGTTGTACTGATGGAGGTTTTGTGCGCACGGCCAGCCATCAATCCTGCCCTCCCTAGAGAACAGGTTAATATAGCAGAGTGGGCCATGCATTGGCAAAAGAAGGGCTGTCTAGAACAGATAATTGACCCCCATCTCATGGGTTCTGTAAATCTTAATTCATTACGGAAATATGGGGAGACGGCGGAGAAGTGCTTGGCTGAACAAGGTAGCGGAAGGCCAACAATGGGCGATGTTCTTTGGAACTTAGAGTATGTGCTTCAGCTTCAAGAGACTTCGTCACAGTCAGTGATGGATGAGAATAGCACAAATTACATTCCTGGCATCCCGGACCAGATACCTGATTTTGACTCTGTTGAGCAAGAGAGCCCTGATATTGTTAGCGAACAAGGATCAGATATTTCTACAGCTAGTGGTGTGTTCTCACAGCTGATGAATGCAAAAGGCAGGTAGTTTGTAGGGTAATAGCATCAAATACTGTCTTTTGATAACAATGTTCTCTACTTTTACACTGGTTCAGGTCTTATGTTCGCTTTCCCAAATTATAAAACATGTGAGTTGGAGTATCCTACAGTATACATCAGAATTCTCAGGGATAGACTCTCTTCTACTTTTCTACAGCTATTAGCTGTTATGACCATCAATGAAATTCTAAGCTTTTATCGATTATAGAAATTTAGAGTTTCTTGATTTTTTGTCAACATCTTGTTCATTTTTCCCGTGAATCAAAACCATGCTCACCTTTTTTTTCTTCTTGTTTTAAAATAACTTCCATTTTGTTGGAAATGGAGATGGGAAAGTTATTTGTCTGATCAAAACATCATGTGTGTCCATCTCTTTCAATGGAAACATGTTCTATATCCTGCCAGAGACATGTTTCTCATAAATTGTAGTTCATAAGTAATGTTTGGTTATCCGAATGCTATGAATTATGGACACAGCCGTTAAGAACAATGCAAATCTTATCAAATCTAAAAATATCTTCTCTCTACTACATGTATATGAATATTACCACAGACGTCCAATTTTGCTTGTGATGTCCTTATTTTTGTTGACTCAAACTTCGGATCTAATGGGCCCCCAAAGTATGAATTGGGCATTGCAATTCGTGACAGACCTTAACCTATGGACTGAGACTCATATGCATCAACTGTTTCTTTTCACACACAATTCATGATCTAGGACAATGTGATAAAAAAAAAAAAGGTTTGAGCTATTGAATATTGCATCGGTTAACTAAATAAACAGAAAATGCTTACATATCATGGACAAAAAACATAATAACAAGGGATTTCCTCCTTTGAAATTATTGAAAGTACAAAATGGCTTGACTGGAAAGATGTAACTCACTATCATTCTAAAGAAGTTTAAAATGTTGGGTTTATGTCTTGTATTCCGGTTTAGCCGAATGAGTCCACTGGGTTAGCCAGGGACTGGTTTAAGGTTAAGGGTATTTTGGTAATTGTACCGGGGCTTTCTTGGTGGCCAAGAAAGCGGAGACTATATATGTATAGTCTGTAACCCTAGATCTTGCGCGCTGAAAAGAGGTGAGAGCTCTCTTGCCCGTGGTGTTCTCACACCACGTAGGTGAGACGATGTGAGAGAACGTGTGTCTCTGTATACTTTACATATGATAGTAAAGATGATCATCTCTGTGCCGTGGATGTAGCCTGTTTGGGTGAACCACGTAAATATCTTTTGTGTGGCTTGTTCGTGTTGATCTTGTGATTCATGGATGCGCACAACGGGTGATTGTCAGAAAATCACAACAATTGGTATTAGAGCCGAGGTTGGTATTCTTCAGGTTTCTGAACGAGGTGGAGATCGCTTAGTGGCTTGGAGGTTGTGCGCATGAAGATCGACTGATTGAATCCTTGTTGAAGGGTTCGGATCTCTGTTTTCGTAACAGAGGAAGAGAGATCAGGTTCATGATTTCTGGTTGAGCCACCATCGGAGAAGAAGAAGACGAGATTGGGTTCTCCGGTCTCGCTGGGTCGGAGGACAAAAGATTCACATGTTTTCAGATCTTGGGTCAATTGGGGTTGGTTTGATTTCCTGGTTTTCCAGATCTTGAGAAGAACGTCGCTGGCAGACCGCTATACTCACCGCTGCCAGAGGAGCAAATCAGATCTCTGTTTGCAGTAACAGAGAAATTGGAACTTGAAGAAGATATCGGCGTCTTGTTGGCAGTAATAGGAGAAGAGATCAACAGTGATCTCGGTTGCGGGCATGGCTAGAGGAAAGCGAGATCGGTTTGATCTCGGTGGGCCATTGCATCTGCTGCAACTCATTACAGACGATTGGAAAAATCTAAGGCTGTTGCTTCCGGTCATTGTAAGCCTGCTGCTATTGACAGGTTACAAAAGCAGAATTTGAAATAGAGATTTGAACAAAAAAAAGAAAACTGCTGTTCGAAAACCACCGGAAAGAAAAAAAAAAAAAAAGGAAAACTGCTGTTTGAAAACTACGGGATTCTCACCGAGATTTTTACCGGGATTTTCACCATCTCCGTCGCCCTCGCCGGATCTTTGCCTTACTGGAATCGCCGTTGCAATCGCCGCCGTTCTCGCCAAGCAGCCGCTGCCGCTTCTGATTCGGTCAAACTTCTTGTTGACCGAATTAGAAGCGGCAGCGGCTGCTTGGCGAGAACGGCGGCGATTGCAGCGGCGATTCCGGTGAGGCAGAGATCCGGCAAGGGCGACGGAGACGGCTAGAATCCCGGCAAAAACCACTTGTGATCGCCTCCAGCCCGTCGCAGTTGGTCATCGCCGCTGCCAGCCCCCAATCGCCGTTGCCGCTGCCGTCTCCAGTCGCCGGGATCGTCGTTCCGTTGCCGTCGCAGCCGACCGCCACTGCCAACCATCACCGCCGTTGCCGAGGACGAAGAGCCTAGACGGTTCCCCTGTTGCGAACCAGAGGAACGCGAGAACAGAGGAAGATGAAGAAGGGGATTCGGGCCGGGTCAGGTCCGGTGCGACCCGACCCGATTGTAGCGCAGCCCAGAGCAGCAACAGCGGTTTTGGGCCGAGTCAGGTCAAGTTCGACCCTACTCGTTAGCATTAAAGCCCAGCAGTTTAGGGCCGGTTCGGTTTCGGGTCAGGTCAGGTCCGACCCAACCCATTATGAGAAGGTCCAGCCCAGCCAACAGGTTCAGGCCGGGTCAGGTCAGTTCGACCCGACCTATTAGTAGATGGTCTAGCCCAGCGCATATTGCAGTTCAGTTCCGGGTCAAGTGAACCCGACCCGGGTCCGCGTCCGCAGCAGTAGAGCGCTGATGTCAGCCGACGTCAGCGAAGGTACGGTCAAAGTCAAGGTTTGACCAGTTTCAATCGCTTCAATTGTTTCTGCGATATCTTGATCGTCCGATGTCCGATCGGAGATTCGTTGCGCCTATGGACTCATTTCGAGCAGATCTATGCAGTGGAAGAGGTTGAATGGTTGTTTGACAGTCAAGGAGGAGGTTTGACCGATTGGAGCGTATAAACTTGTTTCTACGATATCGGAGCCATCCTGAGTCGGATTTCAGATCCATTTCTTTCAGCGTGCTCATGGTGACGAGATCTACAACTTAATGCAGAAATCTAAATGAAATCTAAACAAATATGGATTCAGGCTAAAATCGGGTCTATTGACCTGGTTGTTGTTGCAAACCCAATAATAGGAGTCGCCGGCCTAGTTGCAAAGGGTTTGCTGATTCAAACGAAGTTATTCGTTTGCGGTTCACATGATCGCATGTGATGTTGTTTATCTTGCCAAAGCCGGAAAAGCAGCAAGGAGGAGCTGATGTGTCAGCAGTTGTCAAACATATGTTTGATTGATCGGAGCCCGGTCAAATGGAGTTTTTGACAGCTCGGAGGCAGAGGTTTTCTGCAATTGTGAAGTCATTTGGACTTGTATTCCCGATCTGTTTTGGTTGCATGCTTGTGGTGATTGGATCTTCACAATGATGTTGAAGATGGGGCAGGGTGGTGAGTGATTCAGGATATTACTCAGATTCGTCAATGGTTTGAGCTTTCAGTTCGAGGTGGACTTTGACGAAAAGATGAACTTTGCTCAAAGTTCATGTGCTGGTTCAACATGTCAAAATGTTGAAGAAGACTGCATCGTTGGTGCAGTGACGTACCATTCAGCAAAATACGTGAAGACATTGCCGGTTTTTATCTCCTAGTAACTTGAGTTGTGCAGAAATCAAGCCAAGGTGGAGATTGTTGAGTTTATGTCTTGTATTCCGGTTTAGCCGGATGAGTTCACTAGGTTAGCCAGGGACTAGTTTAAGGTCAAAGGTAATTTGGTAATTGTACCGGGGCTTTCTTGGTGGCCAAGAAAGCGGAGACTATATATGTATAGTCTGTAACCCTAGATCTTGCACGCTGAAGAGAGGTGAGAGTTCTCTTGCCCGTGGTGTTCCCACACCACGTAGGTGAGACGATGTGAGAGAACGTGTGTCTCTGTATGCTTTACATGTGATAGTAAAGATGATCGTCTCTGTGCCCGTGGATGTAGCCCTGTTTGGGTGAACTACGTAAATCTCGTGTCTGTTCTTGTGTGTGGCTTGTTCGTGTTGATCTTGTGATTCATGGATGCGCACAACGGGTGATTGTCAGAAAATCACAACATAAAAGAGGTTACTCATATTTAAGCCATTTTTACTTTGCCGGTTTTGTGCTTAGTAGAAATCACCACATAGGACATGGCTATAATCTTCCAAATGCGGCCATGTCGGAGCATGGTTTCTCCTACCTAAATTACCAAACCAAGTACCAACATATATGAACTCAAGGTGTTGATATCAATTCAAATTTTCCTTGAGTGGCAGGACTGAGTTGATTGAGTTGTACAAGCCCAACCATAAGCATGCAGTTGAGCATGCAAGTATAACCATGAAGATTACTTCTAAAACTACTGCTTGCGATAAAAGAATTATCTTGAACTAAACAAAGTAACTAGGAGAAGAAATTAGAAGGCATGTGTACAAAAAATATAACCGACCCTTATGCAAACAAGATGAACAGACGGCATTGTTGATGCTTTATGCATTTGAGAAAGCCTAATATTCAAATATCTTCAAAGATTTCAATATATATGATATTTTTTCATTTATAGTTGTCCAAATCTAAATCAGAAAAGTCACATGATTTTGCACTGGGCACATCACAGTGCGGAATATTATTATTGTTTTGCACCATTCAAATATATGTATGTATTATTATAGTTTTGCGATAAGTTTCATAGCGTTAGCGCCGATTGTTTGACGAGTCATATTGCAGGGTGATAGAATTTAGTTGTAAGTAGGGATGGTTAAAGTAAAGTATTTGTGAAAGTGGAGGGATTTTGGCAAAAGATGAACCCTCGAGTGAGGGTTGAGAATATCTTATTAGAGATAGATTAGGAAATTACAAAAAAGCCCAAGACAGAAATTACAAATAGACCCATATATAATAACTATTTCTAACACTCCCCCTCAAGCTAGAGCATAGATGTCAATCATACCGAGCTTGACTAAATCAATTGCGAGTTGGTCCTTTGACAATGCCTTAGTGAACATATCTGCTAGCTGATTTTCAACATCACAAAAGGTGTGCTTATCAACCCTTCGGTGACCTTTTCTCTAACAAAATGGCAATCGACCTCTATGTGTTTGGTCCTCTCATAAAACATTGCATTTGAAGCTATATAAATAGCTGCTCTATTATCACAGTGCATTGGCATAGGAGTCTTCACAAGAAAACTCAATTCACATATAATACTTCTCAACCATATAAGTTCACATGTTGTCCTTGCCATCGCTTAATACTCGGCTTCAGCGCTCGATCTTGCAACCACGGATTGCTTCTTAGATTTCCAAGTAACTAAGTTTCCACCAACAAATGTACGATATCCTATTGTAGACCTTCTATCATCGAGTGAGCCAGCCCAATCCGCATCTGAATAGCTAACAATGTTCTAATGGCCACAAAATCCATAAAATATCCCTTTTCCGGGAGGACTTTTAATATACTGCAATATACGCCTTATTGCTTCTAAATGAGTAGTTCTAGGAGCATGCATATATTGACTCACCATGCTAACAGCTTGTGATATATCTGGTTGAGTAATGTAAGGTAAATGAGTTTACCTATAAGCCGACGATACATTTGAGCATCCTCAATTACGTCTCCATCATCCAAAGATAGCTTATAAGCCATCTCAACCGATGTATCAGTTGGCTTTGCTTCCAAATAATCAGTTAAATTGCGAAGATCTAAAGCATTCTTCTAAGACAAATTCCCTTAAGTGATCTTAAAATTTCAATTCCAAGAAAATACTTTAAATCACCCAAGTCCTTTATTTCAAAGACTTTGGTCAAATACTTTTTTAACTGCAAAATCCCATTGTGATCATCTCCAGTAAGAACAATATCATCTACATACACACTTAAAATGATAGTTCCCATTCCTTGCCTTTTAACAAACACAGTGTAATCAAAATTACATTGACAAACGCCAATAACAAAAGAGAACTACTAAATTTTTGGAACCATGCTCTGGGAGACTGCTTCAATCCATACAAATACATTTTTAGGTAGCACACTTTTTGTTTCTCCCCCTTACAAACAAACCCGGGAGGTGAAGTCATGTCGACTTTTTCAGTCAGAACTCCATGGAGAAAGGCATTCTTGACATCTAATTGATACAACGGCCACCCCATATTAGCAGCAATAGAGATAACCACATGTACAAAACCAAGCTTTGAGACTGGAGTAAAAGTTTTGTAATAATCTTCACCATAGATCTATGTGAAACCTTTAGCCACCAACCTTCCCTTGTGTTTGGCAACACTACCATCAGTTATATTTAATTGAGTACACTCATCTACTTCCCACAGATTTCTTCCCCTTTGGTGAATCTATCAATTCCCAAGTTTGATTTTTTTTCAAGGGATTTCATCTCTTTTTCCATGGCTTTTCTCCAAGAGGAATAACGGGATGCATCTACAAAACTTGTAGGCATGTGCACTAATGAGAGTGCAACTATGAAGGCTCGATGAAAAGGAGAAACACAATGATAAGAAATGAAAATTTCAATTGGATAGTATACACAAGAAGTGCTAGAACGTTTCCCTTTACGAAGAGCGATAGGAAGCTGTAAGGAAGGGCTTGAAGGAGGGTTAGTAACACTTGGAGTATTAGGCAGAGGAGACGAAGAAGAAGAATTACCTTTATCCGAGTCCACTTGATCGGGTGGAGTTGTGGAGATAGGGTTACGTGATGTTCTTCTTGAATAAACCTGTAAAGGGTTATTGATTTTTTGAAGTTCTGAGGTAGGTCTATCATCAGTAACACTATTTGATCCTGACACCTTTTCAAGAAGAATTTTTGGAGGAACACTATCAAGCATAGGAAGAACAATACTATTTGGTTCACTAAACAAAAAACTTCCCCCTTTTTTGAGAAATAAAGAACATCTTCAAAAAACTGTACATCTATTGATACATATTTTCTTTTAGTAATTGGATCAAAACACTTGTATCCTTTTTTAGACAAGGAATAGCCTAAAAACACACATTTAATGGCACTATTAGACAATTTGTTCTTATTTGGATCATGATTATATACATAGCAAGCACAACCAAATATTTTCAAAGGAATATCTGATATAGAACGAAACTTTAAATAAAATTGAATAGGAGACAAACCATTTAACACTTCAGTTGGAAGTTTATTAATTAACATGCAATAAAAACAACATCAGGCCAGTAGGATTTGGGAACAGATATACCAATACGCGATGCTCTTGCAACTTCAAGTTAAATGCCTGTTCTTCCTCTTGGCCACTCCATTTTGTTTTGGAGTGTAAGGACATGTAGTCTAAGACTCCGTACCTTCACCTTGCACATACTCAAGAAAAGCTTTAGACAAGTATTCTTTACCATTATCATGATGAAAAATGTTTTTTTTTTTTTTTTTGGAACTGGGTCTTCACCCATTCATGGAAGATTTTTTGGCAAAGAATACTTCATCTTTACTTTTCAATAAATAGACCCAAGTTATCCAAGATACATCATCTATAAAGGTGACAAAAAAATGATAACCAATAGGAATATTGGGTGCATGACCCCATACATTAGAGTAAACAATAGAAAACATAGAGTCAGATTTCTATTTGTACGAGGATAAACATGACAATGATGTTTTGACAAAACACTAACTTCATAATTAAGATGCAACGAGTCATTTTTAAACATAGATGGAAATGAAGTTTTCAAAAGACTAGAAGGATGTCCTAATCGACAATGCCACTTATATTGATTTTCCTCATTAACTAATGTGCACTTTCCAATAAACTTTTCTAGTTTCTTCAAGTAGAGCATATACAACGCCCTTTCTTCACTAGCTCTACCAATCAGTGTCCTCGTACACAGGTCTTGGATGACACAATCAGTTGGGAAAAAAGTTACACAACAATTTAAACTTTTTGTTAGGCTACTAACTAATAGTAAATTTGATGTCAGATTCGGAACATGCAAGACAGAGGACAAGGTTAAAGAAAGTGAGATTTTAATGGTTCCTTTCCCACCAATAGTGGTTAGAGTCCCATTTACTAATTTCACTTTTCCAAAACTTGGATTGGTAATAAAAGACCGAAAGGACTGAGTAGTAACTGGCATGTGATATGTGGCCAAGAGTCAGAAGCAGTAGACACATGAAATGCAGAAGGTATACATGTTTAAGCTAAAGCACTGGAACTAGCTGCTGAACCCTTCAAGATGAGATACTCTCTAAATGAGAGCATCAAAATCAACCGTAGATAACTGCACAGATTCACCTAAGTGAGAGCCTCATCAAATGCTGAAATTATACTTAATGGAGTGGAGACATGTGCTGCTTGAGCAGAATTTGACTTTGTGGTAACAACATTGGCTGTGCTTGTTGGTGGCCTACCATGCAAAGCTCAACATATATCAACAGTATAATTTTTGCGACCACAATGTGTCCATACTCAACCTTCACCTTGAGTGTAAGGTCCCAACCCTAGATAATTATGATTTATAGTAATTAAATTGGTTTTACTTTAATTAATGAGTTATTAGGATAATTGAGCCCAAATCCCTTTGGGTTTGGATTATGTATAGGTAGTCGGGTCGGGTTCGAACCTTATTAAGTAGTCCAGGATCTTTTGCATTTTATATTTTCATGGTTTTACATTAATTATGCATGATATTAGTTGCATTGGGTGAGTTTCATCTTGTGGAACATCTTTTATGTTTGGCCCAATTCCATTCAGACCCATCCCAACCTATTGAAGCCCAATTGATTTAAGCTGAAAATATATAGAAACTGTGAGGACTTATCTGTAAATTCCAGAATTCCACCCTTTATAAAAACCCTAACCCACCAACGACCCTCATTCTTCTTCGTTTCCTCCCTCACGTTGCAGTCGGCTCCCCCCCTTCTTCTATTCCATCATCTTTTTCCCTCACTCAGCTTCCATCTCTGGGTGATTGAAGCTTACATGCAAGAAACTTGAGCTTTTTCTTTTTTCTTCCTTGGTCTTCTTGCTCTCTTTCTTGGAATCAAGACACCATCTTCATCTTCTTGCTTGTAGAAGAGTTAGAGGTATGAAAATCCCACCTCCTTTTGAGTTATTGAGTGCAATAAGGGTCAAGAGAACCCATCTATTGGCATGCATGCATCTCATTCTTATTTTCTTTCATGCATGTGTTAGATCCTCCATTAGAGAGCTTTATTCTCCATCTAATCAAGGGGCAAATCTATTTGTGTGAAGCACCAAGCTTAAGGCAAGTATAAGGATACATTTTCTTTACATGCATGGCTTTATTTCTTGATTCTTGATAAGATTTGTGATTTTACCCCTTTTTACAGCTCAATGGAAAATACATGGATTGATTTGTGTTTTATGGTGAATAAATTGATAATGGTGTTTTAGGGAACCCAAGAGTGTGGAATGGAAGCTTGTAGGTGGATTTTATTGCAGGTAGAATAGTGTATTGGAAGAGAGGAATCAATGGAATAGAAACCCTCCTGTAGTAGAGTGCTTCAGGGCCAACCGGTCGGTCCTAAAGCTCGATCGGTCGAATTGCCTCCCGGGTAGTCCGACCGGTCGAATTTCCCTTTTGGGAGCGATCGATCTGTCGGACCCATATCCGACTGGTCGGGTAAGCCTGACCTGTAACTTTTAGTGAAGTATTCCAAAATGAATTCTATGCTTGATTATAGACTTTCTATAGTCTATGGGATAGCCTAATGATGGGTTACTCCCTTAAACCTTAGAAAGAGACCGAGGTGTCCGCCCACACTTACTATATGTTATAGGTTCAACCTAAGCCCATATAAGACCATAGAACTGGATCCTTTGTTACCCCAAACTAGCCCAACGGTGACTAAACACAGAGAAGGAGGAGTGTGGAGTTGTTACTCTTTTCTTCTGGATTCTCCGGTTAGTTTTCAATGTCACATCATGGGTGTTGGCAGAAGGTGAAGTGTCCTTTATATACATGAGGTAACACTAAGAATGGTAATACCGGAACACCGAATGTCTTATGAATACACCGTATTGAATGACCTTGGAAACCCGGATTATATAGCATAGGATTGGCTAGTAACTCTCCTTAATTAACTCTCCTTAATGACCCCACAATCTAATTGCATTGATATTGATAGTAACCTTGACCTCAAATATGTTAGTCCATACCAGTATGCTTATTGATGAAAGGTATTCTACTCAATTATGATTCTCTGATTGATAGTTTCAACAAGATTGAGTACACTTTTGTATAAGTACAAACATATCAGTACACATTAAATAAGGACATCAGATTATTTCCGATATGTTTAGAGTCGGCGCCACTTGGCTTATACTCTATAGGAGGTTCGACGAGACCCTATGGGAGTGTTATATCAGTTGCTACTGCAGTAGTATCAGGAGAGTGAGTCGACGCTCTCGCGGGCAGCTAGTTGGCCCTGGCCCGGCCACTAGTAGTTTCCCAATTATCAGTTTACTCTCTTTTAGAGAGGAGATAGCGGAAGTGGTTGCCATTTTGGTATGATGTGCACTTTATTCATGATTCCTTATTCATGCTAACTCATATGCATCAGTGCCTAGATTTCGATATTAATCTCTTTTAATTATTTTGTCATTTAATTCAATTGATCTATCATGTTAAGCTCATGTATCCTTATCTTTGCTTAACCATCGTATTAACTAGAATTACCATGGTGTTACAGGTACAGAACCCGATGCCAATCTGGCATTCAGTGCGCCCCCGGAGGGAACCACAGTGTTACCTCGGGATATAAACAACTAAAACAAGGAAGACATCCTTTCCTGATTCTCCACAACAATGCGCAATAGGGACATATTGGGATAGACTTAGGGTCTATCTTGGCATTGGACTTATTTGTACTATTTTGGTCTTCCATATTTATGCATATAGTTGGGTTAATTAACAGACTGTATATATATATAAATGAATTGAGATGAGTGTTTTATGGATGCTTATGATATATATGCAGGTGAATCTCCAGGTTTCCGCTTAAATGCCTTATATTGATAATACATGTTTGTGAATTTTCCTCACACGTACATGTGGGATTACCCTTGTGACAGTTCGTACATGTCTGGTCATGACACGAATTGTCACGGGTACGTTTGTCATTCCTTGGAACCCACAACAAATCCCCAAATCTTGGGTTCGGGGCGTGACATTGAGCTTGATCGAGACCAACACCTCTTCCCTGTCCTCTTCCTTGAGTTTTGCCATAACCATATGAGACATTGGCATTTACATTGCCTTGACTTCTACCTTGACTGGCTAGCCAAACTATTTGGAGGATTTGTAGACATTACTGCTCCACGTTTCTCATCTTTGAGAATTAAGGCATAGGCTCCACTAAGCGAATGTAGACCGGTATCATTCAAGATTTGAGCACAAGCTGGCTCAAAATCTAAGTTTAACCTCGCTAATAAGTCAAATATTTGATCCATTTCAACTCGCTTCTTATACTTCTCCTCAACTCTTTTACAATGAAATTCAATATTTCTCAAGTATGCAAGTTTCTGCCCATAGCTTCTTAATTTTGTATAGTATGAAGAAATAGACTTGTCCCTTTACCTATGATTAGCAACAAGTTGCTTAATCTCACAGATTCTCGCCATGTTATTTTTGTCTGCATACAAGTCATAAAGTGTATCCCACACTTCCTTAGCTGTATTTAATTCATACAACCTTTCACTAACATCCGGTTCCATTGAGTTCAGCATCCAAGACATCACCATCATATTATAGGCTGTCCATTTAGCATGTCGTGGATCATTAGCATCTGGCTTCTTGGCACCTACATCAATATATCCAAGCAATAGTTTGCCTCCTAAATACATTCTTTCACGCCCTAAAATTTGAGATCCTTAGGACCTTCAAATCACGAGGCATGATGAGTCCTCAACAATACTTAAATTAAAAAAATCCAAATTTTATTAAATAATCTAAATGAAATATCATGATTAACATCTCAAGCTAAAATCAATCCACTTAAAATAAATAAATAAATCTGAAGTGAGAATGACTCTCATTAGTTTCTCAAAATCTAATAAAGTTCTAATTCAATCTGCAAATCTATGGCTAAAGTTTTTGTAGCTCATTTCTTAGTCCCGATTCTGCAACACAAGCTAAGTTTTTTCGGGTTCTTGTTCAACCTCGAAATCTGCGGGGAAAAAACAAGAGGGAGTAATACTCAATAAATTATATAAACCATAAAACCTAGCAAACAGGTAACAATCTAAGAAATCAAATTTGGAGTCATGGTTTGCATATACAAGGTATATCAAGTAAGGTAAGTGCAATATTTCGAAAGTGACAAGAACGTAATGTGACCGATATTCAAGGTATTTTAAATAGGTGAGCAAATAACCAAATCAGCAGATAAAAAGAAAGGCATCTCCACAATAAACAAAATATCAAAGTGTACTCGCCAGATTTAGGCCTGAACCAAGCACAAGGTACCCACCAGGTATAAGCTATTTTCATATCTAAAGTTGGTATGAGGCCTGATAATATTGCTAATCTCAAAAATAAAATGGGAACTAGCTGCAGACTAACAATATCGAACAAAGGGGTCCCAATCCCAATTCATACCCAAAAGGGGCTAAAATCTGCGTGTGGCTCTACCACGATGCGTTGCTCATACTTTAGAGAATGCTTTAAGAGGACACATAGCAAATTCAAAAATTGAAAGCCTTTTTGAATTACAAATTTAGCCAAGGGTTGAGATCTCAATTATCAAGATTTTTCACGTTTTTCAATACTTTTAAATCCAATGATAGTTAACAATCAACAATAAATTTCATAAAAATCAATCAGAATATGATGGTGGTAAGGAAACAAGACTAAGTCGAGTACAATCATCATGTATAAGCATGTCAAAGGTAACAAGGCATCCTAATAGTCTAGGATTATTTCAGTAATTCAAAGTCTCACATATTTAAATCAAAACGAGACAATGCTTGAAAACTCTAAGGCTAATGAATCATTGTAAGACTATTCGCCTTGATAGTCAACAACCGGAGAATTTGACTTGATTTGATCTAGAAGTCATGTGTGAGTTCTTATTAATAACGGTTTATAATTGGATTAGCAATAAAATCCAATGATTCAGGTTCATTCACTAATTATATGATTTGGGTCACGCCTGATTATGATTTTAACATCATGGGTTGATACATCTGGGTTGCGTTGGAATTATTAGGTGGTGCAAGTGGGCCCTGAATTGTGAAGGTTATGTATGCACATAAGGTGGGTCAGGGTCAATGGCCCATAGGGTGCAACAAGGTAGATTGAGTGAGGTATACCTGGGTTGGCCCAAAGGAGGGAGATGTAGGTGGACACCAGTTTTAATGCAATGGGTTGGCACGTCTTGATTTGGGCCCGGGTTAGGAGATACGAGTGGGCCCTAAGTGATCCCATGTTATGCATAAGTTATTCATTAAGCCGAATTGGATCTGTGGGTCACATGGCTTGATTGAGTTAATTCTGTAGTGAGTCCAAGCATTGATGAATTATCCTGATATACATATATATATACTAGAAACCAAGGCCCGTGCTAAGCCAGAGCCAAAAAATAAATTATTGTAAAATTTAAAATTTATTATAAAAAAAACATATTAAAAAACTTATAGAAATGCAAGTAATATTTCTAACTTCTAGCCTATTTTAGTTTGTTCTTAAAATTGAAAAATCGATTAAGAGTTTACCAAAATAGTTCTACATATGAAAGAATTGTAAAAATCACATCCAAAGTATTAGATAGCAATTCTTTGGAGAAAATATATTTATTGAAAAATAAAAAATTGATTATTATATCCATAAATTCATCCTATCTCCTCCTTGAACATAACTATAAACTTAATCAGTAACTTTAAATGTTTATCTAAGGAGGCCCACCAATGCCCGTGCTAAGCCCGGGCCAAGAAAATCAAGTACATCTCAAAGGTGTTAATATTTCTCAGTATAAATAATGATATTCATAACGACAATAGCATGGGTACATCTTTATTTGCACAAAATTGTATGCGTAAAAATACAAAAGTGTAAATTATACCTAATTTGAGAAATACTTGAATAGTAACAGCTGATTCCTTTTCTTTTAATTTAATAGTATCATGCAATAATCATCAACACCTGATAATAATTAAATAAATGAATAAATTAACGTTCTAATCTCAATGGACTGACCATCAGCAATACATTAAAACACTTAATAAAAATATTAAAATCTAATATTTTTTTAAAATTTATTTTTGAATACTTTAAATTTAATGATAATACAATGTCTAATAGTCCACTTTAATAATAAACAATTTATTAATAGAGCCCACATTAATAATAGTAACTACATGAGAATCTTCCTGATTTTAAATTCTATCAATAGAAACATATTTTTGGAATTATGAATGGAGTGATTAGATATTAAGAGGGAAAATCACATGAAGATTTTAGAGGATAAAAAGAGAGATTTTAGGAGATCCAAGTTTAAAAAATACTAATTACCTAAAAGATAAAAGGGAGAGGGATTATAGAAGGAAAGATTGTAGTATTTTAGAATGCTGACGTGGTGCTTTAGAAAAAAAATAAGAGGTGCTGATGTAGCACCCTCCAGAGGCCTCTGTTCTTATAGCTTTAATATATATAATGTAGGTGAGCTAGGGATTAAACGACCATGAAGAGTGGGTGTTGGTAGTAATTCTAGATCTGTTTGGGGAGAAGAAGATAAAATGAAAGAGAAGGATACCGGGCTTCAATCTCAGGTGGATTCAAGTGAAGATGTTCTGGTTCCGAACATGAAGAAAGAAAATGGAAAAGAGAAGACAAAGGAAGAAAATAATGAAGAAGTAGAGGAACATGAAAGACTGGAATGAACTTACAGCAGAGAAGAAAACAGGCATAGTAGCAGAAAGAAGAAGAAAGAAAAAGAAAAGAAGAGGAAGAAGAGAAGCATGAAGATGAAGAAGAATCAGAAGGAGAAATATTGAAAGGAAAATAAAAGAAAGGAAGAAAGCAAGAAAGCAAGGAGAAAGAAACAGAGGAAGAAAGAGCAGGAAGAAGAGAAGAAGGAGGAGGACAAAACATAGAATAAGAGAAAGAAAAAGAGAAAGGAAGGCATGACGAAAAAACAGGAAGACACAGAAAAGAGAGTCGATGGCTAGGGGGGTTGTTCCTTGATGGTGGGTTGAGTGAGTTCGGCTGGTGTGCGCGTGATGAGAGATGAAGATTATGGCTAAGATAATGGAGGTGAAGGAGAAGAGAATGCAGAACAGAAAACAAAATGGAGGAGAAAGAGGAATTGCAGGGCAGTGGGAAAAGCAGGAAAGAAGAAGAAAGAAAAAAAAGCAGGAAAAAGAAAGAAATAAGGAAAGATGGAGAAGAAAACAATGAAGAAGAAGAAGAAGAAGATAAGCAATGGGTCTGGTCAAAGGGATGGGTCTCGGCCATTGCTCAAGATGAAGATAAGAAGTGTCCTCAATGGGTTGAAATGTTGAGAACAGAGATGGGTCCTACTCTTGGCAAGATGGTCCCTTGATGAAAGACAAAGATGTAAGGGGAGGGGAAAAAAAAAGAAAAAAGAGTGCAGAGGAAAAAGAGGAAGACTAAAATGAGAAGAAGAAGACTGCAGCGATGACTCAAGGAAGAAGGAGAAGGAAAGAAAGAAGAAGAAAAAGAAGAACTTGGGAGAGGATGAGAGGCTCGATGTCACGACCTGAGCCCAAGAAATCGGGATTAAGTTAAACCTAATCAGTGACACACGTACTCTCGTGCATCCACACTTAGATCCCATTTAAATGCACACGCACAAGGGAAACCACACGCGCAAAATACAGTGTACGCAGAAGTTGTAAGTATCATTGCATTAAAAAGAGGATACCCTACATAAACAATATCTACAAAAGATAACATTAAGTACATGATATATAAATAAAAGAAACCATGTCTTTACAAGAGTGAGGAGACAGTTTGTATAAGACAAAACACAAAATGCAAAGAGTTAAACTAACTCTAAGTTATAGAAACCAAATGCATCCCACATATCAAATGGAGACCTATCTTAATGCTATGCCGCTCTCCGGTGGAGTGATCACATCCACTCCTCTAGCCCTGATCGGGCTTCTACGATCTCCTTTGGAGTCTTGCCGATTGGCGAGGGGTCGGCAGCGGGATCTGAGCCTGCAACACCAAGGACAACTAATGAATACACCGATTTAGCAAAGCATAAGCAACAATAAGGTAACACGTGTTGTGTCTACAAGAATAATTAACAGGTGATATTGCATAAAGTTTCAATTTAGTATACTAGGCAAATTGTGCATTTAAATAAAGCATGCTATAAGAATCAATGCATATATATACTGTACTATGTGGCTACTACATTTGCCATATCCTCCCTCTAGGGATCTATGCGTGGAGAACACCATCACCAGGCCAGGGTACGAATGGGTGTTAAGTTTCTTGGGATCTGGAAGCCCCAAGACATGAACACACTGCAACGGCAACATATATGCTCCACCAAAGTCAACCCCGCCAAGCATCATAAGGCTGAGACTGAGTAGTGCCTGACCATTTCAATTCAATCATATACTTGGATTTCAGTAAAACACACAATTGATTTAGGGAATACGAACAATACTAAATCGTAAACGTTCAATTTATTTATGCTAGACATTCATACTCAAGTCAATGTTAATATCCAATGTAAATGGAATATCAAATGTCAAGGATATATCAAGCAAATCTGACATATGATAATCATTCAATTTGTACATAAAAGTGGAGGACAATGACCGTCGTCCAGTATGCCATGCAATTCAAATTGATAGAATCAAGATAATTTACTAGCCAACCCTAATCTAGTCATCCAGTGTTTCTAACTGTGCATGATGATGTAATTTTAAGTTATCTGATACACAGTTGACCTTCGTTTAGTGTTACATTATATCGGGAAGGTGTATCGGAGTCCCTTAAACCAACACTCATGGAGAGGTGCTTAACAACTGGACAACACACTTGAATGAGTCACAGCCCTTAAGACCCTTCATGCTATTTTTGTATTCCATTGGACAATGTAAGGGTACTTGAATTCCAACACGAGGGCCCTATAAGGTCTCTGAATTATACCTACCTTTTTCCTTAATTTTTCAGTGACCTCACGACTTAACTGTGGGTGACCTATGGCTTAGCCATAGGCATCTTACGGCTTAGCCGTATTATGCACTATGGCTCAGCCGTGGTTCCCCAGAATTTCTCCCGCATTTACGGCGAGCCACGGTTGAATCGTGCATGATCCTACGACTGGATCGTGATTGTTCTACGATTTAGCCACGGTTGGATACAACTTAGCTGTAGCACACTACACGGCTTAGCTGTAGCTGGACCGTAGAAGATTTTCTCCAATTTCTACTCTCGGGGCATCAAGCCGTAGCTTGACTTACGGTTAGGTCACGGCTAGCCTACGGCTCAGCCGTAGTATATCCTACACCTTAGTCGTAGCCTGATCTAATGTAAAGTCAAAATTGGCTGCTCTCTGGAGTGTGAGCTGTGGAGCTCTACGGCTTAGCCGTAGGATTCATAAACTCTGAGACTTGAGAGTTTCATATACACTTCAGAAATTGAATGAAATCAATATAGATGGAAACAAGAAGAGCTAATCTTATATAGAAGGGCTATGAAACATAGAAAACTTAAAAGATTGAAAAAAATAATAACAATCATAGTCTACCAACATGTGTTCATCCATAAAGTGCTTATACTTGCCTCAATTGAACTTTTTCAAGTTAATCGCTATCCTTTGGCTCAAATTGAATGTCTATAAGGAACCCTAGTAACCATGCATGTAAAGAGGAAGAAATAATGAGCGCATGTAGTACATGAATAGAACTCTAGACCCCAAGATGTTAAAATTAAACAATTCTTACCTCAAATCATACAACAAGGTGAGTTGGAAAATGGGTGCACAAGGATTCTCTCCTTTTCTTTACTTGATAGCCGATGGTCGAAGAAGAGAATGAAAAGAATGAGAAGAAGAAACGTACATTTGAGAGAGAGAGAGTGAGAGTGAGAAATGAGTCGGTGCATGCATGTATATAAGTGATAAGTATGAAATGGACTTTATAAGAAAGCCCTCGTATTTCAAGAGAATTTCAATTTGAGTCAACTAAACATCCAACGGAGATAAACAAAGTCATTTGCACATGAGTCAGGTATGGAAATCAACAAGCTTGCCGAGATACACGCGATGACACCAATATGATACATGAATGGCGAAATCTTATAAAATCTAAAATTACGAAAAAGGGCTTGTATCTACCTAGGCCAGGTTAAACTCAATCCAACTACCTATCCATAACTTAAAACATAATGCAACAAGACAGAACGACATTAAGTAAACTAATTTGCTGGAAAAATGCCCAAAAAGAGCGTTAATTAGTCGCTAAATAAGATTAATTAGGGTCGGAGTGTTACACTTGGTGATGAAATTTATCTCGGCCTAGGAGCATAAGAAAGAAGCAAGAAAGAAAAAGAAGACTGAGAAGAGGGAGAGAGTGATGGAGTTTGATATGCAAGTAGCCATTGGCTGATCTATTGATCTTGGCAGTGGGTGAAAGACGACATGATGTAGAGAGTAAAAGAACACAGGAAAAGAGAAGGAAATGAGAAGCAAAACAAGAAAAGAAAGAAAAGAAAACAAGAAGAAGAAGATCAAGGAATAGCAATAAGAAAACAGAAACAAGAAGAAAAAGAAGAAGATAACCGATGGAGGAAGAAAAGAAGCAAATGTGTAGTGGGCTCGTCTGGGCAGAAACAGAAGGAGGAGGAAACAGAAACAAGAAAGAGGAAGATACAAATGAAGAAGGAGAAGCCAAAAGAAGAAGAAAAGAAAACAAAGAAAAGCAGGGAAACAGAGAAAAAAGGAAGAAAATCGATGGGTTCAGCAATCTGACAATAGGGAGAAGATAAGGAGATGAATGAAGACGGTGATGTTGACTCGGTTTCTTCACAATAGGGTCGTTCATGGCTGAGTGGAGGCTGCTTGTTCCCTACTTCGGCAAAGAGAAGATGGGTCTAGGCCTGGGTTAGGCAGGGTCCAGGTCGGGTTAAGCCTGACTGCAGGAAGCTGAGTCCACAAAAATAGATTAATGGGTTCGGTCATGGGGCTATGGCTGATGGGTTAAGCATGATCCAACTAATGGTAATGATGAAGGGGGTGCTCAAGTTGATGGGATTGATGACATGGCATGCTTAAAATTTCATGTTAAAGAAAACTTATTATCCTATGTAAGACTATTAGGATCACATGATATAATAGTAACTACAAAAAAAAAAAAAGGATGGAGAAAGATACCTTGTGGGGAAGAAAGAGGGCCTAGTGAAAGAGAGGAGGGATTTGAGATACTCGTATAAGAAATTGGATATGCTCTATTTATAGCAGAGGGAGAGAAGATGTATGAAAGAAACTTATTCTCAAACTGGAATTGACAAAAGAGGGTAGTTTGGACCGAACTCTATCTCTAGGTTAGAGTTTGAGATGACTCTGCTGTTCAGATAGGGCTGGATTTAATTTATCAAAGTGAATTAGGACTCTAATGAATCATGAAGATGAATTTTATAACACTCAGAATTCTTGTCAAGTTAAGCCTCTTAGTTGGGTCAAACTCCCTCAAATCTTAAATTCTGGCAAAAATATGAGACCCACTAATATCAAACAAATGATTAGCCAAAATACCAATAGCACAAAATTTAAAAGCATGCGGGTCCATTAGGGATAAATCAAAGGTCAAGATTAATTCTAATTTAAAAATCAAAACTCGGGTCGTTAGACGCTCTGATTGCCTTAGACCGATTAATGTAATTAGTCATATTAAAAGGAACATTAGTAATCTTGAGATTGGGGTTTTCATTGGCCAAACGTAGCATGGATCCACTGTCCGTATCAATTGAAACCACAGAAGATGAGGACTTAGCCGTTACAAGAAAGAGAAATGAACCAAACCAGATCAACCAGAGAAAATGAGTAACTAGCAATTGATTGTAGGTTTGTCAATAGAAGAAAACAGCGACATACCACTCAAAAAACACATAGAGAACAAGTTACAGAACTTATGCAGAACACATATCACAGAGCTACTACACAAACAAAACATACCACACAGAACTTCACGAAACCACTACACAGTGTTCAGACTATAGCTTACTACAAGATGACCATTACGACGACTCCTTGCACCGTTGGCTTTCTCTCACAACCTATGCAGATAGCTAGCTAGCCTACACAGGTCTTACTTGGATCTGGAACCAAATGGGAAGATGGGAAGTAAAAAAGGAAGAAGGGAGGAAGAAGGAAGAAGAAGATGATGGCGGGAAAAAAAATGATGAAATCAGCTTATGACTGTTTTGCTCTGATACCATGTGGAAGCGGAGGGATTTTGGCAAAAGGTGAACCCTCAAATGAGGGTTGAGAATATCTTATTAGAGATGGATTAGAAAATTACAAAACAGCCCAAGACAGAAATTCCAAACAGACCCCATATATATTAACTATTTTTGACGGTATTAAGTAGGGATGGTTAAAGTAAAGTATTTCAAAAACCAACCTTAACGATGACGCTGTAGAATAAAGAAACCTAAACACAGCCTTAATTCATGGAAAGATTAAAAGATCGGCACTCATGCATAGAGATTAGTGAAGCCTGGAATTGAGGACTCAATCAATGAGACAAACAGAATTATTTTCAGACTCATGCTGTCTTTGGATCCAAAATTAGATTGATAGAAGAAAAGTCTTGTTTTCATGTTAGAGAAAGTAGGCTCCCATTGCAATAAAATTTCTTTCAACTGGAGCTTGAAAACAATACAGTTGCAGCTTAAAGCATCCAATTAGGACACTTAGAATGGTAGCTACAGATTGATATAATCCTCTTTACTCTTTTATTTTGTTGAGATTTTTATTCTTGTTGCACCGAAATTCAATCTTAATTTCACCATGAAGTTAAACAATAAGTAAGATTCATAGTTCTATTCCAAATTTCTACGACATAATTTAAGCTTTGGATAAAGAAATAACCTCAACAGATTAAGTCGG
This sequence comes from Sextonia rubra, assembly GCA_037013555.1. Lineage (NCBI taxonomy): Eukaryota > Viridiplantae > Streptophyta > Magnoliopsida > Laurales > Lauraceae > Sextonia > Sextonia rubra. Next base: position 135,248,036 of record JASUAD010000001.1, read on the forward strand.
CAAATGTCAAATTTCTTTTAGGAAAATTTCACTAGTCAATCCTCATCATATCTTCACGACCCAAGGAGTGATTGATAGAGTTGTCTCAATAATTAATAAGGATTATTAGAGCAAAAGATCAGCAACCAAAGACCATTGTCCATGAAAGAGATCTTCCATCAAGATGCCAGACATTTCGCACTTTGTTGAACTCGTGGTTGCATCTGCCTAAACACGCTTGATAATGCTTTAAGCAATCTTACAGTGCCATTCAACATTAAAAGCTACTGTCATCGTCATAGAAATCCCAGTGATTCTGGTACTACCATGTGATTTGACATGGTGGGGGCACCTAATGATGGAGGAATAAGACTGTTAGACTTTTACGGGGGAAGAAAATTCTTGGTCTTATTGCAAACTAACATAGGAAAAGTCCATAAATCCACCAAACAGGTGCCGAAGTCAATTAGTGTATATCATGATTATGCTCAGGAAGTAGGCCTCATACCACGAAGAGCTACGGTGATATTATGTGATATTTAACAGACATTTCTACTTTACGAGTTTACGTTCATACGGCTGCTCGTTTAGTGAAGAAAAAAAACATCTTAATTTCCAATAAAGAAAGCATATTGAACTAGACTGACATTCTAATGGAAGTTCAACTGAAAATGACAAATCTGAACCAAATGTTCACACTTAAGGCCAAGTTGGTTTGTGCTTGACTCGAATGAATCAATCATTGCACTTATGAAATGGGTTTGGTTCGGAGGTTGTTGGATGGACCATATACAAATGTTTGCAGCTGTTGCTCACGGGGGATTCTCTGCATTTGGCTTGCTTAGTTCTGCCAAGAGTTGGTATGAGAGCTCTACTTGCGGGAATATCTTGATGAGTTGTTTAATAACTGGATGAGGGGCGGACCCATTTGTACCGCCGCCCCCCCCCCCCCCCCCCCCCCCCCCCCCAAATAAAAAAAGATTTCACAAAGCCCTTTAAAGTGTAAATATTTTTTAACTTTTTTTACATTTGGCCTTGCAAGATTTCACAAAATCATTTTTTAAGTTTTTAACAATTATAATAACTTTACATATGGGCCCCTCAAAATTTTTAGAAAACTACCTACATATTTTGAAAACTATATTTACTTTTAATATAGCCCTTCTAAAACTTTTTTCTAGATATTGGTACCCCCAAGAAAAAAATTCCTAGGTCTACCCCTGCACTGGACCCTGCAAAAGCTCACTACATAAGGTTATGACCATCATCCGATTGGTCATATGTGGCCGACCAACACAGAAAAAGGTGTAGACACCCGATCATGTGGGCCCCACTACGTATGTGAATTAATTGAAGAATATTGAGTATAATAAGTATCTACAAAAAAGTAAAAAAAAAAAAAATTGGATATTCGGTTGGTCGTTTGTGTTACAATTGTCAGGTAAGGATCAAAGGTAATCCAGATCCAAACTGTTAGCGGTAGAGTTAAGAATTTCAATCCATGCTTTTATATGGTTCCCGGTTAGCACTCTCCTTCTGCTTTATAACAAAGATGGATGGTTGAATAGGAAGGGCGTTCCATAGATTAAATATGGCCCAAATTCCAGTTCCAGTTTGATTCGATCATCATAAGCACTGAATCAAGATCACACAAGATAAACAGTTGGATCAAATCATTATATCCTCTAATTTTAGAGAACCCCTCATGATATGGTTATGATATTTAAATAATAGGTATTTGAGCCATTTGAAATGTCCTCGTCTACCTATCTACCAAGTAGGCCAATGACCAACAACATGGTTGGGGTACTATTGTAGTATAAAATTCATTTGATGACTTAGATGTCCTATCTTGGATTAGGAGAAAAGGTGGACTTTTTCTTCTAATCCAAAATAGGTCCTCAGTGAAGAAATCAGTTTTACACAATTTGTCGTTTACGACTGTTCTAAGCCTGTAATTCACTAGAAAGACACTTATTTTTCATCAGCAAAGAGGAAGCTTTCATTTAATCAAGGATTAAAACTTGTTTTCGTATAGAATAGAAAGAAAAAACTGTAATACTAACCAGATTTCATTCCTTTTTACGAATTACAAATCCAAGACAGAATCAACCTGCGACTATCTACCTAGAAAAATTATTGCAACACTAGTTCCGTATAAAACTTTTGTCATTTCATCAAACTCGAAAGACAATTTATTTCCTATACATCATCAACAATTGAGATGGCTATCATACAAGATTCAGAAAACGTTCAAAGCCTCTGATTAAGCAATGGGGGTGTATCCAAAAAACAAACGCAACATATCTTTATTGTACTCTTCGATGCTTCATGTTCAAGAACAGGCTCGAGCTATGCACTAAATTATTACCAGCTTCATAAGATGATGCTGATCGCTTCTTCATGCATGAACCACCAATGCTTGACAAACTCAACATAGATCTAGAGCATTTCTGGATGTTTCCTATAGAATTTTCTTGATGTGGTGCAATCAAAGAGCTGTGGACATGATGGTTGGAATTTACAAAAGGTATCTGAACGAAGGCCGCCGGATCATGGCCTTTAATCGAGACAGGTGGGATTTGAAGAGGTTGCAATGGAGGTGGGTTGCGCCACTGTGGCAGCGGCCCGGCCAAGAGAAGTGTCTGAAGCAATGGCCCAGCGTCCACTACAGCCTGCAAGAGTCTTCCTTTCTCTGGCAGAATTTTTCTCTCGACAAGCCGTTCAATTGCTGCAGAGGCCTGGTCAGTATGACCCATTACAGGAGATAGTCCAACTGACGAGTGAGAATTGTATTCTTGGAGAAAGGGCTGCCGTAGGACCTCTTTGTTTGATGAATCAGCCATGTTCATGTTTGAGAGTTCTGGGGAAGAAACTGCATCAAAATATGATTCTACTGAGGATGAAACGTGGGAGTGAAGGTTGTAACTTTCAGATAAGCTATTGGATTCTGCAATGTTTGAGTTTTGTTTGGTGGGTATGACTCTTGGAATTTCAGATTGGACATTTGGAAGAACATGGAAAAGTTGATCAGATGGCCCTGATTGCGTGACCTTATTCAGTAATCTCTGTAAATTATCCTTCGCTTCATCTCTTTCCTGGAAGGCTGCTTGCAACAGCTGCAGTAACTGTTTTATCTTCTCTTCACTTCTTTTTTTTTCTTCCTTCACAGCCAATTGAACTGATTCTAGTTCCATGGTGGTGAAAAGAAGAGAATGTTGCAACTCTTCAATGCTCTGTTAATTGACAATTAGATTAATTTAAGACAGAATTCATGTGAATATTATTAATTGGCTGAAAATAAATCAGGATAGAGAAATCTGAGAAAGGAAATAAAAGGTGGTGGTGTTTCTTTGGAGGAATAATGGATGCATCTTCATACACATACAAGGCTCATAACCATGTTTTACATTTGCAGAAGAGATTACTAGAACTTTATCAAGATAATGAAAAATAAAAAAATCTCCTAAAATCATACATCAGGCATTAGAAAAAAAAAAACACCAATGAAAAAGACTGAATAGGGCCAAATGGGACAAGATTAAATCATTTCCATTCACATTTAACCACAATTTTTTAACAGTAGTCAGTCTGAAAAAAGGGTTTTTGATAAGCATATTAAAGCATAGACCAGAAAATGCATAAATTAGAATTGTAAATTGCTAACTATCTCCATATTTATCAGAACTATGATATTTTCTATACTCAATTCAAATCTTCTTTTTTCACATAGTTGGTTTGAAAAATGGGTTTTTAGTAAGCATCACATTCGCAGACCATCAACTAGGGCTGTAAATTACTAACTATCCTCATATATATCAGATCCAAGCTCCCATCTCCTGCCGAAAAATCCAGGAGCCCACGTTTTCAATATACAATATAATCACTCACTGCATACAGAATAAGAAACAACTTTAAAAGATCTTACTTCAAAATTCCTTTATCCAACTCCGAGCTCAAATGGGATATCTTTTAATTAATACAAGTGGGCATTTTCTGCACACTGTGAGATGCTTAAAAGCACAAAAGCCCCACAAAAGGATTCAAATAAATAGCTCCCACCAACACAAGGTACAAAAACCAACAGCACGTAACAATTCGTAGCCCATAAACAAAAAGAGGCAGAAGTACAGATATTGCCCATTAAAAAAATAAGTTCATTTCATATTTTCAATTTTTTTTAAGAAAAAACATAAGCTAACTTCATATTTTCCACTGAAAACATAAATTCAAGACTACCCACAATCATACATGTAGTAAAAAGAAACCTCAAAATTCAAAACCCTTCTGACAAATGCCAGGAAAATCCAAAAATAAGGAGCTGAAATTCCCAACTCTCACTGACAATAGGCAGAAGAGTAAGACCCCATTACCCAACACAAGAAACTGAAGTAATCTTTGGAAACCTCACCTGTTGGTAGCTCATAAAAGAGGCCATTCCTTCCATGACGTCTTCTCTCAAAGACCACAAAATGCTTGTCTTCCCAACCCCAGAACGGGGATATTTAAGCTTACTTACAAGGTCTTCTCACAAAAGTCCAGAAACACTGTACAGATGAACCACCATAAAAGAAAGAAAGAAAAGAATGTGAACCAATCTAGAAACTTTTCTATTTTGTGTCGGTGAGAACCTCAGAAAAATCCTCCTTTCTTTCCGGGTCTCTTGTCTGTGAAATGCCTAAGATTTCTCTCTTTGTTGCTATCAATGTAAAAAGAGGGTTGTCAAAGAAAGAAATACATATAGAAGAAGCTGTATATGGTAAATATACATTTTAAAGCTGCACTCATTTTCATCCCAGTCGGACATTCACATACGTATCACATTGAAGATAGACTAGCAATAAAGGCCCGGGTGGATATATTATTAAAATTTCAGGTTTTTCTGGAAATATTTCATGATTCTTATATATATATATATTTATAAGGAGAAACAAACCAAATTCTTTAAGACAAACAAATCTATTTATCTATCATCATTAATGTATGCATCAAAATTCTGCATAAAAAGGAAAATTTGAAATAAACTTAAAAATCTACAAACCAAATCCAAAAATTATAAATTTCCATCCACTTTTTTTTTCATGTAATTTTCTTGAAAGAAGAAAAGAAATATACTATAACTTAGTTGTTGTCACATCTTTAAAATTACAAAATTTTTCGCAACATTGAAAGAGGAAAATTGAAGATTGGCATGATAATATAAATATAAGATTTTAGGTAAATTCTGTGAATTATATTGTATAAATGCTACTGTATGTTTATATTGATAATTTTTTTGAAAACTTTATCATCATATATCTTGAGTTTTTTAAAAAAACTGAGAATATCTGCTGATGACGTATAGGGGAGGTGGAGGGACCATTCTTGTGTGTTCTAAAGAAGATATTCTTGAAAACACATGATGGGTGGGCCATTCTTTAAGGTTTCAAGGAAACACTTGCATAAACATCTGTTTGACAGATCCCCAGAGTCGGTGCGTTGAAGTTTCCCGGCTTGTTGATTTGGCAAAGCTAGACACTCGCCAAAATGGAAGACCACTTATCACTTGGTATTCATGTGGGTGTCAGAATCGAACACGTTGAGAATCTTTATGTACTTTAGAGTGAGACAGAACTTAAAAACTCTGTAAATGCTGTTAGATATACTGGATGATGAACAAAGGTTCCCATCTCCCTTAAATAATGCAGTCCCTGCGAGTAACGACTTTATCGAGACTCTGATCTCTTCTGTAATCTCACATCCCTTGACCGCCTAATCCAAACTCTATAACCAATACGGGTACATCTCAACGATGCTATGAGGCTTGAATATTGCTTTAATCCGAGTGTACTCAGTGTTAGATGGAACCATGCCCGAGGTGGTTCATCTCATGACTTAGGACAACAAACTATCCAATTATGTCTGCATGGCCATTCAATCAATGAGGAACTCTTATGAGCGAGAGATTTTTTGCCGTGGGCCCAATCGATATACCATTTAGAGAAGGCTGTAAACAAGCAGAGTTGAACCAAGCTTAGCCTAGATTGAGGTTGGCTTGAATATTGACAGTCAAGGCGAGCTAGTTCACAAAATCATATTATTACAGGACACGATCTTCTCATAATCAGTATCGCCCCCAAACCATCATATCCCCCACGAATTTGACATGTCGAAAAAAGTTATAGGCCCACAAGTTAATTATTTATTTATTTTAATATTTTGAATAAAATTTTAAATTGAATTTACTTTTTAGTGAATATATTTAATGCTCTACTCGCTTAAAATGTGAACTAGAGAGAAAGATGTTAAGGGCGAGCTGGAGTAAAATAAAGTCGAGCCAGGCACAAACCATAAGGCTTAAAAGCCAACTTGGCTGATGACACCCTTGTTAGATCATGTTCATGGTTTCATACGTCAGGGCACATGCATATGATCAAGTGATTGCGTAGAAAAGTGCAAACATTATATTTATGTGGACCCATTTCTTAGATTCAGTGAAAGATATCCTAGATTTCCTGAGAACTGCCCCTCCAACTATAAAAGCCAACCTAAGTTTGACTACAGACACAATAAATCTTTTTAAAAAGATATTAATCACATACAGGTTTAAGGTTGTGGGGCTAATGGTGTTATCAGATTTAACTATATTTTTAAAATATTTATGAATATAATTAAGATTCATTAGATATTGTCAGCAGTCCGATCTAAGATGTTTATGAAAAAATTTAAAAAATAAAAATCTTTTTAATTATCCATTTCATGGTTTTAAATTGAATAGCTAACCTTCAACATTTAATAGATTAGCATAACCCTTAAATGCTTTTTTGTAAGTGAAATAAGCCCAATAACGGATAACCCTACTAACTCTGCCATTCGTTTAAGAATTGCCTCTTACCCCTGTGGTAAAAGATGACAAACGTGCCGTGTTGGCCTATATTACCTTATACAATATGTGTCCACTTTCCTCACCCGAAAGCTCTACTTACTTCTTTGAGTTCTGCTCTCCTCAGCTGAGGGTAGGGCTTCAGCCCCTGTAAAGCTGGGACAAGAAAAAAAAGTCAACTATGCATCTTATATTAAAAAGCTTTCCTTGTGTATTTTATTTTACAGAAACCAAATAAACCATCCTGAAACCACCATAAGCAATAGTGGCTTTTTATTTTATTTTATTTTTTTTGTCGTTTTCGTAGCTCTCATGCTAGAATCAAAACAAAAATATTACAAATTGTTTAAGCCCCACAAGACAAAAGATGTCAATTCTCTCTCTCTAAAAATATTCCTGGGTTCTTTTTGTTTTAGAAGCAGACATGATTTAAAAAAATCAGGTGGGTTATCTTCAATGTATCATCTCGTTTTATATTCTCTCCTGGGGATACATAAAAGTGAAATATACTGATATTAAATTGTTAGTGCTTCTTGATTATCACTTAAAATGAAAATAAGATATTGATGAGAGAGAGAGAGAGAGAGAGTTGAACATGTATCCTGTTAAAATTCTTTAATATGTTTAATCCTAACCATACTTATCATGGGCCTTCCTTTTGTGGCACTTATTTATTAGAATGGACTATTATTCTTAAGGTTTAAAGAAAAAAAGAGTTTTATGCTTAAGAAGAAATTTGCTTAAATATTAGGTCGTCATAGGTAGTTGTAGTATTGAACATTTGAAAAGCTCTTTTTCACTCTGGCGTGGGCAATATGGTGCAGAAGAAATGTGTTTATCCATGATGGTAATTCCCTAGAGCCGCATTTATCTATTGATGCTGCATTGACAATGCTTCAGGAGTTCACTAAAGCATGCTCTCATAAGAAGAATGCTAGCACTGAGAAGCTTTTTAGATGGGTGCCTCCGCCTATGGGTATGGTTAAGCTAAATGTAAATGGCGCAATCCTTCCTGAGGGGAGGAAGGCAGGTGTAGGTGTAGTCCTTCGAGATAGTTTGGAGAACGTGATCATGGCAATGAGCAAAATGGAGAAAGCGGTTGAGGGTGTGGAGGACATTGAAGCCATAGCAGCCCTGCGAGGTCTATAGATGATAATTCATATTGGGGTGAATGATGTTATCCTTGAAGCGGATTTCATGTGGACAGTGGAGGCTTTGAACTCTTCCGCATTCAATCTCTCTAATCAGAGCCCTGTGTTTGCAGAGATTAAAGCCCTATTACGTTACTTTAACAAATATGAAGTGTGCCATGTGAGACGAGAGAGGAATTCTGTTGCTCACAAACTTGCTAGACATGCCAAGTTTGTAGATGATATGATGGTCTGGTGGTATTCTTTACCAGTTTTGATTAAACCTCTTGTACTTGCTGACTCAGAGTTGGATTCTCTTTAATTTATAGTATTCTTTCATAAAAGAAAATTGTTGGTGTTCAATGTATAAATGAGAGGTTTCTCTCAAGACAATTAAGGTGAGTTTATGGGAATGCAATGGTTATTTAAATTTCTATAGTGATCACATGCTGGCTCCAATAATGGCTCCAATAAAACCTCAAATGTATCTTTAGTTTTATTAATGGCTTCATGTTTCTTATATTATAATATTTAGGAATCAAATACATAACACTCAAACCATAAGTGGTTAGAAACAAAGATCAAAGGTGAACATTTAAAAATGAGCATTAAATAACTTTTTCTTTTATAAAAATGAAATCAAAAGAAGTTGGAAAATGTCACTAATTACATTTAGAGAATTTGCCCCCTCGTAATTTATCCCTGGATTCCTAATATGTTTGAAAAACTCCATATTATTTCTCAACGTGCCCATCCTTTAAAAAAAGGGCTTCATGGCCTAAGCCAGCTGCAAGATACGCAAAATATTCATAAAAGCGCGTATACGTTGATATGCATAACTCCTCAGAATTTTATTTCAGAAAAATGATAAACAAAGTTCTTGAGTCTAATGTCTTAATTATCACCTCATCAGCACTTGCCACCCAAGAGTCATGTTCATGTAATTTTGAAAGTTTTTGTAATAAAGTTTATATAAAGATGTTGACAATGAGAATAATAGAAGCACGTTGTGGTTGAATTGTAGAGTCAATGGTCAATTCTCTGAATAAATCCCCACCCATTCTCCACTCATCTCCTCTTCACCCATTCCCCTTACGGCAGAAACTAATTAGCTAAGCTGGAAATGCAGGAACATGTGTCAACTATACAAAACGAGAGGCAACCAAGAAATTTAAGGGCTTGTTTCATCCAAGAAATTTAAGGGCTTGTTTCATCATTAAATTCTGACTTCTAAGGCTCTGTAGTTTTGAAAGTGGTTAAAAATTACGAATCAAAATTAAATATCCAAAATAGCATCAAAGGAAAGTTTGAAAATAAATACCTACGAGGCAACGACCACTCTCATTATTCTAACTATAAGATAATTAAGATTCCATCTATAGGATCTTATACACCTATCGAGCTGATATTCCTACCAAAACCAATTAGTAATGGTTGAAGTGTTAGCAAGTCACTATGCAATACTCAAAGCCCAATGTATCATAGGATCAAAGGCCTATACTTATATGTGATTAGATTTGGTCAACTAGGATAACTTTGTTTTCTTGTATAGATTATTCTAGTTGATTGTGATTGTGAACTAGGATAGCTTTGTTTCCTTGTATGGATTATTTTAATTGATTGTGATTGTAATTTATCTAAGGCAACTTAGTCTTATAAAGAGAGGATGATCAACCCTTTTGGGAGCATTAAATTTCCATTCAACTATTGTCTGTGTTAAATGTCAAGAGGCACAACTCAATATTTTAAGGAATTTGACCTTACACCTATGGATGTGTTTTTAGGGTGATCTTAGGGAGCAGCATTGTGGCACGCCTCTACCTAACAATCCCCATGTCACAATGGCACTCTCGCGACTCAAACCCTTAACTTGGAGCTCTGATACTATTTGTATGATCTTATGCACTCATTAAGCTGCTATGCTTACCAAAACCAATCGGTGATGGTAGAGGCACAACCCAATGTTTTAAGGTATTCAACATCGCACCCACGAGCTTGTTTTTAGAGTGGTCTTAGGGAGTGGTATTGTGTCACGGCTCTACCTAACACCATCTACATTCTACCGAAGGATGGAAAACTCGTGAATTGGATTTGACTCATCTAACTCTAATATATTGAGTCAAAGGGGAGTCAACTTCAGGAGAGTCAGTTTAAAATATATATACTTAAATTAGATTAAATATATATATATATATAAAGTTTAGATAGATATATACATGTCTTTGCATGTATTAATAATAATAAATTCAGATTAGTAAATTTCTTTCATTTCAATCAATTATTTTTAATTGCAAATCCCAACTCTCAATAATTAATTACTTATGTTTGACTTGGCCAAGTTTACCCGATATTTCAGTTGGTCTCTCATCAAAAAAAGGTGACTCAATGGATTTAGAAGTCAACTCACTGAGTTTTCCAAACAACATCGTACCTTATATCATTCACCCCTCACTTCATTAATAATTACTTTGTGGAGTTTGTGTAGTATCAGACATTGAACATTTCTTTCTTTTCTTATCGTTACTTTTTTTTTCTTATTTTAAAAATGGACGAAGGAACAGAGGAATACACAAATAATTGAATTTGATTTTATGAAATAGGTGCCCATTTACTTAATAGAAATTTATGATATGATCAATGGAACTTTGTAATATCCGATAACATTGAACATTTTTTTTTCTGGTTTTGCTTTCATTTTTTCTTTCTTATGCTTTAAAAAACGGAGGAAGTGGGGGTAGGAAGAAGAGGTAAATTAATGAAATTTGATCTCTAGAAGAGTCATTTTTAAAACTTCCAACAATGCTCATGCTTTGATGGGGTTGTCTTTTTTGTGCCCTAACCAAGGGGGTTGGGACTCAAGAGAGAGCCCAGACATGCAGAACAGTAGCTCACTAAAGTGAAAATGGGACCCGTTTATGTATGAAAAAAGCCTATACATGTGAGAAGGGTGCATGAATAAGTAGCAAGAAAAAAAAAAGGTGGCAGACCCAAGTTCAAATCTGGAAGCTCTTATGGCAAAATTGAGGCTACACACATATGACAATTAAACTCAAAAAAATATAGTTGGAGTCAAATGACATGTTTTATATATAATTAATCTGAGAATAAAATATATTTGAAGTGCATCACGCGGGAAGAGAAGGAAATGATATAACTCATAAGTTAGCTAGACATACTAAGTATATAGATGATATGGTGGTTTTGTGGCATTCTACACCAAACATGATTAAACAATTGTACTTGTTGATTCAAAATTGACATTTTAATACTATTTTGAGAATAAGAAAAATCTCAAATGAAACATTACACTAATTGAGCGAGCGCTTTAAATTTCAGACATAAAGACGGATAGTAATCCATCATGCAAGACAACAAGTAGTTTGAAAAAATAAATCAAAGCCAAACAAACAAGACAATGAGAGCAGAAACCTACTAATTTGGCTTGTTCATCGCTAACACGAAAACTAGCACGTCTAAATGCGCGCGCGTACTGGCATAAGAAATGTGAGTCCCAAGTTGCCCATCAGATGTTGGCCTACTGGGCATTTACTCTTTGCAATGAGTTTATTAGACGTTTCCCATGATGAGAAGTAGGTAGCTCTCAATGGACCTTTTCAGCTGCTTTTTTTATGATTCATCAGGGTTCATCTTTGCATGATTAAAATTATCAGTGGATGAAATTTCATAAGTATTAAACTATTTATCAGAGAAGAGAATGAAAGCAATTTGTCAAATTAAATGTAATGATATACGTTTGATCAATCAAATGGTGAATATCATTTTCACATAACAAAAAATTAGTATAATTCATTTTGATGAGAGACTCTATGATCAAAATGACTTGGATAAAAAAAAAAAAGAAAAAATTTAGGCGAGGGCCATCTATTTCATTGTGGTTGAACTATGATATCAATGTGACACTGTAATAAGTAATAATTAACTGGTACATGCATAAGACATCAATGGTAAAATTTCTCATAATTAATTGGTAGGGCCTGTTTGGCACCTCTCACGCATAATAGAAAGATTTAGTATGAAAAAAGAAAAACTATAATCGAAAATTCTCTTAGTACACAAAGCGTAACCTGAAATTTAGAGGACGAATGTGAATTGTAAATGAGATGAATGAATTAAGAGTGGAACCCAAATCAAACAGTGGGACAGTAATTTTTATCTTGTAAAAATACCTACCAATGCAAGTGGTCCTTGGATCAATGGTCAGTGGTCCCCACCATTCATTCTCTTCCTTGTTTTCGACGGCTTTAGCGGTCCAACACCCACGTGCCAGCCATGTGATCATGGTCAATCGCCCACCGAATGACAAACTCCACGGCCACAGACCACAATCATTTAAAGCAATGCCACGTGTTAATTCACACGTGGCGAATCCTCGTTGTACCTTTGTAACAAACAAAACTTTGGTGGGCTTTTCAAACAACAGAGTGAGCCCAGCCGCTTGTCGTTTTTCACCACATGATACGCTCATGCACATGCAGATTAGGTGCAGACATGTGGGTGGGCCTTGAGGACATGAATTTGAGTCCTTTTGGAGACACGTGTCGCAACAAAAAGCGACTGTAGTTTTCGCACGTGCAGTGTCAATGAACCCTACTTGCTTTCTTGCGTGGAGAGAAGGCCGCGTCTTCCGGCACATGCATGATGCACCTCTAATATATTTTTTTTCTAATTTTGTGTGGGTGAAGCCCGGCTAGCCACTGCCGGTGTGAATGGTGCACCCTAGAGTGACTTCGGGTTAGTCTTCGCCTCTTGGGTGATGGGTCTACACTTTACAGTATTGGAATTTGAGTGGTTCAACATTAACATTTGCGGTGCAAGTAATTATTGGGGGAAGGAACCATATTGGATTGGAGCCATGTTCATAGATTTGGACCCAACAAAGGATGAAAATGAGAATGAGAAAAGGGGATCTAATTCGAAATTCGAATTTGAAATAAGATGTGGAATGCAGTAGTGTAACTCGATAAACGGCTTCAAACTAGTTTTTTTTTTAATATATATACTAGCTTGTGGTGTCGTTTCATGGTAAATGACTAATTAAGTTAGCAGATATTCAAATATGTGTAGATTTTAAAATCATATTGTTTTTACTGTGCTTGGAATCATCCTTGATTTGAATGCTTGGGTAGGAGCATACAAGGTTCCAAATATGGATCTGAATGTTCAAGATTCCAATCGACGATAAGATGTACAGTGCATTAGCAAAATTGGATAAAGAGTCTCAAAATAAATTTTTTTTACATTTACAAAGGGGGCTATCTATTATATTCATGGAGTTTTCAGGTGCACACCTCCAAGTGGGGCTGACCTGATCAACCATCTAAGTGGGCCATATGCCACCACCCTCAGTCAGTCACAAGCCCTTTTTTTTAAAAGCATTGATCTGAATGAACTAGACATTGAATCGTTGAGAGAAGATGAACTAGCTAGGATAATATGATGGGCCTCACATTTATACAAAGATAGGGCCCATCTAGATCTTTCAATCCTCCATATTCCCTGAGGCCTCAAGTGGGACCTACAACAAGTTCCACATGAGTGTGCAAGATAGAAGGTGCACAGGTGAAAAGCCTTGATTATATGTATATTATCAATGCTATCCTAGACTTTAAATATGAATGTTTAACTTAAGCTATGTAGGCTCTTCGAACCTATAATAATTTTAATATATGAGTGTCATCGTCCTGAATCATGATCATTGGGTAAAAATATAAGGGATCAGGTTCTGAATGTGAATATTTCAGATCCTAAATTTGTCTCGGAACGAACTAAGTTCCTTACCCACTTTATTTTGAATAAGAGACTTTGATATTTAGTTAATTGGACACCATCACCTGAATGTAGCTGTTATATTAGAATTGGCATTTGGCACTCAAAATAGCTGGGTTTGTCCTACACCTTCAAAGCCATTAACGTCCTTAAAGGACCCCGAATCACGGATTAGAGTGGTCTCATGGGGCTAATTTCTGCACTGCCCCGCCCTCCCGACCCCCATCGCATATGCATCCAAGTGGGACTACGGCGGGGTTACACCTATCTAAGGTGTGAACAGCGTGCATGCGATGAGCTTACTCTCACTGGTGCTAACCTCCATCAATTTCAGGATGGGTTTGACGCCAGCCAATTCACCTAAGATTCAAGGCTACCCGTAGCAGAAGGGCCAGCTTGGGTTGCGTCAATCAATAACGCGTCATCACAGTGCATATGTAAATCCAAATTGGGTTATGGTTGTTTAGATTTGGCGTGGACTTGGCTTGGCTTGTGATGCATAAGGGTTGGGCTCATGGTTGAAGGTTTTGGGTGGGCCTTTAGAATGGATCAACGCAATCAACTCAACAATATGTGCGCAAACAATCAATCACACAATGGAAATTAAATAAAAAAACAAAAACACACACCACAAGATGACATACAATTTTTTAACGTGGAAAACCCCAACCGGATAAAAAACTACAAATCCAATAAGGATAAACTATCAAGTAAATTTAAATAGTTAGAAGATATAAGTATACCCTTTTCATACTCTAAAGACTGAGTTCTTCTTAGGCAACTCCTTCTGCTACACGATTCTTCTTCGCTGTTTACTGCTATTTACTTAATCAACTTACACCTTGAACACGCAAGATGCCCTCAACACTTCTACAAGAGATGTAAAAGCAACTGCTTTCTAGATCAAAGGTTCAGCCCTTTAACTCTAAATAAAAGCTCTAAAGAAATGATATCCAATGTGTAATCTCCATATAGGTTAATGAGATTTGTATCTAAGGTTGAGATAGGACCCCTTTTATAGCCTCATTTTCGTCCCTCATAATATTATTCCACGTAGGATAGGAGTTGACACAAAACAAGAAACTCCAACTTTATATAAACAGGAAATAAAATCTTGCACGTCGGCACAGTTTTTTTCCGTCATCCGATTGATTCGAGTACTTTATCAATCAATCGGGTACCAATTCGATCGATCGAGTACCTGTTCTGCCTGGGTACTTTTCCGAATTTCAACACATATTTTTACAAATTCTCTGAAGCCATACATTTGTCGTTATAACTCCCATTGACATAATCTTCAACTCTACAGATATCTACTCGATATGAGGTTTCCAACGGTAGGTACCTTGCCTATATCCAATACTCAATTTGTGAGATATGACCTTTTTAATCTAAGTTACTTTTAGAAAAACACTTTAATTTGTCACTTTTTCTTCGATTTTTTCATTTCAGTGCAGCTGATGACTCATGCCATGGTCCATACTAAAAAATTTATAAAATACAACTTAATGAACTCAAAGTTGTTTTCCAACTCATTAATTAGCCAACATACTAAAATCCTTGAATTAGGCTCTAAGTACTGTAACAACCCGCCCCGCACCATCGAGGTATTGTCCGCTTTGGACTTCCCAGGAGGTCACCCATCCTGAAATTGCTCTGACTCGAGCACGCTTAACTTTATAGTTTTTTTATGGAAGTCCTCACGGTTTTGTCCTCAAAAGGCGCCTCGACAGTTTAGGACGGATTATTACTTATATTCTTTCATTCAGATGTACTTTTTGGGACTGGGTCGTTACAGGCCCACCAGCTTCCGCCGGATATGTCCCCATATCCACATATCTAGACTGTCGGACCGAAGATGGCCTCATAAGCGATGTGGGACTTCGTTCCTCCTCCTTTGTTCCCCCCCTATTTGTGGAGGGCAGGATTCGAGAGGGAAGCAGGATTCGAGCGGTCCCCAAGGGGTCCGGCCTAACGGCCTCACCCTCCACCACTCAGAGGAGAGCCATCCCCTGCTCTGATACCATCTGTAACAACCCGCCCCGCACCATCGAGGTATTGTCCGCTTTGGACTTCCCAGGAGGTCACCCATCCTGAAATTGCTCTGACTCGAGCACGCTTAACTTTATAGTTTTTTTATGGAAGTCCTCACGGTTTTGTCCTCAAAAGGCGCCTCGACAGTTTAGGACGGATTATTACTTATATTCTTTTATTCAGATGTACTTTTTGGGACTGGGTCGTTACAAGTACCCCCAAGTCTATTTCCATTATTCTATGGTCATACTCCAAGCTCCTTGAATTGGGCTCTAACTACCCCCAAGTCTATTTCCATTATTTTATATACACAAGAGTGGTGATTACATGTACCCTCCGCACCCCATAAACTAGGTGCATTATTAATTATGATAGTCACTTAGAGTGTAACGAATTTTGTATTGGCTAATTCATGGGTTAGACAAAACTTGAGTCCATTAGTGTTATATTTCATGTATCTTTTAGTATAAACCGTGGTTTGAGTTGCTGAATGTATTGAAGCAAAGAAATTGAAGTATTTTTCTAATAATAGCATCATTTAAAAAGGTCATATTTTACTAACCAAGCATTGAATATAGTCAAGCTACCTACCATTGAAAGCTCGTTTCAAGTAAATATCCATAGAGACCAATATTGCGTCAATCGGAGCCAAAACGATAAACTTAGGGCCTCGAAAAATTTATAGAAATTCATGTTGAATTTCATCCTATCAATCAGGCAGACATCCAATCGATCAACCTGAGACAGTAGCTTAATCCGATCGATTGGACCACTACCCGATCGATTGGACCGATGTAGAAAGTTCCACCGACTTGCGAATTTTTAGTCCAATTTAAAGGGAAACTTACTTGTTGCGTGCGAACTCCTTTCCTAATTGAAATACACTTATAAAGCACGAATTTGGAGCTATATAAAAGGGTTCTCTCTCAACCTTAAGGTATAGAATACAAATCTCATTATTCTAAGTAAAGATTGCTTATTAGAGATCATCTTCTCTAGAGTTTTTTATTGAAGAGTTGAAAGGCTGAAGTTCTGTTCTAAAGATCTTTGTATTCCACATCTCTAAGCGTAGAAGATTATCTAGAGAGTCAAGTACAACATATAGAAGGCGTCTAAATGCTTAAATCTGTAATAAATAATGGCAGGAAATTGTTACAGTAAGGTGCTGTGCAAAAAGAGATATAAGTCCTTAAATTGTACAAAAACCGGATAAAGATTATGAGCATATCTCTTTATAATTGTGGTATGATTCATACTGCTTGATTTTCGGTCGTAGTTTTTTTCCCGGTTTGGTTTCCACATAAAAATTATATCTTCTTATGGTGTGTGTTTTTGTTTGATTTATTTTCTCTGCGTAGTTGATTGTTTGCACATATAGTATTGAGAGTGATTGCGTTAATCCATTTTAGAGGCTCTTCCCCAAAACCTTTCATAGAGCAAGTCTTTGATTGATGTTAGAGTTTCAATGTCTTACTATGACCCATATAAAATGGGAAAGAAGCTCAATCAATTGACTATAACCCCTTGACCTACGGCCACAAAATTGATGGCTCTTAATGTACCATTCTTGTTTTTTAGCCCAATGGTTAAACGTCGGTGGGCAATGGTGGGCTGGGCCTTTGAGTAATGAAAAGTCGCCAAAGGAATATTGTATATATGATATCATTTGCTTTGCCTCTAAGCGTTGAATGTGTACATCTATTGACAATTTACAGACTGATGGTGTCAATTTTCATAATCATCCAAAATCTTCGGTGGATTGCGGATCTAATCATTTGCCATGTAGAGGTCATCTGGGAGATTGTCAACTCACTCATTTTTCTATCATAGAATAGGATTAAAGAGTTGCAAGATCATGACCACCCAAATCCATAATACACATTTGGTTGTTCATGGGCTGAGTTAACCTGAGTCAGGCTCACAGTTCATAACCTCATTTTAAATTGATCAAGTCCACTACGCTCACTGGGTAACCAAGCCTAACAAAGTGCTAGCTAGGTAGACCTGAGCCATTTGGCTCGGTGACATTATGCGTCCAATCAATTTTCAGTGTTTCTAAACAACTGCCAGTCATGTAGGGTCTAATCTCATTGTGACAAAGCTGCCCCCAATACTGTGCTATGCTGACTGGGTCTGGGCCGCACTTACGAACATCCCTTTATCATTCTTATAAGTAGGGTTTTCATGGGCCGGGTTGGAACAGGTTATGACTTGTACAAGCTCCGTGCATTTAGTTACCTTTAGCAAAATATATATACCCTTCATGCAAAATGCATAGTAAAGCTGGACACAGTCATATTAACAAGCTATCAAACCATCAGACTGGAAAATTAAGCCCAGGTTCACTGCAAAAGTCAAAAAACACAGCCCATATTCATCCCAAGGCCGGCCAGGTGGTCAAAATTGGGCGGAACTCATAGTTCCACATAACCGTTCAGCTGCGGGAGTGAAAAAAACAAAATGAATCCTGACAGTAAAGTGTTCACTCCATCCAAAGTAGGCCACCTGCCATGATCTCTGGCTGAACAGGATTGAGTTCATGAAGATTAGGCTCTTACTGAAGTTTTTAATAGACACAATCGATTATCTATCAAAAAAAAAAAAAAAGACACAATCAATTACCAAAAATATATTAATATATATAGACACAGTCAAACTGAGTTGACTTGACTCTCCTTTGCCGTATACTACTCTTACTTAACCAACTTACACATTGAACACGCAAGATGGCCTCAACACTTCTACAAGAGATGTAAAAGCAACTGTTCTCTATAACAAAGTTTCAGCCCTTCAACTTTTAATAAAAGCTCTAAAGAAATGATATCCAATGTGTAATCTCTACATAGGTTGATGAGATCTGTATCTAAGGTTCAGATAGAACCCTTTTTTATAGCCCCAATTAAGTGTTGCACAATAGTATTCCATCTAGGATAGGAATTGGTACAGAACAGTAAACTGCAACTTTAAACAGGAAATAAAATCTCACATGTTGACAGAGTTTTTTTCCGTCATCTGATTGATCGGATACCTTATCGATTAATCAGGTACCAATTCGATCGATCGAGTACCTGTTCTACTTGAATATTTTTTTAATTTCAACACAAATTTTTACAATTTTTCTGAGGCTGTAAATTTGTCGTTTTAACTCCGATTGCCACAATCTTCAGCTCTACGAATATCTATTCGAAATGATGTTTCCAACAGTATGTACCTTACATATATCTGATACTCAGTTTGTGAGATATGACCTTTTTAATATTTGTTATTCTTAGAAACGCACTTCAATTTGTCGCTTGTTCTTCGATTTCTTCATTTCAGTGCATCCAGTGACTCTTGCCACAGCTCATACTAAAAGATTTATAAAATACAACTTAATGGACCCAGAGTTTTTTCCAACTCATTAATTAGCCAACATACTAAAATTCTTTCAATGGTCATACTCCAAGCTCCTTGAATTGGGCTCTAAGTACCCCAAAGTCTATTCCCATTATTTGATGTACACAAGAGTGGTGATTACATGTACTCTCCACCCCCATAAACTAGGTGCATTAGTGATTGTGATGGTTACTTAGAGTGTAAGGGTTTTTGTATTGGCTAATTCATGGGTTAGATAAAACTTAAGTCCATTAGTTTTATATTTTATATATCTTTTAGTATTGACCGTAGTATGAGTTACCGAATGCATTGAAGTGAAGAAATTGAAGAAAAGTGACAAATTAAAGTGTTTTTTTCTAAAAAAAGCATCGGTTAAAAAGGTCATATCTCGCTAACCAAGCATTGAATATGGTCAAGCTAGCTACCGTTGGAAATCTCATTTCGAGTAGATATTCGTATAAACCAAGATTGTGTTAATCGGAGTTAAAACAACAAAGTTATGACCTACAGAGGTTTGCAGATATTTGTACTGCATTTCATCCGATCAATCGGGTAGACATCCGATCGATCGACTTGAGATAGTAGCTTAATCCAATCAATCGGACTTATGTAGAAAGTTCTGCCGACTTGCAAGTTTTTAGTCTGATTTAAAAGAAAACTTACCTATTACATGCCAACTCCTTTCCTAATTGAAACACACTTATGAGGTACGAATTTGAAGCTATATAAAGGGGTTCTCTCTTAACCATAAGGTATAGAATATAGATCTCATTATTCTAAGTAGAGATTACTTATTAAAGATCATCCTCTTTAGAGTTTGTCATTAGAAAGTTTAAGGGCTTAAGTTTCGCTCTAGAGATCTTTGTCTTCCATATCTCTAAGCGTAGAAAATTATTTTGAAGAGTCAAGTACAACATCTAGAAAACATCTAGATACTTAAATCTGTAACAAATGACGGAAAGGAGTCGTTGCAGCAGGTTGCTATGCAAAGAGAGACAGAAGTCCTTAGGTTGTGCGAGAACTGGATAAGGGTTGTGAGTATATCTCTTTATAACTGTGGCATGATTTATAATGATTAATTTTCGATCGTAGTTTTTTTCCCTATTTGGATTTCTATGTAAAATTTATGTCTTCTTATAGTTTGTATTTCTGTTTGATTTATTTTCACAGAATAATTAATTGTTTGTACATATAATATTGAAAGTTATTGCGTTAATCCATTCTAAAGGCTCTTCCCGAAAACCTTTCATTGAGCATGTCTTTGATTGATGTTAGAGTTTCAATGACTTACTATGACCCATATAAAAAGGGGAAAGAAGCTCTATCAATTAACTATAACCCCTTGACTTACGGCCACGAAATTGATGGCTCTCAATGTACCATTCTTGTTTTTTAGTCCAATGGTTAAACGTCGGTGGGCAATGGTGGGCTGGAGCTTTGAGTAGTGAAAAGTCACAAGAGAAATATTGTACATATGATATCATTTGCTTTGTCTCTAAGCGTTGAATGTGTACATCTATTGACAGTTTACAGACTGATGGTGTCAATTTTCATGATCATCCAAAATCTTCGGTGGATTGCGGATCTAATCATTTGCCACGTAAGGGTCATCTGGGAGATTATCAACTCTCTCATTTTTCTATCATAGAATAGGATTAAAGAGTTGCAAGATCATGACCATCCAAATCTATAATACACATTTGGTTGTTCATGGGCTGAGTTAACCTGAGTCAAGCTCACAGTTCATAACCTCATTTTAAATTGATCAAGTCCACTACGCTCACTGGGTAACCAAGCCTAACAAAGTGCTAGCTAGGTAGACCTGAGCCATTTGGGTCGGTGACATTATCCGTCCAGTCAATTTTTAGAGTTTCTAAACAACTGCCAGTCACGTAGGGTCTAATCTCACTGTGAGAAAGCCGCCCCCAATACTGTGCTATGCTGACTGGGCCTGGGCCGCACTTACGAACATCCCTTTTATCATTCTTATAAGTAGGGTTTTCATGGGCCGGGTTGGAACAGGCTATGACTTGTACAAGCTCCATGCATTTAGTTACCTTTTGCAAAATATATATACCCTTCATGCAAAATGCGTAGTAAAGCTGGACACAGTCATATTACTAAGCTATCAAACCATCGGACTGGAAAATTAAGCCCAGGTTCACCGCAAAAGCCAATAAACACAGCCCATATTCATCCCAAGGCCGGCCAGGTGGTCAAAATTGTGCGGAACTCATAGTTCCACATAACAGTTCAGCTGCGGGAGTGAAAAAAACAAAATGAATCCTGACAGTAAAGTGTTCACTTCATCCAAAGTAGGCCACCTGACATAATCTTTGGCTGAACAGGATTGAGTTCGTGAAGTTTGGCTCTTACTGAAGTTTTTAATAGACACAATCGATTATCTATAAAAAAAAAAAAAGCTAGACACAATCGATTACCAAAAAAAAAAAAAAAAAACAGACACAGTCAGACTCAGTTGACTTGATGTGGTTCAAGCCGAGTTGTCACAGCAGAGTGTTCAAACTTTGATTGGGGAAATATCTATACAAATTTTTAGGCCCCATTCTTTTACATGGAATTAAATACATAGAAATTCATGGTCAAATAGAAGACTTTTAAAAGAGGTGAAAGATAAAACTTAGCAATATAAATAAAACCCTAACTTTTTTGGATTTGAATAGTAAATTCATTTTACATTAAAGAAGAGACCTTTTCTTTAAAAAAAAGAAAAAAGAAAAGATTATATGATAGTCCTCCTTTGATATGCACCTTATTCATTTAATTTTAACCGCTTTTTAAGAATTATAGATCCTCAAATTCCTAAATATTCATCTGCATGAAACAATTGAGCTCTAGGCCTTTCTAGCCATCCTATGTAAGTCCATGAAATAATCATCTAAAACCTTTGGAGCCTCATAAAAAGTGTCAAGAGGCCTCTTACCTCACAAAAGCACCAGAGTGATCAATCCTTGGGCATGTAGGATAGTTTCACGTCCCCATAGCCACCAAGCCAACAAACAACAGAAATAAAAAGAAAAATAAAAGAGATATCATCTAAACCATCTCGGTTTGGTGAGATAAGTGGAGAGTGGGGGGCCCTTGAGCTGAAATCAACCGTGGTGATCGAGCTAGAAATGTATTCGATCCCGCACATGACTTCTTTCCTTTTCTTCTTTTCTTTTATTTTGTGGGACACATGATTGAATATTTAACTGTCATTAATATTGACAATTATTTAAAGATGTCCTACTTTTCAAATTATTAGCCATAATTAAGAATATTGCAAGAAAACCATGATAATATCATTATGAGACCAACAATGGGAAATCGAAAAAGACCTTTGAAAGTTATTTTTAATTAACTGTATTTTATTTTTTTTTCACATTTATTTTGCAGGTATTCGTTATTTTATCATTTAAAATCAACTTATATATTTGTGACATTTCCCCAAAAATATTCCAAGAAAACCCAACCATTTGATAACCTCTCAACATTTTTCTTCAAGATGATAATTTCCTTTGAACACATTTGTAACTATTAATAATGTGCAGCACTGTTTATGGCCCGTGCTGGGCTGGCCCAGAATATATTTAATCTAGGAAGATTATTTATCTGCCTTAATCAGTTAGTCATCAGCCTGAAAGGGCCGATAGCAGCAGCAAGATTTGCCCCAAGGTGGGCCTCTATGAACCTCCAATAGGGGTGCCAATTCCAGATGTTGATTAGCATCTTTAATCTCCTTTTAGATGTGTAAAGCAGAGCCTCTCTGCTTAAAATTGCATTGATTAATTGTCCTAATTCCTAACCATCCAATTCACTGAACTGGAGAGGTTTACAATGCATAGTATTTTTCTTGACCAAAAATGAACTAGCCGAGATGGTGATCAAAATGCGCATTGAAAGGCCCAAAACTAAAAACTTAGAGACACGGATCCATTAGTTGGATCTCATGCCATGGTTACATATTCCATATCGGACTAGCTGTATCAGTAAAAACCAATATGGACTAATCCATCAAGGATATGAACTGATGTTTCAACCATGGTGACATAATTTTATTTTAAGATGAAAAACATATAACAGTCTATATCAGTTCCTTAGAAACTGAAACATATCAGGCCACACAGCACTTACATGCAAAATACAAAAAACAAACCCTATTTCTGATGTAAGTTGCCACAGCAGGCCCATGGGCCTAAATTTTGTGGCCCTTATTCTCAAATTGATAAGAGCATTTACAATCTGTTTGGAAGCTCCGAAGTTGGAACTTTGCTTGCCCTGGCTCAAGTAGTTAGATTGCCAGTATCTCTGGCTACCCATAAATTGATTACTAGGGAAAAAAACAGGTCCTCCCATACCTCAAAATTGGAGGAATCCAAAAAACTATCTTTTGATCCACCAACTGGATCCTCTTTAATTCCGATGGATCTCGGTTTAAAGTGAATGGATTTCTTACGCAAGGTGCCAAATTATTATATATGAAAGGGACTGTTTCGAATTGAGAAATTAGTCACTTGATTTCAATTTGATTTTGACCAAGGAAAATTGTCTTGACTTTTTCAATCTGTAAGTTTTCTGTGCTTTTTTGTTGTATTCTCTTTTTTTCTTTTGATGCATTTCGATGGGCCCTAAATCACATTTGTTCTGATTGCCACAAGCCAATTTATACTATTGTTAAAACTGATTTTTTTTTTTCTATCGATGCAGGTCTAACATTAGATTTGACAATGACCAAGTATCCTTTGGCTTTCAAGTGATTTTGTGTGAATCTCCTGTGGATGTGTTCAAGAAAACTTTTAACCCCTTTGACAACAATGATGGAGACGGTGCATCTCTCTCTGCCTTCATCTAATCTTCAAATCATATTTTTTTATCATTTTCTGTTTCAAACCCTCTTTAATTCTCTAAGTTCCAAGTGCAACCCCTTCAAATCTCGGCATGTCCTCTGTTAATCCCTATCATGTTGATCCTTCCTTTTTTAATTTATTTAATATTTAAAGTCTTTTTTGTTGATTTCTTTTCAGTCTATTTGGACTTAAGAGGTCTTTTTTTTTTTTTATTCCAAGCCGATCTCTGTTTAGCAGTTGTATTCAATATTGGATTTGCAAATTTCATCTGCACTATTATTTCATTGTTTGCTCATGTTCAAGCATGAAGGGGCCTTCACTAATTCTAGCTGTTGAAGACAGTAACTAATTGCAAATGCCTATGATCCTTATTATTTCATAATTTGTTACTTTGTTTACTTGAGTTTTTATTTTGGGTCTAGAAGTGCCTTTAGTTTTGGACATTTATTTGAATTTTATTTTTGAATGATCAAAGTTAAAAAATAACATTTTACTATTGTAGTTGTTCTTATCTGTTTGAGCTTCTTTGTGTTCTTAAAAAGGATTATTCTCATCTTGGCGAGTGGTGGGTTTTTGAGTTTCTGACCTCCACTATTTTGGTTCAAATTCTTTGTATTGTCTTATATACTTGGGTAGTGGATGGGAAGCAATGGCTCTACAATCACCTGGCTCTCATGAAATCAACTCTTTTCCATGTTATCTATTTGTATTGAAAATTTTCCATCTCAATGTAATTCATATAGAAAATATGTATTTTAAATTTCTTATAAATTTAAAAATTATAAATTCTCCATCATGTAATCTTCTTCACATTCTTTTGCCTTGGAATCAACAATTCAACAAGCAATTTGGGACATTTAGATTTTTATCTTTAATAGTGGATTTCATGATGCAAATCCTTCTTTTCTATTTATTTTGAATTTTAAATTGTTTCTGATATTTTTAATTCTTTCTACTATTGTTTCAGTTATCCAGCTGTATAATTTTTGTTAATTTTTTTTATTTTTTTAATTTTTAACTTTGATTTCTATCTTTTTTTTCTTTTGATTTTAAAACTTTTCTTTTTTAGAAATTTTTATATGACTTTAAATGATTTTGAATTTCATTTTTTATTTATGTTTCTCTCTTTATTTCTATTTTCTTTTAGTTTGATATGATATACTTGAAAGTTACATTTTCTACTTTTTCTGCATTTGCTGTTTTATTTCTATGAATTGCTGTAAGTATCATAGTTTAGTCAACTCTTTTAGAATCCTTTTGGGTTTACAATGATTTATTTTTCTAATTACTAGCTTTTTTACTTCTTTGCTTATTATTATTTTATAATATAGCCTGCCCCTCTATAATCATCTTGGATTTTGACCATTGTATTATATTATAGTAAATTCATCTGAAATTCAATTTTGATAACCAAATACAACTTTGGCCTCTTTTATTTTTTTCATCAATTTCTTTTTGTTAATCTTTTTTAATTGATTTTATTATTTCTTTTTAAAATTCATTTTTAATTCTCTTTTATTTCCTTTCTTAGTATCATTTCTTAAATGCCATCTAATAGAGAATGGTAAATTCAATGTCATTTAATTCATAATAATTTTCATTATTAATTCTCCTTTAATTCTTATCTTAAAATTTCTTGTAACAAAGAATTATAACGTCAAATATCTTTTACTTCATTTCAGTTAATTCGTAATTACTTTTATAATGTCCTTTTTTTAACTCCTTTCTGAATTTCTTTTGTTAAAGATAATCTTATTTAATGGGAGAATGATATTTGTATTGTCAAATAACCTTTTTCTTAATTCTCCTACAAATATCAGTTTTCCATATCTAGCCAATGAAAGAAGTATTGTGTCCAACCTTAGCATTGGCCTCTACATCAACACAACATTTATGCCAAAGACAACTTCATCATCTTTTCCATCTTCCCATTCAATCCTGCATCACCGCCACATCTATGCAAGACTCCACAAGCTTGATCCTAATGCCATTATTTTCCTTAATCAGGTTGATGTTAGGCAGGAAGGTGATATCTGATAGAAAAGAAGTTTTTCTTTTTCCCTTATTTTGGTATCAATTTGTTATTTTTGGATTTCTTGATGTTTTGTTACATTTGAATTGATACTGTATTAGTGGGTTTTTAGATGTATCTGCTTTAATGTTGGATGGTGAGAAAGGACCACACCACAAATGGGTGTTTGCTACAATCAAATGTATGTGATTTTTTTTCCTTCCAAATGATTATAAGCATGTCTATTGTATCCATTTACATCTTTGTGTCAATTATATTTTCATGAAAATCGTGGACATATGAAGAAACCAGAATCTCGATTATGACCCTCAACCAAGGTCTCCATACATCCCTCTTCCCGGAGACTTCAATTTCAAGTAGATCTTTTACAGAGCTAGACAACGAGACGACTAAGTTGTTATCATCTCTTATCTTCTATTCTGGATTTGGTGAGATGGATTGTACTCATGAATTGATTAGTTTCTAGCATTTTTTTTTTCTTGATAAATTAGTTTCTCGCATTGGATATGAAGTTATATGATATGTAGAGAGTATAAGAGCCTTTTTTTTCAAATCCATTTCATTCAAGGTGGATTGTGAATTTATCAATTTATTGTAGAAGCTCATGTCCTTATATTATGATTTTTAATTAATTTATATTTGAATCTTTCCACTGACATATGATTCAACTAGCTTTCTACTAAAGTAGATATGAGACTAGTTTGAATTTAAAGATTTTTAATGAATTTCTTGAACTTAATTAAGTTACCTTTGACAAGCTTCCCTACCTAAATGTATGGCAGAATTATTTCATTGAACCAGTTTAATCATATTATAGAACGATGCACTTGGTTTCTTGTGTAAGTTGTGGATCGTTATATATTTGGTGATTTTTATATTTATTTATTTTTTATTTTCTTTTGCTGAAAGATAAATTTTATAAAAAAAAAAAAAGAGGAAGAAAGAATAGATAAGGGTTGATAAAAGCCCCGAGAATACAAATGAGAGAACTATGAGTAGTCAATCACAAAAGACAACAAAGGCTCTCTAAAAAAGAGAACTACAAAAGGAAAGAGAAATCAACTGAAACCTATATAAAAAATGGAGCTCTCAAAAAGAGAAAACAGAGCTGATTGCCATAAAAGAAATCAATGGTTGATTACGCCCAAAGAAGATAGGACTAGGTGGAGAGGGCAATAGGGAATGGGTTGAATTTCTATAGGTAGGCTGCACTATAGAATTTAAATCAATATCTCTAGCTTTAAAGCCACAAGGATCTAGACTCCATGGGTAATGTGACATTGCTCTTTTATAGATTTAGCGGTAAGGTACCTTTTTTTATTTTTTATTTATGCTAGAGGTCATGACCTAACAACATACTATACGTGGACAACATTCCCACCATGAGCTCACCTCTTCCAATGAGACTATTCATTAATTGCTCATACAATTAAAGATAGAATGACATATTTATAAATTTCAAAAACTTATTTAAGTTGACAAATATAATAGAGAGAGTCAGAGTTAGGATTTTTCCCATCACAATATTAGTGTCTATTTAGGCATCATAGATCTAATAGCACATTATCATTCATTGTAGTAATAAATGTCATTCAATAAATGACATTTTTATTGAATTAAATATGATTAAATAAGATTAAAGGAGAATCGTGTGTTGGAGGTCCTTTGGTCAAAATTATGTAGGATGATCAAAATCAATTAGAGTTAATTTCATATTGAAATCAGTCTCTTTCATTATATAATAATTGATCGCAAGTAGCTTTGTTTTACAGTGTTATTTTAACCTACACTTTCTCAATTTTGCATTATATTGCCCATGCTAAGAATGGGTGTCTTTTGCTAGTCTCTAATAAGCAGGCTTCTCATCTTTAATGGGGTCAATGCCGGCTCTGATCCAAATGCTTTTGTGTATTTTCGATGGTCATGATCACAGGAATTGGCTGTGAATGCAATGAATTCATTGATTACTCTAGGGTTAGGATTTCTTAACCACCAAAGGGAGTTGAATTTCATTCCAAACTCTGGTAAGGACATGGACAACGACTTCCAAATCTGATTGCAAGACAAACAAAAACCTTTTTTTCTTTTTTTTCTTTTTTTTTTGGTATTCCAGGTATAAGGAACTGGGGCTCCACCCTTGGTAGAGAGAAGTAAACCTCAGAGAGGTAGATAAAGCCCTCGGGCGAGGTAAACATGGGCCCTCCTGCGAGAAAACAGTACCTACCCATATGTTACATAGGCATTATGTTTATTAATTAAGAATATTATTAACTAACATTAGTATTGTTCGACCCTCTAACTTGATCCAGAGGCAGAGGCAGTACAATGTTGGGTGTCAATCTGAACAAATATGAATAAACTGCAAAAAGGAAAATTTTCAAAATAGTATAGAAATTTGAAAGCATTTTTGAAAAGTAGATGAATATTTCACTATTTCAAAAGACCACAAAAGTTATCTATATTTCTTTCAAATCAAGTTCTCACCATAAAATTTTTTTCAAAAGTAACAAAAATACCCTCGCACCATTTGTGAAAATCCCCTTCAATAAATCGTTTAAGAGAAAATATAAGTCCAACCCAAACAACTTAGTGGACCCAGTTCAGCTACCTTTTCTTTTAAGTATGCCAGTTTTGTGCTATATCACAAAAGCCTCAACTGTTGTTTGCTGTTCATTTGTTGTAGGCCGTCGTTGATGCCCATTCTAGTCCATGATCATTCCCTTTCCAAAAAGACCATGCTCTTAGAAGAGAAGCCAAAATGGATGATCTACGCCAACTATGATATAAAAGGAACGATCATGGACCAAGATGGGCATCATGGAAGACCCACAGAAATGATCAGCAGGCATGGACTATAATAGAAGGATGCTTGTAATTTTTCCTCTCTCGTTTGTGTTTTTTGGTAAATAGTAATTTTTCCAAATTGGGTATTGGTCCCTGCCAATTATTGCAGTTCTGGTCCATGCAAACCAAACTCAAACCCACATTCAACCGGATCATCATCCCATCCAAATTTTGTTCTGATTGTATAAATAAATATGACTGGTGAATGAATGTGGATACGCATTTCTCAAGAAATTCGTGGACAGAAGGAAGCAACGAAAATGAGATTAATAAAAAGAAGGAAACAGGTTTAATCTACAAATTACTTCTTTTTTGTTGTTTAGTAAACATATTAACAGCTTTCTATTATGAATGATGGAAGAGATGATGGGTCAGGTCCACTGCTCTGCATCTCCGCATTTGATGAAAAAAAATACATAGACAAGAGCTAGCCCATTGTTTCCCATGTTTTCTAATCTAATAAAAGAACATCCAACAGAGATTAGGTACTAGTGACGTATAAACAAGCCGATTAGAATAGGCAATCTTGGATCAGGTGCCAGGCAACTTACTAGTGTTGCCCGCAGACCTAGAAAATTTGGGTGAGAAAGATTTATAGTTATATTTATCCAAATGTCATCCCCACCAAATTTATCAAATCTTGTACATCTAAACTTAATCCTAAAATCTGGAGAGTCTAAAGGGTCAAAAAAGAAAATAAGGGGCATTGTTTTGATAATATTTGATTTTCAAGAGGTCAAGTAATATATGTGGAAAATTAATCCTAAAATTTATAAATTTTACTTTACCCATCTTTCATTAGTCACAACAAGTGAGAAAAATAAAGTATTAGCCATAAAAGAATTTCCCATTTATTTTACTGAATGGAACATAATTGTTTACCATATCATTTGTTAACTTCTCATCTTAGGTTGCATTATAAATTTTCACTTTTTTTAAAAGTATACTTCTTTTCTAATATAACTATCACCTTTTCTACTAATTCACCATCAATTTTACAGTACTTTTCTAACAAATTATTCAAATATCTCCTTATAAGTTCAAATCGAAATTGAACGGAAATACATCGTAAGCAGCACGTACCCTATGAAAAAATAAACTAAATTCAATTGCTTTGAATGGTATATAAGAATTTACCAGCATGCTTGTTCGCATCTTTCATCCAAAATTATAAATTAAAAGTTTTTCCAAGACATTTTTAAATATTTTTGGAATTCTAATTCAAAAGATAGCCATTTTTGTAATTTTATATTAAAAAATATATAAATATGTAAAAAATATTATTATGCACCTATCTCCAATTAGAAGGTAAGAAATACTTTTTTAAAAAAATATTAATATACAAAAAAATAAAACCATTATACCAGAAAAATATGATACAAAAGAAACCTCTTTATTGTGATAGCCTCTTCCTGAAATTTAGAACTTCATGGAAATCTTGGACAAAAAGGACCCTTCTGAATCATGAACATTCGGTGATAAAAATAATACACTCTTTTGTCCCTGCCGGGGAGGGCACTGTCAGATTGAACACCTCTCATGTACGAAGTTGGAGGCACTTCCACAACTTTATCCATTCATCCGGACAGGCATATCTGTGTAAGACAAGGATGGCACAAGGATGGCACCAGTGACCGGAGACAACCAACTAATAAAGCTTTTCCAGCTGTCTCCCTGCAATTTATATTGTAAAGGCCCTGATTATTGCATCCTTTTGGAATAAAGACTACTAAGTATTCAGTGGGCCATGGAGATATTTAAGTCTGCAGAATGCATGTTGCCCCAGTGGCGTTGGTTGGACTACGACGGTTTGGTCATTGGTGCTGGCTGATTTCTGTTTTCATGTTATAAGGAATTAAAAATTCTCGATATTGAGAAAAGTTATTTATTCTTTTTTCATTAAAATATGTATCATATCAAACAGCAAAACAATAGATAGCAAATAAATAAATAAATAAATAAAATAATTTTGATCTGTATCAAGGAATCCTCTCATCACACAAACTCACTCAATGCAATCACAATCATCGATGCTAGTATCTGTGTTCCATTGCAGATAGTGAAAGATGGTGCTTTTGAATTATCCTCATTGGGTAATGGTGGACCTTTGAATTTTTGTGAGAAGTTATTATCAGTAGTTTTTTTTCTTTTTTTTTATACCTTAGCTTAGCGTTGGGACTTAAAAGAACCCACACAACACACAAGTGGAAAGTGGAAGCCACGTCGTTCAGAAGAGAGCTCACACAAGTAAGAAAAGAAGTCCACACCCGATCAAATTTAAAAAAAAAAGCACAGTGGTTAACATCAGCCTAATCACATCTAGAACACATGATGATCAACTTAATTATCATATTGCAGAATCTCGAATTGGATTCATTCTTTAAGATTATTACTTGGTAAATTTTCAATAAAAGTTTTCGCCCTTCCCTTTTTTCTGCATGGTCATCATCAAAAGAAATATAGCTATCAAGCTGATGGCTCAGCTGGTTTAAGCCTTAAGTTAGCACTTCTAGATTTCAAGTTCAACTTCCGCCCCTTATGTTATTCAAATGTTATGTATACAATTATAAATATACATTCTTAAGAATAGTTCTTACTGGTCAGAATCAGGTAACTCTCAGGCTAGAAGTTAATGAGGGATACCATAAGTCAAAAAAGAAAAATCAAAAGAAATATATGTATGGGCTTACATTGCAATTTAAACTTCTCTCAATCTTATATGGAGACATTCTCACTGGTATTATCATCCATCATGTTTTCACTACTGCTTTATTGAAGGATACCATTTTTGAGGCTCTCATTCCATCTTTTA
This sequence comes from Sextonia rubra, assembly GCA_037013555.1. Classification (NCBI taxonomy): domain Eukaryota; kingdom Viridiplantae; phylum Streptophyta; class Magnoliopsida; order Laurales; family Lauraceae; genus Sextonia; species Sextonia rubra. Next base: position 135,279,741 of record JASUAD010000001.1, read on the forward strand.
TTTAAGATTGTATAGTTCATCTGGTAATTAAAGTCAACCTAATCGCATTTATTATTTCTTGAAAGTTAGCAAGCACTACGCAACTCACTTTTGCACTATCTTACAATCCAAGGATTGTTTGGTAACTCCTTAGCTATAAAAAATGTCTAGATTGCAGGGCCCACACCGGACCCTATATGAACAATTTAAGTACTGACACACACAACGGTCACATTGTCACTACCACGTTTGTATCACTTGAATGTTCTTCATCCAAAATTTGATACTCACCTAATTTATTTAGGAATTTTTGTGGATTAATCCTTCCTAGACTCGGGTTCCATGAGATAATGACAAAAGTTTCAAAATATCAGTAGAGTTTTTTTGACTCTAGAAAGAAAATTGACAATTTTGACTTAGTCCAATGATATAGTGAGTGACAATATCATTGGTTTCCCCATTATAATCAATCAGGAAAATCCATTTTTCTCTTTCACTTGTATTGAGTTATGAGAAAAGCAACATATAATTAGTAATCATTAGGCAAGAGTTAGAAATCTGTAATATTTTTTCTAAATCGTGAAAAAAACAACCACCATAATCCCATGATATTGTGGGATTAAGTGTAATTTGAAAGGAAAACACCTCCCCCCAAACCTCCCCTCTACCCGGTTTTGGGAAGTAGTTGGGAAGTAGTAGGTCTCATGACTCCTGTCTAACTAAACCTCCTTCACTATGTATTAAGTCATGAGAAAAGAAGTACATACTTGGTTATCACTTGGTAAGAGCTAGAAATGTGCGAGTCTTTTCCCTTAAATCCGTTCAAAAACCCATGATATCATAGGACCATCCATGATATTGCAGGATTTATCAATATTTTTAAATAGTGACTATTTAACTGGAAATCATATGAAATCGTGACTCATGATATCATGAAATTTGGTCAAATTCATCAAGTTTTTTTTACTAGAGTCAAATAGCTCTATTGACATTTTGGGAACTTTTTTCTTTATCTAGTAGGGCCAGAGTTTAAAAGAGATTAGTCGTTAAAAAATCCATCTATTTAGCCCACGTGAACTTATGATTATCAATTTTTAGATGAACATGGGTTGTAGGGAGACCTTTTAAAATTCTAGTTTCATCCTAATTTTGGGTTAGAGGGAGACCTTTTAAAATTTTAGTTTCATTCTAATTTTGTTGTATCTAGGTTCAACTCACTTTAACTATTCCTACACAATAAGCAGTCAAATCATCACATCATTCGGTCCTACAATTTTTTTATTAAAAATTTTTTTCCATCTACATAAAACTATTAGGTTTTAGAGTCTTAAAATGTAAAAAATCATGGTCAAGATCAATTTAAAATTTGATCAACATGCTCTTGGTTGAGCGTTGTGCCGTGGGATCGATCCTTCAATTATCAACTTCAACTCTTCAAGTAACGTTTATAGAAGAGAGCCGCAGGCTTTTGGAGTAAAAAAAGAAATACCTTACCCTACTTAGCCTACCTTGGATCATGTCCATGTACTTATCCATCCCCACCATTCAAGTGGGACTCACGGGAAGGGACCGGCCATGTGAGCTGTCGTCACGTTTTTGTGTGGCCTTATCTATGAAAAAAAAAGACAACAACATGGCCGTATTTAATATGACATAAATGGCTATGGCCAGTAGCTAGGTTTGCAAGAAAATAGCTTCCGGCATTGCGACAGAGATTCCACATGGTTTCCCCATATCACACGGCTTCAATGGCGATGGAGGTGACCGAGGGTTGAGGCCCCCTTTAAAAAAATATAATTTAAACTATATGGTGTTGACCATAGTTAAATTTAATAGAGATTGATGGCAATTTCTAATTGATGCACATGGTTTAATTCCAATTTGACTAGATTGAAAAGAATTTCATCATCATTTTTACAGTAAAGCACATGAATCATTTTTACAATAAACTCTATCATAATTGGAAATACAGGGATGTCCCGGTGGATGGGGCTCCCGCACTCCCATAGAGAAGACCAAAGTTCGAACCCTGGTTGGCGCCCTCTACTTTCTAACTCTTGACCACTGTGCCAACCACAAAAAATAAATAAATGAATAAATAAATAAACTCTCTTATATTTTAGATAATGGTGGCCAATGATGATTTTTCAAATGAGTAAAGGTAATTATCTACAAAAAAAGGGAGTTAATTATTTATATAATTCCATTCGTTCCACATAGCATGTTACTGAACATTGTTTCCATCGTGGTTTAAAATATTGGCCAATATCGATACATATTGGTATCGGCTTATACTGTTCCGATAATTTAATAAGAACCTTCAATAATTTAATGAGAATCAGTATCAGACTATGTTATGTAAAAAATCACCAAAATATCGAAAAATATTGGCCAATACATTGAAAATATTAGTCGAACGCAATATATCGGCCAATACAATCAACTAATAGAGCTTTCTTCCCCAATTTTTCCTCATCTGAGCAAATTGAAAATAATGAAAAGAAAACTTTTTTCCTCAATTTTTTGCAGTAAAAAAAATTCACACCGCAACCACCGTGATCAGCTGCTAACCATGATCGAAATCGATTTTATATTGATTTTTTGGATACTGATACTGCAATCGATACCGCAATTTTAAACCATGGTTTTCATATTGCATCAGGCAAATCCGAAATTAGTATGCCGTCTTGGAATGGCTATGAGTGGAGTTACCAGCAATTAGATGAAGTTTGGTAGAAGCCCATTTTTTTTTTTTTTTTTGAATTCTAGATTGAGAAAATTTTACAGTTTTTTTATCCAATTCAAGTTCCAAACGAGTTCAAATTTTTGCCGTCATACCCTACCCCGTCCATTTATAAATACTCTACATATTTTTTAACGTGACCATGGTATTCATGTCTCTATGCACACAAATTCAGACTCGCACATGATATTACAGTTTTTAGGGAAAAACAAAACAGAAGGAAGATGGAGGAAAGAAAAGATCCTTGAGATAAAAATGCAGAAATGTGATCGAGACCATTCATTTTATTATAATTTTTATGGACGGGCCATCGTTCAAGGATATTGTCCAACTGATTGTGATGATTATGAATTGTCATGTTCATCCCTGTGGTTAACTTCATGATTAGAGAATCTCACTGTATACATTATATAAAAAATGAAAAAGAAGGAAAGAGACAATTCCATGGATCTGCTGGGAAAGCTGACATGCAATGGGAGGCATTTCTATTCTCATGCCACCCACCAGGGATCAAATCAGTTCGAACCAAACCCTGGTGGGTGCTTTAATACCCCTCCTCATTGCCAGCCGGTGTGCCAGCCAAGAAAAAAAAACAATTCAAGAAAGTTCAGGACAAAGTTCAGCAAAAGGATGATAGGGACTTAAAAGTTCACTCCTGGTGTGTGAATCAAGAGATTTGAAATGCATCTCTATTTAAAAACTTTGGAGAGACTTCTAATTTCCTATTTCTTGAACTGGCTAGACTTCTAATTTATTTATTTTTTTGTAGTGAGGTAAGGGGTTGGACCCATGAGAAGTCCTATCCAGCCAGGGGGTTAGAGTACCCATCAGAAATCCTATCCATAGGAGAAAAGTCTGCTTCCATAGGAAATATGCTTGCTCATGCAAGAAGTGAATCTAGGGATTTTTTTTTTTAAATCTAGGGATCATTTGTATATAACATATGTCCAAATTTTGCTCCAAGTGGTACTTATCAAATACTTTACATATATAAAATAGGCAAAATCTTCACCCCCAGTAGTTAGCACAAGGACTGTATATGATTTTCAATCCCAGCTGTCAACAAGTGTAGGACCTCTCTCATTAAATGCACCAACGAAAAATCTTACACAGTAACCACATAGGAGAAATTAATGAGGCTATTTCAACATGATCAAGTTGACATGTGGTCCAACCCTTATTTAAGTGATTTTTTACTAGTTTCATAAGAAGGGATGCATCTTCGTTTTCACAGGATGAACGAGGATTAATCATTGCCATGTCGGTGAGAGATTTTTGTAGTGTGAAGCGGCAAGGCTTTAGCTCACATGGTTGATTTTGGATACTGTTTTTATTTGACCAACACTTAGGTACTAACGTATCAATCTTGAATTGATATCACTATTTGTTCCAACCCTTACTTAGAGGACAAAATTTAAAAGTTAAAAAGTCAAAAAAAAAAAAACAACTTTCATTCTTTTTATTGTTAACAAAATATATTTAACAGTGGTAAAAACGGATCGGTTCCCATAGCAAAACGTTTTAAATAAGCTTCATGGTGGTAGAAACCATGAAAACATGACTTAATTTTACCATTTAAACTCATGGTTAAGAGTACTTTTACAATGTTGGCCATTTTAAAATCATGCCTAGGAGTATGCTTACCGTTTTAACATTATACAATCATTTGTTGTATGAAAGGAATCTGAAAATTAAAAGACAAAGGTAAAACGTTTCGTTTGTCTACGCCTGTGGTATACGAGGCATGAGCCAAAATGCAATGTATATTTTTTTTTCAATGCATCCAACATGACCTTTCTTTCTTTTTTTCCCCATTTTGCTAGAAGGGACATTATTCACAAGGGAGAGAGAGTACAAAATAGTTACAAAACAGGAAAATCTAAAGTAAAAGATTACAAGCCCCTCCATCTTGGAAGGTTGCTTGCTATACTGCCGCTGGGCATGGTCCTACATTCATAAGATCTTGACATGATCTTTCATCATCTCAAGTTGATTTCTTACTAATTTTGCCGTTGATTTGTTATCACCATAACATCTACGTCTGATAATAACACCAATAACATCCACGTCTGATGATAACACTGACAAAACATCATTATAAGAGTTACATCTGCGTTAGCTAGAATAGAGAGACTACTACTATTCTTATATAGAACTCAAAAATTGGTCTGATCATTTTTTTTTTTTTTTGCTTCTTTTTCTGCAGTTCATTGTCAAGCTGCACTAACCTCCTTTATCTATATTTTAGCATGATAACCAAAGTGGGTAATCAAACGAGGCATTGGACTTGTGTGATATGACCATGCTATGCTCTTCGCAATGCGTCTTAGTTAAGGGAGCATGATAAAACAAAATCATCTGTGGATAAACCATCGAGAAGAGACCATCAAGCCGTGACCATTGAGAATAGGTTTTCTACTGAACTGATGTCATCTTTGTGTGTATATTTTTTGATTAAGAACTATTGTAAAAATATTCCTAATTAATAAAAGGATTGCTAACCTTTTAGAAAAAAAAAAAGCTGTGTGTGTGTTTTTTTGGTAATTCAACTGGGTTGGAATCATAACTCAATATAGATATAACTAACAACTCACACATGTGAGGTAATGGGGACTCACATATGTGAAAACACAGATAGAACTTATACATGCGAGATAATACAGACTCACACATGTGAGGGGATAAGACACAACTCACATATACGAGTTAATAGGGACCTACATATGTAAGGGAACAAGACACAAACTCCCACAAGCGAGGTAATGGAACCTGCATATGTTAGGGGACAAAACACAACTTGCACATGTAAAGTAATAAAATCTCAGATATGTGAAGGAGAGGAGAGGCTAAGTTTAAACTCATGACCTCCCCATAAGAACATGCACTCCTTAACACCAAGGTAAAAAGCCATTCTCGATGTCTACTATGTTGAGAAGGGAAAAATATGATCTTTTATTCCGATGTTTAAACGGTAGTTTATATAATACTCTTTTCCAATTGGTAGCTTTCACGAACTTTTTTACTATACCAACAAGTGATATAAATATGATTATTCTCATTAAAAAATAAAATAACTCTAGATGGGATGTCAAGAAAAGTAATAAGAGGGCAAGTAATAACAATAATTTTAACATACAAATAAGTAATGACAATCATAAAATACAAGTTTTTCTATACAAGCTAATAGTCTCCTAAGAAGAGTGAGTCAGTTGAAGACAAACATAGATGAAAGTTGTAACCTTGAATATGAAGAAATTTAACCTATTTGAGTATTTGTTCATAATAGATTGAAAAGGAGAAACACAACTCATATAGCCAACTCAAAAATAGTTATAACAAAACTTTTGTAAGTCGAATATACATGGGAATGTCAAAGGCCTCAATGAGGGGCTAATTACCATCTTAAAATACTTTAAGGCCCATTTGTTAATTTAATTGGTAGAGTGAAGTGAGGTAAATAATCATTTTAAAAAATAAAAAAATGAAATGTGTTAAATTAATCAAATGATTAGATTTTATTTTTTAATGAAAAGAGAATGTAACTTTTTGACTTTTTGCGTTAAAAGTAGATATTTTTTGTCAGTTAGTGATATGAAAAAGCAACATTTTGAATTTTTTGTGTAAACATGTAAAAAATATTTTTAAAAATATGGTATTTTGATTTTACTATTTTAGATTGTTATGTTTTTTCAATGAAAAATAACTTTAACTTTAGAATTAAAAAAAAAAAGGCCTTGGACGTTACCTATAACCATCTTCTATGTTTACTTTATACCACGGATATCATGGGTGTCAGATACATCAATGTTCCGTTAAAAGCTGAAGGATCCTGTTTGTATTGTTATCCGTATCAAACCTTTTGTGAGCTTGCGGTTGAATCAACGTTTTTTTGGACATAATAATGATGATGATGATATGTCCTATATCGACCAAGCAATGGTCCTTACGGTAAAGATGCGTAATAAACATGCGCTCATGTCACCGCATTTGTATTACCAACTATAAAGTTCCAAACTGGAGTAAGTTTGAAAGAGCATGTCTTTGAAAATAATTAACTTACTATAGTAGCTGGGGCTGTAGCTTGGGTCCATGCCAGAATTTGTTGGTGAGGTATAGTGTACGGGTGTGAGCTGTAATATTAATTGAGGTTGTACGTAACAACGACCATTTTGTTTCTATCAGACATTGGTATGTCTCTTTTATTTATTTTTACATGTCTGATTGAATTAGAAATAAGTGAACTTGTCATAATAGTGAAAGTCATATGAGCAATCCTTGAAAAAGAAATGAATATTGTCAAACTGTATCACACATTCAGCCTTCCTTTTTTAATTAATGAAATGAAGAATTGTCCATTGGTTGGAAGCAACCTTTCTCACCCTACAACCTAAAAATTGTTCCTTAGATTTCAGATTATGTCTCTTCATGAGCAAGTTCTCTTACTACAGATCTGGTGTTATATCCCCTGGTTTGGGGGTCTCTCATGGGTCTAATTCACCTTGGCTGGGTTAAAAAAAAACATTTATGTCTTTTTTACAAAGTAAAGACAATCAAGTCTATCTGATGAGATTTGTTTTATAACATCTATTTAAAGAGATGCACATCAACGTTCTTAAACATTATAAATTGCATTCAAACAAAATGTCTAATTAATTTTTTTAAATAACCATGTCATTATAGGCTATTAAAAACAAAGTTGTATTTTTTGTCATTTCGTATTTTTACCCTCAACCCCCTCCTCTTTCATTTTTTCTTTATTAGATTCTTAATTTTATTCTATTCTAGCCCCTCATGCAATTAAATAGACCCTAAATTCCTGCCAACTGACCAACAGCCCAGGCCCTTTGGAACTTAGTTTTATTTTGACAATCCCCAACTTCTTTTGGGGAAATTGGATGGGTGGTGAATACTTTTATGTTGACAATCCTCATCTGCTGTGACATTCATTGAGATATTATCATTTTAACCTCATCCCATTAATTCAATTTCGAGTCATTAGAGTCATTTACTCAAGAACAACTTTTTTCTTATGGGCAGGCTCCAGATAGGTGGCACCACCGGTGAAACCTAGAGAAATTCTCCGTGCAGGGGGCCACTACATATTAAAACAATGAAGGAGCCAAATGTGAAAAAGAAATAAATATCTCAAAAGTTACCAATCCAATCATAATATTTTTTTAACCTGTTCTCATCAATCTCGATATTATTGTGTAATTGACCCCCATATGATCCACCCAGATAATGGGAGACTCAGTGAACGGCCCAGATCATAGATGCCAACGATCTTCCCTATGGTGCCAATCCACGAGTCCCATTCCAGATTGTAATATCAAAAAATCCCAAAAGTGAGGCAATAAATCCAGAGTCCCACTACAGGTTGGTGGCCGGCCCCACCAGACTCAAGTGGGCAGCACCAGGTCGGCGATTACGTCTCTCTCTATGCCGATTCTCCGAAACGATCTCCACCCTACGCGTGGCATCCGTCCATTTAGCAGGAGGCCCGCCCTTGTGACCGCACAGACACGGACAGGTGGTACCAGAAAAGGAGCTGGTCTTTTGTCCTCGTGAGCATCTACCGGTAAACCGGCAATAGCCGGTTCTCCAGCCGTTATCTTAGTTATTTAACCGGCTTCACTGGATCACATACAGGAAGCAGAGACAGAAAGTAAAAGAGAGAGGGGAAAGGCTGTGCTTTTGAGTTCCAAAACTTAGGAAAAAAAATTAAATTAGATATACAAAAATGCCCGTCACCAGAATTGTGATCGCAGTGCCGGGAGAGGCGAGCCACCCCGATGCTCTGAAAGCCGCTCTGGCCGAGTTTTTCTCCGCGCTCATCTTCGTCTTTGCCGGCGAAGGCTCCGGCATGGCATTCAGTAAGTCTCTCAATTGGCTTTGATTTTGATGTCATTGAATCCTGATTTCAATTGAATTGTAATTTTCCTTTCATTTTGGATTGGACCCAAATCTTGTAATGGAGAATAAATGGCTTCTAAATCTTGGTTATGGCAGATAAGCTTACTCATGATGGACCCACAACTCCTGCTGGCCTAGTTGCTGCGTCGTTGGCGCATGCATTCGGTCTTTTTGTGGCGGTTTCCGTTGGATGTAACATTGCTGATGGGCATGTGAACCCTGCGGTCACATTCGGCGCATTCTTGGGTGGGCACATTAGCTTGTTGAAGGGGATCATGTACTGGATTGCGCAATGTCTGGGCTCCGTTGTGGCCTGCTTGCTTCTTAAGTTCTCCACTGGAGGATTGGTAAGACATGGATATTGGAATTGTTAACGGGCATTTCAGTCACAGAGTAATTCATTGCGAGCAAATTTGGGTGCAATTAGAATTAATGATCGATTTAACCCCTAGCACCCATGGGTCGTCTCAGTCAAGACCTGTTGTTCTAATTTATAGAAATTTTGATGAATTTAGTCAATTGTCAGATTCTGATGCTCAATGTTTGCTGGTTGTGACTCATGAAAACCTAACATTTCAGATCATTTGCAGTGAAACATGCTACACAATTTTTTAGATTTCTGTTAAGATCACAGACTTTGATTGAATTAGTCCTTTTATCACATGTCTAATCCTCAATAATTTGCTGATTGTGCTTATCAAAATCCAGAGTTTCAGATCATTGTTTCTATAAGAAAAGCCACATTCCTCTGTTCAGTTTAGGTTCACATTTCAGAATCACATGTCTAATGCTCAATGTACGTTTGCTATGTTTATTGTTTGATGATCCATTGCAGAAAACGGCGGCCTTTTCCCTATCATCGGACGTGACCGTATGGAATGCTCTGGTGCTCGAGATTGTGATGACCTTTGGCCTGGTCTACACTGTCTACGCCACAAAAATCGATCCAAAGAGAGGAAATTTGGATGTCATTGGACCCATTGCAATTGGTTTCATTGTGGGTGCCAACATCTTGGCCGGTGGTCCCTTTGACGGTGCATCAATGAATCCCGCAGTCTCATTCGGCCCCGCTGTGGTCAGCTGGACATGGACAAACCAATGGGTCTACTGGGCCGGCCCGCTGATCGGCGGTGGTATCGCCGGAGTCATCTATGAGACATTCTTCATTGGCCAGAGCACTCATGAACAGCTCCCATCCACCGATTACTGAGAATGTCCTGTATTCTCATCTCCATTGAGGAATCTCCTTGTCCTCAATCTTCAGAAGGATGTGTTGTTAATGTGGTGGTTTGGGGGACTTTTGTTTGTTCATTTTATTTCATTGTTCTTTTAATGGGTTGAGGGTTTTGCAAGTTGGCTTTCTTTGATGTGCATGTGATGTGGTTGTTTGTTATGGCCGTACTGTTTTAGTTGAGAGAAGTGAGCAGGAGACTCTTGGCTTTGTTAGATCTTTGAAGTTGGAATCTGTATTGCTTTTTGGCAAGAGGAGCAAAGTTAAAGAGTATTCATTCCATTTTTAAACATGTAGTTGTAAGTTGTATTGGGTAATGACCTTTTTATACATTTTCTTACAATGGGGGTTTGGATAGAGTGCTCTAGAAATATGGGACCCGTGCTTTGGTAATCGAGACCATTGAAGATAACTGATTAAGTAGGCCAGATTATTAAAGGTGGAAATGGGTCAAAACTTTGGTCGGATCCGGCCATATAAAAAAAAAAAAACCATGTGTTTCAAGTCTGGGTCTGGGCCCACGCTGGGTCTCAATTCTAGAGCCCATAACCAAGCCAATGATGCTCAGCGTTGTGGTTCAGGTAGAGGGGCCATGCCCAATTTCAGGTCTTTTACAAAGGAAAGAGGGGAAAAACGAGTGTATTACATAGCAAGTATTATGCATTTATACACATATCAGGTATGAGTTAGAAACCGACTCAAATATCTCCGGATCAAACTTTGTAGATCTCAAAATGTGTCCAAAATGAGTACTTAAACCTTATTTACATGGATTAGGTTTGATGAGGAAGAAGGTGCCATCCCTCATGAATCATGATCTGCCATAGTCCATGCCTCAAGAATCATGATCTGCCATAGCCCATGCCTTCTGAACTATCCACCACAACATTCCAAGCCCTTTAAACGGCAGCCTCGGACATGATAATTGATCATAAGAAAAATAACAAAAAACGAAGCAACTACAGTCCTCACCTAGCAGTAAAGTGGGCGGAATTTTTGTTTTGGGTCATTTTCTATCATTATGGTATTGATCATGTGGTCACCAAAGACTAGGCCCAGTGTACAGATAATTCTGTTTTGTAAGGAACGGAGTGTTTGTAACATTTATTTCCGTGTTTGTTCCACATGGGCTATCAATTTCCTGGACCCGCCACTGGCTATGAGACTGGTTTGGTATGCACTGAACTCATGTATGACAGACAAACCAACCACCCATAATAGATTGAAGGCAACATTGGTTGGACAATGGTCCACTTGATTAGAGGTGAGGACCTGTATGATCAAGTCTGTCAATGGATCGGTAGATGGCTTTAAGATTGCATTTATCCTTTGACTGTATCTTAGTTCCACAAATACTCCAACTTCTGGTTGTCCGTTCCAGTGACCTCATGCGAAATTTGCGAGATCTTTTATGGGCCTACTTTGAAAAATCCTTAACAAAAATATCCCGGGTTGAACGGGTCCTTGAAAATCTTCACTTCAAAAAAAAAAAGATATGCTCACTCTCCAATTAATCACGTATAAAATATGTGGATAAAATTTTAAATATCTTTTTAGTGATTGGCCCATATCTTCTATTAGAGTGAATATTTATAGACTTGGACTTCGGACGGTTTGAATTTCATTGGCGAATCCTTTAATGTGCCTTACAATTTCTCAAAATTCCTCACATTGTTCATTTGCCAAAAACAGGCCCTAGTACATGCTATAAATGGTAATTGAACTTGGTTATGCACTTGGTCACAGAATCAAATAGTCACTTTTCTTTTTCATTCCTATGGATTCCATAGAATATTCTTTCTTATACTAGTACACCAACCTCTTGTAAAAACTATGATTCTCTTAATCCATTATATATATTAAAGCTCTAAAAATGGATGCCTCTGGAGGGTACCACATCAGCACCTCTTATTTTTCTTTTTTTCTAGAGCGCCATGTCAGCATCTTAAAATGCTACAATTTCTCCTCCGATAATCTCTCTTCCTCCCTCTTATCTTTTAAGTAATTAGTATTTTTTAAACTTGGATATCATAAAATCTCTCTTTTTATCCTCTAAAATTTCCATTTGATTTTCCCTCTTAATATCTAATCACTCCATTTATCATTCAAAAAATATGTTTCTATTGATAGAATTTAAAATTAGGAAGATTCTCATGTAGCTTTTATTATCAATGTCGGCTCCATTGATAAATTGTTTATTATTAAAGTGGACCATTGTACATTATATTCTCATTAAATTAAAAGTATTCAAAAATAAATTTTAAAAAAACATTAGATTTCAATGTTTTTTATTAAGTGTTTTAATGTATTGCTGGTGGTCGATCTATTGGGATTAGAACGTTAATTTATTCATTTATTTGATTATTATCAGGTGTTGATGATTATTGCAAGATACTATTAAATTAAAAGAAAAGAAATCAACTATTACTATTCAAGTATTTCTCAAATTAGGTATGATTTACAATTTTATATTTTTACGCATACAATTTTGTGCAACTAAAGATGTACTAATGCCACTGTTGTTATGAATATCATTATTTATCCTAAACAATATTAAAACCTTTGAGATGTAATTGATTTTCTTGGCCCGGGCTCAACACGGGCATTGGTGGGCCTCATCAGGTAAATATTTAAAGCTATTGATTAAGTTCATAGCTGTGTTCAAGGAGGAGATAAGATCAATCTATGGATATAATAATCAATTTTCTATTTTGCAATAAATATATTTTATCCAAAGAATTACTATCTAATGCTTTGGATGTGATTTTCATGATTCTTTTATATGTAGAACTATTTTGGTAAACTCTTAATTGATTTTTCAATTTCAAGAATAAATTAAAATAGACTATAGATCAGAAATGTTACTTGCATTTCTATAGGTTTTTTAATATGTTTTTTTATAGTAAATTTCAAATTTTACTATAATTTATTTTTTGGCCTAGGCTTGGCACAGGCCTTGATTGCTAGTTACAATATAATAGGAAGAGAGAAGTGAGAAATAGGACATATACATGGTTAGGTGGCTGATTACAGGGAAATATTTACGCATGTGGGTGCATCAAAATAGAAGAACTAAAGAGAAAAACATATTCCAATTCAATTGTTAACCATAATATGCAATGGTGAAAAAGATTTTTTATTTAAGGGATGTAGATCCAAATACACAATTGTATTTTGGGAACACTAGTAAAAAGTACATGCTTTGCACGTAGTTGTCAGTGAGAGCTTTAGGGAATCATCGGCTAAATTTAATTGTTGTATTAAAATTTGGGAAAAAAAACAACTTAGAACGTCATATACCAAATGTTTGGTAACTCACACTCCTTTAGTTTATTGGTTGTTGCTAAACCAGTAAAAAGAAAAAATCATTGCAGAACCCTATAAAAGTATCCATCAGGTTTGGCTTTAATTCAAATGGCACATGGTTGTCCCAAAAGAAGCCATCTTCTTGCATTGAAATTAAAAACCTGATTTTATGCCTCAAATGGTTTGTGAATGACTTTAAATTGGTTAGGATGGATGGATGGGTAACAGCGTTGCTTACACGCATGAAGAGCACCCTTTTCAAGTAGCAAGAAAAAACCAATAAAATGTCTAAAAATCGTTTAACCCACATGCAAACTTGCCAGGAATGATACCAGCTTTATATTCAAAAAAATGTCTCACACTGACACCTTAAAAACAAAAAAACAAAATAAAATAAAATAAATCAAACCAAAAGATTAGATAACAATAAAAATGGAACAAAGCCATAGAGGTAAGAGTTAATATAGATTTTTGATATAAATCATCCTACAGTCTATCTAAAGCAGTTTAAGTGAAGAATGATGTTAAAACAATGAAAAAATCTATCCAAATACACGATTCTCTAAAGAAAATCTCTCAGATTGCATATAACCAGAACTGTAAAGGCAAGAATAATATATAATTTGCATAGAAATGATTTTGCAATCTATCTAGAGCAGTCCAGAACAATATAAAAAATTATCATGATGCTATAACAATGAAAACAACTATCCAAAAATGAAAAGAATAAATTTACTCTAACTAAATTTGTGAAGAGCACTAAGCATTGTTGAATCATCAATTAAATTTTCCAATTATTGATGATGACGAACAAATTCAATTATCAATTTTCCATATACCACTTTGAGATGAAATTGCAGACCATACGAATTCCAGAGTATAACATTAGCAAATGAAAATGAAAGTGCCTAACAAGTACATGGCATGTGTTATAGCTTCTTGGAAGACATAACTTTTCTTTCCAAGTGAGTCTCATGGAATAAAATAGATAGTGAAAATAGTGAGTTGTGGAAAATTAATATCAAGTCCAAACAGCATGAGGATACTTAAAGAAAAGTCATATACTTGAAGCATAGTGCTAAAGATGGTGGGGGACTCTGATTTGTTTATATGATTGAGTGGGCTGAGATCTCAATATCAGTCTCAACTTTCTTCTCCTCTATGCTCAATTCTTTTCAAGATGTTGATGGAGAGCCTTTTGTTTGAGATTTTTTATATAGATAGGGGAGCAGCTGAGAGAGATATTTCTTGTTTGTTTAGAAAAGCATTTTTCGAGTTGATAGAAATGCATGGCAAAAAAGGTAGTTCTGTAGTCTTATTAGGAAACCTTACTGTGATTGGTCATCATCTTTGACTGTATGGTTGTGCTTGTGACTGTATGTTATGGTAACATGGGATGACACTCACAAATATCTTTAACAATTGTTTATAGGTAGGTTTTTCAATAGGTAATGTAAAAAAGATGTGCAATCTTTCATTAAAATGGGTGCTGGTTGTTTCATAGACTAAGGAAATACTAGGGCCCTAAAATAGATAGTGGCAATGAAGAAGTTAACTTTCAATACAAAGCTTAAACATTCAATTGCTACTCTTTTTATTGTGATAAACAACTTCTTATGAGATAGTTATGTATGGTCACTATCTAGTGGAACTTGATGTGGTTTGTCATATGGTAGGCCACCTTGATTGATATTTTATATCTTTAGTGAGATCTTCAAGTGGTAGTAACTCTCTATTTAATGAGCTTCACCAATTAGACAAACAAGGAATGCTTTTCTCACTTACACAATCAAGACTAAATGGGGATTGGCGCTCCAGATGAATGGACAAAATGTATATACTTATTGTGGCATACTATCCTTTGTTGTAGAAACATAATGATAGAGGAACCTATAGATATAGATTATGCTGACAAAGTGTTTGAAAAGCTTCCAAACCATCTTCTGATGGAAATACTCATCTAGGTGCCTATCTCTTAATGAGTTCAAGTGTTGTGTGATAAGAAGCTCTACGCTTCTTTATTCCAAGGCGAGTGCTTGTGGCAGACTGCTCTTTTAAGGACTTGGCCAATAGCTGACAAGGCAAAGCGATGGTCAGGGCCTATTTGCCAAGGTCTGAGCAGAAGGTAAGGATTTTGAAAAATGGTCTCCTTTTGTATTTTTGTCGTTTCCAACAGACAAAAAAATTTTTATTGCAAACAGAAGATTAGAACACGACGAGGAAGATGAATAAATCACAACAAAATAAGCATTCTTTGCAGGGTTTGGTTGATTATGTCTACTATTGGATTTGAACCAATGACTTGCTGTATATAAAAATCAACTTACAAATGGGTAAAAATATTTGATTTTTCTGACATATGAAGGGATTTGCCCCGCAGAAATACCAGAGCTCCTCAACACTCTGCAACATAGAATCAAATGAATGCATTCATGAAGGTTTTTGGGGGAGAACCTCTAGAATGGATTAATTCAATCAATCTCAATATTATGTGTGCACAATCAACTACGCAGCGGAAATAAATCAAACCGCAAGCACTCGCCACAAGAAAACACAGATTTTATGTGGAAACTCAAATTGGGAAAAAACTACGGCCAAGAATTAAGCACTATGAATCATACTACAATTACAAGAGAATACTCATAATCCTTATCCAGTTTTTCCTTAACTTAAGGACTTTGTAATTCCCTTGCATAGCACCCTGCTACAACGAACCCCCGTTGTTTTCTGTGACAGATCCAAATACTTAGATGCCTTCTAAATGTTGTACTTGACTCCTCTAAGCAATTTTCTGCACTCAAAGAAGTAGAAGATAAGAATCTCTAAAGTAGAACTTCAGCCATTCAACTCTCAAAAAAACTCTAGAAGAGAAGATCTCTAAAATATATTTGCCATTCAGAACAATGATATCCCTGTCTTAGGGTTGAGAGAACCCTCTTTTAGAGCCTCTAATACATGCCTCATAAGTATAATTTGATTAAGAAAGGAGTTGGCATCAAACAGACAAGTTTCCCTTCAATTCAGACTAAAAAATCGCAAGTCAGCGCACTTTTTGTACTTGCCCGATCGGTCGGATAAATAGCCCGATCGGTCAGATTAAAGTTCTTCCATGAATGTTATGAATAGAAACACCAATTTGTACCACGAATAAAACTATCAGCCGCATGAATGTTATGAATAGAAACACCAATTCCATTGATTTGCTAATGACAGCACATTCCTTTAGAGTATCATATATTCCTTCAATGCTATCATCTTTCATGCAAATCCGAAAGCAGCTACTCAACTGCCGCACCACAAAAGGCAATTGTTACTAAAATCTTACAATTTACATTTTCAAAATTTTTTAAAGAATACTTTAATATAATGCTTGAATCCTTTTTCTCTCTCTTTCTTTCTCTCTCTCTTAAAGAGCTTGAAACTTTTTCAATGAGTCTTATGTTTTATGATGTAAATCTTTTCCATATCTAAATCTTGTGATTCCTTCAAAAAATAGATGATTTTGCACAAAAACATTACCATTTTTTATATTGGAGCAGTGAAACCATCACCAAAAAATTTGACAACTTTACCATGTCAAGTATTTTTTATTTGTTGAGGCCCTTAGGCCCAAGTAAATACATTGTTTAACTAGTATCAAGAAATCACACAAATGTGAAATACTTCTTGGGCTTGAAATAAGCCAAAAGCTAGGGGATGGAACTCAAAGTTAAAATCAATGAAAGATAAAGTATCTATAGCAATACGATGCACAAAATCTAACATAATATGACAAATATAGGATCTCAGATTGGGTTGGGCCTAGCTTGAATATTGGTTGGGTTGTGAATTGTGATTGTTGTGCTCTCAGACTGGGGCCTCAGCCAACCAACCCTTGCCCAATCATTTTAGTGGCCTACAATTCTACAATATACTTGCATGAAACAAACTAAATAAGCAAGCAGAGAAACAAAAGCAAATATAGCAATTAACACAAGTTTAGCAAATGGCACCTGAGGCCTAGGAGTCCTAGCATTGAAAAGAGTAGGGGAAGCATGGGTAAACTAACGTTGTGACATCAGATGGTATGTTTTAAGAATAGAATCAATTTCATCTTTATGAATTCCCACAGAGAGAACAAAGGCATTCAATGAATAAGTAATTAAAGAAACAGACTGTGAATTGACAAAGAGAGAGAGAGACACACACACATTCTCCTTGATGAAGTTCAAGCAACATCATTGGGAACAAATGCTGCAATTTTTCCCATTCTTTATCAGCTGAACTTTGGCACACTTACGGATGGCAGAGTTGGGTTGCTTAGCCTCAATTCCAATGGAAAGTCACAAGAGATTTAGTGGATTGAAGTTAATAAGCTGCTAGAATGTAGAACAAAATAAAGAAATATAAATAAATTCACAGTCATGAAATTTACATCTTCTCGAATATGATTCCTTTGGCATGGGATGAGCCTGCAAATGGCTTCTTCCACTCATTACCAAGGTGACATTTCTCTCTCCTCCTGTGTTTTCAGCTTGCGCCCAGCTCCCATACCACAAGTCTTCCTGCCATGGAGAAACTCATGTGCAACATATAAGGATCATACAGTACATTGGCATTTGCACTAAAGTTGATAGACATTAGGATATACGGGCATGATAACAGTAGCTCATCACTAACAGAAATTAGGGATGTATTATGGCAACAAAAGCTTATAGTGTAAACAAACTAGAAATTGGATTTATAGAAATGAAACTTGAGTTGGGGAAATGCTTATTAACTCAAATCCTTTCATAATTAAGGAGTCAAAGACTTTGAATCCTAAGTGATGGACACTTAAGTCATACTCCAAATGACGGAATCTATGGCCACAGTGGTTTTCTGTTTAAAAATAAAGAAACTGCATAGAGAAAATCACAAATGAAATCAGTTGGAATATTATGACCTTAATTATCCACTTCACAACGCACTTGGAAGTCAGATCGGTTGTGTGCGGATAATCACTTGGGGGCAAGAAAAGAGTTCATAAAATTTTTTTTTCTGCAAGAAAATAGTCAAATTTGACTTACTTTCCGACTTCAACATCCACAAATTACCATCAGTACAGAGGAAGTTCCTCCAGTGCCACTTGGTTTCACAAAAGATTAGGGAAACACATTAAGTCAATCCAACAGAATATAACTGCATTTGATTGACAAAAACATTGCTAACAATATCATGTGAATTGGGATAATAAAGAGCATAAAAATAGAGAAAGTGTAAGGTGTGCATTCTGTGATATCAAGTCACATCCAAACAGAAACAAAACATCATTTCATTGTTCTTAATTCTTTTATACACAAAACTACTTTCTTCCCTTCTTCTCTTCAAAAATTCCACTCGAAGATAGTCATGATGATCTTATTCTCATATACCCACCAACATCTAATTCAAATCTATATCCATGCAATCCAAAGAAAGAAAGAAGGCTGGGTGCTTGAGTTGCAAAAGGCTGAGTGCTTAACTAACTGAGTGGCCAGGTGGAATAACTGTCAAAGCTTGACTGGCCTGGTGGAATGACTGTTCAAGGCACTAGGATATAAGCAAATAGGTAAAGAAAATGTAACAAACTAAAATGATGCAGGAAAGGAAAAAAAGGAAAGACAAAATTAGACGTTAATGCTCTATGATATTCACCTGATTATAGTTCTAATCAGTGAATATGGTAAAAGCCTTAGGCCCAATCTATGATTGATCTACCATCACTCCACCCAATTGCCCAACATGAATTGGCAATACATTAACTATCAGATGCACATTAGGGAAATAGTTAAAATGAGTTAAAATTGTTGAAGCCTAGTCCATCCCCGCAAGGGCTAGGCTAGTACTGGACTAAAGCCCAATCATACATGCACTATGAATTTAACTCGACTGTCTATTGCTGTGACAAAGATATGATAGAAAAAAAAAAACTGGCCTTGAATAAGAGAATAAAGTGCATTCGATTAGATAAGATTGCTAAGAAATGAGATATATTTTAATTCCATGTATGCAAAACCCAAGATGAGACTTTTCATATCAATGGTTAAGCTGAAAAATATTAGATGTATAGTAATAACTTTAATTCCAAGATCAAGAAATATGATATGTTGGATTTGAAGACCACTAGGAAAAATGGGATCCTAATTAAAACAATATGATATGTGAGGAACAATTTTAATTATTCAACACTGATGAGTTTCATCACTTCTTGGGTGGGACTAAAGTCCTCTACTTCAAGTAACAAAGTAGATCTAGAAACAAAACAAGTCTTGGTCTGGCATTTGCAAAGAGGGATAATATATCCATTATATCTAAATATTGTATTTTGATTATTCAGTTTATTGTGATAGTTCCCAAATAATATCCCACAAAAACCACAAAAAGTCAAATATCCCGGTACCATAAAAGATAAGGAATTACAGAGTATAAGACTTGTAAAAACTAACACAAGTCTATGCTACAATACATATGTTGGGTTGTTCTTGGTTATTTAAATCCCTGAAAATGTACCTTATTTTCAGGGAACAAACAAAGATTGTGGTTTTCAATGCTTGTTTCATTATCATGTGCATTTGCCATCCCCTCCCAGTATCTACTCTGCTCCTTAAAGGAAAGAAGTTCATTGCGATGCTTGGAATTCTAAGGGTTTAGGATTTACACATAAAAAGTACATTATACTACCTATCTTTGGCTAGCTCTATAAGTTCTAATTCTTCCATGGCTTCTAGTTATTTAAAGTTGAATGTACTACTCCACAATCCCAACATGGGAATGTTGGACAAATATTTTACAATTTATATTAGTGATTTTTCACAAATCCGGCAACCTGAGGTCTTTCTTTTTCTTCTATTAATTTGGAAGATCAACAGAATTAATCCTTGTACTACTAGATACCACACAAATTATAAGAATAGAATATTCTATCAAATTATCTGCAATAGTTTAAAAAACTAAAGAAAATCTATGGTTCGAAAACCATTTTACTCAAACAAGTTGCATGAATAGGCATCAGGGAGGCCATTTTCACAGTCTAGCAAATCGCAATTCATAAAGAATATATAAAGAATAAGTAAGGCCCAATAGTCTAAACTATAAGTTGACTTAAACACCGTAATCTTGTTCTTTTGGCAATGAGTTCCAACTGTGCTACAAGCACATGTTGTATACTAGCATACACAAGATGGCCCCACTTCTACATAACAAAAAAGATTCTATTGACAAGAGCCTGCAAAGCAATTGAAAGGTGCTCATTGTTGCAACAAGGGGGTGCAACTTTGTCAAGTTCAATTTCTTAGATTCTCAATGGCAAACACAGTAATGCATAGTGACCTTCACAAGGGACATACAAACCCACGAGAGTTAAATAAGTGACTCAAGCTAATGGAGGGATCCATATATAGACTCCATCAAGATATGGAAGTCTACATTTATACCTTACCATGTGATGTTGCAAAGCACCTTTCGGTGCTGCATGCAGCTGTCAGTGGGTGGTGCTGCATGCGGCTATCAGTCGGGTGGCTGCTGTGGGTGGTATCAAAAAATCTTTGATATTTTCGGAGAATCTAATATCACTTCTATTGATATGTTATGTTAGCTCAATAAGAGCCGATAGTGTTGACAAACAGGTGGCTGCAAAAGTGTTGACAAACAGGTGGCAACACTATCGACTCTTATTGAGCTAACATATCAACAGAAGTGATAATAGATTTTCCGAAAATATCAAAGATTTTTTAGGATTCAGGTCCCTTGGGGAAACTAGAGAAGCTGGTGTTGCAAATGTAGTTGATGTTCGCATGGTCACAGGTGCATAGGACATCCATGTGAGTGAACCATGAACCATTAAATTTGAATGTGCCACCATGCTGGCAGACTGCTTCAGTCATCCGGTCATGCATGTTAAGGACACATCAGCTATCACCTAAATTGCCTTGACTGCTTCTACTCTATCCTAACCACCCGTCTCCTACAATTATGTATTTCATCTTATCTTCAGTAACTTCATTTTCTTCCTGTTTATAAATAACTGTAATAGTCTTGATTGAAATGCAGTAAGAAACATATCAGTTTATCAGTTTCGACTATGCATATGATTGATGTTGAGTAGCACTGATGGTAGCATTCCAACGATCGGCCAATTTGGGACATCCTCATATTTTCTCCTCCAACATTCATACAAGAAGAAACATGCACAAACGGCTAAGAGGAGTTCAAGGTTGCCCATGAGATGATGATGCTCCATAAAGAGGCCATGATAGCAGTAGCCATTTATGATATGACTGACTCACTCTCAATGGAATGAGAAGAAAACGGATGTTGGGGGCATCCTCTATTTCTTATGGTTTTTTTTTGGGCAAGATTTTGATTTAAATGAAGAAAAAGGACAATTGGCCCCCTCAAAAAGCCAGGAGACTATGAATACAAGCTCAAGAAAGAGCCCAAAACGAATAAAAGTGAAATATAACCACCAAGAGCAAAAAACAAGCAACACATATATAGGAGAAAGTGCCTAGTTGCTCACAAAAGAGAGATAAAGGGGTCATGGCCAACAATCAGAAGAATTGCACCCAAAGAGATGTTCAAGAATTCTTTCCAAGGCAAGAAGCTTCAGCCTGCTTAGTGAGATGAAGTTATTGTTGAAAGTGATCATGCTTTGGCAAAGGTTTATTATGAACAGAGAATAATTAAGCCCATAATTTCGCAGCAAATGAGCATTTAAAGAAGAGATGGATGAAGATTCTTTTTTGGAACTATTTAGTTAGAGTAGACTCTTTCCTCCATCCCTAAACGTATGAGACAAGGCCTTTGTCGATGCTGATGGTGATCTCTATGTCC
This sequence comes from Sextonia rubra, assembly GCA_037013555.1. Classification (NCBI taxonomy): domain Eukaryota; kingdom Viridiplantae; phylum Streptophyta; class Magnoliopsida; order Laurales; family Lauraceae; genus Sextonia; species Sextonia rubra. The sequence goes on from JASUAD010000001.1 coordinate 135,301,745, forward strand.
AATCTAGACTATACTTAAATAACCCATTTGCATAAGCATTTTATATAATAAATAATGTAACCTATAATGAGGGATCACGATCACCTTATAATAACTTTTTAGTTTTATTTATTAATTAATTTGTTAATTTCTATTAATTCATTTTCCACTACAATTGTTGTCTATAAATCTCCCAAACCATTTTTTACTAACAGAGAAGGTTGTTGGCCATGGTGTGGTTTTAGTAAGTAATTTGCATTAAGTTGCAAAGACAAAAGAAATAAGGAGAAAGAAAAAAATTTTGCAAGGACAAAAGAAAAGAAATTGCTAGAATGCATTGATGCTAATAATGTTATAAAGATTGAACCATACTTTCAAGAACAGGACTAGATGCTTTTGTTCTAACCTGTTTGGCCATTTATCTAATCTAGCTTAATTGTGGTGTCAATTGATAAATTTAAGACATAGACATGTCTAAGAACCTCTGCCAATCCATATTGGTTTGACTATTACTTTGCTCATACTGATTTTGATGGCTTGAATCTATAACACAATTCAATTTTGATCGAGTTGTCTGGTGGTACTGATGATCAAACCCATTGTTAAATGTGAGATTTTTCTCCAGGAGAGGACAAAATCTTAGTTTCTTATTATGCAATGTCAATCTCAGTCCAAATGGACATAATCTAATTGTTGTGATCACTTGTCGCTAATATGGTATTGAAACCAGAATCAATCACAATGTAAGAGTTATTGTAGGGTATTGCTTGTTAGAGTACTGCTGCTGAAGTATAATGGCTAGTACTAAAGCGTTTACAGAATTGGGTCATTAAATGTATCACACATTATAAAATCTAAACTGAAAGTCTGAAACCCAACTAAATCTAGAAAAAAAAGGGAAAAAAATGGGATTTTCTTGTTGAATTTATTTTAGAGAAAATCACAATTATTCGTTGAATACCTATGACTTTCCTCTATGGAAATGGGTAATTGTACAAGCCTATAGGTAAACACTCAATTTACTTCTTAAGGCCAGTGTTTGGTGAGGAGACTGCTTTCTATACCAAAGTAAATGGACAAATATGAGGGACATATAGCAGAAAAATAAAAATAAAATTAAAACCATGAAAAAGAAGATGGTTAAATATCATGCATTTGAGATTCTCAAAACACATTCTGTTTGAAGTTTAGTGCATTGGTATTTAATGAACCTAGAATTAGAATCCATTCTTATATAAAGGTTGGACTTTCCAACTAGCATTGCTTGGTGTTCCACAACTTAATTGATATTGGGAATGGCTATGAATGGGGTCTAAATTTTTTTATAGGAATTTTTGTTGGAAAGGCTTTTTTTTATAGGTTAATATAGTACATTATTAATCTACAGTAGTAAAGAAATGGATTCACCAAACATAATAGGAAAATCTCTGAATCTCCATCACCCAAAAGAACATAACACAATAAAAAAATCACATAAAATCAATATTTGTTTTCTTTCAGAGTAGCAAACTGCATTAATAAAATATGGGTGATTTATAAAGCATTTAGATCAAATCATATGGTGGGGGGGGGGGGGGGGGGGGGGGGGGGGTGGGGTTGGTAAAAATATCAACTTACTTAATTGTGTGTGGGCATTTTTGTGGTAAAATTTCATGATACAAATAGGCACAAGGCCAAAAGATCAAACATTTGGTATGCATGCAAATCAAACACTTGGTGTGCATGCGAACCAACATCTATTTCTACATTTCTAATATTGGAAACTGCTTGTGTTAGAAAATCCAATAATGTAAACATCATAAACACAAATCCAAGTCAGAACATCACAAGAATCTTGAGATAGTAATCTCCTAATACATTTGGAAAATCAACACGAATCTCCACAAATCGATCAAAAAACAAGCTAAACATCCAAAAAACACAGATCTGACAAAACAGAGGAAGATTAGATGAAAATCGCAAAAGATCTGCAGACGAAGGAGTATAATGATCGGCTAGGATTTATACCAATGGAGAGATAAGAAGAAGATCTGCAGATCGACCAATGTGAAGAAGACTTGGAGAAGACAAAAGCCTAACCATCCTTTTTCTTCTCCTGCCACCAACGTGAAGAAGACTAGGAGAAAACAAAACCCTAACCATCTTTTCTCTTCTCTTGCGACCAATGTGAAGAAGACTTAAAGAAAACAAAACCCTAACCGTCTATTCTCTTCTCTTGTGACCAACGAGAGACAACAGATCCATCAAAAATAAGATCAAACCCTAAACAACAAGGTTCTAAGAGTTGAGAGATCGATTAAAGCATCAATGACGAACAAGATCAAACTCTAACTTGCCTTATGAGAAACTGGGAAGAACAGAGAGTAGAAGAAGAGCAACAATGTTGTCTTGCCGTTTGAGAAAACAAATGATCGATAAAACCCATTTCTTCTCAAGTGGGCCTCATGTGGAACGGGTCAAATCCGTTTCATTTCAAAAACAACCCAAATTCGAGCCCACAGTCCGTTTTTAAAATGCATTTTTGGTGTAGTGCAACTTCATGATCAGTATCATAAAAATATAATTGCAGATACGATGGGTGACCATCAGCAGGTAATAAATCATTGATATAATGATAAACTTGACCTTGAACTTTGAAAGTGTAAATACCTTTGTTTCTTTTACAAAGCTCTTTTTCATATTTGACACTAAAGGATGTAAATGCAAATGAACTATTATATGTTCTAACAAGTGTTTTCAAATGAACTGTCTCTTCACTATTTGATGTGAATAGAATCCGAATGTCTTCAGGAACAAAATTGGAAGCTAAAAACACCTGACCAGCGGAACAACAGAAACCCTTTGATTCATGAGCAAATTTCTTTGTTTCACAATAACCAGAATTAGGTTTTTATTCTAATATTAATCCTTGACAGGGAATGTTTATTCCAGAATCATATGTAGCTGCATATAAAAACTTGGATTAATATAATTTGACCCTAGTAATGAGCTTTCAATTGTTATTTTATTTAAATATGTTTACCTCTCTTTCTGTAGTTTAATGTAAAGGTATCTTTTTGATAAACAATTGCAAAAGTATCTTCATCAAATTCATTGGATTCTCTAGATGTTGACCATGATCAAACATATATGTAGTTTTGAGAATTTCATAATATAAATATATGTGAGACCAGATGAACAACATTTATTAAACTTTCATTGACTTACCAATCTTATAAGTATGATGTACTTCTGATATTTGCGTTCTAATTATGGGAATATCATTGATAGTGATACCCACTTCAGTGTTAGCAAGTTTTGTTTAGTTCAAAGGATGATATATTTAGTTAGAAATACTTTTATTATATATTTGTATAACATTTGTTATACAGTTTTAATACTGCATATAAGAATATACAAGTACATACCTATTTGCTAACTTGTATCACATGATGAGGTATTATTTCTAAATGACTCTCCTTGAACTAACCTTTTTTTTTACATAAGCTTCTCTTTTCCGTAAAAGAAGGGCATCTTTTTTTTTCTTTTGGCAATGAAGCATACCATTCTTGTTTTCGTCGACAGTTTTCAATTTGTGCTTGTTCTATATTAAGGAAACTATTTTAATTAACAATTAAAAATGATATTTTTTATTGTAATTATCAAGGTAAACATATTATAAAAGTAGAGCAAACCTAAATTTGATGTTGGTTCAGGGGGATTTGCACTTTTGGAAGCAGAGGTTTTTTTTTTTTCTGAAGATTCTAGTGCTTGACTTTGTAACTTTCTTCTCTTTTTATTTGTTTCATTTGTTTTCATGCTGATTTTTTGTTTTTGTTCCATAGACAACTTTACGTACGATTCACGTCATTTTTTATGATGTTTTTCGGCCTTGTATTTTGTAGAAAAGAATAGCTAAGTTAGTTTTTATGGTAAATGGTCTATCTGAGTTTCAATTTACACATATTGATGCATTGTTTCTTTGAAAAAGAAGATGTTAACCTTGTAGTAGTTTCTTCTCTTTTCGCTTTTGATTCTCCATTGCCGATATATTTATTGAAGCTATCTGGCTCATATATATTGAATAAGTAAGTCGGTTAGATACCATTCATTAGAATGTAAATCTAATAAATAAAGAGAAATTATTGTGGGAAGATTTATTTCTTATTAGTAAGATAAAATAGAGATGGATAAGATAGTAATCTCAAAGTACATTGGGATAAGGGAAAACCAAATTAAATAATATTTAAAACTTAATAGTTCAAACCTATTTAAAACTTAATAGTTCAAATCTTGGTTAAATGAATGGAATAGAAAGAAGCGAGTATTCGATTAGATGCGCAATGATCTTTAGAATAATTTGCGAAACAACTGAAACAAACAATATACTAAATTGGAAATTTGAAAAAATGTAAAAAAAGGACTTCTTGTTTGTTGAAGGAAAATTTCTGATATGAGAGAAACTTTTTGTCAAGATGATCATTTTGTATTATCATTTTGAAAGAATAGTAAACTGTCTAACATGGAGATGTAAATGATATAATGAATGTCTGAGGTTTAATCAACTAGGTGATCAATTGTTAATTATGCAAATTATATGTCCTTATACATTTTCAAATTAAATTATGAGTTTTACTCCCTTTAGCAAAAAGTCATTGCTAACAGACAAATTTTAGATTTGAGCATTTCATGGTATATAATATCACCACCAGTGGGATACTATATAATATCACCACCGGTGGGTTTAATATGACTTTCAGAATCTAAATTATTTTCAAGCATATTTGATGATAAAGAGATGGAATGAAAATCAATTCACCAAAGATCCTTCACCTTTAAACAGATTTCAATTTTTTTTTTCTTTCTCATCCTAAATGTTTGGTTTTTTTTTTCATTCAAATCGATGAGATGAAAATAGATAGAGGAAAAAAAGAAATATCTAAACACCTGTTAAAACGCCATCTTCCTTAGCAGCTGGAAATGGTACTATGAATCTTGGCACTATTAATTTCATGGTTCTTTTTACTTGTTCAAATTAAATAATTACGACACTGTTAAATTTTTCTGAAAGTAGTAAATTGGCTTTAGTGCAGGGTGATTCCAATATAATTGGACAAGCTGTTGGGATGATTTTGAATGGCTTCATGAAACCAACCATTTTACAACACTATATTCTTTCACATTTCACGGAGAATTTCTGTTCATGTCTTTTTCTATTGTGTTACACCATACTGTACTTCTCTCCATTGTGCTTTCTTTTTAATTAGATTCTGGTACTCTTTTTGGTTCCCCTTCATTCAAAGCTTTTTGGAATCTCCTAGAAAACATGGCTTCATAAGTCCTACAATGCCAGACTTCTACACATTTTACGTTTTTATAAAGATTCTATTTGTGTCTTCTCTACTTTGTAGTAATGTAATGTACTTCTCCCTGTAAAGCTATTTTTCTCTACTGTGTATCAATATGCTATACTTTACTGAGCTATCTATTCAATTAGATTTTATTGCTTTTTTTTTTCTTTCCTTCATGAAAATCATTTTAAAGTTTTGTAAAAATTTTCAAGTGCGAAATATTTTTTATTAATTTTTTTCTTCTACATCTTTTTTTTCTCCCTTGTAGTTTCATAGGGTCCACAAGAGATATTTAGGCTCTTGCCACATACCTTTGTGGATCCCTGCAAACTTTCGGAACTCATTGGAATGGCAATTACAGTTTCCCTTTCTATAATCAAAGTATTTCAAGAAGATTTGCAATAGGAAAGCCTTTCTAATTTTCTGTTTTTACATGTACAAGTTCTATTAGCACCTATTCACTTATTTTTTTTTATTGAACATGTGCACCATTTGTTAAAAGCAAGCTTATGGCTGAATTTTTTTCCCATATTCATTTGTCTAAAGTTGCATGAGTGGGTTTTTTTTTTGGGTCAGTTGCATAATGCATTGCCACTGTTTCTGTGTTAGATATATTTAAAAAATTAAATAATATTTTCATCTTCACATCCATGAGTATGATTGGATGTTTTCCCATTTGATTATTGTATTTTTTTTATTTTAATATGATACTCCTTTTGTATTGTGATTGTTCCTTTAATTATTTTTTTGGTACAATTTCAGTTAAAATTTTTTTTTCAATTCTTCAAAATCTGATCCAAGGTTTCATTTTATTTGTAGGCTAGTGATCCTGCTCAACATTCATAGACATCAAGGAAATTCTTCCAATTATATGGTTGTGTTATAACTAGTCAAGACATGGTTACACCCAAAGATCCCTTAAGAAAGTTTGATAAAGTATATTATCTCCTTTTGCCTGTTTTAGTTTGTGGCTTTCTCAAAAATTATTTGTGGGACACTTCCTTTGTGTTCCCTACTGATTTTTAGTTTCCTCCCATTGCAACCTAACTAAATGTATTGGCAACAACTATGTTCTTCCAAGGCTTTCATAGTTTTTATTGGAAATGAGAATGTTCTTCAAAAATCTTAAACAACCTACTTGATATTTATAAAGGAAGAAAAGAAAAGCATAAGCAATTGGGATTCAATTTCTATTAGACTAATCAAACACTTCATCCTCAACTTAAGCTTTGCCAAAAGTAAGAAGAAGAAAAGACAAAAGGCATCATATACATACGTTTAGTGATCCAATAGTAGAGAAATATAGGTTTGGTCATGTGTTTTGTGGGCTTGTGAAAGAGTGAGTTGCAGGAAAAACAATAGCATTGTCAAATGGAGGAAAAGAGGTATTTTTTGGAGAAATGAGATGAAACAAAGGGAGAGAAGAAGGCATTTGTTGAGAAACATCAAGGGAGAGATTTACCTAAGCAGAGCCATAGAGGAAGGAAGATCGAAAGTCATTCTTTTGGTTTTACATGTCAAAGCAGGTGCTGGAAAAGAAAAGGTTCTTGTAGTCTTAAATAAACATGTATTTTGGTTTTACATGTCAAAGCAGGTGCTGGAAAAGAGAAGGTTCTTTTAGTCTTAAATAAACACGTAGCAGGTCCAAGTAAGCAGAATGAAAGCAAGCTGGAAGCAAGTAGGTAGAAGAAGGAGAACACCTATTGCACCTAGAAGAATCTGGAAGCTGTAAGAGAGGATAAAAGAGGACAAGTCGTCCGAGGATAACCATTTGAAATAATAGAAAAGCATTAAGATTTAATTTCTATCAGACATTTAATCAAACAATTCATGCTCAATATAATATCTACAAAGAAACAAAAGAAAAGTATAAGCATTTGAGATTCAATTTCTATCATATATTTCATCAAACAGTTGATAATCAACATAATATTTATAAAAGCAAAAAAGAAATAGTATAAGCAGCTGCAAACCAATCGAATACTTCATTTTGACCTCAAGAATTTGTGAAAAGGAAGAGGAAGACAGAGAAAACATATGTGCATACATATATTGCTCGAACAGTATAAAAAAATAAAAAATAAAAAACAGTAGAAGCATGGGAGAGTTTTACCTGATGACTACAGCCGTTTGAAAATATATATTTTTTCGAAAGAGATGGAATGAAAATCGATTCACTAAAGATCCTTCACCACCAAACAAATTTGGTTTTTTTCTTTCTCCTCCTAAATGTTTGGTCTTTTGTTTCATTCAAATCGATGAGATAAGAACAGATAGAGGACAGAAAGAAAAGAAATATTGGGACACCTGTTAAAACACCATTGTCCTCACCAGCTGTATTGATAATTCATGTTACACATTGCATAGATTTCAAATTGATGAGATAAGAATAGATAGAGGAAAGAAAGAAAGATCTGGACATCTGTTAGAAAGCCATCTTCCTTACCAACTGTATTGATGATCCATTGTACACGTTGCTTAGGTGGGCCATGAGAATGTATCTACAGTGAAGCAGCTGAAACAGGAGGAGATAATTTTGCCTTTTTAATAAGGGTTTTTGGCTGGTTCCTGTTGTTTGGTTGTCTAGCTCCATGGTTCTTCTCTTATCTCGATACTTCTTGACGTGCACCGCCTTCAAGCAAGGAAAATGACCCATATATTGCTCTTCCTCTTCCCCTTTTCTGAATTTACCAAATGCAAATTCAGGAAAACCTAACCGCCTCTCTTCTTCTTAATCCTTTCTCATCTTCTGCCCCACTCTCTCCCAAAGATCGCATGTCCAGTTCAAAAATAAAACTAGAGCATCTCCCAAACCGTTCAACACATCCATCCCATTTCTGGGGCCTCGTTTGTTTTAAACCGGCCCCTTTCTCTTATTCTCTGATGAAAATTCGGGCCATAGAATGTTGAAATCGGCTCCTTTCTCTTATTCTCTAATGAAATTTTTTATTTGCATAGGTTGGCCATGAAACTGTCTACAATAAAAGGGGTGAAACAGGAGGAGAAAACTGTGCCTTTTTAATAAGGGTAATAAAAATACAAAATTTTCATGTGAGTTTTAGGGGTGGATGTAGAATTTTTATGTAAAATTTTAAAGCAAAACCAAAATTTCCACTATAGTTTTAGAAGTGGATCGACGTTCAAGAAGTGCATCTACCCCCACATAGATGTATGTAGGTTCGCCGTTGATAATATACCTTCACTACTTCCCATCACGTTCATATATCTATCCTCTTATGCAAGTATGCAAATTACATAAAAACAAAAAATTCTTCTTAATTACCTTACTCGTCGAGAATTGGTTTTTTGATTTTTTTTCTACTTTTGCTTTCATTTAAGGTTTTATATAGCTTTCTTTTCAGCTATAATTTTGATGAACCAATTATCATGTCCCTTTTTCTCCATTTTGTTATTTGTAAAAATAGCAATTATCCTTGTTTCTTTTGTCTTTCTATTTTCTTTTATCCTCCTTGTTTTCTCTAAATATAGTTTTGTTACCGTTAAAAAAGAAAAGAAAAGAAAACCCAAGCAATTACTTCATTGGTGCAAGTACAATTAGATGTAAAATCTAATTCTTTTCCTAGTTGCACTTTCAATGTAAAGAATTTTCTTACTCTCTATATTTTTTCTTATATAGTACACCATTAGATCAAAAACTCATGCCACACTATGCACATCCACACACCAAGATTTTTTTAGAACACTTTAGTAATGAAAACTTGAATTGCTTCTCGGTATTTGCTTGTTAAAAATAAATGAGAGTTACCTTGTTTATGGACTTTTCTTTGCAAACCAAACGATTAATAAATTTATCTCTCATCTAATGGATGAGAACCTTTTAGACTTTATTTAAAATATTCTCCACAACGCTATCTTATCCACAGTATTCAAGAATTATGTATACTTCTTTGCCATTTACAAGAAGACCCTTCATGTTTCTATGCATTCTAGACTATCTCATTCTTCTAGATTAGTTTGTACTCTCTAATATCTTCGTTGATCACCAACAACACACATCTTTTAGTGTGGGCAAGCTGCCCGAAGAGCAAGTCTCATTCAACAATTATGAATACTTCTTTGCCATTTACAAGAACAGCCTTGATGTTTTTATGCATTCTAGACTATCTCAGTCTTCTAAGTTACTTTGTACTCACTAATATCTTCATGATCATCGTCAACACACATCCAATTTGGATCCCTTGCTCCTATTAAGCCATCCCCGTGTTTGAACGACTCAAATTTTGTTCCATATGAAGTAACCGTACCATTAGATTAATTATATGTGAAATATATCATTTTGTATTTTCTTTGATTCATCCAACTATGGACATTACTTCAGCTGGAGCCGAACTTAGGCTAATTACCGTAGGGGTTCTTGTGCCCCAGAGTGGCTTTGGTCAAATAAAAGTGCACCTTAGTTGGGCTGAATTTGGTGATTATCTTCGTTCAAAACATTACTTCATATGTAAAAATGGTTATTCTTAGGAAACTGGTTAATTGGGTGTTCCTTTATGCTACCAGTATGTAAAATGTTGTGTCAATAATCAATATACACGCGCTATGGAAAATATACATCTTGGCCTTGGTAATTAATTTTGTACAGAGTAAGATGGACCTTTTTTGTTTTTCGGGTAACCCAGGTCCAAACCTGCCTTATAAAGGTTTTGTACTTTCAATGCAATATGAACCGCCTCTGCGCCAACCCAAAACTCGAAAACACGAAGCAGTCCAGACAGCAAGCAAGACATGGCCGCCGGCTCCATTTCCCCCAAATTCCACAAAATCCCACAATTCCGTCTTCTTCTTCGTCGAAACCCTAGATCTCTCGCAGCAGCAACAGCAGCTGCTTCCATGAGAGTTCAGGTAAATACCGTGAAACCCTCTCGCCGAAAGCCTAGATTTGTCGCATCAGCAGCAGCTCGACAGAGCGGCCTTATCCAGTTCGTCAAATACCGTGGCCTTGGAGAGCATTTCATCTTGGTATTTTCCAGTTCTCATCTGTCATCTTGCTATCTATCCCCTTCAATATTTCTTCTTTTCTGATCTTTGCTGCTGTTTTTGTTGTTGTTTTTTTTCTCTCTCTCACTTTAGGTTGATAACCGAGATTCTTTGGAGCCCAGGGTTACTCCAGAGCAGGCGGTGAAGCTGTGTCATCGGAATTACGGTATAGGTGCTGATGGTGTGATTTTAGCGATGCGGGGGATTAATGGGATTGATTTTTCAATGAGGATTTTCAACTCCGATGGCAGTGAGGCCGAGGTAAAAATCTCAATCATCATCATCATCATCATCTTAGCCTTATCCTATCAATGTGAGGCTGAGTTTTGAAACTACAAAATAAAATTAAAAAAGACTTTTTAGGGCATTTGCTGTTTGTATGTAACTAAGAATATGATTTGTCAAAGCCTGAATAGCTGCTTTCTTACTAATAATTACATATCAAGTGATCACTGGCTTTGTGGGGTTTTTTTTTCCTCTCTCTCTCTTTTGAAAAATCGTAAAATCTTTAGAGTTGTTTTGTGAGTTCTACTTTTCACAGGGGATCAATGGGATTTTAGGTACACCCCACTTTTCGTATGTACAATGGGCCCTCTATGGTAATCCAAGCCCACATATGTAAACACCACCCCAACCCTCTTCTCTCAGTCCCTATGAATCGGCATTCAAGGAAGTTTGAGTCCAATTTTTATCCAGCATTGACTTGAATCGGGGTAAGAAGTAAGAACCACAACTTGCAAAATCATTCAAACCCTGGTTATTCCATTCCAGCACCCATTCACGCGAACCAAACGCTACCTAACTGTTGGGCCCTGGAATCAGTGGTTGAGACCGTCGTCTAAGGTTGATATTTGTCTAGCTCATACCCACATGAATGATGAAATCCATTCAATCACCCTACCTACCCTCATGACTGACTTGCATCTAAGTGGGCCCCGTGAAGTATGGGCACTTCAAGAAATTTCCTTGGGTTTTATAACATCCCTAACTCCCCTTGATCAGCTTTTCGATTTGGAATACCTGATGTGGGGTCCATTTGGATCAAGCTAATTCCAGGTTAGGTTAAGGTATGGCTGGGATGGTACTATAAGAGATTGGGTGTGTGTCAAATTCAGTCCTCAATTCCTGTCATACCAATCCTAGATTTTGACCCTCTTTAAGTATCAAAAGAATCAAATGTCCTCTTTTTTTTTTCTACGAATTTTTTGTGATTCAAGCCACAGGTGGAATGTGGATGTTTGTTGGATGAGTGTCAAACTGTTGTCAGTGGTGACTGCCAGTTTACCGAGGGGGTGAGTTGGGTCATTGGTGTTTTTTTGTGTGGGTGTGGGTGGAGTTTGATGGAGTGAGGAGGGGGCACTTGTAGTTTGTTTAAGGGTTTTGATTGATCACTAGCGTGACTTAGTGCATATCTGATCAAAGGCATATGTATTAAATTGAGTGATGAAAATTACAGAACGGTGGGTGGGCCATAGGGGCTTCCTGATGAATGATTTTGGATATGTGCACTGAAAAAAAAAAAGAAGAGTAGAAAACAAAGTCATTGATGAATTAGGAGAAAAAAATTAAGTGTCATGAAAAACTTTTTAACTATGATCTCTTTGTTCTGTTTAGGTATTCTTGTTGATCGTTCATCATGCTGATAACCTAAAACTTATTCATGTAGATGTGCGGTAATGGAGTACGCTGTTTTGCACGGTTCATTGCAGAACTTGAGAATATACAAGGGACTCACAGGTTTTATTATAAGTGTTAGCTGTTACATATGCATTTTACCCCACTTACTTGAGAAGCCTTTTATATTTATTTTTTGCAAGCTCTTTAATCCATGAAATATCATAATACAATTGGATGCTATATAATTTTCAATTTTGTTCTAGTTTGTTCTTACATATTAAAAATGTTAGGATGCTTGTAAGGGAATTTGTCTTTTACACATTTGATGTGAAAATGTCATTACATATGTGAATGTTGCTTATGTAAAGTTTACATGCGAAACACAAAATCATGTTTGTTTGGAAGCACCATTTTCACATAGTAAACTTTCAGCGGTTTGAATTACACATGTAAGATCTTCGTATGTCAAAAAAATTTATTAATATTTAAAGATGAAAATGTATGTTTTGGGGTTTAATAAGTCAATAAAAAATTTGAACGTCTCAGGTTAAAAATTTGGGGCCTATAAGATTTGAAAAAATAAAGTTGGTAACGAGGTTTAAAACCACAACATGTCTGGAATGGAACCTATATTGGTGCCTCGTCTAACCAAGATGTGTGTAATGGTTTCACACCTCTTTAGGTTGGTGAATTCTCATATGAAAATGGCATGATTTACACACTATTTTCACACCTCGTTTGTGCATCACTTGTGTAAATGAGCACAAACATACCTGATCATGATACATGTGTATCATTTACTTACATAAATGAGTGCGAACAACCGACCCTAAGTTCTTGCACCTCTTTGCTAAACAACTCCAACGCTGTATTTTGTTTAGTCACCTGTGCTACTTACGTAAGTGTATTGCTGTTTTTGGTAAAGTGTAGTGATCACTTCAGCCCCAAATTTTAGGTTCTAGAATTATTACGTATTTAGGATTTCTTATATGTGGTGGCTTTCACAATTGCCTCAATATTATATAATATGGTGTGAATCTGAAACTGGAGATATGGAGGAAGGGTTACAAATCCAAGGGCTTTTAAAATAAGTCATGGAAATGCAAAATATGAGAATTGCAACTTCAGTGGAGATGAGCAAAGATATGAATTTGAAGCTCAAGAGGTACTATAAGAGATTCCTTTGGGCACCGTGGCTTTAGGATGGAGAAATTAAAGAGGATGTCTAACACAGGATAAGAGCAGGATCATTGAAGTGGAAACTTGCATTTAACGTGTTTTGTGATCGAGATACTAATAACATTGAAAGGAAAATTTTACAAGACCGATTAGACTATGGCCTATATAGCAGGTTGGTCGATTAGAAAACAACATCGGTAAAACATGAGTGTAGTAGAGATGAGAACGTTGAGATGGATGTTTGTTTAAAAATAAGAAAGGTAGAATAATAAATGAGACATGTGATGGGGACATCATACCAAATTCCCCAAAATCATTCAAAGTTTACCAAAGAAGAAAACGCAGGGTAGCGGATCAAGCTCTAATCTGGTTGGATGATCAATACTTTGACATTGATCGCGAAGAAAATACAAATCCACCGTTGGATTGTCTTTCGGAGGAGATCCGACGGTTGGATTTCGATTGATCACGTTGGCGGAGCATCGACGGCTCATGTGCACAACTACAGTGAAGGCCCTACATAGGGAAGTATCACATGGATTGAAGAAAGTGGAGGGGTCCTTAGATTTAATTTGTTTGGGCCCGTGGTTTAATTTGTTTATGTTATTGGGTCCCATGATTTAATTTATTTAGTCTCATAATCTCTTGAATTGGTCCGTTAGTTTAATTATTTGTTGGTTTGGTCCCATGTTAATTTTTATCAGAGTCTATTAGTGAAAAGGGACCCGTGTCTTGTCTATGTAATAAGTAAGAGAGAGAAAGGGGGACCACCTTCATAATTGAAAAAAAAAAAATGAATGTGCGCAAGATGGACTTGCGCATGAATCCCAATGTGCGCAAGTCCCTCTTGCGCAAGATCTCCTTCCCCCCCTTTTTATTCTCTTTCTTCCTTTCTTGTCTTATTCTTATTTCTTTTCCTTTTTGGGATGGAGAGGCCTTTAAGTCTAGATCTAGGTCTTTTCCTCCATTATCATGCATGTAAGAAACTGATTTTGGAATAAGAAAAGGAGCTTTTTCTTCTTCTTCTTCTTCTTCTCCACTTGGTTTGCAAGCCACCTTTTTGCTAGCCACTACTAACGCCTCCTATGATTGGAGTTTGGTGAGAGCCCAACAAAGGTAACCTCTATCTCTTCTACTTTTCTCTTCCTGAGCATTTTCTAGCCACCACAAGATTACAGATCTGCTGAATATAAACTGAAATCAGCAACCCAGATCTGAACTTGAACACCTTAGCCTTCCTTGTTTGATGAAACCCCTTTATTCGCAAATCAAGCCCTAAGTGTTGGAAGTTCCGCCTTCCATTAAGATCCACTTCGCAAATCTGAAGAACTATTACTGTGGGATCTGTAATAAAGGGTTTAGATCTATGGCTGATCCATCCCTTGGAATTAACTGACTGTTGGTAATGAGCCAGATCTGAAATTTCTGCATTAATTAATTAATTTTCTGATTTCAACACTTCAATTACATTGCATTAGGCTAGGTTGTCCTTCGTCCTGCATCAATCTTGGTATCAGAGACATAGGTTCACTTAGGGTAGTCTAAAACATCATTGCAGTCAATCTGAAATTATTTTTATCATTACATCTTATCATTGCATCACATCTGAAATTTATTTTCAGTTCTGAAAATTATTTTCAGCAGTGCATATCTGAAATTATTTTCATCATTACATTATATCATTGTATCACATCTGAAAATTATTTTCAGTTCTAAAAATTATTTTCAACAGTGCATAATAAAATTCGGATAGTCATTTTAGCATCCATCTTGTATGCCCACTAGGAGCGGTAGAGATTTCCAACCCGAACACCTTACAATGGATTCATCTCAAATTTCCAAGTTAATGGAGGAGGTTTTGGCCAAGAATAACGTCATTATGAATGAGCGGTTGGCTGCCATGCAGGCACAATCTGACCACCGTTTTCATGAGGCCACAGCACGTCTCGAGGCACGCCTCGAACAAATTGAGAGGTCCCAACGTGATGATAACGGGCATCGACATGTTCGGAATCGTCTATAGGGGAGGCATAGGGGTAGAGAGCGAGATAATGATACTGACCTCGAATCTGAGGCCGGTGATTACCATAGACCCCAAGGCAGGAGACGAAATCCTGAAGAGTGGGTCCTGAAAAGTGTAAAGGTTGAAGCCCCAACCTTTGATGGTCGCATTGATCCAAGGGTCTACTCCGACTGGGAATCTGACATGGACCATTATTTTGATTGGTATGACATGTCTGAAGAAAGGAAGGTCCGATTCGCCAAAATGAAATTGGTGAGTCAAGCCCGTTTGTACTGGGTTGACCTTGAGCGGGGTTTACAGCATCGCCATGAGGCACCTATTGAGACTTGGGATGAAATGAAGGAACACTTACGGGTCAAGTATCAGCCCCAATCTTACAGGGATAGACTTCTAGATCAAAAGTCTAATCTTAGGCAGGGTAGCATGTCCGTGACTGAATACATCAATAAGTTCGAAGAACTTAACTTAAGATGTAATACCCAAGAAGACCTTCCTGAGCGAATTTCAAAATTTAGAATAGGTCTTCGCCCCGAATTTCAAAGGAAACTAATCACTGTTAAAACGGCTAGCTTGGAAGACATTTACGAGGTAACCCTTAACCTTGAGATAGCCATGAAAACCAAGCAGGCTAAACGCAGTGATTATCGGGGGACAGATTTTAAGCCTTATTCCTCGGGTAACAAATCTAATTCCCAATTTACTCGTAATCCCACAAATGGACCGCATACATTTAGGGATAATAGAGGCAAAGGAATCGTTAGTGGCAGCTCTAAACCTCTTGCCTGCCATAAATGTCACGGTTATGGACACTACGCCAGTGAGTGTCCTACCCGCAACATCAATCTCTGTGTAGAAGACGTAGAAGATGAGGATGATCCTACGGTAGATACCTATATCCTGGATATTGTGCCTAGCGATGAGGATTGTGAAAATCCGGAGGTTCGGGTATCCTTTCTTCGATTTACACCCTCCTATCCTCAAAATGGAAATGCACAATCTTTAACAAAAGATGATCCACCAAAATTAATGGTTGTAAGATGTGCATTGACTATTCAAGAAAATGAGGATTGGTGTAGAACTTCCATCTTTCATACCTACGTCAAGTGTAATGAGAAGAGCTGCAAGATCATTATTGATAGCGGGAGCTGTACCAATGTGGTGTCAGCCAATAACTTGTCTAGACTAGGCTTGACCCCGGTTCCACATCCTAAGCCATACCGTGTCTCTTTGGTGGATTCTACATCCATTCCCGTGACCCAACGGTGCTTGGTCCCGATTAGCATGTCCACCTATCAGGACCAGCTATGGTGTGACGTGGTTCTCATGGACGTGGGACATATCATTTTAGGGAGACCTTGGCTTTATGATATGGATGTTACCAACTTTGGGCGCACAAACATTTGTGCCTTTCAATTCAAAGATAAAAGGATAAAATTACATCCATTACCCCCTAAAGGCAAGGACAACCCTAAAGAAAGTGCTAAACCCAGTACTAGTGCCTCCACTCCTACGACCAAGGGTTTACATATTTTAAGTGCAAGCGAGTTCCAGGCTAACTTAGATGAGAGGACTCATAAGGGATCCAAGGAGGATCCTATTGTTTATGCTGTAGTTTCTATGGATATTGTCAAGGAGTCTGCTGCTAATGTTCCACGTGCCGTGGAACCTGTTTTTCATGAGTTTAGGGATGTTTTTTCCGATGACTTACTGAACGAGCTCCCACCCATGCGTGATATTCAGCGTGCAATTGATCTCGTTCCAGGAGCGACCCTACCTAACTTGCCCCATTATCGTTTGAATCCTCCAGAACATGCAGAATTAAAACGGCAGGTAGATGAGCTTCTTGCCAAGGGTTTCCTTAGGGAAAGCTTAAGCCCTTGTGCCGTTCCCGCACTATTGACTCCAAAGAAAGATGGAACGTGGAGGATGTGCGTGGATAGTCGAGCTATCAACAAGATTACCGTTAATTATCGATTTCCGATACCTCGGTTAGATGATATGCTTGACATGATGGCTGGTGCTACTATCTTTTCCAAGATAGATCTTAAGAGTGGCTACTATCAGATTCATATTCGTCCTGGCGACGAATGGAAGACTGCCTTCAAAACGAAGGATGGGCTATATGAATGGCTTGTCATGCCATTTGGGTTGTCAAACGCACCAAGTACTTTTATGCGGGTCATGACACAAGTGTTGAGGCCATTTATTGGCAAATTCTTGGTAGTCTATTTTGATGATATTCTTATCTACAGCACTTCCACAGAACAACATATTAAACACTTGTGGCAAGTTTGTAGTACTTTGCGGAAGGAACAACTATACGCAAACCTTAAGAAATGCACATTCATGGCGGATAATTTGGTCTTCTTAGGTTTCGTAATATCTGCTGCGGGCATAGCTGTTGATCCTGAAAAGATTCGTGCTATTGTTGAATGGAAGATTCCATCCAATATTCATGAGGTTCGTAGCTTTCATGGTCTGGCCACATTTTACCGTAGATTCATTAAAGGCTTCAGTACCATCATGGCTCCAATCACAGATTGCATGAAAAAGGGTGAGTTTCGTTGGAGCCCAGCTGTTACTGCCGCTTTTCAGGAAATTAAAGTCAAAATGACAGAGGCCCCTGTCATGCGATTGCCCGATTTTTCTAAAGTTTTTGAAGTGGCTTGTGACGCGTCTGGTGTGGGAATAGGAGGAGTCTTGAGCCAAGAAGGACACCTAGTCGCTTACTTCAGCGAAAAGCTGAATGATGCTAAGCGATGAAAGTATTCTAATTACGAAAGAGAATTCTACGCATTAGTACAAACCCTTAAACATTGGCGACATTACCTCTTACCGCAAGAATTTGTCCTGTCCTCTGATCATGATGCTTTAAAATACTTAAATTCCCAATCTAAGTTAAAAGGGGAACATGCCAAATGGGTTGAACTTTTGCAAGAATATACTTTCGTGTTAAAACACAAGGCGGGAGTGGATAATAAACCAGCTGATGCGTTAAGTCGCAGAATCCATTTGATTCACTCCATGAATGTCGAAGTCACAGGGTTTGATCGTCTTCGAGATGATTACCCTACTTGTCCAGATTTTGGGGATATATTTGCTTCACTTTCTGATAATCCTCTAAGAAACATTGATCAGTTTACACTGAAAGACGGTTATATCTTTAGAGGTAATCAGATCTGCATTCTCCGTACTTCCATGAGAGAGTTTTTAATTTGGGAACTCCACGCGGGAGGCGTGGGAGGTCACTTTGGTCGGGATAAGACCATCTTTCTTGTGGAAGATCGTTTTTACTGGCCGAGTCTCAAACGAGATGTTGCGCACACGATTGCGCGTTGCCAAACTTGCCAATTAGCAAAACAACGCAAACAGAATACCGGCCTGTATAATCTTTTGCCAGTGCCTTACGCACCGTGGCAAGATCTCAGCATGGACTTCGTGCTTGGGCTTCCTAAGACATCCAAACAGCATGATTCCATCTTTGTCGTTGTGGACCGTTTTTCTAAAATGGCCCATTTCGTCCCATGCTCAAAAACTTCTGATGCTTCGCATATCACGAAGATTTTCTTTGAGTGTATTGTCAGCCTTCATGGCGTCCCAAAGACCATTGTTTCTGATAGGGATGTGAAGTTCACTAGCCATTTTTGGAAAACGCTGTGGAAACTCTTAGGCACTAAATTGCAATTTTCTTCTGCCTATCATCCACAGACTGATGGACAAACTGAGGTAGTGAATAGAAGTTTGGGAAATCTTTTGAGGTGTCTTATGGGTGTGCATGTGCGAACATGGGAATGGGAATCTGTTTTACCAATAGCTGAATTTGCATACAATAGTTCTGTCAATAGGTCCATAGGCATGAGTCCATTTGAAGCTGTCACTGGTTACAAGCCTAGGATGCCTATAGATCTCATTCCCATGTCATCCATTCATCGTCCTTCTGAGTCAGCTGATGCATTCATTCAACGCATATATGCATTACATGATGAAATCAGGAAACGAATTAATTTACATAATGAACAGTACAAATCATCTGCTGATTCACATCGTAGGTTCACAGAATTCCAAGTGGGTGATGATGTAATGGTTCGCATAAGGCCTGAGCGATTCTCGCAGGGAATTGCCAAGAAATTACAGGCTCGCAGTACTGGTCCATACAAGATTTTGAAAAGATTGGGTCCTAATGCATATGTGTTGGACATTCCTTCTGATGTGGGCATTAGTTCCACTTTCAACATTGAAGACCTTGTTCCTTTTCATGGCCCCACACCATCCCCCATTGATCCATACGCTGTTTCTTCTCCGTTCCCTACTTTTGAGCCAGCATCCTTCTCTCACCTTCCCCAGCTGACCCCACCTCCCAAAACTAAAGCTCAGTTGAAGGATGTAGTAGAAGACATATTGGACGACCAATTGGTCTCCACCAGACACGGTGGCACTCAAAAATTTCTTGTCAAGTGGAAGGATCGACCTCAGCATGACAGCACATAGATCACGAGGACTGAGTTGCAGCGCATTGATCCAGATCTTTTGGAATGCTATGATAGTTTCATTTCACCAGAGGTGCGATTTTCGCATCCGAGGGGAAATGATGGGGACATCATACCAAATTCCCCAAAATCATTCAAAGTTCCGCCTTCCATTAAGATCCACTTCGCAAATCTGAAGAACTATTACTGTGGGATCTGTAATAAAGGGTTTAGATCTATGGCTGATCCATCCTTTGGAATTAACTGACTGTTGGTAATGAGCCAGATCTGAAATTTCTGCATTAATTAATTAATTTTCTGATTTCAGCACTTCAATTACATTGCATTAGGCTAGGTTGTCCTTCGTCTCAGCATGAGAGAGCATTTATGGGTTAGAGTAATAAATGAGGCATGAGAGTGCATTTATGGGTTATGATAGACTTAGTTGAGATGGTTTAGACATGTCAAATGAAGGCCAACAACAATGCTTGTAAGGAAAGGATCTTTTATTCAAGTTGATGGCCCCTTACGAAAAAGGAGTTGGCCAAAGAGGATGTCCAGGAAGTAGTAAGGATATATCTAAAGAAGTGCAACCTATCTTAGGATTTGGCCCAGGATAGGCTAGAATGGTGAAATAGAATTCATGTAGTTGCCCTCAACATTGTTGGGACAAGGCTTTGATGATGATGATGATGATGATTGATTGTTTTATATTAATATTAAGATAACTGAATTATTACCCATGCTTTTAGAAACATTTGAGCCATATTGATATTAACATTACTTCAGTATTAAGAGGGCTTCTACTAGCATTTGGGCCTTTTTGTTTATGCCTCGAACTCATCTTGGGCGAGGTTTCTCAAACATGCCCTAGGGCTCAAGTTTGACGCATGGGTTCCCTTTGAGGCCTGTGTTGAACTGCATGTACATATGTGAGCCATATGGTTAAAGATGAAGCATATTCCTTAATTGCAATAAAGTTGTATGGGTAAGCAACAGGCTTGGGGGGGGGGGGGGGGGGGGGGGTGCCTCTTGAACTTCCTTCGTTGGTTTGAAAACATGATAAGGTTTCAAGTTTTTTTTAAATGCATTTTGAATCCTTTACCATTTTGCCCCTCTCATTTTCTCAAAAGGAGATATTTTAAAAGATCTGAGGGTAATTGTGTCCAAGTTCTCTTGCAAAATTTAAGTTACCTTCTTTCAAGATTTAAGGAGAGATTACACTCAAATCAACAAAAGTAAATCTTTCCATTGATCCCTTCTTTCCTCCAAAAGTAAGTCTACATAGGAGACGTTTCTTCTTTTCCAATATTTTGATACAAGCCTTTTTCTACAGTTGTTGGATTTGGGCATCTTGGCTTATTTTTTGATTCTCACTATATTACTCTTCCATTTTTTTCCTTTTCCATGATCTAGACAAAGAGAATTTTGTGTGGCTCGTGAGTGGGGTCCACTTTGATCCATACACTGGTTGTTAAAAATGTAATGAATTATCAACATCACAAAAAGAATTCGTCTTTGCTAATATTCAAATCAAGGTTTAGCTCTCATATTGATTTCTTTTTTGTTCCTTAAAAAACCAAAAAGAGATGGACCCAATAATGATTTTCATCTGATATATATTAGCACTTAATAGATAAATAAATCAAGGAAAAACACCATGGAGTACAATAGTAAAATTGGGCGGAGCCACAAGGTTAAACCATAAGTGCCTCAATCATGCTAAAATGAGAGGAATAATCTCCATATTGTGGCCATGTCTTAAAAATCATAGCCACTACACGTGAAGTCCTTTCCCTCGGTGAAGCTATCCCCAAATTTTATTCCAATAGAGTTGGTCCCACCGTATTAAGCTTGTATGAAAAATATTCATGATTTCAAATTTAGGAATTGTATTTGGATATTATTAAAAAAAACACTACAAATAATGAAAATTCTTGATTAGTAAACTAATACATATAAAAATGTATTTTTATTGGTACCCTCTAAATAAGAAATCTTGCCTTTGTTGCTATTAGTCAAGTGTCCCTACCCCTCCAAAAGGAAATTCTGGCTCTGCTACTGTGGGTAAGTGTTCCATTAACACATTGTTTTATGAAAAAAATATGGTAGTTTGTGATTTAAGATTTTAAAGCTTCTTTCTTTTCTTTTTATTTCAATATTGTTGTAACCAAGGTTTGGTCAGCCTTAACTTGATAGAAGGATTACGATAGCAATTTTTTTTATTATTTGTTATTTCTGCTAATATATATATTTATTTATTTAAAAAGTGTGCGGGTTAAGTGACGTATTGCAGCGTCGCATTGCAGGGCGTTCCCTGCTTTAAGCGACACATTGCAGCATTGTCCGGCTGCAGTAAAAAGTGTGTAAGGGCTACCGCATGATTTTGGGTAATGCAGTTAAAGAAGTTAATCCATGAGAAGAAGAGGAGGAATAGGAAAATTATACTTGCTACTTGTAAAATAGGAACCTTGATAAGCAAGAGCATGGAGTTGGCTGAGGTAATGAAAACAAGAAGAATTAGTGTGGCTTGTATACAGGAGACAAGGTGGAAAGGGAATAAAGCAAAGGAGCTCACGGATGGATATAAGCTTTTCTATGCAGGAAAGAGTAATGTAAGAAATGGAGTAGGTATAGTAGTAGATAAGGATTTGAAAGAGAAAATTGTAGGGGTAAAGAAGTTTGGTGATAGAATTATAGCAATTAAACTAGTGCTAGAAGAAGACATAATTCATATCATCAGTGCATATGCTCCCCAAGTAGGACTAGAGGAAAGTGTGAAAAGACAATTTTGGGAGGAGATGGATGATTTAATGCGAGAAATCCCAAATTGTGATAAGATTTTCCTTGGAGGGAATTTAAATGGGCATATAGGAAGAGATAATAGAGGATATGAGAGAGTTCATTGGGGGCAAGGATTTGGAGAAAAGAATGAATTCGGAAACACTATATTGGACTTTGCAGTGGCATTTGATCTTGTAGTAGCAAATACTTACTTTAAAAAGAGAGATGAACATCTAATTACCTATAAAAGTGGGAGTAATAGGAGTCAGATAGACTTTTTTCTAGTTAGAAAACAGGACCGATTGGCTTGTAAAGATTGCAAGGCTATTGCGGGAGAGAGTTTGACTGTGCAACATAGGCTCGGAGTTTTAGATATTTGCATTAAAAGTAGAAAGAGAGCGGTAGTAAACAAAATAGACCCTAAAATAAAGTGGAGAGATTTGAAGGGGGAAAGAGCAAATATATTTAAGGATAAAATGATTAAGAATGGAGAATGGAATATTGAAGGAGAAACTACAGTGATGTGGAATCAAATGGCAAATTGCATTAGGAATGTTGCAAAGGAGGTACTTAGAGAATCAAAAGGAAAGAGACATATTAATAAAGAAACATGGTGGTGGAGTGTGGAGGTTCAGGAAGTTATTCGACAAAAAAGACATTGCTACAAAGTTTGGCAGGATATTAAAAGTATGAAAAATTTTGAGCTGTATAAGAAGGCAAAGAAAGAAGCTAAGAAAGTAGTACGTAGTGCAAAGTTCGAAGCATACGATGACCTCTATAATAAGTTGGGAACAATAAAAATAGAAAAGGATATTTTTAAACTCGCAAAAATAAGAGAAAAGAAAAGTAGGGACTTAGATCATATCAAATGTATCAAGAACAATGAGGAAAATATTCTGGTGAAGGACAACGATATTAAAAAAAGGTGGAAGGAATATTTTAGCAAACTTCTAAATAAAGAACATTTGGGCGATACAAGAGTTAAGGAGGATACTTCATCACTAGAGCATACTTTTCTCCGTAAAATTAGAGGGGTGGAAGCGAAGGAAACATTGAAGCGAATGAAGACAGGAAAGGCAACAGGCCTAGATGGTATTCTGATAGAGGTATGGAAATCTTTAAGAGAGGTTAGGGTGAGTTGGTGATGTAGACTATTCAATAAGATACTTGTGACAAAAAAAATGCCGGATGAATGGAGAAGAAGCATTATAGTGCCTACATATAAAAATAAGGGAGATATACAAAATTGTACCAACTATCGAAGGATTAAACTTATGAGTTACACTATGAAGTTATGAGAGAGAATAATGGAACAAAGACTGAGATAGAAGACCAAGATCTCTGAAAATCAATTTGGTTTTATGTCAGGGAGATCAACTATGGAAGCTATCTTTTCACGTAGGCAATTAATGAAAAAATATCGAGCAAAGAGGAAAAATCTACACATGGTCTTTATTGATTTGGAAAAGGCCTATGATAGGGTACCGAGGAATTTAATTTGGTGGGTTTTAAAAAAAAAGAATATCCCCAGAGGTTACATTGAAAATTTTAAGGATATGTACGAATAAGCAGTAACAAATGTGAGAACCACATGTGGAGAAACAGGTGGATTCCCCATGACTATAGGTTTACATCAGGGATCAACCTTAAGCCCTTATCTCTTTGCATTAATTATGGATGAGTTAACTGTGCATATTCAAGAAGAAGTACCATGGTGTATGTTGTTTGCAGATGATATAGTATTAGTGGATAAATCAAGAGATGATGTAAATGCAATACTTGAGAGATGGCGGGGGGCATTAGAATCTAGATGCTTTAAAATAAGTCGTACAAAGACAGAACATATTGATGCAGGCCAGATTCATGATTGGCCAGCTATTGGACCTATGACCAATAAAGCACAGTAGATTAGAGTAGACTAGATTATTAGTAGTTGTTTTAGTTGTTTTATTAAAATTTGTCAAGTCCAATCATGTTTGATTTGGGACTTCTTATTTGATTAGAAATAGTTGTTTCCTTTATTAGGTAATATCTTGGTTATAAATATAGATGTAATCTCTTGATGGGATAAGACTTTCATATTGAATAAAGATTTTGAGTTGGTTCTCAGTTGAGAGAGTTTGTTTGTCTTTTGGTGAGGCACCTAGACAATCTATCCCTACTTATAATCGCAATCAAGCAACAGTTTATTGGCCTCCTCCTCAGCGTCAAGTTCAACGGACTCCTCAAAATCCTCGGCCAGGGATGCAACAAAGACAGATGAATCCCCAACAGAATCAGAGGTTTCCATAGAACCAGCCTGATAATCGTGCTTATGGAAGAACAGACAGGAGGGATATTGTTTATCATGCCTGTAAGCAACGAGGACATTATGCCAATGAATGCTATCATCGCAATTTATACACTTCCAATGAGCCTGATATTGATACTCAGCATGATGAGCATGTCAAATCAGGGCAAGCTGACACAGATCCTCCTTATGAAGATCAAGTAGATCAGATAGATTATGCAGACGCTGATGATGGTAGTCCACTTCTTTTTCTAGATCGTCGTTTGCTAGTAGCAGATGCTAAAGAGGAAGAAGATTGGAATCATGCTTCTATTTTTCGGTCTCGTGTCAGATGTATGGGCAGAGCATGTAATATGATTATTGATGGTGGAAGTGCTATGAATGTTATTTCCCAAGAAGTAGTTGATAAGCTTAAACTTCCCGCGGTAAAGCATCCAAGGCCATATAAAGTTGCATGAGTTGATAACTATTCTATTCCTGTTCGTCAGCAATGATGTGTGCCTTTTAAGATTGGCAATTATGAGGATACTCTTCTATGTGACGTCATCCCAATGAATGTTACACATATCCTTTTTGGATGGCCATGGTTACAGAAGCTTAAAGTGATCACAGATCATGAACACAATACCTATGCTTTCAATTGGAAAGGTAGACGGATCGTGCTGCGTCCTTTGCAGACTCCGCCGTCCTCCCCTACCTCTTCTCCCTCCGCCGCCGCATCTCCTCCTACATCGCATATTTTATCCATGCAGAAATTTGAAGTTGAAAGCAAAGAGCAAGGTGTCATGTATGCCTTGGTTACTAAGCAAGTTACTGATGATTCTCATGCTATTCCTCAGGAAGTGAAGCCATTATTGGGCAAATTTGCCGACTTAGTTCCTGATGAGTTACCCAAGGAACTACCTCCACTAAGGAACATTCAACATGCTATTGATCTTGTTCCAGGAGCTTCTTTGCCTAACTTACCTGCTTATTGGATGAGTCCAGCAGAACATGCAGAGTTAAAAAGGCAAGTTGATGATTTGCTTCAGAAAGGTTATATAAAGGAAAGTCTCAGTCCATGTGGTGTTGTAGCACTTCTCACTCCGAAGAAGGACGGAAGCTGGCGAATGTGTGTAGATAGCTGTGCAATCAACAAAATCACGGTAAAATATCGCTTCCCTATCCCTCGTTTGGATGATATGTTAGATATGATGACTGCTGCATGTATATTTTTCAAAATTGATCTTTGTAGCGGATATCATTAAATTCGCATAAGACTAGGAGATAAATGGAAAACTGCCTTTAAAACAAAGGATGGTCTCTTTGAATGGTTATGCCTTTCGGTTTAACCAATGCTCCTAGTACTTTTATGCGTGTTATGACACAATTATTGCAGCCTTATATTGGAAAATTTGTTGTCGTCTACTTCGACGATATTATTATTTACAGCCAGTCAAAAGAAGATCACTTTCAGCATTTAGATAAGGTTTGCCAACTTCTCCGCGGGGAGCGTTTCTATATCAATCTCATGAAATGTACTTTCATGAGTGATTCTGTTGTTTTTTTGGGATATGTAGTATCTGCACAAGGAATTAAGATGGATCCTACAAAAGTAAGCGCTATTCTTGATTGGCCAATTCCTGCTACCCTTACTGAAGTTCGCAGTTTTCATGGTCTTGCAAATTTTTACAAAAGGTTTATCAGAAACTTCAGTACTATTATGACTCCTATTACGGATTGTATGGGAAAGGTGATTTCAAGTGGACCAATGCAGCCACTAGGGCTTTTGAGAAGATCAAGCAAAAGATTACTGAAGCACCCGTTCTACAGGTTCCTGATTTTAGCAAGCTATTTGAAATTGCATGCGATGCCTCAAATGTTGGCATTGGCGGTGTCCTTAGCCAGGAAGGACATCCTATTGCATTCTTCAGTGAGAAACTTTCTGATGCTAAGCGAAAGTATACTGCATATGATTTGAAATTCTATGCACTTGTCCAGACACTTCGTCATTGGAGACATTATTTGATTGCTAATGAGTTTGTGCTTTACTCTGATAATGATGCTCTGCAACATCTACACTCTTAGCAGAAGATCAGCGCTAACCGAGCTAAATGGAGTGCATATATACAAGAATTCAAATTTAGCATTCGTCATAAAGTTGGAAAGGAAAACCTGATTGTAGATGCATTAAGTAGGAGAAAACATCTTCTGACTTCTATGTCTATTAATGTGCCTGGTTTTGAGCAAATTAAACTAGATTATGCAGCTGACAAAGATTTTGGTCCTATTTATGCGGATCTCCTTAAGGGTGATCATATTCCACATCCTCATTATAGTCTTCATGATGGTTTCTTATTCAAAGGTATGCAACTCTGTCTTCCAGCCACTTCTATTCGTGAATATGTTGTGCGAGAGTTGCATGCAGGAGGATGTAGTGGACATTTGGGTCGCGACAAAACACTTGCTGTTGTCAGTGACAGATATTATTGGCCTCGCATGAAGACCAATGTGGTTCATATTTGTGAGCAATGTCGAACATGCCAGATTGTCAAAGGAAATAAGAAGAACACTGGATTATATCAGCCTTTGCCTGTTCCCCACACTCCTTGGGAAGACATTAGCATGGATTTTGTGCTAGGTTTACCCATGACTGCCAGAAAGGTTGATTCCATCTTCGTTGTTATTGACCGCTTTTCAAAGATGGCACACTTTATTCCTTGCATGGCAACTGTTGATGCTTATAAGGTAGCCAAATTATTCTTCAAAGAAGTTGTTCGGCTACATGGGCTCCCAAAGACTATTGTTTCTGACCGAGATACGAAGTTTATGAGCTACTTCTGGAAGACGTTATGGATGTTGTCTAACACCAAGTTTAATTTCTCCACTGCTTATCATCTTCAATCTGATGGACAAACAGAAGTGGTCAACAGAAGTCTTGGACAATTGTTACGTTGCCTTGTACGTGACCGTATCACAAACTGGGATCAAGTGCTACCTATGGCAGAATTTGCTTACAATAATTCTGTCAATCGATCAACTGGAATTTCACCATTTGAAGCTGTTACAGGAGTTCGTCCACGACTCCCTGTTGATCTTGTCCCGTTACCAGTTGATACCAGAGTCAGTGCAGATGTTGAACATTTCTTCCAACACATGTAGCAAGTCTACAATGACGTACGTCGCCATATATCTGCCAGCAATGATGTTTATGAGCAGCAAGTTGACAAGCATCGTCGCTTTATTGAATTTAATAAAGGTGATATGGTTATGGTGCGTATTCGACCTGAAAGGTTGCCACCTGGAGCTAACAAGAAGTTACACCCTCCTAATTTAGGCCCTTTCAAGGTTCTCCAGGAGATTAATTCCAATGCCTATATTCTTGATATTCCTACTGATTTAGGCGTCAGTTCTTCATTCAATGTCGAGGATCTTACTCTCTATCGTGGCCATGATAATGAAGGAGCAAACAAAGAGCAGCTTATTTCTTTACCAGTTAATTCTCCACCTCCTAATGAAATTATTGATGTCCTTGATGATCAAATTGTTTTTCCACGTCAAGGAGGTTACCAGAAGTTTTATGTACGCTGGCGGAATTGTCCTCTCCGATGCTACATGGATTACAGCTACTGACTTCCAGCGCATCAATCCTGATCTTTATGAGAGATATCAAGCGCTCAACTCGCCGGAGTCGAGTTTTTCTAAGCCGGGGAGAGCTGATGCAGGCCGAACCCATGTCCGACGGCCCAGATCACAGGCCCGCAGGACATCCGCTTGATCCCCGATTTCCTCAAGGATCCCTATCCTTATTTATCTATTTCCTATTTTATTTTAGTAGGTCTTATTTGTTTAGAATTAGTCCTTCTATGTTTAGAAACGATCACTCCTATATAAGGAGGAATTCTTCACTGTATTGAGTATGCTTTTTATCAATAAAAATTTTAGTTTTCCCAGAATTTCTAGTTCTAGGTTTTCATCGTGACTGTCATTGAATCTTCGGATTCGAACAATCCCTCGGGAGATTGTTCTACACCCGGCGTACGATCCAGGGCTGCACCAGATTGGTATTAGAAAAAAAAAAATACCTAAATCCACACCGACCCCATCTGCCCTTCTTCACCATCATCTTGATTCCACCCCTAATCACATCCACAATCCACACCCCTTCCCCACTCCACTGAAACCCTCACTGTAACCACGCCGGACTCATTCCCCCTTCCCGGCGCTGACCCGATCCATCCCCAACCCGATCCAACCCCACAGCACACCGAAAACCCAAATTCTCCAACCCTAACGATACCCCCTTCCACTGACACCCAAATCCATTCCCGCAGCCACTGAAACTCTTCCACCAACCCTCAACCCTTTCGCCCGCACCCCTGTCCCAACGCGACCCGCACCACACCAACCCATCTCTTTACCGAAAACCCCAAATCAGACCCAACCCCTCGGTTGCTATCAACCATCCCCAAACCCAGAGAAGAAAAAAAAAAAAAAAGAGATGAGAAAGACAGAGAAGGAGAGACATAACAGAAAAGAGAGAAAGAAAGAGAGATCTGGTACCTGTCGCCGGAGAAGAAGGCACCCAACAGCACAGCAGCATTGCAGCACCACGGTACCACCTTCGGTCGTCGCTGCAGCCAACGACTACACCTCCCAGACGCGTCGTCCCTCCCGGCAGCATCGCCGTCTAAGGGAGCCTCCAGTTCAGCCCTTTCGTCTTGTAGATCCACCCCTTCCTCTCTTTCCTTTCGTTTCTGAATCAGGAGAGGTGAACTTGCCTTTTCTTTTTCTCCTGTCATTACTGTAGCAAGAGGAAAGCTTTAAGTAGTTGGGCCGCAAGCAATTTGGGCCAAAACTGTTGACCTGACTCTTACCCAAGATCAAACCCATATTGGGTTCAGTCTGGGTCTAACTGACCCAAATTCAGATCCACAGCAGTACAAAAAAAAATTTATATATATGTGGGCCCAGCAAAAAAAAATAATTCAATCTTTTTGGATTGATTGATCTCAGCTATTGCTTCTCAAAAGATAATATTTTGGTCTGATTCACACTCCATCTTCACTTGCGTCTTTTTGTTAATAAGATCAAGCCATTAGGTTAGTTAATTTTGAGCATTCAGAAGATTTTGAATTTCTTACAGCAAAGTCAATATGCAAATCTTTGGACCATCTGATAAAGTTCAAAGCATGTTATATGAGTATAAATATGGAGATTGGTATTTTGCAAATAAGGTCTACTTTGAGCAGTTCCTCAATCTCAGACAGGCAAATTCGACAATTTATGAATATTTAAATCAATTTTCGAGACTGCATCAAGTTTGTGGCTTAGAACAAAATGAGCTGCATGATTTAACTCGCTTTATCAGAGGTTTGAAGCCAGAGATTCTTGAGAAGATGAAACCATGTCACAGTGTTCATGAAGCATACAAAGAAGCAATTCATATTGAGCACATGCTTCAATGGTTCCACCTGCAACAAGTCCAGCCTGAGCAAGAACATTCTCTACAACAAACGAGAGATCATCTAATACAAACAAATTTTGCAAAAAAAGATACTCACACCCTTATCATTCGCAGACTTCTCACCACCAATGAACGAGAAGACAAAGAGTGGAAGCAGACTATGATATTCCGAACACGAGTAAGGTGTAAAGATCGATTAACTAATCTAGTTATTGATCATGACAGTACTATCAATTTTGTGGCACAATATGTAATTGACAAACTCAATTGGCCTACAGAGACTCTTCCAATGTCTTATGAAGTTACATGGTCTAATGCTTCTGTCATTACTGTAACTCACAGATGTCTAGTATCTTTCAAGATTGGTGTATATGAAGATAAAATTTGGTGTGATGTAATTCCCATGAATATCACTCATATTCTTTTGGGACAACTATGGCTTCTTAATCAGAAAGTGCAATATGACAAAGAGAAGAATATCTATTCTTTCTATTAGAAAGGACAATATGTTGACCTTGTTCCATTACAACCAACAACATCTTCATCTACCTCATCACCATCAATTGAAGAGTTACAAGATGATCACAGGGAAGAAACAAATTCCAATGGTGATTTTGAGAAGCCCATTCATGGAAATAAAGATCTCATTACAACTTCAAGTGAGAAGCAAGACATAAAGCAAGATGATGTACAAGCAGACAATAATCATCCAGTGGATTGATTGCCACATCGGGTGACAAATCAATTACCCCTGTGGTTTCGCAAAAAGATATGTCCACATTAATTGACGTGCACCATATTGATTTAATCTTCAGAGATCAATTAATGTCAATCAACAATTATGCTATCTTATTACAGAGTCTACTATTAAAGCATATAATGGTTAGATCACACTGTCAAAATACATGCAACCATCAAAAGACGCATCGCCTCCAACCTACTTCTGAGTGGAATAGAAGATTCGATCCTGCTTTCAAGGCATATTATCAACCTGATGCTCAATCGCAACATGGAAGTTTGTTCGAATGATTTTCGACCCAAGTGGACATTTATAGAACTCGAGGACGAGTTCTCTTTCAAGCGGGGAGAACTGATGCAGGCCAGATTCATGATTGGCCAGCTATTGGACCTATGACCAATAAAGCGCAGTAGATTAGAGTAGACTATATTATTAGTAGTTGTTTTAGTTGCTTTATTAAAATTTGGCAAGTCCAATCATGTTTGATTTAGGATTTCTTATTTGATTAGAAATAGTTGTTTCCTTTATTAGATTATATCTTGGTTATAAATATAGATGTAATCTCTTGATGGGATAAGACTTTCATATTGAATAAAGATTTTGAGTTGGTTCTCAGTTGAGAGAGTTTGTTTGTTTTTTTGTGAGGCACCTAGACAACCTATCCATAAGCCTTTTGGCTTGGAGATTAGCCCGTTGGCTAATTTTCTTCCCTGCGCTACTTCACATATGGATTGCAACTTCAGTGGACATATACAAAGTGTTGAAACCACTGTCAAAATTAAAACCCATGAGATACCACGTAGAGATTCTTTTCGGTACCTAGGCTCAATGATTAGTAAGGATGGGGAGATTGACGAAGATGTGGAGCATAGGATAAAAGCTAGATGGCTGAAGTGGAAACTAGCTTCGGAAGTGCTTTGTGACAGACGAATGCCAACTAAATTAAAGGGCAAATTTTACAGGACAGTGGTTAGAGCAGCTATGATATATGGAACAGAATGTTGGCTAATTAAGAAGATGCATATTCATAAGGTGGATGTAGCGGAAATGAGAATGCTTAGATGGATGTGTGGTAAAACTAGGAAAGATAAAATTAGAAATGAGCGCTTTTGAGAACATTTAGGGGTAGCACCAATAGGGGATAAGATTAGAGAAACCCGTTTAAGATGGTTTGGACATGTTGAGCGTAGGCCGATAATGGCACCGGTGAGAAAAAGTTTGGCCATACAGGTGGATGGCCCATCAAGAGATACGGGTAGGCCGAAGAAAACATTGATGAAGGTCATTGATTCAGATTTGAAGAAGTTTAACTTATCGAAGGATTTGGCTCAAAATAGAACGGAATGGAGAAATAGGATTCATGTAGCCGACCCCAATATGATTGGAATAAGGCTTTAATGATAATGATGAAAAAGTGTGCGGGTTGAGCTTGTCCCTCTCACTTTATGCCTTTCCTTGTGACACAATTGGATGTATAACTTTGAGGGGATTTGGGTTCCTCCTTAGAGAGGTATGATTAGTCCCAAGGAGAAAATAGTGAAGAGTAGGGTTGGGCGACTTCTGCAGTGCCACACTACTACACATAGGCAGGGTACCATGGTCATGCTAAGCAGCAATGCCGCCTTCATGAAGTCATTATCATATGATCATTTAACATTATAAAAATAAGTTTAGTCAAGTTTTCTCTACAAGAGATGTTATTTTAGTGAATTCTTACATTTGAATTGGGTTGTTGCTGTTTTGCCTCTTCATTGGGGTTGCTATTCTGTTTTTTTACTTCTTCATTTTGGTTTTAGTAACTATTATTGTGAGGAGATACTCATTTTATTGCAGCTGGCCAGTTGCTAATAAAAATAAAATTTAAATTGTTTTTGTTGATTTAAAATATCTGAGCAAGAGTTTGCTATATGCAACAAGGATGCTTGACAATGTGAAGGACACCATGACTCAGTAGAGATTTGTAGCTTAAGAACTCTATCAAACATCTGGAGTAGTCCATGCAGTGCAATGACAGTGGATTTGTGTACATTGCAGTTTTATTATACAGACTAAAGCTGGTCTCATTGTTCCTGAAATCCAAGATGATGGGAAGGTATGCTCATTTAGATTCTTTAATTTGATGGTATTCATGGAAATAGGTTTTCTTTGTTGGACTATATTTTATTATTAAAATCTTACATGTATATGCAACTACTCCAGAATTCAAAAATTGCTAAATTTGAGTTGATCTTAGCTTGACTTTTTATGTTGTTGTTGAAGAGAAAAAAATTGGTTACTTACAATAATTGTGCTGCTGTTTAAGTTTTCCTATTATGATCTTTAAATATAAGGACTTTCCATGTGTGTAATATATTTTTTTTTTCAGTTTCTTGTTTCAAACTTAAAAGCTACAATGTCATCACCTGCTATTTAGGAGTTGATGATTCATCCACTCAAAATCTTCTTCTCATTTCAGGTTCAAGTGGACATGGGTAAACCCATTCTTACTGCATCAGATGTTCCTACCAAACTAGCACCAAATAAAGATGGAACTGTTGTTGGAGCAGAATTAGTAGTTGATGGCATTCCATGGAATGTAACATGTGTTAGCATGGGAAATCCTCATTGTGTTACTTTTCAAACAAAAGAAAGCAAGGTATTTTTTCTACTTATGTTCCAATTATTGCTGTTCCTTTTTTCCCTCTCTCTCTCTCTCTCTGTCTCTCTCTTCCTACCAACTGTTCTTTCCCATTATACTATATTAAGCTCAAGCATTTTGCAATTTAATTTGGACCATCAGTTACACTTTACATGGAAGTTACTCTTCTTTCTTCCATTATCTCTTCTAACCACCCACTTCTCATTTAATGCTCATATAATCACCCACTTTTATTCCCCACCTTTGCTTTTTCATTTTTTACAAAACTTATTTATGTTCACATCCCTTATTTCATTTCTACATAGTCTCTCATTTTTTTCTGCATCACATCTTATTTTTTCTTTCTACTCTACCTACTCTAAATTTAAAAAATCTTTTTTTTTACATTTTATTTCTATAAAATTATTGTTGTTAGTACTTATTTTTTAGTTGTATGAATATTTGATTTGCATCATATAAATATACTCGTGCTCAGCACCAGTTACAGTGCTAGTTCCCTTTTATGTCACTTGTTGTCTTGGTGGATTAAAACTATTAAGTCATCGTTGAAAGTGCTTCTTGACGATAGTGCCGGTCTCATTCATGGAAAATTTTCATGTTGTCATTTCCTTTAGGACTTGTTTGTGCAATGAGTGAATTTACCCCTTCGTGGATTTTAGTTTCCATGGGAGAGAGGAATCGTGCATTCTTACATCTCTCATGGGAAATCGAAATGCTTCTATTGAGGAAAATCAATTTATTTTTTTCCTGTTCCCAGCTAGGAAAATTTGTCACTTGAGCGACGGAACAGTGGACTGCACAGAAAATCAGAACAAGCTTCCTCTTTATCTTGGAACCCCCTCGTCATACAAACACACCCTTACAGTTGAGGACAACGGATGTTTACATGCATTAACATACAGTTTGCTGCACTGCCCATCTCAGTACCTGTGGGTCATCTTTAGGAACCACTGATCTGGTGACCTTAAGTTGAATGAACAAGGGTATGTGTATCAGAATTTGACACTGCTATGGGGTGTTGAAAACAACAAATCCCCAAAAAGTAAGATTCACAGATTCAATATATTTTAACTAATACTTGTAAAATTAAAAGATTATGTTCAAATCTTATGCCAAAATAATCAGCTAATAAACATTCCCTTTTCTGATTTAAATCTCAAAAGAAAAAAAAACCAACATTTTGTCAACTATGAAACAAAGTTTAAACTTGTAATTGAAGAAACTGGCTGTATCTTGAAGAATCCGACATTAGCATCTGTTTGGATGTGTCAATCCACAATATATGCATATGTGATGCCCAAAAAATATCCAGATTAGAGATATTACCTATTTGATCTTCGGCGTTGTTTTGGACCAATATACTCTATTATTTTTTTCCATGTGCTTATGTCGACATGTATCATCTACGAAATCATGTCAAATTCATCTATTGCTAATTTAAAATTTTTCTTTTATAATTGATAAAATATCTAATTCTCTTTTTTCCCTTTCTAAAAAGATAATCTAAGAAAGATATGAATATGGTTTTTCTGCCCTGGGGTGTCCTCAAAAATGGAAATCCCAAGGAAAGCAAGAAGAAGAAGATTAGTGGCAAGGGGTTAAGTTTTCATGGGCTAGCTTGGGATCTCAATAAGCCAAGCTACCTCATAGGCTAGTTTTGCTTAGCGTGATCAGGTTCAAGCTGAAGCTCTCCTCATTGTCTAATGAGCCATGCTCAAGTTAGGGTAAAGCTCAACTCGGCCCAGCTTGACCAGTCTCGGCCGAAGCACAACTCGTTAATTGGGTTGCCTTGGCTTGATCAATGATCATCATCATCATCAATATCATCATCAAAGCCTTGTCCTAACTATATTGGGGTTGGCTACATGAATTTTGGTTATCCATTCCGATCCATCTTGAACCAAATCTTTGGTTGGGTTGCACTTCTTTAGATTTATTGTTACTACTTTCATCCATGTCCTGTTAGGCCTATACCTTCTCTTTGGTGGGCCTTCAACTTGTAGAGAAGAACTTTCCTCAGCGGTACTGTTGTTGGCCTAGCCTGTGTTGGACCTATCCAAATCATGTCAAACAAGTTTATCTAGATTTATCACCTATTGATGGCAGCCATAAATGTTCCTGAAAGTGCTCGTTTGTTATTCTATGTTTCTTAGATTTAACACATACATCTCAACATTCTCATCTTTGCCATGCCCATTTTGTCCATTTGTTGCTTCTTGATTGGCCAACATTCTGCTCCATAGGTTATAGCTGGTCTCAACATTTTCATCCAGTCCTATAAATTTTTTTTCCTTCAATCTTATTGTTATGTGCTAATCACAAAGCACTCCAAATGCTTTCTATAGTTAAAGTTTCAGTCACTTCTTGATTTGACTTTATGGGAGTATATTTAAAGTATATATTGAATACATGGTGTAAATCTTTTGTTGAATATTTACTTATTGTTACTAATTTTAAATTTTTTATAATCATTATAATTAGGTCTGAAACTTAATATATTGAAAATAAGGTGAACTATTGAGTCTTTCATGGTAGCATCTACCATCGATCACTTCATCTTAAATTATCTGCAGAAAAGTATGGCAAAGATCTCACCTCCCCAACACCAAATCCTCAAAGAAAGCACCAACTGCTTGTTATCAATGAGTCGTTCTCTTTCCTCTTGTTTATAATTTTAGGTTGAGGTTTCTTTGATGTGTAGGTGAAAAGATGAGAGATTTGAACAGCTGGGATTAGGGTTTCTTTTTCTTTTCTTTTTTTTTTCTTTCTTTTTTTTTTAGTTTTTTTTTACTTTATTGATTTTTAAATGATAGTGTTTTTTAACTTGGTAAAAATTTGTATCATGATGGCTCTGCACAGGCCTTGCAGGTTGATGATCTAAAGTTGGCTGAAATTGGTCCAAAATTTGAGCACCATGTAATGTTCCCTGCTCGAACTAGCACAGGTTAGCTCAATCAATGGCTTTCCTTCGGGTAGTTGTTATTGTGGCAATATCTATACCTTTTAACATTTTATAATAATGAATGTTTATATGCACAGATTTAAATTTGCTCATAGGCTTTCACTCAGATTGCTTAGTAATCACAAGCATTAAGCTCACGAATGGAGTGGAATCAGTCCCTAACATGCAAGTCAAAGTCCCTGATAAAAAGGGTAGAGAATTAACAGGAAAACTATGGAACGTGAAGGCTATCATATATCCAGGCTAAGCCTGGAAAAAGAGTGAAACAGGATATTACAGCCTTGTAGTGGCAATTGGAGCCTCACTCCCAAGTCCCAACAAAGGGCAATATGTTTTTTTTTTTTTTGAACTGTCATTAAGTATAATACTTTAAAAATGACAGCATTTTAAGGTGCTGACATTCTGTGAAACTGGAATTTTGGAATGACTAACAAAATCTCAGATGTATTTTTCTTGTTTGCTGTGTAGAATTCATTAATGGAATTTTGAGATCAGTCCCACCGTATACATGTCTTCATGCGTGGGGCAATCATCCACACATCTCCTTCGGTCAAACTATTTTTTTTTGGGTCCCATTGTAGGTGAATCACCATATGTAAGGTCCATCCATTCATGTTACCATAGGTGGGACCTATGTATTGGGATGAAAGTGTCACTATGTGGCCCATGTCGTGCTATGTTGATGAATGCAAATGCTGAAGTCTTTCATGGATGTACTATACCTTCTATGTCTTCATGTTGGAGATGCGCATGGCATGGCGGTTGGGATGCATGTTTCTATGAATGGTCCACACGATGCCTACCCTCTGGCATTGTCAAATAACAAACTTTGGACCATAATGTCTATTGAGCGGGGTGGGGTGGGGCAGCGGGGTTAGCGGGGCACCTGATTCTTCAGTAGCATATTAAAACATGATTGCATGAGTGTGTTGAGCTCTTTTAGTATCCTGGTCCCAAATTATACCTGTAATGATTGACGTTGAGTCCACTTGGTGCTGGATGGAGTTTCAACTTTCAAACTTGGTTTCAAACCATTCACCATTATTTTGGGGTACCGCCACATATTCTCTACCAAATGTCCCTGAAAAGTGAATCAGCCCTTGTGAAGAAATGGAAACTTATAAACTGGTGCCATCTCTCTTAAGCAGTTTCTACTTGAGATCATAGTCCTAGTTCTCATAACATAGCGACTCAAGGCAGACTATAAAAAGAAACTGGTCTACTCATATAATAGGGTGTACTGTCATATTGATCTCTCAAGGACGGCCTAAAATTGCTAATTTGCATGCAGTTCATTTAATAGCTATTTACCCATTTAAACACTTCAATGCCTCATAGCCTGAACATAACACACATTCCCGTTGCATTAGATAGTAACTTCGAATGTCACAATGCTTGAACTTTGGCATAACGTTTTCACTTTATAAGTGGTTGCTGAGTCGGGAGGTCATTTAACTTTTCCCTATAAAGTGAAATCGGTGGCCCTCTGGGATTAAAAAGGCCCAATTTAGTTCCAGTGTGGAATGCATCATAGTTGACTTGAAATATCTTCTCAAAACTCAGCAATAATAAAACCACCAGCCTTATTTTATTTATTTGTCAAGAACGGCCTCATCTGCAATGTGTCAAACACGCGACTTTGGCTATGCATGTCTAAGCTATAGAGAAGGATGCCACTGAAGTAAACTGCCACAAACTTCTTGATGAAATGTCTGAGCAGCTGGCCATGATTCTCATTAGTGCACTTGGTGCGTTGGGGAGTCCAAGGGCATCGTCAACCACTTCTATAGGACCTGTAGGGTCTTAATGACGTTCTTCAATTCATCGCTTGCCCAAATCTGTTGGTATCCACTTTTCAACTCTATCTTAGAAAAAACGTTTTGCAGCCTAAACCATTTGACCATGTCATTGTACCTGAATACTGGTAAAAGATAATGAGTGGTTATTTTTTATTGGTTGCCCTGCCCCTGCTAGAGAGAAATGCGCTTTCAATTGCATGCGTAATGTAGAGAAATTTGTCATTCTGTGTGTGTGTTTTTTTTTTCTGAATATGTGCAAATCTTCTCTCATTCCCATCTGAAAATGCAATTTTGGGAGCATGGAGAAGTCCTTTCAATTGCATACAAAAGTGAGTGTTTTGTTTTTATTTTTTCAGAATTTGTGCAAATCTTGTCTCGTTCCCACCTGAAATTGCGAGTTTGGGAGCGTGGTGCCGGTATTATTTTTTTCCCTGATTTTGTGCAGATAATGGTTTTATTATTGTATTTTGTTGCTTTTTATCTAGTAATTCCTATTTATGACTGTTGTTTATTTTTCAATTAATTATTTGGGTCATGTAATTATATATGTAGAAATTAGAATACTCGATGCACATGCACGAAGATGTTCATCTAGCAATGTTTCCATCCCTATTATGGGATGATCCTAACTGGTGTAACCCCAAACGGACAGTTATAGCAAGTGCTTCACATTTGACAAGTTCAGCTGATGGTCACTTAGTGGGTGAGGTATTTTGGCATATATCCATTCCCATGGAAGTGCCCATTTTACTTAAATGATCTGGGACAGCAAAAGGTGGGCTCCACATGTAAGATTTGAGTGTTAGTGGTTCAACTGAACACTGTATTTTCCCTTCAAATACAACCCCACTGTAGACTGTTTGCCTATCTACAGTTGGCCCAAGAATTTCACTTTGGATTTTTTGTATTGCTTTTAAGTCTTCGTGTTGGTTTTTGCTTGATTTAGCCTCATCACTTCTGTGGGACTACTGGAGTCATTGTGTTGTCTTTGAGTGCTTCCCTCATGTCTATGATGTTGCACTGTTGAGGTAGAGGCCAAGGATGTCGACTGGATGAAGAGGAAGAATTTGTAGATTCTAACAAGGATCCGTGTGCATGGAGAGGCAAATGCAGACCATCACCCAACTCAATGAGTTGTTTTCAAGGACCGAATTGTTGATCTGGGAAAGGGTCGACAAAGGATCCATCCAACAGAAATATCATTAATCCCATTCTAGCAGACAGCTTACAAGCCAAGGCAAGTTGGTAGTTTTGATGACAGAGACGACAATGGACTGGATCTCAATATTTAAAATTTAGGTTTAAGGTTATCTTGTAACTCCGCCAATTTTTGCTGCCGGTCCCAAGCCCGGGTAAAAGAGGAGGGTTGCGTTAGGTAGGTTGACAGCCAACATAAAACTTTGTCACAACCCAAACATGAATTTTGAAATAATGATATTTCGTGATAAGGCTAGGGCATTCCCCACTTTAAGTGACGCATTGCAACGTCGCCCGACTGCAGTGAAAAGTTTGCAAGGGTTACCGCATAACTCTGGGCTAGTGCGGTTAAAGAAGTTAGTCAATGAGAAGAAGATGAGGAATAGAAAAATTAGACTTGCTACTTGGAATATAGGAACTTTGACGCGCAAGAGCATGGAGTTAGTTGAGG
This sequence comes from Sextonia rubra, assembly GCA_037013555.1. Lineage (NCBI taxonomy): Eukaryota > Viridiplantae > Streptophyta > Magnoliopsida > Laurales > Lauraceae > Sextonia > Sextonia rubra. The sequence continues at coordinate 135,341,643 of JASUAD010000001.1, forward strand.
TAATGAAAAGAAGAAGAATTAGTGTAGCTTGTATACAGGAGACAAGGTGAAAACGGAATAAAGCAAAGGAGCTCACGGATGGATATAAGCTTTTCTATGCAGGAAAGAGTAATATAAGAAATGAAGTAGGTATAGTTGTAGATAAGGATTTGAAAGAGAAAATTGTTGGGGTAAAGAAGTTTGGTGATAGAATTATAGCAATTAAACTAGTGCTAGAAGAAGAAATAATTCATATCATCAACGCATATGCTCTCCAAGTAGGACTAGAGGAAAGTGTGAAAAGACAATTTTGGGAGGAGATGGATGATTTAATGCGAGAAATCCCAAATTGTGATCAGAATACCCTTAGCATATAGGAAGAGATAATAGAGGATATGAGAGAGTTCATAGGGGGCAAGGATTTGGATAAAAGAATGAATTCGGAAATACTATATTGGACTTTACAGTAGCATTTGATCTTATAGTAGCAAATACTTACTTTAAAAAGAGATGACCATCTAATTACCTATAAAAGTGGGAGTAATAGGAGTCAGATAGACTTTTTTCTAGTTAGAAAATAGGACCGATGGGCTTGTAAAGATTGCAAGGCTATTGCGGGAGAGAGTTTGACTGTGCAACATAGGCTCGGAGTTTTAGATATTTGCATTAGAAGTAGAAAGAGAGCGGTAGTAAACAAAATAGACCCTAAAATAAAGTGGAGAGATTTGAAGGGGAAAAGAGCAAATATATTTAAGGACAAAATGATTGAGAAGGGAGAATGGAATATTGAAGGAGAAACTACAGTAATGTGGAATCAAATGGCAAATTGCATTAGGAATGTTGTAAAGGAGGTACTTAGAGAATCAAAAGGAAAGAGACATTAATAAAGAAACATGGTGGTGGAGTGTGGAGGTTCAGGAAGTTATTCGACAAAAAAGACATTACTACAAAGTTTGGCAGGATAGTAAAAGTATGAAAAATTTTGAGCTGTATAAGAAGGCAAAGAAAGATGCTAAGAAAGTAGTACGTAGTGCAAAGTTTGAAACATACGATGACCTCTATAATAAGTTGGGAGCAAGAGAAAGAGAAAATGATATTTTTAAGCTCGCAAAAATAAGAGAAAAGAAAAGTAGGGACTTAGATCATATCAAATGTATCAAGAACAATGAGGAAAATGTTCTGGTGAAGGACAACGATATTAAAAAAAGGTGGAAGGAATATTTTAACAAACTTCTAAATAAAGAATATTTGGGCGATACAAGAGTTAAGGAGGATACTTCATCACTAGAGCATACTTTTCTCCGTAAAATTAGAGGGGTGGAAGCGAAGGAAACATTGAAGCGAATGAAGACAGGAAAGGCAACAGGCCTAGATGGTATTCCGATAGAGGTATGGAAATCCTTAGGAGAGGTTGGGGTGAGTTGGTGATGTAGACTATTCAATAAGATACTTGTGAAAAAAAAATGCCGGATGAATGGAAAAGAAGCATTATAGTGCCTATATATAAAAATAAGGGAGATATACAAAATTGTATCAACTATCGAAGGATTAAACTTATGAGTCACACTATGAAGTTATGGGAGAGAATAATGGAACAAAGACTGAGATAGAAGACCAAGATCTCTAAAAATCAATTTGGTTTTATGTCAGGGAGATCAACTATGGAAGCTATCTTTTCATGTAGGCAATTAATGAAAAAATATCGAGCAAAGAGGGAAAATCTACATATGGTCTTTATCGATTTGGAAAAGGCCTATGATAGGGTACTGAGGAATTTAATTTGGTGGGTTTTTAAAAAAAAGAATGTCTCCAGAGGTTACATTGAAATTTCTAAGGATATGTACGAATGAGCAGTAACAAATGTGAGAACCAAATGTAGAGAAATAGGTGGATTCCCTGTGATTATAGGTTTACATCAGGGATCAACCTTAAGCCCTTATCTCTTTGCATTAATTATGGATGAGTTAACTGTGCATATTCAAGAAGAAGTACCATGGTGTATGTTGTTTGCAGATGATATAGTATTAGTGGATGAATCAAGAGATGGTCTAAATGCGATACTTGAGAGATGGCGAGGGCATTAGAATCTAGATGCTTTAAAATAAGTCATACAAAGACAGAACATATGGATTGCAACTTCAGTGAACATATACAAAGTGTTGAAACCACTGTCAAAATTAAAACCCATGAGATACCACGTAGAGATTCTTTTCGGTACCTAGGCTCGATGATTAGTAAGGATGGGGAGATTGACGAAGATGTGGAGCATAGGATAAAAGCTGGATGGCTGAAGTGGAAACTAGCTTTGGAAGTGCTTTGTGACAGACGAATGCCAACGAAATTAAAGTGCAAATTTTACAAGACAGTGGTTAGAGCAGCTATGATATATGGAACAGAATGTTGGCTAATTAAGAAGATGTATATTCATAAGGTGGATGTAGCGGAAATGAGAATGCTTAGGTGGATGTGTGGTAAAACTAGGAAAGATAAAATTAGAAATGAGCGCTTTTGAGAACATTTAGGGGTAGCACCAATAGGGGATAAGATTAGAGAAGCCCGTTTAAGATGGTTTGGGTATGTTGAGCGTAGGCTAATAATGGCACCGATGAGAAAAAGTTTGGCCATACAGGTGGATGGCCCATCAAGAGGTAGGAGTAAGCCGAAGAAAACATTGATGAAGGTCATTGAGTCATTGATTCAGATTTGAAGAAGTTTAACTTATCGAAGGATTTGGCTCAAAATAAAACGGAGTGGAGAAATAGGATTCATGTAGCCGACCCCAATATGGTTGGGATAAGGCTTTGATGATGATGATGATGATGAGATTTAAAGTTACCTTGTAAGCATGCAAGGAGATGATTTCCTTGATTTATAAGATGCTGTGGAAAGTTTTTAACTACTGGGATGATGTAGGTGAAAGAAGTGAAATTTCTCACCACAAAGTTGAAAGCAAGAACATGAACTTGGTGGGGCAAATCAAAACAAACATTTGGGGGGGAGATGTGAGAATCCGAAGGCTAAACACAGGATATGAAGTTGTTCATCAAAGAAGCTTTCCCGACAATCACTATCTACAGTTATTTCCTTTTGCAAAACTACAAGTGGGTATAGCAGTAGAATAAGTTAAAAGTAATGCATGTGATGCAATGAAAATAACCAATGCTATAACAATGACAATTTGATTCATTACGGTAGGATCCACTTAATGATGAATAATTGATGCAGCACTGAACGATGGAAATATGATGGCTCATCCTACGATGAAAGCATGTTGTTGCCATCCCATGATAAGTTTTCGCACCTGATGATGAAAGAATAGTTGTGTTTCCCCTGATCATTATGTGCAGCCATTTTTCCTGCTTCTTCTATAATTACAAAGCGACAGGATAGTGGTAATTGGAAAATAACCCATGTGATGCACGTGATGCATATGTTGCGATGCAAATGATCAATATAATGACATCAACAATTTGATTCATTATGTCACACTTTACTTAATAATGATAATAGAGGTGGGCTCTTGGAAGAACGGTGGTTCACCTAATAATAGAAGCATGGAACAACCATCCTATGAGGAAAAATCATGGTAGTCCGCCTAATGATGTAATGCCTGGTGGTGTCCACTCACTCATTGATACAAGCCAGACCATAGGTCGGCCAACCTGTTGGGCCTAGTCCATCAGCCCAGTTGGACATCTAGTTATTTAAAAATATATTATTAGTAGTTTGATTAATTAGTGAGTTTTTTTATTTTATGTAGGCTTAGTCTAATATTAGTAAGTTTTGTTTCTTAGGGATCAAGCTAACTCCTCTATATAAGGATGTTAGGCCTTATTGTTATGTATGCTCAGTTTAAATCAATACAGTTCTCATATGCTGATTTTTCTTCTCATGATGGTGCCTTAAGGCCTGAATCCTTCTTTGGTTTCGATCAATCCTTTAGGAGATTGGTCTATTTATCGATCGTGAATTCGTGACTGCACCAATTGGTATCAAAGATAAAATCCTGTGGTCACCGGCGAAATGTTTCTTCCCGGATTTCAATTCCATTGTCACCATTAGTCCATCACCGCTCAAACTCCCTTTCCACCACAGCCGCCCCCTCTTCTAGTTGCCTACACCTCTATCCCCTCTCAACCGTAAACCCATCGTCAATCCTCAAAACCTTCATCTCCTTCCCTGACACAATCACCATCATCCCGTGTTCTAAATTCCCTCTTCCCTAACCAATTTCCAATCGAACCGAAAACAACGCCCCTCACAATCCCCTTCCTTCAGTCACCCAGCCCACTCAAACCAACACCTTGCACCTCCCAGAACCCCAATACCCCACCACCGAGCAGTCCTAATCGGGACCACCCAAAACCCCATTCCCAATTCATCCCGAGCCAATTCTAGCCTGCCGAAAACCGCCCCCAACCTCATACCCATCCAATGGATATATATATATATAAGCAACATTTCTTTCAACATATGCAACAAGTGCACAATGAAGTACGTCGCCATATATCTCGCAGCAACGTTGTTTATAAAAAGCAAGCTGACAAACATCGTCGATTTGTTAAATTTAATGAAGAAGATATAGTTATGGTGCGTATTTGACCTAAAAGGTTGCCTCCTAGAGCAAATAAAAAGTTACACCCTCATAACTCATGTCCATTCAAAATTGTACAAAAGATTAGCCCCAACGCCTATGTTATTGACAATCCTTCTAATTTAAGCGTTAGTTGTTCCTTTAATATAGAGGATCTTATTCTCTTCCACGACCATGATAACGAGGGAGATAATGAAGAGCAACTTATTTCCTTACCAATTAATCTCCCACCTACTTATGAGATTGTTGACATCCTTGATGATCAAATTGTCTTACACATGAAGGAGGTTACCAAAAGTTTTATATTTACTGGTGAAATCGTCCTCTCTCCGACACTACGTAGTTCACATCTATAGACTTTCAGCGCATCATTGGAGTCAAGTTTTTCTAAGCCAGGGAGAGCTAATGCAGGCCGATCCCAGATCTGGCCCAGATCACAGACCCACAGACGTTGATGGGCCCCACTTGATCTATGATCTCCTGAAGATCAGGGATTCCTATCCTTAATTAGATAGTACTAATTAATTATTTATTTCCTATTTTATATTGAGTTGAGATTAGGATTTACTTAATTTAATTTAGTAAGCCATGATTGTTTAGAATTAGTTTTTCCCAATTTAGAAACAGTCACTCTTATATAAGGAGGAGCTTTCATTGCAATGGACATGCTTATTTTTCAATCAATTAAAGTTCTTTTTTGAGATTTATCTCTTTTATAGTGTTTTTCTTCTTGTGAGGGTGTTGTAGGGGCTGGAATCCATCTTCAGATTCGAGAGAGATTAATCTACATTCGATCAGAGATCCGGGGCTGCGCCACTCATGGAAACATTGTGACGTGACTAATAGGAAAAATCTGGTGGGTGCATCTAATGATGCAAATATTGTGGATGCAAGCAATGATAGAATTAGTTGGTGGACCCTATTCTGTTTTTCATTGTTGAATGGGCATCCCCATCATTGAATTGGCCAACTTATATCTCCATTGAGTCCAGCTTGATTTCCAATGCTAGGTGGAAGACTGCTTCCCATTATCCGGATGAACCCATTTTGATTTTCATCATTGAGTGGCCCCATTGTGATTGAATTGTTTGGTCAGCCCATTATTATTAGTCCCACTTTATTTCTATAACTGCAGATGCAACGAATCCCATCATTTTTTTATATCATTAAATTGGTGGTAATTCACCATGTTTTAGAGAGTCTTAGAGAACATGCTCTAGCAATAAATGAGGTGTTACACATTAAAGAAAAAAAAATTTTAGATGACTAAAGTTGCCTTTTGTTTACACATTATAAAATGTTTGAAAGCGGCATTTTTGGTCATAAGAAAAATATCATAATTTGCCACATCACCATTGTTTTTGGTAGTGTATGTATATTGATATGCAGGAAGAACTCCACTTGCCAGTGGCTTGCAGTAATTTATACTAGGGTGCGGGGTAGACGGTTGCTCATTTCTTAGATGGATTAAGGCCACCTATTGATGACATGTTAGGCACACAACCTATATTTACAGTTGTGGAACCATACCAGCAAGCATTGCTAGTTCTAGAGTGTGAAAAGCGAGGTATGGATCATGTCAAAGCATCAATCAGTTGACCAAGTGGTGCAAGGAGCAAGAAATAAAGCTTGAGTGCTCAATTTGAACTAAAAACTCCAGTCGAATGTTGTATAGATCCCAAGCTAGGATTGAGGACATAGCTGATGGGGCTATGCAAAGAATGAGGTAGAACCTATCTTTGAGTTACCAAAAGCATCAACTCAATTTGGCAAAAGGATCCAAGTATAGGAACCCACCTTTGATGATAGAAGGACGTCAAGGAACCCATTTATGTCAAGGACCCAAAGCCCTTTATGACACAAATAACGATGAGGATTGAGTCATAGGTGATGCCTGAGAAATATTAGTGACCAAAAAGAGACTTTGAAGCCTGAGCAACTAAAGACGAGTAGTTGCAGTTGATATATCTTACAGTTCATGCACAGTTAATGGAAAATCTGTTGTGTGATATTTGTTGGGTGCAGCTGTAAGAAATGTTCTCTTTCGGGAGTCAGGCACCTTCTAAGAACCTTTAGCTTGAGGTCAATTAATATGCAACTTCTTACAAAACTGCTTGTTTCAAGAAGGGGAATAAGTTAATTGTTTGTGGCCATTGCTTGGTGCTTTTTTTCCAATTTTCTTTTTCTGAAAAAAGCTTTTTCCCATCAGTGATACATACCATGGCAATGCAAGGTGATATGTGGCTCAAGGTATGTAAGTGTGCTGCCGCATATTGCTTGTTCAGCCTTGGTACTGTAACAGACATTACTAATGATGTGCTCAAACATACATATCCTTTTGGAAAGTAACAGGAGTGGGGTTCGCGCCAATCAGGGAGAAGATTTGAAAAGAACACAATTCTATGGGAATTGGGAACATCAACCTTTTTCCCTATGATGCTGCTTTTTGGGGATGGCTCATGAGGACATTGTACCATATGATGGACCACTGAAATATGAAGAGTGGATATGAAAGAGAGTGAATGCCTGAGTTGAGAGTTCAAACTGAATCCTTTAGGGGACTTCTGGTTGAGGAATTAGCAGGAATGGAATATAACGGAATCATCCTATGTGGTGAGATAGCAGGGTTATGAGTGGAACTCATTCCATCCCAATGTCTTATCATCACCAACTTGATTATGGGAGTGTGAGGCATAGCTCACGTAGAACGGCATTTTGTGTATCTGAAAGATTTTGAAAATAGCATTATGTCACCCAAAAGAGAGAAAAGCCCACATTAGCAGACAATTGTAATTCTTTTTATCTCATTGGGCAATTCCATTCCAGGAATTGATTTAATTCTTGAACCGAACAATCTCATAGTGATGGTGAAGAGAAGCAACAAAATATATGATGTGGAGGCTAATGAGGATGACATTTATAATGAGTGTGTACTTGATCCTCATCATGATTAAGCATCTTTAATACGATGGCTCAATATTTCATGAAGGAAGAAGATAGCTACTATGTGTATGAATATGGCTTTATCTTAAGTGAAGCCATGAAGGCACCTTGAACTTTTTTGTGACTCCTTTTGACCACTAGGCTATGGGAGAGGACCATGAAGATGACATTTGTATGTATTTGTGTATGTACGTATGTTGAGGTGAAACAATGATATGTCCTCAATGGCCGCTTTACAATGTGGAGAGAGGGGCTATTTTATTTACTTAAAAATACTTTATCCATTAATGTATAGCACCTCATTTATAACTAGAACAAAATTTCCAACTTTTGGAAGTTGGTAAGCTACCACCAATTTAATGATTTTAATATCCATGGTATGTCCCATAATACCATATTGATAGGCACGAAGTGGGGCTAAGACAATGTTGGCCAACCGCATGATATAGTTACTGTAGACCAGCGAATAAATCAATCATAATGAGTCCACTTAACGATGAACATAACATAGGATTCACCAAGATGTCATAAACCTTGATTTCTAACCTAGCATTGGAAATGGAAGTGGATTACCTAACATTGATCCAATTAATAATCGTGAATCCCATCAAACAATGGAAAACATGGTGCTCTTCACTAATTGATCATCTCATTATTGGTTGTTCCACCATATTGTCATCATTAGGTGGGCTTACCAAGATTTTGTATTTGGTAAGGATGCTTCCATCTCCAGGTCCACCTTTTTGTCCTTCATTAGGTGGGCTATAATGATTTTATTTTTTATGACAGCTATTCCATGCTTCTATCATCGGGTGAAACACCATATTCCTATCTTTTGGTGGTCATAATGAATCATTGTCGTTGTTATATATGTTTTTTTGTTGTTGATGCTTTGCATGGCATGGCATCCCCTGCATGTTACCAGGTTATTTTCTAGTTGCTTATGTTGCGAGACCTTGTGATGTTGCATTTATAGATAGTGTTGACCCCACCGGGGAAGAGTATAGACGGCCATTATTATTGGATGTTATTTAATATTGGATGAGTTTAGGAGCAGATTTCTCCATTTTTATCGATGCCTAATCATCATCATCATCAAAGCCTTATCCCAACCATGTTGGGGTCAGCTACATGTATTACGTTTCTCCATTTCGTTCTATTTTGAGCCAAATCCTTCGATATTATCAGTACCTAATTTCCAATTGCTATTAACAATTAGAGATGAATCTTTCTCAAGGATCATGTGTAAAATCAAAGCTAAATTAAAAAATAAAAAAAATTTGTGGGTAGCTATATTTATATATTGAAAAGTAATGGTGAGATTTATTGAGACAAAGAACAAAGAAACAACACGAGTATAAGAGATTGATACCTAAAGCAAAATTACACAAGAATAACCTCCTGAGGAGAAGATCTAAGGACCCCTTGTTTGGCTAAGGAATCCGCCAACCCATTAGCCTTTTTAATCACATGAGTGAAAACTACAGGAGAAGTAGAAACTAGCTCCTTGATCTCATTGCGAACAAACTAAAATTTCCAAGGCTTAACTGCTGCTCCTGTAACCCAAGAAATACCATTGGAGGAGTCACTCTCCACTATCAAAGGACCCTGAAAAGAACGAGAGAAGATCCTTCAAGCCTCCAAAATAGCCAACACCTCTGCTTCATTAGAATTCCTCACTATAGCATTTTTCAAAAACATACTCAAGATCACCCCTTTATCGTTGCGCAATGCTCCTCCAATACTTACTGGCCCCGGCTTTCCTCCGGCTGCCCCATCAACGTTTAACTTCAACAAACCCAACAAAGGAGGAAACCAAGGGATCGACCTCTTCATAGTTAAACCACTCACCTAGGAAGCACAGACACCTCTTCGGGGCCAGCGTGTCAGTGTCTGACACGTTTGGGACACGGACATGCCCCAAACACCCTCAGACACGTTCTGGACACGCGAAAAGTGTCCTATTTTTTTAAAATTTATTTTTTAAATTACTGACACGGCTTGGACTGGCTCCGACACGGCGGGCCCAAAAGAACCCCACACCTTTTGCATTAAAATTAGAAAAAAAAAATGAAGAAGGGGTTAAATGAAATTTTAAAGTCATAGAACCCACTCCTTTTTGCATTAAAATTAGAAAGCAAAAAATGAAGAGGGGTTAAATGAAATTTGAAAGTAATATAACCCATGCCTTCGATCGCCAAACCCATTCTCCCTCTTCTGAAATTTCCCCCAAATTTCCCTCTTCTGAAACCCAATCTTCCTCTCGGCGCCGAAACCCCATCCCGCAACGAAAATCCATCCCGGCCCGGCGGTGAGATCACAGATCCCATTGAAGCCCCATCCCGTCTGCGAAACCCAGGAACGGTCAGCGAAACGCCATCACCGTCCAGGCTGTCGACAAGCAAAGGGAACGAGATCGTGGCTGTCGAAGAGCAAAGGGAACCCGGCGGTGGATCTAAGTAGAGAAGGAGAAAAAAAAGAAGAAGCAGCAGTAGCAAAAGAAGAAGACCCACCGTCTGCAGAGAAACACCCACTGTCTACGGGAAGAAGAAGGAGTAGGAGAAGAAGAAGAAAAGAGGGAAAGGAAAAAAAAAAGCACCCATTGTTCTCTTGCTTTCTTTTGCTCTAGCTCATTGCAGAGAAACACCCACCATCTCCAGGTATTGATTTTTGCTTTGTTTGGGCAAAATTTAGGGATGATGAAATTGATTTTTGCTCTGTTTCTTCAATGCAGCGTTTTGTGGTTTTTTTTTTTGTTTTTTATATCTCATGCTCGGTACTCCTGCCTTTGATTTTTTTTTTCTTATTATCTCCTACTCAGTAGCTCAGTACTCATGCCTTTGATTTTTTTTTTTTTTAACTCCTTCTCGGTACTCCTGTCTATGAAATCATTTCCGTTCATTTTTTATTTTGCTGCTGTGCAATATCAGTTTATTTTGATTTTTTATCATTCTTGTTTGCTGTGCAATATCATTTTATTTTGTTTTGCAATATCATTCTTATTTGCTGTGCAATATCATTTTATTTTGCTGCCATCATTTTTTTTTTTTATGAAATGGTGTTGAATGGCTTGCCTGCCTTTACCTTTACCTTGCCTGCCTTTGCCTGTATGTGGCTTTTTTCTTCCTGCCGTGCATTGTGTTTTTTTTTAAAATTAATGTTGGAAGCTTGCTTCCTGCCTTTGCTTTTTTTTTTTTTTTGCTATTGTCTATGTCCTGTTAATTTGTTGTCAATGCTGGTGCTAATTTGCTTTTATATTATATAGATTTGGAATTTGGCAATATGAATTCCATTGGTTGCTCTAGCTCTAGCTTTAGATCTAGTTCCATTGGCAATATTTATTTTTTGATTGATTATATATATAAATATATATATATATTATTAACGTGTCCCCGACGTGTCCGTGTCCTACTTTTTTGAAAAATGCCGTGTCGGCGTGTCCGTGCCGTGTCGTATCCATGTCCCATGTCCGTGTCCGTGCTTCATAGCCACACACCGTACAAGCCTCCCAATTAGAAAGAATGTCATTCATACTAAAGTTGGAGAATTCTTTCCTCACTGCGGCCCACTTCGCAATTCTAGCAAGAATTACTTCTTGAATCCCTTCCTTTGAAAAAGAGTCACTTCTAAAGATTCTGTTGTTCATTTCCTTCCAAATAGACCAAATGACAGCAAATGGGATGATCCTCCAAAGGATAAGACCACACCCAAAAATAGGACATCTCGCCAAGATTCTTCCCACTTCGCGATTGATTGAGGGATACACCACTATGAGCTACACTTATGAATGAAGAAGTTCCAAAGGTATGAGGCCACCTCACAATGCAAGAATAGGTGATTTGCCATTTCCTTCTGAATACCTCACATGAAGCAAGTGTTTGATAATGACCCTAATCGAATACCTCTCCCTCGGAGGAAATCAATAGTAAATACTCTCCTTGAAATCTCTAACAAACAAAATGCCTCCACCTGTAGAGGAACTAAACCAGCCCAAGCAAGCACTTTGGACCTCCTAGAGGACAATTCCCAAAAAACCTAGTCATCCCTCACCACATAACAATCCTTAACGAAAGACTCTTTGTTAGACACAACTCTAAAGACCCTAAGAAAACAAGAATGTAAAAGACCCACCCCCAACCAACATCCAACCAAAACCGGACCAAATTACCCTCCCCACCCAAGAATCTCACCCCTTTATAAAAGGTTTCCCCCCGACATTGGACTCACTCCCCATGCTAGCAATGGCACCCCATATACCCAACAATCTATGCCTAGGGACTGACTTTGGAACCCAACCCCAGTTATCCTCCCCATATTTGTTGGCAATAATCCTCCTCCAAAGAGCATCCTTCTCTTCCCCGATTCTCCACCACCATTTAGCAAGAAGGGACCAATTATGGGTCTCCAACTCCCCAAGACCGAGTCCCCCAACGGATGTTGGCTTTATTTCATCACCCACTTTCATGGATGAATTTTCCTTCTTTCACTTTGACCTCTCCACAAAAAATCTCTCCTAACTTTGTCCAACCTCGAGCTCACTGCCTTAGGCATTTTGAATAACGACATATAAAAAACTAGCAAACTAGGGAGACGAGCTTTAATCAAAAAAATTATACCCCCAAGAGAAAGATATCTCCCTTTCCACATTGATAACCTCCTCTCAAACTTCTCCACCACTGTATTCCAAAAAGACAACGATCTTGTCCTACTGCCCAAAGGGAGTCCTAGGTACAATTATTGGTAACCTCCCTGCCTTACAATGAATCACATCATTGGAACAACCAGCCCCCACCAAAGAGCTTTTGTTTAAGTTCACTTGCAACCTTGAGGCTAATTGAAAATATCGCAAAATCCTCTTTAGTGCTACAACTTCCTCACTCTTGGATGAGATGAACAAAATAATGGCATCTGCATGCCGAAGATGGGTAATTGCATCCCCATTTTGATATGGAACAAAACCTTCAATAAAGCCAATAACTTTAGCCTTCAGCAAAAGAGCACTAAGCGCCTCTACCACTATAGTGAATAGGAAGGGAGAAAGGGGATCGCTTTGGTGCAAACCTCTAGAAGCTTAAAAAAGGGAAGACGAAGATCCATTAACCAACACGGAAAAAGAAGTAGATATAATCCACTCCCTCATCCACCGTCACCATACATCACCAATCCCAAACCTGCTCAACATATAATCCACACAGTCCCACTCCACATGATCATAAGCTTTTTCCAAGTCAATTTTCAAAACCACACCTTCCTCACGAGCTCGCTTCCTAGAATCAATGAGCTCATTTGCTATGTGGACACCATCCCAGATCTGCTGGCTTCCCACAAATGCCCCTTGGAATGGACCAGTGATACTTGGGAGCACCCTCTTTGGCCTATTAGATAAGACTTTTGATAACAACTTGTAAACACAACCCACTGAATTGATAGGCCTGTAATCGGGGAATGAAGAAAAAAAAGAAAAGAGACGAAGCAAAGGCACTGGTGGAAGTAGAGTCGAGTTCTTTTCAATCCAAGTGGTCAAGTTTTTTCCAACTTAAGAGATGGCCCATATCCTACAACTCATGACAATTTAGACTGGCGAGAATATTGAGATGAATCTATCTTAGGGATAAGTATGAGTTCAAAATGAATATATATATGTATATGTATATAGGGCTCTGATCCTTTGAGAACTGTTCTCATGCATGTACCGTGAGAACTTTTTCTGGGGCCCACTTGTGGATTGGACCAGGGGAAATGGAAAGATCTATGTGGGACCACCCCAAATATCAAGTTTGGCCCCAATCACTTGCACCTAACTCCTTCATCCGTAGCCCACAAATCCAATCCATTCGGATTAATGCAAAATCAATCCAACGGTCCAATAAATTCGGATTTGACTGAACCTTGGCGTATGTGACTATCGGGGGGTTCTTGTATATTGCAAGGTTTGGATTGGGTGATAGATGGGCCCCACCTAAAGTTCTCACAAAAAAATTGTAAGAACTATATCTCATAGGAATATATATATTACTATGAATACATGGTGAGGGACAAATGCATATTTGGAAAGATTCATGCACAATAGAGGAAAAGTCATTTATGATATTCTAAAAGAGAAGAATCTTCATATGTAAAGAGGGAAAGCCACGTTATTGTCCCTCACTACATGGTGAGGGAAGGATGCATAGTAATATTCTCCATATATATATATATATAATATCGGGAATTAACAATGCTACCAAGGAATGAAGCAAAAAAAAAAAAAAATTGCAAGATGAAGTGAAAGTGCCAGTCGAAGTGGAAGGAATACATATCTAGATTCAGTTGTTTCCAACATGAGATCGAGTGGACCATTATTCACAAGCAGCCTTAGCCAAAGCCTATTTAAGTTAGGGCTGTGCTAAACGGAGGAAGTTGTCATAACTGGTGGGGATGTCATTGGTCGTCTGTATACTTGAATGATGTTTAAAATACTATAATAATAGAAATTATTTATATTAAAAAAAATATTGTATCAGTATTCCTATACATGGTGATGGACACAACATCATGCAGCACAGATGGTAGAGGTTTGTGGATGCAGCCCAAGGCTTAAGGCTCAACTCCCATTGCCAACTTGTGCATTTTATCTTGATATTTATTATTTTAAGTCAGGTCAAGGTGTTCCAGGTGGACCCACACCAGGTATATGCATTTATTCAGGTTGTGTCTGGGTCCCGATCCAGGTCCACGACTGACTTAGAACCATTTGCATCCGACAGGCCCATAATAGGACCCATGGTCCACAATTTCTGGCCCTAATGGAAATTACCTATCCAGTATGGAAAGGTCACAGGGCTTAATTTCCCGATTTCCATGCGTCTTTGGAATAAAGCTGTTATATTACTTTAAATTTAAACACTAAGTGGATGCGAGTAAAACATCTCAGTGCTCTTGCAAGAGAGACAGCCTGCATCTGTTGTAGGGGCTTTGTTTTCAATCAGCATTGCATCTTTTCTTGATCAGCACATATAAAAGCAATGGGAAACAGATCACCCAGGACTGGTTATTTTCTCTTCAATATGCATTTGTGCAAAACCCTATTGTTGATTGTTTTGCCTATCTAGAGTGGGGACATGCGTCGGCTTGGATTTTTTCCATTGAAGTTCTCATGTTGGATCTAGCCTGATTTAGCTTCATTTTAAGTGGTTTGACTTGATTGGGGCTGAACTTCAGTGAGTTGGTTAGTGCAGATCCTCTCGGTTTCATTGTGATTGTTCTAATGTTAATATTGAGTATAGCCTACAGCACGAGGAATGTAATTGCTGTTATTTACACTGTTGCATAGTGTTCTTGATGCTGGAAATATTTAATAACATGCTTATTAAGTTGAAGATATGTTCTGGACTAAACAATAATGGCGTACACTTTATTACTTTAGTTCTCAACCATGGTTATCATTGTTTGTGCAAATGTGTATGTGTGCGACTTTTGTCAAACGTTAGATATGAGAAATGATAAAATAATTTTCTGAAAATATGGTTCTTAAATGTAGGAGCGACGCTGACATGTGAGACTGGGGCTTGTGCAGCTGTGGTTGCAGCAGTTCTTGAGGGTCGTTCTGAGAGGGTGAGCTTAGAGTGCTTTGATTTGGATGGATCAATTGGGGTTTGATTATTTCTTTCTGCATCTAAAAGCATGTAAAATACGAGTTATATTAGCTATGAAGCACACCAGGTAGCTCTTAAAAATCACTTGGAAATGTTGGATGATTCATCTGATATGTGTTCCAAGAAAATCTTTCAAAATGTGACCTGCATTATTGTTCTAGTGTTTGGATTTATTGTCTCACCTGTCTCTGCCTAATGGGTTCTATCGTTGTTTGCTTGTGATATAGAAATGCGCAGTCGAGTTGCCTGGAGGTCCATTGGAGATAGAGTGGCGGGAGGCAGATAACCATGTCTACATGACAGCGCCAGCAGAGGCAGTGTTTAAAGGATATGTCCGTCTATGACCTATGAAAGGATGATATCAGTCATATCTTCTTAGTGAGTTGAAGATGAGAGATTCCCGATCCAGAAGAAGCTATCGTATTAGCTTCATTATATATTTTTCCCTTAAATAGGGAAGGAACTACGGTCGCGGATGTATGTCAGTGACTGTACAGTGGAAGATTCTGTTATCCGTGTAGGAACTTTTTTTTTTTCAAGCTAATGTCATTGAAAGTGTAGGATTTAGATGCTTCAGGCATCTTGAGGATGTATTCTGATCCCCAAATTGCAGTCAGTTTTACTATTCTGTCAGAATAGCTCGGTGTTCATTTGCTGTGACCATTAAAAGTTTGGATACAGCATTCTTCACTTCCATCCTTCTCTGTTTCAAAACAGAATCAGATACATGGTTACAATGTGCACTATATGTTTAATTATTTCCCCATCATTCGGTAATTGTTTGGAAAGGTTGCTGTCAATAATAATTCGCCGTTAAGGCACGGATGAATCATTTTTGGGTATTATCTTGTTCTTTTTCGCTAATGATTCATTCTCAATTAATAAAAAAGAGAAGACTAGTGGCCATAAAAAGATATGCTGTATCTCAGAGTCGGTAAAATATTAGTTATCTTTCTCAGTTCCTTAGAAAATCTTCTGTGCATGTAATTTTTCTGTCCCGATTCGTTATTTCTAAGTCTAAAGATTCCAGAGGAACTGAATACGCTCCTCTATCTAACGAATTAGAGAGAAAAGAAAAAAAGTTGCTGAGGTGGAGATAAGGTTATCTTAATGACATTTAATATCTTTCTACTTTTTCTCCCTCTTTAAATCTCTTAGATCTCCTTGCCTACTTTTTTTTTCTTATTAAAAGGCATGCTTTTTATCACAAGATGTTCTTCCTTCTGAATAGGGAAGGAAAATCCGTTCCTTGATAAGAGGTGGTGGTGGGTCTTCCATCAAATGATCACTAAAACCACTTAAGTGGGGACCACTTATGAAAAACTCAAACCGGTTAAATTAATATATCCATCTTTATGGGACCATTAAATCTCAGTCTAATAGAGTTGGTCTTAGTTATGAAAATCTCAAGTTTTAGTGATAATGATTCATCCAAATGTGAGACCAATTATTGAAGTGAAGGTTACTAGAGGAGTCCACATGAGTGGATGAGAATCTATATTCAAGAAAGGAGATCAAGGGTCTGAAATATGAATCGAATATGAATTAGAACAATATGATACACTAGTAACAAATTTCATCCTAAAAACTAGCAAACATACCTTAATTATCTCATACTTAAAATTAGGTTATCTTTTCCTTATCTTTAAAATTGGCTTATGTTTCTCTTAAAATTAATTGTCTCCTTTTCTTTTCCTTTGCATATGTGAGATGCAATGTTTCATTGGGCAAATTAAAAGGGGCAAAAACTTTCCATTTTAAATTGAAAGTTTTTTTTATAATTTCTCATATATTGGATCGATAATATATATATAGAGAGAGAGAGAGAAGAATTCTCAAAAACATCTCATTTAACAAATGAGAGTTTAATTGATAAAAAAAAGGAGGGGAGTTTATGCCCTTTCGACATGTCCAATAAAAATATGCCACCTCACAAGTGCAATACAAAAAATATGGTATAGATAATTTTAAAGAGATATTGATGACATATGTTAAAATCTCATAGGTTAAAAAATGGGCGGTTTTTTGGTGAAAAATGCCCAGGGAATTTTGTAGCGTGACACATATATATATATATACATACTAGCGCTTCAGGGCTCGCGCCCAATGCAGGCCATGTAAAAATGATAATTAAGTCTTATTAAAAATTATTATTAATTTAAATAAAATACTAATGTATACTATGACATAAATCATAGCGAAAACATAGTTAAAATGTTGAATCTTTATTTTTCTGAAAGGAGAAAATATTTTCATTGAATCATAGATGTATAAAAGTTGAGACTGAAAAAGAACCGTTCATATTAAGTCATCCTTGAATAATTAAAGGAATTATATTTGGTCTAAGGAAGAAACAACCATTGATATTTGTTTATTGGTATGCACTTGTTTCAGTAGTTACATTGATTTCATTTTCTCCGCTTGTCTCGATAGTTGTGCTTATTTTATCTTGTACAGATCTTTTAACTCATATACTTGTTTTAATTTGTGCGCTTATCTTAATAAAGTTATTTGTTTTTAGTATTACAATGAAAATACTTTGTTCCACATATTGAAATTTCACATTTTCTTTATAATTTAATACCGCATAGTAAAATTCAAATAAATTAGTAAAAGAAACTGATATCAAATAATTTGTATTGTTAGCATTAAAATAAATCTTGCAACTTTCAATTTCTGACAATAGAATGGTTGATTCTTCAGTGTAGTTAATTTCTTCAATTTTCTTCACTGGGATACTGCTTTCTAACGTTAGTTTGTTCATTGTTGAGTCTAGTTTTTTATGAAATAAATATTGCTTCCACAATGCTTTTTTTATTTCATTTTCTAATAATTCATACCAATTAACCTACAAAATAATGATTGGGGGTTTTGAATATAGTGGTTGGAGCATGAATGGTTATCCAGCGTATTGTGGCTTTTGAGAAATTGGGGATGTTGAAATAGCTTAGTAGGGTTTTGTTTGGTTTTATATTTGTTTCTTTCAATGGTTCCTTTCCTTTGGTGCAATTAACATCATTGTTCGGGGTGATGGTTTTGCAATTGGATGGAAAAATAGTGGTCTTCCTAATGTTCTTTTTGGTATCCTTTCGTCACCAAGCCAATATAAAAGTGGAATAACCTATCAAACAATAATGGAATTCCATCAATCGTCATCATGCCAATAGATTTATGAACAATATATTGGCATTTAAGGTAGTAAATAATAAAATAAATGATAAAATTGATGACTGCAAATGAAAATTAAGAAATATTTAGGAAAATGTGTATACCAAAAATAAAATAGAGATAAGTAAGGAAGAGAGATCTCGGGGAAAGTTTAGAATTCACTTGAATGAGTAAGGCATTGGCATTCAAATTTTAAATATCAATGGCAATAGTAGGGGCGATGTAAAAACCATGGGCAAGGGAGAGACATTAGTAGAGGGTAGAGATTTGAGGGGAGAGACTATAGTGGAGGATCAACAAACAACACTCATTGTCTTCCTATCTCAAACCGTATCATCCTTTGCACAGTGCCTGCTCTCAAGGCTAAAACAACCCATTTGAAACTTCAACTTTGCATCACTTTCTGACCAAATCCTCCTTGCCCCACCATCCTAGCACTGCCGCACCTCTGGATGAGATCCAACCAATAAACTATATATATTATAACTGTTATCTTATACAGATAGTAGAGAGAGGGAGAGATAAACCTTATAAAGTGTAATTGCAATCTGATACAAATAATAAAGAGAAGGAGAAAGCATACCTTGTTTTTGTTATTTGTCCATGTGAGAGATTGATGTTGAATAGTGGAACTTGGTGCCTTGCAAAGTAGCAGTGTAACTTGGCTGCCTTTATATATACAACTTTATTAATCTAATAGAATTATATGTATAACATGTACATATCATTCACCATATCCTCATCCAAATCAAAGATCTAGTTTCTATATTTAAGATTTCTTTTGAGGGAGGTGAATATTTGGATTTGGAATGAAAACATGTTGGTAGAGAAAGACTTCTTTAATAACACGTGAGAAACTTGACAAAGGAGTCAATTATTTCTGTGAGTGATAACTTGATCAAATCTTTATAGATTCAAAGTCTTGCAAGCAATCACGCGGTAACCTTATCAAGTATAACAGGACTCATATTAGATGGGCCCACCCTCCAATCATGTTCCTATTTAGTGACACGTGAGAAACTTGACAAAGGAGTCAATTATTTCTATGAGTGATAACTTGATCAACTCTCTAGATTCAAACTCCTGCTTGCAACCACGCAGTAACCTTATCAAATATAGCATGACTCATATTAGATGACCCCACCCTCCAATCATCTATTCCTATTTAGTGGGCCACAACAAACAATTTCAATGGGTGAAATCTGGCTTTGACTATTTAATTAGTTAGGGCTGTCAATTTCGGATTAGTATCAATCATCATCTTGGAGAAGATTAGGAAAGTTTAAATCCTTCTCCGTAGGCCCCAAAAAACATTTTCAATGTGCGAAATCTGGCTTTGAGTCTTTAATTGGTTAGTGCTGTCAATTTTGAATTAAGTCTCCAAGATTAGGAAAGTTTAAATCCTTCTCCCTCATATTTGTAGAAGATTTAGCAGTTTGCTTTTATCAAAAGTAGAGGATTTAGGACCCCACACCGTTCGATCAAAGAGAGGGTATGTGTGTTTGGTTTTGGATGGGTGATGGTGGTGAAAAACGTTGGAGTGGGTTTTGGAAAATAAGATATATTACTTAGGATCTACAAAATATCATGCCTTCATTAACTAAATCATAGGAACTGCCATGTGTCACAACCTCATGAAAAGTGAAGTGCCATGTGTCGCTGTCTCACGAAAAGACTGCGCACGTGTTGCTCTCCCACAAAAGGGATTATTGGTACAATATAATATATATATGCTTTTAGACCTAACAAGGTCAAAAAAGTGTCGTGAATATGGAGTGTCCCTCACCATTTTGGTGAGGTACATATGTACATAAATATTCTCTTATATATATATTGGAGAATCTTCATGGGCATCGGTCCCTCAACATTTTTTTCGTGAGAACTCTAAGTGAAGCCTATCTATCACTCAATTCAAAACTTGTAATACGCATGGGACCCCCTGATAGGCACATGTCCTAAGTTTCAGTTAAATCTGAATTTACTGGACCGTTGGATCAACTATACACCGATCCGAATTGACTAGGTTTATGGGCGACATATAAAGGGATTAAGGATAAGTGATTTGAGCCAAACTTGATATGTTGGGTGGTCTCGCACGGATCTTTCACACACCCCCCCCCCCCCCCCCCCCCCGACCAGACTCATCCCTTGGTGGAGTCCATAATGGGCCCCATCGAGAAGTCAGGAGAAGTTTATGAGGGACGTATGCACTAGAAAAGACCCTGCATCTTATGAAATGAGCTTATGCTTTTAGTCGCTTAGGATACATCCAAATGATTATGAAGAGACATGACCGACAGAGGTGCATATGCTTGGTGCTTGTCTTCTAAGGTCCACCTTTGATTAATGCAACCCCTTTGATACTCTTATTATCCTATGATCTAGTTTCATACCTAATTTTACACACTCTAAACCTCCATTCACCGTTGGATTGAATTTAAAAGATTGAGAAAAACACCTTATGTTAAGAGGCCATTAAAATTTAAAGTAGTTATGTCAAATGCTAGCATATTCTGATGGTGCTGAATTTTTTGTTCTTTCTTGTCTATAAGGAAACCTTTTCATCCGATCAATTGATCAACACATATCCTAAGTGGCCCTACGAATTGGACTGGATGTGAGCAATGCGCAATCTGCTCTCATGATAACATTCTCCATGAATAGTTATATTGACTTGCTTATCATTATAATATCAAGAGTCAAGCCTTCTTAGTTATTTTGTACTCTCTAATATCTTTGTTGATCATCATCAACATACATCCAACTTGAATCCTTTGCTCCTATTAAGCTCTCTTCATGTTTGAACGACTCAAATTTTGCTCCATATGAAGTAACTTGTACCATTAGATTGATTACATGTGAAATATATCATTTTGTATCTTCTTTGATTTATCCATCTATGGACATTACTTCAGTTCGAGCCAAACTTAGGCTAATTACCGAGGGCATTCATGTGCCCCGGAGCGGCTTTGATCAAATAAAAGTGCGCCCTAGTTGGGCTAAATTTGGTGGTTATCTTTGCTCAAAACATTACTTCATATGTAAAAATGGTTATTGGAAGGAAACCTATTAATTGGGTGTTCCTTTAGGCTACCAATATGTAAAATGTTGTGTCAATAATCAATATACATGCGCTATGGAAATTATACATTTTGGCCTTGGTAATTAATTACGTACAGAGTAAGCTGGGCTCTTTGGATAGAGCCCAAACCTGACCTTTTTTGTTTTTTGGGTAACCCCGACCCAAACATGACCTAATAAAGGTTTTGTACTTTCAATGCTATGAATGGCCTCTGCCCAAACCCAAAACTCGAAAATACCAACTTTCAACTTTCATGAGGTAAAGTAATGTAAAGGTAAAGAAACGAGGCTAACAAGACTCCCATACCCATCTAAAAAGTGCCAATTAGACTCATGTAATGGTGTACAAAAAATCTATCGATCCGTTAAATCGATTTGATCCTATTCGATCCACGGTTTTTTAAATAATTCGATGGTCAATGGTTTGGTGACGAATTAAAAAAATCATAATCCGTTAGTAATAGATTAGTGACAAAATTTTTCCTTAATATGCGGATTTAAATCGATTCAAACCGTGGAAATAAAATAAATATAAATATATTCATTTTTTTATAAAATATATAAAAAATAATAATATCCATTCATCATCTAGCTTTTAATCTCAGCTATTCACGGTTCTCAGTTTTTAATCTAAACCACTTGATTTATATTTATTTTTTTATAAAAAATATATAAAAAATAATAATCTCCATTCATCATCTAGCTTTTAATCTTAGCATCCACGCTTCTCAGTTTCTAATCTCAACCACGCTTCTCGATTCTCAGCCATATATAAAAGTTTCTCTTTAGGGCCTGTTTGTTAATGTAACTAGTGGGGTGGAAAGAAAGTGAATGGTCACATCAATGAATAAAAAGGTGTTTTGAAAGTGAAGTTGACTTTTTGGGGAGATAAAAAAGGTGTTTGGATTATGATAGCAAGTATTGGACCTACTTTACTCCACTCTGTTTGGAGGATATGATGATTGTCAGTTTTCCTTCCCCCTTCTCTCACTGTTCTGAAAAAAGGTGGGCAAATAACTATACCAATGGAAGAGAATTTGTTTCCAACTTACTCCATACATAAAACGTATAATAGGAACTGTAACTTCAACTTATGAAGTGGAAAGATTCAGATGCCATGCTAACAATCACTGTAACATTATGTAGCCCCGAGTCTTAGTTTGGGAACATTCGGTCACAAAACAAAATATATAAAAAAGCGCTGGCAGAAAATTTTCACATTTGACTAGTACTCAATTGTTACCTGAACATGGACACTCCTCTCCTAATACATTGTCCAGCACGTCGCCCTCTTGTAGTTGGACTAACTAGGAAAAATGAGAAACACAATATGTGTGCCATAGTAAGTTGTTAATCACATGTACCACTTAAGTAGGGCTCCAATAAAATAGTTTTCTCAAAATCCCATAGATCACCGGTATGCAAACCAAAATGGTTACAATTGTAGCATTGGTCTTATTTTCAAATCGTATCGTAACCGGGACGACTTAACATTCTGACGAAGCATAACAATCCAGAGTTTGCGCATCAAGGTAGACCAACAATGTCATCAAGATAAGGCTTGAACTGAATTGCAGTGTTATTAGGAGATGCAAATAATCAAGCGTCGACTACAATAAATACCAAATGCAGGGAGACCCTCGTTATAATAGTAAACATTCAGACAGTGATTGTTGCATGAAATATAAAAGTAAACTCCAACCCCATCCTCGCACTGTTTTGGTAGACGTACAGGTAAAGTGTGAGATTGTCCCGCGTTAACTAGTCTGTGGGGCTAGATTAGACCATATGGAAGATTACAAATACATAGCAATACACAACTGTTCTCCTTTATCTGTGTTACACACCCATGACAGCAGAACCTCCATTTAAGAATAATATTGGAACCTTCTCCATTTCTGTTATGTTGTTGTCGCTTATAAACCTGGAACATGTAACGTCTGTACTTGAGTACTATCACCTTCTTCCATCCACCAGGCACCTAATGAAATAGTGTGTAACAATGGGTACAGATTCAGTCCTTTACACTATCTGCATTGCAATCTAATGAAACTAAATTTCTAATAGAGTACAGTTTCCTGCAGAATATAATGCAGTGAGCGGAACCTGCAAAACTGCATATTATATATATTGATTATAAACATTTACAACCAAATCAGCATGCCCTGACAAAAGATATGTTAACCTCCACAGTCATACAGCAAAAGATAACATGACAAATACATTCATAAAATAGTCTAACTAATCACTCACAAGATGCGACTGAGGTTGTTACTAATTCAAATAAACAATACAGTCTTCATATCAATTTACGAGGGTCTAGCAAAGTCCTAATAAATGACACAACTTACTAGTTACAGAAAGTTTGGTACACAAGTATGAATCAACAATCATGCTAAATAATAGAATAAGAATGACGAAGCAAAAAGAAAACATGCTACTGCTAAGCATACAACTAGTAAGAGGACCTGATTAGTAAGCAAAATGACAGGCATCAAAGTAATATATACCATCAACTTTAGTGTCTTCCATCGAGCAGGTACTTCTCAATCCAT
This sequence comes from Sextonia rubra, assembly GCA_037013555.1. Classification (NCBI taxonomy): domain Eukaryota; kingdom Viridiplantae; phylum Streptophyta; class Magnoliopsida; order Laurales; family Lauraceae; genus Sextonia; species Sextonia rubra. The sequence continues at coordinate 135,365,597 of JASUAD010000001.1, forward strand.
TGCTAAACAAACAAGGTTATCTACTTATGTACTCTTGATCTCCATTTGAAATCTTGTGAACTGTTTACTGTTATATTTCCTGCTCTTGCAAACAAAACTAAGTTCCTATGCGGAAATTGCATCTCCAAATATTTATAAGAATGTGCTAGACATAGCTGACCCATATAACATACTTGGCATAAAGTTAGACTTACTCCTTAGTAAAAGATCTAATGCTAACATGAATAATATAACACATCAATTTTGAAGTTATTGATAGATAAATGGGTTTGGTTCTGGTTCAAAAAATACAGTCTCCAAATCTAGTTACTTACATCGATGGGCAATCAAAATATATTAAATTAGCACGTCAATTCCATATGTCTAGCAAAAGGACATGAAAGTTTACAGGCTCCATACAAGATAACAAATACCAACCATCATAATACAGACTACAATGAGCAAGATAATAATAAGTCTAGTAAGTCTTGCCAGAAGAACATCCTGCCCAATTGCTACTCCCTGATTATAACTAATGGGAACAGAGAAAGGTCTTCCATCACTTATGTCCTCTTCGTAGCTCTGCAGACTCTCTATTGCTTCTTCTAAATTTGAGTACCCCTTATACAGTGCATTGGGAAATTGATTTACTTGAGGTTTGCATGCAGCCCATGTATTATATATGTACCATCCGCTCCACACCATCGAGGTAGTGTTCGCTTTGAACTTCCCAGGAGGTCACCCATCCTGAAATTACTCTGACTCGTTATGGAAGTCCTCACGGTTTTATCCCTAAAAGGCGCCTCCTCATTTTGAGAAGGTATTGTTCCACCTAACTGATCATACAGAGCGGGCAAAAGATGTTGTCTTACCCTCAGAGTACGCAACGGGGATTTTGTCCTTGCATAGACTCGAACCCTGATCTCACCCGAGGCACAGCCGGGATCTTAACCAGTTGAGCTACAAAGCGCACCTCGATAGTTTAGAACAGATTATTACTTATATTTTTTCATTCAAATGTACTTTGGGACTGGGTCGTTACAATATAAACCAGGATTGCGTCCTTGATAAACAACATAATAATGGAATCTTGGCATCTCCAAAATGAATTAGGTAACAGCTGTCCAAAGGTGCAGTAAAGAATCATGAATCCAAAAACAAATGTGAATAATATAATAGCAATTACTAATTTCAAATAGAAATGTGCTAGGAAAGCATAGAATCAAGCAAAACAGAAAAGATTTGATATTCTAGCGGTATACTGCAAGTTATCCCCAAAATATATAATTCAAGGATTACCAAAGTCCAAAATTAGAGGAAGTCAGAAGAACTAAGAAATATGCAAAACAAGAGATAGGGCTGGAAACAACAACTGGTAGTGATGCACTAAAACTACCAAGCAAAATATGTCTAATTATTACAATAGCATAAAACACATCAGCCCAAGGTAATGTTGTCACGGCGGATCTTCGGTAGACGACGTCGAATCCGTGCACCCTTATCCTTTGCGCAGAAGAACACCGTGGCCATATCGACTGGATTGTTAGCCATTCATGTGCTATTTCAGCATCAAGGTCAGTTAGACCGTTAATCTTGTCTAGTTCCTTTACCACGTCATTAGATACACGTTTCTTTGGATGATGAATAGATTCGCAACTTCAGTAATAGCACTATGTATCTTGTTGGAGTTTCGATCAACGGCTGCGACATATGCATCAATGTCCTTTGGAGCCTTTGCACGGGTCCTTTTTTTAGAAGTCCCTTCACTACCACTCATGCCAAGGTTTTCAAAACAGTCATGAAGCCCTACTGGTAGTGAACCAGACAATTCCGTGTTAGCCCCACCATTTGACATAGGTGGTGTTGAAGTTCCAACATAACTAGAAGGGCGTGCGAACTGTCCGGTCGCAACATCCTTCCCAAACACCAAACTAAGCTTATCATAGTCAATAGTCCTTCATCTCCATGACACCGCATTAGGGTGACCCTGGTAAGATTTAAACATTCATTAGTTTCCCATGTGGCAATATTAACATAAAACTGCAATTAATCATGTCTAATTTCTAAATAATAAACCTGAATCCAGGAGGCCCAGACGTCATCAGTGGCTACAATTCGTTGAGTTGCAACATCAAACCCAAATCCAGAAGCATTTAGCAGTTCAGTAGCTTGTGCGAAGTTATTCTTCAAGACTTTACAATGGATAATTATTGTAGATGCAGTTAATTGCTTACCACAATGGTTTGATTCATTCATTTTCTGAGCTATTATTGCATAGACTTCATGTTTAAACCCACGGTTGCCCCTTTTTCCTAGCTCTATTTGCTCTTGAAGAAGGGCAAGTAATTCTTCATCCATTACAGCATTGAAGCAAATATTTTTCCTTTTCTGACATTTCTAAATGAATATAAAAATGAATACAACATTACACACTAAGGCAGAGTGGCTAACATTCATCAACTACATATTGGATAGTTCACAATAGATTGTTACATATACTAACACTGCACCATAATAACTTGAAAAAGGGAAGCCTATATTCTAAGTTCCATATTATAGGAATATAATGCCATGAAAGAGGAAAAATTCATTGACCACCCCTATGGTGATTGTAATCATGCCAAAGTTTATCGGCATATGCATCCCTGAAATTGTTCCACTGTTGTCGTTCAATTAGAGAGTAATATTGTTGTGTTTGTGTTGTTTGGATATTTTCCGTTGCCTTATCAGCCGATATAGTACTGTCATCAGAAGCTTCCACGTTTTGTTCAGAAGCTTGAAAGAGCTCCTCATCGTGTACATCTCCACCATTGTCTCGTATAAAGTTATGAAGGACAGCACATGCAGTCACAATTTTCACTTGGGTGTCCAAGGAATATTGCGGAGCTATTCTTAATATGCCAAACCTAGCTTTCATGATTCCAAAAGCCCTTTCTATTACATTCCGTGCTTGAGAATGCCTTTTATTGAATAACTCTTTTGCATTTTGAGGATTCCTTCCTCTATGCTCACTTAAGTGATAACGAACACCTCGATAAGGTGCAAGAAAGCTAGGTGCATTTGCATAACCCGCATCTACAAGGTAGAACTTACCTAATTCAGAAGACAATAACATCATATTCTATTATGTCATAACATCGAAATGATTAAAAGTTTTAAGTGAAGGAGTCATTATAAACGGTCATTACCTGGTGGGACATGGAGGGGATTCGAATGGGATAGTGAACTTTAGAGTACACGGGCATCTGTAGTGGACCCCTCCCAACCTGGATGCACATACTGGAAATAAAGATTCCATCCACAAGCAGCCATTACATTTTGGCTGAGTGTGCCTTCCTATTTCGAAAGGGCCCTTGCATATTCAGAAGTACATGTACAGGAATATGGGTCCCATCAATGGCTCCAACACAGTCCTGAAGATAGTTACAGTCATTAGATATCACAATTGTCTATAAACAGTGTTTTTGTTAAAAAGACCATCCTTCTCTCAATATTAATACCTCAAAGTATTGTGTTCCTGACGAATTAATTCCAGCTTGTTTGATCATGTCCGGTGCCAATTGCACAATTGCTTGTAACACTCTATGGAAGTGTCGGCTGATGGTCTCCCTTGATCTAGCAAACTTGAAACTATTTGTTCTATTCTTAACATTGTGTGCAATAGTATGCAGGAATTCAGCTACTGCTCTTCTACCATGACATATCTTGTGTCTGCTAACAGACCTCTATTCCTTAAGACGGTACACAGGATATCAAAGCAATTATGGTTAAGCCTTAACTGACTAACACATTCATTGTTTCTTCCTTGCGTTAAGTAAGAGATATATTGTGCTCTCTTTGAATTTCTATTTCTTCGCGTGACCTTTTGCTTCTCTCGAAATATTTGATCACCTAACTAGTGTATCTGTCCTTGCCATTCAGACGCTGCAGTCCATAAGGTCGCTAGAACACCATTATGAGCATTATTGACCACACCCTGTTGGACCTCATTTTTAGTATTACTGAGCTCAACTTCATCGATATCAATATTAGAACCATTACCTTCAGTACCTTCCATCTACATAAGTGGCCCAAAGTAATTTGTAGAATCAATATAAGTAGTAATAAGTTACCTGAGTTGACCTGACATTTAATTGGCAACGCTAAACAATTATGTATCATAAGAAAGGTTTGGTACATACGTTCAGCAAATCTTACTATTTATGATGCACATTACACAAATAGCTGTAATTTTCAAACCCAGAAGCAACTATACAATGCTGCTACAAAAGGCTTATAGGAGAAATGTGTTGCAATTCTTTGCACTTGGGATTTCTCATTTCTAAGAATAAATTTGTAACAGTTGAAGTATTGAATCTTAAAATTTTAAACACTCTTCCTTAGGTTAAATATTAAGAGCACTATATTGATGCACGCAATATACTTTTTCAAACCAGTCGAACCTGAAAAGGAAAACAGAAGGTTCTTGGGTCATACCAGCGCCTAACGAGCAGGTAGAAGAGTTTGATTTCGTAGAAGACCTGTACTAACAATGCCTTTCCCTAAACAAAGATGCAGCCTAAACACCCTGTTTTGTAGCAAATAATAGAGAAAGACAATAGGTGCATGTTGTTGGAGCTGTTGGACAGAAGTTACCAGTTTCCACGGCAATCAATAGAGGCTGGGGTTGAAGACGAGCTGCCAGTGCTTATATAGAGGTTTGGAGGAACCTTAATTCCAACCCTGCTTTTCCTGATGTCTCTGTTCTAAATTCGAGAGGTACAACTGAAAAGGGTATCGAATAATTAGCCGCTTTCTATGACAGAGCTAAAATAGCGCAGGAACGGAGGAGGACAGTTTAGGCGATTTGGGAGGAGGTGTTGATGAGGGGACGTCTCTCTTCATTTCTACAACCCAACCCAGAGATTGGATGGCTTGGAGAACGATTGCAGACGGAGACCTTCGTCTACAAGGTTAATCACATATCAGCGCCTGCTTGTACGATCTACATCGTGAATCCAAATTCCGTGCAGATGCAGATCGCGAATCCAATATGCTTTGTAGATGAAGATCGCGAATCTTGGAGTCTTCTGTTTGAGAGGAGAAATCTTCTCGAGAGCGAGGTCTCTTTGAGAGGGGAACTACTCTAGACGCTATCTATAGATGATATCTCTGTACTCGGTATGCGTGAAGTGATCTTGGAGCTGTGCTGTTGGAATATACACCGACATCTACATTTAACTTCACGCTTATCGCATGTGGTTTTGTTGCTAAACAATGGGTGAGTCAAATTTTTGACCGTTGGTGTATGACAGCAAGTCAGTCCACGTTACAGAACGCATCTCCGTTCTGCGTGGTTTCGCAACCCTAGAAAAGGTTCTTTTCTCGGCTTAGGGCTTCTAAAGGCTCGTTGCTCAACGCCGCCACGCCCAGGTAAATCTGCGTTTTCTCAGGCACGACTTCCGCTTATTATATGTAGAGCGGGTTGAAGCGATGTGACTCCTTTCATCTTCTTTTTCTTACTCTCTCTCAATTCCCTCCATACTCTGGAACATTCCTTCACGAGATTAGAACAAAGCTTACTTCGATTCCTTCTCCGCTAATCTCTATGCTGTTTATGTTTTTTTATTCTTCTATTCCTAATCTCTAGTCACCGATCGATCGCATGATTTGAAAATTTTCCCTTTCGGATTCTAAAACTGTCAATCCGTTGGTGACGGATTTTGCTTAGCCGATCCAATCCAAACCGTGTACACCCCTTCTGCAAGCAGTCCAGTCCAGACAGCGAGCAAGTCATGGCCACCAGCTGCATCTCCCTCTCTCTGTTTTCATCCTCTCGCGGAGCTTCCATTTCCCTCAAATTCCACAAAATCCCACAAGTCGGTCTTCTTCTTCGTCGAAACCCTAGATCTCTCGCAGCAGCTGCTTCCATGAGCTTTCAAGCGCCGCAGAAGATGTCCGAAATCTCTTTCTTGGATCGTAAAGGAAGCGGCATTCTCCAGTTCTTCGTCAAATACCATGGCCTTGGAAACGATTTCATCTTGGTATTTTCCGATCCACCCCTCCACACATCTGTCATTTTTCTATCTATACCCTTAAATATTTCTTCTTTTCTGATCTTTGCTGCTGCTGTTGTTGCTGTTTTTTTCTCTCTCTCACTTTAGGTTGATAATCGAGATTCTTTGGAGCCCAGGGTTACTCCAGAGCAGGTGGTGAAGCTGTGTCATCGGAATTACGGTATAGGTGCTGATGGTGTGATTTTAGCGATGCGGGGGATTAATGGGATTGATTTTTCAATGAGGATTTTCAACTCCGATGGCAGTGAGGCCGAGGTAAAAATCTCAATCATCATCATCATCATCATCTTAGCCTTATCCTATCAATCTGAGTCTGAGTTTCGAAACTATAAAATAAAATTAAAAAAGACTTTTTAGGGCATTTGCTGTTTGTATGTAACTCAGAATATGATTTGTCAAAGCCTGAATAGCTGCTTTCTTACTAATAATTACATATCAAGTGATCACTGGCTTTGTGTGGTTTTTTTTTCCTCTCTCTCTCTTTTGAAAAATCGTAAAATCTTTAGAGTTGTTTTGTGAGTTCTACTTTTCACAGGGGATCAATGGGATTTTAGGTACACCCCACTTTTCGTATGTACAATGGGCCCTCTATGGTAATCCAAGCCCACATATGTAAACACCACCCCAACGCTCTTCTCTCAGTCCCTATGAATCGGCATTCAAGGAAGTTTGAGTCCAATTTTTATCCAGCATTGACTTGAATCGGGGTAAGAAGTAAGAACCACAACTTGCAAAATCATTCAAACCCTGGTTATTCCATTCCAGCACCAATTCAAGCGAACCAAATGCTACCTAACTGTTGGGCCCTGGAATCAGTGGTTGAGACCATCGTCTAAGGTTGATATTTGTCTAGCTCATACCCACATGAATGATGAAACCCATTCAATCACCCTACCTACCCTCATGACTGACTTGCATCTAGGTGGGCCTGTGAAGTATGGGCACTTCAAGAAATTTCCTTGGGTTTTATAACATCCCTAACTCCCCCTGATCAGCGTTTCGATTTGGAATACCTGATGTGGGGTCCATTTGGATCAAGCTAATTCCAGGTTAGGTTAAGGTATGGCTGGGATGGTACTATAAGAGATTGGGTGTGTGTCAAATTCAGTCCTCAATTCCTGTCATACCAATCCTAGATTTTGACCCTCTTTAAGTATCAAAAGAATCAAATGTGCTCTTTTTTTTTTTCTACGAATTTTTTGTGATTCAAGCCACAGGTGGAATGTGGATGTTTGTTGGATGAGTGTCAAACTGTTGTCAGTGGTGACTGCCAGTTTACTGAGGGGGTGAGGTGGGTCATTGGTGTTTTTTTGTGTGGGTGTGGGTGGAGTTTGATGGAGTGAGGAGGGGGCACTTGTAGTTTGTTTAAGGGTTTTGATTGATCACTAGCGTGACTTAGTGCATATCTGATCAAAGGCATATGTATTAAATTGAGTGATGAAAATTACAGAACGGTGGGTGGGCCATAGGGGCTTCCTGATGAATGATTTTGGATATGTGCACTGAAAAAAAAAAAGAAGAGTAGAAAACAAAGTCATTGATGAATTAGGAGAAAAAAAATTAAGTGTCATGAAAAACTTTTTAACTATGATCTCTTTGTTCTGTTTATGTATTCTTGTTGATCGTTCATCATGCTGATAACCTAAAACTTATTCATGTAGATGTGCGGTAATGGAGTACGCTGTTTTGCACGGTTCATTGCAGAACTTGAGAATATACAAGGGACTCACAGGTTTTATTATAAGTGTTAGCTGTTACATATGCATTTTACCCCACTTGCTTGAGAAGCCTTTTATATTTATTTTCTGCAAGCTCTTTAATCCATGAAATTATCATAATACAATTGTATGTTATATAATTTTCAATTTTGTTCTAGTTTGTTCTTACATATTAAAAATGTTAGGATGCTGTAAGGGAATTTGTCTTTTACACACATGATGTGAAAATGTCATTACATATGTGAATGTTGCGCATATAAAGTTTACATGTGAAACACAAAACCATGTTTGTTTGGAAGCACCATTTTCACATAGTGAACTTTCAGCTGTTTGAATTACACATGTAAGATCTTCATATGTCTAAAAGACCTATTAATATAGATGAAAATGAATGTTTTGGGGTTTAATAAGTCAATAAATACTTTGAACGCCTCGGATTAAAAATTTGGGGCCTATATGATTTGAAAAAATAAAGTTGGTAATAATGTTCAAAACCACGACATGTCTGGAATGGAACCTATACTGGTGCCTCCTCTAAGCAAGATGCGTGTAATGGTTTCACACCTCTTTAGGCTGGTGAATTCTCATATGAAAATGGCATGATTTACACACTATTTCACTCCTCGTTTACGCATCACTTGTGTAAAGGAGCACAAACATACCTGATCATGATACACGTGTATCATTTACTTATGTAAATGAGTGCAAACAACCGACCCTAAGTTGTTCAACTCTTTGCCAAACAACTCCAACACTGTATTTTGTTTAGGTACCTGTGCTACTTAGGTAACTGTATTGCTGTTTTTGGTAAAGTGTAGAGATCACTTCAGCCCCAAATTTTACGTTCTAGAATTACTACGTATTTAGGATTTCTTATATGTGATGGCTTCACAACTGGCTCAATATTATATAATGTGGTGTGAATCTGAAACTTGAGATATGGAGGAAGGCTTACAAATCCAAGGGCTTTTAAAATAAGTCATGAAAATGCATAATATGAGAATTGCAACTTCAATGGAGATGTGCAAAGATATGAATTTGAAGATCAAGAGGTATTATAAGAGATTCCTTTGGGTACCTTGGCTTTAGGATGGAGAAATTAAAGAGGATGTCTAACACAGGATAAGAGCAGGATGGTTGAAGTGGAAACTTGTTTTTGAAGTGCTTTGTGATCAACATACTAATAAGATTGAAAGGAAAATTTTACAAGACATCGATTAGACTATGGCCTATGTAGCAGGTTGGTAAAAAATGAGTGTAGTAGAGATGAGAACGTTGAGATGGATGTGTGTTTAAAAATAAGAAAGGTAGAATAACAAATGAGGCATGAGAGAGCATTTATGGGTTATGATAGACTTAATTGAGATGGTTTAGACGTGTCAAATGAAGGCCAACAACAATGATAGACTTAATTGAGATGGTTTAGACGTGTCAAATGAAGGCCAACAACAATGGCGGCGAGGAAAAGATCTTTTATTCAAGTTGATGGCCCCTTAAGAAAAAGGGGTAGGGCCAAAGAGGACGCACAGGAAGTAGTAAGGATATATCTAAAGAAGTGCAACCTATTTTAGGATTTGGCCTAGGGTAGGTTAGAATGGTGAAATAGAATTCATATAGCTGCCTCCAACATTGTTGGGGCAAGGCTTTGATGATAATGATGATGATTGATTATTTTATATTAATATTAAGATAACTAAATTATTACCCGTGCTTTTAGAAACATTTGAGCCATATTGATATTAACATTTCTTCAGTATTAAGAGGGCTTCTACAAGCATTTGGGCCTTTTTGCTCATGCCTCAAACTCATCTTGGGTGAGGTTTCTCAAACATGCCCTAGGTCCCAAGTTTGAGGCATGGGTTCCATTTGAGGCATGTGTTGGACTGCATGTACATATTTGAGCCATATGGTTATAGATGAAGCATATTCTGTAATCGCAATAAATCTTTATGGGTAAGCAGCGGCGGAGGGAGGGGGCCCCGCCTGAACTTCCTTCGTTGGTTTGAAAACATGATAGGGTTTCAAGTTTTTTTTAATGCATTTTGAATCCTTTACCATTTTGCCCCTTCTCATTTTCTCAAAAGGAGACATTTTAAAAGGTCTTGAGGGTAATTGTGTCCAAGTTCTCTTGCAAAATTTAAGTTACCATTGTTTCAAGGTTTGAGGAGAGATTACACTCAAATCAACAAAAGTAAATCTTTCCATCCATCCCCGCTTTCCTCCAAAAGTAAGTCTACATGGGAGACGTTTCTTCTTCCCCGATATTTTGATACAAGCCGTTTTCTACAATTGTTGGATTTGGGCATCTTGGCTTATTTTTGGATTCTCACTATATGTCTATTCCAATTTTTCCCTTTTCCATGATCTAGAGAAAGAGAATTTTATGTGGCTTGTGGGCGAGGTCCACTTTGATCCATACACTGGTTACTAAAAAATGTAATGAATTATCAACATCACAAAAAGAAGTTGTCTTTGCTAATATTCAAATCAAGGTTCAGATCTCAGATTGATTTCGTTTTCGTTCCTAAAAAATCCAAAAAGAGATGGACCCAAAAATGATTTTCATCTCATATATATTAGCACTTAATAGATAAATAAACCAAGGAAAAACACCATGGAGTACAATACTAAAATTGGGCGAAGCCACAAGGTTAAACCATAAGTGCCTCAGTCATGCTAAAACGAGAGAAATAATCTCCATATTGTGGCCATGTCGTAAAAATCATAGCCACTAAACATGAAGTCCTTTCCTTGGGTCAAGCTATCCCCAAATTTTATTCCAATAGGAGTTGGTCCCACCATATTAAGCTCGTATAAAAAATATTAATGATTTAAAATTTGGGAATTGTATTTGGATATTATTAAAAAAAACTGTGCAAATAATGATAATTCTTGATTAGTAAACCTATACATATAAAAATGTATTTTTATTGGTACCCTCTAAAAAAAAAATCTTGGCTTTGTTGCTAGTAGTCAAGTGTCCCCACGCCCAAAAAGGGAATTCTGGCTCCGCCACTGCGGGTAAGTGTTCCATTAACACCTTGTTTTATGAAAAATATATGGTAGTTAGTGATTTAAGATTTTAAAGCTTCTTTCTTTTCTTTTTATTTTAATATTTTTGTAACCAGGGTTTGGTCTGCCTTAACTTGATAGAAGGATTACGATAGCAATTTTTATTTATTATTTGTTATTTCTGCTAATATATATATTTATTTGAAAAGTGTGCGCATTGAGGTTGTCCCTCTCACTTTGTGCCTCTCCTCTTGACACAATTGCATCTATAACTTTGATGAGATTTGGGTTCCTTCTTAAAGAGGTATGATAAGTCCCAAGGAGAAAATAGTGAAGAGTAGGGTTGGGCGACTTCTGCAGCGCCACACTGCTACACATAGGCAAGGGTACCATGGTCATGCTAAGCAGCAATGCTGCCTCCATGAAGTTGTTATCATATGATCATTTAACATTATAACAATAAGTTTAGTCAAGTTTTCTCTGCAAGAGATGTTTTTTTAGTGAATTCTTACATTTGAATTGAGTTGTTGCTGTTTTGCCTCTTCATTGGGGTTGCTATTCTTTTTATTACTTCATTTTGGTTTTAGTAACTATTATTGTAAGGAGATACTCATTCTATTGCAGCTGGCCAGTTGCTAATAAAAATAAAATTTAAATTGTTTTTGTTGATTTAAATATCTGAGCAAGAGGTTGCTATATGCAACGAGGATGCTTGACAATGTGAAGGACACCATGACTCACTACAGAGTTATAGCTAAGAACTCTATCAAACATCTGGAGTAGTCCTTGCAGTGCAATGACAATGGATTTATGTATCTTGCAGTTTTCTTGTACAGACTAAAGCTGGTCTCATTGTTGCTGAAATCCAAGTTGATGGGAAGGTATGCTCATTTGGATTCTTTAGTTTGAGGGTATTCATGGAAATACGTTTTCTTTGTTTTACTATTAAAATCTTACATGTTTATGCAACCACTCCAGAATTAAAAAATTGCTAAATTTAATTTGATCTTGGCTTGACTTTATGTTGTTGTTGAAGACAAAAAAATGGGTCACTTAAAATAATTGTGCTGCTGCTTAAGTTTTCCTATTATCATCTTTAAATATGAGGACTTTCCATGTGTGTAATTTCTTGATGTCTTTTTTTTTTTCAGTTTCTTATTTGAAACTTAAAAGTTACAAAGTCATCACTTGCTATTTAGGAGTAGATGATTCATCCACTCAAAATCTTATTCTCATTTCAGGTTACAGTGGACATGGGTGAACCCATTCTTACTGCCTCAGATGTTCCTACCAAACTAGCACCAAATAAAGATGGAACTGTTGTTGGAGCAGAATTAGTAGTTGATGGCACTCCATGGAATGTAACATGTGTTAGCATGGGAAATCCTCACTGTGTTACTTTTCAAACAAAAGAAAGCAAGGTATTTTTTCTACTTATGTTCCAATTATTGCTGTTCCTTTTTTTCCCTCCCTTTTTTGTCCTGCCAACTGTTCTTTCCCATTATACTATATTAAGCTCAAGTGTTTTGCAATTTAATTCGGACCGTTAGTTACAATTTACATGGAAGTTACTCTTCTCTTTTCCATTATCTCTTCTAACCACCCACTTCTCATTTATTGCTCATAAAATCTCCCACTTATATTCCTCACCTTTACTTTTTCATTTTTTACAAAACTTATTTATATTCATATCCCTTATTTCATTTCTATGTAGTCTCTCATTTTTTTTATACATCACATCTTATCTTTTCTTTCTACTCTGCCTACTCTAAATTTAAAAAAATCTTTTTTTACATTTTATTTCTATAAAATTATTGTAGTCAGTACTTATTTTTTAATTGTATGAATATTTGATTTGCATCGTATAAATATACTCGTGCTTAGCATGGGCTATAGTGCTAGTTCCTTTTTATGTCAGCTGTTGTCTTGGTGGATTAAAACTATTAAGTGATTGTAGATAGTGCTTCTTGACGATAGTGCTGGTCTCATTCATGGAAATTTTTCATGCTGTCATTTCCTTTAGGAGTTGTTTGTGCAATGAGAGGATTTACCCCTTTGTGGATTTCAGTTTCCGTGGGAGAGAGGAATCGTGCATTCCTATATCTCTCATAGAAAATCGAAATGCTTCTATTGAGGAAAATCAATTTATTTTTTTCCTATTCCCAGCTAGGAAAATTTGTCACTTGTGCGACGGAACAGTGGACTGCACAGAAAATCAGAACAAGTTTCCTCTTTATCTTGGAACCCCCTGGTCAAACAAACACACCCTTACAGTTGAGGACAACGGATGTTTACATGCATAAACATACAGCTTGCTACACTACCCATCTTAGTACATGTGGGTCACCTTTAGGAACCACTGATCTGGTGACCTTAAGTTGAATGAACAAGGGTATGCATATCAGAATTTGACACTGCTATGGGGTGTTGAAAACAACAAATCCCCAAAAGTAAGATTCACAGATTCAATATATTTTAACTAAAACTTGTAAAATTAAAAGATTATGTTCAAATCTTATGCCAAAATAATCAGTGAGTAAACATTCCCTTATCTGATTTACATCTCAAGAGAAAAAAGTACCAATAGTTTGTCAACTATGAAACAAAGTTTAAACTTGTAATTGAAGAAGCTGGCTGTATCTTGAAGAATCCAACATTAGCATCTGTTTGGATGTGTCAATCCACAATATATGCATATGTGATGCCCAAAAAATATCCAGATTAGAGATATTACCTGTTTGATCTTCGGCCTTGTTTTGGACCAATATACTCTATTATTTTTTTCCATGTGCTCATGTCGACATGTATCATATACGAAATCATGTCAGATTCTTCTATTGCTAATTTAAACATTTTGTTTTATAATTGATAAAACATTTAATTTTCTCTTTCCCCTTTTAAAAAAGAAAATCTAAGAAAGATATGGATATGGTTTTTTCTTGATTGTTTAGAATAAGGTTTGTTGTCTGCCCTGGTGTGTTCTCAAAATTGTAAATCCGAAGGAAAGCAAGAAGAAGAAGATTAGTGGCAAGGGGTTAAGTTTTCATGGGCTAGCTTGGGATCTCAATAAGCCAAGCTACCTCATAGGCTAGTATTGCTCTATGATGCCCAGATAAGGACACGAGTACGGATACGGGCACAGGGAACGAGGGTTCGATATGCCGAGTTGAAAATTTTAGGATACTGATACGGGTACGGCATTTTAGAAAATATATACATATAAATACTTATCGTAGTGTTCAAATATTATAAGGCCCACTGTGGATCAAATTTTCAATGAGGTGGGCTTGACAGTATCTTAACATAGAAGAAAATAAAAGAAAATAAAAAAAAGTGGGCCAAGTGTCTTGGTTGGCCCAGTAGCTCAACATTAAAATAGAAAGACATAAAAAAAAGCCCAATGGGCCTGTTCTCATTAATAAAATGTGATGGATTCTTTTGCCCCTTCTACATCTTTGGGGTATCATCGAATGAAAAAGAAGAAGAAGAATGAATGAGAAGAAGAGGAGGCGTATATGGCACCTAAAGCTAGAAGCTCGAAGCAGCAACTGTAGCAAAAAGCAACACAGTGGTCTACCACCTAGTTGAAGAAGCAACCCATCAAAACAAAAACAGTAGCCCCTGTTAGTTTAGTTATCTTTTTTCTTGCTGCCACCTTCTCCTCCTCCTCTTCTCCTTTTTTGCTTTCCTTTTGATCAAACTGAGAGAGGGCTCATTTAGGAGTAAGTTAGTCAAAATGGAAAAAATTTGTCGTAATTTTGGGTAAAAAATATTGCATAGACGTATCCTAAAATTGGGGGCTGTATCTTGCCGTATTTCTTATCCGTATCCGTATCTGTATCGTATTATATCGGTATGGATGCCGCAGGGCATTTGGAGTATCCGGGTATCATAGGTTTTACTTAGCGTGATCAGGTTTGAGCTAAAGCTCTACTCATTGTCTAATGAGCCATGCTCAAGTTAGGTTAAACTCAACTCGGCCTAGCTTGACCATTCTCGGCTGAAGCACAATTTGTTAAGTGGCTTGATTTGGCTTGATCAATGATCATCATCATCATCAATATCATCATCAAAGCCTTGTTCAACTATGTCGGGGTTGGCTACATGAATTTTGGTTATCCATTGCGATCCATCTTGAACCAAATCCTTGGTTGGGTTGCACTTCTTTAGATCTATTGTTACTACTTCCATCCATGTCTTGTTAGGCGTATACCTTCTCTTTGGTGGGCCTTCAACTTGCAGAGAAGAACTTTCCTCAATGGCGCTGTTGTTGGCTTGTGTTGGACCTATGCAGATCATGTCAAACAAGTTTACCTAGATTTATCACCTATTGATGCTACCCGTAAATGCTCTTGAAAGTGCTCGTTTTTTATTCTATGTTTCTTAGATTTATCACATACATCTCAACATTCTCATATTTGCCACACCCATTTTGTCCATTTTTTTTTCTTGATTGGCCAACATTCTGCTCCATAGGTTATAGCTGGTCTCAACATTTTCATCCAGTCCTATAAATTTTTTTTCCTTCAATCTTATTGTTATGTGCTAATCGCAAAGCACTCCAAATGCTTTCTATAGTTAAAGTTTCAGTCACTTCTTGATTTGACTTTATGGGAGTATATTTAAAGTATATATTGAATACATGGTGTAAACATTTTGTTGAATATTTACATATTGTTACTAATTAAAAATTTTTTATAATCATTTTAATTTGGTCTGAAACTTAATGTATTGAAAATAAGTGAACTATTAAATCTTTCATGGTAGCATCTACCATTGAGCATGTCATCTTCAATTATCTGCAGAAAAGTCCGACAAAGATCCCAACTCCTCGACACCAAATCCTCTAAAAGCAGCAACTGCTTTTTATCAATGAGTCGTTATCTTTCCTCTTGTTTATAATTTTAGGTTGAGGTTTCTTTGATGTGTAGGTGAAAAGATGGGAGATTTGAACAGCTGGGATTAGGATTTCTTTTTCTTTTTCTTTTTTCTTTCTTTCTTTTTTTTAAATTTTTTTAAATTTATTGGTTTCTAAATGACAGTGGTTTTTAACTTGGTAAAAATTTGTATCATGATGGCTCTGCACAGGCCTTGCAGGTTGATGATCTAAAGTTGGCTGAAATTGGTCCAAAATTTGAGCACCATGTAATGTTCCCTGCTCGAACTAACACAGGTTAGCTCAATCAATGGCTTTCCTTCGGGTAGTTGTTATTGTGGCAATATATATACCTTCCAACATTTTATAATAATGAATGTTTATATACACAGATTTAAATTTGCTCGTAGGCTTTCAGATTGCTTAGGAATCACAAGCATTAAGCTCGTGAATGAGTGGAATCAGTCCCTAACATGCAAGTCAAAGTCCTTGATAAAAAGGGTAGAGAATTAACAGGAAAACCATGGAACATGAAGGGTATCATATATCCTGGCTAAGCCTAGAAAAAGGGTGAAACTGGATATTACAGCCTTGTAGTGGCAATTGGAGCCTCACTCCCAAGTCCCAACAAAGGGCAATATGTTTCCTTTTTGTTTTTTGAACGGTCATTAAGTATAATGCTTTAAAAATGACAGCATTTTAAGGTGCCGACATTCTATGAAACTGGCATTTTGGAATGACCAACAAAATCTCAGATGTATTTTTCTTGTTTGCTGTGTAGAATTCATTAATGGAATTTTGAGATCAGTCCCACCATATACATGTCTTCATGCATGGGGCAATCATCCACACATCTCCTTTGGTCAAACCATTTTTTTTGGGTCCCATTGTAGGTGAATCACCATATGTAAGGTCCATCCATTCATGTTACCATTTGTGGGACCTGTGTTTTGGGATGAAAGTGTCACTATGTGGCCCATGTCATGCTATGTTGATGAATTCAAATGCTGAAGTCTTTCATGGATGTGCTATACGTTTTATGTCTTCATGTTGGCGATGCGCTTGTCATGGCGGTTGGGATGTGTGTTTCTTTGAATGGTCCACACGATGCCTACCCTCTAGCATTGTCAAATAACAAACTTTGGACCGTAACGTCTATTAAAAGTGGTTTTTTTTTTTTTTTTTTGTGGGGTGGGGGGGGAGGGGGAGTGTTATGGCAGGGCAACCGATTCTTCAGTAGCATACTAAAACATGATAGCATGAGTGTGTTGAGCTCTTTTAGTATCCTGGTCCCAAATTATACCTGTAATGATTGACGTTGAGTCCACTTGGTGCCGGATAGAGTTTCAACTTTCAAACATGGTTTCAAACCATTCACCGTCATTTTGGGGTACCTCCACATTTTCTCTAACCAATGTCCTTGAAAAGTGAATCAGTCCTTGTGAGGGAATGGGACCTTGTAAACTGGTGCAATCCCTCTTAAGCAGTTTCTACTTGATATCATGTTCCTAGTTCTCATAACATAGTGGCTCAGGGCAGACTATAAAAGGAAACTGGTTTACTCATATAGAAGGGTGTACCGTCATATTGATCTTTCAAAGACGGCCTAAAATCACTAATTTGCATGCAGTTCATTTAATAGCTATTTGCCCATTTAAACACTTCAATGCCTTATAGCCTGAACATAACACACATTCCTGTTGCATTAGATAGTAACCTTGAATGTCACAATGCTTGAGCTTTGGCATAACATTTTCACTTTATAAGTGGTTACTGAGTCCGGAGGTCACTTAGCTTTTCTCTATAAAGTGAGATCGGTGGCTCTCTGGGATTAAAAAGGCCCAATTTAGTTCCAATGTGGAATGCTTCATAGTTGACTTAAAATATCTTCTCAAAATTCAGCAATAATAAAACCGCCAGCCTTATTTTATTTCTTTGTCAAGAACTACCTCATCTGCAATGTGTCAAACACGTGACTTTGGCTATGCATGTCGCGGCTATAAGGAAGGATGCCACTGAAGTAAAGTGCCGGAAACTTCTTGATGAAATGTTTGAGCAACTGGTCATGATTCTCATTAATGCACTTGGTGCACTGGGGAGACCAAAGGGCATCGTCAACCACTTCTATAGGACCTATAGGGTCTTAATGACATTCTTCAATTCATCGCTTGCCCAAATCTGGTGGTATCCCCTTTTCGAATCTATCTTAGAAAAGACTTTTTGCAGCCTAAACATTTTGACCATGTCATTGTACCTAAACAATGGTAAAAGATAACGAGAGGTTATTTTTTATTGGATGCCCTGCTAGAGAGAGATGTGCTTTCAATTGCATGCGTAATGTTGAGAAATTTGTCGTTGTGTTTGTTTTCTCAGAATATGTGCAAATCTTCTCTCGTTCCCACCTGAAAATGCAAGTTTGGGAGCGTGGAGATGTCCTTTCAATTGCATACAAAAGTGAGTGTTTTGTTTTTATTTTTTCAGAATTTGTGCAAATCTTGTCTCGTTCCCACCTGAAAATGCGAGTTTGGGAGCGTGGTGCAGGTATTATTATTTTCCCTGATTTTGTGCTGATAATGGTTTTATTATTGTATTTTGTTGCTTTTTATCTAGTAATTCCTATTTATGACTGTTGTTTATTTTTCAATTAATTATTTGGGTCATGATTTTATATGTAGAAATTAGAATACTCGATGCACATGCGTGAAGATGTTCATCTAGCAGTGTTTCCATCCCTATTATGGGATGATCCTAACTGATGTAACCTCAAATGGACAGTTACAGCAAGTAGTTCACATTTGACAAGTTCAGCTGATGGTTACTCAGTGGGTGAGGTATTTTGGCATATATCCATTCCCATGGAAGTGCCCATTTTACTTAAATGATCTGGTACAACAAAAGGTGGGCTCCACATGTGAGATTTGAGTGTAAGTGGTTCAACTGAGCACTGTATTTTCCCTTCAAAAACAACCCCACTGTAGACTGTTTTGCCTATCTACAGTTGGCACAAGAACTTCACTTTGGATTTTTTGTATTGCTTTTAAGTCTTCATGTTGGTTTACGCTTGATTTAGCGTCATCACTTCTGTGGAACTACTGGAGTCATTGTGTTGTGTTTGAGTGCTTCCCTCATGTCTATGATGCTGCACTGTTGAGGTAGAGGCCAAGTATGTTAACCGGATGAAGAGGAAGAATTTGTAGATTCTAACAAGGATCAGTGTGCATGGAGAGGCAAATGCGGACCATCGCCCAACTCAATGAGTTGTTTTCAAGGACTGAATTGTTGATCTGGGAAGGGTCGACAAAGGATCCATCCAACATAAATAACATTAATCCCATTCTAGCAGACAGCTTACAAGCTGAGGCAAGTTGGTAGATGTGATGACAGACGACAATGGACGGGATCCCAATATTTAAAATTTAGGTTTAAGGTTACCTTGTAAGCATGCAAGGAGATGATTTCCTTGATGTATAAGATGCTGTGGAAAAGTGTTTAACTACTGGGATGGTGTAGGTGAGAGAAGTGATTTTTCTCACCACACAGTTGAAAGCAAGAACATCAACTTGGTGGGGCAAGGCAAAACAAACATTTGGAAGGGAGATGAGAGAATCCAAGGGCCAAAACACAACATATGAAGTTGTTCATCAAAGAAGCTTTCCTGACAATCACTATCTACAGTTATTTCCTTTTGCAAAACTACAAGTGGGTATAGCAGTAGAGTAAGTTAAAAGTAATGCATGTGATGCAATGAAAATAACCAATGGTATAACAATGACAATTTGATTCATTATGGTAGGATCCACTTAATGATGAATAATAGATGCGGCACTGAACGTTGGAAAGATGATGGCTCACCGTGCGATGAAAGCATGTTGTTGCCATCCCATGATAAGTTTTCACACTTGATGATAAAAGAATAGTTGTGTTTCCCCCGATCATTGTGTGCAGCTATTTTTCCTACTTCTTCTACAATTAGAAGGCGATAGGATAGTGGTAATTAGAAAATAACCCATGTGATGCATGTGATGCACATGTTGCGATTGAAATAATCTATATAATGACATCAACAATTTGATTCATTAGGCTACACTTTGCTTAATAATGATAATAGAGGTGGGCTTGTGGAAGAATGGTGGTTCACCTAATAATAGAAGCATGGTACAACCATCCTATGAGGAAAAATCATGATAGTTCAGCTAATGATGTAAAGCCTGGTGGGGTCTACTCATTGATGCAAGCCAGACTATAGGTCGGCCAACCTATTGGGCCCAGTCCATCAGCCCAATTGGACATCTAGTTATTTAGGAAGAATATGTTATTCATAGTTTGATTAATTAGTGAGTTTCTTATTTTATTTAGGTTTATTTTAATATTAGTAAGTTTTGTTCCTTAGGGATTGAGCGAACTCCTCTATATAAGGATGTTAGGCCTCATTGGTATGCATGCTCAGTTTAAATCAATACGGTTCTCTTATGGTATTTTTTCCTCTCATGAGGGTGCGCTTGGCGCTGAATCTTTCTTTGGATTCAATCGATCCTTCGAGAGATTGGTCTATTTATCGACCTTGAATTCGTGGCTACGCCAATTGGTATTAGAGGCGAAATCCTGTGGTCACCAGCGAAATGTTGTCTTCCCCAGATCTCAATTCCATTGTCACCATCTATCCATTACCACTCTAACTCCCTTTCCACCGTTGCAACCCCCTCTTCTAGATCCCTACACCCCTGTCCCCTCTCAACCATAAACCCATCATCAATCCTCAAGACCTTCGTCTCCTTCCCTGACACCACCACCATCATCTCGGGTTCTAAATTCCCTCATTCCCAACCAATTTCCAGTCGAACTGAAAACAACACCTCTCAAAATCCCCTTCCGTCAGTCACCCAGCCCACTCAAACCAACACCTCGCACCTCCCAAAACCCCAATACCCCACCACCTAGCAGCCCTAATTGCAAGTGGGATGCGATTGCAGTTAGTCCATCAAAGCTAAGTAGAAGGCCTTGGCGGAAAACTCCCCTCAAGAAGATGGTTTCCATATGTGCTTATCCATTTCATCCTTGCATAAAAAAACATTAGAAAGGTAATCCAGCAACTCTCCATATTGAACTTCGTCCCCATGACGCAAGGACCTCCTAAAGGACAGTTCCCAAAAAAACCAATTCATCCCTCACCACATAACAATCCTTAACGAAAGACTCTTTGTTGGACACAACTCTAAAGACCCTAAGAAAATAGGAATGTAAAGGACCCACCCCCAACCAACATCCAACCAAAAACGAACCAAATTACCCTCCCCAACCAAGAATCTCACCCCTTTACAAAAGGTTTACCCCTTGACATTGGACTCACTCCCCATGCTAGCAATGGGACCCCATATACCCAACAATTTATGCCTAGGGACTGACTTTGGAACCCAAACCCAATTATCCTCCCCATATTTGTTGGCAATAATCCTCCTCCAACGAGCATCCTTCTCTTCCCCGATTCTCCACCACCATTTAGCCAGAAGGGACCAATTATGGGTCTCCAACTCCCCATGACCGAGTTCCCCACTGATTTTGGCTTTATGGCATCACTCCACTTCAATGGATGAATTTTCCTTCTTTCACTTTGACCTCTCCACAAAAAATCGCTCCTAATTTTGTCCAACCTCGAGCTCACTGCCTTAGGCATTTTGAATAACGACATATAAAAAACTAGCAAACTGGGGAGACAAGCTTTAATCAAAGACATTCTGCCCCCTAGAGAAAGATATCTCCCTTTCCACATTGATAACCTCCTCTCAAACTTCTCCACCACTGTATTCCAAAAAGACAACAATCTTGTCTTACCGCCCAAAGGGAGCCCTAGGTACAATTATTGGTAACCTCCCTACCTTACAATGAGCCAAAGAATGAATCACATCATTGGAACAACCAACCCCCACCAAAGTGCTCCTGTTTAAGTTCACCTTCAACCTTGAGACTAATTGAAAATATCTCAAAATCCTCTTTAGTGCTACAACTTCCTCACTCCTGGATGAGTTGAACAAAATAATGTCATCTGCATATCGAGGATGGGTAATAGCCTCCCCATTCTGATACGGAAGGAAACCTTCGATATGGCCAATAACTTTAGCCTTCATCAAAAGAGCACTAAGCGCCTCTGCCACTATAGTGAATAGGAAGGGAGAAAGAGGATCACTTTGGCGCAAACCTCTAGAAGTTTTAAAAAGGGAAGATGAAAATCTGTTAACCAACACGGAAAAAGAAGTAGCTGTAATACACTCCCTCATCCACCACCTCCATACATCACCAATCCCAAACCTGCCCAACATATAATCCTCACAGTCCCACTCCACATGATCGTAAGCTTTTTCCAAGTCAAATTTCAAAACCACACCTTCCTCATGAGCTCGCTTCCTAGAATCAATGAGCTCATTTGCTATGAGGACACCATCCAAGATCTGCTTGCTTCCCACAAATGCCCCTTGGAATGGACCATTGATACTTGGGAGCACGCCCTTTAGCCTATTGGATAAGACTTTCGATAACAACTTGTAAACACAACCCATCAAAGTGATAGGCCTGTAATCAGGGAATGGAGAAAAAGATAAGAGACGAAGCAGAGGCACTAGTGGAAGTAGAGTCAAGTTCTTTCCAATCCAAGCGGTCGAGTTCTTTCCAACTTAGGAGATGGCTCATATCCTACAACTCTTGACAATTTAGACTGGCAGTAATATTGAGATGAATCTGTCTCAGAGATAAGTATAAGTTGAAAACTGAATATATATCTATATATATATGTATATAGGGCTTTGATCCTGTGAGAATTATTCTCATGTACCTACCGTGAGAACTTTTTATGGGCCCACTTGTGGGTTTCATTTGGAGATGGGACTGGGGGATGGAAAGATCTATGTGGGACTACCAAAATATCAAGTTTGGCTCCAATCACATGTCCCTAACCCCTTCAACCGCGGCCCACAAATTCAATTTGATTCGAATTGGTGCACAGTCAATCTAACGGTCCAGTAAATTTGGATTTGAGCAAAACTTGGGGTGTGTGACTATAGGGTGTTTGATGGGCAAGGGGGGTTCCTATGTATTACAAGGTTTGGATTTTGTGATAGATGGGCCCCACCTGGAGTTTTCGAAAAAAATGGTGAGAACTAGTTCTCATATTAATATATGAAATATATATATATATAAATATTACTATGGATACATGGTGAGGGACAAATGCATATTTGGAAAGATTCATTTCCAGAAGAGGAACAGTCATTTATAGTATTATGAAAAAGAAGAATCTTCATAGGTAAAGGGGGAAGGCCATGTCATTGTCCTTCACTACATGGTGAGGGAAGGATGCATAGTAATATTCTCCACATATATATATATAATATCGGGAATTAACAATGCTATTAGGGAATGAAGCAAAAAAACTGAGTACAAGATGAAGTGAAAGTGCCAATCGAAGTGGAAGGAATACATATCTGGGTTGAGTTGTTTCCAACCTAGGATCAAGTGGACCATTATTCACAGGCAGCCATAGCCAAAGCCTATTTAAGTTAGGGCTGTGCTAAATGGAGGAAGTTGTCATAACTGGTGGGGATGTCGTTGGTTGTCTATATACTTGAATTATGTGTAAAATAGTGTAATAATAGAAAGTTTTTATATTAAAAAAATATTATATCAGTATTCCTATACATGGTGATGGACACAACATCATGCAGCACGGATGGTAGAGGCTTGTGGATGCAGCCCAAGGCTTAAGGTTCTACTCCCATTGCCAACTTGTGCAGTTTATCTTGTTATTTATTATTTTGAGTCAGGTCAAGGTGTTCCAGGTGGATCCACACCAGGTATATGCATTTATTCGGGTCCAGGTCTGGGTCTGGGTCCACGACTGACTTGAACCATTTGCATCTGACAGGCCCATAATAGGACCCATGGTCCACAATTTCTGGCCCTAATGGAAATTGCCTATCCAGAATTGGAAGGTCAAAGGCCTTAATTTCCTGATTTCCATGCATCTTTGGAATAAAGCTGTTATATTGCTTTAAATTTAAACACTAAGTGGATGCAAGTAAAGCATCTCAGCGCTCTTGTAAGATAGACAGCCTGCATCTGTTGTAGGGGCTTTGTTTTGAATCTGCATTGCATCGTTTCTTAATCGGACTAAACAATAATGGCGTACACTTTATTACTTTAGTTCTCAACCGTGGTTATCATTATTTATTCCAATATGTATGTGTGCCACTTTTGTCAAATGTTAGATATGAGAAATGATAAAATGGTTTCCTGAGAAATGCAGGAGCGACACTGGCATGTGGGACTGGGGCTTGTGCAGTTGTGGTTGCAGCAGTTCTTGAGGGTCGTTCTGAAAGGGTGAGCTTAGAGTGCTTTGATTTGGATGGATTAATTGGGGTTTGATTATTTCTTTTTGCATCTAAAAGCATGTAAAATACGCGTTAGACAAGCTATGAAGCACACCAGGTAGCTTTTAAAAATCACTTGGAAATGTTGGATGATTCATCTAATATGTGTTTCAAGAAAATATTTCAAAATGTGATTTGCATTATTGTTCGAGTGTTTGGATTTATTGTCTCACCTGTCTTTGCCTAATGGGTTCTATCGTTGTTTGCTTGTGATATAGAAATGCACAGTCGAGTTGCCTGGAGGTCCATTGGAGATAGAATGGCGGGAGGCAGATAACCACGTCTACATGACGGGGACAGCAGAGGCGGTGTTTTGTGGATATGTCCCTCTGTAACCTATGAAAGGATGATATCAGTCATATCTTCTTAGTGAGTTGAAGATGAGAGATTCCTGATCGAGAAGAAGCTATTGTATTAGCTTCTTTTTATGTTTTTCCCTCAGTAGAAAAGGAGCTACTGTTGTGGATGTATGTTAGCGAGTGTACAATGGGAGAGATTCTGTTATTCGTAAAGCTAATTTCATTGAAAGTGTAGTATTTAGATGCTTCGGGCTTCTTGAGGATGTTTTCTGATGCCCAAATTGTAGTCGGTTTTACTATTCTGTTAGAATAGTTTGGTGTTCATTTGCTGTGAGCTGTGACCATTACTAAAAGTTGATACAGCATTCTTCACTTCCATCCTTTTTCTGTTTCATAGTTTAGAAGCGGATTAATGTCCAAGAAGTGCGTCTGCCTCACTTAGATGTATGTAGGTTCGCCCTTAACAATACTACTTCCCATCATGTTCATATATCTATCCTCTTAAACAAGTATGCGAATTACGCAAAAACAAAAAATTCTTCTTAATGACCTTACTCGTCTAGAGTTGGTTTCTTGATTTTTGCTACTTTTGCTTTAATTTAAGATTTTATACAGCTTTCTTTTCAGCTGTAATTTTGATGAACCAATTATCACGTCTCTTGTTCTCTATTTTGTTATTTGTAAAACTAGCAATTATCTTTGTTTCTTTTGTTTTTCTATTTTCTTTTATCCTTCTTTTTTTTATCTTAATAAAGGTTTTGTGCTTTCAATGCTACCCCAACCCAAAACTCAATGACACCAACTTTCAACTTTCATGAGGTAAAGTAATGTAGAGTGAAGGTAAAGTAACAAGGCTAACAAGACTCCCATACCCATCTAAAAAGTCCCAACTAGTCTTATGTAGGGGTGTACAAAAAATCCTACGATCTGTTAAATGGATTTGATCCGATCTACGGTTTTTTAAACTATCCAATGGTTAATGGTTTTGTGACGGATTAAAAAAATTATAATTCATTAGTAATAGATTGGTGACGGATTTTATTCCTAATCCGCAGATTTGAATCGATTCAAACAGTTGAAATAAAAAAATATATAAAAATATATTTATTTTTATATAAAAAAATATAAAAAGACAGTAATCTCCATTCATCATCTAACATTTAACCTTAGCCATTCACTCTTCTCAGTTTTTAATCTTGGCCACTCTTCTCAATTCTTAACCATATAAAAAGGTTCTCTTTTTTGACTTAGGGGATCTCCATTCTCTGTGGCTTCTAAATTCGCAGTCCTATAAAACGTTCTGTTTCTTAGATTAGGGCATCCATCTCCATTCTCTCGCTCGTTGCTCAACACCTCCACGCCTAGGTAAATCTCGTCTGGAACAATGGCTCTGTGTTTTCTTAGGCACGACTTCCGCTTATTATAATAAATATCAGCCAATATTTGAAAGCATATTAATAGAATACAGGCCAAAGATACAAAAATCATACTTCGGCATAAAATTCCATCCCAACAGTACTCATGCATCTTGCTTTCATAGATTCAAATCTAAATTGTATAAATCATATGACCTGCCTACAACTGCAAGTAGAAAATAATGAGCTCACTGGTTACCTTTGACAAAGAAGATGGAGAAGAGCATGGAGATTTTCACCACTACGAGCATAGAGATTTCAACCACTAAAGGTGACCATACCCAAAAAAGCCCTTTACATAAAGTCTTAGATCTGGATTAAATGTTTCCTAAACATACTTGGATCTATTAAAGCACAGTTGGGCTTAACTGATACTAAATGGGTTTGAACTGGATCCTAGTTTAGCTAAAATTAATCGTCATTGTAGTTGCAATCATCATCATCATCATTATAGACTACTCTCATTTGTCTTAGGTCAACCTGAGTCCTACCCTGAAATTATAGATTAACTATATCATCATTATCATGCTATACGTGGTAATTGAACTTTGTTCTGCAATTGGTCACAGAATCAAATAGTCAGTTTTCATTTTCATTTCTGTGGATTCCATAGAATATTCTTTCTTATACTAGTAAACTGTACACAACTCTCTTGGTAAAACTATGATTATCTTAATCTATTACAATATAAAAGGAAGAGAAATGCATCCGCCCTCACATAGATGTATGTAGGATCGCCCTAGATGATATGCCTTCACTACTTCTCATCATGTTTATATATCTATCCTCTCATACAAGTATGCAAATTACATAAAAACAAAAAATTCTTCATAATCACCTTACTCATCGAGAATTGGTTTCTTGATTTTTGCTACTTTTGCTTTAATTTAAGATTTTATATAGCTTTCTTTTCAGCTGTAATTTTGATGAACCAATTACCACATCTCTTTTTCTCCATTTTGTTATTTGTAAAACTAGCAATTATCCATGTTTCTTTGGTCTTTCTATTTTATTTTATCCTTCTTGTTTTCTCTTAATATAGTATTGTTACTGTTCAAAAAAAAAAAAGAAAAAAGAAAAGAAAAAGAAAAAGAAAACCCCAGTAATTCCCTTCTTGCTGCAAGTACAATTAGATGTAAAATCTAATTATTTTCCTAGTTGCACTTTCAATGTAAAAAAATTTCTTTCTCAATATATTTTTTCTTATATATTACACAATTAGATCAATAACTCACACCACACACATCCACACACCAAGAAATTTTTATAACATTGAGGGCACATTTGGCAATTGGCGGAAAATCCACCAACTGGAGGATCTTCTGTTCTTCCCATACGGTACCACCCTCAATGTGGATTTCCTCTAAAGAAGATTCACCTTACTCCTTGTTTGTCAACAACAAATTAGTGTTGGATTTACACATATTAGATCCAACGGTCACAAGTTTTCTTTTGATTTATTGCAATATGTGATGAATCAAGCTCTAAAATTTGTATCCATGACTATTTTTGGCCATCTAAATATGATGGATGGATTGGATTCTCATAATGGACCCCACATAAACAAAAAAAATAATTTTTTTTATAGTGTAGACTTGATTCTCATTATGGACCCCACATAAACAAAAAAATTAATTTTTTTATAGTGTAGACTTTTTTTATATAAATAACACAATATATATACATCATCAACGGCTCAAAATGATTGTACTAGCCGTTTTTAACCTTCTCAATGTGATGTAAGGCTTGGATAGTATTTGTGAGACCCATAAGATAGACTACCAAGTGAAAAAGAGATTCCATAATATCACCGCCTAAACACTATTGTAAGCATGTCAGTAACATCATTGCATTATGGATATGCATGTCAGTAATGCTGTTGCATTGTGGATGATCAATGGCTAGGAATTTTTTCCCATTTTCCTAACAATCCATGATGAATTAAGTCGCCATATTTGACCCCAAGCTATTTTAGGCCTTCTAAAGAGACTGATCGGCTCAAGTTTTGCAAAAGGGGCCCATAATGATAAAAAATCATAATCCAACAATTTATAATCTTTTTGCAAAAGTCTTAAAATATATGATGAATCACCGGTTGATATTTTACATTGTAGCCGTTTTGGAACTTATTAACATGATTAACCGTTAAGATCTTGATTATGGGACACATAAGGTAGGTTTCCACGTGAAAATGTATAACGCCCAATTTACTGTGAAAAACACTGTCCATCCACGTATCTACGCCCGTGTGGATCTTCAAAGTGTGATGGGGGGAGGTCTGACGGAGGGTTTCTTCTCTTTCAGTGACTTTTTATGTATTTTGAGATATTCTTCTATATGATGGGATCCCTTTCCAAACAAAAGCTTTCTGTGAATCCAAGGAAAAACAGTAAAGATTATGTGCTGTGGATTGTAACCAAGCGTGCCCTGAAGTAATGAAAACTTGAATTGCTTCTCCACCAAAATAAATGAGAGTTACCTTGTTTACAAACTTTTCTATGGAAACCAACGATTAATATACTTATCTCTCATCCAATGCATGGAAGGCTCTATTCTAAAATCTTCTCCACAACACGATCTTATCCACAATATTCAAGAAGTATGTATGCTTCTCTACCATTTAGTGAGGGCAAGCGGCCATGAGAGCAGCTTTGTTGGATCCCTGGCTCATATTAAGCCCTCTCGTTATTTCAACGACTCAAATTTTGCTCCATATGAAGTAACTTGTACATTTAGATTGGGTATATGTGAAGTATATCATTCTGTATCTTCTTTGATTCATCCGACTGTGGACATTACTTCAGCTGGAGCCAAACTTAGGCTAATTACCTTAGGGGTTCATGTGCCCTAGAGCAGCTTTGATCAACTAAAAGTGCGCCCTAGTTGGGCTGAATTTGGTGATTATCATTGCTCAAAACATTACTTCATATGTACAAATGGTTATTGGCAGGAAATTGGTTAATTGGGTGTTCCTTTATGCTACCAATATGTAAAATGTTGTGTCACTAATCACTATACAGGCGCTATGGAAAATATGCATACTGGCCTTGGTAATTCATTACGTACCGAGTAAGATGGGCTTCGGATATAAGGCCCAAACCTGACCTAATAAAGGTTTTGTACTTTCAATGCTGTGAATGGCCTCTGCCCCAACCCAAAGCTCGATAACACGAAGCAGTCCAGACAGCAAGCAAGTCATGGCCGCCAGCTCCATTTTCCCCAAATTCCACAAAATCCCACAATTCCGTCTTCTTCGTCGAAACCCTAGATCTCTCGCAGCAGCAACAGCAGCTGCTTCCATGAGCTTTCAGGCGCCGCAGATGATGTCCGAAATCTCTTTCTTGGATCGCAAAGAAAGCGGCATTCTCCAGTTCTTCGTCAAATACCATGGCCTTGGAAACAATTTCCTCTTGGTATTTTCCGATCCTCCCCTCTTCTCATCTGTCATCTTTCTATCTATCTCCTTCAATATTTCTTCTTTTCTGATCTTTGCTGCTGTTGTTGTTGATGTTGTTGTTCTCTCTCTCTCTCTCTGTGTCACTTTAGGTCGATAATCGATATTCTTTGGAGCCCAGGGTTACTCCAGAGCAGGCGGTGAAGCTGTGTGATCGGAATTTCGGTGTAGGTGCTGATGGTGTAATTTTAGCGATGCGCGGGATTAATGGGATTGATTTTTCAATGAGGATTTTCAACTCCGGTGGCAGTGAGGCCGAGGTAAAAATCTTAATTATCATCATCATTTTAGCCTTATCTCATCAATCCCAAGTCTCGAAACTATAAAAATAAAAAAGACTAAGAATATGATTTGTTTTGTGAGTTCTACTTTTCTACTTTGTAGAATGATAAAAGCGAAGCTCAATTTAACTGCACATGCAGCTAGGTGCCCGCTAGAACTTTCACAGGGGATCAATGAGATTTTAGGTGCATCCCACTTTTCGAATATACAATGGGCCCACCATGGTAATCCAAGCCCACATTTGTAAACACCACCTCAACCCTCTTCTCTCCATTACCATGAATTGGCATATAATGTAGTTTGAGTCCAATTTTTATCCAGCATTGACTTGAATCGGGGTAAGAAATAAGAACCACAACTTACAAAACCATTAACTGTTAGACCCTGGAATCAATGGTTGAGACAATCAGCTAAGGTTGATATTTGTCTAGCTCATATCCACATGAATGATGAAATTGATTCAATCACCCTACCTACCCTCACGACTGACATGAATCTAGGTGGGCCTCAAGAAGTACGGGCACTTCAAGAAATTTCCTTGGGTTTTATAACATCCCTAACACCCCTTGATCAGATTTACGAATTGGAGTACCTAATGTGGGGTCCATTTGGATCAAGCTAATTCCAGGGTAGGTTAAGGTGTGGCTGGGATGGTACTATAAGAGATTGGGTGTGTGTCAAATTCAGTCCTTAATTCCTATCATCCCACCCTAGATTTTGACCCCCTTTAAGTATCAAAAGATTCAAATGTGCTCCTTTTTTTTTTTACAATTTTTTTGTGATTCAAGCCACAGGTGGAATGTGGATGTTTGTTATATGAGTGTCAAACTGTTGTCAGTGGTGACTGCCAGTTTTCCAAGGGGTGAGTTGGGTCATTGGTGTTTTTTTGTGTGGGTGTGGGTGGAGTTTGATGGAGTGAGGAAGGGGCACTTGTAGTTCGTTTAAGGGTTTTGATTGATCACTGCCGTGACTCAGTGCATATCTGATCAAAGGCATATGTATTAAATCGAGTGATGAAAATTACAGAACAGTGGGTGGGCCATAGGGGCTTCCTGATGAATGATTTTGGATATGTGCACCATGAGTAATAAAAAAAAGGGTAGAAAACAAAGTCATTGATGAATTAGGAGAAAAAAATAAGTGTCATGAAAAACTTTTTAATTATGATCTCTGTGCTCTAGCTAGGTATTCTTGTTGATCGTTCATCATGCTGATAATCTAAAACTTATTCATGTAGATGTACGGTAATGGAGTACGCTGTTTTGCGCGGTTCATTGCAGAACTTGAGAATATACGAGGGATTCACCGGCTTTATTATAAAGTGTTAGCTGTTACATTTGCATTTTACCCCACTTGCTTGAGAAGCCTTTTATATTTATTTTCTGCAAGCTCTTTAATCCATGAAATATCATAGTGCAAGTTTATGTTATATAATTTTCAATTTTGTTCTAGGTTATTTTTACATATTAAAAATGTTAGGATGCTTGTAAGGGAATTTGTCTTTTACACACATGATGTGAAAATGTCATTACATATGTGAATGTTGCATATGTAAAGTTTACATGCGAAGCACAAAATCATGTTTGTTTGGAAGCACCATTTTCACATAGTAAACTTTGAGCGGTTTGAATCACACGTGTAATATCTTCAAATGTCTAAAAAATTTATTAATATTTAAAAGATGAAAATGAATGTTTTGGGGTTTAATTATTCAATAAAAAAATTTGGATGTCTCGGATTAAAAATTTGGGGCCTATAAGATTTGAAAAACTAAAGTCGGTAATGCGGTTCAAAACCACGGCATGTTTGGAATGGAACCTATACTGGTGCCTCCTCTAACCAAGATGCGTGTAATGGTTTCACACCTTTTTAGGTTGGTGAATTCTCTTATGAAAATGACATGATTTATACACTATTTTCACACCTCATTTATGCGTCACTTGTGTAAATGAGCACAAACATACCAGATCATGATACACATGTTTATCATTTACTTATGTAAATGAGTGCAAACAACCGACCATAAGTTCTTGCACCTCTTTGCTAAACAACTCCAACACTGTATTTTGTTTAGGTACCTGTGCTACTTAGGTAAGTGTATTGCTGTTTTTGGTAAAGTGTAGAGATCACTTCAGCCCCAAATTTTACGTTCTAGAATTACTACGTATTTAGGATTTCTTATATGTGGTGGCTTTCACAACTGGCTCAATATTATATAATATGGTGTGAATCTGAAACTTGAGATATGAAGGAAGGCTTACAAATCCAAGGGCTTTTAAAATAAGTCATGGAAATGCAAAATATGAGAATTGCAACCTAAGAAGCACGGATACGGACACAGGACACAGATACGACACGACACGGATACGCCGACATAGCATTTCTCAAAAAGTAGGACACGAATACGTTGGGGGACACGTTAATAATATATATTAATTTATATATATAATCATCTACTAAAAAAAGAATATCATTTTAACCTTTTTAATCAATTTAACTATCAAAAAATAAAAATTCAAGTACCAATTAACAAACATATCAAATTATCAAATATCAATATAACACTAAAACATAATTCATAATCATTAAACATGAAATATTCATAGTTCCATAAAATCCATATAAAAAAAATGGCAGATCATCTCTTTCTCTTAAAAAGAAAAATGCAAAAAAAAACCCAATCTTGAGGCCTATTCTTTTTTTTGTCTTTTGTTTGTGATATGATTGATATTTACAATCATACATTTTTCCATGGTATAAATTTGTCATATATCAAGTTTACAAGTTTTAATAACCACATGTTAACAAAGTGTCCACCACATGTTAACAAAGTGTCCAAGAGATATTAGCCACATGTTTTTTTTTAGTCATAGACGCGGGCTAGATGGGACATGTTGCAAAAAGAGTGTTGAACAAGTGTCCGAAATTAAGATTTTTAGTTCTTAATTATGGACACGGCTAAATAGTATCGGACACGTGTCCGAGAGTGTCTAAAGAGTGTCGGTGTCCGACACGTGTCCGATACGGACACGTCACTTTCTTAGAAGTGTTAGTGCTTCTTAGATTGCAACTTAAGTGGAGATGTGCAAAGATATAAATTTGGAGCTCAAGAGGTACTATAAGAGATTCCTTTGGGTACCTTGGCTTTAGGATGGAGAAATTAAGGGGGATGTCTAACACAGGATAAGAGGAGGATGGTTGAAGTGGAAACTTGCTTTTGAAGTGCTTTGTGATCGACATACTAATAAGATTGAAAGGAAAATTTTACAAGACATCGATTAGACTACGGCCTATGTAGGAAGTTGATCGATTAGAAAACAACATAGGTAAGTAATGAGTGTAGTAGAGATGAGAACGTTGAGATGGATGTGTGTTTAAAAAGAAGAAAGGTAGAATAACAAATGAGGCATGAGAGCATTTTTGGGTTATGATAGACTTAATTGAGATGGTTTAGACATGTCAAATGAAGGCTAGCAACAATGCCTGTGAGGAAAAGATCTTTTATTCAAGTTGATGGCCCCTTAAGAAAAAGGGTTAGGCCAAAGAGGACACGCATGAAGTAGTAAGGCCATATCTAAAGAAGTGCAACGTATCTTAGGATTAGCCCCAAGGTAGGCTAGGATGGTGAAATATAATTCATGTAGCTGCCCTCAACATTGTTGGGACAAGGCTTTGATGATAATGATGATGATTGATTGTTTTATATTAATATTAAGATAACTAAATTATTACCTGTGCTTTTAGAAACATTTGAGCCATATTGATATTAACATTTCTTCAGTATTAAAAGGGCTTCTACAAGCATTTGGGCCTTTTTGCTCATGCCTTAAACTCATCTTGGGTGAGGTTTCTCAAACATGCCCTAGGTCTCAAGTTTGAGGCATGGGTTCCATTTGAGGCATGTGTTGGACTGCATGTACATATTTGAGCCATATGGTTATAGATGAAGCATATTCTATAATTGCAATAAATATTTATGGGTAAGCAGCGGCGGAGGGAGGGGGCCCCGCCTGAACTTCCTTCGTTGGTTTGAAAACATGATAGGGCTTCAAGTTTTTTTTAATGCATTTTGAATCCTTTACCGTTTTGCCCTTTCTCATTTTCTCAAAAGGAGACATTTTAAAAGGTCTTGAGGGTAATTGTGTCCAAGTTCTCTTGCAAAATTTAAGTTACCATTGTTTCAAGGTTTGAGGAGAGATTACACTCAAATCAACAAAAGTAAATCTTTCCATCCATCCCCGCTTTCCTCCAAAAGTAAGTCTACATGGGAGACGTTTCTTCTTCCCCAGTATTTTGATGCAGGCCTTTTTCTACAATTGTTGGATTTGGGCATCTTGGTTTATTTTTGGATTGTCACTTTATGACTCTTCCATTTTTTTCCTTTTCCATGATCTAGACAAAGGGCATTTTGTGTGGCAACCGAGTGAGGTCCACTTTGATCCATACACTGGTTATTTAGATATGTACTGAATTATCAACATCACAAAAAGCAGGCATCTTTGCCAATATTCAAATCAATGTTCAGATCTCAAATTGATTTCTTTTTCGTTCCTAAAAAACCAAAAAGAATTTAACATTATAACAATAAGTTTAGTCAAGTTTTCTCTACAAGAGATGTTATTTTAGTGAATTCTTACATTTGAATTGAGTTGTTGCTGTTTTGCCTCTTCAGTGGGGTTGCTATTCTGTTTTTTTACTTCATTTTGGTTTTTGCAACTATTATTGTGAGGAGATACTCATTCTATTGCAGCAGGCCAGTTTGCTAATAAAAATAAAATTTAAATTGTTTTTGTTGATTTAAAATATCTGAGCAAGAGGTTGCTATATGCAACAAGGATGCTTGACAATGTGAAGGACACCATGACTTACTAGAGAGTTATAGCTTAAGAACTCTATCAAACATCTGGAGTAGTCCATGCAGTTCAATGACAATGGATTTATGCACCTTGCAGTTTTAAAGTACAGACTAAAGCTGGTCTCATTGTTCCTGAAATCCAAGATGATGGGAAGGTATGCTCATTTGGATTCTTTAGTTTGAGGGTATTCATGGAAATAGGTTTTCTTTGTATTACTATTAAAATCTTACATGTATATGCAACTACTCCAGAATTAAAAAAATTGCTAAATTTAAGTTGATCTTAACTTGACTTTTATGTTGTTGTTGAAGACGAAAAAATTGGTCACTTACAATAATTGTGCTGCTGTTTAAGTTTTCCTATTATGATCTTTAAATATGAGGACTTTCCATGTGTGTAATTTCTTGTTGTCTTTTTTTTTTTTTTTTTTTTTTTTTTTTTTTTTTCAGTTTCTTATTTCAAACTTAAAAGTTACAATGTCATCATCTGCTATTTAGGAGTGGATGACTCATCCACTTAAAATCTTCTTCTCATTTCAGGTTAGAGTGGACATGGGTAAACCCGTTCTTGCATCAGATGTTCCTACTAAACTAGCACCAAATAAAGGTGGAACTGTGGTTGGAGCAGAATTAGTAGTTGATGGCATTCCATGGACTGTAACATGTGTTGGCGTGGGAAATCCTCACTGTGTTACTTTTGAAACAAAAGAAAGCAAGGTATTTTTTCTACTTGTGTTCCAATTATTGCTGTTCCTTTTTTTCCCTCTCTCTTTTTTCCTGCCAACTGTTCTTTCCCATTATGCTATATTAAGCTCAAGCGTTTTGCAATTTAATTTGGACCGTCAGTTACAATTTACATGGAAGTTACTCTTCTCTCTTCCATTATCTCTTCTAACCACCCACTTCTCATTTAATGCTCATATAATCACCCACTTTTATTCCTCACCTTTACTTTTTCATTTTTTACAAAACTTATTCATGTTCACATCCCTTATTTCATTTCTGCATAGTCTCCCATTTTTTTTCTACCTCACATCGTATTTTTTCTTTCTACTCATCATCATCATCATCATCAAAGCCTTATCCCAACCATGTTGGGGTCGGCTACATGAATTCTGTTTCTCCATTCCATTTTATTTTTTCTTTCTACTCTACCCTCTCTAAATTTAAAAAATCTTTTTTTTTACATTTTATTTCTATAAAATTATTGTTGTCAGTACTTATTTTTTAATTGTATGAATATTTGATTTGCATCGTATAAATATACTGATGCAGGACGATGCAAACCTAACCTATTGCAATGTAATTGAAGTGCTAAAATCAGAAAATTGCAGAAAGTTCAGATTTGGATCAGAAAATTGTAGAAAGTTCAGATCTGGATCAGTACAAACCGTCCGTCAGTTCCAAGGGATGGATCAACAACAGATCTAGACCCTTATTACAGATGCCGCAGTAATAGTTCATCAGATTTACAAAGTGGATCTTAATGGAAGGCAAAACTTCCAACACTTAGGGCTTGATTTGTGAATAGGGATTTTCCTCAAACAACTTGGCTCAGATATTTAAGATCAGATCTGGACTGCTGGCTGTTGATTACAGTTTATTTTCAGCAGATCTGGGATCTTGTGATTGCTAGAAGATGCTCAGGAAGAGAAGAGTAGGAGAGATAGAGGTTACCTTTATTGGGCTCTCACCAAACTCCAATCACAGGAGGCGTTAGTAGTGGCCAGCAAGAAGGTGGCTTGCAAACCAAGTGGAGAAGAAGAAGAAGAAGAAGAGACTCCCTTTTCTTATTCCAAATCAAAGTTCTTACATGCATCCTAATGGTGGAGAAGACCTAGATCTAGACTTAAAGGCTTCTCCAACCAAAAAAGGAAAAGAAGAAAGGGGAAGACAAGAAAGGAAAAAAGAGAAGAAAAAGGAGCTTGATCCGCTGCCCTGCGCTTTCTTCTTTGATAAACTTTGAATGGTTTTGGGGAATTTGGCATGATGTCCCCATCATTTCCCCTCGGCTGCGAAAATCGCACCTCTGGTGAGATGAAACTATCATAGCGTTCCAAAAGATCGGGATCAATGCGCTGCAACTCAGTCCTTGTGATCCAGGTGCCGTCATGCTGAGGTCGATCCTTCCATTTGACAAGAAATTTTTGAATACCCCCCTGTCTGGTGGAGACCAATTGGTCATCCAATATGTCTTCTACTACATCCTTCAACTGAGCTTTAGTTTTGGGAGGTGGGGTCGGCTGGGGAAGGTGAGAGAAGGATGCTGGCTCAAAATCAGGTAACGGAGAAGAAATAGCATATGGATCAATGGGGGATGGTGTGGGGCCATGAAAAGGAACAAGGTCTTCAATGTTGAAAGTGGAACTAATGCCCATATCAAAAGGAATGTCTAACACATATGCATTAGGACCCAATCTTTTCAAAATCTTGTATGGACCCATACTGCGAGCCTGTAATTTCTTGGCAAGTCCCTGCGGGAATCGCTCAGGCCTTATGCGAACCATGACATCATCACCCACTTGAAATTCTATGAATCTACGATGTGAATCAGCAGATGATTTGTATTGTGCATTATGTAAATTAATTTGTTTTCTGATTTCAGCATGTAATGCATGTATGCGTTGAATGAATGCATCAGCGGACTCAGAAGGACGATCAATGGATGAGATGGGAATGAGATCTATAGGCATCCTAGGTTTGTAACCAGTGACAGCTTCAAATGGACTCATGCCTATGGACCTATTGGCAGAACTATTGTATGCAAATTCAGCTATTGGTAAAACAGATTTCCATGTTCGCACATGTTCACCCATAAGACACCTCAAAAGATTTCCCAAACTTCTGTTCACTACCTCAGTTTGTCCATCAGTCTGTGGATGATAGGCAGAAGAAAATTGCAATTTAGTGCCTAAGAGTTTCCACAGTGTTTTCCAAAAATAGCTAGTGAACTTCACATCCCTGTCAGACACAATGGTCTTTGAGACACCATGAAGGCTGACAATACGCTTGAAAAAAATCTTCGCAATATGCGAAGCATCAGAAGTTTTTGAGCATGGAACAAAATGGGCCATTTTGGAAAAACGGTCCACAACGACAAAGATGGAATCGTGCTGCTTAGATGTCTTAGGAAGCCCAAGCACGAAGTCCATGATAAGATCTTGTCATGGTGCGTGAGGCACTGGCAAAGGAGTATACAGGCCGGTATTCTGTTTGCGTTGCTTTGCTAATTGGCAGATACGGCAATGCGCAATCGTGTGCGCAACATCTCGTTTGAGACTTGGCCAGTAAAAACGATCTTCCACGAGAAGGATGGTCTTATCCCGACCAAAGTGACCTCCCACGCCTCCCGCGTGGAGTTCCCAAATTAAAAACTCTCTTATGGAAGTACGGGGAATGCAGATCTGATTACCTCTAAAGATATAACCGTCTTTCAATGTAAACCGATCAATGCTTCTTAGAGGATTGTCAGAAAGTGAAGCAAACATATCCCCAAAATCAGGACAAGTAGGGTAATCATCTCGAAGACGATCAAACCCTATGACTTCGACATTCATGGAGTGAATTAAATGGATCCTGCGACTTAACACATTAGCTGGTTTATTATCCACTTCCGCCTTGTGTTTTAACACGAAAGTGTATTCTTGCAAAAGTTCAACCCATTTGGCATGTTTTCCTTTCAACTTAGATTGGGAATTTAAGTATTTTAAAGCGTCATGATCAGAGAACAGGACAAATTCTTGCGGCAAAAGATAATGTCGCCAATGTTTAAGGGTTTGCACTAATGCGTAGAATTCTCTTTCGTAATTGGAATACTTCCGTCGCTTAGCATCATTCAGCTTTTCGCTGAAGTAAGCGACTGGGTGTCCTTCTTGGCTCAAGACACCTCCTATTCCCACACCCGACGCGTCACAAGCCACTTCAAAAACTTTAGAAAAATCGGGCAATCGCATGACAGGGGCCTCTGTCATTTTGACTTTAATCTCCTAAAAAGCGGTAGTAGCAGCTGGGCTCCAACGAAACTCACCCTTTTTCATGCAATCTGTGATAGGAGCCATGATGGTACTGAAGCCTTTAATGAATCGACGGTAAAATGTGGCCAGACCATGAAAGCTACGAACCTCGTGAATATTGGATGGAATCTTCCATTCAACAATAGCTCTAATCTTCTCAGGATCAACAGCCATGCCCGAAGCAGATATTACGAAACCTAAGAAGACCAAATTATCCGCCATGAATGTGCATTTCTTAAGGTTTGCGTATAGTTGTTCTTTCCGCAAAGTACTACAAACTTGCCACAAGTGTTTAAGATGTTGTTTTGTAGAGGTGCTGTAGATAAGAATATCATCAAAATAGACTACCAAGAACTTGCCAATAAATGGCCTCAACACTTGTTTCATGACCCGCATAAAAGTACTTGGTGCGTTTGACAACCCAAATGGCATGACAAGCCATTCATATAGCCCATCCTTCTTTTTGAAGGCAGTCTTCCATTCGTCGCCAGGACGAATACGAATCTGATGGTAGCCACTCTTAAGATCTATTTTGGAAAAGATAGTAGCACCAGCCATCATGTCAAGCATATCATCTAATCGAGGTATCGGAAATCGATACTTAACGATAATCTTGTTGATAGCTCGACTATCCACGCACATCCTCCACGTTCCATCTTTCTTTGGAGTCAATAGTGCGGGAATAGCACAAGGGCTTAAGCTCTCCCTAAGGAAACCCTTGGCAAGAAGCTCCTTTACCTGCCGTTTTAGTTCTGCATGTTCTGCAGGATTCAAACGATTATGGGGCAAGTTAGGTAGGGTCGCACCTGGAACGAGATCAATTGCATGCTGAATATCACGCATGGGTGGGAGCTCGTTCGGTAAGTCATCGGGAAAGACATCCCTAAACTCATGAAAAACAGGTTCCACGGCACGTGGAACATCAGCAGCGGACTCCTTGACAATATCTGTAGGAACTACAGCATAAATAATAGGATCCTCCTTGGAGCCCTTATGAGTCCTCTCGTCTAAGTCAGCCTGGAACTCGCTTGCACTTAAAATGTGTAAACCCTTGGTCATAGGAGTGGAGGCACTAGTATTGGGTTTAGCACTTTCTTTAGGGTTGTCCTTGCCTTTAGGGGGTAATGGATGTAACTTTATTTTTTTATCTTTGAATTGAAAGGCACAAATGTTTGTGCGCCCAAAGTTGGTAACATCCATATCATAAAGCCAAGGTCTCCCTAGAATGATATGTCCTACGTCCATGGGAACCACGTCACACCATAGCTGGTCCTGATAGGTGGACATACTAATTGGGACCAAGCACCGTTGGGTCACGGGAATGGATGTAGAATCCACCCAAGAGACGCGGTATGGCTTAGGATGTGGAACCGGGGTCAAGCCTAGTCTAGACAAGTTATTGGCTGACACCACATTGGTACAGCTCCCGCTATCAATAATGATCTTGCAGCTCTTCTCATTACACTTGACGTAGGTATGAAAGATGGAAGTTCTACGCCAATCCTCATTTTCTTGAATGGTCAATGCACATCTTACAACCATTAATTTTGGTGGATCATCTTTTGTTAAAGATTGTGCATCTCCATTTTGAGGATACAAGGGTGTTAATCGAAGAAAGGATACCCGATCCTCCGGATTTTCACAATCCTCATCGCTAGGCACAAAATCCGGGATATAGGTATCTACCGTAGGATCATTCTCATCTTCTTCGTCTTCTACGCAGAGATTGATGTTGCGGGTAGGACATTCACTGGCGTAGTGTCCATAACCGTGACATTTATGGCAGGTGAGAGGTTTTGAGCTGCCACTAACGATTCCTTTGCCTTTATTATCCCTAAATGTATGCGGTCCATTTGTGGGATTACGGGTAAATTGGGAATTTGAATTAGATTTGTTACTCGAGGAATAAGGCTTAGGATCTGTCCCCCGATAGTCACTGCGTTTAGCTTGCTTGTTTTTCATGGCTATCTCGAGGTTAAGGGTCACCTCGTAAATGTCTTCTAAGCTAGCCGTTTTCACAGTGATTAGTTTCCTTTGAAATTCGGGGCGAAGACTTGTTCTAAATTTTGAAATTCGCTCAGGAAGGTCTTCTTGGGTATTACATCTTAAATTAAGTTCTTCGAACTTATTGATGTATTCGGTCACGGACATGCTACCCTGCCTAAGATTAGACTTTTGATCTAAAAGTCTATCCCTGTAAGATTGGGGCTGATACTTAACCCGTAAGTGTTCCTTCATTTCATCGCAAGTATCAATAGGTGTCTCATGGCGACGCTGTATACCCCGCTCAAGATCAACCCAGTACAAACGGGCTTGACTCACCAATTTCATTTTGGCGAATCGAACCTTCCTTTCTTCAGACATATCATACCAATCAAAATAATGGTCCATGTCAGATTCCCAATCAGAGTAGACCCTTGGATCAATGCGACCATCAAAGGTTGGGGCTTCAACCTTTACACTTTTTAGGACCCACTCTTCAGGATTCCGTCTCCTGTCTTGGGGCCTACGGTCATCACCCGCCTCAGATTCGAGGTCGGTCTCATTATCTCGCTCTCTACCCCTATGCCTCCCCTGTGGACGATTCCGAACATGTCGATGCCCGTTATCATCACGTTGGGACCTCTCAATCTGTTCGAGGCGTGCCTCGAGACGAGCTGTGGCCTCTTGAAAACGGATGTCAGATTGCGCCTGCATGGCAGCCAACCTCTCATTCATAATGACATTGTTCTTGGCCAAAACCTCATCCATCAACTTGGAAATTTGGGAAGAATCCATAGTAAAGTGTTC
The DNA here is from genome assembly GCA_037013555.1 of Sextonia rubra. NCBI lineage: Eukaryota > Viridiplantae > Streptophyta > Magnoliopsida > Laurales > Lauraceae > Sextonia > Sextonia rubra. The sequence goes on from JASUAD010000001.1 coordinate 135,406,763, forward strand.
GGGTTGGAAATCTCTACCGCTCCTAGTGGGCATACAAGATGGATGCTAAAGGACTATCCTAAAGTTACTATGCACTGCAGAAAATAATTTCAGAACTGAGAATAATTTTCAGATGTGTTGCAATGCTGTTTATGCACTGCAGAAAATAATTTTCAGAACTGAAGATATTTTCAGATGTGATACAATGATGTAATGAGATGATGTAATGATGAGAATAAGTTCAGATATGCACAGCTGAAAATATTTTTCAGACCTGAAATTAATTTTCAGACGTGATATAATGATATGATGGAATGATGAAGACAGTTTCAGATTGAATGCAATGATGCTTTATGCACTGCTGAAAGTAATTTTCAGATTTGAAAATAAGTTCCAGAACTGAAAATAATTGCAGTACCCTAAGTGAACCTATGTCTCTGATACCAAGATTGATGCAGGACGATGCAAACCTAACCTATTGCAATATAATTGAAGTGCTGAAATCAGAAAATTGCAGAAAGTTCAGATCTGGATCAGAAAATTGTAGAAAGTTCAGATCTGGATCAGTACAAACCGTCCGTCAGTTCCAAGGGATGGATCAACAACAGATCTAGACCCTTATTACAGATGCCGCAGTAATAGTTCATCAGATTTACAAAGTGGATCTTAATGGAAGGCAAAACTTCCAACACTTAGGGCTTGATTTGTGAATAGGGCTTTTCCTCAAACAACTTGGCTCAGATGTTTAAGATCAGATCTGGACTGCTGGCTGCTGATTATAGTTTATTTTCAGCAGATTTGGGATCTTGTGATTGCTAGAAGATGCTCAGGAAGAGAAGAGTAGGAGAGATAAAGGTTACCTTTATTGGGCTCTCACCAAACTCCAATCACAGGAGGCGTTAGTAGTGGCCAGCAAGAAGGTGGCTTGCAAACCAAGTGGAGAAGAAGAAGAAGAAGAAGAGACTCCCTTTTCTTATTCCAAATCAAAGTTCTTACATGCATCCTAATGGTGGAGAAGACCTAGATCTAGACTTAAAGGCTTCTCCAACCAAAAAAGGAAAAGAAGAAAGGGGAAGACAAGAAAGGAAAAAAGAGAAGAAAAAGGAGGGAGGCATATCTTGCGCAAGAGGGACTTGCGCACATTGGGATTCGTGCGCAAGTCCATCTTGCACACAATCTTTTTTTTTTTTTTTTCACTTAAGATGGTGGTCCCCCCCTTTTCTCTCTTACTTATTACATAGACAAAACATGGGTCCCTCTAATAGAATCGAATACAAATTAACATGGGACCAAACTAACTAAATAATTAGACTATGGGACCAAACAAATAACTTAAGGAACCAAATAAATAAAACATGAGACCCATTGACATAAACAAATCAATCTATGGGCTCCCCAAACAAATTAAATCCAAGGACCCCTTCACTTTCTCCAATCCATGTGACACTTCCCTATGTGGGGCCTTTACTGTAATTGTGCACATGGGTCGTCGATGCTCCGCCATCGTGATCAAACGAAATCCAACCGTCGGATCTCCTCCGAAAGATAATCCAACGGTGGATTTGTATTTTCTTCGCGATCAATGCCAAAGTATTGATCATCCAGCCAGATTAGAGCTTGATCCGCTGCCCTGCGCTTTCTTCTTTGATAAACTTTGAATGGTTTTGGGGAATTTGGCATGATGTCCCCATCATATACTTGTGCTTAGCACGGGTTATAGTGCTAGTTCCTTTTTTTGTCACCTATTGTCTTGGCGGATTAAAACTATTAAGTGATCATAGAAAGTGCTTCTTGACGATAGTGCTGGTCTCATTCATGGAAAATTTTCATTGTTTGTGCAATGAGAGGATTTACTTCTTTGTAGATTTCAGTTTCCGTGGGGGAGAGGAATAGTACAGTCCTGCATCTCTCATAGGAAATTGAAATACTTCTATTGAGGAAAATCAATTTAATTTTTTCCTGTTCCCAGTTATGAAAATTTGTCACTTGAGCGAAGGAACAATGGACTGCACAGAAAATCAGAACAAGTTTCCTCTTTATCTTGAAACTCCATTGTCATACAAACACGCCCTTACAGTTGAGGACATCAGATGTTTACATGCATAAACATACAGTTTGTTGCACTGCCCGTCTCAGATCATGTGGGTCACCTTTAGGAACCACTGATCTGGTGACCTTAAGTTGAATGAACAAGGGTATGCATATCAGAATTTGACACTGCTATGGGGTGTTGAAAACAACAAATCCCCAAAAGTAAGATTCACAGATTCAATATATTTTAACTAAAACTTGTAAAATTAAAAGATTATGTTCAAATCTTATGCCAAAATAATCAGTGAGTAAACATTCCCTTATCTGATTTACATCTCAAGAGAAAAAAGTACCAATAGTTTGTCAACTATAAAACAAAGTTTAAACTTGTAATTGAAGAAGCTGGCTGTATCTTGAAGAATCCAACATTAGCATCTGTTTGGATGTGTCAATCCACAATATATGCATATGTGATGCCCAAAAAATATCCAGATTAGAGATATTACCTGTTTGATCTTCGGCCTTGTTTTGGACCAATATACTCTATTATTTTTTTCCATGTGCTCATGTCGACATGTATCATATACGAAATCATGTCAGATTCTTCTATTGCTAATTTAAACATTTTGTTTTATAATTGATAAAATATTTAATTTTCTCTTTCCCCTTTTTAAAAAGAAAATCTAAGAAAGATATGGATATGGTTTTTTCTTGATTGTTTAGAATAAGGTTTGTTGTCTGCCCTGGTGTGTTCTCAAAATTGTAAATCTGAAGGAAAGCAAGAAGAAGAAGATTAGTGGCAAGGGGTTAAGTTTTCATGGGCTAGCTTGGGATCTCAATCAGCCAAGCTGCCTCATAGGCTAGTTTTGCTTAGCATGATCAGGTTCGAGCTGAAGCTCTACTCATTGTCTAATGAGCCATGCTTAAGTTAGGGTAAGCTCAGCTCGGCCTAGCTTGACCAGTCTCGGCTGAAGCACAACTTGTTAAGTGGCTTGATTTGGCTTGATCAATGATCATTATCATCATCAATATCATCATCAAAGCCTTGTCCCAAGTATGTCGAGGTTGGTTACATGAATTTTGGTTATCCATTCCAATCCATCTTGAACCAAATCCTTGGTTGGGTTGTAGTTCTTTAGATCTATTATTACTATTTCCATCCATGCCTTGTTAGGCCTATACCTTCTCTTTGGTGGGCCTTCAACTTGTAGAGAACTTTCCTCAACGGCGTTGTTGTTGGCCTATGTTGGACCTATGCAAATTATGTCAAACAAGTTTATCTAGATTTATCACCTATCAATGCTACCCATAAATTCTCCTGAAAGTGCTCGTTTTTTATTATATGTATGATGCAGGACAGTGTGAAATCTAATCTACTGCAATGCAATGCAATCAGGAAATAAATTAATTAACAAAGAAAATTCAGATCTTGCCAATTACCAATAATTAATTAATTCCAAAGAATGAATCAGCCATAGATCTAGGCCTTTTCACAGATCCCGCATTAGTAATCATCAGATTTGAGGGGAGGATCTTAATGGAAGGTAGGACTTCCAACATTTAGGGTTTTGATTTGTGAGGAAAAGTATTCATAAAAAAAAAAACAAGCCAAAAGTGCTCGATTTCAGATCTGGGTTATTACCTTCATAACCTATTCAGCAGATCTGAAATCTTATGGTTTTATGAAAGTGCTTAAGAAGGAAAAAGTAGAAGAGATACTGGTTACATTTATTGGGCTCTAACCAAACTCTAATCACAGAAGGCTTTAATGGTGGTTGACAAGAAAGGTGGCTTGCAAACCCAAGTTGAAGAAGAAGAAGAAGAAGAAGTTTCTTTTCTTATTCAATCAATAGTCAATCTCATACACATAGCGTGGAAGAAAAGAAAAAACTTAGATCTGAAATAGGAGAAGTCTCCCACCAAAAATGGAAAATATATCTAGATAGGCAAGAAAGGAAGAAAGAAAAAGAAGAAAGGGGGGGGGGGGGGGGGGGGGGGGGAGTTGTACTTGCACACGTCTTGGGATTTGTGTGCAAGTACAACTTGCGCACATCTCCTTTTTTTTTTTTAAATAGCGGTCCCCCCTTTTTTCTTTTATTACATAAAATTAACATGGGTCTCTCTTCACTAATAGAGACTTTTCATGGGATTAAACAAATTAAACAAACCAGCATATGGGACCAAACAAATTAAACAAACTAACATATGGGACTAAACAAATTAAAATATGAGACAAAGCAAATTAAAATATGGGACCCTTCCACTTTAAAGACTTTGGTTCAACTCATATGACACTTCCCAATGTGGGGTCTTCAATGAGATTGTGCACAGGGGGCCTTCACTGATCCACTGGTATCATCATCCAAAATCCAACCGTCATATCTTCTTTGGGCAACAATCCAATGGTGGATTTATGCTGTCCTTGCGATCAAAGCTGGGGTATTGCTCAATCATCCAGATCAAAGCTTGATCTGCTGCCCTGCGCCTTCTTCTTTGATATACTTTGAATGAATTTGGGGAATTTGGCATAATGTCCCCGTCAAGTATTGTAGATTTATCGCATACATCTCAATATTCTCATCTTTGCCTCGCCCATTGTGTTCATTTGTTGCTTCTTGATTAGCCAACATTCTGCTCCATAGGTTATAGCTCGTCTCAACATTCTCATCCAGTCCTACAAAATTTTTTTCCTTCAATCTTATTGTTATGTGCCAATTACAAAGCACTCCAAATGCGTTGTATATTTAAAGTTTCAGTGATTGCTTGATTTTTATATTTAAAGTATATATTGAATTCATGGTGTAAACCTTTTGTTGAATATTTACATATTTTTACTAATTTTAAATTTTTTATAGTCATTTTAGTTTGGTCTGAAACTTAATATATTTAAAATAAGGTGAACTATTAAGTCTTTCATGGTAGCACCTACCATCGAGCACATCATCTTAAATTATCTGCAGAAAAGTCCGACAAAGATCCCAACTCCCCAACACCAAATCCTCTAAGAAACCAGCAACTGCTTTTTATCAATGAGTCACTATCTTTCCTCTTGTTTATAATTTTAGGTTGAGGTTTCTTTGATGTGTAGGTGAAAAGATGGGAGATTTGAACAGCTGGGATTAGGGTTTCTTTTTCTTTTTTTTTATTTTTTTTATTTTTTTTAATTTATTGGTTTTTAAATGATAGTGGTTTTTAACTTGGTAAAAATTTGTATCATGATGGCTCTGCACAGGCCTTGCAGGTTGATGATCTAAAGTTGGCTGAAACTGGTCCAAAATTTGAGCACCATGTAATGTTCCCTGCTCGAACTAACACAGGTTAGCTTAATCAATGGCTTTCCTTCAGGGTGGTTGTTGTTGTGGTAATATTTATACCTTCCAACATTTTATAATAATGAATGTTTATATACACAGATTTAAATTTGCTCGTAGGCTTTCAGATTGCTTAGGAATCACAAGTATTAAGCTCGTGAATGGAGTGGAATCAGTCCATAACATGCAAGTCAAAGTCCTCGATAAAAGGGGTAGAGAATTAACCAGAAAACCATGGAACGTGAAGGCTATCATATATCCAGGCTAAGCCTGGAAAAAAGGGTGAAACAGGATATTACAGCCTTGTTGTGGCAATTGGAGCCTCATTCCCAAGTCCCAACAAAGGGCAATATGTTTTTTTTTTTTGGATTTGAATGTTCATTAAGTATACTACTTTAAAAATGACAGCATTTTAAGGTGCCGACATTCTATGAAACTGGCATTTTGGAATCACTAAGAAAATCTCAGATGTATTTTTCTTGTTTGCTGTGTAGAATTCATTAATAGAATTTTGAGATCAGTCCCACCATATACATGTCTTCATGCGTGGGGCTTTCATCCACACTTCTCCTTTGATCAAACCATTTGTTTTTTTGGGTCCCATTGTAGGTGAATCACCATATGTTAGGTCCATCCATTCATGTTACCATAGGTGGGACCTATGTATTGGGATGAAAGTGTCACTATGCGGCCCATATTGTGCTATGTTGATGAATGCAAATGCTGAAGTCTTTCATGGATGTACTATACCTTTTATGTCTTCATGTTGGGGATGCGCATGTCATGGCAGTTGGTATGCATTTTTCTATGAATGGTCCACACCATGCCTACCCTCTAGCATTGTCAAATAACAAACTTTGGACCATAACGTCTATTGAAGGAGGAACGAGGGGGGGGGGGGGGGGGGGGGGGGGGTGGTGGGGGGGGAGGGGTTGGCAACCGATTCTTCAGTAACATGAGTGTGTTGAGCTCTTTTAGTGTCCTGGTCCCAAATTATACCTGTAATGATTGATGTTGAGGCCACTTGGTGCCGGATAGAGTTTCAACTTTCAAATATGGTTTCAAACCATTCACCATCATTTTGGGGTACCTTGACATTTTCTCTACCAAATGTCCCTGAAAAGTGAATCAGTCCTTCTGAAGAAATGGGAACTTGTAAACTGGTGCCATCTCTTTTAAGCAGTTTCTACTTGATATCATGTTCCTAGTTCTCATAATGTAGTGGCTCAATGCAGACTATAAAAAGAAATTGGTCTACTCATATAATAGGGTGTACTGTTATATTGATAATTCAAAGACGGCCTAAAATTGCTAATTTGCATGCAGTTCATTTAATAGCTATTTACCCATTTAAACACTTCAATGCCTCATAGCCTGAAGATAACATACATGACCGTTGCATTAGCTTGAACATAATGTCACAATGCTTGAACTTTTTCATTAATGTTTTTACTTTATAAGTGGTTACTGAGTCGGGAGGTTACTTAGCTTTTCCTTAAAAGTGGGATTGGTGGCCCTCTGGGATTAAAAAGGCCAAATTTAGTTCCAGTGTGGAATGCATCATAGTTGACTTAAAATATCTTCTCAAGTTCGGCAATAATAAAACCACCAGCCTTATTTTATTTATTTGTCAAGAACAACCTCATCTGCAATGTGTCAAAGCACGTGACTTTGGGTATGCATGTCTCGGCTATAGAGAAGGATGCCACTGGAGTAGAGTGCCACAAACTTCTTGATGAAATGTCTGAGCAGCTGGTCATGATTCTAATTAATGCACTTGGTGCACTGGGGAGACCAAAGGGAATCATCAGCCACATCTATAAGACCTATAGGGTCTTAATGACATTCTTCAATTCATCACTTGCCCCAAATCTGGTGGTATGCACTTTTCAAATCTATCTTAGAAAAGAGGTTTTGCAGCCTAAACCATTTGACCATGTCATTGTACCTAAACACTGGTAAAAGATAATGAGAGGTTATTTTTTATTGGATGCCCTGCTAGAGAGAGTTGTGCTTTCAATTGCATGTGTAATGTACAGAAATTTGTCATTGTCTTTGTTTTCTCAGAATATGTGCAAATCTTCTCTCGTTCCCACCTGAGAATGCAAGTTTGGGAGCGTGGAGATGGCCTTTCAATTGCATACAAAAGTGAGTGTTTTGTTTTTATTTTTTCAGAATTCGTGCAAATCTTATCTCGTTCCCACCTGAAAATGCGAGTTTGGGAGCGCGGTCCAGGTATTATTGTTTTCCCTGATTTTGTGCTGATAATGGTTTTATCATTATATTTTGTTGCTTTTTATCTGGTAATTCCTATTTATGACTTGTTTATTTTTCAATTAATTATTTGGGTCATGTAATTATGTATGTAGAAATTAGAATACTCAATGCACATGCATGAAGATGTTCATCTAGCAGTGTTTCCACCCCTATTATGGGTTGATCCTAACTGATGTAACCTCAAACAGACAGTTATAGCAAGTGCTTCACAGCTGACAAGTTCAGCTGATGGTCACTCAGTGGGTGAGGTATTTTCGCGTATATCCATTCCCATGGAAGTGCCCATTTTACTTAAATGATATGGGACAACAAAAGGTGGGCTCCGCATGTGAGATTTGAGTGTAAGTGGTTCAACTGAACACTGTATTTTCCCTTCAAATGCAACCCCACTACAGATGGCACAAGAACTTCACTTTGGATTTTTTGTATTGCTTTTAAGTCTTCATGTTGGTTTTCGCTTGATTTAGCCTTCTCACTTCTGTGGGATTACTTGAGTCATTGTGTTGTCTTTGAGTGCTTCCCTCATGTCTTTGATGCGGCACTGTTGAGGTAGAGGCCAAGGATGTTAACTGGATGAAGAGGAAGAATTTGTAGATTCTAACAAAGGATTGGTGTGCATGGAGAGGCAAATGCAAACCACCACCCAACTCAATGAGTTATTTTCAAAGACTGAATTGTTGATCTGGGAAAGGGTCGACAAGGGATCCTTCCAACAGAAATAACATTAACCCCATTCTACCAGACATCTTACAAGCCGAGGCGAGTTGGGAGATGTGATGACAGAGATGACAATGGACGGGATCTCAATTTTTAAAATTTAGGTTTAAGGTTACCTTGTAAGCATGCAAGGAGATGATTTCCTTGATTTATAAGATGCAGTGGAAAGTGGTTTAACTACGGGGATGGTGTAGGTGAGAGAAGTGAAATTTCTAACCACACAGTTGAAAGCGAGAACATCAACTTGGTGGGGCAAGTCAAAACAAACATTTGGTTGGGAGAGGAGAGAATCCAAGGGCCAAAACACAGGGTATGAAGTTGTTCATCAGAGAAGCTTTCCTGACAATCACTATCTACAGTTATTTCCTTTTGTAAAACTACAAGTGGGTATAGCAGTAGAATAAGTTAAAAGTAATGCATGTGATGCAATGAAAATAACCAATGGTCTAACAATGACAATTTGATTCATTACGTTAGGATCCACTTAATGATGAATAATAGATGTGGCACTGAACAATGGAAAGATGATGGCTCACCCTACGATGAAAGCATGTTGTTGCCATCCAATGATCAGTTTTCACACCTGATGATGAAAGAATAGTTGTGTTTCCCCCGATCATTGTGTGCAGCCATTTTTTCCTACTTCTTCTACAATTACAAGGCGATAGGATAGCGGTAATTAGAAAATAACCCATGTGATGCACGTGATGCACATGTTGCGATGCAAATAATCTGTATAATGACATCAACAATTTGATTCATTAGGTTACACTTTGCTTAATAATTACAAAAGAAGTGGGCTCCTGGAAGAACGGTGGTTCACCTAATAATAGGAGCATGGTACAACCATCCTATGAGGAAAAATCATGATAGTCCACCTAATGATGTAAAGCATGGTGGGGTCCACTCATTGATGCAGGCCAGACCATAGGTCGGCCTACCTGTTGGGCCCACTCCATCAATCCAATTGAACATCTAGTTATATAGAAATATATTATTAGTAGTTTGATGAGTTAGTGAGGTTCTTATTTTATTTAGGCTTCTTCTAATATTAGTAAGCTTTGTTTCTTAAGGATCAAGCCAACTTCTCTATATAAGGATGTTAGGCCTCATTGTTATGTTTGCTCAGTTTAATTCAATAAAGTTCTCTTATGGTGTTTTTTTCTCTTGTGAAGATGCCTTAGAGGTTGAATCCTTCTTTGGATTCGATCAATCCTTCGGGAGATTGGTCTATTTATTGATCGTGAATTCGTGGCTACGCTAATAGGTATCAAAGACAAAATCTTGCAGTTGCCGGCGAAACGCTGTCTTCCCTGGATCTCAATTTCATTGTCACCATCACCACGCAAACTCCCCTCTTCCAGATCCCTACACCCTTGTCCCCTCTCAACCATAAACCCAACGTCAATCCTCAAGCCCTTCACACCACCACCACCATCTCGGGTTCTAAATTCCCTCATCCCTAACCAATCATTAAACAAACCGAAAACAACGCCCCTCCCAATGCCCTTCCTTCAGTCACCCAGCCCACTCAGACCAACACCTCGCACCTCCCAAAACCCCAATACCCCACCACCAAGCAGCCCTAATCCTTGTGACCACCCAAAATCCCATTCTTGATTCATCCCAAGCTAATTCTAGCCTGTCGAGAACCCACATCACCCAACCCCATACCCATGCCAGTGATTAAAAAAAGAAAATAAAAAAGGAAAAAAAAGGCAACATTTCTTTCAACATATGCAACAAGTGCACAATGAAATATGCCGCCATACATCTAGCAACAATAATGTTTATAAAAAGCAAGTTGACAAGTATCGTCGATTTGTTGAATTTAATGAAGAAGATATGGTTATGGTGCGTATTCGACTTGAAATGTTGCATCCTAAAGCTAATAAGAAGTTACACCACTGTAACTCTGGTTCATTTAAAATTCTGTAAAAGATTAGCCACAACGCCTATGTTCTTGACATTTCTTCTGATTTAAGCATTAGTTCTTCCTTCAATATAAATGATCTTACTCTCTACCACGACCATGATAATGAGGGAAATAATGGAGAGCAACTTATTTCCTTACCAGTTAGGGCTTGTTTGGTAGGTCTAGTCTTATTTTTATATACCATACAAAATAGGGGCATTAAAAAAAGTGCTACAAAAAAAAGATGCTAGAATTAAAATATGTGTTTAGTAATGGAAGCATCTATTTTAAATAGACCATTTTAAATCAATGGTTGAAAGTTTTTCATAAACATATCGAGATCTATAAATATCAAGCCTTGAAATTTTATTCCATAACCATGTTTGGCTTCCCAAAGAGATCTAATGGTTTGGATCTTGTGTTTGGGGCCCCTATTTTTTCTTAAAAATATTTAATACTTCACGGTTTTTAGAAAATATCTCAAGTTTGGTGATGATCTAACGGCTGAAATTTGGTTTCATAGTGGTCATTGACCTTCTACACATTTTCAATGGTTTGGATTGTTATTTATTGTCCCAGAAATAATAATAAAAAATAAAAATAGGGACTGCCTATGGACTAGTCTAAAGTTGAGCATATTAAATCCTTCGAGAGATTGATCCACGTTCGATTGGAGATCTGGAGCTGCTCCACTCAGGGAAACATTGTGACCTAACTAATGGGAAAAATCTGGTGGGTGCATCTAATGATGCAGATATTGTGGATGCAAGCAATGATAGAATTAGTTGGTGGAGCCTATTCTGTTTTTCATTGCTGGATGGGCTTCGCCATCATTGAATTGGCCAACTTATATCTCCATTGAGTCCACCTTGATTTCCAATGCTAGGTGGAAGACTGCTTTCCATCGCCCAAGTTAACCCATTTTGATTTTCATCATGGAGTGGCCCTCGTGATTGAATTGTTTGGTCAGCCCATCATTGTTAGCCCCACTTTATATCTATAACTGGGGATGCAATGAATCCCATCATTTTTTTATATCATTAAATTGGTGAGAATCCACTAAGTTTTAGAGTCTTAGAGAACATGCTCGCAATAAATGAGGTCTTACACATTAAAGAAAAAAAGAATTTTTAGATGACTAAAGTTGCTTTTTGTTTACACATTATAAAATGTTTGAAGAAGGCATTTTTGGTTATTAGAAAAATATCAGAATTTGCCACATCACCATTGTTTTTGGTAGTGTATGTATATTGATATGCAGGAAGAACTCCACCTGCCAGTGGCTTGGAGTAACTTATACTACAGTGCAGAGTAGATGGTTGCTCATTTCTTAGATGGATTATGGCCACCTATTGATGACATGTTAGGCACACATCCTATATTTACAGTTGTGGAACCATACCAGCAAGCATTGCTAGTTCTAGTGTGTGAAAAGCGAGGTATGGATCATGCCAAAACATCAATCAGTTAACCAAGTGGTGCAAGGAGCAAGAAATAAAGCTTGAGCACTCGATTCGAACTAAAAACTCCAGCCGAGTGTTGTATAGATTCCAAGCTAGGATTGAGGGCATAGCGGATGGGGCTATGCAAAGAATGTGGTAGAACCTATCTTTGAATTACTAAAAGCGTCAACTGAATTTGGCAAAAGGATCCAAGTATAGGAACCCACCTTTGATGATAGAAGGAAGTCAAGGAACCCATTTATGTCAAGGACCCAAAGCCCTTTATGACGCAAATAACGATGAGGATTGAGTCATAGGTGATGCCTGAGAAACATCAAAAAGAGACTTTGAAGCCTAAGCAACTAAAGAGTAGTGGTTGCAGTTGATATATCTTACACTTCATGCACAGTTAATAGAAAATCTGTGGTGTAATAGTTGTGGGGTGCAGCTGTAAGAAATGTTCTCTCTTGAGAGTCAGGAGCCTTCTAACAACCTTTAGCTTAAGGTCAATTAATATCCAACTTCTTACAGAACCACTTGTTTCAAGAAGGGGAATAAGTTAATTGTTTGTAGCCATTGCTTGGTGCTTTTTTTTTTCCAATGTTCTTTTTCTGAAAAAAGCTTTTTCCCATTTGTAATACATGCCATGGCAATGCAAGGTGATATGTGGCTCAAAATATGTATGTATGCTGCCACATATTGCTTGTCCAGCCTTGGTACTGTAACAGACATTATTCATGATGTGCTCAAATGTACATATCCTTTTGGAAAGTAACAGGTGTGGGGTTCGCACCAACTGGGGAGAAGATTTGAAAAGAACACAATTCTATGGGAACATCAACCTTTTTCCCTATGATGCCAATTTTTGGGGATGGCTCTTGAGAACATTGTACCATACGATGGACCACTGAAATATGATGAGTGGATATTAAAGGGAGTGCATGCCTGAGTTGAGAGTTCAAACTGAAACCTTTAAGGCCCTTCTGGTTGAGGAATTAGCAGGAATGGAATGTAATGGAATCATCCTATGTGGTGAGATAGCGGGGATTACGAGTTGAACTCATTCCATCCAGATGTCTTATCACCACCAAATTGATTATCGGAGTGTGAGGCATAGTACACGTAGAAAGGCATCTTGTGTAATCTGAAAGATTTTGAAAATAACATTATTTCACCCTAAAGAGAGAAAAGCCCACATTAGCAAACAGCTGTATTTGTTTTTATCTCATTGGATAATTCCATTCCAGGAATTGATTTAATTCTTGAACCGAACAATCTCATAGTGATGATGAAGAGAAGCAATAAAATATATGATGTGGAGGCTAATGAGGATGACATTTATAATGGGTGTGTACGTGATCCTTATCATGATTAAGCATCTTTAATATGATGGTTCAATATATCATGAAGGTAGAAGATATATATTATGTGTATGAAGATGGCTTTATCTTAAGTGGAGCCATGAAGGCACCTTTAACCTTTTAGTGACTCATTTTGACCACTAGGCTATGGGAGAGGACCATGAAGATGACATCTGTATGTATTTATGTATGTAGGTATGTTGAGGTAAAACAATGATATGTCCTCAATGTCCGCTTTACTATGTGTAGAGAGAGGCTATTTTAGTTATTTAAAAACACTTATATCCGTTAATGTATAATACCTCATTTATAACTAGAACAAGTTTTCCAACTTTTGGAAGTTGGTGAGCTACCACCGATTTAATGATGTAAATATACATGGTATGTGCCATAATACCATATTGATAGACATGGAGTTGGGCTAAGACAATGTTAACCAACCGCATGATATAGTCACGGTAGACCAGCGAATAAATCAATCACAATGAGTGCACTCAACGATGGAAATAACATTTGATTCACCAAGTGGCATAAACCTTCATTTCTGACCTAGCATTGGAAATGGAACTGGATTACCTAACAATGATCCAATCAATAATCGTGAATCCCATCAAACAATGGAAAACATGGTAGGCTTCACTAATTGATCATCTCATTATTGGTTGTTCCACCATATTGTCATCATTAGATGGGCTTACCAAGATTTTGTATTTGGTAGGGATGCTTCCATCTCCAGGTCCGCCTCTGTCCTTCATTAGGTGGGCTATCATGATTTTATTTCATGACTGCTGTTCCACGCTTCTATCATTGGGTGAAACACCATATTCCTATCTTTTGGTGCTCATAATGAATCGTTGTTGTTGTTATATATGTTTTGTTGTTGTTGATGCTTTGCGTGGCATGGCATCCCATGCATCGTACCAGGATACTTTCTAGTTGCTCATGTTGCAAGACCTTGTGATGTTGCTTTGACAGATAATGTTGACGCCACCAGGGAAGAGTATAAGGGTCCATTTTTATTATTGGATGTTATTTAATATTGGATGAGTTTAGGAGCAGATTTCTCCATTTTTATTGGTGCCTAATATCCTACTGTTGATAACTACCAGAGATGAATCTTTCTCAAGGATCATGTATAAAATCGAAGCTGAATTAAAAAATAAAAACAATTGTGGGTAGTTATAGTTATATATATATTTTTTTGAAAAGTAACAGTGAAATTTATTGAGACAAAGAACAAAGAAACAACAACACGATTATAAGAGACTCATACCCAAAGCAAAATTAGACAAGAATAACCTCCCAAAGGAGAAGATCTAAGGAGCCCTTGTTTGGCTAAGGAATCCACCAACCCATTAGCCGATTTAACCACATGAGTGAAAACTACAGAAAAGGTAGAGGCTAGCTGCTTGATCTCATTGAGAACACACTGAAATTTCCAAGGCATAACTGCTGCTCCTATAACCCAAGAAATACCATTGGAGGAGTCACTCTCTAGTATCAAAGGACCCTAAAAGAACAAGAGAAGATCCTTAGAGCCTCCAAAATAGCCAACACCTTTGCTTCTTTAGAATCCCTCACTCCAACACTTTTCAATAACATACACAAGATCACCCCTTTATCATTGCACAATTCTCCTTCATTACCTGCTGGCCTAGCTTTCCTCCTGCTCCCTGATCAATGTTTAACTTCAACAGACCCAACAAAGGAGGAAACCAAAAGATCGACCTCTTCATGGTTAAACCACACACCATATAAGCCTCTCAATTAGAAAGAATGTCATCCATACTAAAGTTGGAGAATTCTTTCCTCACTACGGCGCACTTCACAATTCTAGCAAGAATTATTTCTCGAATCTCTTCCTTTGAAAAGGAGTCACTTCTAAAGATTTTGTTGTTCCTTTCCTTCCAAATAGACCAAAGGATAACAAATGGGACAAGCCTCCAAAGGATAAGACCACATCCCAAAAAAGGACCATCTCGCCAAGATTCTGCCAACTATGGGATTGATTGAGGGATACACCACTGTAAGCCACATTTATGAATGAAGCAGTTCCAAAGGTATGAGGCCACCTCACAATGCAAGAATAGGTGATTTGCCATTTCCTTCTCAATACCGCACATGATGCAAGCATCTAATAATTACCCTAAGCAAATACCTCTCCCTCGGAGGAAATCAATAGTAAATACTCCCCTTGCAATCACCAACCAACAAAAAGCCTCCACCCGGGGAGAGACTAAACCAGCCCAAGCAAGAGCGCAAGTGGGATGAGATTGCTGTGAGTCCATCATGGCTGAGTAGAAGGCCTTGGCGGAAAACTCACCACAAGAAGATGGTTTCCATATGCGCTTATTCATTTCATCCCTGCATAAAAAAACATTAGAAAGGTTATCCAGTATCTCTCCACATTGAACTTCCTCCCCATTAGGCAGCAGCCTCCTAAAGGACAATTCGCAAAAAACCAAGTCATCCCTCACCACATAACAATCCTTAATGAACTGTTTCTTAGACACAACTCTAAAGACCCTAAGAAAATACGAATGTAAAAGACCCACCCCCAACCAATCATCCAACCAAAAACGAACCAAATTACCCTCCCCAACCAAGAATCCCACCCCTTTACAAAAGGTTTTCCCCCTGACATTGGACTCACTCTCCATACTAGCAATGGGACCCCATATACCCAACAATCTTTGCCTAGGGACTGACTTTGGAACCCAACCCCAATTATCCTCCCCATATTTGTTGGCAGTAATCCTCCTCCAAAGAGCATCCTTCTATCCCTGATTTTCCACGACCATTTAGCCATAACGGACCAATTATGGGTCTCCAACTCCCCAAGACTGAGTCCCCCAATTGATTTTGGCTTTATGGCATCACTCCACTTTAATGGATGAATTTTCCTTCTTTCAGTTTGAACTCTCCACAAAAAATCTCTCCTAATTTTATCCAACCTCGAGCTCACTGCCTTAGGCATTTTGAACGACGACATATAATAAACTGGCAAACTGGGGAGACAAGCTTTAATCAAAGAAATTTTGCCCCCTTGAGAAAGATTTCTCCCGTTCCACATAGATAACCTCCTTTCAAACTTCACCACTGGATTGCAAAGAGACAACGGTCTTGTCCTACCACCTAAAGGGAGTCCCAGGTACAATATTGGTAACCTTCCTGCCTTGCAATGAGCCAAAGAATGAATCACATCATCGGAACAACCAACCCCCACCAAAGAGCTCTTGTTTAAGTTCACCTTCGACCTTAGACTAATTGAAAATAACGCAAAATCCTCGTTAGTGCTACAACTTCCTCACTCTTGGATGAGCTGAACAAAATAATGTCATCTGCATGCCAAAGATGGGTAATAACCTCCCCATTCTGATATGGAACAAAACCTTCAATATGGCCAATTACTTTAGCCTTCATCAAAAGAGCACTAAGCGCCTCTGCCACTATAGTGAGTAGGAAGGGAGAAAGGGGATCACTTTGGCGCAAACCTCTAGAAGCTTTAAAAAGGGAAGATGAAGATCTGTTTACCAACACGGAAAAAGTAGATGTAGTACACTCTCTCATCCACTGCCTCCATACATCACCAAACCCAAACCTGCCCAACATATAATCCACACAGTCCCACTTTGCATGATCATAAGCTTTTTCCAAGTCAATTTTCAAAACCACACCTTCCTTACGAGCTCGCTTCCTAGAATCAATGAGCTCATTTGGTATGAGGGCACCATCCATGATCTGCTTGCTTCCTACAAATGTCCCTTGGAATGGACCAATGATACTTGGGAGCACTCCGTTTAGCCTATTTGATAAGACTTTCGATAACAACTTGTAAACACAACCCAGCAAACTGATAGGCCTGTAATCGGGGAATGAAGAAAAGGAAAAGAGACAAAGCAGAGGAACTAGTGGAAGTAGTGGTCGAGTTCTTTCCAACTTAGAGATGGCTCATATCCTACAACTCGTGACAATTTAGACTGTCAATAATATTGAGATGAATCTGTCTCAGGGATAAGTATAAGTTGAAAATGGAATATATATATATATATATACATATATCGGGAATTAACAGTGCTATCAGGAAATGAAGCAAAAAAAAAAAAAAAAAAGGTACAAGATGAAGTGAAAGTGCCAATCCAAGCAAAAGGAATACATATCTAGGTTGAGATGTTTCCAACCTGGGATCAAGTGGACCATTATTCACAGGCAGCCAGAGCCAAAGCCTATTTAAGTTAGGGCTGTGCTGAACGGAGGAAGTTGTCATAACTGGTGGGGATGTCATTGGTCCTTTGTATACTTGAATGATGTGTAAAATACTTTAATAATAGAAAATATTTATATTAAAAATATATTATATCAGTATTCCTATACATGGTAATGGACATGATGTGATGGACACAACATCATGCAGCACGGATGGTAGAGGCTTGTGGATGCAGCCCAAGGTTTAAGGTTCAACTCCTATTGCCAACTTGTGCATTTAATCTTGATATTTATTATTTTAAGTCAGGTCAAGGTGTTCCAGGTGGACCCGCACCAGGTATATACATTTATTCAGTTTTGGGTCTGGGTCTGGGTCTGGGTCTGGGTCCGGTTCCACGACTGAGTTGTACCATTTCATCCAACATGCCCATAATTGGACCCATGGTCCACAATTTCTGGCCCTAATGGAAATTACCTATCCGGTATGGAAAGGTCACAGGGCTCAATTTCCAGATTTCCATGCATCTTCGGAAAAAAGCTGTTATATTACTTTAAATTTAAACACTAAGTGGATGTGAGTAAAACATCTCAGCGCTCTTGTAAGATAGACAGCCTGTATCTGTTGTAGGGGCTTTGTTTTCAATCAGCATTGCTTCTTTTCTTAATCAGCACATATAAAAGCAATAGGAAATGGATCACCCAGGACTGGGTATTTTCTCTTCAATATACATTTGTGCAAAACCCTATTGTTGATTGTTTTGCCTATCTAGAGTGGGGACATACTTCGGCTTGGATTTTTTTCCATTGTAAGTTCTCATGTTGGATCTAGCCTGATTTAGCTTTACTTTAAGTGGTTTGACTTGATTGGGGCTGAACTTCAGTAAGCTGGTTAGTGCAGATCCTCTCGGTTTCATTGTGATTGTTTTAATGTGAATATTGAGTATAGCCAACAGCACTGGGAATGTAATTGCTCTTATTTACACTGTTGCGTAGTGTTCTTCATGCTGGAAATACTTAATAACATGCTTATTAAGTTGAAGATATGTTCTGGACTAAAGAATAATGGCGTACCCTTTATTACTTTAGTTCTCAACCATTGTTATCATTATTTGTGCAAATGTGTATGTGTGCGACTTTTGTCAAAGGTTAGATATGAGAAATGATAAATGGTTTCCTGAAAATATGGTTCTTAAATGCAGGAGCGACGCTGGCATGTGGGACTGGGGCTTGTGCAGTTGTGGTTGCGGCAGTTCTTGAGGGTTGTTCTGAAAGGTGAGCTTAGAGTGCTTTGATTTGGATGGATCCATTGGGGTTTGATTATTTCTTTCCGTATCAAAAAGCATGTAAAATATGAGTTAGATTAGCTATGAAGCATACCAGGTAGCTCTTAAAAATCACTTGGAAATGTTGGATGATTCATCTGATGTGTGTTCCAAGAAAATATTTCAAAATGTGACCTGCATGATTGTTCTAGTGTTTGGATTTATTGTATCACCTGTCTTTGCCTAATGGGTTCTATCCTTATTTGCTTGTGATATAGAAATACATAGTTGAGTTGCGTGGAGGTCCATTGGAGAGTGGTGGGAGGCAGGTAACCATGTCTACATGACGGGGCTAGTAGAGGCAGTGTTTTGTGGATCTGTCCCCCTATGAACTATGAAAGGATGATATCTTAGTGAGGAGAGGATAAGAGATTCCCGATCCAGAAGAAGCTATCGTATTAGCTTCTTTTTATATTTTTCCCTCAATAGAAATGGCAGTACAATTAAAGATTCTGTTATTCGTGTAGGAACTTATTATTATTATTTTCTGTTCCAAGCTAATGTCATTGAAAGTGTAGTATTTAGATGCCCCAGGCTTCTTGGGGATCTATTCTGATGTTAAATTACAGTCAGTTTTACTATTCTATCAGAATAATTCCCAAGATTATGGATAGTTAAAATGATTCATCAATTATTGAGGGCAACCTTTCCAAACAATTACTGATTGATGAGGAAAAAATAACATATAAAGCACTTTGTAACCATGTTGCTGATTGCAATACTGTTTTGAAACAGCGAAAAATATAAAAAGAAGCTAATACGATAGCTTCTTCTGCATCGGGAATCTCTCATCTTCTCCTCACTAAGATATCATCCTTTCATAGTTCATAGGGGGACAGATCCACAAAACACTGCCTTTGCTGGCCCCTGTCATGTAAACATGTTTATCTGCCTTCCGCCACTCTATCTCCAATGGACCTCCAGGCAACTCAACTGTGCATTTCTATATCACAAGTAAACAAGGATAGAACCTATTAAGTAGAGATAGGTGAGACAATAAATCCAAACACTAGAACAATAATGCTGGTCACATTTTGAAATATTTTCTTGGAACACACATTAGATGAATTATCTAACATTTCCAAGTGATTTTTAAGAGCTACTTGGTGTGCTTCATAGCTAGTCTAACACGTATTTTACTTGCTTTTAGATGCAGAAAGAAATAATCAAGCCCCAATTAATCCATCCAAATCAAAGCACTCTAAGCTCATCCTTTTATAAAGGGAGTTTGGAGGAGGAGGAAACTAAAGGGAAATTTCAACTTTATGTTCTTATGATGATTTTACAGGGTAGCAAACATAGTTTACATTTCATTATAACTGTATTTAGATTGAATTTGCATTTCATTTGGTGAGCTGGCATGTTTCGTGATGCTTCCGGACTTCACTGCTGGATAAGTTCAAATACTTCACTGTAGTTAAACTTTATCAAAGGATGCATATCTGAAGCATTCTTTGTCTTTATCTTTATGCTATTCCGTCTCAAGAGCATGAGTGCATGTACTTTTTAAACTTTGACTATCTTTTCTTTGAGGGTAGATAGGGATGCTAGATGAGTAAGATATTGCTTCATGAGAGGCATGTCTTTTGCATGGTACAGTTTCATGATACTTCTTCATAAAACCAGTGATGACCTTGTAGAAAATAGGAAGATGATATGCTTTGGCTGTATTATGTGCTATATTTTTGCAAGCCTTTAGAGAGAAGTTTCTTCGTATGCTTCTTGGATGAAGAATCTTTATACTATTCATGCTGTAGAACTTTATTGTTGTTAGAGAACTTCGTAATGGTATCAAAATTGAGACTAGGGTCATTCCAACCATCAGTATCATTGTCAAATTTTCCATGGAATAATTGGATTAATTTTTTACGAGTTTTTTCTGAAATATCAAGACGCATATTCATAGGCATTGAGAATTTGATTAAGCTTTGCATGTCCTGATTTAGAAGGTTTCTGCATAATTGTCGTTTGCTTAGTAAGGTCATTTGCAATACAAACAACTCTTTTTCCATCGCACTAAACATATCTGTATGTACTTGCGAACTCAAAATGTTCTTTTAAATTAAGAAATCTTTGGTACTGATCAGCGGCTGGATTATAATTTTGGAGGCGTTCTAGGCTGTATTCCAATGTAGCAGCTTCATGAGATTCATACCATTGAGAAGGATAGCTTATAGGGAGATGCTCATAATCATGTATTGTAAAAATAAATCTTTTGCAGAATAAATCTCCTTCTTCATATTCCATGATGGTCCAAATTTGATATAGTTGATAAAACCGAATTTCTGATCCTTCACCTAAGCTTGATAAAATTGTTATGAGCAGTTGTTTATTGGTGACTCTAAGACTGCGAAGGGCATGTCGCATGATTGCAAGGAGCTGCTGTATTATTTCAAACTCATCTCTATGTAAAAGAAATCTTTGGACTAAGGCTTGTTCGATATATGAGATATCAACTTCATGTGATGACAAGAACAATTTTGGAAAGCAAGTTGCCCAGCTTATATATTGAGCTTTGAGCATTAAACATTCCTTGATTTGACAAAAAAGAGTTTGTTCTCTGATTCTTGCAGCTATTTCATCTGGAAGGGCTGTGTTAACCTTTTCCAGGAGATGTATTATGGATGTTTTTTCATTAGTATAGGTAGATAACAGTGCTCTTTTATGGAGGTTATGACACATAAAGATTTGGCTTTCTAAGTCCTTGATATGATTGGAGATTTTGGATAAGGTTTTTCAAGTGTTCTTTTTTTTATAAAAAAGAATTGCACTCCAATGGGCATTGATAAGTTCTTGAGAAGTAACAAATAATCCAGGATTGAAGAAAGGGTTTGATATTTGTTGAGATGCGGGGATAGAGAAAAAGCTTGATTCTTGAATAAAAGCTTTGCTTTTGCTAGCAATTGGTGTCATTGTGAGAATGGATAATTCCTTAAGGCAAATAAGATTAAAAGATGGGTCTAAATAAGAATTGCCAATAAACTGAATTTCTGTTTGGAAAAGTTTAATTTTTTTTAGGATAAGACAAGTCCATTTTCAGAATAACTTTTTTAAAAATATTTAAATGTTTACAATGGTCATAAATGGATTTGGAAAACGCAAGAATGTCATCTATATATAAGAGTATAAAAAATTGATATGGATTAAAATTTTCATTCATTATTTTTTGAAATTCTGAAGGAGCATTTTTTAAATCAAATAGCATAATGTTCTATTCGTAATGTCTAAATGATACTGTAAAAGCATTTCTTTCTATATCAAAAATATATTTTTTCCACTAACCATGTAATTGTTTAGTAAATCCAAGGACAACTGTGTTTACCGCATGCCTTTGGTCATTACCAACAGCATGATGGTAGATGCATAGATCATCATGTGTTGGCATAATTGCAGGATTTGATATTCTGATAAGCTATCTAAATTCTATTCATATACTGAAGTGTTTTCAAATCGAAGGCCATTTAAAATAGCTTTTCTTCGAATTGAAGATCAACAGGAGTTGGTATTGGATAATAATTCTTTGTTTTAGCTATAGTAACGATAGGTTTTTGTCTTTTAAATATTTTATTGAGTTGTAGAGATTCTTGATCTTGATAATCTTTTTAATCATCTTGATTTTCATGAGATGTTTTAGGCTTTTCTTCATAGAGTTAGAAACAGAGAATTCTGAGTATGAACTAAAAGCTTTAGAAGTTGAGACTAAAACATTTATAGATTTTTCAGCTTTTTGATATTTATTTTCTTTAAGTTTTATATTTGTAAAACTATGAGATAATTGACTAATTAGTTCATCAAACTTTAAAGGTTTCTTTTCTAGCTTTAGATCTTTAAGGGCTTCACCTTGGAAACTTAAAAATTGTGTCTTAATTAATTTTTGAGAAGTAGTTTCATAAAGCTGTAAAATATTTTTAACTTTATTTTCAATTCTATTAGTTTGTTGACCAATAATATGAAGATTTATATTTGTATAATTATCTTGTTCTAAAACATAACTTAAATCTGATTTGTAAATAAATTCAGATTTATCTTTATCTCCTTGTATTTTAGCAACATCTTTCATGGGTACGGCTGAAGTTTCTTTATAAATGATTTGATATAATGGAGGATGTATAGATTATTCAGTTTTTTGTAGAGAGGAACTAGTAGAAGCTATAATCCAAGAAGAGCTTAATTTAGTTATCATATTAATGGTTAATTCTTCAGTTTTATATGTTTTCTTTATAGCCAGTTTAAGTCAGTCAAAGAAATAAGTATTTCTTTGATTATCATACATATATTTATACCACTTTTCTTTTAAGAAATCTTTATATTCTTGAGAAACCTGTTTAAAAAAAGATTTTGTGAAAGGATGTAATAATAAATTCTTTTTTAACATATCTTTATCAATTTCAAAACATTCAATAACGTTTATATTGAAATTAGATTCAGAAGGATTATATGTATTGGTTGGAGAAGCATGATTTCTTATAGTTTCTGAAGCTTGATAAGAAGGATAAACAAGTCCTGTAGGTTTAAGATCTACATAAGGAGTAGAGTAAGAAACTCTAGATGGTTCTTTTATGGAAGATCCTACCATTGAGGGAGGATTTGAATAAGACTTTCTAGAAGGTTGATTCACTGTAAGAGTTGTATTTCTGGAATCTGTTTGAAAATTGATTTTAACACTTCCATCTTCATATTCAATAATTGTTTCAATATCTTTATTTTCTAAAGTTCTTTCTGGTTGAGTGTTTTCCAGGCATCATCTACCACATAGATTAATATCATTCCATTGTATGAGTTTTGAAATATTTACTTTATTTTTAAAATTAGTTTGGAATAAAGTAGTCATACCTTTTGCTTGATTGGAATAGGCTGTGCCTGTAACAACTGAATTTATGAGTTTATAATAAACTCTATATATGAGAGCAAGATTTTGATTATGAGGATTTATATCAAAACCTTTTGTCTGGATAGCTAAGGTAAGAGCTTTATGTGCACTTAGATCTATAAGAAAAACAGAGAAATTTGGAAAACAATTGAAGAAAGTAGGGCCATTAGCCAAACTTGATTCAACCGTTCCAAGTAATGAATTACTGAATTTTTTATGTCTTGTATCTGGAACATAGACGAGGGCTTCTGTTCTAAGTTCAAGTCTTGTTAATGGCTTTAAAGCAACTTGCACTAATTCAAAATAAATATAATTGTATGTTTTAATATACTTTTTTATTTCATGGGGCTTAATTAAAGAAAGATGCTGAATATCACTTGTGTTGGATTCAGTTCTTTCAATGGTTTTACTTTATAATTTGATTTTAATTGAAAACTTTCAACTTCATAAATTTCACTTTTATTAACAGTACGGATAGTCTAGTCATAAATAATTTGATCTAAATCATCATAATTGATTTCTTCACTATTTTTAATAGACATTGAAGACAAGAAATTTGATAATGAGGAAGAAAAATGTACAAACTTCTTAATAATCTTAGCCATAATTTGTATTATAGAGTTATTTTAATCAATACCACCATATTTGATTTACAAATATAGCTTAGTTTGTTCTCTGATTCTTGCAGCTATCACATTTGAGGGAGCATTTTTTAAACTAAATGGCATAACGTTCTATTCGTAATGTCTAAATGGTACTGTAAAAGTAGTTTTATACCAATCTTCTGGGGTGATTTGAAGTTGCCAAAATCTTGATTTAAGATCAAATTTGGAAAAAATGAAAACACTAGAGAGACGGCTAATAAGATTAGTTTTATTTAGAACTGGATATGCTTTGAAATCAATTGAATCTTATCTGCCTTGGAGTTCAGACCCATTTGGACATGGGTCTGATGAATAATATTCCTATCAAATATGGTGGTGTTGATTAAAATAATCTTATCTAAAAGATTTATAATTATATATAGATCTTGCAGTATAAGATTATCAAATATGGTGATATTTGATAATTAAATAATGTCCATATTTGTAAAAAAGAAAAATTTATAAAAACTAATTTCCTGCTAGGAAAGGATTTTAACAATGATATTATCCTTGGAAATCCCTTTTTACAGATTTTACAGCCTTTTTAAATTGATTCATCAGGCTTAAAAACTATTTTAGGTAACAAATAATTAATTTTTAATTTTGTTGAATCATCTCCTATTCAATGTATTAATATCATTCAAAATCAGATTTCTTATAAAGAAAAACATATTTCTTATCTTCAAGAAGATATGAATTCTTTAAGAATCGAAGAAGAATTACAAAAACCAGAATTCTAAAAAGACTTAATCCAATTTCAAAAATCCCTTGAAACAGAATGTTGTTCCGACCTTCTTTTTGCCTTTTGGTATAGAAAACACTATACTGTTTCTCTTCCATATATTGATAATTTTGATGAATCTCAAATTCCTACTAAAGCTCGACCTATTCAAATGAATAAAGACCTTGTTCAATTGTGTACTAAAGAGATCAATGATCTTCTTATTAAAAAGCTTATTTAGAAATTACAATCCCCTTGGAATTGTGCAGCGTTTTATGTATATAAAGCGCTTGAACATGAACGAGGAGTTCCCTATCTTGTTATCAACTACAAGCCTTTAAATAAAGTTTTAAAGTTTATCATATATCTAGTTCCAAATAAAACTGATTTTATTAACCGTCTCTCTCGTACATTCATTTTTTCTAAATTTGATCTTAAATCAGGATTTTGGCAAAATTCAAATCACCCCGGAGGACATGTATAAACCTGCTTTTACAGTACCATATGGATATTACGAATGGAACGTTATGCCATTTGGTTTAAAAAATGCTCCTTCAAAATTTCAAAGAATAATGAATGAAAATTTTAATTCATATTAATCTTTTATACTCTTCTATATAGAACACCATATTTGATATGAATATTATTCATAGATGAATGTTATTGGTCAAATATATCAATATCACCATATTTTAATCAATATGTGACGATCAAAACTCCATTGTAAGATTTATGGCTAGTTTAAGCCAGTCAAAGAAATAAATATTCTTTCGCGGCCTGTTTATGTCTGCATTTAGCCATATACAAATATAAATCTTTTAGAACAAAATAATTATACAAATATAAATCTTCATACTATTGGTCAACAAACTAATAGAATTGAAAATAAAGTTGAAAATATTTTACTGCTTTATGAAACTATTTATTCTTAAAAAGTAATTAAGATACAATCTTTAGGTTTTCAAAGTGAAGCCGTTAAAGATCTAAAGCTAAAAAAAAAAAACCTTTGAAGTTTTCAGATAAACTATTTAATCAATTATCTCATTGTTTTACAAATATAAAACTTCAAGAAAATAAAAGCTAAAAAGCTGAAAAATCTATAAATGTTTTAGTCTCAACTTCTAAAACTTTTAGTTCAGACTCAGAATTCTCTGTTTCTAACTCTATAAAAGAAAAGCCCACAACATCAAACGGAAATCAAGATGATCAAGAATCTCTATAACTCAATAAAATATTTAAAAGACAAAAACCTATCGTTACCACAGCTAAAGCAAGAAATTATTATCCAAGACCAACTCTTGTTGATCTTCAATTTGAAAAAAAGCTATTTTAAATGGCCTTCAATTTGAAAACTCTTCAGTATATGAATGGAATTTAGATGGCTTATCAGAATATCAAATCCTACAATTATGCCAACACACGATGATTTATGCCTCTACCATCATGGCAGCTGGTAATGACCAAAGACATGCGATAAACGCAGTTGTCTTTGGATTTACTAGACAATTACAAGGTTGGTGGGAAAAATATATTTCTAATATAGAAAGATAAGCTATTCTAAATGCAGTAAAAAGAGATCCATCAGAAAATCCTGTTATTACTATGCAAGGTCAAATAATTCCTAATTTTATCTATATGCTCATTAGCAATATAGTTAAACATTTTATTGGAAATTATATGAGTGTAGAAGAAAAATTAAAAACTCAACTAATCAATTTATCTTGCCCAATGCTATCAGATTTCCGTTGGTATAAAGATGTTTTCTTGTCAAAACTCTATACAATTGATGAAAATAATTTAGATTTTTGGAAAGAAAAATTTATATCTGGTCTTCCAAAACTTTTTACAGAAAAAGTTAGAGAAGAATTAAAATCAGAAAATTGTGGGAACTTAAATTATGGAATTTATACATATGGTGATCTAATTCAAAAGATTAATAAAGTTGGATTTTCATTATGTAATGAAATCAAACTTAAACGTCAAATTGAAAATAAAAAACGAATCAACAAGTATGAACTTGGTGATTTTTGCTTTCAATTTGGCATGGAACCATTAATCAGTCCTTCTAGCCAGAATAAAAAGAAAAAGTTAAAAAGAAACCATCAAAAAAGAAAATCTAAACATTTTTCAACTGCACAATATTATATTCCCTCTAAAAGATATCATAAAAAATCTTCCCATAAAAAACCTTATAAAAGATCAAAGAAAACTTACACAAAAAACAATCCATCCACTTTTTTTCCTAAGAAAAAACACATACAATGCTATAACTGTAAAGAAAAAGGAGATATTGCTCCTAACTGCCGAAAAACAAAAGTAAAAACAGAAAATGAAATTAAGACTATCTTAAAAAGATCCTCATCATCAGAGTCATCTAGCTCCTCTGATACAGATTATTCTTCTTCTTACTCTTCAGATACATGTCAGTGTAAAATATTTAACAATGATATACAGTATGAATCTGCCTCTTCTTCCTCTTTATCTTTAAATGTACTTTTTGCTTCAGAAGAAATTGTGCTAGAAATATTTAGAGATCTCAAAGATGAAGAATTAAAAAATAAATATTTTGAAAAAATACAGAATATAAATAAAGGAAATAAAAATAAAAAAGCAAAAGCTTCTACATCAAATGAATTACTTGAACAATTCAATATAGAAACTGTTTTAGATAAGTTAAGAGAGCAACGAGCTCTTACTCATCTTTCTATTCAAGACCTGTATAAAGAAATTAATAATCAAAAGTCAGAAACAAAACAATTAAAACAAGATTTGAATTAACATCAAGATCTTAAACAACAAGTTGAAAATCTTAAATTTCATACACTTAAAAATCATCAAGAAAATGATGATAATCTAAAGCAACATGAAGAATTTGGTGAAGAATTAAATGGTTTTGTAAATTCTTTAACAAGATATCCACTTCAAAAATGGAAAACTCAAGTTACAATTAAGGTCAAAGATTTCTCTATTAAAGCATTCTGCTTACTAGATAGTGGCGTAGATGTTAATTTAATAAGAGAAAGATTAATCCCAACAAAATATTATCAAAAGACTAAAAACAAAGTCAGCCTAGCAACTGCTAGTAAAAAACTACATATCCACTTTAAATTAAATAATGTCCATATTTGTAAAAATGGAAAATGTATAAAAACTAATTTTCTGCTAAGAAAGGATTTAAACAATGATGTTATCCTTGGAAAGCCTTTTCTACAGATTCTACAACCTTTTTAAATTGATTCATCAGGCTCAAAAACTATTTTAGATAATAAAGAATTAATTTTTGGTTTTGTTGAATCATCTCCTATTCAACATATTAATATCATTCAGAATCAAATTTCTTATAAAGAAAAACATATATCTTATCTTCAAGAAGATACAAATTCTTTAAGAATTGAAGAAGGATTACAAAAACCAAAATTCCAAAAAGACTTAATCCAATTTTAGAAATCCCTTGAAACAGAATACTGTTCCGACCTTCCCTTTGCCTTTTGGCATAGGAAACGCCATACTGTTTGCCTTCCATATATTGATAATTTTGATAAATCTCAAATTCCTACTAAAGCTCGACCTATTCAAATGAATAAAGACGTTGTTCACTTGTATACTAAAGAAATTAATGATCTTCTTGCTAAAAAGCTTATTTAAAAATCACAATCCCCTTAGAGTTGTGCAGCGTTTTATGTAAATAAAGCGTCTGAACAAGAACGAGGTGTTCCCCGTCTTGTTATCAACTACAAGCTTTTAAATCAAGTTTTAAAATCTATCAGATATTGAGTTCCAAATAAAACGGATCTTATTAACCGTCTCTCTGGTGCCTTCATTTTTTTCAAATTTGATCTTAAATCAGGATTTTGGCAAATTCAAATCATCCCGGAGGACAGGTATAAAACTGCTTTTAGAGTACCATTTTGACATTATGAATGGAATGTTATACCTTTTTGTTTAAAAAATGCTCCCTCAGAATTTCAAAGAATAATGAATGAAATTTTTAATCCATATCAGTCTTTTATGCTCGTCTATATAGATGACATTCTTGTGTTTTCCAAATCCATTTGTGACCATTGGAAACATTTAAATATTTTTAAAAAAGTTATTCTGAAAATTGGACTTGTTTTATCCCAAAAGAAAATGAAATTTTTTCAAACAGAAATTCAGTTTCTTGGCTTTATAATAAAAAAAGTAACTATTTCTCCAGTTCAAAGAGTTATTAAGTTTGCTTCTCAATTTCTTGATGAAATTCTTAATAAAGAACAATTACAATGTTTTTTTGGATGTCTTAATCATGTTTCAGACTTTTATAAAGATCTTGCTAAAGAAAGTAAAATCTTGCAAATGTGCTTAACAAAAAAATCCTGTGAAATGGTCAACTGCTCATTCAAAAGCTATTTAAAGTATTAAACAAAAAGTCTAAAATTTACCTTGTTTAACTATCCCTTATTCAGATTTATTAAAAATAGTTCAAAAAGATGCATCTGAAATAGGTTTTGGAGGAATCCTTCTACAAAGAAATATCCTTGGAAAAGAAGAAATTCTTCGTTTTACTTCTGGGACATGGACTCCCGCTCAACAGAATTACTTAACCATTAAAAAGGAAATTTTATCCATTGTAAACAGTATAATGAAGTTCCAAAGTGATTTATTAAACAAAAGATTTTTATTAAGAATAAATTGTAAATCTGTTAAAGAAATTTTAGAAAAAGATGTAAAAAATTTTACTGTTAAGCAAATCTTTGCTCGCCGGCAAGCTTTACTAACTATATTTGATTTTGACATCGAGTGTATTGTTGGCAAAAATAACTCTCTTCCTAATTTTTTATCTTGTGAGTTTTTATAGGGA
Source organism: Sextonia rubra (assembly GCA_037013555.1). Taxonomy (NCBI): domain Eukaryota; kingdom Viridiplantae; phylum Streptophyta; class Magnoliopsida; order Laurales; family Lauraceae; genus Sextonia; species Sextonia rubra. The sequence continues at coordinate 135,436,396 of JASUAD010000001.1, forward strand.
CAGAAGAAGAACATCACAAATGAGACTTAGACCGATGCGACCTTTTCTCCAGTCCCCAACTGATAAAGTTTCTTGCATCATGAACACTACACTTTTATTCAGAAAATCCAGTGGCAATTATCTTGAGTGATGGGGAGCAACCCACACTTCTAATATCCCTCAATTTCAAAATCCAGCAAGCCATGTATCCAAAAAACCTCCAGCTTCACAAACTCAATATTTTGCTACAAAAGCAACCTTGAGAATTTATTCCTTAGATGAAATGTCTTATGTAGATACCATTTCCATTGAACATCTTATCCAAACCCTGTTTTCTCTAGAACATTTATATATCCAACCCCTTGATTTTAAAGTTTATGAACAGATTCTTATTAGAACTGGCAGCTGTACTATTGACTATATAGATGGGTCAAAAAATTCATACTTAAATGATTTACCAACCAACACTATTATTCTATACTCAAAAATTAAGATTCTACATGTCCTCTCTGCAGAAGAATGGGGAAGACCTCTTCATATGCCTCAAAGGCTTGATTCAGAACTTAATTTTTAATTATTATGACTATATTTCTATTTAGGAAGTCATCCTCTATTATCAAAACCCATCATTCAAGCATTCCTGGCTTATCAGATTCAAATCAAACTCCCATAAAATCCCCATGTGGTTCTTCACACAATTTTGGATACCCTTTGGTGCCAATAAAGATATCTTTCCTCAAGCTCTGCTTCCTATTTATGAATCCTATGCTGCAACTTTTAAAGCCTCGCTCAAAATAGAAGAAAAAAACCTTTATCAACACCTACAGCTTGCAATTGAACCTTATGTTACCATGCAGTTTTATCGCAAGCAGGAGATTCCATGGATATTGAAATGAGATTTTTTTTCTAAAATGGACTTCAGTCCACCAATTTTATCTTGAATGATTTATATCAAGTTTTGGCATCAATTTGATTATACTGCAATACTTCAACAATATTCCACCAATCAAGCTACAAAGCCATCATTCTTAGAAGTTCTCAAAACTCCTAAAAAAGAAAAAAAAACGGATTTATTCAGCAAGTGATATGGACAAACATAAGAGTTCTTGTTCAGCCTCTCCTTTTGCTCTTTTTGCAGCAGCAGATTTGCTTAAACTGAAAAAAGATCTTCAAAAAAAAATTATTGAACAAATACAAAAAGAAAGGTCATATGAAGATTCTCCATTACGTTTTGGTCAGCAACTACATCATGTTTGGGTTGTTGATAATCCTTTTGAAAACACTGCTCCTAAACTAGATACAGATGCTGAAGAGACAAAAAGTAATAATGAAGGATTCATCTCTATTCGAAGAAAAGGAAAGAAATAAAGCCATCTATTTAAAGCCACTCAATTTTTCACAAAGTAATTATGACATCTTTTATCACTATTCAGAATATAACAAGTGACATCGATAAAGTTCATCTACAGTGAAGATCATGATCTTATCTAGCTATGAAGTCCAGAAGCATAAAGACAAGTGCCAGCTTGTCAAATGAAATGCAAATTCAATTGAAATGCAACTGTGATGAAATATAATTATGTTTGCTAAGGCTATAAATAGATGTAGCCAGTACCCTATAAAAACTCACGAGATAAAAAATCAGGAAGAGAGTTATTTTTGCCAGCAATATACTCGATGTCAAAATCAAATATAGCTAGTAAAGCTTGCCAGCGAGCAAGGATTTGCTTAGCAGCAAAATTTCTTATATCTTTTTCTAAAATTTCTTTAGCAGATTTACAATCTATTCTTAATAAAAAAATTTTTGTTTAATAAATCACTTTGGAACTTCATTATACTATTTACAATAGATAAAATTTTCTTATTAATGGTTGAGTAATTCTGTTGAGTGGGAGTCCATGTCCCAAAAGTAAAATGAAGAATTTTTTCTTTTCCAAGGATATTTCTTTGTAGAAGGATTCCTCCAAAACCTATTTCAGATGCATCTTTTTAAACTATTTTTAATAAATCTAGATGAGGGATAGTTAAACAAGGTAAATTTTGGACTTTTTGTTTAATACTTTGAATAGCTTTTGTATGAGCAGGTGACCATTCCACAAGATTTTTTTGTTAAGCACATTTGCAAGATTTTTCTTTTTTTGGCAAGATCTTTGTAGGAGTTTGAAACATAATTAAGACATCCAAGAAAATATTGTAATTGTTCTTTATTAAGCATTTCATCAAGAAATTAAGAAGCAAACTTAATAACTCTTTGAACTGGAGAAATAGTTCTTTTTTTTATTATAAAGCAAAGAAATTGAATTTTTGTTTGTAAAAGTTTCATTTTCTTTTGGGATAAAACAAGTCTATTTTTCAGAATAGCTTTTTTTAAAATATTTAAATGTTTCCAATGGTCACAAATGGATTTGGAAAACACAAGAATGTCATCTATATAGACGAGTATAAAAGACTGATATAGATTAAAATTTTCGTTCATTATTCTTTGAAATTTTGAGGGAGCATTTTTTAAACCAAAAGGCATAACATTCCATTCGGAATGTCCACATGGTACTGTAAAAGCAAGTTTATACCTGTCCTCCGTGGTGATTTGAATTTGCCAAAATCCTGATTTAAGATCAAATTTGAAAAAAATGAAGGCATCAGAGAGACGGTTAATAAGATCAGTTTTATTTGGAACTGGATATCTGATAGACTTTAAAACTTTATTTAAAGGCTTGTAGTTGATAACAAGATAGGGAACTCCTCGTTAATGTTCAGGCGCTTTATTTACATAAAACGCTGCACAATTCCAAGGGGATTGTGATTTTTAAATAAGCTTTTTAATAAGAAGATCATTGATCTCTTTAGTACATAAGTGAACAAGGTCTTTATTCATTTGAATAGATCAAGCTTTAGTAGGAATTTGAGATTCATCAAAACTATCAATATATGGAAGAGATAGTATAGTGTTTCCTATACCATAAGGCAAAAAGAAGGTCGGAACAACATTCTGTTTCAAGGGATTTTTGAAATTGGATTAAGTCTTTTTAGAATTTTGATTTTTGTAATCCTTCTTCGATTCTTAAAGAATTCATATCTTCTTGAAGATAAGAAATATGTTTTTCTTTATAAGAAATCTGATTTTGAATGATAGTAATATGTTGAATAGAAGATTATTCAATAAAATAAAAAATTAATTATTTGTTACTTAAAATAGTTTTTAAGCCTGATGAATCAATTTGACAGGGCTGTAGAGTCTATAGAAAAGGATTTCCAAGGATAACATTATTATTTAAATCCTTTCCTAGCAGGAAATTAGTTTTTATACATGTTCATTTTTACAAACATGGACATTATTTAATTTATAGTGGATATGTAGTTTTTTAATAGTAGTTTCTAGGCTGACTTTGTTTTTGGTTTTTTGATAATGTTTTGTTGGGATTAATCCTACTCTTATTAAATTAACATCTGCGCCACTATCTAGTAAGTAGAGTGCTTTAATAGAAAAGTCTTTGACCTTAATTGTAACTTGAGTTTTCCATTTTTGAAGTAGATATCTTGTTAAAGAATTTACAAAACCATTTAATTCTTCACCAAATTCTCCGTGTTGTTCTAAATTATCATCATTTTCTTGATGGTTTTTAAGTGTATGAAATTCAAGATATTCAACTCATTGTTTGAGATCTGAAGTTCATTCAAATCTTGTTTTAATTGCTTTATTTCATGCTTTTGATTATTAATTTCTTTATACAGGTCTTGAATAGAAAGATGAGTAGGAGCTTGTTGCTCTCTTAATCTATCTAAAACAGTTTTTATACTGAATTGTTCAGGTAATTCATTTGATGTAGAAGCTTTTTCTTTTTTATTTTTATTTCCTTTATTTATATTCTGTATTTTTTCAAAATATTTATTTTTTAATTCTTCATCTTTAAAATCTTTGAAATCAAATTAATTGAAGATCAAGAAGTTTTAATTGTTTAAAAATGGTACTGTAAAACATCACTTAAGTCTGATTTATAAAATTTATAAAATAAAGCGACTATATTTTTTAAAAATATTTATTTTTTTAATACTTCATCTTTGAGATCTTTAAACATTTCTAACACTATTTCTTCTGGGGTAGAAAGTACGTTTAAAGCTAAAGAGGAAGAAAAGGCAGATTCATACTGTATATCACTGTTAAATATTTTACATTGACATGTATCTAAAGAGTCAGATGAAGAATAATCTGTATCAAAGGAGTTAGATGACTTTGAGGATGAGGATCCTTTTAAGAGAATCTTAATTTCCTTTTCTATTATTACTTTTGTTTTTGGGCAGTCAGGAGTAATATTCCTTTTTCTTTACAGTTACAACATTGTATTTCTTTTTCTTTGGAAAAGAAGTGGATGAATTGTTTTTTGTGTAAGTTTTCTTTGATCCTTTATAAGGTTTTATATGGAAAGATTTTTTATGATATCTTTTAGAGGGAATAAAATATTGTGGAGTTGAAAAATGTTTAGATTTTCTTTTTTGATGGTTTTTTTTAACTTTTTCTTTTCATTCTGGCTAGAAGGACTAATTAATGGTTCCATGCCAAATTGAAAGCAAAAATCACCAAGTTCATACTTGCTGATTCGTTTTTTATTTTCAATTTGACGTTTAAGTTTAATCTCATTACATAATGAAAATCCAACTTTATTAATTTTTTGAATTAGATCACCATATGTATAAATTCCATAATTTAAGTTCCCATAATTTTCTAATTTTAATTCTTCTCTAACTTTTTCTGCAAAAAGTTTAGGAAGACCAGATATAAATTCTTCTTTCCAAAATTCTGAATTACTTGAATCAATTGTATAGAGTTTTGATAAGAAAACATCTTTATTCCAACGGAAATCTGATAACGTTGGACATGATAAATTGATTAGTTGAGTTTTTAATTTTTCTTCTACATTCATATAATTTCCAATAAAATGTTGAACTATATTGCTAATGAGCATATAGATAGAATCAGGGATCATTTGTCATGACCCAAGTCCAGAATTTGGGGGTTAGTTAAAACCTAACCAGTGACACACGTACGCCCATGCAATTCACACCTGGACCAAAGTCTGAATGGAATTACACAAGGGATATTCACATGCTTACACATGTGAAGTATTGAATAGATCACTTATTCGAACATTCAATGCGCGGAAGCCTGTCAATATCACTTAAATTCCTTTCCTTATCATAAACGATTCAGCAAGCCCAATACAACCATGAACAATCTAAATGTTAATATTCAAGATCAATATTAGTAGCTTAATTACACACATTACCTGCATAACCCTAGATGACGTGCTCATGCATGCAAGGGGATCAAGAGTAACGAACAAGAGAGGGAATATGGAAGATGCAGACGTAACGGGATTGGAGTCTACAATACAGTATACATGTATGCAATCATGCAAATGCGAAAGGAACCCAAAAATCCCAATATATACAAATGAGTCGCTGTCGCTAAGAGGAACAGTCAGTAAACATTCTGCTGTCCACCCGATAGCACTTGAAGGAACCGCTGTAGTCTCTTTCAATTATACCTGGGTCAACGCCAGACCAAGATTGGAACCTAAACCTGTAACACCATTAAACAACTTGCGAATACGACGATTTAGCAAAGTATAAGCAATAGTAAGGTAATACGCGTTGTATCTAAAAAAATTAATGACATAAACCGACAGAAGTCAAGATAGTATACGCAACATATCAAATTACTATTGGGCTTTGCCTCTAGACTCACAGGTGGCTATGACCCAATCTTGCCCAAAATGCATTTCCTCAAAAGAAATACAAGACATATGATTAATAGAGTTTTAAGTTTGTATCTAGGCACGCCGTGCAGTTGAATAAGCATGCTATAAGATCATAAAATAGATATACTGGCTAGGTGGCTACTACATTTGCCATATTCTCCCTTTCGAGAGCAGTTAAGACGAGAACACCATTGATCGGGCTAGGGTACGAATGGGTCCTGGTTCCCAGGGTCTGGAATCCCGGGACAGGAGCACACTGCAGCGGTAACAAATAAGCTACGCCAAAGTCAACCCCGTCGAGTATCCTGAGGCTGAGGCAAAGGCAAAGTAGTGCCAGACTATTCAATCATGTCAAACAATACACAATACACGACAAGTCAAGTCGCATTCAAGCAAGTAGTACAGGTAAGCAATACAGGCAAGCAGGGCAGTACGTGTATCAAGTCCTCACACATTCCAGTTAATATCAGTGTTTTCCAAGACAAGTACACAAACCAGTACTGTTACAAGTCGAAACAGCCATAATGAATAGAGGGCAAGAGCGTTATTCAATATGTCATGAAATTCAATTCCATAGGATCAAGGCAGATTTACTAGCCAACCCTAATCTAGTTGCCCATTGTTTTTAACCGTGTATGATGATATAGTTTTAAGTTATCTGATAACAGTTGTTTTTCTTTGGTGTTACATTGAGTCAAGAAGGTGTATCGAAGTCCTTTAAACCAACACTCATGGGGAGGCGCTTAACAGATGGACAACGTCACATGAATAAGTCTCTGCCCTCAGGACTTATCATGATCTTTCAATAATTCCTTTAGGCTGGTTAATGGTCTACAAGGATCCAAAACTAAGGCCCTACAAGGTCTTACATCCATACCTAGCAATCCTCAGTTTCAGTGGTCTCATGGCTTAGCCATGGGTGACCTACAGCTTAGCCGTAGGCATCTTACGATTTAACCGTATTATGCACTATGGCTCAACCGTGGTTTTCCCGAATTATTTCCTTTTACAGCTTGGCCATACTTGTTCTATGGCTCAGCCACCGTGGCCGGACCGTAGAAGGCTTTCTCAATTTAATTAACGAGCGGAGGGACCCAAGAATGTAGCACAAACGGGGTCCTTTTGGTGTTCAAAGGTAAGAGAATACAAATAAGCAAGAAGAAAGTGTGGTCTCTAACTGAATCTCCCGGGGGCAAAATGCTTCAGGACCGACCAATAGTCCTGAAGCCCGATCGGATTTTAGTTCTGGAAGGGGTCCGATCGGTCAGACCTGCTGCCCGATCGGTCGGGTAACCGACTCTATTACAGAACGACTGGACTGAATTATGTACGTCACGAAGACAACAAGTAAAATGGGCTGTAATTAAACACATGCAGTTGATAAACTCACAAGAATCATATAATGCCAACATGCGTTAAACCAAAACTTACTTATACTTGCCTTCGATTCAAAGCTTCAACCATTAATTTATACTTTGGCCTAGTTTGGGTACTTTGAACCGACATGTCATGCATGCCAAAAATGAAGAAATAAATAAGTGCATGAATGAATTGAGAGTCCTCTGAACTCCACTAACCCAAGAGATCAATGAACAAGAAACGAGCTTACCTTACCGGTGCTTAGAGAGAAATTGAGGATGAAGAACCCATTACTTCCACGCTAACAAGAAGAGAGAGGAGAAGAGAGCTGTAAGCCCAAGGAAGAAGATGAAGAGGCACCCACCAATATCCCTTTTGCTGATGAGAAAACGAAGAGCAAAAGAGAAGGAGAAGAGAAAAAACAATGGAGAAAGGAAGAGGAAGAAGTCGGTGAGTGAGTCGGTGGATATCTTCTTATATAAGACAAAATTTTCCAAAATTATAAGAAAGTCCTTTTAGTTTTATTGGATTTGCAATACAAGTCAAATGAGGGTCCAACTGAAGCAATTGATGTCTAATGCGCTTGAGTCAATTACAAAAATTCATGAGCTCAACAAGACACACATGTTGATGTCAACATGATGCATGAATGCCGTGAAAACAAATATGATAAAATTACGAAAAAGGGCTTAAGTCTACTTAGGTAAGGGTAAACTCAATCTAACTACCTATCCATGACCTGAACTTGACCCAACATGACTGAATTAAAGAAAACTCAGTAATTAGTTTGTAATCACAGTTAATTACTCACTAATCACGCTTAGCTTTGGTCGGAGTGTTACATCATTTGACCTTGCATAGTAATAACAGGATTTCCTTAGGGATCTCTTTTTATTGCATTTAGAATAACTTGTCTTTCTATATCAGAAAGATATTTTTCCCACCAACCATGTAATTGCCCAGCAAATCGAAGGACAACTGCATTTACCGCATGTCTTTGGTCACCATCAGCTGTCATAATGGTAGAGGTATAAATCATCATGTGTTGACATAATTGTAGGATTTGATATTCTAATAAGCCATCTAAATTCCATTCATATACTGAAGAGTTTTCAAATCGAAGGCCATTTAAAATAACTTGTTCTTCGAATTGAAGACCAACAGGAAATGGTCTTAGATAATAATTCCTTGTTTTAGCTATAGTAACGATAGGTTTTTGTCTTTTAAATATTTTATTGAGTTATAGAGATTCTTGATCATCTTGATTTTCATTTGATGTTTTAGACTTTTTTTTCTATAGAGTCAGAAACAGAGAATTCTGAGTCTGACCTAGAAGCTTTAGAAGTTAAGACTAAAACATTTATAGATGTTTCAGATTTTTTATCTTTATTTTCTTGAAGTTTTATATTTGTAAAACTATGAGATAATTAATTAATTAGTTCATCAGAAAACTTTAAAGGTTTCTTTTCTAACTTTAGATGTTTAAGGGCTTCATCTTGAATGTTGACCCATAAAAAATTGTAAATATTGCAGCAAAGACATTACAAACTTTGGATTATAAAATTCCAAAGTTTTCAAAGATTTGGACCTTATCTCAGTTCAAGTAAGGCTTCAAAGGCTGTTTGTTAGCTTCTTGGGAATCACTGTGGGACCTTGCACTTCCACATGTCGAAGCAATATCCTATTCAACGAAATGTTTTCAAGTACATTTGAAGACTATCCTTCAAGGATTCAGAGCATTTAGACATCATTCGGATCCAAACTCGGCCTAGATGGTTATATACTATGCTTTGTGGGTATCAGTACAAAGCGACACTTCACAAAGATCAAAACAGCTGAAACTCTTAAAAGAAGCTCAAATTATCCCCAAGAGAGGCCATACAAAGTTTCAAGATAAACAGACATCATTTGGCCGAAAAGCTACAAGCATGTCAACTTGGGGCCAGTTCCCCCCCAAGCCATGGGGTCACTGACAAAAGTCTTGCTTTTCGATGTCCAAAATTGATGAAATTTGGGCAAATACTCTAAGATGTTCTTGACATCGGTCCCTCCAAGTTTCAAACCAAACCAAGATCATTTGGGCCTCAAACAGCTGAAACAAGGGCCCACTTTCATGAAAAGTCAACTGGAGAGTTGACCAATTTCAGAAGGTCAAAACAGGTTGAAACTTCTATGCACCACTCAAAATAGTGTCAAAAAGCAACTCTCCAAGTTTCGTGGCGATCAGACATTGTTTGGGCCCTAAACTGGCGAAAACGGGTCACATATACAAAAGTCTGAAAACGGGCCTTGTCCGTGACTGCGGCCCAATCAATGAAAGAGTTGACCAACTTCAGATGGTCAAAGCGAGCCGAAACTTCTATGAAACAGTCAAAATAGTTTTAAGAAGAATCCCTCCAAGTTTCATGGCAATTGGACTTCTTTTGGGCCCTAAACAGGTGAAAATGGGTCACAAATCCAAAAACCTGAAATTAGGCCTTCGGAGTGACCACGGCCTGTTCATCAAGGGAGTTGACCAACTTCAGGTGGTCAAAATAAACTAAAACTTCTATGACACACTCAAAATAGTGTCAAGAAGCATCCTTCCAAGTTTCATCAAGATTGGACTTCGTTCGGACCCCAAACAGGTGAAAATGGTTCACAAATGCAAAAGTCCAAAAATGGGCCTTGGGAGTGACCGGGGCCTGTTCATCAAGGGAGTTGACCAACTTTAGATGGTCAAAATGAGCTAAAACTTCTATGAAACTCTCAAAACAGTGTCAAGAAACATCCCTCCAAGTTTGGTGGAGATTGGACTTTGTTCGGACCTCAAACAGGTGAAAACGAGTCACATATGCAAAAGTACAAAAATGGGCCTTGGGAGTGACCGTGGCCTGTTCATCAAGGGAGTTGACCAACTTTAGGTGGTCAAAACGAGGTAAAACTTTTATGACACACTCAAAATAGTGTCAAGAAGCATCTCTCTAAGTTTTGTGGAGATTGGACTTCGTTCGGACCTCAAACAAGTGAAAACGAGTTACATATGCAAAAGTACAAAAATGGGCCTTGTCCGTGACCGTGGCCTGTTCATCAAGGGAGTTGACCAACTTCAGATGGTCAAAATGAGCTGAAACTTCTATGACACTCTCAAAATAGTGTCAAGAAGCATCCCTCCAAGTTTGGTGGTGATTGGACTTCATTTGGACCCCAAACAGGCGAAAACGGGTCACAAATGCAAAAGCTCAAAATTGGGCCTTGTCCGTGACCACGGTTGCCGTCACGGACTCCCAAAGGACGTTTCCTATGGTTTTTTCTCCACTTCCTTTTGAAGTGTAACTTCCCATAACTCCCTTCAACTCCTTGGAACTACCAAAAACCACCTGAAGTCTCTATAAAAGGGGTAGTGTTTGAAGGAAGGAGGAGAGTGAACGCACAGAGTGAACATACAGAGAATTCGAAAAACACAAGAGCATTCAAGCAAGGACAGCAGCATTCCATGTCATTTTTCCTCTCCTTTTCTCAATTATGAAGGTGGGTAAGAAGGTTCAGAGGAGGTGGAATGGAAAGGGTGACTAAAGAACAAACCATGTTCATGCAGTAACGACTATTTGAAGGATGACGTTGTCATCTTTGTTTTTCTCATTCAGGAGGGTTTCTTGGCCATCACAAAGGTTGTGAACAAGCCCCTTTGGGCCTCATTCTGTTCCTTGAAAGCCATAGGTTTAGAATGAAACAACTTTGGCTTCTTGTGATACCCTCTTCGGACTTGAACAAAAGATAGTCCGCAAACATGAATAATGAATTACAAAGTTTTCAATCGATTCTATGGTTGAATTCGATCTTCTCAATGGTTGTTCAACACCCCAAAAGTCATAAAAACGGAGTCTCAACACATGAAAAAAGTTTGGAAGAAGAATCAGCACGAACAGCGTGAAAACAGAGGCAAAACAGTGACTGCAAAGTCATTGTCTGTCAGTGACCGTGACCCACGGTCACTGGCTTGGGGCAGTGACAACAGGTCACGGTCACCCCAATTTTTCCTTCTTTTTTTGCATTTTTTCCTACTTTGTGTACACTTTTCTTGTAATTTCCAAATTGAGATCACATCTAAGACTTGAGGGAGGGGTTGTAAACTTTATAAACTTGTGTAAACAACCTGCATCCCCGCGGTCAGGGCATTAGAACCCATGTAAACAAAAAGGGAACTTAATGATGAACTGTAATTAATTCCCATTCTTCTTGCGCTTGAAGTGCGTGAATGTTGGACATTAAATCCATTACACATCTCCACACCCCATTTTTAAGCGCAATCATTGAAAACCTAAATATTATGTCTTAATTACTTTTTGAGAAGAAGTAGTTTCACAAAGCGGTAAAAATATTTTCGACTTTATTTTCAATTCTATTAGTTTGTTGACCAATAGTATGAAGATTTATATTTGTATAATTATTTTGTTTTAAAACATGACTTAAATATGATTTGTAAATAAATTCAGATTTACCTTTATCTCCTTGTATTGTAGCAACATCTTTTATGGGTGCGGCTGTAGTTTCTTTATAAATGATTTAATGTAATAAAAGATGTATAGATTCTTCAATTCTTTGTGGAGAGGAACTAGTAGAAGCTATGATCTAAGAAGAGTTGAATTTAGTTATGATATTGATGGTTAATTCTTCAGTTTTATATGCTTTCTTTATAACTAGTTTAAGTCAATTAAAGAAATAAATATTTCTTTGATTATCATATATATATATTTATACCACTTTTCTTTTAAGAAATCTTTATACTCTTGAGGAACCTGTTTAAAAAAGGATTTTGTTAAAGGATGTAATAATAAATTCTTTTTTAACATATCTTTATCAATTTCAAAACATTAAATAACATTTATATTGAAATTAGATTCATAAAGATTATATGTATTAGTTAGAGAAGCATGATTTCTTATAGTTTCTGAAGCTTAATAAAAAGGATAAATAAGTCCCGTAGGTCGAAGATCTACATGGGGTGTAAAGTAAGAAACTTTGGATGGTTCTTTTATAGAAGATCCTACCACTGAGGGAGGATTTGAATAAGACTTTCTAAAAGGTTGATTCACTGTAGGAGTTGTATTTCTAGAATCTGTTTGAAAATTGATTTCAACACTTTTATCTTCATGTTCAATAATTATTTCAATATCTTTATTTTCTAAAGTTCGTTCTGGTTGAGCGTTTTCTAGGCACCATCTACCAGAGAAATTAATATCATTCCATTGTCAAATGGTCACAAATGCTTTAGATATTAACATCTTGTAATATATTAAGATCTCATACAACGAGTTTTGATAATTTGAAAAACACATTTTTGCTAAATCTTTATAAAATATGAATAACTTTTCTACTAATATCTGATTGAAACAGAATGTTGTTCCAACTTTCCTTCTGCCTTTTGGCATAGTAAACACTATACTATTTCTCTTCCATATATTAATAATTTTTATGAATCTCAAATTCCTACTAAAGCTAGACCTATTCAAATGAATAACGACCTTGTTCACTTATGTACTAAAGAGATCAATGATCTTCTTACTAAAAAGTTTATTCAGAAATCACAATCCCCTTAGAGTTGTCCAGCGTTTTATGTAAATAATGTGCCTGAACAAGAAGAAAGAGTTCGCCATCTTGTTATCAACTACAAGCCTTTAAATAAAGTTTTAAAGTCTATCAGATATCCAGTTCCAAATAAAACTGATATTATTAACCATCTCTTTGGTGCCTTCATTTTTTGCAAATTTGATCTTAAATCAAGATTTTGGCAAATTCAAATCACCCCGGAGGATAGGTATAAAACTACTTTTACAGTACCATTTGAACATTACGAATGGAACGTAATTCCATTTGGCTTAAAAAATGCTCCTTCATAATTTCAAAGAATAATGAATGAAATTTTTAATCCATATCAATGTTTTATACTCTTCTATATAGATGACATTTTTGTGTTTTCCAAATCCATTTGTGACCATTGGAAACATTTAAATATTTTTAAAAAACAGTTACTCTGAAAAATGGACTTGTCTTATCCCAAAAGAAAATTAAACTTTTCCAAACAAAAATTCAGTTTATTGGCAATTCTTATTCAGACCCATCTTTTAATCTTATCTGCCTTCAAGAATTGTGCATTCTCACAATGACGGCAAAAGCAAAGCCTTTATTCAGGAATCAAGCTCTTCTTCTATCCCCACATCTCAACAAATATCAAGCCCTTCCTTTAATCCTAGATTATCTGTTACTTCTCAAGAACTTATCAATGCCCATTAGAGTGCAATTCTTTCTAATAAAAGAAAAAACACTCGAAAGACCTTATCAAAAATCTCAAACCATATCAAGGACTTAGAAAGCCAAATCTTTATGTGTCATAACCTCCATAAAAGAGCACTGTTATCTACCTGTGCTGATGAAAAAACATCCAAAATACACCTCTTGGAAATGGTTAACACAGCCCTTCTAGATGAGATAGCTGCAAGAATCCAAGTACAAACTCTTTCTTGTTAGACTAAAGAATGTTTAATGCTCAAAGCTCAATATATAAGCTCGGCAATAGGCTTTCCAAAATTTTTCCTACCATCGCATGAAGTTGATATCTCATATATTGAACAAGGCTTAGTCCAAAGATTTCTTTTACATAGAGATAAGTTTGAAATAATACAGCAACTCCCTACAATCATACGACATGCCCTTCGCAGCCTTGGAGTCACCAACAGACAGCTGCTCATAACGATTTCATCAAGCTTAGGTGAAAGATCAAAAATTCGGTTTTATCAACCATATCAAATTTGGACCATCATGGAATATGAAGAAGGAGATTTATTCTGCCAAAGATTCATTTCTACAATACATGATTATGAGCATCTCCCTATAAGTTATCCTTCTCAATGCTGTGAATCTCATTAAGCTGCTACATTGGAATACAGCCTAGAACGCCTCCAAAATTATAATCCAGCCGCTGATTAGTACCAAAGATTTCTTAATTTAAAAGAACATCTTGAATTCTCAAGTACATACCAATATGTTTGGTGCATTGGAAAAATAGTTGTTTGCATTGCAGATGACCTTGCTAAGCAAATGACAGTTATGCAGAATCCTTCTAAAACAGGACATGTAAAGCTTAATCAAATTCTCAATGCCTATGAAGATATGTCTTATGATATTTCAGAAAAAACTCGTAAAAAACTAATCCAATTATTCCATGGAGAATTTGACAATAATAATGATGGTTGGAACGACCCCAGTCTCAATTTTGATACTATTATGAAGTTCTCTAGCAACAATAAAGTTCTACAGCATGAATAGTATAAAGATTCTTCATCCAAGAAGCATACAAAGAAACTTCTCTCTAAAGGCTTGCAAAAATATAGCACATAATAAAGCCAAAGCATATTATCTTCCTATTTTCTACAAGCACATCATTGGTTTTATGAAAAAGTTCCATGAAAATGTACTTTGCAAAAGAATGCCTCCTATGAAGCAATATCTTACGCATCTATCGTCCCTTATCTACCGTCAAAAGGTAGTCAAAGTTCAAAAAGTACATGCACTCGTGCTCTTGAGACGAAATAGCATAAAGACAAAGACAACAAAATGCTTCAGATATACATCCTCCGATAAAGTTTGGCTATAGTAAAGTACTTGAACTTATCTAGCAGTGATCCTATCTAGCAGTGAAGTCCGGAAGCATCAAGAAATATGCCAGCACATCAGATGAAATGCAAATGCAGTTTAAATGCAGTTGTAATGAAATGTAAATTATGTTTGCTAAGGCTATAAATAGGTGTAGTGAGCACCCTGTAAAATCATCATAAGAACATAAAGTTGAAATTTCCCTTTAGTTTCCTCCTCCTCCAAACTCCCTTTTTGTAATCTCCTCCCATTTTGTAATCTCCTCCCATTTGGTACCAGAGCCAAGTTGGTATCAAACTTGTAATCAAGCACTTTGGCAATATAAAGTCGTTTTGTGAGTATTTTTTCACTTATCTTTATTATATTATATTTTGATTTTGCTTAAGGAATTGCTGACTCAGAAGTAAGAACTTCAAAAATCTTAATACTTGGTTGTGTGTTTCTTATTATTGAGAAATTATCGTGATACCACTCATGACGGAGTTAAGGTAGCCATAGTTGTTGTCGCTGTAAGCCATGTGAAGGCGTTAAAGGCATTTTGTTGGTGTGTAAATCCTCTATACCCGTCCGTTGTCCTTGTTGATAGTGGTGGTATTGATTAAAATAACTCTGTAATACAAATTATGGCTAAGTTTATTAAGAAGTTTGTATCTTCTTCTTCCTCATCATCAAATTCCTTATCTTCAATGTCTGTTAAAACTAATGAAGAAATCAGTTGTGACGATTTAGATCAAATTATTTATGACTGGACTATCCCTACTGTTAATAAAAATGAGATTTATAAAGTTGGAAGTTTTCAATTAAAATCAAGTTATAAAGTAAAAACTATTGAAAGAATTGAATCCATCACAGGTGATATTTAGCATCTTCTTTAATTAAGCCCTATAAAATAATATAATATATTAAAACATACAATTATAGTCATTTTATATTAATGCAAGTTGCTCTAAAGCCATTAATAAGACTTGGATTTAGAACAGAAGCTCTCATCTATGTTCAAGATACAAAACATAAAAAATTCAGTGATTTATTACTTGGAATGGTTGTACCAAGTTTGGCTAATGGCCTTACTTTCTTCAATTGGTTTCCAAATTTCTCTATTTCCCTTATAGATCCAGGTGCAGATGAAGCTCTTACGTTAGCTATCCAGACAAAAGGTTTTGATATGAATCATCATAATCAAAATTTAGCTTTCATTTATAGAGTTTATTATAAACTCATGAATTCAGTTGTTCCAAGCATCCTATTCCAATCAAGCAAAAGGTATGACTACTTTATCCCAAACTAATTTTAAAAATAAAGTAAATATTCAAAAACTCATATAATGAAATGATATTAATCTCTTTGGTAGATGGTGCCTAGAAAACACTCAACCAGGTGCAGATGAAGCTCTTACCTTAGCTATCCAGACAAAAGGTTTTGATATGAATCCTCATAATCAAAATCTAGCTCTTATATATAGAGTTTATTATAAACTCATGAATTCAATTGTTCCAAGCATAGCCTATTCCAATTAAGCAAATGGTATGACTACTTTATTCCATACTAATTTTAAAAATAAAGTAAATACTTCATAACTCATACAATGAAATGATATTAATCTCTTTGCTAGATGGTGCCTAGAAAACACTCAACTAGAAAGAACTTTAAAAAATAAAGATATTGATACAATTATTGAACAAGAAGATAGAAGTGTTGAAATCAATTTTCAAACAGATTCCAAAGATACAACTCCTGTAGTGTATCAACCTTCTAGAAAGTCTTATTCAAATCCTCTCTCAGTGGTAGGTGATCGCACTTAATAATGACGTGGAAATGTGTAATGGATTCAATGTCCAACATTCACGCACTTCAAGCATTAAGAAGAATGAGAATTAATTACAGTTCATCTTCAATTTTCCTTTGTTTACATGGGTTCAAGTGCCCTGACCGCGGGGATGCAGGTTGTTTACATGCATTTTGAAAGTTTACAACCCCTCCCTCAAGTCTTAGATGTGATCTCAACTTGGAATTTTCAAGAAAAGTACATAAAATAACCAAGAAAATGCAAAAAAGTAGAAAAAAGGGAAAAAAAGGAGGGTGACCGTGACCCGCAGTCACTGCCCCAAGCCAGTGACCGTGGGTCACGATCACTGGCAGACAATGACTGTTTGGTCACTGTTTCGCCTCCGGTTTCATCCTGTTCGCGATGGTTCTTTCTTGGAACTTCTTTTAAGTGTTGAAACTCCATTTTCATGACTTTGGAGTGGTGGACAACCATCAAGAAGATCACCTTTAACCACGGAATCAATCAAAACCTCTGTAACTCATCATTCGTGCTTACGGACTGCGTTTTTGTTTCAAGTCCGAAATGGGCAAACATGAAGCCGGAGTTGTGTCACTTTGAACCTATTATTTTCAAGGGACAAAATGAGGCCTAGAGAGGCTTCTTTCACAACTCTTGCAATGGCTAGAGAAACGAGGTGACAATGTCATCCTCTCAAAAATTACCAACATACGAACATATCATGAAATTTGGCCATTCCACTTCCTTCTCTTCTTCTGAATTTTCTTCCTCACCTTCAAAACTAAGAAAAGAAGGTGAGAATGGTCATGGAAATGCTGCTGGAGTTTGCTTCTTGTTGCTCTAAGTGCTTTCTTTCTTTGATTTCTTCTCTTTTCTTCCTTATGTGTGTTAGTGTCCTCTTTTTTCCTTCAAAATTTGAACCTTTTATAGACTCCCAATCAGTTTTGTACAGTTTTGGGGAGTTAATAGCAGTTGTGGGGAGTTGGATTTCGAAGAAGAATGGAGAGAAACCACCTAAAGTCGTGGGAAACATCTTTTGAAGGTCCGTGACCGCAGGCCCGATCACGGACGAGGCCCAATTTCTGGCTTTTGTGTATGTGGCTCATTTTCATCTATTTTGGGCTCAAACGAAGTCCGATTGCCACGAAACTTGGAGGGATGCTTCTTGACACTATTTTCTACATCTCATAAAAATTTCAAATCGTTTTGACTCCGGGAAGTTGGTCAACTTTCTCATTAATTGGGCCTCAGTCACTGCAAAGGCCCATTTTTGGAACATTGTATTTGTCACTTGTTTTCAGCTGTTTGAGGCCCGAACGATATCCAATCGCCACGAAACTTGGTAGGATGCTTCTTGACACTATGTTGACCATGCCATAAAAGTTTCAGCTCATTTTGACCACTTGAAGTTGGTCAACTCCCTTGATGAACAGGCCCTAGTCAAGGACAAGACCCGTTTTCGGACTTTTGTGTATGTGACTCATTTTCATCTGTTTGGGGCCCGAACGAAGTCCAATTGCCATGAAACTTGGTAGGATGCTTCTTTACACTATTTTGACTATGTCATAAAAGTTTCAGCTCATTTTGAACACCTAAAGTTGGTCAACTCCCTTGATGAACAGGCCCCGGTTACGGACAAGACCCGTTTTCGGACTTTTGTGTATGTGACCCATTTTCATCTGTTTGGGGCCCGAACGAAGTCCAATTGCCACGAAACTTGGTAGGATGCTTCTTGGTAGGATGCTTCTTGACACTATTTTAAGTGTGTCACAGATGTTTTACCTCTATTTGACGGCCTGAAATTGGTCAACTCCTTTTGATTGTGGGTCCCGGTCACTCCTAAGGCCCATTCTTGGACTTTTGCATATGTGGCTCGTTTTCACCTGTTGGGCCCGAACGATGTCCAATCGTCACAAAACTTGGAGGAATGCTTCTTGACATGATTTTGAGTGTGTCATAGAAGTTTCAGCTCTGTTTGACCACCTGAACTTGGTCAACTCCTTTTGATTGTGGGTCCCGGTCACTCCCAAAGCCCATTCTTGGACTTTTGCATATGTGGCTCGTTTTCACCTGTTTAGGGCCCGAAAGATGTCCAATCGCCACGAAACTTGGAGGAATGCTTCATGACATGATTTTGAGTGTGTCACAGAAGTTTCAACTCTGTTTGACCACTTGAACTTGGTCAACTCCTTTTGATTGTGGGTCCCGGTCACTCCCAAGGCCCATTCTTGGACTTTTGCATATGTGGCTCGTTTTCACCTGTTTAGGGCCCGAACGATGTCCAATAGCCATGAAACGTGGAGGAATGCTTCTTGACACTATTTTGAGTGTATCACAAAAGTTTCAGCTCTATTTGACCACCTGAACTTGGTCAACTCCTTTTGATTGTGGGCCTCGGTCACTCCTATGGCCCATGTTTGGACTTTTGCATATGTGGCTCGTTTTCACCTGTTTAGGGCCCGAACGATGTCCAATAGTCACGAAACTTGGTAGGATACTTCTTGACACTATTTTGACCATTTCATAGAAGTTTCAACTCATTTTGACCACCTGAAGTTGGTCAACACCCTTGATGAACAGTCCCCAGTCACGGACAAGGCCTGTTTTTGGACTTTTGTGTATGTGACCCATTTTCATCTGTTCGGGGCCCAAACGAAGTCCAATTGCCACGAAACTTGGTAGGATGCTTCTTGACATTATTTTGACCATGTCATAAAAGTTTCAACTCATTTTGACCACCTAAAGTTGGTCAACTCCCTTGATGAACAGTCCCCGGTCACGGACAACGCCCGTTTTCGGACTTTTGTGTATGTGACCCATTTTCATCTGTTTGGGTCCTGAACGAAGTCCAATTGCCACGAAACTTGGTAGGATGCTTCTTGACACTATTTTGACCGCGTCATAGAAGTTTCAGCTCTGTTTGACCACTGAACTTGGTCAACTCTCCAGTTGACTTTTTCTGACGGTGGGCCCTTGTTTCAGCTGTTTGAAACCCAAATGACCTCGGTTTGATTTGAAACTTGGAGGGACTGACGTTAGAGGTATCTTAGAGTGTTCATCCAAATTTCATTGATTTTAGACCTCGGGAAGCAGGACCTCGGTCGGGAACCCCAAGTAGACATGCTTGTAACTTTTTTAGGTCAAATGATGTCCATTTGACTCGAAACTTTGTAGATTATCTCCTCAGCATGATTGAAGCTTTGTGCCCAGGCTTCATCAACTTTGAACCTTGCAAAGCAAGACCTCGGTCGGTGATCCCAAGAGACATGTTCTGTGCTTTTTCGGGTCAAATGATGCCGTTTTGTCTTGAAACTTTGCAGAGCTTCTCTCGGTCATAACTGGTTTAGTCTTCATAAGATGTCACTCTACACAGAAACTCACATAGCATAGTATATTATCACTTCGACATGTAGGAATGCCGGGTCTCACAGTGATTCCCCAGGATCTGGCAAATAACCTCTGTAGCCTAACTTAAGTTGAGATGAGGTGTCTTCGCTGCAGTATTTGCAATTGTTTATGGGTCAACAGTAGGATCTTCCATACAAGAACCATCCAGAGTTTCTTACTCTACACCCCATGTAGATCTTTGACCTGCAGGACTTGTTTATCATTCTTTTCAAGCTTTAGAAACCATAAGAAATTATGCTTCTCCAAGTAACACATATAATCCTTCTCAATCTGATTTCAATATAAATGTTATTGAATGTTTTGAAATTGATAAAGATATGTTAAAAAAGAATTTATTATTACATCCTTCAACAAAATCCTTTTTTAAATAAGTTTCTCAAGAACATAAAGATTTCTTAAAAGAAAAATGGTATAATAATATGTATGGTAATCAAAGAAATGTTTATTTCTTTGAATGGCTTAAACTAGCCATAAAGAAAGCATATAAAATTGAAGAATTAACTATCAATATGATAACTAAATTAAGCTCTTCTTGGATTATAGCTTCTACCAATTCCTCTTCGCAAAGAACTGAAGAATCTATATATCCTCCATTACATTAAATCATTTATAAAGAAACTTCAGCTGTACCAATAAAAGATGTTGCAAAGATATAAGGAGATAAAGGTAAATCTGAATTAATTTATAAATCAGACTTAAGTCATGTTTTAGAAAAAAATAATTATACAAATATAAATCTTCATACTATTGGTCAACAAACTAATATAATTGAAAATAAAGTTGAAAATATTTTACTGCTTTATGAAACTACTTCTTCTCAAAAAGTAATTAAAACACAATCTTTAGGTTTTCAAGGTGAAGCCCTTAAAGATCTAAAGCTAAAAAAGAAACTTTTAAAGTTTTTAGATGAACTAATTAATCAATTATCGCATAGTTTTACAAATATAAAACTTCAAGAAAATAAAGACCAAAAGGCTGAAAAATCTATACATGTTTTAGTCTCAACTTCTAAAGCTTCTATTTCAGACCCAGAATTCTCTGTTTCTGACTCTATAAAAGAAAAGTCTAAAACATTAAAAATCAAGATGATTAAGAATCTCTACAACTCAATAAAATATTTAAAAGACAAAAACCTATCGTTACTACAGCTAAAACAAGGAAGTATTATCCAAGACCAACTCCTGTTGATCTTCAATTTGAAGAACAAGCTATTTTAAATATCTTTTGATTTGAAAACTCTTCAGTATATAAATGGAATTTAGATGGCTTATCAGAATATCAAATCCTACAATTATGCCAACACATGATGATTTATGCCTCTACCATCATGGCAGCTGGTAATGACCAAAGACATGCGGTAAACGCAGTTGTCCTTGGATTTAATAAACAATTACATCGTTGGTGGGAAAAATATCTTTCTGATATAAAAACACAAGATATTCTAAATGCAATAAAAAGAAATCCCTCAGGAAATCTTGTTATTACTATGTAAGGTCAAATGATCCCTGATTCTATCTACATGCTATTATTAATATAGTTAAACATTTTATAGGTAATTATATGAATGTAGAAGAAAAATTAAAAACTCAAATAGACAATTTATCTTGCCTAACGTTATTAGATTTCCGTTGGTATAAAGATGTTTTCTTATCAAAACTCTATACAATTGATGCAAGTAATTCAAAATTTTGGAAAGAAAAATTTATATCTAGTCTTCTTAAACTTTTTGTAGAAAAAGTTAGAAAAGAATTAAAATAAGAAAATTATGGGAACTTAAATTATGGAATTTATACATATGGTGTTCTAATTCAAAAGATTAATAAAGTTGGAGTTTCATTATGTAATGAAATCAAACTTAAACGTCAAATTGAAAATAAAAAACGAATAAGCAAGTATGAACTTGGTAATTTTTGCTTTCAATTTAGCATGGAACCATTAATTAGTCCTTCTAACCAGAATAAAAAAAAAGTTAAAAAGAAGCCATCAAAAAAAAGTCTAAACATTTTTCAACTCCACAATATTATATTCCCTCTAAAAGATATCATAAAAAATCTTATAAAGGATAAAAAAAAACTTACACAAAAAACAATTCATCCACTTCTTTTCCAAAGAAAAAAGAAATATAATGCTATAACTGTAAACAAAGAGGACGTATTGCTCTTAACTGCCCAAAAACAAAAGTAAAAATAGAAAAAGAAATTAAGACTATCTTAAAAGGATCCCCATCCTCAGAGTCATCTAGCTCCTCTGATACAGATTGTTCTTCCTCTTACTCTTTAGATACATGTCAGTGTAAAATATTTAACAGTGATATACAGTATGAATCTGCCTCTTCTTCCTCTTTATTTTTAAATGTACTTTCTGCTCCAAAAGAAATGGTGTTAGAAATGTTTAAAGATCTTAAAGATGAAGAATTAAAAAATAAATATTTTAAAAAAATAAAAAATATCAATAAAAGAAATAAAAATCAAAAAGCAAAAGCTTCTACATCAAATGAATTTGCCAAAATCCGATATCCAGGTTATTTCTATGTCTGAAGATTCCAGCGGAACTGAATACGCCCCTCTAGCCGGCGAATTAGAGAGAGAGAGTAAAAAAAGAAAGTTGCTGAGGTGGAGATAAGGTTATCTTAATGATATTTAATATCTACTTTTTCTCTCTCTTTAAATCACTTAGATCTCCTTTCCTACTTTTTTTAAATTATTAAAAGGCATGTTTTTTATCTCAAGATGTTCTTCCTTCTGAGAAGGGAAGGAAAATCCGTTCATAGATAAGAGGTGGTGGTGGGTCTTCCATCAAATGATCACTAAAACCACTTCAGTGTTGACTACTCATGAAAAACTCAAACCGATCAAATTAATATACCCATCTTTATGGGACCCAATTAAATCTCAGTCTAATAGAGTTGGTCTTAGTTATGAAAAATCTCATTTTAATGATAATGATTGATCCAAATGTGGGGCCAATTATTGAAGTGAAGCTTACTAGAGGAGTCCACGTGAGTGGATGAGAATCTGCATTCAAAAAAAGGAGATGAAGGGTCTGAAATATGAATCGAATATGAATAAGAACAATATGATACACTTGTAACAAAATTCATTCTAAAACTAGCAAGCATACCTTAATTATCTTATACTTAAAATTAGGGTATCTTTTCCTTATCTTTAAAAATAGCTTATTTTTCTCTTAAAACTAATTGTCTCATTTTCTTTTCCTTTGCACATGTGAGTTGCAATGTTTCATTGGCCAAATTAAAAGTGGTAAAAACTTAACATTTCTAATTGAAAGTTTTTTAGAATTTCTCATATACTAGATCAGTAATATATATAAAAGAATTCTCAAAATCTCTCTATTTGAAAAAAGGGGAGTTTATGCCCTTTTGACATTTCCAATAAAAACATATCACCTCACAAGCACAACACAAAATATAAGGGATAGCTAATTTTAAGGAGATGTTGATGACATACGTTAAAATTTCATAGGCTAAAAAAGGGGCTTTTTTTTTTGTGAACAATGCCCAAGGAGTTTTGTAGTGTAACCTATATATATCCATGGACAATACTGCTATGCATTTATCCTTCACCTTGTGGTGAGGGACACTTCCATATATGGAAAGTATTAATGTGCAAAAAGACAAAATTATCACCCTCATGATACCTTTTTTACCTTATTAGGTTTGAAAAGGGAATTGTCGCTCATTGTAAGTGAGAGGGGATGTATAATAGTTTTTCCCTATATATATATACTATGTATATGTATAGTGAGGGACACTTCCTTTTTTGAAAAGTGTGTATAAAAAGACAAAACCATCACACATCATGACACGATTTTGACCTTGTTAGTCTAAAAAAGGAAATATCCCTCATCATAGTGTACATGACAGATGCATAGTAGTCTTTATATATATATCGGAGAATCTTTATGCACATCTGTCTCTCACCATTTTTTTCATGAAAACTCTACGTAAAGGCCATCCTTACCTAATTCATACCTTGTAATACACATGACACCTACATGTCCCAAGTTTTAGTCAGATTCGAATTTACTGGACCGTTGGATCGATTGTGCACTGATTCGAATCGACTAGATTTATGGGCCACAGATGAATGGGTTAGGGACATGTAATTGGAGTCAAACTTTATATGAAGGGTGGTCTAGCATGAGTCTTTCCACCCCTAAGTCTTATCCCTTGGTGGGGTCCACAATGGGCCCAATCAAGAAGTATGCAAAAAAAGTTTGTCAGGGACGTATGCACATAAAGAAGCCCTGCATCTCATGAAATGAGCTTATGCTTTCAGTCACTTAGGATACATCCAAATGATTATGAAGAAACATGACCATTAGAGGTTCATATGCTTGTCTTTTGAGGTCTACCTTTGACTAATGTAGCCCTTGTGCTATTTTTATTATCCCATGATCTAGTTTTAGACCTAATTTTACACACACAAAACCTCAATTCACCATTGGATTGAATTAAAAAAAAACCTAATGTTAAAAGGCCATTAAAATTTAAAGCTGCTAAATCAAATGCTAGAATATTCTAATGGTTCTGAATTTTTTATTGTCGATAAGGAGACCTTTTCATCCAACCAATTAATCCACACACATCCTAAGTGGCCCTACGAATTTGACTGGAGATGAGCAATGTGCAGTCTGCTCTCATGATAACATTCTCCATTAGTAGTTATATTGACTTGCATTAATAAGATTATCTGAACAGGAGCCTCGGAAACTTCCCCGAAGTTTCCAAGGCTCCAACTTTCCAATCGTCACTATCATATCAAGAGTCAAGCCTTTTGGTTAGTGTCGTTTATTGTTCAATGAATAAAAACAGAGCCTAGGTGTCAGTTGCCAGTGACTCCATTCGGGTAATGGAAATGGCCAACTAAAACACATGCACAGGAAGACAATTAGGGAAACTCCACTACAGTATGATATTGCAACTTGCTCTTTAGTTAACATATCTATCACCATCTCTGGGAGTTGGGACTATCAAGATGGCGACATAGATGAAATAAGCACAGAAATGAGGATGGGGGGCAAAGGGCAGGTGTCGTCCAATATCAAAATAACATTAAGATGAACAGTATTATCAAGATATCTTAGTGCTAGAATTATCATATTGATTGTATTGCTGAAATCATCCAGTGAACTAGATTGAGATCTTTGAGAGGCGCTTCAATCAAAGGGGCATTATTATGAGGCGGCACTTAGACCTGCTTTATGGTACGGAGTTGAATGTACTTAAGACAATAAGAACAATAAGAAGCCTACATGCTGTGGAGATCCGCATGCTGAGACAGACATACAGAATTAAACAAATGTTAGAATCAAGAATGACAACATAAGAGGAAACTAATAGATTGTGCTCCAATAAAAGAGAGAACACTCTTAAGATATACATTTTAAATGAATCATGGTCATGCATAATAGACCTAAAAACTGTCCCTGTCTTGTAAGAGTTATATGTTCAAGGAACTATAAAAGAGCATGACTAGCAAAAAGGACGGTAAATGATGTAAGTGACGTACGAGTTACAATATTTGTTAAGGATGTTATAAGTTTAGTAGATTATTTTTATTCTTAGGATAAGATTAGTTTATATTATATTATATATGTATGTACATCTTATGTACGGTGATTTATCTCAATGAATCCAATTATTTGAAATTCTTTATGGTATTTGAGCTGAACTTGGTAATGATCTTGCGATTAAACCAGGTACGACCTTATCTTCTTGCAATGATCACCGTTAATTTTCTTTTACTTTAATAAAATCAACCATCTCCCCTCATTAGTCTACCGAAATACTTAAATGTAACGATCTCGACCATCTTCATCAAATTGCCAAGATTGAAGCTTCTGGAAAAAATCACAATAGATCTAATCCAATGGGTCATCTGCACCAACACACTCAAAAGGAGTGAGTTGCAGCAGTGATGGATTCACTGACCAATAGTGATCACCAAGAAGATATGAAAATTGTTTTTACTAAAAAATATTAATTGACTTATTTTTTCGGAGACCAAAGATATTATTTTTTTATGTTCGCAATCACAGATCCTGCTCGGGACAATGTAATTGAGGAGGAATGTTAGAGATTACCATATGAGTTACAAAATTATTAAGGTTGTTATGAATTTGGTAGATTATCCTTATTTTTGGGATAAGCTTAGTTCAGATTTTTATGTATGTACATCCTATTATCTATAAGCTTTACAGTGGTTTTATCTCAATGAATTCAATTATTTAAAATTCTTTAGCTAATAATTTCTACCAAAAACGTTGAGGTTGAGGTGTTGGTAGAAATAGTTAGTTAAAGAAGGTTAATATGATATCAGAGTCAACCGGTTGTGAGTTTGAATCCCAAGAAGAATGACTATGCACTAAAATAAAATATATCTCCAAAAGTATTGAGAAGTGAGCTCCACTTGATGGAGGAAATTGAAAAGCTTTTTTATTGCCTCTACTAACGCCTCGAAGTTTTGGTAGTCAATCAGTTGTAAGTTCAAATTCTAGAAGGCCAACCGGGTTCCACTTGAGGAGGAGCATTAAGGAGTAGACTCCACCTTAAAGAGAAATATTGAAAAGCATTTCTACTGCCTATACTAATACCTCGAAATTCAATAGTTCTTGCTTTGGAAGTCGAATTTTGAGCTTTATCACTTCCTTGCTCTATTCGAAGGTTGGCTCATCTAGTCCTATATTATGGACTCCCCTGTTTAACATGCGTTAGGACCTCGTCTGAAGTAGTTAGAATTGTGTAGTAATTAGTTGGACTATTCTATCTATTAGAAGTCTTAGTAGCCTGTCGAATTGTGATCCCACAGGTAATGGATCATGGTGCAGATTTAACTCTAGTTAGATGATCTTAGCCATCTGATTAAATGGGATACAAATGGGTGGAGAAAGAACAGTCAAGTAGGGAGAGCAGAGAAATGCCAGTGAAAATATAATAGAATTTTGGTTAGCATCAACCGGCGGATCATCAACTGAGGTGCTCAGATTATCTACTGTTTGGTGTGGTGGTCATGTTTGATTAGTGTACGGGCATGTTTTATAGTTTTAGTTCGGTACTTTTTAAGTGAAAATTTTATAGTCGAGCTCTTTTAGCTGACCCAGATTGATGGATTAGGTTATGATAGTAGTTATGATATCTAGGAAGTCATGATGAATGACGATAGTGTGTTAAGCTTAAAATTATAGTTATCTTTTCTTCCCTAGTCCCATCTTAATTTCATGTATTCAAGTTACCATGCAACTCTATTATATGTAAATGGTTAATTGAGACCAAGAACAAAACAACAGTCACAGCTAAAACTATCCAACGCGTGAACCCTTATTTATTTCGATTTATGAAGATCCAACTGAAGATAAAATGATGAATGCGCAACTGTAAATTTGCAATCTGAAACTAGAAATCAACCTAAAGGTGGCCACGCATGTCCCAAGTTGGACTGAAATTACCCTAATGCACTCGACACATTTCTAATTAAAGAGACAGGTAAAGTGCCCCCCACTCCCACTCTTCATGTGCATGACACTAATGATAATAATGTAGTAAACCGACATAAGCTTAAGAGCTAAGATTGCCAAGATTCTGTCCATCACGTCACTGAAGGTAAGGAGATTTGAAGATATATAATAAAAGGAGGTACAATATAATACATGCTAGGACGATTTGGGTGGCTTAGCACTAACCACTTCTTTATGATAGGATAGTGATTAATGAAAGTAAGATAGGGGACCACATGGGAAAAGCAAATTGAAGGCCCAATGTATGAGTACTTGAGTAGTACACATGCTTATCACTACTTCCTAACTGCCCTATCAATTTACCATCTCCAACAGCGGGTTCCCGAGCACCCGGAAAACACTTCACCCTGGCCATCTAATGAAACCAAAAAATCCAACCATTCTTGAAGGTGAAGGGTTTTCACCCCTCAATCCCCTTACTAAGGTCATTTGTCACAAGAGCTACCCATAATTTGGGTTTTAGATGGATTTTGATGCAGCCCACTCCGGGCTCGACTTGGACCACATTTTGGGAAAATCATTTCATGCACAATGATTTTGTTGGCATTAATGCGCCTATTGTCAGTCGAAGGACCTGGTCATAAATATCTCCGAGGTCAATGAATTATTAGAAAAATCTGCATTCATGCATTAATTTTTTATTTATAGTTCGAAAAAGTCGCGCGTTGTGTTTTAATGAAACCTCTATTTTTATTAGTCATTTAATTTATAACGAAATCTTTATAAAATAAATAAAATTAAGGTAAGAAGTAACAGAACACCAAAATTTGTAAAAAACGATGGTACGAGGCTATTAGTTTTTTAGGAACACCAGCCGTCATAAATTTTACAATCGTTTTTTCTGAAAGCGGCGGCCTAGGGCCGTCATTTTTTAAAAAACGACAGGCCTCATACAAATTTCCCAATGGCCTTAGGCTATCGTTTTTCGGAAAAATGTCACCTAAAAAAAAAGATTGCCAATGGCTGTAGTTTTTCTCGAAATTTGAAGTAGTGTAAGAACATATTTTGTGAAGAAACTATTTTTTTTCTAATTATGAATGGTTTTAGATTCTATTTTGGATCTGGATTTAAAAACTGTTTCTAAAACATACTTGGATTCTATGGGAGCACACCTAGGATTAACTGATGATTCAACTTGGTGGATGGAGACTCTGGTAATCAAGTCCAAACTCGATCTTGATTTTGGAAAAATTAATAAATGGAGTAAAATTCGTATTTTTATTGTTTTTAAATTTATTGGTTAAATGTTTAGAATAAATAAGATGAGAATAAATTTTGCGAACACAATTTCTTTCATTAGTTTGAATGGTTTTACATAAGGTTTTTTTTTTTTTTTTTTTTGCATAGTCACCTTTAATGATGGATATCTGCATGCCTTTACCAAAGTCGATATATTTACCCACACATTCTTCCATGTTCTCCATATTAAGTGTACTTATAGAAAGTAGAAGTTGGTTCAAAACTTAATGATTTCGCAAAGAATATATTATGCAATTTCTCATGAGTTACTTTATATGATTTTGTAAAGATTTTACTTTGTTCAATTTCTCATATCGCTTTTACTCCAAACTCCACCACCGTCTTTTTTCATGTTTCACCATTTGTAACTCTTCTCCCCCTATCTAGTTTAGACATGAAACACCGCAACCCACTGACTTCCTGGGGGTTATTTGTTTCACCTCATTTACATATATAAACATTACATATGGAAAATGGTTCACACCTTTCATGTTTGTTTTCAAATTTTACACCTGTGTAAATTGCATGTGGTTTTAGCATGTAAATGGCATGAAAAAGGGGCTTTCATTTTCACATCTCAACAAGTGTGAAACAGTTTCACACCCATCTCAAAATGACGG
This sequence comes from Sextonia rubra, assembly GCA_037013555.1. Taxonomy (NCBI): domain Eukaryota; kingdom Viridiplantae; phylum Streptophyta; class Magnoliopsida; order Laurales; family Lauraceae; genus Sextonia; species Sextonia rubra. Next base: position 135,465,711 of record JASUAD010000001.1, read on the forward strand.
TGCTACTGTGCATCAATGCCTATCAATGCCTTTTCCCTTTCTTTCATTTGTGGGCCCCCCAATTATGATTTGAATTATCCAACATCTTAAGAATGTCAAAAACAGTATGGTACAAAATCCTAGCCATTGGATCATCTTAAACTCTGTGATATTTATGAAAAGGTTCAGGCTGTTGATCTTTATTCCTAGGATTTTGTGAGCCCTATTTTCACAATTCAAACCGTTAATCATGTTTAAAAGGCCATTTTTAGTTAAGAAGTCAAATTTCAGGTGTTAATTCAACATGGATCTTGAGATATTTTCAAGAAATATATCAACTATTGAATGCTTACACCATTGTTACAGTGCACTCCATTAGTTGAACGGGAAGGCCATTTTTCTTCAAATTCTCAGATTATCTGAGCCTTCTATTTAAGATCTGAGCCATTGAATCTCTTTACGAGGCCACACAAAACTAATAGATTATATTTCAACTGTTGATTTTTCATGGATTGCGAGATATTTATAAAAAAATGCCAAGCCTTTTGATCTTCAATACTAATTTCTATGGGCCTTTTTTTCCTATCCAAACCGTTGATCCTTTTCAAAGGCTAACAATACTTACTATATCAAAACTCATCACTTGATTTAGCGTTGATTTTTTAAAAATTTGTGAAAAACATGTGAATCGTTAGGTGTAATTAGATTCACATTTTAAGAGTTGTGAAAATAACCAATAAAAATTATGTTTCACATGTGAGTCATTTACGTATGTAAAGCATTTTCACATCACATGTGAAATTAACAAACAACCCTTGGGAATTAAATTATTTGGATTTTTTTCATAATTTTGTAATTTATTCCCAACAATTCGTAGAAGCCCACTTTACTAAAAATTTCTTATCATGCATTGAATTGGATTTCAGCGTATTCAAATAACCACATTCAACATGAAATCGTTATCTTTAAAATATAAAACATGTTTAAAAATATAATTTGGGAAAAAATAGTGGATGAGTGAGTGCTGATTTTTTATTGACCCCTTCCCATCTTAAGAATTGTCAGACCTTCATGCTTCTCTAGACCATGTTTGTAAAGGACTAGAATGCTTAATCCAAGAGATCTAAATGTAATAAATCCATGGTCTTCTAATTATCAGTTAGTGTTTGCCTTGACAACGCCTGCGTCAGCACCATATTTTCAATGCATTTCATTCACAGCAACTACGAGCAAAAATCAGCTATCATATTGCCTCAATTTCCTGCATGCATAACACATATCAGTTGTATGTATTGATCATGATAATAAATATCAGCGAATATTTGAAAGCATATTAATAGAATACAGACCAAAGATACAAAAATCTTATTTCGGCATAAGATTTTGCCCCAAGGGTACTCATGCATCTTGCATTCATAGATTCAAATCTAAATTTATATAAATCATATGACCCGCCTACAACTGCAAGTAGAAAATAATGAGTTCACTGGTTACCTTTGACAGAGAGGATGGAGAAGAATATAGAAATTCCCACCACCAAGAGCATAGAGATTTTCACCACCAAAGGTGACCATACCGAAAAAAGCCCTTTACATGATGTCTTAGGTTTGGATTAAATGTTTCCAAAACATACTTGGATCTATCAGAGCACACTTGGGCTTAACTGATACTAAACAGGTTTGAACTGGATCCTAATTTGGCTAAAATTAATCGTCATTGTAGTTGCAATCATTATCATCATCAACATCATCATTATCATTATAGCTTACTCTCATTTGTCTTGGGTCAACTTGAGTCCTACCCTAAAATTATAGATTGTTAATCATAGTTATCGTTAGAACTAAAGTTCTTATGTTCAGCAAAGGAAGGTTTTTGCTGTGTAGGTTCATGAATAAGCATCAAGAAACTAATTGGACATGTGAAAAGATAGGCGCGCAACTGACCTACTTTCTATGTAGAGATTTTCAGTGTGATTATGTCTATTTCATAATGCATTCATCTACGCATGATAAAATCTAGCTGCCAAGCCAAATTTCTCATCCTTTTAAGTTGAAGAGATGAGGTGATTTCTTACAAGAGATAATACCGTATGGATGCCCTTCTATTCCATATTTGTCGAAAAATTATTCACAAAAGAATAATTACCACACAGCTTTTCGTACAAGAAAGGTTGCCCTGCAAATAATGATTTTACCTTTTGAAATTGCAATATTCAACAGCTTTAGAATTTTGAACGGTGCGATATCCTACTCTACAATTGTAGGATATCGAACGAAGTTCATGTTTGTTTCACCCAATTTTTTTTTTTTTTGGCCAAAAAGAGGGAAAAATAATCTACATATTTTTTTGATAAATGAAGAAGATAACGAGATAAAGGCTACATACGTCTTGTGATTATTGAAAAAAGTTATCTCAGGATCATAGAAACCTATATAAAAAGAGTTTAAACTTATGAATCCGTAAAAAGTAAAAACGATAAAGATAAATAGAATTTTATGGTGGAAATGCACTTTGGATTTTGTGAAAGGGATAAAACTTATAATATTCTACATCTGTAGTATATCTTATTATTCAATGTCCTACTTTTGTAGGATGGGTAAAATTATCATTTGTGGGGCATTTCTTCTAATATGAATAATTGTATGGAATTTTTTTATTAATAATTTTTAGATAAATATCAGATATAAGGACAGCTGTACTGTAATTGCCCCTGCTTACAATTATGAGAGCCTTTTCTTGTATCGGTCATACCAGTTGTTTCCATATGAAAGTTCTGTTTCCTCTGTCATTTCAAATAATGAGGTCATCTCTACAGGCTTTAATTGCTTTTGGCCTAAATGCTTTGGCCTGGTCAACAAAATATTCCCAACCAATTGGAAACCATCCTCTGTCTGAGATTTCAGTACTACTCTTCAAGGTCTGAATGATGAAGAAAAACAGTAACCCCTATAGTTGAAGAACTTACAACTAAACACATACAACCCGTCATGGTTTCAAAGAAATCTTCATAAAACTCTCTCTGACAAATGCCCACTCACGTAGACTAGTATTCATCCATGGAGACATATACTGGTTTGGTGAGTGACAGACATAACAAGAACAAACCATGATCTAGATGATTTACATAGGGAAAAGTTACATTTATGGACACGATTACAAAACAAAACCCGTTTAGTCATCAAGATCGTTTCTCCTGTACTGGTAGTTTGAAAAGCAAATGCCCCCCCATAGAAGAAGCCATATCTTGAGATCTTCCTCATCCATCTTTCAGGGAAAATAGTAGCGATAATCCCACACAGGTGAAGGCATTGATGGATAAAAGAAGCTGCACCCATATTCCTTGCAACCTTCATCAACTGCGTCGCCTGTCATCTCGGACTTCGAATCAATTTCCTTCCAAATCTGCTCCATGGAGTACCCAATTCCACTTTCTTCCTCAATCTCCTTTCCTTGAGTGGTCAGAGAAGCACATGACCCCTTGTCACAATTCATCTTATACTTCTCAGTCTCAACTTTTGGACAGACATCGGCCACACTAGCAGCAGGAATGTTAGGCAATGGGGATTGACAATTGGAAGATGATGGAGAAGAAAAAGAAAATGATGATGATGGTGGTGAAGGCAGCATGGCTTGTTTCCTTTCTTGAGCCTTCTTCCTCGTGTGGGTTCGCCAATAGTTCTTGATCTCATTATCAGTTCGGCCAGGTAATCTCCTTGCAATTCTTGACCACCTGTAACCAAAAATAATGTCAGTCCCAACTAATTAAATGGTGCCATGGTTTTAAAACTCAGTTTCGGACCGTGATGGCTCGTGATAGAGTTGTAGAAAATATTTAGGGCCTGTTTGTTTGCTCGGCCAATGAATTTTAAGCAATGATAAAATCTAAGAAGCAAAGGTGCATATTCGCAAATGGCCATAAAATATTTAGTATTTTTGTTAGCAGGACATGATTTCCCAGCCCTCACCATATCGTAGGAAAGTGGGAGTTCCATCTCCATATCTTCTTTACACCCTTGATTCTGCCTCTTTAAGGTTTCTCATTAGAACTCATTTTGGCATGAAGTCCCAGGAAATATGCAAAATACTCTAAACATTTACTTTCAGAGTTTAGTTTTGGGGTAGTGTAATGCTCTACCCGACACGTATGCATGATATTATCCACTTTGTTGCCTATGGCATTTATGGACGTATGTAGAGCTGGCAAAATTCAACCGTACCCACCAACCCAGCCCGACCCAACCCATTTTGACCTGCCTAACCCGACCCGTTTGTAATACAAGTCGGGTTAAGATTAAGGTTTACCAACCCGTATAAAAACGGGTCGGGTTTTGGGTTGACCCGCCTAACCCGCCTTAACCTTTTTGGTTTGTTTAGATTTTACTAAATTACCTTGACTTTCTAATTTTTATGTGATTTTTCTTATTCATGTAGGCCATAAACTATGTACTCTTAATTTTTTGTAGAGGAGTTATATAAAATTTTAATACCTAAAATATAAAATATATTTTCTCTTATTTGAAAATATGATGTTTTTATAGTTGAAATATTGATATATATTTTTTATTTTTATGTTGGCATATAAATTTACTTCTAAAATATTGATATAAATGAAATACAGTATCGTGGATGAGTCTTATACTTATACTTAAATATGGAATTATAAGATTGAACAAAAATTGGAAATGAATTATCTCAAATTCTCAATAAATGGGCTAGAAAATAATTATAGATTTCCCATTTTTTACACCTTGAAAATTGATAAATTATAAATTCATGCTCAATGCAACATTTTAAATGAATCTAGATATAAGAAGAGCTTTACAAATGATATTGAGCTACATAAAATGAGTTAAAATATACACAAAATGGGTATTAAATATATTAGGTCGGGTCAACCCGACCCAACCCATGTCAAATCAGGGTTAGGCAGGTCGGATCAGGTTGACCCGCCACGGGTGCAAGTTAAAGGTTTCCAACCCATTTTAAAAACAGGTTGAGTTAGGGTTAGAACCAACAAATTCGAGTTTGGGTTGACCCAACCCAAATTTAGTCAACCCGACAGTTTGCCAGGTCTAAACGTATATATGATATTGTCCACTTTAACCTATTGGCTTCACGCCAACATGAAAACCCATCTACTTGCACTGGGCCTCATAGTTTTTCTTCTGGTGGGCTTCAACCCACTAGAAGGCATCATGCAAGGTAAAAAAAAGTGCAAGCTCTATATATAAATCTAATCCCTTTCCTCTCTACAGTCGATGTGGAGCTCGAGAATATTACAGCTTATTACCAAAGTTGGTAGAGTTAACTACCAAACCCTACCGTTACGCAATGGGCGTTGTCTAAAACCATGGAAGGAGCCCAAAACAGCACATTTCAATTGCTTAGCTTTGAGTCGGCACAGTAAGATCTGATCAGATTAATTGAATCCGTAAAGCTGTCTCATCCTGTATTAAACACTTCGGATAAATATGTCCTAGAATTTACAATAACAACTACCCTGTTCTTTGTTGGCCAAGGCGCACAACAATCTTGACTGGGTTAGAGTTGCTAAGAAGGTTGCCCAATAGACATATTCATATATTAGTCTGAAATTATAACCTAAACCTCTTGATCTTATGTATCCAAATCTCAAATTAGGATTGTAGACTGGAACAAGTGAATGTGAGAATTTTGGCTTTCACACCATCAAACTTCTAATAGGAACAGAAATGTCTTATGTTGTGGTGGTGGCTAATCCTTGTGGTGGTATGGTTGGCAACCAAATCCAGTCAGGATCATGGAAGATCAAATTGTGATCAATTGACGTCGTGGGAGTTCTTTTGTGGGTCTGCAAGGTAAAAGTAGTCTATAGAGAATGAGGTGCGGTGGGTTGTGGATGTTACTGTGATTCTCTCTACTAGTATTAACATCATCTTGGATGGTCTACAACCGTGTGAATCCAATTCATGTCTTGAACTTGGATGATTAATGAAAACAGAGATACGGACTGAATTAACAGAAGCAAACCTATTCCCCCATCTGGAGTGAAGCTCGATCACAAGGCGCTCTTCTTGGGGTGTCATCCTCTCGTGTTTGAGCCCAGGGTGCAGATAATTCACCCAACGCAACCGACAACTCTTTCCGGTTCTTTTCAAACCTACAAAGAAACGTTAACCAGTGGGTTAAAAAGGGAGCACCCGCACCCTCCCCCTCCAAATAAGCCTACCTTCGCCACCCCGCGAACCTGAGACTTTTGCTAAGAAATCCCATCGCCGTTCCCCCAACAAGCCCACCACATACATCAGTTGCAAGTCTTCTTGCTCTGTCCACGGGCCCTTTCTAGTTTCTTCTTGAATCATTGCCTCTCTTTTAAGTCTCTGTAGAAGAGGTGAACCGTGACTTCACCCACTTCTATTGAGGCCTGTGACTCAACTAGTCTTCTTTATATACATGAATTCTATGAATTGATGATGCTATCTGTGGCTTGTCATGTTTCTTTGTTTATTTAGGAGAGATTACATTACAACACCATGTCCACATTTGGTAACAGATAACTGGGATTGAGTTTAAGTGAACACTGTGCACGGCACTTAGGTGCACATACAATCAATCGCGAGAGCGAAGTGATGCAATTTTAGGTAAATGGTCCCCTCCATTGGGTCCATGAGCTAAGACTTGCTGTTAATAGAATTTAGCTCTAGTAATCATATGTAATCAATCTATAGCCGGCTTTTGAACAGTCCCTTATATAACAGGCAGCAGACCCAAGATGAGTCCCTGGATCTGATATGTTGGAACTAGTGACATGGATTGGTAGTTGTCGGGCCCTAGCTGAGTCCATAGTGGACACGGACCCACATGGGGCCAATGTTAAGGCATGACCCCAGCTCTGATGGACCCGCTTCCAACATCCGTAGACCGTGCCTGAATAAAAAACCCAGTGAATTACAACATTCCATTTGATAATCTATTGACTTTCATAAAAGTTTTTTGGTTGGGGACTTTGATAAAATGTTGAGACAGGAAAAGACTGCCTAAAAATTTGGAAAGGAAAAGTAAAAAAGACAAAGGATAAAGGGGGTGGTGAGCTATTTTTCTTCTTTCGTAAAGTTATATGGGTGATTTGTAAAGGATGTTTTTGGGTGGTGGAGAACCACCTGGAAATGGAATGACCACTTCTTTCTTTGGGCTGGATTTGTCTCCTTTATTCATCCCACACTTGGTGTTTGGAAGTCGCCAAGAAAATTTCAAAACGGGAGTAACTTCGTTTAAAAGGAAATCGAGCTCACCAATTGGGATTATCCTGAGAACTGCTGTCCCTCCCTTTAGTAGTACGGAATGTCCATTTTCATAAGGAGGTCCACAGTTCAAAGCTAGCCTTTGTTTTTTTTATTTCATATGTGAGTTTTTACCGCCTGCATGTGCGAATTCTATTTTATCCCTTTATATCTGTGAGTCTCTATTATGTGAGTCAGTGCATGTCTCCTCATATATGCAAGTCCCCCACATCACCATAGCATCTATTCAGATCCTAATCATTCAATTGGGTTACCCAAAAAAATTGGAATTGTCCTCTTCGAAATGGATTTTTATCAATTCGCAAAAGAAATGACTGGGGCGCATATGATCCAACCCATGTAAAGTAAAATTTGGATGGGCTTGTACACTTCATGTCGGAATGTGCCTTATATCAAACAGGATTCAATGGACCGAATCTTTTGACCTTTTTTAGGACAAGAATGAGAATTACTGTTGGATCTAATAGGCGCTATTGAACCTCAAATTTCGCCATGTACAATCTATGATATTTAAAGGTTAAATATCCTATGTCAATCTCCTTTGGCTGTTGAAGTTCGAGTTAGGATTTCTCCTTTCAATTCCCTATTGTGATGATTCTTTCACCATCATTTAGACTTTAGCTTGAAAAGAATCCCTGCATACAAACATAAACATAAATCGTTGCACCAGAGTCAGTTCGCCAAGCATTTGATGAAATGTCTGTTAATTTGGTTTTGAGACAAACAAGATATTCACAATTGCCTAGATTTTTTGAACCAATTCTTCCATTTCAAGCAATCCTTTTTTATATGACCTTCATTTCTACAAAAACAACATTTCTTCATTATTCCTTTGTCCTTCTTTTCTAGTTTTGTAGCTTGAGTATCTACACATTTCTTGCTTTTATCTTTGCCGTTGGACTTAAATTGAGAGCCAAAATTGACCATTAGTTGTCCCTGTGCTTTTAGCCATCTCGCCAATGCTTATCTGTGTTCTTAAATTGCCTTTTCACCATGTCTAAGAGGTCCTTAGCATTATCATTTTTCTCTATGGATCCTCTGATAGTACGAGAAATGGAATTTAAGATAATTTTTATTGCCACTTTATTTTCTTTTATCCATTTTTCATAAATAGTCTTTTGTTCAGCAGTAGCATTATCAATGAGTTTTTCATGCATAGGTTCATCAAAGGAAATTTTTAGGTCCATGAATGTTGCACTAAGTATTATATATAGCATCCAGGCATTCAACAAAATTGAAGCCATCCAATGTGGGTATGGTCCCTATGGTAGAAAGTGCGGCAAAAAATCTAGTTACTATTAAAATAATAAACAATTGTATGTTAAAATTATACTTTGTGTTTTAATAATGCATCTAGAATAAAAGCAATGAGTATATCATTTTTAACTACCTTTGGATACGGAAAACAACATACATAATTATTACCTTCTTTAATTAATAAAACCATGTTGATTACTTAGTGTAATAAAGAAAAATATTCGTGTTGGGTAGAAATCATTCTTAAATATATCACATACATCAATAATGTCTTATTCCTATTTCTATTCCATGAAAAATCAAACATTTGGGCCCGTCCTCATGACTTCTATGAAATCACAATTTAGTGTCATTATAATAACACAAATTAATAGTGATATATCCTTATTTCAATCTATAGATTAAATGATTCTTCATAGTCAGGTTGCTTTGGCAAGTACCAAGTTAATCTAAATCATCAATCTCTAATTAAAATTATAATAACAATACTACTAATATGCTACATCTATAATTGGATCCATCTGTTTTCCTTAATGATCTAAAGTGACATGGACATGGATCATATATTACATAAAATCAACAATCCTTTGATTGAAATATTTAAATTTGGCATTAAAATGCATAAAAGATCAAATTATAATCTATTATATACTTTAATTACACAAAATATATCATCTATCATATGGAAATAAAACTTTAGTAATTTAAACTAACACTTAAAATAATGTGCCAAAACTTAGAAACATCTTATAACTTATCCAAACCGTTCATATTAAAGATCTACTCGATAAAAACTCATTGGAGAAAACGAATCGAAATTCTGAGTTGATATAAGTCCACTATTATCAAAATAAATTCTAGACCATTCATTTTTGGATGACATGGAGCTTAATCAGCAACATCCAAAGAATATAACACTTCTAATTAACAACTTAATGGCTCTGATCTGATCAATTTAATAGTATTCAAGATTAATTAGACTTTTACTTGATCAAGTAATACCCATTGATTTGATCAGATTAGAGGTCCATTCACGTTACCAAAATTCAAATGAAACTTAGATTTATCTATTACAGTCTTTAATGGTACATAGCTATGCCTAGAATGCCCAGATCAGCACGTTTCACTGAAGTTTCAGTAAGTACTGGTATGTACGGAAATCAGGTGCAGGGCTAGGTTTCTGGGCTCCAATTGGTTCAGTTCTGAATCTTGTTCGGGTCAATTGATTTACCAATAGATTCTGTCTAATGAGTAGATGATTCTTAAAAAAAACATACCCTAGCTGAACCAAGCTTAGTGGACCTTAATGGGTGGGTAAACTCAACCCCATAAAAGATCCAGCCCGGTCCTAACTCGACCTGACCTGGAGCTGGCCGGGCCAAGTCCGGCGGGTCAACCTAAAACCAGGCCCAAACCTGGCCCAGCTAGCCAGGCTGGGCTAGTGCAGGTCCTTTTGGCCCGGCCTGGTTGGGCAGTGCTGCATAGTTCTGTGCATAGCTTACCATGCGTTGTGCACAGCTCAATGTGTACAGTGCATTAACATTTTTTTTAACAAAAACTTGGATGTTGAAAAAACTTCTTAAAAGGAAATATCCAAAAATAAAATGAAGCATGCAACTGTCATTTTTATTCTTTCATGATCAAAGCCAATAATAAAATAACAATAGTAAACCCACAGAGGTAGAAAACCCACTATGTAATTCTGAACAAAAAAATTATCCAAAAACAACAAAACAAACCTAGTATTCTCATCTCTTTGAGATTGGGTTGCGCATTGTAATCCTCATCTCTAAGGCCATGATTTTCAATTAATGGAATACCCTTCATGAAATACTCAAAACATATTTCCTATGGGCATTTGGGTTTGTGTCGAGAACTAAGAAGCCAAAAAATTTTCAAAATATGATAAATAAAATCTAATTGATCATTTGCTATACCCAAAACCGTGCTCTGGTACTAAATGTTAGCGTTCATGTAATTCCAAGATCACTGGGTATAAACAAATAATACATAAAAAACTGAAATATAATAAACAATATATAAATTCATAGCTCTTCCTTGATTCCTATGGCAATAGAAGGTTGGCCTTGGAAAGGAACTTACAACTTTCCTAATGGTAAGCCTTTTCTTTAATGACCACGTGAAAACAAAATAACAGTTTTTTAGGAGGAATAGGGAAAAACTACCCATAGCATACACTAACCTAGAGGGAAAAACCTCTATTTTGAATGGTAATAGAGAGATTCCCATTTCCTCAGCTGCTCTCACAATAGGAAAAGTAAGATACATGACAAAGTTTGACTCGACCCATGAGATTCAATCAAATTTTAGGATCTAGTCAAGTGCAAAAGGATACATTTGATTGAATGCTGCCAATTATTTAATATTAAGACATGCATGCGTGATCAACATATAATGGATGCAGTTTCCATTTCTATCATCCATTCCGTGGTGTTAGGTTAGATGGTCATCAATGCGTATTCGACCTATGTTTTGCGAACAACTAGATCAAAGGAGTCTCCACATAGTGGCCCTATGTAATGGGGGGCCCAGAGTTTCTGTTTGATTGGTATAGACCTAAACAGGCAATTGTGTTTTGGAAAATAAATACAAAATCTTCATTAAGTTTTGGGGGCGGATGTGGAAAATTTATGTAAAACCAGAATTCTACTATGGTTTTAGAAGTAGACTAAAGTCCAAAGGGTATATCCGCCCCCATATGGATACATGTAGGTCCGCCCCTAACGCTATTAAATTACTTACCTCCAAGGTCAAAATTTTTATACCAGGGTTGGAGGTTTTTTTTTTTTTTTGCTAAAAGGCAAAATATATTGCATCCATACATAATAATTTAAGCCATCATGGCTTTGATACCAATTGCACAGGTGGAAATAGATTGGCAAAATGGACAAGATAAACAAAAGAAAACAAAAAACAAAACAAAATTTATCTAAAGAGACTTACTCTTATATTATTGCTTTCTATTTGTACAACATGCTACTGATTTCCTCAAAAGGAGCTTTACAAGAGAGAGAGAGAGAGAGAGAGAGAGAGAGAGAGAGAGAGAGATTTACAAGAGAAAGTTCTGCCTCAACAAGGGTAAGGCAATGCCCTTTTATAAGCAGACCAGACTTAAACAAATTTGGAGTTCGCGGATTCCAAATGGGATTGAATCCATGGAATAAGCTCGAACATTCTGCCTCAACAAAGGTAAGGCAATGCCCTTTTATAAGCAGACTGGACTTAAACAAATTTGGAGTCCGTGGATTCCAAATGGGATTGAATCCATGGAATAAGCTCGAACATGCTGAGCTGGAGGATAAGGATTGAGGTGGCAGGTAGGTGTTGCTAGTGTACTGGGGTTAGTATTAAATACTTTTGACTGCTGCCGGTTGATAACTTTGTCACGAAGTGGCAATGAAGTCAAATGAGGAGGCCATAACATATTTCATCGTGATGACTTTTTTGTCACTTTGTTGGTCATGATGGTGATAAATGAGTCGAACAGCCTTTCACAGAGACCTCTTCATTGGGGTTTTGAGATTCTCCAGCGAGGCAGAAAAAGGGATTAAAGGCCTCATAGCTGAGGGTAGACGTCATAGAGGCGTAATCCTTATCAGAAAATAATTGAACAAAAGAATTTTTCATAAATTCCATACATTTAATAACCAATTCTTAGTCGGAAATGTTAGGAAATTGGGATTGCAATTAATACTTTATTGCCTCAAAAGGGTTAGAAGGAGAGGATGAACCCTCAATTAGGGTTATTGGAACAATTCTAGAGTGTTGATTTTGCTCTATAGTTTATTGGATTTCTTTGACCTTTTCTTCAAGTCCTGTGAATTTATTTCACCATCTAAATCAAAAAGTTCTTTGAAGAATTGAAACTTTGCAGTAACTAAAAGTGGTAAGAAGATCTCATTTCCATATCCATGGGAGACCAAATTGGGTGAAGAATAATAGAGTAGGAAATCCATTAGGACAATTATCTTGTCCTCCTTGTAATCGAGGATGGGATTCCAACCATTGAGGTAATAATGTCCCAATAGATTCAAGTAATGCTTCAATTGTGGGTCCAAATTTCTCTTACCATTCAAAAAACCAATTAGGAAAAACAAATTTGGTTATTTCAGGGCATAATTTGATAAACCGTGAGTGTTTATGTTGAAGATTTTGATAATAGAAGGAATACTTTCAGGCTTGGATATAGTCCCAATGATTAAATGTTTGGCTTTTATTAAGCCTTCTTGATTTATTTAAATCAAAGCCTCATTCATTAGATCCAATAATGCGTTAATAATGCATTTACTATAGCCAATCGGGCTTTCTTTCTTGAAAAGATTAGAAAGATTGTGGGTGATTTTCAGAGATCCTATTTCTTCAAGCATTGCTTGATAGATATAGTGATATTTGCCATTTGGAGCAGCATAACTCTAGGTATCAAGATATCTTTTCTTAATTTCCTAAGGCTAATCCATCATCCAGTGATGGTCTTCTTGGCTTATTACCAAGATAGGTATTGACGTTATTGAAGAAGAAGTTTTTTAACAGACTTTATTTCTGCTGCTTCTGCCGGAGTTGAATTGATTCCAGTACTAATGTCAACATTAATAGACCCTTTATCGGTCTACTCTTGTTTGGACTAATTGACAGAAGTCAGGATTATTTGGAGAGATAGGAGGAGATTTTCTTCTTCCTCACCCCTCTACCTCAGCCAGGGAAGGATGAGCTCATTGGCCCTATAAAAATTCACAAGTAAGAAAGTCAGAAAGGGAGTTTGATTCTCCCTTAATATATTCAATATAAAAATCAAAAGCAGATAAATTAGCCTGCTAACCAGCAAAAATTTGTTTGGATGCTAAAATTTTAACATCCTTTTTAAGAACCCGTTTTACAGAACTACTATCAATTCTGATGAGGAATTTTGAATTTAATAAATCATCTTGGAATTTTGCAACACATTTAATAATAGAAAGAATTTCTTTCTTCATAGTGGAATAATTAATTTTGGCATTTTTTCAAATACTTGAAGTGAACCAAACTAATTCTTCCTTATTAGAAATAGGGATTTTTTATTTTAAAATGCTTCTATAACCTTTATTTGAGGCATCTGTTTCAACAATTGTATTGGATTAGCTAGAGCTAGAGAGGATAATTGTTTGACTTTAAGTTTTATTTGCCTAATAGCTTTTTGTGTGAGCTTCTGTACAAGGAGAGGGATTCTTCTTCAATCTGTCATAAAGAATAGTTGCATCCTAGGCTAATTTTGAATAATAATTTGAAATATAATTCAAACTAACAAGAAATCTCTATAATTGAGTTTGCTTAATAATTTCATCTAGAAATTTAGAGGCAAATTCAATGCTTCTATTAATAGGGATAGTTTTCCCTTGATGAATATTGTGACCCAAAAGTTGAACAGTTGTTTGAAAAAATTTTATTTTTAGAGCTGAAATTTCCAAACCATTTCTTTTAATGACATCTTTAAAAATTCTGAGATGTTTAAAATGTTGATCAATAGATTTTGAAAAGATCAAAATATCATCTATTTAGACTATGGAAAACTTTGCAAGGGATTAAATATTTCATCCATAATATTTTGAAATTTAGAAGGAGCATTTTTTAAACCAATAGGCATCACGTTCCATTCATAATGTCCAAAAGATACTGTGAAAGCAGTTTTATATCTCTCTGCTATTTAAATTTGCCAATAGCCAGATTTTAAATCAAATTTGGAAAAGATTACCGCAGATTGTAATCCGTCTAATAAATCTTTTTTATTATGAATTGGATACCTAATCCATTTCAGACAATCATTTAAAGGTTTGTAATTAATTACAAGTCTTGGAACTCCATTTTCTTTTTCTGTATTTATATTTACATAAAAAGCAGTACAACTCCAAGGAAAATGGCTTTTTCTAATTAATTTTTTGTCCAAAAGATTTTGGATTTCTTTTTTACAAAGATCTAAATATTCTTTTTTCATTTGGCTTGGACGAGTCTTAGTAAGGATGGATTCTTCATTAAAATCTTTTTCATAGGGAAGAGGAACAATATGATGCTTTTTATCCCAAAAGGCATTAGGAATATTACTACATATTTCCATAATAAATTGTTGGTGAATTTTAGAAATATTATTTTTTACTTAGGGATAAGACAATTATTATGCTATATTTAAGAGCACTATTTCTTTTTATAAGAGATAAATATGCTTTTCCTTAAGATTGATAGTATCATTTAGCTAATTAAGAATTTTGGTTCTTGGTTTAGAAATAAAATTAGACCAAACATTATGATTTTCAAACCTTCCATTAAATCTTATAGAATCAACTTATTCTAGAGGCATTATGGAAGTAATAAAGGGACCGCCCAAAATAATTTGTTGGGAAAGATTCTTAATAAGATAAAAATGAGCTGGGATACATATACCATTAGTGCATATGTGAGTATTTTTTAATTGATTGTTACTGAATAATTTTGTCCATTAACAGTGCTAAGACTGCCAATAGTCTTTAGAAAATATTGTGTTGGAATTAACCTTTCTTGAATGCAGTTGAGAGATGCTCCAGAATCTACTAATGCTATTACATTAAAAATTGTATATTCTTGATTTATTACAATTATTATTTGCACATGCCACTTTTGAGTTGTGACTTAGATTATTGAATTCAAATAGTCTTCCTTCTGAGGAATTTCAAGGAATGATTGATTTTCTTATGAGGAAGAAGAATGCTTTTCTTCCAATGTTAAAATCCAATTTTCAATGGCGATGAGATCAAGAATGGTTTTAGTTTGAAATCCTCTTAATTGTTAGATTTCATTTTTCATTTGATTAACTTCCATTTCTAAATCAGATATAGAAATTGGTTTTAATTCTTTTTTATTTTGAAGTTTATTTAGGATTTCTCTTAAATTTTTATGATTTATGAGAACAATTGTTCCTTCAGATTCATCTTTTGAATGACTAGTTATGCAGGCTTCAATTAATTTCTAACATATTTGAGAATCTTGTACTTGGTCTACAAGATCAATCAGTGATTGTTGTTGTTTGGTAAGTACATTAATACTTAAACCATTCATTTCAACAATAGCTTTCCAATAATTATCAGAAGGAGAGCATTCACTAATGGAGCATGAACAATCTTTATTAATTTGTTCTTCTTCTTCTTCAGAAGATGATTCTAGAATATCTATTTCTTCTGAATTAGAATTTGATTCTGAAGAACTAGAATTAAGCATTATTTTCATTAATTGTTGCTTAAGAGTTTCATCAATCTCAAGACTTTCTATCAATCTCAAGATTTTCATCAATCTCAAGATATTAAAGGCAGAAAAGAAACATAAGGTCGGAGTCCCAAAGCTACAGAAGCTACAACCAAAAGGGAGGAGAAAAATTACAGAGAAAAAAATATACAAGAAAGAGTTAGAAATTAACTCCCCAAAAATGGAGAAGACTATTAAAATGCGGCTTTTGAACCGAGGTGAAGAGATCAATAATCTATTCAAGAAGGTGCCTTTTGATAGAAGGATGAGAAATTTCTACATTGTTAAAAATGGAATTGTTTCTAACACACCATATGCAAAATAAAATATTAAAAAAACATTACAGCTCATCTTTTAAAAGAGTCACTTCAGTCTTCAGAGATAGCCATCTAAATTGCATTGCAGAGGGAGGAAGAGTTAGAGATTTCCCAACACCTTGCAAAAACCAGAGCCACAAAGAAAAGGAAGTGGGACACAAAAAGAACAAGCGGAGGTCTGTTTCTTTTTTACAGCAACAAAGAACACATTTGGAAGCAAGTTGAATCCCTATTGATTTCGCCCAATTTTGTGTTCAAGTTTTCCTGTGAAGCAGGCTCCAAATGATAGAGATTTTAGGCTTGAAGAGATTATTCCAAACCACATAAGACCATAAGATAGGGCCTATTCAAGTTCGCGCTATATTCCAAGCATCTTTGATGAAGAGCCTCCCTGTGGATTATCCGTACCAAGTGATTATGTTTGGCTCAGGGTTAAGGTGAAGGGGGATAGGGGAGACTTGGAAAAGATACTATTTAATTGCGTGAGGAAGTTGATCTGGGATTGCTAATTCGACTCATTAATCAGCATTGAAACTTTATCCAATGAGGAGAAGGAAAATTGAAGCAATAGCCGTTTCACCCAACCAACAGTCATACCATAAATTATAAGTTTACCATCTCCAATTCTCCACCTATAATCTGATTGAAGAAATGGGGACAACCTTTTGATGGCTTTCCAAATGCAATAACCAAAAGAAGAATTTTTTTTATTCCAAATTGAATTTGTGTGGAAGTATCTAGCCTTGAACCAAGAAGCCCACAAGGAGGAAGTAGTGGAGCCTAACCAACCCAATCTGATTAAGCAAGTTTCATTCATTTCAACAACCTTAGGGATTTCACCCCGCCAGTCCTTGGTAAACAAATTGTTTTCCAATGAACCTAGATTTTTTTTTTTTTTTTGGATGAAGACCCAAAGACCAGAGAAAATTCCTAATTATCTTTTCACTTAGGAGGCTCACCTTCTTTGAGAAAGGAATTGCAAGAGATCATCAACATAGAGGAGAAGACAAGGGTCAGAAGGCACCCGAGAAACAGCATGGATATGGTTTTTTGATAGAAGGTCTTGGACATTGAGGTTCAAAATTTCTTCCGCAAGGATGAAGAGATAAGGTGATATAGGATCTCCTTGCCTAAGGCCTCCAAAAGAATTTAAAAAAAAAACTGCAAAGGCTTCTATTCATAAGGATTGACCCTTTGAAGGTACAAATTAATTCCTTTATCAGAGAGATTCAAGAGTTAGAAAATTTGAAGAATTTCAAAGCCTTAAAAAGAAATGGCAATTGCAGTTTATCAAAGGCTTTTGAGATATCCATTTTCATTCATATGGCTCCATCTTTGATTTTGGTGTTAATTTTTCGAAAAGCTCATGAGCAAAGAGAGAGTGATGATGGATAAACCTTTCTCTCACAAAAGCAGCTTGAGTAGGAGAAATAAGCAATGGAAGAATGAAAGAGAGACGTTTAGCAATTATTTTGGAAATAATTTTGTGAGAGAAATTAAGGAGACTAATAGGAAGAAAGTCAGCAAATGAAGTGGTGGATTGAATTTTGGGGATTAAAGCCAAGAAGTAAGTGTTCATTGACTAAAGAAGCTAGTGAGAAAAGAATAAGTGTTGGGCTACTAGAGAAACATCTTTGCCAACCACTGACCAAGCTGAAGTAAAAAAAAGCACCTGTAAATCCATCTGGACTTGAAGAACTGCTCCTTCTCATACTAAAAACTATATCTTTGATATCCATCTCTAATGGAATTGTTGTCAAAATATCATTCTACTCAGCTAAAACTAAGGGACAACCAACATTGAAGAGGTCATCATCTATCTGTGTATAGGAAGTTGCTAGAATAATTTGGAGAAGTAATTGACTGCCATGTTTTGAATTTGAATAGGATCTTCAATAGAGGTACCGTTCTCTTGTTAAGCAATCAAGTCGATTAAAATGGCCCCTAACCTTAGCTGACATATGGAAGAACTTGGTGTTTCTATCTCCCTCTTTTAGCACGAAACTTATATTTTTGCCTCCAATGGCTTTCCTCAGCTTGAAGCCAATTATGCAAATTAGTTCTTGCTAAATTACGGGCTTGAAAATTTTAGATAGAAGGAAATGAGCCCAAATTGGATTGACAAAGAAGAAGATTTTGCTTAACCAAATCCATTAGATTTGAGGTTTCCAAATGTATGTTTATTCCAACTTTTGAGATGAACCTTTAGCCAACTTTTCGACTAGGACAAATTGAGGATTTCCAACACATGGAAGGTTCTACTTAAAGGTAACATCTTAAGGAAGGATGGATGATGGGACCACAACTCTTCAAAATTAAAAGAATAGTTGTTAGGCAAGAACGGAGATTTATGAGAAAGAAAAAGAGGACTGTGGTCAGAGGCCAACTAGGAAGATGAAAGATTTTAGGATCATCTAAAGTCTCTAGCCATTGAGAGTTGCATAGGCCTTGATCAAGACGGGCAGCAAAATACGAGGCACCTTCCTATTGTTGGACCACGCAAAGCTAGTCCCTTTGTACCCAAGATCCTTGCGGCCATTTATATCCATTGTAGAGTTTAGTCTCTACCAGGGTTGGAGTTCAGTCCAGATGTATATAGTTGTAGGCATATGTTTCTTTAATCAAAGTAATTATCATATTTTTCTATGAAACTTAATAGCCCACCAAAGAAAAGGGGTAGCACAAAGAGGACATAAATAGAAGTTGTTAGGATACTTGTGTGTTAGCTAATTTATGGGTTGGACAAAACTCTTGGTTTATTGAGTTATAATTTCTTATACCATTTAGAATGGATTGTGGTATGAGTAACTGGATGCACTAAAGTGAAGAAATTAAAGAAAAAACACAAATTAAAGTATTTTGAAGTGATTTTCTAAGATTAATATGGATTGAAAAGGTTATATCTCATAAACTTAGCATCGGATTATGTAAACTGCCTACCATTGGAAAGCTCATTTCGAATAGATATCCTAAGAGCCCAAGATTGCAAAAATTGGAACTAAAATGATAAAGTTATAGCCTTAAAAAGTTGTGCAGAAAAATCAAGCGCGATCGAGTACGAGTTTGACTGGGCTTGAGCGCCAAAGATAGTGGCGAGCGCGCTTAAGCTCCCATTTGACCAAGCTCGAGCATACATATGGCAGAAGTGCATAGACCTACACAAAGCCTTTTCTATTATGCCAGACTTACCTATTTCACTTGGAATTAGTTTTTAAATCTAAGGCACAAATTATGGGCTATAAAAAGGGCGTTTCTCTTAACCTTAAAGCATCCATCTCCTTTTTCTAAGTTGAAAATGCACATTGGAGATACTGTAACACTCCGACCCAAATTAATCTAGTTTTGTGACTAATTAATGATGAATTAGTTATTTTTTGTGTTTTGCCTTTGTTTCGATTTTGTTCCGGGTCATGGATAGGTAGTTGTGTTGAGTTTAACCTGCTTTAAGTAGATATGAGCCCTTTTTCGTAATTTTAGATTTTGTAAGACGTTGTCAACCATGCATTATCTTGGTGTCAACACATGTCTTTCATCGAGCTCGTCAATTTTCGTAACTATCTCGTATGCAAAAGACGTTGTTTGTATCCGTTGGACCGTTAATTGACTCAAACTGTACTTCTCTTGTATGTTTGGACTTTTCTCCTATTTCTCTTATCCTTATCCTTATATAAACATGCACGAACCAACTTTACCTTCTCTCAACATTGTTTCTTCTTCGTTTCTTCTCTTCTCCTCTTCTCTATGATCAAGTCATAAAAGGGAGATTTTGGTGCACTCAGTTTCAAATCCATCTTTTGAGTGGGTTAAGGTGAGTCTTGAGTTCTTGCTCATCTTTACAAATCTCACCCCTTCTCTTTCATTTTTCCTGCATGCACTCACTTCTCCCTTCTTCTTCCATGGATGGGGGTTAGAATCGCGTTTAGACAGTGAATTTGAACCAAGGGACAACGATTCACATGTTAAAACTCATTTGAGGCAAGTATAAGCATGATTTGGATGAACCCATGTTGGTATATGAGTGCTTGTGAAAAACTTCTTAATCTTGCATGTGAATTATGTTTTACAGCTCAATTATGTCGAATTCTATCTTTTTGATTTTGTTGTTTCATCTATGTACACATTCAGATTGATCTGTAACAGGTTCAGAAACTGACCTCGTGCACCTTACGGCTAAGCCGTAACTGCCTACGGCTTAGATTCTAAAGAGCTACAAAACTCGGTTTTCTTCTACGGTAAGGCTACGGCTAAGCCATATGCTAGCTATGACCTAACCGTAGGTCAAGCTACGGCTTGATTTCCAGAAAGCTGAAATTGGAAAGAACCTTCTACAGTCCAGCCACGGCTACGTCGTGAAGTGTGCTACAGCTAAGCCGTACCCTCACCGTGGCTGAGTCATAAAACAAAAACAGGGCTAAGTCGTGCATGCAGATGAACAGTAAGGGAAACCACGGCTAAGCCATAGTGTATATTACGGCTATGCCGTAAGATCAATGAAAAATAAGAAGGTAGGTGTTAAAGAGACCTTATAGGGCCCTTGAGTTAGAATATAGGTGACCTTGACTTGCCCAATGGAATATCACAAAATTGCATGAATGATCTCGAAGGCTGTGACTAATTCTTGTATGTTATCCAGCTATTAAGCACCTCCCTATGGGTATTAGTTTAAGGGACTTCGATACACTTCCTTGATACAATGCAACACTAGACAACTGTGTATTGGATAACTTAAAACTACATCATCATGCACGGTTAAAAATACTGGATAACTAAATTAGGGTTAGCTAGTAAATGCTCTTGATTCAAGCAAAGTGAGTTGCATGACATCTTGAGTGACGATTATTGACCTCCACTCTTCTGTATGTTTGCATAGTCCTCATTACGCCCTTTTGATATGGTATGTTCGATTTGTTCGATCTATTCGATATGTTTCGATTAACTTGAGTATTATATGTGCGAGTTGAACATATGATTGGAACGTATGATATATGATTGTTACAATACACATGGTTTACTCAAGTTTTTGTATATGATTGACTTTATTGGTCAGGCACTACTCAGCCTCAGCCTTAGGATACTCAACGGGGTTGAATTTAGCGTAGTATGTATGGCACCGCTGTAGTGAGTTTATGTCTTAGGACTTTTGGACCCCAAGAACCTGAGACTCATTAATACCCTGGCCCTGTTGATAGTGTTCTCAATATATAAGATCCTAAAAAGGAGTATATGGCAAATGTAGTAACTGCCTAGTTATGTACATATCATGTAATATTGCTTCTGATAGCATGGTTCATTTAAATGCACAACTGCCTAGCATACGAACTTGGACCTCTATGATTTATTAGTTGTTACTTTTTCTGCTAAACACAGCACGCGTTAACTCATTGTTGCTTATACTTGCTGAATCGTCATATTCATGAGTTGTCATTGGTGTTGCAGGCTCAAATCCCTCAACCGACCCCTCATTGGTCAATCAGACTCCAGGGGAGACCTCAAATACCCCGTCCGGGCTAGAAGAGTGGATATAATCACTCCGCCGGAGCGCGACACTGACATGCATATAAGTCTGCATTGTTGTGGAATCTCTTTTGGTTCTAGTGTTGATTTGTGATCTTTATGCATTGTATTTTGGTTTACTTTTGTATGACTCTGAACGTCATGTAAGATGTTATATATATATTCTTTTGTTTCCGCATATCATCCTTTGTTATGGTTTGATACCTATAGCTTCCGCGTACATGTATTGGCACGTGTAGATTTTCCTTGTGCGTGTGCATTTAGACAGGTCTAAGTGTATATACATGGGAGTACGTGTGTCACTGGTTAGGCTTAAACTTGACCCCCGATCTCCTGGGCTCGGGTTGTGATAGATACTTTCTTCTCTAAAGCAACCATTGAAAAGATTCTACTGAAACTTTGAGTTATAGAGATTTGTACTTCTATTTCCTTGTAGAAGATTGACTTCTTTTGTATAAAGTTTGTTCACTTTGCATATTCAAGATAGTTGTTTCAAGCGTGATGAGTGATGAACTGTAAGTAGTCAGCAAAAAAAACTGCGGTCCTTAGGTTGAGTTACAACTAAAAAAGGATCTGTGAGTATATCTTATAACTATTTATTATTAGTGCTTGGTTTTCATTGGTCCGAGGAGGAGTCGTGGTTTTTTCCAAGTAGAGTTTTCTATGTAAAAATATATGTATTGTCTTCTTGTGGTGTGTGATTAATTTATTTGCTAGTTTTTTTATTTTTCAGCTACATTTATTTCTAACTGCAATCTAGAAATCCGGATCTAGGACATTCTTTCAAAAGCAGCAAGGTTGAATATGAAAAAGTACCATTTATTATAGGATTTCACTCAAAAAATATATTGGAATAATGAAATATAACTTATTTAGCCGACTCCAACTTAGTTAGGACAAAACTGCAATGATTTAATTGGCCTTCTTCTTTGATTTGAGCATTAATATGAGTTGTGCAAGTGAAAATCATCTTTGATGATGTGTAGAGTGTTGAAATTGATATATTTGGTCCATTGGCGCATACATTGTTTTGAGAGAGATATATATATATATCTTTCATTGGGTCGAACATTATTATTTCAATACTTTGTTGAACCATAAGATTTTGCAAATAATGCAGCGAAGGCATTACAAGCTTTGGATTATAAAGTTCCAAACTTTTCAAAGCACTTGGACCTCATCTCAGCTCAAATCAGTTTCAGAAACTCTTTGCCAGCTCTTTGCGAATCATTGCGGGACCTATCACTTCCACATGTTGAAGCAATCTTCTATTCAACGAAATACTTTCAAGTACATTTAAAGACTACTCCTCAAGGATTCAGAGCAGTTGGACATCATTTGGATCCAAACTTGGTCCAGATGATCATATACTATGCTCTGTAGGTCCCTGTGCAGAATGACATCCCATGAAGATCAAATTAGCTGAAACTCTCAGAGGAAGCTCAGATGATGCCCAAGACAGGCCCTACAAAATTTCGGGTTAAACAGACATCATCGAACCCAAAAGCCACAAGCATGTCAACTTGGGGTCAGTCCCCCCAAGCCATGGGGTCACTGACCAAAGTCCTACTTCCTGACATCCAAAATTGATGAAATTTGGGCAAATACTCCAAGATATCCCTGATGTCAGTTCCTCCAAGTTTAGAACCAAACCGAAGTCATTTCAGCCTCAAACAGCTGAGACAAGGGCCCACTTTCAAAAAAATTCAACTAGAGAGTTGACCAACTTTTGAAAGTCAAAACAGGTCGAAACTTCTGTGACATGCTCAAAATAGTGTCAAGAAGCAACCCTCCAAGTTTTGTGGCCATCAGACATCGTTCGGTCCCTAAATAGGTGAAAATGGGTCACAAATGCAAAAGTTCAAAAATGGGCCTTATCCGTGACCACGGCCTGTTCATCAAGGGAGTTGACCAACTTTAGGTGGTCAAAATGAGCTGAAACTTCTATGACACACTCAAAATAGTGTCAAGAAGCATCCTTCAAAGTTTCGTCAAGATTAGACTTCGTTCGGACCCCAAACAGGTGAAAATAGATCACAAATGCAAAAGTTCAAAAATGGGCCTTGTCCATGACCATAGCTTGTTTATCAAGGGAGTTGACCAACTTCAAGTAGTCAAAATGAGCTGAAACTTCTATGACACACTTGAAATAGTGTCAAGAGGCATCCTTCCAAGTTTCGTCAAGATTGGACTTCGTTCGGACCCCAAACAGGTGAAAACGGGTCACATATACAAAAGTCCGAAAACAGGGTTTGTCCGTGACCGTGGCATGTTCATCAGGGGAGTCGACGAACTTCAGATGATCAAGATGAGCTGAAGCTCTAATGATTTGATCAAAATAGTGCCAAGAAGCATCCGTCCAAGTTTTGTGGCGATTGCCCTTCATTTGGACCCCAAATAGGTGAAAACGGACCGCAACTGCAAAAACCTGAAATTGGGCCTTGTCCGTGACCGCCGCTGCGGTCACGGACCCCCAAAGGACACTTCCTATGGTTTTGGGCGGTTTTTCTCCACTCCCTTTAGAAATCAAACTTCCCAAAACTCTCCTCAACTCCCAGGAACCACTAAAAACTACCTGGAACCTCTATAAAAAGAAGAGTGTTTGAAGGAAGCAGAGGAGGAACGAGGAAGAGGAGAAGGGTGGGGTAATTACACAAGAGCATTGTAGCAAGAAAAGCAGCATCCCACGACCATTCCCTTCCTTCTTTAGTCACCAAGGTGAGCAAAAAGATTCAGAGGAAAAGGAGAAGGGTGGGGTAATTACAGAAGGCACTATGTACGTGCGGTAACGGCTATTCGAAGGATGACATTGTCATCTTTGTTTTTCTCATTTGGGGGGATTTCTTGGCCAGTACATAGGTTGTGAACGAGCCCCTTTGGGCCTCATTTTTTTCCTTGAAAATTATAGGTTCAAAACGACACAACGTTGGCTTCCTGTGATGCCCTCTTCGGACTTGAACAAAAGACAGTCCGTAAACAAGAATGATGAATTACAAAGTTTTCAATCGATTCCGTAGTCGAATTTGATCTTCTCAATGGTCATCCAACACCCCAAGATGTCATGAAAAGGGAGTTTCAACACTTGAAAAAGTTTGGAAGAACAACTAGCATGAACAGCACAAAAAACGGAGGCAAACAGTGGCTTCACGGTCACTGGCCTGGGGCAGTGACCGCAGGTCACAGTCACCCCCATTTTTTTTCCCACTTTTGCATTTTTTTCTTACTTTGTGTACATTTTCTTGTATTTTCCAAATGGAGATCACATCTAAGACTTGAGGAGGGGTTGTAAACCTTGCAAACTCATGTAAACGACCTACATCCCCGCGGTCAGGGCATTAGAACCCATGTAAACAAAGGAAAATTAATAATGAACTGTAATTAATTTTCATTCTTCTTAACGCTTGAAGTGCGTAAATGTTGGACATTGAATCCATTACACATTTTCACATCATTTTTAAGCGCGATCATACTTAGGTTTTCTACTATTTGGAGTAGATTTTCTTCGATTGTAATAACCTAGGACTCCTCGGTTTAAATTTCAAAGGCTAGCACTTTGAAGGGTTTATCAAACGAGCTATGATATAAAGTTATTGTAGCAAAGTAACACCAGCCATATACTATGAAGGACTCAGTGAATACTCAGCCCATATAGCATAAGTGTTTCTTTTTTTCATGATGTGGGTATCCCTTGGTATTTTTAAATAATAAGACTATCCCCCCCCTGCCCCAACAAAAGCACTTGCCTGATCTTGCTTCAAGGGCTTTCCCATGGGGATTGGGGTCCCACATTTCCAGCTGGTGATAAGCTCCGATACCATTTGTCACTACCCGAGTAGCCCACTGGCTTAATAACTTAGCAAGCTTGTCGCATGGCTCAAAATGCTTAAGCCCAAGTTATTAGTAGTAACCTACATAGTTCATTATATATCAGACTCATATTTCATTCATAAGTGATGTGAGATAAGCTGTTACAATCTACCCCCCATTAAGGCCACACGTCCATGTGTGAATCCATCTAACTTCACCAGGCGATGTGGGACCAAAGCATTCCACACCCGTGTCCCTTGCGGATTTCCCTATCTTGACTCACAGGCTTGTGCACTTGGCTTTATCCTAATCTTACCTCAAGGGCTTTCCCAGAGGATTGGAGGTCTCACATTTCCGACCGGTAACAGGTTCTGATACCATTTGTAACGACCCGAGTAACCCACTGGCCCAATAACTTGGTGAGCCTGTCACATAGCCCAAAATGGTTAAGCCCAAGTTATTATTAGTAACCTATATAATTCATTATTTACCAGACTTATATTTTATTCATAAGCGATGTGGGATAGGATGTTACAATCTACCCCCCTTACGGCCACATATCCCCGTGTGGATCCATTTAACTTCACCAGGCAATGTGTCATGTTGAGTTAATATGAGGTTTGACATATCAGCGCATTGATAGGACTTAGATATTTCCGATATAGGACTTGAACACGTCATGTGGTGCTAATTGAAGCATTGCACCCTTACCCCTGCAGATTTTCTTATCTTAGGTCACAGGCTCACACACCTAGGCTTTGGCCCAATCTTGCCTCAAGGGATTAACCAGGCGAATTGGCGTATTACACTCTCCCCCATCAGAAATAGAGTCGTCCTCGGCTCTGATATCAATTGTTAGAGTCCCACCCAACTCAACATGATATTGTCTTCTTTGGCCCACGTGCGCCAGCGGGGACTTCCCAAGTGGTCATCATCCTGATACTGCTCCCACGCAGGCATACTTAACTCTAAAGTTCTTTTAGGATTCGGGGCCGCGCGGTGTTAAAACCCATCATGTGAGTAAATATAGGGTTTGACTTTAAGCCCATGGTTAGAACTTGGATATTTCCGATGTGGGATTCGAACATGTCTCGTGGGGCTAATCGAAACATTTCGCCTTTACCCCTGCGGATTTCCCTATCTTGGCTCACGGGCTCGCATACTTAGGCTCTAGCCTGGATTTGCCTTAAGGGATTACCCAAGCAGATTAGTGCGTGAGCCTGTGAGCCAAGATAAGGGACTCTGCAGAAGTAAAGTGGAATGCTTTAGTTAGTACCATGAGACTCTATTCAAGTCCCACAACAGAAATATCCAAAGTTCTGATCGTGGTATTTAAGTATAGCCTTGGGCTTAATCCCATATGAGGCCTTATGCCTAGGGACTAGTCTAGAATTGGTCTTGCTTGTTTGCCCAGAGACTCAAACAAAACATTTGCTATGCATTCTGATGACAGTTGGATAGTATAATATCATTCTTGGAGCCCTCCCAAGACGAGGCCTTTTAAAGCATAAGGTAAGATATATCATGTGGGTAGTGGGCTCGAGTTGTTATACGTAGGAAGCAGACCCACGCCTTGTGCCAGTGCACCATCACCCATGGCTTTGTTTCTTAGGCAAGAAGTGAAAATGGCACCAAGCAGAATGCTTCTCTTAAGAAATAAAAAAAAATAAAATTGTTAGAAATAAAAGTCATCTTGCTAAATACAAAACCTCTCTTCGTAAATCAATACTTATCAATAACTATGAAATCAGTAGTTGAGTTTATAATTAAATCATACAAACACCTCTTGTTGACAAAAAATTTGTTTATTAAATCAACGAGTTCCTTGCTGCCACCTTGATGAAACCTAAAACAGGTGTTGTAAGCTATTCTCTTTTGTTTTTGATAAAAAAAAAAAAAAAAGACTCCTTTGATGGAAGAGATCCACCGTTGGAATGGCTCCCCCGAGATTTTTAAAATTCCCCCTTATCTTTTTAAAAATTCTATATTTGCACATGGCCCCCCAAATTTGAGAAAACCATCAAAATATTTTGAACATTTCATGGATTTTTTTTTAACATATGGCCCTAGAAATTTTTTCACGTAGCGAGCTCCATGGAAGATTTCCTAGGTCCACGCATGAAACCAAGACCAAACAGTCACCTTCTAAGAAAAGTGACTTATTAATTTCAGGCTCTATGAAAATCAGTAGTGTTAGAATAGGGAGGGAAAGAGAGAGAGAGCTCTTATTCATTAGATCTGTGTGTACATAATGGGGGGAGGAGGATCTTATTTATAGAATAAGATTGCTTCCTCCCCAATCAACCTAATAAGGAAAACCCTAATTCTTAGTAATCTCTTTATCTCATGTGGGTCCCAATGTGGGCATCCACCTATGATAATAACATCTTATAACACTCCCCCTTGGATAACCACCATTCAATGACAGTTGCCTCATTAAAACCTTGCAAAGGAAAAACCCAGTGGGATAAAAACCAAAGCGAAGGAAAAAGAGTACAACGTTCTACAGGATCATTGAATTGGTGTTGGACGTGCATAATGCTGCCTCGTTAAAACCTTAACTAGGAAAACCCAGTGGGACAAAACCTAGAGAAGGAAAAAGAGTACAGCGCACATATGTCCTGGATAGCATACTTCAGGATGCCTCCCCCTGATTGACTACTCCCCCTGATGATAACATCTTTGTACATAATTAAGCATGTCAATCTCGTATACAATTTCTAAAATACTGATTTTGACAAGAACTTCGTAAACTGATCAGCCAGGTTGTTGCTTGAACGAACTTGCTTGACTTCAATCTTGTTATCCTTCTGAAGCTCATGAGTGAAGAAGAACTTTGGTGTAATGTGCTTCATCTTGTCATTTTTAATGTATCATTCTTGAATCTGTTGAATACATGCCCCATTGTCTTTGCAAATAATGCTCGAGGTACCTGTACTAAGAGGTAATTGACAAGAACTACATATATACTGAGTTAAATATTTTTGCCATACACATTCCCCACTGGCTTAAAAATCTCAGCATGGTTAGAATAAGTAGCTATCAATAGTCAATTTAGTAGAATATCAAAAATAATGATGGCAACCATTAAGAAACATACAACATGTCATAACATTTGTATAATACCAATCCAAAGCTTTGGTGCAAAACTATATATGGGAAGCATATTTATAAAGAGTGAAAATCTCATTAGAACTTCTCTCGATCTGCGGGTCGAGATAAAATAGTCAATAGTTTTCTCGAGCTCTTCTGGAGTCTCGATTAGATTTATGTTATTTATGTAAATAACATAAACTTCTACTATTATAAATCCATTTAAGGATTGTATAAACAGGAACAGGCAAATGGGATTGTTTTCATACTCTTCCTTATATAAACATTCACTAAGACGATTGTACCATATTCTTCTGGAATGCTTCAGGCTGTACAATAAACGTCTTACTTATATTGAGTACGTACTCTCTGACTTTGCTTCAGGCAAAGCAAATCCTTCTGGGATTTTCATATATATAACTGTGTATGTTTTCAATCCCAAGTTTCTACAGGAAACCTTATATCACAAGTTTGCCTTTCGTTCATTTGCCTTACAAACACCCATTTGTAACCTACAGGGTTAACACCGTTTGGGGTTTGTACTATAGGTTCATATATACCACTTCTATTAAGAGACTGCAATTCCTCAAATGGCATCTCTTTATTTTGGCCAATATGTTCTTTGTCGACATTCATTTATAGAACGTGGTTTTATATCCCAAACAACATTCTCAATTAGTTGTGTAGCTACCGCATATACAAATGCGTCATCGATGATAATTTCATTTCTATCACATCTCTCTCTTGAATAATTATAAAGTATAGAGATCTCTTTATTTATTGGGTACCCATTGCCTCTTCAGGGGCTTCCAGAGTCTCTTCTGGGACTCATGTCTCTTCCGGGACATTAATTTCTTCAGGAAATTTGGAGAGAGTGGATTTTATCATAAACTCTTCGGGAGTATACCTCTTCTGGAGTATGATTGGGATATAATTGCTCATTTCTCCTCTTCTGGGGAGCTAAGTCTTTGAAACCTATAGTTCTACCACGCTTCTGGCATGTATAGATTCATTTGTTGCCATATTTGGACTTTGTTCTTCAGGAACACTAATTCGTACTTGTCCTATAGGGACATTAATTCGTGCTTGTGTGTTCATAGCCGATAAATGTGACCTAGTCACTTTTGCTGCATCATTAAAAGCATTAAGGAATTCATTTGTAATTAAGTGCACAATTCTCCGTACTTCATTCTCACATTGTAAAGTACATAAATCTAGATGAGATTGAGTGGAAGTATTCCACATTAATTCTCGCCGTTCTTCAGGAACGGATTGTTCTTCAGGAACAAGGTGTTCTTCAGGAACTCTCTTATCTCCCCCTAACGGCGAGAAGACTGTCTCATCAAGATGACAATCAGCAAAAACGAACAATGAATATATCTCCTGTCATTGGGTCTAGATATCCATTAATTAGGGTGAAGTATAACCAACATAAGTCTACGTTCTGAGTTCATGCAGGTCACAAACCTACGCTATCAAGTCTTATAACATGATTAAGGATGTGTAGCCTAGGTTTAATAATATGTGCTAATGGGCGGGATTAGATAGGTTCACAAATGTCACACAATATCCTTTGCGAAAAGGATGGTCAATAGATGGTACTCTAAGGAGTACGTAACAGAAGTATTAACAATTTACCAGAGCATAGGACCCCTAGAATAACAAGCTTCTGGCTGAACTTTGTCGTTTTGCTCATAATCAAATATGATTCGATTTGTAAAGATTGTCTTGTAATATAGCCTTGAAATATAAGGAGAATGCACTTAGCTTTTCTAGTATCAGCTTCTGGCTGTCAATACTAGTAATGATGTACAAATACCATTATGTAGACTCTTCCGGAGCATTCAAGTATTTGTATGGATACAGCTATGATCGATGCCGTGCACGAATGAAACACTAATTCAGAGAAAAACTTCTGGTTTTTTTCAATGTAGTGTGTTTTGTTGCACTGTCTACTGGACAGATATTATCCGCAACTTCATGCATTCCATGAGCCATAGAGCAAGTAATAATAAGTGCACATAACTAGGTAATCGCATTGCAAAAATAAAAGTAAGAACAACTAAACAATTCAGCATTCAAAGCAAATTTAACATAATATACGGGGGATTAAAAATAAGTCCTAGCATTCAACAAAATATCTAAGAACTGAACTCAATGTTCAAACTCATAAAAGTAGTTGTAGGACTTTCCAGACCATGCTTGGTGGTTCGCCCAATTTCTAAACAAAATGCCTTTTCAATCACCTCTCCTGGGGTGGTTTATTTCATCTCTACTGGAGAACATATTATATCTACCTCTTCTGGAGGGATTTTAATTGACTAATCTGGCATTTATTTTAAGCATTGGGCGTATGACCATCTGCTGGTGATCATCCCTGTCTAATGGGGATATAATGGCGTGGAAAATAAGAGCGTATGCCATATCCTTCAGGGATATTATATTTCCGACTTTGATAGTATCACCAAGCCTTTTAGAGTGTGTTAAGATCGATTTACTAATAACAATCAAACAAAAATAGAACTTTGGGTTCTCAATATCCGATGACAAAATATAATGAAGAATTGGCCAATCAGAAAGTTAGAACTTCGGGTTCTTAACTGATGAATCAGAACTTCTAGTTCTGTCAATACTTCAGGTTAGTGATAGAACTTCAGGTTCTTAGAACTACTGGTTCTATCAAAACTTCAGGTTTGAATCACAACTTCTGATTCTATCAAAACTTCAGGTTTGGTTTCATGGCCTTCGTATCGATCTACACTACTGTGAATCTTTAGAAATCAAAGCTCCAAGTTTAATTATGAATATGAATCTTCGGGTTCATATTCCAAATCTTAGAACTTCTGGTTCTAGATAATGTATGGATCTTCGGGTCCACGTTATTCATTGGATATAGAACTTCAGGTTCTATTATTTGGAACTACTGCTTCTGGCAATAATAAATTCATCAAAACTAAAGTTTCAGATAATCAGTAGTGATAATTATACCGAAGTAATTATATCAAGCATGCAGTACAATGTTATAGAATATAAAAATAAATGTATGTGAGAAACAGAAATAAAATGTAGAACTTCAGGTTCTTAACATCCAATCAAAGATAATAATAAAAATGTGATGAAGAATTGAGAAATTGAAGTTTAGAACATCGGGTTCTCAACTTAAGAATCAGAACTTCTGGTTCTAAATTAAAATAGTTCATGGATCTTTCAGTACGAGTTAGAACTTCAGGTTCTAGATTAGGATAATTCACGGATCTTCAGGTCCGAGTTAGAACTTCTGGTTCTAGATTATGATAATTCACGGATCTTCAGGTCCGAGTTAGAACTTCTGGTTCTAGATTAGGATAATTCATGGATCTTCAGGTCCAAGTTAGAACTTCTGATTCTAGATTAGGATAATTCATGGATCTTCAAGTCCAAGTTAGAACTTCTGGTTCTAGATTAAAATAACATACAGAACTGCATGTTCAGATTATTTATTCGATATAGAACTTCTAGTTCTAAGTATTAGATGAAACTTTGAGTACGTATTGTAGATCTGAAAACTTCTGGTTTCAGAGTAAAATAACCAACGGATTTTCTGGTCCGGAATCGACGGATCTTCTGGTCCGGATTCAAATGAACT
Source organism: Sextonia rubra (assembly GCA_037013555.1). NCBI lineage: Eukaryota > Viridiplantae > Streptophyta > Magnoliopsida > Laurales > Lauraceae > Sextonia > Sextonia rubra. The sequence goes on from JASUAD010000001.1 coordinate 135,497,846, forward strand.
TCTGGTTCATAGGCTAAAAGAATTTATGGAATCTCGAGTCCGAGTTGTTGATTCCATATAGAACTTCTGGTTCTAAATATCGTATGGAACTTCGGGTTCCAATTTCTTGCATAGAACTTCTGGTTCTATTTATGATTCATGATTTTCAATTCTATCATGATCTCTTTTCGATAAAAGAAAATGAATAATCATCACAAAATTAAATGATAAATATTTGCAGATCTAAAAGAATAAAGATAAATGCAAACTAATAAGAGATCATAAAATATGGATAAATTACTTAACCTTTGAATCATTCTCCTTTTAGTGCCAATGTGTAGATCTGCTCGCGAGCTTTCCGTGGGCGCAAACGGATCTCAAATCGGACTCCGGATCGTCAAGTTATCGCAAAAACAAATTTCTGCCATCGAGCCGGTCAAATCTGCCTTTGACCGTACGATTTGCTGACAGATTGCTTGCATCAGCGGCTAGCGTCATGCTGACGTCATGTTACTTCTGGCAGATTGGACTTGTTGCAGGCAGGTTCGGGTCAACCTGACCCGACCTGAACTGCACCTTTTGTTTTCGGGGTTGGACTGGGCCTCACGAGTTAGGTCTAACCTAACCCGATCTAACCCGACCCATAAGACCAGGTCTCTCCTTGTAGCAGGTCAGGTCAACCCGACCTGACCACGACCTGCACCATTCTTTGTCTTCTCCCTCATGACCGAAGTGGGTTCTGCAACAGAAAACAGCGCCACTTGCACTACATCTGCAGCAACGAGACAGATGAGGGAGGCTGCAACTGACAGCGGTGGTTTCCCCGGTGACGGCGAAGATCAGCGGCGGAGGCGGCGGCAGCTGCTCCACCATCGGCCGGAGCAGAGAAAGCGACAGGAGCACCACCGCCTCCAGATCCGACATTCAAGATGAGATCATCGACGTTCTGCTTGGATCCGGAGTCGTTCTCATGGATCGGATCGGAGGCGGAATTCTCATGGAACGGCGAGAAGGGACAGCGACAGAGCCCAATCTGTGTGGCCCAGGCGAAGTAGATAACAATCCCGCTTTCTCTTTCGTTTTCTAAACCGTGGCTGAAACAGAGATCGTAAGATTTGATCTCTTCGTTTCACTGATGAGAAAGAGATCCTCTGAGTCCTTTCCTCTGATTGGTGAATCCAATATGTGGTCCGCCGTGATCAGACAACCCTGATCTTCTCATGTTTCCTGATGAAATAGAAGTCAAACCATCCCTGACTACTAACTCCGGCAGATGCCATTGAGCCAAAGAAGAAGTGGTTTCTTCTCTGCCTTGTTAATGGCTCGAAGGCACAACCACAAGGACAAGAAAATATAGAAGAAAAGCAGACGTGAAGAGGCCTTAGAGAAAAGCTCGTGCTGATAACGTGTTAGAATAGGGAGGGAGAGAGAGAGAGAGCTCTTATTCATTAGATCTGTGTGTACATAATGGGGGGAGGAGGATCTTATTTATAGAATAAGATTGCTTCCTCCCCAATCAACCTAATAAGGAAAACCCTAATTCTTAGTAATCTCTTTATCTCATGTGGGTCCCAATGTGGGCATCCACCTATGATAATAACATCTTATAACAAGTAGACCTAACTAAAGTGATTTTTGTTTTGCTTCATGAGCATAGTTGTGAATTTTGTTTCTAATGCCATTTCGATTTGGCCTTCATTTCGGGTGATTCAGAAATTTCGGTGAAACGTTTTGGAATTATGTTTTTGAAAAACCTATATATACATACAGAAATTTTATTAGGAATTTATTTTAAGTGATATTTGATTAGGGGATTTATCTTAAGTGGTGCTCCTCTTCTTCTTGTTTGTTCCTTTATTTCTATTGAAAAGAGGGCCTAGGGTAGGAGTTGGGGCTTTTACAAAATAATAATAATAATAATAATAATAAGCAATATCTTTTTTAAAATAATTTGGAATGAAATTTCCGAAATCTCCCAGATCAGGCCGACATTGGCTGAAATCAAGCAAAATTTCTGAAATTTGAATCGAAACATTGTGTAAGCTATTTTGTTTCAATATGTGGACCGAAATGAAATTTCTCAAAATTTCATCCAAGACAAAACGAATTCACGGCTATGTTCCTAAGGCACTTAAGCTCCAATGCCTCTTAGCTTCCCTAGCTTCCTGAAGTGATTTTTACAATGTTGTCATCCTCTAAATTTTGGAGTTGGATTTGAGTTGACATCTGATGAGTTGAGTTGTAATTCTAGTCTCCCTAGATATGAGCTAACACAAAATTAACATATTAATTTAGGGTTCAAGTTGATCATTTTTAACTCAGGTTTGACTTAGGTTAAGATTTTCAACATCACCAAAATCAAGTTTAGTAATAGGTGAGAAATCCGTGAATTTGAGAATTCCTCACTAACCTTGAAACAAGGATGTCTCATTGAGGATTTTATAGCAAACGATCTCACATTGATATTGATGTTTGTCATTGTGTATAGTTGAGAAAAATTGATATTAGGGTATGAATCAAGAAATGAGAATTTCAAAATCCTATAAGGGTCGGACTTGAAAGTCTTAAAAAATATGCATTTCCATTATAATTTTCAAATGTAGATTATTCATCACCAAACATGACCTAAAAGAATATTGCTCTAATCACCCATGATGAACTCAACTCTAGAAGTTGACCCGACCCGAGACTTATTGGCCCCAGCCTACCCGCTCATGCCGGGACTTGCACACATCGAAAACGTACGTCATGGCACACCATCATCCTCAGTCTAGAAAGATCCATATCAATTCGAAGTAAACCCTGCATCTAGAAGAAAGAGGGGAAGACGCCCTTCCCATCAAGCAAGCAACTGACTTAGACTAGTCCATGAAGTCTTGAATGCAGAAGCAAACTCTTCTTCAGTTATTAACTCACGATTTGCGAGTACTAACGCAAGGGGAACATTTCTTTTTTTTATCTGTAATGCCTAACTACTTCTCTTATAGTTGTAATCTGCGAAATTTATATTCTAGGTTAGGTGACTATCCAATAAACATTTCTCTGTGGGCTTCATCATCTGTGTGTCTTTCACAAGCAAAACTTTGTGGCAATCTTATACATAGTATGGTAAAATTGCTTGCTAATTAGGCGCTATCAATGGTCAAAATATGGCTAGACTGAGATCAGGTTTGGTCTTGGCTGAATAAGGATTGAAGTGTTCAAACTTGGTTCCTAGTAGTCCGACATGGGCCTTAGAACCTAGATGCAAGCTGTAATCAGTGGTGGAACTAGGAAATTTCCTCAAGGGCCATCATATGAAAAATAGATCTTTAGGAGGCATAGGTGAAAATGCATAAAATTTTCTTAAACTGATTCTCTAAAAATTTTAGGTCATACTTGGTAACAAGATAATAGAGGAAAGGAAACGTGATTTCTAAGGTATCTATCAACATTCATGTTTAGTGTTGGTAAATCTCCGATAATTTGACACAATCAAATCTTCATTTCTTGTGATTCTCAGAATTTTCTACCTCTTCCCATTGAATTTTTAAATCATCTCATCTAAAAGAAGGGATATAAGAGACTAAATTCTCACCCAAAAGATAGAGTTGCTCTTGGGCTGGGCCAGTGCACCTTCGGCCAAGCCAAGATAGGTAATTGGGCCCATTTTAATAATTGGGCCTGATTAATAATTGGGTTGGGCTTCGATTAAGTGATAGAATGCCCAAAGCTCGGCCCGGAACATGCAAGAGATGCATGTAATTTAATTTAGTTAATACAAACAATTACTAAGATGACAACAAAATGGATAAGAAGTTCAATTCGACCTGCCCTAATTGATTTATGGATGGGCTCAGGCCTAACTTTTATGGCCCGTGTCGAGCTTGTACTGGGCCTATGCTAGTGTTTTTAAAGTCGGGCCAGGCTTGAATAAGCCTTAGCTGGGCCCAACTTGACCCATGAATACCTCTATGAAAAGAGTGCACATAGCTTGTGAAATCTTCGATCATTTCATAATTCTAAGCAAATGTAGAATATGAGAAATCCTCAACCATAAAATCCTTAGTGACGGTTTTTTTTTTCTAAGGATAGTAAGGAATTCGTGAAATTGCAGATTCCTCACCTATTACCAAATGTACCCAAGCATGACATGTCAAGCAACCCAGATACACATCAATATTTAGAAGCATGCACTTAGATAGGGTGGTTACAGGGTCCCTTTGACATTTCTTTTTAAAAAGCAGTAGAGCCCAATTGAAGATAATGAACATAAAAAGAAAGCGCAACTATGGAAGTTTTGGACATGGATAGAGGGGAACATGTGATCTATGTCATCCAATCAAATGATTCTAGCCCTTAATTTAGGTCTTTAAAATTAATTAACGTAAACCATGCAAATTTGCTATAATAAATTTCAATAGTGAATATAATATCTAGAAGAGATCGAAATTTACATCCATACCAATTCAATGTTGGCCATGTGGGTCCAGACCATGATTGAGTTCTATATCTGGTGTGGTTTCCTAATGATATTAAGAATTTCCTATTTTGTCGAATAGTAGTTTTCTAATATATTAGGACTTTCCTTTTTTTCTTGAGATAGAGTTCTTGGGGGATAAGGATGTAATGGTTATATATATGATGTAATCTGTAACCCTAGAGTGACAGTCAGAGAGGCTGAGAGTGGCTGAGATTCCAAGGCTGTGGTTTCACAGATTGGAGGAGAACCTAGTGGAAATTGGTTTCCCGTGGACGTAGGCATCTTTGCCAAACCATATAAATCTTCTTGTCTTCTTGTGTGGTGATTGTTGATCTTGGTTGCCTTTGCACACACGCGTTCAACAAGTGGTATCAGAGCAAGGTTGAGATCACTCGTGGTTTTGCGATTAACCGAGCGTGTCAAGTCGTGCGTGGAAGATCACCTAAAGGAGAAGAGATCAAATGTGATCTCTTGTGGGTCGCTGTGCAACAGATTGAAGAGGCCGCCGCTAGGTTGCCGGTCGCTGCCGTGGTCTGCCGGTTGATCCCTCACTCCCGCAGCCAAGGAAAAAGGCCACGGACTTCTGGTTTCCTTGTTGCAGAACAGGGAACACGAGGAAGAAGGGAAAGCTGCCGCCGCCTTTCGTCCGCCCGCCCACCAATCGTTGCCGTAGCCGTCGCTCCATCGCAGTCGCCGGACCAGCCGCCAGCCAGCCGGACCAGCCAAGCCGCAGCCGGAGGAGAACCCAAACTGTTCTGTTGCAAAACAGAGGATCGCGAGGTTGAAGACGGTCGCTTCTGGGTTCTGGGTTCGGGTCCAGTCCGCTTGACCTGACCCGCCGTACAGCACAAGCCAAGCGTCCGGTTTAAGGTCAGTTTGGGTTTTAGGTCAGTTTGACCCAAACCGTGGTGCAAGCCCAGTTCAGTTAGCAGTGCAGGCCGGTTCGGGTCCGGTTGACCTGAACCTGGTAGCAGTCCGGTCCAGCCTGTCAGCCACCGCGCAGACGTCAGCAGCGTGACGTCATCAGGCTAACGTCAGCCCACGTCATCGGACAAACGGTCAACGGCCAAAGTTGACCAGATTGACGGTAGAAGTTTGTTTCTGCGATATCTTGATCATCCGACGTCCGATCGGAGATCCGTTTTCGCCTACGGACTCGTTTCGAGCAGATCTACGTGTTAGTGGAAGAAGATTGGCTGTTTGACGGTCAACAAGGAGTTTGACCAAATCAGGAGCGCACAAAACCGTTTTTGCGATATCGGAGCCATCCGGAGTCGGATTTCAGATCCGTTTCTTCCAGCGTGCTCATGTTGACGAGATCTACAGCTTGGTGCAAGAGTTGAGGTCAGTGTTAGTTGTTTGTTTTTCCTGTTACTTAATTTTATTAAGATGGAGAACAATACTATTAACACTACCATGGTTAAGCTTAACCATTCCAATTGGTTGATCTGGAAACCGAAAATGGAGGATATTCTCTATTGTAAAGACCTCTATGATCCCGTTGAGGGGGATAGTGCCCGACCGAAAGATATGCAAGATGCTGAATGGAAAAAATTGCATAGAAAAGCGATTGGTCACATCAGACAGTGGGTTGATAACAGTATATTTCACCACGTGTCTAATGAAACCAATGCGAATACCCTTTGGAAAAAGCTAGAAGCAATGTATAATAAAAAAACCTCAGTGAACAAAACCTTCTTGATCAGAAAGCTTGTGAACATGAAATTCAAGGATGGTGGTCAGATCGAAGATCACATCAATGAGTTCCAAAGTGTGGTAAATCAATTAGCCACTATGAAGATGATCCTTGATAATGAGATGCAAGCTTTGTTGCGTCTGAGTTCTTTGCCAGATTCATGGGAGACATTGGTTGTTTCCTTGAGCAATTCTACTCCAGATGGTGTGTTATCTATGAGTCAGGTTACCAGTAGTCTACAGAATGAAGAAACTAGAAGGAAATCTGCAAAGACAGATAATGCACAGGCCTTTGTTACTGAGAACAGGGGGAGGAGTAAGAGTAGAGGTCCAAAGGGGGGTCGTGGCAAGTCTAAAGGTGAATCACAGTCTAAGTCTAGCAGTGAATCACAGAGTAAGAAAAAGTCTGTAAAATGCTTTTTCTGTGGCAAGATGGGCCACATCAGGAAAAATTGTTTTGCCATGAAGGAACAGAAAGGATCCAACAATGAGAAGAAGAATGACAGTGATAACACTATAGCTACTTTGGAACAGGAAGTAGTGGTGCTCGCCGGCGATGATGGTAAGTGTTTGAGTGTTGCAGATGGTCAGGTTGAGTGGGTTGTTGACACAGCAGCATCCTACCATGCTACTCCCTGCAGGGAGATGTTCACGACGTACAAAGCAGGTGACTTTGGTACTGTAAAGATGGGCAACACGGGTCATTCAGAGATTGTTGGTATCGGTGATGTCTGCATTAAAACCGATATTGGTTGCACAATGACGCTGAAAGATGTGCGACATGTTCCTTATCTGCGGTTGAATCTGATTTCCGGGACTGCATTGGACCGTGCAGGTTATGAGAATTACTTCGGAAATGGCAGATGGAAGCTCACTAAAGGGTCTCTTGTTATTGCGAGAGGTACGGCAGGTAATACTCTTTATAAAACACAAGTAAAGCTGTGCAAAGATGCATTGAATGCAGTTCAAGATAATTCCTCTCTGAATCTATGGCATAAAAGGCTTGGTCATATGAGTGAGAAAGGCTTGCAGATGTTGGCAAAGAAGGATTTAATTCCTTACTCCAAAAGTATATCCCTTGACCCTTGTGATTATTGTTTATATGGTAAACAGCATAGGGTTGCTTTCTCTTCGACATCAAAATTGAAATCAAATGTGTTGGATTTGGTATATTCTGATGTTTGTGGTCCCATAGAGGTAGAATCATTGGGTGTCAATAAGTTCTTTGTCATGTTCATCGATGATGCATCTAGGAAAGTCTGGGTTTATCCGTTCAAATCAAAGGATCAAGTGTTCCAAATGTTTCAACAGTTTCATGTCAAGGTTGAAAGAGAAATAGGTAAACTCTTGAAGTGTCTCCGTTCAGATAATGGGGGTGAATACACATCCAACCAGTTCAGAAGCTATTGCTTGAAACATAGCATTCGACATGAAAAGACAGTTCCTGGTACTCCACAGCATAATGGTGTGGCAGAGAGAATAAACCACACTATTCTTGAGAAGATGAGATGCATGATAGGATTAGTACGGTTGCCTAAGTCATTCTGGGGTGAAGTCGTTCTGATTGCCGTTTATCTGATTAACAGATCTTTCTCCGTTCCTTTGAATTATGATCTTCCAAAGAGAAGATGGACAGGTAAAAATGTTTTCTATTCGCACTTGAAGGTGTTTGGGTGTAAAGCATTTGTACATTTACCAAAGGAGCAGCGTTCCAAGTTGGACAATAAGTCAGTGAGTTGCATTTTTCTTGGCTATAGTGGAGATGAGTTTGGCTACAGATTATGGGATCCAGAGAAGAGGAAACTTATCAGAAATAGAGATGTGGTTTTCCATGAAGACCTGTTCTTTGGAGATGTTGAGAAGATTGATAAGTCTTCTGAGAAAGTTGATGAAGTGGTTGATCTCACACCGACTCCTTCTCCGGTGCAGACTACAGGCGGAGAAGGTGGACAAAACGATCCGGATCATAATGAGGCACTGGAGTTGCCAGATGATGAGGTTGTTGAGCAGGAGGAGCAGTCTCCTCGAACTGAAACCACGGAACCTCAAGTTAGGAGGTCTACACGAGAGCGTCAACCATCAACTAGGTATCCTGCATCCGAATATGTGTTGCTTACTGATAAGGGAGAGCCAGCTAGCTTCCGAGAAGCAATGACTCATGCTGATAAAGATGAGTGGATGAAGGCTATGCAGGATGAGATGAGTTCTTTAAAGAAGAACAAGACATATGAGCTGATGCAACTTCCTAAAGATAGGAATGTTCTGAAAAACAAATGGGTGTTCAAGCTGAAAAAGGATGAAAATGGGAAACTGGTGAAGCACAAAGCACGGTTAGTGGTAAAAGGCTTCTCACAGACGAAGGGTATCGACTTCAATGATGTTTTCTCTCCTGTTGTGAAAATGACTTTTATCAGAATCGTTTTGGGTCTAGTCGCCAGCATGGACCTTGAGCTTGAACAGATGGACGTGAAGACCGCGTTTCTTCATGGTGACTTGAAAGAAGAGATCTACATGACTCAGCCAAAGGGGTTTGAGGTAGAAGGAAAAGAACAGATGGTTTGCAAGTTGAAGAAGAGTCTCTACGGGCTGAAGCAAGCACCAAGACAGTGGTACAAGAAGTTTGATTTGTTCATGTTGAGTCATGGGTACCGGAGGACAGCTGCAGATCATTGTGTCTATGTTCGTCGATTTATCGATGGTCGGTTCATCATCCTTCTTTTATATGTAGATGATATGCTGATAGTTGGACAGGATAGCAAGTTGATTGGCAAATTGAAAGAGGAGATGTCAAAGTCATTTGACATGAAAGACTTGGGTCCCGCACGAACGATATTGGGCATGCAAATACGTCGTGATAGGAGTTCTAAGCAGCTGTGTTTGTCACAGGAGAAATATGTTGAACGAGTACTCGAACGGTTCAACATGAAGAATGCTAAGCCAGTTAGCATACCTCTAGCCAGTCACTTCAAACTAAGCAAGCGCTTGTGTCCTACTACAGATGATGAAAAGGAACGGATGGCATGTGTTCCTTACTCCTCTGCTGTGGGGAGTCTTATGTATGCCATGGTTTGTACACGGCCAGACATTGCTCATGCTGTGAGTTTAGTGAGTAGATTTCTCGCAAACCCTGGAAAAGAGCATTGGGAAGCAGTGAAGTGGATCTTTAGGTATTTGAGAGGTACTTCCAAGGTGTGTTTATATTTCGGAGGCCCAAAACCAGTCATGGAAGGTTATACTGATGCTGATTTTGCAGGCGATCTTGATCGTCGGTTGTCGACTTCTGGTTATTTGTTTACTTTCGTAGGGGGAGCTATCTCTTGGCAATCAAAGTTATAGAAGTGTACAGCACAGTCTACAACTAAAGCGGAATACATAACTGCTAATGAAGCAGGGAGAGAGATGCTTTGGTTGAAAAAATTCCTTCAAGAACTAGGTTTGAAGCAAGAAGAATATGTAGTTTACTGTGATAGTCAGAGTGCTATAGATTTCAGTGAGAATGCTACATATCATGGCCGCATGAAGCACGTTGATATCAAGTACCATTGGATTCGTGAGGTGATCGAGAAGAACTTCATGAAGCTGGAAAAGATTCATTCGGACAAGAATCCCTCGGACATGATGACCAAGGTTGTGTCTAAGGGAAAGCTGGAGCTGTGTTCAGAGTTGGCCGGACTGAACTCCCATTAAGGGGTTCAGGGCATCTTCCCTATGGTCTAGAGGGGGAGATTGTTGGCCATGTGGGTCCAGACCATGATTGGGTTCTATATCTGGGGTGGTTTCCTAATGATATTAGGAATTTCCTGTTTTGTCAAATAGTAGTTTTCTAATATGTTAGGACTTTCCTTTTTTCTTGAGATAGAGTTCTTGGGGGATAAGGATGTAATGGTTATATATATGATGTAATCTGTAACCCTAGAGTGACAGTCAGAGAGGCTGAGAGTGGCTGAGATTCCAAGGCTGTGGTTTCACAGATTGGAGGAGAACCTAGTGGAAATTGGTTTCCCGTGGACGTAGGCATCTTTGCCGAACCACGTAAATCTTCTTGTCTTCTTGTGTGGTGATTGTTGATCTTGGTTGCCTTTGCACACACGCGCACAACATTCAAGGATGATCCCCAATGATGAAAACTATAAAAAAAGCACTGGTAAAGTGGGTTATATGGAGAATTCCAAGGAGCTTAGGGTTTAATGGTAGGGTTTAAATTTTTATTCATCCACGCTGTTTGAGTTGTGCAGCAGTTGCCCCAGAATCATGAATAAGTTTTGTAGAGAACGCACATGGAAAGTCTAGACCTTCAGGTTAGTAAACGTGTGGGGGATATGTATGAACAAATTATTTCTTAATTCCAGTCTAACCGTCTTAAGAATATAGTACATGTTGATCTGACCTGAATCAAAACATTGTACTTAACAATTGCAAAACATGCGAAGAATCCACATTAAAATAAGACTGATTGCTACAAATGTAATCTCCATATATTACGCAAATCCTAACCTAAACCAGATCATTGAAGCTTTTGGTCATGAGAAATTTTTGAGGCCGATTGGCAGAAAATCTTAACTGCTTTCAAAATAAATTCTACCTTTTCTTTTATTTGAGTGGCCAAATTTTGCGCCCATCATCAAATTAATCACTCATAAAAAATTCACATTTTGTATGGTAATCAATCTGACACTTGGGGTAACTTATAGTCGAATGAATTCTCTCATGAATATTACATGAGGTACTGGAGCCGCACAAATTTCTAGAGAGAAATTTCTAGTGAATCAAGCCTTTGGGGATCCAGACTCAATTAGCCAGTAGAACCCACTTCCACGTCGCATTCCATCTCATTTCAACATTTTGAAACCCCCCAGTGGTGGAAATTGTGTTTGCTTTATCCAACTTCCAAACAACCACATCCCACAATACTTTTCAGAGAAGCTGCTTTTTCTTCCAATGACTGAAACAGAAAACCTTCGAGAGAAGCTTCCATGGTACAAGTCGATGCCTGTACTTCCACGAAGTCTTATGACAACAATTTTTTCTTGGCCTCTAAGCAAACGGTCTCACTTGGATGTATACAGAACAAGATAAACTTGACTGTTCATTGAGTCGGCCACACAAAACATGCAGCTATCATGTTTCTGAGACTTTCACCAAACCGACTTTTCGGATTTTTAAAGTTCATTAGTTGGATTATCTTAACACACTAAATGGACTGTTAAGATCACCTATTGTATCAGATGGAAGGTTTTAGATCACTGATGATTAAGATCACTATTTGGTGTGGCCATGTGGCCAAGTAGTTTATGTGCCCATTGTCCCAAGAAACTCACTTATCACTGTCAGCAATTTCCCTACGCATCAGCTAACGAAGTTGCTATCCAACTACCTTCCGACTTCACAACAATCCAAACTGAAGACTCAAGTAAATCGTGGACTACTGTAGTGAATTGTAACTGAAGCTGGTATTTTATGATGTCGGTAGACCGCGGACGCAGTTGATCCATTGCCAACCAAGTATAGCGCAACATCTGATACTAGTCTTTTTTTGGTAACCGACTTTAAGCTGTAGCGATTGCTGTATTCAGTTTGTGTACTGAACTTGCACATTATAGGGTCTTTTATTTGCAATCATTTATGTAGATGCTTAAATGAGGTGTATAAGTTATGTATAAATAAGTCCATTTGTATTCCAAAATTTTCACCCCTCTCTTGCAAAAGGTACTTCTTGTATATATAGGTTTTTTTTTTTTATATATGACGAGAAATCTGCCGACCTCCCTTGTGGTTGATCATTGATAAAACCTCGAATATACAATACCACCTACTAACAAAGTGTATTAGGTAAGGCCCCAAACAATTTCAAAGTAGAGATCTCCAACTTATTGCTGGACTTTCTAACTACTCTTATAATTTAAGTGTAATTACAAAAGGTGCTAATATATATAGTTTCTTGAAGCGATCACACATTTCCACCACCCACTTAGCGGTTCTAAGTCAGCAATGAATTATTAAGCGGGCCGTTCTAAAACATAGTGAAGTCCGGCTTGTGTTGATGTAGATCTGCATTTGTTGGCCCAAACATCAACTTTAAACCCAATGGCGCTACCATGATGCAATAGAAGAATGAAGCGATCAAGACGTATAACATCTTGATTGCCCACTTGGATAGTACGTAGGTTGAGTAGATCTGACAGTTGGAAACACTATTTGAGATTATTTGACCGTTAGAAGCACTATTTGAGATGATCGGCCGTCAGATTCAGTCTCAAATGATCTAAGATCCAACCATCAAATTTAAAACATCAATTCCTACAAATGATTGCTTTCATGTGAATGTTGCACATGTATTAGGATCATTTGCTTGCAATTACCAATATTTATAAATGTAGGACATTATCAATATTTAAGCAAGTTCATGTCTATTCAAGTCCACATGCATAACCAAGGTACCAAAATGGCATGCAGCAGAGAAAATTTGTCAACTTTTTATATATGTGGGTTTTTATTACCTCACACATATAAGTTGTATTTTATCTCATCACATTGTTAGTTCTCATTACATCGTATGTATAAGTTGCGTTATTTTTTAACATGTGTGAGTCCTTGTTAGCTTGTATGCATGAGTTGTGTCGGTGTTCTTAAATGTACGAGTAAGCCCTCGTAAACTCGCATATATAAGTTGTGTAAACGTGAGTTGTATTTATATTTAGGTATAGTCCTCAGCTTTGGTTAAAAAAAAAGAAAAAAAAAACCCTCGATACTAAGAGGAGTGAAGTGGCCGGACGTAGTGTCCCGTCTACTAGTGTGGAAGCTAATGTGAAAAGAGCGTAAAAATATACAACTGCATCCCGCGTTACCACGTAATTGCGTGTGACGCACGTCTTATCCCGTGTTAAGCTAAGCAATCCCCCTGCGCTGGGGCTGGGTCTCCCACTCGCTGCCAGTGTTGACTCGCCAACTTGCTTTCATACACTGGAAGGAAGGAAACCGTGCTGTAGTTGCTCTTGTTACTTTTCCAAAACAAATCCGTAGAACGAAGACTCACGAATGGAAGCTTCGAAGAAGCAAGCTCCAGTAGCCGAGTCGCGACTCGTTCCTCGATACTGCTACCCCAAGCGAGTACGCGCTTGCGTATGTTATTCAGCAGCCGGAAAAGTGCAATGACTATTTCATCCATTCCATTACATTAAGACCTGGATATGATTAGATTTTTTTTTTTTGTTAAAACGCGCCCTGAAGATTTTATTAATGTTAAAATACCCTCTTGAAATTTTTCTGAAAACCACCATCATTTTCTAAACTACTTTCTAAAAATTGTTTGATGGGATTTTTTGAATATCACCGTTATAATTATGCAATTAAAACTCCAAAATGTATTTGGTGTTTCAAATATAGTACTTTGTTCTAATCCAAATAACTTAATGTTAATTCAAATTTTCTTTGTCATACTCAATATAATTGCATCTTTTCAATATGCATTTGTATATTTATATATATATATATATAGAAAAGTTGTCTTAGCAACTACTATAGTAGAGCATGGCATGCAATAAAATTGGATTCAAAAAGTTATTTAATTGACGGCACAGTTAAACAACAAGTTTTCTTTAGAAGTAGAATTTACGTTTCTTCCATACACCATAAATGGTGGTCCAGTGAAACCCTAACATCCACAGAAAATGACTTGTTTTGAATAGGTTTTTTTACAATGCACCTGCCGCCTTTGGATTTCTATTTCTATGGTAGAAGAATGTGAGTTTTCTCTTCTACAAGTTTACAAAAACAAGCCCTAAGAACACGATTCCCAGGTTCTAATATGAAGGGAATCTTATTTTTTTCAATCCCTTAATTTTATTTTTTTTTCAATCCCTTAAAATAGTATGATAAAACAGTAGTTTTCCAAAAAAAACAGAAAATTAAGGATATCTCTCAAATAAGGGGAGATCCTTGGATTTTTCTAAGGTTAGGGGTGTTTCTAGTAATTAACAAAACCTCAAGGGGCCTAGAAAATCTCAATAACAGCAAGGGCATATTCGTAATCTGATCCATAAATTGGAGGACACGCCTTGGTGCCAAAAAAGAGCCTATATAAATGAGTCTTGTGCAACACTGCATAGCATTCTCTCGTTTGAACAACCGGCCGAAACCAGTCTTTCACGTCATCCCTTTCTTGTCCACGTACTTGCCTTAACATATATCAAAAAGCTTCGTAATCCCAAAAGTATCTTATCTCTCTGTCTTAAGCTTAAGCTATGGGTATCAAGAGATTGAGAGAAGAAGAGGAGAAGGATAGTATAACAACTGCAAACTATCTCATCTTGCTATCAAGTGGATATAGTGATGGTGGCCAACAGGTTGAGCCTGTGACCCATTTATCAGGTCGCGTTTACGAGTGCAAGACGTGCAACCGTCAGTTCGCATCCTTCCAAGCTCTTGGCGGCCACCGTGCCAGTCACAAGAAGCCGCGAGCCATCGACGATCACTACAAGGAGAGCTCGCCGGTGAAGCCGAAGGTCCACGAGTGCTCCATATGTGGTTCGGAGTTCGCAATCGGTCAGGCTTTGGGGGGTCACATGAGGCGCCATAGGAACACTATTGAAGGATTTTCTCTAGTGCCTGTGGTGAAGAAGTCAGAGAACAAGAAGATGGGGTGTTTGGACTTGAACTTCCCACCTAATTCAGAGGATGAGCAGCCTGAGTTGATGCTGAGGATTGGATTGCACCCACTGATGTCCACAGTTCATTGATACAAGACTTGTGTTGTTTTTTTTAATCCCTTAGTTCCCATATTTTTATATTTTTTGGTGGTTGCTCTCTTGTATAGTATATGGGCGGTAGCATGTCGCGTGCCATTTAGATGGGCAAAGATGCTTTACTTGATTATGGTTGATGGTTCATAGTTAGCGAATTTTTGTATGCTGTTCACATTGTTTTACTGTAAAACTGGTGGTCATGCGAATTATGGTTGATGGTGTGCTGCGTGATCAACTCACACGGAAATCATGATAGGGTCATGCCAATTATGAGGGGGTCGCTGATAGAAATATCTCAATGAGACCAAAGGGGTCATGTGTAAATATCAACCCATTCGTTTGATCTATAGTTTAAATTTTGGGAAATTTTCAAAAAAAGCTTTAAAATTTTGCCTTATGTCAAAAAAGTAAACAAGTTTCAATAGTTTTCAAGTTAGTCCCTAAGTTTTCTAATAAACATTCAATTAAGGACATCCAACAATTTAAAGGTACTTTCTAGCGTTTTTTTCCCTCAGTTTTCTTAAAATACTAAAATACCAATCATTTAAAACCATCCCATGATTTCTACATCCACTAATGCAGCCGATCACTATGGGACATCAGTTGTCCTTGATCTTCATGAGATTGCCAAAGAAGGAAATGAAGAGAATGTGGGGGAATTGAATAAGGAATTTATTTCAATAAAGGATAACTAGGTATTTAAAAAATAGAGAGAAAAAGTTGCCAAAAAATTGCTTTAAATAGACTATTGTTCCTAATTAAAACTTTCTTGAAAAACTTATGGATTAATTTAAAAAGTTTTTTAACTTGTGTCCTTTTCTAAAATAAGGTGAAAACTTAAGATCTTATTTGAATTTTTCATTAAATTTCCACCGCCCCCCCCCCCCCCCCCCCCACCCCCCCCCCGCACACCATATATATGAGAATATTCATACACTTTCATGAAAACTTTTTGTTCAATTTTATCTTTTTTTTTACTTGGTAGAAATTATACACATATATCATAAAGACACCATATACAATTCATGTGACATGTTAGATGTAAATGGTCCACATGTTAGAGAATATGTTAAGATGTCGTTAGGATTGATTTGTTAGAGATATTACAGATAGAACTCAAATTTGAATTTTAAATTATTCTTTTGAGGTTTCTCTTCTCTTGTGTAAATTGAGGAGATTGCCTTAATAAACGTTTTAAGTTGGTTTGATGTAATGAATCCATTTATTTGGAATTCATGGCATCATAGATGGGTCCGGCGGGCACAATTCTATCTTCTACAATAATCACCACCAATCTTCTTTTATTTCTATAAAATTAATCATCTTTCCTCATCCATCCAAATATCCAAACCTTATGATGTTGCTATTTTTTGCCAAATTGCATGATCAAAGCTTTTAGATGAAATTACAACAGATTTAATCCAATGGGTAACCGGCAAAGATGACTCAAGCAAATATATATATATAGGGTTGCGACAGTGATTGATCATCGATCACCAAAAAGACATGAAAATCGATTTTTATAGCTATTTTTTTTTTATTTGAACTTATCAGTTTTAATAGTCATAGATCCATGAAATAATTGTTTTTAACAATCACAGATCGCGTAGTTTTACTCTAAATTAGTGGTAATGCCAGTTAAAGTTGATGGTGTGCTACGTGAACTCACATGGAGCTCATGAAAGGTCATGCCATTATGAGGAGGTGAACGATGGAAATATCTCAATGAGACGAACAAGGAGTCATGTGCAAATATCAACTCATTCGATGATTTATAGACTATAGTGTAGGACTTTTTCCCCTACATACATCATAACATAAAGAGGCACACCATAATGCCCCAATATTCATCATAGCAAAAGATAATATCCATAAAAATAGCCACAATGAGTAGCAGCTAGACAAGTATAAAATATAGACTTGTTGCAATTCGAAACATTTTTTTTAACCTTTTGAGGGGCTCGACCCAAATATAAATACTAACTCACACATGCGAGGTAATGGGGATTTGCTTGTGAGTGGACAATGACATTAACTCACACATGCGAGAAAATAAGAACTAGGATGTGAGAAGATACAGACAATAACTCACATGATAAAAAACTCAAATACACAGAGTGGGGAGGCCAGATTTGAACATGTAACCTTGTACATGTGAAAATGTGACAAGAAAACAAATGTGAAAAAGAGGATGGCCATTCAATCTCAGGACATAACTTGGCCATCACCCCTGCCTTTCATTAAATAGTGAATAATTAGATTTCATTTCCATACTTACACTATTATGAAAATCTTTCGATGATCTTTCTTTAGAAAAAGTGTACAAAATCATATCTACACTATCCCAAGCCAGCTCTGATACAGTCTCCATCAAGATTTTGCTTAGCATGTGTGGCTTGGTGAATCTGATTTTGTACAACATCTCCAGCATGTCCAACGTCTAGTTGAAGGACGTTACAAACTCAGAAATGATAGATCAAAGAGCAACTTTTTCATGTACAAAATGATAGTCTATTTCGATATGTTTTGTACAAGCACGAAGTACTAGATTAACTGTTATAAAAATAGCACTGAAGTTATCACGAAAGAGAATAGGAGGTCAAGAAAGAAAAACTCCATTGTCTCTTAAAATATATGAAACCTATGTAATTTCAGCAGTTGCAGATGCGAGTGCCCTATATTCTACCTCAGCGCTTGACCTTGATACTATAGATTGCTTCTTTGCTGTCCATGATATGCAGTTCGACCCAAGATATATGCAATATCCAGCCATTGATCTTCTTTTTTCTGGACATCCAGCCCAATCTGCATCACTACATTCATACAAACTTAATGAGGATTGAGAGGATATTCTGATGCCATAATTAATAGTGCCCTTTAAATAGCGAAGTATCCTCTTAACTCCTTGCCAATGTTCATATGTTGGTTGCTGCATGAATTGGCAAACTAGATTTACTGCATAAGATAAATCTGGACATGTGAATGTGATATATTGAAGTGCCCGCACAACACTGCATGAGATACATCTGGACGTGTGAAAGTAATATATTGAAGTGCCCTCACAATACTTCGATATTCAAAAGCATCCACAAGTGGGCCTGAATTTGTATGCATGTCATGCTTCTATGCCAAAGGAGTGCCAATTGCTTTGCTATGTAACATTTTAGTTTTTATTAAGAGATCTGACACATACTTGGATTGCGAGAGAAATAATCCTCCATGAAACTTTGAAATTTCAATGCCCAAAAAATAATGCAAATCTCCAAGATCTTTCATAGCAAACTCGAACCCCAACTTGTGAATCAACCGAGATAATAGGGAAATATTATTGCTGGTGATGAGAATATCGTCTACATACAAAAGCAACAATATAATTCCGATAGAGCAATGCAGTACAAATAGTGATAAGTCTGTCTTACTACAAAAAAATCCAACATTAGCAAAAATGGACTGAATCTATCAAACGAGGCCCTTGGTGCTTGCTTAAGGCTATAAATAGCTTTTGTTTAGTTTGCAAACATGTGATGGGTATGAAGAATTTAAAAACCCTGGAGGCTGCTCCATGTAAACTGTTTCTTTAATAAATCCATGCAAAAAGGCATTTTTGACATCTAACTACAAATGGGCCAATTAGGAACAACTGCTAAACAGAGGATGAAGCGAATTGTAGGTGGTTTTAACACAGATAAAGGTTTCATCAAAGTTAATTCCTTCTTTTTTGTTGTAACCTTTTGCAACTAATCTGGCCTTGAATCGATCAATTGACCAATTTCATTTTAGCTTGGTTTTAAAAACTCATCGTGAGCCAACGACATTCATTTCAGGGTCCTAGGAACAGGAGTCCAAGTTTTATTCCTACAAAGTGCCTCTAATTATTCTTTCATAGCAGTCACCCACTGAGGTTTTTCCAATGCATCGTGAACATTGATGGGCTTATCTACTTCTGTGAAGAAAGTGGATACCATCAAAATAGGATTGGATGCTGTTTTCGATCTGGTTATCATTGGGTGAGGGGGCACGATGGGCTTATTAACTTTCTTATTGGTTGTAATTGGCAATTCCACAAATAAATCACCAGGTAGCCCATCAAGATTTTTGTGAATGGTACTAACTTCACCTTGACCGCTATTGTCAAAAGGGTTTGAAGAAATGTGTGGTGAGGTGGATTGACTGGCATTGGGTACCTGTCGAGTTTTTCCATCTTCAGTGAATGACTATGCGAATTCTTCCAGGTATGATCCATCTGATGCAAGAGGGATGGTACTTAGTGCAGGAGGTATATTTTGTACGCTTGGTGACGAGGCTTCCAATACATCTGTATGGGCCTCAGGTGAAGAAGTTTGATGGTGCTTGATTTCTTGATTTTCATCATCCGAGTCATCAAAAACATTTTAATATGAATCATCCAATCCATTCTTTTGCTCATTTATAGACTTTGCCCTTTGAGAGTTTCCATCAGGACCATTCTTTGAGTCATGACTCAGCACTCGGAAAATTCCAATTTATAAAATCGAATATGTTTTGATGGTGCCCGGTTCCTGTGCCGGTGCCAACAAGTCCTGTGTGGTTTTGTAAGGAAAACAGATTCGTCAAATATGACATGACGTGAGATAAAGATTTTCTTGCTTTGAGGATGGTAGCATCGAAACCTTTGTGCATCGGACTGTATCCCACAAAAACACGGGGATAAGACTTGGGCTGATACTTGTGGGTATTTCGATCACGCAGATAAGGAAAATATTGATCGAGACTGTATCAAAGCTGGCCTGGGATAGTGTAGATATGATTTTGTACATCACGACCAGCATGTCCTAGTCGGTGAATCTGATTGTGCTTTGTGTGTTGATGTGTATTAGGCTGTTGGTCAACTTCCTCCCTCATCAACTTATCAACTTGTGGGTCCTCCTTATTAGTACACTCCTTGACACTGCTAGGGAGCTGTTCTTGTTGGAATTCAAAGAGTTAGTTTTCTCTGAGGTAAGTAAATACCCAAATAATATTAATAATAATAATGCGCCCCTCACTGACCGGCATGTAAGAACCATGTGGATAGCTCTCACCTAAATACTGTTGTACACATATCATACACTGACAAGAAAACTTTTAGGAAACAAAGAACCTTTTTGTTCAATAGTTTTTTCACTTGTAGAAATTATGCACATATTTCAGAAGGACACCATACAGAATTTGTGTGATATGTTAGGTGTTAAGTGTCCATATGACCACACGTCCTAAAGAGATGGCCGGACACCAGTTCAGTTGACTTTGAAAAGCATTTTTCTTTTGTTTTGATTTAAATAACTATGGCTTGGATCCACTTTTAGAAGGCCCATTCCATTAGGATTTTTATTTGACTGATTAATGAAAAAATTAAAGAAATTAACTATTTATTTAAATTTCTTTGATGAAAATAAATCTTTCTAATGTTAACTTGATATTTAAAAAAAAAAAAGGTGTTCCCAATCTTCTATTTTGCTCAAAATTATTCACAAGACACCATTACGCTCATGGATATTAGAGTGAGTGAAAGGGACAAAGGACGAAATCCTACTTACTCAATACCTCAGACCCCATAGTGGGACAAGATAAAGATCAAATGCAAACCATTTATCATCAAAATCGTGGCATAAGGTATGCCTCCAGTATTTTAGATTATCCATTTTTTTATACATGAATTTAAATCCTTAAGTTTGATTTGTGTTGCAAAACCATCTAAGTCTTTTTAGATGATAATGAATGAATTTGCCCTTAGTCTTTGGGATTTATAATATACAAGATTGATGTGATTATTGCATACGTAGGTTATTATAATTTAATTTTTCTTTTACATTTTGATCCACTCCCTTGAATGCACCGCCATATGAATTAGAATTGCTCCAATTTTGGTCCTGATTAAAATATAAAAATTTTTTATTTTCATTTTTCCTACGTTTGGCAAGTGTAACTACTAACTATTTAAGATTACTATCAAGAACATTGAAAAGGTCCTATGTGGTCATGAAGCTCCCTACAAAAAGAAAGTTAATCAGCTGGCACGTCATATGCCTTTCCAAAGAAGAGGGATTCTCATAATCCCCAAATTCATTGACCTTCATTAATGTTATGGACTGTAAATTTGGGTCTTGGCACATATAAAGCAAACCAATTTCCCCACACAAACAGAGTCTATACAAACAACAAAACTCCACTGACTACAGCATAGCTATAGAATTGCTAAATAGAACACTATCAACAATTACATACATTCAACATATCTGCAGTAAGGATTTAAAAATCTCTGATAAAGTAAGTCTATAAATCAATTTGATCAAAGACTGAGGGAATCAGACCTAGAATTGAAACAGACGTGAAAGGAAATTGCGGCAGAAAACAAGAATGAAACCTCCAATGAATGAAGACGAAATGTATCAGAAATGGCACATTTGAAAGGAGTATACTTGATTGAGATTAAGGGGAGGACCCGGGTACAAAAGCCCCCACCTACCACTTTTTAATTCTGAGAAATATTAATTTTTTATATTTTCTCTCTCCCTTAATTTTTTTTTTGTTGAGAAAATTTTTTTAATCATCAGTTTTCTAAGAAATTATAGATTATTTTGTCTATTGACCTACAGTGCCAATATTTAAATCATAATTTTTATGTACCGTGACAAGGAATAAACCAATATCACCTAAGATTACATATCAAGGCTTTGCTTTGGGTAAATCTTGAGTTGAAAGAGTAGGTCCTAGTAGATGAGAATTCGAGCCATTCAAAATAAACGGCCTCCAACTGCATGAGGTATCCCCAAATCTTACACTAGCAAGAGTTAATCTTACTATTAGATATAAATGTTTAACAACGAAAAAAACCATAATTAATTTGTAT
This sequence comes from Sextonia rubra, assembly GCA_037013555.1. NCBI lineage: Eukaryota > Viridiplantae > Streptophyta > Magnoliopsida > Laurales > Lauraceae > Sextonia > Sextonia rubra. The sequence continues at coordinate 135,519,591 of JASUAD010000001.1, forward strand.
CATATTGTGTAGCTTTCTTTTCTGTAAGGAACACATGGAAAATTTGTCATTTTTCTGCAGTGAAAATTTTTTTTGAGCTAATTTATTTTATACCAGGAAAAAGTGTTTTCTATGGGGTCGGGAAAAAAGTGTTCACAATGGTGAGTTCAAGAGATTTTATCTGTTTCTTTCAATAGAAATATACCAAACAAATAAAATATTTTTTTTGGAATTATAACAAGTAGATTTCATTATTTTGTCTCCCCAATCGTTCTATATTTCCGACAAAAAAGAGCTTATCAAACAGATAAAAAAATTTGTGGGTATTTTATCTATTGAGTTCACAATGGTGAGTGCAACAGATTTTATCTATTGCTTTTAATAGAAATATACCAAACAGTTAAAATCTTTATTTTTTAAATTAAATAACCAATATATAACAAATAGATTTCATTTGTTGCGTCTCCCCAATCTTTCTATATTTCCAACAGATAAAATCTTATCAAACATATAAAAATTCTATTAGTATTTTATTTGTTGAGTTCACAATAGTGCGTTCAATAGATTTTATCTGTTGTTTTCAATAGAAATATACCAAACAAGTAAACTTATTTCTTTTTTTTAAATTTAATAACCGACATATAACAAATAGATTTCATTTGTCGCATCTCCCCAATCTTTTTATATTTCAACAAATAAAATCTTATCAAACATATAAAAATCTATTGGCATTTTATCTATTGAGTTCACAATAGTGAGTTCAACATATTTTATTCGTTGCTTTCAATAGAAATATACTAAACAGATAAAATATTTTTTTTAAAAAATTAAATAACCAACATGAATCTTGTGTTGTAGATCTAGAAAAAAGGATTCCAAATGTGTAGATTTTATTGCAAATGGATAAATATAGTGAAAGTTAAAGAATTTTAAAGTTTTTGGAAAAAAAAAGTTCAAGTGATGTTCGTGAAGGTCAATAAAAGTAGGGATGCTCATGGGCCAGGTCGAGCTTAGCCGAGCAAAGCCTTGGCCCAACCTAGATTAAAATCCTTAAGCCCAGGCCCGCCCAAACCCGAGTCGGGCAATAAGTGGCTGGGTCTGGCCGAGCTCATATAAAATATATTAAGCTCAAACCCGACCCATATATTAATCAAGCCGAGTGCTATTCAGGCCAGATTATTAAGCACCCTTAAGTTGATCTCTGGTGAGGCCAACATGGGTATCATGCACCTTTTTTTATTTATACATATAGTCACATCCAAATGAATCCATCTAAAATGCAAAAAAAAAAAAAAAAATAATCTTCATTAAAATTGATCCCAATTTTCATATAAAGTTATCTTTTCTGTTCTGAGTTGATTTTGCCACTTTTTTTAATAAAAGCATGTGACTCATCAAAAAAATAGAACTGTGTTTATGCAACCAAGAGATCTTTATCTAATACAAACCAATTAGAATAATTTGAAAAGTATTTTTCCATAAATAATTTTTAAAATTTCTACTATGGAAGATTCACATGTAACATAAGAAAAGTAGGAAGGATAAGTTGTCACTTAAAATAGCTATTCAGGCTGGGCCGGGCTTCGGGCTTGCTACCACTTAGCCTATGCCCTGCATATATAACAAACGGGTCCAAATTTTTAATGCCCAATAACTTTTACAAAAGACCTAAGCCCAGGCAAAAGCGGGCTAGGCCCAAGGTCAGCTCATGAGCATCCCTAAATAAAAGGATCTAATGCAATACCAAAATACTTCAGCTGGACTTAGTGGGTTAAAAAAATATAATTGGACCTAATCCAGTATAAAATTATTTACAAGGACCGGCCCCTAAATATCCCAAAAAATTTTAGCAAAAGAGAAAAAAGTCTGTAGAACCAATTTTCCACAACCCTACATAAATGTGCCCTTAATATCATTATTTTTCATGACTTTGATTCTCATTTTATTTTAGTAAAATATAAATTCCAAACAGAAAATAAAATAAAATCACTAACAAACCCATCCCAAGAAGTAGATGAACTTGAAATTTTGGTACTTGCAAAAATGGGATCAGGAGAATGGTAATTACAGAATTATTTCCTAATTAGGAAATCATGTCTAAAAGTAGATGGAGTTTAAAATTTGGTAATTACAGAACATACACCAGTTGTAAATGGACTTGAATTCTCTTCTCCTCATCTACATGGTTCGGAATTGGGCCAACCCTCTTCTAAGCTTATGAAGATGAGGAGGGAGGATCAGGACCATTATTTTCATGTCCATTGATGGCCGTTGGATGTTACCGGTCTTGATCCCATAGAGTATAATCAGCCTTTCTAGGATTAAATTCGAAGAGAGAAGAAAATCGTGCCACGATCTGGTCCAAGGAATAGATATTGGTCGAGCCCTGCAATAATTCTTCTTCTGGGTATTCTCCATAGGTATAGTAGTAGCTTCTCATCTTGTCCTCATTGTTTTGGTGAAACAGAGAGATGGCGATCAAATCCATACAGTATATACTAAATATTGAGGAGTGGGCTCCACCCAATGCGAAATATTGAAAAGTATTTCTGCTGCCACTACTAACACTTTGAGGTTTTGGTAGTAATCATTAGTTGAGGAAATTTAATATAATATTAGAGCCAACTAAATCCTTAGTATGAATCCCAGGAGGAACGGCTCAGCGCAGAGAAAAAAAAAAAGAGGTGTTATTGAGAAGTATTTTCACTACCTCTACTAACACCATGAGGTTTTAATACCAATGGTTAGCTAAGGAAATTTAATACTAAAAACAGGATCAAATCAAAACTCATCTATATTAACAGAAGTTATAGAATTGATGGGAAGGATTTTTTTTTTTTTTTAGATAGAAATTTGGGAAAGATTAGAACATGTGAATAAAGGCAATCAAAACTACAACTCTTTTTCATCAAAAAAAAAAAAAACCTACAACTCTTAATGGTGGGCCCTGCTTCAGACAGATTCCTTTGAAAAAGAACATTACTCAAACTCTTAATTTATAAAAATTTCTTTTTTTTATTAACTTCATAGAATCCCAAATAGGGAACTTGCTAATTTTCGTTTGGAAATTTGACCGTACAAGATATATAAAAGACTACAATTTTCTCAAAATAATGTTGACCAAAACTATAACACAAATGTAGGTAACCCTTTTTTTCCAGTTATACCCTTTTGTCCAATATTGCACAAACAAAACACATAAAAATGGTTTTCTTTCTTACTCATTTAATGGCATTGTCATTTGGTTGAGGCTAAAATCCATAATGATAGAAGTTTGTATTTATAGCTTTCCAGGCAGGGAAAAATAATCTGGACCTCTGGTGATTTTGGACTGCTAGAATGGTATGCTATTTTATCGATATTCACCAATGTTCCATAACAATGGTTAAACAATAAATAACAAAAGGCTTGGATTGCTTGTCGTTCAATGGACATGATTTGGGCCGTTGATCATGTTCCTTTCTGCAATTTCCTTCAGCTGCCTGTTTTGGGTTATCTGATTTCCTATCCGATGGTTGTTTTGCTTGTTTAGAGGTAAATATACTTTTAGGTCAAGTGAATGCAAGACAACCGAGTGGGAAATATGGGTTTAGGGTTAAATGACAATACAGGTCCAACAGATTGCAATGATACAATTAGGGTGAGATTTGGAACATGTGAGAAAATACATACATAGACAAGAAAGAAAGAAAACCCACAACGCGTGTGCGTGTGTTGTGTGATTTTTATGTGTTCAATTTGTGCAATATTGTGATATTGCACAAAAAAGTATAATTGGAAAAAAATGGGACATACCTACATTCAAAATATAATTTTGGTTAACACAATTTTGAGAAAATAACGATCTTTTATATCCTGTATGGTCAAATTCCCTTTTCGTTTTTGTAGGTTGTTTGGCTGTGTCAGGCAACATAAGAAAGTAAAAGTTTGGAGAGAATTCTCTCCAATGTTCTAGCTCCACAAGGAGTGAATCATGTTTTAATAACACTATTTGGTATATATCTAGATTGATTTCTATGATTCACCAATGTTAGGCCTATTTAATGAAGCTGACCCCAAACAGCATCATGATATGAGCCAATTATCACATCAAATTTGCTTGATAGGTAGATCTCCCAATGCATGGAGATATTCCCAGGTCGACCCGAGTCAATAATTTTTAGTTAGGTGAGGTCCAAAAAGTGGTGAATATCAGTCCTATCCAAGTAATTTGGGCTACCGGGTAAGTTTCTCTCCAACCACGTTTGAGGTCTACCATGTACTCCACGACCATAAATTGATGATCATATACAAAAGTCATGCTTAAAATACATCGGAATGAAAACCCCAAGGGAGTAAATTACATTTTAAATTAATAACAATGTTTGGTTTTGTTGTGTATGTGCATAAGCGCATAACCTATGATCGATTAAATAAGCCACACACTAAAAGAAAGACAAGCACACAATAGCACACACGAGAGATTTACGTAGTTCGGCTATATGCTTACATCCATGGCTTAGGTATAAAGTTACAAGTTACATCATTTATATAATTCTCTTTCTTTCTTAACCTATACGAAAGCCCAATACAAAGATCAAAATACCCTCAACCCAAAGCAAAGTCCAAAACTAAGCCTATTGACCAATCCGGTGAACCAGGAATACAAAGACATAAACCCAATTGGTTTAAATGGATCGATCATTGATAGACTATGATTCATCAATGTTAAGCCCCATGTAGAATTTGATTAATTGGTTTCTCAATGCATGGAGATACGCACAATGAGAATTTTTGGAGAAATAAAACAGGTAAGGGGGCACATTTGTGCTGCTGTTTTTCCACGGAAAAAGCGTGAGAGAAAATGCTTTTTTGCACACAATATACATGCGTTGCGGCCGCTTTTCGACAAAAAAAAAAAAAAAAGAAGTGAAGAAATTTCTTTTTCTGCAAATGGAGCGAGAGTCACAGATGCGCCCTTAGATACTTACCAATAGTATCAAGTGAAATTAAAATCCTGAAACATAAATCAAAATTATATAACTTCGAACTTTACATCTTTGCAAATTAAAAAAAGCAGCTCCGCAACTGCAAATGGGAATTACAGAATAAATTCCTAGGGTTAAATAGCCTTGAAAAGATGGCAACCCCAATGGCAATTCCTAGAAGTTACTGCCATGGATCTTCTTGTCTTCCATCAATTGGGTGCACAGTTGTTCCAAAGCTGATTCGCGGACAAAGATGATGATGTGGCCCCAGAGACACAACCTTGGCCATCATTTTGATGGCTGTTGTTGGCCGTTGATTGAACTGGGCCATGACCCCACAGAGTATAATAAGGATTGCTCCAATTAGCTACGTGTTCGGTTGTTCCAAGCTCATTCACCGTTGAAGATGATGGACTGGGCCCAGAGATGCCATCATTTTGATGGCTATTGCTGGCCGTTGGGTGAACTGGGCAATAACGCCAAATATTATAATCAGCGGTTGGGTGAACAGGGCAATAACCCCAAAGATTATATTCAGGCCTACTCCAAAAAGATGGGTGCTGAGTTGTTTCAATCTGATTCCCCGTTGAAGATGATGGACTGTGCCCAGAGACATAACCTTGACCATCATTTTGATGGCTATTGTTGGCCGCTGGGTGAGGAGGCCAATCACCCCAAAGAGTATAATCAGGCTTACTACCAAAAGATGGGTGCACAGTTGTTCTAAGCTGATTCTCCGTTGAAGATGATGGACCGGGTACATCATTTCGATGGCTATTGTTGGCAATTGGATGAACTGGGCCATGACCCCATGGAGAATAAAGAGGCTTACTAGGATCAAATTCGAAAATAGAAGAAAATCGAACCATGATCCGGCCGAAGGAATTGAGATTGGTCGAGCCATCGCCAGTGTTGATTGCACCTTCATCCATGGGCTGGACGAAGTACTGGTTGTAGTTATGTTGTAATTGCTCAGACATGATGTGACACCCCCAAATTTGAGACCCTTTGGGCCCTCAATTCTCTTAGCAGGACCGGCCCCACAACAATTAAACTAAATGCCAAAAGTCTCACAACTGATTCCACAATTCCATCCCCGCAAGCATGCTAAGATTCAGCAAGTTCCAGCTCAACTTGAAAATCTACGGAAACTAATTAAAAACAACAAGTGAGTAAACTCAACAAGTAATCAAACCAAGAAATAGTAGCAAACGATTACAATAAAAACATAACAAAGGTTTCGGAGCCACAGTTCATAGATGCAAACAATGTAACAATAAATAGAAAGGTACAATACGAAGCCGAGACAATAAGCATGATAATCTAGCAATTAATCAAAAATATCACAATTTAGGAGCAAACACCCTAAATAAAACTTAAGATAAGGCATCTCCTCAATGAACAAAATAACAAAGTTCACAAAGTGTGCTTGTCAAAATTAAGCCTTGACCCGGCACAAGTACTAATAATATCATATCCAAACAAATAATTGGCGCAAAGCAAGCGTTGCCAGTAACTCAAATTAAAAGAAAAGGGAGCAAGTTGTAGTCTAAAAATTTTCACACAAAGGGGTATTTCAGTCCCCAGTGTCATACCCAAGAGAGCAAACTCCTCATCTAAGCATCCCATAGTGCATTGCTCATATTTAGATAATGCATTGAGGTCAATGGTGATGTATAATTAACAAAATCCAATAAATTTTCAATGTACAAATAGGACGAATCAAATAACTTGTTATCAAGTTTTTCCAAAAATTCTTACTCTTATGAAAATCTCCAACAATAACTCACAAAATAATTTATTTTATAACACAAAGTTCAATGGAAACAATATCAAGTCTAATAATTATCATATTCAAAACAAATCAAAGGTAGCAAATATCCTAAATATTTTGGGATTCTTTCAATAAATTCACAAAAGCTTACGATTTATATCATGATCAAGGTGAGGAACATGAAAACTCAAATACTAGGCAATCATAGTAAGTCTACTTGTCCTTTTCAACGGTGGATGATGGGCTTTAATTACCTGGCCCAATCTAAATATCCCGTTGAATTGATGCAGGTCCTTATTAATGATGGTTTGCAAGCGGATTAGCAAATGAGTGTAGAAGAGATGGGTTCATGTGCGGACTATTGGATTTGGGTTATAATCAGGCAAGAAGAGTTTGGGCAAAGGTATGGTCACAAAGTGATGGGTAAGCCCATCCTTGGTTGGGCCAATATAATTAGTCGGGCAAGTGGGCTTAGGTAATTTGCGACTACTGAGCTTATAGGGCCCAGTCTCTTTAGATTTCAAAGAAAAGTGGATTGAGTTATAGTTTCTCAGTATACTGATCATAACAAGGAGTGGAGAGAACAAGACGAAGTTGGATGGTGAAGAACAAGATGCATGTTATAATTAAGATGAAACACTAAGTGCCCAGTTTGCATGCAGGTTCGGTTAAAGCGAAGGGAAGGTTGACTGCTTTGTGTTTGACTCAACTGTGAGCATAATAGCGGGGAAGAGGGAAACATGAGCTTGGTTTTTGCACATGAAAAGGGAAGTGGAAAAGATGAAAAAGATACACGGGGTTTGTCTGTTCAGTCGGCAGGGGGAAGAAGAAAGGAAAAGGGAAGGAGAAAATCAGAAACAGAGGGGAGAAAACGAAAAAGAAGAAGAAGAAATTCGCCAGGTGGGTTACAGTGCCTGGTTCGATTGTGAACAGTGAGAGGGAGAAGGCAAATAGTGGAGGTGATGCAGGGTGGAGCTCAGCATTATGATGATGGACAGATTTCTCAGCAGAAAGAAGGAGAAGAAGAAAAGTGCAGCAGAAAAGGAAGAAGAGAAACAAAAGAAAAGAAGAGCAAGGAGAAAAAGAAAATGACCGACAAACAAAGAAAAAGAAACTGATGGATTAGTGAAGCTTGATCTAAGCATATTATTTATTTATATGGGTAACTATGTAATCGGATAGTTTAATCTGGAACCGTTGTTATAAGGCCAGATCCAACGGCTGTAAATATCTAGATGTTATTAATTAGGACTTCTGTATTTTTCTGAGTGAGGTGAGAGAGTCATGTTCTATAGAGGAGAATCCTAGAGAGAGACTCTTATACTTTTGTAATCACAAAAAGAGGATTATTCTTCTTGTAGGTGATCTCCAATAATAGTGACCAGGCTTGAATCTCCGTGTACTTAGCCACATTGGGTGAACCCACATTGGGTGAACCACGTAAATCTCATTTTTATTGTGCGTGATTGTGTGCTTCTCATTTATATTCTTTTTTAACAATTGGTATTAGAGTTTCGATTGTATTGCGCGATCGAAGGGGTTGGATCTTCTCGAAGGATCCAGCTTTCTACAAGGTTCGTTACAGAGAAAAACAGAGATTGGGCTTGATTTTTGTGGACCACCCTGATTGGAAAAAGTAGAGAAAAGAGGACTCTTTGGATTTCTGTTATATTAGGAAACAGAGAAAGAGATTGACGTCTATTTGATCTCTGTGGGCCACACGTTCTGTGATTTGGATTTGCAAATCAAAGAAGAAGTTCGAAGAGTTTGGGGTTCTGCAATTCGACAACTGAAGAGGAGACCCTACAAGTTAGAGAGGAGAAGACTGGAGAAAGGGGATTTCTTTGATCCATGTTTCTTAGTCCCCTGCCATCGCTGCTGTGTTCCTCGCTGCTGCTTCGTCTTGCCAGAGTCCTCATGCCGCTGCCGTGCACCGCCTAGCGCTGTTTACGGGTCGATCATTGTCGCTGTCGCAACCCACCCATTTGTTCTTGCTGAGGAAAACCATAAAAAGGAGGGCCAAGCCCTCCATCAGTTCTTTGCCAAACAGAACCAGAAGAAGAAAAGGAAGACAACCTGGGTTTTAAGTCCAGGCTAGATCAAGGTCGGTTTGGGTCAGGTTGACCTGAACCATTTCACAGCAAAGATCTTCTTTTATTTCAGGTTAATATAGGTTTAGGTCAGGTCAACCTAACTCGTTTGCAAAATTCTAGCCCGCCAGCAGAACAGCAGTGCTAACATCAGCAGTCACATCAGCATCAGTCAACAGCAAGTTTGACCAAATTCAAAGGCTAGAATTCAATTGTGTTTTTTATGGTCATCCGAACTCCGAATTGTACTTCTTTTATTCTGTGCACTCATACTGATGAGATCTACAAGATAGACGCAACAGATTGACTGTTTGATTGATAAAAAAATAATCAAGCAAATAGAGCTTTGGTTTGAGTAGGAGCAATGACAGACAACACAAAGCAAATGATTGAGAAATTAATGGCCAAAATTTCGCATTTTGGAAGATGCAAATAGAGGATCTCCTCTACCAAAAGAATTTCTATTTGTCACTTGGAAGAAAAGCCAAAAAGCCTGCAACTATGTCATATCCAAATTGGGAGGTACTCGACAGGAAAGACTTATATACAATTAGACTCTCTCTAACAAAGTCTATTACATTCAATATTTTAAAAGAACAAACCACTGAAGATGTTATGGTTGTCATTTCACAAATGTATGAAAAACCATATACTTCAAATAAAGTCCATTTAATGAAAAGATTGTTGAACATAAAGATGGCTGAAGGTGGGATTATTGTTAAACACATAAATGAGTTCAACACAGTCATGAGCCAGTTGTTATTGGTAAAATTACATTTTGATAATGAGATTTGACACCATTAATCTTCTTTACCAGACAGTTGTGGTGGTATGGTTACTTTATTCAGTAATTCATCAGAATCAAGCAAACTAAAGTTTGATGATGTTGTGAGTATTGTCATCAATAAAGAACTTCATAGGAAACCCCCAAGTGAATCATAAGGAAGTGTATTGAATGTGAAAAACAAAGGAAGGAAAACCGAGAGAGGGCAAAATCGTGGAAGATCTAAATCAAGGAGTAAATCAAGATTGTCAAAAGATGGGATCATATGCTAGAATTGTGGCAAAAAAGAACACTTAAAAAAGGACTGCAGAGCTCAACCAAAGAGAAAAAAGCAAAAAAACGGTAACAGTGACAACGATAATGATGTTTCCGTAAATATTGCAGGTGATACTGTTCAAAATGCTTTAATTCTTTCTTTTGATTATAAATCTAAATCTTAGGTTATAGATTCTGGTGTGTCTTTTCATGCTACTACACACAGAGAATATCTCAAGAATTATGTAAAAGGCGACTTTGGAAAAGTCTATCTTGGTGATAATAACATTGTGACATAATTGGCAAAGAAGCTGTTCAAATCAAATTGCCAAACGAAGGTAAATGGCAATTGAATGATGTTAGGCATGTACCGAGCTTAAAAAGAAACCTTATATATGTTGGTCAGCTTGCAAGCTCTAATTATATAACAATCTTCGCAGATGATTCATGGAAAGTTACAAAATGGAGTATGGTTGTTGATCGTGATAAGAAAGAAGGTACTCTTTACTTGACTAATAACAGCACTAGTTCCATTGCAATAGTAAATAAAGGTACAGATTCAAGCACATGGCACTGTAGACTTGGACACATAAGTGAGAAAGGGATGAAAATTCTTCACTCTAAAGGTAAGCTACAAGACCTTAAGTCTTTAGACTTAAGTTCTATGAAGACTTTGTCTTTGGAAAACAAAGAGAAGTTACTTTTTCTAAAGTAGAGAGGCCACCAAATCAAAAAGGTTGGACTATTTGACACGGATATGTGGAGACAAACACAGGTACCTTCTCTTGGTGGATCTTTTTATTTTGTTACATTCATTGATGATGTTACCGAAAATTATGAGTTTATCCTATAAAATACAAGTCTGATGTGTTTGGTATTTTCAAAAAGTGGAAAGCTTTGGTTGAAAATAAAATAAGACTGAAACTGAAATGCCTGATATCTGATAATGGGTGAGAGTACTACAGCAAATAATTTAAAGAGTACTGCTCCATAAATGAGATAAGACGAGAGAATACCATTCCTAATACACCATAGTAAAATGGTGTGATAGAGCATATGAGCAGGACAATTGTAAAGCATGCTAGAAGTATGAGGCTGCATACTGAATTGCCTAAACAATTTTGGGTAGAAGCAGTGAATACTGCTGCATACTTGATCAATCGTGGGCCTTCAGTAACTTTAGATGGTGGATTGCAGGAGGAAGCTTAGACTGGAAAGGAGGCAAATATTTCACACTTAAAAGTATTTGGTTGTATCTCTTATGTTTATATTAATGCTGAAAACAGGGATAAGTTAGACCCTAAATCCAGGAAATGCACTATCATTGAATATGGTTCTGATGAATTTGGTTACCACTTTTGAGATAAAGAAAATAGAAAAATCATCAGAAGTAGAAATATTGTTTTCAATGAGAAAGTTATATATAAGGATAGGATATGGTACAAAAGGACAATACAAAATACTTAGACGTAGAAGACATTTCTAAAAATGATATGCTTGAAATACATAAAAATAAAAACTCACGGGTGGATTCTCATACACCTACCCCAGTAAGAAGGTCCTCTATGATTTATAAGCCTACATAGCGTTATTCACTTTCATTGTATTACTTCTTGTTAACTGATGATGGTGAGCCAGAATATTATGAAAAAGCATTGCGGGTTGATACTAGGGCTAAGTAAGAGCAAGCCATGGAAGATGAGATGCAATCCTTATTATCAAATCAGACATGCAACTTAGTTCAATTGCCCGAGGGAAAGAAAGCATTGCATAACAAGTGGGTATATAGGTTGAAGGATGAACATGACGGTAGCAAGAGATACAAAGCCAGGCTAGTTACAAAAGGTTTTCAGCAAAAGAAAGGTACTGATTATTCTGAATTATTTTCTTTTATGCTTCAATTAAACACAATCAGAAATATTTTAAGCATTGTGGAATAGATGATGTACATCTTGAACAATTAGATGTTAAAACTGCATTTCTCCATGGTGATTTGGAAAAAGATAATTACATGCATCAACCACAAGGATATGCTATCTCAGAAAAGGAAGACATGATGTGTAAGCTCAAAAAGAGTTTATATAACTTGAAGCAAGCCCTAAGACAATGGTACATTAAATTTTACAGGTATATATACAACACAGGTTACAAAAGATATCATACAAACCACTTGTTATTACAAAAGCTTTGATGACTGTTATATTATTCTTCTTTTATATGTAGATAATATGCTTGTTGCATAATCAAACATGCATAAAATAAAAAATTTGAAGAAACAGTTGTTAAAGGAGTTTGAAATGAAGGATTTGAGTGCTGCAAAGCAAATTCTCAATATGAGAATCAGTAGAGACAGAACAAACGATATATTGAAGTTGTCTGAGGCAGAATATATTGAAAAAGTCCTACAGATGTTCAACATGCAAGGTGCTAAGTTAGTTAGCACTCCACTAGCTAGCCATTTCAAACTCTCAAAAGAGTTGTCTCCTAAAACAGAATAAGAGAAAGATGATATGTATAAGATCGCATATGCTTTAACTGTTGGCAACTTAATGTATGCTATGGTCAGCACAAGACCTGATATTACTCATGCAGTTAGAGTTGTAAGCAGATTTGTGGGTAACCCCGGGAAAACACATTGGGAGGCAGTTAAGTGGATTCTCAAATATCTGAGAGGTACTAATAATGTAGGATTGTGTTTTGAAGGACCAGAAATCAGATTGCAGGTGATCGCGCTTAAAAAATGGCGTGAAAATGTGTAACGGATTTAATGTCCAGCATTCACGCACTTTAAGCGTTAAGAAGAATGGGAATTAACTACAGTTCATCATTAATTTCCCTTTGTTTACATGGGTTCTAATGCCCTGACCGCGGGGATGCAGGTTGTTTACACAAGTTTATAAAGTTTACAACCCCTCCCTCAAGTTTTAGATGTGATCTCAATTTGGAAAATACAAGAAAATGTACACAAAGTGCACAAAAATGCAAAAAAGAGGGAAAAAATGGGGGTGACCGTGACCCATGGTCATTGCCCCAGGCCAGTGACCATGGGTCACGGTCACTGACAGACAGTGACTTTGAAGTCACTGTTGTGTCTCCGTTTTCGCGCTGTTCATGCTGATTCTTCTTCCAAACTTTTTTCAAGTGTTAAAACTCCCTTTTATGACATCTTGGGGTGTTGAATAACCATTGAAAAGATTGAATTCGACTATGGAATCGATTGAAAACTTTGTAATTCATCATTCATGTCTACGGACTGTCTTTTGTTCAAGTCCGAAGAAGATATCGCAGGAAGCCAAAGTTGTGTCATTCTGAACCTATGGCTTTCAAGGAACAAAATGAGGCCCAAAGGAGCTTGTTCACAACCTTCGTGATGGCCAAGAAACACCCCCCCCCCCCCCCCGAATGAGAAAAACAAAGATGACAATGTCATCTTTCGAATAGTCGTTACTGCATGAACAAAGCTTGTAGTGTCTTTACTGCATTAATAGCGATTTTTTATAGGTCAACAGTAGGGTTATGTTAATTCAAACTTGGCAGAAGATCTTAATAGAAGTAGAAACACTATAGGATATGTTTTCACATTGGGTAGTGCAGCAATTAGTTAGAAATCACAATTACAGGATATTGTTGTACTTTCAACTACAGAAGCAAAGTATGTTGCTACAACAGAAACTAGCAAGGAACTGATTTAGTTGCAGGAGTTAATGGAAGAGTTAGGTAAGAAGCAAGAAAATGGCAAGCTATACAGTGATAGTCATAATGTCATTCATCTTGCGAAGAATTTAGCCTTTCATCCAAGAACCAAACACATTCGCATAAGATATCAGTTCATACGATGGCTTCTGGAAAAAAAGGTGTTGAAACTAGAAAAGATTCTCTCAAGTCAGAATCCTGTTGATATGTTCACAAAGGTGGTGAATACAGAGAAACTGAAGCTGTGCTCAGCTTCAGTTGAACTTCTTGTTTGAAGACAAGGTGTTGAGATTTGAAGCCGTATTCTACTGTTGTCATTGTCATTTAGTGTGATCAATCTGCAAGTGGGAGATTGATGGGTTGGTGAGCCTGATCTAAGCATATTATTTGTTTACATTCATAAATATATAATCCAGTGGTTTAATCTGGACCCCTTGTTAGAAGGCCAGATCCAACGGTTGTGAATGTCTAGATGTTGTTAATTAGGGGTTTTGTATTTTTCTGAGTGCAATGAAGAAGTTGTGCTCTACAGAAAAGAATCCTAGGGAGAGACTCTTGTACTCTTGTAATCATAAGAAGATGATTGTTTTTCTTATAGGTGATTCCAACAATAGTGAATAGGCTTGAATCTCCATGGACGTAACATACATCGGGTGAACCACGTAAATCTCGTGTTTATTGTGTGTAATTGTGTGCTTCTCGTTTATATTCTTTCTTAACAGAAACAAGAGAAAACAAAGAAAAGAGAAGCAAGAAAAAAGGAGAAAACAAAGAAGAAGTAGAGGGTGATAGAGTTTGATATGAAAGTGGTCATCATCTGATTTAATGATCTTGGCGGTGAGTGAAAGATAACATGATGCAAAGAGAGATGGGTAGGATGATGATGATGTAGATGGAAGGAAAACAATGGTTGAAAAAGATGTTGACGATGATGAGTGTGGACTAAGAGGACTTGTAATATTTACAATGTGTTAGGACTGATCTTATAGAGTGGGTGGGCCAGCAATTAAGGGTGTAACGGTTCCGTTACCCGCATGTTTTGGGAAAATCGTTAACCAAACCGTAGTTTACGATTTTTAGATTTTAAAAACCGTAATCGTAACCGTAAAAGCCGTATAAAACCGAACCGCAGTTAATGTAATAGATGGTTCGGTTACAGTTAACCACTATAGTTTTTTTTTTAATCAAAATGCAAAATACATGTTTAAAAGACTTGTTCGGTTACGGTTAACCATTATAGTTTTTTTCAAATCTTATTATGTGTGGAAAATATGCATAATTTATATTTTAAAGATGGATTAAGCTATTCTCAAAGAGGTATCTATGAGAGACAACTTTTTAGGGCCATGGCGATGTCATATACAAGAGGGGGGATGAAAAGAACTAAAATGACCTAGTGAGTTTGTAAAATATCAATCCCATAAGATAATTCGTACCCCTTCAATTCAACAATGAGGGGTGCAACATAGTACAATCTATAATTCTATAGTTAGTTTAATTGCTAGACAAAATACCGTGAACTTGCTTCTTAGCTGACAAACGGTTTTTCTAATTTTAATAACCGTAATCGAACCGTGAAACACGATTATTAACCGTTGTTTGGTTTGGTTTTTTGGTTTTTTGTTACACTCCAACCGACGATGATGATGAAATAAAATCACACCTAAAGCATCTAATGATCAGAATAACATGAATAGGAAAGGATGAAACCTAATTGAAGATAAACTAAAAGAGTCAAGTAAAGGGGCATGAAAGTTACCTGGAATAAAGGGTATCGTTGGGGAAGAGAGAGAGAGAGAGAGAGAGATTGTATATGAAGGAGTTAGAGGGGAAGTGTCTTTTTATAGAAAAAGGAAAAAGAGTTATCAAAGGAATAAGGATCTCAAAACTCTAATTTCCAAAATGTAGAGTTGAGATGAGATTTTACAACTTAGAAAGCCTAATGGATTCCTTAGTTAGGCCAGACTTCCAAAAATTATAAATTCTAATACAATATGGGACCCACTAATCTCAAACAAATAATTTTCTAAATTTTAAACAGTAATGATATAGAAAAAAATTAAATGCACGTAAGCTCCACTGAAGATCAAAAGCTAAGGTTTAGAATTATTTAAAATAAAAAATTAAAATTTACACATGATGACATAAGGAGGGTATGCATACTAGCTCTGTTCATTATAAGCCAAGATTATGTAAAGTTGGAACGGGCACAGAATTAAGAGAGAGAGATCCCAGTCAAACCAAAAAAAAAAAAAAAAACAAATCAATGCCTATGAAGAAGATTATAACAGAACTCTAATATACTAAGACTTACCAAACTAATTAGACTAACCAAAGAAAAACCTCAAAAAGGAGGCATATGATCAATCGTTCCAAGGGAAGTGGCTACTACTTTCCTATTTTTTCGTTCTTTTTTTAACTTCCATTGAAACAAACTGAGAACCTATCAATGTGCCATGAATTCCTAAGAGTTACTTTGTGCAACCCATTGCATGAATGGCTAGGAATGCCATTCGATTCAAAGAAGTAAGCTCTCAGACTTACTAGGAATTTAGTTTCATTCAAACAAAGGAACAGTGCACTTGGAATTCCTATTAAATTCAAATCCATACAAACAAACAGTCACCAACTTCTTACCGTAAGAAAGACAGACAGTGGAAAAAAAACAAAGAATGAATGAATGAAAGTAAGAATGCGAGTGACAAGAAGACGAGATTTACAAAGACAGAAGGGAGGGAGAGAGTTTCATACCTGTTGCAGACGATGTTACGGAGAGAAAGAGGGAGAAAGAGGATGTTACAATAGAATTGTGGTGGGAGAGTTGGGAGTGGTGGGAGAGAGCCTTGTATAAGAGTAGACTAAAAGTAGTAGAGGAGGACTGTCCTAGTAGTGGGGCCCATTCTAGGTTTATTTCCTTTTATTAAGAAAAAAAACTAGTCTAACTCCTATCAACTAGAAAGATTTGACATTTTTTTCGGGGATTGATTTCCTAGAATCCCAAAAAAGGAAATTTACTATTTTCAATTGAGTTTGGGTTCATCCCAGACTACAAGTACATAAATGTTAGGTTTATTGCTCAGAATCATAGATTGATATCTATGATACAGCAATGTTAGGCCCACCCAATATAATGTTCAGAGCAGAACATCACATCAAATTTGTTTGATTGGTAGATCTCCAAATGATATGGAAATATTCCCAATGTGGGGTTTATTGATTGAAGCAGCCTGATAATTTTTATTTAAGTGGTGTTTCACAAGTGAATATCACTCCTATCCTATACTAGTTAACTTGGGCGGTTAACCATGTAGGGGCCCTTTTTTTTTTTTCGAACATCTGGATGATGTTAACCCTTTGGGTTATAATCGTTCGGATAAATTTCCTTCATCATTTGCAGAAAATATTATTTAAATGCCAAAAGGAGAAGATCAAGGAAATGAATCATATTTTAATAACAATATTTGGTTTCAATAGATTGATGGACTGTGATTTATCAATGTTAGACCCATTTTATGAAGATTGATTTGTTTGATTGGCAAGTTTCTCAAGGAGGTATACCCAATAAGCATATTTAGAGAAATAAAAAGGTTAAATGAAAGGGGTAGGACCAATTTACTGGTTGATCCATATGGACAACTTTGATCTAAAGTGGGGTTTTGCAAGTGAGTTTCACTCCCATCATAATAACCTGGGAGGTTATCCAATAGCTCATGGAAACAAAAGCGCATGCAAAGTTTGTGGCATCCATTGATCTCACAAGTTTTGAGATCCGGATGTGCAGCAAATTTACACTAGTAACAGACTGCCCAAAGGCTACAAAAGAACATATCACGTGTATTAGGTCTTGGGAAAAGCGGCGCAACGGAAACAACCCGCGATCAACGGATCTACCACGATCTACGCAAGCAATCACACCATCAAGCAATCACACACATGACACAGCAGTTTTACGTGGTTCGGCAACTTGCCTACGTCCACGGGAGGAGACTCATCTACTATGATCCCATCTCAATCCCCCTCTGGATCTAGGGTTACAATACATCAATATATATAGATCCCGCTTTCTTGGCCACCAAGAAAACCCATACATAATGACTAAAATACCCCTAACCCTGAGCCTCGGTTCTGGCTAAACCAGACGACCGATCCGGCTAAACCGGAATACAAGACATAACCCAACAATCTCCACCTTGGCTTGGATTCCGCAAATCCTCAGAGCCACTTTGAGATACCCAGTAATGTCTTCACGCACCTTGCTGAAGGGTACGTCACTACACCGATGGCGCAGTCTTCTCTTTTCAACACTCTAACATGTTGAACCAGCACTTCACATACCTCGCTGAAAGGTACGCCTCCGCACACGCTACAACCTAGCGTGGCCACAGTTGACTCCTTTGACCTCAACACCACCGTCTTGAACCTTCGAAGTACTCTCCATTTGTTGCCACATGCATGCATCCTTGCAACAAAATGAACCTAACTTCCGTCCGTCAAGACAAAACTGAAGACCTCCCCGAATCCGGATCTCACTAGTACCTTGTGAATCCTTCCTTCTGTCTCTATCCCGGTGTTCTTTCTGTCAAACCTGCAACTGTCCTGTTCTAGTCTGTTCTGGTGGGTTGGGCACAGTACATGCGGGTTAGGTATGACCCGATGCTTAAACCGGCTTGCTCCGACCTGAACAAAACTACCTCTTCTTCTCCGAGAAAATCATCTCCGTTCAGGGCTTCCTGGATTTCCACTAGATGATATCATTGAAGATCCATCAATCTATCTTCCAATGATCCGTCACATCTAACTCCACCTGAACCATAGATTTCCTCCCTTGTTACTTGATGTCTCCTTCACTGCTCCACCTGAAAAAAAAGCATCCCCTACCAACCTGTAGAGATTTTTTGACCATCTCACCCTCCATGATGACCAATGTTCCCTTTTCCACCTTCGTAACTCCACCCGCTACAGTGCACTTGCAGCCTTTGAAGTTTAAGGCACACAAAGAAATCCTATTTCTTCGTCAACCCGGAACATATATCACAGTCGTTAGGGTTTGAATAACATCATTATACATCTGGATTTCTACCATTCTTATCTCAAATGCTCATCAGTTGCATTCTCCCCCATAAGAACAAATCCATCAACCATGATAGTTATTTGCATCAAACTAATCTCTACGCGAATATATAATAGAAAGAATCTGAATCCCAATACCATGAATCAACAACCAGATTCATACCTGTAGCGACCAAAACTGATTCCCTGTCAACCGAATCCGAGCTTTGTTGCACATTACCTCCTTCTGATTCTGATTCCTTTTGCTTTTTCTTCCACTTTGGCATGTCGCTCCTTCCCGATCCCTTCGACGCGGATCTGAGCTTTCCATCAAAGTACTTGGAGCAATCTACCATTGACGACATCAAGTAACACTTTTCAATCATTGCTGTGTCATGGAGTCTAACACTCTATCCTGCCAATCCCTGAAGTCGTTTCTCCATCAAACACTTCAATCTGGCCCGTGATGCTTGAATCCATTGCTATCATCGTGAATCTGTCAATTTCTTCAGTCCCCCAATTTTCTGCCCATCAAACTGCCAATATCTTTTATCAACCTCGTAGATCTCGTCACCGTGAGCACGCTGGAAGAAACGGATCTGAAATCCGACTCCGGATGGCTTCGATATCGCAGAATTAATTCTCTACACTCCAATTGGTCAAACATCCATGTTGACCGTTGACCTGCCCATCTTCTTCCACAAACGCGTAGATCTCCTCACAATGAGTCCGTAGGCGCAAACGGATCTCCGATCGGACATCGGACGATCAAGATATCGCAGAAACAATTTCAGCCGTTGAATCTGGTCAAACCTGCCTGTTGACCGTGCTGACGTCACTGCTGACGTCACGGCTTGCTGGCAAACTGGGCTTCTGAAACGGATCCGGGTCGGGTTCACCTGACCCGGAACTGAACTGAACTGCTTGCTCTGCTGGGCTTCTCTGCCGTACCGGGTTCGGGTCCGACCTGACTCTGAACCGAACTGCTCTGCTGGGCTTTGCTGCAATCAGGTCAGGTTGAACGGACCTGACCCGGAACCAGAAACCTGACCTAGAACCCAGACACTGGGCTTGTGCTGCACGGCGGGTCAGGTCAAGTGGACCCGACCCGAACCCAGACGAACTGGGGTGTCGTCTTCAACCCTCAGGCGGGCGCTGCGTCTGCAACCCAGTTGCAGACGCAGCGCTGCAGCGGCCGGCACGCCGAGTTCTTCTGCGGCGCCGGCGACCAGTGGAGAGGGGCGAGGCCACACGGCGACAGCGGACAGCCGCCGGCAACGGTGAACAGCCGGCGGGCGGTGACAGCGGCGACAAAGGAAACGACCGGCTGCGGTCAGAGTCTGCTGGAGATGGCGGCAGCAACAACGGCTTCTTCGCCGTTTTCCAATCTGCAACAATGGCGGCGTCCTCAACTGCGTCTCTGTTTTCCCGATCTGTGGATCTCTCTATAGCAGAACCCAAATCCAGCTTTTCTTCGCCGGTCTTCTTCCTCGACTCGGCGGGCAGCGGCGAGTGAGGCTGGCGATCGCCGGCAATCTTCTTGTTCTTCCTCGACTCCGGCAACTTCCAGCAACCCAAATCCTCTTCACGTCGGCTTCCAGCGAGGATGGCCCACAGAGATCACGGCTGTGATCTCTTCTCCTCTAATTGATCTTCTTCTCCACACAGAAATCCCAGATCCGTTAATCGCAAATCCGAGCGATCTCCACCTCGCTCTGATACCACTTCTTGGGAAAAGCGGCGCAACGGAAACAACCCGCGATCAACGGATCTACCACGATCTACGCAAGCAATCACACCATCAAGCAATCACACACATGACACAGCAGTTTTACCCTTCAGCAAGGTGCGTGAAGACATTACCGGGTATCTCAAGGTGGCTCTGAGGATTTGCGGAATCCAAGCCAAGGTGGAGATTGTTGGGTTATGTCTTGTATTCCGGTTTAGCCGGATCGGTCGTCTGGTTTAGCCAGAACCGAGGCTCAGGGTTAGGGGTATTTTAGTCATTATGTATGGGTTTTCTTGGTGGCCAAGAAAGCGGGATCTATATATATTGATATATTGTAACCCTAGATCCAGAGGGGAATTGAGATGGGATCATAGTAGATGAGTCTCCTCCCGTGGACGTAGGCAAGTTGCCGAACCACGTAAAACTGCTGTGTCATGTGTGTGATTGCTTGATGGTGTGATTGCTTGCGTAGATCGTGGTAGATCCGTTGATCGCGGGTTGTTTCCGTTGCGCCGCTTTTCCCAAGATTAGGAACCCTCTTCATAGATGGATACCTACCATAGTTGTTAATTTTATTTTGGTCGTCATTTCAGTCTATCCTCCAAGATTCAATATTTCACTATTTCAGAATTTCATTGAAACTATTCAGAGTAACTCTTCGAAATATATAAAATTAAAATATATATACTCATATGTAGTTAAATAGAAAAATAAAAATAAAAATAAATTATGCCTGTTTTTTTATATTTGAGAAAATATAATAAAAATAATTAGTGAAAATTGTGCTACAAACCGAAATGGGCCGGAATAGGCCAGAATGGATAATCAAAATCCACCAGAATAGACCAGAATGGACCAAAATTCAAATTGAAATTTTTTTGCCCCTCTTTTTGTTTCAGCCGAAGGAATGAAATGAAAAATTCTTATCATTCGGCCAAAACAAAATGAAATTGACTACTATATACCATGTCCATGGCTCCATCAAACTTTATTAAACTCAATTTTCACTGGGGCTCTATCTGTAGGGGGTATTTCAGGGACAAAGTCTAGTGGCATTTGTGGCGCAAATAGATGCATCATCCGCAATAGAAATAGAATTATTAACACTACATGAGGGACTTCGATTGCTGGATTGATTTGGACTAGATGATCTCATTTTAGAAGGGCAGTTGCAGACCTATATACATGCTTATACATGCTTTTGGGGCGGTTGCCCCGGTTGGGCCTAGGTTTACTTCCAAAACCCATTTGAAGATTTTTTGTCCGCTTCCAGAATTCACATAAAAAATTTATGGCCCAACGGAAGCCCCATGAAAATTTTGGGTTTGACCCTACAAGCCAACTACAAGTTTTGTCCGCACTCCGGATACACAATCTTGGGTCTCCCCCTGTAGAAGGCAACCACTTATTGATAATAGGAAACATTACATCAAAGGGGAACGTTATCGTGGAATATGATGTACACATGAAAAACTATCACAAACTGTTTGAACCGTTGGCATGACTGGAAATCACAGTCATGCAGGAGTTCATCCGATACAGTTGCACGTCTGTCGAGCCATCTTTGCTTCCCAACAATCATCACGTTTACTCAAAAATTACCAATCCATGTTGATGCACCTACGTGGAAGGGTGCACAAGTCCTAGCACAGATCCTAGAAGTACAACATGAGCAAGAGTAGTACAGTATAAATGTGCAGTGTAATTAGCGTGTTTAGATGAACGGAATTGTCTGTAAAATGGTCACAGTGTAGCAACAATTTTCAGTCACCCAACAGAGAAACTTGCAAATATGTTGGTTTATTAAATCGTTTCTTATGTCTTATTAAACAAGAAAAAATGTGAATAATTAACAATCAAGCATGGGCGGACCTCTGGCACCCCCCCCCCCCCCCCCACCCCCCACAAACAACACAATATTTCTGGACTTTTCTTTTATACATATGTATAAATATATGTATTTTTGGCCCCTCCGTTTAATAGTAATCCTTTAATGGTTGGCCCCTCCAACATTAAAAACAATTAAATACTAGGAATATAATTTGGTTTTCCAAAAAAACAATAATAATAGTTGATTTAGTATGTAAGTATTTTTATATTGGCAAATTCATGGGTTGGATAAAACTTGAGTCCATTAGTGTTGTATTTTACATATCTTTAAGTATGGACAATGGTTTGAGTCGCCAGATGTACTAAAGTAAAGAAATAGAAGAAAAAGCAACAAATTAAAGTGGTTTTTTACGGATAATATAGATTAAAAAGGTGATATCTCACAAATCGAGTGTCAGATATAGGCATACAACTTACCGTTGGAAAGCTCTTTTCGAGATGATTCCATAGAGCCCAAAATTGCCTCAATCGGAGTTGAAACGAGAAAGTTATGGCCTCCGGAAGCCTACAGGAAAATGCTGAAATTTTCACGCGGGCAGAACCTTAATCCAATCGGTCGGAAAATTTATCCGACCGATCGGGCAAGTGCAGAAAGTGCGCCGACTTGCGATTTTTCAGTCCGAATTAAAAGGAAACTTACCTGTTTGATGCCAACTCCTTTCCTGATCGTATTATACTTATGAGACACGAATTAGAGGCTATAAAAAGGGGTTTTCTCTCAACCCTAAGATAGAAATCTCATTGTTCTGAATGAAGAATATATTTTAGAGATCATCTCCTCTAGAGTCTTTTTGAGAGTTGAAGGGCTGAAGTTCTACTCTAGATTTGTCATCTACTTCTCTGAGTGTAGAAGATTGTTATGGGGTGTCAAGTGCTACATCTAGAATGCATCTAGGTAATTGGATCTGTCACAGAGAACGGCAAGGGGTCGTTGAGGCAGGAAGCTGTGCAAGGGAATCACAAGGTCCTTAGGTTGAGGAGCAACTGGATAAGGGTTGTGAGTATTCTCTTATAACTGTAGTATGATTCATAGTGCTTGATTCTTGGCCGTGGTTTTTTCCCAGGTTGGGTTTTCTACGTAAAATCTGTGTCTTCTTATGGTGTGTGCTTGTGGTTTAATTTTTTTTTTCTGCTGCGTAGTTGGTTGTTTGCACACATATATTAAGATTGATTAGCATTAATCCATTCTAGAGGATCTCCCCCTCACAAAAACCTTCATAATGATTTTAAGGGGAGGGGGGGTAAAGAAAGCAGAAAGAAAATAAAATAAAATAAGGGATTAGGGATAGATTAAAAACTATTTACTAAAACATCTAAAGCAGTTGTCACCGTCCACATACCTTAATTTAAAATCATGATAGTTTGAATTGAGAGAGGTAAAGAGTTCGGATTGTGGGGGCTTGGAGGCTTTGAAAGGATTCGGAGTTGTTGATTCTTGACATGTAAGACAAGAATGGTTGAAGAAAATAATTATTCTTTCACTTTATGCATATACAATTATAAATGCACTAACTCTCTATACATCATTTTTTTTTTTTTTTGGTCTTAAAACTCATACTTGAAATCTAACACATTCAAAAAAGATTTCCTATTTATGTTCTACCAGCACAAAACATTAAATCGATTAAGATTATATCCACCATAGATGGAGAAAATTTTTTATTTTTCAATGTTTAATATTGATTATTGATAAAAGATTAAATGGTTTGGATTTCAAATAGGGGTCATTAGCATTGATTATCTTTTGGTTTTTATATAAAGTATATATAAAATAGAGGAAAAAACCAAGAAACACTCTAGGAATAGTTTTCTTTTCACCTTATGACATCTACAATTCTTGTTGTACTAATCCTTGATGCTTCACCATGTCTTTTCAATCAATTAAGCTCATTATTGAAAAAATCACTTACTAATAATTTTTTACTATTATGAGCAGTTTTAATTCAATTGGAGTTTATCCACTCTAGCTAAAAAAAAAGAACTTTGGCTGCCCAATCAAAAAAATCCTGCTTCCGCCCTGCTTATTAACAGACATACCCTTTAAACAACTGTAGCATTAACTGCTTCGGCCTTAATTCATTGCATATTGGCGCATACAGATTTGCAGATCAATTTTCTTAAAAAGCAAATACCAGAGCATATTGGCCTATACTTCCGACATGTTAATCTTGATTTTTGGAAGGTCTTCCCATAATATATTTGCGCTACAACCAGTTTGCTAATAAATCTAACTAGTTGTGAATGTTTATCAATAATTACAAGTGGCAGGCAACTAAATAACTATTAGTGAGAATTAATTTCCCTTACGGTGGCACGGATTGTGATACAGGATCTTCAATCACTACCGTACATGAAGAGTAGGGGGCCTACATAAAAAGACAAAAACCGAGTTTTTTGCACCTCTTTGTTGTGAGAGCACACCTGCCTGAGCTTGGCTATTTTGTTTACTTATATCCGAGGGGGGCTTGTACTACAGTACAAGTCTTGACAATGGGTATGTAGATGAGGCCTCGCCTTCAACTCCATGTGAAACAGTTCGAAATTGTGCTGCAGTATACTGTTAAAATCCAATGAATCAAAATGGATAATGTCATACGGATAGTGGGATTAGGCTATCAAAGTCCCGCATTCGTTTGATGAAACACATCATTTGGGCCATGGCCCACCTGATACAAGGATCTAATCAGTGGGTAGGGGATGGGTGGTGGAAAAGGTTTTAGAGAATTTTATATTTTTTACACACTCATCCCTAAGAATTATTTTGTTTTATTTTTAACATAGTGGCCCTTCCAAGAAAAATTCCGTAGGGCTGCCATAGAGGGATTAGTGCAGTCTATGTGCACAAACTTTATTGAAAATTGTTATGGTTCTCACATTTAGTCTAATTAACAAATTTGGAAGGTGGTCGGGTCGCGTGCTTTAAGGTTCAACTTGAAGTGAAATTTGACGACATGTCATTGGACCCTTGAGCAGATGACTTTCAGTCCGAATTATAATTATGTGTCCCATAATAGAGTTGCAAACATCACACTCTTAAGGAAGTGTAAGAGAGACAACGGGGATCCGGACTCTTCCCCATGTTGACGCAATCAACTCATAGCAAAACCCGAGCACAAATGGTAATTTCAAGGTTGACCCCTTCTTGTTTTGGGTTGGGTTTTGGTGGGGGGTGGGGTGACATTTTCAACTCGCTTTATAAACTAGTTAGCTTAGGGTTAGACCCATGCCTGCTAAAGCTAACCCAAAACCCAACTCCAACCGAACGCCACCTCTCCTTTTTTTATTATGTTTCCCTATAATCTTCAATTAAGTTTTACTCATTGATCCAAAGGTCGGAATGCGTTACATACATCAGTTACTTGCCACAAGCATAACACCCAAAACAATTGCCTTTTTATCTTGCTTGGCCTAGTGGCCAAAGGCTACTACCTTATATTCATATAGACATCCCTATATCATTGAAAGAAAAAATTGCCAATAACGTAAACCTATTAGATAGTTAATGTTAGTATGTTACCATATGTGAATTTAAAAATCCTAAATATAAAAATATAAAGTACGAAAGAACTCTATTAAATGTAATTCAATACTTCCACTTCTGTATTTTATAAATAACCCATAAAGGCTGTAGATACTCAAGAAAAATTTTCAGAAACGGCCCGCTTTAAAGATGCCCTTTTGCTACACCCCCACCCCCCCCCACAACAAAACACAACAATGCATGATATTGAGTCCACATTTGATATTCATCCAACTTTTCCTCTCACATTTAGATTGAAATCATATTTCTAAATAGATAAATTTTAAGGCCATGGATCAAAAGGTTAGGATGATCTTATAGACTCAAGATTTTGTAAATTGGTAGGCCTCATATGAATCTTTCCATCCAATGGACATCATAAATCCTGGTCGGCCCAACAAAGAGGGGATTTTCTCCTAAAAACTACACAGGCGTAGTGTAGCGCTCCCCAAAAAGTCCAAAACTTTGCTTGTCTAGAAATTAAAATAACCATAGTTCCAAAATGTCATCAAGTTCCAAAATGTCATCAAGGTGGTGGCTCAGCTGATTTGAACCTTGAGTTTGCTCTATAAGGTCTCAAGTTCGACTCTGCCCCTTGTTACTGCCATATATTCCTTAAGAAATAGTCCTTGCTCGCCAAAATCGGATAACCCCCAAAGTAACTCAACATGAATCCTTCTATCTTCATCCAAAAGGCGGCGCAATTGGCCCAAAATTCTTCTTGAATGGAGATGATGAAGTGGGCCGAGAGACATGACCTCCGTCATAATCCTGATTGCCATTGTTGACTGTTTGGTTGAACTGGGTCATCATTCCACATAACATAATCAAGCTAGCTAGGATAAAATTCGAAAATGGAAGAAAGTCGCGCCACAATCTGATCGAGGCAATCATAATTGGTCGAGCCTTGCTAGCAGCAATTGCACCTAGACCCATGAGCTGGATCGAGCAACTGTCGTAGAGAAGTAGTGATTCTTGCTCATTTTGGTATTCTCCACAGGCTTGATAGCTACTCACTTTCTCCAGATTGTATGGGTGATAGTAGGCCATGATCAACTAATAAAGGAAAGGTTTAAAGAATTAATAGGACTCCAATCAAAGCAAGAAACAGAGAGATGTGTCCATAGAAATAAAGCGCATGAAATCAAAACTCACCTTAAAAGCAGCTCAATCGCAAGCCAAAAAACTCAAAACAAACTAACAATTGCGAAAGAATAGATAGAGTGGATTATGTAAGACTGAAGACACACCTTCCATTTTTAGTAGAACCATTAACAACAATTTCGTTGCTTTCCTTTTGTTTTCTTTCTCCTTCCTATTTAGGTAAGAATATAATGAGATGGACAAATACTTAAAACTCTTAACTTGGGATTATAAATTTCCAACTGTAAGTGAAGCCAAATTTTAGACTCTCTATTTTAATTTTATACTTCATAGGATGCCAAGATAGCCACACAGGCACTTACTATTATATTTGTCCGTTGAGAGCATAGCGATGAGAACAGTAAGGCCTATAAATCCATAAGTAGGACCTACTTCCTCACTCGAAGATGCAAAAGCCAAGGCGTCCACTAGTTGACTAATGAGAGGTGTGGGTTTTTTTTTTTCCAAACTCATACCGCATGCTTGGGGCTCCAAAACAAGGATGGATTGCCGTACATGGCCCTGAGCTAACAGATCAGAGATTGAATGCATGCATGTGGGACCCTGTACAAAAACCAGTTTAGAAAGCAAGAGATAAAACAAGCAGACCAGAAGAATATAGATCAACAATGTAAAATGATATCTTCTTCCTTCATAGGTTTTATTGAAGCTATAAAAAAACAACAGAATTAAGCAACTCTTTAACTATGAACGGGGCAGGTCAATGCCCCATTAATGGTTTTTTGGCCGGCACAACCACCATTATTTACGAGGAAGAAAATTGTTAATAAAATATGAGAACATTTAAGGACATTCCAAGACAGATTCACAAGCTTATGTGACTGTAAGATCATAACCCACATTGTTATTCTTTCAAATCATTCTTCTTGTTCTTCCAGTAGTGGATTTCAGTTAGGGTAATTGATAGGGTCGCGCTGTATCGCTTTGTGAACAAGCTCAGTTTGCTCTTGCACATGAACTTGATAGAAACCAGTGGCTGTAGCGGCAGATGGTGCTCGACCTACATATTTGATATCATCCATATTCCCTCTGCCCAGTGCCTTCATAGCAGTATAAAGGCGAGGCGCAATGTAGCTGTATGCACCCATGTTCATAGGCTCTTCCTGGCACCAAACGATCTCTGCATCTGAAATGCAAACAATGAACATAACCGGAAAATTAATTAAAAAAAGGGAAGAAAAAACAAGTTAGTGAGATTTTGTTATTATCATACTAATAAGGAAACACTGCTAGAAGAAAAAATTAGATGCACAAGGTAATGAGCCTTACAATACTTGAGCATACTAAGGCATTTAAGTCAATGGAAGTGTGACACTAAGATGATAGGATTGACCATACATGAATACAGTGGGAGGCCCATTCATTGAGGGGCTCATCAGGTCAACAAACTCTGAACCACCAGACTATGGTGGCTAGCACCCATTGGAATGGTTTTTACACGGTTTAGGGCACTATAGATATAGATATGACCTCAAGATCTGAAAATAGGTAAGAAAATGGGTTGCAACTTGTAATAGAGTTTTTTGACCAAAACTGATTCAATGGGCCAGTTAACTCATTCGCAAAAGCCCCCAACCAGTACATAACTACAATCAAGCAACAGTAACAGCCATTTATTCCATAAGCCAGTACACTCAAATCTCTTGGTCCACGCATTCATTGAATCCTGGACCTTTTAAGTGCCACTAGGCAGCCAATGCCTTTTAGCATCACAACAGGCATCTGGTAAGATAATAGTGTTCTTCCAAGATCATGTCTAGCAACAATGACATTAGCATCAACGTGGATAATTATCAGCGTAACCGACACTAACTAAACATGACAACAAAATAAATGAAAGAAATTAAAGGAAATCTTTGTGTGACATACTCGGATATCGTTTCAGCTCTCTCTGGATGAGGTCATATGGGAATGGACAAAGTTGTTCAACTCTGCAGATAGCGATGTCCTTGGCATCAGCTTTCTTTCTTTCTTCGTCAAGCTCATAATAAACCTGAGTTGATAATTGAAATAGCAGAGCCAAATCATTTTAACTTTCAAATTCAGCAGAAAGAGAAACTTTTGTGTTCAGAGCCTGAAGGGTAATCTCAAAAACAATATCCACTCAGCCCACACTCTTGCAACTATGGAACCATCCATATATGGCCACATTTACATGACATGATGAGTCCAAGCAGTCCATCATGCAGGCCCTGTTAAATATGTGCCCCAACCTAAACATCAGGTGGAATCTACCCAAAAAAAGGACCACACGTACATAATAAATAGGCAGTTAAATATCATCCAGAAATCCATACATGATGTGAAGCAACGCAGAGGAAGAAGATTAGCCAACGGGCTAATCTCCAAGCCAAAAGGCTTAGGGATAGGTTGTCTAGGTGCCTCACCAAAGACAAATAAACTCTCGCAACTGAGAACCAATTCCAAATCTTTATTCAATATGAAAGTCTTTGTATATATCCCATGAAGAGATTACATTCTTATTTATAACTAAGACATCATATAAAAAGGGAAACAACTAATTCTAAACAAATAAAAAGTCCTAAATCAAATATGACTAGACTTGCCAAATATTAATAAAACAACTAAAGCAACTACTAATAATATAATATATTCTAATCTATTAGGCTGTATAGGCTGTATTGGTCTTGGATTCAATAGCTGGCCAATCATGGATCTGGCCTGCATCATGATGCCAACCAGATAAATCTTGTATTAGCAGTGGCAGATGAGAATCTTGGATAGTTGGATCACACCTATTAGAAGGCCAAGAAGGGCACCCACACCTAGATCAAGTCCATGATCCACAAGGGATCACGCTTGACCAGCAGTACATCCATATAGCTTGAATTTGTTTTGCTTTTTTAGATTTTTTTTTAATATGTATATATAAAGTTTTGCTTTCATTCACTAAGGTTGCAGGGTAAAATTATCATTATAGTCAAGATTAAAAACATCTATGGATGCATCCAATTGTTAAGATTTTGTTAATGATATTTTTAAGTCATTTTACCTACGATATCAAGATAAAAATATGGATATGGACATTGATATGGGGACCAGGACATGACTCTGTATTTTTAAACATCTAGGATATGGATAGGGATACAGCTGTCCTAATTTGTAAGAACATTTCACAATTAATAAAACCATCGTTATTCACATTCCCTTCTAACAGATTTTATGTTCAAAGTAATTCAGAGAATGAGTATGAAATAGTGGATTTGGTAAGTAGGATAGGCTAAACTTGTACCCTATAAGTTTCAGTGTAGTATCGATTAATGGATATGCTCAACATGTACAAGTATCCCAGTATCATAGCATTTTACATAATAAGAACTTGTTGACTATTCCTATAGCATATTCATTTCCAGCCCTATCTTGTCATCTCTCTCCAAACTTGTTGATTTTCTGTGAATGCCTCGTTAAGAGTCAGAGTTCAAGCATGGAATTGAACAGTAAGTGACCATGTCACTGAGTTTGGTTGGTTTTTCTTAAGTCACTGATTGTTTCTTTGATTTGGGGATTGTTAAGAGACCAATCCAGTCAACTAGAGCAACTCAGACAAGCCACCACAAGCTATGTGGCCTGACCATGTTATACATTTGCTTCATCTGTCGACATGTAGAGTCACAGGCTTGGCAACTTGGCAAACCTCTATCATATATGGGAATTAAAAAGAATCAAAATCATTAAAAAAAGCCAGTATTTGTACCTTTCCAGAACAAAGAACCAGGCGTCTGATACCCTCCTCAAGATCAGAATGATCATTCCGGTCCTTTATAAGGCGCTTGAACCGGGTTCCTTGTTTGTCAAACCCTGGATGGCCTTGGACATCATCAAATTCAGACAGGTTTGATTTGCAGTCCTTATGCCGAAGCAGATTCTTAGGGGCCATCACAATAAGTGGCTTACGGAATTCCCTGTGAATCTAAAAACAAAAACCACACAATAATGAACAGAAAATGCTTCCTCATTTGAAATTTGAACCAATACAAGCATTGATTGATTCGTACTCACCTGTCTCCGCAGAACATGGAAGTAATTTGCTGGAGTTGTGACATTAACAACCTGCCAATTGCACTCTTGGATTTGCGTTCTATGCGTTGGATCCATCTCAGGAATGACAAAAGGACTGTCATCACTCATCTGCAAAATCAGTTCAAGGATACTTCCGACTGAATATGGTTGCTAATGTATGATCGCGTTTTAAGGGCTTCTACCAGATTCTTCTAGGATTAGCATAAACAGCCTGATGGCTGATAAAGTATTCTTGAGCTTATTTACTTATACCGCAATGAAATATATATATATATTTATTGACTGTTTAGAGTAAGGTTTGTTCGTTATTTTCTGCTGAGAAAACTTCTGAGGTACCTCCATCTACAAACCTGGTTGAGAATTTTACCAGCATCCGCAAATCTGATTATAAACATGCCCATAAGACCAATAACAAGTTCTTTTAAAGATGGGTCATCATGATCGATGTGGCAACAAAATTTAAGAGAGAGAATCAATAATTATGAAATTTTTGGTCTTTGAAAGATCACTGAATGTGTTATTTTCCTAGAATTTCTGTTTACTTTCCTCAATGGACAGTCATTGCTCAATGATTAAATAATATTTTAGATCATTTCTATAAATTGTTGCTACAAGACCTCACTCGCTGTAATACTTCATTTGGAATGACAAAGAAAAAATACTTTTCTTTAATCAGTAACAAGAATTTATTAAAAGTACAAGGGACTACAACAAAGACCAAAAAAAGGAGGGGTACAAAGCATTATACCCCACATCCACCACAAGAAATAACAAGGGTCCCACCCAAAGATAAGATCTATTTAATCCCTTGCTTTGCTGCTACACCCACCACAATGTGCTGTAACCTTGATATACATTGTTACACCCCTCCCTATCCACTTAAGCTTTTAGTGTAAGTAATTGTCAACATGGTATCAGAGCGGAAGGCCAAGTGTTCAAATCCCTGGAACTGTCATGCATCGTATTCTCCCACAGATGGTGTAATTCCCATGAAGGAGGGGGTGTTGTAACCTTGATATACATTGTTACACTGTTCTCTATCAGTTAAGCTTTTTGAGTAGGCCGTCATCAACACACTGTTCACACATCTAAGATCATGACAGAAGGCAATGTTCAAATGCAGAGGTAGATCCTTAGTCTCACTTAAGTAGAACTGGAACTTGCAAGGCTTAGGACCTAATGCAGGGCAGGCCCATGGCCCCCACAGGTTGACAAGCCTTTAGGCGCAGCCCATCTATCTCAACCAGCCTTTGGGCCCAACCCACTTATCTTTATTTTATTTAGAGTGTTTTCTATTTAGGCTTTCAAGTTATTTAAGTGGATGTTTTAATCATAGCCATCAATGTATTTAGATGGTCCAGATTAGCTTTAGGGTTATGTTTTTGCTTATTTAAAGCATTGTAAGCCTCTTTGGCTCAATAATGGACAATGATTAATGAGATTCAAGTTTTGGGATCTTACCTAAGTTCTTCAAGTTCTCTCTAAGATCTCTTTTGCTTCTTGGATTAGAGTTTCGCATGAGAACAATTTTTAAGTGTAATGCCTGATCTATCCCCCATCTCTTCCATCTCTACCTTGCCCACCCTGCATCTAGTACCCCGCTCCTCATTCGAACCACTTCGAGAAGCCCATGCAACCACTTTAGAAGAATTGCTTTACACAGTTAGCTTATGTTAAAAGAATTCCCAAAAAAAAAAATCTAAGGGCCCAAAAGTGGCCAATACCTATGATTCATTCAAGTCTCAAATCCTGACTGGTTTAGTGAAAATCATTATCACTTCACCTTTGAAATTGTGCAGCACACCACCAGTTCCCACAGACCCCAGCTTGCCTCTAAAAGCACCATCAACATTAATAAACTTTAACACCCTGAAAACAGAGAAGACCAATGGCGAACCTTCAGCCCCTAGGGTTGGATAAGAAAAACCCATTATATTTACATGGGCCATCTGGCCCAGCCCCCATTGAAAGAGACCCCTCAGCCCCCATTCAGTCTCTCTCCTCTCTCTCTCTCTCAAAAGAAATGCTGCAATGGATAATCTTCATCATCATTCGTGCATCGTGCGCTCTCTCTCCATCAAATCTGTTAGTTTTTATGTGTGTTTCAAAACATTCAAGATGGTCTCTTTTTCTTTTTCTTTTTCTTTTTTTTTTTCCCTTCCTTCATAAAGAGGCATAAGAGGGCTTTGTGGATTTGCAAGAATCCCGCGTTGGAAAAGTTTAAAACCTTTGTGGCCTATAAATGCATTTTCCTTGTTCTTTACTCTCCAAGCTATTTAAATCCTTTTACGATAAGCCCTATGCGCACGCACGAGTCAGGCCTAGGATCCAAAAACATGTAACTAGGTGGGCGACTGCGGCGCGCATCATGCGTGATCATCGCACGCAGGCCATTAAAACTAACGCCGCCACCACCATCCCATACGCAGTATATGTGTCCCAACCCGGCCTACCATTGGGCAATTTTTGCAAAAATGTTTTTAATTTTTAATTGTGTTTTAAATGGTACTAGCAATTATAGAGTCATTATCCAATTCAATGGCTTTCAATTGATTTTACACTTCCATTCCCTTAGTATCTCATTCCCTTTCTCTTTTCCCTCTTACTACCTTTTTTCTTCCATGTCCATTGGTTTGACTAATTTAACACTTCAATTGCTCAATCCCTACTCACAAAAGTCACCAAGTGGAATTTAATAATTTTAGGAATAAGAAAACTCGGATCAGTTGTATGCCAAACTATTCCTTTCGGAATATATATTCAAATACTTTGTTTCAACCCAATGGAAAGGGATTTCTCCTTTATCACTTCCTTTTAGTTCCTTTAGCATGACCTAAAATTATTGACATTTTCAACGGACCATCAACCCCCCTTAAACAAAAATTCTAGGTCCACCACTAGAGAAGCCCATCAGAAGACCCTCTTTCCCCTACCCTGGCCACAACCCATACAAGCCTCCCAATTTCAAAGAATTTAACGATCATTCAAATTCAAATGGGAAAACTCTTTTCTAACACACCCACTTTGCAATTCTCAAATTCACCCTTGTTGTCAAGGCTTCGACCGGAGATGACGACCCAATGAAAATCCTCACTTCTTTCCTTCCAAATTGACCAAAATAGAAAACAGAAAAATCCTCCCAAGCATGATCTCACACTCATGAAATGGCCCCCACCCCACAAGATTTAACCACCTACAATATAGAACCCGGAACACACCAAACTAACCCACACTTACATATGAAATGGCACCATACTGAGGAGACCACCTCACAGTTTAAGAAATTGATCCACTGACTCCCCTTTCTTGTTGCATTTCCTCTTAAGTTGTCTACTGTGAAGATGCTCCTACCTCCCAGCTACCGTCAACCAACAAAATGCCTCAACTTGAGAAGGGACCAATCCCAACCACACAAGCACACAAAGTATTCTTGGTTGAGAAGGACCCTCAAGAAATAAGTAGAAAGCTTTGGCCGAGAACATCGCTAAGATGGAACGCTTCCAAATCCGCTCCTATCACTGCTTTTCCTGCATATAAAAACATTAGAAAAAAGCTTGCAGCTACCCCTACTGAACATCCTCTTCTATGATACCCGGATACTTGTATAAGCCTAACGTATCCGTATCGTACCGATACGATACTTGTACTAGTACCTGATACTGCACTGATACTTCCGGGGTATAAGTTTAGTATCCTACTTAGCAAGCAAGTCCATTATTTCGTTTATTTCATTAAGTTTTCTTACTTTTCAATATGGAAAATGTTAGAATTGAACATAAACAATGATAATTTCATTAATTAAAATGTAATTTAAAGGAAAATTTAGGACACCCATATCCGTATCCGTGTCCTAAATTTTCCAAAGTGCAAAGTCGTATTCCTGATCCCCATATCCGTGTCCGTATCCATGTTCGTATCTGGGCATCATAGATCCTCTTACTAATGAAAAGTGCTACTAAAAGACGCTACTTAGGCACCCTCCCCCATTTTTCCTCACCATATTTTGGAGCAACAATTCTTCTCCAAAGAGCCTCCTCTCCCCAAATCTCTACCACCACTCCACTAACACCACCCAATTGTTATTCTGAAACTCCAAGACACAACAATCCTCTTAGGCTTGATCACCTTGCTCCATTTCAATAAGCGAAGTTTCTTTTTCTCTGCTGATGCAGTACGAACCAGGCCCGGAAAGGCAACTGGGCCCCCACAATGACTGGGCCCACTCATTGACCCAGGGGTCAACCTGGTCATTGGGTTCAGTCCACAGGCCCAATTGACCCGGTTGACCCCTGGGTCATTGTGTGGGCCCAGTTACCTTCTTTGGCCTGGTCTGTACTACATTATCTACCCACCCCTCCCAAAGAAAATTCCTCCTACTGTGGTCAACTCTTTCACTCACTGCTTAAGGCATTTTAAAAAGAGACGTAGTAAACTGGAAGATTCAACAAGCTGGCTTTTTATCAATCTAATACTCCCCTAAGGATAAATACTGCCTCTTCTATATAGAACTTGCATCCAAATGCACTCTCATGTTTCATCCCATCGGAATACTTGCATTCTTACAGAATGACAGCCAAACAGGCCCAAAAGAAATGATGCAATCTCAGAGTGGCAACCATCAACAGGTGTTCCAAAAGTGTTAGATGAAGCAGACCATAAACCGATTGGTTTGCTGGGCTCACCTTGACTACCTAAGCCCACTAGGCCCATTTGTGTGGAGCATCATGTTTCAGCTGATTTGCCGCATGTGCCCATTAACTATTTTGATCTAATATGTGTTTTGTAGTTTAAATTTAGAACTTTTATCCAAGTCTATCTATCCTAGATTGAGAGTATAGCCAATGACGGTTGACAATCTAGGGAGGAGGATTGATGGGAAGTCAACCATATAGGCTATTGTATTTGCTCCCCTCTTTAGACTTCTCCCACATGCCCACATGCCCAGGGAGACCAACACTCCAGCGATATGTTATAGAGTAATGCAGGAAAGGCCAGCTTTGGTGGCTGAAAGCTTCAACAAAATAGGGACACATCACACTCTAATGACCATTGAGCTCTAGTCTATTGTTTGTTTCTGTTTAATCATGATCTGTTAGGGCCTCTAGCCGCATTATGTGCTTTATTATGGCAATGTTGATTCCACATGCATACATACAACTTATAGAAAGAAAAGAAGCCATCACCGTAATATCTACCAATCAGGTTTCAAGTGCTTGTAAGATGAGTCAGATGACAATAAAATAGTATAAAAAGTCAATAACTCATACATGGGAAAAATATTTGAGTCAACAAGGAAACGTTGAAATCTTTACCACAGCTAACCAAAAAACAACAAAGTCAAGGGCAGTGATTAGCATGAGTAATTAACTGCAAAACAATACCTGAAGAAAACGCTCCAACCTTGCACTTGAATGTTCAGGGCCCTGACCATCATAACCATGAGGCAGCAGCACTACAAGCCCTGTCTGGCGTAGCCATTTTGATTCTCCACTACTCAAAAACTGATCAAACATCACTTGAGCACCATTTGCAAAATCTCCAAACTGAGCTTCCCACAAAACCAATGAATTTGGATTTTCCATCGAATAACCCAACTCAAACCCAAGTACACCAAACTCTGAAAGAGAACTGCAGTTGAAAAAATGCCAAAATATGAATTTTGTTAAAATTTTCCTGTAACCATAAACCTATCCTCTTACAGAAAAAGCCATAGAGAAACTCATAAAGCATAGTTATGGGTATTATTTTGAAGAATGCATATAATATCCTCAAGTGGAAATAATATAACAGAAAATCAAACCCATGGAAATTAGTTAACCTTTTATGGAATCTCTGGCGGAACCAGGGGGGCTGGGGCCCATGCCGCCACTCACCTACCAACACACACAGAGACACACAAAAAAAAGAAAGCATAAAACCCCTTGGGTTTATGGAAAACTAAATGGAGTCTTTACACATGGACCCTCCAAGATTATTTTTTACATAATGGCCCCTCCAAAGAAGATTTCCTGAGTCCACCCCTAGATGGAATCAGCACAACAAGAAAGTCAAGAACCAAAAAACTCCCATTACCCCTCTGTCGCTGAATCAGATTATGCACTTCAGATATGGTCATTGCATCTTAACATTCTCCTTTTTCCCTAAGGTCATATTTGGCAACCAAATCATCAAGGAAAAGATTTCTAGTTTCCACAAAGTCGTGCAAAGCCCATGTCTAGCAATTGTAAATTCCTGAGGATTTGACCTATGGAAGTCCTCATTTCTGAGGATTTTCAGATCCAACCTCCCCCCATAGGATTTGGAAATCCTCACTTCAGCAGATTTGCGCACTTCAACCAGTTTTTCTCAGCTATATGCATCAACATCAGTGAATATAGACGTAAAATCCTCAGCTACAGAAACACTCAACTAGGCCTAATCACATTACCTAACCAGGGATGGTCTTCTTCAATGAGAGGCATGGTCTCAAGGTGTGCTACCTTTTCTCATGTTTTGAGTGTGGTTTTAAACTTGTTTTCAGGGTGCAACACTCCTGGATTCCCAAACCATTATGACTCCTTCGACCGTCCTATTTAATAGGATTCATTCCAACTAATTCATTCTACAAGGACAAAAATCGCTTCTTCTATTCTGAGACTCCACAGAGGTCAGTTTGGAGATCTTCATTAGTTGTTTTTTTTCAGAAGTCTAGAACTACACAAATCTTTATGCATCCTGTATGTTTAAATCCTTTTCAGGTTCATCAATAGAAGTCCATGTCAAAATGTTACTGAATCAGACTCCCCTCGTTTATTGTGGAGAAGACATACACTCGACAGCAATACTACAACTCACTCTGGTTGTCCCAATCACTGGAATTCATAATCCTTGTAAGGATCTTAAGCATCAACCTAACGAAAGATGACAATGCTACATTTCAAACAGAATCATCAGACCTCAGATTCCCAAATTCGCTTTTTTTACTTTTTTTTTTAACGATCTCAAAGCAAAAGTTTTTTTTTTCCATTTTTTAAATGGTAACTGAATTCCATTAAGGAGAGCTAATCAATACAAGAGAAATATGTTGAAAGCAACACCGAGCAAACAACAACAAAGAGTCAAATAGTTGTCGTGCCCTCCTGACCTATCAAGATGCTCCGACGAAGAACTCCTTCCTTGTCCAAACGATCCACCTCTGAACTTGAACTCCTCTAAACATGATAGAAGGTTGCATTCAAATCTCAAAGCAAAAGTTTGAAATCAAATGCAGGATTTTTTGTTTTTCCTTCTTTAAAATTTCTAGTATAACATATTAATATACCAGCAGATATAGTTGGTCACTTTTATAGAGTGATCTACAACACAGATTACGAAGAACTTAACTGCCTTCTTCATGTCATTTTCAACCCTCCATTGGCCAATGGCCATGCAACTTCATTATCAGTTTATGGATCAGCCACTGATTCCCAAGCATAATGTAGGTCATGTATTGTTTTTTCAGCTATTACCTACACTTCGAAGTACATGTGCTTCTCCCCATTCAGGAAAGGTCAAATGTACTTGGCCAAATTTTGAACCCGACTGCCTTCTCCATGTCATTTTTCACCCCACTCCATTGGCCATACTACTTCAATATCAGTTTCTGTATCGACCAACAATTCACAAGTATAATGTAGGTAATGTATTGTTTTTCAGCTATTACCTACACTTTGAAGTATATGTGTTTTCAACCATTCAGGAAAGGTCACATGTACTCGGCCAAATTTTGAATCGGTAGCATCATTGCTCAATAGATTCAGTATATTCATTTATTATCCATATAACTTTTCCACTCAAATAAACAACACATTCCAATGTCAGATCAGAACTAAATACGAGAGCCCTTTAATGCAACTTATGTGTTTACATTTCTTAGTTCTTTTATTTGTTCAAAGAAGTTTCACAACAAGATGGATGAGGCATACAAAACTCAAGTAGTATACTTAGTTTTCAATGAGCATTGACTTGGCTTATCATCAAATCTACTTAGTTTTCAATGGGGTTGAGTTGGCTTATCATCAAATCCCAATAAAGAAATTCCAAAGCAGCCACATTTCCAAAAAGTATCGCCGTGGCTATATTACGAGACCACATCTTAATTTATACAAAGAAAAAAAAATAAAGAGAAAGGAATCACTCAGATGTAGTCTTAATTCATAAACCTAAAGCCTATCCTTTCTAACCTATTTTTAATATCTCTAACACCCTCCCACAGTGCATGGTCCTGTTAGAGGATTGTGTGATTCGTAACAATAGGAACAAACCCCTTGATCTCAAAAAAATAAACATCAGGCATCTAGCAAAACCTATCATCAATGTCACATCCCATCCTTTTTTGCCCATCAGTAACAATGGCTCATAGATTGGACTCTTTATAATCTCTTCATGAAGCGTTAAATCATGCAACAAGATGAAAATGGCGGAATCTTGAATGTTGTATGAATGTGTGCACAAGAGAGGATGCTTGATTTGAATTTATTAAAGGAGAAAATGACATTGAAATGATTGCAGAAGCATTAAGAGGCAAGACCATGGTCGTCTTGATCACAAGATCGCTGCTAGGTCATAACTCTAATGCCATAAAGAAACTCTAAGGGTCGTTTGCCATTTATGCATGAGGGATAGGAAAATGAGTTTCACACTTGTATGTGTTATATATGCAAAACACATAACCATCTTTGTCAAAACAACCATTTTCAGAAAAGTAAATGAATAAATCCAAGGGTTTAAATGTGTTTGGATTTTTTGAATGTTTTTTAATAAATTTCTCATAATCCATGAAGATTTAAGATATGAAACTAAACATCTTGATGCTTATCATTATTATGAGAATATTGAACGTTTCAGATAATGAATTGGAGGCCCACATGAGCGCAGAAAATTAGATCTATAGGTTGGAATTTTTAGACTTTTTCACAAATTACCAAAAATCTATGAATATTTAAGGTAATAAACTTAAAGGTCTTAGGGTTTATTAGCTCAATAAACAAATTTAACAGTTTGAATTAGAAAAATGGGCCCACACGAATGAACAAAAATACAAGTGGTAGATGGGATTTGATCTCAACCAATTACATAACCAAATTCGATTGGCTTTGATTAACCTTTGATGGGATTTGATCTCATGACAACCAAATGCAATCACCATGTGAGGACTTGTACTAGTGCCTTTTTGCAAGTCGGAGAAGTGTGTTTCACACCTATTTAGGTGTGAAAATTTTTGTGTGAATATGACCCTATTTACTAATCGTTTGCACACCTCATTTACATAAATGAGCGCAAACAAACATGATGATGCATAACCATTATACATATGAATCATTTACATATATTTATAACTGTGAACAAATGACCCTAAAGGGGCTACGTTTCCATAAAGTTTCAACATGGCTTTATGGAGCAGCCCGAGATCTCCAATTGAGTGTAGATCAATCTCCCGAAAGATTGATCAAATCTGAGAATGGATTAAGCCACTAAGGCACCTTTACAAGAGGAGAAAACACCATAACAGATACATATCAAAGAGAATTTTAATTGATTGAATAAGCATTGTCCTTACAACTAAAGCATGTCCTCTATATATAGAGGATTAACATCTCTCTTGGCAACTAAGACTTTCCTAACAATTAAAGCAACCTAATTATAAGAGGAAACTAAATCTCTAATCAAATAAACTACTAATTTAAAGACCTCTAAATAAACAAAATACTTAAATAAGACTCACAAATAGCCTAAATTGTTAATTAAGAAGATAATCATGTTGGGCCTATGGATTGGGCCCAATGGGCGGGCCAACCCATGGTCTAGCCTGCATCAGCTCTCCCTAACTTGGAAAAACTCAACTCCAACGAGTTTGCCAACTTAAGAAATGCCAAAACGAATCCAACCACAAGTTGGGGAAAAGGTCCTCCTCAATCGAAAATCAATCACACAAACTTTTGATGTATTTTCGATCTTCATTTTCAGTACATGTCGTAAAAGCTTGATCCATCCATTTCTTCCATGTAGAAGTAGATTGGAAGTATGGAATCTTCCGATGTCTGCATTTAACTTGGATGTATAATCTCACCATTAGATTTGCAAGGACTTTCAAGAGTTGGTGAATTCATTGGGAAATGGACAAAACTGAGATTCATTGTATAATCATGTATTTTATGGGTGGATTGAGCCATTTGATCAGAATTGAAGAAACATTACTGAGACAATTTTTCCAGACCGCACTCAAGTGCCCATTTGACCGCGCTAGTGCGCCAAAACT
The DNA here is from genome assembly GCA_037013555.1 of Sextonia rubra. Lineage (NCBI taxonomy): Eukaryota > Viridiplantae > Streptophyta > Magnoliopsida > Laurales > Lauraceae > Sextonia > Sextonia rubra. The sequence continues at coordinate 135,560,802 of JASUAD010000001.1, forward strand.
CGAGGCAAGTGCGCTAGAGCTCCATGGCTTTGCGCTTGTGTGCAGTTTTTCGTATGAGCAAATTTCACTATCATGCTCGTGCGCCCAGCGGCGAATTTATTTCCCAATTTTCGTTTCTTTCCTTTTTTTTACTTCCTACTTCTTAGGAAAGTTCATTCATGGCAAGGGGACTTACCCTACGAATCTAAACATATATATTTCATTATTCTCTCCCTCTTTAGCCCATACATTTTCCTAAAGAATAACCTAACATCCCTTAGAGATTGAAGCATCCTTTCTAGAGCAACTAGTAGAGATCTTGAAGTGCTGAAGTTGCTGCTCTAGATCATCGCATCAACTCACTCTCAAAGTAAATTCAACTTGAAAAACCTTTCAAGTTGGTTGTTTCAGGCACGGTGAAGGTGAATGGTGAGGAGTTAGCAAGATCGTCGCAGTCCTTAGGTTGAGGCACAACTTGTTTTTTTTTTGTTTTTGTTGGGGGTGGGCGATCTTGTAACCTTCAATTGATATGGTGCTTGATACTCTTGGTCAAGGTGACCCGTAGTTTTTCCCAAGTAGGGTTTTCCACATAAAAAATCGTGTCTCTTGCTTCCTATGTAATTGCTTGATTAGTTCAATTGATCTAGCTTACTGGAATTCATATTAGAATATGTGATAAGGACTTTAACACGAAACTAGGGTTTCATAATTTTCAAGATGCCTTAAGCATAGCCATGCAAATAGGTCACAATCCTCATGTATCCATCTGTGATCCCCGAAAATGAAATCAACGTGGGGAACTTAAACAAGGTGATCTTCTTTCAGAACCACTAGAGAAATTAATTTGATTTCCAATGAACCAATAGAATTTTTGGAAGTGACAGATCCATTGGATGTTCAATCTCCTTACCACACTGCTCAAAGTTCTCAATATCTGCTTGCATTTGTTCTTCCTCTACCATTTGTGGCCCTTGATTAATAATAGCTTGATCAGATTCCATTTGCTCTGAATTTTTCATGAGATCAGCTTTGCCTTGACCTTGGTCAGTTGTTGCATCATTAATGTCATCTGTCATGGTTGGCATCTCTTTTGGTGCAATCATGATGTCAATATCTTTTGTTTGATCTTGTTGTGGCTCTTCAGTTAAAGGTGATGATATAGGTGAAGATAGAGCAGTTGATGGCAATGGACGGAGTCAAACCCATTCTCTTTCCCATGGAAATAATATGTATTCATCTCTTTATCATAGCATGCTTTCCGATCAAAAAGCCACAATCATCCAAAAATAATAAGCAATATTCATACAGATCACATCACACCAAATTTTATTTTCATAATTGCCGATCTTGAATGATATCAAGCATCTATAAGTCACTGAAATGACACAACCATTAGACTACGTAACTTGGTAGGGCTTAGGAAAGGTCTCAATAGGCAAATGAAGCTTATCAATGACCCCTTGTGCGACAAAATTGATTGCACTAACCCTGTTAATAATCAAATTAACGGCTCTGTCTTTGACTCTTACCCACGTGTGGAATTTCGTGACTTGTCTCCATTCTTTTTCTTCCTTTTCATTTGTGTTAAGGAGGCGGTGAATGATAATCATGAGATTATCTCCCCCGGCGAAAAGTCTTTCCACAACATGTGCTCTTAGTCTTTATTGAGATGCACATTGTCGCATGCTAGACTGTCTAAAGCATATGTTCAACACCAAAAGCTTCTAAGTATGCCTCTTAACTGGTTTTGCAACAATTCATATTCTCCAACATGTCTAATCTCAAGCCTCTAATATAGCAAACCAAAACATGTGTCTCGGTCTCCTCTAGTTCACAAATATCTTGCAACTCTTGAAATTGACAGATATATTCATCAATCATTAATTCTTCTTACTTCAAATTAAGAAATTGCTCAAAGTAGAATTCCTTCTCAAAAAACCAATCTCCATATTTGTAGTTATACAAATATCCTTGAATTTCAATTGAGTGACCAAAAATTTTCATGATGATTAGGCTGCACAAATATCAAAAAGTAACTCCTTTAAAGTATATATTAACCTTCCGTGTGGATCTTGATGAGTGGAATACACCAGTGAAAATGGATTGTTGATTGGAGATCAGATGGCCAAGATATCACTCTTTTGAGAATCACTAGCTAAGATCGATCAATCATAAAATATAGGCTTTTGGCTTGGCTTAGCTTGGCTCCACACCAAGTCCTTTTTTCTTTTTTCTTTTTTCTTTTTTTTTCTTTTTTCTTTTTTTTTTTTTTTTGAGAAATAGATGGATTTGGGTCAAGTCGGACCTAACAACAGGCCCAACAGTAGACAGAATCACCCCAGTTGGGTCAGATGTGATATGTTAGAGATCTATGGATCCTTATGTTTAAGAGGAGGAGAAGAACAAGAATAGTGACTTGGGAAAAGCTATCGTATCCCTTTGATAGGCATCGACCTTGCTATTTAACATGTTTAGTTGCCTTAATGTAAGGTTGGGATTATAGTGATTGATATCTAAATATAAACAGACAAGGAAAGAAAATAATGTGAACCAGATACACTACAGCTATACAGAGTTGACTAAATCCCTCTAGATCCCTCACGTGAGATATTTAGGGGCTTGATAAGCTGGGCCCGATGGGCTTGCTAGACTTTTGCTTTCTATGTTTCTACACTCTCCCCCAAATTGATGTGGGTGTTCAAGAAGCATCAATTTGGAAAGAATGTAATCATGACGATCGCGGGGCAGTCCTTTGGTAAACACACCAGCCAATTGTTCAGAGGATGAGATATATGGTATATAGATGTTGTTGGTGACAAAATGTTGACAAATGAAGTGGCAGTCAATCTCAATATGCTTGATACACATATGGAAGACAATATTCTTGGCAATCCAAATGGTACTAGTGTTATATGCATATAGAGGTGTAGGGCCAAGGAGAAAAACACTAAACTCGTGAAGACAACGCCGGAGCCAAATGACCTCACTACTAGCAGCAGACATGGAAAAATATTCTGACTTAGTACTCAATTTAGAAACCATGCTTAGTTTCTTGCTTTTCCAAGAAATGAGAGAGGGCCCTAAGAACATACACCAACCTATCGTTGATCAACGAGTATCGGGACATCCTGCCCAATCGGCATTAAAATAGGCTTGCAATTGTAATGAGGATATGAAAGGGTAAAATAATCCATGATTGCGAGTACCCTTGACATAACGAAAAGTCCGATAGGCGGCGTAAAGATGTGGTTTATGAGGATTCCCCATGACTTGACTGATGGTTTGCACGGCATGTGAGATGGCCAACCGGGTCATGGTTAAATAGAGAAGGCTGCCGACGAAATGACGAAATAGAGTTGGATCTGAAGGAGGAATTCCATCGTCTTTGCAGGTTTTGACATTGAGCTTTATTGGAGTAGCAAAGGTTTTGGCTTCGTTGAGTCGAGCAGAATAAAGTAGGTCATTAGCATATTTTGATTGAGTGACTCAAATTCCATCCTTATTATGGGCAACTTCCAACCCCAGAAAGTAAGTTAAAAGACCAAGGTCCTTCATTTTAAAGATGTTCATGAGATTAGATTTGAGGTCAAAGATGCCAGTGTGATCATTGCCACTAAAGATCATATCATCAACATAGATTAATAGAATGGTACAACCCTGAGATACTCGCCGAATGAAGAGAGAGAGCTGTCATTTGAATTTCGACAGAAGTTTGCTTGAAGGATTGCGGAGCGAAACTTTTCAAACCAAGCGCATGGAACCTATTTAAGGCCGTACAAAGATTTGGTCAACCAACAGACATGTTGCAATAGACAAGTATATCCTGGTGGAGGATGCATATACACAGTTTCCTTAAGATCCCCATGTAGAAAGGCATTTTTGACATCCATCTTTCAAAGGGGCCATTGACGAGCTACCACAATAGCAAGTAAACATCGAACGATAGTCATTTTGGCTACCAGGGCAAAAGTTTCCTCATAATCAATACCATACTCTTGTTTATAACCTTAGACTACTAGGCGAGCCTTGTATCTATTAATGCCACCGTCAGATCGTTATTTAATAGAATAGATCCACTTGTTTCCAATTATAGACGTATATGCAGGAAAAGGCACCAATTCCCAGGTTTTGTTGGCCTCTGGGGCAAGGAGTTCATCTACCATTGCACCTTGCCAACATGGTATATTAGCAGCCTTTGAATAAAATGTTGGTATGGAAATGGGGTCAGAAACAATAAATAAAGCGGGAAATCCATATCTATCAGGTGGAAAGGAGGTACAACTAGAGCGTCGTAAGAGAGGTCCAAAGGTCATACCTAGAGTGGAAGTATCATTGGCTGGAGAAACTAGTGCGGGAAGAGTTTTAGGAAAGGGAGCCGTAGGGGGCAGCTATCTCTGACGACGGGAATAAACCTGTGCAATAGGACAAGGTGAAGGTGAAAAGGATGGAAGCTAAGAGATTTGAATGTTAGAGGGATTGGAGGACTGAGAATAAAACGGGACGTATTCTAAGAAAACAACATTTCAAGAGATTCACAAACGTCATTCCTTAAGATCATAACACTAGAAACCTCTGTGGTCATCACTATAGCCAAGAAACATGCAGCAAGCAGCTTGTGGTGACAGTTTGTTATGCTCCAGAGAGGGAAGATGCACAAAGCAAAGGCAGCCAAAAATCCATAAGTGTGAGTATGAAGGAGAGTGACCAAATAAACATTCAAAAGGAAAGATTGTACCCAGGACAAAGCTAGGTAATCTGTTGATAATATAGACTGCTGTATGGGGTGCCTCACAACAGAACTTAGGTAGAACGAGTGATTCCACAAATAGTGTTCTAACAGTTACTAAGAGATGACGATTTTTCCCTTCTGCAACCCCATTCTATTGAGGTTGTGAGGGCAGGATTTTTTTATGAAAAATTCCTTTTTCTGTTAAAAATTTTTGAAATTCCGTGGATGTATATTCTTCCCCTGAACCTGAGCGAATGATTCTAATGGACTTCTAGAATTGAGTGCTCACCATATTATAGAATTTTTGAAACATGGAAAAAACTTCACATTTAGATTTTAAAAAATATATCCATGTGTACTGACAGTGATCACCTATAACGGTGACATAGTATGTGTAGCCAAGTCTACTCAAATAAGGAGCAATGCCCCATACATCTGTGTGAATTATATCAAAACGAGCAGTGCTACGTAAATAATGAATAGGAAAAGGTAAGATATGATTTTACTCAGACAACATGATTCACATTTAGATTTCGCAAAATTAGAAGCCATGGAACTAGAAACAGATTTATCCAAGCATCCAAGTTTAAACAAAGACAACAAATTTGCATTATTCAAATGACTACGGCATTTATGCCCTATGAAGCACGGGTACCAGTACGGGTACCAATACGGGTATGGTACGGATACGCCAATACGACAAAATTCTTTAAAAACAGAATACGGGTACGGCTGGGGTACGTCCATTAAAAAATTATATTTTTTTAAATTTTAATAATGCAATATGCTAATAATTAAAATAGGTTAGAATTCTTAGATGCAACAAGCCAACAATTACTTAATACAATTATAAACTCAACCTAATGAAAAAAAAGAGCAACAGTAATATTATTTTTTATATTTCATAATTTAGCATTCTTTTCTTCTTCTTCTTCTTCCTCCTTTTCATTTTATTACTATTTTTTTCCATTGGAAACGAGGGGATTAGAAATAAGTTAGGGCTAAAGCCTTTTTTTTTTTAAGTTCATCGAGAATAGTTAAGGCTAAAGTTAAAAATTATATTTTTAGCCTTTTCAAACTCTTATAAAAGTTTTTACAAAAAAAAAAAAAAAAAAACCTCTTACAAAAGTACCAGGAACGTACCCATTCCCTACCCACAAAGTCAAAACATACTAAGTACGTTTGACCATATTCAATATATTTTTTGCCGTACCCATACCCGGTACGTGTACGGGTAAGTACCCAATACGGGATACGTGTACATTTTAGAAGTACCCGTGCTTCAAAGTTTATGCCAAGGTGGTCCACACATTATTGAAAAGACTCATAGAGGATGCAAATAATGATGTTTGCCAACGTTGAGAATAGCCTGCCATGCTTACTCCCCATCCCGACCACCTTCCCAATTTGTCGTTCTTGGATGACACAGCCAAATGGAGCGAAGTTAACTGAATAACCATAATCAATAAGTTGACCAATTGAAATGAGATTAACAGCCAAATTTGGGACAAAATAAATATTGTGTAAGGTAAGAGTTCCAATGAAGACAATGCCAATACCAAAGAAAGGTAATTGATAACCATTTACGGTTGTGATGGAATCTTGTCCATTATATGGTTGTTGGTTGTGCAAATGTTGAGCCACAGAGGTCATATGATTAGAAGCTCCTGAGACTAGGAACCACGTAGTAGGGGTGAGAGAAGGAGATGGAGTGGTGGATGAATGAAATGTAGGAAATGCAAAAAAAGGGGATAGGCCCCTAATACCCATGGAAGTAAACGCAGATGCTACTGAGGAATTGATCAAATCCTCAATCTGAGCTGGAGTCACTGTGATAATGGTAGTGTCTAAGGAAGCTGCATGATCCACTGGAATAGTATTCTAAGCCTGAACTGCAGTATTGCCACGCTTCGGAGCCTGTGTTGATTTCTTTTAGGCCTTCGTGTGCACGTGGAAATGACATGACCATTCATTTTACAGTAGTTGCAAAATAATTTTCCTACAATCACAAACCACATGCTCATACTTTTTACACTCAAAACACTGTGGTTTCTGACCACGAGTAGTGAACATGGCCATCTCATCAGCTGATGATGAAGCTGGAGTTATCAATAAGGCTTTTGGTTTTGTAAGAAGAGAATAAGTAGATGACAGGCGAGTTTCTTCATGGAGAACCCCTTGGACACGTGTCCAGATCAGGAAGGATCTCATAGTTCATAAGTGCGGCCTGTATAGGTTCAAATTCCGAGCGAAGATTCATCAGAAATTGACTGACATGTTGTTCCTCCTTTAATTTAATGGCTTGTGGAAATAACTCAGCTGATACAGATTGGAGGAGCATTTGATCCCTCTCAGTCCACTGAGCGAGAAAGCCATTGTAGTATTGTTAAACAAACTTATCAGAATGGCAAAATTTGGATAACTCTTTATCCAGGTGAAATCTGCTGGCCTTGTTCAGCTGATGATATATTTTCTTCATATGGCCCCATATATTAGAAGCCTTGGTAAAGGCTTGAAGTGCCATTGAATAAGAGGGATCGATTGAATTTAGGATCTAGTTTATAACTTTGGCATTGTGTTGGTTCCATGCAGCTAGGGCCTTATCGATAACTGGAGTGGATGATGTGGCAATAGTTTTTGCAGTTGATATAGAAGTAGTTCCATCCAAATACCCGATCATTCCATGTCCTTCAACAAAGTTTTTTGAAATGGAGGGACCAGGACAGGTAGTTGGTTCCATTAAATTTGATGGAATGATCTCAATCTTGTCCATTAGAAAATGAGGGAATGTGCCCAAATGGTAATTAGTGTCTACACATTAAGTGGACTATTCGTGCAGAAAACAGAAAATAATTGCACAAAAAAAAAAGTTTGGGCGTCCCAAAAAAATGGAGCAAGAACTAGATTTTCTTGCTATGCAGTGATGTTTTCTCCAATCAACCTTCCAAATTAGGCTAAAGACCTAATATCGCAACTTCTGGAAGTGGTTTTAACCTGTTTTAACAGTATGATGTGAATCTGATCTGACAGATTCAAAATTATTTGCACAAAACTGCTGAACCCAAGAACAGGAAAAACACTAACCTTTCAAGTAATAAAGTTCCAGAAGAATAAGGATAACTCCCAGAGGAAGCAGTTGATCAGCTTGGTGAAGAAATCTTTGACTGTTGCACAATTGGACGTGGGCCCCACTTCTTTATCAGATGGCTAGATCAGTTGACAGTTTGAAGGGAGAGTGACAAGAAGGTCTACCCTGTTTAGAGACTTGAAATAGAGGCAAAGATGAGATCTGATGTAGTGCATCCAATATCTTCAGTTGACTTGATGAATGAAAGAGACAAAACAGAGAGCGAGCCCTCTGTTGTTGCACGACAGTGGCAGCCAAGAGGATCAGCACCGAAAGGATCAGAAAGGATCAGCAACACTCTCTGATACCATGCTAGAGATCTATGGATCCTTATGTTGAAGAGGAGGAGAAGAAGAACAAGAATAGTGAATTGGGAAAAACTGTTGTGTCCCTTTGATGGGCATCAACCTTGCTATTTAACATGTATAGTTGCCTTAATGCAAGGCTGGGATTACAGCTATACGGAGTTGACTGAATCCCTCTAGATCCCTCATGTGGGATATTTAGGGGCCTGATGAGTAAGGCCTGATGGGCCTACTAGACTTTTGCTTTCTATGCTTCTACATGATATGCGCAGGCCCAAACAAAAGGATGCCCGAATTGTGCGGGGGATGGCATATGTGAATACCAAAAGAAAAGCATCCTCGATCCATTAGGCCCCTAATACTGTTATACTCTTAAACTGTTTCCCTTTGTTGCTTCTGTAGCTGACTCGGCTGTTTTTGTTTTGGCCTATTTCAGCTGGCTTTGGTCTCTGACGAGTATAAATCTTTTGTACTAGCTTTTCCCTTCTTTTAATGATAGTAACCATTCAAAAAAAAAATTGAGCAGAAGCTCTCTTGGAACTGAACGAAAGGGAGGAAAAGGAGGTTTATGGCTTTGGAGATTACCCTCAGCAGTCAATGACTGGCTCACGTAGATACGACAACAGTAACGGTGGAGTTGTCGGTGCCAGGTATGTCTCCTGTCACTCCTCTTCGAATATTCTTCTCCCTCATTTTTTTAATTATTATATTTTTTTTTTGGAAGGCTGCCGATTGGTGGCAACAGAGGTTAAAAGTGTTACGGGATGGAGGAATGGTGGTAGAGGGCTTCTTGGGGGATGGAGGTGGCAGTGATCAGTAGGGGTAGGGCTCGAGCGATGGTTGGCAGAACTTGACAAAGTCATAATGACTTGATGAGGACTAGGCAAAATTGATGCTGGCAAGCCTCTGTTCGTCCGATGCACGGTACGTCTAAACCCAGTGCTCTCTCTCTCTCTCTCTCTCTCTCTCTCTCTCTCTCTCTCTCTCTCTCTCTCTCTCTCTCTCTCTCTCTCTCTCTCAGTGTTTGGGGGATTGATGAGAAGAAGGGGTCCAAGCGGTTCGGTTGGTGCCTGTTTTGATGGGGTCTGGTGGTTGTCCAAGGGTGGCGGGACTGGTTTGGGATACAAGGGTTTTCGGAAAATTGAGACTGGGTCTAGGTCGGAGTTTCGGGATTGGGTTTTGCTATGGATTAGGGTAGAGCTTGGAGAAGAGGTTTTGGAGTCCAGGATGCTGAAGATGGGGTTCTGAGTGGCGAGGGGACTGGGGTGTGGGATACGGTGGGTGTTGATGGTGTTTGGGTTTTTAGATGATGGGTATGAGCAACTAAATTGCAGTGATGGTCAAGTGATGGAGGATAGGACCGACTTGGTTGGTTTAGGGTTTTAGTAGGCTTGGTTGATATTTGGTCGAGGAAGGAGATTTGGGATTCAAGTGGGCTACTTGTGATGAGTGGAGGGATGGTAGGATGGTGACTTTAGCAGTAGGAATGGGAGGATGGATGATTCCGAGATTGACAAACGTATTCCCAGCGACCGGATCTCGTCTCTGATACCAATCTGGCGCAACCCCGAATCTTCGATCGAGTATAGATCAATCTCCCAAAAGATTGATTGAATCCAAGAATAGGTTCAGCAACCGAATCCAACAATGGATTTAGCCACTAAGACACCCTCACGAAAGGAGAAAACACCATAACTGATAAATCTCAAAGAGAATTTTAATTGATTGAATAAGCATTGTCCTTACAACTAAATCATGTCCTCTATATATAGAGAATCAACATCTCTCTTAGAAACTAAGACTTTCCTAATAATTAAAGCAACCTAATTGAAAGAGGAAACTAAATCTCTAATCAAATAAACTACTAATTTAAAGACCTATAAATAAATAAAATACTTAATAAGACTCACAAATAGCCTAAACTCTTAAGTAAGAAGATAATCATGTTGGGCCTATGGATTGGGCCCAATGGCGGGCCGATCCACAGTCTGGCCTGCATCACTTTATTACAAGAACATGTCTCAATTTGAACAATTATAAAAATAGCATAAGGAATTACTCATATGAAATCTTAATTCAAAAACCTGCAGCCTATCCTCTCCAACCTATTCGTAACATCTCTAACACCCAACTTCAACCATCATACTAACAGAGCAATAATTCCACTCAAACTCATCCCAAATCCAACTAAGGTTGCCATTCAAAAAGGAAAAATCCATTGAAGGTTCGTATTAAATAGGTAACAAGTTTTCTTCTTTGCTTCCCCCTTGCAAGTATGTAAGCATTTTCTTTAAATATGAAGATCAAGAGCAACATCAAGGGCCCACACTTGACATAATCTACATATGTCTGCCCACATGTTGGAAGAAATAAATGATACAATTTAGCAAGCAGAAAGTTCAGATCCACATATTTTTACTTTTCTTATTAAAAGCAATTGAGGCCCATGTGTCACAACCCTTAGAAATTCAAATGCAAGTATCGGTAAAAGATGTCTAATAAAGCTCCTTTCTTAACAAAGATATTTATCCGATAGGCATGCAGCTGTGTCATCTTTTTCTCTCAAAAGAACCCAACAATGGCATATGTTACAAAATGCACAGCACCATAACAGAAAGAATTGCATATCCGATAATGAATAAAAGATACATAATGCATATGGTCTAAACCGAGTCAACTCAGCTGAGGTAGGTAAATAGGTAATTAATCTGAGCCAATCTTTCCAAAAAACAAAAAGGGTAATTACCCAGAGATTTGACCAAGTTTCTTATGAGTTGACTCAGTTTACCAAGTTGAGCACTTAAACCAAGATTTAAGCCGAGTCCTACACACATGTAAAAAGCACACTGCGCACCTGTTACTGACAGTAAACATTTCTTCATTTTGGTTCAGAATAAGATGGTCCAAAGGACAGTATTGTTCTCCAGTTTCCTGATCATGAAGCACTGCATGTCGATGGCTAAATGTACCTCTTTCAACATCTTGACCACTCAACCTAACATGGTTACCTTCTACCAGCAACGTGGCAAAAGCAAGTGCTTCACCAACAGCCCAATCGATTCCCTCTCCAGTTTCAATCATCTGAGCACGTTGCTCAAAAATTTTCTTGACTGCCCTATGAGGCTTGAAGTTCTCTGGAAGAGTTGTGATAGCTTTCCCAACAGTTTTCAGTATCTCTGGCTTCACCCTATGGAATGAAATGATATTTTCAATGAAACAAATAAATAAGAAAGTGGACGCAAGTAATAACAAAAGGAAGCAAACGAAACAAGCAAAGACTATATACCCAGTATTACGAATACGTGAGAGCTGCTCAGGTGATTTAAATCCAGACCAATAAGCTGAAAGCCAGTCCCTTCTTCTCGTAACATAATCTTTGCTGCTCACAAACTCTTCATTCAGAATGGTGCTAACTTTTTCATTTAATTTTTCAATATCTTCTTTTGAGATGTGCCCAGAAGCTAAGAGTTGGTTTTGGTAAATGTCAAGAGCCAGTGGATGGTTTCGAATAACCTGATAGAGTTCCATACATGTTAAATATGGTCAACAACATGTCTAGAGTCCTAATAACTACACAAAGAATGTCGATGAAGCACACTCAGGGCTCCTCTCGCAGACAAGAAAATAAGTTGTGTGACATGTGACTCTAAATAAGACAGACAAGAAATGATGTCACATATGAAATCAAACAACTAACCAACACTCCATTTGGTTGAGTGCAAGAATGCAATATCATGACTCATGAGAAAAACAAAAAGGGAAATCCATATTTGACACACACATGTAGAGAGAGAGATAATCTCTTTCCTGCACTTCAATAATTGTAGACACAGTTACAAAGGGTTATTTTTTATTACTGTTTATAAGAAATTCTGCTTTCAGCTTTCATGGAAAACAATTTGGCAAAAGGAAGCCCCTTTGTTTTGCTGAGGCATCAGTGATGCAGCAAAACCTCTCATCAATGTTTGTCTAATGACAATTTTTCTCTCCATCCACCAAATATAGAATAAGAAAAGGTAAACGAGTCGATGCCACTTTCCAGTCATGAAGCATGGCCTCAACCCTCTATGCCTTGTACAGGAAAAGATGGCATGCTCATTTAGTGTCTGCCAGTGCAGCACAATATGTCCAGTAGATTCTCAGCATCCTATAAAGGTATACTGTACAACTGAACATGAAAACATAGTCTGCTGTACAGGAAAACAAAGTCTCCATTGAAGACAGTGAATATAAAATGCAGATAGCCATATAAAAAATAAATATATTTTAAATTTTTTTAAAAAGTGTCAAATAAACGTCTAGGTCTATTATGTTTTTCTTTTTCCTGACAATTACATAGAATGAGATATCACAGGAAGAGGAGTACGCACCTGATACATTTTAGGTTGAGTGAAAGATGGCTCATCAATTTCATTGTGACCAAATCGACGGTAGCATACTATGTCGACCACAACGTCAGAATGGAACGTCTGACGCCACTCAGCTGCAAGCTCGCAAACATGAACCACAGCTTCAACGTCATCACCATTCACATGGAAAATAGGAGCATTCAAAGCTTTAGCCACATCAGTACAATACTGCGAAGATCTCCCAGCCTGGGGATCCGTCGTGAAGGCAACTTGGTTGTTCACAACAATGTGAATTGTACCTCCAGTTGTATAGTTAGGAAGAGCACTCAGATGCAGTGTCTCATAAACTACACCTTGGCCAGCGAAGCTGCCATCTCCATGAATCAAAACACCCATGTTCTTTGTCCTTTCCACATCATTAGAGTAATACTGCTTTGCACGCGTTTTTCCAACTACAACTGGATCAACTGCTTCCAAATGGCTAGGATTAGCTACTAGTGAGAGATGAATCCTCTTCCCGCCCCTTGTCGGCCGATCATAAGAAGTGCCCAGATGGTATTTGACATCACCAGTGCCCGTGTACAACCCGACTTCATCAACAGGCTTCGTGCCACTGCTGAACTCACTGAATATTTGTCGCAGCGGCTTCCTGACAACATTACCCAACACATTCAATCTTCCTCTGTGCGACATCCCAATAACAATGGTCTCGACCCCAAGATCGGCCGATCTATCAAACATCTCCTTCATTCCAGGAATCAAAGTCTCTGCACCTTCAAGACCAAATCGCTTGGCTGCAGTCCACTTTGTCGCCAAGAAGTTCTCAAACTGCGTGCTCCAAATGAGCCTATCTAAAATGACTTCCCGGCGCTCGTAATTGTACTTCCTCGGCGTTACCGTCTCAATCTTATCTCTCAACCAATTACACTTGTCGCGATCCGCAATGTGCATATACTCATACCCAATAGTCCCACAATATGCCTGTTCGAGACGGGTCAAGATCGATCGGAGGGTCTGAACAGGGCGATTCTCGGATAGAAATCCAGCCATCCTCCACACTCCCAGAAAGAATTCCCTGTCTAGATCAGCTTCTGTAAAGCCATAAAGGCCGGGGTCTAAATCATCGGGGATCTCGCGTTCCTCTAATCCCAATGGATCAAGCTTGGCTTTCATGTGCCCATTCACCTGATAAGCTCTTACAAGCAGCAACAGCCGCATGCTTTCTTGGATCGTCTGCCCGGAAATGCCAGGCGACGTCGCGGCCTGCCCAGTAAAGTTTCTAAAGAAATTATCCCAGGATTCATCGACGCTATTGGGGTCTTCTTCCCAAGCCCTTTGCAGCTCCTCCAAGTAGACACTGCTGGTGCCATCCAGGAAGCTATCGGTGAGCTTCGAGAGGGGCACAGGGCGAGGTACAGGGGCGGCCTGCGCCTTGGGCCGATAGACCGTCGAATGGAAACAACGATCCTGGGTTGGGAGGGGGCGGACTCTGCGAGCCCCAGCGCAGGATGAAAACTGAGCTAGGTTTCGTCTAATGGCGAATTTCGCCACACCAGAGGCAGCTCGAAACCACGCCATGATCAACCAAACAGTGAACTACTCAATTCAAACAAAAGTATATCTTCTTCTTCTTCTTCTCCTTCTTCTTCAGATATTTCAGCTTCTTCAAATGATCTTGTTTCAGAAACACAAGATTTGTGACATCAACTTCTTTCAAAATGCAAGATTCCTGATAGCAGCCACAGATCTACTCCCCTAACCACAACGTTCCCCAGGATTGAAGACGTAGAATGCAATCAATATCTGTTCAGAGTAAAAATCAGATCAAACTGTATGGAATCGAACGATTTCTTCAGTGAAAAACAATCCAAGAGAAGAGCAAATGAAGAAGCAAGTGCAGCAGAAGCTAGTGCATGAGAGAGAAAGAGAAAGATGGGAATTTGAGATGAGAGAGGATACCTGGATGGATGGAAAGAAGGGAGAGGAGTTGAAAGAGACGAAAACCCTAAGTCGCCGAGGAAGCCGAGATTGCTGGGGAGATGTCTCGGGCCAAAGCTGACTCCACCGCTTTTACTTTTTCATTCTTTACAGGGTTCCTTCCCATGTCTTCTAGGAATTTTGACTAGGGTGTATAGCGGCGACTTGTCTCGATTGGGGGATTTTTGTTTTTTTTTTTTTTTAGAATCTGGAGAATTTTAAATATTTTTTAATTATAAAATTTAAAGAATTTAATTGGCCAAAAATGACTTTTTGCCTAACATTATCAACAAATTTCAATCACCTGAGCTCAATTGAACAAGTAATTGACAACCTTTGCAGCTCTATCATAAATTTTTTACTTTGACCAGACGATCCCTTAAAAAATAGCATGGGTGTCAATTACCATTGACATGTCCACCTAATCAAATAAACAGTTAAAATGGTGGACTCAAATGTTGAGTTTGTAGTATAAACGGAAACAGAGTTAAAGCCAAGTGCCGATCATAAAAAAGATGCGCTTGTGTAATGAGAGGATTTTCCGCTAGACAAAATTTATGCAAATTTTCAATGTAACTTTTTCCTTCATTGTTTCGTGCAACATATTATCCTCATTGGAAAGGAAAGTTAAATTAATTTTGTTAATAGTGAATATTTTAATTCTCTATGTGATGGATAAAAATGCAACTTTCTTCCTACCAATGGAAACAAATATCCGAGTAGTGGGGAATCATATGGTTGCAAAAAAAATTTTTTTGATTAATTGTGGCTATTCATTTTTTTATAGAGAGATGGATGGAAGAGTAAAAGACCAAATTGCCCAGTCATTCAAAACAGTAGAAAAAAGTACGAGAGATTTTCTCATTCTTCTTCCACTCGGAGGCGCTACGGCGCCAAAAAATTTGGACCAGTCAGACTATCCGATCGAACCAAATTGACCCAATAAAAAAAAAACAGTACATTGCACTTTGGCACATACATTCAAATATTCTTGGCAGATCAATACACGGCTCTGAAAAGATCCAAAGTTAATGTCTCGGCATCGCGAAAGACGTTTCTAAATTAACCAACATTTGTTATGAACTTATTGGCTTTGATGGATGATGCGCAGCTCTGTAAATTAACCAATGAGACTCACTTTTTAACCAAAGGGCTCAAAATTACACTAGCAATGTTCATTGGCGTCGAAACAAATTTCACTTGCGCCACCATCTTTGTTTCTTTTACTTGGTGAGTGGTACACAAAATTCGAAACAAAATCAGCATTAGGGGAAATCTGGAAATCTGACCCATCCATGTCTGATTTTCGGTGCCACGGAAGAGAAAGCACAACATTTTCTCGTCGCAGCTGTTATCAAACGCAGCCTGAGGATATGGAATCTCTGGAAGGGGTCCTTTTGAATGAAAGAAAATAACCTTCCGATATAACAAGGGGAGCAGGGAAAATAGTTTTCTCCTCCTCCTTTACACCATTTGTTTTCTGTTCAAAGGCTCGTTCATTTACAGCAGCATCTATTCCAAGTGCTCTACTTGAATATTAGCGCTTTAAGGCCTGCGCCGTGAAAAATAAATTAATCTTTATTAAAATTACTAATATTTAAATAACATATAAATGAATATTATCAGATAAATCATAACATAAATATAGTTAAAACGTTAAATTTTTACTTTTCTAAAAGCAAATGAAAAAAATCTTCTTTGAACCATAATGATGTGAGGACTCGTCCTAAAACTTTTTTAAATTCTAAAAAAATAGAAAAAATGGTAGAATGCTTCAATAAATAATCCAATGGAAAATAAGTTCTTTGCATTTGAATTTAAATGTATTTTCTTAGGCAGATGTGCATGTGCATGAATAACATGTGGCATAACCACTTTGGGAAAAAAAGAAATCTCATGTGTCCCTCCATCTCTCACAAAGAGGGTTGCTCTCATTATATATATATATATATATATAATTATGTTCCCACTAAATTGCCACCTGTATCTTTTATTTGTATGCATCCCAAATTTATAGTATAAATTTAATGAGAATTTTAGGTATTACTCTTGCATCTTTACAAAGATATGGCATACAAAATCTGATTAAAAAAGAAAAAGACAAACTTATATTATACAAGAATAATGTTCTCCTACTTGTAGTCTATGCATTGATCATATGTAGTTCAAACTTCATTGGTCATAAGTAGTTTAGA
This sequence comes from Sextonia rubra, assembly GCA_037013555.1. NCBI lineage: Eukaryota > Viridiplantae > Streptophyta > Magnoliopsida > Laurales > Lauraceae > Sextonia > Sextonia rubra. The sequence goes on from JASUAD010000001.1 coordinate 135,577,463, forward strand.
GCTTACTTTGCTAAGCCCAGGCCAAGAAATAAATATATACATACATTATTAATTATATTTTGATACATAAATTGGAAGAAAAGAAATTTAAAACAAACAAAGAAATTATACAAAAGCTGAAACATTCAGTTAAAAGAAATATCAGTATATATTAAAAAGAAGAGGATTTTACCTAAAAAATCATCTAAAGGGACCACAAAACAAAAACCTCAGCCTACGTGTGAGTGCACACTCCAGTTTTTTTTTACATCTAAAGGTGAGCATCAAATTCAACCCTCATTAAAACAAATAAAAGTCGAATTCAATACCGGAAATAATGGGAGAGTCAATAATATATTGGGTTTTGGCTTGAGGACTGCACCAATTCTCCTTATTCTTCACCAATCTAGAAGTGACAATAGGCGATGGAAAGGTGCTGACTTGCAAAAGATTCCCCAATGACGGTGACCTGTAAGGTTACGACAGTAAGGATTCCGGCAACCTTTCTAGTGAAGGCTTTTTTTTCTTTTTTTTCCTTCAATTTTTTTGACGAACATACTCGCAATCTGTTCGTCACCGGAATTGAAGAGAAAAAAAAACTCTCACTGGAAGGGTCGCCGGAATCATTGTCGTCGCCACCTTGCAAATCGTTGTCGCCGTCGCCAGGAAATCTCTCGCAGGTCTCCGCCTCTTCTGCCGCTACTGGTCATTGTTTTTGGACTAATGAAGAAGAAGGAGAATCAGTGCTAGTCCTCAAGCCAAAATTCAACCTATTATTGACTCTTTCCTTTTATTCTCAGTATCAAATTCGAACCTTATCAATTTTAATGAAAGTCGAATCGATGCTCACCTTTAGATGTAGAAAAACACTGGAGGTGCACCCACATCTAGGTTGAACCTTTTTGTTTTGTTGTCCCCTTAGATAATTTTTTTGGAAAAAATTCTCTAAAATGAACATAAAACAATATATATATATACAAACGTTAGCAAAAAAAGATTTATCATGGCCCAATGCGGACCATGATTAAAAAATTTTAAATTTCTTTTTTTAATAATTAATATTTAAATAAAATAGAAATGAATATCATCATATAAATCATAACTCAAAATAGTTAAATTTGAAATTAAAAAACAAATAATTCAAAGAAAAAATTTTATATTTTAAGTTTATGCACTTGTGTCGAATACATCCACTTGTTTTAACTCCTATAACACTTGTGAAATTGTTTATGCTCTTGCAATTCCTCCACACTTTAGAATTCTATACCGCGGGCCTTGTTTAAAAATTTATATTATTGTGAACAAAAATATTTATAAATAAATTAATTAATTTTAAATTAATATTAACATAAATTTCATTACACAATCATAATTTAATCATAATAAGGATAAATAAATAAAATGAGCCAATCAAATTACATAGTATGTCGTATTGGAACATTGGAAATGTTGAAGATTAATTATAAATAATATAATATGTGATGAAAAAGGAAACTTATGAAAGTATTTTCCTAAAAGTGGAAAATATTGTAAAATGTTTAACAATGATTTTTATTTACAAACTTTACAACTAAATTACATATTATTTAAAAATTAATTTCACTTTCGATAAAGGAGTTCAGAAATGATTGTTGAGATCTTTTTTAGCCCTAAAAGAAGATTTTCAATAATGGCCATTTACTTATGAGTTATGAAGAGGATTAGGGAGGCACATGGTGTAAACCTTCTATAACATGAGACTTTTTAATTATCTATATCATAATATTCAGGACCATTAAAAAAATTTATTTCTTATACATAATACCGGGCCATGACATAGTCATATCACAAACCCAAGCTGTATCTCTGTCAAATGGATAAACACAACTCACCTGCCTTACATACATGGGTCATTTTAGGTCTAGATTGTAAACTGATTATGCCAGGCCATTAAAAATTCAGATTTTCTCAGGCTCAACACTGCACCAAAATTGGGAATCATGAATGTTGATTTGGAGCCGTTTTTAGTCTGTACAGGTTGCTTTTTACCATATATCTGAAGTAGCTTCGCAATACTGTCTAATTATGAAACCATTCATTATGACTTTTTAAAATCCTATTTGCTCTAATATATGTGAAAATATTATACAGCACATGAATGATGTGGAAGAAAAATGCTTGCACTAGAGCGATTGTACGTCAAACTTTAAACTAAGGGATCTTTATAGAGGTGGAGTTTGGGAGAGTTTGGCCGTGCATCATATGTAATCCCCTGATCTGATATTCTATTACTGTTTAGGAACATGTATGGTCTTTGACTCTTTAGGAACATGTGTGGCTGTGTGAAATCCAGTCTATTTAGCAGCAGGCCCCTCATGAACATAACGTACATAAAAATTCTACCATTTAGGGGAGGTAACAACATCCTTGTCAGTCATCCTAAATTTTTAAATAGGTCTTTGGTTAGTTTATCTATCTATTTCGTGGTCTTTTTCATGGATCTAATAGAAAATTTTGATATTTTTTCTTTAGTTTCTAATCCAATTATCTTGAAAAAAAATATTATTTTCATAAGAACAAGAGCTAGATCTGAACAGATCTGTGACTGTTTGGATGTTATGAAAATTTTAAAAATTTTCCAAATCTTGTAAGTTTTTCTCTCATGTTGTTATTATCTGAAGCTGCTATACTTATTCCTTTTATTTCGTTTACAGATGTTCTTGTGCAGATTTGATACTACAGATACGATGGAGGGAGGTTTGTGGAGTAGGTGGTTTTTGTTAGCCATGTGGGTCCAAACCATAATTGGGTTCAATATATGGGGTAATTTCCCTAATGATATTAGGAATTTCCTGTTTTGTCAAACAGCAGTTTTCTAATAGGTTAGGACTTTTCTTTTTTCTGAGATAGAGTTCTTGGGGGATAAGGATGTAATGGTTATATATATAATGTAATCTGGAACCCTAGAGAGAGGCTGAGATTCAAATGCTGTGGTTTCACAGATTGGAGGAGAACCGAGTGGAAATTGGTTTTCCGTGGACGTAGGCATCTTTGCCGAACCACATAAATCTGTTGTCTTCTTGTGTGGTGATTGTTGATCTGATTGCCTTTGCACACACGTGCACAACAAGTGGTATCAGAGCCTCAACGTTGTGCGTGGAAGATCACGGAAAGAAGAGATCAGCGGTGTTGATCTTTGCGGCCCACAGGAGAAAATCAATCTCTCTGCAACAGAGAGAACGATTTTGCAGTCCACCGGAGAAGAGAAGAAGAATAGAGAGGGTTCTGCTGCTGGCTGGACATCTTCTTCGGTCGCCGGATCTTTGCCGGATTTCCCGGATTTGAAGAGGAAAGACCAAAGAAAAAAAGAACGCTGCAACTCACCTGTCGCCACCCGCCGCCGATTGCTGCCGCCCGCCACTGTTCGTCGTCACCGTGCCGTCGTCTTGCCTCGCCGCCGGTCACCAGACCGCTACACCGAAGCCGCGGCAGATGATCGCTGCCAGTTACCGTCTGCAACTGGGTTACAGACCCAGAGCACCTGTTAGAGATGACCCAGCTTTGGGTTTTTTGGTCTGGGTTTGGGTCGGGCCTGTTTGACCTGACCCGCCGTGCAGCATAAGCCCAGTGCCCGGTTTTCAGGTCGGTTCGAGTTTCGGGTCGGGTCAGTTGACCTGAACCCGTCTTAGAGAATTAGCCCAGAAGCAGTTTCAAGTTAGTTCGGGTTCCAGGTCGGGTTTGTTTGACCCAACCCGTGAAGCACATCACAGCAGCACTAGAGCAGGCTGGTTCGGGTCGGGTTGACCTGAACCCGTCCGTCAGCAGTCCAACCCGTCCGCTGTGAGGTCAGCAGAGTGATGTCATCAGGCTGACGTCAGCCTACGTCATCGGACAGACGGTCAACGGCCAGCGTTGACCAAATTGACGGCAGAAGTTTGTTTCTGCGATATCTTGATCATCCGAATTCCGATCGGAGATCCGTTTGCTCTTACGGACTTGTTTCGGACAGATCTATGTGTTAGTGGAAAAAGATTGGTTGTTTAACGGTCAACAAGGAGTTTTGACCAAATCAGAACCGTAGAAAACTGTTTTTGCGATATCGGTGCCATCTAGAGTTGGATTTCTGATCCGTTTCTTCCAGTGTGCTCGTGTTGACGAGATCTACAGCTTGGTGCAGGAGTTGAGGTCAATGTTAGTTGTTTGTTTTTTCCTGTTACTTAATTTAATTAAAATGAAGAACAATACTCTGAACACTACCATGGTTAAGCTCAACCATTCCAATTGGTTGATTTGGAAACCGAAAATGGAGGATATTCTTTTTTGTAAAGACCTCTATGGTCCCGTTGAGGGGGATAGTGCCCGACCAAAAGATATGCAAGATGCTGAATGGAACAAATTGAATAGAAAAGCGATTGATCACATCAGACAGTGGGTTGATAGCAGTATATTTCACCACGTGTCTAATAAAACCAATCGAATACCCTTTGGAAAAAGTTAGAAACAATGTATGATAAAAAGACCACAGTGAATAAAAACTTCTTGATCAGAAAGCTTGTGAACATAAAATTCAAGGATGGTGGTCAGATCGAATATCACATCAATGAGTTCCAAAGTGTGGTAAATCAATTAGCCACTATGAAGATGATCCTTGATGATGAGATGCAAGCTTTGTTGAATCTGAGTTCTTTGCCGGATACATCGGAAACATTGGTTGTTTCCTTGAGCAACTATACTCCAGATGGTGTGTTATCTATGAGTCAGGTAACCAATAGTCTACAGAATGAAGAAACTAGAAGGAAATCTACAAGGATAGATAATGCACAGGCCTTTGTTACTGATAACAGGGGGAGGAGTAAGAGTAGAAGACCAAAGGAGGGTCGTGGAAAGTCTAGAGGTGAATCACAATCTAAGTCTTTCAATGAATCACAGAGTAAGAAAAAGTCTGTAAAATGCTTTTTCTGTGGCAAGATGGGTCACGTTAGGAAAAATTGTTTTGCCATAAAGGAATATAAATGATCCAACAATGAGAAGAAGAATAACAATGATAACACTATAGCTACTTTGGAACAGAAAATAATGGTGCTCGCCGGCGATGATCATAAGTATTTGAGTGTTGCAGATGATCAGGTTGGGTTGTTGACACAGCAGCATCCTATTATGCTACTCCTTGCAGGGAGATGTTCACGATGTACAAAAGCAGGTGACTTTGGTACTGTGAAGATGAGCAACACGAGTCATTCAAATATTATTGGTATTGGTGATGTCTGCATTAAAACCGATATTGGTTGCACAATGACACTGAAAGATGTGCCACATGTTACTGATCTGCAATTGAATATGATTTCCGGGACTGCATTGGATCGTGCAGGTTATGAGAATTACTTCGGAAATGGCAGATGGAAGCTCACTAAAGGGTCTCTTGTTATTGCGAGAGGAACATCATGTAATACTCTTTATAAAACACAAGTAAAACTGTGCAAAGATGTGTTGAATGCACTTTAAGACAATTCCTCTCTGAATCTGTGGCATAAGAGGCTTGGTCATATGAGTGAGAAAGGCTTGCAGATGTTGGTAAAGAAGGATTTAATTCCTTGCTCCAAAGGTATATCCCTTGACCCTTGTGATTTTTGTTTGTATGGTAAACATCATAGGGTTGCTTTCTCTTCGACATCAAAATTGAAATCAAATGTGTTGGATTTGGTATATTCTGATGTTTGTGATCTCATAGAGGTAGAATCATTGGGGGGCAATAAGTTTTTTGTCACGTTCATCGATGATGCATCCAGGAAAGTCTGGGTTTATCCGTTGAAATCAAAGGATCAAGTGTTCCAAATGTTTCAACAGTTTCATGTCAAAGTTGAAAGAGAAACAGGTAAACTCTTGAAGTGCCTCCACACAAATAATGGGGGAGAGTACACATCCAACCAGTTCAAAAGCTGTCACGACCCGAGCCCAGAAATCGGGGGTTAGCGAAAAGCTAAACCGGTGACACACGTACTCCCGTGCACGTGCATCCAAACCCAGTCCAGATGCACACACATAAGGGATCTAACACGTGCGAACTAAGCGTACGCGGAAGCTGTATATATCATAACAAGCAACAAAGGAAAATAGCGGAAGCCAAAACAAATGCGGAACGGGGAAAGACAACGATAAATACACTGATATAAAAAAAATCCGAATACACACCCAAAATCATGATATACAAAATATACAGAGTACAAAGTCCAAAGTCCAAAGTGCCAAATACAAGTTTCCCAAAAACCAAAACCAAACTACTAGGCCACTGATATGCATGCACGCACTCGGCAGAGGTGATCAGGCCCACTCTGCCAAACCGGAGGGTGCCTCTACACTCGGCCCTGCAGCCTCCTCGACCGCCGGGGAGCTGGGCAAGGGATCTGCGCCTGCAACACCACAGACAATACAAATGAATACAACGATCCAGCAAATACAAGTAACAGGGATGAAACACTCATAGTATCAAACAGAATAAAGACAGAATAGTAATTTCAGAGTTTCATCTTAGTATGCTAAGCAAATCGTGCGTAGAAGTAAGGCATGATATTTGAATCAAAGCATAGAAATACTGAACTAAGTGACTGCTACGTTAACCATATTCTCTCCAATATAGAGAGCAGAGCAGAGCAGATGAGAACACCACTGACCGGGCCAAGGGTACAAGTGGGTCTCGGTTTCCTGGGTTCCGGGGTCCCAAGACAAAGCGACACTGCAGTGATATAGAGATACAGAGATCTAAGCCAGAGGTAACCCCGTCGGGCATCCTAGGGCTGAGGCTGAGTAGAGCCAAACTAATACCAATCAAATCAAATCTAAAAAAAGGGAGATTATCCGCTTTGGACTCACCGATGGCAAAGACCGGATCTTATCCTCATGTGTTAATCTCTGGGCAGAGCCACCAGGGAATACCCAAAATATACAAAGCCAGAAATATACAAAGCATAGCCAAAATACAGATCAGAACATAGATTAAGTCAAAGCACAGCATAGATCAAAGCGTAGTACAGATCGAAGAATAAACAGACATACAGGACAAAAGCAAAATGACTGCGGAATGCATAGACATAGATTGGCAGAACAGAAGGCAAAACCATAAACAATATGCAATGCATCTCAGATTAGTACGGAGTCAAGGTTTATTACAAGCCAACACTAATCTATGGTTCACTGTCACTAACCGTGCATGTTGATGTAGTTTTAAGTTAGTCAATGCACCGTTGCCATCAAAGGGTTGCAATGTAGTCTTTGCGTGCACCGATGTCCCTTAAACCAACACCCATGGGGAGGTGCTTAACAGTGGTCAACACTCACATGAATAAGTCACAGCCTAACAGACTATTCATGCGATCCAAAGAATCCATTGGGCCGGTTTACGTGGGTGGTTAACCTGTATTTGAGCCCTACAAGGTCACACCATTATCCTAAGTTTAAGTCATATTTTACAGGTCTACGGTTTAGCCATGGGTGACCTACGGCTTAGCCGTATACACCTTACGGCCTAGCCGTAACATGCACTACGGCTTAGCCGTGGTTCCCTTCAGATCACGGCTAAACTGGTCATCTTCCACCTCTGATCTGATTCCTTTTACGGCTGAGCTACGGTTCAGTATACGGCTTAGCCGTAGACCAATCCACGGCTTAGCCGTAGCCACGCCGTAGGAGTACTGTATCGGGAAAGTTTCGACCGATCAGAGATTTAATTCACGGCTGGGTTACGGTTGGGTCACGGCTAGCTTACGGCTCAGCCGTAGCCTAACCGTAGAACAAAATCGAAATTTCAAGGCTCTGGATTGTGAGTCGTACCAAGTTACGGCTTAGCCGTACAATGCAGAAGCGAATTCGGGTTGAGTACAGAAACTGGAAATTGGTACAGAGATGTTTCAAAACAAGCTCAATTGATCTCTACATCTTGGAAAGTGGCTGTAAACCCTTTTGTACAAAGATTAAGATGGAATCAAATCAATCAAACAAAACACCCATATGTGTTATCAAATCCTGTACTTATACTTGCCTCAAAACCTCTGTCAATCCACTGAATCAAGTTCCAAATCAACTAAAATCAAAGCAAATCAAAGAAATAAACCATGCATGAGATGAAGAAAAACACACAGAGCTTGGAGAAGGAATCCAATTGGAAAAGGAAATCAAACCCACTTACCCAAAGCAAAGACAGAGAAAAAGGGAAAGAACCCAATCAAAATGGGGATCCAAATCCTCAATCGAGCAAGAGAAGTGAAGAGAAGAGAGAGAGAGAACGTGAAGCTTGCATGCAACGTTGGAGACAAATGGGCAGGGATGAGAGACATCTGGAGCTGAATCATATATATAGTTTCTAAGGTTTAAAACAAGATCCAAGAGAATTTGGTTATTTACAAATCAAGTCACACGAAGGTCCAACTTCTCCAATTGACTCCAAATGGGTCTGACACAGTTATGGAACATAACGAGCTCAACAAAATACACGTGCTGACACCAAGATGATGCAAAGATGATGTAAGCAAAGCAAAAACAAAATTACGAAAAAGGGCTTAGAACTACCTATTCCAGATCAAAGGTCACTCAATTACCTATCCAAGACCCAAAACTAAGTCCAAAAGAATAAAATAACAGAAACACACACTAATGAGCCACTAATCCGGCTCAAAGGGGATCGGAGTGTTACAAAAGCTATTGCTTGAAGCATGGCATTCGACATGAAAAGACAGTTCCTCGTACTCCACAGCACAATGATGTGACAGAGAGAATGAATCGCACTATTCTTGAGAAGATGAGATGCATGATAAGATTAGCACGGTTGCCTAAGTCATTCTGAGGTGAAGCCGTTCTGACCGCCGTTTATCTGATTAACAGATCTTTTTCAGTTCCTTTGAATTATGATCTTCCAGATAGAAGATGAACAGGTAAAAATGTTTCCTATTCGCACTTGAAGGTGTTTGGGTATAAAGCGTTTATATATGTACCAAAGAAGCAGCGTTCCAAGTTGGAAGATAAGGCAGTGAGTTGCATCTTTCTTGGTTATCGTGGAAATGAGTTTGGCTACAGATTATGGGATCCAGCGAAGAGGAAACTTATCAGAAGTAGGGATGTGGTTTTCCATGAAGACTAGTTCCTTGGAGATGTTGAGAAGATTGATAAGTCTTCTGAGAAAGTTGATGGAATGGTTGATCTCACACCGACTCCTTCTCCGGTGCAGACTACAAGTGGAGAAGGTGGACAAAACGATCCGGATCGTGATGAGGTACAGGAGTTGCCAAATGATGAGGGTGTTGAGCAGGGGGAGCAGCAGTCTCCTCGGATTGAAACCACGGAACCTCAAGTTAAGAGGTCTACCCGAGAGCGTCAACCATCAACTAGGTATCCTACATCCGAATATGAGTTGTTTACTAATGATGGAGAGCAAGAGAGCTTCCGAGAAACAATGACTCATGTTGATAAAGATGAGTGGATGAAGGATATGCAGGATGAGATGAGTTCTTTGAAGAACAACAAGACATGAGCTGGTACAACTTCCTAAAGATAGGAATGTTCTGAAAAACAAATGGGTGTTCAAGCTAAAAAAGGATGAAAATGGAAAACTGGTGAAACACAAAGCACAGTTAGTGGTAAAAGGCTTCGCACAGATGAAGGGTATCGACTTCAGTAATGTTTTCTCTCCTGTTGTGAAAATGACTTCTGTTAGAGTCATTTTGGGTCTAGCCGCTAGCATGAACCTTGTGCTTGAACAGATGGACGTGAAGACCGCGTTTCTTCATGGTGACGTGAAAGAAGAGATCTACATGACTCAGCCAGAGGGGTTTGAGATAGAAGAAAAAGAACAGATGGTTTGCAAGTTAAAGAAGAGTCTCTACGGGCTAAAGCAAGCACCGAGACAGTGGTACAAGAAATTTGATTCATTCATGTTGAGTTATGGGTATCGGAGGATAGCTGCAAATCATTGTGTCTATGTTCGTCGATTTATCGATGGCAGGTTCATCATCCTTCTTTTATATATAGATGATATGTTGATAGTTGGACAGGATAGCAAGTTGATTGGCAAGTTGAAAGAGGAGATGTCAAAGTCGTTTCGCTTGAAAGACTTGGGTCCCGCACGAACGATATTGGGCATGCAAATACGTCGTGATAGAAGTTCCAAAACAGCAGTGGTTGTCACGGGAGAAATATGTTGAACGAGTACTTGAGCGGTTCAACATGAAAAATGCTAAGCCAGTTAGCATACCTCTAGCCAGTCATTTCAAACTAAGCAAGTGCTTGTGTCCTACTACAAATGATGAAAATGAACGGATGGCATGTGTTCCTTACTCCTCTGTTGTAGGGAGTCTCATGTATGCCATGGTTTGTACATGGCCAGACATTGCTCATGCTGTGAGTTTAGTGAGTAAATTTCTAGCAAACCCCGAAAAAGAGCATTGGGAAACAGTGAAGTGGATGTTTAGGTATTTGAGAGGTACTTCCAAGTTGTGTTTGTGTTTCGGAGGCTCAAAACCAGTCATGAAAGGTTATACTGATGCTGATTTTGCAGGCGATTTTGATCGTCGGTTGTCGACTTCTGGTTATTTGTTTACTTTCATAGGGAGAGCTATCTTCTGGCAAACGAAGTTGCAAAAGTATATAGCTGTAACACTCCGACCCAACTTAATCCGAATTAGTGGCTAATTAATTGCGATAGTGTTGTTAAGTGTGTTTTGGTTTTGCTTTTCTTTGGTTTTGAGCAATGGATAGGTAGTTTAGTTGAGTTTGACCTGGTTTAGGTAGGTTTGAGCCCTTTTTCATAATTTTTGCTTTTGTCGGACATTATCAGTTTTGGATTATCTTGATGTCAACACGTGTATTTCGTTGAGCCCGTCAAGCTTTGTGACTGACTCGTATGTTAACGACTTCATTTGCTCCCATTGGATCGTTAATTGACTCGAACTGTAAATAGAGCCAACTCGTGGACTTGTTTGCAAATTTGACTCCGTTTATCTTATAAATATCTCACCTACCACCTCTCTTTTCTTCAACGATCTTTCTTTCCTGTTCTTCTCTCTTTCTCTCGTTCGTCTCTCTTTCTCTTTCTTTCATTTCTGCCTTGTTTAAGTGAGAAAGGGAGCAATGCATCGTCATCTTCGCGTGACTTCAACGGTATGTCTTGTGTTTCATTGTGTTTTTCCTGTTTGTTTTCCTCATCTGTCAGTTTGGTGCATGTATTCAACATGCCTTTGAGTTCTCGAGTGTTTGAGGAGTGTTTGATGAGTAGACTTGTGTTTAGACAGCGGATTGAGCCCAAGACAATGACTGGCGTGTGTTTGATTTTGGTTTGAGGCAAGTATAAGCACAAGTACCTTGAACACGTATTGGTAATGCTTTGATTGTGTGTATTTTACTCTTCTTGCATGGACCATTGATGTACAGCCCTATTGAGTAAGTTTTGTTCTTTTTGCTTAATTCAGTTGAGAATCAGACATTTTTGTAAGTCTGTAACTGTTTCAGAAGAATCGACCCAGCGCATTCACGGCTAAACCGTGAATTGTGCTACGGCCAAGCCGTGAAATATCTTACGACTACGCTGTGACCCAGCCATGACTTTAGCCGTAGATCAATACAAGGTTACATCTGAAATAACTGAGAGTTGGCAAATCTGCTGCTCTTCTACTGCCCAGCCAGATCTAAGCCGTCCATTATGCTACGGCTAAGCCGTAGAACAAGATACGGCTGAGCCGTAGAACAAGATACAACTGAGCCGTAGAATGCGGATGAATAGTTCGGGGAACCTCGGCTCCGCCGCAGTGCATATTACGGCAACGCCGTAAGATACCTACGACTAAGTCGTATGTTCACCTGCGACTAAACCGTACCACCCTGAGAAATGAATAAAAAGATTAGGTTTAGGGAAGAGACCTGATATGACTCTTATGTTAGAATGTAGACAACCCGAACACGCCCAATGGAATGTAAAAATGACATGAATGATCTCGAGGGCTGCGTCTCATTCATGTATGTTATTCAGTTGTTTAGCACTTTCCCATGGGTGTTGGTTTAAGGGATTTTGGTACACTTTCGTCATAAGATGCAATACTCCTTGATGGAACAACTGTGTATCGAATACCTTAAAACTACATCAGCATGCACGGCTAGAAACACTGGATAAATAGGTTAGGATTGGCTAGTAAATAACCTTGATTCCTCAAGGTAAATCTGAATTGCACTGCATATTGATTTCGGTTTTGCCCTTTTAAGTGTTCCGCGCTGGACCCCTCGAATCTGTGGGAAATGTAGCAGCATCCCCAGAACAAAGCCCGGGCAGGAACAATCCACTACTGTGTATTTGTTATTGCTCATGTGGAGTACTTAGTCATTGCCTTAGTGATCATTTGTTTTGTACCCATTCGTCAGTGCTTATTCACATTCATTATTCGTATTGCATATCAGTATGTGATGCACCTACTATTGTTTCGTTTATTGTGATAGATTGTGATACAAGATATGTATGTGATATTGATTGATGTGCATCATATGATTTGATTGAGATTGTCTATATATGGCGCCACTTAGCCTCAGCCTTAGGATACCCAATGGGGTTGACTTTGGCTTAGAGTGTGTGATTGCCTCTGCAAAGTACTCGTGTCCTGGGATTCCGGACCCTGGGAATTGGAGACCCATTCGTACCTTGGCCCGATCGATGGTGTTCTCATATTGACTGCTCTCGAAAGGGAGAATATGACAAATGTAGTAGCCACTTTGATAGTTTATCTGTGTATGATTCTGATAGCATACTTATTCATATACACGATTTGCCTAGTATACGGACATGATCATTATGGATCTTTGCATTACTACTTTTGCTCATTGATAGACACAATTCGTTTTATCTTCTTGTGGCATATATTTTGCTAAGTCGTTGTACTTATGAGTTGTTTTTAGTGTTGCAGGCTCAAATCCCTCTCCTGGTCCTGCGTCGGTCGACCCGATTCCAGGAGAGACCCGTGAGGCCCCTTCCGGCCTAGAGAAGTGGACTTGATCCATTCTTATGAGAGTGGTTTGCATCATTTTGTTTCCCCTTCATTTATGTCTTAGCTTATCTGGGGAATTTTTCTGTGGTTTGTACTTTGGGTTTTGATTTATCCATGTATTTTGATTTCGTGGACTAGTCCCTCTATTTTGTTGTACATTATTGTAAATCACTCTAATCTTTTGTAAATCTTTTGTAATCATCGTTATTTTATTGCTCTCGTGTTATCTTGTGGTATGACATGATACTTATAGCTTCCGCGTACAGTTGCTTGCACGTGTGATTGATCCCTTGTGTGTGTACACTTGGAAGAGGTCTAGGTGTACGTGCACGGGAGTACATGTGTCATTGGTTAGGTCTTCTCTAACCCCCGATTTCTGGGCTCGGGTTGTGACATATGTATTGTAACAATCCGCTCCGCACTATCGAGGTATTGTCCGCTTTTGGACTTACCAAGAGGTCACCCATCCTGAAATTGCTCTAACTCGAGCACGCTTAACTTTACAGTTTTTATGGAAATCCTCACGGTTTTGTCCCCAATAGGCGTCTCAATAGTTTATAACCGATTATTACTTATATTCTTTCATTCAGATTTTACTTTGGGACTGGATCGTTACAACATCACAGTCTACAACTGAAGCGGAATACATAGCTGCTAATGAAGCAGGGAGAGAGATGCTTTGGTTGAAGAGATTTCTTCAAGAACTAGGTTTGAAGCAAGAAGAATATGTAGTTTACTGTGATAGTCAGAGTACTGTGGATTTCAGTGAGAATGCTACATATCATTGGTCGCATGAAAGCACGTTGATATCAAGTATCATTAGATTCGTGAGGTGATTGAGAAAAACTTCATGAAGCTGGAAAATATTTATTCGGACAAGAATCCATTGGACATGATGACAAAGGTTGTGTCTAAGGGAAAGCTGAAGCTGTGTTCAAAGTTGGTAGAGCTGAACTCCCAATAAGGGGTTCAGGGCATCTTCCCTATGGTTTGGAGGGGGAGATTGTTGGCCATGTGGGTCCAGATCATAATTAGGTTCAATATCTGGGGTGATTTCCCTAATGATATTTGGAATTTCTTATTTTGTCAAACAACAGTTTTCTAATTGGTTAAGACTTTCCTTTTTTCTGAGATAGAGTTATTGGGGGATAAGGATGTAATGGTTATATATATGATGTAATCTGTAACCCTAGAGAGAGAGGCTGAGGGAGGCTGAGATTCCAAGGCTGTGGTTTCACAGATTGGAGGAGAACCTAGTGGAAATTGGTTTCTCATGGACATAGGCATCTTTGCCGAACCACGCAAATTTGTTGTCTTCTTGCGTGGTGATTGCTGATCTGGTTGCCATTGCACACACGTGTACAACAGTTTTATGGGTTCAATTGGACCCATCTCATGCTAAAAATAAAAATTTAGTGTAAGTAACCTTTAGGTGCTCTTGTGCAGATCCGAGACTATAGATAAGATTGCAAGTTCCTCTAAAATTGTAGTATCTTATTTTACTTTTTTTTAGATAGGACCTTGAGTTGATTTTCTCATGAAAAACTCTTTCTACTCATGGAAACTTGATGGCTCAAATGACGCTGAGTTGAAAAACTGTTACAGTTTAAATGTCACTTGAAAATGAAATCTTTAAAGTTCAATTACTACAAGGTTTGCTCACTCCATGTCTTATAAATCATTAGTGGTTTTGGTTCTCATTGTATTAGGACATCTTAAAAGAAAAAAAAATCTTATACATGCTTTTTATTCCAACAACGGCTCCTGAAGAGAGATGTACCTGTCTAGGACTAGTTGAAAGTGTAAATCATGATCTCTTGCAATCATGTCCTTTCTGCTAATGTGTTTGGAGTGAATGATATGTTAAGATGTTTTTCTATTTTTATGTTGTATAAAAGAGGTTGTAGTCAAAACTAAAGGCCTCAATGGTAGAAGATTAGACACCATCTGAGCTCATGATTGGACACCTCCTCAGTATATTGAAGTACTGTTACACCATATACTACTGTGCGGATTGTCAATATAGTGTAAGCATTGGATGTAACATTATTAGAGATTTTGCAAGGAGCTGTAGTAGTTTGATTGAATTACTTACTCTTTTGTTCTTTTTATTGGAGATCACCTATTATGTTCAATGACTAGAGATTTTAAGTAACTATGGCTCATGTTATTTTTTAAACTTTTGACTTGCAAGGAGCTACTGAAAGGTACAATGCTCTCTTGGCAATTCATGTTCTTGTTAATAAGCAGAAACAAAATCTGGACATTATAGTTTGGAACGTACTTAAACCACCTTGTCCTTTATCATGACAAATCCAGTTACTTTGATATATTTTGGGAATGATCCATGTTTTTGGAATTTAGCGATCACTAATTATTAAGTACTCTTTTTTAGTTGATTAGATTTCATATGTGATTTTGGCTTCACAGCATGATATTTAATGTTGACTTTAATGAAGTGTATGCATGGAAGGCAAAGGAATCACCTAGTGTCATTTATTAACATTTTCATATCTATTTTCGGAGTATGAGGAGTGCCTAGAGTAACTTTTGGAGCATGGAGAATATACTAAATGCAACTTGAGCCACATGTGGGATTGGTTCAGTTATGGAGCATGGATTGGCTCCATTATGGAGTGATTTTTATGTTTGTTTTGAGTGGGGCTAGCTTTAATTTGTACCAACTATTTTATAGGGTTTAGCTTATTTTGTATTGAATGTTTACATTTAATAAATGTTCTAACAATATATATTATTTGAGACTTTCATCAATGGTTGTAATCAATAAAATTTATTATTAATGAAGATTGTTTAATCAAAACGTGTCTGCATGATTAGAAGCACCTTTTTAAAATATTTTTAAAATTATAGTTCATAAATTAGAAAATTGGAATGGTTATGAACTGTTTAAAAATAGAAAACTAAAACAGTTATAAATTGTTCCAGAATATCAAAATTTGGAACAGTTGAAAATCGTTCCAATATCTTAAAAATTGGAATAGCTTTCGACCGTTCCTATTGTTTTGAGACACCCCTTTTAGGAATGGTTTGAAATCATTCCAGAACTCATTTTTTGTGCAGCGCAAGCCCACCCATGTATAATCCATTCCAAACCAGTTTGGATTTGCATTTGCCCATATGCAGTTTTGATCGGATGGCCACAAATCATCAAATATATTGAAATGTTAGGATATTTACCTAGAGTCCCAATGCTATCCAACTCATATGCCATGTTGATCTTACAGTCACAAAGACAAAAAAAATATGTTGAAATTATGATATTTACTTGGAGCTAGAGGTGTAGATTGGGCCCCACCCAATGCACCTATCAACACACCATGTGCTGGCCCGACCCACTGACTAAGCCTCGCCCGGCATTGCATTGGCAATGGCTAGGCTGCACTAGGGCTAGGTGCATTGAAGTATGGGGTCATTACCTATTAAAAATAATTATATTTAAAAATAAAACTATTTAAATCAATTGTAAAATAATAAGCAGCTAAAATAGTGGCTATTTGTTATAGTTATCTTCGTCTTTCATTTACACAATATAATCATGAGAATATTTCTGGTGCTAGAGGTGCCAATGTAAGTCACACAATGTTCTCATAATCATCGTGATTGGATGGGGAATTGTTTAGGTGGGTCCCACCAAATAAACAACTAGAATAGTGGGCACATGTTAAGTGTTGCGATGCATGTTGAAACAATAATATCAAGTAGTCAAGGTGGCGTCATATGACTACTTGATATTATGCAATAATTTGATGGCCAAGATGCATGCTCTCTAAGGTGGCCCATCATGGTATATTGTGTCTAATTCAAAACCGTTGGGGCTATCAACGTCTTGGGCCGTAGAAACATGATTTTTTTTATTTATCTACTAATGAGCATTAGATAGATATATGAATTAAAATAAGAAGTTTAAAATTTAAGGATTCTGAAGTCGTGATAATTTAAAATAAATTTTAGGTGAGTAGATTAGATGAGCAGTGAAAGAGATTTTAGGGGATAGACAATGAGAGAGAATTTTAAGGCTTTAACCACAATGCACTTTAAGTGAGTAGTTAGATAAGAAATGATTGAGAGATTTTACGCTAGAGGAGATGAAAGATTTTCGGGGCCTCAACTACAATGAGCCACTTGTCGTGCACAGTGAAGCTTGATTTGGCTCATGAAACATCAAGTGGAGACCAATATTGAATTATGAATGTCATGTTATTAAGTTAAAATGACACACAATAAAAAGTAAAAAAACATTAGATTGGAGACCTAGAGTTTATTTATCTTGCAAGTGTCATCATTTAGATGCTCTCTATCTGTGGTTGCAATCATCATGACATCAAGAGATCAAGCATGTGGGGCCATTCTTATTAAATTGGTTAGAAATTTCCTATGTCCAAATCTTTGGAGAAACTCTTTAGGGTCCCCTTAATGAAAATTAAAGCCAATCATGATGTGGTCCACCAATTAAAAATTTATGCCGCTTACTATTATGGTGATTAATAGTGCATAAAGTTATAATTAATACATTATTAATCATACAATCAATCTTATAATGAGATCAATTTATATAATCGTGTAAAATTGGGGACATCCTTACAAGGAGAGGGCACACATTTTGACTGGAAACACAGAGAAACTATTGAGTTTCTCGAAGGTTTTAGACTTGGTAAATCTACAAGCAATGTTATAGGTGGTGGGTCTGACAAGAATGTTCTTATGATGGTCTGGTGATTGCGACTAAGAACAGAGGACTTCTTAATGACGGCAATATAAAAATAAATAAACTTTCCAATCCAATGATCTTGACCATCGGATTGGTGTCGTTCGATCTTAATGACATGACCATCAAGTGGGCCTTTAGTGATTTTCATGGGCTGCCGGTAACACAAAAAAAGTTCATGTCGGTAAATGGCAAGGATAAAATGGTATTTTTTTTTCCCATATTTTTTCTAATAGAGGGTAAAAGTCCGAACTAATCCCTTCGGCCAAAGGAAGCTGGATAAACCCCTGTGGTCCTAATGTTGTAGCGTAACTCAAACCTGCAACCTCCAAAAGCAAGCCGTAGTCTTAGGCCAGTTGAGTCACCCTTTGGGATTCTCTTTCCACTGCACTTAGTACTCGTCTGTAGCTTTCAAAGAGCATGTATTTGACCGTTAATTTTCATTTAATATATTCAAGATTTGAACTTACGCACCATCAATTATATACCCGTTTCTTGTCAATTAATTTATAGCTTAGGACGACACCATTAAATTTGTACAATAAAAAACTTTGAGACCTAAGAAATTTCTTCTTCACACTAGCCAAGAATCTTAGAAATTTCAACTAAAAAAATCCTCCCTTCTATGAAATAAAAGAAAAGAGGCATTATCCTCAACAAATGAATGTAAGTTATCAGTAAAAGAAAAGTGATGAAAATTCTCAAATAAAAAGAGAATAAAATTTGATGAAGTCTATTTATAATGTGATGATTTATTTTGCAGTTAGTAGGTTGAAATGAATCTTTTTGACTTTTGTATAAAAATCAAATAAATTTTTTATCATTTAATAGTGTGAAAATGTCATTTTCTGACCTTTTCTCCTTTAAAAAAGGATTAAAAAAATTAATTTTTTTATACTTTGAATATCACCTCTTTTCATGTCCAATAAACGGAGCCAAGCCGACGCATGTCTTGGATAGGTGTGCCATCAAGGAGGTTAGACAAAAAAAAAAAAAAAAAGTGCCATGGGTTGGACCGGATGGGCCTGTCATATGCGTCCAAGGTGGGCCCATCTTGAATAAGGTTACCATCTAGGGTTTCTCATTCTAGAATGTGCATGGCGTTGCAGGGCTCCTAAACCGCTCTCCCTCTGCCTCTCGCTTGCTCGCTCGCATGCGGTTTTTCTCCATAAACCCTAAACCCTAAACCCTAGGGACAATAGCAAGGAAGAAAATCTTCCGCAGCTGAAGCTTTACCACTTGCAGAGATGCAGCACGATGAGGTTATCTGGCATGTCATCAGACACAATCACTGCAGTTTCATGACCAAGTAAGTAGGAGAGGAGCACCTCACGTCTTTTCCCCCTCGTTTACATCAATCTCTCGCATTTCTCATGCACTCTGCGTGTTTGTAGAATTGTCACGGGGAACTTCTGTCGAAACCCATACAATGTCACGGGCATATGCAACCGAAGCTCCTGCCCTCTCGCCAACAGTCGCTACGCCACCATCCGCGACCATGACGGTACTTCTCTTCTCTTATGGAATCCATTTATTTGGAAACACAACTGATTGCATGAGTGCTGTTTGATTCAAATACTCCCCCTTTTCAGTAAGGGAACTGCTGATGAGCTCTGGGTTTGTTTTGTTTTTTCAAAATACCCTCTTTGTGGATTTCAAAATCAGACACCTGCTCAAAATCATAGTCAAATGCTTCAAGTTGTTGATTGTCAGAATCCTATTCTGGCTAAAGATGCTGCCCATATAAATGCAAGGACCCTTTGAGGGGCTTGAATTTTTCAAATGGAAAGGAAAATATCACTTCCCCATGACCTCCTCACATTATGGAACTTAAAAAAAAAAAAAAGAAGCAAAGATAACCAGTTCTTTTCAGGATCCACAACCTCCAATACCTGCCACTACTAGAAGTGTATGCTTCGGATAACTTACCCATACCATGAAGCCATCGTTCTCTTCCCACGCGAATTTCTCTAAATATAGAAATCCAAATAGCTAAATCACCATCAATCTTCAAACAATCAGAGATGACAACATTTCGATTCAAAGATCAACAAATAATAAGTAGGTGGATTAAAAAGGGCATCCTTAATTAAAGTAATCTTTCAGCTGAAGACAAGTATTTACTGTCCAAACGGCAAACGCCATTTCTATTTTCTGTCCCACCAAAACAAAGGATTGTTCGGACAAAAATGATGCCAAACAGGCCCTAAGTTTCTTGTAGTAGGACAAATGAACCATCCAGAGTTGGCCTTTTTTTGTGTTCTAGGTAAGGGATTGGACCCTCAATAGGTGATTCCCATGTTTTTATTTCCATTCCTGTTAGGACTTTACAGCCAATGTCCTGATCAAATGGTTGCTAAGAGCCTAATAGTTTCAAATTCAGTTGAAAATCTAGCAACTTCGACCTCAAGCGTTAAGGATTTTCAGAATTTTTTTAATTGAATCACAAAAGATTCTCTTACAAACCACACTAACTGCCTGCCTATGATGTAAGTTATCGTCCATCTTTTCAACTATTCCCATGCATGCTCTGAATGTGGTGAAAACTCTCACCAATCATAAAAAGGGAATTCTAAGCAACTTCACCCAACTGGTTTGATCCATGGGCCTACAACTCCATCCGCCTGTTCAAATATCTAAATGGACCATTCAGAGAATGTGCTACCTTCAATAAATTTTTTATGACCGTAAATTTTGTTTCATAGAAAGAGAGCAACAGGAAGAAAATAGCAAACAGAATACAAGTTTGAAAAGAGACAATGCAAGAGAGCTAAACATCAAAAATAAATGAATAAATGATGTAACCGCTCCCTTGCAAGACCATCAACATCATAATTTGATTTGCGAAGAACCTGATGAAAACAAGTTCCTAGCTGATTTGATATATCTAGAATTTCCTCCATCAAATCCGCCAAAGACCAAGGGTAAGAAGACTGTCTAGAACCCTATTGAACTGCTAAAAAAAATCTCCTTCAATGGTTGCAGACTTGCAGTATAACCTCCCAACTTTTGTCACTCGCAACAACCGACCAATAAAGCAAACACTTCAGCCATGTTAGAATCCAGAGAACTCACCGGGCCCAAATATTTTTTAAATATCATCCCTGAAGAGCCACGAATGAGGGCCAATGCCTCCAATATTAAGGTGCTGAAAATAATTGCCATCAAAATTGAGTTTAAGAAGACCAATTGGAGGTGGACTCCTAAAAGATTTTTTGCATGGATTTGGAGGGCCAACCCCCTTGAAAATGTGTCGCCCAAGATCTATTAAGATCTTTCAACGGGAGACCCGCAAATTCATCCTTCCTAATTACCCATTCCGAAACATTCCAAACAATTGACTGAACAATCTTATTTGGAATTCTGCATTGGTTTTTGAAAATTCTATTGTTCCTCTCTAACCATTGCTACCTCCATTATATACATTTGAAATTCTTTGACAGAAGCCAAAATAACCTATGTTTGGAACATAGTTTGCTCACTTAAACAAGAAATCCAAATCTGTCTTTCAATCAAAATTTGCAAAGTCTGATGTCCAAAGACGCCACCAGACCCATGGAGGTATTAGCTACCTCTGCTGTTAAGGATGAAGACTAATTCTATCCACTTTTACAACCTTTACATCACATGGTTGGAAAACTCTCTGAATTGACTCTTGACTCTTCTACATCATCTCATTTTGATGAAGGACCGAGTCAAATACATGGGAGACTCAGCTGAGTCATCTCATTATGATAAGTTGTTTACATTTTGAACCATTTAAGAGGTAGATTTAATTTGAAGAAATTAATGTTTATTTTTAAGTAATTATGCATGAGGTTTGGAGTCCGCAATTTATAAAGGATAACTGGAATGTAATTTGAAACTTATATTTTATCTTTCACATTTGACATTTGGACTACCAAATTACATAATATGCAGTATTTTTTCTTCTATTTTCCTTATTGTAGTACTTTTCTTGTATGTATAAATTTATTATTTTGAATTGATTGTTGTGAAAGCATGTAAATGGATGTATATTTATACTTTATAAGTAATGGATTCATTTTTAAATATTTTTAAAATTAGGGTTTTTCTTTTCATACGGGCACCATTAGGGTAGGATTTTTCTAAGCACTAACCAAAGACCAGCTATTTACCCATATAGTTTTCTACAACTTCCGTACTGGGAGTACCCAGGTGATCAGAGATTTTGTGAAATCGCAAGGCTACTTTATGCGAAATCGCAAGCTTATTTTATGTGAAATCGAATGAACTTACGATTTTTCTTATTAGTTTAAGTTGCGTTATTAACCTACACGTTCTCCAGTACTTTTCATAGTACCGGTGGCTGGTAGAAGAGGTTAATTTCTTGCGATATCGCAAAATAACTTTATTTGATATTACAAAATAATTTCCTAAAAAGTCAACGAGGGCCTTCTTGCTCATATTTTCATTTTATTTTCGCCTTAGTTTTTGGTTTTTCATCATCTCGTTTAGGGCCGGCCCTGAGATTTTCAGGGCCTAAAGCAAAGTTCTACGATTGTGTCCCTATATAAATTCATATAAAATTATGGGTGTAATGTTAAATACTCGATATATGGCCATATTTTTTTTTGTCAAAGTTGGGTGCAGGGTGCCCAAAGCTGTGGCTTTGCCACACTTTGCTGAGCGCTGCTGGCTCTAGTCCCATTTCTCCCTCCATTGAGGTATATTTCTCTTATTACTCCTTTTGTTTGTTTGTTTTCTTTCTTTTTAAACATTGGCCAAGGTGGTTGGGATATAAGATAACCCACATGTGTAGGAAGAGGAGACCAGATATATTGGGTTACCAAGCAACTGAGCAACACCCATTTTGTCACTCTATTTTGATTTAAATGTGCATTTTATGGTATATTTTTATTTTCCTAAATATAAAAATTGTTACCTATTTGATATAGATTAAATGTAGTAAGAATATCTAGATATAATTGCATTATTATTTGATTGTTAATGTCATAGAAACATGTAGGTTTATGTTGATCAAAATGCCAACCTTTAGATTTTAAACTTTTAATTATTACATATAGGTATGGATAAAAATCTATGTATTTTCTAAGCACAAAACATGTTTTATCATGTGGAATTTATTGTAGGTGAAGAACTCCCATAGCAAATATCTTCATATCAAAAGGTTGAAAAACCACTTCCTTTGAAATTTTCACACAAATTTTAATAATGACAAGTAAAATGTGTGCTGCACAAAATAGAGATGCTTGCTTTATATACTATGAACCCCCAATAGAGTGATTCATCTAGTTTTGATTTTATTGATAAAGTCCCCAACAATGCTATGTATAGACATTAGAGGATTGATTTCTTGCAATAGCCTTTTTTTTCCTCTGTTTTTTGTATGTTAGTTCTGTTTCAAACTTTCAATAGAGATTGTCAAATCATTCTTAGAAACTTTAAAAAGAGAAAACAAAGTTGAAGAAACAAAGATGCATAGAAATAAAGAGAAGGCTCTCTGTGCATTGTCCGTCCATGTTGTTGTGCACTCGTGCCAATGCCAGAATGGAGAACTGGAGAAGGGCTGAGGCTGAGAGTATGCCAATTTTAGGGCTGAGAGTGTGTCGATTTGGGGGGTTTTTGAGACTTGAGAGAGGGGAAGAGAGATTGGGAGGGGGAGGTGGGGGCTTAGCGTTATTTTAAGTGGAGGCTAGGCTAGACCATCCTTAGGCCCCAATGGACTTTTTCCTACTTTTTTGCGTGGGGGGGGGGGGGGGGGGGGGGTGCCTACTACTTGTAGGTCCACTCTCCACTCTTGCATAGATGAATGCAAGAATAATCTAAATAACTTCCATTTTAGAAAGCAAATGGTCAGTTTGGTGGTTACCTTTGACGAAGACGATGGAGAGGAAGATAGAAATTAGGGCCTTTTGACGATTTAGGATTTTTCAAAATCACGATCTCCAATAGAAGTAAGACCCAAGAGTCTCAATAAAAGCTCTTCCGAGGCGATCAATGTTATGTGTTAGCAAACAAGTTGGCGAGAGGGGAAAGGAGGAAAAACGATGGGAAGAAGAAGACTTACAAACGAAAAGCAGAGGAAAAGTCTAGACAATGTTAAAGTAAAAAACAAATATGCAAAGTCGCTAGTTCTTGCTATTTCGCATAAAGGAAACTTGCAATTTCGCATAAAGTGGCATTGCGATTTCACAAAATCTTTGATCACCTGAGTACTCTCAGTACAAAAGTTGTGGGAAACGGGTGGTTAAATAGCTGGTCTTTGGTTAGAGCTTGGGAAAATCATACCCTAATGATGTTTGTACATAAAAAAAAACCCCTTAAAATTATTTAAAAAATGACTCATGAGTCTCTGCGTTGACTCTGTCTGAGTCAATTGATGGGGACATCATATCAAATTCCCCACAATCATTCAAAGTTTATCAAAGAAGAAAGCGCAGGGCAGCGGATCAAGCTCTTATCTGGTTGGATGATCAATACTTTGACATTGATCACGAAGAAAATACAAATCCACCGTTGGATTGTCTTTCGGAGGAGATCCGACAGTTGGATTTCGATTGATCACGATGACGGAACATCGACGGCCCATGTGCACAATTATAGTGAAGGCCCCACATAGGGAACTGTCACATGGATTGAAGAAAGTGGAGGGGTCCTTAGATTTAATTTGTTTGGGGGCCCATGGTTTAATTTGTTTATGTCATTGGGTCCCATGCTTTAATTTACTTGGTCTCATAATCTATTTAATTGGTCCCTTAGTTTAATTACTTAGTTGGTTTGGTCCCATGTTAATTTTTATTAGAGTCTATTAGTGAAATGGGACCCGTGTTTTGTCTATGTAATAAGTAAGAGAGAGAAAGGGGGACCACCATCATAATGGAAAAAAACAAAAACAAAAAGAATGTGCGCAAGATGGACTTGCGCACGAATCCCAATGTGCACAAGTCCCTCTTGCACAAGATCTCCTCCCCCCTTTTTCTTCTCTTTCTTCCTTTCTTGTCTTATTCTTATTTCTTTTCCTTTTCTGGATGGAGAGGCCTTTAAGTCTAGATCTAGGTCTTTTCTCCATTATGATGCATGTAAGAAACTGATTTTGGAATAAGAAAAGGAGCTTCTTCTTCTTCTTCTTCTTCTTCTTCTCCACTTGGTTTGCAAGCCACCTTCTTGCCAGCCACTACTAACGCCTCCTGTGATTGGAGTTTGGTGAGAGCCCAACAAAGGTAACCTCTATCTCTTCTACTTTTCTCTTCCTGAGCATTTTCTAGCCACCACAAGATTACAGATCTGCTGAATATAAACTGAAATCAGCAACCCAGATCTGAACTTGAACACCTTGGCCTTGTTTGTTTGATGAAACCCCTTTATTCGCAAATCAAGCCCTAAGTGTTGGAAGTTCCGCCTTCCATTAAGATCCACTTCGCAAATCTGAAGAACTATTACTGCGGGATCTGTAATAAAGGGTTTAGATCTATGGCTGATCCATCCCTTGGAATTAACTGACTGTTGGTAATGGGCCAGATCTGAAATTTCTGCATTAATTAATTAATTTTCTGATTTCAGCACTTCAATTACATTACATTAGGCTAGATTTTTCATCGTCCTGCATCAATCTTGGTATCAGAGACATAGGTTCACTTAGGGTAGTCTAAAACATCATTGCATCACATCAGAAACTTATTTTCAGTTCTGAAATTATTTTCAGCAGTGCATAAAACATCATTGCATCACATCTGAAACTTATTTTCAGTTCTGAAATTATTTTCAGCAGTGCATAAAACATCATTGCATCACATATGAAACTTATTTTCAGTTCTGAAATTATTTTCAGCAATGCATAAAACATCATTGCATCACATCTGAAACTTATTTTCAGTTCTGCAATTATTTTCAGCAGTGCATAATAAATTTAGGATAGTCATTTTAGCATCCATCTTGTATGCCCACTAGGAGTGGTAGAGATTTCCAACCCGAACACCTTACAATGGATTCATCCCAAATTTCCAAGTTAATGGAGGAGGTTTTGGCCAAGAACAATGTCATTATGAATGAGCGGTTGGCTGCTATGCAGGCACAATCTGACCACCGTTTTCATGAGGCCACAGCATGTCTCGAGGCACGCCTCGAACAAATTGAGAGGTCCCAACGTGATAATAACGGGCGTCGACATGTTCGGAATCGTCAACAGGGGAGGCATAGGGGTAGAGAGCGAGATAATGATACTGACCTCGAATCTGAGGCGGGTGATGACCGTAGACCCCAAGGTAGGAGACGGAATCATGAAGAGTGGGTCCTGAAAAGTGTAAAGGTTGAAGCCCCAACCTTTGATGGTCGCATTGATCCAAGGGTCTACTCCGATTGGGAATCTGACATGGACCATTATTTTGATTGGTATGATAATGTCTAAAGAAAGGAAGGTACGATTCGCCAAAATGAAATTGGTGAGTTAAGCACGTTTGTACTGGGTTGACCATGAGCGGGGTTTACGGCGTCGCCATGAGGCACCTATTGATACTTGGGATGAAATGAAGGAACACTTGCGGGTCAAGTATCAGCCCCAATCTTACAGAGATAGACTTTTAGATCAAAAGTCTACTCTTAGGCAGGGTAGCATGTCCGTGACCGAATACATCAATAAGTTTGAAGAGCTTAACTGAAGATGTAATACGCAAGAAGACCTTCCTGAGCGAATTTCAAAATTTAGAACAGGTCTTCGCCCTGAATTTCAAAGGAAACTAATCACTATTAAAACGGCTAGCTTGGAAGACATTTACGAGGTGACTCTTAACCTTGAGATAGCCATGAAAAACAAGCAGGCTAAACGCAGTGATTATCAGGGGAGAGATTCTAAGCCTTATTCCTCGGGTAACAAATCTAATTCAAATTCCCAATTTACCCGTAATCCCAGAAATGGACCGCATACATTTAGGGATAATAATGGCAAAGGAATCGTTATGGTAGCTCTAAACCTCTTACCTGCCATAAATGTCACGGTTATGGACACTACGCCAGTGAATGTCCTACCCGCAACATCAATCTCTGCGTAGAAGACGTAAAAGATGAGGATGATCCTACGGTAGATACCTATATCCTGGATTTTGTGCCTAGCGATGAGGATTGTGAAAATCCGGAGGATTGGGTATCCTTTCTTCGATTTACACCCTCCTATCCTCAAAATGGAAATGCACAATTTTTAACAAAAGATGATCCACCAAAATTAATGGTTGTAAGATGTGCATTGACCATTCAAGAAAATGAGGATTGGCGTAGAACTTCCATCTTTCATACCTACGTCAAGTGTAATGAGAAGAGCTGCAAGATCATTATTGATAGCGGGAGCTGTACCAATGTGGTGTCAGCCAATAACTTGTCTAGACTAGGCTTGACCCCGGTTCCACATCCTAAGCCATACCGCGTCTCTTGGGTGGATTCTACATCCATTCCCATGACCCAACGGTACTTGGTCCCAATTAGCATGTCCACCTATCAGGACTAGCTATGGTGTGACGTGGTTCCCATGGATGTGGGACATATCATCTTAGGGAGACCTTGGCTTTATGATATGGATGTTACCAACTTTGGGCGCACAAACATTTGTGCCTTTCAATTCAAAGACAAAAAAGATAAAATTACATCCATTACCCCCTAAAGGCAAGGATAACCCTAAAGAAAGTGCTAAACCCAGTACTAGTACCTCCACTCCTATGACCAAGGGTTTACACATTTTAAGTGCAAGCGGGTTCCAGGCTGAATTAGATGAGAGGACTCATAAGGGCTCCAAGGAGGATCTTATTGTTTATGCTGTAGTTTCTACGGATATTGTCAAGGAGTCCGCTGCTGATGTTCCACGTGCCGTGGAACCTGTTTTCCATGAGTTTAGGGATGTCTTTCCCGATGACTTACCGAACGAGCTCCCACTTATGCGTGATATTCAGCATGCAATTGATCTCGTTCCAGGAGCGACCCTGATGCAGGACGATGCAAACCTAATCTATTGCAATGTAGTTGAAGTGCTGAAATCAGAAAAGTGCAGAAAGTTCAGATCTGGATCAGAAAATTGTAGAAAGTTCAGATCTGGATCAGAAAATTGTAGAAAGTTCAGATCTGGATCAGTACAAACCGTCCGTCAATTCTAAGGGGTGGGTCAACAACAGATCAAGACCCTTTTTACAGATCCCGCAGTAATAGTTCATCAGATTTATAAAGTGGATCTTAATGGAAGGCAGAACTTCCAACACTTAGGGCTTGATTTGTGAATAAGGATTTTTCTCAAACAACGTGGCTCAGATGTTCAAGATCAGATCCGGGCTGCTGATCACAGTTTATTTTCAGCAGATCTGGGATCTTGTATGGTGGCTAGAAGATGCTCAGGAAGAGAAGAGTAGAAGAGATAGGGGATACCTTTGTTGGGCTCTCACCAAACTCCAATCACAGGAGGCGTTAGTAGTGGTTGGCAAGAAGGTGGCTTGCAAACCAAGTGGAGAAGAAGATGAAGAAGAAGAAGCTCCTTTCTTATTCCAAAATCAGTTTCTTACATGCATCATGCTGGTGGAGAAGACCTAGATCTAGACTTAAAGGTTTCTCTAACCAAAAAAGGAAAAGAAGAAAGGGAAGACAAGAAAGGAAGAAAGAGAATAAAAAGGGGGGAAATAAGATCTTGCGCAAGATGGACTTGCGCACATTGGGATTCGTGCGCAAGTCCATCTTGCGCACATCCTCTTTTTTTTTACTTATGAAGGTGGTCCCCCTTTTCTCCCTTACTTATTACATAGACAAAACAAAACGGATCCCTCTACAGACTCTAATAAAAACTTAATATGGGACCAAACTAACTAAACAATTAGACTATGGGACCAAACACATAACTTAAGGAAATAAATAAATTAACACATGGGACCCAATTACATAAACAAATCAAACCATGGGCCCTCCAAACAAATTAAATCCAAGGATCCATTCACTTCTCCAATCCATGTGACACTTCCCTATGTGGGGCCTTCACTGTAATTGTGCACATGGGCCGTCGATGCTCCGCCATCGTGATCAAACGAAATCCAACCGTCGGATCTCCTCTGAAAGACAATCCAACGGTGGATTCGTATTTTCTTCGCGATCGATGCTAAAGTATTGATCATCCAGCCAGATTAGAGCTTGATCCGCTGCCCTGCGCTTTTGTCTTTGATAAACTTTGAATGGTTTTGGGGAATTTGGCATGATGTCCCCATCAGACCCTACCTAACTTGCCCCATTATCGTTTGAATCCTGCAGAACATGCAGAATTATAACGGCAGGTAGATGAGCTTCTTGCCAAGGGTTTCCTTAGGGAAAGCTTAAGCCCTTGTGCTGTTCCCGCACTATTGACTCCAAAGAAAGATGGAACGTGGAGGATGTGCGTGGATAGTCGAGCTATCAACAAGATTACCGTTAAGTATCGATTTCTGATACCTCGGTTAGATGATATGCTTGACATGATGGCTGGTGCTACTATCTTTTCCAAGATAGATCTTAAGAGTGGCTACCATTAGATTTGTATTCGTTCTGGCGACGAATGGAAGACTGCCTTCAAAACGAAGGATGGGCTATATGAATGGCTTGTCATGCCATTTGTGTTGTCAAACGCACCAAGTACTTTTATGCGGGTCATGACACAAGTGTTGAGGCCATTTATTGGCAAGTTCTTGGTAGTCTATTTTGATGATATTCTTATCTACAGCACTTCCACAGAGCAACATATTAAACACTTGTGGCAAGTTTGTAGTACTTTGTGGAAGGAACAACTATACGCAAACCTTATGAAATCACATTCATGGTGGATAATTTGGTCTTTTTAGGTTTCGTAATATCTGCTGTAGGCATGGCTGTTGATCTTGAAAAGATTCGTGCTATTGTTGAATGGAAGATTCCATCCAATATTCATGAGGTTCGTAGCTTTCATGGTTTGGCCACATTTTACCGTAGATTCATTAAAGGCTTCAGTACCATCATAGCTCCAATCACAGATTGCATGAAAAAAGGGTGAGTTTCGTTGGAGCTCAGCTGCTACTGCCGCTTTTCAGGAAATTAAAGTCAAAATGACAGAGGCCCCTGTCATGCGATTGCCCGATTTTTCTTAAGTTTTTGAAGTGGCTTGTGACGCGTCTGGTGTGGGAATAGGAGATGTCTTGAGCCAAGAAGGACACCCAGTCGCTTACTTCAGCGAAAAGCTGAATGATGCTAAGCGACGGAAGTATTCCAATTACGAAAGAGAATTCTACGCATTAGTGCAAACCCTTTAACATTGGCAACACTACCTTTTACCACAAGAATTTGTCCTGTTCTCTGATCATGATGCTTTAAAATACTTAAATTCCCAATCTAAGTTGAAAGGGGAACATGCCAAATGGGTTGAACTTTTGCAAGAATATACTTTCGTGTTAAAACACAAGGCGGGAGTGGATAATAAACTAGCTGATGCGTTAAGTCGCAGAATCCATTTGATTCACTCCATGAATGTTGAAGTCACAGGGTTTGATCGTCTTCGAGATGATTACCCTACTTGTCCAGATTTTGGGAATATGTTTGCTTCACTTTCTGATAATCCGCTAAGAAGCATTGTTTGGTTTACATTGAAAGACGGTTATATCTTTAGAGGTAATCAGATCTGCATTCCCCGTACTTCCATGAGAGAGTTTTTAATTTGGGAACTCCACGCGGGAGGTCACTTTGGTCGGGATAAGACCATTCTTCTTGTGGAAGATCGTTTCTACTGGCCGAGTCTCAAACGAGATGTTGCGCACACGATTGCGCATTGCCGAACTTGCCAATTAGCAAAGCAACGCAAACAGAATACCGGCATGTATACTCCTTTGCCGGTGCCTCACGCACCGTGGCAAGATCTCAGCATTGACTTCATGCTTGGGCTTCCTAAGACATCCAAACAGCACGATTCCATCTTTGTCGTTGTGGACCGTTTTTCCAAAATGGCCCATTTTGTACCATGCTCAAAAACTTCTGATGCTTCGCATATCGCGAAGATTTTCTTTGAGCGTATTGTCAGCATTCATGGTGTCCCAAAGACCATTGTTTCTGATAGGAATGTGAAGTTCACTAGCTATTTTTGGAAAATGCTGTGGAAACTCTTAGGCACTAAATTGCAATTTTCTTCTGCCTATCATCCACAGACTGATGGACAAACTAAGATAGTGAACAGAAGTTTGGGAAATCTGTTGAGGTGTCTTGTGGGTGAACATGTGCGAACATGGGAATCTGTTTTACCAATAGCTGAATTTGCATACAATAGTTCTGTCAATAGGTCTATAGGCATGAGTCCATTTGAAGCTGTCACTGGTTACAAACCTAGGATGCCTATAGATCTCATTCTCATATCATCCATTCATCGTCCGTTTGAGTCAGCTGATGCATTCATTCAACGCATACATGCATTACATGATGAAATCAGAAAACGAATTAATTTACACAATGAACAGTACAAATCATCTGCCGATTCACATCGTAGGTTTACAGAATTCCAAGTGGGTGATGATGTAATGGTTTGCATAAGGCCTGAGCGATTCTCACAGGGAATTGCTAAGAAATTACAGGCTCGTAGTATGGGTCCATACAAGATTTTGAAAGATTGGGTCCTAATGCATATGTGTTGGACATTCCTTCTGATATGGGGATTAGTTCCACTTTCAACATTGAAGACCTTGTTCCTTTTCATGGACCCACACCATCCCCCATTGATCCATACGCTGTTTCTTCTCCTTTCCCTAATTTTGAACCAGCATCCTTCTCTCACCTTCCCCAGCCAACCCCACCTTCCAAAATTAATGCTCAGTTGAAGGATGTAGTAGAAGACATATTGGATGACCAATTGGTCTCTACCAGACACGGGGGCATTCAAAAATTTCTTGTTAAGTGGAAGGATCGGCCTCAACATGACAGCACATGGATCACCAGGACTGAGCTGCAGCGCATTGATTCAGATCTTCTTGAGCGCTACGATAGTTTCATCTCACCAGAGGTGCGATTTTCGTGGCCAAGGGGAAATGATGGGGATATCATAGCAAATTCCCCAAAATCATTCAAAGTTTATCAAAGAAGAAAGCGCAGGGCAGCGGATCAAGCTCTAATCTGGTTGGATGATCAATACTTTGACATTGATCGCGAAGAAAATACAAATCCACCGTTGGATTGTCTTTTGGAGGAGATTCGACGGTTGGATTTCTATTGATCACGATGGCAGAGCATCGACGGCCCATGTGTACAATTACAGTGAAGGCCCCACAAAGGGAAGTGTCACATGGATTGAAGAAAGTGGAGGATTCCTTAGATTTAATTTGTTTGGGGGCCCATGGTTTAATTTGTTTATGTCATTGGATCCCATGCTTTAATTTACTTGGTGTCATAATCTATTTATTTGGTCCCTTAGTTTAATTACTTAGTTGGTTTGGTCCCATGTTAATTTTTATTAGAGTCTATTAGTGAAATGGGACCCGTGTTTTGTCTATGTAATAAGTAAGAGAGAGAAAGGGGGACCACCATCATAATGAAAAAAAAAAAAACAAACAAAAAGAATGTGCGCAAGATGGACTTGCGCACGAACCCCAATGTGCGCAAGTCCCTCTTGCGCAAGATCTCCTCCCCCCTTTTTCTTCTCTTTCTTCCTTTCTTGTCTAATTCTTATTTCTTTTCCTTTTCTGGATGGAGAGGCCTTTTAAGTCTAGATCTAGGTCTTTTCTCCATTATGATGCATGTAAGAAACTGATTTTGGAATAAGAAAAGGAGCTTCTTCTTCTTCTTCTTCTCCACTTGGTTTGCAAGCCACCTTCTTGCCAGCCACTACTAACGCCTCCTGTGATTGGAGTTTGGTGAAAGCCCAACAAAGGTAACCTCTATCTCTTCTACTTTTCTCTTCCTGAGCATTTTCTAGCCACCACAAGATTACAGATTTGCTGAATATAAACTGAAATCAGCAATCCAGATCTGAACTTGAACACCTTGGCCTTGTTTGTTTGATGAAACCCCTTTATTCGCAAATCAAGCCCTAAGTGTAGGAAGTTTCGCCTTCCATTAAGATCCACTTCGCAAATCTGAAGAACTATTACTGCGGGATCTGTAATAAAGGGTTTAGATCTATGGCTGATCGATCCCTTGGAATTAACTGACTGTTGGTAATGAGCCAGATCTGAAATTTCTGCATTAATTAATTAATTTTCTGATTTCAGCACTTCAATTACATTGCATTAGGCTAGATTTTTCATCGTCCTGCATCATCAATTCTGTTGCATTGGACGAGTTGAGTATGAGCCACGAGTTGTCCAACCTTGTTGCATCATGAGAAATATTCATCCACACTTAATGATCGCCAAATGTCTTTCAAGGCATAGAGATTTTCCCCCCGTTTTTTATTACATGTTTTCGTTTAAGCTTGTCACGTTGAACTTAACGTACTTCTGTGTGGACAACTTCTTTCACTATGGGTATTGAATTGCCTCTGTTAGATGCCTCACCATCTAACTAGCAGGTTCTCAAGGTAGCCAAATAACATCATCTAAATAATGATGAGCATGAACATACTATCATGAACTAATTTTGCATTGATGCTCGCTTCTCTGGTTCTGGCTAGTGGCTTTAATCCATTTGTCTAATTATCTTAGGGGATAACCAATGCCTATCCTTCTATGGTTTATTACTTGATGATTCCTTTTTGTTGCAAGACGACTAATTTCATTTGAGGGATACACACTTGTGTTTGATGGCCCCTTTTTCCAACCAAACATTGTATCAGCATTGTATTGGCCCCTCGTATGCCTTGTTGTCTTGTTCCAGTTCAATGCCCTGCTATAGATAACTCCTTTGCCAAATGCCATGTCTAAGTTTGAGTTGGTGCAAGCCCAAAGAAACGAGGAATAGTGTCAGACTAGCAGTCGGCATTTATACTCACCAGGCCAAATGAGTCTATATTTGTATGAAAGTAGTGCTCAACCTAACCAGCATTGTTGGGGAATGTTATGGCAGATGTAGATGAAGTCTTTGTCATTAAATAATTGTTTTCCCATGGGCAGGTTTCCATGTATATCCCAGTTCTTGGAAAGAAACATGCTCGGTAGTCTTTCCAGTTGCATTGGAAGTAACCTGTTTGATGAAAATTTTTAGCTGCTCCAGTCACTAGTCAGGGCAAGGGAACCCTCCTTTTGCAAACCATGGGTTCCCTCAATACGTGGAACTATTGAAAACGGCATAGGTGTAAATGAAATCTCCTTAGAGAATTATGCATCCAAATGAAGTAGCTGCATGATTTCAGTACAATTTACTATATGACTTAGCTTTCCAGATATTCAAACAGTGCCTATGGTTTTGATGTCTCATGCAGGTGTATTTTATTTATACATGAAGACCATTGAAAGGGCTCACATGCCTAACAAATTGTGGGAAAGAGTTAAATTGCCCAGAAACTATGAAAAGGCACTCGAAATCATTGACAAAAATCTGGTATTCTTATTTACATCACCATTATGTCGATGAGGAATTTATTTACTTTGATTGCTTTCGATTTAAAGGCTCATCCTACAGTTCACTGGGCGGGCTCTTGCTTTGGGTTTGACAGATGTATTGGCCTAAATTTCTTGTGCACAAAACCAAGCAGCGCCTCACCAAGATGACTCAGTATCGAATTCGCATGAGGAAACTTCAACTGAAAGTGAGGTATGGTTATTAGTTGAACATAAATTTATAGCTTGGAACCCTCATTCCAAAGGTGCGCACGTGCACACATGCTCTACTACTACTACACATACAGAGTTAAAAAAAACATCTTAGTGTTTTTTTTTTTTTTTTTACCTATAGCATGCAGGAGTGTATCCTTATATTCCAGAGTAGATGGATGCCACATGTACAAATTGCTTTTCCATCTAATTTCACTTTTCATCTCTTTCTACAATGCAACAATTCTACTATAGTTTTAGTTCTTTGGTCCTGGAGCACAGTTATTCACCTAGACACATTAGTTGCAAAAACATAAATAGAACAGTCATCGTAGTTCACACACATACATGCATAACCTGTTAACTATAATGATGCCTTCTTTTATTAAGTTTATTTATTCCTTCTATATCAATATGATTGAGATTTCAATTTTGGTTCTGCATCTGTTGGCCGGCAGGGAAAAGATTATGACCATGCCTAGAAAAACAAAAAAGAGAGAGGCTAGAAGAGAAGAAAAGGCAGAGAAAGCTGCAATTTTGGATAAGGTTTTGTTTCCTGTCCTGTTCTTTTTCTGACTATCCCAGTTCTTCCCTTCATCTGTTGACTTTGGTAATCTCTTGTAGAGTATTGAGAAAGAATTGCTTGAGCGCTTAAAGAGAGGAGTATATGGTGACATATACAACTATCCTGTCAAAGAGTACAATAAAGTTCTTGAAATGGAAGGACTAGAGGCTGCTAGTGAAGGAGAAGAAGATGAGGAGGTATGATTATGAGTTATAACGCGCACACACACACACACACACTCTCTCTCTCTCTCTCTCTCTCTCTCTCTCTCTCTTGTCCCGTATGAATTACGAAAATCTTATTAATGGAGTGATAATATCCTCCACAACTGAAGATATCGTTGGTAGATAATTTCTATTTTCTTTTTTGGTCAACAGGAACCTGAAATAGAATATGTTGAAGGCTATGATGAACTTGAAGAGGAAGAAGATATCGAAGATTTTGGTGGTTTTGATATGAATGATTCTTTTAAAGGTGATCATTCTGAAAAGATGTGTTAGACCCTTATATACAAATCATTCAGAATTTATATTGTTATTACATTGTTAGGATTCATCATTCCATGTTTATTTACTACAAGCATGAAAAAGAAAACTTTGGTCATCTTTATGCGATTTGCAATGCAGACGGTGTAGATGAAGACGAAGAACTTGATGCAGATGATCAAACAAATGTGAAAAAGCTTCGGCGGGGTTCTGGATCAGATCTTGGGAAGATCAATAGAGATGATTCCTTTGCAGATCTGAAAAAGAAGGCCAGAGTACTTGTGGAGGTAAAATTTATCATCTTATTTTTCCTTGGCAAAAAAGTGCAACCTATCTAAGGATGTGGCCCATGATAGGCTTGAATTGAGAAACAGAATTCGTGACTTGAATTGGGCAACATAATTCATGTGGCTGACTCCAACATAGTTGGGATAAGGCTTTGGTGATGATGATGATGATAATGATTATGATTTATGATTTTTCCCTACAAGTCACTAAAAAGAAGTTGGTTGACGACAACAATGCATCCAATCTATGTTGATTTGGTCTTCCTGATATCAATCGAAACATGAAGTTTTTGAAGTGTTTTATCTCAAACTTATCTCCCTTTGGCAAAAGCTACTGGGATCATTATTGATTGGGTCTCACTGACATCAACCAAAACATCTGCTTTAAGCGCTTATTTATTCGCCTTCTTTGTAGATGGCATATCGACAAGCATACAAGATGAAGTTTTGTGGCATATGTTGTTTGTATGTTAATATCTACATTAGGCAAACAAGAAGGCAAGTGAATGATAAGTTAGAACATTGGAGGTGGTTTATAAATGAAAAGGACTGAGAATTAGTGGGTTGAAGTTTTGAATATATTGGACCAAGTTTATTAGTGCATATGAAAATGAAAGAACTCAAGTTGATCAAAATTGAAGATGACCTGGTACCACAGTGGGAGAAATTTGATAGTAGGGATGGCAATGAATTAAACAATCATTCTCCATTGTTTAATGTTGATATTTTGCACCGTTTCATTCTACAAGGTGAAAAGTATTTTCTACAAATCTTGTGGAAAGGAGACTCACACTCAAGAGCTAGAGAATACAGTTAGTTAGAAACACATTAAGTCTTCACTTTCAATCTTCCCCAAAAAAAGAAAAAAAAATCACAAATGTCCCGAGATCCAAAACCAATCCTAGAAATCAACAACTGCAAGGACACATTTGTGTAACACATGCAGAATCTTTCTCTTCCTAAATGACTTTCCTCCCTATTGGCCAAAAAATCATCAACATGAAGTAAAAATCAAGAGAACTGTGGTTTGAGAGGAAGAATGCAAGAGAAATAGAAGAGAAAATGTTGACAATGGGAAAGAGAAAAGAAAAAGAGAGGAGAAGAAGTGCTTATGAGCATCGGAAGGAGGAAGGAGAAGAAAAGCGAGAAGCTTTGGAGAAGCATTAGAAGGAGAAAGAAGATTTTGTTATTTGGTAGTTGGAGCTTTCCCCGAGAAGATGCAGTAGAGAGCACATGGAGATAGCACTGGAAGAACGGTTAAATTGGTTTGGTGGGTGAACCTAGTTGTGCATACCATAAGATAAATGTTTTTATTCAATCAACATGTGCTAAGGTCATCCATGTAGGACCCACATGGTGGACGGTTCGGAACCCACCCATATAGTGATGATGTCTTTACTTTTAGAGAGAGAGAGAGAGAGAGAGAGAGAGAGAGAGAAGATCTGAGCATTGGTTTACGAAAGTATTGTGGTATTGGGATTGCTATGTGGATGGGTTTTGAGGTGTCTTTTGACATGTGGCAGGTGTGGATTGGATGATTTGTCTCATGTGTGGATTGAGACCTTTTTGAAGGGTCTTTTGACATGTGGCGAGTGTGGATTGGATGATTAGTCTCATGTGCGAATCAAGCCGTTTTTGAAAGGCTTATTGACATGTGGCGAGTGTGGATTGGATGATTTGTCTCATGTGCATGTCAAGCCTTTTTTGAATGGTTTGTTGACACGTGGTGAGTGTAGATTGGATGATTTGTCTCATGCGCGGATCAAGTCCTGCCACCAAGTTCAAATTTGAAACAGCAGACCCTTAAAACATGAGGTCTTTCAAGTTTGAGATTTTAAACATTAGGTGGCCTAGGAAGCACGGGTACTCCGAAAATATACGCGTACACGTACTGGGTACGTACCCTGTACGGGTACGGGTACGGGTACGCCAAAATATGTACCGGGTACGGTCAATACGTACCGGGTACAGTGTTGACTTCATGGGTACGTATCCGGTACGTATTGGTACCATTTTGTAATGTTTCATTAAAAAAAAAAAGGAAAAGATGAGGGGGCAAAACATAAAATTTCTTTTATATAAAACGTTCAGCCTCGTCCCAGCCCTAATCGCTGAAATTTCTTCTGCCGCTGAGAGAAACGGAAGAGGAAAAGAGCGAGAGAAGAAGAAAGGAGGAGGAGGAAAAGAAGGAGAAGAAGAAGAAGAAGGAGGCGGCTCATCAAAGCCCTAATTTGCTAGAGCCCTAACCTGCTTGGTTGCCTCTACCTCTGCCGCGGAGAAAAATGGAAGAAGGAAAAAACCGAGACAAGAAAAGAGGAGGAGGAGGAGGAGGAGAGGAGGCTCATCGAAGGGGAGGCTCATCATCGAAGGGAATGTGCCTTTGGAAATAGAAAAAAAAAAAAGGAGAGGCTCAGGAAGGAAAAAAAAATGTACAGGACGAGGAGGAGGAGGCGGCGGCGTACCTGCTGCACCCATACATCCGCCATGTCGGTCGCTGCACGTCCGCCACTGCATGTCATCAGCCATAATTGCAGGACTGTAAGTCCTCTCCCCTTCTTTTTTTTTTCTCCCCTGTTCTGCTCTGCTGCGAACCCCTGCTCTGCTGCTGTAATTTTTTTTCTTTGTTCTTCTCTGCTCTGCTGATGGTTGCTGTTGAATTTTTTTTTTCTCTGTTGATGGCTATTGCTCTGCTGCTGTATATATATATCCTGCTCCGCTGATGGTTGTTGCTTTGTGTTTGCTGCTTGTTTTTTTTTTTTTTTTTTTGTGCTTATTCTTCTCTGCTTTGCTGATTGCTGCTGTTGAATTTTTTTTTTCTCTGCTGATGGCTATTGCTCTACTGCTGTATATATATATTCTGCTCCGCTGATGGCTGTTACTTTGTGTTTGCTGCTTTTTTTTTTTTTTTTTCTGCCGATGGTTTTTGCTCTATGCTTGCTGCTTAATTTTCTTTTTCTTTAATTTTGCTGTGCTGTCGTTGTTGTCCTACTGTTGCATTATTAAAATTTTAAAAAATATAATTTTTTAATGGACGTACCCCAGCCGTACCCGTACCTTATTTTTTTTAAGGATTTCGCCGTGTCGGCGTACCCGTACCGTACCCGTGCTTCCTACTAGGTGGCAAAAACATAGGGTTAGTTTTGACAAAAATATGGTGATGGAGTGGGCAAATTCACAAATATTGACCAATACGAACGGATTAAGGGGACTAATACATGCAATAGAAATCGCAAAATTCGAAACATATCCATGTAGTGATCTGAAAATTAAAAAGAAAAAACGAGATGAGAATGAATAGAACTAGGGTTTTTTCCTTTACCAAAAGAACTTACTTTTTTCAAATGAAGTGATCTTCTCTGCTCGTCCTATCTCCTATTCCTCACTCTCGTCACGAAGAGAAAGAACACAAAGTTATTGTTTTGTGCCCCAGAACTGAAATATTAAACTTAGATTTTACCACGATCGAGTGTGCAAATATCAAATTTGAAAGACCCCATGTTTTATAGGTTCTGCTGTTTCAAATTTGAACTTGGTAGTAGGTCTTGATCCGCGCATGAGACAAATTATCCAATCCACACTTGCCACATGTCAAAAGACCCTTCAAAAAATGCTCGATCAACACATGAGGCAAATCATCAAATCCACACTGCCACATGTCAAAAGACCCTTCAAAAAAGATCTCGATCTGTGCATGAGACAAATCATCCAATCCACACTCGCCACATGTTAACAGACCCTTCAAAAAGGTCTTGATCCGCGCATGAGACAAATCATCCAATCCACACTTGCCACGTGTCAAAAGACCCCTCAAAACCCATCCACTCAGCAATCCCTGTTCCACCATGGGATTTTGCTCAAAACCCATCCACTCAGCAATCCCTGTTCCACCAAAATCCCATGTGGAACAAAACCCTCCAAAACAGGGTTTGTTTTGGCGCGTTACTTAAAAACATCACCCAGGCATTAGCTGGGGCTTGGGCTTACCAGAGAGCACTCTTGCCATGCATGCAGAATAGATGGTCCATTCATATCTTCTAACAGTACCAAAAAAAAAAAAAAAAGTAGTGGCGGTGCTTATTACTAACAATATTGTTATTGCTGTAATGCTTGTGTATATCAGATGTTAGTTCATGTGATAAGAACGTTCTGAAAAAATCATAATATTCAAATGGGGAAAAAAAAAAGAGAAGAGAAGTACTGAAGTGAAAATAAGAGGATGACCTGTCTTTCTGTTTCTCACTCTCCTCTTCTTCTACCCTTTTTTTTTAATCTCCTTATACTTGATGTTAGAATACTACACTCATTTGATTTTCATTGATAGTAGAACCTTGCCACGAGGACAGCTTCTTTGTATGGTGATTCAAAGAAATCACACAATTATTTTGAAACTTGAGCTAGAGAATAAAGTTAGTTAGAAACAAATGAAGTCTTCACTTTCAAACTTCCCCAAAAGAAAAAAAAAAATGAAGAAGTCCTGAGTTCACTTGAGCCTGAATTGGGCATGTAGCATCTGGTACTTGTCAGCCCAGGAGCCCAATAAGTAGATAGTACACTCGAGAGAGACTGGGTCACTGGGCAGGCACATAGTGCCAGGAAGATGTCAGCCCAAGATCCAGCTGGAAAAGGTGAGCATCTGGCCAACTGCTGACAGCAGGTTTGTAAACCTGTTAACGAGTTAATACATCATCACAAATTAAGTGAAGGCAACTCCATTGTTTAATTTTCGAAAAAACAAATTCCATTGATATATAACTTGGTTCACCCTATGTTCTACAGCAACGCAATAGGCACCTTTCACAGATCACTTGAGAAGTAAAAATTGAAGCCTCATGTAAAGCCCACTTGGATGCATGCCAATTATGGGAAGATAATTATATCATCACAACCACTAAATTAGGTGCCTTAAAGTTTAACAATTTCCTAAGTTAAATTTTTTTAATGAAATTCAATCCAATGGAGATTAGTGAATGTGATGGGTTGGACAGATTACAAGGTTCCCACGTTGTAGTGTAAATCTCTCACCCAATCTCTGAGAGGTACCTCTTAATAGGACCTAGCCCTGGTTTACTTGGGATTTGTTTTTGCCATGGGATTTTGCCACGAAGGAGTCGGCAAATCCATCGCCCAACACGGGGTCTTCACCACATCGTTCTCAAAACAAACAAACTCTTCACTTTCAATCTTCACCCCTATTAGGGGAGGATTTGATGTGGTTTTTTAGGTTTTGGGATGGGTATGGGTTTGCAAACTTTTAACCCAAGCCAAGTTTAAGGTGGAATTAGATTTTGGCTGCTCTGACTTGCCTGACCCCATCATTGATAGAATTTATTACAGAAAGCCCTCCTAGTGTAGGTGATACTAGATGCTTAAAATAAAAGCAGTGAGGCTGCAGGTTTAGATCCTCTAGTACATGACATATGGTAAAGTATATTTTAATTTATTATGTTAAAAAAAAGTGAAAGATAAATGGCATCAATCCCAATGATACTGGTGTCCATTACAAGTCTAGGTTGACTAAGAGGCAAGGGTTGGTGTGAGTCATTCAGGTTTACCTTGACACATGCCATGCTACCAATACTGACCCATTGTGATATCTGTTTGACATCTAGGTCATGCAGATCAAAATGGAGGGTTTGAGTTGGATAGAGAGAACAAAGTTAGCATTGGGTCATGGGTGGGCAAAGTGAAGACAAGCTAGTGGAGTGCTATGAGGTCACTGGGTGCCACTTCAATTGAAAGGGCCTCTTCTGGGCACTTAGGCATGCTCGGTTATATGGAAGTGAATGTTGGGCAACAAAGAAACTGGAAGAATCTAAAGGACATGTCCAAAGATGTGAATGCTAAGATAGACGTGTGGAGTCACAATAAAAGATATTTGAAATGAGGACATAAGAGAACCTTCAGGTGGCTGCAATGATAGGAAAAATCGAGGAAGATCGTTTTCGAAATGGTTTAGACTGGTGCTTAGAATGGCCTGAGTCAACCAATATATGCCGTGTTGAATGGCTGGCAAGTTACATGGAGACCTATTAGGATCATCAGTGAAGCAGTTAGGAAATACTTGTTAGATTGTGGAGTAACTATGCATATAGTCTCTTATCATTTTACCTTCAGCCAATTTATCACTCCTTTTATCATCTTAATCTTATCGTGGAGAGTAACTCGGTCAATGCTTTATCATGGGTGAAATCATTGAGAGGTCCTTGCAAAATGCAATTCTTACTCAATGAAATCGGTTTTTTAGTGTCTCACATGCAAGTCACGTTTCAGCATATTAGTAGATCTGCAAATGCATTGGCGGAAGCAAGGGGTTGATCGATCATGTAATCTAAACACTCCTATAATGTAGTTGGGCGGGGTTCTGTGGCTGGTACTTGTCTCTTAAACTGGATCACCTATTAGCTATCTTGTATGCTCTTGTTTCTCGTATTTGTCTTTGTTTTAATAAATTTTATTGTTACCTATAAAAAAAAGCTATGAATATAGTCTCAAGTAGGGCTGAGTGGGTAAGCACAACTGAGAAAACGTGATGCTAAATAAATAGTTTTATTGGCACACTAATCATTTGTGCATTCGCGGACACTTCCATGCACATGCAAAATAGAGTCGCAGCAGACAGAGCCTTTCATACTGATAAATAAAATAAAATAAAATAAAACATGAACTTATTGAAGCAATCTGGTATTGGGTAAAATGATTGTGGGTTTGGATAAATGCTGTAGGTGAGGTTAGAAGTTCTTTTATTTTTTGCCAAGTGATGCATGTGAAGGAAGATTGTCAGTGTAGATTGTCAATGTATGCAAGAGCTTCTGGTGAAGTTTGGTAGGTGTTCATTGACACAACCACAACGTTGTGGGTTTGAGGTAGTGGTCAACTTTTACTTACTCAAAACAAATTCACTACACTGTATTAGTAAATGAAGAAGAAAAGGCCCCTCTTCTTTTTTATTTTAATTATGAGAAATGCATATGATAATATCTTCAATTGCCTTGTAAATGAACTGATAGAGGATGATGTTGCAATTATTAGAATACATATTTTCCAAATAAAAGGGGTAAAAACTAAATAAATAAAGGAAAAGAAAAGCAAATAGCTTCTATTCTTCACAAAATGATCAACTTCAGATGAACATCTCAGTACCAATGCATGTAGCATGCCTATATTCTTGTCTAGTTTTGTAGGCTGTAGCTATGCTCATGGACACGTCACCAATTTTTTTTTTCCATTGTGTCAGGTTGAGCATGAAGATACAGGTAAATGCACAAAGCATTCCAGTAAGAATTTTGTAGGCGCTCATATACCCTAGAGTTTGCAACCATGGCAGCAGCGGGAGTCAGGTGAGTTAATATATAAGAGATGACATGTGTCCTATAGAGTTGCAATCATGCAACTCTGATAATTTAAGGGTACAAGGTTTATCACAAAAGCGATCTAAGTTTGAGATTTCTATGTTTGAATTTCGAAAATGGTGTTGGGCTTATTATCTGTGTAACGTTTTGTTCATTCATTGATAGTAACTATTGAAAAAAGCACATAATTTTGGTTTGCATCTAAATCAGGCATTTCTGCTCAAATGAAAAGCACTCATCACTTCGGTATCTGAGAGTCTCGTTTAGACGTGTAAATGTTACCAGTTGATGGTTAAAAGCTTCCCTTTAGTGGGGACATCTTCCTGTGACCAGGCCACTGATTTCTCCAGGCACAATTTTAATTATCTGGATGGCAACGCATTTGTGTCCAAAACGAGACAATACATGCTCGAACTGCAATCATGTAATGAAAGACAAACGAAGGAATTCCCGGGCCATTCTCCCCTTGTGTGTTGGAGACCTAGAAATTCAGAGATTGTGCGTCCAGGACAAAACATAGTGTTAATATCATTACCTTATCATCATTATAATCTTGGCTTATGAGAGTTAAATTTTCTTTTACTGAATTGTCTATAATCAAACTATTTTTTCTACCCACCTGGGAATTGGTGGAGTGGCATAAAGTGTGAGTTTGCTCCCTTACATCTTATGTTAGAAATCTGCCCAGATATTTTTAGTGTGTGTTTTTGTGGGTTTAGCAAGTGCCACTCATAGGAATATCT
Organism: Sextonia rubra; assembly: GCA_037013555.1. NCBI lineage: Eukaryota > Viridiplantae > Streptophyta > Magnoliopsida > Laurales > Lauraceae > Sextonia > Sextonia rubra. The sequence continues at coordinate 135,621,256 of JASUAD010000001.1, forward strand.
GTTGGGTCAAAGATCTAAGGAATACCCACATCATTTAAAAAAAAAAAAAGAAACTAAAGGCTTACTACAATGGTAATATGGATTCGTGATTTCTGTTCTACTTGTAAATTTTTTTATATTTTTATAACCTAAGATATACCTTGCTAGTGAAGCCTTTAGATGGACCTATGGCTTCCAAGCTGGGGTTTATCCAATTTTGATGAGCAAGAGCTATTCACTAGGGTTACATGCATGGCTGCAAACAATATCCAAATAATACAAGGGGTGGGAGTTAAATATGAGACCTTAGGAGAGCAAACTCAAAGCTCAAATTAATTAAACCACTACCTTTACAGTTTCTTCTATTTGTAAACTCTCTCTCCCACCTACACACCACACAAATGTATGTGGAGAAATCGGCTGGGCAGAGTGTGGATCTACCTTCCCCTTATTTATTATTATTATTATGACTCAAAGTATCCCTTGTTAGCCCAGCCTTTAAAATCTTTGGCTTCTGGCCCAGGTGTTATCCGATATTAATGAGCAAGAACTATTCTTTAAGGGTACATACATGGCTGCACACTTAGTATTCCGTCAATTCAAGGGGCTTGAACTTAAGACCTTTAACTTAAGACCTTGGGGAATAAATTCAAGGTTCAAATCAGTTAAGCGACCGCATTAATGGCAATTTACCCTCTCCTTGAATAGCTCAAATCTTTGGACCGCTTTAATGGCAATTTACCCTCTCCTTGAATAGCTCAAATCTTTGGAAAGTGGACCGCACCTGGGATGCGCAGATGCGGTTTGACATTTTGGTGAAAACCAAGCACACGGTACTGTCAAAACTTTCTTGTGGGGCCTGCAAATCAAAATTGTTGGCGAGATAAATGGAAGGGGCTCCACGAGACCTAGGAGCGTGTAAGATGTCACCCCCGCACCTGGGATGCGCAGATGCGGTTTGACATTTTGGTGAAAACCAAGCACACGGTACTGTCAAAACTTTCTTGTGGGGCCTGCAAATCAAAATTGTTGGCGAGATAAATGGAAGGGGGCTCCACGAGACCTAGGAGCGTGTAAGATGTCACCCTCATTAGATCGTCAGAACCCCTTCGACCTACGAGTTTAATGATTTTGGAATGGCTTGTCTCAAATTTAGACTTGCGGAAACCCACTAGGTTTAGTTTGCATGATGGGGTAGGCGTGGATTGCATTAAGATTCGGTTGAACAATTCTTTCCCTAATATTTCTACTTAGGCGTATATAGTATTTCTTTTCTTTGTTCGGTTTTTTTTCCTTTTCCTTTTTTCGGTATGTAGTTTGTGAGATCATCCCCAAAAGTATCATCCAACTGGGCCATGCCAAATGATTGATCATAAATCTTATAATGGGACAAACTCTTGTTGTAGTGAATGTGGTCCTTATCTCACTCAAGAAGGGATTTAGTCTGAGCCTAATCCTTCTAAGACCCAGACTCTTGTTCATGTTCAGAGTCCAGCGCATGCTAGAGAGGACCTGGAGTTCTTGTTGATTGACAGCAACCTTAAAAACAAAAAAAGGTGATATTTGAAGTGTGTTTGTTTGCATATAATTGAATTTCTACAATGACATGCTAAATGGGTTTTAAATGGAGAAATACTAAAGAGGTGACGAGTTGAGGAAATAATGTAAAGATGTAGATGGACTCTGACTTTCTTATGATATAAACTATTCATATTTGTTTGCATTAAAATACATAGAATTTGAATTCATAGAATTCATACCATTACCAATTAATAATGAATACGAAACATGTATTTAAAATAAAAAAAAAAGGAGCATCAGATAAGTCTTGCTTTTAGAACGACAGAATCAAGCTTTCCATCTTCTTTTGTTCTATTTTTCTGAAAGGAAAGGTTATTTGATATTTATTTTTAAAATTCACGTTTAACCTTATTTTTAGCCACATATGATGTAAATTCCGGTGTTCAACTCCTGTCTATTATAATGCAAACAAACATACCCTTACTGTCAAAGCTAGGAATTCATTTTCCACCGTAACAACCATTTGCTTTAGCCGTCAACACCTTTTTCAAAATTCTTAATAGGTATTAAGTAGCATGCAAACAAGCGGCTCCCTGGAATCTAAATTCATACCATCTCAACTTTTCCTTCCCAAGTTACCCTCCCAAAACAATCCAAAAGAATGCAGAGTTCATCATTTTTGAGATCACCATAGAATTGGAGCATGTCCGCAAGCATTCTAAAACTTCAGTCGCCTGGGTGCCTCGTAAAAACATCTCCTGTTTTCCGGTAAATGTTGTAAGACTCGATTGGCTCTAGGGGTGCCCATGGGCCTAGCTTAGCAAAGCTTAGGCCCAGCCTAGATCAAAATCCTTAAGCCCAAGCCTGACCCAAGCTCAACTCGTGCCATAAATACCTAGAGAAGGCCCAGCCCATATAAAATCTGTTAAGCTGGGCCTGACCCATATAGTAATCGGGCCATGCCCTATTCACTATTCAGGCACAATTATTAAGCACCTTTAAGTTGGTCTTTGGAGAGGTCAACATGGCTATCATGCACTATTTCCTTTTTATCTAGGGTCACGTCCAAATGAATTCATCTAAAATGCAAAAATATCTTTATTAAAAGCAATTGCAATTTTCTTAGAAAGCTATTTTTTTTGCTCTTTGAATTGATATTGCTTTTTTTTTAAGTATATGACTCATCAACAAAATAGAACTAAATTGGTACAACTAAGATATCTTTGTCTAGTACAAACCAATTAGAATAAACATTATTTGCCTCTTGAATAGAGTTCTTTGATAAATGATTTTTAAAATTTCTATCATGAAAAATTTATATGCAACATAGGAAAAGTAAGAAGGGGAAGTTGCAACTTAATCTACCTAATTGGCCAACTGGGCCAGGCTTTGGGCTTTCTATCACTAAGCCCAAGCGCAACCCCTATAACAAATGACCCAAAATTTTAATCCAAGCCTGGCCCAATGACTTATACCTAAGGCCCAAGCCTGGGCAAAAGCAGGCTGGGCTTGGGCCCGGAAGCATCCCGAATTGGCTCTAAAGCATGATGATGATACGTGGCTCACTACACTCCGGCTTGAGTTGACAGTGGTGAAAAACTACTATAAAGGCCATGTTTTTTAAGGGCAATTTCGTAGGCCAACTCTACAAGCACCATTTCCATCAATTTATGAGTGTATTTATGAGCGTATCAGGTTATGTAAATTGGGGGAGCCAAAAGCCAAAGGCTGTCATTGTATAATGTAAATATAAAATTTAACTTCTATATGTGACAAAAACTACATCCACACTAGACAATAATCGAAAAGAATGATAATAGGAAAATACTAACACCAATCACCATAACGTTGTCTGCATCACACAAGTTAGTTTCTAACGTCTTTAGGCGCCTGCCCACTCCCCTGTATCTCCTTCTCAAGATCCGCAGCATGATGACTTCATGGAACTTTGAGCTTCACCAGCTGCCTGATCTGGTCGGTTAATTGTGATCGTCTGAGGCTGCCACCATAAACAAAGAAATTGCTGACTACAGATAAAGAATAATGTGGGCATCCCTATTATTCCAAAGTACATACAGTAGCAGAAGACCTTCTTAAAATCTCCAGCCTATTCTTGCCATTCTAGCCAAACAACAGCTTTCTGTATTTTTTTTTTGCCCTTTTGACCCTTCCTTTTGAAGGCTAAAACTACAGTATATCCTGTTTGGCAAATCTGATCTATTTGAAGCAGAGCTGTTTCAATTAAAACCTTCTACAAAAATGTCATATGGTAAGAGTTATATGGGAGAGCTTGAAAAGGAGGAAAAAACCCAAAACAGAACAAAGTCTTAGTGCTGAGACGTCTCATATAAGAAATTACCCTCTTGTAACTTTTTGAGAAAAAGCCATGACGTCTTACTTGATTCAATAAGAGATTCACATAAACTTTCCTAAATAGTCCAAAGCACTCTAGCATCCATTTGAATCAATCTAAGCCAGATAGACTTCATTTTTAGACTTGCCAAATGGCACCGAAGTCTTATTACTTCTGGTCATATTTTTCTCACAGGTTCACCCTATTAGTAAACACATCTTTTTTGCCAATCTTTGCCTGGACAGGATGGTTTAAGCCCGAGATTTACACCGGACGTCCACCGTTCGAAACATGGCACCACCAACACAAACACACATTTTTCTGAACCAAGGAAAGTTCATGATGGGTCTCATGAAGAATGGGCCACATCTCAATCACACATGCTGCAATGGCATGTGCTATGCAAAGATTGAAGTCACTGTTCCGTTTCTTGGAATTTGATATTGAGTATGGGTAAAATCCTACCTCAGCTTTGGTGTCTGCTTCTGCAAGCCTATGCATTATGTCCTTAGCTATAGAAAAGAAAACCTGCTCCACGTTTAAATTTGTCTTTGCGCTCTGCAACAATCAATTTCCAGTGAGAAGAAAATGCTAGCAGCTTGAAATGTAAGTCACATCAGCACGAAAAGGTAGTACTTACAGTCTCAAAAAATTTTATGCCATACTCATCAGCAAGAGCCTGGCCCTTTGAAGTAGGCACTGCCTGGAAAGGAGAACTACTTTTAGTCTTGGATCATTGACTGACATAAAAAGTTGGAGATCATTGAGGTAAATTCCAAAAACAAGTATGATAAAATTGATGCCAGGCAAACATAAACAAGCCCCAAAAAAAGATAAAGAGGACCACAATGCTCAAATGTAGCATCTCCTCTGTCCAACAAAAATTGTACATCTGGACCAAACTTCTGGTGATCCAGGTGTTCCTCTCAAAGGCCTGCTCTAGATGAAAGATCCCCTCACAACTCCCCCATGGAATGATTCTAACAATCCAATTTTGCACTAATTAACAAAGGGAACTTGCTCTAATGCATTAGAATCACCCAAAAGGGAAGATATTAAAGGAATGACTCTATGAGGGACCCCACCCCCACCAGATGAAAGGCTAATGCCACCTATGACAAAGGTTTTCTCAACATCATACATTGCTGACTGAATAGGAGAAGTATCATCATCATCATTGTTGGCAACATGAATTTTGTTTCTGCATTATTCTCCTGAACCAGATCCCAGGATAGGAGAAGCATACAAAAGAGATTTGAATCACCCCCACCCAATGACAACAGCAACAACGATCATATGATACATCAGAGTAAAAGATGGTGTTAAAAAGATGAAGCCTAGCCCAGCTGAACCTACCCTTTTGCTTTCATCCATATCTGCCTTGTTCCCCACCAATATCTTGTTGACATTGTCGGATGCATGCTGTTCAATATTCCTAATCCAGTTCCTTATGTCTATGCACATGCAAGAGTCAGCATAATACAAATAAAAGAGGAGCTTTGCTAAAACCAACTTATACCTCATGCTTATAACCCTCCTAACAGCACAAGTATGGGCACCAGATCCAATCCACTCAGCAGCAGGGCACACTGGAGACACCCTGACCCAACTATCAGGTTGGCCAACTTGCTAAGTGGAACATTCAGGAACAGAAGCAATGGACATGGAAAAAGGCAATTGTTCACAATGCACATTAGGCCGACTGATGAGAAGACTGGCCTACCCTTCTAGCCAATGAATCTCATCATAGAATAGCCAACACACTCATGGTTGAGTGGTGTTGGCACCTTAGTTCCACAAACATTGCCCAGGGATCGATCCAAAAAAATATATCACTGTAGAACACGCACACAATGTGCTGTTTGGATCGTGCCACATATTGGCATGTATTCATGCAGCAGGTGGGTATGCTTTAATGAGGTACAAGCAGGCTTGGCAAATCTCTCGAAAGAGATGAAGGATAATCCAGTCATCTAAAAGTACAAATGTTAAGTGAATACTGTTAAATGACGACTCATCAGTAACATCATAGACCAGCAGAATACCCATCGCTCCCCTGTAGTAAGCTGCAACCAAACATAGTTCAGAAGTTCTTACAAGAATAATAACTAGGCTTGAACGCATTGGAAATTGCATAGAAAAATGGGCAACATCAATGAGTACGAAGTGAGTAATATACCAGTTGTGATAGTTCGAAACCGCTCCTGACCTGCTGTATCCCAGATTTGTAATTTGATTCTTTTTCCATCTAGCTCGATGGTTCTTATCTTAAAGTCAATGCTGCAGATGCAAGAGGCATAACTTTATTAATAGCGGGCAATAAACAAACTGAAATTTGGAATATGAACAAAGAATGAAGGTGTGCACCCAATGGTAGTAATAAAACTGGTCGTGAAGGACCCATCTGAGAAACGCAAAAGAAGGCAACTCTTACCAACACCTGCAAAAGTCAATCGTAACTAAAACCAAAGTTTGCAACAACATCCGTTCACACAGATCATTACTCTACTTTCACAAATCTCTTTCTCAGAATTTATCACCTTTAAAATTTATCAAGATATTCTTTGTTTTCCATGGATCGGGAAATATTGCATAAATAGAATAAATCATAAAAATGAAAAAAAATACAAAAAAGAGTGACAATTACATAAACTCAGCATTCCACGCATAGTTTTTTTTTAACTATGCATTCCAAGCATAGTTAAAAACCATAATTTCCAATCTAAGATGGCTTCATATCACAAATATTGAAAAAAGACAATCTTTTTTTTTTTTGCTAACAACAATAAGCATTTTATTTAATATCAGTTCTACACCAATGCAAAATAAGGTATTGCAAGCTTGTCATGAATTCACATTTCACACTAATTCCATACTTGAACCAAGGGTAACCAATCACAAAGATTCATTACAATATTTACACTAATTACAATTCATATTTTAGTCAATATTAATGACACCATGAATCATTAATACTTCAGTAGATTTAGTTTTGTTTATTGTTTAGTTCAGTCTTAATTTAAGTTTATTCTATAAAATGAAATTTCAATACAGAGTCTTTATGTCTCGTTACAGAGGGCCTGTTTCGAAAAAAAAAAAGAACTGTTTGGGGCCTGGGGGCATTACCAGGACAAACTAGTAAAAGACCTAGATCCGGAAGTGATCTCATCACAGCATGTGTAAAAAACAAGAGAAACCATCCCCGCTTTTGCTCAGCTGGCCAGGGAAAAGTGCGGTGTGCCTCAGAGCATGAGTTTGAGTCCCTTATAAAGTGGGAAAAAAAAATGAGAAAACCATTGAGACAATAAGGATATCTGGTGCAATGCTGCAGTACGTTACTGAGGCATGCAAACCATTTTATTTTCTTAAGATTTAGTTGGTGATAGGTTATTATTTCTCATGACATCTGTGTTAATATTGTGATATTTTAAACTTTAGCAATAAAAATAATTTTCAAAATCTGAACGATTTTTTTGACAATGATATATAGTTTTCTTATATAAAAGGTAGCAGCAAGTTTGTTGAAGATGGAAAATAAGGTCAACATATTAGAGAATCAAAACAAAATAACATCACACATCATGCAAAAAAGAATCCACCTTGATTGGAAAACTGACCCTCTGCTTCATTAGTCTCTGGAATAGATACTTAAACACACACCTTTACTTGGTTTCTAAAGACCTAAGTTCATCTATCTTGGTCATCACTTCTCCACGGAAAAGCACAATAGATGGGTGCCTGCTGTATAGAGAAAAAAGATTTCCCTTGAATAATAGCACCAATAGCTCCTTCATACAAGCTCCCCACTTCCAACCACTTCACTGTCATTTGAACCTATCTCACGCATAGATCTCGAAGAATTCAGATTGAGATTCCATGTGAATTTTGCATTTCTGCTACACTAACATGAGTTATAATGCATCTCTGAGAAAACATGTTTGAGCATGTTCACAGAGCACCTGCTAAAAGTGTTTTCAACTGGTGAAGAAACTTGAGGAATACCAATATAACATCACTGTTGAAAGAGAATTCACATAATAGAAGCATGAATTCTAATCTAAGTATTTTCTGAATAGCTTATTGATGGTGCAGCCTACCTCTGAAAAATTATAACCACCTGAAGTCCTGAACACATACTCAACCGTGGGAACACAACTACAGAACCACCACTTTTGATTGGGGCATGATGATCATCCTTCTGGTTCAGCTGCACCAGCTCATTCATGATTATCCTTTTCCTTTCCAAACTATATCTTGAATTCTACTGCTGCTCTCCTGCAATTTGCTTCTGATATGATTTTTTTTTTCTATTTTGCAAAATCAATGACACAACTTTCTTTGTCAAGATAATTACTCCACCAGACCACAGTTTAGCTCTGAATTGATTTTTATTCAACCCGCATGTTATCAGATTTGCAAAGATCCAATGATATAAGATTTTATGGTCAGAGAATCCCATGAAAGCCCAGTAGGTAAGGACAAAAGCATATCCAATGAGCAAAAAAAAAAAAAAAAAAAAAGATTGTCCAATTTGTACTTAAGCCTATTTTCCCCTCTGTTTTTTACCATAAGAAGCATCCTTTATGTTGTGGTGGTTCCACCAAGCTCAGATCTGAAATCAATTGTAAATACCATCACATATTAGTATCAAACCTGCTGCTCTGAGCCCCTTATGCTCTACGATTAAATATTGATAAAGAAATCGATGTCCCATCAAACATATTTAGGAACACCTTGACACCTTACCTTTTCCTTTGTTAGGGAGGGTTCAGGACCTCTTTTTTCTCCTTCATCAATAAGTTGTCCCTTCAAAGATTTTTCTCTTCCAACATCTCTCATTTCCGACATTCTGGATAGCTTCACAAGTTAACTCTCTCCCTGGTAACTAAGCCTTCCCTGCTATCACAGCCTTTCATGCCTGACGTCCATCGGACTGTCTCCCACTAACCCAATCTTTCATGTCTGACTTCTACCGAGTATGTAGTCACCCTCAAACCTTTTCCTCCAAGCCAAACAACTTAGCTTTGGTGATTCAAACTTGACACCCCAGTAGTTCAGTTACATGAATCCCATATCTCAACTTCTTCAGTGTCGTCTTCCTGGGAATCTGTTTCCATGATATCATCGTCCCAATACTCTTCATACATCAAATCTTCCTGCAACAAAATCTCTGCTATCCATGCTATATCTCTTTTCATCTTATCATTCTAGCCACATGACTTGCAGGTGAGATGCTTCACAGTTTCCATGCCTTGAATCACCAACTGGGTGGGGAAGTTCTATATCTAAATCAATGCAGCCTCCTGAAGTGGGCCAAGACCTAAGAGCCAGAGGTTAACACTTCTATTAAAGGAGATGGAATGCCAATTTCCGATGCTGTTAACCTGGCTGGGCTGGGCTGGGCGAAGGCTATACAGAGATAAAGCTAGGATAGGTCAGATTAGGTAGGATCACCAAGCTGACCTAAATGGAGTCTTAAGTACCAAGCTAATCTCTCCCTCATACATGTGGCAGAATCCAAGTCTTTGTTTTTGAACCATTGTATTTCGGATGAGATTTCGCTCACCAAGAAAGATCAAATAGGTGATTTTGCGTTTTTAAGATAGTCTTGTGTGTGTGTGTGTGTGTGTGTGTGTGTGTGTGTGTGTAATTTCATTTTCTGAAAGGTCTATGATGGTTTTATGCGTGGATGTGTATGTATAATTTCATTTTTCTGAAAGGTCTTCCACAATCAACATAAGCCCTCAATACGATCAATTCATCTTCACGATTTCCAATGTCTTTTTAGTAATAACAACTTTTTTTTCATGAACTATGACCTAAAGCGCCCCAGTCTCCAGAATTAACCAAGGATTCACCATTAGCACCCTCTCCGTAACAATGAAAATCCTCAACTAAGCCTCTGAAGTAACTTGGCAGCTGATGGCATCTATGACTTAATGTTGACCTCCACAGCTACCATAGAAGAAAGAAATAACAGCCCCATATTCTTCACTTTCTTACAAAAAGGGATCCACAAACAGCGATATATACATCTTCTCGGTATCATTCTAAATAAAAGATCATATAACAAAAAACCTAAGCTTCTCCAACAACATATCTTACACAGGTTAGCTATCATTGTCTATTCTATTAAGTATTAATGTTACAAGTTGGATCCTAGATGCAGTAATATAAGAAGGTAGATTCCCCTTTCTCCTTCTGATCACTCCAGACACTTTACCAACAATTTCAAAATCTTTGCCAGCAAGAAGATAAGATAGAAAGATGAATCCCAAGAGTTCTGTTTGACTTTATAGAGCAATTTCTTACATAATTGGGAAGATTGCTTGGTTTGTAGGCCTTTGAGGAAGAGGAGGATCATTCCCCCCCTCCCGGTGTATTGAAATTCAATGCATACTATGAGGCAGCGGGTATAAGTAGGGTCTTATTCGGTGATAAGGGGGAGGTTGTTTGTTTGTTTTCTAATGAAGTGGGGGTAAGGGATTCTAATAAAGCTGAGGCGTTGGTGATAGTGGAGGCTTTGAGAATCTTTTCTTGTTCCTTTCAAAGGATATCGATTGTGGGGAGTGATTCCTTCAATGTTATCTTGTGGGTTAGCCTCAATACAAGGAGGCCATGGAAGCTTCAATTTTGCTTTAACGATATCAAGACTTTGGCTTCAAATCTACCTATGATCTCTCATCATGAAGTTTGATCAGCAAATGGACTAGCTAAGCAGGGTGTTTTTAGGGATATTCCTTGGAAGTTGTTTCTCTAGTTCTTTTGTTCCTGGGATATAAGCCTTTTATACCCCTTATCCATCTACAGTATGCCTGTAAAGTTTCCATCGAATAAAGTTTAATTGCTACTTGCTAAAAAAAACCTTTATGGAGAAAGTTAAAAGAAACTTTAAAACTTTGAGAAGGCCTTACACCTCATGCTTTGAATATGTAACTATTTGAAAATTTAAAAAAATTCCAATGATATGCATGCCTCACGCTTTCTTTGAAGATGTAACTTGGATCAACTCATTAGAAGGCCTAACACCTCAACATTTTAAAACACTGAGAAGAACAATTTGATACTAAGGAAGCTCCACAGCAGCAGTCATCATGAGTCTAATGACTTCACACTCTATGAATGTGCGGGAAAGGAAGAGTTATGATCACTGGCTATGGACAAGTACGTTCATAACTTAAAAAGGAAGGAAGTTGTTCAATTTGTCATAGGCATTGGAAGTTAACAACTTTCAATTACTGGTTACCAAGCTCTCATACCAACGTAAGGCTTCAAGGTTCAAAACAAGGAGGTAGGGCAATAATTTCTAACAAGGATTTTGTCAACTCCCTCACTGGCTATCCTTAAAGCCTCATGCTTCCATCATCTAGTCGCAACCAGGCCGACGCGAAATTCATATTCATCTAAATGTTAATAACACATACTACTATGATGCAGAAAGAGCTACTGAAAGATTCTCTCTCTCTCTCTCTCTCTCTCTCTCACTCACAAAATACAGGTTGTTCAAGTGTTAATTGTATGGCATAAAGAGCTAGGGCAAGCTAGATTGAGAAAGAGAGAGAGAAGAGAGAAAAAAATCAACAATTGTCACATCCTGCAAATGCACAATCCCTAAAACTACAATTAGAAGTCGATAGAGTTAGATCGCAAACAGGATCAATGCCGATGACTATGAATCCTTGAAGGGAATGAAAAATCAAACACCAATCGAAACAGCAATCGATCAGAGAGAGAGAGAGATGGAATCGCATACCGCTATCGCCGATCAAGAGGAGCTTGATGAGGTAGTCGTAGTCGGCTCTAGCCCTAGCTGGTGGAGCAGCCATCGACGAAGAAATCACAAACCCTAGCAGAGAAGAAGGACGGATTCGGGATCCGAATCTCTGCAATCAGAGATAACGAGCGAGGATTTAAAGGAAAGCGAAAGCGAGAGAGAGAGAGAGAGAGAGAGAGAGAGAGAGAGAGAGAGAGAGAGAGAAGAGAAGAGTCTGATCTACGTCAGCATTGGCTGGTTCGATTAGAGATAGAGAGGGAACGTTTAAAATTGTTTCCGAGGGGTGGAAAATGGAAATTGGATTCGATGGATATTCATAGAAATATAAATGCCCTTCGGTTTCAATCCCTGCCATTGACCAGGTGGGCCCCACCTTTCAGATTTTTTGGCACTGATCCGTTGTGCGTCCAATTATTGATTGGGGCCACCCATCTATCTATTAAGTGGGCCTGCTGTCCTTAATATGATATTCATCTTTGAGCAGTCAAAATTTTAATATTTTCTCATGTAGGTGTTCATGAGGTATTATAGAGCCGTATGATCTGAAGAATATATTAGCTTGTGCAGTATTTTAAGGCATGTATGAACAGCTATGCAGAAAATATTAAAATTTTTACTTTCATATTGTAGGATCAATTTCCCTAAATTATAATGAATCTCCTGCCAGGTTTTTGTGTAATGGATCGATCTCAAAAATGGTTTTGGTGGAAGTGGGCCCTACAAACCACCACATTGTCTCTGATCGTCTTATCTTTCACTTCGTATAACCAACCCCAATGGGTGGATTGGCCTAATTTGGCCCTGATTGGTATCTTATGGTGGTAGGCCTCGAAATTCATCGGGCGGTTCCTCCTGTGTAGTACACTCTAAAATACAATAATTAAGAGGATGACCCATCGATGCTGGATGTGCCTATTTTTTAATAAAGAGAAATGTCCCATGGCCCCACCAGACATCGCTTACGCGCACAATTGGACATTGCCTACGCGTAAGGACGACTGTGTCTTGCTCACCGCGTATAATTATGAAACGCTCCACTTCTACATTTGTCTATCTAATGCAATGGAATTATTAGGAAATGTTGTATGATTTGATTGGGGTCTTTCTTAGAACGAGTCCATTAACATTCATTTCATGACTTTATCGTCCTGGCTTCAATTAAATTATGAGCAGTGGGTCCCACACTGATGGATCATCCTTTGGACCTTGGGTATAACATATATGGAGAAATGGTCAGCCTCAGGGCAGTCAACACTAAATGGGTATGTTTGGTAGCTGGAAAATTTTGTGCCCATTCAGGCTGTTACGAATTTTCATGTTTCGTGAGAGACTGCGAGCTGATTACTTGGTCTAGATTCTCTTCAGTTTTCGATGTTTGAAATGCTCAAAGGGGAGTAAGCATTTTTAAGTATTGAGCTCAACATCGAACGCGCCAGACTGACTTCCAGCGGCCAGGTCAATTGAAATTGTGACAGTTCAGTTTAACCAAAATTGTAAGTCTTTGTCCCAAGCCATGCTGTAGGTGGTAAATGACCTCCTTTTAAGGCAAATTTTGTTTTCCAAGTAGGAAAGTAAAATATGTCAAAAAGTCATTTTCATCTCCAAAATTTTACTTTACTTTCGTTGGTGACCGAGATAAAGTTTCAACCACCAAATAAACTTTTATTTAACCGTCTTCCAAAAACTCCATCCCATGAAATACAAGTAAAGTGGTGATTTTCCCTTGTGTTGGCTTCTTATCTTACTTTCACTCTACTCGTGAAGACAAAATGCATTCAGACAAAATGCATTTAGAGTTGCTTGCCTTTGTTTAAGACGTGTAGACTCCAGTTCAAATTCCTTAATTTTTTTATTGTTGATAATGACGTATGGCCGCTTTGAGAGCTAACTATTCTCTTGGGCATGTGAAATCGCTATCTACCCCATACACCAGGTAAGCAAGGGTTTGGCCTAAACAAGTGGCCTAAAAAGAGTGCAAGTTTGAAGCTGCATTTTATCTTATAAAAGTAAATCCATTTTTGTTTCATAGGATAGTATATTACCCTTTTACTTGCTTATACTACCTTTCCTATGGAAAGAGAGAGTTGCTTGCCATTGTTGAAAGGACATTGACTGTGGCGTGTAATGAGGTGTAAACTGTGGCGTGTAATGAGGTGTAACGAGACCATTTACACACCATCACCTTCACACCTCCATAGTTGTGAAAATGATTCCCATGCCTCCTTGCAAAAGGCATTGTTGTAGGTTGTTACGTGGTAAATTTTCTGATTTGACGCCCAATTACTACCAAATCATTCAATTTAATAATTGAACTAAATAAACTCAAGACCTTATAGCTGATTATCTCAAATCTTTATATACTTTGAGTATTTTGTGAAAAAAAATATCAACCTATAGGTCTAGTTTTTCAAGACTTTTGTGGACTCCCAATTCATAACCTGAATTGTTTAATATTATTTTATTTATGGAAAACATCAAGATATAAAGTTTCATGTCTTAATTCTTCTTGGATTTTGAGAAATTTGTGAAGAATGTCCCAAAACTCCAAATAAACCTAAAATCACCGGATATAATCATTTACTCATGAAAATGATAAATTTAACAAATATGGTTATGTCTTTCACATGTATAACACTTTCATGTGTAACATATGCATATGGGCCATTTACATACATAAGCAAGGCAAGTGACTCATTTTATTCTTAATATCTTTTTTCATTTAATTTTATTTGGATTTATTTAGGGTTGGTCTAAACTTCTTGATATGGTTAGTCTCTCTTGATTTAGTTTATAGTAGGAGAATTTTTTGAGACATGAAAATGAAACATGCCTCCCTCTTAGTCAATAGTACATCTTCATCTTCAAAGCCTTCCCCCAATTATGTTTGGTCATTGACATCATTTCTATTTATCCATTTCATTCTATTACAAGTTAAGTGGTCGATTTGCACTTATTAATTTCTAATCTTACTACTTTCATCCATGCCTTCTTTGGCTTTTTAGTCAATAGTTAAATCTCTTTAAATAATTTCTATGTATGGTCAATAATATATTTTTAGCATTAATCACTTTATTAATTTAAGATTATATGAATTATGAGGTTAATCTTTATACCTTAATTACTCTCCCTTGATTTGATTTTTTACATAATAAGAATATCGTCGTCATTAAAGTCATGTCTCACTCATTTTGGGGGTGGTTGAAGTGCCGCTGGACACTAAGGGCCTATTTCTTTACCAGAATTTTTTATAAAAATTTGGTATATTGGAGTTTTTAGATATGATGTCATATCATGTCTTCAAACATTTGAAATGCAATATTTTTTTAACCAGAATTTCAAATTCTAGCCACCTACAAGGTCTCGAATGACCTTTTGAGATTTTTGAAATTCCATTCTTTAACATTTTGTTGAAATTTCAAATACTCCATTAAGAGGAGAGGCTTGGAATTCCACGTCAATGGACAACTTTTGGAGAATTTGAAATTTCACTAAACATGAATTCTTGAAATACTAGTAAAAAAAGAGGCTGTCAAGGGACAACTATTGGAGAATTAAAATTTCACCAAACATGAATTCTTGAAATACCAGTAAAGAAACAGGCCCTAAAGAAAAGATTGTTTTTGTCAATTTCTCATTAATGTTTTTTTTTTCCTCTCATTGGCTTGTGCATTGCATGAGTTTTTATACTAATGATTTCTGGTTAGTTCATAATGGTACCATAAAAAATGCTAGAACAAGGGGCTAAGACAAAATAAGCAAACAAAAAATACTGGGGATTTTATCTGAAAAAAACCATTATAGGTTCTACACTAAAAAAATTATATAATTCTGACAGCATCAAATTGATCCTCAAGGTTCAATTTGGTGAAAAAAAAAAGAAAAAAATGAGGGCAACGTTACCGTTTGACCTTTTCTATGGAATTTTTAAGAGACATTAATGTCGCACATTCAACCATCGATTCCCTTTCCAAAATCCAACAACGCCAAATCGCCGTTAATAATGGACATTACCGTTACTCCATCAACACCAAATGAGGGTTTGTGCAGAGGGTTACGAGAGATGGAAGCCTTGATGAACTTGGTGCAGTCATAGATGCGGCCGCGGACGACAATCCAGACCAAATCGGGAGAACTTGTTTAGAGGATGCTCACACACGTAGTAATCATAAGAAGCAGAGATCAAATTTGATAGGATCATAGAAACCCATTCCACCTAGTTTGAAAACAGGCCCAAAACTGCACTGCCCAAGCTTGAATTTCGGGTGAAATTCCTAGGGATGTGGGTAGGATGATTTATGCAACTAACAAATGATTTTCACTAGCAGTTAGAAGGCGTTCTCAATCTTGCCACACTTGGCATACAAACAAACGAGCGCACAGCAGACAAACTCATCTGAGAGAAGATAGGTTTTTGCAAGCCCTCTATGAAAAATTCTTCCTTTTGTGGAAGTGGGCATCATAGAATAAGCTTTCGGGATAAACATGAAGGTGAATTTGTTGGGCTCAAAGCCAAACACTGCATTCTATCATATAATTCAATTTGCCTTGAGGGGTTTTTTGGCAGCGACGAGGCCTCTTATCATGGCAGTCCATGTGTATGCGTTTGGCCGATCGATGGCATGAAAGATCAGAAGAACACAGCATTTGAGCAACTTGGTTGCCAAGAAGGTGTTTTAGATTTCACAAAACTAAACTAGGCTCCTCTAGAAATTTGCAAAACCGGTTCAACAATCTCTGCTTTCTTCTCCGGCAAAGATTTGCAGAGAGCCTAGTCCTTTTTCCCAAGTCTGGCCATGCAAACCCTCAACGATTTGGTGTGAGGGTGCGACGTTAACGTCGCTCAAAATTGCACAATGTCACTCCTCATTTTTTTAAATTTTTTTATCGGAGTGATAGAACTATAGAATTTTTTATGTTGTAGGACCCATCTAATTGATTTTTTTTAATAAAATTTCCAATATATATATATATATTATGTGTGTGTAAGCTTCCGAGGAAGCTAAGGTGGATGAATATTTACTTTTAATGTTTCCATGATGCCCGCTGCAGAAGGGTGTAAAGATGTGATGTGAACATTATTATAAAAAATGACTCCATTTGTATAGGCCCGGCGTTGGGGGGACCCAGCCTAAGCAGTGGCTTTGGGGCCGAATTTTTTGTTGCTTAAAAATGTAAGCAACAAAATCAGATATTTGAGCAAGTAAATCTTAATTATGGCCCACCCATTGTAGGGTGCTACTACACCTTACGACTACTGCTAGCAGCCATGAATAACACCACCCTCCATCCTCACCCTACATTGGGTGGGCCGCCCACATAAGGCCTATTTAATCATTTGTTCTTGGGAATTCAAACTTAGATCAACGCTAGAGTCACGAATGGCCATGAACCCCTTAGTCAGGCTCACCTTAGAAATTTGATTTTCTCATAATTGTGGTCCCACCTTGAGCTTTGATGAGGAAGATTTCGACCCCAATTAGAGACATTCCCATTGTTAGATTGGTCACATGATCAAGAGAAGTGATAAAAAATGAGAGAATATCAAATCAAGGGCTCTACACATGATTAATCTAGGGGTGGTCATTGCTCTTAATGGAGTGAATGTTTCTATTTTTTTGGTTAATGATCACTTTACAAGTTAGATTGCAAATGGATATCTGATTACGACAGTTACCAAATGTCATAATCAAACATGCAAAAAATGTTTATGTGGGGGACGAAGCCCAAAATTGAATATGCAAGTGTAATTAGTACCTTCATAAGTAAACACACAAGAAGAGTAATGTTTTAAGTGATATTTTCTGCATATCATTTTGTATTTATTATGTTCACTGAGGTAAGGTTCATTATATCTCCCTCACTTTTATAAACTTTTTTCATATGATTAATAAAATTTTCTCATATTGTCGAGGTTTACCAATAAATGTAAAACTATGTTTTAATGACAAGTCTACTCTAATGTTTGAAAGGCCTCATTTTAGGGGTTTGCTTGGGGCCCTGAGAACCTCAAGGCCGGGCTCACATTTATATTAAGTGGGGCTGCGTTATTATTGGAACTTGCATTGTCTAAAGTTATAAAAATTTTATTTTTAATATTATACTCTCTTATTTTTTATAGTATGGTGAACTTATATCCTAGCATCATTATGTGGGCACTCAAATAAAGGGAATGAAATCATTCTTTTCTACATAATCCAATCATTATCATTATAATGTGTAGTTATAAAAATGTAGCCAACATTTTGTTTGGCAGTTCATAAATCTAAAGTGAATCCTATCTTTCTAGATATGTTTTGAAGGACAATTTTTAAATTCTCCTTTTCTTTTCTAATATTTTAACTACATCATTTTCGTCAGTATTTGTAGAACTCTTTTAAAATAAATGTGTGAATGTTTGATTGACAAATTCTTGTTAAGGACTCATTCTTATCAAGTAGAAAATGGTGATTTATTAATTAAAATAAAATTTACAAGTTTGTATTTAGTAGTAAAAGGGTTATAATAAAAAACTCATAGAACATTAAGATAGTTGAATTTGAGTGCCATGCCCTCTGCCGCTGGATTGACATTCCCTTCGGTATGTTTGGGCATACACACTCACATGTGTCTAGGGTAGTTAGTGCAACTTGATGACTTGCAGCTGTAACATTCTATATAAAATATGCATTGTGTCTTTTTCTTATGTTTCCAATGGGACCATTAATGTCAGTTAATTTGAAATATTGTCAAGCTCTAGAAGTCATTAATTTTTATGTTCGTTTTGGTTTAAGAATGTTTGGCAACAGATTCGTGGATGCTTTCTACCTCCAGCTTTAGACCCAAATTTGCAGCATTTGAATTATTTAGGCTAAATTCAATGTCAAAGTTGAATTGCAGTGATGGTTCAACCATCATTCAAAAAAAAAGTCTATATATATATTTATTGTGATAATTTATGAGAAAGGGAGAAGCTGAGACTCATTATATAATATTACTATATTTGTACAGAATAAAAATAACTATTAAAATTAATAAATACCTTGAAGAAAGAGAGAGAGAGAGAGCTGTAAAGAAGTTCTTATAGACAGAGAGCTCCTTTAGTAATCTTTGCCACTAACAAACTGCTTAGCATTTGAGAGCTTAAAGAAGATTTTGGTTCCTTAAGAATGTTTAGAGAGATCTTAGAGAGCTATAGAAAGAGAAAGAGAGCTCAAAGGGAGTGTAGAATGTAGTTGAGTATTGCATAATTTAGGGAAAAGAGGTATTCATAAACCTACCAAGTGTTGAAATGACACAAGTTACCCCTTACTTGACCTGCTTTGATTGTGGGAGAGAGGGGAGGGGCTTAACGGTTAAAATTGCTAGGGGTTCAATTTGACCTTTAGGCGAGCTGGGCCATTTTGCGTGCCGTGTTGCTGCCTAGATGCCCTGGCCAACACAATACGTCCATTGCTTTGGGCTGTGCTGTGCTGCGGCTTACGCCGGGCCAGCTCAGTGAACAAAGGTCAACGTGTCTAACATTTGGGCGCAAAATTGGATGGAGTCTGAAGCTCTTTCTTAGTCACCCAAGTTTGATTGACATACTAATGTAATGATGCTAATAGAAGTGTGTAAGCTTCAAACTTCCATGCCCTTGATGAGTTACAAGATTGAGCCACAATATTGCCTGTGATATGGTAGGGTCATTATTCTTTAGGAGCATTGCAAAGGCCAAAAGTGTTATACAAAGAGAGCTGTTAAAACAACACTAACTTTTGCTTAGTTTATATAGTTAAAAAAAAATTATAAACTCCTCAAAATACCCCCACCCCTTCTCTCCCCACATACCTTACATCTCCCTCTCTCCTTTCCTTCCCCACCTCCCCCTCCGATCACTGACGAAGGGGGACTCTCCCTCTCCTTCCTCCTCTTTTTCTTCCTCTCGTGTGAAAAGGGGGAGGGAGACGAGGGTGAGAAAAGGGGAAGTGAGGAGGGAGGGAGAAAAAGAGAATAGAGGGAGGGAGGAGAAAGGGAGGGAGAGGGAAAGAGAGAGAGAGAGAATAGAGGGAGGGGAAGGAGAGGGAAAGCCCCCCTCCGCTGCTGTAGCTTGTTGCTAGTTAGAGGGGGAGGTGGGGAAGGGGAGGAGAGAGGAAGGAGGCAGAGAGAAGGGGTGTGGGAAGAGAAGGGGGTGAGGGTATTTTAGAAATTTTTTTTGGCTATGTGACTGAGCAAAAGTTAGCATTATTTTAGTAGCTATCTTTATAAAACAAAAATAGCCATATGTTCAATGAATAATGTAAAAGAAGTGAGTTGGAGTTGTTATAAAGGAAAATAATGTTAGGTAAATAACTTTTGGTATTCTTCTCCTTTTAATGAACCGGTGATATTTTTGTTTCCAATGTCTTTTTTCTTTTGGATGTGCTAAATGCACAATGTAAGGGACTCATTACACGCAACCCCTTTAAAAAAAATAAATAAAAGTGAAATGACCCAAATGCTCCTCTTTCTTCTTTCCCCACTCACTTTCTCCTCTTTTCTTCTCTCCCCACCTTTCTCTCCCGGTGACAATCGCTGGTTGCTGCGAAGCAAACCGGTTGATCTCCCTGTCCTCCCTCTCCATCTTTCTTTTACTCCCCCTCCCTCTCTTCCCGTGTCTCCCTTCTCGTGGGGCAGAGAGGGGGAGGGGAGGAAGATCGGCTTGCTCTGGTTGCCTGGAGGGGGAGGTGGGGAAAGAAAGGAGAGAGGAGGCGAAGGTGAGTGGGGATAGAAGGAGGAGGGTCATTTGGGTTATTTCACTTTTATTTATTTATTTATTTTAAAAGGTGTGTGTACTCCCTTTTTTTTTTCTCTGGTTTCAGGAAGAAAGGAAATGTTCACTTCAGATAAAGAGAACTTATTACTGGGGTCCAATAAAATCCATTCGGATCAAAATAAATAACATCATCTTGTATATAAACTTCACCAAATTGGTTGAGCCCCACCATTAGATTTAGCTCCATGAAACTTCCAATGTTTATAACGTGATATTGGGTCCAACAATTTTGTCCAATGAGATTTAGAAGTTCCCATTGTGATAGGTTGTCGCTTTTATTAAACTCTACAAAATTTTTTGGTCAACCCTCAACCATATTTTAGGTCTTTTCCGTCGACAACAAAAACCGTGATGACATATCCATCACTCATACTGGGGTTGGGGGTGGCCTTATGATTATCGTCCAAGAGCTAATCAATTGCTATGACACTCTATCCAACCCCACGCCCCAAGGACGATCTCAACCGTCCAATTTGTGAGGCCTCCTGACCCAGCTAGCCCGCTGACTGGTTGCTGTCCGTTCCATCAACTTTTTATCCCACCCATGACTGTCACAGAATCACAGTGCACCACGTTTTCCGACATGCAGCTTCTACTCCACTAAGATGGAATCTCAATCCGATTACTAGGGCCACCTAACGATCAATCCATCTGCACGTGACCATCGCCCTTCCCACTTTTTGATTATCTCATTAAATTGATTCCTAATAGCCATGTGTACGGTAAGGATTGGTTCAGGTGAGGATTTGTTTACATGTCTTCTTTAAAAATGGAGCGGGAATGGGCTTCGCGTCGAATCTCGTACTTCCCTTGCTTTTTCCGCATTTTGTACTCTCTCTCTCTCTCTCTCTCTCTCTCTCTCTCTCTCTCTCTCTCTCAATCTCTCTCTTTTGATCGTCTTTTGAGCTTCTGTGTAGTAAGGTATGATCTAGATCTGAATCTGCAGTTTCTGCTGTTCGTTTTAAGCTACGATTTGTTGCATTTGGTGCTGGTTTTCTGGGGAAATTTGGGTTTGGTTTAGAGCTTAGGGTTTTGGTTTTTTGGATTCTGCGTTTGAAATGCATCGATTAGAGTATGAATCTTGCTTTTGTTTGTTTCTATTAGTTGATGATCTTGTTGATTTTGGATGGAAATCGGATTTGAAGCTCTGTAAACGCCCTTTGAGCTCCCATTTGAGTTAGGGTTTGAGCTGTTGTCTTTTTGCTTAAACGTTTTTAAGTAGTTTAATTGTTTGTTTGGGATAGTTTTGTGGTCTTTATTGGATATGCTTCTGTTTTGATGGAGATTTGCATGTCATCTGCTCAGGAACTCTGATGTTTTCTTAATTGAGTAATTGACCCTTCTTTGCTGAAATCGAACAGCTACGCGGGTTCAGGAGGAGGTCCACGGTCCACTTGACTCCGGCTCGGGAGCTAAACATAGGCGAGACTGCGATAAGTAGAGCGTGTAGGGGATAGTGGGATTAAGGCGTATCTGCTGTATTAATGATTGAACTTTAGGTGTAGCGTTCTAGTTCAGGCGCTGTTCTACTTTTTTTTGCTATGGGTTTGTTCCTCCTCCTCCTCCTCGTCATCATCAAAAGCCTTATCTCAACTATGTTGGGGCGGCTACGCGAATTCTTTTTCTCCATTCCGTTCTATTTTGAGTGGGTTTGTTCCTCACTTAACCAAAATAAAATGAATGGACTGGCTTGATGCTATGATGCACACTTAACAGAATATTAGTGAACTAAGACATATATGGTAATTGAGGTGGTTGGTGTGGTTGATGATCACATGGATAGGGCGGAGATGCTCTCCGTTTTGTTAGTTACATATCCAAACTTGTTGCCATCTTCTTCATCCAAGCGATTGGAACCTTCAACATAACCTTATATAGTATGCTGTTTAGCTTGCATAAGATGTCCAGCAAGTATTGCTCGCTAGATATTCTTCGTTGAACCTGTATGATGCCTTTGCACTTGTTAGAGTGGATAGGTCCTTGTCAACTATTTTCAGGTCCCAAAAGCTCGGCAGCCACCAACCGATGGTCTAGGGGCGTCCTTGTGTCATGTGTGTGGTGGTTTATTTCCGCAGTTAATTTATTTTCTTTGGGGAATGAAATCTAAACATGTCCTTTTCTATGGTTTTTAGTTCCTCTTGTTTGGTGCAGCAATTCCACGGCGAGATGCATTTCAAACCTTTTGAAATTGCTCATGGTTGCAAGCATGGGGTTGTGAGTTCAAGTCATGTTACCTTGAAAAAAGGACTGCAGGTTATTTTTTTTTTCCAAGCAGAAAATGATTTTCTATTGCTTGGGTTTGAATAAACATTTTTGCAAAAATTGTGGGATATGCTTTTACCTTGGAAAATGAAAATTGTAGAAGTTCTTAACATGGAATGGTGGAAAATCACTCTCTTGGATATCATTTTCATTTTCCTCAGAAATTGCTGCACACAAATGTTCCGTAACAGTGTGCTCCTTTACTGAGATCTATTCCCAATCATCCAACATCGTAGTCTTATCCAGCAAACCATAGTCCAGATGGATGCTTTCTTCAGCAATTGATCAGCGACAGCGGCACCTTTCTCAGTCACATGATCCCTTGGACCTCCCTAAATATAGTTTGAATGATCAGTGTGGGTAATATGCAGTGGCCTCATTTTACCATATTTCACATAGTATGGTTCTTCCTTTTTGCATCATCATTTTGCTGTGTAGTGTATAATGCAGTTCATCGAATCACAGTGTTGTTTTTTTAAGTTCTTAAAATGAAGATGGAGACACTTACTACTACGACTTGTAGTAGCACTTATCTCATGAGATGGCATCCACACCACTCTTCGTTTTATGACCTTTGAGCTATGGTAATCAGAAATGCACTTTAGATGCATAGTTTCTCAACTCTAGATGCATAGTTTCTCAACTCGACGGGTTGGCTAGGATGTTTCCCAAATTGACATGGCTTGGTGTAACGACCGAAGAATCTGGAACTCTTTAGATTCTTAAGACGCTATCAGGTTTATAAACCAATAACATTCATAAGTAAAATTCCAATAGCATTAGTCCAAGCATATATTAGAATTTAAATCCCAATATCAATGTCTTAACAGGTCATGAAAAGTTCAGCTAGAAAGGGACAATCTTTTAATTTAATTCCAAAAGAAGATTCCAAAATATGGGCTGGTCTCATCTAAAAACTAGGATGTTCTTCGTTCTCTTAGTGAGCAACGCATGCTAAAGTCTAAAGACTGGTTTTCGGCATTCCCAGATCCCGCTACAAACGCGTTACCTGTAGTGGGGCAAACTATTGGTCAGTAAGACTGGTGAGCAGAATTTTTAAATCAAAGAAAATAAAACGTCAAACTAAAAGTAAGTTTAACGTCGTTTTCATTAAGAAAAAAACATGAAAGTGTGCCACAGATTTTAGTGGTATGATTGACCTATCATTTCTTTCCCAAAATATCCTTCCGCATCAATGTACTGGTTGATTCAAATGCTCCACGCGGGAGTTCAAATGTTCATAGGCTCTCCTCAAAAGGAAAGTTCATAGGCTTACTCCGAAGGGAAAGTTCATAATCTCATTCAACAACATCGCTTGCTGCACCAACATGATTGTTGTCTTATACTTCTACAAGGGAAATTCATGTTTATGTTGCAACAAGTCTGTCACCAATCTTAGTGCAAGCGGTTCTTATATTTCCACATGGGAATTTCTTATTCATGTCGTGACAAGTCTGTCACCAATCTTAGTTCAAGTCAAATCCAGTACTAGCGGAAACAGACACCCTATAGTAAGTCATAACACAAATCTTCAATCTAACTCATAGACTTCGTAATAGGTATCATCATACTATTTCTGTTGATGAGTCCCACATATCTTGGGCTGGAATCTCGCCCCGCACATAGTCGTAATTGATATCCCCGGATATGTGGCATTGATCATATCTTTGATATTCTGTTTAGTCATAGAATGAATTACCAAGACCATATTACCTACATTTAAATTTGATCTAATCATTATGTTCAAGTGACACGAGTCCCATATTAATTATTTATTTTAAGCAATGGTTCTTATTGATGCTATTAGACCTGGATTGTAAAATCAGAATTAGAGTACTACTAATGAATAGTAAAATATTGAACAGTAAGATAAAGGCAGTTTAAGTTTGGTCTGAAACTAATTACAATATTATTATCCATCTTGTGCACATATTCTAATCACATTAATAAATAAAAGGGCTTTCTTAAATATTATTCTATAGTACATATAAAATTACATTATATCATCACACTAACAAAACCTCTTCACGGTTATTTACTGTAAAAGGAGATGTCGAACGCTGTTAATTCTTATAACAGTATAGATTAACCATGCTGTCTTCTTTCCCTATTTTATAGGTTATTCTTAATGAAGTATATATATAGTTTTTAGGACCCATAGGCTTTTATGAAGATATCCATAACGTGTGATCATCATTATCATCATCATTATTAAAGCTTTATCCCAGCCATATTGGGGTTGGTTACATGAATTCTGTTTCTCCATTCTGTTCAATTTTGAGCTAAATCTTTAGATAAGTTAAATTTCTTCAAATCGGATTCAATAACCTCCCTCAGTGTTTTCTTCGGCCTACCCTTACTTCTTGATGGGTTATCTACCTATATAACCAAACTTTTCCTCACCGGTGCCAATACCGGCTTACGCTCAACATGCCCAAACCATCTTAAATGGATTTCTCTAATCTTATCCCCTATTGGTGCTATCCCTAAATGCTCTCGAAAGTGCTCGTTTCTAATTTTATCTTTCCTAGTTTTACTTCACATCTACCGAAGTATTCTCATCTCCCCTACATCCATCTTATGTATATGTGTTTTTTTAATTGGCCAACATTTTGATCCATATGTCATAGCTGATCTAACCATTGTCCTGTAAAATTTGCCTTTTAGTTTCGTTGGCATTTGTCTATCACAAAACACTCCAGAAATTAGTCTCCACTTTAGCCATCCAGCTTTTATCCTATGCTCTACATCTTCGTCAATCTCCCCATCCTTACTAATCATCGAGCCTAGGTACCGAAAAGAATCTCTACGTGGTATCCATAACTTGTGATACGTAAAAAAATGTGTCCCACATCAACTATCATAATTTGAACAGAACCAGTGACCAAAAGGGGGTCTCACGCCTGGCCCATTTGAATTTCTTGGATGAAGAGAACAAAGGTCCAATCAACATGGGCCCACCCCCCTAATGATCGCCCTCCAGTCGCCTACCAGATGTGGAGACCTGATCCCATATCAGGTGGGCTATATGGGCTTACAACCAACAAACGGCCAAGCTTCTTTTTGACGACTTAAACTGGTTCTTTCCCCAGTTCTGATTTTCTTTTATACATTAATCCATCAAATTCTATAATGAAAACAGTCCTTAAGAAGCACATTGATAATAGGATTCAATTAGCCAATCATTTATACAGAAGAGAAAGAGTTTAAGTCTTTATTTCCCATGACAAGCATGTCGACAGTTTTTGTAATTACATCCATTTCAATTTGATGTTGTTATAATGGACTCTTAATGGTTCAAATCAAAGAGGGACCTCGTTCCTGTGGTCACTTGTCAACTTGAAAGATGGAAATGCATCTTGTTCCCCAAGCACAAACATGTCAACAGAATTTTAAATATTATAATTGGCTAGATCATGAAGGGTTAATTACTTGACAGTATTACCTACTATTGAGTATATGGCAAGTTCTACTCACCTTGAGTACACGATTGTGGTTTATGACCTCGAGCCAGACATGCACTAAACAATTGTTCTTCGTTGTGGTTCACTGCTTCCAATATCAAATGGTATAGATTAATCATAAGATCTCTCTATTTCTCTTTGCTCTAAAGGAAAATTTCTAAAGGAGAGGGGTGTGCCTCCTATATAAATACCCAGTATGGACGTCCCTTAGTGGAGTCCTAAATGGCTTTTTCTACCTTGAAGAGTCACATGGGAAATCCTATAGTTACATAGGAAGTCACAAGGTTGCTTGGAAAGCCACAATGTCACAACTACTGGTGTGCAATGAGGAGCCTCTTTGAGAAACTGTACATTCTCGACAAAATGGGTCTCGGGTCCAGTTTCAACCACCTGAAAAGAGGGTTGAAAGTCTTGGCCCTACAGCCCAATCTAGCCATGACTTGGACTGGCCAAATGTGGGCCTTTCTAACCCCTGTTCGCCCACCTTATTAATTCAGGGTTATTACACATGGCATGTACTTGGTTTCTAGGCCACAAACTCAGTTTGATGAGTTTGGATCAAAACCGGGTCAAGCAGCTTGAATTATTCCCAAGTCGGTTGGGTCAACAGTAAAAACTAAGGTCAACAGTAAAAACTAAGTTGTATTGCTCTTGTGACAAATCAGGAAACTAATTGATGAGCAGTCTCCACAATGTTTGTCATTTTGACTAATTTCAAATTTTTTATTTTGTGAATCACATTGATGGTTCAGTTGTTCGCCAAGTTTTGTATTACCTTGAGATAAGGTTCCTTGGTGACAGTTTAACTGTTGGTTGCGATGAAGCTGGAGAATGATTAAGCTTTTTATATGATTTACTATTTCTGGTTTCAACTTGCAGTTATGGCTTCACCCATTGAAACTCGAAGCAAGTCATCTAACTCATACCAAGAGCATCCGGCTCTCAATGAAAGAATACTTTCAAGCTTGTCCAGACGGGAAGTTGCAGCGCATCCTTGGCATGATCTGGAGATAGGTACTGAATAACCTTGTTTTCTCCTTTCCTTCCACTAAGTGACTTTTTTTTAGTTGTTATAATCTCTTAAATTAGTTGATATACTGAATTAAATGATGTCACTCTAGAATGACTTTTCTTTTGTTTATGAAGTGTGAGTTTATAATGATTCTGCTATTGCTATGCTCTACTTCATTTATTCTTTCTTTTTTTGACTTTGCAATTGTGGATGCAGGACCTGGTGCTCCATCGATATTCAATTGTGTAAGATACTAAACTCATTTAGTTCAAAATAGCAGCAAGATATTTGTAGTTAGACACTTTGATGGTAACCTGCTAGACCCAGGTTCCTAAATATTACTGTAAGAGTCTATTGGCTGGCCCCAAACCAATGGATACTAGCCATGCCATCCTTATCATATTTACTAAGTTGCATAAGAGTGATCTATTTTTACCCAAAAAAAGAAAGAAGGGAATGATGTCTTTTTTTTTTTTTTTTTTGGAGGGGGGAATGTCTGTAAAATATCAAATATTGGAAACCCTAGAAATTATTAGTTAATGCATTATGCCTCATAGGCTCATATTACCACAAGAAACCATTTGATCATGATTAGGAGGCAATTCCAGCCACTATTTAAGGATATGTACATATATATATGTATGAACTTTTTATATAGTTTAGTTATTATAAGTTTTCTATATAATAAAGATTTCAAAAAATTAATTTTTTGACCTGCTTGGTTTACCTGTTGACTTTTCTGGTTGACTCAACCTGGTATCGACTCAGTTGGTCAACCCACTGGGTTGAAAGATTATGCAAATGAGTCTACCATGCTTGGATTTGGAAGTATTGTCTGATGTTCAATTAAGTGGAATGGCATTTTGTTTTGCTTGATCAGCAAGTGTACATGTGGGGCATACCTCGGTTATCCATGTCATACATCTGATGTTCCCATTCTTGGGCATGCACTAATTTCACCATAGTACACTATGGTGGCTCATGATGGACTGATTTATGCTGCTTGGTCTATTTAACAAGTATTGAACAGGATCATCTGATGGAGGAGATTTATAGGAAATCTCCCATACATGATATATCTTGCCTTGACAGGAAATCTCCCATACATGATATATTTTGCCTTGCCTGTCAACAATATGGACACAAAAGAGTTGGGCTCCACTTGTGCAGTCTGTAGGGCTGAGGTGGTTTGGCTGGATATTTGCTTTGCTCATTGAGTTTCATCAAACTCGTTGATTTTCAGGTTGTTGAGATAGGAAAAGGGAGCAAGGTGAAATATGAACTGGACAAGAAGTCTGGCCTGATTAAGGTAATCAAGAAATCTCTGCTTTCTCTTACATGGTTGATGTCTCTTAATGCCAAGGATATGTTATTTGGTATTTGATACATGCAGGTGGACCGTGTACTCTACTCATCTGTTGTGTATCCTCACAACTATGGTTTCATCCCTCGGACTCTTTGTGAGGATAATGACCCAATGGATGTCTTGATCCTCATGCAGGTATCCATTCCTCCTGTTACACGATTTCCATTTTGAAATTTATATTTGCAATATAGGTTCTCATGCAGTCACTATGACACACAAGAGGTGTTATTATAATGCCATCCTGACTTACAGTGTTTCCATATGGACCAAGCATTCTGTATGATCAAAAGCCTTTTTTCAGCAATATAAATCCTTCATTTTCGAGCTTCATCATAAGTAGGAAATGGAACAGAAGTTTACTCAACAAAACAATCCATTCTCCTTGGCGGTGATGTTTTGAAGTTGAATATAAATCATTTTTTAGTTATATATATATATTTTATAACTTATTATTTGCAAACTTATGATTAGATGCAAAGTAAGTTATGGTGATTTTTTTGTAGCTTGATCTATCCAGGCTAGCGTATATAGTGCTTATCTGAATGAAATTGTGAAAACAAGGCCAGCACTGTATACAGCTTTGAAATAGGAGAGTTGCGTATTATAGCATTTAATATGTATGCCCAATAAATAACAAGAGCATGTTTTATATTATATCAAGTTTAGTAGAGACCATTGAAACCAGTTATATAGAATGCGAACTGTTTTCTCTTCTTTTACAATTTTGATCCACTTTATGGTTTTTCTTCTCTGGAAGTGTAAGGGCATTTATCTTTGCTTACCGTTTTCCATGCTGTTGCAACAATCAACAGGAACCAGTTCTTCCGGGATGTTTTCTTCGTGCTAAAGCCATCGGCCTCATGCCTATGATTGACCAGGTATAGCTCTTCAGATGGCTTCTTTGTTATTGGAGGGAAGTTACTAATGTATTTTATATTCCTGGAAAAAAAGGGGGAGAAGGATGATAAAATAATTGCTGTGTGTGCGGATGATCCTGAATACCGACACTACACTGATATCAAGGAGCTCCCACCTCATCGTTTGGCTGAAATTCGTCGCTTTTTTGAAGATTGTATCCTTCTATTTTAAACTGAACAAATACACGATTCAGCTCTTTTGTTGTTGTCCCATCTGCTTTTGGTAAGGCTGTAAGCTTTATTTGCTTTCTTAAAGCCAATGAAGCAAAAGTTTGTTCATATCCTTATGTTTGAAGAACTATGTTCTAGTTCGTCTTGTACAAAAATTTTCTTAGGGTGGGTGTCCTTGCAACAGGGATAGCGTAAGAGTGAAGTAAGTGTCACATTATGCATAAAGTTAAAGAGGAGTGGGTTGAAATGAAGTGAGTAGTGGGTTACTTAGGATATGTTTGGATGGTTGGTGTAAAGTAAAAAAAAAAAAAAGAAAATTAAAAAAGAAAGGTTTTAAATGAAGTGGATTGTGTAAAAGGTACTTTATTTTATATTGTGGGAGTAACTCTGAGTAGAGTGAAGAGGAATAAAAGAGGAATCCACATTAGTATACAATTTTACTCCTCTTGTCTCCTTAGGGCAATCACAATGCAGTAAGAAGTAGAATTTCCTATTGTTGAGGCCAATTCCATTGCTCTTTTACTTCACTAGTTCACTCCATGCAAACAAACATGTCCTTAGAGGGTGATGGTTGGTTGAAGACACCTAGTTGCTCTCCGAGCGGTGCATCTTTTTAGAGAAATCAACTCTTCAAAGTAGCCCTTTTCTAGCATCCAGTAACAATTGCAAGTTCAATGTTAGAAATAGTTTAAGGATTTGTAGATCCTTATGTTAGAGGAAGAAGAAGATCACGAGAGAGAGAGGGAGAGAGCTTTGTGAATGTCAGTCATTACCCAAGATGGTGAACAATTGTGTTTCTATACAATTACTGTTTCCTATTTATAGGCTGTGATTACAATGATTACAGACTAATTATCCTTTTTCAAAATGAAGGTAAAGGTGTGTACATCTTGCCCTCTCCAGACCCCGTTGTGCGGGAGCCTTGTGCACTGGGCCGCCATTTTTTATCTTTGATTACAAGCTAATAAGAAAACTCTTGGAAAGATAACAATCATACATTTAAGTATGCCATAACAGGATGTTTGACCAAATCCCACTAAAACCCCACGTGTGCTATAAGCGGGATATGAAATGTGGGCTTGCTTGTCAAGGTGGGTCAGTTGGGTTAGTTGACCTATCTCTACACTCCTTGTCAAATTGAGGTGGGGTAGAACAAAGCATCAATTTGGAGAGAATATAGTCTTGTAGATCCCAAGGCAGCCCTTTAGTAATCACATCGGCCAATTGATCATGTGAAGAAACATAGGGCAGACAGAGTTCGTCAGAGACATAATGCTGACGAATGAAGTGGCAGTCAATCTCTTTGTGCTTAGTTCGCTCATGGAAGACGACATTTTTTGCAATATCAATAGCATTGTTGTTATTTGTATAAAGTGGAGTAGGGTCTTTGAGAAAAATGCCAAACTCAATAAGAGTCGACGAAGCCAAACAATCTCGCCAATAGTAGAGGACATAGACCAATATTCAGCTTCAGTGGTTGATTTGGAAGGTGTACTTTGTTTCGTACTCTTCCATGAGATGAGCGATGTTCCTAAGAACCTGCACCAACCAGTTGTGGATCTACGAGTATCAGGGCACCTTGCCCAATCTGCATCAGCATAGGCTTGTAGTTGTAATGAAGAAGTGGTTGGATGAAACTATCCTCGATCATGGGTGCCCTTTACATACTGAAGAATTTGAAAACAGCTAGAAGATGCTTACGAGGATCGTTAATGAACTGAATGACAGTTTGAATGGCATGAGCCTTGTCATAGTCAGATGCAGTGGGCCCCCAACCAACTATCGAAACAAGGTTGGGTCTTCAAGAGGTGGCCCATCGTCTTTGCTAAATTTAACATTGAGGTCAATGTGTGTGACAAAGGTCTTGGCCTCACCAACTCTTGCCGATTTGAGTAAATCATTAGCATATTTGGTTTGTACCACTCGAATACCATCCTTGTTCCTTGAGACTGCGAGTCTTAAAACTTAAGTGAGGGAACCTAGATCTTTCATTTTGAAGGAATTCTTGAGGTGAGTTTTGAGATTTGAAATGCCTGCTGCATGCCGCATCGTAATCAAGAAAATGGTACAGCCGCGCGATGTTCTTTGAACGAAGAGAGGATTGTCAGTTGGGCTTTTTTGAAAGCTAGTTGTAATGATAGCAGAGCGGAACTTATCAAACTATGCACGTGGAGCCTGTTTGAGCCCGTAAAGAGAATTTTTCAGTTTGTGGCGGACAATTATGTCTCGGTGGAGGACGCATATACATAATTTCCTCGAGATAGCCATGCAATAAGGCATTCTTCACATCCATTTGCCATAGAGGCTAGATAGCTATGCAATAAGGCATTTTTGACATCCATTTGCCATAGAGGCTAGTTATGAGATGCCGCAATTCCCAGTAGACAGTGCACTGTAGTCATTTTAGCGCCGGGGGCAAATGTTTTTTCAATGCCATATTCCTGTTTATAGCCTTGGGCAACCAGTCGTGCTTTGTAGCGATCAATATTGCCATCAGATCTAAACTTGAGTAAATAGACCCACTTGCTTCTAATGATAGATGTATTGGATGGTAGAGGCACCACGTCCCAAGTGTTGTTCATCACTTCATCTCGAGAGCTAATAATTCATTTGTCATAGCATCTTGCCAACATGAGATATTAGCAACTTGAGAAGAAGAAGTTGGAATGGGAATGGGATTTGAAGAAGTAAATGACAATGAAAAACTATACTGAGCTGAGGGAACTGAAATATGATTAGAGCGTCGCAAAATAGGGTTACCTTCATTAGAAGTATCATGTCCTTAAGGAGTTGGCATGGTGGTGGTTCGGTCGTGAGAGTAGCTGGAGGTAGTTTGTTTGGTGCGCTGCTTATAAACTTAAGTACTTAACTGGAGAAGAGTCAGGTGTTGTGAATTGCGGAAAGTAAAGAAACTTGGATACTGGTATCAGGACAAGAGGTATAGAATGAGACATGTTCCAAGAAAATAACATTCTAGATATATAACTAGCATTCCTTGTGATTGTAACAAAGGAAGTTTTTGTGCGCATCACTGTATCCAAAACGCATGCAACGAGCAATCTGTGGGGATAACTTGTTTTGCTTAAGGGATGGAAGATGAACAAAGCATAGACAGCCGAATACCCTCAAATGTGAGTAGGAGGGTAGGTGACCAAATAAGCACGCAAAAGGAGAGACTTTCCTAAGCAAAAGAAGAAACTTTCCCAAGGACAAGCTAAGAAGTTTGTTTATGATATGGATAGTCGTGTATGCTGCTTCACACCAAAATTTAGGTGGAACTAGAGATTCAATAAGAAGGATCTTGACATTTTCTAGATGGTGATGATTTTTTCTTTCCGCAATCCCATTCTGTTGTGGTGTGTGATGACAAAATTTTTGGTGAAGAATCCTTTTATCAGATAGAAAGGGTGTGAATTTATTGGATGTGTATTCTCCCCTTGAATCTGAGTGTAGGATTTTAATCGTCTTTTGAAATTGAGTGCTTACCATATTAAAGAATTTGCAAAACATAGAGAAAACTTTAGATTTCGATTTTAAAAAGTATATCCATATGTACCTACAATGATCATTCATGAATGTGACATAATACATGTAAGTTATATTGAAGTCTACTCAATTGAGGAGCAATGCCCCAAACATCTGTGTGAATGATATCAAATAGAGTAGTTGCATGTGAATGATGAATAGGAAAAGGCAACATGACTTTTATTCAAACAACAAGTCTCACATTTTGATTGTGAAAAGGAAGAAAACATA
The DNA here is from genome assembly GCA_037013555.1 of Sextonia rubra. Lineage (NCBI taxonomy): Eukaryota > Viridiplantae > Streptophyta > Magnoliopsida > Laurales > Lauraceae > Sextonia > Sextonia rubra. The sequence continues at coordinate 135,654,601 of JASUAD010000001.1, forward strand.
GTACTAGTAACATATTTTTCCAAACTACCAATTTTAAACTATTAGAGGAAATTTGCATTTTTCAAATGACCAAGGTGTTTATACCAACTGGTCCACAATTTATTCAAAACACCCATAGAGGAAGCAAAAAGTGAATGTTTTCCTATGTCCAAGAGAAAGAACTTGCCATGCTTATTTTCCTTCCTGGTCACCTTCCCAGTTTGTCGTTCCTGTATAACACAATCAGAAGGATAGAAATGAACAAGGTAACCACAATCAACAAGTTGACCACTGGAAATTAGATTAGTTGCCAAATTGGAAACAAATAAATATTAGATAATGTGAGGTTTCCCATGGCTGTGATTCCCATACTAGAAATTAGCAATTGGTGACCATTGGCCGTGGTGATTGAATCATGGCCCATATATGGTTTAGTGTGGTGCAAATTTTGTGCTACAGAGGTCATATGGTTAGATGCACCAGAGTTTAGAAACCATGTTGCGGGGTGTAACATGTATATATTGGGAAGTAGATGAGTGACATGCAAGAAGTGCTGTAGAGGAGTAAGACAAACGACTACTACCCATGGAGGTAAATGCAGAGGTCACAAAGGAATTTATCATCTTGTGAATCTGAGTAGTGGTTATTGTGACTGAACCTATATCTGAGGCTGGAAAGTCAAGTTGGGTGCTTTGTTGAGCCTAAAGAGCAGTTGGGCGTTGCTTTTGAGATTGATCTGGTTTCTTATTAGGTTTTCGTGTACAATTGGAAATAGCGTGACCATTTCACTTGCAGTTGTTGCAAAACAATTTTTGTCGGTAATCTTGACCATTTCACTTGCAGTTGTTGCAAAACAATTTTTGTCGGTAATCTCGAGCGACATGGCCATACTTCTTACACTCAAAACACTATGGTTTTTTACCACGAGTAGTGAACATAGCTGTCTCATTTGTTGATAATGGAGCCGGTGGTGTTAGAAGTGCTTTTGGTTCCTTATGAAGAGAATGAGTAAATAACAGGTGAGTTTCTTCCCCAAAAAACCTCTTGGACGCACATATCCAAATCAGGAGAGATCTCTCTATTCATAAGAGCAGCCCGTACAAGTTCAAATTGAAAGCGAAAGTTCATAAGGAACTGATTAACATGTTTTTCCTATAATTTGAGAGCTTGAAGAAGAAAATTTGCCAAAACAGATTGAAGAAGCATTTGATCCCTCTTGGTCCATAGGGCTAGAAAGCTATTGCAGTATTCCTGGACAAATTTGTCATTCTGACAATAATTTGCTAACTCTGTATCTAGGTGAAATCTTCTGGCATTGTTTTGTTGATGATAGATTTTCTTCGTGTGGTTCCGCATGTCAGAAGCCTTAGTAAAGGCTTGAAATACCATTGAAAATGAGGGATCTACTAAGTTGAGGATCTTTGTTATCACTTTGGCATTGCGTTGGTTCCAAGTAGCAATGGTTTTATCATCTACAACAGGGGTAGTAGATGTGGCAGTGGTATTTGCAATTGGTTTAGGAGCTGTCCCATCCAAATATCCTAACAAACCTTGTCCTTAAACAAAACTTTTAAGGTGAAAGGCCAAGACTTGTTTTTGGTACCATTGGCCTTGACAGAGATAACATCAACTGTGTCCATCTTATGCCCATAATTAATTTTAAAGTGATTTTAGAGAATTTGAATGATTCAGAATATGCAGAAAATGAAGATTGGAAAAATCTGGGCCGGGTGTCCCAAAATAGGCAACAAGTTGGGGTAGAACTTGCTGTAGTGATGTTTAATGTCTGGTCAGCCTTCCAGGTTAGTTTCTTAACCTATTTTTGCAACTTTTGGAAGAAAAACCAATAATTTCTGACGGTTTGAGTGGATTTTACGGTCCTCACCCCGAAACAGTTCTTGAAAACTGGCAAACCAAAGAAGCAGGTAGACTGACCTCTTGGAATGATAAAATGCCAGAAAAATTTGTAATATCCTCAGAAATAATGGGTGACCAGATTGGTTGGATTTTTTGGAGAAGCCGTGATCTGGTGGTGGGGCCCACTGTTTGATCAGATGTGTATACAGTCACTGACAGTCCCAAAGGTTGCAGAAAAGCCTGCCTTGGACACACCAGATGTGATCTACAATATCAGAGATGATCTTTTTGTGACCAGAAAGCACTTGCTTTGATGGAGTGGAGAAGGGAGTGGAGGAAGTTGCCTTCCTGTGCAGTGGTAGATGACAGAGGGAGGAAGAAGCTGTCCTCCTATAGAATTTAGTTCTTCCACCAGAAATAGGAATCAAAGTTTTATAGCTTTGATGCCATGTAAGGATCTGTAGATCCTGATGTTAGTGGAAGAAGAAGAGCACAAAGGAGAGAGAGAGCTTTGTGTATGTCAGTCGTTACCCAAGATGGTGATCGACTGTGTTTATATACAATCATTGGTTGCTTGTTCGCAGGATGCGATTACAATGATTACAGTTTAATTATCTTTGATTACAAGCTAATAAGGAAACTCTAGGAAAGATTACAATCATGCATGTAAGTATGCCATAACAGGATGTTTGACCAAATCCCACAAAGATCCCACGCATGGGATAAGCGGGATATGAAGTGTGGGCTTGCTTGTCAAGGTGGGTCAGGTGGGTTAGTTTCCCTATCTCTACAAATAGTACTACTGTTGGTATCAGGAGTAGTAGTTGCATTGAAGAGTGAGTAGAATGGATGCAATGACAAGTGCTGAGATATAGCAGCTTCTGTATCTGTTTCTTATGTTTATTATAGTATTGGAGTCCATGTTATGGAAGGAGGGGGCTGGAGGAATGGTTAACTTGGTAGTGCAGGCTTTTCAAGAGAGGAGGCTACAGGTTGATGTAACTAAGTTTTTAGAGAGAGGCTTGGTGGTTTCTGCCGAAAAAAAAAGAAGGAAGCTTGGTGGTTTAATTTCTTAATGAAGTGGCTGGGAAGATGGCTTTTCTAAAGTTGCAAATGAGTAAAGAAGCCCCGTGTTACAAAATAGTAACCATTCATGACCATATGTCCAAATTTCGCATCATTTTCATGATAAAGATTGCGAACTGATTTAACTTGATGCTTTTTACCAAAAAAAAAGAGGACGTATTGGACTTTTGTAGTCATCCAATATAGGTAAATGAAATGGATGGTGCCGGTGAAGAGCTCAACGTCGTCTCATCAGATTAGATATCCGTGAAGTACTATGGATGTGAGTATTTGTACATGGCTACTCCACAAACGTTTCTTTCATCTTTTGGGGCCTACTTTACTCCGTGTGTCATCTTTGCAAAATTCATACGAGTTATAGATGCTGCAGCTGTATTAAAATTTAAGTGTTGATTGTCTTGTTTTGTAGCCTGCTAGTCATCTTACTGCCATATATAGAGATTGTTATTTTAATGTATGTTCTTTGTTCATTGGCATCTATGATGATTGTGCCAAGTTCTTTTATCTGGCACTTATACTGTGTTTAGCCGGTTTTGTTTCTAGACATATTCATTTCCACAGAGAACAATGTCTGTTCAGAAAGTGTAAATATGCTGTTGAATTTGTGATGTCATGTAACATGGTCGTTTTTATAAAGATGATAACTTAGATGCTTTCTATGCAATCAATGTAATTTAAAATCTAACTAGAGAATAAAATGGAAGATTAGAGTTCAACATCACAAATGGGGTTAGCATTAGGTGGCAAAATGGAAATAAGTTAATGGGGTTGTATGGCATGTCAAGTTGCTATTTCAGTTGAAGGAGCATTTCTTATAGAATGGTCATTCAGCCTTCTTTGTTCTATGGAGCTGAATCTTTGGCAAGGAAGAAAGGAGGAGAAATAAATCACATTTGCCTGAGCTGTGCATTCTAAGAGCGATACGTGGAGAGAATTAAATCACATTTGCTTGAAATGTGCATGCTAAGATCGATATGTGTAGTGTAGTTATGAAAGGATATATTTTGGATTTCTACATGAGAAAATGATGCGCAGCTTCAATAGAAGATACATAAAGGGATGTTCGTTGAGATGGTTTGGGCACACAAACAGAAGATCGGAAGCAAACTTGTAAGATGTGTTGAAAGGTCACAAGTGCATTGTAAGGGGGAGGCCGAGAAAGACCATAAATGCAGTAAGGAAAGACATTATAGATAGTTTAGTTACAATAAGCATTGTTGTAAATAGGTTAGGTGGAAAAGTAGCAGTCACAAAGCTGACCTTAGTTTGATGGACTACAACTTCAATGGTGGGGAGGATGGATGCTTTATGAAGCTCTTGTAATTAAAGAACTCTTGCTTTTCTGTTCTTGATATATATGTACACCAGTCTAGATATCCAAAAATGTGGGCCTCCATTGTGGTTAGTTTGTAGCTTGAAAATCACATCAACAGGATGTCCCAAACCAAGAAAGGCCTCTTGCCCCACTGATAAGAGGTGTCAGTTCTTACGCACCATTCCCTTGCCCGAGGGCCATGTTACCTCACCCGAGGTCTATCCACTTTCCTTGCCGAGGGCTCCACCACTTTTCGACGTATGGTTCCCTCTTTTGAGCGTGGGTTCCCAGCCCCCGCTGAGATACCCAAAAAAAAAAAAAAAAAAAAAAAAGAAACCAAAAGGATGCCCCGAACCATTGAACTTTGCCGTTGGAATTTTGGTTGCTGACCACCTGCTTAGTTATCTTTAATGGAAATCAAGTGGATTTGGGATTATGATCACTAATGATCTGCTTATCCATCTGTTTAGCAGACGTCAATTGGATGGGCGAGATCGTCTGACCACTGGAGTTTGGGACATGCTCAATCTGCAGTAGGCAGACAATATTGACATTCTAGATTGTTCTGCTTCTATGTTAGGTGAATGTTTTTTCTACAGAGTTTTTGCTTTGTGGAAGACTAAAAGAAGCGTACTTCCTAGTATTTATTCCAAGATTGACATAAAAATGGTGTGGCCAAACCCAGGGTTTTAATGATTGGTTATTCTGATTGCAATTTCTGCTTTATATTTTGTTTTTCTGATGTGGCATTTACCACTTCAAATTAATAGTTGATTTTTTCTTCATTCATGTGCATTTACCTCCACTCACTCTCCACTGCCTTGATCACCCGTAGGTTCACATGCTTTTTTAAAAAAAATATATATTTGCTGTGACACGAAAAAGGTAATAGCATGCTACCGGAGTTAATCTGTCCGATGTAGCTTTGTATGAGGATGCCCTTTACTTTAGTCATGCACTCTGGTTTCCTTTCCTGTTTTCTGTTGGTTTCTTTGATAAACATGAACTTTAGACAAGAAAAATGAAAACAAGGAAGTTGCAGTCAATGAGTTTCTTCCTGCATCTACTGCCCATGAAGCTATCCAGTATTCCATGTAAGTGACTTCTGCATCTTTTTCATATCTGTTTGAGTAACCTGTGTGGTCAGATTATTTGGAATATATGACTGGTTATACATAGTTGCTCGTTTTACTTTTAAGGCTATTCAGTTAATTGGATGATTTTGCAATTTTGTAGGGATCTCTATGCAACTTACATTGTGGAGAGCCTGAGGAGGTGAGATTCATCAAACAACTGGAAATGGTAAGAATGCCTTTTGAAAGGTCCATTGTCTCCAAGTTTGCAGTGATGTCACCGCAAGTTTGCAGCTTCATATTATCCTATCTATGAATGTCTGTAGCACTATGACCTAATACGCTTACGAGCATCTGTAGCCTGAAACTGGCATAATTTGTCTTGCCTAGTTCATGGTGAACTTATTAAGACAGTTCATGACTTGATTGCTAGCTTACAATCTTGATTCCATTTATGAGTTGGGTTACTTAATTTCTACTTTAATTCCATCCCACATGCATTTGTGGTTACTAGGAAGACTACTTTTCAGCTCTTTCTGATAAACAAATGATAATCTTAATTACCCACACTATGGGTGAATGCATGCCAAAGTTCTCTAGAACCGTCATCTGGAAAAATATAATCAGCATAATCATCAGCTATAATCTTTTGTTTTTTGAGTGTGTATGATTTTGCGATTTATTTGTCTCATAATTCATCAGGCATTGTCCCAGGTGCGAACTTGGAGATGCCTCACTAAATTGACCAGGTTTCCCTAGCATAAATTTTCATGGGGACTTTTATCTATTTTTTTAATATTAAGGCATATTTCTATAAACTGCACAGATAATAAAATACATTTTTTCCCATGCTGTTAAACACTGCTTTGAAAGAGAATTAGGAAATATGGGGGAGAATGGGCAGCCAACTACCTTACAGAAAATTAATTAGCCAAGTAGTTTCACAACTGGTGAGCCTGGCCCATTGTTAGCCTATTCGGTAGATGGTTTTGTGCAATTTGAACCAACTTAGAGCTACTTACGGGATTTGGGAAGTAGACCTCATGGTGGTGTTCATGGCTATGCCGGGCTGTGCCTAAACCAAAACCATGGATACCTCTTTCCATACCTGAAAGTACTATAGTTTCAATGGAGAGCGTTGAAGTCCTTAATCAGATGGTTACAATCATCAGATCATACCCATGTGGGGTTTATCTACTAATCTACTATTAAACCCACTAAACCCTTTCCTGTCATCTCCCCTCTCTATATCCATCGGTCCAAGAATGTCAAAACATTTTGCAGTTCTCATGCATGCATTACTAATACATTGTTTTGTTTTGTTTTGTTTTGGGGGTGGGGGTGGGGGTGGGGTTTGTTTTAAAAATGGACAGCTTACAATGGCAGGCCTAGGCTTTTGTTTTTGGTGTTGCGGGCAATGGTTAACTGGAGAAGTTAAATAATAAAATTAAAAATTTTAAGGTCTTACGGGGTTTCTTGAATCACGTGCATGTGGTCACATGTGTGATTATGCTTGGGTTTGCCCCTTGGTCTATATCACCGTAAACAAGGACGTCAACCTTTGCCTAGGGATCAATCCCTGGATACTCAAAATTATCACTCGGAAAAAAAAAAAAAAAAGCCTGTGCAAGCTTGTGCAATGCACGTGAGAATTAGTAAGATATTCATTAAAAATGTTTTGAGTGTGTGGACTGGGCCTTTTGTTATAAAAGCTGTATGGGTTGGTAGAAGATTATCTCATTGTTTTATGTTTCATCTTTGTGTCTTGTGGATTTAATTGTTTTTTTATCGTGTATGTATCTGGACCACTTTATTTGAAATTATTGTGCATTTGAACATTATCCGACACCAATGTCTGATGAGATAGGTGATATGATGTGTTTTAGCTTCTTTTACATGAGTGAAACGCAAAGCCAAGGCTATTCGAGGTAAAGCTGAGATAATGATGATGATGAGTGCATAATCTTCAGCTCACATCATGATCAAAACCGTTCTAAACATTGGTTGATCTTCGGTGCAAAAATAGATTAATGATCTGGCGTTCTTCCATTCTAATGTTCTTGTAGTTGTACTTTAGCGTCACCTTAACAATTTGTCATCTAGTGTGGTCATGAATGGTTTTGACGATCACAAAAGATGTAATCCTTCTACCATCCATTGTGAAAAACTAGAGTGAGAATCCTCGGCTCCCATCAGAGAATTAGAATGGATTGCACTTTTTCTGAAATTGTTTTGCGGTCTCCTGCTTTTCTTCGATACAACGTGGGCCTTTTCCATTATATCTGTAGTGCGCTCTATTCCCTCCTTTTTAAAGAAGACTCTTACTAAAATTGGAAGAGTAGCCGTTAAAGGCATTGTCACAATTAGTTTTGAGCCTTGAGTTTGCTCTTCAATGTTTTTGACTCTCACCTTTTACGTTATCCAGGTACTATATGTATGGTTATGTATGTACCACCAAGAGAATAGTCTTTGCTTGTAAGAATTGGATAATTATCGGGCTGGAGGTCAAAGGTCCAAACGTAAGGCTGGTAAGGGGTACCCTAGGTAAAAAAAAAAAAAAAAATTCGTGAGAGTAGGTTTGATTGCTAGCTTTGCATTTGACCTTGCAACTCCCCTTTCAAATATATATATATATATATTTATGTAGCCACTATTGGGGCCCACCATTTAACATATGATCTTCCTAATGAGTTGGGAATGTTGTTCGTTAAGTGGGTTCCATGCTGTTAGTATGTGGTTAGTCTATTGGATCCGCCTAGATGCATTTGGATTCCAAATCCTCCGAGTCTTAACTTTTCTTTCCATGTTGAAGATGCAGAACTCCATAATGAGGCCCATCTATTGAAAATTTAATTTCCTCAAAATGAATTCTCTCATAATCTATAGAATATTCTAAATTGTACTATATAGGAGTTGACCCTATCATTAGATTGAACATATGATGAATATTGTAATTACTGAATATGATCAATGTGCATAGGACTATGGTAATGTATTAGTTAGCCAATTTTACAGAGGGGCAAATTTCTATTAGAATAAAATTTGCAGACATGACTAGAGGTGTTCGTGGGCCGGGACGGTTGAAGTCATATTGAGGCTCAGCTTGACTTAAGAAAAATTGGCCTAGGCCCGACCCAAGCTCGATACGGGTTATAAAAGTTCGGCCCAACATGCCCATTTAATCTACTGGGGCAGATCGAACTGAGCTTTTTATTAGTTTTGTAGTTATTCAAGCAATTGTTTAGACTAAGTAAATTAAATTACATGGATTCCTTACATAGGCTAGGCTGGGCCTTCTATCATTTAATCCAAGCCTGGCCTAAAGCGGGATGGACCCGGATCGGGATTTGGCTCGGCCCATGAGCACCCCTAGAGATGACGTACGTTATTCATGTTTATTTAGAGTGGTTCGAATTTTAATAGGTGGGCCCTATTGTGGAGTTTCATGCTTATAAACTTTTCAAAAAAAAAAAAAAACCTTTCAAAAAATTTAGACATGCCCTGTGTGCTCGTTTGCTTAATATAATTGAACACATGGAATTATAGAACTTATATTTCTAAAAATTGTCTCGCCTCTAATGGAAAATTAATGAATGGAAGGTGGAAAATGAATGCCCATCCATCTCCCTAAGTAACTCAAATCCTACATTGCTCTCTTATATTCTTACTACTTGCTTTATACCCTTTAAGCTATCAACTTTGCGTAATCCTCCGGTGGAGCTCATTTAATCATGAATTCGTATATATTAAATTAAACAACAATGCCATTATGAGTAGTTCTTTTATCAAAATTTCTGACAAAATTTTGGTATGTTTAGATTTCATGGAGATAATGTGATGGTTTATCCTTGCCCTTGCAAATGTCTTCTTTTCTTTTCAAAATTTTGAATTTGAGCCACCTAAAAATTTTCAAATGATATTTGGAATCCCAACCCATTTTCATTTTACTAGAATTTTCAGATGCTCTACCTAAGAGGATGATTTAGGAATTCCACCTAAGGATAGCTTTTGGAGCATTTGAAATTATCCAAGCACAAAAAGTCTATGAATTATTGTATGGAGAATTCAATCAATTACGTGTAACTTACGGACCCTATATGCCATGGGTGTTCTTGGTGCGGCCATTAAGCACCAGAGTCATGGCCAGTCATAAACTGGTCCACGAAATTCATGGTACTATCCGATGGCTGCCTTACCTAACGCATTTAAAGTGGCTACTGGGTAGATTGATTCATCAAACTAAATCGCTAGACGGCAAGGATTGATTGGCCAACCCTACACATCAAGATTTCCAATGTTAGACATTCTTTAGAAACAAGAAGGGGAGCTGTGCTCAGGGGGGAGCTAAAGTAGTTTGCAAACATAATTTTGAAGCCCCACTGGCCATTTGCAATACAGAGATATCATCTCAGCCATCTATTATAATAAAAAAATTAAAATCACCAATAAATACAAATTGCATGAATTGAATTTTATTGAAAGACATAACGAATTACACAAGAATAACCATTTACATTTCAACGAATGAGAAGAAAAGAAAAAGCCCAACATTATCTAAAAAATAAAAACAAGAAAATTATATGCACATACACTGTAAAATATAAATTTGTCGAATTTAGTTTCTGAAAATGGCATGCAATAGAGGTTTGCGTGGGCGTCAATACTCATCAAAATCACCCACCGACGTTCGTGCAAATTCTTTTATCTTCAAAGAACTTATTACCATCAATTTAAAGTCAATCATAGTCATCATCAAAGCCAAGCCCACACTCATAAGATGATAAAGAGATGGGATTTGGAATGCACCCATACTGATCGTCTGATTCTTCTTGCTCAATCAAATTCAAGAATTGGGCCATATCGAAGTGAGGATCAACTCATCAAGCGTCAGTTGGTCAGCCATACCAACATCTTCTCCTTCCTCTGCTTCCTTTTCGTGCAAGATCTTATCGATTGCATCCAATGGAAGCCAATCATCACCATCCTAGAACCCACACTGATCATAAGAAGATGAAGAGATGAGATTAGGAAGCGATGGCCCATCATCCAATGGTTGCGGTTGTGGCTGAGCATCGTTGGTCATCTTTTCTTGAAATCCAATATCAGTCGTCGTCTGTTGATCCGACCTGGCCAACATCAATTGACTGATGTGATTGAATGGAAGCCAATCGTCATCACCAGCGAACCCACACTGATCACGAGATGATGATGTAGAGAAAAGATTAGGAAGGGAGAAGGACGACCCATCTGCCTGTGGCTATGGCTCAAGATCTTTCATTACATTTTCTTGAATTCCATCATTCATCATCTGTTGATCCGAAGATCTGGCTAACATCAAACTCTGTTGCCTAGTTTGACGATTATAGGTCTTTTGGCTTCGGTAGCGATCGATGACGACATTAGGGTTGGGCGACCCGAACGTTGTGACCTGATTTCCAGCAGAGATGAGGATGACGACAATGTTTGAACCGCACAAGATGCTTAATTCATTGGCCTTCTTGAAGAGACCTCAGCATCTCCTTGTAAACCTGGGACTGAGGTGATCCTGTCTCTCCTCTAACTTTCTCTTACCCATATCTCTTGAAAATAATAGCAACAAGAACTAGAACAAAAACAAGAAGAAGAAGAAAAAACTCACAAGACCCTCCTTGGTCTCGATAAGAAAGAAACCCTCTGTTTCCTTCTAATTTCTCTTTTGAATTGATGAATGATGCACAAGAACTCAGTGAATGGATGAGGACCAAGGGGAAACAGCTGGCGTTGTTGCCTTCCTACTTAAAAGCCAAGTAGTCAGTTCTATGCCGTCGAAACTTGGATTATAATTGTGACTGTTGGATTTGTTCCTATTTAAATTCATTAATTCCTTTTTTCTTCCATTTAACAAAGCTGATGGGATGTATTAAAACAAATTTTCCATCTAACGGCAGCCTTTGCTTTAAGTTTGCTTTAAAAGATTGGACAGTATTTGAAAAAAAATGAGTAGGCCCACAGATTGATCTGCAAAATGCAGCACTCAAATGAGTTATTAGGAATTTTGACACTCTATTTGAAAGGGTTAAAATGAAGAATCAAATATAAAAAGCTAATGTTAAAAAATTAAAATCACATCCTAGGAAAGTCAAGTTTCATCTACATCTCTAGCCATCACCTTGTTAACTTTGGTCCCAGAAAAGTCTTAGGCACATGTACATCTCCAATTCTAGCTATCAACTTAGTAATTCAAGTCTAAGAAAAATCAAGTCCCATCTACATTCCAATTGTGTGGGAAAGGTTTTTTTTTTTTTTTGGCCCCCTTTTTTATTCATATGGCTTAAAAGGGAACATTGTTGGATGCTCATTTTTTATTTTTTCATCTTTCTTACTCAACATTAATCATTCTTAAAAAAACATGCCTTATAATTCCTAGAAATTCAATTAAATGCAAACCAAATGTCCCATTTACATTTTTACATGAATTGAACTCATGAAAATTCTACAAAATCAATTTTTAAAAGTAGTTAAAATTAAAGTAAAAAAGTGAAGATTCACAAGTAGCCATCAAATAGTTTCTCCTATTGTGAAAACAAATAACTGGATCAGGATCATACTGGAAAATCAAATCACAAGAAGGTGAGGTCTTATCGCATCTTCACATTATATTCATCATCTCTCATCTCTTTAAATCGTTTGTTGGAATCTATTTTACCTAGAATTCTTAGGAACTCAATTCCATGCAAACATGCCTATGAGATTTAATTTTCTTATTCTTTTAACATTCTGTAATTTATGTTTTTCTCATCAATCACATAAGTTGCTTCTTTTCATATCTTTAGATTAGAAACCTATCAATATCCAATGTATTTGGTTTCTACGAAATGGTAAATAAAACCAAAAAAATGCCAAATCAAAATCATTCTGAAAATAATACAATGCATTAACCATATACTCAATATTGCTAAACGACTAACTCCTATTAGAATAATATTTTGGAGATCCCATTGAAATAGAAGTTCGACTCCCTTTGCTGCTACGGAAAGAGGGTTCTATATACTAACTATATCATGGAGGAATCTCCATTGTTCTCATATCCGTTGGATCAAAATTTCACCTATAACAGCCTTCGGTGTCCCGAAGTTATCAATGTTGACAAGCATCAATGTGTATGTAGGCCAACAAATCTCCCTCCCCGCTACATCTCAATAAAGAAGAATGGGGCATTTATATTCTTAGCCCTCCTAATTTCATCCCTTCTCTTTTAAATTGTGTCCAGCTCTTTACATAGAATAGTTTGATAGGAGAAGCTAAGATGATGATAAATATATAGAAGGGATTTATTAAGGTGAGAAGTGTTCTCACAAGATCTGTGAGAAGCGTGATCCCAGCTTGTAAGAACTTTTTTATTTTTATTTTCTAATGGAGCTGTAATTATAAGGTTCTCAACTTAGCAACAACCTCTCTAGACAACAAAATTCTACTTAGATGCAATGTGGCCTGGGTTTTACTCAAATTAGTTTGAGTTTCCAAGAAAGTACACTATCTTAACATTTCTCATTTTTCATTTTCGTTATTATAATTTTTGTTTTACAAATACCTGTCAAAGTCTATTGCATTGGATTATTTCAAGATCTAATTAGCATCAATAATGAAGATTTGAACTAATTTACATTTCTTGACTCACTTGAACCAATGAGTCGTGTTGAATGTAGGATGTGGTTCACTGGCCAGCTAAATCAAATTGATTTGGCGTTAAGCACAACTAATATTCTTAAACATGGTTGGCATTGGCCTTTTCAATTCTGTATGTGAAGTTACAGTTGCTAGTTGCTGATTTCTATCTTCCATTCTATATTTGAGTCAATGGGTATGCTTATCCCACTAGGATGTAATTTGAGCTACATACAATCCATGGGGGCTGTCACAACCCGAGCCCAGGGACCGGGGGTCAGAGAAAGTCTAACCAATGACACACGTACTCCCGTGCACGTACACTTAGACCCCGTCCAAGCATACACACACAAGGGATCATTCACACGTTCAAACAACTGTACGCGGAAGCTGTACGTATCAAGGCATACTACAACATACCAAAATGACATAGGAGATTACAAAAAAACATTAACTGATGACAAGAACAATTACAAGAACAAGAACGTATGACTATAGAGCGGGCTTACAACAATCAAAAATCAAAATACAGATATCATCAAAGCCCACGGTACAATTACAGAAAAATCCCCTCAATAGACTCAGACTCCAATGAATGTGGAGAACAAAATGATGCAAACCGTACTCTGGAGGATGGATCAAGTCCACTCCTCTAGGCCGGAGGGGGCCTCGCGAGCCTCTCCTGGAGTCGGGTCGACCGACGCAGGATCGGAAGAGGGATCTGAGCCTGCAACACCCAAAAACAACTCATAAGTACGATGACTTAGCAAAATATAAGCCACAAGAAGACAACACGAATTGTGTCTAATAATGAGTAATAGTCACAGTGCAAGATCCATAGAAATCATGTTCGTATACTAAGCAATTATGCAAACGAATAAGCATGCTATCAGAATCATAAACAGATAACAGTCAAAGTGGCTACTACATTGGCCATATTCTCCCTTTCGAGAGCAGTCGGAATGAGAACACCAGCGACCGGGCCAGGGTACGCATGGGTCTCTAGTTCCCGGGGTCCGGAGTCCCAGGACAGAACACTCTGCAGAGGCAAACACATAAACTAAACCAAAGTTAACCCCGTCGGGTGTCCTAAGGCTGAGGCTCAGTAGTGCCATTTACCAATCACAATCAAATCGGATGATGCACCTCAATCAATCAATCATATCACATACATATCTCACATATCACACTAAATGAACAATAGGAAGTGCATCACATATACTGATACTGATACTGAATGCAAATAAGCAATAAAAGAAGCACTGACAATGAGTATCGATAACAATCACTGACTCAGAACTCAAGTACTCCACCGGAGCAACGATACAAACACAATAATAGAATGGTCCCGCCTGGGCTTCGCTCTGGGGTTGCTGCATTTCCCACAGAATCGAGAGGTCCAACGCAGAACACATAAGAGGACATAACCGAAATCAATATGCTAGACAAATCAGAGTACTTTTACGAATCAAGGTAAATTACAAGCCAATCCTAATCTTTTTATCCAGTGTTTCTAACCGTGCATGTTGATGTAGTTTTAAGTTATCCGATGCACCATTGTCTAGTGTTGCAGTGTCAGGAGTGTGCACCGAAGTCCCTTAAACCAACACCCATGGGGATGTGCTAAAAACTGGATAACGAGCATGAATGATTCACAGCCCTCGAGATCATTCATGTCATTCAAACATTCCATTGGGCATAGTTGGGTTAGCTACATTCTAACATGGAAGTCATAACGGTCTCTTTCTTAAACCTAGTCCTTTTACTCCTTTCTCAGGGTCTCACGGTGTAGCCGTAGGTGACCTTACGGCTTAGCCGTAGGCATCTTACGGCTTAGCCGTAATCTGCACTGCGGTGGAGCCGAGGTTCCCTAAAATGTCCATCCGTATTTACGGCTCAACCGTATTTCACTCTACGGCGCAGCCGTATCCTGGTCCACGGCTTAGCCGTAGTACAATGTACGGCTTAGATCAGGCTGGGCCGTAGAAGAGTAGCAATTCGCCAACTCTCAGTTATTTTCAGATGTCAGTCTGTATTGATCTACGGTCAGGGTTACGGTTGGGTCTCGGCTTAGCCGTAAGCCATTTCACGGCTTAGCCGTAGCACGTTTCACGGTGTAACCGTGAGTGCACGGAGTCATTTTTCTGGAATAGTTACAGACATACAGAAAACGAGTCTTTCGACCGAAAATAGGAAAATAACAGCAAGATGGACTCAATAGGGCTGTCAACTCTGAGGCATACCACAAAGAGTAAGATACAAACAATCAAAGCCATATCAATTAGTGTTTATACTACTTGTGCTTATACTTGCCTCACAGACGAAATTCACACGCACACGACCGTTGCTTTGGCTCAGTCCACTGGAAACACACACAACTTGGCTCCTTTCCTCCTTCCTCACGAAACAAAAACGAAGAAGGGAAGAGAGAGAGCTGAACGAGAGAGAGAGGGAGAGACAGGCTGAGAGAGGCAGAGACGATCGAGAGAAAGAAAAGAGTAGGTAAGATATTTATAACTTAAAATGAGTCCAAATTACATATAAGTCCAAACAGCTTACACAAATGTCAGTTTGAGTCAACTGACGATCCAACGAGAGCAAACGAAATCAGTCGGATCCAAGACAGTTACGAAGATCAACAAGCTCAACGAAAGACACGCGATGACGTCAGAATGACGCAAAACTGACAAAGTCAATCAAAAGCCAAAATTACGAAAAAGGGCTCAAACTACCTAAACCAAGTCAACTTAACCCAAACGATCTCTCCAAGACTCAAAGCCAAAGAAAAGCAAAATCAGAACACACTTAACGATAAAATCACACGTAATTACTCACTAATCCGGATCAAATCGGGTCGGAGTGTTACAGGGGCCCTTCCAAGAATTTGATTGAAGGTTTGGGTGAATTCTATATAACCTTTAAGTCGTGTGAAGGGGTGTTAGACTAGATTGATCGTCTTTGGGAAAGTAATATATTTCGTTCTTGTCCTTCACTATGTCATCTTCAACCATGTAATTTTAAATTAAATGTTTTTATTAACCTTAGCCGAATGTTCTGAATTAAAATCAACTTAACGTACTTGGTTTGTGATCTTATGTCAAGATTATAAAGACAGGTCATCATCATTCCCATTAGAAAAATTAGAATGGGCATCGAAATGCCCATGTGGATATAGGTATATGATTCTAAAGACATCTTGTACATCATCTAACTTTGGAGGTAAATTTTGGAAATATCCAGATTTACATTTAAGTGTATTCATTTCAAATTTATGCGTTAAACTAACCCTTTTAATTTTCATTTTGCATATTGTTTAATTTGTTTTAAGGGAGAAAGATGTAGCAGTCTATTCATTTGGATGAATGAAGTTATGTGAGAGAATATATCCAACCCAAATTCACGATGCGGACAAAATGAATGTGGCTATATGGAAGAAATAAAAGCATCGCTTGATGAAATGAGACAAGAAGTTCAACTTCTAAGACACTGTTGAAACTCAGACTATTATTCTTGGACATGATTCTTCTAACATGAGGCAAGAGTTGCGACTACTTGTGATTCTGTTCACTGTTGCATATTACATTTGTTGGTGGATTTTAGAGATTATGAACTAAATTTTATTTCTAGTAATTTTTTTTACCTCATAAGAGCCTATTGTATGATGACCTACCGCTTTGACTTATTATTTATTTTTATGCTCTGAAAATATACCTTTTAACTTGTCTTAGTCCTCTTTATGTGCTGATTATGAAAAGTGAATCCGGTTTCTTCAAATTTGGGCTTCTATATGCTTGCAATCAGGTTTTTTCTAATTTGATATTGATGGCTTTCAATCAGGCTTCTTAAGATTTGCTTCTCTTAGGGTGGCCACTGTATGCACTTTGGAGCCATTAACATGAAAAGTGTTGTGGAGCTGATTTGATTCAGTTGGATAAACTAAATGCTCTGGCCACTAATGCTAACCTTTTGTCATGTGTTTTGGCCTCTAATTCCATATGTAAATGAGTGCAAATATATATAATGTCATGTAACTTCTATACAAGTGAGTCATTTAGACATTTAAATATGTAAAAGTGCAAACAAATAACCCCATAAGAGATTGCTGAAGTGGTATGGCTAGTTTGTTTGCACTTGTGTAAATGATTCACTTTTACAGACACCTCTGAATATTTAGCTGAAGTCATAGCTAGATGATGATTTCTAAATGGATGTCTTCTTCAATTTCAACATTGGACCAAAAATGTAAAAAGATGCAATAGCTTCCACCAGTCCCTAAACAAACAAATCAATGAGTTGTGGATTATTCCTCTTAACCTATGTGCTCTAACATACGTCCAAAATCATGATGCACCTCTATTGGTCAATGGCGATTTACTTCTAGTGTTGAGTTTGTTAAGGAGGATGGAAGAGGGTAAGATAGGGGGGGGGGGGGTGGGGTGGGGTTGTGGATAAAGAGGAAGAGGACAAGTCTGCCATTCTGGTTTTGCTGGATGATTGTCCTACCTAGCTCTGATAACCAAGTTTGAGATAACAGATTTTTGTAGAAGGGTTTTTCTACAAATTGACACTGTGTGCTGTTATTCTATAGAATAGTAAATGGTTAGAGTGTAAACGATAAGATACAAATGGTAAAGATAAGATGAGATTAGCTACTATTGTTATCTATTGAGATAGGAACGACAGTGGGCTTTGACTCTTTCTCCTCAACAGAGTCTCGATGCAACATCTAAAATCACCTCCATATGGGGTGTTACTTGCTAGCCTCATAGACTAAGAAATCATCTAGCTAAAAACTTTATTAGCATAGTTCCAAAAGCTTGACTTGGCCAAAAGCTTGACTTGTTATTTATTTTTATGTGCTAAAAATACACCTTTTAACTTGTGTTAGTCCTCTTTATGTGCTGATTATGAAAAGTGAATCGGGTTTCTTCAAATTTGGGTTTCTATATGCTTGCAATAAGGTTTTTTCTAATTTGATATTGATGGCTTTTGTAACACTCCGGCCTAGCTTAATCTGGTTTAGCGACTAATTAATGTGTTTTGGGTACATTTCTAGTGAATTAGGTTTATGCTTGTTGTTTTGTCCTTTTGAGTTTCATTTCGGGTCATGGATAGGTAGTTGAGTTGAGTTTAACCTGGAATAGGTAGACTTGAACCCTTTTTCGTAATTTTTGATTTTATAAGATTTCGCATTCATGCATCATCTTGATGTCAACATGTGTATCTCGTCAAGCTTGTTGACTTCCGTAGCTAACTCTCAGGCAAACGACTTCGTTTGCTTCCGTTGGATGGTTATTTGACTCGAACTGTAATTATCGGGAACCTTTGGACTTACTTGTAAATGTTGTCATCCTTATCTTAATATAAGAAGTCATGCACCAACTTCCTCTTCATTCCTTCTCCATCTTCAATGTCTTCTTCTCTCCCTCTTTTCTGCTCTTTGTTTTTCTTTTTCTTTTTCTTCTTCTTCTCACGATTAAAGAGAGGGGGGAAGTTCTTGTGAACCCAACTCATCATCTCCTTGTGGGTTTGAAGGTAAGAGGCGAGTTTTTTCTCTTCTCTGCCCAACGTTTCTCCAGTTCACTGCACTCTTCTTCGACTTATTCTTCTCTTCATCGTTGACAAGATCCTCGCACCCACCTTCACGGTTCATCTAAGGTAAGAAGGTGAGTCATGGTATCCGTTATGAGTCTAGCATGTGATTGTACTGCATGCACACCTTTCCTTCTCACTCTTAGCATGCATGGTGTTAGGACTGCATATCGAAGGTCAATTTGAGCCAAAGGACAACTAATTCATGGGACAAAGCTTGTTTGAGGCAAGTATAAGCACATTACGGATGAACACATGTTGGTACACACAGTGATTGTTATTAGTTTCCTTTAATCTCACAAGTGTGTGGTGACCTACAGCCCTTTTTTAATTGTATTATCTCGATACTTGTTGTTGCCGTGATGCAAATAATTCCACGTTTTGTAACAAAGCTTGTTACTCGACTGATCGGGCATGGGGTTCGACCGATCGAACACCTTCCAGAACTGAAATCCGACCGATCGGGCTTTAGGACTGACCGGTCGGCCCTCAACCACTTTGCTCCAAGAGATTCAGTGTCCGATTGAATCCTATTCTTGCTTATTCTCATTCTCCTGCTTTTAAACACTAAGAGGACCCTTTTTATACTACATTCCCAGGTCCCTCTGCTCTTTAATGAATTGGAGGAAAAGATAGGGTTAATTATAAGACCGTATAGGGCCTTCACATGGATTTCTCAACCTCTTAACTTGCCCAATGGACTACCTAAATAGTATGAATGGTCTTGAGGGCTATGACTCATTCATGTGTGTTGTCCAATTGTTAAGTACCTCCCCATGGGTGTTGTTGGTTTAAGGGACCTCGACACACGTTTCTCGATACATTGCAACACCCACACAAAACAAACATCTGTGTATCGAATAACTTCAAGCTACATCATCATACATGGTTAGAGACAATGGACAACTAGCTTAGGGTTGGCTTGTAAACGATCATGATTCCTTGAAATAACTTGACTTGCATGCCATGTTGATCTCGGTTCTTACCCTCCATTCGTTATTATTGTTTCGACTTGTAATTGTATTGGTCTGTGTATTTGTCTTGAAAGACACTGCCATTGACTTGAATGTGATATGACATGACACACGTACTGTACTGCCTGAATGTGACTTGAATTTATGTGTATTGTATGACATGATTGATACGGTTTGGCGCTACTCTGCCTCAGCCTCAGGATACCTGACGGGGTTGACTTTGGCGTAGCTTGCTGTTGTCGCTCCAGTGTGCTCCTGTCCCAGAACTTCCAGACCTCGGCAACCAGAGACCCATTCGTACCCTGGCCTGGTCGATGGTGCTCTCACCGCTTGCTCTCGTTTGGGAGAATATGACAAATGTAGTAGCCACCTTGCAAGTATATCTGTTTTATGACCCTGATCGCATGCTTTATTTATATGCACGACTTGCCTAGGATACTAATGTGAAACTCTATGCATTAGTTACCTGTTACCTGTTAATTGCTTTGATAGACATAATGCGTGTTACCTTGTTGTTTCTTATGTTTTGCTGAATCATTGTATTCATTAGTTGTTCTTGGTGTTGTAGTCTTAGATCCTTTTGCTGATCCCTCGCCGGTCGGCAAGACTCCAGAGGAAAACCTAGAAGCCCCGTCAGGGCTAGAGGAGTGGATGTGATCGCTCTATCAGAGAGCATCATGGCCAAATAGGTTTCTCCTGGGTGGGATGCATCATGTGTTGTTTCTTGGACTGTTAAACTCCTTGTATTTTGGGTTTTGACGCATAGAAACTGTTTCCCCAATTTTGTTTTGTACATTCTGTAAATTCATGTAATCTTTTGTACTTGTTGTTCCCCATTGGTGTGTCCTCTTTTCATGTAATGATACTTATAGCTTTTGCGTACACCATGTTTGCACGTGTGAATGTCCCTTGTGCATGTACCTTTAGATGAGGTCTAAGTGTGTATGAGCGGGAGTACGTGAGTCACTGGTTCGGTTTTTAACTAACCCCCAATTTTTGGGCTCGGGTTGTGACAGCTTTCAATCAGGCTTCTTAAGTTTTGCCTCTCTTAGGATGCCCACTGATGCACTTTGGAGCCATTAACATGAAAAGAGATGTGGAGCGGATTTGATTCAGTTGGATAAAACTAAATGCTTTGGCCACTAATGCTAACCTTTTATTCATGTGTTCTGGCCTTTAATTCCATATGCAAATGAGTGCAAATATATATAATGTTATGTAACTTTTATATAAGTAAGCCATTTAGACATTACATATGTAAAAGTGCAAACAAACAAACCCATAAGAGATTTCTGAAGTGGTATGGGTAGTTAGTTTGCACTTTCTACATGTGTAAATGATTCACTTTTACAAATGACTCTGAATATTTAGCTGAAGTCGTAGCTAGATGATTTCGAAATGGATGTCTTCTTCAATTGCAACACTAGAACAAAGATGTAAAAACATGCAATAGCTTCCACCAGTCCCTAAACAAACAAATCAATAAGTTGTAATTAGAGAAGGTCATAGATCATGCAGAGTTCAGGTGCAGACCTACTTAACTCAGAGTGGGTTGGATCAGAATCAGAAGAGTCTGTTAGTACAATTTCCTCCTCGATAGCCACAAATGATATTCAAAATGTAGATTGTTAGCTTAAACAAGACCATTGTATTAGAGAAGGTCCCTCTTCAAGGGATGCATACTGTGACATCCTGGAGTCTCACATCGACTATAGAGAGGAAAAGTGAATGAGTTTATATAGAGAGCTTGCACCCTTACCTTGTATGAGGCCTTTTGGTGGGTTGAGGCTCACCAGAAACAATACCGTGAGGCCCATCGGCTAAAGTGGACAATATCATGCATGTGTGAAGGGTGGGGCGTTACACATACTTCTACAGTCAATATACCCAGTTATGAGTTCAGATATTCGAGAACCGAAGTTCTAAAAAGTGAAAGATAAAGATTTAACTGTTTTTTTATTTAAGGACGTTTCTCTGAAAACTAATCAAGGTTTGTGAATGGGAAAAAAGGATATAAATGCAATGTACACAGAACCAAATCCGAATGGGAGATTCGAGTTGCTTGTAAGTTATAATATTGATTATGCCAATAGTCTCATTGTTTAACAGTTTCTGAATGATGATCAATGTGATTATGTTGGAATAGAAAACCATAGAAGAACAGCGATCAAGATGAGAGAAACCAGAACTCTGAAATTCCATTTGCTCAAGATGATTACAATTACAGTGAAGGAGTGAATTTATACGAGTGTTACAGACAGATGGAATCTTCCTCAACTAATCCAACTATTATCTAACTAATCCTTTTATAATTACATTTAATACATCTTGACAGACAGATAGTTATAACTATCATGAATGCAAAACGAGTGACTTCTCAGTTCTCTGAGATGACTGATGACTCAGCTCCACTTGTCTTCTTGACTTGTTCTATATCTCCCTACAAATTGATGGTGTAGCCTGTAACAAACAGTTTGGATCTAAGCTATTGAAGTCAGCAAGGATGAAGACCCTTTGTAAACAAATTAGCTACTTGATCAACGGTAGAGACATAGTTTATAGTAAGGTCCTTTCATAGAACTTGCTCATGAACATAGTGGTAGTCCACTTCAATATGTTTAGTTCGTGCATGAAAGACAGGATTGGAAGCAAGGGAGATTGTAGAGACATTATCACACCACAGGGAAGGCTGATGAGCAAGAAAGACATGACTGTCTTTGAATAACAATCGAAGCCAGGATAACTCTGCTGTAGCATGAGCTAAAGGCTTGTATTCGGCCTCTGTGGTAGAGCGAGCAACAATGTGTTGCTTCTTGGCACACCAGGAAACCGGCGTTGAGCCAAGAAAGACACAGAATCTTGATGTTGAACGCTGGTCAGTAGGGTCACTAGCCCAGTTGGCATCACTGTAGGCAGTTAAGACACAGATGACCTTTCTTAATTTGTAATCCAAATGTCAAGGTTCCTTCCAGATGTCTTAGGATTCAATTTAAATGCACAAAATCAGATTCAACAACATAGTGCATTCGTTGACTAGCCTGATTAACAGCAAATGCAAGATCCGGACTGGTTAGTGTCATGTATTAATGCAGAGCATCGGCGATGCTTCAGTAAAGAGAAGGATCAGCCATTGGAGGAGAAGCAGATGACTGTGAACACTTGTAATTACAAGGTGACCCAAAGGGCTTACAACCAAGCATAGATGTTCGAATCAGCAGATCAGTGGCATACTTCGTCTGAGACAAGGTCAAGCCAGTGGGATTATAATTAATCTCAATGCCATGAAAGTGGTGCAGTCTACCCAGATCTTTCATCTCAACAGTCTGTTTAATTGAGCAATCAGTGAATGAATGTAGGAAGCGTCATTTCCAGTTAACTACCTGATCATCAACATAGAGAAGCACTAGTGTGATTGTCCTTTTATATTGTCTAATAAACAGAGATGGATCTGCATATGTCTGGTGGAAGCCCAAACCAGGAAGATAATTTAGAAACCGAGCATTCCAAGCACAAGTTGCTTGTTTCAGGCCATAGAGGGATTTGTGTAACTTGCATACATGGTTGGGAAAAGCAAGATCTGTGAAGCCTTAAGGTTGAATCATATAAATGTCTTCTTTTAAGATCCATGTAAAAACCCATTAGTAACATCCAGCTGACGTAATCACCAGTTAAAATGAATAGCTAGAGTCGAAACTACTCTGATTGTTGCCTGTTTAAAGAGGGACTAAAGGTTTATGTGTAATCCACACCATACTATTGATGAAAGCCCTTAACAACAAGACGAGCCTTGTACCTTGCGATTGAACTATCCGGATGATGTTTGAGTTTAAACACCTAACGACATCCAACAATGTGTTGATTTGGAGAATATGGAACTAGTGGCCAAGTGCCTTATCTTTGAAGAGTAAAAAACTCTTCAGACATGGCTGTCGCCACTCAACCTGTTTGGAAGCTTCAGTATAAGAGTTGGGTTCTGTAATGGTGTGATAAACATTGGTGGATAATGCTACTAGATGTTTGGTGGTCAAGAATACTTTCTTCTTGAAAATCCCGGCTTTGGAATGGGTGACCATGGTATGAGTATTTGATGAGGACTGTAGAATGGCAGCACTAGCAAGTGTAGAATGAGTATGTGCTAGAGGAGTAGATGAGACATTCTTAGGACAAGGAGAAGACTGTGCTGGAATGGTGGGGGGAGTAATGGCTGTTCATGTACCAGGTGCAAGCATAAGAAAATGTGTTGTTGCAGTGAGAGACGATAAGGACTGTTGCTTTTTGGTGGTAGAAGGCTGTGTTGGGTTAGGATTGCAGCACTCATTGGAATGGCTACTGATGTTGGTGATAAGAAATGCTAAAGTATGTGAAGCAGTCATTGGAATGGCAGTTGAAGAAGCCATGAAGAACAAAATGACAAGAAGTAGAGAAGTTCTTACTTGATGAATTTTGCAGTTGTAGCTAGATCCAAAGAGAATAACAACACCGCAAATGAAGATGGAAATCAAATTCCAGAATGCAGACCTTGAAGAATTGATCTCTACCAAATTGTCTAAAGAAAGACAATGAGTTCGTTTTTGAATCTGACGATAATCTTGATCGCTGTTCACAGTAGAGGTTGAAGATGACTCGAAGGATCTTGACAAGAACTTCAAGATTATCTTCCTTTGGATTGATATGACAATTGTAATCTTTTGCAGATCTGGAATGATGCAGATGTTTTGAGATCTAACAATCTAAATTGCAGAGATTCAACACAAAGAAGATGAACTTGATCTTCCTCTTGATTTGGTGATGATCGTAACAAGACGATGAGAAGATCAGAGAATGCAGAAGATGCAAACGATCTTGATCTTCTTTCTTCAATCTTCCAAGCTGAGTTGCAGAGATTTGCATAGATCTCAAATTGAAGAAGATGAACTTGGTCTTCCTCTCGATCTGATGACGATCTTTGCAAGTGAGAAGATCAGAGAATACAGTAAAAGCAAGGGATACTGATCTTCTTACTTCAATCTTTCAAGCTGAGTTTCAGAGATTTTGCATTGGATCTTGAAGAAATCAGTCCTTCTTTTGCTCTGATACCAAGAAAACCATAGAAGAACAAACAGAGAGAGAGAGAGAGAGAGAGAGAGAGAGAGAGAGAGAGAGAGAGAGAGAGAAGAAATAAGAACTCTGAAATTCCATTTGCTCAAGATGGTTACAATTACAGTGAAGAGATGAATTTATACGAGTGTTACAGATAGATCGAATCTTCCTTAACTAATCAACTATTTGTTGGGGATAATGTTTGGTTTTTTGGTTAATGTTATGATGTTAAGAGGTATCCTTATCCCGACGATAAGGTTAGTTTAGAGTTACTTATAAATGTAAGTCTCTTCATTCCATGAAACCTACGGTGAATTATGTGAATGCAGTGAATTGTGAAATTCTATACTATTATCTAACTAATCTTTATATAATTAAATTTAATACATCTTTATAGACAGAGTTATAACTGTTATGAATGCAAAATGAGTGACTTCCTAGTTCTTTGAGATGACTATGATGACTCAGCTCCACTTTTCTTCTTGACTTGTTCAATAGGAACTTCTTAAACAAAGAAGAAAAATGCCTTGGGGTGATGTCTAAGCAGTTAGAAATATTAAAATTCATGGCAATCGAAGAACATCACAGTGGCTTTTTTTCTTTTAAACCATTAGCCATTGAAAGCTCTCTTTCTGTTTTAGTTTTCCATTTCAATGGAACTCACTATTTTTTAAGAATGCCTCAATTCATGACTATTGGGATTGCTTGGTTTTTCCTTCTCATTTTCTCTTCTCTCTTGAATTGTCATTACATTTTCCTAATGCTACAATACCATTCATTTGCGGCCTTGACCCTGATCCAAACCGTTGAGAAGTGATAGGGTAATCTTAAAATAATACCTCAGATTGAAAGTTAAAATACATCCATCCCTCCTTGATTTTTATCTTAGGGAAGGGTATTTCCATGGAGGAGGAGAAGTTTTTAGCAAATATATGCAAATCTGGAGTTCGGTGTGAAAATTTTAATCAATACCATTTGTGGAAATGGTAGGCCAAAATGCAGGTTGGGTTCAGTTGACTATCATGTTTAATTTATTTTTTTATGTGTGATCTAACTCATTTTATGTGGCCCACTTTCATTTGTAAAGCTTTCCATATATTCAAATTTTAGCTGCAATTGACTGAAATCTAAAATGAAAAGCTTTGTATCAAATTTCGTTTTGGCCACCTTACCAAAATGAAAATTTTCGACCTTTTTCAATTGAAATGGCACGAAATTAACACTAAACAAGTGAGTCGTGTAGTAACCTAAGCTTAACATAGTCTAGTAGAAGGCCACTTATCCTATGCATCGTAAAGCTTAATGTGCGACGTAATACTTGAATAAGTTAAGATTGCAATTTGATTTCCAAATTAGGCAATGGCTTTTATTGTTAATCATTTTGGAATTGGATTATTATATTAGATAAAGTAAAAGTCTCGTTCAGGCTCTGACTCTAATTCAATTTTGTTAATGGCATCATAGCTATAATTTTTTTAAAATTCAATCCAACAAAAAGTCAATAAAGATAAGATTGAGCTTAATGCAAGACAATAGGATGAAAAGAGTTTCAAAGGGATCGTACAAATTAAAGGGGCGAGATGAGCCCCATAGAGCTAGACTACATACACCTGAAACATGACCTTTTTTTAATAATAAAATGAATTTTTCAAAAATGAAAAAAATGAATTTTTCAAAAATGAAACTATCTCAAGAAAGTCATGAAAAAATCAGAATGAATATGACAAAACTAGAAAGATCTTAAAAAATCTTTCATATACTTCATACTCTTTTTTTCTAATTTTTTTAAAATGTGATTGATTTATTTCCCATTATTAAATGACGAAAACACCTCAAAATTAAAAATATCCCGACATTTTCTCTAGACGATAATATGACGATAACAATGATTTTATAAATGGTCACGATCAAAACCATTACGTATTGGCCTCTGATGTGACACAATAACACGATAAAATTGGATTTGGTAAATAGGTTGAGTTGAGCAAATTTAAATTGGGTTAACTAGAATCCAAATTTATTGGTCCTAATCCATAATCGACTCAATTTTAAAATAAGTTGGAAACCATCAACCCATACTTATGGCTGGTCAACCTGACCTACTAGCCTAACTGAAATTAAATGCGGGTTGGGTTCGGTTGACTGTCATGTTTAATTTCATTTTTTGCTTGTGATCCAACTTATTTTGTGAGGCCCACTTTCATTTGTAATGCTTTCCTCATGTCCAAATTCATTTCTAAGTGCTATATTGAGCAATAATTTATTAATTCCCAAGGTGTAAAAAATGGGACCAAGATCCATTAATCATTGCTAGCTCATTTATTGAGACAATTCTTACCCAATTTTTGTTTAATTTTGTAATGTCATAATTGAGCATGAGTATATGACTCATCAACGCTATTGCATTCTACTCATATCCATATATTAATAATAAATTTCTATGCTTAACTGTCCAATATAAAAATAAGACACAAATCAATATTTCAAGTACAAAAACATCATGCTATCAACTTTAAAAAAAAGAAAAAAAGAAAAAAAGAGACAAGTTCCATATTTTAAATGTCAAAATATTTAACTATACAACATAAAAATAAAAAATGTCAAACTATTGCATTACTCCTCCGAATAAGAGTAACATCTTAAACTCTAATTTACATTATCATTAAAGGGTTTAGCAAGTTTTAGTGGCGGGAGAGAGGGGTTCCAACAATGAAATTTATAGAGGGCCAAGCTAGTGGGAATATTTATAGAGGTGATCGGAGCAATTAGTAGAGGCGATTCGAGTAGTAGGTGCAGAGTGATCTCTTTGGATGTTGTAGCGCTAACCAAAATTTCTGGGGAATTGAAATTTGGACCACTCTATTGAACTTTAAATTCCAAAATTTTTTAGGAAAATATGGACCTCAAAAATTTTATTTTCCACAGAAAATTACAGCACTAAACATTAGAAAAGAAAAATTACTTTCTGCAGAAAACTTCTGATTTTTCTGTGGAAACATATTTTACAAACGTGACCTAAGAGTTACACGGTAAGAAGCCATGTGAAAATTGAAATGTCATAGTAAATTAGTAAAATTTAATCAGATCAATAAGCGGATTAGATAGGTTAGCCTGAACCCATTCTGCTTTTATATAGGTTGAAACACCTGGCCTATAACCGACCCGGTAACAAAAGCAAGACAGCGTCCCAGGCCCGGTATAAATATTGGGTGAGTAGGGTTTGATCAAGGAGCATGAAAAGGTAGGCCCCACAGTACACGTTACTATAATCATGTGGCCCCACCTGATGAGTGGACCTGATCCATATAATCTACGTGGTGTGGCCCACCTGTTGACTAAGAATAATTCAAAAGAGCCAAGTAATGGCTACCGCCGTCTCATGTTTGCTTTGGTTCATTTTAACCGATGAAAACCACACTCTCCAAGGCCTCACTTTCCATACCCAAGCTCCAATCCGACACCCAAACGCTAACTTCTTCAATCAATCCCCTATTGCTTGAGACCCAAAGATCCCATGCCTAGGTTCTCAAATCTGGAATTCCAGTCCCTGTATCCAAAATTGTCCATTCGTATTGCAATTCCAAGGCCTTCTCAGATGCCCACCAACTGTTCGACGAGACGCCCCACTGGGACTTGGTGTCCGCCACAACTGTCATTGGCGCCTTTGCACGCCATGACCGCTGTAAAGATGCGATCACAGTGTTCTCCCAGGTGCTTCGCTTAGGCATCGGACCCAATCAGTTCACTTTTAGGACTGTAATTCACACTTGCACTGCTCTGCGAGAGCATGATGCGGGCAAGTAGCTCCATGCTTGCGCCACGAAGACAGGCCTCGGACCGGATGTCTTTGTGGGGAGTTTAGTTCTTAATCATTATGCCTAATATTGAGGAAGCTCAAAGAGCATTTGATGATACTCATGACCCAAATGTTGTTTCTACACCACATTGATTTGTGGGTACTTGAAGAATTAGAGGTTCAAGGATGCTCTCTGGATTTTCCGCCGCATGCCCGAGAGGAATTTAGTGTCTTGGAATGCAGTGCTTGGAGGGTGTAGCCAAATGGGTTGAAACGAAGAAGCTGTGAATCTTTATGGTGAGATGGGGAGAGAGGGAGTGAGGCCTAACCAATCCACATTTCCATGTGTTTTCACCGCTGCAGCCAATATAGCAGCACTTAGTATGGGCAAAGAGCTTTCATGCCTATGCCATCAAATGTTTGATCAATCACAACGTGTTTGTTAGTAATTCTCTGATTAGTTTCTATGCAAAATGTGGGAGCATGGAAGACAGTCTCCAAGATTTTAATGGACTTCCTGAAAGGAGTGTTGTTTCTTGGAATGCTGTAATCTGTGGGTATGCACAGAATGGTATGGAAAGGAGGCTTTGGAGTTCTTTCAGATGATGCAGAATTCGGGTTTGAGACCAAATGGCATTACACTTTTGTGCTTGTTTGCTTGTAATCACATGGGCCTTGTCTACGAGGGATATGCATTTTTCAAACAAGCACAAGAGGAAGAGCCTAGTATGCTTAAAGCTGAGCACTATGCTTGTATGGTTGATCTATTATCTCGATCCGGACATTTCAAGGAAGCAAAAAGGTTTCTTGAAGAGCTTCCATTTGATCCAGGCATTGGGTTCTGGAAGTCCTTGCTTAGCGGTCGCCATATACACCCAAATGTAGAACTTGCAGAGCTTGCAGCACAAACAGATCCAGGCTCTTGATCCTGAAGACTCATCATCATATATTTGTCTATCAAATGTATATTCTTCAGCTGGGAGATGGAGTGTTGTGTCGATGATTAGAAAGGAAATGAAGGAGAAAGGGATGGTAAGGATTCCTGGCAGCAGTTGGATTGAGGTTAGGAATAAGGTTCATGTCTTTGTCACCGGTTTATGGAAAATTTTCCATGCATTTGGCTTAGTATTATCCTGAGATTGTAATACTAGATGTTTCCCTCATCAGTTTCCTGTGTCATTCTCCCCCTTAGTTTCCTAGATTGCCAGGGATAACTATGTCCCCAACAGATAATCCAGGGTCTAGTTTTACCCCTATACTCATCTCTTTGATTGGAGCTATTTCTGCGATTTTCCTTTTCTTAACCTACTACAACATACTGGGAAGGCGGAGCTTTCTATTTCATGCACCTCCTTTCAGGGACCGCATTAGAGTTCTGAACGAGAACAATCTAGCTGATGACACTCCATTGCATTTCCAAAGCTGCGGTCTTGACTTCGCAATTGTACGCTCTCTTCCCTCAGTTCAGTTCAGGAAGTCCAGGAGAGAACCGGGTCGGAGCAGCACTGACTGTGTTGTTTGCTTGGGTGAATTTGCCAAAGGCGAGTGGCTGAGACTGCTCCCCAACTGCGCTCACTTCTTCCATGCTTATTGTGTGGATACTTGGTTCCAAACTTACTCAACTTGCCCACTGTGCCGATCAGATGTTTTGCACGATTTCAACAGTCAACAAAGCTACTCTCTTTCTATGTTTACATTGATGGAGACTCTAAGAAGAGAAGATGCTCATAGACAGACTTCATATGGTGAAAATGTACTTTGGTCTGAGATCATGCAGAGTTCAGAGGTTGGGTTCAGACCTACTTACTCAGAGTGGGTTGGAACAGAATCAGAGGAGTTTGTTAGTACAATATCCTCCCCTATAGTCACAAATGATATTCAAAATGCAGATTGTCTGCTTAAACAAGACCATTGTATTAGAGAAGGTCCCTCTTCAAGGGATGCATACTGCCACAGTCAATATACCCAGTTATGAGTTCAGATATTCAATAACTGGAGTTCTCAAAAGTGAAAGGTAAAGATCTGACTGTTTTTTTAAATAAAGGACATTTCTCTTGAAACTAATCAAGGTTTGTGAATGGGGAAAAAAGGAAATGAGTGCAATGTACACAGATGTAGATCCAAATGGGAGATTTGAGTTGCTTGTAAGTTACAATATTGATTATGCCAATAGTCTCATTGTTTAGCAGTTCCTAAATGATGATCATTGTGATTATCTTGGAACTCCTGAAACAAAGAAGAAAAATGCCTTTGGGTGATGTCCTAGCAGTTAGAGATATTACAATTCATGACAGTCAAAGAACATCACAGTGTTTTTTTTTTTTTTTTAAAACCATTGGCCATTGAAAGCTCTCTCTCTTTTAGTTTTCCATTTCAATGGAACTCATTATTTTTTCAGAATGCTTCAATTCATTGCTGCTGGGATTGGTTGGTTTTCCCTTCTCATTTTCTGTTCTCTGTTGAATTGTCATTACGGTTTCCTGATGCCGCAGTACCATTCATTTGCGGCCTTGACTTTGATCCAAACCGTTGAGAAGTGATAGCACCCACTACAGATAGGGTAATCTTAAAATAATACCTCAGATTGGAAGTTAAAATGCATCCATCCCTTTTTTATTTTTATGTTGGGGGCAGGCAGGGCATTTCCATGGAGAAGGAGAAGTTTTTAGCACCTCTATGCAAATCTGGAGTTTGGTGTGCAATTTATTTGCGGAAATGGTAGGGCAAAATTCACACTACTGCAGATTTTGAGGCCCCAAAGGGAGGGGTTGGATGCCAATTGTATTGGGATACAATTAACATTTCAGGTTCCTGCATCTTAAAGTCCAATTTTTGAAATAGATTTTGAAAAAAAATGGTTCCATTCCCAATTTTCTCTGGTGGGTTCTTTGAGTCATTGCATAGTAACATATATTCATTCACAACCCTTGAGTAGTAACATATAATCATTCACAACCCTGGGCTTACATGAAAGATGGGACGCATCCATTTATTAGGCCCACCACAATACAAAAAAAAAAAAAAAGGATCTTCACCTTTGTTTCTTCCGTTTTACGGCTTTGAGAAATACATTATATAGATCTTCACAATTATTTCTTCAATTTTAACACTTTGGAAAATAAATTTTCAAAATCTCTAGGGACCCCATATCAAATGTCTAGCAATGTGGCCCATGACTACAGTCATAGTCGGTCATGAACTGGTCCACGAAATCTATGGTACTATCCTATGGCTACCTAACCTAATGCGTTTAAAGCGGCCACGGGACAATGATTTATCAAACTAAAACACTAGACGGCATGGATTGATTGGCTAACCTTCCACATCAAGATTTTCAATTTTAGCCATTCTTTAGAAAAAAGAGGGGGAGTTGTGCTCACTCACGGGGAGCTATAGTAGTTTGTAAACATTATTTTGAAGCCCCACTGGCCATTTGCAATACAAAGATATCATCTCCGCTATCCATTATAATCAAGAAATTAAAATCTCCAATTAACCCCAATTAACGAGAAGTTTCAATGAATCAACGTCATACATTTATCCGTCACGATCATCTTAGATAAAAAAATAAATAATAAATAGAAATTGCATGAATTGAATTTTATTGAGAGACATAACTAATTACACAAGAACTAGCATTTACATTTGAACGAATGAAAATAAAAGGAAAAGCCCAAAATTATCTAAAAAATAAAAACAAAAAAATTATAGGCACATACACAGGAAAGTATAAATTTGTGGAATTTGGTTTTTGAAAATAATATGCAATAGAGGCTTGCGTAGGCATCAATACTCATCAATCACCCACCGACGTCCGTACAAATTCTTCTATCTTCAAAGAAATTATTAACATCAATCGAAGGCCAATCATAGTCAAAGCCGAGCCCACACTCAGCGATGGGATTTGGAATGCACACATACTGATCGTCTGATTCCTCTTGCTCAATCAAATTCAAGAATTGGGCCTCATCAAAGTGAGGATCAAACTCATCAAGCATCACTTTGTCACCCATACCGGCATCTTTTTATTCCTCCGCTTCCATTTCTTGCAAGATTTTATGGTGGCATCCAACGAAAGCCAATCATCACCATCCTAGAACCCACACTGATCATAAGAAGATGAAGAGATGAGATTAGGAAGCGATGGCCCATCATCCAATGGTTGCGGTTGTGGCTGAGCATCGTTGATCATCTTTTCTTGAAATCCAATATCAGTCGTCGTCTGCTGATCCGACCTGGCCAACATCAATTGACTGATGTGATCGAACCCACACTGACGATGATGAAGCGATGAGATTAGGAAGGGATAGGGACGACCCATCTGCTTGTGGCTGTGGATCAAGATCTTTCATCACATTTTCTTGAATTCCATCATTCATCATCTGTTGCTGATCCGAAGACTTGGGCAACATCAAACTCTATTGTTCGTTCCGAAAGCTCTGCTGCCCGGTCTGAAGATTATAGGTCTTTTGGCTTCGGTAGTGATCGATGACGACATTAGGGTTGGGAGATCCGAACGTTGTGAATTGATTTCCAGCGGAGTTGAGGATGACGGCAATGTCTGAACCGCACAAGACGCTCAATTCGTTGGCCTTCTTGAAGAGACCTTGGCATCTCCTTGTAAACCTGGGACTGAGGTGATCCTGTTTCTCCTTTAACTTTCTCTTACCCATATCTCTTGAAAATAAGAAGAAGCAACAAGAACAAGAACAAGAAGAAGCAAGAAGAAGAAAAATAACTCACAAAACCCTCCCCTGTCTCGATAAGAAACAAACCCTCTCTTTCTTTCTAATTTCTTTTTTGAATCGATGAATGATGCACAAGAACACAGCGATGGTGGGTAATGGGTTTGTGTTTTTAAAAAATATGATCGTTGGCGATGGCGGGAGTGTCTGTGTCTCTGTTGGGACCTACGAACGAATGGATGAGGATTGAAGACAAATAGCTGCCTTTCCACTTATATAAACCAAGGAGTCGGCCGTCAAAACCAACATTATAATTGTGACCGTTGGATTTGTTCCCTGTTTAGATTTAGTAATTCTTTTTTCTTCCATTTAACAAAGCTAATGGGATGTATTAAAACAAATCTTCCATCTAACGGTGGCTTCTGCATTAAGTTTGCTTTAAAAGATTAGGCAGAATTTGAAAAAAAATGATTAGGTGTGGCTCACAGATCGGTCTGTAAAATGCTGCACTCAAATGAGTTACTAGGAATTTTGAGACTCTATTTGAAAGGGTTAAAATGAAGAATCAAATATAAAAAACTAATGTTAAAAAAAAAATTAAAATCACATTCTAGGAAAGTAAAGTCTCATCTACATCTATAGCCATCACCCTATTAACTTTAGCCCGAGAAAAGTCTTAGGGACATGTACATCTCCAACTCTAACCATCAACCTAGTAATTCAAGTCCAAGGAAAGTCAAGTCCCATCTACATTCCAATTGTGTGGGAAGAGGTTTTTTCTTTTCTTTTTTTACCCCCTTTTTCATTCATATTGCCTTAAAAGGGAACATTGTTTGATGCTCATTTTTTATTTTTTCATCTTTCTAACTCAATCTTAATCATTCTTAAAAATACATGCCTTATAATTCCTAGAAATTCAATTAAATGCAAACTAAGTGTCCCATTTACATTTTTACATGAATTGAACTCATGAACATTTTACAAAATGAATTTTTAAAAGTGGTTAAAATTAAAGTAAAAAAGTGAAGATTTACAAGTAGCCATCAAATAGTCTCTCCTATTGTGAAAACAATAACAGATTAGGATCATACTAGAAAGTCAAATCACTGGAAGGTGAGGTCTCATCCTATCTTCACATTATATCCATCATCTCTCACCTCTTTAAATCCTTTGTTAGAATCAATTTTACCTAAAATTCTTAGGAATTCAATTCCATGCAAACATGCCTATGAGATTTAATTTTCTTATTCTTTTAACATCATGTAATTTATATGTTTCTCAACAATCACATAAGTTATTTCTTTTCTTCTTTCTTTTCATGTCTTTAGATTAGAAACCTATCAATATCTAACATATTTGGTTTCTACAAAACGGTAAATGAAGTTGCAATCATGCCACATAAAAATTATGATAAAAAAAATACAATGTATTTGGTTGAGGACTCTTCATACCAAGGATATTTTATTTGGTTTTTGATACATTCAGGTGGACTCTGTACTCTACTCATTTGATTGTTAAATGCAGGATCTAAAGATTGTAAACTTGATTTTGTAATGATTGTTAAATGCTTGTTTAGAGTTGAGAACATTGTTGTATTGTATGGATGTGAACATTTTCCAATGATTGTTAAGAGTGCTAAAATACTTGGGTCAGACCAGAGCTCGTTTATTTTCATTATCTTTGAACTATGCACCATGGTTTAGCCACCATCTTATCCAAATATTTCAAATCAAATCCACCCAATTTTCTGAAGCACAACTGATCATGTCCATTAGAACCGTTCAATTCTGCCATTATTCCCATGGAACAATGCTTCTTTTAAGCCCACTTAAAAACATGCAAGTTCTTTGGCAAAAAAAAAAAAAAAAAAAAGCATGCAGGTTATAAAGAGCTTGATTAGAAGGATTTGATAAGGACTATTATATTCCATTTTTGTTGTCATTTTTTCCAATAGATGGCAAGAAGAACTAGCAGTGTCAGTGTGTTGCTAATAATTTAGATATCAACGGACTGTTCCACATATCATCAAGCATTTTACGGTCGAGACAGTGTAATGCCATACAATCATTCAAAAAATCATTTTTCCAACAGACGATATAAATTTACCAAAAATAAAATAAAATAAAGTTAATATAAATGATTCTGTAGCAACATTTGTTATCAATACTCCCATTATCTTTGTATTTACATTCAATATCAATGATCCTGCAGCAACGTTGAATATAAAATGACATTCAAAACTAATATCAATGAGGTTGTATCAACAACATCAAACTAATATAAAGAAAACACAACATAGACCATTCAACATCATTTGGAACCTAAAATACAATTTTTACAATAGCTCCAAGTCTGTAAATACAAGCTGAACCCAACATCCACAAGAGATTTACACCCTGTAGGTCCATGAATGCTACAAGCCAAATGAAACCAACAAAATAATAGGACCCATGACATGCTGAATCTTTAAAATGAAATACTTTAATCTAGTTGTGCCTCCTATCAGTAGTCTCTTTGAACTTTAACACTGCACATGGACAATAAGGACTTGAGCAAGATATGATCAAACATAACAACTGTATAAAACTAGTTATACAAGGACATGATGACCAACACATGATCAAACATACTAGTAATACAAGTATACCTGTACTACTTCTGTTAGGTAAGCCATGTAACAAATTTGTCTTGTATATAGTCTCAAGAGCATCTAATTATATTTATTCATTTGAAAGTCTTGCTTATATTAAAAAGTACACATGGTCTATAAATGAGAACTCACAATTGAATCCAAGACCAAAATAACAATGACGACCAAGACCAAAATAAGAAGAAAATTGCAATTAGATGAAGGACCCCATATAGCTGGACCACAATGCACATGCAATCACTTGCGGGAGTAACATTTTCCCCAAACTTAGCACATTTTTGTTTGGAGGATATGTAAATTCCAGTTGGGACTTATACTAATGTTCCAAATATTGTCATCTGCTGGGCTTTTCAAATTTGGAAAAAGTGACCCTTACAAGTTAGGGCATTCACTAATGTTACTGTTAGTGTCCCATTTTTGGGCAACCTATATCAAGTTACTAAAATCCCCTGTGCCACAAGCCATTTGATGCCCCCCATCCATCACAGGCTAGACCACGGAATCTCGCTACTAGTAGCACAACTAAGAATCTCCCACAATAATTCAATTTCCTTTTTCTAATAAAATGGTCAGAGACCTAACCTCAAACCTATGATTCCAAAGCCATTCTTGGCATACTCAGTCCACTCTATAGATAATGAAGAAATGACAACAAATCTTAGACACAACCTCAAACTGAAGGTTAAGGTGATTGACCATTTCCTCTTCCCCAGATATTATTTCCATTCTAAGATAATCAAAGCCATTGATTTTTAGAAGAAAAAGAGTGGAAGACACATCAGTTATTGTAGCTTCTTTATCTACTTCTCATCAGTTTGTTCTTTTTCTATCATTCAGTTTTCCAAACTATGATCTTGCTCTGTTATTCTATTTTAGATATGATGTGTTGCCTCAATCTGGTTAGGGTATCTGGTTAAGTACAACCTGCACAGTCTTAACACATCACAAGATAAGATTGCTACATTGCAAGTTTGAGACAACAAAATAAACAAGCACTGTATGTTGGGAGCCTATGAAAGCATCTGATCAATAGAAAGCTACCACTGTTATTTTAGCTCCAATTACCTGTAATCAATAGGGAAAACCATTATATGTGAATGCAAAATGAATAGAAGAATGAGCTTTTACTAGTGCATAAGCCAATTTGGTTTTCACATTGCCTTTCCTGCTGCTACATTTGTTTCAGTTGCTCTGCAACAAACCTCTAATGGCCTGCTGGATCTTGACCTAAATCATAACTCTAGTATGATGATTTGCACACATGCTTATTGGTTTTCAGAAATCTCCTGCTAACACCACCACTGAATTTATTACTATGAAGCTTATCCATATACAAAGTAGAAAATTGCATGGAGGTGGATCGACATGTAAGCGCTGATGGCTCTTTGTTTCAATCACCTTCACCAACAGTTAGTGCCTTCATGGATGCAAAGGATAAAAGGTGCCAAGATTACTTTGAATCCATGGTTCAAAGATGTGGGTTCAGTGTGCCTCCGATATACTCCATAGACGAGGAACTTATAAAACTCTGCGTGGTCAATTGATGTAAAGATTAGGGCTGGATGAACATTTTCATGAAGAAATTGACAAGGTGCTACTTGGTTTTTACAAGTGAGTCACCTTTTGTTGATCCAAAGTGAGTGGAGTCAGTTAGTGATATCACTTTGGGTTCTCTTTTTGGCTCTCTTGGTGACTTCTTGCACCAGATCTGGGAGCTTTATTTGCTCTTGTATTTTTTATCCTTTCTTTTAATACAACTTACCCTTAATCCCAAAAAAAAAAAAAAAAAAACAATGGTAGCAGTTTGCTTATAATGATTTAATCTTCATCATGCACATTTTGATGCCTATTTTTAATAATATTTTACCTATATGTGCACATTTGGCATATGGGTTGTCCTATAATATTTTCACTATGCACTAGAAGGTCAAAGGTAATGTTTTAACTTGATCCAAAATTCATTGTAGATATAGGTTGTGGTAGTGTTTTAGACTGATTTCTCACTATGTGGATGATCATAAACCCGAAGACGATGAAGTAAGCGGTGTGGACAGGTGGCTGCTAGCAACTTATAAATTAAAAGATGAGTTGGGCTCTTTTTATTTTCTTTTGAAATGCTATTTTCAGCTGAGCTTGTTTGTATGACTGTTTGAATTTGTTTCTTTTGAATTGCTATTAGATTTGTTATGTAAGTATTATCAGAATATTGAGAAATCTGGAGTTCATATTGAGATGGTCTATTTGAAAAGGTCTGAAAGACCCATGCCAACAACTCCGTACATTGTTTGCTTATTAGGTACAGCATGCATTCTAATTTACATGAGAAGGAAAAAGTTAAAAGTGGGAACAAAAAGTTGCAGGAACAGGTTAGTGCAAGTAGAAACAGTGCTTCATGTAAAGTGGTCTTAGATTCTTCAAGCATTCTACTACTAAATTGACTGTGACTCTAAGACAAGTCATTAGAGTGTTTCGGATTTTGGGTATGAAGCACAGTTTTTAACCTGTTATTAGCGTGGTCTCAGATTCTTAAACTGTATAAAATAAAGCCTTAGAGTGGATGTTTAACTTTTTCAAAGGGAGTAGGTATCATATCTTATGTCTTAAATCTATAGTGGTGTGTGGATTTTGGATAGGATATATATACAAGCCTGATTGCATTCTACTTGGACATTCTCAAACCAACATATATATTATCCTAACCTGGGTATTTTTGCATGTGTTTAGTTTAGCTTAGGCAGAGCTAGGACTTTGGGATCCTTGAGCCTGCTGGCCCAATCAATAAACTTATTTTCAAAATTAGTCCAAAACTTGACCTGACCTCTGAGACATAAGCTTGAATTTGGCAGAAAGAGGGTTGGCCTGGCCTAATAGTGTTGTGCTCGTTTGAATTCAAACTGCCCAAAATTAACTACAGATTGTATGTTGGATGTGCGGTTTGTATGTTGGAATGAGGTGCTCACCATAATTTTAATTTGAATGCACAGGTTGTATGTTTGTAATGAAGTTCTCATTGTCATTTGGTGGAACTAGTTTGGCAGTATCCATTTAAGACAGATTGAGAATATCTGGGGCTGCTTTGAAACAAAAACCAGAGCCCCCAAAACTTACAATAATAAAGCATTTAACATCAATCAAACTTTTACAGCAGTCAAAGCGCTCTTAACATAAAGAAACAAATACATTCAACATACACATCCAGGCTGCAATTTGTACAAACATGCCATAACCTGTAACAGAACAACATGCACAACATAGAACATAAACAAGTCATAAATCCACCATTTTCCTTTCTTTTCATATCTGAGTAATCCCATCTAAATTCCTCTTCTTAACTCAACCAAACAACTATTCACAGTTCATCTCCTCCAAGACACTAAAACCCAAACAAAACTTCAGTGAAATCAACCAATAAGAGTGTACAAATTATGGTCAGCATGGCTCTATTACATCTCAATTTGTGCAAGAATGAGAATAAGAAAAAAACAACAGACACACACAGCAGAAAAAAACAACAGACACACACA
Source organism: Sextonia rubra (assembly GCA_037013555.1). Lineage (NCBI taxonomy): Eukaryota > Viridiplantae > Streptophyta > Magnoliopsida > Laurales > Lauraceae > Sextonia > Sextonia rubra. Next base: position 135,693,855 of record JASUAD010000001.1, read on the forward strand.
GCAGACTGATTGCCACCAATTCCAAACCTTCTCCGGCGAGACTGACGGCTTGAGTGAGAGAGCAGAGGTGGGAAGGGCCCTTCTGGGCGGAGGTTGAGCAGTGGGGCGTTTTGCGGAGGTCGAACGAGTGACAGACGAAGGCGAGACTCTCCGGCGAGAAGGGGTTCTGAGTTGTGGTGGCACGAGAGTGTTTTTTCAATGGGTTGTAGCCGTAGCTTTTCTAACGGGTTTTTTTTTTCTTTAAATTCAAACGGGTTTTGAGTTTTGGGGTTCGTGATTCCTTTATGTGGGAAGAGTAGGCAAGTGAAAGAATGTACATTCATGTGAAAACCCACACACCCGTTTATTGTTTATTTTTTGAAGTGAGAATGTATATATAAGGTAGATTCATTTTGCAACAACTATAAGAAAAAAGACAAATTTGTAATTTTAATGAGAGAAGTTACTTTAAACTTACCCTAATCCTTAATACTTCTAGCATTTCATTCGTGAGTTATCTCCCCTTTGACAATTATGTCGATTTTTCGAACTTAGCAACCATTCCATTCTTTACATTCAACCCCTTCAAACTATTTTTTATTCTTGTTTATTGTAAGGATGCCAAGTAGGAGAAAGAAACAATAAATTTGTATGAGATTAGAGGGATGATAGTTAGGAGGCCTGTGGTTGATTGAAGGAAAACTACATTCAAATATATATATATATATATGAAAAATTCTCAAAAACGCTCAACTTTAAAAATGCCCATTTTTTTGCCCCACTATTTTTTTGTCATGGGGCTTCTAATGAGTTAATCTAGTCTTTTCATACATCCTACCCTCCTATCTATGGTCATATGTTCAAATATAACACTTATCTAACTTTTCCTCACTATTAAATTGAAATCATAATAAAATGGTGCCTCTAAACCATTAAATTCTAGGGTCATGGATTAAAAGGTTAGGATGATTATATGGACTCAAAATTTTGCATATAGGTAGGCCTCATATGGATCTTCCCATCTAATGAACTTTCATTATCATCATGCATCTTAGTGGGCCCAACTAAGAGAGCCGTTTTCTCCTAAAAAAATAGTGTTCGCTCAGGGTTCTCACCTAGAGTGAATGATATAGAGTTCTCATGAAAAAAATGGTGAGGGACATATTCATATAAATATTCTTATATATATATGGGGAGCACTATACAACGCTCGGGTGTTTTTTCTTTGTTGGGCCCACTGAAATGCATAATGATCATGAAAGTCAATTTGATGTGAAGATCCATATGAAGCATGTCTATATGAAAAATCTTGAGTCCATATGATCGTCCTAACCTTTTAATGTATGGCCCCAAAATTTAATGCTTTAGAAGCATCATTTTATGATCTCAATCCAATGGTGAAATAAAATTAGATGAGTGTCAAATTTGGACATGTGACCATATATAAGAGGGTAGTGTATATGAAAAGATTGGATTGACTCAACATGGGCCTTATAACCAAAAAATAGAGGGACAAAAAAGGGGCGTTTTTAAAGTGGGGCATTTTTGAGAATTTCCCTATATATAAGGAAGAGTTCACTTAAACTCGAGCTTATATAAGAAATTTTGTAAGCCCAAGCCCCTAAGGCATACCTTTGGTTCATCCAAATGGATCAAATACACGACCTTCCTGAATTTTACATGTCCACCAATTTTTGGTTAAATCCAAATTTACTGGACTGTTAAATCAACTGTGCACCGATCTGAATAGACTGTTAACTATGAAACTTTTGGTGCTCAGATGGAGATGATAGAAACTGCGAGTGGGGTTGATTTTTTTGTAGAGAGGAGGGTCCTAAGGAGTCCTTCAAATCCCTCCCATCCCCATGTGGGTACCCACCACACACTTACCTTGCCCTAAGCCTAAGCATAGGGGAGCCGACCCCATATATATATACATATATATAAAGAGAGAGAGAGAGAGAGAGAGAGAGAGAGAGAGAGAGAGAGAGAGAGCGCAACTCTCTTTTAGAAACACCCTATCCCTTTAAGGAATGAGAGAGGCTTACAATAATTTTGATTGTCTGTTAAAAAAGCAAAGAACTTAAATAGCTCCTAAATTCTTTCTCTATCAAAAGGCTCACTAATAGCTCCTATTTTATCTCATTCCTAAATTTTCTTTCTTAATAAATGTTTGAGATTATCTCAAACACCCAAAAAACTCGTTAAGTTATTGTTTAAAAAGAATACATGTGCAATGTTTTTGAATGGATTGTGCGTCCACCTACTTGGGAGTAACTTTGGCTATAGGATAATTACATGTGGTATGGACCTTACTGTTTGGATGGGTTAATTAGATTGTGGGCCCACTTGTTTTGGAGAGTGAAATTTGGCCTATGATGATTCACACAGAGAAATAAATACAAAGGGAAAAGGCATTAATGGCATCTTTCTTTTTTGGCATTGGGAAGATGTTACTTTTTATCTTTAATAAATGTAAATTGAGTTGGCATTGTCTAGCCAATGAAAGGGTGCAAGAATACCGATGGGGCATTTTGGAGAATCTTATATAAATGTAGGAGAAGGCTAGATAATACCCGGGCATTTTGCACAAAAAATACAGCCATGGTAGTTTACCGATAAGAGTACTCTTAATTGCTATTTGGTTGAGAAAAAGGGAGGAGCCATTATGGGTGCGTTTTTGCCCCTATGTGACATCCAGTGAGAGTCGACTACAATCATATTGGTTTGACTGTCCAATTGTATATACGTGCAAAAAGATAACAACAAGGAGCCTTTCAAATCATGAGCATGCCAACTATTATAGGACTTAATTATTTCCTTCTTATTTGTGGGACCCTTTGTACCATCCATAAATCTTGGACCCTATTTATTTGAAGATTAAAGCCTTCTTTTCAGGGAGAAAAAAACCAGGGAATGGACATTAATTCCTTATCGCAGGACGAGAAAAAAAGGAGTTTTGAGTTAGTAGAAAAGAGAAAAAGTAGGAAAGGATTAATTCCTTTTAAGGAGATAATATAGGGATTCAAATGCTTTGATTTTTATCTCTAAATAGTAGGACAATGCATCAGTTCTTATTGGATGTTAGAAAGGGCAAAAACACCCCTATTTGAATGGGCCATTTATTAAAATTCTCCACACATACATGCACGTGTACACACACATATGTATAAGGAATTCTAAAAAAGGGGGAGTTTATGCCTCTTTCGGCATGTCTAATAAAAATCTGCCATCTATCTCACAAGTGCAAATAAAAAAATAAGGGATAGTTAATTTTAAGGAGATGTTGATGGCACGAATTAAAATCCTTGTAAGGATTTTTGTATTGGCTAATTCATGGGTTGGACAAAACTTTAGTCTATTGCTATTGTATTTTATATATCTTTTAGTATGCACTATGGTATGAGTCGCCGGATGCATTGAAGTGAATAAATCAAAGAAAGAACTACAAATTGAAGTGCTTTTCTAAAGATAACATGGTTTAAAAAGATTATATATTACAAACCAAGTATTGGATATGGGCAAGCTACCTTCTACTGGAAAACTCATTTCGAGTAGATATCCGTAAAGCCTAAGATTACGTTAGTTGGAGCTAAAACGACAAAGTTAAGGCCTCGGGAAGTTTGCAGAAATTTGTGCTGAATTTCATTCGATCAATCGGGCAAACATCCGATCGATCCAACTTGAGACAGTAGCTTAATTTAATTGATCCAACCTTCGACCAATTGATACGATATTATGCAGAAACCCACCAACTTATATGAAAACCTTTCCTATTTGTAAAAGAGTTCCCTGTTTTGTTCCAGCTTAGACTCTAACTTTAGGCACGAATTGTTAGTTATAAAAAAGGGTTTCCTCTCAACCCTAAAAACAGATCTCATTGTTGAAAGTAAAGATTACTTATTTGGCGATCATCCTCTCTAGAAGCTTTCGTTGAAGAGTTGAAATGCCAAAACTTTGCTCTAGAGATCTTTGTCTTCTACATCTCTTTTTAAAAGATTGTCTTCCATACGTAGAAGATTATTTTGAGGAGTCAAGCATAACATTTAAAAGGTGTCTAAGTGTTTGAATCTGTAATAGCGGACAATTGGGAGTCGTTGCAGCGGGGAGCTGTGCAACGAGAATCCACATCCTTAAGTTGTGCAAGAACTAGAAAAGGGTTGTAAGTATATCTCTTGTAACTGTGGTATGATTCATTGTGCTTAGTTTTCAATCATGATTTTTTCTTGGTTTGGGTAACGTAAAAATCGTGTCTCCTTGTGGTGTGTGCTTTTGTTTGATTTATTTCCGCTGCGTAGTTGATTGTTTGCACACACAACATTAAGATTGAATGCATTAATCCATTCTAGAGCCCCGCCCCCCACCCCCACCACACAAAAAAAAAAAAAAAAAAAAAAAAAAAAAAAAAAAAACCTTCTAAATCTCATAGGCTAAAACTGGGACATTTTTTTGGTGAAAAACAAGTAGGGAGTTTTATAGCGTGATCTTCTGAGAACTATTCTCATGCACTTACCATGAGAATTTTTAGGGGACCCACAAGTGAGCCCCTTTGGGGATGGGCCAGGGGGATGGAAAGATCTATGGGGGATCGTCCCAAAAATCAAGTTTGGCCCCAATCATATGACCCTAATCCCTTCATTCGTGGCCCATAAATTCGGTCAATTCGGATTAGTGCACAGTTGATCCAACGGTCTAGTAAATTTGAATTTGACTGAAACTTGGGGCGTGTGACTATTAAGGGGGTTCCTACATATTGCAAGGTTTGGATTGGACAATAACCTGCTTAGAGTTCTCACAAAAAAAAAAAAAAAAGGGTTAGAACCAGCTCTTTAGTTTTAATTGTGATCCTATCATTTGGTATAAGAGCCAAGTGAGTGCTTAGTTGTAATCCATCTCTGTAATCAGTAGCATACTGTTGTAAGTATTTTTGCCTTTATAAGACTATGTTACTTATTGCATAAGTTTTGTGGGTTCTTACATATCTAAGACTTTTAGCATTGTTTGTTTTTAAGATAGAAATCTAGTTTGATCAATCAAAGCAATCTGGTGAGGCTTTGGCCGTTTAAGCCGTGGATAGGCGTGTTGGCATTTTTACATCCATATACCATTGTATACTGCAGATTTGATTATTAAGACTATCTCTCTTTCATTATCAAACATGTCTAAACTCCTTAGAAATCTAAGAGCTTCATCTTCATCCTCATCTTCTACTTCCAAAACCATGTCTTTGAAAAATATGGAAGAAATTAGTTATGATAAGATAGATCAATCAATTTATGACTAGACTATTTCAAAATCGATAAAAAGGATAGTTATAAAATAGGTACTTTTAATTTGAAATCAAGTTGTATAATTAAAATAGTTGAAAAAACTAAATCAATAGTTGGAAATGTGAGAAATATAGCTTTGATTTCTCCTCTAAATCTCGAACAATTGTTTCCCAATAATACCAATCTCTGCATTTTGGTCTAATATAAGTTGCAATTAAACCTTTGACAAGATTAGGACTAAATACAGAAGTTCTGGTTTATATCCAAGATAATCGTCATAATAATTTCAAAGATTCTCTAATAGGAATGGTTGATTCTAGCCTTGCTAATGGACCAACTTTTTTCAATTGTTTCCCAAATTTTTCAGTTTCTACTTCACACCCTCACTCTTCTGTAGCAATTAATTTGAATATTGAAACAGAGGCTTTTGATATGAAACCAGATGTTCACAGCCTTGTTGTTATATATTGTGTTTACTATAAAGCTATGAATTTTGTTGTTCCTGATATTGCTTATTCCCATCAAATTAAAGGTGCAACAACCCTTTTCAAAAAAATATGAGAAATAAAACCACAATTTGAAAAAGAATTGAATGGAACTCAATAGATCTTTCTAATAAAGGGTATCTTGATGCTGCTTAGCCTGAGCAACCTTAAGAGAATTAAGAAATTGATTCAATAATTGAAAATAGTGATGGCAATCTGGACATCAACTTTGCCCCTAAACCTAGAAGACAATCACTAACTCATCATGCTTCTAACTATGAATCTAAAAGATTAGAAGCTCCACCAATACCCTCTCTAGTTATGTCTTCAATAAAAGATGTTGAGCCCCCAAGATTCTCCGCTCCTTCATCTTTTAATCCCATACCTTTTGGTTTAGTTCATCCTACATATTCACCAAATATTCCACTCTCTCCTAGCCATGTTTTGAATCCTGCAAAATCAGACATCAGTATTAATGTTCTAACAATCACTGAATCAAATGACCCTGATAATTTTAATATTGATAATGATTTACTTCTTGAATACATGAAGAAGGACCCTTTATCAAAACATTTCACTAAAATTACTTCTAAGTAAGAAAAAGCTTGATTAAAATCAGAGTGGCAACAAACAATGATTAATAAGAAAAAAAATATTCATTTCTTCGATTGGCTAAAATGAGAGTCATCTGAATTTTCTTTGTTTGTCCTAGAAAGGCCTGCCTCATGAGAAATAAATATTACTTCTTCATCATCTACTTCAATCCAAAAGTCTATTGAAATAATACATCCTCCCTTGCACCCAATAAAACACAAAGAATCAGTTGCTACCCTAATAAAAAAACACTAATATGTTGTTCAAAGGTGAAAAGATAATTGAACCTAGACACTTTCTACATCTTGTAGAACAACATAATTATACAAATATCAATTTAAATATAATTGCTACCCAGGCTTATAGGATTGAAAATATATTATCTCAACAAAAAGATAAATCTATAATTAAAACAAAATCTTTAGGGTTTTATGGACACTCTGTAAAAGATTATAAATTACAAAAGGCCCCTTTAAATTCCTCCAATGAATTTATAAACCAATTATCTAAAAAGATTGCCGATTTAAAAATATCAAATGAAAAAGAAAAATCCATAAATACAATTCTCTGTGTTTCGAATTCAGAAGAATTTAACTATTCTCATAATTTGGAGGTTCCAATAGATGAATGCCATCTCCAAATAAATAAAATCTTCAGGCAAAAACCAATTGTTCAAACTGCAAAAACAAAATATTATTATTCTAGACCATGTCTTGTAGATCTCCAATTTGAGGAAACTCCTTATCTTGGCAGAGTTCGATTTGATGGATTTACTTTGTATGAATGGAATATAGATAGCCTGATAGAATACCATATCCTACAAGCTTGTCAACATATTTCCATGTATGCTACGACAAGCATGATGACTGGAAATACTCAATCTAGTGTTGTTTTTGCCATTACCTTTGGCTTTACTGGCCAACTTTGAGGATGGTGGGGAAAAATATCTTTATGAAGAACAAAGATAATCAATAAAAATTGCAATTTAAAAAGATCTAAATGGAAATCAAATACATTCTGAACAAAATCAACCCATGGAAGATGCAGTTTATACTTTACTAATTGCAATTCTTCAACAATTTATTGGTAATCCAATGGATGTTGGTGAAAAGATAAGAACTCAACTAATGAATCTTTCTTGCCAAACTCTTTTTTATTTTAGATGGTACAAAGATGTGTGCATCACAAAAATCTTTTCTTTAGATGAATGCAGTTCTCTATTCTGGAAAGAAAAGTTTATCTCTGGTCTCCTAAGATTATTTGTTGAAAGAGTCAGAGAAACTCTTCAAAATGATAATAATGGTGCTCTTTCTCTTGAAATATACACCTATGGAGACATCATCCAAAAAATAAATCAATTAGGGTTATCCCTTTATAATAAAATGAAACTAAAAAAGCAAATAGAATTCTAGAAAAAATCAAGTAAATATGAATTGGGCGACTTTTGCTATCAGTTTGGTTGTGAACCAATCATAAGTCCTTCTAGCAAAAGGACTAACATTACAAATAAGAGAAAATTTAATAAGAAATCCTTCAGTAAAACAAGTTTTCCAAAATATTATAATAAATCATCCAAAAAATATATTAAAAAATATCACAATAAGAATAACCAAAACCAAATTCTCCTTTATCCAGATCTAAAATAAATAATCAAGACATTGAATGCTTTAAATGCAAGCAAAAGGGACATTATGCCCATAAATGCCCCATGAAAAATCTAAAACACGAAAAAGAGGTTAAAATTTTCTTAAGAGGAAATAGTAGTTCTTGTTCTAAAGAACAATTTTCTAATTCATCCTTTGATTCAGAACACTCTTCCTCATGTCCTTGTACAATCCCTAACAGTGAAATTGAATATGAATGCCCCTGACAGTCTATCACTTAACATGATAACTACTTCTGCAAAAATCATGCTTGAAATTTTGAAAACATTTCAAACGAAGAGTGTAAAAATAATTATTTCAAACAAATACTAGAATTACAGAATTCAAAATCTAGCAAAAATAAAAACATTGAACCCAATAAAAGCCAAGAATCCTTTTCCATCAAAGAAGTTCTAAGTAGAATGAAAAATAGCCAATTAACCTCCTTTGGTATAACACTTCAAGATCTACGAAGAGAAATTAATAATCAAAAGCAAGAAATCCAAGAATTAAAAAAAGAGTCCAAATCCTATAATTAGCCCAAGAACCTAATAATGATATCAATAGTAATGACTTAAATGACCAATTAGACTTTGAAAAAGAAATGGAAGGATTTGTTAATTCCTTAACAAAATTTTCCTGTAAAAAATGGCATACTACAATTAAACTTAAGGTGAAAGACTTTACCCTTAAATCTACCTATTTAATTGACAGTGGTGCTGATCTCAATATCATAAGAGAAGGCTTAATCCCTAGCAAATATTTTGAAAAGACAAATTATAAATTAGGACTTGCTAAAACTGGCAAAAAAAATGAATATCAATTATAAATTGACCAAAGCCATGTCTATTAAAATGGATAAAGACCAATTTTGCTATATGGAAAAAATCTATCCAAAGATATAATTCTCGGAACTCTATTCCTATCCAATATTCATCCTTTTTCCATTTCTTCTAACGGAATTAAAACTCAAATTCATGAAAAAGAAATAATTTTTGACGTCATAGAAAAACCTTCTATCACAAATATAAATCGCATTCAAATGCAAATCACTCATAAACATAATCATGTTAATTACTTAAAAGAAGAAGTTACTCATCTAAGAATTCAAAATAAACTTTAGTCACAAGAATTTTCGAGATCGATAAAGACTTTTAGACCTCGATAGAAAGGGAATGTTGTTCTGATATTCCTTTTGCCTTTTGGCATAGGAAGCATCATGAAATCACTCTTTCTTATATTGACAATTTTGATGAAAGAAATATCCAACTAAGGGTAGACTTGTTCAGATGAATCCTGAACATCTCACCTTATGTGAAAAGGAAATTAATGATTTATTAAAAAAGAAATTAATCAGTGATGTGAAATTAAATTCAATCTTTTAATACTGCAAGTGCATAATTATCCTTTTGAGACATGGCAAGTACAGGTCGAACCCACAGGGAGCACTATTGAAATTTTTTTTCTATTAAAATCTAATTTTTTTTATGATAATGACAAAAGGGATAAAAAAAATTAAACAATAATAAGATTGAAAATTTCTAAATCTAAAGTACAGAGAAAAAATATGAGAAAATGCAGATAAGAATGTCATGATTAATCCTTTAAGTAGTCCCACCATCATTCTATGCAATTGATAAAATAACTTATCCCAAAAATCCTTTAAATTAGAAACAAATCAATGTTTCTGATTCGGATAAGTTGGTTATCAAGAGCACAATTTTTCACAATTTATTTAAGATAATAATTTCCTTCACCTAATGAAATTATGAACTTAACTAAAAATCATATATTAATAAAAAAATAGATTATTAAAGAACTTCAATCTAAGAATAATCTATTAAGAAAATATACATGATTAAAGTATTGCTCACATAAAAATTTTAATAACATAGGTTGTCAATGACAATAGGTAAATTTATTTTTATAATAAACACACAAGAGAAAAAAAATACTTGAATCAAATCACATAGAATAATGATGAGAAATACTTAACTTTATCAGACACTCTAATCTAGGGATCTACTCCTCCATTGCAAAATATGTGACTTTCATTGAGAACTTCACGTCAATTACAAGTTTTTCTCACACTCTTCTAGCCTAGTTTTAGAACAGGGCTCCAGAATACCCACAGATATTCTCTCTCTCTTTTTTTTTTACTAGAGAAAGAGAATATGAGAAAGGAGAGATAAGAGAGGTGGAGAGATCGGGATCATGGAATTGGATGGTAGTGAGGGGCATGAGAGAGAGAGAGATGGAGTGTACGTGTGATGTCCCTTTGGTGGGTGGTATCTCTCTTTTTGACATGGGATATCTTGCATTTTTAAAGGCATTTGGCATGTGTCAAACTAAGGTAAGTATCTTGTATGAGAATCTTCTTTTCAAATTTGTTTGCATATGCAACTAACATGAGTTGTAATGGAATCAGTGGATCCATGTTAGATGACATAGATGATATCAAATTTGATATGAAGAAATCCACATTTGGGATGTGACGATATGAATAGATGAAGACCTAATCTCTTGCCTTTTCTCTATCAATTTTTGAGGCACAATCTTTGATTGCTGCGTGATTTGGATGCCATAATGAGCTTTCTTCTTAATACCTTTCAATAAATGGGACTATTGAATTGGTCATTCCCCCTCCTGTAAAGCTGGTTGATAGAATAATACACGGCAAGGTAATGTCACATGTATCCCATAGATTTTTCATGGATTTTGTAACACTCCGACCCAACTTGACCTCATTTAGCGCCTAATTAATCCTGTTTTCGTTGGTAATTGTGTTTTGCTTGTGTTTTGGGTTCGTTGCGAGTCATGGATAGGTAGTTGGGTTGACTTTGACCTGGATTAGGTAGACCAAGCCCTTTTTCGTAATTTAAGCTTCTCTTATACATGGTCATTTTTGCATTATCTTGATGTCAACACGTGTCTTTCGCTGAGCTCGTTAACTCTCGTAACTACGTCATTTGCAACCGATGTCGTATGATCCCATTGGACCCGGATTTGACTCGAACTGAAAATAGAACTATAACTTGGACTTTCATTGCAAGTGACCTCCACTTACCTTATATATACACTTCATCGACTCAAGTCTCTCTCTCACTCTCTTCTCTCTCACTGTTCACGTGAGTTCTCTCTCTCTCTCCCTCTCTTGAATTCTCTCCTCCATCATCGATCAAGCCAAAGTGAGGGTTACTTGCATTCTCTGTTGTGTTGATTGAGGTGAGTTGAGGTTCTTTCCATCTCCCTCATCTCCTTCTTCTACTTCTTCTCCTTTTTGTTTCCATGATTACTTGAAGTGTCTTGATATTCCTCCTGTTTCTCATGCATGCATGTTGCAGTGGTTGAGATTTGGTTGTGTTTGAGCCCAAGGACAGCAAGTTATGTAATTGAACCCATTAAGACAAGTATAACCATAATCTGTGAGAACTCATGTTGGTATTCGTTTGATTTTGGTTAATTCACATGAATTTGCATGGAAAATGTGTTTACAGCCCAATTGGTTAGTATTCCTTCTTTCTTTGTTGGGTATTTGCACTTCTGATGTCATTACAGGTTTTCTGCACTTGATTCAGAATTTGACCCCGTGCATTGTACGGCTAAGCCGTATATCGCATACGGCTTAAAGTCCAGAGAGGGTGAAAACCCAGTTTTCTTCTACAGCCAGGACACAGCTAAGCCGTATCTTGCCTTACGGCTAAGCCGTACCTCAGCCGTGACCCAGCCGTAGATCAGTATAGGGTGCCTTCTCCTGGATTAACTGAAAGCAAGCAATTGACAGTTCCTCCTACGGCTCAGCCACGGCTAAGCCGTAGAACACATACGGCTAAGCCGTAGAATAAAATACGGGTGAACCGTACTTACGGATGAACAGTGAAGGGAACCGCGGGGGAGCCGCAGTGCATATTACGGCTACGCCGTAAGATGCCTACGGCTAAGCCGTATCACCCTGGAAAAAAAATGAATAACAAGAATAGGCATAAGAAAAAGACCTATATGGCCTTCATGATAGAATGTAGAACACCTAGACTTGCCCGATGGAATATGATACAATGCGTGAATGATCTCAAGGGCTGCGAATCATTCATGTTCGTTATCCAGCTGTTAAGCACCTCCCCATGGGTGTTGGTTTAAGGGACTTCGGTGCACCAGCTGATTCAATGCAACACTAGACAACGGTGCATCGAATAACTTAAAACTACATCATCATGCACGGTTAGGAACACTGGATAATTAGATTAGACCTGGTTAGTAAATGACTTGGATTCACTATGCCAATAGTTGTTTGCATGACATGTTGTTTGTCAATTATTGATCTCCACTCTATCGCATGATTACTTGTTCAGATACTTTCACATAGTTGTTTCTTTACCTTGAGTACACATGGATAATTCACGTATAAGACATGTTCTAAGATTTACACGTATGATATGATTGTCACAATTTACTCAGGGTTTTCATGATTGACTCTGTATGGTCAGGCACTACTTAGCCTCAGCCTTAGGATCCCGACGGGGTGAATTTGGTATAGTTTTCATGGCCTTGCTGCAGTAAGGAAACGTCTTGGGGAACCGGACCCCAGGAAACCGAGACCCATTGTACCCTGGCCCGGACAATGGTGTTCTTTGCACGATACAAGATCCCTCTTTTGGGAGCATATGGCAATGTAGTTGCTAACTAGTTATGTACACAGCATGTACACATTGATTCACATGGCATGTTTCCTTTTTGCATGACAGCCTAGTATACGAATGTGCCCTGTTTAATTTACATGATGTTCTTTATTCTATCAGACACAGCGTGCGTTAACTTGTTATGGTTATATTTCACTGAATCGTTGTATTCACAGTTGTTTTTGGTGTTGCAGGCTCAGATACCCCTGCCGACCCCTCACCGGTTGGCCAGACTCCAGTCGAGACCCCTGAGGCCCCTTCCGGCCTAGAGGAGTGGATGTGATCACTCCCTTAGAGAGCGGCTTGGTCATGCATGGCAAAACAGTCTTCCTTGTTTTTGAGGATTGTCATACTTTTATATGTCAGGACTTGTACATATTATTTTGTTCATTTTGTAAAACCTTCAGTTATGTATATATGTCAGTTCGGTTTTCGTATTCTCTTCTTGTACTATTAGTTTGATGTTTCTGATATTTACAGCTTCCGCGTACATGTTTTGCATGTGTGAATGTTCCCTTGTGCGTGTGCATTTAGACCGGGTCTACATGTACAGGCACGGGAGTACGTGTGTCATCAGTTTGGCTTTTACTAACCCCCGAACCCTGGGCTCGGGTTGTGACAGATTTTGAGCCCCACTTGAAATTGGGTATACAATTGGGTCCACTTCTGCGAGTTAGCACACCATCCTTACATGGGCTCAAGCTCGGTTTGGCTTGACCTATGAGTTAAGTCTGTTTGATCACTTCACTTGGTCCCACATTAGTTTGCAAAAATCCCATGATATGATCTTCAATTTTGTAGCACACAAGGGCCTTGTAATTTCGAAATTCCCTGGCGTTAAGTGAGTTTCACATCTTCCTGCACATTGTTATTAAACACATCAAATGTTGAAGAGCGCACTTGAAGTGGGACCCATCTGAACAGAGTTCTACTCCAATTGGACTCTTCAGAGAAAAGCGCATAAAATACTAAAAATGCAGAAAATGTAAAAAAAATGTAAAAAATCCAAATCCTAAGTAAAATTGTACAAAATGGTGAAAATGAATAAAAACTTGATGCCATTCACCTAATTAAGTCCTAAAAATGTGCAAATCCATAGATTCAACAATTAGAAAGTCTCGCTCCCCTTGGAGCTATATTGCTTACTGTGTTAACAAAGCCGCCAAACAAGAGCGAGGAGCATCTCAATTGTTATAAATTATAAACCCCTCAATAAAGTCCTTAAATCAATAAGATAGCATGTTCTTAATAAACCAGACCTTATCAATAGCCTTTATGATGCAAATATCTTCTCCAAATTTTATTTTGGCAAAATTCAAATAGCCCCAAAAGACAAATTCAAATCCACTTTTACAGTCCCTTTAGGTCCTTATAAATGGAATGTAATGCCTTTTGGTATGAAAAATGCTCCTTCTAAATTTCAAAGAATAATGAATGAAATTTTAAATGCATACAGTACTTTCATAATTGTCTATATTGATGACATTTTAGTGTTTTCAAAAATGTTTCTGATTACTGGAAACACTTGAAATCTTTCAAAAACATAACACTAAAAAATGGTCATGTTCTCTCCAGAAATCCAATTCCTAGGCTACAAGATAAAGAATGGAACAATTACTCCAGTGAATAGAGTAATGAAATTTGCTTCTAATTTTCCCAACCAAATTTTAGACAAAGAACAATTGCAAAGATTCATAGGGTGTTTAAATTATGTCTCAGACTTCTATAAGGATCTTGCTATAGAAGGAAAAGTTTTGCAAAATAAACTCAAATCTAATCCAGGAGAATGGACAGAGAAACATAGAATGGACAGAGAAACAGACCTTAGCTGTCTAGAAAATAAAAGAAAAAGTCATCAATTTACCTTGTCTCAATATCCCAAATACTCACTTCTTCAAAATTATTCAAACAGATGCTTTAGAAATAGGCTACGGTGGCATCTTGTTTCGAAGAAACCTTTCCAACAAAGGAGAAACTATGAGATTCACCAGTGGAACTTGAGACTTCACCCAACAAAATTATTCTACCATAAAAAAGGAAGTTCTTGCTATTGTCACTTGCATTCTCAAATTTCAAGTGATGTTTTGAACCAAAAATTCCTTCTTCAAATTGATTGCAAATTTGGTAAAGAAATTCTTGAAAAAGATGTAAAAAAATATTGTTTCAAAACTTTGCTCACTGGCAAGGATTATTATCTATCTTTGAGTTCGAGATTGAATAAATTAAGGGAAAAGATAATTCTCTTCCTAATTATCATTCTCGAGAATTTTTGCAGGTTCAGATTGCTCATGGCAAATAAATCTCTTCACTTATCTCAGTCATCTCAGATGACTAATAAATATTTTCAATCATCGCAATTATTTGAAACTTCAAGCTCCTCTCAATACAAGGGCAAATCAATTGAAAAAAAAAATAAAAGCCCATATTTGCTAAGTTCAGCCAATTATTTGTTCCCAATAGAAAATTGCTATCTCAATACGTTTACCAATAATCTCCTCAAAATGTATTTCGGAGACAATATGCATTTCCCCTCCACAGTAGACAATTATGAATTCTCTTGTAGAATTCTTATGTTCTCCAATAGTGTTTTCATCAACCACAATTGCTTTGGCATTGGGAACTATGACATCACTTTTTTGAATCTCAAAATCCTCCAAGTTATCACACCACAACAATGGGGAACTAGTTGGACAACACCACCCCCCCCCCCCCCCCGAACAAGTAAGCAAGGTGTTGATTCAGTCACCTATAATTACCATGAATACAAAAAGGCTTGAGACATAGTTCTTTTGTTCCAAAATAAAGCTTATCACCACTCGTGAGTCCTTCGCGTTGAACCACAAGACCTAGACACCATTCCTTATTGGTTTCTCGAAACTTGGTGCCAAGTCTTTGGTGTTGACACAGCTATCCTTGATGATGCTGCTGAATCCATTCTTGAAAACTTCAAGAAAGAAATTGATTTTAATATTGTTGATTGTGTCTCCCTTGGCAGGGTTCATAGTTATCTAATGATGAAATTCTTCTGTGCTAATGGCATCCCGTGGATCATTAGATGGGAATATGAAAAATCAATGGAAGAAAGTTTCCCTCCTTGCCTTAACAGAAATGTTTATGTTAAGTGGTGGGATCAATTTGACATGAATACTTGCATTCAATCAAGAAATCAGTTTTTGAAGTTTCCTCCTCCTTCTCCAAGGCCAATTATGGGATCTACTCTCAAACCTTACAATATGCTGTTTGACAGTCTTAAAAAGAAAACGATTAAGGGACTTTCAGATGAAGGTTACAATATTCCTCCAAACTGTCTTTGAAGCAAAATTAAGATCTTTAATTACCGGTTCTCCATTTTCCCCGGCTTCTCCTCCGCTCTCCAATCAATTTGCAACTCTTGGAGATAGTTCTCTCTTCCAAGACTCTCAATTGCTTGATGACAACATTGATACTACCGATATGATGACAATAAAAAATGAATAATCAAAGCTTATGGCCGATAGCCTCAATCGACTCCAACCTTATCTAGGACACGTAGGTTGACGTCATCAACAATAATGAATTAATACTATTCCTCCAATTATTAGCTCTACTGGAGCTTCGATAATTCATTAGCACTGTTGCAGACTCCAAATGTTTTGAATTCCATTGTCAATAATTCCAGACTTATCTCCCTTTAAAGTCCATCCTAATAGCTTATAAATAGATGTGTTTGTAAGCCTTCAAGGCAACTTGAATTTGGAATAGCTCTAGCTCTTTAGTTTTAGTTATGATCCTGTAGTTATATATATATATATATATATGGGCTTTAATCCTATGAGAAGTGTTCTTACACACCTACCATGAGAACTTTTTATGAGAACTACTTATGGGTCCCATTTCGGGATGAGACTAATGGGGATGAAAAGATCTATGTGGCTCACCTCAAATATTAAGTTTGGCCTCAATCACATGTCCCTAACTCCTTCATCTGTGGTGGGCAAATTTAGTCAATTTAGATTGGTATACAATTGATTCAACGGTGCAGTAAATTTGGATTTGATCGAAACTTGGGGCATGTGATTTTCAGAGGGGGTTCTCTGTGTATTGCGAGATTTTGGATTGGATGATAGATAGGCCCCACCAAGACTTTTTACAATAAAATGGTAAGAAGTAATTCTCATAGGATTATTTCTCATATATATATATAAATATATATAACAGAACCTGATCTTGTGAGAACTAGTTCTCACGATAATCATGATAACTTTTTTATGTGGCCCACTTGTGTGTCCCATTTGGGGATGGGACCAGGGGGATAAAAAGATCCATGTAGGACTACGCCACATATCAACTTTGGCCCTAATTACATGTCCCTAACCCTTTCATCCGTGGCCCACAAATTCATTCCATTCATATTGGTGCATAGTCGATTCAAAGGTCCAGTAGATGTAAATCTGACAAAAAATTAAGATATATTACTATCAGGGCGAGTCCCAGTGTATTGCAAGATTTGGTTTGGTGATTGATGGGCCCCACCTAGATTTTTCACCAAAAAGTAGTGAGAACTAGTTCTCATAAAATTAAATCTCATATATATATATATATGATTCAATAAGATGGTGTGCTTAACTCCAATTAAAGTAAAGTTTGTCTTGAGGATAAACCAATGTGAAATCTGGGGAGACCCCACTACACACGAGGGCATGATGTTGAGCAGTTTGAATTCAACTAATGCACTCCACTCATAGACCTATCTTAGTGGCCCACCAATTACCGTACAAACGGTCTTTGGAAAGATGAAGTGAGGAGGATCGAAGATAAGAGAACAAACTTTGGTAGATTCCCCACAACCCAAAACACAAGTGATTAAGAAAATGAAAAAGTAGCCAAAAAGATAAATCGCTAGTTTAAAAAAGCAAAAAAAGAGAGATGTGCTTCAAGCATATGCTGAGAAGATCCCCTCCCCATCAAATCTCCAAAATGCCCCACCAACCAATTCTTCTTTCATAAGCTCCCTCTCCCTTCGTCCCTGAAAACCCTCCTCTTTCCCAAGGATTTCTATCTCAGATGGAATTCTAGCATCGACTCAGATGGCATGAACGGCCCTATACGAGTCCGGCATGGCTGCCGGCAGCAACAAGGACGGCGTCGATGACTGCAGTGATTGGTGATCGTGGTGGACCTCATCATGTCACCAAGGGCAACTACAAACCTTTGGCAATGTAATGTCTTGGCAGAGTTCTAGTGTCCTTTAATCATGATTAATTAGATATGATCGTGTTTAAGGAATGTTTTGTTTTTTTTAATATATGTTACTTTTATCAGTGTCTATGGAATTGAGAGATCAGTAGATCTTGTTTAGTAGAATGGGTACTGTAAACATTACCTTATTCATGTCTCTTTCTCCCTACATCACCAAGCTCGTTAACAATGCTCAGTGTTGGCACGTTTGGTAAACAGAGATAGAGATAATCCTCTATCGGAAGGATTTCCTTTACATTCTTGGAACCATGCTATCCTCTTTAAGGAGCACTGAGGGAGACAATAATTATAATCTAACTTTGGAGAACAAAAGGATTTGTGCATTTACATATACGAAATCCAACGGTCACAAGTTTATATACAATTTTCTCACAATTTGTGATGAACCAAGCCCTGGAATTTAATCCTTTTTTGGCATACTACAAATGATGGACGGATCGGATTTCCATTGTGGGTTCCACAAAAAATTTAAAATTTATTTTTATACTGTGGGCCTTTTTTATAAATATTTTAAAATATATGATAAATCAACAGCTTAAAATTCACCTAATAGCCTTTTTGGATTTTCTAAACATGAATGATCGTTTGGATTGTGATTATAGGAACCATAAGTTAGGTTTAAAAAAAAAAGTTACTTCCAAAGTGATGCCTTGGACACTTGTGAGGAAAGAGAGATTCCGATGGGGGTTGGTGGGACCGAGGAATCATCCCTAGCAAGGACTTTTTTAGGATTTGGGAGGATTATGACAATCTCTCTCGATTTTTCTCTTTATATCTACATTTGGACTTTCCTCCACAGTGAAGAAAACCAACAAAGATTCTTCTTTGGAAATGTTACCCAAACATGCAGGGATCCTGAAAGGATACTTTCAGGACTCCTATATTTGTTACTTTATAAAAGATGTATTTACATTCATTTCCATCTCTTATGGGTCCCACTCATACCCTCAAAGACATCTACCTGCTTTGAATTGCCAATTGAAATTCATACCAATTTGACAATGATTCATGTATCGTTCACTCTAAGACCTTTAAAATGAAGGGTTGTGATCAGCTGCATAAAAAATCAGCAAACACACACCTTATCCACATCAAACACTACGCCAATCCTTTCTGACCCCTCATCTGCGGGATGGCATGCATCACGGTCAATGGCAACGGTGAAGGGAGCAAAATTTGTATTGACAAAGAGTGCCTTTCCTCCAAAGCTTTGACTAACCCATTTGCAAAATAATCAAAACTTCATACAAATATATTTAATGAACATGCCTGAAGTTGTGTTAATCTCATTTTCAACCAAATGATCAATGGCCAGATTTTATTGGGGTTAACACCAATCAGGCTTTCTAAGTCAATACATCAGACCAGCCCGACTAATCAACAACTAAAAAAAAGCTATTATAACACTGCAGTCTTCCAATAAGAAAATTTTTTGCCACTAGTGGGTGTTATGCAGGCCACGTGTGAATGTGTGATCGACTGGATGGCCTCTTTCTATGGTTGAAATAAGAATGGGCACGCCTACAAAATCCCAGCTGCATATAGATTAATTAAAACGTTGAGGGGATTGTTAATGGGTTCCTACAAGTATGACCATCGGAAAAGGGCCACGTTACGTGTGGTATGAGGTGGTGTCCAATGGCCCACTAACGGTAAGGAAGGATCATGGATTAAGATTTGTGGCCCATTTTAACTCTTTTGATCATTTCACGTCCCACGTGCCCAATCCCAGCCCACCTGTCATCCATCTTGTCCAAGCCCAGCCCGTTTAATTAGTGGGCCTAGGGATTGAATCTGACATGCCGAATAGAAAGTCAACCCATAACCGATCCATTTGCAAAATATATGGACCCATTGTGTTAAACATGCTGGGCTTCAGTGAGCCGTCAAGCTTAGATAGGCCCAGGTATTGCCCACTGAACAATTGGGCCATAAATCTAAAACTTGGTAATACTCGTAGTCCTAAAAAACTTTCCAAATGAAGCCCATTGCGCATCATGCTTTGGACAGGCTTGACCTGGTCCAGCCTATGTGCACCCTAAATGGCAGAGGTCAACATAATCTGCCACTGGATTTAACCAAGTATAAGCAGAAGACATGGGTGCCGCTCATCAAAGTGGTACCAAAGCTGCACCCAAAACAGAAGCAGGAACTTCACTAAAATTATGTTCCCTTTGCAGACAATATCCCAAACCCAGACCCAAACCCAAACTCGAAAACCATACACCATTCCCATCTGACTTTTTTACAGGTTTCGAAATTCAGGCCTGAGCTTGATGTGAAGCAAAACAAGCCCAACGTTAGTTTAACATTTGTTTGGAACAGGTACAAGTTTGGATTAGGCTTAGCAAATCAAGACACCGTCGCGGTTACAGTCCAATCCTTATTAGGAGTCGGTTTGGGTTAGGCCCAACCATCAACAGTCCAGTGGAGTCCATGTTGGACACCATTTGGTGTCCTTGTGGGATCCAATTAAGCGATGTTACAATTAGTTACGCCCTCTTTTGCTTGCAATGAACAAAAAACAAATCATTAAAATCTATCCAGCGGAAATTGTGGGCCCACTATAGTTGCCTATACAGGTGTGCTGGATGGTTGGACATAGGGATGGCCAGGGCCACACCTGGCTGGGTTAGGTCTGGGATGGGTCAAAGCCTTCAGGCTCAGTGTTGTCGAGTTGTCCCTACCCCACCCTCAACATATACGGGTCGAGTCTGGGGTTAACGAAGCCTGCGGTCTCAAGGTTGTCCTCAACCCACCCTCACATACAGGGCCTAAAGAGAGAAGAAAATCAATTTGTAATTCATCCGTTATTTGGATTTAAAATTGACAATGCAATTTATCATCATTATCGTTATCATCATTAAAGCCTTATCCCACTCTGACAATGCAATTTAACAAGCAAAAATGGCAAAGTTTTCTTTCAGGGTCGATAAGTGGTGGAGTAGAAAATATTTATTATATAAAAATAATATGACTAATGATAATTTTTCTAATAACCCTATATTTAATAACACTTCAGAATTTAATGAATTGTTTTTTAAATATATCTAAAAGATCATCTTGTCTATCACTATTATTATAATCAATATCACTATATTGCTCCGCACGTAACCAACCACAAACCTTTCAATTTGCTTGAAAATGTTCATAACTAGGGCAATAAATGGTGTATAGGCTATTCTAAGGTCTAAATCTCATAAATACAAGTTGCAAAGAGGATGATATAGAGTGGCAGAGCTAGGATTTTTGTTTGAAGGGAGTAGACTCTAATAAGTAGTTTGATTTTGAAAAAAGCTTAAGATTTTCATGTGGAGTTTGAAGGTGGACCTACAATTTTTTTCGGCTTTTGGAAGTAGGCACAAATTTTTTTTATTTGGTTTTGGAACTCCGCTACGATTTGGTAGCTGCAACTGCACCCACGTGCCTCTACTTGGGTCCACTATGAACATGTAAAAAATATATAATAATATATTAAAATATTTTATGAAAATAAAAAATTCTTATACAATTTAGTCCAACCATTCATTTTGTATGATCATGATTAAGTATCTATTAGAAGAGAGTAAAAAAGGAAAAACAAATAAGAATCTTAATTTAACTATTATCATTGTAAAATCAACTTTAACTTCTCATTTAATCATCGACAGTAACTTTCCTGGCAGAACCAGGGGCTAGGGGCAGCAATTCCTCCGAAAGTATTTTTATTTATGTTTTTCTAACATATGTGTCACTCAGAGTTATACTCCTTAAAAATATTTTGTTAGCTCTGCCTCTAAATTTCTATTAGTACCGCAGTGTAACCGCTTTGATATTATTATCATTATTATTATTTGCTTTTTGGGTTGTTGCAACCGATTTAATTTGATATGATCATATGATTTCCTACTCCACATCCAAACAACTAATTAAGAAAAGTTGTTTGATAGAAATCAGTATGGTGCATTCAGGATGATTGCAATTGGGTTGGATGGGGTTCAAGAAATATCCATTTTTCAGAAAAATGATATATATCAAATTTAGTCTCATATCAAAATATGGTTATTTGTCGTTCTTTTTTTCGTTTATGAAATTTATCTCTTTTAATTAGAGTGCATTTGTGCAGCAAGAAGATTCTATACTCTCTATAGATTTTCATTTTAGTAGGAGAGAGAAACCTTATATTCCTCTACCCATTACATAGGTAATCAAATTCTTATTTATAAAAGAAAACTAATTCGTTTTTTTTCCTTTCCCATGGGGAGAATGTGTTGCACTAAATGACTAAAAAGGGACTACATAGAAAATTAGAACAACTTTTCTCTCTAGCTTGGATTTCGATTGCTGCACAAATGTACAATTACTTTTGTATGCAAATAAAGTTTTTAGTTGCTAAAAGATGTTGCTTTAAACTAAACACAGATTGTTGTCATTTTTAACACCTTAGAGTAGATGTTTTTTTTTTTTTACTAGTTGCAAAGTGTAGACATCTCTAAATTTTGTTTTCTTGTATTTTTTTCTTAAAAAATGCCTATATTTTGACAAAATCTCAGAAAAGCTCCATTATTTTAAGTTTTTGCAAAACCTCTATTGAGTAAGTGTTAGATGGTTAAAAAAGCGACTAATGGACAAGCATGCACAAGTCATCGTGTTACCATCTAATCTCATCGAAATCAAATTGTCTCTCCATTTTGAGAATCTTCTTACGCATTTCCGATAAGAGGAATTTATATCACGGCGATCTCAGCCATTGGTCATTTCATCAATGTTTGTGTTGATGGTTAAGTTTCACCACATACCTTAGCTTTCCGTGACATCTAATATGACACTTTTTTGCATGAAGAAAAGTCACATTGAACAAATTTCATTCTAGTCCTCGAAAAACTATTTCCATTCAAGAAGTCAAATTTGTTTTTTCATGTTATTGCTAAAAGCAACATCTTCACATGGAATTCCAGCAGTACACATCCATCCCATTAAATGCTTCTAATTCATCAGTCATAAACTTGCCCTTTAAATATTAATCAAGGCTGTTTACACCCTTTATTTCTAAAATAAAAAATGCAAAAAATTGCTCCCTGTAATATTAGAAACCACACAGGGTGTGTACATAAAAACTGCCCATTATTCTTATTCCCCATCAGAATTCAATTCAGCAAAAACGAATAAAATCTTTTCTTTTCGCTCTTTATTATCGTCCAAGGTTCAACCCCTAATAAACCTACAGTAGAAGAAGAAGAGAGAGAAAAAAAAGAATATTTTACCTCGTAGCAGACTCTATATTATGCTTTAGAATTTGGGATCGTGCGATCCACTTGAATGCATTTTTATCATTAGAGAATAGATAGAAAGGTCACTTTGCCGGTAAGGCTTTATCTCCATCAAATTAGCTTAGCTTTTGATTTAAATGCTTTTAAAATCTTATTAATCTTTCTGATCGTAGACTTTTTTTAGATTTAATTCAATGGTGAATAAATGTTCGATGAATACAAATTGTGTCATGGTGACAAATGACAGGGGATGGGAGTGCGAAAGAATACATTTATCAAAGGTGGGCCCAAGTGGGCCCCACATAGATGGTCAATGTGATGGTTTCATTTTCATTTAACGGGCTCGTCTTGTATTTTTTAGGGTTATATTTTTTTTATCAAATGGGAGATCGCGGTTTCAAAGAAAGAGAGGGTTAGAAAGAAGACCTCCTCTTCTAGAACATCTTTCTAGGGTTTTACTGCACCGCAATTGCTGACCCGGATCGATTGATTGCTCGAGAGCCGAAAACAACACGAATCCCAGGTTTGTTTTCCAAGCTTTGATCACTGATTGTCAGATTTACGAGCAAACGGAGGTTTAAAGCTGCTCCTTTTTCATCAAAGGTTTGATTTTTATTGGTGTTTGAATCGATTGGAACTTGAAATCTCTGGGTCTGCAGAAGATTAGGGCCTGTATTGATTTTAATCTCTTCTTCGATTCAGGATTTCCAGGTTTTTGATCAGTAGAAAGAAAGAAAGTTAAAAAACGAAGCGAAATTGAGCAGAGTTTCCTTTGATTGTCGTGGCCTGTGAACCCTCCCTTTGCTTTTTCTGATTGAGAGAGAAAGAGAGCGGAAAGTTTCTAACTTTTTTGTGTCTGGGTTGTTGTTAGAAAGATTTTTCAGCGATTGAATTCTGAAATCTAGAGATTAGATGATTGCGCGTGGTTGTTGATCGGAGGAATCGAAAGATGTATAGCAATTTCAAGGAGCAGGCGATAGAGTACGTGAGGCAGGCTGTTCAAGAAGACAATGCGGGGAATTATGCCAAGGCATTTCCGCTTTACATGAATGCGCTAGAGTACTTCAAGACCCACTTGAAGTATGAGAAGAACCCCAAGATCAAGGACGCGATAACCCAGAAATTCACCGAGTATCTTAGGCGGGCGGAGGAGATCCGCGCTGTTCTTGATGAGGGAGGGCCTGGGCCTACTGCAAATGGGGATGCTGCCGTTGTTGCCCGGCAGAAGACAAAGCCAAAGAGTGGGGATGGAGAAGGGGAGGATTCGGAGCAGGCGAAGTTGAGGGCAGGGCTCAATTCTGCGATCATAAGAGAGAAGCCGAATGTTAAGTGGAACGATGTCGCAGGGCTTGAGAGTGCAAAGCAGGCACTGCAGGAGGCCGTCATCTTACCTGTCAAGTTCCCACAGTTTTTTACTGGTTTGTTTGTTACTCAACTCAAACTACTTTATGTCAATGTGTTGGGTATTTTTCCCTGTGTATCATCATGGGGTAATTTTGTTTGGCATTGTATAGATAATGGTTTGTTTATAACGTTAGAGATAAGAATAGCATCAGGGTGGTTCTATATTTTCACAGATGAACAAAAATAGTCTGCTTTAATTGCAAAAAGACATAACAAATATGGTTATGTATAACATGAATGGAGCCTCTCATGTAGGCTGCAGGTCATTGCATATTCTTGTTGGCATATGATGGAACAAGCCATAATATGGGTTGGTAGTTTAACACCCAAAGCACTTAACTACTTTTTCTCAAAAAGGATGCCTCAGACTACTGCATCATGATGGCCATTTTTGTCAACTCTACATCCGATGAGTAAAGAGAGTTTCTACCTCATTTGAATACCCATCCAACAAGAAATTCTTTTTTGGTTTGCGGTTCATAATAATTCGTTATTGCAGAACCTACCTTTTTTTTTTTAACAAGATCACTAAGACCAAGCAACATTGACTATGCTTAAAAGTATTTTGTATTTATTTATCAACTTTTGTTTTGAAAAATGTATATATTTTTCTGCTATACTGAGAAAAACCCAAACCTGCAAACACCCCGATGTATTCCTCCAAATAATATTTGTGATGATGTATGTGAGCACCTTGCTGCTGTTACTACTGAGATGACTGGTTGGAGATGCCCATTATCAACATCAAGGTTTGAGTGATTGTGGGAGTTCTGCTCCTGGCACTGCACAACATCTTAGGCTTTCTGAGAAAGAAAAATCCCACTGCCACTAGCAGATGTAGGAATGAAGGGGTTGGATATTTTACCTAGTTTGGACTGCACTTTTGCCCTTTATGAAGCCACCACCAAAATGATAGGAGAGTAGTTCCTGATAAGTGCTTATTGTCATTACACTTTCCACTACGGCTAAACAACCCCCTTGATTAGATACAAATACATTTTCGTAAGTTCTTAATCCATCATTTTCATTTATGATAGCCTTGTTCTAATGTCTTTACTCTTCTTTTTTATTTTGGAACTAGGTTCTGAGATAAGTCTATGCATAACTGTCTGTGCCTTGCATGTATTTAACAAAAAGAAGAATGCTATAGTTGGTGTCAAAGAATATTCCATTGTATCCTCTGTAGGACCAATGCATGTTGTAGTGTTTCTATTTCATCCTTCAATATGCCTAAAGTGAGATGTTGCAATGATGCTTATGATATAAAAAATCGCTCTCTTTTGGATTTCACTTTTGGCTTCTAAAATTCTTTGTTTTGATAGCTCTTTCTAACATCTAGTGCATGTCGTTGTTTTTAGGCAAGCGACGGCCATGGAAGGCGTTCCTTTTATATGGACCACCTGGAACTGGAAAGTCATACTTGGCCAAGGCTGTTGCCACAGAGGCGGATTCAACCTTTTTCAGGTAAATGTTCTCCTCCAGATTTTCAGGTCTCCTTTTCATTTGTTGGAAGGAAATGTAGCTGCTGATGCTTTGGCCAAGGGTGTTTTAGGGGAAGCCATGAATATAGCAGTATAGGGATCTTTCTGTACCTCCTGAAATGCAGCGTATAGAATGTATGATTTTGGTGCTTGTTTGTATGGCCTTAACCTGTATATTCTTCTATAAATTCATCATCACCTCCACCTTATCCCTATCACATCTATTTGGGGTTGGCGCGAATGTTATACTTGTAAAACCAACCATCTATGACCGTATATCACATCAATCTTTCTAGCCTTTGGTTCACAGCTCTCTCTCTCTCTCTCTCTCTCTCACACACACACACACACACACACACACAATGTGTGTGCTTGGACAGCTGAGTGCATGTATTTTTGTGTGGGGGGAAACTGCATAAGAGACTAATTGTGGAGAGAGGAGAGGATTGGATGTAGAAGTAACTGAAAATATTCTTGTCATCATAGCCTAATCCCGTTCTATCTAGGGTTGCCTTCCCAACTTGCTTTTCCACTCAACCCTAAGCCATGCATTCTGTAAATCCATTAGCATGTATTTCCTCATACTGCATTGATGGTATTTATTTTTTAAAATTTCATTTTATATATAATAAAAGCTTAAGCTGATGTCCCTTATTTTGAGGAAAAGAACATTAGGGCTTATTTTAACATCGAATCATTCTTAATTACCTTTGTTTCCTTGTGCGAAGTTCACTCTCCTTTGTCACAACTTCTTGTCTTACATTGCTTAATGTGTGAATGTATGTAGTAGTAATCTAGTGCAATGGTGCCATTACTGCTATGGGGCTCATGTAGGTGCCTAAAATACACAACGGTGGGTGTGATATTTAGGGCCCTACATGAATGAAGGTGGCTGAAAATTAACCCGCACGCTATGACTGTAATTGTTATTGAAAACCTTAAAAATTTTTATTTTACAGGGAATGGGCTCAAATAAGATGGGGTTTGTGGGGAGGTGTGGTTGTTGGCTTTCGGTAAACTTTTTGGGGAATTTTAATGGATAGATGTCTAGGGTTTTGGGTGTAGGATTGGATGTCAAAATGAAATAAAAATTAATAGAAGGAGGAAGACAGAGACGTGTTGATAGAGGAATTCAAAGCATAGTTGCATGATACCAAACTAGTGCAGTCAAATCCTTGGATTTGTAATTCAATCTTCTGCATGTCAATAGGTCTGGGTGTCAACTAACGGCTCAGAGAGTTTTGTGTCGAGAGGCTCTCTTATGAAAGCACACTGTATTATTATTTCCATGGTTGAGAGTTACAGTATAGACTCTTGGACTTGTTGCATGTTGCTAGCATCAAGTATATTTTTCCAGTACCCATGGGACTCTTTCAAAACTAACCAGAGGTTTGATCAACTGAACGACAAGCTAAAATCTTTCAATAGAATCTTCCACTGTAGCCAGAACTCTCTAACAGAACATCTAACTATTGGCTTAGATGACTTGTAAATAATGCATACTTAGAAACAGTCTTTTGTATAACTTCAAGAAGCATTTCATTAGACCAACTTGGAGACTTAGATGACTTGTACATAACACATACTTAGAAACAATCTTTTATATAACTCCAGGAAGCATTTCACCAGGCCAACTAGGATTCGTGTGTGATCTGTGATTCTAACGTTTGACCAATATGTGGAACACTGTACATGAGGCCTTCTGAATACATTCTCTGTCCAACTGTCATCTTCTTACACAGTGATTGTTCGATGTTCATCATTATTGCACCTTACATGGTCAAGATTGTTTATTTTCCTTCCTCTAATGATGACAAGAAAAGTATCCTTCTAAGTTCTACCTTTAACCTAGTTTTTTATTTGATGTTCAAATTGTCATATCTTTGTATAAGTATGTGATACATTTTTTTTCTTTTTTTGAAATGTTAACAATTTTTTAAGAGAAAGTCAAATTTCAAGGAACAAAAATAGAGAATGAAAATAAGGGGGAAGGTACAACAGCATTGTACAACACTAACTCCATATACATTACCTCACCTACCCAAGGAGACAACCTCATTACCCCTTGCTTAGCTAAAGCATCCATCATAGAGTTAGTGGATCTAACCTCTTGTCGAAAGGAAACACTGATGGTGGCCTATATCTCTCTGATTTCATTGAAATAGAATTGAAATTTCTAAGGTCTCGCCTTTCGGTTTAATACCCAAGCTATTGTGTTAGAAGAATTGATTTCAACAACAAGAGCACCTTCATATCTCCTAGAGTACAATCTCAAACATTCCAAAATAGCTAACACCTCCGCTTCATTAGAGTCGCAAACTCCCACATTCTTTGAGAACAGAATTAGCACCTCTCCATTACAATTCCTGAGCACTCCCCCAATTCTTGTTGGCCCAGGCTTGCCTCTTGAAGCTCTATCAACATTGAATTTAAACACCCTAAAGGAAAGGGGAGACTAAGCAACTACTCTCCTCACCCTCAAGGGACCACAACTCATACAAGCTTTCCAATTGTAAAGGATATCATTGAAGTTGAACATTGAGAACTCCTTCCTACTCAAAGCTTATTTCGCAATCCTTAAGGTTATCTTGGCAATTCGGTTGTGGTAGAAGAAGAGCCTTAAAGATCCTATCATTCCTTTCCTTCCAAATGGACTATAAATTGCAAATGGAATCATCCTCCATAAGACGCGTCCATAACCAACAAAACACCCACCACGCCAAGCATCTGCAGCCTCTTAAATATTCTTCGGACAACACCAAGCAATACCACATTTCCCAATAAAATTACACCAAACTGTGACTGCCACCTCATAATGAAGAAAGAGATGATTAACTGTCTCCTCCTCCTTGCCACACATCACACAAAGGTCTGAAATATTGGAGGATGTCATCCCTCTCTTCCTTAGATTATCGACAGTGGAAGCTTTCGCCGCAATTGCTAACAAACAAACGCTTCAACGCGAGGAGTTGCCAAACCTAACGAAACATGGAAGGAGCCCAAGGAGGTGATACTTTTAATATGCTTCCCATAAATGATCATGTATAAATATTTTGATTTCTTCCCATGCCACGAGCTCCGTCGTCATGGACAAAAATATTTAGAATCTAACTCCATCATATAATTTTAAAAGTAATCACAAAAAACGTTTTAGTATATTGATGGGTTGTTGTATTATTGGTGCATGTGCACAACCTAATTAAGCCTTTTGATGTTTTTGATAATGAAGTTACATATTTTTCTTTAGAAAAAAAAAAAAGAGGCCAGCAGTCGTGTAGAATCATGAAGAATGGCTTATGCCTCACAATTATGGTTTAAAATAATGGCCGTTTTGAAATTGTAACGACCTATACCATTACATTATTTACAATGTAGCGGTTGTAACAGTCACTGTGTCAACAAAACTATGTAAATAATGGTTCATAACGGTCAAAACGACCAATATAACGGTCAAAACAGCCAATATAATGGTTGATAACAGCCAATATTATGAAAATAATGGTCAAAATATCAGTTCATGAGGTTATGATTTTTTTTTTTTTTTTTTTTTGCACTTTCTTTCCCCTTCTTTTTTTTTTCATTTCTTTCTTTTCCAAACCATTTGTGGAGCTTCTAAAGGCTATGCTAGAGCTTCCTGAGTTTCTTTTTTCACCAAAACTCAAGTGATGCAAGATTTTGGTAGATTCTCATATGATGGCTTCCTCCCTCCTCAACCACAATAATTAATTAATTAATCAATCTTGAGATAGTAGTAAATGTTACTTGAAAGTTGAATTCACTTTCAATTTACTTGGTGATTGGATAATTGAGTACTTTACATCTACACTACTACTAGTAGTTTCTTAACTTTTAAGTGTTTAATTCTAATGATTAGTTCAAAACTATGGTTGCAATGCATACTGTAAAATTTGTGATATTAGAATTTATTTTAATATATATATATGTAAATCTATTTAATTCAGAATAGACTTTACAAATTACAAGTTTCTGATTAGATAGTGATGCATGAGGTAGTGACTTAGGGAGACCAATATTTTGCTTTAAAGTGTTTACTAATGAAAAAAAATATATCATTTCTAGCATTTTATAATATTCTAAAAATTTTTGGATACTTCTTTGGATTTTTGGGGTAAGATAAAAATTTGCACCGTGATGGACTGCGGACTGCAATGCTATAACCGCAGATCTCAATGGTGACCATGACCACGACCGCGAATTTGAATGATGCTCACAATATGAGACTTTAATGCCAACCTCACATTTCTCACTTTCAAACATTTGCAGACGCACATTTTGCACAGAATTTTCAGAAAATTTTTTATAGGGTAAGTTAGTTTCATTGAGATTATTTTTTTCTTATGATTTGTTGCATTTATGGCTTTGTATGCATGATATGTATGAAGTGTATTAATTGTAGATGCATTTCTGAGTTCTCAAATGTTAATTTTGCCCTTCTTTTATCTAGTATTTCTTCATCAGACCTGGTTTCAAAGTGGATGGGTGAAAGTGAGAAGCTGGTTTCAAACCTTTTTCAAATGGCTCGTGACAGTGCTCCTTCTATCATCTTCATTGATGAAATAGATTCTTTATGCGGTCAACGCGGTGAAGGCAATGAAAGTGAGGCTTCTAGGCGAATCAAAACAGAACTTCTTGTACAGATGCAGGTAACTTAAATTTGCAAGGAGAATGCATTGTTATGATAGGCTTTATTCCATACCTCTTGGTTACTGCGTAGGATGCGTCACATGCCGATACATTTCAGATGAAATGATTCCTTGAGCCAACGTTTGTTTTTAGATTCTATATAGCTATGTTTAAGGATGCGATAAGGAGTTGTGGATATTGGGTTAGTACACAAATAAGGTTCAGAAATAGGGTCCTTTTTCTAACATTTAATTAAACGGCCTCAAAGATTAACTGTATCTAACTGTACAGATTTTTGTTGATTGAAAATCCCATCGTGGATACAGTCTATATGACTGTCAAATAGGGTCTGGTGCCAATTCAAGGGGGTGCATGTGGGCTGTAGCTCTTGATATTGTGAGCCTCGCAGCTTACTGGAGCCTTTTGCTGTCTGTATGTGTGTAATACCCTTGAGTAACAATCAAGCTGTTCTAAAGCAGAGCACAGCCTCGCATGCGGATCTCGCTGGATGCATGCCAAGCATGGAGGTGGGGATGTAGGCAGTTAATTGGTCTATGCTTGACCTAGGTGTGCAAAAAGGGGACTCTAAGATCATTCAAACCTAGTTTTTAAGCTCTTAAAGTTGAACTTTTTTTTAGCTTTAGATGAATGGTCAATGGTCTGTTTTTGCATTTTCATTATGAAGCCAAGGTCATCTAAAAGAGATGAACCTTATAACCTTTTCCCAACTATATGGGATAGGTCTAGTGCTACTTCCACTTAAAAGTTGACGTTCATAAATGAGTCACACATTGTGGAGCTTTCCTTGATGCATAAGAATCTGGCAACAACAAAAGGAGGAAGAGGAGGAGGATAAATTTTTGGTGTTTGTGGTTTGTTTGTGGGAGTGCATGGGGCATAATATCAATCTGACGAAATAATACTATAACTTAATCTTCTAAGTCATTTTTATGGCGATATACTGTGCAAATTCATTATGGTAAAATCCCACAGTGATTAATGTTTGAATTGATATCAACTTAGGATCAATGTCAATTCAAGGGGCTAGGTTAATTTGAAGTGATTGGATTTATTATAGGTGGATCCCTGACGTAGCCAAAAGAAATCTCTAATTGAATTAAACCCAAAATTTCAGCACTAACATAATCAACAGCAACCATGCAAGAGATAAAAGAGATTACTCACTGCCAATAATGAACAATCAAATTTCTTCTTCAATCCCAAAGAGAGTTTTTCAAATCCCCATAATTCTCTTTCTTCAAAACTCAGCCAAAAAACTGAAACGATCAACATCTCTTTTTGCTTACATGCATTCAAATCTCCCTCAAAACACTAAGGGCCTGTTTGGATAAGCAAAAAATAGAGTGGAATGAAGTTAAATGGGCCCCAATAGCTTAAAATATCAACTCTATCTTGTTTGGATGAGTCTTATCCAAAAATGAAGTATTATTGTTAGCCCATGTGTACTTCATTTTACTTCAACCCTAAATACTTCAATTTCCTTGAGTAAAAGTCGATTCTACTCCATAATATTTTTAAATTTCACTTCAAATCAAGCACCCAAACAGAGTGAAGTGAACTAATCTACCTTAACTTCAACCCACTTCTCCTCCACTTCACTCATATAAAATCTACTTCACTCTAGTCCACTCATCATTTATCCAAACAGGCCTTAAATGACTCTCAACCATTCATCATCAAGCTATCCCCAATAACTCAAATAACTCAAAAATAAAGGAGAACTAAGAACAAGTAGCCGCTGTTGGGAAAACTTCATGTGCATAGGTCGTCCAGACCTTGTGGGGCCCAGATGACCCATCTTCTGGACAAGTGGTCCTCACCAAAATGTGCAAGACCCTTGGGTGGGGTGACACAAAGGGTGTGGTTACCTATGATACCCATATACCAGCGCAAGCACAACGTATCCTTATTGGACCGATACAACACTTGTTGGTACTCAATACTGCACCAATAATTCGATGGAACAAGTTTAACATATCCTACTTACCAAGTCATTTATTTTATGTAGTTCTTTTAATTTTCTTGAACAGAATGAAAAAATAGAATTCATGTAGCCGACCCCAACATGGTCGGGATAAGGCTTTGATGATGATGATGATGATGAGTTCTTTTAATTTTCTTACTTCTCACACAAAAAAAAAAAATGTTAGTAAGGGACGGAAGCAATGATAATTTCATTTGTTCAAAAGTGGTATAAACAAAAAAGAAAAAAAAAAGGACACCCGTATTCATATCCATGTCGTAGATTTTCAAACGTGAGGAGCTGTATCCTCGATCCTTCTGTCCGTATCTGTAACCGTATCTGTAACTGGGCATCATAGGCAGTTACCTATTGGATTTGGGTCTTTGCTTATTTAAATGTTGCCCAGGGCAGGTCTGTTTGCCATCATTGCTGGATTTTCTGCTCTCTACGGGCCATTTCTTGTCAAAACAGCCCCTGACAGCGTATTTATGGGAAATTTGGGGACTGTTTGGACTCAGTCTTTGATCTGAAGTCATCAATGTGTTACCAAGCCTTTTTGGGGCCTGTTAGAGTTCTCAAAATGGTCCATAAGTTCTTTGGCAAGTAGATCTGTGTGGTCAACATCCAAATCTTCATTAGCCCCTCAGCTGATAAAACAGAAGTGGTGCATGGGGGTGTTCCGAAGAATTTGCTTGCATATGTAATGTTTAAAAATGTTGATATGTGAGATGAGGCATTCCAATTTGAATTTCCCAAAGAGTGGGGGATAAGCCTTATGAATACTCCTTTCAAACAAATAAATACTCTAAAAATGAAATTGGAAAACAGTAGCAGCTTTGCTTCTTTTAGCCTTTTAATAAGTTAACTAGGTTTAATTAAGCTAAATCTAGTTAATAAAAAAAAACTTTTTTAAGTTCTTAAAATTACTAACTGCTTCCTTTCTCTGAAAGTAATATGTGTTTATAGAACACATGCTTCTTGATATGGAGCATGATCGAAGCATCCTCTTCATCTGGAGTGTATGCCTCAAATATGCCTTGTATGGTGAGGTCTGCCCTACAAACTATGCCTCCAACTTGAGGTTCGGGGCATTTTGGGAAGCCCAACTCCAAGGTGAACCTCGAGGTTTAAGCCCTAAATGCTTTTAAAAGTTCTGATGCATAAATACACAGGCATATGCACACACATCGGGAATGTTACAGTACTGTCAATCAAATGACATTTGGTTGTTCATAGAGTATCATGTATTTTTGGGTGCTAATTTCCAAAGCCTCTCTCTCTCTCTCTCTCTCTCTCTCTCTCTCTCTCTACACACATATGGAATCCAAGCCCCTCACCTTCCTGCCGTTTCTATCAACAGGCCTAGATCAACTGCCTCCTTGCCTCTTGCCAACATTCAACCACTGATTTCTGCCACATGACTACCTACTGCATAAGCTACCAGCCATCCAATAAGATCATACCCCACACTGTTGTAGTGTTTGTGGATTTCTATACCCTCCAATTGCCATCTTCATCCATCCTGTAGTTGTGGTTCTGCATCATAATCAATTATAGAAACTGCCAACCATCATTCTCAATTCAAAACTACTGGCTGTGAGGCTGTCATCTGGCCAACAGCCTTTTTACTGACCAATGCAAATGGAGTTGTTGGGGAAGGTTGAGGCATGCAGGGCTGGTGCTCAAATGAGGATGACATCAGTATCATCTTATGAAACCCTGCCGCACACCCCGTCAAGAGAACACAGAATCTATCAAATTTAAAATAGAGTTTAGTCATTCTTCGTCATGTGGTGCACAATGGTGGAACTTGCAATACAGACAAGAGACCTAGCAATTGGTAAGTTGGTGGGGTCCATTGTCCCACATGAAACTCAGAAGGTCCATGCCCACAAATAAGTTCATTGAACATCCGTAGCTTCTGGTCCAAGATTTGAAAAGGATGGACATATTTCAATCATCCATTTCAAAGCCTTTGATCTGGTGGCTAAAACTGCTTACTGATTTGTTCTCAGTAGGTGGGTAATTTCAATCTTTCTTCGATATCATTGGGCCAGTTACCCTGTGGACATGCCTCATGTCGTACATCGATGCCAATTTTCACATCCCTACTACATATGATTCAGAATTGATTTTTACCACAATAAAAAATGAAAAAAAAGGTAGTCCTGCACTTCGAGCAGAGCTCTATGCAATGCGTGAATGATACTCAGTTTACAGCCTCGTATTATTTCCCCGTGCGTGTGTGTAACGGTTCTGTCTATGAATCTTAGTTTGAAGATCCATAATCTTTTGATGATGTAAAATGCAGCATGCGTTGTTTGCAATCACTGGGTTTTTTTTTTCAAAATTTTTAGGGTTACATTTTTTTTACAGGGGGTTGGAAATAATGACCAAAAAGTTCTTGTTCTTGCTGCAACAAATACACCTTATGCTTTGGATCAGGTATACTCGTAGTCAGCTCATTTACTATTTTAATGTTTTTCTAGTTTTGGAACATGTTCAACAGTCACTTGTTTCTTTCCTTTAGGATTTTGGAAATTATTGCATTGTATGGATAATAGATGCTGCATGAGTTGTAGGCCATCAGGCGACGATTTGACAAGCGGATTTACATCCCTCTCCCTGATTTGAAAGCAAGGCAGCACATGTTCAAGGTATTGTTTAAGGCTTGTTCACTCCCTTTTTTTCCCCCTTTC
Organism: Sextonia rubra; assembly: GCA_037013555.1. Lineage (NCBI taxonomy): Eukaryota > Viridiplantae > Streptophyta > Magnoliopsida > Laurales > Lauraceae > Sextonia > Sextonia rubra. The sequence goes on from JASUAD010000001.1 coordinate 135,729,201, forward strand.
CAATTAGATATCTGACTGTATATTGTAGATATCTGAAGAAGAAAAACTTATATGACAATTTGGCTCAGAATAGATTGGAATAGAGAAATAAAATTCATGTAACCGGCTCCACAATAGTTGGGACAGGGTTTTGATGATGATGATGATGATATTGTAGATATCTGAGTGTGTAGTGTGGATGTATTTGCATTATGAATCAGATGAAATCCCATCTTAAAATTGTTAAGCTGGTGTTTTTGCTTTGTTTGTAATACACTAAAGTATTTGAAACTATTCTTTTTTTTTCCTTTTTTGTTTATTGTAATCATTTGAATTTCATTATGAATTAAAAGTTAAACACCATTCAATAAGCATTTGGCTCAATTTTAGAAATTAGTTATTTCTCAGCTATGTTTATTAGTTAGTTGTATTTCCATATTTCCATAGAATTCATTAAAATGCCACTAAAAAATAGTTGTTCAGAACTCAGTTATGTTCAAAACGGACACTATCTAATACACAGACAATGGCTGGGCGCTGTCTACTTTACCAAAAAAAAAAAAAAGGTTGTCCTGAAAGTATTCCACTGGTTCTGTTGATTTTTACATTCTGCCTGAACATGTATTCTTTAAGACTTAAAATGCATGCTAGATGTTGTCGCTTGAGAACATTTGTGTAGAATGGATTTCCTTTTGATGGGAATTTTTTTGTCACAAAATAGCACTTATGCTTGGACATTATTAGTATAACTCTTTAAGCTGACTCCATATTGATAAGCCTTCGTCAATGATGGTTATGATCACGATGATAATGTTAACCTTGTGGGGAAGCAGATCAAAGTTATGATCTGAGCAAATCAAGTTTCTGGAGTGCTTGCCACATGATTTACAAATATGTGCTCATGTATTCATGTTGACCGAGGGAACTGGATTCAGTTAAAATCCATGAATGGTAAAATTGGGAAGGAAGCCATACCAAGTTGGGTATGACCTGGAACGTGTGGTTGGACCTGACCTGTCATAGTTTTACATTATATTCAATGCCTGAATATTTGCAATGTGTTAATTAACTCGGTCTTCAGCAGTTGGCAGTTGAGATCTCTGTTCTGTTGTTATACTATTATTGCTTTTACTATGATCATGATTACCTGACTAATCTTTATTTTTGGTTTCTTATGCTGAGGAATACTACATTAGAAAATGAAGGTTTGATGGTTTTTGGTCAGGTGCATTTGGGAGATACCCCTCATAATTTAACTGAAGCCGACTTTGAGATGTTAGCTCGCAGGACAGAGGGGTTCTCAGGTTCAGATATATCCGTTTGTGTAAGTGGCATTATTTCTTGGATGTTGTCAACATTGCTGAGGATAGCAGGCAGCCATTCCTAGAGTATTGCTGTGAGGTAATGTAATGACAAGTGCATATTTTTCTGTGGCAGGTTAAGGACGTTCTTTTTGAACCCGTTCGGAAAACTCAAGATGCCATGTTCTTCATAAAGACTTCTAATGGCATGTGGATGCCATGTGGACCAAAACAACAAGGAGCTGTTCAGACTACCATGCAAGATCTTGCTGCGGAAGGCCTTGCTTCAAAGGTATATTGGAAATTCAGTACTCAAAAACAATAAACCTTGCTGTATGAGTCCACTGGTTATATTTACTAGCTACACATTAATAGAAAGTCCATTTAATATATCATATAAATTCTAAACCTTAATAGAAAACCTTGATACGTATTTTCAAGACAATCAGTTTTCTTCTTAAGATTCAGTTTTTATTGAAAGTACTTAGGTATTATATATATGTATTTTGAATTGTACCACATGATAGACACAGCTCTAGGAAAGCTTGAAAACCCAATTTTGATTGACATTGGAAGGTTTAATTCAGGGTTTTTTTTTAAAGGTAAAAGAACCTTTGAACCGGATACTGGCTGTTGTAAATAGGAAAGTGTGTATGATGCCTCGCATGATATAGCTCTCTTTAGTAAACTATATGTATCCCATAAATGTGAATAGTAAATATTGATTTGCTTTCTAGATTTCTTACCTCATCCTCATGAAACTTTCAAAAATTGCATTTGAGATGTCACATTAGGAGTTTAGGACACAATGTGATTAGAGATAATGAGGTATCATCAAATAATCTGTTGTCTTACAAGTAATCCAAGGAATGCCCAAGTACACGACTTACTGGAATTTCTCATTGCTGCCTGCAACAGATTCTACCACCACCCATCACAAGGACAGATTTTGATAAGGTGCTTGCGAGACAGAGGCCAACAGTTAGCAAAGCTGACCTTGAAGTACATGAAAGATTCACCAAGGAATTTGGAGAGGAAGGCTGATGGAATACAGAATTGGAATACTGTAATTGTATTTGTGTTATTCTTCTGATTGAAATCTGTTTACAGTGTAGTTTCAACAACAGTGGAGTGGATGTAAGTTTCTCATAAGAAGGGTACCTATTATGAACTTAAGCAACCAGTTTCAACGTGAGGAAGCAGATTTCGGACTTAATGCCTGCTTCTAAATTGTGATTAATTTTTCCACAATGCTTTTGATATATTCTCTGAGTTCACCTTACTTTAGCCTCTTGCCTAGCTGTTGTGGGATCACTCATAATTCGGGCCAGTGGTGAGTGGTTTTAGTTGGGTACTGGTTAAACTCTAGCCCAACCGAGTCTGTACGTTTGTAAGCCCATTTTGGAAATGGGATTGAGAATCCTCTACCCAAGTGCAACTCAGGTTAGCTCGGGTTGACTCGGCTTGTGTACACATTGTTGGGTTTGGTTTGCTTTACAAGGGTATAGAATTAGCAAATGCATATAGATACATATTATTATAGATTATATGCTGTGTATTTTCAAAATGTGTTTATACATAAGTCGTTTCCCCTAAGCCCCATTTAAGCCTAATCGAATTGCATGAGTTGAAAATCCCAGACCGATTCTGACATGAACCTGGAGAAATTCAACCCTAATTTCACTTTTAGATCAGTCTGGCCATTGAGTTGTCAGCGTTGACCTGACACAAGTCGCAATCCTAGCTGGGCCTGCCAAGAATCAATCAGCTTAGCTCAGCTCCGTTGGGCTCGATTTCAGCTAATGAGCTAATGTAGCCAATCTTGAGCCAGTTGCGCAGCAGCTTTGATTGGGTTTCTGCTTGGGCATGAGCTCTGCTTGTTGGGTTCAGCGTGATTGGGTTTCTGGACCCAAGAAGAACCAGACCCGATTAGAATCTTAAAAATTGGTCTGATCCATATGGGTTTTTTGTAATTGGATCAGGTGACCTAATACACCAATTGCATGTTTTATCCCGCACTGATCTTGTCGTGCACCTCCATCAATCTTTTCTACAATTCTTGGAAAATTTGTCAAAACTTGAATGGAAAAGCAGGCAAAAAATAGACAAAATTCTGAAAGCATCCTGTTTAGCATTAAAATCTCCAGATGTTCAGAAGGCCTGCTCAAGAAACTGATTAACGTGATTCTAATCATTATCCATCCATGGATCGGTCCTTCAATCTTGAGCTTGACTTCAAACAAGTTGCCACATGCAAACAAACTCTTGAAACATTAAAAATTGATAGGACTGGAAGATAGTTCTTACTCAATCAGCCGTCAAAAAATTTTGGTAGCAACAAAACCAGCCAGCAAACTGGCAATGGTGAGGCCACGTTTACCACCAAGGGTAGATGGGTCAAGGCGCAAGTCGTTTTGCTGTTCCTTTTTTTTTTTTTTTGAAATGCCAATTCGTATGGTTAGGGTCAGACCAGGAATTGGTCATTAGTAATCTTATACAATTGGGTCATATCTGGTATTCAGTTTGCCTCAATCTTTGATTCGGTACCACTCATGCAGCGAGGACCCAAACAACGCTTTACCCCCAGATGTCCAATCAATTGCTACGCCTCACTGCATGTTGGGGAGAATATATTATACTTCTATTGTCCAAATAGATATTCAAAATGATAGAATAGAATCGTGGGTCATGAATAACAGGCGATCGTCGAAAATCTAGATTGATGCCTAGGCATCCACATGTTGCATCCAGCTAATCAACGGAATTCACTTAAAAGCTTACAATAAGAACATTATTCATGATAATCCACACTACTCTATACCACACATACTTGACCTGTAATGAATTTCCAGAAAATAAAGCTAATTTCATAATTATCACAAATCATTATCAAAAAGCTGTTTCAATTATGATGATGTCAGCTACATGGATTCTTTCTTGCTATTCTAGACCATCCTAAGCAAAATCCTTGGATAGGTTTTATTTCTTCATATCTATCCTCGTAACTTCCATCCATAAACTCTGGCTGGTTAAGGCAATGACAATAGACAGGCAGATTTTTTTAACAAAACCATATCTGTGATTTTTTTCCATATCTTAGATAATAACATAATTAAAAAGTAGATACAAAGAAAACCCAGTGTGAATTTTAAATCTCCAATTCAAGATCCAATCTTAGGCATTGTCAATGTTACACTGGAAATCTTAGCTAAAAAAAACAAAAAAAACAAAAATGTTACACTGGGAAGATACTGATCCAGTAACCATGCTCATGCAACATGCTGATTTTGTGCTTGACCCTAGTCAGCCCATAGCCGACAACCCTTTGGCTATGAGGATGTTGCTTAGCCTTTCATACAGTGTAAATCAGGTACCATCCATATATTCTGTACCATTTTCTTGAAACACCGATATGCATAGGAAGATACTGAAACCATCGTGCACCACGGCACAATCTATGTTTAACATACATTTTTTCCCTCCTGACCAAGTACAGGTATGGAGAAGTGTGAATTTGAAATATTGTATTAATTTTGCAATTTTGGTTGTATCAAACCCACCCTAGATACAAAATAACAATTGATATACAGATGTGATTAAGCGATCCTACTCGCTTAGAGACGTGGCACCAATAGCAGAATGGTGGATCATGAATTTCCAAATGGAAACCAGTAGCCCCATACTAAAATGCAGATATGCCATAACAAACAGTAGGAATTCCGCAAATTACTAGGCAAAAATTCAATGTCTGATCTCAACAACAAAGACTAAGCCAAAAACCATTGCCAACAGCAATGCATTTGTAGCTCTCAAAATTCTTTCATAGTAGCCACTGACAAAATACCAATGTGTTTAAAAAGAAAACGCTTCAAATCCGTAATTCAAAGAATCCACAGTATGCAAGAAACAAACCCATAAATGACAATGCAAAATGCATATGAATTCCTCACAGGGAAAGCTGAAATCTTCAAATCAAACTCAACCGGAAATCTTACTCTAATAAAAGAAACCTAGAACTTTTCCACCAACATTCTTCCTCCTGGCCTCTTCATGATCCATAATCCCAGCAGATGTTGTCAACACAATATAGCCAAACTGCATATTTTATGTATAACAAACAATATTACTTAGTTGTTCTGTAATGCTTCTAAAAGTGTTAACTACATGCATGGAAATGTAAACAGTTTGGATCTCAGCTTGATCCTGGATATTAGTCAAATCTAAGAAGTACAGATCTGAACCTGGATTCAATTCAATTGAGCTGGAATCTGATGCTGTCCCAACTCCCAACACCGGTCCAATCAGACCAAGTCAGCCAAGTCATCAGGTCAGCACAACTCCGTTGTAGCTGAACTCAGGATCTGGAGTGGGACTCTGTAGGCCCAAACTCATTTCCAAGTCAAACCAGGTCCAATGAATCATCAAGTCAATCCATTTTGTTGGCACATAGACACCTCTACTTAACTCACCTGTCTAGAAGGGAGCAGTCTTGCGGTCCATGGCTCAATTTCTTTCACCCCAACATCAAATCGGGGACTAATAACCCCGCATTTATTCAGTCTTCCATTCAACTCGACCACAATTTTACCTGCCCTGTGATCATCTACATACTCAAACTCTCCAATGTAGCCTGTAGAATTATGATAGATAAACGTGGAGTGAACTAAGAGGAAAAAATTCCAAAACATAGCAAGAGATAAAGATACAAACCATGCTTTTGCATAACCAGAAGGAACTTGATAATCACTTTTGAGGATGGCCTAATCATCACTTGCCGCTTCCCTCGCTTCTCAGCATTGTACATGCTTTTGAGAGCATCATTCAAAACACTAACCCTCACCATTTTTGCTAGATCTGAATACATAAACAAAAGGTATACACCCATTTAAACACTAGCATGAAGAAGTAGCTAAGGCAGACCAGCAATCCTCTATATATCCTTTTTTTTTTTTTGAATGATAACTTCCATTCATAAAATGATTGCTTCCACTAGATATCGTGAAGTGAGAAAGAAAAGATGGGTCCTGTAATTGCCAGTTAACTTCTGCAGATAGGGGTGCCAACGAGCCCGGTCTCCAATCTAACTCGAGCACACAGTGAGCCACAATTAGTGATATGCCTAAACCTAAGCATGGCTTGAAAAGTTCGCGTTAAATTCCTTACGGTAACCATGTTCAACAAATCAGCCCCCAAGCCATAATGCAGTCATCTTCCACAAAACAAGGGGGCGAAAAGAACAAAATTTTGATGCAAAATTGTAGTGGAAGAGTATCCATACTATTTTATATCAATGGAAAAGATTTCCAATTTCGAAAATGTATTGGCCCAAAAACATATGAACCAGACCCACAGTCTCCATAAACTCTTTGCACTAGTTTATAAACAAATGAAACCACTAGGCTCCAGAAAAGCACTTTTCATCTCCATCTGACTGGGGCATCAAAAAGAAGCATTTCTGTGAAAACCACGTGTTCTCTGCAAACATTTGGGGTGACCCATAATTTATAGCATAAGGTGGATACTATATGACCCACGTCCCACGTCCCACGTCCCATGCCTCCCAAAACCGCCCGCCGCTTCCATTGCAGGTGAAATCAGCCACCACATGACCATCATCTCAAAGATTGGATTTTGAGTTCTACAACTAGGCCAAAACTAATCTATGGAGGCACAGATCCTCACCACAAGCTAGGGACTTTCACATTCACATTAATTCCAAACACCCATCATTCATTCCAACGACAAGAACAAGGAGAAGAAGAAAAAGGCAAGAGCTTTGATAAAACTAACATCCAAACACACTAAATAATGCCCCAAATCCCAATTTCTCAATCCCCAAACACGATTTCCAAATGCGAATACGAAGATCAAAGAAAAGGATGTTTACCCAAGTTGGGTCACATCCAAACGGTGCCTAAATCAAAATCAAAATTCAATCTGAAGAAAGAAAGACGCAGGATTTGAAACCGAAAACGTACCCTCGAGAGAGATTAGCGAAAGGCTGCCTCTCTCTCTCTCTCTCTCTCTCTTCCTTTTCTTCCTTTCTGCTGCCGCTGATGAGACTGGGAAAGAAGAGAGAAAGAGCAGAAACAGAAGTTAGGGTTTTGGTGCCCTTCTTGTTGTTAGGGTTTTTGGACTCGAGAGGAATCGGATGGTCCTCGAGCCGAGTCAGGTCACTCAGAGCTTGGGATGGTAAATGGGTCTAGTTGGGTCAAAATGGATTGTGTTGAGCTAGGTTGCTAGAAGTAGTAGAAGGCAATCGGTAATTAACCCATTTTCTAACAAAATGGGTCAAGCAACCCAACCCGCACCCGATTTGAGTCAGCCTTATCAGACCTGGGTCAACCCATTTTACCGAACCAGCCCATTTTATCCAACCCCTTTAAATGGGTTATCCATGTTATACAGTTATTGTATGCAACCTAAATTCGGCCCATTTTATTGTGTCATATTTGTTTGACTCATGATCGACTCATATGTAATGCGGATCAGATTATGCGGGTCAAATGCAGGTTAGGTGTCTAATCAAAATTTACCACCACTATTCCCTAGTGCATGCTACCTCAAAAGTTCAGCTCTGTCAAATGGCTACTGCCAAGATCATGATGGTCTGGGTTGATATTTTACACCCTTAAATCAAGGTTCCTGGATTGGCAATTTGGCGTAGCCCCCAACAATTTTCATAATATGCAGTTTTTTACATACTTACCCCCCGAGGATTTTTTAATGTAGTGGCCCCCACCAATTCAATGAAAACTTCCTGATGGTTTGATCTCTAGTTTCTGTATGGCACGCATTTATCTTTGTGTTTGCAACGGCCTGATTATCTCTTATCAGAATTTCTTTAGAGGTAAACAATTATACCCATCATTCATCTTGCAAGCAAATGGGATTAGTAAATATAGATGAAGTAACTATATATTCGCCAGAGATCAATACCTACAATTCCAAGAATTGTAGATCAAAAGGTCAGGATTTTCATCTATGTGAGATCTTCCATTCATCCATCTATCTTATGTAGCACCATATCAATGGTTGATTATTCTCTAAACCTGAACCCGTCCAAAATCCTACTTATGCTGAAATTTACAAACTCTTTTCTGCCTTGAACCCATCAAAACCACCACTACTAAACACTAATAAACCTTCCCACATTGAGAACAAAATGGATAGATCACTTCTGTAATCCAACTCATCGCCATCCCTACTCTTGACCGTGGCTCAGCCCTTCTAATTGTTTTGACCATAAAAACTAACTCCTTTTAAGACATTACTTGTCTATGTGAATTAGCCTCTTGGGAGTTTAAACTTTAAACACCAACTTATCATAGTCAGTTGCTCCCACAAGTGGTCTAAAATAGCAATTGCATCATATGTTTGGGTTTAAGCTTTAATACACAGATCATAAGTGGCAAGTGTGGATGTTGCAACAATGGAAAAAAAAAAGGGAGAGAAGCTTACACTTTCTATAATCACCATTTTACTACTCATCATATTAATCAATTGTTCCCGAGTCCTCTCTTAAGAATAAGGATCCAACCGCTGAGATTACTGTGGAGCCCAGTTGGACGATGTCCATTCATTTGGTCCAACATTTCTTTTGCATGAGTTGCATCTATTTGGCGAGAAAATTCTGGTGGGGATCATTTTTTAGCCAAAACATCTGTTTCCTATCAGAGAATCCTTTCTCAATGCACAAACGAACCGGTAGAAGACCCTCAAACATGAAAATTTAGAATGGAAAGGCAGGTTGGCAAAGAGAAGTCCACTTACTAAAATGCATTTTTATGTTTTAGTAAAAAGATTGGCTAGGGTATGTCAGCAGTCAGCCCATGCTAGTATTTCGGTTTTTATTTGATGTTTCAGATTGTTGTGGCACTTTTTTTCCTCTATGCAAATTAGCTTTAAAAACATTTGAAAATGATTTTTTTTTTTTTTGTAAATCTCCATTAGTACTTCTTTTTGAGGTGAAGATTTTTATAAAGACAAAGTATCAAAATATTATATTGTGATCTACCATATGCTTCCCATGAGTAGGAAATGTGGAACTCCACTATGTAGCCAAACCCAAAATTTTCCTTTGAATGGGGTGGAGTAGTGGATGAATTTTGGAGGCATGTTTCGGATTTTCACATGGATTTTTGGAGTAAATCCAAAATTTTTATGTGGAATTTGGAAGTGGATCAGAATTTTACTACTCGGTCCACCTAAATTGAGGGCCCACCTATTGATAACTCCGACGATTCAAAACGAGTTTCATCCCCTCCAACTACATATCCTGAAGTTTTAATTCGATGGTAGATCTCACCTTAGATGGAGTATATGATTGATATTGTGATATCTTATACATTATTAATCATATAAATTAAACAGGTGCGACGCTCATTTTAAGAGGCTGGAATTTTGGTTTAGTGGTCTCCACTGGGTTACACTCTCCCACTGAGGGAAAGCATCCGGACTCTAGTATCTGCCACCCACTTGTACAAAGAATGACGTCTCGTACAATATTCTTTCTGGAGGCGTTTCTTCCATGACTTTCAGTGGCTTCTACTCACAAAGCACTATATAAAAATGCATGCAAAAGGTGGAGGTTGACACAAGTGATCTTAATGAAGAAGATGATGGGTTTGGGCTTGTTGGAGCTCCGAGAATGGGGGTTATATGGAAAGCCCCCTCTGTTTTTTATTCAAGTTTTGGCTTTCCTTTGCCATCCATTCTTGTGGATTCAAGAGGCTTCTCTCTTTCCTTGTTTACCATTTTGTTATTTTGGTGTCCTTTCTGTAAAAAGAAGTTGTTCGGTGGGATGTGAGGGCTGGGCTTGGTGGCAGGCAAACCGTTTTTGGATCTCGGGATTACTTTAAATTCCTTCCTTCTTGGCCAGTGGGCCAGCCAAGCCAATTCAATTTTGAATGGGATCAATTTCTATTTTGGTAAAATTCTAATACATTTTTTTAGGAAGTGGGGCTTGCATTTTGGATAAGTGGGCTCCATTGTGAATTTTGTGAGGAAGCCTAGAGTAGGCACACTGAGAAGGGAATCCAGATGTGTGTTGATTATTTTTGGCAATAAAGGTGGCCCCACATTTTAACTTTTTCAAAAAGTACGTTGGACTGGTATGGGCCCTACATTGATGAATGCCTGTTAAGTGGGGCGATGTTCAGTTAGTTGGGCCCACTGAGATGCATGCCAGTATTGTGGTGAGGCCGGATAGAGATGAGACCAATGTTAGATCGATTTGAGACGTTCATGGATCCCAGGTGGGCCTGGAATATAGCCTCAGATATGGAACGCTCACTAATGAATGAGAGAGTGAAATTTATTCACCATTGATTCAACAATGGTTTAGATTTGATCTAACTGTCAAGTTACCAGTGTTGTTGCATTGATCAAGGCAATGCATCTAATCCTTTTAGATTGGCCAGCATAGTCACCATATTTGAGAAGCCTAACCAACCATTTAAAAAAAAAAAAAACATTTGAGAAGTCATGTTCAGCAATTGAGTACCGTGATTGCTATCTATGGCCAGTTATAATTATGGGTTTCTAATCACCGTCCACTTTTCCTTGAAGGTGTTATTGAGGAGAGCTCTTGCTGTTTATAGTGCATATAGGTTGTGTACATAAACGTCGTGTGTGGCCCACTTATGGATTATCCATTTCCCTCGACTTCAACTTTTGTGAATTGATTACCAAAATAAAAAATAAAAAATAAAAAATCCTTTTGTGTATTTGTACTTGTCATAAAGAAAGAGTTTCATTCAAAATAGAAGACAGCTCCATTAGTGGAAGGGATGGGTGAAACTAAAGCATAACATGAAGAGAAAAAGTCTACTCCAATTACATCTGCACCGGTACTCACGTGAAACTCAACAGAGCGATAAGGTAACTTAGTTGACTGAGGACATAGTTTGCTCCAGAGATTGTGGGTTTGAACTAAGTTAACGCACTGAGGCCACAAAAAATTTACTGTGCTCTTACTCGCCTAAGGGGAGCACAAAAAAATTAAAAAAGAAAAAAAACGAAAAAAAAAAAAAAAAGACCTAATTGAGCAACATATCACATCTATGAATAACTATTTCCGTCCATTGTTTTGGACGAAAGAGTTGAGATGATCTGGGTTCATGTTTTACACCCGTAAATCAGCCCTACCGGATTGGTATAGCCCTAGGTGGGCTCATAGAAGAGTTCGCACAGCATTATGTGGATTGTTGGCAGTAAAATTATCCATAGTGTGTGGATGGTTGGCATTAATATATGTCCCCTCTAACAAAAGCTATAAATGGCGGTGATTAGCAGAAGGGATTAACTAGCTATTGGCAGAGGGGGGCCATGGTCCCCGTAGAAATTGTGGAAAGCCCCTTTAATTATTTTGTACAACCCCATATGTGATAGGAATTTCATACTTGTTTTTTTTTACAGATGAAACCCACCCACCCCCACCCCAAAATGGAAATTTTCCTACTTCTACCCATGGCGATTAGTCATCCTCAAATCTCCATCCAATGTGCTGGAGAATTAGATTTAATATTAAAACTAAGAGAACCACTTGTCCTAAGTTGATCCAAACTATCCATCTATCATATGTCTCACCAGATCGATGGTTGATTCTCTACATATCAGTATCTGGGCCCTCTATTTACAAGCTTCGGACCTGAAGATCTAATTGAGGATGATAAATCACATAATTCCTCCTTTCTTTTCACCTTTCCTCATTCTCATAACTCATTTCTAGTGGCACAAATGAATTTATTATTTTCTAAAGTAGATTAGACCTATCTAAATCCAAAAGTCACCAATCCACTTATTAACTTATCGACAAGCAAAAAATAAAAATAAAAAACTTATCGACAAGCAGGGATGCTCATGGGTACGGTTGGGCCAGGCTGAACAATATTTAGTCCCGGCTTGAATCTTAACCATTAGCCCACCCAAAGCGGAAACAGGTCAAAAGCACCAAGCCCAATCCCAGCCTGCATAAAATAGGTGACGCCCGAGCCCAGCTTGATATTTTTTTCAAAGGTCACCATTGACTACAAACATCAGTGGCTTTGATGCGTGTGTTTGAGGAGGAGAACGTTTACGCTTGTCGGATTCGCTTGGGATTTCTACTACTGAACCCATGCCTTGCCCATATGTTAGACGGGCAAAATTTTTTCGTCCAAGCCCAGCCCAAAGCTGGCTAGACCTGGGTTAAGATCAGGCCAGCCCAAAGCATGAGCACCCTTATTAACAAGGCACCTTAATTTCTAGAGGTGTTCATGGGCTGGGCCAGAATAAGGCATATCTAGGCCCAGATCAACTTAAGAAATAGTGGCCTAGGCCTAACACGAACTGTAATAGTTAGGACCAACCCCTCCCATTTAATCAATCGGGGCAAGCCAAATCGGGCTTTTTTAGCAATTTTGTGGCCATTTGGGTAATTATTTGTACTAATTAAATTAAATCAGATGCATTCCTTTCACAGAAAGGGCCGGGCCAGGATTTGAGCTTTCTATCACTTAATTCAAGATTGGCCCAATTATTAAATAGGCACTAATTACGTATCAAGCCCAGCCCAAGCAGGATAGGCCAGGCTCAAGCTTGGGCTGGCCTAGTCCATGAGCATCCCTATCAATTTCATAGTACCAATTAAAGATCAATGGTAAAGGCTTATTGGTAGCGTCCTGGAGAACGTGGGTTCAAGTCACAGAAACAGTCTCTTCAAAATGAATGTAAGGCTGCGTATATTTTGTCCTTCTCAGACCCCGCTATGCGGGAGCCTCGTACACTGAACCGTACTTTTTTTCAATTAAAGATCAATTTATGAGCCTTACATCGGAAGTGCCACTTGTAGACCAATGACTAAATCCAATCAAAACCCAGGAAAAAAAAATAGGAAGATAAAAAAAAAACTTCCAAAAGTCAGTCTCTATCCTTATTCTACTAAAGTGTTGAAACTTGAAACACCTATTCTTCTTTGTCATGTAAAGAAAAATTGAACGGCCCAAAATTTCCAATTAACATCCGTGGCAGATGAGATAAACAACAGAAACATCTCTTTCTCTGGAAATATCCTGAAGCGTGTACAAATGGCAAGCAACAGTGCCTCATGAGAAGGTTCTTAATTTTGTCAAATGAGTCTACATGTCTTCCAAAATTATTCAACAACATATGTTAGTCAAAGGGTTATTTTATTTGAATGTTTTCACCGTTGCATTTTATAGTACCAAACCAATAACCTTGTCTCAGATTTTGTATCCATTCTCACCATCTTTATATTCTAGTATGTTATTTTGTTTACATTTGCAATAGTGATTTTAAAATTGGACGTTGCAACTTAATTGTAGCTGATATGCTAGACATTCTCAAGTTTTTTTAGTCTATTTGTTATTTTATTCACATGTGAAGGGTGGTTAGTTGGAGATCAAACAAGGCCGTCGACAGGACCAACCCAAATGGTCATGAGCGAGAGAGGTAATAGATAGGGAATCGAACATACAAGGAGCACACAATTTATGCATCTAAGGTAATAGGAACTCTCATATATGAGTGAGGATTAATTGGTGCATTTGAAGTAATAGAAACTCACACATACAAAAAAAAATTAACTTGCACATACGAAATAATAGAGACTCACACGTGCAAGGGAGAGGGGTGGCCAAGTTTGAAACATGAACACCGGGGTGAGAACTACCGCAAATTATGCCTGTGCAAAGACATTGTTCTCATCATGAGTCATTTGTTGATGCAACTAATGTTGATTTTTATGTAGGTTTCAAAAAATTTAAAGTGTTTTGCAAAGTGCTTTTTCTTCTTTCTTCTTACTTCATGTAAAGTCAAAAGATAGCTTTGTGTATCTACAAGAATCCCACATTGAAAAAGCATAAAACCTTTGAGGGCTATATAAGTAGTTCTTTGTCCTATACACATCAAGTTGTTTTGGACTCTTTTGCCACTAGTCCTATGTGTGCACAAGGGGGGGGTGCAAATTCCAACCCTGCCTTCCTTTGGGGAACCATATAGCAATATAGAATTGGCCCCAATGACAATATTTTTTAGTTATACATTTGGGGCTTGTTTGATAGGTTTAGTCTTATTTTTATAGACCATCCAAAATAGAGCCATTAAAAAAAGAGCTATAAAAAAAAGAGGTTAAAATTAAAATATGTGTTTGGCAATGGAAGCATCTAGTTAAAAGTTTATCATAAATATATTGAGATCTACTCGGTATCAAGCCTTGAGATTTTACTTGATAATCATGTTCGGCCTCCCAAAGAGATCTAACGGTTTAGATCTTATGTTTTGGTCCCCTAATTTTTTAAAAAAATATTTAATAATTCACGTTTTTACAAAAATATCTCAAGTTTGGTGATGATCCAACGGCTGAAATTTGGTCTCACAGTGGTCATTGACCTTCTACACATTTTCAATGGTTTGGATTGTTATTTATTGTCCCAAAAATAATAATAATAAATAAAAAAAGGGACTGCCTGTGGACTAGTTTAAAATTGAGCATATTAAATCAATGGTTGAGAGTTTCACAAATTTCTGGAGATCCACAAGGAATCAATCTTTGAAAATTGACCCCATTGCCATTTTTAGTCTTCCCAACATTTCTAATGGTTTGGATCTTGTGTTTGGGCCCCACAGAATTCAAAAACTAATATCCAATGGCTCACACTTTCTTGCACATATCTCAAGATTCATGATGATCCAACGGCTGAAATTTGGAGGGATAGCCATGTTTGATCATATGAACATTTTCAACGGTTTGGATCTATATTTATCCTCTCAGATTTGGAAAAACATTGAAAAAATGAACTAGGCGTGATCCTCATAAAACACCGTAGCAACACCTCTTTTTTCTTCCTCTAATTTGGAAATGCATAATGAGGAAGGCTGTGGAAAATAGAAGTAAAGCCTCTACATATCTAAATTAAGTGGAGCACAAAAGCACATGCCAAATGCTCTTATTTTTATTAACTCTATTTGGTTTAGATATTTAGACAAATAGAGTCTAAAATTAGTGATGCCAAACATGCACTTGGGGCGCTTAGGTTTAGAGGTATCACTTCTTCTTCTCTGTTTTCTTTTTCTTTTCCTCTTCGCTCTCTGAGCATTTAATCCACTGGAGTCCGACCTTCACAATCTTGCCATGCAACCAAACGAATACAAAAAAAGCCGTTATAACCTAAGGGGGCGGTTCTGCTCAGTACCTTCTCATCTGAGTTACTACCTAAATGACAAAACTTGTCTTAAAGAGAGCATCAGCTAACGTGCTTCAGCCCGTTGTTGCTGTTACAAATTCTCTCCAATTTTCGCCAATAGTATAGATCTCTCATCTTCACATGTTGGATATTTGTTTTGCTTTTTGCCCTAATTTATTTAGCTTTATTTCTACCTACTAATATATTGTATAATATAAAAATTAAAATGGCTGTGCCCAAAATGCCCTCCTAATAGGGTAGAACTGTTGAGTGTGGGTATTAGAGCATTGATTGGATGTCCTTTTGTACAATTCAAATTCCGTGCAGTTTCATCAAAGCCAAAATGCTATTCTCCTGTTGTTGCATAGCAGGCCAGGGATATAGTACAGTGCACGTGGTGCGTGAGTTTCTCTCCTATTTTCAGATTAACGAGAAAAAGAAACTGTCAAAATAATGGTGTAAGTACTAAGCCAATCTTGCATTTCAATCAGAGTAGGCCAATATTTATGTACTTATTTGCATTTTGTGTCTTAAATCATGTGAATTGCACATGATCAACCTAATTATGAGTTAAAAAATATGAAAAAAAAAATCTGACTATGGGTTTCACTCTGATCATTGAGACATCTGAAAATGAAACTCGCATTAGAGTCATGTTCGATTTAGGTTTGGGCTTCAGTTTACTTCATAAAATTGGAATTGTAGGAGTTCTAAAAAATGTATTTTTAAGAAAGATTATTTATTTATTTATTTTTATTTTAGTATGATGGTATTCTTATAGCTGTGCAATATTATTCTAATAGTGTATGGATTTCACAGGTGTATCTATGTATCTTTTTACGTGCGCACCATCAAATGTAGCCTTGTAAGAAGGCAAGAGCTAGCTAGGTGTTTGACTATTTGACCTCAACTTCAACTTGTTCAACCTTTGCTTATTTTAAAACAGATGACCTTAAATAAACTAATAGGTTAGTTCAAGAATATAAAGTCAAAGAGCAGATTGCAAAGAAATTAATTAAAAGCTCAACCGGCTTTGTTATATTTCCTTTTCAATTACATGTCATACATGATCTTTACAATAAGATGATAGGGTTAGCTTTTCTATTTGTGAGAAATGATCTTGTACTGCCGTCTATTTCATTTAATTAAACCTGTCACAGTGCAGGCCAGGTCTGGGTCACAGAAGGTCTTAGTTTATCCTGTTACTAGCAGTTTATTATTTATAGGAGAATATTCATATGTATATGTCCCTCACCATTTTGGTGAGGGGCACTCCTTTTTTGGAAAGCATTAATATGCAAGAGGACAAAACTTTATGCCTTTCTAAGCTTGAAAAGTCTAAAAAAGCAAGTGTCTATTACCAAAATGGTGAGGGACATATGCACATGAAGACTCCTCTCATTTATATATCTATTTCGACACCACCATGCAATCCTTCCCCATCGCATCCCTCCCTTACGACTTACATATGAGAAACAATAAGATTATGTTCTCTATAGTTGTTAAGGTATCTAACAAAACAATTTATATCAATCTGCTAAAGGAGAAATTTGGATTACCTTTTATGGAGAAATAGATGTGTGATATGCGCGAGTAGGATAGATGTTTTGTCATCCGACAAACCAATATATATATATCATTTTGGTTAAAAAAAATGTAAACTGGGTTTTTCATACTTATGATATGAGCGAGGTGGATCAATTAAGCAGGGTCAGCTCGAGTCAATTTGAGGCCTAAAATGATAATTTTAAATGAGGCCTTTTTCTTTTTTTTAATATTGTTATAAATATTTTATTTAAAATCTTTTTTGTCTTCCTTTTTGTGAAGTGAAATTACTAATTAAAATCTTATATTCAAGTTTTTGAATATTATTATAAATATTCACATGGTCCTTTTTTTTTTAATGGAGTGTAGGACATGTACTTACTCCTCTCTTTTTTGCCAAAAAGGAAGGTGAGGCCCACCTTGTAACAGTAATAGATTGTAGAAACACATCCATCAATATGTGGGTCCCATAGATTTGATCATCCAAAAAATGCATAAAAATTACCCTAGTTGAAAAACTCAAAAATTTTGCAGATAATTGGATATATCCTTATTTAATAAATGCTGAATCACAGAGGTTAATATGAGCATAAAAAGTCACATGTAGATAAACCAAAATCAACTTTGGTTTCAATATCAAGTTCTTTCTACATAGATTTTTATTTTTTTATTTTTTTGCTATAATAGCTAACAAACATGAGATCTGTGTGCAGATTTGAGATTATAATAAAAAGATTAGGAGGCCTCATTTTTTTTTTGGGAGAAATAAAAGGAATCTAAATGTTTTGGAATGTGAAAAGATTAGGAGGCCTCTTATTTTGGGAGAAATAAAAAGATTATAATTGACTTTCTTTTGAAATTCGAAAAGATACTGTTGGCAGTTAGCTTTATTAACTATTATTGGCCTTTTTTGGGGGGCCTAAAGCAAGGGCTTTTCTTGCTTAATGGTGAAGCCGGTCCTGAAGTAACGGTAGACGTGGCAAACGGGTCGGGTTGACCAAATTTGGGTTGGGTGAACCCAAACCTAAATTTATTGGTTCCAACCCTAATCCGATCCATTTTTAAAATAGGTTGGAAACCTTCAACCCACACTCGTGGCGGTTCAACCCGACCAACCGGCTTAACCCGAATTTAATGTTGGTTGGGTCGGATAATATATTTAATTTCCATTTTGTGTATGATTTAGCTCATTTTAAGTGGCCCAATTTCATTTGGGAGCAGGGAAAATGAAAAGATTTCATGAACAAAGGGGAGTCGAAAGACCATCCAATTCAAATTATCATAGTCCTTGATATGACAACCTTAAAGTTAAATGGCTTCTTAACTATAGGACCTTTTTTTAGATTCAATCCAACTACAAGTGAAGATTAAATAAATATGAAATATTCATGCCTAGCGCCAAGTCATGGGGAGCTGAAATAATCAAAGGTGGGCCCAAGTGAGCCTCATATAGTCGATTGCATATGCAATCCTTTCATAGGAGAACATTTTCCAAACCTCTCCTCTTATATATATCCTTTTCCCTCACCTTATATACTTCTCCCTTGGCCTCTATAATAATCTTTTCAATGGACCTCACTAGTAAGTTATGAAGGTCCCACTCGCTCCAAACAATTTTTCTACCTGCAGCACATAATAATGTTCACAAAAAACCTAAAGTCTAATATTTCATTGTTGAATTTAGCAAACATTTGGTAAGGACAATTTCTCATCGATTAAAGTCATGGGAAACCCACACTTAGCCATTGTAAGTCTTTGAGGCTTTAGCTTCTAGATATCCTCTTGTTTGAGGATTGCAGGTAAACTCTCCATAGGATTTGAAAATTCTCATTTTCGCATTGATGCTAAATTTTTTACAGCTATATGAATGGATATGCATTGATATAGAAATGAAATCTTTAGGTATACAAAAATCTTCAGTGATCATGAACCTCTGTTTTAAAGGCAATGAGAAATCCTCAAATTTGTGGATTTTTCATAGATTCCTCACTTCTTATCAAACATACCGTTTAGTCAATGATCTTACAGGGAGGTATGTAATGTATGTGTTTTTATATTTAGATATTAAATAGGAAATTACTCCAAAAATCACCTTAGCGGGCCACCAAATAAAAAAAAGCACCACTAGTATTTCACAAATGGGAATGATCCCATGGGGCCGTTTTTGTGTTTTTTTTTTTTTACGTTTTCGTGAAGTGACAACATCGTCACTTCACAGAACATAGTTTTTCTCTTCTTCATACTTCGTTTTGCTTTTTTTTTTTTTCATTTTTCTACTTTCATTTTTATTCTTCTTCTTTGCCTGCAACCAATTATCCGTAATGAAAATACCAGCCAATCTTCATTTTCTTCTCCTTATACCTTTTATTCTTCTAATTCTCATCTTTTTATTCTGGTTCCCATCTTCTTCTTCTTCTTTTCTTTATTTTCCATGTTTTCCTCTCAGCAGTGACGAACGGAAGACCGACTTCGGTAATAAACGGTAGGGATGATGCTCCAACGACGTTCAGCAGAGGGCAGCTCATATGAGGGCGACGGCGCAACGGCAATCAGGGCATATTCTAGCGATTTTTTTTCCTTCTTCTAATTCTGTAATCAGAAATAAAGAAGAAACGTTTGGTGATGGAGGACAGCGATCGTAGCAAAGGCAGGGCCACGATCGGGTAGTTGTCTTCTCCGACGAAGGTCGTAAAGGAGCGCTTAGGCAAGGAGGCGGCAGAGATGAGAGAAGGGTAGGCTCAGTGGGTGGGCTTGGGGTGGATGACATGGCTAGAGAAGATGCCGGAGAAGGGAGGGTTATCCCTTCTAAGCACACCCACCATGCCATGCTGATCTCTCCTTCATCTCCGCTGGCCGCCGCCTCTACTCTTTCCACTTTCTCTACAAAATGCTCACCAACTATTCAATGAAAGGTGTAAGGTTCCGAATCCCACTAATCCTAATCTACGTTAATTAAACGCGTTCTATGTTAATTAAAACTTGTTAAGCTTAATCTAGTTTAGAAACGATTGAGTTTGGGTCTTGGACAGGGAATTGAGCGGAGTTTGGACTTTACCTCAGTAGTTGAGGACCTTTTTGTAAATTGATCTTGCATCTTATGGGCACCTCGTCAATCACTCCTTGTGTAATTTTTCGTGTAGATCATCTTTCGTGCTGGACCCAACTTGATTTGGAATCATCTCAGGCTAACTCCGGCCATGTGACTTAAATTGTAAATACCCCAAGGAAAATGGGTTTGCATGCAAGATAGGAGATTTCTTTAAATAAAAAGACAGAACTCAACATCCCTCCTCCTTTCTCTTCATTTCTTCTCACGTTGGCTGCTGGAGTGGTCCTCTTTTCCTCAATCTTCACATTCAATTCAAGATCTAGGGAACTACTAGGCTAGGGGAGGTCTTGCATGTAAGGGTGGGGATTCTTCTTCTTCCTTCTCTCTTTCCTTGTGCATTTCTTCCATTAGAGTATTTCCTTCTCCAAGCTACAGCTATATAAGGTGAAGACTTACCTCCATTTCATCCATTTGGGTTTATTAGAGAGTTAAGGATTCAACTACATGACATGCATGCAAATCTAAATCCCATTCTTCATTGAATGTTCTACTTATAGAGAACCCATTTTCGTTTTAGAAGTTTCCATTAGCCACACAATAAGAAAGGGTTAGAGAAGGCTAGCACTAGTAAAAGGCAAGTATTAGAGTTCATATGTGCTGCATGAATGATTAAGTATTAATTCTTAAATTAACTCTTTCAATTCTCCAATTTAAGACATTTTTCCTTGTTTTAATTTTGTACACATATGGTATGGTTTGAGTTGGAAGGTAAAAATGTAGTAGGAGGGTGTGTGAGTACTAGATATCTTTAGAGACACTTTGAGGAAGCCATGTAAACTCCCTACAATTCAGATTTCTGTATTGAAAACGAGTTACAGAAGTGACTCCAGAATTTTGAAGCATACGGCGAAGCCACGGCTAAGCCGTAAACGTTTACAGCTTAAAGTCCCGAGAGCAATAAAACTAGCTTTTGTACTGCAGCTTACACACGGCTACACCGTGAAATGGACTACGGCTAAGCCATATCCAGCCCGTGCCCAAGCCGTAAGCTTTCTCACGCGGACTTTCCAGAGAACTTGAAAACCCATTTCCTTCTACGGCTTGCACACGACTACACCGTGAAATGCCTTACGGCTCGGCCGTAACCTAGCCGTAGACTTAGCACGGCTAAGCCGTAGGCTAATATACGGTTAAATCGTAAATGCGCCTGCATTGTTAGAGGAAACTTGAACCACTCAGCTAAGCCGTAGCATTATACACGGCTAAGCCGTAAGAACCGAGTGAAATCTAGGATATTAGCAACTTTCACTGATCTTGGAGGACCTTAGTATTGGCACCTTTCCTACCACCACATTGGCCAACGGTAAGTACACATTAAAGAGAATGAGAAATTCCCGGATGATCTCCCAATGTCAAGTCATGGATGTTGGCATAAGAAGGGGTGTCCTTTATATACATAAGGTAATACCAAGATGCGGTAACAAAATAACACCGGACGTTTTATGAGTACATCGAGTTGAATGACCTTGGGATCATGGAATTATTTATTATAGGGGAGACTAGTAATTCCTTTGACCCTTACTCAATCCAAATGCATTCATATTGTTAAATACCTTGCCTCAACATGATTATTCACGCATTCACTCTCTCGAGTCAGACCTTGAGGCAATTCAGACTTGAGCTTCTAATGAGTGCGTGTCTTACAAAACAGAGCTTCTAATGAGTGCGTGCTTGCCAACCAAAAGGGGTATAACCGAAGTTCGAGCCTTCGTAGCTCATATAAATATGCTTCGTTTAATTGTCCGTCTGTATTCATAATTGATATTCCTTATGTATCTTATAACGAGTATGATTGGAAGTATGAGAAAGGTGAATCCGAGTCGGCACCAGTTAGCTTGTGCCCTTTTGGGTATTATTATGTCACTACTGCAGTAGTTTATGGAGGAGTTGTCGGCACTCCTCGGGAAGCTAGCTTGATCTCCTAGCGACCCATATGTATATATGCTTCCTCTTGGAAGAATAGAGCCTCATGGATGCCAATTAGTGTGTACTATATCTTGATTTAATTCCTCACTTATTGTCACTTATGCACATCAAGTCTCGTAGACTATTATTGCTCCTATCCAGTGTATATTAATAAGTTCATTTAATATATATTATGCTAGTCTCATATGCTCAATACTTGCTTAACCGTCGTGTTAACCGTGTTATCCTTGGTATTGCAGGTATAGAACCAAATCCCAACCTGGTTGTTGACGCGCCCCCGGAGGGTACCCCAACGGTACCTCGGGGTATAGTGAATGGAAGGATGGTGATGTCTTTTATTAGTCATCCTGCAGAGTGCGCCGGTTCTGGAGATGTTACAGTCAAACTTTTGGTTTACCGTTGGGAAGGCGCAAATTAAACCTTTTGTACCCAATTTCCATAAGTAGCAGTTTGGATTGTACAACTTGTAATAACTCTTAAGCACTGACATATATATCTATATCTATCTACGAATATCTGAAGATATGTTTATCTTGTTTTGGCTTTTGATAATTACAGAGTATTTCGCAGGAGTTCGTTATGATGAGTTATATTCCTACGTGTGTTGGCATACCTCATACGTTCCTGTGAAATCTCCCTTATAGGAATTCGTGCACAATTCTTCAGAGAACAGATTACTACGTGATTACCTATCCATGCCCTGGGGCCCACTTAAATCCCCAATTCCCGGGATCGAGGCGTGACAAAAGGCTTTATAGAAATCTTGAGTATAATACCTACTCTTTCGAGCCACTACCTCATCTTCCACCGTTTAAAGCTCTTCTCCTTCATTGAATTATCTTAACGTGGTTCTTTTGAAATGTGTTGGTGCATCATCTTTTGAAGACTTTATAGTTGTTTCTTTGAAGACTTTGCATAGTTCCTTGTTAATTTTCACGTGTATGGGAATGATACATGATTTTTAGGACGTGCATAATAACTATTTAAAGGAGGGGTTAGCGATGTTTTGATGAGTGTTCTTTGTGCTTTTGCTTAATTTGGAGTTTTGGATGTTTGGTTGGGGATTCATGGGTATGTGGAGAGAGTTGGGTTGAGGTTGGAGAGAGTTGGATATTGGGTTGAACTAATGTGTCGCGATCCTCCTATTCAACCGTGAATATGTTTTGTTGTCAAAGGCATTGTATTAGAAAATGACATCTATTCATTTTATTTGATGTGGAATTGTGTTACAAGAAGGCAATATAATTTGTATAGGACGTGTTTAATTCATGGTAATGTGAATTTATAGATTTTGTAGCTTCTTTTGTTGAATTATGTAACAGATAAAATCTCAAAAGATTATCATTTAGATATTCAAGAAAAGCTGGTAGTTGAACGCATATCGTTTGAATTTAGAAGAAATAGATTTGGAAAACGAAGATTTGGAAGTTTGATTGTTGATTCAACAATAGTAAGTAATACATATATATATATATATAGATGTATAGTAATATGGATTATATGAATGATGTTTGGAATGTTATATTTTTGTTAGTAAATTGCATGCTTATTGTAATATATGGATTGTATGTATAATGTATATGAAGATTTGTATGAATGATGTATTATATGAAAGTTTAGAGTTTTTATAAATGTCTGAAGTTGGTATTGTATGAATGTTTGGAGTTGATTAATTGATGCAATGAGTTGAGGAATGTTAGCATTTGGAATATACCAATGTAAATATTTAATCAATAATATCAAGACTATGAATGTTTGAATGTGAAGATTTGAAACTGATATGGTATAATAAATGAAATTATGTATAGAGAAAGACTCTATTAGTGACTATAAAACCTTATAAAAAAATATTTTTAATGAGTGATGACGTTGTCACTTCACAGAATCTAAAAAAACAATTCTATGTTAATGAGTGATGACGTAATCACTTTACAAAACAAAAAAAAATTTTCTCTTATTAACGAGTGACAACGCTGTCACTTCACAAAACTCGAAAAAAAAATTCATTGTCAACAAGTGACGTCGTCACTTCACAGAACCTAAAAAAAAAATTAACTGTGTTGACAAGTGACTATGTCGTTACTTCACAAAACCTTAAAAAAAAAAGCTATGTTACCCAGTAACGATGCTGTCACTTCACATAACCTATAAAAAAAATAAAATGATCATCTATACACTTCATTCAAACATATATTTATAATTTTATTCAAATATATCAAAAGAACACAAATAGTAAAAAAAAGTTCACACTCATCATCTATTATAAAACTCAAAAGTACATTAAAGAACTCAAATTCACAAGCATATCAAAATTCACAAATTGTAACATTTCTATTACATTCATCTTTGTATTAATATTTTCAACTCTCGCATCATTTGAACTATCACCAACCTCTTTTAAATTCACAAACCTCAATTCCTCTTGCATCAAATCACTACAACTTTTGCCTTCCACCATTATACATGGGATTTATATTATCAGAAATAATGTTTCTATAAAATACTTCATTGAAACATATATCTAAAATTTCATTCAAACATATCAAAGGAACAGAAATTAAAAACAAGTTCACACCATCATTATTAATGAGCAACATACAACTCCATTATTAATAACTTGGAAGAAAAAAACTTTGACAAAATAAAACATGAGATAAATAAAAAAGAGATGGAAGGATAAACCAACACATTGCAAATGGACCACGTTGAGACAATTTAATGAAGGATAAGAGCTTTGAACAATAGCAGTTTCTAACCTCCAATCCAACCCATATACATACCAACAAGAGCAGTCACCAACCTCATACCTTAACTCAACCCAACTCTTTCCATATACCCATGGATCACGAACCCAATATCAAAAGCTCCCAACTCTCTTCACATACCCATAATCCAAAACCATATATCATTTTCATACACGTGAAAATAAACGAAGAAACAATGGATGAAGTCTTCAAAGGAACAAACTAACAATACACAAACATTCATAAATATGAAAATGGATGAAAAAATAAGGCAAACACTCCATCTGTGCTTCTAAATAATAGTTACACTACTTACTTAAATTCTACACTCAATATTTGAACTCACTGAATAAAGAGAGGAAAACCCTTTCTCAACAAGATATACAACTGCATTCAACCCTAAACATTGCATCAAAATGCATGAATATCAACTAGATTTTGTTTTGAAATCAGTTAATAGTTGATAGATTAAGAAAAAGATTAAAAAAAAAAAAGAAAAGAAAACAAACATGGGGCAATGGCATGAAATATAAGATATGCACCACCACATTACAAAGAGACCATCTTGAAATGATTCAACCAAAGAGAATATCTTTGAACTATGGAAGAGGAGGTAGTGGCTCGAAAGAGTGGGTTCTTTGCTCAAGATCTCTTAAGATTTTTCATCAAGCAGTTAGCGGGCATTTCATAGATGAAGCGAAAAGAGCGGCAAAGATGAAGGCTGGGTCAGTGTCGCGGGTGGGACTAGAGGGGATGATCCTCCCTTCTCCGGCGTTTTCTCCTGCCGCGTCATCCACCCCAAGCCCACCCGCCGAGCCTACCCCTCTCTCATCTCCACTGCCTCCTTACCCGACCCCTCCTCCACGAGCTTCATCGGAGAAGATAACTACTTGATCGTAGGCCTTGCCTTTGCTACGATCAATGTCCTTCAGTGCTGATCTTTCCGCCTTTATTTCTTATTATAGAATCAAAATAAGGAAAAAAGATCGCTAGAATATGCCTCCACTACCATTGCGCTGTCACCCTCATCTGAGCCACCCGTTTGCCGAACGTCGTTGGAGCATCATCCCTTCTGTCTACTACAGACGCTGGTCTTCCGTTCGTCACTGCCGAGAAGAAAATAGAGAAAAGAAAGAAAAGAAGAAGAAAATAGGAACCAAAAGAAAAAGATGGGAATTAGAAGAATAAAAGGTAGAAGGGGAAGAAGGTGAAGATTGGCTGATGTTTTCATTATGGGTGACTGGTTGCAGTCTAAGAAGAAGAATAAGAAGTGAAGCAGAAAAGTGAAAAAAAAAACGCAAAACGACGCATGAAGAAGAGAAAAAATATGTTCTCTGAAATGATGACGTCGCCACTCCATGAAAACATTAAAAAAAATACAAAAAAAGCCTTGTGGGATTATTCCCGTTTTTGAAATGCTAGTGATACTTTTTTTATTTGGTAGCCCGCTAAAGCAATTTTTGTTGTAATTTCCTCTATATTGAAATATAATATATATATATATTTGTGTGTGTGTGGAAATCTCTGTTGGCTCTAATGCTCACGAAAAGTGAACACCATATGCCAAGATATCTAGTGGGGCTCAACTTATGATCCATCCAAAGTGGATGATCTAACCATATATACACACACCATTGAACATATTTAACCTATTAAGGAAGTCCCTAGATCACTTATACAGTTGGCTGTTTCAATGCCCCTCATGGGAAATCTGCTTTTCATTATTTAATATCGTTTAATGGCTCTTTTCTTAATACTAGAGATTTCAATGGGTCAAAGGTTTTCTCTTCTTCCAAAAGAGGCAACGGTAAGATTGATCCTTCTTGTCATAATAATAACACAAGAGAGAGGCTATTCTTGAATTCTAACCTTGTTGAATGCTCATGAAGTGACTAAAGGCTTACAGCTACTAAGTGTGATATGTCGATTGGTCCATTAGATGTTCGTGTATTACCTGGGGGAATAGATTGTAATTTAGTTATATTCCTCCGTGGCTTAATGAGGCAGCTCATTTCTTAATTTTAAGTTTGATATTTTTAGTTTAATTCTGAGTGGTTTGAAAACTATCCTAAATGGTTGTCAAGACTAACTTTGTTGTTGTTAATTTTTCCTGGTTTGCTTTAATAATATTAGTCTCTATCAAAATGAAAAAGGCTTAAGGCCAGACCCAGCTCAACTATCAGGCAAAACCATGCATGAGCCTAAAATCACAGGCCAAGGATAGCTAAGCCCAGGTTGTCATGGAGCCGAGATGGCAATCGATGGTGGTTGTTATGCACCAGAGTAACCTCTGACCTAATTCTAACTCACATATTTCTGTCTTGGGTTCTGGATATGTGATATCAACCTTCCCCAGGATATGTTTAAGTTATATATTGCTGAACCCTGTTTGTGGTGATCACGGATCAGGTCAGGATCGATACAATCTATTTAAGATTCAATTTACTAGAAATGTTAAATATTGGAAAGTGAAAAACAAAATCTATATGATTTCATTAATAAATTAAGCTAGAAACAAGGTGGGTGAAGTATTTTAAAGCAACCAAAACCTGAATCTATCCTATGCTGCAAACTCCAAACTTGTTCATGCTACTACTACCAAACCTTTCCCTGGTGAAAACAAAATTTGCAAATCACCTCTTTAGGTTCCAACCCTCATTTGTTTTTCTTGGTAACCCAATTGAGAGGCTAACTCACATATGCGAGGTAATAGGAACTTACACATGCAAAGTAATGGAGACTTGTACCTGTGAGGACACAGGCACTTGCAAGATAATTGAGATTCACTATAAAAATAAATAAATAAATAACTGAATCCATTGCCATCACAACTTTTTACCATGGCCCAGCCCTTGTTTTGACTGTAGACGCCAAATTCTTTATTTAACACATTACTTGTCTATGTGAATAAGCCCTTTTTAAACACTAACCATTGCGCTTCGTTTTGAGAGTACACAACCCATCTAATCAGGTTTTTTTTATTTATTTTGGAGACGAAACTTATGTTAAAAAAGAAAAGAGCAATACAAAGGAAAGTAACATATTGAGGAAAGATACAAAATACAAAAACCTTATACCAAATCTATCTAGCCAGATCCTTCCACAGCAATACAAAGAAAAGCCACATATCAAGGAAAGGTACAAAAACCTAATACCAAACTTATCTTGTCTAATCCTTCCATAGGTGGTCATAAAAAGCAATTGCATTAGATGCTTGGGTTTAAGCTATAATACACAGATCATAAGTGGTAAGCCTTAGATGCTCATGTCCTAACAATGGAAATTAAAAGGGAGAAAAAGTTTGCACTTACCATGAACAACTAGGTGACTCACCATCTTTTTTTAGAGCTTAAAGGCAAAGTACACATATTAAAACAAGAAAGGAAATATGGGCAAGATGCCCCCAAAAGCCCCAAGGCTAGCTATATATACAAGCCCAACTGAGACCCAAAAGAATGCAAAACTAAAATGCATAACCACTTTAGGAGAAAGATGAAAGCAGAAAAGAAGGAAATTATATTCCCATGTTGAAGAGAGGCTGCAGGAAGGTATCCAAGTCAGCTGATGGTTTGGTAATGGATAGCTCCAGAACAGATTCTTCAAATTGGATGAGGGCAGCACGCGATGACTTATCATATTAAAACACATTTGTTTTAGGGTCCTCAACATATCTTAAGAATATCTGAATATGGATCCATCTGATGTGATGCCTGTGGGGCCCAGCCGATCGGCCCCATTAATGGGGTCCATTTGAACCAACCACCTAAATCATTCGAGATATCCATAGATTAGTTGTCTACCAAAGTCAGGAATCTGTGAAAGTTTATAACCAACTACCGCAAACCCATTGAATGGACAGCAGCAATAAGAACTCACCCTTCAATTATCAAACATCATTTTGAGGGCTCACTTCTTAATGGCTTAAAATTTTGTTCCGATGTGTTTGTGCAGCAAGAGAACTTGGATTTGAATACAATTGTTTATGTGGGAGACATGGGATCTTAGTTTCTACCTGTGACATAGAAAATCACGATCCTCATTATTTAAAAATTTCTTTAATTTTTTTATGAAAAAAATGTGTCATACCAAATAACAAAATAATGAGTCGCAATGAAAATCAAAATAATTTTCCTCTCTATCAAAGAGCACCCTCCTATCTAACAGGAGTCCACTTTAGGGACAAAAACACCCATACTTATGACAAGGCCCTCAAACATGACATATGAGCCGTTACAAAATGCAGCATGAAAATCCCTCCTAATGCAATGAGGAGGCCACTTCCTAATTGAAATTAGTTTTAAATCATGGTCTTGGACAGTATAATTAGCCGATGGTAAATGTATTGCTTCTTAACTGAGATTTTGAATTGTTTTGGCCCTTTCTCTCTAAACTAACTAATTTTTTTCAGAAAAACAGTTGAAAATGAAAAATCTTATCAGTTTTCATTGTTACTTCTTTTTAAGGTCATTTTACACATCTAATTAAGTAGAGTTGAGAACAGAGCTTTGATATAACCCTGTTGCCTTTCTGTTTTCTGATTAAGCCAGTCAAACGCCCCTATACTCTATATTATGATTTGAGACCAAACCTCAGTCAAAATATAGTCAAGTCAGATTTGAACAAGAGTAGCTGTTGCATGATTTAACGGTTGCTAAATTTTTGCTACAGTGAAAATTTTGCTCATACCAATAATGAAGAGAGCGTGTGCTAATGAGGTGTTGACCAGTTTTAGTTTTTTTATAACCGGTTTTGAGTTTAAAAAATGTTAGCCTGTGTCAGCACTTCAAATAAGTCAATGTAGAGATTCTCTACATTCCAAAATGTAGTGGATATAGACACATATAATACACACAAAGAAGATCAGATTGTGAACTTATTAAATGTTTAATCATATACATAATGTCAAACGGCACCTAATTCATGTTAGTAGAAGACAAAAGCAAACTGCTTTTGACATCAAGGTTTCAACTTGGTCAACCATTTTTAAAAGAAAATCATTGTACATAAACAAATGATTGTTTTCATTGGATCATGTCAACAAATGAAAGATAAACCACATGATTCATCATTCAACTCTTCAACCGGCTCTTGTGAATCTTTAATGTATTTACAACTAGGGAAGACAATTGCTTAGGAACCTACAAGTACCCCGGGACAGTGGGGAGGACCAATATTTTTTTTCTACATCTGTATGTGGTAGATTCTCTTGGCCAACAATGATGTTCTCATTTTAGTAAAGAGTTTTTTCTGTAAAAACTACGCTAAGTTTTATAGGATTTGTAAATAAATCCTCGTGATTTTAGTATTTGTAAATAGGCCCCAATTTTCAATTTTAATACATATCTAGTCCTTAGAATAAATATTCCTAACAAAAATAGGTAATCATCATGAGGTTTGTGTTTAATTTTTATAAAAATGATAGCTTTACCCTTACACCCATTAAACAAAAAATGAATATATTATTATTTGCAGAAACATTATTTTTTTATCTCATGTCCCAATGCCCTCTCAATAACTCTTCCATGCATATAAAGTCTAATAATGTATTTTGAATTTTTCATCAATCAAATGATGGATCATGTATGTATAAGATAAATTAGAATTGATTATAAATGCATGTGTTGATTGTCATTATGATGGATTTTGACTTAATGAAATGGGTCCTAAGTTGAGAGGATTAGATTTATATACGTAGGGTATACTTTCCCACTAAATATAATTCGTATTCTCACAAGATAAATATATATATATTATGCTTTTAAAATTATGCATATAGGGATAAAAGAAATAGATAAAAGTGTCATTTCACTTTAAAAAATTATGGTAATTGAAAGTCTATTGATTTTAGAGACACAAAAGGTATTAAAAAGAAAAGACATGGACCTATTTAACTTATTAGAACCACATGAGCTGATTTATAAATTCTATAACCTTAACAGTGGTATTTACAAAAAAAACTCTTTAGTAAAATACGGCATCTATGAATAATGATGCCAGTATGGGCCGTATGGCTAAGCACTTGCTGTAGTCAAACATGCAATGGTGTCTACTCTAGTTCAAGTGAAATTAGGAACCTTAATCCGATTAGAATGCGGATGATCAGATAGTGGAATCTATACAAAGGAGTTGGCCTCGTGAGTCGTGATTCAATTATGTAGTGTACAGGGCGCTCAGCCTGAATCCTTGAATCAGACGTCGCCATTAATATTCATCCATGATAAACTCATTTGATCAAAGGAATCACTTATATATCAGGTCAATCAAAGACCCAATACAGAGATCAGAGATTCTTTATCAGATTAAACCCCATATATCTTACTCTACGTGATTAGAAGGCTGAGATGAACACCCCGATCACAGAGACCAAAATAATATGCCAACGTTTTTTTTATAGCTAGTTGGGTGAGTGGTACAAAGTTTGTGAAAGTATTTACCTGCCCAAGGATTTATCCGTGGGAAGGCCTGTGAGATGGGATTTCTTTGCCACTGCGCTGTCCCAAGCTTCTCAGTAATAGGCAGCCTTTAACCCTCTAGATCAAGTGTTGTCACGCCCCCAATCCTAAGACGGGGATTATGAGCGAGATTAGGGGCCAGTTTAAGATATGTGGCCCGAAATCAAGGTCTTGTTAATTCCCATCATAAGATTGGGCATAAGACAATTCGTATTAGAGCCAAGTTAGTGTGGGATGCCAATCCACCTAGGTAATCTCGGTCGCACCGTAAGGCTTTATCCAAGTCCTACACACAACGTTAAAATATTTCATGTTGACCTTAGATGGGGCTTTTATGACCCTACGATCAAGACTTGGATATTTCAGATGTAAGTAACAAATTCTCAAGCTAGTACTAAGCACTCCACCCTTACTACTCAAATTCCTCTTTTTTGGCTCACAAGCTCACTTAACTTAGTCATACTTCAAGGAATCACCTAAGTAGAATTAGGGCCTCACAAGTGCCCTTCTATGTTTAGAAAAAACGAAGATTGAATAGGAGGATATGTGACTTCCCCATGTGCACTATAGGAAACTAGTGTAAATTAAATTCCCACTTCATTTGAACAATGAGAAAAAATTGTATATAAATGGAAACACAAATTTGTATTGTTCAGATTATTTCTCCACCTTTTTTTCTCCTTATTTATCCTCATCTAAATGACCCCTTGTATCTATATCAATTTTTAAATAGCCCATCTGATTTGCCAATCATTTGTACCTTCTGTGTGACTCCAAGCGTGTCATAGGAGAATTGAGATTCTATGAGGAAAAACCCACTGCCTTGTATTGAAAATTGAAATATCTCCAAAGGGTACTCATGCCATTTTTAATTGTAAAATATTGCATAGAATTATAGACTGTGAGATCACCCACACACACATATTCATTCTTTAACCCAATAAAAGGGAAACTTTTGTGCGATATTTCATAAATTAAAAAAATTACAAAATTACATCAATAAGGACAATTTTGTCATTTTCACTAGTGTGGAGAACCTGTGGGAAAATACCTTAACTTTAGTCACAAGGTGGGGTGATCCATTGCTGAAGGTTACAATACAAGCAAAATCCCCTAAAATTATTATTCATATTAAACGATCAAAACCTTTGCTTTTCTTATGAATTGTAATTGTCTGAGTGCTACATTTCTTAAAGTAAAAGTTCAGAGACCATTTGTTTTCATGGACTACTTAAATACTGAATGTGTGGATTTTCATCTCATAAGTAGTTAAATAAATGGAGATTCAAGGTAAATATATAAAAATAACCATCAAATAACATCCCCATGATGGAAAGTGAATAAAGGAAAGATGAAAAATAAATACCCAGCTATCACACCAGTCATTCATTCACCTAGAGCTCATATCCTTAACCTCTTTAAGAACCCTTGGGAGGAGTTCGTTCAATCATAAGTTCTTGTGTATTCTAATGCGAATAAACTCAAAACTGATTTGTTAATGTTTACGTAAGTGATTGTTTGTATAGCGATAGCAAACCAAAGAAAGAATGACGCGTGGGAGAATGACGCGTGGGAGAAGAAGCCATAAATGGGTCATCTAAATGGAGGCCATCTCAATGCATCTGGAATTAGGGACCATCGAAATTAAAAAAAAACTACCATTTAAAACGCCAAAAGAATGGACTTGGATCGTGAGAAAATGAGACCATCAAAAAGGGACCACCATCCAATGGCTGAAAGCATTGCTACATTATGACCATCTTTAATCAAACGATGCACATCATCAAATAGATTATATAGGCAGAGCTATAAATGACACTTGCTTCTGCCTAAAACCAATCCTAAGTAATGAGCCGGTTAAGATCGTCTAGTCAGCGTAACTACTACGCTGCAAGAAAGAGCCAGTCGTCACAACTCACAAGGGACCTAGTTTTTCGTAATCCTCCCAAATACGTACCCTTCTTCTAAAGACAATTTTCCCTAACGCATGAAAAAGACAAAGGGCATTAGTCAAACTCAAACTCAACCCTTTCCAAATGAAACCGGATCCTCCGATGAGCTCATGGCTCAGAGACTTCTCAAAGGCTAAATCATCACTGGACACTTCAGAATCATTGTCCTTCAGCTAAATTATACATTGATTTGCGTCCACCATGATTGATCTCGTATGATTTGAGTCCTCAATGTTCATAGGTGATCAAACTGACAAGTGGGTTAATGTGGGTTAGAGTGAATTTTAATCTAAAATTAAATATTTAGACGTTGATTTTTGAGTGATTTAAATTTATTAAGTGAGCCACGTTTGGTACATTCTTTGCCACTTAAGAGATATAGACTTCCCTCGGATGGATTTTTAGAGAGAATGGTTGAATGCAAAGCAATCTGTACAGCTCAAAATCACTTTTCCACCATATTTCATCTCCAAACTAAATGCTACTTCAACTAAAGATATGCCCCCTCCGTTGACTGACCATATATAAAAGCATGATGTCACTCTTTCTCATTCATGTATGACACATGATTAACTTAATGGTGGGACCAACTCTCATTATTGGAGAAAAATTTTAACTAAAATGGTAACTTACGATGCAGATTGGATTTAAGTAAGTAGTTTGGCTTCAAGGATTTGTAGGGGTATAGGCACATATTTTATTGTGGAGGCAATCATCCGGCCAGATGTGGATCCCCATCTAAAGCTCCCATAAAAATTTTGGGTACGCTTCTATAACCCACGTGAAAATTCTAGGTTCACCTATAAAATCTGATTACAATCAGCAATAAGATCAAGACTTTATCTTCATCTATGAATGTTGAGTTTCATCGCATGCCTCAATTGGCAAACAGGATGACAAATGCTTTGGCAAAGTTGGGGTCGATAAAAATGTTCCTTTGTTTGTTCCTTTGTAACTTATTTTTATGCGTTTGCATTTAGTTCTTATACCTTCGCAAGTTCTTTGTTTTATTTATTTATTTTTTATATCCTTATTTTGCACTCATATCTAATTTACCGTTACCATTCAAAAAATATATATATCCAACTACATTTTTAGGTACGCCCAAGTTTAGAGGTGTAAATATGGGTGGGCCACGAAGACCCGGCACGGCCTAACCCCTAAAAACGTGATTCGTGGGCCGGCATGGCATGGTCTCAGGGCTAGGTTGTGTTGGGCCAAGGTATTTGGGCCACGGCACAGCATGGCACTGCACGACCTGGGACGACCTCACCAGCCTTTGCTTAAGCAAGCAATACAAAATTTTGAACTGACTTGTGTAAAAACCTTTTCTGTTTCAATTAAACTTTGTTGTTTGCATTCTATCTCAAGTGCTACCTATGAATTTTGGGTTTTAAAAAGGGTTATTCTCTCAACTCTAGTTATGTCATCTCCTTGTTCTAAATTTAGAATACTTATTGGAGATCCTCTTTCTCTAGATAATCTATTGAATTGAAGAGTTGTGCTGAACTTGAAGAGGTTCTAAAGATTATCTGCTCCTACTCTCTTGTAGAAGATCGTTCGTCTTACAACATCAAGACGGGTTATGTCACATACGGAAAATGGTAAATGACGTGGTCATCTGCAAGAAAAACTATAGTCCTTAGATTGTGATCAACTGAAAAGGGGTTGTGATTATATCCTATAGCTGTTCAATTTTCTAATGCTTGGTTTTCTTAAATCGATGAGATCGGTCTCGTGGTTTTTTTCATATTTGAATTTTCCACATAAAAACGAATAAATCTCGGTGTCTTCTTGTAGTGATTATTTTCTTTAATCCTTATATTTTCTTTGCTTTAATTAATTGGACTATATACTAGAAATCTGTGTGGGACATTGAATTGTATCTCCATATGTTCTAAAATCCTCAATTGGTTTACATTTATATTAATATATATTTATTGTTCATATATAAATTAAATATAAAATTTAATTAAAGTTTTCTCTTCATTTGTAAATAAGCATTTATATTTGTGCATTTATTCAACTAGTTTCAATTTTATTAAAAGTACATATTCTTTCATTCAATTCATAAAAAAAAGTTTTAAAAATTTATAAAAAAAAAAAAGAGGGGATGTGGGCTGGCCCATGAGTAGTATGCCCATCCCATCTGGGGCATGTCCCTTGGCTGGCCAGCTCCTAGCTACCTGGGACAGCATAGCCAGCTCATGATCTTACACAAGCTGGCATGGCATGGCCCACGTTTACATGCCTACCCAAGTTCAAGCAAAAATCTTAGGTCCACCCCATTAATGGATTTGTAGATTTACCTCTAGGGTTTCTCGGATTCTGCCAGCAGGGAAGACCCAGGCCTCTTTCCAATAGAAATATAGATAGAGGGACGGGCTGCATGCATGCATGCATGCCTGCCAAGACAAAGCAATAAAAACAGGCGGAGAAGACAAAGAAACCCTCAGACTCTCTCTCTCTCTCTCTCTCTCTCTCTCTCTCTCTCTCTCTCTCTCTCTCTCTTCTCTTTTTTTTTTTTTTCCTGAAACACTCCTCTCTTTTCTTTAGTCAAAAGCATTTGAAAGGGAAATGAAACAGCAACCCTTTTCCCAATAACCTTCCCTATTAAAATCCCGCCCTTTTTCCTTCCTCTTCTCTCTCTCTCTCTCTGTATATATCTCTGCATTTAATTGCCTGCAGGCTGCAACCCACAAAACTCCCTCCACAAGGCAGCAAAAAGAAAGAGAGAGAGAGAAAGAGAGAGAGAGAGAGAGAGAGAGAGAGAGAGAGAGTGGTTTTGGTTTCCTTCTATAAAACTCTTTCCTCGTTTCTCCTTTTCCTGGAAACTCGCTGCAGAGAGAGAGAGAGAGCTGAGAGGTTTTGATTTCTCTCCTCCATTTCAGAGTAAGAAAAAAGAAGGGCTCAGACTCTCATATATCATCATTATTATTGGCTTTCTGATTGGGCCTTTGGAGCTGAAATCGAAGCTGATTTTCTGGTTTTCTGTGTAGATTGGGAGATTTGACTGTGATCCATCATTTCGTTTTCTTCCTTTCCTTTCTTTATTTATCCGCTGCTGTGACGTTCCTCATGTTTTTTACGACGGAAAATAAGTGAGTTCTTTGGGGAAAGTGGAAGTGCGATCGAGATTTATTTGAATCTATGATCTTTTCAACCGTTTGAAGTTTTGATTCTCTTTGTTTGGATTATGATATCCAAGATTTCCAGAAGTTTTTGTTTCACCTCACTTCGACTGCAACACAATATCATTTTTGCACAACTTTGTGTGAGTTTTTCGTGGAATGCTAATGTGTTGGATATTCTTCTCACTTTCTCCGTTTGTTCTGATATAAAATTTAGATTAGAATGCATGTTTGGAATCTGAAGTTATAAACACAATGCTTTAACTATCTGAGCTGAAAAAATGCAGATTTGAAATTTCCATCAAATCTTATTGCCGTTTTGGAAGTATCTTCACTGTCTCTGATAAGAGGTTTTTTTTTTTTTTTCCTTCTTATTTCTCTCCAGATTGTTGATGAACTTCTGAGTTTTGGAGGGCAGGGTTTTATGAATTTGGCAAGATTTGAGGAAGAATTGCAGTGTTTAGGAATGAGAAACGCGATTTTTCCATCATCATTTTCTTCCCCTTTCTGCAGCTCATGTGGTTTATACTAGTTCAAATTCGTTGGTTTCATATTTAGATTGGATTTGTTGCGTGGTGGCTGATGTGAAAGAGTGGTTGTGATTTTGCAGGGAATAACCAAGTTCAGATGCCGAGTTCTAATGAATCAACTATTGAGCTGGAACGATTGTATGTTTCCTTCTTCTGAAAAAAATTCTCCTTGTTTGGATTTGATATAGATAAAGAGGTTGAGGATCAAATAACGTAGAGAAGGAGTTATGTGCATTGTCTTGGTGCATCGTCCATTTTACTGGTGGGAACCACTGTTTGGAGATCTAATTCCTGTGGACGGACAATGTAATAGAAAGATCTAAGCCACCTAATCCAATAGCCCACTTATGTGTGAAGGCATGGACCAAAGACCATTGCTTTAAAAATTAAGAGTCTGCACTCCCTCGGTGGCCGGATGAGTGAGATCTTCCGTGGTGGAACCCACCCACCTCTATCAATCTAAACCCACAATCTTCTTGCTAGGCTATATTCATTATAGTTGGCCCCGTCATCAAATTTATAGAATAACTGGTGATTCACTAGCTTTGGTTTATGTTTGATTGTTTTGAACATGATCAGTGGCGAGCACTACTTGTATTTGATTCATTTTATCTCCACCAATCTGTTCGTACTCCTCATGTGGGTCGTTCAGGTCTGTGGAAAGGAGGGTTTTGTTTAACATATTGGGATCATATTGCATCATATAAGCTTTCACGGCCAGGCCAATCCCAGATAGATGCCTAAGCCTTTGATGGAGATGATGTTGACGATGATACATGTGGCCCGCTTTAACCTCCGAGTGTAGACAACTTCATAGTGTGGTTCATCCATTGAGTAGCTAAGATCTCCACATGTTTATCTTTGGGCTAAATTCTCACTGCTATTGGAAGTGGGCCTACTTTCAAATCGATCATGTTTTAAAACGTCAAAAGCAAGTTTTTCAAATGTGATAAATCTAATTACGAGCGTAAATTCTATTTAAGTGAAATTTGTCTCAAAATCAATATATCCCATAAACATTTATTTTGAGTGAATTGGATTTTAAAATTAGCCAGGTAGATGATATATAAGGCTCACCAATAAATTGCTTTTATCTTAACTAGTTGATTAAATAATCGTAGTAATTAACAACGATAAAAATGGAAACAAGACATTATAGTAGGTTTTTTTTCAGGTAAAGAGACTTTGTAGTAGTTTCTGGAATGCCTATGTTAGTCATACAAGCAATTGTGGATAGCTATGAAATGATGGTGGAACTTACCAATTCCTGTCCATTTTTTACTGTAGAAAATCTTTTCGACCACTGTCATAGAGGATTTGGAGTAATTGTCTTTATGTCACTCTTAGGTTAATAATAGGCACTATTATTATTAGGAGATTCTCAAAAACTTTTAAATTTCTCTCAAAAAATTAAACAGAAAGCACTAGTCTAAATTAAATAAAAATACAATTTGAAATGTTTTAACCTTTTAACAATCAATAAATGTATAAATTTTAATTAAGTATTAGAGAGTTTTTCTAAATATCATTCTAATTTTTATTTTATTTTATTTTATTTTATTTTATGTTAAATACTTCTAATTTATTGCAATAATTTCATGCTATTTTCACTTCAATGAAAAACGTGCAGACACCTTTTATTCCAATGGATACAAAAACTAAATTCCAGTCAATACGCTTATGTTTCCACCTTAGTTTTCACATTGTGAGACTTTATGCACAATTAAGAACCCTCAAAATTTGCCAAGAAATAGCCTTTTTATATTAGGCCCTATTTGGGTAAATGAATGATGGACCCATTTTGTTTAAGAATTTTCAAAGGAAAGAATTTTAGACCCCTGGCTACAATAGGGCAGCAAAAATTTGTGTGTTTGGCGGTGTGATTAAGATCCTCATGTTTCCCTTTTTCAACTAGATAAATGTTTTTTCTCTGGAAATCATCCAATGTCATTAGAATTTTACTACTTTTTCATTTCCTCATAAGCTAAACAATTCTGATTTCCATTGCCCTCCTAATTCTCTTACCAAAATGAATCCTTGTGAAAATTTTGAAACAGGAATGTAGCCCATTGCCAAAGATATGCCCAACAATCATGTTCTTCTTGGAAGTCAATTCCTAAGATTTTATTGAATTTCATCAGAATCTGGGATACACCCTCTTTCAGTCAAATCTTCTTCCAAATTATATTCATACAATTCATCTCTCCATTTGAGAAGATATTACTACATGAACAATTCCACTTTCCTTCTTCTTCTACCAAGTGGGTACTTAAGAACTTTCTTTCATTTGATTCTGTAACAACTCACCAGATCAGTTTTCAACAAGTTGGAACAAGGGGATGCATATAAAAGG
Organism: Sextonia rubra; assembly: GCA_037013555.1. Lineage (NCBI taxonomy): Eukaryota > Viridiplantae > Streptophyta > Magnoliopsida > Laurales > Lauraceae > Sextonia > Sextonia rubra. The sequence goes on from JASUAD010000001.1 coordinate 135,768,409, forward strand.
TTTACCTACTCTATGCAGTGTAGTAGTATTTCAAGAAATTTACCAAAGCAGAAGGTCTATTTCTTCTGTTTGGACTATTGTAAAAGTGGAAATGTACCCCATTTCATGTATTTAATGCTTTGCTAAAACCACATCCTGCTGCACTGGTGTTTTACCAGGTACATTTTCTTTCATTGGAAATAGCCAGGTACATTTTTCTTTCATTAGAAATAGCCAGAGTTTTATTTGCAGTAACTGAACAACTTTGACCCTTCTATTTTGGCCAAAACCATGTTTGAAAACTATGGGTATAACTCGCCTACATGTGGGCCAATGTTTTGTTGTGTAAATGACACAGAATTGCTCTTGATTATGGAATTCTTATTTTTCTCAAAAGAATGTAAATAATCATAAAATTAGCCCTGAAATTAGGTTCGAATAGTTTGAACTCATGATCTCTTTCAAGGAAGAAAAATCTCTACTGCATGTTTATTCCTTCTTTCATTAATAAAAAGTATAAAAATAGATTTTTTCAAAATAAAAAAAAATTGTCCGATACCATACATTGAAATAGAATTTGTTTCTTACCAAGTTTATAATTTATGATCTAAACGAAATGCATTATTTTCTTTAATTTTGTTTTTAAACCAAGCCCACCCTAACAATTGGAAAATTTTGTGTTTTTCTGGATGGAATGGCTACAGCAGAGGTTTCTTTCATGACTCTCAAATCTCCAATGACCTCCAGCTTGGAAGATTCACACCTCTTTCTACAGTAGAAGTGTCCCAGGCGCTTGATTGTATCCCAGGTTGGACTTTTCTAATCTTTTTTTTTTTTTTTTGGCCATATCAGTCTTCTTTTTTTTTTTCCTGACATAAACATATAGTACTCCCTGCTATTAGTTAGACAAATAATATCAATATTCCATATCCATTTTCTATAAAGAAAATCTGGGTGATTATTGGAAGTTGATGAAAACCATGCTATCAGATCAAAGGTCTTGATCACATTCCATGGTCCCCCATCCAGATAGCTTAAACTGTCAACACAACCTTCCAATCTCTCTGGTTTTTTGTAATGAAACTGAATAATAGAATATCTCCTTTCTCTTTGGTTTCTTTTTTTTTTTTGGGTAAATCTCCTTTCTCTGTGTTGGTAATTGCATTAGTATTGTAAGCAGCTTTCTCTAGTTTGCTGGTCCCAGAAGTTATAAATGATAGAAGAATGAGACTATGAAATGATGTAAATCTACTTTGACGAGCAGGTGCCGATGTATTGATGAGAACAAATTCAACGTACGAGAATATTTCGCAGCCAGTGGAAGATGTAAGTCCTATTACTTGCATGTTTGGGACATTTATGATGGGTGACCTTTTCAAATTGTAGGTCCAGTCTAGACTGTCCAATTGCCATCCCTAGTTAGGCCTACAGCAAAGGCCCAGAGCTCTAGGACAGTCAGGTCCATTGCTTTAAGAGTGGGTTTGACTTGGCGAAGTCAGGGCAACTCGACTCAACTTGATGGGCCAGTGGGTCAGGTATGTCAGAAAAGCCTGATCCAGCACAACCCAGTACTTGCTCTGAGTTGCCTTGTTACTCAGATGAGTACATCCTTCTGAGTTGAGCCAAATCAAGTTTCCTAATTTGTAAACAATGGCCAGTTCAGACCCAAGAGTTGATAGGATCTGTTTTAAATATGAAAGGCATGGGTCAACCAATGGGTAAGGTCCGGTCCAGTGGTGAGTGATGATGGTTCAACAGACCCAAAAACAATGCAGCATGATGATGGGCCCATTTCAGATTTGATTCCTATAATGGGGGACCTAATTAAAACCTTATCTTGTTGTACTTCTTGTAAGATTCACATGTTCTAAATAGGATATGCAACACACGGTCCAACTTGCACCATACTCAACAAGAGACAAGTAGCTCGTAGTATTTGGCCCTTCTTGGCCCTGGAACTGATTGAAACTGGTCAAGAACCTATCCACTTGTTGAATCTCCACCATTGGTCAACGACATTGTTTCTTAAAACGTCCATTTTTCTAGTCAAATCACGTGGTAAGTCCTTTTGACCAGCGTAATGCCTGGAATGTCCAATTAAGTAGTAAGTTATACGCAACATGGGCTTGGATATCTTGTCTTTTGAAGAAAAAGAATCTCTTGCGGTGCCAAATGTGAGAAACCATCAGACATTCTATAATGGAACTATATGAACCTATATATCTGTTGTGTAATATTTCCTATATTCTTGCTTGTTTTGTATTCAGTGCATGGAGAAATCAAGCAAAAGGACAGTTGCATTTGATACAATCGACAACCAAACACACATGAAAGACTCCAAGAAAAAGAAGTCTGTGTTTGCACAGGAACACAACCACCTACCATCCGAAGAAACGTCAACAATCCAACAACTGAGAGTATGTTAAAAACATGGAAAATATATGAGAATTTTTAAACTAATATTTTGTATATGATCTTCCTTTGCGGAGTGTTAAAGGCTCTGTTTTACAAATAGGCACCTGTTAGGAGGAGCAATAAGCTGGGAGACAGAATAACAGCTCTGCAGCAGCTGGTTTCTCCTTTTGGGAAGGTAAGTAAACAAAAGGACTCTTTGGGCATGTTTGAGTAGTGGGTGCAAACTGTTGGTTAATATAGTGGAGATAGATAAAGTTCTTAACACTTCTTATGGAAAGAGAAAAAGAAACCCTGTACTTTCAGACACCTTAAAAACTATTCCTATTAATTATGTGTTTTTATTAAAGCATACATAGTTTGTTATTCAAACAAATGATTATTAACTTGAGGTAGGTGAAGCCCACCTGGATGCACAATGAACATGGAAGGCATCACAATCAAATGGCTTGGATGTGAACTAGAAAAATATATAATAAAATCAATCTGATCAATAGTCCTAGCTGTTAGTTTCAGATCCAAAAGTTTAATGGCTTTATATTGTAAAAACTTTTGGTGATAAATCCAACTAGTAAAAAATATCTACAATAGTACAAAATGAGCTTAGATCAAATCAAGGGTCCGTGCGTATTTGAATGGTTGGATTGAACAAAGGTAGGCTCTCTATACAAAAGCCCCAAAAGGAACGTTTGTCAAAGAAGTGTTTTCTTAAGGGTAAATTGTTCAAAAAAAAAAAAAAGAAAGAATTTGGCGAGTGTAATTACTTTTTGTACAATTTGGCTACTGGTCAAGGTAATATTAGGAAAATATCAAAATATACGAGGCTTTCATAAAATAAAATAAAATAAAAAGCAAGAGGAATGAAAGATTGAGGAGGTAGTCTCTGTATGAAGGTAGACTTAATAAACAACTCATTGGAGGATACAAACATGGCAGGATGATTTTCACTGGGCATGGTGTGCATGCTCACTGTGCATCAGGACTGACCTAGAGGTCGGGGCCACCTCCAAATATCAGGCCTTATTCATAATGGTCGTCCTGATGCATGCAGGAGAAGATTTTCCTAATATCCACTGTTTTGTTTTGCTGGTCTCTATTGGAAAATTTCAATGAACAAGAACGTTGAGAAAACTCCAGTCAAAAGAGAGTTCAAACAACAGATATTTTATTTTATAAATTCTAGGTAGAACTCCAAATTGCAACCACATACTCTAAAAGTTTAAGTTGATAGAGTGTCTAACAATGTTTATCAAGGTTACAACAGAAATTGGTAAATAAGACGGCAGAATGTACAACTATTGGAACACAGCCACTTCAATTAAAGGGGTACTTGGTTCAACAGTAACTTTCACCATCCTTACAAGATAACAAGTTTAACCCTGTTAAGTTTTTTGTGCTGAATATTGACCAACCATGCAGTTAAACTACCCTGTCCTTGCTCTTGATTACTCATTAGAGTCATTAGCCATTTGTGTCTTCGGACTTCAAGCATTGAATGTCTTTCTGTTCTTTTGTTGCAGACAGACACTGCTTCAGTTCTTCATGAAGCAACTGTTCACATCAAGCTCCTTCAAGACCAGATCCAGGTAATTCTCTAATAAACAGATCTTCTTTTTACGCAATTTGCACTTATAATGCTGATAAATGATAATAGTCACTATGAAAAAGGATATCCGAAACCAAGTTATAGTATTTTTGTTTAAGTTCTCCAAACATGAATCTTCCAATTTGTTTAAATCATACAGGCCCTTAGTGCATGTAGCTCATGATCAACAGGTAGATCGTTCTTTAGGTGGGGGTTCCACCATGGATCAGCAATGGGAGAAAAATCTTACCGTGTCACTATTTTAACCATCTAAATAGTGACTTACTAATGAATCAGAAAGAAAAGCGAACGGATATGGTTGGTGGCCAGTGGTCCATCCATTACAGGATTCATTTGATGAACGGTTTTCCCATTAAAAAAATGAGAACGGTTTGGATCAATGAATACTAATCCGTGTGCAACGTGATTGGAGCACATGTGTAACTTAATTGGAGAGAGATGCAGCCATTTTAGATCTCCATATAGTGGGCAACCCCACCATTCATGAATTCAAATGTTTCAATCACTATTTGCACCCTGACTTAGCATTGCCTCGGATTTCACTACATATTCGATGGAACCCAAAATGGTGATCGATCCAATCAGTAATGGGCCTGATCCGAGTCAGTTTGGCATCTGGTCTGGAAGTGTCCTGAGTCCGGCCCATTAACAGCCCTTTCAAAGAAGATTTTACAATTTGGTCCAACTGAATGAATTGGCTCAACGACGTAGGTCCTCTCGTCAGAAGGCTTGAACTAGTCTAAGGGAGTAAGTACTCAGCCAGATTCTCCTGCTAGTTGGAAAACTTTTACGAACTTGACTGAATGGACTAGACTTTGACTCAGTGGGTTATCAGTTTAATATAGACCAAGTACTCAGCCAGACTCCCCGAATTGGCTCTCACAAATCGTGATTTGGGAACTTTTTCTGACTTGACAAAATCCCATTGGCTTACTAGGTCATCAAGTTAAGTGAGTCAAATGCACCTGATTGAGCATTTGGCCAAACTCTCATAAGGGACTTGGCTCAGTGACATTTTCAGGCCAGTTGAGTTTCTGAGTTTTCAAAATTATAGGGTTTTAGGCACATCCACATTATGTGAATTCTAGATTTCATGGAATATTACACATATCTCTTTTTCTCTCTCAATTTGTATTTATTGTTTGCCTGTTTCAGGTTCTGAGTACACCCTACTTCAGAATCAAGCGACCTTTTAACTCACAGGTACATTTAACAAGCAAGACCTACTACTACCTTCTTTTAGACCTTGTTTATATTCCGCACAGCTGCTTATAACACAAAACATATCCTCTAGAAAGGGGGGAAATTGAAAATATGACAAGTTTTTGAAAAAGTTTCTACTCTACACAAGTTAACACATGTATACAAATGAAATATATATATATAGTAGTATTCTTCTATATATATGGGAAATATTACTTTGCATCCTTCCCTCACCATGTGATGAGAGATAAATGCATATTTGGAAAGATTCATATACAAAAGAAAAAAGGTCATTGATGGTTTTATGAAAAAGAAGAATCCTCATAGGAGAATGTTGGTATGCATTCCTATGGTGAAAGACATTTACTCAACTGGAAATATTTATATCCAAAAGACAAAAAGGTATATAAAAAAGATGAATGCTCATGTAAAAATAAAAAAAGTCATATAAGCATCCCTCAAATTATTATTATCTAAGTAGAAAACATTCAAAAAGACCACAACATGATGAATTCACCATGGCTTTAATATCAAAAATCGTCTTAATTTATGTTATGGAGGTGATTAATTTTTTAATTGGTGATCAAACTAATCCATAAATCACCCTACATGTGATGATCTAAAAGTCAAAACTTCAACTTCTTTCTTTTGGAAAGTAAAAGAAAAAATAGTTCAAAATATATGAAATTGCTCAAGTACGTATACCTAATACAAAAGCTGGGTTTGGCATGATGAGCCTCATCTCTCACAAATGTGAACTAACCACCAGACACACCCTACAAAAGAAAAAAAATCACTAATTCAAAGGTTTGGCACCCATTCTAATGAACTAGACCTTCATATCAAGGCTAAAAAGATCTTTTATATTAAGCCGTTAAGCTTGTGGGCCATTGATAAAGAGCTAGTGTAATTTGATTGACCCCAAATTTGAGCCCATCATGAGATGGCCCTAGGTGGGCCCCATGCAGCTACCTTGTATTGAAGCTGTATACAAGGTATATGTACCCCTGCAGTCCCAGTATATACATACATAAATATATATTATTAATGGTGTTTTAAGTCGTTTTAGACAGATAAAATGTTAGAATACAATATAATGATGGACAAAATAAAATAAATTAACATTCATCCTCTTATCATTTCAAAAATAGCAATACAAGCAAAAAATATTGCGTACTAAGCAAAGTTGTAAGTTCCAGCTATGTTTTAAAACCATGCATCTATTTCATAGGATGCTAGTTGCTAAGGCTGTAAACAGGCATTGATTATCCTGTTCACTTATTGACTAAACATGAGAAATCCATTCATGGACCAAAATTTATCCCCTCTTAGCAATCACAACCAGGTATAATACATAAGCATTATACTTTATATCCACTTATTACGTTATACACAAAATATAAAACACAGTGTCAATATGATAGTATCAAATAATATAGTTGATTATAATCAGGCAAATGATCCAATTAATAATCAGGAGCAGGCACCAACGGATGTGCATCGATTTAATGCCTCTAAAATATAAATAAATTGTGTTAAATCTTGTTTATGCATTTATTAATAATAAATTTATTATTAATTTGCAGAGTAGTGGAGAAGATAAGGCCGACCTAAGAAGCAGAGGACTTTGCCTTGTTCCAGTCTCATCTACTGCCAACCTCACTAAAGAAGATGGAGGCATCAACCGTTATGGCACAGGAAGACACGTTACAACCCGTTTTTGAATCAGATACACACCCAATTCCGGCATGGATAGAGAACTTTTTGGTTCTTTCCCTTTTTTAACATTTACAAAACCTGTCATTATAAATTGCTTCCCTAGTTAATATTGACAAAAAAACTGTAGTTAATCAATGAGACTTAGGTTTACCATTTCTGTTATAGACTAATACATGTAGAAAAGTACTGGTGATTCCTCATCATTTTATTACATGAAGAAGATAGGAATACCATGTCTTTCTAGGCTTTGTTTTAATTTCTTTTAATTGGTTTGATTTGCATGGGGTGCAAGTATCAATTTCAGGGTATATTTGTGAGGCAATATATAAAGTTAAGAGGGAAGAGGAAATCTCCACCGTTCCTTTCCTGTAGAAAAGATTATTCGCCTTCCTGAGAATCAAAACTTTTCAAATTGGTAAACCTTTCAGTCTGTACACATTATACACTAGATAAATTGCTTCTCCAGATTCTCCAAATTCTAGAATTCAAAATTTTACTTCATAAAATGAGAAATATAGGACGAGAATGATTTTGAAATAAATTTTCTAATCCGATGGACAAAAGAACCATGATTGAAAGATTGGAGATCTAAAAAGGTCCACAAGAAGGTTGAAGAATCAAATCTCTCATTTTTCTCTCTTCTTGGTGTGTCAAGCTACACACATTTGAGTAATTGGTCTAAAAGGTAGACAACTTTGAAAAGGCTAACTCAATGTCACAAGGTGAAATTGAGTGTCAAGCGGATTAGAATCAAGGGGATCTGGTCAATCCTAGCTCAATTGGTTAGAGACACCATATCCCCTTCTACAAGGGGAGAGTGAATGAGTTTGAGTTCTCATAATAGAGAAAGAGCCTAACTTATCCATTTATCTATGCCCAAGGACATCAATCACAAATAGCTATGCAATCATAGAGCACAGCAATGGGTGTTCCTTTGGTCAGCCTTAGCTCAATCATCACCACACTAAAGAGATTGCAAAGTTGCATAGGATGCGGAACCAAGTTGAATGACTCTAGGGGCCAAGTATTTAGCTAGGGATGGAAAGAATGCCTAAAATGAAGGACCATATTGGAGAGCCTCATGAGCACATTGTTGAGTAATTTTATCAAACATTTAGTAGGCAAAGTAGTCTTCTAACACTTATCCTAACAAAATGTTATGACTATAAGGCAAATATAAATCAAACCACCATGATGTAGAGAAATAAAAATAACTTAAGGAACACACAAGAGACAAGATATACGTGGTTCTATCACAATGTATGACCAACATCCACAGAAAAACAATACAAAGCTTTTCTTTACCTTTAATGGTGATTACTTTACCTTTAATGGTGATTACAAGCCAACTAGTGAAGCTCTAGAAACCCACTTACAAGCTACTAGCTCTCAAAGCATTCTTTCCTCCTCTTCTCTTTGTCTTCTTTAAGAAGCTCTTATCTAGCCTCTTCTCCCAATCTCTACACTCTCTCTTCTAAGAGCCAAGGAATACAATAAAATGCCATCTCCTATTCTCTTAGGATTTTCTTAAAAGAAAAGAGCTTTGCAATCATTGGATTGACTCAATCCAAAGGCTCACAATAAAAGAGCAAAAGAGAGCGTAGAAATAGAATGCATGAAAATACAAGAGAGTAAAAGCAAATAAAGGGATTTGATTGTACACATGTGTTGCACACACACATGCAACACATATTCAACAATCTCCCACTTAAAAGGCACATCACCTACCCTCAAGCCAATCACCAAGCATGCATTGTTCTCCAACTCCAAGCTTACTTCTTTTCTATGTTCAAACCCATTCGGCTCATTCGATTCTTTTCAGTTGAAACAACTTTTGTCAACATATCAACATAGTTTTTGTCGGTGTAGATTTTGTCTACTTGCAAATCACCACTTTCCAAAACCAACCGAACAGCTATATGCTTTGTCTTGAAGTGATAGACTGTATTGTTTGAGAGATCAATTGCATTTTGACTATCACAGTGCACAATATAGTTTTATTATTTCAATCCAAGCTTGCCAAGCAATCTTTTCAACCAAATAATTTCTTTCACTACTTCCGTCAAAACAACATCTTGTAACCTTGACATCCAACTAATTGTATCATCACCCACTTTGAAGACATAGCCAATCATGGACCTTCACGTATCTAGACAGCCTACATAATCAGTATCCACAAAACCAATAACTTCTAACAATAAACCTCCAAAGTGTAAGCATACATCTCATGTCCCCTTCAAATATCGAAGAATCCACTTTACTGCTTGCTATCCCATCCTAGATTGAATATATATCATGAAACAACTTCCACTACATGTGCAATATCAGACCTTGTACAGACCATAGCATGCATTAAACTACCCAATGCAAAAGTGTACACAACATTAAGCACCTTAGTTTTGTCAGTTTTATTCTTCAGAGAGTTCTATTTGGATAGCTTCAAATGATCAGCTAATTGTGTGGAAACAGGTTTACAATCATTGATATTGAAATGCTCAAGTACTTTAGAAATGTACTAAGATTAACTTAACCAAAGTTTATCATGCTTTCTATCCCTTTCAATGTTCATGCCTAGGATCTTCTTGCCGGTAGAAGGTCTTCTATAGCAAAGCATGTAGACGTGTAGCTTCAAGCACTTGACTCCATTCATCTCATTACTTGCAATCAACATATCATCAACATAGAGCAACAAAGCAGTAAAAGCAACATCATATGCTGATCCCTTGAAATATACACAATGATGAGATTCACACTTAATGTAACAATTATATTGCATGAAGTCATTAAACTTCTTGTACCACTGTCTGAATGCTTGCCTCAATCCATACAACTTCTTTTCAATTTGCAAACTAAGTTAAGATTAGTTTTGTCTACAAAACCTTCAGATTAAGACATATAAATTTCTCCATTCAAGTCACCATGCAAGAATGCAATCATAATATCAATTTGCTCAAGTTCTAGATTCAAACTTACAACAAAAGACAAAACAACTCTAATAGCAGTATGTTTAACAATAGGAGAGAAAATCTTATTAAAGCCAATACCTGCTTTTTTTGTCCATAACCTTTCACCACAAGTCTAGCGTTTTAACGGTTAGAGACATCAACCTCCCACTTAATGATATACGCTCATCTATTCTTCAATGCTTTCTTTTCTTGTGAAAGATCAACCAACTCCCATGTGCCATTCTGATGCAAAGAGTCAATTTTATCTCCTATTACTCTTATTCATTTATCAACATCACTATAATCTATAGTTTCTTGAAAAGATTCAGGTTTGCCAGTATCAGTGAACAAAGAATAATATAAAAAAGGAGAATACCTTTGTACAAGCTTGCTAGGTTGTGTTGATCTCCTTAATTCTTGCATAGGTATAGTCGATGAGCCTTCTTCATCTTCAATGAAACTATCATAGTCATGTTCCATTGATTCTATATCTTTATCATGATCATCATCATAAACATAAGCCTAAATGGATTTCACTTGTTGTGGAGGAATTGAGGGATTTTCAACTTGCATGTCAATGATAAGTTTCTCTTTCTTTTCCTCTTCCTGCTTTTTTTCGTAAACATCACATCCTCATTAAACACAATATCACAGCCCCTTATTGTCTTTTTAGCAATATGACCCCAAAGTCCTTAACCTCTGTCATCACCACCATAGCCAAGAAAAGCACATCTTCTTATACGTAGCATTTAGCTTAGTTCAATTCTCTTTTGGTACATAAACATAAGCCTCACACCCAAATGTTCTCAAGTAGTTGAATAAGACATTCATACCACTCCAAAAAATTTATGGCACTTCACCATTCAAGGGTGCACTTGTTGATCTATTAATCAAGTATATAGCTGCATTTGTAGCTTTAACCCAAAATGGCTTGCTAAGGCCTGATTGTGACAATATGTTTCTTACACGTTTCAAAATGGTTCTATTCATTCTTTCAATGATACCATTTTATTGTGGCGTTTTAAGAACTGTCTTAATCCTACGAATTCCATTCTCTTTGCAAAAAGAATAAAAAACTATAGAGCAATATTCACCACCATTATTACTTTGCAAGCATTTAATATATCTTTCAGTCTCTTTCTCCACTCTACTTTTAAAGATTTTAAAGGCATCAAAGACTTGGTCCTTAGATGCCAAAGGATACAACCAACACCTTCTAGAATCATCATCTAAACAGCTGACAAAATATTTAGCTCCTCCAAGAGATTTAATATCTTTCAGGCCCAATACATCATAATAAACCAATTCTAATGTTTTACCTTTTTTATAGGATTCATTTCTTTTGAAATTAACTCTTCGTTGCTTTCCCATAATGCAATGATTACAAAACTCAAGAAAAGAATACTCAAAAGTAAAGGTAAAGGGATGAAGTTTTTGTTTTGCAATACCTGCATACCACGCTCACTAAGGTGACCAAGACGACTATGGAAAACTTGAATATCCTCGCATTTGCTTGTTGTTGCAACTATGTCCATAGCGACATCATTCTTTTGAGTTGTGCCATGAAAAACATAGAGAGTTCCAACTTTTCGTCTCTTCAAGATTGTCATGTAACCTTTTGAGATCTTCCATGACCCTTTGCTGAAGGTCAATATGAATCCGGAATCATCCAAGTACCCCGTCGAAATGAGATTCTTAATTATTTCGAAAACATGCCTTACATCTTTCAATGTTTGCTTCTTCCCATCCATTTGTTTGATCACGACATCACCAATGCCATGAATTTTACAAGCACGATCATTACCAAAATAAACAAAGATGTTTTCCACATGTCTATATAATGAGAAACACAACTTATTCAGGCAAATGTGAAATGCTGCACCTGAGTCCAAAATCCAAGTGTCTTTGGTAGATGAAACTGAACATGCAACACTTAAAGTTACTCCTCCTTCTCCATCTGATGTAGAGGCCGCATCTCCATTGTCAATCTTACCTTTATCCATTTGCTTGTTTTTCGAAGTCCAAGAATCCTTTCTCGTATGCCTATCCTTCTTATAATGCCAACAAGTCGCCTTTCTTTCTTGTAACTTTGACTTTCCTTCACTTTGAGATCTACTCTTATTAAATCTGGAAGTATGGTCTCTATGTTTTAACCTTCCTATATCTCCAATTGCCAAAGCTTGACTAGACTCATCGGACAATTGTGATGATGCCATTCTTGTTTCTTCATTCACTAACTGAGCAGTGACCTCTTGTAATCTAAACTTGTTTCCAATAGTATTTGACACCGTAGTGACAAGGGTACTCCAAATAGAAGGTAAAGAACTCAACAAAAACAAACACATCACTTCCTTATCAAAATTGATCTTCAAAGATCTTAATTGTGCGAAAATAGAATTAAACTCATTCACATGCGTTCTTTCATCTTCAAGAAAAATAATATTTTCATAACATACATTTGTTAGCACTGGAAAGTTGCTCATAAGATTGTTGCAAAGTTTGTCATAGTTCAAAAGAAGTTTTGCATTGACAAGCATCGAATAAAATTGAAAGAGAAATGTAATGCCTAATGGCCGCCAAGCATTTTCTATCAAGAACATCCCACACTTTATCTTCCATTCCTTCGGGGTGGGCTTCTTCCCCTTAAGTGATTCATCAAAATCTTTCCCAACAAGAAAATCATTCATCATAATTTTCTAAATGGGCCAGTTACCATAATTTAATTTTTCAAACTCCATTGCTTTCTCCATTGTCAAAAATGTATTAAATCGACAAATTCCCCTTTTGTCACACAATAGTGAACAAACAACCCAATCTCTAATATCAATTGTTGTTGAAGAATTTTATCAAACACTTGGTAGGCAAAGTGGACTTCTAACACTTGTCCTAACAAAATGTTATGGCAATGCAACTAAGGCAAACATAAATCAAACCACCATCATGTAAAAAAATAAAAACAATGTAAGGAACACAGAAGAGACAAGATATACGTGGTTCTGTCACAATGTATGACCAACATCCACAGGAAAACAATACAAAGCTTTTCTTTACCTTTAATGGTGATTACAAGCCAACTATAAGTGGAACTCTAAAAATCTACTTACAAGTTATTAGCTCTCATAGCTTTCTTTTCTCCCCTTCTCTTTGTCTTCTTTAAGAAGCTCTTATCTAGCCTCTTCTCCCAATCTTTACACTCTCTCTTCTAAGAGCCAAGGAATACAATAGAATGCCATCTCCTATTCTCTTAGAATTTTCTTAAAAGAAAAGAGCTATGCAATCATTGGATTGACTCAATCCAAAGGCTCACAACAAAAGAGCAAAAGAGAGCGTAGAAATAGAATACATAAAAATACAAGGGAATAAAAGCAAATAAAGGGATTTGACTGCACACATGTGTTACACACACACATGCAACACATATTCAACAGAGCCCTGTGCATTTAATAGTGCTTTTGAGCTTAGAGGATCCAAACTCCTAATAAAGATGGCGTAGTAAAAATCGGCAGCATTGGCAAGCTGAGCTTTACTTATGCCCAAAAAACTTATGTATCAGATAATAAACTGCTAAATTAGTTTTTATATGTACAAGTAAAAGGGTTGAATGGGTGGCAATCACACCATCATTAACAATATGCAGGACCACAAAATCCAGAGCAATAGGTACAAATAAATACAAGACATATGATGAAGGGAAGTGGATAGTTGTCTAAAAATAACACAATGCTGGCAGTACAACACTTAAGATAATCAGCTTACAAAGCTCTGGAAAGAATCCATACTCTTGATTTGTGCTATGGACAGGTCTCAAAAATATTGAGAGAGAGATGAGAATATCTTTTATGTTTCAATCTAGTATTTGATTAATACAAGAGGACAAGATACTGACAATGAGTGAAACAGAGCTAAGACATAAAAAAAATTGAGGGTCATTTAAAATATATAATCCACCCTCTATATCAACAACATTATATCACAGCAAAAGTCCCTCTTTCCATTAAATCACAACCACAATCACTAATTTTTGGATAGGTAACAAACTATAAAACACGGGTACTTCCAAAATGTACCCATACCCATACTGGGTACTTACTCGTACACGTACCAGATATGGGTACGGCAAAAAACATATCGAGTATGGTCAAACGTACCCAGTATGTTTTGACTTTGTGAGTACAGGATGAGCACATTTATGGATACGGGATGTACGGGATTGGTACGGTCCTTGTACTTTTATAAGAGTCTTTTTTTTTTTTTGTAAAAACTTTTGTAAGAGTTAAAAAAGCTAAAAATATAAATTTTAACTTTAGCCCTAATCCTTCTCGATGAACTAAAAGGAAAAAAGCTTTAGCTCTAACCCATCTCCAATCCCTTCGTTTCCAACGAAAAAAAAAAGAAAATAAAAAGGAGGAAGAAGAAGAAGAAGGAATGCTGGATTATGAAATATAAAAAATAATAATGCTATTGCTCTTTGTTTTTATTAGGTTGAATTTGCAATGGTATTAAGTAATTATTGGCTTGTTACATCTGAGAATTCTAACATATTTTAATTATTAACATATTGCATTATTAAAATTTAAAAAAATATAATTCTTTAATGGATATGCCCCAGACGTACCCGTATTCTTTTTTTTAGGATTTTACCATATCAGCGTACCCGTACCATACCTGTATCGGTACATGTACCAGTACCCGTGCTTCATAGGTACCAAACAATTTAAGAAAAAACCCAAGCCCAACTTAATTGATCGACTCTGTGTGTGTGTTTTTTTTCTTTTTTCCAGGTGCATAGAAATAAAGTTAACAAGGTGCTAATCTCAACTACTAAAGTAAAACACTAAACTTGGTTGATAGTCGTTGGGAAATAAAGGATGAAGATACTCAAAATGCAATATCCATTAGGAGCATAGGCAGAAAGGTCAAATGATTTGCTAAAATCAGGGCATCAAAATCAGGGCATCATGAAAGTTTTGTTGGTAAGAGATTGTCTCATTCTTATCTCATTGCTTCAAAACAAAGCATTTTTTATAGGACTCCATGGCTACTTGAAGGAAATTAATAGACATTTTGGCTACTTTTGAGAGGTGGGATATTGGACTTCGTAGGGAATTAGCCAAAAGGGTGGGCTGACTTCCTCACAAAATTATCACACCCTAAGTTAACAATGTTTATGTCCTACTTGCCTCCATTTACATGGATATATTTATCTGAGGAAGAAGATTCTAGTCTCTTGACATTTCAAATTCATAAACAGTTATGGAGATGACAGCTATGATGCCCAGATACGGCATGGATATAGAATGGACACACCATTGATAAGGTGGGGATACGGATTTTATACAGAAAAAGTGAAGCATTGGATACAATAGGACATAATACATTGACCATTTTAAAGTATCCGTCCATCGTAGGATGACAGCTACTAAAGAAGCAGCATAAATAGAATGATAAAAGAAGGAAGACCCAGTATTTTTTCAGTTTAAAAAGCTCTTGAATTCCTTATCTCTTTTCACTGTTATGTACTTTTTTATATTTTCTGCTAGATTGTTCTAGTGGCCTAGAGACATGAAACCTGCCTACCCACCCAAGATTCAATCCTTGGGTAGAGCTGTGGAAGCGAGCACACTATCTGTAGTGACAAGCCCTGTGGCTCCCTATAAGTAGCATATTTTGTATTATGTTTCTGTTTAAGTGATACCTCAACTCACTTAAAATTAAGGGGATAAAAAAGTAAATCCCTCTTTCCAAAGAAATCAGTACCTATGGAATCAAACAGTCCACCAAAAGCCTTTCAAGTTGTAATCTGTCCTAGACAAGATTTCACATAACCATGCCATTCAAGGAAATGGAAGGTTCCATGTAAACAAACACAAAGATGCTTATCAACCTCATTTGTCCTAGGACATGTTTGTTTGCATAGAATACCAAATGAGTTCTAATAAAGGATCATTTCTTTTGGCTTTCTGGTGATGTGTTTTAGCTTTGAAGAGATGAAGGGTGGAGGATATAAGAGATGTAGATGTGAATTTGACTTTCCTTACATATATATCTCATTTTAATGAGTCATTTTTATCTAGTCATAACTTACAGCTTCCTTCTCACCAGCTCCATCAACATCCGCTCCTTCACCAGTCCCTGGGTCCTATCTCCACTCTATTTGTGAGCCACCACCCAATGCAAGCAGGGTTTTCTAGTCCAAAACTCCATATGCGTATCCAAATTCATTAATGGTTGGTCATCCCCACCTCTCTAGCTCCGGCGAACCCCCTGCCTTAGAATTACTGTGGATTCAATTACATGAAATAAACAAGTTTTAAATGATTATGATGCTTCATTTTTAACTACTTTGGCTAAAAAAAACAAATAAATAATAATAAAACTACTTAGAATAGAAACAGAGTATTATCATTACTAAGAATTCAATGGCATGGAACAAACAAGCCTCTGGAACAAACGGGCCTCAAATGATTCTTTTGCAAAGTGCACACTTTGCTGAACTAGACAATCCTAAATTTCTCTCAATTAACTTCACAACTTAACTTTTATTCAAGAATCAAGATCGTTGTACAAGATTAGAGAATTTGTTGTGTAAAATGTGGACCCAGGAACAAGGGGTTCATATATCTCTAGACAAGCTACGCAATCCACCAAAACTCTCAGCTAAAAAGAAGGGCCTCTTAACCCTGGTGGTAAAGATTTGCTTTTTCTCAATTGCTGAACCCGGGCAGGCACATTTCCTCATCCGAGGTTGTGCTACCATATTAGAGGTCATCTCCCCACATTAGAGGGTTCCCCCACCTCACCTAAAGTGTACTCCCCCCACTCTTGAGGGCTAGGGGTCCCAGCCCCGCTAAGCTGTGATTAAAAAAAGTTCTCAACTAATACCCTTCCAAGCTCTGTCAGGCTACAAAAATTGGAGACAGGAAACTAGAAAAGTGGGAGAAAAACGACACTGATAAAATCAAATGCAAGTGATTTGTCCGTAGGACCATTGGAGATTATCAAACATTGTCTAAGATCCAAAGAAATGTCTTATTAACATGAAATATGAAAATACTCGAAGCCCTTTAGCATTTAGAAAACCAGTTTTGATGAAATCTAGATATCCTATGGTTTTCTGAAATATCAGATATCACACTTCTCAAACGAGGAATTCTTGATAGAAATTTCGAAAGTCCCCAACAATCAAAATTCCTGTCAGGAATTCCCACAAACGGGCCTAAGGGTGCATTGACAATTTTTAGGTGTGAATACTTCAGACTCACAATTTCTATTTGGGGTCATGACGTACAAAGCAAAAGAGCACATATATACAACAAAACATATCACAAGTCCAGCATACTCGTGGACTTGTGAATCCTCAACCCTCTGACTTTTGCCTTTCTCTACATATCAAACCCTTCAACTTCTTCATGCATGCAGGAAGCCAAAGCCCAAACCCCTTACCTGAAGGTTGTAATAAAGTAAACTAATGAACAAAAAATACTATAACCTTCAAATAGCATCAAGACATCACACCAGAATATGATAAAATAAAAGCTGCAAGACTTGCATTTCTTTTCTTTTCTGTTTTTTTCCCTGGCTAGGTTGGGCTACTAGTTTATGAGTGATACTTTTAAAGGTGCAGTCCGCGGAAAAGGAAATCAACCCCAGTTCTTCTATTCCTACCATGTTAGGAAGGATCTCCAGATCCACTTTCCCGAAGAAAATAACATAAATGAGGAGCTTTTTCCGCTGCACTCATTGCTGCACCGAATGCCCTTGCAAGCCACCGTCGGGGGCAGTTTTCGGCCGAAAATGGTGCAGCACAAACAGGCCCTAAAGAGTATACCCAGGGTGTGTGAAACTCAAGTGCCAACACCACTCAAGTGACTCAACCATGAGCATGCTGGAGTACTTTCAATATGTATGTGCGTCAGGATACTGGATGCGGCATTTAGGAATTATACATTTCACTGTATGATTAATATAATCCTTTACAGTCACATCTCCAGACCTAAAAAACTGCTGGACTTTGAAAGTGATTTCTGAAACTTGAAGCTACCAGCATAGTCGACACATGGAGCCAACAGCAATTACACATTGGCAATTAGATCACAATAAAGGCCAGAAACAAGAAAAGCAAAATATTCAAAGTATAAGGAAAAAATTGCATCAGCAATTTAGAATGCATGAACTAAACATAACCCCATTCTTACACAGCTATAAATGGACAGAAACAAGAATAGCATACATCCAAAAGCAAGAGTTAAAACTGCATCAACTTAAACGTATATACATCTTTAAGGGCCTATTAGAATACATAACAACAGAATACGTGAGATTTTATAGTTAAATGAGTTCCATAGAAGGATTACTGTCCACTGATGAGAAGTGTGAATAATATGAGGTGGAATGACAGATACAAGGTAGCAATGTAGATAAAACATTTGACTTTCTAAGATGTTTCTAGGTTGAGGGCAAGGTATTCATTTTCAATCTCCACTATATTCAATTTCTATTAAAAGGAAAGTCATTTGGTGGTCCTTTTACTATATTCACCTTGGATCTTCATTTTTAACTATCCATGTATAAATTCCCATATATTTTATGCAAACAAACAGCCCTTATAAATACAATCCATTAGATTCATAAGAATTCATATGGCTAAAAATGAAGACCAAAGATCAATATCAAAAAGTTACAATGAAATAACCTCCCATTTGATAGCAATTGGATCAAAGGGAAGATGAAAAATGAATTCCAAGCCATCACCTGCAAATTTAATACCTAAGAAAGTCAATGTGCCATCAACATCTCCACTTTTATTCTTCACCCCTCACCTCATATCATTCACACCTAACCTAATAGTCCTTTGGTAGAGCTGATTTGTACAAACCAGCTCTAGTTGTTTGCATTGGATTAAATACAAATCTATTGTGATATTAGCTCCATTGAAAGATAATTAAAGAAGTGAAGCGTGAGTAATAAGGGTGAAGGGGTAACAATGCCGATGAAACATTAACTTTCTTATGATTTGAATTGCTAGGGTGATAATTAGGTTACAATTTCCTATCTTCCCTTGATTCACTTTTTTTAAAAAAGATTATTTAATAGTCATTTTTATATATTCAACTTGAATTTTGATTTTTAACTACTTATGCCATAAATTACTATATATCCAATTCCAATGTAATTTAATGCAAATAGACAAACCATAAAACCATAAATCATAAACAATCGCAACTCATAAGGTCAAATAAAAATGTGATAAGGCTTTAATGATAACAATTCACAAGCATCAGACAATATCCAACATGAGAAACCACAGTATCTAAATTTAGAAGCGTAAGCTTCAGAGTGGATAATCAACATAACATAACACTATTACAGAATCTCAGATGTCCCATCTGAAGGCTGTGAGGTACGTGAACATCCCAAGCAAAACATCATACACTACACAAGTAAAATGTAGTAAAAGTGGCTTTTATGAAACTGCATTTGAGGTGCACAGTTGAAGTTCCAAAGGTCCATCCACCCACTGCACACACGCCACGTCAAAAAAGAATTCAGTATAGGGCCTTGCAGCACCAGGCCCCACTGACCCAGAAGGACATTTCTTGCAATCCAAACGGCACTGTAGATCACTTCAAAATAGGCAAGCCGCATCAGTGTTTAAAAGTTTATTTTACTAATGCTTTAAGAAGTTCAGTACTAATCACATTTTGTTTAGATTTTGCATTTTTTTTTCTTTATCATCATCATCACCAATATTAAAGCCTTATTCCAATCATATTGCGATCGACTACATACATCCTATTTTTCTATTTCCTTCTTTTTTGAGCCAAATTTTTAAATTTAAAAGAAAAAAGATGAACTCTTTTTAATAAAAAAAAATAAAACCAAATTTATCCTATTAGCCAAAAAGAATATCAAAGACCCCATTTTAGGCACTAAATAGACATCAAATTTTGCAAATCCAATTACCCTAGTTTGCAGCATTAAATCAACAAAAAGGATAAGATCACACACAAAGATCTTCTAAACATTAGCAACTTAAAACCACTGTCATTGAGTTCTAAAATAAAAAAAAAGAAGAAACATAGAAGAAGAACAAAGCTAATTCCAATGGTTTGAATCTCCCATCCCCTAATCTACACAACAGAGGTGAAGTAAACCCACAATTACAAAAGGGATTGAAGAGACATAACAGTAAAGAAGAGAAGAAGTTAAAATGATGCCATGTCAAGCAGCAGCAGCTTTCTTAGGTGACTTGGTGGCTTTTGAAGGTGACTTGGGCTCTTTGGCTGCTTTTTCTGCAGTTTTCTTTGGGAGCAGGACCGGGTTGATGTTGGGAAGAACCCCACCATGGGCTATGGTGACTCCTGCAAGAAGCTTTCCGAGCTCCTCATCGTTCCTCACAGCCAGCAGCACGTGCCGAGGGATGATCCTGTTTTTCTTGTTGTCACGTGCCGCGTTCCCAGCCAATTCCAGTACCTGAAAAACAAGTACAGCAGCAAGGGGGGATTAAAAATGAAAGAAGCCAGTGACCCAAACAAACTCAACACCTGAAATTCCACAGAAACAAGTTTACAGGAAAAAGAACACAAATGGGAAACAAACACATCAACAAACCCCAGAAAAGAAAACCCAAAGCATCAAGTAAAGTTGAAGTAAACCAAAATTCAATAAAACCCTGATTCAATGACACTATTGGCATTCAAAGAAAAAGCCAAAATTGTAATTAAGGTTGCAGAAAATGAATACATGTGGAAATCCAACAAGACTCACTTGCTTTATCAAATCATCTTAACCCACCAAAATAATAATAATGAATAAATATATTCAAGAAATCAAAATAAAACCCCAAAAAATTAAGTAAATTTTCAGGGAGAGAAGGAAATGCAACAAAAACCATTTGCTTTATAAAGATCTAAAGAAAACAACCAAAATGATAAATGAAAAGAAAAAGGAGAGAGAGAGAGAGAGAGAGAGAGAGAGAGAGAGAGAGAGATATTTGCTCTAACTAGATTCCAACAAAAGCCAAAAAAGAAGGGGGCAAACTTGCAGAAAATGAGAATCAATGGGCACCCAACAAAAAATCCTATATTGCATATTCAAAGAATACCCTAAAAAATACAGATAAAATTGCAGAAAATTTACAAAAAACAATTGGGAATCAACAAGCCCCATTGTTTCTACCAAGATTCAAAGAAAACCCCCAAGAAAAAATCAAGAAAAATTGCAGGAAATGGAAACAGATTTGAAATCCAACAAAACCCCATTTGCTATTCACAAATCCAAAGCAAAACCCACAAACAAAAAGAGGATTGAACAAAAAATTATATACATTTTACCTCAGCAGCGAGATATTCAAGCACAGCCGCGAGATAGACAGGAGCGCCCGTTCCAACTCGCTGAGAATATCGGCCCTTCTTCAGATATCGGCCGATTCTTCCCACCGGGAACTGCAGACCGGCTTTGACTGACCTGGAGACCGGCTTCTTCTTCGGGCCGCCACCTTTTCTCCCGGCCGCTCCCTTCTTCACCTTCCCACCCCCCTCCATCTCTCCAATTTCTCGCCGAAATATCGCTCAAATCTCGAGCTGGGAAGATGAGATCCAAAAGCATATCGGGAGAAATGGCGTGTGGACAGTCTTATATACTGTAGCTTCAGAGGTCCGTCTGACGGGGATGGAGAAATCCGGGCCGTTGAATGCATTAGGTAATGAACGGCTGAGGAGGATGAGTGATAGCAATCTGCGCAATTGAGAATGGACCAATGAGAGAGCGACATTTGGAATTGGAGGGTCTACCATTGAATTGGAAAACAGGGAGCGGGTGGGCACCTGAAATAAGGGTACATTGGAACCCCGCCATCTTTTCAAATTTGTCCAACGAGAAATGATCTCAAGCTCTTCGGGTGGCAATTAAGTTAGGTTGGTGAATTAAGGGCTGGACCTGTGTGTAAGGCCCCTGCAAGCATAGCTCCCACCTGATTTTCAAATGGGGGTCCTTTGCTTCATATTTCATGCCATTGGGCCAACCAATCCTTAAAAAAAAAAGTTGGGATGGGTCAAAATGGGTCTGGTTGATGAAGTATAAGCTAAAACATTAGAAGAGATTAAGCACCTTCAATATGCACCTAATGCAGGACAACCCAATTCATCTTGCATAATTCACCTTCAACATTTAAATAAACTTGAGAATTTGGCTCAAATCCAATTCATTTCATATATTAAGATGAGAATTCAACAATAATAACCTATTTAGAGTCACTCTATATCAACAATGATCTCAAAGATATGATTCCTTCACATTAGTGATCCTTTTGGTTTAAGTTTTTATAATGTGGTTTGAGTGGAATATCCATGCTCACCCACAAGGTGGCAGATTCCAGATTTTTGTTTAGGTGGTGCTAAAGTTTGTTAGACTTTACTAACAATAAATTTTTGTTAGACTTTTCTCACTTAACGTTGGCAAAAGAGAAAATATATTGTATTTAAATATATACAAAACATGTTTAACTGCATTAAGTCCCATATATTTTCCTCATCAAAAGTTATCTCAATTCAAATAAAGTTCTCCTTTTGAAATAATTTTCCATATCTAAATGAGATATAAATAAAACTTCATCAAAATCAACCCTGGCCTAAAAAACATATATCTTAGTTGAAACATATAACTTAATTGGAAACATTATTCACAGCAATATTTACATAATATTAAGAAAAAACTCACATTGAATATAACAAAGACTAGGATCAAACCTAGTTATAGATTGAATCTCATTTGTACATAATCAAACCTTATTTAAAACTATTCCAACCCAAATCTAGCTTATTTAATATGTCAGTATTGTTCTGAGGAATAAAATCAACCAAAGCATGTTCCCCAATGTTCTTGAATTTAACTCTACTATAAATATTTATAAATTTAACTTATAAATTGAAAAATATAAATCGCATGCCCATGTTATACAAAATTTAAAAAGATGCTAATCAAGATAATCACAAAAGCTCTATGATAGATTATAACCTTATGTTTAGATAAAATGCATAGGTTGGTTGGTCGTTGGCTTTCAACTTCTTAATTCTAATTAATTCCTTCGGAGTTTAGATCATATAAATAGGTTAGTTGGTTCATCGCCTAAATTAATCAGGAAAACTCATTTGTAGGTTATAAAAATTGCATGGCTATGGGTGGTCACAATTAATTGTCAAAAGTGTATACACACCAAAATCTTAACCAACATTAGACTTTCGATATTTTTATTAGTTTTCTTTTTCTTTCTTTTCTATTTTTTTCCATATCAGAATATCTTTTTTTAGAATGGAAATATGTCAAGAAAAGCAGAATACCCATTGCATAACAAACTAAAACCAAACAAATAGACCTGCAAGAAGAAAGCCCTCATTAATTCAAACTCTGCGAGTGAGTGAGTACCTGTTGAGAGGAGCTAAAGACGGTTGAAGAGTGAAATCTTCTTATTGGAGTGGTGTTTGTTGGAATAGGAAGGTAGGCAAGTTGCTTCTTCTTCTACCAAAGAAAGAACACACATGGAAGAGATAAGAGATTAAAGGGAATATTGCTACCAGTACTAGCAGTAGAGATTGAATAGAACCTTTTGAAAACACCAAATAGTTAGACAAGTATGAACGTATTTTAGAGTCAGAGGCTTCATGTGCGTCTCAGAGGAATGAAGACCATGAGAAAGCCTATTTTATAAATGAGAGGGATGTGGGGCATAGTTGTCAATTCCATTTCGATCATCATTTCAATTTAGTCTCTAAGATGAAATATTTTGATATATCGGAATTTCGGAAAAAATTTATGAAGTAACTTTTAAGAATAACAAAAATTATATATATACACACATATATGTAAAACAAATAGAAAACTTAAAATAAAATATCAAGTACACATGTTCCTAGATAAGAATATTAAGGAAAAATTAAAAAATGGTGAAAATTATGCTAAAAATTGAAATGGCCAGAATAGATAAGAATAAGTAGTCAAAATTGGACCAAAATCGGCCAAAATCAACTGGAATGACCGAAATGGAGAGGAATTCAAACTGAAAATTTTTAGCCTCCATTTTGTTTCTACCAAAGGATTAGAACGAAAAATTTTGGCTATTTCAGCCGAAACGAAACGAAATTGACTACTATGGATGGAGGTTTTCTACCTACAAAGGGAGAGATGGCCAGCCAAAGAAAGGGAGAAGACACTTTCATCACTACTACATTAAGAGTGACCCATTTGTGATTTGACAGTTTCAATTCTGATTTGGGGATTTCAAATGGAAGAGGAATATACTGGCACAGGCTTGGGACTCAGTTGATGCAAATGTGGAAATGGATAGGGTGAATTGATTTGCACCTAGAGTGCAACCCATGGACCCCTGACCCTCTTATAAGTAGATTTCAATTGTTACTTAGAGCGACCGCATCCATGTGATACAACATGGGTCCACCCCTACACCCACGTATATGAGCGGAGATATCTTCACTCCTTTTTTTCTTCTTCCTCCTCCATCCTCCAACTTCTATTCATTATCCAATCCAAACCCAACAATCCAAGTGTAATTTACTACACTAACTCATTAATTCCAAACCCATTAAACACAAATCCAAACAAAGTCTTCCCCTCCCTCACCAACTAACCAACATGATTTTTTTCTTCATCTTATTTTCCTCTTTCCTTTCCCCTTAAACCAACCAGAACCCATCAATATCATCATCAACGAACCTTGCGCAGGGATATCCCTACTCTGGTCTCTTTAATTAGGTTTAACTTAATCTAAGTTTTGAAGTAAAATGTTAAAAAACTCAAAAATTGCTAATAAATTAAATGAGTTTTGGTGGTTATGAATTTCAAACTTTGAGAGGATCAAAATTTTAGGATTCATAATGGGCAAGAAAAAGAAAGAATAAAAATAGAAAAAACATAGCATAATGCATCCCTCATTGGTGATTTGATGAGTTGCCTTTTTTTTTTTTTTTTTTGGAAGATGACCAAAATCCTCTTATGTGTTAAGAGTTCCATTTTTTGCTAAGAGGGGAAAAGATTATTGAAGTAAAGACAAGAGAAAAACAAAAGTTAAGGAGGGGCAAAAGGATAAAATCAAATTATATCTATCCATATTTTTCTCATAATTTAAAGGGAAATAACAAGTCAAGAGGGGGTAATTGCCCCCTCTCAACCCTATGTTTCTCTGTCCCTGCCCACTCCTAGATCTAGACTCAAAATCACCATTTCAACATTCGTAGATCAAGACTTAAAATCACCATTTCAAAATTATCATCATTATCATCATTTCTTTGAGGATTATAATGAATTCAAAAACTCAAAATCAAAAGATTTCAAAAAAGCCCTAAAATTTAGAACTCAAGATTTCTAGATCTAGATCCAAAATCACCAAATCTATAATAAACTAGGAATCTAAAAGTAAATCTAACATATTTTAAACATGTTTGACAAACTAGCCCAAAAAAAATCTAAAAGATATTGAGAAAAACCTCAAAATTTTGAAAAAAAATACTAGATCGACACTCAAAATCGCTAGATCTAATAAAAATTAAGAATTTACAACCAAATCTAGCCTAATCTAAATGCTTGGTTGCATGTATTACACATTTTTTCAAAAAAATAAATTCACATATTTGGTATAAATAAGGAAAAATCTGAAAATTGTGCAAAAGTGATCAAATCTTCTAGCTTTTGTTTCAAAGCTCTAGATCTAACATACTTCAATCATTTTAAAACTATTTAGAGAAAGAATATTGAAAAAGATTCAAGAAAGAACCACAAAATGCTTACCATTAAGGTCTTGATAGAGTTGTTTGGATTTGTTCCAAAGAAATCTGTCAAAATCTTGTGATTTGGTTGAGTTTTAATGGAAAGAGTGGTAGCCAAAACCTTTCTACCTGTTGTGCTTGGCGTATTTGGAAGGAGGAAGTGAAAGAAATGAGGAAGAAAGGTTTTTAAGAACGAGGATTGTCTTTCAATATTTTCAAAATATCAATCGATATATCCGCATTGATCAATATTTTGATAATATCAATCGATGTAACGATATTTTGGTATCCGCTCGTCGCAGCGACTATCAATACTAATTCGTATCCGCCATACGAATTGATACCAGCCGATATTTTAAACTAGGATGACCTGTATAATTTACAAATGCAAGTCAAGTGAGATTTTGCTGTGTTACTCTCACCAATATGGCGGTGATGACAATTGTTTATAGAGATTGGATTCTTTATAAAAGTTGACGCACTGTGACCTTGAGTTGACCAATCACATTCTGCCACGTCACTGAATGTCATAAATCACACACACTTATTTCCCATCTAATTCATCATGTATTTATGGGGATGTGGAAAAATGTGATTAGTCCACTCTTGATCACCATTTGCCAACTTTTTTAGAGGATCCAAGTTCTTGTTTGTATTGTGTAACTAACATAGAGAACGTCTTCTCGCTTATATGGCAAGGACGCATCAATTTTCAGGATCAAATTTTACTTTAAAGTTAGTGTCATATGTTGTTAGTGTTATCAAAGTAGAGTGAATTTTCATTCAATTTTCACTATCAACACATCCTCTACATATAGTTTGAATCCACAATCTCTTACAATATGTCAGATGCCCTTATCAAATGCATCATATAAGCCTTTTCTATTAATTTCCAAAAAACATCAAAATAGATATAACTAATAGCTTACTATGAGTTAGATTTACTGTTAGATTGATCACTATTAAAACAGCATGATTTTTTCATTATCTTCTATTCATATGTTCTATAAGTTATAAATTTAAAGCAATCCCCCAACGTAAATTTTTCATTAAGTAAACCTCATTGGAGAGTCTCATGCATTTCTAGTGCTTCTGAGCTTGGAGGATGCAAACGCCAAACAAAGATGACATCGCAGAAATAGACAATCTTGGCAAACAAACTAAAGCATTACTTATTATGCCCACAAAACCTAGGCATTAGAAACAATACCTGTTAAATTTGTTGGTGTAGGTACGGTAAAGATTTTTGGTGTAAAATTGCAGCTGAAGAGGTTGAATGGGTGGAAGCCTCACCAACATTAACAATCTTCAGGACCACAAAATCCAGAGGAACAGGAGCAAATGAACACAAGAAACATGATGAAGGCAAGTGGACAGTGGACAGTCCCCTTAAAACAATACAATCTGATGTTGGCTGGCATGTAGATACTCATAATGCAGTAGCAATTTCATAATTAATTTTTGAAAAATTTTCAAAGCAGGCTCAAGTTTTATCCAAATTACAAAACAGGACAAAAACAATTTTACATTTTTCAAATCACGACCTAAGTTTTCCATTTAGATTTAATATCAGGACAACTAGCGAGAAATTAAGGTTTTCCAACTAATTGCTTTTCCATTTTTTTCTAAAATCCCCAAAATGCCCCTCCACTGTTTCCTCTTCCTCCTACCACCACTGTCTGAGTTACTCTTCCTCCTCCCAAGATCTATACGGGTTGGCACAGAGAACCCACTCGGGTAATTTAAGCGGCTACCCAGTTCTTCCTCCTACCACCATCTCTTTCAATGAAACTCAGCACAAAAGAAGCAGACTACCAACTGTGTGTGTAGTAGCTTGGAATAGCTTGGAAAAGTAATGGTTTTTTGGGATTGTTTTTCTCTTTCTCCTTGGGGAGGTCTGGATCACTGGCAAATCCAATATTTTTATTTCGGTGGTGCAAGTAATGATCAAAATAAAGAAGTTAAATAATAAAATCAAAATTTTAGAATCTCAGTCAAGGAATTTTTCCGAGTCTCACGGGTGCTTGAGGAGATGGTTGGAAATGAAGCTTGAGGAGCAGTAGAACTAGTGCAAAAGTGGCAGAGAAAAGATGCATGTAGACTTCAAACTCTCTAAAAACAAGTCACATAACCAATCCTTATCTTTCCGCTAAGAATTACACATGCATACAGCATACCCCCTTCATCAAAAGTATAAAACCCCCTGACCTTTGTCTTTCTCTACCAATCAAAGCCTGCAACTGCTTAATGCATGCAGCAAGCCTTTCCAAAAGCCAAAACCATTAAATCATGGCTGTACAATCAAGTAAACAAAGGGGGGAAAAAACCTATAATCTTTCACCACACAAACAGCAAGACATCACATGAGAATATCATAAAATAAAAGCTGCCAAAAGCAATATATATATATATATATCCAAAATATGAGGAAACAAATGTATCAACAATTTATAATGCATGACCTAAACATAGCCACATTTTCACATGGTTACAGAATGATAGAAACAAGAATACAATATATCCAAAAACATGAAAAAATGCATCAACTTAAACATAATTACATCTTTTAAGGCCAATGTGTTTGCATTGGAGTACGTAAAAATTGAATACATGACATTCATAGTCAAATGAGTTCCATATGAAGAGATGAAATGTGAATAACATGCAATTAGGAGTGAAATATAATGTAGATAGGACCTTGACTTTCAAGTAATTGAATTTCTAGGGTGATGGGGGAGTATTCATTTTGCATCTTTTGATTATTCTCTTTTTATTAAAAGAGATTATTTGATGATTATTTTTGTATATTCATTTTTAACCACCAGTAGCATGAATATGCATGTGTTCTTCACCCAAAAAAAGAGCCCTCACAGTGTTTATAGGAATTCACATTGTTAAATTGAGAACTGATGGTATATATCCAAAAAATGATCATCAAATAACTTCTCCTTTTAAAACAATTGAATCAAAAAGAAGATGAAAAATAAATACCCAATCATCACGCTAATAGCTTAATATCTAAAAAATTCAAAATCCCATCAACATTTCCTCCTTATCCCCCACTTCCTGCTTATGCATTCACACCTCATCTGTAAAAGTAATCCTTTGGCAAAGCCGATTTCTCATGAAGATGTGGTGTAAATGATACAAGGTGATGGGTGAAAATATAAAAACTTTTTCTTTACTAAAATACCCAAAAAAAAATGGTATGTGAGGTTTCTTGGAAATGATGTTACATATTGCCTCCTAAAAATTGAAATGCAATATTTCTTTTATCAAAATTCAAAATCCTAGTCACCTAAAAAATTTCAAATCACTTTTAAAAATTTTGAAATATCATTTCCTATGCATTTGATTGAAATTTCAAATGCACTATTAAGAAAAGGGATTTACAATTCCACATCAAGAAGATAGCTTTTGAAGAATTTAAGATTCTTTCAAACATAAATTCATAGAATTCTCATAAAAAAAATAGGCCCTCAGGTAACAATGGCTCGGTCATCATTTTCCATCTTGCCCTCATTCACTTTCCATTAAAAATAAACAAAAGTTTACTTAGCCTCTCTCTCTCTCTCTCTCTCTCTCTCTCTCTGATACATTCACCTTGACAGTACATTTGTGCATACTCATTTCCACATAAAACAGAACATCATTTCTTCCTTGAAATCACCAAAAAGTATATGCTTTCCTCTACTGTAGATGTAAACCAATGTGCCCCGAAGTTTCATTTTAAACCACTCTTGGCAAGAACTCCTGCATATTCAATTCCCTGTCCAATCAAATGCAAACAAATAGTTTCTAAATGGTAATTAACTGCAAAGACTTTGACACACTTGAAAGAATATAAGTTACAGAGTACAGAACCATATAACTCACAAGGTCAACTAAGATACAATAAGGGTTTGGTGGTGACAGCTGCTGCAAGCCAAATCACAAAGTGGATCCTCTCAACTTAGGCAACCACATCACTAATTAGAAGTTTCTTTTACTAAAAAGTTTTATGTAGTTTAGTACCAGTCTTATTTTGTTTACACTTAGCAATTTTGGAACATGTGATTTGCTATCTTTATAAGATATAATCTCGTTAATAAAGAAAATTCAAAATTTCAATTAAAATAATAATATCATCATGATCATCGTGGTTAAAACCTTATCCCAACCATTTTGAGGCCGACTCTATGAATTCTATAATAATATAAGAACCAAAAATATGGAAACCCGACTTTAGGGACCACCAACAAGCAAATCTAACTTCCACTATCCCTTTGGCAACCAATCAAAATTGCTAAAAGGCTCAAATCACACACAAAGACATCCAAGAAATTAACAAGTTAAAACCACTGCCATTAACAAGTTCTAAAAAAAAAAACAAAGAAGAATGAAAAAGCTAGTTCCAATTTTTAGAATCTCCCCTCCCCTAATCTACACAACAAAGGTGAAGTAAAACCCAGAATTACAAAAGGGATTGAAGAGAGACAACAGTAAACAAGGGGACTTAAAATGCTGCCATGTCAAGCAGCAGCTTTCTTAGGGGACTTGGTGGCTTTTGAAGGTGACTTGGGCTCCTTGGCTGCTTTCTCAGCGGTTTTCTTGGGGAGGAGGACTGGGTTAATGTTGGGAATGACCCCACCATGGGCTATGGTGACTCCTGCAAGAAGCTTTCCAAGCTCCTCATCGTTCCTCACAGCCAGCAGCACGTGCCGGGGGATGATCCTGTTTTTCTTGTTGTCACGTGCCGCATTCCCAGCCAATTCCAGTACCTAAATACCATGCCAACAGGCACAATCAATTAAACATCTTTCAGATGAATTTACAGAACAGTAATACAACTGACAAAGAGCAATCAAACAAAATCAAGCACAAATAAAATCCATAACACTGATTACCATGAATAAAGAATGACGAAAAATCACCACAACCCTGATCAACAATCCCCAGGAATGATGAAAAATTACCATAACACTGATTCAATCAAAATCCATTTCAAAAAAAAACTCTAAAAGTAAAGGTAAAATTGAAGGGAGAAGAAAAGGGCAATCAAACAAAACACCATTTGCTCTATAATTTAGATTAAAAGCAAACAAAAACATGGAAATCCAACAAAATCACTATTCTTTATCTAGATCTAAGTAAAAATTTCGCAAAAAACCACAACAAAATCAACTAAAACCGCATCAAATGGAAACAGATTTGAAATCCAACAAGACCCCATTTGCTATTCACAGATCCAAAGTGAAACCCACAAACAAAAACAGGATTGAAAAAAAACCATGTCATTTTTTTTTTTTTACCTCAGCAGCGAGATATTCAAGCACAGCCGCGAGATAGACGGGAGCGCCGGTTCCAACTCGCTGAGAATATCGCCCCTTCTTCAGATATCGGCCGATTCTTCCCACCGGGAACTGCAGACCGGCTTTCACTGACCTGGAGACCGGCTTCTTCTTCGGGCCGCCACCTTTTCTCCCCGCCGCTCCCTTCTTCACCTTGCCGCCTCCCTCCATCTCTCCAATCTCTCGCCGAAATATCGCTCGAATCTCGAGTTGGGAAGATGAGAGCCGAACAGCATATCGGGAGAAATGGCGTGGGGAGCGGTTTTACATACTGTAGCTTCAGACGTCCGTCTGACTAGGATGGAGAAATCCGGGCCGTTGGACTCCCTGTGTAATGAACGGCTGAGAGGGTTGGGTGGGAGCAATCCGTGCATTTGAGAATGGACCAATGAGACGGCGACATTTGGATTTGGGGCTCTACCACTGCATAGGAAGGGAAGGTACGGGGGTGTGCACACACATGTACCCACCTGGGTGCCTTGCATAAGGGACATTGAACCCCGCTACTTTTTCAAATTTAGGGTAGGTTTTTTTTTTAATTTATAGCAAAAGGTGATGCAATTTTTTAGATCAGACTAATCCCTTCCGACTCAATGAGAGCCAGGTAAAATTTTGTATTGCCTTATATCGCCTCTAAGAGCAAATCATAATCTTAGGTCTGTGGAGCTACCTCTCCGAAGTCAAGTTGATGAAGGGTACGTTAAATCCAAGCACATATTTTATCTATATTAAATTAGATTCAATCCCCACCCGATTCAATTTGCATAACCCATGTTCAATGTGGGCACCTTGTTTAACTTGGATAAACTTGAGAATCTTGCCTCAAATCCAATTCATTTCATATATTAAGATTAAGATTATATTTGAGTTAAGAATAATAATAATCATAATAAAACCCAACAACAATAACAATATCACAAGCATGGTTCTTGTCATATAAAATAGAATATACTAAGAAGTCAAGATTAAAGCCCTAAAATCTAGAAGTCAAGATTTCTAGATCAAACTCAAAATCACCATTTCAAAACCATCATCATTATTTTATGGACAATTATAATAAATTTAGAACTCAAAATCAAAAGATTTCCAAAACAAAAAAAAAAGCCCTAAAATTTAAATGACAAGACATCTAGATCTAGAATCAAAATCACCATATCTATAATAAACTAGGAATCTACAAGTAAATCTATCATATTTTAAACACATTTAACAAACAAGTCTGAAAAAATCTAGGAGATTTTGAGAAAAGGCCCAAATTTATAATTTAAAAAAAAAACCTAGATTGACTCTCAAAATCATTCGATCTAATAAAAACTAAGAATGTAAAACCAAATCTGGTTTAATCTAAATGCTTGATTGCATGTATTGTACATTTCTTCAAAAAAAAAATTTTCAAATGTTGAGTATAAATATGGAAAAATCTGAAAATTGTGCAAAAGTGCTCAAATCTTCTAGCTTTTGTTTCAAAGCTCTAGATCTAACATGCTTCAATCATTTCAAAACTATTTAGAGAAAGAATATTGAAAAAGATTCAAGAAATAACCTCAAAATGCTTGCCATTAAGGCCTTGATAGAGTCATTTGGATTTGTTGCAAAGAAATCCATCAAAATCTTGTGATTTGGTTGAGTTTTAATGGAAAGAGTGGTTGCAGGACCCTCTCCGCTTGTTGTGCTTGATGTGCTTGTATTTGGAAGGAGGAAATGAAGGAAATGAGGGAGAAGAAGGGTTTTTAAGAAAGAAGACTGTCATCGTATATTTTGAAAATATCAGTCGATATATCCGCATTGATTGATATTTTGTCAATATTGGTCGATAAAACGATATTTTGGTATCAATTGGTTGCAACTGGTTCACGCCCACCATATAAATTGATATCAGCCGATATTTTGAACTAGGATAACCTGTCTAATTTACAAAAGCAAGTTAAGTAAGATTTTATCATCTTACTCTCACCAAGATGGTACTAATATCATTTGTTTATAGAGCCTAAATCCCCTCTAAAAGTTGGCGCACAGTGACCTTGAGTGGACCAATCACAATCCGCCATACTACCGAAAATGTATTTATGATGACATAGCAAACCATAATTGGTCCACTCTTTGTGCCAACTTTTTTAGAGGATCCAGATTCTTATTTATATTGTGTAACTAACATAGAGACCGTCTTCCTGCTTATATGGCAAGGATGCATCAATTTTCAGGATCAAATTTTACTTTAAAATTAGTGTCATATGTTATTAGTGTTCATTAAAGCAGAGTTATTTTTTATTCAATTTTAACTATCGACACATCTTTTACATTTTGTTTGAACCCACAATCTCTTGAAATATATCAGATGGCCTCTGTCAAGTGCATCATAGAGCTTTTTACATTAAATTTGAAATAAAATATCTAAATAGATATACTTAGCTTAATATGAGTTAGATCTATTGTTAAATTGATCGCTATTAAAACAATAGGGTTTTTCGGTATCTTCAATTCACATGTTTTATAAGTTACAAATTTGAAGTAATCCCACAATATAGATTTTTCATAAGTTAACCTCATTTGAGAGCCTTATGCATTTCTAGTGCTTAATTCTAAGCTCAGAGGATCCAGACTCCAAACAAAGAAGAAATAGCAGAAATAGACAATGTTGGCAAACAAACTAATCATTACTTGTTATGCCCACAAGACATTTACTCCTAAAACTGTCGCTGTAGGTACAGGCAAATATTTTTGGGGTAAAATTGCAGTGTAGAGAGGTTGAATGGGTGGCAACCTCACCAACATTGGCAATCTTCAAGACCACAAAAATCCAGAGGAACAGAAGCAAATGAACACAAGAAACATGATGAAGACAAGTGGATAGTCGTCTTAAAACAATACAATCTTGGTAGTGCATGCACTGAGGACAATCACCTTACAAATTCCTTGGAAAGAATCCATCCTCCTCATAAAGAATATTTTTGTTTCAAACCCTTCTTTTTTTTAAGAATATAAAGGAGCAAGGCAAAGATAACGAGTGAAATAGAGCCAAGACATGATTAAATGACAAGAGTAGAGGGTCATACTTATGCATGTATATCCTTTGCCGAACATAAACAGAGTTTGAAATTGATAATTAGTGAAATAAACCTAAGACATACAAAATAGAGGATCGTATTTAATTTTTTTTAAAGAAAAAGAGAAAAAATGAACATGCATCCACCCTCTTTCTTCAAAAACATTGTATTACACCAAAACCCCTCTTTCCACTCAGTCATGACCACTATCCCTAATTATTGGAAGATATATTGAATAATACCAAGAAAAAACCAAGCATTTTTTTTAAAACCTTCTTGGCATTGGGATAGAGTCAGTAAGGGGCTGATCTCAATTGCTGGAGTAAAATCACAAAACTTTAGATGATGGTGGTCTGGGTCTAAGGGATATAATCATAATGCAACAGCAATTTCACAATTAATTTGTTGCCTTCTATGGAACAAAAAAGAATTATGGGCCAAAATTCTTGATTAAAAGTATCCTCAGAATCATACACTTTACATTTAAGGCACATTTGGTAAATGAAGGGAATCCTATGCTTAAAGGAATCTTTCATTACAATAGGATAATGCTATCCTCTCTCAAGATTTTTCATAAGAGGAATCATTGCATCCCAAGTTTAGAAAACATATATGATTCACTCTCAATTACTTATTTGCCTCCGTGGATTTACAAAATTCAATGTAAGGAGGTGGAGAGGAGGAATCAATAAAATAGAGGATTTTTGTTGAGTTAAGAGGATTGTGACAATGTTCTCTAAAGTTTTCTCTTTTCAACTAAATTTGAGTTTTTTTATAATCAAGAAAAATCAAAGAAAATTCCTTTATGAGGATGGCATCCAAACATGCTCTAAGAAATCCATAGATTTGAGGATTGCCTACTATGGGCTTTCGTCGCTAAAGATTTGTATAGCCATCAAAATTTTGTAAAAAATCATCCCCCCTTTCCAGCTAAGGATTCTCACATCACAGAGAACGCACAGTAGTACCTGATAATCCTAAAAGCCAAGGATTACAGATGTCCTGAATCCTTTGAGATCCTTCACAAGTTGAACTTTTACAGCTCAATGAATTCTCTAAAACAAGAGGTATCAATTGGAAGCATAATTGAAGTCATTGCAGTAAAGCCTAATGATTTGCTAAAATCCGAGCATCATGATACTTTTGTTAGAAGAAATTGTCCTATGTTGGTCTCATCTTTCCAAAAAGACATGCATAGTAAGACTTCTTAGTTTCTCGAAGAAAATTAAAGGATATTAGCATTTGTTGGCATTCACCTATTTTAAAAGTTTTGCCCCAAATGAAAAATATAGGTGCTTCACATGAGAATAACACCTGAACACTCACCCCCGCTTTGATGCTATGTTGACAACTACTAACTCAAAAAGCTTAAATTAATAGATAACAGTGTAACAATATATATCAAAGTCACAATAAAATTAACACACAATCAATCGATAGAATGGATGATTTCCTTGGAAAATTATCATGCCCTTAGTTTACAATGTGTGTCCTAACTGCCTTCTCTTGTAAGGATCTTTATCTAGAGGCTTCAGTCTCAGACGGTTGAGCTTCAAAAATGGGGATGAAGATGGCTGGAAATGAAGCTGAACAGCAGGAGGTATAGAGCTACTGCAAAAATGATAAACAAGAGGGACTAAGGAATTTCCACTTTATATAGCACTTGGACGCCTCATGTCTTCTGGCTTCTGTTTTAATGTAGACAACTAGATAAGCAGCATCTTCTGTATTATATTTCTCTTCAGTGAAATCTTAAATCAGGTAGGAGAAGGAAAATGATGAAAGCAAATCCCGCTTTCCCAAATAAATTCAATATCTATAGAATCAGAAGTCCACAAAAAATCATACTTGCATATCCTCTTTCCCAAATAAATTCAATATCTATAGAATCAAAAGTCACAAAAAATAAAACTTGCTTATCCCCTTAAATAGAATAATAGCAAAATGTAAACATTAAACTCTCTAAAATAAGCCATTCAAACAATCCTTGTCTTGCCGCTAAAAATTACACATGCCTACGCTCTTCATCAAAAGTATAAAATTCCCTGACCTTCATCTTTCTCTACCAATCAAAGCCTTCCAACATCTTAATGCATGCACCAAACCATCCCAAAAGCCAAAACCATTAAATCATCGTATCAAATGAAGTAAACTAATAATAATAAACTATAATCTTTCAACGTACAAGCAACAAGATATCACGAGAATATCATAAAACAAAAGCTGCCAAAAGCAAGAAGAACAAAATATGAGGAAACAAATGCAT
This sequence comes from Sextonia rubra, assembly GCA_037013555.1. NCBI lineage: Eukaryota > Viridiplantae > Streptophyta > Magnoliopsida > Laurales > Lauraceae > Sextonia > Sextonia rubra. The sequence goes on from JASUAD010000001.1 coordinate 135,804,689, forward strand.
CAATAATTTATCATGCATGACCTAAACATAGCCACATTTTCACATGGTTACAGAAGGCCAGAAACAAGAATACAATATATTCAAGAACATGAGGAAAAAATGTATAACCTAAACATAATTACATCTTTTAGAATCAATTTGTTTGCATTATAGAGTACATAATACATGGGATTCATGGTCGAATGAGTTCCCCATAAGCATTGTTGAAGAGATGAAATATGAGTCAATGTAAATAGGACCTTGACTTTCTAGATTTGAATTTCCATAAAGAATATCCATTTTGCATCTTCTCTTAATTCTCCTTCTATTACAAGAGAGGTTATTTGACAATCATTTTTGTGTGTATTCATTTTTAATCACCTCCAACATGAATTCTTACGTGCTCTTTGCAGAAAAACAAAAGCCCTTATAAATAGAACTCAAGGAATTCTTCTTGTTAAATTGAGAACTGAAGGCATATATCAAAAAATGACATCTAATAAGCTCCACTGTAAATTGAATCAAAGAGAAGATGAAAAATGAACTCCCAACCATCACTCGAACAGCTTAATATCCAAAAACGGCAGGATCCCATTGATATCTTCACCCTCATCCCCCACCCCTCACCATATAAATTCACACCCCATCTCTTTATTAATCTTTTTGGCAAGGGCCATTTCTCATGAAGAGGTGAAAAGTAAATGATACAAGATAATTAGTGAAGATTAAGGTAGCATTTACAATGTATATGGTACTTTCTAACTTTTTGTATGATTTGAATTACTAAGGCAAATGTACAATGGCTTGGTTGTCACTTGGCATTTTTCATTTTTTTTTTCTTGGGTGTATGCACCTTGACTGCACATTTGTGCATGCTTATTTCCACAAAAACAGAACATCATTTCCTCTCGAAAACCATCATAAACCCAGGCATTTTTTACAGACAAGCACACAAATAGGAGTAGGACCCATCCCCATAGAAAACAAGTTTCCAAGGAAGAGGGATATGGCTTTTCTCTACTGTAGATGAAAACAAATGTGCCCTCAAGCTTCATTTTAAACCAGTCTTAGCATGAACTCCTCAAATATTTAATTCAGTGCCCTGTCTAATCTAATGCAAACAAATAGGCCCTAAATGGCCATCAACAGCAAAAACTGAGACACTTGAATGAATATAAGTTACAAAGTACAGAACCACAGAACTAAAAATGTCAACTTAAGATACAAAAAGGCTTTGGTGGTGACAGCTATTGCAAGCCAAATGACAATGTGCAACCTCTCAACTTAAGCAACCAGATCACTGTTTAGAAGTTTCTTTTACAAGTGTCTTATATAGTTCAGTACTAATCTTATTTTGTTTAGGCCTTGCAATTTTTGGACAAGTGATTTGCTTTACTCTTGTTAATAAAGAAAATTCAAATTTCCAATTAAAGTAAACATAAACTCCAAAAATATGGAATCCCCACTCTAGGTGCCAACAACAAAAAGGCTCAGATCACACACAAACATATCCTAGAAATAAACAAGTTAAAACCACTTTCATTAAGTTCTAATAAGAGCCAAAAAAAAAAAAAAAAAAGAAACAAAGAAGAATGAAAAAGGCTAGTTCCAATTTTTTGAATCTCCCATCCCCTAATCTACACAGAGGCAAAGTGAACCCACAATTACAAAGGGATTGAAGAGAGAGCAGTAGGGAAGAAGGCTTCAAATGATGTTAAGCAGCTTTCTTAGGTGACTTGGGGGTCTTTGAAGGTGACTTGGGCTCTTTGGCGGCCTTTTCTGCAGTCTTCTTGGGGAGTAGGACCGGGTTGATGTTGGGAAGAACCCCACCATGGGCTATGGTGACTCCTGCAAGAAGCTTTCCGAGCTCCTCATCGTTCCTCACAGCCAGCAGCACGTGCCGAGGGATGATCCTGTTCTTCTTGTTGTCACGTGCCGCATTACCAGCTAATTCCAGAACCTGAATAACATGCCAACAGGAGAGATCAAAATTAATAACCCAACAAATCCATGACCTGAAATTTAAACATAGAGTTTACAGGAAAGTAATACAAATGACCAGAAACAATTAACAAACACGAGCACAGATGAGAAATTAACATAACCCTGATTCACATAAGCCCACTAAAAACCCAAAGTACAAGTAAAAGTCAAATTGGAGGGAGAAAAGGGGGAATCAAACAACACATCATTTGCTCGACAAAGATTCAAACAAGAGCCCCCAAAATATAACTGAGATTCCCAAAAAACTTGAAAAACAAAAAAAATATATATATATATATATATATATGAAATCCAAGCACCCCACAAACAAAATATGGAAACTCAACAAAACACAATTCCCCAATCAAGGTGGGGTCAGAAGAAAACCCAAAAACAAAAAATCATAAAAAAAAAAAAGGGAAATCCAACTAGAATCACTTGCTTTATCTAGATCTAAGGAAAAGCCCCACAAAGAAAACACCCAAAAAGCAAAGGTAGAATTGCAGAAAATGCAAGCAAAACCACAACAAAATCAAGAAAATTTGCAGAAACTGGAGACAAATTGGAAATCCAACAGGACCCCATTTTCCATTCACAGATCCATAGCAAAACCCACAAACAAAAAGAAGATTGAACAAAGAATTACATAAAATTTACCTCAGCAGCGAGATATTCAAGCACAGCCGCGAGATACACAGGAGCGCCCGTTCCAACTCGCTGAGAATATCGCCCCTTCTTCAGATACCGGCCGATTCTTCCCACCGGGAACTGCAGGCCGGCTTTCACTGATCTGGAGACCGGCTTCTTCTTCGGGCCGCCACCTTTTCTCCCGGCCGCTCCCTTCTTCACCTTCCCGCCACCCTCCATCTCTCCAATTTCTCGCCGAATTATTGCTCAAGTCTCGAGTTGGGAAGATGAGTGCAGAAGCATATCGGGAGAAGATCGCGTGTGGACATTTTTATATACCGTGCTTGTGAGCTCAGTCTGACGAGGGAGAAATTGGGGCCGTTGGATTTTTGGAATAATCAACGGCTGAAAGGAGTGGGTGGGAACAATCCGCGTAATTCAGAATCGACCAATGAGAGGCCGAGTTTTTGGTATTGGGATTTGGGTGTGCCATTGCATTTAAAAAAGGGTGGGGGTGCCCCGGGGGGGTGCAAAGTGGGCGACCACATGGCCATGGAATTAGGGTAATAGGTTTTCTATTTTTTTGTGGGGGGGTTTAAGTATTTGATAATTTTTATATTTTAGAATGCTAAAATAACCTTGGTAGGAAAAATACAAGATAGAAGATTATCGCTCAATTTTTGGACATTTAATAAGTGTTAATAAGTCAGCAGCTTATTTTAGTAAAAGCATTCGCCGGTATAGGCATAAATCAATCGCAGGTTTTCGGTTTATGAATGATAATGAAAAATGTCTTAAAAGTCCATTGTTTTTTAATAGAAACAAGGATTTAAATGTTGGAATCTTGGTCATTAAGAAAAAGAATAAGATACAATTCTAGAAAATTTTCATCTTATCCAAAGCGGGTAGAAACACTCATTTTAAATCTGTAGCTACGACATGTCAGTCCTTAAAACCTCTAACAAAACTATTAAAACATGGGATAAAATGAATTGAAGCTTTTGTTGGGCCGACATTAATGAAAAAATGAAAATACACACTTCCGAATGGAGTGGGCTTTGTAAATAAAGAGAAGTATGATACCTTAGTATTAAAGGTTTGGAGCCGAATAACTCTGCTCTTTTTGAGGAAAAAAATAGTAAAACTTACTAAAGATGTTTAACTAAAAACTATTTTTGCACTAATCCAAGATTCTAAGGTAGAGAACACTCAGGGTTTTGTAAAATGCTTTGTCAATGCAATTAAGAAAATGGTTAGAGGAGAGCCCATACAAGAGTGGGACCTGTGCAAGTTTATGCACGTTTGCCATGTCCCTCGATTCAAAGAACGATAGCATATCAAAATCCTTTGACGCATCACATGGAATGCAAATGCATGATTAAGGAGTGATGGCATGCAATGAAGGTAGTCCATATGCAGTTTTAAACAATTTTCGGCAAACTCACCTTTTTCATCTGACGATCATAAAGTTCTAATCTATTTCATACAGGATGTAGCCAATTGAATCCTTTGAGGATTAATGAATAAAACATGACATTTGCAATTTTCACCAGGTAGAACAGGAGCTAGTCCCATAAGTCAAAAATAAACCTTCATGAAGAGCTTATTAAATTCATTTTTAGATTGAATGAAAGGAAGTCCACAAAATTTTCCAAGTTGACGACTATTGCGAATTGAATCAAGTTTTTTTCTTTTTTAAGGGTAAATAAATCCTTTATTCATAGAATACACAAAATATAAAGAAATTAACTACTTTTTCTTATGGATGCCCAGTGCATTGATGCCATCCATCTGTATCAACATGATTGAAAAGGTTTGAAAGTAGTGCACCATGTCCTCCATCCTCGGCACTGAGACCTCTTCTCCTACTTCCAATTGCTATTATTTCTAATTGCTTTTAATCTTTCAGTGACCCGTTCTTGACAACAAATATCCGTTGGTTTTAAACTCAAGATTATGAGCAAAAAATTCAGTTAACTGACTAATGTCATAAAATCCTTTTTAATTTTAGGAAAAATGAAAAATATTTTGCAAATGTGCATAAATTTGCATTGGTCCAACTCTCTTGTATGGAATTTGTTCTTGTTTGGGATAACAATTAGATTCCAGGAAGGACTCAAAAGACCTATTTTATGATGATGTTAGTTAAAGACTGGTGATTAAGGATCTTTGGAATGCTAATAACAAAGGGATGAATCTATATAATAAGCACTTAACAAAGGGATGCTGTTGACATTCTTGGTATATATATTTTGAGCACTAACTACGATGATAGAACGGGTTTGGACCATTACTAAGAGTGGCAAATTAACGACAAAATTTACTTATAAGGTGCTCATACGAAATAAATACGAGACTTTCAACATTAAATGGCAATTTGTTTAGAAAATATCTCTTCCTTGGAGTCAACTTAGGGCTTATTTGGCATCTCTGCTCTTTTCATTATAGACCCATCAAAAATAGGGCCATTAAAAAAAATGGAGATAAAAAAAGGGCTAAAATCAAAATATATGTTTGGTAATGTAAGAATCTATTTTGAATAGGCTTTTTTAAATCAATGGTTGAAAGTTTTTTACAAATCTCTTAATATCGATAATGTACCAAGCCTTGAAGTTTTGACCTCGAAGCCATGTGCATCCTTCCAAAAAGATTTAATGGTTTGAATTTTGTGTTTGGAACCCACAAATTTCAAAAAATAATATCAAAAAATTGATCTTTTAGTAAATATCTCAAGATTAATGATGATCCAACGGCTAAAATTTGGTCTCATAGTGATTATTGACTTTATAAACATTTTTAACGGTTTTCATAGTGATTTATTGTTCTAGAAATAATAATAAGAAAGAAAAAAAAAGAGATTGCCGATAAACTAGTTTAAAATTAAGCGTGTTACATTAATGGTTGAAAGTTTTTCATAAATTTCTTAAAATCCACAAGGTGTCAAGCCTTGAAAATTGATCCCACAACCGTTTTTAACCTTCCAAATATTTCCAACAATTTTGGATCTTATGTTTGGACCCCACGAAATTCAAAAAATAATATCCAATGGCTCACATTTTTTGCATATATCTCGAGATTGGTGATGATCCAGCAATTAAAATTTGGCAAATGGCAATGTTTGATCTTGTGAACATTTCCAATATTGGTTTGGATCTTGATTTACCTTCTCAGATTTGAAGGAAAAAAAAATCGAGCTAGGCGTCATTAACCCTAAAACATTCTAGCTCTGCCTTTTATATTTTATCTCTATTTCTCAAGTACCTCATGAAGGGAGATGTGGAAACAAGAGGTATTGCCTCTACTTCTATGAAATGAGTAGAGGTTGAAAAGTAGTGCCAAATGCTCTTGTTTTTCCAAACCTATGCTCGTTTTAAAGAAATAGAGGAGTAGAGGAAAAAATTAGACTTGCCAAACAAAGGCTTGCTTAGAGGGAAATGTTATGTTCGAAAAATGCCACCAGGTATTTAAATTTTCCATTTTCAAAATTGAACTCATGCAATGCTTTATGCCCTTTTAGTAAACATGAGGAGGAATCGGTGGAACATACTTTGTTTTTCCGTAACCATGTTAGAGCAGTTTAATTTGGCTCTAATTTAGACTCAAGAACCCATGTGAACTTCACCTTGGGATAATGGATGTGTGAAAGTTTTTAAAATCTTTTGGAGAGATAGGAATAACTCTATTTTCAAGAGGGACCCAATTAATTTTTTAAAATCCTTAGGGATGCCAAGAGTATGATGGTGGAAACCTAAAGCACTATGTTGACAAAGAGACTCTCTCCTTACAATCCATATGTTATAATCAATAAGAAATTTTGTGGTAATTATGCTCTTGTCGTTTTGGATGCCTCTATCATGGAAATAAATGAGGTATCTAGTGGTGGCTATATGATATGGTTAATAGTTCTACTAGCAAAATATGCCCGTGCTTAGCACAAACAATATAAATGCAAAAGTTTTGATAAAAGTAATAATTAACATAAATTTGTCATGAGAGTTCGCGGTTTAATTTTTTTAATATGTTATTTGGATGTATATCCCATGAAATCATTTAAAAATAAAAATGTTAAATTCAATTGCAGGAGCTACGTGATGGGGAATCATGATAAAGAAATTACATGAAAAAAAATTGTGCTTGATCTTCATCATCATTTTTTCGACTTCGAGTGAGGAATAGGAAAGTGAAAAATTCAAGCGTTTTCAAATTACATCTTTGGATTTACATGGAAACAAAATTATCCTTGATTTTCATTGTAATTTTTTTGACTTCAAGTGAGAAACAAGGAAGCGAAGAATTCAATCATTTTTAAATTACATATTTAGAGAAGAGGATAAGCCAAAAGTTTTCAAATTCAAATTAGTTACACTAAAGGTCATATATTATAAAGGATACAAGATGGAATAGCAGTTATACAAAAGTAAGTTGTTGCTACAAAAAGAAAAGAAATGAGTGGGAGTGAGATAATAACGGAGGAGTTGGGGAGTAGAAGAGAATATGTAAATGTTGAAATAAAGTATTGTAACTTGTGATCAAAATTATAATCATCGGTCAAAATTAAAGCAAATACCTTTTGCTCTAATATGTTATAGTTATCTTTCATAGGGGTGTATTATGTGTTGGCCAAGTAGGTCCTAATCAAATTGGGTTCGTTGTCATGGGTAGTTTCCTTAATTATATTAAGAATTTTATGTTTGTTAAACAATAGTCTCTTAATCGGATTAGGACTTTCCTTTGTCTAAGAATAAGGTTCTTGGGGGGATAAAGAAATGATAATTATATATACTACTATAATCTGTAACCCTAGATATATGCTGATATTCAAAGGTTATGGATTCATAGATTGAAGGAGAACCTAGTAGAAATTGGTTTCCCGTAGATGTAGGCATTTTTGCCAAACTATGTATATCTTGTCTTTTTGTGTAGTTGATTGTTGATCTTGGTTGTTTACACAGACATGCACACAATGGTGGTATCATATCCACAACAAGTGGTATCAGAGCTTGGCTAGGGTCTCCTAGGGCTTGGGTTTGTATGCTGCGAAGATCGGCAAATCAAATTTCCATTAGGGATATGAATTTCTACAGTTCGCAGAGAAGAAGAGGGATAGGGTGATCTTTTTTGGGCCGCACCTAATCGAAGAAGAAGAGGATTTAGGGTTTTCAGGTTTGGCTGGGATTGGAGGAAGTAAGGTTCTCTGCTGCTAGAGGAGAAATAGAGTTTCTCCATTGTCGTCAGTCGTTGCTGCAAGTACTGTCATTGAAGTGCTCCCACCGTTGCCACCCACTGTCAATGGAGACGAACACTTGAAGGGGGCTAGTTTCTCGTGACGTTCAGCGCTGCACCTCTTGCCCCAAGTCACCGCCATTTGCTTGTCACCAGAGTCGTTGCCTCGGCTGAACGAAGGACAACCGCTACTGCGCCATTTTTGTTGACGAGGAAGAGAACAGGGGCATGGAGTTTTTTTTTTTTTTTTTTAGTTGCTCTAGTTGTAGAACCAGAAGAAAGAGGAAAAAGATAGTGCCTGGGTTTGTTAACCCAGGTCAGTTTCAATTTGGGTCAAGTTGACCTGACCCGTTTCACAGCAACGCCCAGCCCAATCAGGTTACAGATTGGGTTGGCTCCAATTTGGATCCAACAGAACCCGTTTGCAGAAGTCCAACCCGTAACAGCATAGCGCTGGCATTAGCCCACGTCAGCAGGTTGTACTGTCAATAACCTGTTTGACCAGATCGATGGCAGAATTTTGATTCTGCGATATCTTGATCATCCGACGTCCAATTGGAGATCCATTTGCACCTACGGACTCGTTTCAACCAGATATACGCGTTTGTGGAAAAAAAATTGTCTGTTTGACAGTCAAAAGGAGAGTCTGATCAATTAGGATCATAGAAAACTGTTTCTACAATATCTGAGCCATCCAGGGTCGAATTTCAAATCTGCTGCGTGCTTGTGGTGACAAGATCTATAACGTGAAGGAGTTAAGGTAAGTGTTCATTGTTCATTTTTTCCTGTTTGCTTAATTAAGATGGAGAATAACACTATGAACACTACTATGGTTAATCTCAACCATTCAAATTGGTTGATCTAGAAATCAAAGATAGAGGACATCCTCTATTGCAAAGACCTCTATGATGCCATTGAGAGGGATAGTGATCGACCAAAAGATATAAAAGATGCAGAATGAAATAAGATGCATAGAAAGACAATTGGTCACATCAGACAGTGAGTTGATAACATCATTTTTCACCATGTGTCTAATAAAACCAATGTACATACTGTTTGAAAAAAGCTAAAAACAAGGTATGATAAAAAAAGATTACAGTGAACAAAACTTTTTTAATTGAAAAGCTTGTAAATATGAAATTCAAAAATGGTGGCCAGATTGAAGATCACATTAATGAGTTCTACAGTATTGTCAATCAGTTAACCACAATAAAGATGATCCTTGATGATGAGATGCAAACTTTGTTGCTTCTGAGTTCTTTGCCAAATACATGTGAGACATTAGTTGTTTTCGTGAGTAACTCTACTCCAGATGGTGTGTTGTCCATGAGTCAGGTTACCAATGGTTTACAGAATGAAGAAACTAGAAGGAAAACTATAAGAACAGATAATGCCTAGGCCTTTGTTACTAAGAACAGGGGGGAGAGTAAGAGTAGAAGACCAAAGGGGGGTCGTGGCAAGTCTAGAGGTGGATCACAGACCGGAAAAAACTCTATGAAATACTTTTTATGTGGCAAGATAGGCTACATTAGGAAAAATTATTTTGCCTTGAAAGAATAGAAAGGATCCCACAATGAGAAGAAGAATTACAGTGATAAGGCTACAGCTACGTTATGACAGAAAGTAGTGGTGCTCGCCGGCGATGATAATGAGTATTTGAGTGTTGCAGATGATCAGGTTGAGTGGGTTGTTGACACAGCAGCATCCTACCATGCTACTCATTGTAGGGAGATGTTCACGATGTACAAAACAGGTGACTTTGACACTGTGAAGATAGACAACACGAGTCATATAGAGATTGTTGGTATTGGTGATGTATGCTTTAAAACTTATTTTGGTTGCACAATGACGCTGAAAGATGTGCGACATATTCCTAATCTGCGGTTGAATCTGATTTCTGGAACTGTATTTGATCATGCAAGTTATAAAAATTACTTTAAAAATGGTAGTTGGAAACTCACTAGAGGATCTCTTGTTATTATGAAAGGGAAAGCGGGTAATATGCTTTACAAAACACATGTGAAACTGTGCAAAGATGTGTTAAACGTTGTTTAAAACAATTCATCTCCGAATCTGTGGTATAAGAGACTTGGTCATATTAGTGAGAAAGGACTGCAAATATTGGCAAAGAAAGATTTAATTCATTACTCCAAAGGTATATGCTTTGACCTTTGTGATTATTGCTTGTTTGGTAAATAGCATAAGGTTGCTTTTTCTTTGATATCAAAATTGAAATCTAATGTATTAGATTTGGTATATTCTGATGTTTGTGGTCCCATGGAGGTAAAATCATTGGTTGGCAATAAGTTTTTTGTCACATTTATCAATGATGCATCCAAGAAAGTCTGAGTATATGCTTTGAAATCAAATAATCAAGTGTTCCAAATTTTTCAACAGTTTTATGTCATGGTTGAAAGAGACACTGAAAAGCTTTTGAAGTATCTTCGTACAAATAATGCTGGTGAATATACATCCAACCAATTTAGAAAATACTACTTGAAGCATGGTATTCGACATGAAAAGACAGTTCCTGGTACTCTGTAACATAATGGTGTGGTAGAGAGAATGAACTGCACTATTCTTGAGAAGATAAGATGCATGATGAGATTAGTATGATTGCCGAAGTCATTATGGGGTGAAGCCATTCTGACTACCGATTATCTGACTAACAAATCTCTCTTAGTTCCTTTGAATTTTAATCTTCCAAAGAGAATATAGACAGGTAAAAATGCTTTTTATTTATACTTGAAGGTGTTTGGATGCAAGGCGTTTGCATATGTACCAAAAGAGCAGCGTTCCAAGTTGGACAATAAGGTAATGAGTTACACCTTTCTTGGCTATGGTGGAGATGAGTTTGGATAAAGATTATGGGATCTAGAGAAAAGAAAAATCATTAGCAATAAGGATGTGGTTTTTCATGAAGACTAGTTTTTTGGAGATGTTGAGAAGATTGATAAGTCTTTTGAAATAGTTGATGGAATGGTTGATCTCACACCAACTTCTTCTCTGGTGTACACTACAAGTGGAGAAGGTAAACAAAACAATCCATATCGTGATGAGGCATAGGGGTTGGTAGATAATAAGGGTGTTGAGTAGGGGGAGCTGCAGTCTCTTCATTTAAAAATCAAGGAACCTCAAGTTAGGAGGTAAACTCGAGAGCATCAACTATTAACTAAGTATCTTGCATCCGAATATATTTTGCTTACTGATAAGGGGGAGTCAGGGAGCTTCCAAGAAGCAATGACTCATAATGATAAAGATGAGTGGATGAAAACTATGTAGGATGAGATGAGTTCTTTGAATAAGAACCAGACTTATGAGCTAGTGCAACTTCCTACTGATAGGAATGTTTTGAAAAACAAATGGATGTTCAAGCTGAAAAAGGATGATAATGAAAAATTGGTGAAGCACAAAGCACAATTAGTGGTAAAAGGCTTCGCGCAGACAAAAGACATTGACTTTGATGATGTTTTCTTTTTTGTTGTGAAGATGACTTCTGTTAAAGTCGTCTTGGGTCTGGCCACCAACATGGACTTCGAACTTGAACAAATGGACGTAAATACTGCATTTCTTCATGGTAACTTAAAAAAGGAGATCTATATTACTCAACCAGAAGGGTTTGGGGTAAAAGGAAAAGAACAGATCTTTTGTAAGTTGAAAAAGAGTCTCTACGAGCTAAAGCAAGCAACGGGACAGTGGTACAAGAAGTTTGATTCATTCATGTTGATTCATAGGTACTGGAGGATAGTTGCGGATCACTGTGTTTATGTTAGTCGATTTATCGATGCTAGGTTCATTATCCTTCTTTTGTATGTAGATGATATGCTGATAGTTAGACAAAATAGCAAGTTGATTGACAAGTTAAAATAAGAGATGTCAAAGTCGTTCGACATGAATGACTTGGGTCCCGCTGTACGATATTAGGCATACTAATACGTCGTGACAAGAGTTTTAAGCATCTGTGATTGTCACAAGAAAAATATGTTAAATGAGTACTCGACCGATTCAACATGAAGAATGCTAAGCCGATAAGCATGCCTCTAGCTAGTTACTTCAAGCTAAGTAAGCACTTATGTCTTACTATAAATGAAGAAAATGAACGAATGACATTTGTTCCATACTCCTCTGTTGTAGAGAGTCTTATGTAAGCCATGGTTTGCACATGGCCAAACATTGCTCTTGCTATGGGTTTAGTGAGTAGATTTTTATCTAACCCTGGAAAAGAGCATTGAGAAGCAATGAAGTAGATCTTCAACTATTTGAGAGGTACTTCCAGGTTGTGCTTATGTTTTGGAGACTTAAACTAGTGGTGGAAGGTTATACTGATTCTGATTTTGCAGGCGATCTTAATCGTCTATTGTCGATGTCTAGTTATTTGTTTACTTTCGTAGGGGGAGATATATCCTGGTAATCGAAGTTATAGAAGTGAATAGCACAGTTTACAACTAAAACGGAATACATAGCTGCTAATGAAGTAGGAAGAGAGATGGTTTGGTTGAAGAGATTCCTTTAAGAACTATGTTTGAAGCAAGAAGAATATGTAGTTTATTGTGATGATCAGAGTGCTATGAATTTCAGTGAGAATTTTACATAGCATAGTCGCATAAAGCACGTTGATGTCAAATACCATTGGATTCTTGAGGTGATAAAGAAGAACTTCATGAAACTAAAAAAGATTGACACTGACAAAAATCCCCCAGACATGATGACAAAGACCGTGTCTAAGGAAAACTTGGAGCTGTGTTTAGAGTTGGCAGGGCTGAACTCCCAGTGAGGAGTTCCATGCATCTTCCCCATGGTCTAGAGGGGGAGATTGTTGGCCAAGTGAGTCCAAACTAAATTGGATTCATTGTCTTAGGTAATTTCTCTAATTATATTAGAAATTTCTTGTTTGTTAAACAGTAGTCTCTTAATCGGATTAGGACTTTCTTTTGTTTAAGAATAGAGTTTTTGGGGGGATAAGGAAGTGATGATTATATATACTGCTATAATCTATACCCCTATACATATGCTGAGATTTCAAGGTTATGGATTCACAGATTGGAGGAGAGCCTGGTAGAAATTGGTTTCCCATAGATATATGTATCTTTGCCAAACCACGTAAATCTCTTATTTTCTTGTGTGGTTGATTGTTGATTAATGTTTAAGAGTCTTTTTGTTGACCTGTTGACATGGGCTAATGTTAGCGCTCTGCTGTTACGGGCTAGGCTTCTGCAAATGGGTTCAAATAGGATCCGAACTGGAGCTGACCCAACCTGTAACCTAACTAGGCTGAGTGCTGCTCTGAAATGAGTCAAGTCAACCTGACCCAGGTTAAGAAACCCAAGCACCGTCTTCTTCCTCCTTCTTCTCATTCTTCAACCAGAGAAACCAAAAAAAAAAAAAAAAAAAAAAAAAAAACCCTCCAGGCCCCTGTTCTAAGAGTCTCTTCCTTTTAAAGAAGTAGAAGCATTGTCGGTCAATTTTTTATTTTAAAGAAGTTAATATATATAGGCTTCTTGAAAGCTTTGGTTCTCTCACAATCAATGGAAAAGATGATTAGGACTTCAAATTAATTCTTATGGACATTAATGCCTTTGTAGAAAGTTTTGAGTTTATTTCTTTTGCTCACTTCTCAAGAAAGCATAATGACGTTGCCTTTAAAAAGCAAGATGTTTGTTGTGATGATTTTATACCATTATGGTTATATTTTAGGCTAACTTTCTTATAGTATCTTTTAGGGTTTTTTTTCTTGAAAAAATCCTTTATAGTCTTTGTGGAGCAAAAAGCATTTATGAGATTTTTATTGCCCAAAATGGTCCCCTGGGCCCTTTCCGGTTTTTTTTTTCAATATTATTCATGAGCAGCAATATCTATGCTTAAGTACAACCCTTTTCCCATTCCTTTTCCTCTTCCTCATCTTTTCTTCACCTTCCTCTTCCCCATATTTTGTTTGGATTCTATCTGGGGCAAGAAGTGTAATCCAAGAAGAAGAAAGGGAAAAAGAGAAAATAGAAACAAAAGAAAAAGAGAAGACAAGGAAGAGGAGGAAGGAAGAAGAAAAGAGAAGAAGAGCTGAAGAAGAGAAAAAAGGAATGAAGAAAGGGTTACGTTTGATCATAGATACCACTGCTCATGAATAATGCTAAAAAAAACAACAAAAAGGGCCCAGGGGACTATTCCGAGCTATAAAAAACTCATGGGTCCTTTTTGCTCCACAAAAATTCTAAGGGGATTTTTTTGGAAAAAAACCCCTCTCTTTTATGTTTTTTTTTATTATGTTTGGTGCTTGGTTTGACCTCTATACCTTTCTTTGTATCTTTTCTTATTTTATTTCTCAATATTATCTGTGATGATTTACCTAAAATTTTTTTATTAGGTGCTACTTTGTATAGTTTATAATTAATCCAATGCTCAAATTTTTAATGCTATTGTATGGAATGTCTTCAAAAAAATATTCTCTTAAATGTCTTATACAGTGGATGGATGCAATGAAAAAATTGGTTTCTTTATAATCATAATTAGAGTATAATTAAAAAATAATGGATTGTATTACAACATGTATTTACTAGTTGAACATGATATTATTTTCTTAGTTGCACAGTAAAACTATTTTATAGTCCACCAGGCCAATAGATTTATGATTTTAGTTTTGAGAAAAAACAATGGATTCTCCATCTCCCGCTATTTTTCCCTCCATGTGTGTATTTCTCCAATTATAATTGATAAGAATGTATTATAATAGAAGCACAGGGTTAGGCTCTTTTTTTTTTCTCTCTCTCCTATATATATATTGCTCCAATTATATTAGTTAGGGTTAAAAAGTTTTGAGAATAACAGAAGCATTAATTAACATTGTCGTTACAACAATTGTTGTTATTTTTGTTTTTTAACCATTGTTGTTGTGATGATGATGACGTCTCATGACGATGATGAACGATTGAAGTATCGACTTTTTGTGGGATGAACTTTTGAACTGGACCTTCCTTACAATTTAGATATTTGAAAAGATTGTCAGGGTCAGTCATTTTATGTATTAAATAAATGCTTCTTTTGAAACATCTATAATGGTAAGTGGTAACGCATTTTGATACTATCAATTTGTAACATATATATGAGCTTGGAATCACTGTAAATGTATATTAAGCTTCGAGCAAATAAAAAAAAAGGTATATTAAGCAAAATTTAGATAAAACAGGATGAAAAGAGTCACACATTGATAAAACAGGATGAAAAGAGTCACACATTGTGTTGAAAGGATGAACTTGTAAAATCCAATACATTTCTAGTGTGAGTGCCAATACGTTGAAAGAAGATTCTAAGCAAGGTAACCTAGTCCCAATTTAAATTAATATTAGAAGATGATTTGTGACATTTATATTTACTCAACATAGTTAGATAAATTACTCATATATTCTCCACTGTTGGATACTTATCTACTTTCTAATTATTGGTTCGATACTTTAAGATTGTTAGGTTGATCGTCATTATCCTTTTAAACGCTCAACTGTTATAATGTTTTCTTTTTGAATTAGCAATCCACATCTTTTTGTTGTTGGATTAATGATCTAACCCCTGGCTACCAATGCTACACAAATCCACATATATAAGAACAGAAAAAGAATCACCTTGGTACTAAACGGGATTGAGCCCGGCATCTTCTTTTAAATGGGAAGATCTAGGATAGTGAAGCAGCGCAGGAGAAGAAGATTAGCCAACGGGCTAATCTCCAAGCCAAAAGGCTTAGGGATAAATTGTCTAGGTGTCTCACCAAAGACAAATAACTCTCTCAACTGAGAACCAATGCCCAAAGCTTTATTCAATATGAAAGTCTCTCTCTCTTGAAGAGATTACATCCTTATTTATGACTAAAACATTATCTAAGAAAGGAAATAACTAATTTTAAACAAATAAGAAGTCCTAAATCAAATACAACTGGACTTGCCAAATATCAATAAAACAACTAAAGCAACTACTATTAATATAGTCTATTCTAATTCTACTATGCTTTATTGGTCATAGGTCCAATAGCTGGCCAATCATGAATCTGGCCTGCATCAGTTCTCCCCTGCTTGGAGGAGAACTCGTCCTCGAGTTCTGTAAATATCCACCGGGGTCGAAAGTCATTCGAACAAACTTTTGTTTTATCTTGAGATCCATATTTTCATGACATGGCTTGAAAGCTTGTTGTAATCTTTTCCTCCATGTAATAGTAGATCGGAATGTTTTTGACTGTGGGTCTTTGCATGGAGCTTGGATGTGTGAACAAACCAGTAGATGTTGCAAGTGTTGACAGTCAGATATCCATATGTGATCTCTGAAGATGAAGTCAATGTGGGGAACTTTTATAACTTGAACTACTTGTGAGATAACTGGAACAAGGAATTTCACTGCTGGTGTCATAATTGGATTTTCTAGAAAAGGCAGAACAATCAATTCTCTTAGATGTTCAATGTCAGCTTGATGTACCTTTTGCTTCGCACTTGAAGTTGCAATAAGATCTTCCTTTCCATGAATGGGCTTTTCAACATCCTCGTTGGAATTTGTTTATTTCCTGTGTTCATCTTGTGACTCTTCAATTGATAGTGATGAGGTAGATGAAGATGTTGCTGGTTGTAATGGAACAAGATCAACATATTGTCCTTTTCAATAGAAAGAATAGATATTTTTCTCTTTGTCATATTGTACTTTCCGATTAAGAAGCCATGGTTGTCCCAAAAGAATATGAGTGATATTCATGGGAATTACTGTCACGACCCGAGCCCAGAATTCGGGGTTAGCGAAAAGCTAAACCGGTGACACACGTACTCCCGTGCACGTGCACCCAAACCCAGTCCAGATGCACGCACACAAGGGATCTAACACGTGCGAACTAAGCGTACGCGGAAGCTGTACATATCATAGCAAGCAACAAAGGAAAATAAAATAGCGGAAGCCAAAACAAATACGAAACGGAAAAGACAAAGACAAATACACTGAGATAAAACCGAATACACACCAAAACCAATATATACAAAATACACAGAAGACAAGTCCAAAGTCCAAAGTCCAAATACAAGCTCTCAAAAACCAAAACGCAAAATAAAAGCCACTGGTATGCATGCACGCACTTGGCAGAAGTGATCAGGCCCACTCTGCCAGACCGGAGGGTGCCTCTACACTCGCCCCTGCAGCCTCCTCGACCGCCGGGGAGCTGGGCAAGGTATCTGTGCCTGCAACACCACAGACAACACGAATGAATACAACGATCCAGCAAATATAAGTAACAGGGGTGAAACACGCATAGTATCAAAGAGGATATAATAATGACAGAAGATTAAATACAGAGTTCCATATTAGGAAACTAAGCAAATCGTGCATAGAAGTAAAACATGATATGTGAATCAAAACATAGAATACTGAACTAGTTGGCTACTACGTTAACCATGTTCTCTCCAAAAGAGAGCAGAGCAGAGCAGAGCAGAGGAGAACACCGCTGTCCAGGCCAAAGGTACAAGCGGGTCTCGGTTTCCTGGGTTCCGGGGTCCCAAGACAAAGCAACACTGCAGTTAAAACAGAGATACAGAGATCTACGCCAGAGGTAACCCCGTCGGGTATCCTAGGGCTGAGGCTGAGTAGAGCCAGACCAATACCAATCAAACCAAATCCATAGAAAGGGAGATTATCCGCTTTGGACTCACCGATGACAAGGACCGGATCTTATCCTCACGTATTAACCTCTGGGCAGAGCCACCAGGGAATACCCAAAAATCAGAGATATACAAAGCCAGAGAATATACAAAGCATAGCATAGATCAAAACATAGTACAGAGCGAAGAATAATACAGATATACAGAACGAAAGCAAAATGACTGAGGAATGCATAACATAGATTAACAGAACAGAGGGCAAAACCATAAACAATATGCAATGCATCTCAGATTAATACGGAATCAAGGTTCATTACAAGCCAAGTCTAATCTAGTTGCAATCACTGTCACTAACCGTGCATGTTGATGTAGTTTTAAGTTATTCGATGCACCGTTGCCATCCTAGTGTTGCAATATAATCCTCATGTGCACCGAAGTCCCTTAAACCAACACCCATGGGGAGGTGCTTAACAGTGATCAACACTCACATGAATAAGTCACAGCCTAACAGACTATTCATGCGCTCCAAAGAATCCATTTGGGCCGGTGTACGGGTATGGTTAACCTGTATTTGAGCCCTACAAGGTCACACCATTAGCCTAAGTTTAACTGATATTTAACAGGTCTTACGGTTTAGCCATGGGTGACCTACGGCTTAGCCGTGGCATCCTACGGCGTAGCCGCAATATGCACTACGGCTTAGCCGTGGTTCCCTTCAGAACACGGCTAAACTGTCAGCTTTTCCACCTCTGATCTGATACATCTCACGGCTGAGCTACAGTCAGTATACGGCTTAGCCGTAGACCAATCCACGGCTTAGCCGTAGCCTCACCGTAGGAGTACTGATATCAGAAAAGTTTCGACTGATCAGAGAATTAATTCACGGCTGGGGTACGGTTGGGTCACGGCTAGCTTACGGCTCAGCCGTAGAACAAATTACGGCTTAGCCGTAGCCTAGCCGTAGAACAAATTCAGATTTTCGAGTCTCTGGAAAGCGAACCGTAGAAATTTACGGCTTAGCCGTACAATACAGAATACGAGTTCGGGAAGATTACAGAAACGAAATTTTTGTACAGAAACTGAATAAAACAAGCTCAACTGATTCTCATAGCTTAGAAAATGGCTGTAACACATTTCTATACAGAGAATGAGAATGAATCCAAGCAATCAAACAACACCCATATGTGTTATCAAAACCTGTACTTATACTTGCCTCAAATCTGACAAATCTTCTGAAATCAAGCTCCAAATCCACTAAAATCAAGACAAATCAAAGCAAGAAACCATGCATGAGATGGAAACACAGAAATCAGAGAATGAGAGGTGCAATTGGGAGAAGAAACACAAAGGACCCACTTACCTCAAGCAATACACAAGGATGAGAGAATGGAGAAGAACCCAAATCAAACAAAGGACCCAATCCTCAAACGATCAAGAGAAGGAAAGAAGAGAAAGAGAGAGAACGTGGAGAGCTTCTCCTGGAGTTCCTCTTGCATGCACGATCAAGCAAATGAGCAGGGAGTTGGACATCTGGAACTAACTTATATTTATATATGTTTGGAAGTTAAGTCAAAGTCCGGAGAGTTAAGACTAATTACAGTTCAAGTCACACGAAGGTACCTCTTCTCCAATTGACTCCAAACGGATCTGACACAGTTACGGAAATTGTCGATCTCAACGAAATACATATGCTGACACCAAGATGATGCAAAGATGATATGAGCAAAGCAAAAGCAAAATTACGAAAAAGGGCTTAGAACTACCTATTCCAGGTCAAAGGTCACTCAACTACCTATCCATGACCCAAAACAAGTCCAAAAGAAATAAACAAAACAAAACACACACTAATGAGCCACTAATCCGGCTCAAAGGGGATCGGAGTGTTACATCCTCCCCCACTAGGAATCATTCCGTCCTCGGAATGACTACCTACCTGCGCAAAGAGCTGGGGGTACTGGCGCGCTAGCTGCTCCTCTAGCTCCCAAGTAGCCTCATCCGGACCGTGATGCTCCCACAACACTTTAACCCATCTGATAGTCCTGGTACGGAGAATCTGCTCTCGTGTCCCAACGATGCGAAGCGGACGCTCAACGTAAGTCGCATTAGGCTGAATCTGAATGTCATCATAGCGAATCACATGGCTCGGATCTGGCACATACTTACGGAGCATCGACACATGGAACACATCGTGAACACCGGAGAACTCAACTGGAAGTGTCAACCGATAGGCTAAATCTCCAACTCGGCTCTTGACTTCAAACGGTCCTACATATCTCGGAGCTAACTTACCCTTCTGACCAAATCGAACTGTGCCCTTCATCGGAGAAACTTTAAGAAATACCCAATCTCCGACTTGGAATGCCAAAGGTCTCCTCCGAGTATCAGCATAGCTCTTCTGCCTGGACCGAGCAATCTTCAGATTCTCTATCACTTTCTGCACCTTCTCTGTCGTCTCAGCAATGATGGTCGGACCATGGAAACTTCTAGTTCCAACTTCTTCCCAGCACACTGGGGTCCTGCACTTGCGTCCGTATAGAGCCTCATAAGGTGCCATACCAATACTCTCATGGAAGCTGTTGTTGTAAGCAAACTCACACAATGCTAGATGCGTATCCCATTCCTTCTCAAAGTTCAGCACGCTAGCTCGGAGCATATCCTCCAACGTCTGAATGGTACGCTCCGACTGTCCATCAGTCTGGGGGTGGTATGCCGTACTAAAACTCAGCTTCGTGCCCATAGCTTCCTGAAATGCTCTCCAGAATGAAGATACAAAACGACTATCGCGATCTGACACAATCGATACTGGGGTACCATGCAATCTGACTATCTCGTCAACAAACTTCCTGGCCATCTCCGTGAATGTCATCCCTTTCTTGAACGGAAGGAAATGCGCTGACTTGGTCAATCTGTCCACTATGACCCAGATCGCATTGTTCTTTCTACTGGTCGGCGGAAAACCGGAAACAAAATCCATAGTAATGTGCTCCCACTTCCACTGCGGAGTGTGCAATGGATGCAATGATCCTGGAGGTCGCTGATGATCAGCTTTTACCCTCTGACAGGTCAAACATCGAGCTACGAACCCTGCGATCTCCCGCTTCATATTGTTCCACCAAAATCTATCCTTCAAGTTTCGGTACATCTTCGTACTCCCGGGGTGCATCGCATATCGGGCATCGTGCGCATCTGTCATCAATTTCTCTCTCAACTCATCCACAGCGGGAACACACAATCTGTTCCTGAAGTACAAAACTCCATCCACCAAGCTGAAATCCGGTCGATCTGCAATCCGATCTCTGAACTTCACCAGGAGGGGGTCCTCAAACTGGCGATCCTTGATCTGCTGAATCACCTCAGGCTGAAACACGACAGTAGTAGCTAATGTCACCGAGTCTCCTACCATCTGAACCTCTACAGGCTGATCATGCACAAGCATATAGAATCCTGCTAACACCTGAAGACCGTCTGTCCTCCTGCTGAGTGCATCTGCAACTACATTGCCCTTGCCTGGGTGGTACTTGATCGGAAAGTCGTAGTCTTTGATGAACTCCAACCATCTTCGCTGCCTCATATTCAAGTCATGCTGATCAAACAAGTACTGCAGACTGTGATGATCGGAATGGACCTCAAACTTCACACCGTACAGGTAATGCCGCCACAACTTCAATGCAAATACAATGGCTGCTAACTCCAAGTCATGTGTGGCATAGTTCTTCTCATGTTCTTTCAGCTGTCTGGATCCATAGGCAATCACCTTCTGATTCTGCATCAGTACACAGCCTAGTCCAACTCTAGAGGCATCTGAGTAAATCATGAATCCCTCACTACCATCCGGGAGAGTCAACACTGGCGCCGTAGTGAGCTTTTCTTTCAACATCTGAAAACTACGCTCACACTTCTCTGTCCACTCATACGGAACCTTCTTCCGAGTCAACTGAGTCAGCGGGGCTGAAATCTTCGAGAAATCCTGCACAAACCTGCGGTAATATCCCGCCAAACCCAGAAAACTCCGAATCTCTGTCACTGATCTAGGACGGGGCCAATGGACTACTGCCTCAATCTTAGCTGGATCCACCATCAATCCATCTCTAGAAATCTTATGACCCAGAAATGCAACTTGCTCTAACCAGAAATCACACTTGGACAACTTGGCATACAACTTGTGATCTCTAAGCAGCTGCAATGCTTTCCTCAGATGGTCTGTATGTTCCTCAGCAGTCTTCGAATAGACCAATATGTCATCTATGAAGACCACAACAAACTGGTCCAAGAAGGAAGTAAACACCCTATTCATCAATGCCATGAAAGCTGCGGGTGCATTCGTCAAACCAAACGGCATGACAAGGAACTCGTAGTGTCCATACCGAGTCCTGAAAGCTGTCTTCGGAACATCCTCATCCTTCACCCTGAGCTGGTGATATCCTGACCTCAAGTCAATCTTAGAGAAGTAAGCTGCACCCTGAAGTTGATCGAACAACTCATCAATCCTAGGCAATGGATATTTGTTCTTGATAGTCACTTTGTTCAATTGCCTGTAGTCAATGCACATCCGGAAACTGCCATCCTTCTTCTTGACGAACAAAACAGGTGCTCCCCAAGGTGAAACACTCGGGCGTATAAACCCTTTATCCAACAAATCCTGCAACTGTTTCTTCAATTCCAACAACTCTGCAGGTGCCATACGATATGGAGCTCTACTGATAGGTGCTGTACCTGGTACCACGTCAATAGCAAATTCTACCTCCCGAACTGGTGGCAACTCTGGCACATCCTCCGGGAAAACATCCGGAAACTCGCTGACTACTGGAATCTCACTGAGCTGTCGCCGATCTTTCTTCTCTGAAATGAATGCAAGAAATCCCTCACATCCCCTACGAAGCATCCTGTCTGCCTTACAAGCAGAGATCACACGTCTTGGGCACTTCATCTGGCTGCCCTCAAATCGGAATCCGCTGCCCAAATCAAAATAAATAGCCTTGCTGTAGCAATTGATACACGCATGATATCTCGCAAGCCAGTCCATACCAAGGATCACATCAAAATCCAGTGTCGTGAGCAACACAAGGTCTACTGGGAGCTGATGACCAGCTATCCGCACATCACACTGAGGGTAGAAAACACTGCACTCCACCCGTTTACCAACCGGAGTGGATACTAACAACAAGTAGGGAAGTGGTGTAGGTCGCTGTCGAAGCTGCACAGCAAAATGGGGTGCTACGTACGAACGCGTAGACCCGGAGTCAAATAAAGCTAAAGCTTCTGCATCAGAAATTAAAATTTTACCTTCCACTACTGTGGCCTCCTCCGCGCCCTCATGCGTAGCAGCATAGGCTCGGGCTGTCTGGCGGTTCGGCTTCTGGCCTGGGCGAGCTGGCTGAGATCTGCCCTGTGCTGTAGGTCCTGTCTGTCTCGTCTGTGGAGAGGACTGAAACTTCGGGCATTGGGCCCGCCTGTGATCCGTAGAGCCACAACCGAAACAAGCCCCAATCTTCCTCCAACATCTGTCTGTGGGGTGATCCTTCCCACAGTGACCGCATACCAACGGAGTACTGCTCGAACTGCCCTGCTTACCCTTGAACCTTTTCTGAAACTGACTTCTGCCACTGGAACCTGCTGCCCTCTTAGCCTCTGTTCGCTCCTCCTCAAAGATGGCCTCTGCATCATAAGCCCTGTCAATAGCGTCATCCAATGTAGCCGGCCACATACAAGCAACCACGTGGCGTTTGTGTCTCGGATTCAGGCCGTTGACGAAGCGAGTCACCTTCTTATGCTCCGTGTTCACCATATCCTCTGCGAAGTGGGACAACTCTGTAAACTTGTGTACATAATCTGCAACTGGCATCTGTCTCTGCTGAAGGTTGAAGAATTCCACTTCCTTGGCTCGCTGAATATGGAGAGGCATGAACTTACGACGGAATTGCTGCTTGAAGGTCTCCCAAACTGTGGCACTGGGCATAGTCTGAAATGAGGTCTTAACACTCCTCCACCATGTCTTAGCTACACTTCGAAGCATAGAGGCTGTGAGAACTACCTTCTGCTTGTTGCTGCACACAATCGTATCAAAAAGCTCTTCAGTCTGCTCCAACCATTGCTCAGCCTGCAATGCATCTTCTATCCCATGAAACTCGGTCGCCCCTCGCTTACGGAACTTGTCGAAAAGAGCATTCGGATCTGATTCCTTGGGCTGGAAAATCACTTGCTGATCTATACGAGGTGATGCTACTGCGGCAGCCTGACTCTGTCTATCTACCATGGATGCCATCTGCGCCTGTAATGATTGCATAGACTGCATCATCATCATCATCCGCTCCTCACTACTGATGTGTGGGGGTACTGATCCACTATCACCGTTATGGCCCTGTTGATTCTCATCTCGAGATCCTGATCCTGATGCCATCCTGCAAAAAGGAAAAGAAACACAACACACAATATAAAAGGCCCTGAGTTAGTCAAACCCCAAATCAACATATGAGACCTCGAGTCAAATAGTTGATATCGTCATCTCACCACGATCTTAGATGCCTACATGCTTATAACTAGCATGCTCTGATACCATACAATACGTATGTCACGACCCGAGCCCAGAATTCGGGGTTAGCGAAAAGCTAAACCGGTGACACACGTACTCCCGTGCACGTGCACCCAAACCCAGTCCAGATGCACGCACACAAGGGATCTAACACGTGCGAACTAAGCGTACGCGGAAGCTGTACATATCATAGCAAGCAACAAAGGAAAATAAAATAGCGGAAGCCAAAACAAATACGAAACGGAAAAGACAAAGACAAATACACTGAGATAAAACCGAATACACACCAAAACCAATATATACAAAATACACAGAAGACAAGTCCAAAGTCCAAAGTCCAAATACAAGCTCTCAAAAACCAAAACGCAAAATAAAAGCCACTGGTATGCATGCACGCACTTGGCAGAAGTGATCAGGCCCACTCTGCCAGACCGGAGGGTGCCTCTACACTCGCCCCTGCAGCCTCCTCGACCGCCGGGGAGCTGGGCAAGGTATCTGTGCCTGCAACACCACAGACAACACGAATGAATACAACGATCCAGCAAATATAAGTAACAGGGGTGAAACACGCATAGTATCAAAGAGGATATAATAATGACAGAAGATTAAATACAGAGTTCCATATTAGGAAACTAAGCAAATCGTGCATAGAAGTAAAACATGATATGTGAATCAAAACATAGAATACTGAACTAGTTGGCTACTACGTTAACCATGTTCTCTCCAAAAGAGAGCAGAGCAGAGCAGAGCAGAGGAGAACACCGCTGTCCAGGCCAAAGGTACAAGTGGGTCTCGGTTTCCTGGGTTCCGGGGTCCCAAGACAAAGCAACACTGCAGTTAAAACAGAGATACAGAGATCTACGCCAGAGGTAACCCCGTCGGGTATCCTAGGGCTGAGGCTGAGTAGAGCCAGACCAATACCAATCAAACCAAATCCATAGAAAGGGAGATTATCCGCTTTGGACTCACCGATGACAAGGACCGGATCTTATCCTCACGTATTAACCTCTGGGCAGAGCCACCAGGGAATACCCAAAAATCAGAGATATACAAAGCCAGAGAATATACAAAGCATAGCATAGATCAAAACATAGTACAGAGCGAAGAATAATACAGATATACAGAACGAAAGCAAAATGACTGAGGAATGCATAACATAGATTAACAGAACAGAGGGCAAAACCATAAACAATATGCAATGCATCTCAGATTAATACGGAATCAAGGTTCATTACAAGCCAAGTCTAATCTAGTTGCAATCACTGTCACTAACCGTGCATGTTGATGTAGTTTTAAGTTATTCGATGCACCGTTGCCATCCTAGTGTTGCAATATAATCCTCATGTGCACCGAAGTCCCTTAAACCAACACCCATGGGGAGGTGCTTAACAGTGATCAACACTCACATGAATAAGTCACAGCCTAACAGACTATTCATGCGCTCCAAAGAATCCATTTGGGCCGGTGTACGGGTATGGTTAACCTGTATTTGAGCCCTACAAGGTCACACCATTAGCCTAAGTTTAACTGATATTTAACAGGTCTTACGGTTTAGCCATGGGTGACCTACGGCTTAGCCGTGGCATCCTACGGCGTAGCCGCAATATGCACTACGGCTTAGCCGTGGTTCCCTTCAGAACACGGCTAAACTGTCAGCTTTTCCACCTCTGATCTGATACATCTCACGGCTGAGCTACAGTCAGTATACGGCTTAGCCGTAGACCAATCCACGGCTTAGCCGTAGCCTCACCGTAGGAGTACTGATATCAGAAAAGTTTCGACTGATCAGAGAATTAATTCACGGCTGGGGTACGGTTGGGTCACGGCTAGCTTACGGCTCAGCCGTAGAACAAATTACGGCTTAGCCGTAGCCTAGCCGTAGAACAAATTCAGATTTTCGAGTCTCTGGAAAGCGAACCGTAGAAATTTACGGCTTAGCCGTACAATACAGAATACGAGTTCGGGAAGATTACAGAAACGAAATTTTTGTACAGAAACTGAATAAAACAAGCTCAACTG
The DNA here is from genome assembly GCA_037013555.1 of Sextonia rubra. Classification (NCBI taxonomy): domain Eukaryota; kingdom Viridiplantae; phylum Streptophyta; class Magnoliopsida; order Laurales; family Lauraceae; genus Sextonia; species Sextonia rubra. The sequence goes on from JASUAD010000001.1 coordinate 135,830,657, forward strand.
ATTCTCATAGCTTAGAAAATGGCTGTAACACATTTCTATACAGAGAATGAGAATGAATCCAAGCAATCAAACAACACCCATATGTGTTATCAAAACCTGTACTTATACTTGCCTCAAATCTGACAAATCTTCTGAAATCAAGCTCCAAATCCACTAAAATCAAGACAAATCAAAGCAAGAAACCATGCATGAGATGGAAACACAGAAATCAGAGAATGAGAGGTGCAATTGGGAGAAGAAACACAAAGGACCCACTTACCTCAAGCAATACACAAGGATGAGAGAATGGAGAAGAACCCAAATCAAACAAAGGACCCAATCCTCAAACGATCAAGAGAAGGAAAGAAGAGAAAGAGAGAGAACGTGGAGAGCTTCTCCTGGAGTTCCTCTTGCATGCACGATCAAGCAAATGAGCAGGGAGTTGGACATCTGGAACTAACTTATATTTATATATGTTTGGAAGTTAAGTCAAAGTCCGGAGAGTTAAGACTAATTACAGTTCAAGTCACACGAAGGTACCTCTTCTCCAATTGACTCCAAACGGATCTGACACAGTTACGGAAATTGTCGATCTCAACGAAATACATATGCTGACACCAAGATGATGCAAAGATGATATGAGCAAAGCAAAAGCAAAATTACGAAAAAGGGCTTAGAACTACCTATTCCAGGTCAAAGGTCACTCAACTACCTATCCATGACCCAAAACAAGTCCAAAAGAAATAAACAAAACAAAACACACACTAATGAGCCACTAATCCGGCTCAAAGGGGATCGGAGTGTTACATCCTCCCCCACTAGGAATCATTCCGTCCTCGGAATGACTACCTACCTGCGCAAAGAGCTGGGGGTACTGGCGCGCTAGCTGCTCCTCTAGCTCCCAAGTAGCCTCATCCGGACCGTGATGCTCCCACAACACTTTAACCCATCTGATAGTCCTGGTACGGAGAATCTGCTCTCGTGTCCCAACGATGCGAAGCGGACGCTCAACGTAAGTCGCATTAGGCTGAATCTGAATGTCATCATAGCGAATCACATGGCTCGGATCTGGCACATACTTACGGAGCATCGACACATGGAACACATCGTGAACACCGGAGAACTCAACTGGAAGTGTCAACCGATAGGCTAAATCTCCAACTCGGCTCTTGACTTCAAACGGTCCTACATATCTCGGAGCTAACTTACCCTTCTGACCAAATCGAACTGTGCCCTTCATCGGAGAAACTTTAAGAAATACCCAATCTCCGACTTGGAATGCCAAAGGTCTCCTCCGAGTATCAGCATAGCTCTTCTGCCTGGACCGAGCAATCTTCAGATTCTCTATCACTTTCTGCACCTTCTCTGTCGTCTCAGCAATGATGGTCGGACCATGGAAACTTCTAGTTCCAACTTCTTCCCAGCACACTGGGGTCCTGCACTTGCGTCCGTATAGAGCCTCATAAGGTGCCATACCAATACTCTCATGGAAGCTGTTGTTGTAAGCAAACTCACACAATGCTAGATGCGTATCCCATTCCTTCTCAAAGTTCAGCACGCTAGCTCGGAGCATATCCTCCAACGTCTGAATGGTACGCTCCGACTGTCCATCAGTCTGGGGGTGGTATGCCGTACTAAAACTCAGCTTCGTGCCCATAGCTTCCTGAAATGCTCTCCAGAATGAAGATACAAAACGACTATCGCGATCTGACACAATCGATACTGGGGTACCATGCAATCTGACTATCTCGTCAACAAACTTCCTGGCCATCTCCGTGAATGTCATCCCTTTCTTGAACGGAAGGAAATGCGCTGACTTGGTCAATCTGTCCACTATGACCCAGATCGCATTGTTCTTTCTACTGGTCGGCGGAAAACCGGAAACAAAATCCATAGTAATGTGCTCCCACTTCCACTGCGGAGTGTGCAATGGATGCAATGATCCTGGAGGTCGCTGATGATCAGCTTTTACCCTCTGACAGGTCAAACATCGAGCTACGAACCCTGCGATCTCCCGCTTCATATTGTTCCACCAAAATCTATCCTTCAAGTTTCGGTACATCTTCGTACTCCCGGGGTGCATCGCATATCGGGCATCGTGCGCATCTGTCATCAATTTCTCTCTCAACTCATCCACAGCGGGAACACACAATCTGTTCCTGAAGTACAAAACTCCATCCACCAAGCTGAAATCCGGTCGATCTGCAATCCGATCTCTGAACTTCACCAGGAGGGGGTCCTCAAACTGGCGATCCTTGATCTGCTGAATCACCTCAGGCTGAAACACGACAGTAGTAGCTAATGTCACCGAGTCTCCTACCATCTGAACCTCTACAGGCTGATCATGCACAAGCATATAGAATCCTGCTAACACCTGAAGACCGTCTGTCCTCCTGCTGAGTGCATCTGCAACTACATTGCCCTTGCCTGGGTGGTACTTGATCGGAAAGTCGTAGTCTTTGATGAACTCCAACCATCTTCGCTGCCTCATATTCAAGTCATGCTGATCAAACAAGTACTGCAGACTGTGATGATCGGAATGGACCTCAAACTTCACACCGTACAGGTAATGCCGCCACAACTTCAATGCAAATACAATGGCTGCTAACTCCAAGTCATGTGTGGCATAGTTCTTCTCATGTTCTTTCAGCTGTCTGGATCCATAGGCAATCACCTTCTGATTCTGCATCAGTACACAGCCTAGTCCAACTCTAGAGGCATCTGAGTAAATCATGAATCCCTCACTACCATCCGGGAGAGTCAACACTGGCGCCGTAGTGAGCTTTTCTTTCAACATCTGAAAACTACGCTCACACTTCTCTGTCCACTCATACGGAACCTTCTTCCGAGTCAACTGAGTCAGCGGGGCTGAAATCTTCGAGAAATCCTGCACAAACCTGCGGTAATATCCCGCCAAACCCAGAAAACTCCGAATCTCTGTCACTGATCTAGGACGGGGCCAATGGACTACTGCCTCAATCTTAGCTGGATCCACCATCAATCCATCTCTAGAAATCTTATGACCCAGAAATGCAACTTGCTCTAACCAGAAATCACACTTGGACAACTTGGCATACAACTTGTGATCTCTAAGCAGCTGCAATGCTTTCCTCAGATGGTCTGTATGTTCCTCAGCAGTCTTCGAATAGACCAATATGTCATCTATGAAGACCACAACAAACTGGTCCAAGAAGGAAGTAAACACCCTATTCATCAATGCCATGAAAGCTGCGGGTGCATTCGTCAAACCAAACGGCATGACAAGGAACTCGTAGTGTCCATACCGAGTCCTGAAAGCTGTCTTCGGAACATCCTCATCCTTCACCCTGAGCTGGTGATATCCTGACCTCAAGTCAATCTTAGAGAAGTAAGCTGCACCCTGAAGTTGATCGAACAACTCATCAATCCTAGGCAATGGATATTTGTTCTTGATAGTCACTTTGTTCAATTGCCTGTAGTCAATGCACATCCGGAAACTGCCATCCTTCTTCTTGACGAACAAAACAGGTGCTCCCCAAGGTGAAACACTCGGGCGTATAAACCCTTTATCCAACAAATCCTGCAACTGTTTCTTCAATTCCAACAACTCTGCAGGTGCCATACGATATGGAGCTCTACTGATAGGTGCTGTACCTGGTACCACGTCAATAGCAAATTCTACCTCCCGAACTGGTGGCAACTCTGGCACATCCTCCGGGAAAACATCCGGAAACTCGCTGACTACTGGAATCTCACTGAGCTGTCGCCGATCTTTCTTCTCTGAAATGAATGCAAGAAATCCCTCACATCCCCTACGAAGCATCCTGTCTGCCTTACAAGCAGAGATCACACGTCTTGGGCACTTCATCTGGCTGCCCTCAAATCGGAATCCGCTGCCCAAATCAAAATAAATAGCCTTGCTGTAGCAATTGATACACGCATGATATCTCGCAAGCCAGTCCATACCAAGGATCACATCAAAATCCAGTGTCGTGAGCAACACAAGGTCTACTGGGAGCTGATGACCAGCTATCCGCACATCACACTGAGGGTAGAAAACACTGCACTCCACCCGTTTACCAACCGGAGTGGATACTAACAACAAGTAGGGAAGTGGTGTAGGTCGCTGTCGAAGCTGCACAGCAAAATGGGGTGCTACGTACGAACGCGTAGACCCGGAGTCAAATAAAGCTAAAGCTTCTGCATCAGAAATTAAAATTTTACCTTCCACTACTGTGGCCTCCTCCGCGCCCTCATGCGTAGCAGCATAGGCTCGGGCTGTCTGGCGGTTCGGCTTCTGGCCTGGGCGAGCTGGCTGAGATCTGCCCTGTGCTGTAGGTCCTGTCTGTCTCGTCTGTGGAGAGGACTGAAACTTCGGGCATTGGGCCCGCCTGTGATCCGTAGAGCCACAACCGAAACAAGCCCCAATCTTCCTCCAACATCTGTCTGTGGGGTGATCCTTCCCACAGTGACCGCATACCAACGGAGTACTGCTCGAACTGCCCTGCTTACCCTTGAACCTTTTCTGAAACTGACTTCTGCCACTGGAACCTGCTGCCCTCTTAGCCTCTGTTCGCTCCTCCTCAAAGATGGCCTCTGCATCATAAGCCCTGTCAATAGCGTCATCCAATGTAGCCGGCCACATACAAGCAACCACGTGGCGTTTGTGTCTCGGATTCAGGCCGTTGACGAAGCGAGTCACCTTCTTATGCTCCGTGTTCACCATATCCTCTGCGAAGTGGGACAACTCTGTAAACTTGTGTACATAATCTGCAACTGGCATCTGTCTCTGCTGAAGGTTGAAGAATTCCACTTCCTTGGCTCGCTGAATATGGAGAGGCATGAACTTACGACGGAATTGCTGCTTGAAGGTCTCCCAAACTGTGGCACTGGGCATAGTCTGAAATGAGGTCTTAACACTCCTCCACCATGTCTTAGCTACACTTCGAAGCATAGAGGCTGTGAGAACTACCTTCTGCTTGTTGCTGCACACAATCGTATCAAAAAGCTCTTCAGTCTGCTCCAACCATTGCTCAGCCTGCAATGCATCTTCTATCCCATGAAACTCGGTCGCCCCTCGCTTACGGAACTTGTCGAAAAGAGCATTCGGATCTGATTCCTTGGGCTGGAAAATCACTTGCTGATCTATACGAGGTGATGCTACTGCGGCAGCCTGACTCTGTCTATCTACCATGGATGCCATCTGCGCCTGTAATGATTGCATAGACTGCATCATCATCATCATCCGCTCCTCACTACTGATGTGTGGGGGTACTGATCCACTATCACCGTTATGGCCCTGTTGATTCTCATCTCGAGATCCTGATCCTGATGCCATCCTGCAAAAAGGAAAAGAAACACAACACACAATATAAAAGGCCCTGAGTTAGTCAAACCCCAAATCAACATATGAGACCTCGAGTCAAATAGTTGATATCGTCATCTCACCACGATCTTAGATGCCTACATGCTTATAACTAGCATGCTCTGATACCATACAATACGTATGTCACGACCCGAGCCCAGAATTCGGGGTTAGCGAAAAGCTAAACCGGTGACACACGTACTCCCGTGCACGTGCACCCAAACCCAGTCCAGATGCACGCACACAAGGGATCTAACACGTGCGAACTAAGCGTACGCGGAAGCTGTACATATCATAGCAAGCAACAAAGGAAAATAAAATAGCGGAAGCCAAAACAAATACGAAACGGAAAAGACAAAGACAAATACACTGAGATAAAACCGAATACACACCAAAACCAATATATACAAAATACACAGAAGACAAGTCCAAAGTCCAAAGTCCAAATACAAGCTCTCAAAAACCAAAACGCAAAATAAAAGCCACTGGTATGCATGCACGCACTTGGCAGAAGTGATCAGGCCCACTCTGCCAGACCGGAGGGTGCCTCTACACTCGCCCCTGCAGCCTCCTCGACCGCCGGGGAGCTGGGCAAGGTATCTGTGCCTGCAACACCACAGACAACACGAATGAATACAACGATCCAGCAAATATAAGTAACAGGGGTGAAACACGCATAGTATCAAAGAGGATATAATAATGACAGAAGATTAAATACAGAGTTCCATATTAGGAAACTAAGCAAATCGTGCATAGAAGTAAAACATGATATGTGAATCAAAACATAGAATACTGAACTAGTTGGCTACTACGTTAACCATGTTCTCTCCAAAAGAGAGCAGAGCAGAGCAGAGCAGAGGAGAACACCGCTGTCCAGGCCAAAGGTACAAGTGGGTCTCGGTTTCCTGGGTTCCGGGGTCCCAAGACAAAGCAACACTGCAGTTAAAACAGAGATACAGAGATCTACGCCAGAGGTAACCCCGTCGGGTATCCTAGGGCTGAGGCTGAGTAGAGCCAGACCAATACCAATCAAACCAAATCCATAGAAAGGGAGATTATCCGCTTTGGACTCACCGATGACAAGGACCGGATCTTATCCTCACGTATTAACCTCTGGGCAGAGCCACCAGGGAATACCCAAAAATCAGAGATATACAAAGCCAGAGAATATACAAAGCATAGCATAGATCAAAACATAGTACAGAGCGAAGAATAATACAGATATACAGAACGAAAGCAAAATGACTGAGGAATGCATAACATAGATTAACAGAACAGAGGGCAAAACCATAAACAATATGCAATGCATCTCAGATTAATACGGAATCAAGGTTCATTACAAGCCAAGTCTAATCTAGTTGCAATCACTGTCACTAACCGTGCATGTTGATGTAGTTTTAAGTTATTCGATGCACCGTTGCCATCCTAGTGTTGCAATATAATCCTCATGTGCACCGAAGTCCCTTAAACCAACACCCATGGGGAGGTGCTTAACAGTGATCAACACTCACATGAATAAGTCACAGCCTAACAGACTATTCATGCGCTCCAAAGAATCCATTTGGGCCGGTGTACGGGTATGGTTAACCTGTATTTGAGCCCTACAAGGTCACACCATTAGCCTAAGTTTAACTGATATTTAACAGGTCTTACGGTTTAGCCATGGGTGACCTACGGCTTAGCCGTGGCATCCTACGGCGTAGCCGCAATATGCACTACGGCTTAGCCGTGGTTCCCTTCAGAACACGGCTAAACTGTCAGCTTTTCCACCTCTGATCTGATACATCTCACGGCTGAGCTACAGTCAGTATACGGCTTAGCCGTAGACCAATCCACGGCTTAGCCGTAGCCTCACCGTAGGAGTACTGATATCAGAAAAGTTTCGACTGATCAGAGAATTAATTCACGGCTGGGGTACGGTTGGGTCACGGCTAGCTTACGGCTCAGCCGTAGAACAAATTACGGCTTAGCCGTAGCCTAGCCGTAGAACAAATTCAGATTTTCGAGTCTCTGGAAAGCGAACCGTAGAAATTTACGGCTTAGCCGTACAATACAGAATACGAGTTCGGGAAGATTACAGAAACGAAATTTTTGTACAGAAACTGAATAAAACAAGCTCAACTGATTCTCATAGCTTAGAAAATGGCTGTAACACATTTCTATACAGAGAATGAGAATGAATCCAAGCAATCAAACAACACCCATATGTGTTATCAAAACCTGTACTTATACTTGCCTCAAATCTGACAAATCTTCTGAAATCAAGCTCCAAATCCACTAAAATCAAGACAAATCAAAGCAAGAAACCATGCATGAGATGGAAACACAGAAATCAGAGAATGAGAGGTGCAATTGGGAGAAGAAACACAAAGGACCCACTTACCTCAAGCAATACACAAGGATGAGAGAATGGAGAAGAACCCAAATCAAACAAAGGACCCAATCCTCAAACGATCAAGAGAAGGAAAGAAGAGAAAGAGAGAGAACGTGGAGAGCTTCTCCTGGAGTTCCTCTTGCATGCACGATCAAGCAAATGAGCAGGGAGTTGGACATCTGGAACTAACTTATATTTATATATGTTTGGAAGTTAAGTCAAAGTCCGGAGAGTTAAGACTAATTACAGTTCAAGTCACACGAAGGTACCTCTTCTCCAATTGACTCCAAACGGATCTGACACAGTTACGGAAATTGTCGATCTCAACGAAATACATATGCTGACACCAAGATGATGCAAAGATGATATGAGCAAAGCAAAAGCAAAATTACGAAAAAGGGCTTAGAACTACCTATTCCAGGTCAAAGGTCACTCAACTACCTATCCATGACCCAAAACAAGTCCAAAAGAAATAAACAAAACAAAACACACACTAATGAGCCACTAATCCGGCTCAAAGGGGATCGGAGTGTTACAATTACATCACACCAAATTTTATCTTCATATACACCAATCTTGAAAGATACTAGACATCTGTAAGTTACAGTAATAATAGAAGCATTAGATCATGTAACTTCGTAAGGCATTGGAAGAGTCTCCGTAGGCCAATTGAGTTTGTCAATAACATATTGTGCCACAAAATTGATAATACTGTCATGATCAATAACTAGATTAGTTAATCGATCTTCACACCTTACTCGCGTTCGGAATACTATAGTTTGTTTCCACTCTTTGTCTTCCTTTTCATTGGTGGTGAGAAGTCTGCGAATGACAAGGGTGTGAGTATCTTTACCTTCAAATTTTGTTTCCATCAGATGATCTTTCGTTTGTTGTGGAGAATGTTCTTGCTTAGGCTTGACTTGTTGCAGGTGGGACCATTGAAGCATGTGCTCAATATGAATTGCTTCTTTGTATGCTTCATGAACACTGTTACATGGTTTCATCTTCTCAAGAATGTCTGACTTCAAACCTCTGATAAAGCGAGTTAAATCATGCAGCTCATTCTGTTCCAAGCCACAAACTTGGTGCAATCTCGAAAATTGATTTAAATATTCATAAACTGTCGAATTTGCCTGTCTGAGATTGAGGAACTGCTCAAAGTAAACCTTATTTGCAAAATACCAATCTCCATATTTATACTCATATAACATGCTTTGAACTTTATCAGATGGTCCAAAGATTTGGATATTGACTTTACTGTAAGAAATTCAAAATCTTCTGAATGCTCAGAATTAACTAACCTGATGGCTTGATCTTGTTGACAAAAAGACGTAAGTGAAGATGGAGCGTGGATCAGACCAAAATATTATCTTTTGAGAAGCAATGGCTAAGATCAATTAATCCAAAAAGATTGGAGTATTTTTTTTTTAGCCCACTTAGATATATATATATATATTTGTAATGCTGTGGATCTGAACCTGGGTTAAGTCAAACCCGGAATGGACCCAATATTGGTGTGGGTTTAACAAGATTCGGGCAGATCAGGGCCAGGTCAAGCTCGGATACCAATTGAAGCAGCGCAGGGGAAGAAGATTAGCCAACAGGTTAATCTCCAAGCCAAAAGGCTTAGGGATAAATTGTCTAGGTGTCTCACCAAAGACAAATAACTCTCTCAACTGAGAACCAATGCCCAAAGCTTTATTCAATATGAAAGTCTTTCTCAAGAAATTACATCCTTATTTATAACTAAAACATTATCTAAGAAAGGAAATAACCAATTCTAAACAAATAAGAAGTCCTAAATCAAATACAACTGGACTTGTCAAATATCAATAAAACAATTAAAGCAACTACTATTAATATAGTCTATTCTAATTCTACTATGCTTTATTGGTCATATGTCCAATAGCTGGCCAATCATGAATCTAGCCTGCATCAGATAGGCGGCCAACCTCTTAGAGAGAGCATTGTGAATGGTCCAAGTGAGTAGGGATGCAGCTCCGTGGATGTGGTGGTATCACACCCTTTCCAAACGAACTGTATGTGACAGTATTGCATCATACGGCTCTGACCCTGGAATCTAGACCTCCCCTTTCCTTTGACCAACAGTTGGGCCCAAAAAGTCAGGGGAGTAACGGCGAAGTCAAACCTAAATCGGATGAGCACCCGCTATTCATATAGGGGAATGTCAACCGAAACTTCCAAAAATAGATGGATTTGATCTTTTCCCTTGCTCATCCATGGGAGACAGGTAAGAGTGTAGTTGGTATGAGGGCAATGGATGTCGTTTTGAATAGCCCTTTGTCAGGTTAGAATGAGATATCACACTGACTTCCTTGAGGATATCGAGGCTCATTATGAGAGCGACCGATAGGGAGAAGCGATCTAAACATGAGAATATCATAGAGTTAGAATGATGTATGTAATGTGAATCATCACTTGAAGGAAACCCTGATAACATGAACAGTGCTTGTATGGACCTTATATATCACATTGACGAGTCATGGATTCAAATGGATAGATCTCCGGCTAGTCACTCCTGTCGATATAGGCAACATACTAGTTATTGTCGACCTAGGAGAGCTGGGGCAACTAGAGTATGCAACGAGATGAGGGACGGTGGTTTCATGCATGTGGTTGAAACTCCAACTGAGTAGGCCTATTAATTTGCTCTGGAATCCTAGTTGAATAAGGAAGGCTGATGTGCAAAACTGTCACAGTAATTGGGGGATTGGCAATTGTCGTTATGAGATGTGTAAGGCTATCGCTTGGTGGGCAGACCTTTAAATGACTGGTTAAATCATTGAAATTGCTATCGGAATGATGATTTGAAGCGTGCGTATCAATTTTAAACTAAAGCCAATGTTGTTACTTTGATTTGATATGCATCAGCAATTAAAGGATTGTGCATTTATAGAGTAATGCTCTTTTTAAATTTAATTTTCACATTTATTATAATTTTTTAAGATATCTATTATTCAATTTTATTTAGACTTTGTCCTGGTTTGGCAGTGTAGTACTATATTTACTATTTTTTTTCCAAATAAAAAAGGGAATTAGATTTAAAAAATTTTTCCCACAAATAAAAGTGTAAAAAAAAAAGGATTTTCATATAGGCTACAACCGTATTAAATGGATGATAAAAAGATAGGCGTAGAAATGTAAATCTCAATCTACTACTATTCTATGATTTTTATACCGTGCAAAGATGCCTCACGAACATGGGGATTTTCTCTTAGGATCCTACAAAAGTTAAAGCAGGTTTTTTAATCTGTGCCTCTAACTAACCATGGGTTCTGGCTTATGAAGGAAAAATGAGATATTTATAGCAGACAAATGCATAGTCTAACAAAATGACATTCTCAACCTAAAAGAAAGTAGAAAAAAAAAATTTTTTATCAAAAAATCCTCTTAGAGTTACTATAGACCAAAGAGGACCGAAAAGACATGTGTTAGGATTTTGAGTGTTGGCAAATTATTGAATTACAGACAAAGACTTGAGTCCAAATTGAGTTGTAATTTTATATATTTAGTTTTGGATTGTAGCATTTGTCATCGGATGAGTTGAAGTAAAAAAATCAATGAAAGAATGCAAATTGAAAAAATAGTGGAAAGAATGGAAATTCGATCAACCAAGACTACCTAATGAAGAAAAACCTGCAAACATAAACATTGTTCGGTCGACTAAACCTTGCGATTTTTCTCAACTGACCTTGTGAGATTTCTTTTCCTACTTCATATGTGATTGCCTGTTTTAGTCCCAAATGAAACTCTTCAACCCAGCCATGAACCTTGACTTATTTAAATCCATCTCTTGTTATCCATCTCCTTATTCTAAACCTAAAATCTTATTGGAGATCTCTTCTCTCTCTAGAGTAGTCTTGAAAGGGGTCAACTGGAGTGTTAAGCCACTGCATTTAGAGTTTTCTTCTTTAACTCTCTCGTAGGAGATTTGTGAGTCTTAAGAGGCATCAAGGAAAGTTGATTCAAGCACAAGCGGACTATGAACGGCGAGTCGGCGACAAGAAGAATTATAGTTTTTAGGTTGTGTCCAAAGAGAAGAGTCTTAAACTATATCTTGTAATTGTTTAGTTTTCTTCATAGTACTTGATTATTTCTTGGATTGGGGACCATTCTCATGATTTTTTTCTCCCTTTAGAGCTTTCCACGTAAAAAATCTAGTGTCTTCTATGTGTGGTGTTTGATTTGGTTTAATTTTTTATTTATTGTTTAAGAAGTCTAAACTGCATACTAGAAAGCTATCATGATCTGAACTCTCATTGGTTCCCTCAACATGTTTCCACTATAGTAGTCTTGAGGGTCCTTATTTATTTAATTTTTTGGAATCTAAGTTGATCGAGGATATCCTTGCTTGCTGTTTTCTTTTTCTTCCTCTTCCTTCCTTCTCCCCCTTCTTCCAACCATCTCTTCCATCACCATTATCTGTCTTTCTATTCTCTCATGAATCATCTTTGTTATGATCTAGACATCACCCGTTGTGCACATACATCAATCACAACATCAACAAGAAACCAACCACACAAACAAGAAGAGATAGAGATTTATGCGGTTCACCCAAACAGGGCTACATCCACAAGCACAGAGACAATTATCTTCACTATCATAAGTAAAGCATACAGAGCTCTTACTCTCTCACATCGTCTCTCCTACGTGGTGTGGGAATACCACGGGTAAGAGAGCTCTCACCTCTCTTCAATGTAAGATCTAGGGTTACAGACTAAACACATATATAGTCTCCGCTTTCTTGGCCACCAAGAAAGCCCCGATACAATTACTAAAACACCATTGGCCTTAAACCAGTCCCTGGCTAACCCAGTAGACTCATCCGGCTAAACCGGAATACAAGACATATATCCAACAATCTCCACATTGGCTTGAATTCCGCACAACTCAAACCACCAAGAGATAAAACAGGCAATGTCTTCACATACCTTGCTGAATGATACGTCACTACACTGACAATGCAGACTTCGTCCTTCAACACTTTGACATGTTGAACCAGCACATGAACTTTAAGCAAAGTTCATCTTCTTGTCAAACTCCACCTCGAACTTAAAGCTCGAATCCATTGACAAATCTGAGTGATATCGATATCTGAATTACTCACCATCCTGCCCCATCTTTAACATCACTATGAAGATCAAACCACCACAAGCATGCAAGCAAAACAGATTGGAAATACAAGTCCAGATGACTTCACCATTGCATAACAACCTCTACCTTTGAGCGGTCAAAAAACTCCATTTGACCTGCCCTCCGATCAATCAGACACAAGTTTGACAACTGCTGATGCATCAGCTCCTCATTGCTGCTTCTTCATTGGCTTGGCTTTGGCAAGATAAATAGCATCACATGCGATCTGGAAAGCATGTAAACCTCAAACAAACAACTTCATTTGAATCAGCAAACCTTTTGCAACTAGGCCAGCGACTCCTACTATTGGGTTTGAAATAACAACTAGGTCAAGTAGACCCGATTCTAACCTAAACCACATCTGTTCGGATCTCCTCTAGATTTTTACATCAAGTTGTAGATCTCTTCAACATGAGCACATCGGAAGAAACGGATCTGAAATCCGACTCCGGATGACTCCGACATCGCAAAAACGGTTTTTTGCGCTTCCAATTTGGTCAAACTACGCGCTAACCGTTAAACAGCCAATCTTCTTCCACAAACACGTAGATCTACTAAAAACGAGTCCATATGGGCAAACAGATCTCCGATCGAACGTCGGATGATTAAGATATCGCAGAAACTAAATTCTGCCATCAATCTGGTCAAACCTACCTGTTGACTGTGCTTACGTCATTGCTGCTGTTCTCCTAGGCTTCTGAATTGGACCCGGGTCGGGTTCACCTAACTCGGAACTAAACTTGCTGTTGGTTGACTGGGCTTCACAAGTTAGGGCATAACCTAACCTAACCTGTACTTGGCCTGAGTAACCTAGGCCTGCACCCTTGAACTTCTTCTTCTTCACTTTCCGTTTCTGGTTTATGTATCAAGAAACCAGAATCTATTGCTCGACGGATGGGGATGGCAGCCCGGCGACGATGTGGTAAGAGTGGTGGTCTTCTTCGGCGACGGCATAATGGTGTTTACAGATTGCAGCGCCCAGGCCCTCTTTTTCTCCAAGAAAGCCAATCCAGAGAACCAAACTCCGGCCCAGAAGTCCTTCTGAGATGCTGATGACGATCACACCAAAATCTGCAACAATAGGGATCCAATCCCTATCATTGCCCCTGCAAGTGCAAGTGCAGTTCTTGCATGAAAATCGAAGATGTTGTGGCCCATCTTCTCATCCTCTTTTCCTTTGATCTGGTTCTGCAACCAAAGAGACCGCAGAACTGTGCTGGCACCTTTTTCTTCCTCGGCTGCGGTGGACCTAGACCGACGACCAGCGGCGGTTTTGTTTTTTTTTTTTTTTTTCCTCAGAGATCCGGCACCTAAAACCCTTTTCCGACGAAGACCGAGAACCCCAACTCTTTCTTCTTCGCCAAGTGGCCCAAACAGAGATCAACGTGCTTCGGTCTTCTCCTTTTCGGATCTGGAAAACCAGATCCTCTGTTCTTAGAAATTGAACCAGTCGCGATTGACTCCGAGGTCTGAAACATGTTAATCCTTTTTCCTCCGATCCCAGCCGAACCGGAGAACCTAATCTTGTCTTCTTCTTCTCTGATGATGGCCCAACCAGAGATCACGAAATTGATCTCTCCTCGTCTCTGTTTCGAAAACAGAGATCCAAACCCTTCGACAAGGATTCAATCAATCGATCTTCATGCGTACAACCTCCAAGCCACCGAGCGATCTCGACTTTGCTCAGAAACCCGATGAACACCACCTCGGCTCTAATACCACTTGTTGTGATCTAGACATCACCCGTTGTGCACATAAATTAATCACAAAATCAACAAGAAACCAACCACACAAATAAGAAGAGACAGAGATTTACGTGGTTCACCCAAATATGGTTACACTATGGGCACAGAGACGGTTATCTTCACTATCATAAGTAAAGCATACAGAGCTCTCACTCTCTTACATCGTCTCTCCTACGTGGTGTGGGAACACCACGAGCAAAAAAGCTCTCACCTCTCTTCAGCGCAAGATCTAGGGTTACAGACTAAACACTTATATAGTCTCTGCTTTCTTGGCCAACAATAAAGCCCTTGCACAATTACCAAAATAACCTTGACCTTAAACCAGTCCCTGGCTAACCCAGTGGACTCATCCGGCTAAACCAGAATACAAGACATATACCCAACAATTTCTCTTTCTAATCTCTCATCCTTCTACCCGAATCTTGCTGCACATAACCAAACAACTGCCTCCCATCCTCTTTGGTTTTTACCATATCAAATCCTCATTATTCCATTATCTTTCTCATCCCTCTTTCTCCCACAACCTAAACAAATACATTTAATTCAACTCACAAAATTCGCCTCCCTCTGTTTAACCCATCTTTTCTTCTCTTAGTTCTTTAGTTTTTTTTCTTCTTCCAACTAGCCCCATACATGCAAGTGAGACCCATTTTTCACAAATCCCTTTCACTATGATCTTCCTTTTCCACATAAATATCTTAACTTTAAGTTGAAATCCCAATTCCTAATATATCAAACACCAAAAACAACACTCACTTTCTTAGTTTAAAACCTATGATGATTTATATAATGGTTTAATTGTGATGGGCAGTGATATCCTTGCTTATTGAAAGTTTATTTAAACAATTGATGAGTGGGGATATCCCAGCGCAACACAATTTTTTTTGGTAACTAGCTAAGAGGCACAACTCAAATATGTAATGTAATAGGGACTTGTACATGTGAGGATATAGACACAACTTACACATGCAATACAATGGAGACTTGCACATGTATGGAGATAGACACAACTCACACAGGCGAGGTAATAGAAACTAGTACATGTGAGGACAAAAATACAACTTACACACGCGATGTAATGAGAACTTGCATATGTGATGATATTCACGCTCATAGGAGAATGAACAACAATATTGTCGCTCATGTCATCATTGTCGTATTTTTCTTCTTATTTCTATTCATGATTATTCTTTTATTCCATCTCAAATATAACCGCGTCATATCGAAGCCAACTACCTTATTAAACTTATTCCTAGTTATTTGGTCGTGCTTGTGGGTTCTACAGATCAGAGGCTATTTGGATTTTGGTTGTGGGCTGTGCAGGTGCGATGATGGGGGCTATGATGTGTTTTGGGTTAAAAGCAAGCGACAATATCTTTAGATGACTGAGTTTGGGTATGATGCACTCAAGAAGGATAAAATAATACAGAAAGGAATGATGGTGATGAGAGAGATGGTTTGGAGGAGTTGGAAAAAACAAAGGAGAAGGAGGAGATAGAAGAGGATGAAGCGGACAAGAAAGGACGGTGGACTACCATGGTGGAAACATTTCTTTTAAGTCATTTTTGATGTACAATAAATTTAAGAGGATTTTTAAGGTAAAATCCTAAAAAAACCAAAAAAAGAAACCTCCTTCAAAGTAAATACCAAATACGAAGGGACCTTTTTGAAATGATCGCTTCTTATAAAAGCCCCCTGGTTTGGTGCCTCTTCGTCAAGGCTGCCTTGCGCTTGTATCTCCGTCGTTTTCATTATCCCTATTGCCTATAAAAGCGAAACACCATCTGCTCTCAAGTCTCAACAAAACCCTTCATCTTCATCTTCATCTTCATTTCACGCTCAGATCTCTGCAATCTGGCCTTGGAATGCGCTGATTCTAGTCGAATCTTCGTTCTCGAACCTGATCAAGCTCCATCTTTTAGGTTTTTCTCTCGTTTCCCGCGTCTGGAAGCGTTGGAGAACGATTTCCAGTCTCTCGCCTAGGGTTTCTGAGAGCATCGACCATGCCGTGGGTGCTCGGGGAGTCCCTTAACCGCCGCGAGCTGATTATCCCCTCTGCCACGTCTTTTCACGGCGGATCTTGCTCTCATCGTCTCAAACAGCTCCAGAAATGGAATTGGAATAGTAATCTGAGCTGATATTAGGCTTTCCAGATGGATTTTCATCTATCATCATCATCATCATCATCATCTTCTTCTTCTTTTCCTGGATCTTCAACGAAAGCGAGGATTTGAGATAGTTTCATCATTTTTGTCTCATCTTTCCTTAATTCGGAAGGCATTAGGAGATTCTGGATTTCATCGTTTCTGTGCTGAGATCGCGCTGATCTGTTGACATCTTGTAGCTACTGCAAGTGGTAATGGATTTTCTTTATTGATTTCTTCACTGCCGTAGCTTTGTTTCTTCAATAGGAAGTAGAATTCCAAGGGCCTCTTTGTTTACATAGAATTCAATTCTGAAAATTGGTTACAATTGAAGAGACAAAGTTGAAGATCTATTCATAACCATAAAAAAAAAATGTTTCTTTGATATAAAATGAATTCCCAGCCATTTGATTTGACCATAAATTCCTAGGAATTGAATTCTATGCAAGCCAAATGGGCTCCTGCAGGCCTTTCATATTGCTAATGTTCCTTGTAAATTTGTGGAAAGTCCATACATGAATACATGACATGGTTGTATGATGTTTTTTTTTTAGTGTATAAAACACTAAGAAGCACGGACACTTCTACGAAAGTGACATATCAGTGTTGGACACGACACTCTTTGGACACTTTCAGACACGTGTCTGATACTATTTTAGCTGTGTCCATAATTAAAAACTAAAATCTTAATTTCGGATACTTGTCCGATACTTTTTTTGCGACGTGTCCAACAATTCCTAGCCCGTGTCTATGACTAAAAAATAAACATGTGGCTGATTTTTCTTGGACACTAGTTAATGTGTGGTTACTAAAACTCATAAACTTGATATATGAAAATTTTATACCATGGAAAAATGCATGATTGTTAATATTAATCATATCACAATCAAAAGACAAATAAATCTTTCACTAAAGAATAGCTAAAGAATAGGCCTCAAAATTTGCTTCTTTTATGCTTTTTTTAGGGAGGGGAAAGAGATGATTCTCCCTTTTCTTTGTATGGATTTTATGGATTTATGGATATTTTATATTTAATGATTATGAATTATGCTTTAGTGTTATAGTGGTATTTGATAATTTGATATGTTTGTCAATTGGTACTTGAATTTTTATTTTTTGATTGCTAAATTATTAAAAAGTTAAAATAATATTATTTTTTTAGTATGTGATTATATATACATTAATATATATTATTAACGTCTCCCCCGACGTGTCCTTGTCCTATTTTTTTGAGAAATGCCGTGTTGGCGTGTCCGTATCGTGTCGTATCTGTGCCCTGTATCTGTGTCTATGCTTCTTTGATAAAACAAATGGATGATGTTTTACAATAGTTTCAAATTTAACAACTTTGCCAAACTTCTTTCTCATGTGGGCTTGTTTGTTTTCATGGAAAACGAATTCTCAAAAATTCTAAGAAATGTAATTTTTAAAGTGGGTAGAATTGAAGAAATAATATGTGGGGCCCCTTTCTAGGTCAGTTAGTTAAAGGAGCATCATGAGGCCATTAGCTTGATATCATTTAGCAAAAAATTACATTCACCCTCATTTGATTTGTTGTGATGCTGGTCTAAAAAACTCACCTTGTGTTGCACATATTAGCAAACAAGTTTTGCATAGACCGGTCTCGGCCCAACCCCTTCTCAACACAATCTAATCTCAGCATAGAATTAAAATCATCACAAGAATGATGCCAAATGATCCCTAAGTCCCCTATTAGATCACCATCAATGTGCCTTGCACATCCTATTTCTTCGCAAATTGCTAATTTTTTAACAATTTGACCTAAAATGCCTCTCTCCAAAGTTTTAGGATATTGATGTAGTTGATTGCTTTGAATTTTTAGTTTATTGTTTGGATGAGGAGAAATTGTAAAGTGGGAATTCCTCATTGGGTGGGGAAATTGGACAAATTAGGGTTGGAAACTTCTACTTTGGTGTAAGTGGGAAGAAATAGAAGCTTTGAATGGAAATGAGCAAGTGTAAAAATGCGTATTTCTTTAGAGTTGAAGCGAGACGTATATGTTGCCACTTTGAGTGGAAAAGGTTTTTCAATTAAGCCACCTTCAGGTTCATGATGTCTTGTGCCAAACCTGACTCATTGCCATCCTATCCTGCGCTTCTATATTCAATTATTCATTGTGTATGCACTCACATCGTACATGTTTTAAGTTATTTTATTGTAGTGTAATGGTTTCACGAAAATGGTGTGAACTACTTTGAATTGTTCTCCTTCTACCTCTCTCCCACATTGGCCTATTGGAGGAGGAATCTGGTTTGAGGAGGTGAAATCACTTGAAATTCTTTTTTTGAACAAAATCCGTTGCACACTGGTTCATATTGACTTCGATTGATGTACACATCTGTTTCTTCTAATACAGGTGTCACCAGCCCAGATATGAGACCTTTAATTGTTTTATATGAGGCTGTGCTCGTAATGGATGTTGATTTGAATTTATGGACATTCTTCTGCCTAAGGCACCCTTATCCGTTAAGATATGCTCACTCCTTCTGATCTCTAGGTCAAATTCATTGAGCATATCTAATGGGAAGCCAAGTTGTATTAACATGGCACTTTCATGATTTAGTTGTTGTCTATTAGTATTTACTCAGTGTATTATAATAGCAGGACTTGTGTCAAAATGGATGTGATTTAGCCTTTCGAGGAGCTATGAAGCACGGGTACCGGTACAGGTATGCCGATACGGCAAAATCCTAAAAAACAGGATACGGGTACGAAGGAGTACGTTTGTTAAAAAATTATATTTTTTAAAATTTTAATAATGCAATATGCTAATAATTAAAATAGGTTAGAATTCTTAGATGCAACAGGCCAACAATTACTTAATATCATTATAAACTCAACTTAATGAAAAAAAAAAGAGCAATAGCAATATTATGTTTTATATTTCATAATCCAGCATTTCTCCTTCTTCTTCTTCTTCCTCCTCCTTTCCATTTTCTTTTTTTTTTTTCCGTTGGAAATGAGAGGATTGGAGATGGGTTAGGAATAAAGCTTTTTTCCTTTTAAGTTCGTCGAGAAGGGTTAGGGCTAAAGTTAAAAATTATATTTTTAGCCTTTTCAAACTTTTACAAAAAAAAAAAAAACTCTTATAAAAGAACAAGGAACGTACCCATCCTATATCCACAAACGTACCCATCATGTACCCATAAAGTCAAAACATACCAGGTACACTTGATTGTACCCAATACGTTTTTTGCCATACCCATACCTGGTACGTGTATGGATAATTACCCAGTACGGGTACGTGTACATTTTGGAAGTACTAGTGCTTCATAGTTGAGGAGGCTTAAGGATTCTGGCCTGTTTATTAGCCATTTTGCCACTGTTACCATTGGCCCAACAGTACCACCCCTATAATTGACATTCGACTTCTATATTATCTTGACTTGACAATTATATAGCTTGCTTGTCTGTTTTCTTGCTTGAATAATTTGAGAAGCTTATACTCCTTGAATGAGAAACTTAATGCACTTCATGGTGTTAGGGGCGTCAGATTTTGCCTAATTTGGGAAGCTTATACTCCTCGAATGAGAAACTTAATGCACTTCATGGTGTTAGGGGTGTCAGATTTTGCCTTTGTACTGTTTTTCTTTTTATCATTTACTTATTATGGCTTAGTTGCACGAATTATTTAATAGTACTCAAAGAGGCAAGTAGATGCCGGTTGATGCTTTTATCCCTTTTCTTGGTTTATTGAAGTCATGAGTTGTCTTTTCTGAATTTGAATGTTTTGGCAGTGTTTATACCACAGCAACACGTAATATTGCTGAATACATCACAGTTTTAGGTCAGTTTCTACATATTTTGGTTCTAAGCTTTGTAAACAATAGTCGCTGTAATTTGGAGAGTTGTGAGTGAAGCACAAGCAACGTGCTTGTGGTATTATGGGAGACACAACTGCAATAGAGACTTCTCACAGGGATACAGATCGTGCTTCCGTTACTATTGCTAGGAATGACAATCCAATGATTGAACTGGATACTGCGCTTGAAGAAATTTTACATTTTCAAGAAGACATTCAGGAAGGGATGCAAAATGATGTCCCAGTGTCAGAGAGCACTGGAATATGCCTCCAGAAGGTTGAGATGTGCCCAGTGTTGAAAATCCATCAGGGGGATGACTGTATGAAGACCCATGGAAGTTTAACAAAGTCTG
Organism: Sextonia rubra; assembly: GCA_037013555.1. Classification (NCBI taxonomy): domain Eukaryota; kingdom Viridiplantae; phylum Streptophyta; class Magnoliopsida; order Laurales; family Lauraceae; genus Sextonia; species Sextonia rubra. The sequence goes on from JASUAD010000001.1 coordinate 135,851,573, forward strand.
CAACGTTTCCATCATCAGGAAAGGCATTGCCAGCTGCACAAGATGGGAGAAGTGAGGCACTGGACGTAGCTCCGCGAGGCCAAAGCTCTCTGAAATATGAGAATCCTTCCTATACTCGCTCAATATCTATGCCTGTAAGTTATTCATATCCATCTCTTGTGCTTTACTTGTAGAACTAAGCCAGATTCTCAAACAACGTATCTATTAGGTGAACTTTATTGGGATCTCATGAGCCCATTCCTGCTTCCCGCTCAGTGGCCAAGAGTAGGGCTACGAATCTGCTGTGTTAGCAGGCTACCTGGAGGGTGTGTTTGTGCGACGAGAGGATTTTGTGATAGAGAGGAAAACTGTTCTGATTTTCCTTGTAGCCTTCTATTCCGTTATTCAGTGCTACACATTTTCCTTCCGGAAAAGAAAGGAAAAAGAAAGAACTTAATTTCCTCGATTGATTGCCTATGGGAGGGGTGGGAATCTCCCTGGACTTGGTGCGGATTCCTTTTATTGCACAAACAAGTCCTTGAGACGTTTTGCTGAAGGGTAGTGGGAAAGAAACTACCATACTGAAGTCAGTTTGGCAGGTATTGTCGGGGTAGGCAAATTAGAATTCATTACCCAAATCCATTATCACAAAAATAAAAAAATAAAGTAAAATAAAAACAGGAGAGTGCCAAATTATGTGGAAGCACAAACTAGAGCATGGAACAATCAACTCAGGTTTCATTACATGATTCACCATAGCTCTGTCATTGTAATGGGTGATAGGCTGGGTTGTTTTTTCAATTCGGCACAAAAGAATTGCTGAGTATTGATAGGTCACAAGTTACAAGAATAACCACTTCCCAGCCATGCGTTGGCATATGGTAAAGCATAAATGCTGAGATTAACTGTTGTATTTTATTAAACACAACAGGGTAGATGGTGCTGATCACAGATGGGTTGGCTACAATAATGATGATGACTCAAAGGAAGAGATGATGGCTGTGTCATATACTTCGAACAATAGTCACAAGCTGTTTTATTTTACTTTCTTACTGTCAAATTACCTTAATCACTTAGTCTAGTCTCTGGATCATGTTGACTACCTTCAAAAGAGTCCTTCAAAAGAGTTGTATAGGTCATCGCCCAGTGAGGTCCTGTTGAAGCAGGATCTTGGGAGGATCTAGACTGGAGACAAACCTAACCTTTGGCAATTTTGGACAAAGTGGTTGCTCGCACATCTTGCACCTGCGTTTTCACACATACTATTGCACCAAAGCAATGACCGTCCTTCAAAAGAGTTGTATGTCTTAACATAATTCCAATAAATGCAATACTACCCATGTACTGCTCCCTAATAACCATGGGTAGTTCTTTTTCTGTAACCTAACATCCTGTAATATCTTCTTTTGTTCCTCTTTCCTTTTTCTAGTCTTCCAACATTATACTCATGTACTGTTAAATGCTGCAAAGTATGATCTTGAAGTCATTTCCATTTATAATCAAACATCTTTTATAATGACTTTCCAAACAAGTTCAACCCAATCCATACAAGATGTAGAACTGTGTATATGTAGGACGAATTACCCATTACCTATTTCATGCTAACTTCCATTATTGAACTGTGAACTGTTTTTCAAGGTAATTACACCTTGGCTTCCCCAATGATTTGACATTGATTCTTACTAGTTCACAAATTGGTCTGAACTAGTTTTATTTCTCTTACTTATAATACAATAGGTTCACATTTAATATATATGGTTTTGTCAAAAAGAAGTGTTACAAAAAGGCTACTTCAGTGAGCTTTTTTTTTTTTTCCGGCAGATAAGTTTTTTGGAAGACATTTTTTCTGGAAGATTTCATTGAGTATTATAAACGGTTTGATGAGATCATTTGTTGTACGTGTTAATTAGTTGACAAAGATTTATTTAACGTGCAAAATGGAACCAAAACCGCAGTGTGCAGAAATTAAACCTGTTTATTGAATCCAGCGATCTTGAACTACAATTTATCAAAGCTGAAAAAGAAACTTAATGAACCTACCTGAATGAATTGGCAAACTAGAATGGCACTGAATTGCAGATTACATACATTATTTATTTAGTTGTGAACTTGCTAACCATGTCTTGTCTGCTTGCTAGTTGAAACTCATGGAATGTTTTGAGGACCAGTAGATATCATCATCATCATTCTCTCTCTCTCTCTCTCTCTCTCTCTCTCATGAAAGTAAATCACCATTGCTGCTGTTTTTCTAACCTCTGGATGCCTTTTTTAATTTTTCTTTTAGTTCTTGATTTGCTCTTATTTCAACTGTTTTTCTCCTATGTTTTTGCAAGTTTCTCTCTTTGATTAATTTGCTGCAGCATTTTGTGCCACTGGATGTCTGTAAAAAATTCTCTCTTCTTGTTAATGCAATATGCGATTTGATATATATATATATTTTACCTTTGTTGGTTTTGGATATTATTACAAATGGATGCTGTTACCGTTGAACCCTATGAATATATATCTAGATCGAACTTTAACAAAATTTTCCCTATTGTTAACATGAACCTGCAATGTCATGTTGGTGATGCATCTATCAATTGTAAATTTTATTAATTGCATTGCTTTATTTTTAAAATCAATATTGATGTTTGCATTAATTTATTTGTTAATATTTGTGTGGCATAAAGACGGAAGCTAAATGCTATTAATTTTTAATTCATATATATGTTTGCAGTAGTTTATATGTTAATTTTTGTGAGGCATAAAGACGGGAGATACAAAAATACACATTATTTTCCTTAAAAAGCACGAGCGTTGAGCAGAAAAATTAGGCTATCATCTGATGGTCTGCAGTATCTGCATTACCTATAATTGGGTTTTTTCAAGGTTCTGAGTTCTGACCTATCATATGATTGTCCTTCAATGTCTAGACTATTGTCTAATGTTATATTAATGAATAAGCATGCAGTCAAATGTGATTCCAGCGTGAAACATTTGTAGCCATTAAGCCAGTTTAGACTTTTGTCCACCTGATCTGTATGTGCAAGGATATTTTTCTTGGCAAAGAGTAGTAATTTTTGACTATTAATTTTTAATTATTATTTCACCTAAGGAGAAGTATCATTTTCTCTTTCCAAATATTAAGGGATTTTATGTTCTTAAGCAGTCAATGGGGGTTCTTAGCTATCATTATTAATTTAAAGAATGGTCACTCTCTCTAGGGAAAAAAAATTGTCACTTTGACTGACTACTGATTTTATTCTGTAATAAGTTGTATTCACTGTGGACTACCCTCAAATCAGCATATTTCTTTCATTCTCTTTTCGTTATTAATTTGAAGAATGGTCACACTTTCTAGGCATTAAAAAAAAAGTCGCTGTTGACTGACCACTGATTTTATTCGGTACTAAGTTGTATTCACTGTGGATTACCCTCAAACCAGCATATTTCTTTCATACACTTCTTTTTTACAATAACTTCGCAGCTGCTTTGTTCCTCAGACTCCAGTAAAGCTTGTTTCTGCTATGAAAGGTGGTCGTGAGCAACAGGGTACGCCACGGCAAGTGAAGATGAATGTTACCTGGGCACCTGATGTACATGACCCTCCTTCTACCTCTCTTTCGCACACTGTTAAGAGTCACCACCAATACCAACGTCCCAAAGCAAAGAAGAAGAAGGACCAGAAGCAAAAGCGCAAAGGCAAATCTACTCGGGGTGGCAGTAATGAGAAGAAGCATCAAGATAACAAAAGTGTTGGTGGGAACAATCATTTGCAATTAAGGTCTCTCTCTCTCTCTCTCTCTATACGTTTTTTCCCATGTGTAGAGTCTATATCTATTCAAATAAGGTTGTCTGGGGGCCTAATTATGTGTGAACCCTTTTTCTGTTTCTAATTTTTTCATTAGGCCACAATCTTCTGGCAGTAGATCAGTACCATTTGATGGTTTCGATCAAACAAATGAAGTAAATTCGAACGTTGCATCTAGTGACAGCTCAGTTTTGCTGGATGGTTTTGATTATCAGAGTGAAGTACCAGTTTCAGGCGTTAAGGTTGTGGAGTTATCGGTTGGCAGAATGGACTCCAAGTGTGGCAGCAGTTTCAGGGCTTCTCTTGCTAAACTGCATGTTCCACTTGCAGAAGCAACTTGATTGCAAGATCGAGGGAACAAAGAGACATCATGTAAATAATTAAAATATGGAAGATTGATGGAACAGAGGACCTTGTTTTTTATGTGTGCATGTTTCTTTTAGTTTGTGATTTGGCATAGACCTTTCCAACCTCCTAATATCACATGGTGCTTTAATGCGTTTGGTAGTTTCTTGACCGTTTGGGATGGTTTTGTGGCCTCTCAGATTGTGCCAATCTGAGCTCCATATCAAGTTGCAACTCTCTTGATTTTGCTGGAACATCTGTCTTTTTAATTTTGAAGTTGGATATCATTTGATAAGCCTGACCAATATCGATGACTGAAAATTTCTGCTTTATGACAGCTTCCTGATGGATGATCTGAAGAACCGGTTTTAATTAATCACATCGGATTACTGGTTTTTTTTCATTTTAAGAAAAAGCTGTCGATGAATGATCGGAGATGCCTTCAATTAATCGCATATATTCATATCATTTAGTCCCCTAATCATTGTTTGTTAAGAAAACATTCCTATCACAGGTTGTGTCCCTAAAAAAGGAATGGAATCTGTCAGTTGGAGGCAAAGTGGTTGCGTGAAAAACAGAGGTTTTTCCCTCTTATGGTATATTAAGATCATTCGAGAGACTTTTTAGGTATCAGGGATGGAAGGAGTCTCATCTACTAGACGACTAGATCCTCTCCATGATTGTAGCTGCCCGATCCAATGGGGGATCAAATGGGTTTCTTGGTAGGAGTGATCTATCTATCAATTACTGGGGCCCATGACTTCCCAAGATTGATTGGCGAAGGTCCCAAAGTCCAATTTACGAGAGGTATTTTATCTTTGGAATTTTGATCATCAAACAATGAAGGGGAAACTTGTTTATGGATGAGAGATAATGGGTGTAGACATTTGCCCTTCATGTTGTTCTAGTTTCACCCATCTCCCTTCCACAAACAAAGCCGTTTCTTCAATTTTAATTAAAGTCTTTCTTCACTCGAATGTGGAGTTAAAAAACAACATCTTTGCGCAGATAAAGATGCCTTGCCTTGATCAATGCAAACACATTGGTAAACTTTCAGTTGTATCAAATATAAAATGATTAACGGCCAGTGCAGAATCACTTGTATAGTTTTCAAATCGTTGTGAATGACAACTTCATTGAGCAACACTTGGATCTCATTCTCTCAATGATCAGTGACAGCGCTCCGTATCTGTGGCCATTGAGGCCCGAACTTAAAACTTCTGAAATCGATTCAACACCCGTCTCATTTCCATCAGCCTTACTACCATCATAGGCATGCATTTCGATGGGCCCCACTGACTGGACTTTATTTCCGCTTATCAATGTAGGCCCCACACCAATCCAAAGATGTTTAGTTGATATGTGGGGAGATACCCTCAAATTACCAAAACAAAAATTGGTGGCATGTAAGATTTAGTATTTGATTAATGACATGATTAATAAAATCTTAAGTATTAATTAGATTTTAATTATTATTAATGCATTAGCCACATTGGAACCCACTCTAATCAATGAGGGCGTTGATCCAAGCAGGTGGGCCCCACTGGAGAGTTTATGAGCCTCTTCTTCCGTACACACCTCACATTCAAAATGCGGGCTAGTAAATAGGAGAAGAAAAGAATGGAAGATTTCTCCAGAAAAATATCATAAATTATCCTTTAACAGAAAAAATCATATTAAGGGTGGGTGCACCGGAGGGATCACATATGACCACTCCCGCGCATTTTGGTAAGGCTGTCGGGAGCAACGATCCAATGCTCCCTTGCAACTGAATGAGTTTGACAGCTACCGTAGACTAGAAGGTGGTCTCATATGGTGTGTGTGGGGGTAGTGTTGGACTGTTGGGACCTTGGCAAATGGGTACACGTGTTGCTGTCCTAATCGTATCGTCCAGTCAATTTTTTATGAAAATGACCATAGATTAAGGGCTTGTTTGGTAAATTTACTCCTACTTTTTAGACCATTTAACAAAAAGTTATTAAAAAAAGAGCCATAAAAAAAAAAGAATTAGAATCAAACTATGTATTTGGCAATACAAAGATCTATTTTAAACAGAATTTTTTAAATAAATGGTTGAACATTTTTTTACAAATTTCTCAAGATCTGCAGAGAATAAAGCTTTGGTATTTTAACCTATAGTCATATTCATCCTTTAAATGAGATTTAACAATTTGGATCTTGTATTCAGAGCTCATATATGTCAAATAATGATAGAAAATAGGTCACGTTAATCCTAATATCGGCAATGATCCAATAGCTGCAAATTGATCTACTAATGATCATTGACCATATAAACATTTAACGGTTTAGATTATAATTTATTATCTCAAACATCATAATAAAAATTTAAGAAGAGGATAGTTGTGGACTAAAACAAAATTGAATTAGGTTACATCAATTATTGAATGTTTTTCACAAATATCTAGAGATCCACAAGGAATCAAGCCTTCAAAATTGACCCCATAGCCGTGTTAAGACTTTCATATATTTCCAATAGTTTGGATCTTGTGTTTGGGGCCCACAAGTTTTAGAAAAAAAAATCCAAAGGCTAGCGGTTTTTTGCAAATATATTTAAATTGGTGATGATCCAACGGCTGAAATTTGGATAAGTAGCCGTGTTTGATCTTTTTTTAACATTTTCAATAGTTTAGATCTTCATTTGCCCTCTCGGATTTGACGAAAAATAAGAAATGGGACTAGGCGTGATGACCCATGTGTACTGTAGCAGTATCTCTTAAAATTTCCTCTTATTTTGAAGAACTTATATTTGGGGCATTTGTTTTTAAGATGTTTTGGTTCTTTTTGTCTAAAATATATAGAGTTTTAAATGACATAACAAACACTCTTATTTCTTAAAACTCGGTGTATTTTAGACATCAAGACACTAAGAGGGTAAAAAGGGACCTTAACCATGCACTAAGACCTTCAAAATCTTCCAAATGTCTGACATCTGCCGTCCAACATCATGGCCCACCTTCTCATCATAAGTCCAAAAACATGGCCCACCTCAGCCCCATTTTTCCCTTTCACGAGTTTCATCACAGCTCAATTATTTCCATAGTCTTCACACTCTCCAATACCATTGTGATTTGCACATCCAAACGCACCTTCTTATTTTCATTTTCCTCTCTCTTTCTTCTTTCTCAGAAACCCAACTCCTCGTGAGGCAGCAGAACTCCCTCACAGAAGAAGAGATAGAAAGAGAAATATAGCCTTATTTACCTAACATCTCTCTCTCTCTCTCTCTCTCTCTCTAGTTCTTCTACGAGAGAGAGAAGAATAAAAAACGGATCAAGAACCAAATGCCCAGTGACTTTTTGCCTTCCAAGCCCAAATTGAGAGAGTAAGTCAGTACCCCAATCAGCGTCTCTACCCAAAGCTTCATATCCTCTCTTCCAGATCTTCTAGAGGCAAAAGAAGAGAACCCCAGATAGCAAATCAGTGTTTTTCTCCAGACCCAGACCCCCAAATAAGAAGAAGAAGGAGACAGAGAGTAGTATAGGGAGACTGGAATGACAACGGGAAGAGGTGGATCGGGTCGGCTGCCGACCTGGAAGGAGAGAGAACAATAAGAGGAGGGGAGTGGCGAAGAAGAGCCATTGCAGCGAAGATCTAAGCTGGTCTGAGGGCGCAGGGGAATGACAAGCTCCCCAAGCACTGCGACAACAACTGAGGGTCAAAAAAAAAGACGAAGAAGAGGGTTACATTGCTCCCGTAATCAAATTACAATAGAACAGTCCTGATTTTCAAAATGAAAACAGAAAAAGCTCAGCAGAATCTAGCATCATCAAGTCCTTTTACAAAGCAAATCCTGCACATCCCACACTGATAATTGATAACTGCATAGAAAACCACCCTTCTTGCCAAAACTTGTTGCAAGAAAAGGGGGTGGCATAGGAAAGCCAAATCTTGTTGAAAAAAAGGGGCCTTTCCATATGCCCCCATTCTTGGAGCTCCAGGAATCCCAACCCCCCATTCCACATCATACCCATGCCATCATCTTCTTCCTTGATATCACTTGTGTCTAACCACCACCTCTTCCAGTTGCATGTAGTTTTATAGTGCTCGGGCTGTTTATGACATTACTAGGCTGTATTCTCTTTTTCTTATAAACATGTTCAGTATCTTGTGGTCTTGTTCAATTTGTGTTGTTCGTGTGGTGAAATTTGCACCCGATATTGATGGGACCTCATATTGCAAAGTTCAGATTTTGATTTTTGAACATGTTTGATCTGACTTGTTTAATTTTGAATCAATGAATTCCACTAATTTGTAGAATTTGCTGAAAAGTTTGAAAGTCTTGTTGGATTTTAGATACTGATCTCTCCCGTCTACATATGGGTCATGTGAAATAGGTCCTAACCATCTTATTGCGATTTTCCTTTCAATTGTGATAACCATTATTTCTACTACAATTTCTCGATGTGACTTTTTTTAATAAGAAGGATTCTTTTGATTGTTAATGAGGATTTGATTTTTGACTTTAGTATGATTATTTAAAAGTTTTATGGCATCTAGATAGGTGAAAAAGAAAAACGTTACCAATTAAAAAAAAATAAAAATAAAACAACACATTGTAATTTTATGTGGGGCTGCTTTATTTACTTACAAAGCTTCTGCATTTTCTCTGATTTGTTTTTATACAAAAAATATAATGACTTGTTTGATTATAATATGCTTTAAGATGGGCGTGGCATATCTAACTAAACAACTCTCGATGCTTTTATTATTAAAAAGAAAATACAGAAGTTGAATTAACCAAATAATATCTTCTTTTAAAAAGTTACTTTGAAGTAGTAACTCTTTTTAAGCTACTTTTAGAAAAGTATCACTAGCTTTCAATGAGGTGAACCAAAAATATTATTACATTATAATGGGGGTAAAAATGATTTAAACATTTTTACTAGGAGTACATGATTATAATTAAAAAAATACATTAAATAATTTTCTAGATCATTTTATGGGGTTGAGATATATCAAAAGTCTTAATCTTTGGCCCATTGTTTAGAACTCAAATCATCCTAAAACTTAAATTAAAATCACTAACTTTGACAGGGCCTTTCTTGTCCAATCAGTATAAAAAACTTTTAAGCTCCTCTATTCATAGTAAGTCATTTGAAATCTCTTACATACCAATTAAATTAGGTCTAACTTAATTTAGAGTTTGAATCAAAATGTTATAAATTCAAATTTCGATAATAAATGAAATGAACTGTGTTGATTAAGAATTTCAAACATTGAGAGGATTAGGATTCTAGGGTTAATAATGGGCAATAAAAAAAATAAAAGAAGAAAAATCACAACACAATTCATATCTTATTGGTCATTTGATGAGTTGTCTTTTTAATGAAAGTAAAAGACTAAAATGCAGTTGTGTGTTTTAAAAGTTATATTCTTTAATAGTAGTGAAAAAAATTGTTGAGGCACAAACAATTATAAAAAAAGAAAGTTGAGAAGGGGCAAAATGATAGAATCAAAATCCATCACTATATATCGATAATAGAACTTTTAAAATCCATCAATGATAGAATTAATTTATAGGGAAAGAGCAGGTTGATAGGGGAAAACCCTTTGTTGCTTTGTCCCTGAGTCAAGGGTCCACTCACTGAGTTTTCCAATCTTGAGATTCAGTGCATTCGATAATGGTGTCTTAACCTAGTTGTAAAACTGACAATTCTCATTGGTGGCTAGGTTTTGCAATTTGCCACCTCTTCTCTTAGATGTATGAGTCTCTATTATCTCATTTGTGGAAGGAAGATGCTTAAATAACTCATCAAAACAAGTTTCCCACGAAGGTCACATGACAAAATCACCAAGTACTTTTCCATTTTTAGTGAGATTGAGAGCATCGTCCGTTTGATTACAACGTTATAAAGAGAGCCGTCGCTTTGACCGCCTAAAAATCTTGCCTCGGGAGCTGCAAAGATACAATGTGGAGAAAGATAAATTTGGAATGCAAATAATAAGAAAAGAGAAATTTCGATTTTCAAAACCAAAATAGAAAGTCATGCAAAATCCAAAATCAGCAAATCCTATTGCAAAGTGAGTCCACCACAACACAGGAAACAGAAATCTCTGCAGATCCATGGCATTACTGCATACAAACACACAATTTATTCCAAGAAAAACTGAAAAGCTAAAGAACAATTCCCTGTCACAAACTAGAACATAAAACTAAAAAAAGGGAAAAAAACAAAGCAGACCCTGACATTTATGTTTCTATTTATAAAAATAAAAATAAAAATAAAAAACCCAAATCCAAACAGACAACATCCTTCTTTTTTTTTTTTTTGAGAAAAAATAAAGGCAAACCATTAAAAACATAAATTAAAGAGAATAAATGTTGTTTGGCATGTGAGTGGGTGTAAGGTCCAACACAGCAAGAGGGTAGAGACCACGAGAATGGATGGCACAGCAGAGCCAAAACTTTGGGGAGAGAGGGCTTTCAATATACCCCCATTCTTTAGAGCTCCAAGAAGCCCGAACCTCCCATTCCACATCATACCCATCATCTTCTTTGTGTGAACCTCCCCTTCCTGAGGACCTCCCATATGCTTAATGGATTAATAACAACGTATAAAGATTGTGCTAACCACAATGCAGTCTGGTGCCAATCATAAACCCTGACCATGTATGAGTGAAGAGTATGATGTACTCATTTTTGAACTGTCTGAGTTATCACAGGGGGCCACATAGTGGAGTTCTACACATCCCAATCATGGTAATATGTGAGAGATCACTGATATTATATTTTGCTATTTTATCTTCACTACAAACTATTTCATTTTCAGATATATATATATATATATTTATATTTAATTTATATCATTAATTAGAGAAGAAAGGGCCAAGACTATTATGTGTGTAGTCATGCATGCACTCCTCAAGGGAATAGTCCTTCCTTGTTTGAATCGGGAACCCCAGGGTTGAAAGCCAAAGGTTTGAAGGTTGAGCTGGCGAGGGATATTATAACTCATTAAAAAAAAAACAAATAAAAAGGCCTCACATGTGTTAGTTGTTCTAATTTAATTCATCTATATTCTCACCATTTCTTTTTTTGGCATCCTCACGATGATCAAGGACAATTAGCGTCCTCACGGTGATCGATTGTATGTAGTGGCTGCTGAAACCATGTCGTGCCTTTAAATGATTGGTAATTTTGATACTTTAAGAAAATTGAGGAAAAAATTTATGAGGAAATATCTTTAAATTGTTGATGTCCTTAATTGAAAATTTACTAGAAAACTTATGGACTATTTTAAAAAGTTTTGAAACTTAAGGCCTTATTTGAGGGTTGGTTGGGATATACAGAAGACCTTGAGAATAGGCGTGAATAATTTTCTTCTTCTTCTTTTTCATTTTTCCAAATAGCACAGAGATCATATATCCAATCTGTTTATTTTTTTCCTTTATTTTTCCAATAGCACCAGCACAAGAGTAGAGAGCCGACATATACAAAAAGAAAATCCGCACACATGAGAAAGGAGACCACATAAATGGGAAAGGGCAAAACACCCAGGATAGAGGTAGCTGGGTATTGGGTTGCTAAGAAACTTCAGAGCTCAATGGACAATACTTAAAAGTGCATTTTTCCTCTTTTTTCTCTTTTTAATAAACCAAACGGTGGCCAATATTTTTATATTAGGATCAGTTTAAAAGGAATCTAGATCCTTCGAGGAAAGTCCCCCCGGTCACCGTAGAGAGACCAATCAGGTCCCCACACGTCACCATGGGACAACCTACAAGGGGTTTTCCTCATATAATCTCAATTTCTTTCAAAGAGGAGAATGAGTGCCTATTCATGGTGGTCTAAGATTTTCCTTATGGCTCCCCACGATCTCCCTGAGGGATTCCAAATTTCCTCACTAAATCCCAATTCTCATAGCTGGGCTCCACTCTAAAAAACACAGAGGGAAAAGGAGAGGCCAAAAGAGAGATTTGAAGCAATATCCACATGCAGGAACATTTGGCCTTTTCCTCGCGAAATAGATTCGCTGTAATCCAACTTTGATGGTTACAATCAACTGACCAACATAAAAATACTTGCCCCAAATATAATATTGCAATTTGGATAACGATGTGTGGTTTAGCACAGTTGAAAATTTCCCCAGACTTAACCTAAAATTTTTTTTCCCGGACTTGCCTAGAATTTTAACTTCACCAATTTTTGTTGCTAGTCCCAAGCCTGAATAAACGAGGAGAGTTGTGTTAGGTAGATTGACAGCCAGCATAAAACTTGTCACAATCCAAACACGAATTCTAAGAAAAATAGAATTCATGTAGCTGATCCCAATATGGTTGGAATAAGGCTTTGATGATGATGGCAACTTACCTACAATTTTCCTGGACATACCTTGAATTTGAATTAGCGCGGGGTATTCATTTCCCATCTTCCTAATGAAAAGAAATTTAATCTCCAATTTTGAAAATGCACCGTTGACCTTCATTCTGCACTACTCAGGGCATTAATCTTCATACCCGGCTCCTCTAGGTAAGCGTTCTGTAAATTTGTCAGTCTGAATACAATAGGAAAGGAAAAAGAAATCAAATCTCATTAAATGTTATTGACCATTCATGGCCGTGAAATCATGGAGCAAAAATATAACCGAATGGATGCAATCATCATATACAACGGCTTAGCAACAGCTACAACCGATGAATCTTTTTTACTAATTACTCAGGGTATCCCAACAACCCCACGCCCAAAACGGTGCAGCCCAGGCTCTTTTGATCCTAAGCCCAAGGGGCACTCAATTCTGAGTAGCCAAGAACTAATCCCTAAGAGCACATGCAAACCTTCATATACCAGGTAAAACTATGGGAAGTGGCCATCATGGGTGCTTGTCGAGCACAAGGCCGTTCCATTTACTGAGGCACAGAGTCCTTGGCCTACTGAGCCATGAGTCACCACCCGTTGGTTGAATCTAATTTTTATATGACTAATCCACCAAACCACTTTTAAAATGAGGAAAGTCAGATGGCTAATCCACCAAACCACTTTTAAAATGAGGAAAGTCACATGGACCTCACCTATACAATCCTCGCCCTAAATTCAAATGTAGTCTTGATCCAACAATTCAAACAGCAATTTCTATTTTACAAAAAATTGTTACACCAACAGCTAATTTCCATCCAAGCGAAGTATTGTTGCTGGGAATAGAAAAAAGTCAACCCGTGCAAGAGAAAAACTCACACCACATTTCTCACTATCAAACCACAACCTCAGATTTTAGATTATAACAACATTTTTTCTTTCTTCTTTCGGTTAATATCAAATTAATATACCATGGAGACGAGGACATCCGAAGTACAAGCCTCCAAAAGAATGTGTAACCACTCTCCAGTGTCCGGCCTGCAACTTCCACCCCCAGCTCCTCAAACCTCAGTACTCTAATTTCAAATTCCTACATCTGAGCAAATGTTACAGCTACAACAACCAACCTGAATTAACACAAAAACCCATTGCTTCCCAACTAACACTTTCTGTATACAGCAGCCAATGAAGAATGTCATCGAGAAGATCGTGTGCTTTGACATTTCCAACAAATGGAAAATGGGTGGAAGAGAACAGAACCAACCATTCATTACACCCAGCCCAAACTTTTGCCCATCTAAACAAGTCGATGTTGCCGTAGGCCCTTTCCAAAATGAGGCTGCATCAATCGTACATACAAACTGTTCATTGCCATGAGGGAATCATGAGATCCCTGCTCAACGATCCGACCACCATTGAGGACCACAATGTTGTCAACATGTCTCATCATTGCTGCTCTATGGGCGATGAGTATGGTTGTCTTGTTCCCCATAATTAGTGTATCAAGAGCCTCCTGCACAACCCGGCTGGACTCGGACTCAATCGAGGAACTGGCTTCATCCAATAACAAGATAGGAGCATTTTTCAGCACCACCCGAGCAATGGCAATCCTCTGCTTCTGTCCTGGTGTCAGATCCACACCCCTCATGCCAACATGAGTGTCGTAACCATGTGGGAGGCTGCTGATGAAGTGGTGTGCATTAGCGATTCTTGCTGCCTCTTTTATCTCAGCCTCAGTTGCGTTGTGCCTTGCATATATAATATTCTCCCTTATGGTTGTTGAGAAGATGATGGGCTCTTGCTGAACAAGACCCAGGTGGTTCCGCAACCACCTCAAGTTGTATGACTTCAAATCTCGACCATCCAATGAGACCTGACCAGCAACTGGGTCATAAAATCTCTCAATCAAAGCAATTATAGTGCTCTTCCCAGACCCCGAAACACCCACCACTGCTACTGTTTGTCCAACATTGACTTTGAGGCTGAAATTGCTCAACACCATCACCTCAGGACGTGTTGGGTAACAGAAATCAACATTCTTCAGCTCAATGCCTCCATAGACAACTGGTGGTTTAAGACCTGCGTTATCATCTGGATCAATTTTAGGGTCACGATCTATGATTTCAAATACTGAAGTGAGTGACTCGCGCCGCTTGAGAATGTATGGTGCAAGACCAAAAGGCTCCACAAGTGCAAAAGTTGCAAAAGAGAAGACCACATATTCTTTGAGAGCTGTGTGAATGCTCAGATGGCCATTTTTTACAGAGACGGCAGTGTACCAAAGGAGCAGAGCATTACAGGCAAAAAGCAGAAACTGTGAGAAGCCAAACGCAAAACCAATGGCCACTCCATGAAGCAGGCTCTGCTTGAATATTCTTCCCAGCTGCAATTTGTATAATTCCATTACCTTGTTCCCAGCACAAAAGGCCACAACTGTGTAGATATTTCGAACAGCATCCTCTAGGACCAAAGAAGCCTTCCTGTGCATTTCCTGTATGCCTCTAGAGAACCCAGCAAGCCACAATTTCTGCAGATTCAAAGGAAAATTTAGAGTTCAAGGAACAAGAAAACTTTCCATGTTAAAATTACAAAGCTTACAAGTTGCGGGAAGTGACATATTCATAAAAAAAAAAAGGTCCAGCACTGATACACAAGCATAGAAGGTACATGCACTACAACATACAAAAAAAATTGTCATACAGCTTGCTAAGGTACCCTTTACATGCAGAGGTTGTACCACGTATATTTCTAGACAAATTATAAGCTATCCATATGCGACTTTTAATGCCCAAATCCAGGGATGAGATAAACAGACAGTTCTTTATAAAGGGATGACCTCTTATCATTGAGGATCATAATTCCATTCTTCATGTTCTTTTCTAATTCGTATTCTTGTGAGAAGTGATGGTGACTTTATTTTATTTTTATTTTTTACATTTTGATGATTTGATCTAAACCTGTAGCCAATTGGTTTCAGGGGCCATAGATGGAGATTATTAAAAAAAAAAAAGAAATTCCAGACCGGGTGATCTTAATAAACTGTTCATTGGCCTTTTTTCCCCCTTTAATTTTACAAAACCACTGCTAATTTATTTATTTATTTTTTCCCTGGCAAATACAGAAGGGCATTGACTATCAAGGTTACAACCAGAAATCAATCCTTGGTTGTTTCTAGAGAGGAAGGGAGGTGCCTCACCACTAAGCTAGCGGTGGAGAGGGAGATGCTTATTCATTCTTATTAAACAACTACATTAAAGGCCGGAATCTGTAGGTTAGGATAACCCTGCACAATTCAGATGAAGCCCATTTGCAAATGGACAAAAATATCAACTTGGGTCCTTCCCATTCTCCATTCCTAGATAGATGGAATATATGATGATGATAATGATGTTGAGCATACCTTGATAAATAAAAAGCATGTACAAGTATGTAACCTGAGCAGTGTAAACTGTAAAGCGCATAAATTAGGAAAGGATGTCCTAATCATTTTGTGCTCGGTAGGGGATGCGTAGGATTTCATAAATTCCATTCAAAGTGTCTCCTTTGTCTTTTCTTTCTACTTGCACTCTTTCCTCAAAACTCAAATTACTGTTTCAACTTTCAAATGCTCTCATCCACACATACACGCATGGATGTGTGCACACAAAAGTTATTAGGAGCTGCCGTTCTCAAACCACAAAATGAATAGCCACCTTATAATGCAGAACGGGCCCACAAGTGGTCCCCATTCAAGATAGATTAGGAATGTTTTATTTTAATTAGTAAATTTCTAATTGAGTTGTAATTAGGGCAGTTTCGTATTTTAATTAGGTTTTCTAAGGACTTAATTTTTCTTTTCCTATTTATATTGGATTGTATAACTCTTTTTCTCACACTTAGTTATTGAATAGAATTGTGATTTTATCCCTGGAGAGGTGCATCCTCATGTTGAAGTCTCTGCGGAAACAAGTTGAAGCGTCCCTGGACATGTGCTTTGGCACTTCCCAAATGCCCTAACCTAAGGGCTTGCATCATCGTTAGCGGGTTACCCTCTATCCATCTTTCACCCTTCATTGCCACAACCATACCCATTCACCGAAATTACCCATCCCCATTCATCCAACCTAGAGTCGAGTTCCTAAATCTAAACAGATTCCCTAAATCGTCAAAACCAAAAAACCCTCCCACTGTTGTAAAAAATACCCTCCCACTGTCGTACCCAAATCAGACCCCCCCCCCCCCCCCCCCCCCAACAAAAAACACAAAAAAAAAAAAAAAAAAAAAAAAAAAACCCACCCCGCCAAACAACCGCAAAAGAAGAAAGTAGATCTAGAATAGGAAGGTATACCTGGCGGCCGGCACCGTTGCCAAAGCCCCATCAGCTGCCTTCACTGTCTGCGTCGACATCGCTGGTCGTCGCCACCTCTTAAGTAGCCTATCGCCCCCGTGACGCTGTCTCCATCACTCATCACCAGAAGCATCCGCCATTACCGCATGCCTGCTGCTGTCGCCATCTCCACCGTCGTGGTTGCCCACCAGCACCTTCAATCTTCCCCACCATCCTTCCTCCTCTCTCCCCGTCTGGACGATGCAGCGATGAACAAAACAGGGCTCAAACCCTTTCTTCTTTTCAGAAGAAGATTTCAAATGAACAACACACGTGCCACTTGTGACGTGTGCCCAAGTTGGGCCTGATTTTTCATGGTCAAGGCAGGTTCTAGACCAGGCCAGTTCCAACCAAAGTGCAACAAGGCCCATTGTTTCCAGCAGCTTGCTAGGTTGAGATGGTGCCGACATCTGCACCATTAAAAGAGGCAGATTTGATCGTAATCAAAGGTTCAGATTTCTTTCTGTGATATTCAGCTCATCCAAAGTTGGATTTCAACTATGCTTTCTTCTATTTGCTTGTGGTGAAGAGATCCGCACATCAGATCAGTCAAATTTTAATTTAATAAAAAATTAAATAAGCCTCCTAAGAAGCAAGCAGAAGTGGAATCTTCCTCTTTTTCGAAGACATAATTGGCGCCATTGCAGCATTATCCGCAACAGTTACTCAAATACATACCACTCTAGAAAGAATGGAAACCCAATTAGTTACCTTGAAAAATAATCAACGCACGGATAATCACATAACTGATGCAAAATATTCGGAATCCATAAGATCAACCGGTCAATAATGTTGATCAAGATTTAGGAATTAAACTTGAGATTCTTGAATATGATGGAAAATTGAAACCAGCTGAATTCATAAATTGGTTAGTGCATGGAGAATATTTTTACACACAAGCCAATGACGGCGCATCATAAAATCACTTTGGTTGCAACTCTATTTCGCAATTATTTTGCGACATGGTTGGCCAAATTGCAAAATAAGAGGAATCAAAACATTGACCCTGTTGAGACATGGATTGAGATGAAAAACATTTTAAAGTAAAAATTCCTCCCCGTTAATTATTCAAAAGATTTGTGTTCAAACTCTTAAGACTTGAAACAAGGATCCAGGATGGTTGTTGAGTATTTTGAAGAATTCTTGACAATGTAAGCTTGTTGTGATTTCAATGAAGATGATGATATGTTGGTTGTCATATATTTTAATAAGTTGAGAATAGATATTCAGCACATCCTCGCATTTAAAAATTTTGCTTATGTAAAAGAAATCATCCAACATGCCATCAAGGCCGAGGATGTTGCAAATTCTCAAGCTTCACAAAATAATTCATCACTGTAAGATCCCAAACCAAGTGGTTCTTTGGGAAAGGTTTTCACTAAACAGAGAGTTAGAATAGGATCACTTGCTTTTATTGTAAACAAAGCATCACACAATGGAATGTCCAAAACGCACATACCTTATTGAGAGTGAAGGTTATGTGAAAGATACCCTAGATACTCCTAAGAGTAACAAAAGTGAGGAATTGGAGGTAGTAGGTCCCTCGGAGGGTCTTGTAACTCTCATTGTCATCAAAAAGGCTCCACCGACTATTGAGAAGAAATTGCCGAGGAAAAATATTTTTTGTTCAACAGGAACAGTACATGGGCAGACTTGTATACTTGTAGTTGATGGTGGAAGCTGTGAAAATATTATCTCTCCAGCTCTTGTTGATCGCCTCAAGTTAAAGGTTTCCAAGTATAATCGCGCCTACTTCGTGAAATGGCTAATGATAGGTGATGAAGTGCAAGTTTGACATATATGCAAAGTTACTTTTGCCGCTGGTGATGATTATACAAATACAATTTGGTGCGATGTGTTAACTACAGATAGTGGTGATATCTTACTAGGTTGCCCATGGATATAGGACAAAAATGACACTCATGGTGTGCGCTACAATGCATACACATTCATACAAGGGGGAAAGCAAGTCAAGCTCTATCCAAATAAACCAGAATTGCCGAAGAAGAGATCAAGAGCAATTATCACACGGAAGTGCTTCATGTCTACCATGTTTGTAGAAGCAACTTGAAGAAGACCCGAGTTCGAAGACGGAACTCTTCTTTCAACCTAAGGGGAATGATGCAGAATGGGCTCACAAGTCGTCCCCCATTCAAGGCAGATTAGGAATATTATATTTTAATTAGTAGATTTCTAATTGAGTTGTAATTAGGGTAGCTTCCTATTTTAATTAGATTTTCTTAGGCCTTAAGTTTGCTTTTCCTATTCCTATTGCATTGTATAACTCTTTTTGTCAGACTTAGTTATTGAAAAAAATTGTGGTTTTATCCCAAGAGAGGTGAGTCTTCACGTTGAAGTTTTTTTGGAGATAAGTTGAAGTGTCTTTGGACACGTGCTTTGGCACTTCCCACAAACCCTAACCTTAGGGCCTACATCACCCTACACAATCTGAGACTAATCTAGATTTTCCTCTCCCTTGCATTAATCATAAAGAAAAGTTAAAAACTGAATTCATCTGACGGTCAAATAAACTGCAGTGGTTAGAATGATCGTAAGGCCCCATTGCCCCCAATGAATTCACACCCGAAACAATTTGGCAATCATCTGATTTTACTATTTCTCGCCTCAATCATGAAAAAAACTGTCAAAATCTGAAGTTCATCAAGCATATGGCCCCCATGTTTTGCACATACATATGGCTACTTAATGTACTTGAGCATCTGTATTTCTTTAAATTGGTTTTCTTAGCTAACAATTTGATATGAGAAGCGCTGAACCTTGCATTTATAGCAGAAGATTCTTTGCAAAAAGATAGAAACAAACCTGCGCAATCGCAGAGACTGTAAGAATAGGTAGTGTTCCCAAAGCCACAAGTGCCAACCGCCATTCTAGCAGCATTCCAATTAGAAGAGCAACGATAACAGCAGCAGTATCCTGTATAAATATAGAAAGGCGATTGCTAAAGGCAGCACGTACAAAAGTAGCATCATTTGCCAAGCGCATTGATAAGGTGTCCGCACTGTTCTCCTCTTCATCAAACCATCCAACTTCATTACGCAGCATGGCTGAAGAGAAGAAATTCACACTGTTAGTTGCAATGGTAATTGCTTAGTATACCCAATATAACAGACTATGAATGCTTGACAGAGATATATGCAATTTCCGTTTTTATTTTACAGGAAATGGAAGAGTCAACCTCAGGTTTCAGAACATAATAAACCCCATCATTACATGAGCAATGCACTAAAGTATCCCAACATGATTCTAAGCTTTCATTTCAGTGGGATTGATCATAGGTTGATCCATATGAGACCTACAAACTAGTTCTCATGGAATTGTCATGAGGAATAATATTTTGGCATACAAAAATTGATAGGAAAAACATGCATTGCCAATGCTACCATTTTGGACAGATGCCGATACACCTACTACTCTTACTACTGTTATTATTATTATTACTATTATTATGACTTTTAATCCTTTCTAAAGACTACCGCATGATTTTAAATTCGGCCAAGTTCAGTTGAGTCACTTCCCAAGTCAACTTTGGCTGAATCCTACTGGGAGAGGGCCAAAATTAGTACTACTCCCCCATTTTCTTCTTGTGAGATTATATAAGAGGCCTTTGGGGTCCTACACTGATTTTGGAATTAAAACCACATTAGAAGATGTAAGTATTTAAAGACGGGTGTTTTTCATCCAACTAAATGAAAAATAATACGAGCACCATTTACTACTTAAATTGATTCCAAATAATTAAAATGCATGTGGTTTAAATTCATTGGAAATTGTTTCTTTATTTTTTTGACATTTTTAATCATTATTTTCACCACTGTTTGGTTTATGAGCGCTCTAGGATGTGAGATGGTTGACAAGGCCATGTACCATGCTACTTGTCCAAGTCGACTTGACTCAAGAGTGACCACGTTGCACTCCGAGTCCAACTTCTAAAACCTTGATAACACGTAGCAAAAACCTCATCTTCTGGAAGCTTCCTAGCTAAAAGGCAATTTGCTCTTCTTTTCTTCTATTCTTTTCCTGAAACATTCTTCTTCCTTGTCTTCTCTCCTAAAACTACAGAAAACTAGCAGAGATACTTATTGTTTTAGTGGGGGTCTAGATCATGTGTGCACCAAATCCAGGTTGTTGATTGGGACAATAAGTCATATTTTGGAATATAGGAGCAGTGGTCAAGTGAATCCAGAGCTTGGACGTCGCAAATCTATTGTTAGTAGTTAGGACAATGTCGCCAATAACAAGCATCAACTCTTACTCTACTTTTGGAAATTACTTTTTGAAATTTATTTTCCTATTTAATTGGTTAACAATTTTTAGACTTTCCATCAACACGAGGTACTAATCTTCCACGTGGAATCAATTGTCAGGGCCATGAGGATGATGACTGTCTCAACTAATGTGCTTTCAGCACATAGTTCACAAAATGGAATAAAGTGGACGCTTCGTCTCAAGATAGCATCAATCAATAGGAAACTCTTGCCTCAGGAAATTTTCTTCCAGTCATCTAATTTATCATGTTTTCCTTTTAGCAGCTATCTATTGCCTTAAATTGGTCGCTCCTCCACACATGGTTTACCATTTTAATATAATTATTTTATTGTTGCTTCCAATGGTTTGTAGTAGTAGCCAGTAACCTATGTATCGGCTGTTACACTTGTAGTTTTATCAATCTGTATCCTTAGTATTGACTAATATTACCAGCTTGACATTAAACTTCTTTTGAATGATTTACGATCCTTCCTTTTTAAAACAGTATCGAATCCTAGAGTTTCTAAACAATGCCCTTCTATGGACAAGTCTAAAACTGAAGGATTAAAGGTAGAGATTCATAAGGGGCCATGAGACGACCTATGTGGAGAGGAAATGATAACTTTACAATCACCCTTGTAATTTAATCTTAGGAATGGGGCAGTCCCATCTAGATCTACCCCTAGACACTTCACTCCTCACCTCTTTAATACTACGACCAAGGATCGAAATAACAGTTGCAGCGGATGTAGCAGCCAATGGCCAAAATGCTACATAGTGGACGATACATTGCAGTTGAGAAAATATGTAGTAGGGTAACATGTGAATTTTTTAAGGAGTTAAGAGAATTCAAATATTGTTTAGCACCCCATCTTCTATTTTTTTTAGTGATTTAGAACTATATAAGGGTAGAGACAACTCTAGAAAATGTTAGTGAAGTGAAGAAATAGGAGAAATAACATTTTAAATTAAAGCTAATTGGCACTAATAGGTTTTAGACCGTAGTGCCAGTGTTTTCAAAATAGTGTAGCAGCCTCAACTGCTATGACCGAAAATGCCGCCACTACGCTATGTAGCGGCCGCTATTTTGAACCAGGACCATGATGAAGCCCCCTTTACTATGAATTCCAAAAACTTCAATACCAATTAGGCAACTGGTTTTTCATGAAATATGGTACTGATACAGTGTGCCTTCTTTGTGAAACCTACTAGAGACTACCACCAATTGTATTACACATTGAAATGGAAAGGATTCATCAAGGAAGAGAGAATGGAGAATTTATACGTCATAGCAGGGGGCATACGTCATAGCAGGGGGCTTCTTTATAAACAATATTAACTGTAGGGTTTTTTTTGTAATTAATAAGAAATTGGTTTTATAATATTAACTGCACGGGAACTGCAGGCGGTTCTTTGTAATTAACAAGAGATTGGTTTTTTTAGTAAAAACAGAGGTTTCCTAACCTAAGAGGGTCACAAGGACTAATCCCTCCTCTCTCTCTCTCCCTCTCTCTCCCCACCGCCTTCCCTTTTCTTATCTAATCTTCTTCATATCCTCAGATCTATAAACATCCAAAAATCAAATTTGGTATCAACATATCAAGTATTGGAAGACTATCAAAGAAAGCTCATGCATTTGTAGTTATCATTTCAGATAAAAAAACAAGCTTGAAAAAACACTAAATTCCTTGAATAAATTTGATTCAATCACTAACCAAATTCAATATTTTAAGATAAAATAACAAAATAGGACCCTTCTGACTTTGGATGTCAGCTTATATACTCTTGTCCTATGATCTATTAGGAAATTAAGATTTTGCAAGCTATCAGCCACCAGAGCTGAGAAAAGCTGTCTCCAACCAATAGCTCAGCTGGCAAGGGAGAAGGGTGTGACTAAGAAATCATGAGTTAAAGTCCAAAAAAAAAAAAAAAACTGAGAAACGCTGCTTAGACATTTCACCTTTCCATGTCAACAGCAGCACAATCCATGGCTGCCATTTTAAACGATGATTGCTTCTCAAAAAGTGCCTATCACAATATTATTGTTATGAAATACCAAAAAATTGGCCCCACCTTTGCACAAGGTTGTTAATGGGCCTAAATCTAGGAAGAATTTAAATGGGTCCAAGTCTACCATTTATAGATTTAGGCACATATTTAAGCCCACTGGATGAGTTTTAGAGCCAAGTTTTACATCAAATTTGATAAAGAGGCAGGATCTAAATTCTAGGTTAAGGCCAAACAAACTCCTTTGCCAGTAGAATATCCTGTTTGTTCTTCTGCTATGCCATATACCATTATTGAAATATAAAAACATATATGTGACAGAAATATGAGAAATAATTCTGACCGATAAAACTAGACATATCCCTACCCAGCATGCTAATTAGGGAAATACAAATACTGAATTTGAAAGGGTACTTGTAAAATGGTTCAGGTTAGATTCAACAACAGGTTCGGATCTTAAATGAGTAGATCCACACTGAAAGATACGTTAATCAAGAATGGATAAGTGGCGGCCCTGAAAAAAATAAACAGATGCAGATCCCAGATCATCTATATATAGCTGATTAGGTGCAACAGCCAAGTAGATTTCAACCAAATAATTACCCCAAACAAATTTATCCCCTATCCGGGTTTTAAATTATTTTCTTTGACAACTTATTTGTAAAGACATCGATGGGTCTGAGCATAAACACCCAAACTCCCAAAAGGACCCAGCCCAAAAAAATCAGCTATGGTTCAAAAGCCAAAGACCAATGGATGGACACCCAACAAAATCCAAGCCTGGGATTCAGATCCAGATCCATAGTGTCTATACCCAAGGACCGAAATACCCCAATCCCCCAAGTACTAGTATATAAATATATTGAGTATATTCAGGTCTCATTTAAGGTCCAGGTCCAAGCCTCCATATCAATCCAGAAGTTAAAATTATATTCAGTTTGGCATGTCTCTCACCTTGGGCCCATGTTGGGTGTATGGGTCCACACTCCACACCCCCGTCCCTTTCAGTTATTCTGTCTGGTTACACTATGGACTTAACCTGAAACCAACCCATTTTCATGCCGGCCTACATGTGCAGTTTGTAGGGCCAAGTAAATGGAATACTGAATATCTTATGTTTCCTCTCATCAGTATTAGTTTTAGTCCAAGAAAAAAAAAATTAAAGTAAAAGATGTTTTACCTGAAAACATCATTCTCCGAACTCGCTCAGTCATTTTCTCACCCATTATGCCAAAATAGAAGTGCTGTAGAAAGTTTGCAACCACTGTTACAATACCCATACATGCAATGATTAGGCACCACTTGTCCACTTCATTGCGCAGGTGATGATGATCCCCTCTTCTGTAGTATGCCTCTACTATCAATGCGAGAATGTAAGCAAGAAGGGGATTGAAAGAACCAAAAATAGCAGCACCAATGCTTCCTAGAAGAGCATAAAACCACTCCGCAAAGCTGAGCTCTGCAAGCCTCCAAAAGGAAGGAGGCTTTTGATGTTGCAAATCCTTAGAGTTCCGATGTCTCATTGGCATTTCATCCAATTCAGAAAGGGGTCGGCTAAAAGTCTTTGAATGTGAACGCTCATTCTGAGGATCAGATGTCAAAAGTGGTGAAATAGGAGACTCAGGGTCTGAAGTGGTCGATGTTTGACGATTTACAGAATGAACATCAATCTTGGGTAACTCAGGTAATCTTGATTCGAAACTATCCTGCCTTTTCATTGATGGTGCACTTTCAGGTGCATCAGACTTCCCGTTCTCAAGCATTTGCTCAGATGGAGGACTCTGGGTCCTTGGTGAATCTTGAGAGTTGAAATTGGCATCCTGGTGCCGCAATACATGGCCACCAGGCATCCTCTGGAGAGATGGTGATTTGATCAACTTTGGAGATGATGGCTCTTGGAAACTGTGACTTCCTGATGAATCCTTCTCAATTTGAAAAGGCGAAGGCTCGTTTGAATTCCTAATTGGCATCCTGGGAAAAAGAGGAAATAATATTAGCAGGAAAACAAGCTCTTATGTCACTCTCTTCAATCTAGTGATGACAAAGTATATGCTAAACATAAAATTTCACAGGATGACTGTCTGCAGAAATGACAAAAAAATGTAACAGGATGTCTGTAATCTGCAGTAATAATACTGAAGCAATATGCAAGCTATGACATTAATTATTGAGTGGCACAAAACATTCACCCATTTCTATTTCCCAAGGACCCAGTAGGGAGTTAGTATGACACTAGTACTTTCAACCTAAAGAAAGCAAAGGCATTACAATATAACATTATTAAGAAAGGCGCATTTGAAGCCAAATTGACAAGTCATCAGAAATGTATAAATACCTCAGCCACTACTCCCCAGGAAGTATGTGTAGCAAAACACACAAAGGTTGCTATGTTACATGGGATAGATGGATTTTCTCCTTTTTTTTTTTTTTGTGCGTGTGTGTGTGGAAATTATACCTTTGCAGTGACCAGTTCCTCGCATTATGTGTCGCAAATACTTAACACGATGGGTGAAAATGAAATTATATAGAACTGAAGGCTACAAAAAAAAAAAAAAAAAAAACCACTATGGTAGGAGAGGAGAGCAGGAAGAAGCGGGGGAAGTGGAGCCTATGACCAAAATGGATATGTAGGATTTCTTAGTAGAACTTAAATTTGATATTTACCATGTCACATCACCATAATACTGCAACAACACTAAGGGTGATAAGAAATAAAATTGAATGTATCATGACATACTAAGACTTTTGTTTTTCAGTATTACTTTAAACCAAATGAAGAATCAAAACAAATGTTATATTGATAATAATAATAATAATTGCGTAATACGTACTAAGGAACCTCTTTATCTTTTCATTGTTGGTTTTTTTTTATTATTATTATTATCAAAAGAAGAAGAAGAATGGACTTGTAAAGTATGATCTTGGGTTGAGGGGAAGAGGCAGCCAATGCCTCTGCCCTACCACAAATGAGTCAAGAGACAGCCGTTACAAAATTTTTGTTAGTTAGCAATAAAACCTTTTATTTGATTATCTTTTAACAATTGCAACTTGAGACTCTCATGGAAATAATAAGATTAATCTCCGATTGACTCAAATACAACAACAATCTTATCATCTGGATTCAGGAGAGACAGTGCCTAAAGTATGTAACTTACCTCTTAGGAAGCTTAGCTGCTTCTTCACATCTGAGAAGTTCTGCATATAGGACATTCAGAGCAAGCAACTCATCATGTGTACCCATTTCAACAAGCTGTCCTTCTTCCATCACAGCTATATAATCAGCATTTCTTATAAGGCTAAGCCGCCGAGCTATAATTATGGTTGACCGGCCCAGCATGAGAATGTCCAGAGCCTCCTGAACAGCCTTTTCTGCCTCAAAATCAAGGCCACCAGTGACCTCATCAAGCAATAGAATGGAAGGATCTGAAAGTACAGCCCTAGCTATGGACAGTTTTATCTTTAACTCCTCAGTTAATGCCATACCAGCCCTACCCACCTGGCATGCAAAAGATCAAAATAAATCTAATAAGTAATAAGAATAATAAAAGACTGCATCCTCCAAGCAAACTGAGCTCAAATTGATTACTGTATTGAGATTTTGCTAAGATTAATCACACGTCTACTCACAGTTATGTGCAGCCACATTTGCAGAATCAAAGCCACTCATCAGTGGGGCTACATTGTAAATTACCTGGACAAGATTCTGGCTGGTGGACTCATCAAAAGAAGCCACTAATTTGCAGAAACAGACAAGTGCAAATAGTCTACATCCAGAGTAGAGTAGATTTAAGGCCCATTTGATGATTTTCCATTCAAAATTTTAGGCCCGAGAGACTCAGAAGGCCCCAGTGATGTGTGAATGTAGCACATGTCCATGAGTTGGTGTGCATTTGGGCCTAGCAAAACTCACCATAGTGTACCTGGGTCTCATATCCTTTGTCAAGTGAGCTGATAAAAGTATGAGCATGTGCCTTTTTTGCAGCCTCTTCAATCTGATCAAGTGTAGCATTTGATCGCCCATAAGCAATGTTATCTCTTATGCTCAAACTCAGCAGTGCAGGTTCCTGGGTGACCAATCCTATTTGGCTTCTTAACCATTCTAGTTTCAGGCTTTTAATATTTTCCCCATCCAAAAGAACTTCTCCTGCACCAAAAAAATAAAAATAAAAAAAAATATTCCACGTATGATTGAGAGAACGTACTTTACTATCAGTGTACTGCACAAGGCCCATATTTCAGTAGATCTACACTGTTCTGAGCTCCATCATGAGATGTGCCACGCCAAAAATATCTTCCCTGACCAATGATTCTAATTGTCCCATTTAATGCTTTAGAATGGACAGATACATGCAGAAAAAATGTCCACTATTAACAAGGGGAGACTAAAAAGCCAGATCATCCAAATCCAATGTAAGGCAAGTTTAGCAGCATCTACCAATCAAAACGGCCAATCATATAACAATTAGGTCAGCAAAAAATTTGGTTGACATGTCCCATTTGTAGGACCTTGAGAGGTGGTTCTATGAAACACTATACTAAGCAGACAAAGAACCACTGAGACTTCAAACAACACCTTGAAGAAATGTCAACAAGAACTGATGTACACTATTAGAAGAAGTAGTTGTCGTACCTAACGTAGGATCATAGAAACGCTCCATTAGAGGAATTATACTGCTCTTTCCTGATCCATTCCTGCCTACAAGTGCCACAGTTTTTCGAGCTGGTACAGTTAGGTAAAACCCACTTAAGATGGGAATTTCAGGACGAGACAGATAACTAAAATACACATTACGGAACTCAATGTTTCCTTGCACTAAATCCAGTGTATTTCCATCTTGATTAACAGTAGAGGTTGAACGGCTTATCATCTCGTATAGTCGATAGGCAGCTATTCTCCCTTGCTCAAAAGAATAGAAGTTTGTTGCTGCTTGATTCAGTCCACTATAAAAGACAGCAGTCTAGTTAGGAGAAGTAGAAACTACAACATAACATTGAATGGAATGCACAGAAAGAGGAGATGCTCACAGGCCACTCAAAATAACAGCAAAAAGAGCTGTTATAATTTCACCACCATTGGCTTTTCCTTGAGAAACAAGGAATCTCCCAACCCAAAGTTGCAATGCACATGAACATATTGCAAGTCCATAGGTAAATCCAAGTCCAAGTCCTTGCACAAGACTTATCAGAATCCCATATCTTAGTGTTGCTTGAAGTGAAGTTGCATAAGAATATTTTGCCAATGTCTCATTTGTAAATGCATATAATGTCCGAATGTAGGAGACTGCCTATATGACAAGAAAAGATTATGTTCAGCTTCCAAGAACCTCATACAATGCACTCTCTAGACAGCAGTGCAACCAACTGACAGTGACAATTAAATTGACAGCTTTTGGTAAAAATAATGCAGCCATTATTTGCTTAATACCAACACAAACATAGAGAAATGCCAGTGAAAAAATCTACTAAATAAAAAAAGAGAGAAAAATACCGCAGAAAAATATTGTATTAATCTCGCAAAAGCAAATAGGACAAAGGAAGGAAAGCTTGTAATGTCAAAGAGTGGGTCATGTAGAACACAAGTAGAGTACTTTTGACTTGGGGGTAATTTTATGCATGGGACATGAAAATGGGATTTATATATGTGAAACATATTACAATTGTTTGAAGCACATTTCCACACAAGTAAATGATATGCACATTTCCACACAAGTAAATGATATGGGACAGGAAAGAGAAGCAAGAAAGGATTTATAACAGGTATTACACAATTTAGTTAGGGAGCTTTAGGATACTTTTCTTTGTTGGAAATAGTGGGTGTCAAACATAGTGAATGGTTTAGATCAGGAACTAGGGATGCCTGCAAAAGTGCAAAATTAGAAAGTGTGATTAAGTTGTTTTACTGTTTTTCACATGTTTCTCAGAATCCATGAGGATCTTAGATATGAAACTTCATGCAATGGAGTTCATCACATCTACAAAAAGAACAGTTTGGATTATGAATTGAGGCCCAAAAAAGTGCAGATAATAAAAAAGCGGGATTAAGATGTTTTTATATTTTTCACATATTTCTCAAATCTTTGAGGATCTTAGATACGGAACTTCACATTTTGAGGTTTCACCTATATGATCCAGTGCATGCTTCATGTGCACTATGCTGTGGGGCCCATGTACTGACCCACCTCAAGATGAGACCTAGGAGGATTTGAAATTTTGGGTGGGGCATTCCTATGTACAAAATATTAGCCCCATCCGATCATCCTAACCATATCATCTGGAGCCCACAAATCCAGTCCATTCACATGGGGTTTACAGTCAATCCAATAGTCCAATCTATTAGCATGGGTGCAAATCCATATGGCACCCACTAGGGTAGCACACTAAGTGCATGGTGTGCATTGGATAATTCCCCCTATATGAGAATGTTGAACGATTTGGATGATTTGGCAGGGACAAGTCATGGACATGAGTTTTACACAAAAAGTTAAGTATCAAATACGATAAAACATGATATGTTGCCCATTTTGAAGTATCTGTGCATCATAGTCTACAAGTTCTTTTTTTTTTTTTCCCTCACAAATTTCTCAAGATCTATGAAGATTTAAAACATGAAACTAAACATAATGGCTTTTATTACTTCAATAAAAAATTTGAATAGTTCGGGTCATAATTTGGGGCCGATGGAACTGCAAAAGAAAATAGAAAGTGGTTAACAGGTTTCGATCCCACAAAATATTGCAGGTGGAAATAAGAAGGATCGTGTATTGGCACCTCTCTGAACATGAGATGCATAATGGTTTCACGGTTGGAGAAGTGTGAGAATTTTGATGTGAAAAAATGGCCCCATTGCACACCATTTTCACACCAAATTTACGCATGTGATGCATAAATGAGTGAAACAACAGTGTTCATGCATAAATGTTAAGCAAGCATAATTTTTTTCATATGAGTGCAAACAAATGACTCATTCAGATGTAAAGAATGATCGATGTAGGGCATAAAGACGTGTCAGGAGAGTCTTCCAGCATAATAAAGATACCAATTTTGGACATTATAAAGAGTAGAATAGGTAATATGGAAGTGAGAAATAGTCCAAGGATAAGGTGGTGCAATTTTAAAGGAAAAACATTAAGAGTATTTGAAGAAAAAACATTGAAGTAACGCATCAAGTGTAGGATCAAAAGGCAGGTTATATAAAATAAGTTGCCAAAGCAGTACTTCGAGGTACTAGTCCATTGGCAGACATCCGTAAGATCCCCCAACAGAGGTTTATAACCTTGGGTGAATAGTGCATTTGAAGGGCATCCAAATTCAATTGTCCACATATTTGAGGCTTGGACGTTTGTTTCCAAGCCAGAACGGAGAAGCTTGGATGGGAACAGCTTTAATGGCAGTTATTTGGGTCATATGGAGGGAAGGACCATATGATGCTTTCAAACCAAGTGCTCAGATAAAGCAATGGTGACAGGCCTCTGTTCTAGATGCTTTTCACGGAAATCAGGTGTTCACAATCAAACTACACTGGCTTGAAGTGGTTAATTCACCTAGGAACAAGCCTTGGCCTAGGTGGCACTCTGTCACTAGACTCCTTTACACTTAACTTCAATGGCAGCACTTTGAGTAAACCCGGACTTCCTGGGGTGGTGGGCTTATTAGTGATAGCTCTACTTCGATTATAAGAACCCTTAAGGCTCAGTCAAGGTTTGTCGGTTGACAGAATTTTGGCCATTCAGGATGAGCTTTGAAAGGCAAGAGGCACGAATCTCCACCAAAACATAGTCAAGAAAGACTTTCAAGTGAGGCATTTGTTGGCCTCCTAAGCAGTTGGTGACCATGTGGCTTTATAGTGCCAACGAGGAAGTAGATATTTTGGTTAAACAAGGAGCGCTGTCACAGTTTTGGGCAATATAGTTCCTCCATCCATATGAGTGGATATGTTGGAATCGCATCTGGCCTGTTAATCTTTTAATAGGGTGCTTATGGACCAGTGGACCCTTTTGTGTCAGGGACTTGCCAATTTTGTCAAGAGCTGCTAACCATTGCAAACAAAATGCCTAGGTAAACAATATACTTAACACCCCCTCGGGTGGGACACTGCCCCAGACCTGAAGCATGTGCCCATCATAAAGCGGCATGGGGTCTTCTGTTCTGCGCACCTGCACCCACAACATAATACCAAGGGCGCGGCAACATGGATTTGAACTTGGGACCTATGGTGGCTCTGATACCATGTCAAGAGTTGCTAACCATTGCAACTAAAATGCCTAGGCAAACAACATACTTAACAATTTTGACCATATTGTTAGTATAGCCATCTTATACTCGGCAGATACTTCTTATCTAATGAAATTGTTATCTTTATAAAATAGTCAATGGACCCTAGGTTTGCAACCATCCAAATGGACTGAACCATCGGATCGTCTATGCACCCATTTTTAATAATGAAAATATGTGGGCCGTCGATGAAGGGGTAAGGATTATCACATGAGCCACCATCGCTGTTCACCAGTAGGGCCCACCCAGATCTTGCCAACCCCTCCTCCTCTCTCTCTCTCTCTCTCTCTCTCTCTCTCTCTCAAAAAAGGGGAGTTCCCGTGCCTACCAAACATCCAATAGAATTCCATGGCATGGAGAATTTTTTCCTCTTTAAAAAGCAATGATAGTTTCTCCCTGACATGGAGACTTTTCTCCTCTCCAAAAGCAACACGGTTCACTAAAATCTTTCTCAATCTCAGAATACTTGAGGGCTGGGTCTAAGAGTCTAATAGTGGGGCCTCTTAAACAATTTGATGGTACACAGTAATCAGAAATGGGTCCAACTTATTGTTTCTGCATATAGTGTTTTTACAATGGGTTCCATGAGTGCTGAATCTAGAAATGGGAAGTGGGTCCCATGAAGGCTGAGTCTAAAAGTGGAGCTCTCTTAAACAATTTGGTGGTGCATGGTCATCACAAGTGGGTCCAATTAATTGTATTTGTATAATGTTTTCTTTTACAGTGGGTCCCATTATTTCAAAGGTACTTGTCAAATATGGTGATATAGGATTCTACGATGTGGGTCCAACTCCTTGTGGCTATGTTCTACTAAGAGATACCTCACAAATTTGTGTGAGAGGTACCCTTTTTCCCACATTGTGGGACACCCTATGACAAATCCAATACACTCACTAACCCACCATGAATTAGCATTCATCCTAATTTGACATCGATCTAAACTATACTCAACGTTGGATTAGATTTCATAAAAAATGCAAATTAAGCGGCCATTAAATTTTAAGGCCTTAATCCAATAGTAAGAATAATTCAGGTTGGTGTCAAATTAGGGTAAGTGTTGATTCATGGGGGGATGGTGAGTGTAAGGAGTTTGGTTTTATCATGGGGTGTCTCATGTGGGGGTAAAAAAGTTGCCGAGAGAAGTGAACTCCACTAGTTTGTATTGCCGGTCCCAAGCTTGGATAAGGACAGAGGATTGCATTAGGTAGATTGACAACCAGTGCAAAACTTTTGTTACAACCCAAACATGAATTATGAGAAATCAATATTCCATAAGAGCTACCTATCCGAGGAATTGGCCTAGGATAGATCAAGCTTCATGTAGCCAACACCAACATAGTCGGGACACAACTCTAATGATGGTGGCGGTGATGATGATGGTTGTAATTTTCTAATACAGTAATACCTATTAAATAAAAAGCACGAAGAAAGTGAAAATTTAGAACCAGATGAAGGAATGATCAATGAAATATCTTAAGTAGAAGTAAAGATTGCCTTCGCTACTATGATGCGCAGATAATTCAAAATGGGCAAGGTAAAATCCGTGTCCTTGCCATGTATTTGGCATGCCCTGTTGTATCCTTGCCATATCAGTGCATCATAGCTTTGCTAGGATGGGTTAAAAAAAAAGACCATCAGTGCCTAAAGGATATATCTGAATGGGTTTCCATGAGTGGAGCTGGGACTGATTTGTTGACCAAATTGTTCAATTAGATATTAATAAAGAAGAATCCCAGGGAATGGAGAAAGGGCATCATAGTCCTTTTTCTACTAGAACCAAGGAAATGGTCAAAATGGATTCATAGTTTCATATAAGCCACAATAGAAAACGGTCTATACAGTCAAAACATTGCAAACTCTGGGCTATACCAATTGTTTCTTTCTTCCTTTTCACAGTGTATACAATAACATGTATCAAGAGGCTGAACAAGCACCGTATGCCATCTTTTGGCCCAACACCTAGACTCTACCTTCATTCCACACATGCAATGGAACTACATACATCTTGAACCAAGTCAACATTGCTGACTTTCAACATCTCCATGCCTCTCTACAAAACAATGGGAGACAGAAAAATCAAGAGAAGAAACTACAAACTCCACATCCTTTTGGAGGTCAAGTGTACCCAAACAACCTTCTTAGATAGTTTTTTGGTACCATTGTCATTTTCTCCAAGTTTCGTCCAGCCAATTCACAACTTTTGTCTTTCTTTTACAATGTATACAATTCAAGCTTCTCTGAACCCAACAAGCTACAAAGTTCCTACTTCCACTCCTACTTTGGATTTATAAGAACTGAAGTGGTTTGTAATTCATACATGCATTTGAGCAGGTATGATGTATCTTCTAAATGTTTTTTTTTTTTTTTCGTTTTTTGGTAGAAAGTAATGTATCTGCTAAAAGTTTTTTTTTTTCTTTTTTGGTAGAAAGTATCTGCTAAACGTTAATCTAAATTTTTTCCTTTTGTAAAATCTCTTAACTACATTACGATTACCCACTGATAGAAAGTTGCCACCCATTAAATTCTCCACTATTTAAGCGATCTTAGAAGTGTGTGTGATTGTCCAAATACCCAATTAAAATGTGCAGATGGAAGAGGGAAGCCACAAAGCAACTATCCCCATCTTTATATTTTGTTGATGCATATCCATGCCTTTGTGTGCTTGACATCCAAATGTGTGATATATATGTCTATGAAAAATTCTCAGAAATGCCCATTTAAAAAGGGGTGTTTCTACCCTCTTTCTATCCTCCAATGAGGGACAAATCATGTGGTAACTTTTTCTCCTTTTTAAAAGCAACATTAATTGCTTCTCCACATTTCTAATCTCCTGTTGTTGCAAAAAGGGGCATTTTTACTTTTAAAAACGCGCAAGTGCTATGTAGCGCTCCTCTACACACACACACATACATATACATATATATATATATCTAAGAGGACAAAAAAGGTATCACAAGGAGGAGAAGAGAATTGCTTTGAATAACTTTTCGATCATCATTGTGATCCATCTTTCTCATATATATATACACATCTAGTTACCGAGTTAAGGCTCCAATCACCTTAATCATGTATCAATTCCAATATGTATAAAACATCTAGAAGAATAGAAAAGATATGTACATTCCATTACAACTAATCTAATGATCCTAAGTATGACTAAGCCAAAACCCATTTAATAGACAGTTGGGCTTGTTAGTTGGGCCCTGTGCTTGGGCTTGAGCCTATATTAATATCCCCCCTCAAATTGATGCTGGTCCAACAGCAACAATTTGCGAACCAAGAACTCATGACGAGGTCAAGAAAGAGCCTTGGTGATTATATCCGCTAGCTGGAATTCAGATGAAATATGTGGTAGAGATATGACGTCTTGATGAAGTTCATCATAGAAGAAATGGCAATCCACCTCAATATGTTTTATGCGCTCATGGAAGATGGGATTTTCAGTCAGGCGAATCGCGCTCGTATTATCTGCATGCAGAGGGGTTGCTGTAGACTGAGGTCATCCAATTTCTGAAAGGAAACCTCGAAGCCAAAGAATTTTAGAACACGATTGTGACATGGCTCGGTATTTAGATTCTATAGATGATTTAGAAACCCTCTCTTGCTTTTTGCATTTCCAAGAAATTAAGGACTCTCCCAAATAGACATACCATCTTGTTGTTGGTTGACGAGTATCTTGGCATCCTGCCCAGTCAGCATCGGAGTATGCAGAAAGATTAAGAGAAGTACCAACTGGAAAATCGTGTTGAAGAGCCAGCAACCTATCGAATGATACATTTGACTACTATCAAATGAAGATATCGTGGAGCAGTCATAAATTGACTGACAAGACTAACTGCATGTAAGATATCTGGTTGTGTGATGGTCAAGTAGATAACCCAACTAATCAGCGATAGAATGTAGCATCAGTACGAAGATCGCTTATATCTTGCCAAAGTTTAACATTCAATTCTAGGGGTGCGTCCACAAGTTTTGAGGCATGAAGACTTGCGAGAGCAATAAGATCGGTGACATACTTATGTTGATGAAGAAAAATTCCCTTCTTAGTTTGCTGAACTTCCAATCTAAGAAAGTATGTGTGCAAGAGCTATAAGATTGGTGACATACTTATGTTGATAAAGAAAAATTCCTTCCTTAGTTTGCTGAACTTCCAATCCAAGAAAGTATGTCAATGGACCTAGATCCTTCGTATGAAAGGCATCTTGTAAGGAAGATTGAAGGTTTCGTATCATGTCGCTATATGGACCCGTGATGATGATATCATCCACGTATACCAAAAGTATGGTAGTACTGTGTGCTGCAATGTGAGTGAACATGGATGGGTTATTCTAACTTTGAGCATAATTCAATTGAAGTAAGGTAGTGCGAAATTTGTCAAACCAGGCTGTAGGTGCTTGTTTGAGGCCATATAATGATCATCTTAACTGTGAAACAACTATTTTAGAGGTAGATGGATAACCATCAGGAAGGCGCATATAGAGCTCCTGTAAATCTCCATGGAGGAAAGCATTCTTCACATCTATTGATAAAGAGGCCAGAGCTTAAAAGCAACAATCGCAAGAATTGTACGTACAGATGTCATTTTGGCGACCAGAGCAAAAGTCTCATCATAATCGATGCCGTATTCTTGCTGATTCCCAAGTGCCACTAGGCGAGCCTTATAGCAACCCAAGGACCCATCAAGATTTAATTTGACTGTATAAACCCACTTACAACCTATTGGTTTAACAATATGTGGACATGATACGACGTACGATTTTCTTTGAGAGCATGGAGTTCTTCCTGCATAGCTTGTTGCCAACAATCAAATTTCATGGCCTGAGAATATGAGTTAGGAATAATGACAGATGAAAGTGTAGCTAGCAATGAAATATGAGTGAAACCAAACCGGTCACAAGGTCAGGAATGATGAGTAGAACGCCGAAGAGGCACGATAGTGAGCAGATCAGGTGTGGATGCTTGATCACGTGTAAAAGAAGTTGTAGTGTTAGGTGCCTTTGGTGTAGTGTCACTTTGTGATCTACGTCTCTTATACACAACTTTAGGTTTAAATCGCAAATCTAAAAGTGGGTGGGATTCATCAAAATTAGGGACAAATGCAATGGTAGAAGCACTATGAGAATTAGTATGATGCTAGAAAAATATTAATTTTTAAAAAAGACAACATTCCTAGAGGTTCGAATGCGTTTTAACGCTGGATCATAACAAAGAAAACCTTTTTGACCATTTGCGTATCCCAAAAAAAAACATTTGAGGATTGAGCATATAGTTTTGTTCACTCCGATGGGGGTAGAAGAACAAAATAGACACACCCAAAAGTATGTAAATCAGAAAACGTGGTTGCTTTTAAAAAAGACGGAATTAGGGAGTCTGATTCTCAATGCAAGAAGAATGTAACCTGTTGATTAAATAAGCCGTGGTGGATAGCACTTCTGGCCAAAATCAAGGAGGAACAAATAAGTCTAAAAGAAGACACCGAACAACGTCCAAAAGATGATGATTTTTCCTCTCTGAGACTCTGTTTTGTTGAGGAGTGTAAAGACATGTTCGTTGAGAAAGGATCCCTCGTTGTTGCAAAAAATGTTGGAATTCGTTTGAGACATTCTCCTCCTGAATCGGTGCGAAGTATTTTGATGGAAGTATTAAATTGGTTTTCAACATAGGCTAAGAAAACTTTAAATATGACAAATACTTCAGACTCAAAATGGAAACAATAAACCCACATACTAAGAAGCATGGACACGGACACGGGACACGGATACGACACGACACGGACACGCCGACACGGCATTTCTAAAAAAAGTAGGACACGGACACGTCGGGGACACGTTAATAATATATATTAATTTATATATATATAATCATCTACTAAAAAACTAATATCATTTTAACTTTTTTAATCAATTTAGCAATCAACAAATAAAAATTCAACTACCAACTAACAAACATATCAAATTATTAATTATCAATACAACACTAAAACATAATTCATAATCATTAAACATAAAATATCCATAGTTCCATAAAATCCATATAAAGAAAAAGACGGATCATCTCTTTCCCATCCCTTAAAAAAAAAAAAAAAACAAAAAGCAAAAGAGAAGCCAATCTTGAGGCCTATTCTTTAATGAAATATTTGTCTTTTGCTTGTGATATGATTGATATTTACAATCATATATTTTTCCATGGTATAAAATTGTTATATATCAAGTTTATAAGTTTTAATAACCACATATTAACAAAGTGTCTAAGAGATATTAGCCACATATTTATTTTTTAGTCATAGACACTAGTTAGAAATTGTGGGACACGTTGCAAAAAAAGTGTCAAACAAGTGTCCGAAATTAGGATTTTTAGTTCTTAATTATGGACACGGCTAAATAGTATTGGACACGTGTCCGAGAGTGTCCGAGGAGTGTCGGTGTCCGACACGTGTCCGACACGGACACGTCACTTTCTTAGAAGTGTCTGTGCTTCTTAGCCCACATAAAGCGACTATAGTTATCAATAAATGTAACAAAATATTTAAATTGAGAATGTGACATGACAGGTGCTATGCCCCATACATCACTATGAACAAGATCAAAACTTTTTGAAGCTAAAGAATGATGCATAGAAAAAGAAAAAGTTTAAATCTTAGCCATTTTACAACTATCACAATCAAAAGAAATATCTTTAACAGAAGTTTTATTACTGGCAAAGAAAGGAGAATCAAACAATGACAACAATGTTTTAGAATTGAGATGTCCTAATCTTTTATGCCATAATTGACAATTAGTCAAACAAGATTTGCAAAGTAAGGTAGACGCTGATTTATTCCTATTAGGTGCAAATAGTTGTAGCAGAAAGAGACGACAACACTTAGGCCCCTTTGCTAGAATCTTCCCCGAAGCTTGATCCTGCACAATACAACTACGAGAAAAAAACGAAGAACAGTCATTATCAACAAGCTGGCCTTCAGATAGTAGGTTTGTAGATAATTTACGGGAATGAAAGCCATGGTGTAATGGTAAAGAGTGAGAAATGGAGCCAACAGCAGTGATAGGAATATTGGCCCCATCGGCAGTATTGATTCAGAGGTTTCCATCAAAGGTTTTAACAAAAGATAAGTTTTGAAAAGAGTGTGTCATATGATTGGAAGCCCCCGAATCGAGATACCAAGTGGAATGTTTGTTTTTACTTGAAATACCAAGTGCTACAAATGCATTGACAATCATTTGTTATACCATTTTGGGAGTTAGAGAAGAAGATGAAGTGGAGGAAACTGGGGTAGCTGGATTGGCAACAAGATTTGATGCAGAGGATGAGTCGTCCATGGTCGCAAGATTGGCCTTTTGGTGTCGAGATTGTGGATGCGTCCGGCATTCAGGAAGAACATGCCCCTTCAGCTTGCAATAAGTGCAAAATTTTTTAGTGCACTGAGTGGAGACATGGCCATACTTTTGGCAACAGTAGCCCTGAACCTTGCGCATATCACAGCCTTGCTGTTTCACATTACGCCACCGCCTGTTAGTTTTGGCCACATATGCAACATCAACAATATTTCCAATAGCATTTTGGACAATAGTGGCTTGAGTTGCTAAGCATTGTTCTTCACGAGGGAGCTCACTAAGGCATGCTTCTATGGAAGGTGAAGGGACTCTACTCATCCGATTAGAGTGAATGTTTTCAAATGCAAGGCACAACTTCATCAGAAGCTGATCTTGTTGACTGGTGGCATGAATCTCTCGAATGACATTCAAAGACTCTAATGGTATGCTAGAATAAATGACCTCTGTATAATCAGTCCACAAATGAACAAATTGTGAGTAATAATCCTGAACGAATAAAGTTCCTTGAGTGAATTGTGATAGTTCATGTTCCAAGTGAAACCGTCTTGCAGGGTTTCCTTGCTGGTAGATCGTTTTCAAGTAGTTCCACATATCCTTGGCAGCCTTGTAAGGTCGAAGACTCAAAATGAAGTGAGGATCAACGGATCCTAGTATCCAAGTCATGATTTGAGCATCCTTCATTTCCCATTTGGTGATAGCCTTGTCATCAGTTTTAGGTCAGGGATCAGAGCCATCGATGTCCCCACAACTCTTTACCAATAAGATAAATCTGAAGTTGAAATGCCCATGATGTATAATTGTTTCCATTAAATTTAATGATGGAAATCTCATTTTTGTCCATTTCAAAAGGAAAACAATAGATGTAGACCACAATTTAAGAGGATGATACCATTCAGTAAGCGATGTAAGCAAAGTTGCGATGCAAACAGTAGTAGAAACTATGAACGGGGAGCAGTTACAGAGATCTGATTCCAAAAAATCAGAAGAAAAAAAAAACCCCAGGCGAGCAAAAAAAATGTTATATATGACTGATGTGGGCCCCACAAAGAGATGATCACTAATCACTGTGCAGTAAATAGGGCAACCAATTTTCAAACCCAGATATCAAATTTGATATGGTTCAGAATTGTGTCCCAGATTTTGTACGGTGTAGATCAAATCTGTTGTAAAATCCGGGAAAACACAAATCGGGATGAAAAATGTACCTTTGAGCCTGGAAAAATTCTGAAAAAATCACCACAAATCTTAGATGCAGTAGTTGACCAAGTTGGCATGTCTTCTGGGTTCTGCCGTAGCGATCAGAGGTGGGCCACCATTGATCAGACCAGTGGTGAGAGTTATTTTCCTTGTAAGAGGAAGCAGATTACGCTTCCTCCTTGAGATATATAGATCTGTGATCTGTATTTTCCAAATAGAAGCTTTGATGCATGATTTCTTTAAGTCAGGTATCAAACCTAAAGCTTTGATACCATATCACGAGAAGAAATTGCTATGAATAACTTTTCGATCATAGAAGAATAGAAAAGCTATGTACATTCGATTACAACTAACCTGACGATCCTAAGTATGACTAAGTCAAAACCCATTTAATATACAGTTGGGCCTTGTGCTTGGGCTTGGGCCTATATTAAAAAAAGGAAGTCCAAGACCAATAAACAAGTTAACATGCACTGGCTCAACAAATAAAAACCGGTTACAGACTTACAGTGTAATTCATAGTCCATATTCAAATGGTTAGTAGCAATCTTAACAAGAGGCTAGATCTTTCAATAATTCCAGGAAACATAAGACAAGATAGCAATCCTATTCACATAACATATCAAAACAGTTCAATATCATAAAAAAAATTTTAAACAATTTATCAAGAATTTCTATTGTCTAGATAATGTTAATACAGCATCTTCCACATTGAACAACTTGATATTTTACTGTAAGCATCTCTACTTAAATATCCGAAAGTAACATGACATGTTTCAACAAGCATGAATCATAGAATCCAGAATGACAAACAACAGTTTCTTCTTTATCAATAAAGTAAAAAAAAAAATGCAATTCTAAAAAGAAAATAGGACAACAATAACCAGACCCAACTATTCCAAGTCAAACAATACAACTTCAAAATTAGCTAGTTTTATGTGCAAAATGCTCCAAAATACATCTATTCCACAATGGAAATGAAGCACCTGCTCAGCAATGCTCGCTGCCTCAGCATATGCATCTTGAATATTTTCTGCAAGCCTGTGCAAAAATATGTTTGATATTCCCCCCGCGGCAACAATGAATGGGCCGGTGGCCAATGTTAGAAGTGCAATCTGCCAGCAGTTGATCAGACCAATGATAAGACCACCAAAAAATGTTGCCATGTTATGAATATAGTTTCCAACCTGTCACAATTAATTTTTGAAAAAAAAAAAAGAAATAATAATTAGAGGAGCTTCCATCAAGCAAATCAAATTCAGCAAAGGTAACCAAATGGCAAGGAAAAACAAAGGTTTCATATGTTTCATGAAGCAACTTCTAAGGTTCAAACATACTTTCTCACTAAGGGCAGATTGAATGAGAAGCACATCACTCAGCACTTGACTAACGATATCCCCATTGTTCCCATATGTATCAAAGAAACTCATGTCCTGGTTCAGTAATACTTGGACATACTTTGACCTGATGACAGCAGTCTGCCTCTCTCCAGTAAGAATCCAGCATGAGACCTCTATTACACAGATTGTATCAGTGAGAGAAGTTCAAAACATTCATGAACACTATAAATAAGCATGAGCACTTATATAAATGTGTTTGATCATACCTATCCATCCAGCAACAAAAACACCAGAAGCTATATAAATAATGTACAAAGCATGCTGCAAAATAAACAATCAAGAAGTTAAAGCAAAAGGGAACGAATTCTAGAATGAGCCATGTAACAAATAAATTTTTTTAAGCCAGGTCTTCACATAAATATGCAACTGAAAGGAAGCCACAAGACTGCCATAGAAGAGCATTGAGACTACAGTTAGGGACCAAACTAAGGGCAGAATCAATTGCCTAGTTATGTTAAATTTGTCCCCAGACATGTATACAGCTTTCAATATAAAACATCATATGAAGAAAATTCCGTGATTTAGTGAACAAAGTTTGTTTTCCATCCCAAAATAGATGGGATAAGGCTTTGATGATAGTAGTAAAGTATTTTCTGATTTAGTGAACATAATGTTCTGAGGGATGAAAACCAGAAGACCACAAACCAAAGAACATGACTTAGGAAGGCCCACAATCACATGCCCACAACCAAATGATGGGAGACTAGTACTGAAACAATAGGTGCTTATACAGAAATAGCACTGTACCTTAGTAAAGCTATTTCCAAAATAAACCAACCATTTCAGCTACAAAAATTATATTGATGACTGATGAAGATTTTCTCATCTAGTGAAAATAATATCCTAAGGGATGAAAACCAGAAGGCCACAAACTTAAGAAAATGACTTAGTAAGGATCACATTCACACACCAATAACCAAAAGGTGGAAGACTAGTTTTGAAACGGTAGGAGCTTTTACACAAATAGCACTTTACTCTAGTAAAGCTATTTCCAAAATAAACCAC
Organism: Sextonia rubra; assembly: GCA_037013555.1. Taxonomy (NCBI): domain Eukaryota; kingdom Viridiplantae; phylum Streptophyta; class Magnoliopsida; order Laurales; family Lauraceae; genus Sextonia; species Sextonia rubra. The sequence continues at coordinate 135,893,847 of JASUAD010000001.1, forward strand.
TATACGATAGGAGGTACACCAAGTGCTCACTATTGCAGCTTTGAGGCTGCATGTGTTCAAGCCATGTTACCAGCGTGTGTGTGTGTGTGTGTGTGTGTGTGTGAGAGAGAGAGAGAGAGAGAGAGAGAAAGAGGAGTTTTCTTATTTTTCCTAGGCAGGTAGTATGTAAAAGATGGAGGAGAGGTGTTAGCACCGTGGATCCACTGGGTCAGCCCAGAGTGGGTTGTAACAACCAAGTGGGTTGATGGATGAATAGGATGATACGTAGTTGACAATGGTCTTTTTTCCACACGTAAAGCTTAGAAAAGATCTTTTATTAGGCGGCAAGGTAGGCAAGATATTATGGACTCTCCAAATAAAGATTAAATAAGGTCTACCAAATAAAGATGTTTCTAATTAAAGATAGGATGGAAGGGAAAATGGTTATGCTTACTTTCTATTTTCTAGCTAATTTAAGTTTTAAAATCTACTTTTAAATTTTGAATTGAATCATTGTATAGAAGGGAAGAAACCAATGAAAAGGCAATGAGAATTCTTCCTCAAAATTATAGTGCTTGCACTTGGAGGTTTGAGTCCATAGTTGCGAATTGTGGTTTGTTTCAACTGAAATGTCCAAATATTTTTGGTTCAGAGTTCAGACCGAGTAGTTTCCCAGAAAAAAATTCAGTCCAGATCTTGAATCATTTAAGCCAAAATTAGAATTTCTGTTGATTTGAAATTTCGGATTTTGGCAGGAACTTTTTTATCATAAAAAAAGAAACACTAAAGTCCTTGAGTATCTAATTTTTTTCTTCTTTTACTTGTACCTCAAATACGCCCTTAAGGAAGATTTAAACCCCATAAAAATTACTTATTTGGTATGTAGAAATAACATACTGCACGATTGATTTGGCACAATAATTTAAATTTATAATTTATATATTATTTTAAAATTTAAAATTGTTAATACTTTTCTAAATATTTATATATTTATGTTTTTTTCCTAAACATAAATGTTTTGTTGAATTGAATTGGCTGAAACATTTCTGTTTAGAGGCCAAACCGAAATGGGGTCCGAAATGAAATTACCAACCATGTTTGAGTCTCCTTGAATTGACTTGGTTATCCCTACAATCCAAATCAATTGGTATCAAAGCACAATTCTAGCTATGGAAACTACAGCCATTGAAGGAATGAACAACAAAGTTAATAAGCTAGAAGATGACATGCAACTAAGGGTGGCAGATGACCCAGTTGGGTGAAAACGGGTGTCAACAGGTTGAAGCTCAACCTGTATCTGAGCCCATTTTCATAACAAGTTAGGCAAACTCAACCCATATTTGATGCAGCTTGACCAAACCCGACCACCCAACCTGACCCGTGTAAAAAGAAAAAGGAAGAAGGACAAAGAGGAATACGAGAAGCAAGAAAAGGACTTTCCTCAATTGACACTGAGAGACGTTCAAGCTTTAAATTCTTTTTTATTTACAACCATATAAAGCATATCTGTTTGTTTGAATGGTTACTATCATTGAAAAGAAAAGAAATGCCACAATATAAGGCATATCTAATGAGGGACTATTGAGAAATCAAAGGATATAACAAAATCACAGAGAATTGTCAAAAAGCAAGTGTGCTGCAATGAATCTGGAGAAAATGGTAAGGGTTTGCATCTTCTTTCATCTTGTGTTGGGCCACTACCCTACATCTCTCCTTCACATAGTGGTTAAGATGTGACTGTGCTCTACCCATCATCTCTCAGTGGCTGGAGCTACACCCTTCATCTCCATCTTTCTCTACGTCCTTCATTCCTCTTTCTCACTAAGCAAAGAGGACAAAATAAGAAAAAAGTAGAGATGGATTTTGTCATTGTGAAAGTTATAAGGGAAAAGTAGTCCTTTCACATAAAGAGAAAAGGACACCTCCCTCTCTCTCTCTCTCTCTCACACACACACACACACAAACACTGCATGTGGATAGTTACCATTGGGCAAAAAACATACGTAACCTTAGGCGCCCAACCTACTGTCACAGGGAGTTTACTTTCCTAAGTGGTACGATAGGATTAAGAAGAAGACCATCCGGGTTACGCGGTCAACCCTAACCCACACCAATGTTACTGCGGGTCAGGTTTATCTGACCCATGATTGACCCATATAGGATGCAGACCGGGTTATGTGGATCACGTCAAATTTTGCCACCCAACATGCAAATAATGCACAAAATCGTTGAGTGAGAACAAGGAGATCCTAGCAGCCTTGAATGCAATACGGTATCATGTTATCTCATCCATTTCAAAGGAGGACAAATAGGAAGGCTCTTATGGGAATGAAGGTTGGAAGAACAGGGCAATGCACTCCCATGTAGCACAATTGAATTTGCCAAAATTCACTGGACAAGATCGAACCAGTTGGCTCTATCGAGCCAATGGTTCTTTGCATACCAAAACACGCCAAAGGATCAAAAGGAACTAATTGCTTCATTCCACCTGAAGTGGTTCCAATTGTATGAGCACACCCGACCAAACCTCACATGTGAGTTGTTGGTGAAGACCATTTGCATGCAAGTTGGACCCACAGAATATGTGGATTTTTTATGGAGCACTTTCTCGGGTATGTGAAACTGGAAAGGTATGTGCGTATCAACCCAGTTTGAAAGGTTAGCTAATCACATCAATGAGTGGAGCAAAAAAAGCCTTAATTAGGTGTTTCATTGGAGGATTGAAGGATGCAATCACCCTCGACGTTAACATGTATTGTCCTATGTGCGCCTCTGTAGGACTTGCTGATATGCAAAAGGAAGAATTACAGTACGCTAGTCCATCTGCTATTGATTCCGTGATTGGACAAGTGAACCCATGTAACCATGCAGTACAGAACCATCATAGCATATATAGAAAGACCTGATGTAAGAAAAATGAGAAGTCGTGTATAAATTAAAAAAAATAAAAAAAATGAGAAGTTTTCGCCAGATCACCGCTTCAAGAAGCCCCAACTGTTCTTGATTGAAGTGGGCAGCGCGACTAAGAGGAAGAGAAGGCAGCAACATTTACAAATGGCGAAGTGGCACTCGAGAGTCGAGATATCCATTCGTACATTGCTAAGAAGCACAGAAACTTCTAAGAAAGTGACGTATCTGTGTCGGACATGTATCGGACACCGACACTCCTCGGACACTCTCGAACACATGTCCGATACTATTTTAGCCGTGTCCATAATTAAGAATTAAAAATCTTAATTTCGGACACTTGTCCGACACTCTTTTTGCAACGTGTCACACAATTACTAGCCTATGTTTGTGACTAAAAAATAAACATGTGGCTAATATTTCTTAGATAGTTTATTAATATATAGTTACTAAAACTTATAAATTTGGAATGTGACAATTTTACACGATGGAAAAATGTATGATTATTAATATTAATCATATCACAAGCAAAAGACAAATAAATCTTTTACTAAAGCATAGGCCTTGAGATTGGCTTCTTTTTTGCTTTCTATTTTTTGTTTTTTTGTTTATTTATTTATTTATTTTTTTGAGAGAGGAGAAAGAGATGATCCTCCCTTTTCTTTGTATGAATTTTATGGAACTATGGATATTTCATGTTTAATGATTACAAATTATGTTTTAGTGTTGTATTGATATTTGATAATTTAATATATTTGTTAGCTGGTACTTAAATTTTATTTTTTTTAATTGATAAATTGATTAAGAAGTTAAAATGATATTATTTTTTTAGTATATGATTATATATATAAAATAATATATATTATTAACGTGTCCCCCGACGTGTCTGTATCCTACTTTTGTGAGAAATGCCGTGTTGGCGTATTCATGTCTAGGGTTGTCAAAGGGCCGGGCCCGGGTCGGGCTTAGGTAAGCCATTATCCTACCATCACATGTTCAGGCCGGGCTTAACTGAGCAAAAGCCCTCGACTTTTACAGCGGGCCTATAATTTTTAGGCCCTTACCCAACCCTCAAGGGCTAGGGCCGAGCCAGGGCCAAAAGTAGGGCTATCAATCCGGCCCTTTAGAGAAGGGGCCCGGCCCGGCCCGGCCCGCAAAAGCCCTCAAAACGAGGGCTTATTTTTTTCATCTAAAGCCCGAGGGTAGGGTAGGGCTCTATTTTTAAAAGCCCACATCTAGAGGGCTGAGCTTGGGCTTGACTAATCAGGCCCGAGGGGGCCCAGCTCGGCCCGCTGTTTATTAAATTTTAATATAAAATATATAATATAGACAAGCCTTTTGGGCCTGTTAAACTTTTTGACAAAAGTCATGTCTATGCTACAGCCAAGTGTTTTCCACTTTTTACTTTGTGAGAAATTATCAAAATACCCAGCCAACAGTCATAAAACAATAACATTTAAGGGGCATTTTCATCTTTTAAAAGATAAAGCCCTAAATTTCATCGAATATAAGCAACTCTCTCTCGTTAACAAAGGTAAAAAGAAAAAGCCCTAAACGCTCCTATGCCCTAAACGCCACCACCAATACCTTAAAAAAAAGTTTTTAACTCCGCCATGCTGCCTTTTGCATTGCATTCCAGGTCCCTAGCCAGGACAAAGAAGGAGGGTTTGTATAAAGTTGGTTGGTGGTAGTGGTATAGGCTGTTGCATATAAAAGATTTATTTCCATTAAAAAAAAAATTCCCTTTCTTTTGTCCCTGGCTCGGCCCTGGCCCGGCCCTAGCCCTTGAGGGTTGAGTAAGGGCCTAAAAATTATAGGCCCGCCGTAAAAGTCGAGGGCCGTTGCTCAATTAGGCCCGACCCGCATATGTGAGGGTAGGATAAGGGCTTACCTAAGCCCGGCCCGAGCCCGGCCCTTTGACAGCCCTAGCCAAAAGAAAGGGAAAATTTTTTTTCTTTAATGGAAATAAATCTTTTATATATAACAACCTATGCCACCATCACCAACCAACCTTATACAAACCCTCCTCCTTTGCCCGGGTTAAGGATCGGGAATGCAATGCAAAAGGCAGCATGACGGAGTTAAAAACTTTTTTTTTAAGGCATTGGTGGTGGGATAAAATCATTTTTACAATATAAAACATAAGGTGGATAATAATAATTCTATAAATGATAATAAATATATAACAAATAACAATAATTCTTTATTTAATTATTTAATCTACTTTTAGAATATCTAAAAGACTATCGAATGTATTACATCATTGTGTTGCTGCGTACGTATCCAATCTTGTGTGCAAATTAAGACTTTTACAGTGTCAGATTTTAAACAACTCCTATATTGATCAAATACTCTTCCTCCCGTACTAAATGTTGATTCAGAAGCAACTGTAGAAATAGGAATTGCTAAAATGTCACAAGCCATTCTAGAGATAACTGGATATTTTGTTGAATTAACTTTCCACCAATCCAATATATTGAAAATTTCAGATTTATCCCTTGGCTCCTCCAAATAGCAATCTAATTCCGATTTTTCCTCTACAACTGTCTGAGTCATTTGTTCCTTAAAAGCTAAAAAAATCATCTTCAAACTCATTAGATTTCTTTACCAAATCAACTTTATCCACATTTGACAATGTTTTGGTAGGTGCATCATAAACCAAATCATCTTCAAAGTCATTGTGAATATTATAAATTTTATATTAAAATTTAATAAACAACGGGCCGGGCCGGGCCGGGCCCCCTCGGGCTTAATTAGTTAAGTCTAAGCTCAGCCCTCTAGATGCAGGCTTTTAAAAATAGAACCCTACCCTACCCTCGGGCTTTAAATGAAAAAAATAAGCCCTCGTTTTGAGGGCTTTTGGGGGCCCCCTCTCTAAAGGGCCGGATTGACAGCCCTATTCGTGTCGTTTTGTATTTATGTCCCATGTCCATGTCCGTACTTCTTTGGTGCACTGTCAAGGACGACAGCACTGCGCACCATGTGGACTTATCAAGCACCAACCTGTCTAATTTTCTATGTATGCTTGTGTTTTATATTGCATGTTAACTACAAGAACATGGAAATGCAATATAAAACAATAACTAAGAATGATGTAATATACACCCTATGATAAAGAAACCAGCTAGTGGAGTGTAGAGATTAAGGAACAAGATAAAGAAGTTGCTACAAAGTTTACCAAGGGATTAGGAATGTGGAAAATTACGAACTGTATTAGAAGACAAAGAAAGAAGTTAAGAAAGTAGTAAGTAATTATTGTCATGGTAAAAAAATAGTAGGTAATTTCTTTTTAGTTAGTTTTACTTCTACACTGGTAAATAATACCAGAATTCCCTTATGCTTGATGGACGCCAAACCCATACTACATATGACCTAGTTTCTCAGAACTATCAAGTGCCTAGCTACACCTACCTACATTTCAAAGTTCACAAGTATATCATATTACACATCGGGGATCATAGGCTAAAAACAGAGTTCCATTGTCTCAAAATGATACCACAACCATAAAAACTGTACAAATTTTGGGGATCCTCTAGCATAGCCATATTTCTCATGATGCACTGAGAGCAGTCAACTTTTAATACAGTTCCCAATACATCGCCACAAAATCCACACAGGTTGACAGCAAGCAAGGATAAGGCGGCCAACATTTTCTTTCACTAGAATAGTAAGTAATGTGGCGTGCACTCCCCTGTTAGGCAAAGTTTATATGATCAAAAGACAGATCCTCCTGGTAAATAGCAGAGTCCAGAAGAAATAGCCCCTTTGGAAATTATAATTTGTTCTTTCTAAATGAATCTTCTTAAACATCATTTGGTCCATTTGAGGTTCTGTCATGTGTTATTCTTTTCACGGGTGGCAGCGAGGAACAAGGTGCTAATAGTTAACCGGTTTCGCAAGCAACCAAAAGAAGAAATAACAACTAACTGGCATACGATGTGAGGACAAGATATAATGCTCAATAACCTTATCTTTTCTTGAATTGGGAATCCACACAGGAGGTTTTAGTTCCTTTGCACAGTCATTTCAGGAAGGATGCAGTGCAGAAGAGTCTTTCGGAATTTGGGTTTACAAATTCTAATATGATTCGATAAGAATGGGAAGTGGACATAGAGAAAGCATCATTTCAGGGCTACACTACTTTCTTCCTTGTCAGTCCCAAATCATTGTCAGTGCTGCAGATCATCAATTTCGATTGTGTTGAAAAGTAGGAGAAACATTACACCATTAGATCCAATCATACCCAAAACAATATCACCTGTCAAAACATTCAAACCAATTGCAATCTGGGGTGCATCCAAACTATCCCTAATCACATTACTGAAGACTAAAAGTAACAGAACACAACATACCTTGGTGAATTCCTCAAAAATCTCATCATTCGGCCTGTCCCGCTTGATCAACAGCCCCAACACCTTCCCGAAGAAATGCAAATACAACACCAGAGCCATCCCGTGCGCCGCGGCGGCGATGGATCCGACGCCCATCAGAACCCAATCAAACCCATCCGCGCACGCAAAAAGCCTCGAGAAGGGCACGGCCGCCGGCGGCGGCTCGATGTCCTCCACCTCCTCTTCGATCTCTCCGGCATCCTCCCCCAAATTCACCGGCTCCGCGTTCGAGTCCAGGTAGGGGGAGGGCGACTCCGGCGGCTCCGACACCTCCGACACCGGCGTCAACGGCTGTATGTGGGGCGGCGACCACCCAAAGAGGCCGCGAGAGATCATCATCTTTGTGGAAGACAAACAAACCCAAGCCCTAAATCGCTAACCCTAATTCATCCGAACCCAGAAAACAGATCCATGAGAGGAAGAGGAAACAGAAGGAGGAGAGGCTGCTTTTATAGGTTGCTGTGTGCAGCAGCTACCACCGGAAGAGTCACGAGTCACGAGTCAGAGAGAGGAATCAGGTGAGTCAGGGACTCGGTCAGACGAGGAGCAAGCGATCCATCTCCTTTTCCCTGGTTCTTGTTTGCAGAAGCGTGAGCGAAGAATCGCAATTTTTTCTTCTCGGCGTCTTCTTTTTGTGTAACTCTTACAACAAAGAGGAAGAGAGAGAGAGACAGAGAGAGAGAGAGAGAGAGAGAGAGAGGAAATTGGATGGGATGTTTGGAGGCGATTTATGAGACAGTAGCAGGCATCATTGCAAATTTTCCTTCTCTCTTTCACCAGTCCACTACCAACTTCTCTCTTTTGGTTTTTTCACTTTTCTTCTCTCTCTCTCTCTCTCTCTCTCTCTCTCTCTCCCTGTCTTCTGTCAACGGGAGGAATCTTGGACCGTCCATCTTTGTTTTGTGGGGCCGTTTTTCATGTTCAGATATTGTTGGGTTGCCTCGAGGTAATTTCTGAGGCCGCCAATGTTAACCTGGTCTTGTTGAAAGTCCATTGCCGCTCACAATCGTGTTACCTCTGCTGTTGACATTTATTTTCAGTGGCTTGCATTTATAAGGTCAATCCAATGCAGTAGAATCAAGAATCTTCTGTGGACGATGAGTAATTGAGCTCAATGTCGATTGTGTAATAAATTCATGTATAAATATAGGGCGTATTATCCACAGCTGGCCTTGGACACAGTATTCTTCTTTCAATAGTCAAAGTCAACCACAGTTTCAGTTTGAGCATTTTTCATAAAACTCGCCATACAATATATTAGAACTATGTGATATCTCACGAGTCATATTCTAGAACATGTGATAATGCACATATCATCTTATACAATATTCTATAGCTATTTTATAAATAGTTCTCTAAGAAATATTAAATTTTTAACTATTTTCGAATAAATGTCTACTTTAAGACCAATTATACAGGCTATGTTTCTAAATAAAATGCTCTCCTCCTCTCTTTTGCACATGCGGTAGAGTAATTGTGGGGCCTCTAGAGATGGGACTTGAGCAGAAGAAGCTCCCCCCCAACTTCTATACGGCGAGTGATGTTAAGATCATCATTTATATGGTGATCGATGTTCAAACCATCATTCTAACACTTAATTAATGGCCTACAAATTTTCACCGTTTAAATGTATATATAGTCGATCCAACAATTCAACCTATTTAGACGGACATCAAACTTAGTATAAGTGTTAATCAGTGGGGGTAACTTTTTATGGTTATGTTGGATTGATCATAAAGTGGGTCCACTAGGTGTGATGCTTATGAAACATTAACGTCGGTGCTTGGCAGAGGATTTTTCATTTTATATTTGATGCAATTGGCTAAACGTACAACAAAGGTGGAGATGACCCATTCGTAATCAAGGTGCCCCTTTATGCACACAACTCCCGATGAATTAGAACAAGCTTAAAGTTGACACCCAGCCATTCTTATACACGGATTGTATTGAAAGGAGAAAAATGATTTCTTCCAAAATTGTTGAACTTGATGATCTTGCTAAGCTATTTCCACCACCCAACTCTATTATGATTGTCCAATAGAGTTCGTTGCACCAGTGGCTCCATCTGCTTCATCGCACAAACCCCATATTTCACTGCCCATGGAACTCTATAAAATACCCACTTTTAAATGCCCATTTTATTTGCTCGTTTTAAAGAATGTTTGGCTACTTCACTCAATCAAGTTCTTTTCACGCACATCGGATCCTCTTGAATTTGTGGAAGCATTATTCACCCTCGGATATGATAAAAGAAATAATGAATTGCATTCTTGCCATTACACTTTGACACTTAAAAGTGTTAGAATCATTTGATACACATGTATCTTTTTAATATGGGTTCAAACTTGTCATGAATCTAAGTGGACTCAATCGGAAAGTGAAATTTTTGATAACCTTTCGTAGATGATATAATATTAATATTTCAATTTCTAAGGTAGCACATCAATAGATTTGACAACAAAGAACAACTTGTAGGTATGCATATTTGTATTTCAAAAGAGTAATTCAAAATAGAGCCATAAAAAAAAGGAGGCTAAAATCCTTATTTTGACAGTCCTAATGATAATAATTTTCATTTTAAGAGAATTTGCTTCTAGCTTTCAAAATAAATAAAATGTAGAATTGTGTGACAAATGCTCTTATTTTTTTAATAAATATTTACTCCTTTAGATATTTAGATTAGACAAATAGACATTACAAATTGAGATGCCAAACACGGGTTAAGTCAGATGGGGGTAGCCCAAGCAAAATCCCTGTAAAATGAGAAATTTTGAGGAAGGGCCTTGTGCCTTTATTTTGAAAGGCCACTATGTCCACTTTAAAGTTTAAACCCTCCCTTTGTGGGGCCCGCAGGTCAAAAGGTTTTAAAGGAACATGCATCCGGTCCACGGCCATTATATAGTTGCACCCAAAACAAACTGATCTCTGATGGTAGGGACCACATGTACGAAACTTAAGATTATTCCTGGATAATGACAGTGAAAGTAGAAAAAAGTGGCAACACCATTTTTTTAGCTCCATGAGGAATGTTCATCAGTTGGGGCCCACCAATTTGTGGTGCTGGGCAATCAGAAAAATAAATTTGCAAAACAGTGATGGGTTGCTTCCCTATTTCATGTTGGTTGGTGCAGATTAGAACCACTTGACCCCATTACCACGAGGGGATCCTGGGCCAATCCAAAAGTAAATAAATCATTTGGCGGGGCCCACAAATAGTTGGTCTTTGAAGCTTCTTGGGCTACTAGAAAGAGCACATTCCCTAATTAATGGGTCAGCCGAGCTGATTAACCGATTAATAAAGAATACTGAGCAAACGTAAGAAGAGAGGAGTCTTCGGTTTTCTGTGCTGATGTGAAAAAGCGGTTGTTCCTAATACGGAGTTGACTGTTACGAGCCTATTAAGGGTATTTTAATGACACCAACAAGGTACGTAACATAATGCCAACTTTATTCCTTACTTAAGGCTATCGATGGGTTCATAATTTAAAATTTTGAGCAAGCGTCTTTTCCCAATTGGGTTGCCAGCTCAGTTTCGGGGTTGGCACCATTGTATATAATTTGTAAGCGTAGGCAAAGAAATTGGTGAGTTGGTGTGGTCATATGGGTCTTTTGAGTTTCATATCACATAACTAAATACTTGATGCTATGGACATGTTATATATGTCTAATGTATTTTAATTTTATTATGTACCGTATTATGTACAAATTGGTAAATCTACTAGAAGGCGCATTTTACTTAAAATAATGATATTTGAATGCTTTAGGGGTCGTTTGTTAATTTCATAAATCATGTGAAAATGCTTTACATATGTAAATTACTCTTACATATTAAAATGATTCACATGTAAAACATAATTCTTTGTTTATTTTTTTTTTCACACTCTTCACATGTGAATTTAGGTGCACATATTCAAATAATCTGAACCTTTTTGTAAATATTTCACAATTCAATGAACATCAATGGATGGAATTTGGCCTCATGGCCGTTTTTTGATCTTATAAAAAGGATACATGGTTTAGATCAGGATTTGGGCCTTATGTAATTTAAAAACTTGAAAAAAAAAGGATTAAGAATGTCATTTACAATAGGTTAAAGTAATAAGTTGTACATTTTTTTATGAATCTCAACATCGGAGCAACATCAACGGTTCGAAATTGGAAACATTGCTTTGTTTGAACTTATCAAGATGACGATCAATCCTGCTTTTATAAGTAGGGCCCCAAAAAATAGAAATATCATAAAAGGTGGACTGGCATTGTCTTCTACAATAGATTAATAGCTATATTATTTTAATAATATCTCAACATCCAAACAACATCAACAGTTGAAAATTTGATATGTAGCCCTGTTTGATATTATCAAGAAGATGATCGGTTTTGATTTTATACGTAGCTCCCATAGAAATGGAAAAATCATAAAAGGCAGATTGGGATTATCATGTACAATAGATTAATCCAACTGCTATAATTATTTGATGATATCTCAACATCCAAGTAACATCAATAGTTGAAAATTAGTATGCTGGCTATTTTTTACTTTCTGAAGACAATGAACGGTTCTGATTATAAAAATGGGACCCACAATAATCAAGAAAATAAAAAAGGCAAACTGCTCTTCCATGCACTGTAGCAGCGCTCTATAACAGTAACCTGTGTAACCTTTTCACACCACTTGAGGTGTGAAAGTTTTGACAAAAAAACAGGTCTTTTTCACACCATTTTCACATCCATTTTACATATCTCATGTGTAACCGTTATGCATCTTAGCCATTTACGTATGTAAACCTTAATTGTTTGGACAAATTTATATGTACGTAGGATTGAACACCTTCTGACTCTTCTTCTAAAAAGTAACAAAAAATAACTTTTTCAAACAGTCGTGAACATTTAAAGCAATCGCATTTCTTTTCTTTCATACAAGTTTACCTGAACGACAAGTTTGAAAATATGTCTCTAGCTATGAAACAAAGTTGCCTATTTAAAAACAAAGGGCAACAACAAGAAGAAGATAGTGTATTTGTGAAATGTTCCAATTAAATCCACCACTGACACACTCACCAAATACTTTTTTAAGTCCGTTGTCATTAGCACCATAACTAGGAATTAATCATTATTGTTTCCTTGGAAGGGAGGTGCCCCACCATTGAGCAACCAATAGAATAGCAAAACAACACTTTGTTAAAATTTATTCAACTCTATTTCTCTTTTTTTATATAGAAAGACTCACCAAGATATTTTTAAGAAGCGAACGAAAAAATAACAATTACATATTGCATAATTAGGTATAGGGTGTTATACTACCAAACCAGCATATTATAACATACTGAGCATGCCTAACTGACTTATGAGTTACTTAATTCTCATCTCTACTCATATGATGCACTTCAAAACTGTTCAAACGATTCAACAAAACTTTGATCTTTTCGAATAAAGGACTCTGTCTTAATAAATTTGGAATGGAAGACTTTAGTGGATTCACCATCCACAATGAATCTCTTTCTAAAATGATATCTCTCACCCCAATGTGACAAATCATTTGAAGCTCTCTCATTGCTACCAAGGCTTCTATGTCATCATCACCTTCCACCCCATTTTCTATTCAACTCTATTTCAAACATATCAAAGTTGTCAAATTAACCCTAATATTTAGGCCTTAGTTGGGTTGAAGTGTGGGCCTTTTATTCAAGGTGAGGTCTTAGCTCAAGCCATTAGTTTTAAGTTGATGCATTGGCTTGGGTAATTAAATGTAACTTGGACTTAAGTCTGGTCTAAATTGCATATTAATTAGTATGGGGAATACATATGATGCAGTCATTTATTTGAATATAATCCTAACATGGAGAATCTTGGTCTGTTATCCTGCTTCTCAAACTATAGAGCAATCTCTAGTGTCTCCCATTAAGTTTTCTTTGCCAACAATTTATTTTGCACAAAAACCTGAAAGGTGTTAGTAGAGTTAATTCATACCAAAATCTTGGAGTATTAGTAGATGCATTGTAAATACTTTTCAATATTTCCCTCTTTGCATGTGACCCTACCCACAACATCTTATCCTCCTTACTTGTGCAAATTTTCTCCCCTGTGTGTACATGCAGATGCTCTCATCAGTCCCAACCTCCCTAGCAACCACAACCCAAAAAGGGAGAAAAAAAATGTATACACATTGGAACAAGTTAAACAAGAGATTTGCACTTTGCATAAATTAGTAAATCTTGATGAAAGATAGATTTGATTTGGATTTTTGCCGCTTGCCCTTGCACTACCTTATTTGTAAACTATATTAAACCTTCGTATTCAATAGGAAAAAATACAATGAGTTAAAATATTATAAATCATAAGTTTGTCACATGTGGAGTTGGCCATAAGGAGGGACTAGCATAATAACCTGTGCTTAGCACATGTATGTTCATGCAAATAAAGAATTTATATATTGAAAAAGTTATACGAGTACATATATTTTTGAGACTCAGGAGCAAATGGCTTAGTATGAGAATAGAAAAATCAGATAGAAGGGGAACAAAAAAGGTGAGATAGAGACATGTTTTTTTGCAGAAAGAAAAATGTAGAATTAAAAAAAAAAGTGAAAGGTGAAGGTGAGTGAGTAGTTTGATGATATAAAATAGATAGTAAGGTTCTTACAAGAGATGAGCAGTATGGAGAGAAAGTGGAGCTTATTAATTGAAAGTGTGGGAAAAAAGTGGAACTAACAACCAAAATATATATAATAACTAACACTTAAAATTGATTGAAAAATCTTTGAGCTTAATATAGTATAATAGGTATGCGTTTGAACAGTTTTGAGTTTACCAAATATTACCCATTTCCTTCCCCTAAGGTTAGCAGTTTGAAAAAAAAAAATCTAAATTTGTATGCCATTAGCTATTTTGATCATCATTAAATAAACAAATCGAAGAAAAAAGTTAAAATAGGGAATGGTTCATTTTCCATTTTATTATTATTTACAAGCTACTCGATCTTAAAATCCACACAAACTATGAGCTAAAAGGACCTTTGTTATTTCCTTCTTTCAAGATCTCTAAGTTTCTCTATAAATTTCTCTGTGACAAAGCTAATTGAATCCAACTACACACACCAGATTCATATATTGGACAGTCATCAAGGTCAGGTGGCTATAGGGGAAGTACAAGTTGCACTTTGGACTTGAATTTATGTCTTGAGAATGGGCTTGCTTACCACTCTTTAGGACATGAGAGCAAATCCTAGGAGCAACCATGTTTCATCATTCTCTCCCCCTTCAGTTAGGCAAACAAATTAACCATCCAACGCAGGGGTTAGCCTAGGTTAAGAGCATAGATTGGGGCCATGCCCATTGGCCAAGTGTAATATGAACCCCCCAGTCATCTCCTTATACATGCTTTTCCCATGAGTGGAAGGAGTGGAACTCCCTAGTGGGGGCTCACCGACTGAAATTTTGAGCTGCTCAAATGAATGTCCTCCGTGCAATGTCGGCTATCCTAAAATTTCATCAAAATAGAAATCTATTTCGGGGAAGATTGAGTACATCATTAAGAAAGTAATTGACACAATCTTATTCATTTAAGATCATATGCATTATTCACATTCTTATTCATATATCCAATTTTACAATGGAATCAACTCTTATTTTATTAAACTTTCACAATATTTGTTAAGTATAGGATGTTCGGTACGTAGGAACGAAATACATTTTAAATGCGTTAGCATTATGAATGTTGGCTAATCCATGGGTTAGGCAAAATTCAGGGTCCAATTGAGTTGTAATTTTTGTTTTTTAAATTAGACAGTTGTGTGCTTCATTGGGTCGCTGGGATGAAGTTGTTTAAAAAAAAAAAAACAGTAATATCTTTCAAACCGTAAGTCAGATATGGGTAATATACCTACCATTTAAAACTTTTTTCGGGTGGGTATTCATAGAATCTAAAATTATATCAATCAGAGTTAAAACAACAAAGTTATAGCCTTGGGAAGTTTGTAAAATGTCAATTCGTTCAAACAAAAAAAAGTTCATTCGAATGAATTTGTGCAGGTGTCACGACTCGAGTAACACACTGGCCCAATAACTTGGTGAGCCTGTTACGTAGCCCAAAATGCTAAGCTCAAGTTATTAGTAGTAACCTACATAGTTTATTATATACCAGACTTATATTTCATTCATAAGTGATGTAAGATGGAGTGTTACAATCTACCCCCTTTAAGGCCACATATCCCCATATGGATTCATCTAACTTCACCAGTTGATGTGGGACCGAAGCATTCCACACCTGTGTTCCCCGCAAATTCTCCTATTTTGACTCACAGGCACTTGGTGCCGAGTAGCCCATCGGCCGAGTAACTTAGTGAGCCAGTCACGTGGCCCAAAATGTTTAAGCCCAAGTTACTAGTAGTAACCTACATAGTTTATTAGATACTAGACTTATATTTCATTTATAAGCGATGTAGGATGGGGTGTTATAGTAAATTTGCTAAATAAAAACTTGGTTTGGCCTAACGAAATATGCGTTTTTCTTAAACCGACTTGCGCGAATGCCTTTTCTTTTTCAAGTGGAACTTTTTTGTTTGTGCTCTATTGGAACCCTAAGTGTTTCCCACAAATATTGGGTTACTTAAATGGTTACTCTCTCAACTCTAAACATATAATCTCTCCTTATTTTAGGTCTAGAAAACTTTTTGAAGATTAACCTTTTTCTCTAGAGTATCCATTGGAGAGTTTGCTAAAGTTCTAAACTTCTAAAGATTGCTGGTTCTACTTTTGTTAAAGATTTGTTCATCTGATGAATTCAATGTGTGATGATTCAAGTACAAAAAACGGTAAACGGCATGGTCGTTGGCAAGTGAGAATACTACGTTCCTCAGGTTGAGGTGAACTGGCAATGAATTGTGAGTTTCTTATAGTGCTTGGTTTTCATTGGTGCGGGTAATAGGATAAGTGATTTTTTTTCTGTGTTGGATTTCCAAATAAAAATCGCGTGTCTCTCTCCTTGTAGTTGATTGATTTACGGTTCATTTATATTTTTATCATTGTTAGTTGGACTGCACTAATTTTGAACCCTTCAAAATGATTATAATTTTCAATAAGATGGGCTTTACCGTAAGTTTCAACTGAGGGAGACACTCAAGGGATGCAGACTCCTAAGCTCTTCAAGGGGAAGTCTAAAACTAGACTTAGGTTTTTAGGAAAAAACACAAATAATAATTAAATAAAAAGAAAAATGGAAAGACAATTAAAACCCGCCGTGGTGCAAGGGAGCTCTCTAATGACAAAGATCCAATCTGTCTAATCCTCTAGCCTCGTTGTCATTTGTCGATAGCACGTGATTCTAAACAGTGCAAAAACTCCACATAAAACCAATGAACACACTTACATATTAGAGATTACATAAAGAAGAAATATATTATTAAATTCAGCTCATTTCTCTTGTAGATCCTTGAGTCCTATCTTTTTTCTTTAGGGTGCTGCCTTGATGGAACATGTGAGGGGATTCGCAGTGTCACCATTTCATGGGCCATCTTTCCCAGCTGGAAATAGAGAGTTTATCTATCTCCCGCTTATTGATCTTGTTTTTGTTTCTCTGATGTGTTTAGCCTCTCTTCTCTTTAATTTGTGCACACCATCATGTCTGTTCTGGTTGGTTTTAATTTTTTTTAATGCACTGATCGTAATCGTAAAGTATTGAAATGCACTGTTATATAATTAGAAGCACACATGAATAAATTAATAATAGATCTATAGCTTCTTCTTTATGGTCTATTATATTACATTAATCCAATGCTCTGGCTGCTTTAAGGATAGTCCCATTCAATAATCTCTAATCAAATGATCTCTTCCTCCTAACAACATTGCATTGATCTGTCATATTCCTTGTTCGAAGTTGCACTATGGAAAACCCTTTTATCATGCACTGCCAACTAGCTTCTTCGCTCCCAGCATAGAAGAGTAGCCTGTCATGAGATAAAACAATGTGCTATAAAAACTCAAACAAGCAGTTGACCCACCTTGCGTTGTATCGAAAAAAGCTATGACAAAGGATGATTAAGATAGGAAGATTGGCAAATTGATGGTTGAATATATATATCCAAAATATTCAAGTGAGATCGTCTTTTTGGTGAGAACTCTAAGTGGAATTCATCTATTACCCAATTTAAACATTGCAATATACAGGGGACTCTTTAATAGTCATACGCTCCAAGTTTCGGTTAAAACCGAATTTAGTAGACCGTTGTATCGACTGTACACAAATCCGATGAACTAAATTTATGGGCCGTGGATGAAGGGGTTAGGGACATGTGATTGGGGCCAAAATTGATATCTAGAGTATTCCCATATAGATCTTTTCATCTCCCTGGTTCCATCCCCAAATGGGACCCATATGAAAAGTGTTCTTACACACCCACCATGAGAACCTGGGGCCCACTTGTGGGTCCCATTTAGGGATGAGACTAGGGGGATGAAAAGACTTATGTGTGACCACCCTAAATATCATGTTTGGCTCTAATCATATGTCCCTAACCCCTTCATTCGTGGCTTACAAATCCAGTTTATTCAAATTGGTGTACAGTCGATCCGATGATCTAATAAATTCGGATTTGAACAAAATTTGGGGGCGTGATTATCAGGAGGGCCTTATGTATTGCAAGGTTTGGATTGGTAATAGATAGGCCTCACCCAGACTTCTCACAAAACGGTGGCGAGAATTAGTTTTCATAGGATTATTTTCAATATATATATAGGGGAATCTTCATACGCATCTGTCCCTCACCATTTTTTTCTTGAGATTCCTAGGTGGGGCCCATCTATCACCCAATCCAAACTTGCAACACAAAGGGGACCTCCTGATAGGCACAAGACCTAAGTTTTGATCATATCCAAATTTACTGAACTAGTGGATTGATTGTACACCGATCAAGCAGAATGGATATGTAGGCCATGGATAAAGGGGTTGGGAATATGTAATTATAGCCAAACTTGATATGTGGGGTGATCTTGCATAGATCTTTCAACCCCTTCAGTTTCATCCCTTGGTGGGGTCTATAGTGAGCCATATGGAGGAGTATACATAAAAAGTCCGTGAGGGACCAATGTACAAAAAGATAGATATGTACATATAGAGAAATGGTCTAGCGAGATGGTACAGTATATAAGCTAAGTTTTTACAGGCCACCTAGAGTTGTACCAACCGTAAAATGAATGAGGGATTGAAAGATCATGATAGGAACTAGGTGTGCAAAAAATTAGCCCCATCGAATCATCCTAGCCCCTTCATCGTAATGGTTCATATTTACAATTGTTGAAATAAGTTATCTTATTTCACACATCAAACTACATTGGATGGGGATTTTTTTTTTTTTTTTTTTTTGCACACGCTTAGTTCCCATCATGATCTTTCAATCCCTCATTTCCTTCATGGTTGGCACAACTCCAAATGGTCTCTAAGAACTTAGCTCATATACCGCACTATCTCGCTAGACTGTTTCTTTCTCTGATCTTGTGAGAACTTTCTTTACACACCTACCGTGAGAACTTTTGATAGGTAGGTCCCATTTGAGGATGGGACCAGGGGATGGAAAGATCTAGATGGGACCATCCTAAATATTAAGTTTGGTCCCAATCACATATCCTTAAATCCTTTCATCCGTGACCCATAAATTGAGTTCATTCAGATTGGTGCACAGTCGATTTAACAGTCCAGTAAATTCAGAATTGATCGAAACTTGAGACGTGTGACTATCAAAAGGTCCCTATGTATTACAAGGTTTAGATAATGTGATGGATGGGCTTCACCTAGAGTTTTCACAAAAAAAAATGGTGAGAACTCGTTCTCACAAGATTATTTCCCATATATAGGCTTTGATTTGTGAGAACTGTTCTCATGCATCTATCGTGAGAACTTTTTATGGGGCCCACTTGTGGGTCCTATTTGGAGATGGGATCATGGGGATGTAAAGATCTATCTAGGATCACCGCAAATATCAAGTTTGGCCCCAATCACATGTCCCTAACCCCTTCATCCGTATTCCAAAAATCCAATCAATTTAGATTGGTGCATAGTCGATCCAACAATCCACTAAATTCATATTTGACCGAAACTTGGGGTGTATGACTATGAGGAGGTCTTTTGTGTATTATAAGGTTTAGATTAGATGATAAATGGGATCCACCTAGAGTTTTCATAAAAAAATGGCGAAAACTAGTTTTTACAGAATTTTTTCCCTATATACATATATTCATATGTGGTGATAAACAAAGACGTGGTTTTCCCTCTTTACATATAAAGATTCTTCTTTTTCATAATACCATAAATGACTTTTTCTCTTTTGTGCATGAATTTATATATGCATATAGGAGAATATTATCATGGATCCCATTCCTCACTATAGGGTGAGGAACACTTCCATATTTGAAAGTACTAATGTGCAAAAGATAAAAACCTATATGAAAATGAGAAATGCTTAAGTATAAACTAGCAAAATACCCCCGTGCTTAGCATGGTGTCATGCCCCGATCTTGGGAATTAGGGATTAGAATGGGCCCCCATGTGTGAATATGTAATCTTGTAGTATCCATGCTATGAGAAGATGTGCACAAATTACTACAAGGAAGATTCCACAAGAACGTATGAGGCATATCCTCCAGCACGTAAATTTAATTTCATATATAAGCGAAACTTATGAAATGTACATATAATGATCACCAGCAACCTTAGAAAGGATATCATACAATCATAGCATAACTCAAGTCTTGTAGTTAACAATTTCTCATCACTAATATAAATACAGAATTCTTAATAAGTCTTATATACAATATCCAGTTCTAGCATATCTATACACAAGACTAACATAGCTAGCCCAACATAACTACTTGACGTACTTTGGAAGACGACTAGTAAACTACATCATCATCTTTGCATTCTTTTATACCCCTAGGTACCCTTGGGGCACCCTTTGGGGGACACATTAACCTTTGTGTCGGGATTTGATTTTGTACCGTAACACCAATGGTAGCACTGTATACACGACGGTTAAGCAAATACAGAGATATATGAAACTATCATAATGTATCAAGTGAATTCGGAGTATATACTGATTAAAGAAGGCAATAACAGTCCACTAGGCATATTTTGCATGAGCAAACATGTATAATGAATCATAAACAAGGTATCATACATACTAGTTGGCGTTCACGAGGCTATATTCTCCCAAAAAAGAGCATATCATCTAGAGGGAGCGTACATATGAGTAGCTAGAAGATCAAACAAGCTTCCCGAAGAGCGCCGACAACTACTCCGTGAACTACTACATTAGCGACATAAGATATCCAAACTAGTCTCGTCGAACCTAATAAGGGCATATGCTAAGTGGTGCTGACTCAATGTATCAAGACCGATTCGTATTCATATCTTTCATGCATTTCAATCATACTTATCATATCGTATATAAGAAATATCGGTCATGAAATCATATCCAATCGTGAAAATCAGAGTTAACAAGGCAGCTGATAATTAAACAATGCATAATTGTATGAGCTAAAAACGCTCGAACCCTCTCAACCTTGGTTACAGCCATTTTGACTAACAGGCACACACTCAGTAGAAGCTCAGGCATGACAGACACGCACTAAATAGAAGCTCAGGTCTAATTTGTCTCAAGGTTTACGTGGACACATGACTAATCATGTTAAGGGCAAGGTATTTTAACAATAAGAATGCATTCAAATTTAAATAGGTGCTAAGGACGTTTACTAGCAAGCCCTAAGCTATATAATCCGTAATCCCAAGGTCATTCAACATGATGTATTCATAAAATGTCCGGTGTCATAGTGTTACCAAATCTTGGTGTTACATTGTGTATGTAAAAGACTCCTCTTCTTATGCCAACACCAATGACGTGACATCAGAAATTCATCTGGAAAATCGAAGGGGATAAGTGACAACTTTACAATCGTCCTCCTTATCATTTGATCATCATCGGGCTGATTTAGTTAAAAAAAATGTGACATCACTAAGGCCCTACAAGGTTACTGGAAACCCTAATATCCTTAGTTTACAGTGTTCTTACGGCTTAGCTGTATACATGTTACGGCTTAGCCAAGTGACTCAGGTTTCCTCCTTAATTTTGATACGCATTCACGGTTCAACCGTATGTTGACTTATGGCTTAGCCGTGCTAAGCCTATGGCTAGGGTTACAGCTAGGATATGGCGTAGTCGTAACACAATCCATGGCGTAGCCGTGCGTGAGCTATAGAAAAAGTCTTGGTTTTTTGGCTCTCTGAAAGGTTCACCATTGAATAGCTTATGGCTTGGTCCCTAGGTGGTTACAGCTTAGCCGTAGTTCATTCTCTGACTTAGTCGAGAGTTAGCCATAGTACAAAAACAAATTTTGACACTCTCGGGACTTTGAGTCGTACACACTTACGACTTGGCCAAGGCTTCGCCGTAAGCTTTAGAAATTCTAAAACTGATTCTGAAGCTTGAGTTTAATATAGAATTCTGAAGTGTGGAGGTTAAGTGAACTTTTTATGACTTTCAAAATGTCACTAGGGGTTGTTCAAGGCTCACACAGCACCGACATTACCTACTCATTCTCTAATTCATTCACTTAAATATATATACATACTTAAATCAAAAAAGAAAGAGCTGTAACTTAAGATTTGGAATATCAATCCAAGAGCCAATAAATAAACATACATGCAATACCATGTATACTCCAATACTTGCCTTAAATAAAGTGCTTGCCCTAGTAACTCCTCCTTGGTGTGTAGAGAGAGAACCTTAAACAAGATGGGTTCTCTGCAAGTAGGACATGCAATGGGTGATTCTCGTATGGAATGCATGCATGTCATTCTCTTGACTCCCTTTGACTCTAGCAAACCCAAAAAAATGAAATGAAGGTAAGTCTTCACCATAGAGGGGCTATAGCTTGAAGGAGATAGAGAATGGGTTGATTCCTTGAAGGAGATAGAGAATGGGTTGATTCCAGCAGAAGAGTTGTACAAAGCTTGAAGGAGATGATATGCAAAGTCTAATCCTAATGCATGCAAGGCTTCAAAGTCATTGCTCCCAACTTCAAGCTAAGATGGAGAGGAGGAAGGTTGAAGAGAAAAGTGGCTCCAATGAATACAGAAGATAACAGAGAGAGGAAGAGACATTGGGTTCTCTTAAGTTATATTTCCTATGGTTTACATGCAAGTCCAAGTCTCTGGAATATTTATAGTTTAGGTCACATGGCCTCAATTGGGCCAAGATGAGTCCGAACCAAGTCGAGCCCAATAAAAAAATGATCTACACAAAGACTTACACAGGATGTGACTCATGAGGTGCCCATATGATGCAAGAATAAATTACAAAAGGGTCATTAACTACCTAGTTAAAGCCTGAACCCGACTTGACCACCTGTCCAAGACCCAAGTCCAGAGGTTTGAGTTAAATTAACCTAAACACAATTTAATTAACATAAACAAGATCAATTATTATAAATTGAGGTTGGTTGGGATCAGGACCTTATACACGGGCAAATAGAAGTTATATATATGTATAAAAACAAATATAGGAATTTAAACATAAATAAAAAATGTTGGTCAATCTAATATCTAATGTAGACAAAAGTAGTAAGCAAGTAATTGAAGTGCTAAAATCAGAGACTTCTCAATAATCACTACCTCCTATTCCCTATATTGTGAATCAATAATTCTTCATAAAAAATACAAAATAATACAAAAATTAAATAAAAGAATTTGTGATTTAAGTATAAATTAAAGAAAGTACATGAGATCTTCATCGTAAACAGAAGTAATGAGATAGGAGAAAAAGAAGATAAAAAGTTTTTGAGGAAAAAGTTCTTTCTTAGGCTATAACCAATGATAATGAAAATCTCATTTACTAGTTTAATTTGGAGAATAAGAAAGTATTATAGACTACAATTGCTAAAAGGAGTGAAATAATGGCTATAAAAGTAGGAAAAAATCGCTTACTTGAGAATAGAAAAAGCCAAATCAGAAGAAAATAAAACATGGTGACGTATTGATACAAAATGAAGTAAAAAAAAACAACCTTGATTTTAGTGACCGCTTAAAAGAACTCCAAACCAGAGTAACTATTGTGAGCATGGCTTTAAAGGGAAAAGAGACAGAACAGTGTTCTCACATGTTGAAATTATGTCATAGATCAATGGAGAGAGCTGTGATAAGGTATGCATCTTATCCATGATTTTCAATCATTATAGGAATTATAGAATTTTGCACTTTATAGAACAAATAGGAAGAGTCGGAGTTGAAGAGGTACATCACCTTCATATTTGAATTAGAATAAAGAGGCAATGAAGAGGTTTTAGTGGAAACAAAACTATTCTTATTAATGAGTCATTAGTGGGGCATTAGTTTGGCCACTAAAGTATTCTCGTTAATGGGGCCTTAGCGGGGGCATTAGTAGGGCTAATATTAGTAGGAGGTCAACAATTGTAGATAAGTCAAAATTAAATTGAAATTGGCATGAAATTGACAATTGGAGTCAACTGGCTTAAAATATTATAACAGGGAAAGCCATGTAAGCATCACTTACCCTATGGTGAGGGAATGATGCGTACTAATATTCCTTATATATATGGGGTATGATCATTTGAGAACTATGAGATCTATTATCACGCACCTATTTGAGAACTTTTTATAGGACCCACTTGTGGGTCCCATTTGGAGATAAGACCAAGGGGAATGGAAAGATTTATGTGGGACAAGTCTAAATATCAAGTTTGGCCCTAATTATATATCCCTAACTCCTTTATCCGTAACCCACAAATCCAATCCATTCGGATTGGTGCACAATCAATCAAATGGTTCAGTAAATTTAGATTTTGATCGAAACTTAAGGTGTGTAACTGTAAAGGGGGTTCTTGTGTATTGCAAGATTTGAATTAGGTAATAAATGGGCACCACTTAGGGTTTTGACAAAACAAATGGCGAGAACTAATCCTTATAGGATTATTTCATTATATATATTTAGCAATCTTCCTGTGTATACGTCCCTCACAAAAGGACTGTGCATACTGTCACAACTTGAGTCCAAGAAAATCAAGTATTGGGGTTAAACTCAATTAGTGACCACGTACTCCCTTGTAATACACACTTGGTTCAAAGTTTAACTGGAATTACACAAGAGAGAGTTACATTACTTACTCATGTGAGATGCTATTAGTTAACATCTATCCAAGCATTGTAACGACCCAGTCCCAAGAGTGCTTGAATGTAAAGAATATAAGTAAGAATCTGTCCTAAACTGTCGAAGCGCCTTTTGGGGACAAAACCGTGAGGACTTCCATAAAAAACCATAAAGTTAAGCGTGCTCGAGTCAGAACAATTTCAGGATGAGTGACGTCTTGAGAAGTCCAAAGCAGACAATACCTCGATGGTGCGGGGCCGATTGTTATAAGCATTCAATACGGGGAAGCTTATTGATATCATTTATGAAATAAGATATCATAACACCAAACTAAAATGCATCTATATGTACAAGAGTTGAAATGAAGCATGTCTTTACAAAAGGAAAAAAGTTTCTAAAAAGTAAGAAAGATTTATACAGTTTCAAAACACAAGGGATCATAAACCATGCATAACAAAATAAAACTAATGCAAGCCATGAAACTGTAAATGCAATTACATCCCAAAATCAGGTCTAATCATGCTCTTAATGCACTCCTTGGTGGATCAATAAGAAATGATCTACTGTCCACTCGTCTAGGCTGAAGAGGTTTTTGAAGGCCTTCTCTGAAGTCTCCTTGATTTTCTTAATATCGAGATTGGGATCTGAGCCTGTAACACCATAGACAACTAATGAATAAGACTATTCAGTAAAGTATAAGCATAATTAACGTAATATGTATTATATCTACAAAAATCACTAACATGTGATTATAGAAGTCAATTTAGTATATTATGCATGTTAAGCATTGAATAAAGCATGCTATAAGAATTGATAAGATGAAATACTTGCTAATTGACTACTACATTTGCCATATCCTCCTTCTAGAGATTTTTACGTTGAGAACAATATTGACCAGGCCAAGGTACGAATGAGTCTCTTCATACATGAAGACCGGAAGCTCCAAAAGCACATTGCAGCGGCATCATTTGTTACTACACAACGTCAACCCCACTAAGTATCATAAGGCTGAGACTGAGTAAAGCTAGACTATTTGAGTCATATAATTGAATTTTGGGTAAATCATGTAATTCATTCATGGGGACCAATATAATACAGTATACGATCAATTCAATCATTCGGTTTGTTCTAACTCAATTAAATGTTAATGTCACAATAAAACGTATATCATAAAACAATTTAAATAGAATCAATTCAATTCAAAAATAATAATTGGAATAATAGAAAGCAATAAAGGCAATTTAATATGCTATACAATTTAAATTAATATAATCAAGGTAGTTTTACAAACCTACTCTAAGCTAGTCATCTATTGTTTTTAACCATGAATGATGATGTAGTTTTAAGTTATCTGATATATAGTTGTCTTCTTTTGGTGTTACATTGTGTTGGGAGTGTATCGAAGTCCCTTAAACCAACACTCATAGGAAGGTGCATAACAAATGGATAACACTTTATGAATGAGTCTTAGCCCTCAAGACTTTTCATGGTATTTAATTATTTCATTGGGCTAGTTAATAGGGTAAAGGGATTCAGAAGCTATGGCCCTACAAGGTCTTGTATAATACCTATTTACCTCTAAGTTTTAATGGTTTTATGGCTTAGCCGTGGATGACCTACGGCTTAGTCGTAAAATACACTACGGCTTAACTGTGGTTACCCAGATTTTCCTCTGCATTTACTGTTTAATCGTATTTTGTTTTGCAGCTTAGCCGTGTTTGATATACAGCTGAGCCACGGCTTGGCTTAGTAGCACATTCTACGGCTTAGCCGTTGCTTAATTATAAAAGAAAACTAAAAATTCAGCTCTCTAGATTTTGAGCCCTAAGCTTCCTACGGCTTAGCCGTAAGCTTCAGATTTTTTGAAGCAGAAGCATTACAGGTCCTCTTCAATTTGGTTTCTACTATGATATTCCCTACTCCATTCAGCCATTCTACCATATCAATCAGCCTGGTATTTCGATTCATAATTCATCATGATTACTATAATATCGGTTACTTCAAGTCTCATTTGTTTCAGTAGGAATTAAGAGAACTTTAAAAGGACAAAGACATTAGGGTATAATGCACAAAGGATTCAGTAGAATCACAATTATCATAATATACCAACATGCATTAAGCCAAAATTTGCTTATACTTGCCTTTGATTTTAAATTCAACTCACTATTCTTGTTTGACTCAGTGGAGAAGTCAACCCAGTTCTTGAACCTACAATGACATGCATGTAATATATGATGAAGAGGATGAATGCATATTGAAGTTGAAGGTCTTCTAGCATATATTAACCCAAAAGATTAATGCATGAAAGGTAATCTACCTTCCACAGTGAGAGAGAGCTGTAAGGGAAACTCTTGTGTAGAAGCTTGAGTCTAACACAGAGGAAAGATACAGGAGAGATACAACAATGAAACTAGAGGCTGCTAATCATACATGCAATCCTTGAGCAGATAGAGATAAAGGTATAAAAAAGAAGAAAAATGGAACAGTGAGCAGAGAAAAGGATTAAAAAGAGAGAAAGGCTCAATGGCACAGTTAGTTCTCTTATTTATATAAGCTTTTTTAACATTTATAAGAAAACCCATAATGTTTATTGTATTTCTAGTATGAGTCCAATGAGGGTCCAACTAACACAAATGAAGTCAAATGTATTAAAGTCAAGTACAAAAGTTAACGAGCTTGTCGAGACACATGTAATGATATCAATATGGTGTATGAATGACATAAACATATAAAGTCTAAAATTACGAAAAAAAGCTTTATCTACCTAATCAACGTTAAACTCCACACAATTACCTATCTATGGCCTAAACATAACCCATTAAGACAAAACATCATTAGTTAGGTTAATTTTATGGTAATTCGCTAATAACTTAATTAGTAAATCGCTAAACATACTTAATCAATATCGAAGTGTTACACATACTCCCCCATGGGTCCACTGTGGACCCACTAAAGGACGAGACTGAGGGGGGAGGAGGAAGATGGAAAGATCCATGTGAGACTACCGTAGATATCAAGTCTGGCTCCAATCATATATCCCTATCCCCTTCATCCATGGCCCACAAAGTCATTCCATTCGGAGGGTGCACAATTGATCCAATGATCTAGTTGATTTGGATATGGCTCAAAATTGGTGGACAAGTGCAAATCATGCAGTTGTGTATGTGGTCCACTTGGATAAACCATATAGTGGGTCTCACTTAAAGTTCTCACGAAAAAATTGTGAGTGACTATGCACATGAATATTGGCCATATATATTATATATACATATGGGAAAACTATGCTGAGCATTGGTGTTCACAATAAGGTGGGCACCATTTTCCAAAACACTTAGTGGTGCCTAACTTATAATTCATCGAAGTAGACCATAAACAACCACCCCTTGTGATAGTCACTGACCCAAGTTTAGCACCCATTCAATTTGATTAGACTGTTGGATAGGCTTGCACTCATTTTAGATGGTCAAATTTTATTAGCCATCGATCAAGGGGTTAAAATGATGATTTGACTCTCCATCACCGTATACGGGTATGTGGAAGGGAGATCTTTCGATCCTCTCCCCACCACCCCCACCCCCTGGTCCCATCCCTAAGTGAGGCCCCACTAAAAAGTGGTGCTCACAATAATGAGAGCACTAGTGCTAAGCATAAGAGCTCTATATATATATGAAAATAATTCTATGAAAATTAGTTCTCACCATTTTTTTGTCAAAACTCTAAGTGGGGCCCCATATATTACCCAATTTAAACCTTACAATACATAAAGACTCCCTTGATAGTTACACATAATAAGTTTCGGTAAAATCTAAATTTATTGGACTATTGGATCGACTGTACACCAATCCAAATAGTCTAGATTTGTGAGCCACAGATGAAGGGGTTAAGGACATATGATTGGGGCTAAACTTGGTATTTGGGGTTGTCCTACATAGGTCTTTCCATCCCCCTCATCCCATTTCCAAATGGGCTCACTTATGGGCCGCATAAAAAGTTTTTATGATAGGTGTGTGAGAACACTTCTCATAAGATTAAAGCCCAATAGACATTGGTCACTTATCTAATTAGCACACACTCAACAAACAAGATGAAAATGTTAATGAAGTTGAATTTCAATTTGTTCCATCTATTTTATTAGTTAAGTAATTTCCAAAACCATGCTGTGGGGCCCACCTCAACACATGCAATCATCTGACTGAAGAAGCATGGGAAGCTCTGACATCTTAATAACAACAATACATTAAAAAGACAAGCCAGTTCCAACAAGACTGATTTTCTCCTGTATATATTCATATATATGGGCTTTGATCCTCTGAGAACTATTCTCATGCACCTACCATGAAAACTTTTTATGGGACTCACTTGTGGGTTCCATTTAGAGATGGGACTAGAGTGATAGAAAGATCTATGTGAGACTAACCTACATATCAAGATTGGCCTCAATCACATGTCCCTAACTTCTTCATCCGTGGCCTACAAATTTAGTCTATTTAGATTGGTGCACAGTTTTTCCAATACTCTAGTAAATTCGGATTTAACTGAAACTTGGGGCGAGTGATTATCGGAGGGTCCCAGTGTATTGCAAGGTTTGGATTGGATAATAGATGAGCCCCACCTAGAGTTCACAAAGAAAAAAAAAATGAGAACTAGTTCTCATAAGATTATTTCCATATATATATATATGGGATTTAATCTTGTGAGAACTGTTCTCATGCACTATCTTGAGAACTTTTATGGGACCCACTTGTGGGTCCCATTTGGGGGTGAGACTTGGGGGATAGAAAGATCTATGTAGGATCACCCCAAATATGAAGTGTAGCCCCAATCACATGTTCCTAACTCCTTCATCCATGGCCCATAAATCCAATCGATTCAGATTGATGCACAGTCGATTTAACGGTCCAGTAAATTTGGATTTGACCGAAACTTGGAGCGTGTGACTATCAAGGGATCTCTATGTAATGCAAGATTTGAATTGAGTGACAAATGGGCCCCACATAAAGTTCTCACAAAAAATGGTAAGAACTAATTCTCACAAAAGTATTTCCTATATATATATATTATAGACAGAAGTCACTCATACAATTAGCACACACTCAACAAAGAAGAAGAAAATGTTAATGAAGTTGAATTTCAATTTGTGCCATCTATTTTATTAGCTAAGTAATTTCCAAAACTATGCTGTGGGGCCCACCTCAACGCAAGGAATCATCCGACTGAAGAAGCATGGGAAGCTCTGACATCTTAATAATAACAATACATTATAAAGGCAAGCCAGTTCCAACAATACCCATCTGCTTCGATCCAACGAGCTTTTTTATTTTTGTTTTTGTATGATCGAATCATGATGAATCCATCCATGTACAGATGATAAAAATCACAGTGGGCACTGTCTCCCTTCCTCAAAATATATAAACACCGAAGTAGATATTACAAAATAGTGTTGGTTGAAACTTATTGTAAAGTCCTTTGGTAAGCAATGCATTAATTTTTAATCTCATATTTTATTTCAAGCCTTATCCCATTTATTTAAGGTATGATAATTTTGAAATTCACGTGAAACATACAAAAACCATATTTGAATCAAGATGATATAATTTATAACCTATAGTCTTTCTCACATATTTACATACTCTAAGATATCATATTTTTAGTGTCATCTGCTCTTTTACAAGTACTTTTGGTCGATTTCAGCTGCTGGCGCAAGCTATATCTGGTATAGGGAATGCCATATTTTAAGCTATGAATTGCAATTCACAAAAAAGAAAACTGATGATACGCCACTTCTTTCTTTTTATTAGTTCTTTATGAGAATAGAAAAGGATATTAACAGGCTAACTACTACAGGTATCTATAACTTTTTTATTTCTGTAGCCATGGGGCAAGTAAATATTTTGGGTTTGGAACGTGTCCATGCTAGACCCCCAAACTGATTAGTGTTCGGCCCACTCGGACCAGACATGAGTCCTGTGCGTCGAACATGCACCCGACTTTGCTGGACCCAATGAACCCGGACCCTACTTAACAAAAATTTGTTATTATAATTTATTATTTGTTTTGTTATATTATTTATAATATAATCTAATGTGTTGTTGACATCTTTATCTACGTTTCATATAAATTTAAATCACGGGACCAGATTGGGCCTAAACTTAGATCATCAATTGGAGCTGAAATGTGAACCTAAATAATTTAGATCTAATTATATTAAAAAAACCACTATAATCATTCTCATCAAAACCTCGTCTCAAAATATGCTAGGGTGAGCTGCATGAATCAATTTCAATCTATCTTGGGATCATGGATAAAAAAGCGTCAAGTTGACAGCTGGAGCAAAACTTTGCAATCTACAATAAATCCAATTACAAATCATGTTCGAAAAATAAAAACCTATCTCAAGATTTATCTCAAGATAACTTAAATTGGAGAAACAAGATTGATGTAGTTTTTTTTTCTTAATAACCTAGGGTATCTCTAGCCCATGCCCAGGATCCTTTGGCATTGAGGCTGAAGGACACCCGATTCTGACAACTGAGAACTAATCTTTCAGGGCATATGCAAACCCTTCTATCCACATGCACCAAGTAAAACTATGGGAGGTGGCCAATTGGGTAAGTATTAAATAAAAGACCTTGCCCCTTCTTAAGGTGCAATTCACGTAGCTTTGTTGATGATGATGTGTTTAACTATATATAACTTAGTTTTATTTTGTGCAACATAGTTCTAAGAGGATTTTATGGAAAAAGCCCCCTAGTTGGCCACTACATAAAAAATGATCCAATAGATTTTACTACATAAAACAGGCCCTCTGGGTCCATTTTCATGCAATCTTTTTTAAATAAATGTGAA
Organism: Sextonia rubra; assembly: GCA_037013555.1. Classification (NCBI taxonomy): domain Eukaryota; kingdom Viridiplantae; phylum Streptophyta; class Magnoliopsida; order Laurales; family Lauraceae; genus Sextonia; species Sextonia rubra. Next base: position 135,925,115 of record JASUAD010000001.1, read on the forward strand.
GGACCAATGATAGCTTCGCTTAATATTATGTGAGCGACAATATCGTTGCTCGTGTCTTCTTCTTCCACTTCTTTCTTTCTCTTCTACTTCCTCTTTCACTACGAATTGACTCCAAACGAGACATATGGTACATCCAGACAACCCACAGGTGAAAAGCATTAGCAGGTGTTCATAATGGCCTTCACAAGGCAGAACAAAATGCCTACACCATTTGTTTCCATGTGCGATGAAGTCAAGTATCATAATATGAAAGTTGTCTTGAGTATAAACAGATATGTGGCTAGCAAAAGAACTCAAAGATTTTAGAAAGAAGAGGGAGAAAGGAAGAAAGAAGAAGAAAAGAAGACATAAGCAATAATATCATTGCTCAACTAAAACAAGCGACGATATCATCACTCACTGAAAAAAATCTGAAATGGGCTAGAGGACTTTTCTTTTGTAGTTGACACTATGAGGTCCTTTTAATGGGTTGTTTCAAATCTAGATTTCTAAATTGTAGTTTAAATAGTATGCAGCAGAAGCAAAAACTGAACTAGCAGAATTAATCAACCACACAACGACAAGAAACACATGATTTTTATGTGGAAAACCCAAATTAGAAAAAATCACGAGTCCAACAAGGACCAACTATCAAGCACTAATTTCGAATAATCATAAGATATATTTACAATCCTTATTCAATCACTCTTTTGACCTAGAGACCAAATTCTTTTTATATAAGTCCTTGCCACGACTCTCCTTCGTGTGTACTACTTACCATGCTTGATCCGATCATACCTTAAATCCATAAGGCACACAATCTTTTACAAAAGAAGATGATCTTCTATAAGAGATGTAGAAGCAATATTCTCTAGCATTCTATTAATTCAACTCTCTCCGATAGCTGCTCTAGAGAAGAAGAATGGTTTTCAATATGAATTCTCAATTCAAAATAATGAGATCTCTACTTTAGGGTTGAGAGAGAACCTTTTCAAGCAATTTACAATTTGTGCCCTAAAGGAAGTCATTGTAGAATATGAACTAGCAGTTCTGGCACAAACATGAAACAATTTCATATCAGGAAACTGGGTTTATACCCTCCATGGGCTTGAGCCCTTGAATCCTCGGCTTGCAACAGTGAGTATGGGCTTGAGCTCCTTCAGAAATTTTCTATTTTGAGATTTTCTTCGATTCTACAAACCAACTCTTCGGCAATATGAACTACAGTTCATTCTAAAAAAAATATAAACATACAACTTAATAGACTAAGAGTTTTGTCCAACTCATAAATTAACAAAAATACAAAAACTGCTTTCACGTTTTTTGTGCAATGGACATCTAAGGGTTTTTTTTGTTCTCCATAAAATCCTCTAGTTCTAATTATTACACATGAACCCCCGACACTCCTACCAATTTCTCAAGACCATAGTTATTTGAGGTCTGTGACAATGGTTACAACTACTATTTCGAAAAGAATTTTAGAATCCTGCATCTTGATATTGCTCCCCAAGGTCTCAAGTTTGATTTTTGCCCCTTATGTTGATTGGGTACTATATGCGCGGCCATGCATATACCCCCTAGGGAGGAGTCCTTGTTCATTGAAATCGGATAAACCCCGAGCCAAAAGTCAAAGATTCGAAAGCTGGGCTTACAAGGAATACCATATGTCATAAAAAAGAAAAAAAGTTTATTGGATGTATGTTCAAGCCTAGGCTGGCCAAGCTCAAGCCCAAGGCCTGACTGCTGCATCCCCGCTTGAACTCGAGTCAAGATTGCTGAGTCGAGGTTTCACTTTAACAAGTTCAAGAATGGCCGTAAATGAAGCGAGCTCGAGATGTGCATGTGCTGTGCATATCAAACCATGCTTGTGCTCGAACTGGGCTTGGGCTCTTGTATGGTGTTAACCTAATTAAGCCAAGCTGGACATTGAGCTCCACAGCATGTTGACTTGCCTGGCACATGTAATGCCACTAGCACATAGTAGCAACAATGCCGAGTCAGTAATATCTAAAATAATATTACTCTTTACAAGACTGCGTTGGAAAAAGATGGGATAAAGCCTAAATGATGATGAGTGTGATATTTCCACTTGCCGCACTTTCAAAAAACAGTTCCAGGCAGCTAAATGTAAGGTCATCAATACACACCCAACACCGAAAGGCATGCATTCATTAGGGATAGCAATATGATATCAAACTATTCTTTGATCATTTTAAAGCCCTTAGCAAGTACAATCTTTTTATTCACAAGATCTTTACTTGAGATATCAGACTAACAAACAATTTTAGAACAAACGGAAAATGGTTCAAGGATGAGCATTTGTTTGAATGTGGATACTAAGTAGGCCAATACAACTAATGCTTTTGATTACTTGCTACATACTATATACCAATGCCATCCTTCGTTGAGATCCCAACGCCCACTGTGACCTTTTTCCCACCCATTTTGAAGCATGGCTCTAAAACTAAAGGCAACTCGGTAAAACTTGGACCGAGTTACTCTGCTTGGGAGAAAACAAAGGGCCAAGTGGGAAACTTGATACTTCAGAAGTTATGGCCCAACAAAGGTTAAATAGGCTAAAGACTCCATTGACTCAGAATAAAATCAAGAAAATTTATTAAACTATGGTTTGGGGGAGTTGCGGGGGCGAACTGTGGAGATTTCCACCATGCTTCACATGGTTAAACTGATCCAAAATCACGGCATTCTCTGGCCATAATCAATGATGGGATGCATGTTTTGCATGAATTTGATGTGGTACTTTGATGTAGCCACACCTGGAATGGACAGTGATGATTTTCTTTTGCAACACAAACAGAGAATAATTTTTTCTGCAGCACATAAAGAATACAAGAAAATAAAACCACAGTACAGTTGAAATGGTAAAATGGAATCATTCTCTAGTTAATTTTTATAAATCTGGGTCAGAGTTCTAATCTAAAAATACCAGATAAAAAAACTCCTCTTCTGCGAGGAAAAAACAAAAGGTTTGATCTTTACGCCCAAACTACAAAACAAAATTACAGTTTACCCCGACATGACCTAGATTTAGGCCCCCCAAGTGACTGGAAGACTAGAACCCAAGAAAGCCAGGTCAAAGCAATTGACCAAGATGATGCGGATCTTGTTTGCCACGTCCAAGGAAACGTAATCAGGTGTCAACCTCACGTATGCCTTGTTGGTCCCATCAGGCCTGAGAATCATTAAAATTTACAAAGTAGAAAGTAAGACAGTATAATTTATTTACAGTATAATATAAAAAAATAATTTTATTATGAAGGGCTACGTAGCGGTGGTGTTCAGTCACTTCTTACTGCTATTAGATATGATTATTGCTCTGTAAATATTAACGGGCTTAACTGAGGTCCTAACAATTGGATAACAGCAAGTTCCTAAAATCATATTACATTAACCATTGAGGAAGCTAAATGGATGGTTGCGACCATAATCAATGATCGGGTAACACTTACCGTCCATTATTTTGACACAAAGCAGAAGAGTTGCAATGTTTTTCCTAGGCATCTCACTGGCGAAATCATTAAGGTTGTTCTACTATTGTTGAAAATTCAGAGTCTCACCTGATATAAATGGTATACTTGTTGCGCTGTCACGCCTTCTTGCGATGGGGGTAGAATTCTCTTAAAATATAATATAATATATATAAAAGAAATTGTACCTCACCTTATGGTGATGGATGGATGCAATGGATGTATAATAGTCTTTTCATAGATATATATATATAGAGTTGCTGAAAGGGACAAGGACGATATCAAAGTGTGGCTTTGAAAGAGATGTACTCATTTAAAACTCCTAAATAGAGGGCTGAAGTGGTGGATTGGGAGGGATGAATTGGGTTCACCTTGGGGCAACCTTTGATTTGGATTGGCAGTGACGTAGCGATAGGTCCACTCACAGCCACTAACCATGGGAGCCCACGTAAGGACTCAATTGGAATTAGCCAGTCGTTTCACATAGTAGAGCGGAGGTGAGTCTCACACTTCACACTTTTACACAAATTTCTCCAGATCTGAGTTAGATCAACAGCTTAAATTTCATCACATAGCTGTGTTTGGTTTATTACAAATATCCAATGGTTCAGATTGTAGTTTTCTAGCTCAAAATCTAAGAAAAAAAAAGAACTAGACTGATAGAATACTTGTTATCCAACCGCTCTTAGATTTATTTTCATTTTCTCATGTTCTGGGTCATGTTGGAGGCTGAAAATTTTACTTGTAGCCGTTTTCAGTCTTCCAAAATGGATAAACGGTTCACATTATGACTATGAGGCCCACATAAGTCTAAAAAAATAAATCTACTGTTATGAGGTTTTTCTCAAATATCTCGTGATCCAAGAAAGATCAACCGTGGAAATTTGGTCACGGACCGTGTTTAGCCTTTCTTGATACTTCCAATGGCTCGAATCAACATTGAGGGTCCCAGATTTTAAAAAAGAATTTTTTAAGGTTATGAGAAAAGGACACCTTGGTCACTTCCTAGGGGTATTTTCTTGATACTTCCAATGGCTAGGATCAACATTGAGGGTCCCAGATTTGAAAAATTCTTTTTTTAAGGTTATGGGAAAAGGACGCTTTGGTTACTGTCCACCCGTACAATTGTGTACTTTAGATAGCGGTGTCTATTTTAATTTTAATTTCCCCTGTTTTCGGTCAAAAGAAAATGCCTCTTCATTCCCAAATGCTGTAAAAGGGTTTTGAATCCATTTTAAGACAATGAGAGGTCATGAATATTCTTGCCAAAGGGGCACTTACTTTATTTAGAATGCAGAACTGGTAATTGAGTCGACTTCTTTTATTTTATTTATTTATAGGTTAGAGTGCAGAACTTGTGATTGAGTTTTTTCAGTTTTATTAAAGAGGTCTGTTGATGGTTTGTACACAAGGTGCTATCTTCCTGAAACCTGTTATATTTGTTTCTCCACTTTTTCTTTTTTCCTTCTTTCATGACTGTTGGTACTTGGATTAAGCTGGTGAAGGTATTGGAAAAGGGTTCTAGATATGAATTGGGTTTTGACTATTTATCTGTTTTTCTTTGTTTCTTCTGAAGAACTATTGTAATGGAACTGATTTCCTCTGTTTTTGTGGTTTATGCTCATTATAGATTAAAAGGTTTCAAGATAGGAACTGGGGACAAGATTATTCATGTTTTCTATTGTTTATTTATTTATTTATTTATGAAGATCTACTATAATGGATTTGGGTTCCTTTTCTTTTCTTTTTTATTGAACAGACTTTCAGTAGTTTAAAACAAGCCGTTGCTTTCATGGAACCTATGTAACTGAACCTACAGTTTTTTGAGTACTGAGACGGGAGATATGGGTTGCATTCGTTATGTTGAATGGTGATTGGTGAATAAACTTTCTGTAATCATTTCTTTATGTCGAACGGTGATTGGTGAATAGACTTTTAGTAATCATATCGCAATGGTATTTGACTTATTAATAAAGGTGATGACTATTATGTGGGTGCTTTTCTTGTTAGTAACTTAGAAAAAAGGATAATTGATTCTTGGGGGTTAGATGAAGTACATTACGATAGTGCTTCCATGGAGGGTCAGAAAAAAAAAAAAAAAAAAGGTGATGGGCATGTCTTTAACACCCGGTGTTTAGATTTTCTTCAATTTTCTATGTATCATTCACATTTTTTTAAAAAGAAAATATCCCCAATAAAATTCAACATGTGTGTTTATAAAGGGCATCCCTAATCCAGAATTTAGAAACAAAAGTACCTTCTTTTTTCTAGCTTATGCCTTTTTTCTTAACCTGCTTTCTCAGTAGTTCTTAGTGGAAAAGAGAAAAAATTAGATTAAGTTGATTTTGATATTGATTTTGTGGTTTTTTTCTCTCAAATTCATATTATTCATCAATTTTCTTTCCAATCCTATCATTCATCAAACTTTCCAAGAAAGAATTCCCCTGTTCTAGTTAATTTTACAGCAATGTTCATGATTCACAGTTTAAAGAAAAATAAATATTTTCTAAGTTCTTATATTTCTTTTCTTAATTAGAGACCTTATATTGTCCCAAAATCATTTCAAATTTCTTCCATGAATAAATATCCCCTATGGAATGTAAGGAAAAAGTAATCTAACATTAATGCACGATTTGATTGTACTAGGAAATTTTATTATATTTTCTGTTGAGCACATCACTCTTTGCATATTAGAAGTTTGAGTGATCTTTTTAGTACTACAGTCATATGCTGCTCTTCTTATTGTTGCAGGTTCATTGGTGGAATGCAGCCATGCCAATCATACCTAATGATCAAAATGCAAAGATCAAAGTTTGAGGCTTAAAAGTTTTATGCAAATATTTTAAGTAGAAATTAAAGCGATTCATATTGTCCTTGTGTGTGTGTGCGTGTGTGTGTGTGTGTGTGTGTGTGTGAGATCAACGGGCGAAATACACTGCAATGTTTTCGTGTTGGATTCTGAGAGTAGGTAGCCTGTTTCTATGGCATAGCTTGGTGACTATACTCGATTATTATATTGCTATTTTCCCGGTAATGCATTCATTTGCTACCACTTTCCATTCACGGTTTTTGCTCTTACGATGTTCATTGATTACTATGGTTGTGGACTACGGTGAAATCTCATCTCCATCAGTAATCAATCCAATTCAAAATATACATCACAAACTAATTATCAACAGTAAATCATTATTAAAAATGCCTAGTTAAAGTCATAGACTCAATGCATCCATGCTAAATGTGAACTTACTAGTACTACCGATATAATAGTTGCTTTCCTTGCCACTATGCATTAATTTGAAGTCCACTAGGTCCACCCCCACCCAATTCCCCTCCTCCACGAAAACCACCCCCGCACTTTTTTATTCTATACGGAAGAAAAGACAGCTATAACCTTGTAAAACTATGCTTGCACAATTCTTGACAGATGCTACTAATAGATCTCTAAGGATGTATTTGTAAAGAAAGTGGTAGAGAGTTGGGAGGAGTGGGAGATTGGAATGAATGCCTAGGGTCGACTATCTGTGCATATATAATGGGCTCAAGGCGACAGTGAACATATACATTTAAGGAAGGATCCACAGACCAGATCCACAATCAAAGGCCTAATTTCCATGGATTACATCAATATAAATGGAATACTTGTCGCGCTCTCATGCCCCCTCGCGAGGTGTGGGGGGAATTCTCTTAATATAACATATATATAGAAGGAATTGTTCCTCACGTTGTGGTGAAGGATGGATGCAATGGATGTATAGAAGTCTTTCTATATATATATATATAGATGCTGAAAGGGACACGGTGGATATTAAAGTGTGGCTTTGAAAGAGACGTACCCGTTTGAAACTCCTAAATAGAGGGCTGAAGTGGTGGATTGGAAGGGATGAATTGGGTTCACCTTGGGGAAACCATTGGTTTGGATTAGGCAGTGCCATAGCGGATAGGTCCACTCACAGTCACTGCCCATTGGAGACCACATAGGGACTCAATTGGAATTAGCTAGTCGTTTCACAGCGTATAGCGGAGGTGAGTCCCACACTTCACTCTTTTACACAAATTTCTCCAGATCTGAGTTAGATAACATCTTAAATTTCATAACATAGCCGTGTTTGGTCTATTACAGATATCCAGTGGTTCTTATTGTAGTTTTCTAGCTTGAAATCCAAGAAAAAAAAAACAGAACTAGACTGATAGAATACTTGTTATCCAACCGCTCTTAGATTTATTTTCATTTTCTCGTGTTCTGGGCAATGCTGGAGGCTGAAAATTTTACTCGTAGCCTGTTTCAGTCTTCCAAAATGGATAAATGGTTCACATTATGACTATGAGGCCCACATAAGTCTAAAAAAATAAATCTACCGTTATGAGGTTTTTCTCAAATATCTCGCGATCTAAGAAAGATCAGCGGTGGAAATTTGGTCACAGACCGTGTTTAGCCTATCTTGATACTTCCAATGGCTCGAATCAACATTGAGGGTCCCATATTTGAATTTTTTTTTAAGGTTATGGGGAAAGGACGCCTTGGTTACTTCCAAGGCGTCCTTTCTTAATACTTCCAATGGCTCGGATCAACATTGAGGGTCCTAGATTTGAAATTTTTTTTTATGGTTATGGGAAAAGGACGCCTTGGTTATTGTCCACCCGTACAATTGTGTACTTCAGATAGCGGTGTCTATTTTAATTTTAATTTCTCCTGTTTTTGTCTCAAGAAAATGCCTTTTCAATCCCAAATGCTGTAAAAGGGTTTTAAATCCATTTTAAGACAAGGAGAGGTTATGAATATTCTTGCCAAAGGGGCACTTACTTTATTTAGAATGAAGAACTAGTGATTGAGTCGACTTCTCCTTTTTTTATTTATTTATAGATTAGAATGCAGAACTTGTGATTGAGTCTTTTTGGCTTTATGAAAGAGGTCTGTTGATGATGAAGTTGAAGGGTTGTACACAAGGTGCTATCTTCCTGAAACCTGTTATCTTTGTTTCTCCACTTTTTCTATTTTCGTTCTTTCATGACTGTTGGTACTTGGATTAGGCTGGTGAAGGTATTGGAAAAGGGTTCTAGATATGAATTGGGTTTTGACTATTTACGTGTTTTCTTTGTTTCTTCTGAAGAACTATTGCAATGGAACTGATTTCCTCTGTTTTTGTTGTTTATATTCATTATAGATTAAAAGGTTTCAAGATAGGAACTGGGGACAAGATTATTCATGTTTTCTATTGTTATTTATTTATTTATTTATGAAGATCTCTTGTAATGGATATGGGTTCCTTTTCTTTTCTTTTTTATTGAACAGACTTTTAGTAGTTTAAAACAAGCCGTTGCTTTCATGGAACCTGTGTAACTGAACCTAGTGTTTTCTGAGTATTGAGACGGCAGATATGGGTTGCATTCTTTATGTTGAATGGTGATTGGTGAATAAACTTTTAGTAATTATTTCTTTATGTTGAATTGTGATTGGTGAATAGACTTTCAGTAATCATATCGCAATGGTATTTGACTTATTAATAAAGGTGACGACTATTATGTGGGTGCTTTTGTTGTTAGTAACTTAGAAAAAGGGATGATTGATTGTTGGGGGTTAGATGAAGTACATTACGATAGTGCTTCCATGGTGGGTCAGCAAAAAAAAAAAAAAAGGTGATGGGCATGTCTCTAACACCTGGTGTTTAGATTTTCTTCAATTTTCTATGTATCGTTCACATTTTTTTAAAAAGAAAATATCCCCATTAAAATGCAACATGTGTATTTATAAAGGGCATCCCTAAACTAGAATTTAGAAACAAAAGTACCTACTTTTTTCTAGCTTACGTGTTTTTTCTTGACCTGCTTTATCAGTAGTTCTTAGTGGGAATGAGAAAAAATTAGATTAAGTTGATTTTGATTTTGATTTTGTGGTTTTTTTCTCTCAAATTCATATTATTCATCAATTTTCTTTCCTATCCTGTCATTCATCAATCTTTCCAAGAAAGGCTTCCCCTGGTCTAGTTAATTTCATAGCAACGTTCATGATTCACAGTTTAAAGAAAAATAAATATTTTCTAAGTTCTGATACTTCTTTTCTTAATTAGAGACCTTATATTGTCCCAAAATCATTTCAAATTTCTTCCAAGAATAAATATTCCCTATGGAATGTAAGGAAAAAGTAATCTAACATTAATGTACCATTTGATTGTACTAGGAAATTTTATTATATTTTCTGTTGAGCACAGCACTCTTTGCATATTAGATGTCTGAGTGATCTTTTTAGTGCTACAGTCATATGCTGCTCTTCTTATTGTTGCAGGTTCATTGGTGGAATGCAGCCATGCCCATCATACCTAATGATCAAAATGCAAAGATCAAAGGTTGAGGCTTAAAAGTTTTATGCAAATATTTTAAGTAGAAATTAAAGAGATTCTTATTGTCCTTTGTGTGTTTGTGTGTGTGTGTGTGTGTGTGTTATCAACGGGGGAAATACATTGCAATGTTCTCGTGTTGATTCTGGGAGCAGGTAGCCTATTTCTATGGCATAGCTTGGTGACTATAATCGATTATTATATTGCTATTTTCCCAGTAATGCATTCATTTGCTACCACTTTCCATTCATGGTTTCTGCTCTTACGATGTTCATTGATTACTATGGTTGTGGACTACGGTGAAATCTCATCTCCATCAGTAATCAATCCAATTCAAAATATACATCACAAACAAATTATCAACATTAAATCATTATAAAAAATGCCTAGTTAAAGTCATAGACTCAATGCATCCATGCTAAATGTGAACTTACTAGTACTACCGATATAATAGTTGCTTTCCTTGCCACTATGCATTAATTTGAAGTCCACTAGGTCCACCCCACCCAATTCCCCTCCTCCACAAAAGCCACCCCCCACACTTTTTTATTCTATACGGAAGAAACGACAGCTATAACCTTGTAAAACTATGCTTGCATAATTCTTGACAGATGCTAGTAATAGATCTCTAAGGATGTATTTGTAAAGAAAGTGGTAGAGAGTTGGGAGGAGTGGGAGATTGGAATGAATGCCTAGGGTCGACTATCTGTGCATATATAATGGGCTCAAGGCGACAGTCAACATATACATTTATGGAAGGATCCACAGACCAGATCCACAATCAAAGGCCTAATTTCCATGGATTACATCAATATAAATGGAATACTTGTCGCGCTCTCACGCCCCCTCGCGAGGTGGGGGGGGGGGGGGGGGGAGGGAATTCTCTTAATATATAATATAACATATATATAGAAGGAATTGTCCCTCACGTTGTGGTGATGGATGGATGCAATGGATGTATAGTAGTCTTTCTATATATCTCTATAGATGCTGAAAGGGACACGGTGGATATTAAAATGTGGCTTTGAAAGAGACGTACCTGTTTGAAACTCCTAAATAGAGGGCTGAAGTGGTGGATTGGGTGGGATGAATTGGGTTCACCTTGGGGCAACCATTGGTTTGGATTGGGCAGTAACGTAGCGGATAGGTCCACTCACAGTCACTGACCATGGGAGCCCATGTAGGGACTCAATTGGAATTAGCCAGTCGTTTCACATAGTATAGCAAAGGTGAGTCTCACACTTCACTCTTTTACACAAATTTCTCCAGATCTAAGTTCGATCAACATCTTAAATTTCATCACATAGCCGTGTTTGGTCTATTACAGATAATTAATGGTTCATATTGTAGTTTTCTAGCTCAAGATCCAAGAAGAAAAAAAAGAACCAGACTGATAGAATACTTTTTATCCAACCGCTCCTAGATTTATTTTCATTTTCTCGTGTTTTGTGCCATGCTGGAGGCTGAAAATCGTACTTGAAGATGTTTTCAGTCTTCCAAAATGGGTAAATGGTTTACATTATGACTATGAGGCCGACATAAGTCTAAAAAAAAAATCTACCATTATGAGGTTTTTCTCAAATATCTCGTGATCCAGGAAAGATCAACAGTGGAAATTTGGTCACGGACCATGTTTAGCCTTTCTTGATACTTCCAATGGCTCGAATCAACATTGTGGGTCCCAGTTTTTTAAAAAATAACTCTTAAGGATATGGGAAAAGGACGCCTTGGTTATTTCCAAGGTGTCCTTTCTTGATACTTCCAATGGCTCGGATCAACATTGAAGGTCCTAGATTTGAAATTTTTTTCTTAAGGTTATGGGAAAAGGATGCCATGGTAACTGTCCACCTGCACAATTGTGTACTTCAGACAGCGGTGTCTATTTTAATTTTAATTTCCCCTGTTTCGATCACAAGAAAATGACTTTTCATTTCCAAATGTTGTAAAAGGGTTTTGAATCCATTTTAAGACAATGAGAGGTTATGAATATTCTTGCCAAAAAGGCGCTTACTTTATTTAGAATGCAGAACTGGTGATTGAGTCGACTTCTTTTATTTTATTTATTTATAGGTTAGAGTGCAGAACTTGTGATTGAGTCTTTTCAGTTTTATTAAAGAGGTCTGTTGATGGTTTGTACACAAGGTGCTATCTTCCTGAAACCTGTTATCTTTGTTTCTCCACTTTTTCTTTTTTCCTTCTTTCATGACTGTTGGTACTTGGATTAAGCTGGTGAAGGTATTGGAAAAGGGTTCTAGATATGAATTGGGTTTTGACTATTTACGTGTTTTTCTTTGTTTCTTCTGAAGAACTATTGTAATGGAACTGATTTCCTCTGTTTTTGTTGTTTATGGTCATTATAGATTAAAAGGTTTCAAGATAGGAACTGGGGACTTGATTATTCATGTTTTCTATTGTTTTTTTTATTTATTTATGAAGATCTCTTGTAATGGATATGGGTTCCTTTTCTTTTCTTTTTTATTGAACAGACTTTCAGTAGTTTAAAACAAGCCGTTGCTTTCATAGAACCTGTGTAACTGAACCTAGTGTTTTCTGAGTATTGAGACGGGAGATATGGGTTGCATTCTTTATGTTGAATGGTGATTGGTGAATAAACTTTTTGTAATCATTTCGTTATGTTGAACGGTGATTGGTGAATAGACTTTCAGTAATCATATCGCAATGGTATTTGACTTATTAATAAAGGTGATAACTATTATGTGGGTGCTTTTGTTGTTAGTAACTTGGAAAAAAGGATAATTGATTGTTGGGGATTAGAGATGTACATTACGATAGTGCTTCCATGATGGGTCTGCAAAAAAAATAATAATAAAAAATAAAGGTGATGGGCATGTCTCTAACACCCGGTGTTTAGATTTTCTTCAATTTTCTATGTATCATTCGCCCTTTTTTAAAAAGAAGTAATCCCCAATAAAATTCAACATGTGTATTTATAAAGGGCATCCCTAATCCAGAATTTAGAAACGAAAGTACCTTCTTTTTTATAGCTTATGCCTTTTTTCTTAACCTGCTTTATCAGTAGATTAAGTTGATTTTGATATTGATTTTGTGGTTTTTTTTCTCTCAAATTCATATTATTCATCAATTTTCTTTCCTATCCTATCATTCTTCAATCTTTCCAAGAAAGACTTTCCCTGTTCTAGTTAATTTTACAGCAATGTTCATGATTCACAGTTTAAAGAAAAATAAATATTTTCTAAGTACTTATATTTCTTTTCTTAATTAGAGACCTTATATTGTCCCAAAATCATTTCAAATTTCTTCCAAGAATAAATATTCCCTATGGAATGTAAGGAAAAATTAATCTAACATTAATGCACGATTTGATTGTACTAGGAAATTTTATTATATTTTCTGTTGAGCACATCACTCTTTGCATATTAGAAGTTTGAGTGATCTTTTTAGTACTACAGTCATATGCTGCTCTTCTTATTGTTGCAGGTTCATTGGTGGAATGCAGCCATGCCAATCATACCTAATGATCAAAATGCAAAGATCAAAGTTTGAGGCTTAAAAGTTTTATGCAAATATTTTAAGTAGAAATTAAAGCGATTCATATTGTCCTTGTGTGTGTGCGTGTGTGTGTGTGTGTGTGTGTGTGAGATCAACGGGCGAAATACACTGCAATGTTTTCGTGTTGGATTCTGGGAGTAGGTAGCCTGTTTCTATGGCATAGTTTGGTGACTATACTCGATTATTATATTGCTATTTTCCCGGTAATGCATTCATTTGCTACCACTTTCAATTCACGGTTTTTGCTCTTACGATGTTCATTGATTACTATGGTTGTGGACTACGGTGAAATCTCATCTCCATCAGTAATCAATCCAATTCAAAATATACATCACAAACTAATTATCAACAGTAAATCATTATTAAAAATGCCTAGTTAAAGTCATAGACTCAATGCATCCATGCTAAATGTGAACTTACTAGTACTACCGATATAATAGTTGCTTTCCTTGCCACTATGCATTAATTTGAAGTCCACTAGGTCCACCCCCACCCAATTCCCCTCCTCCACAAAAACCACCCCCCGCACTTTTTTATTCTATACGGAAGAAAAGACAGCTATAACCTTGTAAAACTATGCTTGCACAATTCTTGACAGATGCTACTAATAGATCTCTAAGGATGTATTTGTAAAGAAAGTGGTAGAGAGTTGGGAGGAGTGGGAGATTGGAATGAATGCCTAGGGTCGACTATCTGTGCATATATAATGGGCTCAAGGCGACAGTGAACATATACATTTAAGGAAGGATCCACAGACCAGATCCACAATCAAAGGCCTAATTTCCATGGATTACATCAATATAAATGGAATACTTGTCGCGCTCTCATGCCCCCTCGCGAGGTGTGGGGGGAATTCTCTTAATATAACATATATATAGAAGGAATTGTTCCTCACGTTGTGGTGATGGATGGATGCAATGGATGTATAGAAGTCTTTCTATATATATATATAGATGCTGAAAGGGACACAGTGGATATTAAAGTGTGGCTTTGAAAGAGACGTACCCGTTTGAAACTCCTAAATAGAGGGCTGAAGTGGTGGATTGGAAGGGATGAATTGGGTTCACCTTGGGGAAACCATTGGTTTGGATTAGGCAGTGCCATAGCGAATAGGTCCACTCACAGTCACTGCCCATTGGAGACCACATAGGGACTCAATTGGAATTAGCTAGTCGTTTCACAGCGTATAACGGAGGTGAGTCCCACACTTCACTCTTTTACACAAATTTCTCCAGATCTGAGTTAGATAACATCTTAAATTTCATAACATAGCCGTGTTTGGTCTATTACAGATATCCAGTGGTTCATATTGTAGTTTTCTAGCTTGAAATCCAAGAAAAAAAAAAGAACTAGACTGATAGAATACTTGTTATCCAACCGCTCTTAGATTTATTTTCATTTTCTCGTGTTCTGGGCAATGCTGGAGGCTGAAAATTTTACTCGTAGCCTATTTCAGTCTTCCAAAATGGATAAATGGTTCACATTATGACTATGCGGCCCACATAAGTCTAAAAAAATAAATCTACCGTTATGAGGTTTTTCTCAAATATCTCGCGATCTAAGAAAGATCAGCGGTGGAAATTTGGTCACGGACCGTGTTTAGCCTATCTTGATACTTCCAATGGCTCGAATCAACATTGAGGGTCCCATATTTGAATTTTTTTTTTAAGGTTATGGGGAAAGGACGCCTTGGTTACTTCCAAGGCGTCCTTTCTTAATACTTCCAATGGCTCGGATCAACATTGAGGGTCCTAGATTTGAAAATTTTTTTTATGGTTATGGGAAAAGGACGCCTTGGTTACTGTTCACCCGTACAATTGTGTACTTCAGATAGCGGTGTCTATTTTAATTTTAATTTCTCCTGTTTTTGTCGCAAGAAAATGCCTTTTCAATCCCAAATGCAGTAAAAGGGTTTTAAATCCATTTTAAGACAAGGAGAGGTTATGAATATTCTTGCCAAAGGGGCACTTACTTTATTTAGAATGAAGAACTGGTGATTGAGTCAACTTCTCCTTTTTTATTTATTTATAGATTAGAACGCAGAACTTATGATTGAGTCTTTTTGGCTTTATGAAAGAGGTCTGTTGACGATGAAGTTGAAGGGTTGTACACAAGGTGCTATCTTCCTGAAACCTGTTATCTTTGTTTCTCCACTTTTTCTATTTTCCTTCTTTCATGACTGTTGGCACTTGGATTAAGCTGGTGAAGGTATTGGAAAAGGGTTCTAGATATGAATTGGGTTTTGACTATTTACGTGTTTTTCTTTGTTTCTTCTGAAGAACTATTGTAATGGAACTGATTTCCTCTGTTTTTGTTGTTTATATTCATTATAGATTAAAAGGCTTCAAGATAGCAACTGGGGACAAGATTATTCATGTTTTCTATTGTTATTTATTTATTTATTTATGAAGATCTCTTGTAATGGATATGGGTTCCTTTTCTTTTCTTTTTTATTGAACAGACTTTTAGTAGTTTAAAACAAGCCGTTGCTTTCATGGAACCTGTGTAACTGAACCTAGTGTTTTCTGAGTATTGAGACGGTAGATATGGGTTGCATTCTTTATGTTGAATGGTGATTGGTGAATAAACTTTTAGTAATTATTTCTTTATGTTGAATGGTGATTGGTGAATAGACTTTCAGTAATCATATCGCAATGGTATTTGACTTATTAATAAAGGTGACGACTATTATGTGGGTGCTTTTGTTGTTAGTAACTTAGAAAAAGGGATGATTGATTGTTGGGGGTTAGATGAAGTACATTACGATAGTGCTTCCATGGTGGGTCAGCAAAAAAAAAAAAAAAAAGGTGATGGGCATGTCTTTAACACCTGGTGTTTAGATTTTCTTCAATTTTCTATGTATCGTTCACATTTTTTTAAAAAGAAAATATCCCCATTAAAATGCAACATGTGTATTTATAAAGGGCATCCCTAAACTAGAATTTAGAAACAAAAGTACCTTCTTTTTTCTACCTTATGCATTTTTTCTTAACCTGCTTTATCAGTAGTTCTTAGTGGGAATGAGAAAAAATTAGATTAAGTTGATTTTGATTGTGATTTTGTGGTTTTTTTCTCTCAAATTCATATTATTCATCAATTTTCTTTCCTATCCTGTCATTCATCAATCTTTCCAGGAAAGGCTTCCCCTGGTCTAGTTAATTTCATAGCAACGTTCATGATTCACAGTTTAAAGAAAAATAAATATTTTCTAAGTTCTGATACTTCTTTTCTTAATTAGAGACCTTATATTGTCCCAAAATCATTTCAAATTTCTTCCAAGAATAAATATTCCCTATGGAATGTAAGGAAAAAGTAATCTAACATTAATGTACCATTTGATTGTACTAGGAAATTTTATTATATTTTCTGTTGAGCACAGCACTCTTTGCATATTAGATGTCTGAGTGATCTTTTTAGTGCTACAGTCATATGCTGCTCTTCTTATTGTTGCAGGTTCATTGGTGGAATGCAGCCATGCCCATCATACCTAATGATCAAAATGCAAAGATCAAAGGTTGAGGCTTAAAAGTTTTATGCAAATATTTTAAGCAGAAATTAAAGAGATTCTTATTGTCCTTTGTGTGTTTGTGTGTGTGTGTGTGTGCGTGTGTGTGTGTGTGTGCGTGTGTGTGTGTGTGTGATCAACGGGGGAAATACATTGCAATGTTTTCGTGTTGATTCTGGGAGCAGGTAGCCTATTTCTATGGCATAGCTTGGTGACTATAATCGATTATTATATTGCTACCACTTTCCATTCATGGTTTCTGCTCTTACGATGTTCATTGATTACTATGGTTGTGGACTACGGTGAAATCTCATCTCCATCAGTAATCAATCCAATTCAAAATGTACATCACAAACAAATTATCAACATTAAATCATTATTAAAAATGCCTAGTTAAAGTCATAGACTCAATGCATCCATGCTAAATGTGAACTTACTAGTACTACCGATATAATAGTTGCTTTCCTTGCCACTATGCATTAATTTGAAGTCCACTAGGTCCACCCCACCCAATTCCCCTCCTCCACAAAAGCCACCCCCCGCACTTTTTTATTCTATACGGAAGAAAAGACAGCTATAACCTTGAAAAACTATGCTTGCATAATTCTTGACAAATGCTACTAATAGATCTCTAAGGATGTATTTGTAAAGAAAGTGGTAGAGAGTTGGGAGGAGTGGGAGATTGGAATGAATGCCTAGGGTCGACTATCTGTGCATATATAATGGGCTCAAGGCGACAGTCAACATATACATTTACGGAAGGATCCATAGACCGGATCCACAATCAAAGGCCTAATTTCCATGGATTACATCAATATAAATGGAATACTTGTCGCGCTCTCACGCCCCCTCGCGAGGTGGGGGGGGGGGTGGGGAGGGAATTCTCTTAATATATAATATAACATATATATGGAAGGAATTGTCCCTCACGTTGTGGTGATGGATGGATGTATAGTAGTCTTTCTATATATATCTATAGATGCTGAGAAGGACACGGTGGATATTAAAGTGTGGCTTTGAAAGAGACGTACCTGTTTGAAACTCCTAAATAGAGGGCTGAAGTGGTGGATTGGGTGGGATGAATTGGGTTCACCTTGGGGCAACCATTGGTTTGGATTGGGCAGTAACGTAGCGGATAGGTCCACTCACAGTCACTGACCATGGGAGCCCATGTAGGGACTCAATTGGAATTAGCCAGTCGTTTCACATAGTATAGCAAAGGTGAGTCTCACACTTCACTCTTTTACACAAATTTCTCCAGATCTAAGTTCGATCAACATCTTAAATTTCATCACATAACCGTGTTTGGTCTATTACAGATAATTAATGGTTCATATTGTAGTTTTCTAGCTCAAGATCCAAGAAGAAAAAAAAGAACCAGACTGATAGAATACTTTTTATCCAACCGCTCCTAGATTTATTTTCATTTTCTCGTGTTTTGTGCCATGCTGGAGGCTGAAAATCGTACTTGAAGATGTTTTCAGTCTTCCAAAATGGGTAAATGGTTTACATTATGACTATGAGGCCGACATAAGTCTAAAAAAAAAATCTACCATTATGAGGTTTTTCTCAAATATCTCGTGATCCAGGAAAGATCAACAGTGGAAATTTGGTCACGGACCATGTTTAGCCTTTCTTGATACTTCCAATGGCTCGAATCAACATTGTGGGTCCCAGTTTTTTAAAAAATAACTCTTAAGGATATGGGAAAAGGACGCCTTGGTTATTTCCAAGGTGTCCTTTCTTGATACTTCCAATGGCTCGGATCAACATTGAAGGTCCTAGATTTGAAATTTTTTTCTTAAGGTTATGGGAAAAGGATGCCATGGTAACTGTCCACCTGCACAATTGTGTACTTCAGACAGCGGTGTCTATTTTAATTTTAATTTCCCCTGTTTCGATCACAAGAAAATGACTTTTCATTTCCAAATGTTGTAAAAGGGTTTTGAATCCATTTTAAGACAATGAGAGGTTATGAATATTCTTGCCAAAAAGGCGCTTACTTTATTTAGAATGCAGAACTGGTGATTGAGTCGACTTCTTTTATTTTATTTATTTATAGGTTAGAGTGCAGAACTTGTGATTGAGTTTTTTCAGTTTTATTAAAGAGGTCTGTTGATGGTTTGTACACAAGGTGCTATCTTCCTGAAACCTGTTATATTTGTTTCTCCACTTTTTCTTTTTTCCTTCTTTCATGACTGTTGGTACTTGGATTAAGCTGGTGAAGGTATTGGAAAAGGGTTCTAGATATGAATTGGGTTCTGACTATTTACGTGTTTTTCTTTGTTTCTTCTGAAGAACTATTGTAATGGAACTGATTTCCTCTCTTTTTGTTGTTTATGATAATTATAGATTAAAAGGTTTCAAGATAGGAACTGGGGACTTGATTATTCATGTTTTCTCTTGTTTTTTTTATTTATTTATGAAGATCTCTTGTAATGGATATGGGTTCCTTTTCTTTTCTTTTTTATTGAACAGACTTTCAGTAGTTTAAAACAAGCCGTTGCTTTCATAGAACCTATGTAACTGAACCTAGTGTTTTCTGAGTATTGAGACGGGAGATATGGGTTGCATTCTTTATGTTGAATGGTGATTGGTGAATAAACTTTTTGTAATCATTTCGTTATGTTGAACGGTGATTGGTGAATAGACTTTCAGTAATCATATCGCAATGGTATTTGACTTATTAATAAAGGTGATAACAATTATGTGGGTGCTTTTGTTGTTAGTAACTTGGAAAAAAGGATAATTGATTGTTGGGGATTAGAGATGTACATTACGATAATGCTTCCATGATGGGTCTGCAAAAAAATAAAAAATAAAAAATAAAGGTGATGGGCATGTCTCTAACACCCGGTGTTTAGATTTTCTTCAATTTTCTATGTATCATTCGCCTTTTTTTAAAAAGAAATAATCCCCAATAAAATTCAACATGTGTATTTATAAAGGGCATCCCTAATCCAGAATTTAGAAACGAAAGTACCTTCTTTTTTCTAGCTTATGCCTTTTTTCTTAACCTGCTTTATCAGTAGATTAAGTTGATTTTGATATTGATTTTGTGGTTTTTTTTCTCTCAAATTCATATTATTCATCAATTTTCTTTCCTATCCTATCATTCTTCAATCTTTCCAAGAAAGACTTTCCCTGTTCTAGTTAATTTTACAGCAATGTTCATGATTCACAGTTTAAAGAAAAATAAATATTTTCTAAGTTCTTATATTTCTTTTCTTAATTAGAGACCTTATATTGTCCCAAAATCATTTCAAATTTCTTCCAAGAATAAATATTCCCTATGGAATGTAAGGAAAAATTAATCTAACATTAATGCACGATTTGATTGTACTAGGAAATTTTATTATATTTTCTGTTGAGCACATCACTCTTTGCATATTAGAAGTTTGAGTGATCTTTTTAGTACTACAGTCATATGCTGATCTTCTTATTGTTGCAGGTTCATTGGTGGAATGCAGCCATGCCAATCATACCTAATGATCAAAATGCAAAGATCAAAGTTTGAGGCTTAAAAGTTTTATGCAAATATTTTAAGTAGAAATTAAAGCGATTCATATTGTCCTTTCGTGTGTGTGTGTGTGTGTGTGTGTGTGTGTGTGTGTGTGTGTGTGAGATCAACGGGGGAAATACACTGCAATGTTTTCGTGTTGGATTCTGGGAGTAGGTAGCCTGTTTCTATGGCATAGCTTGGTGACTATACTCGATTATTATTTTGCTATTTTCCCGGTAATGCATTCATTTGCTACCACTTTCCATTCACGGTTTTTGCTCTTACGATGTTCATTGATTACTATGGTTGTGGGCTACGGTGAAATCTCATCTCCATCAGTAATCAATCCAATTCAAAATATACATCACAAACTAATTATCAACAGTAAATCATTATTAAAAATGCCTAGTTAAAGTCATAGACTCAATGCATCCATGCTAAATGTGAACTTACTAGTACTACCGATATAATAGTTGCTTTCCTTGCCACTATGCATTAATTTGAAGTCCACTAGGTCCACCCCCACCCAATTCCCCTCCTCCACAAAAACCACCCCCCGCACTTTTTTATTCTATAAGGAAGAAAAGACAGCTATAACCTTGTAAAACTATGCTTGCACAATTCTTGACAGATGCTACTAATAGATCTCTAAGGATGTATTTGTAAAGAAAGTGGTAGAGAGTTGGGAGGAGTGGGAGATTGGAATGAATGCCTAGGGTCGACTATCTGTGCATATATAATGGGCTCAAGGCGACAGTCAACATATACATTTAAGGAAGGATCCACAGACCAGATCCACAATCAAAAGCCTAATTTCCATGGATTACATCAATATAAATGGAATACTTGTCGCGCTCTCATGCCCCCTCGCGAGGTGTGGGGGGAATTCTCTTAATATAACATATATATAGAAGGAATTGTTCCTCACGTTGTGGTGATGGATGGATGCAATGGATGTATAGAAGTCTTTCTATATATATATATATAGATGCTGAAAGGGACACAGTGGATATTAAAGTGTGGCTTTGAAAGAGACGTACCCGTTTGAAACTCCTAAATAAAGGGCTGAAGTGGTGGATTGGAAGGGATAAATTGGGTTCACCTTGGGGAAACCATTGGTTTGGATTAGGCAGTGCCATAGCGGATAGGTCCACTCACAGTCACTGCCCATTGGAGACCACATAGGGACTCAATTAGAATTAGCTAGTCGTTTCACAGCATATAGCGGAGGTGAGTCCCACACTTCACTCTTTTACACAAATTTCTCCAGATCTGAGTTAGATAACATCTTAAATTTCATAACATAGCCGTGTTTGGTCTATTACAGATATCCAATGGTTCTTATTGTAGTTTTCTAGCTCGAAATCCAAGAAAGAAAAGGAACTAGACTGATAGAATACTTGTTATCCAACCGCTCTTAGATTTATTTTCATTTTCTCGTGTTCTGGGCAATGCTGGAGGCTGAAAATTTTACTCGTAGCTGTTTCAGTCTTCCAAAATGGATAAATGGTTCACATTATGACTATGAGGCCCACATAAGTCTAAAAAAATAAATCTACTGTTATGAGGTTTTTCTCAAATATCTCGCGATCTAAGAAAGATCAGCGGTGGAAATTTGGTCACGAACCGTGTTTAGCCTATCTTGATACTTCCAATGGCTCGAATCAACATTGAGGGTCCCATATTTGAATTTTTTTTTAAGGTTATGGGGAAAGGACGCCTTGGTTACTTCCAAGGCGTCCTTTCTTAATACTTCCAATGGCTCGGATCAACATTGAGGGTCCTAGATTTGAATTTTTTTTTTTATGGTTATGGGAAAAGGACGCCTTGGTTACTGTCCACCCGTACAATTGTGTACTTCAGATAGCGGTGTCTATTTTAATTTTAATTTCTCTTGTTTTTGTCGCAAGAAAATGCCTTTTCAATCCCAAATGCTGTAAAAGGGTTTTAAATCCATTTTAAGACAAGGAGAGGTTTTGAATATTCTTGCCAAAGGGGCACTTATTTTATTTAGAATGAAGAACTGGTGATTGAGTCGACTTCTCCTTTTTTATTTATTTATAGATTAGAATGCAGAACTTGTGATTGAGTCTTTTTTGCTTTATGAAAGAGGTCTGTTGATGATGAGGTTGAAGGGTTGTACACAAGGTGCTATCTTCCTGAAACTTGTTATCCTTGTTTCTCCACTTTTTCTTTTTTCCTTCTTTCATGACTGTTGGTACTTGGATTAAGCTGGTGAAGGTATTGGAAAAGGGTTCTAGATATGAATTGGGTTTTGACTATTTATGTGTTTTTCTTTGTTTCTTCTGAAGAACTATTGTAATGGAACTGATTTCCTCTGTTTTTGTTGTTTATATTCATTATAGATTAAAAGGTTTCAAGATAGGAACTGGGGACAAGATTATTCATGTTTTCTATTGTTATTAATTTATTTATTTATGAAGATCTCTTGTAATGGATATGGGTTCCTTTTCTTTTCTTTTTTATTGAACAGACTTTTAGTAGTTTAAAACAAGCCGTTGCTTTCATGGAACCTGTGTAACTGAACCTAGTGTTTTCTGAGTAATGAGACGGCAGATATGGGTTGCATTCTTTTTGTTGAATGGTGATTGGTGAATAAACTTTTAGTAACTATTTCTTTATGTTGAATGGTGATTGGTGAATAGACTTTCAGTAATCATATCGCAATGGTATTTGACTTATTAATAAAGGTGACGACTATTATGTGGGTGCTTTTGTTGTTAGTAACTTAAAAAAAGGGATGATTGATTGTTTGGGGTTAGATGAAGTACATTACGATAGTGCTTCCATGGTGGGTCAGAAAAAAAAAAAAGGTGATGGGCATGTCTCTAACACCTGGTGTTTAGATTTTCTTCAATTTTCTATGTATCGTTCACATTTTTTTAAAAAGAAAATATCCCCATTAAAATGCAACATGTGTATTTATAAAGGGCATCCCTAAACTAGAATTTAGAAACGAAAATACCTTCTTTTTTCTAGCTTATGCGTTTTTTCGTAACCTGCTTTACCAGTAGTTCTTAGTGGGAAAGAGAAAAAATTAGATTAAGTTGATTTTGATATTGATTTTGTGGTTTTTTTCTCTCAAATTCATATTATTCATCAACTTCCTTTCCTATCCTGTCATTCATCAATCTTTCCAAGAAAGGCTTCCCCTGGTCTAGTTAATTTCATAGCAACATTCATGACTCACAGTTTAAAGAAAAATAAATATTTTCTAAGTTCTGATACTTCTTTTCTTAATTAGAGACCTTATATTGTCCCAAAATCATTTCAAATTTCTTCCAAGAATAAATATTCCCTATGGAATGTAAGGAAAAAGTAATCTAACATTAATGTACCATTTGATTATACTAGGAAATTTTATTATATTTTCTGTTGAGCACAGCACTCTTTGCATATTAGATGTCTGAGTGATCTTTTTAGTGCTGCAGTCATATGCTGCTCTTCTTATTGTTGCAGGTTCATTGGTGGAATGCAGCCATGCCCATCATACCTAATGATCAAAATGCAAAGATCAAAGGTTGAGGCTTAAAAGTTTTATGCAAATATTTTAAGCAGAAATTAAAGAGATTCTTATTGTCCTTTGTGTGTTTGTGTGTGTGTGTGTGTGTGCGTGTGTGTGTGTGTGTGTGTGTGTGATCAACGGGGGAAATACATTGCAATGTTTTCGTGTTGATTCTGGGACCAGGTAGCCTATTTCTATGGCAGAGCTTGGTGACTATGATCGATTATTATATTGCTACCACTTTCCATTCATGGTTTCTGCTCTTACGATGTTCATTGATTACTATGGTTGTGGACTACGGTGAAATCTCATCTCCATCAGTAATCAATCCAATTCAAAATATACATCACAAACAAATTATCAACATTAAATCATTATTAAAAATGCCTAGTTAAAGTCATAGACTCAATGCATCCATGCTAAATGTGAACTTACTAGTACTACCGATATAATAGTTGCTTTCCTTGCCACTATGCATTAATTTGAAGTTCACTAGGTCCACCCCACCCAATTCCCCTCCTCCACAAAAACCACCCCCGCACTTTTTTATTCTATACGGAAGAAAAGACAGCTATAACCTTGTAAAACTATGCTTGCATAATTCTTGACAGATGCTACTAATAGATCTCTAAGGATGTATTTGTAAAGAAAGTGGTAGAGAGTTGGGAGGAGTGGGAGATTGGAATGAATGCCTAGGGTCGACTATCTATGCATATATAATGGGCTCAAGGCGACAGTCAACATATACATTTATGGAAGGATCCATAGACCGGATCCACAATCAAAAGCCTAATTTCCATGGATTACATCAATATAAATGGAATACTTGTCGCGCTCTCACGCCCCCTCGCGAGGTGGGGGGGGGGGAGAGGGAATTCTCTTAATATATAATATAACATATATATGGAAGGAATTGTCCCTCACGTTGTGGTGATGGATGGATGCAATGGATGTATAGTAGTCTTTCTATATATATATCTATAGATGCTGAGAAGGACACGGTGGATATTAAAGTGTGGCTTTGAAAGAGACGTACTGTTTGAAACTCCTAAATAGAGGGCTGAAGTGGTGGATTGGGAGGGATGAATTGGGTTCACCTTGGGGCAACCATTGGTTTGGATTGGGCAGTAACGTAGCGGATAGATCCACTCACAGTCACTGACCATGGGAGCCCATGTAGGGACTCAATTGGAATTAGCCAGTCGTTTCACATAGTATAGCAAAGGTGAGTCTCACACTTCACTCTTTTACACAAATTTCTCCAGATCAACATCTTAAATTTCATCACATAGCCGTGTTTGGTCTATTACAGATAATTAATGGTTCATATCGTAGTTTTCTAGCTCAAGATCAAAGAAGAAAAAAAAGAACCAGACTGATAGAATACTTTTTATCCAACCGCTCCTAGATTTATTTTCATTTTCTTGTGTTTTGTGCCATGCTGGAGGCTAAAAATCTTACTTGTAGCTGTTTTCAGTCTTCTAAAATGGGTAAACGGATTACATTATGACTATGAGGCCGACATAAGTCTAAAAAAAAATCTACCATTATGAGGTTTTTCTCAAATACCTCGTGATCCAAGAAAGATCAACAGTGGAAATTTGGTCACGGACCATGTTTAGCCTTTCTTGATACTTCCAATGGCTCGAATCAACATTGAGGGTCCCAGATTTTAAAAAAATATCTCTTAAGGATATGGGAAAAGGATGCCTTGGTTATTTCCATGGTGTCCTTTCTTGATACTTCCAATGGCTCGGATCAACATTGAAGGTCCTAGATTTGAAATTTTTTTCTTAAGGTTATGGGAAATGGATGCCATGGTAACTGTCCACCTGCACAATTGTGTACTTCAGACAGCAGTGTCTATTTTAATTTTAATTTCCCCTGTTTCGATCACAAGAAAATGGCTTTTCATTTCCAAATGTTCTAAAAGGGTTTTGCATTTTTTAAGACAATGAGAGGTTATGAATATTCTTGCCAAAAAGGTGCTTACTTTATTTAGAATGCAGAACTGGTGATTGTGTCGACTTCTCTTATTTTATTTATTTATAGGTTAGAGTGCAGAACTTGCGATTGAGTCTTTTCAGTTTTGTTAAAGAGGTCTGTTGATGGTTTGTACACAAGGTGCTATCTTCCTGAAACCTGTAATCTTTGTTTCTCCACTTTTTCCTTTTTCCTTCTTTCATGACTGTTGGTACTTGGATTAAGCTGGTGAAGGTATTGGAAAAGGGTTCTAGATATGAATTGGGTTTTGACTATTTACGTGTTTTTCTTTGTTTCTTCTGAAGAACTATTGTAATGGAACTGATTTCCTCTGTTTTTGTTGTTTATGGTCATTATAGATTAAAAGGTTTCAAGATAGGAACTGGGGACTTGATTATTCATGTTTTCTATTGTTTTTTTTATTTATTTATGAAGATCTCTTGTAATGGATATGGGTTCCTTTTCTTTTCTTTTTTATTGAACAGACTTTCAGTAGTTTAAAACAAGCCGTTGCTTTCATAGAACCTGTGTAACTGAACCTAGTGTTTTCTGAGTATTGAGACGGGAGATATGGGTTGCATTCTTTATGTTGAATGGTAATTGGTGAATAAACTTTTTGTAATCATTTCGTTATGTTGAACGGTGATTGGTGAATAGACTTTCAGTAATCATATCGCAATGGTATTTGACTTATTAATAAAGGTGATAACTATTATGTGGGTGCTTTTGTTGTTAGTAACTTGGAAAAAAGGATAATTGATTATTGGGGATTAGAGATGTACATTACGATAGTGCTTCCATGATGGGTCTGCAAAAAATAAAAAATAAAAAAAATAAAGGTGATGGGCATGTCTCTAACACCCGGTGTTTAGATTTTCTTCAATTTTCTATGTATCATTCGCCTTTTTTAAAAAGAAATAATCCCCAATAAAATTCAACATGTGTATTTATAAAGGGCATCCCTAATCCAGAATTTAGAAACGAAAGTACCTTCTTTTTTCTAGCTTATGCCTTTTTTCTTAACCTGCTTTATCAGTAGATTAAGTTGATTTTGATATTGATTTTGTGGTTTTTTTCTCTCAAATTCATATTATTCATCAATTTTCTTTCCTATCCTATCATTCTTCAATCTTTCCAAGAAAGACTTTCCCTGTTCTAGTTAATTTTACAGCAATGTTCATGATTCACAGTTTAAAGAAAAATAAATATTTTCTAAGTTCTTATATTTCTTTTCTTAATTAGAGACCTTATATTGTCCCAAAATCATTTCAAATTTCTTCCAAGAATAAATATTCCCTATGGAATGTAAGGAAAAAGTAATCTAACATTAATGCACGATTTGATTGTAGTAGAAAATTTCATTATATTTTATGTTGAGCACATCACTCTTTGCATATTAGAAGTTTGAGTGATCTTTTTAGTACTACAGTCATATGCTGCTCTTCTTATTGTTGCAGGTTTTTTGGTGGAATGCAGCCATGCCAATCATACCTAATGATCAAAATGCAGAGATCAAAGTTTGAGGCTTAAAAGTTTAATGCAAATATTTTAAGTAGAAATTAAAGCGATTCATATTGTCCTTTTGTGTGTGTGTGTGTGTGTGTGTGTGAGATCAACGGGGAAATACACTGCAATGTTTTCGTGTTGGATTCTGGGAGTAGGTAGCCTATTTCTATGGCATAGCTTGGTGACTATACTCGATTATTATATTGCTATTTTCCCGGCAATGCATTCATTTGCTACCACTTTCCATTCACGGTTTTTGCTCTTACGATGTTCATTGATTACTATAGTTGTGGACTACGGTGAAATCTCATCTCCATCAGTAATCAATCCAATTCAAAATATACATCACAAACAAATTATCAACAGTAAATCATTATTAAAAATGCCTAGTTAAAGTCATAGACTCAATGCATCCATGCTAAATGTGAACTTACTAGTACTACCGATATAATAGTTGCTTTCCTTGCCACTATGCATTAATTTGAAGTCCACTAGGTCCACCCCCACCCAATTCCCCTCCTCCACGAAAACCACCCCCCGCACTTTTTTATTCTATATGGAAGAAAAGACAGCTATAACCTTGTAAAACTATGCTTGCACAATTCTTGACAGATGCTACTAATAGATCTCTAAGGATGTATTTGTAAAGAAAGTGGTAGAGAGTTGGGAGGAGTGGGAGATTGGAATGAATGCCTAGGGTCGACTATCTGTGCATATATAATGGGCTCAAGGCGGCAGTCAACATATACATTTAAGGAAGGATCCACAGACCAAATCCACAATCAAAGGCCTGATTTCTATGGATTACATCAATATAAATGGAATACTTGTCGCGCTCTTATGCCCCCTCGGGGGGAGGGGGGGTGGGAATTCACATTGTGGTGATGGATGGATGCAATGGATGTATAATAGTCTTTCTATATATATAGATGCTGAAAGGGACACGGTGGATATTAAAGTGTGGTTTTGAAAGAGACGTACCCGTTTGAAACTCCTAAATAGAGGGCTAAAGTGATGGATTGGGAGGGATGAAATGGGTTCACCTTGGGGCAACCATTGGTTTGGATTAGGCAGTGACGTAGCGGATAGGTCCACTCACAGTCACTGGCCATGGGAGCCCACATAGGGACTCAATTGGAATTAGCTAGTCGTTTCACAGCGTATAGCGGAGGTGAGTCCCACACTTCACTCTTTTACACAAATTTCTCCAAATCTAAGTTAGATAAACATCTTAAATTTCATCACATAGCTGTGTTTGGTCTATTACAGATATCCAATGGTTCATATTGTAGTTTTCTAGCTCGAAATCCAAGAAAAAAAGAGCCAGATTAATAGAATACTTGTTATCCAACTGCTCTTAGATTTATTTTCATTTTCTCGTGTTCTGGGCCATGCTGGAGGCTGAAAATTTTACTTGTAGCCATTTTTAGTCTTCCAAAATGGATAAATGGTTCACATCATGACTATGAGGCCCACATAAGTCTAAAAAAGTAAATCTACCATTATGAGGTTTTTCTCAAATATCTCGTGATCCAAGAAAGATCAGTGGTGGAAATTTGGTCACGGACCGTGTTTAGCCTTTCTTGATACTTCCAATGTCTCGAATCAACATTGAGGGTCCCAGATTTGAAAAAAAAATATATTTTAAGGATATGGGAAAAGGACACCTTGGTTACTTCCAAGGCGTCCTTTCTTGATACTTCCAATGGCTCGGATCAATATTGAGGGTCCCAGATTTGGTAATTTTTTTTTAGGTTATGGGAAAAGGATGCCTTGGTTACTGTCCACCCGTACAATTGTGTACTTTAGACAGTGGTGTCTATTTTAATTTTAATTTCCCCCGTTTCGGTCAAAAGAAAATGCCTTTTCATTCCCAAATGTTGTAAAAGGGTTTTGAATCCATTTTAAGACAATGAAAGGTTATGAATGTTCTTGCCAAAAGGGCACCAGAACTGGTGATTGAGTCGACTTCTCTTATTTTATTTATTTAAATATTAGAATGCAAAACTTGTGATTGAGTCTTTTTTCAGTTTTATGAAAGAGGTCTGTTGATGGTTAAGTTGATGGTTTGTACAGAAGGTGTTATCTCCTTGAAACTAGTTATCATTGTTTCTCCATATTTCCTTTTTTCCTTCTTTCATGACTGTTGGTACTTGGATTAAGCAAGTGAAGGTATTGGAAAAGGGTTCTAAATATGAATTGGGTTTTGGCTATTTACATGTTTTTCTTTGTTTCTTCTGAAGAACTATTGTAATGGAGCTGATTTCCTCTGTTTTTATTGTTTATGCTCATTATAGATTAAAAGGTTTCAAGATAGGAACTGGGGACATGATTATTCATGTTTTCTATTGTTTTTTTATTTATCTATGAAGATCTGTTGTAATGGATATGGGTTCCCTTTCTTTTCATTTTTATTGAATAGATTTTCAGTAGTTTAAAACAAGCCGTTGCTTTCATGGAACCTGTGTAATTGAACCTAGTGTTTTTTTAGTATTGAGACGGGAGATATGGGTTGCATTCTTTATGTTGAATGGTGATTGGTGAATAGACTTTCAGTAATCATTTCTTTATGTTGAACGGTGATTGGTGAATAGACTTTCAGTAACCACATCGCAATGGTATTTGACTTATTAATAAAGATGATGACTATTATGTGGGTGCTTTTGTTGTTAGTAACTTGGAAAAGGGGATAATTGATTGTTGGGGATTACATGATGTACATTACAATAGTGCTTACATGGTGGGTCAGCAAAAAAAAAAAAAAAGGTGATGGGCATGTCTCTAACACCCGGTGTTTAGATTTTCTTCAATTTTCTATGTATCATTCACCATTTTTTAAAAAGAAAAT
This sequence comes from Sextonia rubra, assembly GCA_037013555.1. Classification (NCBI taxonomy): domain Eukaryota; kingdom Viridiplantae; phylum Streptophyta; class Magnoliopsida; order Laurales; family Lauraceae; genus Sextonia; species Sextonia rubra. The sequence continues at coordinate 135,955,315 of JASUAD010000001.1, forward strand.
ATCCCCAATAAAATGCAACATGTGTATTTATAAAGGGCATCCCTAATCCAGAATTTAGAAAAAAAAAGTACCTTGTTTTTTCTAGCTTGTGATTTTTTTTCTTAACTTGTTTTATCAGTAGTTCTTAGTGGAAAAGAGAAAAAAATAGATTATGTGGATTTTGATATTGATTTTGTGGGTTTTTTTCCTCTCAAATTCATATTATTTATCAATTTTCTTTCTTTTCCTATCATTCATCAATCTTTCAAAGAAAGTCTTCCCCTGTTCTAGTTAATTTTACAGCAATGTTCATGATTCACAGTTTAAAGAAAAGTAAATATTTTCTAAGTTCTTATACTTCTTTTCTTAATTAGAGACCTTATATTGTCCCAAAATCATTTCAAATTTCTTCCAAGAATAAATATTCCCTTATGGAATGTAAGGAAAAAGTAATCTAACATTAATGCACCATTTGATTGTAGTAGAAAATTTTATTATATTTTCTGTTGAGCACATCACTCTTTGCATATTGAAAGTTTGAGTGATCTTTTTAGTACTACAGTCATATGCTACTCTTCTTATTGTTGCAGGTTCATTGGTGGAATGCAGTTATGCCCATCATACCTAATGATCAAATTGCAGAGATCAAGGTTTGAGGTTTAAAAGTTTTATGCAAATATTTTCAGTAGAAATTAAAGAGATTCTTATTGTCTTTTGTGTGTGTGTGTGTGTGTGTGTATGTGATCAACAAGGGAAATACACTGTAATGTTTTTGTGTTGAATTCTGGGAGCTGGTAGCGTGTTTCCATGGCATAGCTTGGTGACTACACTCGATTATTATGTTGCTATTTTCCCAGTAATGCATTCATTTGCTACCACTTTCCATTCACGGTTTCTGCTCTTACGATGTTCATTGATTATTATGGTTGTGGACTATGGTGAAATCTCATCTCTATTAGTAATCAATCCAATTCAAAATATACGTCACAAACAAATTATCAACACTAAATCATTATTAAAAATGCCCAATTAAAGTGATAGACTCAATGCATCCATGCTAAATGTGAACTTACTAACTACTGATATAATAGTTGCTTTCCTTGCCACTATGTATTAATTTGAAGTCCACTTTAATGCGGAACCGAATGGAGATGCGGGGCGGGCAAGGTAAAAGATGGAGATAAAGGGAAAAATTGGGCTCTCACAAAACTCCAGTTGCAGGAGGCGTTAGAGATTTCGAGGAGAATTCAAAGAAACTTAAGGAAGATCCTAAAACTTTTTTCTTAATTATCACTCATTCACTAAGCCAAATTGGCATTAAAATGCTTCAATAGAAAAAAGCAATAACCTAGAATTAATCTGGACCATCCAATCAAATTGACGATTATGATTAAAACATCTTATTAAAACAATTTAAAGCAAATAAAACCCTAAATAAGCTATGATAAGTGGGTTAGGCCCTAAGACGGGTCGACCCACGGGGGACCATAGGTTTGTCCTTAATCAATTCTCCTATTCTTGAAGAAAACTTGACTTTGAGTTTTAGTAGAAATGCTCCAGGGTCGAATATTAAGCGTACAAATCTTCGATATGCTTCTTAATCTTCAACCTCTTGGCATGCTTTAGAAGTTGTAATCAATCTTTTCAACCAAATAAAATGGGACTGGAGGTATGGTTTTTGCTGATGTTTGACTTCAACATTGATGTGTGATTTGACCGTTAGATGTACCAATTGTTGGTGTTGAAGCAGTAGATAATAATCTTTTATTGTCAACAGTCTATCCCCAAAAATGAAATCAATGTGAAGGATATCAATAAGTTACACAACGTTTTTAACATTGGCTTTTTCTTCGGTGGAGATAGGCTTTTCTGAATATGATTCTACATTCATATCTATTGGATCTTCAGGTTGATGGCTAACCATATTCAAGTCTTCAAATTTACTTATTACTGGCATCTGTTGATCATCATTTTCAACCTTCAAAACAACAAGCCGTTTGACTAATGATGTATTTTGCTCTTCAAGAAGTGGACTTATGATCAGATCCACGAGATGGTGAGACTCCTTGTGGTTTTCTTCACTGTGTATTTTTTTTTGCTCCTCCTGCACTGCTTGATCAACATCATTTGATTTGATCATGGAATCATTTCTTTCCTGCTTTTGTTTCTCAATATCAACCTGAATATTCTCCACAGGTGGTCCCACAACATTAGATTTTTCCTCTTGTAACTTAGCTTTTCAGAGGCGATAGTGTTTTATTAAACGTTCAACACAAATCGCTTCTCAAAATGCTTCATACATATCTTTACACTCCTTTTGCATATTTTTTTGTATGCTTGGTCTCAAACATCCAACAAAGATAGTAACATAATGTTCATCACTCTTATGTAGTCCACATAATGCCTGTAGCCTTAAAGATTCATCACCGTTTTTAAGAATTGATAGCTTCTTACCTTGTGTCAAATTTAGAAATTGATCGAAGTAGGCTTTATTATCAGCATACCATTGTCCATACTTAAATGAATACGTCGTTCTAAGTACAGCACGGTGAATTATCAACATTAGCTCTTCTTTCGATTCCATACGTAAAACTTTCTAGAATAATGCACCTTTTTTTTCTTTAAAAAAAATGAATCAATCTAACCTGTTGTGTAAATCTCTTCACCACGAGCACGCAGGATCAAATGTATTTGAAATTGAAGTCGGATGGAGGAGATCTTGTGATTTAAAGATGGATAGCTAAAATTGAATTCACAACGAGTCTTTGATCGATGAGATTTGTCTCAATACCTACACCATTGAGTAGATCTTATCACTATGAGCATGCAAGATCAAACAAGTTTGAAATCGGAGTTCGAATGGCCTTGATATCGCGAAAATAAAATTCTGCCGTTGATTTTTTTGGGTCAAATCTGTTTGACTGGACTACCGATGTCACGCTGATGTCACTGATGATGTCAGCAGAGACGGCTGGCTTGGCTGGGCCGTACCTGGGTAGGGTCCACTTGGCCTGAAACTGGCCTGGCCTGGACTAAAATCAGATCTTGTGACTAAGGACCACAAGATGTTGTGGTGCTTAGGAGCACCATAAACCAAATACACTTGACGATTTATGTTACACGACAGAGCCTGCCTTTCTGAGTTGCGAACACAGAAATAAGGCGAGATGTCTTTTTCTTTTGTTTTTTTTGGTTGCGGCCCCTGTCTCTATTTCTGATTCTTCTTGGATCCTTTCTGGGATGGGTGTTGGATGTAGATGGGGAATGAATGTTTCGAAGCAGGTGTTGGCTGGCTGTGGGGATTAGGATCGGTAGGGCTGGAGTGGAGGTTTGTGGTTACGAAGTTAGGGATTAGGGTTCATGGGGTTGGTTTTTTTTTTTTTTTTTTGGCTTCTATTTTGGAAGAAATGGATGAGCTTTGACGGTTCTGGGCTTGGTGGAGAAAGGGATCTGGCTGGGGTACCAGATTTGGGTTTTGGCAGATTTGGGGTGTGTTTTTTTTTTTTTTTTTTCAGGTTTTGGGGGATTGAAGATGGGTTCTTGGGTTGTTGGAATTTCAAATCTTTGGATTTGTTGTGGTTCAGGGTTAATGGTGAGGGAAGGGTGATTGGACCCGTGCAGGAAGATGGTTTGACTGCAGTGGATGGATTTTGGGGTTCGGCTGGGGATTGCGCTGGGAGAGGATGCTGGGTCTCAGGATGGAAGATCTGGGAGTCAACGGTGGTAATGGATGAATTGGCGACAATGATGACTGTAGAGAATAAAAAAGGGGGATGGATTCATCTTCGGCTCTTATACCAAATAACGTAAAACGGAATGGAGACGCACAGCGAGCAGGAAAAATTGAGCTCTCACCAAATTTCAGTTAGGCATTAAAAAATTGGGCTCTCACCAAACTTCTGTCGTACGAGGCGTTAGAGATTTTGAACTCGAAGAAACTTGGGGAAGATCTAAAAACTTTTTTCTTGATCATCACACATTCACTAAGCCAAATAGGCAATAAAATACTTAAATAAAAAAAAGAAATAACTTGGAACTTATCTGGACTATCCAATCAAGTTGATGGTCATGATTAAAATATTTTATTAAAATAACTTAAAGCAAATAAAATTCTAAATAAACTATGATAGGTGGGCTGGGCCCAAAGACAGGTTGACCCATAAGGGACTATGGGTTTGTCCTGCATCACACTTTGTCCACCCGCACCTAACTCCCCTCCTCCACGAAAACCACCCCCACACTTTTTAATTCTATAGGGATGAAAAAACACAGCTATGACCTTGTAAAACTATACAGACACAATTTTTGACAGATACTACTAATAGATCCCTAAAGATGTATTTGTAAAGACAGTGATAGAGAGTTTGGAGGAGTGGGAGATTGGAATGAATACCTAGGGTTGACTATTTGTGTATATATATAATGGGCTTAAGGCCACAGTCAACATATACATTTAAGGAAGGATCACAGACCAAATCCACAATCAAAGGCCTAATTTCCATGGATTACATTAATATAAACATGTGTAATTGACTAAGATACAACTACAGAAAATCATGTGGGATCCACTATGATGCTGTGTGGGTCCTACTTCCCTACACTTCCGTCCAAATTGATGTAGAGTAGGTGTTAGTACGAATTTTGAAGATAAGTAATCATGATGTTGCTTTGTCTTGGCTTTAGTAAAAAAGTCTGAGCAGACTTGAGGAAGTTGAATTGTCCCTGTGATAACATGTTTCCAATACAGTGACTTCAATATACTTAGTGTGCTCATGAAACATATGTGTTCTTTGCAATACGAATGACAATAGTGCCATCAACATAAAGAGAAGTGGGACCAGTAAGAAGAATACCAAATTCTCTGAATAAGTGATGCAGTATTGACCTCAACAACCACATTTGTAAGGCCTATATAGATTTAGGAATTTAATTTTATATCATTAGTTTCTTTAAATATTATAATTAGGATTTTATTTCTTTTATTATTTAGTTTCCTAATTTAATTAGCTTTCTTAAGATCTAAGTTATATATATATATTTTTATTTATATGACATTGTAGTGAGGAATTATTTAGAGAGTTGATTAATAGAATTTGAGTTTTCCCATTGGAGGCGCGTTCTTGTGTATTGTCTCTCTCGAGACTTTCGAAGTGTCTTCAGACAACCGATTGGCACTTCCGGCGAATATGCTACGATACTTCAAGCAAGCTCTAACCATAAGAGCTGAATGATTGATCGTCTCGGTGTGATTACCCGAATCCCTTAGTTAGAGCTGGTCCTCTGATAGGTTGGAGTGTTTACCCTTATCCCTCGCATTCTGTTCATCACCATCCTTCCATTGTTGTTTTCCGGCTCCTCCGTGAATTCAACTCCCATCCTAATTCACCAAACTGGCAGCCAAGCCCTTGGACTTGACCTCACCAAACCCATACGCTAGCATGCCGCATCCCATCGTAGCTCCGCCCTTTCCCTTCTAAAACCCTAGACATCGATATGGTTGTAAATGGGTTCTCGATTCTCCGATTACCCAAAGGTTTCGACCCGTTAATAATAGGATTTGGGTCTTCATTTAGGAATTGATAAGTAAACGGATTCGGGTCTGGATTCAATTTTTGGACCCGTAACTTAAACGATTTCGGATTTGGTTCCACTTTGGTTCCGGCTTATAGACCCGAAATTCGACATATTATCCCAATTTTTAAACTATTTTTTCTAAAAGTTAGCTTTTTTTTAAAGGATTCTCTGCATAGACCCAGACATGGACCTAGACCCGAATTCGCCCCCATACATGGCTTCGGGGCCATCCACTTCTTAATGATTCCGGTTCCGAATTCAGAAAACTAGTTCCGAACTTATTCCATTCTCTCAGTAATGGCTCCGGTTCTGAGTTGGTGAACTGAGCTGGTTACAATCCTAGACACCGAATCCCACTGAATCCCAAAACACACCACTGCTACCAAAAAAAAAAAAAAGGGAAAAACAATCCAGCGGAAAAAAAAAAAAACAGAAAACCCCATTGGGGTCCTCCTGGCTCCATCCAAACCGAACCCTTTCCTCTTCGAAAGGGCTGGCTAACCCATTGCACCATCTTCATTGATCCCCACTTCCGCGACCATCACCCAGCTGATTGAGGCCACCCCAACCACAGCAGCCCCCTCTCGTCCTGCCTGCTTTGTCGAGTAGAAAAAAGGAAAAAAATTCTTTGCCGTCCGTCCCCAACCCGACAGTAAAAGAGAGAGAGAGAGAGAGAGAGAGAGAGAGAGAGAGAGAGAGAGAGAGAGAGAACAGAAGAAAGAAGAAGATAGAGAGAAAAAGACGTACCTGGCACGTTGCTGTCTTGTACAGCTGAGAGCACCACTGCCTGCACTAGTCATCAGCACCTCCTGTCGCCGCTGCCTGCCACGTCATCACCACCTCACCCCATTGTTGATCGCAACTCACCCTATTCCTTCTGTTTGGACGAAGGGGAGAAACGAAAGGGAATTATGCCCTCTACTTCTTTTGCCAGCTCGAAGACTGATAGGTGTACTAAGGGCTGTTTGTTTACTTTCATTTACGTATGTAAATGGTGTAGATGCATAATGGTTGTGCACATTCACATTTGTTTAGATTAATTTATGTATGAGGTGCATAGTACATGTGAGAATGATGTGAAAAGTAACCCTTTTTGTGCCCAAAATTTTCACTTCACACTGCACTGTTATCATGCGGTGCTATAGTGTTATATAAGAGCAATTCGTCTTTTATTAATATTTTGTTTTTGAGAGCCCCACTTGTAAAATCAGAATCGATTATCCTCTTTAGAAGCTGAAACACGTTCATGTGTGCAATTTTCAACCGTTGATATTTCCTGGATGTTAAGATATCATTGTACAATCATAGTTGTTGGATTAATCTATTGTAAATGACATAATCAGTCTGCCTTTTATGATTTTTTAAAATTTTTGCGGGATCCACTTGTAAAATCAGAACCGTTCATCCTCTTGCGAAGCTCAAGTACGGCCACATGTCCAATTTTCAACTGTTCATGTTGCTTGGATGTTGAGATATCAATTATAGCCGTTGGATTAATATATTGTAAATGACATTCCAAGTCTGGCTTTTATGATTTTTTATTTTTGTGGGACCCACTTGCAAAATCAGAACCGATCATCCTCTTAGGAAGTTCAAACATGGCCATGTATCCAATGTTCAACCGTTGATGTTGCCTAGATGTTGAGATATCTTCAAAAGAAGTACAATCTATTCATAGATTTACATGTGAAATGTTGTGATAGTAACAAACAGGGGATTCTAACCCGCATGTGAGTCATTTACATATGTAAGTGACTCACATGTGGGTCATTTACACATGTGAATCACTTTCACTACAAACAAATGGTCCCTAAGGGATTGTGGGCCTGAATTCCATTCGAGTTTGTATCAGGTCGGGCTAAGTCCGTTTTGCCCAACTATTATCCAAAGCCCACATAGAAAGTCCAATAGCAGCAAGCTTGCCTACATTAATAGTTGGCATCATCGTTGACCTCATCATTGCCTCGTCAAAGCACAGTTCCATCTAGCATTCAGGATTTATTTTCACGATATTAGGCTCATCCGAGGTTCGATTTTAGATTCAGCTTCACCAGCGTGTTTGTGGAGTATAGATCTATACATCAGGTTTGTCCATTTTTTAATCCATGATGAAATTATGTGATACTACAATCTTCAACATACTTCAAAGATACAAATATGAAGATAAATATGGCTCGTGATATTTTGAAAATGAAGTCTATTTTTGGTCATTTCTAAATTTTAAACAAGAAGAAATGTCTGTTCTTGACTATGGTGACATGTTTTCATGGACCCATATGTAGGCCTAAGGGCGACACCCCCCAACAAACAAAACCCTAAAGATTTCACAAAGCCTCTTAAAGTTTTTAATACTTGTTAACTTTTTTTACATATGGCCCCCAAAGATTTTACAAAACCATTTTAAGTTTTTAATAATTCCACCACCCCCCCCCCCCCCCAAAAAAAATCTTGGGTCTGGCCCTAATTAGAAGATGACGAAGAACACAACTTAATTAGTTTTTTCGGAGGTTTGAGATCAAATATAGTGGAGAGAATGAATGACTGCAAGAACATTCATGAAGCATTTTGGGAAGCAATTCGTGTGGAACGGATGCTTAAAAGGTCTCATTTGGTAAACATTATTCCTTAAGAAGAAAGACACCACAAATAATGGCAGACCATGTTAAGGTACCAGTGATAGAGGATATGTAGTTTGAAAAGCGAAAGCAAGACACAAAAGATTCCATATTTACACTTGGCCTTGAAAGTTTTCTTATGAGTAATGATGATCAACAAGTGCAAACACTGAGATATGAAGAACAAGTTGTTGCTATCCCCTACATAAATTCTCACATTGATTTTGTCATCGGGGATCAGCAATGGAAATTGGGAGATGAAGATCAACTAGTCAAAGATTGTGATATGGTAGTGCAATTTTCACAGAGGAGGTCTCTAATGGTTTGATCACACATCCACGCACACTTTGTTTGTCAAATAAATATATGCGTCATGCTTAGAGTTTTCAAGAAGTGTGCACAATCTCGAGCTCTGCTAATGGATCAAAAGTTCATCCGGTTGATCTTTGACCCTGGCGGATATTTATCGAACTCGAGGTCAAGTTCTTTCCAAGCAGGGGAGAATGATGCACTATTGACCTCAATGGCCACGTGTTGGGGCAACATAGATTTAGGAATTAATTTTTTACATCATTAGTTTCTTTAAATATTGTAATTAGGATTTTGTTTTCCTTATTATTTAGTTTCCTAGTTTAATTAGGTTTCTTAGGCTCTAAGTTATATTTTCTTATTTATATGACATTGTAGTGAAGAATTATTCAGAGAGTTGATTAATAGAATTTGGGTTTTCTCATTGGAGGTGCGTCCTCTTGTATTGTCGCTTTGGAGACGTTCGAAGTGTCTTCGGACACTTGATTGTGATTAGGCACTTCCGGCGATTGTGCTTCGACACTTCCAGCGATTGTGCTTTGGCACTTTAAGCACGCCTTAATCCTGAGGCGTGCATCAGTAATTGATGAAGCCAAATGATTTCACAGCTTGCAGATGGTATAGATCTATATTCAGCCTTTGCAGAGGACTTGGAAACCACAGTTTGCTTCTTACTTTTACCAAAAATAGGGGAGGTGCAAGAAACATGGTCCAACCTACGGGACATAAGGAAGAATCAGGACAGCCTACCGAGTCAACAACAACAAATGTTGTTAAGTCTCAATGCAGAAGTGGAGTAAAACAACCCTCTATCAAGAGTACCTCGAATATATTGAAGGATATGCTAAACTGCAACAAGATGTGGTTTGTGGGGGTACCCACAAATTGATTAACAGTGTGAATAACATAAGAGATATTAGAACTTGCCATAGTTAGATACAACAGACTACCAACAAGTCGATGGAACAAGAATGGGTCAGTAAGAGGAGATCCATCTTCTCGGCAGAGTTTCGCATTAAGCTCAAGTGGGGTGTCGGAAGGCTTAACATCAATTAGGTGAGCCAAAACAAGGAGATCTTTTGTATGCTTCTGTTGATTGACATGAATACCTTCTTTCAATCGTGATATTTTTAGGCCTAGCAAGAAGGTGAGAGGTTGACGGAACAAGAATGGGTTAGTAAGAGGAGATCCATTTTCTCGGCAGAGTTTTGCATTAAGCTCAAGTGGGATGTCAGAAGATTTAGCATCAATTAGGTGAGCCAAAATGAGGAGATCTTTTGTATACTTCTGTTGGTTGATATGAATACCTTCTTTCGATTGTGATATTTTTAGGCGTAGGAAGAAGTGAGAGGCCCCAAATCCATCATCTTGAAGGTTCGTGTAAAATGAGTCTTGAGTGATTTTTTTTTTTTCAAGATGGAATCATTCCCACTGAGGATCATGCTATCCACATACACTAGTAATATGGTATAGCCACATGAAGTACATCGAATAAAGGGTGAGCTACCATTCAGGCTTTGATAGAAGTTTACATTTAGATTAACACTTCGAAATTTATCAAACCAAGCTCCAGGAGCATGTTTGAGCCCATACAAAGATTTCCTTAAGTGGCAAACATGCTTTGGAGGACATGCATAACTTAGAGGCTGGCACATATAAATGGTCTCTTGAAGGTCACTATTCATTTTTGACATCCATTTGCCAAAGGGGCGAATCATGAATTGCAGTAACTCCCAACAAAGCTTAGGAATGTCATTTTAACAGTTGGAGCAAAAGTTTCCTCATAATCAATTTCATATTCCTGTTTAAAACGCTAAGCAACCAATTGTGTTTTTTATGATTCAATACTGCGAACAGACCTCTCTTTGATGGAATAGATCCACTTTTTACCAATAACAAAGCATCATCAAGAAGAGGAACAAGAGTCCAAGCTTTATTTGCTTTGAAAGCAATTAATTCATGTCATTGCATCCTGCCAACAGGGTACTTAGGCAACTTGGGAAAAAAAGGTGGGAATAGAAACAAGTTATTGGGAAGTGCATAATATAGAATAACCAAATTTGTTAGGCTTTTTAATAAGATTAGCAGAGCATCTCAATGGAGGAGGTTTTGGAGGGAGGTTACCTTCTGGAGCAGGAAGAAAAGAAGGTGGGGGTGGGTGATTAAGGGTGATTTGCAGACATAGACCTGGGTAATGGGTGGATCAGGTGATGGATGTTAAAAGATTTGGAAAAAGAGAAAGGTGAGATATTTGATTGGGGTGAGTACCTGGATACAGTGAATAATAGGGAATATGCTGAAGAAAAACAACATTTCGTGAAATACGAATTCGACGTGCAATAGGATCATAACAATTAAAACCTTTTTGTTTCTCACTATATCCTAAAATATGCACTAACCGGCTTGAGGGGAAAGTTTGGATCAATCAATTGAAGGAAGATGGGCAAAACAAAGACAACAAGAAATCCAGAAATGATAATAAGATGGTGGGCAAGAAAAAAAGACATTCAAAAGGAGATATGTTACCTAAGATGGGTGATGGGTGTAACTTGTAAGGAGCCTATCTATCAAGTAAATGACTTTATGAGTGGCTTCACACCAAACGCTATGAGGGATAGAGGACTCAATAAGAAGAGCACGAACAGGTTCAAGAATGTGTCAATTTTTTCGTTTTGTGATCCCATTTTGCTGTGGGGTATGAGATCATGACTTTTGATGAATAATCCTCTTTTCAGATAAAAAAAGTAGAATACTCACTAGATATATATATTTTCCCCCTAAGTCAGACCAAATGTTCTTGATAAATTTTCCAAACTGAGTGCATAACGTGTTAAATTTTTGAAAAGAAGCAAAAACATCATATTTTGAATGCAAAAAATAAATTCATGTGTAACTACAGTGATCATCAATGAATGTCACATAGTATTTAACTCCCATTTTACTTGAACAGGGGGCAATTCCCTAAGCATGAGTATGTATTAAATCAAAAGATGTACAACCCTAGAATAATGAACTGGCAAGGGTAAACCAAAAAGACAATCTATTCTTATTTAAATTGCTTAGCCGTCTCTTCTAAAGGGTCCATAGTTTATTCAAAGCGCTGGAAGAGGAGGTAAACTGAGATGCAAGTCCTTTGTCCAACTGAAAAGGCTTTCCAAATTTACTCCCTGTCCCGATCACCTTCTTAGTTCGCCGATTCTGTATCACACAACCAAAGGAAGCAAATTGGACTAAGTATCCACTATCTACCAATTGACGCACTGACCACTGAAGTAAGATTTGTCGATAGATTTGGAGCAAACTAAACATTTAAAAGTTTAATAGAATGCTGTTGTGGAGTGGTGAAGTCCAAAGACCCAATGCCCGAAATGAGTAGATGGTGGCCATTGGCAGCCATAATGTGTTTATTTGCATCATAAGGTTTGTTATTTGTGAGACTTTGTGCAAGAACAATCGTATGGTTTGTAGCATCTGAATCTAAAACCCATGCTGAAGAAGTAATGGATGCTAGAATGGTAGGGGAACAATAAGGGCAGAGAATGCAGTAGAAGAAATTAAATAACCAGAGATACCCATGGAAGTAAATGTAGAAGCAAGAGATGCATTTTAATCAGCTCTTGAATCTGGTGGGGAGTCATTGTCACTACCGGAGAAGAGGAGCTTTCAGAGGTGGCTGGTTGCAAATGAGCCTAAATAGCAGCCTTTTGGGATTGAAGCCCTGGCTGAGCTTGCTTGTTCCTTCGAGGAGGTCGGCTGGTGCATTCAGAGATAATGTGCCTAGTCCTTTTGCAAGAATTGTAGAAACTTTTCGTTTTGTAGTCCTGGACTATATGACCTTGGATAGCCCTTACATTCAAAACATTGGGTTTCTGTCCTGTTGATGTCAGGAGTGCAGTGTCTTTAGATGTAGGAGTGGCAAAAGCTTTTGGTTCATTGGTAACATTATGTTGGGACTGGAGCTTTATCTCTTCACAAAGAACTTCTTGCACACAAGTGTCAAGATCAGGGGAGATTTCACAATTCATTAGTGCACCCCGAACGGACTCAAGCTCAGGACACAAGTTCATCAACAATTGGCTGACATGAGAATCTTCCTGTAGCCTTAGCGCATGAGGAAGGAAATTGGAAGCCATAGTGTTAAGGAGCATGGAATCCTTTTCAGTTCATAGTGCAAGGAAGCCATTGTAGTATTCTTGAACATTTCTATCCCCTTGACAATATTTGGTCAATTCTGCATCCAAATAGAATTTCCGTGCTTTATTGGTTTGGTGATACAATTTCTTCGGATGGTTCCACATTTCTGAAGCTTTGGTGTAAGCTTGCAGGGAAAGAGAGATAGAATGATTGATTAAGGATCTATGTTACTGCTTTCACATTATTTTGTCGCCAAGTTATAATTGCCTTTTCATCAGCAGGTTTGGAGATGGTGCTGTTGGGAAAAGCGGCGCAACGGAAACAACCCGCGATCAACGGATCTACCACGATCTACGCAAGCAATCACACCATCAAGCAATCACACACATGACACAGCAGTTTTACGTGGTTCGGCAACCATGCCTACGTCCACGGGAGGAGAGAACTCATCTACTAGGATCCCATCTCAATCCCCTCTCAGGATCTAGGGTTACAATACATCAATATATATAGTTCCCGCTTTCTTGGCCACCAAGAAAACCCATACACAATGACTAAAATACCCCTAACCCTGAGCCTCGGTTCTGGCTAACCCAGACGACCGATCCGGCTAAACCGGAATACAAGACATAACCCAACAATCTCCACCTTGGCTTGGATTCCGCAAATCCTCAGAGCCACCTTGAGATACCCGGTAATGTCTTCACGCACCTTGCTGAAAGGTACGTCTCCGCACACGCTACGACCTAGCGTGGCCACAGTTGCCTCCTTTGACCTTAACACCACCATCTTGAACCTTCGAAGCGCTCTCCATTTGTTGCCACATGCATGCTTCCGTGCAACACAATGAACCTAACTTCCATCCGTCAAGACAAAACTGAAGACCTCCCCGAATCCGGATCTCACTGGTACCTTGTGAATCCTTCCTTCTGTCTCCATCTCGGTGTTCTTTCCGTCAAAACTGTAACTGTCCTGTTCTAGCTTGTTCTGGTGGGTTGGGCACAGTACATGCGGGTTAAGAATGACCCGATGCTTAAACCGGCTTACTCCGACCTGAACAAAACTACCTTTTCTTCCCCTAGAAAATCATCTCCGTTCAAGGCTTCCTGGATTTCCACTAGATGATATCATTGAAGATCCATCAATCCATCTTCCAATGATCCGTCGCATCTAACTCCACCTGAACCACAGATTTCCTCCATTGTTATTTGATGTCTTCTTCACTGCTCCACCTGAAAAAGCATCTCCTATCAAGCTGTAGAGATTTCTGACCATCTCACCCTCCATGATGACCAATGTTCCCTTTTTCCACCTTCGTAACTCCACCCGCTAAGTGCACTTGCAGCCTTTGAAGTATAAGGCACACAAAAAAATCCAATTCTTCGTAATCCCGGAACATATATCACAACCGTTAGGGTTTGAATAACATCATTATACATCTGGATTTCTACCGTTCTTATCTCAAATGCTCATCAGTTGCATTCTCCCCCATAAGAATAAATCCATCAACCATGATAGTTATTTGCATCAAACCAATCTCTACTCAATCACATGATAGGAAGAATCAGAATCGCAATACCATGAATCAACAACCGGATCCATACCTGTAGCGACCAAAACTGATTCCTTGTCAACCGAATCCGAACTTTCTTGCACACTACCTCCTTCTGATTCTTATTCCTTTTGCTTTTTCTTCCACTTTGGCATGTCGCTCCTTCCCGATCCCTTCGACGCGGATCTAAGCTTTCATCAAAGTTCTGGAGCAATCTACCATTCTTGACATCAAATAACACTTTTCAATTAATGCTGTGTCATGGAGTCTAACACTCTATCCTGCCAATCCCTGAAGTCGTTTCTCCATCAAACACTTCAATCTGGCCCGTGATGCTTGAATCCATTACTATCATCGTGAATCTGTCAGTTTCTTCAGTCCCCCCAATTTTCTGCCCATCAAACTGCCAATATCTTTTATCTACCTCGTAGATCTCGTCACCGTGAGCACGCTGGAAGAAACGGATCTGAAATCCGACTCCGGATGGCTTCGATATCGCAGAATTAATTCTCTACACTCCAATTGGTCAAACATCCATGTTGACCGTTGACCAGCCCATCTTCTTCCATATACGCATAGATCTGCTCAAAACGAGTCCGTAGGTTCAAACGGATCTCCGATCGGACATCGGACGATCAAGATATCGCAGAAACAATTTCAGCCGTTGAATCTGGTCAAACCTGCCTGTTGACTGTGCTGACGTCACTGCTGACGTCACGGCTTGCTGGCAAACTGGGCTTCTGAAACGGATCCGGGTCGGGTTCGCCTGACCCGGAACTGAACTGAACTGCGCTGCTCTGCTGGGCTTCTCTGCCGTACCGGGTTCGGGTCCGACCTGACCCGGAACTGAACTGCTCTGCTGCGCTGGGCTTCTCTGACGGACCGGGTTCGGGTCCGACCTGACCCGGAACCGACCCGCTCTGCTGCGCTGGGCTTCTCCTCACGGGTCGGGTTGAACTGACCCAACCGGGAACCGAAACCCGACCTGTTGCTGCTTGGGCTTTCTGCACAGCGGGTCAGGTCAAGCGGACCCGACCCAGACCCAGACCCAGACACCTGAATCTGGGTCGTCTTCAACCCAGCGACAGGCGCTGCCTGCAACCCGGTTGCAGCCCGTGCTGCAGCGGCCGGCTGCGCGTCCTGGTCCGGCGACATCGGCGCTGGACCGGCTGCGGACGGCGACGGCGACAGTGGTGGCGACGTGCGGGCGGCCGGCGATCGCTGGTAAGATGCAGTTTTTTTTTTTTTTTCTCTCTTCCGATCCGGCAGCGGACGAACGGCAGTGTCAGCGAAGGAGCTGCAGCGGTCACGGCTGAGTCGGCGATGGCAGAGGACAAACGGCGACGACCCTCTTCTTTCTTCTCCGGTGGACAGCAAAAGCTTCTCCGGCGATGGCAGTCGGCGATTTCACCTGTGGCCCAGTAGAGATCAATCAACTGATCTCTTATTTCCGATGATTTTCCGCGCGCAAACAGCCTTGATCCGTCAATCGCAAAATCCAAGCGATCTCCACCTCGCTTTGATACCACTTGTTGGGAAAAGCGGCGCAACGGAAACAACCCGCGATCAACGGATCTACGACGATCTACGCAAGCAATCATACCATCAAGCAATCACACACATGACACAGCAGTTTTACGTGGTTCGGCAACCATGCCTACGTCCACGGGAGGAGAGAACTCATCTACTAGGATCCCATCTCAATCCCCTCTCAGGATCTAGGGTTACAATACATCAATATATATAGTTCCCGCTTTCTTGGCCACCAAGAAAACCCATACACAATGACTAAAATACCCCTAACTCTGAGCCTCGGTTCTGGCTAACCCAGACGACCGATCCGGCTAAACCGGAATACAAGACATAACCCAACAGGTGCCTGCATTGTCAACTGTAGTCTTTGGGACAGGAAGTAGTGTGGATCGAATCCATCCAGAATGCCCAATAGTCCTTGTCCTTCCACATGGTTCTTAAAGTGAAAGGACCAATTCATGTAGTTTTTACTAGTTAATTTTATTGGAATAATGTCTCCTTTGTCCATTATGATGACGAAAACAATGAACATATATGAAGTTGGAATGAATAGAAGTGCTGAACAATCAGTAGAGGTTGATCTGAAAATAAATTGGTTTGGGCGACCAAGATTTCTTGTAGCAGAATGGCCAAAAGTCCAATAATGAGTAACCTGAATCCTAATCCAACTTCCAGTTTATGTTGAATACATATTTATGTAGTGAATCCCCAAATTTTAAGCAGCTCCAATGGTTGTCCGCAAAGATTAAAGTAGAAGAAATCGGGGTTTTACCAATGATCAACCATGAGGGGGTTAGTGGGTTCCTCGTCATAAAAAAAAAATCCCAGAAAAAAATTGCAGAATAAATAGACAACGCTGAAGATGGCTTCCTTCCACGATTTGGACCATGAATGGTGCGACCCACTTTGTGATTGGACAGTCGGATAGTCTTTGCTGTTGTAGACCAGAATCTGATGAAGGAATCACCAATCTGTTTCCTTGATGCAGCTGATGGAGGAGACAGAGATTCCCTTCCTTTGACGAAGACGACAGGATTTTGACTTGCTGAACAGGATAATCTTCTATTGAAGCTTTAAGTGAGAATAAGAATTCAAAGAACCCTAACCAGTGTCTTCTACCATGTAAAGACTGTGGTAGAGAGTTTGGAAGAGTTGGAGATAAGAATGCATGCCGTATTAAAGTTTTAAATGGGTCCCGATTCTCTGATTACCCAGCGATTTTAATCCATTAGTAACCAGCTTGAATTCCTATTTGGGGCCCTCATAAGTAAATAAGTCTGTATTTGAATCCTATTTTTGGACTTCTGTCCTAAACGGTTCCGGGTCTGGTTCCACCTTGGTTCTAGCCCATGGACCTGAGACCCGGCATGTTACCTCATATTTTGAGAATTTTTCTTAAAAATTAGTTTTTCTCTAAAGCATTATCTACACAGACTCGGACTCGGGCATACATGGTTACGCTTTTAGTTTTGGTTCCATATTCGCATTAATGGTTCCAGTTTTGGGTCCAGCTTCTTCTTAATGGTTCCAGGTCTATGTCCACCCTGGACAGGAACCAACCCATTTGCAACCCTATGTCATATCCCTTAGAGTCTACTGTTTGTGTTTATATAACGGGCTCAAGGACCCTACTTTTAAGGATCCACAAACTAGATCAACAATCTAGGGCCTATTTACGGTGGACTACATCAATATACACATGTAATTAACTAAGATACAGCTAGAGAAAATTGTGTAGGATCCACTATGATGCCGTGTGGGTCCTAGTTCCTGTACAATAATAAAACTTGAAAGCCTTTAATTAGAAAGGAGAACTAATTTCTTCATATTCCTTTTCAAAATCCTTTTAATGAACCTATAATATCTTTACCTGTTTCCATTTTTATTTGCTTAAAAAATTATTATCAGAGGACATGGAAATATATAACAACATTTTTATCATTGTAACCATGTATTTGTTCATTTTACTTCTATTATAAATGAGGGAAATTGTACTGATTGAGCCAATGTATTGATGTTGTTTATTTTGTGCAGAACTATCACCCCTCAAGAGTACTTATTATTACAGTACTATTATTTGCATTTGGAACTAGAACAATAATGACATATTATGAAGCAAAGATGAATACAAGACGCGCAACTTCATTGGGTTCATTCTTTACTTCATAGGCTTAGTATCAGTTCTTGTTGTTCGTGTTCTTTACAATGATTTTACTAAGTACCCTCTATCATCTCTTCCAACATTTTTTTTGTTCTTATTAATTTTTATTGGTGTACAGTAGAAATGTTATTCTTTTAGAGCATAAGCTATTGTCCTAGCTGTAGCTAAACCTGCCACAAATGATTGCAATGCCAAAAGAACAGCCAAAATAAAATGCAATTCAAGAAGAGTCCAAATATTTTGGTTAGAGGTAGGAAACATGTTTTCTAGGTCTTAAGAAAAGTAGTACTTGTTAATTTTGAAAATCTCAAGATTTGATTCCTCTCTTAAGTAAGAGTTTCAAACCATCGCTACTTCAAATCTCTAAAGATAATCCAATTGTTATGCTTCTATTGTATTTAATCTTCTGTTTTTTTTAATTCACAAAAGGGTGTCCTGCCAAATACTAACAGAGAGACTATGAATATGTAACAATTAACAAATTACCTGAAGGAGTTCGGGACTCATGAAAGATAATTCATCAAACATTCCGCCATCAATATGACCTTCTCCAACTCCAAAAGAAGCACATATGGCACAGATGCCAATATATGCTCAAATCCCTTTACTTTTAGACGTTGCTAGATTCAAACAAGAAAATCTTTGTAGTTGAATCTAGCAACATCTAGAAGTAGAGGGATTGGAGCATATATTGGCATCTGTGCCATATGTGCTGCTTTTGGAGTTGCAGAAGGTCATATTGATGGAGGAATGTTTGGTGAATTATCTTTTATGAGTCTCGAACTCCTTCAGGTAATTTGTTAATTGTTACATGTTCATAGTCTCTCTGTTAGTGTTTGGTAGGACACCCTTTTGTGAATTAAAAAAAAAGAAAATTAAATACAATAGAAGTATAACATTTGGATTATCTTTAGAGATTTGAAGTAGCATCTTTGCTACCTCTTACCAAAATATTTGGATTCTTCTTGAATTGCTTTTTATTTTGCCTGTTGTTTTGGCATTGCATTCATTTGTGGCAGGTTTAGCTGCAGTTGGGACAATAGCTTCTGCTCTGAGACTCGTCGTGAAGGCTGCATTTGAAAATACCAGTGGAGGACTTTAGAAGGGAACATGTATGTTACTTTATGTTTTTTTGGAAAATTTGTTGATTGTCCACTATCTTTGTTCATTCTAGATCTAGTTTATTAATAATTGCTAATGTAACAGTTTATGAAACAATTACAAACAAAAATTGAAAATAAGTGGAAAAAAATTATCTGCTTGACAACGATATGCACATGTAATTCCCTTCAAGGTTATTCTAGAGTATGATTAAAAATTTTGGGTTAGTTTTATGGTGTTCACATGTGTCAGGCCAGGCCAATGCTTGCCCAAACGTAGCTTATGTAGTTATTGACCCTAATATTCTGCCTGGATCCTGCCCATAGGGTTGACATTCAAGCCCCCACCTCAATCCTTTTGTAAACTACACAAATCCCTTTGTGTTAAATATGTTGGGTTATACTGGGCCTTCTAAGCATATATGCTTGAAAATAGGTCTGTGTATGGCGCACAGTCCTAAACCATATCATCCCGTAATCAGTAACTATGCGTTTATTTCTTGAAATGATTAAAGCTTTCACTTTGAATATTTTACCAAATGACTAGATCTCCCCTTAGGTTGTTGTAATTAATACTTGCAGTTTAATAGGGATTTGGTAAGATCTATAGACCTAGAAAATTAAAATTTCAACTCACATTCCTAGATAGACTGGGCCCAAAGGCGGGTCAACCCATGGGGAACCACGTGTTTGTCCTGCATCACATTCTCCCAAGATCATTGCTTGGAAACCTTACTAATAATCTATGCCAAACAACCCATCAGGGTCCACAGGGATGTAATGTAAATCAAATTGTAAGTTTGAGTTTTGGCAAAAATGATTTATATTTACCTTTCCGTATTGCAGATCAGACTAGAATGAGTAGGATATATGTGTGTGTTCTTAGGAATTTTATGCTCCAAATATGCGTCAAAGAATTACCATGATAACGATTTGAGGCAGGAAGTTCATGACAAAATAAGTATGACGGGATTTTCAAGTCCTACATTACACCAAATATGCAAAATGAATATCTATCCTTTTTATTTGTTCATCCCTACCGTGAAACAACGAAAATGTAAATACTTTTGCAGCATGCTTTTGTTTTCAAATCAAACTAGCGAGGAATGCCCGTTCTTAGCACAGGCCAAAAAAAAAAAAAAAAAGACTGCTGCTAAGTAAAATGGATGATATTTTATAAAAGAGTTTGGACATTAAGAATGGGATATGAACAGTACATATTGCAACCTATCTTTGGCCCCTACATCTCTATATTTTGTCTCTCACTGGTAAAATTTAAAAATAAATAAAATCAAGGAATGAAAGATGGTAAGATAAGACTAGGCCCCATTCATGACTCCAAGGTACAATAAGGTGCAATCATCCATTAGCTCCAACTGGAATAACAAATCACGATGAAATGTGAGATGGAAAAGTTTCATTGTAGATGAGGGTTGGTTGATAGTCATCCTTTCCAAATGATCAAAGTTATTGCTATAAGGGTGATAAATATTAACACTCTAAAGTTTGGATGCTGAATACAACTCAAAAGCAGGACCATCAAATTTACCGATTGGAACCCACAAACCAGTATGAGGGTGTGAAACTGCGAGTGAACCCACAAAATGATTGCATTGGCCGTAAAAGATAGATGTAGCAATTTGGGTGAGTGCCATAGTGGAACATCTCTTTGGAGACATTGGAGAATTTAGATAAATGATTGTTCATAGAAAGGTGCTTAGGTGTGAGTAAATAGGACTTGATCATAGGGTCTCCATATGTATCCTTTTTTTTTTTTTTTTGAAATTTGATTTGTTTGGCTAGATGTCATGCTAGCACAAGCCCACAAACAAACATGGAGAGAGAGATGTCTGTTGGGATTGCGTCTGACAATATGTAGTGAGATTCTGAACCAGTCGTCATGGTCTGTTCAACTCCCAACTAAACAATAATGCCACTAAATTATCATGATCGTCTCTATAACTCCCAACTAGGCAGCAATGCCTAATACAATCTTTCATTGAAAAAAATAAACCTTCAATAAGTGAGATTTTTCAGATGATCCGAAAGTAAAGTAAAATTCAATAGAAAATCACCCAAAAAACAAAAAGTATTGTCGGTTAATGAAAAACCCACAAAATTCTTTAATTCTTACGAAATAGAAATCCATAATAAAAATCTAATGAAATAACAGAATCTAATTAAGTAGCAGAACTTCCAGTCTCAACCTCTTTTGCAGTTAAAGTGTTTCCTTATCACCTCATGTAGTTGACTACCATTCTCAACGGATGCCACCTGCAAAAAACCCACTTGGACTGATCCCCACCTCCACTGCCAGCTTTTAGAAATTAATATCTACTTGTAGACCTCAAATCCTCCAATAGGTTTCCATTGTTCACTATTTCAAAAGAATTTGATGCCATCAAGGGGGGACATACCCTCCCAACCATTAAAAAGGCACCGCCAAGTTTCTCTCCTTATGGTTTCAGGATTTCAGCACGTAACGTTCCATCATGCGGTGGACCATCCTTTAACCTCCTTTAAATGGAGGAGTTTGGGCCTATACGTCTAGAGGCAGACAACCGATGGAACTGACTGTTTCGAAGACCTAATTTCATAAGAGAATAATGATTTTACGTCTCCCATGATTTTTCGAAAGCCGTGAGTTAAAAATGGCAGTGAGTTGATCTCGAAGTCCCTACAAAGGGATATTGATGAGAAGGAAAATGCTTTTTGAATAATAAAAGAAAGTAAATGAAAGAGACGTTAGTACAATAAAGAGACATTGAAACGGACAGTGGAAGAGTTGGAGCTTTCAACGTTGTTAAAGATGGTCAAAATCAAACAGAATACTCGCATAAAAGAAATTAAGAGAGAGGAGTTACAATCACACGAGAAATAATTGTAAAAATCATTCCAAGAAGGCAAAGGGACAGCCAAAATCTCTTAGTTGGAAGTCAAAATCAATTAGCTCCAAATGCGTGATTTCTACAATTCCAATCAACCCGTAAGATAATTCATATCACATAGCTCTCTCCATCCATCTAAGACCCGACTTCAACATGTGAGAACACTGTTTTGTCTCTTTTTCCTTTGAAGCACTACTCACAATAGTCACTCCGATTTGGGGTTCTTTTAAGCCGTCAGTCAAATCAAGGTTTTTTTTTTTTTTTTCATTTTGCATCAAGAGGTCAGCGTGCTTTATTCTTTCTGATTTGGCTTTTTTTATTCTCAGGTAAGCGATTTTTTCCCCACTTTTATGGCTATTCTTTCAGTCCTTTTGGCAATTGTAGTTTATAATACTTTATCATTCTCCTAATTAAATTAGTAAACGAGATTTTCCTTATCATTGGCCATAGCCTAAGAGAGAGCTTTTTCCTCAAAAACTTTTTATCTTCTTTTTCCCCCCATCTCATTACTTCCATTTGTGATGAAGATCCCATGTACTTTCTTTAATTTATACTTAAAACATAAAATCTTTTATTTAATTTTTGTATTATTTTGTGCTTTTATGAAGAATTATCGATTCACAATATAGGGAATAGGTGGTGATGATTATTGAGAAGTCTTCGATTTTAGCATTTCAATTGCTTGCTCACAACTTTTGTCTACATTAGATATTAGATTGACAAATTTTTTTTATGTTTAAATTACTATATTTGTTTATATATATGACTTCTATTTGTCCGTGCTAAGCACGGCGGTATTTTGCTATCCCCAAATCAGCTCCAATTAGCTTGAATTGCCCAAATCAGCTCCAATTAGCTCCAATTAAGTTTAAGCCATTCAATTTAATTTGACCCCTTCTAATCCCCTTTCTATCCCCACACCCTCTCTTCTTACATTATCATCTTAAAAGTTCCTTTATTTATCTCCCCACTTTATTCCCCAACAAAGTTTTCAGCCGGCCCCCACTCATTTTATAACATCTCCATCATTCTATGCACCTCTTCAACTCCTCTCTCTTAACTTCCCAGTGAAGTTTTATAACTGCACGTTTTGTAACTTCTCTAACTTCATAGCTTATTCTTTGCTCTTCACTCCCTCTTAACTACCCAAAGAAGATTTCAACCATCTCCCATTTTGTAACTTCTTCACGTTCCCTTCTTAGAAAAATAAAAAATAAAATCATTCACATTATTCTCTCCTCCTTCCCCAATGACGCTTTCAACCCTTTGCCCCACTCTGTCCCTCTATTCACACAAGGCTCGACCTTCTCCTCTTAGCTCCTCAACTTCTATCCATACAAAAATCTCGATCAATCAACGGATCATCTCCCTGTTCCACTTGCAAAACTAAGAAGGCAAATTTGATTACTTTGGCGAAACGCCGACTCCCAGATCTAAGATTGGTTAAAGTGGACTCTCCTTTTCCACTTTTTCTCCACTGTTTTATCTCGAATTGGATTGGATGAATATATACTTACCATTTACTTGGCCATTTGCAGGTGGTCAATTGGATGGACCACTGAGATTGTCTAACCAGTGAGTTTTAGCTCTTGTGAGTTGTAACTAACTTTAGTGGACCCATTTGGTGAATGGTTCAAATAATTGAGCAAAGTATTGTGTCTTCAATTGAGTGATTTTATGTGGTTCTGTGAAGGCGCAATCTCCTCTCTTTATTTATAAGAGTAAATAATCACTTATTACAATTTAATCTTCTCTTTCGTCTAGGTTTTATCATGCACATGAAATCTACATTGCTCATGCTTTTTTTCATTTTGTAACTCATATTATTATTTTTTCCTATTTTTAATCAATGAGATTGATCTTTTGTTTGTGGATTGTTTTGTAGCATGATAAATCAAAGTCTTTATGAGGCCCTCATACCAACTCTTTTAGGGAGCTTGAAAAATCATAAGTTGTTCAATGTTACTTATTGTATTTTTTTTAATTGTTTGTTTGGTGATAGGAAAATCTATTTATAAAAGAAAAGGATAAATTTGTGTATGTTATATTACTGAGCATCAATGGATAACAAGCTAAGAAGAATTGATTTTGGTTTTTACAGAATTTGCCATTAATGGTGAAGGTTCTTTCTTTGGCCAATGCTATAATGATTGAGCATGAAATCAATGGAATTGAATAAAATCAAAAGAAAATGATCAAAAGCATAGTGCTTATTGCTCATCCAAGTTTGACCAAAACTTTATGGCTGGAAAAAAATATCCAAACTACTCATTTAAAGGATTTTTTTTTAGGGAAGGGGGTTTGGCTAGCCCCTCATATGAGAGCCAAATCGACAGTATTCAAATCAGCCTAAAATGGCCTTTTTTATTTAAAGAGACCATCTTCATTTTAAAGTGGGTATACTGTAATTTCAATTTTTAAGATAAGTGGTAATATTATATTATTATTATCTCAATGGATGAAATATGAGCTTTTTTAAGTATAAATTGGACAAAAAAAATTAATAGTCTCATTAAGTTTTGTTAAATATGACTATTAGTTGAGAAAACTTTTAATAGTAACGGAAAATATAGTAGGCATTTTTTAGAATATTTGAAAATATACAGTCTTACAATTCATTTCATTTAGGCTTTAGAATAAAAAAAATTTATTTTGTATAGGCTGGGGGATCCCATTTAAACTCGAGAATAACTATATTTAAAATATGTACAGCTATATTTAAAATAATATGGTGCAAATTTGGGATTCAAACCCATACACACGTATGGGGGGATCATTCAGTATTTAAACCAGTGAGCTGTCATGTTAAACTTATCAAAATTTGCAATATATTTTATCAAAACTAAATATATTGTTTTGGGTCGACGAGGGGCATGGGCTAGCGGCCCATTATGAGGATAGTTATTTTTTAAAATCCAAGAGGCTCCAATGCGACTTGTGAACCCAATGGGGGTCCGCCCCTGGAAAGGGCTAAAAAAAATCTCCTCTTCCTCCCCTCATGACTCTACATTCCCGCCCTCAAGTTGGTCTATCTTTATCTCTACCCTCTTTAAAGACTCCTCTTATGTTGTTGCATCTACCTTTGAACACATACCAGACTCCATCTCTATCTTATGCCAGTCACCATTTCCATCCCATGCCATTCTCCAAACTTGCCTCGATTTCAAGATCAGTCGACACTTGGACGAATGAGGGATCATCCTCAAATTAGTACCGATCGTGTTCAAAGTGGCACACCTCCTCTTACTCATGAAAATCTTACTCAAACTCAAACTCAAAACTCCAACACTTTCCTCTCTCATCTTGACACTAATGTAATTTTCTCATAATTTGATTCAATGTTGGTCATGCAGGGCGGGCCATGTGGTTTAAGTTTTTTTGACCGTTTTAAAAAGGTAGTTGCACGTGGGTTGGACCTTGACCTGAACCTGTTGGTGCATGAGCTCGTTTAAATGGTATTTTCCACCTCTTCCATTCTCATTGGACGAGAGCTACTAAGCTTTGCTCTCTATATTTTCTCAGTGGAGGAGAGAAGATACTAGAACCCTAAACCTTTCCGCCTCCCTAAATCATAAACTCTTCTGCTTTCTTTCTACTAAGTACACTGCTCATTGCCTTTGCTCTCTGACATTGCTTCTCTATTTATTTGTTTTCCTTCATCACTATTCTTTTCATTGTCCAGATATTATATTTGGTAAAGAAACTTCTTAAGAGGGTATTGTATTCATTCACACACATGTACATGAGAGAATTACATATAGAGGGATGAAAGAAACGAAGAAATAAAGTTGATTTTCAAAAAAATCTAAAATTAATTACTTTAGACTCACAGATGGATTTATAGGAATGGCTCCAGACACTACCTATAATGATCTAAGCCCACTACCTACATGATATTGTATGCTTTAGCTCATAAGAGTTCAACCCAATTTTGCTTCATGGTTTTAAAAAGCATAATGTGTGGTTAAGGTCAAGGCCATACTTATACACTAAGGTCAAGATTTAGATATTTCCGATGTAGGACTTAAACAAAGTCTTATGATATTAACCAAAACATTTTACCGTTACCCCTGCAGAGTTTTCTATCTTGGCTTACAGGCGCGCGCGCCTAGGCTTTTCGCCCGAGCTTGCTTTAAGCGATTTCCGAGCAAATTAAGATCTCACACTCTCTCCAAACATAAATAAAGCCGTCACTGGCTTTAATACCATTTGTAACGACCTGAGCTCACTATCCACATGATATTGTCCACTTCGGCTTATGGGAGTTCAACCCAATCTTGCGTCATGGTTTTATAAGGTTTCATTTTGGTTAAAGGGCAAAGCCATACTTATATACCATGATTAGAACTTGAAAATTTCTAATGTGGAATGTATGTACTACTGTATACCCAATCCATAAGAGTTTCTCCTGCCTCTCTCTAGGCGGATGCTCGCCGGACCCAATGCTCTTTTGAAAATGAGTATCATTTTCCCAAATGCCATAGGTTCAAAACTTTCTTAATATATATGCTTTTCCACATTTTTCAAAAAAATATAAAGTCAACCACTAATAAACCCAACCTGGCTTATGTTTGTCATGGGGTGGATTTGGTATTCAAAGGCCTTATCCCAAGTTTGATTAGTGGTAATATTGAAGAATCCTTGGAAGCGACATTGAAAATTAGTTGAGGAGCTTGAGAAATTTTTAGTAACTTTTATTGCTAGATCTCATGAGTTAAACGATTTGATGACTAATAAAACATTGATTTATCAAAGTAGCCCACGCTCACATGGAAAAAAAAAACATGGGGTTTGGAGAGAAGGAGCATTCCTCGTTTTCTTGATCCCAAATATATAAATAAAAAAAAAATTAAAGGAGCTATAAATGATGTAGATCCTGGAGAAATATTCAACTTAATGTAATATTAATTCCAAAGACCATAACCAAACCCACGTGAATCTCGTGGGTCATTTGGACTCATGTTCGCATACGGCAAGATCCTGCACTCAGGCCTCACTGTCTTTAATTTTTGTTTACCACAATTATACGATTACATCGGGATAGGTGAAGAATGCAATTAACAGACCATAAATTTGAATCTGGGTTGGTGAGACAACGGTTAAGATATATAGACCATAATACGATCACTCAAGTCTCACTCTTCTTCCTTTTTGTTTGGAGAGACGGTGAATGGATTCGGCAAAATTCAGTGCAAGTCTCCAGGGTTCGTTCAAATCCTTTCATTTGTCTAGAAATCTTTACTGTTTTTACAGATCTCCTTTCTCAATCTGTGTTTGTTTTTTTTCGTCATCTTCTTGTTCTTGAATGCTGTATGCTCTGCATTTCGTTTATATGAGACGAGCGTTTGAGATTGATCGATGGCTGGTAACGGTGGTGTGTGATATGCAGAGTGATTCTTCGACACGGACGCGAGAACAGGGGATATTGTTTTCCGTGTCTCTACAGACACCTTACTAGGGCAAGATGCCATCAGTGAGAAGGTCCCATCTCTTTCTTTTTCTCTAGCTCTCCCCCCTTTCCTGGATGTAATTCTTCTCTCATCTCCTTCTCTTTTGGTATATTTTTTTTTCAATTTCATTGTAGTAGCTGTTTTCAACTGAGAGAGGGACGGGATGGAAAAGCTTGTTTCAGGCACATTTTGTGAGAGAAAATCTAGAGATAGAGAGAGATGTGAATATAGAGAGTGAGACACTTTATGGATGTGCCTAAAGGGAGTCTCTTTCTATGTTCCTTACTTTTCCTGGACCCAAATTCATTTTCTCATTTTTTGCATTGACATTTTATTTCATGTCCATGGGTATTAAAATTTAGGGGTTCCTTTTGGTGCATATGGGATGTGCCTTCCGAGGAAGCTCTAATTTTTGAGAGAGACGTTAGGGTTTGGATTGTTTTAGTTTCAGGTATTTTCCTCCCTTTGAGCACTACCATTTCTTTCTTTGTTCTTCTCCTTCAGATATGCTGGCGCTGCTGTTGTTTCTTTGTTTCTTCATTTTCTTTAGAGCTGTTGCTGCTTTCATCATCTCCTTCTCTCTTCTCTATTTCTTTCATTGTTTTTTAGAAGCCACTAGATCTGTTGTTTTCCCCCTTTTTGCATATCTCTCTCTTCTAGTTTTTACCGTCATTATTCTTGAAGCTTTTTGTCCTGGCCGATATTTTAATGCCATGAGCACTCAATTGGACTGAAGCAGGCCCCTCGGTGATATATATATATATATATATATCACTATGCACCATACCATATTTGAAAGGAATTTTTCATGCTCAATTTAACTTTGAAAATTTAAGAACGTCTCTTACTTTCATGAGTTTTTCATTTTGTAAGTAATTTTTTGAAGTTATGTACTAATTCATTTCTCTAATTTACAGTGATAAAGTCAAGGTACTATGTGGTATAGGAAAAGGTACGTGGTTTTCGTAATAAATTGCAATCCATCTTATCTTTCGTTTTATTTTATTTTTATTGTGATATATAACAATGGTAAGGAACAATTTATTTTATCATTTTATATTTGCATGATCACGTTTGACTGTATGGATGACAACTACTAACACTTTCTCCGACTATGTCTTGCTTTTTTATCTTTATTTAGTTCGTAGAAATTATTACAAACATGATAGATGTTTCTTGACTACGGCTATGATTATGGAGAATTTAATGCATAAATCTCTCAACTTTTGCATGCTTTTAATTGTAAGAAAATAATATAGTGCTCTTGATAATGGAGAAGCTATCTGTTATTATATATGAGCAATATATGATACGATTCTGCAATTGAGCTCCAATTTCGCAATTAATTGGGAAATTGAGCCTCAATCTC
This sequence comes from Sextonia rubra, assembly GCA_037013555.1. Classification (NCBI taxonomy): domain Eukaryota; kingdom Viridiplantae; phylum Streptophyta; class Magnoliopsida; order Laurales; family Lauraceae; genus Sextonia; species Sextonia rubra. The sequence goes on from JASUAD010000001.1 coordinate 135,983,979, forward strand.
AATTTTGAATTGGAGAGAAGTTTTATTAACTTATCTTTAACTAAATTTCTAATGATGCAAATCTCTTATAGTAAACTATTAATCAATTTATGAAAGATTCTATTCTTATCTAAACTTCTAATAAAGCAAATTTTTTATCTTAAACTATTACTAATTTTATGAAAGTGGAGTATGACATCACACATCTACATACATTTACAGTCTGAGGCCATATCCGTCCTAGCTTGCTTTACCTTGGGCTTGGAGTTTAATTTTGAGCACTTGGACCAGTCTTGGATTATTTAGTTGGGCCCATATAATAAATGGGCCATGCTGTGCTTGGATATAATTTATACTAAATATTGTTTATTATTTTTATACTTTTTAATATTCTAAATTATATACTGCACATTTTGAATTGGAGAGAAATTCTAGGAACCCTTTCATTATCTACACTTATAATGATGCAAATCTCTTATCTTAAATTATTAATTAGTTTATGAATGAATCTACTTATAATGATGCAAATCTCTTATCTTAAATTATTAATCAGTTTATGAATGAATCTATTCTTATCTAAACTTCTAATAGTGCAAATTTATTATATTAAATTATTAATTATTTTAAGAAAGTAGAACCAGACTTGATACATTTATAGCTTGAGCTTGTATTCAGCCCAGCCCGCTCTAGCCTGGGCTATGAGCACTTGGGTCGGTCTTGGACTATTTAGCTAGGCCCATATAATGGACGGGGGCAGTGCTTTGATATGATTTAAATTAAATATTATTTGATATATTTTTTATAATTTTTAATATTATAAATTTTATATTGCCCGTGCTAAGCACGGGCATGGTTTGCTAGTGAGAGGTTAAAGAGATTCCGTGCTCTTATAAGTAACCATAAAAACTTAGTTTGAATTTCCATTAAGTGGGCCTCATTGAGCTTATTTCTCTTGAAAAGGAGAAAAAAATGGAAAGGATATTCAGTCAAAGATTTAAAACAAGAGAAAATGCCATTAGAGTCCATTAAGATCTCAAATAAGAGAAAAACTAGGAACAATCAATGCTATTAAATATCTATTTCTTAATATTAGCTTCCAACCAGGATGAGACCTCCATATCAGCACAACAGATATTAATGCTCCTTTCTCCCACTCACCAAAAGAGGGGTGTTCTTTTGCTAAGGAATGCCCAGGCGCTATGTAGCCTTGCTCATATATATATACTTATATATATTTCTTGAACCCAATTTTTTCTCTTTTTTCTTTCATTTTCTTTTTTCTCTTTTCATTCTTACTCTCTACAACCCACGTCAAGGTCACATTTCTTTGTGTAGCCAGCAATCAGAGTTCTAGAAGCAGGCGTCCCTCTCAGTTATTTCATCAAACACCATGTGGGCATCGCCCAAGCTGTCACACTATCCATAGATGTCGCCCAAGTGTTCTACAAACAGGCCCAATTCATCAAACACCCTGCGGGCATTGCCCAAGTGTCTACCCCATCATCATCTTATCTCATTTCCTCTGCATCTTCTTTCCCTACCAATTCAGTTCACAACATTTAAACTAACCTCATACCTATGACCAAGAATCTCTTACTTTTTTCTTTCATCATCATCTTCAAATTCACATATCATCACCATCCAACCTCCCTCATCTGGTGACCACCATCTGAAAACGAAGTTTTTTTTTTTTTTTTTTTCAACCTGGGTGGCGATATCCCCGCCTAACTGTGAAGAAGAGGAAGAAATGAGCAGCAGTATCCCCACTCATGTACGCAGGTAAGCAGAGATATCGTTGCTAAGCAAAACAACAAAAAATTAAACAAAAAAGAACCTTTGAGACTACTATGGCTGATATATATCTTTTAGGTCCCTTTTAGTTTATTGTGAATCTGATGGGATTTTTTTGGTAAAATCCTCTTAAATTAATGTTAGCAAATCGACTTAAATTTCTAAAAAGGATAGAGAATTCTAGGAATAGGGATAAAAATCTATCCCAATTGAGAATACTCATGCGTGATTTAAGAAGATATGAGTTCCAAATGTCGGTTGTTAACTTCAAATTTATTAGAGATTACATATTTAAATCATGGGTTAAAGAAAGGAATGTGTGAACAGGTCTACTATGGTCCACGTTAAAGCTAAAAGTACTCTGTAAGATTTTTGTAAGCATTTTCTCGAAAAAAAGAACTAATGAGTGCTGACGTGGCACCCTCCACAGCCCTCTCCGGTTTGCTTTAATATATACTAGCAAAAAGTCTCGTGCGATGCACGGTTGATCCAGTATAAATTGACTTATAAGTTAAAATTAGTATCTAAACTAAATAATAATTAATAATAATAGCTTTTTATAGGCATAGAAATTTAATTTCTGGATTTTTTAATTTTTTTAATAAATTAGATTTGATATTTTTTTCCTAGGAGATTAGATCTTATTTTGCAAACTTTCTTTTATTTACTTTTTTTTCAATCCATTGAAATATATATTTTTTGGAGATACAGTTCCATTTTCATAGGGTTTTTTTTTTAAATATAGCTAGTTTCAGTTTATTAATTTCCTTCGTTCGAAAATGTTAGTGCCAATTGATAGTGGGCCAAGCAATTGCCTACTGTTAAGTCTATTTTCCAGTCATTATATCAGCGGTATAGTTTATCCACAATTAGATATACTGTCAGGCCATTAATGACTGTTAGATCTATTCATTGAAACTGAAGCACACCTTCACTAGAAATCAATGCCCCTTCATTAGAAATCAATGCCATGTCCATCATTAGATCTACTATGGGTTGGTCCATCATTTTATTTTGGAATTTAAACTATATGGAATAAAATCATATTTGTTTCATTTTATGATAAATTTTATAAAGAAAACGTATTGTGCTCAGTGTCTTAGATTTCATTCATCGTATGCTTGGCTTTTTTTGGGCTCGGGTATTAATTTTAATTTATTATCTAATCTCAGGACTCGATATCTAATTATAGTGGGCCTACCCTATTATTGATGAGCAATTCTAATCTTATAAGACCTCATTATTTCCAATGCAATTGGAGTGGACATGAAATATTATCGATGTACTATTTCTACCTAATACCTTTTTTTTGTTTTTAAAGTTAGGACTTAGCTTCAAAGTATAATGCAGATTTTACTTAATGTAGTTTGTACTTACAGTTGTGTTCCCTGGCAGACAACATTTGAAGGATTCCGTAAGTAGAGTTGGCAAAAAAAAAAGGGAACAATAAGAGGGAAGCCATGAAATTTGAGATGAAATGAACAAATAAATGAACAGCACATGCTCTTACTAATTAAAAAAAAATAAAGAAATCCTACCAACACAAATAAGAATTCTCCAGTGCCCATCTATTCCCCAAAAAATGAATAAATAGATTTGTTCTTGTAGGAATCCCTTTGATTATTTCTAAAAAAGATACATGCTCTTACTGATTGTCAATGTAATATGCAAGGAGAAGTGTTGCAAACAAATTTGCAGTAGACAAACAATTCTTTCTCATGCAAGGAGAACTGCTGCAATCAAGTTTTTAGTAGAATATGGATATTTGTAAGAGAGAGGGAACGGATAGAAAGAAATAGGAAGAGGAGGTTAGAGGGAGACGGAGAGAGGAAGAGGAGGTTAGAGAGAGAAATGAGAGAGGATATGAATAGGAAGAGGGAAGAAAGATGTCCTTTCATGAAGAGGGACATACGATTTACCATGAGATAGTTCTTTTTGAACATTTGAGGTTTGAGAGGTAGGAGTGAGCATATGCCGTTGTGGCAAAAGGGAGGATTGTTTTGGACAAAAAACTTACCAACCATTTTATAACTTCCATGAGAAAGAATTATAAGGGATACACTAACATCAAAGCCTATGCGATGCATGGTTTAGTCTCCTAAAGCCTTAATGTAGTTAATTAGTACTGATGAATAAATAATTATCAATTAAAAAAAAACACTTTAATCAGTAAGTTTTCTAATGAAAACTGCTCAGTAATTTTCATCCAACCTTGAACAACAACATTATGGCATTTTCGCAAGCCATTCTCATTCTAAATATTTCCAATCAGAGCTCAATGCATCCAAACCAGTACTTCAACAGCAACACTGTGGGCATCTCGCGAATCCATTCTCATTGCTTTTTCTGTGTATGCCCATCGTCCTCCATAACACATTCTTGCTTCCATTACGATGGGTTCAATTTTGTCAACCTCCGAGAGGTGTTCCCCAAGGGTTTCTTCTTTATCTTCATCATTGTGATAAGCAAATCTTTTGATTTTTATCATGTTTGGATTGGAAGGAGGAGAATGGATCAGGTGACTCATGTGCTTGTGTTGTAACTTGTAAGATGCTTAACTCTGTGTTTCCTTGCAACTGGAACAGGCTAACCATTGTGAGAAGACCTTATATGCTCACCATCTAAAGCAAAACTTCATCCAAAATCCTTCTCTAAATGGGCACTGGGCATTTTCAAACGTAATAAAAGCATAATCTACAAATGAGATCAGGAGATTTAGAAACATACTGAAAAACTCTAATTCTAGAAACTGGTGAGGGGTGGGAAGTAGGAATAGCATGTAGCCTTGGATAGAATAGAGGAAACGCGAGAGTTAAAGAAGAGGAAAGTCTATCGTTTCTTTGAGGAGGAAGAAGGATTTCATTGGAAGATGGGTTTCCTCCAGGAAGAGGTGTAACAAATCACAATGTAATGTTTCATGAGAGGGTGAGTTTATTTTTTTTCTTCAAATCAACTACCCATGAAGTTTGAAGTGACTAAACCATGCATCCCATGGGCTTCGAACCGCTGATGTGGCACAAAGAAAGTTGAGAATGAAGTAACTTGTTTCTAACTGTTTTGCAACTTGAAAGAGCAAGGATGTATTCTGGTTTAGAAATCAAGATTCCTGGTCATTATTTTTATATGTGGAAAATGTTGTTCAAAATTACTTCATGTATGAAAACAAGGAGTCCGGATCCTCTTGATATTTCACCCCACAATGATCAAAACAGTCCACCATGTCACCAAGGGGCAACCTGCCACATGCAAGGGCTGCCCATGGTGATGTGGCGGCCGCCTATAGTGACGTGGCGGACCACGATAGGTCCACTACCGATTATTGTGGGACAAACCCTTGTAGAATCTTAATTCGAAAAAGAGAGTTGAAGGATCTCATTTCAATGTCATTTTGATTGTTATTGCAAATAATGTTTTGTTCATAAAGATTTAATCAAGGGAAAGGGGTAAAACTTCATTTTTGATTAACAGTAGATAAAAAGTGTGTTCATTGCATAGTTGTCAAGTTCGTTTCGGACGTGATTTTGGTTTGGTTCCAAAATGAAACATTTCGGGCGATTCGGACGTTTTGCTCCCCAATTCGGAAATTTATTTTGGAAAATATTAAAAAATTATATATATTAAAAGTAAAATTTCATTCTACCAAGCGTCATAAATATAATTTGCAAAAGATAAAGTTTAAATACATCTCCCTCAAACATCACCAAATAAAGCAAAAAGTTGGCTACTATGCATCATTGTAAACATCATCATCATCATCATCTTTATTTGCTCCCAACTCTTCTCCTACAAGGCCACCCATTTCATCACCCCCATCAAAATCAGGTATACCCCCTTGCACTTGTGCTGGTTGCTCCATAGCAGTCCAATTGTTGACATCATCAATGGTCAAGAGAGGTGTTTCTTCAGCAACCCAATCAGCCAAAATGTTAATATTCTCCAAACCGATAGGGTCAGAGGTAGCACTTCCAGTCCTTTTGAGCATATCCCTACAATTTACATAAGTTAATACTTTACTATATTATTAACAATTTGAAAAAGAATTATGTAAAATTAACATTTGATATACCTTTCACAGAGCTTTAGATTATAGTGCACAAAAACTAGATCATTCAATCTCTGATGTTCTAGGCTATTTCTCTTTAGAGAATGAATATGTTCAAAGATGCTCCAATTTCTTTCACAACCACTAGCACTGATGCATTGACTTAAAATCCGAATTGCTAATTTTTTCAACTCAGGGGTATCATTTCCAAACCAAACCCACCATTTATCTGTAAAAATTTATATGAAATATAAAATTATATTTTATAAACCACAACCATATAATAAGTTAATGAGAAGTTAAAAACTTTCATTTACCTGGAGATATTTTATCTCGATTTCGTATTGCTGATGCAGAACCAAAGTCAAAACGAGAGTCTTTATAATCATCACACTGTTTGAAAATCAGGTCTTGAGTATCAAAATCAGGAACTAATCTCTTTATGACATTATTCAGATCCCTGATGACTTCGTTGTGCTTAGAAAATATAGGCCTAAAGAAAAATGCCGGATTCAAGTAGTATGCTACAGCATGTAGAACACTGTGAAGTTGATTTTCCCACCTCTGATTGATCATCTTCCATTATAGTATGTAATCCTTCTTCTTCTTTAACCTCTTTTGAATGACCTCCTTTGCTCGATCTATTGCCTTGTACACAAAACCCATTGCAGGCTTGTCTTCACTGTCAGCTAGTCATAGAATTACCACCAAAGCTTCACTAACTTTCAAAATATGTTCAACATCCTTCCAAAAATTATTATTGAGTATTATCTCAGTGATCTCCATGCCAACCAGGGTACTTGAAACATTAGATTCAACCCAAGAAGTACTTGTAAATATTTGCCTAAGTTCTTTTCTGTATTTAAAAAGGTATTATAAACTAATAAAATTGGTAGCAAATCTTGTGATGGCTGGTCGAATCAATTTTCTCCCATTTGTATATTCTCTTCTCATTAAATTTAGTACTGATAAATGATTGTAAATGAACTTTGTGACTTTCCTTGCTGTTTCAATTGTTGATGCATTAACTGGAAACAAGTGGGGCTTTGCCATGTCCTCTAACATCAGATCTATGCAATGGGCTGCATAAGTTGTCCAATAAAAAGTTCCATATTTTTTAGCCACTCTTTTTGCCGCTACTTTGTAAGTGGCATCATTGTCAGTAATAAATTGGACAATATTAGTAGGACCAACAAGTATGACAATTTCATCAAAAAGTTTAAATAGTCCATCTGCATTTTTTATAATTGGAGTTGTATCAACTGACTTCAAGAACATTACTCCTTTTGGGCAATACACAAGAAAGTTAATCAATGTTCGTTGTCTTTCATCTGTCCACCCATCAGTCATGAGAGAGCACTCGGTTTCACTCCAACATGGTTTATAATGCTCCATGAAATTATTAACTTCTAGTATCATTTTTCCCAAAATCTTTCCATGACTGTCATGATATGATGGCATCTTGTAACTTGGCCTCATTGAAATGATTGCATCAGCCATTGGTTGTAAAAATTTTGATCTTGCTGCATTAAATGGGATGTTTGCATCAAACTAAAAACGACCAACAGCTAAATTAGCTGCACCTTTTTGTTCCTTTGTTGCTAAAGCTGATTTGATGCCTGGCTGAGATCTGGGCATCGTTCGTGGTGCAAAGAAATTGGTCACACACCTTTTTTTTGTTTTGTGTAGATGTTTGAGGGACCTTCTCTTTACCCTTCCTACTAGTTGAGGTGGGGCTAGTTGGATTTGTGAATGGTTCCATTTCTTCTACTTCAACATCATCTTCATTTGCATCACCCGTTGGAGTTCCATATGGGTTTCCAATTTCCTCATTTAATTGTCTTTTCTTGGCTCTATTCCTTTTACCTTCCAAAACAAGTCTCTCCATTTGCCATTTGACATCAGCTGGTACGTTTTTATATGGTGCAAATGACTCTAGAGAAATCCCCTCACTGCACAGCCTTACAACTAAGGGATTGAATGTCTACAGCTTTACTTAGGCTGTGATTAATAAATAGGTGTTTTCACGAGTTTGAACAAGTTTTTCTTTGTTTCCTCTTGTCTTTTTATTATGACCTAAGTTTGTTGAAGTCTCTTGCCCAAAAGAGGAAAAAAACAAGAGGCTTATGAGTTATGACGAACTCATAACTCATATGGTGCAAATGACTCTAGAGAAATCCCCTCACTGCACAGCCTTACAACTAAGGGATTGAATGTCTACAGCTTTACTTAGGCTGTGATTAATAAATAGGTGTTTTCACGAGTTTGAACAAGTTTTTCTTTGTTTCCTCTTGTCTTTTTATTATGACCTAAGTTTGTTGAAGTCTTTTGCCCAAAAGAGGAAAAAAACAAGAGGCTTATGAGTTATGACGAACTGCAACGAGCTGAACCTTTTATAGAAGCTGAAATTTGAAAATTCCTATCTCCATTGACATGATTCAGACATTCACTTCCTGTATACAACCATTAGAAAACCATGGACAACATCACATCACAAAATCATAGCCACTTAATTCTTTCGAACAATCACAGATTATAATGCTGGAAAAGCCTGCATTGGTTGGTATGTTGGATGAGTGTACGAACAACAAACAGAGGGAGAAAGAGAGAATACCTCGAGAGCTTGCCACTGAATAGTCGAGAGAAATACCTATTGAGAGCTTGCCGCTGAATAGTCGAGAGAAATACCTATTGAGAGCTTGCTGCTGAATAGTGCCTTGTACAGTTGTAGTTCGTCTGTGAGAGCTTTCGTTTTTGGTAGAGAGGGATGTGAAATGTTGGTAGGGTTTTGGCTTTTTTTAGGAGTGAGCGTCACTGTTGGTTTTCATCTCATATCCAACGGTTGAAATGAAAGTTCTCGAAGGTGTTGTGTCGACGGTTTTCGTGAGATTAAAACCGAGCTCAATAATGGCAGCAATAGCTGGCTAGCTTTCCTTGGTGTCCTAATGTACAAGTTTACAAGCCATATAATGGATAGCTTTCCTCTTCGTGCAATTAGATGCAGATGATATTACAAATGAATTATGTTGTACTTGGCCCACAGAAATGATTGATTTTAATGTCACAAGAAAGATGACACCTAGAAAACTGTTTTCCTGGAAATACATTTGTTACTTTGCGGTATGTATGGCAAGGGAAAAATGTAAGGTAAGGGGAAACGCATGTCTGGCTTGTTTATGTGCAGGTTAGAATTATCTGACCTGAGACTAACCCAAAAGTGGTGTGGGTCTGACATGGGTCAGACTAAGTTTTGCAACCCTGACTTGGATAATTAAGGTTCTGATTATGCAATCAACCAACAATAAAAATGGATGATCTGCATTGATTATTTATTAGATTTAAATAACCAAATATGGATAAGTAAAAATATCAACCTTGCTGGTCCCACTATTTTTAGAGAGCTATTAGGGCTGCTAAAGGGCCGCGCTTGATTTCCTTTAAAGCCGAATTTTGAAATGGTTTCGTGGGGCCTAATTGGCCAATCCTGCTCATAATATCAATAGTTCATTGATAGTATGAAGAGGATTGGCCAATTAGGCCCCACGAAACCATTTCTTCATTGAAAAATCCAAAACTCTATCATGTGTTGTTGGGAAAAAATAATGAAAAAAAAGGAGATTTTAGTGTTTTAGTTTTTGTTAATAATGAATCTTTTCTTTATAATTTTTTTAATTAACTTAAGTTTTCTTCAAAACTTTTGCATTCTTTTAATCATTCTTTTCTTTCTAAATCTTTTACATTTTGTTGTTTTAGTATATTAATTTATCATTCTTCATGTGCTATATTATATATATATAATAAGAACAACCCCTTCGCGAGAGAGCTCGAGAGCAACAAGTGGCGTTCTCTTTGAGCAACACATGGCATTCCCTTATCCATTCAAATTGAAGAGACAATTTCCCCATTCTCTCTTATCTCATTAAAACTAATAAATGTAATCAAAGACCTACTTGAGTAAAATATCAGCAATAGTGGACCCAAGATTTTTGTTCGAGGGGGGGTAGATGATAATCGCGAAGAACTACAAATAATTTTTCAACTCATAATAAAGTTTAAGGTAACTGGCAATATTATTTTATTATCTCAAGGAATGAAATATGAGTTTCTTCTTAAGGATAAATTGGTAAAAAACAAAAAGAGTCTCATTAAGCTTTGTTCAGTATGACTATCAGTTGAGAAAACTTTTAATAGAAACAGAAAATATAGTAGCCATTTTTGAGAATATTTAACTTTAGAATAAAAAAATTAATTTTGTATAGGCTGGGGAATCCCATTTAGACTTTAGTATAAATAATATATTTAATATATGTTGGGTGATTTGGGGTCAAACTCGTACACCCACACAACGATCATTCAGCATCTGAACCAGTGAACTATCATGTCAAACTTGTTGTAGTGTGCAATATATTATATAAAAACTAAATTTATCTTTTGGGTTGAAGGGGGGCATGGGCCAGTGGCCCATTACAAGTGTAGTCCTTTTTTGGAATCTAACCAGGTCCAATGCCCCCTACGGACCCAATCTGGGTCTGCCCCTGAATATCAGCCCCATCCAATAAAAGAGGAGATATATTTGAACGGTTCAGATTGCGGGTGGAGTTTCAATACTCTTACGATTCAACTAATTTAAGAGAGAGAGAGAGAGAGAGAGAGATTACTTTGTGACAAAGGATAACACTTTTAATCTTTTATCTTTATCTTTCTAAGTAGTGTTAGACGTTTCCTTTTTCTCAATCAAATTTAGTCTTCATGCTACTACACTCTCTAGATAAGCTCAATATTTTCTTAGGATTCCATCCCTTATCCTCATATTTTCATACTTGTGTGTGTATGTGTGTGTGTGTGCTGCTCAAATTGATCAATGGATGCTTTCACCCTGTGTAAATGTGTGTTTTTTTTTTCTCTGCTCCCTTGGCGTGCTTCACACCTTATAAACGAAGATGGAATTAAAGGAGCTCATCCAGTTTAGGAGAGGGCCTACTATTTATGATATTACTTGTAAGCTTTAATTATGTTGTATAATGGTGGTTTTAGTTTTATTCTATTGAGAGGCTTTTTAATTGCATTGTATAACGGTGGTTTTATATTTATTCCATTAAGTTGAAATCTCTCCACAAGGTCATCTCCTATTTTCTCTCTACATTTTACATGCCATCTCCTGCTCTTGAATTGCCTATATTTTAGAGGGTTAAAACACAATCCTATGTTTATTCTCTCCAAATCAGATTATCTCTCCCTCTCATATCACGTCTCTAAAATTTTGGACGCCCATTAAAGTTCCAATTTCAAAAGAAAGTCCACACTTTAAGGAAAATTGGTGATGTTCAGATTTTTGGGTTTTCAAATGAGATTGGCGACGTGTGTTTTGAATAAATTTTGATATTATAGTGTTGAAAATTAGAATTGATATATTATATATTCAATGCATTGGTTATTATAGATTCAAGAGGCGATGCGCTAGAGGTATGATTTTTCTTTTCTTTTGTATTTTTTTTGTTGATTTTTTTGTTATAATTTTTTCTTTTTTATTTTGTTATTTTTGTTGTAGTAAATGTTTAAACTTGAAATTATATATATATATATTTTATCTTTCTTGATGAGCCATATGTTCCTTTCATTTTTTTCCCTCAATTTAGGCATTACCCAATCACGATTTATGGTCCATTTATGATCAAAAGGAACTGATCATTTGATCTTCAAAACTAAATATAATTGCAATGTTTTAAAAGATTGAACGTGTGAATGCACTGGTTGTCATAGATTTGAAGGACGATGTAATAGAGGTATGATTTTCTTTTCTTTTGTTATCTTTTATAGATTTTTTGTTACAGCTCTTTTCTTTTGTGTTTTGTCATAGATTTTTTAATTTTAATAAGTTATTAAACATAAAATTTCATTATTCCTTTGGGATATTTGCAATGATTCATAGATTTCTTTCATTTTTATATTTTTCCTCTTTTCATGGATTGATTGAACATCGACCTTTGAAGAAATCTTATTTTTAATTTTTTTCCTTTTTTATTTTACTAGAAACACTTAAATATGGAATTGTAATTTTTCTTTGCAAGTTTTATTTTATGATAATCATTAGATTCAATCCCCCCCCCCCCCCCCCCCCCCCCCCCCCCCCCGCCAAAAAAAAAAAAAATTGAACGTTGATTCATCAAGAAACCTTAATTTATAATTTTATTTTAGGTTTTCGTCGAATTTGCTTTTAAGAGCAATGGCAAGGTAATTGCGATTGAGTTCAAGGATAATGTGGTATGGTATGATTTTGTTTCTTTTGAATTCCATCATCATACTTAATTATTCTCTAAAAGATCTTTATTACAAAATAATGCCTCTAAGTGTCTTTGAACTCATTTTAAAATATAAAGAACATGAAGTTCAAAAGTAGACCCCACTTATATGATTTATAGCCCCTAACTAGCATATAGTTTTAATGTTTTAGCAGAATATGGGGATTATACAGGGATATAGAAAATATAGAAATGGGAAAGGGCACCATTTCGAGTTTCTCCTTCAAATATGATAATCTACTTAATTATCTCATGGTTTCATATTTTTTTATTTTCTAATTGCAATTTGTAGTATGTATATAGCTCCGAGAAGTTGTTGATTTTCGAGCATGATGGGAAAGGATTTCTTTACATTCATGAGGTTCTGGCCACTTATCTAGGTGGTCCTATTTTTCAATGGCTTACTAACAAATGTTCACCTCTACCAGAATTTTGGATGGAAGAAGGGAAACAAAACAATCCAAGGGGCTGTTAGGGGTTTATATACTATTTAATTTTCTATCTCTTATCCTTTTTATAATGGCTTTATTCTTGGGGTAAAAGATACTAGACTAAGATAAAGGACTTCAACATGAATAAAAATATTATATTGAAAAAATAGTAATTTATCAACAAAATAGAAATACAAAATAGGGATTTTGCAAATACAAGAATAAAAATCTAGAGAAAATCTCAAAGTATCAAAAATAAATATCAAAACATGAAACAAATTATGAATAAAATAGAAATATCTTAAATTGGAAAGTAAATCTCGAAGACTTAAAAAAACATTTAAAAAGTAATAGAAAAATAAATACTATATAGAAAATAAATTTTGTATATGATCTGCTAAAAAGGGAAAAAAATATGAAAATAAATATAAAAGACTAACATTTGAACACTAAAGTTATTTGGTTTTGAATATGATAAAAGATAAAAAAAAATTGCAAGATTGATGAATGAAAATTTCATTAAACAAAATAGTAAATAATACTTGAAAAACATACTTTCTATTTTATTTAAACATTTATTTTGAAGCTACTCAAACCAATTATAGCACAAAAGATTTTCATTCCCTTAAAAAAAAACTCCTTCAAAAACTTATCTAGAAAAGTTTATATTCTATTTGAGATACATCAAAAAATCCAAAAGGAAAAAATTTAAGCTACTCATAAATACAATAGTAAGAATAAAGAAAGTTATCTTCGAGTTATAAAGAAAACACCTTCTACTTATTCTTGGTTAGAAACTAAGAGGCTACCATTTCTTATGCCAATTCAGGCCAATTTTAAACTATATTTGGTTAACCCACTAAAACTAAAGATATGCTAGAAAACCGTACTATAGATTGATAATTCTTACATCTTAAGAGTGTTGGCATATTTTTAATCTCTAACTTGAAAGATGGTAGAAAAGAAACTATAAATAATATACTTATAAGAATATACCTATAATGCACGAATACTTCAAAATGGGCAATGTATCGCATTACATTATATCTGACACTTCACTTTTTATGAGTAAAATCTATGTCCTTTTCATATCTATCTCGTATCCCTATCATATCCATACCGTATCCAGGCATCATAGGCATGAACCAAAATTCATAAAAAATTATCTATTTGTCATTGTAGTTATTAGACCATAAAATTATGGTAGCCATCCCCCACCACCTATAATATCCCTTTCATGAATATAATTTAACAATCATCTATCACTGAAACTCCTTGTAGCTTAGTAGGCATGCGTCAAGTTGGGCACCACAATTGAGTTGTGCAAATAAGTCATTGAAAGAGAATTTGTAAGTGCTAATCAAATATAATGAAAGCAACTCCAAATAAAAGTCCCAACATTGATACAAATTAATGCAGATCCTATATTTAGAAAAGAAAATACTAAAGTATTATATACCAAAAATTAAATAGAATTTAATTGCGTTAGAAATAAAATTGCATAGTAAAATCAATATTTAAACTATAATTGTGGCATGACCAAATGCATTATAAGCATTTTTTGCTTCAGTTAGATAAATAAAAACTCAATTAAATGATATATCAATATCAATGAAGAAAGAAAAGTTATACTTTTACTTAATGGAGAAGTGGCAAAGCATTATTTTCCTCCTCTCATTCAAACTTTGTAATGCCTGCAGAATTTTCACACCTATCCATGAAAGGTGGTTAAGAATGAACCGCTGCTAGTATTTCATAACATATAAAGAAGAATTTCTCTATAAAAGAAAAAAAAATCTGAACTTATTATAAAAGCTCAAGCAAAGGAAAACCAAAAAATAAATAATCATGTAAACATTATAGAAAATGAAGAGAATGTCTTAAAAAAGATATTATAGAAAGCACTGTGAGTTTAAAAATTTGAAATGAGGAAAAACAAAGAGCTAGAATCTCCACTTTGATAAATGGAGAAAGTTACTATCGGACTATTATTAGCTTTGATTGGAGGTATAATGATAGAAGAGAAAGAAGAGTTACAAAATTTGTAGAGAGAAGTTAATAAGATAAAGGAATTATAGTTCTTCAAAGAATGCAAAGGGACAATTAAATAAATTCTAGAGGGTCAAAATCAATCGAACAAATGGAGGTTGATTTCTTAATTGAACTCAACCAGCTTAATATATAATAATTGTGCAGTTTTCAGCAAAATATTGCCCACTCTTTTATTTTATAAAATATCTTAACATGCCTTGAAATTCAAGATGTTTATCTAATGACTATTCCATCTGACTGCCAATCACAGTGTTATTTCTAGCACTCTCAGCAGCTTTTGAACTTGTGTGCATGTTTCTATACGCGTATGTGTTCTCCAAACTGCCAGTTGTTAAATATTATCATTCAAAGGCTGCTGCTGAAGGTTCTAAAACAGTTTCAACTGACCTTGTTGCTGGTGGCATCCATGTGCAGGCTAATCCAAATGTATGCATTAAAACTACAGTTCCCTGTTGTTTGCAAGTTCCATTTTTTTTTTCTAACTTGAATTGGGATTTATTGTAGGGTGAAGAAGATCATGAACAATCTGAATGCCTAAGCAACATGCAGTTATTACTAAAACATATTGATTATGCAATTGATATTTTTCTGGTATTCATGCTGACAAGTTCAATATTCCCTGAGTTTCTAGATGAGGAGATTAGATCCCATGGTTTAGGTTCTTGGTAAGAGTTCATTTCCTATATCTTTTTATTTGATATTCAATAGCATAGTAACCTGAAATTGATATTTTTTTATATGTGCTAACATAATTAATCTTTGTAAAGTTTCTATCAATGTTTTAAAACATAGAGGCATGATGCATTTTAAGTCTTGGCAAATTCATGGGTTGGACAAAACTCTGGGTCAATTGAGTTGTAATTTTATATTTCTTTTAGAATGGACTGTGGTACGTGTCGTTAGAAGAGCTGAAGTGAAGATTTGAAGAAATCGGAAGAAAATTTGGAAGAAAACATAACCAAGATAGATTGACAGTCCGTTTGAACGGAAGTGGAGCCCGTTCGAATGGTGGTCTGCTTATAGTGCAACTTGAGACTAGGTAGGTCCATTTTACCGGAGCAGTGTTTTCTGCTGAACTGACTTGTATGGAAACCTTTCCAATTTAAGCCAGGATTGTTATTTCTACTCAGGAAGGAGCTTGCATAAATTAGGACTTATAAATGAGGGTTTTCTCTCAACCCTAGAACACCTCTCTCATTGTTCTGAGCATATAATACCTAATTAAGAGATCCTTTCTTCTCTGGAGCATCCATTAGAGAGATTTGTGCTAAGTTGTTGAGCATTCAAAGGTTGTTGCTTCTACTTCTTTGTAGGAGATTGTGCACCTTGTGGATTCAAGGTGGTGATGGTTCAAGCCTGAAGAAATGGAGGGACGGTGAATGGCGAGGTCGTTGACAAGCAATAGTACTCAGTCCTTAGGTGGAGTTGCAATTGGGCAGGGATTGTGAGTATCTTGTAACTGTTTATTCTTTAGTGCTTGGTTCTCATTGGTCCCGAGGATTGGACTCGTGGTTTTTTCCAAGTTAGGGTTTCCATGAAAAAATTGTGTGCCTTCTGTTTGTGTGGTTGATTGATTTACAGTTTTTTTTTTTGTATTTTTTTCACCATTGTTAATTGGACTGTAATCTAGAAATCTATGAATTGGGGCATCGAGTCTTGGTGAATCCCAAACCTTCACAATGGTTCTGTTTTCCCAAATCGATTATAAGATCCATGAGTAGGCTTTTTTAGTTAATAAACAACGAAAATTTCTTTGGAATACCGTCTTTGTAATCCCTATTTTAGGTTTTCACATAGGAGGCCTACCTAGGATCAATACATTCCCTTCACAAAGCTATTTCCCTTAAATTGAACTGATTCTACTTTGACGCTTGTCTGGGCATGAGTCATAATTGGATGATATGATAATATAAGGTTGCAAGATTCATGCCATGAAACTTTGAGAGGAGTGAGGACCTAAAACCAAGTGAGACAATTATTTCGTGGGTTGATGTCTCGTGTATGATGTAACCCTAATATACATTCATTCCTTATTGCCACCAGTCTCCCATAGTTGTCAATCTATGTGGGCCCTTCTAAAAGTAAGCACTTAACTTTCAACAAAATTCCAGGGCGCCGTATAGTGTTGCTCATAAAGAATTATATTAGAAAGAAAGTATGTTAGTAAGAATAGAAAAAAAGAGTAGTTTGTGTCAACATTAGCTAGTGTATGATAGGCCTTCCATTGGCCCACCTGTATTCTAATGGGTCTTGACCCAATGTACATTTAAACACGTGCGTAGACATAGTCAAGAGAATCAATTGTACATAATTTGATTCCTTTTATGTTAGGTAGTGATTGCTGTAAATTATTATGATTAGCCTAACTTAAGCTACAAACAATGCAAGTTTTGGTAATAAAAGGGGATGAAGATCGATACCCAGGGAGGCAATTCATTACAAGAACCCTTGTATTTCTTCCTTTTACTCCTATTTTGTATTTTTAGGTTATGCAAATGGCCAAAAGGGGTTTCTTTGTTATGATCCAAGAGTTCATAGAATACGGGTATTTCGGGATGTCATATTTTTTTTAAAATCAATATTTTTTCCAAATTCATGTTGACCATGTTGAATCTAGTCCCATATCATTTCTTTCTAATTTTGCTGAACCTACTTTGTGTAAACTCATTAGATTTAAACCAAATCTTGTGTACAAAAGGCGTAGCATGCAACGAGACTCTGCTTTCGAGCCCCCAGGCCCCGAACACTACTATCACTACGACAGTTGATCCAGCATTCGAACCTCATACTAGCTTCACTATCCCTCTTCGAAGATCAACTAGGATCTCTCGACCACTTGATTGCCTTGGCTTCACCCATATCTCATTACTCTCTCCTCTGTTCAGATTCCTAACTCTTATTTACAAGTAGTACAACTTAATTGTTGGCGAAATGCTATGCAGAAGGAACTTAATGCACTTAAGGAAAATCACACATGGGATGGTGTGCCATGTCTCCCTAGTCCCTGCTAGTAAACCCATTGGTTGCAAATGGGTTTACTCGATTAAATTGAAACCTGATGGTTCGTTGGATTGCTGTAAGGCATGACTAGTAGCACTGGGAAACCGACAAGAGTATGGCATTAATTATGACGAGACCTTTGCCCTCGTGGCCAAGATGACAACTGTTCGCACAATCTTGGCACTTGCTAATTCTCAGCCATGGTCCCTGTATCAAATGAATGTGAAAAATGCTTTCCTTTATGGGGATCTCAAAGAGAAGGTTTATATGCATTTTCCCCAGGGATGTGACTCTAAATCCAAAACCGATGTCGCTTGGCTGCACTATTCTTTATACGGCCTCAGACAAGCACCCAGGGATGGTTTGAGAACTTTCGTGGCACGTTGCTTGGTATGGACTTTCGACAAAGTCTATATGAGCTATCCAAGTTTACTCACCGACTTCCTCAGGGGACCATCATTCTTACTTGTCTATGTTCATTACATCATTATCACCGGGACTAATGCAAACATGATATGTAAGCTCCAATCCTCACATGAAGATGCCTTCCATATGCCGCATTTCTTGGGTTTGGAAGTATGTCTATCAAACAAATGTCTCTTTCTTCATTAACATGTCATGGATCTCATTGAACTCGTCGGTCTTCAAGGCTCCATTCCAGTAGATGTTCACTTAGAAGTCAATGCTAAACTTAGTCAACATGAGGGAGATCTACTTCCTGATCCCACCACTTTCCGTCATTTGGTTGAAAGTCTAGTGTATTTAACAATCATCAGACCAGATATATCTTATGCAGAGAATGTGGTGAGTTGGTTTATGCCTACACCAAGGCACCTTCATTTGGTTGCTGTAAAGCACATTATTCGTTAAATTCTTGGATCTCCCACAAGGGGTTTATTTTTTCCAATTGGCACTCCTCTTACACTCATTGCATATTCTGATGCAGACTGGGCCGGATGTCCAGACAGTCGATGGTCTACTACGGAATGGTGCATTTACTTGGGTGAAGCATTGATCTCTTGGAAAGGCACGAAGCAAGAAAGAGTTTCAAAATCTTTCACAGAATCAAAATATCGTACCATATTTGCTGCTTATTTTGAGATCCTTTGCTTGCGAGGATTACTTTCTGAACTTGGCCTCCCTAAAAAAAAATCTACCTTCCTTCATGTTGACAATACAAGTGTTATTTGCATCACTGAAAATCGAGTTTTCTATGAACGGCTAAAACATATAGAAGTGGATTGTTATTTTATATGGGACGACTATGGTCGCGCAGTAATCAGTCTTCCCCATGTTTTAGTGAACTCCAGCAAGTCTTTCTTGGCTGCATCATGAGTTCTTGGTTCGCAAATTGTTGTTGATGGATTAGCATCAATTTGAGGGGGGATGTTAACATTAGTTAGTGTATGATAGGCCTTCCATAGGCCCACCAGTATTCTAATGGGCCTTGACCCAATATATATTTAAACACGTGGGTAGGCTTAGTCAAGAGAATCAATTGTACATAATTAGATTCCTTTTATGTTAGGTAGTGATTGTTGTTAGTTATTATGATTAGCCTAACTTAAGCTATAAACAAGGCAAGTTTTGGCAATAAAAGGGGATGAAGATTGATACCCACGGCAAGCAATTTTTTTACAAAATCCTTGTATTTCTGTCCTTTTCCTCCTATTTTGTTATTGTTAGTTTGGTTGTTCTTCAGCCTTTGAATGAGTTAAGTGACATTAAATAAGGTGAAACCTTGTTACAATGTTCTGAAAATAAAAATCATCTTTTAAATTCTTAAAATTTCAACATGCCTCTCCCTTTTTCTCAAGAATAGATATGTTATTAGAACATCTGGCCCCCAATATGGAGCATGAATGATGCAGTATTGACCTCATGGCCACATGTGTAGGGCCAAATTAGATTTAATGAGTTGTAATTAGGATTCAGTTTCCTATATTATGTAGTTTCCTAGTTTCATTAGATTTCTTAGGTCCTAAGTTATTTTACTATTTATATAGTATTGTAGAGAAGAAATTCTCAGACTTGATTAATTAATAGAATTGGGTTTTATCCTTGAGAGGTGCATCTTCGTGTGTTGAAGTCTTCTTGACGATTTGAAGTGTCTTTTGACACATGCTTAGACACCCATACGCAAGCCATAACCCTAGGGCCTGCATCAATGGCTGAAGCAAGTGTCATGTCAGGATGTATGCCATCAATATGACTGATACAATAAGATGTTTTCCCTAGATGCAAGCCAAACTTGAGACTCCAGGTGGAGAGCATGCGGTATGATGCTCTCTCTTGAAACTCAGTTAGAGGTATAAGCCTTAAACGTACACTTCCTCCTTATAGTGAAACATATGCCCCAAATGTTAAAAAGGAAAAAAGGCCTGAGATCTTTTTTTTTTTCGCTCTAGTGAATACTCACACTCCCACACTACATATGTCATTGACCATCGGATCACATATGGAGATCAGTCCTTGGGTGTTCCTGTGGAAGGGATGTGCCTCACCACCACTTGAGGCACGGAGTGTTTTGGGAAGCCCAACCTCAAGACATAAGCCATAAACACACACATATGTCTGATATGGAGAAATCTACGGCCCAAATACATGAACATGCCTTGGACTTGAGGTGTTGAGTGTTATTGGGAAGCGCTCCCTGACATGAGTATCAAGGCACTAGCCTTGACATGTACAAATTTGCCTCCTACAGTGATAAATATGCCTCAAACACAAGCCAAGCCTTGTGATTTGAAAAACAGAGTGGGATGTGCGGAGTGTTTCTGAAACCCCTCCCTTGAAGTGAGCCTCAAGCATAAGCCCTGAACACTTTTTAAAGCACTGGTCTCAATTTTAGGACGTAGATTTCATTGCTTTAATTTCATAAAATATCAACTTAATATTTCAGAAAGTCAGAAACAGTGGCACTATTGTTTATGCATGGTGTCTTTGCTTTAAATTTTACTTTATTTTATTTTTGCTAGAGGTCCTTGCTTTAAGTTACATGGCCACTAGTAGAAAAGAATCTGGATAGTATTATTTGTGTTCGTTAACTAGCTTTATTTTTGCACCATAACATGCTTTGGATCTCACTCAAATCTCATTCACATGTGATCCCACATGTGTTGAACTCATTTACCTCTTTAAGTGCTTTAATGTGCAAAATATATATCAGTTTATGTCAAATGAACTATTTAGTTGTGCTTTAATGGAGTAGAAAATTCGATTCATTCCCCAAGTTCCCATGTGTTTTCTGGATGCCTTTCAGGTATTCATTGGTTTTGACAGCAATGTTTAATTTGTGGGATTTCATTTCACGGTACCTTCCGCTTATTAAATGCTTGAGGATCACATCAAGAAGTGGCCTCATGATAGCTACGCTTGCATGTTTCTTGTTCATCCCTGTGTTCTACTTTATCGCCAAGCATGGTGACCAAGGACGGATGATCATGTTGACTTCATTCTTAGGGTTAACAAATGGCCACCTTCGCGTTTGCGTTCTTATGGCTGGGCCAAAAGGTTACAAGGTTAGTTGATTACTAATTTATGCAATTGTTTGTTGAACAAAAGGATAGCATGTGACCCTTGAATATGCTTATGCTTGATTGGGTTAAGTATGTTGATACCAGACATGGATCCCAAGAGTCTTGAGTCTATTGGCATAATGAACCCTGAAAGCCATGACATGATGTGATGTTCTTCTAATTATATAGTGATTTCAAATTCAAGGATGAAAATAGTGGTTGCGGCGGGCGTAGCGCCCGTCGCCAAAACGAAACGTAGCGGGCGATACGTAGCGGCGTAGCGGTGTGATTTAAAAAAGTCTTCAAAAAAATCCGAAAAAATTCCAGAAAATCCAGAATATTGGAAAATGATGGAATGTGTTTGTTTTGCAAAAGCAATTAGTATATGAGTATGTAGCGGTCCCCTCATTGCATGAGATCCTGTATCGCTGTATCAATAGAAAAGAATATGAATAATCAATGTTTTTCATATGGATTCATGTTTTTTAGTTATGTCAACTTAAATAGTAACTTAAGGCTTATAAAAAATATGTTATAAACAAATTTCATCAAGATTCATTCAAGAATGAAAGATAAACTATGTTCAAACTTTATAGAAAAACAATATACTAATCTACTTAAAGAGCAAAGACTTTTTAATGGAGGAATACCTTGCTGATTAGCTCTAATCTAATACTAAAGGGAATGTCTTCCAGGAATCACATTGTTATCAGTGTCATCATCTTCATCATCATTTGTTGTGTTTGTGCCCCTATGATATTGCACATGAATTTGATATTGGTGAGCATTGGGATCTTGGAATGCAAAGAAGAAATCAAAGGAGCTGGGAGGAGGTGGATATCTATATTGAGGTTGACTATCATCATAGTAACCATATGAGTAAGACCCTGAAGCCGAAGATTGTTCTTCTTCTTGTTGCACATGACCATACTGATAATATTGTGATGGTTCATGAGGATACGGCCTCAAGTCTGAATGTGGAAGTGGAACATTATAAATAGGGTTCTAAGATGCGGTTTGTTCCCCTCCTACATTTCCACTTCCACCCATATTCCCCTGCTCATCTATGTGTGTGGGTGATGACACTCTCCGTCGCCTTTGATAAGCACGTTGTAGAGCCATTCTTGATTGTTTTTGATGTTTTTGTTGTGATGATTTTGCTGTTTTTTTGAGAGGATTTGAAAAATGGAGGCAAGGAAAGGGGCTTGGAGCAGTGAAGAGGGGAGAAGATAAAAGTTAAAAGGGAAAAAGTGGGTAAAAAAATCGGCTGGGGGGTTTTAACCCCCCTAGCCGATACGTATCGGCCGCTACAAACTGTATCGGCCTATATCGGCCAATACGCATGCATATCGGCCGATACGGGCCGATACATTTGTGAGCGGCGATTTTTTAAAAATAGCGTAGCGCCCATTGGTGGGGTGCTACGCCCGATTTATTAAGCGTAGAGGCCGATATTTATATCTTTGATTTCAATAACGTGAATGATTATAATAAACGAGTGACAGAACCACAAATAGTATATTTTTACAAAATTCTTTTAATGTTTTGCCACTATTGTATTTGGAGGGCCATAACTGTACGTAAGTCATCTCCAAGTAACTCAGTTGCCAAATATTTAGTAAAGTGATTTTTTAGGCGCTTATAAATAAAGCACAATGCAATATTATGGAGAAGTAGAGAAGGATCCAAAGCAAACACAATGATTTATGTGGTTTACTTGAAAGGACTACATCCATATGCAATCCCAAACAAATGAGCCCACCACAGCCAACAAGGAGATTACAAAGTGAGATACTTGTTTAGGTTACATTAAAAGCCCTACCAACAAGAAAGACTTCAGTCTCTGTGAGACTGTGTTACACACCTTCAAACAAACTCCAATTCTGTCTTACATATGCATACCAAGATAAGAATGTGTATATCACCCAAATGAGCCTCAATGAACTTCAGGTCAATCCCCTCTCCTTTCTGTTCTCCATTGAGCACCAAGAAAAGAGAGATTTTTCTAGAATCCTTTGGTAGAGAAAATCTTACTTTTCTTCAGTGAATATATGGTGAAAGAAACTTGAAAGACACCTATCCAAAAGTCTCTTTAGAAAAACACATGAAGTTCCTCATCACATCACCATCACTTCTGCCAACTCATTTTGGGTTGATGAATACACAGGTAATGAGAACTTATTTGGGTTGATAAATATGCACCTGTTATATGGAAGTCTGGCCGTATGATGTAATGACCCAAAATGATCAATGTCATGAGCCCTAACATAGAAGGCCTTCAAAACAAGGGGTTGCTCAGTTGGTTAGCAACTCCGCCTCTCACCTGGATGACTAAGGGTTGATCTTGGTCTTACCCCACTCCTCGCACGTGTGAGTTCCTCTCTCATTGCATGTGTGAGTTCTCACTCCGTGCATGTGCAGGTTCTCTCTCCTTGTATGTACGAGTGTTACTCCTCACCTGTGTGGGTTCTCTCCTTGTATGAGTTTCTAGGGTCCCATCCCCATTAGTTGGGATACCGCAAAAAAGATAAACCCAGAGAAGGCCTTGTACACACACACACACACACACACACACACACACACACACACACACACACAAAAAGAGAAAACTCTTCCAAGATCTGAAAATCCTAGCCATCCAATAATTCAATATGCTTTCATCCTAAAGCTGGGTCATAGATCAACTTTAATGATGCCTATTTCCATTGATTAAACTTAGGTTAGGATTCTTCCATCTTAGAGATTTTTAGTTCATAGCTCATCCACCATGTCATCAACTCAATTTGAACCATTGGCCTTGCTTCAAAGCAAGTTTCCATCTTTACGAATCAAGTAGTTGTTCTTCCCAGTTCACAAATTCAACTAAAATCGGGACTCAGAAGGCTAAGAAGGGGTTGACTGACTCGAAAACTCGTTGAAGTCTTAAAGCCAGCCCATTTTCAATATTAGCAAAACTCTTTAATTAGCATCAGTAAGTGACACAGGAATGAGTTTTGATTTCGTCACTGTGATCCTGTTTTTTTTTTTTTTTTTGGCTAGATTGGCCTATGGCCAGGAGTGATACTGTTAACTTAAAGACATGGGTGGATGTGTGTGACAGCGAGGTACCAACACAACTCAGCCATGAGTGTGTTGGCAACTGTGGTCCCTTTTATTATTTCTTCTTTTTTCCTTTTCTTTTCTAGATGTCATTTGAATTGATTCTGCCCTGTTTGTGTAGGGGCCTGAACAAAATGCCTTGGGGAACTTGCTTCAATCATCTCATTGGAGGTTGCTTAGCCG
The DNA here is from genome assembly GCA_037013555.1 of Sextonia rubra. Lineage (NCBI taxonomy): Eukaryota > Viridiplantae > Streptophyta > Magnoliopsida > Laurales > Lauraceae > Sextonia > Sextonia rubra. The sequence continues at coordinate 136,008,373 of JASUAD010000001.1, forward strand.
GCACAACATTTGGTTGGCTGTGGCTCATAGGTAAAGGGTGGTAAGGGGTGAGGTTTCTTGACAAGTGATTCTCTCCATGCCTTTTTTTTTTCTCTTATGCTTCCTATTCACACATGTAGAGAATTTAGGTTCCTCTGATTTTGTATGCCAAATGGGGGGATTGAAATGTACTTTTGTGAGCATTAAGCATATATAGATATGTACACGCTTGAATATGAACTTCATTTGTAGTGTTCGTAAGATTACTATATTGTAAAATTGTGTTAGCTGTGGTGTTATTTGGCATTTGTTGACATGTTTTGTGCATTTGGTCAAGTGAGACTCATAGTGAACATGACAGGGAGGAAGATCAGGCAGATCAACCATGGTTTGAAATCCCGGACGAAACTGGGTCGACTTAGGCAAGGTGACCAGGTGCCGCACTGACCAGAACGAAACTTGGGCTGAAAATTTGGTTTACCAATTATCTTGGTAATATATATATATATAGAAGATCTTGCCCGGAATGTCCTCCTTGCATGACGGCTATCCGAAAATTTCATCAAAATAAAAATTTGTTTCAGGGAAGATTGAGTACATCATTAAGAAAGTAATTGACACAATCTTATTCATTTAAGACCATATGCGTTATTCACATTCTTATTCATATATCCAATTTTACAATGGAATCAACTCTTATTTTATTAAACTTTCACAATATTTGTTAAGTATAGGATGTTGGGTACGCAGGAAGGAAATTCATTTTAAATGTGTTAGCATTATGAATGTTGGCTTATCCATGGGTTGGGCAAAATTCGGGGTCCAATTTAGTTGTAATTTTTGTTTTTCATATTAGACGGTTGTGTGCTTCATTGGGTTGCTTGAATGAAGTTGTTTGAAAAAAACGGTGATATCTCTCAAACTGTAAGTCAGATTGGGGCAATATACTTACCATTGAAAAGTTTTTTCAAGTGCATATCCGTAAAATCTAAGATTATATCAATAAGAGCTAAAACAACAAAGTTATGGTCTTAGGAATTTTGTAAAATGTTAGTTCGTTAGAACAAAAAAAAGTTCATTCGACCAAACCTGTGTAGATGTCACGATCCAAGTAGCCCACTGGCTCAATAACTTGATGAGCCTGTTATATAGCCCAAAATGCTTAAGTCCAAGTTACTATTAATAATCTACATAGTTCATTATATACCAGACTCATATTTCATTCATAAGCGATGTGGGATGGAGTGTTACAATCTACCCCCTTTAAGGCCACACGTTCCTGTGTGGATCTATCTAACTTTACCAGGTGATGTGGGACCGAAGCATTCCACACCTGTGTCCCCTGCGGATTCCCCTAGCTTGACTCACAGGCTCGCGCACCCTGTCTTTATCCTAATCTCGCCTCAAAGGCTTTTCCAGCGGGATTGGGGTTCTTCATTTTCGGCCATTTGTCATGACCCGAGTAGCTCATTGGCCCAATAACTTGGTGCCGAGTAGCTCATCGGCCCTAGTAATTTGGTGAGCCTGTCACATGGTCTAAAATGCTTAAGCCTCAATTACTAGTAGTAATATATATAGTTCATTATATACCATTTCATTCATAAGCGATGTGGGATGGGGTGTTGCAGTAGATTCGCTAAACAGAAACTTGGTTTGGCCTAACAAAACATGTGTTTTCTTAAACCGACTTGCGCGAATGCCGTTTCTTTTTCAAGTGAACTTTTTTGTTTGTGTTCTATTGAAACTCTAAGTGTTTCCCACGAATATTGGGTTATTTAAATGGTTCCTATCTCAACTCTAAACATATAATCTCTCCTTATTTTGAGTCTAGAAAACCTTTTGGAGATTACCCTTTTTCTTTAGAGTATCCAGTGGAGAGTTTGCTGAAGTTCTAAACTTCTAGAGATTGCTGGTTCTACTTTTGTTAAAGATTTGTTCATCTTGCAAATTCAAGGTGTGCTGATTCAAGTACAAAGAATAGTGAACGGCGTGGTCGTTGGCAAGTGAGAATACTACGTTCCTTAGGTTGAGGTGAACTGGCAATGGATTGTGAGTATCTTGTAATTGTTTAATTTCATAGTACTTTGTTTTCATTGGTCCGGGTGATAGGACAAGTGGTTTTTTTTTTCTGTATTGGATTTCCATGTAAAAATCGCGTCTCTCTCCTTGTAGTTGATTGATTTACAGTTCATTTATATTTTCATCATTGTTAGTTGGATTGCACTAATCTTGAATCCTTCATAATGATTGTAATTTTCAATAAGATGGGCTTTACCGTAAGTTTCAATTGAGGGAGACACTCAAGGGATGCAGACTCCTGAGCTCTTCAGGTGGAAGTCTAGCTAAAAATAGACTTAGGTTTTGAGGAAAAAACACAAATAATAAACAAATAAAAAGAAAAATGGAAAGACAATTAAAACCCGCCGTGGTGCAAGGGAGCTCTCTAATAACAAAGATGCTATCCGTCTAATCCTCTAGCCTCGTTGTCATTTGTCGATAGCACGTGATTCTAAACTGTGCAAAAACTCCACATAAAAACAATGAACAAACTTAAATATTAGAGATTACATAAAGAAGAAATATATTATTAAATTCAGCTCATTTCTCTTGTAGATCCTTGAGTCCTATCTTTTTTCTTTAGGGTGCTGCTTGATGGAACTTGCATGTGAGGGGATTCGCAGTGTCACCATTTCATGGGCCATCTTTCCCAGTAGGAAATAGAGAGTTTTTCTATCTCCCTCTTATTGATCTTGTTTTTGTTTCTCTGATGTGTTTAGCCTCTCTTCTCTTTAATTTGTGCATACCATCATGTCTGTTCTGGTTGATAAAATTTAATTTTTTTTAATGCACTGATCGTAATCGTAAAGTACTGAAATGCACTGTTATATAATTAGAGGCACACATGAATAAATTAATAATAGATCTATAGCTTCTTCTGTATGGTCTATTATATTACATTAATCCAATGCCCTGGCTGCTTTAGGGATAGTCCTATTCAATAATCTCTGATCAAATGATCTCTTCCTCCTAACAACATTGCATTGACCTGTCATATTCCTTGTTCGAAGTTTCACTATGGAAAACCCTTTTATCATGCACTGCCAGCTTGCTGCTTCGCTCCCAGCATAGAAGTGTAGCCTGTCATGAGATAAAACAATGTGCCATAAAAACTCAAACAGGCGGTTGACCCATCTTGCATTTTATTGAAAAAAGCTATGACAAAGGATGATTAAGATGGGAAGATTGGCAAGTTGATGGTTGAATATATATATATCCGAATTTTTTGGTGAGAACTCTAGGTGGAATTCATCTATCACCCAATCTAAATTTTGCAATATACAGGGGACCCCCTGATAGTCATACGCTCCAAGTTTTGGTTAGAACCGAATATACTAGACCGTTGGATTGACTGTATACCAATACAAATGGATTGAATTTGTAGGCCGCGGATGAAGGGGTTAGGGATATATGATTAGGGCCAAACTTGATATCTGGAGTATTCCCGCATGGATCTTTTTACCTCCTAGTTCCATTCCCAAATGAGACCCATATGAGAAGTGTTCTCACACACCTATTATGAGAACTTAGGGTGCACTTGTGGATCCCATTTGAGGATCTGACTAGGGGGATGGAAAGATTTTTGTGGGACCACCCTAAATATCATGTTTGGCCTTAATTATATGTCCCTAATCCTTTTATTCATGGCTTACAAATCCAGTCTATTCAAATTGGTGCACAGTCGATCTAATGATCTAGGAAATTTAGATTTGAACAAAACTTGGGGGGCGTGACAATCAGGGGGGGTCTTTATGTATTGCAAGGTTTGGATTGGGTAATAGATAGGCCTCACCCAGACTTGTCTTTATGTATTGCAAGGTTTGGATTGGGTAATAGATAGGCCTCACCCAGACTTCTCACAAAACAGTAGCGAGAACTAGTTTTCATATGATTATTTCCCATATATATATGCAGGGGAATCTTCATACGCATCTGTCCCTTATCATTTTTTTCATATGAATTCTAGGTGGGGCCCATCTATTACTCAATCCAAACCTTGTAACACAAAGGGGACCCCCTGATAAGCACACGCCCCAAGTTTTGATCATATCCGAATTTACTGGACTAGTGGATTGATTATACACCGATCCAAATGGGATGGATATGTGGGTCATGGATGAAAGGGTTAAGGATATGCAATTGCGGCTAAACTTGATATTGGGGTGATCTTGCACGGATCTTTTGATCCCCCTAGTCTCATCCCTTGGTGGGGTCTATAGTAGGCCCCATGGAGGAGTGTACATGAAAAGTCTGTGAGGGACGAATGCACAAAAAGATAGATATATATATAAAAGGAGAAATGGTCTAGCGAGATGGTACGGTATATAAGCTAAGTTTTTACAGCCCACTTGGAGTTGTTCCAGCCTTGAAGGGAATGAGGGATTGAAAGATCATGATGGGAACTAGGTGTGTGCCAAAAATCAGCCCCATCCAATCATCCTAGCCCCTTCATCGTAATGGTTCACATTTGCAATGATTAAAATAAGTTACCTTATTTCACACATCAAATTATATTGGATGGGATTGTTTTTTGCACACACAAAATTCCCATCATGATCTTTCAATCCCTCATTCCCTTCATAGTTGGCACGACTCCAAGTGGGCCCTAAAAACTTAGCTCCTATACCGCACTATCTCGCTAAACCGTTTCTCTCTCTAATCTTGTGAGAACTCTCCTTATACACCTATCGTGAGAACCTAGGAAGCACGGGTACTTGAAAAATCTATGCGTATTCGTACAGGGTACGTACCCGGTATGGGTACGGGTACAGTGGAATACGTATTGGGTATGGTCAAACATACCTGGTACTTTGTTGACTTTATGGTTACGTATCTGGTACACACCCGGTACGTAACGGGTACATACCAGTACACATACCATGCATTTTGTAACGTTTTATCTTTAAAAAAAAAAAAGAAAAGCTGAGGGAGCAAAATGTAAAATTTCTTTTATATAAAAACTTTAGCTTCGGTCCCAGCCCTAATTGCTGGGATGATCGCTTTTACTGTTGAGAGAAACGGAAGAGGAAAAGAGCGAGAGAAGAAAAAAGAAAGAAGAGGAGGAGAAGAAGAAGAGGAGGCTCATCGAAGCCCTAATTTGCCAGAGCCCTAACTTGGCCGGTTGCCTCTACCTCTGCCGTGGAGAAAAATGAAATAAGGAAAAGACCGAGAGAAGAAGAGAGGAGGAGGAGGAGGAGAAGAGCAGGCTCATCGAAGGAGAGGCTCATCATCGAAGGGAATGCTCCTTTGGAAATAGAAAAAAAAAAGGGAGAGGCTCAGGAAGGAAAAAAAAAACGTAGAAGAGGAGGAGGACGAGGACGAGGACGAGGAGTCGTACCTGCTGCACCCACACATCCGCCACGTCCGCTGCTGCACGTTGGCAGCTGCACGTCCACCATTGCACGTCAGCCACTGCAAATCAGCCACAATTGTAGGACTGCAGGTCCTTTTCCATTCTTTCTTTTTTTTTTTCCCTTGCTCTGCACTGCTATGAACCCATGCTATTGCTGTAATTTTTTTTCCCTGATGGTTGTTGCTTTGCTGTTGTAATTTTTTTTTAATGCTTTATTGTTAGTTGTTGCTTTGTTGCTGTATTTTCTTTTTTGTTTTTTTTTCTTTCTTCTCTGCTCTGTTGCTCTGCATTTGCTGTTTTTTTTAATATGCTCTGCTCTGTTGTTGCTTTGCTGCCATATTTTCTTTCTTTTTTTTTTTTTTGCTGCGCTATACGTCTGCCGTTTAATTTTCTTTTCTTTTTTTTTTCTTGCTCTGTTTTTTTTTTCTGCTCTGCCATTTGCCACAGCTGTTGCTGTTGCTTTTTTTTTTTTTGCCATTGCCATTGCTCTGTCGTTTGATGTTGCTATTGTCCTTTCCATTTTTTAAGTATATTGGCTGTTTTTTAAATGTTTGGTTGTTTGGTTATTTGATTATTTATTAATTGTTGTAGGATAAAAATGAGTTTATCAACTAGTATGGGTTCTACTGATGCAAGTGTAAGTGCAAATGGCACTGATGAACTTGTGGATCCTTTTTGGAATTACGTAACCATATTAGAAAGAAGGGGAGGAGGACGTGCGAATGTAAAATGGCAATGCAATTATTGTAATGGTGATTTTCAAGGTTCATACTATAGGGTCAAAGCACATTTGTTGCAAATTAAAGGACAATGAATCAGATGTTGTATTAATGTGAAGGGTGATACTCTTCTTCAAATGGAAAGGGAAAGTGAAGAAGCTGAAAACCGGAAGAAGATGGCTAAACCCAAAAATATTCCCTTACCACCCTCCTCTTATCCTATTAGTAGTAGGATGGCAAATACAATAGATGTTAGAAGTGGAAGTGGAGGGTTTAGATTGGAAGGGTATGAGCAAAAAAAAAAAAAAAAGAAAGGCCATTGGAAGTAGTGCCTGGAGAAAGCATTCAATGAAGGTGCTAGGAAACATTTGCATTCTTTGATTGCTCGTATGTTCTACGCCGGTGGATTGTTTTTTCATTTGGCTAGGAATCCTTATTTTGTATAAGCTTTTTAGTTTGCTGCTGAAAATCAAATTAGTGGGTATGTACCTCCCAGTTACAATTTCTTGAGGACTTCACTACTTAAAAGAAAAAGGGTAAATGTTGAAAGGTTGTTAGAGTCATTGAAACAATCATGGAAGGAGAAAGGGTTAGGTATTATTACTGATGGATGGACTGATGAATAAAGAAGGCCTCTTATCAATTTTATGGGAGTTTCAGAGGATGGAGCTATATTCTTAAAAGCGGTTAATTGTGAGGGTGAGTTGAAGGACAAGCATTATATTGCCCAATTAATGTGTCAAGTAATTGATAATGTCGGACCTCAAAATGTGGTTCAAGTAATTACTGATAATGCTCCTGTTTGTAGTTCAACTGGATTAATCATTGAAGGTAAATACTCCCATATTTATTGGACACCATGTGTAGTTCACACCCTTAATCTTGCTCTTATGAATATATGTTTTGCAAAGCAAACTGGAGTTGCTGCCTATACTTATGATGAATGCCATTAGATTACTCATGTTGGTGATGATGTGGTGTTTATAAAAAATTTTATTGTGAACCATTCTATGAGGTTGTCAATTTTTAATGACTTTGTGCTTATGAAGTTACTTACTGTGGCGGAGACGCGCTTTGCATCTGCTGTTGTAATGCTAAAAAGGTTCAATCTTATCAAGCGTGGCCTTTAGACAATGGTTATTAGTGACAAATGGAGTAATTACAAGGATGATGATGTTGGTAAGGCAGCATTTGTGAAGGAAAATGTGTTGAGTGACATCTTCTGGGATAAGATAGTTTACATCTATGATGCCCAGATACGGACACGGGTACGGATACGGATACGGGGAACGAGGGTTCGATACGCCGACTTGAAGATTTTAGGATACGGATACGGGTATGGCATTTCAATATATATATATAAATACTTATCGTAGTGCTCAAATATTACGAGGCCCACTGTGTGGATCAAATTTTCAATGAGGTGCGCCTGATAGTATCTTAGCATAGAAGAAAATAAAAGAAAAGAAAAAAAAAAGTGGGCTAAGTGTCTTGGTTGGCCCTAGTAGCTCAACATTAAAATAGAAAGAAAAAAAAAAGCCCAATGGGCCCATTCTCATTAATAAAATGCGACGGGTTTTTTTGCTCCTTTGCATCTCTGGGGCATCATCGGATGAAAAAGAAGATGAATGAATGAATGAGAAGAAGAGGAGGCATACATAGCACGTGAAGCTAAAAGCTTAAAGCAGCAATAGTAGCAGAAAGCAACACAGTGGTCTACCACCTAGTTGAAGAAGCAACCAGTCAAAACAAAAGCAGTAGCCCCTATCAGTTTAGTTATCTTCATCTTCACTGCCACCTTCTCCTCCTCCTCTTCTCCTTCTTTTTTCCTTTCCTTTTGATCAAACTGAGAGAAGGCTCATTAAGGAGTAAATTGGTCAAAATAGACAAAATCTGTCGTAATTTTGGGCAAAAAATATTGCATAGCCGTATCCTAAAATTGGGGGCCGTATCCAAGCCGTATCTTGCCGTATCACGTACCCGTATCCGTATCGTATCGTATCGTATCGGTACCGATACAACAGGGCATTTGGAGTATCCGGGTATCATAGGTTTACATATTATCTTTCACATTGCCTATCTATGAGATGATTAGAGTTTGTGATACTAATAAGCCATGTTTGCACTTGGTTTATGAGATGTGGAACACGATGATTGAAAAGGTGAAGGCAGCCATCTATAGGCATGAAGGGAAGCTGGAAAATGAGGAGTTCAATTTTTATTCTGTGGTGCACCAAGTACTTGTTGAAAGGTAGACCAAAAGTAGCACACCACTTCATTGCCTTGCACATTCAGTGAATCCTAGGTACAACCCAATACTTTTTATATTTGGTTATTTCTTTGAATATGATATGAAATACATAATTTACTTATACTTTCATATTTCTATAATTTAGGTATTATAGTGCAACCTGGCTTGATGAAAATTTCAATCGTGTTCCTCCTCACAAGGATGAAGAAATCTCAAATATGAGAACAAAGTGCCTTAAGAATACTTTCCAGAGCCGGAGGATAGAAGGGTTGTTACAACAGAATATGCCAAGTTTTCAGGTTTGGAAAGTTTTGGGGAGTTTGATTCAAAATTTAATAGAGGAGTAATGGAACCAATTATTTGGTAGTATGCACATGGGTCTTCTGCACCAATTCTCCAATTTTTAGCATTAAAATTACTTAGCCAGTCATATTCCTCATCATGTTGTGAAAAGAATTGGAGCACCTACTCTTTGATTCACTCCATTAGAAGAAACAAAATGACACCAGAGCATTGTGAAGATTTGGGCTTTGTGCATAACAATATTTGTCTCTTATCAAGGAGGAGTTGACAGTACACGGAAGGAGAGACCAAGCTCTGGGACATTAGTGGAGATGCATTTAATTCATTACAGGGTGCTGGCTTACTTGAAGTTGCAGATCCATCACCATATATGTGGTATGTGGAAGGGAGATCTTTCGATCCTACCCCCTGTCCCATCCCTAAGTGAGGCTCCACTAGAAAGTGGTGCTCACAATAATGAGAGCACTGGTGCTCAGCAGAGGAGCTCCATATATGTTTATATGAAAAGAATCCTATGAAAATTAGTTCTCACCATTTTTTTGTCAGAACTCTAAGTGGGGCCCATCATCGCTCAATTCAAACTTTACAATACACAGGGACTCCCTTGATAGTCACACGTCATAAGTTTCAGTAAAATTTGAATTTACTAGACCATTAGCTCGACTGTGCACCAATCCAAATGGTCTAGATTTGTAAGTCGCGGATGAAGGGGTTAAGGTCATGTGATTGGGGCCAAACATGGTATTTGAGGTTGTCCTACATAGGTCTTTCCATTCCCCCTCATCCCATCTCCAAATGGACTCACTTGTGGGCCGCATAAAAAGTTTTCATGGTAGGTGTGTGAGAATACTTCTCATAGGATTAAAGCCCAATAGACATTGGTCACTCATATAATTAGCACACACTCAACAAACAAGAAGAAAATGTTAATGAAGTTGAATTTCAATTTGGTCCATCTATTTTAGTAGTTAAGTAATTTCCAAAACCATGCTGTGGGGCCCACGTCAACACGTGCAATCATTTGACTGAAGAAGCGTGGGAAGCTCTGACATCTTAATAATAACAATACAATAAAACATCGAGCCAGTTCCAATAATACCCATCTTCTCCTCTATATATATATATGAGTTTTGATCTTACGAGAACAATTCTCACAATTGTTGTGGGAACTGTAATCCTCGCCGTTGATTCTGAGACTAAATCTAGTGGTCGGAGGTAGCATTATAAAGAGCCAAAAAAATTCCCATGCCCATCTATATTTTTATTTCGCCCCAAATCTAATCGTGCTGTCCTTCTTCTCTTTTTGCTTCTTCTCCTCCAAAGCAAATCGAAGCAGCAGCAAGTCTCCCGTCTTTCTTCCTCTCTTTCCCCTTGTCCAAATGAAAGTAAAGAAAAAGAGCATGGTCGGTGTAGACCTCAGAGGACGTCCCTCGTTGGATTCGATCCTCCTCCCTCGTCGGATTCGATCCTCCTCCTTCCTCCCTCGTCTCTCCTCCCTCGGCTTCCTCTCTTCCCCCTCTCTCCTGCCCACCCTCATCTAGTACAAATGTGAAAGAGGGAAAACGAAAAATTAAGACCCATTTGGATTTTGGAGACCGAGACTGTATCAGAGAGATGACGATGAGGAATCACTTATGAAGGTCAAGTCGCCACCCTTCTTCCTTTTTGTCTTCCTCTACTGATGCAGAACGAAGCCTTCTCTTCCTCTTCCTTTACTGATACTGAATGAAGCCTCCTCTTCCTCTTCGTTGCAGGTAGTCGCTCTCTCTATTTTCTGCCAAGACCAAGAGACAAAGTAGGGAGAGGAAAGTAGGATAGAGACAGAATATAGGTGGCTCTCATTCTTTGTATTGCAACGCACTATTTCAGATCCATTATCTACATGTTTCTCTCTTGCAACCCACCCAATCTTTTGCTCTGTAGTTTCAATTTCTTAGGATGGTTCCACATTTCTGAAGCTTTGGTGTAAGCTTGCAAGGAAAGAGAGATAGAATGATTGATCGAGTTAAGGATCTATGTTACTACTTACACATTATTTTGTTATAATTGCCTTTTCATCAGCAGGTTTAGAGGTAGTGCCTGCATTGTCAACTGTAGGCTTTGGGACAGGAAGTAGTGGATCGAATCCATCCAGAATGCCCAATAGTCCTTGTCCTTCCACATAGTTCTTAGGGTGAAAGGACCAATTCATGTAGTTTTTACCAGTTAATTTTATTGGAATAATGTCTCCTTTGTCCATTATGATGGTGAAAACAATAAACATATATGAAGTTGGAATGAATAGAAGTGCCGCACAATCAGTAGAGGTTGATCTGAAAATAAATTGGTTTGGGCGACCAAGATTTCTTGTAGCAGAATGGCCAAAAGTCCAATAATGAGTAACCTGAATCCTAATCCAACTTCCAGAATATGTTGAATACATATTTATGTAGTGAATCCCCAAATTTTAAGCAGATCCAATGGTTGTCCGCAAAGATTTAAGTAGAAGAAGAAATTGGGGTTTTACCAATGATCAACCATGAGGGGGTTAGTGGGTTCCTCATCATAAAAAAAATCCCAGAAAAAAAATTGCAGAATCAATAGACAACACTGAAGATGGCTTCCTTCCACGATTTGGACCATGAATGGTGCGACCCACTTTGTGATCGGACAGTCAGATTAGTCTTTGCTGTTGTAGACCAGAATCTGATGAAGGAAGCACTAATCTGTTTCCTTGATGCAGCTGATGGAGAAGACAGAGATTACCTTCCTTTGACGAAGACGATAGGATGCTGACTTGCTGAACAGGATAATCTTCTATTGAAGCTTTAAGTGAGAATAAGTATTCAAAAAACCCTAACCAGTGTCTTATACCATGTAAAGACAGTGGTAGAGAGTTTGGAAGAGTTTGAGATAAGAATGCATGTTGTATTAAGGTTGTGAATGGGTCCCTGATTCTCCAATTACCCAAAGGTTCTGATCCATTAGTAATTAGTTTGGATTCCTATTTAGGCCCTGATAAGTAAATGGGTTTGTGTTTGAATCCTTTTTTTGGACCTGTGTCCTAAACGGTTCTGGGTCTGGTTCCACCTTGGTTCTAGCCCATGGACCCGAAACCCGGCATATTAACTTAGATTTTGAGAATTTTTCTTAAAAATTAGTTTTTCTCTAAAGCATTCTCTACACAGACTTGGACCCTGGCATACATGGTTACGCTTCTGGTTTTGGTTCCATATTCTCATTAATGGTTCCTATTTTGGGTCCATCTTCTCATTAATGGTTCTAGGTCCGGGTCCACCATAGACCCGGACAGGAACCGACCCATTTGCAACCCTATGTCATATCCCTTAGGTCTACTATTTGTGCTTATATAACGGTCTCAAGGACCCTACTTTAAGGAAGGATCCACGAACTAGATCAACAATTTAAGGCCTATTTATGGTGGACTACATCAATATACACATGTAATTAACTAAGATACAGCTAGAGAAAATTGTGTAGGATCCACTATGATGCCGTGTGGGTCCTAGTTCTGTACAATAATAAAACTTGAAAGCCTTCAATTAGCAAGGAGAACCAATTTCTTCATCTTCCTTTTTAGAATCCTTTTAATGAACCTATAATATCTTTACTTGTTTCCATTTTTATCTGCTTAAATTATAATTATCAGAGGACATGGAAATATATAACAATATTTTTATCATTGTAACCATGTATCCGTTCATTTTACTTCTATTATGAATTAGGGAAATTGTACTGACTAAGCCAATCTATTGTTGTTGTTTATTTTGTGCAGAACTATCACCCCTCAAGAGTACTTATTATTACAGTACTATTATTTGCATTTGGAACTGGAACAATAATGATATATTATGAAGCAAAGATGAATACAAGACAGGGCAACTTCATTGGGTTCACTCTTTACTTTAGAGGCTCAATATCAATTCTTGTTGTAAGTCTTCTTTACAATGATTTTACTCTATCATCTCTTCCAACATTTCTTTTGATCTTATTAATTTTTATTGGTGTACATTAGAAATGTAATTCTTTTAGAGCATAAGCTATTGTCCTAGCTGCAGCTAAACCTGCCACAGATGACTGCAATGCCAAAACAACAGCCAAAATAAAATGCAATTCAAGAAGAATCCAAATATTTTGGTAAGAGGTAGGAAAGATGTTTTCTAGGTCTTAAGAAAAGTAGTACTTGTTAATTTCAAAAATCTCAAGATTTGATTCCTCTCTTAAGTAAGAGTTTCAAACCACCGCTACTTCAAATCTCTAAAGATAATCCAAATGTTATGCTATCAATATGACCTTTTGCAACTCCAAAAGTAACACATATGACACAAATGCCAATATACGCTCCAATCCCTCTACTTCTAGATGTTGCTAGATTCAACTACAATGAGAAAAACAACAAGAAAGGGTTAAATTAGATGTAAAAATGTACTGAAAAGCTAAATTTTTCATACTTCACTAAAATATAACATGGCATTATTATTTCATATAGCAACCATGCAGGTCAGCTGTTTATTTGTAGGTAGCAAGTTGTGCATCTCGGATTGTCACTCATGAAGTTTTTTTGAGAGTAGTCAACAAAATGAGGCCTAGCAAATAGATGGTCTAGCTCACCAATGGCAAATGGCTGTTGCTAAAAGAATTACATTTCTGATGTACACCAATAAAAATTAATAAGATCAAAAGAAATGTTGGAAGAGATGATAGAGGGTACTTAGTAAAATCATTGTAAAGAACACTGACAACAAGAACTGATATTGAGCCTATGAAATACAGAGTGAACCCAATGAAGTTGCGCTGTCTTGTATTCATCTTTGCTTCATAATTTGTAAGTGCTCTCAGACTCCTCGTGAAGGCTGCATTTGAAAATACCAATGGAGGACTTCAGAAGGGAACATGTCAGTTACTTTATGTTTTTTTGGAAAATTTGTTGATTGTCCACTATCTTTGTTCATTCTAGATCTAGTTTATTAATAATTGCTAATGTAACAGTTTATGAAACAATTACAAACAAAAATTGAAAATAAGTGTAAAAAAATTATTTCCTTGACAATGATATGTACATATAACTCCCTTCAAGGTTATTCTAGAGTATGATTAAAAATTTCGGGTCAGTTTTATGGTGTTCACGTGTGTCAGGCCAGGCCAATGCTTGCCCAAGCTTAGCTTATGTAGTTATTGACCCTAATATTTTGCCTGGATCCTGCCCATAGGGTTGACATTCAAGCCCCTAGCTCAATCCATTTGTAAACTATGCAAATCCCTTCGTGTTAAATATGTTGGGTTATACTGGGCCTTCTAAGCATGTGTTTCAAAATAGGTGTTTGTATGGCGCACAGTCCTAAACCTTATCATCCCCTAAACAGTAACTATGCGTTTATTTCTTGAAATGATTAAAGCTATCACTTTGAATATTTTACCAAATAACTAGATCTCCCCTTTAGGTTGTTGTAATTAACACTTGCAGTTTAATTGGGATTTGGTTAGATCTATAGTCCTAGAAAATTAGAATTTCAACTAACATTCTGATGCGGAGCGGGGTACCAAACAGACTGGGCCCAAAGGTGGGTCGACCCATGGGGAACCACGTGTTTGTCCTGCATCACATTCTCCCAAGATCATTGCTTGGAAACCTTACTAATAATCTATGCCAAACAACCCATCAGGGTCCACAGGGATGTAATGTAAATGAAATTGTAACTTTGAGTTTTGGCAAAAATGATTTGTATTTACTTTTCTGTATTACAGATCAGACTAGATTGAGTAGGATATATGTGTGTGTTCTTTGGACTTTTATGCTCCAAATATGCATCAAAGAATTACCATGATAACGATTTGAGGCAGGAAGTTCATGACAAAATAAGTATGACGGGATTTTCAAGTCCTACATTACACCAATTATGCAAAATGAATATCTATTCTGTATTTTTTGTTCATCCCTACTGTGAAATAACGAAAATGTATATACTTTTGCAGCATGCTTTTGTTTTCAAATCAAATTAGTGAGGAATGCCTGTTCTTAGCACAGGCCAAAAAAAAAAAAACATATGACTGCTGCTAAGTAAAATGGATGATATTTTATAAAAGAATTTGGACATTAAGAATGGGATATGAACAGTACATATTGCAACCTATCTTTGGCCCCTACATCTCTATATTTTGTCTCTTACAGGTAAAATTGTAAAATAAATAAAATCAAGGAATGAAAGAGGGAAAGATAAGATCAAGCCCCATTCATGACTCCAAGGTACAATAAGGTGCAATCATCCATTAGCTCCAACTGGAACAACTAATCACGATGGAATGTGAGATGGAAAAGTTTCATCGTGGATGAGGGTTGGTTGATAGTCATCCTTTCCAAATGATCAAAGTTATTGCTATAAGGGTGACAAAGATTAATGCTCTAAAGTTTGGATGATGAATACAACTCAAAAGTAGGACCATCAAATTTACCGATTGGAACCCACAAACCAGTGTGAGGGTGTGAAACTGCTAGTGAACCCACAAAATAATTGTATACGCCGTAAAAGATAGATGTAGCACTTTGGGTGAGTGCCATAGTGGAAAATTTCTTAGGAGACATTGGAGAATTTAGATAAATGGTTGTTCATAGAAAGGTATTTAGGTGTGAGTAGATAGGACTTGATCATAGGGTCTCCATATTGTATCCCTTTTCCCTTTTTTTTTTTTTTTTTGAAATTTGATTTGTTTGGCTACATGTCATGCTAGCACAAGCCTGCAAACAAACATGGAGAGAGAGATGTTTGTTGGGATTGTGTCTGACAATATGTAGTGAGATTCTGATCCAGTCATTATGGTCTGTTCAACTCCCAATCACTAGACTTGATATATCTTATGTAGAGAATGTGGTGAGTTGGTTTATGACTACACCAAGGCACCTTCATTTGGCTGCTGAAAATCGCATTATTCGTTATATTCTTGGATCTCCCACAAGGGGTTTATTTTTTCCAGTTGGTACTCCTCTTACACTCATTGCATATTCTGATGCGGACTGGGCAGGATGTCCGGATAGTCGACGGTCTACTACCGAATGGTGCATTTACTTGGTTGAAGCATTGATCTCCTAGAAATGCAAGAAGTAAGAAAGATTTTCAAAATCTTTCACACGATCAAAATATCGTGCCATGTTTGCTACTTGTTCTAAGATCCTTTGCTTGCGAGGATTACTCTCTGAACTTGGCTTCCCTCAAAAACAATCTACCCTCCTTCATGCTGACAATACATGTGTTATTCGCATCATTGAAAATTGAGTTTTATATGAACGAATAAAACATATAGAGGTGGATTGTCATTTTATATGGGACGAATATTGTCACGCAGTAATCAGTCTTCCCCACGTTTTTAGTGAACTCCAGCTTGGTGACATCTTTGCTAAAAGTCTTCCTCGGTCGCATCATGAGTTCTTGGTTTGCAAATTGTTGCTGATGGATCAGCATTAATTTGAGGGGGGATGTTAACATTAGCTAGTGTATGATAGGCCTTCCATAGGCCCACCAGTATTCTAATGGGCCTTGGCCCAATATATATTTAAACACATGTGGGTAGGCTTAGTCAAGAGAATCAATTGTGCATAATTAGATTCCTTTTATGTTAGTTAGTGATTGTTGGAAGTTATTATGATTAGCCTAACTTAAGCTGTAAACAAGGCAAGTTTTGGTAATAAAAGGGGATGAAGATCAATACCCATGGCAAGCAATTTTTTTACAAAATCTTTGTATTTCTGTCCTTTTCCTCCTATTTTGTTATTGTGAGTTTGGTTGTTCTTCAGCCTTTGAATGAGTTAAGTGACGTTAAATAAAGTGAAACCTTGTTACAATGTTCTTAAAATAAAAATCAGCTTTTAAATTCTTAAAATTTCAACATGCCTCTCCCTTTTTCTCAAGAATAGATATGTTATTGGAACATTTGGCCCCCAATATGGAGCATGAATGATGCAGTATTGATCTCATGGCCACATGTGTAGGGCCAAATTAGATTTAATGAGTTGTAATTAGGATTTAGTTTCCTATATTATGTAGTTTCCTAGTTTCATTAGATTTCTTAGGTCGTAAGTTATTTTACTATTTATATAGCATTGTAGAGAAGAAATTCTCAGACTTGATTAATTAATAGAATTGGGTTTTATCCTCGATAGGTGTGTCCCCGTGTCTTGAAGTCTTGACGATTCGAAGTGTCTTTGGACACGTGCTTCGGCACTCCTATGCAAGCCCTAACCCTAGGGCTTGCATCAATGGCCGAAGCAAGTGTCATGTCAGGATGTATGCCGTCAATATGACTGATACAATAACATGTTTTCCCTCGATGCAAGCCAAGCCTGAGACTCCAGGTGGAGAGCAAGAGGTATGACACTCTCTCTTGAAACTTGGTTAGAGGTACAAGTCTTAAACGTACACTTCCTACTTATAGTGAAACATATGGCCCAAATGTTAAAAGGAAAAAAAGCCTGAGATCTTTTTTTTTTGCTCTAGTGAATACTCACACTCCCACACTACACATGTCATTGACCATCGGATCACATATGGATTTCAGTCCTTGGTTGTTCTTGTGGAAGGGATGTGCCTCACCACCACTTGAGGCACGGAGTGTTTTGGGAAGCCCAACCTCAAGACATAAGCCATAAACACACACGTCTGATATGGAGAAATCTACGGCCCAAATACATGACATGCCTTGGACTTCAGGTGTTGAGTGTTATTAGGAAGCTGCTTCCTGACATGAGTATCAAGGCACTAGTCAGAAAAAATTGCACTATTGTTTATGCATGGTGTCCTTGCTTTGAATTTTATTTTATTTTATTTTTGCTAGAGGTCCTTGCTTTAAGTTACATGGCCACTAGTAGAAAAGAATCTGGTTATTATTATTTGTGTTCGTTAACTAGCTTTATTTTTGCACCATAACATGCTTTGGATCTCACTCAAATCTCATTCATATGTGATCCCACACGTGATGAACTCAATTATCCTCTTTAAGTGCTTTAATGTGCAAAATAGATATCAGTTTTTGTCAAATGAACTGTTTTGTTGTGCTTTAATGGAGTAGAAAATTAGATTCATTCCTTCAGTTCCCCTGTCTTTTCTGGATGCCTTTCAGGTATTCATTGGTTTTGACAGCAATGTTTAATTTGTGGGATTTCATTTCATGGTACCTTCTGCTTATTAAATGCTTGAGGATCACATCAAGAAGTGGCCTCATGATAGCTACGCTTGCACTTTTCTTGTTCATCCCTGCGTTCTACTTTATCGCCAAGCATGGTGACCAAGGATGGATGATCATGCTGACTTCATTCTTAGGGTTAACAAATGACCACCTTTGTGTTTGCGATCTTATGGCTGGGCCAAAAGGTTACAAGGTCAGTTGATTACTAATTTATGCAATTGATTGTTGAACAAAAGGATAGCATGTGACCCTCGAATATGCTTATGCTTGACTGGGGCAAGTATGTTGATGCCTGACATGGATCCCAAGAGTATTGAGTCTATTGGTATGATGAAACCCTGAAAGCCATGACATGATGTGATGTTCTTCTGACTATATAGTGATTTCAATAACGTGAATGATTATAATAAACAAGTGACAGAACCACAGGTAGTATATTTGTACAAAATTCTTGTAATGTTTCGCCACTATTGTATTTGGAGGGCCATAACTGTACGTAAGTCATCTCCAAGTAACTCAGTTGCCAAATATTTAGTAAAGTGATTTTTCAGGCACTTATAAATAAAGCACGATGCAATATTATGGAGAAGTAAAGAAGGATCCAAAGCAAACACAATGATTTATGTGGTTTACTTGAAAGGACTACATCCATATGCAACCCCAAACAAATGAGCCCACCACAGCCAACAAGGAGATTGCAAAGTGAGATACTTGTTTAGGTTACATTAAAAGCCCTACCAACAAGAAAGATTTCATTCTCTGTGAAACTGTGTTGCATACCTTCAAACAAACTCCAATTCTGTCTTACAGATGCATACCAAGATGAAAATGCGTATATCACCCAAAGGAGCCTTAACGAACTTCAGGTCAATCCCCTTTCCTTTCTGTTCTCCATCGAGCACCAAGAAAAGAGAGATTTTTCTAGAATCGTTTGGTGGAGAAAATCTTTTCTTCTTCAGTGAATATATGGTGAAAGAAACTTAAAAGACACCTATCCAAAAGTCTCTTTAGAAAAACACATGAAGTTCCTCCTCACATCGCTTTCACTTCTGCCAACTCATTTTGGGTTGATAAAATACACAGATAATGAGAACTTATTTGGGTTGATAAATATGCACATGTTATATAGTTTTGGAAGTTTGGCCGTATGATGTAATGACCCAAAATGATCAATGTCATGAGCCCTAACATAGAAGGCCTTCAAAACAAGGGGTTGCTCAGTTGGTTAGCAACTCCGCCTCTCACTTGGATGACTAAGGGTTGATCTTGGTCTTCCCCCACTCCTCGCATGTGTGAGTTCCTCATTGCATGTGTGAGTTCTCACTCCGTGCATGTGCAGGTTCTCTCTCCTTGTATATGCGAGTTTTACTTCCCAGTTGTGTGGGTTCTCTCCTCGTGTGTGTGAGTTTCTAGGGTCGCATCCCCATTAGTTGCGATACTAGAAAAAAGGATAAATGCAGAGAAGGCCTTGTACACACACACACACAAAAAGAAAAGAAAAGAGAGGAAAACTCTTCCAAGATCTGAAACTCCTAGCCATCCAATAATTCAATATCCTTTCATCCTAAAGCTAGGTCATAGATCAACTTTAATGATGCATATTTCCATTGATTAAACTTAGGTTAGGATTCTTCCATCTTAGAGATTTTTAGTTCAAAGCTCATCCACCATCTCATCAACTCTATTTGAACCATTGGCCCTACTTCAAAGCAAGTTTCCATCTTTATGAATCAAGTAGTTGTTCTTCCCAGTTCACAAATTCAAGTGAAATCAGGACTTAGAAGGCTAAGAAGGGGTTAACTTGAAAACTCGACAAAGTCTTAAAGCCAGTCCATTTTCAATATTAGCATAACTCTTTAATTAGCATCAGTAAGTGACACAGGAATGAGTTCTGATTTTGTCATTGTGATCCTTTTTTTTTTTACTAGATTGGCCTATGGCCAGGAGTGATACCTAAGAAGCATAGACACCTCTTCGGCACTGGCGTGTCAGTGTCTAACACGTTTGGGACACGGACATGCCCTGGACACGCTTGGACATGTCCGAGACATGCAAAAAGTGTCTTGTTTTTTTAAATTTTATTTTTTTAATTATGGACACGGCTCTGACATGGTGGGACACGGCATGGGACATTGCGAAAAAAAAAACAAACTGTGATTTTTTTTGCATTAAAATTGGAAAAAATAAATTCGGGGGGGGGGGGGGGGGGGTGGGGGTCTGTAAATGAAATTTTAAATATTATCACAAATGCTCTTCGATTTCAAAACCCATTTCGTTCTTTTCCCTCCCGAAACGGCAAAAACCCTTCTCCCTCTCGCCAAACCCATTCTCCCCGTTGAACGACGTTTGCACTGAAATCCATCATCAGTGCGAAACTCCATCTTGGTGGCGAAACCCTAGAGCCCATCGAAGCCTCATCCCGTCTGCGAAACTTGAGAACCCAACGAAACCCTAGGAACCCATCGGCGAAACCGCGTCAGGCTATCATCGTTTGAGAAGGAGCAGGAGAAAAAGAAGAAGAAGAAGAAGGAGAAAAAGAAGAAGAAGAAGAAGCAGTAGAGAGGGAAAGAGTAAAAAAAAAGTCTGCTGGTACTCCATCACCGTTTGCGGGAAGGAGAAGAAGAAGCTGAAGAGAGGGAAAGAAAAAAAAAAGAAAGAAAAGAATCATCGTTTGCCGTCAATTGGGCAATCACCGTCTGCAGTTCGCCATCTGAGAAGAAGATTAATAAGAAGAAGAAGAATCACCGTCTGCTAGTACGCCTGCTCCTACTTTGATTTCTCTTTTTCATTTTTTTTTAAAGAAGAAGGTTTGTGATGTCTCTTTTTTTTTCTTTTTTCTTTTTTTTTTTAATCCCTTTTCTGCTGGGTCTTTTTTTATAAAATGATGTGCTGCTGTGCTGCTTTTCTTTTTTTAATCTTTTTTCTTTTTTTTTAAATGATGTGTTGCTTGCTGCTGTGATACTGGCTTACCGTCTACTGTTCATTTTTTTCTTTTTTTTTTAATGATGTGCTACTGTGCTGTTGTGATATTTGCTTGCCATTTGCCGTTCATTTTTTTTCTTTTTTTTATATTGTGTTGCTATGCCATTTTTTTAATTATTATTTTTATTTCTTTTTCCTTTTTATTTATTGTTCGTCTATGCCTTTTCCTTTGCCTTTTTTATGAAATGATGTGCTGAGGCTTGTTTGTTGGGCAATGTCTTAATACTTGCCTACCTTTTTTTATGAAATAATGTTGAAAGGCTTGCTCGCCTTTATTTTTGCCTTGCCTACCTTTGCCTATATGTGGCTTTTTTCTTCCTGCTGTGTACTGTACTTCTTTTAAAATTGATGTTGGAAGCTTTCTTCCTGCCTTTGCCTTTTTTTTTTCTAATTGTTGTTGTTTGTTGTTAATTTGATGCTATGTCCTGTTAATTTGTTGTTAATGTTGGTGCTAATTTGCTGTTATAATATATAGATTTGGAATTTGGCAATATAAGTTCCATTGGTTGCTCTAGCTCTAGCTCTAACTCTAATTCCATTGGTAATATTTATTTTTTGATTAATTATATGTATATAAAATAAATATATATTATTAATGTGTCCTTGACGTGTCCATGTCTTACTTTTTTGAGAAATGCCGTGTCGGCGTGTCGGTGCCGTGTCGTATCCGTGTCTTGTGTCGATGTCCGTGTCCGTGCTTCATAGAGTGATACTATTAACTTAAAGACATGGGGATTACTTCTTGGGACCATTAACTTAAAGACATGGGATTACTTCTTGGGATGTGTGTGACAGCGAGGTACCAACACAACTCAGCCATGAGTGTGTTGGCAACTGTGGCCCCTTTTATTATTTCTTCTTTTGACCTTTTCTTTTCTAGATGTCATTTGAATTGATTCTGCCCTGTTTGTGTAGGGGCCTGAACAAAATGCCTTGGGGAACTTGCTTCAATCATCTCATTGGAGGTTGCTTAGCCGGCACAACATTTGGTTGGCTGTGGCTCATAGGTAAAGGGTGGTAAGGGGTGAGGTTTCTTGACAAGTGATTCTCTCCATGCCTTTTTTTTTTCTCTTATGCTTCCTATTCTCACATGTAGAGAATTTAGGTTCCTCTGATTTTGTATGCCAAATGGGGGGATTGAAATGTACTTTTGTGAGCATTAAGCATACATAGATATGTACACGCTTGAATATGATCTTCATTTGTAGTGTTCGTAAGATTACTATATTGTAAAATTGTGTTCGCTGTGGTGTTACTTGGCATTTGTTGACATGTTTTGTGCATTTGGTCAAGTGAGACTCATTGTGAACATGACAGGGAGGAAGATCATGCAGATCAACCATGGTTTGAAATCCCGGATGAAACTGGGTTGACTTAAGGATCATTCTTATAAGACCGTTTGCATAGTAATTTTGTCTATATATATATATGTGTCTGTGTGATGGATATTTTCTTTTTTGGAAAATATTAATGTGCAAGAAGATAAAAACATTACACCTCATGATACCTTTTCGATTTTATTAGATTTAAAAATAGAATTGTTCCTCACTATAATATGAGGGAAAGATGCATAGTAGTCTTTCCTTTTATATATATATATATATATATATATGAGTAGTATCTTGTTGGACAAATAAGAGAGACGAGGAATTAATGAGTATGACCGTTTAGATAGAATAGTTATCCTTTTAAGAAAGAAACCTAACAAACAACTAAATTTTCTCTGCCTTTTGAAAAAGGGGTGATTAATTAAACTTGCTATTTTTTACCCTTTTCAAATAAGAACTCTCGGTTTCAAACAACAATGAGTTCCTTACCATTTATCCCAATTAACACCATGACTGGGCTCCTAAATAATATTGGTATCAAGTTGATAATAATCACCAATTTTGGTATAGGGAATGGATGAGTTTACAGGGCTAGGATTTGTACAAATCAAATTTCTTTCCAACATGAGTTGGCCCATCGTTTTTGATAAGTGACCCCCGTTAGAGGTCTTAGAAAGTTGTGATTAACTCCATATACATATCGAGTTGATTTATCTTTGATGAGAATTTTCAGGGACGATAGTTATTACTTAAGTCATCATTAATTTCAAATGGAAGAGAGTAGTGATCGATGATAATGATGGGTTCTGGTGTGTTCAAGGGGAAGGTGAAGGGGAAATTGGAAAAGAGAAAGAATCATATTGGTTGGTTTGTGAGGGAAGAGAGGACTTGAGTTTGGATTTGGGTTTGATGAGTGGGTGTAGCAAATTGGACTTGGATTGTTGGGTTTGGACTTGAGATTGAGTTGGAGTTAGAGGAAGGTGGAGGAAACAGAAGGCTGAAGTAGAAAAAAAGCTAGCAGAGTAGGATTGAAAATGAAGAAGAAAAAAAAAAAAAAAGAGCAGTAATACCTTAGCTTATGTACCAGGTAAGTAAGGATATCTCCGCCCAACTCACAAACCAAAAATTTAAACAAAAAACTATCCCTAAGACCAATATCATGGAATAATGTCTTTGTGGTCCGTTTTGGTATAGAGTGACTCTAAGAGGAATTTATCCTCTTAAGTTTTCTACACATGTATTTGAAGTGAAACACAGCCTGCTTAGAATTAAAAAAGCTTGCTTCAATTATAGTGGTCGTGTGAGATAAGGTGGTTTGATCATATAAAGATGAGCTCCACAGGGGTCACATTAGTAAAATAGTGGTAGATCATGAGTTTTGTATCTTACTTTTCTTTATCAAATATTAAGATTACTGTAAAAAAGTCAATTTCCTATACATTAGTATATTCAAAAAAAAAATTGGCAAAAAAAAAATGAAGAGAAAACATGAGAAAATGATTATTTTATTGGAATAAAATGGTAAATATATTAGTAAAATGTACAAAAAAGTCAGTTTTCAATGTTCTTTTAATTTTAATTTTTAATTTTTCATTTCTTAAAAAATCGATAAGTAGACATTTTCAGAGATGACAATTTCATGATGAGGACATCCGTGACGCCCCAGGCCCCACCACCATAAAAAATAAGGGACAAAAATTTCCGGTTGGGATAACATAGGAGGCTCCACATATCCAAAACCATTGGTGCATTTTCCCTTACAAGTTGCAAGTCAGTTACGCAACCCTTAACCCAAAAAACAAAATAATAATAATGCCTTTAAAATGTTGGACTCAAGCTAAACCTGTATCTTAGAATGGTCAAACCCAAACAGGGTATTTTATTGGGCTTAACGCACTAATCAACCGGTCAAGTAACCATGCAGCAGTGGAATACCCATGCTAAATGCATATATGGGGCCTGCCTTTAGAAAATCTAAACTTATTATTAGTCCTATCGCCCATTGTTGGTATCCAATAATAAATTATTATTCAAAACTTCTTTTTAAGGGGTAGAAATGAAGGAGTCTCTCATGTGTGAAATCTGGTGATGAATCCATCCCTTGGTCCAGTAAAATTGACTTTGAATATTTAGATACAAAGCATGGAAAGGGTCTTCAATCAGTAGAACGGTCCTTCCCCACAGGTCTGAGATTAGTGCCTTAATTTTCGCATTTGATTCTGATTGAGTTCACGCTGAATGCCCAATTAGCCTATTCAACAGTTAATAAATATGGTTCTCCCACAAAGATGTGATATATGTTGACAATTTTTACAGAATGCACACTTTGTTTAATGTCTCATATGTTTTCTATTTTCCAGAAGGTAACCTACCTATGATCACTCTAATCCCTTTTATACAAACTCCATATGAATTCGTATTGATCCCAATTGAAAGATTGAACTGATAATGCACTATTACATTTAAAAGTAAAAATTTGAACTATTTGAAACCGATAAACTTTGAGGACCTTCAATGTTACGATAATTTGATTGGACAGATGCAGATCCGTTATATTAAGCATCTGTTATATTACCTTTATGACCGTGTTGCATCCAGGTTAGTATAGATGGGTGTTGGTAAAAGATTGACCCAACCCATTTGTAATATCAGCCGGGGTGCAACAGGGTTGCTAGGAGATTGCTATATGTGGGATTATATCTGTATACTTCCCAAATGGATGGATATGTGCTGCTCAAATAGCATGATGCTCTCTACTGATTTTCAAAATAAGCTGCGTGGCGAAGTTTATAAGGCCTATTAGCTTTACCGGACACAAAAGAAATAAAAATTTATCAATCTTAAAAAAAAAAAAATCAGTTCATTAATATTACCATCTTTTTAATCTATAGCATGAAATTGAATGATCGCATATCAAAGGATAAAGTATGTACTCTGATGTCCAAGTTGTGCCTCTAGGTTGGATGGTTGTCGTTGCGTATTGGACTTTCGTTCTTTCATATGGGTGGACCCAAAACGTCCTCTTATTGAGTCAGAGGCTCACTGCGCAAGCAGTAGAATCCTTCTGAAATTTGATATAAAACGGTTGGCTCTCTGGCGCCAAGGATATAGTCTGGTAGCTTCCTCAACTATCTCACAAACAAAAGAAAGGAAAAAAAAAGAAGGAAAGAGCACCTCTTTTTTACATGGATTGCTTTCTCCTTCATCATCCCTTACATTCTAATATAGTCATCAGCTCAAGGTGCCATTTTTAATATTCTTTCAATGAATTTTTTTTCACATAGACCATCCTTGAGTAATATGTGATATATCTTGTAACTCTCTTGGATAGTTTTTACCTAATCAATTTTAATTGATCTTGTTCTGTATCAGCTTCCATCGTGATTTTGCTACAGTAAGTGGTCATGGACTGCAGCAGAATAAGAAGGGCTTGGTGAATTTGGCCTGCTTGGCAACAGGGGGTGATGGATTTGAACGGGGAGATCTGTTGGGTGGTGGATCTTTGAAAGGCAATGAAAATGGGTCTGTTTTAAATTTTGATGAGTCAGGCCCTGCATTGTTTGGGACGTTGAGTGCAGAGATAACTCCAGAAACTATTGATTTCTTTGTCAGCGATGCAGAGGGTGATCCAGACTGCCCTTCTAAGGGGTTCTCATCAATTGATCAGGCGCTTAATGCTTTACGCCAAGGAAAGGTTCGTAGTTTAAAGTTGAATATGGAACAATTTACCTGTTCTTCTTCTTTTTAACTTCTTCTCTTCTTTCAGTTTGTTATAAATTATAATCTATGATGCCAAATACTGATATGGAATGATAGATATGAACATGTATGTGGGAGGGGGGATATAAATCTGCCTTTTCTGAAACCAAGGATGTGAATACAGATTTACAGATTCTATGTTCCTGATACCATGACAATGGTGTATAGGATTTAAGCAAGTGTCTAGTTCACTGAAGGACTTATTCCCTTACATGTGCGACCCCTTCTAGAGATGTCATAACTGGCCTCCTTCAAAAATGGTGTGCCAGACCTTCATGTAGTTAGAAGCTCCGGTACCAACAAATGCAATAAAAGAAGCTTTGATAGCAACTGACATAGCCCAAATCAGCAAGAAGAAACAGATGTTTAGAGGATGAGAGGATGATAGCTTTACGCGTAGGGACTTACTTCCTCACTGCTTCATTCAGCTTAATTTCATATAAAGGCCAAAGGAAAGTGGAAAAAGGCTTGTGCAACAATCACACCAATTCTAATTCTAAAATTCTCTCCTCCTGCAACTACCATAGAGGTCAGTGGGTTTTAATGGGCTGGATGCTTGGACTTTTGTTTGCATTTCTTTAGCCAGGTTTTCTTCTTTTGGCCGTTGTTTTGTCTGGCCTCTTTTCCTCCTTTATTAGTATGCTGCAGGCCGCCATATACTTCAATGTCTGGTTACCTTACTGATGCTTTGATAGGCAGATTTGAGTTCCATTTTTCTTCTTAATCTGTATTTGGGTCTTGTATAGAGGGTTACATGAACATCCCTGCTTCTTTTGAATGAGAAACATACTTCAAAAACCTCTTCTGATCATTTACATCTCTTTAAAATAAAATTTTCATACAGATCAAGATCTTTAGAGTAAAAGGAACCTGAAAGGGTCATAGTCATATATCTAGTCCAATCCAATAGATTCTTTTTCTGATTGAAACTACACAAGTTTGGGTAATTCACATCACAACTTCCTAATAAAATCTCCTAACTACACATAGGGGTGTTCATGGGCCGGGCCAAGGCGTAACCAGGCCCAGTCCGACTTTAAAAACACTAGTCCAGGCCTAGCCCAGGCCCAACATAGGCCTTAAAATTTAGGACCTAGCCCATCCATTTAATCAATCAGGCCGGGCTGAACCATGATTTTTATCAATTTTGTAGGAATTCAAGCAATTGTTTGGACTAATTGAATAAAATTTCATGTATTCCCTACATGGGCTGGGCTTTGGGCTTTCTATCATGTAATCCAAGTCCAGCTCAATTACTAAACATGCCCAAATCGGGCTAGGGCTGGCCAGGCCCATGAGCACCACCAAATTACAAATGACAAATAATACAAAAATGGAAATCCCTCAATCTTAACTTAGAAACTTTGAAAAGTTAAGTTACAATTGATTGACTGATATGTTGGGCTCTCACGTGGGCCATCTCCAAGAGGTGCATTGTTTAACCGACAAATCTAAGGGCATGTTTGGTAAGGAGGAGTGGAATACTCTATTCTTTTCTATGCTTGCGAGGAGAATTCATGTTTGATAAAGGGTCGGACCATATAAGAGGATTCTATAAGGGGTCGTTTGTTAATTTCACATGTCATGTGAAAATGCTTTACATAGGTAAATGACTCACATGTGAGTCATTTGCATATGCAATTGACTCACATGTGAAATGAATTCAATCGTTTGTCATTTTTACACCTCTTCATATATAAATCACTGTTTATCATAATATTTTTGCCACTTTTCATGATTTAACACAAATATCTTAAAATATATATAGAAAAGGACTACATCTCTAAGCCAAAAAAGGCATTCTAGAGAGTTTGGACGGTTCAGATCATTAAGATGGGGCCCATAAAATTAAGAATTTCAGATTTTTATTGTTAGATCTTTTTGTAAATATCTAAAACTGTATTATGATCCAACAGTTGAAAATTGGTCTCCAAGCCATTTTTAGTCTTCACAAGAGTCTCAACGGTTCTGATTTATATTAGGGGGCCCACAGGAGTCAAAAAATCAAAAAAAGGCAGGCTGGGTTCAATCACGGGTTCAATCATGTCCAATGGTCTCAACTATTTTGATCATATCTCAAGTTGTATGATAATCCAACGGCTGGAAATTGATCTCATGCCTGTTTTCAGTCTTCACAAGAGTTCAACGGTTCTAATTTACATTAAGGGGCCCACACAAGTCAAAAAATAAAGAAAGGCGGACTGGGTTCAATCACCGGTTCAACACATCCAACGGTCTCAACTCTTTTGATCATATCTCAAGTTATATGATGATCCAACGGATGAAAATTGGTCTCTAAGCCATTTTTTACCGTTAGAAGAGTTTGGACGGTTTAGATTGCTATTTTGGGCCCAAAAAATAAAAAAATGCAAAAGGCGGATTGCCAGTGGTAGTTACTGTTCACCCGCCTCTCAACAGTGACATGGGTAATGTTTTCACACCTGTTGAGGTGTGAAAATTCTTACCTAATTTTCAAGCCATTTCGTACCATTTTCACATCTATTTTACACATCTCATGCGTAAATGAGTGAAAACAAACGTGATGGTGTGTAACCGTTACACATGTGGTTCATTTACCTATATAAATCAACCAAAACAAACGACCCCTAAAAGACCAAAAGATCGTTTTTCTTTCTTTCTTTTATTATTATTATTATTATTATTATTTTTTTTACCCTTGTGGTAAGGAGTTCTTGCACTCATTGGGAGGTTGAGAGTTCAAACGTTCCTCTCCCCTTCCATTGCATATGTGAGTTTTGTTTATCTCACATGTACGGGTCTTCATTACCCCACATATCTGAGCTACGTCTTGTCCCCTCACATGTGTGGGTTCCCATTATTTTACATGTGTGAGTTGTGTTTTATCTCCTTACATGTGCAAATTCCCATTATCCCGCATGTGTGAGTTGTGTGTTTCCTCACATGTGTGTTGAGTGAGTGTTGAGTTGTGTATTCGGGTTGACCAAAAGATTGTTGATTCAATAGTAAGCAACTCCCTCCCCACTCCCCTTGAGGAAACCTTAGAAAGGTAGTGCTATAGTATTTCGATGTTAATAAAGGGGTTACCGATTTTTATTGTGGAAACCTACCTTATGGGTCCCAAAATCAAGATCTAAACCGTCAATCTTGTTAAGAAGGTCCAATATGACAAGTTGATCAAATGTCAGCCATGGATTCTTTATATAGAGAGAGAGAGAGGGAGAGGGAGAGAGAGAGAGAGGTTAACAAAAATTTTCATACTATTGGATCATCCTTTTTTACTTCTATGGCTTCTTTTGCAAAATTCAAACCGTTCAAACTCCTCAAAAGGCTTGAAATGGCTGTGGGGCCAAAATTGGTAGCCTGATTCATCATGGATCGTGATAAAATTGCAAACAAATTTCCAGACCGTTGGACATCTTCTCTACAATGAACAATAATAGAGGCGGTAAGCTGGTGCCTGTTTTGCTTCCGAAACATATATGATGGGTCCCACTTTAAAGACCTGAATTATTAATCTTGTTAAGAAGGAGAAAAAAGACCATGTAACTAATTTCCAACCATTGATTCTTCATAGATTCTGATATATTTTTTTAAAAAGTTCCACAACATAAAAAATAAATTTTTAAATTTTTGTGGTCTCATTTGCAAGATTCGACCCATCCATTAATTCTAGAAGCCTTTTCAATTAGGCAAGCAAACTTTAGAGCTAAATGCAAAATGGATCAAGAGAAATGACAAAAAACTTATAACCGTTGGATGTAGTATAACTAAATCCCCTGATTGTATGTGTTTGCCAAACTTGGAATTGTATGATAAAATTCGTCATTAAAAATAAGTAGAGGGTTTTCCTCCATAGCGTGTACATTTGCCAAATATGCCCTTTGCCAAACGTGCCTTGGGTTTAACATAGATGGTCAGAATAAAAATAAAAAATAAAAATCAAAGGACTTAGAATAGATGGTCAGAATAAAAATAAAAAATAAAAATCAAAGGACAGTTCATGATCATTACCTTGCTAGAAATGTAATATGAAAAGTTTTTTTATGTCCAAACTGTAATCCACAACCCCACCTTTTAATTCATGGACCTATTTGAAAGCCACATGCCAAAAAATGGAGGCCGGTTGCAATCGCAATTGCAATTTCCCTGGTTTATACTGCCCAGAATTGATATGATGAGTTCTAATGTTGATCCGGAATCAATTTGTGCAGCAAACATGCCCTCCAATTTGAAAATGCAATAGCTAGATCTTACCAAGTGTCACAACCTGAGCCCAGAAATTGGGGGTTAGAGAAAACCTAACCAATGACACACGTACTTCCGTGCATGTACACCTAGACCTCGCCCAAATGTACACACACAAGGGATCAATCACACGTGCAAACAAGTGTACACGGAAGCTGTAAAGATCAAGGCATACCACAAGATAATAAAAGACACAATCATTACAAAAGATTAGACTGATTACAACAATGTACAACAAAATAGAGGGACTAATCCACAAAATCAAAATACAGATATAAATCAGACCCAAAATACAATCTACAGAAAAATCCCCCAGATAAGCTCAGACACAATGGAGGGGAGAACAAAATGATGCAAACCGCTTTCAGAAGAATGGATCAAGTCCACTCCTCTAGGCCGGAGGGGGCCTCGCGAGCCTCTCCTGGAGTCGGGTTGAACGACGCAGGATCGAAAGAGGGATCTGAACCTGCAACACCAAGAACAACTCATAAGTACAATGACTTAGCAAAATATAAGCCACAAGAAGATAACACGAATTGTATCTATCAATGAGCAAAAGTAGTACTACAAAGATCCATAGTGAGCATGTTCGTATACTAGGCAAATCGTGCATAGGAATAAGTATGCTGTCGGAATCATCAATAGAGATACAATCAAGCTGGCTACTACATTTGTCATATTCTCCTTTTCGAGAGCAATCAATAAGAGAACACCATCGACTGGACTAGGGTACGAATGGGTCTCTAATCCCCGGGGTCCGGAATCTCAAGACAAGAGCACTCTACAAAGGTAATCACACA
This sequence comes from Sextonia rubra, assembly GCA_037013555.1. Classification (NCBI taxonomy): domain Eukaryota; kingdom Viridiplantae; phylum Streptophyta; class Magnoliopsida; order Laurales; family Lauraceae; genus Sextonia; species Sextonia rubra. Next base: position 136,039,305 of record JASUAD010000001.1, read on the forward strand.
CACTAAGCCAAAGTCAACCCCGTCGGGTACCCTGAGGCTGAGGCTAAGTAGCGCCATAGATAGACAATCGCAATCAAATCATATGATGCACATCAATCAATATCACATACAGATCTCGTATCACGATCTATCACAATAAACGAAACAATAGTAAGTGCATTACATACTGAAACGCAATTCGAATGATAATACGAATAACCAATGCGAATAAGCACTGACGAATGAGTACAAATAACAAATAATCACTGAGTTCAAGTACTCTACAGGAGTAATGACAATTACATAATAGTGGATTGTGCCTGCTCGGGCTCCGTTCTGGGGATGCTGCTACATTTCCCACAGATTCGAGTGGTCCAGCGCAGAACACATAAGATAGCAAAACCGAAATCAATATGCTGTGCAAATCAGATTTACTATGACGAATCAAGGTCAATTACAAGCCAATCTTACCTATTTATCCAGTGTTTCTAACCATGCATGCTGATGTAGTTTTAAGGTAGTCGATACACAGTTGTTCAATCGAGGAGTGTTGCATCTTACTACGAAAGTGTACCAAAGTCCCTTAAACCAACACCCATAGGACGGTGCTAAACAACTGCATAACATACATGAATAAGACGCAACCCTCGAGATCATTCATGTCATTCGGACATTCCATTGGGCATGTTCGGGTTGTCTACATTCTAGCATGAGGGTCATATCATGTCTTTTCCTTAATCCTGATCTTTTTATCATTTCTCAGGGTTGCACGGTATAGCCGTAGGTGAACATACGGCTTAGCCATAGGCATTTTACGGCGTAGCCGTAATATGCACTGCGGCGGAGCCGAGGTTCCCCAAACTATTCATCCGCATTTACAGCTCACCCGTAATTTGCTTTACAGCTCAGCCGTATCTTGTTCCACGGCTTAGCCGTAGCACAACAGACCGCTTAGATCTAGCTGGGCCGTAGAAGAGCAGCAAATTTGCCAACTCTCAGTTATTTCAGATGTCACCCTGTATTGATCTACGGTTAAGGTCACGGCTGGGTCACGGCTTAGCCATAAGATATTTCACGGCTCAGTCGTAGCACAATTCACGGTTTAGCTGTGAGTGCGCTGAGTCAATTTTCTAAAACAGTTACAGAGTTACAGAAATGGCTAACTCTCGACTGAAGGCAGAAAAATAAGAACAAAACTTACTCAATAGGGCTGTACATCCATGATCCATACAAAACGAATAAAAATACACGAAATCAAAGCATTACCAATAAGTGTTCAAGCTACTTGTGCTTATACTTGCCACACAAGTGGAAATCACACACACACCAGTCGTTGTCTTGGCTCAATCCGCTGGAGTCACACGAAAACGACGACACACTGCTCCCTTCCTCACGTAAACAAGACAGAAATGAAAGAAAGAGAAAGAGAGCTGAACGAGAGAGAGAGATCGTTGAAGAAAAGAGAGAGAGGCGGTAGGTAAGATATTTATAAGATAAGAATGTGTCTAATTACAAACAAGTCCAAACATGTTCACAATTTTCAGTTTGAGTCAATTAGCGATCCAACGGAAACAAACAAAGTCGTTTGGATCCGAAACAGTTACGAAGATTAACAAACTCAACGAAATACACGTGTTGACATCAAAATGACGCAAAACTGACAAGGTCCAACAAAAGCCGAAATTACGAAAAAGGGCTCGAACTACCTAAACCAGGTCAAACTCAACCAAACTACCTACCCATTGCTCAAAACCAAAGAAAAGCAAAATCAAAACACACTTAGCAACAATATTGCACTTAATTAACCACTAATTCGGATTACGTTGGGTCGGAGTGTTACATCCTCCCCCACTTAAGAATCATTCCGTCCTCGGAATGAATGCATACCTGAACGAAAAGATAGGGGTACTGACGCGCCATCTGCTCCTCCAATTCCCACGTAGCTTCATCAGGTCCATGATGTTCCCAGAGTACCTTGACCCATCGTATAGTTCTCGTACGCAAGACCCATCGTATAATTTTTGATGCGGTGGTTTGTCTTCCACCATATACAGTAGAGAAAATTAAAATAAAGTAGAACACCCAAACAAGGAACTGTATACCTTAGTTTTTGAGTGGTGCTCTTGAAGCTTGAAAGACTACTTCCAAGCTTCGGCCTCTTGTGCTTGATCCTTGGTGATGAAGATCTTCAAATGAGTACTCAGCCGAGGGAAGAGGTTTTATAAAGGTTTGGAAGGCTAAGATTTTCTCAGATTGACCTTTCTTAAATGCACAACTACTCTTCTTAGGACAATAATGACACTTTAAAAGTTGTAGAGAAGGTGGTTGTGGGAACTTTTAGTATGGTTTTACTAATGGTACAAAAGCTCAGCTATGTTGGAGGTTTTCTCAGTTTGATGTCTATGTCAGGAGGAAAGGAGAGGTCCTCTTTAAATACAAAAAAGCTCCAACGGTCAGATCTATGGCTAGGTAAAAGATGGCCTACGGCTTCGCCGTACGCTCTGACAACATTCAACGGCTAGTTTGACCCATATTCAACAGTCTTTTCTTCCTATGGCTTAACCGTAAATCCTTGTACGGCTTAGCCGTAGGTCCACCGTAAGCTAACATCTCCCAGAATTGCTTTCTGGAAAGTGGTTCGTGAACTTTATGGCTTAGCCGTGAATCATACTGCGGCTTAGCCGCAGCCATTTTTTTGTACAGCCGTAGGGTTAGCCGTAGAACAAATGGTTCAAAATTTTCTCCCTGGAGAGTGAGCCGTAGAATCTTCGGCTTAGCCGTGGTCTAAGTCGTAGTTCAAAAATAGGGTGTTTAGAAACCCTTTTTCCATTCTATTTCTAGGGACATTAAGGGTCAATGTTACCTTATCGCTTGGCACTCAGAGAAGGTCTTTTAGATGATGGACTTGATTGATCTTGATCTTCCTTGAACTTGCTTGATCTTCATTGATAAACCTTGAACTTCCTTGATCTAACTTGATCTTGATCTTCATAGATGTAACTTGATCTTTCTAGAGCTAGACTAGACTTGGGTCACGTAATTGACAACATACTCTTACAATGATGCTAACAATCTCCCCCTTTGTCAATTTCGTGACAAAAACACACATAATGAGGAAGATACAACATTTTGACTCAATAATAAGATACAACAAGTATTATAAGACTGCTTACACCTTAACCAAATAAGTCTACATAAGTCTTGAAAGTTCAACAGATTGAGGCTCCCCCTTAGATGTTGCTTGACTTACAAAAGTCTTTAAACACAATGTACTAGAAAGGTGGGAGGTTGAAAGCTCCCCGTGAAGGTATTAATATAATTCTCCCCCTTTTTGGCATAATATTGACAAAGAGATAGTAAAATACAAGAAGCACCACAGCCATAAAACATACATAAGGGCATGAAGAAAAACAAATGCACACATAGAAAAGCAACTCCGAAGGAATCCCCTCATTATATGAGAAAACAGGTTCAATACAAAGCACAAGCAGGAGCCAACAATACATCACCAACAAAAAGAATGCATCGCCAACAAAACACATGGCAGAAAACAAAACATCAATCAGAAGGAAGAGATGGGGAAGGAATCGCCACATCGTCTCTCCGGCAGCTTTTGGAGATCTTTGAGAGGTATTGAAATGATTTCTTCAATAGCTTCTCCATCTTTGTTTGCCATTTTTCAATCGCTGCCAGCCAAGCTTCAAGGGAAGCAGAGGAAGAAGCCGGATGAGGAACCGGAATAGGTGAGGCAGTAAAGGGAGCTGAAGGAGGAATCGTGTCCGGTGAGTCTTCTTCATCCCCAGAATCATGAGAGCGGGACCAATTGCTTGTTACTTGGAGAAACGCATGTTTTGAATATTGACGATCCCAAAAGTAGGGTGAGACTCAGGAGCTTCATGAGATGGTAAATTTACGCCACAATGAGAAGCAAGGCGAGTCATGAGATACCCAAACAAGCACGCATTGGTGCCTCTACCCGGATATTGCCAAAACCATATGATGGAAGCACAAATAAGAGAGGGAAGGCACACTTTGACCCCCCATGTGGACACAATAGAGGACATTAACCATGAAAGGGGTCAGGTCAGAGAAATTGCCCTTCCTAGGATAGATATTACACGTGAAGATGGCTTGCAAAATCCGATAGGGAGGGAGTAATGAAGCTGCAGGGAGGAAGCCTTTGTCCTTCCAAGGAATATTCTCTCCGTGTAAAGCTAAAGTGGCAGTGTGTTTTTCATCTTCATATAGAGAGTCCTTAATGACGGAATGAGGCACATCAGAGAGAGGAACACATAGAAGGGCAGAAAAGATGGTAGGTGTGATGACATTAGTGCCATCAGTGAATTCAATCTCAAAAGATAGAGAATTTAGAGATGCTACCTTGATAGATGCATACATGGTCCGGACAATTGATGGGAATGCAGGACCACCCCATTTGAGGATATTTTCCCACCCAACCGTGGAGAGGAGGGTATGAACCCCATATTTTTCAACTGCAAGGATATTGACACTTCGCTCCACAGTAATGGGATGAGAAGAAAAGGACCTATCTCTAGTGGGTTCTCGTGGAACCAGAACTCTGGGAGAGGGTGGTGAGTTCTGTTAAGGCCGGGAGGAGTTCCTAGAGGATCTAGGCCTCTTACCGGCAGGGTAGGCATTTTTGGTCTGTGGAGGCATAGTGACAGAGCATATAGACAAGAATGGGGATCAAAACCACACAGGAAAAAAAAAACATTAGCCTAAAAACCACAAAGGAGAAGCACACAATCGACACAGAGGAAAACGTGCACAAAAACAATAATAAGTAAAAAACTGAAGCACGCAAGAACATTTGAGGAAGAGGAGATCAATACTGTGGAGGCAAGGAGAGGGAGAGTATACCTTGAGGAAGAGAGACCCAGAGGGAGGAAGGAAGAGGAAGAAAAGAGACGAGAAGAAGAAAAAAACTAGGGCAGAGCAGTCGTCCCATGCAGAATGAGGAAGAAGGAAAGAAATCAAAGGGCACAGCCTTAAATGCAAATCCGGTGCAGAGAACGAGGACGAAAATATCGCTGTACGGCTTAGCCGTAGAGTATTTTACGGCTCAATTGGAAATGCTGACGGTTGAGCCATAGGGTAAAGTATACACAAACACGGGTTAACCGTAAAGAGATTACGACTTAGCCGTGAAATGAATTATGGCTTAGCCGTAGGTCTTGGGCAAACTACAAATTAATCTAAACAGCAAACACCAATAGATTTCCTCAAATTTTCAATTTTTAACACATCTAGGGGTTTGGTCAAGATGTCTGCAAGTTGATGTTCAGTTTGAATATATTTAAGCACAATGGTTTTTTCTTCGACCAATTCCCTAATGAAATGATGTTGGATATCAATATGTTTTGTGTGAGAGTGCTGAACCGGATTTTTAGAAATATGTATGGCACTAGTGTTATCACAATACAAGCTCACTGTTCCTTGCTTTATGCTATAGTCCATAAGCATCTGCTTCATCCACAAGAGTTGAGAACAGCAGCTTCCGGCGCCACTACATTCAGCCTCTGCAGTGGAAAGAGATATAGAATTTTGCTTTTTACTATGCCAAGCTACTAGACAATTTCCAACATAAAAACAATCGCCACTTGTAGATTTTCTATCATCTAAGTTTTCTGCCCAATCAGCATTTGAGTATCCAGCAATGGAAGATGATGAATTATGAGGATACCACAGCCCATATTCAGTTGTATCTGCAATATACTTAATGATTCTTTTTACAGCAGTCAGATGGGATTCTTTCGGATCTGATTGATACTGTGCACAAGCTCCCACACTAAATGCTATGTCTAGCCTACTTGCAGTCAGGTATAACAGGCTACCAATCATACTTTTGTATAGGCTTGAGTAAACCCCTTTACCATTAGCATCCTTAATAAGTTTGATGGTTGTATTCATGGGGGTTTTGATATGTTTTTCAGCCATTAGACCAAATCATTTTACCAGTTCCTTTGCATATTTGGACTGGGAAATGAAGATACCATCACATAATTGTTTAACTTGCAGACCTAAGACGAAATTCAGTTCGCCAACCATACTCATTTCAAATTCAGATTGCATTAGATTTGAGAACTGAGCAGTCAATTCATTACACTTGGAGCCAAATATGATATCATCCACATATATTTGCGCTATTAAAACTGACTCTCTTGTCTTTTGGATGAAAAGAGTTTTATCAACACTACCTCTTTGAAAATCATTATCTAACAAGAATTTTGCTAGTCTTTGATACCAAGCACGTGGTGCTTGCTTAAGACCATACATAGCTTTTTTTTAATCTAAACACATGATTAGGGAATTTTGTGTCTATAAAACCTTTAAGTTGTTCAACATATACTTCCTCATTCAAAATTCCATTTAGAAAGGTACTTTTAACATCCATTTGATACAATTTGAACTCTAAAAAGCACGCTATAGATAACAAAATCCTAATTGATTCCAAACGGGCAACTGGAGCAAAGGTCTCATTGAAAGTCAATACCTTCAATTTGAGAGTATCCTTGTGCTACCAACCTTGCTTTGTTCCTAACAATGACGCCATTTTCATCAAGCTTATTTTTGAAGATCCATTTAGTGCCTATCACATTTTTATCCTTTGGTCTTGGAACTAGGTACCAAACATCACTTCTTGTGAATTGGTTCAATTCTTCTTACATTGCTTTTATCCAATCACTATCAGAAAAGGCTTCATCAATGCACGTAGGTTCTAAAATAGAAGTAAAGCACAGGTGACTCATAATGTTCCCCAATTGTTTCCTAGTTTTTACACTTGTTAAAGGATCACCAATAATCTGGTCTATAGGATGATCTTTTATATTTACCAAATTTTCAGTGGAAGTAGGAACATCAGTTTTTACTATGGATTGTGTGGGTTCAGTCACCAAAGGAACTTCTACTTCATCAACATCATCAGAAACTGTGGATTCATCATCTATAATAACATTTATTGACTCTTGGATGACTCTGGTTCTCAGATTTAGAACACGATAGACTCGACTCCGTGTCGAATAGCCTAAGAATATACCTTCATCACTTGTCGAGTCAAATTTACTCAACTGTTCTCTATCCTTCAGAATATAACATTTACTTCCAAAGACCTTAAAATATTTGACATTTGGTTTCTTCCCATGCCACAGTTCATAAGCTGTTTGATTTGTACTAGTCCTAAGATAGACTCGGTTGATGATGTAGTAGCTGGTATTAACAGCCTCGACCCACAAGTCTCTAGGAAGATTCTTACTATGAAGCATGACTGTGGCCATGTCTTGAAGAACTCGATTCTTTCTTTCAGCTACCCCATTTTGTTGTGGAGTTTTAGGTGCTGAATATTCATGATGAATGCCATATTTCTCACAGAATTTGTCAAACTGATCATTTTCCAATTTTCTACTATGATCACTTTGGATTCGGGCTACTGAGGTGCCTTTTTCAATTTGAATTTGTTTCACTATCCTTTTAAATTCTCCAAAGGCTTCAGATTTTTTTCTCAAGAATACAACCCAAGTGAATCTAGAGTAGTCATCTACCATAACAAGAAAGTACCCTTTCTTACCTCGACTCTCTCTTTTTGTTGGTCTAACTAGGTCCATATGAATAAGTTCTAGAGGTCGAGAAGTTTTCATAGCATTCACCCTTTTATGAGCACTTCTAATTTGTTTTCCTTGAAGGCATTCTCCACAGATCATCTTTTCTTGGCTACTGATCTTGGGCAATTCTTCAATATATTTGTTTAGCTAGTACAAGTCCCTATAGTTTACATGCCCAAGTCTTTGATGCCACAACTTAGCTTCATTAGTATTGGTCAATAAGCAAGAAGTGGAGGGTGAAGTATTTGATTTTCCTACCACATAACAATTGTCGGTAGTTCTAAGACCTCTCAAGATTATCTTTCCATTCCTTGAGATCTCACATCTATGACTACTAAAGTTCACAGTATAGTTTTTATCACATATTTGAGATATGCTAAGTAAATTATATTTCAATCCATTAACACGCAGAACATTCTTAAAAGGTGGTAGGTTTGGAATATTTAAAGTTCCCTTACCAATAATTTGGCAGTACTGCCATCTCCAAAAGTAACCGTGCCTCCATCAAATTCAATCATCTTAGACAAATATGATTTATCACCAGTCATATGTTTTGAGGATCCACTATCCAGATACCATCTTCATTGACCTGTAGCTTTAAAAGCTGTATGGAGTATTAGATTCGTGTTTTTAGGTATCCACTTAAGTGCTCTAGTAGTGGGGATCCCAACTGGCTTTTGATGTTTCACTTGAAATGTTTTATGTTGGGGAAAAAAAATGTTTGCTCCAATTTTTGCTTCATCTCTTTTGTATATTTTAAATTGTTTTCTTAACTTCTGGGCTTCTTTTAACAAATTATTTATCTTTTGGTTCAAGGGGAACTTATTTATTTGAGACTTCAGTATTTTGTTTTCAAATTCCACTTTCTTTGAAGTGTTTTTCTCATTTTTTAGACTAATGTTATGATGAATCTTTCTCAACTTGCACTCCATTTTGAAATGAACCCTTTTTCCACAATAATGACAAATGAAATTTGATGAAACAGTATGAGTACTGGTAGACGCTCTATCCAAAATGTTCTTAACACTGGTATCTTCTTTCTTTAGAGCGCTTTTGACAAAAACAGTTTTGGAACTTGGAGATTGATTAACATTTTTGTCATATCTAAGACCAGTCATATCCTTATAAAATTTCTCAAGTTTGAATAGTTTAATGTACTTCTCGTCATTTTGGGTAAATCTGTATTCATACTTTTCTTTATATCGCTTCAGAACAGCCGCTTCATTGTGGAGAACATTATTTTCATCTTTTATTTTCAAAAGTGTTTTTTCATTTTCTCTTAATTTGATTGCATTTTCTCTTTCTGTTGATAATTGTGCTTTTACTCTTTCAAGTTCTTTGATTAATTCCTCCTTTTCAGCATTAATACTATCAACCTTTTCTTTTAAATTCTTAATTTTGTCTTGTTGCTTACTTACAGTTTCAACCAATCTACAAGTTCCCTCATAAAGCAGTTCATAGGAATCCGTGGTGTTGTCATTATCCTCATCACCTGAATTTTCATATTCACTCTCTGACTCACTTCCTAAGATTTCTTCATGCGATGTTTCAGATTTAATCATTTTCTCAAAGAAGTTGAATGTTGTAGTGGTAGCCATCAGAACTGTATATTTGTCTGATTCATTTTGATGTGATTCATCTGAGTCAGAATTTGATTCAAATGAATCATCCCAAGTGGCTACTAGATTCTTCTTTTTGGATTTTCCTTTTTGTAGACAATCGGTGGATATGTGTCCAAATTTCTTATACCTGTAACATATGGGCTCCTTATGCTTATTTCTAGAGAAGGAACTTGACCGACCTTTGTGTTTATCATTAATGTTTTCATTTTTATAATCTTTCACTCTCTTTTTCTTAAATTGTTTTAAAAATCTTTTAGCCAAAAGAGCCACATCTTCATCCTCATCATCACTAGTTATTCCTATGTCATCTTTAGAAGAAGAGGTGTTGTGAGAAGTGATTAGCGCAATTGATTTCTTTTTGTCATTGTTAAATTTTAGTTCAAAGGTCTGAAAGGATCTCACTAAATCCTCAATTTTTATTTGTTCTGAATCCTTGTGTTCTTCTATAGAGGTTACTTTGGGATGGAATCTTTCCGGAACTGATCTCAAGATTTTACTACAAATTTTACCTTCTGGAAGAGTTTCCCCAGAGCCCACATTTCATTTACAATTTTCATGAGCTTCGTATGAAAGTCTGTAAACATTTCATTTTCTTCCATACGAATGTTTTCAAATTGACTTGTGAGCATTTGAAATTTAGATCTTTTGACAACAGAGGTACCCTCATAAGTAACTTCAAGAATTTTCCAGGCCTGTTTTGCATTAGTGGTTGTTATAATCTTTTTAAACTCTTCTTGATTCATGGCACAAACTATAGCATTATAAGCTCTAGCATTGTTTTGTCTAAGAAGTAGCTGAGTAGCAGACCATCTTGTTGGATCCAATGGTCTAGTGGCTGTGACACTACTTATAGTCACTTTTTCAGTGGGTTCCGTCCAGCCTTTCTCTAAAGCCTCCTAAACAACTGTAAGGTTCCGAATCCCACTAATCTTAATCTATACAAATTAATCACATTCTATGTTAATTAAACTTTGTTAAGGTTAATCGAATATAAAAGCTATTGGGTTTGGGTCTTAGATAGGTAGTTGGCGGAGTTTAAGCCTTACTTCAGTAGTTGAGGACCTTTTCGTAAATTGTTCTTACAGGTTGTGGGCACCTCGTCAATCACTCCTTGTGTAAATTGTCATGTAGGTCATCTTTCGTGTTGGGCTTGATTTGATCCGAACTCGTTTTGGGTCAATTGAGGTCCATTTGGCCTAAACTAAAATTTAATGGAAAAATGTGGACTTGCTTGCAACTGCAGGAAATTTTAAGTTTAAAAAGGGAACTCAACATCCCTTCTTCTTCTTTCTTCTCTGTTGCTAGAGCTCTTCTCCTTCTTCTGAATTTCTTCCTTTTCACTTCCAAATTGAAGGGCTACTAGGACTGGGAGCCTTACATGTGCTAAGGATAGTCCTCACCCACTTTTGTCTTTCTCATAGGAGTGTTTTCTTCTAGAGAAGTACCTCCTTTCAAGCTACAGCTCACCAAGGTGAGGGTTCTACTTCCATTCCATATTTCGAGGCTTGTTGGAGTCAAGAAGACTCAAATCTATGACATGCATACATGGTTGCACCACCTTTACCATTTGTAAATTCTACTTGTAGATAACCCACTTTCATTTGGAGGTTTTCCCTAAGCACACAACAAGAAAGGGTTAGAGAAGGCTAGCACTGTTAAAAGGCAAGTATTAGAGTTCATAAGTATTGCATGTGTGATTAAGTTATTGATCCTTGGGTTAGATCTCCAAATTCTCAATTTCAATCATTTTTCATTATTTTAATTGTGTACAAATGTGGTATGGATTGAGTTAGGATGTAAACATAGAATAGGAGGGTGTGTAGGTATTGAATACCTTCAAGTACACTATAACTAAGCCATAAAAATTCCCCACGATTCAGATTTCTGTATGGAAGGCGAGTTACAGAAGTAATTCCAGAATTCTGAAGCGTACGGCGAAGCTACGGCTAAGTCGTAAGTGGCTATGGCTCAAAGTCCCAAGAGCACCACAATCTGTTTTTATAGTACGGCTTGCATACGGCTGCACTGTAAAATGAGCTACGGCTAAGCCGTGCCCAACCCGTACCCAAGCCGTAAGCTTTCTTACCGGGGACTTTCCAGAGAGCTCCAGAAACCCATTTTTCTTCTACAGTTTGCACACGGCTACACCGTGAAATGCCTTACGGCTGAGCCGTAACCGAACTATAACCTAGCCGTAGGCTTAGTACGGCTAAGTCGTAGGCTAATGTACGGCTAAGCCGTAAATGCGCTTGAACTATTGGAGGAAACCTGAACCGTTCGGCTAAGCCGTAACCTTATATACGGCTAAGCCGTATGAGCCCAGTGAATTTAGGACATTAGGGATTCTTCATTGACCTTATAGAACCATAGTATTGGCACCTTCCTACCACTACACTGGCCCAACTGTAACAATACGTTAAGAGGATAAACGAATTGCGGATGATTTCCCCAAAGTCAAGTCATGGATGTTGGCATAAGAAGGGGTGTTCTTTATGCATATAGGGTAATACCAAGATGTGGTAACACAATGACACCGGACATTTTATGAGTACATCATGTTGAATGTCCTTGGGGATCATGGGCTACCTGATACAGAGTGAATAGTGACTTCTTGAATATTTACTCAATCCGAATGCATTCATATTGTTAAATTCTATGCCTTCAACATGATTCGTTTATGCATTTTCCCTCAAGTCAAACCCTGGGGCTATTCAGACCTTAGTTTCTAATGAGTGCATGTCTGACGAGCCAGAGCTTCTACCGAGTGCGTGCTTGCTAGCCATAAGGGTATAGTCGATGTTCAAGCCTTATAGCTCCTATGTATATGCTCGCTTAATTATTCGTCTGTTTCATGACTGATTATACTTCAGATTATTATTCCTTATGTGTGATATGATTCATATGATTGAATCCGAGTCGGCACCACCTAGCTTGTGCCCTTTTGGGTATTATTATGTCACTACTGCAGTAGGTTTACGGGGGAGTTGTCGGCACTCCTCGGGAAGCTAGCTTGATCTCCTAGAGACCCATATGTATGTATGCTCCCTTTTGGGAAAATAGAGCCTCGTGAATGCCAATTAGCGTGTACTATATCTTTATTTTGATTCCTCACTATTGTTCCTCATGCACATCATGTTTAGTAGACTATTATGGTTCTCCTATGTAGTGTATATTAATAAGTTCATTGGATATATCATGCTAGTTTCATATACTCAATACTTGCTTAACCGTCGTGTTAATAATGTTACCCTTGGTATTGCAGTTACGGAACCCAATCCCAACCCGAGTGCTGATGCGCCCTCGAAGGGTACCCCAACGGTACTTCGGGGTATAGATGAATGGAAGGATGTCAATGTCTTTTATTAGTCATCCTACGAAGTGTGCCGGTTCTGAAGATGTTACAGTCAAACCTTTGGTTTACCCTTGGGAATGCGAAATTGAACCTTTTGTACCCAATTTCTTTAAGTAGCAGTTGGATTGTACGACATGTTATCTAAGTTTTCAGCATTGGCATATATAACTTTATCTATCTATAAATATTTGAGGATATGTTTCTTTTGTTTTGGCTTTTGATCATTACAGAGTATTTCGCAGGAGTTCGTTATGATAAGTTATATTCCTATGTGTGTTGGCATTCCTCACATGTTCTTGTGGAATCTCCCTTGTAGGAATTCTTGCACAATCTTTAGGGTACGGATTATTACAGGATTACATATCCACGCCCTGGGGGCCCACTTAAATCCCCAATTCTTGGGATCGGGGCGTGACATATGTAAGTAATGGTATCAGAGCCTGCTAATAAGTCAATTATCAATTTAAAAGACTTAGCAACATCAGGAAACGTGGTGAGGTTCCAATAGGTCCGTTCAGGGTTGGGTTTTCTATTATGTATTATCATCTTGTGTAGAGTTGTAGTATATATGTATGTATATAAATGTATATGTATGTAATTAACAACCATTGTAACTGCAGATCCATGGCATCGGGTTCTGGTACAAATAATAGTTCGGGTGATAATGACCGCAATAATGTGGAGTTGGAAGGTGCGGACCTTCCACCGTAACCTCCTCCTCGTCCCACGTACAACACGGAGGAACGGTTCATGATGTTGATGCATCAATTAGCTGCTAGTAATGCCAATCAAGCTGGCATGCAATTGCAGTTAGCCGTCCTATTGAACAAGCAAGATCAACCCGGAGATCCCAATTCCTTGTATGAAAAGTTTCGAAAGAGGGGAGCCACAGAGTTTACAGGACAAGATGATCCGTTGCAAGCAGACGAATGGCTTGTCTACACTGAGAATGTCTTTGATACACTAATTTCTATGCCAAGGTAGTAGGTAGTCCTTACGGCATCCATGTTCAGGGATATTGCAAATACATGGTGGAAGAGTATTCGGGACCATATTAGGGCCATGCCGATGCTACTCTATAGGAAGCCTTTAAGAGGCAGTTTAAGAAGAAGTTTATTCCTGAACATGTAACCTGCAAGAAGAAGGCAGATTTCCTCGCCCTACAGCAGCACTCCTTGACAGTTACAGAGTACGTGCACGTATTTAGCCAGCTCTCTCGGTTTGCTTTGGATCTGATTGACCCTGAGGAGAAGAAAGTAGAGAGATTCCTTGAAGGGTTGAGGCCTGCTATTAAGGGACATGCTACAGCTTTCCAACAGCCAGTTCAATACGATGACGCTGTCGCCAGAGCCTATGCAGTTGAAGAAATTGAGAAAAGCCTATTTTTGGGAGAGTCTAGGAAGAGTGCCCCGCCTTTTGCAAAAGGCCAGCAATATTCTAAGAAGTAAAAGGGGGTTGTTAGTGGAGCATCACGACTAATCTGCGTTGTGTGCGAGAAGGGTCACGAGACTAGTAAATGCTGGAGGTCCACGAGAGCCTGTTTTGGTTATGGCTTAATGGACCATCGCTTTTTAGAGTGTCCAAGAAGGAAGGATTCTAGTCGAGCCCCACCGTAGCAGCAGTATCAGTAGTCTTCTAAAGTGATGCCACCAGCACCTAACGGTCAACAACAGTAGGTGAGGCAAGGCCAAGGGTAGTTACGACAAGGTCAAGGACAACAGAAGCCAGGACAACAAAACCGACCTCAAAGGTAAGGCTGCGCCTATGTGTTGACTCATAGGAACGACAACAGCCCAGTCCATGAATTCCAAAAATGCTGTCAAACGAGCTTTCCAGAAAGCGTAATTTGTTCTATCAAAGAAAGGAGGCCGGGTAATTGAGCTTCCTTCAAGATTCCTGGTGAATCTAGCAAAAGGATCTACTTCAGGCTATTACACCCTTAAGAAGTAACCTGTCTTTGATACCAATTGAAAATGCAACAGCTACATCTCGCCAAATCCTAGAGGTGAGGTGGGGGGGGGGGGGGGGGGGGGGGTGTTGAATAGGACTATAAAAAAAATTTCTTTCCAGATATGAGGTTTTATTAGTGTGCAATTTAAAGGCTTAATTAAAATTAAGAATTCACAAGTAAGATCAAGAAAGATGCTCAGAGTTGTGTGTGCTGATAGTGTGTAGAAATGCTACTAGAACAAGGAAGATATAGCTCAAAAGAAATGATCAACACAAGTAAATAAGGCTATAAGGCATCCACTACACACAATAAGAAATAAAAACATAAATTTATAGTGGTTCGGTCCCAAACCTACATCCACTCTCAAGAGCAATCTCTCTTGGTTCCACTGAATATGAGGTACTTACATATCACACACCTCTTGCAACAATTTTTGATCCGGTGGTTTGTCTTCCACCAACTGGATTTTTGATCAGGTGGTTGATCCTTGATCTAATCCACCAACTACAACAATTTTTGATGCGGTCGTTTGTCTTCCACCATATACAGCAGAGAAAATTGAAATAAAGTAGAACACCCAAACAAGGAACTGTATACCTTAGTTTTGAGTGGTGCTCTTGAAGCTTAAAAGACTACCTCCAAGCTTTGGCCTCTTGTGCTTGATCCTTGGTAATGAAGATCTTCAAATGAGTGCTCAGCCGGGGGAAGAGGTTTTATAAAGGTTTGGAAGGCTAAGATTTTCTCAGATTGAATGTAAGCCTTTCCTAAATGCACAACTACTCTTCGTAGGACAATAATGATACTTTAAGAGTTGTAGAGAAGGTGGTTGTGGGAGCTTTTAATATGGTTTTACTAATGGTGCAAAAGCTCAGCTATGTTGGAGGTTTTCTCAGTTTGATGTCTATGTCAGGAGGAAACAAGAGGTCCTTCTTAAATACAGAAAAACTCCAACGGTCAGATCTGCGGCTAGGCAAAAGATGGCCTATGGCTTAGCCGTATGCTCTGACAACATTCAACGGCTAGTTTGACCCATATTCAACATTCTTTTCTTCTTACAGCTTAGACGTAAATCCTTATACGGCGTAGCCATGAGCACCTTACGGCTTAGCCGTAGGTCAGCCGTAAGCTAACATCTCCCAGAACTGCTCTTTGGAAAGTGGTCCGTAAACTTTATGGCTTAGCCGCGAATCATACTACGGCTTAGCAGCAGCCATTTTTCTGTATAGCCGTAGGGTCAGCCGTAGAACAAATGGTTCAAAATTTTCTCCCTGAAGAGTGAGCCGTAGAATCTTCGGCTTAGCCGTGGTCCAAGCCGTAGTTCAAAAACAGGGTGTTTAGAAACCCTTTTTCCATTCTATTTCTAGGGACATTAAGAGTCAATGTTATCTTATCCCTTAGCACTCAGAGAAGGTCTTATAGATGATGGACTTGATTGATCTTGATCTTCCTTGAACTTTCTTGATCTTCATTGATAAACCTTGAGCTTCCTTCATCTAGCTTGATCTTGATCTTCATAGATGTAACTTGATCTTTCTAGAGCTAGACTAGACTTGGGTCACGTAATTGACAACATACTCTTACAATGACGCTAACACAATTTGGTTTAAATTGTAGCAAAAAAGTTTGGAACATGAAATCCCTGCTCATGATTGATGTTATAACCCTTGAGATTTTAATTGTCATATGGAATTTCAAATATGATCAATCTAGCTTTGTTATATGGAATTTTAAATATGATCAATCTAGCTTACAAGTTTGCTCTTCTCTAGTTTGTGATTGTTGTAGATGATGATGGTGATGATGAAGGGAATCTGATCATGGCAGCATCATTTGCTACTCCTAAGGCTTTGGCATTTATGATGAGGCATGGTTCTGGAATTATCTCTGTTGGGATGACGGAAGAGGATCTAGAAAGGCTGATGCTACCATTGATGTCAAGTGGCACCGAGAGTGAGGACCCATCTGCAGCATCCTACACAGTAACAGTGGTATGGATATCTGTTTATTTTAGGCTTTTCTGTTAAGTACTCTGACCTTTCAAGTTTTTTTTTTTTTTTTGGCAAAACTGAATAGAAATATACAATGATAGCTGATTAGTGATATTATTGACCGTTTCATGATGTCACAACGTATAATCAACTTTTAGAATGACTTGAGAAAGTTTGATCAGCGAAGGCTTTATGAGTTTCTGAAATTTGTTTGATTTTCAACCTAATTTAGGATTTGAAGGTGGGAGTGTCCGCTGGAGTGTCAGCTTCTGACAGGGCAAGGACTATTGTTGCTCTTTCATCTCTTGATTCTAAGCCAGAAGATTTCAGAAGGCCAGGCCATGTTTTTCCTCTAATGTATAGGAATGGTGGTGTTCTAATGAGAGCTGGTCACACTGAGGCTTCGGTTGATTTGGTTTCACTGGCAGGTCTAAGGCCAGTGTCTGTTCTTTCGGCTATTGTTAATGCAGAAGATGGTTCTTTGGCTGGTTTACCTTATTTAAGAGAACTAGCTGGGGACAACAGCTTACCAATCATCTCCATCACTGATCTGATAAGGTGAGTCTTGGGGGAATATATTAAATTGGGTCTGAATTGCAACCCGCAGTTATTTGGCATGAAGTATGTGATATCTTGCGCCTTGAGTGATCTGAACTGTCTATTGCATGGGACCCTTGGCAGATGGATGATATCCAAAATCTCTTCTTGATGCCGGAGTTCTAAATCATAATTTTCAATTTATATCCTGAAAGAAAAGGTTGAGAAACACAACAATTTTTTTCTTTGAATGGTGAGAGAAGCAAATATTGTGTGGTTAGGTTCTTGTAATTTGGGTTAATTTCGGGGCAAGGTCTATTATAAGTGTGGTCTATCAAATAAAGGATCTTGGTCACCAAACCTTGGGTTTCTCGTGTACAAACTCAAGGCCCAAGGATTTGGCAAATGTCTTCAGCTCAAGGAACATACCAGAATAATTCTTCTTGCTCGTAAGGCATTATAATGCTTCCTCCATTGTTTAGAGGCATGTCCCAAGTTTTGAAAAGAAAATGCAGAAATACCATCCTGATATGGTTCTTAAATTCTCTGACACTCCAAATGTATGGGACAGTGGAAAACCTTCATTTTCCAAAAACATGAAGATGTCTCGCGAAAAAACAGGCAGATGGTACCAGTGAATAACCATCATTTTGTGTTTATCCATTTTGCTAATATATCAAACTAATCGTGGTTTAGATCGGATATAAACACAAGTGAACTGCATGTATGTATGGATGAGGGAGTGTGTATTTGAGGCATCCAGATATTTTGTTGACTCGGTGTGCTGATATAGGTCTTATGTGGATAAGATTTTCTGCCATTTCTGCCTCCACATAAAATGATTTCTAAGCCAGTTATGTTCTGACTTAACCAGTGCAATCTCTTCAGGAAGTTTTACACAGGCTAATTAACGTCTATATGCCACATGCACTAAACCTATCGCTTAGAATATCAGATTAAGTGCTGTTTTCTGTGTTGCAGCAGTAAGACACATATTCTACATTTATAATTTTAGACAATTCTTTCTATAGACCCTTCAATGTGGACTTTAATTATTGCTATTTTCGACATTTTGCAGTTACTAGCCTGCTGCAATGATGTAAAGGACAATTCTATTTCTGTTGGTGATCACATGCATTATTTTGCTGTATTACTTGTGCAGGTATCGGAGAAAGAGGGAGAAGCTGGTAGAAAGAACTGCTATTGCTCGTTTGCCTACTAAGTGGGGACTATTTCAAGCTTACTGTTACCGCTCAAATTTAGATGGAACAGAGCATGTGGCTGTTGTGAAGGTAATGCCCGTCATACCATCTCTCTGACTCAAAAAAGTGGTGCTACTGGATAACAATAAATCTCAGTTACTTATATTTTGGCACTATGGATTTTTGGTCATTCAATTGCCTTTCTTGGAGGATGGGGATTCAGAGTTCACATGGATATTGTTCTATGATTTATCGTCGCTAAGTTAAGATCATTTCAATTTGAGTTGAACGTGAGTGCCATAGTCAGTGAATTCAAATTGAATTGGTTCACAAAGCCAAACGGAATAGACCTACCAATTTCAAATTGAATTGAACGAATCTGAAAAGTGAATAAAATTCATTCCCCAATGTGAATTCATTTGAATTGGGTGAACCAAAACTTGGAACAAACTAAACTACCAAAATGAATTGACAAACAAAGTCCATGTCTCCATGACAAATATTGAGCAAACTTGAATAGGGACTAGTAGAAGGGTGAACCATGTAACTATCTAGAACAATATTGATTTGGAAACCGTTCTTTTACCTTTCCTATTTTATCACATACAAAATGATTAAGATACACAATTAGTGCATTATTGCAATGAAAATGACAAATTTATAGCATCACTGGATCGCCAAAGTGAATTCAGGTTCTTCCAACTGAGTTCATGAACTGGACTTGCTTTACTTTGAACTGTTTGAGGGAAATGAACTGGGGATGGTTCGGAAGGACTAGTTTGCAGTTTGACCCTAATATCTTTGAACAAGGCAACTATTGTTTCAGGATCCCAAGTTCTCAACTGTATATCAGGGAATACACCCATTTTTCCAAAATGTTTAACCTGCTTGGCTTCCACTTTTTGGAGATCTAGAGCATTCCATCTGGTGTACCAGTCATGAATGAATATTCGCATTCAAAAGTTTCATTTTGAATGTGTTATCCCAAAGTTTCTTGCGACACATTTTGCCCAGTCTTCCCATTTTCTTTAGAAAGGATGGTTACACATCTCCCATTAGAGGAAGTTTTCTTCTGGTGTGGTCTGATTGAAAAGGGTTCCACCAGAATAACAACTTGGGATCACTGGAAGATGAGCCCACATGATTTATTCCTTGGCCTATGGCCACAAAAATGCTGTTTCGTCTAACTGGACACCATATTATGTACTTCATAGAATCACTTACTGATTTGAAGTCATACCAAGCTTTACTTACATCATAGCTATTTTGCCACTAGATTCATGTGAATAGTTCATAATATTCGGAATGAATGGTGATCTCCTATTTGCATTTAGCTATTTAATATCATATGGTTCAAGTGACAATATTGACATTCAACAGGGAGACATTGGCGATGGGCAAGATGTTCTTGTCAGAGTGCATTCTGAATGTTTAACGGGAGACATATTTGGATCTGCTCGGTGTGACTGTGGAAATCAGTTAGGTTTAGCCATGCAACTAATTGAACAGGCTGGTAGAGGTGTGCTTGTATACCTCCGTGGTCATGAAGGAAGAGGGATTGGATTGGGTCAGAAACTCCATGCGTACAACTTGCAGGATCAAGGACATGACACAGTAGAAGCTAATTTGAAACTTGGGTTAGCCGCAGACTGTCGGGAGTATGGAATTGGTGCTCAGGTAATTGATCAAAATTCAAAACTATTTTCTCTAGCAATATTTATGTAATTTATTATGAACTGTTCTCCTTTGTGTTAATCATGATCTCAATTCTACACTTGAAGTCATTCTAGATCATTGTTATTATCAAAGCGTTATCTCCATCCATGAACCATCTAGAGTTGGCTCTGTGACTTCTACTTTTCCATTCAACCATATTTATAGGTATATTTTTACCAGTGACATGGTCCATCCTGTCTTTGTTCAATATTAACTAGCACAATAACCCATCCTAAGCATGGGCATGATCCATGTGGCTAGGCTCAACACTCCAAATAATTAGTCTTGACATTTTTTGGTAAACAAATATGTACAAATATTTGAGTTCTATAGTAGTGATGTTATATATCTAAGAGGTAAGAGGTTATGAGTTCAAATCTCTTACTTTTACAATTTTTAGTATATTTGAACGTAGTATATTCAACTTTCGTGCCTCAAATCAATCATGACTATAAATTGTGATACTCTATCACTGAATTTTGTTTTTTGGAAAGGAAGGCAAAAAAAAGCACCTTGTATTGTCAAGCAATCTCAAGCATGTAATAGATTGGGTAATCATATTTTCACCAAATTATTTACAGGATCCCAATTTATAGAAAAGGAAACGAAGAAGAAACTTCAAAATCAAATTCTAACCATCCTCACATTTCTCTCATATTATCTCTCTCTTCATGTATCTCGGTCCTAATTTCTCTACTAATGTAACAAACATCTCTAACACAATTACCAAGTGATTAGAATGTGAGGAATTCCTCTAACCAATTCATTTTTTCTAACACTGTACACTAGTCTCTATTCCATTTGTTTTTTTAACTCTTACTGTAGTTTCGACTCTGGAAAATAATACAAATACTAGCTCACTCTCGTGTCCGACTACTTTGTGGCCCCTTCTTTGCTCAAATAACCTTTTTGTCACCAACTCACTAATATTCCATCCACTTCCTTGAGCCATAACATTCATTTTAGGTTGTGTTTGGATGTGAGATAAATTAGAGTAGAATACAATATAATTTTTGAAATTCAACTTTTCCCACTTCTTTTTTAAAAAAATTCAAATTTTCCTTATTCTTTTTTAAAAAAAGTTAAAAATTACAAAAAAGTCTTTACTTTTTATACAAAAAGTCAAAAAGATTCTATATTAAACAACTAAAAACAAAAAGTCATCATAACTCTATCATATATTATTCTTTCTTTATTTTGAATTTACTCTAACCTATTTTACTCTACCCCACATCCAAACACACTAATGAGTACACTAAACGAAGTGATATCATTTATGATTTGCCCAAAGAAACACACTCTCATGAGCCACATGGTATGTGTTATCTGCCTATTATTGTTGTTGTTATTGTTGTTGTTGTTGTTTTTTTTTTTTTTAACTTTCTCCCTTGCGAACATAGTAGTTCAAAGTGGTACATAAATACCTCAGGAGAGAGGATTTCTTCTTCTTCTTCTTCTTCTTCTTTTTCCTTTGCCATTTACAACAACTCAATTTCATTGTTGCCAACAGATACTGCGGGACATAGGGGTGCGCACCATGCGCCTAATGACAAACAATCCAGCCAAGTTCACTGGTTTAAAGGGGTACGGTTTAGCACTTGTTGGACGAGTTCCAGTCTTATCCCCCATAACTGACGAAAACTGGAGATATTTAGAGGCTAAACGTAGTAAAATGGGCCACGTTTATGGCTCAGATTGGCCCGGACCCATAGTTGGGTTGGTTAACCCCATTGCAAATAATACGGACACAACCAAAGAAGGATAGACTAATTAAAGTCAACAATTCACACTCACATGAGGCAGGATATTCTGTATCATAGTATTCAAAAAGTGAGACCACAAGTGTCATTGGCCTCTTTCTTCTCATTTCTTTGTTACACTCATAATAACTTGTGATTCCTGGATATCGAGAATTGATGGCAGGATGAACATGCATTGACATTAACATGTTTCAAGTAAAGTGTAAGGGTGGCAAATGTGTAATTAATGAAATGGATATTTTGGTTGTAAGTGTCATCATCTTTGCCTTAATCAATCTGTGGTTGGCTTAATGTGCCATACTCAAGAAACATGCTTAGACCCGATGGTGGAAGAAATGTCAAATAATTTTATTTTTTTTAATAGGGTATCTGTATATGAAAAGTTATCATGAGGTGCATTTTGGCAAATCATAGGTCAAAATTGGGTTGTGAATTTATGGGTGTATATTTTGGAACTTAAAATTACAAAATATAAAACTTTCAGATCGAATCATTTTGGGATATGGCATATAGCTCCATTTTTGAAACTTCATATGGCTCATTTAATGAGAAGTTCGTTACTAACATTGTTTTTAGTACAGTATCTGAGAATGAAATCTTTTTGAAGTATTGCATACAATAAATAAAGTTATTAACACAAACTTCTTGCATTGCTAACGATATTCATTTTCATGTTATTAATTATATACTTAATCTCAAAGTGAGACAAGAGTGAGAATTGGGGACATTCCATAAACAAATAGTGCATGTATTTTGAGTGATAAGGATTTTTGATTGGAATCTTTAGGTCAGCTAAATAAATAAATAGTGTTGTGTGTGTGCTCAAACACCTCGGAGTGCACGGACGTAGAAAGGTATGATTGATGATCAAACCAAATAAGGATACCCAAAGGATATATGTACTTTGGCAATGTGCCTATATCCAAAGAAAGAAAAACCACTTTAGTTTTCATGGGTTAGGACAAGAGTAGGAGAGTAAAGTTTTACTGAATGGATATTTGGATGGAAGAAAAGAAGGGTAAAATAAACTTACATGTGACATAAAGCATGGGCTTTATCCCTTTTTTTTTCCATTTCATTTTGAGATAAGTAACATTTTATCTTGTAGTGTTCTTTACTTTGGCCTTTCTTAATTTTATTCATGGTTTGACCTCTACTTCTTTTTATGGTTTTATCTCTCCTTTTGCTAAATTGTGTGTATATAACCTTTTTGTTTTTAGATGCTTAGAAAGCCCATATGAATTACAAAAAATATTAAAAAGTTGATAAAATTTACCAAATTACCTTGGATCCAAAACTTGCTCCATAGCCAATCTCAGGGGACCAGAAATACAAGAATAAAAGAATGGGGAGTTTCAAAATAGAGGAATTTATGGGAAAAAGTCCCTTAGATTTGTATTAAAGACAATTAAGCCCAATTTTTCAATATACATAGATTGGGTCAATTGAACTCGAATTCATGCAAAAAAAAAAATTTTTTTTTGTATGTGGGGTTGAGTGTAGCACTTATCTGTATATAGAAAAAAAAAGAAAAAAACATGTAGAGAAGAAATGAAGAAGAGAGAAGAAAGAAGAAAGGAAGAAGAAGAGAGAGAGAGGAAGATAGGAAGAAGAAGAGAGAGGAAGAAAGGAAGAAAAAGAAAGGACAAAGAATAAAGGAAGAAGAAGAGAGGAAGAAATGAAGAAGAAGAGAGGAGAAAGAAGAGAAGAAAGGAAAAAAAAAAAAACCTTAATCCCTTGCTTTCTTCCTCCTCTTCTTCTTCCTTTCCTTCCTTTCTTTTTCTTTCTATTTTTCTTCCTTTCTCCTCTCTTCGTCCTTTTTCCTTTATACTTTTTTTTCCGCAGGGCTGAGTGACGCTTTTTTTTGTTTTTTTGAAGGCTGAGTAACGCTTCAGAAAAAAAAAACACAGAGAAGAAAGGAAGAATAAAGGAGAAAGAAGAAAGGAAGAAGAAGAGAGGAGGAAAGAAAGGAAGAAAAAGAGGAGGGGAAAAAAGGAAGGAAAGGAAGAAGAATAAGAGAGGAAGAAGAGAAGGGATTAATATTAAGAGCTCTTTTTTTTTTTTATCCTTTCTTCTCTTCTTTGTCCTCTCTTATTCTTCCTTTCTTCTTTCTCCCCTCTTTTTCTTCCTTTCTTCCTCTCTTGTTCTTCCTTTTTTCTTATTTTCTTCTTCTTCTTTTCCTTCGTTCCTTCTCTCTTCTTCTTCCTCCATTTTCTTTATTCTTTCTCCTCTCTTCTTCTTCCTTTCTTCTCTACGTGTTTTTTTCTATGTAGCGTCAGGCCCACATACAAAAAAAAAAAAAAAATTTTTTTTTTTTGCATGAATTTAAATCCAATTGACCCAATCCGTGTACATTGAAAAATTGGGCTTAACCATATTTAATGCAAATCTAGGGCTTTTCCAGTGAAATCCTCTTCAACATATTAACTTTTAACTTATTTTCAAAAAAGTACATGTAGATTTCCATAATTCTCTCAATCAAGTTATCACCATAATTTGTTTTGAAAAATGATAAAGATACCCTTAGATCATTTTTCAAAATTTCCCTTTAATTATCTGTTGAAGAGAAATTATCAAAGTCCAACCTATACGAACTAGTGGGTCCCATTTCAACTACATTTATTCAAAAAATGGTTAGCTAAGAAGGGGTTTATTTGAACTCCAAATTTAGCTTCATTAAAATAGTTTTCATTATGAAAATCAAGTTGAAACTTGGGCCATTTTAGAATTGAAAGAAAAGAACCCTAAGACAAATTTTGACATTCTTTCAAGTGATTGAACCATCAAAATGAGGCCCATAAAATGATTTATGGATTGGTTTTGGGGATGAGAGAAGGTTAAGGAAATGAAAAAAAAAAAACTTGTCACACGAGTATATCTATCATTTTTAAATTTTTTTATTAAGAAGAGGAATCGATTGAAAGAAATTTGAAGAATTTTTGGACATTTTCTTTGAAATATCCAAATCATCATCTACTTTACTTTGCTTTTTTTTTTTTTGAAAATGAGCCAAATTTGAAATATTCAAATTGTCATTTAATTTTTCTTTTTTTTTAAGCGATCCAAAAGTTCTATTTTTTCCCTTAAAAACTCTCACCTCAAAGGATAGCTAAATCGAACATTTTGCTCAAGATTGAAGAAAACATTTCTACCTCAACGAGCATGGCATGCCCAACAATAAGTTGTTAAATTTAAGGGATATTGTCAAAGAGTTGTTACTGGATATGATATTTGCCCATGAATGGTCAAAGTTTAAATATTTTGAATAGAGCTATTCTTGCAATATTCTATGATCGTGTGATATCGGCATGCACAATAGTTTAAGATCATGAGATATCACACATTTCACCTTATGTGATATCTAAGATTTTGCGATCTTCTTCTATAACAGGGCAAACGTCACGTATTTGGCCGGTTATATGGTCAATATCCTTAAATTAAGACTCCTCATTTTGGTGAGCTGTACAACTGCCTTCTCTCTCTCTCTCTCTCTCTCTCTCTCTCTCTCTTATTGAAAAGCGAATTTTATTGAAGGAAAAGCAACCTCTAGATTACAAGAAAATAAGAAAGCAAAATACAAGGAGGAATAGATGCCGTAGATCTTCCATTGCTAGTAACATTAACATTAGAAGTTCCTTGGATGTTATTCCCATCAGGAGTTGTTGCTTACAAAATGTCCACTAATTGGTTAGTATTTATGTTTTCTGAGAGGAATAGCTAGAAGATATGAGGAATGAGGGCCTCATAGCTGATAGGTAAAGGGGGATAAATTCTGGAGAGGGCATTTGCTTCAAGATTGGCACTTCATTTATAGAATTGAGACCCCCAACTATTAAACCTGTTAAGGTCCTCCTTAAGCTTATGCTATGTGGATATAAGTCTCCATGATAATGTACTTCCTCTTTGGAGGCCTTCACATAACGTGAGGCCAGCCCCTTCAATTAGAATGTTCCTATGCTCTATCCTTTGCTTTGTTCTTTTTCTTTAGACTAAAGAAATTATGAAAGAATGGGTGAAAGTATACGAAGATGGGAGCTATTTTCGCGTCATGATTCAAAATGTGACTAGTTGCTGATTTGGCATTAATGACATGTCCTGCTCGCATACATTTGACACTATCTTCCTCTATGCAATGGGAATTATTATTTCATTTTGTACTGCTTCAATTATCTCTGTGAGGCTCCACAACGGGAATAGCAACACAGTGTTTCCATATAATGGCTCTGACAGGTGATGCCGCGAAGACCGGGGCAGTCGGGCTTCCTTTTTTTGTCTTCTTTAAAGTGGGTTGCATGCATCTGGACTTGGAATTTCTCTTGATATAATAATAAAAAAAGTAAAAGGTACGTAATGCAAGGCTAAAGCCTTGTGCAGAGTCTCTGATCGAGAGAGGGAAAAAAGGTCGGAGGTGAGTTTGTTGAGTGTGAAGGGTGTTTGAAAGAATGAGAGGTTTCTCTTGCAACTTAAAAACTCCTTCAACCAACCAAACGCATCTTAAAATGTCTTTCTTGGCTGGAAAGGAGGGAGACTGGGAGAGGCTGCAAATGAAGTGGGTTTGAGCGCAGCAACTCGTCTTGTGTGTGACAAGGTTTTGTTGATTACATTATTAATTATATTTTCAATCTTTCCCTCATAGCAACTCCTAATTTGCTTTAAAATGTGTGGGGACATTCCACCGTAAAAGAGGGACCATTCAAGTTGATGTGCTTAGACTTTCCGTGCATGAGCCCCATCACGAATTCCAAGGACGAGTGAGATCCGCAGATAGGATCCGGACTTCAGCAGAAGAAAGTGATGGGTAGCTGTGTGGAACAGGGCTTCTATAGAGTCTTCTTCTGTGGGGCCCCACACGTCTTTACTGGGCCCCACGAGTCTTGAAGAGATTTCTCTTGACTGGTTATAAGTAAAAAGAAAGGTGGTGAAAGGTAAAAGGAAATTAAAAGAAGGTGTGGGGTGAATCAAAATGAAAATGAAAATGAAAATGAAAATGAAAAGCTCTTGCATTTTGGTGGTGGTGGTGGTGATTTGTGGAGTTGTTTTGTTGAATGTGAAGTGATGGG
Source organism: Sextonia rubra (assembly GCA_037013555.1). NCBI lineage: Eukaryota > Viridiplantae > Streptophyta > Magnoliopsida > Laurales > Lauraceae > Sextonia > Sextonia rubra. Next base: position 136,066,091 of record JASUAD010000001.1, read on the forward strand.
TTTGGCTCAAAAGGTCTTTATTGGACTTGAGTGGAGGGCCCAGTTGATAAGGGTTAGCACTATATATATATATTCTCTTTGTGTTTCTTGCTCTAGGGCAACCCAAGGGGCAACTGTAGGGGAAAGGGAATACAGAGAGCATTGTAAGGGGGTGAAATAGAGATTTATAAGTAGTGAAATCTTTGTGACCGTGGATGTAGGCAATCTTGCCAAACCACGTAAATCCTCGTGTCTTCATTGTGTGTGATTGCTTGGTTGTTTTTCCTCGTTGTGGTGTGTGCTTGGATAGATCCAGATCTAACAAGTAGCTTCAGAGATTGATCTATAGAAATTGGAAAGGGACGAGTGGATCCGGATCTTCTGTGCATCTGCTGTCGTTCCTCGTCGCCATCCGCACCAGATCCGCCGAACCGCAGCGACAGTCTCTGCTGCTAGTCGGCTGGAACAGTCTCCAAGGAAGACACCTGCCGCACGCTGCCTCTGTTCCCGGAGTCTCCGTCTCACGTCACCGCCGGAGAAGAAGAGCCCGCTCTCATCGCCGGACCAGCCAAGCCGTCGCCGAGGAAGCAAATGACTGCCCAGTTGCAGACAGAATCGTCTGCAAAAGAAAAAAAAAATCTGAACTCACTGGTCGCCGCTACCAGAATGCCAGCCGTTCGCTATCGCCGCCGCCCGCCGGTGTCCACCGTCGCTGAGCCTCGTCGCTGGTCGCCGGCGCAGCTGCAGACCATGGAGTGCGCCAGCGTCTGCAACTGGGTTGCAGAACAAGGGTGCCTGTTGAAGATGGCCCAGGTTTGGGTTTTGGGTCTGGGTCTCGGGTCGGGTCCGTTTGACCTGACCAGTCGTGCAGCATAAGCCCAGCGTCTAGTTTCAGGTCAGGCTCGGGTTTCGGGTTGGGTCAGACCCAACCCGTGGTGCAGCCTAGTCCAGCAGCTAAAGTACAGTCTGGATGGGGTCGAACCGACCCAGCTCTACAACTCAGTCCACTAGCCAGCGCAGCAGGTCACAGGTCAGGTCAGGCGGACCTGACTCACAGCAGAACCTAGCCTAGTCACCGTAGGTCCAGGTTAGGCTCGGGTCAGGTGAACCTGACCCGGTTCCGCAGCCCAGTCCGCCAGCACAAAACAGTTTCAGTTCGGGTTAGTCTGACCGGAACCCGTCTGCAGAAGCCCGGCCAGTCAGCAGCGCTGACGTCATCCTACGTCAGTAGTTGACCAATTTGACCAGATTCAACGGTCAAAATTCAAACTCAATTTTCGGAGTCATCCGGACTCGGAATTGAGCTCCGTTTTTTCCAGTGAACTCCTGGAGACGAGATCTACGATGTGAACGAAGTAGATTGACAGTTTGACAAGCACATATTTAGGTGAGTTGTTTTTTGAGTTATCTTCAGATTTACCATGGTCACAGTGGGAACTTCTACTATAAGAGGCATCAAATTTGAAATTGAAAATTTTGATGGAAGAATAAACTTTGGTTTATGGCAGCAGAAGATGAGAAATATCTTGATTTAACAAGGTATTAAGGTGGCATTGTTAGGCAAAAAAAAAAAAAGAAGCTTGAAAAGATAAAAGATGAAGATTGGGCAGATATAAATGAAAAGGCAGTCAGCTCTATTCAATTCTACCTCTCTTACGAAGTCATGCACAATGTCATGTAAGAGGAGACTGCAAAGGGTCTATGGGAGACGTTGGAGAGTCTTTACATGGGTAAAAATCTCACAAACAAGCTGCATCTCAAGAAACAGTTGTATGGATTGAAAATGGAAGAAGGTTGTGATGTGCTGGAGCACATGAATATTTTCAACAGAATTATTAATGACTTGTTGAGACTCGATGTGAAATTCAATGATGAAGATAAGTCCTTGCTGCTGTTGAATTCTCTTCCTGACTCATATGATCATTTTGTGACTATTTTGCTGTTATGGAAAGGACATACTCAAATTCGAGGATGTTAGGCAAGACATCATTTTCAATGATGCAAGGAAAAAGGCCACAAAAAGTAGTTCACGTGCAGAGGGACTGCTAGTAAAAGGAAGTTCTAGTGAACGTGGCAGATCCAATGATAGGGGCAAAGCAAAGAGGAATAACTGCAGATCAAAATCACGAAGCAAGAGAAATTCAGAGTGCTTCTTTTGTAAAAGGAAAGGACACTGGAAGAAAGATTGCAGGGAATACAAGGCGTCTAAACATGGGAAGAACAAAGCTGCAAATAAAGCTGCAAACAGTGACTCCGCCAGCATTGCTTCAGAAACTGAAGTGGAACTCCTATCGGTCTAGGAAGGTAACCATTTATCTGATGCTTGGATTTTAGATTCTGGTTGTTCTCATCACATGTGCCCTAATCGTAATTGGTTTAAGACCTATGAGGAGTGTAATGGTGGTAGTGTTCTAATTGGTAATGATGCACCTTATAAGACTATTGGAATTGGCAACATTAACATTAAAATGACAGATGGAGTTGTGAGAACTCTGGGTGATGTCAGACATGTGCCTGCACTCAAGAAAAACCTAATTTCTTTAGGCTTGCTTGAATCCAAAGGGTGCAAATTCACGGCAAAAGATGGTTTGCTGAAAGTTACAAAAGGTGTTCTGGTATTAATGAAAGGTACCAGAGTTGGAAACAACCTGTACAAACTTATGGGAAACACAGTTGTAGGTGGAGTGGCAGTCTCCACAGATGATAAAACCAGTGATGATGAGTCTCATCTATGGCATATGCGTCTAGGGCATATGAGTGAGAGAGGTATGTTAGAATTACACAAAAGACATTTGTTGAAAAGTGTGAAAACATGCAAGCTAGACTTTTGTAAATACTGTGTTTTTGGCAAGCAGAAAAGGGTGTCATTGTAAACTGCAGGCAATAGTTGTAGAAGCAGTGGTATTCTGGATTATATTCACTCTGATGTGTGGGGACCAGCCCCGGTTATGTTAAAAGGTGGAGCATACTACTTTGTGACAATCATTGATGATTTTTCAAGAAAGGTTTGGGTCTACTTTATGAAAGAAAAATCTAAAGTCTTGACCAAGTTCAAAGAGTGGAAGGCAGAAGAAGAAAATCAAACAGGTAGAAAAATTAAATATCTGAGATCAGATAATGGGGGTGAATACAGAAATGGTAGGTTTCTACAGTTTTGCAAGGATGAAGGCATTATAAGGCACTTCACTGTTCCAAAGAATCCTCAGCAAAACGGAGTTGCAGAAAGGATAAATAGAACACTTATAAAAAGAGCAAGGAGTATGAGACTTCATGCAGGGCTGCCTAAAAGTTTTTGGGCAGAAGTAGTTAACCACGCATGCTATGTGGTTAATCGGTCACCATCAAAACCCCATGATTGTAAAGTTGCAGAAGAAGTATAGACAGGTAAAGAGGTGGACTATTCTTCATTGAATGAATTCGGTTGTCTAGCTTATATACACATCCCTAGTGATGAGAGATCCAAGTTAGACTCCAAGTCACTCAAATGCATATTCCTCGGCTTTGAGAAAGGTTTAAAGGGGTATAAACTATGGGATCTAGAAAACAGGAAAAAGATCTGCAGCAGAGATGTTGTGTTTGATTAAGCTTCTATGCTGAATAGAGAACATGACAGTGAAGTCAAAGGGCACAGTGTTGAAAAAGTGGTCACCGAAGTAATTCCTCTTGCAGATAATAGAACCAAGGAACAAGGTCAAAGTTCATCAGAGGTTGGTACATCTAGAGGTGAGGAATAACGTAAGCTTCAGGAGGAATCCTCAAGTCTAGCACAAAGAAAGGCAAAGAGAACCATCAAGCCACCTCAACGGTATGGATGGGATGAGGATGAAGTACACGTTGCTCTTGTTACTAGCAATGGTGATCCGACCTTATTTCAAGAAGGTATGGAAAGCAGTGAAAGACAAGGTTGGATGGGTGCTATGATGGATTAGATGGAATCTCTTCAGAAGAACTCGGTCTGGGAGTTAGTTCCTAAACCCAAAGACAGAACAACAGTTGGCTACAAATGGGTGTTTAGGAGAAAAGAAGCTTCGCAAGAAAATGCAGAACCAAGGTTCAAGGCACATTTAGTAGCAAAGGGGTACTTACAAAAGGAAGGGGTTGATTATGATGAGATCTTTTCCCCCGTTGTGAAACACACTTCTATCAGGGTATTTTTGGCATTGGTAGCACAGTTCGATATGGAGCTCGAACAATTAGATGTAAAGACAGCATTCCTTTCCGGTGACTTAGAGGAAATAATTTTCATGGAGCAACCTGAAAGATTCAAGGAAGTCAGAAAAGAACACCATGTATGTAAGTTGAAGAGATCATTGTACGGGCTGAAACAATCTCCAAGACAATGGTACAAGCGTTTCGACTCCTATATGTTGCAGATCGGCTACCATCGATGTGAGTATGATTGTTGTGTTTATTACAGAATTTAGATGATAATTCTGTTATTATTTTGCTGCTTTATGTGGATGATATGCTCATTGCATATAACGACATGTCAAAAGTTAATGAACTCAAATCTTATTTGAGAAAAGAATTTGACATGAAGGACCTTGGGGCAACCACAAAAATGTTGGGCATGGAAATTAGGAGAGACAGGAAGGCTAGAAAGCTGTGGTTATCACAGAAAAAGTACATCTAAAAAATACTTGAAAAATTTAACATGCTAAATGCTAAGCCTGTGTCTACTCCACTTGCAAGTCACTTTAGTTTAAGTGCCAAACAATGTCCAAGTGATAATGAGGAAATTGAAGAAATGTTCAGGATACCGTATGCAAATGCGGTAGGATGTTTGATGTATGCCATGGTTTGTACTAAACTAGATATAGCTCAAGCAGTGGGTGTAGTGAGTAAGTATATGGCGAATCTAGGAAAAGAGCATTGGAATGCCATAAAGTGGATTCTGAGGTACTTGAAGGGCACCAAAGACTTGTATATTCTGTTTGAAAAAAAAATAGGGGTCAGAGTGTGTAGTTGGATATGTAGATTCTGATTTTGCAGGAGACCTAGACAAAACAAGATCCACTACCGGATACATCTACACACTTGTTAGTGGACCTATAAGTTGGAGATTGGTGTTTCAGTCTACAACTGCATTGTCCACGACAGAGGCAGAGTACATGGCAGCTTCAGAAGCTTCTAAGGAAGCAATATGGATGAGAGGTTTGGTAAATGACATGGGTATCAAACAGAAATCAATTTTGTTACACCGTGACAGTCAGAGTGCAATATGCCTATCAAAGAATCAGGTATATCATGCAAGGACAAAAACACATAGTTGTTATCTATCACAGAATTCGAGATTGGATTGCTACAGGTGAGATCTCCATTCAGAAGATTCACACAGATGATAATCCAGCTGACATGCTTACCACGCCAGTGACTATAGAAAAGTTCAAGCATTGCTTGGACTTGCTCAATCTCTCCTCTTGTTAAAGAGTGAAGGTGCACCTCATCTCCCTGGGGTGCAGTCATGGTGGGATTGCGTTCCCATAAGCTATGTGTTCCAAATACTTCAACAATTCTTCAAAGGGTCGGACATTTTTTGCTAAGGTGGAGATTGTTGGGTTTAGCTCAAAAGGTCCTTATTGGGCCTGAGTGGAGGGCCCAGTTGACTAGGGTTAGCATTATATATATATTCTCTTTGTGTTTCTTGCTCTAGGGCAACTGGAGGGCAACCCAAGGGGCAACTATAGGGGAAAGGGAGCACAGAGAGCATTATAAGGAGGTGAGAGAGATTTATAAGTAGTGAAATCTTTGTGCCCGTGGATATAGGCAATCTTGCCGAACCACGTAAATCCTCGTGTCTTCTTTGTGTGTGATTGCTTAGTTGTTTTTTCTCGTTGTGGTGTGTGCTTGGAGAGATCCAGATCTAACATGAAGGGAGTTTGCAGGGAGAGAGTCTCTTCTCTTGCAACTTAAGAACACTCTGAACCTTTCCAACGAGGTTTCTTTTGCCGTTATAAATGATTGGAAAGGACAAAATTGCAGCGAATGGGAAGGGGTTTCTTGCAGTAATTCAACGTTTCGTGTGTTTCAACTCCACCTCGGCTTCGTTCGGCAGGGAGTGTCAGCAAATAAAATCTGGTACCCAAAGGAGTTCGTTAACAGGGAGTGTCAGCGAATAGAATCTGGTACCTAAAGGAGTTCGTTAACATACTTTCCCAATTCAAAGAACTGCAGTATCTCAATATGTCCAATAATATTATGGATGGATCTGATACCTCCAAGGTAAAATGTTTAGTCAAGATACTGCTTTGAGCTCCATTTGAGTTAGTTTTTAGAGAATTTTAGGGGAAAAATCTCTTTAGATGATCACTAAATACGATTAGTCCCACAATTTTATTGTGCTGATATGGTCCCCTGGCCAGATTTAGTCACAACCCGAGCCCAAGAGATCGGGGGTTAGCAAAAATCTAACTAGCGACGCACGTACTCCCGTGCATATGCGCTTAGACCCAGTTTAGATGCACACGCACAAGGGAAAATCACACGTGCAAACATGTACGCGGAAGCTATAGGTATCAAATTGTAACACTAAAACAACACAAGGGACCAAAAGAAAGGATATCCAAAAGCTTACGTAATGGTTGGAGATATATAAACTGAATCCAATCACAAATATACAGAACATGAATAAAACCATTGACAAAAAAAGAAGACAACATGCAAGTAAGCTAATGTCGCACTCCGATGGAGGGATTACACACACTCCGCGAACCTGAAGAGACAGCTGGAGTCTCCCCTGCAATTGAAGGACTAACGAGAACTCGGTCACACGGTCTGAGCCTGCAACACCAAAGACAACTTGTGAATATAACGATTCAGTAGAGAATAAGCAATAATAAGATAACACATGTGGTATCTAATAGATTAAAGGACATGAATAATCATAGCAGTTCAATTTCGTATTCTAGGTTGTCGTGCAGTCAAATGAAATCATGCTCTCAGGATCAATGCATACATAACATGTACTTACTAGGTGGCTCCTACATATGCCATATGCTCCCAAAATAGGGATCTTATATCCGTGCAGAGAACACCATGGGCCAAATAGGTCTCGGTTTCCTGGGGTCCGGATTCCCCAAGACATATCCTCACTGCAGCAAGGCCATGTAACTATACCAAATTCACCTTGTCGGGATCCTAAGGCTGAGGCTTAGTAGGGCCAGACCATATGGAATCAAACAATCATAAGAACATGCATATCTGATCATAACGTGCATATCATAAAGCGTGCATAGCATAACATGTATCTCTTATCAGAACGTGACGTGCATGTCTTGTCAGGCATATATTAGACGGATCAAAAGGTTATGCATACATATCGAATAGAACAACCAAATCAAACTTATCAGATCCAATGATATAATGGATGCCAACAGAGTATAAAGCAAGAAGATAATAAAAGATGAAGGCATCTCAACTCATGTGCATCAAATGGGTAGTATCAAACATGCAAGACCGCTGTTCCACCCGAGATTAACCATGGACAGAGCCAGGAAATATCCAATCGTTGCCTCAGCGTAGAACGCGTAGAAGAGGGCAAAGACGGAAGCCAAGATGCAATGCAAGTCAGATTATCTTACGAGAATCACTATCTTTTACTAGCCAATCCTATTCTAGTTATCCAGTGTTTCTAACCGTGCATGATGTAGTTTTAAGTTATCCGATGCACCGTTGTCTAGTGTTGCATTGTATCTGGGATGTGCACTGAAGTCCCTTAAACCAACACCCATGGGAAGGTGCTAAACAATCGGATAACGTATATGAATAAGTCGCAACCCTCGAGATCATTCATGTCATTCGTACATTCCATTGGGCAAGTTCGGGTTATCTACCTTCTAGCATGAGTGCCATATCCGGTCTCTTCTTTAACCCTATCCTTTTTTTTATTTCTCAGGGGTAGTACGGCTTGGCCGTAGGTGAACATACGGCTTAGCCGTAGGCATCTTATGGCTCAGCCGTAATATGCACTATGGCTCAGCCTGTAACACTCCGACCCAGCTTGACCTCGTTTAGCGGTTAATTAATCTTGTTTTCGTTGCTAATCGTGTTTTGTTCGTGTTTTATTTTCGTTACGGGTCATGGATAGGTAGACCAAGCCCTTTTTCGTAATTTTAGCTTTTCTTAGACATGGTCATTTTTGCATCATCTTGATGTCAACACGTGTCTTTCGTTGAGCTCGTTAACTTTCGTAACTACGTCATTTGCAACCGAGGTCGTATGATTCGATTGGACCTGGATTTGACTCAAACTGAAATTTCACTTCTAACTTGGCCTTCATTGTAATTTGAACAACCCATTGCTTATATAACTTATATCCATCGACAAGTTGGCTCTTTCTCTCTTGTTTTCTCTCATTTTCTTCCTCAACTGTGTACGTGGAGTCTCTTCTCCACTTGCCACTTGAATTCTCTCCTCCATCGATCAAGAGAGGAGGTTGGTTCCTTTGCATGTGAGGTGAGTTGGAAATCCATTCATCCCTCTCATCTCATTTCTCTATTTCTTCTCCCTCTTGTTTCCATTTTTGCTTGGTGTGTCTGTGATTCCACTCCTCATGCATGCATGTGGTTTTGATTGTGTTAGGTTGTGTTTGGGCTTGAGGACAACGAATTGTGCAATTGATTTCCAAATTGAGGCAAGTATAACCATATCGTGTGAGAACCCATGTTGGTATGATTTTGATCTTGGTTAGCTCACATTAATGTGTATGGAAAAATGTGTTTACAGCCCATTTGCTTACTACCTTGTCTATCTCCATTGGAGAATTGAAATTCTGATGCTTTCCCAGACATTCTGTACATGTTTCAGATTATTGATTTCGGGCAGGTACGGCTAAGCCGTATGCCTCTTACGGCTCAAAGTCCAGAGAGGGGAAAAACCTAGTTTTCCTCTACGGCTAGGGCACGGCTAAGCCGTGGATTGCCCTACGGTTAAGCCGAAGCTCAGCCGTGGCCCAGCCGTAGATCAATACAGGGTGCATTTTCTGGAATAACTGAGAGTCAGCAACTGACCGACCTTCTACGGCCCAGCCACGGCTAAGCCGTAGACCACACACGGCTAAGCCGTAGCACACACACGGCTAACCCGTATCCACACTAGACTAATGAAGGAAAGACAAGGATAGGTGTAAGAAAAAGACCGATATGGCCTTCATGATAGAATGTAGAGCACCTAGACTTGCCCAACGGAATGTGATACAACGCGTGAATGATCTCAAGGGCTGCGAATCATTCATATTCATTATCCGGATGTTAAGCACCTCCCCATGGGTGTTGGTTTAAGGGACTTCGTGCACCGCCCGATTCAATGCAACACTAGACAACGGTGCATCGAATAACTTAAAACTACATCATCATGCACGGTTAGAAACACCGGACAATTAGATTAGAATTGGTTTGTAACTTAAGATGATTCGATTTCGCATGATTTGTTGCATAACATATTGCATTCGATCATTGATCTCAACGCTCTGACATGATTACTTGTATCCCGTTACTTTACTTTCACATTGTGATTACTTACCTTAAGTATGCATGTATGATATGTTCACTCACAGATATGCACGTATGATATGTTGTCATGATCTACTCAGGGTTTTCATGATTGACTCTGTATGGTCAGGCACTACTTAGCCTCAGCCTTAGGATCCCGACGGGGTGAATTTGGTATAGTTTATATGGCCTGCTGCAGTATGGATATGTCTTGGGGAACTAGACCCCAAGAAACCGAGACCCATTGTACCCTGGCCCGGACAATGGTGTTCTTTGCATGTTATACGATCCCTCTTTTGGGAGCATATGGTAATGTAGTAGCCACTAGTTATGTACACAGCATGTATTCCTTGATTCACGCAGCATGTTTCTTTCTTGCATGACAGCCTAGTATACGAAAATGTCTTCTTTAATCACATGATGTTCTTATTCTGTTAGACACAGCGTGTGTTAACTTGCTGGTTTATACTTTGCTGAATCTTCGTATTCACAGTTGTTTTTGGTGTTGCAGGCCCAGATACCCCTGCCGAACCCTCGCCGGTCGGCCAGACTCCAGACGAGACCACCGAGGCCCCATCAGGCCTAGAGGAGTGGATGTGATCACTCCACGGGAGAGCGTTCTTGGCATGCATCATTGGAGTCTTGTTTTGTGGATTTTCAGACTTGTATTTGGCATGACATGTCATGATTGTATATATTCTTTTGTTCTTTTTGTAAGACTTTCTTATGTAATTATGTCGGTTCTTTCTTTGTATCCTCTTCTTGCCCTGTTAGTTTTATGTTTCTGATATTTACAGCTTCCGCATACTTGCTTGGCACGTGTGAATGTTCCCTTGTGCGTGTGCATTTAGACTCGGTCTACGTGTGCATGCACGGGAGTACGTGTGTCATTAGGTTTGGCTTTTGCTAACCCCCGAACCCTGGGCTCGGGTTGTGACACAGCCGTGGTTCCTCTTACTGTTCATCCGCATTTACAGTTTAACTGTATTTTTTTTATGGCTCAGCCGTGTTTTGTTCTGCCGCTTAGCCGTAGCATAGTGAACGACTTAGACATGGCTAGGCCGTAGAAGGTCTGGGGAAAAGCTAACTCTCAGTTAATCCAGAAAAGTTTACCCTGTACTGTTCTATGGCTGAGCTACGGCTCAGCCATAGGACAATATACGGCTTAACCGTGTCCTGGCCATAGAAAAAAGCTGGGTTTTTCCCTCTCTGGACTTTAAGCCGTAGGTGGATTACGGCTTAGCCATGGAACGCACGGGAGTATTTTCTGAATTGGTTACAGAAACAATGAAACATATACAAGATTACTAATTCACATGTAATAGAGGGAAATAAACACAAGATGGGCTGTAAACTTCATTCATAAGCAAGAATACTCGACTTAATCACAGTCAAATATATACCCACATGGTTTAGCCAAATTATGCTTATACTTTCCTTAAATGGGGTCTAACATACTCTCTGTTATCCTTGGGCTCAATTCACACTATCAACGTGCTTTTAATCGCCATGCATGCAAAGAAAGAAGAACAGAGAACCATGAGTACATGTAACAATCGATAACGAGAACGAGAAGAAAAAGAAGGAGAAGAAGCACTTCAAGAAACTCAAGCTCACCTCAAATCACACGAGTGATGCTCAAACGTAGACATGCATAATTTCCTTCCCTTGCTAGATCAACAAAAAGAAAGAAGGAACGAGAAGAAGAAGACTCGAGAGAGAGAGAGAGAGACAGAACAGTGAGAAAAGGAGAAGGTCGGTGATATATATAGATAAGGATAAAACAAATTACCAGAGAGTCCAAACGTTCAAGTTAAATTCTAGTTCGAGTCAATTGCAGGTCTAACGGAAGCAAACGTCATATTTGGCAAACGATGTAGTTACGAGAATCAACAAGCATAACAAAAGATACGCGTTGAAGTCAAGATGATGCAAGAATGATGACATCTAAGAAAATCTACTATTACGAAAAAGGGCTTATATCTACCTAAACCAAGTCAAACTCAACCCATCTACCTATCCATAACCCGAAACCAAACAAAAAAAAAGAGCAAAACACAATTAGCAACCAATTCATCAGGAATTAACTGCTAATCCGGATCAAATTGGGTCGGAGTGTTACAGATTTCATGTAATTTTTTTTTGTGCAAGGCTTGAGTGATGCTAGCGTCACTTAGCCTCACGTACCAAAAAAAAAAAATTGACCTTCTGGATTGCAGAGAAGAAATGAAGAAAAAGAGAGGAGAAGGAAAAAAAGGAAGAGGAGGAGGGGAAGAATGGAAGAAGAAGAGAGAAGAAAAGAAGAAGAGAGGAAGAAAGAAGAAAGGAAAAAGAAAAGAGGAAGTTACTCCACCATGGGCTTTGCATGACTAGGCCTCAAACTTAGCCAGAGTCATGTCTGCTACACAAGGAAAGAAAGTGGAACTGGGTTCTGCGATAGAGGCGGTCACGGACAAGGAGGAGAGGAGTGACACAGTGGGTCTGGTGAAAAGGATTCTGAGGGAGAGCATATACTTTTTATTTTTGCATGAAATCAGGCCCGAGGAATTGATTAGTGCACAATGAAATTATGGGACTAATCGTGTTTAGTGGTTATTTAAGAGGATTTTTCTTGTGAAATCCACTAGTTTTTATGTGTATAAATCTAATAGGATGTAATTTTAGGAGAATTCTTAGTGCTAACCAGTTCTATATTGTTATTATTATTAGGGATATTGATAGTATATAGCTCTTAAATCTAGCATTTGCCTCAAAGCACGTGAAGTTTATATATTTCTTGCTTAATTGTTTGTAAAAATAGTGTGATATTGCACGGCTCTAGCATATCACACCATTTGATTGCATGACCCTAGGATATCAAATTGTTCAATGTATGCTAAATGCATGACGAGAAGATATTGCACAAACAATTCCACTGGAAATATTTAAACTTCGATAGTCTTGGGCGAATGTCGAGTCAAAGGACTATTGTATGGGCAATATCCCATATTATTAGTATTATCATTATTTTTGGAAAAAAGAAACTTTTAATACTTCCCACATATGATGAATTTCTATCATTGGGAGCCCTAAACCCTATAGCCCTACACTATAAGCAGTCACTTTTATGTATTATTATTATTATTGTTATTATTATCGAAATTTTGATACTGCGTCAGATGGGGGTGATTAAATTAAGGTGGCTATATATTTATATTTATATAGGGAAAACCTCCGCTGAGCACTAGTGCTCATGACCAAATGGAAAAATACTTAGTGGGGCCCAATTCATAATTCATCCAAGTGGACTATAAAACAGGGATTCTTCATGATAGTCATTAATCTCAAGTTTGGCATCTATCAAATTGGATTGGACCGTTGGATTAGCTTATACTCATTTTAAACGGTGAAAACTGGTCAGCCATTGATCAAGTGATTAGAATGATAATTTGAGCTTCCATCACTATGTTACATATATGGATAGGGAGAGGGGAGATCTTTGGATCCCCATATATATGTAGATATGTAAATATATATATATTTATATATATAAATAGAGAAGACAACTGCTCTAGTACGATTTAATTTACTAGAGCAAGGGTAATCATTTCCTATCACAAGCCAGCATACTCAAGTTGAATGATGTTGGCACCTTGGTTTCAAATGGTTGTTGAAGGATTGATTCCTACATCTTCTAGTCTAAAATATCACTCCTTTCCAGCAGCCCTACCTTGTGAAAAAACCCATAAATAATTCACTTTTAAATTAGAGGAAATTACGAGAAAAAACACCTTAGTGGGCCACTTTACAAAATTATACCCATTAGCAATTTGGAATCAAGAAAGGCCCCATGGAGCTTTTTGTTTTTGTTTTTTTTTTTTTAACTTTCTCTTGGAGTGATGACGTCGCCACTCTAATACCATACTCGACGTGGGTTTTTATAGTTTTCTTTTTCCCCAAACTCTTTTTTCTTTATTCGTCTTCCCAACTCAGCTCAGCTCTGGTTAAAACTATGGTCATGCCTCCTTATCATCCTCATAAAAATTCCTTTATTTAGTGCCTATGTGAGAATTTAGTGTCTTGTCAATCGTCTTCTTCTCTAAGGTTTTGTTTAAGGTTACGTTTTTCTTACCAATCTTTTGTGAGTATTTCATCAGCCTTTTCTTCTACCATTTATATTTCGGTAATAGCTTCGAAATGTATTTCATATGCTTGCATTCCACTCAAGATTTGGGAAGAAAGTAGCTGTTATCCATTATAGACCCTACTTTTGGATTTTTTTTTCTTGCGTTTTGTTGAATATCCTTAAATGTGGATCATTCCTATGGTTTTTATTTGAAGCTCATGTGCATATGAGAGATGTGATTTTTTTTCATATTTTCTCTATCTAGATTGTATTTTATTTTATTTTATTTTTTAGTTTTTGTGTGTTAGGGATTTTGTGCTTGCTAGGATTTTAGGGTTTTGTTTTAGTTTTTTACCCTTTTGATGAAACTACAATCCTTAAATTGCATTGTAGCATTTTGTATGAATTTTAAACTTTCATATTTTTCACATCATGTATTAGATTTAATGTTTTTCATTGCTTTTAATAATGAAATGAACAATAATGAGGTTGTACCACTTTGACAGTGATTTTGTTTTTGTTATTGTATATCCTATGTACAATGGTGGAAGGCAAAAGCTGAGGTAGGTAGGAAGGAGTATAACATTCTCTTCTTTGCTAAAAGTAGCACTTGAAGCATCTAAATGGGAGGCACATATTGTTGGCCAAGTGGGTCTAGACCATTAGTGGGTTCTGTATCTGGGGTGATTTCCCTAATGAAATTAGGAATTTCCTGTTTTGTCAAACAGTAGTTTTCTAATAGGTTAGGACTTTCCTTTCTCTTGAGATAGAGTTTTTGGGGGATAAGGATGTAATGGTTATATATATGATGTAATCTGTAACCCTAGAGAGGGGCTGAGAGTGGCTGAGATTCCAAGGCTGTGGTTTCACAGAATGGAGGAGAACCTAGTGGAAATTGGTTTTCCGTGGACGTAGGCACTTTGCCGAACCACGTAAATCTTCTTGTCTTCTTGTGTGGTGATTGTTGAAAGTGCAATAACTAGATCTCACCAAGTCCTTGAGGGGGGGTGAATAGGACTATTAAAAATTTCTTATCAAGACTTAGGTGTTATTAAAGAACAATCTGAAAGATTATTAAAATTGAGAGAGATATTCAGAGTTGTGAGTGTCTAGAGATGCAACTAGAGCAACAAAGATGTAGCTTATAAAAGATCATCAACTCAAGTGACAAGAAAGCAAAGCAACATCCACACACAACAAACAATAAACACAATGATTTATAGTGGTTCGGTCCTAGACCTACATCCACTCTCAAGAGCAATTTCTCTTGGTTCCACTAAATAAGAGGTACTTACATAACATACACCTCTTGCAACAGTTTTTGATTCGGTGGTTTGTCTTCCACCAACTAGAGTTTTTTGATCAGGTGGTTGATCCTTGATCTAGTCCACCAATTACAACAATTTTTGATGCGGTGGTTTGTCTTCCACCAAATACAGCAATAAGAATTGAAATATTAAAGAACACCTAAACAAGGAATTGTATACCTTGATTTTGAGTGGTGCTCTTGGTGCTTGAAGACTACCTCCAAGCTTTGGCCTCTTGTTCTTGCTCCTTGGAGATGAAGATCTTCAGATGTGAGTTCAGCCAAGGGAAGAGGTTTCAAGAGGGTTTGGAAGGCTAAGGTATTCACTCAGATTTAATGAAGCCTTTCCTAACTCACCAACTACTCTACTTGTAACAATAATGGCACTCTTCGGTGTTGGAGAGTAGGTGGTTGTGGGAGCTTTGAAGATGATTATAATGGGGGTGCAAAGGCTCAGCTATACTAGTGATTTTCTCGGCAATAAATTCAATAGTTGGAGCAAGGGAGAGGTCCTCTTTAAATACAGATGAGCTCCAACGGATAGTTCTACGGCTAAGAACAGAATGGTCTACGGCTTAGCCGTAAGTTCTGACAGCATCCAACGGCTAGTTTGACCAGATTCAACAAAAATTCCTTCTTACGGTTAGGCTTACGGCTTAGCCGTAAATCCTTATACGGCTTAGCCGTGAGCACCTTTCGGCCTAGCCGTGGGTCAGCCGTAAGCTCAAATTTCCCAGAAACAGCTCTCTGGAGAGTGGCCCGTAATATTTACGGCTTAGCCGTAAATAACCTTACGGCTTAGCCGTGAAGGCCTTTCGGCTTGGCCGTAAGGTCAACCGTAAGCATAATATGGCCAAGTGCACTCTCTGGATTGTGGCCCGTAGATTTTACGGCTTAGCCGTGAAACACACTACGGCTTAGCCGTAACATTCTTCGGTGTAGCCGTAGGGTCAGCCGTAGAACAAAAAAACTCCAAAATACACTCTCTGGAAAGTGAGCCGTGGGATCTACGGCTTAGCCGTGGTCCAAGCCGTAGAACAAAATAGGGTGCTTGAACAAACTAATTTC
Source organism: Sextonia rubra (assembly GCA_037013555.1). Classification (NCBI taxonomy): domain Eukaryota; kingdom Viridiplantae; phylum Streptophyta; class Magnoliopsida; order Laurales; family Lauraceae; genus Sextonia; species Sextonia rubra. The sequence goes on from JASUAD010000001.1 coordinate 136,082,037, forward strand.
CTGGTTTATTTCTATGGACACTTAGGGATCACGGATACCTTATCCCTTGGCACTCACAGATGATCTTCTTTGAATGATCTTGAACTTCTTTGCTTAGTCTTCATTGATAGGTCTTCCTTGAATGGTCTTGAACTAGCTTAAACTTCTTTGAACTTGGCTTGATCTTCAATGAGCTTCCGAGGTGAACTAGTTCGTTCTAGAACCGAACTACACTTTGGTCACGTAATTGACAACATACTCTTACAATGACACTAACAATCTCCCCCTTTGTCAATTTCGTGACAAAATTACATAAAGTTAAGAAGATACAACATATGAGCTCAACATTTGAGATACAACAAAGCATTACATTAGTGAATACACCGTAAGCACCCACATCTACATACACAGCACTTTGAAACTCCCCCTTTGTCGATGCTTTACCTGCAAAAGGCTGCAAACACAATCTACTAGAACTGTGGGAGGTTAGAAAGCTCCCCCTAAACACATGCATACAATTCTCCCCCTTTTTGGCACAAGATTGACAAAGAGATAAAGCATAATTGAGAACAGAAATGCACACAAAGAGAAACAATGGCTATATTAGATGGAGAAATGAAGTACAACCATAGCAAAACAATACATCACCCATAAGCATACATGAGATAACAATTAAGACTAACGGGTGAGGTACAGCCATTTCCCAAAATACAAACAAAACAACAAGAACAGTCATCAATCCGAAGGAGGAGAAGGGGAAGGAATCGCCACATCATCGCGCCGGCAGCTCTTGGAGATCTTTGACAAGTACTGAAATGATTTCTTCAAGAGCTTCTCCATCTTAGTTTGCCTCTGTTCGAGAGCGGCCAACCGAGCTTCAAACGAAGAAGAGGAAGAAGCCGCGGGAGGAACCGGAACCGGAGAAGTGGTAGAGGGTGCTACAGAAGGAGGCACAACCGGTGAATCTTCTTCGTCTCCGGAGTCAGGAAGGCGGGGACCAGCTGCCTGCTGTTTGGAGAAGCGCATGTTCTGGATGTTAACGGTTCCAAAGGTGGGGTGAGACTCAGGAGCCTCATCTGTAGGTAAAGTGACCCCACACTGAGAGGCGAGGCGAGTCATGAGATACCCAAAGAGACATGCATTGGTGCCTCTGCCTGGGCACTGCCAAAATCGAATAATGGTGGCACAGATAAGCGATGGAAGACACACCCTGATCCCCATGTGGACGGAGTAAAGGACATTCACCATGAATGGGGTGAGGTCAGAGAAATTCCCCCTCCGAGGATATATGTTATAGGTGAAGATGGCGTGGAGGATCCGGTAGTGAGGAAGCAATGAGGCTGCAGGAAGGAACCCCTTGTCCTTCCATGGTATGGAGGCGCCACAGAGGGCGAAAGTGGCAGTGTGTCTCTCCTCTTCGGATAGAGAATCCGAGATGACGAAAGTGGAATCGGAAAGAGGCACACACAACAGAGAGGAAATGATGGCAGGGGTGATGGTATTGGTGCCATCACTGAACCCAATGTCAAAGGACATGGTGTCTATCGATGCGTGGGAGATAGATGCATACATGGTACACACAAGTGAGGGGAAGCCAGGACCACCCCACTTCAGAATGTTTTCCCACCCAACGTGAGTGAGAAGTGTGTGTACTCCGTAGGCTTCAACAGCGAGAATGTTAACATCTCGCTCGACAGTGATGGGTCTCGAAAAGAAGGACTGATCACGAGTGGGTTCCCGTGGAACCAAAACTCGGGGAGAGGGTGGAGATGGCTGACGAGCCCTGGAGGAGCTACCGGAGGCACGAGGCCTCTTACCAGGAGGGTATGCATTCTTGGAGCGCGGAGGCATAGTGAGACACAGAGAGAAGGCCACACACCACAGACAGGAGGAAAACGCACACAGTGAGGGAATGAAACAGAGCACAGTAAACGAATGTAACAGTGAGGGAAAAGAGAAAAAAAAAAAGAGAAAGGAGAACAAGACAGGCCGGATTCGGGTGTGGAGGCCGTGGAGACCGAGGATTCGGGCGTGGAGACCGTGGAGACCGAGGACTTGGCCGCGGATTTGGGCGTGGAGGCCGTGGAGACGAGGAAGACAGAGAAAGGAAGGAAGAGGAGGACACGGGAGGAGGAAGGCCGGAGGAGGAAGACGCACGCCGGAGAAGGAGGGCCGGAGAAGGAAGACCGGAGGAGAGGTACGCCGGAGAAGGAAGAAGGAGGAAGGTCGGAGGAGGAGAAAAGCCGAGAGAGGAAGCGAGGGCAGAAGAAGAAGAGACGGGCGAGCAGTGTGAAAAAGAAGAGGAACAGACGGATTAAAAAGATCTTGGCGCGCAGAATGAGGGTACGTACGGCTTAGCCGTAGAGTGTTTTACGGCTCAGCCGTAAACGCGTATGGCTTAGCCGTAAAGTGGTGTATGGCTTAGCCGTAGACCCTGGGCAAAAACACAAGTTAATCCAAACAGCAAACACCAATAGATTCCTTAAATTTTCAAATTTTAACACATCAAGAGGTTTAGTCAAGATGTCTGCAAGTTGTTTTTCAGTCTGAATATATTCGAGCTCAATTATTCCTTCTTCAACCAATTCTCTAATGAAATGATGTCGAATATCAATGTGTTTGGTGCGAGAGTGCTGGACCGGATTTTTTGAAATGTGTATGGCACGCGTGTTATCACAATACAAGCTCATTATTCCTTGTGTAATGCCATAGTCCATAAGCATCTGCTTCATCCACAAGAGTTGAGAACAGCAGCTTCCGGCAGCTATGTATTCAGCCTCGGCAGTGGAGAGAGATATCGAATTTTGCTTTTTACTATGCCAAGCTACTAGACAATTTCCAACATAAAAACAGCCGCCACTTGTGGATTTTCTATCATCTAAGTTTCCTGCCCAATCAGCATCTGAGTATCCAGCAATGGAGGATGAGGAGTCATGAGGATACCACAGACCATATTTAGTTGTATCGGCAATGTATTTAATGATTCTTTTGACAGCAGTTAGATGAGATTCTTTTGGATCCGCTTGATATCGAGCACATGCTCCCACGCTAAATGCTATATCTGGCCTACTTGCAGTAAGGTACAACAGGCTACCAATCATACTTCTATATAGGCTAGAGTCAACCCCTTTACCATTTGCATCTTTAGTAAGTTTGATAGTTGTACTCATGGGGGTTTTGACATGTTTCCCAGTCATTAGACCAAATCGTTTCACCAGTTCTTTAGCATACTTGGACTGGGAAATGAAGATGCCATCACGTATTTGTTTGACTTGTAGGCCTAAGAAGAAATTCAATTCGCCAACTATACTCATTTCGAATTCAGATTGCATTAGATTAGCGAACTGAGTAGTCAAGTCATTAGATGTGGAACCAAAGATGATATCATCTACATATATTTGCGCTATTAGCACTGACTTTCTTGTTTTTTGGATAAAAAGGGTTTTATCAACACTACCTCTTTGAAAATTATTTTCTAACAAGAATTTTGTCAACCTTTCATACCAAGCACGTGGTGCTTGCTTAAGACCATACAAAGCTTTCTTCAGTCTAAACACATGGTCAGGAAATTTTGAATCTATAAAACCTTAGGTTGTTCAACATATACTTCCTCATTCAAAATTCCATTTAGAAAAGCACTCTTAACATCCATTTGAAACAATTTGAACTTTAAAAAACAAGCTATAGATAGTAAAATTCTAATTGATTCTAAACGAGCAACTGGAGCAAAAGTCTCGTCAAAATCAATACCTTCAATTTGAGAATATCCCTGCGCTACCAACCTAGCTTTGTTCCTAACAATAACTCCATTTTCATCAAGTTTATTTTTGAAGATCCATTTAGTGCCTATCACATTTTTATCCTTTGGTCTTGGAACTAGGTACCAAGCATCACTTCTTGTAAACTGATTCAATTCTTCTTGCATAGCTTTTATCCAATCATTGTCTGAAAAGGCTTCATCAACGCAGGTAGGTTCTAAAACAGAAGTAAAACACAAGTGACTCATAATGTTCTCCAATTGTTTCCTAGTCTTTACTCCAGTGAGGGGGTCACCAATAATCTGATCTATAGGATGATCTTTTACATTCAACAAATTTTCAGTAGCGATAGGTGCATCAGTTTTATTGTGGATCGTGTGGGTTCAATCATTGAGGGCACTTCCACTTCATCCACATTATCAAACATTGTGGATTCATCATCTATAATGACATTTATTGACTCTTGAATGACTCCGGTTCTCATATTTAGAACACGATAGGCTCGACTCCGTGTTGAATAGCCTAAGAATATACCTTCATCACTTTTTGAGTCAAATTTACTCAGTTGTTCTCTATCCTTCAAGATGTAACATTTGCTTCCAAACACCTTAAAATATTTTACATTTGGTTTCTTCCCATGCCACAATTCATAAGCTGTCTGATTTGTACCAGTCCTAAGATAAACTCGGTTGATGATATAGCAGCTAGTATTAACAGCTTCGGCCCACAAGTCTCTAGGAAGATTCTTACTATGAAGCATGACTGTGGCCATGTCTTGGAGAACTCTATTTTTTCTTTCAGCTACCCCATTTTGCTGGGGAGTTTTAGGGGCGAATATTCATGATGAATCCCATATTTCTCACAAAATTTGTCAAATTGATCATTCTCAAATTCTCCACCATGATCACTTCTGATTCGGGCTACTGAAGTACCTTTTTCAGTCTGAATTTGTTTTACAATCCTTTTGAATTCTCCAAAGGCTTCAGATTTTTCTCTCAAAAATGCAACCCAAGTAAATCTAGAGAAATCATCTACCATAACAAGAAAGTACATTTTCTTACCTCGACTCTCTCTTTTAGTTGGTCCAACCAAGTCCATATGAATAAGTTCTAGAGGTCGAGTAGTTTTCATAGCATTTACCATTTTATGGGCACTTCTAATTTGTTTTCCTTGAAGGCACTCTCCACAGATCATCTTTTCTTGACTACTGATCTTGAGCAGTCCTTCAACATATTTGTTTAGATGGGATAAGTCTCTGTAGTTTACATGCCCAAGTCTTTGATGCCACAACTTAGCTTCATCAATACTAGTTAGTAGGCAAGAAGCAGAGGATGAAGCATTTGTTTTTCCCACCACATAACAGTTATCAGTAGTTCTAAGACCTCTCAATATTATCTTTCCATTCCTTGAGATCTCACAACTATGACTACTAAAGTTTACGGCATAATCTTTATCACAGATTTGAGATATGCTAAGTAAATTATGTTTTAACCCATCAACGCACAAAACATTCTCAAAAGGTGGTAAGTTTGGAACATTTAAAGTTCTTTTCCCAACAATTTTCGCAGTACTGCCATCACCAAAAGTAACTATGCCTCCATCGAATTCAATCATTTTAGACAAACAAGATTTATCACCAGTCATATGTTTTGAGCATCCACTATCCAGATACCATCTTGATTGTTCTGCAGCTTTAAAAGCTGTGTGAACCACTAGATTCTTGTTTTTGGGTATCCATTTAAGTGTACTAGTAGTAGGGATCACAGTTGATTTTTGGTGTTTCACTTGAAAAGTTTTATGTTGGGGAAGAGGAATGTTTGCTCCATTCTTTTTGTATATTTCAAATTGTTTTCTTAACTTATGGACTTCTTTTAATAAATTATTCATCTTTTGGTTTAAGGGAAATGTGTTTATCTGAGACTTTTGTTTTTTGTTTTCAGGTTCTACTTTCTTCGTGGTGTTTTTCTCAATTTTCTGACTGATGTTACAATGAACTTTTCTTAATTTGCACTCCATTTTGAAATGACCTCTTTTTCCACAATAATGACAGAGAACATTTGACGAAACAGTATGAGTACTAGTAGATGCCTTATCCACAGTGTTTTGAGCACTAATATCTTCATCCTTTAAAGCACTTTTGACAAAAACAGTTCCGGAACTTGGAGGCTGATTAGCATTTTTGTCATATCCAAGACCAGTCATGTCTTTATAAGCTTTCCCAATTTTGAATAGTCTAATGTATTTCTCATTATTTTGAGTAAATCTGTATTCATACTTTTCTTTATACCGTTTCAGAATAGTCACTTCATTGTGGAGAGCATTATTTTCATCTTTCATTTTTAAAAGGAATTTTTCATGTTCTCTTAATTTGAGTACATTTTCTCTTTCAGTTGATAATTGAATTTTTACACTTTCGAGTTCTTTGAGCAATTCTTCCTTTTCAACATTAATACTATCTACCTTTTCCTTTAAATTTTTAATTTTGTTTTGTTGATTGCTTATAGTTTCAACGAGCCTACATGTTCCCTCATAGAGTAGTTCATAGGAATCCGTGGTGTTGTCATTATCCTCATCATCTGAATTTTCATACTCACTCTCTGACTCACTGCCTGAGATTTCTTCATTCGATATTTTAATCATTTCTTCAGAAAGGTCGAAGGTGGCAGTGGTAGCCATCAGAACTGTATATTTATCTGATTCATTTTGATGTGATTCATCTGAGTCAGACTCTGATTCAGATGAATCGTCCCAAGTGGCTACAAGATTCTTCTTTTTGAATTTCCCTTTTTGAGGACAATCGGTGGAAATGTGTCCAATTTTCTTGCATCTGTAACACATAGGTTCCTTATGTTTACTTCTAGAGAGAGAACTTGACCGACCTTTGTATTTATCATTTGTGGTTTCATTTTTGTACTCTTTCACCCTCTTTTTCTTAAATTGTTTCAAAAATCTTTTAGCCAAAAGGGCCACATCTTCATCCTCGTCATTACTAGTTATTCCTATGTCATCTTTAGAGGAAGATGTGTTATGAGAGGTGATTAGAGCGATTGATTTCTTTTTGTCATTGTTAAATTTGAGTTCAAAGGTTTGAAGGGATCCCACTAAATCTTCAATTTTCATTTGTTCCGAATCCTTGTGTTCTTCTATAGAGGTTACCTTAGGATGGAATCTTTCCGGAAGTGATCTCAAGATTTTACTACAAATTTTACCTTCCGGAAGAGTTTCCCCAAGAGCCCACATTTCATTTACAATTTTCATGAGCTTAGTATGGAAGTCAGTAAATATTTCATTTTCTTCCATGCGAATGTTTTCGAACTGACTTGTGAGCATCTGGAGTTTAGATCTTTTGACAATTGAGGTACCCTCATAAGCTACTTCAAGGATTCTCCATGCCTGTTTTGCATTAGTGGTTGTCATGATCTTTTTAAACTCTTCTTGATTCATGGCACACACTATAGCATTGTACGCTCTAGCATTATTTTGTCTAAGATTTAGCTGAGCTTAAGACCATTTGGCTGGATCTAATGGTTTAGTGGTTGTGACACCATTTGTAGACACATCTTCAGTGGGTTCCGTCCAACCATTCTCTATAGCCTCCCAAACAGCCCAGTCCATGGATTTTAAGAATGCTGTCATCCGGGCTTTCCAAAATGCATAATTTGTTCCATCGAAGAAAGGTGGTCGGGTGATAGAACTCCCTTCAGGATTCATGATGAATCTAGCAAAAGATGGATCTACTTCAGGTTATTACACCCTTACGAAGTAACCCTCTCTGATACCAATTGAAAGTGCAATAACTAGATCTCACCAAGTCCTAGAGGGGGGGTGAATAGGACTATTAAAAATTTCTTATCAAGACTTAGGTGTTATTAAAGAACAATCTGAAAGATTATTAAAATTGAGAGAGATATTCAGAGTTGTGAGTGTCTAGAGATGCAACTAGAGCAACAAAGATGTAGCTTATAAAAGATCATCAACTCAAGTGACAAGAAAGCAAAGCAACATCCACACACAACAAACAATAAACACAATGATTTATAGTGGTTCGGTCCTAGACCTACATCCACTCTCAAGAGCAATTTCTCTTGGTTCCACTAAATAAGAGGTACTTACATAACATACACCTCTTGCAACAGTTTTTGATTCGGTGGTTTGTCTTCCACCAACTAGAGTTTTTTGATCAGGTGGTTGATCCTTGATCTAGTCCACCAATTACAACAATTTTTGATGCGGTGGTTTGTCTTCCACCAAATACAGCAATAAGAATTGAAATATTAAAGAACACCTAAACAAGGAATTGTATACCTTGATTTTGAGTGGTGCTCTTGGTGCTTAAAGACTACCTCCAAGCTTTGGCCTCTTGTTCTTGCTCCTTGGAGATGAAGATCTTCAGATGTGAGCTCAGCCAAGGGAAGAGGTTTCAAGAGGGTTTGGAAGGCTAAGGTATTCACTCAGATTTAATGAAGCCTTTCCTAACTCACCAACTACTCTACTTGTAACAATAATGGCACTCTTCGGTGTTGGAGAGTAGGTGGTTGTGGGAGCTTTGAAGATGATTTTAATGGAGGTGCAAAGGCTCAGCTATACTAGTGATTTTCTCCGCAATAAATTCAGTAGTTGGAGCAAGGGAGAGGTCCTCTTTAAATACAGATGAGCTCCAACGGATAGTTCTACGGCTAAGAATAGAATGGTCTACGGCTTAGCCGTAAGTTCTGACAGCATCCAACGGCTAGTTTGACCAGATTCAACAAAAATTCCTTCTTAGGTTAGGTTTACGGCTTAGCCGTAAATCCTTATACGGCTTAGCCGTGAGCACCTTTCGGCCTAGCCGTGGGTCAGCCGTAAGCTCAAATTTCCCAGAAACAGCTCTCTGGAGAGTGGCCCGTAATATTTACGGCTTAGCCGTAAATAACCTTACGGCTTAGCCGTGAAGGCCTTTCGGCTTGGCCGTAAGGTCAACCGTAAGCATAATATGGCCAAGTGCACTCTCTGGATTGTGGCCCGTAGATTTTACGGCTTAGCCGTGAAACACACTACGGCTTAGCCGTAACATTCTTCGGTGTAGCCGTAGGGTCAGCCGTAGAACAAAAAAACTCCAAAATACACTCTCTAGAAAGTGAGCCGTGGGATCTACGGCTTAGCCGTGGTCCAAGCCGTAGAACAAAATAGGGTGTTTGAACAAACTAATTTCCTGGTTTATTTCTATGGACACTTAGGGATCACGGATACCTTATCCCTTGGCACTCACAGATGATCTTCTTTGAATGATCTTGAACTTCTTTGCTTAGTCTTCATTGATAGGTCTTCCTTGAATGGTCTTGAACTAGCTTAAACTTCTTTGAACTTGGCTTGATCTTCAATGAGCTTCCGAGGTGAACTAGTTCGTTCTAGAACCGAACTACACTTTGGTCACGTAATCGACAACATACTCTTACAATGACACTAACAATTGTTTGATCTTAGTTGCATTTACACACACGCGTACAACAAGTGGTATCAGAGCGATTGCTTGTGCGTGGAAGATCAACGGTAAGAGATCAGCCGTCGTTGATCTCTGTCGGGCCACTAGGAGAAAACTCGATTTCTCTGTTTCAGGAAACAGAGAAATCGGGTTTTGCAGAAGAAGACAAGAATTTTTTTTCCTAGTCTCCGGAAGAAGAAGACAGGGAGAAAAGGTTCGGTCGCTGGACATCTTCGTCGGAGAAAAGGGGTTTGGCCGCCGGATTTTCTGAAGAGGAAGACCGGAGGAACGACAACAACAACAAAAAAAAAAAAAAGGGAAAAGCTGTTGCCGGTCATCGTTTTGTGCCGCAGCCGCTGCGATTGTCGCCGCCGTCAACCTCCCGTCATCGTCGTTGCGTCGCCGTCGCTGCACTACAGTAGCCGGTCCCGCCAAGTCAGAGCCACAGCAGACGGCCGCCTACAAGTCGTTGTCTGCAATTGGGTTGCAGCGTGCAGGCGGAACGGTTAAAGACGACCCAGGCAGTTTGGGTCTCGGGTCTGGTCGGTTTGACCTGAGCCATTGTGGACAGAGCCCAGTTAGCAGCGAGTGTAGGTCTGATCAAGTTTTGGGTCGGGTCAGTTCAACCCAACCCGTGGTTAAAGCCCAGTCAACAGAACCAGTGCAGTTCGGGTCAAGTCGCGTCGACCTGAACCCGCTATCAGATGGTCCAGCCGTCAGCCACCGCCAATGTCAGCAGAGTGACGTCACCAGGCTGACGTTAGCCCACATCATCGGACAAACGGTCAACGGCCAGAGTTGACCAGATTGACGGCAGAAATTTGTTTCTGCAATATCTTGATCATCCGACATCCGATCGGAGATCCGTTTGCGCCTACGGACTCGTTTCGAGTAGATCTACGTGCTAGTGGAAGAAGATTGGCTGTTTGATGGTCAACAAGAAGTTTGACCAAATTAGAAGCGCAGAAAACCATTTTTGCGATATCGGAGCCATTCGGAGTCGGATTTCAGATCCGTTTCTTCCAGCGTGCTCATGTTGACGATATCTATAGCTTGGTACAGGAGTTGAGGTCAGTGTTAGTTATTTGTTTTTTCCTGTTTCTTAATTTGATTAAGATGGAGAACAATTCTATCAACACTACCATGGTTAAGCTTAACTATTCCAATTGGTTGATCTGGAAACCGAAGATGGAGGATATTCTCTATTGTAAAGACCTCCATGATCCCATTGAGGGGGATAGTGCCCGACCGAAAGATATGCAAGATGTTGACTGGAACAAATTGCATAGAAAAGCAATTGGTCATATCAGACAGTGGGTTGATAACAGTATATTTCACCACGTGTCTAATGAAACCAATGCGAATACACTTTGGAAAAAGCTAGAAGCAATGTATGATAAAAAGATCTCAGTGAACAAAACCTTCTTGATCAGAAAGCTTGTGAACATGAAATTCAAGGATGGTGGTCAGATCGAAGATCACTTCAATGAGTTCCAAAGGGTGGTAAATTAGTTAGCCATTATGAAGATGATCCTTGATGATGAGATGCAAGTTTTGTTGCTTCTGAGTTCTTTGTCAGATACATGGGAGACATTGGTTGTTTCCTTGAGTAATTCTACTCCAGATGGTGTGTTATCTATGAGTCAGGTTACCAGTAGTCTACAGAATGAAGAAATTAGAAGGAAATCTGTAGGAACAGATAATGCACAGGCCTTTGTTACTGAGAATAGGGGAGGAGTAAGAGTAAAGGACCAAAGGGGGGTCGTGGCAGGTCTAGAGGTGAATCACAGTCTAAGTCTAGCAGTGAATCACAGATCAAGAAAAAGTCTGTAAAATATTTTTTCTGTGGCAAGATGGGCCACGTAAGGAAAAATTGTTTTGCCATGAAGGAACAGAAAGGCTCCAACAATGATAAGAAGAATGACAGTGATAACACTACAGCTACTTTGGAACAAGAAGTAATAGTGCTTGCTGACGATGATGATAAGTGTTTGAGTGTTGCAGATGGTCAGGTTGAGTGGGTTGTTGACACAGCAGCATCCTACCATGCTACTCCCTGCAGGGAGATGTTCATGACGTATAAAGCAGGTGACTTTGGTACTGTGAAGATGGGCAACACGAGTCATTCAGAGATTGTTGGTATCGGTGATGTCTGCATTAAAACCGATATTGGTTGCACAATGGCGCTGAAAGATGTGCGATATGTTCCTGATCTGCGGTTGAATCTGATTTCCGGGACTGCATTGGACTGTGCAGGTTATGAGAATTACTTCAGAAATGGCAGATGGAAGCTCACTAAAGGGTCTCTTGTTATTGCGAGAGGTACAGTAGGTAATACTCTTTATAAAACACAAGTAAAGCTGTGCAAAGATGCATTGAATGCAGTTCAAGATAATTCCTCTCTGAATCTGTGGCGTAAGAGGCTTGGTCATATGAGTGAGAAAGGCTTGCAGATGTTGGCAAAGAAGGATTTAATTCCTTGCTCCAAAGGTACGTCCATTGACCATTGTGATTATTGTTTGTATGGTAAACAGCATAGGGTTGCTTTCTCTTCGACATCAAAATTGAAATCAAATGTGTTGGATTTGGTATATTCTGATGTTTGTGGTCCCATAGAGGTAGAATCATTGGGTGGCAATAAGTCTTTTGTCACGTTCATCGATGATGCATCCAGGAAAGTCTGGGTTTATCTGTTGAAATCAAAGGATCAAGTGTTTCAGATGTTTCAACAATTTCATGTCAAGGTTGAAAGAGAAACAGGTAAACTCTTGAAGTGTCTCCGATCAGATAATGGGGGAGAGTATACATCCAACCAGGTCAGAAGCTATTGCTTGAAGCATGGCATTCGACATGAAAAGACAGTTCCTGGTACTCCACAGCATAATGGTGTGGCAAAGAGAATGAACCGCACTATTCTTGAGAAGATGAGATGCATGATAAGATTAGCATGGTTGCCTAAGTCATTCTGGGGTGAAGCCGTTCTAACTGCCGTTTATCTGATTAACAGATCTTTCTCAGTTCCTTTGAATTATGATCTTCCAGAGAGAAGATGGACAGGTAAAAATGTTTCCTATTTGCACTTGAAGGTGTTTGGGTGTAAAGCGTTTGTACATGTACCAAAGGAGCAGCGTTCCAAGTTGGACGATAAGGCGGTGAGTTGCATCTTTTTTGGCTATGGTGGAGATGAGTTTGGCTACAGATTATGGGATCCAGAGAAGAGGAAACTTATCAGAAGTAGGGATGTGGTTTTCCATGAAGACCAGTTCTTTGGAGATGTTGAGAAGATTGATAAGTCTTCTGAGAAAGTTGATGGAGTGGTTGATCTCACACCGACTCCTTCTCCGGTGTAGACTACAGGTGGAGAAGGTGGACAAAATGATCCGGATCATGATGAGGCACAGGGGTTGCCAGATGATGAGGGTGTTGAGCAGGGGGAGCAGCAATCTCCTCAGATTGAAACCACGGAACCTCAAGTTAGGAGGTCTACCTGAGAGCGTCAATCATCAACTAGGTATCTTGCATCCGAATATATGTTGCTTGCTGATGAGGGAGAGCTAGATAGCTTCTGAGAAGCAATGACTCATACTGATAAAGATGAGTGGATGAAGGCTATGCAGGATGAGATGAGTTTTTTGAAGAAGAACAAGACATATGAGCTGGTGCAACTTCCTAAAGATAGGAATGTTCTGAACAACAAATGGGTGTTCAAGCTGAAAAAGGATGAGAATGGAAAACTGGTGAAGCACAATTCACGGTTAGTGGTAAAAGGCTTCACACAGATGAAGGGTATCAACTTCAGTGATGTTTTCTCTCCTGTTGTGAAAATAATTTCTATCAGAGTCGTTTTGGGTCTAGCCGCCAGCATGGACCTTGAGCTTGAACAGATGGACGTGAAGACCACGTTTCTTCACGGTAACTTGAAAGAAGAGATCTACATGACTCAGCTAGAGGGGTTTGAGGTAGAAGGAAAAGAATATATGGTTTGCAAGTTGAAGAAGAGTCTCTATGGGTTGAAGCAAGCACTGAGACAGTGGTACAAAAAATTTGATTCATTCATGTTGAGTCATGGGTACCGGAGGACAGCTGCAGATCATTATGTCTATGTTCGTCAATTTATCGATTGCAGGTTCATCATCTTTCTTTTATATGTAGATGATATGCTGATAGTTGGATAGGATAGCAAGTTGATTGACAAGTTGAAAGAGGAGATGTCAAAGTCATTTGACATGAAAGACTTCGGTCCCGCACGAACGATATTGGGCATGCAAATACGTCGTGATAGGAGTTCCAAGCAGCTGTGGTTGTCACAGGAGAAATATGTTGAACGAGTGCTCGAACAGTTCAACATGAAGAATGATAAGTTAGTTAGCATACATCTAGCCAGTCACTTCAAACTAAGCAAGTGCTTGTGTCCTACTACAGATGATGAAAAGGAACAGATAGCATATATTCCTTACTCCTCTGCTGTGGGGAGTCTCATGTATGCCATGGTTTGTACACGGCCAGACATTGCTCATGCTGTGAGTTTAGTGAGTAGATTTTTCGCAAACCCTGGAAAAGAGCATTGGGAAGCAGTGAAGTAGATCTTTAGGTATTTGAGAGGTACTTCCAAGGTGTGCTTATGTTTCGGAGGTTCAAAACCAGTCATGGAAGGTTATACTGATTCTGATTTTGCAGGCGATCTTGATCGTCGATTGTCGACTTCTGGTTATTTATTTACTTTCGTAGGGGGAGCTATCTCTTGGCAATCAAACTTACAGAAGTGTACAGCACAGTCTACAACTGAAGCGAAATACATAGCTGCTAATGAAGCAGGGAGAGAGATGCTTTGGTTAAAGCGATTCCTTCAAGAACTTGGTTTGAAGCAAGAAGAATATATAGTTTACTGTGATAGTTAGAGTGCTATGGATTTCAGTGAGAATGCTATATATCATGGTCGCATGAAGCATGTTGATATCAAGTACCATTGGATTCGTGAGGTGATCGAGAAGAACTTCATGAAGCTGGAAAAGATTCATTCGGACAAGAATCCCTCGGACATGATGACCAAGGTTGTGTCTAAGGGAAAGCTGGAGCTGTGTTCAGAGTTGGTAGGACTGAACTCTCAGTAAGGGGTTTAGAGCATCTTCCCTATGGTCTAGAGGGGGAGATTGTTGGCTAAGTGGGTCCAGACCATTAGTGGGTTCTGTATCTAGGGTGATTTCCCTAATGATATTAGGAATTTTCTGTTTTGTCAAACAGTAGTTTTCTAATAGGTTAGGACTTTCCTTTTTCTTGAGATAGAGTTCTTGAGGGATAAGAATGTAATGGTTATATATATGATTAATCTGTAACCCTACAGAGGGGCTGAGAGTGGCTGAGATTCCAAGGCTGTGGTTTCACCGATTGGAGGAGAACTTAGTGGAAATTGGTTTCCCGTGGATGTAAGCATCTTTACCGAACCACGTAAATCTTCTTCTCTTCTTGTGTGGTGATTGTTTGATCTTGGTTGCGTTTGCACACACGCGCACAACACATATTAAAGAATTAAGCATTAAGTATCTTCATCACAATGGTCGCGTATTTTCATTGGTTACTTTGGAAGATGACATTGATATTAGGAAAATTTTTGAAGCAACAGAAAATGTGGTTACTGGGTTATAAATGTATGTGTCCAGATGTTTGAACATTACACAGAGTCGAGTTGACAATCTATTTAGGTATGAGTTTGATTTTTTAAATTTGAAAAACTAAAATAACTAAGATTTATTGTTCATCTTTTTTTTTTTGTTTTTTTATGAATGTGTTCAAGGGTGAAGAGGAGCGATATGCAAGGAAGAAATGTGGTTACCTCAAGTTTGAAAAGAGAAAGCAGCAAAAGAAAAAAGGTTTGAAAATATTCTACAATTAATCATTATGAAGACAATGATGTGCATGGAGGAAATATGGGCACCTTATCCTTGATCAATATAAGTAGGAACAGAAAAAAGGTCTGGAAATATCCTATAGCTTATACTTGTGAAGATAATGATATGCATTTTAGTACGGCATGCAAGAATATTTCAAATGATATTACACTATTACAATGCTTACAAGCAAACCTACTAATATACCACTACAAGGCTTACTAGCCATACAAATTACACAATGATTCTTTAGCTCTCACGCTCTTACAAGAGGAGACTCACTGCACCACTATACTTTACTCCACTTCACTTCATTTGTTCTCAAGTGACTTCACTTGTGCTTGTGTGTGTGATTCTTCACTTATGCCCGAATGGCCTAAGGACTCCTCTATTTATAGTTACTGCGAGTGGATGGTCAATGGTTGTATGTGGCTCCCAAGTGAGACACGTTTTATAATTCAAGACCATATACACCGCCGGTTTCTTGATGAGCGGTGCCTTGAACTTTCTCGAGTGGGCAAATCGGCTTTTAGATGGTCTTCCAAAGAGTCGGTTATGAAGACATTTTCTAGAAAGTGCAAGCTGGAAAGTGCAAGATGAAAGAGAGTCTCCAGGACTCTTCTACTATTAGAACGGTTGAAGTTGGTTTTTGACTGATCTTGCAGTAATTCAATGACTCGTGTGTTTCAACTCCTTCTCGTCCTCGTTAGGCTAAGAGTATCAGCAGATAGACTCTAGTACCCAAAGGAGTCTGTTGACATACTAGCCCAATTCAAAGAATTGCAATATCTCTATATGTCTAATAATCGGATGGGTGGATCTGATACGCTCCAAGGCAATAGGTTTCCGCAAAATACTGCTTTGAGCTCTATTAGGGTGAAATATAAATCTAATACTTGTTGGGTTTTAAGGGTTTCAAAATTGAGTTTCTATATTCTTTCTTTACAAAGAGAGCTTTGTAGGTTTTCAAGAGTCCCACATTGGAACAGTGCAAAACCTTTGAGGACTATATAAGTATTTCCTTGTCCTTTTTACCTCAAGCTCTTTTGGATTCTTTTACTACAAGCCCTACGCGTGCGCCCGATCTCGATTCGAAAAATATTTAATTGGGTGCATGTCCGCGATGCAGATCCTGCGTCTCAAATTAATGGGTTTATTAAAACTCATTTAAAAAGGATGTTCAAAAATTCAATTTCAAATTTCCAATGCCTTTCTTAAATGGGTTTTTAATGGTGATTTTAAATACGTATTTTTGTTACTGTCATTATACCCAATGATTTTTTTTTATTATAAACTGATCACCTGGGTTCCTACGAAAAAAATAGAATTTTTTTCTTCTCCTGTTTCTCCTATTTTTCTTTTCCCTGCGAGAACTCTCTGTTGGAGTCCGGCTGATCTAAACTTGGGGTGTGACCAAGGGAGATCGTATTGTAGAGGCAGTTGTATCCTGGAGGCGATTCCGGTTGAGAACCTCTTCGATCTGGGTTTATCCCGAGGGGCGGAACTCGTCCTAAAGAAAGCGTTCGTTAACGTGCTTCGGCCAACAACTACTGTTCATGCTTTCCACTAATTTCCACCATCACAAGATCTCTCCACAACATTGCAGATATTTGGTACTATTGTTTTAGTTTATTTCTATTACTGCAGCAATTTGTAGCTTTCATCTTGACAACAATTTTAGGATGACCATGGCTACCTCTGCTGTTAAGTTCATGCATCAGGATCTAGTCCGATTGGATAGTTTTGATGGGTCCAACTTCCGATGTTGGCAACATAAAGTTTTATTTCTGTTGACAGCATTGAAAGT
Source organism: Sextonia rubra (assembly GCA_037013555.1). Taxonomy (NCBI): domain Eukaryota; kingdom Viridiplantae; phylum Streptophyta; class Magnoliopsida; order Laurales; family Lauraceae; genus Sextonia; species Sextonia rubra. Next base: position 136,098,927 of record JASUAD010000001.1, read on the forward strand.
AGCATATGTTTTAACAGAACCATGTCCTGATGGTGAAGAGCAACCAGGAAGCTCATATGCACGAAAAAAATGGAAAGAAGATGATTATTTATGCAAAGGCCATATCCTAAACTTAGTTGCAGACAACATCTGTAATCTATATTCTGATTCCTGAACTGCAAAAGATATCTGGAAAGCCCTTGATAAGAAGTATAAGACAGAGGAGTCTGCGGCCAAAAAATACGCAATTGGTCACTATTTAAAATTTAAAATGGTAGATGACAAACCTATTCTTCCCTAAATACATGATTTACAAACCACAGTGAATGAAATTATCAAAGAAGGAATTTGAGTTAATGAACAATTTCAAGTAGCAACAATAATTAAGAACTTTCCACCAACTTGGAAGGATATTCAAAAAACCCTTACGCATAAATGAAGGGATTATTCACAGGAGTATCTTCAATGCTACTTGAGAATTGAGGAGGAAGCTCAGATACGTGATCAAATTTCTTTACTTGAGAATGATGGAAAAAAATAAATTTTGTTAAACCTAAATCAAAAGGTGACAGTGAAAAAAAGGCAAATTTGATCAACATCTTGGCAGAAATAAGAAGAATAACACTTCATTCAAGAAGCAGCACCCAAATCAGAAAAAATGTCCAAATAAGAATTTGAATCAAGGGACCAATAAACCAGCGACTAAGGGTGGCTGTTTTGTTTGTGGCAAACTGGGCCACTTTGTAAGAGAATGCCGTCATAAGAACAAGTTTCCACAACAACTCCAAAAATAGTCCCAATCCAATAAGCCTCAAGCCAATGTCACTGAAGAGGATCCCTTTGTGGCTGTTTTCTTTGAAGTGAACACAGTCAACACAGGAAAGAGTGAAGGGTGGTGGACTGACACGAGTGCCACCACTCATGTAACGTTTGATAGAGGTGCATTCAAGACCTATGAAGAGGTAACAAATGATTGTAAACTCACTCTGTGAACTATCATTACTACACAGGTAATTGGAAAAGGTAAGGTAGAACTTGAGTTCACTTCCGAGAAGATGTGATATTGCTGAATGTGTTCCATGCTCCAGAGATGAGAAAAAATTTAGTTTCTGGTTTTCTTCTGAATAAGGTTAGGTTTAAGCAAGTGATTGAGTCTAATAAATTTGTAATTACCAAAAAAGGTGTTTTTGTTGGTAAGGGTTATGTTTCTGATGGTATGTTTAAGTTGAATGTTATCAATAATAATGCATCTTCTTCTGCTCATATAGTTGCTTCTGTTTATGATTGGCATGGTAGACTAAGTCATATAAACTTTAGAACTTTGAAAAATATGAGTAAAGATGGATTGATTGATAAATATAAAGATGAATATCGAAAATGTGAAATTTGCTCTCAATCCAAAATTACTTGCAAGTCCTTTCGTCATATAGAAAGAGAATTTAAGTTACTTCAGTTAGTGAATTCTGATATATGTGATTTAAGCAATACTATGACTAGAGGTGGAAAATATTATTTTATTACTTTTATTGATGACTGTTCTAGATATACCTATGTATATTTACTTAGGACAAAAGATGAAGCTCCATCTAAATTTAAAATCTTTATGTATGAAGTTAAAAAAAAATTAAATAAAAAGGTGATTAAGTTTAGAAGTGACAGAGGTAGTGAATACACTTCAACAGTGTTTTTGGACTTCTTGAAGCTAAAGGAATCAAAAGAACTAGTACTGCTTCCCATACACTTCAACAAAATGGCATAGCAGAAAGAAAAACCGGACTTTGATTGAAATGGTTAATTGTATGATGATTTCGGCCGGTAGTCAAAAAAATCTATGGGGTGAAACTTTGTTGACTACATTTTATATTTTAAATAGGACTTTGCATTCTAAAACAAATTGCACACCCTTTGAGATTTGGAAGGGAAGAAAACTTAATCTTAGATATTTTAAAGTTTAAGGCCGTCTGGCCCATGTTAGGATAGTAGATTCAAAAAGACCTAAGTTAGGACCCCATTTATGGGAATGTATATTCATAGGATATGCACAAAATAGTGCTGCTTATAGATTTTTAAGAATAGCAAACCAAAGTCTAGTTGAGTCTAGAAATGTAAACTTTTTTGAAGATGTGTTTCCCTTTAAAACTAGGATTCTAATTAACCCTTTCTCATTTAAAAGAGTTGTACAAACTCCAGAGGAAGATGAACCCTAGCTTAGGAGGAGTAAGTGAGTTAGGATATCTACTAGTTTTAGCCCTAAATTTGAAACTTATCTAGTATAAAAAGATCCATTTACTTTCAAGGAAGTTATGTCTGCCTATGATGCTGCCTTTTAGAAGGAAGCATTGGATGTTGAAATAGAGTCTATTATGGCAAATAATACTTGGGAACTAATTGACCTACCTTCATGTACAAAACCTTTAGGATGCAAATGGGTTCTTAAGAAAAAACTTAGACCTGATGGTTCAATAGAAAAATACAAAGCCAGGTTAGTAACCAAAGGTTTTAGGAAAAAGAGAAAAGGTAAACTTCTTCGACACTTATTCACCTATATCTCGAATCACTTCTATTAGAACTTTGATTGCCATAGCTGCTGTACATAATTTATATATTCATCAAATGGATGTTAAAATAGTTTTTCTTTATAGTGATTTAGAAGAGGAAATTTATATAGATCAACATGAGGGTTATGTGATAGAAGGACAAGAGCATAAGGTGTGTAATTTTATAAAATCTATATATGGACTAAAACAAGCACCAAAACAATGGCATATGAAGTTGAATGAAGTTGTGCTTTCTAACGGCTTCAAAATAAATAAGGCTGAAAATTGTATTTATTATAAATCTCATGGTAATTCAAATATAATTTTGTGCTTGCATTTGATGATTTGTTGATTTTTGCGACAAACTTGGAGAGAGTTAAAGATACTAAATTATTTCTCTCTAATAATTTTGATATGAAAGACTTGGGAGAAGCAAATATAATATTGGGAATCATAATTATAAGAGATGATTTTGGCATCAAACTATCCCAATCTCATTACATTGAAAAAATATTAAAAAAATTTGATCATTTTGATTGTAAACCAGTTTCTACTCCTTTTGATCCAAGTGTTAAATTAGTAAAAAATCCTGGTCATAGTGTAGCACAACTTGATTATGCTAGTGTGATTAGTAGTTTAATGTATGCTATAAACTGTACTCGTCTTGATATGGCTTATGTTGTAAGCAAATTAAGTAGATATATTAGTAATCCTAGTGTTCAACATTAGAATGCTACATCTAAAGTACTTAAATACTTAAAGTATATTATAGACTATGCATTATGTTATTTTAGTTATCCAGCTGTAATAGAGTGTTATAACGATGCTGATTGGAACTCGGACTTGGATGATTCTAAGTCCACAAATGGATATATTTTCACCTTGGGAGCTGCTGCGATATCTTGAAAATCAAAGAAACAAACTTTAATATTGCATTCCACTAAAGATTTAGAATTCCTAGCTCTGAGAGCTGCTACAACGAAAGCCGAATGGATTCAAAATTTATTATATGATATTCTTATGTAGACTAAACCAATTCCTTCTATCATTATTCATTGTGATAACACTGCAGCAATGATAAATGCACACAACGCTACATACAATAGAAAGTCTAGACAAGTGCGATTGCAACATAGCTATATGAGAGAATTACTCGGTGGAGGAGTGATTGCAATTGATTATGTGAAATCAAAAGACAATTTAGCAGATCCTTTGACAAAAGGCCTTGCAAGGGAAAAAAATAAAAGAAGCATCTAAAGGGATGGGTCTTAAGCTCATAAATCATCAATAGCGGGAACCTAACCTAATGACTGGAGATTCCGAGAATTAAGTTCAATGGGAAAAACAAGCTAACTCGATGATTGGAATACTAATATAATAAAAATATGTGGTTCTCAAAACAAAAACTCATCCCTATAATATTATGTTATGTGAGATTAAATGTCAGTACATAACCTGTAGCTAATGAGGTTGAATTTAATCCTTAATGAGATCTATAGCCTATATGATGGGGTGTATAGCTGTAGAAGCACTCTTAATAGACTTGTCTATATGAGTGTAAAAGTGGGGCAGCTTTCTATGAGAATTCGGGCAAATTCTCTGGAGCACTCATGAAATCCATGATAAAAGCACATGGCCGTAAAGTGCTAACCTATGGACTCCAGCATATAAAACTTGGTATATTTCTTTAACTGAAATAAAGAGTTAAAGTTCAAGACTCAGGTCATTTCAACTTCTAAAGGTTTAAAAAATTTATCATGATGGTAAGGTTCAAGCTTTGTCACCTTACCAGTATAATGTTCCTTGAACATTTTGAAATAGGAGGAAATTGTTGGGTTTTAAGGGTTTCAAAATTGAGTTTCTATTGTCTTTCTTTACAAAGAGAGCTTTGTGGCTTTTCAAGAGTCCCACATTAGAAAAGTGCAAAACCTTTGAGCACTATATAAGTATCTCCTTGTCCTTTATACTTCAAGCTCTTTTGGACTCTTTTGCTACAAACTCTATGTGTGCGCACGAGCGAGGCTTGGCTTGAAGATCTCGATTTGGAAAACATTTAATCTAGTGTGTGTTCGCGACGTGCATCCTGCGTAATTATCGTGCACAGGGGGGTGCAAATCCCGACTCGGCCTTCCTAGGGGGACCCAAGTTGTGATATAGAAAAATAAATAAAATGTTTTATTATTGGGTTAATTAAAGCTCATTTAAAAAGGACATTCAAAATTCAAATTCAAACTTAATGGGTTGATTAAAGTCATTTAAAAAGGACGTTCAAAATTCAAATTCAAAATTAATGGGTTGATTAAAACTCATTTAAAAAGGACGTTCAAAAATTCAATTTCAAATTTCCAACACTTTTCTTAAATGGTGATTTTAAACACGTATCTTTATTACTATCATTATATCCAATGGTTTTTTTAATTATAAATTGGTCACCTGGGTTCTTTTCTTCTCCTGTTTCCCCTATTTTTTTTTCTCTGTGAACACTCCCTGCTGGAGTCCGGCTGTTCTGAACTTGGGGTGCGACCATAAGAGATCATATTGTGGAGGCCGTTGTATCTTGGGGGCGATTCCGATTGAGAGCCTCTTCGCATTTGGGTTTATCCCGAGAGGCGGAACTCGTCCTAAAGAAAGCGTTCATTGACGTGCCTCGGCCAACAGCTACTGTTCATGCTTTCCACTGATTTCCGCCATCACATCCCTCTACAGCATTGCAGATTATTTGATACTATTGTTTTAGTTTATCTCTATTACTACAGCAATTTGTAGCTTTCATCTCTACAACAATATTACGTAATATTAGGAGAATTCTAAAAGATGACCAGTTCTTTATTATTATTATTATTCCTCTTCTTGTTGGAAAAAAAAAGAATTTTTAATATTGCCCACATGTGATGAATTACTGTCACAGGGAACCCTAAACCCTACACTAAAATTTGCTTATATCCGATTATCCGATTAGTATTATTATTATTGAACTTTTGATATTGCCCCGGGGGGGGGGGGGGGGGGGGGGGGGGGGGGGTTGGTTGTTGGGGGTTGGGGGTTAACTAAAGCAATGGGTAATCAATTAATTCCTAGCACATGCCAACACACTTAGGTTGAGTGATAGTTGGCACCTTGGTTTCACAAGCAATCCAAGGGATCAATCCCTACATCTTCTAGTCTAAAATATCACTTCTTACAAGCGGCCCAACCTTGCAGAAAAAATCCAAGAAATCATTCACTTTAAATTATTTGATAGAAAGGTATCAATCACCTTTAGAAATGTTAGAAATTCTTCCAATTCCAATTAAAGAAAGAGGCCTTTTTACAAAGTTATATAGAACTAAGCCCTCTTACGGAGTTCTATAGGAGTATGAATGGAGTTAAAAGTCCAAGATAGAGATCTTTATACATGTAGTGGACCATGTATGTATCCCCTAGCAAAAAGTCCTTGCTTGTCAGAATTGAGTGACCCTAAGCCGGAGGCAAAAGGTTCAAAGGCTGGGTTGGGGAGGAATACCCTATTCATAAAAAAAATAATAAAAAAAAAATAAACGAAACACGTAGTGGACCTTTGCATTTTTATGGTTCTAGTTTACTAGGGTGATGGGCTGATTTTGGGCAATTAGGAGCTATTTGAAATTGTTTCTATTCTATTCTTCATTTTATGCTTGGATTGGGTTGTGCCATGTTAAGAATGGACTATGTAGAACTTGTTTGGCAATGTTATGTCAATATTTTTCTGATGAACAAAATCAGTAAAAGCATATTAGGCATGCAATGTTGTTGAATTTAAAGTTAATACAAAAATACATAAATCCCTTTTATATATTAAAAGATATAAATCTTTTGAAGAATATTGACATATCCATATCATAAATAATTTTGCAATAAAAAAAGGATCACCTTGAACATAAATCAATCTCAGTATTTTAAACCCTGGAAAAGTTCACTCTACATCCCCACCTTACCTTCACTCTTCAACTTTTTCATATCCCTTTTATTGGCTTTCAATTACCATGAGTTCCCAACCAACTGAATTCCATCCAGACAAACAAGACGTGGGTTAGAATATACTTCTGTTAAAGTGGGTTCAATTCCATGTACAATCGGCACCTCTTTCAGGAAACTCAACCCCATGCAAATAGAGGAAACTAGTGAACAACCCTATGCTATGCAAGGACCCAATTGAAAGAGGAAAAAAATGAAAATTCAAAGAAATGATCAAAAGAGGTAATTTTAGGAATTATATTTTGAATTCAAAGAGATAATTTAAAGAGTTCAAATTTATCAAATTGATGGCTTTCCAATTTAACAGTTTGAATATTCATTTTCCCTTGGACAATCCAAAGCCCTGGGATTTACCATATAAAGAAAGCAACAATAATTGATAAGCATAAGAACTCCTACTTTTGTAATAAAAAAATAAAAAACAATGACAACACTAGCAGACCATTTGATCAACAAATGGATAATATAGCACGATCATGTGCCAGTAATAGAGAAATTTGAAGAAGAAACACATACTTATAATAAGATATGAAACAACAAAGGCCAAACCTATCCTAGACCACATGGAGAATTCATGTGTAAAATAGTATCAAATCATAAATAAAGCCAAGGCACAGGTAGGGTTAGACTTGCTTTGTTTTAAAGCATATAGGCCTAACTTAGAGGCATTTTCTTACCAAATTGCCAGGCCGGGTCTCGTACTCAAATGTGCAGGCTAAACTTAAACCTAAATATTCGACCCCATGATTTAATGACCTAGGCTGAATAGTTTTAGCTGGCCCAGTTAAATGTAGCCCTTTTTATTGTGTTTATTCTTAAAGTTTGGAATCTTTTGTCTTGCTTAATTTTTTTTATTTTGTTTTAATTTTTTTCTCCTAATTCTTGGCTTGGGTCATTAAAGTTTTCAGGAAATTTTTTTTATGTTCAGTTTTGGGGATGGGCCTATATATTTTACATTACTATTCATTGTGGTGTTTTTTAGTCCTCTCTCTCTCTCTCTCTCTCTCTCTCTCTCGCTCTTTTATTCTTAGTTTTTTTCTTTTTCGGTAGATCATTAATGTCTTCATCACTTTCTTTTGCTTATTATTCTTCTATCTTCTTTTTTTTTGTTTTTTCTTTGTGGACCCTAATACTAATGTTCCATATTTGGTTTTTTTTTTTTTTTTTTTTGTTTCTAGACTCTTGCAGTGCACCTTCAAATATCATTTTAATGTAGTCCATTTTTTTTATTCTTCAAATGATAAGAGTTCCTTTAAGGATTTGGAGGCTTCCTATTAACTCATGTACAAATGCATTCTAATTATATATATATTAAAGCTAGAAGATTGAAGGCCTATGAAGGATGTTACATCAACATCTCTTATTTTTCCTTTTTCCTAAAGCGCCATATCAGCATCCTGAAAAATTATATGTGGCATCAAGAAATCAGTAATTTCCCTAAAATCTCTCCATCTACTACTATCACTAAAATCTCACACTCATCCACCTTTTTTGCATCTTTTTTTGTTGTCTAATCCTATTTGTTGCTTAAATGATAGCATGATAATTTTTCTTGTGGGGCCTCTTTATAAAGATTTAGCACCAATCAAAATAGATGACTCCATTTCTTATAAGAGTTAGGCTCATAATCAAATTATAATACTAATTTTTCTTGTGGGGCTTATTTATAAATATTTAACACCAATCAAACTAGATGGCTCCATTTTTTATAGAGACCATTAAATTATAAAAACTTTGTAATACTTTCAAAATATGGAAGTAGGCCTCACCAAAATTATTCCTAAAGGATATGTCTCTATGCCACAATTAAATTATGAAAATGTCAAGTTTTTTTATAGTTATAATGGGCTCAACTTATGCTCATTTGAAATTTGGTTTGGATAAATCCAAGCCCGTAACACTTACTTCTCTAATTTGATATGAAATGTTGTTTTATCTAATTTTTTTTCTAAATGGTTTCCAAGTTAAATCAACTTTATTCAAGCAACTCCAAGGAAGAAGGTTGATGTTGTATTTTTTTAGATTATGAAAATAAAGCTTCTCAAGTAATTTTGATATTTTGTTACTTGCTTATTTCTAATTGATTCTAGAGATGAGCATTTTGTGATTTTTTTCTTGGACATTTAACTTGGTGGAATAATGTTTGTGTGCTATCCTTTATTTTTCCTCCTTTTTTTTTCTGAGTAGGAAGTGAGTTTTTTTAATAAAAATTTTTGGGATTTAAGTAGACTCAAACTACAAGAATTTTTTGCTTTGAAGATATTATTTGTTAATTTTATTGAGATAAATTCTCAATCATCATCATCACCATCATTTCCTTTTTTGTAATTCTTTTTTGTTTTTATCAATTTTAAAGCAAATAGCATTAGTATTTCAATCTAATTCTAATAAATAAATTAGCTTAATAGATAATATATTTATCTATTTTTATTTACTTTTATCAATAATATTTTGAAGAATACAATAATATTTGATGTATTATTTTTATGTAGCAAAAACCTTTAAAATATCTATCTTAAGTTAGGACTAGCAATGCGGGCCCGTGCTTAGCCCGGACCTATATAAAAAAATTTAAATAGTTTATTACAAAGTTTATAAAAATAATAAAAGTTCAGATATTTATAAAATTTAATAGAATTTTAATTTTTTTTTCTTTTATTTAAACCATGAGAATCATTCAATGGGCTATTTACATTTTTAGACATTTTTTAATTTTTATTTTATTCATTTAGTAGGCGGACTTTTATAAATATCTGAAATTCTATATTTTTATAAATTTTTTAATAAACTATTTAATTTTTTTTATACAGGCCAGGCTAAGCATGGGTCTGTGTTGTTAGTTATAAATATTAAAGCTACAAAAATGGAGACCTTTGAAGAGTACCACATTAGCATCTATATTTTTCTTTTTTTCTAGAGCCCCACCTCATCTTTTAAAATCTCTCCCTCTACCCTATTCTCTCTTATCTATTTCATTTATTTCCAAAAAATCTCTAAATTTGAATGGTATTCAAACCACTTTCTCATCAATTCAAAATTTTCTCCTAAAATCTCTTCTCCCACTAAAATCTCTCCCTCTATCCATCATTTCTGCATCACTCCAAAGGCTCGTGCTTAGCCTAGGCCCTATAATAAAAGAGTTACATTTCAAAACTTGTTGTATTATTTGCACTTAAATATTATATTATATTAATGTAACAAAAAATAATTTATAAATTAATTTAGTGCATTTGCTAAATCGGTGGAGATAACTAAATATTATATTAATGTAACATAAATAATTTATAAATTAATTTAGTGAATTTGCTAAATCGATGGAGATAATTGAATAATATAAATATAATTTTGGAGAAGATAATTGTGAAAATTTGGAATACAATCACAGTTTATAATTGAGTTTTTTTTCCTATAAAACTTCTTAATTCTTTATTTTTTATGTTTATAGTACTTTTCTCCACTTTTTCTCCTTTCAAATTAAAAATTTCTTTCTTAATTTGAGTGGATTACTCAAACGTTTCTAACAATGTTAAAGTGCTACTATGATTTTGTGAATAATTCTAAAATTTAAGATAGGATCAAATATTTGTGCTTTGTTGTGTTTATTGAAAATATGTATTTTATGTTTCCATTTCTAAGTGATATATTATGACTTTTGGCCTCTAGCTATTGTACATTTTTTTTATAGGATAACTACAATTTTAGCCAAACTAATCTTTTTGCTCCTAAGTGCAGCCAGGCAAATCCCTTGAAGTGTGATAAGAATTATTTGATATTCAAACTTCGTAAGAATATTAGATTCAAAATTTCTCAATTATCTTCTTCAAAATTATATTTATTCAATTATCTCCATCGATTTAACAAATGCACTAAATTAATTTATAAATTATTTATGTTACATTAATATAATATTCAATTATCTCTACCGATTTAGCAAATGCACTAAATTAATTTATAAATTATTTTTTGTTACATTAGTAAAATATAATATTTAAGTGCAAATAATACAATAAGTTTTGAAATATAACTCTTTTATTATAGGGCTCGGGCTAAGCATGGGTCTTTGTTGCTAGTAGTATATTAGATAATTCCGATAGCTGAGACCAATCAATACAACTAAAATGAGAATGTGTCCGTGCTCTGATCATTTGGATATCAAATGACATCATCTTGACGTTCTCTAGGTTGATTGGACGGTTGTGATCATCAGACCAATCCGACCATTGATCTTGAACTGAGTTTCATTTCTCTCATGGGTTGTAGCATTAACCTGGTGGATCCATTGAATAATTCACCTTCAATTGGACCTAACACCACTCTACAATTAGTGCATGGGTTCTATGTTGCGCTTCAATTGTTTTTGTTTGCGGTGGATTGAAACATCAAAGTACGATAAGAGGATCATAACCATTGAATTAAACCATGCACAATGAGAACTCCAATGAACTTGGACTCACTATTTTTAGCCATAAATTCACAGGCCCCATGAAATTGATGTTATGGGCATGAAGTTGATTCGATAATGCCACGTAAAGTATTTGATTTGAGCCATTTTTTCCCATACATGTAAATGCCAAGAGTAGGACCCAAAGTTGATAAGATGATTATGAGTCGTATGCTCACTATATTATCCGTCCAATCACTGCAACATCATCTCAAGTGGGGCCCAGTATGCAAGACTACCATGGGTTGGGTGGTCTCCCTATCTACTACCGCAGTCCTTCCCTCCCCCCACATTCAATGTGCCAATCCAAACGCCCCCTATTTTTTTCAACTTCCGCCTCTTTGCAATTATCCCTTCTCCTCTCTGTATACTTCATCAGGTAAAAAAGCAGAGAAAGGAAGAAAATGGGAAAGAGAACCTACTGTGATGGTTTTTGAGGAGATGAAGAGTGTGGGTTGCAAGCCAAACCTCTGCACTTACAATGCACTGATCAAGATGCATTGTAAGGAGATGGTGAGAAAGTGAAAAGAAAGGAGATGATGAGGGCTGTGAAGTGGATAAACAGGGATGTGGTGAGATGTTTGAGTTAATGAAGTGGGTCTAATTTTAGACGAAGAGGTAGTATGGGTTTTGATTGGTTTTAGAAGTGGAGCGGGTCCAGATCGTGGCTGTGTGTGTGATGGTTCGTTTTGGTGGTGATGATGATGTTTTTTTTTGTTTTGGGGGGGGGGGGGGGGGGGGGGGGGGGGGGGGGTGGTGTGGCGATAAGTGGTGCACAGGGGAGGAAAGAGTTGGTGTTAGTTATGGTGTCTGGTTGGTTTTGTGTGCAGTGAAGTGAAAGTGGGTTGTGTGCTTGTGCTCGATGGTGCAGTGATGATGGGTGATGAAGATGGTGTAGATGGCGAGAAAGTGAAAAGGAGGGAGATGATGGACACGATGATGATGACTGTGAAGTGGATAAATAGGGCTGTGGTGGGATGTTGCTGTGGTCGAGTGGCTGCAGTGAAGAGATAATGTAGGGATGGAGAAGGTGGCTGTTGGAGAGGCTATATGTGGCGTAACAAAGTGATGGGTTGGTGATGTGTTCAGTGGCATGGGTTGTGGGCTGTGACAGAGATATGGTGGCTGCGTTGTAGTGATTGATTGGGTGGTGATGGGTGAAGGAGAGGATGATTGCGTTGGTGGAGGTGATATTGTTGGTGTGCTCCCTGTGAAGTGAGTTTGGTAAGGATGGGTTGAGGCGATGTTGAGAAGGTGGTCTGGTATGGGTTTGGAAGTGTCAAAGGCAATGTTGAGGCGATGGTGAGTTGGAAGTGTCAGAGTTTTTCAAGGAAATGAAGAAGGCAGGGTTTGTACGTACCTGAGAGAGACACATTCAATACCTTCATTAGCGCCTATAGCAAGTGTGGATTATTTTACCAAGCTATGGAGATTTATATGAGAATGCTGACAGCAGGCAAAGGTCCTGAAGTGAAAGACAAAGAGTAAAGAGAGAGTTGGAGAAGTTTGAAACGTGAGAGAGAGAGAGAGAGAGAGAGAGAGAGAGAGAGGAATGGACATGTGCGGGAGAGAGAGGTGAGGCAGTTAGGGAGAGAGACGTGAAAGGGAGAGAGTAGAGAGAGAGTTAGAGAAGTTGGAAACTTGAGAGTGGGAGAGAGGAATTGACGTGTGCGGGAGAGAGAGGTGAGGCAGTTAGGGAGAGAGACGTTAGAAAAAGGGAGAGGCAGAGAGAGGGGAGGTGTGTTGAGAAAATGCAACATTTTTTTTTATTTTCTTAAAAAATCTAGATTGAGGGTTTGACAAGCTATCATTAACTCATGAAGAACCACTTCTAAATAGATATATAGATGACAGACACATGAGATGTGATGGAGAGAGACAAAGATGGACAAAGAGAGAAGAAGAGTGAAGGTATTTATGGAGAGACGCAGAGGAGGGGAGGGAGGGAGACACAGCAAGAAAGAAGAGGAAGAGCGACATTCAGAGAGAGAGAGAGAGAGAGAGGATGGCGTGATGGGTGAAATGGCCCGGCTTCTAAGAGGAGCACTGCGGAGGTAACGTGTGGATTATGCGAAAATCCTTGTAAAGCAAGTCTTTGATCCACAAAGTGCTTCGGAGAAAATCTTAAAAATTGGCTAACCAAACACATTCCCTCTTTTCTGCCAATTGTTACAAAGTGACAATTAGGGTTGTAAATGACTCCCTAGTTCTCTAATCACCCCCGGGTTCTGACCCAGTACTAAGGGTTGTCATTGGCCCAGACCGACCTATAAAAAGTGATACCCAAGTCAGCTTGCGGGCTTTTTTTCTGGTTGGCCTGATGGGCCAGGCTTTGGCTGAAAAGTCTAGGCCTAAGCCCGCCCATTGGGCTTTTTTCCAGCTACCTGGCGGGCTAGGCTTTTTTTTTAATTTTTTTTATCATTTAATAACATCATTTTGAAATGAATGCATTATGCATTAGTAAAAAGTAGAAACAACAACTATCCACTGGCCATTGCTAGTTTGCTACATGGACTGATGGACATGAGTACAAACAACAGCTACGCATTGCTAGTTTGCAACATGAATAGTGTGCGGGCTTACGGATAGGCTCATGGATGGGCTTGTAGGCCAAGCCGAGCTTTAAATCCTAAGCCAAAGCCCAGTCCAAACACTATTCGGGCCAGGCGAGCCCGTTCGATGACTGAGTTTGGGCCGGGCTAAAACCCGTGGGATTGGGCAAGCTTGAACCGGGTAATGGGCCCATGAGCCAATTGATGACCCTAATGGATAATTATGTTTGGATCTTTATTTAGGTCTTGATAAGTAACCGGGTCCAGATCTGGATCCCCACTATAAGAAAAAAGATTTTTAGCTATGAATACAATTAGTCTCCAAATGAGTAAAATTCGTCTAAAAAAACTTTTAGCCATGAATAAAAATGTTTCCCCACGTTGTCGCAAAACCTTGTCTAGGAATATATTCAGCGACAAATATCTGTTTGTTCCAAAATGTCGAACCTTTAGGCATGAATTTTGATTATCGCCTTATGGTTTTCGTCACCAAATGTCCTACATGAGGTCCTCTGATATCTAACCTTTAAACACGAATTCATTCATCACCCTATGGTGTTTGTCGTACAATATATAATATTTAGGCACGAATGTATATGTGGCCAAAAATGATAATCAGGGGCGAACAAATGTTTGTCCCCAAAAGTCCAGCCTTTAGACATGAAATTATTTGTCCCAAAAAAATAGTCAGTGAAGGGTTTGTCTCCAAATATCCATTCTTTAGGCATGAATTTGTTTGTCGCCCTATATAGTGGTCAAACATGAGGGCTGGCCTGCTGGCAACGGGCTAGGCTTGGCAAGTCTGGCTAGGCCTGGTAGTCCAATGGATTTTCGATCTTCAAAACCAAAAAAAAAAAAAAGAGATTTTGAATAAGTATGTATTTAAATTTTAATTAGGATTTAAGTAGGGTATAATTAGAATATTAATTAGAGTTTGATTAGAAAATTGATTAGGGTTTAATGATGACAATGATTAGAACTTAATTAGTAATTAATTTGGTGCGATTAGAATTGTAATTAGGTTTGACTGTAATTTTAATTAAGATTTAGTTAGGTGTGATTGGAATTGTAATTAGGTTTGATTATAATTTTAAATTGAGATTTAATTGGGTGTAATTAGTATTTTAATTAGTTTGATTAGAAATTTAATTAAGATATAATTAGGGCTGATTAGAATCTTAATTAGGGTGTATTTGGAACTCTAATTTGGACTTAAATTTCAGATTTGAATTCAGGTTGAATTTAGGTTTTGGTTTGGCTTTGAGTTTGGGTTTGACCGGTTTCCTTTTGACATAAAACAATTAGATGTTTTAATATACATTAATGAGGATTAAGAATCCATTTGGCCCCCTCCTTTGATCATAATTGGATTTAGTTTGGGATTGGAATTTGATACGAATTTGAGTACTTTTTACCAAATTTGTAAAACACATTAACTTTACATAGTTAGATTAGATGGATTAGATTTAGATGTAAGGTTGATACTTTTCTCTGAATTTTTGTTAAATACACTAATTTCACATAAATTGGTGAGACCTTAACATGAGGCCATGTCCAAGCACGAGTTCTCACTGATCCTGATTAATTACTTGTACAAATCATGTGAACCCTTGTGCGGTAGTAATTTTGCTTATCTTTATTGAGATCCCTTAAGTGGATCTATGCACCAAGCTTAGTGGGATGTGTCGGGTTATTCCTCATTCATAGCTCTATTGAAATTGTTGGGTAAGTAAACATAGTTTTCTTGACCTTCAAGTTTGTATGCATGTGTTTCCTTTAGTTGTCTCAGTTAGCATGTACCTTTCATTGATATGACTAAGAGTGGCTTGACTTTAGAAATCAATTAAATTAAATTTGGTTAGGATATTAGTATGTATATGTCAGTTAGTCTTTTTTTTTTTTACTTACTTTTCCATGTCAAGCAAGTATCATGTATATGGTTTATCTATATTACTATGATGTCTGCAACTTTATATATATCACTCACCTCCAACTACACAACTATAGTTCGTTTTTGTTTCATATGGTTAAATGGCAATTTTGTTTTGTTTTGTTCTATTTCATTATCTGACGGTGGACCCCGATCCGCCGTACTCAGTTAGCAAGGGTGAACCACCCAAAACGAAGACTTTGCTTTCGTATATACATGGTCACCTCTCATTTTGTTAGCATATTTAGCATGTTCTATTTATTTCGGTAATCTCCTATTGTCTTAATCATGTCTAACTAATGTAAATTAATTTTTATTGATCCTGCTTGCTATTCAAATTATATCTATAGCTTGCCTTTAACCTTGTTTATGTAGTGCATAAGTATCAATGCTTACTTTACCGAGGCACAGAGGAGAATCAAACGTTTTAAGTGTTTGAGCCAGTTGATGTGATCGAGTGAAGTGCCAACGATGGCTATGGAGTCATTTAGACCAACAAATGAGTGACTCGCCGTCATAAGAAACTTTAGTAGACTATTATTTATAATTAGATGTTATTGATCAGCCTATAATTGAGCTTAATTCATAAATTGTTTTTAATTTTATATGCAACTTGAACCTCTAAGATTATTATTATTAGATGTGTTTATTTTAGTGAATGAAACTATGATACAAATTATTACATCCTATTTCTGTAGATGTGTTTATTTGACTCACCATGGGCCTGCGATCCTGTGTGGGTCCCCTACTGTGATACGTGTTGTGTTAACTACCAAGAAAAGCATTTATTTCTTTTCTTTTTTAAGCTCTGATGTTTCTATTAATAAGATTTTATTACCGTAAAAAAAAATACAAAGTAAATTTTAAATTAACGCTTTTTTTTATGTTGACCTCGGATTGTTTTTTGGGGACGTGACAGTTCATATTATATGGCTTGGACTTTTGAGGAGGCAGCAGGGATTCTTTCACGTGTTGGGAAGCCGTGGGAAGCTAAGAGGATCCGGACTTTGGACTTTTTTACGACCTCAGTGGGTTCTACGCGTTTTGACCGCCATTTCTCTTGACCGGTTCAAATGAAATCTGATAAAAAAGGGGGCAAACAAAGGTTTGCTCCCCCCCACATGCTCTCGATCCTCAACGGGAAGAAAAGCAGAGTAAAAATAAAAATGCAAGGCTATAGTGTGGTGGTGATGGTGTTGGTGAGTTTGTGCAGGTGTCTGGTTGGGGGTGAAGGGTGTTTGGAGGAGGAAAGATCGCTTCTCTTGCAGCTCAAAAGCTCCATGAACCATCCAAACGGGTCTTCTTTTGCCCTGCGCACTTGGGTAGGAGAAAACTGCTGCGAATGGAAAGGGGTTTCTTGCGATGATTCAACTTCTCGTGTGTTCAAACTCGAGCTTCACGGCGCAAGAGACACACGGCTTGGAATTTGGTACCCTAACGTTACCATTCTTGCCCAATTCAAACAACTGCAATATCTATTTCTGCCCTTCAATCAGATTGGCGGATCCAATACCCTCCAAGGTACTATATTTCCTCACAGTGATGCTCAGGGCTCGTTTGAACTCGTTTTAATTAAGGTCGATATGATTTAAATATTTATTGCACTGTTAGGACTGAGGATGAAAAAAAAAAATTTTTTTTTTTTGGGACTCACGCTACCAATTCCTGTGGCGGATGATTTGATGGTGAAAACTTAGAAGTTGAGATGAAATGTCTACTATGGATAAAATTATAAATAACTGCTTTCAGGAGCATTCTGGTAGCACAAATAGATGCTTAAATTAGTTAAATTCATTTAAGATAGTTTAGGCAAAGGCGATTCGGATCGTGCCCCCTTCAGGCTCGATTTCAAAGCGGCCACGATCGGATCTTTGACCTAGGGCATAGAAACTGAGAACAGATCGACTCAGATCTGAAGCAGAAAAGAGAGACAGACGGTTCTGTTTGGTTCACTTGGGCTGGGCTCCGCTGCAGCAGAGCTGCATCATAATATAACGCATCTCTGGGCTCATCCTATCCGGACTCGCCGTGTGGAAAGATTTAGAAGGGATTTATCTTTACAGAACACCGCATTTATTACAAGTACTGCTAAGCAATTTATGTCTTTTATTCCAAAATTATCCTCCGGTCTCATGTGCCTATCAATCTCTCATTGTCTCTCCTCTACTTGAATTTATCTGTACACCCCATAAGTGTCCCAATGGTTCACCTATAAATGATCAAATTACACTCGTCCCATCTAAATTTCAAAATATTGTAATGAGTCTTCAGTGATGGAGTGAGCAAGTAAAGCAAGCACATATCTATATGTGCAGTGCTGAACCCAGGATATTCTCTTAGGGAGGGCAAAAAAAATTTCATAATGAGAAATTCAAAAAAAAAAAAAAAGAAACAGAAAATATCTTAACATAATGTTAAGATATTGATATCATGTGTTCAATTTAGTTTAACCAAAAAATATTTATTAGGTTGTTTCTCAAAGATAATAAACAAAATTAAAAATTTACATTGCTCTCCACATCCAACAACATTCGGTAATGAATCCAAAAGATTACAGAAGAACTAGAAATTACATGATCTTACCATGTTTAATTGTAAGCACATTATTCTATTTACAAAAAAAAATTAATTTATTTATTTTCTTGAAGCCCACCATAATATGGGGTTGATCTTCATGAAAAGGTCTTGATGTTCATATCTCAAATTTTTTTATTATTTTGACAAAAATGCTAAGGATGATGGAATGTTTATGTATATAATTAGCATAGAGAGCCCTTATGGACTTCTAGTTTTAGCCATATGAAATTTCTTACTTAAGATTTAAAGTAAATCTAATATAATTCTATTTAAAATTTAAACTTTAAAATCAGATAACAGTTTAAACAGTCAAATCTTCAAAATGTGTAAGTAAAATATATATTACATCTTCCATTCAAAGTAGGCCTCATGCACATGGTAGATAGGTGAAATATTTAATGAGACCTATATACTAAAGAAAAAAAATATAGGGTATCTATATGGGTGGGATATAATGGGTTCCATTTAGGTGAAGATAGGTTGCATACAATCTCCATCAAATGGCCTTAGGTAGATGGGTACAAGGCTGGGTAGCTAGGATATTCTCAACCAGTCGATCCCATATAGATGGATGGATTGATCAGATCTCATGGTGATAGAGTTGAAGTTGAAAGGAATGATGGGTACAATGGGTCGATGGTTTGATGGTTGGATCTTGCATACAATAGCATATTTGTAGTTTATTGTATTTAGTGGTTCCATAATGTTTATTGCATGTCAATCTTTCATCCCATGGTCCTACTAATTTGTCGGGCTTAGTGGTTCCAACCAATTACACGTAATATTTTTGGCTTGGAGGAGGGTTAAATAATTTCTTCCAGTGAGTCCTGTGTAGATGGATATATTAATTTGATCTAATAAATCTTTGGTCTACAATGATATTTAGATGGGCATTATTTATAAAGACTACCATCTTTACATTGGCCAAATAATTACATAATATTTTGCTATTTAGATGGGTCGAGTGTAATTTAATCATTTAGATGTATCCATCGGGATACTTACAGATAAATTACAGTAGAGGAAAGAGATGGATAGGCACATGAGACTTAAGTGTAATTTTGAAATAAAAGACAAAAAAAGCATAGCTTTACTTTTAATAAATGCAAGAAGGGACTGATGTTTTGAAGAGACAACCCTTCAAAATCTTTCCACACTGCGAATCCTAATAGGGAGAGCTCAGAGAAGCATTATATTATGATGCAGTTCTGCTGTACCGGAGCCCAGCCGGTTCTCATAAAATGGAAGAAGGCCAGTAGGGAGTTGTGTTACATGCGCATGAACAATGCAACTCACTAAAAGTGCCACATGGTGCAAAGAAGTTCAAACACATGCGCATGAACAATGCAACTCAATAGAAGTGCCACATGGTGCAAAGAAGTTCAAACCCAATAAGAAATGATTGGGTTGTTGATGTTATTTAGGAAGAAGTCAGTAGTTGGTAAAAAGTCAATTAAGTTTGGAAGTCACTTTCTATTTTATTATTTGATATTTTGCTTTTTTGTTGGTTAGTTGCTATTTTGGTGGGAGTTAACATTAAAAAAGGAATTATATATATGTAAGGTGTTGATTTGGGGTAGTAGGTGGATGAAGTTACTAGTGGAGGCCGGTTTTTCTGGATTTAAACCACATAAATCCTCTCTCTTGATTTTTTTTTAATGGGTGAGTGGAAAAAGTTTATTTTTGTGTCTATTTAGAAGCTCCCATTTTTTCTTTTGCTGGGCCCTTTAACCATAACTGGCAACCCGACATTCATGGAACTGCCCATTTAATCATTCTGCCAGCATACAGGGGAAGGTATCAAGAAAATATTAGAATGTCAGGCCTAAGCGATTTATTTGAAAGGAAAGGTCCACACTTAACTATCCGGTCTATAACTTATATATGGTTTATTAACTAAAGGGGCTGAATGTATTTTTCCTGGCTTAACCCAACCCATCAACAACCAAAGCTACATAAAATTTAGGATTGAGTAGAAGAGTGAAAACAAGTCAACCTGTTTGAATAGTGTTGGTACCTTGGTATCTCACACATACCCACACAGAAATAGATCACCGTAGCATAACTCCTAATCGGTTGGCCAACCTAGAATATATATATATATATATATATAAGGAAGAGTGGAAACAACAATCAATAAGAAAAAATATTGAAAGTGTTTTATATGAAGAAAGGTTTTGATGTACTTGATGAGCAAAAACCAATAACTTCCTTTTATTCTTTATTGTAGGCTTGTGTGAGCTGAAGTACTTAAAGATGTTGGACCTTTATGATAATTCATTGGAAGGTAATATTCCCCCATGCTTGGGTAAGATGCAGGCTCTTCAATTTCTAAATTTAGCTCACAATCAGTTACAAGGGACCATTTCTCCTTCAACATTTAGCAACATGACAATGATTGGGCGCCTCTTCCTTTCTAATAATCAACTGTTTGGCCCGTTTTCATTTTCCATGATTGCAAACCTCTCCGAACTCAGTGATCTCGACCTATCAAACAATTACCAGTTACAAGTGGAAACCGAGTTGCCAACCTGGATTCCTCAGTTCCAATTAAGAAATCTAAACTTAGCAAACTGCAAGCTCAACAAACGCACTGGTAGCTATATCCCAAGTTTCATTTCTACTCAACAGAGCTTGGAATTCCTAGACTTGTCAAATACCTCCCTTGTTGGAGACATTCCTTCTTGGTTGTTGTACAATTCTTCTAAATCTATCTGGTTACAGGGCAACTCGTTGAGTGGTCCATTTCCTCTTCCTTTCAAAAATCAAACTTCCCTCCTCTCGAAACTCAAAATTTCAGACAATCATGTCCACGGACCGCTCCCTGTAAATTTTGCTGACATCTTCCCTTTTTTGAGTTATTGTGACATGTCCAGTAATGCTTTGCAAGGAAATCTTCCCCCGAAAATGAGTACAGAGTCTTTAGAACAATTGTTACTGTCGAGCAACAAATTCTCAGGAGAAATGCCACCGAGCCTAAAAGCAAATAGCACCGCTTTAAAGGTCTTGCTCCTATCAAACAACAGACTACAAGGTGAAATGCTTCCTGGAAATGGATATTTGCGGAGTCTAGTATGGTTGGAGCTTGATAACAATGAGTTCACCATCCCTCCTAACATCGATGATACTCCCTCTTTGGTTATCCTAAACATCAGGAACAACTACTTGTCAGGAGACATTTCAAGCTGGTTGAGAGTGCATCCTTACTTACTTGGGCTCTTTTTAGGAGGAAATCGCTTTGAGGGCCCCGTCCCATGGCAGGTTTGTCAAATGCAGTCGCTGCAGATATTAGATCTCTCTAACTCTAACCTTGCAGGAACCATTCCGTCATGCCTCGCTACTGTTCCTTATTGGAAGAATAGAACTATAGCTTTCAACGAAGGGGTGGGAAGCATCCCAACTGATTTCAGCAACAGAGGTTTCTTAGTTAACAATTATGTGGGCACGTATGTCATGGGGATGTCAGTGATTGATTTGTCCTTGAACAAATTGACGGGAACCATTCCATTCAAAATGGGTGAAATGACTGGGGTGCAGACATTGAACTTGTCCCACAACCTTCTTGAGGGTTCCCTGCCAACGTCGCTTCAGAATATGGAGCGGTTGGAGAATTTGGATCTTTCCAATAACATTCTCTCTGGAGACATCCCTGAAGAAATTATCAACCTCAATTTCTTAATTACATTCACTGTTGCATTCAATAATCTATCGGGTGAAATTCCATACCAAGGAAAATTTCTCTCGTTCAATGGTAGCAGCTATGAGGGCAATCCAGGTCTATGTGGCAAGCCGTTGGAAGTAAAGTGCTCATCAAGGGTCTCCTTGCACCCTAATGGTGATGAGAGGGGAGCAGGAGAAAAAGAACATGGTATCCTTGAGAGTGATTTGTTGTATTACTCCTGTGTGGCTCTCTCATATTGTCTGGGATTTTGGGGTTTTATTGTCTTTCTTACTTTCAATAAAAATTGGAGGCGAGAAATTTTCATAACCATGGATGCATTTCAAGATTGGTGTCTCTGGAAACTTTGGATAATGGAGTGCTACATTAGAAATCGATGTTGTAATTGTTAATGTAAAAATTTGCATATGAAACAATAAGATGCTGTCTTTATGTTCTCTATGGTCAGTACGTGTTGGTAGTTGGTACGTACTGATGGGCATTTCCAAGTGAAGTACGTTTTATGTTTTTAGATTTGGAATAACTGAGGATGGGATATATTCTAATGGTAAGAGGGGTGTGTTCCTATCTGATTGCCAAGTTTAAATTCTTGAGTGCGCGAGCTCCTTCCTACGTGTATATAAGATTTCTTTCCTACTTGAGTGGGCATTTTACCCAATGTGTACAAGCTTTTTGTTTAGATCCTTGCCCCTTGGGTAGGTTAAAAAAAAAACCCTATGGATAAGATCTAGACCTGTTGATTTGGCCTTATAAGGAGTGGGCCTGGCTTGTTAAAGCCTAAAAATATGGGAGCTTTTTTCTCATAGTAAAGCACGGGAGTAAAGGAGGACCTGATCTTGAAAAGCACTGGCACCATGAGGGCCTGGATAGGTGGTCAAGCCTATCCATTAATATATAATATTCCCCATATTGTTATGAGTTTAGATCCTTTAATTAAAAACTCCACTGGTGACAGGGTGGGACCACACAGTCACCGTGAGGGATTTCCTCATATAATCTCGATTCATATTATTATTATTATTATTATTATTATTATATATGAAAAGAATTCACCCCTTTTGTGAGAGAAAAGGAGGGACTGGGTGGGTCAACATAGAGTGTCATTCATAAACTAGGAACCATGTTCATAATTGGAGCATGTCTTACAATTGCATTATATGCTTAGTTGGCCGATAATAAGTGTTTTTTCCTAAGATAATTTATTTGAATATGCAGAGAACCAGCTTTAAAATCAGATTTTCAAAAATTAATGTGAGGCCACCTCAGTGCAGGCCAATCATAAGGGTAGCGTATGATCGAGATTTCTTGATGTAAACTAGAGTCTTTTCATTATCACTATCTCTAAGAATCCCAATATTTAAGCCAAATAGTTGCAACTTAGTCTCATTTTGACTTCAAATAATGGTTGAGTAGAGATTTTTGAGTTTTGGCACATGCAAATGTATGTACTATGTGCGGTTCAGCCATCTCCATATTAGACATACACTCGATAATTCACATCAAGCATGTGACCAAACATTGTGTATAAATTTTCTTTTTCAGATATTTGATATTTGATATTTAATTTTAACTATGTTTGTGTTATGATTCATATAATACTATTAATTTATATTTTATTAAAAAACTAAAAAAATTAATAAATTTATTTTTTTCTCAACGCGGGCCTTGAAACGCTAGTTATTATATATATTATAACAATACCCCCTTTTGTAAGAGACCAACACATAACTCTTTTTCTTTATGAGAGAGCAACACGTGGCATTCTCTCTCTCTCCCTTTGAATTTCTACCCTTAAAAATCTCTCAATTCCATTATCCTATAAAAACTCACCATACCTTATTAAGATAATATCTCAATAATTATTCCTTATTCACTCCAATCTTCAAAAGAGTTTCTATGTTTAAAATATCTTCATCATCCAAATCTAAACGTGGAAGATAATGACTCCCATCACTCCAAAAATGGAATGGGCCGACTGTATGGTTGTCACGCTTTTTTTTAGAAATATATATTGAAAGTGAAAATTTGGGGCCATTGTTACAAAATTTCTTTTTCATTCACTAAAGAGACGAAGGGCTAACAATATGAGACTAACCTCTTCTATGTTTTAGACTAGACATTTTGAAAGTTAGCCAAGCATCTACAATAGAATAAAGGCCAAGCATTCATTGACGATCGAACCTCCTATACATGACCCACCTACCAAGGATAGCAACAAGTGGTGCTTCCTTTACTTGTATGGTGACATGCACTTAATAAGACATTATATCCTATAGATTTTTATAGATAGACTCTCAATCGATATGAAATTTATACCCGAAGGTCCATATATAGATTCTTAGAGGTTACCTTCTTTTAAGGGTTGCAAAATTCGGCTTGTCTTTAGGAAGAGAATTCACTTGAGACTCCTTAGATCCTAGAATCTTAAATTGATAGATACTATATAATAAACACAAACAAATTGAGATTGATTAGAAAAACAACGAGAACATGTTGCTCCAATCGAGAAAGCCTCAAAGATCTCAAGGATGCTGGCTTCGGAGGGCTTTTACATTTAGGTATATATATATATATATTTCTCTCTCTCTCTCTCTCTCTCTCTCTCTCTATGTCGATAGATTTTTTTGTTCACCATTTTCTATTCATGCTTCAACTTGATAGTTGATATGGCCATAAATGCCTTAATGGGATTGGCATATTTATTGTCCTGAAAGAAGGGTTTCTTCTTCTTATTTCAACTTATCAACAATTTGAGGAGGCTGCTAGTTGAACATTTATTTTCTAAAAATAGAATCTTTATAGATTAATATTGCTCATCAGTTACAGTTATAGTTTGTTGATGCTGTATTTCTCATTTTATAATGTACAGGAGGGGAACTTTTTTTTACTGCTAGTACAGCTGGTTTGGGAACTAAACTCAAGCTTGCTTTTGAAATTGGAATTCATGAGACTATTGGTATTGATTGATATAATCCAGAGTGGGTTTGGGATGGATAGTCATCTTTTCAATGAAGTTTTTTTTTTTTGAGTTGCTTTTTATTATGTTTTTGGTATTGAGACTACATTATAATGTTGTCTTTTCAGGTTGCAATGGGTGTCAATTGCATTGTCACTACGGAAGCAAAACCATTGTGTTTCCTTGATTACTTTGCTACAAGTCACCTTGATGCTGATCTTGCCCAAAAGGTTGATGAAAACGCTATTGTGCTGCTTCTATCATCCGAATTCGTGCACATATATTTATTCTTTACTCCAATTCAACCGGTATGTATGAAAACATTAATACATGAAGCGTATGTAACTTGGATTTTTTTTAGCTTTGGTTATTCAGGATATAAAAGGTCTAATTGATGCAAGGTTAGCTGAGATTTTTGGAACCCCAAGCGAACTTTCTAAATGGAGCACTCCAAACATTTAAGTAAAATTTTCATTAAAATATAGTTTTATATTTTTTTGGTAAACCTCGACAATATAAGGAAATTATATTCAATATACTATGCATATTTTATTTTGAAAAGGCTGGAAGATCGAAGATGGCACTTGGTGATTGATGATTGGGTTGGGCAGCTACGGTGGTAAGCGGTGGAATGGCAACAAAAATTAACAATAGGTTTTTTTTAGTTCATGGGTGGGAGTGTAAACCGGAGGGTAAGTAGATTTTTTTAATGACAAAATTGAGTGGTCAATCTGATTTTTTCTTGGAGTCTAAGTTACTTTTTGACTTTTTATTTATATTTATGATGTGGACTGTGGAGTGCAAGTGTTGATGACACACAACGACTAGATATTAATTTGATTGTTGGGCTAATTCGGGAAAGAGAAAGTTTGTCTTCAATTGGGCCCTGTGTATAAACAGTCCACTTTGTTTCTTAAGCCTTATTTTGGGCCCTTTTAAGCAACAAAAAATTGGGGCCCCGAGCCATTGCTCAGGCTGCTTCCGCCTAGGCTGGACCTGGGTTGATGGATGCAAACAATTTGATTGTGCTCTGATAGGCGTAGAGGTACTATAAAGTACTTTTAAATTAGTGGTGCTTTACTGCTTTTGTCTTACAACTAATTAATACCATTTACCTATATACTTTTCACATATTGTTTCCCACAATGTCTATTGCTAAATTCTACTTGATAACTGTCTGATCTATTCTTTTTTTAATTCGTTAGGCACAATCTTGTTCTTCCATTTTCTATTAATTTTTAGAAATTGAAATATGGAGCTTCTTGTGCAGGTACAAGTTTACTACTACATTAGATAAAAGAGAGAAAATCTTCTCAATTTATACTTAAGATATTAGATATTTCAAATTCAAAATCAAACTAAGTCTTATCCTAATCATAAAAATTTTGTAACGAGGAATGGAAAGGAAAGAGCGCCCACCACGGTTATTCATGTATATGATTCAAAGAAAATATTTTCTCCTTTTTAAAAACTAAAGATTCAATATTTTAACTATTTTTTCGTTATGATTTATGTCATAAGATTCATTAATATTTTATTTAAATTAATAATAATTTTTAATAAGACTTAATTATTATTTTTTCATGGCCCCCGTTGGGCGCGGGCCTTGAAGCACTAGTTATTATATATATTATAACAATACCCCCTTTCACATGAGGGCGATACGTGGCACAATTCTCTTCATGAGAGAACGACACGTGGCACATTTTAAAGATTTCGTCCATAATAGCTAAAATCTATCCATGCCACCTCTTTAAAATCTCTCAATTTTCCTAAAATCTCTTATTAGTTTTCTATGAAATCTCTCCCTCCCTAATTTTTCTCTCTCATCCCTCTACAACTTCATCAAGGTCCCACCATTTGTGACATATTATTTTATATGGATGGGGTTCAATTTTGATCATGTATCTAAACAAGCTCTAAAAACTGGAAAGAATAAAAAAACACCATATGCGTAAACATTTTCCTCAAGTGGACGGTTACGCCCGCGGCCATTTAAGTGCATCTTAGACTGATATCAAGTGTTTGGATCAGAACCTACGTTCAAGTGTCACTGCTTACCAAAAAGTTACCAGCGATTAGCCCCATTCTTTGAGTCTAGCATTTGTACAAAGTAAGTACAACTAGAAGGTGGAGTTTGATGATTCATACCAAAAATAACCTCTGCACATCCCAATCCAAATTGGCATTCGTTTCTATGATGAAGTATTGGTACAAGGTGGTGACATGAGTTTCTTTTTTAATAATTATTGATGCACATCCTCTTAAGATGGAAGGGACTCATTTCCATTTTATTATTTATTGAAGCATTATACTGTTTTTTTTTTTTTTTTTGAGAATTTAAACAGTTTAGGATGAATCTTTATCTTACTTCCTCCTTATCTCATTATGGTTCATAGATAATTTGTTGATTTTCATTTAGGGAAATAAAGATTCAATATTTTAATTATATTTGTGTTATGATTTATATGATAATATTTATTTATATATTAATAATGTTTAATGCTGTCTAATTATTTTTTTCAATTTAACTTTTTCATGGCCCGTGTTGGGTGTGGGTCCTGAATACTTCCTTTCATAAGAGAGCAACAAGTGGTGCTGCTTTCTTTGTGAGAGGGTGACACGTGGCACAATCTAAAAATTCTATCAATATTAGCTAGACTCTATCTATACTACCTCTTTAAAATCTTTTAATTTTCCTAAAATTTCTCTCAACATCTGAAAGAATATGAGACAAACTCAAATTAAATACTTTTCTTTCTTTATCTAAATCCAAACTCATAAAATTTAGTTTCAATATGGGGATCCAAGTTGGTAATATCTAAATACAATTTATATCTTCGCTTCTCTCATTCCAAGGTTTAAAGGGATCTTTAATTTTCATTTGAGATTTTTAATTCTTTGCTTATTCTTTGGTATAGATTTAAAATAAAACTAATGTTGTATTTCTTAAGATCTTTGTTTACATTTATAATCAATATCGATATAGATTGCCAATCTGATATCGATAGAGAGGGGAAATAACCATGCACATACGAAACCCATATCAGATCCTCCAAATTTCTAACTCAGTATCAATGGATTTGAGTTGAGTTGGGCCTGACAAGATGGATCCATAATCATTGAAAAAAATGTAATATAAGTCGGTGAGATTCATAAAATATGTGCCCTACATGCATTAAATTTCTTAATGCATGGGTCCATGTATTGGTCTTGAGATGTTTTTATATTTTATCAGCCTAGTTTATCTTCCATTAAGCCACAAGTTTTTTAAAGTTCTTTCTTCTATTCATTCATATCTCTAAGTTTTTTATATCTTCTTTTTTGTTTTAATCTTTTTCCCCATATGTAATCACCTCTATATATTTGAAATTTAAATATATTTAAGACCACTCATTCCTTAAAGCACTACCTGCTAATCTTGATTTCTTAATTCTCTATAAAATCTTTTCTAATCACGGTTTTCTGTGCCTAAAATCTTAATAAAATTCACTTGGTCTAAATTATTTTATTTTCTCTATAAATGACATTTGACTGCAGTTATTCTATTTCCATGTATGAATTTTTTTAATTTTTTTAATGATTTGACCAGGTGCGATTAATTAATTGGCAGGCTCAGGCCTGAATTTTATAAGTCATGTCAAGCTTGGGCCAATCCTAGGCCAATGCTTCTAAAGTTGGGTCAGGCTTGAATATGCCTTAGCTTGGCCTGGCCCATGAAGACCCCTACTAAAATTCTCTACACATCCTAATACTCTCTATGATTTAGTTTTTTTTTCTTTTTTTCCTAAGTTGGCTCAGTAGCCATGAGTGGAAAGGCAAGGTGCCCACCTACATATATTTATCAAATGGATAGCATTGGACGTTAGTTTATTTTCTTTTCTATTCAATTCCAACTGATCAATTGTTTTCATATCGAGAGGGTTGGTTGATCTAATGATTCTTGTACATTGGACTATTCTATCTAATTCTTTTTTACCAAATAAAATTTATTTTCCTCTTAGGTTGTACTTCTGGATTAAAGGAAAAATGATCTAACTTTTTTGTATTAATATTCTAATAAGACTCTATGGGTATAATATTTTTACCATACAATATTTTTACAATTAATTTAAATGGATTTATTTAAAATATAATTACTTTTTAATAAGTATTGAACTGAACTTTGTTGAACTTGGCATGGCCCAACATGGCCTAGCCATTCGCAGTGCATGATTATATATGGGCTTCACTTGACCTTAGCATCGAACCCCTCACTATGGTGGTTTGGGCTATGTTTTATTTTACTTATATGGTATATATATTTTCAAATAGGCCACATTTGGTATGAGTCATTTTCTTTTATAGTCAATTCCAACTAATCAATATTTTTATAGTGAGTGGGTTGATTGACCTAATGATTCTTTGTATATTGGACTACTCCATCTAAATTTTTTTATCATTTAATATTTTTTCCTCTTGAGTTGAGTTTACCAATTTAAGGAAAAATGATCTAAGTTTTTTTAATAATATTATAATAAAACCCTACGGGTACATTATTTTTCTTTTTTATTTAGTTTTACTAATATGATATTTAATTTTTTAAGTGTGCACTAAAATACTTAAAATTATGATTGTATAATGAATTTGATGTTAATATTAATTTACAAATCATTTAAATATTTTTATTTACAAATAATATAATTATTAAACAAGGCCCGCGCTAGTATCAAATTATAAAGAAAATATGAAATTTCAAGATGTTAGACTAAGTACTTCTATTGCAATACCGAAAACAAATAACTTTATTGAGATAAGTGCACAAATTAAAACAAGTGCAGGAGTTAAAAGATTTGCATAAGATAAAACAAGCGCAACTATCGAGACAAAAGGAAAAGATGAACTAAGTGCAACTATTGAAATAAGTGCATGCCAATAAACAAAAATCAATGATCGTTTTTTCCTTAAACCACATGTAATTCCTTTAATCAGTCAAGGATGACTCAATATCAATGTTTTTTTTTTTTCACTCTCAACTTTTATACATCTATGATTCAAAGAAAATATTTTCTCCTTTCAAAAAAAATAAAGATTTAATATTTTAACTATGTTTCGATATGATTTATGTCATAGTATTTATTAATATTTTATTTAAATTAATAATAATATTTAATATGACTTAATTATTATTTTTTTATGGCCAGCGTTTGGCACGGGCCTAGAAGCGCTAGTATATATAAAGAGAATTCACCCCTTTTGTGAGAGAGTGTGGGAGGGACACGTTGCACACTCTCAATAAAGTACTAAATCTTATACAAATCTTCTTCCTAAGAAAACTACCATTCAATTTTAAACTTTCCTTTATATATCTCTTATCTCTAAAATCTTTCAAAAAGTAATATTCCCAAACTTGTCAAAGTTTAAGAGGGATTCAATTTTATGATTTATTGTACTTTGTCATTATTATTATAAATTTTATTTCTGTAAATTTTTTCCTTGAATGTTTCTTATTTCTTTTTTTTCTATATTTCTTTTGATTTTCTCAAAATTTTTGATTTTGTGGTTTATGATTTAATTATTCTTGGCTACTGCTTCCTATTGTCCCAAAATGTGAGCTACCCCGTTTCATAGCCAGCTTCATCTTTATTGTGTTTCATCAACCTGTGGGGCCCAATGTCTTACGGGGACCACTTTCATATTACTCTTTAATTTTTTTACCCATTATTTTATTTAATTGAGCTATTCTTTTAGATTCATCAAAGAAAAATCAGAGATGGCCCCCAATGATGAAATACAGGAAAAAAAAAAAACCACACACTCTCTCAACCCATAGATTCATCAAAGAAAACCAAAACTGGCGACTGATGAACTATGGCATAAAAGAATTTAGCTACCACTCTTAGTTTAACCCATCAAAGGTGGCGCCCTTTGGTGATTAAAGTGATTGATTCAATATGAAATGGAATGTAGATACTAAGCATGGTAGGTTCCCTCAACATCACATACTGTAGCTTCAATAAATAGCATTAATAAAAAAACAAAAAACCAAAAAAAGAAAAAAAAAACAAAAACAAAAGCAAAAAGGGAAGTACAGATAAGGTTGCCAAAAATATTCACTTAATACCCCATGTTGGGCCCACTTGGCACCTTCGATGGTGAGTCTTCCCTCAATCCTTTGGTAGACAGCTGAGGCTACTAGACTAAGGTTATGATATAAGTGTCTCGAATGGGCATGTGCTCATTAAAACAATTTGGACACAGCCTTGGGGGCCATCTGCACCCATATTAATTCATGAAAAGGTACATATCAAAATATTTGGATGGACCAACATATGTACAAAATTTAATGTCCACCACTACTAACTTCTTAATACTTGGTATTCATGTTTAATAGTTTTAGAATACATCCATTTTAAATTCAATCTAATAGTCAATCCCATTCATATCAGTGTTAAAAACATGAGACCATTGACATCCGGGGAAGTTAGAATGCGTCCCTTCGGGATTATTCAAAAGCTTTTTTTTTTTTTTTTTTACTTAGGTTGTGTGCATCTAAGTTGTATGCACACGAGCTCACTTGAAAATTATCTTTCTTTGATTTTCCTAAGTATTTATCCTTTTGGTAGCAATCCTGGCTAAATTTTCTTAGATTAATTGGAAATAAAAACTATGGTGGGTTTTGTCTTTAAATTAATTTAAATTTATTCTTTGCAAAAAGCACCAATTGATCCATTTACTTGAGAAAGATGTAGGCCCTCGGCTTCCAAAGGGGTCTCTTGCTTGGTGGGATAGGGTGTGTAGTTTGGTAAATAATTTTATTATAAAGAGTTCTTTTCAATTTGAGTATCCATTGAAACATGAATTTTTGTACCTTTTTGCAAAAGTGAAATCATATCAGGAGGTTTTAGAAGAGGATTGAGACAGTAAGGACTTTACTATTTTCTTGAATTTACTTTTTATGCTATTTTATTTCAATATTTTTTTGGGGGGTTTTGATGGTTATTTTTATGAATTTTACAAACTTATTTTTACGTTTTACAATTAATTTAAACAGCCTTATTTTAAAATATAATTACTTTTCAATAGGTATTAACCTGAACTTTGATGCACCCAGGCCCAAATAGCCCAGCCATTAATTTATTTGTAAATTGAATTATATTTAAGTATTTAAATGAATTCTAAAATAATATTAACTTAAAATTCATTTCACAATCAGAATTTAAATAGAATTCTTAAACAATACACAAAAGGTTAAATAATTAAAATGGGTAGTCAAATTATGTAGCATGTGGTATTGAAACATTAGAAAATGTGAAAATCAATTATGAATTATTATAATTAAGGATGAAGGAGGAAACTAATGAAATTATTCCAATGTCGGGGGGGGGGGGGGGGGGGGGGGGGGGTGACGTTTAGAAGCGAGACATGTAAAAGGGTATGGTCCAATATTACATGAAAAAGATCTTCCGGTTGTGAAAACTCTTGCGAAGAGTCCAATGCTTGGCCTGAACAAGTCGTTTGCGCAGGGGCAACTCTAGGGCAAGATACCTTTCCAAAAAAAAAAAAAAAAAAAAACTGTAGGGCAAGCTCAACTAGGGTTGAAAGATCCGCAGAAGAATGTCGTCCCACGCCCTTCCACCCCAAGCGGCCCCCAATCTTCCAGACCCTAACTCTTCGGTAGATTTCCCTCCTCTCATCTCAGCCCACCCAGCTCCCATTCTCTTCACACACAAACTCCCAGTCTCCATGGCGACCACCATCCATTCCCAAGATCCCACGGTGACCCCTCCCTCTTCCTCAACCATTCATCTCCAACATCCAGGAACAAATACAGAACCTTCAACAAACCATCCACTCCATTCCAACAAACCATCACTCTCCTCCCTCTCCTCCCCCATTTGCAAGCCTTTTCACAAGCCCCCCTGTCCTCCCCTTTCTCTCCCCTTCCTTCCCATCAACGACCTGTGAGAATGGTAGACCTTCCTTGACAGTACCCATCCA
Organism: Sextonia rubra; assembly: GCA_037013555.1. Classification (NCBI taxonomy): domain Eukaryota; kingdom Viridiplantae; phylum Streptophyta; class Magnoliopsida; order Laurales; family Lauraceae; genus Sextonia; species Sextonia rubra. The sequence goes on from JASUAD010000001.1 coordinate 136,131,551, forward strand.
CATGATTCAGTCTAGTAAAGAGTCCTTCGAACACTCCATCATCGGCAGATTCATTGGACAAAAGGTCACCAACTGGAAGGTCACAAGACCCTGTCTCACCTCCCTAAGAGAGCAAGGCATCTTCATTTTCAGGCTTTTCTCTCAAGAAGACAAAGACCTCCTTCTTGCTTAAAGCCCCATCAGCTTCGGCAAAATGAAAATGCGCATTCAGCCGTGGAGTCCTGGTATGGACAACCTATCTTGGTCCTCCACCACCCCAGTGTGGATCAGATTAAAAGGAATGCCTTACCACTGTTGGAGCCAACATATCATTCTCTCTATTGCGAGCTCGATTGGAACCCCAATCAGAGTTGATGAAACAATAGCTTCTTAGAGGATCCTCTCTTACGCCAGGGTTCTCATCAATCTGGATCTCAACAAGCTTAGGCTGAACAATCTCCATGTAAATCTTGAAGGAGAAGGTGAAGTAGAGCTGGCAGTTCACTATGAAAACATCCCTTGTTCGACACCACACCACCCCCCCACACCCACCCCACCCCACCCCCACCACCCCGCCCCCCACAACCACCAACACCACAACTGCCCTTCTCAACGGCCTAAGGAACACCAAGCTAGCCCAGCAGTTCAGGCTGCCCCTGCAAGGAGGAAGATCCTCACTCCGGCTACCGAGATCAACTCCACAACCAGTTTAATAGTTCAGGCTGCCCCTGCCCCCTGCACCTGCAACCGCCTCCTCTCCCCGCAACCAATTCAGCAGTTCAGGCGCCCCCTGCCCCTACAACTGCAATTCCTCGAGTCTCAGACTCCTTCCCCATGTCTGTGGCCTCCCCCCTCCAGACCCCTCTCCCCATTGCCTCTCCTTCACACCTAGATGCCTCCTTTCCCCACATCCCTCTCCCCCTGCCCTCTCCTTCAAACTCAGATGCCTCCTCTCCCCTAATCCCACTTCCCCTGCCGGTCCCTCAAACCTAAACCCACGTGCAGAATTACCAGGTCACCTAACGGACCTCAATGGCCTCCAAACTGAAACAGCCGTAGAAACAGCAGCAGTCACATGTGCCCTAAGCAACAAGCATCTTCTAATAGAATTCCACTCCCTCCATTGCAAGCCAACTACCGTGGACCCTAACCAACTCCACAACACCCTCTTCCCAACAGATAACTGCATTTTCACCCTTCCTCAAGACCTCACCTTGGCAATTTTGGAAAAAATCCTAGTTCCCTCAACTGATGTCTCTAATGGTTTCTCAGTGCTTGATCACCTTGACAACTACCTCATGACAAACCCTCTTAGTTCCATCTCCCATAATGCCCTGCTACATTGTCAGGTAGCAAAGAAAACCTCTTCACCTCCAACAAAGTCTCCTCCACCCCCTTTAGCCAATGGCAATGATCATCTTTTGGATCCTTATCCCCTGCCTGCTGAATCCCAAAATGGGAAGTTTGGTCAACCAGCTGATAGCCAAGTCCAAAGCGCCCCCTTGGACAGCCATCCTCAAGGCATCCAGTTGACTGTGGATCTCTCAGGCTTCCCTCCCCAGCAAAGAAAAAGAAAGACTCGAAACAAGCCAACATCTTCAGCTGGTCCAACCACTAGGCGCTCCAAGGGTTAGCTCCCAGCCCCTCCCCACACAGTGATTAAGGTTATTTCCTGGAACTGTACGGGGATTGGAAACTCCCCTACTAAAAGAGTGCTAAGGAACCTGGTTAACTCTTACAACCCAGACATCATCTTTCTTTCAGAGCCTATGATTCCCTTCCCATCCTTCTCTACCTTAGGCTTATCGTCTTATGGCTTTGACACCGTCTTCAGTTCTCCTAACTCTAGCCCAATCAGTCAACTATGGTGCCTCTTTAAGCAAAGCTCAAATTACAAATGCTTTCTCCTGGACTCTTCCACTCAACACTTATCCATCTCAGTCAGAGACTCCACAACCAACCTCTCCAGTATCATCACAAGCATTTATGGCTCAACTGATTTCAGGCTTAGAAAGCATTTATGGCAACTCCTCATCAATAGCTCCTCCATCAATCTACCCTGGTGTATACTAGGTGACTTGAATGGAATCCTCTCCTCCAGTGAAAAGCTCAGCTTCAACCCTCCTTCATCTACCTGTGTCTCTGACTTCTCCAACATGGTCATGGCTTCAGCCATCTCAGTTCTTGGATTCTCAGGGCCTCGCTTCACTTGGGCTAATTACTGTCAGGGTAGATCTTACACTGCAGCTCGGCTAGACAGGGCTTTTGTAAATTCTCTTTGGATTGACCAATTCAAAGACCTTGCCATCACTCATCTGCCCAGAGTTTCTTCAGACCGCAGCCCCCTTCCCGTTAGCCACTCCACCCCACTTCCAGCTACAAACACCCTTTTCAACTTTGAGGAGATGTGTGGACCCTCCATCCAAATTTTTTGAACCAGGTTGCTCAATGCTGGAGCACTCAGATCCAAGGAAACCACCAATTCATTTTGGCTCAAAAACTCAAGATTCTCATAGTTCACCTTAAAGGATGGAACAGATCCACTTTTGGGGAGCTGAAATAAAAAATCTCGGAAGCTGAATTGAAGGTTATCTCTTGTTAGCGGTCTCTGGACGACTCCCCTACTATCATCACCTGGCAAATCTGAATCTTGCTAAAGCCTCTCTTCACAACTAGCTTAAGGCTAAAGAAACTCATTGGAGACAAAAATCTAGAATCAAATGGCTTCGGGAAGGAGATAATAACACCTGCTTCCTTCACCTTCCATACAAAGGAAGAGGGAGAGTAAATAAAATTGATAGAATTTCTATGGATGGAGAGGATACAGAAGACTCAGAAACCATCAAGCTAAAGGTAGTTGATTTCTTCTCCAACCAATTTACAGCCCTCCAAGATTCTCTAGCAGAGCATCTATTTCAAGTCCAAGGCCTGTCAGTGTCCGAAAATGAGAATGCCCTCTTATCTGCATTCCCACCCAATGAGGAAATTAAGAAGGCTGTGTTTTCGCTAAGCAAGAGTAGTGCCCTGGCCTAGATGGCTTCAACAGTGCATTCTTCACTTTAGCCTGGCCCATAATTGATAAGGATGTCTGTACTGCATCAAAGCACTTTTTCCAAACAGGCCATTTGTTGAGAGCTTCGAATGCCTACCTCTTGGCTTTAATCCCCAAAAATCCTTCTCCTCAGTCTTTCGTAGACTTTCGCCCCATAGATTGCTCAATTTCTCATACAAAATCATATCTAAAACAATGGTCGAAAGACTCTCAACCATCTTCCCAAACTAGTATCACCTAACCAAGCAACATTTGTAAAAGGGAGATCCATCCATCAACATGCTCTCATGGCCCATGAACTTCTCCAAAAAATCAACACACAGTTTAGTGGCAGGGCCCTTTGTAAGAAACTAGACATTTCCAAGGCCTTTAACAAATTACAATGGTCTTTTCTTTTCAAAGCCGTAGAATTTTTTAACTTCTCTGCCAAATGGATTGATTTAATTTTAGAATTGATTACCACCTCCAAATGTTTAGTGCTAGTTAACAAATCTCGTGGTTTCTTCAGCTCTTCCCGTGGGCTTTGTCAAGGTGACCCCTTATCCCCTTACCTCTTCATCCTTGCAGAAGAGATTCTCAACCTAAACCTTAGCTACCTCCATAGAGAAGGTAAAATTCAAGCTATTCCTCTTTCTATTTAAGCATTGTAAAGCCTCTTTGGCTCGGTAGTTATGAATGATTAATGAAAAAATGTTTTGGGAGCTTCCCCAAGTTTCTTCGAGTTCTCCTCCAAATTTTTTAACGCCTCTTGCAATTGGAGTTTGGTGAGAGCCTAATTTTCTAATGCCTCCTGTGACTGGAGTTTGGCAGGAGCTCAATTTTCCCCTCTATCTCCATCTTCGACCATGCCCGCCCCACGTCTCCATCCTGTTTTGCATTATCTCCCCTATCCATTCTTCTTCTTGTCACCTTCTCTATGCAAACAACATCCTTCTTTTCCTAAAAGCTCCTTGAAGAAGCCTGCAGGCAATCAAGAGCCTCCTAATTAGTTACCAAGGAGTTGCAGGTCAAGTTTTCAAACTCTCCAAAAGCCGGCTTTTCATTAAGAAATACAGCTCCTCCAAAACCCGCACAATATGCTCCACACTTGCCATCCCCCAAGCTACCCTCCCTTGATCATACCTTGGTATCCCTCTCTTCACGAGTAGCCCGAGGCATAGACACTTCATGAAGCTTCAGCCTTGAGATCTAGAATAGACGAATGGAAAATGAAGTCCCTCTTCTTTGTCGGCCGCCTAATTCTAGTAAGACACGCTCTAGGCAGCCTCCCTTTGCATGTTTCTCTAGCCCTCCCAATCGCAATCAAAATCTACCAGCAAATTGAAAAGCTTATGAGGAATGTCCTTTGGTCTTTAAACTCCATTCAAAATAAAAGGAATCTTGTTAGATGGGAGACTTTGTGCCTTCAAAAAAAAAAAAGGTGTTTTGGGAATCAAAAAAGTGGTTGAGATAAATGAAGCCCGCCTGCTCAAGCTAGGTTGGCAAGCAATGACAGCTTCCTCTCCCTGGAATTTCTGGTTCAAAAGAAGATACTTCAGGAGTTTTTCCCCATGCCATCCAAGCAACCATTTTGCAGGCTCTTGCATATGGAGGGGAATTAGGTCCTTGGCAAAGGTCCTCCAAACTGGAAGCAAAGGGACTATAGAAGATAGGAATTCTATTAACATCTGGTATGACAAATGGCTGGACTTTTCCCCCATTGCCTCTAGGCTCCCGCATTTTAGATTCTCCCACCTCAACAAAGTCTTGGCCATTATCAAAGATGGACCATGGATCTTCCTTGACCTCCTCCCTCCGGCTATTCTTCAAATTCTAAGGTAGGCAGAATCCATCAATCTGAGAACAACTCCCCTCAAATATGAACTTAGATGGGAAGGTAACTCCTCTAGCAACTTATCTCTGAAAGAAGCTTGGAAGCATATTAGTCAAGAGCATCAGAGGTTCCTTGGGCCTCTATTGTTTGAAACAAGTACACTCATAAAAGGCTCTCTTGTTTCATTTGGCGGCTTCTTCATAGAAGGACTCCAACGCAGACTTGGGCTCAATCGGTGGGCATCCACTTGGCTTTTAGATGTGCTTTCTGTAAGGCCAACTCAAAAATAGACCTTCATCTCTTCTTCTGTTGTCCTTATATAATCCACATCTGGGATTGGATCTTGGAAATATTTCATTGTCCTCGTCCTCCCCTCTACTCTGCAAGCATCTATTGGCATGCCCTATCCTCACGCAGAGATGAGATTGGAAGAAAAATCATAGCATCAATTTTCTTCTACATCATCTCTTCCATCTCATACACGCACAATGAAGCTGTCTTCAACAACAATTTGCTTATAGCTCTCAAGCTCAAACATCTGATTCTCCAGTGCATCCTCAAATATCTTCAAAGCACTCAATTTTCTCACTTTATAGAAAGCATTACTCCTAACCTTTTGGCGGCATTAAACACTCTAAAATAGCATCCATTTCCCTCATATATTTCCTTCTTGGTTTACTTTCTTTTGGCTTTCTTGAGCTTGTACATGTTTTTCTTATCTCTCGAGGGGGGGGGGGGGGGGGGGGGGGGGGGGGGTTGTTGTGGGTGCTTCATGCCCATGTATTTTTTTCTTTTCCTATTAATATAATTTACCTTAAAGCAAAAAAACGAATATTATTTAAAAAAGAAGTTTTTTTTTGTAATGGTCCCAGATATTATGAATGATAATTAAAAGGTTCCAGTTTGTATAAGGTCTAACCCATGTGCCCCCCTAATCCTCTTTATTGCTCATAAGCAAATGGTCATTAATGCAATTATTCTTCTAAAGCTTAAAACAATCTCATCAAAAATCATTTTTAAACACTTTTGTCGAAAATGAAATTAATTTTTAAATAATATGTAATTTAGTTTTAACATTTGTAAGTAAGAAACAAAGTTAAACAATCTAATTTTTTCTTTTCTCTTGAGTTTGGTTTACATAGTAAAGGAAAATTGATCTAATTTTTTATTAATATTCTAATGAAACTTTACGGGTACATTATTTTTCTTTTTTATTCAGTTTTACTAATATGATATTTATTTTTTTTAGAGTGCACTAAAATATTGTGTAATGAATTTTATGTTAATATTAATTTATAATTCATTTAAAGATTTATAAATATTTTTATTAAAAAATATTACAATTATTGAACAACGCAAGCCCAAAAGCTCTAGTTATTATATTATATATATTATAACAATACCTACTTTCGTGGGAGAGCGACAAGTGAAGCAGCCTTTTCGCGAGAGTGCGAAAAGTGGCATATTTTCAAAATGCCATGTTATTGTGTTTGAATTTTTCTCAAATTCCTCCCTAATTTCTCTCTCAAAAGATAAGATAAGATGAGATAACCATTCGTAGCTATTGATTCTTTCTATCTTTATCTCCTAAAATGTTATCACTAATTAAATATCACTAACTATCTCTAGGTTTTAATGAATTTTTTCCGAACCTACGCTCATTTAAATATTGTGTATGTGTATATCAAGACCACAAAAGATTCAAGAACCAGTATCAAATTGACCCAAAAAGCGTGCAGTGAAGGACTAAATTTAGATTAAGATTCAAGTGATTATCCAGCATAGGCATAAGTGAGCCCGAAATTGAAATTTAGTCATCCTTAATCGATTATGACCTTTAGACCTCATATTTACCTTGTCATTTGGCATGCACCCATGGGACCTATAAATCTTTCTCATTTTTGATTAACTATAGTCTGCTACCTTTTTTTGCATGGGTTTCCAATATAAACCTCTTCAAATTCTCTACTGGGTTTGAATTTTCCTAAAATCTCTCAACTAAAATTCCTTCTCTGTCTAATCTCTCCCCTACATACTTATCTGCATGTATTTTATAACCTTTTTTTTTCATGCATTAATGGGGCCATAGTTGATTTTTATGATAAGCAAGTATACATGGACCCTCATGACAGATCCAAGATACAAAGATTTGGAGCCCACTAATATATTATAGTGGTTTTCATCTTTGTTGTTTTTCATCAATCTATGGGGCCCATTGTCAAAGCCAAATTTTCTTCCTTCTTTTTATTCTAAGTTTGAATAATCTATGGGTCCATTGTGAAAGCCATTTTTTTTCCTTTCCAATCTAACTTAAGAGATGCAGTTGTCACAGAGATAACGGAATCATATTTAGATATTCCTCGCTATGCATATTACTTTTCTACACTCGATCAAATGCTACTATATCTCAACGGATTTAAGTATCTTCAAGGTATCACAATTATCATAAACACTTTTATTCTTAAAAATTAGCTCAGTTTTTAAATTATTATTTATTTGGATTACATTGATACAGACATTATTGGACTTATTGTAGATGTAAGTGGCATATCATACATCAAAAAACAATATCAAAAGGAGTTTACAAACTTAGATATCACATTATACGATAAAAGGTAATTTAAATTCAACAGTATTTATTTATTTATATTCTCTTCAAATTATATATATTGATTAATAAAATTTTCTTTTACTCTTGTAGTTATAAAAGAATGAATCTTACTTTATGAGGTGACCTCGCTTTAAACAATTTTCACTCCTTAAATTCAAATATAGGAAGAGTTTTAATATGAACATCAATTATGGTTAAATAAAATAATGGTAGAGTCAATTACTTTATATAATTAATAATTCTACTAAATTTATATGAAAATTAATACAATTTTTTAACCTATGTGCAGGAAATATTTATCTTAGCCCATCAACCGTTACAAAACTACTAATCAACCCTAATATTCCATTGGCAAGACGTGTGCTACTATGGTAAAAAAAAAAAGCTTTTTCATTAATATATTTATTTTATTTATATTTCTTAATACTAACATATTTGCTAATTATAAAATGACTGCAATAAGCTCTTATTGTTGAATGATTCAACATCTATCGGATTATCATTGTAAGAATTATTTTCATTATTGGAGAATGGTATCAAAGAGGTAAAATTCAATTCACATACATTTTCCTTATTTACTAAAAAGTTTTTCATTTTTATTTAATTCAAGCTAGGAACTATTTTCTATTAGAAAAACTTCTAGGTCAAATATGTTGCGATAAAAGCTATGGTCGCAATATTACATATGAATGAATCTTTAACGCATCTTTCATATAGTAAATACGATAAAAAGATTTATGAACATATCAATAATGGTCAGTGTATTTGTTGTAATGATACAACAATACTAACAAAAATAAGGTACGCAAATATACATGAACTAAAAATAACTTTAACATATTTATCTATTGCACATATTATGAAACAATTGTTTTTTATTTTTTTAATTGTCAGATACATTGCAACTATAACAATTGTGGATCACACCAAGCAAATATCATTCTTATTGCACGATGAAGTACTTGAAATTTTTATAAATGCGACAGAAGAAGAATTTCAAGAATGTGCAAATAAGGTATTTTACATTTATTTTTATTTACATAAAGTTACTTCTTTATTTTAACTATCATCATGTATATATATAAATATTAAATTTTTTTTTATTATTTTGCAGGTTAATTGGTATGAACTATGGGGAAAAAAAAAGCATTGAGGAAGCAATATTTATTTCATATAAAACTAAACTCAATGATGAACAAACTAATGTCAAAAAGCAATATCCCATTCAAGAAAATTGAAGAAATTAGCTATATTCAAGAATCAACCTTCTATTATTAGAAATTGAAAATTGTAAGTTTTATTTTAATGCCATCAACACAATATGTTTTATATCAATTTCTTTTACTAATTTATTTGAATTTTACTATGCAGTATCAAGTTATAAAGAAAATATTAAATTTCAATATGTTAGACCAAGTACGTACTTCCATTGCAATACCGAAAACAAATAACTTTATTGAGATAAGTGCACAAATTGAAACAAGTGTAAAAGTTAAAAGATTTGCATAACATGAAACAAGCGCAACTGTCTAGACAACTGAAGAAGATAAACCAAGTGCACTAAGTGCAACTGCTTAAATAAGTGCATGCCAATAAACAAATATCAATTGTTATTTTTTCTTTGGACCATATGTAATTCCTTTAATCATTCAAGGATGACTTAATATCAACAGTTTGTTTTTTCACTCTCAACTTTTATATATCTATGATTCAAAGAAAATATTTTTTCCTTTTAGAAAAATAAAAATTCAATATTTTAACTATGTTTTTGCTATGATTTATGTCATAGTATTCATTAATATTTTATTTAAATTAATAATAATTTTTTATAAGACCTAATTATTATTTTTTCATGGCCTGCGTTGGGCATGGGCCTTGATGCGCTAACTTGATCAGACTTTTGAGCCTGATCAGACTCGGGAAGATACTTTTGGCTTGACCTATGTTTAGTACTTGATCTCCTTTGATTACAAATGCATTTGTTGCTTTGATCTTGTACTTCTTAGGTAATTAGAATTCGGTTTCTGATCATAAAGATATTTTTAGGTTCATGTGATTTCCAGGATATTGTGTCATGACTATATTTTCACGTTCATGTGATTGCCAGGAGATTATATTGATCACCCTTGCGGCTGGTGCGGGGTCCACTCATGTGTAATCAGATCCGTCTGCTGTGCACTTCACACACTTCACCCTGTACCTAGATTACACCCTCTATTCAATTAGATTGGTGACTTTGAGTCCTCTTTTATTCTTGGAAATACGCAAAGTGATGGGAAACCAGTGATTTTATTTACCAAGAGGTATAATTTTCTTTTCTTTTGCATTTTGTTATCGATTTTTTTTATTGAATTTCTTTTTTTTTTTTTTGCACTTTTTTTTCCTATAGTCAATGCATCGGTTATTATAGATCAAAGAGGTGATGTAATAGAGGTATGAATTTCTTTTCTTTTTGTATTTTTTGTTGTGGTTTTTTCTTTTTGATTTAATTTGTTATTTTATTGTAGTAAATGTTTAAACTTGAAATGGATTTTTTTATTTCTTTAAAGTCCTAAAAATTTCTTCCATTGTCCTTCCTCTAAAATATTTCTGTTTCAATTCCTTTTCTATTTAGATTTCTACAAGTCAACATAATCTTTACACTCATTCCAACGATTCTCTCTTTTCAAAATCAATTGACAATATATAAATTAATTTCCTAGGTCTATGGGTCCACCGTCCATGATAATATTCTCAATTAGTTTTTGAGAAGTGGGTTCCACACAATATTTTAATCAAAGTTGAGGCATAGGTGGGCCTCACAATTTAGATATAATGACCAATTCGAAGTTAGTAGAACTTCCCATTCTAATAAATATAATATAAATTCTCGTGGGATTACCATTCCAATGACTGTGCTTGCCATTATCACGAACCCCATTAGGAACATCACCATTCTATCTTAGTTGCCCGCATGACCCAGATTTAAAAAACTCCAAAAGTCTTTTTGAAAATTTTGGACATTAATATATTTTTTAAATTATTATCCCCTTCTTTCATGACCCTAAGCCCCAAAAAATAGAATTTTCTAGGTGTGCCTGCCCGTGAACTATTCCATGAAGAATCAGGTTATGTTCATTGTTACAATTCTCATGACCACGCTAATTGGAGCTATCAAAGATGATGGTTGTCATGCTCTATATACATATCACCATAGTCATGGTCCACGGAGAGGATAACCTTGATGCTCACCACTGCTGTCCACTATCATGAGTAGATGAACTTGCGAATATGGGATGGAAGTGAACCCATTTAAATGGCTCAATTCATGTTTTACTTGTGTTTAAATTGACTTAGGTGTTTTGGAAGTCTAATATATTTGCACTCGAGCTTTTTTTAAGCCCAACCTACACATGATGCGGATTGGTCTTAGGCCAATCTTCTGTTGGTTGGTTTAGCAGTGTTAGATTAAATGTGTTAATCTACATTGGATGTAGGTTGTGACCATCCAAGATGAACAATATATATATATATATAATTGGCAAAATTTACTTTTTTTACTAGATCAAACCCTAAGGAACAATCTGGTGCTATCAAAACTATAGTCTTTCCCCTTGTGGGATCTATCTAATGGATTTTCTCGTGTAAATCCCTATATATTTAAAATATTAATAATTTTAACATAATTTAGTTTTTCCAATGCGGGCCTTGCAGCGTTAGTTATTATATATATTATAACAATACCTACTTTCACGGGAGAGCGACACGTGGCGGAATTCTCTTCATGAGAGAGCAACATATGGCGCAATCTAAGGATTCTATCAATATTAGTTAGACTATATCCATATCACCTCTCTAAAATCTCTTAATTTTCCTAAAATCTCTCATTAGATTTCATTGAAAACTCTCACTTCCTAATTTCTCTCATCATGAAATAAAACGATTGAAATTATTTTGCGGAGCAATATGGGATGGAGTGATGCATTATCTGGGGTGATGATTAATGCATTATCAGAATGCTACTATGATCACTCTATTGTTCATTGTGTAGTCAGATCCTCTACTCCTAAGAATATTGTGACCGAGAGGAGTAGAAAGAAGAAGCTCAGTGACAATCTTTTTGCCCTTAGATCCATTACACCCACCATCATTAAGGTAATGTACTTAACCACTCACATTTTCTCCATTATATTCTAAGCCCTTTATGTTTAAACACCCCCCACCCCACCCCGCACCACCCCCCCACCCCCCCCCCCCCCCCCCCCCCCCCCAACCACCCTAACCCAAAAAAAAAAAAAAAGCCATCCACGGCTAAAAATTCATCTTTCTCATTAACATTCCATCCAATTCTTAAGATGGGCCTATCAGGACCATAGGATCAGTCTTAACAAAAAAAAAAAAAAAGACTCATATTAACACTTGATGGTGGAGATTAATAGGTTAGTAACTGATATATGCATCTACGATTTGGATTTTATCTTACCATTAGATTAAGATCTATTGTAGTGATTAGTTAGTTTTATTTGCCATGAAATTTGAATTCCATTCTAACTACAAACGCTTTGTATAGACCCTAAATTATCTCTAACATACTCTATACATTAAGAAAGAACATCAAATCCAGAAATAAGCAACTAGCCAACCAGGTCTCTATCATCTAAGTTTGAGAGACTAATTCAAGGAAATTTCTCATCACCTAAAATCTCTTTTTAAGATATTCATAGACTTACTCTATACATTAAGGAAGAACATCAAATCCAGAAATGAGCAACCTGCCAACCATGTCTCTGTCATCTAATTTTTAGAGACTAATTCAAGGAAATTTCTTTCTTTTTCTTAATTATAAGATATTATCACCTAAAATCTCTTTTTTAGATATTCATAGATGCTATCTTTGTGGTATTCATAGATATCATCTCATGATATTTTGCATCCATGAAGTATATCTCAATTCACCTCTACATTAAGAGCATTTCAAACAATTTTAAACAATTCATTCAAATAAGAGTTGGGCCCACCATCAAACTGAGTTGGTCCACAATCAAATTTTTATACTCTTATTGGTCCACTGTTTTAGCATCTATACACATGCCCAGCCTCGATTTTAGAAATAATGGCCCACACCCAGCCCAAGCCTGACATGGGCTGTAAAAGGCAAGCCCAAGCTTGCCTATTTAATCAACCAAGCTCGGCCAGATGGGGCTTTTTATAAATTTTTTGTCACTTAATCCAATCCTAACCCAATTACTAAATGGGTCCTAGCTACATTTCCAAGCTTGGCCCAAAGTGGGCTAGGCCCAAATCGGGCTTGACCTGACTTGACCCATGAGTACCCATATAAATGATTATGTAACTATGAGCAATTTTCTTCTACGGATGTCTAACTTATAATAATAAATATTTCAATATTATTCATTTTATCACTAATATTATTATTATATTTATACTCCCATTTTTCTTTTAAGTCCTGGGATGGGCATGAGTTTCCTTTGTTATTGGCAGCCCATATGCTGCCAACCTATAACACCCTGACATCAATTAGTCGGTTTAGGAGTCAATTATTCTTGTTGTTAGTGTATTATTGGAAGATTTTCTGGGGTCATTATGTTTTATTTTTGTTGGGTTAGATTTGGAGTCTTTGTTAGGTAGTTGGGTTGAGTTTTACTTGGCTTAGGTAGTTTCAGGCCCTTTTTCATAATTTTTTATTTTAATTGAGTTTGTCATTTTGGCATCATCTTGATGGCATCGTGTGTCTTTTGTAATGCTTGTTACTTTCCGTAACTGACTCGGAATCTTCTGGAGTCGTTTGAAATGTTTAAGTACTCATTTGACTCAAATTGTAATTTGTATAACTTTTGGACCTAGTTGCAAATGTCTAAGATATTTATATATATATATGCCACTGCCTCTTTCGTTCTTATCTTCTTCTTCTTATTCGTCTTCGCTTCTTCCTTATTTTTGTTCTTCGTCTTCCAGCTTCGCTAGTGGCCGGTGCCAAGCTCCGATTCCTTGTGCCGGGTTTCCTCAATTTGAGTCTAGAAACAAGTGAAGCTTGATTCTTCGTCAGAAAAGGCAAATATAAACAACGATTGGTTGAATGTATGTTGGTAACTTGTGATGATTGTGATTTACTTCAAATATCTTAGTCTATGCATGTTCTACAGCCCTCTTGGTTTTTCTTTCATTGTTAGGAAAAGAAATAGAAGGATTTGTAAGCTTTAGAACAGTGGGTAACCAGCTCTGTTTGTGACCGGGCGTATTAGGGCCGACCGATCGGTCCTGATAGTCCGACCGGTCGAATTGAGGTTCTGGGAGCAGGTCCGATCGGCCGGGTCGTGCACTTTACAAAATGTAGGTCTTTCATATCAATGGTTTCAAGTTTAATTAGAGGCCTTTCATAAACCTCCTAGCGGCCTAATTGTTAAGCTACATAATGGATTGAGAATCCCTTACAGTCCTATTATAGGAGAACCGTGACTTCCTCTTATACCTTACACAGGTACACCTTCGAATTCAATACGACAAGGACCTCACAAGGGTGTGTTAGCGGGCTTTTAAAACTTAGATTTCTTACCCTTACCTTAGCCTTGAGTCCCTTATGAACCGACTCTGTGGTATCAGGGAGTTTCAGGGCCGACCGGTCTGTCCTGAACCCCGATCGGTTGGATTCTGGTTCTGGATGGGGTCCGACCGGTTGGACACTTACCTAATCGATCGAGTAAGTCACCTATGGACTTGTAGGAAATGAAATGTACATAACTTCTTGACCTGTTCTATACTACTTGGAGACCTATAGATGAACTACACTAATGATCGAATATAGGAATCTCATGAATGGTCTTGAGGGCTGAGATATATTCATGAATGTTATCCATTTGTTAAGTACCTCCTCATGGGTATTAATTTAAGGGACACCGATACTCTTACTTATACAATGAGATACAAAAGAAAGAACAACCGAGTATCGGATAACTTAAAACTATATCATCATGCACGGTTAGTAACAATGGGTGACTAAGTTAAGGTTGGCTAGTAAAGATCATGATTCCTGCAAGATAATCCGATTTGCATTGCATATTGACTTCAGTTTTGCCCTCTTATTCACATGGTACGTATTCGGCGCTAGGGCAACGATTGGATATTCCCTGAGGGCTCTGTCCATAGTTAATCCCAGGCGGAAACAGCTGACTTCCATGTTCGATGCTACCCGTTTAATTAATGTGAGTTGATAAGCCTTGATATGTTCTATGGTACTTCAAATCTCTTAATCTTGACATAGACAATGCATTATCTGTCTACCCATTGAATGGCAAAATATTGACCGTTACTCCTATATGACTTGTTTGACATGTGAGGTATGTTGTGACTTGATGTGACCTACTTGATATGACCCACATGATATTACTGCGTTTAGTGCTTTAGTCTCGTGTGATGCACGCACTGTACTGCTTGCTTATGATATGTCATGATACGTATACAGCACTGCCTGATCGACTAACTGACATTGATTGACGTGCATCATATAACATGACTGATCTTATTTGTCTGGCTCTACTAAGCCTCAACCTCAGGATACCCGACGGGATTGAATTTGGCGTAGTATGTATGGCACCGCTGCAGTAAGTTTTTGTCGTGGGGCTTCCGAACCCCAGGAAACCGAGACCTAGTTGGCCGATGGTGTTCTCATCCTGTTTGATTGCTCCTCATATGGAGAATATAGCGTATGTAGTAGCCACTTAGTACAGTAATTCTGTTATTGACTCGTATGGCATGCTCTACTCATTGCACGATTTGCCTAGTATACGGAATTAACATCTTCTATGATTACCTGTTACTGATTCTTTTAGACACTACACGTATTACCTTTATGTTGTTTATACTTTGCTGAGTCATCGTACTCACTTGTTGTTCTTGGTGTTCTAGGATCAGAGTCAGTTTCCTATCCCTTGAAGATTTACCTGACTTCGGAGGAGATTTTAGAGACCCCAATGGGACGGGGAGTGGGTGTGATTGATCCACTCCAAAGAGCGCCTTGCATTCCTCACATTCCCATTTGCTGCATGTTAGTGCTTTATTTATTGTATATGTAGTCATTGAATATTCTCCCATGTATTTCATGTGACGTCTTTTTTTCCTAGTGATTATGTTTATGTATCTTTTCTATGCTCTTTTGTGCACTGATACTATTTACAGCTTCCACGTACATGGATTGCACATGTGATAGATCTCTTATATATGTGCACTTAAATCAGGTTTAGGGGTACATATACGGGAGTACGTGTGTCACTGATTAGGTTTTCTCCTAATCCCTGATTTCTTTGGCTCGGGTTGTGACACAACCCGTAATTGATATGATCCCATTTTTTTTCTTTTCTATTTTTTTTCTAAAAACAATCTTAAATGTTTTTTGGCCCGTGTTGGGCATAGAGCCTATTTTGAGAGATTGATGGTAACTAGAAAAGAATACCCTCTCTCGGTTTCCTGTCTATGTGTGTATTATATGATTATATAACATTGAGTCCAACTCCTTTATGGCTCGCACTCAGTGGAATTTTGTGAGGCTGGACAATGCATGTTTACAATGGTGATAAAGCATGAAATATTTCCATGCTTATTTCCAACTATAGATTTTTTATTTTACCAACTATAGGTTGTTTCTTTGCATTTGTCTACATGGAACTCAAGGTTAATGTAAATACATTATGAGCATTTATATGTTCCAAGATAATAAATTAATGGAAATAAAATCTTAGAGGTTTGAGTTTATCTTTTACGATATTTATGTGAACCTAGAAGATTGCTTAGATAGATCAGAAGATTTGAATCCAAATTCACATATGAACCTTAGATAGTTTGTTCGTACAATTGATGGTCCAAAACATTAAAAATGAAGACTTAAATTGAACCTCTCGGTCCCAATTAAACATGAAGGACCCAAAATGACACCACAAGTTAATCACCAAATTAATTATTTATGAATGGTGCCAGTGGTTTTGGTCTAATCATCCATCTCATAGTCTAATGATATAAAAACTTATCATCCTTAAAACATTTGTTTTTAGGGTAACTATTTTAATTATGATTGTGCGATGCATTATATGATAGTATTCATATATATTTTATTAAAAATATTAATAATCTTTAACAAAATTTAATTTTTAAATAAAATTTTATTTTATTTCCATTGCCTATGTTGGCGCTGGCCCTGGAGCATTTATATGATGATATGCATTTATATTTTTTAAAATTTTATTAAAAATTAATTAATTTTTTCAACGCCGGCCTTGAAGCGCTGGTATATATAATCAAGATAGACTTTCGCGGAAGAGTGACATGTGGCGCATTCTTTTTGGGAGGCAACGATAAGTGGCGCTCTTTTGCAATGACATGTGGCACACCCACCTTATAATCCTTATAGATTGATGTAGTTAGACAACCCACCTAAAATCTCTCCCTAATTTCTCTCTCATTCCTCTAGAACTTCTCCCAATCATCTCTCTCCTACCTCTAACGAATTCTTCCCCCAATCTAATCCCTACAACTTCTCCTTTTTTTTATCTCTTATCCTAAAATCTTTAAATTTTATACACAATACCAAATGACTTCACCCAATATATGCCATGAGAATAACAGGACGAGCTTGCAGTGGGACATGCAATTTGGTCACATGCATATATCCCAATTAGTTGAGTTTTAAAAGAAAGTCCCATGGCAATTGAATTCTCCATATTAGCTGACTCTATCCATATTACCTGTTTTTTATGCCATTTGAATTCTTCATATTAGCTGACTCTATCCATATTACATGTTTTTTATACCATTTGAATTCTCCATGTTAGCTGGACTCTACCAATAATAGCAATGATGGAGTTTTATGGATTGGGGTAAGGTCACCTTTTTCTTCTTCTTCTATTTTTCTTTATGGGATAATATTATGATATATGTGATCTCTATAGATATATATGTTTTAGTACCCTGATAATTACTCTAACCATCATTATCTCTCTTTCTAGATTCAATCTAAATCTCTCCGACCCTTATTCTAGATCTCTCTCACCCTCTCTTCGACCATCTCAAGAAAAGCATCTCACCTCTCTTATCATTCTATGCTACTCCAATCTTCCACCACTTCTAAAAACAAAGATTGAGGAGCTCTACCCCATCACCGAGTTCGCAAAGATGCCATATAGCAAGAGTGAACCAAGTTCCTAAAAGTCTGCAGATACGTCTACAATGTCCACATGGAGAAGAACCATAATAAGTAAAGGTGAAAAACCTGCAGTACAATTTAGAATCTTTTCCACCTTTTATCTAATCAAGCCTTTTATGAAATAAGCATCATGGCCTCCACATTATTGCTCATGCGCAGTTATTTGGGTAATTGGATCTCTTTATTTTTTTTCATTATTTATTTTCTTTTTTATATTTCTATCAAAACATTTGATTTTTGTAGTATGTATAAAGAGGAAGAAAGAAAATGGGATTCTTTTATTTTATTCACTTTTTTGTGAGCTTTATTTCATTACTAGCAAGTGTTTATTAATTTTTAACTCTTTGGTTCTTTATTATTATTTCCTATTTTTCTATAATTTGGTCACAAGATTTGGTTGTTGATGACGTGTTCAAAGGAAAATGAAGTTCTTTAAATTCATTTGTCTTGAGTTTAGCGGAAGTCACTACAAGAAATGGCCTTATTCGAGACGAAACTCGGCGACGAATCAATATTTTGTCACTGTTAATTTAGAATCAGCAACGAAACAGCATTTCATTTCAAAGATCATACTTTCAGCAAAAAATATCTATTTTCATCATTAATAATTAATGAAATTGCGACAAAACTCTTATTTCATCGCTAATTATAGAAAAATATATGACATAAGGCAACGAAAAATTTTTCGTCCCCTAAAGTATAATATAGGTGATGGAAAAATTATTTTTTCGCCAATAATGAAGCCATTTTTTTCTTTTGTACTTTTAGAGTTGGCTACAAAATTTGAATTTCATTGCTAAAAGGTGTACTATTGGCAACGAAAAGTTATATTTCGTTGCCGAAGATGTAGATTTTTAACTACGAAATTTAATTGTCATCGTCAATAATACAACTTTTAGCAACGAAATTCAAATTTTGTCACCAATTCTGAAAATACAAAAGCAAAAAAGATGCCTTTTTTTAGTTGTATTTTCAGAATTGGCGTCAAAAACTTAGATTTCATCACCAAAGGACTACTATTGGCCACGAAATTTAAATTTCATCACCAAATCTAAAAATACAAACAAAAAAGGCGCCATTATTTCCACAAAAACTACTGGGATTGGCAACTAAATAAATTTCGTTGCAAAAGACAAATCAAAATTTATAAAAAAGAAGCCTTGAGAGAGATGGGGAGGGAGAAAGGAGAGAGAGAATAGAGAAGGGGAGGCAGATGGAAGGAAGGCGGAGGGAGAGAGGGATGTAGGGAGAGGGAAGAAGAAAGAGAGAGAGGGGGGGAGGTAGGGAAAGGGAAGGAGAGAGAGAAAGAGAGAGCTACAGGGAGGGAAGGAGAGTGAGAGAAAGGTAGGGAGATGCAAGGAGAGAGAAAGAGAGAACAGAGATGGGGAGGGAGAGAGAGAGGTTGGGAGAGGGTAGGAGATAGAGAGAGAATAGATATGGGGAGGGTGGGAAGAAGAGAGAGAGAGGGAAAGGGAAGAAGAGAGAGAATAGAGATGGGGGAGGGAGAGAGAGGGAAAGATAGAGAGAGAGGTAGGGAAAGGGAAGGAGATAGGGTGAGAATAAAGATGGAGAGGGAGAGAGGGGGAGGGAAGGAGAGGGAAAGAGAAAGAGAGAGATGGAGGGAGAGGGGAGAGAGAACAAAGAGGGGGAGTGTGGAAGAGAGAGAGATGGAGGGAGAGGGGAGAGAGAACAAAGAGGGGGAGGGTGGAAGAGAGAGAAATAGAGGGAGAGAGAGGGGAGGCGAGGGGAGGGGAGAAAAAAAAGGGGGGGAGAGAGAGAGGTAAGAGCAAATTTAAACATAGTTTTTTTGTAAAAAATCCCTTTCGGCAATGAAATAATTTTGTCACTAAAAGTATGTTTATCAGTTTGAAAAATACTTTTAGCAACAATAAAAATACCTTTAGTGACGAAATTATTTCTTCACCAAATAGTTCAACCCTTTGGTGACGAAATAATATCATCCCTAATCAATTTTTTATTATCTCTTTATGTGCTTTTTATGACAAAATATAATATATAGCAACAAAATTTTGGTATATTTGGCGACGAAATAAGATTTCTCAGATCTTGATTTTACGGGGACGAAACCATATTTCATCGCGAAATTTCTTTAGAGACAAGACAACGGCGATGAAATAATTTTGTAGCCATCAATAATTTGCGATGAAAAAATATTTTTCAGTGACAAAATATTTCATCGCCAAATCCTAGAATTTTTGTAGTGAGCAATAATATGTTGTACTGATTTAAGAATATATACAGTAAATAAAGTTCACATGTATGTTCTTTTATGTTTGTAAAGTGGTGCCATGGCCGGATTTAATCCACATCCTCCGTGCACTTAAGATTTTTGGTGGGACATATTATTGTTAAGTGTTCATTCCATTTAAACATCCCTCAAAACCTTCTATTGTGACATATAGCAGAGCGCATGGTATTTAGGAGTAAATGGAACCAGAATGTCTCTATACCAATTCAATCTTGCATGAAAACGGAACAAGAATGTCTCTATACCAATCCAATCTTGCATAATTTCCATAAGAATAAAGCTATATTTATGCAAGTATCTCTTTATTGATCATTTTAATTCACAATTATTCAAAGAAAAAAAAATGAATTTGAAACCAACAGCTCATTTTGACTAACTCAAGTTAGGGTGAGTCAACTTTTTTGAGTGGGTCATTAAACTGGGAGAGTCCAATAAATCTTCAGTGCCACTTGACTTGAAGACCTTCCAACCCAATCTGAGTCGCTGAAATTCTCAACACCATTGTCGTTGGCTACTTGCTAAATCACTTTAAAATATGGGTAAAATAAAATTACCTTGGCCAACAGATATATTAAGTGGAATTCATTGATTGCTTCTAATACGTTGATTTATGAAAGTACTTTCTCTCTCCTCTTAAAAATCTTAAATCTATTAAATCTCAAGATCTTTAGAAATCCAGAGCTTGAATGTTGTTACACTTCACAGAGACTAAACAGATCATATTTACAACCATTACGAATTGTACATAATTGCATAACAATGGGAAATTCAAAAAGATTTCTGAAAAATACTATTTCCTTTATTGGCTGATAATACGAATAATTTTATCCATGTATCGATTCCTTATTTCTCTAATGTTTTTCTTAACTCTCATTTCATTTTGAAATTATATTATTCAATTAAGCAGGCAAACACCAGCTAAGAAAGAGCCTTGGACCTAAACAGGGGAAACAAAGCGATGAAAATGCATTAGCGCTTTAGATCCATATTTCTTACTTGGTTTTTTGACAAAATGCCCCCTAAAGTATTATAGGATTCTCAATTTACCCCCTCAAGTATTAAATTGTCCAATTAGGCCCTTGAATTTATTGGATTTTGTAACTATTAGATACTTTTGTTAACCCACCATTAAAATTGACTACAGAAGTCTTAGCATATGAGACGCACGTGAGTTCTTAAGGGCAATTTTGGCAAAATAGACCAAACCTGATGATCACATGTCAACTATGTCTTCTCACTCAATTTGAAGATATAGTTGAAGAAGATGATCACGTGTGATGCACATGATCATTGAGCTTGGTCCATTCTGTCGAAATTGCCCTTAAGAACTCACGTACACCTCATATGCTGAGACTATCGTTATTGATTTCAACGGTAGGTTGACAGAAGTGCCTAATAGTTACCAAATCTAATAAATTCGATAGGCTAATTGGACAAATTAAAACTTGAGGGAGTAAATTGAGGATCCTATAAAACTTCAAGTGGCAATCTATCAAGAAACCTTCTTTCTTCATTCATCATTTAACATTTGCTAGCATCTGCACTCCATGATATACAGCCACCTTTCTTCGCTGCTCTATGCAGACCCTAACAAGATTATCTTGGTTAGAGAGAGATTCTACAACTTATCTATATGCGGAAGATGTAATAAAAGTTTCCATTTATCCCCTCTATTTTTAAGAAAAAGGAGACCAAGTAAGATCTCCAATGAAGTGGTTAGGAAAGAAATTTTGGATTGAGGAATGATGATCAATATAACCTCAAATTGAGGATAGTGGTCTCCAATACGCTGTATAATTACTTTAAAATTATTTTTCAATGCCAAACTCTTTTGCTGTAAAATATAATTGATTTTGCTTTTAAATGTCTATTATGCTTAGTTACAGTTATCATTAGTTTCTTTCCCGTGCTGCTAGTGAATATTAGGCCAGAAATGAAGTTGTGCTTCAACAAGCTTAAAACTTCCGCTTTGTCTACCCTATTATCATATTTGCTAACTGGTACCATAGTTTTAATACTTAAAGTAATAGAAATTTTTAATCCATATTAGCATTAGATATTCAAAGATTTTCAATTGAAGTTAGAGGACATTTCTTAGGGCAAGAGTTTGATTCACTTAAAATCATCATATTATCTAATAGTGGGTAACAAATTCATTACTGTCCTCAATGGGTTCCACTTATAAAAGATGTTTGTAATGTGTTTTAAAATTTATCTTAATGAACTCATAATTTTAATATTATGTTGCTGCATATACTAATATTAAGATTAAGGTTAATATTACGTCAATATTATGCATTCATTTTTATAGAAAACATTTTCTATGATTAGTAGAAAATATCTTAAAATTAGGTATATTTTTTTTGTTCGGCACTGGCATTTTTTGCTAAGCTCGTGGTGGAGAGGATGGACAGCATAGCGTGGCGCATTGATCTCGAAGTCATTTAATCCAAATCCTCTACACTGGGCCTGGCGCACCTTTTCAAAACAAAACACCCTACAGATAGATAAGACATCATTAAAATTTTACCTCAATACAAGCTTTTCTGGCCGCTGGATTGGCCATTTAGAAAAGAACCTCTGCATCTATGAATCTGCTATCATTCAATTGTGATTCCATGCTTGATGAGTCACATAGGCTGTAGCAACAACTTCTGATTTTTCTTTCATTTTTATTTTTTGACCCATCTTTTATGCATAGAGTAATTAGGTTAAAAAATTTACATCCAATGCTAGTAAGGATTAAAAATGTCAATTACTTTTTAAGTATTAAAGTTGTGGGACCAGTCAACAAATATAATGATCTGCTAGACAAGGTAGGTAGTTTTAAGCTCAAAGAAGAACAAACTCATTATTGGCCTAATAGTCATGCCACATCCTTAAACAGTAAATTGCAATTAATCTTGATTTTGAGTTTGATTAAGAGAATTATATAAGGCTTAGCATGGCCCCATAAAAACAAGTCCATTGGTGGGTCCTAATAAGGAAAGTAATGAATTTTTCGCCCACTATTAGAGTATGTGGCAATTCTTAGCTAGTGGGTCCTGCTCAATTTGTGTGAGATTTGATGTGTGAATTATTTTGATTGGATGGCTTTTTCATAAGTGGAACCTATTGAGGAGCATCATAAATTTGTTAGACTATTATAGATTATGTGAGAATTTCTTGTGGGTCCAACTCTAATTTACTGAAGTTTGATAAGAGTTCATGAAATAAGATGTAATATATTTTAATTGGTTTAAAATTTTTATAAGTGGGCCCCATTGAAGAGTGTCATTAATTGATTGAATAAAGTTCCAATGAAACCATTGTCTGTGATGAATCCACAATCTGGTTTAGATGTGGGAGGCAATGAGCAATGAATTTCAACATCTTTTTTTTTTCCTCGTTAGCTAAGTGATCCACAAAGCCAGCCTTCTATTCCCAAATTTCAATGAGTAAGATGTAAGATGTGCTATTTAATGAAGTGGTTTGTCATCAGTCTATAAAGGATAAATTTGGAAAGTGATTTGTTAAAAAATTGGGAGGGTAGATTTGAAAAATAGCTAAATGGAATGAGGATAGGGACCAGTACATGCACTTTTTTTTTTTTTTTTTGAGGGGGGGGGGGGGGGGGGGGGGTGTGAATTTTGGCGACTGCTCCCTTAACATTTCATTTTATGGCAAGAGGTCCATGATCTTTTCTTATAAGGACAGAGCTCCTTTTTTCAAATATCAACACTTAAAAAGATAAAAACACCCTCTCTTTCTTTCTCTCCCAATTTTCTCTATCTCTCTTGGTTTTGAACCTCTCCCTCCCCACCTCCCAGCCACCTCCCTCTCCACCCTAGAAGGCCCTCATTCCCATAGGATAGCCACCACCACCAACGTACCGTGTACCCAAAGATGGCCATCCAGTAGGCATCAGCTACAAAATGAGCTCACTTTCTCATAACAACCGCATCACGTCGAGCTCCTCCGCTTCATTACTAGAGAAGTTGCAAAATCAAAGCACTAGTTTTAGCTCATTTTATTCTGCAACAGAGATAAGATTTGGTTTAGAAAGTATTTCAACAAATCATAAAATAGACATTTGAAAACTGAAACGAATGGCAGATAGCAATAAGCAACAACTGCAATTGAAATTTTAGCATTTGAAATCACTACATTTTCTTTTTTGGTATGAATGGGCAGACCTTCCTTTTAAGTAAATACATACCTGTCAGTATGATATCACACATCATTTGTCTTACTCTCAGCCAACTAACAGAAATGATGCAATGACAAAGCCAGCCACGAAGATAGACTGGTTGAAGGCTTAAAATGATGATTGCATTGATGACCTGACCACAGATGGATTCTAGCTTACCTAAACTAACTTATAGATAGATTTGCAGCCCTGCATTTTGTAATTAGTTTTTACCAAATGTTTTAAGTAAAACATTCAAGTAGAAATGCTTACCAAGGCAGAGGAAAGATTGAAGATTGGAGTAGCCTCCTATCACACATGCCCTTTCTTAAGTTTTGGGGAACCAATTGAGCCCAGATTCAAATGTTGGGTTAGTTTTGATCCAATCTGGCCCAAAGTGCAAACTAGTGCATGAGTATGGTCTCCAATTTGACCAAATGTGCAAAATAGGGCATAAATATGGTCAAAGTACTAGTTCGATTAGAATTTATCAAAGTTTGAAATGAATTTATATGAGTTTGATAAGAACTTAACTAAGTTTGAATGGAATTTGTATGATTTTTGCAAAAATTTATATGAACTTTTCCGTGCAAAATTTCTATGCACTATTTAATTGATGGCCCATGTTTAAGCCTTTAGTTCATCCATTTTCTGAAATTGTTTTGATCTAAAATTTTGTGATATGAAAGACTAAATGCTAAACTTTAAATTTCTCAAATTTTATTGAAAAATAAGATGATTAGACTGATCTACCCATTTCAAAGTTTTTGCCAAAAACTGTTTAGTTTTTATACGAGTTTTGCAGAAAGTTATATAAGTTTTGAGGAAATTTATATGAGTTTTGCAAAAATATATATAATGACCCAAAGTGCAAACTAGTGCATGAGTATGGTCTCCAATTCGACCCAAACTGCAAATTAGTGCATAAGTATGGTCAAAGTACTAGTTCGATGAGAATTTATCATAGTTTGAACTAAATTTATATGAGTTTGATCAGAATTTAACTCAGTTTGAATATAATTTATATAAGTTTTGTAGAAATTTATGATTTTTCTGTACATAATTTTTATGCACCGTTTAACTGATGACCCATGTTTAAGCCTCTAGTTCACTCTGCTAAAAAATGTTTTGACCTAAAATTTGCAAGATATGAAAGACTACATGCTAAACTTTAAATTCCCCAAATTTAATTAAAAAATAAGATGATTAGACTAGTTTACCCATTTCAAACTTTTTTGCCAAAAACTGTTTAGGTTTTTATGAGTTTTGCAGAAGTTTATGAGTTTTCTGTGCACAGTTTGACTGACGGCCCATGTTTAAGCCTCTGGTTTACCCACTTTTCGAAATGTATTTGACATGAAATTCTGACATATAAAATACTATATGCTAAACTTTAAATTCTCCAAATTTTACAAAAAAAAATAAGGTAATTCGACTAGTTTACCCATTTCAAACTTTTCGCAAAAAATTTTTAGTTTTACTTTGACATAAAATTCAACATGTTTAAGCCTCTAATTCACTTACTCTCGAAATTGTTTTAACTTGAAATTCTAGGATATAAAAGACTACATACTAAACTTTAAATTTCCCAAATTTCTTTGAAAAATAAGATGATTAGACTGGTCTACCCATTTCAAACTTTTTTCCAAAAACTGTTTAGTTTTTTATATGAGTTTTGTAGAAAATTAAATGAGTTTTGAAAAAATTTATATGAGTTTTGCAGAAATTTATATGACGAAGCAAAGTGCAAACTTGTGCATGAGTATGGTCTCCAATTTGACCCATAGTGCAAACTAGTGCATAAGTGTGGTCAAAGTACTAGTTGATCAAAATTTATCAGAGTTTGAACTGAATTTATATGAGTTTGATCAGAGTTTAACTTAGTTTGAATAGAATTTAAATGAGTTTAATAGAAATTTATGAGTTTTCTATGCAGAATTTCTATGAACAGTTTGATTGACGAACCACGTTTAAGCCTCTAGTTCACCCACTTTCCGAAATTATTTTGACCTAAAATTCTGAGATATGAAAGACTACATGGTCAAATTTGAATTCCCAAATTTCACTGAAAAATAAGATGATTCGAGTGGTCTGCAAAACTATTTAGTTTTTATGAGTTTGCAAAAATTTATGAGTTTTCTGTGTACAATTTGACAAACGGCCCATATTTAAGCCTTTGGTTCATCCACTTTCCAAAATGTTTTTGACCTAAAATTCTAGGATATGAAAGACTACATGCTAAATTTTAAATTGTCTAAATTTTACTAAAAAAATAAGACGATTAGACTGGTCTACCCATTTCAAACTTTTTATAAAAAATTTTTAATTTTGCTTTGAGGTAAACTTAAGCATATTTAAACTTATGAGTCACCCACTCCCAAGATTGTTTTGACTTGAAATTCTAAGATATGAAAGACTACATGCTAAACTTTAAATTCCTGAAATTTCATTAAAAAATAATATAATTAGACTGATATACTCATTTCAAAATTTTTTCAAAAAACTATTTAGTTTTTTATATGAGTTTTGCATAAACTTATATGAGTTTTGCTTTGAGGTAAAATTCAAATTAATTTTGATAATGTTTTTTTAGAATTTTATGTACAACATGGGTGTTGTTTGAAAGGTCTCAATGAGTTGTCCAAATATATCATTTTTTTAAAAAAACTAATATCATGAACAAAAGTTATGAAATTTCAAAGTTTTGAAATTCAAAACACAAAGGATGTGCTTGGAAGTGGGATAAATTTTTTGTAGGATTGGTTAGCTAATATTATCTAAGCCCATCCTGTGGTATTATTGCATGGGATGGGATTTTATTTATTTCAAAGGTAAATTCAATCCCATGTTTGGTTGCGTCCAGATAAATAGAGGATAAGGGATAAAAAGATTTAAAAAATATAATTCCACCTCTACTCAAAGCCAACTCAAGTGGAATAGGGACAAAAAGACCTAAAAAATATAATCTCACTCCCCATTCAAAGCCAGCTCAAGTTATCCCACCTCCCAGATGGGATTATCTAAGCCCCCATACTAAGTATTAATTCACCGTAGCGTTGGAACTAGGATAACATTATCCCAAGCACTAAAAATGCAAACAAACAAGGGATAAGTGAGACAGGATGCAAAAAGTTACTTATCCCCCCACTTATCCCCCCCTTATCCTGCATCCAAACACATCCAAAAGTAATTCTTGTTGGGCAAATCAGTCATAGAAAAAAAAAATGAGCTGGCCAATTAGGGACCTTTACTTTGAATAAGTCCAAGCGGTAGGACTATATGCCTTAACAACTTTGTGCATGGATTGGACCTCCTAGAACTATTCAGGTAGGGTTGTTTGACTAATTTACTTTTTTTTTTTTTTCACTTTCTCTTTCGCAATGAGGTGGCAGGGACTTGCATTATAAGCTTCTTCTCACTGCAACTTCTCTTCTTCCACCACTCACTTTCAATTCCTCATAAGAAAATAAGTACAAATACCATTGCTTTATTTTCCACTATTATACTTTCTTGTTTGCAGAAATCGTGCATCACTAATGGTGTATAAACTTCATCCCACGAAGGGTCAAAACTCATTGTCTTTTGCAGATATCTTACATGCATAATTAATGATGTATAAACTTCTTCCCAATATGGCTTCTCTTTATGCCAGAACTCACTTTCACCAATATATTTTTCTTCGAAAAAGAAACAAGTATGATTATCATTGATTTTCACTATTGCTTATCTTCAGGTCACTCATGCTTACTATTTTTTCAGTAAGCACCTATTGCATTTCTGATCTGTGGGATCCCTTTCTCTAAATAATGGCAAACCAAACTCCAACATCCCAAGCCATTCCAATTACTCCAGTACAAACATTTCTGACCAATCCTTCCAAGTCCTAAGACCCTTCTCGTAGACGTTCCCGCAATCCCAATGTAAATACAAAATCAATATGTAAATATCAAGTTGAATTTTCACATTGATACGTATCATTCTTCAAACAAGTAGAAAACACTTGCAGAGCTGGAAGAGACTTTACATTATGCAGCATCATTCGACAAACACATAGAAATGCTTGCAGAATTTGGAAGAAACTCATAAGACAATTCAAGAATCTGCCAACGTTAATTTTTGACTAATTTCAACATATTCACCGTACTCTTGATCTTTTTTATTATATTTTATATTTGATCAATTTAATGGTAGACCGAACTCCTATCAGAGTGAAATCTAGCTAGACGCGATGTGAAAGAAAGCCATTGCCACTACAAGAAATTTCCCTTTTAGCGGTGGACAAAAACTGCCACTGAAAAATGAGAAAACCACAGCTACTAACTTTTACCAGTGGATATTCGTCCTCTGCAATTTTCGCCCACAAAACATGTCGCTAACAGTATCAGCGGTGTAAAGATGCAGGTGTCAGTAAAAAGACCTATAGAGATGGATATTTTTCACTACTAATTCCCAATTTACCACCATTAAAGAAGCATTTTCTGTCCCGAAGTTACCCTGATTCGGTCAATGGCAGCAGTTGTTTTGGTTGGTGACCCTATGGATTAAGAGAGGGAATTATATTCTCAATTATAGCAGCGTAATAACATATCTGCCACTAAAACCTTCATTTAAACCTCCACAATGCCGAAACGTGTGGATCATAGATGTGCAGCTTTAGGCATGCTTCTCTCCCAACAGCTACCTACAACATCCCTACCAATATCGATCCTACAACTGTGTGATGTAGTCTAGGCTTCACAAGCAGCCCCTCTTCAAATTAAATTAGAATTATATTATTTTTATTAGTAGATTTCTAATTATATTGTTATTAGGGAAGTTTCTATTAATAGCTTAGGATTTTCTTAGACATTAAGTTTGCTTTTACTATATATATAGCATTATAGATAAGAGGTTCTCATACTTTATTGATTAATAGAATTGGGTTTTATCCCTGAGAGGTGTACCCTCGTGTATGTTGAAGTTTTCTTCACGATTTGAAGTGTCCTTGGATACGCGCTTCGGTACCCCTACGTAAGCCCTTACCCTTAGGCATGTATCAGTTTTGTATCAAAACCAGTCCTCAAATAGATCGGTGTGTTACCCTATCCCCATCTTTGTTCACCCACCGTTTACCATCTCTCTACCAACAAAACCTAATATCCCCTTAGTCAACCCCTATTCCCCACCCACCAATCCAACCCTAATCCCCTCTTGGCTTTTCCTTCCTCCATCATCCAGTCCCATCAGCCACTACCAAAAAAAAAAAAAAAAACTTCCATTCCTCTCCATCGCCCACATCCTTGCTACACAAATCCTAAACTGGCAACATCCCACATCACCGAAAAACCCATCACCTTCACAAAACCCCAACTAGTGAAAAAAAAAATCAAAAGAAGAAAAAGAAGAAGAAGGAGAGAGAGAAAGAGAACGCGCAAGGAAGAGAGTTGCGTAACTGGCATCCATCATCCTCGCCACTGCAAGCATCGCAGTCTGTCACCGCTGCCTTCGTCACCAGGGCCCATCATCGCTATCCCCCCCCCCCCCCCCCCCCCCCCCCAACAATAAGCATCTTCACCATCACACTACAGCCACAACCGCACTTCACCACAGTCTGCCCCAACCCCTCGCCGCTTGCCGTCGCGTGCATCCTCTCACCACTGCACTGCATTGCACTGTCCCACCATAGGAACAGTGCTTCCTTTTCATTCGTGAAGAAGAAGCCAAGAAAAATCAAGAGGGGCAGAACCTCTTTTCTTTCTCTCTCGATACAACTATCGAGAGGCCATTTTGACTACATGTGTCTGGACTCAGTAATATTGCCCAGATCAGGCCTATTTGCGTACTGGTTAGGTCAATTTCAACACAATTGTAAGCAACAGCAGTGGTGCCATCCTCACTAGCCCATCATCTTTAACAGATCAAGGGTCAAATTTATTTTGCAATATCAGATTCATCTAGGGCTTGATTTTCAATTCGACTTCAACAGTGTGTTCGTAGTAATCAGATCTACACATCAAGTTAGTTAAATTTAAATTTTGCATTAAAAAAATGCCACCTAAGAAGCAAGTGGAAGTTAAAGCTTCATCTTCTTTAATTGAAGATTTCGTTAGTGCCATTAAAGAATTATCCGCAAAAGTTGATGGTATACAAATCACCCTACAACAATTAGAGACTAGAGTGACAACTTAGAAACTAATCAACGTGTAAATCACAATCGTGATGATGGTGCCAATATTCGGAATCCACGCAATCCACTAGTCAATAATCCTGATCGAGATCTAGGGATTAAACTCGTGATTCCCAAGTATGATGGCAAATTACAACCCGCTAAATTCATGGCCTGGTTCGTGTGTGTAGAGAATATTTTTGTACACGAGCCAATGACTGAAAACCATAAAATTACACTGATTACCACTAGATTCCGTAATTATGCTGCAACTTAGTGAGTTGAATTGCAAAGAAAACAGAGGAATCAGAATATGGACCTTGTTGAAATATGGATTGAGATGAAGAATATTTTGAAGCAAAAATTCCTTCTTGTCAACCATGAAAGAGATTTACGTTCTAACTTTCAAAACTTGAAACAAAAGTCCAAGACAGATATTGATTATTCTGAGGAATTTCTGACTTTGCAAGCTCATTGTAGTTTGAATGAAGATGATGATGTAGTAGTTCATAGATTTTTCAATGAGTTGAGAAAAGACATTCAGCATATCCTCACATTCCAACATTTTGATAGTGTCGATAAACTCATCCAACATGCTGTCAAAACTAAGGGAATTGCAAATCATCAAGCACAAAAATTCAAATTGGTTCCACCAAAGAATTCATCTCTACAAGATGTTAAATCAAATGATTCATCAGGACAGATCTTTGCAAGGATTGAAGGTCAAAATAGGATGATTTGTTTTTATTGTCAACAACACGGGCATCGCGCAGAAGAATGTCCAAAGCAAATACATCTGATTGAGATTCAAGGTAATGAACTAAGGGTATTGACAATGATCTCAAGGATATTGACAATGAGGAAATTACTAAAATATATGCAGATACCACATGTGAAACTTTTATCATCATCAAAAAGGCACTACCAACTGTTGAGAATAAATGGTTTAGAAAAAAAATCTTCCGTTTCGCAGGTACAGTTCAAGAACAAAATTGCACAGTTATTATTAATGGCGGAAGTTATGAAAATCTTATCTCCCAAGCTCTTTTTTATTGCCTCCAGTTGAAAGTTTACAAGCACAATCGCCCTTATTTTGTCAAGTGGCTGATGAATGGTGATCAAGCGCATTTTCGATATACTTGCAAAGTTACATTTGCCATTAGTAAAACTTACAAAGATACAATCTGATGTGCTACCTATAGATAGTGGTGATATCTTATTGAGTCGTCCATGGATGTATGACAAAAATGTAATTCATGGTATACGCGACAATACCTATACATTTATACATGGTCGACAGCAGGCTACTCTTTATCCCGAGAAACCAAAACCGCCAAAGAAAAATTCCTGGAAAGCTGCTACAAAGGAAGTCCTTCATGTTCAATACATTTACAGAGGCAATCCGAAGCAGACTCAAGTTCGAAGACGAACTCTTCTTTCAACCCGGAAAGGATGATGCAATCTAGGCTCCACAAGCAGTCCCTCTTCAAATTAGATTAGGATTATATTATTTTTATTAGTAGATTTCTAATGACATTGTTATTAGGTAAGTTTCTATTAATAGCTTGGGTTTTCTTAAATATTAAGTTTTCTTTTACTATGTATATGGTATTATAGAGAAGAGATTCTCAGACTTGATTGATTTATAAAATTGGGTTTTATCCCTTAGAGGTGTGTCCTCTTGTGTGTTGAAGTCTTCTTGACGATTCAAAGTGTTCTTGGACACATGCTTTGGCACCTCTACGCAAGCGCTAACTCTAAGGCCTGCATCACTGTGCCAACAAAAGCAATCTACCCAGTGTGCTGGATGGATACCTAGGTCTTGCTGGTTTGGGCTCTAGGCTTCCTCTTGCTTACACAGTGCCCCTGCTGGCTAGGTTCTGTTTTTGACCAGGCATGTGGTGATCCACCTGCTGCTGGAAGTGGTTATTTCAGGCAAATTTGTTACAAAAATCATCGGACCCAACCGAGCTCATGGGATTTGCAGCGGTGGCCTTCAAGCTTTGCCAAAACCTCGAATTTCTCAAAATGAGGATTGCAAAAAGTCTGGATGGACTTCTTTTTTTTTTTTTTTAATATCTAGAACCATGCATCCCAGAAAGATTTGTTAATTCATTCTACTTCTGATAACAAAGCTCTAGTTGTTTCAATGGTCTGAAAGTGAAATACCAGATGAGAATATGTGAATTCCTTCATTTCTTGAGATGAAATGGGGAAGAAGTTCACATGAAATTCTCTTAACATGAAGGCTCGCTGCTACTAGTCAACTTAATGCGGCGTCTCTTAATTATTTGTAGGAAGAATGACAGTGTCTTAAGGATACACCTTCTTGCACCCTTGATTTATATTTGCAGGCCAACATGACCTCACCTTTACAAGATAAAACATTTCCCCCTCTACCAAAGAACATTTTAGAAAAATTAAAAATAAAAAAAACAAATCAACCCCACTTGTAAAACTCAAGCAACCAAACGGCTCTAGAAGGATACCACCAAAAAAAAAAAAAAAACAGAAAAAAACTACAATATATACCATATATAAAAGTACAACACAAAAAATGATCACTTGTTCCAAAACCAAAAGGAAATATATCAAATGTTAGAGAATACGCGTACCATTAACGATGTTGAGATCAAAATATGTACAGAGAAAACTATTGCCCCTCTAACGATATAGAGACAATGGGAAAAGAGGAGAAAAACTCACCTCTCCGAAGAACAAAAAATTGAGCATTCTGAACTCACAAATATTTCTGAATTTGTGAGATGACCAGAGGCACTGAAAGCTGTGATAAGGAATAGAGATGGGTATTTAAAAGGTAAATCTAAAAAATTACAGATAATGAGTTTTGATTCCTATCAAAAGAGCAAGTCAAGGCTTCAATATAGCCATAAGGTGATCTCTGTTCTGTATCAAACAAAAAGGTGGTGTCTATTTTTACTATGAAAAATATGTAGCATGCAAATAAGATGATTAGCATGCAATTAAAATGATAATTTGAGTGCTTGAAGAATCAATCATAGTTTTCACTTTAAGCATCCATCCCCTTCATAATTCATATTTATGTTCTAATTTTTATGATTTTTTTTTAATAATCTCAGTGACAATGTCAGTGAGATTAAGTACCTGCATGAACAAGAAGCTTACTAAGTCCAACTATATACCAAGCACAAGAAGATATGGTTGCAGGTGAGATTTGCATAGCAAAGGAAACATGAAAATTTTAATGCATGCTTTAAGTACTTAGAGGACAAATAAATTATTTAAAGACCGTAGAGCTCCTTAAAGACCATAGAACTGTTACGGGATCTATCTAGTGCGGTAAGCAATTTCGACACAACAATAAGCAGTATGAATCAGATATAATGGGTTCATTGTTAGAAAAGGTAGTCCACCAAAGATAGAAAAGGTAGTCCACCTAAGATTAAAAAGGTAGTCTACCTAAGTTCTTTCGTCAAGCAACCATGGGCCAAAATCCAATTATTCAGAGGGAACATAAGAAATTAAAACCCAAGAAATCATAAATAGCACAGACCTTATCATTCCTAAATGTCTTCTCTAGAAGCTCTGTTCTTATTGTCAAAGGAGAGTAGTAAACTTAAATTTCAAATTCATTCAAATGTCTCCACAGGATGTAGGAGCCCGCAACCCGTGCACAAAATAACCATGGAATACCAGTGATGCAATATAGAAAACTACTCAAATCGAACTACATACCCACGAGAGGATGATGACAGAGAAAAAAACAAAAACATTAAGATAGCGTTTGGTTCGCTGGAATGATTTTTGGCAGGAATGGAATGGAGACTGGAATAAGTCTGGAATGGAATGAGGTAGGAATAGTAATTCACATTCCAACGTTTGATTGGACAGAGGAATCAATCCAGTAATAGGATTCTCATTCCAGTTCATGTGTTTGGTATGCGTGAATGATGCTAGGAATAGAATAAAAATTACATAAAACTGACCAAAATACCCCTATGAATTTTTTTTGCCAAAATTTCCCTCTCTCGCCAAGCCCTCTCTCTATTCCCAGTCCTCTCTCTCTCTCTCTCTATCTCTCCGTCCCAACCCTCTCCCTCCCTCACTCAGCCCCCTCTCCCACTATCTGTGTTCTCAGCACTCTTTCCCTCTCTCTGTTCTCAGCCCCTCTTCTGTCCCAGCCCTCTCTCCCTTCCTGCCCAGCCCTCTCCCTCTCCTCTATTCCTAGCCCCTCTCCCTCTCTCTTTGCTCCCAGCAGTCTTTCCCCCTCTCGCCCATCTCCCTCTCCCTATCTCTCGCTTCCCAACCCTCTCTCCCTCTCTCTTTGTCCCAACCCTCTCCCTCTCTCGCCCAGGCCCCCCTCTCCCTATCTCTCACTTCCCAGCCCCCTCTCCCTCTCTCTCTGTCCCAACCCTTTCCCTCTCTCGCCCAACCCCCTCTCCCTCTCTCTATCACAACCCTCTCTCCCTTTTTGCCCAGCCCCTCTTCTTCTCTATATTCCCTGCCCTTTCTCCCCCTCTCGCCCAGCCCCTTCTCCTTATCTCTAACTTCCCAGCCCTCTCTCCCTCTCTCTTTGTCCCAACCCTCTCCTTCTGTTGTCTAGCCCCCTCTCCTTCTCTCTCTGTCACAGCTCTCTCTCCCTTTCTCACCCAACCCCTCTCCTTCTCTCTTTCCCAACCATCTCCCTCTACGGCGGGTTTCAATTAACCAATGGCGAGAAGGAGGTGTCACAGAACATGCCTTATGGTGGACGGAAGAGGGTCGGCGACGAATCACAGAAGGAGAGAGAGGTCAAAGACGAAGAGGAAGGAGGCTAGGTCCTATGATCGGGCATCTCAGGTTTTGTTTGATGAAAGAGGCTTTTTGGACTCAAGGGAAAATTACAAAGGAATGGAATGGCCATTCCTCTACCCCCCCCCCCCAAAGGAATGGTGATTCCCTTGTATAAAGGAATGGTGATTCCTGAAGTAATGGTCATTCCGCCACTTTTTCACAAACCAAACGTGGAAATGGTCACTCCAACGGAATGACCATTCCATTCCGACCTTCATTCCAGCGAACCAAACGCTACCTAAGGAATTTAAATTCAATAGTATAGTAAAAGGAAGACAAATACCTTTGGTTCCATGAATTACTCAAGTAATTATCAATTCAATAGCAACCAAACCTCAGAAACAAAATTCCATAAATGCCAACCGTTATAATAACAATAGATTATGTTAACATAGATAACTACATTCCAGATACCTTTTACCAACAAAAAAAAAATCCAAATACATGAAAAGAAAAAAAAACAAAAATTGAAAGTAAAACTACAATGTTGTGAATCAGATTAAAACCCATTAAAATTAAATGCATCAAATCCATGTATAGTGATGAAAACAACATAAACAATCATCATAAACAAAACAAAAGAAATCATATAAGATTTTTTTTTTGAAACAGTAACAATACTCAATTAAAGAAGAAAATTACAATGCAAAACAACATAACATAGGGTATAAAAGCCTTATACCCTATATTACAAACAAACCGTTATAAAGTAAGAGCAATGAAAGAAGCCCCTCTACAGAAGTGTATATATAGCAATTGGATTCCATACAAGTTGCTCCTGATAGCTACCAGTTATTTTAATCAGCTATAGAAATGCATTGAAAAACATGAATTGACCATAAAGAGGAAAATCAATTACAAATAACAATACTACAAACCATCAGAACCCACATCAAATGCAAATTCCTCACCCAATTGCAATATACTAGACGTGCAAATTTCACTGTATGTAGAGCACAAAACACTAAACATAGAAAAAGATGTTTTCACATGCTTCCAAATAAGCAAAAAAAAAAAAAAAAAAAAAGCACTACTTCAAGAAGCTTCAGAACAAAGATATAGATCTAGAGAGATTGAGAATAGGAGAAAGAAGTAAAAGCATACCACGGACAACCTCAATAACCAACTCCTCTGGTCTCCTCTCTCTCAAAATCACTTAGAATCAAAATTGATTTTCCACATAAAAACAGCGAGACAACTTGATTCTAACCGAATTCTAAGCCAACAATATCGAAAAAGAAAACGAAGTTTTCAGGAAAGGGAATCTAGAACGAGATCGAATTCCAATCCAACAAATCGATCGGTTCGCATAAATCAAAGACGATTGGAGCGCAATCTGGTCGAGAGAAAGTCCTCCTTGGTTCTTCTTCTTCTTTATCTTAGAAATGTGAGGATCGAGAGCTTCAGGAAATCATAAAATACACCAGCATTGTAGTTTCTAAAAACATAAAATGATGCAAAGCCTGCATGACATTGAAAGTATCAATACCAATCAGAAAATCTGCACAAACTCAAAGTTAAAAATAGAAAACAACTAAAACCAAATTCATTGTCAATGCAATCATTCTTTTCATATGGAAGCTACCAGAGGGTACGCAATTCAATTTAAGCCTGTATGTCACTCAACATGAAGAGATTTCACACATTTCATAGATACAAATCCGTGCCATTAATTACATCAAACACTTGGTGGGCATTCAATTTGGGCCAACAGGAGCACCAAACGGCTGGTGGGCGTTCAATTGCTTGAAGAAAGAAAGAAGAGAGAGCGATTCTAAGAGAAAAAAATGACACCATTCAAAAGAAAAGAGTGGGGAATAGAAGAGAAACCTTCTATGTCATATCTAACCTTTCTAAATTTCTGCTGATATTTCTTCATCATCATCTCCATTCTAATCTCTCTTCTTTGCAGAGGAGAAAGTGGGGAAATCCAATAGTTCCAATGGAGGAGAAAGTTGATTTTTGATCAAAGATCCAATAGACCAAAATATGTGGACAGCAGTCCATTGGGTTCAACCCAGCTGAACCAGGCCCACACAAGGCCCAGCCCAGCTGGTACAGGACTTAAAAGGGCTGTTGTCCCTTTACTGGTCCCTACGTATTATTGTGTGCAAATTTGTCCAGCTCGCCTGATTTGTGGAGTCTCCCCTTTATTAGGCAACTTTCTCATTTAGAACTTATTCAAAATTGACGCAGGAAGCAATAATCCGAGTTGATGGTGAACCTATGACACCCTGATTTTCAATCAAATACAAAATCCACATACAATGACAGAAAGGTAGAGATTTGCTTACCATTGATCGCAAAATCCACCACAAAAATCTTCGATCCAATGGGAGAAGCTCAACCAAGGAGAAGAAATAAAAAGCGCTCATAAGCAATTTTAATTGATTTTTCATAAAAAAATTCCAAGACTAACTTCGTTCCATATAATGGACATTTATATATGCTGTGCTGACAAAGAAGGCTTCAACCTATCTATCATGAAATCACAACCACTACTCGTAATCCTAATGATAATGGGAACCCTATTAAAGAAGATCCTAGTTACATTCAAATATGAAAAGAAATTAAGAAAATATAAAATAGGCAAATTGTGCGTTAGAGATTCCTAGGGTTTGTAGACACCACTTGCTGCCTTGTGGCTGCCAACTACTTACACAATCTTGATCATAGTGGACTCTTCCTTAAAAAGTCCCCCCTTGTCCACCCGAATCATGCGACTTACAGAGTCTTGATCATAGTAGCCTCTTCCTTAAAACGTCCCCTATTCCACCCGAATCATGAAAGCTATAACATTTTTTTTGTATTTTGTTGCTTCATTAAAGCATAAAGCCTCGACAATTAAAGAGACTTAGGGTGTGTTTAGATGTGAGGTAATTTCAAAATTTTCACTTTACTCTACTCTAATTTACCTCACATCTAAACACATTCTTAGATTGCAGTTAAATGGGAAGGAAGAATCTTCAACTACAATCTAATCTAAAGGGAACATTTTGGTCAGGAAGAATCTTCAACTACAATCTAATCAAGAGGGAACATTTTGGCCAATAGACCCCATGATTCTAGTGAGTGTACAGTTCTACCAAGCGGTAAATCTTCTTCTTGCCTAATAAGTGGGAGACGCCACAAATCAGGCGAGTTAGACAAAATTTGCACACAACAATATGTAGGGACCATTAAAGGGACACCAAACCTTTTAAGTCCTGTACCAAGGGGCTGGGCCTTGTTTGGCCCTGGTTCAGTTGGGTTGAACCCAATGAACTGCTGTCCACATATTTCGATCTATTGGATAGTAGATCAAAAATCAACTCTGCAGCAGTTTACCACCCCCTTGAAGCAGAACTTCAGGCTTTCTCAGAAGGGGTGATTTATAGTCTATCATAACTAGGGAGCTAGTAAAGTTATCCATCAAGGGGATTGCCTCACCTTGGTCTAGGCTTTTCCAAACCGCAAGGCATTTAGCATGGGAATTTATGATAACAAGAGGCTGGTGAAAACTCTGGCTCAATTTTTTTTGGGGGTTAGATCAGAACTCTGGCTCTTTTCTTTTTTTTTTTTTTTCTTTTTCTTTTGGTGGGGTAGATCAGAACTCTGGCTCAGTTAGAATGATGACAAATCAGATTTTGTTCCAAACCTGCAACTACGAAATAGCAAATGTGAATTGATTCATAACTCACAAGGCACACGTGGTTAATTCAAGGACTCTCCTTGCCGATCGTTGCCTCCGGCATCTTTTAATCTTTGTAAATTGTAAAAGAAAAGATCAAAGAAATGCTTTCGGCGGAGTAGTGGAAAGTGTGAATGGGAAACATGATGGATGTTGGGAAAAGTGATGGAGTGAAGACTGGGGTTTCTTTTTTAAGTCTTTTCATGGTAAGTACCAGTGGACCACACGTCTTGAGTGGTTCCCACACGTCTTGACGGAGATTTCTCATGACTAGGTGTATATAAATAAGATCGAAGGTCATTAAAGGGTGGGGTAAAAAACAAAGATGAAAGCCTTTTTTTACATCGTCGCAGTGGTGGTGGGTTTATTGAGTTGTTTTGTTAAGTGTGAAGCATGTTTAAAGGAAGAAAGGTCACTTCTCTTGCAACTTAAAAACTCAATGACCATTACAAACGGATCTTACGATCCCACTTATGACTGGAAAGGAGGGATATGCTGCAAATGGAGTGGGGTTAATTGTAGCAACTCGTCTCGTGTGTACTCTCTTTTTATTGCCCGCCAATATGGAACATGGTACCCAAACGTTACCATACTTGCCCAGTTCAAAGAACTAAAAAAGCTGTCTCTGCCTAATAATCAGATGGGTGGATCTGATACCCTCCAAGGTAATACGTTTCCTCCTAATCAGCTCGGTTTTATATTTGACTTACATCTGATTTTATGTATTTCTATAAGTTTAGTATTATCAGATCTTACAATTCGCACATTGAGTTAATGATCTGATATCATGGATCTCGAGAAAGAAAGGTTCAGTTTTGCAATATCACAAAAATTAAAAATTGAGATATCGCACTATTAAGGGCGTTTTCATTTATTCCCATAACATATATTTCGTTGTTGTATAGAGCATGGTAGGGTAAATTTTCAAGTTTTCAAGAGATAGAAGGGAAGTCCCCACTTAGACATGAATGTTCAGTTAAATGCCTTGTAGTATGTGTAGCTTGTACACCTTGAGGTAAGCAAGCTCCATATGCACAACATGGAGGGTTTTATTGAAGGAGTATTACAGCAAAGCACGCTTGGGAATACATGTGGATTGTTGGAAATATGTGTGGATTCCATGGCCTGTGGAATCCACTGCACAATTTTTCTAGAATCCTCAGGTGTGAATTCGACTCCCCTGGAGTCCACCAAAAAATCGTATTAGCATATATCCATTAAAAATTTTAGTTTTTTCTTTCTCTCTTTCTTAAACTGGGCCCCCACATATGTGTCCTTAAAAAAAACTAAGGTGAATTACCTAATACATAAATATATATATAAGAGGAATTCTAAAAAACTTTCCATTTAAAAAAGGGGAGTTTATGACCCTATATATCGACATGTTCAATAAAAAGTCTATCACCTTACAAGTGAAAAGCAAAAAATAAAGGATACTTAATTTTAAGAAAATATTGATGGCACATGTTAAAATGTCATAGGCTAAAAAAAAGGGCGTTTATTACTGAAGAACTCCTAGGAGGTTTGTAGCTTGACCCTAAATACATATAGGGCAAGCCTCTCCTAAGCTTAAACTTATATATGAAATTCTGTAAGCTCAACCCTTGGAACCCACCTTTGATCCATCCAAATGGACCAAATACACGACCCCCCTAAATTGCACATGTCCACCAATTTTGGTTAAATCCGAATTTATTTGACCATTGGATTTACTGTGCACCAATCCGAATAAACTATTGACCATTAAACTTTTAAGGCTCAGATGAAAATGATAGAAACCACAGTTAGAGTTGATATTTTGCAAAGAAGAGGGTCCTAAGGAGTCCTTCAAAGCCCCCCATCCCCATCCCCGTATGGCTATCCCCATCCCTATGTGGGTCTACAAGTGAGCCCCACTGGCGAAAGTCACACATTTGAGCTTACCTTATATTAAGCTTAAGCTTAAGAGAAATATATATATATATATGGATGGACCATCAATTTTCTATGATGTAAATTACTAGGTTGATCATAACTTAATTATTATGGGGTAGACCTAAGCCATAAACTCCTATTCTAATTACGTATCAGCCTATTTGATTGTAAGGTAATGCCTTGAAATATAGAAATCTATTTACTAGGAATTAGTTTAAGAGGTGATGCTAGGCAATCATTTTCTATCAATGATGAGATCAATTCATGGTGCCTTATGGATCCTCACATCTAAGTCCTTACTTTAGGTCATTTTGATAAAAAGACATTGTTTGAAAGTACAGGCTCTTACAGTTTCCCTTGTAAATAATAACTATCGATATGAAGGGCCGTTATATTGTAACGGCATGTCCATCATTTGCCCAGATGACTTAAATCATGAGGCTTAAAATTCAGGCCAAGATTTAAAGTAGGGCTAAATGATTAATATAGAAAATAGTCTCACATTTAGGTCTATTTATAACATATCAGTTGATTATATGAAAGAATCAAATAGGTTTTGCCTGGCATAACACAACCCATTTAACAGCCAAAACTATTTAGAACTGGATTTTGAGTAGAGGAATAATAGTATAAAACAAAACAACTATTGAAAAATATTAGAATATTTTATGAAGAAAGGGATTGATGTACTAATGAGAAAAAACCATTTGACTTTCCTTCTTTTCATTGTAGCGTTCTGCAAGTTGCAAAAATTAACCGCGCTGGATCTTTCTACAAATTCACTGGAAGGTAATATTCCTCAGTGTTTGGGTAACATGCATTCCCTCAAAGTACTAAAATTATTTGACAATTATTTACATGGAACTATTTCTCCTTCCACATTCGGTGGCATGCATTCCCTTGAGTACTTGGATTTATCAGAAAATCAATTACAAGGGACGATTTCACCTTACACATTCAGTAACATGCATTCCCTTTGGAATCTAGATTTATCTAGGAATCAACTAGAAGGAACCATTTCTCCTTTGACATTCAGCAACCTGACAATGATTCAATATCTCTCTCTTTCAAACAATGAGTTCACTGGTCTTTTTCCTTTTTCCATGTTGGCAAACTTCTCTGGACTCTCTTCTATTGACCTATCAAACAATTACCAACTAGAAGTGGAAACTGAATCGCCAACCTGGGTTCCTCGTTTCCAACTATTCGATCTAAAGCTTGCAAACTGCAAGCTCAACAAACACAGTAGTAGCAATATCCCAAGTTTCATTTTCACTCAACGCGTTCTTCTTTCCCTAGATTTATCG
This sequence comes from Sextonia rubra, assembly GCA_037013555.1. Lineage (NCBI taxonomy): Eukaryota > Viridiplantae > Streptophyta > Magnoliopsida > Laurales > Lauraceae > Sextonia > Sextonia rubra. The sequence continues at coordinate 136,173,483 of JASUAD010000001.1, forward strand.
AATACGTCCCTTGTTGGAGTCATTCCTTCTTGGTTGTTGTACAATTTTACTGCTGGATCCATCTCATTGGGGAGCAACTTGTTCAATGGTACATTTCCTCTTCCTCCCCAAAATACAACTTCATTGCTTGAATTACTTGACATATCCAAAAACCATGTCTATGGGCCACTTCCTGTACACTTCGGCAACTCATTTCCTTTTTTGATTCACTGTGACATGTCCACAAATGCTTTACAAGGCAAACTTCCCTTAACAATGGGCACCGAGAAATTAGAAGACTTGCTCCTATCCAACAACTTCTTCTCGGGAGAAATTCCACCGAGCCTAATGATAAACATGACCTCTTTGAGTTTCTTGGCCTTGTCCAACAACAAACTTCGAGGTGAGATGCTTCCAGGAAATTCAACCATGGAACGGCTAGTGTTCTTAAAGCTTCATGGCAATGAGTTCACCATGCTACCTAACCTCTCAAAAGCTCCAGAGTTGAAGATCCTAGACATCAGGAACAATCACTTGTCAGGGAACATTTCGAGCTGGTTGCCTGAGCATGGTAGATTACATGGGCTCCTATTAGGGGGAAATCATTTTCAGGGCTCCATCCCACGGCAGATCTGTCAAATGTCGTCACTGCAGTTCTTAGATCTCTCTAATGCTAATCTTGGAGGAACCATTCCGGCTTGTCTTGCTAGTTTTCCTTATCGGGAGATAGAACCTGGGCCTGATGTTGAATTTCATGATTTTGATTATTTATTTTTGGGCGGCGACCGCATCCCAGTTGATATCATCACCAAAGGTATGTTACAGAATTATACCGGTAAGCCCCTGCTTCAGATGACTTCGATTGATTTGTCATTGAACAAATTGACGGGAACTATTCCGCTTGAAATGGGAAATATGACAGGGGTGCGATCATTGAACTTGTCCCACAACCTTCTTGAGGGTCCCATTCCACCTTCATTTCAAAATATGAAGGATTTGGAGAGTTTGGATCTTTCCCATAACAATCTCAGAGGAACAATCCCCCGAGAAATTACCAAACTCAATTTCTTAACCACTTTCACCGTTGCCTTCAATAACTTATCAGGTGAGATTCCATACCAAGGACAATTTTTCACATTCAGTGGCAGTAGCTATGAGGGCAATCCAGGTCTCTGTGGTAAACCATTGACAAAAAATTGCTCATCAAATGTACCCTCAAATCCCAATGGTGAGAAGGGAGGAGGAGGAGTAGAAGAAGAAGAAGATGGAATCCTTGATAATGATTTGTTTTTTTACTCATGTCTGGCTATCTCATATTGTTTGGGGTTTTGGGGTTTTATTGCTTCTCTCGTTTTTAATAAAAACTGGAGGCGAAAATTCTTCATAACCATGGATGCAGTTCAAGATTGGTGTCTCGGGGAATGTTGGAGAGCAGTGTACTACTTTAGAAGTCGATTCTGTAAGTTGGTATGTAACAATTAAAATGAAACAATATGATGTTATCTTTTTGCTAGCTCTTTGTGAGTACTGTGTATTGATAATACATCTGATCGGTGATTCGATTTTAAAATATTCATTACGTGCCCTATAATGTGTGTGTTTTTCATTTGGCCAATTACCTATCGTGTCTTTCTTCTAGCCCATTTCGCAGTTCCCGTAAATGCCACTTGCTTCACAGTAACATTTTTCTTTGCCTAGTCTTTAAAGTGTTATTAGGCCACCAAATTTTATTTCAGTTGTCCAATGCAACTAATGGTGCCAATGGTAGGATTCGACATGGGTCATACTAAGAAGCTGGTCCAAGCCAACGTCTTTTTAAATATCAAATCTAATTTTAAGGCCCAGATTCAGCTTATGGGCCTGCAGTCCTGAACCCAGTACTTCAATAGAATATTAAGTGCTTATGCTGAATTTATTAGGCAAATAAAATAGGTCATTATAGTTGCCAGTGCAACCGATATTTATGTAGGTGGGTGATTTTCTCTTGCAAGAGTTTGCGTGGAAATTCAGTGGGCGCCTTTGATTTAGAAGAGTCTGCGTTTATAGATGGTGGAGATTAAAAAGCCCAAAGAGCTGCATAGCAATTGACTAGAATTTCAAGGCCAGGCTCGCCCTGTGTCAGCCAAAGTGGGCTGGGTGGAACCAGAAGAGGTGCGTGTCCCGACTAGCACATTTCGGCTTGTATCTGGCTGGGTAATCTGGTCATGGATCATTGATGTATGGAGCGTAATCTTTAATGGAAAATAACAGACTTAAAGAGCCAACGACACCATTTTAATTTTGAGGGGACACGATTCTGAGTGTCTAAATGTCTAACTAGGAACAAAAGGCTCGTGCTGATCACGGGCGAAAAAAAAAAAAAACAAATTTATGTTATTTTATAAAAAGAATTGATAAAGAATAAATTAGAAAGAAAAAAAAAAACATTGAAACATCATGTTAGACCACATGCAGCCTAACCGCAGTAGCAATTGTATGTGTAAATCTCATATTTTTATTAATAAACCAATTGACCAACCCCAACCTGGGAATCTGTTAGCTGATTTTATTTAAACAACATCCAGATAATTTAGAATATATATCTCACCAAAAATGCGCTATAAGTTCATGACTCGTGTCTAAAGGATTATTCGAGGTAGAAGACCCAAAAAATATTATTATTATAGGAAATTCATATAGAAAAGAAGAAAAACGTTTATAGTCAGGCATACATATCCTTAAACATTAAAAATATAAAACATGGCTTACTAAAAGCTAACTACCTTAGATTACAAAACATGGTCTGATAAACAAATTATTATTAAAATAACATCATCATCATCATCAAAGCCTTATCCCAACCATATTAGGATCAGCTACATTATTAAAATAACATAAAAAAGGAAATATTCAATCCAACCAAGAACATGAAATAACTGTAAAAAAATACTTCAAAATAGAAGTAACCAGCCATTATATATATACTGGGGTGCCTAAATCTAGATCGGATACCAACCTAAAAGGATTCTAACCTTGACATAGGTAAAGGTCTCAATATAGATTTCTCATATGTAGTTAAACAAACAATTAACCTAAGTTAAAAAGCAATCAACCACAAAGGATAGAGATGCAATTTCTATATGGAAAACCCAAATAGGGAAAAATCACGGGACCTAACACCGGTCTACACTTAGATTAAGCACTATGCAAGAGAAGTTACAAGATCTACTTACTACCATTGTCCAATTGAACACAACCTAAAAAACTAAAGTTCTTCTTGTCGACGCACATATCGTTCGCTTTCTTTACACTTAACAAGCAATGGAAAAAGTAATTTTCTCCAACCAAGATTAAGACAAGAGCTGTCTAGTTCAAAGAATCTAACTTGCCTATTGAATTAGTACACACTGTGCTGAAAGTCTCAAATTTGCAAGTATGGGTACCAAAATCTAAAAAACCCTAATCAATAAGATCAAACTCCCACCCCCAGTACTGGAAAGAAAATGAAATTAAGGGGGAGTCACAATTGAAAGGGAGCTCCTGCTTCATTCTGATTGACAGATATGCTGCATATTAACATCATTATTTTTGTCAATTATGGACAAAAAGGGGGAGAATAAGAAATTCAGGGGGAGATATGAATATTTGAAGATGTAGAGTTGTTAAAGATACATGGTATTCAATTGGTAATTGGTATGATGCTGAAAGTGCAAATATTCAATAACAAACGGAGACAATACAGATCTATAAGTGGTGAATGGTAAATTTTTATTTTTGCTGAAAGTTCAATATATTTTGGGTTTTATTTTGATTAGATCAAATTGTAATATTTTAAGGAATTTTGTCTATGAATTACCAAAGGGGGAGATTGTAAAAATTTTAATATGTTGGCTAAATTTATGGATTGGACAAAACTCTTATTCTAGTCAAAGTTGTATTTCTATTTATTTTAGACTACAAGTTTGAAGAGGTTAAAGAGTCCCAGAAGAGTTGGAATGAAGATATTTGGATTAAAAATATCATATCTTACAAACCAAACATCGGATATGGGCAACCAACCTACTATTGGAAAACTCGTTTCGAATAGATATTCATAGGTTTCAAGATTACATCAATTGAAGTTAAAATGACAGAGTTATAGCTTTAGGAAGTTTGCAGAAATTGTGCTATTCAAAATTATAAAATTGTCATTGTACGAATTTTTATTTCTATTTTAAGTGGAACTTTCTTATTTTGTGTCAATTCCTATCCTAGTTGGATTGCTATTATGAGGCATGAAATTAGAGCTATAAAAAGGGGTTTTCTCTCAACCCTAAAGCATCCATATCCATATTCTGAGTTAAGATTTCACATTGAGAGATTCCTTTCTTCTCTAGAGCATATTGAGAGGTTGTGCTGAACTTGTTGAGTTCTAAAGAATAATGCTTCTACTCTCTTGTGAACGAATATTTTCTCTCTTATAGAAGGTTGTCCGTCTTGATTGGCTTCAAGGCGTATTGGATCAAGTATGAAAAGAAGAACGGCATGTGCGTCGATAAGAAAAACTTCAACCCTTTGGTTGTGTTCAATTGGACAAGGGTAGTAAGTAAATTTTGTAACTTCTCTTGCATAGTGTCTAATCTGAGTGTGGACCCCTAGTTTTTTCCCATTTAGGTTTTCCATATAGAAATGCGTCTCTATCTCTTGTGGTTGATTGTTTTTTAACTTAGGCTAATTATTTATTTAATTACATATAAGAAATTTGTGTTGGAACCTTAACTTGTGTTAAGATTAAAATCCTTTCACAACCCAATTTTCACTCCTCGTTGTAAGTGCAACTTGTACTTCCCCTACAGCCACCCTGACCTTGATGACTGTCCAATATTTCTGGTGTGCAGTTGGACTCAACTGGCTTTGTCATAGAGAATTTTACAAAGGAACTTACCTACTGAATTTTGAAAGAAGGGAATAACAATGGTTCTTTTAGGCCATTGTTTGCGTGGATTTTAAGATCGAGTTGCTTGTAAATAATGAACAAAAACGATAATGAACCATTCCCTATTTTAATAATTGTCATCGATTTGTTTATTCAATGGTGATCAAATGGCACACAATTTTAGTTCATTTTTTCTTTCAAATGGCTAGCCTTACGTATTCTTTTCTTAACTGCAAGGAGGGGTTTTATTTAAAAAAAAAAAAACTCTGCGAGTAGGAGAAGGAAATGGGTCATATTTATTAAACTCAAAACTGTTCAAAGGCACACCTATCCTTCGTTATGACCAATGCTACATGTGACAAACCTATGATTTGTCATACCAAACTCATTTTATTTTTTCCTACTGAATACAAAATATTTAATACAGTTTACAAATCCTTTTACAAAAAAAAAATTACAAATAAGGCATTGCAATGGCAAGCGCAAAAATCCAAATTAGACCTATTCTTTATCAAGATTTATTAATTTATGCCAAGTGCAATTTCTTTTTTAACTTGATCCATTGTGTGTGCATATTTATTTTTTCCCCTTTTTGTCGTTGTTGCTAAGGGGGTTGCGACCCATGAGAACATCCACACACGGTAGAAGAGAGCATTTGCACAAGCGAGGATAAGATGAGGGGGCACTAACACATGCGAGGAGGGGAATATTAGAAAGTATTTACAGTGAAGTTTTTGCAAAAATGGTTAAAAAAAAAGAGAGAGTGCTGAGAAGTAAGCCCAAGGAAAAGCATTGAGAAGTATTTATGCTAGCTCTACTAATAGCTTATAAGTTTTGGTAGAAATTATTAGCAAAGAAAACTTAATAGAAGAAACTAAGGAATCGCTCCATAATTATCAAGGTAAAAAGCAAGGTAACAAACCAAGTGAGTAACCCCTGGCTCTGACCCATTGTTATCCCAGCTGTTATGCCTGCTCTCTTCACAGTGCCCATTTTTCTTTATTACATTGCCGTCGTCATAGGAGTTAGGACGGAGTCCTGGAGACTTCTTAGACTACACTCAAGCCTGAAGTATAGTACCAAGTATACAACAACCGTTTAGTGCGTTCCTTATCCCCACTTACCTCCAATTGAATAGGAAAAGAAACAAGAAGATACACGCTACATAGAATCCTGTCTATGACTCACACCCATAATAAGTGCAAGTTTTAGGGGCATTTTGGAAACTCTAATCTAATTAATAAGAGCTAATTACATTTAGACCTTACATAAAATCTTTAATTGTTAAGCTATAATTTACAATTAGTTTTTTCATCATTATACATATGCTCTTATTTTATGAGGTAATTGTGGCCCACCTTTAGGAGTCACGGTAATTAGTGCCCACATGTTAAAAATTATAATGTAGAACCAGCCATTTCCATCATGTTCAAAATTTATGAAGCCTATTTTCATCCAAAATACATAAATTTTGCATCATACACTTCTATCACTTTAGCTAAAAAAAGCTCTAAAAAATAAGCAGTCCCCCATAATTTTTATTTTTTTTAAAGGCAAAAGCTTTAATTTGTAAATAAGCTCTACTATAAAAAAAAGTTAATTAGAGCTTTACCAAACACTCTAATATGTAAATAAGCTCTAAGTCACAAAATCATAGCTTATTTATACAGTTAGCGAACAGACCCTTAGACTAGCTACGATGAGCTATTGATATTTTTTAAACATTTTTTGCCCTATTTAAAAGAAGGTCGGGCAGATTAATAATCTGAAAAGAAGACAATAAAATTCTTTTGAATATGTTACTAGTTTTCCAATCAATAATATATAGTAAAAAAATATAGTAAAAGAATTATAAAATTTTTTATGGCGCAACAAACTCTTAATTTTTGCTTGAGGGGGCTGAACCCAAAGAGATAGTTGAGTTTTAGAAGGCAAACTCAGGATCTTCGTTTGGGTTTTGAAAGGGGGCTTAGAATTTTCATGTGAATTTTGGAAGCAAGCCCTAGACTTTTATATGGGTTTTGAAAATTAGGCTAGATGGATCAGATGCGAGCCCCCAAAAAAGCACATATGGAGGTGTGGACAAGGTGGAGTTTTTTTTTTTTTCAAATAATTATTCTATTATACTCTCTTTTAATATGGTGGAATGAGTAGTTGTATTCAATGACGTCGAAAACTTTAAAATGGTCCAGGTACTTAAATAAGGCTATAGTATGTCGAGACTAGAATCCAAATATTATCTAGGGTTGGGTTGGCTCATATTTGTACCCCATAGACTTGATTAGGCATTGACCCAAATGATTTGCTTGAATATTATTAAGCATGTCAAATTCTGCTTTTTTTTTTTAGTGGAACACAAGTCAAATGCATTATAATAAATAATGTGTGATGCATATTTTATACACTTAAGTGTGGTTTTTACTTGGGGCTATTGCCCATGTACGTCTATCGATTGCGCCCTCTTATAAGGGTAGCCAGCCTTCTCCTCAAAAACGTTCGCATAATTATGGCTTTTGTTTTTATAAGAAGTCTGTTAGTTGGGAATGGACACAAATTTTTTAGGCCTACTAATTTGAGGACTAGGCTTGGACAATACAAGCCCTAGCCTGACCCTCTTTTTTTCTTTTATTGATGTATATGTGGAATTATTAAAGCATCTATGCAGGTCCATTTGAGTATGATTCTTTTGTGGGTTCTTATGAAGTTCTTATATTAATTTTTTATGTGAGTCTTATGCAATTATCATGTGACTCTTAGTTTAATTTTATTTAAATGAACCTGCATTATTCTTATGAGTGTCTTTTTCATTTTTTCTTTTTTTTTTCTTTTTTGCAATGGTTTATTTACATACAATTGTTGTATGTGTGAATTTCCTTAAGGTTAAGAAAATACATGTATGGATTTTATATGAGCATGAATATTATGTGGATTCTTATTAGCATGGGATCACTTTTCTTTAGTTTGTGTCTAACGTTTAGCCTCATTTGGGATTCAACTCTTATATATGGCTCACCTCTTAGATGGGACTCAGCCTGAAAAATAAAGTGCTAAAAAGTTTTAATTGCATGTTGTAGAGGAAATAATAATATAATTTTTTTCTTTTTATTTGGGTCCCATTTGTTTGTTGAGTATTTAATTCATAGGAATTTAATGGATTGTATTTTCCAAGGGTCTATTAATGAGTTAATATGAGATCCTATACATTAATCAAATAGTTCTTTCAGATGGTAAGTGGTTCCCTAGGTACACTACCACCCCTAAATCACATTGTATCGTGAAATGAATTTTCGTCTACCTCTATGTTGCTTGTTGACTTATAAGGTGTACCAAAAAATCATCTATCCTTTAAATCAATTCGATCCAATCCATGGTTTTTTAACCGATCTGATGGTTAACAGTTTGGTGATAGATTGAAAAAACCATAATCTGTTAGTAACAGATTGATGACAGATTTTACCCTCAATCCATATATTTAAACTGATCTAAACAGTTGAAAAAAAAATAAATGTATTATTTTTTATATATAAAATATTAAAAAACAAAAATCTCCATTCATCATCCAGCTTTTAATCTAAGCCATTCACTCTTCTCAACTTTTAATCTCAGTTGTTCACTTTTCCATATAAAAGGTTCTTACTTCTTAAATTAGGGCATCTCTCTCTTTCTCAGCTGCTCAGTGCTCAACGTCCAGACTCGTCGATCTGTGTTTTCTAATGCCATCACTCGTTTGGAACCATAGCTCTGCACGATCATCTTCATCTACTTTTTCTTAGGCCATCAATCATCTTCATCTCCACAAACATATTCAAATCACATCTCCACTATCATGGCTCCACGATCATATTCAAATCACATCTCAATATCATGACTGAACCCAACCCCTTTCTCCCCTTTTCTCACTATCATCCCCAGTTCCCCTGCAACCCGAACTCATCATCCCTTTCTCTGATCTTCTTCTTTTTCTTCTTCTTCTTCTTCTTCTTCTCCTCCTCCGTAATTCTTTCCTCTTTTTTTTTCTTTTTTGTTTTGGTTTCAGACTCTCTCCTCCCTTGCTCTCTTCTTCTTCTCAGGCTTTGGTTGATCGAAAACGTGATAAAAGGGAAGAAGCTACCTAGTTTGACCTACTTCCAAGGGGGCCCATTTAAGATACAATACGATGTGTTTTTTCCTTGTCTCCTCACCTCATGCTTGAATGTTTGCTATTCACCTCTACATGTAAGAATTAACTGAGACCCTTACTCTGCCCTTTCTTGAAATCTATGTGTCATCTTTGAAAAGTGATCCACAATAACATATATATAATCTACCTTCCTTGTTGTTTTGGGTAAGCTCAAGACAAAATCTATGCTCAAATTTTGCCAACGCTCATGTGAAATAGCAAGGGGCTGATATAAACCTATGTTCTTCTTTTGATCATTTGCAAGTTGGCATGCTCTACATAATTCATAAATTCTGGCAACATCTGTTCTTAGGCGGGGCAAAAAAAAAATAGCCTTCCACAATAGATAATGTTTTATCTCGCCCAGAGTGTCCACTACATCCACCATCATGCAGTTCACATATAACAAACTCACGAATAGATATAGTTAGCAAACATAACTAATTTCCATGAAAGAGACAACCATCGTGAATACAATACTTTGGATGTTTAGAAAACTCACCATTTAAAAGATTTGTTTAAATTCATCCAAAGTCATGATCATTTGAACATTCTCTGCATATTCAAAGCCGAGATCATTAACGAAATTGTCGTAAGTATGTGAACTCGACGACTCAAAACATCTATGACTTTATTTTCCATACCAAATGTATGACACAGAACATAATTGAAATCCTGTAAGTATGCACTCCATCCACCACCATCTTCTTTTGAGAATTTAGGTGTTGCAAAGCTTCATAATCAAAATATAAAATAAACTCCTTTTCGATTAAATAGGTACGCCAATAACAAGGAGCTTGAACCACTACATAATAATCCAGATAATATATCGAATACTTTTTGCAGGAGTCATTTAATTTCTCACTAAAGTAAGCAACTGAGTAATCATCATGACTCAGTACTCTGCCAATACCTATGTGTGAAGCATCACAACTAACTTCGAAAACTTTTTCAAATACAAGAAGTTTTAAAACAAATACCTGGATCATTTTCTATTTGATCTATTCAAGTGTTCGAGGTATTGCCTTTGTCCAAGTGAACACTCCTTTCTCCATCAATTAGTTATAAGGGCCATGACGGTATTGAAATTACAAATAAACCTCTTATAAAAAAGTAGCTAATCCATGAAAGCTTCGCACCTCATGGATAGTTTCTAGATGGGGCTAATCAGTGATTGTTTTGATTTTATCTAGATTAGCTTCTACCCCTCAGGCAGATACAACAAAGCATAAAAATATAACTTTAAAATTAAAAAAATGTATACTTCTTCAAATTAATGTTTTACGAAGTGCACACATGACATACCTTAGATGGTCAAGATGAGCTACTTTGGATGTACTGAAGATCAAGATGTCATCGAAATATAACTCAACAAATTTGCGAGCAAAGCTGTAAAAGCTGAGTCATCATTCTCATAAAAGTACTGGGAACATTAGATAAACTAAACGACATGACCAACCACTCATACAATCCATCTTTAGTCCGAAATACGGTCTTCCATGCATCTCTAGCCGAATACGGATTAGATGATATCCGCTCTTGAGATCAATCTTGGAGAAGACGGATGATCCGGCCATCATATCAAGCATGTCGTCCACTTGAGGAATCAAAAACTGATATTTGATGCTGATCTTGTTAATTGTTCAGCTATCAACGCACATTCGCCAAGAACCATCTTTCTTTGGTGTCAAGACAATTGTAACTACATAATGACTCATACTTTCATAGATATAACCTTTCTGGAGTAAGTCTTCAACCTGTCTTCTCAATTCTACATGCTCAGCAGGGCTCATGCAATAAGCAGGTAAATTAGGAAGGGAGAAATCGCGGAATAAATCAATAGCATGCTCGATGTCCCACATAGGAGGCAGCTCTACTGGAATCAAGTCTGGAAAATCATGAAGCAATGACTTTATCTCTGGTGATGTATTAACCTGTTTCATATCATATGCCCCCTTAAATTTATTTGGAACAATAGCATAAACAACACCTTATTCTTTGCTTTTTATTTCAAATTTTTGCATAGAGAAAACATGAGGATTCAATGAAGTAGTAGAAGTTACTGAAGAGGATGTCAATGGTGACAATGGAAAGAGGTCCACCAATTGTCTTTTCCATTGAAAAGTATGCACATGCCTTTTCTAATCAGTATGTACCTCTCAGTCATAAAGCCATGGTCGGCCAAGAAGTATGTGAGCAGTATTCATGGAAATGATATCACACCATATATATCATCTTCATATATACCAATTTTAAAATGAACCAAGAAGTGACGGGTCACAAGAATTAAATGAACATCTACCCAAGTAACCATGTAAGGTTTTGGGCGCTTTTCAGTGGGCAAATTTAGCTTATGAATCATTTCTTATGAAACTATATTTATAATAGTTATACCATTAACAATTAAATTGCATACCTTACTATAAGGTCCCAACCCTAGATAATTATTATTTATAGTAATTAAGTTGGTTTTACCCTAATTAATATGTAATTAGGCTAATTGAGCCAAGCCTCAAGAGGTTTGTGTCGTGGATAGGTAATTGGGTCGGATTCGAACCTTTTTAGGTAGTCCAAGACCTTTGTAATTTAGCATTTTCATGATTTTATGTTATTTATGCATCATATTAGTTGCATTGGGTGAGTCTCATCTTGTGGGACATTTTTCAGGTTTTGCCCAATTTTATTCGGACCCATCTCAGCCCATTTTAAGCCCATTGATTCATAACCGGAAATATATGGAAACCAAGAGTCCTTCTTTGCAATTTCCAGAAACTTCATTCATTTAAAAACCCCCAAAACCCCATCGACCCTTTCTTCCTCTCATTCATTCCTTGTTCCAGCCAGTCCCTTCTCCTTTCTCCCATTCTCTTCTCTCTCCTCTAGTTCTCATTCTTGGTGATTGGAGACTTGCATGCAAGAAGATTGGGTTCCTCCTTCTTCCTCCTTGGACTTCTTGCTTTCCTCTTTGGTCTTTTTGCTCTCATCTTGAAGTTAGGGCATCATCTTCTTCATCTTGCTTATATAAGAATTGAGGTATGAAATCCCATCTTCTTTTGAGTTATTGAGCTTAATAAGAGTCAAGAGATTCAAGTCCTAAACATGTATGCATCTCATTTTCATTTTCCTTCATGCATGTGTTAGATTTTCATTAGAGGAGCCTTATTCTTCATCTAACCAAGGGGCAAATCAGTTTGGGTGAAGCACCAAGTTTAAGGCAAGTATAAGGATACATTTTCTTTACATGCATGGCTTATTTCTTAATTCTCGATGAGATTGTGATTTTACTCCTTTTTACAGCTCAATGGAAAATATATAGATTGATTTGCGTTCTATGGTGATTTATGATGAATAAATTGATAATGGTCCTTTAGGGAACCCAAGAGTGTGGAATGGAAACTTGTAGGTGGATTTTATTGCAGGTAGAATGGTCTATTGGAAGAGAGGAATCAGTGGAATAGAAACCTTTCCGTAACAGAGTGCTTCAGGGCGGACCGGTCTGTCCTGAAGCCGAATCGGTCGAATTGCCTTCCTGGTGATCCAACCGGTCGGCCATTCAGCCCGACCGGTCGAATTACTCTTCCAAAAGCGGTCCGACTGGTCGGACAAACACCCGATCGGTCGGGTAAGTCTGACCTGTAACTTTTAAAAAAGTGTTCCAAAACCAATTTCCATGCTTGACTATGGACTTTCTATAGTCTATAGGATAGCCTAATGATGGTTTACTCCCTTAAACCTTAGAAAGAGACCGAGATATCCACCCACACATTACCATAGGTTGTCAGTTCAACCAAAGACCTTCTAGGACCATAGAATTGGATCATTTGCTACCCCAAACTAGCCCAACGGTGATTTACATGGAGAAGGAGGAGTGTTGAGCTGTCACTCTTTTCTTCTGGATTCTCCAGTTAGTTTTCAATGTTACGTCATGGGTGTTAGCATAGGATGGAGTGTTCTTTGTATACATGAGGTAACACCGAGAATGGTAATACCGGGACACCGAATGTCTTATGAATACACCGTATTGAATGACCTTGGAAACCCGGATTATCTAGTATAGAATTGGCTAGTAATTTATCCTTGATAACCCTATAATCTAATTGCATTCATATTGATAATACCCTTGACCTCTACATAAGGATTCATATCAGTTGCATTAATGATGATCAGTTGCTTACTTGAGTTACCCTCTCGTACCAGTATAAACAGATTAGTAAGTAGGACATCAGATTATTTTTGACATGTTTAGAGTCGGCGCCACTTGGCTTATAGCCATAGGAGGTTTGAAGGGACCACATGGGAGTGTTTTATCAGTTGCCTACTGCAGTAGTATCAGGAGAGTGAGTCGACGCTCTCGCGGGCAGCTAGTCGATCCTGGCCCAACCGTAGTGGTTTCCCAAGGATCAATTTACTCTCTTTTAGAGAGGAAATAGCGGATGTGGTTGCCATGTTGGTATGATATAATCTTTACTTCATGATTCGCTATTCATGCTAACTCATATGCATCAGTGCCTAGATTTCAATATTGATCTCTTTTAATCAGTATGTCATTTTAATTCAATTGACCTATCATGTTAAGCTCATGTATCCTTATCTTTGCTTAACCGTCGTGTTAACTAAAATTACCATAGTGTTACAGGTGCAAAACCCGAGGCCAATCCGGCATTCAGTGCGATCCCGGAGGAAACCTCAGCGTTACCTCGGGACGTAAACGAATGGAACGAGGAAAACATCTTTTTGTGATTCTCCTCAACAATGAGCAACAGGGATCATTTTGGGATTGGACTTAGGGTCATCTTGGCATTGGATATATTTGTATTTTATCATGGATTTCTATATCTATGCATATAGTCGGATTTAATTAACAGACTTGTCTATTTAATGACTTGAAATGAATGTTTTATGGATGCTTATGATATATATGCAGGTGAAATCTCCAGGTTCCAGCTTAAATGACTTATATTGATAATACGTGTCATAGGATTTTCCTCACACGTACCTGTGGGATCACCCTTGTGACAGTTCGTACATGTCTGATCATAGCACGAATTGTCACAGGTACGTGTGTCATTCCTCGGAACCCACAATTAAATCCCCAATTCTTGGGTTTGGGGCGTGACACTTACCTTTGCATCTCATGCACATCTTGAGGATTGATAAGTCGTTGTATGATAAGAACAAGATCACCTTCTTCTACAGTAATGGTGGCTCGAGGAGTAGGATCACATCAAGACCACCTTCTTCTACAGTGATTGTGGCTCGAGGAGTAGGATCAGATTGTTCCTCTGGCAGTGGTCCAAGTTGAGCTTCTAATTCTGTGTTGTCATGAGGAGGTTCCATCTCAATATGCTCATCATAATATTCTTTTAAAGAATAAGGATCTTCGTCACAATAATAAAAATTTTGAACCTTAAAGCAATCATTAACAAAGTGACCATGTTGATTACATTACCAACAACCATCAATCCATCAATCTTGTCGAGGACCACATCGTCTCATATCTTGTCCTTGTGGCATTGCACCCCGTTGACATTGATTGGATTGGTTGGGCTACCGTCTCGGTGGTAGACGATAACCTGCGGTGGAGCACTGGTATTTTGAAAATAATTTTGACTTGGTGGATGTTATAACCCAAGCCTAAGAATTCGAGTATTATGATTAAAACCTAAAAAGTGACACATCTACTGCCATGTAATTCACATCTAGACCTGAGTCTAAGTGGAATTACACAAAGGATAGTCACCCTACTTACACATGTGAGATGCAATTAGTGGACATTTGTCTAGGCGTTTAATATGTGGAAGCTGTTAATATCAATTATGGAACAAGTTATCATAACACCAGACTAAAATACATCTATTTATATAAGAGTTAAAAGAAATATGTCTTTACAAAACGGAAGGAAGTTCTGAATAACAAGGAGAAGTTACAGAGTTTTAAAATACAAAGGGTCATAAAAACCTAGATGCTCTCCGTGAGTGGATTGATAAAAAATGATGCACCGTCCACTCATTTAAGCCGGAGGAGTTCTTGAAGGCCTTTTGTAAATCCCTCTCAATCTTCTCAAAAAAAGCTGGATCTAGGCCTGTAATACCATAAACAACTAGTAAATAAGACTGTTCAGTAAAGCATAAGCATAATTAAGGTAATACATGTTATATCTACAAGAATCATTAACATGTGATTAAAGGGGTTAATTTAGTATAATAAGCATATTGAGCAATTGAATAATCGTGCCATGAGAATCATTTAATAGAAATACTTTACAAAGTGGCTACTACATTTACCATATCCTTTCTCTATGGATCTTTACATTAAGAATACCATCGACCGAGCTAAGGTATGAATGAGTCTTTTCATATATGGAGTCGAGAAGCTCCAAAGCACACTGCAGGGGCATCGGTCATTACTACACTAAAGTCAACTCCACCGGATATCATAAGGCTAAAGCTGAGTAGAGTCAGACCATTTTGATTCAGTCAATTGAACTTAGAATAATATGTGCAATTTATTCATTGAGAACAATACAAGACAATATACTTCAATTCATTTATATACTTTTATTCATACTCAATTCAAGGTTAGTGTCAATGTAAAACATCTGTTAAGAAACAATTCAAGTAGCATCAACTTGTACATGATCATTTCAATCAAAATCAATATTGGAATAACAAAAGTCAAAAATGGTAATCCAATATGCTATGTAGTTTAAATTAAAGGGAATCAAGGTAGTTTTACTAACCAACCCTAATATAGTCATCCATCGTTTCTAACCATGCATAATGATGTAGTTTTAAGTTATTCGATACATAGTTGTTTTTCTATTGATTGATGTTACACTGTGTCAGAGATATGCATTGAAGTCCCTTAAACCAACACCCGCGGGGAGGTGTTTAATGAATGGACAACACCACATGAATCAGTCTCAGCCCTCAAGACCCTTCATAATGTTCAATCATTGAATGAGACTCAGCCCTCAACACCCTTCATGATGTTCAATCATTCCTTTGGACTAGTTAATAAGGTATAAGGATCTAAAAGCTAAGGCCCTACAAGGTCTCACAACAATTCCTACTTAATTCTAGTTTTCAGTGGCTTTACGGCTTAGCCATGGGTGACTTATGGCTTAGCCATTGGCATTTTACGATTTAGCCATAACATGCACTACGGCTAAGCCATGGTTACCCAAAAACTCTCTCCTTTCACAGGTGAACCATGTTTTGTCTTTCTGTTTAACCGTATTTGGTCTACGACTGAGCCATGGCTTGGCTAACACATTATAGGGTTTAGCCATGGCTTAGTCGTAGAAGGATTTTTTATTTTCATGCTCTCTAGATTTCAAGCCGTAAAACTACTTACGGCTAGGACACGACATTTTATAGCTTAGCCATAATACATTCTACGGTTTAGCCATAACTTGGCTATAGTACAATTCACAAAATTGTTGCTCTCTAGAATTTGAACCATAACTCTTTAACAGCTTAGCTGTAAGCTTCAAATTTCCTAAAGCAAATCCAGTTCATTTCAAAATTGATACCTTAACATGCATTTCCAGATCAATAAGATAAAGGTACAATTAAGGGCTGTAAAACATATTAAAATTAATAGATTTACAAGAATCGTGATATACCAACATACACTCTACCAAAATTTACTTATACTTGCCTTAGATTTAGCTTCAACTAACTAATCTTCTTTTGTCTCAACTTGTGAAGGAATACCCAATTATTGAACCTAAATGCTATGCAAGCAAGAAATGAGAAAGGAGAGGAGTGCATATGTTAAAATAAAAGTCCTTTAGACTCAAGAGAGCTATAATGGAGATCAGTCCTACCTTGGAAATTGATTAGAAGAAGAAGGTACTCAAATCTTGCACTTCACGGACTAAGGTGAGCTGAACCAAGATGGAAAAGGATGGTGAGAACTTCAGATCACACATGCAATCCTCTATTCTCTTGCTTTAAGGAGAAATGGTGGTGAAGAGATGTAAAGAAGAAGAGGAATGTTGGAGCAAGAAGAACCCAAGGAGAAGAAGTTAGAATGCTAACAGTTGGCCTTTATATATGACATACTTTTCTGAAGTTTGTCATATAGTCCATATTCTTTGGGGTAATTTCAATTTAAGTCAAATGAGATTTCAACTATAATAGACAAGGTCAAATACGTTCGATCAAATACGAAAGTTGACGAGCTTAATGAGACACATGTGATGGTATCAATATGATGTATGAATGATGTGAAACCATGAAAACTACAGTTATGAAAAATGGCTCATATCTACCTAATCAAGGTTAAACTCAACTTAACAACCAATTCAAGATAGCAACATGACCCACTAAGATAAAAAGAAGTTAAATCCATCATAAAGGCACGCTTAATATCATTAATTAAGCTAATTCTATAATCATTAACTAATAATTTATTCAATTAATCACTAAACATGCTTAATTAGGGGACGGAGTGTTACACCGAGTATGGTTATTATTTTGGAAATCTAGGGCTCGACGAGGCATTGACTCCCCAGTTTGAGTGTCGAAGTGTCTAAAAGTGGATTATCGCAATTCTAGCTCAACCCGTTTTGCCTTGTTTAAATGTCATCAAAATTTTCAAAATCATGCATAAGGACCTCATATCTAATCGCTTCCTACAAACTAGTTCTATATCGGTTGACTAGGGTGTAATCATCTTCTTGAACTTTGCACCAAATAATATAATCATTGAATTTTTCTGTGTACTCATCTAAGGATGAGGTGCCTTGTTTGAAAACAAGAAATTCTTGTTGCAAGGTATCCAAATAATTGATTGCAGGTACTTACCTTCAAGCTTTTCTCGCATCTCATCCCACCTAGTGATAACAGGGCATCCCATAACAATATTGTTATAATCAATGCCATGCCACCAAGCACATGCAAAACCTTTAAGTTTGACTTTGACAAAAGCCACACGGTGTGCATCATTCATATGATACCAATTAAAATCATCTTCAAGAGGATTGAGCTAGTCAATAAAAGCCTTTAGGTTGAGAAGACCAGAAAAATCAACAACATCAATCTTAACCCACTTGATAATATCATCAATTTTGGGCATAACAGGTGTGTCTTTAGGATCCCTTTCAATAAAAAGGCATTGGATATAATCACGAATAGACTCATGAGGGCCCATTTCTTCTTATCTAATTGAATTTTGTAGATTGCTAGCACTAAAAGATGCTTTTGTAGCAGCAGGCCCTAACAAGGACTTGACTTCTAGTGCATGTACTCTTTCAAATAATTTCATGACAATAACATCGCATTGTCTATCAGAGAACTTGCCTCGATGAGGTTGATCGCTTCGAGTAGACATTGCTTGCTAAAGGAAAAGGAAACAAAAGAAATTCTACTACTTTTTTTTAGAAGCACTACTTAGGTCGGGCCTACTTAAGGAGAAACCAAGAAGCTGGGTCAGGCTTCAGTCACTTGAAGCTAGCATGAGCGGGTCCCCTCAAAGTAGCTGCAACAAGAGGAAGAAAAAAAAACTTTAGAAAACCCTAATATTATCTTTAACTAATGCTAGGCTTCGAAATGGAAAGAGAAGGGAGAGGGTTGCTGCGACTTGGATGATAACACCAACGTTGATGATAGGCGACGACGAGGGAGATGCCAACAATGATGGCAGGCTGTGTGTAGTGGCTACGAAACAAGTATGTTGTCTCTTCTTCTCTGTTCTCTCTCTTTCTCTCTCTCTCTTCTTTTTCTTTTTTTTTTTCTTCTTCTTCTTCTTCTTTTTCTTCTTCTTTGTCTAGGTTGGGGATTGGAAATTTGAGAGGGAAAGGTATTCAATTTGGCTTTTGGCTAGAGGTCAGGGATGAGGTGGAGATCTAAGTGTTTCGGCTGGGGTTGCAGGAAGTAGCTAGAGGTTAGGGTTATGGTTTGAGGGTTACGGGAAACTGTGGATGGTGGAAGGGGGTTTGGCCGGTTTTAGATTTTGGTAGAGGACATGTGATTAGGGCATTGGTAGTGGGTGTTTACCAGTTTGGATTCAAGGGATGGATGGGTTTCGAAAAGGTTTGGAAGGGTGTCGATGGTGTGTTTGGGGGTGTGATTGGCTTTAGGGTTTAAGCAGAGGGGTTAGGGTTTAATTACGGTTTGGGCATGGAGTTATGGTGGAAGTGGTTGGATGTCACAACCCGAGCCCAGAAATCGGGGGTTAGCGAAAAACCAAACCTGTGACACACGTACTCCGGTGCACGCGCATCCAAACCCAGTCCAGATGCACACACACAAGGGATCTAACACAAGCGAAACAAATGAACGCGGAAGCTGTAGATATCATAGCAAGCAACAGAGCAATAGCGGAAGCCAAAAACTACGGAACGGAAAATACAAAGATAAATATAATTCTCGAAAACCAGATACAAATCTGAGTACACGACAAAATCAAGATGTACAAATATACAAAGTGACAAAGTCCGAAGTGCAAAATACAAAATCTCAAAACCAAAACAACTAGGCCACTGATGATATGCATGTACGCACTCGGCAGAGGTGATCAGGCCCACTCTGCCAACCCGAAGGGTGCCTCTAAGCTCTGCCCTGCAGCCTCCTCGACCACCGGGGAGCTGGGCAAGGGATCTGTGCCTGCAACACCACAAACAACACAGTGAATACAACGATCCAGCAAACATAACAGACATGCATAGGATGTATAAGATGAAATCAAAGCAGTCAAACAAAATACCCATATGTGTTACACAATCCTGTACTTATACTTGCCTTAAAGCCTTGTCAATCCACTGAGATCAAGCTCAAATCTAGCTAAAATCCAAGCAAAACAAGGCAAAATACAATCCATGACCATGCAGAGAGAGAGATGGGAGATCCAATTGGAGAAAAAGAGTTGGAGAACCCACTTGCCTCAAACCATAGACAGAGATGAGAGAGAAGGAACCCAAATTGAACTTAGTGTAATCCAGCGACAACTAAGAGAGAAAGGAGAGAAGTGAAGAGAAGAGACTATGGACGTGGCTCTCCTGGAGCGGCATGCAACGTTGAGGCAAAGGAAATGAGCAGGAGAGAGACACCTGGGCTCATGACTCTTATATATAGTTTCTGAAGTTTAGAACAAAGTCTAGTGAATTTTGGTTATTTACAAATCAAATCACACGAGGGTCCCACTTCTCCAATTGACTCCGAATGGGTCTGAGGCAGTTATGGAAAACAATGAGCTCAACAAAATACACGTGCTAACACCAAGATGATGCAAATATGATGCACTCGAAGCAAAAGCAAAATTACGGAAAAGGGCTTAGAACTACCTATTCCAGGTCAAAGGTTACTCGACTACCTATCCAAGACCCGAAACCAAGTCCAAAAGGATTAATTAACAAAAAAGCACACTAATGAGCCACTAATCTGGCTTAAAGGGGATCGGAGTGTTACATTGGATTAGGTGGTGATGCAGGTGTTGTAGATAATGAAGAAGAGTGACGATGATGATGAAGAGATATGAAGACGATGAATGGGTGGCAGAAACGAACGTGAAAAGATGCGTTACTTGGGTTACCTAGGATCGGCAATTGGAACGGCGATCGAAGAATGGATCTTCACATTAATACCAATTGACACAGCACGGTAAAGAAAAATAGCTAATGAGCTAATCTCCATGCCAAAACGCTTAAGGCTAGGATGTCTAAGTCTCTCACCAAAAGCAAGAAATCAACTCTCAATCGAGAAAAAAACTAAAATTCTTATTCAATATCAATGTTGTGTACCATGAGAAAGGATTACGTCTTATTTATAGTTAAGTTATTCTCTAAATAAGGAAACGATTCTAATTAAGAATTCTAACTCAGTCCTAATACTAATTTCCATCCTAAAAATAAAAGACTCCTAGGAACTTAAAAAAACAACTCTAATAGAAAACTTAATCTTCACTGCTCGACCTTATTGCATTTGGGCCTACTAAAATAAACTTTCAGGCGGGGCCCATTAGTATGGCCTACATCAGCTATGCTCCAAATTGAGGGCCATATAACATACTTTCTTTCTAGTGTAATTAGTTATGAGCAACACCCTATGGTGCCTTAGAATTTTGTTGAAAGTGCCTACTTTTAAAAAGGCCCACATAGATTGATAATAAAGGGAGACTGGTGGCGAAAAAGAATGAATGTAAATTAGGGTTAGACTAGACACGAGACATCAACCCAACGAATGATGGTCTCATTTGTTTTAAGTCCTCACTCCTCTCAAAGTTTCACGGCATGAATCATGCAACCTTATATTATTTGATGACTAATACACAGACAAGTGTCAAAGTAGAATAAGTTCAATTAAAAGGAAATAGTTTTGTGAAGGGATTGTATTGATCATAAGCTAAGAAGCACGGACATGTCTAAGAAAGTGACGTATCCGTGTCGGACACGTGTCGAACACCGACACTCCTCGGACACTCCCGAACACGTGTCCAATACTATTTTAGTTATATTCATAATTAGGAACTAAAAATCTTAATTTCAGACACTTATCTGATACTCTTTTTATGACTTATCCCACAATTCCTAACCCGTGTCTATGACTAAAAAATAAACATGTGACTAGAAACTTGTTAACATGTGGTTATTAATACTTATAAACTTAATGTATGATAATTTTATACCATAAAAAAATGTATGATTGTTAATATTAATCATATCATAAGCAAAAGACAAATAAATCTTTTGCTAAAGAATAAGCCTTGAGATTGGCTTCTTTTTTGCCTTTTTGTTTTTCTGGAGGGGAAATAAATGATCCTCTCTTTTCTTTATATGGGTTTTATGGAACTGTAGATATTTCATATTTAATGATTATGTACAATGAAATCAATCCGCTCAACCTATGCAAGAAGACCCTATTCCTAACCTTGAACCGTCACTTGATTCTTATATTCTCAATCTTCATTGCTCCACTCGCATATCGCATCTCCCTGATCGATATGGTTTTTCTCACTCCTCTTTACTTGTTACCTTATCTTCCATATTTATACCCGACACCTATTCACAAGCTATAAAACATGATTGTTGGAAAAATGCTATGCAAAAAGAACTCGATGCCTTACAACAAAACAACACCTAGGATGTGGTTCCATGTCCACCGCATATCAAGCCTATTAGCTGTAAATGAATTTGCTCTATAAAGCTTAGGTTTGATATTAGATTGATACAAAGCTCGTATGGTTGCTTTGGGGAATCAACAAGAGTAGGGCATTGATTATGACGAGACTTTTGCTCCTGTTGCAAAGATGACTATTTTCAAGATTCACTTCGCCCTAGATGCCTCTCAATCCTAGCCTCTATTTCAAATGGATGTGAAGAATGCCTTCTTACATGGGGATCTGAAAGAAGAGGTCTAGTGCGTATTCCTTTGGGCTTACCCCCATCCTCAAAGGATATGGCTTGCAAATTGCATCGATCATTATACGGCTTAAACCAAGCTCCAAGGGCATTGTTTGAAAATTTTTGGAGAACTCTTATCCGCAGGTTTTAGTCAAAGCCAATATGATCCCTCACTTTTTCTTCGAAAAACTTCTCATAGCATTATTATGTTACTGGTTTACGTGGATGACATCATTATCTCAGGTAATGATATGGACAACAT
Source organism: Sextonia rubra (assembly GCA_037013555.1). Lineage (NCBI taxonomy): Eukaryota > Viridiplantae > Streptophyta > Magnoliopsida > Laurales > Lauraceae > Sextonia > Sextonia rubra. The sequence goes on from JASUAD010000001.1 coordinate 136,196,122, forward strand.
CACAACAATCTCTCCATGCCTCATTTCGTATGAAGGACTTGGGTCCTCTAACCTACTTCCTCGACTTGGTAGTCCATAAAATCAAAGATGGCCTCTTCAACAATCAAGACAAGTATATCCAAGATAGATCTGATCAAACAAGCTCGTCTATAGGAAACCACTCTTGTAGAAACTCCACTTGAGCTTAATGTGAAATACAAAAAAGATGATGGCACTATCCTTTCTGATCCAACCAACTACCAGAAATTAGTTGGAAGTCTTGTATATTTAACCATTACTCGACTTGATATCTCCCATGCAATAAATCTAGTTAGTCAATTCATGACTCAACCCACTCATCTGCACTTAGCAGAAATGAAGCGCATCATTAGATATCTCTTGGGTATACCTTCACGGGGCATATACTTTCCAAAAAATTCAACTCTAAATCTACAAGCTTATTATGATGCTGATTGGGCCGAGTGTCCAAATACTAGAAGATCCACTACTAGATGATGTGTTTTCTTGGAGATGCGCTCATATCTTGGAAATGCAAAAAACAAATCGGTTTCAAAGTCTTCCACTAAGGCTGAATATCGATCTATGTCTTCTGCTTGTTCAAAAATTGTCTGGCTTCGCCACTTACTCCAAGAGCTTGGCTTTTCTCAATCCATTACCACCCTTTTACATGCTGACAATACAAGTGCGATTCAAATTGTAGCTAACCCAGTATTCCATGAACGCACAAAACATATCAAGGTCTATTGCCACTACATCCACTAAGCTTTTGAAGCCAAAGTCATCACTCTTCCTCATGTTACTAAAGATCTTCAACTAGCAGTTATTTTAACTAAAGCGCTTCCTCTTGTCAAAGACTAGTTTTTTGTTTAATAATTGATGTTAGTAAATTCACCCACATCAATTTGAGGGGGTGGGGGGGTGGGTTGTATGGATAAGTTAAGAGTCACATGTGGGGTCTACATTATTAAATAGAAATATCCTCAAGGCTGGTAGCTGACTAGGATGACATGTGTAAATCTCTATATTAGGAAATTTTGTTACACATTGATTTGTATCAACCCCATTCAAGGGGATGTGATAGACTGTATCACCCCATTCAAAGGTATTTGATAGACTGCTTCACCCCATTCAAGGGGATTTGATAGACTATACAAAGGAAATAGAAATACTACATATGAGGGTTCACAACCACAAGGATGGACACTAAATTTTATGCTAATTCTTGGTTTATGATTAGTTGATAAGTTGAAGATTCTAATTTTCTAGGACTATAGATCTAACCGAATCCCAATTAATTGCAAGTATTAAATACAACAACCTAAAGGGGAGATCTAGTCATTTGGAGAAGTATTGAATGTGAAAGCTTTAATCATGTCAACAAATAAACCCATAGGTACTGATTAGGGGATGATATGGTTTAGCACTGTGGGCCATACATAGACCTATTTTCAAACATATATGCTTAGAAGGGCCCAGTATAACCCTACATATTTAAGACAAAAGAATTTGTGTAGTTTACAAATGGGTTGAGCGAGGGGCCTGAATGTTAATCCTATGGGCAGGGTCCAGGCAGAATCTTTGGGTCAATAATTACATGGGCTAAGCTTGGACAAGCATTGGCTTGGCCTGACACACTTGAACACCATAAAACTGATTGACCCTAAATTTTTAGTCACACTCTAGAATATGAAGGGAGTTTTATGTTCATATCATTGTCAAGGCAATTATTAATAAAAATAGATCGACAATGAACAAAGACAGTGGACAATCAACAATCTTTTCAAAAAACAAAAAGTAACATACATTCTCCCTTCCGAAGTCCTCCTTTGGTATTTTCAAATGTAGCCTTTATGATGAGTCTGAGTATAGAAGTTATTCTCGCAGATGCAATTAAACCAGCCAAAAATGACTACAATGCCACAACAACAGGCAAAATAAAAAATATTTCAAGAAGAAACCAAATCTTTCGGTAAGAGATAGGAAAGATGTTTTCTAGGTATTAAGAAAAGTAGCACTTGGTAATTTTGAAAATCTCAAGATTTGATTCCTCTCTTAAGTAAGAGTTTCAAACCATAGCTACTTCAAATCGCTAAAGATATTCCAAATGTTATTCTTCTATTGTATTTAATCTTTTTTTTTAATTCACAAAAGGGTGCCCCGCCAAACACTAACAGAGAACTATGAACATGAAACAATTAACAAATTACCTGAAGGAGGTCAGGACTCATGAAAGATAAATCACCAACCAATCTACCTTGAACATGACCTTCTGTAACTCCAAAGTAGCACATACAGCACACATGCAAATATACGCTCCAATCCCTCTACTTCTAGATGTTGCCAAATTCAATTATAACGAGAAAAACAACAAGATTAAATTTGATGGAACAATGCACTGAAAAGCTAAATGTATCATAAACTGACATCATTATTTCATCTAGCAACCATGCAGGTGAGCTGTTTATTTGTTGGTCACAAGTTGTGCATCTCAAATTGTCGCTCATGAAAATTTTCTGAGAGTAGTCAACAAAATGGGGCCTAGCATTAGATGCTCTAGCTCACCAATGGCAAATGGCTGTTGCTAAAAGAGTTACATTTATGATGTACACCAAGAACAATTAAACAGATCTAACAAAATGTTGGAAGGGATGATAGAAGGTACTCAACAAAATTATTGTAAAATACACTTACAACAAGAACTACTACTGAGCCTATGAAGTAGAGAGTGAACCCAATGAAGTTGCACCATCTTGTATTCCCCGTTTCTTCATAATAAGTCATTATTGTTCCAGTTCCAAATGCAAATAATAGAACTACAATAATAAGTCCTCTTGATGGGTGATAGTTCTGCACAACAAAATAAACAACAACAATAGATTGGCTCAGTCAGTATTTTCTCTAATTTATAGTAAAAGTAAAAAGAACGGCTACATGGTTACAATGATAAAAATGTTGTTGCATATTTTTATGTCATCTGATAATTATTGTTTAAGCAGATAAAAATGGAAACAGGTATAGATATTATATATAGGTTCATTGAAAGAATTCTGAAAAAGGAAGACGAAGAAATTGGTTCTCCTTGGTAATTGAAAGCTCTCAAGTTTAAATGTTGATTACCTCAAGCCATGAAAAGGCAACGTCATGATTACTTATCTTACAAATTGATGCCCACACCTATGCCGCATCAATTTGAGGGGGAGTGTAGAGAAACTAGGACCCACACGGCATCATAGTAGCTCCCACACGATTTTCTCTAGCTCTGTCTTTGTCAATTACACATGTTTATATTGATGTAGTCCACATTAATTAGGCATTAGAGTGTGAATCTGGTTTGTGGATCCTTCCCTCAATTAATATGTTGCCTAGGTCCTTGAGCCCATTGTATAAACTCAAACAGTCGACCCAAATGGACACAGCATTCATTCCAATCTCTCACTCTTCCAAACTCTCTGCCACTGTCTATACAACTACATCTTTACAGATCTATCAGTGGGAGTTGTGGTTTGGGTTAGGGGGGGGGGGGGGTGCGCTGGGGCGCAGCGGGTTGGGGCGGACCTAGTGGACTTCAAATTAATACATAGTGGCAAGGAAAGCAACTGTTATATAAGTTACTAGTAACTAGACATTTAGCATGGATGCGTTGAACCTTAACTGGGCTATCTTAGTAATGATTTAAGGTTGATCATTTGTTTATGATGAATATTTTAGGTTGGCTTGATAACTGATGGAAATGAGTTCTCACCGTAGACTATCATAAGTGCAGAAACTGTGAATGAGAAACAAAGGAAGCAAATGAATGGATTACCAGAATTTAGCGATATAGTAATCAAGTGTACTGACCAAGCTATTCCATGGGAAAAGGCTTCCTACTCCTAGAATCCAACAAAAAAACACTGCAACGTAGTTCCCCTTTTGATCATAAAAAAGAGACAACAAGAATCTCCTTAATTTCTACTAAAAATATTTGCATAAAATTTGTAAGCCTCAAACCTTGATCTCTGCATTTTGATCATTAGGTGTGATGGGCATGGCTCCATTCCACCAATGAACCTGCAACAATAGGAAGAGCAGCATATGGCTATAGTACAAAAAAGATCACTCATGAACTTCTAATATGCAAAAAGTGATATGTTCAATAGCAAATATTGTTGGGAATGGGAAAAGCGACGCAGCGGAAAATACCCGTGATTGATGGATCAATCACGATGAACAAAGACAATCATACTATCAAGCAATTACACACATGAACTCAACAATTTTATGTAGTTTGACAAGATTGCCTACATTCACAAGGAAGAGAAATATCATCTATAATCTCCCCTCACAATTTCTAGGGAGTTAGGGTTTTAATACATCAATATATATAGTTCCCGCTTTCTTGGCCTCCAAAAAAACCCATATATAATGACTAAAATACCCTAACCCTAAACTTTAGTCTTGGCTAACTTAGAAGAACTAACCTGGCTAAATAAAAGTACAAGACAATACCCAAGAATCTTCACTTTGGCTTGGATTTCATAAATCCTCGGAGCCACCTTAAAGATATCCGACAATGTCTTGGTCTTCCCATACCTTGCTGAAAGGTAAGCCTCCGCACACATTACAACCAAATGCGGCTCCTGCACCCCTTAGCTAGGGTGCGTCAACAGTGAACCTTACTTCCATTCATCAAGACAAAATAGACATTCCCGAATCCAGATCTCACGGCAACTTGTGAATCCTTCCTTCTTTGTCTCCATCCAAGTGTTTTTTCCGTCAAACTTGCAATTGTCATTTTCGGCAATCGATTTTTGTTCTTCTCAACATAACAAATCAAAACCCAATTGCTCTTCCTTTTTCGAGAAAGTCATCTTCGTTCAAGTTTTCCTGGATTGTTGCTAAATGGTATCTTCAAAGATCCCATTGATCCATCTTCCGATGATTTTGTCGCATTTAACTCCACCTGAACAATGAACTTCTGTCCTGTGTTATTTGATGTCTCCTTCATTGCTCCACATAGAACTGCACCCCCTAGCAATCTGTAGAGATTTCTGACTATCTCACCCTTCATGATCAATGATGGACTCAGAAGTTTTGTTTGGGTGGTGTGGGCCGATCCAAGAGTTTTGTTGAGTGGGGCGGGCAATGGTCAAAGTGAGCAAGTTCGAAAAGAAAAACAAATTTTTTAAGGTTTTTTAAGGGGTGTCCTGAGTTACACTTGGGTTCGCCCGTGTTCATGATAACCAAGACTCCATTTACCACCTTTGCAACTCCACCCACTATAATGCTCTACAACACTTAAAGTTTAAAGCACACAAAGAAATTAAATTCCTTTACAAATCCTAAACATCCATTACATTCGTTAAGGTCCGAATAACCTCATCATACACTCTAATCTTTACAACTCTTATCCCAATGCTCATCAATTTTTCATTGTCTCCTATAAAAACAGATCTATAGACAATAAGAGTTATTTGCATCAAACCAATTTTTACTCTACTCAAACACATGATAGGAAGAATCATAATCTAACTACCATAAATCATTAACCCAATCCATACCTGTAGTAACCAAAAGTGATTCCTTACCGAATCTAAGCTTTCTAGCGCACACACTCTCCTTCCAATTCTAATTCTTTCACTTTTTCATTTACTTTGGTGTGTATGCTCATTCTCAATCCCTTCGATGCAAATATAAGCTTTTCATGACTTATCGACCGTAAGCTTTCAAGCTTTCCTAAAGTCCTAGGGCAGTCTCTCATCCATGGCATCAAGTAATACTTTTCAATCCGTGCTGAGTTAAGGAGTCTATAACCCTTCCTTGAAGTTGTTTCACTTGAATTCATTTTTGTCATCATGAATCACTTTCTTTTTTAATTCCCAAATTTTCTGCCAGTAAAACTACCAATCTTCTCCGTTAATCTCGTAGATCTCATCGCTATGAGTGCACAGGGTAAAAATAGAGCCCAAAACCTTGGCTCCTTCAAGCTTTCCTAAAGTCCTGAGTCCAGATGACCCCGAAATTCACAAAACAATTCTAGCCCTTGGCTCCTCAAAACCTTCCTGTGTGACTGATGCTGACATCAGCCCTGATCAGCTGGCTGGCTGTGCTGCAAACGGGTCAGGTCCAACCCGACCCGCACTTGGAACTAACCTGACCTTTATTGTTGGACTGGGCTGACCCGAACTAGAATCTGACCTGGTTAACCTCCCTCCTTCACGTTGCTGATCTGGTTCTGAAACGAGAACCTCTGCAGCCAATCGAGAAAACCCAACTGGTCTTCCTCCTTCTGAACCGACGAGGCAGCGGCAAGGCGAACGGCCGACCGGCGGCAGTGACGGCACTCTCCAGCGATGATCAGCGGCGATGGCGTTGGTCTCTTCGATGTAAGCTAAAATGGCCCCTTAGGAAAAACTTTAACGGATTAGATTTGCATTCTGACGGATTGATTTGTATTATAAAAGACAACCAATATTGGGCATAACTGAATCCATCGCGAAACGGAGAGGAGATCCGCAACCTTAACTCTCTCAGTCTTCTCGTAATGCTTGTTGATTGATGGGTATGCCAAGCAGTAATCTGTATGTGTGAAGATGAGAGAGTTCCCAAGCCATTTATAGACTGCGTTAATGCTTTCCTCCCCATCAATGGAAAGCTTTCCATTATCGCACGACTGGAGTGTTTCCAGGAACGTGGCTTTAATGGGAAGATATCGTTTTTGAACGAATCAACATAAGTGGTGGTCATGTGGGCCACCACCCATGATATCCAACAATCTCCCACTTGGTCCAATGACCACCATTCATTCCTTTTAATTTTATAAAACTTGTTTGCAAATATAAGAAAAAAAAACTTTGAAAGAAATAACTCTAACTGATGCGCATCATTTGAAAATACCGGTTTTCATGTAACTTTATGTTAAGATCTTTTAATCTGTGATAAGGCTAGTCTATTAATGCGAATTGTAGAGGTTACACATCTTAAGTAATATGCTTCATTCCACAATCACAACATTAATATTCTCGCCTAATCCAGCACTTAATGAGTATCTTTAATATGACTTACTTTAATGGGAACTGTAATGTCATAATGCTTTTTTATTCTTACTTTATTTTACAATTACCACATATGAGCTAACAACAAAGTAAGAATTGCAAAATCGTTTCTTTATTTGATCAATATATATAGTGTCATACATCATTGACTTTTACAAGGCATTTCATTTAAGCCCATATTTATCACATGGTCTTTAAAATCCTTTGACGCCAATGCCTTTGTCAATGGATCAGCAATCATGAGCTTCGATGGAGCTCCAACAACTGACACTAAACGATCTCGCACTTTCTTTTTGAGTACAAGATATTTTACTTCCAGATACTTTGATTTACTGGAACACTTGTCATTTTGAGCAAAACGCCTAGCAGCGTCGTTGTCACAGTAAATCTTTATCGGTTCAAACATACTACCCAAAATTTCAAGTCCCATGATGTAGTTACGCATCCATAATGCGTAACCTGTGGCTTCAAAACATGACACATACTCTGCATCAAATATAGATGGAGTGATTAGCGTCTGCTTTGCACTCCTCCACGATACTACCCCGCTGGCCAACAGAAAAATGTAACCTAATGTTGACCTCCTTGTATCTAGACATCCAGTAAAGTTTGAATCTGAATATCCAATGACTTCCAGTTTATTAGATCTTTGATATGTGAGCATATATCTTCTTGTTCCATTAAGGTAACGCATCACTTTCTTGACAACTACCCAATGAGGCAAGCCGGGATTATTTTGATATCTACTAAGCATTCCGACTGCAAAGTTAATGTCTGGCCTCATGCAAGTCTGTAAATACATTAGACATCCTACTGCTGCTGCATAGGGATATTTATTCATTTCTAACTTTTCTAAGTCAGTCATGGGGCATTGTTCCTTACTAAACTTGTCTCCCTTTGTAATAGGTGCATTTTGTGGTCTGCTACTTTCCATTCAGAAACGTTTGAGAATAGTTTTGACATAGGCTTCTTAACACAACCCAAGTAATCCTCGAGATCGATCTCTAAATATCTCGATTCCTAATACAAAAGTTGCTTCACTCATAGCTTTCATATCAAAATTATTCTCAAAGTATGTTTTAGTTTCTCGAATCATACTTAGGTTATTATTGGCTAGTAAAATATCATCTACATACAAGACTGAAATAAGAAATTTGCTCCCACTGACCTTAAGATATATACAATGGTCTACTGGATTTTTGGTAAAACCAAAAGATGTAATAACATGATTAAATTTTAAGTACCACTGTCTGGAAGCTTGTTTTAGTCCGTATATCGATTTCTTTAATTTACAAACCAGTTTCCTTTCATTACCTCGTTAAACAAACCCTTCCGATTGTTCCATATACACTTCTTCATTTAGATTCCCATTTAAGAAAGCAGGTTTTACATCCATCTGATATAGCTATAGGTCATAATGAGCTACAAGTGCCATAACAATTCTGAGTGAATCTTTCTTAGACTCCGGAGAGTAGGTTTCATGATAATCAATACCTTCTTTCTGAGTGAATCCTTTAGCTACAAGTTGGGCCTTAAATCGTTCAACTTTCCCTGAAGAGCCCTTTTGGTCTTAAAGACCCATTTACAACCAACTGTTTTGGACCCTTCAGGTAGTTCAACGAGATCCCAAACTTCGTTTATAAACATGGATTCTAACTCTTCGTTCATAGCGTCTATCCACTTATCAGAATCTTTACTTTCTACTGCCTCTCTAAAAGTCTTTGGATCTTCTTTAATTCCAATATCTGATTCTTCGAGATACACAATATAATCATCTGAAATAGCTAGTCTTCTCATACGAGTTGACCTTCTCAATTCCTCTGGATGTTCTTCAATAACAGGTGACTGTATTTCAAAAGTTGGTTGTGTATCTTGAGGAATCGGAATAACAGATCATTCTGGGAAAACCTCTATATGAAGTGGAATCATTAATCCACCTTGAGAAGAGGATTGAGGCTCATTTCTAATCTCCTTATATTCAATATTTCTAACCTCAGATCTCCCACTGTTTTCATGATTCTCCAAAAACTTAGCATTATTGGACTCAACTATTCTTATTGAATGATTAGGACAGTAAAATCGATATCCTTTAGACCTTTCTGGATATCCAATAAAATATCCACTTACTGTTTTAAGGTCTAACTTCTTTTCTTGTGGGTTATAAACCCGCACTTCAGATGGACATCCCCAAACTCGAAAATGATTTAAGCTGGGTTTCCTACCGTCCATAACTCAAAAGGAATTTTAGGAACTGCTTTAGTAGGAACTCTGTTTGAAATATACATGGCCATCTTTAATGCGTCATCCTACATAAATGTAGGTAACGATGTATTGCTAACCATACTCCTAACTATATCTAAAAGAGTCCTATTCCTTCTTTCAGCCACTCCATTCTGTTGAGGTGTTCCAGGCATTGTGTATTGGGCAACAATACCTTCGGATTCTAGGAATCTATCAAACGGGCCTAGATTACGACCTATTTCAGTGTACCTACCATAATACTCACCACCTCGATCTGATCTCACGATTTTGATCTTTCTATCTAATTGTGTTTCCACTTCTGCTTTAAATATTTTGAACATAGTCAAAGCATCAGACTTTTTTTTAATGAGATAGGCATAACCAAAGCGTGAGTAGTCATCTATAAAAGTGATGAAATACTGTTCTCCGGTAAGACAAAGTATATCTATTTTTCCACAAACATCCGTATGGATTAATTGCAGGAGTTCAGAACCTCGTGTGGCAGTTTTCTTAACTGTTTGAGTTTGTTTTCCTTTAATACAGTCAACACAGACACCAAAATTAGTGAAATCAAGGGTTGGTAATAACCCATCTTTCACCAATCTCAATATCCTCTCTTTCGAGATGTGTCCTAACCGTTCATGCCACAACTTAGGGGAGTTCTCTTTTATTAGTCCTCTCTTCATGCCAACATTCATCCCACAAGTAACATGGTGTGTAGTTAGTGATTGTGTGTATAAAATACCTAACCTTAACTTATACAAGCCATCACATAATAAACCACTACCAATCATTATATTATTGTGAAAAAGTTTCAAAGATCCTCGATCAAAGTTAAACACATATCCTTTTACATCCAACTTTGAAATAGAAACCAAATTTCGAGAAATATCCGAAACATAGAAGGTGTTCGGCAGATCCAGAACGAATCATGTATCTAGCACCAGCCTATACGTGCCTACTGCCTCGACTCTTGACTCCTTCTGGTTTCCCATAACGATGGCTCTTTCTCCATCACTTGGCCTCCGGGTTGAAAGGAATCCCTGCATACAACCAGAAATGTGAACGGTTGCACCAGAGTCTACCCACCATGTATTGGATGGGATATCAATAATATTGGTTTCACATACAAGAGATAATTTTCTTTGCTTACCTCTTTTCTCAAACCAATTCTTCCTTTTGAGGCAGTCCTTTTTAAAATATCCTTTCTTGCCACAAAAGTGACATTTTTCGGATCCCTTCTTTCCCTTACTCTTCACCGGTTTCTTACCTTTCGGATCTACCTTGGGCATGTTGGCATTAATCTTGAATTTTCTAGGACCTTTCCTGCCCTTAGCATGGGAGACAAAGTTTACCTGAAGTTGCCCCTCGGCTTTAAGCCTCCTCTCTTCTTGATCACATCGTGCGATCAACTCAGTAATGGTCCACCGACTAGAGCTCTGATTGTATGTTACTTTAAATGGGCCAAATGCAGGTGGAAGGGAATCTAGAATGAATTGGATCAAATATCCATCGGAAATACTCATGTCTACATCCTTTAACTTGGATGCGACATTGGACATGAGTAGGATATGTTCCCTAACTCCCTTTGTTCCATCGTACTGCATGTTAGTCAATTTATTCATTAAGGTGGCACCTAATGCCTTGTCTGTCACTTCAAATTGTGACTTAATTTCATCTAAGAGTTCCTTGGCATATTTTCCTTGATCAAGCGATCCCCTAATACTCTTAGAAACTGAAGTCATAATAATCTTTTGGCATTTTTTATCACATTTGTGCCACTGATCATATTTGGCCTTTTCATATTCAGAGCTCTGTTCAGTAGGCGCAGGAGGCATGGGCTCATCTAAAGTCATTTCTAAGTCTAGAAAAGTTATGGTTAATGACAGCATATCTAACCAGTCAGGGTAGTTTGATCCGTCTAATGAAGGAATAGTTCATAAGCACGAGGGAAGAGACATGGATTTGGAGGAAGTTGCTGTAAAAGAAGAGATAAACTATTGTTCTCACAATTCCATAATGCTTTAAATTTAAAGGGAATCGTACAACAGAAATAATAGTTTTACATCATTACAAATAACCTTTGGGTGAAATGTAACATGTTAATTTTATTATTCTCGTTTATTTGATAAAACCACAATTTATTAAGTGAATAAGTGAGATCCCACCTTTGGGCATAGATCAGCACGAATTCACAAAACATATTTAATGTGTTTTATCCCAATCTTCAAATAATCGAAAGATAAACTCCTTTGGGTCGATTATCTATCTTTTAAGTGAAGTTGCAATGTAACGTCATTTATGGTATCTCTAATTCAATAATTGAAACATGAGTTTCATCATAACTGGGTCACTTTGGTGACTACCTAGTTAACTCATAATTGAAACCTATGACACTAATTTTTAGTCTCCTTATGAGTTAAACGATTCTGATGCTCTATTTCTAATTTAATTGAGCATTTAATATTTTTAAATCTAAACATTTAGGAGAAACCTAACTTTAACAATTATTATATTATTGTGAAAATGAGATTCCCTAAAATTAGTTGTCCAGATGAACATTAATCGGACAATTGATATCACAATAATAATTTTTTTAATCAATCTGTCATAACTTTGAAATTTATACTAATTTAATAATCAAGCATGCTTGCATGTAATAAATATAACTCAAAAAAAACATTGATCATGTAAACGATAAGCGGAAACATGAATTTAGATGAGTTAAACATGCATGATATCAACATAGAATCATTGGATTAGGAATTAAATTCAGTAATATGATAGATCTCATCATAAGGGACACAACGAAAGAAACGGATTGAAAATCCAATACCATGTGTCTGAAATGATCAAAATATGATGTCGATCGTTCATTTTTCCTTGATCTGGCCTTGATCTGATCATATTTAAATTATCTAGTCTTATCAGAATGATTACTGCATTTAAATGCATCAATTGGACGGTTTTGATCAAAACAGATCACTGTCATAATGACCCAATTATTCAAAACACATAAATATCAAAATTAATAATAACTTATTCAAACTAGGCCAGACCACTGGGTCGGGTCAGACACAGGTCAGTAATTGGCCTGTTTAGTCCAGTGAATTCGGGTACAGGTAAAAGGCCCAGTTCATTTTTCTTTTGTTAACTGGATCGTGTCGGGTCGGATCCGTTGACCCAGTCCAGTTTTCTTTAACAAACCGAACCGGGTCGGGTCGGGTGAGGTCCAACTAACCTATCCTTATAAAAGATGGACCGGGTCAGGTCGGGTCGTACTGACCTGACCACACATAACACAGACCGGATCAGTTGGGTCGGGTCAGATCCGTTAACCTAGTCCTTATTCTTTAATAAACCTAACCGGGTCGGGTCAAGTCGGGTCCAACGGACCTGACCCGATTAGATCATCTTCAACCTCCCGATAAATGGGCAATCGGTTAAAACCGATTGCCCCCTTTCTCCGGTTCGTTCCACCTCCCACGCCGACAGCCCTGGCCGCAACGGACTACAGGCGCTCCCACAACCCCGACCGCAACTGTCGCCGGCTGGAATCATTCCCGGTGGCAACAGATTTTTTTTTCTCTGTCGGCTGGCGCTGGAACTGGGCACTGCTACTGCGCCGCTACAGCACAGTGGCTAGGCGCAGCCGCAGCGCAGTGCCCGCCGCATAACTGGGCACTGCGCTGCACCAGAGCCGAACTGCTCCGCCGGAGGCGACGGTCGACTTTTTTTTTTCTTCCATTTTCTGCCAGCGCGCAACGCCCCATTGCGCCGTCGCTGGGCAGCGCCCAGTTGGACTATGCAGTTCGGTCTTGCCGGAAATAGCTGTCGCCGGCCGACAATTTCAATTTTTTTTTTAATTTCTGTAAACTGTGAACCCCTTTGATGCAAATCCAACCCTATCAATGGAAATCCAGAGCTCTGATACCAATTATAAGGTAAAATGGCCCCTTAGGAAAAACTTTAACGGATTAGATTTGCATTCTGACGGATTGATTTGTATTATGAAAGATAACCAATATTGGGCATACCTGAATCCATCGCGAAACGGAGAGGAGATCCGCAACCTTAACTCTCTCAGTCTTCTCGTAATGCCTGCTGATTGATGGGTATGCCAAGCAGTAATCTGTATGTGTGAAGATGAGAGAGTTCCCAAGCCATTTATAGACTGCGTTAATGCTTTCCTCCCCATCAACGGAAAGCTTTCCATTATCGCACGATTGGAGTGTTTCCAGGAATGTGGCTTTAATGGGAAGATGTCGTTTTTGAACGAATCAACATAAGTGGTGGTCATGTGGGCCACCACCCATGATATCCAACAATCGACTCCTGCAGCGGCCGTCTCCTCTCCATTTCTGTCATCTGCAACAAGAAACCTGAGCCCGACCCTTTTCAACAATCCACGGAAAACCGAACCCTCCGTGTTTTCGATCCGACCCTTTCTTCTTCTTCAAGTCCAGCACAAAAACAAACCAGAGTTGAGCCCTCTGATTTCTGTCTTCTTCATTTCCAGTGGCCAAACCAAAGCCCGGATCCTCTACTTCGGTGCTCTTGAGTCTTGTTAAATGCTAGATTACTTTTCCCTGACATTCCGAAATTTGAAAAGATTTTTGGACCATATAAGGTTTCTAGCTAAGAAAAGAAGTACAAGAAATCAGAAAATATTTATTTTTCTCTAAACCGTGAAGCATGAACATTGGTGTAAAATTAACTAGCACTAGGAAAGTTTTTCTTTGAAAGATTGATGAATGATGGGAAAAGAAAGAAAATTGATGAATAATATGGATTTGAGATTAAAAATAAAAAAACCACAAAATCAACATCAAAATCCATTTAATCTAATTTCTTCTCGTTTCCACTAAAAACTACAGATAAAGTAGGTTTATAAAATAAAGAAAAAAGGCATTCTTCCTTTTTACAAAATGGTGAATGATAAATAGAAAATTGAAGAAAATCTAAACCCGGTATCAGAGAAATGCCCATGACCAAAAATAGTAATGTACATCATCTAATCCCCAAAAATCCATGTTCCTTCTTTTCAAGTTACTAACAACAAAAGCACCCACATAATAGTTATCATCTTTAGTAAGAAGTTAAATACCATAGCCATATGATTACTGAAAGTCTATTCACCAATCACCGTTCAACCATAAAGAAATGATTTATCGAAAGTTTATTCACCAATCACCATTCAACATAAAACAAAGGAACCATATCTCCCGTCTCAATACTAAAAAAAGGAAAAAAAACAAACAAATATACAAACAATGACAGCAAAGTAAAGCAGCAAGCCTTATAAACACTCTTCATATATTGAGACTTTTCCCACTATAATAAGCTTAAATTGATCAATGAAGCTATTAACACTAAGGGGAAACGAAAGGAGAGACCATGTGAGCAGGTTATAGCAACAATAAAATATATTGGAGAACGATGTTGTTACATGCAAATTTATGTAGAGATGAGTGCATTTATGGTAGGCTGTCTGGATACAAGGATAGGAACTAACGCCAAAAGAACAGGTGTCAGTTTGAGATTAACATAACCTTAACTGGATGTTTGATTAGGGATTTACTATATCCATCAACTATGGCTTAAATACGTGATATCGATGAGCTAATCAATGTGGTGGTGAAGAAATCAATCAATGTGATGGTAAAGAAAGGAGCTCTAACTACTGAACCCTATATATATATATAGAACACCAAAGCCATCTCCAGAGGGAGAATTACCAGCAAGTCTTAATGGATAGTGGTATGCAAAAATGGGGGACCCACATTGGCATGTGGTTATTGGGCTACACCTAATGCTAATTAATTATAACAATAGGGATAGATTCTTAAAAACTAGGTTATGTTACACAGTTCCATGAAAGCAACAGCTTGTTTTAAACAACTAAAGTTGGTTTAAAAAAAAACAAAGAAAAGGAACCCATATCCATTTCAACAGATCTTCAAAATAAATAAAAAAATAACAGCAGAAAAACATGAATAACCAAGACCCCAGTTTAAATCTTGAAACCCTTTAATCTATAACGAGCATAAACTACAAAAACAGAGGAAACCAATTACATTACAATAGTTCTTCATAAGGAAGCATGTAAATAATCAAAACCCAATTCATACCTAGAACCCTTTTCCGGTACCTTTACTTGCTTAATCCAAGTACTGATATTCATGAAAGAAAGAAAGGAAGAAAATATGGAGAAAGCATCTTGTGTACAAACCTGCAACTTAGACAGTAACGGACCTCTTTCAAAAAACCGAAAGACTCAAGTAAGAATCACAAGTTCTCAAAGAACAAGAGTCTACCATGTTGCAACGACGGGCTCCGAGTCTCTTTCAAGCCATGCTTTCTACTTCCAATAATGCCCTTCACAGTCATTTTTCAAAGCCACTCTTTGTTTATATCCCTCGTATCCCTTTCAACATATTATTAAGAAAAAAATAAAAAAAGGCTGTCAAGATGAACCATGAATGTTACTTTGAATAATTTTCACAGTCCATCACGTTTTCAGATATTTTCTATATTTATAATAAAAAAACATATAATATTTATAACATTTAATTAAATAAAAATCCTAATTTAATAAAATATTTATCCTTTAGTAGATCAAATTTTATCTTCCAAAAAAATCAGAGCACTTAGGACCTAATATCATAATTACAAAAAGCCCAGGCCAAACATTATTCCAATATCGCTGAACTAATTTACTGCAGACATAAACACTTGTTTAGTAAGAGGACAAAAAATTATCAATTTATCATGATGGTAGACATAAAGACAACAAAACACTTAACAAAAATAATCTTTTGTAAATTGGAATTTAATATAAATTATTTTAAAAGACCTAAATTACTGGTGTCTACGTGGGTTTACTTATGAATTATATTTAGTGTTGACAAAAAAGGTAAATGTTAATTATTTATGATCTATAAACCTTGCATTAAAATAATGGCAATAAGATCTTAGAGGATTTTAGGCAAAAAATTTCCTTAAGTGACCACTTTACCAAAAGAAAGATATTAGATTTGGTTTTTTTTTATGTATAAAAAATGATGGTCGAATTCAAGGCTTACTTGTACATGTATGCCTTGAATTCAACCATGGTCTATTTTTATATAACTCGAGGAAACCCTTTTTTCTTCTTCATTTTCATCTTTCTCTAGACGAATGAAGGAACTAATTTTCATAGGAGATTGTGGGTTTCTAGCTTTTATGTTACAAAAAGAATTGAAAAGTTAGATTAAATTAAGGAATAACATGATAATAAATAATGAAAGGGGAAAAAAATGAAGAAATTGTGGTTTTAGCTTCCTAGGTGTATATCAGTATATGTATGTGTCAAGAGTTTTAGGAGCTTATTTATCTAAAACTCTAAGTTTATTGATCGTGAGTTCCTAGTGTAAAGTCACAATGGAGTAATAAAAACTATTGAGATCGAGTCGATCCACATGGAGCAATGTAATTAAAGATTCCTTTCCAACTTGTACATGTCCTAATTAAAAATCTAAAACTAGCCTAATTTAAAACTAACAAATAACATTCATTCCTACTTTAATTAAAAAGAATTTATTACAAACCAATAAAAAGAAAACTTCCTAAAACTAAAAAAACCTAAATCTAGAACTCCCAAAGATAAAAACTTACTAAAAATAGAACAAGCAACAAAATTAGAAACTCAACTAAATTATAAACAAATCATCAACCAAACATGATTTAGTCAAACAAACAAACAAAAATAGAAACAAATCAAAACAAAGAAACAGCTCACCTTCTAAATTTTAAAATCCAACGTTAACTTTTCTAAATTAGAACCCAAGATAAATTAGTATCTAGCTTAAGTTATTTTCTTTTTGCCATGTAATAATAAAACTGATAAAACCAGGTTGATCATTAAGGAACAACGTATTTGAAGGTCTTTCCAACTTGTCCTAAAAATCTAAAACTATCCTAATTTAAAAACTAACAAATTACAACCATCTTACTTTCCAAAACTACAAAGTTAATTACAACCAAATGAAATAGAACTTCCTAAATTAGAAAACAAAAATCTAAAACTTCCTAAAAACTAAAGTTGCTACCAAACTCTACAAAACTAACACGTAAGTTAGAACTTCTAAAAGATAGAAAGCTACTAAAAATAAAACCATAAAATAAATTAGAAACAAATCAATCAAACAATCAAGCAAAGTTAGTAGCAAAGCAAACAATCAAAAGTTAGGCAAACAACATTAGAAACAATCTAAGTCAATAAAAAAATAATCAAATCTACTTAATTTCTAAAGTTAAAAACTTTTCTAAGTTAGAATTTTCAAACGAGAAAACTTCCCAGTTTAAAATCTTCAATTAAAACAACTTTAGAAAGATATTTAAATTCTGAAAATTATCTAACATAATCAAAAACACAAAAATAGAAACTATCCTAAAGTTAGAAAGTTAGTAAAGGTAACAATGCAATTCTATGTATGACATGCCAAAAAAATTATAAGTATGAAAACTAGTATGCTATGCAATTTTTGTACATGATTTAACCTAATCCAATGCATCATAAATTTAAGTTTACTAGCTGGAATTCAAAATAGACTAATGTAGGAAACTAACCAAAAAAAAAAAAAAAAGGGAAGTGACAAGGGATTTAAAATGAAAAAGTTATGAATATATGAACATGACAAGTTTGTAAAATTCTATGCAGAATGTTTGATCCGAGTTGACTTATTTGTAAAGCGGAAGCCTCTGGTTAACCAGCTTTTCGAAATTGTTTTAACCTAAGATTTTGAGGCATGAAAAACCACATCCCAAATTTAATTTCACCAATTTTCAAAGAAAAATATTGTGATTTGACAAGGCTACCAACTTTGAACTTTTTGCTAACAATTGTTTCTCCAACTTGCTAAAACTATGCAGAAATTGGGCTATTTATATGCAAACTAATTGTCAACAATTGTGCAGGTCCAAATTTTATCATTAGATACATATCTGAAAGCTTAACTCCTAGCAACTTAAACATACACAAAATCTTATGATATGAAGATGCATGCAATTAATTTTAATCCTAACCATAAACTATGCAAAAACAAAACTTTAAATTATAAAGAACACAAACAAAAAGAACCAAAATTGCAAGGAATCTAAATATAGTGGGAAAGAAATTTAAATGTAGTAAAGATCTTCTTCTTCAAAATTCTTTTCTAAGCGGGTTCATAATTTAAATCATACTCTTAGGGCCTTTGGATTGTCAATCCAAACACATGCAAATAAAGAAACATAAATCAAGTACCAATCACCCAAGTACAAGAAAGAAAATTGAAAAGGCAATAATTTTACTAATATGCAAAGTTTTTACATAAAAGATAATGGATTAAAAATCAAAACAATTATATATGAGGATGAGAAGTCTTTTCTAGATGAAAAAACCCAAAGGTATAGTGTGATTTCCAGGCGAAATCTCCTCGAGGACTTCAATAGAGAGGAAGAGAGAGAAGGAAAAGATAAAGTATAGTAGTAATTCTAAAGAGAAATGGTCTATCTTCCTATTAAGAGTATGTGAGGCCAATGCCTTTCTTTTCTTTTCTTTTTATTTTTCTTTTTTATTTTCCTTTTTTTCTTTCTTACTTATCTTGAAGCGGATAGGTGTGAACCAAAATATGTTGGCCGCGTGATCAGCAAAGAGGCTAGATTTGGATATCCCTCAATGCCTTAAAAATCTCATCTTTCTTCTTTTTTTTATAACCTCCTTCTACTTTTGAAAAATTTCCATTGACTTTAAAACTCTTTGAAATATACTTTGGGATGAGGAAATCTTCAACTTGGTTGGAAAATTTTGAATAAAATCTCTGCTAATGTGGGACATCCAAATATGATTGCTCACACTTTCCATTCTTGCATTTTTAATTACATGAAAAGAATCTGTCAAACCTGACTTCCCTTCTTTGAAATTTCTTGAAATTTCCTTCGGTTATCTTAAAAGATAATTTAAAATTTTGTAGAGAATGGTGGAACCCCCTCTTGGTCATCCCACATGTGTGCACTCATACATGTGCATATGTGGGGTCACCATGAAGCTCATTTTCCCATTTCTTGAAAATTCCTACTCTTCCTAATTTCTTTCTTTGTTTTCTTGATAACTGTGTTCTTTGCCTCAAAATTTAGGTTATGAGACCCAATTCATCATTTTCCTGCAAGCAAAAGTGAATTATCATTTAAAAAGGCCGTTTTGACAAAGAGTCAGAATTACAAGAGTTTGGGCCCTCTTCACATGAAACGACAGTGAAAATGCTCATTAGTATGCATGATTTTACTTGAATTAACAAATAATGATGAAAACTTAATTCATTTCATGATAAAAATAAATTTTTACCAAAATTTCCAAAAGTGGCAAGTTCCATGAATTTATGCAAAATTTGTGATTTTTTAGAAAAATAAACATGAAAACACTACAATGATGCCAAAATTCTTAAAAACATATTTTCTTTCTAAATGAGGCTCTTTTTCATCGATAAGTCCTTAAAATGTGCTAAAAGGACTCATCACTTTCCGAATTACTGGATTAACTTAGTTAATTATTCCTAAAGTTAAAGACTTCCCAAACACAAAGATTTTCAAATCACGGCAATTATAGTAAGTTTCCTGGTAAGTAAACTAAAGTTAAAAACTACAACTATGCTAGAATTTCCAAATTGTTAAGTAATTTTTCAATTTTTAAAATCCTCAATTAAAGCAAGATTAAAAGATCTTTAATTTTGTAAATTATCTAAAACCATAAAAAACATAAAACTAGAAACAGATTTAAAATTTGAAAGTTAGTAAAGTTAACAATGCAATACTATGAATGACATGCATAAAAGATTCTAAAATATCCTAAGTATGGAAACTAGCATGTTGATGCAATTTTCATGCATGATTTGACCTATTCTAATATAACCTAAAACTAAGTAACTAATGTAAGAAACTGACAAAGCAAACGAAAGTGAAGAAGGATCTAAACAAAATAGTTATGCATGAATGAATACTACACGAAAACAAACTTCCATGTAAAAATTCTGCACACATGTGGTCTGATGTGCCATGTTTAAGTTATTGGTTCACCAACTTTCTGAAATTACTTTAACCTGAGATTCTAGGGCATGAAAGACCACTTCCTAAAATTTAAGTTCTCCAAGCTTAAAGGAAAAATACTGTGATTTGATCAATCTATCTAGTGCGAAGATTTGGTCCAAAGCCGGTCCTAAAGTTTCTAAATGGATGAAGGAAATTGTGCTGTATAGTGTCATACCCGAATTTCAGCAATTTCTTCCAAATCTGATTTTTATTTCTTCTCTTTCAGTTCTGTAAATAGGTTTTTCTAGCAGCTTAATCATGTAAGGATCTCTACCATATGGTAATGCATGCAATGATCAGTAATTCCAACCATGAACTATGCATAAAAATAACATAAGAACATAAAGAATATGACAAGTGAAGTAAAAGTGTAGGAATTTGAATGTATGGTTGTAGGGATTTAAATGTGTGGGCAAGAAATTTAAATTAGAAAAGACAAGAATTTAAATGTAGTAGTGTATGAATTTAAATGTAGTGAGTGTATTCTTTTCCTTCAAAATTCTTTTTTAAGCGGGTTTATAATTTGAATCATACTCTTAGGGTCTTTGAGTCGTCAATCCAAACACCAATAAGAAAATAACACAAATCAAGCACCATTCACCCAAGTATAAGAAAGAAAAATTGAAAAGAGAAAGAAGAAAGAAAACGCTTTTACTATAATGCAATATCCTTTTCAAAAGATAATAATAAATTGAAAACTAGAATCATTATATGCTAGGATAAGAACCTCTTCTAGGTGAAAAACTCAAGGGAGTATATAATTTTTTCCAAAGATTTATTTATCAATAGCTTAGAAATGAGAATTGCATGCTCATTTTTCCATTATCTTTTATTTACACATTTTGATGCTAGATTTACTAATTGGGATTTTAAAATTTGAGATTTTTTTGAAATCATATTTATTTGCAAAATAGTTACTGAATTTTGTTTGGAATGTATTTAAAATGCTTATGGCTTCTTTGCTTGACATATGTCTATTAACTAATGAGTAAAGCATTAGTTTCTTACGTTTAACGCTTAGTTTTTTAAATTTAACGCTAATAGACAGCTTGATGGTTTTGGATGGGCCTCTAAAATGGATCAATAGAATTAACTCAATAGTATGTATTCATACAATCAACTACACAGCGAAAATAAAGACAATAAGCAAAAAGCACATATCACAAGAAGATAAGATTTTAACATAGAAAACCCCAACGAGTCAAAAACCACGATTCGCCAAGGATCAGCTATCAAGTAAGTTTGAATAGTTACAAGATATACTCATGCCTTTATCGCACGTAAGGACTGAATTCTTCTCATAGCAACTCCTTCTACTTACGGAAACTCCTTCACTGTACACTATTATCTACTTGATCAACATACACCTTGAATACATAAGATGCCCTCACAAACTTCTACAAGAGATGTAGAAGCAAATTTTCTCTAAAAAAAAAGCTTAACCCTCAATGAAAGTTCTAGAGAAGATAATCTTCAAATTATAATCTTCACTTAGAATATTGAAATCTGTATTCCATGACTTAGGGTTAAGAAAGAACACCTTGTTATAACCCCAATTTCGGCCTCATAATGGTAATTCAATCAAAAAAGGATTTGTCTCAAAACAAGATAGTTTCACTTAAAATCAGAATAGAAATCTAAAAGTCGGTGCGTAATTATATGTCATTCGATCGTTCGAGCATCAATTCGATCGATCGAATTAGCCCTATGTCTCGAGTCCGATCGATCGAGCAGCCAAGTTCTGATTTTTTCAGATTTTCTTCAAATTAGATATTTTGGGACTTTGTAACCTCTACAAACTCATAGTCTAAAATAAGTAGAAATATAATTTTGACTAAAACTTAAGTTTGTCTAATCCATGAATTTAGCTAACATGCAAAAACCCTTATAAAGCTTATAAGTGATAATTATGATTGCATTTCATAAAATTCGTGATATTTCAACAATTTTCGATAGGACAACGATATCAATTATTGTAGGAGCAATGGTAAAAATATATTGTTTCCCAACATTTACAAACTTTAAGATTTAAAAAAATATCAAGTTTTTTCGGGGCAAAAAAATTCATCCCTCAATGACCGCAATAGACCATAAAGGTGCAAATTGTGATCGATACCAATATCTTATCAATTTTTTTGGGTTGGCTGATATCACGACAACGCATTGTTAAACCATGGTATCGAGGTCAGCATTGCATATATATCAAGAGTGGTCCAATGCTTAAACAAGAACAATCTCATCTCTAAATCTGCATTTCATGTGGCTTGTCAGCTTGTGACATGTGGACTTGAGCTTGGCGCAGCTCAAGTTACACACCCTTGCCTATCCAGGATCTTTACGCAGAAAAGTATGGGCTACCTTTTGTCGTGTAAGGCCATTGGTCAGGAACTAGGAAGTACCCACCATGGATGACCTTACTACCTTCATTAACAACCCTAATATACGGAAGGATCCATTTAACTTGGGCCAACTATCCAGGTTTTGGATTCTGAAGGGATGGCTGCAGTGTTGGCTGTTCTTCACTTGCCTTGATTACTCAGGGATGGATGCAATTCATAAGTGAGTTAGCCTTGGTTTGCTTGCTTTTTTACAAGCCAGCCTTACCGTACCAGTAGGGTTGTCAAAGGGCCGGGCCCGGGCCGGGCTTAGGTAAGCCTTTATCCTACCTTCACATGTGCGGGCCGGGCTTAATTGAGCAAAGGCCCTCGACTTTTACGGCGGGCCTATAATTTTTAGGCCCTTACCCAACCCTCAAGGGCTAGGGCCGGGCGTTGGCCGAGCCAGGGCCAAAAGAAAGGGAAATTTTTTTTCTTTAATAGAAATAAATCTTTTATATGCAACAGCCTATACCACCACCACCAATTAACCTTATACAAACTCTCCTCCTTTGTCTAAGCTGGGGACCGGTAATACAATGCAAAAGGCAACATAACAGAGTTAAAAACTTTTTTTTAAGGCATTAGTGGTAGCATTTTGGGCATAGGAGCGTTTAGAGCTTTTTCTTTTTACCTTTGTTGATGAGAGGGAGTTGTTTATATACGATGACATTTAGGGCTTTATCTTTTAAAAGATGAAAATGCCCTTCAAATGTTACTGTTTTATGACTGTTGGCTATGTATTTTGATAATTTCTTACAAAGTGAAAAGTGAAAAACACTTGGCTGTAGCATGGACATGGCTTTTGTCAATAAGTTTAACAGGCCCAAAAGGTTTGTGTATATTATATATTTTATGTTAAAATTTAATAAACAGTGGGCCGAGCCGGGCCCCCATCGGGCTTGATTAATTAAGCCTAAGCTCAGCCTTCTAGATGCGGGCTTTTAAAAATAAAGCCCTGCCCTACCCTACCCTCGGACTTTAGATGAAAAAAATAAGCCCTCGTTTTGAGGGCTTTTACGGACCGGGCTGACCGGGCCCTCTCTCTAAAGGGCCAGATTGACAGCCCTACGTACCAGATTCATTACACTCAAACCCGTTAAACCAGGCCCTCCCCATGCTTGTTTGGCCCTGGCTGTCCATTTTTTTTTTTTTTATACTTCCGGTCGGGATCAGGTTGAGCGTCTATGCGTTGCCTAAACTATTCGGTCTGAACCAAACTAGTTTGAACGCCTTAAGTTTAGTCCCACTGTAGTATCAGACACATGATTGACAGTCTAGTTAATGAAATAAATTAGCAATGCATAAGATTTTGGTCATCAAGTATTCAATTTTACGATTGGATAAAATCTAATCGTGGGTATACTACTGAAGAGGAAAGAATTAAATTGTAACTAGCATCAAACCTCGTCTTGACCATAGTCACATTTTTTTATATATTAAAATAAGAAAGATTATAAATTTAAAATTAAAATATATTAAATTAATAAATGGAAGAAAACTTTCATAAATTATATTCACAATTTAAACAATCACCTAATAAAACATAAACCAAATGCTCAAAGTGCACCTAAACACCAAATAATAGAATGATATAATCTATAATTTATAATGTCCTAAATTTTTACACCGACGACTTATTATACTACTCAGGCAAAAGGAATTAATGATATTAAGTGTTTTGGATTGCTTGATTTAAATCCAAATTTCTTGTTTAAGGAGTCTTACTGAATTTACACCTAAATTTAATCTAACAGAAACATGCCCACTCTGGGGTTCGACCCCGCCAGATTTCGGTCACCGCTTTTAACACCTCGTTTAACATTTAATAATGAATTCCAACTTTTATCTCAAAAATAATAAAAAAAAAATTTTTTTTTTAAATATTTACCAGTAAAACAGACTTTACATTAAAATCAGATTACTTCGAAAAAACCTCGAACATGTTTCCAAGTTCCCACCTGCGATAAAAGAGAAGGCTTGCAAACCCTCCACATCTAGGTTTCGAAATTAGGGCATCGATTCTCTCTCCTTCTCTTTCTCTTTCTCTCTTGTACCATCTCAGGTTTGTTCTTTCTGCTCTTGTTTAGACTAGAAGAATTCGTGTGTGAAATTTCCCCTCTTTTTGAAGTCGCTTGAATCGGCTTCATACTCCTTCCTTTCGGCGATTGCTTGTTAGATCTGAGAAGTGCTTTTGATTTCATTGCTGTTGTTATCGATCTGATGTTTGTTTGCAATTGGATTGGATCTCTCTCTGTGCAGATTCCTCAGTTTTTTGAGGCGATTTCGGGCTTTGATTTTGCTGGCTTGAAACCCTAGGTAGGAGAAAGGAAATAAGGGACCATGCCTCGAAGACGCGATGATGAGGACGAAGAGCTTGAAGAGGAAAACTATGAGGACGAGGACTATGAAGACGAAGAAGAGGATGTGGGGGTTGGATCGAGTAGGAAGCGCAGGAGGTCTGAATTCATTGACGATGCAGCGGAGGAGGACGACGACGAGGAAGAGGAAGAAGATGAAGACGATGACGAGGAGATGGGCGGTGGCGGTCGCCGCGGCCACAGCAAGCATAGGAAGTCTGGGTCTGAGTTCTTTGACCTGGAAGCCGCCGTGGATAGCGATGAAGAGGAGGAGGAGGAGGAAGGGGAGGATGGTACTATCTTTTACTCTTTTTTTGTTTGCTCTTCCATTCCTCTTTAGTTTTATTATTATGTCTATTAGCTCTGTTGCACACAGTTCTTCAGTGATGAACATGGTTGTCATTGTTGTCATCACCAGTCTGGTCAATTCATCATAGATTTGGTTATTGAGAATCAAGAGCATTCTCACGAAAGAAGCACTCACAAGCTAATTACAGTTCTTCAATCCCTTTAAGGTCTCTGACGCTAAAGCAGTTAACAGCTACAGCAACTGATGCCATAGGTAGGAAAGACAAAGATCTAGAATTAGGCTCTGATTTGAATTGCCTCTATGCAATGGAGGGAAGTGACATAATTTTCCATTATATTTAGTGCTCCATGCCTAACTTATTGGTATGAAAGAAAGACTTAACAAAATTGTTTCGGAGAATTCATCATGCACCCATTCAGCTCAAAGATTTATTCACTTTTGGTGAGGTGGTCCATTTCCTCGTCTGTCCCTTCAACTTTTGCATGTTTACTTTCCCTATAGATCAAAGTGCGTAGCCTTTGGTCCAGAAGAGTTGTTGAAGTTTTCTTCTTCTCCTTTTGCTGGCACCAAACTAGTCATTGCTAATAGCCTCATCCTCAGATTTCAGCTTGAAGCTTGTGCTTGACCACCTAATCAATTCTGTGGCAAATTGGCACAGGCCATAGCTGCCCACTATGCATTCCATGTGAACCTCACCTTCCTTTGTAAGCTTATTTGCAATTGATATTGGATTCTCTTATGGACAACTTTATAAAACGGGACACCGCAATGATAGCAATTATCATTATAGTTCAAAGTTGATTAAGGAGGAAGAATGCCCTATTGATTTGAAATGAAAATGCCTGCTAGATTTGATGATTTAATCAAACTTCTTTTACTGTGCTTTGGTACATGCTCATGAGGGTGCAATCTTAGACAAATTCATGAGGCTTTACATTCTAAAAATCGAACTTGGTCCTTAAGTTGGCGGACATTGGGTCAAGTTGAGTTGCACTCGTCTCAGCCGAGTTCAGGTGCTTGTGTCATTTTTTTTCCTTTATTAAATCTATGTTGGGCCATGTTGCCTGTCTATGGAGAATGGTGATAAACTTTTGAATATTGGCTCCTTTGATCTTGGCCTCAATCTCTTCAAAGGTAGAAGAATAAGAGGAAGGGTTTTTCTCTAGAAGCCTTTGTCAATTCACTTGGGAAGTGGGAGCTGGGAATTGCCAAACTCAGCAGCTATGAGAGTCCTTAATCTGTTGGGTTTTTTAATCCAACAGCTATAAAAGCTCCAAACCCACCAACCAACCAAATGAGAGAGAGAGAGAGAGAGAGAGAGAGAGAGAGAGGAACCTTCCTTGCTGAGTTGGAGATGGGAAATTGAGTGCAATTTTGGCAGCTTTACTAGGTTCTTCCGGATTTTCGAAACCAACACATATGAACACCTCAAAAACCCCCCAACCAAGAATGTGAGATAGGTAGATAAATGGGTACAGACATTGTTTAATTACCTTATGAGGAACTGATTCCACAATGACTCATGAGAAAGAAAGAAAACCATCAAATCATAAAGGGAGAGATAGATGAAAGGAAGCTAAACAAAAAAAGGAACATTTTCTTCCCTTTTTTTTTTTAAACTCTCCTTGGTTTTGTATGTGGATTTGGAATCATTATTTGAACCGTCTGAGTCCAACTCAAAGTTACTTGGTGATGGCTGAGTCTGAGTTCACTCATACTCGACAAAGTTTTAAAACCATGGTTACATGTGGTCCACCTATTTAAAATCTGAACCAGTCAAAAATAAAATAAAAACAACTCTCTCTTGCGTGGGATATGGCAAAATTTCACCTCAAAGGAAAGTAAGTTTTGGTTTTATCATAAGGTTGATCATTTGTACGATACTCGAATAAATATATTACAAAAAATCATGATTCTTATGCATAACCAATCCGATTGTGGGCCTTCGCTTCTCATATTGGAATTTGGCAAGGGTTTTCGTAAGTGGGCCCTAGACTAAGAAGCACGAACATGGGACACGGATCCAATACGATATGACAAATCCTAAAAAATTAGGATACGGACACAGCAAATAATAAATATTTATTTATTTTTATATATAATCATAAAATTAAAGAATAGTTATATTTTTAGCCAAATTAAGAAGTATAATGTCACAATTAATAAAGAAAAAAACAAATCTAATACTGGAAAAGTCAAAATTAAAATCCACAATGCATAATGTAATGTAATACATTGCAATACATCATCAACATTACATGTCACAATTACATCATAATCAAAACAACAAAAAAAGATCCCTCCTTTTTTACCCCACTCCATAAAAGGAGAGAAAAAAAAAAGCAGTAGCAGTTCTGGGGAAAAAAAAAACAACAGTAGCAACATGGAAGAAAATCAGTTCTGAAAAAAAAAACCCAACCAAACAAACAGCAGCAGCAAATGAAAAAAAAAAAAAACAACCAAACAGTAGCAATCAAGAAAAAAAAAGAAATGGCAGCACGGAAAAAAGAAAAACAAACAGCAGCAAGTACCTCTTCTTCTTGCAGCAGATGCAGCCTTGAGTTCAGTTTTATTCTTCTTCCGAACGCAGCTCGCGCACGATGCCTCTTCTTCTTCCAAAGATGCACTGTTTTTTTTTTTTTAAGAACAGCGAAAGGGTCAGGGCATTCGTTTTAAGTTTTAAGTTAACAAAATTTACTTTTAGCCCCTTTTTCTTTTTTGTTTTTCTAATCTTAACCCAAGGACATTAGTAGGAGCCCATTTTTATTATACTTTTAGCCCCACCGTGTCCTTGACATGTCCACCCTATGGTAGAGTCGTGTCCGCAATTAAAAAAAAGAACATGACACATTTTTGGCATGCTGGACATGTGTCCAGCTGTGTCTGTGTCAGACACGTGTTGGTCTGTGTTTGACACATCCGACATGGACGTGGGGACCCTATATGAGTGTCTGTGCTTAATAGGCCCTAGATCTAGCTTATACAACACACTTATACTAGCCCTCCATTGGTACTAGATGTATCATGAGAAGTGGGAGACGGGCTAAAAGGGGGCATTTTGTAGAATTTCACTTTTATTATCATGATCAAAGCTTTCTCCCAACCATATTAGGTTTAGCTATATGAATTCTATTTCTCCATCTCAGTTTATCGAGAGCCAAATCCTTGGATTGGTTGCACTTCTTAAGATCTATCCATACTACTTACATCCGTGTCCTCGATGGTATACCCCTTTTTCTTAGTGATCCTAAACTTCTCATCAATGGCGTTGTTTGCTTATGTTGGACATGTTTAAATTATATCAAACAAGTCTCTTAATTTATCGCCTACTGATGCTACCTAGAAATGCTCTAGAAAGTGCTTATTTTATTATTATTATTATTATTTTTATCTTTCCTAGTTTTATTACACTTCAATCTCAACATTCTCATCTTTGACACTCATTTTATGCATCTGTTGCTTCTTGATGATTGGCCAATCATGGATAGTGTAATAGATTTTATGTAAAATTTTCCTTTATAATCTTGTTGGTACGTGCTGATCGCAAAAAACTTTAGAAGCAAGTATCCACTTCTACCATCCTACTTTTATCATATGTTTGACAATATGCTCAATTACTCTATCCTTACTAATTATCAAGCCAAGGTATCGGAATAAATCTTTTTATGATATCTCTTAAGCTTCAATTCTCATAGGAGTTTTAGCTCTTTGCTCCATCTCTACTAATGTTGGCATTCATACATTTTGTCTTTGTATGACTTTATTATAAAGCCCTTGGTTTCTAAAGCATCCTACCATCTTGTAAGTTTGGCATTTACGCATCCACACATTCTCTTGATTTATCCGCCGATATTATATCATCTGCAAACAACATGCACTATGGTACTTCTGTTGATTTATCCATTAACATTATATCATATGCAAACAATATGCATCAATGTATCTCTCTTAAATATGAGCAGTTAACTCATCCATAGCTAGTTCAAAGCGATAAGAGCTTAAAGCTCATCATGATGCAAACTTATTGTCATTGGAAACCAACCTTCATACATGTTTTAAAATGATGTCAATATAATCTCTTGGGACACATCCGTTGTATTAAACCCAACGAATCAAATCTCCTCATACACTGCTGAATGATGTCAATATAATCTCTTGGGACACATCCGTTGTATTAAACCCAACGAATCAAATCTCCTTCTACACTGCTGCATGCTTTCTCTATATCAATAAAGACCTTATGCAAAATTTTCCTCTTGTCTTGGTAGTTTTTGATTAATTTCCTAAGTGAAAAGATAGCTTTCATGCCTAACCTTCCTCACATGATACCAGATTGATTTTCATGGATATCTTGATCTTTTGTGACTTGTCCAAGTTTTTGCTCCATTAACCTTTCCTATAGTTTTATGGTGTTGTAGAATTCCACTTTATGGAGCAAATATTTGTAGTTCTACCCTAATGGTAAGGAGTGTCTGATCTTATCGGGAGGTCCCAGGTTCCCTCCACCCTCTTTGCATATGTGATTTTTATTTTTATTTTTTCTGTTGGAGTAATAAATTTTACCATTTTCAAAAAAAATAAAAAACTTGCAGTTCTAATCAATTTGCAACTTTCTAACTGGAAAAAAGTATGGCTGTTTTTGGCACTTTCTCTCAGGTCTGTGCTAATTATGCCTTCATGTTCTAAATATGTGGCTTTGTTTTCTAGATTGTTTGTGCCAAATTGTTGTATTTTTTTTTATTTTTTTGTGTTTGTGTTTGTGTCTCTTGGTCAACAAGATTTTATTATACCCTTGTCATATGCCTTAACTGCTCGCGTTTGAAATTCTGCCTGAGCCTTGTATTCCAAGTTTGGTTGTATTCCCTTTTTTTTGTTGCTTATGGCCATGGGTTTTTTTGAATCTGAATGTGCAGATTTCATAAATGATGCTGGAGCCGAAATTCCAGATGATGGTGGAGGAAGAATGCGTCGTCCTCCATTGCTACCACGAGAAGATGAACAAGAGGATGTTGAGGATCTTGAAAGAAGAATCCAGGAAAGATATGCAAAGTCTAATATCCCAGAATATGATGAAGAGACCACAGAGGTTGAGCAGCAAGCTCTTCTACCATCAGTGAAGGATCCAAAGTTGTGGATGGTGAAATGTTTGGTATGATGCATTCCTTTTTCTTGAATATATATTTATATGTTTTTGGTTTGTTCTAAATTTCATCCAACCTCTGACAAATTTTATACTCCACATCAGATGGGTCGTGAGAGAGAGGCTGTTGTTTGTCTTATGCAAAAGTGCATTGACAAAGGACCTGAGCTGCAGATAAGGTCAGCTGTTGCCCTAGATCATCTTAAAAATTATATTTATATTGAAGCAGACAAAGAAGCCCACGTGAAGGAGGTATGTACCGGCGTACATAGTTTTGTCCAACTCATACCTCCGCTGGTTGTGCTTATTACTAATCTATTCCATGTCATTCAGGCATGCAAAGGTCTTCGCAATATATTTTCCACAAAAGTGATACTTGTTCCTATAAAAGAGATGACTCATGTTCTTTCAGTTGAAAGCAAGACGATTGATCTTGCAGCTGATACTTGGGTTCGCATGAAAATTGGAAATTATAAAGGGGACCTAGCGAAAGTATGAACTCCTTCTGGCATTATATTTGATTAACTTACTGAATTTATTTATTCTTTTATCGGTCAGTTAGTCTGTTTTTACTCTACTGTTTTTACTCTAAACCTTTAATAATCTATTTTATAGGTTGTCAATGTCGATAATGTAAAGCAGAGAGTTACCGTGAAGCTGATCCCAAGGATTGATTTGCAAGCAATTGCTAATAAAATGGTAAACTTTTCCATTTTTTTTATAATGCTATTTGGAATAAAGCGTTTAGCACAGTTGGAAGGTTGTCATTGTTGCAACAATGAGGTTTAGGGTTGAAGTCACCTTATATGTAATCTCTTTGTCGATTAATACCGTCCCTTGTTTGGTTTTCACAAAATGCATTGTGAGAAAAAATGATATATTATTATTATTATTATTTTCATCAGTGTGTGATTTCAAGATCAAATTTATGCACTTGAAGGAACTTTTTTAATGCATTTCTGGAGATTATTGAATTTTGTATGATTCCTTAGATTCTTTGGATAACAAGAACTTGTTTGGCAAGTCCGATCTATTTGAAATAGGTCTATTTCAAATAGACCATTCTACAAATAGATTGTTTTGGATATGTCTGATTCAAAAAAAAAAAATTTTAAAAGAGCAAACATGTCATATATTAAAAGTTATATTGAGTAAAGTTGTCATATAGAAGAAAGTAGCATAGAAAAACTTATCATATAATATAAGTAGTATAGGAAAACTTGTCTTAAGGTAAAAGGTTATTTGGGGCATCTTGTCAAAAAAAAGAAAGAAAAAGAAGAAGAAGAAACAAAAAACAAAAAAACATGTCTGATTGCTTTATGACAACCATGTCTGCTTAAAAAAGTTAGCTTTTTGTTACTTTTTGAAGAAGAGACAAAAGGTCCTGAAACTGCTTCAATCAGACATTTGATATGAACTTTCTCAAACAGTTTAAATTACTCAAAAACTTTATTGAATCAGTTTTAAGTCAAATAGACCAAAAAAGAGACTTGCCAAACAGCACCTAGAACTGGTTTGTTTCAGATATTTTTCCTATTGCCTTTAATCATCTTAGAGTGCAATTTCTTGTGGGCCCTAGGATGGAAGGGATGTCGTAAAAAAGAAGGCATTTGTTCCCCCGCCACGTTTTATCAACACAGATGAAGCAAGGTAGTTCTTTTGATTTTATTGATTAACATTAATTGTGCTATAGGTATCTGTTTCTGAATTATTGGTGATGGGCCCTTTTTATTTTTTTTTTATTATGCATACACAGGGAAATGCATATCCGTGTTGATCGTAGGCGAGATCCTTCCACAGGAGAATACTTTGACTTAATTGACAATATGTGGTTCAAGGATGGTTTTCATTATAAAGTTGTATCCATAAAGTCAATAAGTACTCAAAATGTCCAGCCAACTTTTGATGAGCTTGAGAAATTTCGAAAGCCTGGGGATGACACAGATGGTGATATAGCTAGCTTATCTACATTATTTGCAAACAGGAAGAAAGGGCATTTCATGAAGGGAGATGCAGTTATAATTATCCGTGGGGATCTAAAAAATTTGAGGGGATGGGTTGACAAAGTAGAGGAGGAAAATGTTCATATCAGACCTAAAATGGAAGGCTTACCGGTAAGTTTTTATTGGAGTTGGTTGAAAACTTTATTTAAGAGTTCAATCCACATAAATTAAGCAAGATAACTTCTATCTCCACACATTTTACAGAAAACTCTTGCTGTTAATGAGAAAGAGCTCTGTAAGTGCTTCGATCTTGGTAAGAATGTGAAGGTTGTTGCTGGTGCTCAGGAAGGTGCAACTGGTATGGTTGTGAAAGTTGAGGGCCACGTTTTGACAATTTTATCTGATACAACTAAGGAACATGTAAGTCCTTTTAGTTGCAACTTTTTAGTGAACAGTATGTTTGGAATTTGAAAGGAGTTGTTTACTAGTAAGACGTTTTTGCATGCTGATTTTCAATATTCAGATCCGTGTTTTTGCGGACCATGTGGTGGAGAGCTCTGAAGTAACAACGGGTGTCACTAAAATTGGGGATTATGAGTTACACGATCTTGTTTTGCTTGAGTAAGCAAGTTTTTATTATTATTTTTTTCTCTAGAAAATTGCTTGTAAGCTGTTGAGATTTCTTCATTCATTGTCTACTGTTTCTTATGCCTAATAACTTATTAAATCTGGTGCAGTAATTCAAGCTTTGGTATAATTATACGCTTAGAAAGTGAAGCATTTCAGGTAAAGAGTAGCTGTTTTAATTGTGATAATGTGGACCTACATTCTTGTTTCTCCTGAATTTGTTGAGTGTTTCCTGTCAGGTTCTCAAGGGAGTTACAGAGAGGCCTGAGGTAGCCCTTGTGAAGTTAAGGGAGATAAAACACAAGATTGATCGAAGGGCCAATGCCCAGGATCGGCATAATAACACAGTCTCATTGAAAGATGTTGTGAAGATTCTTGAGGGACCTTTTAAAGTGAGATTCTTTTGTATCTGACAGTACCCTGTTTCAGGTGTTCATGCCTAACTTTTTATCCTTATTGACAGGGCAAGCAGGGTCCGGTCGAACACATTTATAGAGGAGTTCTGTTCATTTACGATCGCCATCACCTTGAGCATGCTGGTTACATTTGTGCTAAAGCTCAGTCATGTGTACTTGTAGGCGGATCACGTGGGGGCAGCGATAGAAATGTATGCCTCTCAACATTCTTTTTTCAGTGGAGTTCTGTAATTTCAATCCTTCTTCCACCTGGAAGATCATTTTTGTGTTTCATACATATGGCATTTCTTGTTTCACTCCTAGGTGATTACTTGTGCAGGGTACAGATGGTTCAAGATTTGGAACTTCAAGACCGCCTATGCTTAATTCACCTAGAAGATTGCCTAGAGGGGGCCCTCCATTAGACTGTATGATGTTGTTAATTTGATTCTTATTGGTTATCTATACAAACGCATCATTAGACTTTATTATTTTCTCATTTTCAGCTGATGTGGTTTGTTATTTTCTTTATTATGAATCATTGTAATGATCCCGTGAAATTCTGATGCAGCTGGGGGAAGATTTAGAGGTAGAAGGGGGCATGATTCTTTGGTTGGAAGTACTATAAAAATTCGCTTGGGTCCTTTCAAGGGATACCGTGGTCGGGTTATAGATGTTAATGGTCAATCTGTCCGTGTGGAATTGGAGTCCCAAATGAAGGTTGTAACAGGCAAGTCCCTTTCCTTTTCTTTGCCGTTCTTTTCCATCCTGCTTTATACCTCTCTTTCAAGGAAATTTTCTTCTGGTATTGTGCAGTGAATCGCAATATGATTTCTGATACTGTGTCTGTTGCAACTCCATTCCGGTAATGCATTGTAACTTTTGGGATTGTCAGATTATTGATTTTAAATTAAACATCTTCTGTCACTATCTTATTGTTGCTTGACTTTATCAGTGAGACACCTCGTTATAGTATTGGAAGTGAGACACCAATGCATCCGTCACGGACTCCTATGCACCCATACATGACTCCAATTAGAGAGGGAGGAGGTATACTTTTTATCTTTAATGATATTGAACGCCAGTGACTTTCTTAAGCATTCTTCCTTCAGGTTTCAACTAATTGCTGTTTTAAATCATGCTTTTGTATCCCTGAATCTTCAAATTCAGGAAGTTGCATTCTTTGCAGTAATGTTCAAACAAATGATTTTCTTTGTTTGATACGTCCTTTTATTTCATGATTCAAAGCCTACTAATTTAATATCAATTGTTAACTTTTGAGTGAATGTGTTGAAAAAGAACCTCTATGGGGGGAATTTTGTTTACTTAACAGGATCCTGTCATGGTACTTCTAGCCAGTTGATATCTTCTCTATAATGTTCTGTTTTCTTTGCAGCAACACCTATTCATGATGGAATGAGAACACCCAGGCGTGACCGAGCTTGGAACCCATATGCACCTATGAGTCCAGCACGGTATAGCTTTTTCTTTTTTAGAAAGTTAATTCACAGGTTTAACTTTTACTGAATTTGACTCTCTCTCTCTCTCTCTCTCTCTCTCTCTCTCTCTCTCTCTCTCGTGGGTGGGTGAAGAAATTGGTACTTTGTAAATAATGATTTTTTGTTCATATTGATCCTATCAACTCACAACGTTGGAACAGTATCCATTGAAGACCTAATCTTCATTAATAAGCTAGGTGTCATTTTGAGAAAGAATTGATTGGATCCTAGATTAGTTAGCTCATTTCAAAATTATATACATGAATTTAATACTGGGTTGAGCTCAATAGCCGGCCCTAGTTTTTTACTGTGGGGTTTAAATTTGGTCTGAAGCTCGATTCAATTAGATATAATGAACTTCACTCTATTAGCTAAGCTATTTAATGCTTGTAATGCCCAATAACCCCCCAACACCCCCTCCCCTCCTCTTTTGACCTCCTTGGTTCTAAAAATTAATTGGAGCAGCCATGCTTCTCT
The DNA here is from genome assembly GCA_037013555.1 of Sextonia rubra. Classification (NCBI taxonomy): domain Eukaryota; kingdom Viridiplantae; phylum Streptophyta; class Magnoliopsida; order Laurales; family Lauraceae; genus Sextonia; species Sextonia rubra. The sequence goes on from JASUAD010000001.1 coordinate 136,231,629, forward strand.
TTTTCTTTTCTTTTTTTCCCTGGAGTCTTGGAAGGGAAGGGAACAACCAAGGATTTTTTCTAACAGATTGGTCAGTTGTACAATACATGTGGGATAATCTAACAGCCCACAGTTGGATCTGCTGAAAACTAAAGCTTTTTGCAGATATGCACTAATCCAATGTTTGGTGCAAACATTTTCCACCAAAAAATTTCAGTAAATGTTTGATATCTTTAGGGTTTTGATGTCTGATGAGGGGGGATTAGACTTGTGACTTCCCTGCATGAAATGTGCACTCTTGTATTCCATATTTATATGTAGTTGTTCGAATTGGTTTCTATGTATTGATTCAGTGTCTATAATGATTAATATTGAAAAAATAAGAAATAAAAAGTTCATTTGATCAGTTTGAAAATGGATGTAGTTATTGGACCTGATAAAGGAATGAAAGTCGTTAAATATTGAGAGAGATTCTCCTCGAAAAATATTTCAAAATGATGAGAATGGTTCAATGGTGCCATTGTTAGATTGTTCGCTTACAAAATTACCTAATATCAGTGGTATACTGGTATTGTGGAAAATTTCACACTAACTAGACTTGGGCTCATAGTTTGATTATACTTAGGACTTTTTTTTTCTTTTTGAAGATATATTGACTCAACATCTACCAAGTTGTTTGTCTCACCAATTTACCCTGAGTTTGTCAATCTGAATGCGGTGGTCATTTTATTGATCACATGCTATTAAGGTGATCAAATTCATTTGAATTTTTAGAGGAAAGATTGTACAATTAATGGAGGTAAGGTCATATAAAATCATATTATCAATCCCAACCTATAATCTAATGATGGGGAGACTCCATTATAATTCAAATTGCTCACAAAGTCTGCTTCAATCAAACCTTAAAGTCAAATCGGAATGGAGTCCATTTTTAGATTGGTCACAGGTTGGTAAGGTGATGGAATCCATTTGATCTATGAAGCACAGACACGAATACGGAACACAGATACGATACGACACTGATACGCCGACATGACATTTCTCAAAAAAGTAGGACCCGGACACGTCGGGGACACGTTAATACGTTAATAATATATATATTTATATATATAATCAATAAAAAAAAATCAAACTTGGCAATTTTAACAAGTGAGCCCCTTAACCCTTGTGTATGAACTCTTTTTTATTTGATTGTAAAAATTGCATTGCCAAGTAATATTTCCCCCTCTATCACTAAGTTATCAAACTTGGTTATATATCTCCACAGAGGCTTGTTTATATCTTCTTCATTTGGGGGGGGGGGGGGGGGTGAGCTAGAGCAACCAATGGAACTCAAATTGCCAAATTCCAAATCTATATAATGTAACAGCAAATTAGCACTAGGCACCAGCATTAACAACAAATTAATAGGACATAGCATCAATTAACAACGGACAATAGAAAAAAAAAAAAAAGGCAGGCAAAGGCAAGAAGAAAGCTTCCAACATTAACCAAAAAAAAAAAAAAAAGTACAGTGCATAGCAGGAAGAAAAAAGCCACATACAAGCAAAGGCAGGCAAGGCAAGGGTAAAGGTAGGCAATCCTTTCAACACCATTTCATAAAAAAAAAAATGATGGCAGCAAAATAAAATCATATTGCACAGCAAAATAAAATGATATTGCATAGCAACAAAATAAAAAATGATGGCAGCAGCAAAATAAAAAATGAACGGAAATGATTTCATAGACAAAAATCAAAGGCAGGAATACTGAGCAGGAGATAAAAAAAAAATTCAAAGGCAGGAGTACTAAGCAGGAGATTAAAAAAACAAAAAAAATCAAAGGCAGGAGTACCAAGCAAGAGATATATAAAAAAAACACACACACACACACAACGCTGCAAAAATCAATACTTGAAGATGGTGAGTGTTTTTCTGCAGTGAGCCAGAGCGAGAGAAAGAAAGAGAATTGTGAGTGCTTCCCGCAGACGGTGGGAAGCACCATTAGATCCAACGTCAGAAATTCCTTTTTTTCTTTCCCTCTCTTCTTCTTCTTCTCCTTCTCCTTCTTCTTCTGCTGCCCACAGACGGTGGGTCTTCTTCTTCTGTTGCTGCTTCTTCTTCTTTTTCTCCTTCTTTGCGACTAAAGCACCATCAGATCCACCGCTGGGTTCCCTCTGCTCATCGACAGCCTTGGACGGTGATGGCGTTTCGCCGACGGTTCCTGGGTTTCGCAGATGGGATGGAGCTTCGATAGCCTCTGCAATCTCGACGCTGGGTCGGGATGGATCTTCGCTATGGGATGGGGTTTCGGCGCCGAGAGGGAGAAAGGGTTTTAGGAGGGAACGGGGAAATTTCAGAAGAGGGATAATGCGTTTGGCAATCGAAGGCATGGGTTATATGATTTTCAAATTTCATTTAACCCCTCTTCATTTTTCGCTTTCTAATTTTAACGCAAAAACGAGTGGGTGATATGACTTTAAAATTTCATTTAACCCCCTCTTCATTTTTTTTTCTAATTTTAATGTTTCTCAGATTTTTTGGTCCCACTGTGTCCAAACCATGTCGGGCCGTGTCCAAACCGTGTCCTAATTAAAAAAATAAATTTAAAAACAACAGGACACTTTTCGCATGTCTCGGATGTGTCCGAGCGTGTTCAGGGTGTGTCTGTGTCCCAGACGTGTCGGACACTAACACGCTGGCCCCCGAGAGGTGTCTGTGCTTCCTAGCATTTGATCTTTTTGTAGAAAAGAGAGCACAGTTAATGGAGTTCTTTTTTATTATTTTTTTTAAGGGGGTGTTGGTGAAGGTAAGTACTCAAACACGCACCCAAGTCCCTCAACATCTATGCTACAACTAAGGATTGCTCTTTGGTTGTTTTTTTGGAATGGTGGTGCCTCACCAACTGAGCTACCAGTTGATTGGCAGTGCACCAATTTGGTCACTAGACAGAGTGATTCCTTTTTTTTTTTTTTTTTTTGAATGTTTGCTTCCTTTCACTTTCAAATCTCGAATAGTTGGATTAGGATTCACTGCACACATATTTAAGGTCATTATTCAAGTAGTTTAATTCAACTGGTTTGATTTGGATCCCAAAATTTTTCTAGAAAAAGGAAATAGTGGACCCCAACTATTGAATAGTTGAAATCAAGAATTAAGGGCCCACAAGAGTGCTGAAAAATCAGGAAACATATTATTCCAAGTATGCAAAGATGTAAGATATAATACTTTGGGTTTTATCCATTCGACAAGGATGTTAAATGGTTTGGATCAATGAACTCTTTGTGGCTAGAAGAGTGCACAGAATTAATGGGATGAAGCTATTTTTGTGTTTCACATGTATTTCAAAATCTGTGAGGATCTAGGATATGAAACTTCATGCCTTTTGTTTTATTATTTCTATGAAAATATTGAATGGTTTGGATCATTGATTAGTGGGGGCCCACATGAGTGCAAATAGCATTAAGTTGTTTTTCCATTTTTCACATTTCTCAAAATCCATGATGATGTAAGAGATGAAAATTTTCACCTTGTGATTTATTAGTTTTGTTACAATGCTAACATGGTTCTGATGACAAATTGGGAGCTCACAAGTGAAAAAAATAAAAAGCCTAGAGAAATGGGATAAGATGTGTGTTTTTAAGATGTATAAAAATGAGGCTAGTGAGTTTGAACCGTAGACCCATTTGGACTTTTGGGGACTGCACAATGACGTGGTATCCCAAGAAAGCCTTATTTCATAAAAGGAGCATTCTTAGAGAAGACACTTGTCATCCTGAGAAAGCCCCAAGGGATTTCTTATTGCTTTAATGTGTATGATGGGTTGGGACACCCCACACCCTACCCAATTTACCAACCTCTATATGCAAAGGCCTTATCAAAGTTCAATGATTTCTGCAAATGCTTGGGAGTCATACACATTTTGCAAATATTGTCAATTCCTTTTTCCATGCTAGGATGGTGCGATTTGAAAATGTCATGCTCCAAACCTTGCACTGCATTATATAGTACCATGTTCTTTTTTTTAAATCATAATGTAAGTTTTCAAATTAACTGTAAGAGACAACATCTAATATTAGCTTTTCTTTGCAACGACAAAATAAATTAGGGACAATTGGGAAGATGGAAACCCTGCTACTTGGGGAGCCAGTCCACAGTATCATGTGAGGAATCTTCTTCTTGCCCTCCTTTTTGTTTTTGTGTCTCAGCACTATTAAATAGTTATGTATTTGAAATTTCTTTGAACATCTTGCTTTAAAATGTTGTCATGTTCATTCAGCCTGGAACACCTCCTGCACGGCCATATGAAGCACCTACACCTGGTTCTGGCTGGACTAATACTCCAGGTAATTATAGTGAAGCTGGAACACCAAGAGAGAGCAGCCCGGCATATGGTAAGTTAGTAAATTCTTTATTTTCTGTTTTGTGGAATATATTAGTAAGATCTTTATTTTCTGTTTGGTGGAATATATCATGGTTGAAGATGTCACAGTTGCAAAACTCACACCCTGTTTTTTCTCTGCAGCTAGTGCTCCGAGCCCTTACTTACCATCAACTCCTGGTGGACAGCCGATGACCCCAAGTTCTGCATCTTATCTACCTGGTACTCCTGGTGGGCAGCCAATGACACCTGGAAATGTTGGTCTGGACATTATGTCTCCTACTATAGGTACAATAGCCTCTTTCCCTCTGCTTGTGTCTGTGGGGGCTCACCTAACATGGATAAAGTTGGACTACTTATATATTAGAGATTTCCTAGTGTGTGTGTCATTAAAAAAATGATAATAATAATAAAAGATTTCCTAGTGTGCGTTGGCTTCAGAAATTGCAATTTGTGAATTCTTATGCGCTTTTTGGCATGTTGTGGTGGAAGAAGAGGACTAGAACAGTCTTATCTTGTGTATTGGCCTGTGCCTGAAATTCAATTTCTTCATTTGATGTTTGTCTTAAAGGGTTGGTCACACCACTGGTGAATGGTGGTCTTCTTTGGTGGTTGGGGCTGTTTCCGTATTGAAAATTTCATGAATTTTTATGAACTTGCTAAACTGATTAATTTTTGTATGAGTCAGAATGTTTAAAACGATTACTTCTTACAATGCTGTATCCTTCATCTTGCTTTTTATTACAAGACAATTCCAAATCACATGCTGCTTCTATGTGAAACGGCTTCTACAGGAAATGGTCGGCTCTTTGTTCTTGTTCTTGTGGTACATGAGTGGGTTTTGATATTGTTGACGCTGTCTGTTATGAATTTGCTGTGCTTTTTCTGCAATTTTTTTAAATGTTGCACTTTTAACTGGGTTAAATTCACACTTTTAACATTCTGGAAGGAATGCCCTTTTTTGTATCATGAGCTATAAAACAAAAAGTATTACATTCCTGTATCATTCTCAAACCTGGATGTCCTCAGTTGACTTTCCGTAGGAGCTTCCTGATTCATTCTGCTCCAATTTTTTGAAAATTTTAAGTGTCTGACGCATGGTGATGGTGTGAGTGTTACAGGCGAAGGTGAAGGGAATTGGTTCTTGCCAGATATTTTGGTCAATGTGCGAAGGTCAGGAGACGAACCGTGCATTGGGGTTGTCAAAGAGGTGCTCCTGGTCAGTATGCTGTGTGCGCATTTGTTCGTTTTAGTTGTTTTAAGTTTATAATAAAGCTTATGTAATCCAAGTCATTGATGGTCCTGTTGACTTGTGTCTGCTTGCAGGATGGTTCGTGTAAAGTTGCACTAGGAACTGGAAATGGAGAGACCATCACAGCCCTACCGACCGAAATGGAAATGGTTGTACCGAAGAAATCGGATAAGATCAAGATAATGAGTGGTGCCCAGCGTGGCGCCACTGGTAAGCTTATTGGTATAGATGGCACGGATGGCATTGTCAAAGTAGATGACACTCTTGATGTTAAGATATTAGATATGGTCATCCTCGCAAAGTTGGCACCATGAAAAAATGTGTGACCTGTTATTCATTGTCCGTAGTTGTAGAATTTTTTTGTATTATTAGTGGTATATGGGTCAGGAATAAATCTCCCAGCCCTCTCACATCTCCCTGTTGTGCGTGGAGTGTATATAGTCTCTGTACCTCCCAGCTGCTATTAATTATCATCCATTTTAGCAACCCATTGAGGAAATTTCAGCACATTGATGAAGATCTCGTGAAATAGGTACTGAACAATCTGCCCTTAAATGAGTTTGTAGTGGGGCTTCTGCAGAGATAAATAGTTCCTTTTTATAGAACTGAAATTTACTGGTTGAAGTATTTCTAGGGGTTCATTTTTTCTGTTACACAAGGGAACTGGATTTGCTTGCTTGTAATTGTTTTAAGGAAGATGATATACATGAGAAGTGATCAACTGGGTGATACTCTGAGACACTTTGTTGGAGTTTGCTTGATCTGAGACCTGACACCGGTTTATCACGTTCACCACTGATGATGGCCTGATTTAATATTAAAAGTCGTGAGTTTAAAGCATCAGAATCAACGGTCTTATGGCGTTGTCTCTCCTCTTTAAATTAATCTAATATGAGCTGAGAAATGATACGTGTACACAAAATGTACACAAGCTTACGTGGCACCACATAATTGCATCTATTTTTTACTTTTTATTTGTCTCTTTCACACATCAACACTAATGTATGGGATAAATAAATTTGTACCTTATAATAAGTGGGCAACACCATCAGTATCGTTACTTTATGACCTATTGTGAGAGGGCACATGCAAGGTGGGCCTTATCAAATAGGGGAACCTAATCAATGCATTGGGCCCACTTTTTATTGAGTACAAATGTATTTGTCCTACGCATTGATGTTGGTGTGTGAAAGAGAGAAATAAAAAGTGGGGCATAGATGTCATTGTGTGGTGCCAAATAAGCTTGTGTGCATCTTAGTGTGTGCACGTATTATTTCTTGAGCTAAGCTTGGGGACCCTAGATTTTTTTTTTCATATATTTTCATCATGGCCATTTTCAACCAAATCCAACTCATTTTGACCTGACTGAAGAATTGGGATGGATATATACTAATATTTTCATAGCTGGACTTCTTACAAATAAGTGATGAGAACTTATTTTCATAGGATTATTTTCCATATATATATGGGAAATAATCCTATGAAAATAAGTTTTCATCACATTTTTGTAAGAAGTCCAGGTGAGGCACATCTATTATCTAATTCAATTCTTGTAATATATAGAGATCACATCCCCCCCATCCCCCCTCCAAAATTGTCATATGCTTCATATTTCGATCAAATCTAAATTTTATAGACTGTTGATTAACTGTGTATCAATCCGAATAGAATGAGTTTTTAGGGTACTAATGAAGGTGTTTGGAATATGTAATTGGAGCCAAGTTTGATATATTGGGGTAATTCTACATAGATCTTTTTATTCCCATGTTTTCATCCCCAAATAGGACTCACAAGTAGACTCCACAAGTGTGAGAACACTTCTTATATAATTAAAGCCGTGTGTGTGTGTGTGGCCGGGCATTTTTTCAAAAAAAAATGCCCCTCCTGGTTAGAGGCCACTGAGATGCATGATCATCATGGAAGTCCATTAAATGTGAAGATTCATATGAGACGTACCTATATGTAAAATATTTAGTCCATAAGATAATCATAACCTTTTAATTTATGATCCTAAAATTTAATAGTTTAAAACCATCATTTTATCATGATTTTAATTCAATAATGAAAAAAAGTTGGATGAGTGTCAAACTTGGACTTATGACCATTTAATGGGTGAAGGGGTATGAAAAAACTAGATTAAATCAACATTGGCCCCATGATCAAAGAGAAGAGTGGTGAAAAAAAGGGCATTTTTAAAGTGAGGTGCTCGTTAGAATATAAATATATATAGGAGAATATTAGTATACATCCATCCTTCACCATAAAGTGAGGGACACTTCCATATTTGAAAGTATTAATGTGCAAAAGACGAAAAACTATATGAAAAAAAGAAATGCTCAAGCACAAATAGGGAAAGCCATATAAGCATCCTTCAATGTATTATGAGGAAATGATGCATACTAATATTCTTCATATGTGTGTGTAGAAGCCCCTCTCCTAAGTTTAGGCCTAGGATAACGTATGTTCAAGTGTGTGGCTCACGCTTATTGGGCCCACATGGGGACCCACATGGTGATGGAGATGGAGCATATTTGAAAAACTCCTTAGGACCTCCTCTCTGCAAAAAAATCAGCCCTAATCATGCTATTTATCATCTCCATATGGGCTCAAAAAATTTAATGGTCATCAATTTATTCGGAATGGTGCATAGTCAATCTAATTCATCCGGAATGGTACACAGTCGATTTAACGGTCCAATAAATATGGATTTGACAAAAAATTGATAGACATGAGAGGCTTACCATATATATATATGGGAAATTTTAATGAACGCCCCTTTCAAGAGGGGGTACGACCTATGTCTACCCATTTATTGGTTTGCCATCTACCGAGTTATATTCCAATACCCATCTTTTCTCTCTCATAGTTGACTTTCTTTCTTCTTCACTTACAAGTAGGCCCACAATAGAGTTTTAGCAATTTAATGGGTCGGCCATATATTGCTGACAATTTTTGCCCCCTTTTAAGGATAGAACTAGCATTGTAACCCATGCTGACCATGGTTGCCTTTTCTGCATTGTCATTTCAAAAAGTTATATGTTGAAATAATGAAGATCATAAGTTAAAAATTAAACACTCATTCAATTAAGAAAAAGAGAAAAACTTTAGTTAATCATTGCTTCAAACCAAGCAATTGTATAATAAAATATAAACTTATAAATACTTAAAATGTACCAAAACAATAAATAATAAAATGATATATATAATTTATAATGTTCTAAACTTTTATACTACTATTTGAGCAAAAGAATTCAAGGGCATATAACACAAAATCCTAAGCTCGAGAGCCATATCTTGAGCTCAAGAGTGTCATATCTCAAACTCGCAAGAGAAAAATGAAGAGCAATTTGGTTTTAAAAATGAAGTCTATGGTATAAGATGCTACATTACATATGTTTGAAAATACTTTTAGAGGTATAAAGATATTTGGGACTTCTTTTCTTAAAAGCCCTATAAAAATATTCTTGACCCTCCAATTTAAGGGCCTATAAAAAATAATCTGTGTAGGCTTGGCCCTTGAGTTCTTTGTTTAAAAAAAAAAAAAAACCTCATTCTAATGGCCTTTTGAGTGTTAGGCTTAAAGAGCCAGGTAGTGATTGCCCTCTTGGGGCTTTGGCCTGCAAATGGCACATCCCGTATATATATTAAGGGATAGCGGCTAGATTCGGCTCGCGGATAGCGGATATGGTCATCATTATGACAGTCGAAGCTTCTATGTAAAAGGATATTGTCATCATTATGACAATCTAATGTTCTAACGTGTATGACCTGTTCATTCACTGTCCGTAGTTGATGGGTTACGATATTTTTGTATTTTTTTAATGGTGTATGGGTAAGGAAAATTATTGGTTGAAGTATTTTAAGGGTTTCATTTTCTGTAACATATGGGAGCTGGATTTCCTGGCTTGTGACTGTTTAAGATAGATGATATACATGAGAAGTGATCAACTGGGGTAATACTCGTGAGACACTTTGTTGGAGTTTGCTTGATCTGAGATCTGACAGCGGTTTACCTCGTTTCACCACTGATGATGGCCTGATTTAAAATTTAAAGTTGAGAGTTTAAATCTACAAAATCAACGGTCCGATGTTGTGGTTCTCCCCTTTCAGTTAATCTGATCTGAGCTTGGCGACCCTAGTTTTTTTTGTCTTTTCACTTTTCAGCTTAGCCATCTTGGACCAAACCCAACCCATTATGTCCTGACTTGACATGACTAGAGAATTGGGCTTTTGGAGGCTTCCACTTGGTCTTATAATGTGACCATGATATGCTTCCAGAATTTTGGTTGGGGTGATTGAAAGAGAGCATGTGCTCAAATGCGTGGTTTGACCGTCAAACTGTTCCAACTACTACGTTTCTTTTAAGAAAATAAATGGTGACGGTTACTAAATGAAGGAGGAATAAAGAGGAAGGGAGAGAGATCTTCTATTATTATATTGATAGTTGTGTGTACATAATAAGGTGGCATAATAATTTTATTTATAGAATAAGATTGCCTCCTCCCCGAACAACCAATATGATTGGATTCTAATACTAAGTGCTCTCCTTATCTTACGTGAATCACAATGTGGATATCCACATATGATAATACATCTTATAACATTCTCCATTAGATAACCACCATTCAATGATAGTTATCTCATTAAAACTTTGCAAAAGAAAACTTAATGGGAAAAACTAAATCGCAAGAAAATAGTACAATATTTTTCAGGATCATTAAATTAGTTTGGACATGTATAATGCTGCCTCGTTAAAACTTTAACTAGGAAAACCTAGTGAGATAAAACCTAGAAAAGAAAAAAGAGTACAGAGCACATATGTCATGGGTAGCATACTTCATGATACCTCTGATCAGTCACTCACATTGACAACAATAACATTTATATTGTTTGATTATAGACCCTATGCATGCCGATCTTATATACAAGCTTCTAGAATATTGATTTTGGTAATGATTTAGTAAACAAATTAATTAAATTGTTACTTGAACAAACTTGCTTGGCTTTATTTTCACTGTTATTCTAAAGCTTATGTATGAATAAGAACTTTTGGTGTAATGTGTTTCGTTTTGTGACCTTTAATGTTCCCTCATTTAATCTATTGAATACAAGCCTCATTATCTTCATAGATAATGCTTGGGGCACCTTTATTAAAAAGTAATTGATAAGAACTACGAATATGCTGAATCAAAGATTTTAGCCACATACACTCTCTTATTTGCACAACATTACACAACTGATCGATCAAATAGTGCTCTTATTTGAAATCTTGGCAAAACTTTGTCCTATTTTGAAATTTTCGCTTTAAAAAGAGTGTAGACATTGAATAATGGAGAGATTTTAGGAAGCTAGTGCTATATAGATTTTTCGGATGGTGATGTGAAGCTAAAAAAAAAATGCTCACTTGCCACTCTCCAAAGGCTCCATTTTCCACATTAATACTTTCTAAATATGGACTGTCTCTCACCCTTTGTGTGAAGGACATATACATATGAATATTTTTCATACATATAGAGCTTTGATCATGTGAATATTATTCTTACGCATCAACTGTGAGAATTTTTTATGGAACCCTCTTGTGGGTTCCATTTGGGGATATGACTAGGGGGATGGAAAGATCTATGTGGGACTATCTCAAATGTTAAGTTTGGCCCCAATCACAAGTCCTTAACTTCTTCATCTGTGACTTACAAATTCAGTTCATTTGGATTGGTGCATAGTCGATCAAACGGTCTAATAAATTCGAATTTGACTAAAACTTGGAGCGTATGACTATCATGAAGTTCTTTATATATTGCAAGGTTTGGATTGAATGATAGATGGACTTTACCTAGCATTCTCACAAAAAAATAGTTTTAACTAGTTTTCATAGCATTATTTCCTCTCTATATATATGGGGAATATTCATGTACATATGTCCCTCACCAAGTGACCATGTATACTCCTCTATGAGGCGCATGGTAGATCCCACCAAGAGATGAGACCGGGGAATAGAAAGATCTATATGGGATCACTATAAATATCAAGTTTGGCCCTAATCACATGTCCCTAACTCCTTCATCCATGACCCATAAAATTCATTCCATTTTAAAGGGTGTATAATCGATCCAACGGTTCAACAAATTCGGATTTGATAAAAAATTAGTAAATGGGTTTAATTCAAGGGGATCGTCTGTGTGGTTCATTTGGATGGACCATACAGTGAATTTCACCTAGAGTTCTTACGAAAAAAAAGATAAAAAATATGTGTACATGAATATTCCATATATACATATATATATATATATATATATATATGAAACTCATTAGACCGTCGCGAGACAACCCTTGCGACTGTTGAGCGTAGGGAGAGTGCAAAAAGAACAGAGATAGCAGTGGGGGAGAGATGAGAGAAAAGGACATTACAAGATTGGAGGAATAAAGAGCTAAAACCCTACTCTATCAACGAACATATAGAATCAAACCAAAAGCAGAGAGAGAGAGAGAGAGAGAGAGAGAGAGAGAGAGCCCGAGATGTCTAAAACTTCTTACATGCGTTTGAAAGGAAGCAAGCATTTCCGCCAGCGGCTCCTCCTCTCGACCCTCTCTTCCACCCCTCTAATCATCGAAGAAATCCGACCCGACGACTCCTGGCCCGGCCTCCGCCCCCACGAGATCTCCTTTCTTCGCCTCCTCGAAACCGTCTCCGACGACTGCTCCGTCGTCATCAACGAAACCGGTAACTAAAACCCCTCACCCTCTCAGGGTTTTAGATCCCTGTGGTGTTTTTCTTTTCTGGGTTTTGATGATGATGATTCTGAAATTGCTGTCGTTTTCCATTTTGGGTTTTAGAGCTTTGGGATGCTTTGTATTTTGTTTTTGTTTTCTGGGGTTTTGATGATATTGCAGAGTTAGTGTTTTTCGCTGTTGTATATCAGCGAAACCGCCGAGTAAAGAATCAATCTTTTTGGGGTTTTAGAATGTTGGGGTCTTTTGTTTTTCTGCGCTTTGATGATGATTGTGAAATTGCTGTTGTTTTTGGCGTACAGGGACGAAATTGAAGTATAAACCTGGAGTTGTGATTGGGGGTAAGCGTCTCGTCCACGACTGTGGTCTCAGCCGCTCAATCGGTTACTTTCTTGAGCCGTTAATTGTTTTGGGATTGTTTGGAAAGAAGCCGCTCTCCATTACACTCAAAGGTAGGTAGGTAATGATTGTTCAAATCTTCTTGCTTGTTCTTGCTTTGATTCCATATTCAGAAATTCGAGACTGTTGCCTGCTTTGTATTGAATTCTTTGAAATTTCGTGGTAATGGGAGTGCATCAAAGTAGTTCCTAGGATTTAGTTTATTTGGGCGATCTTATATATTACTAAATAATTGCAAAATAGCAATCCATTGGGAAGCTGGTTTCGAGGTGGTTCCATTGTAGTGGGTAATTCTATACTTTCCTTGTTTGAGTATTGGAGGATGGGAGTGGGGGCCAAAAGAGGTAAGACAATGGCGAAGCTCTCCTACATGGAGGTTATTTGGTCTATTTGGAAAAAAAAAAAAGGAGATGCTTTGAAGAATCATCTTATAATGGTACTCAACTAGGGGGGAAAGTTAAAACATAAAGTGGCATTTTGGGCTTCCTGTTTGCCTTATTTCAAGGGTATCTTGGTAGATTCAATTATCCACAGTTGGAAGGAAGTGGCATTCTCATACATGCGTAAACACCACATATCTCATAGGTGGATCTCCCCACCAATATGTGTGATAATGCTAAATTTTAATGGAAGTGCTTTAGGAAATCTGGCGTTTCGCGGGTGTGGGTCGCGTAATTCATAATGATGAAAGTACAATTTTGCTATCCTACTGTCGACCTGCTGGTATCTGTTGAATCAACAAAGCTGAAATACTTTCTTTAAAGATCGACTTTCTAGATGCTTCACAGGATAATTCTCAACATCTGATTATAGGAGACTCCCTAGGTGCTATCAAGTGGGCTCCTCAAGCATCAACCTCTCCTTGGTTTCTTGTAGATATCATAAAAGGAGTGGTTGAGATCCCAAGAAACTTGAATGTCTCATTTAATCACATCAAGTGTAGCGCCAGTTTGGAGGCGCGGGTCTGATGCAGTCTGGGTCCCAGCAGCCCCTCTTTAATTTAGATTAGAATTAGATTAGGATTATATTATTTTTATTAATATTAAATTGTTATTATGAAAGTTTCCATTATTAGCGTAGGGTTTTCTTACACATTAAGTTTGCTTTTACTATATATATGGCATTATAGAGAAGAGATTCTTAGATTTGGTTGATTAATAGAATTGGATTTTCCGAAAGAGGTGCGTCCTCGTGTGTGTTGAAGTTATCGTGACGATTCGAGGTGTCCTTGGACACGTGCTTGGGCACTTCCACGCAAACCCTAACCCTAGGGTTTGCATCAGTTTGGTATCAGAGCTACACGATTTGAGATCCTCCGCGTGTTACCATCATCCCCTCTCCCCCTTTTTGCTGATCCAGAAAATCCATCCCATTTGCCTCCTGCCATCTCTCTCCCAACGAAACCACATCCATCCTCATCACAGAAACCCTATCCACTGCCGAAACCCCATCTTAGATCCCATCATCCCAGCCAAACCCCTCCCCAAACCACAAAATCCATGAGCCGGCCCCCTCTCGAAAACCCTCCCTGACCAAATCCCACCAACCTGATCTTCGCCAGGCACCGGCCATAAAAAAAAACCCAATCCTTACCCTTTCGGCCTTCACCGCCCAAACCCTAACCCTAATCGTCGCTGCCTCCACCCTCTTCCCAACCTGTCCAAATATCTTCACCCGCACCCTCTCTGCCATCGCCCTGCATGACTAAAACCCCACCCTTGCGAAAAGCCATTCGCCGGAACCCTACTCCATCCCTTGGTCCATCTCGAGCCTCGACATTAGAGCAACACCATCTATACCCCCTCAAGTGAAAAAAGAGGAAGAAGAGAGGGGGGCGGGGATGAGAGCCGTGCATACCTACCTGTCGTCGCCTGCTGTTGCTGTTGGTAGCTCGCCGCCGCCTGCACTGGGACTCCACCCCCATCGTTGCCCTCATCGTCATCAACTCACCTAAACTAGCTAGCGCCGAACCAGGTCGCTTGCTACCTGTGCTTCACCCAGCTCTTCACCTGCACTCGCCGTGAGCCATTGCCTCCTGGTTGTGCGCCTCTGTTGCTGATCGTCACCACCTTATCGGAGTTGCCCTTTTCTGACAGCTCTCATTGTCACTGATTGGCAGTTCCATCTTTCCTGCCACATAAAAGCCTCTGGAAGTGTAGAAAGCACGACACTCGAACACGGCAGGGTATACGGGCCAGCTCTTAATATAGTCCAAGCTGACTTGATCCCGCTTTTAGAACCCTAGAAAGCCAAATAAGGGTCGACTTGGGTCAAGCCTGATCTAGTAAAATAGAGCTAGCACGGAAGTCTAACATCAGCAAGTTCACTCGCCCGTGCAAATTTGAGTGCTCAAAGGGTTGCAAAATCTGTTTGTCATCTTGGAGAGCTTTTAAGCTAGGATTTCAAATCAGTTTTCACGATCTATACATCGGGTCAGTCATATTTTAAATTTTGCATTAAAAAAAAAGCCTCCTAAGAAGCAAGTTGAGGTCGAATCTTCATCTTCTTCACTTGAAGATTTAGCTAGTGCTATTAGAGAATTATCTGCAAAAGTTGATGGCATGCACATTACCCTGCAACAATTGGACACTAGAGTGGACAAATTTGGAAAATAATTAGCGTGTGCTTCACAACCGTGATGATGGTGCTAATTTTCAGAATCAACGCTATCCACCAGTCAATAATCCTAATCGAGAATTAAGGATTAAAATCGTGATTCCCGAATATGATGGAAAATTGCAGCCCGCTAAATTCATGGATTGGTTAGTGTGTGTGGAAAATATTTTCGCATACAAGCCAATGACTGAGCATCATAAAGTTTCGCTGATTGCTACTAGATTCCGTAATTATGCTGCAATTTGGTGGGTTAAATTACAAAGAAAATGGAGGAATTAGAATATGGACCTTGTTGAATCTTGGACTGAAATGAAAAATATTTTGAAGCTAAAATTCCTTCCTGTCAACTATGCAAGAGATCTATGTTCTAGCTTTCAAAATTTGAAACAAAGGTCCAAGACGGCTGTTGAATATTCTGAGGAATTTTTGACTCTGCAAGCTCGTTGTGGCTTGAATGAAGATGATGATGTGGTAGTTAATAAATTTTTCAATGGGTTGAGAACAAACATTCAGCATATCTTTGCCTTCCAACATTTTGATAATGTCGATGAACTCATCCAACATGCAATCAAAGCTGAGGGAATTGCAAATCATCACGTACAAAAATCCAAATGGGTTCCACCAAAGAATTCATCTTTACAAGAAGCTAAATCCAATGGACGGATTTATGCCAGGACTGAAGGTCAAAATAAGATGGTTTATTTTCATTGTCAACAGCACGGGTATCGCACAGCAGATTGTCCAAAGTGAATACATCTGATTGAGATTGAGGGTGCTAATAAAAATATCCCAGATGATATTAAGGATACTGACACTGATCTTCAGGATATTGACAATCCCAAGGATATTGACAATGAGAAACTTATTGTCATAGATGTAGATACCACAGGTGAAGCTTTTATTGTTATCAAGGAGGCTCCACCAACTGTTAAGAATAAGTGGTTGCGAAAAGATATCTTCTGTTTTGCGGGTACTATTCAGGGATAAAATTGTATAGTTGTTGTTGATGGCGGAAGTTGTGAAAATCTTATTTCCCAAGCTCTTGTTGATCGCCTCCACTTGAAAGTTTATAAGCACAACTGTCCTTATTTTATCAAGTGGCTAATGAATGGTGATCAAGCACATGTTCGACATACTTGCAAAGTTACTTTTGCTATTGTTGAGACTAACAAAGATACAATCTGGTGTGATGTGCTGCCTATGGATAGTAGTGATCTCTTATTGGGCTGTCCATGGATGTATGACAAAAATGGGACTTATGGTATGCGCGATGACACCTATACATTCATGCATGGTGGACAGCAGGATGCTCTTCATTCCGAGAAACCACAACTGTCGAAGAAGAATTCCTGGAAAGCTGCCACAAAGGAAGTCCTTCATGTTCATTACATTTACAAAGGCAATCCGAAGCAGAATCGAGTTCGAGGACGAACTCTTCTTTTAACCCGAGGGGGATGATGCAGTCTGGGCCCAGCAGCTCTTCTTCAATTTAGATTAGGATTATATTATTTTTATTAGTATTAAATAGTTATCAGGAAAGTTTCCATTACTAGCGTAGGGTTTTCTTACACATTAAGTTTGCTTTTACTATATATATGGCATTGTAAAGAAGAGATTCTCAGATTTGGTTGATTAATAGAATTGAGTTTTCCCAGAGAGGCGCATCCTCGTGTGTGTTGAAGTCATCGTGACGATTCGAAGTGTCTTTGGACACATGCTTAGGCACTTCCACTCAAGCCCTAACCTTAAGGCCTGCATCAGGGTCGGTTAGCAAAAGAGGGGCTTTCGGGACCTTCTTTGTTTATGCTAGTTGATTGTTAATATGCTTGTTTTCTTTAACTGGGTTGACACCTGATCTTTTTGGGGTTTCAGCTCTTTACTAGGTTCTATTGCCATGACAGGTTTTTTTGGGCCCTTTTGTCTCAATATAGATCTCTTATATCCTTTTTAGTATATATACATATATATGTTAACTGTATTGAGAGCAATGAAGAAAAGGTTCTAGTGAGGGATAACGATATTAAAAAATAGTGGAAGGAATATTTTAGCTAGCTTTTCAATGAAGACAATATAGGAGATATGAGAACAAGAGAGAATACTTCATTAGTAAAACATACTTTTTTCCACATAATTAGGGTGGTGGAAGTGAGGGAAGCATTGAAGCAAATGAAGATTAAAAAGTGATGCAGGCCAGACCAGGTCGGTCAACCCGTTGGGCCTAGTCTATCAGCTCAATTGGACATCTAGTTATTTAGGAATATTGTTAAGTAGTTTGATTTTATTATGATTAATATTAGTGAGCTTCTTATCTTATTTAGGATTATTCTAATATTAGTAAGTTTCGTTTCTTTGGAATCAAGTCTACTCCTTTATATAAGGATGTTGAGCCTCATTGTTATGGATGCTTAATTTTTAATTAATAAAGTTCTTTTTTGAGATTTGAGATGTTATTTCTTATGGTATTTTTTCCTATGATGAATGCCTTAGGGATTGAATCCATCTTGGATTTGATCAATCATTCAGGGGATTGGTCTATTTATTGATTGTGGAGTCGTGGCTACGCCAAAAAGGCTATGAGTCTAGATGACATTCCGATAGAAGCCTAGAAATGTTTATGAGAAGTTGGGGGATTTGATTAACTAAGTTCTTCAATAAGATATTAATGACAAATAACATGCCAGATGACTGGAGAAGTGTAGCACTGATATATAAGAATGAGGGAGACATATAAAATTGTACTTACTATGAGCTATACTATGAAGTTATGAGAGAGAGTAATGGAGTAAAGACTTAGACAGAAGACCAATATATTTGAAAATCAATTTGGTTTTATGCCGAAGGGGTCAACTATTGAAGCTATTTTCCCACTTAGGCAATTAATGGAAAAATATTGAGCGGAGAAGAAAAATCTTAATATGGTCTTCATTGATCTAGAAAAGCTTACGATAGGGGACCGAGAGATATAATTTGGTGGGTTTTGAATAAAAGTTTTTCAAGAGGTTACACTAAAATTATTAAAGACATGTATTAATGTGTGGTAATGAGTGTGAGAACTACCTGTAGCTATGATGCACGTTTATTTCAAAATGAGCAACGTATCGTGTCGTATCGTATCCGATACTTCACTTTTTATGTGTAAAATTTGTGTCCTTGCTGTGTCTTTGGCGTGTCCTGGCCATATCCACACCGTATCTAGGCATCATAGACCCGTAGAGAGACAAGTGAGTTCTCACTGACCATAGGTTTGTATTAAGGGTCAGCTTTAAACCCTTATTTCTTTGCACTGATTATGGATGAGTTAATTACTTATATTCAAGAGGCATCTTTGTGTATGTTGATTGCTGATGATATAGTGTTGGTGGATGAATTAAGAGATAGTGTAAATGCAAAACTCAAGAGATGGTAGAAGGTTTTAGAATCCAAATGATGGAAAATAAGTTGTACAAAGATAGAATATATGGATTGCAACTTCAGTGAACATATAGAAAAAGCTGAAACTACAGTGACAATTGAAGCACATGCGTTACCACAAAGAAATTCTTTCCATTTCCTTGGTTCAATAATTAGTATGGATGGGGGGATTGATAAAGATGTTGAACATAGGATAATAGTGGAATAGTTGAAGTGGAGAATTGCTTCTGGAGTGTTTTGTGACCGACGAATGCCAACAATATTGAACAAAAAATTTTACAGGACGACGAATAGACAAATTATTACCTATGGGGTAGAATCCTGGCCAATCAAGAAGCATCATATGCATAAAATGGCTTTAGCAGATATGAGAATGTTGAGTTGGATGTGCGGTAAAACTAGAAAAGATAAAGTTAGAAATGAGTACTTTCGAGAGCATTTAGGGGTAGCATTAACAAGGGGATAAGATTAGAGAAACTCAATGGAGATGGTTTGGTCATGTCGAATGTAGGCCGGCACTAGTGCCAATAATGAAAAGTTTGGCTATGTAGGTTGATGGCCGACTGACCAAGTGGAAGGGTAGATCGAAGAAGACTTGATTGAAGGTAGTAAAATTAGATTTGAGGAAGTTTAACTAATCGAGAATTTGGCTTAGAATAAATCAGAATGTAGAAACCAAATTCATGTAGCCAACCCCTAAATAATTGGGAAAAGGCTTTGATGATGTTGATGGTGATTATATATATAGGGAGCCCCTCTGCCAAGGTGAGCAACACTTTCGATCCCCCATCCACGTAACCATATATGGTGATGGAGGCTTAAATAATTATCCTAACCACTTGATCAATGGAGGACAAGTTTCCACCGTCCAAAATGAGTGTAAGCCGATCCAACGGTCCAATCCAATTGGATGGATGCCAAACTTAGGATTTGTGACTATCATAGGGGGTACTTATTTTATGGTCCACTTGGATGGATCTTAAATTGGGCCTTATTAGGTGTTTTGGAATTTGGTGCTCACCTTATCGTGAGTACAAGTGCTCGACAGAGGTTTTTTTCCATATATATAAAAGGGCGGCCTAGTGTACGAGGCTCTCGCATAGCGGGGTCTGGGGTGGGTAAGATATACATAGCTTTATTTTTATTTTGAAGGGGCTGTTTCCGTGACTTGAACCCGCATCCTCCAGGACATTATCGGTAAGCCTTTACCGTTGGGCCAAGCCACCCGTCCCTCATATATATATAGGGAATATTACTATGCATTGTTCCTTCACCATGTGGTGAGGGACAAATGCATATTTGGAAAAATTCATGTACAAAAATGGAAAAAGTCATTTATGGTATTATGAAAAAGATGAATATTTATATGTCAAGTGGAAAAGCCACGCCATTGTCCCTCACGACATGGTGAGGTGCATATTAATATATATATGAGAAATGGTCCTGTGAGATTGGTCTGCACGGTGAGAAACACCTAGTGGGGCCCACGTTATGACCCATCCAAATGGATCGCACACACAACTCTCCTGAATTGCACACGTCCACCAACTTTGTTTTCCATCCGAATAGACTGGATTGTCAGACTGACAGTTAAATATATGAATGTATATATATGTTCCATTTAGATGGGTGTGCGGTTGATCCAATAGTCCAGTTTATTTGGGTGGGGTCTAAAATTGGTGGACGTGTGCAATTCAAGGGGGTCGTGTATGTGATCCATTTGGATGGGTTATAGCTTGGGCCCCACTAGGCATTTCTCACAATGTTGACCATCTTCACAGGACTGTCTCTCTCTCTCTCTCTCTCTCTCTATGTGTGTATATATGGAGATATTCATGTGCAAAAGATAAAAAGGTATTTGAAAAAGAGGAATGCTCATGTACAAATAAAGAAAGCCATGTAAGCATTTCTGACCTTATGGTGAGGGAAAGATGCATACTAGCATTTCCATATATATATATATTACTAAATAGATGATGATTTGAGTCTTTGTACTCCAAACTATCCATGTTGGAGAACCAGCTATTTCATTGAGACTAAATACTTATAGAAGAATTTTCATATATTTGGAAAATATGAGGGCCTTGTTAAGTTCGAACTTTTATTTGGACCACATTTCTGGGTTAGGGTTCTAGGTTTCTTACTATTGACAATCTGTGGTGGAGGCAAACATTATCTTAGATGATTGCAGCCTTTGCTTAAGTAATGCTGAGTATGTTATCTTTTTATTCACTGCCCATTTGCTACAAAAGTGTGGGACTATTGTCTTCAACCATACGATGTCCATTGGGCTATACCAAAAGAGATGAGGAACTTAGTGGCATGTTGGCATATTGGTTATGTTCGTTGGAGATAGCACTTTATTTGCTTTCCTTTGGTCTATTTGGGAGAAAGGAACAATTGGGATTTTAACAAGGCAAAAGATCCCAAAGTGATGGCTTTCTATCGGTTGGATGAAAACTATCTTTTAGGTTAGTGTCTTAAAGGAATTCTTTGATCAAGTCTGAGTCTTTTTTTTTGAATTGTCAGAAAGAATGCTGTCAGTGCTAGGAGTTGGTTATGTTAATTTAGTGTAGAAGGTTTATTTTCCACCGTAGTTTTCTCTTTAATGAAATTTGCTGCTCTTTCCAAAAAAAAAAAAAAACAATAAATATTTATGCTAGTATTAGTTCTTGTGCAAAGAATACTAGAATTTGCATTTTATTTACTGTTCTATATCAGTTGTGATTTCACCTCATTGTCTGATTTCCAAATTTCTGGGTTATGCTGTACTTACAGGAGCTTGTTTTTCTTCTGTTACTTGATCCATTTGTAAGAACTGACTATTCCTTGTTAATCAAACTGCTCCTTAATCTTTACTAGTTCATGAATTATGATTGACAATTTAACTTGCATTAGTGTAAATTGATATACAATGTATAGTTAGCTGAAATTAGGATGTGCTTTTAGGAATTACAAATGATTCAAAGGATCCATCTGTTGATACATTCCGGTCAACCACACTGCATATGCTTGAGCACTTTGGAGTGCCTCTAGAAGGGCTGGAGTTGAAAATTAAAAGTCGTGGAGTTCCTCCGCATGGTGGTGGTGAAGTCATTTTGGGAGTTCCAATGATCCATAATAGCTTGTCGGTAAGCTTTTACTTTGTTATGTGATTGTGTTATGGCTTATTGGTAAGCTTCTACTTATATTATATGATTGTGATTGAGGTTAGCCTCGTATTCTGCTTTTGGCATTCACCTCTACATGGTTATCCCTGCAGGCAGTTACTTGGGTTGATGAAGGTTTGGTTAAGTCAATTAGAGGAATAACATTCTCCACTAAAGTAACTCCTCAGTTTGAAAATCAAATGATACACTCTGCTCGTGGGATCTTCAACCGCTTACTTCCTGATGTTCATATATTTACAGATCATAAGTATCGATCAGAGGCAGGAAGGTATATTTGTAGCAACAGTAATCAATTCATCTTGTTCATTTGCATTTAAATGTATCTGTTTAATATACAGCTGTCACTGATGAGGGGTGGGGTTGTGTCAATGATTTCACTTCAGCCTGTTCTGTTGGCATGAATCATAAACAACTTCATAGGCATGTCATCTTGGCACCAAACTGCTGCTGTTAATCTCTTCTCAAAAGAGAATCATTGGAAGAGGGAGCCGTTTGAAGTTTTTTATTTTTTTAAATAAATGAAAAATGATCATGAGATTGTGAGGTTCTAACTTTCATCTTTTCTATTTCAGTTGTGTATGCCCCCTTTTGACTTACTGTCATGTTTTAGTTCAGCTTTTTGAACTTCAGTACCTCAGCATCTCATTAAAATTAGTGTGACAGGATTTTATTTACCATTGCAATATGTTACAATGTTCTATCAAAACTCATGTCCCTTCATAAATTCGTACTCTTTTTGCTTCCTATATCCATGCGCATCCTCAATCTATTCTATCTGGCAACTCATCATCATCGTCATCATCATCGCAGCCCTGTGCTGACTATGCGAGGGTCAGCTACTGGAATTTTGTTTTGCCATTCTAGCCTATCCTGGGCAAATCCACGGATAGGTTGCACTTCTTTAGATCAATCCTTACTACTTCCATCCTTGTCCATTTTAGCCTACCCCCTTTTCTTGAGGGGCCATCAACTTGCATTGAGAAACTTTTTCTCAAGGGCACTGATGTTGGCCTACAAACAAGTTTCTTAATTTATCATTTATTGATGCTATCCCTAAATGCTCCCAAATGCTTTCATTCATTTCAAATTCTATCTTTCCTAGTTTCTCATACATCCATCTCGACATTGTCATATCTGCCTCCATTTTTTTTCTTTTCCTTGGGATGTGTTGTTTCCTAATTGACCGACATTCTGCTCCATTAGTTATAGCTCGGCTATTTGTTGTATTGTAGAATTTTCCTTTTAATTTTGCTAGTATGCACCGTTCACAAAGCCATTCCAGAAGTAAGTCTCCAATTACCAACTATCCATCTCTTACCCTAGGTTCAACATCCTTCTCAATCTCCCAATCCTTCTCAACTCTGATAGTATACTACAGTTCCTTGGAAGTCTTTGTTTCTTTTCTTGTTTTTAAATTCAACTACCCTTTCAGCAAAAAAAAAAAAAAAAAAAAAAAAAATATATATATATATATAAATAAATAAAAATAAAAAAAAGAAGATAGTATACTACGGTCCCAAGCCTAGATAAAAGGAGGGTGGTTGCGCCAGGTTGACATCATAAACTTGTCACATCTAAATGATGAATTCCTCATTTTGACAACCATGCCCAGCATAGAGTTGCATGTTTATGAACAAAGCGTGGAAAATGTCATCCATTCAGATGAATATTTTTCATATTTGTTTTCGTTTTTCAGTAGAAAGAAATCCAGTTTAAACCGGTGTTAACTTCGACTCTGGTGGCATGAATGTCTCCTTTTTCTATATTTGAAGTCTAATTTTCAGAGCAATTGACCCCATACACCTTGGTGCTCACGAGGAGTTACATCTCATGGCAGGTCACCAGGCTACGGGATATCTCTAGTGGCCAAGACTACCACTGGTTGCTTGATCTCAGCTGATACTGCAGTCTACTGTGCACGAGGGGATGACAAAGATGATATTGCAGATGATGATAATACATCAGAATTGGTGCCTCCTGAAGAGCTTGGTGTCCAAGTTGCTTCAGTGCTTCTTGGAGAAATTGAGCGAGGGGGAGTTGTGGATTCTAGTCACCAGGTCTGTGTTGCAACTCTTGCATCCCTATACGGCGTGCGATTTGAGTTCATTTGCATGGAAAAGTAGTTTTAATGGAGTTATAATGATTCAATATGTGACTGTGTGTGTTGGTTGCCCCCTCTCAACTTTTGGGTTTTCAGTTACCATATGAGGGACAATGGAATCCAACACTGGGTCCTGATCTATTGAATATCTGAATTGTTAAAAATAACTTTCCTTCCCTTCAATGTGTTAACTCCAAGTTTTACCAATAGGAGTTGGTCGTACCGTAAGATCGAGCATATAACATTCTTAACTATATACTTAATCTTATGGTGGGACCAACTCTTATTGGCGTAACATTTTGGAAAATTCCACACAAGGGGAGGGCCTTTATTTTGAACAACTCAAATATTCAATAGGTGGCCCCTGCTATGGAGTTACACAGCCATCATGGGTAGGATGAATGAGACACTCAAAAGGATGCCTAATCAACAAGTTTTCATTAATCAATAGTGGGTTGATTGGTTTATATGTGATTCATCCAGGATGGGTCCTACTTTGATTAGAGTGAGATAACTTTGTTTGCTAAGGTCTTGTTTGGTATCTCTACTCGTATTCTTATAGAGCCATAAAAAAAAGAGGCTAAAGCTCTTCTTTTTTCACAAGCGTAAAAAAAAAAAGAGGCTAAAGCTTTTCTTTTTTCACAAGCCTACAAATGGGACCTTTCATTTGAGGAAGATTTGCCATTACTTTTCTAAAGTGGGTAGAAGGTAGAATTGGGTGTCAAGCACTCTTATTTTTCAAACCTCTACCTGCTTTAGATATTTAGGGTGTGTTTGGAAACGGGATAAATTTTTTGTGGGATTGGATAGCTAATACCATCTAAGCCCATCCAATGGTATTATTGTATGAGATGGGATTCTATTTGTCCCAAAGGTGAATCCAATCCTTTGTTTGGTTGCATCCGGATAAATGGGGGACAAGGGACAAAACAAATCTGAAAAATATAATCCACCCCCCACTCAAAGCCAACTAAGGTGGAATAGAGACAAAAAGATATAAAAAACATAATCCCACCCCTCACTCAAAGCAACTCAAGTTATTCCACCTCCCAGGTGGGATAACTTAAGCCCCCATACTAGGTATTAATTCAATATAGCATCGGGACTAGGGTAACATTATCCTATGCACTAAAAGTGCAAACAAACAAAGGATAAGTGGGATAGGATGCAAAAAGTAACTTATCCCCCCACTTATCCCCCCCTTATCCTGCATCCAAATAGCTCCTTAGTCAAATAGAGTTTGGAAACAAAAATACCAAACATGGCCTATGAGGAGAAAATGACATTTTGAGCAGTTGGGATTCGCTATAGTTGTCCTTGTCATCATCATTGAAGTCTTGTGACAACTATGTTGGGGTCGACCACATGAATGTCAATTTCTCATTTGGATTCACTTTAGTGACCCTTATCATTTTCATATTTTAGTTGCCTTAACAAATTTTTGAAAAACATGTATCTCCAAAAATATGGGAGTATTTCAAATTTAGAATTTTTGCTCAGATACTATTAGAAAAAATTACAAAAAAATGATTTAAAATAACTAGTAATGAATAAATAAATATAAAATGTTATTGGTCAACTATCGCTTCAAAAGAATATCTTGGTTCTGCCATTAAGAGTAAGAGCTTGTTTGGCAAGTTTGATCTATTTCAAACATAGCCGAGTAAAACAAATTTGTTTGAAATAGAGTTATTTTAATTAAACCCTTCAATAAATAGATTAGTTGGTATGTCTAATTCTGTTAAAAAAGAAACCTTGTCATATAGTAAAAATTATGCCGGTTGTGGATCAAAATAGCAGCTGAGTCTTAGTGCTGCTATTTAGCAGCTGGGTTCCTAGCCGATGAACTCATCTTCCATTTTTACCACAGTTCTTCTCCAAGTTGAGTTCCTAACCACACTTTCTTCTAATCGAAAGCTAGAAGACACACACATATCAAAAGAAAAATGCAATAAGGGGTCCGCTTCGCCCCCCTTATCTTAGTTACTTTTGCAAGAAACATATATTTTTAGCCTTTTACATTATGCTGGATATTTTGAAATGTTTGCAGATTTTATTTATTTATTTTTTTTTATAATTTTTTTGAATTGCACCGCTACCCGGTATGTTGCGTCACTACCTCTTGGTAGTGCCCGCTGCATAGCATTTCTGTAGCTGGTCGACATACCAACCGCTACCGCTATTTTGATCATTGATGGTGGTGCAAAAGATGAGACACCCTAACGGTAAGGGCGTCCCATCTCACATAGCCATTCAGGGATCGATTCCTGGGCAGGTAAGTTGTGCCACAAGTATTGTACCGCTAACCCAATCTAGCAAAGACTAAGTAAAATGAGCAAACCTGTTATACAAGTAACTAAGTAAGTAGTAGACAAATTTGATATATAGTAAAATTATATGGGCAGACTTGTAAAAACAAAACAATCAGAGTTGTTTGATTGCTTTATATATCGACGTCTGATTCAAAAATTTTCCTTTTCTTACTTTTTGAAAAGGAGGTATAAGGTCTCAAAGCTGATATCATACATTCACTTAAAACTTTTTTAAACAGTCTAAAGTAATCAAACCTATATTTGAATCAGGTAGACTTGCCAAGAAGCCCCTAATATTTTCTTCTTTGAAATTGGTTCTACAGGGATTGCTATTACTCCTTTGTGCTTTATGCCCTCAAGATGTTTCCAAGGTTCGTGTTGGAAAGCTCACGCCATACACAATCGAGACGCTGAGACATATAAGGGATTTCCTTGGTGTCAAGTTTGTTATCAAGCCAGATCCTTCGACGAATACCGTCATACTCAAATGCATAGGATGTGGGTTGAAGAATCTATCAAGAAAGATTTCATGAAGTATGTTGTTGCACACTTTGACAGACTGTGTGACTATCCTTTTGAAATCAATTCAGATTATCCACCCGTTCACCATCAAACTAATGATTTCGCATTTTATTAACTAAAATTATTCAGGATTATAGTGGGTGATTCAACATGAGGCCTCCACTGGTGTTTTTCTGTACTGATTGTAGGAACATTCTCGTGATAAATTCATGCCATCTATTTTTAACAACATCTACTGGACGAGTAGAAATGTAATATAAGAAGTATTTCTACAGTCACATTGATGAAGTTCACATGGTGTTCTAAATTAACAGTAGGACCTTGTTTGTTGTGAATTATGATTGATTTCAACCTCAATTTTGGTTACGATTGATAAAATGGTTAGCTTGTTTGATCAAAGTAATTTTCTGAGTGGACACATTGTAACCATACTGGAGCTGATTTAAAGTGTCAAGTTTGATCATCATATTTCTTTTCCTGTTGGTTGAGTTGGAATGATTGTCATGTTTGACGTGATAGATGTTTAATTTTGGGATGTTAGCTTTTTATTGTTGCGATTGATTTATGCTTACTTTCATTTTTTATTTTGTGGATTGGATGGTTAGAATCACTGACTTTGATGCCATTCTCAACTGGAAGTGATAATTATATGAGAAGATCACTCATGATTGATGGACCATTTCAATGGTTTCTTGGATGAATATTCCAGGAATGGAGACATGCACAGATATCCCTTTGGTCAAATTGGTATTTGATTGTCCAGAAAGCAATAATTAATTCATGAGTTAGGCAGCACTCACATGACCATGACCCCAGACATTTCATGTATGGTCGGAATATTTTATCGAACATTTAGGAATTCGGTGAAGTGGGCCTCCTGGTGGATGTCTTAGGGCTACACGGCTCTTCGTCCACCATTTCGGTCAAGCCAAATCATGGATTATGTGCAAGACTAGGACAATTTTTTTACTGAATTTGACCAGTGCCACTAGTTTCATCTTGTATTTTCTTGCATTGCTAACTGCCATTCAAAACTGCCAATGAGAACCTAAGCATAGTAGTATTCTCATCAAACCGAGCTACCTCTTTGATGGCACGATGTTTGTGATATATAATGAAGAGTAATTAGATTTTATGGGCAAATCTCAGGTCTAGAGTCAACTGTACGGCGATCATCTGTAAAACAATAGTCCATATACATTTGTAGTATCAGCGGTACAGGTTTACCTTTCATATCAGATTCAGAACTCCAACGACTGATAGGAGTGGTGAGTGGTGGGGGCCATATTCAATACCTAAGCACACGTGTTTTATGAAAGAATGGTTGGTTTCCATCAAAGTGGTTGGTTTCCATCAAACCCATAGCCAGCATGGCTAAAAGATGCATGACTAAAAGATGCTCTCCACGAAATTCCCATGGGCGATCGGACTTCCATTTTTGTAGAAAAGTTTACCCTTTTTTATAATTTGATTTTCTTCTCATTTCATAGTTTAAACCCGTGCAACGTGGGCTTCTGTTTCTTTCCTTATTGCAATGCCCCTCTCCTCTATTCGTATTTCAACATCCCCTTGTTTCTTTGTTACTCCCTCCACCCACTTTCTTGCCCCCTCTTTGTGTTAAAATGACACCAACCTCCACCCCCACCCTCACCCCTCTATTTTGACTCCACCCCTCTTTATAAGTTAAGAAAAAGTGACATTATCGTCTTTTATCAGTTGCTTTGTAGTTTAGGTATTTGAATTCTTGATCTACACATTTTCATTATGGAAATAAATTTTGTAGAAGATTCTTTATTTGTTAGTTTGTGTGGTATCTGGAGGAACAAATATTGTGGAGAATTGGCATTGCTTTCGTGTGGTATCTGGAGGAACAAATATTGTGGAGAATTGGCATTGCTTTCTTTGTATTTTTTAATAAATGATTAAGAAGATTAACAATACAAAATATAGGCTATATTTTGCCCTAATGTGAAAAAAAAAACATTGGTATTGAGTGCATGCCTAAATATAACAATAGAGTTTTCCTTTCATTATTGTTAATGAGAATATAATTGATTTCACATGGTTGAGTTTTAAATATGTAATAAGTATTCTCCAACTAGTGTCCCCTGATATGTTTGACCTATGTTTAAATCTATGGTATTGTCTGCTTCGAGATATTAGGTTTTTGCCATTAATATTTATTTGATATTTGTCTCCAATGATTTTTTTCTAGAGTTATTCAAACAATGGTTTAGTAATATTATTTAATTTAAATTAATATTAGAGTTGTCTCCATCCTTTTAATTTGCAAGTTATAAAAAACTGATATTTTTCCATAGAAAATTATTGCACCAAACAAACAAAACTTATTTTTATCAAGTAATCCACAACTACACTAAATAACATTGTCAACAATTTACCAATGAAAAGAAATTTTTATCAAACATGAACTTTTATACTTCCACGGAACTCATCTCCCTTAGAATTCATTTCTTCGGAATTCGCTGACGTGAAAATTTTCATTTTTTGTGTAAAGGATGTGTATACAAATGTGCCTGTTAGTGTTCCTTTTTTTTTTTTTTTTCCATCGGATGAATTTGGACATACGATTTTCAGTTTTTGCATTTTCTTTATACCCAGTTTTAATTTTGAGGCATGAATTGTGTTTCTGATCTAAGGAATTGTTTTTTGTTTCTACATTAATTTTTTATATTTTGATTATTGGGTTTTCAGTGATAATAAGTTTTATTTTTAAGGAGCTTCCTTTTATTTGACATTAGATTAAATTAAGATACTCGAACTACAAGATGATCACATTCTCAAGAAATCATCTTAAAAAAACGAAAGCAGTCTATATTTAGAATTTGTTTGTGAAGATGGAAAGCAGAAATAGTATTTCAAGGAAGGAATCCATATATATTCCTCTCCACATGAGAAAAAAAAACCTAGATTAATAATTTTAATTTTTCTAGAGAAAAAGCTGCATTGAACCAAGCAGCATGGTGGAAAATGAATCAGAGAATCCACTTCGTTGAAAACTGTCTGCACAAAATTGATGAAAACTCTCTACGTACAAACATGGTTGTTAGTCAAAGTTCCACCAAAGGAAGCCATAATACATTCAATTAAAATATAGGAATGCTTCCATAGGGACAATTCCCATGGGAAGAAGTGCAGATTCCCTTTTAAAGGGATCTCTCCCTTCCTTTGACAATCCAACCTCTCACACCCACTACCTTGTATAAATGTGATGACACCCTATGGCCTACCGTTGGATTTAATTTCTAAAAATAATGAAACCTTCTAAAACTGGTTAGAAATAAGGGCCATTGATTAAGGGGTTAAAATTTAGAACAGCCTAGCGGATTTGAAAATTTGCATGCAAGTATCTTTCATCTGGAGGTTTGCAGGAAAGCACAGCGCATTATTAAATGGCCCCATGTTTACGTGCTCAAATGTAACACAGAACATGTCCAAGATCCCATCCAGATGCATCCCAGCAAAACAAACCGGTCATGTGTTCTTTTCTGCATTTTGAGTGTTTGTGCAAGATGCCCTACAGAGTGATCCAGATGCATCACAGCAGAAAGAACCATCGTACATTCTTTGATTTTTTTTTTCCCTGTCTGCTAGTGTTTGATGATTCCGGTGTGAGTCTGCCACGGCACAAGATACTGACTGGTTCTAACTTCCAACTCTTTCAAGAGAAAACAAAGTTTTTTAGATCCACAACTGAAACCCAAAATGACTAACCTATGAGAAATGGGTATTGGTCCAGTGGTTATACTCGTATTGAGTTCAGATTCAAAGTGCGCTATGTGGCTGACCCACATGACGCATAACATTTGGGTTCATTTAAGAGTGACGTGAATTTGGACTGATACCTTTTTCTCATCAGAAGATGTATGTTAACATCTATATGCTTTCTTGTATGAGGACTCTACCTACAGGCCCACGCCTCTTAAAAACAAACGGCTGGGTCCATTACAGTAAGCCACCTTCTAATATGTAATTAAGTGGATATTGTTTTATGGGATGAAAGTTAACATGCATTTTGGAGGATGTCTATAATTTAGGTGAGATCTGGGGATGAAAAAGGAAGGGTGGTAGAATAGAACTTTGACGGGAGCCAAGTCAGCAAAAAGAGATTTTTTACAGTTCAAAGATTTCTACTTTTTCAAAGTAGATTGGACATAGTAATATATATATATAGATACGTCCGCGCGGCTATGAAGGGGAAGGGGAAGGAGAAGGGGGCACGTCTCGTGGTCATGGGTGGCGGCTGCTGCTGCGTATGGAGATAACGTACGCGACGTCGAGCTCCACCGATGTTGCTTCAATGTCGGGCACAGGCACGAGCACAAGCACGAGCACGAGCAGGCAGGTGAAGGTGATCCCATTCCAACATCTCTCTTCCTCTGCCTCTCCCTCTTCGTCTTCCTCTGCCATCCCTTTCACAGCCAGATGGCGCACCAAGCTCAAGCGCATGACCTGTACGGACTGGATCGAGCTACTTCTCCCTTGCTACCGTTGGATTCGCACCTACAAATGGAGAGAATACCTCCAGATCGATCTCATGGCAGGTGTCACTGTCGGAATCATGCTCGTCCCTCAGGTCTCTCTTTCTCCTCTTTTCTTCTCATGTCATGGTGTGCTCTATCATAGCGATTTTGACTTTTATTTTGAATTTTGCGAGTGGATTGAATTGAGGAATTTCTCATTTTCTTTGGTTGGATTTTGGGTGGCGTTTGGTTTTAGGGTTTAAGTGATGTATTGGTTGGATGATCTCCCGGAAGTGGAACGCTAGTGAGGGAAGTGATTAGATATGAAAATGTTGGGAGTGATGTTACTTAGCCGTTTTGTTATTGAAGGGGAAGCTCCTGCAGTTGAGTGACGAGTGTTGTTGGGTACGTCTGTATTGGCTGTATCGGTGTGATTTCTTTATCCAATGCACATGCTAAATGAGAATTGAGCCTCATGGTGCACATTTTTGTTTGCTTGTCTTGTGGTTTCACCTGAATTGGTGGTCTGGCTTCTGTGTGTGTATGTGTGCGCCCTTGAGATGTGGTGTCGGTTGTGGCTATTTGGAAGTAGGCCCTCCCATGAATTGAGCCCTCCCAAAATTGCAATAGCTAATGGTGCTCTTTATTAGGCACAAGTCTGTTGAATCTTGATCGTACACTTTGTAGTACTTGTGTTCAAAGAGTTTCGTGAGTTTGAGAGGGAATGGGAAAACGGTTCAAGTCCCAATCAAGAGCTGAACCAAGAACATTAGGCACAGAAAGTTACAAAGAAACCCCTCACATATTTTATTATTTTTAACACTCCTCCGCAAGTTGGAGCATAAATTTCAATCATGCCTTGCTTGTCTAAGATAGTAGCCATCCAATTCTTGACCAACGCTTTAGTGAACATGTCTGTGAGTTGATTTTGTGACCTCACATCACATAAGCTGTACTTATAACCCGGAAGTAACCTTTTTGTGGGCTAAATGACAATCCACCTCAATGTGCTTAGTCCTCTCACGAAACACTAGATTTGAAGCTATATAGATGGCGACTTGATTGTCACAATGCATTTGCAGAGGCTCCTTCACATTAAAACCCAGTTCACTTGTATGGCTTCTTAACCGTTTGCCAATGCTCAATACTCAGCTTCAACACTTGATTTTGCTATCACAGATTGGTTCTTACTTTTCCATGTAACTATGTGCCCCCCCAAACAAAGGTGCAATACCTTGTTGTGGACCGTCCATCATCCGATGAGCCAGCCCAATCTGTATTTGAATAGCCAAAAATATTCAAATGCCCATGAGATCCATAAAAGAGCTCGTTTTCCTAGAGAGCTCATAATATACCACAATATATGCTTTTCTACTTCTAAATGAGAAGTTTGAGGAGCATGCATATATTGGCTTACCATAGTACTAACAACTTATGATATATCTGGCCAAGTGATTCTGAGATAAATGAGTTTACCTACAAGCCGATGATACATTTGAGCATCTTCAAGTAAATCTCCATCTTCTAAGGGTAATTTATAGCCCATCTCAACAAGTGTATTGCTTGGTTTGGCTCCCAAATTAACAGTTGAGTGGAGAAGACCAAGCAAATTCCTTTATGTGTTCTTGAAACTTCAATTCCTAGAAAGTATTTCAAAGCACCCAAGTCCTTTATTATAAATGTTTGACTAGAATGTCTTTTTAACTGGAGAACCCCATTTTGATAATCTCCAGTTAGAACAACATCATCGGCATACACACTTAGAATAATGGTTCATCCTCCCTCCCTCTCTTTTAGCAAACTCGGGGTAATCAGAATTACGTCAAAGAATGCAAATACTCAAAAGAGCACCCTTAAATTTTTGGAACCATGCTCTAGGGGACTACTTCAATCCATACAAAGACTTTTTCAACCAACACACCTTTTGTTGCTCTGCCTTACAAACAAGCCCCGGTGGCATATGCATGTAGACTCCTTCATTAAGGTCTCCATGAAGAAATGCATTCTTAACATCTAATTGATACAATGACCACTCCATATTAATGGAGAAATAACCACACGAACTGAACCAAACTTTGAGACTGGAGCAAATGTTTCATAATAATCTTCTCCATAGGTC
The DNA here is from genome assembly GCA_037013555.1 of Sextonia rubra. Lineage (NCBI taxonomy): Eukaryota > Viridiplantae > Streptophyta > Magnoliopsida > Laurales > Lauraceae > Sextonia > Sextonia rubra. Next base: position 136,265,079 of record JASUAD010000001.1, read on the forward strand.
TGTGGAAATCCTTTAACTGCTAATCTCGCCTTGTGTCTTGCAGCACTCTCATCAAGGTAATATTTAATCATGTACACCCATCTCACCTTGTGGCTTGGAAGACTACCATTAGGATTATATTTAATCGTGTACACCCGTCTACTCCCCACAGGTTTCTTCCTTTTTGGTAAATTTACGAATTCCTAAGTTTGATTTTTCTTAAGGTTTCCATTTCTTCTTCCATTGCCTCTCCAAGAGGGATGATGGGATGCTTATGCAAACCTTGTAGCACTGACTTTGACGAAATTGAAGAAATACAAACTTGACAAGATGGAGGAAATATAATGATAAGAAATGAAGTTTTAATTAGATGATATACATGAGAAGTGCTAGAACGTTTTTCATAACGAAGGGCAGTAGGGAGTTGTAATAAAGGACTTGAAATGGGGTCAGTTACAACAGGAGAATTAGGAAAATGGGGTGAGGAAGGTAAGTAACCTTTCCCCAAGTCCACTTGATCCTGTAGAGTAGTGAAGACAAGGTTACATGATGTCCTTCTTAAGTAAACTTGCAAAGGTTTATCTAATCGCGGTAGTTCTAAAGTAGACTCATCATTAATAGCATTATCCGATCCTGACACCCTTTCAAGATGCATTTTTTCATGGACATTGTCAAGAGTGGGAAGGACAATATCATTTGGTTCACTAGATGAAAGAATTTTCCCTATTGCTGATAAATAGGGAACATATTAAGAAAACTTAACATCCATTGACATATATGTTTTGTAACTATATTGAAACACTTATTTCCTTTTTGAGAGGAAGAATAGCCCAAAAAGACATGTTTAACGGCCCTATCAAACAACTTATTTTTATTTGGATCATGATTATTATATACATAGCAAACACTACCAAATATTTTTAATGGAATGTCTAGTATAGGATGAAACTCTGAATAAAATTGAATAGGAGACAAACCATTTTGCACTTTAGTTGGAAGTTTATTAATCAAGTAAGTAAATACAACATCAGGACGATAAGAATTGGTGGCGCAGCCCTGGATCTCCTATTGAGTGTAGATCAATCTTCCGAAGATTGATCGAATCCAGGTATGGATTTCAGCCCCTAGGGCACCCTCACAAAAGGAAAAACACCATAAAGAGATAAAATCTCAAGGATAATTTAAATTGATTGAAATAAGCATTGTCATTACAATTGAAGCATGTCCTCTATATATAGAGGATTAAACCCTCTCCTAAAACTTTCCTAGTAATTAAAGCAACCTAATTAAAAGAGGAAACTAAATCTCTAATCAAATAAACTTCTAATTTAAAGACTTCTAAATTAATAAAATATTTAAAAAGACTCACAAATAGGCTAAACTCATAATTAAGAAGATAATCATGTTGGGCCTATGGATTGGGCCCAATGGGCGGGCCGACCCATGTTCTGGCCTGCATCACTTAGGCATTGACATACCTATGAGCAAGGTTCTTGTAACTTAAAGAAATGCTGATTCTTTCCTGTGTCCACTCCATTTTGCTTTGGAGTGTAAGGGCATGCTGTTTGAGATTCCGTACATTCACCCTGCCCATACTCAAGAAAATCTTTAGAAAGTATTCTTTGACATTATCATGTCAAAAAATATGAATTTTTGTTTGAAATTGGGTCTGAACCCATTCATGAAAGATTTTATAGGCAAAGAATACTTCATCCTTATTTTTCAATAAATAAATTCAAGTCATCCGAGATGCATCATCTATATAGGTGACAAAATAACAATAACTAGTAGGAGTCAAGGATCGAGGACCTAGACTTGGGGCCCGTCTCAGGCCTGGCCGAGTTTGAGTTAACTCGGCCAAGTCGGCTAGGACTCGGTCGAATCCTTTTTTTTTTTGTTTAAAAAATGTATAAAATTGACAAAAAATTCTCAAAAATTGAAAAATAACCTTAGGGGCCCCTCCAAAACTTCCAAGCGCGCCTTTTTAATTCCTCAACTATTTATGCAACGACGAACAATAGATTGTGATTTGTGAAAATTGAAGTATAATGTGAATTATGAACTATGAACTATGAACCATGAACTATTAAATGAAAATCAATTAAAATCAAATTGAACTCTCAAGTGTGGAGTATCAAGTATCAACTAACAATTAACAATTGAAGTATCAATTATCAAGTATGAAGTATGAAATAACAAATGTTAAATGGCAAACATATGGTCATACGTTAGTCCTTAACACATTCTTCATAAAATTTAATATCATGTTGAATGCCTTGCTGGTTGGATATCATTGTCATCATCATCGTCTTGTTGATGTTGACGAAGGTATTGAGCAATATCAAAATTGAAGAACCCTTGTCCTTAATCGTGTTGTTTATGACCATAAGGATAGTGAGTTGTTGGTCGTATTTGATGCATAGGTATTATAATTAGTCTATGTTGCTCTTACCCGCCATACCCATGTAAAATACCACCGTACGCACCATATTGCCTAATACAGGGATCAAATTGTGATTGCTCATAGTCACCATATTGTTGTTCTCATATGGACTTGATGCTAGTTGATGTGGTTCTTCATGAAATTGTTCTGATTGTTCTCTTCTTTGTCCACCAGTAGGCTCAGGTCCACTACCCATGTCATGGATAGTGATATTATCATGAAATTCTTCATGATTGCTACCATCATCTAGTTGTTGTGTATAACAACCTTGATCCCCTTGTGGTGAGCTGCTTTTGCTTGAAGATGATGTATTGTGTTCTTCTTCTTCTTCTTCATGAGTGGCTAAATGCTTGCTTGCCTGACCGTTACGTTTTGTTTTCTTTTTGTATTGGATAGTTGTATCTTTAAGAAATTGTTTGGCTTTGGAGAGAGTTAAACTACCATGTGAATCTGACTTATCCTTAGCCCCTTTAACATATTCTGAACTAGAACGTGTCAACTCTGGTTCACATTGTGAGCCTTGTGAGGGCCCTTCTGCCACACTTTTGCCATTTTCTTGTGTGGTAGCAGATCTGTGAATGGGAGGTGGGGGTGGGGTTCCGATTCCTATTCTGGGGGTTCAGTTTCATCAAGATCATACATGCATTCATCTATGAAATCTATATTTGGTAAAACTGCAGCCTCTCTTTCAGCCAATCAGCACTTTAATGGGTCATCTTCTTCGAATATATAATCCAAATTAATGGGATTATAGTCTTCTTATCCCTTCTTTGGAGATTTCTTGCTTTCAACCTCATATTATAGTGGACAAAAACCAACTTATCCAATTTCTCTATATTGAGGTGATTCTTGGTTTTTGTCTGGATCAAGCTAAATGTACTCTAATTTTGTTTACAGCCAGATGATGATGCTGTTTGACTCAGAATTCTTCTTGTAAGATCTTTAAGGTCAAGAGCATCATCGCCAAAGTTGTTTAACCATTCAGCTGTAATTAAAATTTAAATTAAAGGGGTGTTTGGATAAATGCAGAATATAATATCATTAGATTTGAATAATATAAGATTTCGTTATCACATAATAAAATTGTATCATATTTTAATATTGTATCACTTATAGTGTTTGACAATTTATATACATCTCAATATGCCTTTAATATTGTTTTATACAGCATATACTTGAATATTTCAATATGGAGGTTTTTGTAAGAAAGTGAGATATTGTAGAATATCTTCTAAGTTACCCAAATAGCTACTTTTTAGGTGTCTAGATTATATTCTAAACTAGGATATAATATAGCAAAATCCTTTAAAATATATGTTTTTCAAACATCCCCTAGGTCATTCCTCATGAGAATACTGTAACTGATTATTAATCCACTAAACATTATTAAAAATAATAATATAAAACCCAAATATAACATACCTGGATCTATCCTTTTACGAGACATTATACAGAACTCATCTTTAAAACTTCCAAGAGCCCCTTTATAATTCCTTAACTATAAAAATTATTGAGTTCAAATAAATAAATTACAACTGTATTAGTTTACTAGTATCTTGATGCAAACAAAATGTGATATTATGAAACTTTACTTGGTTAAGAATGGCAATTTTCTTCATCTTGTCACTAACCATTGTCTCTAATGTATTTTTAAAGCCTCGAAAAACTTCCTTGTGCTTAGAGAATCCCTTGCTATAGAAGCATGATGGGTTCAAGAAGTATGCTGCATTATGTCATCAAGTATTATATTGATTATATTCTAATAAATAAATCAATGTTTAAAACTTCAAACATAAAATTTAGCAACTGTGTATATCTTAATTTACCTGCGGCGTGTCCATCTTGATGTAATTGGTTGTTCCATCTTTGGTTAATAATTTTTCACAGCGTCTTATAATAAGCCCCATACTTTTCGCTAGATCTTGCCTCAATAGCAAGCTTTGCAATATCCGTTACATTATAGATATAGCCCATTGTAGGCTTCGTATCACCATCCACCATTTTCAACACGTTGACAAGCGGCTTGAGTAAGTATGTAATTCTTTATGCCTTATGCAAAAAATTTGTACCTAATATAATTTCTTGTACAAGTTGTGGCAATCTTTGTCTTAAAAACGTAGAGTTTATATATGCCTCACTCGTCCATATCTGTATTGTGTTTGCCTTATGATGATCCAAAGCCAGAAAATTGGTAGCAAATCTTGTAATAGCCAGCCTTAAAACCTCACGACCATTATTGAATTCTCTCATCATATCGGTCAACCACTGATGATTGTATATCAAACTTGTAATACTCTTTCCATTTTCAATAGTGTTATGGACATCTTCCAATTTTCCAATGTCCTCCAACATAAGATCAATCCAATGTGCCGCATACGGCACCCAAATAATATGTGGATACTTGTCATGTAATATTTTTCCCGCTGCCTTAAAATTTGCTGCATTGTCTGTTACAACTTGGACAACATACTCACCGAATCCATCAATTATTTCTAGCATTGCTTCCATTAAACTAAACAAATATTGGGCATCCAATCGATGTCCTTTTGTATTTAGTGAGTGAATAAAACATGTTCCTGCTACACAATAAGCCATAAAATTAATTATATGCCGCTTATTGTTGCTTATCCATCCATCACACATAAGTGTGCACCTATATTCTTTCCAAGTCTCAATATGGTCATACACGTACTTCGTATAAACTTTATGCTCCATATCAAGATATTTATCGCTAATCTCATAAGCAGTAGGTGGTTTAACTCCGGGACTCGCCTCAGCAATGGTGTCCATCATTGCCCAATAGTATGGTGAGGTAGCCACATTTGGAGGAATCCGATTATAATGGAAGAACTTTGAAATTGCTTTACCTATCTTCAAAGTTCTGGTTTTTATATCACCCATCATAGAACTAGAAATCTTAGGTTGTTTTATGCTTTGGGTTTTATGTAAAAATGGATCCAAGGTACCTTTCCTTGCTACATCCTCAGAAGGGTTCAGAGGTACTCTTGAAGGTTTGGCTCCACCTCGTCGTTCTTCGAAACAGGTAAGCTCAGCTTCATAAGCTTGACGGCTTTCCCTCATTGTCCTCTTCATATCGCTAGCTTCTTCATCCTCATCATCATCCTCAGAAGAATCATCAATCCTCTCTATTCTAGCAACCCTCTTTTGAAATTTTTTTCTTCTTTACTTTTTTAGTCTTCTTTGCGGATAAAATGTCCTTCATTTCTTTCCTGACTTCAGTGGGGACATTTGGACAACATTTTGCATCTCTTCAAATATGTGCAAGATGCTATTTAAATCTGTGGATTTCACCATGCATAGTTTTTCTACACTATTTACATTTCACATTATGACGGTCTTTACCAACAATCTCTCCATGAGCCCATTCAGGATCAACTTCCCTCTTTTTCTTTTGTGTGGTGCCATTCTATTTGTGACTAAAGTAACTAGTAATCTGCAGAATTTTTCAATTAAAAAAAACATATTAATACCCCATGATCTTTTTCTCAATCATCTAATCTAACTCTAGAAAATATATTAGAAAGTTACAATTAAGTTAGTTGAACTAATAAGATCATACATGCATAGATCTATGTACTAGACAATGCATCCATTAAGTTCATATAAGTAACATAACAAAATATTGAAAAAAATTATTTTTTTATATAATTAATTTTTAAATCCGAGGCAAAAATTAAAAAAATCACATATTTCTAAAAATTTTTGAGTGGAAAATTCACCTACAAGCCTACATGCAGACCTTATCATCTTTTCCAAACTATATAAGCATGTACAAATCAATAAATATAAATTTTTATTTATCTTATGTAAAATAGCATAAAAATTACAACTTTGGCTAATACATGCATAGATCTATGGACAAAGCCATAGATCTATATACTAGACAACACATCCATTAAGTTCATATAAATAACATAACAAAAGATTGAAAAAAAATATTTTTTATATCATTAATTTTTAAATCCGAGGAAAAAATTAAAAATATTACATATTTCCAAAAAGTTTTTCGTGGAAAGTCCACCTACAAGCCTAAATGTATAGCTTATCATTTTTTCCAAATTATATAAGCATGTACAAGTTAATAAATATAATTTTTTATTTATTTTATGCAAAATATCATAAAAATTACAACTTTAGATCATTCATGCATAGATCTATGAAAAAGACCACAGATCTATGTAGTACATACCCAAAAGAGTGAGAATCTACAAAAAAAAAAAGTAAATCATGAAAAAATTGATTTTTGTATTTTTTTTAAAAAAAATCTAAGCCAAAAAATATAAATAATTTTACTTTCCTTGGCAATCATAAGTAGAAATTTCTACCTCAACCACGTCCAACATAGTATGATCCTCTCTCACCCATACAAGGAAAAAAAAAACCTTAGAAACCAAAATTTCAAAACCCCTCTTTTAAATGAATAGTAGTCTTGATTTTTGAAAGCATTAATCTATTAAAAAATACAAATTTAAGCCATGATCTCTTTACAAAGAGTCTTCTCCCAGCCTCCCTCAGCCTCTCCTCTCTTTTAAAACAAGAAAAAAGAGATTTTAGGGCTTCCTCCTCCATTATGTATATGTCGGCCGAGTTCGTCACGGTGCGGACTTGTCCGACTCGGGGTGAGTCCCTCCGGACTGATCCCGAGTTGATCTGACCTGACTCGGGCTCAGCCTAGTCTAAGTCGACTCTGACTTGGCTGAGTTTTTAAACCATAGTAGGAGTGTATAGGACCCCACACATTAGAATAAAAAAATATAAATATAGAATCAGGCTTTCTATATCTACAAGGATAAATGCTACGATGATTTTTGACAATACACAAACTTCACATTAAAAAAATGCAAATTGTCACTATTCTTAAACATAGATGGAAATCAAGTTTTCAAAACAGGACCAGAAGGATGTCCCAATTGACAATGCCACTTATATTTGTCTTTCTCATTAACTAAGCCTCAGTTTCCAATGAACTTTTGTGGATTCCTTGAGTGGAATATGTATAACCCTTTTTCTATAGTAACTTCACCAATTAGTGTCCTCGTCCGCAAGACTTGGATAATACAATGAGCTGGAAAGAAAGTTTCCCAACAATTTAGATTTTTTTTTAGGTTGCTAACTGACAATAAATTTTAAGAAAATCTTGGAATATGCAAACAAAGGTCATTGTCGGGGAAGGTGAAATTTGGATGTTTCCCTTCCCACCAATAGTGGTTAGAGTCCCATTGGCTAATTTTACCTTGTCAAGGTATATATCTTTGATAAAAAATTGGAAGGATTGAATAGTTCGTGACATATGACTTGTGGCTCTTGAGTTAATAACCTAAGAGTCAGAGGAAGTAGACATATGAAATGTAGAAGATATACCTGTAAGAGCCAAAGCGGTGGAAGGAGTTGATGACCTTTCAAGAGGAGACTTTCTCTGAATGAGAGAATCAAAATCAGCCTTGGATAATTGAATAGGTTCACCTGAGGGAGAAGCCTCATCAAATGCTGCAATAATACTTGATGTATTGTAGGAAGTCTCTCCTTGAGTAGTATTTGACATTGTAGCAGCATTATTAGCTCCTCGTGTCAGTGGTTTACTATGCAAGTCCCAACACATTGCGATATTATGATTTTTATGACCACAGCATGTGCATACTTGGTCCTCAACTTGAGCTTGACCATGGGCAACACCCCTTCCCTGTCTGCCTTGATTTCTTCCACGGCCTAAGCTAACATTAGTATTTATAGTTCCCTTACCTTTACCTTGACCTCTCCTTTTCACTGCCACTAGAGTTGAACTTTTTGGAGGATTTGTTGACATTACGTCTCTATGTTTCTTATCTTTGAGGACTAAAAAATAAGCCTACACTATGTGAAGGTAGAACATTATCATTCAAGATTTTAGCACGGACCGTTTCAAAATCTAAATTCAACCCATCTAAGAAATCAAATATTTGGCCATTTCTGCTCTCTTCCTATACTTTGCGTCCTTTTGACAATGAAATTCAATATCCCTTAGGTTTGTGAGTTCTTCCCAGTACCCCTTAATTTTGTGTAGTAAAAAGAGGTGGACTTATTCCCTTACCTATGATTAGCAATGAGCTGCTTGATCTCATAAATGCTTGCCAAATTATTTTTGTCTGCATATAATTCATGCAAGGTGTCCTACATTTCATTGGCTCTATCTAATTGGAGCAGCCCCTCACTCACATCCTATTTGATGGAGTTTAGCATTCAAGACATAACCATGTTATTACGTGCCTTCCATTTGGCATTTCTTGCGTCACTAGCCTCTGGTTCTGTGACAGTTCCAACCAACTCTTTTCCACCTAAATACATTCTTACAGTTCTTGACCACTGAATGTAGTCATATTGAGTGGGAACATAGATAATCATAATGTTAGGATTTTCGTTTGCTAATCGTGACATAGATATATTTTCGAATTGTCAGTTACTCCAGAAAAGGGTGATTCAGCCATTACAAAGGGCCTTAAAAAATCAACCAAGAACAAATGAGCAATATCCACTCACAAAGACCTTGCACCAATTTCACAACAGGGACTCTACACCTCACAGGAGCTTTCAACAACTAACAAATCACATATAATAGAGAATAAATAATTTAGAGCAAATGAGCAATAAATAGCACACAGTAGCCTTGCACCAACTACACAAATCTCATACCAATGGAAAAGCTGCACCTTTGTGAGCTCACAGCTAATGAACAAATCACATACTGGCAGAGAAGTACATAGATTCTTGATTCTCTTAGCTGAACCTGTTGTACATCCATTTGATGAAGGAATGCTGCACAAAGGATTGCTCTGGGCACACTGCAAGATGATGAGGAAAACCCTTGGCTAACCCTCATGACTTGGGCAGGCAGCCAACAATGCCTGCACAAGCCTTCCTAGTTGCTGGAACTAGAAAACAAGTAGAGGAAGAGGGAAATAAAATGGGTGAAGGAAGGAAAGGGAAGAAGGAAGGAGGGAAGAATAGACTCAAAGAAGGAAGATGAATCAGGCCAGAACTGGCTTCTCTGACACCATGTTCACAGAGTTTCATGATTTTGAGAGCAAATAGGAAAATGGTTCAAGCCCTAATCAAGAGCTGGACCAAGAATATTAAAACATCATAGTTTCAACATATTACGATAAGGTTCAACAGACAAAGTTACAAAGAAACCCCCCACATATTTTATTATTTCTAACACCTTGGTAATTAAATTCTTGCTTCTGTGGACCCATACCAGGCAGGGCCACTAAATGAACATGCCCAGTTCTAGGCACTAAACAGAAGAAAATCCAAGTGTTTGATACCTTTTATAAAATGGGTAGCTAGAATGATCTGATCGCTGTATTTATCAAGTCAATAGATTGAGAAATATGACATGATGCATGTTTTTGGAGCCTCACAGTCCACTTAGATACAAGGAAAGTCTGTAGATTGGCCATTTACCAAAAATCAGATCCAATAAACCGCACAGGAAGTTTAATCAAAGAACATCAAATGGATGTTTTCCTCCCTTTATGTATAGAAAATCCATTTGATGACCTTTGATTGGATGGCTGGCAACGTCTATTGGCTCTGGTTTTCATAAAACCTTGTATGTGGTAGGGACAAGTGGGCCCACAAACATACCATGTTTTTTATTATTTATTCTTCCGCGAGGAGGTCTCTAGTATTTGATGAAGACTGAAAGTTGTATTCATCAGGCAAAAGTCCATTGATTGTGCGCAAGGTTGCCTTTGCTTCCACAACCCTTTTTGATGCAGCCCATCCAAGTTGGAGATCATTGGATGAATATTTCTAATCATCATATCCTGTGTTCCATTTGTTGTGAATGCTAGATTTTATTTCATCACATATTTGTTTTATGTGGAAACAAGTTTGTAATCATTATGGTTGAATTTGACTTGTGAATGATCAGTCAATGTCGTACGCAAAGTTAGCTGGTCTTCATCCAATTTATGGGCTGTGTGAGTAATGCTTTTCCATTATGATTTCTTTCATTTCATTTTTCTTGTTTGTTTCTGAACTACTAGTTGATAAACACCACCGCATTGTTTTAACAAATGCAGACTCTGGTTTTGTTCCAATATTTGTGTATGGTATATTTGGGTCATCACGTCAACTTGCAATTGGTCCTGTAGCATTGGTTTCTCTTTTGGTTTCCAATGTGTTGGGCAGCATTGTTGATTCTTCAGATGAGTTGTACACACAACTTGCAATCTTATTGGCACTGATGGTGGGGATTTTGGAGTGTACCATGGGGCTGTTGAGGTATGAATATGAACCTGTATCCTTTTTAACTTTGGAATATGAAATAGGATAAGTATAATTATTTCAAAATTTTTGAGTGAATAAATTGTGTTTAGGTACTGTCGTACTACAACAAACATCACTCATAACCTGCTTGCTTCCTTCTGTTGCTGTATATAGAATTATACAAACTTTATATTGTCATTACATGGTAAATCACATGTTTCTATCACTATGTACTATATGGTTGGTTTCCTTTAGTGGATTCATCTACGAGACTTTTTTTGTTCATAACCTAGGCTTCCCAGGTACTATAATATGCCAAGTCTCTATATCATGCCGGTATGATATAGATATTGGTATTTGATATTGTCTGGATACTTTGTGGGAGCATATCAGGATGCTGTAACAGCAATTGCCGCGTACAGTTCAATAATATCTTGTTGCTTTACTGCCACTAATTTTATGAATGGTGGCTAAGATTTTAATTTAATTTAATTTTTTTTGTTATCAATATAAAGTAGGATCATTATTGTTCCTGTTCCTGTTAAAAATCTTACTATAAAGCTATATATATATATTTTGTTAGCAATATAAAGTAGGATCGTTATTGTTCCTGTTAAGAATCTTACTATAAAAGCACTGTAAAATGCAAGTTTTGTAAATTCCTTAGGGCCCTGTTACCTATTCTATTACTGAATTGCTAGAGTTGACTGTTAAGTGAGTTATAAGTATGGAGTATTAAGGAGGTGAGGAGTGAAGGATAAAAGAAGGAGATGTAGATGAGAACCTCTCACTCTCCTAGGTATGATGTAGGGGGTGTTCGGTTACAAGCAGAATAAAATGTGTAGATATGAATATTGATAGATTTTTTTTATCATATATTATAATACTTCATTATTTTCAGTGTTTGGCAGCTTTTGCAAATTTTAACAGATTTATACTGTGTTTGGAAATTGTAGAATATTTTTACATATTCTAAAATGATGCAATATCCACTATTTTCAAAGAAAATCCCATATTGTAATGTACAATATTCAGCCCTCCCCTAAAGAAAGCAATATCTACTATTCCTAAAGAAAACCCCACATTGTAACTTATAATCTATACATTCCAAATAGTGCAAAATAAAACTGAAATATTTTTATCTACTACATAAAAAATATCTTAAAATTTTCAGTAATCTTTAGTTTCCAAACACCCCCTTATTAGGGTGATGGCTGGGTAATCTTTCCTACAAAAGGTGAGACACTTCTGTGGGCATTTGTGTATCGTCTTCTTCATTCCCTCATTTTTAGGCGAGGTTTAAAATAGCCGTAGTGGCTGCATCATCGGCTGTAGCAGTTGAGGCCTTTACGCAAATTTGAGAACGGCAACTCTACGGTCCAGAACGGAGTAAAGTCAAGCAATTTTAATTTAAAACACTTGTTTTCTTATTTCTCATCAATAGCCTTTCTTAAAGTTGTCTTTACGCTCGTATGGTTTCAAATTACCCCAAAAAAAACACATAAAACTGGTTGCTACACAAGATTCAAAATTGTTTTACTACTTTAAAAATTCACACTTGCGACGCTGTCATGTATCATTGCAACTGCAACATTGCTTGCTATGTAGTGTTTTGGGCATTGGCCTCTACGCTTGCTATAACCGCTATTTTGATCCTTACTTTTAGCCCCTTCGATGTGAAGGCATTGTTTGGAATGTTTTGGTAATTCAATACACTAGGAATAATTGGGGCCTCAAATATTATGGTTGTTTTAAAATTTAGCATTTTGTAGATACTTGGTTCAACAGGAAAAAAGAAAATTAATAAAAATAAACTGGTAACACTCATGTTTATGTTTCTATAAAAAAGATTTAACCTAAAAGAGAAATGCTCCAGTGTATCCCTTTCCAACTTTCTTAATTGGTGGACTGTGGGTTCCGTCTTTTATCATAATGGTGAACAATTACATCCCATCCTTCTCTATTTATAGGCATGGGACCCTAATATCATTCTGATCCAAGTCATAATTCATTGCTCTGTTAAACATGCATGAAGGGGTGTTTTATCTTGAATGGAAATAATCATGCATTTTGTCTTGATTCAATCCAATGGTGGTCATTGTCAGATTATGTGATTTTCAGATCTGTTGCTCATCAGTGCTTGAGGCTAAGATCCAATGGTATCATTTCTTAAACGGTTGAATGGAGATTGGAATGTTGCAATGAACGGATCTTAAAGTGCTCTCCATAGTAATAGATGTGGTTTCCTAGTTTCTACCTGTATTTGGGTGTCATACCTCATCTATGACTATTTACTGATTAAGTGGTTATAAAGTGTAGCACTGTAGCTGATGGTAATCTTCTCTGAGAGGAAATTATGTATATAGATTATGGACTGCTCTTGCTGATTTAATTAAGCCCTTGGCTTGCATATCTCTATCCACCAGCTTATGTTTTCAATTGTCCATTTGAATCTGGAGCCTTTCTTCATTGTAGGCTTGGATGGCTTATTCGTTTCATCAGCCACTCTGTAATTTCTGGATTCACTACTTCCTCAGCCATTGTAATTGCCTTATCTCAAGCCAAATACTTCTTGGGATATAGTATAGTACGCAGCAGCAAAATTATTCCACTTATTAAGAGTATAGTTGCTGGAGCTTCTAAGGTATGCTATGACATGACCAAATTGCTGTTTCTCTTTATAACTTCTAGTGAAAATTTTAAAAACTGCATAACTCTTAAAAAGATCCCAAAATTTTACTTTAGTTGAGAAGCTAGAACGAAGTTTGACTGGTTTCTTTAATTATTGAATTTTTTATTATATAGAGTTCATTATGCATACCGTAGGGAACAGAGAAGATGGTTACAATCTCGTGCATTGAGGATATGGATTTGCCTTTGTGGAAAAGAATGATAGGAGGAAGTTGTTGACTTTCCTGTGGCTTTTGGTCTTGCAATAGGTAGTACAAACTTTTCATAGACGGAAGAACATCTGTTGACATTTAATATTTCGTTGAATGTAGCACAAATAAATTAATTTTTACTTAGATGCAGAGAATGGTCAATTTTCAAGGCTTGTAATGTCATCTCAGGGAGAGTCTTTTAGTGCAACATAGCCTACTGATTTTACTTACTGTTGTAAAGGGCTAAATAGCTAATAGAGAAATGAGGAATTACCTGAGTAAAAGGTGATTGAGCTTAGTTGGGAAAACTTTAACATTCAAAGAAAGTACTGGGGTGAGGCAATTTTAATTGGGCTATGAATTGTAATGTAGTGTGGGATCCAATGGTGGGTTGTAGTGAACAGGTAGTAGAAGAGGTTCTTAAGGAGACCAAGGGAGGAATAATAATTTACACTATGAAAATCGGCATTGGAATCTAGAAACTCAAAATATTGTTGATGAAAAAGGAAACACTATGCAAAGAATGGTAGAAACCAATTAGTGTAGAGGACTTAAAAAAGGTACAACTGGCAAAAAAGGCTATTGAGGAGGTGTGCAAGTAAGCCCATGTATGAACCCCATCACAAATCTAATTTTGTATATTAAAAAGGAAGGAGGAGGGAAGGGTATCAACAAGTTAGCTAAGATAAAAGAAAGAAAAATTAAATATCTAGATCACATAATTTGCATAAAAGATAAAAATCAGCAGGTCTGGATAAGCACCTGCTCATCCGTAAAAGAAGTGGTGGTCAACGATGGCTTGTGGATATATTTTAGAGACCTATTGAATATGGAATATATGAGTGAAGTTTAATAATTACAACCAAAGAAAATCAAGAAATGATCAATTACATGTCCAGCATAAAAGTGAAGCATATCAGCCATGATGAAAAATAGAGCAGTGGAACCAGATTGTCTACCTGTAGATACTAGGTTTTTGGTGAATAAAGTGATGGACTGCTTGATCACTCTTTTCAATAAAACTTTGAATACAAGAAGAATTTCCAGTGGATGGAGAAATAGAATGGTGGTCCTTGTCTACAAGAAAAAAGACAATATTCTCAATTATACAGAACTTATCTACAAGAATAAAGGTAATATTCACAATTATGCAGACTATCTATCCAACTTTTAAGTCTTACAATGAAAATTTTAGAGACAGTAAAACACCAAAGCTTATAATAGGAGTTTGATATTTCAGAGAAACAAAGAACCAGTTCCCCCTTATGCTAGTTGCCAGGTAAATCTACTATAGAAGACATTTTCCTATCAAGATGGCTCATAGAAAAGTTAAAAGAGAAGTAGAAAAGCTTAAATATGCCTTTTATTGATTTAGAGAAGGCTTATGACTGGGTGCCATGTCAACTGATTTGGCATGCATTACAATGGAAGGGTATTCGACTATTCGTAATGGGTATGTGGACATTATTTAAGATATGCATGAAGATGCAATGCTGAGTGTGATAACTGTGTGCAGGGGGATGGCTAAGTTCCCAGTTATTGAATGCACCAATGGCCCATGTTGGATTCCTATTTATTCTCGTTGATTATGGACAACTTAATGGTACGCAACCAAGACGATGTCATATGGTCTTTTATTTTTCAGACGATGCCACGTGTTTTTTCTTTTTTCATTTGTCAGGCAAGAAAGCAAGTAATTATATTTTCTTCTTTTTATGTTAACCAGTTAAATATGTCATAGAAGAACCAATATAATACAACAGCCAACACAGGATAGAAGGAAGAGAATAAATGAAATGAAATTTGCTCTGCAACACTCCCTCCACTTCATAAATCAAAAGCTAAGATACGCAAAAATTCATTTTGAGCAACAACCCAAGGAATTGCTTGAGTCCGGGCTTTCATCACCACATTACTAGAAGAATAAACCTTATTGTGGAAAACCTGATTATTTGTCTCAAGCCATAAAGACCAACAGAAATCAAGCAAAGAGCAATTTGCAAAGGATGGCAGCTCGATTATTGAAATAATGAATCTTCCAAGAGGAAGTCACGTCTACAACTGAAATTATCCACAGCCAATAAACTCCTAAGAGATTCATAAATAATCCAAACTGCTTGGTGAAAGAGCAATCAACTAGCAAATGATCAACTGATTTTTTTTATTCCTCAAACAGAGGATGCATGCTAGTCAAAATCTTCTTATGCTGCTAATTATTAGTTGTGATAATCTTATCCAAAGACACAACCCATATTATGCAAGGACTCTAGGAGGCACTTGAATTTTCCAAATGAAGGAAAATCTCACTTTTCCCATGAGTTCTTAATGATTGAGAATGGAATTTAATCGCATCAAGTAAGGGAGATTAAGGAAAGCCAACATGAAACTTCATTCTGGCGATGGAAAACCCACTGGAGGCTATAGAAGAACATGTTCAAAATAAGGCCGTTTCTGTGTTTGTAAATTCAATATAAAGCAAAAGAGCTCTGGTTGACTGGACCTTACATGGTTTATATTATGATTTTTATATGAAAGGCACCCTAAACACAGTCTGGTTTGTCAATCAAGTGTGGAAATGAATGTGGATGTTTCAATTTTGACCATCTAAACTTTTTAGAAGGTTAAGTCACAAATCTTTCAAATTAAATTGTCGTTTATTTAAACCATAAAACATGTAGCCTATAGGTCCCATTGGTCCCAAATGCGTGGATCATGGTCCTAGCAAGGCATAAGCATACTCATCACGTGCCTTTCTCCTTTCTGTTCAATCAAACTTCTTCATTTAGCCTTCAGCCATCTAGGTACAAGTTCTAGTTGGCCTCCATTGAAAAGTTAACCTGCCCAATCCTCTCTTCTATGCATGAAAAAAAAAAGTTGACATATTTTGCTTTCAAAACCCCCAATTGAATGGATGATGCACTTTCATAATGGTAGTTTTCTTATTCATTGGAACTTGATCATATATTAGTTAAAATGAAATTGGTTTACATGTATAGTTAGTTTGTACTAATTTTTAATAAAACTAGGATTTGGCATCATCAAGCACTTCCTCAATTTCAAGATCATACCTATAGTCATATTGTTCATTGTTTTATTGACTCTTCATTTTTAGCTCTGACTCTTCATCTTTAGCTCATAGAGCCTCATTTTTATATCAAATTGCTTAATTGTTGGTTTGGATGTCCTAAAGTTCGTTTATCCTTATAATGTGGAAATTCCTTTTCTTTTCTCTTGCAATCTAGTAAATTGGTTTCTCTTTTGTAGTTCTCGTGGCCCCCTTTTGTAATGGGATCAATCATTCTTGCGATTCTTCTCGTCATGAAGCACTTGGTAAGAACCTAAACCTCAAATGTACTTTCCTTAAAGGATCATTTTTTTTTTTTGATGGTTTTATTCTCTAAATGTGGTAGGGTAAATCAAATAAGCATTTACGGTTCCTACGAGCAGCTGGCCCTCTTACAGCAGTCATACTGGGTACAACTTTTGTGAAAATATTTCATCCATCTTCAATTTCTGTGGTGAGAATTGTGTGCATTTAAGTTTGAGTGCAGTAGATAATTGTTTGTTATGGTTGAGTTTTGACTACTTGCTAATCTTTTGTCCTTCATAAAGATATTGTCATTCATCTTGTTCTTCTAAACTATCTGTAATTTTGTAGGATTAAGATATAGTTTATGGCGTTTGCTTTCATTTTAATTGCCTGTAAAGTGTGTGCATAGATCCTTCAAATCCATGGCGTGACTCGCATATGAGCTCTGAGTTTTGACATTGTTTGATATTGATACAAAGGGCACCTCTGCTCCTTTGGAAGCCAGACAAGCTATATGATTTGCCTTCTCAATAATGCAATGATTTAGATTTGTGCATTTGGATCTGGTTTAAGGCATATTTCCAAGCGTTCTTTCCTTGCCTGGCTCAGTCTCCACAAAAGGCTCAATACTAAAGATTATCTGAGAAGGAATATAGCCGGTGACCTCACTTGTGTTCTCTGCCAAGAGCAGCCTGAATCAGTTAAATCACCTGTTCTTCTAATGCTCTCATACATTCGGAATTTGGATTGATATTTGCATCTGCTTTCATATTGATTCGCTCCCTCCTACCCAGCCGGATGCACCGTCTCCTTTCTCTTACTGAACATGCAGCTTGACAGAGCTCTCTTACCTCTCACCCTTGTGTGATCCTCCCTTTGTGGGGGCATATTTGGAAAGTGACCATTGAATCTTTGGAATGATTTCAAGACTAAGGTCCAGGTGTTGATGGGTCTCCCCAAAGATTTTCTTGGGTTCTTTACTTTCAATTGCAAGGCTCATATCAATCCTTCTATTGAATAGGCCGATTTCAATCCTTCTATTATTCAAACCTTGTATCATCTTCATGGCAAATGTAGTTCTCTTTTAAGCAGGAAATGGTGTTGGGTGCTGCCAGCCGTTCTAGGCCTGGTTTCTCCTAGGATTGAGGCTCTTGTTATCAAGCATGTCCACCTCTGTATTAATCTCTCTTGAATATCCAGAGTTTCATATTTTAGGTTTCATTATCACCGTGCGAAGATGGGTTCTCTCTCTTTCCTTGTTGCTGACTCTATTCCAGCTATTTTTCTTCCTGGCATCTCTCATCTTCTCAATATCATTCCCATTAGTAATTTGACTGTTGAAGGACCTCTAAGTTTTGGTGTTTCTTGGATCTACAGCCATTTGTTCTCCGATAGACATCACAGGAGTTTGGTTTGCAAATGTCTTTCTCAACTTATTGATGCAGGCCAGATCTATGATTGACCAGGCCATCATAATGGGCCCCGATTGAAAGTCTACACCCGCAGGCCCAAAATATAGTAGAATTGTAGTAGGATTATATTAATAGTAATTGTTTGATTTTGGCAAGTCCAGTTGGATTTGATTTAGGACTTCTTATTTGTTTAGAATTAGGTATTTCCTTTCTTAGAGAATGTTTTAGTTATAAATAAAGGTTGTAATCTCTTCAAGAGATATAGATTTTGATATTGAATAAAACTTTGGGCATTGGTTCTCAGTTGAGAGAGTTATTTGTCTTTGGTGAGACACCTAGACAATTTATCCCTAAGCCTTTTGTCTTGGAGATTAGCCCGTTGGCTAATTTTCTTCCCCTGCGCTACTTCAATTGGTATCAGAGACGAACATCCAAGTTCGGATCGCCGTCTGGTCGCCGATTCGAGATTCCCGTGCGTGCGTGTGGTTCAGTTTTCGTTCGTCTCTTCCTCTCTTCCTCTGTCGTCAGAACCCCTCCTTACCCCACCGCACAACCGAAACCCTCACCCGAGCCCAACCCCTCCACGGACCTATCTTCCTTTCCTCATCTCCTCACCGATCTCCTCACCCAACCCCAACCCAGCCGAACCCTTTTCCCGCTAACCCCAACCCAGCCGACCCTTTTCCCCGACCCGATCCAACCCCGCCACCACCGGATCCCCATCCTTTTCGCTCCCTCGCAGCGCCGGCTCCCCATCCCTCGTCTGTTCCCCACCATCGGCCACCAACAAAAAAAAAAAAAAACAGAGAGAGCATCAGACGACAACGAGACAGAACCGCAGCGGACGCCTTCTCTTCTCCATCGCCGGCTGCAATCAACCACCAGCCGACAACAAAATAATTTTCCCTCACCGACCGAGCTTCCCTTCATCCTCATCATCGCCGATCCCCCATCCCCAACCCAGACAGCAACCACGCTGCTCCGCAAAATCCCCAAATCCCGCTCGGTTGCTGTCCACACCCGGAGCAGAGATCCGAAAACCCATCTCTTCCCCTGCGCTGCTCCAATTGGTATCAGAGCAATCCAAAGGCTTTCATTGATTGGCTCAATTCCCTCGAAGATTATTTCTCTTGGTATCATATGGATGATGCACAGCGTGTTGCCTTTGTCAAAGTCAAACTGAAAGGGTCAGCACGTATTTGGTGGCACAGCGTTGAGCACAATAATCTTGTCATGGGACGTCCTGCTATTACCAAATGGGATGATATGCGTGAAAAGCTTGAAGGTAAATACTTGCCCTCCAATTATTTAAGTCTCCTTCAGCAAGAATATTTTGTTTTCAAGCAAGGCACCTTATCACTGGATGAGTATACAGAGAAGTTCAATGATTATGTTATCCGGTGTAAAATTCTAGATGATGATTTCACGCTAGTCAACCGGTACAGAACAGGTTTGCGAGAAGAAATCAGACGTGAAGTCCTCATGCATGATTTTGAAACTGTTGATGATATTTATAACAAGGCAAAACGGGTTGAGCTAGAATTGCGGTCCTCCACTTTGAGACGATTTGGTTCTCAAGTCGGGGAGTCAACGACTCGTCGAACCCCCGCCTTTCAGAATACTAAAGGTTATCCACCCAATCAAAATAATCCTCAATATAATCGTGCTCCTCCACCAGCGGGTTTTCGTCCACCTCCAAAACCGCAGCACAATCACCCCAATCAGCGTCCTTTTGCTCAAAATCAAAAGGGGACAGTGCCACAGGAGCAAGATATGCGGAATCGTGGACCTCCTCGTCAAGATCGACGAACTGATGGGTGTTATCAATGTGGACAACCAGGACATTTTGCTAATGCATGCCCTCAAGTTCGCAATCTTTATTATTGCGATGAAGACCCTTATTCGTCGGAAGACTATGATGAGCATCTTGAGATGGAGCCTCCTCCTGACCATTTCCAATCAGAAGCTCAGCCAGATCCACAGCTAGAGGCTCAATCTGATCCTTCTCCTCATGCCGCTACCGGTGCAGAAGAAGGTGGTCCTGTTCTTATTATACGTCGGCTTCTCCTCACCAATGAACAAGAAGAAGCTGATTGGCGACGTACTTCAATCTTCAGGACACGCGTGAGATGCAAAGGTAAGTTATGCAATTTGATTGTTGATGGAGGTAGTGCTATGAATGTTGTTTCACAGGAAGTGATCACGAAGCTCAATTTGCCTACTGAAAAGCACCCAAAGCCTTACAAAGTCGCTTGGGTAGATGATCATTCAATCCCTGTGACCCATCGATGCTTGGTTCACTTTAAAATTGGCATCTATGAAGATGATATATGGTGCGATATTATTCCGATGAATATTGCTCACATTCTGCTTGGCCGACCTTGGTTATATGATCGAGAGGTGCACACTGATCAGAAAAGGCACATTCATTCTTTTAAATGGAAAGGACAAGTGGTGGATCTTCTCCCATTGCCGCCATTAGCATCTTCACCGACAGTTTCTACCACTCCATCAAACCCTCATGTTCTCTCTATGCGGAAATTTGAAATGGAAAGCAAAGACCAAGGAGTTGTTTATGCTCTTGTGCCTAAAGAAACCCAAGAAGCAGAGAATAAACAACAAGATTCTATGCCACCAGAAATCAAGTCATTGCTCCATGATTTTCAAGATTCTAAAGAAAATCAGTTCAAATGCATATGTTCTAGACCTTCCTGCAGATATGAATATCAGCTCCACGTTCAATGTCGAAGATTTGACAATATATCATGGGCACCACAATGATGAATCCTTTGAAGAACAAGCTCTTCGCATTCCTCTTCATCAATTCCCTCCAGACGAAATTGAAGATGTTTTTGATGATCAGATCATTTCGACAAAGAATGGAGGATTTCACAAGTTTCTTGTTAAGTGGAAAGGCAAACCAATCTCTGAAGCTACCTGGATTACGGCTGCAGATTTTCAAAAGATCAATCCAGATTTATATGAGCAGTACCAAGCCAGCAACTAGCCAGAGTCGAGTTTTTCCAAGCCGGGGAGAACTGATGCAGGCCAGATCTATGATTGACCAGGCCATCATAATGGGCCCCGATTGAAAGTCTACACCCGCAGGCCCAAAATATAGTAGAATTGTAGTAGGATTATATTAATAGTAATTGTTTGATTTTGGCAAGTCCAGTTGGATTTGATTTAGGACTTCTTATTTGTTTAGAATTAGGTATTTCCTTTCTTAGAGAATGTTTTAATTATAAATAAAGGTTGTAATCTCTTCAAGAGATATAGATTTTGATATTGAATAAAACTTTGGGCATTGGTTCTCAGTTGAGAGAGTTATTTGTCTTTGGTGAGACACCTAGACAATTTATCCCTAAGCCTTTTGTCTTGGAGATTAGCCCGTTGGCTAATTTTCTTCCCCTGCGCTACTTCACTTATGAAGTTCAGTTCTTTTTCATTCGAGACCATTAGCAACTTGTCTATTAGGAAAAATTAAAACGTAGCTAACTGTGGCCCGCCTTGTGGGCTCCATAGTTTTTTTTAATTAATATTTGTTCTATCTTTTCTTTTTCTTTTTGTGTGCTTTCTTGTGCTTGCCAGCTGTAGGTTGCCATATGCTTCGAGCAGAGCTAGTCACCTTCTCTGAATTATAGCAGTCCTCTTCAGCTCACATGGTTCATAATGCGGAATGGGATGGAGATGCGGGGCGGGCAAGGCGGAAGATGGAGATAGAGGGGAAAATTGGGCTCTCACCAAACTCCAATCACAGGAGGCGTTAGAAATTGGCTCTCACCAAACTCCAATTGTAGGAGGCGTTAGAGATTTCGAGGAGAACTCGAAGAAACTTGGAAAGATCCCAAAACTTTTCATTAATTATTCATAACTACTGAGCTAAAAAGGCTTTACAATGCTTAAATAGATAAAAGACTAACCCTAAGACTAATTTAGATCATCCAATTACATTGATGGCCGAGATTAAAATATCAATAAAACATCTTATTAAAATACTTAAAACAAATAAAACCCTAAATAAACTAAGATAGGTGGGCTAGGCCCAAAAACGGGTCGACCCACGGGGGACCATGGGTCTGTCATGCATCAATTCTTTTCTGCTTGGAGAAAACTCGACCTCGAGTTTTAGTAGAATTCCTCCAGGGTCAAATATCAAGCATACAAATCTTCGATGTGCTTCATGATCTTCAACCGCTTGGCATGCTTTGGAAGCTGTATTCAATCTTTTCATCCAGATAGAAAGGGACTGGAGGTATGGTTTTTGCTGATGTTTGACTTCCAACATTGATGTCTGATTTGACCATTAGATGCAGCAATTGTTGGTGTTGAAGCAGTAGATCATAGTCTTATGTTGTCAACAGTCTATTCTCAAAGATGAAATCAATGTGAGGGATATCAATGAGTTGCACAACTTTTTCAACATTGGCTTTTTCTTCGGTGGAGATAGGCTTTTTTGAATATGATTCTACAGTCATATTCATTGGAGCTTCAAGTTGATTGCTAACCGTATTCAAGTCTTCAAATTTACTTATTGCTGGCATCTGTTGATCATCATTTTCAACCTTCAAAACAACAACCTGTTCGACTGTTAATGTAATTTGCTCCTCAGGAAGGGGACTTATTAGTAGATCCACGAGATGATGAGACTCTTTGTGGTTTTCTTCATTGTGTATTTCTTCTTGTTCCTCTTGCATTGCTTGATCAACACCATTTGAATTGATCATGGAATCATTGCTTTCTTGGTTTTGTTTCTCAATATTAGCCTGAATATTCTTCACAGGTGGTTCAACAACATTGGATTTTTCCTTTTGTAACTTAGCTTTCCGGAGGCGATAGCGTTTTATCAAACGTTCAACACGAATCGTTTTCCAAAATGCTTCATACATATTTTTACACTCCTTTTGCATATTTTTCCATACACTTGGTCTCAAACCTTCAACAAAGATTGGAACATAATGTTCATCACTCTCATTTAGTTCACATAATGCTTGTAGTCTTGAAAATTCATCACCGTATTCGAGAACTGATAACTTCTTACCTTGTCTCAAATTTAGAAATTGATCGAAGTAGGCTTTATTATCAGCATACCATTGTCCATAATTAAATGAATATGCCGCTTTAAGCACAGCACGGTGAATTATCAACATTAGCTCTTCTTCCGATTCCATATGGAAGACTTTCTAAAATAATGCACTTTTTTTTTCTTTTAAAAAATAAATCAACCTGACCTGCTGTGTAGATCTCTTCAAAACAAGTGCATAGGAGCAAACACATCTAAAATCGGAGTCCGGATGGAGGAGATCTTGTGATTTGAAGATGGATGGTTGAGATTGAATTCATGATGGGCCCTTGATTGATGAGATTTGCCTCAATACCTTCACTACTGTGTAGATCTTGTCACCACGATCACGTAGGATCAAACGGATTTGAAATCAGTGTCCGGATGGTCTCGATATCGTGAAAATAAGATCTACCATTGATTTTGGTCAAACCTCTCTGTTGACTGCAGCTGACATCAGCGCTTGCGCCACTTGTTGCTGTTGGAATGGGCTTCCTGCAAACCAGGCCAGGTTACACCAGACCCAAATTGTATACTGCTGAAAGTTACCTGAAGTGGACTAGGGACCACAAATTTCTGTGGTACTTCAGAGCACCATATACTCCACAGTACTTTCTTTCCAATGTTTCATTTTAATTCTGCAAACTGAAAAGAGAAAAACAAAACAGAGACACCGTTTGCAATGAGGTTTACATCTGACGGCGTGTTTGGATTTGCTAGGCTCTCTTCGACTGTGATCGGCGGGAAATCCTCTCCCTCCGGCGATGGCAAGCACATAGGCGACTACGATACTTGATGATGGGGCGACAGAGAAGTACAGAAGGTTGCTGTCGGCAGTGGCGTTGGTAAGCGGCGAAGAGGGCTGGGTGTCGGTGGATTTGTGGGGATGATATTCGCTGACAATGGTGGGGATATTGGTGCTGATCGGCCACAACTGTTAGGGATTAGGTGATTTGGAGAACATGATGATGGGGTTGGGGTTTAGAGAGGCTAAGGATTTTGACAGATTTGGGTTTTTTTTTTTTTTTTTTTTTTGGTGATAAAGGTGGTGGGGTTTTGGCGATCGGTGGGTCTTTGGGGCTTTAGAGATATTGGGGCTGTTGGCAGATTTGGGGTTCTGGAGATCTGAGGTATAAGAATGGGTGCATTGGATTGCAATCGGCCAAAGTGGTTTTGATGATTTGGGTGTTGGGGTTTCGCTAGCACATGGATCCCTCGACTAGCGAAGGATCTGGAGATGCAGATCTGAGGCCTGTGGTGATGATCGGCTATTATGGGCGGATCTATAGCAACAACGATGAAGGTTGTATAGACGATGAATGCCGGCAAATATCCGAGCGGGTGGAGATTGCTGAAACCTGAACCCGGGATGGATTGTTCTTCATCTCTGATACAAAATAATGCGAAGCGGGATGGAGACGCGGGGTGGGCAAGGCAGAAGATGGAGATAGAGGGGAAAATTGAGCTCTCACCAAACTTCAATCACAGGAGGTGTTAGAAATTGGCTTGTCACCAAACTCCAATTGCACGAGGCGTTAGAGATTTCGAGGAGAACTCGAAGAAATTTGGAAAGATCCCAAAGCTTTTCATTAATTATTCATAACTATTGAGCTAAAAAGGCTTTTACAATGCTTAAATAGATAACTGACTAACCCTAAGACTAATCTAGACCATCCAATCACATTGATGGCCGAGATTAAAATATCATTAAAACATCTCATTAAAATATTTTAAACAAATAAAACCCTAAATAAACTAAGATAGGTGGGCTAGGCTCAAAGACGGGTCGACCCACGGGGGATCATGGGTCTGTCCTGCATCAGTTCATGGACCCTTCAGTGGGGCCAGGCTATATGGCTAATTATGTATGGTGTATGGTTGCATAGTTACCCATAAATGTGTATTGGATCAGTTAGTTACCCATAAATGTGTATTGGATTAGTTATTCAGTAGAAAAGGATGAGAGAGAGAGAGAGAGAGAGAGAGAGAGAGAGAGAGAGAGCTTGTGTCCTCTCATACCATGTTTCATAGATCTTGTGTCCTCTCATACCATGCTTCATAGCTGAGAATGTAGAGAATTGAGATGAATGTGGTAAAACTAAGAAAGATGAAATAAAAAACTCACACATTCGGGAGGGGTAGTATCAATAGATGATAAAGTAGGAGGGACTCACTAAGATGGTATGGGCATGTCCACTACAGTCCAAAAATGGAGCTTTTGAGGAAAAGTTTCTTTGTACAAATTGATGATGCCTCAAGGAAAATGAGTAGATTGAAGAGGACAAGGATGAAAGTAGTAAAGGATAGATTTGAAGAAGTGCAACCTATTTGAGGCTTTGCCCTAGGATAGATTGGAATGATGAAACATAATTCATAGCTGACCCCAACATGGTTGGTACCTGGTTTTTGATGATATAATTTTTGGATGGGTTTTCTTCATAGATAGATTTTTTCTTTTAAGTTGACCTTTAAGATCTTATATTGGATTAGGAATTAGGATTGATCTCACTTGTATGTTGTTGGTGTTGTTTTTTCTCTTAAATGGAATATAAAGGTTTGAATGATTTCTTCAAGCAATTATTAGATATTACAGTGAACAATTTTCTGTTAAATATTGATTGCTTCCCTTCAATTTTGATTGTCAGCTAAGACCACATCCTCTCGAGGACCCATATCCAAAATATTATAATAAAATCAAATTACATACATTTTGAAGATATGCACTTGCAACCGTTCACTTCTTAAATATGCTTGAAATACTTAACCTAGTCATCATCATCAAGCCTTGTCCTAACTATGTTAGGTTTCGCTATATGACTTATATTTCTCCACTTATCCTTACTGCATCCATCCATGTTCTCTTTGGCCTACACCTTCTCCTCATTGGGCCATCAACATACATAGCAAAACTTTTGCTTAACGGCACCATAGCTAACCTTCATTGTACTTGTCCAAATCACTCAAATGAGTCTCTTAATTTAATACCTATTGATGCGACCCCAAAATGCTCCTTAAAGCACTCATTTCTGATTCTTTTTTCCTTAGTTTTGTTGCATCTATCTCAACATTCTCATCTATGCTACACTCAATTTATTCATTTGTTGCTTCTTCATTGGCCAACATTCTACTCAATAGGTCCTAGTTGGTTTAATCATTGTGTAGTAAAATTTTCCCATTAATCTTGTTAGTATGTGCTGATCACAATGGATTCTAGAGCCAAGTCTCCCTTTCAACCATCCTGCTTTTATCCTATGTTCAACATCTTCCTCAATTTCTCCATTTTTACTAATTATTAAGCCAAGGTATCTGAATTCTTTATGATATCTATTAAGCTTCAATTCATACTCAACTCATTGCTTTGCATAAGTTTTTTGCTTTAAAACTTGATATAAAATGTATTAGGTAGTATAAATGGGGTGGGTTTCAGACACCATTAAAAAAAAAGAAAAAATAAAAAAGAAAGAAATAAATAAATGGGGCGGGTTGGCCGAAACATGGACCCCACCTTGAACCCAATTTGTGATAAAATGTATAAATCTATATCCTCTTTAAACCCAAAAAACCACTAGGCAGATCCTATCCTTGGACATGTGGGAGTTGAAAGATTAATTCTTTTCACATGTGCTATAGGAAAATTTGAACATTATTGGGTTTAGGATTTGATAGTACCACACCTTTGGAGAAAGTAACCTTTTCACTATGCAATTTTAAGATAAGGTGCTTTTCCATCATGGTCTCATAGGACCATAACAATGAGATATGAATATGCGGATGAAGTGCTATAGTTGCGAATGAAGAGGGAGACTGATTTGGCCAAAACATAGTTGAAGAACTTGGACAAGTTAAGGGTGTGTTTGGTTTAACTTCTTGAAAGTATTTTTTGTATTTTGGCTTTTCGAAAGCCCAGAGCCCCTCCGAAGGTTGTTTGGTTATTAGATTTTTCAAAGGGATACTGAAGAAGTAGAACTCAAAAGTAGCTTTTTGCGAAAGCGAATATTGGCTGACTTCGCTTTCAAAACGCACCTTTTCACTTTTGCGAAAGAAGTGTAAGGCCCACCCCACCCCCCCCACTCCCACCCCCAATTTCTTATCCATCCACATGGTCTATCTATGAAATTCAAACCGCTCAAGATAAAGATCATCCTATGTATTGTATCAGATCATATTTCACTCCAAAATAAGTTAATCTAGTCATTTGATTGATCAATTGTTAAAAGTGATTAAAATATAGAAATATAACATATAAAATGATAGTGTTTTACCTGTGATAAATCTAATGGCCAGACCAAATACTGGTTAGAGTAAATTTTCTCCTATGACCACTGCATGAGTTTTGAATTTCGAGTGATTTGGATTTTGTAGATATGCCTTACTAAGAGGTTTATATGCGTCAACATGGACAACCGAATGATGCAGTCATGTAGGTGTTGACTCATATCTCATTTTTCTATGAGGTAATGATAGCGGTAATGCCACATAAGATTTTATTTGAGGTTATATATCATAACCAACCAACCTTGGGTACTTTTGTTGTTGATGTAGGCCGATCCCAGATCCGGCCCAGATCACAGGCCTGCAGGCCCAATTGATCCTTGATCTCCTCAAAGATTCCTATCCTTAGTTAGATAGTTTTAATTAATTATTTACTTACTATTTTATGTTGAGTTAAGATTAGAACTTGCTTAATTTATTTTAGTAAGCCATATTTGTTTAGAGTTAGTTTTTTCTATTTTAGAAACAGTCACTCCTATATAAGGAGGAGTATTTCATTGTAATAGACATCCTTATTTTTTAATAAATTAAAATTCTCTTTTGAGATTTATCTTTTTTATGGTGTTTTTCCTCTTGTAAGGGTGCTTAGGGGCTGGAATCCATATTTGGATTCGAATAATCTTTCAGGAGATTGTTCTACAATCGATTGGAGGTCCGGGGCTGCGCTAATTGTCTAAAAGTATATACAAAATTTTAGGTAACCAAGTAACCTTTAATTCTATAAATTTGTTTTAAAAAAGTAGCTTCTAACGAGCTACTTTTAGAAGAGCATTTTTGACTTTTAAGAAGCCCAACCAAATGCGAACCCACTGGTAACTCAATGGTGGGGCACCTCTCTCTCCATAGAAATAACCATGGATTGAATCCTGATTATAGCGCTCATGGTTGGGGGACTTTGGTTAGAGAATATGTATGGGTGTGTCAGTATTTATAGGTGGAAAAAAAGGAAGCCCAACTAAACACACCCTAACTTTTATGGTGGTTTGGAATTTTCAAAAGCTAAAATCCTAAAAATTACTTTAAAAAAGTCAAACCAAACAAACCCTTAGCACTTATATATTCTTTTGTCATTAATTTTAATTTTGTTCTCAATTTTAAAGTTCTTTCAGTTATTTCAATCTATATCTTAATGGATTGTATTGTAAAATGTGTTGTATCATGTATGGTAAAGCAAAAGTTATTTTTATAATTGCACAATTGATTGCAATACAACTATACAGTCCACCTAGGCTA
The DNA here is from genome assembly GCA_037013555.1 of Sextonia rubra. Taxonomy (NCBI): domain Eukaryota; kingdom Viridiplantae; phylum Streptophyta; class Magnoliopsida; order Laurales; family Lauraceae; genus Sextonia; species Sextonia rubra. The sequence continues at coordinate 136,293,943 of JASUAD010000001.1, forward strand.
TTTGATTTATGATTCTAATTTTGCAAAATATCCTTTCTCTGTGTCTCTGAATTGTACTATGCTTTATCATATTATAGATAATACAAATTTATATGTACATGCCATCAACTGTTTGCTTGTGCAAATGTCATCCATAGCTTGGCACGATCACCTATTGCTAATTTAATGTTTATTGATAAAGCATGTCAATGTCATGATACTGACTTGAAATTCATTTGGATATAATTTTATTCCATTAACTCAAATTTGTTTCTTTTGTGGTTATAGCATAACACAAGCTATTTTATTCAGTTTTCTCCTATTCTGTTGAAAATATGATCCAATGTTGCATTTAGGTAGGAGACATTCCCCAAGGCCTTCCAAAGTTTTCAGTTCCAACAAATTTTGGGCATGTCACCTCATTGATTCCAACAGCACTTCTCATTACTGGTGTAGCTATATTGGTAAACACATATTTTATTCATTAATGTTTTTCAACTTTCCATGTTTAATCATCCAACGTCTGGTAAAATTCTTTTAAATTTCAGGAGTCTGTGGGCATTGCTAAAGCATTAGCAGCAAAGAACGGATATGAGTTGGATTCAAATCAAGAGGTAAGTGTCAGAGGAACACTACAAACTACTCTAGCCTTGGCAACAATGTGTTGGATGTCTTGTATTATCAATATTTATGGTCTTTTGAGTGAAATTCTGTTTGAAATAATTCCCCAGCCAGACAAAACTATGTAGCTTCTGTCTTTTTTTCCCTTTCTATTGTAATAATGTATTCCAATTAACAAAAGATAAAAGGTGGAAAAGGGCCATCATGTTCAAAGAAACTGACAGGACAGTGAGAAATCTAAAAGATGTCTTAGCAATGCTCTTGGATCGCAAGATTGTTGGCATCTTGTTTACTTATAATGGGGGTTTGCTCTTAGATGTGTGCATGGAAGGACCGTTCGTCATAGTTCTCACTTCAATAGACTTTGTGAGCCCACCTGGATGAGTGCCAATATGCAGGATGGGTCTAGTTCCATCCCCACACAGTCAACATCGGGCTGTGAGATGGGACATGCAAAGAGGGTACGGTTAATGAAAGTCAAATTTCCTTGCCCAAAATGGGTACGGAGAATGGATGGGTATTCATATGAATGAATGCCATTTTTTTCTTTTAATTTTTAACTGTTCATTTTTATTAGAAAAATGAAAAAATCCTACGATTCACAATACATTTAAAGATTCAATTTGATTCATAGGCTTAAACGTATTGTAGACTTCAATAATCTTTCCTATTTTTTCAATATTATTTTAGATTTTTGTTATCTATATTAAGAAAAGTAGAAAATATCCTACGATTCACGATTCGATTCGATTCAACCTCTTAAACGATTCACGATATGATTTGCAATTTGACAACTATGCCGCACGTGTGTGAACCCAGTGCCTACATCACTTGGTCATGAGTGTGTTGGCTTTATCATGCTTAGCATTATTACTCATGAGTACATGATTATAATTAAAAAATCAAATTAAATAATTTTCTACTTCATAATATGGGACAACATTTATACAAAGTCTTGATCGTCGGGCCCATTTTTTAGAGCTCAAATCTTTTCTAAAACTTTAATAAAATCACTTAACTTAGATAGAACCTTTATCATGTAATTAGTATTGAAAAAACTTTTAAGCACCTCTATTTATGGTCAGGCACTTGAAATCTCTTACGAATTAAATTAAAACTAATTTAGTATAGATTTTGAATTAAAATGTCATAAATTAAAATTTTGATAATAAAATAAATGAGCTATGCTGATTATGCGTTTCAAATTTTGAGAGGATTAGGATTTTTGGCTGAACAATGTGCAAGGAAAAGAAAAAAAAAACAAGAGAAGAAAAATTACAACATAATACATATCTTATTGGTGATTTGATGAGTTATATTTTTTATGAAAGTAAAAGACCAAAATCCCTTTATGTGTTTTAAAAGTTCTACTCTTTACTAGGAAGGAAAGAAGGATTGTTGAGGTAAACAATAGAAAAAGAAAAGTTGAGGAGGGATAAAAGGATATGTTCAAATTCGAGTCTTGGATATGTTTCTCCTATTTTGTAGGGAAGGAACAAATTGCCCCCTCTCAACCCTATATGCCTTCATCCGTAGCCTTGTCCTAACTATGTTGGGGTTGAGTATATGAATTTGGTTTCTTCATTCCAATTTATTTTGAGCCAGGTCCTTAGATAAGTTGCATTTCTTTATTTTTCTTATAAACCTCCATTCAAATCCTCTTCAGACTATTATTCCCCTTGGTGGGTAATTAACCTGCATAGCCAAACTGTTCCTTATTGGTGTTGTTGCTGGCTTGCATTGGACGTGCCCAAATCATTTCAAATGGGTTTTCGTAAATTTTCCCTATTAATGCTACCCCTAAATGCTCTTGAAATTACTCATTTCTAATATTCTCCTTCCGACTTTTAACACACATTCGCCTTAGCATTCTCATTTCTTATGGATCTATTTTGTATATATGTTGCTTCTTGATTAGCAACATTCTGCTCGATTGGTCATAGCTAGTCTAATTACTGTTATGTAAAATTTTTCCTTCAATTTTGTTAGCATTCGTCAGTCACAAAGCACTTTAAAAGCAAGTCTCGACTTCAACCATCCTGCTTTTATCTTATGTTTGACATCTTCATTAATTTTTCATCATTACTAATTATCGATCCAAGGTAATAGAATGAATCCTTTTGTAGTATCTCTTGGTTTTTAGTTCTTACAGCAATTTAAACTCTTTGTATATGCACACTAAAGTTGTGCTCCATATATTACATATTTGTACAACTTATTTTGAAGCCTTTGGATTCTAAAGCCTCCCGCCATCTCTTGAGTTTTGCATTCACACCATTTCTTGATTCATCCACTAACACTATATTATCATTTGTAAACAATATACACCAAGGTACCTCTTTTTGAATATGATCAATTTAATTCATCCATTATTAATACAAAGAGATAATAGCTGGGGGCTGATCCCTGATGCAAACCTATAGTCATTGGGCTGTATTACATAGGTTGGCAGCTAGCGCAAATTTAGTCATAACCTATATGTATGTGTATGTATATACGGGTAATATTCTTGCGCACACATTGTGACATCGACTGCTGGCACCCACTTGTGACCCCACAAATCAGTTCATGAAACATGATTTTTGGGGTTTTTTTTTTGGTTGGGGGGGGGGGGGGGGGGGGGGCGCTAGATTTTAAAAAAAAATGGTCCACTCATGATGGTCTACCTCAACATTCTCATCTCTGCTATATTTGTAGCTTAAGAAACCGTTTAAATTTAATTTGGTGGTGATTATCATTTAGATTAGGGCTAAATTAGAGTGAGTGCTAATCTATGGGAGATTAGTCAATGTGTGGTGGTTGGATGTTATAGGAAGTCCCATGTGGTAGTAAAAACATTGCCTCATGCAAATCTGCGAGCCTCTTAGTAGAATACTACCACATATATATCATGCAAGTCCATGAGCCTCTTAGCAGAATATTATATATATGAGAGTGAGAGAGAGAGACTAGGAAGCATAGACACGCGCCTAGGGTCTCCGTGTCTGTGTCCGACATGAAAGTGGCTCGGACACGTGTTCGACATGCCATGAAATGTGTTTGGTATTTTTTTAATAATTTTTTAAATTTAGACACGACAGGGACGCGATAGGACATATCGGGGTTATTCTACATTTTTAAATCCCTCTTTTTTTTTTTGAGATCGTTGAGTGTGGCCAAAGCCTGTTATCAAAAAAAAAAAAAAAGTGTTAAATGAAGTTTCAAAAGTTCATAAATAATTCAGGAATAATTTCAGACCAATTATGAAATTTCCTAAACAATCTTTTTTTTTTGCTACCCTCTGTTCTAACTCTTTGTTTTTTTTTTTTTTTTTGCTAGTCTCATCTTTTTTGACTTTTTCAGTATTAGTTATATATTTTCTTTTCTATTAATTGTGACATTATGCTTCTTAATTTGGCTAAAAATATAATTATATATAAAAATTATATATTTATTATTTGCCGTGTCCTAACTGTGCCCATATCCTACTTTTTAAGGATTTGCCGTATCACCATATCTGTGTCGTATCCGTGTCTCGTGTCCGTATCCGTGTCTTTTAGGGGGGGGGGGGGGGAGGGGGAGAGAGAGAGAGATTATGGAACGGATCCAATGGCTTGGGGCTGGGCATATAAAGAGGAATAAGAATTCTGTCTAGCTTCATGAATCTCGAACATTGTGAATTGGCATCTAAAGACCAAAATGACAAGTAATAGATTGAGAATTTGGTTCAGACTAACATTGTGATTTTCTTCTTCCTTGTGATTTAGGTATATGTTTTTCCTTTCTCATTCTTCTTTATTATTTTCCTCTCATCTTTTATCTTCCACTTTTTTTTCATCATTATCTTTTCTTTATTTTTGTTCTCTTAGGCAGCAGGGTTTGGGCCCCCACTTCCTTGCTATTCAACATGTCAAACATTAGAATCTACGAAGAGTACCGCTAGACAATACAATATATGAAATATTTGTTTCCTCATATGTTGCCTTGTATACTAATACTACTCTTTTAGATGTTTTTTGCAGTTATTTGGTCTTGGGGTGGCAAATATTTGTGGTTCGTTCTTCTCTGCATACCCTACAACTGGTATACCCCTCTTGATTGTAGTGTAGTTGCCAAGTATTTATTTATTTATTTATTTATTTTTGATTGGTTACTTGACCTGAACCGACAACCTCAAGGTTCTAATATTGAGCACCTTCTGTTATGCCATGGACTCTTGTCTTTGTAGCTGTGAGTTATGTCTAAATGGATGTTTTGGTTTTCTTGGGAAAATGGAAAGTTTCTGCATTTTAGTTGTTTTCAGTGGGACATTTCAGTGAAATTATGACAAATATAGATTTAAAAGCTACAAAAGATTAGAAGGAAAACTATTACATTACTTTTTTATTTTTTGAATGATAACACTAAAAAAATAACAATTGCATAATACCAACAAGATTTTCATTCATGCGCCCTAAACTTTAGTCCGGGTCTGGCTTGTTAGGCTTATCAGACAATCTGGATCTGGTATCATCAGATTCAAGCTCATGTGGATCCTCCCTAGGTAAGGAACTTAGGTCAACTGGAATTAGAAGATATTTTACCAGTTATGGTATCGTGATGGGAGGTTTTTGGTTTTAACCAACCCGCTCAAGAACAAAGTGGGCTTAACAATTTTGGTTGTTGGCATACGTGCATTTCTTGTTGCAATTTAGTCCTGGAAATCCATTGTGTGAATTCATTGACTGTCCAGCATCATGTATTATGAATACTGAGTATAGAGAAGTGGCCCAGATCTAATTTAGAAAGTAATGTTTTGATATCATTATCTTGCAGGCTCCTTTTCTAGGTCAGCTGTAAATCATGAAAGTGGAGCAAAAACTGGTTTGTCTGGAATTACCATGGGGATCATAATGGGATGTGCTCTTTTATTCATGACTCCATTATTTACAGATATACCTCAGGTACACATTTTGTTACAATAATTATTTTTTAGCTCATTCAGATGAATCATAAAGTAATGTGCTCTTTTATTCATGACAACATTATTCAAACAAGCTCTTTTATTCATGATACCATTATTTGAACAAGCTATTTTATTCCTGACACCATTATCTGAACAAGTACCGGAGGTACAAATTTTGTGACAATTATTTGTTTAGCTCATTCATTAGAGGATTATCTCGTATTCCGTTCCGGAGTTTTACCAGTATGTTCTTGTGAAAACTGGAGCTTGGAAACGCATTGGTTTGACCTGAAGTTTGAAACAAGACTCATCATTGAGTCTAGTATCTTCTTATAAATTTTCAGTTCATTTTGATGTACCAGCTTTTTGAAATGGGCCAAAATACCATTGGGGGATTAAAAAAATATAGTTTTGACTTACTAAAGCTTGAACTTTGCATATATTTTCCAAACCTATTGATTCAAAGCCCTCTGTTCTCATTCAGAATCTGTTTTGGTCTGTAAAAAGTTATCTTTGAGGTAACGATTGACCAAAGGCCTTTGATGCAAATGTAAACAAATCTTTTTATAGAATGTTCAGAAGTTCAGATTGAATGGTTTTGGTTACTGTTTGTCATGAGATCAAGCATATATCCATTCATGTCCCAAATGTGCATAATTTTAAGTGGTATGTAAGCTCTCTGAGGTCTTGTGTGTGTTGGAAACTTAATATTTGGTTCCTTTTGGTGTTTAGTGTTGATAAAGTGGTGCATCTCCACTTGTGATACAGTAAGATGCTCACACAAGGTGTCAAAATGGATTCTCCCACATGCCTATGTTGACCGATACTTACTCACAATAGTATGCAGTAAAAAAAGGGCATGGATACCCATTTACATTTCCCTTGAAAGGATTCTGTACAAATGTAATTTGTAGAAATAAGATTCATTCTAAGTCCTTAGTAGACGGAACTTAGTAAAAGTTGGTGCAAACATGCTAAATATAGAAATGAATTAGAATTCCATACACCATCTAACAACCATCTTGTTGTATATATATTTTTTTCGAGAAGACATGTACTTTATTTTTAGTCTATCTTCCTGGACTTATCTCGCACATTTTCTTTTGTCTATTTTTGCTTTTGCACTGTCATTATTAACAATGCCGTGAATTAAAATTTTTTACCCTTTGCAGTGTGCTTTGGCAGCCATTGTGATCTCTGCAGTAATGGGCTTGGTGAGTATTACCTCAATGCTGAAGTAAAACATGATCTAATTTTGTCTAATAAATTTATTTCATTGACTCAGAAAAATGCAAAAGCAAGAAAGAAAAAATGAAGCCATATAGCATAGGTGATGTTTATGTATGCACAGTGTGCCCTTCACCCCTAAAAATCTGATTTTATCCAGAAAGATATTTGTATCTATTTTGTTTTATGGCCGAAACTTGTCCAGAATTTGTTAGTACATGGGTAGGTACAGTTGATCAACATCTCTTAATGATTTTACTATTTAAGGCTCCCCGTACATTGTCAATAACTGGATGCCTTTAATCTGTTAATATTTTTATTTGTTATTGCTCTGCTTCCTCGCAATTTGTGCATTAAATCTCATTTAGCATATTGTATCAGTGAGTGGTCTTAGCACTAATTCACTATACAATCTGTGACTCCACTCCTTCCTTTGATTTCTCTCTTGTTTTCATCATGAAAGCATATGTTTGATGGATGCTTTCTAGTTAAATTTCCAATATTTATCAATTAGCCAACATATCTATTAACATACAAGGAAGATCAATATTTTAAACTCTACTTCCAAATCCAACAAGATTTTTATGTCTCACTTTTTTATTGCAATTTAAACAAGGATCAGAGCTGCAATATTTATTCACCAGATAGTTGGCTTGGTTTTTGAAAGTTTAATGTTGTTATTTTGTTGTTCTTAACCTGTTCTTGTAGCTTATTAATGATTAAAGAAGTTGTTTGTTTGGAACTCAACCAGAATATAATTTGCACACCATTGTGCAAACTTAGCATCCAGATTCTAAGGGGATGATTGATTATATTGAAAAGTTGCTACTAAAATTTTGAGGAGAAATGGTTACAAAAAAAAAAAAAAAAAAGATGTCATCCTCTACTTTGTAAAACGATTTTTACTTGATACATTGGGCGTTGATTACACTCTTGTCTCCAGATGAGAATACTTGAGAGCATGGTCGCAAAGAAGTGTTAAAGATATATGCTTCACTTCCACATGGAATTACTAGTATGTCTATGATGTGTTCTACATGAAATGGGAGAATCTTTAGGGAATCTGCAGGTAAAAAATTACTGGCGTTGGTCTTTGTGCACATTGGAGATGGGACAATTCATTTTTGCTTATGCTGGTTTGTGCAAGACCAGAACAACAGGGCTAGACTGATATGATGTGTTGGTTAAAAAGAAAAAAAAAGGGGAAAAAGAAGGTCGATTAATCAAGAAAATTGAAAAAAGTGATGGGAGAAAAGGCTAAAAAGATATATAATATTTTAGTTGTACCTTAATTCAATAATAGAGATGCTTAGGTTATTTGAATTCTGGTGTGATGTTTGTTACTCTGTGGCTTAATGGAAGAAGCATATAACAAGGTACCAAATTACCAGCTTGTTACTCTTATTTATAATTGAACACGTGATGATACTGTTAATATAACAGAATACAAACTATGATAGTAAGAGGGGTTGGCATGGGGCCATGAGGCAACCAATTCTTCAATAGCAAAGAGTTCCAAGTTGGCTCAATTATGTCTCCATCATCATTACCATGATCTCTCCTCCTTATTGGATGCAACTTACCGTTCATGTTATCACTAGCTTGGTATTGTCTGCACAGAAGGGTGGATGGACACTCTTTCATCTAGTCGGTCCCCTTTGATGGGATGCTTATGCCTTATATTTAGCAAGTACCATGGATGAGCATATATGAGTGGATGGGTAGAAACTTTTATTTGGTAGATCTCATGTAGATGCGTGGATGGGTTGAATAGTAGGTCAGTGGGTCCCATGTAGACAGTTGGATGGGTTAATCCAGTGGGTCTTATGATAGGCACTATAGGTAGGATTGATGGAATGTCAGATGTTTTATTTAGTGGGTGTCACGTAAATGGGTGGTTGAGTGGAGATGTTAATTAGTGGTCACATATAAGGTTGGACAAATAGAATTTTCATCTACTAGAACGCATGTAGATGCATGGGACACTCCATGACAAAATCCAACCCGCCACACTCACTAACCTCCAATGAATGAGCTCTTGCCTTAATTCGGCACTAATCTAAACAGTATTCACCGTCGGATTAAATTTCATGAGAAATATAACCTAGGAAACCATTGGAATTTAATCCGATAGTAATTATTATATGGGTTAGTACCAAATTAGGGTGCCTGCTAATTCATGAGGTGTTAGTGAGTGTAAGGTGGGTTGGATTTGTCATGGAGTGTCCCATGCAGTGGTAAACTCTTAGCAGTTGGCCCGCCCCCAAACCACCACCACCACCACTCCGAATTACACTAATCCCATGGCTTTGGCATACCTTCGAATGGATTGCACTATTGGATCAACTGTGCACTCGATTTGGACCATGAATCATGATCAAGGGCCCTACATGATCATCTAAGCCTCCGTCACTGTACACAGGCAGGTGGGAGGAGAGACCTTTTGATTACCCCTCAGTCTTATCCCCTGGTGGCCCAACCGCTGGGTTTGCACAAGCATCAAGTTTGTGATGCGCCCATTGGATAACTATTGTATACATATGGAAGATTTTCTACTGTGCTACTGTGCTTTGCAGTCCATTTGGATCGGTGCTGTTGTCATAGCGGCGGGTAGCATGAAATTCAGGGGGTCCAACGTTTGGGGATGGTTTGGATTGAGCGTGGAGCACGGAGTTGAGGAGAAAATTTTCCATATATATATATGTATATATATCTATGTAGTTGTTTGTTTTTCTTTGTATAACTATATACCTGTTGGATTGATTACCAGTAGCATAATTTTGCAACTGGTGTGAGCTTGCTAAAATATTTTGTTTACCTTGCTAATAATTATTCTTTCAGGTGGATTATGATGAAGCAATTTTCCTGTGGCGTGTAGATAAAAAAGATTTCCTTCTTTGGACAATTACTAGCATTACAACACTATTCCTTGGTATTGAGATTGGAGTTCTAGTTGGGGTAAGGACTCAAACCATTTTGCTCAAGTGTCAAATCATATGAAGAGAAACCATTCCTTTTCATTTGGTCCTTTTTCACCTTTTTTTGAGTCTTGCAGCATTCCTTGGATTATTCTAGCATTGATGTCTGTGTGTGCTTGTATATACAGAAAAATTTCTCCATGTTTGAGCTAGTTCTCTTTATGATAGATGCAAAAGTTCCAGTGGTTCCCATGTGCGACATTTTATTCGCTGCTAGGGCTTCCAGTTTCTCATCTATGGCTTCTACCCATCAACTTGTTTCATAGCCTACATGTGATGGGAAAACTATCTATTGTAAGGGGAGGAAGTCCTGGATGAGTGAAGCGGAGTTGGTCGATGGACTCAGAAATGTTAACTTCAGATGTTTCAGTCATGCAGGAACTGTTTCAGCATCATTTCATGATCTACTTTTTTTTTTTTTGTTGGTACTCCAGAGTCCAGACCACCCTCCTTGAATCGGTTAGAAGAGGGTGACTGGGACTAAAAGAACACATGTTGCAAAGACCTTGAAGATATATCAGAACTAGATAGAGCCTACCTTTTCCTGTGGTCATAGGGTGCACTCTATTTGTAACTTGCCTTGGAAGATATATTATCCTAGAGATCTAATCTTGACTCCCTTGATTAAGATTTGTCTCATAAGTCATGTAAATCTGTTCTTGCTATCAATATGGGGCTTGACCACGCATCATGGTGCCTGAAACATTCTCTGAAATTCTGTCATCGTTCTCTTTCAAGCTTACTCTTACACACATTTAAGAGCTGTTTCCTTAATTGGACACTTGTCCATGGAGATCATGACTCCTAAATGCTTAGGTATGTAAGATCAAGAGTTTATGTTCGGAGAGGGAGGAAAAATAGATGTGGGATGGAAGAGGAGCCATATGAATCGAACCATTGTTACCTAATTTGTGGTTTGGCTGATTCACAGTCGAATTTGTAATTTGCAGTTCGACATTTACTTCAATTCCAAAACTTGATGGGGGTTATGTTTATACAGTTCGTTTTCTGATTTGATTGATTCACATTTTGAATTTGACAAGTTTGATACCACAATTCGAATATTTAATGTGATGAACTGTTTGATAACTTGCATATTGATTGGTCCAGCTAACACCCTCTTTTATGTACATGTCCTCTTGAGACTAGTCGCATGGTTTCGCATTTAAATTTAAGCCTCCTAAAAGCAAATTCCCCTGTATTAACTAAATTTTTAACCTTGATAGCAGCCAAAACAAGAAAAAAACTGAAATTTAGCTTCAATAAGACTTGGATCCATTATTTGATCAATCATGTTTACACAATTAGCTTCATAAATTGTGATTGTTAATCAAGTATGATACTTCTGATAGTGCCTCCATGTTGATTTTAGTGAAACATGAACCAGTGGTATCTTTGACGTGTTTGGATTTAGAAAGATGATATAAACAACTCGGTTGATATGTTAATTTTTTTTCACTATCAATTTCATGGTAGCTCTTTATTAGATATATCATTTATTTAGTGGAAAATGCACTACGAATGAGACGGACCAAACAAAGGTGGACTGAATCAGACTCTATAAACTGTTGTAGCCTTGATATCTATGATGCCCATATACGGCACGGATATGATAGTTACACGAATTTTACATATAAAAAGTGAAGTATCGGATATGATATGACACAATACGTTACCCATTTTGAAGTATTCGTGCATCATAGCTTGATATACATTGTTACAACCATTCTCTCTTAGGTTAAGCTTTTAGAGTAAGTGGTTGTCCACATGGTATTAGAGTAGGAGGTCAAGTGTTTGAATCCCTAGAGTTGTTGTGCTTTGTATTATCCCACGGACGGTGTGATTCCTGTGCGGAGCCCCTGTATTCTCCCATGGAGAGTGTAATTCCCATGAAGGAGCCCACATTGCGGCCTCATTGTTGTGGGGGGGGGGGGGGGGGGGGGGGGGGGGGGTTGGTTTGTAACCTTAATATACATTGTTACACTGTTCTCTGTCAGCTCAAGCTTTTAGAGTAAGTGGTTGTCAATATAAACGGCATGGGAAATAAAGATCATTGTAGAACCTGTAACTTTTTCTAAAAGCGTCATTCTAAAAGATGCTGGCCATTTTCTCCTTCCAAGTGGCCACCTTATCTGTAGAACAATTAACAACCAAGAGAGCATGGAGAAGGGTGCATTTTGACATTGATCGAGGATTTGATTATTATGAATATGATCGAATGATTTTAGCCCTTAATTTTACATCTTCAAAGTTTAATGAATGATATAATCCAACATGACTAATGTTGGGACTGATATCACTTATGCCTATTGGTAAGTCGATGAGAGTAGATGTGTGAACTGTGAAGGGTAGGGTAGTTCACAGGTGGGCCCTCTAGGAAGGAAAAAAAGGTTCCATGGTAAAGATAACTCATAGATGCAAAGGCTAACTCATAGATGCAAAGGCTGTTCCACTTTTCTAGATATTTAGTCTCCCAGAAGTGTCATTTGCTTGAGATTCTCTTGGGTTATTCGCTTGTGTTGTTGCTTGATCTAGTTGAACTTCTGTAGTTTAAACTGAAAAAAAAAAATAATAATAAAAACCAGTAAAAGTTAGTATCACCCATTTTATCAGTTCCCAGAGAAATTCTTATTGTAATGAATTAAGCCTACCATCATATCTATCACATATCAATTATGCAATTTACATTGTCAATCTGTTGGCGGCCTATCTCAGAATCGCTTGAAAACCTTTCCAATGCTAATATATATTTGTATGTCGATTTCCAACTGAGTATATTTTTAACATAAGACCTAAATCATTGGTTTGTAAGCATAGCATAGAGTATTTTCTTATGCTATAATCAGTGTCTTTGCAGAAAAGCAACTTTTTATGAACAACAGAGTCGATTTGCCATCCATCTCATCAATGTATAAGAGAGAGGAGAGAAAGCATCATTGTCTCTTTTCCTTTTCCTCTTCCCCGGTTTCTCATCTTCTCGGCTTAGGGTTGGCTTGATTTTCCATTCTTCTCCTATACCAAACTGCTTCGAATTGTGGATATTTCAACATTTGAAGTATGCTGAATCAAACTGTGAGTTGCTCGATTCAACCCAATCACAGTTTGAGGTTCCCAGCTCAGAGTCGGCTTGAGTTTTCATTCTCCTATATTGCGGACTCTTAGTTTTATTGATTGTGACTCAAAAGGTGGACTTCTTTGGGAATCTGGGTTTTTGGGTCATGTCAATTAACCTCACTTGCAATTTGCAATTATGTATTCCCTTAAATGTTTTCTTACAATCAAATAGGAAATATTCTTATTGAGATTTCTTCCTATTATGGATCAAAATAGCGGCTACTACGTAGTGTACCGGCCACGACCGGTAGGCTGCAAACAATTTAGCACTGTTAGCAAATGTAGTGGCTGCTATGGAATCCCAGGTCCCCAATGGCTGCCACTGTTTGCTACAGTTCCGCTATAGACCGCTACAGGCTGTTACAGACCCACTATGGAGCATGACTGACATCTACTTTACATAATATTTTAAAACACATAGTAGACGTTTTTTCTTTTCCTCTCTTTTAATAACATTTCTATACAACTTTTCTGTCCTTCCATGCTTAAAAGAACACTAAAAAACACAAGATTTCACTGAATTGATGTCGATGCATAGAATTTCTCTCAAGGGCTCTTCTTTAGGTATTGCACATGCCCTTTGGTTTTAGTAGAGGTATTCTTTCTCGACTTTATACAAAAGTACATTATTTGTATTTAATGGAAGTTAATTCGTCATTTGGTTTAAGCCTAAAGCTTTATTTATGCTTTACTTTATAATTTATTTATCTTGTATTATGTAATTTTTATTTATTCTTAATTTTTTATAAGATGTATTATGTACAGTTATGCTAAAATGCTTATTAATTATGAATATAGAAAAGTAGGTTCTAACTTAGATTAATTGACATGAAAACATGTGAAAAAATAGTTATTATTTTATAATCATTGAACAATATAGAACCTCTAAGCACTAAAGGGACCACTACCAAGGATCAAAATAGTGGTAGTGGTTGGCGTAGTGGCTAGCCGTCGAAATGCTATGCAGCGTGTAGCTGTGTGATTTGAACAAAATTGTCAAAAAACCCGAAAAAACTCCACCAAACCTAGAATATTGTAAAAAGCTAGAATATGAGGGTTTTTTTTTCTCAAAAGAAACTAAGGTAAGGGGGTGTAGTGGTCCCCTTTTTTATTTTTATTTTTGTGTGTATTCTAGCTTTAGATTGGAAAAATTTGGAGAAGAACTGTTGTAAAAATGAAAGAAGATAAATAAAAAGAGAAAAAAGGGGAGCCTTTGAAGTCATCGGCTAGGTTTTATAACCTAGCTGCTATATAGTGGCGCTAACACTCAAATATTGTAGGGGCCCTTGCAGCTACGGTCGATGTAGCGAATGCTATTTTGATCCATAATTGCTATATCCCCCTATCTTAGTTATTATAGGAAAAAACATCAAATTCTTTTTCAATATTCTATATTCTTTTGATATTTTTTATTGAAAAATTTGACCACTTTTTCGATTTACACTGTTATGCCGCTACATATTGCCCGCTATACAGCGTTATGTCCATTGGCCGCTATGCCCGCTGTTACTGTTATTTCGGTCCTTGCTGCCTCTTATAGCTCATGACTTCAAACCTACCTCGGAAATCTCATAATAAGTGTTTAGCATCTACTAAATTTCTTCCTTGACTTTATTTTAGTCGCATATCACCTTGTAATCTCTCCATGGTGGCCTCTTAATCCTTTCAATTGATTAAATGACACTAATTACGAAGTGGGATTTCAAATTCACATCAATATATTACTTGCAGACAACAGCTTGTCTTTTTTATATGATAGTTAATTTTATATTTCGTATATTAAAATTTATTTTCCCTTATTATTGTTAGTAATGGCATAACATATTGGATTTATTGCTAGGTCTTTGTTCATCTCACTTTTGTGGTGTTTATGCAATATGATGATATGCTTTCTGATGAAGGTTTGTTTTACAGGTGGGGTTCTCTCTTGCATTCGTTATTCATGAATCTGCAAATCCACACATTGGTGAGTAGAAAATTTAAATTAGTTAATCTTATAGAATCTGAGTAACTTGAGTGTACCATGATAGTTTGCTATAGCCAAGCAAGTGATGTTATCATACTTTATGACCTTTTGCCATTTATTGTAGTTTTTATATCTATAGAGTTGTGAAGCAGTTCTTTCAATATAAGTCCCATGCTATTGACAATGGCTTGAACTGGTTATCAGCTAGTGGTATGTAGTATCCATTACTAGCCATATCTTACTGATGTAGCTCAGTAATTAGACTCCTTATCTGTAGTTTGGAGCTGGTCTCAGGCTCAACACATGAACACAGCTGAGCAGAGTCCCCTCACATAGGACTAGAACCATCTGCACGGTTCTTTTGTGTGGTGTGGCCCATTTTTGGTGCCACTAGACCCACATATGATTCACTTCCGTGCCTCTCTCTCTCTCTCACACACACACACACACACCCACACACACACACACACACACACACACATCCACCCACCCACACACCCAAAAATAAAAAAGGGAAAAAAGAAAAAACCTGAAGGAACCAACCCGAATTGCATTGAGTGATGGGCCCAAATTTGGTAGTGATCCAACCATGGCCGACCATTGGATTTGAGTCGGGGCAAAGATCAAGGGGTTTGGATGATCTAATGTGGTTGATATTTTGTACATCCCTAGGTCTCATTGCCCACTCCCCCATGATTGCCCTATATGGGCGCCACATGTGGGTCTGCATGGTCATCTTTATGGGGAACTCTCACTAATGAACTGGTTGTCATTTCGTTATGTGAGACACCTTGTGTTTCCTGCTTGTATTTGTGCACTGCTGATGTAGTCCCCAATGCACAAATACAAGTGGGAAAAAAAAATTATGAGTTAGGGGTCGAACAATCCTTCCCTCATATAGTGTGCCGTTCCTTTCTCAAATCAAAATCCTAATCTGTAAAATAAATTTTAATTAATCAAGTTAGTCCAACTAAACACAAACACAAACTCACTTAATCTGCAATAATGTATACCTATAGAAGAGAATCAAGTGAACAATAGTGTTGTGCTATGAGGTGTGTGCTAAAAACTCAATGATATGCCAATAAGTTGAAAGTATTCTGGCACATGCGGATTGTAGGCCAAATCAATCAAGAATATGACTTTCTAGCACATGTACCTTAATGCATAAATGTAAGACAATAAGGCACAAATAGATAGAGGACACAACAATTTATAGTGGTTTGGTCCTTGACCTGGCTATGTCTACCTCCAAGCAAACCTCACGCCAATGGTTTCTTGGCTTTTAGTATGAGAGGCTTTCAATAGGAGCACCTTAAAAACCTTTACATCTAATTTTTTGATATGATGGTTTGATCACTAAGGTCTACGCTACCGACACCTATATTTTGATATGGTGGTTTGGTCACAAAGGTCTACTCCACCACTCTAATTTTTATAGTTGTTTGATCCCACAGATCTAATCTGTTTTACAATTATATGGAAACTTAGAACAAACAAGAACACCTGCCCCTAGACGATGATGAATCCTTGAGTCCACTTTTGATCCTTGAAACCGAAGCTCCAAGGTTTGACTTCTTGCTTGGCTCCTTGGTGATGAATATGCTCCAATGTGCTCAACCAAGAGAGGAGATCTAGGTCTAGGGTGACTAAGGTATGCCAATGGGATTAGTCAAGTCCCTAGAATAAGGATCTCTCTACTAAACACTCTTTAGTACCTTTGAATGCTCTATGATATACCTATGAGGCATTTAGAGCATGTGGAGAGTGGTCTTGAAGGTTTGAAGATGTTTTCCCAATGTGGAGCAACTACACTTTGAAACACTAGATCTGAATTCTACTAAAACACTCTCTGTAGGTCCGAATTCCACTAAAACCCTCTCTATTGAGCTTTGAATGCTCTTTTTAATCTAACTATCAAATCCTAAAAGAGTGAGTGGAAAAGGATTTTGAGGTCTCTAATGGAGTTCTGTGGCTGGGATTGTGCTTAAGAAGGGCTCTCAAAATCACATTCTTGTTGGCCATTGAAATGAGATCGGGTATATATAGAGGAGCTCTGAACTACTAGTCCACAGTTAGCCGTGAACCCCCAATGGCTGGTTTGACTCACTAATAAAAACCAGTTGTTTAGTTACCGTGGTCGACTCCATGGTTGACTGAGCTCACCTGTGGTTGACCGCAGGGCAACCATGGTCCAAAATAGTGGGAATGCTCATTTCTAGAATGATTAACCCCAGGGGACCCCAGTGGGCTTCTCAGTGGACGCGCCCGTTGACGGTCAACCGCTAACACTGTGACTGACACACTACCTGTGTTCAATTTTGACCATTTTTACCCTATTAAATTTACCAATTGGGAAAAGGGTTTTAAGGGCCTATTCTTGGTTTTCCTAAGGTCTTTTTACCTGAATAGGTTGGCACATAATGGAGATTCTTACTTGATGAAATAGGGCTCTTCCATGACTTGACAACACTAGGGTAGTGCATACATGACTATGACACTAATGCAACAATGATATTTGATAAGACTGCCACACAGTAAAAAAAAGGCTAAGAGCCTGAGTTTTGGTCTTTGATATCTCGCCCTTATTCTATGATAGATTTATGATAATCACAGATCATCAGAAAACATCAAAACTTCAACAAAGCTAAGAAAAAGGTTTGAGTCATGTAACAAATAAAAGAAAGAGCTTTCACAAAAAATAAATAAATATAAAAAGAAAGGAGAGTTGCTGGAAAAAAGTGATAATTTCAGACTCAATTCTGAGTAGATATCTCCTTGCAATGATCCAATGAATTTTAGGAAACAATAGAACCCTCATCGTCATTTCACTAATTAGGGGTTTATACAAAGCAAAAAATGGAAAAATATATATGGGAAGAAATACAAATACTGTAACACTGGAGTTCAGGTAACCCCTGAAGCTGTGAAGATCCCTCCTTGCAGTGATCCTGTAATGTGGCAAGTGACACTAGAGCCCTTGTCATCATTTCATTAATAAAGGGATTGTAGACGTCCAAAAAAGGGAAAATATATAGATGGGAAGTACAAGTACTGTACAGTATGTTAGGTAATGTATGATGGTTGGTAATGTACGATGGTTGAGCTGCAAAACAAAAATAATAAGCCTTCAGATATGGTGAAGAGCAGACGAAGCCATTTCCATCTGCCACTTTCTGAAGAAATAGGCATCAATATAAATATGTGGACAACTATATATGATGAGAAAAAGCCAAGTCTGTATCCTCAAATTTTATTTGCTTTTCTATACAATTACTACTAGATCTCTTGCAATCATCCTCCTCCTCCTCAAAGCTTTGTCCTAATTATGTTGCGTTTGGATAGTAATACCTGATACATGTATTGCTTTTGATGCAGCTGTGTTGGGACGCCTTCCTGGAACTACCGTTTATCGAAATGTAGAACAATATCCAGAAGCATACACTTACAATGGAATTGTGATTGTTCGGATTGATGCACCAATATACTTTGCAAATATTAGCTATATCAAGGACAGGTAAACACAAAAGCTTCTCCGAAGTGAAGACAAGTAAGAAAAATGAAAACTAAAAGGGCCTCTCTGGATCCATGGAAATTGACTGTGTATCCTACAGCAACGGAGATCCACTGCTATGAGTTGGCTGTTTGAATAGGAAAGGAATTCTCCTTAGAATTCCTTTTAGATCATTAAAATAATTCAAAATCCAAGGAATGACTGAAATTCCACCTGTTTTCTTTTTAATTGGTGGGAAGGAGAATGGCTTCAAAGGGGACATCTCTCTGATACTAGGATCCATATTTTAGAGTTTGGTTAGTTATCAAAACAAACGATCAAACTTGTGAAACCTTGTTCAAGGATAGCATGATTCTCCTTGAGTTTGACACCTCCAACCTGGCCCTGGGCCTTGTTTTTGGGCACTTGAGTGAATTAAAATTGGAGTGGAATTGGCCCCAATAGTAGGAGCTTCTACTTGATGTGTTTGGATGGCCCAAGGAGACAAGAGAAGTAAACATGTTTGTTAAAGTAGATTCCTCTTTTATTGTTCACCCTACTCAGGGTTACTCCCACAATATATTATAAAGTGCCTTTTACACCATCCTTTTCATGTAAAATCTTTTATTTTTATTTTTTATTTTTACTTTACAGCAGCCATTCAAACAAATGCAAAGTAACCCACTACTCATTTTATTTCGACTCGCTTCTCCTTAACTTTATGTGTAATGTGACACTTCACTCTTACTCTATCCTTCTTTCAAACAAACGGGCAATGTTGTGGTACATGTTTTTTCGTTCTCTTTTAAAATCGTGTAAGTATACTTTAATCCAGTATTTGCCGTTCTATTTTCAGGCTAAGAGAGTATGAAGTCAACCTTGAAGGACCCACAAAACGTGGACCAGAAGTTGAAAGGATCTATTTTGTGATACTCGAGATGTCGCGTAAGTATTTACCAATTTAGGACTTGTCTCATTAAGCAACCTTGTAAGAGTAAAGAAAAATTGAAAAATGCAAGGACATTATGTCAGATCATGCTTTGGTATTTAAAAATAATTACAGCTACTACTATGTTATTTCATTTAAGGACATGCTCAAACTCTAAATAATTATGAATTCCAATTATTTCACAGATTTCAATATATTGTTCTGTAACGATCCTTGGTGTACTAAAATATGAGCCAATATAATTAGGACTTCCTGTTGTGTAAAAATTTCATTCCAATCGAGTGATACTGACTATTGGATTTGTTATATGTAAGACACATGATGGCTCCCAAAAACTGATTTGCATCTTTCAGTTAGTCTTTTATTCCAACAGTCCCACATATTTCTTAGTGAACCTTAACATTGACATTTTGAATCTTACCATAATCATATCATGTAATTTTATTTTTTATTTAAAAAAAAGGGTGGAAGGATTTTTTTTTCTAAAAGAAGTATCTAATATAACCAACATTTTTTTCCTTATTTTTCTCTCTTTTTTTTTGTTTTTAAATTTTGTGGACTTTAAAGACAAAGTATTACATCTTCTCATTAGAATAAGCAATTATAAGATGGGTCCACTAATGGATTATTAGGTTCGGAATCAAGGTGCCAAGTTTGAGGACCATGCCGAGTTTGAAAGAAAAAAAGAAAGAAAGAAATGGATCCCTATAAACTTGCTAAGTTCACGCTCAATATCCCTTAATTTTCTCTTTATGTGTCTTTATATAGCTAGACAATCAATCTAACGTAATATGTCCATGGAGGCCCATTCCAGGCCCATCAGGAAATAACTCATATGTGATTCAATCAAAGACGAAGCTGTAAATTAGATACCGTACATAAATTGATTTAACATAGATTTTGGATCTAGATCTTATTGTATAGATTGTATGCCTAGTTGAAGGGTTGACTATTCTGATTGATTGAGGTCTTGGACCTTTATATAATGCAACTGTCAATCCCTTAAGGGACACAGATTTGCTGACCAATTCCCCTCTGCCTTCATGCATATCATCGAGATGGCATGGTATTAGAGCCTCTAATGTAGAGGAATTTGTCTCTATCTTGCTCAAGAACAGATCAGGGATTTA
Source organism: Sextonia rubra (assembly GCA_037013555.1). Lineage (NCBI taxonomy): Eukaryota > Viridiplantae > Streptophyta > Magnoliopsida > Laurales > Lauraceae > Sextonia > Sextonia rubra. The sequence goes on from JASUAD010000001.1 coordinate 136,314,324, forward strand.
TTTTCTGCATCGGTATACAAGTACAAATTAGGGATCTGCGTGCACAAACATCCACTGTAGATCATCTCTGATCTACAGTGGCCAACCTGCGATCATCCAGATTTTGCTGACTTACTCTACAGCCTTGGTCAACCAGCCATGCTGGGATTTGTGGTGATTTTTTTCACATTTTTTTGGTTCCTGGAGATAGGTCTTTTCCTCCATCTCATGGTTTCCACTTTTCTTGCACTGCTTTCAATCAAGGCTGTTCAAAAGCTTGGATCTGAGGTATCTTCTGACCAAACTTCATCACAAGGAAGCTGTCGCCTACTAGGAATCAGATCATAGCTTGGATCCGCAGTCCACAAATTCGGTGGGCCCCTTGTTGTGCATCAGCCACCCCTCCCAGGCTCCCTTGTGGTGTTTTTTTTTTTTCAGTAGACAGGTCAGGTCATTCAGATCTTGCATCTCATTCGTTTCTCTCCGTCTATTCATCTTCCTTTTGCTGTTGGTTGGTGAAATCTACACGTTGTTTTTGTTGTAACTTTGGGATTTGAATCTTAATGTTACTATTGCTGTTTTTTAATTGCATTTCTATTGCACTTTCTGTTCTGCCATCGTGGATCAAAATGAGAAATCTGAAATTTCAATTGTTCGTTTTAATGGGAAAAGCTATGCGTCTTGGTCTTTTCAATTTCAATTATATTTTGAAGTAAACGAATTGAGGGGCCATTTTGATGGTTTTGACCCAATGCCTGTTGAAGATGCAAAAGAAATCCTCTCTTGGAAAACCAAAGATGACAAAATCAAGTCCTGGATCCTTGCATCTATAGAATCAACTTTCATTTTGCATCTCCATCCTTGCAAATGATCACGCGACATGTGGGAATTCTTTAAGAAGGTCTATTATCAAAATAATGCTGCTTGACAATTTCAACTGGAACTAGATATTGCAAATTATTCCCAAGGAACATTTTCCGTATAGGATTATTATTCCGGTTTTTTAACCCTTTGGTACGAATATGGTGAAATCAAATTTGTTGATGTTTCTGAAGCACTTTTTCGGGAACTGCTAAAACTACAACATTGTAGTCACCGTGATCAATTTCTGATGAAGCTTCGACCTGAATATGAATCTATTCGGTCAAACTTGATGAATCGCGCTTCACTTCCATCGATGGATGAATGCCTTCAAGAATTACTTCGAGAGGAACAGCATCAAATGACTAAAGTTATTCTCGAAACAAAAAAATTCATGAGAACATTATTCCTTCTGCATATGTTGCTCGAGGATGGCAACCTTCTTGGGACATTAGTAAGGTGAAATGTTATGGTTGCAACAACTGTGGTCACTATGCTTCCCAGTGTAAACATAAAACTTGCAACTACTACAAAGCCCCTGGACATATAATTTTTGAATGCCCGAAACGTCAAAAGAATCCAATCTCTTGTACATTACTGCCACCACCACTACTACTCCCAATTTTGACTCGGGTGACTGTTCCTCTACGATACAAGGTTCTTTTGCACAACCTATAGCATCTGCATGGTTTGGTTCTCCTGCTTCTCTAACACCTGAGTTAGTTCAACAAATGATCGTTAATGCCTTCTATGCCTTTGAGCTCTCAGATAAGATCTCATCCAATTGGTATGTTGATGCAGGCCAGATCCATGATTGACCAGGCCATTGGACCCAAGATCAATACAGCCTAATAGATTAGAGTAGATTATATTATTAGTAGTTGTTTAGTTGCTTTATTAAAATTTGGCAAGTCCAGTTGTATTTGATTTAAGACTTTTTATTTGTTTAGAATTAGTTGTTTCCTTTCTTAGATAATGTTTTATTTATAAATAAGGATGTAATCTCTTCATGAGAGATAGACTTTCATATTGAATAAAGCTTTGGAATTGGTTTTCAATTGAGAGAGTTTATTTGTCTTTGGTGAGGTACCTAGACAACTTATCCCTAAGCATTTTGGCTTGGAGATTAGCCCGTTAGTTAATCTTCTTCCCCTGCGCTGCTTCAATTGGTATCAGAGAGAAGATCCTCTCTCGGATCGCCGCCATGCCGATCGCCGGTCCGAGGTAACCGCGCAACTCATCTCCGTAACTTCATCCATCCGTCAGTCATCATCCATTGTTCATCTTCACCATCGCATCCCATCATCCTGATCGCATTTCTTTCTACTTACAATCGAATCTACCATCTCTTCCATCTCTGCCGTGACACCCTTTCCCCAACCAACATCCTCACTACCATCGCACATCATCGCAGCCCTCTCCCACTTCACCCCAAACCATACCCTTACAGTCCCCAATTCACAGTCACCCTTCAAATCCCACCACAGAGTCTGTCGACCTTTTCTTTTCCCTCTGCCGACCCCAACATCCGAAAACCCCCATCCATTATCTCCCTCATCCTCATCTTCCCCGTCCCACGCCAACCTTTCCGAACCCAGATCCCTAAATCTCCAGCCAAACCCCTTCACGAGATCACTTTCGACCATATCCCTTTCCACTGAAACCAAACGCCATCTCCAACACTGCTGTAACCAACCCACCACCATCCTAGCCTCCGGTCCTCTCTGCTCAGCAAAACCCCAAACCAAGAGACAGACGCGAAAGACAGCGAACAGAGAAGAAGAGAAGTAGCAAAAGAGAGGGAAAGAAAGAGAGATCTGGTACCTTTCACCGGAGACGAAGGCACCCAACAGGCGACAGCAGCGTCGCAGCACCACCGCAGCGTCGCAGCAGCACGGCACCACCTCCGGTTGTCGCTGTAGCCACCGATACACCTCGTAGAAGCGTCGTCCCTCCCTGCAGCGTTACCATCGACGGGAGCCTCCAGTTCACCCAAATGAGCATCATCCACTCCTTCCTTTCTTTTCTTTCGTTTCTGTAGCAGCAGAGAAGCATCCTTTTCTTTTTCTCTTTTTCCTGTCCATACTGTAGCAGGAGAGAAGAGCTTTAAGCAGTTGGGCCGCAAAACAGTTTGGGCCAACATTGTTGACCCGAGTCTCATCGGTTACCTAATCACTATTGGGTCCAGTCCGGGTCTGACCTGACCCAAGTTCAGATCCACAGCAGTACAAAATATATATATATAAAAGTGGGCCTAGCAAAAATAATCAAGTTGCTTCTCAAAATGATGATATTTAGTCTGATTCACGATCTATCTTCACTTGCGTCTTTTGTCAACAAGATCAAGCCATCAAGTTAGTTAATTTTAAGCATTCAGAAAATTTTGAATTTCTTATAGTAAAGTCAATATGCAAATCTTTGGACCATCTGATGAAGTTCAAAGCATGCTATATGAGTATAAATATGGAGATTGGTATTTTGCAAATAAGGTCTACTTTGAGCAGTTCCTCAATCTTAGACAGGTAAATTCGACAGTTTATGAATATTTAAATAAATTTTCGAGACTGCACCAAGTTTGTGGTTTGGACCAGAATGAGTTGCATGATTTAACTCACTTTGTAAGAGGTTTGAAGCCAGACATTCTTGAGAAGATGAAACCATGTCACAGTGTTCATAAAGCATACAAGGAAGCAATTCATATTGAGCACATGTTTCAATGGTCTCACCTGCAACAAGTTAAGTTTAGGGAAGAACATTCTCCGAGACAAACGAGAGATCATCTAATGGAAACTAAATTTGAAGGAGAAGATACTCACGCCCTTGTCATTCGCAGACTTTTCACCACCAATGAACAGGAAGACAATGAGTGGAAACAGACTATGATATTCCGGACGCGAGTAAGGTGTGAAGATCGATTAACTAATTTAGTTATTGATCATGACAGTACTATCCATTTTGTGGCACAATATGTAATTGACAAACTCAATTGGCCTACAGAGACTCTTCCAATGCCTTACGAAGTTACATGGTCTAATGCTTCTGTTATTACTGTAACTCACAGATGTCTAGTATCTTTTAAGATTGGTGTATATGATGATAAAATTTGGTGTGATGTAATTCCCATGAATATCACTCATTCTTTTGGGACAACCATGGCTTCTTAATCGGAAAGTGCAATATGACAAAGAGAAGAATATTTGTTCTTTCTATTGGAAAGGACAATATGTTGACCTTGTTCCATTACAATCAACAACATCTTCATCTATCTCATCACCATCAATTGAAGAGTCACAAGATGAGCACAGGGAAGAAACAAATTCCAACGATGATGTTGAAAAGCCCATTCATGGAAAGGAAGATCTTATTGCAACTTCAAGTGAGAAGCAAAAGGTACATCAAGCTGACATTGAACATCTAAGAGAATTGATTGTTCTGTGGCGCAGCCCTGGATCTTGGATGGATAGTAGAACAATCTCCCGAGGGATTGTTCGAATCCGAGGATTCAATGGCAGTCACGATGACAATATAGAACGAGAAATTCTGGAACAACCGAATTTCTTATTGATAAAAAAAACATACTTTTACAATGAAGAATTCCTCCTTATATAGGAGTGACTGTTGCTCAAAATAGAAGACTAGTTCTAAACAGACATGACCTTCTAAACACAAAATAGGAAATAGATAAATAACTACTAAAAACAAAATAGAAAGTGCATCAATCGGGATCTTTGAAGAAGCCAAGGATCAATCGGATGTCCTTCGGGCCTGTGATCTGGGCCGGACTTGGGTTCGGCCTGCATCAGCTCTCCCCGGCTTGGAAAAACTCGACTCCGGCTAGTTGAGCGCTTGATATCTCTCATAAAGATCAGGATTGATATGCTGGAAGTCAGTAGCTGTAATCCACGTAGCATCAAAGATAGGACGATTCCGCCAGCATACATAAAACTTCTGATAACCTCCTTGACGTGTAAAAACAATTTGATCATCAAGGACATCAATAATTTCATCAGGAGGTGGAGAATTAACTGGTAAAGAAATAAGCTGCTATTCATTTTCTCCTTCAATATCATGGCCACGATAGAGAGTAAGATCCTTGACGTTAAATGAAGAACTGACGCCTGAATCAGTAGGGATATTAAGAATATAGGCGTTGGGATTAATCTTTTGGAGAATCTTGAAAGGACCTGAGTTATGAGGATGTAATTTCTTGTTAGCTCCAGGTGGCAATCTCTCAGGTCGAATACGCACCATAACCATATCGCCTTCATTAAATTCAACAAAACGACGATGTTTGTCAACTTGCTGCTTATAAACATCATTGCTGGCAGATATATGGTGACGTACTTCATTATGGACTTGCTGCATTTGTTAGAAGAAAGTTTCAGCATTTGCACTCACTTTGGCATCAACTGGTAATGGAACAAGATCAACAGAGAGTCGTGGACGAACTCCTGTAACAGCTTCAAATGGTGAAAGTCCAGTTGATCGGTTGACAGAATTATTGTAAGCAAATTCTGCCATAGGGAGCACTTGATCCCAATTTGTAATTCGGTCACGTACAAGACAACGTAACAATTGGCCAAGACTTCTGTTTACCACCTCTGTTTGTCCATCAGATTGAGGGTGATAAGCAGTAGAGAAATTAAGTTTGGTATTAGACAGCATCCATAATGTCTTCCAGAAGTAGCTCATAAACTTCGTATCGCGGTCAGAAAAAATAGTTTTGGGAAGCCCATGTAGTCGAACAACTTCTTTGGAGAATAATTTGGCCATCTTGTAAGCATCAGCAGTCGCAGTGCAAGGAATGAAGTGTGCCATCTTTGAAAAGCGATCAACAACAACGAAGATGGAATCAACCTTTCTAGTAGTCGTGGGTAAACCGAGCACAAAATCCATGCTAATGTCTTCCCAAGGAGTATGTGGAACAGGCAAAGGCTGATATAACCCAGTATTCTTTTTGTTGCCTTTTGCAATTTGGCATGTTCGGCATCTTTCACAAATATGAATCACATTGGTCTTCATACGAGGCCAATAATATCTGTCACTGACAAGAGCAAGTGTTTTGTCGCGACCCAAATGTCCGCTACATCCACCTGCATGCAACTCGCGCACAACATATTCACGAATAGAAGTGGCTGGAAGACAGAGTTGCGTACCTTTGAATAGGAAGCCATCATGAAGGCTATAATGAGGATGTTGAATATGACTACCATTAAGGAGATCCACATAAATAGAACCAAAATCTTTGTCGGCTGCATACGTTTGTTTGATTTGCTCAAAACCAGGCACGTAAATAGACATGGCAGTCAGAAGATGCTTTCTCCGGCTTAATGCATCCGCAATCAGGTTATCCTTTCCAGCTTTATGACAAATGCTAAATTTGAATTCTTGTATATATGCACTCCATTTAGCTCGGTTAGCGCTGATCTTCTGCTGAGAGTGTAAATGTTGCAGAGCATCATTATCAGAGTAAAGCACAAACTCATTTGCAATCAAATAATGCCGCCAATGACGAAGTGTTTAGACAAGTGCATAGAACTCCAAATCATATGCAGTATACTTTCGCTTGGCATCAGAAAGTTTCTCACTGAAGAATGCAATAGGATGTCCTTCCTGGCTAAGAACTCCGCCAATGCCAACATTTGAGGCATCGCAAGCAATTTCAAATAGCGTGCTAAAATCAGGAACTTGCAGAACGGGCGCTGTAGTAATCTTTTGCTTGATCTTCTCAAAAGCCCTGGTGGCTGCATTGGTCCATTTGAAGTCACCTTTCCTCATGCAATCAGTAATAGGAGCCATAATAGTACTGAAGCTTTTGATAAACTTTTGTAAAAATTGGCAAGACCATGAAAACTGCGAACTTCAGTAAGGGTAGTAGGAATTGGCCAATCAAGAATAGCGCTTACTTTTGCAGGATCCATCTTAATTCCTTGTGCAGATACTACATATCCCAAGAAAACAACAGAATCACTCATGAAAGTGCATTTCTTGAGATTGATATAGAAACACTCCCGGCGGAGAAGTTGGCAGACCTTATCTAAATGCTGAAGGTGATCTTCTTTTGACTTGCTGTAAATAAGAATATCGTCGAAGTAGACGACAACACAATTTCCAATATAAGGCTGCAATAATTGTGTCATAACCCGCATAAAAGTACTAGAAGCATTGGTTAAACCGAAAGGCATAACCATCCATTCAAAGAGACCATCCTTTGTTTTAAAGGCAGTTTTCCATTCATCTCCTGGTCTTATGCGAATTTGATGATATCCGCTCCGTAGGTCAATTTTGGAAAATATACATGCACCAGTCATCATATCTAACATATCATCCAAACGAGGGATAGGGAAGCGATATTTTACCGTGATTTTGTTGATTGCACGGCTATCTACACACATTCGCCAACTTCCGTCCTTCTTCGGAGTGAGAAGTGCTGGAACACCACATGGACTGAGACTTTCCTTTATATAACCTTTCTGAAGCAATTCATCAACTTGCCGTTTTAACTCTGCATGTTCTGCTGGACTCATCCGATAAGCAGGTAAGTTAGGCAAAGAAGCTCCTGGAACCAAATCAATAGCATGTTGAATGTCCCTTAGTGGGGGTAGTTCCTTGGGTAACTCATCAGGAACTAGGTCGGCAAATTTGTCCAATAATGGCTTCACTTCCTGAGGAATAGCATGAGAATCATCAGCAACTTGTTTTGTAACTAAGGCATACATGATACCTTGCTCTTTGATTTCAACTTCAAATTTTCGCATGGTTAAAATATGCGATGTAGGAGAAGCTGCAGCGGCGGCGGGAGAAGAGGTAGGAGAGGATGGCGGAGTTTGCAATGGACGCAGCACGATACGTCTACCTTTCCAATTGAAAGCATAGGTATTGTGTTCATGATCTGTGATCACTTTAAGCTTCTGTAACTATGGCCGCCCGAAAAGAATATGTGTGACGTTCATTGGTATGACATCACAGAGAAGAGTATCCTCATAATTGCCAATCTTAAAAGGCACACAGCATTGCTGACGAACAGGAATAGAATAGTTATCAACCCATGCAACTTTATATGGCCTTGGATGCTTTACTGTGGGAAGTTTAAGCTTATCAACTACTTCTTGGGAAATAACATTCATAGCACTTCCACCATCAATAATCATATTACATGCTCTGTCCATACATCTGACACGAGACCGAAAAATAGAAGCATGATTCCAGTCGTCTTCCTCTTTAGCATTTGCTACTAGTAAACGACGATCTAGAAAAAGAAGCGGAATACCATTATCAGCGTCTGCATAATCTACTTGATCTGCTTGATCTTCATAAGGAGGATCTATATCAGCTTGCCCTGATTCGACATGCTCATCATGCTGAGTATCAATATCAGGCTCATTGGAAGTATATAAATTACGATGAGGGCATTCATTGGCATAATGTCCTTGTTGCTTGCAAGCATGACAAACAATATCCCTCCTGTCTGTTCTGGCATAAGCACGATTATTAGGCTGGTTCTGTGGACCCCTCTGATTCTGTTGGGGATTCATCTGTCTTTGTTGTATCCCTGGCCGAGGATTCTGAGGAGGCTACTGAACTTGACGCTGAGGAGGAGGCCTATAAACTGTTGCTTGATTGCGATTATAAGTAGGATCAGGACCTCTTTTTATGGAAGACTCCCCGGCTTGAAAAAGATTATGCTTCCGCAACTAAATTTCATGTTGGGCTTTGCGGGCTTTATTGAATATTTCATCCACTGTGGCATAATCAAACATTGCCACCTCTCGTCTGATATCGGCACGCAGATTATCCCTGTATCTAGTGATAGTTAGACGATCATTAGTCCTTAAGTTACAGCGAACAATGTATTCGCGAAACTTGTTGGTATATTCTTCCACAGTCATAGTGCCTTGCTGGAGACTCAGATATTCTTGGTGAAGTGGATCCATATAATCAGAAGGAAGGAAATTGCCCTTGAGCTTTTCTTTCATAATATTCCACCGGAGAATCGGCTGGCCGATCGCAAGCTCATTGTTTTCAACACCATACCACCAAATGCGAGCAGGACCCTTCAGTTTAACCTTGGTAAAGGCTATCCGCTGTGCATCATTCATACCATACCAAGCAAAATAGTCTTCCAAAGAATTAAGCCAATCAACAAAAACTTTCGGGCTTGCATCACCACTAAAATCAGCAATTTCAATTGACTCTCCTAGTGATGTCATCAGGTGGGGGTGCAACATGGTGAGCTTGATGATCTCGTTCAGCCAGAAGGCGCTGCATAAAATCACGAATGGATTCATGATTTTCAGGTCTTTCTGGTTGAACGGGTGTGTAAATCATAGACGAATTGGAAGATCCTTCTTGATTAACAAATTGCTTTGTTTGTAGCTCAGCAATGGCGGTTTCTGCAATTTTAAGATGTCCCATGACATCTTCTAATTCTTGACTTAGTTTAAGGATGGTTTCATCCCTTTGCCGGTCAGTCATCCAATGCTGAAGATTATCACCACGCCTAGGCATGATTGCTAGGTTTTTTTTTTTTTTAATAACCAAAAACGGGTCGGTTGGGCCGGATCTACTCAAGTCCCTATGCAGACCCGAATCCACATGAGAGGATCAAAGAGCAGATCCTCGCCTGCTGCGTCTCGGTTCACGTGCACAGAAGAAATTAAAACAGGGAAAGGAGCGACTTATCTGATGAATGCAAGAGGAGGAAAAAACGGAAAGGTTGGCGATGGAGGCTAGGCGATGGAGGCTAGCGATGGAAGCGGTCGTCGACCGTGTGCTTGGCCGCTGCGATGATGGTGACGATGAAACGGCAGGAGGCTGCCGCTGCTGACGAAATGGCTGGAGGCCGCCGCTGCTGCTGACAGTGACGACAAGGCCAACGTTGGATGTCACCGGTGCCAGGTACTTTGTCTTTCCCCTTGCTGCTGCTCTCTCGCTCCGGCTGCTCTCTGTCTCTTTTTTTTTGTTTTTGTTTTTGTTTTTGTTTTTTTTCACTCTGGGTTGGGGAGGGGGAAGATATGGCCGAAAAAGTGGGATTTTGCAGGGCTGGGGTTCTCGGTGGCTGGTCGGGGTTACAAGCAGGGGGTTTGAAGAAAAGTCGGCCAGTGGGATCTGGGGTTTCGGTAGTGGAATAGGGTGATGGTTACCGATACGGAAGGGTTCCGGCGAATGGGTTTTAACAGAGGCGTAGGATTAGGGGTTGTGGATTTAGAAAGGGACAGGGAGTTGGTGTTGGCCGGATGGTCGGCGGTATGGGATTGGGTTTGTCCGAAAAGGATTTGGCTGCTGTAGTGCTTCGGTGTTGGCGGTGCAGAATGGAATCTGTCGTGGTCTGGGCTGATCGGGAATGGGCTTAAGGGTGTGAACAGAGGCCTCGGTTGGTCTGGGAGTTGAGGATTTTGCGAGTCAGGTAGGGTCGCCTGGTGGTGGTGGAGAGGATAACCGGTGAGCAGAGTGGATTGGGCGATGAATTCCGGAAACGACAGAGGTTGCCGGCGACCGGATCTGGTCTCTGATACCAATCTGGCACAGCCCTGGATCTTGGATGGATAGTAGAACAATCTCCCGAGGGATTGTTCGAATCCAAGGATTCAATGGCAGTCACGATGACAATATAGAACGAGAAATTTTGGAACAACCGAAATTCTTATTGATAAAAAAAACATACTTTTACAATGAAGAATTCCTTCTTATATAGGAGTGACTGTTGCTCAAAATAGAAGACTAGTTCTAAACAGACATGACCTTCTAAACACAAAATAGGAAGTAGATAAATAACTACTAAAAACAAAATAGAAAGTGCATCAATCGGGATCCTTGAAGAAGCCAAGGATCAATCGGATGTCCTTCGGGCCTGTGATCTGGGCCGGACTTGGGTTCGGCTTGCATCATTCTGCCTTTTCCAGAAAATCCAATTAGGACACCAACAGTGAAATTCCTTGTTCCAGTTATCTCACAAGTAGTTCAAGTTATAAAAGTTCTCCACATTGACTTCATCTTCAGAGATCACATATGGATATCTGACTGTCAACACTTGCAGCATCTACTGGTTTGTTCACACATCCAAGCTCCATGCAAAGACCCACAGTCGAAAACATTCCGATCTACTATTACATGGAGGAAAAGACTGCAACAAGCTTTCAAGCCATGTCATGAAAATATGGATCTGAAGATAAAACAAAAGTTTGTTCGAGTGACTTTCGACCCCGGTGGATATTTACAGAACTCGAGGACGAGTTCTCCTCCAAGCAGGGGAGAACTGATGCAGGCCAGATCCATGATTGACCAGGCCATTGGACCCAAGATCAATACAGCCTAATAGATTAGAGTAGATTATATTATTAGTAGTTGTTTAGTTGCTTTATTAAAATTTGGCAAGTCCAGTTGTATTTGATTTAGGATTTCTTATTTGTTTAGAATTAGTTGTTTCCTTTCTTAGATAATGTTTTAGTTATAAATAAGGATGTAATCTCTTCATGAGAGATAGACTTTCATATTGAATAAGGCTTTGGAATTGGTTCTCAGTTGAGAGAGTTTATTTGTCTTTGGTGAGGCACCTAGACAACTTATCCCTAAGCCTTTTGGCTTGGAGATTAGCCCGTTGGCTAATCTTCTTCCCTTGCGCTGCTTCATATGTAGACTCAAGTGCCACCAATCATATGACATGCTCCCCTTCCTTCTTGACAAACATTGTTGCGTACAACGGTAACCTTAGAATTCAAACTGCCAAAGGAGACAATTTACCTATTACTGCTATTGGCAATGTCAATAGTCCATTGCCCTTAAAAAATGTTTTTGTTTCTCCAAGTTTAACTACAAATCTTTTCTCGATTGGACAATTGGTTGACAACAAGTGCAACATCTCATTCTCTTCTTCTAGTTGTGTTGTGTAGAACTAGGAGTTGGGGGGAGTGATCGCGAGGGGGACCTAGAGAAGGAAGACTTTTTTTCCTTTATGTACCTTTAATTATGGAGGATAAACCTACAAAGAAGTTGTTTTGCTTTTCAGCTTTAAATAATGCTCAGATGTGGCATATTAAGTTAGGACATCTAAATTTTAGAACTTTGTCTAATTTGAGCAATTCTGGATTATTTTCTAATTCTGGTGCTTATGTTCCTTTCGATTGTAATGCATGTCATTATCATCATCAAAGCCTTATCCCAACCATATTGGGGTTAGGTACATGAATTCTGTTTCTTCATTCCGTTCTATTTTGAGCTAAATGTTTCGATAAGTGAAACTTCTTCAAATCTAAATTAATGACTTCTATCCATGTTTTCTTTGGCCTGCCCCTATTTCTTGATGGGCCTTCCACCTGTACAGCCGAACTTTTTCTCACCGGTGCCATTACTGGCCTACGCTCAACATGCCCAAACTATCTTAGACGGGTTTCTCTAATCTTATCCCCTATTGGTGCTACCCCTAAATGTTCTTGAAAGCGCTCATTTCTAATTTTATCTTTCCTAGTTTTACCACACATCCACCTAGGCATTCTCATTTCCGCTAAATCCATCTTATGAATATGCGTCTTCTTAATTGGCCAACATTCTGTTCCATATGTCATAGCTGGTCTAACTACTATCCTGTAAAATTTGCCCTTCAAATTCATTGGCATTCGTCTGTCACAAAGCACTTTGACGCTAATCTCCACTGCAGCCATCCGGATTTTATCCTATACTCCACATCTTCGTCAATCCCCCATCCTTACTAATTATCGAGCCTAGGTACCGAAAAGAATTTCTATGTGGTATCTCATGGGTTTCAATTTTGATGGTAGTTTCAGCATTTTGTATATGTCCACTGAAGTTGCAATCCATATATTCTGTTTTTGTACGACTTATTTTAAAACTTCTAGATTCTAATGCCCCCCGCCATCTCTCAAGCTTTACATTTACACCCTCTTGATTCATCCACCAATACTATATCATTTGCAAATAACATACACCATGGTACGTCTTCTTGAATATGCACAGTTTAACTTATCCATAATCAATGCAAAGAGATAAGGGCTTAAGGTTAATCCCTGATGTAAATCTATAGTCACTGGGAATCCACCTGTTTCTCCACATGTGGTTTTCACATTGGTTATTACTCCTTCGTATATATTTTAAAAATTTTTAATGTAACCTCTGGGGACATTCCTTTTCTTTAAAACCCACCAAATTAAATTTCTGGGTACCCTATTATAGGCTTTTTTCAAATTAATAAAAACCATATGTAGATTTTTCCTCTTTGCTCGGTATTTTTCCATTAATTGCCTAAGTGAAAAGATAGCTTCCATAGTTGATCTTCCTGGCATAAAACCAAATTGATTTTCAGAAATCTTGGTCTTCTTTCTCAGTCTTTGCTCCATTATTCTCTCCCATAACTTCATAGTATGACTCATAAGTTTAATCCCTCGATAGTTGCTACAATTTTGTATGTCTCATTTATTCTTATATATAGGTACTACAATGCTTCTTTTCTATTCATCCGGCATTTTTTTGTTACAAGTATCTTATTGAATAGTCTATATAACCAACTTACCCCAACCTCTCATAAGTATTTTCATACCTTTATCGGAATACCATCTGGGCCTGTTGCCTTTCCTGTTTTCATTTGCTTCAATACTTCCTTCACTTCCACCCCTCTAATTCTACGGAGAAAAATATGCTCTTGTGATGAAGTATCCTCTTTAACTATTGTATCGCCCAAATGTTCTTCATTTAGAAGTTTGCTAAAATATTCCTTCCACCTTTCTTTAATATCGTTGTCCTTCACCAAAATATTTTCTCATTGTCCTTGATACATTTGACATGATCTAAGTCCCTACTTTTCTTTTCTCTTATTTTTGCGAGCTTAAAAATATCCTTTTCTCATTCTCTTGTTCCCAACCTATTAGAGAGGTCATCGTATGATTTGAACTTTGCACTACTTACTACTTTCTTAGCTTCTTTCTTTGCCTTCTTATACAGTTCAAAATTTTTTATACTCTTAGTCCTTTGCCAAACTTTGTAACAAAGTTTTTTCTGTCGAACAACTTCCTGAACCTCCATACTCCACCACCATGTTTCTTTATTAATGTCTCTTCCCTTTTGATTCTCCAAGTGCCTCCTTTGCAATATTCCTAATGTAATTAGCCATTTGATTCCACATTACTGTAGTTTCTCCTTCAAGATTCCATTCTCCTTTCTCAATCATTTTGTCTTTACATATATTTGCTCTTTCCCCCTTTAAATCTCTCCACCTTGTTTTAGGGTCCATTTTGTTTACTACTGTTCTCTTTCTACTTTTAATGCAAATATATAAAACTTCGAGCTTATGTTGCGTAGTCAAACTCTCTCCTGGGATAACCTTGCAATCTTTACAAGTCAATCGGTCCTGTTTTCTAACTAGAAAAAAGTCTACCTGACTCCTATTATTCCTACTTTTATATGTAATTAAATACTCATCTCTCTTTTTAAAGTAAGTATTTGCTACTACAAGATCAAATGCCACTGCAAAGTCTAATATAGTGTTTTCGAATTCGTTCTTTTCTCCAAATCCATGCCCTCCATGTACTCTCTCATATCCTCTATTATCTCTTCCTATATACCCATTTAAATCCCCTCTAAGGAAAATCTTATCACTATTTGAGATTTCTCACATTAAATCATCCATTTCCTCCCAAAATTGTCTTTTCACACTTTCCTCTAGTCCTACTTGGAGAGCATATGCACTGATGATATGAATTATGTCTTCCTCTAACACTAGTTTAATTGCTATAATTCTATCACCAAACTTCTTTACCCCCACAATTTTCTCTTTCAAATCCTTATCTACAACTATACCCACTCCATTTCTTGTATTACTCTTTCCTGCATAGAAAAGCTTATACTCATCTGTGAGCTCCTTAGTTTTATTCCCTTTCCACCTTGTCTCCTGTATACAAGCCACACTAATTCTTTTTCTTTTCATTACCTTAACCAACTCCATGCTATTGCTTGTCAAGGTTCCTATATTCCAAGTAGTAAGTCTAATTTTCCTATTCCTTCTCTTCTTCTCATGGATTAATTTCTTTAACCGCATTAGCCCAAAGTCATACAGTAGCCCTTGCACACTTTTCACTGTAGCCGGGCGACGCTGCAATGCGTCGCTTAAACCGGGGAACGCCTTAGCCTTATCGTGATATATTATGTTCTTAGAATTCATGTTTCGGTTGTGACAAAGTTTTACGTTGGCTGTCACCTACGTAACGTAACTCTCCTCCTTTACCCGGGGCTTGGGACCGGCAGCAAAAACTGGCGGAGTTTTTCGATTGTAATGCATGTAAGTTAGGAAAAAGCAAAACCCTTCCTTTTCCTAAATTTACATCTTGTAGCAAAGACTGTTTTGATATGATTCACAGTGATGTGTGGGGGATAGCTCCTCATGTATCCCATGGCAACCTCATGTATCCCATGGCAATTATAAATATTTTGTTACATTTATTGATGGCTATAGCAGATTCACATGGACTTATTTGTAACATTCAAAATCTGCTGTCTTTGCTGCATTTTAAATCTTTGTTTCATATGTGATATAGGCCCTAGGGTTAGCGCTTGCGTATGGGTGCGGAAGCACGTATTCAAAGATTCTTCGAATCGTTAAAAAGACTTAAACATATGAGGACGTACCTCTCAGGGATAAAACCCAATTTTATTAATCAATCAAGTCTGAGAATCTCTTCTTTACAATGCCATATATATAATAAAAGCAAACCTAGTGCTTATGCAAACCCTAAGCTATGAATAGAAACTTCCCTAATAACATTGTAATTAGAAATCTACTAATAAAAATAATTATAATCCTAATCTAACTTGAAGAGGGAACACTTGTGGGGCCCAAATTGCACCATCCTTCTCGGATTGAAAGAAGCGTTTGTCGTCGAACTAGAGTCTTTTTCGGATTGCCACTAATCTCTATAAATGTGGTGAACATGAAGGACTTCCTTTATGGCAGCTATTCAGGAATTCTTCTTTGGCGGTTCTGGTTTCTTGGGATGAAGAGTAACTTGCTGCTCACCATGCATGAATGTATAGGTGTTATTGTGCATACCATGAGTTCTATTTTTGTCATACATCTATGGACGGCTCAATAAGATATCACCACTATCCATAGGTAGCACATTACATCAAATTGTATCTTTGTAAGTCTTACTAATGGCAAAAGTAACTTTGCAAGTATGTCGAACATGCGCTTGATCTCCAGTCATCAGTCATTTGATAAAATAAGGGCGGTTGTACTTGTAAACTTTCAACTGGAGGTAATCAACAAGAGCTTGGGAGATGAGATTTTCACAACTTCCGCCGTCAATAACAACTGCGCAATTTTGTCCATGAATTGTACTCGTGGAACGGAATATGTTTTTTCTCAACCATTTATTTTTTACAGTTGGTGGAGCCTTTTTGATGACGATAAAAGCTTCACCTATGGTATCTGCATGTGTTTCAGCAATTTCCTCATTTTTAATACTATTGGGAATAGTTTCAATACCCTGAGGATCATCTGAGATATTTTTATCATCTCCTTCAATCTTAATCTGATGTATGTGCTTTGGACATTCTGCAGTACGATGCCCGAGCTGTTGACAATGAAAACAAATCTTCTTTTTGACCTTCAGTCCTTGCAAAAATCTATCATGATGAACCATTGGATTTAGCATCTTGTAGAAATGAATTCTTTGGTAGAACTCATTTAGATTTTTGTACTTGATGATTTGCAATTCCCTCAGCTTTGATAACATGTTGTATAAGTTTATCGACATTATCAAAATGTTGGAAGGCAAGGATAAATATCTATCAATAACCGTATCATCATCTTCATTCAAACCACAACGAGCTTGCAGAGCCAGAAATTCCTCAGAATAATCAACAACTGTCTTGGACTTTTGTTTCAAGTTTTGAAAGGAATTTTTATTTCAAAATATTCTTCATCTCAGTCCATGTTTCACCAAGGTCCATGTTCTGATTCCTTTGTTTCTTTACAATTCGGCCCACGAAGTTGCAGCATAATTACGGAATCTAGTAGCAATCAGTGTAACTTTATGGTGCTCAATTATTGGCTTATGTGCAAAAATATTCCACACACACACTAACCAATCCATGAATTTAGTAGGCTGCAATTTTTCATCATATTCGGGAATCATGAGTTTAATCCCTAAATTTTTATCAGGATTGTTGGTTGGTGGATCTCGTGGATTCCGAGTATTGGCATCATCATCACGATTGTGATTCACACGCTGATTAGTTTCTAAAGCTGTCACCTTAGTTTCCAATTATTGTAGGATGGTTTGTATGCCATCTACTTTGGTAGATAATTCTCTTATGGCACCAACGAAATCTTCAATTGAAGAAGATGAAGATTCCACCTCAACTTGCTTCTTAGGAGGCAATTTTTTTTTTCTTTAATGCAAGTTAAATAGTGATGGACCTGATGTGTAGATGTGTTCTCCACGAACACGTTGGCAAAGACGGATTTGAAATCTGAGGTCAAATGGTTCCGAAATTGCGAAATAATTTATGTCCCTTGATCTGGTCAATCTGCAGTGACTGAGAATAAGCTAATGTAGTGAAGGTGTCAGCAATGTTGTTGGGCCTCTTTGTAACAAACTGGGTCAAATCTGCTGACTGATTGCTAGCTAGAAATTTTTTTTAATAGGTTGGGCCTCAATTGGGATGGGTCGGGCCTGACTGACCTGCACCTTGAACTAGGCCCGAATCTTATGTCTCGTTCGTTGTGACGAGAAAATAAGAAAAGGCTTCAACTTCTTTTTGGTTCTGGCAATGTTGAAGGAGGAGGATGGTTTGGTGAGGTCAAATGAGGAGGATGGCGATGCATGCGGTAGCAGCTGGTGGCAGAGATGTCAGTGTGGGACGACGGTGATGGAGCTGCAATGGCAATTGTCGAGCAGTACCCGCAGGCGGCATACGATGACGGCGATGGGTGCCAGGTATGCCTTCGGTCTCCTCCGTTGCTTCCTTCTTTTCTTCTTCTTCTCCATTTTTTTTCCTACTTCGATGGGGAACAGTGGTGGGCTACAGGTTTGATGGCCGATGCTCGATGAGGATAGGGTTGGTGAGATTTGGTCGGGGAGGGGTTTGGAGAGGGAGCGGCTGCTGCAGTTGGGGTGGCCGGCTATTATGCAGAGGAAGGGTTTTGGGGATTGGGTTTCGATGACTCTGGGTTTTTTGGATTGGGGAGGGGTTGGCTGGGACGATGGGATCTGAGATTGAGGGGTTTCGATAGGGGTTGTGATCTCTGGTTGGGATTTTGTTTTGGTGGGAGGACCGGTGGGACTGGGTTGGTGATTGATTGGGCAAAGAGGGTTGGTATGGGTCTCAACTCAGATGGAGCAAGGGCGTGAGATTCGCTGCTGACAGGATTAGGGTTTGCCTTTTGGTCAACGGGAAGGTTAGGGATAAAAGGTAGAGGACGGCAGTGGGAGGATTGTGATGGGAGTGGTTTCGGGCAATGGGTAAGGCTCTAATGATGATGTTGATGGGTTCACACGAATGGATGGGGGTTTTGGTGATGAGGACGGTCGGGGATGATGATGGTGAGCGAAGGTGGGGATGTGGATAGAGGGTAACACACTAATCTATTTGAGGACTAGCTCTGATACCAAATCGATGCAGGCCCTAGGGTTAGGGCTTGCGTAGGGGTGCCGAAGCATGTGTCTCAAGACACTTTGAATTGTCAAGAAGACTTCAACACACGAGAACGCACCTCTCAGGGATAAAACCCAATTTTATTAATCAATCAAGTTTGAGAATCTTTTCTCTACAATGTTATATATACAATAAAAGCAAATCTAGTGCCTAAGCAAACCCTAAGCTATGAATAGAAACTTCCCTAATAACAATATAATTACAAATCTATTAATAAAAATAATTATAATCTTAATCTAACTTGAAGAGGGAACACTTGTGGGGCCCAGATTGGTTCAATATGTTAAGAACGAGTTTTCCAAATGTGTCAAAATCTTGCAATCAGATTCAAGGGGGAATATGTGTCTACTACCTTTTAGCTCTTTTTAAAAGAAAACGAAATTGTATCTTAACGGACATGTCCGTACACTCCTCAACAGAATGGGGTTACTGAGAGGAAGAATTGACATCTTCTTGATGTTACTTGGACTATCCTTCTTGAGTCTTCCGTCCTTACCCGCTTTTGGCTTGAGGCTCTTACAACAGCAGTCCATCTCACAAATCGGTTACCATCCCCTTCCATTAACAATGAGAGCCCCTATTTTTTATTGCACGGGACTTAACCTTCATTCGATTAGCTCCATCCATTTGGTTGTGTATGCCTTGTCCTTCCTCCACATAAAAGAACAAAATTAACTGCTGAATCTAACAAGTGTGCTTTTTTATGTTATGCTCCTCATCAAAAGGCTTTTTGTCTGTTATGATCCTATTGCTAAATGTAATGGGATTTCCCAGAATGTTGTTTTTCTAGAAAATCAATATTTTTTTCCTCAACTACCGGGACCCATTGGAGTCTGACACTAGAATTCTCTTACCTGATTTTTCTGACAAAACAACGATTGTGAGGTTTCACCCTAATTTTTCTGTAACAGAATTTCCCGGAAAAAGCTACCACTATTGGTCTGTAGCATCCAGATCCTTCACTGACACTTGGTCCATCCCCGATTAGTACCTTGTGTCGCTCCTCTAGGCCTTCTTATCCTCCTGATCGCTATTGTTTTACCCATGCTTTCCTTATGGCTTCTCTGTCTTCTACTTCTAGACCTAACTCCTATTCGTAGGCTATGCAACTTGAATGTTGGAAATAGGCTATGCAGGATGAACTTAGTGCCTAGAGACGAATCATACTTGGGATATTGTGGCTTGTCCATCTATTGTCAAACCCATCGGATGCAAGTGGATTTATTCAATCAAACTTAAATCTGATGGTTCCTTAGAAAGGCACAAAGCTTGTCTTGTTGCATTGGGAAACAGACAGGAATATGGCATAGATTATGAAGAAACATTTGCCCCGGTTGCCAAAATGACCACTATTCGAATATTTCTTGCCATTGCTGCCTCTCAATTATAGTCATTGTATCAAATGGATGTGAAAAATGCCTTCCTTCATGGTGATTTAAAAGAAGAAGTCTATATGAGAATTTCTCAAGGAGTTTCTTCTCCTTTCAAAGGTTCTGTCTGTCGATTGCGGAGTCTTCTATCAAATATGGGCATTACTCTATCTACACCAACTCCTTTACATGCAGACAATACTGGTGCCATTCGCATCACGGAAAACCTAGTCATTTATGAAGGCACCAAACATATCAAAGTTGATTGTCATTTTATTTGTGATGAGTATGTCCGTGATGTGATCAGTCTTCCACATGTCTCTACGAAGTTTCAAATTGTTGATATCTTCACTAAGGGGCTACCGAAGCTTCGTCATTAGTTTTTTGTTTCAAAATTGCTGGTATATGATCCTCCCACATTAATTTTGGTTTTTTTTTTTTTTTGGTTTGGGGGGGGCGGGGGGGGGGGGGGGCGCGCTCAATGGAGGTCCATTCCAAGCCCATTAGGAAATAACTCGTATGTGATTTGGTCAAAGACAAAGCTATAAATTAGATACTGTACACAAATTTATTTAACATAGATTTTGGAACTAGATCTTATTGTATAGATTGTATGCCTGATTGAAGGCTTGACTATTCGGATTGATTGGGCTCTCAGCCCTTTATATAATACAATTGTCGATCCCTTAAGGGAGACAGATTTTCTGACCAATTCCTCTCTGCCTTTATGCATATCATCGAGATGATAGCAATTAATACATCAGTTTATATTGGATGTTATTTAGGGGTGAGAACGCCACTTTATGATGAGGGTATTTTGTAGAATTCCACACACACAGATTTAAAAGGTAGTCAAAAAGTGAACTAATACAAAAAAAGTGGAGAGTTGAAATAAAAAACTAAAGGCATATAAAGGCCAATAGTGTACTTCTTACGCTTCTCTAAGTCATATATGTGACCCAAGTCCAAGCTCATGTTAGTGCCTCCTTAACCAAGACAAGAAGGTGATTGTCGTAAGCCTTGGGCATTGTGGAAGGCTGGAAGCTTCAGATCGGTCGAGTTGCTTATCATTTTTAGATAGGATCATGCAATCTTTGGAGGCTATAGATTGTGTCCGATAGTAGGAGAGATCAATCCTGCGTAGATCACTCCGCACAATGTCTAGGATGGACATCCTAATCACAGAACTAGACAATGGATGGTGAGGATCTCCTAGAGATTCTTTGTTAGTTTTGCCTCTAAGAGAGCCTCTCTCTCTCTCTCTCTCTATATATATATCTTTGGACATAAGGTGGCATGGAATGGCGGGTGTGGGCGATGTGTGTTCTTTTCTTCCTTTTTGAGGAGTCCAAACAGGAAGTTGCTATGGTTGAGTCCCTTAATCTTAAGAAATCTAGGGTGAAAGAGAAAAAGAAGAATATAATATGTGAGAGAGAGAGAGAGTTTTCTGTGTTTATGTAAGTTCAACTTTTTTTCTCAAAACAACATTCACAAACCCACCCCCCCCCAACCAACAGACACACAAAAAAGAAAAAAAAAAAAACACACACACACACAAAAAAAAAGAAACCCACCCCACCATGACCACCACAACCAAGCTGATGTGTAGATTTCAAGTATGCCGAGCTTGTACAATGCATGTAACAATTATATCTAGTTACTGCTTTAGTAAGGAAATTTGAGAGCATACGTTGTATCTCTCGATTGCTTGCTTCAATTTGCTTTCGTACCTCTTCATGAATGACCTTCATATTTTGCATCGCAACTTTTGCATCATCACTATTTTGTCCTGTTCTTTCAGTGGTATGAGATCCAATTCATTAGGAGGGTCGGCGCCATACATAACTTCAAACGAGCTTTGTTGGTCATGTGGTTCATGCAGATATTTTAGGCAAATTCCGCATGTGGAACAATCTGATCCCATGATCACGCCCTCTTTTGGACTAAGCTGTGCAAGAGATTGCCTTGGCTTCGGCTGACGATTTCTATTAGTCTATTAGTTTGTGGATGATAGGCATTGTGGAAGCGAAGATCAGTCCCAAGCAGCTTCCATAATCTGCTTGAAATGTCCCATAGATCAGATATCTTGACCGAAGTGATGGTATTTGGAGTGCCATAAAGGCAGACCACGTCTCTACAATAAAGATTTGCTGTATATGATGTATCGGAAGTCTTCCAACATTATGAAATGTGCCATCGTAAAGAACCTGTCTACCACGGCAAACATAGAATCCTTTCCTCATTTGCGGAAGACCCAACGTGAAGTGCATACTAATGTCTTCCCAGTGCCATTGAAGTTTGAAGAGGGGTGTAATAAATCGTGTTTTGAATATGTCCCTTAGCCATCTGACAAATCCAACAACTCTCCACTGACCATGACATGTCTCTCTATATCAAAAAAAAAAAAAAAAAAAAAAAAAAACCATGACATGTCTTGTCATAGCTCATCGCAACTATAAATCTCTTGGGGTGTTTTTTGAGTTGTGTTTGTATCTAGGTAGTAGCCCCATAGCTTGTTTACAAAATAAAATAAAATAAAAACCACCTATGATTTGCTTACTAAAGCCATGTATCACGGTTGTCATAATTTCTTAGGGCATATTTGTTTGCATCAAAATACATAGGAATTCACAGTCAAATAGGCTCCACAGAAGGATTATTAAAGAGAAGTGTGCATGAGATGAGGTGATAGGTGAAGGATATAAGTTAGTAATGTAACGGGACCTTTACTTATTATTTGAATTACTAGGGTGATGGTTGGGTATTCGTTTCTGACCTTCCTTTTTGGCAAGTCCGGGTAGCCAATACATCCCAAAAACTTAAGCTGTTAGGAAGCCGTAGACAAATCTACTTAAACCCACCCCCACCCCATCCATGCATGCCGCGAGTGGGACACCTTTCGAATTCACAACCTACATGTGCCTACCCACACGACTTGGGGAAATAATGCCTCCTAGTCCTTTGGGACTTGGTGTGACTCTGATACCTTGTCAAGTCCAGCTATTCAATACATCCCCAAAGCTTAAGCTGTTAGAAAGCAGAAGACAAATCTACTTAACTCCGTTGATTCACTTTCATTAAAGGGGAGGTGATTTGATGGTCATTTTTTTATATTAAGCTTGTATCTTCTTTTTTTGCCACTTATGGCATGAATTCCTATGTCTATGCATGCAAACAGGCCCTTACTAGGCAAATTCTTTGATGATCCACATCAATTTGAGGGGTTCGTGATGAGAATACTAATTCCTGTTCAAGTAAGGTTCATGATACCTTTGCAGATTGATTCAAAGATAAGGAAACCTTTTGCAGTCTTGTTGATAACTATCACCTTGAAGATAATCAATGCAAATTATTTCTTCCCATTCTACCCTTGTACTTATCCTCTCTTTTAAGCCTCTTTGACAGGGTATTAATGTAATAGTACGTTGATGGCATTAATATATAAGTGAGGCACTCAAATAGGGTACATTATATGATGCTAATTCCAATATTTCAGTTAAATCTCTTAATCTAAAGAAATCTATGGTTGTCAAAAGGTGGTTTGAAAATGCCTAGGAGAAGGAGGAAAACATAGAGAAATAGGAAGAAAGTGGAGAAAGAGACCATAATGTAACTGTAAATCCTATATTTCAGTTAAATCTCTTAATCTAAAGAAATCTATGGTTGTCAAAATGTGGTTTAAAAAGCCTAGGAGAAGAGGAAAACATGGAGAAATAGGGAGAAAGTGGAGAAAGAGACCATATTGTTGTGTTACCTTAGGTTGGGACTTGAGAGACCACTAACATATTTGTACTTGATTGAATATATATTTTTTGTATTCACTGAAAACCCTATGAAGATTTTGTATTTACATTAGAGTCCATACTTATTTTGTTCTTACATATAAGTCCAACTTTGTTTCTTAACAGTTATTATGAAATACGAGTTCAACGAAGGACAGCTAAAAATTCCAGCATTGTCAGTTAAATCTCTTAATCTGGAGAAATCTATGGTTTTTTTTAAAAGGTGGTTTGAAAACTGTAGGAGAAAAATAGGAAAACATAGAGAAGCAGGGAGAAAATTGGAGAAAGAAACCACATAGTTGTGTTATCTTGATTGGGATATTACTACCATATTTGTATTCTATTGTATTTTTATTTTTATTTTTATTTTTATTGTATTTAGCTATGAAGCTTATGTATTACACATTTCTATATTTACATATAAGTTTAAGTTTTTTTTTCTAACCGCTACCATGAAATACAAGTCCAGTGAAGGACAGATAATACGATAAAACTCCAATTAGGAAAGTGAGGGGTGTCTCTACATTGTTGTTGGGGGCTATCTGAGTGCGAGCACATGTGGGCCTGCTGCAGTTGCCAACAAAAAGTTTGAAAGTAGTTTCAGTGAGAGATAATCTTCTATTTTAAGATATAGGGCTTCAATGCTAGTATTTGTAGAACCTTAAAAGAATCTTATCAATTTGCAGTTTACAATTTATGATTTTACATATTGCATGATTTAACAATTCAAGTTGGGTTTCAGACAATCATTAAGTCTTTTCTCATTCTTGGCCATGTAAAGCTCATTTGGATATGTGGAATTCTATTCCCATGTTACATGGAAACTATCGCCTTTTTTGAGGATGGGATGATTCCTCAATAAGGTGCAAGTGAGATTCTACCCTGATACCATAGCATGTAATGTTCTTTTTTATTTTATTTTATTGGATAGGAGATGTTTGTTATTGTAACAGAAGTAGGCAATGAAGTTATCATTCTAAGGAATTAATCAAGTTAAACAGTTATTATTTATTACGACAAGTAATCACATTAAATGGGCTATACTCGTGTAATTGATCTTCATGGCTCAAATAGATGTAGGAATATTATGCATTTCTCACTTCCAGGATTCCTTTGCTAGGACTGTTTACCTAGGGTCACTATAATCAGACTCACTTTTCTGTTGAAACCAAAGAAAACTACCTTGGCACTTTATTTTCCAAATGGCACACTGGATGAAGGAAAAATGAATTTTGGTAGGCCCAGGCCTATTACATTTAAGGAATTCTTGCACAAACGTTTCCTGATGTTCCAACTTTTTTTGTGCAGCTGTTACATATATAGATTCTAGTGCAATTCAAGCTCTGAAGGACTTACATCAGGAGTATAAATCCCGTGACATTCAGGTAAAGCTAATATCAATTATGGCAAAATGTCGACACAAAACGTCAATTGATGCTTAATATTTATTGACACCATGAAACAACTAGAGTTGGATTTTCAGTGCCTCGAGTTATTTTGCAGATAGCCATTGCCAATCCAAATCGGGAAGTGATGCTTACTCTCGCCAGATCTGGTGTAATCGATTTGATCGGCAAGGAGTGGTATTTTGTGAGGGTGCATGATGCTGTTCAAGTATGCCTGCAACATGTGCAGAAAATGAATGGAACACCCAAAGGGGAAGATGCCATACCCAAGAAGCAATCGGGCTTCCTGCAAAGGTTGTGGAAAGAACAAGTTGAGGAAGAGTCAAACCCTGAGAAGGAACCACTCCTATCTTCGAAGGTCTGATGTCTTCTTTAGTTCATATTTACAGAGTGCCAGCATTCCACATGTAAGTGAAATGCTCGCAAGATTCATTCATGATCATTATATCTTGCAATTCATTGTATTGTAGTATTGTTTATACATTCATGGATTTTTTAACCCCTTGTGGATCTTCACCGTTATAATCATTCACTTTTAAACCCTTTTGATAGAATGACATTGCTTAGAAGTCCTAGAAATTCAATACCCACTAAAAGAAGGGGCCCACGATGTTGTGGCTTCCTTTAGCAAACCTAATCCGGGTAAGGGAGCTGGAACAGGCATGGATTTTGTACTTAAAAGTGACATGGTTATAGTGAAGTTAGACGCACTCAATAAAAGAAGGGGCCCATTATGTTGTGGTTTCGTTCAATAAACCTAATCCGAGTGAGGGAGATGGAACTGGCTTGGATTTTGTTTTTAAAAGTGACATGGCTATAGTGAAGTAAGACGCATAATGTGGCCTTGCCTCTGGCCTTTTGCGACGAGGCGTACTTCATATTAAATTCCAGTCATTCATGGTAAAGAGGTTCTGTTGAATGTGTTAAAGAGGTGAAGATTGAAGGTTCCAAAGTGGATATGAAGATGAGATGATGTGATGGGTGATTAACCATTTCCTAACAAAATGAAGTTGCACAGGGAAGGGAGAATAGCCAATGCGCTAATCTCCAAGCCAGAGGCTTAGAAATAGGAATCCAAAAGATTGAAAATCTTGTCTCACACCAAAGGCGAAAGACCAAGAGAAATTCTCAAAGGATGAAATTTTATTAATCAACAGAACTTGTCCCGTCGGAGGGATTACAATCCTTAATATAGATCCATACTCTAATCTAATCTTGGCAATATTTTTAATTAAAATAAATTGTAAATCAAATAAGATAAAACTTTCTAACTTCTCTCACAAATTCCGAAATTTTAACTCTACTAGTAGGAAACAGAAAGAAGACTGCATGAAGCATGATGCGCACGTCTCCTTTTGTGGTCTAAGGGCCCCTGGCTGAAACTTTTGGGCTTGTGGCTGGGCCCAATGGGCTGGCAGACTTTGGTTCTAGCCTGCATCACAAAGGGTGAGATTATTTGACTGCACCTTGTGCATCTTGATCTCCTTCTTTAAGGTATGCTTAGAAATTTTAGGAATTAAATTTCATGCAAACTTCCTAGGAATTCTAAGAAATGTATTCTTAAGTAGCTAAAATGGAAGAACAAAGGTGAAGATCCATAAACCACCATCAAATAATTTCCCCTGTATGCTAGGAAGTGATCTACATCTATACCTTGTATCTTTCACTCGCTTCCATGATGATCCCCTGTGGCTCTGTTGCCAGAGGCACCTCCCTTGGAAACTTTCCCTTGGGTGCGTGTGAGAACAAGTTTGGTTTGGTTTACTATATGTACAAAGAAAAGAGAAATCAAAGGAAAAAAGTTTGTTGGACAAAAGTAAACCACTTCTCAACGCGAGTTCCATCCCAGCATTTTGGAACCCACTTTACCATGGATTGTAGGAATCCAGTCTTCCCAAAATGACGGTGAATGGAAACGTTGAACTCACAGTGCAAAACTTAGATGGACGGGCTAAAACAATTAGTGACTGCAATAGCAGAGTGGCTTGCCTTAAAATAATTATTTAACATCTACATGGGGGGATCAAGGTTCGTTTTTAAGGATGCTAAAGTAAACATTGGCCACGACAGTGGGGTCCACCTGTTGAAGATCATTGTTGACATGGCCATTTGTATGTAGCATTTAATAGACACGAAAATGGAAACGAACTGAAAGTGAAATATAATTACCAATGTTGGGTGCTTTTCTTGCATCAAAGAAACTATAGGGCAAAAGGCTCACTACAGTGTGTATTACCAATGTTGATATGCATTTGTCTAACTATCTCGTATGGCTATGCTAGAAGAGTATGCACTGCTGCCCTTTGGTTAGAGGCCTTCACATAGATCGGTTAAAAGCAACTAAAAAGAGCAGGTATGTCCGATGGGGGGAGTAAGTCTATTCAGAGGTTGTGCAGTAATTTCAGACTTAAAGTTTTATGCTTTGTATGTTGGTTAGATTTATGTGTGTTGGCTAATTCATGGGTTGGATAAAAATCAAGGTCTATTGAGTTATAATTTTGTATTTCTTTTAGAAAGGACTGTCGCATGTGCCGTTGGAAAAGCTTTAGTGAAAAAATGAAGAAATAGTTGAAATTTGGAATAAAATAAAGCTGAGACAGAAGCTTTGCATGCTCGAGTGAGTGATTTATCCACTAGAGTGCACCTGACAGGATTTGGCAAAATTCATTAG
Source organism: Sextonia rubra (assembly GCA_037013555.1). Classification (NCBI taxonomy): domain Eukaryota; kingdom Viridiplantae; phylum Streptophyta; class Magnoliopsida; order Laurales; family Lauraceae; genus Sextonia; species Sextonia rubra. Next base: position 136,342,057 of record JASUAD010000001.1, read on the forward strand.
ATAGAAGCTTTAACTGCTCGAGTGCCCATTTATCCGTTGAGCGAGTGACAAAGAAACCTCAAGGACCTAGGTGGATTATTTCCATTTTTTCCAAGACTAATATTTTTGGATTCTACATAAAAACTAATTCGAAGGCATCAAATTGGGGTTATAAATAAGGGTTCTTTCTCGACCCTAAGCACCCATCTCCCTATTTTAAGTTAAGAATACACATTGGTGGTATTTTCTTTCTCTAGAGTAACCATCGGAGATTGTGCTGAAATTTTGAGTTCTAGAGAATATTACTTTTATCTTTTTGTATAAGATTGTCTTCTCTCGTAGAATATTGATTGGATCAAGCGCAGTGAGCAGTTAATGACAGGACGTTGGTAAGTAGAACTACAGTCGTAGGTTGAGGATACTAGAGAAAGGTCTGTGAGTATATCTTGTAATTGCTCAATTTATAATGCTTTGTTTTTATTGATCTGAGGAAGACTTGTGGTTTTTCTTGGGGAGGGTTTTTATATAAAAATCGTGTACCTCATCTTCTTTGTGTGATTGATTGATTTACTTATTTTTTTAATTTTCCACAATTTTTTTTATAACTTATGTATCCCTCGCTAACCTAGTCTTTTTACCTTTGGCCTCTGACTCGGGAGTTATCCATTTTGATGAGCAAGGACTATACCCTAATGAGTACATACAAGGCTACACACATAGTACCCGGATAATGGAAGGGGTGGCAGTTGAACTTGAGATCTTGGGAAGCAAACACAAGGCTCAAACCAATTTAGCCACCGCCTTAACGACATTGTTAATTAAACTACAATCTAAAAATCTAAGTTGGGGCCTTGAATCTTGGTGATTCTCAAACATTCAATATCCAAATCATAGATCTTTATTTAATGGCTTCAACAGTGGACATAATCCTAATTAAAGCCATGGTTTTAATGTATTAAACTAATAAGAATCGTACGGTACCTATTTCACTTATTAATCTACCAAAGGCCAAATACATATTGCTGATATTTGCTGACATGAGCTAATACTAGCTAACACGGCCTGAAATGAACTAGTTTCTAGGGCATGTTTGTTTCATATAATTGAATTCCTAGCAATTTTAAGACTCGGCATATCAATTTAAATGGTTAAAAATGAAAAATCAAAAGCCAATGTCCTCAAAATGGCCATCAAAGGAAATTGAATTAATGAAAGATGAAAAATTAATGCCACTTGACCATCACTTTACTAATTCAAATCGTAAGAATGTCAAGGTTTTATCTGAATTTCTATATTATATATTTCATCATTTGGCAATGAATTTCAAAAGAATTTTATGCAAACAAGCAGGCCTTTAACCTTTTAGCTGAATATGAAATCATGATGATACGTTCCATGTGCAGACCATATCACTGTTGTGGGCATGTGGCCCATAAGTATTATCTATAGTCAATACGGTTAAGCATCAGTTTTACTTCCCTCGGATGTAGGGTCCATGCCAAAGTTTAAGAGACTATTTTCCGCATCTAACATTTAATTGTTCAATATTTTTTTTAACACCTTACAACTGTTCAGAATTGAGATTTCTTTCCAAAGAATTAAAAAAAAAATTTCCAAAAAAAAAAAAGAAAGATTGTTTATCATCATCTCTAGTTCAAATAAAGGAGACATTAGAAAAGGGACTATGTTTGGTTTCACATATTGACTCTGGAACCAGGCAAGTTGCACTCTGCTACGTAGACCATGAGACCATGACAAAAAAATTGCCTTTCATCACCATCTTCGAATGTTGGCAAGTTGGTACCGCTTGTTTGATAAAGCAGAGAGGACAATACAAAAAAACATTTTAGGTAGAAATGAATAGATTGTATTTTGTCTACATTAATTTGATGCCTTGGGAGAGTGATGAATCAATAGATTTTCGAAACTATTCGAATCAAAGAAATTTCTTTTTTCAAGGACGAGTTCGCAAAAAACTCGTCCTTTCCTTTGGACCATTTACAGAGAGAGAGAGAGAGAGAGAGAGAGAGAGAGAGAAGGCCAACATGACCTCTACAGAGAGCAAGATTCTCTTTTTTCTAATAAAAATATCCCGACGCAATAAGAGTTCTACCTTTCACATTGGAACTTTCTTTTTAATCTATTAGATGGGATAAGGCCCATGTGATGATGATAATGACGTTGGATATAGGACGTAAATATGATTGAAATGTGAGGGGAGGCTCATTTGATGTTCTTATTGACCCATGTGATGATGATAATGATGTTGGATATAGGACGAAAATATGATTGAAATTCGAGGGGAGGCTCATTTGATGTTCTTATTTTACAGTGAGACTTGTCTTATCTGAAAGATAATCACATCATATCTATTCTCATTGCTGCTGCTACAATTCTTGTGTGGCACGCAATTCCTTTGATTTTGTAATAAAGAGAACGTACAATAGTTGTCGTCGTTGGCGTCGTTCTCATCATGTGGAGCCCATGCAGGTACAAATTGTCATTTAGTTTACCAATAGGTTTGGGTGCATTGCTGTGGTCACTTGCGTTTAGATTGTGACTTACATGCGCCGCACAAAAATTTTTTAATTAGAATTTATGTTATAAATTCCAGTTATAGAATGTGAATCTATTATTGGATCAGAGGCAAGACAAGTATTCTATAATTGAGCATACAAAGAAAGACATCAATCCCTGATAGCCGAAGAGAGAGCATCCCACTAGGGCAACTAGTTGGACAAGCAAAATAAAAATGTAGGTATAGGATTTAAACTTTTGAAATTTAATTTTAGTTCTCAACTTTCTAAATTTTATTTTAGTTTTTTCCTTTTTCTATTATTTATAAGACATATTTATTTTCGTATTCATTTTCTTCTTTTTTAGTAATTGGGGCTTGTTTGTTTTTTGTAATTAAATACAGATAGAGTGTAAGACTTCTATTTCTAAAAATGGTTACATTTGAAGAAACAAATATGGACTTTAAAAAATGGTCATTAAATTATCTCCCTTCTAATGGAAAATGATTAAGGAGAGGTGGGAAACAAATACCCAACCACCAATCTAGTAATTCAAATCTTAAAGAGTTGCATATGTATCTTTACCTCATATCCTTCACCACTTATCTCTTTAATATTCCTTTGGTCGAGCTTATTTGGCCATAAGTTCTTATGTGTTAAATTCCTATCATTTTTGTGGAAATTCGGTCCATGCAATGGAACACCTAGAATTGTATTTCGTTTAGTGGTTAAAAGTGAATAACCATAGCAAATAGCCAAAAAGGACCATTAAATAACTTTCTCTTATGTAGCCATAATCCTAGTAATTTAATACCTAGAAAATCCAAGGTTGTCTCTACCTTTTATTAGGCTTGCCAAAGAGCTGGGCTAGGATAGGCCTGTGATTGTCCTTACCCTGCCCTCAATTATTTATATATGAAAGTAGAGCAGTTAGCTAGAGAACAATAAAAGGTAGAAGATAATCGGAAAAAGAGTACATGACTCATTTGATTGGATGGAAATGGAATTGAAGTTCTAGGAGTTCATGGTAAAATGGATCCCAATAAAGATTATTAAGCGGTGGGGTGAAGGATGTAAGGGGGAGATGTAGGGTTTTTTTTTCCTCCTTCCATGTTCCCTTGATTCAATTTCCATTAGGATTTTTTTTTTGGTAACCTAGCTATAAGGGGTTGGGACCCTCGAGAGAGGGTAGTAGACCTTGGAGAAGTGGTGGAACCTCGGGCAAGGAAAGTGGATAGACCTCGATCAAGGTGAGAAGGCACTCTGGCAAGGAAAAGTTGCCGAGGGTTGAACTCTTGGCAACAAGGAGCACCTTCCAACTATATGTTATTGGAGAATGTAAATTTCTAAGATGTTTGCTAGATTTACATGCTTCGTTTATAAAATCATAAGTTGTCCTTGATTTATAAGAAAGTTTAATGGTATGTAATCAAGAAGAGTGAAACAAAATTGATATTTTCGGAGAGGAGATCTGCTTTTAATCATTTAATGGAGAGGAAAGACGTCCTATTTAAGACCCTTTGTAGGTAGGATTGGTAGCCCAGCCCCTAAAAATTTCATTGCCATTTCTCTTCTATGAATTCAATGAAAAGAATAAAAACATTTCTTCCCTTCTCATTTATGTTGAATTGGAAAAGTGCTTCCCCTTCAGTGAAGACTCATTGGATTGCCAACGGTGATCATGGTAAATGTGTGACGGCTCCATCGGTCTTTCGGTCCTATTATTTTGGTAGTTTGGTAGTAAGGTCATAAGATTTTGTCTTGTTGCGCCATTCCTCTTTCTTACATTATGTATTTTCCCTTTTATTGAATTCATTTTTGCCCTAACGATGGAAAAAGAAAATTGATCCTAAGTTCCCACAAACGAAAAAAAAAAAGGAAAAAGAAATGAAGGTCAGATTTTATTTCTTGCAACCCACTTAGTTCTTTGCTTTCATTCAGTTCTGATTTGGTTTGTGTTCCAGTCTATTCCTTGCTTACTGCTTTAATAGTTTTCCTAGTACTGTTGCCTGCTGTGATACTGTGATTGCCACATGAATCTCCATATTTTTAACCCTGAGGATCATAACCAATTTCAACCCAAGTGTTCTGCACATACGGAAGCATGCAACCTGCAATCAAATAATCAAGCTATGCACAAGAAGAGAATACAAGCTACATAAGAGCACATGAAAAATTTACATAGTTCAGCGATATGCCTATATCAACGGCCAAAAGAAGGCTCCACTTTTTTACTATACTCTTCTATTTTGGTTTAGAGTTACATGTTGCATTATATATATAACTCTTTTTTTCTTAGCCCCTAAAAAGGCCTAGTACAAAGACCCCCTAACCCAAAGCTCGGTCACTAACTAACCTAATGGTTAAATCCCATGAAAAGAATAGCCTCTTACCTCACTGGTAAGAAGTGGCTGTTCTTAACTGCTTGACCAGGGTTCAAATTTGGCCAGGCACCTTCTTCTCATAAGAGTGCCCGTGTTACCTCCCCTGAGGTCTACCTTGCTTTCCTTGCTCGAGGGCTCTACCTACCTTTTTATGGTCCAGTTCCCTCTACTGCGAGTGGGGCTAGCTCCTTATAACTAGGATACCAAAAAAAAGAAAAAAGAGGTAATCCCCACGAAACCCAAGATTTTCATAACCCTGAATTGCCCAAAACCTCAGTCGTAATTCCTTTTCATTCCTTACATTAATCTGTCCTGCTGGAACAGCAAAACATCAGTATCCTAGAATCTGCCCTTAGTTTTCCATCAAATCAAGGCAAAACTCAGTCCTATTTCTGTAAACCTAGAAGAGCACATTGTTGTGAAATTAGACATGCACTCTCAAATCTCAAATCCTAATATGACATGCAATTATTTTATATTTCGGATTTAGTTGGGGGCTTCGCATTGGTCCGTGCTCTCTGTTTTTTATTTTCAAAAAACCAACAATAAAATGAAAATTCTGGCTGAAATGACAGAAGTCCACGATGAAATTTTTTGCATGTGTAAATTAGCTTGGCTAGTGGTCTGAACCGAAATAATTCAGCCATTTTGGCCAAACTGAATCAATATTGACAAGAATGCTCTCATGGCCTCTCATATATATTAAATGGGAGGATATGAAATCGATGTTGGTTGACAAATATTTGCTAGACGATAATCCATTTTTTACAACATTAGAAGAGAGATTGGTTCCTATTATGGGGCAATTCGGTTTTCAAGCTATAGAGTCCAATTCGAATAGAGAGAGTACCAATCTTCCTCATCCAAACTCATTCTCTTTTATCTCGCATATTCGAGTCAGATTCCAATAAATTACGAAGGAAAGTATTTGTTGATTGATCCACCACCATCACATAAACAGTCTGGACGTTATCTCAATTCTCGAGTGAGGTAAGAATGTCCTACTGAATTACGTATCTTTTGTGTGGCTATGACAGACATTATGTAGTAGAGGGCCCTGCCAAATCAACATGCGAAAACCTCACAAAGTTGTACAAGCCAATCCAACTTTGATGAAGGTGTAAAAGATCCCACATCACAGTTATACGTGGACTACCAATTATGATGGCAAACCATGTATGATGTATTGAAACCCTTAGAAGACGAGGACAAGAAGGACAAGGTTGAGCTAGATCTAGACGAGAAGATACAGATCGTCGAACAAACTTTGGCTCAGTGATGATCCTGGAAATGCATAATGGACTACCGGATGGCAAGAAAACAGTAGTCCCGACGGTTTTTCTTTCTTTCTTTCTTTCTTTTTAATGGTAACATGACTAGAAAATGCAACTTCGTGGTTGGGACACTGAACACCGTCCAACTGCGTTATTGGTCTCTTGTGAAATTGTATCAGTGCTTCCTTGAACAGTTGAGATGCCTAGGATTGACTTTAATGTTTGGATCAGATCATTGGTGAATGCCTACATATCAAAATTCCAAATAGGTCATAGTTTCTGATGGACTGATGGTTATATATTAATCATTTGGTGATCCAACGGTCCAGACGTGTCAACTAGTCATGACTATCAGACTGGGAGAGCAAGTCTCACCCCTATTCTATTTCAACCCTGAGAACTATTGAAGCAGGGACGGAACCGTTCAATTTAGTCAATCTACCAAAAGGTCTTATGACTGATATTTGTTGGATCCTGAAGGACTCCGTCTTGTACTCATTGGAGTAGAGTTCACTCGGGTCAGGGAGAACTGATGCAACCCAAGTGCATAATTGCCTAAAGATTTACAAGTGACCCTAGAGTGGGCCCAAAGCCTGTTTCTTTTCCTGAGAGTTTCATTTTCTTGGTAACATTTTGAAGACAAACCTATCTCAGGTATTATCACAAGAGGACCACACACTATAGATGACTGTTCATATGATGATGCAGGTGGGGTCCCCAATACAAATCCAAGTATTAAGAGTTGAGACAGCATGAATTGGTCAAAGTAGAATACAAAAGACTCTCTCTCTCTCTCCCTACGTGTAGTCTTACCTCCGTACATTTCTGTAAGAGAAATCATGTCTATCTTACTTGTTTTCTCAATGTAATCGACTGTATTCTTCTTTGAGTTAATTAATGGTGACCCAAAACTTCATCTACAATCGCCGAATCTGGGTCACCAACTAATTGGCCACTACATTTGAAATTGTTTTTTCTCATTCTTGGCCATGTAAAGCTCATTTGGATATCTGGAATTCTGTTCCCATGTTACATGGAAGCTATCACCTTTTTTGAGGATGGGATGATTCCTCAATAAGGTGCAAGTGAGATTCTACCCTGATACCATAGCATGGAATCTTCTTTTTTATTTTATTTTATTGGTTAGGACATGTTTGTTATTGTAACAGAAGTAGGCAATGAAGTTATCATTCTAAGGAATTAATCAAATTAAACAGTTATTATTTATTACGACAAGTAATCACATTAAATGGGCTATACTCGTGTAATTGATCTTCATGGCTCAAATAGATGTAGGAATATTATGCATTTCTCACTTCCAGGATTCCTTTGCTAGGACTGTTTTCCTAGGGTCACTATAATCAGACTCACTTTTTTGTTGAAAGCAAAGAAAACTACCTTGGCACTTCATTTTCCAAATGGCACACTGGATGAAGGAAAAATGAATTTTGGTAGGACCAGGCCTATTACATTCAAGGAATTCTTGCACAAACGTTTCCTGATGTTCCAACTTTTTTTATGCAGCTGTTACATATATAGATTCTAGTGCAATTCAAGCTCTGAAGGACTTGCATCAGGAGTATAAATCCCGTGACAATCAGGTAAAGCTAATATCAAATATGGCAAGATGTCAAAACAAAAAGTCAATTGATGCTTAATATTTATTTATACCATGAAACCACTAGAGTTGGGTTTTCAGTGCCTCGAGTTATTTTGCAGATAGCCATGGCCAATCCAAATCGGGAAGTGTTGCTTACTCTCGCCAGATCTGGTGTAATCGATTTGATCGGCAAGGAGTGGTATTTTGTGAGGGTGCATGATGCTGTTCAAGTATGCCTGCAACATGTGCAGAAAATGAATGGAACACCCAAAGGGGCAGATGCCACACCCAAGAAGCAATCGGGCTTCCTGCAAAGGTTGTGGAAAGAACTAGTTGAGGGAGAATCAAACCCTGAGAAGGAACCACTCCTATCTTCGAAGGTCTGATGTCTTCTTTAGTTCATATTTACAGAGTGCCAGCATTCCACATGTAAGTGAAATGCTCGCAAGATTCATTCATGGTCACTAAATCTTGCAATTCATTGTATTGTAGTATTGTTTATACATTCATGGATTTTTTAACCCCTTGTGGATCTTCACCGTTATAATCATTCACTTTTAAACCCTTTTGAGAGGAAGACATTGCTTAGAAGTCCTAGAAATTCAATACCCACTAAAAGAAGGGGCCCACGATGTTGTGGCTTCATTTAGTGAACCTAATCCGAGTGAGGGAGATGGAACAGGCATGGATTTTGTACTTAAAAGCGACATGGTTATAGTGAAGTTAGACGCACCCACTAAAAGAAGGGGCCCACGATGTTGTGGTTTCGTTCAATAAACCTAATCCGAGTGAGGGAGATGGAACTGGCTTGGATTTTGTACTTAATAGTGAAGATGGGATGATGCGATGGGTGATTAACCACTTCATAACAAAATGAAGCAGCACAGAGAAAGGAGAAGAGCCAATGCGCTAATCTCCAAGCCAGGGGCTTAGAAATAGGGATCCATAAGATCGAAAATCTTGTCCCACACCAAAGGCAAAAGACCAAAGAGAAATTCTCAAAGGATAAAATTTTATTAATCACCAGAACTTGTCCCTTAGAAGGTATTACAATCCTTAATATAGATTCATACTCTATTCTATTCTTGGACACAATTCTAATTAAAATAATCTGTAAACCAAATAAGATAAAAATTTCTAATTTCCCTCATAAATTCCTAAATTTTAACTCTACTAGTTGGAAACAGGAAGAAGACTGCATGAAGCATGAAAAGGACATCTCCTTTTGTGGTCTAAGGGCCCCTAGCTGAAACTTTTGGGCTTGTGGCTGGGCCCAATGGGCTGGCAGACTTTGGTTCTAGCCTGCATCACAAAAGATGAGATTATTTGATTGCACCTTGTGCATCTTGATCTCCTTCTTTAAGGCATGCTTAGAAATTTTAGGAATTAAATTTCATGCAAACTTCCTAGGAATTGTAAGAAATGTTTTCCTAAGTAGCTAAAATGGAAGAACAAAGGTGAAGATTCATAAACTACCATCAAATAATCTCTCCTGTATGTTAGGAAGTGATCTACATCTATACCTTATATCCTTCACTCACTTCCATGATAATCCTCTGTGGCTCTGTTGCCAGAGGCAACACCCTTGGAAACTTTCCCTTGGGTGCGTGTGAGAACAAGTCTGGTTTGGTTTACTATATATACGAAGAAAAGAGAAATCAAAGGAAAAAAGTTTGTTGGACAAAAATAAACCACTTCTCACCGTGAGTTCCGTGTTCCATCCCATCATTTTGGACCCCACTTTACCATGGATCGTAGGAATCCAGTCTTCCCAAAATGACAGTGAACGGAAATGTTGAAATCACAATGCAAAACTTGGATGGACGGGCTAAAATAATTAGCGACTGCAATAGCAGAGTGGCTTGCCTCAAAATGATTGTTTAACATCTACATGGGGGGATCAGGGTTCGTTTTTAAGGATGCTAAAGTAAACATTGGGCCACGACAGTGGGGTCCACCTGCTGAAGACCATTGTTAACATGGCCATTTGTATGTAGCATTTAATAGACACAAAAATGGAAACGAACGGAAAGTGAAGTATAATTGCCAATGTTGGGTGCTTTTCTTGCATCAAAGAAACTATAGGGTCAAAAGGCTCACTACAGTGTGCATTACCAATGTTTGTATGCATTTGTCTAAATATCTCATTTGGCTATGCTAGTAAGAGTATGCATTGCCGCCCTTTGGTTAGAGGACTTCACATAGATCGGTTAAAAGCAACTAAAAAGAGCAGGTATGTCCGATGGTGGGAGTACGTCTATTCAAAGGTTGTGCAGTAATTTCAGTCTTAAAGTTTTAAGCTTTGTATGTCTGTTAGATTTATGTGTAGTGGCTAATTATGGGTTGGACAAAACTCAAGGTTTATTGAGTTGCAATTTTGTATTTTTTTAAGAAGGGACTGTGGCATGTGCCGTTGGAAGAGCTTAAGTGCAAAAATGAAGAAAAAGTTGAACTTTAGAATAAACTAAAGTTGGGACATAAGCTTTGCATGCTCAAGCGAGTGATTTATCCACTGAGTGCACTTGACAGGATTTGGCAAAATTCATTAAATAGAAGCTTTATCCGCTCGAGTGCCCATTTATCAGTCAAGTGAGTAACGAAAGAAACCTCAAGGACCTACCCGGATTATTTCTTTTTTTTCTAGGACTAATATTTTTGGGTTCTACATAAACCCTAATTCGAAGGCATGAAATTGAGGTTATAAATAAGGGTTCTTTCTTGACCCGAAGCACCCATATCCCTATTTTAAGTTGAGAATATACATTGGATATATATTTCTTCTCTAGAGTAACCATTGGAGAAATTGTGTTGAAATTTCGAGTTCTAGAGGATATTGCTTTTACTTTTTGTAGAAGATTGTCTTCTCTCATAGAAGATTGATTGGATCAAGCACAGCGAGCAGTTAACGACGGGAAGTCGGTAAGAAGAGCTACAGTCCTTCAGTTGAGGACACTGGAGAGGATCTGTGAGTATATCTTGTAATTGCTCAATTTATAGTGCCTTGTTTCTATTGGTCTGAGGAAGACTTGTGGTTTTTCTCGACGAGGATTTTTACGTAAAAATTGTGTACCTCGTCTTTTTTGTGTAATTGATTAATTTACTTATTCTTTTATTTTTCGTCTTTTTTTTTATGATGTAGGTATCCCTCGCTAGCCAAGCTTTTGGACCTTTGGCTTCTGACTCGAGAGTTTCTCATTTCTGATGAGCAAGGACTATGCCCTAATGAGTACATACATAGCTACATACATAGTACCCGGATAATGGAAGGGGTGCCAGTTGAACTTGAGACCTTGGGGAGCAAACACAAGGCTCAAACCAACTTAGCTACCGCCTTGACAACATTATTAATTAAACTGCAATCTAGAAATCTAAGTTGGGGCCTTGAATCTTGGTGATTCTCAAATATTCAATGTCCAAATCATAGATCTTCATATAATGGCTTCAACAGTGGACATAATCCTAATTAAAGCCATGGTTTTAAATGTATTAAACTGATAAGAATCGTATGGTACCTATTTCACTTATTAATCTACCAACGGCCAAATACATATTGCTGATATTTGCCGACATGAGCTAATACTAGCTGACATGGCCTGAAATGAACTATTATTTAGGGCACGTTTGTTTCATGTAATTGAATTCCTAGCAATTTTAAGACTGGGCATCTCTATTTAAATGGTTAAAAATGAAAAATCAAAGGCCAATATCCTAAAAATGGCCATCAAAGGAAATTGAATTAATGAAAGATGAAACATTAATGCCACTTGACCATCACTTTACTAATTCAAATCCTAAGAACGTTAAGGTTCTATCTGCATTTCTACATTATATATTTCATCATTTGGCAATGAATTTCAGAAGAATTTTTTGCAAATAAGCAGGCCTTTAACCTTTTAGCTGAATATGAAATCATGATGATACATTCCATGTGCAGACCATATTACTGTTATGGGCACGTGGCCCATAAGTATTATCTATAGTGTAAGTATTTTTGTGTTAGCAAATTCATGGGTTGGACAAAATTTGAGTCCATTAGTGTTGTATTTTACATATCTTTGAGTATAGACAATGATTTGAGCCACCGGATGCACTGAAGTGAAGAAATAAAAGAAAAAGCGACAAATTGAAGTGGTTTTCTACAGACAACATGAATTAAAAAGGTCATACCTCACAAATTGAGCGTCGGATATGGGCATGTGACCTACCATTGGAAAGCTCATTTCGAGAGGATTCCATAGAGCCCAAGATTACCTCAATCGGAGTTGAAACAAGAAAGTTAGGGCCTCCGGAAGTTTGTATGAAAATGCTAAAATTTTCACTCGGGCAGAACCTTAATCCGACCGATCGGGTAAGTGCAAAAAGTGCGCCGACTTGCGATTTTTCAGCCCGAATTGAAAGAAAACTTACCTGTTTGATGCCAACTCCTTTCCTGATCGTATTATACTTATGAGGCATGAATTAGAGTTTATAAAAAGGATTTTCTTTTAACCCTAAATTATAGAATACATATCTCAATATTCTAAGAAGAAAATTGTTATTAGAGATCACCTTCTCTAGAGTTCTTCCATTGGAGAATTAAAGGGTTGAAGTTCTGCTCTAGAGATCATTGTCTACTATTTCTTTGAGTTTATAAGATTGCTTTGGGGAGTCAAGTACAACATTTAGAAGGCGTCTAGGTGTTTTGAATCTGTTACAGAGAACGGCAGGAGGTCGTTGCAGCATGAAGTTGTGCAAGGGAATCACAAGGTCCTTAGGTTGAGGAGCAACTAGATAATGGTTGTGAGTATTCTCTTGTAACTGTTGTATGATTCATAGTGCTTGATTCTTGATCATAGTTTTTTCTTGTTTAGATTTTCACTTAAAATCTGTGTCTTCTTGTGGTGTGTGTTTGTGGTTTGATTTATTTTCGCTGCGTGGTTGATTGTTTGCACACATATAATTAAGATTGGCATTAAGGATCTCTCCCCAAAAACCTTCAAGTGGTATCAAAGCGGGTTGCACTAATTTGTGGTGTTTGATCCTAAGAGATATCTGGAATGGTACTCAATCAAGAAGGCACATTCACTGTGAAGCCTCCATTGTTTGTTGGTTCAAATTATGCTTATTGGAAGCAAAGAATTATTGGATTCCTCAAGTCCATTGATGGTAATGTGTGGGATAGTATTGAGGAAGGTTATTTAAAACCCACTGTTATTGCTGATGGGCAAATAATTGTTAAACGTAAAGCCCAATGGACTAAGGAAGAAAAGCATGCCTTCAATTGCAATAATAAGGCCATGAATGCTATTTATAATGGAGTGTCTGTTGATGAGTTTCGTCGGATTTCCACTTGTAAAACTGTTAATGAAGAATGAGATGTTTTGCATACTGTTTATGAGAATATTGATACTGTCAAGCAAGCAAAGTTGCAAAGGTTAAATCAGGCTTTTGAAACCATTGTAATGGAAGAAGAAGAAATCTTCAATCAGTTTTATGCTAAGCTGACTAATATTATCAATTCTATTTTTAATTTGGGTGAAGTAATCCCTGAAAGTAAAATTGTCAATAAGATTCTAAGGTCTCTTCCTTTAAAGTTTGTTCAAAGATAGATGCTATTGAAGAGAATAAAAATTTAGATACCCTCATGGTGAATCACTTGGTTGGAAATCTTTAGACTTTCGAAGAAAACCGTCTAAATAAGGGAAAATTAGCAAAGAATAAAGATTTGGCTTTTAAAGCTTTTAAAGAATTCGTAAAGCAATTTGCAAAGAAAATTGAAACTGATTCGGATTCTGATGATGATATCACTAAGTTAATGGTTCAGTTTCAAAAACTTATAAAGGCTAAGAAAGCTAATTGGAAGGGATCAAAATCTGAAAAGAAGATGTCATTAGCCAAGGTTAAGTGCTTTGATTGTCAAGGTCTTGGTCATTATGCCAGTGACTGTCCTAACAAGAAAAATAATCTCAAGTACAAAGCTCTAAAAACTTGGGATAATGATTCTTCAGAAAAAGGGAAAGACCTTGAACCTGATTCGAATGATATTGTGAACGGCAAGTTTGTGGCGTTTATGACTAGATCCACTGTGTCAGATGCCAGTTCTGCTGCAGATACTAATAATATTGCACTTTCAGATGAAGAAGATGATTATGAAGCGGAATATGAGATTTTACTAGACAAGTTTATGCAAATGAGCAAGTTATTTGAAAAAGATGCTCTTCAGCGGAAAGCAGAGATTTTTTCTCTTAAAAAAAGTTGGAGGATGCCAAATTATAAGTTCATCTGTTAGAAGGACAAAAGAATTCCATGGCTGATAAGCTGACGACTGAAAGTCACAAGTGTGGTTTACTGAAAGATGAGTTTAAGAAGGTTGAGCAAGAGTTTGAAACCTTGAAAATTGATTTCAAGACTATTCAAGTTGAAAAAGAAGACTTTGCTAGGAAACTGAAGATTGCGTGTCTAAACTGGATTTTACAAAAGCGTCTCTGAATAAGCTGAATATTGGTTCAAAGATACAAGATGACATCCTATGCATTTAGAAGCTGCTTAATGATAAGCACGGTCTTGGTCTCAATAATGGTACATCTACTTCAAAATCTAAAGGTAACTCTGTTTTTGTTAGAAGTATTGCACACACTGGTCCACATGTTGCACATGTTCCTAATGTGAGGAGTAGTTTACAAAAGAAGAATGTGTCACGTCCTGCACGAACATCCACTTGTCATCACTATGGAGTTAAAGGACACATTTGTCCCCATTGCACGAAGCTGCATGTTTTGCCAAAGTATAAGTAATAATGGAAACAATTGTCTGAGCCAAAGGTCAAGATAAAATCTATTTGGGTTAGGAAATCTGATTTACTTCTAGAAGTTGCTCATACTTTGCTGAAAAATCATACTATACAAGTGTGGGTGGCTACATGCAAAAAACCTTGATCAAGATGATCAAGCTCCCATCCCTAGTGTTGCAATGAAAATACAATTAAGCGGGAGCTGTAATCAAGGGAGAGCTACTGCTGAATTTAGGTTGACAAATTTGCTGCATGATGATCATTTGCTTTGTCAATTATGGACAAAAAGGGGGAGATATTGCATTCAGGGAGAGAATAGAATCTTTGTGCATTCTGAAGATAGATGGAGCTGAAGATGATTTCTTTTGTACCTGATAAAGAGCTGATCGTAAAATTTTCTTTGTTATGTCAATTTACTCAATGTTCAATGTATTTTTTGGTTTTATTTTTAGGTAGATTGAATGTATGGGAAGTTTTTTCCATGAATTGCCAAAGGGGGAGATTGTAAGTATTTTTGTGTTGGCAAATTCATGGGTTGGACAAAACTTAAGTCCATTAGTGTTGTATTTTACATATCTTTGAGTATAGAGAATGATTTAAGTCGCTTGATGCACTGAAGTGAAGAAATAGATGAAACAGCGACAAATTGAAGTGGTTTTCTACCGATAATATAGATTTAAAAGGTCATATCTCACAAACTAAGTATCGGATATGAGCATGCACCTACCGTTGAAAAGCTCGTTTCAAGAGGATTCCGTAGAGCCTAAGATTGCCTCCATCGGAGCTGAAACGAGAAAGTTATAGCCTCCGGAAATTTGTAGAAAAATGTTAAAATTTTCACCTGGGCAGAACCTTAATCCGACCGATCGGACAATTTATCCGACTGATTGGGCAAGTGTAGAAAGTGTACCGAGTTGTGATTTTTCAACCCGAATTAAAAGGAAACTTACCTGTTTGATGCCAACTCCTTTCCTGATCGTATTATACTTATGAGGCATGAATTAGAGTTTATAAAAAGGATTTTCTTTTAACCCTAAATTATAGAATACAGATCTCAATATTCTAAGAAGAAGATTGTTATTGGAGATCACCTTCTCTAGAGTTCTTCTATTGGAGAGTTAAAGGGTTGAAGTTTTACTCTAGAGATCATTGTCTTCTACTTCTCTGAGTTTAGAAGATTGCTTTAGGGAGTCAAGCACAACATCTAAAAGACGTTTAGGTGTCTTGGATCTGTCATAGAGAACGGTAGGAAGTCGTTGCAGTATAGAGCTGTGCAAGGGAATCACAAAGTCCTTAGGTTGATGAGCAACTGAATAAGGGTTGTGAGTATTCTCTTGTAACTATAGTATGATTCATATTGCTTGATTCTTGATCGTGGTTTTTTTCCCATTTGGGTTTCCACGTAAAATCTGTATCTTCTTGTAGTGTGTGTTCGTGGTTTGATTTATTTTCGCTGCGTGGTTGATTGTTTGCATACATATAATTAAAATTGGCATTAATCCATTTTAGATGATCTCTCTCCAAAAACCTTCATATAGTCAATACGGCTGAGCATCAGTTTTACTTCCCTCGGATGCAAGGTCCACTCCAACTTTTAAGAGACTATTTTCCGCAACTAACATTTAATTATTCAACATTTTTTTAACACTTTACAACTGTTCAGAATTGAGTTTTCTTGCCAAAAAATTAAAAAATAAAAAGATTTCAAAAAAAAAAAAGAAATATTGTTTATCGTCATCTCTAGTTCAAAGAAAGGAGACATTAGAAGGGGGACTGATGTTTGGTTTCACATATTGACTATGGAACCAGGCAAGTTGCACTCTGCTGCGTAGACCATGAGACCATGAAAAAAAAATTTGCCTTTCATCACCATCTTCGAATGTTGGCAAGTTGGTACCGCTTGTTTGATAAAGCAGAGAGGACAATACAAAAAAAAACATTTTACGTAGAAATGAATAGTTTGTATTTTGTCTACATTAATTTGATGCCTTGGGAGAGTGACGAATCAAAAGATTTTCGAAGCTATTCGAATAAAAAAAATTTATTTTTTCAAGGACGAGTTCGCAAAAAACTTGTCCTGTCCTTTGGACCATTTACACAGAGAGAGAGAGAGAGAGAGAGAGAGAGAGAGAGAGAGAGAGAGAGGATGCCAACATGACCTCTACAGGGAGCAAGATTCTCTTTTTTCTAATAAAAATATCCCGACGAATAAGAGTTCTACATTCTACATTGGAACTTTCTTTTTGATCTATTAGACGGGATAAGGCCCACTGATGATGACAATGACGTTGGATATAGGACTTAA
This sequence comes from Sextonia rubra, assembly GCA_037013555.1. Taxonomy (NCBI): domain Eukaryota; kingdom Viridiplantae; phylum Streptophyta; class Magnoliopsida; order Laurales; family Lauraceae; genus Sextonia; species Sextonia rubra. Next base: position 136,358,884 of record JASUAD010000001.1, read on the forward strand.
ATATAATTGAAATGCGAGGGGAGGCTCATTTGATGTTCTTATTTTACAGTGAGACTTGTCTTATCTGAAAGGTAATCACGTCATATCTATTCTCATTGCTGCTGCTACAATTCTTGTGTGGCACGCAATTCCTTTGATTTTGTAATAAAGAGAACGTGCAGTAGTTGTTGTCGTTGGCGTCGTCCTCATCACGTGGAGCCCATGCAGGTACAAATTGTTATTTAGTTAACCAATAGGTTTGGTTGCATTGCTGTGGTCACTTGCGTTTAGATTGTGACTTACATGCGCTGCACAAAAATTTTTTTATTAGAATTTATGTTTTAAATTCCAGTTATAGAATGTGAATCTATTATTAGATCAGAGGCAAGACAAGTATTCTATAATTGAGCATACAAAGAAAGACATCAATCCCTGATAGCTGAAGAGAGAGCATCCCACTAGGGCAACTAGTTGGACAAGCAAAATAAAAATGCAGGTATAGGATTTAAACTTTTGGAATTTAATTTTAGTTCTCAACTTTCTAAATTTTATTTTAGTTTTTTCCTTTTTCTATTATTTATAAGACGTATTTACTTTCGTATTCATTTTCTTCTTTTTTATTAATTAGGGCCTGTTTGTTTTTTGTAATTAAAAATATATAGAGTGTAAGACTTCTATTTCTAAAAATGGTTACATTTCAAGAAACAAATATGGACTTTAAAAAATGGTCATTAAATTATCTCCCTTCTAATGGAAAATGATTAAGGAGAGGCGAGAAACAAATACCCAACAACCAATCTAGTAATTGAAATCCTAGAGAGTTGCATATGTATCTTTACCTCATATCCTTCACCACTTATCTCTCTAATATTCCGTTGCTCGAGTTTATTTGGCCATAAGTTCTTATGTGTTAAATTCCTATCATTTTTGTGGAAATTCGGTCCATGCAATGGAACACCTAGAATTGTATTTCTTTTAGTGGTTAAAAGTGAAGAACCATGGCAAATAGCTAAAAAAGATCATTAAATAACTTCCTCTTATGTAGCCATAATCCTAGTAATTTAATACCTGGAAAATCCAAGGTTGTCTCCACCTTATATTAGGCCTGCCAAAGAGACGGGCTAGGATAGGCCTGTGATTGTCCTTACCCTGCCCTCAATTATTTATATATGAAAGTAGAGTAGTTAGCTAGAGAACACTAAAAGGTAGAAGATAATCGGAAAAAGAGTATATGACTCATTTGATTGGATGGAAATGGAATTGAAGTTCTAGGAGTTCATGGTAAAATGGATTCTAATAAAGATTATTAAGAGGTGGGGTGAAGGATATAAGGGGGAGATGTAGGGTTTTTTTTTCCTCCTTCCATCTTCCCTTGATTCAATTTCCATTAGGAATTTTTTTTGGTAACCTAGCTATAAGGGGTTGGGACCCTCGAGAGAGGGTAGTAGACGTTGGAGAAGTGGTGAAACCTCGGGCAAGGAAAGTGGATAGACCTCGATCAAGGTGAGAAGGCACTCTAGCAAGGAAAAGTTGCCGAGGGTTGAACTCTTGGCAACAAGAAGCACCTTCCAACTATATGTTATTGGAGAATGTAAATTTCTAAGATGTTTGCTAGATTTACATGCTTCGTTTATAAAATCATAAGTTGTCCTTGATTTATAAGAAAGTTTAATGGTATGTAATCAAGAAGAGTGAAACAAAATTGATATTTTCGGAGAGGAGATCTGCTTTTAATCATTTAATGGAGAGGAAGGACATCCTATTTAAGACCCTTTGTAGGTAGGATTGGTAGCCCTGCCTCTAAAAATTTCATTGCCATTTCTCTTCTATGAATTCAATGAAAAGAATAAAAACATTTCTTCCCCTCTCATTTATGTTGAATTGGAAAAGTGCTTCCCCTTCAGTGAAGACTCATTGGATTGCCAACGGTGATCATGGTAAATGTATGAAGGCTCCATCGGTCTTTCGGTCCTATTATTTTGGTAGTAAGGTCATCAGATTTTGTCTTGTTGCGCCATTTCTCTTTCTTACATTATGTGTTTTCCCTTTTATTGAATTCATTTTTGCCCTAACGATGGAAAAAGAAAATTGATCCTAAGTTCCCACAAACGGAAAAAAAAGGGAAAAAGAAATGAAGGTCAGATTTTTTTTCTTGCAACCCAAGTAGTTCTTTGCTTTCATTCAGTTCTGATTTGGTTTGTGTTCCATTCTATTCCTTGCTTACTGCTTTAATAGTTTTCCTAGTACTGTTGCCTGCTTTGATACTGTGATTGCCTCATGAATCTCCAGATTTTTAACCCTGGATCATAACCAATTTCAACCCAAGTGTTCTGTACACACGGAAGTGCGTAACTTACAATCAAATAATCAAGCCACAGGAAGAGAATACAAGTCACATAAGAGCACACGAAAAATTTACATAGTTCGGCAATGTGCCTATATCCACGGCCAAAAGAAGACTTCCCTTTTTTACTGCACTCTTCTATTTAGGTTTAGAGTTACATATTGCATCATATATATAACTCTCTATTTTTTAGCCCCTAAAAAGGCCTGGTACAAAGGCCCCCTAACCCAAAGCTCGGTCACTAGCTAACCTAATGGTTAAACCCCATGAAAAAAAAAAAAGCCTCTTACCTCACTGGTAAGAAGTGGCTGTTCTTACCTGCCTAACCAGAGTTCATATCTGGCCAGGCACATTCCTCTCGTAAGAGTGCCTGTGTTACCTCATCTGAGGTCTACCCTGTTACCCTTGCTCGAGGGCTCTACCTACCTCTTTATGGTCCACTTCCCTCTACCGAGGGTAGGGCCAGCCCCCATAGCTAGGATACCAAAAAAAGGAAAAAAGAGTTAAACCCCACGAAACCCAAGATTTTCATAACCCTGAATTACCCAAAACCTCAGTCGAAATTCCTTTTCATTCCTTACATTAATCTGTCCTGCTGGGACAGCAAAACATCAATATCCTAGAATCTGCCCTTAGTTTTCCATCCAATCAAGGCAAACTCAGTACCATTTCTGTAAACCTAGAAGAGCACATTGTTGCGAAATTAGACATGCATTCTCAAATCTCAAATCATAATATGACAAGCAATTATTTTATATTTTGGATCTAGTTGCGGGCTTTGCAATGATCGGTGCTCTCTGTTTTTTATTTTCAAAAAACCAACAATAAAATGAAAATTCCCACTGAAATGACAGAAGTCCACGATGAAATTTTTTACATGTGTAAATCAGCTTGGCTAGCGGTCTGAACCGAAATAATTCAGCCATTTTGGCTAAACTGAATCAATATTGACAAGAATGCTCTCATGGCCTCTCATATATATTAAATGGGATATGAATTCGATGTTGGATGACAAATATTTGCTAGATGATGATCCATTTTTTACAACATTAGAAGACAGATTGGTTCCTATAATGAGGCAATTCGGTTTTCATGAGTCCAATTCGAGTAGAAAGAGTACCAATCTTCCTCATCCAAACTCATTCTCTTTTATCTCGCATATTCGAGTCAGACGCCAATAAATTACAGAGGAAAGTATTTGTTGATTGATCCACCACCATCACATAAACAGGCTGGACGTTATCTCAATTCTCGAGTGAGGTGAGAATGGACTTTACTAAGACGAATGTTCTAATGAATTACATATCTTTTGTGTGGCTATAACAGACATTATGTAGTAGAGGGGCCTGCCAAATCAACATGCGAAAACCTTACAAAGTTGTACAAGCCAATCCAACTTCGATGAAGGTGTAAAAGACCCCACATCACAGTTATACGTGGACTACCTTTTAATTATGATGGCAAACCATGTATGATGTGAAGAACTTTTGAACCTTGACATAGGTTCAAGACCCAGATGATGTATGCTATATAGAGATTAATAGCAATCACACAAAATAGATGGATACAGAGTTTTTATGTGGAAAACCCAACTGGGAAAAAACCACGGGACCTACTACCGGTCCGTCAAGAACAACCACTATGAAAGAGAAGTTACAAGACTACTTACTACCCTTTTTTTCAGTTGAACACAACCTAAGGGACTGAAGCTCTTCTTGTCGACGCACACGCCGTTTACTCTCTTCTGGATTGATCTTCACATCTTGATACCTCTCAAGACGAACACGTACAGCAGTGAAGAGAACTGGTACGCAGAAGGAGACGTTGCAAAACTTCAAGAACAGAATACCTTCTGTGAAGACGAAATATCTCTATAAATATATGGTTTTGATCTGGAGAGCACATCTCTTCATGGGAAAGGTGTTCCTTAAATAAGGAGGAACCCTAGAGTCATTTCCGTCATTGATTCGCGAAGGATAAGGATGCGCACAAGGCAATCCCGAAAAAATAGAGTGTCTATATCGTGCGACTGCCAACTCAGCTGACTGATCGGGTACCCAAGCAGACCGGTCGGGTATGGGGTCCGACCGGTCGGGAACTCATCTGATCGGTCGGTCTTCAGTTCTGTCTGCAGATGACAGTATGCAGGAAATTCGACCGGTCTGTCATCTAATCCGACTGGTCGGAAGATAAAGCACCTTCATTCCAATGTCTAGACAAAAGATCATCATCTGTATGCTTCAAGGAAACTTCAGTACATCTAAAAACATAAAATTACAATTCTTAACACCTAAGTTTTGTCCATTCCATGAATTTGCCAATATTACATGCCTTTCAATCTCCCCCTTTGGTAATTCATAAACAAAACTTTCTAATCTGAACAATCTACCCATAAACCACAAAAAAATTATAGATTTAAAATGAGGTGTTGCTTGATGGGAAACCTGCAGACACAAAAACAGAATAGACCTCAGACCCTTTCAAGGGTCAAGATTAGATTAGCAAAATAGAGAACATACAGGATAAGCACCACAAGTAATAAGTTTAATGCAATGTAAATGGAAATGTAAAGAAAATGTCTAATACAAGGATAAGCAAAATCTCTCCCCCTTTTTGAATAGGACTTGAGAAAGAGGATAGCACCAAAATGAAGAGAATCAGAAAGAATGATCAGGAATGCCGAAGATGAGCCAAAATGGAGTCTAATTTGGCATGAATCCCACCAATCTCACTATGCACTTCACGACGAAGTGTTTGAACCTCGTCATGAAGGAGCTCAAGATATGCAGCCTGATCACAGAGTGAATCCTCAAAAGCTGACAACCTGGCATGAATGGAAGAAGTAGCAGGGACATTCTCCTCAGCAGCACGAGCAAGAACAGGACGTTGAGGAGCAGGCTGACGTAGTTGAGAACGTGACTACGACATAGTACTCATTGTGATCGGGTTCGGGATAGGAACCGTAACGTCTTGCACGGAGGGCATAACACCTTGGGAGATGAGTAATCGGGAGATCAAAATGCCATAAGGAAATGTAGCATTCTTAGTAGCAGAATAAGCTTTGTAAATGGTGTCATAGATAACCTGTGGAAGATTAATCGGAAGCCCACTGCCAATAACATAAAGTAAGTAGCCGGCCTCGCGATAAATTTCCGAATGATGACCTCGAGGCTCGATGTTATTTTTCACGAATATGTTGAGAAATCCTTTTGGTTGTTCAACATACACTTCCTCATTTAAGAACCCATTTAAAAATGCACTTTTAACATCCATTTGAAAGAGTTTAAAGTTTAGTGCACAAGCAAGAGCAAGTAGGATACGGATTGACTCAAGTCTGGCAACTGGAGCAAAGGTTTCATCAAAATTAATACCTTCCACTTGAGTATAACCTTGTGCCACCAGCCGAGCTTTATTCCTCACAACCTGACCCAACTCATCAGTTTTATTTTTAAAAATCCACTTTCTGCTAATCACATTAGTATGAGTTGGTCGAGGAACTAGGTGCTATACATTGTTCCGATCAAACTGTTCTAATTCTTCATGCATGGCATTAATCCAAGAGTCATCTTGAAGTGCTTTAGACACACACTGAGGTTCAAGAGTAGAAATATAACAAACATAACTTACCTCATCACTTACTTGCTGATGAGTGCGTCTAGGCTCATTTACATCTCCAATTATATTAGATAACGAGTGATGTTTCCAAGCTCTAGCCTTTGGATTTATCCTGGATGACGTGTCTTGGCGGGGAAGGACTAGATAGAGGGGCTTTGAGAATCAGTGGGCATCTTCAATTCTTTCGAAAAGTCATCTAGTTCAGTGCTAGATGACTTCACATCTGGTGCATTTGTCTTTGGAGTGTTTTCCTGTTTCACATTAGGATCATTATCCTGTGAAGAAGAAGCAATAGGAAAAATTACCTCATCATCATCAGAACTAAAATGTGACTCTGCATCATCTACAACCACATTAATTGATTCGATAACAGTAGAAAAACGTAAGTTAAATACATGGTATGCTTTGCTATCTAACGAATAGCCAAGAAACACTCCTTCATCACTTTGGGAGTCAAACTTACCAAGATGTTCTCGGTCTTTAAAGATATAGCACTTACTCCCAAAGGTTCTGAAGTATTTAACTGTGGGTTTTCTACCAGTCCAAAGTTCATACGGAGTCATCATAGTTCCAGGTCTAAGAAACACCCGATTAATCACATGAACAGAGGTGTTTACTACCTCAGTCCAAAACTTCTGTGGGATGTGTTTACTATGAATCAGAACATGGGCCATTTCCTGGACAACCGGGTTTTTTCTTTCTACAATTCCATTTTGCTGAGGAGTATTTGGGGCTAAAAAGTCATGTTTAATTTCATTTTCTGCACAAAAGGATTGAAAGAAAGAGTTCTCAAACTCTGCTCCATGATCGGATCTGATTTTAGATACTCCACCAAATTTAGCACCTTTATTTGTAATCAATTGAAGCGATAAATAATGAAAAACATCAAAAGTTTCGGATTTCTCTCTCAGAAATCTTACCCAAATGAAGCGTGAGAAATCATCAACAGTGAGAAATATATATTTCTTACCTCCAATACTTTGAATCTGAGAAGGACCCATAAGATCTATATGAAGTAATTCAAGTGGCCTAGATGTAGTCTTATGGTCAAGTTTTTTATGAGGTGATCGATATTGCTTACGAAGTTCACATGGACCACAGACAATGTTAGAGGGCTTCTGAAATTTGGGAAGTCCTCGAACTAACTCTTGTTTAGAAAGAAGTTCAAGGTTCGAGAAGTTAACATGACCTAAACGTTGATGCCACGATCAACAGTGTCTACTGAAGTTAAGTGACATTGTAGACGATCAGAAATTTCAACAACATAACAGTTATCTGAATTTTTCTTTCCATGAAGTACCATCTTTCCTTTTTTATTTACAATGGTACAGTCATTTACAGTGAAATGTACTTCATGTTCAAATTCGCAAAGTTGACTAATGCTCAAGAGGTTCGCTTTAAGTCCATCAACTAAAAAGACATTGTAAATAAGAGGCATACATGGAATGTGAACAATACCTTTACCAACAACATTTGATTTGTTCCCATCACCAAATTGGACACTAGCATTATCACATTTCTTAAGAGAAGTAACTAATGATTTGTCTCCAGACATGTATCTTGAGCGCTTGCCGTCCAAGTACCACACATGTGAATTTTGTGCACGAAGGACAGTAAGGACCACATTACAGTAAAGGTCAGAGTTTCGAATCCAGACTTGTTTAGTCTTGACCTTTTGAGGCATGAAATACTTCTTCCTAAGTTGGTTTCTGGTTATATTTCTCAACTTATTACAATGAGGTCTTATGTGTCCTTTAATTCCACAAAAGTGACAGATAGGAATGAATGTAGAACGGAAAGTTTTCCGATCTGATTTATTTGCAAAATTCACTTGTCCATGTGCTTGAACAATGGGTACAGAAGTGGTTAGGGTGGTACCTTTGATAAACTTACCTAGATTATGCGACGTAGACCCAAGTTCAAATCCTAGTCCTCGTCGATCAGCACTTGCCTTCTAAACACAAAGAATTTCATCCAGCTTCTTTGATCCTATATTTATTCTTGATAATTCAGCTTTAGCTTCAGCAAGCTCAGCTGAAGTTGATTGAAGCTTGTGAACCAATAATGCATTCTCTTCTTTGCAAGATTTTAATTCTTCACTAACAGTTTCCAATTCAGTGGAAGTCTTAAGGGACTGATCATGCAACAACTTCCAATTGTTACATGCATCAGTCAACTTGTTAGACAAAAGAATATTCAGAGAGTCTAGGGTAGATATCTTACCTTGAGCCTCTTTTAATTCCTTTTTAAAAGACGCAATCACTTTTTCAGAAATTTCTACTTTTCGTTCAAGAGCATCGTTAATCAAGGCTACCCTTCTTGAATCTTTCAACAGCTTGTCATAGGCATTTAATAACTCTTTCACAGACCGGGGCATGTCATCCATTAAAGTATCACTATTCGAATCCGAAGCCGACCCTGCACTATTGGCATTCTTGACAGAAAAGCTATTAGACTTAGGCATAAAAGCGATAAATTTAGCAACATCAGATGATTCTGATTTAGGAAATTGTTCTTCTTCTTCAGAATCACCATCCCAAGTGGCATTTAACACTTTACCTTGATTACTCTGATTCCTCAGAGTTCGATTAATGCACTGAGATGCATAGTGACCAAATCCCTTGCACTCATAGCATTGAGTGTTTTTAGGAGGTATCTTGGAAATATTCTTTTCAGGCTTAGTCGCAGGATTCGAAAATCTTAACATTAGAAGTGAAATTTGACTTGTTTTTAGACTTGATTTTCTTGTAAGCCTTTTTCAAATCCCTTTTTTCAGAACTCTTCATAGCCTTTTTAAATTTTCTGACAAAAAGCGCATCAAAATCTGAGTCATCAGAGTCTAGTTCAGAAACATTACTATCATTCCCTGATTTGGAAGAAATCAAGGCAATACCCTTTGATTTTCTAGTTGATCTCAAATTAGCTTCAAATGTCTGTAGATTACCAACTAATTCATCAACTGAAGGGTATCCAAGTCACTAGTTTCTTCGATTGCCACAACATTGGGGTCAAATTTTTCAAGAAGAGATCGAAGAATTGTTTGAACAATTTTGTTTTTAGGTATGATCTCCCCTAGATTAAAGGTAGAATTCACCACATCATTTAGTTTGGCATAAAACTCATCGAATGTTTCATTCTCTTCCATGATCAGAGTTTCAAATATAGTGGTCAATTTCTGAAGTTTTGACCTTTTAACCCTACCAGTTGCTTCATGAACTGTTTCCAACATACACCATGCTTCTTTAGCGATGTTACACTTAGAAATTCTTCTAAATTCAGTGGGTAAAACATCGTTAAAGATAGCATTCATAGCTTTACTATTAGCAAAAAAAGCAGATTTGTCCTCCTTACTCCACTGAGCCATAGGTTTAGGGATTTCAACATTCCCATTAGAAGTAACAGTAGGTGGAGAGTAAGCAATATGAATGGCTTGCCAAACATCAATATCAATGGATTGTCAAAAAGCAACCATTCTTACTTTCCAATTTGCATAGTTTGTTCCATCTAAATAAGGGGGTTTATTGGTTAAAGTGCCATTTCTAAGAATCTCCATAGCAAACATAATAACAGATCAAAAAACTATGGTAAAAGCCTACTCTGATACTAAGTGAAGAACTTTTGAACCTTGACACAGGTTAAGGACCCAGATGATGTATACTATATAGAGATCAACAGCAATCACACAAAATAGATGGCCACAGAGTTTTTACGTGAAAAACCCAACCGAGAAAAAACCACGAGACCTACCACCGGTCCGTCAAGAATAATCACTATGAAAGAGAAGTTACAAGACTATTTACTACCCTTTTTCCCAATTGAACACAACCTAAGGGACTGAAGCTCTTCTTGTCGACGCACACGCCATTCACTCTCTTCTGGATTGATCTTCACGTCTTGATGCCTCTCAAGACGAACACGTACAGCAGTGAAGAGAACTGGTACGCAGAATGAGACATTGCATAACTTCAAGAACAGAATACCTTCTGTGAAGACGAAATCTCTCTAAGAATATATGGTTTTGATTTGAAGAGCACACCCTTCAAGGGAGAGGTGTTCCTTAAGTAAAGAGGAACTCTAGAGTCCTTTTCGTCATTGATTCGCGAAAGATAAGGACGCGCATAAGGCAATCCCAAAAAAATAGTGTCTATATCGCTCTACTGCCAACCCAGCCAACTGATCGGGTACCCAAGCCGACCGGTCGGGTATGGGATCCGACAGGTCGGGAACTCATCCGATTGATCGGTCTTCAGTTCTGTCTGCAGATGACAGTATGCAGGAAATTCGACCGGTCTGTCATCCAATTCGACAGGTCGGAAGATAAAGCACTTTCATTCCAATGTCTAGACAAAAGATCATCATCTATATGCTTTAAGGAAATTTCAGTCCATCTAAAAATATAAAATTACAATTCTTAACACCTAAGTTTGTCCATTCCATGAATTTGCCAATATTACATGCCTTTCAAGATGTATTGAAACCCTTAGAAGATGAGGAAAAGAAGGACAAGGTTGAGCTAGATCTAGATGAGAAGAGACAAATCGTCGAACAAACTTTGGCTCAGTGATGATCCTGGAAATGCATAATGGACTACCAGATGGCAAGAAAATAGTAGTCCCGACTGTTTTTCTTTCTTTCTTTCTTTCTTTTTAATGGTAACATGACTAGAAAATGCAACTTCGTGGTTGGGACACTGAACACCGTCCAACTGCGTTATTGGTCTCTTGTCAAATTGTATCAGTGCTTCCTTGAACAGTTGAGATGCCTAGGATTGACTTTAATGTTTGGATTAGATCATTGGTGAATGCCTACATATAAAAGTTCCAAATAGGTCTTAGTTTCTGATGGACTGATGGTTATATATTAATCATTTGGTGATCCAACAGTCCAGATGTGTCAACTAGTCATGACTATCAGACTGGGAGAGCAAGTCTCACCCCTATTCTATTTCAACCCTGAGAACTATTGAAGCAGGGACAGAACCGTTCAATTTAGTCAATCTACCAAAAGGTCATATGACTGATATTTGTTGGATCCTGAAGGAATCCGTCTTGTACTCATTGGAGTAGAGTTCACTCGGGTCAAGGAGAACTGATGCAACCCAAGTGCATAATTGCCTAAAGATTCACAAGTGACCCTAGAGTGGGCCCAAAGCCTGTTTCTTTTCCTGAGAGTTTCATTTTCTTGGTAACATTTTGAAGACAAACCTATCTCAGGTATTATCACAAGAGGACCACACACTATAGATGACTGTTCATATGATGATGCAGGTGGGGTCCCCAATACAAATCCAACTATTAAGAGTTAAGACAGCATGAATTGGTCAAATAGGATACAAAAGACTCTCTCTCCCTCTCTCTCTCTCTCTCTCTCCCTACGTGTAGTCTTACCTCCGTACATTTCTGTAACAGAAATCATGTCTATCCTACTTCTTGTTTTCTCAATGTAATCGACTGTATTCTTCCTTGAGTTAATTAATGGTGAAACAGGGTCTCAATCCTTTGACAGAGAGTGAAGGACCCATTGCAGAACAGTGCATTGTTTTACAGATTTCTAAATGTATCGTACCCCCACTCTCTTTTGTGATATGTCGACCCTTCATCTCATTGTCAACCCAATGTTTCATGCTCGTACAAAATATATCGAAATAGAATACCATTTCGTCCACGAAAAGGTTGCCCTCGGCTCACTTGTCACACACTGTCTCATCTAAGAATAAGCCGCTGATATTCTAACTAAGGCGCTTCCAAGGCAATGCTTTCTTGCCCTACTGTCCAAATTTGGCCTTTGGCAATTGCCCTAGCCCAGTTTGATGGGGGATGAAGACAAACTTATCTTATGTATTATCACAAAAGGAACTGTAAGGAATGTAATATTGGCTAATTCATGAGTTGGACAAAACTCGAGTTTAAATGAGTTGCAATTTTACTGTTTAGTTGGACTAAAGTGCATGCAAAAGTTTCAGATTAAGAACTAGGATTTAAAGGTTGAAATCAAGACATTTTCAATGCCGGATTAGTGGGATTGATGCTGGATCGATCGGATTTACAATTTGACTGATCGGATGGGTGCCCAATTAATCGGGTCTATGCCCAATTGGTCGGACATCTACACGATCGATTGGCCGAGTGGCAAATTCGTATCTGAACTTCCGGATTTGTTTCCCTTACAAACCAAACTTCCTTATTTCCATTGGAAACCGCCTCTAAGAGCATCTCACGAATATTAAGCTATTTATTGACTATCCCTCTTTGCCCAATTTACCTCTCTCACAATTCTAAATCCTAGAAAACTTTTGAGAAATCCTTTCTTATTCTTTAGAGCTTCTCTTCCTTTGCTGTGTTGCATATTGAGTTCCTAAGATCCATCTTCTTTTTCCTTTCTGGAGATTTGTCTTGAGGGCCTTCAAGACACATAGATCAAGTATGAAGAAGGCTAACAGCGCGTAGTCTTTTTGGTTGTGTGCAGCTGGAAAATAGAGTAGTAAGTAGATCTTGTAACCTCTTTTGCATAGTGCTTGTTCTTAGTAGACCGGTGGTTGGTCTCGTGGGTTTTTCCCATTTGGATTTTCCACGTAAAAAGTACGTGTTAATCTCTTGTGTGGTGATTGTTGTTTCACTTAGAATTAATTGCCTATTGATCTACATACTAGAAATCTGTGTTGGAATCTTAACTTATATTAAGGTTAGAAGTCTTTCAAGTGGTATCAGGGCAAGTTTATACAAGTTTTTCGTTTGAGATCAATTTAGATTTTTAATATGGAGATTCCTATAGATGGTACTTCAACTAATAAACTTCCTTATCTAGATGGAACTAACTATGCTAATTGGAAAGTTAGAATAGTCGCTTTTTTGCAATTTGTTGATATAGATGTTTGGTTAGCCATTAAGAGTGCTTATGTTCCTACTACTGTTGTGTCCGATAGGGAAACTAGAATTTCGAAACCTATGGCCGAATGGAACAAAGAAAAGAAAACCGCATTCCTCGCCAATAGTAGGGCTATAAATGCTTTCTTTGATGGTGTTTCACGCACAAAGTTCTATCAAATCTCTAAGTGTAACATTGCTAAAGAAGCCTGGGGTATTTTGAAAAAAGTTCATGAAGGCACAAAAAGGGTCAAACGTTCAAAACTCAAAAAATTGGCCACTACATTTGAAACTTTGAGAATAGATGACAATGAAACTTTTGATGTGCTTTATGCAAAACTTAATGACGCTGTCAATTCAACCTTTAACTTAGGAGAGACCATACCTAAAAACAAAATTGTCCAAAAAATTTTACGTTCTTTACCCAAAAGGTTTGATTCAAAAGTTGTGAAAATTGAAGAAACCAGTGACATAAATGCTCTTCAGGTTGATGAGCATGTTGCCAACTTGCAAACTTTTGAAGCAAATTTTAGGTCAACTAGAAAATCAAAGGGTATGGCACTTGTATCTTCAAAGTTTATCAATGATAGTCATGTTTTGAATCAGATTCTAATGATCCTGAATTTGATGCGTTCTTGGTGAAAATAACTTTAAAAAGGCCATGAGAAGTTCAAACAAAAGGAATTAGAAAAAGGCTTAAAAGAAGAATAAAGCACAGCAATTTCACATCGAATTTTAAGCCTAATTTTAATCCCCAGTCTAAGCCTAAAAAGAATACTTCTAAGATTCCTCCAAAAAATACCTAATGTTTTGAATGTAAAGGCTCTCAACATTATGCATTCCAATGTATTAACCGAACTTTTAGAAATCAAAAGAACCAAGGTAAAGTTTTGAACGTCGCTTGGGATGATGATTTGGATGAAGAAGATCACAATACAGAACCTAAATCTTCTAAAAATAATAAATTCATTGTTTTTATGACTAAGTCTAACAGTTCTATTGTCAATGATACTTTTGTTGTATGTTCTAGTTCAGATAATGACAGCGACGACTCTTTTCATGATATGCCACGACCTAAAAAAGAGTTGTTGGAAGCACATGATAAATTGCAGAAAGACTCTAAAAGAGTAGCATTAATTAATGACGCCCTATAGCTGAAACTGGAGTCTAATAAAAAAGTGATCTCATTACTTAAGAAAGAACCAAAAGAAACTCATGGTAAGATATTTTTCTTGGACTCAGAACAAGTTATCTTATCTAACAAATTGATTAATGCAAGTAACAACTAGAATTTAGTGCATGAACAATCTGTGAAATCATCTAATGAATTGAAAGCCTGAAAGGAAGCGCTCAAAACTAGCAAGGCGGGAAATACTGAATTGACCAAAAAGTTGTGCATGATTGACACAGAAATAGCTGATGCTAAAGCTAATTTGATGTCACAACCTGAGCCCAGAAATCGGGGGTTAGCGAAAAGCTAAACCAGTGACACACGTACTCCCGTGCACATACATCCAAACCCAGTTCAGATGCATACATACAAGGGATCTAATACGTGCGAACTAAGCGTACGCGGAAGCTGTACATATCATTGCAAGCAACAAAAGAAATAGCGGAAGCTAAAAATGGCAATAAACCAAAAAAATACATCAAAATCATGATATACAAAATAATACAAAAGTGACAAAGGCCAAAGTGGTAAAATACAAAATCTCCAAAAACCAAAACAAATAGACAGCTGATGATATGCACGTACGCACTCAGTAGAAGTGATCAAGCCCACTCTGCCAGGCCGGAGGGAGCCTCTACTAAGTCCTGCCCTGCAATCTCCTCGACCGCCGGGGAGCCGGACACGGGATCTGCACCTGCAACACCACAGACAACACCATGAATACAACGATCCAGCAAATATAAGTAACAGGGACGTAACACTCATAGTATTTAATTGAATAAGGACAAAAGATTAAGTACAGAGTGTCATATTAGTACGCTAAGCAAATCGTGCATAGAAGTAATACATGATAAAGGAATCAAAGCATAGAAATACTGAACTAGGTGGCTACTACATTAACCATATTCTCTCACATAGAAAACAGACAGAACAGACATATGAGAACACCACCGACCTGGCCATGGGTATAAGTGGGTCTCGGTTTCCTGGGTTCCGGGGTCCCAAGACAGAAAATACACTGCAGCGATACAAAGTATAGAGAACCAAGCCAAAGTTAACCCCGTCGGGCATCCTAGAGCTGAGGCTGAGTAAAGTCATACTGATACCAATCAACTAAATCAAAAGAAAAAGGGGAGATTATCCGCTTTGGACTCACGGACGACACTGGCCCGATCTTATCCACACATTTGAATCTCTGGGCAGAGCCACCAGGGAATACCCACTGAATCGAATATATACAGAGCATAGCAGAAATTAAGACAAAGCACAGCATAGATCAAAGCAGAGTACAGAGCGAAGAATAAAACAAATATACAGAACGAAAAAAAATGATCTCAGAATACATAAATATAGATCAGCAGAACAGAGGGCAAAACTGTAATTAATATGCAATGCATCTCAGATTAACGCGGAATCAAGGAGGATTACAAGCCAACTCTAATCTAGTTGTTCACTGTCATTGACCGTGCATGCTGGTATAGTTTTAAGTTATTCGATGCACCGTTGCCATCAAAGTGTTGCAATCTAATCCTCACATGCACCGAAGTCCCTTAAACCAATACCCATGGGGAGTTGCTTAACAGTGAATCAGCGCTCACATGAATAAGTCACAGCCTAGCAGACTATTCATGCGTTCCAAAGAATCCATTAGGCCGGTTTACATATATGGTTAACCTGTCTTTTAGCCCTACAAAGTCACACCATTATCCTAAGTTTAATTTCAGATTTTCTAGGTCTCACGGTTTAGCCATGGGTGACCTACGGCTTAGCTGTCGACAACTTACGGCCTAGCCGTAACATGCACAACGGCTTAGCCGTGGTTTCCTTCAGAAAACGGCTAAACTGGTCATCTTTCACCTCTGATCTGATACCTTTTACAGTTGAGCTACGGTGGAGTCCACGGCTTAACTGTAACTTCACCGTAACAGTACTGGAATCAGAAAGTTTCGACCGATCAAAGTGTTAATTCACGGCTGGGTCATGGCTAGCTACGGCTCAGCCGTAGAACAAATTACGGTTCAGCTGTAGCCTAGCCGTAGAACAAATTTCAAATATCAAGTCTCTGGAATTTGAGCTATACAGAATTATGGCTTAGCCGTACAATACAGGAAATGAATCTGGATAGTTACAGAAAATGGAATATCATGTGCAAATTGAGCAAAACAAACTCCAATGAATCCAAAGTGATAGAATTAGGCTGTAGATCATGCCAAGCATATAAGAACAAGAGAATCACAGCAATCAAACAATATAACCATATGTGTTAAACAATCCTGTACTTATACTTACCTCAAAGCTTTGTCAAACCACTGAAGACAGGCTCCAATCCAACTAAAAACCCAAGCAAAGCAAAGCAACAACACATGCAAGTATGAGAACACAGCAAGAGAGATGGAAAATCCAAATTGGAGAAGAAGAATTGAAGAACCCACTTACCTCAAAGCACAGACAGAGAAAGAGAGATAGAGAACCCACTCGAACCGGGTGGAAAATCCAATGTTAACCAAGAGGGAAGGAGAGAAGAAATGAAGAGGAGAAGAGAAGAGAGAAAACGACGTGGAGCTTTCCTAGAGTTTTCTTGCATGCACGTTGAAGGAAATGAGCAGGGAGAGAAGACATCTGGCTGATGACTCATATATATAGTTTTGGAGTTTAAAACAAGGTATGTTAAGTTTAGGCTAATTACAATTCAAGTCACACAAAGGTCCAACTCCTCCAATTAACTCCGAATGAGTCTGAGACAATTACGGAAAAGAACGAGCTCAACAAAATACACATGCTGACACCAAGATGATGCAAATATGATGCATACAAAGCAATAGCAAAATTACGAAAAAGGGCTTAGAACTACCTATCCTAACCCAGGTCAAAGGCTACTCAACTACCTATCCAAGACCCGAAACCAAGCCCAAAAGAAATAAACAATACAAAAACACACTAATGAGCCACTAAACCGGCTCAAAGGGGATCGGAGTGTTATATTTAACAAAGATGAACACTGGCTCAAAGAAATTAGATAAAAGTCTAAGTGTTTAGAACAATAGTGCTGACAGACATCGTCTTGGATACAAATATAGTTTCACACCAAATAATACAGGTATGTTTGTCAAAGGCACTACTTTGGTCTCCATGATACCCACTATTCATGCACCTACTCAAGTGAATTCTATCCTACAGTATGTTCCCACTACACATAAATTTGTACATGCCTATGATGTTGCTAGTACGTTAAAAAGGAATATACCACATCCCACCTTTATTCCCATATGTCATTTTTATGCGACCAAAGGTCATATAAGACCACATTGTAACAAACTGCGAAACCAAAATAGAAATCAGTAGTGGAAAAGGTTTGTTCTCCTCATAAGGTCAAGACTAAGCAAATTTGGATTCGTAAGTCTGACCTTCGCTGTAATGTGGTCCTTACAGCTCTAAGAGCACAAAATTCACATGTTTGGTACTAGGATAGTGGTTGTTCTAGACACATATTAGGAGATAGATTGTTGTTTACTTCTCTTGAGAAGTGCAATGGTGGTAGTGTTCAATTTAGTGATTGTAACAAATCCAAAGTCATTGGTAAGCGCACTGTCAACATTCAATTTATGTCTTCTCTCCTTAATGTTTTTCTTGTTGAGGGTCTTAGAGCAAGTCTTTTAAGTATCAGTCAGCTTTGTGAATCTGAGCATGAAGTGCATTTTTCCTTGCATAATTGTATTATTGTGAATAAACAAAGAAAAAATGTGCTACATGGCAAAAAAAAAAAAAATAGTGATAATTGCTATGTTGTTAGGACTTCTGATAATTTCACTTATAACTCAGTTATAATGGACATTGTTGATTTATGGCATCAACATTTGGGACATGTGAATCATAATGAGCTTGAACTCTTCTCCAAACAAGAGTTAGTTCGAGGATTGCCTAAACTTCAGAAGCCTTTAAACACTATATGTGGCCTATGTTAACTTGATAAGAAATTCATTCATCTCATAAGAAGCTTGACCAATTGACTACATCGAGACTGTTGGAATTGTTATATATGGATCTCATGGGCATGTCTCAAATTTAGAGCATAGCTTATCTCAAATTCTGAGCATAGGGGGAAGAAAATATATGTTCCTTACTATTGTTGATTTTTTTTCGTTATACTTGGGTTCATTTCTTGAGAGAAATTAGATACATTTGATGCCTTTCATTACTTATGACTACACTTAATTGCAGAAAAATTGGCAAACATTGTGTAGTTTCCAAAATTAGATCTGATCATGGAACAAAATTTGAAAATTCTTCTTTGAATCCTTTTGTGTTGAAAATGGGATCAAACATGAATTCTCAGCTCCAAGAACTCTTTAACAAAATGGAATTATTGAACAAAAAAACCAAGTTATTCAGGAAATGACCTGTGTTATGCTTCACAGAAAAAACATTCCTAAAAAAATTTGGGCTTCATAGAGAAGTGATGAAGGTGTGTTTTTTGGATATTCCTTGGATAACAAATCATACTAAGTATTTAACTTGAGAAATTCTAATGTGATGAAGTATTTTAATGTTATTGTTAATGGTGTAGGATCTCACTTCTCCTCTGATGAAGATGAAGTAACTTTTTGACCTTTTTCTTCATAGAAAGATGATACTGAGGGAGTGCAAAAGGATGAGTCAATAGAAACAGACAAGGAAAAGAAGATATCCAGCACGGAATTAGAATAACCAAACAAAGGACCTCAAGAACCAAAGACACCAATTGCTACAAAAAGCTCTTCTTCTAATCTCGTTGTTCCTAACTCACCAACTGAGGATGATCATCGACATACATCTTCTAGGATAAATTCAAAAGCTAGAGCTTGGAAGCATCATTTTCTATCTGATATAATTGGAGAAATAAATGAGCCAAGATGTACTTGCCAATAGGTATGTGTAAGGTCCCAACCCTAGATAATTATAATTTATAATGATTAAGTTGGTTGTACTCTAATTAAGATGAGTGATTAGGTTAATTGAGCCTAAGTCCCAAGAGGTTGAGTCATGGATAGGTAGTTGGGTCAGGTTCGAACCTTTATTAGGTAGTCCAAGGCCTTTTCATTTAGTATTTTCATGATTTGGCATCATTAAAGCATCATATTGGTTGCATTGGGTAAGTTTCGCCTTGTTGGACATCTTTCACATTTTGCCCAAATCCATTCGGACCCATCTTAGCCCATTTTAAGCCCATTAACTTTAATTGGAAATATATAGAAACCAAGAGAGCTTGCTTGCAATTTCCAGAAACTTCATTTATATAAAAACCCTAATCCACCAACTACCCCCGACATTTTCTCCTCCATCTTCCTCTCTCTCTTGCACGTGCAGCCGGTTCTTCTTCTCTCCTATCATCGCCTCCATCATCCAGCCCTTATTCTTGGTGATTGAAGTTGCATGCATCAAGCTTGAGCTTCCTTGTTCTTCCTTTCCATCCCTCTTGCCCTCTTTCTATGGATCAAGCACCATTTTCACCCTCTCGCCTGTGGAAGAGTCGAGGTTCCATATTCTCCATCTAGACAAAGGGCAAATCGGTTTAAGTGAAGTACCAAACCTAAGGCAAGTATAAGGATGCATAATCTTACATGCATAGCTTGATTTCTTTGATTATTGATGGATCATGTGATTTTACCAAATTTACAACTTTGTGAAAATGCATGGATTAAATGGTGATTTGGGGGAATAAGGATGTTATTGGCCTTTAGGGAACTCAAGGGTGTAGAATGGAAGCTTTTGGAGTGGTTTCATTACGGGTAAATTGGGGTTTTGGAAGAGAAATGCACTCGGGAAGAAAACTCACCCGCAACAGAATGCTTCAGAGCTGAACGGTCGGTCCTGAAGCTTGATCGATCAATTGCCTCATTAGGTAGTCCGACTGGTCGGCTACCAAGCTCGACCGGTCGAATTCCACTTCTGGAAGGGTTCGACCAGTCGGTCCTTTACCCGATCGGTCGGGTAAGTCTGATTGATAACTTATCGGAAGGTGTTCAAAAATGAATTCTAAGCTTGACTATAGACTTTCTATAGTCTATGGGATAGCCTAGTGATGGATTACTCCCTTAAACCACAGAAAAGAGACCTTAGTTTCAATGTCAAGTCACGGGTGTGGGCATAAAGTGATGTGTCCCTACATACACATGTGGTAACACCAAGAGTAGTAACACCAGGACATGGAACACTTCATGAATACACCGAATTAAATGACCTTAGAAACCCGGATTATCTAATACAGAATTGATAGAAATTGTCCTTGATAACCTATAATCTAATTGCATTGGTTTAGATTAATATGCACTGGATAATCAGTATTTTATTAGTTGTGGTTCTATGATAGACATCTCCAACGTGAGCGGTGGGTGTGGACCTCTTGAATAGGTATTCACGGGGTGCTCTGCCTAGCAAAGTCCCGCATTGCTTAAAAGAGTGTATAAGGACGTGCCTCGTATTCCCCTTGTGACGCGTCCTGGGTACTCCTGGGCACTTTGCCCAGAAGTCGTAACGTGTTTTGGGTATTCCGTGGCGGCTCTGCCCAGAAGTAAAATCGTGCAGGTACTCCCTGGGGGCTTTGCCCAAAGCGGACAATATCACGGTGGGGGGGGGGGGGAGGGGGAGAGGAAAAACGTTACCCCTTAGTTCTATTCCTCATAGGAGGTTCGGTTGCCAATTGGGTCTGATAATTCAACAGCATAATTTCATAGATTACAATATTAATTTCTTTTAATTGTTGTGCCATTTTAATCTAGTTGATTTATCATGTTAAGCTTATGCACTCTTATCTTGCTTAACCATCATATTAACTGAGTTACTATGGTGTTACAGGTGCGGAACCCGCTGCCGATCCAGCAATTAGCACGATCCCGGAGGCAACCCTAGCGTTACCTTGGGACGTGAACGAGTGGAACGAGGAGGACATCTTTTCGTGATTTCCCTCCACAGTGCGCAACAGGGACACATGGGAATAGGCTTAGGGTTCATTTTGGCAATTATATCTTTTGTATTTTGTATGGATATTCATGTACAAGCATGTAGGTGGATGTAATTAACGGCCTTGTTCGCTTAAGGAATGAAATGAATGGATGTTCTATGGATGCTCATGATGCATTACAAGTGAAATCTTCAGGTTTCCGCTTGAATCCTTATATGGATAATACGTGATAGTGGATTTTCCTCACACGTACCTGTGGGATCACCCTTGTGACAGTTCGTACGTGTCTGATCATGGCACAAATTGTCACGGGTACGTGTGTCATTCCTCGGAACCCACAGTTAATCCCCAATTCTCGGGTTCGGGATGTGATAGTATGTGACGAGGCAAGTTTTTTACGTTACATATCTTCTGTTGAACCACACAATATATTTAAAGCACTTAAAGATGATTCTTGAATAAATATTATCATGCCCTGAACCCGAGAATTGGGGATTCAGGTGGATCCCAAGGCATGACACATGTAATCGGTGGCAATCTATACCATGTCAAGACACGTACGACTTAGCACAAGGTTAATTACACAAGTACGTATAAGGAAGATCTGTAAACACGTAATAATCATTTTGCATAATTAAGTGAAAACCTAGAGAATCTACTTGTACATATTGTAGACATTAATAAATATTGCTACAACCTAAGCAAACCCAAAAGATGAACCGCATATCGTTCTACATGGTATGACTAGTAAAAGACGTCATTCTCATTCCACTCATCTGTATCCTAAGGCACCATTCTGGTTCCTTCAGGGGGCACGTCAATTGCTGTACCAACATTGGGTTCTACACCTGTAATATCACGAGGTAGTACTATTAACACGGCGATTAAAAACAATATAAGAATATATAAGACTATTATGATGTGTCAATCGAATTTAAAAACATAATGATTAAAAGAGAGCAATGACAGAAACTAGGCATGTTGTGTATATGAATAAGCATAAATGGAGAATCATAGATAGAAAGATAATCATAAACTAATTGGCATCTACATGGCTATCATTTTTTTAGAAAGAGAGTATATCGTATGGTGGCAAATTATTAGCAGTCGGACCAAAACCATCTAGTTACCCTAAGAGCGCCGACCAACTCTTCATATAACTACTACAGTAGGTAATATATTGAATACCCTTATTCGCTCCGGTTAAACCTCCTATCGGTACAAGCTAAGTGGTACTAACTCGATGTGTCAAGATCGATCAAAATTCATACTTATCATACATAGCAATCAACTCATACTTATACAGAAGCGTATATCGGTCTTAAGATCATATGCAATCATAAAAATCGAAACTAAATAGAGTAATTGATAATCAAACAAGGCATACTTAAATGAGATAATAAAGCTTGAACTTTTCCAATCTAAGTTACCCCTATCTTTGCTCACGGGCTCAAGATCAGTAGAAGCTCCATCCTCGAATACGTACATGATTAAATCATGTTGAAGGCAAGGTTTACTTAAATGATATAAATACAGTTAAACTAAGAGGTTAACAAGGATATTTACTAGCCAACCCCATGCTAGGATAATCCGTGTTTCTGTGGTCATTCAATACAGCATATTTATAAAACATCCGGTATCAATGTGTTACCAAAATCTTAGTGTTACATTGTATAGGCGATGGACACCACTTCTTATGCCAACACCTATGCCGTGACATCAGGAAACAATCAGAAAATCAAGAGAGAATTGGTGACAGCTTAGTATTCTTCCTTTTTAGTATTTAACTTCCGTTGTCCTAATTGTTTGAAGTAAAGGTGCCATTACTAAAGCCTTATATGGTTTTTGAATGTTCCTAGTTTTGCCAAAGTTTTCTTTGTTTCTATATCTTAGCTGTGGTTCATAAAATTCTCTGGCAATTACAGCTCAGTCATGATTTAGCCTACGACTTAGTCATAGGTAGCATATGGCTTTGCCATGATTTGGCTATGGCTTAACCGTGAGGTTAGCCATAGAAGAAAAGTCTCAACTCATTTATTTTTTTTTAGATTTTGAGTCTCTAGAAAGCTAGCCTTAGAATAGCTTCAGATTTTCTGAAGCCATTTCTGAAACAGAAGTTCATTATAGAACAGTCCCAACTTGGTTCCACTGTGGTTTTATCTACTCCAATCTATCATTTTACATTTTCTAGTTCACATTTCATCAAAATTGGGTTCTCCTTCATCTAATCCTATCATTTATTCTCAAATTACATTCATTAGCTCATAAGTATCTTACATTCTTAGAATTAGATGTAAAAGAGTTGCAACTTAACATTGACATGGAATTCTTCAATAATCAACATAAGAAAACATGCATGCAGACAAATATACTATCATACTTGCTTTAAGTTTAATGCTTCACCCAAATCAAGTTCTTCTTTGGTTCAATGGTGGAGAAAGCCTCAATAGAAGATGATCTAAGACATGCATTGAAAGAAATGAGCATGAGATGCATGCAAGCTCCAAGATTGAGTCTCCTTGACTTTTTTAAGCTCAAGAAATGGAATAGTTATGGGATCCTCACCTTAGAGAGCTGTAGAAGAGAAGAGGAGACGAAATTTAAAAATTCCAATGGAGAAGACAAGTAAAAAGATGAAGCGGAAGAAGATCGCATTGCTCCAAAATACATGTAGCCCCCTTCTACTCTTGTATTTTGAGGGATGAAGAAGTAAAAGAAGTGGAGAAGAATAAGAGAAGAGGAGAGTCTCCATCAGCTCTTTAGATAGAATAAAGAGAGAAGAGTGCTTTAAGTGGGTTTTAATCCAGATTTCATGGAAATTGCAAGCAAGTCTAGTTTGTTCCTGGAATTTACAGTTTAAGCCAGTTGGATTTCAATTAGGCCAAAATGAATTTGAATTGGGCTGGGCCAAATATGTAAAAGATGACCCACAAAATGAAATACAATTGATGTAATTAATGTGATGCTATTATGATGCAAGACCATGTAACTCTAACTTATGAAAGGGTCCTTGACTACCTAAGTAAGGTTCTAACCCGACCCAACTACCTATTCAAGACCCAAATCAAGGTGTTTTGGCTTAAATTAACCTAATTATGTATTAATTAAAGTGAAACAAGATTAATTATTATAACTTTAGATTAAATCTGGTTTGGACCTTACAAATGCCATGCATGAGGAATTAAAACAATTTGAAAGAAACAAGGTATGGGAGCTTCTTCCTCGACCAACTCACACTAATGTCATCAGTACTAAATGGATTTGAAAACAAAACCGACGAGCTTGGTCAAGTCATTAAGAACAAAGTTAGGCTTGTCGCACAGGGATATACCTAAGTTGAGGGTATTAATTTTAATAAAACTTTTACACTTGTCAAGTCAATTCGTATCTTACCAGCCATTGCTTATGGACTGAACTTCAAACTTTTTCAAATGGATGTTAAAAGTGCATTTCTAAATGGATTTATGAATGAAAAGGTTTATGTTAAGCAACCCAAAGGGTTTTAAGACCAGCAGTTTCCTGGTCATGTGCATAAACTCAATAAGGCGTTGTAAGGTCTAAAGCAAGTCCTCGTGCATAGTATGAACGGTTAACTACCTTCTTACTTGAGAATGGTTTTCGAAGAGGGGGTGCTGACAAAATACTATTTATCAAACATGAGGATAAGGACATTCTGATTGCTCAAGTGTATGTTGATGATATTATGTTTGGGTTAACTTCACAGTACTTAGCAAATCTATTCTTTGAAATCAGGGCAAGCAAATTTAAAATGAGCATGGTTGGTGAATTGGCATTCTTTTTGAGTCTACAAATCAAGCAAAGTGATGATGGCATATTCATTTCTCAATCCAAATATGCGACTAACTAGTATGCACACGCCTAAACATGAAAGGATTCCCATGAGTACATCTGTCAAAATTATCTTGGATTGAGAAGGGAAAGATGTCAATGACATATTGTATTGCAACATGATTGGAAGTCTACTATACCTTACAGCGAGTAGACTGGATATAGCATTCTGTATAGTTGTATGTGCTAGATATTAGTCACAACCAAATGAATCTCATGTTAAAACCATCAAGAGCATTATGAAGTATGTGAGCGGTACAACAAATTATGGTATTTGGTTGTCGAAGAATGTAACACTCCGATCCCCTTTGAGCCGGATTAGTGGCTCATTAGTGTGTTTTGTTTTGTTTTAGTCTTTTGGACTTGGTTTTGGGTCTTGGATAGGTAGTTGAGTGACCTTTGACCTGAGATAGGTAGTTCTAAGCCCTTTTTCGTAATTTTGCTTTTGTTTTGCTCATATTATCTTTGCATCATCTTGGTGTCAGCACGTGTATTTCGTTGAGCTCGACAATTTCCGTAACTGTTTCAGAACCATTTGGAGTCAATTGGGGAAGATGGACCTTCGTGTGACTTGAACTGTAAATAGCTTAAACCCATTGGATCTTGTTTTAAACTTCCAAACATATATAAATGAGTCATGTTCCAGATGTCCAATTCCTTGCCCATTTGTCTTCATCGACTGCATGCAATTCCAGGAGACTCCAGGAGAAGCTCTCCACGTTTTCTCTCTCTCTCTCTTCTTTGCTTCTCTTGATCGATTGCCGTTGGATTCTCATTTTTGATTTGGATTTCTTCCTTCTTTCTCATCTTCATCTGTTGCTTGGTAAGTGGGTTCTTTCCCAGCTCTTTCTTCTTCTTCTCCAATTGCACCTCTCATTCTCTGATTTTTGTGTTCTCATCTCATGCATGTGTGATTGCTTTGATTTGCTTTGATTTTTAGTGGATTTGGAGCTTGTTTCAGAGGATTTGTCAGATTTGAGGCAAGTATAAGTACAGACTTTTATAACACACATGGATGCTCTATTTGAATGCTTTGATTTCCATCTTCTTTAGTGTATCTGATGTTTTACAGCCACATTTGGTAAAATGGAACCTCTGTAACTCATTTTGTGCAGTTTCTGTATCAAATTTCGTTTCTGTACTCAACCCATTTTCGTATCTGTATTGCACGGCTAAGCCGTGAACTCCTACGGTTTGATTTCCAGAGACTTGAATTTTGAGTTTTGTTCTACGGCTAGGCTACGGCTAAGCCGTAATTTGTTCTACGGCTGAGCCGTAAGCTAGCCGTGACCCAAACCGTACCCCAGCCGTGAATTAAATCTCTGATCAGTCGAAACTTTTCCAACACAGGACTCCTACGGTGTGGCTACGGCTAAGCCGTGGAATGCTACGGCCAAGCCGTGGATTGGTCTACGGCTAAGCCGTATACTGACTGTAGCCCAGCCGAAAAAGGTGCCAGATCAGAGGTGGAAGGATAATCAGTTTAGCTGTGTTTTAATGGAACCAAGGAGAAGCCGTAGTGCATATTACGACGAGTGCGTAAGATGTCTTCGGCTTAACCATAGGTCCCTCATGGCTAAACCGTTGGGCATGGCAATTTTAAAATATAACTTAGGATGATGGTGAGACTTATAGGGCTCAAATACAGGTTAACCACTCGGGTAAACCGGCCCAATGGATTCCCTTGGATCGCATGAATGGTCTGTTAGGCTGTGACTTATTCATGTGGGTGTTGATTTACTGTTAAGCACCTCCCCATGGGTGTTGGTTTAAGGGACGTCAGTGCACGCAAAGATTTCGCAACACTTTGATGGCAACGGTGCATTGATTAACTTAAAACTACATCAACATGCACGGTTAGTGACAGTGAACAATTAGATTAGGACTGGCTTGTAATTAACCTTGACTCCGTATTAATCTGAGATGCATTGCATATTGTTTATAGTTTTGCCCTCTGCTCTGTTAATTTATGTTATGCATTCCTCAGTCATTTTGCTTTCGTTCTGTATATCTGTATCATTCTTTGTTCGGCACTAAGTTCTGATCTATGCTGTGCTTTGATTTAATCTATGTTCTAATCTGTAATTCGACTATGCTTTGTATATTCTCTGGCTTTGTATATTTTGGGTATTCCCTGGTGGCTCTGCCCAGAGGTTAATACGTGAGGATAAGATCCGGTCCTTGTCATCGGTGAGTCCAAAGCGGATAATCTCCCTTCCTATGGATTTGATTTGATTGGTATTGGTCTGGCTCTACTCAGCCTCAGCCCTAGGATGCCCGACGGGGTTACCTTTGGCTTAGATCTCTGTATCTCTGTATAACTGCAGTGTTGCTTTGTCTTGGGACCCCGGAACCCAGGAAACCGAGACCCGCTTGTACCTTTGGCCTGGACAGCGGTGTTCTCCTCTGCTTTGCTTTGCTCTGCTCTCTATTGGAGAGAACATGGTTAACGTAGTAGCCACTTAGTCAGTATTTCTATGTTTGATTCACATATCATGCTTTACCTCTACGCACGATTTGCTTAGCATACTAAGATGAAACTCTGAATTCATTATTCTGTCATTTATTCCGCTTTGATACTATGAGTGTTTCATCTCTGTTACTTGTATTTGCTGGATCGTTGTATTCATTTGTGTTGTCTGTGGTGTTGCAGACACAGCTACCTTGCCCAGCTCCCCGGCGGTCGAGGAGGCTGCAGGGGCGAGTGTAGAGGCACCCTCCGGTCTGGCAGAGTGGGCCTGATCACTTCTGCCAAGTGCGTGCATGCATACCAGTGGCTTTTATTTCGAGTTTTAGTTTTTGGGAATTGTATTTGGACTTTGGACTTTGGACTTGTATTCTGTATATTTTGTATATATTGGTTTTGGTGTGTATTCGGTTTTCTATCAGTGTAGTTGTCTTTGTCGTTTCCGTATTTGTATTTGTTTTGGCTTCCGCTATTTTCCTTTGTTGCTTGCTATGATATCTACAGCTTCCGCGTTCGTCTGTTTCGCACGTGTTAGATCCCTTGTGTGTGTGCATCTGGACTGGGTTTGGATGCACGTGCACGGGAGTACGTGTGTCACCGGTTTAGCTTTTCGCTAACCCCCGGCTTCTGGGCTCGGGTCGTGACATACGTATTGTATGGTATCAGAGCATGCTAGTTATAAGCATGTAGGCATCTAAGCTCGTGGTGAGATAACGCTATCAACTATTTGACTCGAAGTCTTATAGGTTGATTTGGGATTTGACTAACTCAGGGCATTTTATATTGCGTGTTGTGTTTCTTTTCCTTTTTGCAGGATGGCATCAGGATCAGGATCTCGAGATGAGAATCAACAGGGCCACAATGGTGATAGTGGATCGGTACCCCCACACATCAGTAGTGAGGAGCGGATGATGATGATGATGCAGTCTATGCAATCATTACAGGCGCAGATGGCATCCATGGTAGATAGACAGAGTCAGGCTGCCGCAGTAGTATCACCTCGTATAGATCAGCAGGTGATTTTCCAGCCTAAGGAATCAGATCCGAATGCTCTTTTTGACAAGTTCCGTAAGCGAGGGGCGACTGAGTTCCATGGGATAGAGGATACATTGCAGGCCGAGCAATGGCTGGAACAGACAGAAGAGCTTTTTGATACGATTGTGTGCAGTAACAAGCAGAAAGTAGTGCTCACAGCCTCTATGCTTCGGAGTGTAGCTAAGACATGGTGGAGGAGTGTTAAGAGCTCATTCCAGACTATGCCCAGTGCCACAGTTTGGGAGACCTTCAAGCAGCAATTCCGTCGGAAGTTCATGCCTCTCCACATTCAGCGAGCCAAGGAAGTGGAATTCTTCAACCTTCAGCAGAGACAGATGTCAGTTGCAGATTATGTACACAAGTTTACAGAGTTGTCTCACTTTGCAGAGGACATGGTGAACACTGAGCATAAGAAGGTGACTCGCTTCGTCAACGGTCTGAACCCGAGGCACAAACGCCACGTGGTTGCTTGTATGTGGCCGGCTACATTGGATGACGCTATTGACAGAGCCTATGATGCAGAGGCCATCTTCGAGGAGGAGCGAACTGAGGCTAAGAGGACGGCAGGTTTCAGTGGCAGAAGTCAGTTTCAGAAGAAGTTCAAAGGTAAGCAGGGCAGTTCGAGCAGTACTCAGGTAGTTTGCGGTCACTGTGGGAAGGATCACCCCACCGACAGATGTTGGAGGAAGAGTGGGGCTTGTTTCGGGTGTGGCTCTACGGATCACAGGCGGGCCCAATGCCCGAAGTTTCAGTCCTCTCCACAGACGAGACAGGCAGGATCTACAGCGCAGGGCAGATCTCAGCCAGCTCGCCCAGCCCAGAAGCAGAACCGCCAGACAGCCCGAGCCTATGCTGCTACGCATGAGGGCGCGGAGGAGGCCACGGTAGTGGAAGGTAAAATTTTAATTTCTGATGCTGAAGCTTTAGCCTTATTTGACTCCGGGTCTACGCGTTCGTACGTAGCACCCCATTTTGCTGTGCAGCTTCGACAGCGACCCACACCACTTCCATATTTGTTGTTAGTATCCACTCCGGTTGGTAAGCGTGTGGAGTGCAGTGTTTTCTACCCTCAGTGTGATGTGCGGATAGCTGGTCATCAGCTCCCAGTAGACCTCGTGTTGCTCACGACACTGGATTTTGATGTGATCCTTGGTATGGACTGGCTTGCGAGATATCATGCGTGTATCAATTGCTACAGCAAGGCTATCTACTTTGATTTGGGCAGCGGATTTCGATTTGAGGGCAGCCAGACGAAGGGCCCAAGGCGTGTGATATCTGCTTGTAAGGCAGACAGGATGCTTCGTAGAGGATGTGAGGGATTTCTCGCATTCATCTCAGAGAAGAAAGATCAGCGACAACTCAGTGAGATCCCAGTAGTTAGCGAGTTTCCGGATGTCTTCCCGGAGGATGTGCCAGAGTTGCCACCGGTTCGGGAGGTAGAATTTGCTATTGACTTGATGCCAGGTACAGCACCCATCAGTAGAGCTCCATATCGTATGGCACCTGCAGAGTTGTTGGAATTGAAGAAACAGTTGCAGGATCTGTTGGATAAAGGGTTCATACGCCCAAGTGTTTCACCTTGGGGAGCTCCTGTATTGTTTGTCAAGAAGAAGAATGGCAGTTTCCGGATGTGCATTGACTACAGGCAGTTGAATAAAGTGACTATCAAGAACAAGTATCCATTGCCTAAGATTGATGAGTTGTTCGATCAGCTTCAGGGTGCAGCTTACTTCTCTAAGATTGACTTGAGGTCAGGATATCACCAGCTCAGGGTGAAGGATGAGGATGTTCCGAAGACGGCTTTCAGGACTCGGTATGGACACTACGAGTTCCTTGTCATGCCATTTGGTTTGACGAACGCACCCGCAGCTTTCATGGCGTTGATGAATAGGGTGTTCACTTCCTTCTTGGACCAGTTCGTTGTAGTTTTCATAGATGACATATTGGTCTATTCGAAGACTGCTGAGGAGCATACAGATCATCTACGGAAAGCATTGCAGCTGCTTAAGGATCACAAGTTGTATGCAAAGTTGTCCAAGTGTGAGTTTTGGCTCGAGCAAGTTACATTTCTGGGTCATAAGATTTCTAGAGATGGATTGATGGTGGATCCGGCTAAGATTGAGGCAGTAGTCCATTGGCCCCGTCCTAGATCAGTGACAGAGATTCGGAGTTTTCTGGGATTGGCAGGATATTACCGCAGGTTCGTGCAGGACTTCTCGAAGATTTCAGCCCCGTTGACTCAGTTGACTCGGAAGAAGGTCCCGTATATGTGGACAGAGAAGTGTGAGCGCAGTTTCCAGATGTTGAAAGAAAAGCTCACTACGGCGCCAGTGTTGACTCTCCCGGATGGTAGTGAGGGATTCGTGATTTATTCCGATGCTTCTCGAGTTGGATTAGGCTGTGTACTGATGCAGAATCAGAAGGTGATTGCCTATGGATCCCGACAGCTGAAAGAGCATGAGAAGAACTATGCCACGCATGACTTGGAGCTAGCAGCTATTGTATTTGCACTGAAGTTGTGGCGACATTACTTGTACGGTGTAAAGTTCGAGGTCCATTCCGATCATCACAGTCTGCAGTACTTGTTTGACCAGCATGACTTGAATATGAGGCAGCGGAGATGGTTGGAGTTTATCAAAGACTACGACTTTCCGATCAAGTACCACCCAGGCAAGGGGAATGTAGTTGCAGATGCACTTAGCAGGAGGACAGACAGTCTTCAGGTGTTGGCAGGATTCTATGTGCTTGTGCATGATCAGCCCGTAGAGGTTCGGATGGTAGGCGAATTGGTGACATTAGCTACGACCGTCATATTTCAGCCTGAGGTGATTTAGCAGATCAAGGATCTCCAGTTTGAGGACCCCCTCCTGGTGAAGTTCAGGGATCGGATTGCAGATCGACCGGATTTCAGCCTGGTAGATGGAGTTTTGTACTTCCGGAATAGATTGTGTGTTCCCGCTGTGGATGAGCTGCGAGATAAGTTGATGGCAAAGGCGCACGATGCCCGATATGCGATGCACCCAGGGAGTACAAAGATGTACCGGAGCTTGAAAGATAGATTTTGGTGGAACAATATGAAGCGGGAGATCGCAGGGTTCGTAGCTAGATGTTTGACCTGTCAGAGGGTGAAGGCTGATCATCAGCGACCTCCAGGACCATTGCATCCATTGCACACTCCGCAGTGGAAGTGGGAGCACATTACGATGGATTTCGTCTCCGGTTTTCCGCCGACCAGTAGAAAGAACAATGCGATCTGGGTAATAGTGGACAGATTGACCAAGTCAGCACATTTCCTTCCGTTCAAGAAAGGGATGACATTCACAGAGATGGCCAGGAAGTTTGTTGACGAGATAGTCAGATTGCATGGCACCCCAGTATCGATTGTGTCAGATCGTGACAGTCGTTTTGTGTCTTCATTCTGGAGAGCATTTCAGGAAGCTATGGGCACGAAGTTGAGTTTTAGTACGGCATACCACCCCCAGACCGATGGACAGTCGGAGCGTACCATTCAGACGTTGGAGGATATGCTCAGAGCTAGTGTGCTGAACTTTGAGAAGGAATGGGATACGCATCTAGCATTGTGTGAGTTTGCCTACAACAACAGCTTTCATGAGAGCATTGGTATGGCACCCTATGAGGCTCTCTACGGACGCAAGTGCAGGACCCCTGTGTGCTGGGAAGAAGTAGGAACAAGGAGTTTTCATGGTCCGACGATCATAGCTGAGACGACAGAGAAAGTGCAGAAGGTAATAGAGAATCTGAAGATTGCTCGATCTAGACAGAAGAGCTATGCGGATACTCGGAGGAGACCTTTGGCATTTCAAGTCGGAGATTGGGTATTTCTTAAAGTTTCTCCGATGAAGGGCACAGTTCGATTTGGTCAGAAGGGCAAGTTAGCTCCGAGATATGTAGGACCGTTCGAAGTCAAGAGCCGAGTTGGAGATTTAGCTTATCGGTTGACGCTTCCAGTTGAGTTCTCCGGTGTGCACGATGTCTTCCATGTGTCGATGCTCCGTAAGTATGTGCCAGATCCGAGCCATGTGATTCGCTACGACGACATTCAGATTCAACCTAATGCAACTTACGTTGAGCGTCCGCTTCGCATCGTTGGCACACGAGAGCAGATTCTCCGTACCCGGACTATCAGATGGGTTAAAGTGTTGTGGGAACATCACGGTCCAGATGAGGCTACTTGGGAGCTAGAGGAGCAGCTAGCACGCCAGTACCCCCAGCTCTTTATGCAGGTAGGTAGTCATTCCGAGGACGGAATGATTCCTAGTGGGAGAGGATGTAACACTCCGATCCCCTTTGAGCCGGATTAGTGGCTCATTAGTGTGTTTTGTTTTGTTTTAGTCTTTTGGACTTGGTTTTGGGTCTTGGATAGGTAGTTGAGTGACCTTTGACCTGAGATAGGTAGTTCTAAGCCCTTTTTCGTAATTTTGCTTTTGTTTTGCTCATATTATCTTTGCATCATCTTGGTGTCAGCACGTGTATTTCGTTGAGCTCGACAATTTCCGTAACTGTTTCAGAACCATTTGGAGTCAATTGGGGAAGATGGACCTTCGTGTGACTTGAACTGTAAATAGCTTAAACCCATTGGATCTTGTTTTAAACTTCCAAACATATATAAATGAGTCATGTTCCAGATGTCCAATTCCTTGCCCATTTGTCTTCATCGACTGCATGCAATTCCAGGAGACTCCAGGAGAAGCTCTCCACGTTTTCTCTCTCTCTCTCTTCTTTGCTTCTCTTGATCGATTGCCGTTGGATTCTCATTTTTGATTTGGATTTCTTCCTTCTTTCTCATCTTCATCTGTTGCTTGGTAAGTGGGTTCTTTCCCAGCTCTTTCTTCTTCTTCTCCAATTGCACCTCTCATTCTCTGATTTTTGTGTTCTCATCTCATGCATGTGTGATTGCTTTGATTTGCTTTGATTTTTAGTGGATTTGGAGCTTGTTTCAGAGGATTTGTCAGATTTGAGGCAAGTATAAGTACAGACTTTTATAACACACATGGATGCTCTATTTGAATGCTTTGATTTCCATCTTCTTTAGTGTATCTGATGTTTTACAGCCACATTTGGTAAAATGGAACCTCTGTAACTCATTTTGTGCAGTTTCTGTATCAAATTTCGTTTCTGTACTCAACCCATTTTCGTATCTGTATTGCACGGCTAAGCCGTGAACTCCTACGGTTTGATTTCCAGAGACTTGAATTTTGAGTTTTGTTCTACGGCTAGGCTACGGCTAAGCCGTAATTTGTTCTACGGCTGAGCCGTAAGCTAGCCGTGACCCAAACCGTACCCCAGCCGTGAATTAAATCTCTGATCAGTCGAAACTTTTCCAACACAGGACTCCTACGGTGTGGCTACGGCTAAGCCGTGGAATGCTACGGCCAAGCCGTGGATTGGTCTACGGCTAAGCCGTATACTGACTGTAGCCCAGCCGAAAAAGGTGCCAGATCAGAGGTGGAAGGATAATCAGTTTAGCTGTGTTTTAATGGAACCAAGGAGAAGCCGTAGTGCATATTACGACGAGTGCGTAAGATGTCTTCGGCTTAACCATAGGTCCCTCATGGCTAAACCGTTGGGCATGGCAATTTTAAAATATAACTTAGGATGATGGTGAGACTTATAGGGCTCAAATACAGGTTAACCACTCGGGTAAACCGGCCCAATGGATTCCCTTGGATCGCATGAATGGTCTGTTAGGCTGTGACTTATTCATGTGGGTGTTGATTTACTGTTAAGCACCTCCCCATGGGTGTTGGTTTAAGGGACGTCAGTGCACGCAAAGATTTCGCAACACTTTGATGGCAACGGTGCATTGATTAACTTAAAACTACATCAACATGCACGGTTAGTGACAGTGAACAATTAGATTAGGACTGGCTTGTAATTAACCTTGACTCCGTATTAATCTGAGATGCATTGCATATTGTTTATAGTTTTGCCCTCTGCTCTGTTAATTTATGTTATGCATTCCTCAGTCATTTTGCTTTCGTTCTGTATATCTGTATCATTCTTTGTTCGGCACTAAGTTCTGATCTATGCTGTGCTTTGATTTAATCTATGTTCTAATCTGTAATTCGACTATGCTTTGTATATTCTCTGGCTTTGTATATTTTGGGTATTCCCTGGTGGCTCTGCCCAGAGGTTAATACGTGAGGATAAGATCCGGTCCTTGTCATCGGTGAGTCCAAAGCGGATAATCTCCCTTCCTATGGATTTGATTTGATTGGTATTGGTCTGGCTCTACTCAGCCTCAGCCCTAGGATGCCCGACGGGGTTACCTTTGGCTTAGATCTCTGTATCTCTGTATAACTGCAGTGTTGCTTTGTCTTGGGACCCCGGAACCCAGGAAACCGAGACCCGCTTGTACCTTTGGCCTGGACAGCGGTGTTCTCCTCTGCTTTGCTTTGCTCTGCTCTCTATTGGAGAGAACATGGTTAACGTAGTAGCCACTTAGTCAGTATTTCTATGTTTGATTCACATATCATGCTTTACCTCTACGCACGATTTGCTTAGCATACTAAGATGAAACTCTGAATTCATTATTCTGTCATTTATTCCGCTTTGATACTATGAGTGTTTCATCTCTGTTACTGGTATTTGCTGGATCGTTGTATTCATTTGTGTTGTCTGTGGTGTTGCAGACACAGCTACCTTGCCCAGCTCCCCGGCGGTCGAGGAGGCTGCAGGGGCGAGTGTAGAGGCACCCTCCGGTCTGGCAGAGTGGGCCTGATCACTTCTGCCAAGTGCGTGCATGCATACCAGTGGCTTTTATTTCGAGTTTTGGTTTTTGGGAATTGTATTTGGACTTTGGACTTTGGACTTGTATTCTGTATATTTTGTATATATTGGTTTTGGTGTGTATTCGGTTTTCTATCAGTGTAGTTGTCTTTGTCGTTTCCGTATTTGTATTTGTTTTGGCTTCCGCTATTTTCCTTTGTTGCTTGCTATGATATCTACAGCTTCCGCGTTCGTCTGTTTCGCACGTGTTAAATCCCTTGTGTGTGTGCATCTGGACTGGGTTTGGATGCACGTGCACGGGAGTACGTGTGTCACCGGTTTAGCTTTTCGCTAACCCCCGGCTTCTGGGCTCGGGTCGTGACAAAGAACATCAACACAACACTGGTTAGATATTCTAATGCTGACTAGGCTGGCTATGTAGATGATAGAAAAAGCACATTTAGTGGTTCCTTTTTCATAGGCAACAATTTTGTTACATGGCACTATTGACCCATAAAAAGTTACAAATGTTGTAGCAAAGACATTACAAGAGAATTCCAAACCAAGATACATAAACCCTAAGATCGTGGAGTGACAAGTCAAGTACTGCATCTAGATGTTTAGAGCTAGTGTAATTCACTCAAAAGACTTCAGATGAGCTCAGAGTGCAGCAACTCTAATTTTAAAGTCAGTGAACTCCATTTAGTCACATAACTCACCAAACTTCGAGTTTAAGGTTCATTGGCTCAAAGTCTAAGGGTCATTGAACACACTCAAACTTCTAGCTTACTAAAGTAACTGGAACTCTCATGACAACTCCAAACCATGCTTGGGAATGATGTTTCAAAGTTTCAAAACATTTGGACTTCATCTCGGCTCAAATCAAGCTTTAGTGACTGTTTGCTAGCTCTTCGAGGGTCACCGTGGAAATTGACACTTCTATATGTTAAAACAAGCTCAAACTCAAGGGAATGCTTTTAAGTACATTTAAAAACTATCATTCAAAGCTTTAGAGCATTTAGATATCATTTGGACCCAAACTCCGTTCAAATGGTCATCTACTAAGCTCTGCGGGGTCACTGTGCAAGTGACACCTCATGAAGATCAAATTAGCTAAAACACATGGATGAAGCTTAAATTATGCTCAAAGGAGGTTCTGTAAAATTTCAAGTCAAATGGACATCTTTTGACCCAAAGTTTACAAACATGTCAACTAAAGTCCTTTCTGACGCCCAAAATTTATGAAATTTGGGCTCAAAGCTTCAGTCATTCTCAAAGTAGATTTTACAAATTTTCAAATCAAAAAGGATTTCGTTTGAGCCTACTTTTACTACATGTCAGCTTAGAAGTCAGTGACCCCCGAGCTGTGGAGATCACTGGCTAAGATCTTACTTCTTGGAGGTCGAAGCTGATGAAATCCAGAACAAAGATGCAAAATGTGTTCAAAGTTAATTTCACAAAGTTTCAAATCAATTAAACTTCACTTAGGTAGAAAATAAGCTAACTACCTCCAATGTGAGGTGAATAGTGACTTAGAACATGCAATACGTGGGTCGTTGTTTGAAATTCTACTTTCACAAATTCAAACTGTATGAAATTTGGATGGACAGTCCAAGATATCCTTGACATTAGTCTGTTGAAGTTTCAAACCAAACCATGTCATTTGGACCTCAAATAGCTGAAATAAGAGCCCATTTTCATGAAAAGTCAACGGGGGAGTTGACCATCTTTAGAAGGTCAAAATGGGCTGAAATTTTTATGACACATGAAAAATAGTGTAAATTAGCGTCCCACTAAGTTTTGTAAAAATCAGATATCGTTCAGGCCCTAAACAGGCAAAACGGGTCACATGTGCAAAAATTCAAAAATGGGCCTTTTGAGTGACTGCATCCCGCGGTCACTAACACCTGTGACTTAGTTCTGGATGGTTTATGAGAGTTGTTTTACTTTATTTTGAAGTGTAACTCCCTTACGACGGCTAGGGACCGTCCTAACTTCCTCTGAAGCCTATAAAAGGTACACATAGGCTCTGAAAAAAGGGTGGAAAACAAGGGAAGCAAGGTTGAAGCAAGTTCCAATCAATTGCATACTAAGTTCAACAAGTCACAAGCCTAGTTCTAAGCATCCACAAAACTTTCAAAGCACTTTTAGCACTTTAAGCCTATTTCTTCTTCTCCTTTTTCACTAACTTAAGGGTGAGAAATAGTTCAGAGAAGAAGAAGAGGCATACATCTCAATTAAAGAAGGCAAAAGAAAAAACTACTTGGATGAAGGCTTCTTCCTTTGATTTTCTCACTTGGGAAGGATTTTGGGCCATCCCAGAAGTTGTGAACAAGCCTCTTTATGCTTCATTCTGTTTTTTGAAAATTATAAGTTCAGAATGACACAACTTTGGCTCCATTTTTGCTTGTTTAAGCACCCTTTTTGGATTTGTATAAAAACAATCCGTAACCAAAAGGTGATGATTATCAAAGGTTTAAATCATTTCTACGGCCAAATCAAGCACTTTTGGTGGTCATTTAACACTTCAAGAATCGAAGAAAGCAAGTTCAAGCACCCTAGAAGTATTATAAAGACAAAACAAAAGAAAAAGGAGATAAACAGTGGCCATTTCGGCCATTATCTACTAGTGACCGAGGCTCACAGTCACTAGCAAGGGGCCCAATCACTACCTGACTGTCTTCTCTTTTTTGTGTATTTTTCTATTTTTATGTATTTGTCACGACCCGAGCCCAGAATTCGGGGGTTAGCGAAAAGCTAAACCGGTGACACACGTACTCCCGTGCACGTGCATCCAAACCCAGTCCAGATGCACGCACACAAGGGATCTAACACGTGCGAACTAAGCGTATGCGGAAGCTGTACATATCATAGCAAGAAACAAAGGAAAATAGCGGAAGCCAAAACAAATGCGGAACGGAAAAGATAAGATAAATACAATACTGGAAAACCAAATACAAGTCTGAGTACACGACAAAATAAAGATGTACAAATATACAGAGTACAAAGTCCAAAGTACCAAAGTACCAAAATACAAAATCTCAAAGAAACCAAAACTCAAAACAAAAGGCCACTGATATGCATGCACGCACTCGGCAGAGGTGATCAGGCCCACTCTGCCAAACCGGAGGGTGCCTCTACACTCGGCCCTGCAGCCTCCTCGACCGCCGGGGAGCTGGGCAAGAGATCTGTGCCTGCAACACCACAGACAACACAAATGAATACAACGATCCAGCAAATACAAGTAACAGGGATGAAACACTCATAGTATCAAATAGAATAAGGACAGAATAGTAATTTCAGAGTTTCATCTTAGTATGCTAAGCAAATCATGCATAGAAGTAAAGCATGATAATTGAATCAAAGCAGAGAAATACTGAACTAAGTGGCTACTACATTAACCATATTCTCTCCGATAGAGAGCAGAGCAAAGCAGAGCAGATGAGAACACCACTGACCGGGCCAGGGTACAAGTGGGTCTCGGTTTCCTGGGTTCCGGGGTCCCAAGACAAAGCAACACTGCAGTTACAGAGACACAGAGATCTAAGCCAAAGGTAACCCCGTCGGGCATCCTAGGGCTGAGGCTGAGTAGAGCCAGACTAATACCAATCAAATCAAATCCATAGAAAGGGAGATTATCCGCTTTGGACTCACCGATGACAAAGACCGGATCTTATCCTCACGTATTAACCTCTGGGCAGAGCCATCAGGGAATACCCAAAATCAGAGATAGACAAAGCCAACAAAGCATATATAATAAGCCAAAGCACAGCATAGATCAAAGCTTAGTGCAAAACGAAGAATAAAACAGATATACAGAACGAAAGCAAAATGACTGCGGAATGCATATACATAGATTGGCAGAATAGAGGGCAAAACTATAAACAATATGCAATGCATCTCAGATTTATACGGAGTCAAGGTTCATTACAAGCCATCCCTAATATAGTTATTCACTGTCACTAACCGTGCATGTTGATGTAGTTTTAAGTTAGTCAATGCACCGTTGCCATCAAAGTGTTGCAATGTAATCTTTGCGTGCACCGACGTCCCTTAAACCAACACCCATGGGGAGGTGCTTGACAGTGATCAACGCTCACATGAATAAGTCACAGCCTAACAGACTATTCATGCGATCCAAGGAATCCATTGGGCCGGTTTACATGGGTGGTTAACCTGTATTTGAGCCCTACAAGTCTCACCATTATCCTAAGTTATATTTCAGAATTGCCAGGCCTAACGGTTTAGCCATGAGGGACCTATGATTAAGCCGAAGACATCTTACGCGCTCGTAGTAATATGCACTACGGCTTTACCTTGGTTCCATTCAAAACACAGCTAAACTGGTCATCTTCCACCTCTGATCTGATACCTCTTTCGGCTGAGCTACAGTCAGTATACGGCTTAGCCGTAGACCAATCCACGGCTTAGCCGTAGCATTCCACGGCTTAGCCGTAGCCACACCGTAGGAGTACTGTATTGGAAAAGTTTCGACTGATCAGAGATTTAATTCACGGCTGGGTTACGGTTGGGTCACGGCTAGCTTACGGCTCAGCCGTAGGACAATTTACGGCTCAGCCGTAGCCTAGCCGTAGAACAAAATCAAAATTTCAAGTCTCTGGAACATGAGCCGTAGAAAGTTACGGCTTAGCCGTACAATACAGAACACAAATTCGGGATAGTTACAGAAACTGAAATTCGATACAGAAACGTCTCAAAACAAATTACAGAGGTTCCAAATTCACAAAAGTTGGCTGTAAAACATTCTACACAAAGAATAAGAATGAATCAAAGCAATCAAACAAAACACCCATATGTGTTATCAAAGCCTGTACTTATACTTGCCTCAAAGCTCTATCAATCCACTGAATCAAGCTCCAAATCAACTAAAATGAAAACAAATCAAGAAATAGCACATGCATGAGATGAAGACACAGCAATCAGAGAAGGAGAGATCCGATTTGGAGAAGAAGCACAAGAACCCACTTACCAAAGCAAAGACAGAGATGAGAGAAGAAGAAAGGAACCCAATCCAAAGGAGTGCAAGATCCCCCACACCAACCAGGAACGAGAAGAGGAGAGAAAGAGAGAGAGAACGTGGCTCTCTTGGAGTTCTTGCATGCAGTCGATCAAGTGAATGAGCAAGAGAGAGAGACACCTGGAATGACTCATATATATATATAGTTTGTGGGAGTTAAGGCAAAGTCCAAAGAGTTTCTCCTATTTACAGTTCAAGTCACACGGGGGTCCAACTTCTCCAATTGACTCCAAATGGGTCGGACACAGTTATGAAATATAACGAGCTCAACAAAATACACGTGCTGACACCAAGATGATGCAAAGATGATGCAAGCAAAGCAAAAGCAAAATTACGAAAAAGGGCTTAGAACTACCTATCCAAGGCTCGAAACCAAGTCCAAAGGAATAAAACAACAGAAACACATACTAATGAGCCACTAATCTGGCTCAAAGAGGATCGGAGTGTTACATCCTCCCCCACTAGGAATCATTCCGTCCTCGGAATGACTACCTACCTGCGCAAAGAGCTGTGGGTACTGGCGCGCTAGCTGCTCCTCTCGCTCCCATGTAGCCTCATCTGGACCATGATGCTCCCACAACACTTTAACCCATCTGATAGTCCTGGTACGGAGAATCTGCTCTCGTGTACCAACGATGCGAAGCGGACGCTCAACGTAAGTTGCATTAGGCTGAATCTGAATGTCATCATAGCGAATCACATGGCTCGGATCTGGCACATACTTACGGAGCATCGACACATGGAATACATCGTGAACACCGGAGAACTCGACCGGAAGCGTCAACCGATAGGCTAAATCTCCAACTCGGCTCTTGACTTCGAATGATCCTACATATCTAGGAGCTAACTTGCCCTTCTGACCAAACCTCACCGTGCCTTTCATCGGAGAAACTTTAAGGAACACCCAATCTCCGACTTGGAATGCCAAAGGTCTCCTCCGAGTATCCGCATAGCTCTTCTGTCTGGCTCGAGCAACCTTCAGATTCTCTATCACTTTCTGCACTTTCTCTGTCGTCTCAGCAATGATTGTCGGACCATGGAAACTTCTTGTTCCTACCTCTTCCCAGCACACAGGGGTCCTGCACTTATGTCCGTATAGAGCCTCATATGGTGCCATACCAATGCTCTCGTGGAAGCTGTTGTTGTAGGCAAACTCACACAATGCCAGATGCGTATCCCATTCCTTTTCAAAGTTCAGCACACTAGCTCTGAGCATATCCTCCAACGTCTGAATGGTACGCTCCGACTGTCCATCGGTCTGGGGGTGATATGCCGTACTAAAACTCAGCTTCGTGCCCATAGCTTCCTGGAATGCTCTCCAGAACGAAGACACAAAACGATTGTCGCGATCAGACACAATCGAAACTGGGGTGCCATGCAATCTGACTATCTCGTCAACAAACTTCCTGGCCATCTCTGTGAATGTCATCCCTTTCTTGAACGGAAGGAAATGCGCTGACTTGGTCAATCTGTCCACTATTACCCAGATAGCATTGTTCTTTCTACTGGTCGGCGGAAAACCGGAGACAAAATCCATGGTAATGTGCTCCCACTTCCACTGCGGAGTGTGCAATGGATGCAATGATCCTGGAGGTCGCTGATGGTCAGCTTTCACCCTCTGACAGGTCAAACATCGAGCTACGAACCCTGCGATCTCCCGCTTCATATTATTCCACCAAAATCTATCTTTCAAGTTCCGGTACATCTTCGTACTCCCTGGGTGCATCGCATATCGGGCATCGTGCGCATCTGTCATCAACTTATCTTTCAGCTCATCCATAGCGGGAACACACAATCGATTCCTGAAGTACAAAACTCCATCTACCAAGCCGAAATCCGGTCGATCTGCAATCCGATCTCTGAACTTCACCAGGAGGGGGTCCTCAAACTGGCGATCCTTGATCTGCTGAATCACCTCAGGCTGAAACACGACGGTAGTAGCTAATGTCACCAATTCACCTACCATCCGAACCTCTACAGGCTGATCATGTACAAGCATATAGAATCCTGCCAACACCTGAAGACTGTCTGTTCTCCTGCTGAGTGCATCTGCAACTACATTCCCTTTGCCTGGGTGGTACTTGATCGGAAAGTCATAGTCCTTGATGAACTTCAACCACCTTCGCTGCCTCATATTCAAGTCATGCTGATCAAACAAATACTGGAGACTGTGATGATCGGAATGGACCTCGAACTTCACACCGTACAAGTAATGCCGCCACAACTTTAGTGCAAATACAATAGCTGCTAGCTCCAAGTCATGTGTGGCATAGTTCTTCTCGTGCTCTTTCAGCTGTCTGGATCCGTAGGCAATCACTTTCTGATTCTGCATCAGTACACAGCCTAGTCCAACTCGAGAAGCATCGGAATAAATCACGAATCCCTCACTACCATCCGGGAGAGTCAACACTGGCGCCGTAGTGAGCTTTTCTTTCAACATCTAGAAACTACGCTCACACTTCTCTGTCCACTCACACGGGACCTTCTTCCGAGTCAACTGAGTCAGTGGGGCTGAAATCTTCGAGAAGTCCTGCACGAACCTGCGGTAATATCCCACTAATCCCAGGAAACTCCGAATCTCTGTCACTGATCTAGGACGGGGCCAATGGACTACTGCCTCAATCTTAGCCGGATCCACCATCAATCCCTCTCTCAAAATCTTATGACCCAGAAATGCAACTTGTTCTAACCAGAAGTCACACTTAGACAGCTTTGCATACAACTTGTGATCTCTAAGCAGCTGCAATGCTTTCCTCAGATGGTCTGTATGTTCCTCAGCAGTCTTCGAATAGACCAATATGTCATCTATGGAAACCACAACAAACTGGTCCAAGAAGGAAGTAAACACTCTATTCATCAATGCCATAAAAGCTGCGGGTGCGTTCGTCAAACCAAACGGCATGACAAGGAACTCGTAGTGTCCATACCGAGTCCTGAAAGCTGTCTTAGGAATATCCTCATCCTTCACCCTGAGCTGGTGATATCCTGACCTCAAGTCAATCTTCGAGAAGTAAGCTGCACCCTGAAGCTGATCGAACAACTCATCGATCCTAGGCAATGGATATTTGTTCTTGATAGTCACTTTGTTCAACTGCCTGTAGTCAATGCACATCCGGAAACTGCCATCCTTCTTCTTAACAAACAATACAGGAGCGCCCCAAGGTGTAACACTCCGATCCCCTTTGAGCCGGATTAGTGGCTCATTAGTGTGTTTTGTTTTGTTTATTTCTTCGGATTTGGTTTTGGGCCTTGGATAGGTAGTTGAGTAACCTTTGACCTGAGATAGGTAGTTCTAAGCCCTTTTTCGTAATTTTGCTTTTGCTTTGCTTGCATCATATTTGCATCATCTTGGTGTCAGCACGTGTATTTCGTTGAGCTCGTCATTTTCCGTAACTGAGTCAGATCCGTTTGGAGTCAATTGGAGAAGTTGGGCCTTCGTGTGACTTGATCTGTAATTAGTCTAAACTCACCGGACCTTGTTTTAAACTTCCAAACCTATATATGTGAGTCATGTTCCATATGTCCAATTCCTTGCCCATTTGTCTTCATCGTCTGCATGCAATTCCAGGAGACTCCAGGAGAAGCTCTCCACGTTCTCTCTCTCTCTTCTTTCCTTCTCTTGATCGATTGAGCTTTGGATTCCTTGTTTTGGATTGGGTTCTTTTCTTCTTCTCTCATCTCTGTGCTTAGTCTCTGTCTGTGGCTTTGGTGGTAAGTGGGTTCTCTCCCAACTCTCCCTTCTTCTTCTCCAATTGCAGCTCTTTTCCTTGTTGATGTGTCTTCATCTCATGCATGGTGTATTGCTTTGATTTGCTTTGATTTTTAGTGGATTTGGAGCTTGAGGTTGTGGATTGATAGAGCTTTGAGGCAAGTATAAGTACAGACTGTTATAACACACGTGGGTGCTCTATTTGAATGCTTTGATTTCCATCTCCTTTAGTGC
Organism: Sextonia rubra; assembly: GCA_037013555.1. Lineage (NCBI taxonomy): Eukaryota > Viridiplantae > Streptophyta > Magnoliopsida > Laurales > Lauraceae > Sextonia > Sextonia rubra. The sequence continues at coordinate 136,402,854 of JASUAD010000001.1, forward strand.
ATCTGATGTTTTACAGCCACATTTGGTAAAATGGAACCTCTGTAACTCATTTTGTGCAGTTTCTATATCAAATTTTCGTTTCTGTACTCAACCCATTTTCGGATTCTGTATCGCACGGCTAAGCCGTGAACTTCTACGGTTTGATTTCCAGAGACTTCAATTTTGAGTTTTGTTCTACGGCTAGGCTACGGCTAAGCCGTAATTTGTCCTACGGCTGAGCCGTAAGCTAGCCGTGACCCAAACCGTACCCCAGCCGTGAATTAAATCTCTGATCAGTCGAAACTTTTCCAACACAGAACTCCTACGGTGTGGCTACGGCTAAGCCGTGGAATGCTACGGCCAAGCCGTGGATTGGTCTACGGCTAAGCCGTATACTGACTGTAGCTCAGCCGAAAGAGGCTTCAGATCAGAGGTGAAAGATGACCAGTTTAGCTGTGTTTTGAATGGAACCATGGTTAAGCTGTAGTGCATAATACGTTGAGCGCGTAAGATGTCTCCGGCTCAACCATAGGTCCCTCATGGCTAAACCGTTAGGCATGGCAATTCTGAAATATAACTTAGGATAATGGTGAGACTTGTAGGGCTCAAATACAGGTTAACCACCCGTGTAAACCGGCCCAATGGATTCCTTGGATTGCATGAAGAGTCTGTTAGGCTGTGACTTATTCATGTGAATGTTGATCACTGTTAAGCACCTCTCCATGGGTGTTGGTTTAAGGGACTTCGATGCACATAAGGTTTTCATTGCAACACTAGGATGGCAACGGTGCATCGAATAACTTAAAACTACATCAACATGCACGGTTAGTGACAGTGAACAATTAGATTAGAGTTGGCTCGTAACGAACCTTGATTTCGTATTAATCTGAGATGCATTGCATATTGTTTATGGTTTTGCCCTCTGTTCTGTTAATCTATGTTTATGCATTCCGCAGTCATCTTGCTTTCGTCCTGTATGTCTGTTTATTCTTCGATCTACACTATGCTCTGATCTATGCTATGCTTTGACTTAATTTATGCTCTGTCTTTGTCTTTGTATATCTCTGTTTGGTTTGGGTATTCCCGGGTGGCTCTGCCCAGAGGTTAATACGTGAGGATAAGATCCGGTCCTTGTCATCGGTGAGTCCGAAGCGGATAATCTCCCTTCCTATGGATTTGATTTGATTGGTATTGGTCTGGCTCTACTCAGCCTCAGCCCTAGGATGCCCGACGGGGTTACCTTTGGCTTAGATCTCTGTATCTCTGTATAACTGCAGTGTTGCTTTGTCTTGGGACCCCGGAACCCAGGAAACCGAGACCCGCTTGTACCTTTGGCCTGGACAGCGGTGTTCTCCTCTGCTCTGCTCTGCTCTCTATTGGAGAGAACATGGTTTACGTAGTAGCCAACTAGTTCAGTATTCTATGTTTTGATTCACATATCATGTTTTACTTCTATGCACGATTGGCTTAGTCTCCTAATATGAACTCTGTGCTCAATCTTCTGTCATTACTTTATTCACTTTGATACTATGAGTGTTACACCCCTGTTACTTGTATTTGTTGGATCGTTGTATTCATTAGTGTTGTCTGTGGTGTTGCAGGCACAGATACCTTGCCCCAGCTCCCCGGCGGTCGAGGAGGCTGCAGGGGCGAGTGTAGAGGCACCCTCAGGTTTGGCAGAGTGGGCCTGATCATCTCTGCCGAGTGCGTTCATGCATACTTCCAGTGGCTTTTGTTTTGGGATTTTGAGAGATTGTATTTGGACTTTGGACTTGTATTCTGTGTATTTTGTATATATTGATTTTGGTGTGTATTCGGTTTTATATCAGTGTATTTGTCTTTGTCGTTCCGTTTCGTATTGGCTTTGGCTTCCGCTATTTTTCTTTGTTGCTTGCTATGATATGTACAGCTTCCGCGTACGCTTAGTTCGCACGTGTTAGATCCCTTGTGTGCGTGCATCTGGACTGGGTTTGGATGCACGTGCACGGGAGTACGTGTGTCACCGGCTTAGCTTTTCGCTAACCCCCGAATTCTGGGCTCGGGTCGTGACACAAGGTGAAACACTTGGGCGTATGAACCCTTTATCCAACAGATCCTGCAACTGTTTCTTCAATTCCAACAACTCTGCAAGTGCCATACGATATGGAGCTCTACTGATGGGTGCTGTACCTGGTATCACGTCAATCGAGAACTCTACCTCTCGAACTGGTGGTAACTCTGGCACATCCTCAGGAAAAACATCCGGAAACTCGCTGACTACCGGGATCTCACTGAGCTGTCGCTGATCTTTCTTCTCTGAAATGAATGCGAGAAATCCCTCACATCCCCTACGAAGAATCCTATCTGCCTTGCAAGCAGAGATCACACGCCTTGGGCACTTCGTCTGGCTGCCCTCAAATCGAAATCCGCTGCCCAGATCAAAGTAGATAGCCTTGCTGTAGCAATTGATACACGCGTGATATCTCGCAAGCCAGTCCATACCAAGAATCACATCAAAATCCAGTGTCGTGAGTAACACGAGGTCTACCGGGAGCTGATGACCAGCTATCCGCACATCACACTGAGGGTAGAAGACACTGCACTCCACCCGTTTACCAACCGGAGTGGATACTAGTAACAAGTATGGAAGAGGCGTGGGTCGCTGTCGAAGCTGCATAGCAAAATGGGGTGCTACGTACGAACGCGTAGACCAGGAGTCAAATAAGGCTAAACCTTCAGCATCAGAAATTAAAATTTTACCTTCCACGACCGTGGCTTCCTCCGCGCCCTCATGCGTAGCAGCATAGGCTCGTGCTATCTGGCGGTTCTGCTTCTGGGCTGGGCGAGTTGGCTGAGATTTGCCCTGCGCTGTAGAACCTGCAGATCTCGTCTGTGGAGAGGATTGAAACTTCGGGCATTGGGCCCGCTTGTGATCCGTGGAGCCACAACCAAAACAAGCCCCACTCTTCCTCCAGCATCGGTCGATGGGGTGATCCTTCCCACAGTGGCCACAAACCACCTGAGAACTGCTCGAATTGCCCTGCTTACCCTTGAACTTCTTCTGGAACTGACTTCTGCCACTGGAACCTGCTGCCCTCTTGGCCTCTGTTCGCTCCTCCTCAAATATGGCCTCTGCATCATAGGCCCTGTCAATAGCGTCATCCAATGTAGCCGGCCACATGCAAGCAACTACGTGGCGTTTGTGTCTCGGATTCAGGCCGTTGACGAAGCGAGTCACCTTCTTATGCTCAGTGTTCACCATGTCCTCTGCAAGATGGGACAACTCTGTAAACTTGTGTACATAATCTGCAACCGACATCTGTCTCTGCTGAAGGTTGAAGAATTCCACTTCCTTAGCTCGCTGAATATGGAGAGGCATGAACTTCCGACGGAATTGCTGCTTGAAGGTCTCCCAAACTGTGGCACTGGGCATAGTCTGAAATGAGCTCTTAACACTCCTCCACCATGTCTTGGCTACACTCCGAAGCATAGAGGCTGTGAGAACTACCTTCTGTTTGTTGCTACACACAATCTTATCAAATAGTTCTTCAGTCTGCTCCAACCATTGCTCAGCCTGCAATGCATCCTCTATCCCATGGAACTCAGTCGCCCCTCGCTTGCGGAACTTGTCAAACAGAGCATTTGGATCTAATTCCTTGGGCTGAAAGATCACTTGCTGGTCCACACGAGGTGATGCTGACGCGGCAGCCTGACTCTGTCTATCTACCATGGATGCCATCTGCGCCTGTAATGACTGCATAGACTGCATCGTCATCATCATCCGCTCCTCACTACTGATATGTGGGGGTATCGATCCACTATCACCGTTATGGCCCTGTTGATTCTCATCCCGAGATCCTGATCCTGATGCCATCCTGCAAAAGAAAAAGAAACACAATACACGAATATAAAATGCCCTGAGTTAGTCCAAACCCAAATCAACATATGAGACTTCGACTCAAATAGTTGATAGCGTTATCTCACCACGACCTTAGATGCCTACATGCTTATAACTAGCATGCTCTGATACCATACAATACGTATGTCACGACCCGAGCCCAGAATTCGGGGGTTAGCGAAAAGCTAAACTGATGACACACGTACTCCCGTGCACGTGCATCCAAACCCAGTCCAGATGCACGCACATAAGGGATCTAACACGTGCGAACTAAGCGTACGCGGAAGCTGTACATATCATAGCAAGAAACAAAGGAAAATAGCGGAAGCCAAAACAAATGCGGAACGGAAAAGATAAGATAAATACAATACTGGAAAACCAAATACAAGTCTGAGTACACGACAAAATAAAGATGTACAAATATACAGAGTACAAAGTCCAAAGTACCAAAGTACCAAAATACAAAATCTCAAAGAAACCAAAACTCAAAACAAAAGGCCACTGATATGCATGCACGCACTCGGCAGAGGTGATCAGGCCCACTCTGCCAAACCGGAGGGTGCCTCTACACTCGGCCCTGCAGCCTCCTCGACCGCCGGGGAGCTGGGCAAGGGATCTGTGCCTGCAACACCACAGACAACACAAATGAATACAACGATCCAGCAAATACAAGTAACAGGGATGAAAAACTCATAGTATCAAATAGAATAAGGACAGAATAGTAATTTCAGAGTTTCATCTTAGTATGCTAAGCAAATCATGCATAAAAGTAAAGCATGATAATTGAATCAAAGCAGAGAAATACTGAACTAAGTGGCTACTACATTAACCATATTCTCTCCGATAGAGAGCAGAGCAAAGCAGAGCAGATGAGAACACCACTGACCGGGCCAGGGTACAAGTGGGTCTCGGTTTCCTGGGTTCCGGGGTCCCAAGACAAAGCAACACTGCAGTTACAGAGACACAGAGATCTAAGCCAAAGGTAACCCCGTCGGGCATCCTAGGGCTGAGGCTGAGTAGAGCCAGACTAATACCAATCAAATCAAATCCATAGAAAGGGAGATTATCCGCTTTGGACTCACCGATGACAAAGACCGGATCTTATCCTCACGTATTAACCTCTGGGCAGAGCCATCAGGGAATACCCAAAATCAGAGATAGACAAAGCCAACAAAGCATATATAATAAGCCAAAGCACAGCATAGATCAAAGCTTAGTGCAAAACGAAGAATAAAACAGATATACAGAACGAAAGCAAAATGACTGCGGAATGCATATACATAGATTGGCAGAATAGAGGGCAAAACTATAAACAATATGCAATGCATCTCAGATTTATACGGAGTCAAGGTTCATTACAAGCCATCCCTAATATAGTTATTCACTGTCACTAACCGTGCATGTTGATGTAGTTTTAAGTTAGTCAATGCACCGTTGCCATCAAAGTGTTGCAATGTAATCTTTGCGTGCACCGACGTCCCTTAAACCAACACCCATGGGGAGGTGCTTGACAGTGATCAACGCTCACATGAATAAGTCACAGCCTAACAGACTATTCATGCGATCCAAGGAATCCATTGGGCCGGTTTACATTGGTGGTTAACCTGTATTTGAGCCCTACAAGTCTCACCATTATCCTAAGTTATATTTCAGAATTGCCAGGCCTAACGGTTTAGCCATGAGGGACCTATGATTAAGCCGAAGACATCTTACGCGCTCGTAGTAATATGCACTACGGCTTTACCTTGGTTCCATTCAAAACACAGCTAAACTGGTCATCTTCCACCTCTGATCTGATACCTCTTTCGGCTGAGCTACAGTCAGTATACGGCTTAGCCGTAGACCAATCCACGGCTTAGCCGTAGCCACACCGTAGGAGTACTGTATTGGAAAAGTTTCGACTGATCAGAGATTTAATTCACGGCTGGGTTACGGTTGGGTCACGGCTAGCTTATGGCTCAGCCGTAGGACAATTTACGGCTCAGCCGTAGCCTAGCCGTAGAACAAAATCAAAATTTCAAGTCTCTGGAACATGAGCCGTAGAAAGTTACGGCTTAGCCGTACAATACAGAACACGAATTCGGGATAGTTACAAAAACTGAAATTCGATACAGAAACGTCTCAAAACAAATTACAGAGGTTCCAAATTCACAAAAGTTGGCTGTAAAACATTCTACACAAAGAATAAGAATGAATCAAAGCAATCAAACAAAACACCCATATGTGTTATCAAAGCCTGTACTTATACTTGTCTCAAAGCTCTATCAATCCACTGAATCAAGCTCCAAATCAACTAAAATCAAAACAAATCAAGAAATAGCACATGCATGAGATGAAGACACAGCAATCAGAGAAGGAGAGATCCGATTTGGAGAAGAAGCACAAGAACCCACTTACCAAAGCAAAGACAGAGATGAGAGAAGAAGAAAGGAACCCAATCCAAAGGAGTGCAAGATCCCCCACACCAACCAGGAACGAGAAGAGGAGAGAAAGAGAGAGAGAACGTGGCTCTCTTGGAGTTCTTGCATGCAGTCGATCAAGTGAATGAGCAAGAGAGAGAGACACCTGGAATGACTCATATATATATATAGTTTGTGGGAGTTAAGGCAAAGTCCGAAGAGTTTCTCCTATTTACAGTTCAAGTCACACGGGGGTCCAACTTCTCCAATTGACTCCAAATGGGTCGGACACAGTTATGAAATATAACGAGCTCAACAAAATACACGTGCTGACACCAAGATGATGCAAAGATGATGCAAGCAAAGCAAAAGCAAAATTACGAAAAAGGGCTTAGAACTACCTATCCAAGGCTCGAAACCAAGTCCAAAGGAATAAAACAACAGAAACACATACTAATGAGCCACTAATCTGGCTCAAAGAGGATCGGAGTGTTACATCCTCCCCCACTAGGAATCATTCCGTCCTCGGAATGACTACCTACCTGCGCAAAGAGCTGTGGGTACTGGCGCGCTAGCTGCTCCTCTCGCTCCCATGTAGCCTCATCTGGACCATGATGCTCCCACAACACTTTAACCCATCTGATAGTCCTGGTACGGAGAATCTGCTCTCGTGTACCAACGATGCGAAGCGGACGCTCAACGTAAGTTGCATTAGGCTGAATCTGAATGTCATCATAGCGAATCACATGGCTCGGATCTGGCACATACTTACGGAGCATCGACACATGGAATACATCGTGAACACCGGAGAACTCGACCGGAAGCGTCAACCGATAGGCTAAATCTCCAACTCGGCTCTTGACTTCGAATGATCCTACATATCTCGGAGCTAACTTGCCCTTCTGACCAAACCTCACCGTGCCTTTCATCGGAGAAACTTTAAGGAACACCCAATCTCCGACTTGGAATGCCAAAGGTCTCCTCCGAGTATCCGCATAGCTCTTCTGTCTGGCTCGAGCAACCTTCAGATTCTCTATCACTTTCTGCACTTTCTCTGTCGTCTCAGCAATGATTGTCGGACCATGGAAACTTCTTGTTCCTACCTCTTCCCAGCACACAGGGGTCCTGCACTTACGTCCGTATAGAGCCTCATATGGTGCCATACCAATGCTCTCGTGGAAGCTGTTGTTGTAGGCAAACTCACACAATGCCAGATGTGTATCCCATTCCTTCTCAAAGTTCAGCACACTAGCTCTGAGCATATCCTCCAACGTCTGAATGGTACGCTCCGACTGTCCATCGGTCTGGGGGTGATATGCCGTACTAAAACTCAGCTTCGTGCCCATAGCTTCCTGGAATGCTCTCCAGAACGAAGACACAAAACGATTGTCGCGATCAGACACAATCGAAACTGGGGTGCCATGCAATCTGACTATCTCGTCAACAAACTTCCTGGCCATCTCTGTGAATGTCATCCCTTTCTTGAACGGAAGGAAATGCGCTGACTTGGTCAATCTGTCCACTATTACCCAGATAGCATTGTTCTTTCTACTGGTCGGCGGAAAACCGGAGACAAAATCCATGGTAATGTGCTCCCACTTCCACTGCGGAGTGTGCAATGGATGCAATGATCCTGGAGGTCGCTGATGGTCAGCTTTCACCCTCTTACAGGTCAAACATCGAGCTACGAACCCTGCGATCTCCCGCTTCATATTATTCCACCAAAATCTATCTTTCAAGTTCCGGTACATCTTCGTACTCCCTGGGTACATCGCATATCGGGCATCGTGCGCATCTGTCATCAACTTATCTTTCAGCTCATCCATAGCGGGAACACACAATCGATTCCTGAAGTACAAAACTCCATCTACCAAGCTGAAATCCGGTCGATCTGCAATCCGATCTCTGAACTTCACCAGGAGGGGGTCCTCAAACTGGCGATCCTTGATCTGCTGAATCACCTCAGGCTGAAACACGACGGTAGTAGCTAATGTCACCAATTCACCTACCATCCGAACCTCTACAGGCTGATCATGTACAAGCATATAGAATCCTGCCAACACCTGAAGACTGTCTGTTCTCCTGCTGAGTGCATCTGCAACTACATTCCCTTTGCCTGGGTGGTACTTGATCGGAAAGTCATAGTCCTTGATGAACTCCAACCACCTTCGCTGCCTCATATTCAAGTCATGCTGATCAAACAAATACTGGAGACTGTGATGATCGGAATGGACCTCGAACTTCACACCGTACAAGTAATGCCGCCACAACTTTAGTGCAAATACAATAGCTGCTAGCTCCAAGTCATGTGTGGCATAGTTCTTCTCGTGCTCTTTCAGCTGTCTGGATCCGTAGGCAATCACTTTCTGATTCTGCATCAGTACACAGCCTAGTCCAACTCGAGAAGCATCGGAATAAATCACGAATCCCTCACTACCATCCGGGAGAGTCAACACTGGCGCCGTAGTGAGCTTTTCTTTCAACATCTGGAAACTACGCTCACACTTCTCTGTCCACTCATACGGGACCTTCTTCCGAGTCAACTGAGTCAGTGGGGCTGAAATCTTCGAGAAGTCCTGCACGAACCTGCGGTAATATCCCACTAATCCCAGAAAACTCCGAATCTCTGTCACTGATCTAGGACGGGGCCAATGGACTACTGCCTCAATCTTAGCCGGATCCACCATCAATCCCTCTCTCGAAATCTTATGACCCAGAAATGCAACTTGTTCTAACCAGAAGTCACACTTAGACAGCTTTGCATACAACTTGTGATCTCTAAGCAGCTGCAATGCTTTCCTCAGATGGTCTGTATGTTCCTCAGCAGTCTTCGAATAGACCAATATGTCATCTATGGAAACCACAACAAACTGGTCCAAGAAGGAAGTAAACACTCTATTCATCAATGCCATAAAAGCTGCGGGTGTGTTCGTCAAACCAAACGGCATGACAAGGAACTCGTAGTGTCCATACCGAGTCCTGAAAGCTGTCTTAGGAATATCCTCATCCTTCACCCTGAGCTGGTGATATCCTGACCTCAAGTCAATCTTCGAGAAGTAAGCTGCACCCTGAAGCTGATCGAACAACTCATCGATCCTAGGCAATGGATATTTGTTCTTGATAGTCACTTTGTTCAACTGCCTGTAGTCAATGCACATCCGGAAACTGCCATCCTTCTTCTTAACAAACAATACAGGAGCGCCCCAAGGTGAAACACTTGGGCGTATGAACCCTTTATCCAACAGATCCTGCAACTGTTTCTTCAATTCCAACAACTCTGCAGGTGCCATACGATATGGAGCTCTACTGATGGGTGCTGTACCTGGTATCACGTCAATCGAGAACTCTACCTCTCGAACTGGTGGTAACTCTGGCACATCCTCAGGAAAAACATCCGGAAACTCGCTGACTACCGGGATCTCACTGAGCTGTCGCTGATCTTTCTTCTCTGAAATGAATGCGAGAAATCCCTCACATCCCCTACGAAGCATCCTATCTGCCTTGCAAGCAGAGATCACACGCCTTGGGCACTTCGTCTGGCTGCCCTCAAATCGATTAGGCACTGTAAAAATTGACCAAACCTCCATCTCTACTGCTGAGGTTGAGTACATTGCAGCTAGAAGTTGTTATACACAACTTTTATGGATGAAACAAATGTTTTCGGATTACGGGATTCAAGGACTTATGGTAGTAAACTGTGATACTAAGAGTGCCATAAATATCTCTAAGATCCCTGTTCAGCATTCTGAGAAAAAGCATGTTAACATAAGGCACCATTTCATTTTAGATTTGGTTGAGGAAAGACTTCTAGTCTTAGAGCATCTTCCTACAGAAAATCAATTAATTGACATTTCACTAAACCTCTTGAGCCTCTTAGGTTTGAATCCTTTCGTAAGTCCCTAAGCATTGGCCTACATCTCTGAGTTTTCTCATTCATTTTTTTTTTACACATGTATACTTTTCATGCTGATGTTATGATCTTTTGGTATGTGATTTACTTTGATTTGCTTTATTTATTGAGCCGATTGTCTTGGTACACTATTTTTATGGAGTATGTCAAATGTACATGATTAATCTCTTAGACACTCGCTTAGGGTTGGTGTGACTTTAGGTTTGATTGGACTCACGGTCTTAAGGGGTTTACACTTTTTCAGAACATCATCTTTGATGTCTCCCTATCCTTGCTCCTTTCTTAGTGATTTAAAAAAAATGATGATGAGCTGAAAAGATGAAATCTACAATAAAACCTATGCAGTATTTCCAATTTATTGTCTTGAACGTGGAGGAAAAGGCTACCTAGGCGAAAGCATTAAAAATATTGAACTACCACGCGTGCAGCTGCTAATTAAGATTCTTGACATTATCCTCCAAGCAAATAAAAAAAATAAAAATACAAAAAAATTTTGCTACATTAAAGGGGAGCTTCCTCTCACTTTGATGAGGTCGTTGTTTTTGTTCAAGTGTGGATTTCCCTTCGTATTGGATGAGGGCTGAGTCCCGGCTGATCATTAATTTCTTCGTGTTTGTTCCAAGCTGAGCTCCTTTCCCACACACTTTTTTCACACATATATCCATTCAAAAAGTCTGTGTTGCCTCAATTTAGTCGGATTTTAAAATTTGCAAATCATCGTGACTGATCATCAAGGATTTTCATTATTTTAGCCTGTTTAAGATTTCTCGGTGTTGCTTCTTAAAAGTGTTTTTGACTACTTCGGGATAATTTGTTCTCCCATGTTTTGCTTGTTCAACTTTTTCTCTTAGTGGGGTTTCGAATAAAAATAAAAAAGTAATAAAAAAACAAAAAAAACTGGTTTCAGCCCTTGCTTTCTTTGTTCACAAACATGGAGTCCAATTGATCGGACCATTTGTCCGATCGATCGGGCACTACGGTTTTTGTTTGTTTAAAACCGACGTGCATTTAGTTGCTTTTTGTTCCTCATTCATTGTTCATTTTCCATTACCGATTCCTTCTTACATCCTAGCGGCTCCTAATCTCCATTATCGATCATTGGCTCTCATTTTCTTATTGCTCCAAGGTAAATTTCTCCCCCATTTCTCTTTCTTTTAAAGCTTAGACATCATCTTCTTCATCTCTCTTTCATATTTCATCCTCTATGTGCCCTTTCAAGGTTGGGTTCTTGTGATTTTCCTTGAGATGTTTATCATAGTTTTTGTTCATTGCTTGGATTACAATGGATGTCTTTGCTCTTGTTGATGAATGTGTACCCAAATGGCATTCTTATACATTGAGATTGGGTTGATTCAAGCTTGGAACTGTTTGTGCCCACACACTGTTTGTCGAAATGCCCAAATGGAATTTATTATTGGTTTCCCCAGTTCCTTGCCATAGAAATTGTTGACATTTGACATGGTTCTTTTTAGGTTCATTCCTCAAGCTCTCCATGGTACCAAAAAAGATCTTTGCTTCAAAAAGGAAGAGTGTTGCTAGTGGTTCTTCCTCTTAATCCTTTGATGCCAACCGGTTAAAGACTCAAGAATGGGCCACTCAGTTTGAGAATATCTTTTGCAAAAGAGTGGTCAATTTTGAACAACCAATGAACATCAAGGAATTTGGATCTTTTCCTTTTGGTGGATGGCTAGCTCATTGCCATTGGTCTTCTCTCTACAACTTCAATAATGAAGTTTTCCCATACTTGGTTCGAGAATTCTATAACAACATGTATGAGATATCTAGAGGTCTTACCAAGTCATATGTTCGCGGAAAGGAAATGCCCATTACTCCCAATACACTTAGCCGATTTTTGGAAATCCCTAGGACTGCAAATCCTAAGTACCCGATTCTTGACACTGATTTGGCTGATATGGATGCCAATGCTAATGCTATCAACTATGATGAAGTCAGTTCCGAGCTTTGTGGTCAATCTAGATCATGGCCATCTAGTACGCTCTTAAAGCAAAGCGAGCTTACTGACTCTTACCGTTTGTTCATCATCTTTGTCACACACAATATTGAGCCATGTAGTCATCATGCAGAAATCAACCAATAAGCAAGTTCTTTGCTTTTTGTTATTGGTAGAGGTCTTCCCATTGACCTTACAAAGGTCATTTTTTATACCATGTTCAGAGCCCAATTAGCTGCCATAAATGCTTCGTTACCTTTTGGGGTTTTCCTTTCTCATCTTATCATTTTCCATGGCGTACTACCTGAAGTACATGAGGTGTCAGTGCCGATCCCCAATCCGACTACACTGAGTACCTTGATGCAGTCTTGATCCTAAGTGCGACCTCATGCTCCTTCTTGGGGACCTATTCCCACACGAGCCGCTATAGAGGATGAGACTGACTCTACATCCATACATGCCAAGATGTCTTCTTTTGAGGAAGCCCTTTCTGATCAAGCCGCTTACCTTGACCACATCCATGGTGAGGTTTAGTCCTTACATGGCTGGTTTGATCAACTGGATATTAAGCTTGACTCTATCTTGGAGTATCTGTGTAGGCAGTGATGTGTTTTGTGCTTGACATATATTGTTTTCCTTAATGCTTTTTAGAATTTTTTTTTCTTTACTTCCCATTTTATTATGTACTTTGCACCTTCAAGTACTAATGGAATTTCTTTTTGTTCTCATCCATCAATACGACTTCTTTGTCAATTATGAACAAAAAAGGGGAGTATTTTATTTTCATGACTACTTTAACTTGAACTTTTATCTAGGAAGTCATGATAGGTATTACAGGTTCAAACAAAGCATAGTTGAAGAATCAAAGAACTTGTTTTTTATTTGAGGTCTGTCTGGGTAGATTGTACAGTCTAGCAAGTTTTATCTATGAATTGCCAAAGGGGGAAATTGTAAAAAATGCAATGTTGGTTAATTCATGTGTTAGACAAAAATTGAGTTTAAATGAGTTGTAATTTTACTTTATAGTTGGACAGAAGTGTGTGCAAAAGTTGCCAGTCATGAACTAGGATTTAAAGGATGAAATCAAGACTTTTTCAATGCCAGATCGGTTGGATTGATGTTGGATCAAATTAATCACAGCAAAATATGTCCAGACAAAACTATAATTCAACCGATCGGATGGGTGCCCGATTGATCAGACCTATGCCCGATTGGTAAGACATCTACCCGATCGATAGACCAAGCGACAGATTCGTATCTGAACTTCTGGATTTGTTTCCGTTGTAAACCAAACTTCCCTATTTCCATTGGAAACCACCTCTAAGAGCATCCCACGAATATTAGGCTGTATATTGACCATCCCTCTTTGCCAATTTACATATCTCGCAATTCTAAATCCTAGAAAACCTTTGAGAGATCCCTTCTTCTCCTCTGGAGCTTCTCTTCCTTTGCTATGTTACATATTGAGTTCTTGAGATCCATCTTCTCTTTTCTTCCTGAAGATTTGTATTGAGGGGCTTCAAGACACATAGATCAAGCGTGAAGACGGCTAATAGCTGTGCATCGGTAAGAAGAACTTCTAGTCCTTTAGGTTGTGTGCAACTGAAAAAAAGGGTAGTAAGTAGATCTTGTAACCTCTTTTGCATAGTGCTTGTTCTTGGTGGACTGGTGGTTGATCCCGTGGGTTTTTCCCGTTTGGATTTTCCATGTAAAAATTGCGTGTCCATCTCTTGTGTAGTGATTGTTGTTTAACTTAAAACTAGTTGCTTGTTGATCTATATACTAAAAATCTGTGTTGGGATCTTAACCTGTATCAAGGTTAGAAGTCTTTTAGGAACACACACTATAGATGATTGTTCCAGGTGGGGTCCCCAATAAAACTGCAACTATGAAGACACTATGAATTAGTCAAAACAGAATGCAATAGACTCTCTCTCTCTCTCTCTCTCTCTCTCTCTCTCTCTCTCTCTCTCTTTCCTATGTATAGTCTTACCTCCATACATTCCTGTAATGGAAATCATGTTTATCCTACCTCTTGTTATCTCAATGTAATCCACTGTATTCTTCCTTAAGTTTATTAATCGTGAAACAGGGTCTCACTCCTTTGACAGAGAGTGAAGGACCCATTGCAGAACATCACATTGTTTTACAGATTTCTATAACATTTAGCTGCAAACCATTCACAACTCCTATGTATGGGCCTTGGATTTTATTTATTTATTTATTTTTGTTTGGGCTAGTAGATGCATGCACATCATTGAGTAGGGGAGATTTGTAGGTGTTGTCATTGACTAGCAGATGGGAACTGCATGGGCATGATCTAATGAGTAATGTAACGACGATAACCATCTGATTGAGGGGTATAACATTTTAATGGCTAATATGCACTTACAAAACTACGCCAACCCACCCACCCACCCACCCACCCATGCACGCGCACGCACACGCACACACACAAATTGCATTCATCCTAGTGGGCTTCACATCTAACATTTGCAAATTGTAGCCCTAGGGCTGGAAAGGTTCACAACAAAATATTACTAATAAAATTTATCAGTATAGAAAGTAGACATGGACACACTGTTAAGCATGTCACTTTGAACTCGTGGATTTAAGGAAGAAATCAAGGAAAAAAAGGTGTGATCTTAAAAAACGACTTAGAAAAAGCTTATGATCATGTGGAGTGGGATTTTGTCGACTACATGTTGCTTAGATTGGGATTGGGGGAAATGTGGCGTGGTTAGATCTCGCGTGTATTTCCACTGCCTCTTTTTGGGTTTTGCTTAATGCTTTCAAACTAAGCTGTTCAAACCTTCTAGATGAATTCGACAAGGGGATCCCCTTTCACCATTCCTTTTCACGATTGTGGTGGAGGCCTTGAGTTCGCTTTTGGTGAAAACAAGGGAGTTAGGGTGATTAGAGGCTTTAAAACAGGTCACAGAGGAGAGGTTATTAGTCATCTTCAATTCATAGATGATGCAATTATTTTCAGTTCAACCAAGTCAGAAGGAATATTAGCCATCAAGAGAATTCTCCGATGTTTCCAAGTCGTTCAAGTTTGAAGAATAACATCTCTAAGAGTATGTTAGTGGGAGTTAGGTGTTCAAATGAGACCACTCGTGCTTTGGCTAACAATACTAACTGTAGATATGAGAGACTTCTCATTATTTACCTTAGATTGCTATTGGTGCCAAACCAAGATCTAAGTCGCTTTGGGATCCGATCATTGAAAAGTTTGAGAAGAAGTTGTCTTCATGGAAGAAGTGTTGCCTGTCTATAGGGGGTAGAATCACTCTTACCAAAGCTCGTTTGTCCAAATTTCCAGTTTACTCTATGTCACTTTTCAAAACACCAAAGGCCGCTGTTGAGAGGTTGGATCGTATTCGGAGTGACTTCTTATGGCATGGTCAAGGTGATAAGAAGAAAATGCACTTAATGAAGTGGAGTGAAGTGGTTAACCTAAATCAAGTGGGTCCTGGGTTTTGAAAATTTTAAAAATAAAAGTTGGGCTTTGCTAACCAAATGGTGGTGGAGGCTTGGGGAGGAAAAGGAAGCTCTTTGGTGTAGACTGATCGCTTCTAAATACAGTGAGGATAAATGGGGCTGGTAGCCTAAGTTTGCGCCTAGTAATGGTAGATTAGGTATATGGAGAGTTATTGCTGCTGTTGGAGATGAATCCACTGAAAAAAGGAGATAGTAGAGATGTTAGGTTCTGGATGAATGATTAAGTGGGGGAATGGCCTTTCTGTAGGTCATTTCCTCGACTCTTTATAGACGCCAATATGGAGTCCTCTATTTGTGATTGTTTTGAAGTGAGGAGTGGTTGTTTTGTGTCGATGTGGCTTTTAATAAGGGTCTTCGGTCCGTTGAAGGGGAACAATATGAGGAGTCGTTGAGTATTTTACTACCATATATTTTTGTAGGGATTCTAAGGACTTTCGAATTTGGAAGCCTTTCATTTCATGGGAGTTCTCAGCTAAGGATTTCTATATTGCCTTGGAAGGTAATCCCACTCATATGGCTCCTTCATACCATATGTGGATGGGGTTGGCTCCACCTCCGGTTGAAGTGTTTTGTTAGTTAAAAATTGTAGATAAAGTTTATACTATTGATAATATGAGGATAGGAATCACTTCTTCTACTATTTTAGACCTTTGTGTGATGTGTGCAAAGAGAATGAGATGGTGAATCATCTATTTATTCATTGTGAGGTGGCAGTCTATGTTTGGAATAATTTCATTAAGAGGTGTGGTATTGCTTGGAGTTACCTGTGTTGTGATTTTCTGACATCACCCATTGTGTACATTCATGAATCAAAAGATCAACAAGAACAAGCCATACACAAGAAGAGACATGAGATTTATGTGGTTCACCCAAACAGGGCTACTGTAACACTCCGACCCAACTTAATCCAAATTAGTGGTTAATTAATTTTGATAGTGCTGTTAAGAGTGTTTTGGTTTTGCTTTTCTTCGGTCTTGAGCAATGGATAGGTAGTTTAGTTGAGTTTGACCTGGTTTAGGTAGGTTCGAGCCCTTTTTCGTAATTTTTGCTTTTGTCGGACATTGTCAGTTTTGTTTTATCTTGATGTCAATGTGTGTCTTTCGTTGAGCTTGTGTACCAATCCGCTCCGCACTATTGAGGTATTGTCCGCTTTTGGACTTCCCAGGAGGTCACCCATCCTGAAATTGCTCTGACTCGAGCACGCTTAACTTTACAGTTTGATAGAAGTCCTCACGGTTTTGTCCCCAAAAGGCACCTCCTCATTTTGAGAAGGTATTGTTCCACCTAACTGATCATACAGAGCGGGCAGAGGACGCTGTCTTACCCTCAGAGTACGCAGCGGGGATTTTGTCCTTGCATAGACTCGAACCCTGATGTAAGGTCCCGAATCCCACTAATCTTGATTTACGTTAATTAAGCTCGTTCTATATTAATTGAACGCGATTAAGGCTAATTTAATCCAAAAATTATCGGGTTTGGGCCTTGGATAGGGAGTTGGGCGAAGTCCAACCCCACTTTAGTAGTTAAGGGCCTTTTCGTAATTTGTCCCTGCACCTCTTGGACACCTCGTCCATTTCCTTTGGTGTGACTTTTTGCGTGGATCATCTTTCATGTTGGGTCCGACTTGATCCGGACTTATCTTGGTCCAATTAAGGTGCATTTGGCCTAAACTGAAATTTCATGAAATTTCTGGACTTGCATTCAAATGTACTTTGGGACTGGGTCGTTACAGCTTGTCAATCTTCGTAATTGTTTTGGATCCAAATGACTTCAGTTGCTTCCGTTGGATCGTCAATTAACTCGAACTGTAAATAGAGTCAACTCGTGGACTTGTTTGCAAATTTTGACTCCTTTTATCTTATAAATATCTCACCTACCACCATTTGTTTCTCTTTTCTTCAACGAGCTTTCTCTCCTGCTCTTCTCTCTCTCTCGTTCGTCTCTCTTTCTCTTCCTTTCATTTCTGCCTTGTTTAAGTGAGAAAGGGAGCAGTGCATTGTTATCTTCGTGTGACTTCAATCGTATGTCTTGTGTTTCGTTATGTTTTTCCTGTTTGTTTTCCTCATCTGTCAGTTTGGTGGGTGTATTCACCATGCCTTTGAGTTCTCGATTGTTTGAGGAGTGTCTGATGAGTAAACTTGTGTTTGGACAGCGGATTAAGCCCAAAACAACGACTGTTCTGTGTTTGATTTCGGTTTGAGGCAAGTATAAGCACAAGTAGCTTGAACACTTATTGGTAATGCTTTGATTGAGTGTATTTTACTCTTCTTGTATGGATCATCGTTGTACAGCCCTATTGAGTAAGCTTTGTTCTTATTTGCTTAATTCAGTTGAGAATCAGTCAGTTCCGTAGTTCTGTAATTGTTTCAAAAGAATTGACTCAGCGCACTCACGGCTAAACAGTGAATTGTGCTACGGCCGAGCCGTGAAATGTCTTATGGCTACACCGTGACCCAGCCGTGACCTTAGCCGTAGATCAATACAGGGTGACATCTGAAATAACTGAGTTCGCAAATCTGCTGCTCTTCTACGGCCCAGCCAGTTCTAAGCCGTCCATTGTGTTACGGCTAAGTAGTAGAGCAAGATACGACTGCGCGGTAGAGCAAATTTCGGTTGAGCCGTAAATGCGGATAAATAGTTTGGGGAACCTCGGCTCCGCTGCAGTGCAAATTATGGCTACGCCGTAAAATGCCTACGGTTAAGCCGTGTGTTCACCTACGGCTACACTGTACCACTCTGAGAAATGAATAAACAGATTAGGATTAAAGAAGAGACCTGATATGACTCTCATGCTAGAATGTAGACAACCGAACATGCCTAATGGAATGTAAGAATGACATGAATGATCTCGAGGGCTGCGTCTCATTCATGTATGTTATCCAGTTGTTTAGCACCTTCCCATGGGTGTTGGTTTAACGGACTTTGGTACACTTTCGTCATACAATGCAACACTCTTTGATTGAACAACTGTGTATCGAATACCTTAAAACTACATCAGCATGCATGGTTAGAAACACTGGACAACTAGGTTAGGATTGGCTAGTAAACAACCTTGATTCCACAAGGTAAATCTGAATTGCACTGCATATTGATTTCGGTCTTGCCCTCTTGTGTTCTGCGCTGGACCTCTCTAGTCTGTGGGAAATGTAGCAGCATCCCCAGAACAAAGCCTGGGCAAGGACAATTCATTACTGTGTATTTGTTATTGCTCATGTGGAGTACTGAGTTATTGCCTTAGTGATCATTTGTTATTTGTACCCATTCGTCAGTGCTTATTCGCATTCGTTATTCGTATTGTTATTCGCATTGAGTATTAGTATGTGATGCACTTACTATTGTTTCGTTTATTGTGTTGGATTGTGATATGAGATCTGTATGTGATATCGATTGATGTGCATCATCTGACTTGATTGTGATTGAAATTGTCTATATATGGCACTACTTAGCCTCAGCCTCAGGATACCCGACGGAGTTAACTTTGGCTTAGTGTATGTGATTGCCTCTGTAGAGTGCTTGTATCCTGGGATTCCGGACCCCGGGAATTAGAAACCCATTTGTACCCTGGCCCACTTGATGGTGTTTTCATATTTGTTTGCTCTCGAAAGGGAAAATATGGCAAATATAGTAGCCACTTTGATAGTTTATCTGTGTATGATTCTGGTAGCATACTTATTCATATGCACGATTTGCCTAGTATATGGTCATGATCATTATAGATCCTTGCATTGCTACTTTTGCTCATTGATAGACATAATTCGTGTTATCTTCTTGTGGCTTATATTTTGCTAAGTCGTTGTACTTATGAGTTGTTCTTGGTGTTGCAGGCTCAAATCCCTCTCCCGATCCTGCGTCGGTCGACCAGACTCCAGGAGAGACCCGTGAGGCCCCTTCCGACCTAGAGGAGTGGACTTGATCTATTCTTCTGAGAGTGGTTTGCATCATTTTATTTCCCCTCCAATTATGTCTTAGTTTGTCCGGGAATTGTTTTTCTGTAGCTTGTATTTTGGGTTTTGGTTTATCCATGTATTTTGATTTCATGGACTAGTTCCTCTATTTTGTTGCACATTGTTGTAAATCAGTCTAATCTTTTGTAACCATCGTTATTTTATTGCTCTCGTGTTATCTTGTGGTATGCCATGATACTTACAGCTTCCGCGTACACTTGCTTGCACGTGTGATTGATCCCTTGTGCGTGTACACGTGGATGAGGTCTAGGTGTACGTGCACAGGAGTACATGTGTCATTGGTTAGGTTTTCTCTAACCCATGATTTCTGGGCTCGGGTTGTGACAGCTACATCCACGGATACAAAGACGATCATCTTCACTATCACAAGTAAAGTGCACATAGACTCTCTCTCTCTCACATCGTCTCACCTATGTGGTGTGGGAACACTACGAGCAAAAGAGCTCTCACCTCTCTTCAGCACAAGATCTAGGGTTATAGACTATACAATATCTAATCTCCACTTTCTTGGCCACCAAAAAAACCCCGGTACAATTACCAAAATACCCTTGACCTTAAACCAGTCCATGGCTAGCCCAGTGGACTCATTCGGCTAAACCGAAATACAAGACATATACCCAACAATCTCCACCTTGGCTTGAATTTTGCCTAACTCGAACCATCCGGAGATAAAACCGGCAATGTCTTCACGTACCTTACTAAATGGTACGTCACTGCACCAACGATACAGTCTTCTTCAACATTTTGATTTGTTGAACCAGCACATGAACTTTGAGCAAAGTTCATCTCGTCAAACTCCACCTCAAACTTAAAGCTCGAAACCATTGATGAATCTGAGTGATATCCTGAATCACTCACCATCTTACCCCATCTTCAACATCATTGTGAAGATCTAATCACCACAAGTATGCAAGCAAAACAGATCGGGAATACAAGTCCAGATGACTTCACAATTGTAGAAACCTTTGCCTCCGAGCGGTCAAAAAACTCTATTTGACCGAGCCTCCGATCAATCAAACACATGTTTGATAACTGCTGACGCATCAGCTCCTCCTTGCTGCCTTTCTAGCTTTGCTCTGGCAAGATGAATAACATCACATGCGATCATGTGAACCCCAAACGAATAACTTCGTTTGAATCAGCAAACCCTTTGCAACTAAACCGGCGACTCCTATTATTGGGTTTGTAACAACAACCAGGTCGAGTAGACCCGATTCTAGCCTGAATCCACATTTTTTTAGATCTCCTCTAGATTTCTACATCAAGTTGTAGATCTCGTCAACAAGAGCACGCTGGAAGAAACGGATCTGAAATCCGAGTTTGGATAGCTCCGATATCGTAGAAACAAGTTTCTACGCTCTTAATTGGTCAAACCTCCTCGTTGACTATCAAACAGCCAATCACCCTCTTCCACTGCGTAGATCTGCTCGAAATGAGTCCGTAGGCGCAAACGGATATCCGATTGGACATCGGATGATCAAGATATCGCAGAAACAATTTCAGTAGTTGAAACTGGTCAAGCCTTGACTTTGACCGTACCTTCGCTGACATCGGCTGACATCAAACTGCAATGCTGACGCTGACTGGGCTTCTGCAACTAGTCCAAGTCCACCCGACCCAAACACGCATTGAACCTGCTTAAGTGCACTGGGCTGGACTCTGCGAACATGGGTCAGGTCCTACCCGACCCGAACCCGACTTGGAATGCACCTATTGCTACCTGGGCTTCGCTGTAACCGGGTCAGGTCTAACCCGATCTGGACCCAAACCTGGCCTGAACTGTTTATCTGTCTTCTGGGCTGGGCTTCCCACTAAGTGATCAGGTCCACTACGACCCGACCCGACCTGCACTCGTGCTGCTGGACTGGGCTGCACCACGGGTTGGGCGGACCTAACCCGAAACTCGAAGATTAGATCATGTTGACCTGGGCTTTATCTCCATGCGTCAGGTCAAACTGACCCGACCCGAACCCAAAACCCAGCAGAATGTCTTCTTCAACCCCCCGCGTCTGTTATGCAACCCGGTTGCAGACCGATGGTCTTCTTCGGCAACGGCGACCTGTAGCGGCTCGGGACTGGTGACGGCGACCACCAGCGGATGACGGCCACAGCGGCGAGCTAGCGGGGACCGGCGGCGATGGCTACCAGCGGCGATTGGCAGCGATGACCCTGACAAATTTTTTTTTCTGACAAATTTTTTTTTCTTCTTTCCACAGGTCGTCCTCCTCAATTCCGGCAATACCTCTTCTTTTCTGATGAAGATCGTTAGCAACAGAGCCCAACCTCTGTCGTCTTCTCCGAGTTCTGCAAGAAATCGTTTTCTCTGTTTCAGTAACAGAGAAAACAGTTTTCTTCTGTGGCCCAGCAATTTCTCGCTAATCTCTACTTCAACGATCTCTGATTCGCAACAACATGGGGCCCACCTGTGATCTTGATCCACACCTGATCTCTTTGCGAGAACTTCGCATCTGAGTCTCAAGAACTTCGGATCTGATCTTATCTTCTCCAATTTACCAGGAAAACAAGACCCTCTCTCTGTTTCTCCTTAGTTCTCGACTTTTATTTCTGCTTCTAGCACAGTGGCTCACAATGATGGGAAGTAAGCCGATCTGTTGATCCTTAGATCACAACCGCAGATCTAACTCCAAGATCTAAATGAAACCTATGAATCCTTTGTCCTCCGATCCAGTGAGACCGGAGAACCCAATCTCGTCTTCTTCTTCTCTAATGGTGGCCCAACCAGAGATCACGAACTTGATCTCTCTTCCTCTGTTTCGAAAACAGAGATCCGAACCCTTCGACAAGGATTCAATCAGTCGATCTTCCTGTGCACAACCTCCAAGTCACCAAGTGATCTCCACCTCGCTTAGAAACCCTAGGAATACCAACCTCAGCTCTGGTACCAATTGTTGTGATTTTCTGACAGCACCCGTTGTGTGTATACATCAATCACAAAATCAACAAGAAACAAGCAACACACAAGAAGAGACACGAGATTTACATGGTTTACCCAAACAGGGCTACATCCATGGGTACAGAGACGATCATCTTCACTATCATAAGTAAAGTACACAGAGACTCTCTCTCTCACATCGTCTCACCTACATGGTATGGGAACACCAAGGGCAAGAGAGCTCTCACCTCTCTTCAGCGCAAGATCTAGGGTGACAGACTATACAATATCTAATCTCCGCTTTCTTGGCCACCAAGAAAGCCCCGGTACAATTGCCAAAATACCATTGACCTTAAACCAGTCCCTGATTAACCCAGTGAACTCATCCGGCTAAACTGGAATACAAGACATATATCCAACAACCTGAAGAATATAACAAAAGCAACAGATTCTTGGCGTAGTGGATGCTTTGTTGGGTGTGAGTGTATTTTATGGAGGATGACTTCATTTGCTATCATTTAGTCTATTTGGAAGGAAAGAAATGAGAAGATCTTTAAAGGTTCTTCATCTTCAATGGTTGATTTGATTTCTAAAATCATTTTAAGGATTACTAAATGTGCTTCGATTTGAAAGGAGTTTGTAAACTTACACTTTAACGATATCATTTTCAATTGGGAAGCTTTATGGTGTGTTGCCCGTTTAAGGAGAAGAGATTCATTCCTTGGTCTACCCCTCCTTTTAGTGCTTTAAAATTCAATGTGGATGGACCTTTGAGGGGCAAACCAGGGCCAGCGGGGGTTGAAGGTGTGCTTCATAATTGTAAGGGTGAGGTGTTATTTATGTTTTCTAAGTATGTTAGCATCTGTGACTCGAATGAAGTAGAGGTGTTAGCTCTATTGGAGGGTCTCCGGTTGTTTTCAAGAAAATATTTTGATCCTTTAGTTGTGGAAAGTGATTCTTTGAATGCGATCACTTGGGTATCTAATCGGAAGGAGTTTCCTTGGAAATTTCAATTCCATTTCAAAGAACTTAGGGAGTTATTGGCTAATTTAAATTTGTTTTTGTCATGAGATTAGATCTACTAACCATATGGTAGATGCGTTAGCCAAATAAGAGGTTGAGAGGTTGTCTCCGTGGGTGGGTGTGTTGAGGTGATTGAGGTGGGATATAAAAATCTCTTGTACCTTATCCCTCTCCTCGTTTCTTTGTTTCTTTTTCTTTTTTTTTTTGTTTTTTATGTCTTTCTTTTCTCTTGTACCCTTCTTATTTTTTGTTTAATTTTGTTACCATTAAAAAAAAAAAAAAAGAAGATCTCTGCTGCCATTGTACTTAAAAGATTTAAGAAAATGTACTTAAATAAACTGGACTTTTCTCAGCTACGATTGTTCTAGACATGCTGATGCATATGCTTTTGTGCTTGTCACTTGATTAAGTGTCTCCTGGCTGGTGGACAGGGAGGCTTCTCTAGGCCATGAAGTAAGTAAGAGTTGATATATTTTTCTGGATGAAAATGACGGATAATACATGTTTTCATATAACTTTAATGTTTATTTGCAGGTAAAGTATAATAGAATAAGCATAAAATTAAAAAAAAGTAATATATGATGGGGTTATGATGATTTTTTATTTTTAGTTGCTAGAAATGAAAATTTTTTTGACTCTTCATATAAAAAGTAGAGAAGTTTTTGTATGTTTTGACTTTTTATGAAAAAAAGAGAATTTTGATTTTTTAAGAAAAAATGAAAAAAATTTAAATTTTAAATATTTTATTTTACTCTACTTTACTTTATCTCACAAACAAACATGTATGATGAGTTAATTATCTGAAGGGCAGGCTTATCATAAAACCCCTCATTGATTTGGATATTTCAGCAGTTACTTGTATTGACCCTTCGAAGTATTTTTTTTCTTTTTTTTAAAGAGTGGCTTTTCCAAGGCATTTTTTCTACTGCCCCCACTGGTGGACCACGCAAGTGGACTGCTCATAGCCTGAACCTACTGCATGGGCATTAACATAACTATCGATTAGCATGGCACAAACTTGATGAATTTCCATCAATTGATTATCCGCAGTGGAGCCCTTGCTTGATGGGTCCGGATTTGTGAATTATTTCTACATTTTCCGTGGAGTTCTCATGAGTGGATCATTTCCACTGTAAGATGTAGGCACTGATCTGGTAAGAATCAGAGCAAGGGGTGCTCACTTTCCATCAAGTGATGAGTTCACCAACGGTGATCTTTACGGATGGTGTTGCCTTTGACTGGCTTCTGCATATGCTATCCTCGGATGTCAATGTTCTAATAATCTGGGGTCAATTTTCTACTTCTGATTCCCAGCAGAACCGGTTTCGAAGGTTTGTTATGTGACCGAGGGCGGTGTTACCCTTCTCAAGAATCTACAGCTAAATATCGTAAGACTTTTTGGTTGTTACTTTGCATTCCTGTAGGGGCCTTCTCTCTTCTCTGGCTTTTGTAGGCTCGGTTGTCAATCATTACTGGAAAGGGCAAAAAAGACAAAGAAACCTACAACGATTTCTAGGCAGAGAGAAAAGGCAATGTTCTTTGTCCATTTCATTGGCCTTGCAAATTAGAGGTGATAATCGGGTTGGGTTGGGCTGAACCGGTTAGATCCATTTAATAAATGGATTAGAACAGCCTAACTCATATCTTCATTAAACGAGTCAGAAATCCCTAACTCACACCACCACGGGTCAACTCGACTTGACCTTAACCCACATAGCCTATGTGGGTTAAAGCGAGTCGGGTTAGGTCGCATAACCCACGTCGATTATAGTTGTTAAATCAAAATTTTAACCTCAATACAAGTATGACTTATGTAAATAGGAGTTGGAAACAAGGAAAAAAATGAAGAATAAGGAAGAAACCAAGGAATGTAAAAAGGTAGACGTGGAGATAACCATGAGAAACACTTTTTGTTTATTTTCTTAAATAGGTTTCAATGACAATAAGAACTAATGCCGGTTATGCGGCTAAAGTGGGTCAACCCTAATATGGCCAGTTTAATTGCGGGTTAAAATTTCTTGACCCGTGACCATACTATCATGCAGGTTGGGTTATGTGGGTTATATGCCGGTTACATCCATTTGATTGGAATTCATTTAATCCTTGGTTTATTTTTCTGTAGAGCAATTACTCACAGAGACTACAAAGGTCAAATGAATTTCCTCCAGTTGACCATATAGTTAGGCATTAAATATTTTATGTTCAAGCTATTAAATTTCTTCAACTAACCATTGTTACTGAAACCTCAAGGTGTTGGTAGAGGCAACGAAAATGCTTTTCAATATTCTTAATCGGATAGAGCCCACTCCTCAATACTCTCTCTTAGGTGGAACTCGGTCGGCGCACTTTCAGTGACAACCATGTTTTTTATTTTTTTTATTTTTTTTACACCGAGTTGTTCCTCATGAAATTCGAACTCATGACCGGTTGGCATTAATACCATATTAAATTTTTTCAGCTAACCATTACTACAAAACCTCAAGTATTGGTAGAGGCAGCAGAAATACTTTTTAATATTCCCCATCGGGTGGAACCCGCTCCTCAATACAGGCCTGGATCTATTTGGCTTTGGCTCATATCATTTGCAAATTACATGCGGCGAACAAAGGGCCATGCTGAACCCATGAAAGTGAAAGGAAAGCCCATGTCTAATTCAGGGTGGGTTCAAGTCTGCCCATGCTAGCCCAGCCCAAGAGCACCTCTAATCATAAGTCATTATTATCAAGTTTTCTGCTGTTCCGGAGGTGATGCAGATCCTGGCTAATAAAATTAGTTGACTCAGTTATGGACTTGACAAACAGAAATTGTGCTTGACGGAATCACGACCATATGGTTTCAACTATCAATCTGATACAATTGACCATTTTCCTTTTGTATTGCCCACTGATCGGGGAAAACTGGATGGACAGGATCATCTGATAACCTAAGAGGGAGATCGTTCGACAGTGTGCTTAGCTGTTATTTTTGAGATTCTGTGAGGAACATCCATGATCATCAAATTAAGCGAGAGTTTAGTACCATTTGTAGTAAAAAAAAATGTTGAAAATTTAATTAAAAAAACCATATTTTCCGCTGTTTTGTTGTGACTCTCTTTGTTGAATTTATAAGGGGTATTCAGCGACAGGTCCCTCAATATTTTATTTTATGGGAAGAGGTCCACGATGTTTTATCATAGAGGCAGACATCCTTTTTTTCAAATTTAATCAATTAAAAAGTGCAAAATGTCCTCCTTGTATATAAAACACCAAGGTTTCCTTCTATACATGTTTCTTCAACGGGCGGTGAAAGCCATGGTGACTGGCAGCAGGAAAGCCATGGTGACTGGCAGCAGGTTGTGCTCATATGGCAGCAACAGTGACACAACGGTAACAAAATCCAAAACCCTCTTTTTGGTTGTGCTACGATATAGCCAGCCTCAACCTTGGCCTGAGAAAAAAATAAGAGAAAAAAAAAAGGACATACGTTGAAGATGAAATAAGAAAAAGAGTTGCAAAGGTGTGAAACAATGACATGACATGACATGGTAGATGGCCTATTTTGAAGTTCCAAGTACCATAGTGCAGAGGTATATAAAGCAAGGAAATACGATAGGGACTTTGCTCTAGTTTGCTTTTTAATTATGCAATAGAAAGACTTAAGAAATTGCCAAAAAACTGGCGAACAAAACCCTAACATTCGAGAGAGAAAAAAAATTGGGTGGAGAATACCTTGTAATGATACATGAAGCAACATCAAGGCCTAATTTAGTAGTAGTATCAAATGTAAATCTGTTATCTTGTGAATGATTTAAAAAATCGAAGTAAGAAAGCTTGGCAAGGGAAGAAAGGAAAAAGAAGAAGAAGAAGAAGAAGAAGTGAAGCCCTTAAGTTAGATAAGTTTTGATTGAGGCCAGTTAAATTTATCGAGAAGAAAGAAAGGAAGAAAAAGTGAAACCATTAAGTTAAATAAATTTTGATCAAACTCAGTTAAATTTATCTGACTTTGAGTGGCAGTGAGCTTACCAGAGAATCCAAAGTCCTCTGATCTTCTACATTTTGAAAATCACAACCGCAAAGGCGATGGCTAAGGGAGCAGCAAGGAGTTCGGAGTGGAATTCAAGAGTCCTACTTTCTGTCTTCTTTGGCAACAGCGAGCGACACCTCTTCGATGCTCTTCTCAGACGAACCAAGAGCAGAACCCACTCTCTTCTTCACAAGAATTCGGAATGATATGCCTATTTCTTCCTCTTTTAGCCGACCTAATTGAATCCAAATCTTCTGTTTCTTTTTCTATTTGGGTACGCCAAATTTGAAGCCCATTCTTCGATGGATTAACAAATCTGCAACAACAAATAGTTGTTGTTCTCAATTCTGACGCTGTGCAACGCAGCCAGCAAGATCTCAGATCTATGTAACGCAGATTAGCAGAGAACCCTCTTCAACCCAAATCCTCTTCTTCTCCGATTAGGTAAAAACCCAATCCATGGCCAACACAGAGATCAAAACAGATCCCTAACTTTCTACAACCACCTACAGAAATCTGAACCTCAAAAAAGATCCGATCTGTCGATCACATACACAACCAGTAGGCTCTGATATCATTTTGTGAATGATTTAGAAAATAGAAGTAAGAAAGCTTGGCAAGGAAAGAAAAGAAGAAGAAGAAGAAGTAAAGCCCTTAGGTCAGATAAATTTTGATCAAACTCAATTAAATTTTTTGGGAGGGGAGAAAGGAAGAAGAAGAAGTGAAGCCCTTAAATCAGATAAATTTTGATCAAACTCAGTTCAATCTAACTTTGAACAGAATTTATATGAGTTTAAAAAGAATTTGTGTGAGTTTTTTTGCATAGTTTCTAGACACAGTTTGACTAATGACCCATATTTAAGCCTCTAGTTTACCCACTTTCCGGATTTTTTTGAATTGAAATTCTATTATATAAAAGACTAAATGATAAACTTTAAATTCTCCAAATTTCACTAAAAAATAAAACGAATGAGACTGGTCTACCCATTTTAAACTTTTTTCCATAAATTGTTTAGTTTTGTTTTGAAGTAAAATTTAACATGTTTAAGCCTCTGGTTCACTCACTTTTTGAAATTGTTTGACCTGAAATTCAAGGATATGAAAAACTACATGCTAAATTTTAAATTTACTAAATTCACTAAAAAATAAGATGATTAGACTGGTCTACCCATTTCAAACTTTTTGCCAAAAATTATTTAGTTTTGTTATATGAGTTTGAACATAATTTATTTGAGTTTCTGTACAGAATTTTTGCGTAGAGTTTCACTAACAGCCCATGTTAAAGCCTCTGGTTCACCCACTTCCTGAAATTTTTTTGACTTGAAATTCTTGGATATGAAAGAGTACATGCCAAGCTTTAAACTCGCCAAATCCCACTGAATAATGAGATAATTACACTGGTCTACCCATTT
Source organism: Sextonia rubra (assembly GCA_037013555.1). NCBI lineage: Eukaryota > Viridiplantae > Streptophyta > Magnoliopsida > Laurales > Lauraceae > Sextonia > Sextonia rubra. The sequence continues at coordinate 136,431,769 of JASUAD010000001.1, forward strand.
CAGACTTTTTGCCAAAAATTGTTTAGTTTTGTTTTGAGGTAAAATTTAGCATGTTTAAGCCTCTGGTTCACCCACTTCCCAAAATTATTTTGACTTGAAATTTTGGGATATAAAAGACTACAAGCTAAACTTTAAATTCTTGAAATTTTACTGAAAACTAAGATGATTAGCCTGGTCTACCCATTTCAAATGTTTTGCCAAAAACTATTTAGCTTTTCAGATGAGTTTATCTAAATTTTGCATAAATTTATATGAGTTTTGCTTTGAGGTAAAATTCATATTAGTTTTGACAATTTTTTTCTTAAAATTTCATATGCAACATGAGTGTTGTCTAAAAGGTCTCGATGAGTAGGTTCCAAATATACCATTTTTTAAAAAAACTAATATTGCGAACAAAAGTTATGGAATTTCAAAGTCTTAAAATTCAAAACACAAATTATTTGCTAAAGGCCAAACTAGTCCTAAAAAAGATGAGCTGGCCAATTAGGGACCTCCACCTAGAATAAGTCCAAGTGTGGATTGAACCTAATAGAACTATTCTAGTAGGGCTATTTGGCTAATTTACTCAATTTATAAACAACACCATGTGCCCAAGTCTAGTATGTCTATTTAGTGGGCTCAATGTATGGGCCTTTTTATGCTTTCACGGCTCAAATATTAGATGGTTATTCTTTACCCAAAAGAAATAATATTACTATATGTGACAAGATGTATTATCAGGTGGATGCCCACATTGGGACCTAGATGAGATAAGGAAGGCAACTTAGGGTTAGAGTTCTACTATATTAGGTTGTTTGGAAAGAAAGTAATCATATTTTATATATAAGATCATCCTCTCCCTTTATTATGTACACATCTCTTAATAGAAAAGAGAAATAATCCAATGAGAACTACTTCTCACCATCTTTTTGTGAGAACTCTAGGTAGGGCCCATCTATCATCCAATCCAAACCTTGCAATACACAACAACCCCCCTCTCCCCCCCCCCCCCTCGATAGTCACTTGCTCTAAGTTTCTGTCAAATTCGAATTTACTTGACCGTTGGATCGACTGTGCACCAATCCGAGTAGATTGAATTTGTGAGCTACAGATGAAAGGATTAGGGACATGTGATTAAGGCTAAACTTTATATGTGGGATGGTCCAACATAGATCTTTCCATCCCTCTTAGTCTCACCCTCAAATGAAACTCACAAGTGGGCCCTATAAAAAATTGTCATTGTAGGTGTGTAAGAATAATTTTTACAAGATCAAAGCCCAATAGAAAAAGCTCTCTGTGATTTTCTTCTACTTTTTTCTCCCCTCTCTCTATAACAAGTTATTAGCATTGCTCTTCATTCCACGTGTAAGAAAACACACCCCACTTTTTTCTTGCACCTTGGCCTATGTGCAAGAAAGCACCATTTTTTTGCCTCCGCCAATGTACAAAAAGAAAAAAGAAAGGACAGCCCTTTTCTTTCCTTGTACCACGTGCAGAGTATAACTAGAACAGACAATCACCATTTTTGTTTTTCTATTTTCATCCACATTCAGGACCATCAGCTTTTTCTCTTACCTTGTACCGCAAGCCATATTAAAGGAGAGTACAAGGACCCCCCTGTTTCCCTCCCTTCTTCCATCAGCGTGGGATGGCCAAGATGCTGCCCGACCCAGACATGACCCAAACATGTGAGACCCAGCCACGGTGTTGACATAGGCACTGACATTTGCAGGGACACAAGTAAAAGCGCAGATTATCGTCAAAACTTTAGATTGTAATATCTTGACCATTTGGAGTCAAATCAGCGATTCGTTTAAATCTACGGAAAGCTCGTGAGTAGATCTACACACTGAAAATGAAACGTGGAAGATTCAATAGTAAAACAAAAAACAAAATTTGGTATTTATAATCCTTTCTTAGTTTAATAACCTTATATACATATGCTCTTATTCTTATTCGTCTTTAATTAAACTATTATTTGGAGATGAATGGTTCAATTTTTTAACAAGGGGAGATCAAAATAGATGGATCAAAATTAGAACCTAAACTTCTATGGGAGATCAAGATAGATGGATCAAAATTAGAACCTAAACTTCTATATGAATATAGACCTGTAGTTCTGTATGAACTAGAAGCTTTTTCTAATCTAAATCAGAAGTTCCATGGGTTATTTAAATCTGAAACCAGAAGTTTTCAGATCCATAATTTGAATTAGGAGATTCATATCCCTAATCAAATCAGAAGTTTGATGTTTAGATCTAGAAATAAAACCAATCAATATTATGCTATAAAATCCAGCATGAAATTTTGATAGAACTTGAAGTTCTAATTAATAAAATTTGAAGTTCTAATTCAAAAACTTGAATTTTTGATTCATGAACCTAAAATTCTAAATCAAGTTAGAAGTCTTTCCAAAACCCATTGTTCTGAGTATTAAAGTTGATAACCTAACGTTCAACTTTAAATTAGCCAACTTGATCTAACAAGACTAACCCCTTACTTTATTCTAAATTTTTTAAACTTTTATTAATTATCTTTTATAATTCTCTGCATAACAATGATTATATATATCTTTTACAGCTCTTGCATGATGTCGAACTTAGCTAAACTTGAATTCAAAGCTCTTAACATTACCGGGGACAACTACTTATTCTGGCATTTAGATGTAAAAATCCACTTACAATCCAAGATACTTGAAGTGAAAATAGTAAAGGGTAATAAGGAGCCCCAAGAAAAAAAGGCATTAGCACTTATCTTTTTGCGTCATCATATGCATGATAAACTCAAGAATGAATATCACACCAAGGAGGACCTGGCAGGTTTTTGGAAATCCCTGAAGAATATATATGATCATTAGAAGATGGTCATAATACCAATTGCTCAAAACGAATAGCTAAACTTGAGATTTCAGGATTACAAATTAGTATCTGAGTACAACTCAGCTCTTTTCAACATTGTTTTTCGGTTAAGATTGTGTGAGGGAAAATATTACAAAAGAGCAAATGTTTGTCCAGTTTTCATATATCGAATATAATCCTGCAATAGCAGTATCATGAATGGTGTTTCTCTAAAAACTCATAACTAACTTTTTGTCTCCTTGTTGCCGAGCAAAATAGCAAACTCTTGATAAAAGAATCGCAACTTCAGACTAACTGGATCTACGACAATGCCTAAAGCAAATGTCAATTTCAGTTCCGACAAAGGTAAGGAAGGGGGCATGGGAGAAACCAACCCTCCAAAAGAGGTGGAAGACGCAACTCCTCCAGACGACGAGGTTTTTGTGGTCCCCCCCCCCCCCCCCCCCCCCCCCCCCCCCGGCCTCCTTAAAAATTCAAGAACCACAAGAAGTGGCTTGATCCTTAGAAAAAACAAAATCAGGATCAAAATCAAAATCCACCGAACAAATCTACCAACCGTTTTGATGAATGGACATTGGTTACACAATTGTCATACACCAAAAGAAGTAGTAGAACAATATAAAGCATACAAAGCCTCTATTCATTCTATAATGTTAAATGATCTAGAAGACTGTGACTAAGATACAGTCCTACAAAATGATGATTTTCAGTTAGATTTCACAAACTTAGAGACTAGAGATTTTTTTAAGATGAGAATCACCAACCTTTGAGTAATAAGGCATTTCATGCTAAGATCGGACCTCCCCTGGCATGGTTTAGAAGACCAAACAAGGTTTATTATTATTATTATTATTTTCAAGATTTCTATTAGTTAATTTTAGAAAGATGTTTTAAGATATTTATTTTCATGAATATTTATGATGAATGACTTATTATTTTCAATTTATTAATTTGATAGAAACTTCATGGATGTTTTAATTTTTTATTATGTAATTGATTAGTTACAATACTTTAGTATTATTATTATTTTTTGTTTAAAAGTATGGATCATGGAACTAGGGATTCTCACTATCGTGTATATAGTGCTATAACATATACCATTATGAAAAATTAAAAGTTTTTTTCAGAATTGATATTCAATTCACAAAAGGTATCCATCATAACTGGACCCGTGCAAATAATTAAAGGCTTTGGAAGAGCTCATATAACGTTATCTAATGGTACTCATTTATTCATTGAAGATGCATTGTTCTCAGTAGCTCTTGAAGAAACTTGCTCAGTTTCAAAGACACTGAATAGATAAATACCACAGTAAGACTGCTAATCAATGTAACAAGGAAATGTTATTTATTATTACTAGTATTAGAAGCTAGAAACAAACCATTAAGTGCACTCTTTTCAGGGTTATACTATATTACAATATCTATCAGCGAATCACATTCGATTATGAGTAAAATGACATTGTTAAACCCAAAGCTTAAATTAAGCCTAAAGCCTAGTAATCTTGAGACTTTATTGCTTTAACATAATAGGTTAGGTCACGCTAGGTCTACCACCTTGGGTCTACCATATTAAAGAAAATCATTCATAACTTTTTTGTGCACTCCTTAGAAAACAACAAATTGACCATACGTAATGGTATCTATGTATCCCATGTTTACGAGGAAAACTAATCACCCGACTTTCTTTTGTTAATTGGATCAAAATCTCTATCATTTCTGCAAAGAATAGAAGGAGACATTTTTGGACCTATACATCTACCTAGTAGACCTTTTAGGTATTTTATGATTTGATTGATGCTTTTGCCCATTGGTCAATTGTTTGCCTACTTTTAACTAAGAATATAGGTTTTGCTCGTCTATTAACTTAAATCATTAAACTTCGAGCCCACTTCTCTGAGCATCCTATTAAGTCCATACGACTTTATAATGTGGGCGAACTTATATCGCAGGCCTTTGATAACTATTGTTCATCTCTCGACATTGTGGTCGAACATTATATCCCTCATGTCCATGCCCAAAATTGCTTAGCTGAATCCATGATGAAGCGCATTCAACTTATTTTTAGGAATATACTGATGTAGTCCAAATTACTAGTTAGTGCTTGGGGACATACTATATTACATGTATCAATGCTGGTTAGACTACGACCCACAGCCTACCATTAATATTACCCTACACAATTTATATTGGAACATCAACCTAATATCTCCTACCTACGTAAGTTTGGTTGTACAGTTCTGGTCCCTATACCACCCCCTCAGCGTACTAAGATGAGACTATAGTATAGGTTAGGAATATATGTAAGTTATAACTCTCCTTTGGTTATTCGATTTTTAAAACCAATGACAGGAAATGTCTTCAATGCTCATTTTGCCACTTATCAATTCGATGAGACTAAATTCCCGCCATTAGGGCAAGATAAGATAGTTTATGAAGAATGTATTGTTTTTATAAAACAACTTGTTTTTGAAGAACGGCGTGAACTAACGTAGAATACTTTCACTTTATCTCATCTGAACCCACGTACTTCATAATGTAAAACTAAAATACATAAAATTGTGTACTTACAATAAATTGCAAATGGATTACATGATGCATTTAACGCTGCAACAAAGGTAACTAAGTCATATATGCCAGCTATAAATGCACCTGCTAGTATTAATGTCCTTTTAGGACAAAGTTAGATAATGACAGCAAAAAAATCTGTAATACACCAAAAGCATGACAAACCTATAGGTTCAAATGATACAGTTTCATAAAAAAAGGAGAAATGTACAAACATCATCTGTCCTTCGAAAAATACACTTAACATTCCTGAAAATATTCCTCCTAAAGAAGCACATAATGCTCCTGAAGAGGTTATGATAAAATATGCTCTCAAACAAAAGTCCCTAATGAGGTTATAGAAACCTTAAAGAGGCATTGGTACTAGATAATAAAGAGATCTCTATACTTTATAATTATTCAAGAAAAAGATGAGATAGAAAGAAAATTTTCATCGATGATGCATTTGCATGTACGGTAGCTACACAAATATCAAGAAAAAATGAGGATAATGATTGGGATACATAACCATATACTACAAATGAAAGTCAACAAAGGAAAGCTTGGCCAAAATGAGAAAGTATCATTATAGTAGAGTTAGAGTCTCTCAATAGACGCGGTATATTTGGAAGTATAATACAAACCCTAAACGGTGTTAACCCTGGAGGTTACAAGTGGGTGTTTGTAAGGAACATGAACGAAATAAATGAAATTACTAGATACAAGGTAAAACTTGTGGCACAAGGTTTCCTGTTGAAACCCGAGATTAATTATGAGGAAACATACTCTCTTGTTATGGACATAATAACATTCATATATCTACTAAGTTTAACAATTTTTTATAATTTAAACACGAGACTTATAAATGTTATGACCATTTACTTGTATGGTGACTTGATATAGAAATTCATATGTGTCACACCCCGAAATCCGAGATCCTTGAGACCCTCAAATCACAAGGCACGACGGGTCCACAAATACTAAAGCAAAAGAAAGTTTTAATTAGTAAATCTCATTATACAAAAATTACATGAACAAATAACTCCTACACATGCTACTAATGCTTAATGAGAAATTCTCGCAACTCATTCCTCAATCTCGGTCCCGCATGCGAGCTAAGTATCTTCCATGTCCGACTCAACTGTGAAATCTGGGGAAAAACAAAGGGGGTGAGTACAACTCTGTAAGTAGACTCACTATGAAACCGTAGCAAACAGATAACAAGCAAGGTATCAAATTTAGAGGCCATGGTTTCAAATAAATCAACAAGAAGCAGAATATAGCAATCTCAAAGGTGATAAAGTCAAATAATAAGATCAGATCAAATGCAAACTGGTAAAATCGGATTTTAACAGAGTTTGCACAATACGGTGGAAATAAGCAAGATACTCCAATGGTGAATCAAAATTATTACAATTTAGGCGCAACATGGTAAAACCAATCTAAAGATAAGGCATATTCACAGTAAACAAAACATCAAAGTGTGCTCGTTAGAATTAAGCCTACGCTGAGTACAAAGTAACCGCTAGGTACAAGCCATTTTCATATCCATAGTAGCACGAAGCCTGAGATACTGGTAATCTCCAAAACAAAGTGGGTCTAACTACAAACGAGAAATATTACACAAAGGGGTCACAATCCTAATGTCATACCCAAAAAGGACTAAAATTTGTGTGTGAGCATTCCCACCGTGCGTTGCCCATACTTTAGAGAATGCTTTTGAGATCAATGGTTTATGAATAACAAAATCCAAAAATCCATGAATTTTCAATTCACAATTGCAAGTGCACAAATAGGATCAGGATTAGAAATATGAATTAATCCAATGAGATCAAGTTTTCATCAAAATTCCATCATGCTCAAATCAAATAACAAATCAATGATAATAATACACAAATCAATTTAATTTATAATAAGATGGTGTCAACGGAAATAATATCAAGTCTAATGAATATCAACCAAATCAAAAGTAGCAATAATCTTTGAAAATCCTATAATTATTTCAATAAAATCCAACTTACGATTTAAGGCATAATCCAGACAAAGAATAAAAAAACTTAAAGTACTAGGTTAACACAGTAAGACTAATTGCCTGAATCAACGGTGATCAGCGGATTTAACCTGACCTGACCTGAATGCCCAAGTGTCTCAACGTGAATGCCTATAAATGATCGGTCAACAATAATTAAGATTTGGGCTTATGTACGAATCAATGGGTCAAGTTTGGGTACATGTTTTCGTGCAATGGGTTGACACATCCTAGTTTGGGACCAGGTTGGGATATGTGAGTAGGCCCTATGTGATATCATGTTATGCATAGATCTGAGGTGAGCCAGAAGTAGAGTGGGTCGTATGCATGCTTATAAACTGAGTGGATTTGGGCTCGGGTGAGGTAATGGAAGTGAGCCTGAGTTGTTTGGGTCGCATAATATGTTAGAAAATTAATCAGTGAGCCCAACGGAGCAAACCTGAGTCAATGCGTGATGTGGGAAAACTAATGAGTGGGCTCAAGAGTTTAGAGGTCTAAAGGACAACACAAGTGGAACCTAAGGTTGATAAGTCCTGTCTACATTCAATTGAGCATGGGTTCAATGAGTTCAACTGGGTTGGACTGGGTTTACTAGTGGTGACGTAATGGGTTGGACTGGGTTTATTAGTGGTGACGTAATCGGTGAATGGGCCTAAGAAGCTTGAGTTATATTAACATGCCAGGTGGGTCACAAAAGTTAAAAAAATCATATACGTTGCTTACGAGTGGATAACATGTATTAAGAGATGGTGCAGAACAGTTGCTGGATGGGCTGTTTTGGTTTGCAGAAGAGAGAAAGAAGAAAGAAAGAAAAGAAATGGAAAAAAGAAAATGCAGGGAAGAAACGGAGGAAAGAAGACCAGAAGAAGAAGAAGAAAGAGAGAGCAAGAGAGAGAAAGACTGAGAACAGAAAGGAAGGAAAAGTAGAGAAGAAAACCAGGAGAAGAGAACTAGGAAGGAGGAGAAAGAACGGGGAAAAGAAGGAGAAAAGAAACAGAAGAACGAAGAAAACGAAGGAAGAAGGAAGGAAACAAAAACGAGGAAGAAAAAGAGAAGGACAGAAGAAGAAGAAAACAGAAGAAGGAAGGAAGATGGAAGAAAACTGGGTTGCAGGGTTTCAAAACAGGGAGATGGATCGGTTCACAAAAGCAACTGGAAACAGAGAGGGAGAGGATGAAATAGAAGAAGAAGAGGAGAAAACAGAAATAAAAGAAAAGAGAACAAGGAAGGAGGAGAGAAAATAACGCAGTGGAGAAAAAGGGAGATGGAACAGTGAAGAAAAGAAAGCGGGGAGTCCAGGTGCAGTTCGGCCATGGTGGTCTGAGATGCTGTAAATTTCCAGCAGAGAAGAGAAACAGCAAGGGAAGAAAACAGGGGGAGAAAAGGATGGGTTCTTCAATAAGGTGAAAGAAGACAAGTGGCAGAGGAAGAGAGGGAGAAAAGCCGAAACGAAAAGAGAATGGAGGAAGAAGAGAAGCAGATGGGCAGAGAAAATAAGCAATAGAGAAATAGGAACAACAGGGAACGAGGGAAGAAGAAGAAGATGTCCGACGGAGACGGTTCTGCCGTAAACGAAGGAAAGGAAGGAGAAGACAAAGAAAAAGAAAAGATGGGTTGCAACCAGAGAAGGAAAGAAAATAGAGAAAAGAGAAAATCCAGAAGAGAAAACAAGAAGAAAAAAAGAAGATGGCGTGGACTGTTGGCTGCCGGCAGAGAGGAGAGAAGCAGTCAGAAGAAAGAGAAGAAAAGAAGTTGCAGAAGGGGGAAGAAGATGTGTCTCGGCCATCACATGGTTTGGTTGCAGTAGGAGAAATACCGAGATAACAATGAAGGAAGAGAATAAAAGAATGGAGGAACAGTAGCAGAGAAAAGCAGAGGGAAGAAGAACCAACAGTGGAGGGAGAGGAAGAGAAAAAAAGGAGAAGAATAAGATGGAACAAACAGTAAACGGATGAAGAAGAATGATCAATGGCTTGAGATTGTTCAACCAGAGACAGAGGGAGAAGAAGAAAGTAAAAAGAGAAACGAAGAGAAGGAACGGAGAAGGAAAGAATGAAGAAAATAAGGAAGAAGATGGTGAAGTGGGTGATCTGAGCTATCTGGGCAGAAACGGAAGAAAGGGGAGGAAGAAAACAGAGAAGAAGAGCGGCAAGAAATAAATAAAGAAAGAAGAACAAGGTATGCAGTAAGAAGTCGTGGCAGGGAAGAGATGAACCGAGAACAGAAAGAAAAATAGAAGAAAAATAGAAATATAAAAAAGAGAGAGCAGGAAGGCACGAGGAAGGAAACAGAGGAGATGACTAGGACGATGGAGAGGTGATGATCTTGGGGTGGGGTGTGTAAGTATTGTGGCTGGGTAGAGTGGATGAATGACCAGTTGGCCGGTTGTGTGGTTGTAATATTAGTTGTGTTCGGCAATGGTGGAGATAGGGTGATGGGTTTTGAATCTGAAAAGGCGAGGGAAAGGAGGGAATACAAGAAGAGGAACAAAGAAGAAGAAGCAAGAGAGGAAGAAGGAGAGAAGAAGAAAAAGAAGAAGAAGACGATGAATACTGTGGGCTCGAGTACAGATAGGTTTTGGGTGGGTTGGTTTCATGCTGGCGGGATGGGTTCAGGTGAACTGATGCATGAGGTGGGTTGGTCCTGATCCAGTGCACATTGGTGGCCCGGCTGTGGGTTTGGATGATGAGGATGACAAATTAACAATCATGTTGTAGAATATTCGTACCAAAATTGTAACCATGGAAAAGAAATGGTTAAAGGTCTAAGAACACATACCTTAAAAGACAAAGGAAACCTTGGAAGAGAGCACTTGGAGAGGAGAACATTCCAATGTGATAAGAGAGGAGAGGGATAGTGTCCTTTTATAGGAAAAAAAAGAGAGAATCTCCAAAAAAACAAGAGTCCCATGCTAAGTTAGCCAGGAGAATCATTTGAGTTGGATTCTAGAATGCAAGTTGGGATTGAACCCAAATTTCTATGGAGTTGGGATAATAAATACAAAAACAAAAAATCTGATCAATTTGAGTGTTTTGGTTGAGCTAGACTCCCTAATAAGTCAAATTCTAACAAAATATGGTCCCACAAATAATTTTAAATTTTAAATAACACAAATGCATGTGGGGTCTATCATGGATCAAATCAAAGGTCAAGATCAAAATAAAAATTCAGGTCATTATAATATGAAAACCCCAGAAAGATTTATTTTACCTAATGTAAAGCCCAAGAGTATGCATTCAATACAATTAAGACAATCATTGTACAGCCTAAAGCAATCCAAAAAAATGCAGTATAATCATCTTCGTAAATATTTGTCTAAGGAAGTGTGTGAAAATAATCTCATTTGTCCATGTATCTTTAAAAGGCAATCCTTAGAAGGATTTGTAATAGTGGAAGTTTGTATCATTGACATAAATTTAAAAGAGAGTTTGAGATGAAAGATATTGGAAAACTAAAATTTTTTCTCAACTTGTGAATCGAGAGAAATTATAGTGGAATATTAGTCTATTAGTCAATTATATAAAAAAAATGTTTTGAAACGCTTTGGTATGGACAAAGCACATCCACTCAACACTGCCATTTTTTTTTTTTTTTTTTTTTGCTATGTTGGACTACTGGTTTAAAAGTGATACTTAATGCTCAGGGTTCGATTTTTAGGTATGTAGCACTCAACTATAATTCTATGGGCTTGTATGAAGCACTTTTTTTTTAATGATTTCTTTTTTTTTTATTTTATTACTGGATTGGGATTAGGAGTTTAAGCTTCCTGTTCTTTAAAAAAAATTGTTTGTTTATCATTGATGATAGAATGAGGCGAGAGAGGAGTGAATTTCATATATATATATATATATATATGAGTCTTCATGTGCATATGTCCCTTACCAGGGACACTTCCTTTTTTGGACCTATCAAGTTTAAAAAAGTGTGAAGTTTTGTCCTCTTATATATTAATGCTTTCCAAAAAAGAAGTATCACTCACCAAAATAGTAAAGGACATATGCACATGAATATTCTCCATATATATATACATTGAAGTTTGGGCGAGTAATAAGCTATGATATTTTAAACTTGAAGACCTACGAATCCATAATTTGGCATCCGTGAGACACAAAGACTACGTGTGGTAACACCACTTAACCCTCGTGTGTTGGCTGGTAAGTTTCACAGTTGACCCATCATCATAATAGGATTTACTATTATACAAGCAATTGGCCCAAGAGCATTTGCACCGAAAACGATCGGGGCATCTTCATATGGGAATGTCAATGTCAAGAGAGAGAGTGCATGTGACTGGTAGACACGTGCAAAGACCAGCCGCGTGTCGGGCTGCATGCGAGTGGGGTCCATGTGTCACGTGACTGCTTGAGCCGTGTGGCCGACTCTCCCGACTTACGGATCTTCTCATCTTCTCTCCTCCAATTATCTCTTCCTTCCCACGTGGGACACTTGGACCCACACTCACAAGCCTTTCCTTTCCTCTAATTTTACTCCTCTCTTTCTGTCTCTCTCTTCAGCAGTCAACACTCTTCTCTCCGCCAAACTACTATAAACTCCCCTCGGCCCCCCTCCCTCCAAATCAAAACTCTCTACATCTTCATCTTCTCTTCCATGGGAGACTCTTCAGCTTCATATATCCACCTGGTATCCAAAACCCATCTTTCACTCTTTTTCTTTTTTATAATCTTCTTCATATTTATTTTTATTTTGTCTTTGTGATTTCTGTGGTTTTTATTTATAAGATGATTGTAGTTTGTCACTGTTGTTGTTGTGGTTTGTCTCTGTTGTTGGGGTGGTTTGTCTTATAGGTGCAGCACTTGATTGAAAAGTGCCTTCTCTTTCACATGACAAAGGAAGAGTGCATGGAAGCTCTCTCAAAGCATGCAAAGATCAACCCTGTTATAACTTCCACAGGTAATAACAATACTTGTTCCCTCTTTATCTACCTGCACCATTCTTCTTACATGATCCAAAGAACCTGGAGCTTGCAACTCCTCTACTATTCTTCTTGTTGGGTTTCTTTCTCAATGTTCTTGTCTTCCTACCACATGGGGTTTGGTCAGTGATGTTGATCTGCCTCCAAATCTTCCTCGTATTCTTCTGCATGCATGCATGATCCAAAACATCAGTTTCAATAAAAGGGTTCTTTTTCTTTTTTAATTTCAATTCTTATGTATCACACTGAATAATGGTTTTAAGAATTAGATTTTCCTATACTTTTTCTCTCTTCTTGATGTGTGAACTACAACATGGAGGAGTGATATTAGATAGTTGGGTATTCTTAGTCCTCTTTAAATCATGTTTTTCCAATTTTATGACCTAGATTCAGATAATATCACCAAATTTTCTTGACTCAGTGCAACATTTTAAATTTTTTTTCTAGATCTCATGATATTATGAAACCGGCCAGTGTAATAAAAAAATTTGATGAACATCGTGATGTCGCGGGACTGTCCATTGATGTCGTGACTTTTATGCAGGACATTAGGGAAGAGTTTTTCAAAATGATAAAACTTGAGAAAAATTGGTTGGTTGTGTATTTACTTTTCACAAAATCTTGTTTTTTATATTTTATAAAAAAAAGATTGGCTTGATCATTGTATAAAAAAATTATGATATGGGATTGATAAATCTCATGATATTATGGGATTAGGATATGACAAAAAAAAGATTAAAAAAATATTGATTAGGAGTCATGCGACTCTCATCACATTATTTTAATTTCAGTCATAAAATTGAAAAATTAAATTTAATAAGGACTAATATGTCAAAAACATTTTATTATTATTATTTTATTTATTTGATCCAACGGATGAAAGTAGAATAGGACAGGGCACCCACCAAAGATGTTGATCTCTTGTGGGCACTATAGGAATGGGTCATATCCACTAGGACATGACCCTCTAGGCCCAAAAACCCCTTCTTTCATATTATGCTGCTTTTCTTTCAAGAATCCACTTCTTTCTGAGACGGCTACATGCGCATTTATATGTGGGGTCCTTCTACTTTTTTATTTTGTTGATATGTAATGAAGCCATGGTCATGAACACTAGTATTAGAGATGTGTTTATTTTGTAGTGTGGAAGGAGCTGGAGAAAGAGAACAAGCCATTCTTCGAGGCCTATTCACTTAGGAGAGAGGAGAGGATGTCTGAGATGGAGACAAGGGATAGGATACTGAAGCTGCTCTCGGAATCCTCTAGTGGAGATGCTGACGACTAGAGAAAGTGGACAGACAGGTACCCATCAACCGTGAGGGTACCATGTGTAAAATCGGGAAAAATCAAGTGCAATCAGAAGAAGATTATGGGTCATAGCTAGCCGTGGAGGAGGAAGAGGAGGGTAATATAGGGATAATAAATAAAGCTTTAGAAAGGTTAGAGGCAATGCTGTAATAATTGGTATGTGTTGGTTGAAGCCAATATCAGGAGTAAAAAGCTACGAGTTTCGTTGACGTGTAAATTGCAAGATTATCTTCTATATTTATATGTTGGAATCTTTATATATTAAAAACTTTATGATTCAAGTCTTCCATGGGGTTACATGGTGCAAGTGTTTTGTGGGTTGTGTGTTCACTTGGGGTATTAGTCTTGCAGGCCTAACCTGATCCAAAATGAAGGTTGGGTTAGGCTTGTTCTGATGTGGCTTTGGACCCGAATTTTGAAGACTACATGAGTTTGGGTTGGGTTTTTGTACCTTAAATTATACCTGAGTTCCTGATTTACGTAAAAATATATGTATGTAGTATAATGCATCATACTGATATAGAATAAATGAATTTCTAATTTTATATCCTGTGAAAAGCAAGGTAAATAATAAAAAAAAATTCAGTACTTGACCCAACTTGAGTCAACCACGTTCAGCCTGTGATACAGTGAGGTATGGAATCTGTAAATTAAGATGGCCTTCGATATAGCAATATAGCACATCCGCGCTACCTCCAGGTCGGTTTCGAGTTTGGCTATATCAATAAAATTCACGTTGGGCTTGGGTTGAGCAAATATCAGATTAGACCTGCCTGGGTTCAACTATGCAGAATGCAACTAGGCCAACCCAAAATGAAAAGCTCATGACCCAACTCCAGCGAACTTGATAGTTAGGGGTTGCAAATGGGTTGGCTTCGGAATGGGTCTATATTGGACCTTGACCCTGACCCTGACCCTATTTTGATTTGAAACTTATTTTGCTGGTTCTAGACCCAGTTTCGATAAGAAGACCCGAATTTGGTTTCGAAATTAGGTTTGACCGGAGAATTGGGATTTGTCTCAAAATTGATTCCTACATTTTTTTAACTTTCTTAATTTTTTATTTTTTCTTTAAGTTAAGAATACTGTTCAACTTATAACAATGCATCAAATTTACTATATTTAATATTAAATATAAAAATGTCAAACCAAAGAAGATTTTGAGCTAAAATTTGCTATAATAAAGGCTCTTGTGCCATGTCCTGGGTCCACTGGTTGGAACCCATATGGACCCAAAATTAGGCCCGTTTACTAATTGAAACCTAAATTAGGTTCCAGACCCAGACTCGTTTATAAATCGGAATTTAAAACAAGTTTCAAACTTGGCTTTTTCACAGGTCAAAACCTTTGGATAATTGGAGAATGGGTATCCGTCTGCAACCCTATAATGGGGGTTTGAAACTTGTGTGGGATTTGGGTTGGACCTAGGTTGTGGCTTCAAGTACCTAATTGTAGTTTTCAAGTATAAAATTGCAAAGAATGCCCCCTTATTGTAGTGGTAGGAGGCGTCATCTCTTATGTAGCTCCCCAGTATTTGAAGCTAAGGAGCCACCTTTCCTCAGTAGAAGATTGTTCTACCTCACTTGAGGTCTACTTTCCACACTAGAGAACTCCTTCGCCTCACTTGAGGTCTACTTCTCTAACCAAGGGGTTAGGGTCCCAACCCCCTTGGTGAACAAAAAGTACCCAATTGCAATTCCCAGGACATGAGAACAACTCTTATATTTTCTGTAAGAGCCATTTTAATAGTGTACTCTGATGTGATCAATTTAAATGGTTGGACTGCTGAATGTTTCTTTGAAAACTTAGATACAATGAATATTAAGGTTTTAGGGCTGATGAATGGCTCGGATTTTAAAAAAAGGGAGCCCCACCATGCATTAAAATGGGGCGCTACACTGTTGCTTTGCCCTTGAAGGGGATATGAAAGTTTATGGATAGATCATTAATTTTCGTTGAAACATAACTCCATATGCTCCAAGACAAACACAACCCCACTTAAAAAAAAACTAATAAAGGTTAAAGGCTTTATAGAATGTTTTAAATCACCTCCAAATCCAACAAACTATCCTCTAAATTATCTGCGGGATTGTTTGTGGAGGCTGGAGCCTATGTGGAATACACCTATAATTAGACTATCTCCCTTACACATCTATAATTAGTTCCTAGCCCAATTTGATGCACGTAAATGTAATTGCATAAACTTCCTTTGTTGGATACCAAAAACTCTAAAGTTAACCATATAGATTCCTTTTGTTTTTGATGCTCCTAAAAGGCTCTGCCGTAACGCCTCACCCTTCACGCATGCATGATATTGTCCGCTTTGGCTTATGGGCCTCACGGTTTTGCTTCTGGTGGACTTCAACCCACCAAAAGGCCTCATGCAAGGTAGGGGTGCAAGCTCTATATATAAACCCATTCACTTTTCTCTCTATAGTTAATGTGGAACTCCAGGATGTCATAATCCACCCCCTTAGGGCTGCACGTCCCTGTGCAGTAGCCTGTCAGTCCATGTAGCATGCCAGCCCTCTTGGCCCACCCACATATGAACCCGCCCACTTGCATCAGGTCACGGCAGAGACCCACACTCGATCTAATATGGAGTCGACTCTAATTTGATTAGGTACGCCACTTTAGATTGGGCCAACATATATTAGTTTGGGCCAAAATTATAAAACAATCAAGTGGGCCTGAGTGTTTTGCATACGGCACATGTATCAAGTGGGCCAGGGACAGTTTATGTAATGGGTCCTGTTGACAAGAAAGGATGGGATGATGCAGAGTGCTCACCGGTGGAGATGAGAGAAATGGACACTAATCGTAGATGGGAATAGGTTATGCAGTGGCTTGGGTCAAGGACAGAAAGAGGAGAAACAAGGGAAAAGAAACACAACAGAAAAGGAAACAAAAAGAGAGAAAACGAAGAAGGAGATGGGTTGTAAGTAGATAATTACATCAGATTAGATCAAGTGTGGGTCCGTGCCGTGGCCTGGTGCAAGTCGGCGAGTTCATATGTGGGCGGGCCAACAGGGCTGCAAGTTACATGGACTGACAGGCTATTGCACAGGGACATACAGCCCTAAAAGGGGTGGATTGTAACATCATCGAGTCCCACATCAACTATAGAGAGGAAAGTGAATGGGTTTATATATAGAGTTTACACCCTTACCTTGCATGAGGCCTCTTGGTGGGTTGAGGCCCACTAGAAATAAAACTGTGAGGCCCATAGGCCAAAGTAGACAATATCATGCATAGGTATAGGGTAGGGCGTGACACTGCCCTTGTTGCTAAGGCGCTTGCTTGTATAGCTCCCATTAGATTTTAAATTGTGTAGGAACTCTTTACTTCTCATGTGCTTGCCGCTGTGCCAACTAAACCCACAAAAAAATGAAAAAAAAAAGACCGGCGCCACGTCCTCCCTTTGCTCGATACCATTAACTTTAAGTTAACCGTAAAAGGCCACATTAATCCGTGTCTTTCGAGGGCCGTTTCATCTATTCAAGCATGTCCTGTCAAGCATTCCCATTCACATGGCTTCCACCCTGCCCTTACCTGCCTCCATTTCCAATGACATTGAACGCATGATGAGAAGCTTCCTTTGGTCTGGCTCTTCCCGGACGAAGAAGTCGAACTACGTCAACTGGACAACAGTGTCTTCCTAAAAGCGAAGGTGGGCTTAAGAAAGATCTTTGAAACCAATGATGCCTCCATTATCAAGCTGGGCCGGCAAGCGATAACAACTGGTACCCTGCGGGCAAGATGGTTCAAACACCGTTATTTCCAGTTCAACATCATTTGGAGCCCAGCCAAAACCCAAAGCAGTTCTTGCATCTGGAAAAGAATCAGAAGGCTATCTTCTCTCCTCTGGTGGAGCAGCAAATGTATTATCAGAAGCGGCAGTGAGGCGAACCTCTGGCATGACTCTTGGTGCATTAACATTCCCCACTCCATTTCTTACCCTTCTCTCCATTATCTATCTGATCAAAGTGTTTCATCCCTTTTTTTCGTTGGTCGTTGGACAGTCCCTCAGCACCTTCCTGCTCCTATTCAAGACTTACTTCCCAGGTCAGTTCTATTCTTGCCCCTATTCCGGATGGTCCTGATATTATCTCTTGGAAAGATGCCCCCAGTGGAATCTATCCCTCAAGGGAGCTAGGAATCTCGTCAGAACTAGAGAAAATTCTACAAATTGGGTTCCTCCAATTTGGAACAACATATCCCCAGAATTTCTTGCTTTGGGTGGCGCTTGATACTCCAAAAAACCCCAACTCAAGTTCGTATGCAACAAATGGGAATCGCTCTAGCCTCAAGATGTCTCCTCTGCCGTCAAGATGTGTAATCTGTCCAACATCTTCTTCAACTGCAGTTTAGCTCAAAGTATCTGGAAATGGATTCTTTTCTCTTCAGGAATCCATTCCCCCTCCCCTTTCTCAGCCACAACAGCTTGGGCCTTCATTTCTAAAGGGATGTGATGCAAGAGCAAGGAAGCACTCAGCAACGGTATTTCTTTACGTGAGCGACACTCTGTGGAAGACTAGAAATGATGCTACTTTCAAAGATATAAAGCCCTTTCTTCGAAGGATCAAAGACTACCTTACTGACTTTGTTGTCTTCTCTCTTGAGAGAATCTCAAAAGCTTTTCGAAAAAAGTCAGCTACTCAAAGCTCTAATGAAGTCCTTGGGTGTCCCATGGCTCCAACCAACATCAACTCCATGCTCTAATCGTGTGGCAGTTTTTATTAGGCTATCCAAGGTTCAAATCTTGGCTAACACTTCTTTCTTTCCGCTTGTGCGGACTACTTTTTCTACTTAGGTGAACTTTCTTCCTTTGTACAGCGGGCTTCTTTTCTGAGTGTGCCGGCCTCTCTCATGGGTCACAGTTCTCTTAGCTTGGGTTTAAAAAAAAAAAAACAACTCTAAGCTCTAATGAAACCCCTCTTCTTTTCTTCTTTTTGTGTATACCTGTATGTACTTGTATCTTCTTACTCTAAGTCCTTCTTGTTCCATCTTTGGGGGATCATTGAACCTTTGTTGTCTTTTATTCTATTTTAACACAATTATCTTTTTAAGCAAATAATAATAATAATAATAATAATAATAATAATAATAACAATTCTTCATCATAAAGTAGAAAAGAAAAAAAAACCCGCTATTAGAGGCTTTTATAAAGAGCCCATGCGCTTTTTGTCGTTGACTCTATGCATGCACGCTAGTTGAGCTCTACATTAAGTTTACTCAAGAGCATCTTCTTTCTTATAATATGGGTTGTGCATATGAAGAAAATACAATAGACATTACATAAACAAGAAAGTGCCAAAATTGAGTTGGATTGTTTTAATCTATAGGCTAGAAAAGGATAAATGAGCCTTAACCAGTTGGACCCCACCTTTTTTTTTATGGATGGAGCCTCATGTCCTTGAAACGAACTTGGGTTTCATCATTCACTAAAGGGCTAGAGTTGTACGAATTTGTTTAATGTATGGAAAGTAAAAAGGTTAATTGACATTGGTGTCACCTTTTACCAATGGAAATCTATAGATACAACACCTCAAATGGTTGTTGAAATGAAATTGGCCTCAAGTTAGGCTTACAAGTTAATTCTGGTCAGGTAGGGATCATGGTTGGATCAATTGATCCACTATATGGATGCAGGTTACAAAGATCAACCTCACCCATTGAACGGTTACGGGGATTCAAGTGCGTCGGTTTGAATTGACCTACAGTGGACAGGGGTTAGAAGTTTCTGACCTATTTTAAATGCGTTGGATGGGGATTAGCAGTGTTTAACCTGTTTAGAGCAACATGACCCGTTTGCCATTTCTAAATAACGTTGCAATAAATGTTGTGGCATGAGCTTTTTCTCTGTAGGGATAGCATCTTTCTAGTGACCATATTTTCCTCTTCTAAAAATAGCTTCCCACTGAGTCTTTTATCTGAGTGATTATTGGAGTCCTTCTTTCTGAACCCCTTGTTTTAATTTTACTGTACCCCACTTGCGATTATATAAGAAGAAGGAACCCTTCTTTCAGGAAAATAATCTGCCAATCCCATTTAGGCATTTATGGTCATATCAACTATCAAGTTGAAGCATGAATAGAAAATGGTGAATAAAAAAAATCTGTCGATATAAAGAGAGAGAGAGATATACCTAAATGTAAAAGCCCTCCGAAGCCAGCATCCTCGGGATCTTCGAGGCTTTCTCGCTTGGAGCACCATGTCCTCTTTGTTTTTTCTATCGACCTTGATCTGTTTGTGTTTATTATATAGTATCCATCAATTTAAGATTCTAGGATCTAAGGAGTCTCAACTCTCAAGCGAATTCTTTTCCTAAAGATTAGCCAAATTTTGGAAGTCTTAAAGGTAACCCCTAATAATCCACATATGGACCTTCGGCTATAAATTTCATATTGATTGAGAGTCTATCTTTAAAAATCTATAAGATGCGTCACTTGTTGCTATCATCAGTAAGTGGGTCATGTGTAGGAGGTTCGATCGTCAATGAATGCTTGGCCTTTATTCTATTGTAGATGCTTGGCTAACTTTCAAAATGTCTAGTCTAAAACATAGAAGAGGTTAGTCTCCTACTATTAGCCCTTCCTCTCTCTAGGGAATGTAAAAGAAATTTTGTAACAATGACGCCATATTCTCACTTTCAATATATATTTCTAAAACAAAGCGTGACAATCATATAATCGGCGCATTACATTTTTAGAGTGATGGGAGTCATTATATTCCACGCTTAGATTTGGATGATGAAGATATTTTAAAAATAGAAAATCTTTTGAAGATTGGAGTGAACAAGGAATAATTATTGAGATAGTATCTTAATAAGGTATGGTGAGTTTTTACAGGACAATGGAATTGAGAGATTTTTATGGGTAGAAATTCAAGGGGTGAGAGAAAGTGTACCACATGTCGCTCTCCCGTAAAAAAGGAGCGCCACGTGTCGTCCTCCCGCGAAAGGGGGTATTGTCATAATATATATAATGAAAAATATATATATATATAAGAAACTAAGAGAGAGATTTGAATGGTGCATGAGTCTAACGTGTGGAATTTGGAATGGAAAGGTTTGTACTCCTTTTCAATGTGCACTCCCCCCTTGGACTTCTTTAAATGAAATTTGGTCCTCCTTGTTTCCTTCTATTCCCCAAGTTTGTAGCTTTGCAACAACTCTATTTAAGTAAAATTTTCTCCATGTTTGCAAAAAGAAAGGAAGTGTGGAGAGAAATTAGCTTGCCAATCTTCATAGTTCATGCCAAAACACACTTTCTAAATATGCATTTCATATGATTCTCCATGGAATGAGCCTGCTGTTGATTGATAATAATTCTCATTGATAGCCTTTGGTAGATCTTCATGTGGCTTCATTTGATGAAATGGGACCCACCAAACAATGGTGACTGTGGCTTGCATGTGTGAACACACATGTGATGTGTGAGGTCCATTTTCTTGAGTTTTCCTACATACAAAATTCATTTTTATTAAAAATAATAATTATGACCTAAAGTCACAATTGTGCTAATGTGGGCCCAATTCACATAAAATGAGACAATAAATTCATATCATTGATTATGATTTAACTTAAATAAACTAATGATGATAAAAACCTTTATCATTTTTATGTGAAAATTTGGATTTGAAAAACCTTCTAAAAATGGAAATCCAAAAATGAAAAGTTTTATAATTTTATGAAAAGCTAATGATTTTCAATGCTTTTTGCAAGAAAACGCAATAATGATGCTTAAAACTCTAAAACATATTTTTCACCTAAATAAAGAAACTTCTAATGAATAAGTCCTTAAAATCCCTTACAGTATACATAAAATGATGTATTTTTAAGAACTTATTAGTGTAACGTAGCTGTCCCGCTAAATAAATAGAAATATAGGGCATGCTTTTTCAAGGAAGAAACCAAGGCAATTTCCACCACCCTTAACGTATCTATCCACTTGCTTTAGAATTTCTCTTCCGAAGAAATTGCTTCTATGTTGGACCCAACTTTGTGCTCAGATTATGTTGTGATCGGGTTGTATCAAGATTAAATTCTATAGAACTTGTTTGGCAGCATTATATTAAAGTATTTTTGCTGAGAATATGTCATAGGAACTTGTTTGGTAATGATGTAATGAGTTTTTTCCAACAAACAAAAGAAAAATAAGCATCATATCTAAAATGTGGGACCCGCCTTTTAATGTTTGTGACACTTTATTATTGACACACATGGGTGATAGGAACCACCTATAAAAATAGAACATGGGGCCTATATTGATAGGACTTATAAGATGACCTACCTTTATATGATTTATAATTCGGGCCTACTTTTTTAAAATATAAATATGAGACCCATGGATGTAACAGAAATGAGAATGCTTCGGTGGATGTGTGGCAAAACTAACAAAGATAAAATTAAAAATGAGCGTTTTCGAGAGCATTTAGGGTTGACACCAATAGGGGATAAGATTATAGAAACCCGTTTTAGATAGTTTGGGCATGTTGACCGTAGGCCGGTAATGGCACCGGTAAGAAAAAGTTTGGCTATACAGGTGGATGGCTCATCAAGAGGTAGGAGTGGGCTAAAGAAAATATTGATGGAGGTCATTGATTTAGATTTGAAGAAGTTTAACTTATCGAAGGATTTGGCTCAAAATATAATGGAATGGAAAAACAAAATTCATGTAGCCAACCCCAACATGGTTGGAATAAGACTTTGATAATGATGATGATAAATATGGGACTTATCTTTATAAATTACAGCATAGTACACACCTTTAGAAATTAAAATATGAGCCCACATTCATAGTTTTTATAATGTAAGTCCATCTTTTATGATCATGACTACGTGACCTAGATTTAAGAGTTAAAAAGTGGAGCCACCGTTTTTTCTTATTTTATACGTAGGACCTACATTTAAAAATTACAATGTGGTGCTCACCTTTATAAATTATTATAGATTATACTGTAGGGCTATCTTGGTTGTTTATTGTAAACATAGGACCCACTTTAAAAATTTCGGGGTGCCTACCTTTTAGAAAATAGAACTTGGGGCCACATCTTAGGATTCACGATGTGGACCCACATTCATAGGAATGTGGCTCCATATTTTGTGATTGTGACCTTACAGCCCACATTTAGAAATTAGAACACGATGACCCACATTCAAATGATTCATAATGTTGTCTCACTATTATAAGAAATAAGAAATTATTATATGGGCCTACCTTTTGTAATTATTTTTATGTGGCCCACTTTAGAAATTAGGTTATGAAGTCACATTGAGATAAATGCAAGAGATGAGTAATAAACAATTGTACCAACAAGTTGTTCTTTAGAAAAAAAAAAGTTTTTGTTGTTCCGAGTTGCTTATGCCAACGGGTTATGATTTTGAGATTCCTTCCTGCGAGATCAAAATTCGTGAATTGCACATGCCAAACATGTTTTCTACATACTTATCTCATAAGAACGTTGGAACATCTAAATGGCACTATGTCAAATGCACCTTGAGTTCCCAATTCATCTCAACTCCCTTTATTTAAGGACCTCTTTCTTTATAAGCGTTTTAGATAGGAATTCTAGCTATAGATTTTATAAATATTACATTTTAAAATGAACTTACATTTTGAAATTGTAGATTCTATAAATATTATGCTAGAAATTGTCTTTTTTGACTTCATATGCTACCATTTTTTTTTTATTAATACTTGAAAGGTCTCTAGTGGAAATGATTTTGAACATTTCATTAATTCAAGCTTAGACATTGCAAAATGTGATGGTATTGATTCTTTGGTTGGAACTATTGTTTAAAATTGCGGTATCAGTTGCGATATCTGTAACACTCCGACCCGAGTTGACCCGGATTAGTGTGTAATTACGTGTGCTTTTATCGTTAAGAGTGTTTTGGCTTTTGTTTTTATTTGGTCTTGAGTCTTGGAGAGATTGTTTGAGTTGAGTTGACTTGGTCTAGGTAGTTCGAGCCCTTTTTCGTAATTTTGGCTTTTGATTGACCTTGTCAGTTTTGCGTCATTCTAACGTCAGCGCGCGTATTTCGTTGAGCTTGTCGTTTTCCGTAACTGTCTTGGATCCGAATGATTTCGTTTGCTCTCGTTGGACCGTCATTTGACTCAAACTGACATTGGTGTAAGTGACTTGGACTTATATGTCATTTGGACTCATTTTAAGTTATAAATATCCCAACTACTCATTTCCTTTTCTCTCGATCGTTCTCTCTCTCTCTCTCTCTCGTCAGCTCTCTTTCTCTCCTTCTCCTTCTCTGTTTCGATTGCTTGAGGGAGGAAGAAAGGAGCTCGTTTGTGTGTGTTTCCAGTGGACTGAGCCAAGGCAACGAAATGATTTCCATCTGTGAGGCAAGTATAAGCCCAAGTAGTATGAACACCAATTGGTATGGATTTGATTGTTGTGTTTTATGCTTCATTGTATTTCTCAGTAATAGACAGCCCCATTGAGTTTGTTTCGCTGTTATTTGCTGTTTTTCGGTCGTTTTGTTCAGTTTCTGTATGACTGTATCTGTTACAGGGAAAATGACTCCGTGCACTCACGGCTACACCGTGAAATGTGCTACGGCTAAGCCGTAAAATGGCTTACGGCTAAACCGAGACCCAACCGTAACCCTAACCGTAGAACAGTACAGACTGTTATCTGAAAATAACTGAGAGTTGGCAAATTGCTATTCTTCTACGGCCCAGCCTGATCTAAGCCGTACATTGTCTTACGGCTAAGCCGTGGACCAGGATACGGCTGAGCCGTAGAGCAAAATACGGTTGAGCCGTAAATCCGGATGGACATTTGGGGAGCCTCGGCTCAGCCGCAGTGCATATTACGGCGAAGCCGTAAGATGCCACGGCTAAGCCGTAAGGTTACCTACGGCTACACCGTAAGACCCTGAGAATTGAATGAAAAGGGACTAGGTTTAAGCAAGAGACCGTATATGTCTTTCATGTTAGAATGTAGCTAACCCGAACATGCCCAATGGAATGTTTGAATGACATGAATAATCTCGAGGGCTGCGAATCATTCATGACCATCCAGTTGTTTAGCACCTCCCCATGGGTGTTGGTTTAAGGGACTTCGGTGCACACTCCAGACACTGCAACACTAGACAATGGTGCATCGGACAACTTAAAACTACATCAACATGCACGGTTAGAAACACTGGATAAATAGCTTATGATTGGTTTGTAATTGATCCTTGATTCGTATAAGTACTTGATTTGTTGGATTTGTACAGCATATTGATTACGGTTATGCCCTCTTATGTGTTCTGCGCTGGACCTCTCGATTCTGTGGGAAATGCAGCAACCCCAGAGCGAAGCCCGGGCGGGACCATTCTATTATTGTGTATTGTGTTTTACCGTTGCTCCACTGGAGTACTTGCATCAGTGCTTATTATTATTGGTACTTGAGTTTGTCAGTGCCTCTTTTCTGGCTTATTTGCATTCAGTACCTTCAGTATCAGTATCAGCTTATCGTATTCAGTATTCAGTATTCAGTATGTGTGATGCACTTCCTATTATTTGTTCAGCGTGATATGTGAGATCTGTATGTGGTATGTGATATGACATGATTGTTTGATTGAGGTACATCATCCGATTTGATTGTGATTGGTGTTGGCACTACTGAGCCTCAGCCTTAGGATACCCGACGGGGTTAACTTTGGTTTAGTTTATGTGTTTGCCTCTGCAGAGTGTTCCATCCTGGGACTCCGGACCCCGGGAACTAGAGACCCATGCGTACCCTGGCCCGGTCGCTGGTGTTCTCATTCTGACTGCTCTCGTAAGGGAGAAAATGGCCAATGTAGTAGCCACTTTGACTGTTATCTATTCCTGATTCTTACAGCATGCTTATTCATTTGCATAATTGCTTAATTGCTTAGTATACGAACATGATTTCTATGGATCTTGCACTGTGACTATTATTCATGATTAGACACAATTTGTGTTATCTTCTTGTCGCTTATACTTTGCTAAGTCGTTGTACTTATGAGTTGTCTTTGTGTGTTGCAGCTCAGATCCCTCTCCCGATCCTGCGTCGGTCGACCCGACTCCAGGAGAGGCTCGTGAGGCCCCCTCCGGCCTAGAGGAGTGGACTTGATCCATCCTCCAGAGTACGGTTTGCATCATTTTGTTTTCCCCATTCAGTTGAGTTTGAGTCTATTGAGGGGATTTTCTGTACTTGTACCGTGGGCTTGATTGTATTTGTATTTTGATTTTTGTGAGCCCGCTATATTGTCATACGTTCTTGTAATTTGTTCTTGTTATCAGTTCATGATCTTTTGTAATCCTTTGTATCTTTTGGGTATGTCGTTGTATGCCTTGATACGTACAGCTTCCGCGTACAGATGTTTGCACGTGTGAATGATCCCTTGTGTGTGTATGCCTGGATGGGGTCTAGGTGTGCATGCACGGGAGTACGTGTGTCATTGGTTAGACTTTCTCTGACCCCCGGTCCCTGGGCTCGGGTTGTGACATACGTATTGTATGGTATCAGAGCGTTGTCTCTATCTTAATGTGTAAGCATGTAGGCATATAGGACGTGGTGAGATTCCGTAGTCCAGTTTTGGACTGTTGTGTGTGGTCTTCCTTTCTTGTGAGTCTGTGTGCGTTCCCTAGTGTGATAGCAGATTGACTTTTGTGTTTTGCAGGCTATGGCATCGGGATCTGGAACACACGACAACAACAATCAGGGAGACAATGAGAGTGGATCAGCCGCTCCACAGCCACTTGTGAATTTTGACGAGCGATTCTTGACCATGCTGCAGGCGATCCATTCCTTGCAGGCACAGGTCGTTTCGTTAGTAGACCGACAGAGCCAAGTGCCAGTTCAGCGGCCTGTAGAGCAACAAGTGGTTATCCAGCCGAAGGAGAGCGATCCAAATGCGTTGTATGATAAATTCAGGAAACGTGGAGCCACAGAATTTTATGGCAATGAAGATGCGTTGAAGGCTGATCAGTGGCTAGAGCATACCAGAGATCTCTTCTCGACTATCGTCTGTGATGACCGGCAGAAGGTTATGCTTACGGCATCGATGTTCCGAGAGGTAGCAAAGACGTGGTGGAAGAGTGTTAGTGCAGCCTATCTGGCTATGCCCAGTGAAGAGGTGTGGGAGACGTTCCAGAAACAGTTCAGAAGGAAGTTCATCCCTGCTCATGTCCGGCGTGTGAAGGAGGTTGAGTTTCTGGCCTTACAGCAGCAGCAGTTGACCGTCTCAGAGTATATTCACCGATTTATCCAGTTGTCCCATTTTGCCGAGGACATGATCAATACTGAGGAGAAGAAGGTGAATCGTTTCATTTCTGGTCTACACCCTAGATATGCGAACTATGTGACTGCTTTCCAGAGACCAGCTACTTTTGATGATGCGGTCGATAGAGCACACGCTGCGGAAGCCAACCACCTAGCAGAGAGAGCTATGGACTTCAAGAGGAGCGCACCAGTGGGGTCCAAGGGACAGATTCAGAAGAAATGGAAAGGGAAGCAAGGCACTTCGAGTTTCTCCGGGAGCAGATGCGAGTTTTGTGGACTGGGACATCCGACGGAGAGGTGTTGGAAGAAGTCCGGAGCTTGTTTGAGTTGCGGATCGATGGAGCACAAGATAGCTCAGTGCCCGAAAGCCAGGACTTTCCAGTCCTCTAGATCTATGGGGTCATCCAAGTCTCTCAGTTCAGCAGCTTCGAATAGTCCCCAGCCGTCTCGCCAGAACCAGAAGCCACAGCGTCAGACTGCTCGCGTGTATACAGCCTCCCATGATCATGCAGAAGATGCGAATGTGGTAGAAGGTAAAGTTCTCATTGCCCGAGCTGAAGCACATGCACTATTTGATTCGGGATCTACGCGTTCGTATGTTGCACCTCGTTTTGCGGAACAGTTACCGCAACCCCCTCAGCCACTACCCTATTTGCTGGTGGTGTCCACTCCGGTGGGCAAGAGAGTGGAGTGTAGCGTATACTACCCTCGGTGCGACGTGGTGATTGAAGGTCGCCAGCTGCCAGTTGATTTGATTTTGTTGTCCATGTTGGATTTCGATGTGATCCTTGGAATGGACTGGCTAGCGCGGTATCGTGCCTGTGTTAACTATTACAACAGGACAATTTACTTCGATTTTGAGAAGGGGTTTCGTTTCGAGGGCAATCAGGAGAGATGCCCGAGGCGTGTCATCTCCGCATGCAAGGTGGATCGTTTGATACGCAGAGGTTGTGCAGGTTTTCTTGCCTTCGTCTCGGAGAAGAAGGAGGTGAAGCAGTTGAGCGAGATTCCGGTAGTACGTGAGTTCCCGGATGTATTTCCGGAGGAAGTACCCGAGTTACCCCCTGTCCGAGATGTAGAATTTGCGATCGATCTAGTGCCCGGTACAGCACCCATTAGTCTAGCTCCTTATCGTATGGCCCCTGCTGAGTTACTCGAATTGAAGACGCAATTGCAAGATCTTTTAGAGAAGGGTTTCGTACGGCCGAGTGTGTCACCGTGGGGAGCGCCAGTGCTGTTTGTGAAGAAGAAGGACGGTACCTTACGGATGTGCATAGATTACCGGCGATTGAACAAAGTCACGATCAAGAATAAATACCCATTGCCGCGTATTGATGAGTTGTTTGACCAACTTCAAGGTGCCGCTTATTTTTCCAAGATTGATCTAAGATCGGGGTATCATCAACTCCGGGTGAAGGAAGAAGATATTGCGAAGACTGCTTTCAGGACACGGTATGGACATTTTGAGTTCCTCGTGATGCCATTTGGATTAACCAATGCACCTGCTGCCTTTATGGCTTTGATGAACAGGATCTTTGCTCCTTTCCTGGATCGATTTGTGGTGGTCTTTATTGATGATATTCTGGTGTATTCGAAGACCCCAGAGGAGCATGAGGAACATCTACGTCGAGCCTTACAGTTGTTGAAAGAGCATCGCTTATATGCCAAATTGTCGAAGTGTGATTTTTGGCTCGAGCAGGTAGCTTTTCTTGGTCATACCATTTCACGAGATGGGTTGGCAGTGGATCAGACGAAAGTTGAGGCAGTGATGAGTTGGCCTAGCCCGAAGACTGTGACGGAAATACGGAGTTTTCTTGGATTAGCGGGTTATTATCGTCGATTTATTCAAGATTTTGCCAAGATTTCTACCCCGTTGACTCGACTGACTAGGAAGAATGTTCCTTTTCTTTGGACGGACGAATATGAACGCCATTTCCAGATGTTGAAGGAGAAGCTTACTTCGACTCCAGTCTTGACGTTACCGGATGGGCATGAAGGATTTATGATCTACTCTGATGATTCTCGAGTCGGTTTGGGATGTGTTTTGATGCAACATGGCAAGGTGATTGCCTATGGCTCGAGGCAACTCCGGGAGCACGAGAAGAACTATGCTACGCATGATTTAGAGTTGGCAGCCGTCGTTTTTGCGTTGAAGATGTGGAGACATTATTTGTATGGCGTGACATTTGAAGTGCATTCAGATCATCAGAGTCTACAGTATCTCTTCACGCAGTCTGAGTTGAATATGAGGCAACGAAGGTGGCTTGAGTTGATCAAGGATTTTGACTTCCCCATTAAGTATCATCCAGGGAAAGGCAACGTTGTTGCAGATGCCTTGAGTAGGAAGTCGGAGATTCTTCAGGCCTTGGATAGCCTTTATTTTGTGAGGCATGCTCAGCCAGTGGAGCTGCAATCGGCGGAGAACTGTTTGACACTTGCCAGCACAGTGAGTTTTCAGCCTGACATCATTCAGCGTATTAAAGACCAGCAGTTTGAGGATGCGATGTTGAAGCGAATCCGGGATAGCATTGCAGATCGACCGGACTTCCGCTTGGAGGGTGATGTTTTGTATTTCAGGAGCAGGCTATGTGTGCCAGCAGTAGATGCTTTGAAGGAGAGTTTGATGACCGAAGCACACCATGCTCGTTATTCTATGCACCCTGGAAGTACGAAGATGTACCGAGCTCTCAAGGACAGATTCTGGTGGAATAATATGAAGAGAGAAATTGCTGGGTTTGTTGCTCGATGTTTGACTTGCCAAAAGGTGAAAGCTGACCATCAGAGACCGCCAGGTTCCTTGCATCCATTACACATTCCCCAGTGGAAATGGGAGCACATTACGATGGACTTTGTCTCAGGTCTACCCCTGACGAGCAAGAATAACAGTGCCATTTGGGTGATCGTGGACAGATTGACGAAGACAGCCCATTTTCTTCCATTCAAGAAAGGCATGACATTTTCCGAGATGGCGAAGAAGTTCGTTGATGAGATCGTTAGACTACATGGTACGCCTGTATCGATTGTGTCAGATCGAGATAGCCGCTTTGTTTCTTCATTTTGGAGAGCATTTCAGGAAGCCATGGGAACGAAGTTGAGCTTCAGTACGGCGTATCACCCGCAGACTGACGGACAGTCAGAACGAACTATTCAGACGCTCGAGGACATGTTACGAGCCAGTGTACTGAATTTTGAGAAAGAATGGGATCTGCATCTCTCGTTGTGCGAGTTTGCGTATAACAATAGCTTCCACGAGAGTATTGGTATGGCACCCTATGAAGCTCTGTATGGGCGGAAATGTAGAAGTCCTGTTTGCTGGGAAGAAGTTGGAACAAGGAGTTTTCACGGACCGACGATCATTGCTGAGACTACAGAAAAAGTTCAGAAGGTCATTAACAATTTGAAGATTGCCCGATCGAGACAGAAGAGCTATGCAGATACGCGAAGAAGAACATTAGCATTTCAGGTTGGAGATTGGGTATTTTGAAGGTCTCACCGATGAAAGGTACGATACGGTTCGGTCAGAAAAGCAAGTTAGCGCCAAGATATGTGGGTCCATTTGAGATCAAGAGCCGGATTGGCGATTTAGCGTACAGATTGATTCTTCCTGTGGAGTTCTCTGGAGTACATGACGTTTTTCATGTGTCAATGCTTCGCAAGTATGTTCGAGACCCGACGCACGTGATTCGATACGATGATATTCAGATGCAACCTAACGCGTCATACGTTGAGCGTCCGCCCCGTATTATTGGGACTAGAGAACAGCTCTTGCGTACGAGGACTATTCGATGGGTCAAGGTGCTCTGGGAACATCATGGACCTGACGAAGCCACGTGGGAATTAGAAGATCAGATGGCGCGTCAGTATCCTTACCTTTTCGTTCAGGTACGCGTTCAGTCCGAGGACGGAATGATGTCTAAGTGGGGGAGGATGTAACACTCCGACCCGAGTTGACCCGGATTAGTGGGTAATTACGTGTGCTTTTATCGTTAAGAGTGTTTTGGCTTTTGTTTTTATTTGGTCTTGAGTCTTGGAGAGATTGTTTGAGTTGAGTTGACTTGGTCTAGGTAGTTCGAGCCCTTTTTCGTAATTTTGGCTTTTGATTGACCTTGTCAGTTTTGCGTCATTCTAACGTCAGCGCGCGTATTTCGTTGAGCTTGTCGTTTTCCGTAACTGTCTTGGATCCGAATGATTTCGTTTGCTCTCGTTGGACTGTCATTTGACTCAAACTGACATTGGTGTAAGTGACTTGGACTTATATGTCATTTGGACTCATTTTAAGTTATAAATATCCCAACTACTCATTTCCTTTTCTCTCGATCGTTCTCTCTCTCTCTCTCTCTCGTCAGCTCTCTTTCTCTCCTTCTCCTTCTCTGTTTCGATTGCTTGAGGGAGGAAGAAAGGAGCTCGTTTGTGTGTGTTTCCAGTGGACTGAGCCAAGGCAACGAAGTGATTTCCATCTGTGAGGCAAGTATAAGCCCAAGTAGTATGAACACCAATTGGTATGGATTTGATTGTTGTGTTTTATGCTTCATTGTATTTCTCAGTAATAGACAGCCCCATTGAGTTTGTTTCGCTGTTATTTGCTGTTTTTCGGTCGTTTTGTTCAGTTTCTGTATGACTGTATCTGTTACAGGGAAAATGACTCCGTGCACTCACGACTACACCGTGAAATGTGCTACGGCTAAGCCGTAAAATGGCTTACGGCTAAACCGAAACCCAACCGTAACCCTAACCGTAGAACAGTACAGACTGTTATCTGAAAATAACTGAGAGTTGGCAAATTGCCATTCTTCTACGGCCCAGCCTGATCTAAGCCGTACATTGTCTTACGGCTAAGCCGTGGACCAGGATACGGCTGAGCCGTAGAGCAAAATACGGTTGAGCCGTAAATCCGGATGGACATTTGGGGAGCCTCGGCTCAGCCGCAGTGCATATTATGGCGAAGCCGTAAGATGCCACGGCTAAGCCGTAAGGTTACCTACGGCTACACTGTAAGACCCTGAGAATTGAATGAAAAGGGACTAGGTTTAAGCAATAGACCGTATATGTCTTTCATGTTAGAATGTAGCTAACCCGAACATGCCCAATGGAATGTTTGAATGACATGAATGATCTCGAGGGCTGCGAATCATTCATGACCATCCAGTTGTTTAGCACCTCCCCATGGGTGTTGGTTTAAGGGACTTCGGTGCACACTCCAGACACTGCAACACTAGACAATGGTGCATCGGACAACTTAAAACTACATCAACATGCACGGTTAGAAACACTGGATAAATAGCTTAGGATTGGTTTGTAATTGATCCTTGATTCGTATAAGTACTTGATTTGTTGGATTTGTACAGCATATTGATTACGGTTATGTCCTCTTATGTGTTCTGCGCTGGACCTCTCGATTCTGTGGGAAATGCAGCAACCCCAGAGCGAAGCCCGGGCGGGACCATTCTATTATTGTGTATTGTGTTTTACCGTTGCTCCACTGGAGTACTTGCATCAGTGCTTATTATTATTGGTACTTGAGTTTGTCAGTGCCTCTTTTCTGGCTTATTTGCATTCAGTACCTTCAGTATCAGTATCAGCTTATCGTATTCAGTATTCAGTATTCAGTATGTGTGATGCACTTCCTATTATTTGTTCAGCGTGATATGTGAGATCTGTATGTGGTATGTGATATGACATGATTGTTTGATTGAGGTGCATCATCCGATTTGATTGTGATTGGTGTTGGCACTACTGAGCCTCAGCCTTAGGATACCCGACGGGGTTAACTTTGGTTTAGTTTATGTGTTTGCCTCTGCAGAGTGTTCCGTCCTGGGACCCGGACCCCGGGAACTAGAGACCCATGAGTACCCTGGCCCGGTCGCTGGTGTTCTCATTCTGACTGCTCTCGTAAGGGAGAAAATGGCCAATGTAGTAGCCACTTTGACTGTTATCTGTTTCTGATTTTTACAGCATGCTTATTCATTTGCATAATTGCTTAATTACTTAGTATACGAACCTGATTTCTATGGATCTTGCACTATGACTATTATTCATGATTAGACACAATTTGTGTTATCTTCTTGTCGCTTATACTTTGCTAAGTCGTTGTACTTATGAGTTGTCTTTGTGTGTTGCAGCTCAGATCCCTCTCCCGATCCTGCGTCGGTCGACCCGACTCCAGGAGAGGCTCGTGAGGCCCCCTCCGGCCTAGAGGAGTGGACTTGATCCATCCTCCAGAGTACGGTTTGCATCATTTTGTTTTCCCCATTCAGTTGAGTTTGAGTCTATTGAGGGGATTTTCTGTACTTGTACCGTGGGCTTGATTGTATTTGTATTTTGATTTTTGTGAGCCCGCTATATTGTCATACGTTCTTGTAATTTGTTCTTGTTATCAGTTCATGATCTTTTGTAATCCTTTGTATCTTTTGGGTATGTCGTTGTATGCCTTGATACGTACAGCTTCCGCGTACAGATGTTTGCACGTGTGAATGATCCCTTGTGTGTGTATGCCTGGACGGAGTCTAGGTGTGCATGCACGGGAGTACGTGTGTCATTGGTTAGACTTTCTCTGACCCCCGGTCCCTGGGCTCGGGTTGTGACAATATCCGCCGGTCAATAAAACCGATACGATATCAGTATCGGTCGCGATTCGCGGTCTATTGCGGTTATCGTGGTGTGAATTTTTATTTTACTACAAAAAAATTCTAAACAATATCCAAAAAAACCAGAATAATATAAAATGCTGGAAAATAATATCTTTTTTCATTAGTACACATTATAAAGCAAAATATCAGTCCCCTTAAGGCAAAGAATCCTGTATTGCTGTTTTGCCTAAAACTATTGACTCCCCCTAAGGCAAAGCATCCTGTATTACTGTTTTGCCTAAAACTGTTGACTATCTCATGTTTTAATGTCTCATCCTTCTAATTTATAAATCCATCAAGTAGGCCCCAATTTAAATCCCAAATCCAATCAATTAAAATAATTATCACTCTTTAGTTTTTTTTTTGGTAAAGAAATTATCACTCTTTAGTTGATTTGTAACAATATTCACTTTTTATATTCAGAAGAAGGGCATTTATTTTTAGTGGAAATTTATTTTTAGTGGATTAGACTTATCCATTAGTATACCCTATTAAAGGCTGACTAATAAAATAAAACATTTGAATACTTAATTGATTTTTTAACATTTTATTTTGATGTTTATAAGTGATCAATGTGACATTGGGCCAACTCTTATTTAATTAATGTTTGTTGAGGGACCATTTATAAGGGGCATGTATTTTGACTTGGAAAATTAAAAAGGGAATTAAACACTTTAGACAATAAGAAAGGGCATTTAATTGTTTTAAAATTTAAATTCTAGTATTTATTGTTAGACCATTTAAGAGTATACATTGAAGTAGATTAGAGTTTTAAAAAACTGGGCCACAAGTGTGGAAGACTCTCACCATGTGGGAATTAATGGAGAGAGGGAAAAGTCCTCTTTTTTGTCAATGCATCACACCCTTAGGCCTCAACCCATACCCCCAGACAGAAGCAGACAGCACAACAGGGAAAGGGAAAAGAAAGAGGAAAAGAGGAAGACAGAGGAGGACGAGAAAAAAGGGGAGGGGAGGAGGAAAAAGAAGAAGAAATGGATGGCAATTGGGGTGGCACTCCACCAACCAAGTTTGGCTTCAACCTCCCTAGGGATTTGAGGTATGAGTTTTACAACTCTCCATCATGCAGCTGTATATTTTATTTTTTTTTCCTCTGTTTCTTTAAAATTGCATGTGGCTGTTGTATTTTCCCTTTTCTGCAAATGCATCCTCTTATCCTTTTTTATTTTTCTAATTTTGGTTGTATTGGCCATTACGATCAATGCGACCAATATTTTGAATATATCGGTCATAACGGCCAATATGTAACCAATACATTAGCGATTTTGACTGTGACAATACCAATGATGGTATCCCATCAAAATATCGTCATGGTACAAGCCGACATCGGTTCGTATCGGCTGATCCGAACCGGAATCGACTGATATTTTAATCCATGGTTGGATCTGAAATGGCCGATATATTTACAAAGTTGTATATACATAATCATTTTAGCTTTGAATATGTATATAGATAATGCATAAACATGTAAATTTACACTAAAAAGTTCAAGTAGCTTTGAAACATTGAATTTGTGAAATTCTAGTTGAATGAAATTCTCATGCAAGATTCCTGTCATGAAAGAAATGATGAATTTAGAAATGATAGAATTCACAACATTTCATAATTCTGGTATTTCAACTTCTTCAAATTCCAAGAAACATGAATTTCAGAAATTCCTTCAAAGAAACAGGCCTTAAAGGCCTCTTTGAATTGATCAAAATTCCAGTTGGAGTGTACAACAAGCTTTCTTTTAATTAAATCACCTACTTTTTTTCTTCTCTCCATCTCCATATTTAGAAGTGAAACTTTATTTATTTTTTAATTAAATTACCTAACTGTTCCATATTTACAAGTGGACTAATTTTAAGAGCTCATTGGGCTTTACTTATGAAAAAACACATAAGCCCAAAAAAGTGTGTTTGGTTAGTGAACTTTTAAAATGGCATTGTGATAAGTGTAAGAAAGAAAAAATAAAAATAAAAATAAAAGCACAGTGAAGATGAGTGACTCCTTACTGGCTTCGCACTGGGGACGTGCTACACTTTTTGTGGGAAGCGACAAGATTGAAGAGGGAAGCGGATGGAGAAATTATTTTGCCTGTGCATCTCACTTGCGGTAATTTTTGCTGTCCTTTTAAATTCCATCTTTCCATTATATCATTATGTATTTTAGGGTTTCTACGTAATGCTCACCCTTCTTCTCAAACTCCGGATATAAGGTACCTATGATCTATGTCGCCGTCTAATCTATTTATTGCCTTCCTTTTCTAAATTGTATCTCATTCCTAACCCATTTTTCATTCCCAATTTCAAACATAAAGCATAAAAGAAAACAATAGCAGAGTGGGGAGCTGACGTTGCTCGGATGATCAACCTCGGCAATTTATTGGGATATGAACATGCTTCTAGTGATGCCGCTTCTTGATGAATCCTATCGTTGGCATCTGTCTCCATGGCAATATTTGTTCATGGCTGGTTTTGTAGAAAACCAGAACTCAAACATCATCATACTTTTTCTCCATCAAGCATATAAAAATATTATTGGCTTTAAATAAGTTTAACCAAACACACACTTAATCTTTATCCGCGGTGAGCCCAGCAGTGAATTTTTAATGTTTACAAGTGGGCCACATATCCGTATGCCTACCACTTACTTCCGGCTCATTTTAAAGCTCAACCTCCTTAAAAACTTTGCATGATCAGGATAAATAATAAATAAAACCTCTGTGGCCTATGCTTTTTCTTTTTTCTTTTTGGATTTTTTTAGTTCCACTTAGATGGATGACGGTGTGGTACTCTGTTATTTGACTTGTCAAGGGATGGGAATTTTAGGATTGTGGAATATAATTTTTTTTTTCTAATAGGAGATTTTTTTTTTAGGATTCTAGTTTTTATTTTTTGTGGGTTGGGGGTGGGGAGAGGTTGGAGGCTGGACATGATCTGAACTTAT
The DNA here is from genome assembly GCA_037013555.1 of Sextonia rubra. Classification (NCBI taxonomy): domain Eukaryota; kingdom Viridiplantae; phylum Streptophyta; class Magnoliopsida; order Laurales; family Lauraceae; genus Sextonia; species Sextonia rubra. The sequence continues at coordinate 136,468,257 of JASUAD010000001.1, forward strand.
GAATTTCTTGAATCTATTTTGGTGGATATGGAGTGAATTTATTCCTCACTCTCATTTAGAGAAATGATAGAATTTTGAGGCTCAAGAATAATGTGATTTAGAAATTTGTATCTTTAGAGTTGTTCTCAATTCTCAATTTTTATTTACTTTTTTAGGTGTTTTTTGATATTTAAATGTGCATTGCGTCTCACCATGCCCTTAGGTCTTAGATGATATTATTTGAAAAAAATTTTAATGCACGGTGGTTCTCATGAAAAGCTAATGTAACTCCATCATCCTCGGTTGCTCTCCTTTTCTTTCCCTCTCTTCAATCCTCCTGTCCACGATATATAGTTCAGTAGCCACCATCGCCTTCATGGTGTAGCCATCATCTATGGATATGGGTGACAATATCATCAATTAAGTGAGGGTATTTTCATAAAAGAATAAATTTGTATTCATTTAAACCTATGCCAATTAAAACTTTAATCAATTTTATTTATTGTGGCCTAAGCTGGCACGTACTCTTTTTCTAATTATTAATGTATATATATATATATGTATGGAAAATTATCAAAACGTCCCTACTTTAAAAACATACACTCCTTCTACCTCGGTTTTTTTTTCTTTTGTCAGGAGCCCTCATTGAATCAATCTAGTATTTGAACACACACTCATCATGCATGGTCAACTTTTCCTTATAATTAGATTGAAATCATAATAAACGGATATCTCTAAAATATTAAACTTTAAGATCATAGATCAAAAGGTTATGATGACCTTATTAATTTAAGATTTTGCATATAGGTGGACATCATAAAGATCTTTCCATCCAATGGATTTGCATGATTATCATGCATTCCAATGGGCCCAACTAAATGGGTGTTTTCCCCTAAAAATGTCATGACGTTGTCATTGTATATATATATATATGGGAAAACCTCACCTCAATTCACGTAGACAGGAGAAATCTTGTCTTCCCAAGCATTTGAGGCCCACCTGTGGTCCATCCAAATGGAGCAAGCAAAAGGGCCTCCTAAATTCTACCGGCCCACCAATTTTGGCCCGGTCCTAATAGACTAGACTGTTGGATCTACTACATACTAATCCAAATGAATTGTGCACCGTTAAAATTTTGGACTGTAGATGGAGATGATAAACATCAAGGATGAGGCTAATTTTTTTTATAAAGAAGAGAGCCTATGTGTGTCCTTCAAATCCCCCTATCCCTATCCCTGTGTGAGTCCCCAAGTGAGCCCCACACCACTGAGCAGATGGCCCCTATCCACAATTGAGTGTAGGTGAGGAGCTATATTATATATATTAAAGCTATAAAAATCGAGTCTTTTGGAGGGTGTCACATCAGCGCTCCTTATTTTTCTTTTCTTTTAGAGCATAATATTATCTTTTAAAAAAAAGCAAGAAACCCCTAAAATCTCTCTCTATCCTCATCTCTCTCATCTTATCTTAATAAACAGCTGTTTCAAATATATAATTAGGTTATTGAACAATATACACTGATATATGTATGGGTCATATTGGCTGTTTTAGAAATATTGTACATTTCGTGATCAACAATTTCAGTATGTTCGGTGCCTGCTAAATTTGATGAATCCCTATATGGATGATGATTTAGTAAACCTATGATGCAGTGTCATTTTGGTGGGGTATAGCCAATTGTTAATTTTTTGGCCATTAGAACAAGGACCTAAATAGACAATTAATGTTTTAACTTTTCTTTTTCACTTTCTATTGATTTTAATTTACTTTTTTCTATAAGTTTTTAATATTTTTATTATGTAAGCTCATTTTATTTACTAAAATAAGATCTTAAGACTTTCTCCCAAAATTCTTTTTATTCATAAAATGGGCCGCACACCCCATTTTTTTATCTTTTCATTAAATTTTGAAAAATAACATCAGACATATTATTTTTAAAGTTGTTTATTTTTACACTTATTTCATATTTTTCAATTGTTTGAATATCTTCTTTTTACTAATATTTTATTTACTTTCTTTACCATTCCCGTTCGCCAAAGAATCTTTACATTGTCATTTCTAAAATAACATTTTCTTTCAATAGTTTCTCAACCCATTCTTAATTAATATCTTGAATATACAGAATTTAAATTTTTTTAAATAGGGTTCACTTTCATCTTTTGCTTTTTTTTTAATGCAATAATTTTTACTATTTTTTAATGTAATTTGTTATTAAAGATATTATTGTTCATTATTAATTTCCTTAATAATATCTTTCTTTTACCATGAAATTAGAACCTCAGTTTTTATTTCATTTTCTTCTAAAATTCTCTACTATGATAATAGATTTTTTTTTTCAAGTTTGACTGTTAAAGTAATTTCATTTAACTTATGCGTTTTCCCCACGAGTCTACTTTTATTTGAAACTAATAAGTTTAATAGTAATTCTTATCAAAAGATTCTTTTTCAATGCATTAACATAATATATTAAATAATAAGACGACGTTTAAAATGTTAATTTTAGGGCCCGGGCTAAGCACGGGCCTTTGTTGCTAGTATATATATATATAATAATATTCAAGTATATACATCTCTCACCAAAATAACGAGGGATACTCCTTTTTTTGGAATATATTCACACTACTTTTTTAACCGTGTATATATATATAGGAGAATCTTCATATGCATCCTTCCCTCATCATTTTTTTCGTGAGAACTCTAGGTGAGGCCCATCATCACTCAATCCAAACCTTGCAACACACATGAGACCCCATAATAGCACCTCGCCCCAAGTTTTGGTCGGATCTAAATTTATTGAACCGTTGGATTGATTGTATACCTATCCGAACGGAATGGATTTGTGATCCATGGATGAAGGGGTTAGGGATATGTGATTGGGGCCAAATTTGATATATGGGGTGCTTTCACATAGATCTTTTTAAACCCCCAGTCTCATCCCTTGGTGGGGTCCATAGTGAGCCCCACCAAAGAGTGCACGAAAAGTCCATGAGGAACGTATGCAGAGGAAATATTAGACCTTTCCATCAAAAGACATCAATTAGCGGAAGAGGAGGAGAAGAAAGATGGAAAAGGGCGAGTATGACGAGAGAGGAGAAGGAATTGAAGCGGCGGAGAGCAGGGGATCCAAATGACGAATCATCCTAATCTCTAATGGATTTGGATTTGGATGCCGGGGAATCGTCCTTTCCAATCAATGAATCGACAGACCCAGTAGATTGCATTGGTGTGTGTATGTTCATGCGGAAACATGGAGGACGTGATTCCAATATATTGGCTTTAGATATTTGGAGAGATAGTTTGCTTGAGGTGAAAAAATTAGGTGTTTGTTATTCGTCCTTCGTAAAAGGAGTGCGTTATGTGCCAGCAGGCTCCAGGATTTTCAAGATTGGTGGATGGGATAATCCAAGGGTCCTCCTCTACTGCGAAGTCTCCTCCGAGGCAGGTGGTGGTGTGCGTCTAGGCACCGAAGTCTGAACTGCTGCTTGCTACGGTGAAGGGAAAGATATATGCCCTGGAGGGGTACGGTCCCGGGCCAGGCTGGGAAATAGATGATAGGTATGATGCTCGAAATCCGCTAGTTGAGGTCTTAGATCCCTCTGGAGGAGAAGAACGAAATGGCGAATGGGAAGATCTAGCCGACCCCACTTTGATTGACCTCTATGGGAAGGATTATGGCCTGCAGATTAGGTGCTATACAGTCATTCGCAACATTATTTATATGCAATTAGCAAACCCTCGTGGATTCCTGTTTGAATTATTGTTGTATTCTTTTGATACGCATTACAAGACATGCAAGGAGCACGTGGAGTCTTCTCCATCACCGTATGATCTACCATATTCTTCAGATAATATCATTCTTTTTAATCTGGAAGTATGCAGTTGGGGTGCTCTTCTTAAGTCGGCTGATGTTGTTGACAATAAATTGTATCAGTTTGACAGTCAGTACCCCACAAAAGTGTATGTAATTGATTTATCCTCCAAGGCGCAGATGAAGATTGAGGGCTATGTTGATGATGATGATTGTACCTCACCTAGGAAATAATATGCTGTGCCTGGTTGTTGCCTAAGTTGATCTCGAACGCTAGAGGCCTTCGATGCGTGCATGCACATTTGGAGTTAGTAAGGAGGAAAGTGTTGTGATTTTGAACATCACCCGTTGTGCACATACATCAATCATAGATCAACAAAGAACAACCACACAGAAGAAGAGATTGATTTACGTGGTTTACCCAAACAGGGCTACGTCCACGGGCACAGAGACGAACATATTCACTATGACAAGTAAAGTACAGAGACCCTCACTCTCTCACATCGTCTCACCTACGTGGTGTAGAAACACCATGGGCAAGAGAGCTCTCACCTCTCTTCAACGCGCAAGATCTAGGGTTGCAGACTATACATATATATAATTTCCGCTTTCTTGGCCACCAAAAAAACCTCGGTATAATTACCAAAACACCCTTGACCTTAAACCAGTCCCTGGCTAACCCAGTGGACTCATCTGGCTAAACCGAAATACAAGGCATATACCCAACAATCTCCACCTTGACTTGGATTCCGTCCAACTCGAGCTACCAGGAGCTAAAACCGGCAATATCTTCACGTACCTTGCTGAATGGTACGTCACTGCACCAACGATGAAGTCTTCTTCAACATTTTGATTTGTTGAACCAGCACATGAACTTTGAACAAAGTTCATCTTCTCGTCAAACTCCACCTCGAACTTAAAGCTCTAAACCATTGACGAATCTGAGTGATATCAATATCTGAATCACTCACCATCCTACCCCATCTTCAACATCATTATGAAGGTCAAACCACCACAAGCATGCAAGCAAAACAGATCAGGAATACAAGTCCAGATGACTTCACAATTGCAGAAACCTCTGTCTCCAAGCGGTCAAAAAACTCCATTTGATCGGGCCTCCGATCAATCAAACAAATGTTTGACAACTACTGACGCATCAGCTCCTCCTTGTTGCTTTTCCAACTTTGGCAAGATGAACAACATCACATGCAATTCGGAGAGCATGTGAACCCCAAACAAATAACTTCGTTTGAATTAGCAAACCATTTGCAACTAAACCGGCGACTCTTACTATTGGGTTTGCAACAACAATCAGGTCAAGTCGACCCGATTCTGTCCTGAATCCACATATGTTCAGATCTCCTCCCGATTTCTGTGTCAAGTTATAGATCTCGTCACCACGAGCATGCTGGAAGAAACGGATCTAAAATCCAAGTCCAGATAGCTCCGATATCGCAAAAACGGGTTTCTATGCTTCCATTTTGGTCAAACTCCTCGTTGACCATCAAACAACCAACCACCCTCTTCCACTGCGTAGATCTGCTCGAAACGAGTCCGTAGGAGCAAACGGACCTCCAATCGAACATCGGACGATTAAGATATCGCAGAAACAAAATTCTGTCGTCAATCTGGTCAAATCTGCCTGTTGACCCGTGCTGACATCACTGCTGACGTCACTGCCTATTCTGCTGGGCTTCTAAAGCGGACCCGGGTCAGGTTCACCTAACCCGGAACTGAACTGAACTGCTAGATTGAATTGCTTGGTTGGGCTTCTTGTACACAAACTAGGTCTACCCGACCCGACCCAGCCTGCACTCTTACTATTGGACTGTGCTACACCACAGCGGGTCAGGTTGAACTGGCCCGACCCCAAACTCAAAGTGACCCGGAATCAACCAGAACCGGTGAGTTGTCTCCTTCTTCTGTCTGCGCTCTGTAATAGAGAAAACGGACGCCTGCTCTTCGTCCTCGGCAAGGTCCGACGACCAGCGATGGAGGGAAACGGCTGGTCCGGCGACGGGGACAGCGACCGCATCGGAGATCGGGGGCTGGCAGCAACGACCGGCGACCTGTAAGTGTAGTTTCTTTTTTTTTCGACAATACAGACAGTCTTCTTCTCCGGTCTTTTTCCTCGGAACCGGCAGCCAAAAAAAAACCCTCTATCTTCTCCGTTGAAGATCTGTAGCACAACCTTGTTGTGCCCAACAGATCACAACCGATCTTCTTCTCTATTTCCGGAAAAACAGAGCAACACCGGAGAACCCAATTTCTTTCTTCTTCCCCGATCGTGTGCGGCCCTTTGATAGATCACAATCGCAGTAATTGACTCTGAGAGATCTGAAACAACTTGTGAATCCTTTTTCCTCCGATCCCAGCAAGACCGAAGAACCCAATCTCGTCTTCTTCTTCGATGGTGGCCCAACCAGAGATCACGAAACCGATATCTCTTCCTCTATTACGAAAATAGAGATCCAAACCCTTCGACAAGGAGTCAATCAGTTGATCTTCATGCACACAACCTCTAAGCCACCGAGCAATCTCCACCTCGCTCAGAAACCCCAGGAACACCACCTCGGCTCTAATACCACTTGTTGTGATTTTGAACATCACCCGTTGTGCACATACATCAATTATAGATCAACAAAGAACAACCACACACAAGAAGAGATAGATTTACGTGATTCACCCAAACAGAGCTACATCCACAAGCACAAAGATGAACATCTTCACTATGACAAGTAAAGTACAGAGACTCTCACTTTCTCACATCGTCTCACCTACGTGATGTGGAAACACCACGGGCAAGAGAGCTCTCACCTCTCTTCAGTACGCAAGATCTAGAGTTACAGACTATACATATATATAATCTCCACTTTCTTGGCCACCAAGAAAACCCCGATATAATTACCAAAACACCCTTGACCTTAAACCAATTCCTGGCTAACCCAGTGGACTCATCCGGCTAAACCGAAATACAAGACATATACCCAACAGAAGGAAGCTCCCCCATGCTGCAGGCAAAGGTGGTTTCTTGGCGAGAACTTAAGCTTGATCATGACACGATCCTAATGTCCCAGAAATGGTAATTTTTCTTTTTGGTTCTTTTTCTCCCGTTTATGTTTTACCCTTCATGTTTGAAAACTATAGATATATGTAGGTAATTCCTTTGTGCTGCAATGACCCATTAAGAGATAGGGGTAGACTGAAGAAAATATTGATAGAGGTCATTGAATCAAATTTGAAAAAGTTTAACTTATCGAAGGATTTGGCCCAAAATAGAACAGAATGGAGAAACAGAATTCATATAGTCGACTCCAACATGATTGGGATAAGGCTTTGATGATAATGATGATAATAACAGAATTCATCAGAACGGTGGGCAGAATTATTCGTTGCATGCTGATATTGATCCGGATTTTGTTGTTTCTGAGGATCAAACTACTTCTGGTGGTTTTTGAGTTTTTGGGGTCGACCTCGAAATCCTCCTTGTCGGGAGGAGTTTCGTTTTCCACCTCTTCTAGAGGGACTGTTTCTCCCACACCCCCTTCCTCTGCCTCTGCTGGAATGGAAATTGGCATTTACTTCAATCATTGCCATAGATCCAGTTGGTTTGGAGTTATGATTTTTTAGCAAGACTTTGCTATTTTGTTCAACAACAAGAAGATAAGAAATTAATTCTGAGTATTTAAAGAAACGCCGTTCACAGTACTACTATTGCAGGATTACATTTGATGCCTAAAAAGTGGATAGCATTTCCTCTAACATCTGCTCTTCCATAATCTTTTCCTCACACAATTTTAACCGAAAAACGATGTTGAAATGAGTGGAGTTATACTCAAATACCGATTTGCAGTCCTGAAATTGCAGGTTTAGCATTCATTCTGAGCCGCTGGTAATAAGACCATCTTCTGGTGATCATATCTATCCTTCAGAGATTTTCAAAGACCTACTGAGTCCTCCTCAATGAGGTATTCATTCTTGAGGTCATTATGTATATGATGACGTAAGAAGATAAGTGCCAATGCCCTATTTTTCGGAGACTCTTTATTACCGTCTTTAATCATCTCTCCAAGTTTCTTAGATTATAAGTGTAATTTTACATCCAAATACCAGGATAAGTAGTTGTTCCCGGTAATGTTAAGGGCTTTAAATTCAAATTTGGCTAAATTTGATATCATGTAAGAGATGGAAAAGAAAAAATATACATGATCATTGATATGCAAAAGAAGATAAAAGATAAATAATAAAATTTTTTTAAAGCATTCAGAATAAATTAAGGGGTGAGCCATGTCAAATCAAGTTGGCTAATTTAAAATTGAATGACATCAAGTTATTAACTTTAATAATCCAAAACAACAGGTTTTGGCAAGGCTTCTAGCTTGATTTGGAACTGCAAGTTCATGGTTAGAACTTCAGGTTCTTTATTTATTTTATTTTTTTTTTTAACGTCAGGTTCTATCAAGGCTTCGGGCTTGATATTATGGCCTATTGGTTTTATTCTGGATCTAAATTTCAAACTTCATATTTGATTAGGAATATGAATCTTCAAGTTCATATTGTGGATCTGAGAGCTTCTGGTTTCAGATTTTAATAATCCATGGATATTCTGATCCGGATTTAGAAGGAACTTCTGCTTCTTACGGAACTAGAGGTTCGTATTAATATAGAACTTCAGATTCTTATTTATGATATATTCTTGATCTTCCCTTATTAAAAATAATAAGAATAATAAGAATAAATAATCATTCATTTCCAAATAAGAGTAATAAGAATAAGAGCACATATATAGTTATTAAACTAATAAAAGATTATGAATAACAAAAATTATTTTACCGTTTGATCTTCTCCTTTTCGCTTTCAACATATAGATCTGCTTTTAAACTTTCCGTAAGTTTCAACGGATCGTCGATCTGACTTCATACGATTGAGATATCGTGATCTAAATTTTTGATGATGATGTGTTCTTGCTTATGTTGGCTTTCTTTTTGTTGAACACGATCCAAGGAAAAAATAGCCCTTTCTCTTTGTTGTACGCGACCTAAGGCAAAAGAAAGAGGAAAAAAACTAACCTTGTTGCATGCAAACCGAGGCAAAAGCACTTTGTCTCTTTGTTGATTTGACTAGTCCGTTTACTTTCATGCAAAGAGATTGTAATAAGAGATTGCGCGTGGATTTAATATACAGTATTGTGCTTTCTTACACAGTGCAGAAAAGAGGAAAAAAAGGTGGTTGGGGTTTTCTTCACGTGGACCGAACTAGAAAAGAAAAGGAAAAGGAGTATCACATCTAGGGTGAGGAGGGAGGGAGGGCCTTGTCATGCCGATAACATGTTTAAAGAGAGAGAAAGAGAAAATAGAGAGAGTGAGAAAATAGAGAGAGTAAAGGGAGAAAGAGAAATACTCAAGAGAGAGATACTCTTATTGAATGAGAGATGTGTACATAATGAAAGGAGAGGGGGATCTTATTTATAAAGTAAGATTGCTTCATCCCCAAGCAACCTAATATAGCAGGATTCTAACCCAAACTGCTTTCCATATTTAATGTGGGCCCCAAGGTAATCATCCACTAATGATAATCTCTTATAACAAGAGGTTATTTATGGGCATTTTTTAGATAATCACCTTTAATCTTCATGTTTTACCACTTATGACATAAAGATTCCATTTCCTGTGAATTTGGATGCAAACAATCATACCCAAGTAATGAAAGGTGGCTGCATTTAGTTTTTATTTTGTTGAATGAACATGTATCTCTGATCTTGGAAAAAATCTTCAAGAGAATGAGTTGTTCACCTTCCAAAATCATTGCGAAAGGTCCCCAGCTTCCAAGGCCTCCAACGTTATTTGAAAACGAAGTAAAACCGGGGAAAATACCACCTTTTCTCAATAGGACTTGGCCAGAGTTGACTCGGTGAGGAAATCAACCTGGTAGGGACCAAGTCCCGGTAAACCCAGACTGGCCGAGTTACAGGAATTTGGATGCAGGCCAAACTTTCACAATCAGTTCGTCCCAAAGTTGTTGTACAATGTTTGAATTTGAGGTAGTTTCGAGTAGAGTAAATAAAATTTTTGAAAATCAAATTTTCTTTCCTTCTTTTTTAAAAAGATTTAAATTTTCCTCTTTCGTTTTTAAAAAAATCAAAAAATTCATCACTAAATTATAAAAAATTTCTACCTTTTATACAAAAAATCGAAAAATTTATATATCAAGCAATTAAAAATAAAAGTCATCATAACTTTATCATATATTATTCTTTTTAATTTTAAATTTACTCTACCCTATTTTACTCTGCACCATATCAAAACCAATTTACATATTCCCACTCGCTTTACAGTGAAAATGCCAGTCACAACAATATCACAGATTACAGCGTCTGTACGATTGTGTCTAACATGATTCACGTGCTCAGGTTTATGATTCACAACCTGACCTAGCCAAGCCCGAAGGCACCACAATATTTTTACTATCAAAAGCCCAGCTAAATATGAAATATCTAATTAAAGTATTGAAAAAGGAGCAGGCAGCGCAGACAAAGCCCTTACAACCATTTGCTTTTCAAGTCTTTCAAATACATTCAATCCATTGCTCCGCATAAGGTCTGTATCAAAACCTTTTTAAAATATTTAGATATGGCTGTAAAATATAATGTTAGTTTTTTTTTTAAGATTTTACAAAAAAAAAATCATAGAAGGAGACCCCCAAATCATAAACCTCATCCAAAGTGTAGGTGTACAACAATAGTCACATATGACCACTGCCCTTTTTCTTTTTTTTTTTTCTATCTAATTCTGAAGTTACGCTGTAGGTTTAATGCTTCTGTTGATAGCAAAAAAAAAAAAAAACACTGCTCACCGAGGCCTTCCACATCATCATCTTCTTCTTCCTCTGCTCCTAACCCTCCAAATCTTAACAAAACCCTCCTTCTCCATTTCTTCTTTTTTCTCATCCCTGCGTTTCCATTTCCTCAACTACTCCACCTCTCTCTCTTCTTAAATCAAATCCAAACATAACCTAATCAGATATACCAAAATCCCATTCACGCTGACCATCCCTCCTATGCAATAGACTCCATTTTGCACATTTGACAACACACCATACCACCCAGGGAAGGGAAGACCACTACACTCCCTCACACGTACTGAACCGATAACACCAACTCACCACTCCCTTACCACCTTCCACGTCCCATACCACCACTCAAATCCATACACCCATTCTTGGGTTTGATTTGAGAAGAAAGAAAGGCGGAGTGGTTGAGGAAATGGGAATGCAGGGATAAGAAAGAAGATATGTAAAAGGAGGGTTTTATTAGGATTTTGAAGAGATTAGGAGTTAAGGAATAAGAAGATGAGAAAGTGGAAGTCCTTAGTGTGCAGCGTTGTTCGTTTTTTTTTACTCCCAATAGAAGCATCAAACTCGTCCTTCAGTAGTGAGTTCAATGCTCCCCTGTTAGATGAAAAAAAAATACGGCAATGGTCACCTATGACCACTACCATACACCCACACCTTAGATGAGATTTATGATTTGAGAGTCCCCTTACATTATTTTTTTGGTAAAATTCTTTTTGCCATATTTTTAATTTCCTTTCTTTCTTTTCACTTTTCCCCTTTTTGGATTTATAAGGTTTGGTTCGCTTTGAAAGCCTCATGACTTGATTTTTGTGTTTGGGCTTCCAATCGTACGGTGAGCTGTACATAAAAAGAATCTCACTTCGTGGGGAACGTTTGGATACCATCCATTTTCCTCTCGCATTGGACACAACCTTTCCGCATGTGGAGTAACAACGAAAAACAGGTGCATTTCAAAGGACCCTTTTTGAAACATTTTTGTTGGTTTGGGACCCTTAATCAAGATCTGAACTATTCATTATGTTTAAAATGCTCAAAATGACTATGATATCAAATATCAAACATTGATTCATTACAGATTTTTAGATATTTATTAAAAAAAAAAAGAACTCTAAACCAATAAATGGCTATTTCCGGATTTCTATGACCAGTCTGAAGTGTTCATCTTCTTCAGGTCAAAAAAGCCTTGGGGTCAAATTCCGTAACTTGGTTCATCACAAATCATAATGAAATGAAAATTACCAACCTTTAATCTGCGATTGTACAAAAGAAGGATATTTTTGGAAGTGTTGTTTCTATTTTTCAATTCATGTGGGCTCCTAAATAATTATCCAAACCATTCATCATCTCCAAAAGGCCAATAACTGTCGAAGGGTCTAATTTATGTTGTAGATTCATCATAAATTTTTAGTTATTAACCAAAAAAAAAGTTTAGTTGCTAAAAATTAAATCTTTTATTTTGTGGGCCCAAACCGAAATCATTCATCATCTATGGAAGGCCAAAGTTGGCTAGCAAGTGAGAGTTTAATTAGGTCTTAATTCATCCTAGATTATAAGTACTTTATAATTAAAAAAAACATAGCACGATTGGATGGCATATAATGTAGATGGTGGGACTCCTTGGACTTTGCCAAATATGGAATGCAATCTCCCCTCACAAAACTGTCATTGAGGATAACCTAGTTTTTGGGAGACGAAGGAATCTTCTAAATAAGTTTTTCCTAAATGAGTTTTTCCTGCGCCTCGCGAGGATGATACCCAAACAGGCTCAAAGTGCTAAATTTTACCTCTAGGTGCTGGTGTAGATCATGTGCAGTAATAAAAATTACTCCAAATGCCCTCTATATTGCAATTTCGCACAAATCACACTGAATTGACCCACATTAGATTAATTGTTTGGACTATCGAACAGTGGGTCACACACATTTGTCTGTCCTTTCTTGCACAACCAAAAGATTGGGCCCACCACTGAGACAGTGCACATTTGATTTTTAGGGTGATCATGCAAATAAATGGAACACTTGTAAAGCACTATAATAGGAATAGAAACTGGTCACAACAATTGGTGCTTGTTACATGATCAAGAACAACTGAGGCCAGAAGGTTATCAAAAGATAAGGACATTGAGATGTAATGAGACGTGTGTATTCGTTAAATCTCAAAATATTACACAAGGGGTTAGAAGGTTATCAAAAGATAATTTCCAACCATTGGTGCTTACTGCCAGTCAAAATCCTAACACAGGCACATCAGCTGAGTTTTGTAAACATGGCATATGGTCTATGCAAGGCTCAGATCTAAATCCAATCAAATGTTATTCGGAACTCGAATATTTTAAATATTTTAAATCTTTGATGCCATCGACTGCAATAAACTTCAAATTTTTTAACAGTAGGAAAAATATATTAGATGCTACAAAACTTGTACTATGTTGAATGAATGCTTGATTTTAATACAATACAATGAATATATGATGTTCCCGGCCACATTAGAAATTCTAACTCTTTATCTTAGAACTAACAGATCGCTAATACTATGCTAAACTGGATTGTTTAGACGCATGAAGAATAGAACTAGCCCTTTGGAGCAGGTATCTTAACATTAGTGAACATGGCTTGCACACAAGAAAACAGCTACGAGACAGCAGTGTTCATGGACCAGACCAGCTGAGCCCACTTTGGGCCAAGCTAAGCCAGTACTTCTTTGCACTTACTCCATGCTCAGACATTTTGTCTAGACCCATTTAATAGATGGACTATGCCAGTTATAGAAAGCCTGAAACCTGGCCCGTTCCTAATCCAGTCCAAATATAATAATTTTAGTACAAAGTAATAGAGAGGGTACTCAAGTCAAACAACTTAGTTACCCAAAAAAAAAAAAAAAAATGTCAAACACCCTCTATTTCACACATGCATGAGTGACAAAACCACTTGAGATACAACTTAGAAGTATACAAGCTGGCCCCCTTAAAACAAACTCGGGTCGATATCAGGCTTTTTCATTTTCAGACAGGTTGAGATTTTGCTTACTCATTTTCAGACGGGCTGTGCTCAAACCAGCCAGGCTTGGCCTGGGGTTAGACTATATGGGCCAATCCAGCCCATGAACACCCCTAGGCTATGCGAACCAAGTTCCTTGGAGCCGAAATTTAAAAGAATATACATACGTGTCCATGTATTGGATCTATTTCTTTTATCTTGTTTCAATTCAGTTGATTTGCATCTTTGGATATCAGGAGTGTTTAACAATGACATCCTTTAGAATTAACATGGGTTTACTTACAGTCAGGCCCAATATACATGAGATCAAAAACAGGATTCCTAGCCTCGGATGCATCATACCCAGAGACAGCTCCATAACTTTGCCAGACTCTTAGATTGACGAACCAATCCTCAGCCTGGTCCCAAAGGAAAGGCTTTGGATACTACCCAGCCCCGCGCCGGCGCTCCCCATGCTAAAAAAATTAAAGGGAAAATATTCTCCTTCATCTAGGGAAGTCAATTTCGACATTCAAATCTATTCTAGGCCAAATACTTTGATTTTTTTACGAACATAAATATCTATTAATATATATATATATAGAGTCCTTTCCAGTGCAAACTTTTGAAGACCCACTGTGAGTCCAATTAGAAATGAAATCAAAAGAAACAAAAAGATCCATGAGCAACAACCCCAAATATCCAATTTTGACACAATTACATATCTCCAACCCATAACTCCACCTAGAATTCTCACTCAAAATATGGTGAAGGCAGTTCAGTGGAATATTTTATACACACAACATAATTCTTAGGTTTGATGATGGGGAATTGGGCCAAGGTTTGAAGATGATGACACCCCCCATTGCATTAGGATGTTGAGACTTAGGCTGCAAAACCTATGTGCCCTAAACTAGGACCAAAATCCTCAATCCAAAGTTACACACGTCTATCTCAAACCCCTGAATAAATAACAGGCCCCCACCCCCCGGGCCCGTTTTTCAGTTGGGTTCGTTTGTCTCTTAGCAAATTCAGGGATCATGCTGCCACGTATCCTACGTACAACTCTCGTTACAACCATGTCGAAATTGAACTGTTCCTCGAATATTTTGGTGATGTAGGCAGATTTGGATGAGTCAAATTGGGTAATCCGGTAGGCCGATTGGAGGCTTGGTTGGTTAGGGGACAAATGAAAATGCAACATTTGTCAAAAGACAACAGCTAAACGAACTCCACGTTAACTTACTAGGATCTCCAATACATTCTGTCTAAAAGAGCAACGATAAAACTCTCACGTCATACAGACACTTAAGGACCAACAAACAAGGAACAGTAGCATAGTACCCTTACTCATAGGGCAGAGGAGGGACGCGGCAATGACATTCAACCATTGACCTTGGGTGCCCAGCCAGCAATCACATACTCATCCTTGGGAGGCTTCGTCTTCAGGAAGGATTCTCGCGAAAAAAGCAGCTGCAACAAAATTAGAAGACATTAACACCAAAAGACTGAATACTAACAAACAGAACTAATATAGCCGCCACATCCCATACAAAAGGGAAAGAATAATACTCATCACATTCTCGTTTCATTTTTTTCATAATGACCACATGCCACAGCCTATGCAATAATAGGTAAATTTTTTTCATAATGACCACATGCCACCAGGCCTATGCAATACTGTGTGTGATATTTTTGATCAGTTAGAATCAAATTGTTTTCCAAATGATTATTTAATCTCCTACTCTGCTGGAGAATCTCATACATACAACGAACAAATTCTCATCAAACCCTAGAGTGCTTAAATAAATCATTATTATTGAGGTTTTTATGCACTATAATATAAATTTTTCAAGTTACTCGCTCAGTGTTGGTGAGGGTTTCCTTCCATTTATACCCGGCCCACCAATTAAAGACATCCCCCAGAGGGATTTCCGCTGCTACAAACTGCTGGGATTATCAAGCTGCCTAAGGAAACAACTTTTACTACTCTCTATTTATTTAACTTTATTAACATTCAAAATCTAAAAAACAATCTTTGTTTATTCGATTAGTAGACCAAATTCTCCCAGACTCCCCCTTCATTTGTACATGGTGGGGAAACTTTGGTCCTATGTTTTCCATTCTATTATTAAACCCATCGCTTTTAAACTATCGATCCCAAAGCCGAATCTGAGAATATCCAACTAAGAAGCACGGACACTTCTAAGAAAGTGACGTGTCCGTGTCGGACACGTGTCGGACACAGACACTCCTCAGACACTCTCGGACACGTGTCCAATACTATTTAGCCGGGTCCATAATTAAGAACTAAAAATCTTAATTTCGGACACTTGTTTGAACTCTTTTTGCAACGTGTCCCACAATTTTTAGCCCGTGTCTATAACTAAAAAATAAACATGTGGCTAGTATCTCTTGGACACTTTGTTAACATGTGGTTATTAAAACTTGTAAACTTGATATATGACAATTTTATACCATGGAAAAATATATGATTGTAAATATCAATCATATCACAAGTAAAAGACAAATAAATATTTCACTAAATACTAGGCCTCAAGATTAGCTTCTTTTTTGCTTTTTGTTTTGTTTTGTTTTTTTATTTTTTTTTTTAAAGGAGAGGAAAGAGATGATCCGCCCTTTTCTTTATATGAATTTTATGGAACTATGGATATTTCATGTTTACTGATTATAAATTATGTTTTAGTGTTGTATTGATATTTGATAATTTGATATGTTTGTTAGTTGGTACTTGAACTTTTATTTTCTGATTGCTAAATTGATTAAAAAAGTTAAAATGATATTATTTTTTTAGTAAATGATTATATATATAAATATATATTATTAACGTGTCCCCAACGTGTCCGTGTCCTACTTTTTTGAGAAATGCCGTGTCGGCGTGTCCGTGTCGTATCGTATCTGTGTCTTGTGTCCGTGTCCATGCTTCTTAGATATCCAATATCCCCAACTTGAAAAATGTCCTCAATACGTCCGGTCAGAGTACAGCATTCTTTGGGTACTAAAATCGAAATTCCAGATCAAAGCTCAAGAGTTTACTTTTATCTAGAAAGGAAAATATTCACAAAATAGTGGGTCCATTCGATTAGGTTTTCAACAAAGAAAGCCTCAGAAGCAAATTCTAAATAAGAGGTCGATAAAGGCAAACAAAGTTCCGAGTAAAAACTTTGGCAAATTATGTAGCAGCATGCACAAGTCTCTAAGAATGAACTTAAAACAACAATAAAGTTCACCTTATAATACTCATCTTCCTCCACTTCGAAGAACTAGAATCTTATATTAGCAAAGATTGCCATGGCCAACACATTCATGGTTGGGTGGTGTTCAAAGGCTTAATCAGAGCACACTACAGAATGAAGCTTATTTGAAAGAGTTCATTATGATTTATGCTAAGAAATGATTAAAAGATTATAATGTTCAGCACTAGGTTGCTCTATCTCCCTTATCTGCATGATGTGCCAACATACAAAAGTCTATAAAAGAACTTAAATGAAAATATCAAAGAACTAGAAATCTTGTACTAGCAGAGATTGCCATGGCCAACACGCTCTTGGTTGAGTGGTGTTCATATGGCTTATTCAGAGCATACGATAGAATGAAACTTACCTGAAAGAGTTTATTGTGATTTATGCTAAGTGATTAAAAGATTATAATGTTCAGCATTTATCCCATCTCTCTTGTCTGCACAATGTCAAATGATCCAGGGACAATATCAAGGGGAATAACAGTAACTGGAAACATCAGTTTCTATCATTTTTTTTTTTTTATCAGTCATCAGTGTTGTGATTTTGAATATCACTCGTTGTGCACATCCATGAATCACAAGATCAACAATCGCCACACAAGAAGAGACACGAGATTTACGTGGTTCACCCAAACAGGGCTACGTCCACGAGCACAGAGACGATCATCTTCACTATCACAAGTAAAGTACAGAGACTCTCACTCTCTCACATCATCTCACCTACGTGGCGTGGGAACACCACGGGCAAGAGAGCTCTCACCTCTCTTCAACTGCCCAAGATCTAAGGTTATAGACTATACATATATATAATATCCGCTTTCTTGGCCACCAAGAAAGCCCCGATACAATTACCAAAATACCATTGACCTTAAACCAGTCCCTGGCTAACCCAGTGGACTCATCCAGCTAAACCGGAATACAAGACATATACCCAACAATCAGTTTCTAACAATGGAATACACAATATCCAAAATTTCCTTTAAAAAGATTCTCCACGACACAAGTAGGCCACCACTGCTTGGACGGGACCAAAGAAGGCATCTCATAAACTTTTTGCCTCCTTCTGAAAAGAAAGACGATATTTGCAGAAAGAGATAATTTTAGACCACCACTTAAGCGCCAGAAAATTTAAACCAAAGGATATTTTAATAAATATTTTATTTTCCACAAATGTATATAGTCTAAAATTGTATCTTTGATATCTGTTAAGCATCTTTCTATATTTAGCAGAAATAGCAATTTATCTTTCTCTAAGAAATGATTTGCAAAGGATGACAGAATTGCATTTCACCGCAATCTGCATCCATCCATCCTCCCCGACTATTTGTATGAAGTCATATTTCCCACTTTAATAGAATTCACACTCATTAGTGTCAGTTAATCACTACCTTTACAAGGATGCTACCACATGATAAAACCTTCCCCCACAAGCCTCAAATTCCCTAGCTTGCTTCCACATTGCATGCAAATATTTTCTGTAGCAAAGCATCTACACCTCACCAAAGCTCCACCATCATTTAATTTCGCAGATAATTTTTAGTTTAGGCATGCATGACACAATTAAGATCATACGATCAGGGTTACAATAGGATGCCCTTTGCAACCCCCAGTGGGCATGTATATTATGGTGCCAAAGGTGAATCCACTACCAGTAAGGATTTTGTAGGCTGCACAGTACAAGCCATCACACAACGTTACTCACAAATAACAAGACAAGAAATCTAATGGGATCTGGTCAAAAAAATGCAACAAAACTTGTGATGTTGCAGATAGAGATGAGGAAAAGAACACAAGATGGGGGGATATGAGAATGCAGTTTTGGAAATCTAAGAAATGGACATGGATAAGTCTGTCTTAATTTTTTATTTAGAACATTTCAAAATTATTGAAAGTATCATTGTTTAAAATCCATTCCAATATTTTCTATGTCAATATAAAAGAACTATATGAAATAGTAGGCTGGGTCAGTAGGATACACTAAACTTGTACCCTAGAGGGGTCAGTGGAGTATCAAATACTGATACAGCATTCATACCAGTCTGACACAGATATGCTAAGCATGTTAAAGTATCTAGGTAACACATAACAGAATATTAGCAAACAACAGACCTTTCAACCTCTACTATCAGGAGGATCCCAACAAGAACCTACATCCTAATCTAGCCAATATATATAGAGAGGGAGGGAGAGAGAGAAATCGATATGGAGCAATGAAAACAGCTTCATTATAATGACAACAGACAAATCACAAATGTTTACCAAATTTTGGGGGGATATGCTTTAAATATAAAGTGCTCCATTCATACCATTCTTAATAATAATTTAATTTTATAAAAAAAGCATTCCTGAAGTTAACATACACAAGATATACTACCTAGAAAACTCAACTTAAAAAGAAAAAAAAACCACCAACGAAAGAACTCACTTTCATTAAACACAAAGCAAACGAAAATAATTTACCTTTTTTCTTCTGAATAGTGAGAGTAATTTACTTATCAAAGCATCTTTTTTCTCAAAGAGGTACATGTAAGGGTAAAAGGGTGGCTTGGCCCAACAGTACGGACGTACCGGTAGCACCCTAGAGGACTCAGGTTCGAGTCACAAAAACAACCTCTTCAAAATGAAGGTAAGGCTGCATACATCTTGCTCTACCCAGACATCGCTATGCGGGAGCCTCGTGCACTAGGCTGCCCTTTTTTTTTTAGGTACATGTAAGGGTTTTCATAACATTATCATTATCATGCTTTGCAAAAGGGTACTTTCATTCAACACAAGGCAAACAAGAATAATTCAATTACGAAAGTAGCTTTTTCTCCAAGAGGTACGTGTAAGGACATTCATGGACATAAAAGGATACTCATGATCATCAGAATCAACACTAAAGCCACATCTTCTCCATCTGCTGAGTTCTAGTTTTTCACTCAACAATCCAAAATAGTTTAAATGGCTACAAAACTGAACTTATGTTAACACTTATACTGTAGTGTGGCTACTTTTTTTTTTTTTAATCTTCTAGGCACATGCTTCAACAAACAAACAAACAAACCCAAAAGAATAAAATCATTTTCTTTGAGTAATTTGTAGTCTCTGATATTTTTTAAATCTGATATCAGAAGAAAACAAAGACCTTCCCTTCAGAAAGAGTACTCGTGTTTGTCCTTAAAACCTCTCTTTTAACAGTAAAAACTAAATTACTTCCAATAGAAAAAAGGATAATGATTCTTATAAACAAAATAAATTAAGACGATAGCAATGCCCAGGCATACCTCAGTGTATTTATGAACATAGGCCAAATCCTTTGGGATAGTCCAACTTTTGAAGTGGCCAAGGGCAATTTCCAAATGGTATAGCTTAGGCGCCAGGCTCAAATCCGCAGCAGAAGCATTTTCACCAGCTATATAAGGGCCCTGCCGGCGACAGAAGACGGCTTAAGTCTTCAACACAGAAATGAGTGAATGGAAAATGTTATAGCATTGCAGGGAGAATAGCAAAAGAATAACGTCAAAATTCAAGTGGCTTCAAGAGAATGGTGAGTTCGTCTAGATGTGTGAATGAAATCCTGCCAGTAACACTTGAGGTGTACTACTGTATTTACCTTGACTCCAAAAATAAAGGAACTATAAAAATAAAATAAAAAAACAAATAGAAAGGCAATGGAACAAAAACTTCATTACCCTTCCTCCCTCAAGGGGTTGAATGTATCACAAATCGTAGGATGTAGGATTTTAATCAGACTGAACTATCATAAATAAATAAATAAATAAAATGTAGGATCTTAATAATATTAAACTATCAATAATACTGAACTAACATAATAATACTGAAGCATATCATGAATCGTATCATGAAACATAATAAAGAACCAAAAATAATGAAAATTTAAAATAAAAAAAAAGTTAATAAAAATAGTTATTTGGAATCCGTTCATTTTCCATCTATAATAACAACAACAGAGTTAGAAATAATACTATCAAACAAATATATGAAAAGCCTAATTGACATAATTTAATAAATCATAAGTTAATGCATATCTAAATGGTTAAATCTGTTTAAGATATCAATGTTGCTAAGAAAATAAACAAGTTGAAGTGTTTTCTGCTATTTTCTTTAAAAGAAAAATCCAAATTGCATTATTTTTGAAGTTGAAGAAGTGTTTAAGAAGAAAAAATAGAGGGAAAAAAAATGTAGCACAAAACCCTCAAGTACAGTCGAGCTATCTAGTCACACGCCTATTTCTCATTTATCTTTAAAGCCTCCCAATATCTCACAAATTCTTAAGAGGTTTCTATAATCACTAAATAACCTTTTTATATGAAAATACTAACAAAAAGAAATAAACAATTCTATATATTAGACATTCGGTCATGACTATTTCCCATGTAGACGAATCCCTTGAGTAGTCGCATTCTGTAACACAAGTATTCAATCATAAGATTCACAACTGAATCTGCCTAGACAAGTCCCTTGGATCATAATATTCAGTAAAATAAGTATTGAGTCATAAGATTCACATGTAAATGGGATTTACTGACAGGAAGCTTTTCTCAGGCCTGTTTAGTAACTTTACTTACAAACTTGAAGTAAGGTGAGAATAAAATTAAGAGATAAGAAAAGAAGATGGGTCCAATCAAAAAGTTATGGCTTTTTGTCATTTAGTGAAATGAGAACCTAGCTTTTTGTACTTAATAAGAATAACAATAATAAAAGAAGATGGATTTCTCATTTAATGGCATGTGGAAAAGTAATATTTTGAACTTTTTTTGGTAAAAAGTAGATGTGTTTTTTGAAATATGGTGCTTTTTTTATTTGACCCCTTTTGTCATATTATCTTGAAATGAAGATTCACATCACTTCAACTAAGTAAAGCAAATTTACCAAATTGATGGATTCTATAAGAAATCACAGGATTCTTACAACAACGTACACAAGGATTCTACATATCAGAGCAATAAGGTCATTGTATGGAAGAGTGACATCTCATGTTCAGCACTGCTGCGTGCTTATATCCAAGTGAAGGCAATATGGTTTCTTTTTCCCCCTCTTTTCAGCACAACATAAATGCAGGTGTTCACCATCTCTTCAATATTTCTAAACAAACAAGCAATCATCTAACGTGATAAACAACACATACATGTGCCTTGAGATGCTCATCCAATGCACGTAGCTCATCCAGTAAAGCCTGCTTTAAGCCATCGTTAGGGTCCTTGCTTTTCAAAAATTTTACAAAAGATAGGAATATCTTTGATCCACTGCAAGAAGAACCACTCAAGAGAACTGGTAAGATTGCATGCTTTAAAGAAAAATGCCATCAGCAAAGATCTATATAGGTTATAGGTTCCACAGTCCTATCGCATAAAAAAAATTACAACGATTGAAGGTTTACCCTTTGACAGAAAACTGTACATTTTATGTAATTTTTTTTTTCACCTGTAATGAAAACTGAAAGAGAACAGCAGAATTTGAAAACTAGGGAAAGTAGAAAGGGCCTTATAAACATCTTCAAACTGGAAACAAGAAAACAAACAACAAACATATATTGCTAACAAAAGGAACATCGCTATCCACTCTTTGCTTGGCTAGAAAGTCCACGTCATCTGCCAAATTTAACATGCCTATAAACTGCTTGAATCAATGATAACAGCCATCTAATCTTGTTGAATAAGTATTGGAACTTCCATGGAATGCTGTCCTTCCATAAGATCCAAGTACTAGCATTGGAAGCATCATTCTTAACAATCAAACTTTGATGGAATGAACTGGAATAAGTACATTCCTTCAAGTATATTCTCATGAATAATTTACTTCAAAGATGAACTATTTTCACAAATTCAATTATTTACAACCTAAATACACCATTCAAAAGAAAATAGTATGTACAGACTAAACACGACACCGACAATGGCTGCTCTCCCAATAAGTGAAAAATCTAACAAGGAATATTTAGACTGTTTAAAAAATGAAAAGTAAATAGATATATCCACATCCCGTTGTAGCAAACATAGCACGCTGACCACTGAAACATAGATGATAGCAATTGCCCAAACAAACAATAAAAAACATAAAATAGGTGTCATGATTGTAAAAAACCATAAAGAATTTCATAGTGTTGAAATTAATGGTAGTGAAAAGACTACTGAAACTCCAGAACGCTTCATTTTATAGAAGCAAACTGGGAACAACCACCAAAGCAAAGATGACGACCATGGAACTACCCCTACAATTGTCAATGGGCTGACTTCAGGCCAGTATCAAATGGATCTAAGTCAAGACCCAAAAACTGGCACAAAACTCAATCTCAAAGGGTTTTGAGTCTGCTGACAAGGATTATGCATGGGAGCCAAGAGCTAGCCGGGTAAAGAACTGAGTCTTATTTTCTGCAAGTCAGATTTGGCTATGAATCCAATTCAAATGCAAATGAATAAATTTTCCAATATTTCAGCCATCACATCAAACACCACCAACATAATGTATTACAGAAAGATGTTCTGCATGCGTAAGTATTTACTTGCTTTTTATACTGTCATACCACATACTCAGGATATAAGTATATGCCAATAAGTATTTCATATTTAAATTTAGCTGTGGCCAAAATCTGTCTGGTTCAATGAACAGAATAATCCAGTCTTGGACTCGGCCATATACAGCCTGGCCTAGTCCATCGATAGCCCAAGCCAATAATGGTTTAATCCAACCATTTCCAACACTCATGGTTAAGTGGTATTGGCACCTTAGTTTCACACACGTGCCTATGGATCAATCCTAGGGTACTCAAGTCAAAGTATCACTCCTGGACTAGCAGCCACACTAAAAAAAAATACCTATCAAAATTCAAGAAACTATAGGAAAATTCAGAGAGATGAAGAAATTTGATATAAATAGAAAAGGCAGTGCCCATGTCTGATATAGATTGAGTTGATCCAGACTAACTCTCCCAACAGACATAGACCGAATTAAGTCAAAGTCCAAGAACAGTGACAAAATCTCAGCATCCCAAACAAACTTAAAACCAGTCTGTTACAATCTGCATTTTTGGGGAATCACCCAAAAAACTATAGAGATAGTAGAGAACCCCGACTCCAAAAAACCAAAAGTACTGCTATATTACATGACCAATAAAGAAATTGATGTAGCAAAGACCTACATGTGGTTCCCTTTCAAATAGATTAGGATTATATTATTTTTATTATTATTATTATTAGTAGATTTTTAATTTCATTGTTATTAGGGAGCTTCTATTATTAGATTAAGGTTGCTTAGGCACTAAGTTATATTTCCTATTTATATGACATTGTTAAGAACAATTATTAAGAGAGTTTTGAGTTAATAATATTTTCTGTAGGATTTTATCGTTAGAGGCTTTGTCTTCTTCGTGTGATTTTTTCTGTAACTCATTGTGCCAAGGCACTCACTTTGATTGCAAATCCTACCCTACGATTACAACAATTGGTGTCGGAGCCGAAAGATCTGATCGTCAACGTGTTACCTACTATCCCCACATCTCCTTTCTCGTTCATCCTACCCCCATCCACTTACAAACCCTAGCCGAACCCTAATCATCATCTCCAGATCCCAACACCACCAACTACCATCACTCACCATTTAAAAAAGAAAAAAAAAACTCGCAGCAACCCCAAACCATTTTGCCAAGCACCCTAGACAAAACCCAAAGTAACCAAAACCTATTCTCTTTTCCACATCAGGCATCCAAAATCCAAATACCCCATTGCCGTTCCTAGCCTTCATCTTCCAGTCCACCCAAACCCCCCAACCAAAGAAAAAAAAAGAAAAACCAACCTCCGTCAAACTCCCGAAACTCTTTTCACAATGAAAACCCCATCCCCTGCTAGAGTTTCTGCCATCGCCCTTCACAACCCAACCCTTCGACACCCTCACCCCACTGTCAAGTCCCAACCCCTTGCACAACCCAACTCCTCACACCCCCACCCCATCAACATCCCATCCCATGGAAAAATAAAAATAAAAATAAAAAAGGAGAAGGAGAGGGAGAAGGAGACATAGAAGAAGAAGAAAGGGAAGATAAGAGGAGAGCGTACCTAGAACTTCTGCACCCCTTTGCCGTCCAAGCTGCACGCCAGCGCCCCTCACCAGAAGCCGCAGCACTGCATCACCACCCGCAAGCCGCCATCACCATCCGCCCTCTCCATCGCCCACGATAGGCCCTCCCTTTCTTGCTACTGTGAACAAAAGAAGATTAAAAGGGAAGCAGTCCCTTTGTTGCTTTGACGCATGACAATCGAGACAACTCTGTGAATGTGTTTTGAGTTCACCACCACGTGCTGGACCATACTGGACCATACTGTGGGTTTCTGACTAAAGCCCAATTCGCTTAAGACCCAAGTCCGCTTCTGGAAATCCATCTAATTAGCACATCTTCTATTTAAGTCAGTTAAAATTTTAATTTTCATTAAAAAAAAATGCCACCTAAGAAGCAAGTCGAGGTCGAATATTCATCTTTTTCACTTAAAGATTTCACTAGTGCCATTAGAGAATTATCTACAGAGGTTGATAGCATGCAAACCACCCTGCAACAACAAAAAACTAGAGTGACAACTTTAGAATACAATCAGCGCGTGAATCACAATTGTGATGATAGTAAAAATATTCGGAATCAATGAGATACACCAGTCAATAATCCTAATCGAGATTTAGATATTAAACTCATGATTCCCGAATCATCATCATTATCATCATCAAAGCCTTATCCCAACCATGTTGAGGTCGGCTACGTGAATCCTGTTTCTCCATTCCATTCTATTTTGAGCCAAATCCTTTGATAAGTTAAACTTCTTCAAATCTTAATCAATGACCTTCATCAATGTTTTCTTCAGCTTACCCCTATGAAGCAGCGCAGGGGAAGAAGATTAGCCAACGAGCTAATCTCCAAGCCAAAAGGCTTATGGATAAAATTGTCTAGGTGTCTCACCAAAGACAAATAACTCTCTCAACTGAGAACCAAAGCCCAAAGCTTTATTCAATATCAAAATCTATATCTCTTGAAGAGATTACAACCTTTATTTATAACTAAAAAATTCTCTAAGAAAGGAAATACCTAATTCTAAACAGGTAAGAAATCCTAAATCAAATCCAACTGGACTGGCCAGATCTATGATTGACTAGGCCATCATCATAATGGGCCCCGATTGAAAGTCTACACCCGCAGGCCCAAAACATAGTAGCATTGTAGTAGGATTCTATTATAGTAATTGTTTGATATTTGGCAAGTCCAGTTGGATTTGATTCCAGTTGGATTTGATTTAGAATTTCTTACCTGTTTAGAATTAGGTATTTCCTTTCTTAGAGAATTTTTTAGTTATAAATAAAGGTTGTAATCTCTTCAAGAGATATAGATTTTGATATTGAATAAAGCTTTGGGCTTTGGTTCTCAGTTGAGAGAGTTATTTGTCTTTGGTGAGACACCTAGACAATTTTATCCATAAGCCTTTTGGCTTGGAGATTAGCCCGTTGGCTAATCTTCTTCCCCTGCGCTGCTTTAATTGGTATCAGAGACGAAGATCCAAGTTCGGATCGCCGTCTGGTCGCCGATTCGAGGTAATCACAATTCTCCCGATCGTCTGCTCTCCATCGGTCATCATCCCTTCTCTCCCTCGTTCGTCATCTTCAGTCCCCTTCTTCTCCTCCAACTGCCACTGGAGACCTCGCCATCGCCCCCCGAGTCTCTGGCCCCCTCACCGGCACTGCTCCGCTCGCCCCAACCCGGCAGAACCCACCTCCAACCCCCAGTCAATACCGAAATCCACAGACCCCTCCTAGCCGAACCCAGAACCCCCCCCCCCCCCACCACCACCGAACCGAACCCTTTTCCCCACACACACCCCTCTCGCCGGATCCCCATCCCTCTTCTGTCCCCCACCATCGGCCAACAAAACAAAAAATAAATAAATAAATAAAAAAACAGAACTCGCTGCAGCACCAGAAGCAGAAGAGCAAGCGACGAAGCGGCCGCGTCTGCCTTCTCTCCCCCTGCGCTGCCGGCAGAGCCCTCCCTGCATCCTTCCTCCTGCATCACCCTACCTCTTGATAGGCCATCCACCTGTATAACCAAACTTTTTCTCACCAGTGCCATTACCGGACTATGCTCAACATGTGCAAACCATCTTAAACGGGTTTCTCTAATCTTATCCCCTATTGGTGCTACCCCTAAATGCTCTCGAAATCACTCATTTCTAACTTAAACTCATGATTCCCGAATATGATAGAAAATTACATTCCGCCAAAGTTATAGATTGGTTAGTGTGTGTGGAGAATATTTTTGCGCACAAGCCAACGAATGAGAGCCACGAAGTTATACTGGCTGCCGCTCGATTCTATAATTAAGCTACAACATGGTGGTCTATATTGCAAAGAAAAAGGAGCAATTAGAATATGGATTCTATTGAAACTTGGACTAAGATGAAGAATATTTTGAAACAAAAATTCCCCCCCTTCAACTATGCCAGAGACCTACATTCAAGCTTTCAAAACTTGAAACAACGAACTAAGTCACTTGTCGAATGCTCTTGAAGAATTCTTGACTTTCCAAGCTCATTGTAGTTTAAATGAAAATGATGATGTAGTTGTTGATAGACTTCTCAATGGAATGAGAATCATTATTCGACACATCCTTGCATTTCAAAATTTTGATAATGTTGATGAACTCATCCAAGCCGAGGGTATTGCAAATTATCAAGCGCAAAAACTCATTGCATCTAAACCAAGTGGTTCCTTTAGAAAGATTTTTGTAAAGATTGAATGTCAAAATAAGATGATTTGTTTTCATTGTCAACAGCCTAGGCATCGCTCAAAAGAATGTCCAAAGCGCTTACATCTCATTGAAATTGAAAGTGATTAGAAAAATACCCCTGAAAGTGATATACAAGATATCCAAATCATTCTTAGGGAAATGAAAGTGAGAAGATTGAAATAATGGA
The DNA here is from genome assembly GCA_037013555.1 of Sextonia rubra. Classification (NCBI taxonomy): domain Eukaryota; kingdom Viridiplantae; phylum Streptophyta; class Magnoliopsida; order Laurales; family Lauraceae; genus Sextonia; species Sextonia rubra. The sequence continues at coordinate 136,496,082 of JASUAD010000001.1, forward strand.
TCTCCTAAAGGATATTGACATACTCATGGTCAACAAACAAACTCAGCAGACCAAAGGAAAGAAATGATTGCGCAATAATATTTTTTGCTCACAAGGTACAATCAATGGAGAAGCATGCACAGTTGTGATTAATAGAGGTAGTTCTGAAAATATCATCTCTCAAGCCTTAGTAGATCATTTAAAGCTGAAGGTTTGAAAGCATTATCCTCCCAATGTTGCTAAGTAGCTAATGACAAGTGATGAAGTGCAAGTACAGTATGCATGTCCAGTTACTTTTACCATTGGTAACGACTACAAAGATATAGTTTAGTGCGGTGTGCTACCAATGGACAATGGTGATATCCTATTAGGATGTCCGTAGACGTATGACAAGAATGGAACTCATGGCATGCGCAACAACGCATATACTTTTACTCATAATGGAAAGCATCCTATGAAGCCCGAAACACCCAAACATAGATCACAAGCCCAAATTACTAAGGACACACTTGATGTACACAATGTCTACAAATGAACTACCAAGCTATACTGAGTTCGTGGTTGAACTCTTTTCCAACCTAGGGGAAAGCAGTAAGGGCCCACAAGTAGTCCCATCCACAAGTAGTCCCATTCAAGTAGATTAGAATTATATTATTTTTATGATTATTAGTAGATTTCTAATTTCATTGTTATTAGAAAGTTTCTATCATTAGATTAGGGTTGCTTAGGCACTAAGTTGTATTTCTTATTTATATGATATAGTAAGGAACAATTATTCAGAGAGTTTTGAGTTAATAATATTTCCTGTGGGATTTTATGGTTGGAGGCTTTGTCTTTTTTGTGTGATTGTTTCTGTGGAAACTCCCATTGTGCCAAGGCACTCACTTTGATTGCAAATCCTACCCTAGGATTGCATCAAAAATCCAAAAGGTAATAGCAACATCCACATTGTTATCAATTCAAGAGGAATCCAGCCAAAAGTAAAAGCTCTAGTTATTCAATATGTGGTCAGCAAAAGAAGTACGAGAGATAATTGCATTGACACATTCTAAATACAACCAGTCAACAGAGTTCAGTGAGATGGTCAATTTAAATAGCAGTTTAAATAAGAGCAGGATAATGGCTAGAGAGTTTGATGGCTAGGAAACAGAGAGTAGCAGCAGACAAATTATACAGAGCAACAGCAGTCCATAGATTATGCCAAAGTGCAGTTTTAAATGGCAATGAATCCTAAAGGCACTGGCACTAACTTGAATCAAATATAAAATTATTTCCAAATATTGGATTTAACCTTAACGGCAATGTTTTCAAACAGCATCAAACAAATATATATATATATATATATCTATATGAAAAACAGAGAACGCCATTCGTACCACTTGCACAAATAGGGCGCTCACAACAAAAATCCCAATATTTGTTTTCCGCTTAAAACATCATCTTATCCCAGTATCTAATAATTAGTTCTTCCCATCTTTATTCATTAAAATATAAAGAACAAAAAATTGTAAATAAAGATCCTAATAGATCTAACCTTTGTAATTCTAGAAAGAAACTAATCCAAACCATCAAGAAAAAAGACAAAACAAGATAAGATTAACAATATCTATTACTAAACCTTAAACCTTCTCAAACTAAGAGCCAACTACAAAACACAATATAAGGATTGAATAGGATGTCACAAACAAGGTCACTGCAGAGTCAGCAGATACAAAACAACGTAGTGGAGATGAGTCTCACAAAAGACCAATTTATATGAAATTAATGGGCTAATCGAGGATACTTCACAGCATCACGCGAGCAAGTAATACAGTTTTTTCCTTAAGAAAGCTAAGTTTCTAATGATTAGGTCCCAATAAATGATAATTTAGAATTATAAAATCTAAATTCAAAATAAGAAATTCTCAATCGCTTAGCAGTTTTTTACTACTACAGTGTGTGCGTATGACTAAATTAATATTATTTCATTAAAAACGACTAGTATCCAAGAGCACCAGACATATCCTGCACGTCTCAATGGTAAAAATCTTTGGAACAAATTAAAAATATAATCCGAAATGTAATGTAACACATTTGAACAAGTGAATGAAACGATTAAAATCAATGCTTACACAGAGGCAAATTCTGGCGGGGTAACCAGTGAAGGATTTGGGTATTTCTCCTCCAGCAACTGCGTAATGACATCCGAATCGGCAACCCATTTGTCCTCAAATTTCATAAGAGGAACCTTCCCTTCAGGACTAATTTCCAGAAACCTAAGCGCACATTTCCAAATCTATTAGTCAAGCAAATACCCGAATGGACAAACAGTAAAATGTTTCCTTCCAAGATTTGAAAAACATCTTCCAAATCCCAAACCCACTAACAAAAAGGGATAAACAATGATTTCAAAAACCTGCAACATCTTTTGCAAGTTCAAAAGATGGGTTACCCTATTACACAACAATCAAAAGAGCAAAGACCCATATCAAGAGATGGGGAGAATTGAACACCCACATTCAAATCAGTCAAAACAGCAAAAACCCATTTTGACAAAACTGAAAGAAAACCAAACCCACATGCAGATCTATCAAAAACCAACAGACCATACAATGAAACTGCAAGAAAACGAACACCCACATGCAAATCGATCAAAAGAGCAACAACCCACTACACAAAAACTAGAAACACATCACATTTTCTCTTCAAAGGCATCAAAAACGTAGTCTTACCACTGGGGCTTGTCACTCAAATTGACCAACTTAGTTTCATAGGGCAAATTCTTCTCTTCCAGAGTTAGAAGCATCCTTTGGCAAAAAGGACCTATCTTTCACCAACAAACACAAATGTAAAAAACGTTTAGAAAGAAACCCACCAAAAACAAATCATAAGAAGCCGAACAGAGAGTTGTGAAACGTACAGTCGCCAAGGACATCAGGAGCCCCGGCAGCGGCCTTGACACAGACTTGCACAGGCTCTGCGGCAGCCATTGGAACTATACAGTTGCAGTGCTTGATTTCAACAAGAGGAAACAAGGATTGCTTGTGGTTGGGCTCTCGCTGCCATTGCTGGTTCAGAGGATATAAATAGAGAGACAGCGATCAAGAGCTGTTCTTGGGTGGCCTTTGTTTCTGGAAAGATCCAGTTTTGACTAAAGGTTTAATGTGATCCTGACTTCCACCGTATAGTGTGTTGGAGTACGGAGTAGAGACAACACGTGGAGCTCGTGACGCGTCGTGTCGAATGTTCAGCAATAATACACTTCCAAGGAAAACGGATTCCACTTGATTTTCCTTGGAACAGAATTACAAAGTGCGGGATTCTCTCTTGCTTGTGTGACTTCCGCTTGTTGCAGGATAATAATTGGTTAGAAGAAAAAATTTTCAACAAGGTTTAAAAACTTTTCATGCATTTTCAAAAAATGCGTGAGAATTTAAATATTTCAACAAAGTAGAGATGCTTTCCATTTTTTTTTTTTTCATTTAACTCATCTCCATCAAAAAAATTCTTAAAAAATGAAAAAAAGAAAATGACTTCATAGCTAGCTTTTGTCTTCTCTTAACCTTCTTTTCTCTTTCAAATACTCTATGGGTCTCACTCATCATATGCTGATGGCTTTGCGGCGAACCTCAGTGCCACATGGGTGTCGCTACACTATCAACCCATATTGTGCTTATAAAAATTTAGTAAAAATTGTGAGTTTACCTTTAAAATTCACATAAAAATAATTAGTTTGCTCCAATACTAAACTACCTATTAGGATCAACACCCTCAAATAAAATTCCTGAATTCACCACTTTTTTTCCTTTGGGTTCTCGTGTGGACCAACTTTTAACTTGATTTTTATCGTTATTAATCATTCAATGAAGCTAATTTTTTAGTCATTTAAAATACATACAAACCCCTCTTTTTTTAACCATATATGTATGGAGATAGCGAAAGTGGGCCCACTAGGTCATGTGGGCAAGACTTGATTATTTCTCTTAAATGATTTATTAAAGAAATTTTTTTGAAAAATGGCATAATAAATAAATTATGGTCAGGACTTAATTGAAAGAAACATAGAAAACTTTTATAAGATTTATGGGTCTTTTTATCTGGATAACGGTATTTAAAGTCTCCTCTCATTCGCATGGGCAGAGAAAAAGTGGGCAAGCAAACATTACTCTTTTTCTTGACAAAAATTTATCCCTGTATTTCAAATCTTATTCCAATTATTAGAAAACACTTTATTGACACTTAAAAAATAAATTTGACTCACACATTTTGCACTTAATCATTCCTTTTTTTTTTCTTTTTTCTTTTTTTTTTTTTTTGTTTGGTTGGCCTACTGGTCAGGACATAGGAAGTAAAAGGCTCCCCAAAACCTAGTGTGAGCTGTGAAAGAGGGTACCTTTTCCCCAAGGCTAGCCCCCTATTCCCACCGAATCATTCTAGTTGGTAAATCCAATTCTAATGAAGATGATACACTGAGAAATGGTAATTTCGGACTATTCGAAATTCAGATGTAAATTTTGTTAATAAATTATGGAGATGGGCCTATGAAATTTCATGTGGGCGAATTTGAGCAGCATACTATAGAGATAAACCTCCATCCATTCTCCTTATATTTCATTGTTCATCATTTGGTCTGACACTTTTTCATTAAAAAAGAAAAAAAATGAGCTTACTTTTCTTATAAGACTAGTGGAGGAGTAAGAATGCATTTGCAGATTCTTCTCTCCCCTGCGCCTAATCTCTTTTTTGAATTCCCGACGAGAATGCATAGACATTATATGATAGCTCGTACTTTTATCATTTGAAATGTATTGTTTCAATGCTAACTTCTTATATTCCAGTTACTGAGAAAAGTCTCAGAATAACTTTTGGAAATTTCAAATTCTAAGATGTTCTACCTAAGAGAAGAATTTAGGAAATCCAACCCATTTGACAGCTTTTGAAGAATTACAATCTTTGCATATATGATTTCTTTTAAATTCTAGTGAAAAATAGTCCTATAAAGATAAAAGTCGATGAAGCGTGCAATTCTTTTGTCACATAAACACAAATGAGTTTTTTTCTAACAAAAATATATTGAGTCGAAATTCAAAGAATGCTTTTGGATATTTATATAATATGAATTTCTTCAAGTGTAGATGTCTTGCATAATATGAGACAACTGATGGAGCCCACTTGGGACCCTTATGATCAAGCCAGTCTCATCACACTATTAGGGAGATAACTGTGGGGCAAGAGGCAGAAATTCTGAAAGGGATTTTATAGTTTCTATAATGTGAGCCCCGTTTTGAATTTTTTACATATAGGCTCTCCAAAGGCAAGTCTCCTAGTTCTACCTTTGAATACTACCACCTCTGCATATCACATATTCCACATTTTTACACAAAATCCAAATGGGACAGACTGTGGAATTGAAATATTCTATATATATATATATAATATTTCATTCTAAAGCCTTTAAATTTTAGAGCCACAGATGAAAGGATTGAAATAATCTGATGGATTTCACATTATGGATATTTGTTGATTACATCTAAATCTTTTGATCCTCTTAATCCCTATGATTAGTGGGGCCCCATGTGGAACCCCACAAGCCATTCTACGCAGCATTCCATGTGAGACAGCTGCACCTAATCAAGGCCAACACATATTTTGCATATGCGTTTTTTCAATATATATATTATGTAACTCTCCTAATCCAATCGTTTTTAATTGTTAAAAAAATTTAAAAAAAAGAATTAAAAAAAAAAAAGGATTCAAGGTGGTGGAACTATTCAAACGAACAGACTCATTGCGGTTAGACTGGGAGTGATGCAGGTGGGTTGAGGCTGTGCGGTCTACTTGAATGAGGGTCTCAATGGGAGGATTGGAAGGGACTCATATGGATGTTGCCCTCTCCCTCTCAAAATATATTATTCATTGTAACAACTCGAATACTGCTTACTGGAAGAGGAGTGCTGGCTCGACCAACAATAAAGTAATATGGGGCATCCCATTTACCAGCCCCAATGGTCACTTTACTAGCCCCAGTGGGGCATCCCATTTACTACCCCCAATGGTCATTTTAGTTGTGTGATCTATATTCTATCAGATACTCAAATGGAATTAGCAGATCTATAAACGTATCATGTAACCCACTTCAATGTGACCATCAAAGACCATACACATGGGGTGGCTTTGCGATTCCTGGCACTACACAATGATATTTTAATTGGTGATTATCTTCGCTAAAAAGGCCAAAAAATCCCAAGCACATATGTTACCTGCGGTTTGGTGTAGTTTTTTCATTCGGAGAAAAAGTTTGAATAGAAACTCATTATTTTTAGAAATTTTGATAGCGCAGTTGGCTAAGAACACGACTGAAGAACCAAGCTTGCAGTTTCAAATTCGCACCCTCTCTTGGAGTTATTTGCTCAAGCAAAAGCCTGACTTACTCAATAGGTGGGGAAGACGGCCCCGAAGAATAGCCAATTTTCGAAGAGGCCAAACACCCTTCCCAACAAAAGACAGAAATTTTGAAGAGGTCCGTTGGACTTGCAAACCACTCCCTTAAAAATATTTGTAGTGATCGAAGTAGAAAACAGTTTCCATTTATGCGGAAGTTGAGCGAAAAAACCCTTTGCATTTCTATGTCCCTTATTTCTGTATTCAGTGCAATGCAATTTCCATGAGAAAGTTTTACCAAAGAGACCTAATTTTCTCAGCTGACAAAAAATGAGTTTGTCACCCAGGAGATGGGATTTGAGCTTTCAAGGTGCCTTTCCACTTCTACCGTTATACACAAATAAGCCCTAAAAAATGTGAAACTCACGCCTCAGACTTCCAAAAATAAAATAGGAAGGTAATAAATTTCAACGCTCATGTAATCCTTAGTAATGAATTTGCAAATCCGTGATTTCCTTTGCGCACATAATAGAATGAAATGCACGAAATGTCCCTCATAGTTGGCAGATAGCCAGGAGTCGGAAAAATATCTCTTGCAGCCATTTTTTGCCAAAAGTTGGGAATCCACATTTGAAGGGGGACAAAGGCATTCCACTTTCTCTCTCGCCTTTATTAAAAAGGCGGACTTCTGAGAAAAGGTAGTGAGTGGTCTTCAGCGTACTGATGAAGAATTAGTGGGAAACATGTCTAGCCTCTTTAAGTGGTCCCTTAACTAGTGCTGATATTGAGAGGATTAAGTGCTTGTTTCGCGTCACTGCTCTTTTCCTTATAGATTCATTTAAAATAGGGCTATTGAAAAAGAGTCATATTCAAAGAGAGGTTAGAATCAAAATATATGTTTGATAATATAAGGATCTATTTTGAATAGATTTTTTTAAATCAATAGTTGAGAATTTTTTATAAATTTCTCGAAATTTATAAGGTAAGCCTTAAAATTTGACCCCAGAGCCAAGTTCATCCTTTCAAAAAGATCTAACGGTTTGAATATTGTGTTTGAGGCCCACAAATTTTAAAAAATAATATCAAATAACTCACATTTATTTAGTAAGTATATCAAGATTAGAGATTATCCAACAGCTGAAATTTGGTCTCATAGTGATTATTAACCTTATAAATATTTGTAACAGTTATCAAGATTAGAGATTATCCAACGGCTGAAATTTGGTCTCATAGTGATTATTAACCTTATAAATATTTGTAACAGTTTAGATCGTAAGTTATTGTCCAAAAAATAATATTAATAATAAAGAAAAAAAGGAATTGCTTGTAGACTGATCCAAAATTGAGAATATTATATCAATGGTTGAAAGTTTTTTCACAAATTTCTTAATATCCACAAGGCATCAAACCTTGAAAATTCACCCTAGAGCCGTGTTCAACCTTCCAAACATTTCTAACTGTTTGGATCTTATGTTTGGGGCCCACATAATTCAAAAAACAATATCTCATATCTCATTTTCTTCACATATCTCGAGATTGGTAATGATCCAATAGCTGAAATTTGGTTTTATAGCCGTATTTGACCTTGTAAACTTTTCCAACGGTTTGGATCTTAATTAATCCTTTTGAATTTTTTTTAAAAGGAAAAACGGACTTAGCGTGATCAACTCTGAGGTATTGTAGCTCCACCTCTTTTTTTGCAAGCTTTATTTCTCAATTGCATCCTAAAGTAGGCTGTGCAAAAAAGTGGGAATGCCTCCACTTGTCTAAAATGGGTAGAGCATAAAAATACATGTCAAACACTTTTATTTTTCAAAACTTTACTTGCCTGAGACATTTAGACAAGTAGAGGTTAAAAATAGTGATACCAAATAGAGGTTAATAGGGGTCAATTCTTACACATGCACAAAAAAGGAAAAAAAGGGGGGTTAAGTGCATGACCACGAGTATGTCGTATAGGTGCACCATAAGTTCCAAGTGGGGTTCTTGATCTACGAACTCTTTGCATATTGAGTTTTTATCACCTCACATGGCGAGTTGTATTTTGTTTCCTCACATATGCGAGACCCAATTACCTCATATGTCTGAGTTGGTGCCTTTGTCCTCACACAATGACAGACCTAGGATTTTTTTTTTTTTTTTTTGGAGATTCGAGCAATGGTGGAATGAATAAGTTAAATGCTAAAATAAAAAATTTTAAGGTCTAACTTCCCGAAATTTTCATAACCATGCTGGCCAATTTTAAGTGGTTGTATATGTGTGATCTATTTAAATGGCTAATAAGGTGGGCCCTACTAGACGTTCCTCACCGTGCATACCTTAAGGACTATCCACACAGGATCAAACCCAATTACCTTGTCTATTTGATCCATTCGGATTTGTACATAGTTGATCTAACGGTCTAGTAAATTAAAATTTGACCCAAGTTGAGGCATGTGTAGAGGTGGCAAAATGAGGCCCGGCCTGTACTTAACCCACTTACGACGTGAATAACCTAACCCACATAAAATATGGGTCGGGCATGGGTTAGGTTTTTTCGACCAGCAAAAAAACAGGTTGGATTATGGCTAACTTGCCTAACCCGCATGACTTGCATATAGTCTTTTATTTTTATATTTAATTCCATAAGAAACTATTAGAAATAATGTAACGTATGTTAATTCCATAAGGAATTATTAGAAATAATATAAGATATGATTTTCTTAGGATAGCATTGACCTTTATTTTTGCATTTGCAACAATAAAGCTCTATCAGCTCTATCTTTTTTAAATAATATTATTTTCTTATGAATTATAATAGCTTATTATTATTTTTTTATAAATTCCCTATATTGCGTATTTGCTTGGGTTTAGGTTTATTATATAATAAGTATCATAAAATTAAGAAGTATATAGAAAATCATGGATAATGATTATTTTAAAAACTTGACCGCATATGTCTAAAGTTTAATATATAAGCATTAAAAGATAATAAAAATTATATTTATTGATTTCAATATTTTAAGGTGTAACTACTTTTATAAATACATGAGGTAAATAAGCTCAAACTGTTATTCAATATTTAAAGTAGTACATTTAATAGTTAAGGTCGACCTTTACATATCTATTTAAACATTTTTGACAAATATTTGCACGAAAAACTTTAATGGTATAGTGGTTAAGTGTTTTGATTGAAAAACAGAATGTCTTTTTTCTTTGTAATAATATAATTTATAAATCCACTTTGAAAAGAAAAAATGAAAAAAGAAGACGAAAAATACAGTATTCTGTTATAAGATGTATTATTATAGGTGGATGCCCACATTAGGACCCACATGAGATGATGAGGTCACTTAGGGTTAGAATCATACTATATTCGGTTGCTTGTGGATGAAGTAATCTTATTCTATAAATAAGACTCTCCTCCCCCCGTTATGTACACACAGATCTCATTAATAAGAGCTCTCTCCCTTCCTCCCTCTACTCTTCTATTTTGTATTATATCACGTTATCAGCATGAAGAGCTCGGGTTTAAGTTGCTGCTCGCATGATCAACTTCATTGAATCAATGGCGAGGAAATTTGACTCTCGACCACGGGAGAGTTTTTTTGAAGGCAGAGAATCTTCATTCCACAAAGAGATCTCGTCCTCGATTCCTCAATTGTTGGCGAAAGAAGGACGCATCTACCGCTCTGTTTTCTCTCTATTTTGTGAAAGAGAGCCAGATCCGGGCCGTTTAGGCGGGCATCATGAAACCGCTGGTGGAATTGATGGCGATCTGGTATGGTGGATAAGGCCGAGTTCGTGGCAAGCCTTCTGATGTCAGTGCCGGAGGGGAAGGTCGGCTTGGTGAAGGAAGGGGGCGATGTCATCGGCCCTCCTCCAGATATGCAGCAGGGGGGCACGTGGTGGCGTCCGGCTGCCTGTACGGCGGGACCCACGCGCTGATGACCCACTTCCTCCCGAGGGATTGCAACATCACCACTGCGATCATGGCTGTCGAGAAGTCCATCTGCGCCTCCATCATTTCTCTGTTAGATCTGATGGAGGCCACTAATGAGCAAAGAGATCTGTTGCCGGTGGTTTCATGGTAGCCGGCACCATCCGGACCGACTGCCGACAGGCTCACTCAATGCTCAGTGTGCCGAAAAAGGGTCTGGCTGATGGGATTTCAATGCCGTTGCCGAGGATTGAACCCGGGTCGCCCGCGTGACAGGCGGGAATGCTCACGCCAATACTGCCGCTTCCATCATCCACTTGCCAGTCTTCGTCACCGGCAACGGGAGCCAAGGTGTCTCAGAGGATCGGGCCCTCAATTCCTACCGGGTGCAATCCTTGTTGCAGGAAACAGAGTGATGAAGGAGAAAGGAGGTACCTAGTCTTATGGGTCGGGTCAGATAGGGTTAGGTTAGACCTAACTCGTGAGGCTCAGTCCAACCTAGAAGACAAAAGGTGCAGTTCAGGTCGGGTCAGGTTGACCCGAACCTGTCAGCAAGAAGTTCAAGTCAAGTCTGGGTCAGTTCAGACCGAACCCGCTTTGCAGAACCCAACAGTTCAAGTAGTGTTGTTTCAGGTCGGGTCACGTCGACCTGAAACCGTTTGCTGCAATCCAGCCGGTGTGTCAGTTACTGATGTCAGCATACGTCAGCTAGCCGTACGGTCAAAGATAAATTTGACCGGATTGATGGCAGAAACTTGTTTCTGCGATATTTTGACGATCCGGAGTCCGATTTGAGATCCATTTGTACCTACGGAAAGCTCGCGAGCAAATCTACACATTGGCACCAAAAGAAGGACAATTCAAAGGTTAAGTAATTTCTCTTTATTTTATGATATTTTATTAGTTTGATAATCATGCACTTGCATTTGTTATTATTCCTTTTTCGATCTGAAAGTATTTATAATTTTAATTCGAGTGATAAAATTATCAAAAAGACATCATGATAAATTGAAAATTATGGATCATAAATAGAACCAGAAGTTCTATACAATTAATTGGAACCCGAAGTTCCATACAATATTTTAGAACTAGAAGTTCTATATGGAATCAATAATTTGGACTCGAATTTCCGTACATTATTTTAGTTTATGAACCAGGAGTTCTTTTGAATTCGGACCAGAAGATCCGTTGGTTATTTAACTCTGAAACCAGAAGTTTTCAGATCCGCAATATGTACTCGAAGATTCATATTCCTATTCAAACCTGAAGTTTGATTTTAAATTCAGAAATAAAACTAATAGGCAATAATATCAAGCCCGAAGTCTTGATACAACCTGAAGTTCTATATCAACCAAATAACTTGGACCTGAAGATCCATTAATTTTCTGGAACCAGAAGTTCTAAAATTTGGAATATGAACCTGAAGATTCATATTCATAACAAAACTTGCAGCTTTGATTTTTAAAGATTCAAAGTAGTGTTGATCAATATGAAGGCCATGAAATCAAACCTGAAGTTTTGACAGAACCTGAAGTTGTGATTCAAACCTGAAGCTTTGATAGAACCAGTAGTTCTAAGAACCTGAAGTTCTATCACTAGCCTGAAGTCTTGACAGAATTAGAAGTTCTGATTTGTCCGCTAAGAACCCGATGTTCTAACTTTCTAAATTGGCCAATTCTTCATTATACTTTGTCATCGGATATTGAGAACCCGAAGCTCTATTTTTGTTTGCTTGTTATTGGTAAATCGATCTTTACACACTCTACAAGGCTTAGTAATATTATCAAAGTCGGAAATAAGATATCCCTGGTGGATATGACATATGCTCTTATTTTCTGTGCGATTATATCCCCGTTAGACAGGAATAATTACCAGCAGATGGTCATACACCCAATACTTGAAATAAATGCCAAATTAGTCAATCAAAATCCCTCCAGAAGAGGCAAATATAATATGTTTTTCAGTAGAGATGAAAATAACTACCTCGGGAGAGGTGATTTAGAAGGCATTTTGTTTGGAAATTGCAAACCATCAAGCATGGTCTAGAAGGCCTACAATTACTTTTATGAGTTCGAATATTGAGTTCAATTTTTAATATTTTGTTTGATGTTATACTTATTCTTTTATCCCCCGTATTTTGTGTTTGCTTTGAATGGTAAATTGTTACGCTATTCTCATGTTTTATTTTTATGATGCGATTAACTAGTTATGTGAGTTTATTATTACTTGCTATATGGATCATGGAATGCATGAAACTGAGGATAATATATGTCCGGTAGACAGTGCAACAAAACACACTACATTGAAAAAAGTAGAATTTTTTCTATGAGTTAATGTTTCATTCGTGCATGGGATCGATCAAAGCTATATCCGTACAAATACTTGAATGCTCCAGAAGAGTCTACATAATGGTATTTGTACATCATTACTAGTATTGACAATCAAAAGCTGATACTAGAAAAGCTACGTGCATTCTCATCAGGCCGTAGGGCTATATTACAAGACAATCTTTAAAAATCGAATCATATTCGATTATGAGCAAAACAACAAAGTCAAGCTAGAAGCTTATAGCGAGCCATCAACTTAGTGACCCAAGGCTTTAATGCTTTGGCAAGATAGATTAGGTCACCCTAGGGGTACTATGCTCTGGAAAATTATTGATAATTCTGTTACGTACTCCTTAGAGTACCATCTATTGACCATCCTTTTTTTGCAAAGGATATAGTGTGACATTAGTGAACCCATCAAATCCTACCTATTAGCACAAATTATTAAACTTAGGGTACACTTCCTTGGGTATATATATTTTTTAAATTTAAAAGACTTGATAGTGTCGGTTTGTGACCTGCATAAACTCAGAACGTAGATTCTATGTTAGTTATATTTCACCCCAATTATTGGATATCTAGACCCAATGACAAGAGATATATTCATTGTTTGTTTTTTGCTGATTGTCATCTTGATGAGACAATCTTTTCGCCGTTAGGGGGAGATAAGAGAGTTCCTTAAGAACACCTTGTTCCTGTAGAACAATCCATTCCTGAAGAATAGTGAGAATTAGCGTGGAATACTTTCACTCTGTCTCATCTAGATTTATGTACTTCACAATGTGAGAATGAAGTACGAAGAATTGTGCACTTAATTACAAACGAATTGCTTCATGCTTTTAATGATACAGCAAAAGTGACTAGGTCACATGTATTGGCTATGAACACACAAGCACGAATTAATGTCCCTGTAGGACAAGTACGAATTAGTGTTCTTGAAGAACAAAGTCCAAATATGGCAACAAATGAATCTATACACGCCAGAAGCGTGGTAGAACTATAGGTTTCAAAGACTCAGCTCTTTAGAAGAGGAGAAATGAGCAATTATATCCCAATTATACTCCAGAAGAGGTATACTCCGGAAGAGTTTATGATAAAATCCACTCTCTCTAAAATTCCTAAAGAAATTAATGTCCCAGAAGTGAGTCCCGGAAGAGACTCTGGAAGCCCCTGAAAAGGCAATGGGTACCCAATAAATAAAGAGATCTCTATACTTTATAATTATTCAAGAGAGAGATGGAATAGAAATAAAATTATCATCGATAACGCATTTGCATATGCAATAGCTACACAAATATCAAGGGAAATTGAGAATGATGTTTGGGATATAAAATCACGGTCTATAAATGAATGTCGACAAAGAATATATTGGCCGAAATAGAGAGATGCCATTAAGGAATTACAGTCTCTTAATAGACGTGGTGTATCTGAACCTATAGTACAAATCCCAAAAGGTGTTAACCCTGTAGGTTACAAATGGGTGTTTGTAAGGAAAATGAATGAAAGGCAAACTTGTGATACAAGGTTTCCTGCAGAAACTTGGGATTGAAAACAGACACAGACATATATATAAAAATCCCAGAATGATTTGCTTTACCTGAAGCAAAGTCAGAGAGTACGTAGTCAATATAAGTAAGACGTTTATTGTACGGCCTGAAGTATTCCAAAAGAATATGGTACAATCGTCTTAATGAATATTTATCTAAGAAAGGGTATGAAAACAATCTCATTTGACAGTGTATTTATAAAAAATCCTTAAATGGATTTATAATAGTAGAAGTTTATAAATCTAATCGAGACTCCAGAAGAGCTCGAGAAAACTATTGACTATTTTATCTCGACCCGCAGATCGTGAGAAGTTCTAATGAGATTTTTTTTATTCTTTATAAATATGCTTGCTATATATAGTTTCACACCAACTCAAAAATACTGGATTGGTATCAAACGAGTCCTACTATATTCGTTTCTATTTCATTCTTATGGTTGTAAAAATTCAAATTTTGTAGGATATGCAGCTTCAGAATATATTCTTGATCCTTATAAGGGTTGATCATAGACATGTGATATGTTTCTTTATGTCAACATCATTATTTTTGGTATTCTACTAAATTGACTATTGGTAGCTACTTATTCTAACCATGCTGAGATTTTAAGCTAGTGGGGAATGTGTATGGCTAAAATCTTTAACTTAGCATATATGTAGTCCTTATTAATTGCCTCTTAGTATAGGTACCCTGAGTATTATCTGCAAAGATAAGGAGGCATGTGTTTAACAGATTAAAGAATGATACATTAAAGATGACAAAACGAAGTATATTATACCAAAGCTTTTCTTCACTCATGAGCTTCAGAAAAATAGCAAGATTGAAGTCAAGCAAGCTCGTTCAAGCAACAACATGGCTGATCAGTTTACAAAGTCTTTGCTAAAAACTCAATATTCTAGAAACTTGTATACGAGATTGACATGTTCTTATCAGGGGGAGTAGTCAATCAGGGGGAGGCATACTGAAGTATGCTACCTAGGACATATGTGCGCTGTACTCTTTTCCCTTCTCTAGGTTTTGTCCCACTGGGTTTTCCTAGTTAAGGTTTTAACGAAGCAGCATTATGCACGTCCAACACCAAATCAATGATCCTGTCGAAAGTTGTACTCTTTTTCCTTCGCTTTGGTTTTTATCCCACTGGGTTTTTCCTTTGCAAGGTTTTAATGAGGCAACTGTCATTGAATGATGGTCATCCAAGAGAGAGTGTTATAAGATGTATTATTATAGGTGGATGCCCACATTGGGACTCACATGAGATGATGAGGTCACTTAGGGTTAGAATTATACTATATTCGGTTGCTTGTGGAGGAAGCAATCTTATTTTATAAATAAGACCCTCCTCCCCCCATTATGTACACACAAATCTCATTAATAAGAACTCTCTCCCTTCCTCCCTCTACTTTTCTATTCAAGTAAAGTGGTTAATTTGACCTGACCTTAACTAACTCATAATATAATGTGGGTTTAGGCGGGTCAACCCAATCCTATGCAAGTGCTGGTTGAGGGTGGACAACCCGAACCCGCTACTAACCCGACCCACATTAGGCCAACCCGATCAGTTTGCCACCTCTAGGCATGTGGCTTTCAGGGGAGTTCCTATATAATGCAAGGTTTGGATTCAGTGATAAATGGTCTCTCCCTAAAGTTCTCATAAAAAATGGTAAGAACTAGTTCTTATAAAATTATTTTTCATATATATATGTATATGGAGCCTTTTCTTGTGCATATGTCCCGTATAATCTTTTCATGCACACTCCTCAGTAGGGCCACTGTGAATCCCACCAAGGGATGAGGGATGAAAAGATCCATGTAAGACCACCCCACATGTCAAGTTTGGCTCCAATCATATGTCCCTAACCCCTTCATCCATAGACCACAAATCTATTCCGTTCAGATCTATGTATAGTCGATCTAAAGGTTTAGTAAATTCAGATTTGATCGAAACTTGGGGTGTATGCCTTTCAGGGGGTTCTCATGCGTGTTGCAAGGTTTGGATTAGATGATAGATGTGCCCCACTTAGAATTCTCACAAACAAATGGTGAGGGACGGATGCGATTCTCCTTTCTCTCTCTTTCTATATATATATATAAGAATTCTAGATAATACACATTTGAAAAGGGGCATTTTTGCCCCCTTATCTAACTTCCAATGGAGAGAAGGTTGGCATAAAGCTTTTGCTCCATTTTTAATATGGTCATTTATTACCTATCTACCCACTAGAAAATGGGTCTTTTTGCCCTTATTTTGTTTCTTAACACATCATATGCAATAGATTGATCACCTAAAATCTTGTTATATTGCCTGAAATCTTGTGATTTAGTTTCTTTACACAATCTAAAAAAGCAATGATTTACATTTTGTTTCCTAGTTTTTCTCTCTTGATAGAGTTGTTTTAGTTTGATAGAGTAATTTTAGTTGGAAGGATATGCTTTGTTGGATGATAAGGTGTCATGCCCCGAACCCGATAATTGGGGATTTATTGAGGATTTCGAGGCGTAACACGCTTACCTATGACAATTCGTGCCATAACAAGATACGTACGAACTATCACAAGAGTGATCCCACAGGTACGTATGAGAAAGATCCGTAAACACGTATTAACAACTATGATTAATTAAGCGGAAACCTGGAGAATTCACCTGTACATATCATAAGCATTAATAAAATATTAACTTCGGTCCATTAATAAAATAAAGTCTATTAATTAAATAAAATCTATTAATTATCCCGACTACATGCATAGATAAGAAAATCCATAAACAATACAAAATTCAAGATGAACCCTAAACCATTCCATAGCTAAGCTAAGTCTTTCCAAAATAATACTGTTTCACGCTGTTGAGGAGGATCAAGAAAAGACATCTTCCTCGTTCCACTCGTTCACATCCTGAGGTAACGCTGGGGTTCCCTCCGGGAGCGCACCGAGTGCTAGACTGACAACAGGTTCCGTACCTGTAATACCATGGTAACTTTGTTAACACGGCGGTTAAGCAAAAATAAAGATACATAAGCTTAACATAATAGAACAATTGAATTAAAATGACATAAAGATTAAAAGAGAGCAATATCGAAATCTAGATACTTATACATATGAGAAAGCATGAATAAGGAATCATAAATAAAAAAACACGTCATACCAAAATGACAACCACATTTGCTATCTCCTCTCTAATAAGAGAGTAAACTGATCTATAGGAAATTACTAGCGATCAGGCCAGGACCGACTAGCTACCCTAAGAGCGTCGACTCACTTTTCTGATAACTACTGAAGTAGACAAAGATAAAATACTCCCATGTGGTCCCGTCAAACCTCCTATGGGGTATAAGCTAAGTGGCGCCGACTCTAAGCATGTCGAAATAAATCCGATACCCATGTTCAATGTATAATGATATGTTTATACTCATTCGAAAATGTATTTCAATCTTGATAGAAATATCAGTTATAGAATCACAACTAAGTAGAATATTAATCATCAGTAATGTATACTGATAGGAACTATCATATTGAGGTCAAGGTTGCTATCAATATGAATGCAATTTGATTGAGAGGTTATTAAGGATGGTTATTAGCCAACCCTATGCTAAATAATCCGGGTTTCCAAGGTCATTCAATACGGTGTATTCATAAGACATTCGGTGTCATTGTATTACCATTCTCGGTGTTACCTCATGTATATAAATGACACTTCATCTTATGCCAACACCTATGATGTTACATTGAAAACTAACCGGATAATCAAGAGGGAAGGAGTGACAGCTCAACACTCTTCATTCTTCACGTTCAGTTACCGTTGGACTGGTTGGGGTAACAAAGGATCCACTTCTATGGTAATAAATGGTCTTGGGATAAACCTACAACCTATGGTAATGGTGGGTGGATACCTTGGTCCCTTTCTAGGGTAAAAGGGAGTAACCCATCACTAGGCTACTCCGTAGACTATAGAAAGTCCATAGTCAAGCATGAAATCCAGTTTTGGAACACAGTTTTATAAACTACAGGTTAGGCTTATCCAACCGATCGGGTATGGGTCCAACCGATCGGACCGTGTCCAGAAGGAAAATTCGACCAGTCAGGCAGAGCGGCCGACCGGTGGACTACCCGCGAGGAAATTCGACCGATCTAGCTTCAGGCCGACCGGTCAACCCTGAAGCACTCTGCTACGGGCGTGTTTAGTCTCCAATGGGTTTTGTCTTCTAATCTATCATTCCACTTGCAATCAAACCAACTTAAAAACTTCCATTCCACATTCTTAGATTCCTTAAAGGACCATTATCATTTTATTCATCCAAATCATTAAAATCATGAATCAATTACATGCATTATCCATTGAGCTGTAAATGGGCAATCCACAAGAATCCATCAAGAATCAAAGAATAAAACCATGCATGTAAAGAAAATGTATCCTTATACTTGCCTTAGGCTTGGTGCTTTACTCAAATCAATTTGCCCCTTGATTAAATGGTGGAGGAGGCTTCACTAATGAAGAATCTAACACATGCATGGAGAAGAATGAGAATGTGATGCATGCATGCTTAAAACTTGAATCTTTTGATCCTTATTGAACTCAAAAATGCAATGGTACTGAGCTTTTCTTACCTCAAGTCTCCCACAAGCAAAAAGAAGAAGATGGTGCCTGGATTTCAATAAGGAGAGCAAGAAGACCAAAGAGGAAAAAGAAAGAATCTTAACTTATTGCATGCAAGTCTTCAATCACCAAGAATGGAGGCTAGATGAAGAAGAAAAAGATGGAAGAAGGGGTAACCGGTGCTGCAACTAGCCTGAAGGAAGGAGGAGATCGTTGGTGGGTTGGGGTTTTTAAATGAGTGAAGTTTCTAGAATTTACAAGCAAGCCCCAACAGTTTTTTAGATCTTTAAGTTGAGTCACTTGGGCTTAAATGGGCTGAAATGAATCCAAATGAAATTGGGCCAAACACGAAAGATGTCCCACAAGATGAAACTCACCCAATGCCACCAATATGATGCATTAATGGTACGAAACCATGAAAATGCTAAATTGTAAAAAGTCCTAAACTACCTAATAAGGTTTGAAGTCGACCCAACTATCTATCCATGACCTAAACCTCTTGAGATTTGGACTCAATTAGCCTAATAATATATTAATTAAAGTAAAACCAACTTAATTACCATAGATCATAATTATCTAGGGTTTGGACCTTACATAAGGTCACTTAGTTTGAATGGATTAATGGGTTCTTGAAAACATCCACTTTGAAAATGTCGGTCTTAAAACATTAATACATGTTCGTGCATTTTTAGAGAGAGATTTTTGGAGCCATTTAGAGAAAAAATAGGATCTATGCTTTCCTCTTTTTCATAACAACTACATTAAATGCAAGTACACATATTTCCTTTCAATTGTTAAACTTCCAAGGTGTTTTTTCTTTCCAAACTGCTTGGGCGCTCTATAGGGTCCCTAATATATATGTATATAAATGGTCTAACGAGATGGTGTGATATATGAGCTAACTTTTTAGGACCTACCTGGAGTTGTGCCAACTATGAATGGCGTGAAAGATTGAAAGCTAATGATGAGAACTAGGTGTGTGCAAAAATTAGCCTCATCCAATCATCCTAGCTCCTTCTTCTTAATGGTTCATTTTTGTAACAGTTGAAATAAGTTATCTAATTTCACTCATCAAATTACATTAGATAAAGCTGATTTTTTACACACATCTAATTCCCATCATGATCTTTCAATCTCTTATGCTCTTCCTGGTTGGCACGACCCCGGGTGGGCCCTAAAAGTTGTCTCATACTTTGCACCATCTCACTAGACCGTTTCTCTCTCTCTCTATATATATATAGAAGGTCTACACAACTTTCAATCGTTTTTGCATCCAAAATGCCCTCTTCAAATAACAAATGAAAAAAGGATATGTTTGGAATGGTAGTTGATGAGTTAATGGGACTTAATGGTTAGAGAAAGAGAGAAAATAGATATCATTTAAAGAAAGAGAAAAAAATAGGAATTTAAAAGAGAGAGAATAGGGAATTAATCTTATGAGAACTAGTTCTCACAAAAATGGTGAGAACTAGTTCTTACCTTTTTTTTTTTTTTTTTGTGAGAACTCTAAGTGGGGCTCATCTATCACCACATACAAACCTTGCAATACACAAGAACCCCCTGATAGTCATATACCCCAAGTTTCGTTCAAATCCGAATTTATTGAACTGTGGGATCGATTGTGCACTAATCCTAATGGACTGAATTTGTGGGCTACGGAAGAAGGGGTTAGGGACATGTGATTGGAGCCAAACCTAATTTTTGGGTGATTCCACATAGATCTTTCCATCTTCATGGTCCTATCCCCAAATGAGACCCATAAGTAAGCCCCATAAAAAGTTTTCACAGTAAGTGCTTGAGAACAGTTCTCACATAATCAGAACTCATGTATTTCAATTTGAAAGATGCTTAGAACATCATCCATCCACTGTGAGACCCTCCAATCAATGTTTCACATCGCTAAATGATTCAATCATTCGGTGCTTGCAGCAGCTGATATCTTGTGTAACATGTATGAGGCCTAAATTGGTTTAGGCCAACTCACTCATATTACATCGTGCCTCTTTACAAACTTCAATTGAAGTATCTAATTATACCTTTCATACATTATAATCACATGATTTGAATTGAAATTTGTTCTAATTCTCATATAGTAATTCAAATAGAAAAGAGTGGGTTTCATCAAACACTTTTCAAGGTAACCTTATGATCAAAGGTGAGTCCGACAAATTATTCAAGTAAAGTTATGATGGCGCTATAATGATGGGCGCATTGGATCATTTCTCTTGTGATTTAAGTGTTAAGTGTAACCTAACTTTAAAAAAAGTGACCAATTGTAGGCACTCCTTTCGACATAAAATTGAAAGTGTAACATAACGTCTCAGTTTGGATTGGGTCTGAGTTGGGTTCATTGCAAGATCAGGTTAACTTTTATATACTTTTGTAATACCTAATCTGGACTTAATACAAATCTAACCAGTTCATTAATTGGTTCTGAAATGTCAAATGTGAATGCTAAGTCGTTGGACTGATCCTACAACAATAGAATGATATAAAATTTTACCTCCAAACCATTCCCTATTAGCGGACAAAACAGAGTAATTGGTTTATAACTTGCTAAATAGCTTGCTGCAGGTGATTTATTTGTTACAACCATTGATCAAGTGGGAATGTTTTTACAAAGAGCGGGCACATGTTGATATAAGATGCATTTTGACCGTCCCGTCCAAATTCAGGTGTAATTTGTATTCCCTCTTCACCACGCTTCCTCTCATTTAGTGTCCGATACTGACCCCCTCTTGCGATCGCCCTAATTTGATACACATTTTACTAATAGTCAATATAGGATTTGAGTTAGACACCGTCTCTTTTCTAGCATTTGTTCACTATTAATTTTGAGGACTTAAAATTCACACCAAACAGAATGTGATTATGTTGAAATCTAGCATATATCCATAGGTGTTGAAATTTAGCATATATCCATAGGTAAACCTTCTCATTTGATGCAGATCTAAACCGATCGTAGGCACCCAAGATCGTGTTGAGGCCTTGTTTCAGTTAAGCCTGACACGATCCAGATGAGATTGCCGCTTTGTCTTCCTTACTGTTGTACTTGTATTGTCTAAATTATTAACATTTATTTTGGGCTAGTTGTTTCATGAAATTAATTCTTAAGCAGGCCGGACCAAGAAAAACAATCTCGGCTAAAAGTAATCAAAATTAAAGAAACAAATGGAAATATCCATAAATAGCCATAAGATAATCATCCCTTGTGAAAAAATTAATTTTAAGGGGAGATGAAAAATGAATACTCAATTGTCAAACTAGTAAAGTTAGAGTCTCATCTACATCCCCGCCTTAAATCCTTCACTCTAATAATTCAATATCATGCAAATAAAAAAGAGCCCGTAGGTTACTTACTTTAGGTGAAAAATAGGTTAAACCGTCAATGCTTTTTTCATGAGTATATGTGCTGACCTATGGTGTATATGCGTTTTTTGGTATAGAAGAAATGTGTGCGTCTATAACGGTAAGTTCATGGAACCTATGGTGGCGGTAGAAGAGGGCACTTTCGCTAATTAAGGATTTCAAAGTAATTTGGACTTACAAATTCAGCCTTAATAAGGAAAAACTTCTCAGGTTGCATCCTCCTCCAATTGGTGCTTTGTTTTCAAATATTCATAAGTCTGAGGTGGGAGTAGTTCCACGGGATGATATGGCTATGAGCAAACTTGAACATGACATGAAGACGGCGGAAGATATTGAAGCACTTACAATGATGAGAGATTTGCAATTGATTTTTCATATGAGAATAAGTGAATTTATTCTTGAAAGTGATTTATTGATGATGGTTGAGTTGCTAAACTCATCTTCCCCAAACCTATCTAGATTAGGTATTGTAGTGGATGAGATTTAAATTTTGCTGAAGACTTTCAATAGTTACTAGGTGGTCCATGTACGTAGAGAGGGAATGAAGCGGCTCACTAACTAGTTAGATATGCTAAATTTGTGGAAGATGTGATAGTTTGATGGCACTTTATGCCGGACCTTATTAGGCAAGATGTTATTGTTAACTCAATGATGTAACCTTTTTTTTAACGGAAAGTTCTTTCTATCAATATATATATATATATATATGAGGTTTATGTACATACCCCTCTAAGGTTTTTGCAATTTGTAAATAAGCCCGTATGGTTTTAGTATTTGTAAATAGGCCCTTGCATTTTCATTTTAATACCCTTTGTGTCCCTCAAATCAATAGACTTTCAACTACCATAACTTTTTAAAGTGAAATGATATTTTTGCCTATCTCTTCTATCTCTACATGTATAATTTTAAAAGCATAATATTTTTTTTTCTCTTTTGAGAATAAGAGTTACATTTAGTGGGAGCCCTACATAAATCTAGGACTCATTTCATAAAGCTTAAATTCATCATAATGACAATCAACACATGTACTTATAATCAATTTTAATTTATTCTATCCATACATGGCCTCCTATTTGATTGATGAAAGTTCCAAAATACATTATTAGACTTTATATGCATGAGAGAGTTATTGAGAGAAAGAGCATTGGGACTTGACATAAAATAACAATATTTTTGTAAAGATTAATATACTCATTTTTTGTTTAATGGGTGCAAGGCAAAGCTGTCATTTCTATAAAAATTAAACACAAACATTATAATGTTTCCCTTTTTTTGTTAGGAATATTTATTCTGTGGACTTGGCAGGTATTAAAAGAAAAAGAACAGGGGCCTATTTATAAATACTAAAACCACAAAGAGCCTATTTACAAATCCTATATATTTTAGGGAGGTATATACAACTATATGTGTGTGTGTGTGCATGCCCACGGTCCTCTACAAAAGCAACACATTGCATAATCTTTGAAACCTAATTTTAGGTTAATCTATAGCATGTTTATGGTTGCTACTATATGATAGAGCTTTTAATTGGAGTTGTCAAAAGGGTTGGGCTGAGCTAGGCCCAAGGTTGTCCAAGCTCCACCCTCAATATATGTAGGCCAGGTTATGAAGCAATGGTAGAATCAGGATTTTTGTTTGGGTGGTGCGGGCAATAATGAGGTGAAGAAGTTAAACACTAAAATGAAAAATTTTAAAGGCTAACTTTTGAAATTTCTAAAATCACATGGGTACGGTCGCACTCACTTGCTAACACCTAGTTTGCCCTTATTGGGATGGGAAAAGCCCTCAGAGGGCGTTACACTGGTTAGGCCCTCACTCATCCCTCAATGGCCTAGGGCTTCATGAAAAGAAAATCAAGTTTTTTCAATTTTTTTTTACATTACTGAGATAGACCCTCATTTATTTGAGCTTGGGGACTATTAATGCAATCTAAGCTTATTTCTTTTGTAAAATTCTTGATAGGAATTTGAGGTGTTTGGGATTTTAAGGCATAATGTGATAGCTTGTCCCCTGGAATTTATAAATGCCATGTTTCTCTCTAGGAATTTAGAAATACCATCCACTTACAAGGTCTCAAATGCCACAAAAGAATTTCAAAATTTTAGTTAGCTTGCTTTTAAATGGAATTCATGGATTCTAATTCCAAAGAAGAGTTTTAAAATTCACTATATTAGGGTATTTACAAATTCTAGAGAGAGAAATTCTCTTAGGGCTTGTTTGGCATCTCTACTCTTATTATTATAAACCCATCCAAAATAGAGGCATTAAAAAAAGAGCCAAAGAAAAAGAGGCTGGAATCAAAATGTGTGTTTTGTAATATGAGAATCTATTTTAGATACCCTTTTTTAAATCAATGGTTGAACCTTTTTCACAAATTTCTCAAAATCTACAAAGTATCAGGCCTTGATATTCGACTCTATAGCCATGTTCATCCTCCCAATGAGATCTAACAGTTTAGATTTTTGTTTGAGGCCCACAAATTTTAAAAAAAATAGCAAATAATTTATGTTTTTTAGCAAATATCTCAATATTGGCAATGATCAAACAGCTAAAATTCAGTCTCCTAATGATCACTGGCCTTCTAAACATTTTTAAAGATTTGAGTCGCAATTTATTGTATTAGAAATAATAATAATAATAATAATAATAATAATAATAATAAAGAAAAAAAGAGACTGCCTGTAGAATAATCCAAAATTGGGCATATTACATCAATGGTTGAAAGTTTTTCACAAATTTCTCAATATCCATATGGAATCAGGACTTAAAAATTGACCCCATAGCCATCTTAATCCCTCCAAACATTACCAATGGTTTGGATCTTGTGTTTGGAACCCACAAAAATTATAAAACATCCAATAGCACACGCTTTTTTGCCCATATCTCAAGGTTGGTGATTATTCAATGGTTGAAATTGGATAAAGGGTCGTATTTGATCTTGTGCACATTTCTAACGTTTTGGATCTTCATTTATCATTTCGGATATAAAGAAAAATTAAAAAAAGGGTGTTGGGCGTATGACCATATTTTACTGTAGTAGCACTTCTTATTTTTTTTCCTTTTATTTTGAGGAGATGAGTTTTGGAGTTTTAACAAGTTTTACCTCTATATATATAAAAAATAGTAGATGCTAAAATCACATGTCAAACAGTTTTATTTTCTTAAACTCTAAATATTTTAAATATTTAAACAATAAAAGATAAAAAATAGTGCTGTGAAACAGGAACTTAGTATTAGCAAAGATACAGGCCCTATCAAGCAACATGGTAACAATTGGAATTCACACGTTTTTAACCACTTTGCTTTGTGATCTGTCAGACCGTTAATTACTTCGGACAATGCAATCCAATGGCCACAATTTGACACTACTCCAATCATTAACCACTTTTAAGAGTCCAATCGGAAACGGATGGACTCTAGAACCAAGACTTTTAAGGTCCAGGAGACTCAGTTTTAAGGTCCCTTGAAGGAGTCTTCTACTCGATGGGACCTTAGAATGGGAGCATTTTATTATTTGTGTTGGTGCCGTGTCAGAACCGAAACTATCATTTACAAAATATTTCCAATTCTAGGTCCAACATAGTACCAGCTTGAAATTGACTCATTTACATTTCTAATTGGTGGTTTAACAAAACTTTAATATGTAAATAAGCTCTAAATCATAAAATAAGATCTTTTTTTTAACTTTTCAGACAATCTACTAGTGTCACTCAAAATTAAGCATTAATGAGCCAATGTTTTTAGCTTATTCAAATCAATCAAGGCAACAACCTTTTTTTTTTATGATCTACGGTATCATTTGCCAGTCTAGACTTCAGACATTTGGCCTTTGCCCGGGGGTTATCCAATTTGACGAGCAAAGACTATTCATTGGGGGATACATACATTGCTGCACACATAGTACCTTGATAGTGTATGAACGGAAGTCGAATCTAAGACCTTGGGGAGCAAACTTAGAGTTCAAACAAACTGAGCCACCCCTTTGATGGCTACAACAACTATATTTGAAGTGAGGGTTTGTGCATGAGGGGTTGTTTGGTTAGATTTTAGGTGCGCTCTTAGACAGGTAGTCTGGCTTGCGCATAATTTTTGGCTTGACAGTTAAATAATTTGAGCTCACATGTATATATCCTTTAAAGGCCTGGCTCCAGGCCTCTTGGATTTGGAAGTGCAAAATTTTGCGGATGAGCAAGCTCAATCCTTATTCCATTTCTACGGGGCTTGGTTTCGTGAGATTTGCCATTCCCCATAAGTTGATCCTATTTTAAGTAAAAATCAGTTTATGCCCATGCGAGCTATATTTTTGACAATATCCTAGTAAAACAAATCTTTTTTATTTTTTTACTTTTAAACGATAACAAAAAATATCAATAAAAGGAAGTAAAAATAAAGAGAGCCAAAAAAAAAGAGTGAAGCGAGCAACAAGCACATAAGACACAAGAGCGATATACCTAACTCACACTCAACTACAACAAAATATCCTTCCAAGAAGTAGTTCTCTCAACCTCCTATTTGGCAAAAGCATCAACCTTGTGCTTGACCGATCTAGGCTAGCGACGGACGGATAAACTCACGGAGAAAGATAAAGACATGATGGCATACAACCCAAACTCGATAACTTATAGTACGCCTATAATCTTGTCAAGCTAGGTGAGCTGTTTAAAAAATGCTCTCTTGTGTGGGCCTACTTGGACACATCTAATTTCTGAAGGTAGGTTGTCTATGTAGGAGATACTAAGTATATGGTTTCGCTCTAATGAAATAAACCCTAGTCTTGGTTTTTAAGCCTAAAAACCGGTCCTCTAACTATATAGTTTAAATTATCATTTGTTATTGAATCCAACAGTGGTTAATGATTGGAGTAGTGTCAAATCAAAGCTGAATGTAAAATGTGAATGGCTTTGATTTCCTGAAAGTGAGGCTTACAAGGATTTTTGTATTGGCTGATATATGGGTTGGACAAAACTTGAATATATTAGGATTGCATGTTATATATCTTTTAGTATGAACTGAGGTATGAATCGCTGGACGCACTCTGAAGTAAAGAAATCGAAGAAAGAGCGACAAATTGAAGTATTTTTCTAAGGATATCATGATTTAAAAATGTCATATCTCTTAAACCAAGTGTTGGATATGGGCAATCTACCTACTGTTGAAAAGCGCATTTCGATTAAATATCCTAGAGCCCAATATTACATTAGTCGGAGTTAAAACAACAAAGTTATGGTCTTGAAAAATTTGTAGAAATTTATACTGAATTTCATCCAATCAATTAGGCAAACATTCGATTGATTTGACTTGAGATAGTAGGTTAATCCGATTAATCTGACCTTTGATTGATCTATCAAGTGCTGTGCACAAACCCACCCATTTGCACGAAAACCTTTACTATTTGTGTCAAAGTTGTTTAGTTTGTTCACACTTGGACTTAACCCTAAGGCACGAATTGTGGGTTATAAAAAAAGGTTTTCTCTCAACCCTAAACATATATCTCTTATTCTAAGTTGAGAATAGTCTTTGGAAATCACCTTTCTTCTCTAGAGCTTTCATTGGAGAGTTTGCTGGGTGCTTCTAGCTCTAAAGCTTTGCTACTTCTATTTCCTAATAGGAGATTGTTCATCTTGTGAAGATAAGATATTGTAGATCAAGCGTAGAGAGCAGGGCACGCAGAGTTGAGTTGTGTCGTGGATTCTTATAAGAATAACTACATCTTATGGTCGAGGGATTGGCAGTGTAAGGTTGTAAGTATATCTTATAATTGTTTGAAATTAGTGCTTAGTTTTTAGTTTATGTGACTTATGGTTTTTTCCTATAGGAGTTTTTACTTAAAAATCTGCGTGTCTTCTTCTTTTGTGGCTGATTACTTTTTACTTGCAAGTTTACTTTATTTATTCCGCTGTATATTGTTTGACTTACAATTTAGAAATCCGAGACCTTATAAAACTTTCAAGACTCACTGTAAAAAAAAATAAAGGAAAAAAAAACTCAAACAAAAGTGGGTGGATAAATGGATAACCCTTTGGATGTGATTGGAAGTAGGATAAGTGAGGGATAAGTGGGAGGATAAACAATTTTTTGCATCCTATCCCATTTATCCCTTATTTGGTTGCAATATTAGTGCCTACGATTATACTATCCTAGTCCCGACGAAATAGTGAATTAATACCTAACGTGGGGGCTTAGATAATCCCACCTAGGAGGTGGAATAACTTAGGTTGGCTTTGAATGGAGATGGATTATATTTTTTAGGTCATTTTATCCCTCATCCCCCATTTATCCAGACTCAATCAAACATCGGATTGAATTCATCTTTAGGATAAATGAAATTCCATTCCATGCAATAATACCATTAGATGGGCTTTAATAGTATTAGTTATCCAATCCTACCAAAAATTTATCACATTTTCAAATACATCCTTTAAGTTGTTTAGACTAACTTGTACAAGATTAACCATTTATTATTATTTTTTTTAATGGATGAGGTTTTGATAGAGAGCACCGTCGTCTCTTGTCCAAGAACAGTCTGTTTAATTTTGCGGGTTCCTATTCACACGTAAGTCCACCTCATGGTTCTAAAAAGTTAAGAGCCCGGTGGACTCTCCAATCCATTGCAAAGAATTACATTCCTCATTATATTGGCCCTCATCTTTTTATCAAGCCTCCAAACATGTTAGCCTCAGTAATTTAGCCTATTCTGTCATCCAGTTAAAACAATGAGGAGTGACCAATGCCCATAGCCTGAAATTTACATTCCAAAAATATGGATATAGCCTAATATAAGCCAGTTCTGTGAATGAAGGTAACCACTTTGTAGTGGTCTGGGCTTTCTGCACCTTTACATATCTGACTCAACGAGGACCTCTAAGGCTATTACTTGGCTTGAATCTAGCTTAGAGCTAAGTATGTCAGACATGCATCTCGGTTGGATACTTGAATCCACGTTCGGTCTCCGAAACCCTAAACAAGCTAGTTTTTACCTTACAGCTTCCAGCCCAATAGAGCTCTTTATTAGTCCCATTTGTATTTTATATGGTATATCAAACAAAACAATAAAGATATCCCATACATCCATCATACAAAAGAACAAACTTGGCCTTGCCTGATCTCCCTAGTGAGAGGTCCAAAACAAGCGCTAGAGACTGCATTTGGGATGTAGAATTGGTTATTCTCCTGAATCGGCAGATAGAATCAGGCAGTGATGTACGTGAATCGGCCCAAAACTCCTACCTACTACATCTAGTGAAGGTGGCACTTCCTCATCAAACACAAGTAGAACCTCAACTTCAAATTAAAGTTGGCCATTTTTCATCTTTTTTTTATAATAAAAGTGCTCAAAAAATATTATTGAGCTGCCAAACTCTAAATCAACTTGTCCATGTTGTTCATTCATACGTAGAATGCTATGAAACCACGATGTCATCTATGCATTTAGCATGCCTAGGCAACCTATGAGCTACAATATTTCATTCTCTTCCCACATAATGTACTTCAAATATGTTAAAATGATTCAATAAGCTTTTAATCTCCTTAAACAAAGGGCTAGGGGCGGCTTGACCATTAGGCAAGAAAAGCCTTTTTTTAGTGCGCCCCCACCTTCCCGGCTACAAAAAAAAAAGAAAAAGAAAAAATGCCCCAAAAAAAACAATTTTAATCTCTTTTTCTTTTTCAATCCCATAAAATAAGGCCTCATAAAAGTAGTTGAAGCAACTTAAATCTTTTCAATTTAAAAAAAAAAGCAATTGTCATCATTTTGTTTTTCCTAGGCCTCATAAAAGTAATTAAAGCAACTACCCTCTTTTTACATTCTAAAAAACACAACTACTATCTTTTCATATTTCAAAAAAGTGTTAAAGCTCATTTTTACCATGGAGAAAATATTGCCATTAAAGAAAACCTTAAAATCACAAGTAAGAAATCATCTATTGTTTTGAAAATCCTCTAATTTACATATTTTTCCCCTACATCTGTGCTACTTGAAATCTATAGAAGACAACTTCAAATATAATCTTTTCTTTTCTTTTTTATATTAAAAAAGCTGTATCAAATTTAGAAGAAATTCACATCTATAATATTTGTGGCCATCACTGATAAAATTAGTAAATTATGTTCTATCATCTTATGCTTCTAAATTTTTTTTTATTTCCAAGCTCATATTATATGTTTATTATAGTTAGTGTTCATTTTATTTGTAAATATTATCAGTTATAATTTATAAATATTAAATATGTCTACTAGAAAAATATTGACAATACTTGTAACCATTGGTTTTACAGAAAAAAGTTTTTCAAAAATAAAATTGATAAAATCTTAATTTAGATCAACAATGTCACAAGAAAGATTAAGTGGATTGGTCATACTATCAATTGAAAAATATATGTTAGCAGAACTTGAATTTAAAACTTAATTAGTAATATTAGATTACAAAAAAATGAAAAAAAATTAAACTAAATATTTATAATAATATTTAAAAAAATAAGAAAATGTCTCATTTAGGATTGTCACTTTGGGCCTTAAATTGTCTCGAGTTAACTCTGCAAAGGACCCTATTTAGATAAATTAAGAGCAAAAGAATTCAATACCTTAATTTTCCATATAGAATTTCTTTTAAGAATAACACCGTCCACCCCAATATAAAGGAACATTTAAAGCCTTCTCAAAACTACTAAGGCTTCAATGTCATTAGCACCCTCCACCTCATTTTCTTTCTTATTTATTGTTATGATCAATGTCATCTTCGGCGTTTCGAACATCATTAAAAATTGCACCGTTTACATTTAGCTTAGCCATACTTCTAGGTGGTCTGACGTAGACATCCAGGGGGTTTTTCATCTTTGAGCTGGGGTTTTATTGGCATTTTTAACCCAATTAATAAATAAGTTGAATTAAGTTTTCAGTTAATATTTGCTATTCAATCCACCAACCTAACTTACACTTATTCCTCCGTATAGCCACCAAAGCCCCTATGAAGGATGCACAACCTCACTAACCCAACTTGTATTTGAAGAGCCTGGTACGGGGTTTTGCATCTCTTCGTTGTGGGGAACTAGGGTTTTAGACTCTGCTGTGAGGAGTTCAAAAACCCAAAAGGAGAGCAAGAAAGAGAGATGGAAGCCCTCTGCAGAACTCATGTACAGAAAACCCCTCTCCATCTCTCTCGCCCATGTCATTTTTTCACAAAACCCCTCCTCCCTTCTTCTTCATTTCCCAAAAACCCCTCCTCATTTCCGAAAACCTCCCTCACAGTCTCCGTCCATCCTCACCTCCCTCCCAGACCCCTCCCATCTTTACAAAACACCCCCCAAAATCTTTTCTATTACCCAAAACCCCCTCATTCCCTAAAACCCCTCTCCTCTCTCCTCAAATCCATCTCCCTCTCCATCGCCACCATTGCCCTCCTCCTCTCCCGCTTCCCCCCCAAACCCACCTTCGCCGCCGCCGCCCCTCCATCCACCGTCGAATCCACCCCTCTCGCCGCCGACACCATCGAAGAAGAAGAGAAGGAGAAGGAGAAGGAGAGAACCTTTCAAGAGTATTTGGATTCTCACCCAGATGATGAAAATGCCCTCAAAGCCCTCATAGCGACCCAAATCAAGCTTGGCAAGCTTATAGAAGCAATCGACACAGTGGACCGCCTCATCCTCCTCCAACCCACCAAGAAAGAGTGGCTCCTCCTCCGCGCCCACCTCCACCTCCAAGGCGGAGACGTCGCAACCGCCAAGTCTGCGTTCGAGGACATCATTGCCGCCGACCCTTTTGACGTCGAGGCCTATCACGGGCTCACCATGGCGGTCGCCCAAGCGGACCCGGGAGAGCTCGATGCCCTGATGGGGAGGATTGAGGATGTGATGGAGAATTGCAAGAAGGTGAAGAAGAAGGAGGCTCTGAGGGACTTTAAGTTGCTGGTGGCACAGATAAAGGTAGTGGAAGAGAAGTATGATGACGCGCTGAAGCTTTGTCAGGCGCTTGTGAAGGAGGAGCCGAGGGATTTCAGGCCTTATCTCTGTCAGGGGATTTTGTATACATTGATGGGGAAGAAGGAGGACGCGGAGAAGCAGTTCAGGAAGTATAGAAGGCTTGTTCCAAGGGGCCACCCATACGCTCGGTATTTCGATGAGAATGTGCTGCTGAAGAAAGGCCTCTCTCTGAAGAGATGAAGGAAATGGATGTTGGGTTTGAAGAGGAGTTGATTGGTTTTATCCGGGTTAAGCTTAACTTTCCAAATGCGGTATGGCAGCACTGAATTTTGGTTTAGTCATCTGTTTTAGATTGCCAATCCTTTTCAGTATTCATTTGTTTGTTCTTCTTAAAAATGTGTAGTGAAACTTTAGTGATACATGGTTGAATTTTCTAGTTTTGGGTTTTGTTTCTCCTTAGTTTAGTTGAAAGGAAACCAGCTTGTAGTAATTTTAAAAATACTTGTCTTTTATGTTCTGAAAGTTTATAATAAATGCCTTTTATGTTCTGAAAGTTGCTGATACAGCTGCTTCTTACATGGGCTTGTTTCTTTGTCTCAAAATTGTGAATTCTAGTCTAATTTTATATTTAACTAGCTGTTGAGTTCTCTGAATTTGCATATTTCCAACATGAACAGATCGTATTGTCTCAGTTAGTAGGGCCTTTCAATCCTTTAAAGATTGCCAATTCTGATAGTTGTAGGGTGACTTTGAATTTGTGAAGTGGTTCCAAAGGACTTGTGATAAGATTTAAACAGACTGATTTTTAATCAAACTTGGTGAACTGTGTTTATGACTTAAGTGAGTCAAATCCGTAAGATTAATGTCATAAAATGAATTGATTAAGAATTAAAGTTAGGGATTTGGGTTAATTATGTTCTTCCATCGTTTGCAAATGGGAAATTAAATATCAAACTGAATGGTCAGCCGTAAGAACTGTGCAGTTAATTTCTTCAGCTTGCCATCACTGACTGAGAACTCTTTGAGTGGGTCGCATCACTTGTTGAGTTGGTTTGGCTCAGCAGTTGGACACCCCGATCCTTTTCTTGCTTAATGCAGTTGCATGCTACAGGAGCTCTTGATCAACTGCCTGAGAATAGATTGTGTAAAAATCTCCACCTCGGGGAATAATATGTCTGGAATTTGCAGAAACTTAAACACAAGCACACACATGTAAGCAACAATTGGAAGAACAGATTCCATCATGTTTTGGAAGTGCTGCAGAGCTGAAGTAAATATGTATATATGCTTATGCTAAAAAACTTTGCTTGTACTATCTACGTTCAACTGCTCCATTTATGATCATTTCCAAGAAAAAACTCTTGTAACTATTAACTTGCAATTATCATTCATAAAAATAAAATTAAAAAAAACCCTCGCAATTGAAATAGTAATAAAGTCCTCATGGGATGGTAAGAATTGAAAGACTTTTCTTTTGTTTTAAGATGCTGAGTAAACTGCGCATTTAACATAACCCTTCCTTGTCATGGGCCCTGGCCTGGTTGTGGATCTGGACCAGTTTCGTTTTGTTTTGCTTACAAATGCAATGGATTAACCAAAAACAACAAAAAACAATGAGATCATGACCATAGTTTTCAAATTCGATTCAGTTCGGACGAAATGTCAGAATTTTTTTGTTTCGAAGGCAAAACCAACTGAACATCTTGCTTGGAGATGTTTGGTTCAGATTTCTTTTGATTGCGCCCAAACTATAGGGTTTCGATCTACAACCCTTAATTTCAGATGAACCGATTCGGACGAATCTAGGGATCAAACATTAAAAGGAGAAAAAAACGGATGAAATGTGTTGGGCAATCAAACAAATCTGAACAAAAATAAACGAAATTATTCTGCATACCGTTTTTTAGGGCGATCACTCGTTCCATCTTCTTCAACGACATGGGACTGTCAAAAGATTCCATTCCATCTATAAATTGGACTCAACCAGGGAATTTTCTCTTGCCCTATTTCCTTTTGAGATTGTTCACTGCCAAAGTAAGTGTAAATCCTTGCCCTTTCCTCCTTTACATAGGTAGTCTCTGCTGCCCAAATCGAATTCCTTGCAGAAATCTCACCGGAGCGCCAAGATTGACAAATCTCATCCTCTTCTTCCATTTCTTGTTTCTATTTTGTTTCTCTCCTTCAAATGTTTTGATAAAGGGTCAAAGGGGTTGGGCTCGGGCTGCTATCTTGTTTGGTAGAACTCGGGACTCAGGACGCTATCTTTTTAATGGCATCTCATTGGCCCCTTTATGAACGCGGGGTTGTGATGAGTTCTGGAATGTAGGGCCCATTGATTTTGCTAGAAAATTCTTCAAAGGCCCACTTATATTTAATCAATGATGAAATTGGAGCAATACTTACTGTTGAGTTTAAGAGGCCTACTTAATAAAAAATCAAAGTAACAAAAAGGAAAATCCTTATGATCAAGGCCCAACACAAGTTTCATTTAAAAATTAAAAAATATATATAATAAAAAAAGGCCCTTCATGAGTTGAGTACAGTAACGTTTGGTGTTATTAAATATTTTATGAAATCATTTTTAAAAATATCAATCTAAAGCGGGCCATTTAATTGGAGTAGAGTAATAAATTTTAATTAGCACTGTTTATGCAGAATTAACTGGTTTTGATTTTATATAAGTGGCCCACTGAAATTTTTGATTAGAAAATTGAGCACTATGCCTTGGCTTACCACCAATTAAATAGGAATTTGTATATATTTTCAATATATATATTCAAAATTTCCAAAATTAATTTCCGAATTGGAAAACGAAATGCCCGAATCATCCAAAATGTTTCACTTTAGAGCCAAACCAAAACAGGCCCGAAACTAACTTGACAACTATGATTATGACCTTGCAGATATCACGGTCTACATCCAAACAAATAGTGTTACCCTGAAAGGGAACACATTGATTATCCCTAATCATCCTATACCGTCTTCCAAGATCCAAAGCAGTTCCTCTTGTTTAAGGGCTTGAGACCTCTCTTGTAAACATGAGGCCGATGAGCTGCTGCATCATCTGCTCTATTATGCTCGTCCTTAAGGCATAGGTCAATGCAAGGTGAGTCCCACAAAGTGAGCCCAGGATCCATGGGCCACTCCCAAGTCCCGGCCCCATGATTGCCCCAACATGTTCACCCATTTACCACAAGACACCAAGGGCTCCCATCCAGCCAGGCATACGGTCCTAGTGGACCCTACTCGATAGTCAATCCCTGCTAGATATATATATTTTATTTCTCAAGAGTCTTTTCTTATTTAGATTTATTTTCTTAGTTTTTTTATTGAGAAGTTTTTGTAATTAGAAAGGAGAAATTCTAGAGATTAATCTGTTATTATTAAAATGCACATTAGTTGCTTATTAATAATGCGGACCTCCTGTGCAAGCAAAAAAGTCCGTATATCATACTCCAAATCAGTCATCTATTAAATGAATGAATAAAATTAAGTTTTCTTCTCTATCTTGTGTGGTACATGGGTTGATCCTTTTGTGGTGAAACTAGGGAATCATTTACTCTTTTGAGAGTTTTTGGATTTTGTTGGTCTCATGCCTATGTTTTTTTGAAGGATTTGAATGGCAATAAGCAACCCATTTGGATTTACATAAGTCTAGTTCTGCATAAACACCTATATAGTTCTTGCATTTAACACCTAGTTTTTTTTACCTAAAAAACACCTCGTTTACACCCTAGTGTACACCTCGTTGCAATGACCAATTGCAGGAAATCAGAGTTACAGTTACACAGGGTAACCAAGTTCCAAGGATCCAAAGGGGGCATAATATTATTTATTGTTTTGGTCTGTTTAGGGAAAGTGGTTAATTATGAGATTTTTTTTTTTTTGAATGATTGAATTCATTAGAACAGAGAAGCAAGCAGTACAAGAGATGTACACTGACAAGCTTAAGAGCTGAAACAAAGACAAAACAGAACGCCAAACAGCCTAAATGAAAAGAAAACAGGACCACAGATTCCTTAGCTTATGCATGCAACCTCACTCCAATTCCTCACGATCTGATCAATGGATTAATCCTTGAATGTAGCATTAAGGAAGGCCCAAGAGGCGACAATAAACTTGATTCTTTCCTTTAGGATATTCACATTGGCAGCTGTCCCTTTAAAGCATCTTGAATTCCCCTCCTTCCATATTATCCATAAAACTGCAAGAAAATAAAGTCTCCACATCTCCCTTCCTTTTGAAGATCCGGGCACTTCCAAGCCTGGAACATGTCCAGGATGCAATTGGGGAATACCCAACTGCATCCAAACCAGTCCATCAGAGATCTCCAAAGGGATTGAGCCATCTTACAATTCAGCATTAGGTGGGCGACTGACTCCTCTTCACTCAAACACATGGGCACCTCTTGACCAGAATCATACCTATCCGTCTTAAATTATCCATACTCAGAATTTTCTTTGGCTGTGAAAAAAGTGCAAACTGACAAAGAGCCATCCTTGGAAGCAATCTATCTCCTTTCATCCCTTCCCACCGATATAGAAATTCCATTGAGGGTTTTTAAAAGAGATATTTATTGCTCCACCTCGTTATCCTTTAGGTTTCTCCTCAAAATAGGGTTCCAAACCATTTGCTCCCCTAGATTTGATAGGTTACACTGAACCGTTGCCTTCTTATTCGCAATGCATTTGAAAATGTCCAGGAATTGGGTCACCAATGGGCAGTCAGCAATCCACTTATCAAGGCAAAATAAGATTCCCTCCCAATCCAACACGATATCTAATATTCTCCATGAGACTCTCCTGGTCAATTATGGACAATGCCATCGCTTTTTAACTATCATGGGCATTTGGAAAGAAATACCTAGGAAGACACTTTGATTGAGAATATTTTTTAATGGGATGACAACAGAAATTGTAGCTTATTAAATTTGATGTGAGCAAATAGAATTAGAAGCCATTTCTGGACACAATAAATATTTCATGACATGAATTGATGGATCAAGAGTGGTGACCATGATACTAGGATGTGAGCTTTTGGCTGTTTTCTGAAAGGGTTTTTGTCTTCCTTGGTGTGACTATTATCTCCTTAATAATAAGATATGTGTGTGATAAAAGTTAATATCTATTCAGTATCGGCTTCTCATGTACATTTTGGTGATTGCTCTAGGCTGGTGGCTCTGAAGTTCTCTCTCTTTTTTAAACCTACCTACTGTAGGATAGTCACCTGCCCGATTATGAGTCTTTTGTTTTTTTTTTTTTTGTGGTATAAATTACTTGTTGGCTATAGAAAAAAAGTTGTTTTTCTTTTAAGAATTATTATATAGACAGATTTAGAACATTGTAGAATCTGGTATAGAAGTGTTTGGATTTCTTATGTACTCACCATCATGAGGGATTATAATGGACAAAATGATGTGTTACATATGGGGCACTGATCATTTGATTTTTAAAATAAAGTAAATATTTTTCTGGCTTATTTTTTAAGCTGAAATCATGACTTTCTCTTCTCACTTGGCAGCAAGTTCCTTCACCCCCACAAGCAAACTCTGACGGTTATTAGTCCCTTATTTTAATCTCCCTATCTTTCTCTTGATTCTGACCTAGAATTCCCATTCAGAACCTCTGCCAGAGCTCCTATTTAACTTCTTCCTCTTCCTTGCAATTGCCTTCTACTCCTGTTCTCATAACTTGATTGGTGCTAGATTCTTGGACAAAAATTATCATCAACCTCTTCCATTAATTTTGTTCTGTTGACAGTTGAATTGGATACAAAATGGTTAGTGCAGATGGTAAACAGAGTTTTGCAAGCAGCAGCACTCTTTTGATATCATCCGTCTGAATTGTGACTGGATTTCAGAGGATTATCGGGGTTCAATGGAGATGTTAGCAAAAGACTCGAAAGGAATATCTTATGGATCATCATTGTCTCATGGCTTGGATTCCCAGCACTATTATTGTTCTGTCTAGCAGAATGTGATTTGAGTTAGGGTTGGGTAAGGTCCCTCTAAGCTCCACTTTATGTGCAGCTCTTAATAGCGTGTGGGTAAGGACTGAAGTCACAATCAGCTACAAAAGTTTGCCATCCTCAAATTTGAATCTTGTTTGCGTATTACCAAGGATCATTTTTTTTTAGGGAACGGACAGCCTGACTTTTAAGTAGGATTGATTGGAAATGAACAGCTCACAAAACCCAATGAGGTGGATAAATGGGTTATAAGGCATCTATGATGATGATGATATTCTTGTGAGCTTCGTGTAGGGATCTCACTTCCATGCCAATGACTTCATGTGGAGATTTGTCATTGGAATCTGGGGTCTAATATAATCTACCCCGTAGGTCTTTATGAACTTTTGTCTTAAGTTTGTTTTTATTTGGTTTAATAGGGTACCTTTGGATGAAAACCAAATTGCAATTGATCAATGGCTGCACACACTCCTCAAGGCACTCCCATGATAGACTTAACTCATGTTTATTTCTTTAGATTATAAATCAGAACATTAGAATTTTCAAATTAGTGTAGCTTATTTTAAAAATGATTCAACTATGTTGCTCCTAAAATCAATAGTCTTTAGTTTTCTAAATCATTGAAGATGAATCTCACATGCAGAAACTCTAGACATGATGTTTAGTCTTGGGTCACTACTCTCGGAGCTTACTTGGATGCAGAGCAATCAAGGGAGACAAATTAGCACATTGTGATATCAATGTGATCAAATGATTCTTAATCTCTTAAATATTTAACGGTTAAATATTGTGCAAATCACGGCAGTGAAATCCCATGGTGACTTTTATTTCAATTGGTGACAGTAACCAGTGTCTATTCAAAGGAGAAAGTGTTTGTGAAGGGATTGAAAAGATGATCGGTGGGTTATTGGATAAACTTCTCACTTACTGGGGTTGGGCATGGATGATATTTGTGCCTGAAGCCCTACCAGCCACCCCAATATTTTAAACATGTGGGGGACACATCGGTCGCGTACATGGCTGACACATATGTATTCAATTTAGTTTTGGGGACCTGAAGCTCAATATCCTACTAGGGCACCTTGGATCAGAATGTTGGCTCAATTGTCAATCTATCTGTATAGTCCCGGCCCGTAATTACAAACCAACCAGCCATGAAAGATCTTCTTCATGGATGGTCGTTTTATATTTGTCTGTAATCTCTCCTGCCCTTTTCTTTCATTGTCAGTCCACTATTTCTGGGGCACAATAATGAGTTGTTGTTGGAATTTTACGTGGACCAGGTCAGCCCAGCCCATCTGGCCCTTAGACGCTTTCGGAATGGAAATGGGCCATCCTGGACTAGTTGTCTGACCCAACAATTAAACACCCGTCCAAAGGCCCAGTTCAGCACATTTGCCACGTTGGTTGTTAGTAGTAATAATCTCTCCTGGTTGACTCCTAACCATCCGACTTTTTTTGGTTAAAATAATTAACCATCAGACTTAATGTGTGTGAAGGACCAACCTTTTCTTGATCAAACTCGCCATATAGCATATAGACCCTTAAGCATCGGACAGCCGCAAAATTTCCCTCCCACAAAGTTATATCCATGTAAGATTGTTTATGCATCTAAAATGTGAATATATATTTTATAAATGATCAATCTAATTGTGCATATCAGTCACTGTATTAATGATTGCATGCTCATTTCTCATCATCCTCCCCCTCTTAACCTTGTAACATAAAACTGAAATGGCCTTATTTCTCGTATAGCATGGAAAGAGAGCTACAAGCCTATAACACAATT
This sequence comes from Sextonia rubra, assembly GCA_037013555.1. NCBI lineage: Eukaryota > Viridiplantae > Streptophyta > Magnoliopsida > Laurales > Lauraceae > Sextonia > Sextonia rubra. Next base: position 136,535,837 of record JASUAD010000001.1, read on the forward strand.
TTTCTCATGTTTAGTTGGTAAATTGGCAATGGTTGTACACATTATCAAGGTTGCAACTTTGGCAGGGCTCAATCCTACCAAAGCCCAAATACGAGTAGAGCATTCTGGGTTCAAATGGGAGTAGGACCTGTCCAGATTTAGTGTCAGGTCCAGGTTTGGTGTGCAGATCAGGTATGTTTTAGATATGTAGTAACATTGGTGTAGAGGGGTCGAGTTGGGTTTGTGTAGAGTAGCACTCGGTTAAGAATTGTACCGTTTTGGGGTTCATTTAGCCCAAAATTGACCCAACCACCTGAGTTGCACCCCGGCAAGAAAATTATTTTGATTGTTCTGTGCAAGGAGAGGATTTTAAGATAAAGAGGAAAAGTGCTCTCATTTTTCATGCAACCTACTAGTTTTCAGTTTGATTATGACATGACACATATTCCTTGCGGGAAAGGAGCAAAATGAAATTATTTTCCTGAATAAGAGAGGATTTTGATTTCCCACGGATCAGATCGGCTGGGTCTGTAGGGATATATGATTACTTCTCTCATGAAAACATATGAAAGAATCCTCTTGCTCCGCAAACATGCCCTGATCAGATGAAGTTTTCTACTCGCGCCCAACCAGGACTATTTAAAGCACATAAAGGACCACTACTGTTGAAATCAGTGCAAGTAGTAGTAACCATTGATTCAGCTGCAAAGAGACCAGTACAGATCCATAGATTCTTAACCACTGTGGTCAATTTTGCTTCAAAACCCCTTTTAAATTTCACTCCAAATTGAAACTTCCTCACCAGGTTGGCATTTCTTTTTTTTTTCTTTTTGGTTTATAACTCCGCTTTACTATTATATTCGAGTTCTCTTTCAGTAAAAATTTAGAACGGTTTAGATGCGTATATTAGAAAAATATTAAAATAGTAAGAAATGAAATTAAAAAATACATACACTATACTTTAATTTATTCTACTAAATCAAAAAATAATATGTTATTTTTATATGCTAAACAAATGATCTATTGACTATATTTATGAGTGATACTGTGATCATGTGAAATTATGACATCCATTCTTAGCCGTCTTCTGTAATTCTATACCATAAGATAGTATAAGATAAACACATTCACATAATCACTAGGCTATGGTGAAGGCAAATTTGGAATTTAATTTGTATGAAGTCTAAAAATGCGGTTGTAAAAGTGGCTAAAATTGAAGAAATAAAAGAAAAATCCATTACGGAATATCAACTATTCATTATTTAATTGGAAATGAACTATGAGGATTTGTATCATTTTCCATCTACCCTCAATTTACTTTTCATTAAAGGAGAGATTATTTTACATACATTTGCGAATATTCTTATCCTTTAGGTCTTTGACCAAAAACAACTATTCCTGCCTTGTGGCATCCACTAATCCCGCAACACATATCCGAGCAAATTTTGTGCAGATTTGAAATACAAGATGTGGGTAGCAAACTCACACCTTATACCACTACTACTAACTCCCACATGGGTAGCCATTTTGTGGATGTTTATTTGTACTTCTTCAATTTTAGCAACTTTAGAAATACATTTCCCACTGTCCCCAATAGGATTTCCAAATGCTCAAGTGCAATCCAGCACTTGGGGCCCATTTCTTTATTGAAATTTATGAAACTCATGTATGTTCAATGTTTGGAAATTCCAAATGTTACGGTTTTGAATTGCTGCCGAATTCTATCATTTTTGAGTTACTTGTTTTAATCATATTGGAACTCTTGCCTACGAATTTCATGCATCCTAATTTTTATAAATTATTTGTTTCATAGCTACTAGGATTTTGGAATGATACCATTGTATACATTATGGTATGTGGAGCCCATTGTAAAATACAACAACCTGGTGTCCACATTCTAAAAAAAAAGAGAGTGATGGGACTAAATTTAGAAATTATAACACTGAACATTCCTTTAGAAATTGTGGCACATCGTAAGCACCTATAGAAATTAGTACATGGGTTTACCTTAAGAAATTACCAGATAAGGCATAATTTTAAAAACTGCATAAACTTTAGAAATTATTGCGGGATACTTTCCGAAAGGACATAGGATCTCTATTAAAAAGGTGTGGTATGTGGGGCTTATTTTTAAAAAAATAACAAAATAAGAACCTCCTTTGGAACCAAAATCCTTTGAGTATTTATCCCGTGGTGACCGTGTGTTATCATAGTTAGCCATGTTACCGAAGGACAACCTACAATGTATGCAGGCTTATCCATGGTGACACAGTGGACTGATAGGCCCACTTAGGTTTCCATGTACCCGCATATAATTTCAATTTCCTTTAGAAATGGGTACATTGACCCACCTTTACAAATCATTACACATGGTGACAGCTTGCTCGCAATTACAAATTAAAGCCAAGATTCAGCTAGCAGGAACAAAAATGTGGGCCTACCTTTAGAAATTATATTACAAAAAGCCACTTTTAGAAATTGAGAATTTGCTAAAAAGCTAGAAGGATACTGGAACACTAAAAACCTCATATGGATCTTAAGATTTAAAAATGCATCATTTAAAGAAAATTAGTAATTCTAAAAAATTGAATTTCCAAAATTCTTTGAAAGGAAAATAGAATGTAAGATAAAAAAAAAATCTGGAATTCTTATTAGAAAATTCTAGTAAAGTGAAGAGGCCCTTAGGAAGCTCAAATTCGGAGAACTCCAAAACCAAAAGCAAAAATAATATCCAAGTCCACCGTTGCGGTTGTCTATGATGCTCTCGTACTAAATTGCTGATGAAGAGAGTGAGTGGTTAATGTATTTACTTGGAAACACTCTTTCTTCAATGAGTAGCTATTTTTTCACGCCGTACTGAATACAATTGTTAACATTTCAATACATAAATCTAATGTTGGAGGAGATTCCGTGCAAAATAAATGTATTGGCAGTTAGTAGGTAAGGACAAAAGTGCAAGTTTCTTTTGCATTGAATCCAATATAAAAATTAGTATGTTCACTAAAGGGGTGGTTGCGAGTTATTTGTCACATAATAAAAAGATTTCTCTTATTATAGCGATAGAAGACATTTGCTTCTACATATTTAGAATTTGAATCTACTCAATCACATTTTTTTTTTCATCTGAAGACGTCGTATATCACCAAAGGTCATCTCTCGCACTAGAGGTATTTCTCCCTCTATGGTCCATAACTTTTAACTCGGGACACCAAACAATAACATTTATGTCAAAAAAAACTATAAAAAGATGAAATGCTATAAAAATAATATTTAATATTTCTTTATCCTACCCTCGATTAAAAGTTGAAGGCCAGTTTAGTGGGAAAATACTTATTTATTTATTTTATGATCAATTTTTTATGTGCTGGGGCACGAGAAATAGGAAAAAAGAAGGAGAGAGAGAGAGAGAGAGAGAGAGAGATGGACAAGGCAAAAAAAAACGAAAGAGAGAGTGGAATAATTATTATTGTAGTCCGTGCCGTGTCGCGGCGGACATAGTCCCCATCAACTTACCTCGCTTGGGGACAACGCCGGCCATCCGGGTTCCCGGGCTTCTGTCTGCTTCAGGGTCCCACATCATTTATTTATCATTCCTTGTTTCTTTCGTGAGAATCAATCAACCAAACCAACCGATCTGCGTCGAGAAAGTCCTCTCTTTTTTCAGCAGTTGTTGGCGAATGGTACTGCTGATGGTTCAGTGATCAAAGTTGAATCTATTTTGGTCTTTCCTAAGAAAATTTGCAGGGCAGGTAACGTGAACTTCAACCCTTAGAACCTCACCGAGCATTAATCATTTGTTTCCAGACCCGACTTTATTAAACCTTGGTAGCTTTTGCCACCACTAGCTCTAGAGTGTCACAGCCGCGTCCACAAGGCTTACCAAAACCACAAACCTTTCACTATCAGTAATTTGTAATTTGTAATTTGTAATGCTTTTCAATGGAGCTTGTGCATTAAAATGGAAAAACCTCAGTTGAACACAGGGCCTTCCTAATAGTCATTGATTTGGGGTTTGACATCAATCTCAATATCAAATTAATTCCAAATGAATTAAACTGTTGAACCAATTATATATTTTTCTGCATGGTGAAAACTTGTTAGTCATTAATTAAGTGGATAAAATGGTAATTTGAGCCTTCCTGACCATATATATATATACAAGATATTTCTTTGGTCCCATTCCAAGGTGGGCCCACAAGAAAGTATGCTTTCCTTATCACGAGTCCGCTGTTGGATTGATATGATTTGAGTGGACCTGTTTTCTTTTAGACTGAAAACACGTAACCATGAACTTTAAATGGTTTGAAAACTTTATAATTGAGCCATAAAATCAGGGCCCTCATGAATTTCCTGTGAGTGAAAAGCCTTTTTATGGCGGATGGGGACTCCCAGCTCCATTTGCATGGCACTCATATTCTTGTCCCTACGCTGCACGATAACTCATATCTCTGTCTCCCTCCCTTCCTTTCTTCTTTAGCCTTTTTTCTGTGCATGGATTCCTTGTCAATTGGACCATCGACCCAAAAACCAAGGTTTCTTTACCGGCTGGTAGCCTTTTCACTGTTCTTGATAAAAAGAAGCATAGGAGACAATTGCATCACATTGCGTCAACTCATGAATTCTTACTCATTTCTTGTGGAGGGCCACACCCTAATTACTACTAACGCGACAATCCTAATTGCTTGGATTTGTGTTTTACAATTCATATATGGTTTCAGGCTTTCAGCAACTGAAAATCCTCCAGTTTAGGATGGTTCATTTATAGCTCCTTATAAACGAGGATCAAAGAATCTTATATCCATTTATACGGCCTGCCTGGATCTCCTATAAACTACTCTACATCTTATCTACTAGATGCAGTCATAATCTAATGTAGGAATTTTGGAGCCAAATCATCACAAAAACAAGAAAAGTCCAAATTAGAAAAGGGCTAATATCCACGCCTAAAACTGAACAGTATAGATCATAAACATGATGGCCAAGTTTCGCCTATTCACTTCTTCCTAGTAATAAGGATGATGAACTCCTCTTATCTGAGGTTTTTTTTTTCTTTTTTTTGTTTTGGGTGGGCTCTTATGTGAGCTGAGCGTGAAGAGAGACCAACCAGCCTTGTTTATTTACATTTTCATAAGGTTATTGAACTACAGTTATTGAAGGCTTATTTGTTTCATATCATTGAATTTCTAGGAATTTAAGACCTTTAAGTTTATAAATGATTAAAAATGAAGGCTCATAGGTGAATATATAAAACTAACCATCAAATAACCACCCTTAATCTAATTGAAATTGAATATATGGGGAAGACGAAAATGAATACCCAGCTATCACCAAAACAAATACCCAGTTATAATCCTAGTAATTTAATCACAAGAAAGTCAATGCCCATCCATGTTGGAACTGTATGTCTATCCATCTCACTATACTCCACCGGTAGGGCTTACTTGATCACGAATTCCTATAAATTTTTTCCACACAAGTAGTCCCTCAAATTTGACTAGAACCTCCTCAAATACGACTAGAACTTTTGTAACAACTTTACTTTCAATCTAACCTTAAATAAAAGAAACCGTGGGGATGCAAAACAAGTTGGACCCGGGATGGAGCCTCGGTGGGTCCGAATCAGTAATCATTTTTATAATTTGAATCTGGATCCAGTTTTGGTTCCTACATGGAACCAACTTTCTTTTATCAAGTTCTGACTTCAACTTAAAAAAGGACTCAGTTCTTTATTCGTATCCAAAATAAAATGTATATTCTACTAGTATAATTGAATAAAAGAGCTTAAAAATAAAATTCTTGAATAAAACTGTAGGACTATAAATGATATATGATTAAATTTGAGTAGATTATCAAATATGACTCTTAACTCAAGTTATGTATACTCTTGACATCTGTATAACTTTTTGTAAGTGAATTTAATTGTCGTGCATCTAAAATATTGGGTTGAAACATACCATGGTTGTGTTTGGCAACTCTTATTTTTCTCTCTTAAACTCTTAAAACTGATTCAAAACGTTTTAAGAACGTTTGGAAACCAAATCTACAATCTTTATTTACAGATAACTTGCATGTGTTTTGTGTTGGGAAAAGCGGCACAACGGAAACTACCCGCGATCAACGAATCAATCACAATGAACACACATCAATCACACCATCAAGCAATCACACACATGAATACAAAAATTTTACGTGGTTCGGCAACCTTGCTTACATCAACAGGAGGAGAGAATTCATCTATTATGATCCCATCTCAATCCTCTCAAGATCTAGGGTTACAGTACATCAATATATCTAGTTTCTGTTTTCTTGGCCAACAAGAAAACCCATACATAATGACTAATATATACCTCTAACCCTGAGCCTTGGTTTTGGCTAAACCAGACGACCGATCAGCTAAACAGGAATATAAGATGAAATCCAACATTTTGGACAATACACAATATGAGAGGAATCTAAAAAGATGTTACCCCGTTAAGCAGATAGACACGTGGAAGAATACTATTTTAGACGGTCAATGTATCATGATCGTTTTTCTCTGTTTTAATTTTTCTTAATATTCCAAATCTTAAATAATTATATGAACCATTAGAATTATTAAGAAGGCCAAACATGGCCAGCATGTCAAATTCTAACCGTTGATTAGTCCCTGATCTTGAGATATTTACAAAATCTGTGATCCATTTGTTCCATATTTCTAGACAATGTGAGCCCATAATCACAATCAGAATCGTTGACCTTCTTTGGAAGGCCAACAATGACTATGCCACGAAAATCAACTTGTGATTCCAATTTTATCTCGAGATATTTACCAAAAGCGGGTCGACCGTTGATATATCATCCATGTTTGACTAGGTTTTTAACATGTCCACAGGTAGTTCGGATTTTTATTGTTTTCTATAATTTTTTGATTGTAAATTATGATTCAAACCATTGGATATATATATATATTTAAAAGATCAATTACGTCTATGGATTTAAATTTTAGCCGTTATACAGTCATAGATTTTGAGATATTTGCAGAAAAGCTTAAATATTTATATCTAATTTCTTAAAACTTTGGCCCACAAATGCAAGATTTGAACCGATAATTTTCTTTGTAAGGCTAAACAAAAATATATAATCAAGTTTCAGTGCCTAATTCCTCATGGATCTCTAGATATTTAAGAAAAACTGTTTACCATTGCCTTTAAAATTTCCATTTCAATCAAATTTTGTGTATTACCAAGCAAACTATATTAAAAACTTCTATTCCAAATGGAGCAATTTGAAATAGATATATTTCTTGCAAATATATTTCATATAGATAAGATTTGCCAAACAAACCTAAAGATTTAATTTTAGTTCTAAAAATTCTACATACTACCTACATGGATTCTAAACTGAATTCAAATATTTTCAAAACTAAAAACATGTTTTAGGCCCGCTTTATCCCGAACAAGAAACTTCTTATATTTGAATAATTGGATACCATTTTGCTACCTTAGATGCCACTAAGAATTTATGCCTCCAAATAAAAAATCGGAGACTTGAAGACATTATGCCTCAAAAAAACCAATTGTCACACAATATAAGTTTGATTATAGGACTGACTGGAGACTAAAAAACAAAAAAGGCAAAAAGTTGACTTAACCCGGACATGTTTGATTGTGTTTGTGGGTGACTCATCGGACTCATTCAACTCAGTAGCCTTCAAGTCGACTCAATCGAGTATGGACAAATCAAGTTGAGTTTATTTAACATATAACGTTAAATTTTCCAAGTAAAGTATCGTTGAATATCACCAGCTGGAGGGCTTGCAATATTTTAATAGACCTAACAGTTGCATGTGATGTTGGGGTACAATCCAAGCTGCAAGTCTCTTTCACATCTGTCCTTTTCTTTCTCCACCAGTCTCGTGAGCAAGGTACGATAGCCTTCTTTCAGTCCTACTTTTCCCTTGAAAGAAGACACGAGCTCACATTAACTTCTCATTAGTGATCCATTGCCAAACCTATAAAGCCAGCTCGTTTTACTACCACTTCTAATATAATATTAGAATGGCCAGTGTCAGTCATTAATTGTTCCGTATGTTTGAAGTGACTAACCTAGATTCTTGCTGCTTGAATTCAAGTTGAGGTGTTGACTTTCCTGACCAGGAATTTATTTGGGTAGGCCAGGTCTACCGCCTGAATTTACAAGTGCGATCCTAAAATGGTTGGTTAAGAAAAAAATAAAAAAGAAAAAAATTTAGCCGATAATTTCAAATATGAATTCATATAGAGTTACATGGCCTCTAACGAAATATTATTAAAAAAGTGAAGGAAAAAGGGCCGAAAGGTATAAATATAAATGGATTTCGAATTTCTTTATATTGAAATTACTAGAGCAAAGATTGGCTTTTCCGTCTTCCTTTAACTCAATTCTTATTAAAGGAAGATTATTTGAAGGTCAATTTTTTATATTCACTTTTATTTCTTTATTTTTAAATAAACTTAAAAATAAGTATTAGAATTTTTAGGAATTCAAACAAATATGCTCTAAAGGTCCTACATCTTAGAGTTATTTGGGCATTAATATCATGGTTGTGAACTAACAGTGATGTCCAATTCAAATGGTGAAAATCTGAAGTGGGGTCTTAGATTTAGAGGACATTGATTTGAGTAGCAATTTCTTACATTCTGATTGGATGAAAGGAACTAATCCTACTTAAATAAAAACTATTCAAAATGAAAACACAAAATTAAGTCTTAGGGTATTTGGTGTTTAATTAATTCAAGATCTGGTAGAATTATTGAGCTTAATTGTGACCCAATGACCACATCCCAATTTTGATTTCTCACTTTCATAGGCCACTATGCATTAAGACTACGATATTGGTAAGTCTTCTTCTGAAGATATCTTTGATGTTTAGACAAAATTACTAATCTAATATATATTTCTATACTTTGAGGAATTTAAATCCTAATTAAAATAAGACTTCATTATAAGAAGTGAGTTACCAAAGAAAAAACAAATATATAAAGTTTATGGGTTATAACTTCTCTCTACACTATAACATTGATTGGTCTATTGATATCACGTAGTTAAGTCTGTGATTAAGGAGTATACGAAATTCTCAATCAAAGATTTAATTATGGTCATATTAGTCTCATACTAAGTTTGAGTGGAAAAGAAAGCAAATTTGATTGATGGGGCGAGGCTTTAGGTTTTATGTCAATGATTGCTGACATGGCCCAAGCCTAGTTTATTATAAGTTATTATAATATGTATGAAAATTGAAAAAATGCTATCTTAACACCATGTTGCCATTTATAAGAACATTAATAGAACTTTTGTACACAAAACTTCAGTTCATAACAATGAATGAATATTATCTCTCTCATTATATCCAATAATCAAAATATATGATCATTTACTGAAACCAGACACAAACAGTGATGAACTAAAAATATCTTTTGATCAGCCTTCAAATTAACGAGAAACTAATATAGATGATTCCAACCGCTTGATTGATTTGCTCCCAAATCATACAAACAGGTGACCAGATCACGCTTGTCAGTTGGTCGAAGATGATAATTGTCAATAATGGTGGGGCATGATTAGACCATTCTGATTAATGAAAGGGAACTTGCAAAAGATGGCGACAATATCCGAGATCTTCCCACAACATTGATGTCTGCAAAGCAAAGGTGACCTCCTTAATTGAGTTTGTCTTTTATTGTTTGGAATAGATTATTGTAGGACCCATTTCCTGTTACCACAGGTGTGAGTGCATTTAGTGAACAGATTCTGCGAAACAACTATTTGCTTTCATGAGGGAAAGTCCCTAAAGGCTATATTTTAAGGGCCCCGAGTCAACACCCTAAAACATAGAGCACTGGTAGGCAAAGAAAAAGTTGCAGCGTTTTGGTTAGGTAGCTTTCATTTTCTTCCAGAAATAGAGGGATGCCTAGGTAGCTTTCATTTTCTTCCAGAAATAGAGGGATGCCCAGCACATTGAAATCTGCCCCTGTTTGCATGCGACATTATCATATCCATATCATTCTTTGATTGCTTGTGCACGTGTACTCCAAGCGTGCCAATGTGCACACGTATGGATGGGCACGTGTACGGTTGGATGCTTGGGGAGGGCATAGAAACTCCGCGTGGGCCTAATGAGGATTGAAGGATCTGAGTTTGTTTTTTTATTGGGTTTAGAGGATCGGAGTCTGTTGGAGCTTAACTGTTAGGAAATATACATAGGAGGCCTGTGCTTTCCCACTTAATGCCCAAGTACAACCCATTTTTTAGACCTTATATATCTGTTATTTCTTCTAGCATTAGAGGAGGGCATGTCTTAGTTTAGACAGGTTAGAGCTTTGTCCAAGCCTAACCTATTTTGTAGACCACATATTCGGTCTTGAATCGAGCTTGCAGACCCAAAAAATTGGGATTTCATCTAGCCCATATGAGTTCCCAATAAATGTGGCAGGCAGTTTCAGGCATTGCTTAAAACATAACCTTCCAGCTCAATGTAGGTCGTGCTTGGACGAGGTCCACACCTAAATGGAGCCCAGTAAGTGAGCCCACTTAGGAGCTCACTTGACTTGAGCTTCACCGGGCCCATTGGCCAGGCTCATATTGCATGTATGCATTAGGGTTATCCTTAGATCAAGCATGTCAGCTTATAACAATTCACGTCCATATTTGGTCCGCGCGCGTGCATCTAGACTTGGAGCATGTCCTTATTAACTGTTTCATTTAGTACAATAATTGGATAATATAATACCAAATTAATGTTTTTGCTCATATAAAATAATGTTTTATGCTGCACGTTATACCAAAGTTTCTTTTGGCTTAAGTGATACTTTTCATGGATTGCGGATTGTGGAGGTGTAGCTATCTACAACCACATGAGGCCCCTGTCACACACACTTATTTATTTATTTTTTTAACCCAGAGTGAGTATCACGGAAGACCCACACATGCAAGGTGATGGAAACTAGTACATGCGAGGATAACTCACACAAGCCAAGTGATGGAAACTTCCATATGTAAGAAGATAAGCTCACACATGCGAGGTGAACTCACACATGCGAGAAAACATAACTCACAAATGTGAGGTAAATACAACTCACATATATAAAGAGTGGGTAGGTAGGTTTGAAATTTGGACCTTCCAATGAGAACTATCATTCCTTCCATTCAAGTAAGGAGCCCTTCTCCCCTTCACACTCAGTTAACCCCGTGAAGTAGCACTCATCTTAACTTGTAACTATAATCTAAGAACTATATTAACTTTTGGATAAATTTCATAAAAGATATACCTTAAGTAAATGCTAAACTTTGAGGTCTCTGAAGTCTGAATTAATGGTTGTGATAATATGATTGGAATGATTTTTGCCAAAAATCATATCTATCATGAGACCTTTCCACTAAATTGCCCTCCAATGATTGACATGCATCTATATGGATCCCACAAAAGACTTTCGATTTTACCTCTCTCACAATCTGTGGGAGGAATTACCCTTTGTGTTTTAGTTCTTGGCATGACCTAAATATTATTGGGACCATAAATGCTTCATAATTGGATCAGTCTTGTTCAGAATGTGCATTTTATTAGACTATGGATGCGTGGGTCCCTTACTGGCAAGATGCGTGAGTCCCATTTATTGGAAAGTGAAGTCTGTGAAAACAAATTCTATCATCTTATATGATATGTGGTCAAATTTTACTCTAATAGAAGTTTATCACATTGACCGTAAAAGTAAACAATAATGTAGCCACACTCCTCTTCTCACAACTCAACTCACAATCATCCTACTTGGCAGGCCAACTCATTTGTTTTGTTTTGAGCCGACTCATTTTTAATATTGTAGAAATGAGGGTTGTGAGTTGGGTTGTGAGATGAGGAGTGTTCAAAAATAAAATCATAGAAAACACATAAATAAATAACAAGAGTTTCATGGGTTTTATACATTATCTCACATGCTTCTATTGTCTTTTCTCTCTTTCACCTTGTGAATTCTAAACAGGTGGTGACAGGAACAATTCAAAATCTAGGTCATGTACAACACAACTACACAAGGGTGCGTAGTACTTAAAATAAAACGACCATAAAGTTAGAGATGTAAATCGTGCAGTGCTGACAGGGCATGGCACGAGAATGTCACGGCCCAGCCGTACTTCATGCCCTGCCTACACAGGACGCACAGTGTTTCGTGTCATGTCGGCCATTGGCAGGGTTTGGCCTAGCACAGTCCATTGGCACGGCCCTTTCGTGCCGTGCCTGGGTGGTGCCACCCTTTTAATGTTTTGTACTTCCATTTTTTTTAGGGTTTTAGGTTAAAAAATTTAAAAGATATATACATAAAAGAGAATGACATATAAATTTAAGTAGTTTTAGCAAACACAACCTACTCCACTAAAAAAATCTATTTGAATTTATTTTATTAAAGGTTTTTCTATAGGATTACCTTCAATACTTTTGTCGTTTTTATAAATAATAAAAAAAATAAAAAGGAAATGACTACATTCTTTTATATTTATATTAAAAAAAGAGAAAACATAGACAACAAAAAAATATAAAATGGGCCATTATAGGGTGAAATAGGTTGTGCCTCGTGCCATGCCGTGCCTGTCCGCCTGGCAGCCTCAGCCCAGCATGGCCCGTGAGTCCGGGTCATGCCGTTAACCGTGCTGGACCGTGGCCGGCCGCGTTGACTGTTGTGCTGCTTGTGCTTGGCAACCCATTTTACATCTCTACATAAAGCTTGTGTATGTACTTGTCAGGTTGAAGGGGAGGCCTGCCCTCACCTACCAGGGTGTTTGGCAGTGGTTTGGTTGGGTTTCGAGCACGTATAGATTCAAAATGCTGAGCTGAGTGGGGGTGCAGGATGGATTCAGATTTTGGCTGAGTGCAACCGGCTCCACCTTTTCTTTCATTTGTATATTACTCAGTGACTCTTATTTGTAAAACCTCACTAACAAATTTGGTAGTGAGCAGTGGCATATTACTTATGTTGTCCCACGTCGAGCTTGTGGCAGCTAATGTCAGGCTACGGGTCAGGCTAAACCTGAACGAACCCCACCATTTGCTATTCCTAGAATGTGCTCTTTTGAAGGCAGAAACATGCATGGGAAACAAGCATGCAAAAGTGGACAAATTACAAGCAAAGAGTCATAAGTGTTCTGCACATAACAATTTGCAGATTTACTCCTTGACAAATGACAATTAAGTTGGTGTTTCTTTACCAAAAAAGACTCTGAAGCCTCCCAGCATAAAAGTAGCCGTTACCATCTTCTGTTCCACTTTTATTGCCTTTTATTGTCTCACAGGAGAACTTAATTTTTGCCCACTACATGCAGGTATTGCATGTGTCAGGACACTATGATGAGGTTGAGGAATCCACTCTTACAGAAATAATGAGATATAGCGGTGAAAATCTATGACTGCATCTATTTATCGAATATCTAAATCACTCAAAATAAATGACCTCATCATATATATAGGATATCTTAAAATCTAATACCAATAAAAGTTTGCATCACTGTTGTATGGACTATATGACAAATATTTGATTAACACAATTTAATCAACACTTTAATCATATTATGGCCAATCTAATGGTGGGGCTAACTTTTAATGTTGTAGTAAAAGTTTAGGGCATTTAAAAGCAACGAGGGTGTTTGTCGTTTCTATCGGTCACAGACTGACCGTCCATTTAGTGGAAATGGGAAATAAGTAAAAAACCATGACAGGGCATTGAAAAGGAGAAATGAAAAGAAAAGAAAAAAAAATAAAACATGGTACTGAATGATCATTAATTAACTCAACAATAGGCTGAGTCAACTCAACTTAGTACATTATCAAGTAACACATTTCGTCTTCATTGAGGTGGCAACATTTTAAGTTGGCTTATCCATGAGTAAGAAATTCTGGTCATGTAATAATTTTCGATTAGTAAAGTAATGTTTGGATAACGAGAAAAGGCAAAGAAAACTATCATAGCGCAAATTTGTGCTAGAAACAATTTTCTCTGACTTTCTTATTTTCACACATTCAAATGGATTATAATTTTCTTTTAGCGGTAACGAAAACTTCCATAAAAAAGGGAACAAATATAGGGAGAAGAAAGAAAAACAACAAAAGATACAAGAGTATTGTTCCTCATACATTAGATTGCATAATGATTCATTTCCAAGGAAACAATCTATCAATTCTTAGTTTAGTTAAAGCATCTGCAATAAAACTTGTTGATCTTAGTTCATGATGAAACATTACGTTTGCTTGAAGATAAATCTCAAATCTCATTAAAAAGAATAATAAAATAAATTATAGAAATCTTTACAAACTGACCAAGAATTATGAAAAAAAGGGAGTACAAATCAAGAAAGATTTTGAAAAACATGGAGGTCATAGAAACAGATGTAGGGTAACTTGAAAAACAAAATGACTCATTTTGCAGCATTTATATAGAATATCATTTGTTCAAATTAATGCTGAAGTAGTACCACTTCTGCATTAGTGTTGTGACTGAGTGTGTTATTGCATCTCTGTGCCTTGCCAATATATTTTGTTATCCAATTTCTACCATACGCCTTGGCACTCGGGTGAAAGTGAGATGCCCTTACTATTGAGAGATGATCTTCTGACGCATAACTTTAGTATCAGCCAAATGAATTTCACCCAAGAATTATTAAAGAGGTAATGAGTGAAGGATATAAGGTAGTGATTTAAATGAGATTTTAACTTTTTTCATATATATTTGAATTACTCGGTTGATGATTGGGTATTCATTTATCATCTTTCATTGATTTCATTTTTTTATTTGAATTTGACTTTCATTTTCTATTTGAATGATCACTTCCCTACCCCAACGAATCAAAGGAAGGGACGAAAAATCTGGTGATGGAGGCCACTTGGCTTTATCATGGCTGGGCTCATGGTAAAATTGTGAATAGAATCTAGGTTAGAGATAGAAGCATTAAATAAGAACAGCGCTCAATTCTTGACAATTTACGACAGCTTTTACCATTCCCTCACTTATGTCAGTGATCATATGAAATTTTCCTGATAATATTGTGCTATTTAACTAAAGCAGTATTTCTTCATTAATGTTATGATGCTTTCAAATATTATCAAAACTGACAATATCACAAGAAACTTTTCATAATATTGGAGCAAGCATTGAGAATATGATAGATTTACAAAAAGAAAAAACTTGCAATGGTATATTTATTTATATTTTTAGTATTTTAATTAAATGGAAATATTTTTTTGGTAAAAAAAAAACAACCTTTCCAAAGACTTTCCCAGGAAATTTTTTTTTCTTCTTTTGCCAGGAAATTTTCTGTGACAATGGTTCTAATTTTTTTTTCTCACATATTGATAATTGTGAACGCAACTATCGAAAATTTCTAAATTACTAAGAAGTTAGGGCGCAAATTATCAAATTCTTTGTGGGATACTATCACGCTGAGGACATATGTTTCCATATTTATTTGCATTCCAATCCAAAAAGGATACAATTCTTCTACAGCGTAGTTTTAATGATAATTAGATGCATGGGCTAATTTTGTTCAATTAACTGGCGGCAAAAATTTTCTAGCTCATGCCCAAGCCAATGCTGCAGAGTGATTCATATCATGTATCAAATAAAATGTTTTAAGTACCCTGAATTTTAAATCATGATCACTAGCCATTTAATAGCATTGAGATTTTAGGGCTCATTTCCTGAGTTCTTAATGAAATTTTAGAATTTCTTTAGAGATGATTTAATATCAAAGAGTTGATTTCAGATCAAAGAGGCATGGAGTACGGTGTAAGGTGGAGATCATAATCAAAATGAACTCCCTTGACAGGAAATTGGAGTTTACTCTTCACACTATAAAATTAAATTTTAATAAATTGGCGATCGCCTTTAAATCGTTCCTCTCAACAGCTTTATTTGTATGAACATTTCTCTAAACAAAACCTTCATTATTCGCTGCTTCTTTAATACCCTTCCGACGAAAGCCTGTTTTTAAGAGTTTCTAGGAACTAATTAAAAAGGGCCTTGAAAATGTTAGATGTATTAGTTTCTAATTTATATTTCATTCTTCCTATTGAATTAAAAAAAGGTATTATTTTTTTCAAAAAATAACAAAAACATTCATTAAACAAATATATTATAATGAAAGAAGAAGAAAAGATACAAGTGGAAGAAAAGGTACAAGAGTATTCATAGAAAAAGGTATTCTAGAGAACAGATATATATTCATAACCTCCTGCTCATACATGTTAGGGCTTGCTTTTGAATTCCTAGAATATTTAGTAAGGGGATTTGATCAAAGGAGTTCTACGGTGGTGAGAAGTGAATGGGCTAAGTAGAGATTTAGATGAGAAAGCAATGTAATTTATTAGGGTTATAGAATGCTCATCATGTCTTATAAAAAAGAGCTTGTTTTATACTTGCTTTTATGTCTTCATCTTTTTAATCATTTACTTTTAGTCTATTGAAAAAAGGACATTGTTTAGAATTTAGAAGTCTTGGGCTTGTTTGTCTCATGCATGTAGCTAAATTTCTAGAAATACTATGGTGACTTATTTCCATAAGTGGTTGAAAATGAAGAATCAAATGTGAATAACCAAAAATGACTATCAAATGAGGTTTCTTACTTAATTTGTGGATGGCAAAATCCCAAAATGCCTTTATATGGGACTAAATCCCCTTGTGTGGGACCAAAAATCCTATGCCATTGGTGTTGCCTGTGAGACTCCTAGAAGCGCAAAAAGCATTTTAGATTTATGTGCACATGGTATGAGTAGCCTAAATAAAACTGGAGACATAGCATTTTGAACCAATGCTCTTAAGAGAATCAGGACACCCTATTGACACAAGGTGTGGTCCATCTTTGAAAAATTTAAACCGTCATTTTGTTCTAAGACTGATTGTAATCTCATTGGAGCCAATTGTCATATTGATGATTGCATTTTACTCACGATGAACCCCGTTTAAAGAAGAGAAAAGTGAAGGAAATTGATCATGTGCTAAAGATGCAGTCAATCCATTGGGAGTCATCTTAATAACTCGGGTAATAATACAGTTCTGTATAATAGGTCTTAAGACATGTAGCCGGTTTAGATTTTCTTGAGGCAGGCCCCATTCTTAAGATGACCATCCAACTAATACTTCCATGCTCCAATCAGAGCTAGTATGCCACCTTTAAATGGGCTTATATACACCTATCATCAACTTTGGAGGCAGCAGGAGGAATAAGATGTATTTAACATTTGTTAGTAATCATGATAAAGAAGTTTGTTGGATGATAAAAGTAAAAGGAACAAACAAAACCTTTTAGTTCTTTGAATGATGCATGCTTTGCACTAAACTAATGCATAAGATAACTTTCTTTTATTGATACGATAATTAATATAATACAAAAACCATAGACATCATTTATGTCTTTCAATTTTTCCTTTTTTTAACACAAGAATCATTCCTTGAGCAATAAATAATTTTGTATAGAAGGCGGACCTCTGGTTCCACTCTGCAGTCTCCACAGCAAGGAACCAAACTGAAAAAACTTACAGAAAACAGAACAACACAAAATGAAGGAAATGTTCCGGACTTGATTGTTTTTACATATGTAAAAAGTATAAAATGTCAAATCTCATAAAATAATTAATATACAAAAAATAAAATTTTGATGTTATTTACCGATTGGGATCAATGACTGTTACTTGATAATCAATGTTGAGGTTTAAACCAGGGTGCATTCAAATTAACTTAGACAATTTCGAATACCAATGTTGATGTCTGAGGTGTATTTGAAAATTCTTATAAGTTTGAAATAGATTGTTTCAATTAGACCTTTTTTTACAAATGGATTATTTGATATTTGTCTGATTCAATTATAAAAAATGAATTTATTAACAGAATAAATTATATGGTCATAGTGCTCATACAGTTAAATTAGTTTCCGCAAATGTATCCTAAAATAAAAGTAGACTGGGATTAAAAAACTGGAGACGTGTCATTCTCCACTCAAAAAAAGGAACCCATAAAGCCTGAAAGTAGGAGATGTAATCAGTTCAATCTTAATTTTCGGTATACTTGTAGTTTAGATCTTGATAAGAAAAAAATGGTCTCCCATGCTACATCGGATTCTTTTTTAATCTCTAGCTAATGTGCCTTTAACCAATGAAAAAAAAAAGCAGTTGGAGGCAAAGGGCTCATGACCAAGTAAAGGCACAAAAGTACCCCATCCCGATGAAAATTGCTGGAGCCCCAGGACAGTTTCTTGGAAATGATTAATGTAAAGTAGAATCTAAGGAAGTTCCGAGTAACCTGTCCTAGCTACTGACCACTGGAAGTGGCCCATGTGTAGTAGGCATGACCGTTCACATGGTGGGAATACGACAGAAGGCCCAGATTGATCTGGTACCATTTGCAGTAAAGTTCAGGGAAATTTCAATTGGCCGAAATAAATGCTATAAACAGGGTGGCCCGGCACCTGAATTAGAGTTTGCAGCTTGGGCGGGGCAGTCCCCAGTGCCAACCTGTTCAACTCCTAATCTGTGGTGGAACCAGGTTAGACTCAATAGGTCTGTTGGATACATTTACCCATGTAAATCTTATGCAAATATTTCTTACCACACTTTTAAGACTGTAGGATTTTTAATCATTCATATCAAAATTAATTGGTGATAGTAGAGATACAATTAAATATTTAAAGGCATTGGACATCACACTCATAGGCTTATTTTTAAAGTGGTTGTAGAGAGTGGTATTATGGCATATCTTTACTTAACAAAGATGTATAGATTTTATTATGAACATGATATGTAATTATAAGCATTTCTACCTCTAAAATTTTAATCTTCATTGAGAGTGCAGCGAATAGGTGCCTCCTGCATTCGATGTCCTATGTCATCGTAGATTTTGAAAAAATATGTGAAAAATGTCAAACCACCCAATCAACGGATTTAATTTTTGCAATTCTATGAGAAGGCAATTTATGAATTGAACCATATCTTAATTCTCATGAATTTTGAGAAACATATGAATAATGCAAATAACCACTAAACCCAAAACTTCTTTTTACTACTTATACTCTTGTAGGACTTCGATTCCTGATCCAAACTTTGGACTACTTTAGAGTTACGAAGAACCCAATACTTAAAATCTCATGTCTTAAATACCCTTGCTTAATCATGCTCTAGGTGGTTCCTATAGACTATCTCCTGTTCTCAAGCTAGGAAATATTTGGCCATTCCCCAAAATTTTAAAATCTCTCTCTCTCTCTCTCTTTCTCACATTCAATATCTCACTGTAAGGGCTATGCAAATGATCAACTTCACAGTATCATATTAATAATATCTTGATCTACAATCCTCAAGCTTTTAATAATTATATATAAATACATATTATATTAAGATTTCAACCCAATGACCTCGTTAAAACTCCAGGGTAGTTTGGGAAGACCGAAAGTTAATCATATTGAAAAGTAAGACGAGCTGCACGATTCATGTGCCAGAGCCTAAAATCCTTCCATCCATACAAAAATAAAAAACCTCATAATTTCTCTCTTCATGATTCTTCACAAGCCCTCCTCTCCAATCAATTGATTCTTTATCCTTCTCAAAGTCTAACAAAATCAAATAAAAAATTAAAAAAATTATCTAACTCCTATCAAGAGTACAACACAATTGGTTTAAGACCACGATTTGCTACCAAATATTATGAGCGGGTCAAGCTCCCTTACCACATTGGGTCATTCCTGAATCGTTCAACTGAGCCAGCCAATTAATCAACCTGGGTTAGTGAGTTGGTTGGTCCCCATGACGGCTGGAGCCCGCCCTACACAGTTCCCATGTGTGTCAGAAATCCGGATTTGAAACTTAAAAAAAACGAGAGAGAGAGAGAGAGAGAGAGAGAGAGATTAAATAAAAATAAAAAGAAGAAGACGCAACTACAACTGTTTTTTTTCCCTTGGGCAGCCATTAATGCCCACTCTTGGTCTTGGTCGCTCCTGCGTGTCACAGGATCACATGCTCTCGCACTTCCCAATACACAATAATAATAAGAAAGAAAGACGTATACATATACACAAACACAGACACCAACACGGACACAATAAGCACCTTCTCAGCTCGATCCGGCTCCATATATTTTTCCCCCTTTCTTCCCATTTTGCCCCTCGAACAGAAACGCGAGAAATGGAAATCCCGATCCCGAGGAATTTCATTTCCGTGGTTTTGCGGTCGGGTTGAATTTGTGGTGGATAGAGAGGGGAATGAAGCAGTTGCAGCAGCAGCAGCAGCAGCAGCAGCGGAAGGAGGAGAGAAGTTTGAAAAGTCACCGTGGATTCTCTGGAAAAATGTCGAGCCTTTTCGATCTGAAATCTGCTACTACCAAGAGTACTTTTGGTAGAGCTTATGGAGAAGGTGGGTTCTCTTTTTTTTTTGTTTGTTTGTTTGTTTGGGAATGGGATAGTGATTCTGTTCTTATGGGGAAGATCGTGATTTCTCAGTATTGGAATTTTATATGATTGTGATTTACAGGTACAGAATGAGATATGTTCATTCTTTTTTTTTCTTCAAGAAGAAGTTTTAATCAATCCCAGGATGGTCTTTTGGTGTTTTGGGAGTTGGTAGTCTTTGATAAAAAAATTTTTTTTTTTTTGGATATAATGGTGATTTCTAACAATAAAATTCTGTCTTGGAATTGAGAATTTTTTCTTGGATGCATTTGGAGTTGAATTCTGATTTCACAAGAGGCTCTGTTTTGAAAAATGTTGATTTCTTTATCAATGCTATAAATGGTTTCATTTCTCCTTTTTCCCTCTGAAATAAGCTTTTTTTTTTTTTTAAATTTTCTAAACAGAGCCTTCAATGACTTTTCTAATTTCTGAAGGGATTCTGGGTAATTTGTTTGATGGGAGGATGATAATAAATACATAAACTTCTTGGGTTTTTTGTTTGGATTGAGTGAATGTGATGCCTGTTTGTTTTATGATCTTGTGTTGATTTGGTTTATTTTCCAGGAAATGGGCACATGAAAAGGCAGATGAATGAGCATACAAATCCAGCAGATTCTACTTTTGGTAGTGGTCTTCCTGCCAGGGGGAATTCTGTGAGTAGCATTACCTATTCGGCTATTCCTATATGTCGCTAATATTTTTGACAGTGGTGGAATTCCAGATTTGCATGGGACAAGGGAAAATCAGAACCCTTAAATTATCTATGTTTTAGGTGGAATTTCTCAAGTTCCAGCAAATTGCAAGGAGATTCAACATACCATCATTTCATTTTGATTTTCTCTTGTGACCAGAAACTGGGAGGCCTCAGCTCTCCAAATTCTCCAATGATCTCAACCTGAGCTTGTTCTAATTCTGATTATTCCTAGAAATCAAGCAGCTTTCTTTTCCTTTTGTCTTCCATTTGCTAATTGCAAGTGAGAAGAGACCAAGTCCTTTATTTATCTTTTTACCTCTTTTATTTACCGTATTTCAGCTTGGTTTCTGTTGTGCTTCCACACCCAATCGTTTAAATACTGAGTGATTGATCTTAACTTTGGTTCAGTGTTCTGCACTCACAGTTGCATGCATGCTTTTGGTTGTTGCACTGCTTTTTTTTTTTTTTTTTCCCAGCCATGGTGTTGTGTTTAGGTGGTTTTCTGGGGTACTAAGCGTGTTGCCTGTGTTTATGATGTAGCCCTTCAACATGGGCTCACTTAAGTCCATTATGAAGGCCATGGGTCTCATGCAAGGAATCAAAACACTACAAATCTTAGTTTCCTGGTTAGGATTTCAGTTTATTTAAAGTCTAAAATTTGAATTTGACTAGGATTTGTTTCCTTAATTGGTGTAGGGATTAGATTAGATAGAGATTAGGTTCATTTTCATTTACTTTAAATATTCATGTAAGCCAATTGGCCAAGGAGGTGGTGGAGATATTATTATTGTTGTGGTTGTTTCTCGCATGCAGAAGTTTTGCAGGAACCTAAATCTTGCTGAACGTTTGGCGAGGACCTAGATTTTGCATGCATCAGATTGGTTTGGCATCAGAGCATACCATCCTGCATCAGTTTATAAAGACATCAGTGCGATATATCACCGTTGCTGTGGGTGATCAGTTTACTGTAAACAGCAAGTGGACCTGCAGTGCAGCCTGCAGCTTGTAGCAACTCTCTAGGTGCTTGGGCTGTGGGCTGTGGCTGTGGCTCTGAACACTTGGAAGTTGGAAACAGGAGGCAGGAGCACTGTGTGCCTTAGTACTTCCAATGAAATCACGGATAGTGATGCCAACTTTCTTTCGGCTTGTCAAACTATGAATTGTGTATCCATTTTTGAGAGGTCTGGGAAGGTATAAGGTGTGCCTTCTTTAGCTTCTAAACATGAAATTCATGATTCAACTTGGTAAAGGAAAGATAAACGCTCACAAGTCTTGATACCTAAGCATTTAATCAGTTCCTACTTTGGAATGAATTCTCTGAGCATGCTAAAATTTCTCACTACATGATTTCTTTTATAGCCATTTTTTACCTCATCAATGACGTATATAAGCACATCATGATCCCAATTCCCAACTATTGAAGGTAGGCATGGACAATGGACCCGAACATCATGGATGCAAAATCGACACCCTCTAATTGTTGGCCTGTAAATGAACAATCAAGAAAGTTGGTCTATTTATAGTCAACTGGAGAGAGGGTATGGCCAGTGTTTTTTTTCCAACTGGAAATGTCAACCAATCAGACATTTGGGTAATCTGGTCTGTGCTTGTTTCGGGCTATAGCACGTGTCTGTCTGAATCTTACATTTGTTTTCTTTTCTGGTTTATTTTATCACTGTTCTATACTATTTTTCATGTTTAACTTGATGAGATTATGTTTTTATTTTTCATTTTGCATAGTTCTCCATGGAGTTTAAGCGAAGTTCTTCAAGCAAAGTCATCGGAACACCAATGAAAATGCTACTTGCGGAAGAAATGTCAAAAGAAATGCAATTGAGAAGGCAGTCACCAAGTGTTATCGCAAGATTAATGGGTCTTGATGCACCTCCAACTCTGCAGCCAGTTCATAAACAGCAGAAGTCCTCAAAAAGCTATTGTCAAAGAACAGGATCTGTAGGATTCCAAGAGAAGTATGTTACACATGAAGAACGCTCATTTACTAAGAGGAGTAAGGAACAGCAAGAATTTAAAGATGTTTTTGAAGTGATGGAAACACCAAAGGTTGAAAATAACAATAACCACTCTGTTGAAAGGAAGATGGTGAGCTCAAGGCTAAGTGAAGCAAAAATGGAATTTATACGGCAGAAGTTCATGGATGCAAAACGCCTCTCAGCTGCTCGAAACCTTCACCAGTCTTTGGAATTTCGTGAAGCAGTAGACATCTTAGATTCCAACAAAGATCTTTTCCTGAAATTTCTCCAGGAACCAGATTCTTTGTTCACGAAGCATCTTCATGATCTGCAGGCCTTGATGTCCTCTCCCCAATCAAGTGGTGTAAGAGCCCTAAAATCATCAAGGGCTGGAAAGCACGATAAGAGAAAATTATCTTTGAAATCAGGGGGAAAGATAGAAGGACACATGCAGTTGCAGAAGGATATCACAGGATCACTTCAGAAGCAAGAGCATGTTTGTCTTAGTCACAACAAACGTGACTTTTATAATACACATAAGCCGTCAAAATCACAATTTGAAGGTAACAGTGAGACTTGTCTCTTACCTACAAGGATAGTTGTTTTAAAGCCAAGCCACGAGACACATGACACTACTATGTCTGTTTCATCACTAAGTTCTTCTGGTAGCTCTCATTCTAGTCACAGAAAGCATAGAGAAGTCAGGAGGTCCAGAAGTCAGGAATCATTTCCAGAATTAAGGGATCGACAGAAATTAGTCCATAATGTGGATTTTCTGAGGCACAGGCCTAAGGTTTCTAAAGATATCGCTAGGGTAATCACTCAACAAGTGAGGCAGACTGTCAGGGGTGATTTTAATCTCTCAACCTCGGGACTGAAAGGGTACTCTGGAGACGAAAGCTCTGATAGCATGTCAGGAAATGAATCTGTGAAAGACTCCGAAGCACTAGTACAGTCTTCCAGACACTTCTATGAGTCAAGTAGCAGGTGCAGTCCTTCATCATCATATTCTGCAGAGTCATCTGTAAGCAGGGAGGCTAAGAAGCGCCTTTCTGAACGATGGAAGATGACCCAAAAGTTTCAGGAAGTAGGATTTGATAGTAAGTGCTCCAGTACCTTGCGTGAAATGCTGGCTCTATCTGATAAAGAAAGGCCATTGACAACTTCGGGTTCTCAGTTTGCTGAGATTGGTCCCTGTGGCAGGTCATCTGTAAATGAGATAATTGATAGACGGGATTGTCCTTTGGGTATTAGTAGCAGGGATGGCTGGAATGATGGAAGCTTTAGAAATCGACCAAGGTCAAGATCTCTTTCAACATCATTTATAGATTATCGAAGTTCAAAAACAAGAAGCAGACATGGTTCTCTTGATGGTGACAACTGTTTCATGCTAAAAGAAGTGATCGTGAGCCCTGACAAGTCCTTCAAGGACTCTGACCAGAAAGAAGCTTTGTTTCCAGTAAACCTAGGAGTTTCCAGTAAGAAATCTCAGTCTAATCTGCATAAAGGTGCAGAGAATGAATTCACTATACGGGAAATTCATGTGAATGCAGATGAACAAAAGAGTAGGTTAGAGAATGAATATCTGTCTGAGCCAATAAATATGGTTTCTGAACCATCTATTGATATTGTTAGTGATACAAAGAAGCTTCCTGAACATGCTGCAGTTGCTGAATGTCAAGATGCTAATATAATTCCCAATGCTGAGGAAAAGCTGCCGTTTGAACCAACAACCTGCATTGAATTATCCAATGATGGAGTCTCTATATTGTGTGATTGTGATGAGAATGATGTAATGAAGAATCTAATGAAGGTTTGTTTTTGAACTTTTCTTATTGCTCTTTAAATATTGCACTGCAGATTCTTTGTTAGTATATTTCTTTTAGTTGTAGTAAAATAAGGCGATGTTGTATCCTGTTCCCATTTGGTTCAGTTACTTGCTTGAACCTTTCATCTTTTCAGTTGGCTGGTCACGTCTTTTTTTCTATTTGACCAGCAACAGAACATTATATTAATAGAGATAAATAACACTGTACATAAAAGCAGCAGATGGTACATGATTATACTGTGTCCTTCTAACAAGAAGTGGAATTTTCCCTTAAGCCAACCTTCCCCCCAACTACATATGAAGAAGAAAAACCCTTAATTAGGGGATCTTCCCTTGATATCAAGGTTCATTCCTTATCTTCCTAGATCAATGATTTCCATGTCGATCTGGTTAGGGCCTATGGCTACTGTAGCACGCATGCTGATGTTTGGTTGGAAGAGGGAATGAAGACTAGGTAGGGGTGTAGCTGTTACAGGTATTGAGCGCATCCCTAATTTTATCAAAATGTGTTATGTTAACCATTGTCATAAATAATCCAATATCAGAATCAATGTTGATACATGTTGACAGGTGATGTATATTTCTTTCTAAAGAACCTGTCGAACATATTTTCTTTGACGGGTTGTGATTCTCGCCAAGCTTATGATCTGTAATTTAGATTGAGGATACTCTTATCAGTTCAAGAATTGCAATCAACTTTTAGTGCATCACTTTGAAGAATATTCTCCTGCATTTTGCTATCCAACTACATCACAACAGTTGAAACATGTGGGCTTGGGGTTATATCATTCCCTTTTTTTTTTTTTTTGGTTTTTCACCATTTACAACTATTTATTGTGAATTTACTTCCACACATGTATTGTTCCATTTAAGTTCTGTCTACACTTTGTATTTGCATTGATTAGTTACTTCATAAGTTGTTCAGCATGAATACTTCCTATGTCTTTATGTTCTTCAACAACTAATTGTTCAGCATGAATGCTTCATATGTTTCTAAGTTCTTCAACAACTTATTCTATTTACATTGTTAAGTTTCTATTATCTTCTAGTTTTCTTTAACTTATGACAACTTCAGTTTAGTACATGTCAGTACATCTCTTTCTAGAATGTTAAGGTCATATGATGTTGTAAACGTGTTTCTTTCTTTCTTTTTACTTCTTTTTTTTTTTTTTTTTGTTTTTGTCATTGGAATATAATGCTGCAGAACACCATATTTTTAGATCACGGCCAAGGAAGCTTAACACACTCTGTGTGTGTTTCTCTTTAGCTATTTTCCTTTATTTGCATGTAATTAGGATCTTTTAAGGATTGATGGTTGTGATTGAATTATAGGATTTAGGATTTTAAATTATTAGAAACTGGTTTATATCAATTATAAGGGTTGATCAATGGAGGGTTTTGTGTATTTTTATGAACTTTGAATAAGGTTGCATACCTTTGCAATTGCCTATTTCTTCTCCCTTGGTTAAGCATCTCCCTTTAGATTGAAGATCGTTATGGTGGATTTTTATGCTCAAGGTAAGAGAATCCCTAACTTTCTCCTTGTTTGAGTGGAATTTTTTATTTAATTGAAGATCGGATATAGTAGGCTTACAATCAATCTTATTTGGTTTCCCTTGAATAGGTCAAGCACCTAATATCTCTCTCTCTCCAACACCACACTGCCCCCCACCACACACCCTTCCCCAACACCAGTGCGCGCGCCCCCCCCCCCCCCTTCTTGGACCTTGTACTTGGCAATACTTCAGCTTCTCATATACACATGAAGAAAATCATGGCAAACAACATTTCCTTTATTTTCTACTGTATTAGTGCCACCCATGACTATCCTCCAATGTATTTTGATTTTATTGTTAATTCCCTTTGTCAGGGAAGGATAGAGGGATGCACAACAGCTTGTAGCATGATTTGGAAGTGCTCATTGCTACAACCACATGGTTGTAAGCAAAAAATGAAAAATAAAAACTTGAGAATGAAAAATCTTTCCCTTTTTTTTTACTACACCTGACCATCTTTCTATCCATTTCTCATTCATGTGTACTATGTCTTCTTGTCGTACAAGTTCTTTTACAGTCAGCTCCATAAAACAATGCATTTCTAGCTGCTACATTAAAATATCTCCCTTCAATTGAAGTGGCACTCAAGAATCCGATGAAACTTCAGTTCTTTTCTGTTCTTTGCCCATCTTGCACTAATTCTATTTACAATATTTTCTTGAAGCTCTTGCCACTTTGTTTTATAGTTGTTGGTAACAAATATCAGATCCTAGCATACTAAATGGTTTTCACTCTTGGAAAATCCTCCTCCCTACTTTTAGAGCTGCTAAACTTAATCAATCCTGGCTTTGTTCTACTGTCTCTTACGAAATTGGTCCTTTTACCATTGTAACTGATCTGTCATTTGGCTGTTGTACACACTAATGCAATGTGTGTTTTTATTCTAGCCTAACTAGTTTATCTTTTGCTAAAATTCCATCATATTAAGCTAGAGTTTCAGAAAGTCCATTCACAGCTTCAGGTTTACACATTGTACTCGCAATAGATTGGAGCATTGTATCAAAGCTGTTGAAAAAACTCTTTACCTTAAATTTGTTTTCTCAAAACCAGCAGCAGTGACTATTCATCCCACCTTTTTTAGATGTTCTCATATCCATATGGTTCTGTCTAGTCCATAGTTAGGATCTCATATATGTGTCCCTGTTTACATGTGTGCTGAGTAAAAGGGGATAGCATGGTGTTGGAACTTGTGAATGCCTCTGAAAACTCTACAATGTCATTAAATGTTCTTATCTACTAATAGATTCTTCAAAATGAATTGTTTTGAAGATAGATGTTGCTATATCCCTACTTTCAGATCTACGTTTTCTTTGTTGGAAGGACTGATGAAGTGGTGGTTATTGTCTAAATTTGTAATTCTGAAGTATTGTTATGTTTGTCTGCCATATTGATATTATATACTGCATTTTCTAAAATTCTGTGATTTGTTGGTTGTTGAAACTAATTTGACTGGTAACATCATGTATCTAACACATGGTTTTAGAACTTGGCCAAAACCAAGTTATACCACTGAGTATGTAAAGGTGTTAGTGATGATTCTAGCAAATTGTCAAGTGTTACCATTAAAAAAAGAAAAACAGTTTTCATTCTTTCATTCCAAAACTTAATGTATTGGTACTACATTTCCACCATCTTTATATTCTATTTTGCTAATTTATTTACTTTTGCAACAATCTAAATGCAGTTGAAAAATGAAGATAGGAAATTCCTATTTTCTAATTATTCTTTTTGGTCGAGTGGAAAAGGGCTGAAAAAAACTCCTATATCATTGAAGTGCTGCTATATTGGCCAATACATAAATGCTTCAGCAGCTCTAGGCAATACCATTTCTGAAACCGTGTGTTAAAACCATGATCTGCCATGCCTAACCACCCATCGTCCAAACCTTTGAGTGTAGCAACAGTGGCAGGGCATAGTTGTTCTTCTTATAATAATTATTTGCTTAATCCTCTGTGGGTTATTTCTAAATGTACCATTATGCACCAGGAAACATTACTTAACCAGCAAGAAGTAGAACTTAACGGCCATACAACAGAACTGGTGTCACCTCGCAGCTGCAAAGAACCAGAACAGCCGAGTCCAGTTTCTGTTCTTGAACCTCCAAATGAAGCAGAACTATCTAGTTCTGAATGCTTTGAAAGTATCAGCGCAGGACTTAATGGTTAGTGAATCATGAGAGTTTCTGATTATTATTATTTTTACCTTTTCTTTCTTTCTAACTTTTTAGTTTGTTGCATTGCCTTTTTTTTCCCAGGGCTAAGGATGCAACTTCAACTTCTCAAATTCGGCTCTGCAGAAGCACCCACTGATGGAACAGATGTAATTATCCTCAGCGATGAAGATGTAGAAGGATCCGACAATTTTATGGAGGGTAATAGTGTAACATCAGGATTATCTGCTCATATTGAGGATAGAGATTTCGTGTTCCTAATGGACATGCTTATTGAATCCGGTTTTCATGTTGCTGATCTTGAAATGCTCTTTGCCTCATCATACTCACTGGAGCAACCTGTGGCTCCTTCTGTGTTTGACAACCTTGAGAAAAAATATGGTGAGCAGCTGGCCTGGCCTAGATGGGAAAGGCGTCTTCTTTTTGATCGTATAAATTCATTGTTGGCGGAGATTCTCAGGCCACACATGGATCTGCACCCATGGGTGAAGCCAAAATGGAGGAGAGTTGGGCTTGGGTTGGGTAGTGAGGGTCTTGCAGATCAAGTGTGGAAGTTGCTAGCTAACCATAGCAAGGAATGCCTTGGGGACATAGCAGAGAAGGTCATGGGAAGAGATGTGGGATGGCTGGAGTTGGGAGATGATATTGATGTAATCGGCAGAGAAATAGAGATATCATTGATGAGTGAATTGTTGGTAGAAGTAATCTCTGGGATCTCCTCCTTTGCAGAGCAGTAGAGTTTCTTCGGGCAAAGGACAATGTCAAAATACAGATTGGGATCTCTTCCTGTTGAAAAATTCAAAGAGGCCTTTTTTCTTATGTGCAGTTTTGTGAACAGACTGGGAGCTCTCTTCCTGTGGAGATATTTGAAGACCGTTAAGCTGAAGGCAATGAAACTCTCTTCTTTATAGAGAAATGTAACGAGTTCCTTCAGAGAAGGTACCATGTCTGAAAGAGATTGGGATTCTTTATCCTGTAGAGAAATGTAGAGAGTTCCTCTGCTGGAGTATGATGCCTGAAAGAGATTAGGACCCTCTTCTAACTGTGGAGATAAAGGTAAATTTCCTTCCAACAAACCAATTTGTCAATGAGATATATGTATGTATTGTAGTGATGATCAAATTACACTGTAATAATGAATTAAAGGAAATGGAATGAGAATGCCGGAAAATTGCGGCCTCTATTTTTCCTTATGTTTTTACAATATTTTGTGGAAAGTATGTGCTATAACCACACCCTAGCATATCCTATGTTTCTCCATTCCCTGTATATCTATGGTTTCCAGCTTCCTATTGTACTCACAGTCTCCCCTGTAAAGGCAAGTCATTTCTCACGTCATCATTTCCCCCATTCTTTTCTTACATATAGCACTTATACGAAGACTGACAAAATATAAGAAGGGGGAGTTGTTTCTTATATTATTGTTTTCTCCATACATTATTGTTTTCTCCATTTGTACTTGGCATAAACAAAATGTATGAATTTATTGTCAACAAATTTAAAACAGATATGATACAAATGTTTCAATGTGCCATGAAATCATCT
This sequence comes from Sextonia rubra, assembly GCA_037013555.1. Lineage (NCBI taxonomy): Eukaryota > Viridiplantae > Streptophyta > Magnoliopsida > Laurales > Lauraceae > Sextonia > Sextonia rubra. Next base: position 136,566,003 of record JASUAD010000001.1, read on the forward strand.
ATCAATTTATGAGTATTGCACATTGGAGTCTTTCCTTGCACCGATGTTTCCCCCGTTTTAGCGAATCAGGAAATAAGTTGTAGCCATGTTCAGGAACATTTGGCAATTAACTGCATTTGGTGCCCCATTGTTTGGTTGTCAAAACTATTTTTATCTAATAGGTCCCCTCCCGATGAAATTTGCCGAAAGAATAATGCAAACTGGAAGATCTTAACCGTACATTTTTGGGTGAATTTGGACTATTGCGGGTTTTTACTTTTCACTGCTGCTTTGGATAGTCAAAGGTATGAATTCTTTCATACAGCATGATTTTAGATATGGCCATCCACCATGTGGCCAACCTGATCAGATGATCTTCAATGATTTCAATCACTCATGCAAGACAGATTGTGTTCTAAGCTCAGTCAACGATGACTAAGGCCTTGGCCAAAGCATACTCAGTACACTAAGAAATCTAAGAGAAACCCGGCATAAAAGATCTTTATCTCCCATCCAATGGTCGAGAGACCACCACGTCAATGATACTTATTCATTGGCCAACATCTTTTCAATTCATTTCCTGTCAGAGTATGACACAGTTCTCTTTAGTTTGAAGCAGTTTGGGGCTACTCAGCCATAAGAAAAAAAGATGAAATAAAAAAGAACACTTAGCTATCTAATAAAGAATGCAGAGATTTGCTCTGAGTGCTCTAAAAATGTCAGAACATCGGATTTGGTACCGCTCTCGAAGAGTTTTGGGTCTCCAAACAAACAAAACTAAAATTTAATGTGGATGGGGCATCTAAGAGTAAGTCTGGATTGGTAGGCATGGGTGGGGTGCTGCGTCAAAGTGAAAGAATTGTGGTGGCCATGTTCTCTAATTATGTGATGTGTATTTTGGAGTCCAATGGGGAAGCGATTCTAGCTATCTTAAATGCGATGCGAATTTATGTCTCTCTCTCTTTCTGGTCCAAGTTAAATGATAGAGAGTGACTTCAATGCCATTTCGTGGATTTTGTCTTCGGCTGTGTTCCCTTGGAGATTTTAGTTTTACTTAAATGAGATTAACTTTTTATCATCTTTAATTCAAGTATCGTTTCATTCCGTTGGGAGGGCAGCTAACGGATTTGCAAACTCACTTGCAAAGCAAGGGGTGGATAGGTCAAATGATTTGGTAGCTTTCACCTTCTAATTTGTTTTTGTGTTTTCTCTTGGTATAATGCTTTTATACTTCTAGCCTTTTTTCTGTAGGGCTACTTATATTTTATTTTTTCTTTAATATAATTCATCATTACCAATAATAAAAAGCAAACAAACAAACAAACAAAACTAAAATAGTACAGCCCAGCAACTGCATCTCATCCAAACAACTCCATTTATAGTTTTGTAAACTACCATATGTATACACCCAAAAACCTGCTATCTCCGTCAAACATTCGAGACAAAGAAGGCTCCTAAACATTAGCTGCTATTCCCAACTCTCCTTCCCAAGAACTCTATCTCACATGGCAAACCACAGACCCATTCTTTCGACTATCAAGGCCACAACTTGCCTACTGTTTTTAGCCATTGCAGCCACATGTTCCACCTCTGCTCCAATCCTCGACGAGGAGCTCCCACCAGTAGCCGCTCCAATTATTGCACCCGAGTCGTCCAATCTAGTTATATCACCTGTTGCTGATTCTGCTGTTCCAGCAGAAGATGAAGCTTTGACTCCCGCACCAGCTATGGCTAGTCCATTGGTATCACCTGCCAGGGGTGCCATCACACAAAGGGCCGTTAATGGGGCCACAGTGGGGTGGGAAATTCTGACCCCCACGTCCCCTTGTCCTTCTTCATGCACGATGTGCTTGGTGGATCAAACCCATCGACCAAGGCTGTGACTGGAATTGTATCAAACCCAGCCGTCAACCAAGTTGCCTTTGCCAAGCCCGATGGTGCAGTCATCCCTGCCTAAAATGGTGTTCCCCTCACAAACACCAACATCATCATCATTATCATCATCATCATCATCATCAAAGCCTTATTCCAACCATATTGGAATCAGCTACATGAATTCTATTTCTCCATTCCGTTCTATTTTGAGCTAAATCTTTCGATAAGTATAACTTCTTCAAATCTGAATTAATGACTTTCATCCATGTTTTCTTTGGCCTACCCCTACCTCTTGATGGACCCTCCACCTGTATATCCAAATTTTTTCTCACTGGTGTCATTATTGGCCTACGCTCAACATGCCCAAACCATCTTAAACGAGTTTATCTAATCTTATCTCCTATTGGTGCTACCCTTAAATGTTTTCGAAAGCGCTCATTTCTAATTTTATCTTTCCTATTTTTACCACACATGTACCTAAGTATTCTCATTTCCGCTACATCCATTTTATGAATATGTGTCTTCTTAATTGGCCAACATTCTGCTCCATATGTCATAGCTGGTCTAACCACTATCCTGTAAAATTTTCCCTTCAATTTTGTTGGCATTTATCTATCACAAAGTACTCCACAAGCTAGTCTCCACTTCAGCCATCCAGCTCTTATCCTATGCTCCACATCTTTGTCAATCTCCCCATCCTTACTAATTATCGAGCCTAGGTACCGAAAAGAATCTTTACGTGGTATCTCATGAGTTTCAATTTTGACAGTGGTTTCAACACTTTGTATATGTCCACTGAAATTGCAATCCATATATTCTGTCTTTGTACAACTTATTTTAAAGCCTCTAAATTCTAATGCCCTCCGCCATCTCTCAAGTTTTGCATTTACACCCTCTCTTGATTCATCCACCAATACTATATCATCTGCGAACAACATACACCATGGTATAAAAAACGACAACAACAACCTCCCCTTCCTCACCAGCCTTGGTGGTCCTATGTCAAACACCTTTCTTCAGAACACAGGCAGCAATGTCAATGGTGGCAGTGGGCTTCCATTCCTCACCTCAGGCCAGCTCCCTTCAGGGACTACACTTCAGCAGCCGTTGTCCCCAGCCGTTGTTTGGGACAATGACAGTGATCGACAATGAGCTGACGGAAGGACATGAGCTGGAGTCACCGGTGGTGGCGAAGGCGCAAGGCTTCTATGTGGCTAGTTCAGAAGATGGGACCAGCCAGGCCATGGCATTTACTGCCATGTTTGAGAGTGGCCATTATGTTGACAGCATTAGCTTCTTTGGGGTCCATCGCGTCCCATCTTCTGAATCACAAGTAGCCATCATGGGAGGGGAAAGTACACAAATGCTAAGGGATTCGCCACTATCAAGACCATTGATCCTGCCGTTGATCAGCATACAACTGATGGGGTAGAGACCCTTCTACAGTTTACGGTCTACCTTTCCTAATAGTGTGTGAAACCAACCCCATACCATGTTCAAATCCCTTTGTTGTCGAGATCATGGAACGAATAAACATGGAGAGTGTGGCTATGGAAAGGTTTAGTGTTTGCCTTGTTAAGTGTATCTTGAGGAACTTTGGTTCTGAACTTTCTCAACTGTTGGAGGGTTTGTGTTCTCTTACTCTAAAAGCTTTGAATCCATATCCTACATTGGCCATTGTGGTTCTTTTAGACGTACCCAAGTAGAAAACAGTTGGAATACTTCTTCAGGAGAATGCATTGTAATGATGTTATCAGTTCAGCCGTGCCTTCGGGGTTTTTCTTATATCATAAGTTTCTTTAGATGTTGCTAGCAGAGTTCAATTTAAGTGTCACCCACATGCATAGTAATGCAGATAACCATCAACGTTAGCCAAAAAGGTTCAAGCTGCTGCTTCGTTTTTTTGCTTAGTAGTAAAAGAAAAGAAAAAGTTAAAATTGCTCATGATTTGGGAGTAAATCATGTTTTCAAGTGTATGAAACTCAGGATCCTCTCAAGTGTTTCCGTTACAAGAACTGTGAGTAGGCCAATCGCATGCACCATCAGTCCCTTGCTGCCATGTCAGCTGGTGATAGCCTGCTGATACCTGCCTTCCCCTTGCACAAGAGCATGACCTTTTTCACAAATAGAAAAACTTTATTCCAAAAACAGAGATTACATCAAATATATTATATGAAGTTTATGTGATGTCTATTACATCTACATGCTCCAATATCAATGTTATTAAACCCAATTCAAAATATAACAAATAAACAAATCAATAAACAGCTTTTCAGAATCAAATATAATGGAAATAAAACATTAAGACAAGAAAGAACGCGACGGAAACATACAATTGTTGAAAATACTCAATTAACTATTCAATCCATTACTGTATCTGTTATTGTGCCTTATTATTGTAACTATAGGAACCATTTTGAACTTTTCCATGTGGAAGCTTCATATTGAACTCATGGTAATAAATAAATGGCATTTTCATATAAGTTATAATTAAATTAACATTTACACGTTCTTATGTATTGAATAAAGGAACAGAGCAATATATCTGCAAGAATCCCCCAAGAAACTAGGTGTGCCCCATTAAGGTTTATTAGGTTTATGAAAAAACTGAATCTAGAAATACGGTACATTTCTGTGATATTAGAGACATCCTCTAAACATTTTATGGATATCCCAAAACGCCTTCCGTGCAACCGTATGTTTATATCTTCAAAACTGAAAAAAACTGTTTTCATCTTTGGGGAAAGCTTTTATTAATTTTACTCCAAGATATTGCATTGATAATGAGGTTGAATATGAATACAGAGAATATAGAGTGGAAGAAAAATATTAAGAATGATAAATTTGAATTCAATAATAAATAATTGTGCGATGACTTAAAAAAACTAGAGACAATAGAGAAGCATACAAATACTCTTTCAAAGTAGAAGTCGTTGGAGTCAATACCTGATTTCAAGAAACTCCATATTTTACATGTCTTTCAAAATAAAATCGAGCAATTCCATCTAACCCGTTTACCTTGTTGATGCTTAGTCTTTCTCTTATTTTCATTGACCACTTTTGTTTTTGTGCCGTTAACCATTGCTTTGATTTCCCCATCCTCTGTCACAGCCTCATTACCCAAGCACGCAGCACCTTTTGAGCTATTAGTTCTCAAGCAACAATGAATCTAATCTTCTGAATGCACATCAAGATTTCTCTTCACCTTTGGTCACTTTTGATGCTATTTTAACAAAATTATGGAGAAGAATATTGTAACAAATTGAGATGTCTTTCTCGCAATGTCCTGATTTGTGTCCACTACTTGATGGCTCTAATGAACATGAAGCAGCTTCCTATCTCCCCCTCTTCAACCCATATTTTTCTGGGATATGTTGGCCTTTGTGGATTGTTGCCATTAATTTATGACTACATCTTCACCTTTTCAATTGCAAGTAATGCATTCATCTGCAGGATCAAATGTAATGATGTGTTCACGACCTTTACATTGAGAACACAATATTTTCTCATTGTCATTTGGTCACTAGTTTCTTCAATATGCAAACATAACCATTGAGATACTCTGTTTTAAGCATTTTGGATGTACTTGGCCTACCTACATACATGTGCTGCATGTTTAATATGGGAATAGATAGATTGATTTGTGCAAAGTTTTTGTCATTTTGAAATTGACTTCTAATTTTGTAAATCTCACAACCTTCTAAAGTGACCAAAAATTTGTATACTGACTCTTCTTGGATTTTAGTAGTTTTTGCGTTCCCTATTCATGATTTGAGTAATGGATAGATAGAATCAGATGTAATCCGTGATTAGCTATTTTGTATTGTAATTATAAATATTCATGGAATAATATTTGCACGATAGACTCTTTAATTTGAACTCTCTGCATGAGAGCAATCTCCTTTTCTGTCTGTGTGCACACACATGGGTGTGTGTCTGTATGCACGTGTGCCTTTCAGAGGGTTGAGTGACAAAGAGATAATGATATTGCATAAATTGGAAGATGTATAACCTACTCTTGTGTTGATTATGTCTTCTGATCGACTGTTAAAACCAACTCTTTTGTCCATCCTCCATACTCCATAGCTATGACAGAGAGGTAAGTCACTTTTCCATGCAGTGTCGCAAATCCCACATGGGCCACATAATGAAAAACTGATTCAGGGGGTAAAAAGCCAAGGTCAAACCAAGCTTGATCTATTTTGTAATTGGGCCGTGTAAAATATTCTCGGCCGAACGAAACCATTAATTGTGCCTTTAGCCAGGCACTGACCTGGCCCAGCCCATACTTGTCAGGCCAGAAACTAGATTCGTTCCCAGCCCCACTGTCTAAGATACACAATAAAAATCCAGGCAATATATAAATGGAGTAGAATGAACCTGGTTTGGGCTGACCATGCCTATTTTTAACCGTACTCGCACATTAATTGGAAGTCCAATTGATACATTAGAAACCCAATAAATGGGTCAGTAAGAGCTGATTTATACTCAAATATCAGACATTATTCACATCTGAAAACATGAAATCATTCAAAGTTTCAAACCAAGTCAAACAGATACAAACTAATCTGAATAGAAGTGCATTGACTTAGAGAAGATTAGTTCTTCATGCTAACGGAAAACAACCACATATGGTATTTACATTTCCAGAACAGAACTAATCTATTTCACACACACTACTGAGAAAGATAGACAGAGAACTGTAGAATAGTATCCACACCATCAGTAGTAGTATGCTGATCGACCACTGGATGAATGGTCTGAACAGTAACATAGCCCTTAGCATTGGCATACTTTCCAGTCCCACCGGTGATGGCAATTTGGGATTCTGGGGATGCCGTGCAGTGGATGCCGAAGAAGCTCAGGCTGTCCGCAAAGTGCTCACTCTCGAACACAGCAGTTAACGCCATGGTCTGGCTGGTGCCATCTTGTGAGCTAGCAACATAGAATCCCTGGGCCTTCCCGGCACCCCGGAGTTCGGCTCATGTCCCTCCGTTAGTGCAACATCGATGACCGTTATAGTCCCAAACAAGAGCTTCTGGACGGTGGCCCCTGGCGGAAGCTGGCCTGCAGTGACAAATGGAAGGTTGTTGCTGCTGTTGATGTTCTGACCACCGTTTGGAACACTGGAGGCTGAAGTTGGGCTGCGAAGGCCCGTGAGCAAAGGAATATGGTTGGTATTTATGCCGCCATTGTTGCCGTTGACCAGTGGAATTCCACAGTGGACCGGGAAGATATTTGCATTGTTTTTGGGAAAGGGGAGTTGAGTCTTGACACCGGCATTGGCGACTACTCCGGTCACAACTCGGGCTGATGGGTTTGACCCGCCAAGTACATCATGCATGAAGAAGGTCAATGGATGGTGGGCCTCAGGGTTTGGTTCTGTGGCACTAGTGGTGGCGGCGGCCCCACCACTACTTGGGGTGTGGCCGCCGTGGGACTGGCCACTGATGGAGTGGGGGCCTTGGTGACAGGTGTTGTAACTGGATTTAGAAATTCTGTTGGTCAGTGTGGGTTGGCACTGAGGCCTCTTCATCAGGGATCCTTGCTGAATTGGCACATGTAATGGCAATGGCTAGCAACAATAGATAGGTTCTAACCTTGTGGGTACAGTGCAAGGAAGGGTTGTTAGCTATGTGAGCTTGAGGTTTTAAAATGAAAGAAAGGAATGTGAGGGATCTTTTGAAAAGGATGTATCTCTGCTGCCGTTTGAATGCTCTGATGGAGGAGGTGTTGGAATGAAGGCATGCTTGTATAGAAGGTTGCCAGGGTTGATAGGTTTTATCAAATGTAGTTGATAAGATGGAGTTGTTGGAATGCTTATGGATTGGTTAGTACAAATGTCAAGTGCAGTGTTCACTGCTGAAGGTTGAGATGGGTTGAGATGTGGTTTTATGGGTTTAGTGGATCACGTCTGTTAATCAGTTATTGGGGATCCATGTAAAAAACAACTCTCAGACAATAATATGGATGTCACGCAAAAAGGTTTTTTAAAAAAAAAAAGCTTAGAAAACTGATTATCCGAAAATAGATGGATTTGAGTCAGGTTTGGGTTGGGTCTAATCAGGGCAGATGTATAAGGGCTTGTTTGGTAGATCTAATCTTATTTTTATAGACCAATCAAAATAAAGCCATTAAAAAAAGAGCTATAAAAAAAGGAGGATAGAATTAAAATATGTGTTTGGCAATGGAAGCATATATTTTAAATAGACCATTTTAAATCAATAGTTAAAAGCTTTTCACAAATATATTGAGATCTACTAAGTATCAAGTCTTGAAATTTTACTTTATAACCATGTCTGGCCTCCCAAAGAGATCTAATGGTTTGGATCTTGTGTTTGGGGCCCCTAATTTTTAAAAGAATATTTAATAATTCACGTTTTTATATAAATATCTCAAGTTTGGTGATGATCCAACGGCTGAAATTTGGTCTCACAATGGTCATTGACCTTCTACGCATTTTCAATGGTTTGGATTGTTATTTATTGTCCCAGAAATAATAATAAAAAATAAAAAAAGGGACTGCCTATGGACTAGTTTAAAATTAAGCATATTAAATCAATAGTTGAAAGTTTTTCACAAATATCTCGAGATCCACAAGGAATCAATCTTTGAAAATTGACTCCATAGCCGTTTTTAGTCTTCCCAACATTTCTAATGGTTTGGATCTTGTGTTAGGGCCCCATAGAATTAAAAAACTAATATCCAATGGCCTACACTTTCTTGCCCATATCTCGAGATTCATGATGATTTTACGGGTGAAATTTGGAGGGATGGCCGTGTTTGACCATGTGAACATTTTCAACGGTTTGGATCTAGATTTATCCTCTCGGATTTCGAGAAAAATCAAAAAAACGAACTGGGCATGATCGTTATAAATTACTATAGCAGCGTCTCTTTTTTTCTTCCTCTAATTTGGAAATGCATCATGAGTAGGGCTGTGGGAAATAGAGGTAAAACCTCTACATATCTAAATTAGATGGAGCACAAAAGCACATGCCAAACGTTTTTATTTTTACAAACTCTATTAGGTTTAGACATTTAAACATAAAGAGCCTAAAATTAGTGATGCCAAACATGCACTAAATTTCTTTGGGGAGTGGTTTTGGTTCAGGTTGTATTCGTGTACAATTGAGCCTAGGCTTAGGTTGAGCCAATGTCCAACCCAATTCTCCTTAGTTCCAACGCAACCCACATATGGTCTGGGTCAGATTGGGAAGCTTGGATGCAGTTTGGGTTAAGAGGTCCAGTCAGGTCAATGGCACTTCTCCCCCACCGTACATGGGCGCATGTGATGGATACTAAATTGGACCAGATGGCCTGGATCGGAAGATCATATATCTAGAATCCATGCTCTTAAATTGGCTGACTATACAGTAGTAATTATAGAGAAAGAAGGCTAAAGAATAGTTTTCTAGGATCTTCCAATCTGGGTTACTTTCAGATGTCCTCTGTCTACCATATGGCCTACCATATCCACGGTCAGGGTTATGGGTCCAGGGTCCCTCTTGTAGGGACGAAGGGAACGGCCCAGTTTGACTGACCTAAATTCTGAATCATAAGAATTGGTGAATATGTTGGGACAAAAAGAAGAGTCTGGATCCTCGGTCAAAAAAGCTCACAGGTGACATGGCGGGATCAACAGTCGGCCATGGGGTTTTAACTCAGTGAATCTCAATTCACAAAAAAGGTTAAAACTATTCTAAAGCGAATAATCAACCACTTATTAGTGGATTCAGAACCAGGCACCAAAACTACATAAATGATGGAAGAACGAATTTCTCTAATGGGTCTGATAGAAACGAAAGATCAAACGGCAGCAGATCATTGGGCCAATATGGTGGGCCCCAGCACGTAAATTCAAGTGCATAAGCTAAACTAGGGATGAGACATTTTTTTTTTTTGGTTAATCTACGGGAAGACTGTTGACCACATCCCTTGCAATGTGACTTTACTTGAGCAGTTTGATTTGGCGCGCAACGTGTAATGCTTGCTCAGAAGCTAAATTGGGGTGGCATATCCAAACTAAAAATAAAAAAGCGAAAATAAAAAATTGCGGTGACATAGATGAACGGTGGATTAACTGTATGGAAGCCATCTCACCCGTTTGCAGATCAATCCCATTTATCAAACCGAATCCTTCTCATTTGGTGGGCCATTTCTACAAATTGGTGCCCTTGTTTGAGTTTTACCCCTCATTGAGTCATATTAAATTTCATCGGTCAACCATTGGGCGGAGCCCACTCCTCAATAAATCAAATCCAATCCCCCTATCCAAATGCTCCATCTTCTTGTACAAGACTATGAAGGAGAGAGGATCCATAAAATTGTATATATATATATATAGAAAGAGGTCTCTCTTATGCTAATCGTTTATACTAAAACTTCAAAGTGTTTGTAGAGACAGCATAAAAAATTTTCTATATTTTTCATATGGTGAAGCATACTCCTTAATAGTTTTTACAAGAGGGGGAGGGTTTATCACTATTTTCCTCAGCAGCCAAAGAGATAAAAAGGAAACACATAAAGCAACTTCTAGACGCTAAGTAGATTTCATTCAGTCGTCAGTGGACCTTGTCCTTTCAATAACAGAAACTTGTAATCTAAAAGAGAGAAAAAGGCAAAAGAAAAAAAACATGAATCGACCGCATCGAAAGGACACACTAATTAACGACACATGGTCAGATTTAGCGGCAGATAGAGAGATGCAATCATGCAAAGCAAAAGCAACGCTGGCAAGAAAGTTTTAGGCCAAAGAAAAAGGCAGACACCTAGAGAGAGAGAGAGAGAGAGAGAGAGAGAGAGAGAGAGACCAAAGCCTTGAATCGAGAAACCAAGAAACTCATGGGAGCTCTACTTTTAAATTTTAATACGTTGTATATTGTTCTCCCTCATATTCCTTATTTGCTCTGTAGTTACCTGTGGCCTGTGCGACTTCGACAGACATGTAGGGGTGCCACAAGAGCACATTCGTAACAAATTGCAATGACGCTCACCTGAAGGTATGTCGATCACAGAGTAATTGAAATGTGAGGCTCATCTGGAGGTATGTTAATCACGGAGTAATTGAAATGTGTCCGAATTCAACCCAACTATCGTTGATATCTAGTGATAATGATAGTTATATTTATGTCAGGCTTTAAATTTAAAAGTAATTAAATTTTGGAGCCTCTAAATAGATGGATATTATTTGTAATGGTTATTGAGGAGTAGGCTCCTTCTGATGGAGAGTATTGAAAAGCATTTTCGTTGTTTGTACTAATAATTTGAGATTTTTGTAGTAATGGTTAGTTAAAAATTTTAATATGTTATCAGAGTTAATCGATTGTGACTTCAAATCTTAGGAGTAATGACTCAGCTCTAAAAAAAATATATGTTACCAAATTAAAGTGCATCGACCGGGCTTAACAGCCTTAATATTTTGGCATAAATGATTAGCTAAAATAATTTAATAATAGTGATAATATTTGGTTATCTTTAATCACACGAAGAACTTTCAACACATAGTTATTGAAATGCATTTACATGGGCCTCATGGAAAGCTTCACAAGTTAGCCAAATTAAAGAATGAAACAATAGTTATATGCCTTTAGTGGCATTATGCATTTATGTATGTGAATATAGGTGTAAATTGGTTCATATGCTAACTCATCGTTGGAGCAGTGGTAAGTTATCATCTTTGTCATGGAAAAGATAAGGAATTTAACCTTTGTAATGGATGTATCTTTTTTCATTCAATGAAAAGCATCCACTGTTACACATCATTTAATTTAGAGAGATAACGCAGCTATTTGTTATGAAAAGTAGGGACGTTTTGGGAGTTCCGAAGAAATAAAAATTCTTTAAGTAATGAGGGCTGGCCTGACCAATCTTATCTTTTTAAAACAAATATGGCTCAAATAGATTTGTGTTTACTAGATCTGTTTCAAATAGACTCTTTTATAAATAGACAATTTGGTAACGCGTATAGTATATCTGATTCAAATATATCTATTTGATAAAATTTGTTTGGGAAACATACAAATAAGAGCTTATTACAGGGCACTTTGGTCTTTTAAAAAAAGATAATTTATGATAGAAAACACAAGTATTTACACGCTGAAAATAGGATTTTTCAAGAAGTTGAAAATAGGATTTCTCAAGGCTAAATCGATCAGATTGATGTCGGATTGATTATATTAACACAACTAAAGAAGCCCTAGACAGAACCTAAATTTGATTGATCGGATGGGCTGCCCAATCGATTTGACAGGCTGCCTAATCGATTTGACAGATACCTAATCGATTAGCCGGCGGCTAATTCATATCCGAACTTTCGAATTTATTTCTTTTGCAAACCAAACTTCATTACTTTCTCTGAAAACTGCCTTTAAGAGTATCTCACGAATATTGGGCTATATATTGACCATCCTTCTTTGCCTAATTTACCTTTCTCACAATTCTAAATCCTAAAAAGCCTTTGAGAGATCCCTTCTTCTTTTCTGGAAGTTCTTTTCTTCTGCTGTGCTACATATTGAGTTCCTGAGATTCAGCTTCTCCTTCCTTCCTAGAGATTCGTCTTAAGTAGCATTAAGACGTGTAGATCAAGCGTGAATAAGGCTAACAACGTGTGTGACTGCAAAAAGAACTTCAAGTCGTTTAGATTTTGTACAATTGAAAAATGGTAGTAAGTAGATTTTGTAACTTCTCTTGGATAATGCTTATTCTTGGTAGACTGGTGGTTGATCCCATGGTTTTTTCCATTTGGGTTTTCCTCATAAAAATTGCTTATCCATCTCTTGTGTAGTGATTGCTTTTTAACTTAGGTTAAATTGCTTACTTATTTACATACTAGAAATTTGTATTGGGACCTTTTGGGACCTTTATAACCTGTATCAAGGTTAAAAGTCTTTCACAATCAAATGTCAAATATATTGTAACAATACTATTTTGGTCATAATTCCCACAAATGCCAGCCCAAGTGCAACTTAGTTGTGTGTTTGGGTTTTATGGTCATTACTTTTAGTGTAATTTGCTTCCTTGTATTCGAATTACTATATATAGTTAGAAGGCATTTGATGAAGTAGGAGGGATAGAAGTAGCTTGTAATTAAGTTCAGATCGAGGATGTATTGCAGATACCACAGGACTGGGAAAGATTATACTAAGAAGTACATCTTTTGAAATCATTGAAGCATGAAAATTGCATAGTGAAGTACCAATGAACCACAATTCATGGATTGGTAATCATAAGAAAAAAAAAAAGAAGAAATTTTCATGCCAACAAAAGCCATGGAACCCTAAAAAAAAGATACCCTTAAAAATAGTCCATGAAAATGAATTTCATGAACAAAGAGTTTAGGAAAGTATTGGTGGGATTTTTTTCCATGATGAATTGATGTCAATAGTGTCTCTGGCTACCATATTCTGAGTTATATCGTCACCAACCACATCAACACCATCACCGTCACTGTCACTCTCGCCTTTCATCTTCATTATCACATCAGCATTTCATCCACCATCAATTTACCCAAACAAATGCTCGCCTCAGTCTACCCAAACAAGTAGACCCCCACCTCCTCACTCTCTCAACCATCTACTTTACTTACTAGCATTTACAATAACCACTTCCATCCAATCCGAGACCCACCTGGAAATATGCCCACCCTCATCGCAGCACTAGAAACCACTTTCTCCCTCACAGACATCACTCTCATCAACCTAGACGCACTTAGACCACAAACTAAAGCTGTTCGACTAGTCCACCTAATAGTGGCGGACCTAGAGCTTTTGTTTGAAGAGTGCATATTCAAACAAGCAATTGTATTTTGGAAACAAATGCGAAATTTTCATTTGGGCAAGAACGGACATAGAAATTTCTTCTAAATTTTCGAAGCAAGAGTAGAAATTTCACTGTTAGTTTAGAAGCGCACCAAAATTCAACGGGTCCATCCGTCCCTATACGGATATATGTAGATCTGCCCTGCCACCAAGAACTTGCATCCAAATTCCAACCCCACCATAACCAAGCTGAACCCACTTTGGAAACCCATGCTTAGAGGAGATAGAATATGAGAAGGAATGAGGAGGATTTACCTTCTAATTCTTGATAAAGGATTGGATAAGAGGCTCAGGAAGGAAGACAATGTGGAGCTCTGCTAAGGTTTACTGAAATGTAAATGGGGAGATTATTTGTTACAAAAGTACAATATGGGCAAATTTGTCAATATGAGAAAAAGTTGAGGGTAAACTTGTTTAAAAATTATGATAAAATGTCTACTGGCTTCCGACATTTTGGTCTGACATCTTATTTGGTGATATTCAAACAGTCTATTATTTCAAGGTCTCTTTTTCAATCAGTTTTAAGAGATATGACTTGAAAAGTAGACATGCCAAGCTGAAAGTGAGACTGTGAAAGAGAGATGGGGGCACAATACTTTTGGCTAGATGTTAAAAACAGGCAATTTGGAGGACCTAGGCGTCCATTTATGGAAAAATCCAATCCCATCAAAACAAGTAGCATCACCTCTTATTGGCTCTTGCCAAATTTCATTTCCATTGGCGTTGGGGCCACTATATGATTTAACACCATGAAAAACTTTAATTTTCCACAATTGGATGGTGGGCTTAGCTCTTATTTAAGTAAAAATTAGCAACAGGCCATAAAAGATAAGGCCATCGAATTTGCTTGGTTTATATTTTTCTTATTAGTGGGTTCTACGAGGAGTATCACTGTTTTTCAAAAGAATTTAGCATATTTACTTGACAACAGCCATAAAGGCTAGAAAACTGCATTACTTTAAATTTATTTAAAACCCAAAATCTAAAAAGTCCCACAAGAATGAGAAAAAAAAAACCCCAAATCCAAAGCCCATTTCGAAGCTAACAGCCATTATAGGTGAACTTGTTGAGTTGGATGTTTAAGGGGGTAAAAATGCGCCCCATTGATGAAAGGGCATTTTGTAGAATTCCCCATATTTAAAATCATAAGTGGCCAATCAGCATCTCATATATCTATAGGCAATTGTGAGGGGCCCACTTGTGTATACATGTGGGTGGACCCCAACATAAAGAGATACCTCTTACAAGGAGTGTGTTTGAGTTTGAAAAGGATGTGTTAATCCTCCTATGATGATAGGAATAGAACTCTCTATCCTTGTCATCTTTCCACTCAAATTCAATTGGAGAGGGTTTGATCCAACTATCCATCCTTATCTCTCTATTCAAAATTGAGTTGGAGCTTATCACTCATTAGGTCAAATGCCATAAATAAATATGGCAGGGTAATTGGAGAGCACCAAAATACTCATAATCAATAATAAGCTACAGTGAGAGTAAAGAGTAGACCTAAGCGATTCATCATAATCTTCTATATCAAGGGTGTCCATCCTTGTCCATGAATCATGAAGAATGAAACCCACGTGACTGATCTTTGGTAGACAAGTCTTTGCTTCTGCTATCTGATCGCATTTGTAGTCGCTCTGCAATTATAAATCTATGCTTCCACAGTAACTAAATCGATTTATATCTACACTTGGTTGACCCTCCTCTCTGGATATCTACACTTTGTTGGCCCTCCACTCTAGGAAATAAATGAGTTGTATAAATTAGGAACTGTGAAGTTCTCCCAGATGTGAAACTTAATTACACAATAAATACTGAAGCCTGAAGTCCTCACCATCTCTAACTGAATATGTTGTATACCAGTACTTTGGTACTACTGTTCATATAAATGATTGCTGCAGTGCCACTTCAAGCATTGACGATTAGATTGAAAAGGCCCAACGGTATCATAGCATTTCTTGGCGATCGTATAAACAGATTCTTTTCATCATCATCACCATAATGTTGCTATAAATCTTGGGCATAGACTATAGAATGAACAAACAACCATTATTGTGTTATAAATATTAGTTTTGTTGAAAGATGAAGGTTACGGAAATATTGATCACCCACTGCGTCAACTTTAGTGTAAAGACTGACAGGCATATCAGATAAAACCAGACTATATGTGAAAATCTTTGAACTGATATTGAGAATTGCAAAGTTTTCTCCTTGAATAATCTCTATTTCCTTTCACAGAATTGGTGAAAGCAATGGACAATCATTGGAATTGGCATGAGTCCTCTTGTATAGAGATTTATTCTTTGCAGCTGCTTGGTATAATGAATCTGGATTCACTAAGGGCACATTTGTGTAATGCCATTTCTAAGGAGACGTGACAAAATGTTTTGCATAGTATTTTCAAAGAATAGTTGAAAAAGACAATTGATCGTTTTGGAATGCCGCATAAATTATTTTTCTACAAAAGTGGATAGAAAACAGGTTTCGGCGGTAGAGAAAATGTGAAAGTTCATGGAACACTTTTTCCATGTTGTTACTCAAATGTGCCTGAAAGGGGATTTAGTGGACATTTGCTTACTCTTTCTATTTTAATATGTCCATTGAAGATAAATGAATGTTGGAAACACTAGTTGTGTGCGTGCAGTGGCGGAGCTAAAAATTTCTCTTAGCGGGGCAAAAAGGTATCATTATAATTTACTAAATAAAAAGACATATATAAATGTAAAGTCATAAATAGGTGTACATCAAAAAATTTTAATTTCATTCCATGAAAAATGATTTCTTTCATGGTGGGAATGTCGACCAGATATATGTGTTTAGTTTGGCTAAGAAGCTTAGGTCTGGTGGCTCTTGGCCACTTCCAATATTTATGGCTCTAAAGTTTGATTTAGTTTTTAAATTTACATTTTTGTTGATTCTTTTTTAACTTTCAAATGTTTTTGTTTGTATTTAGAATATTAGTGGAAATTTCTCTAGATTTGAGTGTATCCACCATAGATTTCTTAGTCATTGAATTTAATATTACGAAGATTGGAAAAGATGAAATTGTCTCTTTCCTTTATGATCAGTTACAAAGATTTTGATATCACAAATCCGTCTGTTTGGAGGTTTTTGTGTAAACCTAGAAATACCTACAACTCCTATGCTACTTTGCATGTCAAAATAGGAAAAACTGGAAAATGAAAATCCTACCATCCACGGAGCTTGCCATAAGCCTAAAATCCATATTTAATTTAATGCATAATTAAGGAAAAGAAGCAAGATGGTATGCGTTTGTTTTTCAAAATAAAGATTAAATCAATTAAAAGGCTATGGCCAATAAAGATTTAGGGACATGTCTCCAATAATAGAAATGGGAATGTATTATTTAAATTAATCAAAATGCCATATCCATATCTATGTAATATAAAACATTATCTTCCACCTTAAAGAATTTAAAATTAATTGTTGTGATTATCAATCGGCATTCAGTGAAAATAAGTAAAAAAGTTGAAGATGACCTGTTTTATTAGCCATCCACTTTGGCTTATATATTTTTCGGGAGAAAAAGACATCAGTATTCTTAGACTTTTTGTTATTCCATTTGGTTTTTTTAGTCTTAGAAGATGAGGATAAGCAAAAGGTGAATAAAAATATCGAAAGTTCAAAAAAAATCTGAAAATGGCCAGTGATAGAAAGTCCCCATTTGTGGGTCGGCCTTGTTGTGTACATGGGTGTGCATCGGACATGTAGAAATGGGATGAAAGTAAACACTTGTTGCAAATTGTAGTACACTAGCTTTTGGGCAATTCAAAGTGGGGCATCTCCGAGGACATGCACAAGTCCCATAAGTGGGCCAGGAGCCCATGAAAGTAAAGACTTGTTGCAAATTGTAGTACACTAACTTTTGGGCAATTCAAAGTGGGGCATCTCTGAGGACATGCACAAGTCACATAAGTGGGCCAGGAGCCCATGTTGGGAGTATCTAACTCCTCACGCATTTCCACATTTGAATATAAGCAGCGCACTTATCTTTATGACTCAAATCTTATTGCCAATTCAACTTCTCAAAATGCACTTATCTTCAAGACTCAAATCTTATTGCCAGTTCTAACTTCTCAAAATTTCAAAACTTCGCTGGGGGCACCTGCGCCCACTTGCCATCCCCTCCCTCCTCCCCTGGGCGTGTGTGCTGAGTGTGATAACCGCGATTGACAACCAACAATTAAGTCATATTATAAGAGAAAATCATATAAAGATTTATGTAGTTCAGTAAATTTGCTTACGTCCACAGAAAATTAATTTTTACTCAGTTGTTAAATCTACATTCTTTTTTGCATTAATCTAGGATAAAATACTTTTTCTGATTTTGTTTGATAAAAACTAGTAACTTATTTGTGCAATAAGAAAATTTGGTGGCGTTGTATGTTGTTGTTATCACGGGAGGATTTCGACATTGTAATTTAATTTCAGTCCACCGATGAAACCTGTGCGGTTCAGAAACTAGTTTCATAAATATGTTAGTCAAATTGTGACGTTGGCTAAGCCAAAGACACCTTTTTGGATAAGAGTGAGTGAAATGATTGAATGGAATACAAAAGATAGCTGTCGTACAGTCTAAATTTCAACTTTCCAACTTTAAATATTACTTTTTTCTCCACTTTCATCTTCTCTATGTTTTCTATGAATCCAAATGGATGCAACTTCCTTTAGTAAAAAAAAAAAAAAATGGATGCAACTTGCAGTCCCAGCCCGACCGTGATTGGATAAAACTTCTACACTTTTTTTTTCGGTAAAAGAAATTTCAAGACTAGGGCACTAATTTCATTTTCACCAGCGATAGTTTCCATCTGTGTAGCAATTATTCTGTTGACTTCAAAGTCCTTATGCTACATGCATGTGAATCCGAACCACTTATCTCAATAATCTTCCCCCTTTCATGCGTCACTAACCAAATCTTGCCAAGGACAAACAGCAACTAATCTTTTCAATCAGACCATTTGCACATTGAATATAGTTTCTAGCTCCCACAGAGATATTTAAAAATTTTTTTTTTCAATAATAACTGATTGATGGTACTTTCCAGTGAATGAAGCCATGTGTACAGTTTTCTTCCTTTTTTGGGTCATGGGGGATAAGATTTCCTTGCCCCTGAGGCAATGCTCTCTGTTCATAGCAGAAAGTGAAAAAGGGGTAGCATTTTTTGGTGAAATTGCAGCCTTTCCCCCCCAAAAAAATGCATCGAAATAGCAATTCCAAATGCTGATAATAGAGTACATCCAAACGGACTCTGAAGTGCCCCGTTACAGCTTATCTCAAATTGCAACCTTATCTATACCATTTTCTGATCTACTCTCAAGTGCCCCAGCATTGATAAATCCGACTTCATAATCCTGCAAACCCATATACTCTTCTGAAGACTTAACAGTAAATTTTAGGAACCGGCAGAGGTTGTAGAAAATTAGAGATTATGTCTCCATAGGCTCTCTGATGTTTTAATTAGTAGCCAATGTCAGTTTATGGAATACAACAAAAATCATTACCCTCAACTAGAAACTTAATTTGTATCATAACCTTTGGCTTCTAATCCTAATCATATAGATAACCTTTTTACATTATAAAGCTAAAATAATTTCATTCCTAATCTAAACTAAACTAGCACCTAACATATCCAACTTATATTAGCAGAACTAAGCATAATCACGGGGGTGGAAGAGTTTGAACTTTGACTCTTGTATGATTTACACGTGAAAAGAGAGAATCGTACAAAGAGTCACGGGAGGTACGATTTTGAGGGTTTGAAAGTAGTTTAATCCTCAAACAAAAGATAAAGCCGGATGACGGTCCAAACTTTGCACCATCGATTGAAGGGCCTAGAAAATTTGGATGCGTTAAATTTAGGACATTGGAGTACAAATGGAAGGGCTTAAATCGATCACAGAAAGGGTCAAGTTGGTCCCACGGGCTTGGACTCCTAGATGGCCATTCTTGAAAATTTCTCATATTAAAATGGATAAAAACATAAAAGAAACGGAACCAAACCATTAAAAATAAAGACGCATAGCCCCCACAAGATTTTTATATACATCCCAAAAGACACCATTGGTTTTTTCCAAGAGATGATGTAGACCAAACAACTCCCATCAACACAGATTCCATTCAAACATTCATACAACACAACAAACATTCTGAATTTTTCACACCCTATTAGCTAATCCACCCATTAGTGCCTTAAGGGTATGTTTATTTTCCTTCCTTTATCAGGAAATTGATGATGATGACGACCTTGGGGGAGATGAAGATGGCCAGAGCTGCGCATTCTTCACCTTGGAAATGCTTGCAAGTACCCCAAGAGGGGTCACATTTCCAATCACTGTCACCTTCTTCGCTGGAAAATCTATGTTGAAAGACGTCACCCCTGATCACAATAGAAAACACCAATAGACGGGACAATTTAGCGATACAGAGCGCACCAAGGCATGTGAATCACGCCGCTAATCATAGCCACACATCAGTAATTTTCTCATTTACAAGTTCTTGCCCTTCATTGACTAACACTTGAAAGGACAAAAATTAAAGTTCCAAACAGTAGTTCTAGAACTAGACTTGGTTGAATAGGAAGGACACTGGGTTGGGTAACTTGGATGAGTTTGACCAATTTTTTGGCAAATTTTATCAAACTTGATCAAATAGCTTCCTTTCAAGTCGAGTTGACTCAGCTGATTCAGGACGAGTTTAGGTTTGTTTGTAACCTACGCTTTACAGTATGTGTGAAACTCCTTGGTCCCCCCGAGCACATTTTGTGAAGGACCCTTTCCCTGCACCAAGTCCAGACACATTAATAGATTCTCACTTTGAAGCAGTAAACATTCATGCCACTGACTTATTATCTGACCTTCCAAACTTCATAGAACTTCACCTCCTTTGAGATTATGGGTAGCCAATGAAAAGAAGAGAGATCTAGCTATCTACCTTCAAATAGAGAAGGTGGTGTTTATATACCCAAAACTTACCATCTATTACTGAAACTTTCTGTAGTAATTTTGTCAAAAGCAATGGCCTTGAATTGATATCTATCATCAAATAAAAAGCTAGAGAAAATGTATCCTTACCTTGCATTCTAGAGATGTGCTTCCTTACTTTAGTTTCACAACCCTTGCAGTGTAAAGACACCCTCAAAACCACAACCTGCAGAAGAAGATAATTCACTTCTTCTCACACAAAAACTAAAAGCACACATTAAACAAGAAACAAAAGAGGAGGCTGTATATATATATATAAACACAACACCTGGTCATATGATCTGGTAGAAGATGACTTAAAAATGGATGATTCATCCTTGTTGATAGGCTGAGACGCGGCCTTCTCAATAGGGACCAATGCAGACACAGGAAGTGGGTCAAGTTGATCCTGTGGTGGCACGTCGAAGAAAGGCGAGTCGCTGAGGAGATATCTAGATGACCCAGGTGGGCTAGGTAGCTCAATTTGTTTCACCGAGCTTTTCCTGCTCTTTTGATGGTCTGATTTTGCTTTTGCAGTTGATTGAGAATATGGATTGGTTTGTTTGGTCCTCCTTCGTTCCATGAGACGAGGATTCTGGCGATCGATGACGCTGCCGCCGTGGCGGACCATGGACCTATGGTCCATGCTCACACATATTGCTGTGGACGCAGGTGAAGCGCAAAAGAGATCAATTCCTTTCATTTCTCTGTGAGAAAGGGAACAGGCAAGGCAAGAGAATTATGGTCTAGTGAAACTGAGAAAAGGAACAGGCAAGGCAAGAGAATGATGGTCTAATGAAACTGAGAGAGAGAGAGAGAGAGAGAGAGAGAGAGAGAGAGAGAGAGAGAGAGAGAGAGAGAGAGAGAGGGAGAGAGATGTTGGAACTTCCAAGAGATCTTGCCTGATCTGCTTTTAAGCTTGAAGTGAGTCAGAAAGAAATGAGAAAGGCAGCCCCACACTGTTAAAGAAAGACTAATTTGAGAAATGCTTGCCCCTAAGGGAGATTTTTATGTATTTAACCTCTAATTGATCAACTTTTTCGTGTACTTTGCTATGATTACTATCACCACCACTACTATTTGTTAAACATCATTATCTATATCATTAGCTTATATACAAGCTATGGATGAGATCCGCAGGACCACAACCCCACGTTTTAAGCTTTGGAGTTAGAACGTAGGCATGAATTACAAGAGACGAGATCCAGACCATTAATCCTCTGTTCCACTTCCACCCAACGGTCAGAGTAAGGGTGAAGTAATTGGGCAATCCTGGCTATTGGATTGGTGGTGTACAGATGGGCACTAAAATGCAAAAGATCCTTTACTTGGATGGCTCCAGCGGTTTAGGCTCCCGCATTTGTATTGCACGTAGAAACTGGGCGTATGAAAATTTTTAGTCCCCAAGAATTGTGTGATTCTTTGGGGCCCACCAGGGATCAATCAAACCTCTGTATACCTAGTGTTTAAGTTTTCATGGGGGTACATTTAATTTAGACGAAAATGATGTTACATTATCATCACCTTTAATGCCTATCAACTTTTAAAAATGTTAAAAATGTGCTCCCCTCCAACCGGGCTTAGGATAAATTGGTATTGTTCCAGGTTGATCACTAAATTCCAATCAGGCTTATTTCACAAAGGCTGATGCCATATATACTAATTAGGAGTGCTACTATTGACTTGAAGATCTAAGGATTGATCCCGAGGTATGTGTGTGATACCCAAGCACTAACCCTGTTAAATCATGAATGTTTGGCGTGAGTAGTCCTCATGACCACATGTTTAATAATGTAGGGCCCCACTTTAAGTCCACTAATTTTAATATACAATTCCCTTTACTTTTTTTATTTTTAATAAATCTATCTTAGATTCACTTTTAGGAAGCCCATTCCATTAAGACTCTTATTTGGCTGAGTTTTTAGGAAATTATGGAAACTAGCCTCTAATAGATTTCTTTGACGAAAATAAATCTCTCTAAAGTTATTATAAAAGTGGATTTCTGATTATCTTGCTTAACACCGTGGATCTGCAAAGTATCCATGAACTCTTACGAGTGAGTGATAAGGGAGATAGGAGAAAAATCTATTTGATAAAGGTGAACTAATAATACTCATCATCAACGTCATGGCTCAACAATTACATATGTTTCTCTACGACACAAGAAATCAAGAACGTCCGCCCTGGTGCCCACAGCCAAATTCAACAACTATGTAGTGGGATAGAAGACAACCAATACAAAATCACATTCAAAACACTATTCTACCAATTTTTCACGTGAGGGTTGTGGTGCCCTGGTTTGAGCATCTCTCTGTAAATGTGGGCATCATGGTGGAGCCCCTTTGATTTATAGGAGACAACCCCAAAATGAGTTACAGTTGGGTGCAAGCGCCCAATAGAGCGCGATGTTTTTTTTTCTTTTCTTTTTTTTTTTTTTTTGTAGAAATGCAAGTTTTCATTGAAAAACCAAAACAATAAAGGCTCCAAGCCTTAACAAAATTGATGGTCAGGAGCCATCTAACACAATCTCCTTCCAAAACGAACTCCATATTAAAGGACAAACATAGTTTAGCAAAAAAGTGAGTAGAGCTTACAAAACATCTAGGAACATAAGAAAACTGGACAGATGAGAAAGGCCTTGTAGTAGCAAAAATGTTTGAAATGATGCTTGTGATCATCCAATCTTTTTTTCCTTTAATGCCTTCTACCGCCTTCATAACGTTAGACAAGAGGTTAATTTTTGGGAGGTGATGTATCCTTCCTAGTACATAGAGGATTGATCTCACTTCTGCTAGATTAATAGAATGGATTAGGCTTGCAGTTGAATGCCATCTCATCCAATTGCCATCCTCATCTATGTGAAAGCGAAAGCTAACGAAGCAAGAAATCCTCTCCTTACACAAATGTTCCCTCCATGAAATTTTTTTCTCCCACTCA
This sequence comes from Sextonia rubra, assembly GCA_037013555.1. Taxonomy (NCBI): domain Eukaryota; kingdom Viridiplantae; phylum Streptophyta; class Magnoliopsida; order Laurales; family Lauraceae; genus Sextonia; species Sextonia rubra. The sequence goes on from JASUAD010000001.1 coordinate 136,589,596, forward strand.
TGACCTAACTATAGGGAGCTTTTGTGTCGCTTTTACAAAACGAAAGTACTGGGACTTTTAACTTTGTTATGAAGAAACTCTTTAATTACCTCTCTTATGAAAGCACTTTTCAAGGGAATCATGAAAAATTGCTATAGTTTTGATACCTTTTCTCTTGGAAAATCATTTGCATCAAACAGTGAAAAATTTTTTTGCATAAAAATGTTTCTCTTTTCCTTAGAATGATGGTTAACACAAACGTGCCCTGAAGCACTTGAAGTATACATGCAAGAAATACTAACATTTACACACATTTGTATTATATAATCGCCACATCTTTTTTTTTTTTTGGCAACCAGTTGAGGGGCTAAGACATGGATACAAACAAAACCTATACTCACACATGCGGGTAATGGACTTGTATATATGAGAACATAGATACAACTTACACATGTGAGGTAATTCAAACTTTCACATATAAAGAAACAAAATGCAACTTGTACATGTGAAGTAATAAAATCCACATATGCAAAGAGGCAGGGGGCTAAGTTTAAACATGGGACCTCCCAATGAGAACTAGCACTCTTTACCTACGAGGTTAAAAGGATTCTTTGCATCCTCTAGTTACATTAATAGCACCTCCCCAAATCAAACGGATGATTTCCTCTCACCTTGTCATTGTGGCTGACCTAACAACATCTTTGTCACCATGGGCGGACCCAAGAATTTTTCCTTTAGGGGGCCACAATCAATAAACATGTTTTGGGAGGGCCACATATAAGAAATAAATATAGTTTTCAAAATATATAAGAGTTTTTTAAAAATTTTGAGAGCCATATGGAAAAAATTATTAAAAACTTTTAGATTTCAAAATATGTACAGGTTTTTTTTTTTTTTCGGGTTTGTTGGGGTTGGGGGGGGGGGGGGGGCGCGTGCTAAGTCCACCCATTTTGTCATGATCTTTAGATTGCTAACATGATCCTGGATTTTTTTACTTTGGGTAAGTTTTACAAGATATCAACGGAGCATTAAGTCTAAACCATTTTTCTATAATATTGGGTTCACATAGCATCATTGATGTGTTACTCACAAGGGCTAATAATCTCAACCGTGTGAGTGGTTGAACAACAGTAAACCGATCGAGTTTCGCTAGCCTATTATATATATAAATATAAATATATATATATATATATATTTCTTCAAACAGAAAAAAATATTCTTCCACTGGAAGGGCTTAGATTGCATAATTATTGTGACTTTTGGACCATGCCCATGGCCCTTCCACCATGGGACCTACCAAATGAACATTTCAACTTGTAAATAAATCACTATATGTATTATGTAGCTTTTCAACAATGTAACGGCCACTCAAATACGGGAGCGCCTCCCTAGGGCTGTGGGGCCACCTCACGCTATGAGGTTTCAATCTCCCCCCAAAACGCCCAGTGTGTAGTGATGGAGCTCAGATCATAATAGGCTCCATTATGGCCAATAAATTTTCAACATCCAAAAGGAGTACACATTTGATCCAACAATCTAAATGAGTGCTAAACCTTGGGAACTATGACCATCTCAGGTGGTCCCTCTTTGATGGTTCACTCGGATGGACCATAAAAAGAGCCCCATCATGTGTTTGGAGCCCCAGTCGCCCACCATAAGGTGAGTGCCGACCCTCAGCTGAGGGGCTCCCCTCCAACAAATATAAGATGGTTGTGATGTCAATTCACTGTCCCTCCCACTTTTTAAGCTTGAACGAACTTATTAGTCATATCAATCTCAACCCGCGCGTATCTAATTGCAATAAGCACCTAATGAGTGTATGGGCCATCACACTCACAATCAGATGATTGGGGAACAAAAGCTTGCTAGAAAGAGGATTGGGCTGTTGTAGGTGAAGAGACAGGAACCTACATTCTCTCCTCTTTCTTCTCTACACCGCAGATAGAATCCAATGCTTGTGTAACTCTGCTTTATATCCTCTCCCTTGGCTTCCGCAACAGTGACAATATCCATTTGATTCCTTTATCTTTCTCTCTTGGATCTGTTGACCATACCCTCTGCATTTTCTTCATTCATTCATTATTCTATTCCATGACAGAGGTATCTGGTTTCTTTGTATTTATCTCTAAATGTTTCTTGGTGGGTCTCACTGTAACCATATTCTCAAAAGACAGCCCCGACCCTTCTTTATCTAATCTTTGTTTATTTACATGTATCTTTATCTTCATGTTAAAGAGAGACCCACCTTTCTTTATCTATTTATAATGTTCTGTGGTCTCATCAAAGACAATTTTTTCTCCTTCACGCGTATAAAGGGTGTGTTCCTTGTTTTTGTTTTTTGTTATTTTAGGGGATGAAGGGTCTACACATATGCTTTCTTGCTTTTTTTTTTCTTTGTTTTTTGTTTTGAAGGGGTGATAGGCCTTTTATTTCTCAATGGGTGGGTGTGTTGTAGTTGATTTTAGAATTGGTGTATCTCTCTTATGCCTTTTCCTTTCTCATCTTCTATTACTGTACTTTGAATTCTGTTGTCCTTAATGAAATTTTATTACCGTTTCAAAATAAAAAAAACAATAAACCTTTTTTACTCCTATTTTCTTTTCTTTGTTATTATTAATATTTTGTAAAAGCTTCTAATATTGTAGGATAATGAGTGGAATGCTGCCCACATTGATCATGCTGCAATGAAGAAAGCCAATGTGGTGGGCCCAACTTCGATTGGAATGCCCAAGTCCACTTAAGCTCTCCCGGAGTGGACTGTCATTGATAGGGAAGCTTAAATGGTCTCCACTTTAGAAAAGACTCCTTTGATGTCATATATTTTTAGAAGGGAATTTATGATGGTGACATCGTCCAGTTGGCGAATGCTCAGCTTGATGTCTGAAGGATGAGTGGGGGATGAGCCCAATTGAGGGCCACCTTGGATCTCGTTGAACTTTGCGTGTGTCCTAACCTCAAGATGGAATTGCCTTGGAAATAAAATAATATGAAAACGTTTAAGAGGAGTGAGAATCAGTAAGTGCTTGTAATATGAGTTCTTGGGTGCGTGTATTTCACATTAAAGAATAAAGTGACTTGGATATAAAAAAAAATCATTTCTATCTAATAGGTAGGTGGGTTTGCATAAAATATATAGGAATTTATGTCACTATTAGTTAAAAATGAAGACTCAAATGTGAATATACAAAAATAACCATGAAGTAATATATCCTTTAATTAAAAGTAAATCAAATGAATATGAAAAAGGAATAGCCAACCATCATATTAGTAATTCAAATCTTAGGATAGTTTTGATTCCATTTACATTGCAAACCCTTTACCATAAATTCCTGTGTACTCTATTGCGAACAAATAAATATTATGTCTTTTCTCAATCATCATCATGGCATTCTAAATTGTTGAATGTAATCAAATATAGGGCAAGGAAGAGATGAGAAGAAGATAAAGTAAATGTTGCTAAAATGGATATGCAAGCTCGATAATGCTTATATGTGTAGTGATATAATAAGAAAGCTTCTATTTCAACATAAAAAATTGCTTAGTCTAGACATCCATTTTAAAAAAAATTAAAATTTCTCAAATTATCCCCACCTTTTTCTTTGTTGTGGGGGGGGGGGGGGGGGGGGGGGGGGGGGGGGTTTTAAAATGAGTCTCGAGACTCAGTAATTTTTGGTATTAACATAGTAGCTCATTATAATAATTGAATTAGAGAAGAAAACCCAAAGAATAAAGAATGCACACTAGAAAACAAAATGCAATTTCAACAGCAAGAACTTGTGTTAGAAGGACTAGAAAAGACTAAAAGAGATTCAAATTCAGTTGTGAAGAACTACAAATTGACAGATTAAGATGCCATAATGAATAAGGTGGAGTGGGGTTGCAAAACATTATCTTTCCAATTATTTTTCTCTGCATTATAGATAGGAAAAGTATTTAAGAAAAAACTGTCAATGTTACATAAGTAAAATCAATTCGTTTATATAATCATCTTGGGGTCCTTTCGGCCCAAGCAGTCAAAAGATCAAAATAATCAAATTCTGAACTGCCGTAATCAAATTCTTATGATAACAACATATATATATATATATATATAAAGAAACGTGCCATTCAATGATTGGGGGCAGGTTTTGAGGGCTGTTGAATGATGTATATGGCTTCTTGCGCGACACCGATGTTTGGTTTTAGGCCCAAGGGCACAACTTAAGTTGGCATCTATACTTAGGTTTTGATCCAAATATGCCTGTCACAATAGGGGTAAAAATGTCGGTCAATTGTTTATTTGGGTATTTATTTTGTGGTGAGTAGGGGAATGGTTCAATTGATCATGGCCATCTTCAACCTTGAATTAAGGCTTTAGATGTTTTCGTAATAGATGAGGAATTTACAAATTTGGGAATTCTTCATTATAATGGATTTAATGATTTCTTGCTGAGAATTTTATATTGATATCAATGTTTATTGATGTACATAGTTTTAAAAAATTGGTATGAATACATTAATTTGTAAAATTGAGGATTTGCAAATAAATGGGGGTGGCGGTGGGGGTGGGGGTTGGCTAACTTACAAATATCTTCATGAGAATTATCAGTCTCTAATTTCCAAAAATTTACAATTGTGAAGTGTGAGTTTTTCAAGTTCTCAAGGAAAGGTGATTAGGAATCCTAGATGAATTGCTTGGCAAAATTGAAAATCTTCATGAGGATTTTCACCATCTCAAGCTCTCAAGAATTTACAATTGCAAAATGTAACTTTTTAAAAATTCCTGCAAAAAACTGATGTGAAACCTCTAAGGATTTGGTTGCCAAAAAACCCTTGAAGTTCTAACCTTGAGAAATTGTGTAAAATTAAAAAAAGAAAATCTAACAATCTAATGTAATTTCATTTGGGTTAGAGTCAAATAAGGGTGAGTAATGATGCATGGAAGAATGACAACGAGTTGAGTTAACTTGCTAATCTATCTTGTTTGCAGATCAAGTTGAACTGCAAGCTAATCTAGCTTGTTTGCAAATCAATTTGCACAAAAAGGATATTGATTAGCTCACAAGCAGCGCTAGAGCTTATTCGTCTCAACTAGGATAATGCAATCTCTATATTAACATAATTATGTATATAATATTTTATGTTTCAAATTAGATAATATAAATATTTTTATTTGATAAAAATTTGAACTCACACACCCACCCACACAGATACGCTACTTGACACATCTAATTAACCTCAACAATTGACACATCTAATTAACCTCAACAATTGGTGACAATTGTTAATATAGTTCTTGTGAGTCTCACTCCAACAAAAGTCCTTGTTCTATTATTTATTAATTTCATAAATAATTTCCATATATTATATTGTTATATTAGTGAGAAAAAGTTGTCCAATGGGGGTTGATGGGCCCTCATATTAAAAAGAGTAGGTGAAAGACTAAAGACGAATTTAAAGAAGTGCAGCCAAATTATAGGATTTGGCCTAGAATAGACTAAAACGGAAAATCAAATTAATGTAGGGATGATATAGATGGGACTAAGGCTTTTGATGACGATGATATATAGTTATAGGGGAATTCTAATAAGCACCCTATTTCAAAAACACCACTTTTTCCGCCGCTCTTTTTTTTTTTTTTTTTGTTATGGGGTCTATGTTGAGTCAATCTAATCTTTTCATACACCCCCTCCGTCCCAACAATGAATAGTCATAAGTCCAAGTCTGACAATCATCCAACCTTTCCCGTTGGATTGAAATCATGATCAAATGATGCTTTTAAATCATTAAATTTTATGGACTCAAGATTTTTCATGTAGGTAGGGTTCATATGGATTTTCACATCTAATGGATTTCCACAATCAGCATGCATCTCAGTAGGCCCTAACCAGAAGGTGTGCTTTTTAAGAAAAAAACGCCTAGGTGTTATGTAGCGCATAGTGATATAAGCAAAAGATAAACAAAGTAGATCTCAAAGCTTATATTAGTTTTGCTTCTTACGCTAGAGCTTGAATACTTAGTTAGATTTGAGCTCATTCAAGCTCGGGCTTGAGCTTAATCAATCTAGGCTCAGCTCGGTCCGTTTAGATCTCTTGATAGAATGCTAGGTGCATGTGAGGGAATGGATTCACCACAAGTTGGAAGTGTCAAATTCAGTGAGTGTTTTTTTTTTTTCTCTTGAAAAAGGAAAAGAGAAAAGAGTAATCTCTTTCAAGGTTCTAAGGGAAGGGAAAATCCAAATTTTAATGTTTCTTTCCTTCTGGCATTTTGTTACAGTCCAAGACTTTCGCAGAATACCAACGAACTCTCAAAGAGATCAGACCTAGAGAGGAATCGTTGAAGAAAACAGGGACTAACAAGTTATGTCATGTTTCAAGTTTCCATCAATAGCACCGATCAACAGAGTGAAAATTGCTACTTTATGCAATAGTTTGTTCAAATTCTACACAACTCCATTACTTATATTACATGGTATGAGCTAGCCTTATTCTTGGAAATGATGTTGAATTTATATTTATTAACTCCTTTTGACATTAATTTAGATATATAAATGTAAGAACGGGAGTCCAATCTCTACATGGTCAAGATGGTTTAAGCCAATGGTTTACACCACCAAGTATAAGAATTGAGATACGGCACCGCCAACACAAACAAAAATACAAGAAGGGGAGGCTATATAAATTGACCATTGAAATCATCATGTGTAAATTACACATGGTCAGTCCAGTGGGCCAGCATCACTCTCCTTCGCATGACATGAGAAGTTGGGATTTGAGGCTGGTGGTCCCCTCTTTGATTATCTTAGGCGCTTAGTAATGGAGATCTAGTGAGCCAAAGACTTTACTCCTCACATAGTGGGCCCACAACTAGCCCTTCTTCATACTGTCGAAACATGCCTCCTTATATGTGTAGGTCCCCCTTACTTCCCATGTATGAGGTAATGTCTGTGTCCTTGCACACCTCACATGTGCGAGGTACACCTTATATGTGGGAGTTAGTGTCTGTCCTTACATATACCTATACCTTATATGTGAGAGTTAGTGTCAGTGGCTTAGTGCCCTTACATATGCGAGCCTCCATTACTTTGTATGTCTGACTAGTGTCTGTGTCCTCATATTCATGAGTCCCCATTATTTTCCATGTGTGAGTATTTGTGTCTTTACATGTGTAAGTCTCCATTACTTCTAATATGTGAATTGTGTTTGTATCCTTATATGTGTGAGTTTTTATTATCTTGCATGTGTGAGTTAGTATTTGTATTCGAGTCTCAGCCCTTCAACTGTTACCAATTAAAAAAAAAGTTGGTGGAAAATGATGTCCGACATATTCCCTTGCATAGGTAGGACAGCTGTTCATGGGTGGGGTTGAGGGATATCCAGGCCCGGCCTGGCTTAGAAACACAAGCCCATGCACAGACCAAGCCCTTAATAGGCCATAGAAGTTAGGCCCAAGCTCGGCCATGTAGCCAACCAGGTCAAGCTGAAACTGGGCTTTTGATTAATTTCATGGGCTTTCTAGCAAATCTTTGGCCTAATTAAATTTAATCACTTGCACTCTTTCTACAAAGCCAAACTAGGCAGGGCTTGGGCTTTCTTTTAGTTTATCTAAGCCTAGCACAGAATTAGGCTAGAATCAGGCTCAGGTTAGCCCAGCCCATGAAAACCCCTATTAAGATAGCTAGTCAACCACCTCAAGCATGAATTTCCTATGCTTTGTGGACAACAAGAAGTAAGTTCAATATAAATTTAAAAAAGGGTTTGTTGACCAAGAAATTATAAAACATGGAACTTTTTTTTAAAAGATAAATGGAACTCTTGAATTTCGATCGATGATAACTAAATTGTTTAGAGACCTTAAAAGAAAAATAGATTTCATTAGGAAAAGAGAAAGAAGGCACCAATAGGCAAAAGGGCGTGGAAAACAAAGCACAGCGAGGGAAGAGAAGCAACCATCATTATTGAGAAAGGGGCATTCGCCAGCCATCTGAGGACGCAAGTGCATCTCTACCCTATTGATGAGCTATTACAGTAAGGTCTCTAGGAATATAACATAAAACATCCCTTTTAAAAAAGCATGTTATTCAAGGTCAGTTGGTAAATTCCACTGAGAAATTATTGACCCCAGACTTTAGTTCCTATAAGGGTGTGACCTTGGCTTTTTAAAAAAATCTAATGGAAAATGTTGGTTCGATTTTTATATTGGGTTAAATGGTAATACTTTTCATGTAGGTTTAGTGTAAGGTCCAAAAGCCTCTTCCACTAAAGAGGCTAAGACGGGAGTCAATCTTGCGTCGCTTTCAAGGGCAAAGGAATGGGGTTTCAAGAAGATTTTTCACTCTTTCTTATGCATATGAAGTTGTGTAGCCTATTAAAAGGACTTTTGATTGATCCATCAACTCAATTATATTTGATATGAAGGTTACATGTTGTCTTCTTGACTGCAAGTATTTCCTTCATATTATTTTTATAAACCTATAGAGATCTTTGACTATCTCACCCTTCATTATAACCAATTTTCTCTTTTCGACCTTCATAACTCCACTGGCTATAGTGCACTTATAACCCTTGAGGTTTAAGGCACCCAAACAAATACAATGTCTTTGCAAAGCCATAATATTCATCACATTCATTAGGGTTTGAACAATCTCATTATATACTCGGATCTTTATCGTTCTTATTGCAATGCTCATCAATTTTGCATTGTCTTTAATAAGAACAGATCCATTAGCAACGAGAGTTATTTGCATTAAAACAATCTTTATTCAAACATGTGATAGGAAGAATTATAATATAAACACTATGAATCACCAATCTGACTTATACCTATAGCGATTGAAAGTGATTCCAAATCATCCGAACCCAATCTTTCTTACACACTATCCCCTTTTGATTCTAATTACTTGCTTTTTCCATCCACTTTGGCATGTCGCTCCTTCTCAATCCCTTCAATGTGGATCTAAGCTTTCCACAAAATCTTGGAGCAGTCTCCCATCCATGACATGAAGTAACACTTTTTTCAATTCTTGATGTGTCATGGAGTCTATGACTCTTTTCTGCCAATTCCTAAATGTATTTCTCCATCAAACACTTCAATTTAGTCCGTGATGCTTGAATCCATTGCTTTCATTGTAAATCACTTGGTTTCTTGAGTCCCCCAATTTTTTGCCTATTAAGTCACGTAGATCTCATCAACGTGAGTATGCGGGAAGATACATATTTGAAATCCAATTCCAGAAGGCTTAGATATCATAGAAGCAGTGTTATACACTCTGATTGGTCAAACTTCCTTGTTAATTATTGAACTAGTAATCTTTTTCTATAGACGCTAGATGTTCTCGCAACGAGTCCGTAGGTGCAAATAAATCTCTGATCGAACATAGAACAATCAAGATATCTCAAAAAACAAATTCAACTGTTGATCCAATTAGACTGCTTTTGACCTACTCTATTGACATCAGCACTGCTGCTGGTAGATTGGGTTTGACTTTGTGTAATGGGTCAAGTTCTACTTGACCTGGACCTGGCTAAGTTGGGCTGTTGCTCAACTGGTCCAAAGCTACCCAACCTGAACTTGGGACCCACTTGGTTCTTCCACAGCAAACAAATCAGGTCCACCCGACCTGACCTTAAACCGTACATGGGCTGTTGAACCTACGCGGTTTTCCTTTACGAACTTTGCAATAGAGGACTGAAACCCCAGGCTCCTCCACATCATCCTCCAATCATCGAGGCACCAGTGAGGATGGGCAGTAGCCCTCTCTCTGGCAACGGCGAGAAATCCATCAGTGGCGAAACTAGAGACGAGAGGCAGCAGTGACAAAGGGCGGTGGTGATGGGTCCTCTGCAAACCTAGTCCCCTTTTTCTTCTCTACTCAACTTCAACGGCAGCGGCGACCGACGATGGCAACTGTGGCTTGTGTCACGCCCCCAAAACTGGGCCGGATCCAAACCTGGTTCCAGGGGTGTGAGAATTGGGGCCAGTTAAAATTTTTTTCTAACATAAACAGTACGGACCCCAATTCCAGGTGGATCGAAGTCCTTCGTGAAGCTATGCTTGGTGATCAGGCAACCATAATCACACGTGGAACTGAAATCCATTTTCATCGCAAATGAATATCATATAATAACCATGTAACAAGTCTCATTAACAACAAAACCAATGTCATGTGCTTCGAAACATAACAATTAAGATTATAATTCCAAAACAATTAAACTTAAAATTTGTAAACTGATGGCCTCAAACATGGCCTTACTACAAAACCTAAGATTTTCGATCTCTGCACCACACTAGGACACCTCGATGATGTCATCGGTGCTCCACTCAGCAACTACGCCATCTGGCGGAATTTCCTGCGTCGCCTGACCCTCCGGTTCGGCTCCGATAACGGAACCTAGACACCCAAAAATAGTGGGTCAGATTGATATAATCTGGCAAGAGGGTAAACTACAAGCAATGGAATAATCAACTGAATTAAATAATATATTCATGACGAATCAAAATAAATTATATGCAAACCCCAATGGCATGAATGCACAGAAACGGGTATTCCCGCGGATAAATATACAGAAACGGATAATCCCGCATACAGATAACAGAAACGGGTAATCCCGCAGATAATAACAGAAATGGGTATTCCCGCAGATAATAACAGAAACGGGTATTCCCGCAGATAATAACAGAAGGCACAGCTGTATACTATAATCCATAGTACACGCTGACCCGATGGCATACGTCCACCTTTGAACTGCAGTCGGTCAGATATATATGTATATAAATGTGCATATTTACAAATACATATATATACAGATGCAGAATGAATCATGATATGACACCTTTAATCTCAATATTCCAACTAATATCAATTTGAGTATTTCGACCTTAAAATTTGAAAGTGTATTATGAATGAGTGTTAATTCAAGTTTTCTGAGGGTAAGCACTAACCACCTAACGGTCATAACTGGTTAAATATACACATGAGAACCAACTCTCTATCACAATGAAATGTGAGTCTACGATGCCGTTATCCTACTTTTGGTGCCTATCATGTAGTGCATCCCGAACCTCACATTCCCATTCTGCACTTAATCCAATTCTTATGTGAGCATCTAGCTAAGTTTTCTAAAAAGGACATAATTTATTTAATCCAATTAGGTAAATTTAGTATGTTTTACTAATTGGGTAAAAGATGTTTAAATTACAAATCCAAATTTAAATCAAGTTATAATCAAAGGGAAAATGGCATAATTATTTCCTTAACTAACATTGTTGTGTATAATTACACCTTTTATCATTTTATTCAAAACAAAAGGTACAAATTTCGGACCCTAACTTGAAATCAAACTCAATTTAGAAATCTAAATTAGAATTATAAATACAATTTAGTTAAGATTTAATAATTACCAAATACATCTTAGTTAATTGGTAACCAATCTAAATAAAAATACTAATCTCAAGTACTAGGTCCCCAACTACTTTTATAACAATCATAATCGAATTTTTAATCATATCTAATTTAATAATTAATTAATATAACCACATTTTCTTTAATCTTCTAAACCATCAACCACATATTAATACTGTAATGTTTATATTTAATAACCTCAAATTCTAATTACAATTATATATATTTTTAAAAAAAAACAAATGGGCCCAACTTGCCATCAACCCGGCCTAGCCGCAGCTAGGCCCAGCAACACCCGGGCCGGGCGCTGCCAGGCCCAGCCGGGCTAGGCCCCGCCTGCATCAACCCTGCCCAGCCGCAACTGGGCCCAGCAGCACCCGGGCCGGGTGTTGCCGGGCCCAGCCGGGCTAGGCCCGGCCTGGTAGGCAGGCAGGCAGCACGTTGCTGCCTGTTGCCTACGCTACAACAGGCAGCCAGCGTTACTGCCTGGGCAGCAGCGCCTGCGCTGTATAGCGCCGGGAAATTTTTTTTTAAAAAAAAACAGACAAACTCATATTTATATATATATATTTTATGGAAAAGAAATCTCAATCGTAGTTGATCCCAAATCAAGATACTAAATCGAACGACGAAATCAAATGAAAGTTTGAATCCAAACGAAGAAACTCTACAAAAACATATTAACCAAAACACAACCAAAATATATTACATGCAACCAAAAGCCATTGCGTACAACTATCCACTTGCTTGGATCTTGAAGCCAAAACAGATTTGAAGATCAAAGCTTGGAAGATCCCACCTTGGTTTTCCCCTCTAGAGAGCTTCTAGGATTTTGGTTGAAGAAGTAAGGAAGAGAGTTGGAGAAAGGGGGAAAAACCCTAAGAGTAGAGTTTATATAGAGAGAGGGTTTTTCTAAATTACAAGAAAGGGCCCCCTGCTTCCTAGTAAGTTTTAAGAAATTTCAAAAAGAGTCTATTGGCCAAAAAAGGGTCCAATAACGTAAATCCAAGGCCCAAAAGTGTTTGTTTAACCCGTATACCCTCCTCAATCCAACCCAAACCCGACAAACTGGTGTGACCCAATATAAAAAAAATTCGGGACTTGACAGCCTGCGACGGCGATATGCTACCAGAGCCCAGGCAATGGTCTACTCCTCTTCATTTCGGATATGCAAAGAGAGACAGGTAGGAGATCCTGGGATATGTGCACAGAACCTCAACCGCCACCGGTTTCTTCCTCAGTAATGACAAGTTTGGAGACGGGGAGAATCCCCTCTTTTCTGCAAGCCGACACAGCCCAAACCTTTGCCTTCTCAGGCCACAAAGGCGTGAGGCATTCCTAGTAGAACTTGCCGTCTTCTCCGAGTATTGCAGCCGCTGAGTGCTCCATCCTCTTGTCTTCAAGTGTTAATCGTTGGTTCCCTAGCCACGTTGTTCTTCCTCGGCACCGACGACGAGAGGCAGTCAGGTGGTGGCGAGGCAATGGGTGATGAGGGCGATAGGTGACTGGCTGCAACGACAATGGTAGCAATAGAGTATACCTTGTTGAAAAGCGGCGTAGCAGAACATACCTGTGATTAACGGATCAATCACGATGAACAAAAAAAATTATATCATTAAGGAATCACACTTATGAATACAACAATTTTACGAACTTTGCCTATGTATACGGAGCAGAGAATTCATCTATTATGATCTATCTCAATTCACTGGAATCTAGGGTTATGATAAGGCCTTAAAATTGAGTTATTTTATATTCATTTTTGAGAATCTTAAGGACTTATTTATTATAAATCTCTTCATTTGATTGAAAACCGTGTTTGTTTGATTTTAGAAATCATTATTGTGTTTTTTTGTAAAATTCATTGAAAATCATTAATTTTTCATAAAATCATGAAACTTTTCATTTTTGGATTTCTATTTTTTAGAAGGTTTTTTCAAATTCATGATTTTTACATGAAATTTAACATTTCCCATCATCATTAGTTAAATAAAGATAAATCATGATTAATGATGTAAATTTACTGTGGCATTTTATGTGAATTGAGCCCGCATTAGTACATTTGTGATTTTCGGTCAAAATTGTCATTTTAATTAAAAATAATTTTTTGTGTAGGAAAATTCATCAAAAAGGGACCCACATTCAAAGTTTGAAGCGGATAAATTAATTGTGAAGAAATCCAAGTAAGAATGATATTTAGAAAGTTTTGAAGTCAAAGCCAAAGAAAGATGGAAAATCATCTTTGCAAAGGAGCTTCTAGCCACATGGGAACGTTCATAGTATCTTTGACTTAAACTTGACTTAAACTTGGGTTACAAGATTATATGGATAGCGAGCATCTATTTGTGGTCCCCACCTCCCCTTGAACTAAGCATCATGAAGAAGTTTAGAAGAACAAAAAGAATCAAAGATGGGTGTGAATTTCAATCCATTCAAGACGTCCACACCCAGGTCTTGCATACTCCTCACGGCTACCATTGCTTGGTGGGCCTCACTCCTCATCAATTGAAGAGAACTGAAGATTGGGAAGGAACAATAAAAGGCAATCAATGAAAATCATATTTCCATCTCAAAAGAGTCCTTAAAAAGATTGAAGATTTCTCATCAATAAACCTACGTTCTATTTTGTTTCCAACATAGAGAGAGAGAAGGAATATTTGTATAATACTACAAAGTTGGTGCAAATAAGGTAACCCAAAGATTAAAAAAACTATACAAGCAAAACAGGCGGAAGAGTTAGTCGCCCCAGCCATTCTCCATAGCCATCAATTCCACGCCCCAAATCTCCATTCCACACTAATACATCTCTCTCTCTCTCTCTCTCGTCAGGCTCCATTGCACATGCCCAATCTAAAAGTGGGGTTTGGCCAAATCCACTTGTAGATCCTCTTCATTCCATCTTCCATCTCTGATCTACTCTTCCCATGATGTGAAATTTGAAGATTGAAGCACGGATTATACGCAAGTTTTCTTTCTTTCTTGATGTCTTGATCTAGGACAATGAGAGATTTCTTTTTCTAGTTTTAATTATTTTTTGAATATTATTGATTGTTTTTTGTTCGTTCTAATATAAAAGAAGTAATTAGTGAGGTCAATGTGTTCCGCCTTGGATCGACATTGTGTGTTTGTGTGTGGTGGTAGTACGCACTTGATACGTTATTTTTGTAGTCTTTTATTAATTCTGCTAATATGATGTTTTAATCTCCCATAATAAACGAAACTAGAATTCTTTTTATTTTATTCTTTATCCATTATATTTGAATGATTTTATTTTTTATTTTTTATTTTGAATTTAGTACATGGTTTATTTATTCTTTTATATTGGTGGTTTGATCTAGTTTATTATTTTGCAGTTTAGTAATTTTGGTTACGTTTTAGCTTAGGATTTTTAGATTATGTTTATTTCTGATTCTTTTATTTAATTTTAGATTTGGGATTGTAATTTAAATTTAATTTTAGATTTAGTAGTTGTGTATTTTTATAGATTCTATTATGCTAGCATTAGTTTTTCAATTGGGACAAGTTTTCTGCGAAAATTAATTCTCTGTGGATATGATCTCAGATTCATCGGATAAAGGTACAATTGAGACGTTGCACTTGGGATTCACATTAATCAGGTTACAATACATTAATATTTATTGTTCCTACTTTCTTGGCCTATAAAAAAATTTATATATAATGATTAAAATACTTCTAACTTTGAACTTTGATTTTGACTAATCTGGATGACCAATCCAACTACATCAAAGCACAAGACAAAACCCAACACCATGAATGCGTTAAGCTGGATAGGGTTATGAATTTGGGATCTTGTAATAAGAGATTGTTTGCTGTCCGGTCTTGTGTCATTATTGTCTGTTGTCTCTTTTTCGCTGAATGAAGCTTATCTTTTCTATCAAAAATTAAAACGACTATGAACGTTTCTATAGACCAATCGCTTCCGCCAAAGCATCCGGCAAAATAGTAATTTAAGAAACTTGCTTTGACAGATCATTTTGGGGCCTTGGCGAACAATTATCTGGTTTCTTGGGTGGCTGTCAAAAACTGCGTCCGTTAAGTGGAGGCCCACCAAATATAAAGGTTCTGCATCCAAGCCTGAATATCATACCTGATAACTAAATTGACTTACAATTCGATCCAAGAACATCCCTACTGGTCAAGCCAACGTATTCTACATAAGCGGTGCAAATATTGTACTTGATGGGCTGAGCACAGGCCTTACTTTTGAAAATTATGCTCCATAACAAAATGGACGGTACTTGGATTAGCTCCTGCTCATCCTTGCCTGGACATTTGTAACCATGAATATAGATTCCAAAAATCCCCCTCTAATAACCACAATCGATTATTCAATAAAGACACAGGGGCCACGGTCTTGTAAAAATTTATACCATTCATCTCATTGGTCTCACCTTCAGGTAAATAATTTTTTGACAATTCCAGTATCAATTTACTCGCATCAAAATGAATATACTTATCATTCTCATGATTAATTTCTATGTTCTATCCAATCAAATTAAAGTCCAATTCATGACCGGCACTACTATTTCATCTTATTTCTTTCCTTGGATTTGATCAACCCTATTAAAATGATACTGCTCTACTGCCCTTTGTGGCCACCTTCCTGCCCCCTTGGTAAGCTAAGAACTGATCAGATCATCAGGTCCACCTTTCTGTTCGGTCTCTGATCTTGATTTCCAGGTATTTGCTCTTTCATCCAACCAAGCAATGATGTCGGAGAAGACAAGGTCTATGCTCTCTGGTGGCTCACCGGCGGTGAGAGTATGCCACATTCCTGGATACAACTTGTAGGTCTTATCAGTGCTCGATGCTGATTCATAGAGTAATTTGCTCACAGCTGGGTCTGTTACAACGTCAGCTCCGCCATGAACAATTATAAATGGCAATGACACCTTGCAAGATCATGAAAAATCAGTCACAAATATCCAGATTGATGATAATAATAATAATAATTTGTTTATACACTAAAATGTACACAAAATGCACACAAGTGTATTTATTCCACGAGGTGGTGACAAGTATATTTATCCCATGAAGTGAGAAATAAAAAGTGAAACACAATTGTTATTGTGTGATACTACATAAGTTATTGTACGTTTTGTGTGTATTTTAGTATGTATACGCATCATATGATGCCCATAATTTACTTATTGTAGACCTTATCAATGGGCTACGTGAGGCTTATGATTGGAATTTAATTGTAAGGCCAAGGTTGGCAAACAATGTGGGTCTAAGGTTCATTAAACAGGTCAATGGCGAGTTGAATACTAACCTATTTGCTGCGGCTAAAAGCCCAGTGGGCCATCATACCCCATTAGGAGACCTCTATGCATCCAAATGCACAATTACAAAGAACATGAACAGAAATAAGAACTGCCTTTACATACCTTGTCTAGATTTTTCTCTATATCTAAACTGACCCTCAGAAGCTCGAGAGCTGTTTTCAAACGGGGTCTTCCCTTGTAGCATAAGGGGTTGTTACGAACCTGTGCATGAAATTAAAAGTGAAAGAAGGGTTACATTGATATAAGAAGATAAAATGCAAAGATTTGTGGTTCGTTTGTTTGAATGAAATTGATATCATACGAGTCATGGTAAAAATGTTTTCCAAGAGAGAAATATCAAGGCCTATTTGTTTGCTGAAATTATGAGGATTTAGGAATGAAAAAATTACAAATTCTCCAAATTAAATGTTGCCTTCGAACGGATTTTCCAAATGCTCAAATACAACTCAATCATTCATAAAGCCGGAATTTGGAGAATTTAAAAGACTGGCAGTGATATTTTAGAATGCTGGATTTTTGGAATGTACCAATCAAATGGAGAGAACCTAATGCTCGGTAGACAAATTGGCCGTATGAGGCGAAGAGTGAAGTCTAGATGGTGGGGATGGTGGGGATGTAGATGGGACCACTACCCTGACTTGTGTGATCTACAAGAGTGATGGTTGAGAGATTAATCATTTGATAATCTTTGTGGATTTTCACCTTTGTTATTTCAATTTGGTTGACTTCGATATGATTACTTTTCTTAGAATTATTAGGAACTCAACTCTGTGGGCTCTTAAATGTTGGCATTCCAGACTTTATTCGGAATAACATCCGAAAGGGACCAATATATGCAACACTAATCAGTTGTGTGTCAAGCATGGACTTGATCCATTTGCATTTCTAGCTAAATATCAGGTTGGACTCACTTTGCTTCCTATGTGTTGGCCCACAGGGTGATTTCATGGGGATGCAGACAACTGTAGTTAGTTTGTGGTCTTTCCAGATATGCAATATTGGCAAAAATGCAGTCTACCTCTTCTCTCAGTTGCGGGTTCTTTATGGCAAGCGACAGAAAATCTTTAGCTGGGACTATTTTCCATGTTGGAATAACCTTGGCAAGACTCTTCAATGTGTTGGTAACAAATGGATGTGGCTTCATACTGTCAGCAATCTATAATCCAGAGAGTTAAAGATTAAGGATTGAAACAGAAAATTGAGGAAAAAAGAATGAAAAAAAAAAATTTTGTCACAAGGAAACCAAAACAATCTCAAACAGACTTGGGAACTCTTGAGGCTTACCTTTACTCTGATTTGTTTCATTCATGTTATATTCTGATCAAGAATTGGTTGGTGGTTAAATTTCATTCCAGTATAATGATATATATTGTTGGATTGATAAATGGATAAAAAACATGAGTTTAACTCAATAGCTTCATGCACTAATCAATTCAAAGGTGTATATCATTTACATTAGAGTAAATTTGAATCAATGGGAAGATATGTATGATATTAATGGCTTAGGTCATACAAAAGTAAACCTTAGATGGATTGACGGAAGATAACAATAAGGGATCAAATTCTCTATATATAAAGGCTTCATTTGGATCTCTCAAACTAAGTCAACCAATAATTAATTTATCTGTAAGTTTAATTATATGTACCTAAGTTAAATATAATAAGTTGAAGTAAAGAACAAAGCGACAGTCACTTATAACTAAGGCCGTCAGAGGGTGAGGTAAGCCTTACCCTACCCTGATATAGATAGGCCTGGCTTTGGCTTGGAGTCCACAGCGGGCCTTCAATCTCGAAATCCTTACTTTACTCTCATATATATGGGCTGGGCCTAGCCAAGGTACCGCCCCTTGGAGTCCATAGTGGGCCTAAAATATCGAAGCCCATATCCTACCCTTGGTCTTGGCCAAAAGAAATAGTTTTTTCAATAATAATAATATTGTTTATAATAGTTTTTATATACCATGATGTTAAGCCTCCTTTAGTCTTTTTTTACCACTTGTAAGAGAATGCACAAATAAATTACTTTGTCATTTTATAAAAATATTATTTATAATTAATTAAAATAAGCTAATTTGATCTATTGTTAGCCCTTTTTTTACAGTTTATGCGCTAATTTTTTTATAAAGCAATAATATGTATCATTAGAACATGTATTATAAGTTTTATCTAATTCAATTAGATTTATTTCAAATAGGCGTTAAAGTTTTTCCAAATAAATTATTTAGTATGTGTGATTCAAATAAACATTAGACCAATATTGAATTAACATTAACCCTAGCCTATATTTCGTTGAAACATCACCATTGGATGTCATAATAAATTAATTAAATTTTAACTATGAAGATGAATGATGAAGATCAGTTGATGTATGAGTTACAAACTTTAACACCAGATGTTGGGTTCACTTGAATGAAACAACAACAATTATAAAGGTAGGGGGATCGAAAGAAATTAGCATTGGTCTAAACTCAACCCCACTCAATGATAATGTTGTTGTGATCCATCTAAACTCTTAAACTTCAGTAGTTTACATTAGTGAAAATCAACTTGATGAATAAAAACATAGAATCAAATATACTGTTCAAAACAAAATGTATAATCAAACATAGGTGACAATATTAAAATCTATAGGGATATCTATCGAACAATTGTATTAAGGTTTTGTTTGTATTGTTCGACATAATATTAAATCCCTATCATTAAAAACTGATCAAATACATTTTATTATATATTTTTTTGTAAAATTCTCTTTATATATTATACATATTATTTATTGAGGAGTTTTTATATGCATATGTCCCTCACCAAATACTTCCTTCAAAAAGGTGTGTGATGGTTTTGTTCTTTTAGACATTAATACCATTCAAAAAACGAGTGTCACATATGCACATAATATTCTCCTTAATTATTTTATATATTAATAGGCAAAGGGTGGGCTCCCCCATGTCAAGGTGTGGGATTTTCCGAAATAGGCTGTATCCTACCCTTCGGCTTTAGTTAAAAAACAAAAGCCCCTACTTTGAAAGCTCTTGCATATCAAGCCAGGCTGGCCCTCCCTCAAAGGGCGAGATTGACACACCTAATTAGAACTGACCCGTGTTATGAGGGTCGGAGCCTTTGTTTAGGCAAGAATCAGAGCTCTGTCCACACAGATCCATATAAGCCGGAAAAATAAAAGTAAGTAGTACAAAAGAATGATAGAGATAGGACCTTGCACATGGGGGCCACCAAAACTGCGCCGTCCCAATATTGGGGCTGTTCTCTGTGTATGAGGAGTGCAACTGCTCCTCCCATTGACTCTCCCCAAAGAAATCTCAGTTTCTTCTTATTCTCATCCATCTCTGAAAATCTAACAAAATATAATTCATACACAAACAAAATATATATTCATCATTATCAATGTCTAAATGAGATGCTCTAAGGCGAGGCCTTAGAGCCTTGCATTAAAGCTGGCCAAATTTCACTCCAACAAATTAGGCCCATTATCAAATTAATCACAAGGAAACTGTTTGGTTAAAATATGTATCTTTTAATTTTAATTAATGTATATTGTGATGTGTACAGTGTGCTCCAATACTTCATTAATAGGTATTAGAGGTGATGGTAGGTCATAAGTATAACACAAGTAGTTTGGATTTACCCACTTATCTAAGGCCATTTAAACAATTGGGTGATATAATACCTTAGTAATCAGAATGATTTTGCATTATATATAATAAGCTGAGCATGTGTTGGGCCTTTTTTGGCTTGTAACTTAACTCAAATCTAGTCTTAATATTAAAAATGGATTGGTTTTGGCCAAACTTTATAGGTTGGATCAGGCCAAAGCATTGACCTGTATTGAATGTAGTTTATGAAGGTAGGGTTGGGTTCACCAACTTCAGGTGCAAGTTGAAGTTCCTTGACCTGCTTTTAGGAAAAACGCCTGACTGTTTTTTTTTCTTTTTTTGTTTGTTTGTTTTGTTTTGAAGTATAAGTTAGGTCTTAAAATTACCTGTCTGTTAGAATAGGGAGGGAGAGAGAGAGCTCTTATTCATTAGATCTGTGTGTACATAATGGGGGGAGGAGGATCTTATTTATAGAATAAGATTGCTTCCTCCTCAAGCAACCCAATAGGGAAAAACCCTAACCCTTGTAATCTCTTTATCTCATGTGGGTCCCAATGTGGGCATCCACCTATGATAATAACATCTTATAACACTCCCCCTTGGATGACCACCATTCAATGACAGTTGCCTCATTAAAACCTTGCAAAGGAAAAACCCAGTGGGATAAAAACCAAAGCGAAGGAAAAGGAGTACAACGTTCTACAGGATCATTGACTTGGTGTTGGACGTGCATAATGCTGCCTCGTTAAAACCTTAACTAGGAAAACCCAGTGGGACAAAACCTAGAGAAGGAAAAAGAGTACAGCGCACATATGTCCTGGGTAGCATACTTCAGGATGCCTCCCCCTGATTAACTACTCCCCCTGATGATAACATCTTTGTACATAATTAAGCATGTCAATCTCGTATACAATTTCTAAAATACTGATTTTGACAAGAACTTCGTAAACTGATCAGCCAGGTTGTTGCTTGAACGAACTTGCTTGACTTCAATCTTGTTATCCTTCTGAAGCTCATGAGTGAAGAAGAACTTTGGTGTAATGTGTTTCGTCTTGTCATCTTTAATGTATCATTCTTTAATCTGTTGAATACATGCCCCATTGTCTTCGAAAATAATGCTCAGGGTACCTGTACTAAGAGGTAATTGACAAGAACTACATATATGCTGAGTTAAATATTTTTGCCATACACATTCCCCACTGGCTTAAAAATCTCAGCATGGTTAGAATAAGTAGCTACCAAAGTCAATTTAGTAGAATACCAAAAATAATGATGGCAACCATTAAGAAACATACAACATGTCATAACATTTGTATAATACCAATCCAAAGCTTTGATGCAAAACTATATATGGGAAGCATATTTATAAAGAATAAAAATCTCATTAGAACTTCTCTCGATCTGCGGGTCGAGATAAAATAGTCAATAGTTTTCTCGAACTCTTCTGGAGTTTCGATTAGATATATAAACTTCTACTATTATAAATCCATTTAAGGATTGTATAAAGAGGAACAGGCAAATGGGATTGTATTCATACTCTTCCTTATATAAACATTGACTAAGACGATTGTACCATATTCTTCTGGAATGCTTCAGGCTGTACAATGAACGTCTTACTTATATTGAGTACGTACTCTCTTACTTTGCTTCAGGCAAAGCAAATCCTTCTGGGATTTTCATATATATAACTGTGTATGTTTTCAATCCCAAGTTTCTACAGGAAACCTTGTATCACAAGTTTGCCTTTCGTTCATTTTCCTTACAAACACCCATTTGTAACCTACAGGGTTAACACCGGTTGGGGTTTGTACTATAGGTTTATATATACCACTTCTATTGAGAGACTGCAATTCCTCAATGGCATCTCTCTATTTTGGCCAATATATTCTTTGTCGACATTCATTTATAGAACGTGGTTTGTATCCCAATCATCATTCTCAATTTCCATTGATATTTGAGTAGCTACCGCATATGCAAATGCGTCATCGATGATAATTTCATTTCTATCCCATCTCTCTCCTGAATAATTATAAAGTATAGAGATCTCTTTATTTATTGGGTACCTATTGCCTCTTCAGGGGCTTCTAGAGTCTCTTCTGGGACCCATGTCTCTTCTGGGACATTAATTTCTTCAGGAATTTTAGAGAGAGTGGATTTTGTCATAAACTCTTCGGGAGTATACCTCTTCTGGAGTATGATTGGGATATGATTGCTCATTTCTCCTCTTCTAGGGAGAAGAGTCCTTGAAACCTATAGTTCTAGCACGCTTCTGGCGTGTATAGATTCATGTGTTGCCATATTTGGACTTTGTTCTTCAGGAACACTAATTCGTACTTGTCCTACAAAGACATTAATTCGTGCTTGTGTATTCATAGCGATACATGTGACCTAGTTACCTTTGCTGTATCATTAAAAACACCAAGGAATTCGTTTGTAATTAAGTGCACAATGCTCCGTACTTCATTCTCACATTCTGAAGTACATAAATCTAGATGAGATTGAGTGGAAGTACTCCACATTAATTCTCGCCGTTCTTCAGGAATGGATTGTTCTTCAGGAACAAGGTGTTCTTCAGGAACTCTCTTATCTCCCCCTAACGGCGAGAAGACTGTCTCATCAAGATGACAATCAGCAAAAACGAACAATGAATATATCTCCTGTCATTGGGTCTAGATATCCATTAATTAGGGTGAAGTATAACCAACATAAGTCTACGTTCTGAGTTCATGCAGGTCATAAACCTACGTTATCAAGTCTTATAAATTTAATAACATGCTTAAGGATGTGTATCCTAGGTTTAATAATATGTGCTAATGGGCGGGATTAGATAGGTTCACAAATGTCACACAATATCCTTTGCGAAAAGGTTGGTCAATAGATAGTACTCTAAGGAGTACGTAACAGAAGTATCAATAATTTACCAGAGCATAGGACCCCTAGAATAACAAGCTTCTGGCTTAACTTTGTCGTTTTGCTCATAATCGAATATGATTCGATTTGTAAAGATTGTCTTGTAATATAGCCTTGAAATAGAAGGAGAATGCACTTAGCTTTTCTAGTATCAGCTTCTGGCTGTCAATACTAGTAATGATGTGCAAATACCATTAGGTAGACTCTTCAGGAGCATTCAAGTATTTGTACGGATACAGCTATGATCGATGCCATGCACGAATGAAACACTAATTCAGAGAAGACTTCTGGTTTTTTCAATGTAGTGTGTTTTGTTGCACTGTCTACCGGACAGATATGATCCTCAGTATCATGCATTCCATAATCCATATAGCAAGTAATAATAAACTTACATAACTAGTTAATCGCATTACAAAAATAAAAGTGAGAACAACTAAACAATTCAGCATTCAAAGCAAATATAACATAATATACGGGGGATTAAAAATAAGTCCTAGCATTCAACAAAATATCTAAGAACTGAACTCAATGTTCAAACTCATAAAAGTAGTTGTAGGTCTTCCAGACCATGCTTGGTGGTTCGCCCAATTTCCAAACAAAATGCCTTTTCAATCACCTCTCCTGGGGTGGTTTATTTCATCTCTACGGGAGAACATATTATATCTACCTCTTCTGGAGGGATTTTAATTAACTAATCTGGCATTTATTTCAAGCATTGGGTGTATGACCATCTGCTGGTGATCATCCCTGTCTAATGGAGATATAATG
This sequence comes from Sextonia rubra, assembly GCA_037013555.1. NCBI lineage: Eukaryota > Viridiplantae > Streptophyta > Magnoliopsida > Laurales > Lauraceae > Sextonia > Sextonia rubra. The sequence continues at coordinate 136,613,547 of JASUAD010000001.1, forward strand.
GCGCGGAAAATAAGAGCGTATGCCATATCCTTCAGGGATATTTTATTTCCGACTTTGATAGTATCACCAAGCCTTTTAGAGTGTGTTAAGATCGATTTACTAATAACAATCAAACAAAAATAGAACTTCGAGTTCTCAATATCCGATGACAAAATATAATGAAGAATTGGCTAATCAGAAAGTTAGAACTTCGGGTTCTTAACTGATGAATCAAAACTTCTAGTACTGTCAATACTTCAGGCTAGTGATAGAACTTCAGGTTCTTAGAACTACTGGTTCTATCAAAACTTCAGGTTTGAATCACAACTTCTGATTCTATCAAAACTTCAGATTTGAATCACAACTTCTGATTCTATCAAAACTTCAGGTTTGATTTCATGGCCGTTATATCGATCTACACTACTTTGAATCTTTAGAAATCAAAGCTCCAAGTTTAATTATGAATATGAAACTTCGGGTTCATATTCCAAATTTTAGAACTTCTGGTTCCAGATAATGTATGGATCTTCAGGCCCACGTTATTCATTGGATATAGAACTTCAGGTTCTATTATTTGTAACTACTGCTTTGGCAATAACAAATTCATCAAGACTAAAATTTCATATAATCATTAATGATAATTATACCGAAGTAATTATATCAAGCATGCGGTATAATGTTATAAAATATATATAAATAAATGTGTGTGAGAAATAGAAATAAAAGGTAGAACTTCAGGTTCTTAACATCCAATCAAAGAAAATAATAAACATTATTGTGATGAATAATTGAGGGTTTAGAACATCGAGTTCTCAACCTAAGAATCAGAACTAACATCGAGTTCTCAACCTAAGAATCAGAACTTCTGGTTTTAAATAGTTCATGGATCTTTCAGTACGAGTTAGAACTTCAGGTTCTAGATTAGGATAGTTCATGGATCTTCAGGTCCGAGTTAGAACTTCTGGTTCTAGATTAGGATAATTCATGGATCTTCAGGTCCGAGTTAGAACTTCTGGTTCTAGATTAGGATAATTCATGGATCTTCAGGTCCAAGTTAGAACTTCTGGTTCTAAATTAAAATAACATACAGAACTGCATGTTCAGATTATTTATTCGATATAGAACTTCTAGTTCTAAGTATCATATGAAACTTCGAGTATGTACTGTAGATCTGAAAACTTCTGGTTTCAGAGTAAAATAACCAACGGATCTTCTGGTCCGGAATCGACGGATCTTCTGGTCCGGATTCAAATGAACTTCTGGTTTATAGGCTAAAAGAATTTATGGAATCTCGAGTCCGAGTTGTTGATTCCATACAGAACTCTTGGTTCTAAATATCGTATGGAACTTCGGGTTCCAATTTCTTGCATAGAACTTCTGGTTCTATTTATGATCCATGATTTTCAATTTTATCATGATCTCCTTTTTGATAAGAAATAATAAATTATTCATCACTCGAATTAAAACTATAAATACTTGCAGATCGAAAAGGAATAAAATAAATGCAAGTGTATAATTATCAAACTAATAAAAGATAATAAAAGAAGGAAAAATTACTTAACCTTTGAATCATCCTCTTTTTAGTACCAATGTGTAAATCTGCTCGCGAGCTTTCCGTAAGAGCAAACGGATCTCAAATCGGACTCCGGATCGTCAAGATATCACAGTTTCAAATCACAGCCCTTTGATCTTGTAAAACAGTCTTTTGAATCTGATATGCATCTGATGACATCATCAGTGATGTCACATTGATTATGGGCCTTTTTGGGTTGGGCTGACCCGAACGTGGATTGATTTGCACAAAGTTTATATTCGAGGGATTACAATTAATTGTGGTGCCTCGGTGCACCATACCCAAAGTGGGGAACAAACCCACGTGACAATGTCATCTCTGTAACACAAAAATCAACAACATGTCAACTTTTTATGTTATTAGATCATATGCAGAAGACCTTTCTCATCCTTTTTCTTTGTTTCGGTTCTGTAACGTGAAACAATGCAATGCCGTCATCAATCCCAGCCATGATCTCCTCCGTAGATCCGCGTTCTTCGGAAGACGCGATCTCCTCCGTAGATCCGGCGGCGATGGAGTCGGTGAAACCATTGGCGGAGATGGAGATCGAGCAAGGGGAGGAGATCCACTCGGCGGCGCTGCCGTCACCGTCTCCGCCTCCAGCGCCGCTGCTGGTGCAGACGAAGCCTCTGTAAGCACCGCGCCGCCTTCTTTGTCTCGGATGATGTCGAGCAGAGCCTGGCTCACGGCCTCGGCTGCGGCAACGATCTCTCGCTGCTCGCTGTCGCCGCATCCGAGGATCTGATCGGGTAGTGGCGTGCGCCTTCTAACTTCCATGGCCGAAACAGAATCGAACAAAAAGAAAATCGTAATCTAGAGAGATTTTGCAATGATCTGAGACGATTTTTCACGAAGTCAAAGAAATCGGATGTTACAAGCTGAGATTTTTCACGAATTTTGATGCAGAAGCGGTCGATCTGCTGTGATAAATCGCTGCAGAAAACGCAAGAATCTGCGATGAGATCTGGGAGGAATGGAAGGCATCGGATACTGTTAGATCTGTTGGATATTGTTTTGGTCTTAAATATGTATCGGTCAAAAAAAAATGTAACGCAGTAGGGAAAATTTTGTAGAGATCGTGTCAGGGCGAGAGAGCAGAAATCATGGAAGCAGAAGATTTTCGCTTTCTCCCTTTCCTTCACTGTTCTCGAACTCTCTGTTTTAATGGCTTCGACATTTTGGATAAAATTGGAAGGAAGTTGATCGACAACGTAACCAGTTACAGCATCGTGCTGATAACGTGTTAGAATAGGGAGGGAGAGAGAGAGCTCTTATTCATTAGATCTGTGTGTACAGAATGGGGGGAGGAGGATCTTATTTATAGAATAAGATTGCTTCCTCCTCAAGCAACCCAATAGGGAAAAACCCTAACCCTTGTAATCTCTTTATCTCATGTGGGTCCCAATGTGGGCATCCACCTATGATAATAACATCTTATAACACTGTCTGGTTTTTATCCAACTCTTACACAAGATGCATTCTCACTATTATTGTTATTATTATTATTATTTTATCGATAATAGTAAATTATATTAAAAACCTAAGAAAGGTACAACCAAAGAACATAGAAAAAAGAAAAAGAAAGTATGCAAAGGTGTTAAAACTAAATACCCATGCAAAAAAAATATATTATTATTATTATTATTATTATTATTAATGTCAAGTATGTAACATGCACATGATCTTGTGCCAAACATGGCAATTTGACAAGTTTTTGTGGTGCTGGGCATGAGGTGATCTCAACTCTTTGACAAGCAAGCGAACAAGACAAAGGACTACAAGGGATGGCACAATTGGTTGGAAAAACAAGGATGGCACTTACCTATCTAGGGATTGAGATTGATCCATGGGTATGCTACTCATACCACATTTGGGGGCTCTTCTTTCCCTGTATAGGCTTCATTTTCATTTGTGTGGGCTACCTTGGATCTCAAGCTCAAAAAGTAAATAAAAAATGCTGTACAAGACCTATAGAGAAGCTACAAATTTTAACAAAGGGATGTCTCTCATTTTTTTAGAGAAGCTACAAATTTTAATATATTTGTGATAAGACTTTGATGATGATTACAATAATGATGTTTTTCATTTTTCTCCCTTTACAAATAGGCTCAAAAGAAAACGCAGAAACAACAGTAGATTTCACTTACCACATACGGTTGTGAAATAATCAATGCTGTCATGAACAAGATCATCAAAACATGGGGTGTAGCCTAGCAAACCAGGTGATTTCCCATGACCCTCATGGTCGATTCCATACACCGCGTAACCCGCTTGAGCCATACGAGTACCAGTCCCTGAATCAGAGGACCAAAAACTTTCATGTAGGTTCTTTTTTACCCCATTTACCTTCATCTGTCATTACTTATCTTTCATGTTAGGTCGAGTACTACTTTCATACAAAAGTTGACTCAATGTTTGGTTCCATGGATTTTTATGATCATGCTTGATGTCCATCCTCCGTCATACTTGAAATTAGCACATTACGAGATATATAACATGTATTGGAGGGATTGTTCTTTTCTCATATTCATTTGGAAAAAAATAAAGACAACACTCACCTTTCATCCAAAAGCTACACTCCATGGAATACCCTATCGAGCAAAAAGAAAGCAACACAGATAAGAAAACAATCGAAATATTTATATATATATATATATATATTTATTTATGTTAATGACAAGCACCATGGCATAGAAGGATTAGTGCTTTTGGCTCTTGATTTCCCGGCAACCATCGGCAGGTGAAAAGAACCAGACCGCGCTTGTTGGTGATAAATTTCTAGAAAAATGCCAGTTATCAGTAATTTCATTTCATATAAGTAGAACCCATAGAGAGAGGAAGAGATAAGATCTTGAGCATCTAACCAACCTCTTCATATCTGATATTGTGATCGCTGTATTGGGCCTGAAAAGGAACAAAAAGTAAGAATGAAGAAGCTATATCCAGACATGAAAGTGTTTGGTATCAGCCTACCATCAGAAGAGACCACACGAACAGAGGGATCTTGTGTTAGGAAATAGAATAGTAGCAGTATTCTATGGAACAGAAACAGAGAAGGGACTCGAGGGAGCCTTTTTGCAAGGAAGAAGAGGAGAAAGCGGGGTAAGGGAAAGCCCAAACTTCCTTTTTACTTAAATAGTGGAAATTCAGGACATCTCTAGTGCTGAAAACAGTAAGGGAGAAGGCAAGCAATTGGGCAAAGATTATTTTAAACATGAGTTTCATGGGTTAAACCTAAGGTCTATATTTTTCAAAGTTATTTGATGTTAAAGGTTTTTTAATATACTTTAAGTTCTTTTCTTTCTTTTTAAATTTTCCGTTAGGTGAGGGCATGTGTTCATAGGAAAATCAGGGCCTTCCACTTCTTTACCTTTGTAAATATAGGGAAAATTAAGAATGTGTTTTTTTTTTATTTGTCAAAAGGTTAACTTTTATTAAAAAAATTAAGGAACATCAACTCTTACAAGTGTTGCAGCTTACCCAAAAAAACTTCAAGATTGTTATGACTTTGGTTATAATTTGAATAAAACTGAAGATATGACAAATAATTTAAAAAGAACATATCTCCAAGATTCATGGCTTCTCCGGTTGCAAATGGGTTTTATAGCTCTCTACTACTTTCCTTTTTGTAAGTATTAGTGATGGCTTCTTTGCTAGGATTTTAAATACAAAGAGTTACCCATGTAGTTTCCTTTTATAAGCTTTCTCAAATGCATCCCTTCCATCAAGGGATGCAAGCCATGAATATTTCTTTAATGGCAATGAATGAGGAAAGAAGAAAAACTGCAGCAAGAAAGAGCCTTGCATGGATGTGTCTATTCACTTGGAGAAGAGAGAGAGAGAGAGTCATTTGGTGGTCAGGTGGACTACCTTAAATGGTGTTCTAACAGTCTCTCACTTGGTCCACTTGACTACATGCATATTCCTCAAAATTAAATATAAATATAAATTATAAAAATGACTAAAAAACTCTTTTTTTTAAAAATAATAATAATAAAAACTTTGACCGGTGCACCACTTTAAAAAAAAATTCTCATTCAACTTTTATGCCAATCTTTAATCTGTGATTAGATAAAAATACTAATGTGAATCATGGCGGTCACATATCATTATTTATACATTTCTTTCCACAATCACAACATCAATATTCTAATCTAATCAGTCTTTAATAAGGGTTAAAATAGGATCTTAACATGGTAGTCCTATTTTAGTAGGTATTTTAATGTCATAACCTTACATCTTCATTTTATCCACATTAATCACAAGTGATGACAAGTATAAAGTAAGAATTACGAAATCGTTTTATTGTAACTATAATGATCAATGAACATAGTATTAAACATATATATCTATACATATATATAGAACCTGATAAGGCAATTCGTATAAGCCCATATTTAATATATGTCCATTATAGGTTGTCGATGTTAATGCCTTCGTTAGTGGATTGCAAGCAAAAGGTCTGTCAGAGCCCCAACAACTGACAACAAATGATTTCGTACATTCTCTTTCAAGACAAGATATTTGATTTCCAAGAACTTATATTTATTGTAACTTTTGTCATTTTGAGCAAAACGCCTTGCTGCATCATTATCGTAATAGATTTTCAGAGGCTCGAAAATCTGATCCATAATCCTAAGTCCTGAAACGAAATTATGCAACCACATTGCCTGACTTTCGGCTTCAAAGCATGCCATGTACTTTGTGTCAAATGTGGAAGGAGTGAATAACGTTTGCTTCACACTTCTCCACGAAATTACCCCACTAGATAATAGAAAAATGTATCTTATCACCTCCAAATGATCGGATCTCTTATATGTGAGCATATGTTTGCATGTATTCTGTGACCTACACCCTTCTATATGAAATCTCTTGAAAATAGTATTGATGTAGGTTTCTTGAGATAACCCAAGTAATCATCGAGATTTGTCTCAAAATATCTCAATTTCTATTATAAAGGTCGCTTTGCCCATATCTTTTATATCAAAATTATTATCAAGATAACCTTTGGTTTCACAAATCATACGAAGGTCATTACCAGCCAATAAATATCATCAATATACAAGACTAAAATCATAAACTTGCTCCAACTGATTTTAAGATAAATGCAATGGTCAACAATATTTTTGGTAAAACCAAATGCTGTGATAAAGCTGTTGAACTTTAAATACCATTGTCTAGAAGCTTGTTTAAGACCATATAATGACTTCCTTAATTTACAGACTAATTTATTGTTACTTTGTTATACAAAACCTTCAAGTTGTTCCATGTATACTTCTTCTTCAAAATTCCCATTTAGAAATGCAGTTTTGATGTCCATTTGATGTAGCTCTAAATTAAAATGAGCTACAAGAGCTATAACAATTCTGAATAAATCTTTCTTTGAGACAAGGGATTATGTTTCATTATAATCAATATTTTCTCTCTGAGTAAAACCCTTGGCTATAAGTCGAGTTTTGAATCGTTCAACTTTTCCTTCAAAATCTTTTTGGTCTTGAAGACCCATTTACATCCTGTCACAACCTAAGCCCAGGAGTTTGGGGGTTAGCAAAAGCCAAACCAATGACACACGTACTCCTGTGCCTGTACATGTAGACCTGGTCTAAATGCACACGCACAAGGGAAGGTTCACACGTGCCAAACATGTACGTGGAAGCTGTAATTATCAAAACATCATACTAAAAAATGAAGAAGAGAATACGAAAACAGAACTGACATATATAGATGAAGGTTTTACAAAATGAACAAAATAAATATGTACAAATCATGATGGAACCAAGCGTAACAAATCTAAAAAAAAGACTCTTATGCCATGAATGTCCAGGGCGCTTTCCGGTGGAGTGATCACATCCACTCCTCTAGGCCTGATGGGGCCTTAGGGGCCTTACTAAGAGTCTGGCCAACCGACGAGGGGTCGGCAGGGGTATCTGAGCCTGCAACACCAAAAACAATTCGTGAATACAACGATTCAGCAAATGATAAGCTATAACAAGCAACACACGCTGTGTCTAATAGAATAAAGAATATCATGTAAATCACAACAGGTCAATTTGTATACTAAGCTGTCGTGCAAGAAAGAAACATGCCATGTGAATCAATGTATACATGCTGTGTACATAACTAGTTGGCGACTATATTGCCATATGCTCCCAAAAGAGGGATCTTATATCCGTGCAGAGAACACCATTGTCCGAGCCAGGTACAAATGGGTCTCGGGTTTCCTGGGATCCGGATTCCCCAAGACGTTTCCTTACTGCAACAAGGCCATGAAAACTACACCAAATTCACCCCGTCAGGATCCTAAGGCTGAGGCTAAGTAGTGCCTGACTATACCGAATCAATCATGAAAACCCTGAGTAGATCGTGACAAGTATATCCTGTGTTCATATCCGAGATCATGTCTTATACGTGCAAGCATTATAACATAAATACATACATACTCAAGGTGGACACATAGTACGACTTCGATATTACATACAATGATCCTGATAAAGAGTGGAAATCAATGATCGAAATACAACATGTTATACAAGCAAATCGTATCATATCGAATCACCTCCATTTACTAACCAACTCTAATCTAATTATCTAGTGTTTCTAACCGTGCATGATGATGTAGTTTTAAGTTATCCGCTGCACCGTTGTCTAGTATTGTATTGTATCAGCTGGTGCACCGAAGTCCCTTAAACCAACACCCATGGGGAGGTGCTTAACAACTGGATAACGAACATGAATGATTCGTAGCCCTCGAGATCATTCACGCATTTACATAATCCATTGGGCATGTCCATGTTGCCTACCTTCTATAGCCAATGGTCCTATGAGTCTCATGTCTTTCTTACCTTTCTTATGGTTTCTATTTTCTGGCTTAGCCGTAAGTGATCTTATGGCTTAGCCGAAGACACCTTACGGCTTAGCTGTAGAAGGCTTCACGGCTTAGCCGTGGCTAGGCCGTAGAAGAGTCGCAGAATTACATACTCTCAGTTATTTTCAGGTGTCACCTTGTATTGATCTACGGCTGGGTTTACGGTTGGGTCATGGCTTAGCCGTAGTACATTTCACAGCTCAGCTGTAGCACATTTCACGGCTTAGCCGTGCATCCACGGGGTCGGATTCTGAATCAAATACAGAAAACCTGTAACGACATCATATGTACAAAATTCCAACAGAGAAAGGGAGAAAGATATCAAATTGGGCTGTAAACATAGTTTCCCTGCAAACTCATGTGAATTAACCAAAATCACTTACATACCAACATGGGTTCGTACATATTATGCTTATACTTGCCTTAATTGAATTCTAACACTCCAATTGCTGTCCTTGGGCTCAATTCACGTCCACAACCAGTCCAAACACAAACCTACTTCCCCATGCATGAAGAGAAAGGAAGAAAGAAAGAAACATGAGACACATGCACCCAATAAGGAAGGAGAAGAGGAAGAGAACCCATTCAAGACTTACCTTAGCTCACTAGAAATCAAAACTCAAGACTATGAAGCCTCTTCCGTGGCTTGATCGGTGGAGAAGAAAACTCAAGAGGGAGAGAGAAATGGAGCTCCACGTGAATTGAGAGAGAAGAGTGAGAGAAACAGTCGGTGGAATAGCTTTATAAAATAAGATTTAAGGCCAAATTGCAACCAGGTCTAAGTCATAAAACAATTTACAATTCAAGTCAAATTCGGGTCCAATGGAATCAAACGACATCAGTTACAAACGACGTAGTTATGTAAGTTAACGAGCTCAAAGAAAGACACGTGTTGACACCAAGATGATGTGAAAATGACCATGTCGTAGAAAAGCTAACATTACGAAAAAAGGCTTGGTCTACTTAATCGAGGTCAAACTCAACCCAACTACCTATCCATGACCCGTAACGAAACAAACCAAAAGCAAAACACAATTAACAACTAAACAACATTCAATTAGCCGTTAAACGAGGTCGAACTGGGTCGGAGTGTTTCACATCTAACAGTTTTGGATCCCTTTAGGTAGTTCAATAAGATCCAAAACTTGGTTTTCTGTCGTGGATTTTAATTCATGTTTCATAGATTCTATCCATTTATCAGAATTATCACTATTAATGGCTTCTTTGAATGTTTTAAGATCTTCTTTTATTCCAATATCTACCTCTTCTAAATACATAATGTAATCATCTGTAACTGCACGTCTTCTCACCCAAGTGGACCTTCTCAATTATTCTACATTTATTTCACTAATATTTGGTTGTGAAATATTTGGAATTTGATCGCCTTCGACAGTTTGTCCTGTGAGTGTTTTGGGTTGTTTTTCCTCTAGATTATCGACGTTCATATTATCAAGAGGAATATCTAAGTCAACCCGTTCAATGGTGGTAATTCTATCTCTTGAATACCAACATCAAATGGGACAACTATGCCACTTCTATCAAGTAATATTGAGCCCTTGATTTTTACATAAGTAATTTTTCTTATATCACTACTTCCACTATTTTGGTGATTTTCTAGAAACTTGGCATTATTGGATTCTACAATCCTAGTGGTGTGAGTAGGACAGTAAAACCTATACCCCTTAGACCTTTCTGGATATCTGATAAAATATCCACTTATTGTTCTATGGTCTAATTTCTTTTCTTGTGGGTTGAATATTTTCACTTCAGATGGACTAGGTTTTCTACCAGTCCATAACTCAAAAGGAGTTTTTGGAACTGCTTTGCTAGGTACACGGTTGAAAATGTACATTGCCATTTTTAGTGCTTCACTTCACATAGACTTGAGTAATGTGGTATTGCTGACTATACTCCTAACCATATCCATCAATGTTCTATTTCTTCTCTCAGCAACACTATTCTGTTAAGGTATTTTAGGTATTGTATATTGGGCAACAATGCCTCCTCGTTCAAAGAATCTTACGATGGACCAATGTTAGACTGATTCGGTGTATTTTCTATAATATTCCCCACCCCTATTAGACCTCATAACTTTAATTTCTTTATCTAATTGTCTTTCTACTTTAGCTTTGAATATTTTGAAAATATTCAAGGTTTCAAATTTTTCTTTAATTAGATAAATATAACTATAACGTGAGAAGTTGTCAATGAAAGTGAGGAAATATGCTTCACCTATAAACCAAGGTATATGCATTTTACCACAGATATTCGTATGAATTAACTCGAGAAGTCCAGAACTCCTTGTAGTAGTTTTTTTTATTGTCTTAGATTGTTTACCTTTAATACAATCAATGCAAACATCGAAATCGGTGAAGTCAAGGTTTAATAAAATTTCATCCGTCACCAATCTCACCATTTTCTCTCGTGAGATGTATCCCAATCTCTTATGCCACAAGTTAGAAGAGTTTTCATTTATGACTCCACTTTTAATGCTGATGTTCATCCCATAATTAATGTGCCGGGTATAAAGTGATTGTGCATACGCTAAAACTAATCATAATCTATACAATCTATCATATAAAAATCTATTTCCAACTAAAATAACATTTTAATAAACTTTTAATAATCCATGTTCAAAATTAAATACAAAACTATCATAATCCAATTTTGAAACTGAAATTAAATTTCTAGATATAACTGGGGCGTAGAAAGTATCATGGAGATTCAATGAGAATCCACTGTCCAGAACAAATAGGTAGGTGCCATTGCCTCAACTCTCGATTCCTGTTGGTTCCTCATCATGATGGTTCACTGACCATCACTTGGACTTTGCCTTGAAAGAGATCTCTGCACATAACCAGATACGTGAACAGTTGCATCAGAGTTGACCCACTAGGTATTTAATGGGACATTTGCTAAATTAGTTACAGAACATATGTAACACTCCGACCCAACTTAATCCGAATTAGTGGCTAATTAATTGCGATATTGCTGTTAAGAGTGTTTTGGTTTTGCTTTTCTTTGGTCTTGAGTAATGGATAGGTAGTTTGGTTGAGTTTGATCTGGTTTAGGTAGGTTCGAGTTCTTTTTTGTAATTTTTGCTTTTGTCGGACATTGTCAGTTTTGTATTATCTTGATGTCAATGCGTGTATTTGGTTGAGTTGCATCCAAATGACTTCGTTTGCTTCCGTTGGATCGTTAATTGACTCGAACTGTAAATAGAGTCAACTCGTGGACTTGTTTGCAAATTTGACTCCTTTTATCTTATAAATATCTCACCTACCACCGTTTCTTTCTCCTCTTCAACGCTCTCTTTTCTGTTCTTCTCTCTCTCGTTCGTTTCTCTTTCTCTTCCTCTTTCTTTCAGTTCTATCTTGTTTAAGTGAGAAAGAGAGCAGTGCATAATTATCTTCGTGTGACTTCAACGGTATGTCTTGTGTTTCGTTGTATTTTTCCTGTTTGTTTTCCTCATTTGTCAGTTTGGTGCATGTAATTAATATGCCTTTGAGTTATCGAGTATTTGAGGAGTGTTTGATGAGTAGACTTGTGTTTGGACATCGGATTGAGCCCAAGACAACGACTGGTGTATGTTTGGTTTCGGTTTGAGGCAAGTATAAGCACAAGTAGCTTGAACATGTATTGGTAATGCTTTGATTGTGTGTATTTTACTCTTCTTTTCTGGATCAGCATTGTACAGCCATATTGAGTAAGCTTTGTTCTTATTTGCTTAATTCAATTGAGCATCCGTCAGTTCTGTAGTTCTGTAACTATTTTAGAAGAATCGACCCAGCGCATTCTTAGCTAAACCGTAATTGTGTTACGGCCGAGCCGTGAAATGTCTTACGGTTAAGCCGTGATCCAGCCGTGACCTTAGCCATAAATCAATACAGGGTGACATCTGAAATAACTGAGAGTTGGCAAATCTGCTGCTCTTCTACAACCTAGCCAGATCTAAGCCGTCCATTGTGTTACGGCTAAGCCGTAGAACAAGATACGACTGTGCCGTAGAGCAAAGTTCGGTTGAGCCGTAAATGCGGATGAATAGTTTGGGGAACCTCGGCTCCGCCGCAGTGCAGATTATGGCTACGCCGTAAGATGCCTACGGCTAAGCCGTATATTCACCTACGGTTAAACCGTACCACCCTGAGAAATGAATAAAAAGATTAGGCTTAAGGGAGAGACCTGATAGGACTCTCATGCTAGAATGTAAATAACCCGAACACGCCCAATGGAATGTAAGAATGACATGAATGATCTCGAGGGCTGCATCTCATTCATGTATGTTATCCAGTTGTTTAGCACCTTCCCATGGGTGTTGGTTTAAGGGATTTTGGTATACTTTCGTTATAAGATGCAACACTCCGTGATGGAACAACTGTGTATCGAATACCTCAAAACTACATTAGCATGCACGGTTAGAAACACTGGACAACTAGGTTAGGATTGGCTAGTAAATAACCTTGATTCCTCAAGGTAACTCTGAATTGCACCACATATTGATTTTGGTTTTGCTCTCTTAAGTGTTCCGCGCTGGACCTTTACTGTGTAATTGTCATTGCTCATGTGGAGTACTTCGTTATTGCCTTAGTGATTATTTGTTATTTGTACCCATTCGTTAGTGCTTATTCGCATTCGTTATTCATATGGTTATTCGTATTGCGTATCAGTATGTGATGCACTACTATTATTTCGTTTATTATGATAGATTGTGATATGAGATCTGTATATGATTTTGTTTGATGTGCATCATCTGATTTGATTGAGATTGTCTATATATGACACTACTTAGCCTCAGCCTTAGGATACCCGACGGGGTTAACTTTGGCTTAGTGTGTGTGATTGCCTCTGCAGAGTGCTTGTGTCTTGGGATTCCGGACCCCGGGAATTTGGAGACCCATTCGTACCCTGGTCTGGTCGATGGTGTTCTCATATTTGTGTGCTCTCGAAACGGAAAAATGGCAAATGTAGTAGCCACTTTGATAGTTTAGCTGTGTATGATTCTGATAGCATACTTATTCATATGCATGATTTGCCTAGTATATGGATATGATTACTCTGGGTATTTGCATTACTACTTTTGCTCATTGATAGACCCAATTCGTGTTATCTTCTTGTGGCTTCTATTTTGCTAAGTCGTTGTACTTATAAGTTGTTCTTGGTGTTGCAGGCACAAATCCATCTCCCGATCCTGCGTCGGTCAACCGGACTCCAAGAAAGACCCATGACACCCCTTCCGGCCTAGAGGAGTGGACTTGATCCATTCTTCTGAGAGCGGTTTGCATCATTTTATTTCCCCTCCATTTGTGTCTGAGCTTATCTTGGGGATTTTTATGTGGTTTGTATTTTTGGGTTTTGGTTTATCCATGAATTTGATTTCGTGGACTAGTCTCTTTATTTTGTTGTATCTCTATTTTGTTGTACATTGTTGTAATCAGTCTAATCTTTTGTGATCATCGTTATTTTATTGTTCGCGTATTATCTTGTGGTATGCCATGATACTTACAGCTTCTGCATACACTTACTTGCACGTGTGATTGATCCCTTGTGTGTGTACATTTGGACGAGGTCTAGGTGTATGTGCACGGGAGTACGTGTGTCATTGGTTAGGTTTTTTCTAACCCCCGATTTCTGGGCTCGGGTTGTGACAACATATAAGAGATAAATTTCTATGATTACCTCTTGATTTGAACTAAGTTTTCCTTTTCAAATAGTCCGCCTTGAAATGATCATTCTTTTCATAGAAGAAACACTTCTTTGTAGCCCTTTTCTTCTTTCTACCTTCCTTGGGAACTATGGTCTTTTTTTTAAATTTATTTTGGGAGATCATATTGACTGTAATTTGCCCCATAGCCTTCAACCTCCAATCTTCTTGATCACATCTAGCGATCAATTCACTTACAATCCATGGAATTGAGCTTTAATTATATGCCACTTTAAATGAGCCGAAACAGGGAAGAAGAGAGTCAAGGATGAGTTAGATCAAGTATCCATTAGATACAGTCATGTCAACATCTTTCAATTTTATAGCAAGATTCATCATGGTTAAAATATGCTCTCTTACTTCCATAGTCCCATTATATTTCAAGTTTGTTAAGTGATTCATCAAAGATGCACCTAGGGCCTTATCCGTTATCTCAAATTGTTTTTTCACTGATTCAAGGAGGTCTTTAGCATTATTCTTAATTATAAGTGACCCCCTAATACTTTTAGAAACAGAATTTGAGATAATCCTAAGACAAACTTTATTACATCTTATCCATTTATCATAATTTGCCTTATTAGTTGCTGAACTTGTTTCTATAGGCCTTGGGGGCATAGGTTCATCAATAGCCATGTCCAAGTCCAGAGAGGTAAATACTAGCATTAGCATGTCTAGCCAGTCACCAAAGTTTGATCCATCTAGAATTGGAATGGCCCCTAAGTAAGACAGTAAGGATATAGATTTGGAGGCTGTAAAATAATTATACACACAATAAACTTATGTTTTGAATTAGAAAATAATAATAAGAACAATAACTTTGAGAGTAATGGTATACCATTGCAATTCCACATTTGGGTTAAAAAAGAATATGTGAATTATCACTCCTTTATAATTAATAAGACCATGTTAATAAATCATATCTCAAATTAATTGCCTTTACCTTTGAGTCATAAAACAATTGATCATTGATATGTTCATTAAACATGTCTTATTCCAATTTCAAGTTATGAAAAAATCATTAAACCTTTAGGCTAATTCTTAATCTCCTGAATGAAATTGCCATTTAGTATCACTGTTTATCACACAATAGGATAGATGATTTATGTAATTGTAATTTCAAAATACAAAATTTTATCATAACTGGACCACTTTGGTGACTTCCAAATTAATTAAAAAATGTGTATTTTGAATTAATACATACAACAACACAACACTATGTGATCATAAGTCCCTTTAGATCATCATATCTAAATGATGATCATTTAACTAGATGATATTTCTTTTATAGGTACCATTTATGTGATTAATGGTCCAAAAATAACTTCAATTTGACCATTAATCAAGCCCTAATATCTTTAGTTAATTTATCATCTAGATGGATTCATTCAATCCAACCATTGATTATCCTTTAATTTAGCATAATATCATATAAACATGCATATATATAATGAATATTAACTCTGATCATAATAATCGAACTAAAAAAATGTGAAAATTAAAACTTTAATGAGTTAAAGTAGAATTTATCAATTATGAACAAAATAGAGTCTTTTTATAATTGATCCAAATGTTTAATCATAATAGAATCTCTTTATGACTGATCCAAAATTTTAATCACGAAGACCTCGCTGACACGAGATTATAGATGTAAACAGATAAAAATTTGAGTCTAGATCAGTCCGTAATCACAAAAATAAAATTTCAGCCATTTCAGTTTTTTCTTGACTGTACAAATTAGTATCACCAAACTAATAAACATGTCTTGTGCATTAGTTTTTGTGCGCATGACGTTTTGCACATGATGATTTGCGCACATATGAATCCATTGTGCGCATGAAGTAATATTCTTGGCACATTTTTGTGTACAACGGATATGCACAGAAACAATCTACTGTAATACTTTTGCTTTTAGCTTTCATAGCAGAAGACTGCACAAAACATAGTTGTGGGAATGAGGATTTGTACATATCTATTATGTATAGCATATGAAACCATGGATTTGATTTTTTTGACTTAAAACAAGAAAACAGAGGGTAAACCCAAATAAAACCAACAAATATTATTCAGATTAAAACCCAAAAACAATGGGCTTTGATACCAATTGTTGAAGCTTACCTAAATAAACCTCAGGATCATTATGACTTCGGTTATAATCAGAATAAAACTGAAGATATGACAAATAATTTTAAAAGAGCATACCTCTAGGATTCAAGGCTTCTCCAGTTGAAAATGGGTTTTACAACTCTCTATTACTTTCCTTTCTGCAAATATCAGTGATGGCTTTCTTGCAAAGATTTTAAGTACAGAGAGTTACCCATGGAGTCTTCTTTTATAGACTTTCTCAAATGCATCCCTTCCATCAAGGGATGTATGTAAGTCATGAATATTTCTTTCACGGCAATGAATGAGGAAAGAAAAAAAATACAGCAAGGAAGAGCCTTGCATGGATATGTGATTCACATGGAGAAGAGAGAGAAAGCCCATTTGGTGGTCAGGTAGACCACCTTAAATGGTGTTCCAACAACAACCTCATGAAGAAAAGGAGGTACTTCTTCTAATCAGATACATTACGATTAATATTTTTTGCCAACCTAACTAATTTATGTGCAACCTTATCACCCTCACTGTGAACATGGGAGAAGCTCTAGTATAGGAATATCTAAAGTGATGCCTCTATATTTTCAACTACACACCTAATATTTGAGAGATTAGGTTCGCAGCTCTACATAGCTTTGACAATCAGTAATGAATTTCCTTCAAACTCAACATCCCAAAGGCCTATTTTAGCAATGAATTTTATAGCTTTTGCAACAACATATATCTCAGTTTTCACACCTCTAATAACTGGTTTTCCCTTCACACTAAGAGCTCCGATCATCTCCTAAAGCATCTCTTACCACTACCCCGATTCCAATACAGTTATGTTCTATAAACATTGCCCCATCTACATTCACCTCGAAAGCACCGTCTTGAAGAGGCTTACATGAGAGGTTGGAATTTACCTTCTAACTTAAATCTTTCATTCAGACTGCATTCACATTTTGGAACACCAAATAAATCTTTGCTTTCCTACAGGGGCGGAACTAGTAAGGGACGGGTGGAGGCCAGGCGCCCCCCAGCTTAAAAAAAAAAAAACTATATAAAAAATTAGGTGGCCCAAACTTAGGGCCCTAAGGCCCCTTTGGCCCATGGCCCAAACCCCACCCCCCAACTCTCACTTTCTTTTTTTTTTTCTTTTATTCCTTTCCTTATTCCCTCTTCTCCCTTTTCCTTCCACCTCACTGCCTGCTACCCCCCAAGCCACCAACCACTGGTTTTCCTCCGGCATCTTTTTCCTTGCATTGCCGTTATCTCGTGGACATTATTTTCCAAACTTTTCCCTCTTCCTTGAGCTCTAGGTAAGTTTCTAACTTTTCTATAATTAGATCTTTTGGGTTTTTAGATTAATAATATTTTAGAGGTATTTTTTACACTCTTCTCTCCCGTTTTATATGTGGGTTTGGCTCAGCTTCGGATTTTCACTCCATTTAAGCATCGTGGGTTTGGTCTTGAGCTAGGGCTCCTCCTCATTTTCATTTTCTCTCATCATAAGTCAAGTGGATAGTATTTTCATTGTTAATATGTTGATTTAATCTTGATTCTAGCATTTTAGTATACTTGACATATTTTGCCCATTTTAAAGGAAATGCATTAGTATGACCATGGCATTTGCATTGAGTATGTGATTGTGAAGAGGAAACAAATTTTTTTGTCTAAATCATGTGTTTTGATTTCTAAAATATTTTAAATATTTGTGTGATAACTGAATTAGATAGTAAGAAAAAAAAACTACTAGATTGTGATTTGTGAATCACTTATTTTATCATAGTTACTAAATGTGCTTGTTATGATTTCAATTTAATTTTAGATGGGAAAGAAAATTCCAATTGATACATATTTTAAGAGAAAAAAATGAGAAAAATAGGAAGTTGATACATCATTACTAACCTCCTCCACAGTAAAGATTCCAATTTTTTAAAATTCTAGGGAACACTTGGAAACATAATAATTGTATGAAAAAAAAAATTCTTCTAGTTCAGCTCCCCTCAATGCAGAATCCTTGTTCTACCCCTGCTTTCCTAGGTAACAGTCCTGGGTTAGCTAGTTGTCACCCATGTAAAACATAATTTCTTTGATTTCATATAAACCAGGCCTGAATGAAAATTAAATCTAATTCATCATCCTTTACTCTGCCAATTAGATCCCAAACCAGTTTCTTAAAATTGAGTTGCCCTTGTGATAAATTATGTAACTTCATAGAGCTATTTCCCCATACTCTTGCCACTAGAGATTCCTACCGCACATGAAGACTCGTTTCATCTTCGGTTTTGCATGTTTCACACGCTGCATTTGGTACAACGTTCCTCTTCAACAAACTCATTTTGGTTGGAATAAGTGGCCAATTAATTTTTGATTACCTGATCATCGTAAGGGCCTGATCATCGGAATCAGACACAGTCAAACGTAGACCCAAAATGAACTCTAAGGGGTAATTCAATTGGCTTAGGATCACGGTTTGCTCCTGAAGGTTGTGGGTTCGAGCTGTATTACCATACTGGGGCCACATGAGGTTTATTCAGCTCCCCTTAGACCCGAAGGGTTCAGTCAGGCCCAAAGGGCTGGGACATCCTCTCTTAACAGAAAAAAAAAAAAAAAGTAAACAAATAAACCCATCTTATAGGATCGAAATGGACCCATTTAAACCAAAGGAATAGACTAGAAATAACTGGTTTTGGACTGCTTTGGACCTGACCTGAAGTTTCCCATACGCAAATGGACTGTTTTGGACCTGACCTGAGCCTACCCATACGTGACCCTACCTGGATGCTTGAAATGGCTTATTATCACGGACAAATGTAAAATTACAGCATACATTTTCTATAATGATATAATTAGTTTTTTGTTTTTTCAAGATATTTAGTAGGGTGGCAAAATCTGACTGAACTTGCAGCCTACCTAGCTTGACCTTAACTTGGTAATTCAGGTTTTTCTTTTTTCTGTTTTGATTAGGTTGACATTCTGACTTGATTGGCATATGATTGGTTTCCGATTCAATCCATTTTTACTATATGACGCTCAACCTAACCAAATCCAACCTGTTAATTGAGGGTTCAGGTGGACCACTTTAATATATAGGTTGGGTTCAAGATAGTGTTTTCACTTTGATTGATTAACAGGTTAAGTTTGTATTGATCCTATCAATGCTATCAACAGTGATCAACCCTTACCTAACCAAACCTGACCCATTGGCCCCTAACTCAGCCAAATGATAGAAGCATTATGTTAAAATGGATAAAACAGAATGGCTGCTGAAAGAGATTAAGCAGATAAATGATACACCATCTTGGAGGCTCATGACTACCGTTGAAGTCCATTTGTCTGAAAATGCGTCGGGACAGGTCAGGTCCACCTGGACCAAGACTCAGATCCAATTAAGATTTCAATCCGAATCTGCATTTGATCAAGTGTGGTCAGGGTCCACAGCTATAATAACTTTAGGGATATCCAACGAATAAGAGAAGAAACGCCCCTCTATCGCACAAATTAGAGAAGAAAGAGATTGATGAGGTGGGCGCAGTGTTATCCTAATCATATTTATTTCCTACTTTTTCTCTCTTTGAATGGCTTGGATCTCCTTTTCTAGTTTTTTCTCCTTCTTTATGGACATGCCATTTATTTTAAGATGCTCATTCCTAATTAATCTTAGGGGTAACAAAAATATCATCTCCTAGCACTGAATGATCATGCGATCGGTGCCCCACCACTAAATGATCAAACAACCATGTCATGAGATGGAATTGACAGGTTGAATATAACTACAATAGTTTGGTTGTTCCTTTAACATCATAGGGCCCCACACCAATCAAATTACCTATAGTTTATGATTGAATCAAATGGTAGAAAAATATGGTCCCATTAATATCAACCAACCTGACGGTGTGTGGTAAAGGGATCAAATCTAAGAATTTGATCAAGTGGCCATGTATAGATTTGATCATGATCAAGGTGTGCCAATAACTATATTTAATTGCAACTGGGTCAAATTCAAATCTAGGTAGTCGGAATTGGCACGTATATAACTACAACAGTTTGGTTGTTCCTTCAACATCATAGGGCCCCACACCAATAAAATTACATATGGTTTATGATAGATCAAATGGTAGAAAAATATGGTCCCATTAATATCAACCAATGTGACGGGGTCTAGTAAAGGGATCAAATCTAAGAATTTGATCAACTGGTCATGTATAGGTTTGATCCTGATAAAGGTGGGCCAATAACTATACTTAATTGCAACTCGGTCAATTTCAAATCTAGGAAAGCAATATCAGTATGCCTTAAGTCTATCCAAAAAGTAGCTAACCTATCTAGCCTAATTATCATCTCTTTCAAATTAGCTATCTTCAATTCTTTTACTTTGCACTTGTAAGGTGGCAGATTTTTTAAATAGGGAGTTTTTGATAATTCCTCATATGTGTGTGTATATATATATATAAAGAATATTAGTATGCATCCATCCCTCACCATAAGATGAGAGATGCTTACATGGCATTCCTCTTTTGCATAACTTTTTTGTCTTTTGCATGTGAATGCCTCCAATTGTGCAAATGTCCCTCACTTTATGGTGAGGGATAAATGTATACTAATATTTTGCTATATATATATTGTTCATATAAGAACTATTCTCATGGAGTCAATGTGAGAATTTTTCATGGGGTCCACTTGTAAGTCTCATTTAGAGATAGCACCAGGGAGATAAAAAGATCGATATAGGATCACCAAAAGTATCAAGTTTGACCACAATATCATACCTCATTTGTGGTCCACACGTTTAATGGATCATATTAAAAAAAATTCAACCCCTCCATCCAATGGTCAAATCCATTTGAATGGATACCAAACCTTGGGATTAGTGCTACAAGGGGAGTTCCTATTTGTACATGGTTTGGATAGATTTCTAGGTGCGTCCCAAAATAGTTCTCACGGAAGAACAGTGAGAACTAGTTCTTATAGGAGCATGAGATTGGAGTCAAACTTGATCTATAACAAGATACTTTTATGATAATATTTGGGCCTACAAAAGGTTCACCATCATAGTATTTGGGTTTGTTGGGTTTAGAATCTGAGCATGAAGCTTATCCATTGGTTCTCAACTTGGGCCCAGACCCAGCATTTCTGTGTTAGCGCAGTTAGGAATTCGCTTGACCCGATCCATTTACACCTCACAAATCATTTGCATTGCAGCATGGTATCATGTGATACCAACATTAGATTTGTTTTATTTTTTTATATTTTTGTTGGTAAGAACCAACATTCGATATGTTAATGGTATTTGAGTTGCACATGTATAGCTCGTTTGGGCTTCTTTTACTCTAAAATCAACCCCACGACACAATTATTATAATTGAGTTGGCCCCGGCTGGAGGGTCATCGAGCTAGGTAATTCACTTGACTCTGTCTAATTTGACTCATCTGACTCAGTAACTTGCCAAATGGAGTAAGACAGTTCCACAATAAAAAAATATCAGGTATTTTTAAAATATCATGATTTTCAGTACATTCTTAAAATCCAAGAAACACAAAAAGTTGAAATAATAATGGAATGAATAAAAGTTCTAAACAATTGGGAAAACCTATGAAAACTTTTTAGAATTAAGTATCTTGTATCAGTTTTATACTTATCTTTCTATTTATTTTATGTTGAATTTTTTTAACAATATTCTTCCAATAATATGTAGAGGTAAATCCTAACTTCAAAAATATTCAACACATTTTCCCAAAATTATAATTTTCGAAAAAATCATAACAAGTTTCGGTTATCTTAGCATATTTTTAAACTTTGTTCTAGAATATACTAGTAATAAATGGCTGAAGTGGACCGTGTAAAAAAGGAGAGAGTGTTGTCTTGTAGATTCATGAACTACTTCAATTTTAGGAAAACAGGGGGCGCACGTGAGCACATATATATAATAATTATAATAATTATTATAATTATTATTACTATTATTAAAATTTATATTTAAAAGGAAAAGAGCAATGCAAAGGAAAGTAAAATATCGAGAAAAGGTATAAAAATTTTATACCAAACTTTATTGAAGGAGAAAAGGTGTACAAAGAGACAAAATTAAAAAATCAACACTTAGATAATAATAATAATAATAAGATTAACACTTGCTACTTTTAGGAGCACATATGTGTGGAGATATTTTTAGGATAAGTTGGATTTTGTAACGAGTATTTGTCCTACAGTCAAATTTTTAATGGTCTGTCAACACTTGATGCTTGGTAGCAGTAAAGAAGAAAATTTAAAAGTTAATTTTCTTATTTTCAAGTGTCGAGCCTTAACCTGTTCCTTGAGGTTAGGGTCATTGCCTAGATTTTAAAGGCCCTCTAAGGTTTGGCCCATGTGGCGCAAGCCTTGCATATATTGAGAATAGGGTAAGGATAATTCCATGCCTAACCCGACCCTTTGACACCCCTAGACCCAAGGTAACCTATTCAATTGGGAAGGAGATCTCACACACATGAGAAGATAATCCACATGTGGGGAAAAGTGGCATCCTAGGGCTTCATCCATGGGTAGCTAGTGATATCCTTGGGAAACCCAAGTTGATGTAAGGTCCAAACCCAAATTAATTGTGTTTCTAACTAATTAGTCTTGATTTATGCTAATTCTCACTAATTATGCTAATTTAATTTTAAATTGATGGTTGTTTATAGTTTCAGACAAGGTTAAGTAATTGGATTGGGTTTTAATCTTACTGAGATAGCTCAAAGGACCTTTTTGTAAATTTAGATTTTGTAGTTTTACATCATATTTGCATCATTTCACTTGTTTATTTCATTTTCGTTCTGAGCCCAACTCAATTCGAATCTATTCTCGCCCAATTAAGATCCATTTGTCTTAAACTGTAAAACATATAAACCAGTGGATATGTTTGTAATTCCCAGAAACTTAATTTTAAACAACCAAGAGACCATTTAATCAATCCTTTACTTTCTCCATGCACTGGAACTCCATCTTCTTTCTCCTATACCTCTTTTCTGCCAAAAATTTGGATCTTGAGATCTTGCATGTGTCATTCAAGGACACCATTCTCTTCCGCCATCCTCTACTTCATCATCTACTAGTTTGGTTTTGTTGAAAACTGTTGCTTCTTCTTCTCTACAATTCTTTAAGGAAAGAATCCTCAACTCCGTACAACTCTTTGCCCCGATTGGGTTGTAAGAACATAGCTTGATATGCATCTTTTCTTATTCTTCTTCCTTGTTGCATTTTTCATGGTTAGGGTTTGCATGGGCTTGGAATTGGGGATTTCTCCATTATTGGCTATAGTTTTGGGTAAAGCACTGTTAAAGCAAGTATAAGTGGATGTCATAGCTTCATTTGTGTTTAAATTATTTATT
This sequence comes from Sextonia rubra, assembly GCA_037013555.1. Classification (NCBI taxonomy): domain Eukaryota; kingdom Viridiplantae; phylum Streptophyta; class Magnoliopsida; order Laurales; family Lauraceae; genus Sextonia; species Sextonia rubra. The sequence goes on from JASUAD010000001.1 coordinate 136,637,112, forward strand.
TTTTGAAGAATTATATGCTCTCTCCAATTACAGCTCATTTTCTCAATTTGTATGGAAATGAATGGATTTTCTTTATAATGTTGATTATGGATGGAGAAGATGATGGAGGATTGATGTGAAATTGGAGGTGTGAATGTGGATGGGAGATCAATTATGTATGATGTCTTGAAATGAGGTTGGTTTGGAGCAATGACTAAGAAACAGAGAAATTTCTATTGCTATTTGGGCTTTAAAATTTCTGAAGTTCACGGCTAGTTGTAGAGCCATGGCTAGCTTTCTAGAGGGAAGAGCATCTTAATGAAAATTTGAAATACATGAGTAGGTGTTCTACGGTAAGCTTCCTGGCTAGCCGAGTAGTCCTCCGTGGGTAGCTGGAGTTATGGAAGAAATTCTAAACCCAGATTGCTCTACCACTAGCCGGACCCTTCTCTGTGGCTAGTTGTGGAGGTTCTGTAACTTAGGGTTTTTTAGGGAAATTATGGGGCTTGTTTAGGGACTCTGACATTGGAATCCTGACCCTTGTAATTTAACCCATTGGTAAATAAAACTTAAGAAGGTAAAGTGTTGAGTTGTTACTCGTTCTCTCTTTACCTTTTGATAAATTCTGATGTTACGTCATGGATGTTGGCATAAGGAGTTGGTGTGCATTGCCTACACAATATAACACCAACATCTTAAGTAGCACACCGGCACTGCACACCTTATGATTTCATCATATTGAATGACTATGAGTCAACGATTACTTTAATATAGAGTTTAATTTAGAGTTGGCTAGTAAAATTCTTGTTTTCCCATCAATCAATTACATACATATTTTTAAGATCAGTCTTGACCTCAAAGATGATTTGATGATGTTTTCATTCTTCCTAGGCAAACCTTGAGATAAGATTCGGGACAGAGTTAGTGTGCGCGTGCTCGTAAGTTAAGAGAGGGTAGCCAGGGTTAAGAGGGTTTGAGCAATCATAGCTCATATTAACTATACATTGTTTAACTCATTCTATCCCTTAGTCTATTTATTGTTATATGTCTAATTATGATTTCAAGATTGATATGCCTCTTTCATACACTAAAGTGAAACGATCATTACGAATGATAAGAAAGTAAGCAAGTTATGTATCTTGGTCAGTCTTGACTCGTTGGGTCTATACCACTCAGTTTTTGCCCTTAGGAGGCTCAACGGGGTTGAATTAAGGTTTAACATCTGTCACTGTTACGGTAGTTCTGTTAGGAGTTGATCAGCAGTTCTTTTAGGAGTTGATCAGCGCTCCTCAAGTAGTTAGGCTGATCTTTGGCTATAGCCGTAGTAATTTCTCACTATGTGATTTCTGCTCTCTTTGGAAAGTATATAGTTTCGTGGTTGCCAATTAGTATGTTCGCATAGCTCTATTATGATTCCTGATTCATGTTGCACTCATATATACGACATGGCTAGCTTTAGTAGATTGCTTTCTTCGAACTTATATATCTTTAATTCAGTTGATATAGCATGTTGTTTTATATATACTTATGCTTGCTAAACTGTTGTATTTACAGTGTTACCCTTGGTATTACAGATATCGAACTAAACACCCTAAAAATCATCGTGCCCAAGGAGAAGACCATAGCGGTTCCTCATGGATTAGATGGGTGGGCAGTGAATGATTTCTTTTATTAGTTGTCTACAAGTAATGCGACATGGGGTTTTATTTTGGGGCCATATTAGAATTTTGGTGCTACCCTTAAATGCTCTTAAAAGCGCTCATTTTTAATTTTATCTTTCCTCGTTTTACCACACATCCACATAAGCATTCTCATTTCCGTTATATCCATCTTGTAAATATGCGTATTCTTAATTGGCCAACATTCTGCTCCATATGTCATAGCTGGTCTAACCACTGAACTCTAAACTTTGCCCTTCAATTTTGTTGGCATTCGTCTATCACAAAGCACTCCAGAAGCTAGTCTCCACTTCAGTCATCCAGCTTTTATTTTATGCTCCACATCTTCGTCAATCTCCCCATCCTTATTAATCATCGAGCCTAGGTACCAAAAAGAATCTTTACATGGTATCTCATGGGTTTCAATTTTGGCAGTGGTTTCAACACTTTATATATGTCCACTGAAGTTGCAATTTATATATTTTGTCTTTGCATGACTTATTTTAAAGTTTATAGATTCTAATGCCCCCATCATCTCTCAAGTTTTGCATTTACACAATCTCATGATTCATCCACTAATGCTATATATCTGCAAACAACATATACCATGGTACTTCTTCTTGAATATACATAGTTAACTCATTCATAATTAATGCAAAGAAATAAGGGCTTAAGGTTGATCCCTGATGTAAACCTATAGTTGCGGGGAATCCACTTGTTTCTCCATATGTGGTTCTCACATTTGTTACTGCTCTTTCGTACATATCCTTAAAAATTTTAATGTAACCTCTGGGGACATTTCTTTTCTTTAAAACCCAGCAAGTTAAATTCCTTGGTACACTATCATAGACTTTTTCTAAATCGATAAAGACCATGTGTAGATTTTTCCTCTTTACTCGATATTTTTCTATTAATTGCCTAAGCGAAAACATAACTTCCATAGTTGATCTCCCTGGCATAAAACCAAATTGATTTTCAGAGATCTTGGTCTTCTGTCTCAATTTTTGTTCCATTATTCTCTCCCATAACTTTATAATATGACTAATAAGTTTAATTCTTTGATAGCTGGTACAATTTTGTATATCTCTCTTATTCTTATATATAGATACTACAATGCTTCTTCTCCATTCATCGGATATTTTCTTTATCACAAGTATCTTATTGAGTAGTTTACATAATCAACTCACCTCAACCTCTGCTAAGCATTTCCATACCTCTATTGGAATACCATCTGGGCCTATTGCCTTTCCTGTCTTCATTCGCTTCAATGCTTCTTTCACTTCCACCTCTCTAATTCTACGGAGAAAAGTATGCTCTCGTGATGAATCATCCTCCTTAACTCTTGTATCGCCCAAAAGTTTTTCATTTAGAAGTTTGTTAAAATATTCCTTTTACCTTTCTTTAATATCATTGTCCTTCACTAGAATATTTTCCTCATTGTCCTTGATACATTTGATATGATCTAAGTCCCTACTTTTCTTTTCTCTTATTTTTGTGAGCTTAGAAATATCTTTTTCTCATTCTCTTATTTTCAACCTATTATAGAGGTCATCGTATGCTTTGAACTTTGTACTACTTACTACCTTCTTAGCTTCTTTCTTTACCTTTTTATAAGCTCAAAATTTTCTATACTCTTAATCTCCTGCCAAACTTTGTAACAATGTCTTTTCTGTTGAATAACTTCCTGAACCTCTACACTCCAACACCATGTTTCTTTATTAATGTGTTTTTTTCCTTTTAATTCTTCAAGTACCTCCTTTGCAACGTTCCTAATGCAATTAGCAATTTGATTTCACATTACTGTAGTTTCACCTTCAATATTCCATTCTCCTTTCTCAATCATTTTGTCCTTAAATATACTTGCTCTTTTCCCTTTCAAATCTCACCACCTTGTTTTAGGGTCCATTTTGTTTACTACCGCTCTTTTTCTACTTCTAATGCAAATATCTAAAACTTTAAACCTGTGTTGCGTAGTCAAGCTCTCTTTTGGGATAACCTTGCAATCTTTACAAGCCAATTCATTCTGTTTTCTAACTAGAGAAAAGTCTATTTGACTCCTATTACTACAACTTTTATAAGTAATTAAATGCTCATCTCTCTTTTTAAAGTAAGTATTTGCTACTACAAAATCAAATGTCACTGTAAAGTCAAATATAATGTTTTCGAATTCATTCTTTTCTCCAAATCCTTTCCCCCCATGTACTCTCTTATGTCCTCTATTATCTCTTCCTATATGCTCATTTAAATCCCCTCCAAGGAAAATCTTATCACTATTTGGGATTTCTCGCATTAAATCATTCATCTCTTCCTAAAATTGTCTTTTCACACTTTCCTCTAATCCTACTTGGGGAGCATATGCACTGATGATATGAATTATGTTTTCCTCTAGCACTAGTTTAATTGCTATATTCTATCACCAAACCTTTACCCTCACAATTTTTTCTTTCAAATCCTTATCTATAACTATACCCACTCCATTTCTTGTATTACTCATTTCTACATAGAAAAGCTTATATACATCCGTGAGCTCTTTAGCTTTATTCCCTTTCCACCTTGTCTCCTATATACAAGCTATACTAATTCTTCTTCTTTTTATTACCTCAACCAACTCCATGCTCTTGCCTGTCAATGTTCCTATATTCCGAGTAGCAGCTTTAATTTTTTTATTCCTCCTCTTCTTCTCATGGACTAACTTCTTTAACCGCACTATTCCAGAGTCATGCGATAGCCCTTGCACACTTTTCACTGCAGCAGGGCAACGCTACAATGTGCATGTGCAATCAATCCGACAATTCTTTTAAATTCAATGAGACTCAAAATTAGTGGATGTGTGGGATTTAATGGTGTTATGTGTGTGGTCCACGTGAATTGATCACATAGTAGCTTTCACTATTGGAAATAGTCAAAAAGTTCCACGAGGACGGTCCTTACAAGATCATTTCCCTATACGTGTGTGTGTTGGGGGAAGGGAGAGTTTATATAAAATACTCTTGTAATTATGTAAGGTCTTTACTCTTTATTATCGCTGAATGAATATAATCAATGCTCAATGACAATGCAAATGTAATTCATAGCCTCTGTGATTTGTTTAAAATTATAATACGTGTATATAGATTTTCCTCATGCGTATTCATGTGGAATTATCCTTATAGTGGTTCATATATGCCTTGGGATTGCACAAATTGCCACAGGTTGCATGGGCCACACCTCAGGGCTCACGCTAATCTCCAAGTCTATCAAGTACAAGATTTTGCCCCCTTCAATTTATTATTTTTAATTCAATCAAGTGATCAATTTAGGATGGATCCAATTTCTATTTGAGCAAAATTTAACCAAAAATGGGACAATATTTTCAGGTGGCCGAAGTTTCAATCATCACAACCATTACAAGTGGAGGATGGAGTTGGTGTGGATGGTTGAAAAGAAATTTGCTACATTAATAGAATAGCAAAGATTGATGGCTTATGTTCTATGGATCTATCTAACGTGGGGACACAGGATGGAGGGACTGGACTTTCCAATTTTGCATTAATATCAACTTATGATGAGAATCTCAGAAATGTTACCCCAATCTAAGGACTGTAAACCATCCAAGGTGACATCATGAGCTTATTCCAACTTAAGGTTCGCTTAAACATTAAACGAGCTAAGATGGGTCAAGCTGAAGACACTGGATTGAGCTGGAGTTCAGGCCTGAATTCAAGTTTGGGCTACTCTGGTGGGGTTGGTTCGAAATTTAAACCCTTGACAACATATTTTGATAAGGTCCTTTAGCCGCATGAATTTCTTCATAATGAGATGTTCCAATCCCACCTTTCGTTAAGATCAATCGTGCTTCGCATGAATTTCTTCATAATGAGATGTTCCAATACCACCTTTCGTTAAGATCGATGGAGCTCTGCATGAATTTCTTCATAATGAGATGTTCCAATCCCACCTTTCGTGAAGATCGATGGTGCTCACGCGTTGGTGTAAGAATTCGGACCCAATTGCATCCAGGCCCATCTAATGGTGTAGTCGGGTCTATCAACTGAGTTCGGACTTCAGAGTATTCTACCCTTTAAATAGTGACCACACGATTGCCCCATGCTTGCATGAAGCGCTAGAGCTTATTCATCTCAATTTGAATAATTCAAATCGCCATATTACATCTAATATAATTATCATGCAATATTTTCTATTTCACATTAGATAATATAAATATTTTGCCTTGATAAAAATTTGAACTCACACATCGACACACACTACTTGACAAATCTAATTGGCTGAGCAAGATTTAACAAGTGTTAATATAGTTCATGCGAGGCTCACTCCAACAAATATCCTTGTTCTATTATGTATTAATTTTATAAATAATTTTCATCTATTATATTGTTATATGAGTGAGAAAAAGTCATTCTATGCGGGTTGATGGCCCCTCAAGTTAACAAAAGTAGGTGAGTAAAGATAAATTTGAAAAAGTACAACCAATTAGAGGATTTGGCTTAGAAAGACTAAAATGGAAAACAATGGGGCCCAACATAGTTGTTACTAAGGCCTTTGATGACAATAATGTATAGTTATATTAGTGCCTTTGATGACAATGATGTATAGTTATATAAGTAAAAGATAATCAAAGCTGATTTCAAAGCTTAGCTTAGTTTCGCTTCTCAAGCTTGAGCTAGAATGCTTAGATTTGAGCTCATTCAAGCTAATCAAGTTTGGCTTAACTGGGCTTGTTTACATCTTTTTATAAGAGTAGGTGCATGTGAGGGATTGGATTCATTCCAAGTGGGAAGTGTCAAATTTAATGAGTCTTTTTTTTTTTCTTTGAAAAATGGAAAGAGAAAAGAGGAATCTCTTTCAAGGTTCTCAAAGCAGGGACAACCAAAATTGAGGGCATATTTGGATACTATCTTCAGAAAGGAATCCTCTTTACTTTTCCTTGATCGTAAAAAAAATCTAGGTTTAGTTAAAATAGAGGAAAACTTAAAGAAGATTGTCACAATCCTTTTAACCCATTAAAAATTCTTTATTTCATTGATTACTCCATCTCCACCTCTCCACATCAAATTTTGCAAATTCATGAAGACAAAGAAGTAATTAAGAATGAATCATATGTGCTTCCTAAACTTAGAATGCGGTGATTCCTCTTATAAAAAATCCTAAGAGATGATAGTATTGTTCTAATGAAATGAAGCAATGCTCTAGACATAGGATTCCTCTTAATTTATCAAACGTGCCCTGAATATTTCTTTCCTTGTGGCATTTTGTTACAGACTTACAATTCATGATTTTTTCAGAATACCAACAAACTCTAAATCAGATCTAGGGAGGAATCGTTGCTGAAAACAAGGACTAACAAGTTAGTCCATGTTTCTAGTTTCCATCTATAGCAACCATCAAGACAGTGAAAATTGCTACTTTATACAATAGTTCGCTCAAATGCCACATCTAACTCCACTGCTTATGTTATGAATTTGTTTCATGAAGGATAAAATAATATAACATGGTATGAGCTACCCTTATTCTAGGAAATGATGTTGAATTTAAATTTATTAACTCCTTTTGACATTAACACAGACATAGATAAAAGAAGGGGAGGCAATATATATAAACTGACCGTTGAAATCATCATGTGTAAAATTACACATGGTCAGTCGAATGGGCCAGCAACACTCTGCTTCGAGTGAAATTTAGGCCTGGGAGTGACATGAGAAGTTCAGATTTCAGAAGGGCAGGCCCCTCTTTGATTATCTTAGATGCTTAGAAATGTAGATCTAATGAGCCAAAGACTTCATTATCTGCAACTCTTATATAGCTGCTCAGGTTCAAATCTTGATAGTCACCTTTCCTCACCATAGGGTTGTACTATCTTATTTGTGGTCTCTTCCCTCACGCATTCACCTTACTCCAGGTCTTCTCCCTTATGAGAGGGCTAGGGGTCCTACTCCTAGGCCCCTAGGTTGGGATAAAAAGGAAAAAAAATGTCAATAGAAAATGATATCCCACATCTCCCCTTGCATGGGTCGCTAGTCAGCCACCTCCGGCATGTCTATCCTTTGTTACCCGCTTTGTGGACAACATGAAGCAGGCTCAATATAAAATATGTTACCCGCTTTGTGGACAACATGAAGCAGGCTCAATATAAAATAAAAGAGGGTTTGTTGACCAGCAAATTATCAAAAATCCATTTTTTTTTAATGAAAGATCGAACTCTTGAACTTCGATGATAACTGAGTTGTTATGAAACCTTCGAAAAAATAGGTTTCATTAGGAGGAGAGAGAGAGGACACCAACTGGCAAAAGGAGCTGACAACAAAAGACGAAAACGAAACATACACCAGCCCAAATAAGCACAACAAAGGAAGAGAAGCACCCATCATTATTCAGCAGTGGCAATTCTCCAGCCATCTGAGGACACAAGAGCAGCTCTAGCCTGCTGATGATCTATATAACCGTAAGGTCTCCAGAAATGTAACATATAGAAAACAACCCTTTAACATATATAACATTTTCTTTGGACCGATCTTTTGCGTCAAAGCATCTGACAACATCGAAATTCAAGAAACCTGTTTTCACTGTTCATTTTGGGCTTGTGTAAGAACACCCCTACTGGTCAAGCCAACGTATTCTACATAAGTGGTGCAAGTATATATTTTACTTATATTCTCATAATTTCTATATTCTATCCAATCAAAGCACAATTCCATCACCTGCCCTACTAGTTCATCTTACTTCTCTCCTTGGATTTTATCAACCCTATTAAAATGATACTGCTCCCTTGTGGCCACCTTCCTTGCCCCTGGTAAGCTATGAACTGAGATCATCATGTCCAGCTTTCTGTCTAGTCTCTGATCTCGATTTCCAGGTATTTGTTCTCTCATCCAACCAAGCGATGATGTCGGAGAAGACAAGGTCTATGCTTTCTGGTGGTTCACCGGCCATGAGAGTGTGCCACATTCCTGGATACAACTTGTAGGTCTTATCAGTGCTCGACGCAGATTCATAGAGTAATTTGCTCACAGATGGGTCTGTTACAACGTCATCTCCGCCGTGAACAATTATAAATGGAAATGACACCTTGGAAGATAATGAAAAATCAGTCACACTCACAAACATGCCAATAGATGACCGCACTGGTTTATATATAGTTATAGCTTATATAGTTTAGTAGTAGAACAAGTTAAGCACACCCACACCGATATGACAAGGCTAAGATGATATATAATAATGGTAGAATCAATTGGGCTGGGTGAGGCTTATGGTTGGAATTTAATTGTAAGGCCATCGTTGGCAAACAATGTGGGTCCAAGTTTGGTTAAACGGGTCAGGTTCAGGGGGTTGAATCCTAACCAATGAGCACTGTGTACTGCGACTAAAAAGCCCAGTCGTCCATCCCAACCCATTAACAGACCTATATGCATCCAAATGCACAATTACAAAGACTAAGAACAGAAATGAGAACGGCCTTTACATACCTTGTCTAGATTTTTCTCTATATCTAAACTGACCGTCAGAAGCTCGAGAGCTGTTTTCAAACGGGGCCTTCCCTTGTAGCAAAAGGGATTGTTACGAACCTGTGCATGAAATTAAAAGTGAAAGAAGGGTTGCATTGATAAAAAAAGCTAAAATTCGAAGATCTGTGGTTCATTTGTTTGAAAGGAATTGAATTCCTACGAGTTCTGTTGAATCTGTTTTCAGAAGAATCTCAAGGCTCTGTTTATTTTACTTTTTTTTTCGGAAATTATGAGAATTCAGGTATGAACAAATTACAAATTCTCCAAATTAAATGTTGCCTTCAAACGGGTTTTCCAAATGCGCAAACACAACCCAATCATTCACAAAGTTGGAATTTGAAGAATTTGAAAGTATGAAAGTGATCTTTTTGAATGTGATACCAATCAAATGGAGAGATCCAAATTCGCCGTAGACATTGATTTATTTTAGAAATTCTTTACACATGAAATCTTAGTGAGAATCCCTCCAAATAAATTGGCCGTCTGAGTTGAAGAGTGAAGGATATATATGTGGTGGAGATGTAGATGGGAACATGACACTGACTTGTGTGATCTACTAGAGTGATGACTGGTAATCATTTTCTACCAAATGGGAGATTAATTATTTGATAATCTTTATGGATTTTCACCTTTATTAGTTCAAGTTTGTTAATTTTCATACGATTACATTTCTTAGAATGGCTAGGAATTCAACTCTGGGCTCTTTAATGTTGACATTCCAGACTTTATTGGTAATACCATCCGATAGGGACCAATATATGCAACACTAATCAGTTGTGTGTCAAGCATGGACTTGATCCAGTTGCATTGCTACCTAAATATCCCGTTGGACCCACTTCGCTTCCTTTTATGTTGACTCATAGGGTAATTTCATGGGGATACAAACAAGTGTACTTAGTTTGTGGTCTTTTCAGGTATACATTGGCAAAAAGGCAGTTTACCTCCTCTCTCAGCTGTGGGCTTTTAATGGCAAGCGCCAGAAAGTCTTCAGTTGGGACTATTTTCCATGTTGGAATAACCTTGGCTAGATTCTTCAATGTCATCGTAACAAATGGATGAGGCTTCATACTGTCAGCAATCTATAAGCCAGAGAGTTAAGAGTAAGGATTGAAACAGAAAATCGAGCAAAAATGAAAAAAAAATTGTCATTAGGAAACCAAAACAATGTCAAACAAACTTGGGAACCCTTGAGGTTCTGCCTTGACTCTGATTTTTTTCATTCATGTCATATTCAGATTAAGAATTGTTCCTATTAGAGAGATTCTTCATTTTTATTTTTAATTTTTGTAAAAATTTCCGTATGTATTATTTTTTACACAAAAAATTCTAAGTGCAACAAAGGGCAACAAAAGGGCAGTTCATCAAGTCAAAATTGGTCAAACACCTCAAGAAAGAATGAACTAAGAGTCAAGGCAAGATTAAGAGATATTAAGGAAGCTCCTCTCAAGTTTGCAAGAAGAAAGAAGCACAAAATGAGCAAGAAAATACAAAGTGAAGTTCACTGCTGGTAACCGCCGTGTGGTTTAACCAAGTAGAAGTCGGCGCATGCACCAAGCAAAAACTGGCATGCGCCACATGTACCCACAGCGGGGGACACGTGCAATTGTTAGCGTATAATTCAAAAGCAGTTTTTGTACGTTCAGGCAGTTATGCTCACTACAAAATGTGTTGCCCAAGTCAACCACCAGTAGCCACGTCTGCACCAGCCGGCGGTCCATCACAGCAAATAAGAAACGATCATTTTCCCACGTTCTCCATTACTGTAATCATTTTCTCCCAGAGAAGTCTATAAATAGGAGCATTGTGGGGCAATGGCAGGGATTTCTTGCTGGGCCTTGAAATTTTTAGATATTTTGCAGCTCTGAGAAGACCTGAGACTGTACAAAGACTCTGCCAAACTTCCTATTTACATCCTCTCTAGGCACTTAATCTCTGAAATATAATCAAAGGACATAAACTAAGTACTAAACCATGAAAAACCATCCCAAAGCGTCGAGCACTTATCTTTTAGGAATTTGCTTGTTTTCTCAACTCATAGAGTCTATGGATGTACTTGACTTCAAGGATTCATAGTTCTGACTTAAACATATAACGGTCTCAGAATTGTTTAGTCTTGGATACTCCACTAGGACACAAAAGCCAGTAACTCCCCCAAAATTCAGCTTTATAGCACAATCAACAAAAAAGAAGCAGCAAACTATAAGGATTACCTAATTGACAATCCAACTCAAAGCCACTATCCCCCACCCATTTTAGCAGAAAATGGGAGTCTAGTTGTTGCCGACCGACGAAAAGAATGAGTGCAGCAGGTCTCTATCCGCAACCAATAATAGCCAAGACAACGTTGGTGGTCCCCTAGACAATCTTGCTCTCTCTTTTAGATAGTCCAGTTTGTAATTTTCTTTCTATTGAGAGCGCCTAAGACCAGACAGGGGGTTGCATAAAAAATGTTCTAAGCAACCTACTCCCACAAAGATATCAGGGTGGAACCTACGTAAAACTAAACTCAGAAAAGGAATAAGAAAGTGAAATTTTGCGTTTCGAGTTCTCATAATAATATGTTTCGAGTTCTCATGGTAAGATATCTTCCTTTTCTGTGTCGTTTTGTTTTACTCATTTCGACTTGTGGTTCTCTTTCAAGCAAATTCATTTTGGGCACGGCCAATTATATATACATATTATTTATTTTATATATTAATAGACGAAGGGCCAGACTAGGCCCCCTCAAACCAGCTAAGTCAAGCCCTTGCTCAGCCTCTCAAAGTGTAGGCTTATTAAAGTTAAGCCTTACTATGCCCTTGGGGTTCAGGCAAAAAAGAAAGGTCATTGCTTTGAAGGCTTTTATGAGCTAAGTCGAGCTGCCTTCGTCAAAGGACCAAATTGATAGACCTACTTATGAATAACCCATCTTATCAGGCCTGGACCATGATTAATGCAAGAATCAGAGTTTATGTGAACATTATTTACTCAAATCCATATGAATTAAAAAAAAAGAGGAAGTGCTATACAATAATGATAGAGATAGGACCTTGCACATGGGGGCCACCAAAACTGCGCCGTCCCAATATTGGGGTTGCTCCCTATGGATAAGAAGAGCAATTGCTCCTCCCATTGACTCTCCCCAAAGAAATCTCAGTTTGTTCTTATTCTCATCCATCTCTGAAAATCAAATAAAATATGATTTATAAAATCATCAATGTCTAAACAAGATACTATGAGGCAAGGCCTCATAACCTCGCATTAGAGCTGGGCAAATTTCATTCCAACAAGTTAGGTCTATCATCAAATTAATCACACAGAAACTGTTTGATTAAAATATCTCTTTTAATTTTATTTAATGTACATTGTGATGTGTACTCCAATACTCCATTAATATGTGGGATTAGAGGTGATGGTAGGTCATAACACAAGTAGTTAGGATTGACCAACTTAGCTAAGACCATTTAAACGATTTGATGATTTAATATCTTAGTACTTAGAATAATTTCACATTATATATAATAAACTGAGCATGTGTTGGGCTTTTTTTTGGCTTGCAACTTAACTCAAATGTAGATATTCGAAAATGGATTGGTTTTGGCCCAACTTTACAAGTTGAATCAGGCCAAAGGGTTGACTTGTATTGCTTGCAGTTTATGCAGGTCGGGTTGGGTTGACCCACTTCAAGATCAAGTTGAAATAATTTAACCTGTTTTCAAGAAAACATCTAACTGTTTTTTACCCAACCGTTATACAAGATGCATTATTACTATTGTTGTTGTTGTCGTTGTTATTATTATTATTATTATTCATGTCAAATGTCTTTTGAACTTGTAAGCAAAGTTGACAAGCACACAATCTTGTGCCAAACATGGCAAGTTTTGACAAGGTTTTTGTAGTGCTGGGCATGAGGGGATTTGAACTCTCCCACAAGCAAGTACAAGACACATGACTACTTCAGATAAGCACAATTGGTTGGAAATCCTAGATGTTACCTTGCTATCCAAAGATCGATCCATGATATGCTACTTTTACCACATTTGTGGGCTCTTCTTCCCATATATGTGCTTTCTTCTCACTTGTGTGGGAAGAATTGGGTCCTAGGCTAAATAAAAAAATAAAAATAAATAAATAGTGTACAAGACTTACAGAGAAGCTACAAATCTTAACTATGGAGATTTCTCTCATTTTTATAGAAGAATTATAAATTTTAATATGGTTGAGACAAGGTTTTGATGATGATGATATCTCTCTTTTTTTTTCCTTGTCCAAATAGGCTTAAAAAAATGTAGAAACAAGAGAAGATTTTACTTACCACATACGCTTATGAAATAATCAATGCAATCATTAACGAGATCATCAAAACATGGGATGTAGCCTTGCAAACCAGATGATTTTCCATGACCCTCGTGGTCAATTCCATACACTGCATAACCCGCTTGAGCCATACGAGTTCCAATCCCTGAATCAAAGGCCCAAAAACTTTCATGTAGTATCTTTTCTCCCATTTATCTACATCTGACATTACTTTTCTTTCACAATAGGTTGTGTGCTACTTTCAATTCAAAAGTTGACTCGATATTTAGTTTTATGGATTTTTATCATCATGCATGATGTCAATCCTCCTTCATACTTGAAGTTAGCACATTACTAGATGTAAACCATGTATTGAAGGAATTGTTCTTTTCTCATATTCATTTGAAAAATTAAAAAAAAAAAAAACACTCACCTTTCATCCAAAAGCTACACTCCACGGAATATCCTATCAAGCAAAAAGAAAGCAACTTATAAGAAAACAATCAAATAAAAAAAAAACAACTTGGAAATGACAAGTACCATGGCATAGAAGGATTAGTGCTTTTGGCTCTTGATTTCCCGGCAACCATTGGCAGGTGAAATGAACCAGACCGCGCCGGTTAGTGATAAATTTCTAGCAAAATGCCAGTAATCATTAGTTTCAATTCAAATAAATAGAACCCAGAGAGAGAGAGAGAGAGAGAGAGAGAGAGAGAGAGAGAGAGCATCTAACCAACCTCTTCATATCTGATGTTGTGATCACTGTATTGAGCCTGAAAAGGAACAAAAAGTAAGAATGAAGAAGCAATATCAAGACATGAAGGTGTTTGGTATCAAGCGTACCATCAGAGGAGACCACACAAACAGAAGGATCTTGTGTTAGGAAATAGAATAGTAGCACTATTCTATGGAACAGAAACGAAGAAGGGACTCCAGGGAGTCTTCTTTCAAAGAAGTAGAGGGGAGGGTGGTATGGGATAGCCCAAAACTTACTTTTTACTTAAATAGTGGAAATTCAGGAAATCTCTTGTGCTTCAACAAGAAGGGAGAAGGCAAACAATTGGGCTAAGATTATTTAAATCATGAGTTTCATGAGGTAAACCTAAGGTCAGTATTTTTTAAAAGTTATTTGATGTTAAAGTTTTCTAATATACTTTAAGTTATTTTCTTCCTTTTTAAATTTTCAGTTAGGTGAGGGCATGTTTCCATAGCAAAATCAGAGCGTTCTACTTCTTTACCTATGCAAATATAGAGAAAATTAAGAGTGTTCGAAGTTACTATTATGGATACTTGAATGAACTGCAGTCAACTAATTTTTGATTACCTGATTATCGTTTAGGGCCTGATCATAGGAATCAGGTACGGTTAGACGTATACCCAACGTGAACTCCATCAATGTTTACATCTTATAGGATCAAAATGAACCCATTTACCAATGGAACAGACTAGAAATAAGTGGATATAGACTGCTTGAAATGACTTATTATCATAGACAAATGTAAAACCGCAGTATACGTTTTCTATAATGATGTAATTAGTTTTTTCTTCTTCTAAATAATTTAGCGGGGTGGCAAAATGTTAATCACCCTGCAGCCTACCTAGCTTGATCTTAACTTGATAATTCAAGAATTTTTTTTAGACATTTCTTTTCCAGTTTTGCTCAGGTTAACATTTCTACTTTGGTAGGCAGATGAGTTGGTTGCCGATTAAATCCGTTCTTACTGTATGACACCCAACGTAACCCAAACCCGACGTGTTAATTGAGGGTGCAGGTTGACCGCTTTAATGTAAAGGTTCGGTTCATGATAGTGTTTTCACTCTGATTAATTAGCAGGTTAAGTTTGTATTGATACTATCATTGTTATCAACTGTGTTCAACCCTCACCAATCCTAATAACCAGACGCATTGACCCCTAACTCAGCCGAATGATAGAAGCATTATGTTCGAATGGATAAAACCGAATGGTTGCTGGAAAAGATTAAATAGCTAAATGATACACCATATTTCATGGAGGTTCCTGACTTCTATTGAACTCCATTTGTGTGGTGGCTTACCAATCAAATTCATATTGATCGAAGTATGTCTGAAATTGGGTTGCAACAGGTCAGGTCCACCTGATCCAAGACTCAGATCCAATTAAGGTTTCAATTCAAATTTGCATTCGATCGAGTATCATGAGAGAATGATGCAAACTGGTATTTCTCTCTATAGATCTATGTATATATATATGGAGAGAAAGAATATAAAAAACTCTCCGTTTCAAAAAACTCATATATATATACATATATATATACACACACACACACTATAACTTGATACATTTGTGATAATAGTTGGGTTCACCATCATTGTATTTGGGTCTGTTGGGTTTAGAATCTGAGCATGAAGTTGATCCAATGGTTCTAAACTTGGGCCCAAACCCAGTATTTCTATGTTAGCCCAGTTTAAGATTTCCCTTCACGCGATCCATGTACACCTCACAACTCATGTGAGTTGATGCGTGGTATCATGTGATACCACCAACATTAGATTTTTATTTACCTAATTTTTGGTAAGAACCAACATTAGATATGTTATTTGTATTTGAGTTGCACATATATATATTTATATATATATGGTTCGTTGTGCTTCTTTTACTCTAAACTCAACCCTATTAAACATTTATTTTAATTGTGTGGGCCCCCACCTGGAGGGTCATCGAGCCAGGTAATTCACTTGACTTCGTCCAATCTGACTCATCTAGCTCAGTGACTTACCAAGTGGAGTAAGGCAGTACTTCAACAATCACAAATATCAGGTATTTTTAAAATATCATGATTTTCAACATGTTCTTAAAATCCAACAAACACAATAAAATTGAAATAATGCTGGAATGAATACAATTTGTAAAAATTTGGGAAAATCTATGAAAACTTTTTTAGAATTAAGTTTCTTGTATCTGTTTTGTACTTACCTTTCTACTTAGTTGATGTTGAATTTTTTTAACAATATTCTCCCAATAATATGTTGAAGAAAGTCCTAACTTTAAAAAAAATTTCAACACATTTTCCCAAAATTATAATTAAAAAAAAAAACATTGCAAGCTTCGGCTATCAGAGTGTATTTTTAAACTATGTTCTAGAACATATGAGTATGCATGGCTCAAGCGGATTGTGGAAAAGAAGAGAAAGTAATGTCTTGTGGATTGATGAACGACTTCAATCTCAAAAAAACATAGCGGATTAGTTGAGTGCGTGCCAACACCATTTTCAATGAAAATCCACCATTAAACCTGCTCCTATTAAATAGGGTTGAGGTGGGTTACCCCATCTAACCTGTTTAACTGGACTTGGCCATCTCTTTGTAAACTAACCTGGCAGATTAAATGTAGCCCTTTTTTCTTTTATATAATGAGCAAACGCAAGAAAGAAAAACATGGATAGCGCAATCCTGCCCATATAATTTTACTACCATCCTTTTCTCAAGTAAGGTTAGATCAAGTCTAAAGCATGTTGGCGTGTTCAAACCATTCAAGTAGAGCTGGCCTTGGTTACCTGCTTCAGCCTTGAACCTTCCTCTAGGAAGTGATATCAGTTGTAGGATTGAAGAAAAACACAATTAAAATAATAAAAATTAATATTAGCTTCTTTTTTTTTTCTTTTTCTCCTTTGTTTTGGAGGGTGTCTGGCCTCTTCGAGATTTGACCAATATTCCCCGGGCATGTGAAGTCCCTGCCTCCACACACAGGGATTTTATAAACATAGCTTTCCCATTTAAAAATATGACTGGTTGATTCATTGTTTAATACTATGATAAATCTGAAATGTTAGCTCTGCACTAACACATTGAGAATAAAATTGACAATCAGCATCTGTTTTTTGTGGCTACATTATATGAAATCTTAACTCTATTAAAAACTGATTCACATGCGGTTTAATTATATTTCTTTTCTTGAAAATTTTCTAAAACACAGAATAACTTTTGCTTTCAATAATGCACTTTAGGTAAACAAACACAAGTGGACATATGTTTGAAATAGTTTGCATCTTCATAATGTAGATCACACATGTATGGATTTTATTAATTAACCATACTTAATTGCATGGAGATATTATCAACTTTACATAATCATTCCACATAAACAATATAACATATAGTTGTATTATAAAAAGAGACAAAAAAAAATGAAAAAGTGGAGGTCCGGTTTGGTTAGCCAGCAGGGCGAGTCGGGAACTGAGTCAGCAACGACTCGTTATCCTTTCACTGTCAGGAGCGGGACGTCTTCGCTGCTCTGTGAAGCCAGCCTGGCGCAGTACCGTCCGCTTTAGAAGAAACATGGCTCGGGCCTCCGCCCGGCCCACATGACTCAACTACCCAACTTGAAACGGGCAGGTCGCGGACGCCACTCAGTTCCCACCCGCTGGTCTAAGGCAACTCGTCCACTCCACTTTATAGCCCCCAGCACGGGTTACAAGCTCTCGCTACAGAACTCGGCGTTGCAAATACGTTTGCACCTATCATTTAAAGTTCTATTAAGCAGGTGAGTATCTCCGATGTGGGAATGCCTCTCATTGCAAGGAAGAATAAGGAAATCAGGGGATCCGGATCTTGTGTGGCCATACACTTAATAATAAAATTTTTAGCCCTACACAGTTAGATTTGTGGCTGGTGACTTTGTTCTTCTAATGCCAAGCGTACAGATGGCTGTAGATTCAATCATCACAGCAATGTGATATAAAATCTTGGTTGTCCTAGAGATTGGATCACATAGTTTGAAATAGTTAAGATTTATTGATTGTGTTTGATGGATCCATCTTGCGTGGGGATACAGTATGGAGGGACTGCACTAATACCATCTCAAAGGGAGGATCTCCAAACAGTCGCCACAATCTAAGGGTTATAAAGCATCAGCGATGACCCAGGCCAACTTAGACGTTTGGTTAACACATTAATAAGCTGAGCAGGCCACGCTTAACAGAGTGGAATCAAACTTCTAAAAATTAAATTTTGGTTTGGATTGATAGGTCCTTTCGCCAAATTTAATACATAATAAGACATGCCAATCCTACCCTTATTTAAGATCAGCATTCAGCAGTGTTTCCAAATGGGCCCTGGGAAGAGGATGATAACTTCTATAATGTGGTTGGTCAATGCCACATTGGAGCTCATCCAAGATCTAAGTACATTTAGTTTAGACACCAATCAATGTCCAACCAGATCCAATAATATATAGGTCAAATCCAGGCCCATCTACTGCCGTGGTTTTTTTTCTTGTGTTTTTTAACTACTGGCATAGTTGTGTCAACTCAAATGAATCAAGATTCTTCTACTGTTTAAACAGTGACTACCTGAGTATCCAATAAAATGATGCTTCCTTAATAAGGCCTTATCTTAGGTATATGAATCCACACCCCGTTAAATGAAAAACCACTACCAAATCCACCCCTATAGAGACATGTTAGGGTGGATTAACCCTTTTAAAAAATCTAACCCAACCAACTGGCATCCCTAATGATTTGAATAGATTCTAATCAATTTTTCCTATTGTTTAAAGGACAGACAATTCTTAGAATTTCCGGCAATTCAATTACATGAAACAAGCAGGCCCTTCAAATTATTGGCCATTTTTAGTAGAATGGTGTCTGATTACATTAATGTGGGATTCGGAAGTTGTAAAATATGATTCACAAGAACATATACCGAAGGAAATCATTTGTGGGCCTGAATTAGGGTCTTGTCCTTAGCCCACTGAATAAGTAGTGCGTCTCCTCAAAGATCTGTATCCCGGAAGGCATTTCCTTGCTGGAGTTTTTCTTTCTTTTGTTGGTCAGCAGGTTTTGCGGTTAACGGGACGGAAATCAACCGGTCATGTGAAACAAGGTTCCAAGGACACTGAACTATCATTGCTTGGCCTGGCTGAACATATTTAGCAACAAGGGTGCGCATGTATGTCACAAGTGAGCTGGGCCGGGATAATGTTTTAGATCGTGGGCTCAATCAAGTCGTGTATTAAGCCCAATAAATTATGGGCTACAGAAGAAAAGGTTCAGCATGGCCGGACCTGGACCATGGATCTCTTGATCTTTCGCTTTTACTTTTTAGTTTTGCCTCTTAACTTGTGCCTAAAAATTTGACCCGGTGCATAAATTGTTTGGCGTGGCCAAAATTTGATGTGGATGCCTAAACACACATTAGATAGCCTAGACAGGCTTATGTTGACCGTGAGGAATTACAAAGAGGATTGGTCCTGGGCCAAATTCCTTTCTCTTTTGGTTGAATTTGGGCCATACTGCTTGGACCGATAAGTAACAGCTGAACAACAGAGTCTGGACATGTTTTGGCCTTTCCTAACCTGACTGACTCATTTGCCAACGACTTAGGTTGTAAATGTCATTCTTAGATTTAATTTTTAAATGCATTGAATTTTTATAGTTTACATAAGCGAGAAGAATAGCATATCGACGGATCGTTCTTTGGGTAACTATTAGTTACAAAGGATGTCAACCAATTGTGCAATCCCTAACTATCAAATCTATTCTAACGTTATTATAGATTTAATGCCCAAAAACTGTCAACAGTTTGACTTTGTTTTTTCATTTTTTTATAAAGTAATTTTAAGATTTTGATATCTTCATTGTTTGTGAAGTTTTGAGTATTTGCTTTACTTTTTAGTTTTCAAAAATGAAAGTCCGTACACTTTCTACAATCATCGACCACTAATTGATCAAGCCGTGAAAATAAAGCATATAACTTTTTTTTTGATGGAAAAATAAAGCATATAACTGTCCGTGCAATATTTTAGTTAATCTTCATTGAATGCAGATACTGCTTATATTTATTTTCAACTTTTATCTTTCGTGGAAGGATTAGATTTGTCACTCAATTTTATTCTCAAAGCTGGCATGACGTATCTACAATTTTGAAACGAACAATCAAAGTTGGTTAACAATGAGATGGTCCAAAAGGAGAAAATAATTATAGGAGGGGCTAATGTAAAAAAAAAAAAACAAAAACACCACACATCATCACACCTTTTTGACTTTATTAAATTAAAAAAATGCCATAAAGATTGTCTTATATATATATATATATATATCTATATGAAATTACCCAAATGCCTCTCTCTCACTCTTTCTCCTCCTCTCCTTCCCTTCTCTGTCTCTCTTCCCTTCTCCACCTCCACCACCCAATGAGGGCGGAGGGGGACAGTCCCCTCCCTCTCCCTCTTCCTTTCTCTTCCTCTCCCTCTTTATCTTCCTCTTCCTCTCCTTCCCCACTGTTTTTTTTTTCTTTCCTCCCTTTTCTTTCTTCGTCCCACCCTCTCCATCTCCCTCTCCCTCTCCTTCCCAGTCGACAACAATATGCTCCCTGTCGACTAGTTGCCCGACAGGAGATCAAGTAGTGTCAAGTGTGGAGTTGTCCAATCTCTCACAGGGCAACCATTCGATGGCGACTGAGAGCGTCGCCATCAATTGGGAAGGAGAGGGGGAGGGTGGAAGGGAGAGAGAAAAAAAGGGAGGGGATGGGGGAGAGAAAAAAATTGAGGGGAAAAAAAGGAAGAAGAAAAGGGAGAGGAGGAAAAAGAAAAAGTAAGAGGAAGAGGAAGACCGTCCCCTCCGCCATCGCCAGGAGGGGGAGGTGGGGAAAGGGAGAGAGACAGAGGGGAAGGAGAGGAAGAGGGAAAGGGGGGCATTGAGGTGATTCCACAATTTTTTTTTTTTTGTTTTTAAAAAAGAGGTGAACATACTGAGCTCTTTTGGAATTCAAATAGCCCCTTCCATAATTACTAATATTGACATTCGAAGAGAATATGGTTTTACAACATCCCCATCCATATATAGAGTGCCATATAAAAACAATGGATAACCAAAACATAGTCCTAACAGGCCCCAAATGTCTAAAATTTGATAGAATAATAAGGGTTTGTTTGGCATCTTTACTCTTTTTCTTCCATACTCATCCAAAATAGGGCCATTAAAAAACGAAAAAAAAAGAAGCTAGGATAAAAATATGTATTTTGTAATACAATGATCTATTTTAAATAGACTTTTGAAAATCAATGATTGAAATTTGTTTACAAATTTCTAAAGATCTCAAGGTATTGGACCTTGAAACTTGACCCCACAGCCATGGTCATCTTTCAAAAGAGACTTAAGGGTTTGAGTCTTGTGTTTTGGGCCCACAGATTTTAATAAATAAAATCAAATAATTCATTTTTTTAGCAAATATCTCAATATTGGTGATGCTTCAACGACTGAAATTTAGTCTCCTAAAGAACATTGACCTTGTAAATACTTTTAACAATTTGAATTGTGATTTATTGTTCCAGAGAAAATTAAAAAAAAAAAACAAAAACAAAAAAGGAGAGAAGAAAAGGGGGCTACCTCTACAACCAATCTAAAATTGAGAATGTTACATCAATGGTTGATATTTGTTCACAAATTTCTTGAGATCCACAAGGTATTAAGCCTTGAAAATTAACTCTATAGTTGCCTTTAGCCTTCCAGAGAGATCTAACAATTTGGATCATGTATTCGAGGCTCCCAAAATTCAGAAAATAATATCCAATGGCTTACGTATTTTACACCTATCTTGAGATTAGTCATGATGCTCCAATGGCCAAGATTTGGTTTCATAGCTGTTTTTTACCTCACGAACATTTCTAATGGTTTGAATCTTAATTGATCCTCTAGGATTTAAAAAAATTAAAAAAATAGATTATTATTCACAATGCCCAGTTTGTAGCTTTGCCTATTTTTTCTCCCCTCTATTTCTCAAATGCATCATAATGTGGGCCTTTGGAAAAAAGTGGCATTCCCTCTACTTCTCCAAACTAGGTAGAGACTGAAAATAGTTGCCAAACACTTTATTGTTCTCAAACCTTTACCTGCTTTAGAGATTTAAAGAAGTAGAGGCAAAAAATAGAGATGCCAAATAGGGGCTAAGAATGGAACTAATATCACCTTATAAAAGAGGATTTCACAAATCAAGTCTACCCACGACTCAATCCTCGATTGAGAAAAGTTCTTCTAGTGTACACGAAAGATGATCAGCAGTACTAATAGGCGATGTTGTGTATCCAATATTTCACATATGATCAATCATAAGGGGATTAGTGGGTTCCTCATCATAAAAAATAAAAATAAAAATAAAATAAAAAACAAAAAAAAAAAGATGAAACTTGTTTTAACTCATCTACTTGTTTTAACTCATCTAAGGCCCACCGTTATATGACCCAATTTGTTTTATTTATCTTGGTTTAAATTGTTAGACGTGAGTGGTCCGCTTGACTACATGTCTAACATTGTTTGGGCCCCGCGCATTGAGTCCACTAATTTAATATGCTTTCTCCTTTACTTTTAATTTTAATATATTTTGAATTTAATTTAGGAAGCTCAATCTATTAGGACTCTTGTTTTACTAATCGGGAATTAAGTAAACTTACCTTTAATAAATTTCTTTAACGGGAAGAAACCTATTTAGGTTCATCTATAAAAGTAATTTTCCAGTCTTCTTTTAACTTATGAGATTTTGCATAGTACCATCAACTCTCACCTATCTTGGAGTGGATAACAAGAGAGATAAGAGAGAAAAATATTTGAAAAAGACAATATGCTCATCATCAACATAATGGAGCAAGGTACACTTTTATTCTTAGAGATTATCAATTGTTTAATGTATAAATTTAGATTCAAAGGTTTGATGTTTTGTTACAAATGATATTAAATTTTACATAAATTGTATTGAAATTGCCCTTGTTTCATTCTTCCCTTTTAATTAGAATCCTAAATTTCTTTTAAACTTGAATAATATGCAATATTGGATTGATCATGAATAAAAATTATAAATATGTTATCTACAACAAGATGAATCCAACTGTATATAGACCAATATATCAACTTTTCTGTCATGACCAATACCAATTTTCAAACATTAAAATTTGCTGATATTACTGTCACAACCTCTAACTCTAAATTATATTATACAAAATAACATAACAGCACATTTAAAGAAAATTAAAAATTTTCATTATTTAATAAATTTTCAAACTTTCAGTTTTTAAAATAAAACAAGTATCGTATACAACCCAATGCGTAGAAGTTTTGATCTTGACTTATACATAAAATTTTCATAACCATGCTTTAAACGATGCTGAAAAGAAAAGAAAATTCTCTTTATATAATTCAAAGCATGCATCATCATCATCTTCGGCTGGAGCTGTCATTTTTCGAACGTGCTTTAGCGAAATTTCTAAGGAGTGGAAAATGGGGTTACACTGCTCTTTCATTAAGATTTTCAATGATTTGGCAGTAGTCTTCCTGACCTTGCAACAGCGAAATATATATGAGACTAGGACTTTAATCAAGTACGCATCTGATGGGGCCGCCTCACAAGTCTAACCGTACATGAATCCTCTTTTTTAAAGTCTCT
This sequence comes from Sextonia rubra, assembly GCA_037013555.1. Taxonomy (NCBI): domain Eukaryota; kingdom Viridiplantae; phylum Streptophyta; class Magnoliopsida; order Laurales; family Lauraceae; genus Sextonia; species Sextonia rubra. The sequence goes on from JASUAD010000001.1 coordinate 136,660,934, forward strand.
TTTACATAACGATCAGAAAATGACCGATGAAAAGTCCACCCTACATGCAAGCGTTTTTTTATTTTTTTTATTTTGAATTGTCCACGTGAAATACAATCTTATAAGTCAAAATATCCCATCCTGATTACGTTTAGGGCCTAGTCCATTTGCCCCGCATTACATTTTTCATGATTTAATTAAGAAAAGGATTCAGATTTGAAGAAGTTTAATTTATGAAAAGATTTGGCTCAAAATAAAATGAAATGGAAAAATAGAATTCATGCAGCCGACCGCAACATGGTTGGAATAAAGCTTTAATGATGATAATGATAATGATGACAACTCAAGTTGCATTAAGTTTAATGAGTTATATATTAGGTAATACAAATGTATCTCGTGCATCTCATCGCCCATTAATTTAGTTGATCGAGTCGGCATGATGATGGCTTCATCCTCACATTTTAAAACAATATAAATAAATCATTTATAAAACAACATATATGAATGTTTCATGGTAAGAATAGATAAGGTTTTGGTTAAAAAACACTGAGAAATAAAGGGTCCAAACTAGTTGAGCAGCTAAGTTTAGTTGAATTGTTATCATGATTGAGCTTGGATTGAACACTAAGCACAAGTCATGCTAGCTCAAACCAAGCCAAGTTTAGTTGCATAAAAGATCGTCAGCAAGATATCTCATTTAAACGAGGAAAGACAAGTGTCTCGTGCTCACATGGAGATGGTTAATGGAACAAACAAGGAAAGGAGCATATGTCTCATATACATCAAGAAAAACAAGAGTTTAATGCACACATGGAGAAATTCATGTAAGATCATGTATACTAACATAGGAAGGTAACTCAGGTTCAGTGCAAATATGAAAAGCGAAGTAGTACAAATGCAATATGAAGATAATCATGCCTAGTCAACATGATTCATGATTCATGCATACAAGCAAGGAAAATTAAACCAATACTATAAAATTCAATTAGTCAATAGTTTTCACACAAAAAACGTGGAAATCATTTCTCTGTACAATTGTCATTGTCTTTAAATAGTATAAGGTTATTCATACTACTCGCATTTTGATTAAGGGAGTTTTGATTGAAAAATCTCTATTAAATTTAAATTTTTTTTAAGTTGAGCTTGAGCTTGACTTAAATATTTATAAGCCATCTCGAATTCTTCAGAGTCAACATCTAACACTTATAATGATGGATATGGTCTTGTTAGAGGCAGTGCTTTTTATGAATTCACTTACAAGTTTAGATTATCTGAGTTGGAAGGAGAGAAACTGCAACATCTAGTCCCCAAAAGTGAAAAAATCACTCAAAACACGAAGTCTCCTCATATAACCAATCATGAACATGTGGTTCAATTGATCCTTCTTGTATGGTAAAGAAACTGACCACCTAAGGGAACCATGTATCACTGTCACGTTTTATTGTAGTGAAGCAATGTGTCTACACTCTCTTTGCATGTGAACACCTTACATGATGAAAATTAAATAGATAGGGCCCATGTCAATATATATTGACTTTCATGCTTGCTTGTGGTGATATTTAAAAGAAAACCAAGCAAATGACATGGACAAGAGAAGAAATACCTCCTCTCAGAAGAAAATTCAAGCTCACGTGAGTTGAAGCAAGAGGGAACGTTTTCCCTTTCCCATCTCAGGGTCCCTTTCAAAATCTAAAATGCTAATGAAAATCCCTTTATTTTTATCAGATATGGTAAATCTTCAACCTAATATGTTTTAGATCCATGTAAGATTTATCAAATATAAAAACTTTAATTAAATATAATAGAATGCTCATGTGTTTTATACTTGATGTTTTAGTTTTATACTTAATGATTTATCTATCGATGGGCCCTATTTCTTCCTACAAAGAAATTTGGGGAGGGCCCATATATCCAGTTAGACGACATTTTTTTTGCAAGTTTTAGAATTTTTAACAGGTGAATCCCACTATAAAGCCTCACAAAATTTTCACTAAATCAACCTCAGAAGATCTGACTGCATCACAAACAATATTAAATAAAGCCCTCTTATTAAATTGTAGGGATCTAATTCTACGTTTAACAATGCCAAGTGAAACTCGGGTAGCATCGCCAGGCATTGAGAGTCCTCCAATCCAATGAAGCTGAAGACTCCCTAGTCTGGGTGTTAGGGCAAAGGCTTGGAAAGGCATCACGAAATGTAGAACGGGCCTCTAAAACTTTGTTGTTTTGTATTATAACTAGTAACCAAGGCCCGTGCGAAGGCCGGGCCAAAAAATAAATTATGGTAAATTTTAAATTTTACTATAAAAAAACATATTAAAAAATCCTATAGAAATGCAAATAACATTTTTTACCTATAGCCTATTTCAGTTTATTCTTAAATTTAAAATTTTGATTAAGAGTTTACCGAAATAGTTTTACATATGAAAGAATCATGAAAATTAGAATCATAAAAATTACATCCAAAGCATTAGCTAGCAATTCTTTGGAGAAAATATATTTATTGTAAAATAGAAAATTGATTATTATATCTATAGATTGATTAACTCCGCTAGTTTTGCTGCTGGTCCCAAGCCCGGGTAAAGGAGGAGGGTTGCGTTAGGTAGTTGACAGCCAGCGTAAAATTTTGTCACAACCCAAACATGAATTCTGAACAAAATGATATTTCACGATAAGGCTAGGGCATTCCCCGCTTTAAGCGACGCATTGCAGCATCGCCCGGCTGTAGTGAAAAGTGTGCAAGAGCTACCGCATGACTTTGGACTAATGCGGTTAAAGAAGTTAGTCCATGAGAAGAAGAGGAGGAATGGAAAAATTAGACTTGCTACTTAGAATATAGGAACCTTGACAGGCAAGAGCATGGAGTTGGTTGAGGTAATGAAAAGAAGAAGAATTAGTGTGGCTTGTATACAGGAGACAAGGTGGAAAGGGAATAAAGCTAAGGAGCTCATGGATGGGTATAAGCTTTTCTATGCAGGAAAGAGTAATACAAGAAATGGAGTGGGTATAATTATAGATAAGGATCTAAAAGAGAAAATTGTGGGAGTAAAGAGGTTTGGTGATAGAATTATAGCAATTAAACTAGTACTAGAGGAAGACATAATTCATATCATTAGTGCATATGCTCCCCAAGTAGGACTAGAAAAAAGTGTGAAAAGACAATTTTGGGAGGAGATGAATGATTTAATGAGAGAAATCCCAAATAGTGATAAAATTTTCCTTGAAGGGGATTTAAACGGGCATATAGAAAGGGATCATAGCGGTTAGGAGAGAGTGAATGGAGGGCATGAATTTGGAGAAAATAATGAATTCGGAAACATTATATTGGACTTTGCAGTGGCATTTGATCTTATAGTAGCAAATACTTACTTTAAAAAGAGAAATGAGCATTTAATTACATATAAAAGTGGGAGTAATAGGAGTTAGATAGACTTTTTTCTAGTTAGAGAACAGGACCGATTGGCTTGTAAAGATTGTAAGATTATCTCAGGAGAGAGTTTGACTACGCAATATAGGCTTGGAGTTTTAGATATTTGCATTAGAAGTAAAAAGAGAGCAGTAGTAAACAAAATGGACCCTAAAACAAGGTGGAGAGATTTGAAGGGGGAAAGAGCAAATATATTTAAGGACAAAATGATTAAGAAAGGAGAATGAAATATTGAAGGAGAAACTACAGTAATGTGGAATCAAATGGCTAGTTGCATTAGGAATATTGCAAAGGAAGTACTTGGAGAATCAAAAGGGAAGAGACATATTAATAAAGAAACATGGTGATGCAGTATGGAGGTTCAGGAAGTTATGCGACAAAAAAAACATTGCTACAAAGTTTGGCAGGGGACTAAGAGTATAGAAAATTTTAAGTTGTATAAGAAGGCAAAGAAAGAAGTTAAGAAAGTAGTAAGTAGGGCAAAGTTCAAAGCATACGATGACCTCTATAATAGGTTGGGAACAAGAGAAGGAGAAAATGATATTTTTAAGCTTGCAAAAATAAGAGAAAAGAAAAGTAGGGACTTAGATCATGTCAAATGTATCAAGGACAATGAGGAAAATATTTTGGTGAAAGACAACGATATCATAGAAAGGTGGAAAGAATATTTTAGTAAACTTAAATGAAGAATATTTGGGTGATACAAGAGTGGAGGAGGATACTTCATTACAAGAGTATACTTTTCTCCGTAGAATTAGAGGGGTGAAAGTGAATGAAGCATTGAAACAAATGAAGACAGGAAAGGCAACAAGCCCAGATGGTATTCCGATAGAGGTATGGAAATGCTTAGGAGAGGTTGGAGTAAGTTGGTTATGTAGACTATTCAATAAGATACTTGTGACAAAGAAAATGCCGGATGAATGGAGAAGAAGCATTGTAGTACTTATATATAAGAATAAAGGAGATATACAAAATTGTACCAACTATCAAGGGATTAAACTTATGAGGTACACTATGAAGTTATGGGAGAGAATAATAGAGCAAAGACTAAGAAAAAAGACTAAGATTTCGGAAAATCAATTTGGTTTTATGCCAGGAAGATCAACTATGGAAGCTATCTTTTCACTTAGGCAATTAATGAAAAAATACCGAGCAAAGAAGAAAAATCTAGATATGGTCTTTATCGATTTGGAAAAAGCCTATGATAGGGTACCGAGGAATTTAATTTGGTGGGTCTTAAAGAAAAAGAATGTCCCAAGAGGTTACATTGAAATTTTAAAGGATATGTACGAAGGTGCAATAACAAATGTGAAAACCACATGTGGAGAAACGAGCGGATTTCCCATGACTATAGGCTTACATCATGGATCATCCTTAAGCCCTTATCTCTTTGCAATAATTATGGATGAGTTAACTGTGCATATTCAAGAAGAAGTACCATGGTGTATGTTGTTCGCAGATGATATAGTATTGGTGGATGAATCAAGAGATGGTGTAAATGCAAAGCTTGAGAGATGGCGGAGGGCATTAGAATCTAGAGGCTTTAAAATAAGTCGTACAAAGACAGGTTATATGGATTGCAATTTCAGTGGACATATACAAAGTGTTGAAACCACTGTCAAAATTGAAACCCATGAGATACCACTTAAAGATTCTTTTCGGTACCTAGGCTCGATGATTAGTAAGGATGGGGAAATTGACGAAAATGTGGAGCATAGGATAAGAGCTGGATGGCTGAAGTGGAGACTAGCTTCGGGAGTACTTTGTGATAGACAAATGCTAACAAAATTAAAGGAAAAATTTTACAGAACAGTGGTTAGACCAGCTATGACATATGAAGCAGAATGTTGGCCAATTAAGAAGACACATATTCATAAGATGGATGTAGCGGAAATGAAAATGCTTAGGTGGATGTGTAGTAAAACTAGAAAAGATAAAATTAGAAATGAGCGCTTTCGAGAACATTTAGGGATAGCACCAATAGGAGATAAGATTAGAGAAACTCGTTTAAAATAGTTTGGGCATGTTGAGCGTATAGGCCAGTAATGGCACCGGTTGAGAAAAAGTTTAGATATACAGGTGGAAGGTCCATCAAAAGGTAGGGGTAGGCGGAAGAAAACATGGATGCAAGTCATTAATTTTAGATTTGAAGAAGTTGCACTTATCGAAAGATTTAGCTCAAAATAGAACGGAATGGAGAAATAGAATTCATGTAGCCGACCCCAACATGGTTGGGATAAGGCTTTGATGATGATGATGATGATGATGATGATGATATCTATAGATTGATTCTATCTCCTCTTTGAATACAGCTATGAACTTAATCAATAACTTAAAATGTTTACTTGAGGAGGCCCACCAATGCCCGTACTAAGCCCGGGCCAAAAAAATCAAGTACATCTCAAATGTTTTAACATTGTTTAGTATAAATAATGATATTCATAACGACAATGTCATGGGTACATCTTTATTTGCACAAAATTGTATGCGTAAAAATACAAAATTGTAAATCATACCTGATTTGAGAAACACGTGAATAGTAATAGTTGATTCCTTTTCTTTTAATTTAATAGTATCATGCAATAATCATTAACACCTGATAATAATCAAATAAATTAATTAATTAATGTCCTAATCCAAATGGCCTAACCGCCAGCAACACTTAAAGCACTTAATAAAAAACATTGAAATCTAATGTTTTTTTTTTAAATTTATTTTTGAATACTTGACATTTAATGAGAATACAATGTATAGTGGTCCACTTTAATAATAAACAATTTATCAATGGAGCCGACATTGAAATAATAGCTACATGAGAATCTTCCTGATTTTAAATTCTATCAATAGAAACATATTTTTGGAATGATGAATGGAATAATTAAATATTAAGAGGGAAAATCAAGTGGAAATTTTAGATGATAAAAAGAGAGATTTTAGGATATTCAAGTTTAAAAAATACTAATTGCCTAAAAGATAAGAGGGATGGAGAGAGATTATAGGAGGAGAGATTATAGCATTTTAGGATTCTGACGTAGTGCTCTAGAAAAAAAGAAAAATAAGTGGTGCTGATGTGGCACCCTTCACAGGCCTCCATTCTCAGAGCTTTAATATATATATATAAAGTATCTAATAATACAAACAATTAAAAGAATTGGGCAATCTAACATCTTGTACTATTTTTATTTTTTTTATCTCAACTAATGATAAGATTTCGCCCATTTTTTGAAAGCTAGTCTTCAATATCCTCAGTGATGGATTTACCTTGAGAGTATGCGATACATGGCATTTCCATGTATCTAGTCAAAAGTACTTTTTTAAAAGTAGCTTCTCATATATTACTCAATTTGGTACAAATTTTGCATGCTTTTTAAAGGGAGTTACTAAATCAATATTGAGTTTTTCTCAGTTTACACTATACTTAAAAAAAACAAAACAAAACAAAAAATCTCCAAAATACCACCACCCCCTTCTCCTCCCACACACATTCCCTCTCCCTCCCTCCTCTTTCCTCCATTTTCCCACCTCCCCCTTCAGCCGGTGACAAGCCCCTGCAATGGAGGGGAATCGACCCTCCCTTCCTCTCCCTCCCCTCCCTCTCCCACTCCCACTCCCTCTTCCTCTTCCTCCCCTTCCTTTTATTCTCTCTCTCTCTCTTTCCCTCTTTCTTCCTCTCTCGTCCCTCCCCCTTCTCCCCCTCCCTATAACAAGAAATAGAGAGAGAATAGAGGGAGGGAGAGGAAGAGGAAGAGGAAGAGGGAGAGGGAGAGTCCCCTCCACCGCCGAAGCTCATCTCCAGCTAGATGGGGAGGTGGGGATGGGAAGGGGAGAGGAGGGAGGGAGAGGAAAGGTGTGTGGGGGAGAGAAGGAGGTGGGGGAGTTTTGGAGATTTTATTATTATTATTATTATTATTATTATTATTATTATTATTAATGTAGTATAAATTGAGAAAAAATTGGTGTTGATATAACATCTCCCTTTTTAAATTGTGAAAAATATAGAAAGTTGATAGATGTGTATGTATGTATAAGCTTTCCCTCTGTTGAGCATCAGCTCTCAACTTTTGGTGACCACCAATGGTTGTAGGGCCCACCTTGGCTCCCACCTAGTCATGCAATAGAAGGAGATCAGAAGATTACCTGCTATAACATGGCTCGTGCACAGTGGCGGAAGTTCCAATCACTAGCGTAAAAATAACTCCACCCCCCACTGTAACAGACTGACACATCATCGACAAAGTGGCGCCATATGGATGTTTACTGGGCGCCATACAAACATTCTAGTTGGCAAAGTTCTTGGGAGCCTTGTAGAAATATGTAGAACTCTCTAGAACCATAATGTCATGGCTTATGTCAAAGAGATGGTGATGTCATGGATGATGTATATACTAATCAAATGTAGCCCTTGGATCGTAAGAATACTCTAGAATCAAGATCCAAGCCATCGATGTAAAGGGGGGTTTTGCCTATAAAAGGAGACCCCCACCCTCACTTGTAATCCATCCAAAGTAAGAGCATTCTTTGTATTCTCAAAGCTTCTCTATCTTCTTGGGTGTGGGTTTCCTCTTTGAGGTAGTCTTGGGGTTTCTAACTAACAAGGTTCTACTTACTAAGGGGAAAGGCTTACTTAGTGCATTCAATCGGTGGAACGTGCTAAGGCTGCACGGGGTTTGCTACGCAAAAACACTACCCCCGTGACACCACGCACGGGGCTCACCCCATTACATGATAACCATGGAATGTTAATGGATGGAAAGAGTTGAATGAGACCTACCTATACACAAAATTCAAACTCCATTATATGAATAAAAGTGGAGAGAACTAAAACAAACGATTTTTGAAGGCTCTCAGCCCAATTTATTGGCTTAACAACTTTTATATGTAGGGATGTAAATGGGTCCCCAATTCTTTATTTACTCGGAAGTTTCAACTTACTAATAATCAGATTAAGGTTCTTATTTACGTCTCGATAAGTAAATGAATCCCGGTTTAGATCCAATTCCATCTTGGTCCTGGCCTGTGGACCCATGACCAAACATATTTCCTTAATTTTTAAAATTCCTTATAAAAGTTAGTTTTTTTTTTCAAGTCCTCTATATACACCTGAATCTGTCCTATGTACAAAATCAGGTCCGATCATGGATAAAAAAAATGGTCGAGAGTGGTACATATCGGCCGATGCATACCGGTATCAGCCAATACTATTCTGATAAAAGTTGTAGAACGGTATCAACCACACCCTTTCAAAATATATCAAATTTGTCAAGATATATCGCCGATATTTTGAAATGTTAGCTGATATTTTCAAAATATCAGCAGTATTTACATAAAAAGCACTAAAACCCTAGTTTTTTTTTGTCCTCTTTCTCCTTCTTTATCATTTATGTGATTACGTGACATGTCAATATTTTTTATATTTATTTTTGGATTGTTAAAACATGGTATTAGGAAAATAAAATAATTAATGTGTCATTTAAAATGTGCTCTTTTGAGATTTCAAATGCTCTACATAAATGTACTTTCTAGTTTCTATTATATTTTGGATCTTAGTTCAAATGTTTCATAAATTGTGCCATGTGTTGAAGAAACTAAATCAAAATGATGCGTAATATTGATCCGGCATAGAACCATGGTAAAAAAGCTAAAAGTAAACATAAAATTAAATATAATTATTACCAAAAAATCATATATTGAAGGATAACTAAATTAAAGCAATATTTGACTCATAGGCAAGCCAAGTGGCAGAGTGTCCTAAAGTGTGCATTCATTCTCTCCAATTGTTTTATGATTTATTTTACTGTCATTATATAATATGCTATATTAATGTTCATGTTCTTGAATTTCACAACTTGCTTGATAATTAAGTGATGATTAATGAATTATTGACGAATCATGATAAGAGTATATACTATACAAGACACCAACACTATATATAAATTACAAATAAGTTGTATTTTCTAAAATTTCATAGTAATAGATAGTTCATAAGTCATAATTATGGTTCTTAAAGAAATAAAAAAATATTATTTTCTAACATTTTCTAATATTTTAGATTTTTTGGAATTTTTTAATTTTTTTAGATTAAAAGAAATTTACATCACGAAAAACTGCGAACTGCAATCGATATCAATATTGTATCGGTTTTTGGATCGATCAATACCGCGACTGATACTGTGATTTTCATTCATGGTTATGGTTCCAACTTCTTATTAAGAGTTCCGATTCCAAGTACACTATGGACCTGGACTAGAACTGACCTGTTTATAGTTCTACTTTATTGGGTTGTCATAGAAATTTACAATTGTTAATTAAAAATCCTAGAATTTATAATTTTTAAGTGTACCACCGTTAATAGTTTTGCTACTGGATAAAATCAAGAATGAAGTTTGCAGTTTTATTTCAGCACGAGGAAAATACTTTAATATGCTCCTCTCTGTTACGTTGCTAAAAGTTCGTTCTTACATCGGACCTTTTGGAGCCAGTTTTTGTCGCTTTGATACTTTCATATGGTTAATTTTACCCTTTTCATGAAGACTCCGCCATAGCCATATAGATTCTAGAAATTGTCAATGGTCAATGCAACTAGGCAAAGCTGCGTGTTTTCTCCATTCACATACGCGTACCTGAAAACAACAGAGATTATTTTCCGTGTAGCGCCTGGTCAATTGTCTATATTACTGTTTCCATTAGTCATTACAAGGGCGTGCATAGGACTTTCTGTCGGTCTCTCTTCCGACATGAAATCGTTCTTCTATCTATGAATCCATTGGCAGCGTGGCTTCTTCTTAGAACCCTAGAAGAAAATTCTAAGAAGATTCATGTAAGCTAACTGTACATACGTGTGAATGCGATCCTTTTCCTGCCTTTTTTTAGAGAAATGCTAAATATATATCCCCACTTACTTACCCAATCATTTTTTAGTGTTTTTTGTGGTTTATATCCACAAAAAGCAGTAAGAAGTAACTTGGAAAGTAAATGATTGCTAATTCAATGAAAATGAATAAAAAAAAATACTGATCAATGAATGCACATGCATTGGCAACATACACATATATATTAGTTATCCTTTTTGGGTTCAAATTAATCCAGAAATTAGGACATCGTAGTAAAAATACTTCATACCTAGAGTTAATTTGGGGCAGTAAAAAACAATGATAGTAATTAATTGGGTGATTTGCTAGCATCATGCAACATAATTCCTCAATTATTATTCGATTATAAAAATGCAAATTAATAAACAATACGATTATCCATCCCCCCCACCCCCACATAATAAAAGGACTAATAAAAAAGGTAACATACTTTTAAGATGATTACCATGGCAATGGGATCATCTCATATTGAAAGTAAATGCAGTTTACTTTTAAAAAAGAACAGATGTGCCATACTAAGCTCAAAATAGATCATGACCCCAAAGAAAATCAAGCTCTTATTTAGGTATAATCTTGTCTCATTTTGAAAAGTCAAAGAAAAAAATGGTTTACATGTAGATGTGGGTCATGTAAACGTGGCCCATGTGTTGGAACACCACATGCATGGCCCATTGTCAAGTTCCAGTAGTTCATAGGTTTCAATGTGTACACGTGGTTTCATTGTCTAGACCTGGATTTGTGGCCATGTCAGAGCATGCATGTGCACTGATTAGTTCAATTAGTGGGCTACATCACTAAGAGACACGTCACCAAGAGGCAAGGGATACAGCACATTAGTTTATCATGTGTACAGTGCACAATGACAGATCATAAGGCCCACCACTATAAAACATTGATGTGGGTTCCACACTGTGCACTTGTGGATAGAGTGGGGAGCACACAAAAAGTGGACCAACAATTAAAAATTGGGGTCACCTTTTATTTTTTTGGCTATGCTAGCTCACCATGGGCCACATGTACGCCCACTGAAAAACTAGGCCACCAACTAAGAATTCATCTACTAGTTAAAAGAAAGGGCATGAATGCAACCCACATAATGTAACAGTGTTGATCGGAAATTTCAGAGACTTATTCAACTCAACAGGCCATCCCTGTTACAGAAAAGAATTCACGCTTGGTCGTCTAAGTTTAGTTGGATAGTGGGTCCTGTTGGTCCCAGTCCACAAAGAGAGTGAGTTCCTAAGGTCGCCTAGGGGTCTACTTCCAGATCCCTCGATCTGATCTAGCAGCATGTGGCCCACCTAGGTCTCACAGCCTCATTTGAAAAACATCCATTCGACGACTTGTAATGGGGTTTCCCAAAAATAAATGTATGACAGGGGTTATTATGTAATTTTTAGAGTAAAAAAAAGACAACAAAGCTAGACCTTCCTCTTTAGAGTTTGTATATGCCAATATGCTATCATGCCACAAGTGGGCCAGAAATCAACTAGATATGGTCTTTTGAGGTTGGCCAAATCAAACCACGGAATAATTTGTGGCACATTTGTTGACCACAAAGGTCTTGAGATCACACACACAGACCTTGGGCATGTTCAACGTGCCTTCTCAACCATGATCTTTTTGATTTCTAAAATTAATAATAATAATAAAAGACCGTCAACGTTTTCAGTTACCTCAATTGCTACCAAAATCAATCAACTAATGCTCTGATACCAACGATAGCTTTTGTTGTTGTGAAAGCGTAGATAAAGATCACAGGGCCACTACAAACACGATCAGGACAGCGTCGGCTTGGATCAAGTAATGGACGTAGAGATCCTTAACTGTCGACTAGAGATCAACGGCGCAGGATTCATTCTTCACAATCTCAGGGCAAGGATGAACACCCTTATGGAGAATATGGTGATAAATGACTTATCTCTATTAGTTATAAGTATTCTAGTACTTTACTACCACCCAGTAGTGGATGACAAACTCCAACTTAAGTTATAATAGGAATAGGAAGCAGAGTTGGAATACACTCTCTCAATTGGAGTTTGAGTCTTAAAAGAATTAATATATCTTCTCTTTATTCAAATAGACTCCTTTGTGAGGAATGTTCATTTGTGTTGGGCTCCCTATATGTGGGTCCCATCACAGACGCCAACAATAAGTGTGGCATTGCTCTTTGAAGTAACTTTTTCAAAAGAAACTCAACGCGGGTGTCGCTATTTGGCTTTATGTGTCTTGTCTTCCGTTTTTCTATCCTTTTTTTTTTCTTTCCAGGTTTCATACTTGATTCTTGGAAGGAAATAAAGGAAAGGAAGTACAAGGAAGATTTGATGGGGAGAAAAGCCAAAGCGATGTCCTTTTCATTTTCCATGCTGCCAAATATTTGGATGGTCTTGAAACTTTGCCGACTTAATTTCTTTTTTATAACCCACGATATCTCTTGCCAACATAGCCTTCAAACATTTGGCCTCCAGCCTAAGAGTTATCTAATTAGAACGAGCAATGATTACTCCTTGAAAGGTATCTATATGACCGCACACGTAGTACTTAAAAAATATAAAGGGTGAGAGTTGAATTTGAGATCTTAGGGAACAAACTTACAACTCAAACAAACTAAGACACTGCCTTAAAAGAGAAGTTTTGCGAATTTGTATCACCAGATAGTGTATTTAAATTTTGTTCTCATTGCGTTTGTATTCTATGTTATATTTTATTTACACCTAATATGCTTTAGAATCAATTTATTTGAGGTTTATAATTTTCTATTTTGAATTTTTTAATAAAAAATCTTTTATCTCCTAAGATTAACCCAATGCATGTGTGTGTGTTTCGTGTGTGCGCCCACAGCAGCAGTCTTGTCGAATTATAAACATGAGGCAAACCCTCATCGTAAATATATATATATATATTCCTTATAATGAAAGGAAATTAAAAATGGCCATAACAATCCCAGGTATTTAACACTAGCCAAAGATGCAATTGAGAGTAAGCAAATGAAGAAAGTGATATCTTACGGTTTTTGAAACTCTAAAAATCATATGACATTGAAACCTCAGAAATACTATAGTCAGGTTCATTACATCTGCAAGGAAATAAGCTTTAAAATCTAAACTAATCAAAATAAAAGTTCCTTTCCATGTACCCCCATTTTGTAGCTTCGTAAAGAATTTTATTTCCATACGAGTTGAGCCATCAATTAGAATGATCATATATCAAAATCTTTGTTTTGTTTTTTATGCATGTCTCCTATACTGATAAAACACTGCAGTTTTCATCTAGGTAAATAGGCTTTGAGCCTTTCTAGCCCACTCCCCTCTCATGTACAAGTCCCTATGACATCACACATCTGAGTTTATTTTCCATACATGTGCGTTTTCATATTACTTGAAATGTATATGTCTCTCACTGGCATAGCCCCTTAAGTAGAAAAAAAAAAAAAAAAAAACGGAGAGCCCCCTAGCATGCTGAGCGTGTGATGCGTCTTAACTCGTAACTCGGGTGTCGCTACTCAGTCGGGGCATTGCACTTTTTTTTTTTTTTTTTGGTTCTTATTCCGATTTTGCCATTACTAGTTCAGTCCTCACCGTATGGGCTATTCGTACGGTCTCCATAGGTTTACACGTTCACGCCTGGAAGATCCGTGTATTTGCCGCTACATGCGTTTTCTTGTCTTGTTTTGCACATGAAATGACTTCTACGCTTTTTTCTTCCCCGTTCACACAAGCAACTTGCAAATGCAATGCAAGTATGAAACTGTCATTGCAACCCAACGCCTTTTACTTCGTCACCCTCCCACATTTTATACCACTTCCGTGAAGTACTTTAACACACTATAGGGTATTGTTTAAATTTTCATGCATTCTTCATTAGAGGTATGTAGTCACTTTTATTTTCATGATCAATATTACAGAACTATTATCAATGTCTCTTGACTCTCTTCCAAGATTTTGGTTTGGTTTTGTTGCACACTGTAAATTATTGTCTATAGTAGCGGACTGAGGATATTTGTTTGAGAGGTGCAAACCCAAAAAAAGCAATTAGATTTTTGGAACAAAAACCAAATTTTCTTGTGAATTTTAAGGGCAGATGCAAGACTTTCATGTAGATATTTTATGCGTGGCCAAAATTCTCATTATGGATTTAGAAGTAGGGCCAATGGCTAATAAGTGTATCCACCCCAATATAGATGTATTTGGGTCTACCCTTGATTGTTTAATCATTGGCTACCTACAGCCGTAAATGGTCCAAGTTTTGTATTTACGACCCATAAGTTGGTTTGGACCTTATTTGTGGCATTTTAGCTGAGTGATGGGTTGTGTAAGGCCCCAGGCCCTTTAATTCATGGGTTCGGTTGGTTAGTTGTGTTCAGGTTGGATTAGCTAGGTCTAAACGTGTTTGTGATAGGGAATTTTAGAAATTAGATCATTTTATGCATGGCATATCTGTGTGAGACCCATCGGTGAAGGGTGACCCAAACCCATCACGAACCCTTAGCTTTAGTCCATTAAATTATTATATTTTGGCTCAAAAGTCTTTTCTTGAAATTACATAAAATTCAATTAATGAGCAGAAGGCCCTTTTTTGTAATTGAGGGAGACATTTACAAGAACTTTATTCTCTTCCTATTATTTACAATTTTCCTCTTTCGCATCTCACGAACCCCATTTCGCTTTAGTTCTTCCTCTTTACAACTACAACCATAGCAACAACATCCAAGGCCTCCCCAGTTCAAAAGACTCATCCCTCATCAGCATCTCTACCATCTTCCTTCTCTCTATTACATTCACCATAGGTAAGATTTTTCTCCTCATCTTGAATGTGGTTCTTTGTTTTATTTTAGATCATGCATTCAAGTAAGATCGGGGTTGTGTCTTTTGCTTATAGGAAGGTATTTTGGCTGATGGCAGTCATTTGATCTTTGATTTGGGTTTTAGGAGAGAAAACACTAGATCCCTCTGTACTAGGGATTGTGGTGCAAGGTCAACGTTAAAGGCAAGTAGATAGTTCTGATGGTGTTTATATTGTGTTTTGGAATTTAAAATCACAATTGATCTCTGTTAAATAATGTTATGTAATGAATTGATTATATGCAAAATTGGGGTCATGTTTAATGGGGATTTGGCATTTTAGGGTTTGAAGGCCTAGTTAGCAATGAAAAGGGGTTAAAGATGGACTGCCCTAATGAGGTTGGGGAAGAACACCCATCCATCAGCTTAAGTAAATTCGTATAGATTTTCAATTCGTCGGGCACGCTTAAGTGCACACCTCTCTGCATCCAATTAAATGGTAAAAAGCACTGTGCTTGTCAAATGCGCTTAAGCGTAGTAGGCGCGCTCGAGCGGGATACTACCGCACTTAAGCGGGCTCCTCTATTCAGCCCAATTTGAAGGGAGACCTAACTTAATGTGATTTAACCTCATGAGGAAAAGTAGTCTATCTAGGAGTAACCGTTGCTCTAGTTCCAAAAGTGTGGCTTTTGGGTAATAAGACCCATGACCTTAGGCTTATAACCTTATACTCAAATAACCTGTTAAGATAATGGTCCATATGTAATTGGGGTAAATGACCTTAGATTCCCTTGTTTGACCACATGCATACTATAAGTTGCTTTGGTTTATGAGTGGTCATACAGAATCTCATGGTACTTCATATGGAAGATGCCAAATAGACGTAACATTGCATCACGGGCTTGGATGACCACTGTGTAAATAGAGTGGCCTAATGGGTATGTGTACCGATTAACGTATACCATAGGATGATGTAGGACCAACCCATAACCATATTAACATCAATTGACATAACTTAGTATGGATTAGGATCAGGACGAATTCTACATTATCACAAACTCATTTGGATAAGATACCTCAATTTAATATTATTCATTAAATGAACAACTTCTGCAATAATGTAATTAGATTTGATATTGTCCTACGACAGTAGGCTCTAGCATGCATTTAATACCGACTGTAGTTGAAGGTGGATGTACTCCACAGGTTTGTGCATCAGGTCTAGTGGGTTCGCCCATGTTTGTGCATTACCATACACTATTCATTTATTTGATTTTGTATCAAATACAATTGGACACCTGTTATTAATAAGCATAATTAAATACTTTGTAACACTTAATCATATTCACCACCTATAACCATTTATTTGTTAAATTATGTCAATCTAATGCTATCTCATTTGATGTTTAGATACCGATGCCTCGGTCAAACTGAAGGGTCAAAAGATACTGGAGATTCTATCAGATGGTGGAGTTATTGAGTGGAGTGCCGATAACATTGTCTTAAATGTCTTAGTTTATTGGACTTATTTAAGACTTTAGTATTTGTTTAAATAAGGCAATGATTGTGGGCCTCGGATTTTAGAATGTGAAACCTTAATTTCTAGAAATTGAATGTAAATGTTTATGCTTCAATCACTTGACCATTTATTGTATTTTGTTATTACCAAGTTCGGTTGATTGAACAAATTGAGTAGCTGCGCAGAATATAGTTTCGTTGCTTCTACATGTGTTTATGATGTCCTATCAATATACATAATCTCATATTGGACTGCAATCCACCTTAGATTGGGGCCCACAGTGCTATTGTTACTGAAAATGTTGATTGACCCCACTTTTCACACATTGGAATAGGGCTTGGAACAATTTTGGGGATGTGAGAAGTTGCATCCATGCCACATACTGTTCAAAAAGCCCAATTTTATTACACAATTTCAATAGAAAGGACTCCATCTCCATTTTCTTTTCTTTTTCTTTTTTTTTAATTTTTAAATGGGATAAATGAACCGGGCGTGGTCTCTCTTCTCTTTTTTTTTGTTTTTTTTCTTTCTTGAAAGCAATAATACCAAATACCCAATGATGCATGTGGGTGTCAATACTGGCATGAAGGTTAAATGGACTAAGGATGGTGAAACTTTCGCTCAACACAGCCAGGCATGGTATGTGCCTGGCGTCAAAAACTGGCATGAAGATTAAATGGACCAAGGATGGTGAAGCTTTCACCCAACACAGCCAGCCACATGCCATGCCTGGCCCTACCAATAAAGTAATCCTTGATCCGGGGGCCATGAAGAAGTTGCTCAACCCAATTATTTAAAAAAAAAAAAGAACAAAAACAAAAACACACACACACATTTTAAACAATTTTTCAAAGATTCAAAAACCTGAGAGACTTGGAAAATCACCAGTCAAGTCACAACGGCAAGTCTGACATAGCACCTACGTTCGCACTCAGTCACCTGTTCAACCAAATGATCTATCAGGGTCAGTTCCGTGCGTCAAGATCTATCAGGGTCAGTTCCGTGCGTCAAAAACTATGTGCCACACAAAGCTTAATGATCCAATTTGATGAGACATTATGATTCAAAGTAAAATCTGAAAAGATAATCCTCTCCCCCTCCGCATACGGTTGCAACGGAAACCAGTGATCTGGTCCGGCTCTGGGAGAAGGAGTAGTGACCAGTGATCAATTTTGGGGTCGGCAACTGTACTATAAAATATTCATTACAAAACTAATAAGTCCGGACGCCATTTGATGAATGATCATTCCAAGAATGAGAAGTCCATTCATTTGTTAGTTACTTCAACGCATTGGCTCAAGTCTGCTGCCAATGGCGTATGGTTGATATGTTAATTGCCCTCTCTGTCATTGTATGTGGGATCTTCTCCGTGAGAACTGTCAATCAATCCAAATGCGTGACACAGACAGTAACCAACTTTTTTTACGGATTCAACTCATTTCAAACTCGAAGACAGGCATCCAAGAGTAATTATCATATTAAACTTCTTTTGTGTTGCCTTTCTAACCCAAGGAAAAAAAAATGATGGATGGAATAGGTTTTGCATGGTAATGATAGCATGAATGTTATAGATTCAGTTCCTATTTTTCACCCGTCTGTTTGTGAAATAGAATAAAGCAGGATAAAGCCAGTGCAAAATTAAAAGAGAATATATAACATATAGTAGAATTATGATAACTTTTTGTTTTTAGTTGCTTGAAGTGAAATTTTTTTTACTTTTTTTTAATAAAAAGAAAATTTGAAATTAAAAAAGAAAGAAAAAAATTTTGAATTTTAAATATTTTATTTTACTTTATTTTATTCTACCTTATAAATAAACAACCTACCATGCACGCAAGTACTATGGACAGGCTGCTCCATTGCGTGAGGGGATCAATGGTCACTGCGAGGCTTTTCATCATATAACCTAAATTCATTTTATATCTTATTTACATGTGCCACTTTTGTATGTAGTTTTAATCGCACATCATGAAGAAGGGACCGTTACCAACCATTTCAACTATAGTATGGAAGCCTTTCAATTCTATTTCAATCACGACCCTTAACTTTGACTCTTAACGGACCTCCTATAAGTTTTAATTTAATGTCTTTGTATATATCAATCTCCTACTTGCATTATACGAAAGCTTTTTGATTCAATTTTGACTATAATTACATACGATGTCAACATATTTACATATGTCAAAGCTGTTGATGCCCAGACAATTTCTAGAATCTCGGAGCTCACCCATTGCACCACTTACAATCTTAATGTAAAAGTTTCTTTAAAATATCATAATATATTATAGTAGAAATTTTCTATTCATCAATCTTGGCCAGTAGTTCTCAAGAATTGCAGTGGATCAGGCTAAACACCATGCCAAACCCACCTACATGCAGTATGCTTATCGCTTTGATGCTAAACCCGTTTCATGATGAGTATTAGTTGGGTTTAATTTTGTGTGATACTTGAATGGTTTAATACTTGAACTAGTTGGGACTGTTATAAAAAAGTAAATTGAAAAAACCTCTTGTAATTGCTGATAATTGCAACAAACCCCACTTCACGTTCTTTTTATCAGGTCTATTGGAAAGTAAAGATAATTCCATTCAAGTATTCAACTAATACATCACACTGTCCAAGAGAATCAGCAACATTGGCTGATTAGAAAGTTATAATTTTGTTAATTTTAAAAATCTCACCTTTTCTTTGTGCTGCTGCAGCCGGCGCCAATAAAAGATTTATTTGTTAGACCAATTCATCAGGTGCATGTTGGGTGGTTGCTCATGGCATTAACAATTTGAGACGGCACTGGCATTTCCTCCATGTAAGAAAGTGCATATATAGAGGTTGACAAGAGTTTCAAAATAAGAGAGAGAAGTGGGTCAATTTAGTCTCTTGTAGGCTTTTTTATTTTAATTTTCAAAGTTTGTAAGAAGGCTAGAGTAAAGCACTTTTTTTTTTTTAAATCAGATAGAACAACAAATGTTCAAGTTGACAATATAATATAGGTTTGTATATCATTTACCTCAATGCATTTTAGAATGCCAATGGATCCCAAAGTGCCTAACCAAAATTTTTAAAACTCTCAAGAAAAATCAATATACAAACAGCATGGATCTGAACCAAACCTTATCATTCACAACTCTAAAAAAGAAGCATCCCTTCCCCTTGCAACCCAAAAGAAGCCCACCACAGCATGTGGGTAAAATCAAGTTATTAAGCAGATTAAGAAAGTTGCCAACCAGAAATCCATGTGGAACTTAGAAGGCATCCACTCAAAGGTACCAATAAAAAGTTGCGTAGATGTTGGATTTGTGCCTTAACAGTGTAATTTGCTGGGTCTGACCTCGTTCTTTCATATGGTAGGTCACATAAAATGAATTTCACTTTTCCGGACCCAATCATTAACTAGGTCAAAAGTGTCAATGGAAATATAACTTAAACACAAAATAGTCAGCCTAAACCCTGAATAACTAGTGAAAAAACAAATAGTATTTTCACAGTGGGTTATGTCAAGAGTGCCCCCCACCACACACGCACCGAAAAATAAATAAGAATAATAACAATAACAACTTGAAACATGTGTACGTGCAAGAAAGTGCCAAAAAGTATCAAATACCTCGCTTTAAGGACAGGAGATATCAAGTGATATCAACAATCAAATCTTCTTTTCACCTAACGAACGACAAATCAAAAGGGCCTCTCTCCTTTTATTTTCTAGGCCACAATAGCTGAAGCAATTATCCTTTTTTTTTAACCTATAGACTCAAATACAAAGTCTATACACATAAAAAAAAAAGCTCACTTAAATAAAAAGAAAGCCCACACAGGTGAAAAGAGAGCTCATCAAAGTGGAAACAAAGCCCGTACAATAAAAAAAGAAGTGACATACCCAGGATTCAAACCATGAGCCAGCTAAGTAAAAACACACACATCTTCCTACTAGGATAAGAGAGCAGCTCTTTAACTGAACCAATAATCAAAATGAGAAAACACGGCTACTTAAGCCTATCACGCCATTTACAAATCAATTTGTTAATCAAGTTGAAATCAATTTTTTAATCAAGTTAAAATAAAAAAAAGTATGCCCAACTCAACTTAAAAGTTAAAAGTGTTTCTACAAACCTAACATTCAAAAAATTGAATACATATTAGATTGATGACTTTTGTTGTAATTAGTTGGATTAGGTCAAGTTCTGGTGGGACCGGTAGGTAAAATAAAATGAACTTTACCCAAGTCTGACCCATTCATAAATTGGGTCAATGTGTCAATTAAAATCGCACTAAAAAAATAGACAACTTAAATCATGAAGTTGTGTTCTCATTAGGCTAGTGAATTGAGATCAATTCAGAAAAACCCCATGGCCAAGAACGTCCTCCCATGCCATCCGTGCACAGCACGTTACATAGAGAGGAGAGGAGAGGAGATCAAGTGATTTGAAATTTGAAATCTTGTTTTCATTCACTCAACGAAAAATGAAAGATGAAAGGGACGGCTTTTATTATTTATTAGCCCAACGATGTTTGAAGCAATACTTCAATTTCTGGGATCATCAATTCCCCACGTGTAATAAGAAAACCCCACCACTTAAATCTGTCACGCCTTTGACAAAACAAATCAAGGTCCAGAGCATGTGGAGTCATTGCTTACAACAGACGAGGAAGAAAAGGAATGCAATGATGTTGGAACATACAGAGTACAGGAGAATAAAAAAGAAGTATGGACGAAAGTCATGAAAATGGCAATGGCTTTTGGGAGACCAAAAAAACAATGGCAATGGCTTTTGGGAGACCAAAAGACAAACTTTCTTTCTTACTCTGTTCTACTCCTACCCCCCTGGTGAGTTGCAATCTTTGGCAAGAATAACAAGAATCATAGTGCTCATAATAAAATCTAAATCTCTTAAATTAAATGTCCATCTTTTAAATAATTATTATTAAATAATTGTTGTCAAATTTCACTTCTATAAGAAATGGGCCTATTGTGAAATTGATCATATTAAACGGGGAAATAAAATATTATGAAACATTCTTATCTTTTGCATGTAATTGATTTTCTTTTGCGGGGGGCGGGGGTGGGGTTGGGGTTGGGGTTGATCCGGTCAAGGTGTTCAATCATCCTTATATTACTTTAGATTGCTCATTACAGATAGAATCTAATAAATCTCTATAAATTGTAAGGATCCTAGATAATACAACATATGCGTGTGGGTCCCAGGTCACACGTTGACATGGTTTACTTTTCATAATACAGAGAAGATTAGAGGCCCAATTCTAGGTGTGACCCAATTTCAGGCCACCTGATCCTTTGAATTTTGGACGCTAAGGTTGGTTTTCAATCTGCTCGATTGGGTCTTTCTAAGCGTTCGAATTTGTCCTATTTGATTCAGCCTTGTTAAAATCCAAGATGCACCGATAGGTATAGGGCCAAAGGAGTGAAATAGGATTTTTTTTTTTTAATGTATGTTTGTTTAGAAATATGGGGGTTTTCTTCTTTTTTTTTATTTTGATGAAAATGCTTCAATAAAAATATTAATAAGAATGGAATATCGAGTCGACAATTACATTTTGCATAATCAGGTCAGGCATAGAATGCCACCAAACCTCCATATCTTCAACGGACTTAGCATGCCTAGTTAACTTGTAAGCTACTACATTGCAATCCCTTCCTACATGAGCAACTTCATAACTACTGAAATACTTCAGAAGAGCTTTGATTTCATCAAATAAGAGGCCTTGTCTTGAAAAATTATGAGCAGAAGAGTTGAGGGCATCTATCGTCCTTAAATAATCACCTTCAAGGATAATATCTCTCACTCATATATTATGAATTATTTGAACTCCACGTAGTGTTGCAACCGCCTCAATATCGTCTGCCTTTACCACCTATGGTTTTACTTTACTCATAGCCATAATAACGTTCCATTTCTCATCACGAAGAATTGCTCCTGCCTTTTGTACTTCTTCAAATAAAGCCTCATCAACGTTAAGCTTATACACACCCGATGGGGGAGGCTGCTAACAAAGAGCTTTCATCCTTGTTCAAGTTTGTCTTCGACATCCAAACTTTTTTATAGCCTTGAACCAGGGTAACTGCTCCATCTGTGACCATTTTTGGCTCCATAAGTTTTCCATTATAGATGAAAGAATTTCTTTTATTCCAAATACCCCATGCCACAGTAAAAACTAGCTCAATCTCCACCTTTGGAATTTTGTCCCCCATCTCCCAAGAGAACACGCCAAAGTTATTCAGTGTGCTTACAAAGAGATTACCCATAGACAAGCATTCTCTCCATACCCATTATGCATGAGGGCATAAGAACAAAGCATGCATCCAATCCTCAATCTCCCCTTTACACAATTCACATGTGCCATCATCTATTATTCATTTTTCTAGAAGATTTCTTCTTGTGGGTAATATTTACTTACACGCTCTCTAGGCAAAGGTCTTAATTTTATTAGTGACTTTTAGATTCCACAATCTCAACCAAAACTTTCTACGTGCTCATAAGTTGGAACTTTCTCCCCCGCCTTGGAGATTTTTGACTCTTAATGCCAATAGGCAAGCACTCTGAACAGTGAGCTCACTAGATTTGTGTTCAACCCATACAATCTCATCATTTTGGAGTAGAAAACTTAGAGGAATCTTTAGAATTATATCTGCCTCATGTGAGAAAAAAATAAAGTGGATTTTGTTAATGTCCCACCATCTTGTATCATTGTTTATCAAGTCTTCCACAGTAGCCTCCTCGGCTAGAATTCTTCTTGGAGTCACAACTTTATATATACTATGAGTGGGTAGCCATTTGTCGCGCCAAACCTTAATAGATTCACCATACTATCATTTTGGTGTTATACATTTTTACTTTCAAAACTTCCCTAAACACTATTTGTATATCAAATGCAATCAGCCTTTTATTTATTTTAAATTTTTTCCATATCAAAGGATGGAAAAAATGAACAAATTTCCTTTGGTGGGAGACATCAGAATCACCAATGCACGATAGCAAAGAAACTTCATGGTACACGGTGTCACATAGGGGTGGACTTAAGTAGGAGGTTCTAGGGGCTAAAGGCCCCACCAAATCACCTAAAAAAAGTGCTAAACATCTCTTATAAATTTTAAAAATTAATAATTTTTTACTTTTGCTCCCTCTCCTAAGATTTCTTATTTTACATTAAGCCCCATTAAGAAAAATTTCTTAGACCTGCCCCTGTGTCACTCATGCATGACAGCCCATAACATTAATATAAGAGAAGCTTAAGACAAATAAATAAGTAAATATAATATGAAAATTTTCTACATTTCCAATTTCTCATAACAATCATTCTTGGCATTATTTATTTACATTAGAATTCATAGAAATTAAGTGCATAAATTAATTTTTCAAAATTGAAATTAACATTTATTTTTTAAGAACTAAAATTAAAAAAATTTATATTTGATTCTCATTTTGGTAATTAATTATCAACCAACTCTTTCTATTCATTTCCTACGCTCAGATCGTTTTGGGGTTGATGTATCGGCATGCTTTTGATAACATTGATTGGTAGTCCACGACTTGGAACAGTGGTTCATATTCACATATCACCACAACAGAGATCCGTGTTGCCTACACCCCATAAAACTATCGAGTCGAGTGGCCACTGGCTATTATGATTGTGGCGGCCGATAGATAATGGACAACGCATACGAAATGGTGTGACACATGTCACCTATTGAAATTGACAGGTAACTTGCCGTATAAGCAGTGCAGCTTGGATGCTACCCCGAAATTTGACTTGCACTGTGTGCAGTGGGCACATGGACACCTATCATCCGTACCATTTATTGCATAACTGCCAAGGTTATAAATGAATTCCGATTCTACAATTATCAAAGGTTTTGACAAGTTAAAAAAAAAGGTTTAGATCCTATTTCAGACTCCGATATAGATCCGATTTTGGGCCCTCATTAAAACCCAGGACCTACATAAGTCTGGTTCTGGGTCCATAAAGACTCAGGCCCAAGACGCAACATTAAAACAAAAAAAATGCATATTCGATACCCACCACCCTCATGCTACTCTCGTCTTCCGTATTTCGTCATTCGCAAACATAAGCACACGAAAGTTAGGGTTTTGTTTCTCCTCTTCTCAATTCTCTCCCCTCTTTCCACCCATTCACGGGCGCGATTGAAATCTTCTTACTCAAACTTTAGCTCTGCTCAGTTTTTATGTGCATTAGAATCTTAAGAGAGAATAGCTATAGAATCTGTAGTAGGTTATATGTTTTGGCGTGCTCAAATTTCTTTTGCTCATGTTTAAGCACAATCTCTTCTTCTTCTTCTTTTTCAAAGGTTGTTTCTTTGATTCCTATTATAGATGGGGCTAGGGTTTTGGTTTGGACAAGGGTTTACGGATGGTTGGGAAGATGATTGGATGGTTTGGGTTCGGTTTACTTACTGTTGGGTTTGGACAAGGTTTAGCGGTTGTTTCTTTGATTCCACTCAATGAGTGGTTGTTCTCATGGTTTGACGACTCCATTGTGTTGAAACGAAGTCATGTTGTCCTAAGAGCTCATGCATTCTCCCACCTTGTTCTAGATAGTAGCATAAGTATTTAGCGGAAGAAAATCAACTAGTGATGGTAGTAAAAAATAAAGGGGACAAAAAAAAAAGGTTTTGGAACTGAACTTGGTTTCGACAGGCTTATTGAAACTGTACCCAAATCCAATAAACTAGAACCAAATCAGTTTCAATTCTAGTTTCAACTTTCAGATAATGGTTCTGGTTCCTGTTCCACCATGGACTCAAACAAGAGCCAACCCATTTGCAAGCCTAATTAATACCAATTAGTGTAAGCCTTTCAAGGGCACTGGCTAGCCACAAGCTCCCTTCCAAGATGGGAATCAAAGAACTCGAACTCTTGGAGGCCTGGGGCTTGGTTGGCATTTCCTTTTAGAGCGGGATGTCTTCGATGTCTTACTCAAGCTTCCTCTGTGAGTCCATGTGAAAGGAGTGATGCTGTAAAGTGGAATCCACCACCTATTGAGTTTTCAAACTGTAAAAAATGAATGTCATCTCTTTGTGACATTTCTCAAAAGTTTACTCTAAAAGTGTTAACAATGGTAAAGTATGGGAACATCCCATACACATGGATAGAGGTGTAAACTAGGCATGCAAAGCTAGCTCAGCCGTGCTTGGGCTGTTTCGCGCCAACCAGTAAAAATTCATAGGTTACACCATATTATAACTCGATTAGCTGGCATCAGCCCAACATAGCTCAAGCCAGCGCACATGCCTCCTCTAATTTTTTTTTATGACACTTTTATAAAAATTGAAAGAGACTTTATGAATTTTTAGAGTTATCAACCTGAAATAAAGTTGAAAATCTTAAAATAAATGCACAAATATTAATGCTAATTTACAAATGAAAATAAACTTTTTTTTAATTTATATTTTATTTATATAAAAAAATCAGCCTTACATTTGTGGCACACAATGTCACAAAGGGGAAGATCCAAATAAGAGAGTTTGGGGGCTAAGGCCCCCACCAGATCACCTAAAAAGGTGCAAAACATCTCCTATAAAATTTAAAAATTAATAGTTTTTGACATTTTCCCCCCTCCCCCAAAATTTCTTTTTTTAAATTAAACCCCCCAAACGGAAAATTTCTTTAGTTCGCCCCTACTATCACACATGCATGGTAGCCCATCATAATATTACAAAAGCTTATGATAAGTAAATAAATAATACAAATGGCAAATTTTGACATACATTTCCAACTCTGGAAATATTCATTTGGGGCCTATTTATTTGCATTAGAATACAAAAGGAATTGAGTGCATAAAGTGAGTTTTCAAAACTAAAATTGGGTAACATTTATTTTAAAAAATAAAAATAAGAAAAAAGCATATTATTTAATATTCATTTTGGAAATTCCACTTATAATTTATGTTTGAACCAACTCTTCCTATTCATTTCCTATACATTTGGATACAAGGAAACAGAGCCTTGGGATTAATGATTCGGCATGCTTTTGATTAAAATTGTTATTTTGGTAGCCCACGACTTGGAACGGTGGTTCATCCACATATATCCATATCAAAGATCCGCATTGCCTTAAATGTTTCATTAGCAAGTCTTGTGGGGAAGTCTAGAGCTTGTTTGGCATTATTCCCATGTTGTTTCCAATTTTGTGCTAAGATTAGATTGTACCATGAAAAAACTCAGCAGAAATTGTTCAGCAACATTCCATTAAAACACTCTGTTAAAAATATACTATACAAAACTTGTTTGTTAAAAGTGTAAAAAATTTCCTCCAACAAACGAAAGCAAGAAAATTATAAGATCTAAAATGTGGCTCTACCTTTTTATATTTTTTAAAAGATTAAATTTTTAGTGAAAGGTTAAATATCTTTTTAAAAGATCAACTTTTATTGAAAAATTAAATATTTCTTTGAAATACTAAATATGTCTTTTGAAAATTAAATATTTTTTTAAAATATTAAATATTTTTTGAAAGCTTAAAAATTTTTTTTCATGGATTAAATATTTTTAAAAGATTAAATATTTTTGAAATATTAAATATTTTTTTGAAAGATAAGCTATTTTTTAAAATATTAAATATTCTTTTTTGAAAAATTAAATATTTTTTTCAAATATTAAATATTTTTAAAAGAATTAAATATTTTTTAAATTATAAATATTTTTTTGAAAGATTAAATATTTTTTTGAAATATTAAATATTTTTTAAAAAGATTAAATATTTTTTGAAGTATTAAATATTTTTTAAAAGATTAGATATTTTTTCAAGGATTAAATTTTTTAAAAGGTTAAATATTTTTTGAGGGATTAAATATTTTTTTAAAAGATTAATGTTTTTTGAAATTTTAAATTTTTTTCTTAAATGATTAAATATTTTTTTAAAGATTAATATTTTTTGAAAGATATTTTTTTCCTATATAACTCATATTTAGAAATTAGAGCATGAGGCCCACAATCAGAGAATTTATTATGTGGTATCACCATTATAAGAAATTAGAAATAAAAATTTTAACTCACCTTTGTGATTGTTAATATATAACCCACATATGAATCATTGTGCCAGAAAGTTGTTTTTTAAAAAAAATTTAATTTTTTTGTTTCAAGTTTATTATGCCAGCAGGCTAAGATTTTAAAATTCCTTCCTATGCTGGGTCGTGCCATCAATGGGTTGGGTTGCGCCACCAATGGGCTGGCTCATATGCCCCTCCTAAATTTTTTTTAAGAATCTTTTACATAAATTGAAAGAAACTTTCTAAATTTTTAGGATTCCTAACTTGAAATAAAGTTGAAACTATTATAATGAATGCATATATATATATATATATATTGATGCTAATTCGCAATTGAAAACAAAATTTTATTTATTTTAAGTTTTAAAATTTTATATAAAAAATAATTATTTCTTTATAAAAATGTTGTGCGGGGCCGTGCCACCACCAAAGGACCCTAGCTTATCACGGCCTGGAAACACGCTGGGTCATAGAGTGCTATCCGATGAACAAGCACGGCCCAGTCTCGACCATGTCGGGCTAGCCTGGACCGGTCATTGAGGGTCAACCACCCATCCTTGGCCATGGCCCTTTGACTTTTGTGCCGAGCCTTAAACACCGCGACTGAATTTACACCCTTACGGGCCTACACATGGTAGATACTTATTTTGGGCAGCTTAAAATTTCGACGGTCAAGTCTCACCACGGGCCTTCCGGACTGACCTTTTCAAGTCCACATCGTGGTGCGAACACGAATCCGTTTCCAAACTCCAATGGGACCAGATCACTTGTTTCTTCATTTCCCACTACCAACTGCATACGCATGTCGAAAGGGCCTTCCACGTGTCTGGTTCTTTCTTCCCAAACAAGAATAAATATGGGAAAGAGTAGGTGGTAAATAACGGTTTTGGAGTTGGCCATCATGCTTTCAGTTGGATCCGGCTGACTCCATACGCATCCGTGTTCGTTATTGCCTGTGTTTATTACGCGTACCCCGCGAGTGGCTTGTTTGGTGGGACCCGAAAGTGATGAGGTAGATGTGATTCCGCCAAATGTATCTGGACCACAAATGTCTAGATTGTTATTGCACCCGAAAAACGAGGAGGAGCAGGGCGCCGAAAAATCTAAATCCCAACAACACAGCCTGTTGGGTGCAGCGATGGGGAGGGAGAAAATCCTCTCCCTTCTGCCTATACGTAGAAAAGAGAGCCGACTTACACAAGCCGCGTACCAAACGAGTCCTAAGTGGGACCTACAAATGATTACTCAATGTGCCTGCCTGACTTTACTATGAATATATAAAGGCCCACAGACGCTTTCCATTGTAGCCTTTTATGTGTCTTTTCTGGGTGATGATCAGACAAGACCATAGTTTTTATCGGTTGAAAGCTGGTAAAAGGAAGGAATCGAATTTTCAAGACAAGGGGACATGGCCACGAGGATGCAAAGAAATGTTCTCACCCTTTATCTACTTGAGGAAAATTTCACCCATAACTACCCTTCATATTATTTATTTGTATGTATAAGCATTTGTGTCGGTCCAATAGCCCTATAAAGGCTAACTTAAAAGTAAAAATAACAAGTGTTGATAGCCTTTGTTTTAGTAACCTCCAAAGTTTTAAACTCTCTAAGCTGTACATTTTTTATACGAGAAAAGGTCGTGTAAATGAGGGTTGAGGAGGTACATTTTTTGAAAACAGGACCGAGTAAGCGCCACATGGCGGAACTGCAGCGGCAATCGACTAGTATAGTAGGAGAAACGTTCTCCTATTTGATAACACTAGATGCCAACAACAGAAAGCCTACGTTTATTACATGACTGGACTTCACCAAACATCACTGGAAAAAATAATTGCTTAGAACGGACAAGCATAAGCATTCAGACAGCATTACAGCACGAAGGAATCGATGAACAAAAACGAAACAGCAGTATCAAACGTGACCAAACAATTTCTTTTTATCCAAAGCTCATTAAAATATATCTGCCGTTTGATTAAGAATGTATTAGGGTAGGTTTTTTATTAGCATTTCAGAATGATGAAAAGAGATCATGGGTGATGTAGTGCGAAGTCAGATTATATTTGTTTATACGTACCCTTTTAGTATTATATTAGATAGATAAGTTTTTTAAGATGATAATTGGTATTAGGACTGGTATCTTGTAAGAGCTGCACTGGCTTATAGAAATAATAAATTCCTCTTTCTTTCCTTAAGACCAGGCGGTCAGACACCCTCCATTTGAACTAATTATTTTCATTTTTGTTATTTTTTGTAAGTTTTTTCTCCTTTGTTGGTATAAAAAGACTATGACATTCTAAGGGTTGTTTATGGTTGGTCTACACGTATTTAGATTCTTATAATGATGTTGATGTTAATAGTTTAAGGGTTGTTTATGCTTGGTCTACACGTATTTAGATTCTTATACTGATGTTGACATTAATAGTTTCAATAATGACAAAGAAAAGTGATAACCGCTGTAAATATGTAAATTTGAAGTATGATCTTACATGTTATAAATTGGATAATGCGTGTGAAATCTTCCGACCCTGTGTTTTGTCTATCAATTCTGTATTTGGATAAAGCATGGTAAAGACGTTGTTACATTTTCAATCTTCACTTTTTTTTAATAAGGGCATGTTTGTCCTCATGGAATTGAACTTCTAGGGGAGGATCGTGTAGCTGATTTCCTGTGTAAAAAGTGAGGATTGGATAAATGGTTTTTTGCACTACATTACCATTCATATTTGGTGGTTTTCCGCACTACATTGATGTTCACATTTGGTGTAGCCATTTTTTCTTTTTGCAAAAAAGTACAAAAATAGGACAAAATTTTCACGACTCATTGGAAATTAAATTCCTATAGAGATCATAACAAATTCTAGTAGAAAAAGAATTTTTTGTAGAATAAGTATTCCACGATATGTACACAAATGTATTTCTAAGAATTCCAAGAGATGTACTCATAACGAAGTGGCTATAAATATAAGAAACATTCACAAGTGATGATCAAATCATCTCCCCTTTGAGGGAAAGCGTTTACCTAAAAACTACTTTAATAAATTAAATCCTAGAAAATTCAGGGTCATAGCTACATTTTCACATTTTGCCATCCATCCATTACTACTTTAGTATTCCTTCATTTGAACCAATTTTACCATGAATCATTCGAAATTCCTTCAAACAAACAGGGTCTTAAAACAAAGTTCTTTGCAGTTCAATTTTTCTAAAATTTAAATACTACTTGTCTACATACTTCATTAATTGTATAGATTCCATTCATGTTCTTTCTATCCTTATAATTAACTTTTCTTATACTGTAAGAACATAATTAGTAACGCTGTGAACGGGCCGATTTTGGCCTGGCCATTGTATGTAGGTGTAACCAAATACAAGATCTCCATCGTGGGGCTCAGATTGAACCTAATTTCTCTGTGTTTCAATCATCTTTTCACTCTCTATGATGCAGAAGAATGCTCAAATGGTTTGAGCGGATGTCATTTCTCACTCACCTGAAATAGAATGTAATAAGTAGTTTGTACATAAGAATAAAACCTTTACCAAAAAAAAAAAAAAAAAGGGAAAACATAAGAATAGACCATCATGTCGACCAATTGCTTCTAAACCCTGAGTGGGTCATGTGTGTGAAATCAAAGATTTGAGGGAAGAGCTCTTCTTGCCGCATAAACTAAAGTTGTATTGGAAAGAGAAGCCCAATTTCTTCCCAAGCCAAAAGAAGGCATTTCACTTTGGTCAATTTGACAGATAAGAAAGGAAAATGCGAGCAACATTTGCATCTGGACTGAACAAGTTGAGATGGCTATTGCTGGACGAAAGAACTAATTACAGCCATCTACAATGTTTCAATGTAAAAGGAGGTGATCGATGAGTGAAATTCGAGAAGGTTGGACTGATAGAAGTGGGCCCCACATTGGACATGTCTTATTTCAGTTTGTCCGCATTTATTCATTCCCCACATGTTTGTCAAAACAAAGTACTAGGAAACCGTGTTGAGTTTTCTAATTATGTAGCTTCGATTAATCGACATGATAAATGCCGTGGGGCAGCGGACCCTGTAACTGAAAACGCGCCTTAATGTGCATTTATGACCCTTTATGAAAACCTAAACTAATTGGGGTCTGGATCCGTGTCTGCCAATCGAATCAAAAATGGTCTGGACTCACTTCCACAAATATTGGCTCTATTAAAATCGGAAAAGTATTTTCCCAATAGCATCAGAGTATTTGAAAAGTATCATTAGAAAATGAAATTTTATGTTGAAAAGAATATCAATATCAGATACTTTTAACAATTATTAATTTGGTTCTTTTTCTTTTCTTTTTTTCTTTTTTTTTTCCATCACTTGCTGAGATCATATCAGCAAAGCCTTTAGACCCGAAAATATCCAAATAATTTTATATGATTATAATTTTTGAGAAAAATATTTGTAACTACGTATAGATATCTCGAAACAGTGTCTAGCAAACTAAACCCTAGACTTCAAGTCTATACAATCAAATCCTCTACTTTGCTTGAGATGATCACTACCAACCCCAAAAAATTATATTAATGAATGTACGTACTTAAATATTGTCCACACACACATATATATATTGTGAAGATGAAGACTTTCCTACGTTACTTATCTACAAAATCATTTCTCCACTATGCCCTCTCACACACAAGCAACCTTTGGGTAAAGGTGGGAGTGAAAGTCAAGCACAAGACCTTGTGGAGCAAACTCGAATCTTTTGCCAACAATCAACATACCATCATCGGAGGGTTGCGGCATATTAAAAAATTATTAATAAAAAAATAGGAAATTGAGAAATTCCATTTTTTTTTTTTTTGCATCTCTTGTAATGGTTTATACGAAAGTCCGCAGAAAGTAAAATAAAAAAGAAATGAACAAACAAAGACTATTCATATTTAAAATTGAAATTATAAAATATAGACAGTGTATGAAGACCACAACAGTATCTAAATACCTCACGTTTTGAGCTGGTGACAAGGTATTGGACTAGTCAGTTGTCCTTCTCAGCCACTTTTCTTAGACTCGGATTATTACTCATTCATTTGCCTCTTCCAACTCTAGAAAAACACAACGGGAGAAAACATAAGCACACATTAAGACGTAAGCACACACCATACATTGGAAAAGACGTCTTCCATGAAGCTGCCTTGTCAAAACCAACCAAGGGCCAATCAACCGCCCAGCTTGCTGCCGCCTACAACATGCGAGAAGATGGGCGGCCCCATTCGTAATTTCCCACACACTCACGTAGACCGCGTTAGCAGTCAACTTCACCCTCTGACCCAAGTGCTGACGTACCCTTCCCCCGGCCGGGCCCGTCCTCTATAAATACCCCATTCCAGCTCTCACACAGTTACAACAACATACCTTTGTCATTTCCATCTCTCGCTCTAGCACTCTCTTTCTCTTCTCCTCTTCTTTTCCGAAACTCCTACAGAAGAAGACACGGAGAAGATTGATCAAGATCAAAACAGAAGAAGAGGAAAAAGAAGAAGAAGAAGAAGAAGAAGAAGAAGAAGAAGAAGTTGTGATGCCTAGAAAAGGAATGAGATCCATCTTCTTCCATCCCCAGAAACCCTCCTACTCTCCATCTCCATCTCCTTCCAGAACCTTCTCCTCCGCGCCCTCATCTCCCTCCACTCACCATCTCCGCCATTCATTCTCCGATTCCATGATGGAAGACAACATCATCAACGCCGAGGCCATCATCACCAAGTGGGACCCCGACTCCTCCTCCTACGCCAGGATCACCTCCCTCTTCTACGAGAACCGCCGCGAGGCCCACAGCTTCCTCCGCGCCGTCACCGACCTCCAGCGCGCCATGCAATTCTACATCTCCGACTCCTCCGCCTCCGCCTCCTCGCAGAAGCTCGTCCACTGCCAGCTCCTCATGCAGACAGCCATCAAACGCCTCGAGAAGGAGTTCTACCAGATCCTCGCCGCCAACCGCAACCACCTCGACCCCGAATCCACCTCCGCCTGCTCCTCCATCGCCACCACCCGCTCCAGCACCTCCGACTACGACTACGACACCGAGGACGAGATCCAGGCCGCCGCCGCCGCCGGCGACTCCATCGACGACGTCGAGCGCCACGCCTCCCTCGCCATGGCCGACCTCCGCTCCATCGTCGAGTGCATGATCTCGTCCGGCTACGGGAAGGAATGCATCAAGATCTACAAGACCATCCGGAAGTCGATCGTCGACGAGGGGATCTACCGGCTCGGATTCGATCGGACCGCATCGAATCGGAACCTGCGCAAGCTCGATTGGGAGGTGGTCGACATCAAGATCAAGGGCTGGATGCACGCCATCAAGATCGCCGTCAAGACTCTGTTCCTCGGCGAGCGGGTCCTCTGCGATCACGTCTTCTCCGCCTCCGGCCCGATCAAGGAGTCCTGCTTCTCGGAAATCGCCAAGGACGCCGCGCTGTCGCTCTTCGGATTCGCCGAGTCCGTCACCAGATGCAAGAGATCGCCGGAGAAAATGTTCCGATTCCTCGACATGTACAACGTCATCTCCGAGCTCTGGCCCGATGTCGAATCGATCTTCTCCTACGAATCGACCTCCGCCGTCCGATCGCAGGCCGTCGCCTCGCTCATCAAGCTCGGCGAAGCCGTCCGCGCCACCTTCGCCGATCTCGAATCGGCGATCCACAAGGACCCGTCGCGGTCGCCGGTTCCGGCCGGCGGGCTGCATCCGCTCACCCGATACGTCATGAACTACGTCTGCTTCCTCGGCGATTACAGCGGGATTCTCTCCGATATCTTCGCCGATTACCCGATCGAGATCCCCGATTCGGTGCTGCACAACTCGCCAACGGCCGAGAATCCTCTGTCCTCGGTCGCGGTCAGGATCGAATGGCTGATATTCGTTCTCCTCTGCAAGCTGGACGGAAAAGCCGAGCTGTACAAGGACGTGTCGCTCTCCTACCTGTTCCTCGCGAACAATCTGCAATACGTGGTGTCGAAGGTCCGATCCTCCGATCTGAGGTCACTCCTCGGCGAGGAATGGGTCCAGAAGCAGGAGTCGAAGGTCCGTCTCTACGCCGCCAACTACGAGCGGATGGCGTGGAACAAGGTGGCCCAGACGATCCCGCCGAATCCGACGGCTGAGATCCCCCTGGACGAGGCGAGGGAGGCGTTCCGGAGATTCAACTCGGCGTTCGAGTCGGCGTATCGGGCGCGGGCGAGCTGTGTCGTGCCGGATGCGAATCTGAGGGATGAGATGAAGGTGTCGATTGAGAGAAAGATCGTGCCGCCGTATCGGGCGTTTTATGACAAGTATCGGGTGCGGCTACAAAGAGAGACGAGCTTGGAGGTTTTGGTGAAGTTTGCTCCTGAGGATTTGGAAAACCACTTGTCCGACCTGTTTTGTGGGTTGGGCGTGTCGGGTTCGGGTTCGGGTTCGGTTCGGCCATCAACCGTCCGTTCGCGGGGTTCTCGGTGATACCGAATTAGGCTTAGCTGTAGGTTTGTAATTTACAAAAACATGTTTGTATTTATTTATTTATTTATACTTGTATAATAATCCGTATAGAAAGATTTAAAAAAGAAAAAAAAGGGTAGGGTTGGGGGAATTATACATTAATAATAATAATATGAAAGTCGTATTCAATCAGTTCGTTTTTGACAAATATCTATCGCTTTCCATGTAATCGTCCGTTTGGGACGCTTTTGTGTGCGTGTCATGGGTGACCGGAATCGTTTATTTTGGACTGTTGTGACATGACCCTGTTTGAAATTTGTGGTGTTTGAAAAGCCAGACCTTTGCAATGCAATTTGAACTCTAATTGTGAGATTTAAGGACAATGGTCTGCGCAGGAATGTTACTTTGCCATTACTTCCCAAGCAGACTGTTCATCGTGCACACCTTCAATGTAAGGGCTCATCTAGGATCAGTCTAACCCACTGTCATCGGCTCCATTTGAAACCATATCCACTGGATTGATTAAAAAGGAGAATTGGTCCTAATTAGTTTGGCTAAGAAATTTTGATCTATGAATATAAGGAAAATGATTCGATGAGACAGTGAGATGACTTTAAATGGCTGACCTAGATGAGAACCTAACATGAAGGCGTGGGGGGACACCTAACTCATCCAATCGTCCTAGTCCCATCATATTCAAGCTGGGGTGTTCATGGGGTGGGTCATGTTGTGTCTAAGTAGGCGTATCTTAGTTAGTCTGACTTTCGAAACATAGGCCCATATTAAGCCCAACCGTGACAACGGTCATGAATGCCAAGCCGAAGCCCACCCATTCAGTCAATTGAACTCGGCTAAATCACATTTTCATATCAGTTTTTTGGGATTTCTACTAATTGCTTAGCCAAATTAACAATAAATTAATGCAAACACTCCTTCAGCCGAGGCCCAAAGCTGGCTGTGGATAGATGTGGCCGTGCTGGACTAAGCCCCTCTCCATGAGAGGTGTCCCTCGGAAAGAAAAGATGTCATTTGTGTTGGATCCATGTCAGATCTTGGTCACAAGGAGATGAGATATATATATCATAAAGCAGAAATGCTCTGAAATGACTGTATATTTGATTACAACTGGTAGATAATCACGTTCTTGGCATCAACCTTTTTCCACTCGGATTCTGCCTTTTATCTATTCTCAAGCTTTTAGAAGTCAGAATCATGAAATCTCCAATACATTATATGGTCTACAAGTTGAAAGTATATAATATATTGTGAAGATTTGGTATGAGGGAGAGATTGCTTACGA
This sequence comes from Sextonia rubra, assembly GCA_037013555.1. Taxonomy (NCBI): domain Eukaryota; kingdom Viridiplantae; phylum Streptophyta; class Magnoliopsida; order Laurales; family Lauraceae; genus Sextonia; species Sextonia rubra. Next base: position 136,697,265 of record JASUAD010000001.1, read on the forward strand.
CTTTTTTTTTTTTTTCTTTTGATGAGATTGTGTCAGTCATAACTGATAAGAGTTTGTTTGCATACAATCGGACTCTTTATAACCATTTTCCTGGATTCTTTATGCATTTCCAGAAATGTGTGTCCATTTATGGACCCGGTGGGTGGATATATATCACAGGATCTTTTTCACTCATCACATCTGTGTATAATACACGTGTGACTAAATTTATATATATATATATATACTGTCGACATATTCGCATGAGAATAGTCTCCACAGTTTCGTTTATGTCGTCGAAAGGAGCAGAATCAAGATTTTCTTCTTGGGTGTCACTGTAAAACTGAAACTTCTTGAATCTGTTATTTTTATGTTGAGATTTGCTTGAGATCACCACCCACCCCTTCCAGCCATGGTTGTCCATCTCATTTGTGGGCATTTTAGTTCACCTAGGAATTATGATCCACTTACCCTCTTCGCACACACTACCCTCCCCTAACTTGACCTTGATGCAAATATCACTTCAAGTCAAGCATTTTCTTTGTCTACTATAATAAATACTCTCACTCATAGACACGCTCTCGAGTCTCACCCAAGTCAGCATCGGTTTAAATGACTCGGGGGGATTGATATCTCACACACCTAAATTTCTTTGAAATCTATCATCGCTCACCTCAAGTGGGCTTGACAAACTAGTTCACGTTGTACATTGTATACAGTTTTAAGCTGTTGAAAATATCATGCAGACTTATATGGGAATTCCTCACTTGCTCTCATCAGCATTGGGGAAATTTTCAACTGCCCACATGTGTGGGATCCAGCATTGGTCCATCCATATAGACTACACACAAGGGCTCTATGAAATGCACATGTCCACTATTTTTTGACCCCCTTTAATGTGATTAGACTATTGGATCAATTGATGATCCATCTAAATGAACTGTACATCGTGAAAAGTTATGGGCTTAGATGGAGATGATAAAGATCATGGATGTGACTAATTTTTTGCAAAGAGGGGACTCTAAGGGAAACTTTCAAACTCCCCCCATCCCCATCCCCAGGTGGACCCCATAGGCATTAGCACACGAGCTTATCTTAAGCTTGAGCGCAGGTGAGAGCCCCTAATATATATATATATATTGTTTATTTGTATAACCTTCTTTTATTGAAATAGGTTGACAACCAACTAGAAAGTAGGCTAAAATCACAAGATAAGACCAACATGTACTGAATTCTTTTACCTCTTTTTTAGAGAGAAGGGTGTGTTTCCATAATCACCTCTGCAATTTGTTGTGCATGTTCACAATTTATAGCGTCCTATCCAAATCTCCTCATAATGCATCTAAATTAACAACATTCAAATATTAGATACAAATTCAATTTCTCTATTTGAGTTATTAAATATTTGAAACCCCGAATCACCTTGCCAATTAAAAAGCACTTTTTGTGTTTTTTTCAAAAGAATTTTAGATTGATTCAATGTGTCCAAACCTAGTAGAAAATGGAGAGAAAATTGTGTTCAAATTTAATATAAGCTTTTCATATTTTTTGTAAATTGAAAATTATAAAAAAAAATCTTGAATTTAAAAAGAAGTATCCTGTTATATGTCATTAAGCAATGACTTTTTTGTCTTTAAAACTTTGTGCTCCACAATTTTAATGTTTAGGATTCTAATAGATTATACTGAATTTACATGTTCAAGAAACTGGGCTTTGATATGTACAACACATGAATCTTTTTAATATTCTCATATTTTACACAAGATCAACCATACAGTGGGCTTACTCATATTTGACTAATATTCACCAAATCATACAAAGGATAAAAATTGAGAACAAGGTATACCATAGAAGTGCAATCTTAAAATAAGTGATAACGGATATTTTGTATTCCCAAAAATATCTCAACAGCTAATTTATCTTAAGGGCCCGTTTGTTAATTTTTTCTCATTGTAAAGTTAAAGTCATCTTTCATTTCACTACACAACAACCTAAAAAAATCAAATCAAAATACCATATTTTAAAAAATTCTTTTACCTTTTACACAAAAAAGTCAAAAGTTACCTTTTCATCCCACTAACTAACAAAAAATATTTACTTTTAACACAAAAAGTCAAAAAATTATATTCTCTTTTTGCTAAAAAAAATAAAATCTAATTATTAGATTAATTTAATTCATTTTATTTTCTTACTTTTAAAATTATCATTCACTTTATTTCACTTTCCTGTAAAATTAATACATTGGCTACAAAAGAAAAAAGTAAGTAGGAGCCCACAACTCCTGGATTCTATTCTTTTGTCTCAAAGTCCCCTTCTGTCGCGGGCACTACTCCATAAAAATTCAATCTTTCTTGGATTCTACATCATTTATAACCACAAATACTACCGTACAAAATTTCAACAAACCACCGACTTCCCTGACAGTGCAGGTCGAAGATTGCATCATCAGAACAAAATCGATTCAATTCTGCTGAAGGGTTGAATACTGCACCAGTTAAACTGACATTGATATAATGTTGCTTTTTGATGGGTAGAGCGAATTTTGTTCGTCATCAGTTAGAGAAATGTGCTTGGCATTTATAATTCATTGGAAAAAAAACAGGGGCACTTGTCAAAGTACCGGATAAGTACGGGAAGAAGCTAGCATTATTGTGGCTAAAAAAACCCTCCCAAAGCTTCGTGGGCGTTTTAAAGTGTCGTTTTCGAAGCAGGGGATAAGTAAAGCAATGACTTTGTATTTTTGGTAAAGAAGCAAAGCAATGACTTGGTAGAAATTAGCTGCTCAATTCCAGACTTTGCCCCAAACGCACAGGATAAGTTATATTTGTCTTGACAAATGAAGTTGGGGCTAGTGGTTCAGATTAAGTTTTGTCGTTGCTACTCATTTACACGTCATTTTCAATCAATGAGTACATACAAAAATATTATATGTATGACATTTTCATACATGAATGAGTGTGATGAATTCATAAAATGACACATTCATAGCATTATTTTATATTAATTTACGAACTCATTTAAGTTAGATAAATTAATTTAAGAACAAATTCATGATTTTATGTGTTTTTGTATTATATTTCTGAATTTTAAGATAAATTATCAATTCTATACTTTTTTAGGCATAAATTCATGATTTCACTTAGATGATGAGATTTTCTTTTAATTTCTAAAATTTGAAGAATCTTAGATGCATTAGAATTCTCCGTCATTTCTTAAAAAATAGTTTTATTCTACATAGGAAAGTGTTAAAATTAGGACCTGCATTGCACAACGAAAGATATTGAAGCAAGTGAGACACACACACACCACGGCCCGTGCTTTATGACCTATGCCAGAAAGAGGGTCCCACACACAATTTTTTGTGGCAAGAATTAGTTGAAGAATTATCTCTCATATTGATTTTCAAAATTAAATTCAAAATTGAGAGAGAGATGAAAAATCAAAATCCAAGTGAGAAGATATATAAAAAAGAAAGGTTGTTTTGCAGAGGAGATAAAAGAGGAGAAAATCTCTCCACTTTGGGACGTTCTTTACCCATCCTAAGTTACATCTCACGGCCAGCCATATTTGGGTATTACCTCTCCATAAAAATGCAAGCCATTGGAATTTGAGGTTAGTGAGGCCGATATGGATAGATCTAATGAAAAGATCCACTTGGGTTTGACATGGCCTGGAGAATACTGTCTGCTGGAATGTGACTTAACTAAAAAACCGAAGGGCTTCTTATCTCATCATCTTTATGGCTCACATATGAAATATTCTATTAGATATCCCTTGATGATTAGAATGATTGTTGGGCCATGATAAAGGGGAAATTGTGGGATGGCATGTTTTGGTAGCTTGGAGAGCTTTGCAAAGAAGCCACGCATGTCGCTAATTTTATTTGCTTTAGAAGAGGAATGCTGGTCGCGTATGGAATTGGAATGTGGATTTACGTGCATCATATATACCAATCCATTCCTTATTTAAAAACGCCTCAAAGAAAGTTTACAAATCTGATTGGCAAAAGAAAACAATCTTGGAAAGAATTCCAATTTCATTCTAACACATGCCTTTATTAAATGAATACATACTCCCATACCCTTGAACCATTCACACCAGAGATCCCAGCCTTTTCCCCCTCACATCTCACGCCACATACACCCACCATTCCATCCATACTCTTCATCCGTCCATCCACCTTTCCCCATCTCTACCCTTCCATCACATGTCCATCATCCAAGTGGGTTTGGCCAAGCCACATTGAATCACATCCATTATATATATTAAAGTTCTAAGAATGGAGGCCTGTGAGGATGTCACATTAGTACCCCTATTTTTCTTTTTTCCTGGAGCGCCACGTCATCTTCTAAAAAATAAAGAAATCCCTAAAACCTCTCCCTCTACCCGTCTTTCTCTCATCTTATCTAAATAAAGAGCAGTTTCAAATTAAAATTTCTAAAGCGCCACGTTATCTTATAAAAAAAATAAAGAAATCCCTAAAATCTCTCCCTCTACCCTTCTCCCTTTAATCTTATCTCAATAAAGAGTAGTTTAAAATTAAAATTAAATTAAGAAATCCCTAAAATCTCTTCCTCTCCTCCTCTCTCTCATCTTATTTTAATAAACAAACAACTGTTTCAAATTAAAACTCTTACCTTTTATATCTTCCCAAGAGAAATCAACTCAAATTACATGAAAACACAACCAATTGAGAACAATTGACTTACGATATTGCCGAGAGAGAAGACATTGAGGAAGGTGAAACAAAACCATGTTATCCATACACCTGTCCTTCCCCAATATATAGAGCTTGAAAGAAGAACTAACGGGTGAGAGCTCTGCCCGTCTGACACGTGTCCTAAATGGAGGAATAGTAATGGGTACCAAGGCGTCCAGTGCACCAGAATGGGAGTTCTCGCACTAGAGTAATGAGAGGAAGTTATTGATGGTAATAACTATATCTCCTTTTCTTTCATTAGGATTTTGTATCTCTTCTTATCATATCTATGAAGATCTCTTATATCCATTTCCATGACAACTGCAATTGGGTTTGTATATACCACTATAGTGAACATTTCAAATTATCATTAAACTATTGGTTTATGTTTATGGTAGACCTCCCCATTTCATCATTGTAAATATTGTTCTACTTTTGCAAGTATAATATGCACATTAATAAAAAAAATCATGTTCTAGATAATTTCTAATTTCACTTCTTACTTGTTTTCTTGACATCTTTGTGATAGTTGACACCACACTCACATGGAACAAGATCGCACTTGAAAAATAAAAAATAAATAATAATAATAATAAAAGTCGGTATCTGTTTTGTTGTTTTATGCTTTATTTCTTTTGCATTTGTTGATGACGTCTCTCATACGAGAATGATTTTTACCACTCTATGGGACCCTTTATGATTGATCCTATCCCTGCATCCAAGTGGGTCCCAATGGGATTAGAATTTTGTCTCTCATACAAGCTATGAGAAATGTTCTCATGACAGCATGGCCCTATTTTACTTAATTGTTGATTATGCAACTTTTTGTGTGTATTCCAGTTAACATTATATCTGCAATTGAATTTGAAAAGAGTGGCAAGTATTTAGCTACTGGAGAAAATGGCGACTGCATAGTGCTTTTTGAATAGACAAATTAAAAAGATGTAATGGTCTATCTACTTATTAGTCATTTAATTCCTTCATTTCTCTTTATAATATATTTATATTTAGATTTATTTTTATTAATTATACTTAAAAGTTTAAATTTTCAATTTAGACATAGATGCTTTTCCACATTGAGGAGTTAGAGGTTTTATTAACCAAGAGGTATAATTTTATTTTATTTTGCACTTTATCATACTGTTTTTTCTTTTTTATTTTACATTTTTTTGTGCTATGTTTTTTTTAGTCAATGCACCACTTGTTATAGATCCAAAAGGGGATATAGTAGATGTATGATTTTCTTTTCAATTGTATTTTGTAATAGATTTTTTTATAGTTTTTTCAATTTTATTTTATTATTTTTATTATAGTACATGTTTACACTTGAAATTTCTTTTTTCTTTGGTCTTTTTGGATGATTCATGGATTTCTTTCATTTTATTTTTTTCTTCAATTTCTATTATTAAATCCTGTGGTATTCTTTTAATCATATTTCTTTTCTATATCTTATATATTATTTTGTTCTCTTTTATTTTATTTTAATATTTTTTTTCTTTTGTTGCCTAGGCCTCACGGTGCTACATTAACATCAAACTTTCTCCTCTTCATGCTAAGTCATGGTAGCCCTCTTTGTAGAGATCTCATGCTTCAGTTAACTATGATATTTATCATAAGTAACTCATGTAAAACTCATTTGATTTTTACATTTATTTTTATTCTAATTTATAGATTTATAAATTATCTTTTTTCTTAAATTATAAATTAAAAAATGAGAATTATAAACTAGGATTTTATTTGTAGATTGTTTAAGTTTCATTTTTTTGTCTTCTTTAGATTTTGTTAAATAATTTAAGAATGATTAATAACATAGTCGTTTTCATTTTAATATTATCCTTCTCAATAATATGCATAAAATTTAATATATTATAGCTTTTGGGCACGGGCCGATCATGAGCCTTTGTTGCTAGTTTGAAATTAAAACTATAGGTTTGTATAAACCTACAATTGAAGCCTCGTACTTTCTCCCATCAATCAAAGTGCAAACGAACCCTTATACTTTGAAAAGTTAGATTCTCTCTCCCTAATTTTTTTCATTATTGTTAAATTAAGGTGCATTTCAGACTTACATTTACAACTTTTTAGATTTTCGTTAAGAGGAATTCTCAAAAGAACGCTCCTAGCCGAACAAATAGTTGGAATTTTCAAGTGACATTATACCTCATCATAATTCCAATTCTTTCTCTAATATAATCAGCAAAAAAAAAATGCATATCATTGAAAGGAACTTACCATAGTGAAACATAAACTTTAGCCTCCAAAATTGTTTGAATTCAAGACGTTTGCATAATAAGTAAGGAAATATTTGGAGAATTCAAAGGGTAGCTGATGTAGAATTTGTGATGGAATATTTTTGCAGCGAGAAATGAAATGGGAAGGCTTGAACTATAGTATCAACTTCAAAAGGCCATAACTTTCAATTTAAGTATCATCTTGTGAGGCACAAGCACTCATTTCTAAGCTATCAATGTACTTTCTAACATGAACAGCCGCCAATGGTGGTTGCCAATGTCAAAGGCAAAATGAAGTCTCTTCAAGGTCAAAACACAATTTTTGTGCAAAACTTATTTATATAATAATGTTTCATTTACTAGTTTTTGGGTTTATATTCCATTTGAATTTCAAAATTTTTGTGTAAGGTATTGAAAAGTAATTTAAAGTTAACTTGATGGTTTTTATATAATTTGAATTTTTTACTATTGTTAGTAACATTTACTATTTCTAAAAAGTTAGTGCATTGGATGCTATATTAATACAAAAGGAATTATGTGAATCTCGGTTTCTCTTTCGCGTTCCTCCTAGTATTTTCTTGTAGATTGGGGTTTTGTTGATGGTTAATTGGATTAGTTAAATCTTGCTTCAAAAATCTCTATCAAAGGGCACAACCATAAAACTTTGATCTAAGAGTGGCAGTGGATCAGGTTTTGGTTGAGGTTTACCAATGTAGGTAACATGTACAGTTTAAATCAAACTTGTCCCACTTATTAATCATTAAAGTTAAGAAAATATCAACTTGAATCCAATATTACCAGGTTAGATTATAAGTTAAAAGTGATGCAAACATGGTTGGGTTGACTTGTGTTGCGGACTTGGGCAAGTCTACAAGGTGAATGGCAAGTCTACGTGCAACCAAAAAAAATTTTGTTAATCAGGTTCAAAATACCTAACATGACCAAATCTGTCTATTTATGCCGATTTCACCAAAGAAATTGTTTTGGTGCTGCACCAAATAATAGAAACTGAAACCGTCAATTAAATGCCAGTAGAAATAAAATGCCAACGACAAAACATGCCTCTTTTATTTATGCCTCAAATATCCAAAACAAGCCAAACAAATGGAATAGATTTGAATTTGAATTTAATTTAATTTGAATTTAATTTAATATTAGCAGCACACCAGTAAGGCGGTGAGATCAAATCCATGAAAACCATGTATTGGGTTAATCTAAGCACCTAAACTGACAATGTAATGTCAAATAGAATAGAATCCAATTTACACGACTTTCCAGCAATAAAGTGACTGAAAATATAATAAAGGGAAAATCTCAAATAAGGCTTTAAGTTTCTGCCTTATTTCAAAAGAATACATAATTTTGAAAACTTTTCAAATTAGTCCCTAAATTTTCTAATAAACTTTCAATGAGGACATTCGATAATTTAAAAATACTTTCTAGCGACTTTTTTTTCTCAATTTTCTTAAAATACCTATCATTTAAAGTCATGTAATGGTTTCAACAACCGCTGCATGCAACTTGATCACCATGAATCGCTAGTTGTCCTTGATCATCCGTGAGGATGCTGAAGAGGAAAATGAGAGGAATATAGAGAAATTGAATGATGAATTTATTTTAATAATGGGTAATCTGGGTATTTTATAAAGATTGAGAAAGAAAGTTGCCGAAAAATAGCTTTAAATAAAGAGATGTCCTTAATTGAAAACTTTTTAGAGAACTTAGAAATTAATTTGAAAAGTTTTGAAACTTGTGTCCTTTTTTTGACATAAGACAAAATTTTAGGGCCTTATTTGAAAATTTTCCTATAATAAAACCAAATAAAGTTACCTGACGCATTGTCGCTATTTCCCAATTTCCTCACCAGCCAGAGTCAGTTCTTCAAGTTCCAACATGAACCAAACAAGCAGCAGGTCAAAACAAACCATATTAAGTTGAGCCATGCAATCAGAGGTGACTAAAGCCTTCCGTCAGCATTCCACTATGACTCACCAACAGGCAGAGAGAGAAGTGTGGCCCATAATCCCAAATTTCTTGAATCCAGTGAAACCAATTTTTAGGGAACTGGGTTGACTCAAGACAATTTTTCAGAGGCCATGTAACCCATTTCATGGATAGGCAATTGCCAGGGATGAAGCTGACCGGGTTATTCCCTGGTCAATAGGAGATTAGTGAGGAAGAAAACTAGCATTTATTGAGAGGTAGAAAATGGTGACACGACTTTTGCATGGACTGCCTATTGTAAATAAGGATGCTTATACTTTGTATGCCAGAAAGGCAAGTGTGGTGTGGAACAAAATTAGGGTAACTTATTCATTGATCACATGAGATGCTTGATGAGCTTTTTGTGCTACTCTTTGCAAGTTGCGTCCGGAGACAAAACATGGTTAGATATTCAAACATTTCTCAACAAATTCTGGGGGGACTGTAGAGTGCTTCAAAACAAAAGCTCTCTAGCCCATGTTGTTGACTTTTTCCATTGACTTAGGAGATTTGAAATTTCTGCATTCTTGGCACTAATTAATATACATAGGAATGCCCAAACATGGAGTCTGAAACATTGTTCAGGTATAACTTAGATTATAATTTTTTTTTAGTCTACTTCTATATAAAAGTAGTCTTAGCATGATGTGGATCACATGTCCATAATTAGGCTTCCAATTCAACTCTTGCTTCAAATGTAATGCGGATCACCGTCACTCCAGCACTAATTGTGACAAGTCAGTTAAAAGTTAGAACGCATAGTGTCCCTAACGAGGTGAGCTATAGCTAGGGACCCGGCGCTTATTATTTTACTGTGATTATGTTTATCATGCCTAGATCCTTGACAGAAATTGTAAATTATTTAGCAAGCATCAGACAACCTGCCCAACATCATGGCTAGAAGGTTCCAGCAAATGACTTTCAAACTGCAAGTTGCTGATTTCATGTATTTTAAACTCATACTTGCCAAGGCCTTTGCAGAGATCCATGGAGAGCTCTAATCTGGAGCTTTAGAGTCACATATGTAAAAGAGAAAGCACAGCTATAATTGTAATTTAGTGCAGTAAAGAACCCTAAACTTGTCAACTCCAAAGACTCGTCCATAATGATACAATTAAGACTTCCAAAGTAATAGGACTCTTTACTCCCATATAAAAAAATGAATCAAAGAGAACTTGTATTCAATTGAACAGGATGTGCTAAATGTCAGAATGTGGGTCCCCTCCTTGTCTACTAGAGTTCAATGAATCTGCAGCATCAGCGATTCATCCGATCTCAACCACTGGACCTTCACAAAGACTCGTTGATTCCCTTCTTTTAATCGGCAGCTTTCAACTTTTCATATCCTTCATTGTGCTTAATTGTAGTTAATGGTCCTTCAACCATCTTGGTGTGCATGTTTGCCTGGGAGTTTTCAACTAAAACTATAATAGCTTTCTAGCTGCAAATTGTCTGTGCATGATTGTATCCCTGCCTTACATGAGTAGTCTCAATCTGAGATCCTTCAGCCTCCTATCTCTGCAATATTAGGGTGACTAACAAGGGTGTCTACTTGAAACTTCCCATGGTCCTTCAACGATAACGCCCAAGGAACCAAGGATCAAAGATGGATCAAACAAATAAAATTAAATTGTCCCCATACACAAACATAGTAGGACAAATAGACTAGTATATTAGGTCTATTGGCCGATACACCCAATACCTCACATATCATATATTTGCCAATCCTTGAAAGGACAATCAAGCTTTCTAAGCTCAAAAACCTACAGTTTCTAGTTCTTTTAAAGGAAAAAGGCTCTGGAAAAGGTTTTGTGCCTCAAACATACCTACAAAAGGGAAAAGAAAAAAAAAAAAAAGAAAAGATACTTTTAATAATCTACAGCCAAGAGCTTGAAGACACCTTTTAAGGTAAGAAAAAACCCGAATTTAAGGAAGACTTTTCTGTGTCTCTCATTTGTTTGGCGTAGGAATAAGCTCCAAATCGTTCATACTGAATGCTTGGAGCATAGATTTGCTCATACATATATTGTTTGGCCCATTTGCAATATCTTCTTGGGGTTTTTCCCAAAAATGTCTATGGATTTTTGGAGATTTCAAAAAAAAAAAATGTTAGACCTTCACATGGATCCCTTCATTAGTGTTTTCCTTTGACTAAAGTTATGGTTTCTTTAGATCAACCTCTTAGATTTTCTAACTTTCACATTTATTTCTCGTATTTTTGGGTTTTTCTTAAAAAAAAGTCCATTTCTTAGTATTTGAATATTTAGTATTAAGTATCATTTATTATTAAATTAACTATTTACTTGCGATTTATTAACTAGAAAGTACAAACTACTAACTTAGCAGTATGTATCAGGCAATAGCTAAGTCTATAAACTACATAATACATTTTTGCATCAATACATTTTTGCATGATTGATGATACCGCATACTACAAACATGGTCAATACTAAATAGTAATCAACTTTTGTTTCAATTTTTTGTCAATTAATATTATTCTAGGTTTTACTTTAAAACACCTATGTAACATAAAAAAGTGAACTAGCATTAAGAAAACATTCCCCCTCTCTATCATACAGAGATGGAGAACCTGTATGACATTGAAGGTACATTTCTTCATTCTAGTTGCTAAAGAAAATAAAATTCACGCCCACATGTAACAGGTGTTGTCATAACCAATAGATATCACCCAGTGCATAACAATTTGTAAGGCACTTGATACACCCTCCATTGCTGCTTTTGATCTTTGCAAGCAAGCAAACACGTCAAGAGGAATTTGCTTTCCCATGAGTATATGAAGTATAGGGATTATCTTGGAACAATACCTGAATATTTTCAATTTTGGGCTTTCTTTAATGATGATATCAGTAAAATGTATAAGAAATAACTTTAATCAAGTGTTACCAAGCAATAAAGCACATTTACTTGCAACAAATATAATCAAACAGTGCGTTAAATATAAGTTCCCAACATATTTAATGGAAGTTTCTGCAGTGCTCTCTACAATATTCAAGACAGAGAATAATATAGATGGAAGATAAGGATCCAGTGTAAACATCACACAGCCATCAAATCATTATTAGGCACTCAGATATGATGGTTGTGTCCTATTCAAGTATAGACAAACTTAGCGGCAATCAACTTCATAATAATCCAACAACTGCATCGAGCCCATATGCATCACTCTATCAGTGTATCTACCAGACACTGGATCATTTGTAATTAAAGATAGAAATGTGTGCATAGGTATTCCTAATGGCTGTCTTATGCTTTAAAGCCAGTGGAACTGGTATCTGTTGGCCTTGGTATGGCCTGCCAGCCTGTACAAACTTGGAGAACCTCCTTTAGAGCCTGGGAAGGAGCTTCCATCGTGCACGTTGGGTAGAACTCATCTGCCTTAATGCATTCCACACCAGGTCCCGATGCTAAGAATGCTTGAGCACCATTTAGGAACAAATCACCTTCAGACTTTATAAAGCCAGACATACCCACTTCCTTGTCTGCTGCCTGCAACATCAGAACACCAATATAGCTAGAATGTTAACAATGTCTTATGAGGAGTATAAAATCAATCTAATGCACAGATGGAGATGGACCATTACACCAAATGCAGCCTTGTTGCCTATTGTTATAATGTATTCAACTTTAGGAAATTTTCAAAATAGCACTCAAACTTTTCACCACATTTCAATTTTCAAATTAGGAAAAGAAAAAAATCTACATTTCAAATTAGGATATAAGGTTTTCACTTTTTTTTTCAAATAAGGACAAACCGCTGGATTCGGCATTTTCCGGAGACTTTTTCCACTTATTTTTTCAAAATCCCTAAAATGCCCTTCTTATTTCCTCTTTTACTCTTCCTTTCTTCCCTCCTCCTTCCTTTCTTCCTTTCTTACTTTTTGGACATCCCATTGAAGCCATCTTCACACTTTAACCCTCTCTTTCCACAGCATCAAACAGAGTCAATCATAAGTGTTTCTTCGAGCTTCGATAGAACCCATACACACTTTTTTTTTGTGTTTCGAGCTTCGATACAACCCATACACACTTTTTTTTTTGTGTTTTTTTGGGTAATAAACTCCTCACAGTTGAATTATAAGTATCAAGGGGAAAAAAGATCACAAACACAGTCCTAGCTCAACATCTATCAAAGGCCTCTGCTTCCACCTATCTTCCATCACTGCAATTGGGCATCTGATTCTTCACTTTCTCGTCCTCTTAGGACTAATGACATTGGTCGAGAGAGAACTCTACAACCCACCTTATCTAAGAACACAACTGCACGGAAACAAACTAGTAGAAGACAGATCAAAATGAAATTCTTGAGATCTTTTTATGCGTATTGATAGTTCCTAGGGGATTGGTCTTCTGCAACCTTAATTCCAATTAACAATAGAAAAACCAAGCATAATCTAAGAAAAATCAAATAGCCCAATAAGAAAAGAAAGAAACTGAAACTGGCCCATATAAGAAAAGAAAGAAACTGAAACTGCGTCATGAAGAATCCTCTCCAAAAAAAAGGAAAAAAGAATCAGTACATGAGAGTGAGACAGGGAAGCAAAAGGCTCTTTCTTTGCTTCCCTCAATCTGAAGCATCTTTTCATTCAAAAAACAGACATAAAGATGGTTAGATGGGAAGGAATTGGTGCTGGTGGGGTGAAAATGAGGAAAGTACCAAAGCAAGCGAAAAGAAAAAAAAAAAAAAAAACCAAAGATAAAAGAAAGACCCCATTGACATGAGATGCATTTTGAAATTTCGTGCTTGAAAATGGAACCCTTTGAGATCGTGACACATGAGCGAGCCTCACGCATTAACCTGAAATGGAATCGTCGTCCCAGGAGGAGGGAAGAAGGGAAGAGGGAAAGAGGAAGAAAGAAGGGTATTTTGGCAAATAATGTGTTCATCAATCACCATGATCAACAGTAGTTTCTAAGGGAAGTTCAACCCATACTACTAAGTTAGATAAGGAGAGACATGCTCTCCTTAGTTGTTTCTCCAATGGAGGGAGAAAGTCTCCTGCTTCCAGAATGCAGATGGGTTCATGCTCATTGACAACCATCATCATCCACACTACTTGTTTGTCTCTTCCCTGAACTTCACATACTTTTACCATTTTAACTTTCTTTAGTGGTGCCAAAGCATGATTATGACTGGACATCATGAAATTACACATTCCAGTGTCGATATCAAATATTCACACTAGTCGCTTTAGGTTGACAATGAGAAGCATATAGAAGCTTGGCCACCCATTTTACCAAAAAATTCAGATATGCCCACGGAAATACCTTCTCTGTTAGATACTTGAATGCCACCTTCTTCTCTCCCGCTTCATAAATATTGCACTGAGACAAGATCTGAAACAAAAGAACAAAAATATAAAAAAGAGTCATCTATCAAGACAACATTTAGAGCACAAGAATTATGTATGCATTAAATATGTAAAAGTAAAGTTGAAGTTTAAAAAGACAGGACCTGTGATTCAACACTAGCGCAAATGGCATAAATACCCCAATTTCTCGTGTAGTTGTTGTACAGATGAACTTTTCCAAATCTAACACGAGGATGTCTCTGCCGAGTACCATCGAAAAAGCAATGATGGATCGTCACCCTGATGCATCTGTCTCCAATGTGACTGGGATCTGCTCCAATAAGCATTGTTTTATCATGCCGTGCAAAGTGACATCTGTTACAAGATGGTTGATTTTGATCAGGATCACATGTTTGTTGAAAATAGACAAGTATGATGTAAAATCATACGATTCTCAACCAAGGTTATGTATGGCATCCAGTTTCTACATGTCACTATTTGAATGTCTATTGTTCATTGTCACTATTTCCTTGAATGTCCATGTCCCATTGAGGATTTTTCTAAGGCATGCCTAATCCAATTTGAGTCCCCGAATATATATCAACTATTTTGTGTGTGTGTGTGTGTGTGCAGTTTTCTAAGGCTGTGTGTGTGTGTGTGAGTCCCCAAATATTTATCAACTAATGAGACCCACTTCTGCAAACTCAAACGACAAGAACGCTACATAATTTCATGTACTCAGGTCAAGATTATAAAACTTCTCCAATTTTTCACATATTAAGGAAAACAATTTTATTGCATCCAACTGACCTTGAAATGGTAATATCTGTGCTTTCTCGTGTGATATCAATCAGACCATCATCAAAATCTTGCAGACTGCAACGATCAATCCATATATGCCTTGACTTGGGCTTTATTTGAATGCCATCAACATCATGTCCTCTGCCACCTTCGAACTCCAGATTGCATATGATGACATGTTCACATTCCTTCAGTCGCAATCCCTTACCGACAAGTTTTACCCTCTGGCCACGGCCATCAATTGTCTTATGAGATGATACATTTAGGTATGAATTAAGATGCATAGTGCCAGAGACTTCAAAGACTATCCATAGTGGTTCTTGTTTACGGCATCCATAACGTAGCGACCCCTCTCCATCATCTAAAAGGAAAATATAGAGAAGTTATGCACGATGGCCAAATGCTGACTGCCAATGAATTAAAAATTAGAAAAATAAAAATAGGGCAAAGGCTATAAAGTACCAGAGTAAGAGAAGACTACAAAGGATCTTACACAATCTTGTCTTGATGGAAAATTATACACAAGAAACATCTCAGTCTATAGTAGTGACACAAGAAACATAGGAACTTTTTGAGGTTTGAGTTTCCTAGTAAATCTCTTAAGAGTCCCCTTTGTTTTCATGGAATTGAATATAGAAATCCATGGTTAAGTGGGCTCTAACAAAAAGATTGTTGAAGAGGTGAAGGGTGAAGGAAATAATGAGGATAGTAGATGGGACCTTGGCCTTCCCAGAACTCAAATTCCTACAATGCTGGCTGGTATGCATTTCCCATCTCCTTGTGAGTCATTTTCCATTGAAGGGCAGATTATTTGATGGTCATTTTGGATATTCACTTTTGTTTTTTCAATTCTAACCAATTTTAGAAATAGAAGTCCCAGAATTCCTGGGAATTCAACTACATGAAAAAATAGGCCCTTGTAAAATCTTTCTCTCTCTCTCTCTCTCTCTCTCTCTCTCTCTCTCTCCATTTCTCTCTCTCTCTCTCAGAAGCAAGAAAAGATCTTATGGACTTGAAATAGAAGGTTCATAGAATTTTCTTTAATGAACAAAGAAGGTATGAACAAACTTGCATGAATCAAAAGTGAAACATGCAGCAATCTCTTTTGTCCTGTACATCTACTATGCAACTTACATAATACAAGGCTTTAGAGCTTGAAATAAACTAAACAGACACTTACCTTGGACAACCATTGTCATTTATAGAAAGCAGCTAACACATATTTGAACTTCGGTGAGCAGGTCTTTAAATTTATTTTATTTTCAATACACAATACAGGGAAGGTTATCAAGACACATGGTTTTAAAAATTGGCCAAGTCAAGTCAGCCTTGGAGTGATTCCTATGGAGAAGAGGGCCCAAATTAATTTTCCCCTTTTTTCAAGTTGTGAGAAGATATCATAGACTTCTAGGGTCCTTTTGCACTTATTTGGAAGAATAAGATTATATTTTGTAGAAGATTAAAGCATTCAAAGATCAAAAATACTATTCATTTGATGCAGTGAAACAAATAAGTAAATAAATAAATGCGGCCAGCTATTACTACAGAACACTACTATGTTTTTAAAGATAATTTTCATCATTTTCCCACGAACATTTCTTGTACAAAAAAGGCTTCTTGGGTGTGGTTTGGCTCTAGGATGGGTGTCTTCACGCAACCTGGCCAGCACTCTCCTGATCTCTCAAATTTAATATTTTAAACCTAATCTCTATAAAATCCTTGAGAATGGACCAAATGCATACAAACAATCCTAGAACACCAATGTGTCTACAAAAGAACTCAATGGCGATTTGGGGTACTTCCAAATGCGCAACTATCACCTTCCCTATAAACCTCTACGCAAATCACAACTTGGGGCATCCCCAAACGTGCATTAGAAAACATAAATCAACACAAGAAACATACACTAATCACAGTCCCAATCAACCCCTGCCCAAATCATGATCTGGGGCACTCCCAAGCTCACAATCTAAAACGTAGACCGACACACCCAGCTCTCATCAGCCATCCCAGCCTCCAATGACGATCACAACAATTCACTAATACCATGATCATCAAATTAAACCTCAAATTACAAATGCCCCAACAAAGCAAAAGGAGAAGCAAAACAACCCAACCCTAACCCTAACTCTACTTACTCTAATCATCTTTGAAAAAAAAAAAAGTTTATATCAAAGACATTGGAGAAAGTGCATACCAGCGAGAGTAGTGACGTGATAGATGGATCCATGGAGGCCGCCGATGGCGGCGCGGCCGAAGCCCTCGGCCTGTCCGGCTAGAGAGCGCAAGCTGCAGTCGACGTTGGCGTAAGGGAGAGACGGCATTGGCAAGGAGGAGTTGAAGGGAGCATGAGAAATGGAGGAAGAAGAAGACGAAGATATAGGGACGGGATTTGGCGGGTAACGGTTGGAGGGTAACGGCTCTTGAAAGGAGCAGTTAATGCCGTCGCGTTTCTGGCGGGAAGGCTGGGAGGAGGAGAAGCAAAGGCCCATCAATGGCAACGGAACGGACGCGGAGTTCCGTTTCTCATTTTCATTGGATCTGATTTTAATCGCCTTCTTTCTCCGTCGGTGGTGGGTCGAGTTATATGGGTGAACGGGCATGTTGACCCAATCCTAATAGAAGCAGGTTTGGTAGTGAATTTGAATTTTAAGTTCTTACCCGAGCCACTATACTTAACCCTAACCCTGTTTAGTTATTCGTTATATGCTTCTTATGCATATAAAAACTTTGCATTCCTATCTCTGAGTCTTCATGCGCAAAAATTCTTTAACAAATGGGGTAGTTCACAGTGTTCATAAAACCAGTGACCATTTGGTTTTAAGTTTACCAAAATTGAGTCCAAATATGCTTGTTAGTGATTTACTTAAAGTATCTATATAAATATATAATATATAGTTTGGTGTGGGTATTTGAATAATGAGAGAGGGTCCTCTTAGTCTTCGAGTTAGAAAAATCTTGAGTTGGGCTTACCTAATGAAAATTCAACTCGCCCAAAATGAATGCCCTTATCGTGTAGGGGATGTCCTAAAATTTTACTGCAATAAGATTAGCCCCACCATTAGATTGACTATAAGGTGTATATTGAGGAAGGGTTTTTTTTTCTTTTTAGTCTTTTTGGTAGAAATGTTGAAGACTCTGTTATATTCATCTAAAGAAGTACCCCTTAAACTCCCAAAAAAACAAAAAAAAAAAAAAAGAGCACTCATTAAAATCAATTTACAACAAATGGGGAGTTGAGTACTTATATTCCAATAATGTTTTGCTGAAAGTAGTAGAAAGTTCAATGCAAATGGGTTGAAGAAGGTAAAAAGAAATTGCTAGTTTAAGGCCTCAAGAAAAAGGATTTTTATTTTTGTTTTAACAAACAGGAGAAATGGGTTAAAGAAGGCAAAGGAGAAGTTGTAGTGCAATGGGAAGTTGCCATGCAAGTATGGAAGACGGAAAGTCACTTTTTATATTGCTTTATTTTGAAGAATGCAAATGGCATATTTGCGCTAAATCTGAGTATCATAATTCTATTCTTTTATTCCGTGGAAAAAGTTTGAGGAGAGGCAATATCTATATGAAATGCTCACAACACATTTGAAAGAACTTGGAATTTCCTCTCTATCCTCCTCATTTTATCAAAAAGTTAGAGGGGCCTTCGTCTTGCCCTCTTTATTTTTAATCCCCTCTTTTGAGTTTTATTTATGATTTGGCCCATACTCCCCTTATACTCCTTTCATGTGAACAAAAAGCATGTGTATTTGAATTAGTTTCATAGGTAGTTCAGTTGACGTAGAATTACAATTTCCTTTCGAAGGTTGTGGATTCAAGTTGCACTACCATAATGGGGCCACAAGGGATTTATTTGGCTCCCTTGAGCACAAAGAGATTAGTCCAGCCCAAAGGGCCGGGACAACCTCTGTTAGCCAAAAAAGGAAAAAAAGAGTCCCATCAAAAATCACATGTGCATTTTACCAAATGATTCTTAAAATACTATGTTCTTTTTCAATTCTAACTCCTAGAAAAGCGCATAATAGATTTTTTTTTTAATCATGGAGAACAAAGAAATAGTAGGATCAGCATCAGGTCAATTTGAACATTTTGATGAAGGTTAGAGTCTTTTAAGATATCATTTTCTCAGAGGTTGTTTAAAAAAAAAAAAAGCAATAAAGTTGAGGGGTGCATGCATGAGAAGTAAAGTAGAATAGGTTGGTGTGTTAGCAAATGTGCTGGTGGTGGGGCCCACTTGTTCGCTGAGCTCAAAAGCTGATGGGAAAAGAAGAAAAAGAGTAAAAAAATCCATCTAAATGAAGGCCCCACAAGCGGGCCACCTGAGCCAAGAGTACCCACACAAATATATATATATATATATGTATATTCGTAATCTAGTTTGCATTAAGTAGTGAAATTGTTGGTGGACACAAGTGCCTGAGGAGTCCCCAGGGGATAATTGATTACATGCCAGAATAAGATTTTCCATGAGATAGTAGCCAAAAACATTGACAGTATCATTTGAAAACTTTGCTGGATCCAGGTGCAGTTGCCAGAGCGGGCATCAGGTAGAGTTAAGGGCATGCCTATCGTCGCACAGTGTGTGCAAGAAGATCCGCTACCCTGTTCGCCGTTCGCTTGCAATACCTGATCGTCCAGTCATCAATGGCTGCAAGCATGTGCATGGTCTAAATCAAATGGCCAGAAGTGCAGATGGCAGTCCCCTTGTATTTGGATTGTGGAAAGCTGGTGCCCCTGGCAATGGGCCAAGGCGCCACATTGGAGTGCTAGCAGCTCAGATTCAAGTGGACGCTTCGCAGTGTTCTCCCCTAAGTAGGCAATCAACATAGATCCATAGCAATCTCCGATAAAATTGATGGATCCCTTCTTCAACATCTTCACCCACAAACCTCACCTTGGGTCCGTACACTCCCTCCCAACCCGTGGCAGATCGACCATCACATCCATAGAATCCACCGAGCTTCATCCTCGAGATTACTTCTTCCTCCTATGGGGGAATGCCATGAACTTGGGAGTCCACCCATCCCTTACCTCTGCCACTGTAGTGGGAGCTCTGCACAGCTGGGCTGGGCCCAGGAGGGACTAGTGGCAGAGCAATGGGGCCCATCTGTTGGAATTGTGCTAGAAACGCTCTTTCGTTCGTTACAGAGCCATGCATGCAACATTCTTTCAACTTAATACCACACTAAACTCTCTTTTAATACACTACCATCAATTTTCTTTACATCTCTAATCCTTAATGCTACCATTTGGCAAATGCTAACCGAATTTCATTGAATAACATATTTACAAGCCCCAAAGCCATGAGTGCAAGGGTCCACGAATAAAAGGAAAAAAAATATACATGTAAAAAACTGCAAAATAAATGACATGATAAATATTGGTTATAATGAGAGCATCTAGGAGAAAAAAATACGTAAACATTAGTATGAAAAGATTAAATGCAATCAAAAGGCTCAAGCTGGTCAAGCCACGCTCAAGCTAGATCTATTACACAGTCAAGCTTCAGTAAAGGGTACGCCCCTACTCTACCCTCACATACGCAGATCCGGTCAATGCCCTCTGAGCTGCATTTTTAAGACCCCTCCCTACCCTCAAGGTCCAGCGTCAGGCATGAGCCGAAAGAAAAGAAACGTTTATTTTTCCTAATTCGTTTTTTGAAAAAACCATCTACTGTCAACCTAATTAATGCTAACCAATGCGATTTGTTGTTGATCTTTCAGCATCCTATAAAATCATGAGGCCTCTGGGACACAAACTTTGAGCCTCATCAGGAGTATGCAAATAACGACTATAATTTATCAATGTATTCAATTAGCAAAAGATACAAAGCCAATAAAAAGGTCACATGTACGGTCATTTTACAGAAGAAACAGCAATCTCTAACAATTCAGTGCCACCACACCTACTAAGACTTCATTTACATGACTGCTGTACAAAGAAAACAGTCGAAAATCAAACCTCCCTGCCTCGTTTTCTCCTCCTTCCACTTTTATCTCTCCCGTCACACTCTCATACTCAACTATCGAGGAGAGAAAAGGTCACATATATAACAAAAAGTCTCAAATTTTGCATCATCAAAGATATTTAGATCTCGCAATATAGTTGGAACAAAACTTTGACGACAATGATGACAATGAAAGACATTTAGATCCTGCAATGTATAATGCAACACTTCGAGTCATTGGAATTTTCGATTTCCAATGGAAGGAACTTTTTAATGGTTTCCCCTTCTTCCATGTCATGCCCATTTTCTTCAACATAGTCTTCAAAATCAGCTTCGCCTTCGTTATTCAAATTCCCCTCAAGGGAAACTTCCATGTCATCCTCAGCTTCATGTTCCTCAAGAGTCTCGAGGCATGAGTGGAACTGAATTATCCTGGAGATTTGAATCCAAGAAGCTATCTACAAATCCTCACCGTGTGAAACAAGTCCAAACGCATCAGGATTCTGTCAGCTCAAGAAGCAAGAATCTGGGTCTTCCCAATCCCTTAGACTTATAACTGAATAAAGGATTCACCGATGGGGGTACTGTTACCAACAGAAACTGTAAAAACAAAAAATATGAATCAAAATTTTGTAAGAAGACATAAATAGATGCACCCTTACCATTTAAAATTTTACATAAATAGAGGTACCCTTACCATTCAAAATAAAATTTATCTAAGAACCAAACATTTGAAATAAAATTAAGTATGGACTAAGTAAAACAACAAACAAAGGTACTGCTTCAGATCGCCCAAAAAGAAACTGAATATGTTATGGATCAGGTTGAATCCAAAACCCAAAAACCACTAATTGTTATAAATGGATAAAAAATGAAAGAAACTCTTAACTCCAGCAACCAGGTTCTGCATCTGGGGAAAAAAATGCTTTTTGCTTCAGGATTAAAGAAAACCACAAAACCCAGTTAACTGTTTCTACATCAGAAGATAGACACCCAAAAAAAACCCAATTCGAACCCTAAAATCATAACATAATTTCATTTGTGACCCATAAGCTCTAGAATTTCTTATTAATAACCCATTACCTGAAATCTTCAAAAACCAGAAAAAAAAAAACCCAAAATCGTCTCCAAAAAAAACCCAAATCTTCAGAAACATTAAAAAAACCTCACGCGTGCACACCGCCCAGATACGGACACGGGGAACGATGGTTCAATATGCTGACTTGAAAATTTTAGGACACAGATATAGATACGGCATTTCAAAAAATATATACATATAAATACTTATCGTAGCGCTCAAATATTGCGAGGTCCACTGTGTGGATCAAATTTTGAATGAGGTGGGCCTGACGGTATCTTAGCATAGAAGAAAATAAAAGAAAAGAAAAGAAAAGAAGGCCAAGCATTTAGTTAGCCCAGTAGCTCAACATTAAAATAAAAAGAAATAAAAAAAAGCCTAATGGCCCATTCTCATTAATAAAATGCGATGGGTTCTTTCGCCCCTTTTGCATCTCTAGGGCATCATTGAACAAAAAAAAAAACAAGAAGAATGAATAAGAATAAGAGGAGGCGTACATGGCACCTGAAATTAGAAGCAGTAACAGTAATAGAAAGCAACACAGTGGTCTATCACCTAGTTGAAGAAGCAACTCGTCAAAATGAAAGAAGCAGCCCCTGTCAAGTTAGTTATCTTCTTCCCCACTGCCACCACCTCTTCCTCCTCTTCTCCTTCTTTTATGTTTTCCTTTTCATCAAACTGAGAGAGGGATTATTTAGGAGTAAATTGGTCAAAATCTGCCATAATTTTGGGCAAAAAATATTGCATAGCCGTATCCTAAAACTAGGGGCCGTATCCAAGCCGCATCCCATGCCCATATCATATCGATACGGATACCACAGGGCATTTGGAGATTCGGGTATCATTGGTGCACAGAGAGAGAGAGAGAGAAAGAGAGAGAGAGAGATCATTAAAAAAAAAAGAAAATTTCATAATTATGCTCTAGAGTTCATAATTCAAATGTTCTACACAAAGAATGAGTTACTTGACGCCCCTAAAACTTTTAGCACTTTGTCATTGTTCATGGCTAATGCCATTTCTTTAACCGTTTACTATCAAAGATATAGCAGTAAGGTGGTAATGGGAGTGCCAGGTATGCCTTGAGGCAAACCTAACCTATTTTCAACTCAAGGCCAAGCTCATTTATCAACCAGAAAAAAGTTTGGCCAAGTGCCTGAATCAAGTACACAACTGCCCAAGGAGGCCATTGTCCAACCTAACATGCCACTTCTTCTGAAGGTAATACCACTACCCCTACTTTACCACGCTCTAGTCGTATTTCAGTTCCACTAGTTTTGGTGCTATTGACTTCTTCAGATGCCATCCCTATTCCAACCTCTTATTCACAAGCTGCTAATATCCCACGTTGGCAAGATACTATGACAGATGAATTATTGGCTCTCGAGATGAACAAAACTTGGGATATGGTGCCTCTTCCTTCAAATATGTTCATCATTGGAAGCAAATGGGTCTATTCCATTTAAGTTAGATCTGATGGCACTATTGATCGCTACAAAGCACGAGTGGTTGCCCAGATTTATAAACAGGAATTTGGCATTGATTCTGAAAAAAAATTTGCCCCCGTCGCTAAAATGACCACAGTGTGATGTCTATGGGGCATTGTTGCAACTCATAATTGGCCTCTGTCAAAAATGGATGTGAAGAATGCCTTTCTACATGGCGATTTCAAGGAGATTGTGCATATATGAGTGATTTCAAGGAGATTGTGTATATACGTCCTCTACCGGTGTATACATGTCCGCCACAACATGTTTGCAAACTCAAAAAGTCTTTATACGAGCTTAAATAGGCTCCACATGCTTGGTTTGATAAGTTCCGCTCTACTATCATTAAAACAAACTTTCATCAAAGCCCAAATAACAATTCTCTCTTCACATGGATGCACAATTCTCTTGATTTATGTTGATGATATGATATCAGTGGCAACAATGTGGCAAGCATCTCAAACATCAAATCTCATCTCCAGAGCACCTTCAAGATGAAAGAGCTAGGTCCCCTCACTTATTTTCTAGGACTCGCGGTCTCCAAGAATAAGGATGGTATTCAAGTAGCACAAACCAAATACGTTGATAATCTAATTCAATCAGCCAGACTCAGTGATGTGAAAACATTTGCCAATGTTAAAATCAATAAAGACGATGGGCAACCACTTGAAGACCCAACCTTGTTCCGATGCTTGGTTGGCAGTCCACTATATATGACTATGACAAGGCCGGACATCTCCCATGCAGTTCAGTCTAGAGCTAGTAAAACATAGCCCGACCGGCCAACCCGGCCCGGCCCAGCCCGTTTTTAACCCGCCAAACCAGGCTCGTTTAGAATACAGGTCAGTCGCAGGTCAGGTTTTAACAGCCCATATAAATGCGGGTCGGGTTAGGGTTGATCCACCCAACCCTATTAGGTTTTACTTCTTTCTTTTGTAATAACCATTAGTGACTCCTCGTCTTCTTGTTAGTGTCTCCTCGTCTTCTGCTTCACATAATGAATCTCGCATTACGTGCTTTTCTAAATTAGTCTCCACTCTCCCAAGTCCCATCTCTACTACTAGACTCTACAAATCTCATAAGTCAGATCTTGATTCTTGATATTGAAACTTTGCTCAAGGTTGAAGATCTTCACTCTCCTAGCAAATACTTCATCTTCATCAACTTTGTGTTGCAAGCCTACAAGTAAGTTTTCACCCTTTTTTATTTAATTATTCTCTGTGTTCTTCAAGGTTTCACAAGTAATCTTTCACATTCCAGTGATTCCACCATTGAAAGAACTTTATCAACCTCATCTCCTTCCTTCAAGACATCTCATTCACATCATAAATACCCATTATCTCCATTAACCTAAGGCTCACCTGCAACTTGTCCCAGCCACATCCACTCCATCGTTTCTTCCGATCTCAATTTGCACATGCCTTATAATAGATCAGAGCTCAATATTTGGCTCCGCCTTTTCAAAAAGAGACCCTTTTCGGTACAATACCATATTACCATGTAACAGGTGCATTGCCAATTTCTCTTGTTTGATTCCGTCTTTTTGGTATGCTTTAGTTCTATTTTACAAATGACAGTGGTCATCTTTAATGGCTTCTACCCACAAATACAATGTGTGCCGTTGTTCTAAATTTTGGTTTGACTGACCGTGATGTTTTGTCTAATATAACATGTGATAACTATTGTGATATCACTTTTATGAATTACAATTTTACAATGTTCAGTTATAGTAAGCCTTTATATAAATTTGAATCTTTAAACTTTAAAGCTTATAGGTTTTTAGAATATTTTAGGATGATGGTCAAAGCGATGGCCACCATGGAGTTTCAATTGGAATTGATCCCAATGAAAGCTTTATAGGCCTTAGTCAAATGCCATACGCAATGACCAAGTTTTTTTTATTTTATTTACTGAATGGGTATTTTTATTTGGTCCAATCCATGGATGACTTTCATCTTTTTGAATTTGAACCATCAACATTTGCATCTCTAGTAGACTAGTATCACTGTTCCAAACTATATCTAGAGGAAACTCCATTGTTCACAATTAAACTATCACATGCATGCATGCATGGCTTATGAACTTCTAAAACAAAGTGCATCCAGTTAAAGCTCCCTCCAGTCATGATTTAAAAATGGTATAGGTCCAGCACTCCAGCTCATGGCCTAGGCCAAAAATATTGAGTGGTTTCCATTATTTTTGTTACATTTTCCTCGTCAAAATATTTTTGAACTGATTATCTTGACTACATAAAATGTGCTAATACATAATTAGTATAAATTAAATATATTTGAAATGATTGGGTAACAATTTTTATTTATCATCTATCTTGCAGTTGGACATTGGTTATACATGTCATCACAAGTGGATGATGATTTTGACCACAATGATGAAATGAGTGATGATATAAATATCATAGAATCACAAACTGCAGAAATTGAAAGCAAACATAAAAAAAAGTGCACATCTGAAGTATGGGAGTTTTTTGATAAAATAGATGATAAAGATGGGAAAAAAAGAGCTGTATGCAAAAAGTGTAAGAAGAAATATCTGATTGATAGTAAAAAAAATTGGGACATCTAGCCTAAAACGTCACTTAGGAAATTGTTCAAGAAGTCAAACCCAAGATGTGGGTCAGTTGCTCTTAACTGGATCAGGTGGAGTCCGTCCAAATAAAATTGATCAAGAGGTCTTTAGAGATAAAATAGCAATGGCCATTATCAAGCATGACTATCCTTTCAGTCTAGTAGAACATGAGGGATTTAGGGACCTATGCAATTACTTAAATCCTGATGTGAAACCTATATCTCGTAATACCGCAAAAGCTGATGTATTAAAGTTACATAAGAAGCATAGGGACACTCTTCGTTCAAACCTTCTCTCTTGTCTAGGAAGAATATGTTTGACATCAGACTTGTGGACCTCTATCAACACTGATGGTTATTTGTGTCTCACAGCACATTTTATTGACGAGGAGTGGGTCTTGCAAAAGCGTATTTTGAGTTTTAGTTACATGCCTCTTCCACACTCAAGTGTTGCAATTACAGAAAAACTATCCATGCTATTAAATGAGTTGAGAATTGAGAAAAAAAATATTTTCTATCACTTTGGATAATGCTTCGGCAAACGATGTATTTGTTCAAGTGTTGAAAAAACAACCTGATCTGAAAAATGCTCTTTTGAGTGGTGGAAAGTTTTTCCATGTGCATTGTTCTGCACACATAATAAATATAATTGTGCAAGAATGATTGAAAGTGTTAAGTGATGCAGTTTACAAGGTTCAAGAAACAGTAAAATATCTCAAAGGTTCCCAAGTTCGAAATACTAAATTCTTAGATTGCGTTGCACAATTGTCATTAACAAGTAAGAAAGGTTTACGTCAAGATGTTCCCACCAGATGGAATTCTACATTTCTCATGTTGAAAGTTGTTTGCAGTATCGTCCAGCATTTTGTCATGAAGAATGGAACCAGATTAAAGGGTTGTCTAAATTTCTTAAGGTTTTTATGATGTCACAAATCTTTTTTCAAGCACAAAATATCTAACTTCTAATTTGTGCTTTCATGGAGTATGGAAAATTCAAATGCATCGAAAAAGAGAGGTTGAGAGTACAAATTGATTTATCAGTAGCAATGCTCGCTAGATGAAAGGAAAGTCTGACAAATATTGAGCGGAATATAGTTCAGTATTAGCCATGGTGATTGTTTTTTATCCATGCTATAAATTAGAATTTGTAGAGTTCTGTTACAATAAACTATATGGACAAATTCCAAAGAAGAAGTGGATCATGTTAGAAGAGATTTGGACTCACTCTACGAGGAGTACTCTCACCTTGCTTGTAAAGAGTCAACAAAAAACACTCCATAAATTAATGTGTTTGTTGGCATAAGTGATGGTGTTGCTGATGATATACAAGCAAATACAAAGTTTTTTATTGAGAATAATTACTTTTTTTTAAGATCAATCATATAATTGACTTGTTAAATGTAGCCTTATATATTTTAAAACTAACTACTTTCCATTTATTTTATGTAGGAGTTTGTAAGATTTGATAGCCACCAAACACAAAATCAATTTTCACAAATGGATTCATATTTGAAAGAGCTGAAAGTTCACATAAACACTAAATTGGACATTCTTCAATATTGGAAATCTCATAAATATAGGTATCCAGAACTCTCTAAAATGACACGTGATATTTTAACAATTCCAATATTGATGGTCGCTTCAGAGTCGGCATTTAGCATTGGAGGTAGAGTTCTCAATCAATATCGCAATTCTCTTGCACCTGAGAATGTTGAAGCCTTAGTAACAACTTAAGATTGGTTGTTTGGCTCTGGAGGTAAATATTTTTCCTTTGTATTTGTATTTATTTATATTTTTCAAAAGTGAATTAATTGAACTAATTTTGATTTTGTACCATCCATCATAGTTGATTATTTGGAGGTAAAGACAGAAGACATCGCTGAAGATATTCTAGGAACTGAAAACGTGGACTCCACTTCGTAAATTTTAGAGACAGGTTAATGGATTTTGTTCAGCATATTTTTACAAATGTTCTCATAACTTATTTTTGCTATGCATTTCACATTTCCTTACCAAAGTCCCTCATTTCCATTTTTCAGGTTTTGACATTTTTGCGAAGGAGTTATGGAATAGATTGCCTCAATGACTCTTTTATTTTTGTTTCGGATGTTTAAATATTTTGACATTTAGAATATCAAACTTTTTTTATTTGACAATACGATGTTTTTGTACTTGGAATACTAATTTGTCTTTTATTTTTATGTTGGACATAAGAAAAACTTTCCAAATGAAGTTGGGTCAATTGGAAGGCATAATCATAAAAAACCTGAATGGAATATGAAAGCACTACTTGTGCAAGTCTTTGACGTGGCCCTGTAGCTATGGCCTGGGTGGGCCCTGTTACATTAACTGATTAACATATACACCATTCTTTCTTAGTTCAATTTTGAATTAATCAGTTGACTACCCCTTAATTTTCATTTTTTCTTGGGTCCCAACTCCCACGTACAAATTTAGCCACTAGTGAGCCCCCACAAAGAAAGGTAGATCCCATAGAGATGCGCAACACAAATGGAAAAATAAGTGGCTTGGTTACAGTGGATCCCGTAGAGGAAAGGTAAGGTCTTTACTATTTAGTATATTCATCTATTGGTTTTGGTTCCCACATAAATCACTCAAGATGAGTTGGATAAAAAAAAAACAAAAAAAGTTAAACAAGTCATGGTGGGTCAACCCGACCCAACCCACATCAAATTCAGGTTAGGCGCCACAGGTGTGGGTTGACTACTTCCATCCCGTTTCTAATACGGGTCAGGTTAGGGTTGGCACAGACAAAAACGGGTTCAGGTTGACCCGACCCATTTTGTGTCAACCCAACCCGTTTGCCAGCTCTAGTTTAGACTGTGAGTCAGTGCATCAACAATCCTCACAAACCACATCATCTAACTGTTTTCCGGATTCTTTGGTATATCATGGGCACTCGTGATCGAGGGCCATTTTATCCTACCACTTCTCCATACAGCTACAAGCATATACATATGCAAATTGGGTAGCAAGTTGCCCTAATACTCATCAATCCACAACCAGCTGGTGGATGTTCTTAGGAGCCTCACCCATCTCGTGGAAGAGTAAGAAACAAAACACCATTTCCAAATCAACCGCTGAAGCTAAATATCGGTCGATGTTAGTTGCCTATAGTGAGATTATATGGCTTCATCGTCTCCTTCGAGAGTTTGGTCTCTTTCTTATAGGTCCTACCCCACTTTATGTAGACAACACGAGTGCCATTTGAATAGCAAAGAATGTCGTCTTTCATGAGCGCACTAAAAACATAGAAATTGATTGCCACTTCATTCGTCAACATTTTGTCTTCAACACACTCTGCTCGCCTTATGTCTCTTCACAAGATCAACTGGCAAATGTATTCACCAAAAGGCCTGCCTCGGGATCGACATGAATATATTCTCTTCAAATTGATGATTTGTTCTGCCCCGCATCAATTTGAAGGGGAGTGTAAAGATATAAACAGGTCAACCAACCCACCTTGACAAAGCCGGTAACCAAAAGCCCACTCTTCTTATCCAGCATATCCCACGTGTGGGATCTTTTGAGAGATTTGGTCAAACAACTTTAAAAGACATTCTTACTCGTATGATTGTAATCATATCTAGAGTTTCTATATTTGCTTGTAATTAGAGGTAATTAGATTGTAATCATTGTAATCATAGCCTGTGATTAGGCAACAGTAAGTGTATATAAACACAGTCGATCCCCATCTTGGGACACGACAAAATTCTCCACATTCTCATTCTTCTGTTAGGCTTAACACATGGATCTGTAAATCCTAATACAGGCCTATTAATTTGGCAGGTCTAAACTCTAAAGGACCTGGCATAAGCCCAACAAAACCCAAAAATAGGCACAGACATCAGACCAGCATATGCTTGCTATGGCCTAAAAGTATGATGACCTTGATAAGCCGATAAGCCAGCCCATTACAAAGACAGCACAATAATCATATTAATCCTCAGAAGCACAATAAACTAAGCTACTTCACATATATTATATTTGCCCACTCAACAAGGCCTTGGTGAACATATTTTTCAGCTGCAGCAGGACTTTGGGGCCAATAAGCAAAGAAGAAAACAGATACAAAAAACAACATAAAATAAATATAGAGCATACCTTCCATGTCAATGGATCCAGATATTCCACATCCAATCAGTTATATATGATTAGATCGCGTCATATTTCGCCATTTGTCCTTCAAATCAATCTGTGTTGGTGATGGAGAATTAGAACTGAAGACATTGTACATAAGCAGAAAACAACTTTCCCCTTTTCTCTTCCACTTGAGTTATAAGCAAAAACTTTATACATACCGCTGTTCTGTCCTCAAATTTATCAGAATATCGATTTAGAATGGGTTTCCAGTTCCCTGTGCCATACCTTCACACAAGGTGAAAATGCTTATCAATTAAATCATGCAGGAAAGGAAAATAAAAGAAACTGATTAATAAAAATCATGCAATAATTGAATGTAAGCATCGTAGAATATGATGAAAATTTTATCCATGACCCGACAAAACTGTAATTGACAGCATGAATTACAGTTTCAAATGTAAAAGAAGGTTATTTTAGTGATGAGAAAAAGTAAACTATTATCTTAACCACTTATTTGCCCTCACAACTATATCATGTGCTCGTGATGTACATATACAAACTCCACATGATTCAGTTCGTGGATCTTATATTGGACAAGTATGGCCCAAAAATCACACTGGTCAGAAAACCCCACCCTTACAACTGATGTATAATACATGCTGTCAGTTTCAGTTGTGTCAAGTACTTGTGTCATACATGCACATGATTTGGATGGTGGATTTATATTAGATAAGTACGGTCTAATTCAGACTGGTCTGGAAATCCTAGTCCTTTAACTGATATACTATCTTATGAAACGATGTAATAGGTTATAAAGAAAAGCCAGCCAAGAATTGCAAATATTTTCCCAAAAATGCCCCTAGTTGAAGCTTATGAATGTCCAATCAATGCATTTCATAATTCGTACAAATATTACATGCAAATCAAGACACAAATCCCTAATAGGAAAATACAGCTGAAACCTTTTTTTTTCGGGTGTGCGTGTGCAGAAAATTGAAATAAAAAAATACTCCCTTCCAACAAGAAAATACATACTCTTTCACTGCTTTTCTCAACAGTTCTTCTTCCTCTAAACTCCATTTCCTAATCTTTCTCCTCCTAGT
Source organism: Sextonia rubra (assembly GCA_037013555.1). Classification (NCBI taxonomy): domain Eukaryota; kingdom Viridiplantae; phylum Streptophyta; class Magnoliopsida; order Laurales; family Lauraceae; genus Sextonia; species Sextonia rubra. The sequence goes on from JASUAD010000001.1 coordinate 136,728,568, forward strand.
TAATTTTGTGATATTCATATCATGCTTCTTCAATGGAGAAATGGCCTTCTTCTCTATACTAGGCAAACGAAGTTTTCTTGAACTGTTTGGTGATGCTTCTGATGTGGACTCTATCGAATCATCATCCCACTGCACAAACCAGCAGGTTATTAATACAAAAGAAATAATATGTACATAACTATGCCGTGTCCCATGCTGTAGCATGGCTGGTAAAGTTACATCAAAATTCCTCAGACGAGGCAGGGTACCCAAGTTCACGCCCCAGTCAGAATGGGAAGAGATCAGACGTTAATGCCTTGAAATATGGTAGATTAGATTAACCCAAAAAAAATAAGAAGAATAAAATAATTAGTGCCCACATTAAACTTAGATTAAAATTTCATACATTCAAATAAATAACCTACCCACCCAGGAATCAAACCCTAGGTGGCTACATGAGATGAGACGCCCTTTCCACTGGGCTGTCTTTTGATTCTCAAAGAAGCAACGATTTTGTCAAGCTTTGTTAATATGAAAAAGCGTGATTCTGTACCAAACAATAGATAGGGCACAGTTAACAAAGGCTCAAACCAGTATGATGGAATTCATACTAATCATGATTTCAAGGCAAAAATCCCTATCAGTGGATTTTGGTTTCTCTTTCTTTTTTCCTTTTCATTGTAGTACTGTAAACTTTCAGAAACAAAAGAAATACAAAAAAATGGCAACCCTTTGAGCGGCCATCCATTCCGTGCAATCAATCACAAAGCTCAATAATAGTCAGAAAACCAACCCCATAACATTTTGTCCAAGACCTCCAAAGACGAGAAACTGATATACCATGACTCCTCTGAACAAATAACTACACCATCTTGTCCCTAGCTGCAGATGGCAAGGGACATGAGTGTGTGAATGAGTTCAAGTCTCCAGTGCAGGGGGCAAAACATCAAATCACTTGAGTACAAGCCTGTCTTGCAACTCCATCGGCACTCTAAGACTTGTTCCTAAAGGTACAGTTGTTGTGCCTTTCAATCCAAATTGACTGCAAGAGTGCTATAATAGATCATCCCTGTAAATTTGAACCCCTGTTTTTTCGGGAACAGCCCAAACTCTAAATCTCCAAAATAGACAGAACTGATGAGGCATGACCCACTTAATTAACACTGTAAAGGGGAAGGAAATACCCTCATACTTCCCCAGAAACTGGAGGATGAATGATTTAAAGGAAATTATCCAAATAGTTCAGGGCTTCTTTCATTGCTTGAGTTGGTGCAGAAGGGATTAGTGAATTCCATACTATTAACTTGATTGGGATTTGGGAGTGTTTAAAATTTTATCAAAGGTGTTGGCAGTTAGGCTTCAAAGAGTGTTGTCATGCATCATTTCAAAAGCCCAAGGGCAAGCTGCCTTTGTTAAGGGTAGACATATCCTCAATGGAGTTCTTGTGGCAAATGAATGTCTTGATTCTAGATATAGATAAGAGACAAGAGTCCAAGTTTGACATGTAAGTTGGAATTTGAGAAAGTCTATGAACGAGTTCACTGGAAATTTCTCTTATACATGATGCACAGAATGGGATTTGAGATCAAATGGTATTGTTGAATTTCAAAACATGTATCATCATCAGCCATGTTCTCAGTTTTGATTAATGGCACCCCTTAAAGGCCTCTTCTTGGCAGATAAGGGGATCCTCTGTCCTTGTTTCTTTTTGTTCTAGTTGGTGAAGCATTAAATCAAATGTTTGAGGTAGCTGAATCGGAAAATTTAATAAGAGTTTCAAACCCACAAATGAAGCACCAACGATGAGTCACCTTCAATTTGCAGATGATAGATTGATCCTTTATGCAGCACAGATGGACCAAGTCATGATTGTGAAGGACGAAGTGGTTTCCGGGCTTAAGGCAGACATTTTTAAAAGCAAACTTATTGGGGTTCAGGATGGAAGACAATTGGCTTCAGGAGCTTGTTTATCTTATGGGGTGTAAAGCAAGTTGGGTTTGCCCTAGTGTATACGTGTTCCCTCTAAATGCTCAAGGAACCCTTTAATCGAAAGGGTGGAAAGAAATTTAGCTTCATGGAAAGCTCATTATTTGTCCTTGGGAGGCCAAACTACTCTTATTAGATCAGCCTTGTCTAATCTACTAATATATTTTGTCTATGTTCACATCGCCATCTGAAGTAGTGAAACGCATTGAAAGACTTCAACAGGGTTTTCTTCTGCAAGGTAGAGAGGATAAGCATAAACATCATCTTGTCAGTCGGATTTTAGTGTGTAAATCTAAAAAATGAAGAAGGCCTAGGGTTTAGACCAATAAAGCCTATGAACCAAGCATCATAAGGCAAGTGAATACAGAAAATTTGAGAAGATCCTGATCATCTTTAGAAACAGACTCTTGTGGAAAAAAATGGTATTTCCAGAAATGGGCGGGATACTCAAGGACCGCCTTCTCACCTTACTGGATTTGGAGGGCTATTTTATCAGTCAGGAAAGTTTTTTGGCTTAAAACATTAGATTCAGTGTTCCAATAGGAAAGAAAATTGCTTTTGGCTTGTGCTTAGGTTGGAGACAGTCCCCTGGCATTGCATTCTCTGGACCATTGTTGATGTGCCTATAATAGCAAAGCTTTTGTGCTTAAGTTGGAGACAGTCCCCTAGCACTGCATTTTCTGGACCACTGTTGATGTGCCTATAATAGCAAAGCTTTTGTGAGTAGTTACATATCGATGATTAGTGGTACAGTAGTGTGGGTCCTGAGTTCGGAAGAAATCTCATTACCATCAAGGAAGCTCAAACCCAATCATCACTAGCTCCTTTAGACAACATTGCAGAGGGCACGAAGGACAAAAGGGTAGAGATGGTTTCAACGGTTGGTAATTTCTCAGTATCATCTTCATTTTCTTCCATGATGGGGAGAACATTGTTTTCTACCCTAATTGCTTCTCTATGGAAAATTAAAGCTCCCCCAAGAGTCCTCAATTTAGGTGGATTGTCATTCAAAGAAAGATTCTCATTATAGACAACCTACAAAAAACAACACAATGTGAGCATGCATGTGTCGTGTCAATGCTAAGTCAGTAGACCATCATTACAAATTTGCTCTAGTTCTTTGGAGGTCTATTCTTGTATGGTCCTGAAGCAGTCGCGTTATATTTAGTATTTTCTTGTGTTCGAAGCTGTCAATAGGTGCAGCTAGGAGAAAGGTTTATAAAGATGGGCCCACAGATTAAACACCAGAGCTTAACAGATTTAACAGTTACAGGAGGGCATGGGCAATATTTGTTTGATTCTCATATGAAAGGGTAAGGACTGTTTTGGAGTTGTTTTCAGAAGGTAAGGGTGATCAAGTGGTGTAAGGAGTACAGGGTTAAGGTACAGGAGTGCTCGAAAAGTCTTGTCATGTGCAACTAGTAACTTGTTGCAAAATTTTAAAATTTTTCGATAAGGAATCTAGAGGAAAGTTGAGTAGAAGTAAGGTGAAGAACAACCTAATGAAGGTACAGTGCATGTTTGAGAGGGCTTCAATCAGGTTTGGGGGTTTTTTACTTTTTACACAGTTGGATTTGAAAAGCAGAGGTACAGTTTCTGGACTGCTATGGACCAGTAGGATGTTATTTGCAAATTGGGACTGAATTAGCGGAAAATCCGCCAAGGCTGGCTCAGGGGACAATTAGTAATTGAATTGGGAGAAGCCAGAGGTCAGAAAATGGAGTGGTCCAAAGAGAGAAGAAAATCTAAACGTTATTGAATATGATCGTAAGAATACAGGAGAGCTCCTCAAATAGACCTCTTAGATGTCCAAAGAAACAAAATTCCTTTTACTGTTTACACATGGATTTCCTTTCTTTATATAAAAAGAGATTCATTAAACACCCTAAGAAAGAGACCCTAAGAAAGATAGAAAGACTGAAATAAGAAAGATATGAAGGGGAAAAGACTAAAAAAAGAAAGATAATAAAGGAAATAATAACACACATGTTGTAGGATTATATTGCCTATTTGGGAGGCAGGGCCTCCTGCTGTACACAGTTGGACCCATCCGGACGGCCGTGGGACCTCAGGTTGGGCCCAATAGGCATGGGCTAGAACTAGCTTATTCTGTGCAGGCCCCACTTGGGCGGCATCAGAGGGGGGTGGAGAAGAGACTGTAGGAGTGTGAATGAGTGGGTGAAAGAGGGAGGATATTCAAAGGATAGATCATAACAGCTATTTTTCCATGTTTTTTAAGGGTTTTTTTTTTTTAAGTGGATACACTATACATCTCTTATACTAAACAAATTTTCCTTTGTACTTCCCTTCCATTACTGAAGTTTTGGTTATTGCTAAAAACAAGGAGCAAGTGAGACAAAAGACATTAGTCATAGGATTTTTGTTAAAGTACTGCAAGAAAATGAAAATTTTAATATTGAAGCAGCTCATATTAAAAATAAAAAAAAAATTCCTCATCATCTGATCAATGGCATGCACGAATGGATTAATTAGTGGCCCTCAACTGCCAATATGAAGCCAAGGAAAACAAGGGTTGGCATCAAACCATCAATCAGCCATAAAAACTCAACAAACCAGTTAGTTTAGTTTCTTTTGCCAAGAATTTAGCACTCCATCTTCCACACAGCATGAATAAAAGGATATCGCAAATGACGATGAAGGCATGTATAGAAAAGAACTTCATTCACAGATTTTTGAATTCATGCAGTCACACAGCATGGTTTTCTTACCTTCATCCCACAAAAGGTGATGCAAGCTGACAACACAAGGCTTAAAACCCCAGGATTTTCAGCTGGCATAGATATGCTAGTTAAAGGGAGACTTTCTCAGCATGAAACATTAAGAACATGGAAATCCATTTGACCCACAACTAACAGAAACAGCACATGGATCTTCCTTATGATCAGATTCCACATCTGAATTACCTCATAGGTGATTAGCATTAGAAAAAAACCCAATTTCACTAGGTAGTCAGTCAAAAACACAAATGGACTGCTATGTAACCCACAATGAAGGATCATAAAATACATTACCTCATAAGTATGGGCAGTTATATTCCGCGCCATAAAACCAGGCCATGATTTTCCATCGTGTTTCCCTGCGTTTTGTTTTCCATTAACAGCATCCCCCATGCAGTTCCCATCTATGTGCTTTTCAACCGAAGCATTATTAATGTCCACATCTGGCCGATTTTGATTATTTCCAGATCCCCTCTGATTTGTTCGTCCCATGTCACACTGTAGTCCTGAGGCAATTTCTAGCGCATCAGGAAGCGGGTCCTGCACAACTGTCTGTAGATCTACTGAACTAGATTTAAGGGCTTCCTTAGCTTTTGAGACTTCAGGAGAAGGCAGGATATCAAATTTATTTTGCACTCTAGCAGAACGGACTTTTTCCAAAGTTGCAACCGATGGATCCCTGGCTGGAACTGCGGCAGATGCATCGTTTTCACAAGGTTGTAGGCTCCCTTTATGCATATCAATACAGTGAGTACATAACAAAAGAAATAGATGCTATCAGATACTCAATGTTGGAAATAAGCAACAAGAACAATGAGGAGATCACGGCCGTTGGCACTTGCCAGCAGAGTGTTGTCAATTCAATTCTCAAAGTTTGCAGCCGAACTGCGGCAAACGCACTTGTATTACAGTTTGCTCTTCACAGCAGCACAATAAACAGGGTATCATGAAGTTTACCTATCCAATTCGTTTGGGTAGAGTTAAATTCCTAGGAATTCATGGTAAAATCAGTTCCAAGTTCCAACATAGGATTAATAAAGGGCTGAGGGCGAAGCATATAAGGCGAAGACGAGGATGGGGTTAATTCATTTTGCACAAAAGGGGAGAGGAGATTATTTGATGGCCACGTATGGATCTTCACCTATATTTCATACAATTGCTAGCAACTCAATTGCATGAAAAAATTTGCAAACAGGTAAATTACAAAACCAACAGCAAAAGAAGAAGAAGAAAGAAAGCACTGCTGACCTTGAATCCACAATGGAAGTTTGCATTTCTTCCTCGCGGCGTCGAAATCGCCCTTTTCGACTTCAAAGACATCATCTTCCGGCGAACCCACCGCCCCCCTCTTGCCCACTCTGCCACCTTTCAAATTCCCAACCAAGTTCCCATTTTTCCCAACTTCCGCCTTCCCAAACAACCCCTCCGCCGCAAATTCGAGGAACGAAGGCCCCAATTCTCCTTCCGCCTCCTCCAAGAAAGCCCGAACCGCATCCAGCGCCTCCTTCCTCGTCTCCCTTTCGCGCAATCTCCTCCGCACGGCGGGGTTGTCGACCGCGGCGAGCATCTCCTTCTCCAAATCCCACAACCCATCCGAAACCAACCCAACCCCGCCGCCCCATCGCCGCATGACGCCAACCTTCCCCTTCCAGACCCTATTTACGGCATCGGCGAAGGAGGAGTAGTCTTCGGGGTCCTCTCTCAAGAACTTGGCGGCGCATTCGACGGCGACGGAGGAGTATGCCCTCGTGATGGAATGGTGGGTTTTGGTCCCCGACCTGTGGTGGATCTCCTCCATGATTTCTAGGGTCTTGAGGATGGATTCGGAGACGGAGGATTTGGAGAGGAGGGAGGAGATCCGACGGAGGAGGATTGTTTTCTTGAGGCGGAGATCGGAGTCTGGGCGAGGGAGGAGGGAGATGAAGGTGGATGGAATCCAGTCGTTGATTGGTTGGCGGAGAAGGAATTCGAGAATCCATGAGGAGATGGTGGTGTCCATTTGGATGAAGAAGAAAGAAGACGAAGAAGAAAGGTTGAAAATAGCAGGCAGTAGAAAGTGAGAGGAGGACTCTTCTGATTTGTAATGTGACTTTACTCACTCATATTTTAAATATTTAAAAGGGCGTAGGGGTGTTTCGGGAATTTTAAGTTTTTTCTTTTTGTAAATTAAAAGCAGAGTAATATTTTAAAAAAAAGAAAAAGCTTATAGAAATCACTAGAAATAGTTTAATAATATTTAATAATAAAAAATATTCACCCACACATTGAATCCTTTAGACTTTCTATCAGGCATGCGTATTTAGAAGAGGTCCCACCACTAGAACAACCTGGATATATAGTGTATAGGTGAATATTTCCCATTGAATAATTGTTCTACACTTTTTACAGCTTTTATTATTTAAAATTAATTTGTTCTTAATGAAATTTCTTGATAATATCTTGAGAAAATCTCATATTTGAAATACATTTTGAGAATTTTCCAACACCATAAATTTAAAAAAAAAATATTTGTGACAAGAGAAAACGTCTGCCCACATGTGAAAAGATATGATAAAGAAAGTCAGATATTGCAATTAGATTTCTACATTGAGGAAGGAAATTCTCGTCCCCAATTAACAAGATTGGGCGTGAGCAACAACAAGAGGGTGGGAGGAGAGAGAAAAAGAGGAAGGTGGTGGGGGAGAGAGAGAGAGAGAAAGAAGAGGAAGAGGATTGGAGGTGAGGGAGAGAGGGAAATGAGAGGAAGACGGAAGGCAGAGAAGGAGATAAAGGAAGAGGGAGAGGCCACCCCCACTGGTAATGATTGTCTCATTGCTAGAGTTGACGATCATCACGAGAGTTGTAAAAAGGAAGGAGAAAAGAAGGTTGGAGAAAGGTGTGCAGGAAGAGAAAAATATAGAGTTAGTTTGAAAAAACTTTTAATTGTTTCCTTTGAAAAAGATAGGTGTCTAGACTAGGTAATTTATGCTATTAAAATAGCAGCTTTCTTTAACCATCCACCCATAACCATGACGTTTACATCAAGGAAAAAATAAATAAATAAACTTAGATCCAATGGTCCAACTCATTAACCTCAGTGCAAATCCAACAAACCCGATGCAGATGGGGTGGGGTTTCCAATGCCAATTCAGCTCAGTACCCAAGTGAGCCCCACATGGCCAACTGCATTGATGTCCCCATATAGGCCGTCTTTACTAGAATTTCCTCCGTTTTAAAATATAATATTTTACTAAGATAATACAAATGTGATCCGATTTTGACCACAACAAGTGGTGGGCCCCCTCCCACAGGACTTTGACCAATACAAAAGTCTACGTAGAATGCTCCATCATCCATACATCCTTAATCCTCGTCTTCATCTCTCTCTGGAGTCCTTGTGCAAGTAGGTTGATCTGCAACGATGGCCCAGTTGCTTCGGAGCCGTCCGATCAAGCAGATCTCATCTAGAGTTCTGAGCTCTTTCAGTCGCCCTCTCTCTTTCTTCGCTTCCTCCGGCAGTACAATCCAAGCAACGCTCTTCCCTGACGACGGAATCGGACCCGAGATTGCAGAATCTGTCAAACAGCTCCCATCTCTTTCTTCTTTATCGTTTTTCTTTTGAAATGGTTATCGAGTGATTCCATCGTGTTTGGATTGATTAGTGCTTCTGGAGAGGGCTGCGTCATGTGTGTAAATCAGCAGCAGCAAACATGACGATATGTAATGTAACACCATTAAAGCTCATCTCTTGTGTGACTGAAGGTATTTAATGCAGCCGAAGTGCCAATAGAATGGGATGAACAAGCACTACGTGGGAAAAGAAGTAGACCCCAGAACCGAGAGTTTTTCGGCGTGGGAAAGCTTGGAAACTGTGCGGAGGCATGGGGTGGGCTTGAAGGGGCCCATGGCTACTCCAATTGGGAAGGGCCATAGGTCTTTGAACCTTACTCTAAGGAAGGAGCTCGGTTTGTATGCCAATGGTAGACCATGCTACAGTCTCCCTGGTTACAAAACTCGATATGATGATGTCAATCTCGTCACCATTCGTGAAAATACGGAAGGAGAGTATAGTGGTTTGGAGCACCAAGTTAGTCTGCAGTATTTGTTACTATCAAACTTCTACTTTACATGCTGATGCCACTAACATGTCAAGGTTTCCAATTTGTGAATATGTGGTTAACATGAGAATGTTCAATGGTCTAATTAATTTCAACACGTAGGCTTTGGTTGGTTACAAGTTAAAATCACCCAGTAGGTCTGATTTTATGACTTTGCCTGGTCTGAATCAGGGATGAGAAATGTTCAATGGTCTAGTTTTAACACAGACGTCAGTTGGTTAGAAAATTAAAATCATTCAGTAGATCTGATTTTACCGCTCAGCCTGGTCCATAAAAAAAAGGGCCTCAGTAGAATTCATGCAGTTGTAATATGGTTTGTGCACAATGGGTTCGTACACATGTTTGTCTTCATATTCTGACAGTGTCAATGTTAAAACAACAACAACAACAACTACTACTACTACTACTGCTGCTGCTGCTGCTACTACTGCCAAATGTCAATGTTGTTTTCATTGTCATCTTCATGATTATCTTCATCATCATCTTTGCTGTTACTTTTATTGTTATTATTGAGTAATGATCAAGAGAAAACCACTTGTATTATTACAATGCAATGCAACCACATTATAGTTGTTTGGATTGGAAGGACCAATTGTTGATTGCATAACACAGCCATTATATCAAGAACAAGAAAAATCAAATAATTAGAAGGTCGTTTGTGCCATCTATTTAGTGGCTGAGGTCCTTTATGACATGATAATGCATATCAAATGAAGGTGAGTTTTGAGATGCAATCCATGCTGCAGTATTCCTATCCAATTATCTGCCATGCATACGGGTCGGTTTAATTAAGCCCTTGAGGATGAAATTGATTTCATTAACAATAATAATTCTAAATTTATATTCTTATTTATTTAAGTAATTCCATTTTATATTAGGTTGTGAGAGGTGTAGTTGAAAGTATCAAGATCATCACCCGCCAAGCAAGTTTGAGGGTGGCGGAATATGCTTTTCACTACGCCAAGGCCCATGGGCGACAAAAAGTGTCTGCCAACATAATGAGGAAGCCTGATGGCCTTTTTCTCAAGGTAGGTTGTGAAAGATCATAAGTCAGCTTAATGGTTCAGCTATTTTCCCAACTAAGCAATGAAGTTTCTTGATTTTATGTAGTGATGTCGTGAGGTTGCTGAGAAGTATCCAGATATACACTATGAAGAAGTGATCATTGATAATTGTTGTATGATGGTACGACTTGACTTTACATTCTTTGAACTTCAGATAATTTAGCATTGAATGCGCTAGAATAGCATGTTAATCACTGGGGATCAAGTGCCATAACTCATGAAGAAACTTCATCCCTTATGGTTCTCACTACCCAACTGGTCATACAAAGTATTAATCAAGAAAATGAAAAGAGAGAAGAGGCTTATGGAGAAAGTGGAAATTCTATGCCCATGATATCTTCACTGTTTCCATTTTTATATTATCAGTTGATCATCATGGAGACATGGACCAAGAATTAAAGATCCAGTTGGGACTCGAAACAAAAAGTTAGATTTTGGCATTTTTGATGCTTAGTGTTGCTTGCTTTTTAACAGCTCGTAAAAAATCCAACACTCTTTGATGTTTTGGTTATGCCTAACCTCTATGGGGACATCATAAGTGACCTCTGCGCTGGCTTGATCGGCGGATTGGGCTTAACACCCTGGTATTTATCTGTTGTTTCCATCATTGATGGACCATATATAATGTTTATTAATCCTTCTGATCCTTTTTCATTCAGTTGTAATATTGGTGAGGGTGGCATTGCCCTAGCAGAGGCTGTGCATGGTTCAGCCCCTGATATAGCTGGCAAGGTGTGTATCGATTTTATACATTCATTGTTCTATCAATGCATCTTTGTTCATATGTTGACTAAAATGCATCTTTCTCTCTGTGTGTTTGTTGGATTGGGGGTTTTTGGGGTGGGGGTTGTGGTTTTCCTGAATTTTGAAAAACAAAATGCCCCTCTGCCTCTCTTTCTTTGGTTATGGGGCCACATTGAATCAATTTTGTCTTTTCACACACATTCCACTACGCACCCTGTGCCCCCTACCCAAAAAGAAAAAAGTATAGTCGCAAGTCTAAGTTTGATACTCATCTAACTTTTTCTTACTATTGGATTAAAATTATAATAAAATAATACCTCTAAACAATTAGATTTTGGGGTTATAGATCAAAAGGTTAGGGTGATCTTATGGACTTTAGATTTTCCATATAGGTAGGCCTTATAAGATTCTTTTCATCCGATGGACTTCCATGATCATCATGCATCTTAGTGAACCGAACTAAGAGAGGAATTTTCTCCTAAAAAATCTCAACTATATGTATATTTGATGCCTATTTGGTACATTTGCAGTGTGTTCATATCAATCCATTCTTTCCTTGGTGATTTCCATGGGTTCATTAATAGATGTTACAATCCAAGCCAATCCACAGAGAACACCATGTGGATGAATTGTTTGGAAAATGGTGCCGACCAATGCATCAGATGGGCCCCAATGTGCATAAATAGTGGATAGAAGCTATTTCACGATGCTTCAAAACTAGTGTAAATTTTATGGTTCAAAATAGCTATGTAGTGCCTGCATTATCAGATGTGGCGACTGATGCTGTGACACTATTTCAAAATTAGTGGCGCTACGGTTTAAAACATAATAGAGCCTCCACACTTACATGGTTTTGAATCACTAAAAAAATATAAAATTAGCTGATAACAAGATTTTTTTTTACAACGTAAAATATTCACACCACTATACTACTGCACGTCTATGTAACTGCTACGTATCACTTGTTATGTAATGTTTTGGCCACCAGCTACTATGCTCAATCCTACCGCTGTTATAATCCTTATAAATTTAAGGGGCTTGCATGCTGAGCAGATGGGTGATTATTCAGTCCTGGTGATGATTCACGTGGTTTTTTTTCCTGGGGGGAGCGTGCACTTGGATGGATCATCGGTGGGACCCACTACTGGTGTGCACTATGCACACGTGCATGGGGTAATTTCCATATATGTGTGTAGAAATAAATATATATGTATTTATATTCTTTTTGCTACATATGGTAGAATTGAACGCATACACTCAAGTCACGCCCATGTCCTAACCAGCCGACTGCAATAGATTCATCTAGTTGAAGTTTGTTTTAGTGCCTGTATTTGTTCTCTGTGTAATTAGCTCTGTCAATTGACTGTTTCACAGAATCTGGCAAATCCAACTGCTCTGCTGTTAAGTGCTGTCACGATGTTGGGGCACTTGGAGCTCCATGACAAGGCAGATCGGATTCAAAACGCAATTTTGAAAACCATCGCTGAAGGCAAGTACAGAACAGGTGACCTTGGTGGCACTTCAACCACAACGGATTTCACAAAAGCAGTTTGTGATCATTTTTAAGCATCCTGAAATTTTACCTGGATTAAGTGACGCATAGCATACATTGCCCTCCTTTTAAATAAGTTAGCGTTACTGCCACCATATTTGTGCTGCTGGCATTATTGCTAACTTGTGAAGCTCAGAGCGTACCAACCTAACTTTGCCCAATCATTATCTTCTTTTTCTTGTACTGGAAGTTCTGTAATAAACTGCTATGTTCAAGTTTGATGCCATTTTTCCCAAATTGAAATGGTTGTTTGTAAAAACCATCCCCACTGCTGCCCTGTATCAATAACTATAGCTGCCATTAAGTTCCAGAGAAAAGTATAGGAGGAATGACAATGCTTTTGGATCACGAATTATGAGTGGGACTGCGGCATGTTGGTGGTTGTTTCACTTGCTCTATGTTGCATTGTGATTTTTCAAAGTAAGGTTTTCTTTAGCTTTCTGGGTAAGCAGACTCAGATTCAGATGCAGATGCAAAAGAAGTGGATCAACAGTGCTACAGATGCATTCCATCACATTAATTGTACCTTAAACTGAAGGATGGAATTGGAAATTGACAACATTTTTCCTCACAAATAAAAATTGATGAGAAAATATGAAATCAAATTCTAGTGGTTACTACTGAACATGCTTTCAGATAGCAGCAGATGCCAAATGGTTAATTAGGAAATGAGCCCGTGAATATGGATTAAGATATGGGGTTTGATTTGTGAATTTTTATTGTGCCCTATCCATCCATGACACAGACAATTCTCACTGAACATCAGTTCTCGTCTAGTGAAGACCAGGACAACAAAATAAGCGCCTTATCCAGACTTCAGTCAGGTAGGTCTAATGCCAAGGCAACTAGGTTCTCACACCAACCAGAACAAAACACAAGTGCTCAGCCAAGAATACAGAATTTAGTGAACTGAAAATTGCAAAAAAGAAAAAAAAAACTTTATCATTTTGCAAGGGACCTTCGCTGTCAATCAATTTTCATCATCCCCCACAGAGAAAGGGGAAACATTAATTGTGTACAAATTACAACAGCCAATAGAATCACTTTGACCAAGAGAGACAAAGCACGAGAACAACATTACCACTCAGCAGAGGTGCAGCAATCTGTCGGCTCACAAGATAGCACTGTGACGAAGTGACTGGCTCATCTGACATGATGGTGTAGAAGGCCACATTAAATGAGTGGCCAGATTTATCAACTGTTTATGTTACACTGGATATCCTTCCATCCAGTTAGAGGCCGCTTGAATGAGTGGTTATGCACATTGTAATGTTAGCTTAGAAGTCAATATCTGGCAATGGTAATTTCCAGTAATTCCATGAGTTAAAATCCTCCTGTAAAGCAGAACTGACATCAGGGGGCCTCAATCTAAAGGCTAAACAGAAGAGTAACATTTGCATAGAAAGGGAGATTACATAATTCACAGAACTTTCATGTTTGGCACAAGAGGAGTGCAAAGGACCCTCTTTCAATTACTATAATATGTTGATTTGACGGCCTCAGGACCTGTGCCCCATCTCTCTCATATTAGATGATCAACGTCCATCCAGCAAAAAAGAAGAAATACTATCAATGCTCTACATCATCCAATGGGATGACGTTTTTAGCATCTCCAATCCACCAGAGGTTCACCATATCAACTCGTAAGTTAGGCCACCAAAGGTTCCCCACCACATGTATAATTGTCAAAGAAAATGCTCAATTGAATGTTGTATCATCAACAACAGCATCATCAAAATTATATGAAGTCAGCTTAATGAGTTATACTAATTCATCCAATCCTATTTAATGTCATGCTCTTGGTAACACCACAAGAGATTCATGATGCCTTTCAACACTACTACTTCTAGGGCATGGCATTTATTGGTCTCCCCCCTTCTCCTGGTTCCCAGAACTTGTACCCCATCAATTCATAGCACAGGGAAAGTAGTTCCTCAATAATTAAAAAATGAATTAAAATTTAGGGTACCAGTGAAAAAGATAAATTTTGGAATCCAGTAATAAGACTCACCTGCTCAGCCAATGAAGTGGGTGGGAACATATCATTCGCAAGTGTGTGCAAGGAGGTGTATGACTTCACATCAATGCAGTGATTGATAGCCACCTCGCCCTGTCAGTTTAGATCTATTATTTAAACCAAGAGCAAATTTTCAGCGTCCATCAGCGTGGTTAAGCAAATGGAAACATACCTTTGGATTAATGATGAATATTTTGCCCTTTGGGATACCGATCTTTCGATAGCTCAGCTCATCAGTGTCTCTATTCCCAAAGCCAGCGTAAAAAGGGTTGTAATCAGAAGGGAAAAGTGCTCTAATATCCTGTCAAATTGGAATTCATTGAGTCCTTAAAATAAGTCGGTGATTACCAATGAAACAACCAAAAAGGTTTGCCATAACTACAAAGTTCACCTTTCATTTTCAATTAGAAATGTCTCGACACTTAAGTTACCAAAAAAATATGAATTTCAGGTTTAATATACCCTTCAGATCCATATCAACTGGACCTATTACCAAAGCTGGAACCTTGTAGGCTCTAATTTTTAATTTTCTGGGAACACTAAGATCATCAAGCACTGGTTTAAGGACAGGATGGGAAGGTACCCATCCCGTACGTACCCACAAACTTTTACAAAAGTACCAGGAAGGTACCCATCCCATATCCACAAACGTACCCATCCCATACCCACAAAGTCAAAATGTACGGGGTACGTTTGACCATACCCGGAACATTTTTTGCCGTACCCATACCCAGTACAGGTACAGGTACATACCCAATACCGGTACGTGTCCATTTTGGAAGTACCTGTGCTTTATAGATTAAATCTCTATTTGTTAAGTACAGAAACTAAATGATTGATAAGTACAGAAAAATTTACCTCTAAGCATGCAATCTTGAACTCATGAGGTGCTCTTCGAATGACTGTCACCAATGTATCATTCATTATAATCAGATCATATCATCATAGCATTGTCACATCAATCTAGGGTCAGTAAAAAGAGTTCTACTCTAAAATTCTGAACAGGCTATGACCAAGATAACTATCTAAGGAACCATGCATGTCTTGTCAGTTGTCACCAATGAGAAATAAATTCCCAAATCAAAGCTAAAATAATCCAACGGACAGAGTTAACATCACAATGCAACAGAGATGAGATAGACCTATAGTTAATTGGAGACAGCAACAATAATGATGTTCAACCTCGACACATGCAAATAAGCAACACCTTAATGGATGATATTGATGTAGGATTGACCCCAACGGCCACGTGTAGGGCCTAAATAGATATAGTATTTTTTATTCAGTAATTATATGTAATTTGATTTTTTTTATTTAATGGGTTGTAAATAGGATTAGGTTTCCTACATTGTTTAGTTTCCTGGTTTAATTAGGTTTCCCAGGCCCTAAGTTAGTTTTCCTATTTATATGACATTGTAGTGAATGAAAATTTAGAGTTGATTAATTGATTTAGGTTTTCCCATTGAGGTGTGTCCTCATATATGGTCTCCCTAGAGATGTTTGAAGTGTCCCTGGACACATGTTTTGGCACTTCTTGCAAACCCTAATCCTACGCCATGCATCAGATATAACTTGGAAAATAGTGGAACATATTTATTTTTATTCATAACTCATTTAGAAAAAAAAAAAAAAAAAACATGCATGACGTACCTAGAAAAGCTCAAGTACCAGAAACTGCAATGAGTTGAGCAGAATTTTTTTTTTTTCACAGATTGTTAACAAAATTTTCACTAAAATGAAACAGGAATACAAAGATAAGACAGCATCAAACAAGAAAGGGGTACAATCCAACCCCCTATTACATAATAACACCCACCCAAGCACTAGCGGACCAAAGTAGAGTTGACTCAAATCTGAAAATTTTCAAGAACCCCCTGTATAATTTTGGAAACTTAATGTTTTTTAAAATTTTCTCATAGTTTTTCACATTGAGCCCCCCTAAGAAAAATTTTCTGGGCCCACCACTGCACCCAAGGAGAAGCCCTATCAACCCCATGGGAGTTGAGCAGAAGTAAATATAACGAAGTTTAGGGTACTTGATGAGACTCAAAAATGGGAAAATTAAAGGTCCAGCTTCCAAGGAATATATCAAACAGTTTCATAACTGCTTTAGATTTAAAAATGGAAAGCCAAACTGGATGACCACATGAGCCCCAGTGTTCAACTAGAAGGCATTGATATAAATCACTGAGGCCCAGTGCACAACACTTCACACATTGATGCATATACATTTTTTGATAGGTCACAAAACTCACAAGTCAAACATGCAATGTTGTGGTTGTAACAATAAGCACTTTCCAACTCTGCCCTACAGGCTCTTCTATTTGGCACATGAAGCACGAGGATAGTTGGTTGGCATCGTATTAAGTGACGTCCTATTTGATTCATGCAGCAGAAATTCTGAAAGGCTCTAGGAAAGAAAGTAAACAGTTCTGCACGGGAAAGTTAAATGCTTTGCTATCAGTCTCTTCTGTGCATTTTAAAAGATGGTATACTCGACTCAGCAACTGCATATAAGAGCAGTTCCAAAAGTTGATGGGAAAGGGTTTTTGCAGTCGAAGGCAGGATGGGACTTTCAGATTTATGAATTTTGAAAAGTTCTAGATAATTTTATCTTTTTTTTAATAGCCATTTTCTTCTTTCATGGCCAGTTTTTTTCTTTTTCATTTTTTTTCATTTTTTTTCTGAGGAGCAGGCAATTGTTATAAAAATAATTAGAAAACAGCAGTAAATAAAAGATACCCATTCATCAAGTTGATGGAGAAAAGAAAAACAGCATTACTGGCCGTACAACAATTCTGGACCTATATACCAGGCATCTCTTGAAGCCCTTAGTTATTGGCAACTCCATTAGCTTTCTCATTCGTATCTCTTCTAACATGCAAAAACAGAACCTCCATGTTCACTACGGACTCCCTTAACTAAGTGAGGTTCTCCAACGTTCCTCTATTATTGTTTTTTGGTTCCTCCTTGGAATAGTAACTCAATGTTGGCAAATCAGAAAAACAACACATGCAAAAGAGAGTTTAGTACAGATAAGAATGTTGAGATAGGTGTCAAGTGAAATGAGGAAAGATTGAATCATGAGTGCATTTGGGACATTTAGAAGTAGAATCAATAGGTGATAAATTAAGAGAGACTAATGTAAGATGGTTTGGACACATCTACCACAAGTCAAGAATGGTGCAAGTGTGAATCTTTTCTATGCTGGTTGATAGCCCCTCAAGTAAGAGGGGTAAGGCCGTAGAGGACATATGGATGGACGTAATAAGGATAGATCTGAAGAAGCAATCCATCCTAGGACTTGGCCCAATATTAGGGATGCCAATGGGGTGGGTTTAAATGAGGAATTGCCCCCGAGCCACTCCTATATGGGGCGGGTTTGGTAGTGTGCTGGCAGGGTTTGGTTCATGTGTTGTTTCCCATATACTAACTTGAGTCAGGCTTAGGTTTTCGGTGCATCAAACCTGCCCCGCCTGGTATGTCTTCACTTCATATATTACTAAGTGAGATTTTTGCATATGAGGGTTTATCAATGTAAGTGGTAATGAATGACACTTTCTTAGATTGGTTCCAAATCTTCCTTAAAACAAACTTTCTTATATTTTTCAAAAATATTAAATCAACCACTACTAACAAACCCAACCCAGCCCATGATAGTCGGGGGGTGGGTTTGGTTTGACAACCATAAAACCCCCCACAAGTCAGGGAGGGTATGGTGCATTGCAAATAGCAATTGGGTTGGGTTCAGGTCTGCATAAACTTGAACCTGCCCCACCCCATTGCCATTCCTACCCAATATAGACTTGAATAGTTAAATTAGATTCACATAACTGACCCCAACATAGCTAGGACAAGGTTTTGATGATGAATGGTAACAAGGATTGAATCTGCAAACCCATTGCTGCAACACTGAGCACCTTCTGATTGTGCTATGGGCTTTGGTAAAGAATCTCCAAAGTTCTTCAAAAACCTTTTTGCCCATGCTATATCGTTTAGTGAGTTACCAAGCCAACAATGACAATTCCAGGGAAATAAGTGTCACGGCATAGTTGTGAATTTTGTTTCGGACATTGTTTCTGTTTCGCCTCTAAATGTAACTTTTCAACCAATTCGGAAATTTCAGCAAAACATTTCGGACCTCTGTTTTGGAAAAATAAAAATATATATATATATATGTAAAAAACATGAGACTAATATTAAAATTAAAAAATATGAATTCATACACCTAATTTATTATATTAAATTAACTAGTTGGGCCCACTCCCACAACACAACTGAAGTAAAAAAAAAAAAAATTTGCAAGTCAGCACAGCAAGACTACAAGAGCCTACTGCCAGCAAAAATAAAAAAAATAAAAAAGAAAAAGAATCACTCTCCTCCAGCTGGCGGTTAGCTATCCTAGCCCAACTCCCAAGCAGCAAAATATAAAAAGAAAAAAGAAGAAGAAAGCAGACACATGACAGGTACAGACATTCTTGAAAAAAAAAAAAAAAACAGAGGATGGGGTGATTCCACTTCCAACGCATATAAAAGGAATCCGACTCCCACTCCCAGTCAACATCTGCTTTAAAAAGGATGAAAAAACAAAACTAAAATGAAGTACCAGCAGCATGTTTTGCTTTTGCTCGTCAAGAGAAGACGAGCAGCAGTAGCGGCCCCTCAAGAGATGAAGACAAGCAGCAGCAGCAGCACTGCAGCAATCATCGCTCATCACACAACACCAGAAGAAGCAACAGCACCCAGTAGCAGCAGAGTAGAAGAGATGAACTGATGAACAACCAGCAGCAGCAGTGCAGCACACGGAAGAAGAAGACAAGCAGCCAGCGCCCTGGTTCCTTCTTTTCTTCTTCTTTTTTTAATTTTTGGTAGAATTCTTGCTCTTCTTTTCTTCCTCGCTTCCCCTCTTTTTCCTCTTTCTAATTCCCTTTTCTTTCATTCTTTCTATTTTTCTCTTTTACTTTTAAATCATAAGAGAGAGGCCCATTTCGGGCAAATTTTTCATCTTCAGAAATCTTGCCCAAAATTGTGCAAAATCATCCAAAATGCCAAATTTCGACCGAAATTGGCAAAATTTTGGGCGAAAAATTAGATTGATGATTTCGTTTTGTTATGAATACCAAAATGAAAAATCTCGGAAATTTTGTCTGAAATGAAACAGTTTTCACAACTATGGTCACAGGATACAAATTACCACAATTCCTTCTAAGGCGATTATCAGGTCCCCAGAAAGATAGAATTAGCTCAACCTTGTTGGTCTAGGTCATCCCTCCAATCCTTAATGGGCCTGGATCACCCAACTGAGCTCTTTCAAATTGGCAGCAAAAATGACATCACTTCAGGAAAGAGTATATTGGAAACAGTTTCCCTAACAGTATAAGCACATTAAACTAAAATAGGACCGAAAGCAGTGAAAAAATAAAATGAAAAAAATGAAAAAGAAGCTACGTAGGATCTCCAAAACCCTTCCTCCCTCCCTCTATACCCGCCCCTTGTTTAGATAGAAATTCAGCCTCCTTGCTAGTCTCCCTTTCCATTGAACGAATTTGAGCATAACAGTGCAGGCCCCTCTGGGGAATGGAATCACAAAGAACAGCATTAGATAAATTCAATCATCAATTTGCTTGGACTAACAGTTACTGAAATAGGGTTCCAATGGAACCCTCCCCCCTTCAGAATCCATACAACAAGATAGGCTTATCAAATGCACCCAAACCCACCAAGAAACACGCCTATGAGGTTTTAACACTTAAACCTCTTCAAAAAAAAAAAAAAAAACCCTTCCACTTCACAAAAAAGAAAAAAAAACAACAAACAAAAACTCAACTAATTTCCAAGGATGAAAATAGCGGTTGCAGCGGGCGTAGCGGCCTGCCGCCGAAATGCTACGTAGCGGGGGATACGTAGCGGTAGCGGCGATACACAGCGCCGTGATTGGAAAATATCTTCAAAAAAATCTGAAGAAATTCCAAGAAATCCAGAATATTGGAAAATGATGGAATTTATGCTTGTTTTGCAAAAGTAACTAGTATAAGGGTATGTAGCGGTCACCTCATTGCATAAGGTCCTGTATCACTCAATGAATAGAAAAAAATAGGAATGATAAATTTTCTTATATGAATTAATGTTGTTTAGTCATACTTAGAATATAACATTTCATAGTTTTATCTTGAAATACACACACATATATATATGGAGAAAGTTTTTCTATTAAAGTGAGATTTGATTAAAGCCCTATTTTTTATTAGAGTAAAATTGTTTGGATTAGTTTTTTAATGGTTATTTCATAGTTATATTTTGAAATATATATTTATATATATGTGGAGGGGAATTTTTTATTAAATTGAAAATTGAAAAAGGTCCATTTTCTATTGGAGTGTGATTTGGTTAGGGCCCTATTTCCTATTAACTAGAGTGAACTTTGGTTGGGCCTGTGTCCTATTAAATAATCTATGTTCAATTAGTGTGAAATTTGGATGTGCTTTATTTTCGGTAGGTATGGAATTTTTTTTATAGATAATTGTAAAAAGTTGGTGTGGAAGTTGGCTATGACCCTATTTCCAATTTGAGTGAAATTTGAGGAAGGTGCCAATTTCAATATAGTAATACTTGGCTCCCATGTGACTTTTTTTATTTTAACATTGTTGCCTCATTGTGGAGCCCACCAATGGTTACAACGGGTTCTTTAGGTTTTATTGTTTTGGATGGGCCCACTTATTTTTTTTAAATGTTTTTAATGGTTTTTAATGTTTTTGAGTAGCCCATTTAATTTTTATCTCTACCTTTTATCAGATGGGCCATCGTGGGCCATAACCGACCCGTTAACAAAATAAAATACAGACGAAGGGTATTTGTTGCCCACTTGCCCTAACTATCGCCCAAAATAGACGATCGGATTTTAGGAAAGAGGGAAAGAGTGAAAGGAGGAGAAGAAAAAGAAAAAAAGGAAGAAAAAAGAGGAGGAGCTGCTGGGTTCTGCTGCTGCCACCTCCTGCTGCTATTGCTTCCTGCTGACTGCTGCTGCTGTCGCTGTCGCTGTGATGCTGCTGCTGCTGCTGTGATGCTGCTGCTGCTGCCATGATGTTGCTGCCGCCGCCGTATCAGGTATGTCCTCTGCAACTCGTCCAACTCTATCTCTTTCTCTTTCTCTTTTTTTTTTCTTTTTCCCTTTCTTCCTCTTTTTCTACTTTTTTTTTTTTTTTGTTATTCTACCAGTAGAGCAAAAGAGAAGAAGCGGAAAGAGGGGCCTGATTTAACCAGGCCCATACATAGCGGCCACTACAGAAATATAGCGGCCGTAGCAGCTGCTACGGGAATATATCGGCCGCTACGGGCCGCTACGCTTGTGAGCGCCACTTTTTCGCAAAAAGCATAGCGCCCTTGGGTGCTACGGCCGATATTTACATCCATACTAATTTCATATCTTGCTGATGAACCCCAAATAACAAAAAACTAACTCTTTTCTACTTTCAACCCTAAGGTAGCCTTTTGCTCACTTGAATAGGGGTTGGAATGGAATGACCATTCCGTTGGAATGTCCATTCTTACGTTTGGTTTATCCAAAATAGACGAAATTACTTAGTTCAAAAGGAATCACCATTTCCCTATATGACAGAATGGCCATTCCTTTTTGTGGTTCGCAGGGGAATGGCCATTCCTTTTTGTGGTTCGCAGGGGGGGGGGGGGGGGGGGGGGGGGTGGGATTTTAAGGAACGACCATTCTATTCCAGACTCCTTTTTTTTTTATTGAAATAAAAATGCACCCACCGACTACCACTGCCACCCACCCACCGCCACCGCCACTACCATTATTGCCACCCACCCATAACCACCACCACTACCATTATTGCCACCCACCACCACCACTATTGCCACCTAGCTGCCACCAACACCCACCGCCACCCACTCACCACCACTTCCACCGCCGCCACCATATACCCAAAAAATGAAGAGGAAAATAGGGATATTTTGATAAAAACACTGAATATTTTATTCCATTCATACTTCGATTCATGCATACCAAACATGGGGATAGCCGGATAGGAATAGGAATTCCATTTAGCCCACCATTCCAAAGATAAATCCAACATTGGAATGGAATGATCATTTCTATCTCATTCCATTCCAGACCCATTCCAACCTCCATTCCATTCCAGCCCAAAATCATTCATGCGAACCAAACACTACCTAAGGTGCTTACATCAGCAAACACCTAGTTGATGTCAGCCCTAGGAGGTGATATGGCCACCATTTATCAAGTAAAGACTTCCTCACTTTTCTTAGTGTCTTCCACCTTCTAGAAATGCTTTGATACTAAGCTGAAAGGATTAAAGTAAGAAAATATAAGTGATTTTAGAAAAAGAAAAAGTTATGAAAGTGGATGAGAGAGAGAGGGAGAGAGAGAAGTAATACTGGTTATCCAGTTTGACTGGACAATCACCCCCCTTTATTCATTTTAATGAAACTTTGAACATTTACAAAGAAAGCCCCTAAAATTTCTCAAAATTACAAAAAAAAAAAATCCCTTCATAGCTTTATAAAAATTACAACCCAAGCCCAGTACAACAGAAACAAATGGTAAAATAACCCTGTATTAACCTTCAAAAGAAAGATATTTAGTGACATACTGACATATGCATGTATTGCTTCTCTTCCATCTTGCCATACTGTATTTCAAGGAACATACAGTTGCTTCCATTTTGTATCATCATTATCTTTTATCCTTAATAGATACTTCACACATTAAGAAATGTAATGGAGGGTGGATTGATGTGGAGTTTTCACACACATCTTGGAGTTGCCAATGGAAGCTTCACACGAGACTGAGAGGGTTTCTCACCAGCTGAGAAAGGCATTCATTCCTTCATTTCTTGGGTGAAATTTTCCAACCACTATATAGAGTATTGGCCAACAATCTTGGCCCTCAATTAGAGATTACTTATACCTTCTGATTAAATAGTCAACAATCTTTGACTAAATTCGGGATTATAATTTCTAATCAAGGATCCTAAAGAAATTGACTTACACCTTTCTAAATATAAGCAAATCATAGTAAAGTTGATTCTCTCAAGAGAAAATTCCTAAGGGGTCTTTTTTTTTGCACTCATTTACATAGTAAACGATTACCATGAATAATGGTTATGCATCATCATGTTTTTTTGCGCTCATTCATTCATGTGGTGTGTAAATGAGGCATAAAAATAGTAAAAATAGTGTAAGGCCATTTCACACCTACACAGTTATGAAAGAGATTCACACAATCACACCCCATTCTGAGAAAAGGTAGTCTGTTACACATGATGATTTCATTCTTGTGGGGCACATCAACTACCTTTATTTTTTTTTCTAATTCCTTTGGGCAACATATTTGTAATCCAACTCATTCATTTTGTTTATTAACCTAATAAATCCCAGGAAGTTGAAGGTGATTCTCTTAAATCTTCATATATTTTGAGTAATTAGTGAACAGGTCCCAGATCTAATTTTCAACAGTGTGGCCCACAGTTCATGACCCGTCAATATTCTTTAATTAATAGTAAATATTAGGACACTTAGTTTCATATCTTAATTCGTCATGGATAAAATTTGTCAAAAACTTCCCAAAAATTCAAATGCATCTAAAATTATTGGATGTCTCATATACTCAAGTGAAAATGGTGATTTTGACAAACATTGTAATGTGTTTGACATGTGTAACATTTGCATATGCAACATCTACATATGTAGCATTTACATGCGTAAATCTCATTTTCCTATCACATTTGTTAAAGGGGGCAAACGACCCCCTAAAATACAAGATTGACGTGTGACATGATTGCCCTTGTCTAACATGTGACTAATTAATTAATCACAAGTTATGGGCCATCTTAGTAGACTGGGCATATGCTAGTCTTCCTGGGCATTGTTTTATGAGTCTTCAAGGATGCATTTGGCCCATCGCCTACATCAAAATGGTTCCTACATATGTGGATCTATATCATCTATATTTATTATTAAATCATATTTCATTTCATGGCTACTAGCAAGCTTTTACAGCATAATTGGAACTCAGTATAGGTTAATTTAAGTAAGAAACCATCATAAATTGTCAGTGATAAAACAAAAAAACACACAAACTCTCACTTGAGGAATAGTGCATCACCTTCTCGGTACAATGAGGGAAATAATCCATCAGGAGAGATGACAACAGGCCCATTAGGTAATGCTTTTCCATCCTGCAGTATAACCAGCGAGTAAGCCTACCCAACAAATGAATGCATCGCCGGTATTTCAAGAATAACAGAAGTGCTTGGCCCTCAATTGTTATCCTAAGTGTGACTCTTAATGATCTACAAAAGAATCAAGGAACCAAGCACTAAAGGAGAAAAAAGGGAAAAAGCAACCCACCACCAATGCAAGAACCTAAAATTTTCATAGGCCACAGAATGGCCAAGTCAGAATTGATTATATTTAGCAGACTTCACTATTTCAATCAAAGTGCCAATCACATTAACTAAGGATATGAAAAACTGTTGGAATAATTGCTGGGCCTACAATTCCATCAACATTGGTTCATCTCTGGTTATGTTACATGATCCACAGACTGAAATGATGGCAATGTTCACAGACTGAAATGATGGCAATGTTCCTTTTCCAGGAAATTTGACAGAAATACACATTTACCACAACCACAACGCCCATCATGTTAGGCTGCATGTATGGAAGGGAAGGGAGAAAAATAGAGTTTTCCATGCAGCCGAATGGCATCTTAGACCATGCGGCATCAGATGGTCAGAAATAAATGAAGCAATTTTATTCAAGTACCTGTTTCAGATTAAGGAGAAATTTTCTGGTCAAATATGCCTGAACAATTGCACGTGCGCTCAGAAAAAGCAATTGATAACCATTTTCCTGTATTCCAATGCAACAGGGTGTACAATTTAGAGACTCTACAAAAGTGAACTCCTCGTGCTGGAAGATAAAAATGTCATGGGATTAATCTATTTGTATAATTATCACATAAATTACTCGAAAACTCATAATGCCTGCCAAAAGACACTGCATAGATTGAATCCAAATAAAAAGTTAACAAGGTCGCCAAAGCCTGATAAAATTAGAAAAGTCTGAAAATATCAATCCAGATAAGCAAATTAATTTCCATTATGTTTCCCTTTTTTATCATTCCAACTCCAAGCATAAGATAACTCCGTAATTAAAAATAGAAATTGCAGGATTTACACATGGACAAGGACACCTGTTTTATTTACTCATTCAAAATTAGCATTAAGATCTTTTTTTCAACACATTTCATCTCCAAAAATTAGAATAAAACCTTTTTCCATTTTCCTTTTCCTTTTTCCCTTTAAGAGCAACCAGAAAAAGGAAAAGTAATGCAAGAATTTGATCAAACAGTATAGCTAGTGCCAAAATATGTTACTAGCAGGCACTGGATAGGCGTATGCTACAGCATTTTCATGAAATGCTGCAAAGATAACCAACTTTTAGTCCAAGTGCCAAACACATACAATCAGGGGTTACAAAGGGTTCCACATCCAAATGCAAATGGAATGACCTCAAATATAACTATAGATTCAGATCAGGATACCCAACATTCAGATCATGGCCTCAAGATACTTTGCTGCAGAATGATTCAATAATTAAGCTTTCGAGCAGCAGCACTAGTATGTGCTGAACATAGATCTTTATGCCTTTTTCAATAGAAGAGAAGGGACAAAAGAAGAGTAGGAACCAATGGAGATAACAAAGGAGACACAGATATGCACAGAGTTAGCAAACTAGCGATGGTCCACAACATTGTGCAAAGAGCATCAGAGTTTTCTTTTTTCCTTCTTTATAGAACAGGTTATATTTCATGTTAAAAATATCCATTTGCATAGAGATGTTGATTGAAACTCTATAAATTAACCATTTTTACATATATTTATTTTGGGGGCTCTCTCCCTCTATCTCTTTCTTTCTCCAGAGAGAATATGGGAGATACTAAAGTAATCAAGAAGCAGCAACCCAATACCATGTGCATGTGTGTGTATGTGTGTGTGTGTGTGTTTTTTTTTTTTTTTTTTTTGCGTGCAGTGGTTTGGGGAGTCTTCTCTCTCAACATTCAATTTCTCACAATTTTCTCGATTTTTACATTTTCAAAATCTTTTTTTTTTTCATTTAGCTCTGATGAAAATATTAAATATTCAAAGTCAGAGTCTTGACTTGCATGACCTAGCAATCAAGACTCGGGTCACTCCTCATGACTCAACCTGGCAGGTTTGAATCAAGTCGAGGTTTGAGTTTTCTAAACACTGCACATTTTTTTATGGAATGCTAGCCACACACATCATAAAAAGATAATAATAACAAGCTCAAAACTAAGTAAAAGACATCTTGTAGAACAAAACTACATCCCATAATAATGAGTAATGATCCCTTTTAGTAAGAAGTCATCAATTATCAATTGTCTAATTTTGAGTTTGAGGTAAATGCTTTACACTTATTTTTAGTTTTCTCTAAAACCAAGAAAGGAAAACCCAGACTCACCCATTAGTTTGTTAAGAACTTTGTTATGGATTTACAATGGCTCCAACTTTCATAAGCACAATGGAGACATTGAGTTTTTGTTAATTAGCTAGAAACAAGTTTAAATGATAAGAAAGACAAAAACAACACAGACAACAACAATGAAGATCGATAGGTAACAAACAAATGAGTTTACCTGAAAAAGAGCATACCTTAATTGCAGAAAAAAGTCGCGCTACTCCAGATTGTGTCCAATCTTTCCCTACCAGAGGCATGAATTGTCCTAAGACATCAGACCTAAAACGTCCCAGAAAAAGAAACCAAGTACTACATTATTCTTTTGCCCTTGGAACTGTTAAAATGCTAATATTTACTTCAAAAAAGGGAAAAGAAAAGCTTACCGACTAAAAATGTGACAGAAACAACCGTTCAACTAGTTAAAAATTTCCAAAAACAATGAATGAAATCACCATAAGTCCAATTTCCATTTTCTTTTAGCTACTGAGATGGTTTGCATCATTTTGCTTAAAGTTTTATCATTTGAACTCCAGTCAGGACCAAGGATCAAAATAGCGGTAGCGGATAGCGTCGTGGCCAGTTGCCAAAACGCTACGTAGCGGTAGCAGGGCTACATAGCGGCATAGCGGTGTAATTCAAGAAAATTATAAAAAAAAATTGAAAAAATTCCAGAAAATCCAGAAAATTGTAATGAGCTAGAATATGTGTTTGTTTTTGCAAAAAAGCCTAAAATAAGGGGGCGTAGCGGTCCCTTAAATGCATGATGTCCTGTATCGCTGTATAATTAAAAAATAATAGTATCATTCCTAATTTTCACATGGTATCATGAATCAAGATTCAAGACTCAAAGTCAAGACTCAAAAGTCAAGAATTTAAGATTTAGAGAGATTAGTCACTAGAGTCAGTGACTCAACAATCAACATTCAACACAATAAATGACATTGTAAATAATAACTTTATAAATAACATTGTACTTAAAGAACTGAGACATGAGAGTTAATATAAAGTTGAGATTTGAGAAATGATTAGAGGAATACCTCTACCACCAAAAGTCATATTAATATGAACATAAAAAATTAAATAAATTCAAATAAACAAGAAAGAAAGTGTAATTCATGCATGGGATTCATAGATCTAACACTTGGGAGTAATTTTCAAGTGATTTGGTTGGTGTTTCTTCAAGAAAAAAATTTTTTTTCAAAAAATAAAAAAAATCCGAGAATAAAAAATAAATAATAAATAAATAAATCATAGAAAATGGGGGGTTTGATCTATGAGAAACAAAGATTTATTACTTACAAGCCATTTCCAAGAGATTCATGAAGGAGAAAAGAGGAATAGAGCCATAGATCTAAGAAAATCACATAAAAAATACCTTTTGAGAGATGCCTTTTGACTCCAAAGAAGCTGAATGATCTAGATTTATAGATCTTAATGTGCTTTTGGACCCTTGTTGCCTTTAATTTGAAGAAAGAGGGAGGTAGGACCAAAAAACAGTGGACAGGAAAAAGGAAAGATGGAGACAGGAGTGAAAAATGTAGAAGAATGGGCGTCAGGGCATTTAAATAGGCCCAGCAGGAAAATAGCGGCAAAATAGCAGTCGTAGCGGCCGCTATTTTCCCGTAGCGGCCGCTACACCCCACTACGGGTGTTAGCGGCGCTAACACCTCCGTAGCATGGCGGTGCCGGCCGCTACGGCCGATATAGCGGCCGCTATTTTATTCTATGGTCAGGACAATACTCAATGTCTTGATATGGTACATCACACTTGATTAAATTCAACATGGTTTCAATATTACAATTCTTAACAACTTGGTCTAAAGAGTTCTCTTCTCTGCTCAGTTGAGTGAGAGCTCACTCTTCATTTTATGCCTTGAAATTCGGAATATGGCCCCTAAATATTATGAACCATGATTGTAAACCAGGTTTCTATGAAACATAAACCACAGTAAGTTGGATGAATAGTTAAGAGTGAGTTGGAAAACATTAGATGGAGAAATGGGATTTCACCAACATGACAAAGAAGAGTTAACTAAGGAAAGGGTAGAACAAATAACGCTGTGAGGATGGGAGTACAATGGCACACACACAAATCCACTAGCATACACAGTGGTTGATATGTAGGAACATATGTATTATTACTATTATATGTAGACCCATCTTACTGTTTCAGGCCCAACAATTGCAACAACCATCTCTTATCTTTATCCTCTCTCCCCCTGCTTTCTTATCCTCATCTTCCTGCTGTAACAATCACTCCATGTATATCTACATTCTACAATGCAGAGTTGTTTAAGGATGGATGTAAATGGATAGAGGATCACCTGCGAAAAACCCAAGACAATACATTCCCAATTCATTTGTATGATGGCATCAAAGCCCCTTTTGTAGCTGTCAGGAGTGGGCAGTCCCTTCATGGTTTTTATCTTCTACAGTTGCTGTCGAAGGGTTTCAAGCCCTCGACATCAACCAAATCCTTGCAGACACTAATATTGCAATGACCCCAATCTCTTCAGCCGTGATGCCGGCTGCATCCTATTGGTTATCTGTTCAATACAGAGGTATTGCCTCCAGCTGAGCGTTTCTCTCTGGAGCATGCTTCCTCACCGTCCACTAATTTAGATCCATCAGAATCTCAGCTCTTCACCGTTCTGCTCAAGTAAGTAAATCACTTGATATGCATGTATTTCTTCCTTACTTACCACCATGGATTCCATTTCTGTTCCCACCTCCTCTAACCAGGGTATAAAGGAAGATTGCTGGAAGCAAGCCATGACTCACTTGCAAAGCAAGTGGTGGTTAAGTCACATGATTTGATAGCTTTCACCTTGTAATTTGTATTTGTGTTTCTCTTGGTATAATGCTTTTATTCCTTTAGCCCCTTTCTTCTGTAGGGCTGCTTGTATCTTGTTGTTTTCTTGAATATAATTCATCATTACCAATAAAAAAATATATAAAAAAAAAGCCCTGAGAAGCTTCCTACAATTGAAGCCAATCATACCTGGGAAATCCCTTGGCCAAAAAATGGGTCCATCATTGGGTGCAAATTGATGAATTCTATCAAAGTAAAGGCTAATGGATCACTAGAACGAGACAAGGCCCACCTTGTTGCACAAGGCTTTTAACAAGAATATACAATTGATTACTAGGAGACCTTGCATCAGTTACTAAAATGACTACTGTTCATACTCTTTTGGTTGTTGCCTCCATCTAAAAGTGGCCACTCCACCAACTTGACGTAAAAAATGATTTCCTCAAGGGGATCTTCACAAGGTTGTTCATATCTCTCATCCCCTTGGGTACGATTGTCCTTCAAGCATAGTAGGTCATTTCAATAAGTCTCCACATGGTCTCCCCCTCCTGGTATAGGAGGTGGGCCTTAGCTTTGTTTTCTAAGCATGTGGGTTGCATGGAGTCTAATGAGGCAATGATTTTGGCTATTTTGGAAGCTCTTTGGAATTTTTTTACATCCCGTCACTCCAAGGTTATGGTGAAAATAGGAGTGTCAAATGGGCCCTGCTAACACATTTACTTACGGCCCAACTGTGCAACAGAATATCATGGCATGGGTTGTGAAAGTTCATGGGCCATGCCCTACCATGCCAGTGGTTGGTAGGGCCTAGCCCAGCACAGGCCATAGAGATGGCTACAGGTCGTGCCTTCCATGGGACAAAATATACTTTTTTTTTTTTGGAAAAGAAGTGTGTGTGTGTGTGTGTTGGTTGTTGGGGGGGGGGGGGGGGGGGGGGGGGGGGGGGTTGGTGTGGTGGGCGGCGCTTATGTATAGCCATCCAAATGTTAAAATGACCTAAAATACCCAAAATATGGCCCTTGTTAACCATTGGGAGGGGTAAATGAGTAAAAATACCCAATATAGCCATTTTTTTCCACTATGAGTCGGGCAAGGCCGTGCCATGCCAACATTGGCACGTTGGAATGGATCGTGCCTGTGCTGGGGTGGGCCACGGCATGTTGACCGGCATGCTAGTCTACGCCAGGCATGGGCGGTCCGGCCCATTTGACATCCCTAGGTGGAAAGTAACTCTAGGAATGTGATGTCCTAGGTATCTTCTTTGGCAAAGCTCCCTTAGAGGTTTTAATTCTACTTCAATGAGATTAAGGGCCCATTTGGCATACTTTTGTGCTGGGAATATTTATATTCTGAGACTCAATTTTGAGAATAGGTAATGTGACCTTGTTTGGCAATGTTTAATTAGAATTGCTCCCAAGGAGCAGAATCATTGTAACTATGTTTGCAAACATTTTCCAAATTAATTATAATTTTTTAATAATATATGTTAACAGAAGTTAAAAACAGAAATAAAATAAAATAATAATATAATAATAACATCCATGACTCTAAGTCCATACCCAATTAATCAAATTCAGTGGGTTCGCCATTTGTAAGTATTATTACTTTTTAATTTTTGAAGGCTAGAAAAAAAAGGACTAATTGATGATTTACAGAGACACTACTACTAGTATGGTTTTCGAAAATGGGTTCTTTGTAAGTTTGCAGAAATGGGTTCTTTATAATGATTTGAAGAGAATGAAGCAACAACATATTAGACAATAGAGGGGTTCTTAAATTATGAGCAGAATCTTCAAATAAGAGAGGATCCCCTTTAATCTTTATTAATTCATTTATTATTATTATTTTTTGGTTATGCGAAAAGAAAGATGGAATGACAATGGAAAACACCTCCTACAAGACTACAAGGCGTGGACTACAAGAAGGTGCAGAGAGAGAGAGAGAGAGAGAGAATTTTCAGCATGGGCAGTGAGGAGCGTGCTTTCATTCCAAGGAGAAAAATGACCTTTAATCATTCCAACTTTCCATTCTGAACGGCGAGATTTTCCTAAAAAATATTCTGTGCTGAACAATGACAAAGTGCAGCCAAACACATTCTAGCGATTTTCATTCTATGGGAACAAAGAAATGTTCCCAATGAGAGATTTTGTTGCTTTATCATGGTAATTTTCTTGTTCTTGTTCCTTTTTTTTTTTTTGCCCCCGGTTCGGTTTTGTTGTTGCTCTCATTTTGATGGCACTTAAGACTTTTATACCCCACCCTTCCCCTGCCTTTTGTGGCCCACCCTTCCCCTGCCTTTTGTGGCTGGGTGATTTTCTTGTTTGTATTTCTTCTTTTAATGGAAGTTATAGTTACCATTCATTCTATTTGAATGCGTCAATTGACATGTTACCATATTAGATACAATTCATGACAAAGTCTAACACCACCTATTAAAAAAACTGAAACAAAAAAACAAAAGGGTCTAACCCCTCTCTTCCTATCTCAATGCCACTTCATATGTTCAAACCCAAGTTCCACAAACCACCCATTAGAACCACCGATAACTTAGATTAAGATCTTCAGATATTAAATTACAAAATCAATATTCGGCTACATACCATCCACATCCATTGGAGTTGCCAACCTTGGATGTGGAGCCGGCTAGTTGCATGCATATCTCTTGAGTAGTGGGGATTGGAAGATGTCATCATATAGTTCACCGAATGGGTCGTGCATGGGCCAATCTAATGATCGTAACCATCTTACTAAGAGGTCCCAAGTTCAATGCTTATACATACACCTATAAAATCATTATTTTGCGACCCTTGACCACATGCTTACAATAATTACATTGTGTCTATATGGGACACATCCACTAATCTATAATGAGATTTTTAGATCCCATCCCTGCCCCCACCGTCACTTTTGGCCTATTTATTTGCATGCATCCAGGTGAGCCCCACATCCAAGGTCCACAACTTTAGAGCTTTGCATGATTTCAAGCTGAATCCCCTAACCCACAATGAGACCTTTAAATCCCATCCTCAGCCCCACATCCAAGGTTCACAACTATAGAGCATTGTACAATTTGTATCCAAACATTACTATAAATCACAAGTACTTTTTTATCAGCCACATAAGAAGTTTACAGTTACTAGGTATGTCTGGATCTAGAATACCACCACAACAAACAAAAACCAATTTTAAAAACCAAGACATTGTTCAATGTGGAACAAGTCAAAACATTTCAAGTCCGATTCAACTGTGGAAGCCCATACAACTAATTTGAAAGCATTAACTTACAACAGAAGTCTAGCACTACGTTCCGCAGGTTTAAAAGAAATGGTTCAAAAAAAAAAAAAAAATCAGATATAACTATTCTTCCAAGTATGTTGCTATCAAAACCAAACTAAAAACAAAGCCAATGTAATAATCTAATAAGAATTAACATTCAAAAAAATAATAATCTAATAAGAATTACTTGGTAATCGTCCCATCAACATCAGATATAACTATTCTTGCATTCCACTTCCACAAGTATACATGTGCATCAACCTGTTCCAAAAGACTCGTAACAAGCAGTTGGCATGTACAAGGATAACAGAAAGAAGACAACACTGGTTTTCATCCTCATCACTTAAACATTAAAAGGTATAAGAAGTAGCATACCTGTTGCTTTCCTAAAACCCTGGTAGAGAAACTGAAGGCTATCAAATTTTGACCATCTTTCAGATTTAAAGATGCAATTTGCTCACTAGTGGGAATATTTGTTCTTAGAAACTTCTTCTGAAGAGACTCATTCTCACCATTACGTGTCAACAATGGTTCCGCACTTGGACTCAAGCAAGATTCAGAATCAACAAAGACGTCTTCACTTGAAGCGTTGCTATTACTACGTTGAAGGGTTTTAGTTCTTCTAAATGGAATTGGCCAGAGCCTCCATCTACGACTAGGAGTGGAAGAGACTCCAGTATTATCTTCACCAGCCTTTTGTGTCTCATTCTGTCCAACAGGAATAGCATCCTTCGGCTCAGCAGGAAAATCCAAACCGAATGCAACCATTCCAAGAATAATAGGAGCAGCCTTTTCCCATGTCATATACCTATCTTTGTATCTGACAATAAGCTTTTCATTCTTAATAATTGATGGTCCAGATACTCTATACTCTTCTTCAGATAAGCGATGTGCATTGAATGCCTCATTGGCATGCCCCAGTCCCATACCAGCATGAAGTAAGTTTCCACAAAGAGATATTTCAAAACCTGCAGACCATAAGAAGCTATGAAGAAAAATGCAGACAGAACCTATCACCCTCCACTATAAAATTGAAGCCCATTTCTAAAGTAAATAAACACTATGTCCTTACCCATGGCTGCACCAGATTCTGTCTCTTCATCAGATACCTCAGTTTGGGATTCCAAATTCTTATTGCATTCTTCGTCAGTGACAATTAGTTGACTACTTTCATGCTGTTGTGGTTGTTGTGCTGCAGCAAGCTGTTCATCCTTCAGCTCTGAGTCATTACAAACTGAGATATTTTCAGAACCCAAAGGGTCCTCGTTCTTGTTAATGGAGGCAGTACTTTCAAAGGCCTCTATGTGCATGTCTACAACTGAGGAACCAGACTCACATGGGGATTCAGAATAGGGAAGGGGCACTCTAGCACCATTGCCGACCTTAAGATCAACTTGAGCTGATGTACCCTCCACTGAAGAGAGGAAGGAAGGTGTGCCTGCATTATTCACAGGTGATCCCATGGATAGAGAAAGAGTATCTCCCAAGACATCATCTTCAGCATGTGAGGTTAGATCTGAAGGACCCAAGTAACTTTTTGATGTCTCTTGTCTACTTGAACAAGAATTGCTAGCCTCTGAACTACAGTTCATGACTAAATCATTACCGAACTTGTCAACATTGCGAGTCTCCTGCTGTTGACAAGCAGGCTGTCCTTCGTTACAGACATCTGATGAAAAGTTAGAACTACCATCACCGCCACTAGGAAGGACACCTCCAGATGAGCTATTATAGGTGGATTCCTCAATATCAACAAATAAATTGGGATCCCATGCATCCTCACCAGTACCAAAAGGTCCAAAATCCACATTGCTTGAATCTTGTGTTTGCTCAATTGTTTCCTCAGTTCCATCACTTGGACCCAGATGAAATTGTGGTGTACTCAACTGCACGTTGTCCGTGCTCTCTTTCAATGAAGATATGGGAGCTGTCAGCACATGCCCATCCACACTGAACAAGACCACTTCTGAATCAGAACCTTGAGCTTTCACAAAATTCCCCCCATGATCTACACATCCATACCTATAGCACCCCTGAGACCCAACAGGCCTACCCTGAGAACTTTTCCCATCATGATATCCAAATAACAATTGCTCATTATCAACCTTTCTGTTGTCAGTTTGATCCATACTTAATGAGACACATCCCTCAGAGACTTCAGTGCCATCATCAATGGAAACACTAATCTCAGTTTGATGATTTCTGACACTATTATCATTACCATCTTGAACTACTTCCAAAATGTCATTATTCACAGGGCCATTATCATTTTCATTATTATTATCCGATACCTCTCTCACAAAATAAGCTTCACCTGAATTATCAAGATACATATGAAAGCTAGCATCAACACCATTGACAGAGATGCCAACAACCTTCTCAGCGCCTTTAAGAACACCCTGAAATTTACCAAAACGAACATACCAAGGTGTGCTTCGATAAGTCCCGTCTTTCTGCTCAACAACAATGATATCGACAGCACCACCAAAAGGATGGAAAGGTGTAGCAACAGAGTAAACACCCTGTGAAATGATACTCCCTACTCTACCAACCACATTCATGTTGTCCAGCTAACCAAAAGAAAATGAATAAATGTGGAAAAATAAAACCAGTAACAGTGTCCTAAAATACTAAATATTGCATCTCAGTTTTCAACAACACAGTTCAAGAGTAAATCTCAGCAGAATCAAATAGTTATAACAACTGTAATAGATTTGTTTCCAAATGCAATCTGCTCCCGTTACAATTTCTGCATGAGATCAAAGTTCAAACAATAAATTAAAATGGTTGAACACTTCTGTTATCAATGATTAAAATTCTAAACGAACTAATAAATACCACATTTAAAGCAAATATAAATACGATAATAACCATAATCACATACAAACGAGAGCAGCCACCCTAACCGAAACACAACCCAAAAGCCCAGTCTATTATCCACAACAACAAAACTTAGATAAAACTAAGCGGCAAATCCAAAGTTTTAAGACAGCTATAGCATAAGGCACTAGTTTTGCCTACCAATTGAGCACCTCATACCTGAAGGAAAAGACCTCGCATTAGAGTTCCTCTGCTCATACCGGTTTGGGTCTGCCTGAACCAATATGAAATTCCTACCGAATTTTCATGGCAAAAAATAATAATAATAAAAAAAGCGATTTCCCTATCTTTTTTTTTTATTTTATTGGATATCTTTTCCCATGATCCTTTTATCATAATTTCAGTAGCAGCATAATTGATATTTATTGATATAATTTTGGGAAAAAAGGACTCATTATACTGCACCAAAGAAAAGTCTAACTTTCCACAGAATTCCAAGATATTGATCTGTAATTGTTTCACACATTTTTCTATGGGTATCAGTGCAAGTGATTGTCACCGACTTAACAACAACCCTATGCAATTCAAGCTCCACTGGAAATGAAAAATATTCAAGAAACGCCGAGACTCCCATAAATAAAACATTCCGTTAACAGAATCTAGCACTATAACCTTGCCAACTGCAATCCCTTTCTTTCCCATCATGATCCCAGTGAGCTAATCGGCATTCAAAGAAACTAACCAACTACCATCTATCTACCACATCAAATCCAAATCTTACATTTTTCTAATCTCAAATTCAGCAGCAGAAAAACCCAGAGACCAAAACTCAAAGACCTCCAAAACCCAAAACTGCAAGAAGTAGTAGCAAAAACACCAACCTTTTCTTAGTTAAAAAAGAAAAGGCCTTAAACATTCTCCACATTCAAATCAGAATCCAGAGGAGATTCAAGAACTTCCATTTACTTGTAATTCACCAAGAATTCCAAATCATGGGTAAAAATTACCACATAAATGTGGCTGTTTAGTATCAACAAGAACCAAAGAGACCCTAAGACCCCTACCTTTCAGGAATCCGAGTGTGAGCACAGAGAGAAAGGTAGAAATCGAGAGGTAATAAAAAAGAAAGATAGGAGAAACCACGAAACGCGGTGGAGATTTAGAAATCTACAGACAGAGAAAGTAAAAGCAAATGAGGAAAGAGAGATGATCATTGCGTGGAAAGACGAAGAGAAACGCACCTGATAGAGCGAGAGAGAGCTTAGAGATAACCATGAGGCGTGTTCTTCTGCTCCGAGTTTTAAATAGCTTTGAAGTCTCCGTCTTTTGCAGCTCTAAACATGTGGACTCTGGATAATTGACCAGACAATTGAGTGTTTAAGGCAGGGAGATAATAATCAAAGAGTTTCCAAGCGTCAGTGGGCCCACACTTATTTGATCCACACCATTATTTGTCGCGAGGCCGGCAGAATTCTTCTTCATTTAAAGTAATATACACTATATAATTTAAGTAATGGTGAAAAAGTTTTTTTCACTTGTTATTACATGGGGAGAAATTGAAAACTATCAAATCTTAATACTGGCCTAATCTATCCATCCAATGGTATCCCTATGAGATCTTGGAACCATGGTGCTCTTTCTTCTTATAGATGGCTTATTTGTGTATAAGGAGGAGTAGAATAAAATAAAATTAAATATCAAATAAAAATAAAAATAAGTGGGGGAGTTGGAGAAAAATACCTTTTATCATTTTATTATTGGTCAAGGGTACTTATTTCTTTGTCTTTCGTAATTTTGATGAATGCTCTCTTTTTTTTTTCATTTTGTGCTTTTGAAAGTACTTTTTATGTTATATTGTGCAACTAAATGTACTATTTTGCCATTTTATGATTTTTCCTCTAACACTCTCCACTTTTTTATCTTAATTTGATATTTGATTTTATTTCATGTTTACTCCTTTCTCCAAACAATCATCCCCCACCCCCCACAAAACCCCATTTGGTAATTTTATTTATATAGTAAAGTGAAGTGAATGACCATTTTAAAAGATAGAAAAAATAAGAGGGGTTAAATAAAAAAAAGAAAATATTTTGCCTTTTAGTGAGAAGAGAACATAACTTTTTGTTATTTAGTAGTACGAAAAAGTAACTTTTTAACGTTTTAGCGTAAATAGGAAAAGAATATTTTTTAAATGTGGTAATTTTGATATAACTCCTTTTAGTTTATTATGTCCTAAAATGACACATCCCTTTAATTTACTAGTGTAGTGAAGTAAGTTTAACAAAAATGGATATGGATGTCACATCACTTTAATTTACATGCGTGGTATTCCATATTTTTTAAGTCATATTAGGGTGAATAATTAAATGAAAATTAGAACATATATATACTAATATATGGATGGATGGATTTGTGACATGGGCAGCTTGGATAAAAAAAAAAGGTTTTTTTCTATACAGTAATATTTAACGGTTAAGTTTTCTATATCATTACCAAAGGCTTGCTATTTACCCATATATTTTTCTACAACTGTCAAACGGAGAGGCTTTTGTTGGAGGGGAGATGGTTAGAGATTTTATGCAATCGCAAGATTACTTTATGTAAATTCACAAGTTACTTTATGTGAAATCGCAAGTTTTTGTGATATCGCATATTATTTTTTATTTTAAACTTTTTCAGCTCGATTGACGGAATGAAAATATAAATACGAAGGCTCTGGTTGATGTTTTAAGAAATTAATTTATAATATCACATATAAAGCATATGCAATTTTGCATAAATTTATTATACAATATCACAAAAAAGTAAAATCTTCTACCAATCATGGATACCATTCGTTAAAAAAAAAAAAGAGAAAGCATATAAGTAAATAACTTAAATTTGGGGAGAGAATGGAAAAAACCAACCCCAAAGGTGACTGTATGGAAAAAAAACCCATTTAAAAAAAGTCTCATGTTAAATTGCATTGTGGCATCAGAGCTATCGTCCTTACTTGTAATTAAAGTAAAGTAAGGTATTTTCCGAATATGCCTTTTTTTGGTTCGGGGTAATTTACCGCAGCACCCATGCTCCTGACATTTTGATTTATGCTGACGTGGTATCGAGTTGGACTGGTGAGGTAACATTTGACGAGGAGAAGAGTCACGAGAAACATGTGGCATTTCTTAAGGTTCCCAACGTTGTTCGCATTGGACAACGCACTCGGCTGAGGACGAACCGACTCGAAACGATTTCCTGCTCGCTGAGGTCCTTTCAGGGTCTAGAAGTCTGCCAAGTCCGAGTCGACTCGTACTTAATACGCGATAGTTGCCGTGTGAGTTGGCTACTTGGACTCAATTGAGTCGTACAAGTTTTTATTTGGTGTGTGTTTTTAGTTTCTTTGGTGGTGGTTTCGAGTCCCTACGTTTTCAGACTCTTTCTTCCACTTTTCAACTCAAAACCCCATCAATGCCATCTAAACCATTTTTTTCGAGCTCTCTCTTCCACCATCCAACTTCTATAGCATAGGTGCCATACAACTCTATTTTCAAGCCTATGCACTTCACAATTTTATTTTTGATGGATTTCAACTCATCAAAAGGTTTCATACAATGTAAGGGTGCAAGTTCTATATATAAACTCATTTACTTTTTTTTTTTATAGTCGATGTGAAATTCAAGAATTTTACACCAAGTCTTTTCCCATCAACGCAATCAAATATCTTTCAAATATTGCAGGTACAAGAACAATTATTCAAGTGAAATTAATACAAAGTTGGGCCAGCAGACTCATGCAGCATTGTGTTGAAGGATCCAAAATGTTGGGGATTGCAAGAGATTCTCTAGTACTACTGTTTGATGTTCAAGAACAAAACACTACTTTTACTATAACTTCAAGTGAAGATAGTGCTGAAGATTAAGCCCGGGATTTGCGGAAGCTAGACGCAAAGCATAGCTTCAGCCCTCTGTAGATGATCTCCATCGCTGGTGTTTTTGACAGAAGCAGTCCCACTTGATTCCATCTAAAGTCCGAATCCTTTCAAGGCGATCATATATAATTTGCATGGTAGAGATATAATGCGGCATCGGTAGCTGCACTCAAGTATGATGTAGCACTTGGGCTAAGCACATGTGTAGGGCTCAAAATTAAAAGATCTATACCGTTTATGATATCCAACATCCATTATACAGTCTGCTTACAAAAATTTAAAGTTAATTTCAGTGGGCCGGTCAACTGTTAGTTTAACCACTGGATTCTGGATTTGTGCCCCTCTTCTCTTTCTCTCCACATAATAGATAAAACTAGAAGTGGAGGAAGTTCAATCACGTGTTCTAGATTTTGTTAATCCATCGGTGTTATTATTACACATTTGAATGATTTTTATATCTAATCACTACAGTAATGTGTTTTAGGACTAATAAATGGTTTTGATTTTTTTTAAGGTGGGCTCCACCAATGCGCTTAACCACGCATTGCACCATAATTGAATGCAACAAGGCAGCATTGTAGCTTTGCCCTTGTTTGCAACCATTTACATATATATTATATTATTCACCCGTCACATTTATGCATGCACATCTTTGTTTGGAGTCATTTACACATGGGTCATGGTACAAAACTCACAAGGTGTTTTTTACGAAAAAAAATTTATTTTTTTTTGCCTAAAAGATTTTAATATATGTCATCAATATCTCCTTAAAATTAGCTATCCTTATTTTTTATTTTGTACTTACGAGGTGGCAAGTTTTTATTAGACATGTCGAAAGAGCATAAACACCCCTTTTTTAAATGGGGAGTTTTTGATAATTCCTCTTTATTATAATTACATGCATAAATAAGATGCATAAATAGTATATAAAGCACTATTTTTAGCCTAAATTTCTCATACCTCAATGTCAAGCTACTACACACCTCACAACTCAAAGAGGTGAGAAAACACTTCGATTGCAATGAGTTCTAGGACCAACTCCCATGAGCAACACCTTTCATTTTATTGTAGACTTGTGGGCCTCTAACTTGTAATTTGAACTACTTAAATTTTTTTTATTAAAGTAAGAAACTCGAAGTTTCACATCTAAAATCCTAATAAACATTGAGAAATGCTTGAAATAAATGCTCTTTTATTATTTGGGATTTGCCAAAATTTTGTTTCGGTGGGAGTTAGTCTCACTATATCATTGATCAATATCATCATCAAAGCATTGTCGTCCCAACTATGTTGAGGTTGGCTACATCAATTCTATTTATCCATTCTACTATCAGATAAATTAAATTTTTTTAAATCTAATTTTACCACCTTCATTCACATCTTCTTCGGCCTATCCTTTCCCTCTGGTGGGCTATCAATTGCATAATCAAACTTTTTCTTATTGACGCCATTGCTGGCTTGTGTTTGACATGCTTAAACCATCTCAAACAAGTTTCTATAATTTTATTCCCCCCATTGATGCTATCCCTATATGTTTTCAAAAATGCTTGATTTTAATTTTATTTTTCATAGTTTTACTGTACATCCATCTTAGCATTCTAATATCTATTAAATCTATTTTATGCATATGATGCTTTTTGATTTGCCAACATTCCGCCCTATAGGTATAGCTAGTCTAATGACAGTCTTATAAGATTTTTCCTTCAATCTTATTGGCATTCGTTGACCTAAGCACTTCAGAAGTACATTTCCACTGCAACCTTCCCACTTTTATCATATCTTGGACATCTGTATCAATCTCTTAATCCTTGCTAATTCTTGAACCAAGGTAAGGGAAAAAAAATTTTTGTAGTGTCTTATGCGCTTTAATTCTCACAATAGTTTTAGCTCTTTAAATATGTCCAATGTAATTACATTTCATATATTCCGTATTTATATGATTTATTTTAAAGCTTTTAGATTTTAAAGTCTCCCGCTATCTCTTTGTATATGTCTATCATCAAATGTTTCAAAAATAGAATTGCAAAAATTTATAAAAAAACCTTAAGGAAATTTTCAAATAAGATCCTAAAATTTAGTATATGTTTAAAAATGGTCTTTTGAATTGGTTATTTTGAAACAATTAAAAGTTTTCTAACATGCGATCTCTGTTGCTTTCTCCCCAACAACTGGCAATTTTATTTAATTTTTTTAACACAACAATATTATCTTTCTGAAATATAGAAAATAGAGTTCCACAATATTCCTTACCAATCCACTAGTAGTTAGTGGTTTGGCATCTCCCTTCCATAGAAATAAAAGGGATCAATCCTTGGCTACATCAATCATGGTGATGGACTTAAGTGAGTGTAAGTAGGGCTAATTAGGTCATGTTTAGGCCACCTTAAACCCAACTCAATTGGCATAAACACTAATCTATTTTTGTTTTGACACAAGATGGGTTTTTGGTGTTTAAGACCAAATCGATCCCATAACTTTTTTTTAAAATTTGTGGAGTTTTGCGGAATAGTAATGGTGTGATTCTTTTTATGTTTTTAAAAAATATTGGTATTTGTGATTCTAACAAAAGCATAAGTGTTAGTTATTTTGGAAGCCCTCCGGTGTTTTATGAGATTATTCCAAGGTGTCTTCATTATATAAAGCAATTCTTCTAATACAATTGCATGGGTGTCTGATAAAAAACCAACATATGGAAATTTCACTTTATCTTTAATGAAATCTGGCTTTTGTTAGCTTCTATCAATATAGCCTTTCATCATGAGTTTAGGTAGGCCAACTCTTTAGTCGATGCTTTAGCTAAATAAGAGGTTGAGTAGGTGTCTTCTTACTACAAGAAAAAGGGGTTTTGCCAGCGCACAATTTGCATCGATGTTGTGGAAAACTACGTTGGCAAAGGTTTTCCTGACGCATTGTAATGCATCGGCACCACGTTGGCTACCAAATGTTGGCAAATCAATTCTTGATGTAATAATGTTTAGCGTTGAGTATTGAAAGGGCTTTCACCGATACAATAATGCATCGGCCCCAACGTTGGGAATATCAACCGCGTCGGCACAAAATTGATCATACTGGTCAACCTCAACTCAATGCCAATGCAGTGAAACCTCAATTATACTTTTACCAATGCAAGTATTAGCATTGGGTAAAGTATTTAACGACGCACCAACCGCGTTGGGTATTTATAAATAAATTTTTGTATAAATTGTTATCCTCCATTTTGGCGGCGCATAAAGTGCATCGGTAATAGATATACCGACATGTAAATGCGTCGGGGAATGTCTTTAACGACGCAAGCATGCACGTCGAGCATTTGTAAATAAATTTTTTAATACTTGTTACCTCCCCTTTTGGGATGCATAGAGTGCATCGGGAAA
This sequence comes from Sextonia rubra, assembly GCA_037013555.1. Lineage (NCBI taxonomy): Eukaryota > Viridiplantae > Streptophyta > Magnoliopsida > Laurales > Lauraceae > Sextonia > Sextonia rubra. The sequence goes on from JASUAD010000001.1 coordinate 136,771,456, forward strand.
TAGGTTTTCTTATTAATTAAAAAATTAATTAAATAAACCCAAAAAGACTTTCTCTTTAAATTTACATTCAACATTGTACAACCATAAACATTAATAAACCATAAACACACCCACACATCCATCGTGCAACAATAAGAAAGAAGGAATCATCAACAATTTAAAGCCAATCATAAACAAATCCATACCACATAGAAAATGACATCTCATTTCAAAAGAAATAATGTAAAGTCAAATATTTTGATAAAGTAAATCCTAAATAAAATCCCATCATCATCAAAATTCAAGTCTCTAGCTTTCGGAGGAGCCCATGCCAATTGATAAAACTATCAAATCTTTAGCTTTCGGGCGAGCTCGACCCATCCATACTAACTCGGGAAAGCTACATCTGAATCTAACTCTCCATGCAAACCTCTTTAGCTGCCTAATCTTACATTTGCTTATGTGAGTCTTCATACTATCGCCGCAACTCTTGTGCTTTCAACGACTCAGCTAGCTGTATGAGTGGTCTTCAATTTGCTCCATCTCTTTAAATTCCTTTGTGACTTACACTGAAAATTACAAGTACAGATAATGTAGTTAGCTTATTTAAAAGAAACTTGAGGGAACATAACCATAAAAAATTGGAATATCCAAGAAAGCTAAAACAACATCAATACGTTAAAGGGAAGCGACCAAGAGTGGTGAAGAACAGTCTCACCACTCCACTTAATATGTTCCTCAAAATTTGATTAATTCCTTAAAATTACAATAAAGTGAGTAGAACTAACCCTCCACTTAAGAAGAAGCAACCAAGAGTGGTGAAGAACAGCCTCCTAGTTCGAGGGTGAGCATAGCCTCCTAATCCCAAGGTGAACACAGTCTCCTAATTCCATGGTGAACAAAATACGAGATATAAAGCCTATCCTTGTAGTTAGAGGGAAGCTTTTCATAAATCCACCTCAAGATAGATAGGCCAGGAGAGTTATCCTCTTGCACAATACTATTGATGTAGGCAATACAGAATGACCCTTGTGCCAATTTAACAAACATCTTATGGAAAATATACCTCTTCAGGCGCTCTGCACTTTCCACTGGAGCTACAAATTTCCAGCAAAATGGGAAAATGGTGTGCTAATACTAAGAAGCTTTTTACAAGAAAAATAAAATAAAATCATAAAAAAGCAGTACTTGAACTATCAACTCCATTTATCATGAACCCATGAACCCAATTTAATCTGCCGAAACTAGACAAATTAGTCATTTGCAAATAAAGGAGAAGAGAACACAAAGAGTATTTATCTATTTTACTTTAAGAAAAACCCATATAATCTTATATTACATATCACATTCCTTTCAAAGTCCAATATGCTAAATTTTGAAAATGCAAAACTACTAGAAGATCAATGGTTTTCAACTATTCACTTGAACTAGAATAAATATAAGTAGTAAAATTATGATTCTTATGGAAAAGCAGGATAGCAAAGAAAATGTTGTAAAATTGACAAGAAAAAATTTAAATCCATTTCACAATCCAATTGAACTGTACTAAGCTCATGGTGAATCGCCGAAGCCCAATGGCAAGAGTGTGGAGCAGATATATAAATCAGAATAGCACTACATAGTATGGGATATAGTTTGTCCAGCTTGTGTCCCAAATAAATATCCAACAATTCCTAATCAATACACATATCCTCTTGGCCATAGTTTATTGCTCTTTCAATGAGGGGAAGGCAAGGCTAAACAAAGCATTCATTCTAAGAATGAGAAAATTTGCCAATTATTCACACAATGATAAGCTAAACCATACTATGGTCAAGAAATACATAATTAAATTAACAAAAAGAACATGTATAAATTTAGTTATAGAAAATACAAGTGGAAATTTTAGAATAAATAATCACAAAATCTTGATTCCTCCATAAGAACAAGTAATAATTTCAAAATAAACAATCAAATGACTTCCAAAAGAATCAAACGGCAAGGGAGACAGAGGATGGCACATGGCAAAGGAGAACAACATGGAGGCAAAGAAATGGTGGGGCGAGAAAGGTAGGGCTTGTCAATTTATCCCACTACCAAACATACCTTTAATTGTGCATTTCAGAATAAAATGCACTCACAAATTGAAGTAACCACAAGAAAACTTTACCAAGCCCGGTATAAAACTATATAAGCAAAATCCTTTGAAGCAATAGAAACTCATTCCGTATCTTAGAAATTGAAAATATATCATTTTTAGAGATAGGTTGGACAACTTCAAATCAAAGTAACATTTGAAATAGTATGAATTTTGAAGCCATTCCATAACCTAAGCATCAGTAATATCTTAGTTATTGTTTCAAAGATAGATTTAGTAGATGCATGGCATATCCAATAAGAGCAGATTGATTTGCTTAGTCTTTTTTTTTTTTTTCAGAGACAAAATTCTTGTTTCATTAATAGGAACCACAAATTTAGTAACTTAACATGTATCAAAAGTATAGCACCTACTTGAATGCAACAATAGTTAAACAGAGAGATAATAGACCTTGACAACTAAAGTGACTTCAGGCACCTCTATTGGCACATTAAGTGGTTAGCAGAAGCCTTCTCTACCACGGTCAACAAAGCACTCATTAGTCTCACGATTGGCTAGCATGCAATGCAAAAATAGAACACCTCTATTGAGATGGTTGTACAGAAAATCATTAACAATAGAAGGCTGACTGGGAAAGACTACCTGCCAGTACCATAATCCTCGAATAGAAAGTCTTCCAAGTTGGAATTGGTGCTCCAATTTTACTACCAATGCCTAATAATCCTGATAAAAGAAAATGATCAATAGCTTGCTTGCATTTTTATGAAGGATATATATCTATAACAACAACACCTCCAAACCAAAATAGATAAAGATCATGATTAAAAAGAATAAAAATATCAACAATAACTCTAATCTCCAGGACAATACAATCCCAATCCATTGAACATTGGCCTGCAAATAGTGAGGTTAGAGAGAAATAAAGCAACTGGCTACAATCTACCTTCAACAGGAGAAAGACCAACACTGAAAAACCATATTTTTAAATCCATATTTTTTTTATAAAAAATCCACAAAATCTCCAAGTATTCTAAAAAATCATACATATCTAATAGGGGTATTTGCTGTTTGTAAATATGGATTCTAACGTTAATAGTTGAGAATGTTAAGCACTGGGTATTAAGAAGAAAGAAATAAATTAGCTTTGGCTCTAATGGGATATGCAGAAATGAAAGAAAAGATTTGGTAAAAGTAATGTTTGGCTGCCAACAAAACTAGTAGAGACACTTTTCCATATTGTTGTCAATATTCTGATCAAACGAACAATTTCCTTCCACTAATTCCTCCGCAAACTTTTTAGCTTAATGCAAATACAAACCTTGACAGAGGGAGATGTGGAGAGAGAGAGATGGAAGTGAGAATGGGTAGAGAGGAACTTGAGAACGACGGAGTCACTACTGCCTTCTTTCTTCTTTCTTTGGTGGTATTTCTCTCTTCTCCAAACGGCTAGGGTAGGCTTTTCTTTCTTCTTTCTTGGATGAAAATTTCAATTTATATAGGTGGTAGGATTTTCAACACAAATTGATTTTCCACATAGGTGCTATTTGGAAAACATTTAGATGCTTTATCTCACTATCCTCTCTGGAATTGAGCAACAATGATCAAGCACAATAAAACAAAACAAAACATCTAAACTACCAATTCAATCAACCTAATTTACAAACCGCACCGGTGAAGGCAATTAAGAAAACAGATATCACAATGGGCCAAGCATGCATTGGATCCCTATCTTCATTTAGAAACCTGCTGCCAAGGCCCTAGAAGAAGCATTGAAAACATAATAATCAGAACATCCAAACACAGAGATGGAGAAAGAGAAAGAGAGATTGAATCCACTAGAGCAATGGATGAGAGGAAGAAGAAGATGCCGTCCTACGACGAAGTTGACTCGTTGATTTTGTCCAGGTTTATTTCTACCTGGACGAAATTAGGTATGTTTGATAGTAGTGTATCAAACAACTTAGAACTACATCAAAATAGACAGTTAAAGACTACAAGTGGTTAGTTTAGGATTGGCTAGTAAACTTCCTTGACTCTCTAAATTATACTGCATTGCATATTGTTACATTTGGTTATTGCTCTTTTAAATTGCTACTGAATCATTGTTTACAATGATGTTACATTGATTAATTGACTTAATTGCCACTAAATCATTGTTTACAATGATGTATACTGATTAATTATCTTACTGATCTTGAATAAATTGAGTAAGAACGATTGAATTAAAGTGAAATAGAAATTGACTGAATTAGACTAAAATCTTGCTCAATTCATACTGATTAATTTGAATTTGTTTGGTTGTACTTAGCTTCGCACTTAGGAGACTCGACTGGTTGAATTAGGAGAGTTTGGTTGATTGCCATTGTAGTTGGTATTTGGGACAATGGAACTCAGAAACTAGGGACCCATGTGTTCCGGGCATAAGCATTGGCGTACCTAAAGACAGGATCCCTACCAGGAGGACATAGCAATATGTATTAGTCGCCTTGCTTGTATTCATTATTTATTCATATAGCATGATTATTTTATGCACAATATTACCTAGTTGACTGTAATTGATCTCTTTTAATTATCATATTTTCTAAGTCTATTAGATACAATTTGTATTACCTTAATCATGCTTATGCTTTGCTGAATAGTTTTATTCACACCTATCTGTTCGGTGATGAATGGAGAAACAGAATTTATGTAGCCGACCCCAACATAATTGGGATAAGGCTTTGATGATGATGATAATGATGATGATGATAATCTATTTGGTAATATAGGCTCAAATCTTGACTCCGGTCATACAGAGACCAAGGAGGCATTGAAGGAGACCTTATCGGTTCTTTTAGGCCTAGACAAATGGACGGCAAATGCCCTTTGATTGCCTAGCCCACTAATCGGACGATTCATATAGCCTGATCATTCTATGCACAATATTGCCTAGTAGACTGTAATTGATCTCTTTTAATTATCATATTTTCTATGTCTATTAGATACAACTTATATTACCTTAATTATGTTTTTGCTTTGCTGAATAGTTTTATTCACATCTATCTATTTGGTGTTACAGGCTCAGGTCCTGACTCCGGTCATACAGAGACTGAGGAGGTATCGAAGGAGACCTCATCAGTTCTTTCGGGCCTAGACGAGTGGACAACAGATACCCTTTGACTGCCTAGCCCATTGATTGGACGATTCATACAGCATGATCATTCCATGCACAATCTTGCCTGATAGACTGTAATTGATATCTTTTAATTATCATATTTTCTAAGTCTATTAGATACAAATTGTATTACCTTAATTATGTTTATACTTTGCTGAATAGTTTTATTCACAACTATATGCTTTGTGTTACAGGCTCAGATCCTAACTCCAGTCATACAGAGACTGACGAGGCAATGAATGAGACCTCACCGATTCCTTTAAGCCTAGACGAGTGGAAGGCAAAGGCCCTTTAACTGCCCAGCCCACTGACTGGAGAGCGTCATGAGCACATCTTGGGATATTATTTTGACTTTTAGGACTTGTTTATGTTATATAATCAAACTTAGACTTGTATATTCTTGTTCATACCATTATTGTTGTTTTGTTAGACTTGTATAGCTGTCCACCTGCATATCTAATTTTATACAGATTAATAGTGGTTATAATATACATCCCCTTTTGTATCTTGTCTTTTAGTTGTGGATCGATTCATGTGATGCTTAATACTGCTAAATGTTATTGAAAACTGAAAAATTATAGGTGATATTGACAAGCTTTCAAGTGTTAAATACTTTGACAGGTGCCTGTTAGTGTTCCTCACACGTGTTAGATTGTGAATATCTCTTGTGGAATTCTGCCTTGGCAACAGTCTAGGCTTGAACTTCACAGGAGTACGCCGGTTACGAATCAAAATTTAATCCTAATCCACAGCTTCTCTAAGCCGGTTCGTGACACTTTCCTTTCTGCAGACGTCACACAGACTTGCCCTGAATATTACCTTTTTCCATTTTAGACATTTCCTATGGGAACCTTTTTATGATTCTTTTGATTCTTGTTTTTTTGTTTTTAGATTGCCTCATGGGTAGAGAACTAGGTCATAGACTTAGAGAGTGCAGAATTGAACTTGGACCACCTCGTGGAAACTTGATGCCTATATCATCGGGATAAGAGTGCATTGGCCACTTGTCAGTTGCAACTGTTAATGGAAGGCAAAGAATGGTTAGGGTAGTATTGGCTAGAAGCTTAGCAATGGTTGCATACCCATACCATATAGACATAATAAAAAATGAGTCACTTGACTCTTTCTTGAAGAAAATGATGATGATAAATTGAATAAAAAAAGAGAATGTGGAGAAGAGGAAGATGAGGAAGAAAGTGGAGGAGCACCCCCAATATTTTACATTATTCATTGATATCAGTAAATAGGGGGAAAAAAGTCAAATAGAATAAAAACAAAGTTGGTGGTCCTTTACCATCAATATTCTAGTTTGGGTCCATGGTTATTGTATCTACTTTATAGGGGATTCTGTTTTATAAAATTTCCTTTTTGAGATGATGGGAGATGAAGGAGAGAGCACATTTTATGGAAATAAGTAAAAAGCTTGACCACCTTTCGAACTTAAAATCCTTGACTCTAATTTTTACTAAAAATTTTTAGCAAGAATTTTTGCAGGTAGATTATTTGTTACCGCATATATGTGCAATGGCGAAATTAGAATTATGTTTGGGTTGGGCAGATTATGATCAATTGATAAAGTCAATCATTCTTTTATTGTACTGTCTTCACATTAATATTAACGAAAGAAAAAACATATTATTATAACGAAAAAAAAAACTCATTACTTGGACAGAACACATTGAGCAGGTCCAACAAACATACCCCATTAGATTTTTCAGACCTAACTTCATATCACAAATTAAGTGGTTTTAACCTGGATTTTGACACTTTCTAACAAGTCATAGTTTAAATCCTATACTATGAAAAGTAATTCTCTCACATTCTTTAGATCTGACACTCTCTCACATATTATAGGGTACTAAGATCGAATCAAACCCTTTGATTTTACGTCCTTGAAAACTAAAGAAAAGAAAATAATAACTTAAATAGGCTATCACATGATGGGATTTTCCAATGTAATGATAATGCATTATGCAAGTAGTAAAGGCACAATCTTTAAAATTGAGTACAATCAAATTAGAAAACTAACAAGTAGGTTTATTGTATGTAACTAAATTCTTCTATTTAGATAGAGGGAGGGAGGGAGGGAGAGATCTCATTCTGTTCCATTGAGTTAGAGTTACGGAACTTTTGAATTTAGAATTCCTGATTTTATTTGCCAACTGAGGTTGTGGTCAAGGCTTCCATATCTCAAAATATAACTAAAATTTGCATTTAGGATTTGGTGATTCAGAATGTAGGGGGTTTGTATGAGGATTTGTAGATTTAAGGTTTGGAATTAGGATTTGGAGATAATGCTTCAGATTTATTTATAGAGTGATTGGAGAGGGAGAGAGTGCGAGAGAGAACTGGGGCTCATTTAACGTTATTTGGTTTTGGGTTGGGGGGGGGGGGGGGGGGGGGGGGGTTGACTAACCTCGAGAGGGAGTTTGACAGATGAAGATGCAGTAGACTGTTGGCAAGGTCTCATACAGTGTAGTCCGCAGAGATTACAAGGAGTTTGGGTGGCGGGGGGAGAAAGACTAACATCAAGAGGGAGTTTGATAGATGAAGATGCATTAGACTGCTGGCAAGGTCTCATACAGTGCAGTTCGCGAAGATTGAAATAAGTTCTTTTCTTTAGGATGGGGCAATCATGTTGATGTAAATGGGGCGATGGGATAGGGGCCCGTTTGTGACTCTAGTTGTTTTTTATCCGATTCGGGGTGGTTCTTGTATATGTGCCTTTGATAACATGGTTTGCACTTTTCACTGATGACATTATGCAAAGACTTAATGGGACAATTAGTAGGGCGTTTCTTGACTTAAGCTGTCAACCTAATTTGACCATGACCCAATAATTATTCAAGGTTCATTCTTTCCTTTCTTGGGGTTATGTTCAGGTTTGGCACTTTTCGCCTAATTAATAAGTGGATTGGGTTTTATTTTGGTTGGGTTGCTTGGACTACTTGATCCAAAATATCCAAATATAGTCCCGCTTTTGGAGGTCTAGATGCATTTCACCAAAAATTTATACCCGAATGATATGTAAAGGTTTCATATTTAATTTTTTTCAAATGAAAATATTATATGTGTGAAACACATTCTTATGTTTGTTTGGAAACACCATTTTTATGAGTAAATGAGTACATCTAATGGTTTTAGATGGAATAAAATTTTTTTCCTACAAAATCTATGAAGATTTAACATACGAAGGCAAATGCTTTGATACTTGTCCTTACCTTTTGAATATTGAAAGGTTTGGATCATGAATTGGGTCTTGCGAAATTGCATAAAATGAGATCTAAAAGTAGAAGATTCTTTTGGGACATTTTTCACACACTTCTCAAAATTAATGAAGGTTTTGAGGTATGGAACTAAATGTCCAAGGATTCACTAGAGCAACAAAGAAGAAAAATAGCTTAGATTACCAATTTGGGGCCCACAAAAATGCAAAAATAATGTGCTTTGTACTTGGTGGACTCCCTGTTACATGTGCACGGGTTCCTTTTCCTCATTTACATATGTATCCGTAGACCACCTCCTTTCTGTATGTAAATGATTCATTGAAAATAACATCATTTACATACATCACTCCTAATTAATGCTTGTAATTCATAAATGCGCACAAACAAATATGATCACGCATGAGTTTTACATGTGCATCATTTTTATATGCAAATGAGGAGAAAAAAGGACCAGGGACTCCTAAATAGAAGTCTGATTGATTTCAAATTCCCATAGAATATAAAAATAGAGAGGGGAGGGTCATTGCCATCTCTAGTTCAGTTTCCCATTACGAAAGATAGCCTACCAGTTTGACTAGTCTTGGCTCTCGAGACTATCCCCTTTCATCCTTTATCTTAATAATCGGGTTCCAAAGTCCACACATATTGGCAGGCCTGCCTCATTTACCATTGCTAGTGAGAAGGCCCGGGTCGTTGAGTTAAGAACCTATATGAATCCGAAATAATAACCGTTTAACAACTGGAATCTAAATGGGATATTTTCTACATGAGTGTGGGTCCTCCAATTAAAAATTTCACGATGATTATGAGGAGACTGTATCACCACCGCACAGCCTATCATGTACATGGATCTTGCCACGTAAAATTTTCCTCGCAGAATCTAAATTCTTTCCACGTAACCTAAGGTGGACCATCACCAGATATAGCATCGGTCAAGATCACCTCCCCGTTAACATCTCACATCTAACATTCAAACGCGTGGTCATGTTCGCTCCCTCTCCTCAACCGCTGTCTAAATTCACGTGCCCGCACACTACCAACGACCACCCTGCCTACTGGACTTTACTACTACCTACCCTTGACAATGCCATGCTATCAATAAAAATTTCCCAAAATGCCTTCAGTGCGTGGGGTGACCTTGAAATGTAGGTGGACCCAAAAAAAAAATTGATTTGCACCATCTGATTTATACTTGGGAAATTTATAAGCTTCCACACACACATCCTCCTAAAATTCATTCATTCACATCTTATGCAGTTACCGTTCATCATCATCATCTTCTCTCTCTTTCTCTCTTTCCCTACTGCAAAACCCAAACCCTCTCAAATTTCTCTGAGCTGCAGCTGTGACTTGCGTCTGACAGGGATGGGTCCGTTGCAATTCGTGACGCAGGTGCAGATCGAAGGGTTCGTCTTCCCACCCGCGATCAAACCGCTTGGCTCTTCCAACACGCTTTTCCTCGGCGGCGCAGGTTAGTCATTCTTACGCCCTTCCCTCATCTCGTTCCGTTCATTTTAGCAAATGACGCGTGCGAGGCAATCTTGCGCAGGTGCGAGGGGTTTGGAGATCCAGGGCAAGTTCGTGAAGTTCACTGCTATTGGGGTCTACTTGGAGGAACGGGCCGTTCCGTTCCTATCTGAAAAGTGGGGAGGGAAAACGGGACAGGAGCTCGTGGATTCCGTTGATTTCTTCAGGGACGTCGTCACAGGTGAGTGAGATGGCTTGTAATGGGGCCACTTTTTAAGAACTGCTGACTTTTGCGTGGGTCTTTATTTTTACTTTTACTCTTTTATTTTTTATTTTGCTGGGTCCCTACAGTTGAAAACTCCAATGTAGATCCCCAATATAAACAGTCTGTACTTTGCCAGATGAGTCACATCCACTTCATAAATATATTTTCAAGTTCCACTGTAATAGAAATGGTTCCACCCTAAGACTCAACATATTAAAAAAAACCTGACTAATGCCACATTAGTATTAATGCCATGTTAGCAACCATTCACGCTTTAAATCATGCCATCAGGTGAACAGTGGTATCTAATCCAATTGACGTAGAATTTGAGGATACATCCATGGTGGGGATGGAATTCATTGTGAATGGTGCAGTTTATCTCTAAATGAGCTCACGATAGAAATGGTTCTCACCATCGGACTAAAGTTTATCTCTCAATGAGGCCACGATAAAAATGGGTCTCACCATCGGACTCAACATATGAATGAAACGTGACTAATGCAATGGCAGCAGCAATGCAATTTTAGCAAGCATTCACATTTTCAATCATGTGATCAATCAAACTACAGGATTCACTCCAATTAAGGTGAAATTTGAGGATACATGTATGGTTGGGATGTGATTCATTGTGAATGGTGCAATTTATCTCTACATGAGCCCCATACTAGAGCTCCCCGCATCTGTTCTATGGTTCCGTGTAATAGCTGCAACAGGGGATTCCGATTCCATCGCTGAGAGCATGCAGGTGAGTGTTGGCACACGTAGCCTTATGTTCAGGGAGGGCAATGGATAAGGTTAAACGGGTAATCTGCCCTAACTTGCTTCTGTTAGTGGTGGGGCTAGCAGTTAGCACAGAGCACTGGACTTTTTTATTTTTTTTTCACTGACACTTGATCTGATGAGCTACAATCTATCAATTCAATCTCATCCCCAAGTGATAACTGACTTTAGCTATTTCTAGTGAACCATATATAGTGCACAAATTATGTGAAGTCAACTATATGTAGAACACAAATTACGTGAAGTCAAGATCGACAGGGTACAGATAAAAGATTTAAAAGTGAGGGAAGGCTTCAGGGCTCAAATCTTCCTCATTAAATTATAAACCTTCATGGCAGGTTAAGGTTAACTGGTTAAGTATCATATAAATTCAATCAACTTCATCATCGAAGTCTATTCCAAAATACTGTTTTGCACTTCCAATCTTTCTGCTGTGAAATACATGCATAGGTCGCTACTTTCATTTATATCCTCTTCAGCTTGCTCTCTTTTTTTTATTTGAATTGAGGGGCCGTCAACCTCAAATCTTCTATATCAAACCTTGCATGAATCCAGTTAGATTAGATAGGAAAGCTTCCCCTGCGCATAGTAAATGCGGAGCTTTCACCTTTCCAAAGGTGGACTATTTCTGAATTTTATGGTCAGGCATCCATTGGATCTTCGAAGATTTGGGTCGACTGGAGCAGGAGTAAGTCGGGGAAGTTGGGTTTAGCCACACCTGTATCAAACCCAACCTGTTGTTATTCCTATTTTTAGTGTAAGGTTAATGGGGCTTGTGACTCTCATATTTGAATGTTTATGGAAGTGTGCTTACGTAAATATGGGTTTAAGCGTTTATAATTTATAGGGCACGCATTAATGTCATTAGGATTGAATTGGCTGATGAGATGGGCCCAAAAAATGGAGTAGATGGGTGTTTAGCTGAGGCCCAAGCCAAATCTGCATGAACAATCCAAGGGCCTACAAAAGTCAGATGAGTTTAAAATTTGGATGATTTGTATGTCAAGGTGCCCAGCTGTGGTTAGGGACATAATGTACTGTGCTGGTTGTGTGAGTCTAACTATCTTGTAAAGCGAAAAAGAGAGAGAGCAAAAAAAATGGTTTTTAAAGAGATCATTGGGGCCCAGGTGGGAAAAATAGTTTTCCTAATTGTATTAGGAATTTCTTATTTATTAAATAGTAGTCACTTAGAATTAGGACTTTCCTTTGCCTAAGAATAGAGTTCTTGGAAGCTAAGGAAGTGGTGATTATATATATATTGATATAATCTGTAACTCTATATATATGCTGAGATTCCCAGGCTGTGGATTCACAGATTGGAGGAAAATCTAGTGGAAATTAGTTTGTCGTTGATGTAGGCATCTTTGCTGAACCATATAAATCTCTTGTCTTCTTGTGTGGTAAATTGTTGATCTTGGTTGTTTACGCATACACACGCACAATGGTGGTGTCATATCTATAACAAGTAGTATCAGAGTCGGGCAAGTCTCCTGGCGTGGAGTTGTATGCTTGAGAAAAACGATGGATTGAATCCTCGTTGAAGGGTTCGGATTTCTATTTTCTGAAGCAGAGAAGAAGAGGAGTTGAGCAATCTCTTTTGGGCCACGGATCAGAGAAGAAGAAAGGGTTGGTTTGGGTTTACTTGAGGAAGAAGACTAGATTGGGTTTCTCGGTTACGAAGAACGGGCGCTTCCAATCGTTCTAGTTCTCACCGTTTTTCTTCTAGACTCTCATTTTGCTGATGATACTACTCCGGCGTGCTTTGGTTGCGGTCGTCTACTGCAGCGTGCCCGCTGTCGTCAAAGTTCCCGCCGTCCCTATGGTCGTCGTCGATCCACTAAATAGAAGAGCTGCTGTCGTAGATTGTTGGTTACAGGTTCTGTTGCAGTGACAGAACCCATGGGGAAGACGAGGAAGGAGAGGACCTGCCTAGGATTTTAGCCCAGGCCAGGTCAGGCTAAGGTTGGGTCATTCGTACTTGACCCATAGTGTAGCAGCCCAGAGCAGACTAGCTGGGTGGGTAGTTCCAGATCGGGTTAGCCTGAACCATGTTCAAGCCCAGTCACAGACAGCAATTGCTGACGTCAGCCTACGTCAGCAGGTCATATGGTCAATAGTAGAGTTTGACTGGATCGATGGCAGAAACTTCTTTCTGCGATATCTTGATCATCGATGTCCAATCAGAGATTCGTTTGTGCCTACGAACTCTTTTTGAGCAGATCTACGTGTTTGTGGAAGAAGATTAGTTGTTTGATGGTCAACGAAAGAGTTTGACTAAATCGGATCGTAGAATACTGTTTCTGATATATTGGAGCCATCTGGGTCAAATTTCATATCCATTTTTTTCAGCGTGCTCGTGGTGATGAGATCTATAGTTTGGTGCAGTAGTTAAGATGGTATGTTGTCTATGAGTCAAATTACCAGTAGTTTACAGCATGAAGAAACTAGAAGAAAAACGACAGGGACAAATAATGCAGAGGCCTTTGTCATTGAAAACAAGGGGAGGAGTAAGAGTAGATGACCAAAGGGGGGTTATGGCAAGTCTAGAGGTAAATCACAGAAGGGGAAAAAGTCTATGAAATGTTTTTTCTATGACAAGATGGGCCATATCATGAAAAATTGTTTTGCCTTGAAAAAACAGAAAGGATCCAACAATGAAAAAAAAGAATAATAATGGAAACACTACAGCTACTTTAGGATATGAAGTAGTGGTGTTCGTCGGCGATGATGACGAGTATTTAAATGTTACAGATGATCAGGTTAAATGAGTTGTTGGCACAGCAGCAACCTACCATGCCACTCCATGTAAGGAAATATTCACGACGTACAAAGCAAGTGACTTTCGTACTGTGAAAATGAGCAACACTAGTTATTCAGAGATTGTTGGTATCGGTGTGTCTACATTCAAATTGATGTTGGTTGCAGAATGACACTGAAAGATGTGCGACATGTTTCTAATTTGCGGTTAAATTTGATTTCCAGAACTACATTGTATCGTGTAGGTTATAAGAATTACTTCAGAAATGGTAGATGGAAACTCACTAGAGGGTCTTTTGTAATTGCGAGAGGAAAAACAGATAATATACTTTACAAAACATATGTGAAACTGTGCAAAGGTGTGTTAAACACTGTTCAAGATAGTTCTTCTCCGACTCGGTGGCATAAGAGACTTGGTCATATGAGTGAGAAAGGCCTGCAAATGTAGGCAAAGAAGGATTTAATTCCTTACTCTAAAGGTATATCCCTTGACCCTTGTGATTATTGTTTGTTTGGCAAACAACATAGGATTGCTTTCTTTTTTATATCAAAATTGAAATCTAATGTATTGGATTTAGTATATTCTAATGTTTGTGGTCCTATGGTGGTAGAATCATTGGGTGGTAATAAGTTTTTTATCACGTTTATTGATGATGCATCCAGGAAAGTCTAGGTTTATGTATTGAAATCAAAGGATCAAGTGTTTTAGATTTTTCAACAGTTTCATGTCATGGTTAAAAGAAAAACAGGTAAGCTCTTGTAGTATCTCTGTACAGATAATGGGGATGAGTACACATCCAACTAGTTTAGAAGCTATTGCTTGAAGAATGGTACTCGATATGAAAAGACAATTTCTGGTACTCTACAGCACAATGGTGTAACAGAGAGAATGAACCACACTATTCTTGAGAAGATGAGATGCATGATGAGATTAGCATGGTTGCCTAAATCATTCTGAGGTAAAGTCGTTCTAATTGCTAGTTATCTGATTAACAGATTTCTTTAAGTTCCTTTGAATTTTGATCTTCCAGAGAGAAGATGGACATGTAAAAATGCTTCCTATTCACACTTGAAGATGTTTGGGTATAAGGCGTTTGCACATGTAGAAAAATCATTAGAAGTAGGGATATCATTTTCCATGAAGACTAATTCTTTAGAGATGTTGAGAAGATTGATAAGTATTCTGAAATAGTTGTGGAGTAGTTGATCTCACACCGACTCCTTCGGTGTAGACTATAGGTGGAGAAGGTGGACAAAATGATCTGGATCATGCTGAGGCACAGGGGTTGTCAGATGATAAGGGTGTTGAGCGGGGGCAGCTGTAGTTTCTTCGGTTGAAAACTACGGAACCTCAAGCTAGGAGGTCTACACGAGAGCGTCAACTATCAACTAAGTATCTTGCATCCGAATATATTTTGCTGTGAGGGAAAGCTAGTGAGCTTCCGAGAAGCAATGATTCATGATGATAAAGATGAGTGGATGAAAGCAATGCAGGATGAAATGAGTTCTTTGAAGAAGAACAAAACTTATGAGGTGGTGTAACTTCTTAAAGATAGGGATGTTCTGGAAAACAAATGGTTGTTTAAGTTGAAAAATGATGAAATGAGTTCTTTGAAAAAGAACAAAACTTATGAGCTGGTGTAACTTCTTAAAGATAGAGATGTTCTGGAAAACAAATGGGTGTTTAAGCGGAAAAAGGATGAGAATAGAAAACTGGTGAAACACAAAGTACGGTTAGTAGTAAAAAGGCTTTGCACAAACGAAGGGTATTGACTTCAATTATGTTTTTTCTCCTATTGTAAAATTGACTTCTGTCAGAGTTGTCTTGGGTCTAGCCGGAAGCATGGACCTTGAGCTTGAATAAATGGACGTGAAAACTGCATTTTTTCACGGTGACTTAAAAGAAAAAATCTACATGACTCAACCAGAGGGTTTGAGGTAGAAGGTAAAGATCAGATGATTTGTAAGTTGAAAAAGAGTGTCTATGGGTTGAAGTAGGCAATGAGACAGTGGTACAAGACGTTTGATTCATTCATGTTGAGTCATGAGTACTGGACAACAGCTATAGATCACCGTGTTTATGTTCTTCGATTTATCGATGGTAGGTTCATCATCCTTATTTTATATATAGATGATATGTTGATAGTTAGACAAGATAGTAAGTTGATTGGCAAGTTGAAATAGGAGATGTCAAAGTCATTTGACATGAAAGACGTGGGTCCTACACGAACGATATTGGGCATGCAAATACATTGCGACCGGAGTTCCAAGCAGCTATGGTTGTCACAGGAGAAATATGTTGAGCAAGTACTCAAGTTGTTCAACATGAAGAATGCTAAGCTAGTAAGCATGCCTCTAGCGAGTCACTTCAAACTAAGCAAGCACTTGCGTCCTACTGCAGATGAAGAAAAGGAATGAATGGCATTGGTTCCTTACTCCTCTACTATGAGCAGTCTTATTTATGTCATTATTTGTACACGGCCAGATATTGGTCATGCAATGGGTTTAGTTAGTAGATTTTTATCTAACCCTGGAAAATAGCATTGAGAAGCAATGAAGTGGATCTTCAGGTATTTGAAAGGTACTTCCAAGTTGTGTTTGTGTTTCGGAGGCTTAAAACTAGCAGTGGAAGGTTATACTGATGCTAATTTTGCAGGCAATCTTGATCGTCTGTTGTTGACTTCTAATTATTTGTTTACTTTCGTAGGGGTAGATATCTCCTAGCAATTGAAGCTGCAGAAGTGTATAGCACAGTCTATAACTAAAGCGAAATGCATAATTGTTAATGAAGCAGGAAGAGAGATGCTTTGGTTGAAAAGATTCTTTCAAGGACTAAGTTTGAAGCAAGAAGAATATATAGTTTACTGTGATAATTAGAGTGCTATGAATTTCAGTGAGAATGTTACATATCATGGTCGTATGAAGCACGTTGATGTCAAGTACCATTACCATTGGATTTTTAAGGTGATTTAGAAGAACTTCATGAAGTTAGAAAAAATTCACACTGACAAGAATCCCTAGGACATGATGGCAAATGTTGTGTCAAAGGAAAAGCCGGAGTTGTATTTAGAGTTGGTAGGGTTGAACTCCGAGTGAGGGGTTCAGGGCATTTTCCCAATGATTTAGAGGGGTGGATTATTGCCCAAGTGAGTCCAGACAAAAGTGGGTTCATGTTTTAGTTAGTTTTCCTAATTATATTAGGAATTTCTTTTTTGTTAAATAGTAGTCTCCTAATAGAATTAGCACTTTCCTTTGTCAAAGAATAGAGTTTTGGGGGCTAAGGAAGTAATGATTATATATATTGATGTAATATGTAACCTAAATATATGCTGAGATTGCAAGGCTGTGGATTCATAGATTGGAGGAAAACCTAGTAGAAATTGGTTTCCCGTGGAGGTAGGCATCTTTATCGAAACACGTAAATCTCTTACCTTTTTGTGTGGTTGATTGTTAATCTTGATTGTTTACGCACACACATGCACAATGGTGGTGTCATATCCACACCAATAAGAGGGTGAGGAATTTACCGTGAGTGATTTGATATTCTTGACATAATCAGCATTATCATCATCATAAGTAAATGCAAATCTATTGTCTGTTGATTGATATGATCATCTTGGTGTAGGGCCCTTCGAGAAATTTATGAGAGTGACAATGATCTTGCCGTTGACCGGTCAACAGTACTCAGAGAAGGTGACAGAGAACTGCGTGGCATACTGGAAAGCCGTCGGATTGTACACTGAAGCAGAAGCCACGGCCGTTGAAAAGTTCAAACAACTCTTCAAGGAGGAAACCTTCCCTCCTGGCTCTGCCATCTTCTTTACCCTCAACCCATCTGGCTCTCTCACGGTGAGTATTCTACAAGGCCCACTTGATATGGGCCACCTATGTTCTTGCATCAAATGATGGACGGCGTTCTTGCTTCTCTGGCTTGTTTAAGCAATTGAATGCAGTGTTCAAAAACTAAACAGCGCATTCAATTGCTTAAGCAAGAACTAAAGAAACTATCCTATCAAAAATTGAATAAAAAAACTCGACTCAGAAGTCCTCCAGTGGAGTAACTTGGCGACTCAGCCATCCATTGAGTGAAGCCAAAACAAGCTGTAAAACTATGGATCAGTATATGATTGGTGCGACTGCTAAGACATACCAATTAGTTGGGCACGAATCAGCTTATTTTGGATCATCGGTTTTGTGGGCCAAGCTTACATAAGGCCTGATGGGTTGCCCAGAAATGGGCTATATCTAAGGTCTCATAAAATGGATCGGGCAAGGGAGTCTAAGACATCGCAGGTAATTTTATTGTTGCAGTTTGGCCAAACTCGTTGAGGATGAGGCTTCCCACAGGCTGACTGAGCCAACCTGAGTTTGCTAACCTGATATCCGGTCCTAAAACAAATGGGTAGGGCCAAGCCAGGCCTACTTGGGCCTTTCTTTATGGCCAAGCGTGGACCATTTCCAATCGGGCATTTGGGAACCTGCTTTCATCCCTAGCTGCGTTTAGCTAATTTATTTTTGGGCCGATATCAATGATCTAACCAACTTTGAACCCTGTGTTTTGTAATTTCAGATTGGATTCTCCAAAGACAGCTCCATGCCTGAGCAAGCTGCTGGAGTAATAGAAAACAAACAGATGTCTGAGGCCGTCTTGGAGTCCATGATAGGCAAACATGGTGTTTCACCTGAAGCCAAGCAGAGTTTGGCAACCCGAGTATCTGCATTGTTGAAGGTGGATGAAAAAACTCTTCATAGACATTGGCCTAATTCAAGCCTGCATCATGACATCAGGCGCACTTTCTTGATAAGTGTGGAGCCTACTTTTAATGAGACCGGACTCTGGATTCACCCATGGTGTCCTGGCGGACCATGTTAGGTTTACCCGCTGTCAATGTGGGGGCAAACTCTCATAAAATCTCAATACACTTTCAATTAAGCTAATCCATCCAAATCATACACCTTTACCCCACAAATTTCACAGAAGATGGATTGATTTGCATTATTTGATTTTGATTGGGGAACTGGTTGATATTTCCAAACAAAAAGTATTCACTAGTGAAATTTGGGTCAGTAGATAACCACAATAAAAAAGCGTTATCAAACGGATTGGATTAATTAAAGGTAGAGAGCTACACCTAACATTAAAATTAAAGGACACTGGACATTAGTAATCTGACAGAGAGATGGGTCCGTTGCAGTTGGTGACGCAGGTGCAGGTCGATGGGTTGGTCTTCCCACCTGCAGTCAAACCGCTCGGCTCTTGCAACACGCTTTTCCTGGGCGGCGCAGGTTAGTAACTTCACCCGTTCATTTTAGCAAGTGGCAGTGTGTGACTGACCCGGGTGAGGCTATCTTGCGCAGGTGCGAGGGGTTTGGAGATCCAGGGCAAGTTTGTCAAGTTCACGGCCATCGGGGTCTACTTGGAACAACGGGCCGTTCCGTTCCTTTCTGCCAAGTGGAAGGGTAAAACGGGACAGGAGCTCATGGATTCCGTTGATTTCTTCAAGGATGTTGTCACAGGTAAGTGCGTTTGTTACCATTCTAAATCGTTATAAAATTTGATTTAACGCCTTGCATTAGTTATGGGCTTTTGAAGTATTAGTTAGGTCTTTAATAATATTTGAGTGATGCAAAATTTTATTTTAAAGAAATGCCAAAGACCTAAATTTTAGCAAGTGTTTATAATTGATAGGGCATATATATATATTAATGAAATATGACTAGTTTGACTAATCAGAAGGGCCAAAAAATTGGAGTAGAGGTGTGGCGATTAGCTGAGGCCCAAGCCAAATTTGTATGGTTAATCAAAGTGCCTATAATTTATTAAAGCCAGAGTAGGAGTGTAAAATGTGGATGATTGCTATGCTGACTGTTGAAATGATCATGATGGTGTAGGGCCCTTTGAGAAATTTATGAGAGTGACCATGATCTTGCCATTGACTGGTCAACAGTACTCGGAGAAGGTGACAGAGAACTGCGTGGCATACTGGAAGTCCGTTGGATTGTACACGGAAGCAGAGGCCATAGCCGTTGAAAAGTTCAAACAGGTCTTCAAAGAGCAGACCTTCCCTCCTGGCTCTTCCATCTTCTTTACCCTCAATCCATCAGGCTCTCTCACTGTACGTACATTACAAGGCCCACCTATTTTCGTTCATTAATAGACGGTCTTCCTCGTTTCTTTGGCTTGTTTCAGCAATTGAAACCATCGATTAACTTTTGAGTTGAGTGTAGTGTAGTGTCTAAAAACTCCAAAACCCGAAGGTCGACTGGGAAAGTCCTCCAGTGGAGCAATTTGGTGACTCAGTGATCCATTGAGCCTAGAGAGTTATAAAGCTGTGGGTCAGTATATGATTGGTCCCCAGGCATGCCAATGAGCCGAGTTGGAATCGGTTAATTCTGGATCATCTGTTTTCTGGGCCAGACCTTACAGAAGGGCTGCTGGGTATGCCAGAAATGAGCTATATCTAAGATCTAATATAATGGGTTTGTTAAGAGAATTCAAGGCCTGACTGCTACACGTGTTGGGATTGGGCCTTGATTTGAATTTTTCTCTTCTAACAGTGTCCATGTCCAGTCATAATCTAGGCCCAGCTTGAAATTATCTTAGACTGGGCTTGGATTTGAACTTTATGCCCATGCTCTGATTCATCCCATCATTGTTCAAAGTGTGGACGCTAGACACTTGGACTTGGCTTGGAATGAGCCGATCCAGTGACTCTGCCAAGTTATGCCTGATTCCAAAAGTCAAAATTCATTCAATCTCCTGATTATTTTTAAAATCATGGAAGCTACACTGCGCTCAGAATGAGACCATATACCAGTTCATCATGAAAATCATTCGACTCTCCCCAACCTGCGCCACTAGGTTGGATCCCCACACATGTGATCTGTGGATCTGGACTCTGCATTTTCAGGAATTTTGAGTGGTCTTGGCTGAGTCAAGTGAGTCTTTTTTAATTTCAACTGAGTCTATCTTGTCTCAATGGAAATAACCCAAGTTCGACCAAGGATCTTGTTTCTCACCGGCTAACCGAACAAAACCGAGTTTGGAACATTGGTCCTCATATCTGGTCCGAAAATAAATGGGCCCGGCACAAGCTAAGACCAACTGGGGCCTCTCTAAAACTTAAATGGCCAAAGCCTGTACCATTTCCAATTGGGTATTTGGGAACTTACTTTCAATTTTCATACCCAGCTGCTTTTGGCTTCCTTTACATTTGGGCCTGAAGGCTAAAACGAGGATAAAGCTAACCTTGGACTCTGTTTTTGCAATTTCAGATTGGATTCTCCAAAGATACCTCCATACCTGAACAAGCTGCTGGAGTTATAGAAAACAAACAGATGTCTGAGGCTGTCTTGGAGTCCATGATAGGAAAACATGGTGTTTCACCTGAAGCTAAGCAGAGTTTGGCCACCCGTATATCTCTACTGTTGAAGGAATTTGATGTCTAAACTGAAAAGGTGAAAGTTGAGAGAGAAGAGGGAGAGAAGCTGAAGCAATAACTGGTAGCAGGATATGCTTTTTTCGCCTTTAATGAGTTTTTTTTTTTTTTTTGGGTACCCACCTTTGTGAGTTGAAGAATAACACATTGTCAATCAAAACCATTTGGATTGTGCTATTGTCATCTTCTGATGTTCTGAGACAGATTATTACATGCATGGATGGATTCCTATAAATGAACCTTTCCTTGTATGTTTGATCAGATGCAATCTCCATTCGGAGGATATGTTTGGATGTTTAGTAGCTGTTCTATGTTGGGGATGGCAATGTGTTGGGTTAAATGGTTGGTCTGTTTGGCTCACGTCTATTTGGGACAGGTTTGGTTGGTCTTTTTTTTTTTTCCCTATGGGACAGTGCAAGATTTCTCTTCCTGCCGTCCAAGCAAGGGTTCCGTTAACCTTTGCTTTCGACTGCAAGGATTGAAAATTCTTTACCATACAAATGATGGAACCCCACAAGCCACATGTGAATAAAAAACACCTAATTCACAGTAGTTTTGATGGTTTGGTGAGCTCGTTACATTTCTACTTGGAGTTGAGTTCTGGGTGGATTTGGATTTGGTTATTAAAAGTCTCGATGCACTTTGTTTCTTTTTTCACCTAATGCATGATTACGAATAGATGAGTAAGGCAAAAATGAGGATGACAATGATTTAATTAAATCGCATTTATAACATTATATATATTAAAGCTCTAACAATTGAGGCCTTTGGAGAGTGCCACATTAGCACTCCTTATTTTTCTTGTTTTCTAGAGCGCTACATCAGCATCCTATCTCCTCTTATAATCTCTCTCCCTCCCTCTTTTCTTTTAGACAATTAATATTTTTTAAACTTGGATCTCTTAAAATCTTCCAATGGCTGTAATTGGTGTGTTTAACGGTGAAAATGCTAATAGGCTCATCACTGTGATAGGCCCTACTTGCCTACGGACCTACTCACTAGGGGCTACCTTTGTTATAATCACAATGAACTCCAAGGTGATCCTCCTCTATCTAAATCAAGGACCAATGGTGATCCCTATGTGTCAACCGTTCCATTGGATGATGAATGGCCACCCTGTCATAATTACAATGCCCCCCAAGGGGATCCTCGTCCATATAAATCAAAGACAAATGGTGATCCCTTTGTGTCAACCCACCCATTGGATAATAAAATCCTGATCGGTGCTCCCCCTAACTTGTAACCAATGTAGGACCCTCTAAAGATTATTAATCACAGAGAACCCACCTATTGAAATGATAAAATCAAATAAATCCAATGCTGTTAATCATGGATGACCCCACCTACCAAACTGGATGAAATAACATATGGGTGATTCTCATTCTCTATCTAATCAAGAGTTCCTAACATGATTCAAAATAAAACTAAAATCACTCACATAAGAGTAATTACAACCCATTTAGATTCGTAAGCATTAATCAAGCACTAATAGGTGCAAGTTGAGGGCAAAATGCTTAGGTAAATAGACTTCCATCTTCCTTTCTTTCTATCTATAAAATCTTCTAATATATATACTTTTTTCACTCCTCAAAAACATCCATTATATATATATATTAATTAGCAACGTGGCCTGTGCTTAGCCTGGGCCTCTATAAAAAAATTAAATAGTTTATTAAGAAATTTATAAAAATATAAAATTTCAAATATTTATAAAAGTCAACCTACTAAATGAATAAAATAAAAATTAAAAAAAGTTTGAAAAATGTAAATAGCCCACTAAATGATTCTTATAGTTTAAATAAAAGAAAAAAAAATTCAAAAGTCTATTAAATTTTATAAACATTTGAACTTTTATTATTTTGATAAACTTTGTAACAAACTATTTAAATTTTTTATAAAGGTCCGGGCTAAGCACGGGCCTGCAGCGCTAGTATATTTTTAAAGTTGTTTCTTATTAGAGATGTCCACGGATGAGTGTTCTGCATTGTAAATGTTTAACCTCCCTTCTAAATTGGAGGAGTTTTTGTTAGCCTGCAGTAAACCTAACCTGCACCCATTGTACGGGGCAAACTGGATATGTCCTCCAATTGCTAGGTAGCTCATCTAGTAAATTGGCATCATAACTTGTCGGTCGGACGCATGCAGGGTATCTACATCGGTGCTCTGGTTGGAAAGCAACGGATAAAACCATGAGTACTAATTGTTAGGAATCATTACATAGTTCCAAACAATCTTCGTGGGATAGTGA
Organism: Sextonia rubra; assembly: GCA_037013555.1. Taxonomy (NCBI): domain Eukaryota; kingdom Viridiplantae; phylum Streptophyta; class Magnoliopsida; order Laurales; family Lauraceae; genus Sextonia; species Sextonia rubra. The sequence continues at coordinate 136,794,849 of JASUAD010000001.1, forward strand.
TGCTTTGTTTGATCACAAAAAATATCCTAGTTTTGAGGGAGAAGGCATGTCACAACTCAAGCCCAGGAGGTCAGGGCTTAGTAAAAACCTAACCAATGACACACGTACTCCCGTGCCCATACACTTAGACCCAGTCTAAATGCACATGCACAAGGGATAGTTCACACGTGCCATACATGTACGCGGAAGCTGTAGGTATTAACAATCGACAGAAATACACATAACATAATGATATACTGAGATACAAAAGATCAGAGTTATACAAAATAAATCAAAATACAAATATACAACGTGAATACAGGCCAAATCCCAAAAATCCAAAAGATCCCACAATGAAGAAGACCAATATGCATGCATGATATCTTCGCGCTCCGGCGAAGGGATTACATCCACTCCTCTAGCCCTGATGGGGCATCGGGGGTCTCCCTAGGAGTCTGGCTGACCGACGAGAGGTCAAAGGATGGATCTGAACCTGCAACACCCATGGACAACTCATGTATACAACGATTCAGCAAAGTATAAGCAATAACAAGTTAACGCATGTTGTATCTAACAGAATAAAGAGACAATGGATAAATCATAGAGTTCACATTCATAGACTAGGCAATTGTGCATTTACATAAAGCATGTTATCCGAGTCATTATAGACGTGATACATACATACATAACTAAGTGGCTACTACATAGGCCATACGCTTCCAAGAAGGGATCTTACATGCATACTGAGAACACCATTGACCGGGCCAAGGTACGAATGGGTCTCGGGTTCTTGGGGTCCAGAAGCTCCAAGATATAAACTCACTGCAGAGAGGCCATATAACTAGGCTAAAGTCACCCCGTCGGGCATCCTAAGGCTGAGGCTGAGTAATACCTGACTATATACAGCTAGAGTCGATTATATATTAGACGTTGAGTAGATCATATCGAGCATATATCATATGTGCATACGGTCCATGCATATAGACATGCGTACAATATTCAAAGCTCTGGAACAGATCAAACAAATTAACAATTCGAACGTACAACAAGCATGTGAGAACGAGTTGGACCATATTGAAGAGTGGAAGTCAATGATCGTCATACAAAATGCCATGCAATTCAATGTTTAATCGGATCAAGATCATTTACTAACCAACCCTAGTCTCATTATTCAGTGTTTCTAACCGTGCATAATGATGTAGTTTTAAGTTATCCGATGCATTGTTGTCTAGTATTGCATTGTACCATACATGTGCATCGAAGTCCCTTAAACCAACACATATGGGGAGGTGTTTAGCACTGAACAACTCACACATGAATGTGTCACGCCCTTAAGACCATTCATGCGATGCTCGTAGTCCATTGGGCAAGTCAATGGTTACAGTCATCCTCTAATGTGAAGGCACTATTAGGTCCAATACATACCTTCCCTTTTTGTGGAAGTCATTAGAAGACTTCCTTAGATACTTCACTAGCCAAGGGGCCCGAGAATGTAGCCTAAAAGGTTCCTTGGTTGTTGTGGAAGAGAGAAGAAGGGAAATGAACACAAGGTTCTAAGTGCACAAGCCGAACCTCACGCAACAGGGTGTTACAGAACCGATCAGTTGGATGAAGTGCCTGACCGGTCGAATTTCAGTTCTGTCTATGTCCGATCGGTCTGCTCTGAAGCCTGACCGGTCAGACAGTCTGTTCTGACACAGAATGGGTCTGCTGTATTGAATATTCGCAATCGCGAAAACAACCAATAATAAGACAATATCAAGCAAAAGGGCTGTTCTTCATGCTACACCCCTGTATAAGCCACAAAGACTAAGAACAATCATATAATACCAACATGTGCTCAATCAAATCATGCTTATACTTGCCTCAAAGAAAAGTTAACACGAAATCAGTTGTCCTTGAGTTCAAATTCAACGCCCAAACATGATTCAAAGCTATCATGCATGAGAAAGAGAGAGACATAGTGAGCACAACCCATGGCCGATGAAAAGAAAGTGGGGAAGAGGAAACCAAACCCCAAGCGTACTTAAGTCACACACGAGAAAGAGATGAAGACGAAGTGCTCTAATTTCCCCTTCTTTGCTTGGCTGGATCAAAGAGAAGAGAAGGAGAGAAAATCAAGAGAAAGAGAGAGAGGGAGAGAGCCAACGTGAGAAAGAAGAAGAAATGAGGGAAAGAGTAGGTGGTTGTCTTTATATAAGATAAGGATAAGAGAGAAATTGCAAGAAAGTCCAACTGTTCACACGAATTGCAATTCAAGTCAAATGACGGTCCAACAGAAGCAAATGAAGTTGAATGCATACAAGTCAGTTACAAAAGTTGACAAGCTCAACGAAATGCACGTGGTGATGCTAAGATGATGACTAAATGACGACGTCTTACAAAATCTAAATTTACAAAAAAGGGCTTATGTCTATCTAATCAAGGTGAAACTCAACCCAACTACCTATCCATGACCCGGAACAAAACCAAAACAAAAGCAAGACACCAATTAACAACTAAGGCGTCATTAATTAGTCGCTAAACCAACTTAAGTTGGGTCGGAGTGTTACAAAGCATAGAGAATTGACAACACAATGAAAAGCTAGGGCCTCTTTGGTATTTTTCCAAATTTTGTGCCGAGAAAAACTCTACTTGTTTGGCAACATTATATTAAAATACTTTGCTGAGAATATGTCAAACGGAACTTGTTTGTTAATGATGTAAAAAATTTTCTTCAAAAAAAGAAAGCAAGAAAATCATAGGACCTAAAATATAGGCCTACCTCTTAATGTTTGCATTACTTTATTATTGGCATACGTGAGACCTATCTGTAGAAGTTACAACGTAGTATCTACTTTGAAAAATTGGAACATGGGGCCTATATTCATAGGATTTATAAGGTGGGCTACCTTTGTAAGAATTATAATGTGGGCCCACCATTAGAAATTATAAGACCTTTTTTTAATGTAAATGTGGGATCCATCTTTATAATTTACAACATAGTACACTTTTAATATAAGACCACCATCTGTGGTCGTGACCATATAACCCACATTTAGAAATTACAAAGTGGAGCCACAATTTTCTTGATTTTGTATATAGAACCCACATTTAAAAATTACAATGTGGTGCTCACCTTTGGAAATGATAAGAGATTATAATGTGGGACCATCCTATTTGTTAATTGTAAACAGGAGTGTCACTTTAAATTATGTGGTAGCCACCTTTAAAAATTAGAATATGAGACTATATTTATAGGCTTCATAATGTGGGCCCACATTCAAAGGAATTACAATGCGGTTCTACCTTTTTTTTATTTCTTTTAAAAGATTTAAATATTTTTTGAAAGATTAAATATTTTTTTAATGATTAAATATTTTTTGAAGTATTAATTTTTTTTGAAAAATTAAATATTTTTTGAAGGATTAAATATTTTTTTCAAGGATTAAATAATTTTTTAAGATTAAATATTTTTTGAAAGATTTTTTTTGAAAAATTAAATATTTTTTGAAAGATTAAATAATTTTTTCAAGGATTAAATATTTTTTTAAAAGATTAAATTATTGAGGATTTTACTGGAAAAAACTCTTAGATGTACGCTAATCATAATCAGGCCCCAATTTTTAGTATGTGCAATGATTGAGTCCATGGGGCCTGATCGTGTGCATTTTTTTTTAATGTGTGGTTGAGTGCTGCTAACGTCACTTAACCCTCATCATCATCATCAAAGCCTTATCCCAACCATGTTGGGGTTGGCTACATGAGTTCTATTTCTCCATTCCATTCTATTTTGAGCTAAATCTTTCAATAAGTGCAACTTCTTCAAATCTGAATTAATGACTTCCATTCATGTTTTCTTCGGCCTACCCCTACCTCTTGATGAACCCTCCACCTGTATATCCAAACTTTTTTTCACCGGTGCCATTACTGGCCTACGCTCAACATGCACAAACCATCTTAAACGAGTTTCTCTAATCTTATCTCCTATTGGTGCTATACCTAAATGTTCTCGAAAGCGTTCATTTCTAATTTTATCTTTCCTAGTTTTACCACACATCCACCTAAGCATTCTCATTTCCGCTACATCCATCTTATGAATATGTGTCTTCTTAATTGGCCAACATTCTGCTCCATATGTCATAGCTGGTCTAACCACTGTCTTGTAAAATTTTCCCTTCAATTTTGTTGGCATTTGTCTATTACAAAATACTCCCGAAGCTAGTCTCCACTTCAGCCATCCAGCTCTTATCCTATGCTCCACATCTTCATCAATCTCCCCATCCTTACTAATCATCGTCACTTAACCCTACATACGAAAAAAAAGAGCTAATTAGATAAAAGTCCCTCCCAAGATACAAATTAAAGGCACAGTCCATCACAAATCCTTTAAGGCTTGTAGTTCCTATCGCATGGACAGATTCCAGGTGGAGGTCCCTAAAGTGATCAACTCAGATTTTTTGTTACTAATTTGCCTTTTTGCAACTACTTTTGTGTTTGTGATCCAAACTTTGAAAATCCATAACTTTTGTTAATGATATCTATTTTTGAAAAGAATGATATATTTAGAACCTACTCATCGGGACTATCCAAATAACACCCATATTGTTTATGAAATTTCGTAAAAAAAAACCCTACAAAATTCTTATAAATTTTCTGCAAAACTCATATAAATTCTCTGTAAACTCAGAAAATTCTCTACAAAACTCATATAAATTCTTTGTCAAACTCATATAAATTCTCTCCAAACTCAAAAAAATTCTTTGCAAACTCATATAAATTTTCTGCAAAACTTGTATAAATTCTCTGCAAACTCATATAAATTTTGATTAGTAGACCAGATCTACACCGATCATAATTTATATGAGTTTTCTTGATCCAGGTCAAGGGCAAGTCTAGCAGGGCATTTTGGACCTTATAAGTGCTTAAATTTGAAAATGGATCTCTGCCATTATGACAAAAGATTATAGACTATTCGTCATAATATGAAATGTTGATGGACCTGTCACCGAAAGGCCATAACAAAAAAAATGCAACGAAGAAAGGAAGAAGAATGGAGAAAAAAGAAAGGAAGAGGAAGAGAGGAAGAAGGAGAGAAAAAAAGGAAGAAGAAAAGAGAATAAAGAAGAGAAGAATAGAGAGGAAGAAAGGAAGGAATAAAAGAAGAAGATCAGAGAAAAAAAGGAAGAAGATGAGAGGAAGAAAGGAAAGGATCAATTTCTTTTCCCTTTTTTCTCTTCTTTCTCCTCCTTTCTTCTCTTCTTGCTCCTCTCTTCTTCTCTTCATCTTCCTTTCTTCCTCTCTTCTTCTTCTTTCTTCTTGCTCTTTTCTTTTCTGCAATTTTTTTGTCGTATGTAGGGCATCACTCTGCCCTACATATGTTTTAAAAAAAAATGTAGAGAGGAAAGGAAGAAAAAGAGAGGAAAAAGAAGAAAGAGGAGAGGAGAAAGGAAGGAGAAGAGAGGGAAAAGAAGATAAGAAAGAAAAAAAAACCTTAATCCCTTCCTTTCTTCTTCTTTTCTTCTTCTTTTATTCCTCTTTCTCTATCTCTCTCTCTCTCTTCTTTTCTTCTTTCTCCTCTCTCCTTCTTCCTTTCTTCTTCATCCTTCTTCCCCTTTTCTTCTTCCTTTTATTTTTCCCCTCTCTTCTTCCTTCTTTTCTAGGATTTTTTTTTCGTATGTATTCAAAAAAAAAAATTTTCGCACACGATTTGGTGCCATGGAGCCGATCAACGCACACTAAAAATTGGGGCATGTTGTAATCAGTAAAATCCTCTAAATTATTTTTTTAAGATTAAATATTTTTTTAAAATATTAAATAATTTTTTGAAAAGTTATTTTTTAAAATATTAACTATTTTTTTAAAAGATTAAATATTTCAAGGATTATTTTGAAAGATTAAATATATTTTTGAGAGATTAAATATTTTTTTGAAAGATTAAATCTTTTTTGTAATTTTAATTATTCTTTCTTGAAAGATTAAATATATATTTTTTGAAAGATAATTGTTTTGACCATATAACTCAAGAAATTAAAACATGAGTTCCTACAGTCAAAGGATTTATAATATAGTCCCACCGTTATAAGAAATTAGAAATTATAATATAAGCCCACTTTTTGTGATTGTTAACATATGACCATTTTTAGGAATTAAGTAAAAGAATCACCCTGAGATAAGTAGGAATCAATATACTAACAAGTTGTTCTTTAAAAAAAAAGTTTTTCTATTTCGAGTTTCTTATGCTAGCAGGTTAAAATTTTGAAATTCCTTCTTGTGAAACCAAAATTCGAAACAATGATTTGCACGTACCAAACATATTTTTTGCAAGCTTATCTTGCGGGAATATGGGAACATCCCAATAGCACGATGCCAAATGCATCCCAATTTATTGCATTCTGATAAATCCCATTATATTCACCAATAAAAATAAAAAAAATCCTAATTAAACTTGCTAATCAAGAAAACCACTCAAATTAAGAAGCACACCACAAAGGAGAACCCTTAACTCAACCAAATAGGAAAACCTATCCTAATAAAGAATCCTTTTTTACATAGCACCACTGGCCTAACCCCTTTAGTGGATGTGCTGAGTCAGTAATGACTTAAACACTTGGTGGCCCCTGTGGGTCTTGAACCTACAGCGGCAGAATGTAGAGGTGGCTATGCTGTTGGTTTTTGTTTTTTGTTTTTTTGTTTTTTTTGTTTTTTCCTTCAAATTTCAGATCTCCCAAAACTGGTGAAACCAACCAACTGTTTAGCACAATCCTTCTTCTCTTTTCGCACAATAGCTCCTACTCTAGTTGACATTCTATCTAGGCCATGAGATGACCCATCTCTGATAGTCAAACCAAGTTCGGACTACCCTCACTTTGAATCCTTCTCCCTCCCCCGTATCTAAAATCCACACACAAGACAATCTCCATCGATCCGATTAAGATGATCACACGTCGATGACTAATTTGCACATAATCCGTCCCTGCATTTGTACACAATCTCCAAGATCCATCGAATGTAGGAAATCAATCATGATGGTTACCCTTGGTTAGCCTAATCTCCTTAGAATGGGTGACTTGCTCTAATACTACTTGTTGAGGGAGAAGGGAGAGAGAGAATCGAGAACACAATGAAAATCCTGTTTATTACATTTTGGTGAATCCCATTATATTCACCAATAAAAAAAAATCCTAACCTAACTTGCTAACCAAGAAAACCACTCAAATTAGGAAACATACCACAAAGAAAAACCCTAAACCCAATAAAATAGGGAAATCTATTCTAATATGGAAACTTAACCTACATAGTGCTACCGGCCCAACCCCTCTGGTGGATGTGATAAGTCAACGATGACTTAACACCTACAAAATATTGCTGTACAATATTGCTTTTGCAGTCAATCATGTATGTCAGTTTAGGAATAGCCTCTTCAATTTATTATAAGAATCATCACTCCTAGTCTTTATTTTCAGGAGGGTTGTTTTCTATTCTACATGCTCTGATGTTAATTGGGCTGGTAGTCCGCATGACTGGCACTGGCTCAACTACGGGCTACTTTCTTTCTTTTTTTTTTTTTTTTAAGTCTTAACCATAATTTCTTGGAGTTCAAGGAAACATAGCAGCATTTCATAATCCAATAAAGAGTCCAAATTCCATTCATCAGCATATACAAATTAACTACTAAAGATCCAGAGAGTTGCCATTGTTGAGGATTGGGCTTCACCTTAGGGGATTATTGAAAAGTGTTTATACTACCTCTATTAACATCTTGAGGGTTTGGTAGGAAAGAAAATTTAATTTGATATCAGAGTCGAGGGCCATGTGCTTGAATCCCTTAGAAAGTATTTCTATCCACGTTGGTCATTTAGCGTGTTTTTATCCATATCTACTCCATTTAACCTCCTCAGGTCCAAGCTTTAAGTCACATATGTGCGGTTAATTAAGCTTAAGGTTGTGTATTAACAAATCACAAAATGGCCCCTCTTATCTTCAGCAAATTTATCTTCAATGGATTCTATGGAATGCTAGGCATCTATCATACCTACCCTCGCAAAATTGGCTCCAATTGATTTCAAGCAACCAACACCTGCCCACAGTAGTTGGACGTATCCAAGTCGATGACACCTAAGATACAAATTTTGTCGTTATCGATCTTTGACAAAGGACTTAGTATGACATATAAATATTCTATATAGATGAGAATTTCAATCTCTTTCAACTGAAAGTGTTAAGAGGTGAGTTCCATTGAATTATTGTGGTTTTCAACTACTGATGATGAAAATGTTGGCCATGTGGGTCCAGACCATGTTTGGGTTCTATATCTGGGGTGGTTTCCTAATGTATTAGGAATTTCCTATTTTGTTAAATAGTAGTTTTCTAATGGGTTAGGACTTTCCTTTTTCTTGAGATAGAGTTCTTGGGGGATAAGGATGTACTGGTTATAAATATGAGATGTAATCTGTAACCCTAGGCAGTCAGTCAGAGAGGCTGAGATTCCAAGGCTGTGGTTTCACAGATTGGAGGAGAACCCAGTGGAAATTGGTTTCCCGTGGACGTAGGCATCTTTGCCGAACCACGTAAATCTTCTTGTCTTCTTGTGTGGTGATTGTTTGATCTTGGTTGCGTTTGCACACACGCGCACAACAAGTGGTATCAGAGCGATTGATTGTGTGTGGAAGATCAACGGGAAGAGGAGAGATCAAGGTTGATCTCTGCTGGGCCACACGTCAATCGGAGATTCTGTTTGAAGACAGAGAAACCGATTCGGGAAGAAGACGAAGTGAAAAGGTTCCAATCACTGCTGCGATCTTCGTTGGAGTATAACCGGATTTTTCGGATCGGAGGACCGGATTTTTTGGATCTGAGGAAGCGGGCTGGAGAAAACTCGTCGCTGCAAACCAAGAAGACTCGTCGCTGACTCACCTGTCGACGCCGGTCCACGTTGCCACCGCTGGTGCCGCTGCCGCAGTCGACGCCGTCGCAGTCAGCAGCCGGTCCCACGCCGCTGGTAGCCGGACCAGGCAAGCCCGTGCAGCAGCTGCACCGCCTGCCCCTGCATCGTAGCCAGTTGCAGACCCAGCGCAGCGCCAGTCGCTGAAGGAGACGACCCTGTTTCTGGGTCCGTTGGGTCGGGTCGGGTCAGTTCCAACTGACTCGCTTTGGCGCATAAGCCCAGCGCTTCTTGTCAGGTCAGTTCGGGTTCAGGTAGGGTCAGACCCAACCCGTGAAGGAAGCCCAGTAGAACAGGCAGGTTACAGTTCGGGTCAGGTTGACCTGAACCTGAACCCGTAAGCAGACGGTCCAGCCCGTCAGCACCGCGCAGACGTCAGCAGCGTGACGTCATCAGGCTGACGTCAACCCACGTCATCGGACATGCGGTCAACGGCCAGAGTTGACCAGATTGACGGCAGAAACTTTTTTCTGCGATATCTTGATCATCCGAAGTCCGATCGGAGATCCGTTTGCGCCTACGGACTCGTTTCGAGCAGATCTACGTGTTAGTGGAAGAAGATTGACTGTTTGATTGTCAACAAGGAAGTTGACCAAATTAGAAGCGTAGAAAACCGTTTTTGAGATATCGGAGCCATCCGGGGTCGGATTTTAGATCCGTTTCTTCTAGCGTGCTCGTGTTGACGAGATCTACAGCTTGGTGCAGGAGTTGAGGTCAGTGTTAGTTATTTGTTTTTCCTATTACTTAATTTGATTAAGATGGAGAACAATACTATCAACACTACCATGGTTAAGCTCAACCATTCCAATTGGTTGATCTGGAAACCGAAGATGGAGGATATTCTTTATTGTAAAGACTTCCATGATCCCGTTGAGGGGGATAGTGCCCGACCGAAAGATATGCAAGATGCTGATTGGATCAAATTGCATAGAAAAGCGATTGGTCACATCAGACAGTGGGTTGATAACAGTATATTTCACCACGTGTCTAATGAAACCAATGCGAATACCCTTTGGAAAAAGCTAGAAGCAATGTATGATAAAAAGACCTCAGTGAACAAAACCTTCTTGATCAGAAAGCTTGTGAATATGAAATTCAAGGATGGTGGTCAGATCGAAGATCACATCAATGAGTTTCAAATTGTGGTAAATCAGTTAGCCACTATGAAGATGATCCTTGATGATGAGATGCAAGCTTTGTTGCTTCTGAGTTCTTTGCCTGATTCATGGGAGACATTGGTTGTTTCCTTGAGCAATTCTACTCCAGATGGTGTGTTATCTATGAGTCAGGTTACCAGTAGCCTACAGAATGAAGAAACAAGACGGAAATCTGCAGGGATAGATAATGCACAGGCCTTTGTTACTGAGAACAGGGGGAGGAGTAAGAGTAGAAGACCAAAGGGGGGTCGTGGCAAGTCTAGAGGTGAATCACAGTCTAAGTCTAGCAGTGAATCACAGAGCAAAAAAAAGTCTGTAAAGTGCTTTTTCTGTGGCAAGATGGGCCATATCAGGAAAAATTGTTTTGCCATGAAGGAACAGAAATGATTCAATAATGAGAAGAAGAATGACAATGATAACACTACAACTACTTTGGAACAGGAAGTAGTGGTGCTCGTCGGCGATGATGATAAGTGTTTGAGTGTTGCAGATGGTCAGGTTGAGTGGATTGTTGACACAGCAGCATCCTACCATGCTACTCCCTGCAGGGAGATGTTCACGACGTACAAAGCAGGTGACTTTGGTACTGTGAAGATGGGCAACACTAGTCATTCAGATATTGTTGGTATCGGTGATGTCTGCATTAAAACCGATATTGGTTGCACAATGACGCTGAAAGATGTGCGACATGTTCCTGATCTGTGGTTGAATCTGATTTCCGGGACTGCATTGGACCGTGCAGGTTATGAGAATTACTTCGGAAATGGCCGATGGAAGCTCACTAAAGGGTCTCTTGTTATTGCGAGAGGTACAGCAGGTAATACTCTTTATAAAACACAAGTAAAGCTGTGCAAAGATGCGTTGAATGCAGTTCAAGACAATTCCTCTCTGAATCTGTGGCATAAGAGGCTTGGTCATATAAGTGAGAAAGGCTTGCAGATGTTGGCAAAGAAGGATTTAATTCCTTGCTCCAAAGGTATGTCCCTTGACCCTTGTGATTATTGTTTATATGGTAAATAGCATAGGGTTGCTTTCTCTTCGACATCAAAATTGAAATCCAATGTGTTGGATTTGGTATATTCTGATGTTTGTGGTCCCATAGAGGTAGAATCATTGGGTGGCAATAAGTACTTTGTCACGTTCATCGATGATGCATCCAGGAAAGTCTGGGTTTATCCGTTGAAGTCAAAGAATCAAGTATTCCAGATGTTTCAACAGTTTCATGTCTAGGTTGAAAGAGAAACAGGTAAACTCTTGAAGTGTCTCCGTTCAGATAATGGGGGTGAATACACATCCAACCAGTTCAAAAGCTATTGCTTGAAGCATGGCATTCAACATGAAAAGACAGTTCCTGGTACTCCACAGCACAATGGTGTGGCAGAGAGAATGAACCGCACTATTCTTGAGAAGATGAGATGCATGATAAAATTAGCACGGTTGCCTAAGTCATTCTGGGGTGAAGCCGTTCTGACTGCCTTTATCTGATTAACAGATCTTTCTCCGTTCCTTTGAATTATGATCTTCCAGAGAGAAGATGGACAAGTAAAAATGTTTCCTATTCACATTTGAAGGTGTTTGGGTGTAAAGCGTTTGTACATGTACCAAAGGAGCAGCGTTCCAAGTTGGACGATAAGGCAGTGAGTTGCATCTTTCTTGGTTATGGTGGAGATGAGTTTGGCTACAGATTATGGGATCCAGAGAAGAGGAAACTTATCAGAAGTAGGGATGTGGTTTTCCATGAAGATCAGTTCTTTGGAGATGTTGAGAAGATTGATAAGTCTTCTGAGAAAGTTGATGGAGTGGTTGATCTCACACCGACTCCTTCTCCGGTGCAGACTACAGGTGGAGAAGGTGGACAAAACGATCCGGATCGTGATGAGGCACAGGGGTTGCCAGATGATGAGGTTGTTGAGCAGGGGGAGCAGCAGTCTCCTTGGATTGAAACCACGGAACCTCAAGTTAGGAGGTCTACACGGGAGCGTCAACCATCAACTGGGTATCCTGCATCCGAATATGTGTTGCTTACTGATGAGGGAGAGCCAGCTAGCTTCCGAGAAGCAATGACTCATGCTGATAAAGATGAGTGGATGAAGGCTATGCAGGATGAGATGAGTTCTTTGAAGAAGAACAAGACTTATGAGCTGGTGCAACTTCCTAAAGATAGGAATGTTCTGAAAAACAAATGGGTGTTCAAACTGAAAAAGGATGAGAATGGAAAACTGGTGAAGCACAAAGCACGGTTAGTGGTAAAAGGCTTCGCACAGACGAAGGGTATCGACTTCAGTGATGTTTTCTCTCCTGTTGTGAAAATGACTTCTATCAGAATCGTTTTGGGTCTAGCCGCCAGCATGGACCTTGAGCTTGAACAGATGGACGTGAAGACCGCGTTTCTTCACGGTGACTTGAAAGAAGAGATCTACATGACTCAGCCAGAGAGGTTTGAGGTAGAAGGAAAAGAACAGATGGTTTGCAAGTTGAAGAAGAGTCTCTACGGGCTGAAGCAAGCACCGAGACAGTGGTACAAGAAGTTTGATTCATTCATGTTGAGTCATGGATACCGGAGGACAGCTGCAGATCATTGTGTCTATGTTTGTCGATTTATCGATGGTCGGTTCATCATCCTTCTTTTATATGTAGATGATATGCTGATAGTTGGACAGGATAGCAAGTTGATTGGCAAGTTAAAAGAGGAGATGTCAAAGTCGTTTGACATGAAAGACTTGGGTCCCGCACGAACGATATTGGGCATGCAAATATGTCGTGATAGGAGTTCCAAGCAGCTGTGGTTGTCACAGGAGAAATATGTTGAACGAGTTCTCGAACGGTTCAACATGAAGAATGCTAAGCCAGTTAGCATATCTCTAGCCAGTCACTTCAAACTAAGCAAGCGCTTGTGTCCTACTACAGATGATGAAAAGGAACGGATGGCATGTGTTCCTTACTCCTCTGCTGTGGGGAGTCTTATGTATGCCATGGTTTGTACACGGCCAGACATTGCTCATGCTGTGAGTTTAGTGAGTCGATTTCTCGCAAACCCTGGAAAAGAGCATTGGGAAGCAGTGAAGTGGATCTTTAGGTATTTGAGAGGTACTTCCAAGGTGTGCTTATGTTTCGGAGGCTCAAAACCAGTCATGGAAGGTTATACTGATGCTGATTTTGCAGGCGATCTTGATCATCGGTTGTCGACTTCTGGTTATTTGTTTACTTTTGTAGGGGGAGCTATTTCCTGGCAATCGAAGTTACAGAAGTGTACAGCACAGTCTACAACTGAAGTGGAATATATAGCTGCTAATGAAGCAGGGAGAGAGATGCTTTGGTTGAAGAGATTCCTTCAAGAACTTGGTTTGAAGCAAGAAGAATATGTAGTTTACTGTGATAGTCAGAGTGCTATGGATTTCAGTGAGAATGCTACATATCATGGTCGCATGAAGCACGTTGATATCAAGTACCATTGGATTCGTGAGGTGATCGAGAAGAACTTCATGAAGCTGGAAAAGATTCATTCGGACAAGAATCCCTCGGACATGATGACCAAGGTTGTGTCTAAGGGAAAGCTGGAGCTGTGTTCAAAGTTGGCCAGACTGAACTCCCAGTAAGGGGTTCAGGGTTTCTTCCCTATGGTCTGGAGGGGGAGATTGTTGGCCATGTGGGTCCAGACCATGTTTGGGTTCTATATCTGGGGTGGTTTCCTAATGTATTAGGAATTTCCTATTTTGTTAAATAGTAGTTTTCTAATGGGTTAGGACTTTCCTTTTTCTTGAGATAGAGTTCTTGGGGGATAAGGATGTACTGGTTATAAATATGAGATGTAATCTGTAACCCTAGGCAGTCAGTCAGAGAGGCTGAGATTCCAAGGCTGTGGTTTCACAGATTGGAGGAGAACCCAGTGGAAATTGGTTTCCCGTGGACGTAGGCATCTTTGCCGAACCACGTAAATCTTCTTGTCTTCTTGTGTGGTGATTGTTTGATCTTGGTTGCGTTTGCACACACGCGCACAACAGAAAAGGTAAGGAAAAATAGAAAATAAAAAAACTAAAAGAGGACTCGATCCCAGTGAATCAAATGGCCAGATTCAAGGTTGACACCTCACTTTTTAACAACCGGATGACCTGAATACTCACAACAGGCCATGGTCCATTTCCACCAAGGAATGGCCATGGATCTAATTAAATGGGCGACCACTTAACCTGCCCCTATTAGTGGGCTTTAATAGTGGTTTTAACGGGTTAAGAGACGACTCCATTCAGGTTCAAGGCAAGTATAAGTTAAGATGTTGACCTATGCCGGGTTGTGGCTGGTTTTTGGGTCTTGCCTATGCTGACCGACTTCTCCCCAGTTATGATATATGCTGGTATGCCTATATAAATTTTTTTTGATAGCGTTAGATAAAACTAAAAGATTCATTTCTTTGTAATCAGAATTACCCATGTAAAAAGAAACCCAACTTATAGTTGTCACATTCCGGAGCATTGTCTATATAGGGTGGGTTGTCCAGGCCTGGCCTGTTTTACCAGGCTAAAATTTCGGAACCGGACCAGTCAAAAGTTAGGCCCAGGCCTGGCCTAGTTGAATTGTGTTAAGTATGATGGGCTGGGCCAGGCTGGCGTCATTAAGGATGAATAAGCCTTGATTTGGCATGCTTAAATGTTGGGTTTTTATGTGTTTCAAAAATTTAAAAAGAATCAGGACTGGAGGGAGAGGGGGTTGAGTGGGGGCAAACTCAACTTTAGATGGCGATTTAAACTTATGGTAGAAGTTTAAAGAATTGGTCCCTTACAATTTTGCCACCATTCATGTACTTTTTCTTTTACACAATGAGAGAATTTAAAAAGGATTTGAGGGTACTTTTGTCGTTCATTTAGTTGCAAAAAGAGTAAGTAAATCATTTTCCAAATTTTAATGAGTGGTTACAACTTGCAATCGATCAACTAATTATTTTCTTCCCTCTTTCTCTCCCAAATATTTTTTCCTTCATGACAATTTTAGAGAAATATTTTATTGCAAATAGATTTGGCTATCGTCGCTTCTTATTTGGATTGAATTTTATCCACAATTGAACCACAAAGAAGTCTATCGTTAAAGGACCACTAAAGAAGTCTATTGATAAAGGAGTGTGGCTTTTAAATCAATTGCTAGCGAAATAATCTAAATAGAAATTAAAGCCGTTAAAAATTCAATCACTCTCCTTAATTTGGTTGTCCCCAAGTTTTACTAAAATGGGAGTTGATCCCACTTTATTAAGCATATGATTAAAGATATTAAGTGCTCAATCCTATGGTGGGATGAGGCTAGAGGAAAATTTGGAAAAACCACTTAAAGGAATAGTGTTGATTTTGAGTAGCATGGATATTACACATTGATTATTCATATTTTCTATAACATTAATATTTGACAATCAATGGTATGCTCTCATTCATCTATACTATTGCAAGCATCATGGTCCATCAAAAAGATTATAAATAATAAATCAATGGATTTTCAATCATTGACATCTATAACAGGCATTGTGGCACATCAAATGATCATAACTGACCAATCAATTTTTTAATAAATTATGGATGCATCTATTTACAAGTGATCAATTTTGCATGTGCCCCACTTTAATTTGAGTGAGATACAATTCTTATTCTTTAATAAGTAAATGATTATTTTGAGTAGTTTGGATTCGTTATTATGAGTTATATTACATTCGTATTTTAACTATCTTTAAGGTTTTTGAGAAATTATGTTTTTAAAAGCATTTAGATATTTTCAAATAGGATCTTATTTCTTTGGATATTATTGAAAAACTACGAAAAATAAATATATTTTTTAAAATGATAAGCAAAAAAACTATGAATATAAAAAATATTATTGATCCCCTCTAAAATAAATTTGCTTTGCAATTGTTAGTCAACTTTTGCTTGCCCCCCACTTAAAAAAAATCTTTAGTATGCCGCTGCCCACAATGAAAAAGTTTAAAATTAGTGTGGACTTTATAAGTATTTCCATGTACTTAATTTACTCTTGTAGGTTGTATAGAATCTTTTGTATGCTTCCAGCTAGGTTAATGCTAGAAGCATGTAAAAGATTCTATACAACTCTTAAGAGGGCCTCCGTCCATGCCTAGGTTTGAAACTCATTTACGAAGGTTTTTTTTCTTCTTATTTTCTGACATATGAGACCTTTTACTTTTTGATGTGAATTGAATCAATCCACTCAAAACTGTATGTGTACAGTTGTCTTGTTGAGACAGTGGCAAATATAGGTTTATCCCACATGGAGCACTTTTGAACTTTTTTAATTAAAAATCTGAAATTTCTTTTAACTAAAAGATTAATTTGAAATAAAGCTAAGAATATTAGAAACATGATGCAATTGAAAGTAGTAAAAAATTAATGGAGAAAACAGATCAAAACATCCATAACCCACTAAGTAAGATAATTAATCAAATCATGCAATTATTCTATTATTTGTCTCAAAATAACTCAGATTAGAAACAAATCAATGTTTTTGATCCGAAAGATATGTCTTTCGTAAAAACCATTTTCTAATAAAAAGAATAAGCTCATCACCCAATACCTCCTTCATCTCATAAAAGAATGAAAAATTATAAGCATGACTTATCAAGTTAAGCATAAACTATCAAAGGATCTCATCCATAAGCATAGTCTATCAAAATAAGCATAAATTTCAAATTATATTAATTAGAAATTAAAACAGAGGTTGCCTAAGGCATGACTACAACTCTATTATTCTTTTAGAGCATTCATCTAAAAGAGACAATAAAGAACAAAATACGCACATGAATTAAAATAAGAATCTACTTTGCTTCATCTATGTGCTTTGATCCATAAGACTAGCCAGACATTGCCAAGATTTTCATTTTACATTTCAGTAAGAGAATTTCTGTACAATATTCACTTTTTAAGAAT
The DNA here is from genome assembly GCA_037013555.1 of Sextonia rubra. Lineage (NCBI taxonomy): Eukaryota > Viridiplantae > Streptophyta > Magnoliopsida > Laurales > Lauraceae > Sextonia > Sextonia rubra. The sequence continues at coordinate 136,811,822 of JASUAD010000001.1, forward strand.
CTCTCTTTTAAAATCTTAGTTCTTGGAACAAAGCTCAAAAAATACCTTAAATGTAAACATAAAAAATTAATGAGAGGAAGAGAGATGGAGGAGAGAGGAGAGAGTGTAGCTAGAGGAGAGAGAGAGACGGCATGGAGAGGGCAGTTATAGGGTTTGTGGCTACTCTTTTTTCCAAACTTTGATCTTTCTTTATAGCAAAAATCTCTATATTTGGTAAGTTTTCTTCATGACTAACAAGTAAGCAAGATTTGGTAAGCGGGTGTGAGAGATTTTTTTAATGCTTTCCATCTTTGGAAAAACTCTCTACACACAAACTTTCTATTCTTGGATTTAAGCAACTTGGTATGGGACCCTTTTTAATGAATTTTGATGCACATTGTTGGACCCCTTTTTAATCTTTAATGTATTTCAGTTAAGGAGAGATGAACCCCACCCAAAGGTGTGTAACATAGAAAAAGTTTTCAATTTTTTTACAACTCCATCTAAAAGTATATAGCGAACTTCGCGAGGATAAAACTTTGTTGTGCTACCTTCGAATGATATAATCTTGGATCCTACGAATATATACTCGAAAAGAGCTTTCTAACAGTAGATAGATTATCTAATTCTAATGCTCAGTTTGAGAGTTATGAATATTTTAATCTATGTTATCCAAAGAAAAACAGAATTGACTTTCCATTTTTGAGTTCCTCTTTTTTGACTTTCCTTTTCTTGAATTCTATGCACCTTGGCTTTCTTTTCTTGATCCAAATTTGAATTCTTTCAACAACTTGAGAGTGGAACCTCCCTTTGATCATCCAAGCATGTGTGTACATATGTGTGGGGTCCTCATGAGGCCAATCTTCTAGATTTCTTGTATGGTTTACTCCACATGATCTACTTACATCTTCTTGTACATTCTAAGCAAACCCATAAAATACTGAAGAGCCCATATTGAAGCGGGACTCATCTGGACAGAGTTTTACTCCAATTGGGACTCTTTGGAGAAAATTGTAAATTTCTAAATTAAAGCAGAAAGAGTGTGAAAAATATGAAAATTCAGGTTCTTAGGTGAAAATGCACGAAATGATGAAATTTGATGAATAGTGATGCAATTCATCTAATTAAACTCCTAATCAATCATAAAATTATGCATAAAATATGCAAATTTATGACTTAACACTTTCACATATTCTCGAAAAGGTCCAATTTATATTATGTGCTTATTAAAACCTCTCTCACTCATAGTCACATTCGAAAAAAAATTAATTAGACCCTCAAAATTTTATTTTAACCAATTTATCCGTATAAATAAACTTAAATAATTTTTTTCTTGAGACAAGATGATCTTGACCCTTAGAGCATAGGATCATTTCAATATTCCTAATTCACATCTCCTTTTTTTTTCTTTTCCTAAAAGGAGATTAGGATAAAAGTAATTCACATCTCCTTTCAATTGATATGTTACTTTATTCTTTATACATCTAGGTAGGGCCACATTGAAAGTAACTTGAGTTAATGAGCTTTGTAAGCTTATAAAAGTCATGTATGTAATTTATACATTAAAATTATATTTATATGATCTTTTAGTCCTTTTTACTTTTTTGTCTTTAACTAATATATTTTTAAGAAGATAACTTTTTTCTTAAGTTACAAGATAATAAAAGAAGATTTTGCCTCTTAAAACTAGTAGTTATATGTTACACTGAATGTGATTCAGTACTAGACAACAATGAACATTACCATATTTGGATTGAATACTTGTTAAATAAGTCAAATTTTATATATTTACTAGTTTTTTATTATTTTTTATTTTTCTACATTTTTAAAGTTTTTTTTAATTATTTAGGACCGAGTTTCCACTTTGGTCAATGTCCTACAGCATTAGACTCTCGTAGGTGAAAATTTTGGCCTCAGACAGACCCATCATGGAGTGCATTGGCAGAGGCATTGTCACCGGGAGGCATAGGGCTTCAGTGTTGCGAGCCTATATATTCACTCTTGCAATGTCAGTTGTCAGTTATACTTGTGAATTGTTGTATATCACATCGTTTCTTGCAGTGCAGTGAGGCTCACCACAGTCACCCCATCGCGGATAAATACACGTCCACCTCACAATTGACCAAGTATAGCACAACTCAGATAATGTCAGTGAGTCGATCCATTTTGAGGGTCATAGAAATCATGAGGATTCTCAAAATAAATATTCATTTCTTACACAAGCATTTGTTGAATTTCACCCCAGTAGAATTTTTTATCGGATCAATTACATGATGAATCCTTCATATAATAGAATAAAATTTGACAAAAGCTAGCTAATATTAAGAAGAAGCACATTTCTTTTGAGTAGTTTGAATTTTTCTTTTAGGGGTTTTTCTCCGAAAAATCCACTTAGAATTTTTGTAGAAAGAAAAGGACCCCAAAATTTTTTATCGCCAAAGTGGTCCCCTGAGCCCTTTCCGGATTTTTTTTTCAATATTATTCATGTGCAACAATATCTATACTCAAATGTAACAATGTATAAAAAAAAAACCTCGATTCTGCTTGCGGTATATTTCGCTCAAATATAGATTTCTATACTCAAGCGTAGTATACATAGAACCATTTCCACATTCCTTCTTCCTCTTTGTCATCTCTTCTTCATGGTTTAGTGGAAGGTTTCATTTGTGTTCTGTTTGGGTGAGGAGGAGAAAATTAAGAAGAAGAAAAGGAGAAAGAGAAAACAAAAGAAAAAGAGAAGACAAGAAAGAGGAGGAAGGAAGATAAAAAGAGAAGAAGAAGAAGAAAAAGAAAGAAATCATGATTTTGCTTTGGATATATTACGCTTGAGCATATAAGCTCAAGCATAATATATGAATATGAGTTCTTCTTCTCTCTTTTCTTCTTATTTCAATTCCTTCTTCTGTCTCCCTTCCCTTCTTTCTCTTCTTATTCTGACTTTCATTATACCACTCTCATCCTTTTTCTCCTCCCAACATTTTTTCTTCTTCCTTCCTCATCTTCCCCGTCTTCTCTTTTTCTTTTATTTCTATTTTCTCTTTCTCTTTTTATTCTTCTTGATTTTCCCCTCTTTGATTGAAACAAAACCTAAATAGAACCCTTGACCAAACTAGGAATAAGAGATGATGAAAAGGAAAAAAAATAGGAAAAGGGTTTGTGCATGTTAGGCTTTAGCATAGATATCAGTACTTATGAATAATGTTGAAAAAAAATAAAAAAGGACACAGGGGACCACCACTGTAATACCCAAGCTTGCAAAATTCTGGCCCTGTTTTTCACTACTTAATTGTTGATTTTTATGGTGGGTCCTATTGCTAATTAGTTATTGTGGGACAAGATATTGATTTAAACATTATGTATTGAGTGATGGGACGCATTCCATAGTAGCATGGAGTAGTCTTTATGACGCGGAAGGAGACTCTTGCTGCATGACACTTTCCATCTTAAAAGAAGTGAACTTTGGATGGGAGAGGAATTCCTATTGTGCAGAACCTCTGATGATAAAGGAGTCTTGTACATGGCTCCTACTAGGAGAAAGGGGATTGGATATATAATATAAGGAAGCCTCTTATGTGCTTCACTCTATCTTTTTCTATCACTTAGGAGAGAATCTGAGAGAGAGAGAGAGAGAGAGAGAGAGAGAGAGAGGGAGAGAGAGAGAGAGAGAGAGATTTATTGTTCAGGAGAAAGCTGGATTTGCATGAAGGAGAAGAAGGTGACTAGCCGGGTAGCAGTGGACAGATTTGCACGAAGGAGAAGAAGGTGACCAACTGGGTAACAGTGGACGGATGTCCTCTCGACCACACATCATGAACGTTTACAGGAGGTGAGTAATTTTCATACATCCTTTTGTTAAGGTTGGGTTATGTTGCCTGCAGATCATGGTTGTTTGTGTAAGATTGAAACTTCTTTTGTTACAAGAAAGCATCGCAGGGATAGGCTAAAGTGCCTATGAGTTACCTAGTGCCCTTCTTCCTCTCTAGTCCTTCGACACTAGTGGGAATAGGAAAATCCTGAACTACAGATGATTTGGCGTATTGAACAATTGAAGTGTGGAACCCAAGTGGACCACTAGAAAACAGATCTAGGCTATAGATTGGTAGATAACTTTAGAAAACTTAATTTATTGTGGAAATCAAACATAAAAGGGGGCTACAGATGTGACCCAGAACCTTGTCTTCACGATAGCTCAGCACTGTCGACCACTGTGAAACCCTTATTAATGATCGAAGTCCATCTTTAGGTGAAGAAACTTGACTAATTGAATTCCTATGATCAGTAGGCCTCTTGAACATCATTTCTAATAGTAAAGATAAGGGTTGCAAGGAGATTTCAATCGAAGAAGGGATTTTTCATCTCCCAGGTCATCTTGGACTAGTTTGGTCGTCTGGGATTGTAAGCCCACATGACCCACCTGATGTCAAATCTGATCCACAGATTTGGTAGTGAACTCTCAAGTGACCAACATGATGGTAGTCCCAAGTGATTTGGACCATTGGGTCCTACCATCTAATGGCACCAAAACCCTATTGGCATGAAAAGTTACAAAAGGGAAAAGCAATACTGTCGAGTTCAATCAATGGTGGAATAATTACATTTAGGTCCTATTTCTTTTATGCAATAATAAAACAGTCCTTGTGTTTATTAATTAATGAAAGATTAAGGGAACATGGTGTTTAAATAACGGAGAATATATATATATCTATAAATATGCCCTGACTACTTTATTGTTGTTTATTTTAAATAGGTGATGTGAACATTTTGAAAGTGTGTGGAATGTGATAAAAAGGGTGTGGCCTACCCATCTACTGATTATTATCAATTTGTATTGGAAGTGGGCAGTAACCAGATAAGTCTATTGTGTAGGGTTGGACACATGACAATTAGTAGGCATAAAAATATTCTTTTTATTATAATTACTGTTGCATATGGTTTTGTTTTGTGAAAGGATTGGATGAGGATTGGGACATGCTTTGAATTACTAGCACAGTACGAAGTGGTGACTCCGTACCTAGGTCTGTTCTGATTATGAGATTATGGACCAGAGAAGGGTTCAGATGAGATTATTTATGATGTATATAAAAGTAGATGACAAGATATTGAGGTCCTGAGAAAGCGGGTCTTATGGGATGCCTAGTGATGAGATGCATGGGTGGCTTCTTGAGATATGAGTGATGCCTGAATTGCATAATGATGGACACTAGGTGCAAGGACGTAGCTCAAAGTTGTAACATCCGGTGGATTGATGGTGAAATTGAATTAATTATTGTTTATATTGACCGTTCCCATTATTGTTATTTATGTTAACTATGGATGCATGGTAGAGTAGGAAGTTTATTCACCAGTTTGTACTAATGTTGGGTTGCCCCCTTCAGGTAATAGAGTTGCGGGTGGACCGAAGAATGGTGAAGATCTGCCCGTAGTTTTGGCATGCGTGTTTGAGGAGAGCGTTACATCAATATTCAGTAGTTTAGGAAAATAGATAGTATTGAATATTTTAATTAGTTGAAAATTTTTATTATGGGAATTGTTAGAAATTGGAGACACAATTCGTTGGTTATCCAATTGGTTTGAGTAATTGAAAGACAATGCTAAGTAATGATGCTTATGCCTTATGCGTTTCATTTGATTTAAGTATGTGGAGTGTATGCCAATGCGTTGTAACTTAGATTTCGATAGTTGTAACACTCCGGCCCAGCATTTTGCATTGGTTACTTGTCTTGTTGTGTGTGGAACTTGTTTTGGGATTTTGGGTTCTCTTGTACACCTAGTCTTTTGCCTCAAAGAAACTGTCTCCCCATTTTGTTGTACATTCTATAAAGTAATGTAATCTTTGGCACTTGTTTTATCTAGTTGTATATCCTTTTTTTGCATAATGCCTACTACTTCCTCGTACACTATATTTGTACGTGTGAATGTCCCTTGTGTGTGTACACTTAGATGAGGTCTTGGTGTGCGTATACGAGAGTACGGGTGTCACTGGTTAGGTTTTAACTAACCCCCGATTTGTGGGCTCGGGTTGTGACAATAGTGCCCTGAAATTTGGGTTGTGACAACTATGGGCCACAAAAATCTCAAGGTCCTTTTTGTTCTACAAAGACTTTAAGAAGATTTTTCCGAAAAAAACCCCTTCCTTTAAGTTGGTTACTCATTGATGACCACCCTTGCCAATTTTTATTAACCCTATGCCTTGTATGATTTTGATGTCTTGGAAATCTATTTCTTGCATATAGTGTGTGACCAACTTGGAAGATTCGTCCATGGGATGCACAGATTTAGGTGTTCAATGATGGCACGTACGTGTCCCAGGAAGGACCTCGTTTCCGCATACACGCCGTGTTAAAGTTATTCTTAGGACTTAGCACTTAGGACTGGGGCATGAGATGAGGAGTCTCCACATCCTATAATTAGATGATGCTCTCAATTATCGTTACATCACCTCTGACATATCCTATCTCTCTCCCTCTTGATAACTGCTGCCTTGGAATAGCTCATAGCATATGTGTTTGTTCCACTTTCTATTATCTTTCTTTCATTTCTTCATTTGAAAGAAGAGCACAAGGACTTGTTGTGGATATCAATGTAGCTGCCACCGTTGATGTAGAGGAAGAAGAACAGGCACATACTCATTCCAAGGAGGGCGTAGCAAAGAAATTCTAACAGAGAAATCTGCAAAGACACGACTTACTTGATGTCGAAGCAGATATCATCTTTCATAGTCTTAAAAATGGAACAAGGGTCTCTTCACTTCACTTGCTTCTAAAATTGTTTCTGAAGTTTTTTGTTGCTTTTTAGCCTAGTTGAGGACTACCTTACCTACACCACACTACACTACACTACTCGACACTACACTACACTAGGATTTGATCAATTGTAAATAGATCCCTAAATCGATATCCCTTGTGACCCTATTTAGATTGAGACCTTTCAATACCAACCTCCTAGCCTATCCCTATCCTTGTGATTGGAGCAAATGGAGGCAAGGACCATTCTAGCTGAGGGACTCAATCCTCATGGTGGTCATGAAACACAATGTTGGGGTCCATCTATAAAAAGTTTGAATTGCTCAAAATTGACACCCTCCTCTATAGTGGGAAACTTTTCAATTTTATAATAATAGGAGTTGGTTCCTTGTAAAAATGAACATATATTTAATAATACAATTAGCATAATATTATGCATCATTAATCATGTTAATAATCAAATGCTTAATCTTATGGTCCTGGCTAACTAACTCTAAAATTTAGAGACATCCCACCCAAGTGAATGGCATTCAATTGTAGGGGCTTGAATTCTTAATAGGTAGCTGCAAATCCCTAATATAGAGTTCCACTTTCACCCCCTTTGCTCATTGGAAGCACGTTTGGGACACTCAATAGGTTGGTTTGGACTAAAATTAGTTGTCCTGTTTTGCATGGTTCACAGAGCATAGTTGCAAGAATGCATGATAGGATTTTCAGTCAGTGTGCACAACTGTAGCCCCCGGTTCTGTTCAACAAGATGAGAGTATCATGTTCCTTTAGAATTAGATTATTTTCACATTTACACTCACTCAATTTAATTGATTTGACCGAGTTAATGAGTGTAAAAGAAGATAGTCAAGTCGGTTTCATTTTTCATTTTTATCTAAGTCTATCAAAATCTTCATCTGAGTCATTTTCGCAATCTTCAATCAGCCTTACATCTCCGTGTCATCTGTTTTTGGAAGACCCTAGCAAAAGTTCATGCATCCTTGGCCATTGTACATTAGCTCTGATAGGCCTAAATTTTCACACTCTTGAGCAGTTTAGATTGATTCCAAACTCTAAACCTTAGACCCTAAAACAATAAGAGAATTAAAGACGTTGGTTCTCTCTAAGCATTTAATTACTTTGCGTATATGACTTTAAAATAGTCCTTTCTATGCTTTTTATTACTATGCATGTATGACTTTAACAAGAATAGTCCCATTAATGCACATATTTATTGCATTTCAAATATCAAATGAACTTTTACCAAGGCACCAACTCCAATGGGTTGACCTCTGTATTTAGCATGCATGTGCCCTTTTCAAATCTGATTTAGCCATTAATTATGTTATAAATGTTGTAGTAGAATGTACTCTCGTTAAAAGAAATGTATCTTACCTTATTGGTAAAATGTGATAGTTCTCTAGTGTGACCCCTTGCATGCGCAAATCCCAATTTCCTCGCACACCTTACATGTTCAAGTTCCTCTTGCCCGGCATGTACAAGTTTCTCGAGGAACTGGCCCCTTCGACTATAGAAAAGGATAAAAAAGAAATGTTTTAAGAATCAAAGACTGTTGATTGAAAGAAGGCTACTGTCAAATGAAATTGGTTTGACCATTAGTTCATTCAGCCGTGATGTTATTTTTTATAAAATATATTTTTTTGATAAAAAAGATTTCAAAAAAATAATCTTAAAAAACATAACATCATAATTACATAATAAGTATACAACTTTTAAAAATACATAATTTGAAGAAAGTAGAAAGAACCAGCTAGAAGATGTGAAATTCAAAGAATAATCATTCAATTTCAAACAAAGTTTTAAATTTGCGGATTTGGAATGACAACAATTATAATAGTAACAATCAAATGTCATCTTTTTTGATATATTACACTTGAGCATAGATTTCTATGCTCAAGCGTAGTATACACAGAACCATTTCCACATTCCTTCTTCCACTTCATAATCTTTTCTTCATGGTTTGGTGGAGGGTTCTGTTTGCATTCTTTCTACGGTGAGGAGGGGAAAATCAAAAAGAAGAAAAAGAGAAAGAGAAAACAAAAGAAAAGGTAAAGACAAGAAAGAGGAGGAAGGAAGATGAAAAGAGAAGAAGAAGAAGAAGAAGAAATAAATCATGATTTTGCTTTGAATATATTATGCTTGAGCATATATGCTTAAGCGTAATACAAATATATGATTCTTCTTCTATATTTTCTTCTTGTTTTAATTCCTTCTTCTGCCTCCCTTCCCCATCTCTTTTGTTTCTTTCTCTTCTTATTTCGCCTTTTATTATACTACTCTCATCCTTTTTCTCCACCCAACATTTTTTCTTTTTCCTTCCTCATCTTCCCCATCTTCTCTTTTCTTTTATTTCTATTTTCTCTTTCTCTTTTTATTCTTCTTGATTTTCCCCTCTTTGATTGAAACTGAACCTAAATAAAACCCTTGACCACACCAGGAAGAAGAGATGATGAAAAGGAAGAAAAAATAGGGAAAGGGTTTGTGTATATTAGGCTTTAGCATAGATATTGTTGTTTATGAATAATATTGAAAAAAAAATAAAAAAGGACGCAGGGGACCACTACGGACCATAAAAATCTCAGGGTCCTTTTTATTCTATAAAGACTCTAAGAAGATTTTTCCGAGAAAAACCCCTTACTTTAAGTTGGCTACTGACCACCCTTACCAATTTCTATTGACCCTGTGCCTTGTATGATTTTGATGTCTTGGAAATCTATTTCTTACATGCGGTGTGCGACCAACTTGGAAGATTCGTCCATGGGATGCACAGATTTAGGTGTTCAATGATGGCATGTATGTGTCCTAGGAAGGACCCTGTTTCTGCGTACATGCCGTGTTATAGTTATTCTTAGGACTTAGCACTTAGGACTGGGGCCTGAGACGAGGAGTCTCTACATCCTATAAATAGATGAGACTCATAATTATTGTTACATCACCTATGACGTATCCTATCTCTCTCCCTCTCTATAACTACTGCCTTGGAATAGCTACTAGCATATGTATTTGTTTCACTTCTATTATCTTTCCTTCATTTCTTCATTTGAGAGAAGAGCACAAGGACTTGTTGATGGATATCAATGTAGTTGCCACCGTTGATGTAGAGGAAGAAGAACAGGCACATACTCATTCCAAGGAGCGTGCAGCGAAGAAGTTCTCACAGGGAAATCTGCAAAGACATGACTTACTTGATGTCGAAGCAAATATCATCTCTCACAATCTTGACAATGGAACAAGGGTCTCTTCACTTCACTTGCTTCTAAAATTGTTTCTGAAGTTTTTTGTTGCTTTTGAGTCTAATTAAGGACTACCTTACCTATGCCACAGTACACTACACTACTCGACACTACACTACACAAGGATTTGATTGATTTGTAAACAGATCTCTAAATCGATATCCCTTGTGACCCTATTTAGATTGAGACCTTTCAATCCCAACCTCCTAGCCTATCCCTATCCCTGTGACTGGAGGAAATGGGGGCAGGGACCACTCTAGCTAAGGGACTCGATCCTCATGGTGGCCATGAAACACAATATTGGGGTCTATCTACAGAAAGTTAGAATCGCTCAAAATTGACACCCTCCTCTATAGTGGAAAACTTTTCAATTTTATAATAATAGGAGTTGGTTCCTTGTAAAAATGAACATATATTTAATAATATAATTAGCATAATATTATGCATCATTAATCATATACGTTAACCATGTTAATAATCAAATGCTTTATCTTATGGTCCTGGCTAACTATGATTAAAATAAAATTTAGAGACATCCCACCCAAGTGAATGGTGTTCAATTTTAGGGGTTTGAATTGTCAATAGGTAGCTGCAAACTCCCAATATAGTGTTCCACTTTCACCCCCTTCGCTCATTTGAAGCACGTGTGGGATGCTCAATAGGTTTGGACTAAAATCAGCTGTCCTATCTTGCTAGTTCACAAAGCATAGTTGCAAGATTGCTTGATAGGTTTTTTAGTCCATACATGCAACTGTAGCTACTATTCTATTCAACAAGATGAGAGCATCATGTCCCTTCAAAATCAAATTAATTTCACATCTACACTCACTCTATGTAACTGATTTGACTAAGTTAATGAGTCTTAAAGAAGACAATCAAGTCGGTTTCATTTTTCATTTTTGTTTGAGTCTGTCAAAATCTTCATCCGAGTCATTTCGCAGTCTTCAATCAGCCTTGCATCTCCGTGTCATCTTTTTTGGAAGACCCTAGCAAAAGTACATGTATCCTCGGCCATTGTATGTTAGCTCTAATGGGTCCAAATGATCACCCTCTTGAGCAGTTTAGATTGATTCCAAACTCTAAACCTTAGACCCTAAAACAATAAGAGAATTACAAACATTGGTTTTCTCTAAGCTTTTAATTACTATGCATATATGACTTTAAAATAGTCCTTTCTATGCTTTTTATTACTATGCATGTATGACTTTAAAAAGAATAGTCCCATTAATGCATGCATATGCATTTATTGCATTTCAAATATCAAATGAACTTTTACCAAAGGCACCAATTCCAATGGTTGACCTCTGTATTTAGCATGCATGTGCCGTTTTCAAATCTGATTTAGCTATTAATTATGTTATAAATGTTATAGTAGAATGTACTCTTGTTAAAAGAAATGTATCTTACCTTATTGGTAAAACGCGATAGTTCTTTAGTGTGACCCCTTGCATGTGCAAATCCCAATTTCCTCGCACACCTTACATGTTCGAGTTCCTCTTGCCCAGCATGTCAAGTTTCCCAAAAAAACAGGCCCCTTTGACTACACAAAAGGATAAAAAAGAAATGTTTTAAGAATCAAAGACCGTTGATTGAAAGAAGGCTGCTGTCAAGTGAAATTGGTTCGACCATTAGGTCATTCAGCAGTGATGTTATTTTTTATAAAATTTATTTTTTGATAAAAAAAATATTTCAAAAAAATAATCTTAAAAAACATAACATCATAATTACATAATAAGTATACAACTTTTAAAAATACATAATTTGAAGAAAGTAGAAAGAACCAGGTAGAAGATGTGAAATTCAAAGAATAATCATTCAGTTTCAAACAAAATTTTAAATTTGCAGATTTGGAATCTCAACAATTAAAATAGTAACAATCAAATGTCATCTTTTTCCAATTTTATTGATTTGGTGTTCCTGCGAAGCCTCCTGATTTGAAAGGTTTAAAATGGTTCCTGGGTTGAGCTGCATGGTTCACAAAGCAAATCCTAGGATGAGCAATTTTGGTTTAACCAAATTGCGGCACCGGACAAGCTGTTCTAATTGGGTTTTTATCGGCCAGTAAGATTCAGTTTGTTACGTTGACAAAGGTCAACTTAAACCTAAAATTTTTAGGTTAGTTTTGCCTGTAGAACTGCAAGGGGCCGGTCAGGTATTGATTACGTTGACAGGTTCTTTAACCTAACTCAAAAGTAAAAGAGCTAAAACGGTTAAACTGAAACCCCAATATCAGGTTGGGTTCAAAAAGGGTTGGCAAGTAGGTTCAGGAATAGCCACCCTAATTCAGCACCAAGCTGATATGCTTCATATAAGGAGTTAACACCCCTTTTCCCTAGGGTCTTACCTTGGTGCTCGATGCACCGTGGATAACAAAGTAGAGAGAGATGGAAAGGGTTCAAAGTGGATTACTGACTGATTAGCAAAATATCAACACAATTGCATAATCCTTGACTTTGATTGTAAGGCCTAAGAGTTTGATCGAAACGATAGCATATTTTTCTGAATCCAACTCTAACAAATTAGCAACATTTTTAGAACAAAATCAAGTCATTGGAATCCTTATATTATAGTAGATATTTATATTAATATGCAAAAAAGCTAAGGATATTTTAATAGGATCTCATACAAGAAATCATTCGAATGATATAGTGCAAATTTTTCCCGCGGAATTGTATGACATTTTCGAATGAGTTATTTTTATAAAAATTTTATGTGGTCCAAGAAATAGAGTAACTTTCCTAGAACTTCAATAAGGTTATGAGGTTTTTGAGTTCTTCATCTGTGTCCAGTGCTAGCCTCCTGACCGCTACTATCTTTTGACATTTTTTTACTAAGACTTATTGCAGAATTCATGTTAATTTTCTCTAATGTTCTAGAGTAAAGTTTATAGTCTTGAAAGTAATAAAAGGTTATAGGTTCAAATATTAATACGTGCTCTCTTGAAAGTCAAGATTGAGGAAATGGACGAGAAGGATGAAAAAGAAGGTAGAGGTGATGTTGAGATAAAATGAGTTAAGTTTCTTTTTTTTTTTTTTGAAAAAGGGCATTTTAGTTATTATAAAAGAATATGGGAAAACTGCAGTGAGGGGGGGTTGACCACTGAGAGGTCCTATTGGAAAGATGACTGGAAAACTTATCAATCCTTTTGAATTAAGTAATTAACAAGACCCTTTGTTGAAAATTGGCAAAAAAAAAGGATTTTTTAGAAATATCCTCTTATTAATAATATGGTTGAGATGCAATCTCTAAAATTTTCAACTTTGAGATTATCATCATCTCAAGAATAAAATGTGTTTTCAACGTGAAATTTCCAGTGCAGAAGGCAGCATTTATGACAAAAAGCCTCATGAGTCATGAGGTCTCACCTAGATAACTAGCTTTTAATATTCAAGATGTAGTTACTAAGCACTGTGAACCTTTTAATATGAACACACTCCATCTTTGCCCATTGAATAGTAAGAGGTAGCAATGAAAGTCAAGCAAAATCTTGTAGACAAGTTGCAATGTACAACAATGATATAGTAATGGTGTACGCATTTATATGTGAATGTTAACAAATATTGAACCGCAAATCTGTTTCCTAGTTTATAATTGTGGAGTTCGGAAAATTTTGCAGGCAGTTGACTTGAGGACAATCTTAATCCTTGCCTTTCAAAGCATAGGCGTTGTATATGGGGACATTGGCACGTCTCCTCTGTACACATATACAAGCACCTTCCCCAACGGCGTACAACACAAAGATGACATTCTGGGCGTGCTTTCATTAGTTTACTATACCCTCATCATAATCCCTTTGATTAAGTACGTCTTCATAGTCTTACATGCAAACGACAATGGCAACGGTATGCATTATATATCAAAATTTGTTCAACTTTTCTTGGTTCATTTGTGATGAGAAGAGATATAGAGCAATATTGGTATGCATCCTTTCCTCATCATATGTGAGGATACTTACATGGCTTTCTTTATTTGTATTTGAACATTCATCTTTTTCATATGCATTTTGTTTTTTGCACATTAATATATCTAAATATATATGAGAATGCATTGAGTTGTACCATTACCATATCTTAGTCTCTCCTCTTTAGCCACATAATTTGATTAATTTAATTGTCATTTTAGGGGGAACATTTGCATTGTATTCATTAATTTGTCGTTACGCTAAAGTTGGGTTACTTCCAACCCAAGAACCCGAAGATCGTGATATATCGAATTATCAGCTAGAATTGCCGAGCAGCCGGTTGCGCAGGGCTTCGAAGGTGAAGTCCACATTGGAGAATAGCCAATTTGCGAAACGTTTTCTTTTATTCGTTACTATGCTTGGAACTGCAATGGTAATAGGCGATGGAATTGTCACACCTAGCATGTCAGGTACCACTAACATTTTCTTGATTTAGACTTCCTGTGTGTGTTTGTACTATGATTCAAAAAAGTGCCAATATATTTTGGTTCATGCCAACTTACATTGCTCTAAATTGTCATTATAAATCTCTAGGCCTTAAGCTTATACCTATATTTATCCATAATCCAACAAGGATGGTTTTTTAGCAATGCCTCATTTATGATTATTTCTTCTCATCCTAGTACCTATCAAAGAGGGAGGATCATATATTAAGCCTCATATATGTCAATTCATTTATATATTTTCTCTTTGGTGACAAATTATATTATTTATTTTATTTTATTTTATTTTATTTTATTTTATTCTGGGCAGTTTTATCAGCGGTAGGAGGAATCAAGGAAGCTACGGATGCCATGACAGAAGGTATATGAGCAGTACAACTAAGAATTGAAATGCATTGTTACTCGGTTGGTTTCTTGAGAAATTGACCTTTATTAACTGATATGATAACTGTCATCCAGTATTTAAAACCACGTAATGTTAATGACAAAATTAAAAGATAGGCTTGAAATATGTGGATGATTGGCTTGAATAGGTTGTGGATCCTTGAGTTGTGCATTGAGAAGCAAATGTACAATACATATTTGGGCTAAGTGTTTGGGGAATTGTAGCAGCTGAAATGTTATAGATAATTGAACTGTGGACTGAGAAGAAAATCTAGTGTTTCCATAGCCAATAATTTTGTGTTGATGTGGAATTGTAGGATTTGAATTGTTTTCCATAATAGAAGTAACTTAAGTCACACTAATTTTACCCCTTTTTCTTTAATGTTTGTAGGAAGGATCGTTTGGGTGGCTATTGCTATCTTGATTTTGCTGTTTTCAATTCAGAGATTTGGAACTGCAAAAGTGGGATACACATTTTCTCCAATCCTTACCCTGTGGTTCTTTTCAATTGGTGGTATTGGCATCTACAATTTCTTCAAGCATGACACTTCTGTCATCAAGGCACTGAACCCAGCATGCATCATTGATTATTTCACGAGGAATAAAAAAGATGCATGGATTTCCCTTGGTGGCGTCATCCTTTGCACAACAGGTTAAACTCCTTTCTTGTCTAAACTACATCACCTTCGCAAAATGTATGTACACAAACACCCACTTAAAAATTTGATCTTTTGGGGGATGTCATCTCCCATGATCTTCATGGGCAACATCTCCTAGAGATCACAACCGTCCTCCTAAGCCCCTCCGAATGATTGTCATGGACCTGGGTTAACCCTATGGAGAGGGGGCTTATCTCATCATTATCCTTATGGATGTTTGTTATGGCTTATTATTATGATGATGGTGGTGCGAATGGTGAGATTTGTATTGGTGTGTGTGGAAGGGTTTTGAAGTGGTAAGACAAGGCCCACCTATCATTGATTTTAAAACTTCACACTCCTACCCCTATGAATTAGTTGGGTAATAGTCACTAAAATGTTCTATAAATCTTGATTTTATGGTCTTGATCGATAATTGGATCTACATCTAAGTCTCCTAAGGGACAAGACTAAATCCTTGTTTATACCAATATTAAGTGTATTCATGTACAATAACATATATAATCTACCTAATTAAGTACATTGAATATGCCTCATATATTTTTCATATATTAAAGATATAAAAAATAGGGTAAAAATGATTTGGGTCTAGGTCAAATTGCTTCATCTTTTCAAGGCCTGGTTCTGGTACTTGTACTGATTAGTAAATCTGTCCAGGCCGAAATTTACTATGAACCCAAATCGGACTAAACTGTTTACAATCTTATGCAAGGCCCCTGTGCCTTCCTTTCAGTGTGTTTTCTTTCTCATGTTCTACAGTTTTATTGATAATTGGATGCAACAGGGGCTGAGGCACTTTTTGCTGATCTTGGGCATTTCTCGGTTCGATCAATACAAATAGGCTCATGCTCGGTGGTGTTTCCATCCATCATTTTAGCCTATACGGGTCAAGCTGCATACCTTCGCAGACACCTTGAAGATGGGCCAAATGCCTTCTACAAGTCCATACCAGGTATTTATCAAGCAAATGATATTTTGCGAGCTTTGCATTAGTGGGAGAGCCCATAGTTTGAAAATATGGAAACAGGACTCGGCGTCAAAGCTACCAAACCGACCTGCGTCCATCCTAATGGATGACTTAGTCCATTGCTAACATCATCAAAACCAGATAATTGATTGACTCGTGCTTGTTAATTGTTATTTGTTGCATTTGCAGGCCCTTTATACTGGCCCATGTTTGTGATAGCTGTCTTATCTGCGATCATTGCCAGCCAGGCATTGATCTCTGGAGCCTTTTCCATCGTCCAACAGTCCCTTGCACTCGGATGCTTTCCACGTGTCAAAGTCATTCACACATCATCCAAGTATGAAGGACAGATTTACATCCCTGAAATTAATTACCTGCTAATGGTAGCTTGCATAGGTGTAACTGCTGGATTTGAGACAAGTGCGAAGATTGGCAATGCTTATGGTAAGTGACTTTAGAGCCCAGTGTCCTCTTACTTATCTGTCTCATGTCTAGTATTTTACTTTGATATTAGTATAAATTAGGACTTGGATAAGTCAAGCTCAGCCCAACATATATATATATATATATATAATCAGTAACTACAACTATCATTAGAAGAGAAGATGCAGAAATACAAAGAGCGAAAGAGCGAAGCGGTATAAGAGCATTGAACCCCACCTCCTCAGCAGAATTACAAAATAATTCCCTTCCAAGAAAGGGCCCTCATAACCCCTTGTTTAGTTAAAGCGTCGTCCATGAAGTTAGCCTATCTAAGCTCGTGATGGAAAATGACAATGATGATAGCAGAAAAAACTCAAATTTCATTACAAGTGAATTGTAATTTCTATGGGAATGACTTTCGATTGGTAATCCAAGCAATGGTATTTGAAGAGTCACTCTCCACAATGAGGTCACCTTAAGAACTCCTTAAGAAATAACAAATAATTTCCAAAATAACTAACACTTTTGCTTCATTGAAATCACTGATCCCACTAGCTTCGAGAACATAAAAAGAACCTCACCCTTACTATTTTGAAGAACACCACCAATGGTTGTTAGCCCTCGCTTACCTCTCACTGCACTGTCAACATTGAACTTGAAAACTCTAAGACGTGGAGGAGACCAATGGATAATTTTCCTTATCTTAACTGGGCCACATTCTATACAAGCTTCCCAATTAAAAAGGATATCATTGAAGCTAAAATATGAAAATTCCTTCAAAACCAAAGCTCATTGTGCAATCCTCAACACGATAGAAGCAATCAACCTCGCCATAGAAGAGGAGTGACCGCTAAAAATCTTGTCATTTCTTTCTTTCCAAATGGACCACAAAATAGCAAATGAAATCAATCTCCAGAGAATACACCTGCACCCCACAAAATGACCACCCAACCAAAACTCTGACATCCTCGCAATTTTCTCTAGGCAGTACCATACAACTCCACATTTGCCAATGAAGTGACCCCAAAGACCAACCGCATACTTACAATGAAGAAAAAGATGATTAAGAATTTCTGCTTCCTTTTGACACATCACACATATCTGAAATGCTAGAATCCATTAAACCTCTTCTTCTTAAATTGTTAACCATAGAAACCTTTGTAGCAATTGTTAGCCAACAAAAGGCTTTAACCGGAGAAGGAACCAATCCCAACCAAATAAGAAGCGGGGAAGTTTGAGAAAGATTGATCTTCTCTGAGGCCATGTAAAAAGCTTTCATCGAAAATTTCTCGAATATGGATGACTTCTAGATCTTAGAATCATTAGAGTTCCTGCACAAGAAGACATTAGAAATAATATTAAATAATTCCCCATATTGACTTTCCTTCGACACATGGAGACCTCTCATAAAAGGCACACTCTAAGAGGTACTTCCATCTTTCACCTCATAAGAGTCATTAATTGTAGATTCTTTGTTGGAAACTACTCTAAAGACCCTTGAAAACAACTCACATAAAGGCCCACCCCTACCAAATCATCTAATCAAAATCTCACCTCCCTCCCATTCCTCACCATAAAACCCACCCCTTTTGACAAAACTTTCCTACTCACAGATGACGGATACCCCACCGATGCAATAGCTCGCCATAAACCTGACATGCGATGCTTGGGATCAATATTAGGCCACCACCCCAATTGTCAACACCATATTTAGTAGCAATGACAATCCTCCAAAGGGCCTTCCTCTCCTCCCCAAATCTCCACTACCAATTGGCTAATAAAGCCACATTCTTAAATTCCAAGCAAGTTAATCCCAAACCCTCACACTGTTATGGTTTCATTACCTCCCTCCACTTCATTAGATGCAATTTCAGTTTTTCTCCTTCACCTTCTTATAAAAACTTCCTTCAAATACAATCCACCCTCTCCACAATTGATTTTGGCATTTTGAAGAGTGACATATAATAAACAGGAAGATTGGTCATGCACACTTTTATCAAAGTAATCCTTCTGCCAAAAGATAGGTATTATTTCTTCCAAGAAGAGAGTTTCTTCTCAAATTTGGCAATGATTGGGACCCATATAGCTTTAGATCTCGGTTTATTCTCAATGGGTAGACCAAGATACATGATGGAGAGCCTTCTTGAATTACAATGGAACAAGATGCCAAAGATTGAATTGTTTCCTCGGAGCACCCAATCTCAATCATTAGACTTTTGGAAATGTTATCTTTATGGCCTGAAATAAACTGAAAGCATCCTAGAATTCTTTAAAGAGTCAGATTTTCCTCCTGTTTAGCTGAACAAAAAAGAATAGTATCATCAGCAAATTGCAAATGAGAAATAGCCTCCCCTCTGTGGTTAACCTTAAAGCCATTAATCAATCCATGTTCTTTGGCTTTCACTAAAAGCAAGCTCAAAGCCTCCACCACTACTGTGAACAAAAAAGGAGATAAAGGATCACTTTGCCGGATACCTCTAGAAGCTTTAAACAACTTCTAAGGGGAGCCATTAACTAAAACCAAGAAAGAAGTGGTAGAGATGCACTCTTGCATCCTCCTTCTCTAAGTATCCCCAAAGCCAAGCCTGAGCAACATGTAATCAAGAAACCCCCAATCAACATGATCATATGCTTTCTCCAAGTCCACCTTGAAAATGACCCCTACGACCTTAGACCTCTTCCTAGAATCAATAAGTTTGTTAGCAACCAATACCCCCATCAAGATTCTGCCTCTTCGCCACATAAGTCCTTTGAAAGCAACTAATTATGAGCAACGAACGTGCTTTAACCGGTTTGCCAAAATCTTTGCCAACTACTTATAGACACACCTCATAAGAATAATAGGTCAGCCCAATATGAGTATTCCCTGTATGAAAACTCTATTTAATCATGTAATCATTGACTCAGCATCCGGCCTCAATTTTGAAGGTCAATCAGAATTCGATTAGGCATGGTATTAGGTCATGGGTAGCATGGTATATAAAATCATAAAAATGTATATTTACAATATGTGTAATCTACATGTGTACTTGTATTTCCATTAAGATTGTGGCTCAATTGGTTTCAGCCTTGGGTTTGCTCCCTAAGGTCTTGAGTTCAGCTCTCGCCCCTTGTGTTATCCAAGTATTATGTGTGTGGTCATGTATAGGGGTATAATCCTTACTCGTCAGAATCAAGTAACTTTTGGGTTGAAGGCCAAAGGTCTAAAGTGTGACATCCTCAAGTTCCACACCAACTTAGATAGGGAAAAGTAACTGGATTTATATGTAGAGCTTACATCATTACCTTGCATGAGGCCTTTTGGCAAGTTAAAGCCTATCAGAAGTAAAACCATGAGACGCATAGGCTAAAACGGACAATATCATACATGCGGGTAGGGTAGGGCATTACAAAAGGTATCAAAGCCAACTCTCGACTAGTTTAAGTATGTGTCCCTACCGTGATCAGGTGCAAGTGGGTGAGCTAAGAGGGCTGGCAAGTTACTGCACATGGACGTGCAGCCCTAAGGGGTGTGGATTTTGACGTTTTCGGGTCTCACATCAACTATAAAGAGGAAGCTGGCTAGGCTTACATGTAGAGCTTGTACCATTTTCTTGCATCAGGCCTTTTGGTTGGTTGAGGTCCACCAAAAGCAAAACTGTGAAGCCCATGGGCCAAAGCGGACAATATCATGCATGTGTGTACAATGGGACATTACATGAAGGCGGGCTGGTGAGGGATACTGTGGGTCATAGAAACAAACGTGTGTTTGTTTTATCACTTGAAGTTATGGCTCTAACTCAGGCCCTAGTTGCCCACATGGCATATAGGCTCAGCTTGAACTTGGTTAATAGCTGGCCCTTTCTGCCCAAGTTAAACCTCCTAGTAATAATGACTTATTTGTGCATAAAAGGGAAATGGAGAGTTATAATGACTATGCTTATATCACTTGGTGGTGGAACATAACTAGATTCAGCGATCAATCTAGACCTTCATTTCTTGATGAATGAGGGTTAATGCAAAAACAAAATATAGTGCATGCGATTGGCCGTCTACCAAAAGTTAATCTATTAAAGATTACTAACCATTTTATCTAAGACTATGATAGATGTAGGAATGTAAGACCTCTCTCAAACTGTATTGAACTTTGATGTCATGGCCTTGGATGTAGGAATGTAAGACTTCTCTTGAACTATATTGAACTTTGATGTCATAGCCTTAGGTCACATACTTTGCAATATCCTATGATTCCATGAACCTAATTTCCATTACATGAATACTTCAAGAATTGTGGAGACACAAGGTGCACTTAAAGGTTTGACCTTTCTCCATCAATTGCTAGAAAATAGATGGAATAATAAGTTGAAAATTTCTCTTTAAATGAAAAAATGGAAACACAAAACCAACAACAGCTTCAAAATAGTCAAGTGCTTCAAAATAGTCACGTAGTTAAAGTGACATTTGCCACACTTGGAGTACCAGAGAAAATAGTACTTAATAAAGAGGATGGGTGAAGTTGTAGAACTCACAAAGTAAACATTTCATATTCTTGGTGGGTTATTATTATGATTATATTTTGTGATGTTTTTGCTTACAAGTTGCTCTATTTCATGCAGGGATCGCCGTGGTATCTGTTATGACACTTACTTCTGCATTGCTCGTGCTTGTAATGCTAATGATATGGAAAACTCATATTCTTCTTATAATTGCATACATCATTGCAATAGGTGTCGTCGAGCTTATTTATTTAACGTCTGTTCTCTACAAATTCACTGAAGGTGGCTACCTCCCATTAGCTTTGGGATTATTTCTCATGATTGTGATGTATGTGTGGAATTATGTACATCGTCAGAAATACACTTATGAGTTAGAAAATAAGGTGCCCGTTGACGAGCTAAGGGAGATCATGGCCAACCTCAACTTCCGTTGCCTACCCGGGATCGCCTTCTTCTACTCAGAATTGGTCCAAGGGATCCCACCCATCTTCAAGCACTACATTGAAAATGTGCCCTCCTTGCACTCAGTGGTCATCTTCGTCTCCATCAAATCGCTTCATATCAGCACAGTCCCACCGGAAGAGCGCTTCTTATTCAGTCGAGTCCACCCCCCGGAGCTTATGGTGTTTCGATGCATTGTAAGGTATGGGTACATGGACCCTTACAATGATGAAAGTTCATTAGAGAAGGCATTACTGCACAGATTGATTGATTTTATAAGAGAAGAATTAAGGCCATTGCCAGCTATGTGCAATAGTGAAGGCTCGTCGAAGAATGGTGGTGAAATGGATGAGGGGGGGACTGCAAGTGACAAGGCTAAAGAAGGAGGCATGAAGAGGAGAGAGGACGTAGAGAGGGAGGTAGAGTTTGTGGATAGACAATATAATGAAAGGGTGGTTCATCTTTTTGGAGTGAATGAGGTGGTTGCATCAAAAAGGTCAAGTTTTAGAAAGAAGGTTATGATAGACTATGCCTATAACTTCTTGAAGAGGACTTTGAGGCAAAGTAATGAAGTGTTTGGTGTCCCTCATAAGCGTGTGTTGAGGGTTGGTATGACTTATGAACTTTAGAGGGACAAGATCGAGATTAAAGATTGAGAGTATAAGTAGGATGAAGACATGATAAAGATGGTTGCTCTATTCACATTGAGAACGGTATTTTAAATAATTAGGTTGCTTTGCTTGAACAAAATGTTTTAGTTATTATAAGTTGAAGGCCCGTAACAAACAATTTTAATGTAGAATGATTGTTAGGTAATTAGTTTTACATAATATATATGGTGTCTTTAGCATTGATGAGTATAGATTATTATAGTTCTTGATCATCTTTATTAAACAATTGTTATAGCATTGCTACATTTTCTTTTTTCTTTTTTTGTAGAAATGATAATTCTTTAAAGAGACCAAGAGAAAAAAGAACAACCAAGGACATAAAAATAAGAATAAAAATAATAACAATAATAACAAAAAGAGCTGCCCCAATTACATATAATCTCATCCCCTTCCTTCCAAAACACTCAACCCGTAAGATTGTTTGGCAAGCTCATAGGCAAAACCATTAAGTCTTCTACAAATATGGAAGAAGGCAATATCCACAATGGCGAAGCTCAAAGCTTTGATGTCTAGCAAAATAGGGTAGATGTGTCAGAATTATTGGGCATTAAGTGTGGCCCAATAACCACATGCCCATGTGGGACCCCCACTTTTAAAGACCACTATCAATTTGGACTCTAGTGTTGATAAGTCTCCTTAAAGGAAATTAGTTTGATGTTAAAGTAAAGTTGCTAACTTTACAGTGTTTCTATGTTATGAGAAATCTAAATCTTAATTGAAATAAGACTCCATGATGGGAAGGGAGTTTTCTATGAAAACCTATATATAAGTTTTAGGAGTTACAGCCCCTCTCTACACATTACAATGATTATGCCATCGAAAACACATTGTTAAAGCCATAGTTGAAGAGTGTTATAAATCCCCAATCAAAGATCCAATTAAAGTTATGTTAGTTTCACACTAAGAAGATGGACCAATCCATTGATGGCTTGAATCACCTTGAGGATGTACGATAAAAGGTAGATCTTGAGGAGCCCCACATGCTCGCCTCCTGCAGGGTGCAAATGATAACCCTTGCCTTGGCTTCTTTTGGAAAAGCAATGTTGAGTCCTTCACGTGATCCTGCATGCACCCAAACATCATCAACAAAAATAATGAAGCCAGAACTTGCTTTGCTATCCATAGCACTGAAGGATGCATCTAAGAAAACATGAGTCATGCCTCTAAGGCTATTCAAACCAACTTCTTGATAATGGAATAAGGGTCT
This sequence comes from Sextonia rubra, assembly GCA_037013555.1. Classification (NCBI taxonomy): domain Eukaryota; kingdom Viridiplantae; phylum Streptophyta; class Magnoliopsida; order Laurales; family Lauraceae; genus Sextonia; species Sextonia rubra. The sequence continues at coordinate 136,835,417 of JASUAD010000001.1, forward strand.
TGATGAATCTTTTCAAGTTTGGACATAGATTCCATTATTATTTTTCTAGCAAAAATAATTGTGCTAATAGAATTTATTCTCATCACTTTAAATATAAGATCATTCCTACTCTTCCATAAGGCCCACCAAAGAGCCAAAGCCAATGCTTTAGCTTGAGGGTGAATTGGTGGACTCGTCATGTCACATTATTGCATAAAAGAGTTCCACCAGTCCCTGAGCCTTAAAAAAGTGATGGAATGTGAAAACATTCCCATGTTGGACCCAAACCAAGAAATTCTTACATGATCACAAAGAAATAGAGCATCCTCAATTAATTATTCGGAAGATATGCAAATAGGACACAAGGCATCTTCAGAAATATTTTTTTGTGGAACATTTAACGTACCTGGATTTCATTATTAAGATATCTCCAACCAAATAGAAAAAGTCCTTTGTGTAAGACAGACACGCCACAATTTCTTCCAATTAATGGGAGAGCACGCTGGAGGTGTTTCTATATTTTTCATAAACAATTCCGTAAGTAGATCTTGAAGATAATTTGCCTTCTTTAGAGGAGGGCCATATTCTCCTGGCAGTACTACTACTACAAAATATTTTTTTATGAAAATAGCATTGCTACATGAAACTTTTGGTGTTGCTACTGCAAATAATATTAATGTCACAGATCGGAAATCCGTGCGTCTCAAAAATTTCGTTTAGTGACATCAAAATCTGAACAGAAATTATCCAAAAAATAATAATAATAAATTATTTTTTCTCATTCAAACTACAGTCATTTAGCGCTTATCTAACTTCTGTATATTGTATAATAATGTAACGCATCTTTAACAAAAGCCAACTACAAAACTTAAATTACATATTTAGAAAGAAACATAATCTAAATACCAATGAAAACATTTCAAACTGTTCTAAATGATCAATCGACTCTTTCCTAGTTTATTTCTTACACCCCATAACTTGAGACCTAGCCTCCACTGACTAGAGTTTATAATGTAATGAACTTTGTCGCTCAGCAAGTAATCAAACACCAAGAAAGGTATAGACAGGCTAATATAGTAAAATATGTAACGAAAAAATATAATATATAAAATGTTTGCCTATGACATAAAACATAGATAATAAACAAAACATCATTTAAATCATAATCAATCAATCACAATAAATTGTATTCATATACTCTATTAACTGTTTTGGTTTAAAAAGAACATGACGTGGGAATAATAATTTTGATTGAATAATAAAAACCGAAATTCACATAAGTAGTAGCATGGTTAATCATTATTGATAAGTCCTTGAAAGTGCATCTTTATAGTCATTTTAGGAGATTTTAAGGACTTATCCATTAGAAATCTCATTATTTAATTAGAAATCATGTGTTTATGGTTTTAGAATTCCTTTTAGAGTTTTCATGCAAAATTCTTTGAAAAAATCTTCATTTTTCTATGAAATCAAGAAACAGGCCTTTTCAAATTTTCATTTTTAGGAACTTTGTCAAAATAATAATTTCACATGAAATGATACGAGTTTTAATCAGCATTAGTTTATTCAAGTTAAATCATAATCAATTATGTAAATTTATGGTGTCATTTTATGTGAATTGGGCCCACATTAATGTATTTGTGATTAATGGTCAAAATTAATATTCTTAACGAAAAGTCATTTTTTATGTGTAGGGAAATTCAAGCAATAGAACCCATACACGCATGCATTAGAATTCACGCCAACAAGGGATCCAACTTGCTCACCCATGATTTCAATTCAATGTGTGCAAGGATTATAAGAAAGTTTCATACAGGCACGCGGGACGTGCACTTTGGATGTGGAGTTGAAATTCAAATTTATGCCACCTATCACTTCAAACATCTTTCAGAATCCAAGTTAGAGGGAAGACAAATCAAGAAAGTGAGAAAAGGTCAGCTGTGTACATGTATTTCACGGCCACCATTGTGTGGTGGGCTCCACTTCATCAAATGAAAAAAAAATTGAAAGTCTAGATAAGGCAATCAATGAAGATTAAAACTACATCTCAAGTGGGCCCATTCCATGAAGATTTGCATGAAAACAAATTATGGACAGTGCATGCAAAGAGATCTTTTCAAATAATTGGCATGCACAAGTGGAGAAAAAAGAGGAAACATATGCCTAACAAGTCTTTGAGAGCTACAAACAAGGGAGCCATAACACCATCCACGCCAAATCCATCTTCACCCCTTCATTCCGTTTCTTTCTCTCTCCACATCCACTCCATCTCCCAATCTCTCCATACCACACGCCCAAACCAAAGTGGGTTTTGGCTCTTTGGTGATATTCCATCCTCACCATTCATTCCTCACATTTGGTGCATGACTTGAAATGAAAACAAGTTGAAGAGCGAGGCATATAACTCTATTTTTTTTAAGTTCATAATCTTTCAGTAGGATTGATGTATTTATTTTAATTTAATAAATTTAAAATTATTGTTCATTTAGATTGAGTTTTTCATTGTAAAACGAAGCTAGTAATATCATGGTTCTCACCATAGGGTCAACATCGTATATTTATACATAGTGACAGTGCGTATTTAATACGGTTGATCTAAGTTTATTTTAATTACAGCAAATAAGGTTTTAAATTCAAATTTAAAGAATTGAAATCCATTTTTTTTCTTTTATTTTGTTGCATTCTATTCAAATTTATTTATGCACTTTACTTTTATCCAATTGGTTGTTTAATGATATTTTCTTATTTTGTAGTGTTTAGTTTCTAGGTTTTTTTTAGCTTAAGTTTTCTAGTTGAGGATTTTGTGTGGATTTTAATTTTTACCTCTGGGTTGAATTTTAATTTTAATTTCATATTCGTTAGTAGTTGATTTATTTTGTATAGATTTTTAATATAGTAGTACTAGTTTTTCAAATATGACATGTTTTTTATGAATTCTAGCTCCTTGTCGATTCAATCCCAAACTCACCAGTAAAACTACATCGAGACTTTGCATTTAAGATCTGCATAGATCAATTATCATAATCACTTAAAGTATATTTGCTTCACAAAATATGTGATATTTCACAATTAAGCCCTAAATACATATTAGCTTTACAAAACACATGTTATTTCACTATACTACACTAGCATCATGATTTTGTGGATGATGCTCAAATTTAAGTGCTCTATCTAGGATTTGATCGATTTGTAACCATTCAAATAGATCCCTTGTGACTCTATTTAGATTGGGACCTTTCAATCCCAACCACATAGCTTATCCCTGTAATTGGGAAAGATGAGGGCAGGGACCATTCTAGCTAAGGATCTAGATCCTCTTTGCTGCAGTGAAACACAGTGGAGTCCATCTATAGAAAGTTTAAATCACTCTAAATTGACACTGTCTTCAATAGTGGAAAGCTTCCAAATTTTATTATTCTATTAAGAGTTAGTTCAGAGTAAAAATGAGCATATATTTAATAATATACTTAGCATAATATTATGCACCATTAATCATATACATTAATCATGTTAATAATCAGATGCATAATCTTATGGTCTAGGCTAACTCCAATTAGAATAAAATTAGGGGACATCCCATCCAAGGGAATGTCATTCAATTTGAGGGATTTGAATTGTCAATATATAGTTCTACTTCTATCCCCTTCACTCATCGGAAGCATGCGTGACTTTGAAACACTCAGTGGATCTAGACTAAAATCAGTTGTGCTGTCTTGGTTCACAAAGCATGGCTGCAAGAATGCTTGATAGGATTTTTAGTCAATATGTTCAACTATGGCCCATTGTTCTATTCAACAAGATGAGAGTATCACATCCCTTCAAAATTAGATTAGTGTCACATTTACACTCACTCTATTTAAGTGATTTGACCAAGTTAATGAGTCTTAAAGAAGACAGTTAAGTCGGTTTCATTTTTCATTATTATCTGAGGGTGTTAGAATCTTCATCTGATTCCTTTTCACAATCTTCAACTAGCCTTGCATCTCTGTGTCATCTTTTCTAGATGACCCTGCAAAAGTACATGTATCTGCGGTCAATGTATGTCAGCTTTGATGGGCCCAAATGATCACACTTATGAGTGGTTTAGATTGATCCCAAACCGTTATGAGAATTAAAAACATTGATCATTTTTAAGCTTTTAATTACTCTGCATGTATGACTTTAAAATGGCCCTTTCTAAGCTTTTGATTACTATGCATGTATGACTTTAAAATGGTCCTTTTTAAGCTTTTAATTACTATTCATGTATGACTTTAGTCTCATTAGTGCACGCATGTATTGCATTTGAAATCTCAAAGGAATTTTTACCAAATGAACTAATTCCAATGGGTTGACCTTATGGAAGCTATTTTTTCACTTAAGCAATTAATAGAAAAATATCGAGCAAAAAGGAAAAATCTACATATGGTCTTTATCGATTTGGAAAAAGCCTATGATAGGGTACTGAGGAATTTAATTTGGTGGGTTTTAAAGAAAAGGAATGTCCCCAAAGGTTACATTGAAATTTTTAAGGATATGTATGAAGGAGCAATAACAAATATGAGAACCACATGTGGAGAAACAAATGGATTTCCTGTGACTATAGGTTTACATCAGAAATTAACCTTAAGCCCTTACCGTATCAACTATCGAGGGATTAAACTTATGAATCATACTATGAAGTTATAGGAGAGAGTAATGGAGCAAAGACTGAGAAAGAAGACTAAGATTTCTGAAAATCAATTTGGTTTTATGTCAGGGAGATAAACTATGGAAGCTATCTTTTCACTTAAGCAATTAATGGAAACATACCGAGGAAAGAGGAAAAATATACATATGGTCTTTATCGATTTGGAAAAAGTCTATGATAGGGTACCGAGGAATTTAATTTGGTGGGTTTTAAAGAAAAGGAATGTCCGCAGAGGTTACATTAAAATTTTTAAGGATATGTATGAAGGAACTGTTAGTGTCACTGTAAGAACATGTTGTCAATTACGTGACCAAAGTGTAGTTCAGTTCTAGAAAGACCTAGTTCATCTTTGAAGTTCATTGAAGATCAAGCTAAGTTCAAAGAAGTTCAAGCAAGTTCAAGGAAGTTCAAGACCATTTAAGAAAGACTTATCAATGAAGATTAAGCAAGTTCAAAGAAGTTCAAGATCATTCAAGAAGATCCTCTGTGAGTGCCAAGGGATAAGGTAACAGTGACCCCTAGTGCTCGTACAATTAGAATAGGAAAAAGGGTTTCTAAAAAACCCTGGCTGCGTACTACAGCTTGGACCACGGCTAAGCCGTAGAACCTACGGCTCACTATCTAGAGAGTACATTTTGAGTCTTTTTGTTCTACGGCTGACCTTACGGCTACACCGAAAAAGGGTTACGGCTCAGCCGTAGTATGATTCACGGCTAAGCCGTAAAATCCACGGGCCACTGTCCAGAGAGTGCTCTTGGCCATATAATGCCTACGGTTGATCTTACAGCCAAGCCGTAAGGCCTTCACAGCTAAGCCGTAGTATGATTCACGGCTAAACCGTAAGGTTTACGGGTCACTTTCCAAAGAGCATTTTTGGGAGATTTCAGCTTACGACTAACCCACGGTTAGACCGAAAGGTATTCACGACTAAGCCGTATAAAGATTTACGGCTAAGCCGTAAGCTTAACCGTAAGAAGGAATAACGTTGAATCTGGTCAAACTAGCCGTTGGATGTTGTCAGAGCATACGGTTAAGCCGTAGACCATTTTGTTCTCAGCCGTAGATCTATCCGTTGAAGCTTATCTGTATTTAAAAAGGACCTTTCCTTTGCTCCAAACACTGACCTTATTATTGAGAAAATCACCAGTATAGCTAAGCCCTTGCACCTCTAGTAAAACCACTTTTAAAGCTCCCACAACCACCTACTCTTCAACACTTAAAGTGCCATTATTGTTCCAAGAAGAGTAGTTGGTCATTTAGGAAAGGCTTTATTAAATCTGAGAGAATATCTTAGCCTTCCAAACCCTCTTAAAACTTCTTCCCTTGGCTAAGTACTCATCTGAAGATCTTCATCACCAAGGAGCAAGAACAAGAGGTCAAAGCTTGGAGGTAATCTTTCAAGCATCAAGAGCACCACTCAAAACTAAGGTATACAATTCCTTGTTTAGGTGTTCTTTAATATTTCAATTCTCTTTGCTGTATTTGGTGGAAGACAAACCACCGCATCAAAAATTGTTGTAGTTGGTGGACTAGATCAAGGATCAACCACCTGATCAAAAATCCAGTTGGTGGAAAACAAACCACCGAATCAAAAAATTGTTGCTAGAGGTGTTTGTAATATAAGTACCTCATACTTAGTGGAACCAAGAGAGATTGCTCTTGAGAGTGGATATAAGTCTAGGACCGAACCACTATAAATTACTGTGTTGATTGCTTGTTGTGTGTGGTGGTTGCCTTATATTCTTTTTAACTTGTGTTGATCATCTTTTTAAGCCATATCTTCCTTATTCTAGTTGCATTTCTATACATTGTTAGCCCACACAATTCTGAGCATCTTTCTTAATCTTCTTGTGGACTCTCAATCTTAATCAATCCTTCAGATTGCACACTAATAAAATCTAGTTTTTGGAAAGAAACTTTTAATAGTCCTATTCACCCCCCTCTAGGACTTGGTGAGATCTAGCTACTGCATTTTCAATTGGTATCAGAGCGGGTTACTTTTTAAGGGTGTAATAACCTGAAGTAGATCCATCTTTTGCTAGATTCACTATGAATCCTGAAGGAAGCTCTATCACCCGTCCACCTTTCTTTGATGGAACAAATTATGCCTTCTAGAAAGCCCGGATGACAGCATTTTTGAAATCCATGGACTGGTCTGTTTGGGAGGCTATAGAGAAAGGCTGGACGGAACCCACTGATGATGTGACTATAAATGGTGTCACAACCACCAGACCATTGGATCCAGCTAGATGGTCTCCTGCTCAGCTACTTCTTAGATAAAATAATGCTAGAGCTTACAATGCTATAGTGTGTGCCATGAATCAAGGAGAGTTTAAAAAGATCATGACAACCACTAATGCAAATCAGGCATGGAGAATCCTTGAAGTGACTTATGAGGGTACCTCTGTTGTCAAAAGATCTAAACTTCAAATGCTCACAAGTCAGTTTGAAAACATTCGCATGGAAGAAAATGAAATGTTTACTGACTTTCATACTAAGCTCATGAAAATTGTAAATGAAATGTGGGCTCTGGGGGAAACTCTTCCGGAAGGTAAAATTTGTAGTAAAATCTTGAGATCACTTCTGGAAAGATTCCATCCTAAGGTAACCTCCATAGAGGAACACAAGGATTCGGACCAAATGAAAATTGAAGATTTAGTGGGATCCCTTTAGACCTTTGAACTCAAATTTAACAATAACAAAAAGAAATCAATTACACTAATCACCTCTCATAACAGATCTTCCTCTAAAGATGACATATGAATAACTAGTAATGACGAGGATGAAGATGTGGCCCTTTTGGCTAAAAGATTTCTGAAACAATTTAAGAAAAAAAGAGTGAAAGATTATAAAAAAGAAAACATTAATGATAAATACAAAGGTCGGTCAAGTTCCCTCTCTAGAAGTAAGCATAAGAAACCCATGTGTTACAGATAGCATAAGAAACCCATGTGTTACAGATGTAAGAAATTTGGACACATATCCACCGATTGTCCACTAAAAGGGAAATCCAAAAAGAAGAATCTTGTAGCCACTTGGGATGATTCATCTGAATCAGATTCTGACTTAGATGAATCACATCAAAATGAATCAGACAAATATACAGTTCTGATGGCTACCACTGCAACATTCAATCTCTCTAAGGAAATTATTAAAATATCGAATGAAGAAATCTCGAGAAGTGAGTCAGAGAGTGAATATGAAAATTCAGATGATGAGGATAATGACAACACCACGGATTCCTATGAACTACTTTATGAAGGAACCTGTAGGCTCGTTGAAACTGTAAGCAATCAACAAAACAAAATTAAGAATTTAAAAGAAAAGGTTGATAGTATTAATGCTGAAAAGGAGGAGTTAATCAAAGAACTTGAAAGTGTAAAAACCCAATTATCAACATTAAGAGAAAATGAAAAATCCCTTTTGAAAATAAAAGATGAAAATAATGCTCTCCACAATGAAGTAACTATTCTGAAACGATATAAAGAAAAGTATGAGTACATGTTTACCCAAAATGATGAGAAATACATTAGACTATTCAAAATTGGGAAAGCTTATAAGGATATGACCGGTCTTGGATATGACAAAAATGCGAATCAATCACCAAGTTCTGGAACTGTTTTTGTCAGAACGTGCTTTAAAGAAGGAAGATACTAGTATTAAAAACACTTTGGATAAGGCATTTACTAGTACTCATACTGTTTCATCAAATGTCATCTGTCATTATTGTGGAAAAAGAGGTCATTTCAAAATGGAGTGCAAGTTAAGAAAAATTCATTATAACATTAGTCAAAAAATTGAGAAAAACACCTATAAGAAAGTGGAACTTGAAAACAAAAAACTGAAGTCTCAAATAAACAAGTTTCCCTTGAACCAAAAGATGGATAATCTGTTAAAAGAAGTCCAAAAGTTAAGAAAACAATTTGAAATATACAAAAAGGATGGAGCAAACATTCTTATTCCTCAACATAAAACTTTTCAAGTGAAACACCAAAAGCCAATTGTGATCCCCACTACTAGCACATTTAAGTGGATACCTAAAAACAAGAATCTAGTGGTCCACACAGCTTTTAAAACTGCAGAACAATCAAGATGGTATCTAGATAGTTAATGCTCAAAACATATGACTGGTGATAAATTATGTTTGTCTAAAATGATTGAATTCGATAGAGGCACGGTTACTTTTGGTGATGGCAGTACTGCAAAAATTATTGGGAACGGAACATTAAATGTTCCAAACCTACCACCTTTTGAGAATGTTTTGTGCGTTGATGGTTTGAAATATAATTTACTTAGCATATCGCAAATCTGTGATAAAGACTATGCTGTGAACTTTAGTAGTTATAGTTGTGAGATCTCAAGGAATGGAAAGATAATCTTGAGAGGTCTTAGAACTACCGATAATTGTGATGTGGTGGGAAAATCTAATGCTTCATCCTCCGCTTCTTGCTTATTAACTAGTATTGATGAAGCTAAGTTGTGGCATCAAAGACTTGGGCATGTAAACTACAGGGACTTATCCCATCTAAACAAATATGTTGAAGGACTGCCCAAGATCAGTAGTCAAGAAAAGATGATCTGTGGAGAGTGCCTTCAAGGAAAACAAATCAGAAGTGCCCATAAAATGGTGAATGCTATGAAAACTTCTCGACCTCTAGAACTTATTCATATGGACTTAGTTGGACCAACTAAAAGAGAAAGTCGAGGTAAGAAAATGTACTTTCTTATCATGGTAGATGATTTCTCTAGATTCACTTAGGTTGCATTCTTAAGAGAAAAATCTGAAGCCTTTAGAGAATTTAAAAGGATTGTAAAACAAATTCAAATTTAAAAAGGGACTTCAGTAGCCCGAATCAGAAGTGATCATGGTGGAGAATTTGAAAATGATCAATTTGACAAATTCTATGAGAAATATGGGATTCATCATGAATATTCAGCACCTAAAACTCCACAACAAAATGGGGTAGTTGAAAGGAAAAATCAAGTTCTCCAAGACATGGCCACAGTCATGCTTCATAGTAAGAATCTTCCTAGAGACTTGTGGGCCGAAGCTGTTAATACCAGTTGTTACATCATCAACCGAGTTTATCTTAGGACTGGTACAAATCAGATAGCTTATGAATTGTGGCATGGGAAGAAACCAAACGTGAAATATTTTAAGGTTTTTGGAAGTAAATGTTACATTTTGAAGGATAGAGAACAACTGAGTAAATTTGACTCAAAAAATGATGAAGGTATATTCTTAGCCTATTCAACACGGAGTCGAGCCTATCGTGTTCTAAATATGAGAACCGGAGTCATCCAAGAGTCAATAAATGTTATTATAGATGATGAATCCACAGTATCTGATAATGTTGATGAAGTGGAAGTGCCCTCAATGTCTGAACCCACACGATCCACAGTAAAAACTGATGTACCTGCTTCCACTGAAAATTTGGTGAATGTAAAAGATCATCCTATAGATTAGATTATTGGTGACCCTCTAATAGGTGTAAAAACTAGGAAACAATTGGAGAACATTATGAGTCACTTGTGCTTTACTTCTGTTTTAGAACCTACCTGCGTTGATGAAGCCTTTTTAGACAATGATTGGATAAAAGCTATGCAAGAAGAATTGAATTAATTTACAAGAAATGATGTTTTGTACCTAGTTCCAAGACCAAAGGATAAAAATGTGATAAGCACTAAATGGATCTTCAAAAATAAACTAGATGAAAATGGCGTCATTGTTAAGAACAAAGCTAGGTTGGTAGCGCAAAGATATTCTCAAATTGAAGGTATTGACTTTGATGAGACCTTTGCTCCAGTTGCCCGTTTAGAATCAATTAGGATTTTATTATCTATAGCTTGTTTTCTAAAGTTCAAATTGTATCAAATGGATGTTAAAAGTGCTTTCCTAAATGGAATTTTGAATGAGGAAGTGTATGTTGAACAACCTAAAGGTTTTATAGACACAAAATTCCCTAATCATGTGTTTAGATTAAAGAAAGCTCTGTATGGTCTTACGCACGCTCCACGTGCTTGGTATGAAAGGTTGACAAAATTCTTGTTAGACAATAATTTCCAAAGAGGTAGTGTTGATAAAACTCTTTTTACCCAAAAGACAAGAAAGTCAGTTTTAATAGCGCAAATATACGTAGATGATATCATCTTTGGCTCCACGTGTAATGAATTGACTGCTCAGTTCGCTAATCTAATGCAATCTGAATTCGAAATCAGTATGGTTGGCGAATTAAATTTCTTCTTAGGTTTGCATGTCAAATAATTACGTGATGGTATCTTCATTTCCCAGTCCAAGTATGCAAAAGAATTGGTAAAACGATTTGGTCTAATGACTGGGAAACATGTCAAAACCCCCATGAGTACAACTATCAAACTTACTAAAGATGCTAATGCTAAAGGGGTTGACTCTAACCTATATAGAAGTGTGATCGGTAGCCTACTATACCTTACTGCAAGTAGGCCAAACATAGCATTTAGTGTGGGAGCATGTGCACGATATCAAGCAAATCCGAAAGAATCCCATCCGACTGCTGTAAAAAGAATCATTAAGTACGTTGCAGATACAACTGAATATGGTCTGTGGTATCCTCATGACTCATCATCTTCCATTGCTGGATACTCAGATGCTGATTGGCAGGAAACTTAGATGATAGAAAATCCACAAGTTGCGGCTGTTTTTATGTTGGAAATTGTCTAGTAGCTTGGCATAGTAAAAAGCAAAATTCTATATCTCTTTCCACTGCTGAGGCGAAATATATAGCTGCCGGAAGCTGCTGTTCTCAACTCTTGTGGATGAAGCAGATGCTTATGGACTATGGCATTAAGCAAGAAATAATGAGCTTGTATTGTGATAACACTAGTGCCATACATATTTCTAAAAAATCCGGTCCAGCACTCTCGCACCAAACACATTGATATCCGACATCATTTTATTAGGGAATTGGTCGAAGAAGGGATCATTGAGCTTGAATATATTCAGACCGACCATCAACTTACAGACATATTAACCAAACCTCTTGATGTGTTAAAATTTGAAAATTTGACGAAATCTATTGGTGTTTGCTGTTTGGATTAAAATTACTTTTGCCCAGGACCTACGGCTAAGCCGTAAGTCATTTCACGGCTAAGCGGTAAACGACTTTACGGTTAACCCGTATTTGGGCAAACTTTTACCCTATGGCTCAACAGTCAGGGTTTACAGCTCAGCCGTAAAATACTCTACGGCTAAGCCGTACAGTTTTTTCTCGCCCTCATCCTGCGCGCCGTCGAGTACTTAACTCCGTCCCTTCATTTCTTTCTTACTCTGCGCCTGCTCCAGACTTCTGCCCTAGGTCTCTGTCTTTTCTTCTTTCTTTGTTCTTCCTCTTCCGGCCTTCTCCTTCAAGGTATTTTTGGCGATTTCTCCCTCCTCTGTACTGTTCTCCTCTCTTTCGCTTCTTGTTTGTTCGCTTCTGTTTCTTTTGTTTTACTGTGCTCGCTTCTTCTGTTTGGCCATCCTTCTGTCTTTGGTGTTTTGGGTGTTTGGACTTCCTTCATTTTTCACTATGCCTCCACGAACCAAAAACGCTTACCCCGCCGGTAAAAGGCTCGAGCCTCGGGAAGCTCTTCTAGGCCTCGTCAGAACTCTCCTCCCTTTCCCTGAGTTTTGGTTCCACGGGAACCCACTCAAGATAGGTCATTCTTCTCTCGTCCAATTACTGTGAAGCGAAATGTTAACATCCTTGCAGTTGAAGCTTATGGTGTTCATACCCTCCTCACTACGGTTGGGTGGGAAAACATTCTCAAATGGGGTGGTCCTTGCTTCCCCTCTATTGTGCGCACCATGTATGCATCCATCAAGGTAGCCTTGCTAGACTCTCTGTCATTTGAGATTGATTTCACTGATAGCACCAATACCATCACACCTGCTATCATTTCTGCCCTTCTATGTGTTCCTCTTTCCGATGTGCCCCCTTCGGTCCTCAAAGATTCTCTCTCTGAAGAGGAAAAACAAACAGCCACTCTTGCCTTATGTGGAGCGACCATCCCGTGGAAGGACAAGGGCTTCCTTCCGCAGCTTCCCTGCTTCCTCACTTCCGGATCCTCCATGCTATCTTCACGTGTAACATCTATCCTAGGAGGGGAAATTTCTCTGACTTGACCCCTTTCATGGTTAATGTCCTCTACAATGTTCATATGGGGGTCAGAGTGTGCCTTCCCTCTCTGATTTGTGCTACTATCATTCGTTTTTGGCTTTATCCGGGAAGAGGCACCAATGCTTGCGTATTTGGATATCTCATGACTCGCCTTGCCTCTCAGTGTGGGGTCAATTTACCTTCTGATGAAGCTCCTGAGTCTCACCCCACCTTTGGACCTGTCAATATTCAAAACATGTACTTCTCAAAGCAACAAGCGGCTGGTCCCCGCTATCATGACTCTGGAGATAAAGAAGACTCACCCGATGGGCATCCTCCTACAGCACCCTCTACTGCCTCCCCGGGTCCGGTTCCTCCCCCGACTTCTTCCTCTACCTCTTTTGAAGCTCGGCTGGCAGCGCTAGAACAACGGCAAACCAAGATGGAGAAGCTCTTGAAGAAATCTTTTCAATACCTTTTAAAGATCTCCAAGAGCTGCCGGAGAGACGATGTGGCGATTCCATCCCCCTCTCCTCCGTCTGATTGATGTCTGTTCTGATTGGCACTGCCTTCTTTTTGTATTTTGGGCATTGACTGTATTTTGGGCATTTATTGTTTTATCATTATGGGTGATGCACTCTTTTGAAATGGTTGTGCCTTGTACTGTCCTTATTTTCTAATAACATATGGCCTTTACTTCGCCATTGCTTATCTTTGTATGCACTTATTTGTCTTCATGCTCTTCTTTCTGCTTTATGGCTGTGGTGCTTTTTGTATATCTCTTTGTCAATATTGTGCCAAAATGGGGGAGAATTATATGCATGTCTTCAGGGGGAGCTTTCTAACCTCCCACTTTTCTAGTAGATTGTGTTTGTAGATTTTTGCAGGTTAAGCATCTTCAAAGGGGGAGCTTCAATGTGTTGAACTTTCAGACTTATGTAGATATGTTTGGTTAAGGTGTATTCCGTATTGTAATACTTGTTGTATCTTGTTTGTTGAGCTAAAATGTTGTATCTTCCACATTATGTGTAATTTTGTCACGAAATTGACAAATGGGGAGATTGTTAGTGTCACTGTAAGAACATGTTGTCAATTACGTGACCAAAGTGTAGTTCAGTTCTATAAAGACCTAGTTCATCTCTGAAGTTCATTGAAGATCAAGCTAAGTTCAAAGAAGTTCAAGCAAGTTCAAGAAAGTTCAAGACCATTCAAGAAAGACCTATCAATGAAGATTAAGCAAGTTCAAAGAAGTTCAAGATCATTCAAGAAGATCCTCTATGAGTACCAAGGGATAAGGTAACAGTGACCCCTAGTGCCCGTACAATTAGAATAGGAAAAAGGGTTTCTAAAAAACCCTGGCTGTGTACTACGGCTTGGACCACGGCTAAGCCGTAGAACCTACGGCTCACTATCCAGAGAGTACATTTTGAGTCTTTTTGTTCTAAGGTTGACCCTACGGCTGCACCGAAAAAGGGTTACGGCTCAACTGTAGTATGATTCACAGCTAAGCCGTAAAATCCACGAGCCACTGTCCAAAGAGTACTCCTGGCCATATAATGCCTACGGTTGATCTTACGGCTAAGCCATAAGGCCTTCACAGCTAAGCCGTAGTACGATTCACGGCTAAGCCGTAAGGTTTACGGGTCACTTTCCAGAGAGCACTTTTGGGAGATTTCAGCTTACGGCTGACCCATGGCTAGACCGAAAGGTATTCACGGCTAAGCCGTATAAGGATTTACGGCTAAGCCGTAAGCTTAACCGTAAGAAGGAATAACGTTGAATCTGGTCAAACTAGCCGTTGGATGTTGTCAGAGCATACGGCTAAGCTATAGACCATTTTGTTCTCAGCCGTAGATCTATCCGTTGAAGCTTATCTGTATTTAAAAAGGACCTCTCCTTTGCTCCAAACACTGACCTTATTATTGAGAAAATCACCAGTATAGCTGAGCCCTTGCACCTCTAGTAAAACCACTTTTAAAGCTCCCACAACCACCTACTCTTCAACACTTAAAGTGCCATTACTGTTCCAAGAAGAGTAGTTGGTCATTTAGGAAAGGCTTTATTAAATCTGAGAGAATATCTTAGCCTTCCAAACCCTCTTAAAACTTCTTCCCTTGGCTGAGTACTCATCTGAAGATCTTCATCACCAAGGAGCAAGAACAAGAGGTCAAAGCTTGGAGGTAATCTTTCAAGCATCAAGAGCACCACTCAAAACTAAGGTATACAATTCCTTGTTTAGGTGTTCTTTAATATTTCAATTCTCTTTGCTGTATTTGGTGGAAGACAAACCACCACATCAAAAATTGTTGTAGTTGGTGGACTAGATCAAGGATCAACCACCTGATCAAAAATCCAGTTGGTGGAAGACAAACCACCGAATCAAAAAATTGTTGCTAGAGGTGTTTGTAATATAAGTACCTCATACTTAGTGGAACCAAGAGAGATTGCTCTTGAGAGTGGATGTAGGTCTAGGACCGAACTACTATAAATTATTGTGTTGATTGCTTGTTGTGTGTGGTGGTTGCCTTATATTCTTTTTAACTTGTGTTGATCATCTTTTTAAGCCATATCTTCCTTATTCTAGTTGCATTTCCATACATTGTTAGCACACACAATTCTGAGCATCTTTCTTAATCTTCTTGTGGACTCTCAATCTTAATCAATCCTTCAGATTACACACTAATAAAATCTAGTTTTTGGAAAGAAACTTTTAATAGTCCTATTCACCCCCCTCTAGGACTTGGTGAAATCTAGCTACTGCATTTTCAGGAACAATAACAAATATGAGAACCACATATAGAGAAATAGGTGGATTCCCCGTGACTATAGGTTTACATTAGGGATCAACCTTAAGCCCTTATCTCTTTGCATTAATTATAGATGAGTTAACTGTGCATATTCAAGAAAAAAGTACCAGGGTGTATGTTGTTTGCAGATGATATAGTATTGGTGGATGAATCAAGAGATGGTATAAATGCAAAGCTTGAGAGATGGCGGGGGCATCAGAATCTAGAACCTTTAAAATAAGTCATACAAAAAAACAATATATAGATTGCAACTTCAGTGGACATATACAAAGTGTTGAAACTATTGTCAAAATTGAAACTCATGAGATACCATGTACAGATTTTTTTAGTACCTAGGCTCGATAATTAGTAAAGATGGGGAGATTGACGAAGATGTGGAGCATAGGATAAGAGCTGGGTAGCTGAAGTGGAGACTAACTTCGAGAGTGCTTTATGACAGACGAATGCCAATGAAATTAAAGGGCAAATTTTACAGAACAGTGGTTAGACCAGCTATAACATATGGAGCAGAATGTTAGCCAATTAAGAAGACGCATATTCATAAGATGGATGTAGCGGAAATGAGAATGCTTAGGTGGATGTGTGGTAAAATTAGGAAAGATAAAATTAGAAATGAGCGCTTTCGAGAACATTTAGGAGTAGCACTAATAGGGAATAAGATTAGATAAATTCATTTAAGATGGTTTGGGCATGTTGAGCGTAGGCCAATAATGGCATCGATGAGAAAAAGTTTGGCTATCCAGATAGAGGGCCCATCAAGAGGTAGAGGCAGACCGAAGAAAACATGGATGAAAGTCATTAATTCAGATTTGAAAAAGTTTCACTTATTGAAAGATTTAGTTCAAAAAAGAACGGAATGAAGAAACAGAATTCATGTAGTCGACCCCAACATGGTTGGGATAAAGCTTTGATGATGATGATGATGATGATGAACTAATTCCAATAGGTTGACCTTTGTATTTAGCGCTTCTTCGCGTCTCAAATTTGATTTGTCTATTAATTATGTTATAAATGTTGTAGTAGATTTGGGTTCTCCGGTTTGAAGAAATGTATCTTACCTTATTTGCACAATGCGATAGTTCTCCCCATGTAACCCCTTGCATGTGTGAGTTCCTCCATGTGCAAGTCTCTTAGGATCCAGCCTCTTAGTTCAATCTAGTCTAGGCAGCAAAATCGAGTCAAGTCAACCTGAACCCGAGTTCGTTGGTTCCAACCCTGACCTAATCTAAATTTAATGTGAGTTGGGTAGGGTGGACCTGACCTAGCCTATTTAATTCCTTTTTTGTATGTAATCCAACTCATTTTATATAAATCAACTTTATTGTCAACGCTTTTCTTAGATCTAAATTCCTTTCAAATGTTGCATTGAGCTTCCATGTGCATCCATGATCAAGTCAAGTACATAGAATATGGTGGCTTCACGAAATATGTAGCAACCCATAATCATGCTTATCTTATTGACATTTGGCTTCGCAAAACACATGACGTCCCATGATCTAAGTCAAGCACATTGAACATAGTGTCTTCATGAGGCAAGTGACGTCCCACGCACGATCAAGCCTATGATTAAAGTCAAGCACATAGAATATGGTGACTTTACAAAACAAGTGATGTCTCATGCACGATCAAACTATCTTATAATCATATAGCTTCGCAAAACACATGACATCCCATGATCTGAGTCAAGCACATAGAATATTAAATAAGTGATGTCCCATGCACGATCCAGCATATCTTATAGTCATTTGGATTTGCAAAATACATGACGTCTTGTGATCTAACTCAAGCAATAAGATATGGTAGCTTCACGAAACATGTGACGTCCTAGCTTGATTAAGCCTATCTTCTACTCACTTGGTTTCACAAAACACATAGCATCCAATGATCAAGCCAAGCACATAAAATATGGTAGCTTTACAAAACATGTGGTGTCCCACGATCTGGTGTCCCATAATTAAGGTAAGTAAATAGAATATGGTCCTTCACAAAACGCATGACATCCTGCAAACAAGCCTACAAACATATGATTATCATGTTTTTTTTAAATGATTAATTCCACAATTACATATCACACCACATCACTTACATGCACGCAAAATATTATGCCATGATTATTTCTTTCTTATATCACATTTTGGAAGGAAGGTTATGTTAGACTATGCCTATAACTTCTTAAAAAGAACTTTGAGGCACAGTAATGATGTGTTTGGTATCCCTCATATGTGTGTGTTGAAAGTTGGTATGACTTATTAACTTTAAGGGATAATGTTAAAAATTGAAAGTAAAAGAAGGATGCAGCATAATAAAGATGGTTGCTCTATTCACATTGTAAAATGTATTTTAAATAGTTTGGTTGCTTTGCTTGGACAAAATATTTTAATTATTTATAATTTGAAGGCATATATGAAATAATTTTAATGTAGAATGACTATTAGGTTATTTTTACATAATATTAATGGTGTGTTTATCATTGATCAGTAGATATTATTATAATGCTTGATATTTATATATCACATTCTTTATTCAATGCTCATTATAACATCGCTGCATGACAATAATAGTACTGTTTAGTTGCTAACACTATTAATGTGAGACTCGAAATTCACTTGTCTCAAACTCACACCATGACATCAAAATCTATACAGAAATCATCAAAGAAAAAAAAAAATTTTCTTCTCATTTAATCAGTTAGAGCTTTTCTAGCATTTCTAATGTTTTTTATAAATAATGTAACACATCTCTAACAAAAGTCAACTACAAAACTTAAATTATATATTTATAAAAAAAACAGTCTAATTAATAGGCTGATTTAAACATTTCAATGACTATTTTAAAGGATCAACTGACGCTCTTGTAATACATTTTTAACATCCCATAACTTCATATCTAACCTGCACAGACTAGAGTTCATCATATAATGAGCTATGAGGCTCGAGAAAAAATCAAAGACCAACTAATTAGACATAGCAAACTAATATAATAAGATAAATAACAAAAAATATAATATATAAAAAGGTCTACATATAACATAAAACTTGGACAATATATAAAACATCATTTGAATAATTATCTATTAATAGCAATAAATTGTGTTTATTTACACTATTAAGCTTAATGGTTTAAAAAAATCATGACACGGGATTAACAATTCGATTGGAAAAAAAAAATCAAAATGCACATAAGTGGTAGAAGGGTGATTCATTATCAAATAACGTAGATATGACTTCACAAAACATGTAATATTTCACAATGAAGCTGTAAATATTTCAAAACACGTGATATTTCACAATAAAGCCCATGCATGGTATTCAACGATCAAGCATTTATATATTTAGCTTCACAAAACATGTGGTATTCTACGATCCCACAGAGGTTCGTCTTCACAAAACACTTGGGGTATGATCAAGCTAAGTACATAGAAATATGGTGGTTTCATGAAACATGCGGCATCCCACTATCAAGCCCATAAACACATGATTATCATATGTTTTTAAATGATAATTCCACAATTATATAACATCAAATCCAGTGGCAAAGCCAGGATTCTATTTTGTGGGGTGCGCTGAACTTTTTCGTTTATCATATATTGAACTTGAGACCTTGGAGAGCAAATTTAAATTTCAAATCAACTAAACCATAAACAGTATATGTCTAAGTAATTGGGTTCCAACTTCCAAGGTAAAAGTAGATTGAAGACTCAACATCAGATGAACCCAAATTTATCAAGATAAGTTCTCAATGGTTCTCATCAAGCCACCCGGGGCCGCCTAAATAAGCAATCATTCATACTTTACATACAATGAACTAAATAAATTTTTTGAATGGTTTGGATCTTATTAATTCAACAAAAAGTTTGATCAATTAGAGTAAAATTAAACACTCAAATCTACTTGATCTAGCTAATCAAAGACCCTTATCCATGGCTGGTATTTGGAGTTGCCCAGAAGATGTGCTGTTTACTAAGATTTCCATCGGCCGCTAATCAAACATATGACGAAGGGGTCTCACAGCCATGAATGCATCCACCATCTGACCAAAAAGAAATTTAAAATTATTAATCAAAGATAGAATCATATGAGAATTGATAGCCATCCCCAAACATGTAAACCAATTATACGTGAATTAAAACCTTTTGGTACAGGCGTGTCTTAAGGCTGGCATTAGTAGCATGTGCCATTCACAAACCAATAATATCAAAACAGCATAATACATGCATAAACCTATATAAACATCCACTAAAAGTATTCAATGCTTAAAAACTCAACTAGGTTTGTACTCGAACTATTCAATTGTAAAATGACTCAATTAGTCAAACAGTCAACCGTCCCTCTCTCTCCTTGCGTGCCTTTGATAAAGACTTAATAATACGCTAAGCTCCGAACAGATATTATTGAATCGAGTCTGCTTGCCAAGTTTTTGTGGACTCAATCAAGTTTCTAAGGAGGTAGCTCGCTTAATAGGTTATATCCATAACACACTGCCCACAAACCATTAAAAAAAAGAGAGACAGAGAGAGAACACACTGCCCACAAAATATCAATATCTGCAACACATGATCTAAATTACTACAAAGAACTGCCAATGAATATTGTGAAAGGAATTAAAATTTAGTGCAAAAGACCACATCATAGTTGATTAAGGTGCATCTTTTCTATTATAAAAAGGAAAGGATTTACAAACATACCATATGGTCCTGTTAACTGCAAACAAATCTTATGTCAGAAAAGAAAATTGTGACATACAGCATTGGCAGAAGCTAGTAGACCTCAAAAAGCATCAAGCATAGATATCCTCACCTCATCTGTGACTGCAGCTCGGGCCCTACGATGTCTCTCCACCAATTCTGTTAGAACTTCAATAAGACAATTTTTTACCTCATCTGTCAGCATCCGGCCAGCACCATATTCCTGGAAGTACAAATCACACACTTTAAGAATAGATACACCAAGACAAACTCCCACTTTCAACCAGAACATTTTCTAATAATATGAATTTCGACTTCTGAGAGAAACAAATCTCACTCGGATAAATATTAGGTAATAGTACTATAGTACGCATAAGACATCAAAGCCAAATACTAGATAATTGTGTAAATTACCACAAGAAACAATAAAACACAGAAAAATAATAATAAATAAAATAAATAGAATGATCTTGACTTACTGTCCTGATATGTTCGAGCTCAGCATCATCTTCAAGGAAAAAACCAAGGTACTTTACTGGTATATCAACCTGACATCACCAAGGAAAGAATTTGTAGGTCTAAACAATCAATAGATGAACTAAAGAGGCCATATGATCAGTACCCAAGCATGCATGTCAACATAATCAATTTACACATTTTTTTTATTTCCAACTTCAATAAATGCTCAATCCTGTGAATAAATCTTCTTTTGACCATGCGTTCTATATTTGTAAAAACCTTAGTTCAAAATAGCGGTTGTGGATGTATGGCAGCTGTCAACCAAAATGATACACAGCAGGTGATACATAGCAGCGTAGCAATATGGGTTAAAAATGTGGTAAAAACCCAGGAAAAATAAAAAAAACCCCAAATAATGGAGTATGCTAGAATTTAACGTCTTGTTTCATTTGTAACTAACATAGGAGGTGGAGCACACCCCCATTGCAAAGAGGTCTTGTATCATTGTATGATTGATCTATGGGATTAAAAAATCCCCCATGAATCAACAAATAAACAAGCACAAAAAACTTCAAACATTTGGGATTGATCTAAAGGAAACATAGAAAGCCAGTTGGAATGCATTAGGATATTGGTCCACATTAACTTTATTTTAAAAAAATCCTAAAAATATATGTAAAGAAATAACAAAAAAATAAAAATAAAAAATAAAAAAAAACCCTCAAACCATAAGGATTGATATATGGGAAACACAAATCTACATGTTAGAATGAATTTGGATGTGAATTTGTTGGCCCACTTTCAGGAAAGAAAACCTGTTTTAAAAAAAATTCCCAAAGCATCCAAAAACTAAATAGCAAAAATATTTTTTTAAAAAAAGCCCCAAATGATTTGACATTGATCAATGGGAAACATAGATCTAAAAGTTATAAAAGCATTCTTACGTAATTCATGGAAAAAAAAAGGTAAAATAAGTAACAAGAAAAGAAAATTTAAAACTGCATACTGACCACAATAGGCCACAGCAGCAAAATAGCAGCCACTCCACATGTGAGCGCCACTGTTTTTCACAATAACGTAGCGGCCTCAGCCGATATAGCTGATAATGTGACCGCTATGTCACCATTTTGAACCATGATAAAAGCTTAATCACTATCACTAAGTCACCATTTTGAACCATGATAAAAACTAAATCACTGTCACTATTATTGGAGCCTCATCCTATCTATCCAGGCTTCGATTTATTAGTATGACGGGACCCAACAATGGATGGAGTCTTCGTACATTCACCACAAATACCGAGCATTTGGAGTCATCACAATTGGCAAGCAAGCTCCCCCAAGGAGTCATCCAAAAATAGGAAACCATTGCTCAATCAATACAACAACAATATAAGAGGGGAAAAAAAGAAAGAAAGAAAGAAAATTTCATTTATTCACAAAAGAGATATAAGTTATTTACAAAGGTGGGGCAATCCTGCCTACTAAGAACCTAGATAGGATTTCCTTTCTCTTTTAAGAAATTGATTAAGTGCCAAGCTCTTGTTATTTACAAAGGAAGGGACGGCTATCCTTCCAATTAGGGACCTAGATAGGATTTCCTTTCCCTTTAATGAAACTGATTACGTGCCAATCTCTTATTGCTTGATTTTCCTCTTTCATTGATTACATGTTAATCAATCAATTATCTTTTATTGGTTACATAACATCAATCATCAAGCTAGATTTAAGATGACTTATCTTAGATCCAGATGACTTGTCTAGATCTAGAAAACCGAGAAAACTTCATTAGAAAGTCAACCATCTTTATTGAGCTCCTTTTTTTTTTAATAACACATCTTTATTGAGCTCGTTGACCTAGGATTAGACTCAATGGATCAGACATCTATAGGTTTAGACCATTGGAGTATGATTACACCCAATGGGCTAGAGCACCCTATGGATTGGGCTTAATGAGACAGCACACTATGGCCTCAGCTTGATGGGCAGATTTGCGGTGAACCTGTTCTTGGGACTCCTTTTTCTTGGTCTTGAGGCCCGTGGTTGCAACAGGGTAAGTTCTGATTCACTCAACACTATCACCATTTTTTTAATCCACGCATGTTGTTTCAAGATATTCTACATACGGCTTGTTTTGTATCTCTACTCTTTTTCTTCCAGAACCATACAAAATAGAGCCATAAAAAAGAAGCTTAAATCAAAAAATGTATTTAATAATGCAAGGATCTATTTTAAATAGACTTTTTAAGTCAATGGTTGAAAGTTTTCACAAAATTCACGAGACCTATGAGCTATCAAAGCTTTCAAATTTGACCCCGCAGTCGTTTTTAACCATCCAAAGAGATCTAATGGTTTGTATCTTGTATTTGGGCTGGAGCCCACAAATTACCAAAAATAATATCAAATAGTTCACTTTTTTGTTTTTTTGCAAATATCTCAATATTGGTGATAAACAAAGTTGAAAATAGTGGTAACGGCAAGTGTAGCGACCCACCATCAGAATACTATGTGGAGGCATAGTGGTGTGATTTGAAAAAATCATTAAAAAATTTTGAAAAATTTTCAGAAAATCCATAATATTAGAAAATGATTGAATATATGATTTTCTTGTAAAAATAATTAAGATAAAGGAATGCAACAGTCCCCTCATTGCATGAGATCTTGTATCGTTGTATTAATAAAAAATAATAGTAATGATAATTTTTTTTCACATGTATTCATATTGTTATGCACTTACGCTAGCTTAGAAACTAATGAAAGGCTGATTAAAAAAAACTATATGATGAAGAAATATCATCAAAATAAACAATATATTGAACTTAAAGTCAAGACTCAAGACTTAAAAGTTGGAACTTAGGAGTGCAATAGTAAACACTAAACAATGAATAACCAATACTCAATAGTCAACAGTCAACACAATAAATGTGGAATGACAAAATAATTAATAACTTCATAAAAACACTCCACTTGAGAGGAACTCTCTACATCAACTTCAATTCAGTGAGATCCTACATGCTTTGGTGTTCTTTCAAAGAAAGAAGAGGGATCCTATGTGTTTTGGTATTCTTTCAAGTATAGAAGGGTAAAAGAGTTGAGTAAATATGTTCTTTGAAGATAAGAAGTGAAAAACTAAACCTTAATATGTATTTCAAGTTTTTTTTAAAATTTGTCATCAATCACACTCCGTAGCAGTTCCGCAGCGGCCGTAGCAAATCGTAGCGGCCACTACAGAAGATAGTGGCGCTAAATTCAATTTAGCATAGCTGTAGCAGCCACTCTTCCCAATATAGTGACTGCTACGCTATGTTATTTTCATCCATGGTGATGATCCAACAGCTAAAATTTGGACCCCTAATGATTTTTAATCTTCTGAGCATTTTCAACAGTTTGGATCGTAATTTATTATCCCAGAAATAATAAAAAAAAAAAAAAGAAAAACTGAAACTACCTATGGACCAATTCAAAATTGACCATGTTACATCAATAGTTGACATTTGTTCGCAAATTTCTTGAGATCCACAAGACATCACGCCTTGAAAATTAACCTCATCGCCATGTTCAACCTAAAAAGAGATCCAACGGCTTGGATCTTGTGTTTGGGGGCCCACAAAATGTAGAAATTAATATCAAATGGCTTTTTTTTTTTTTGCAAATATCTCAAGATTGGTGATGATCCAACTGCTGAAATTTGGTCTCATAGCCATGTCTAATCTTGTGAATAGTTTAAAAAACAAACAAACACCCAGTCATTGTAAAAGGTGGCTGCAAAAAAACGAGGCATTGCCTCTAGCTCTCTAAAGTGGGCAGAGGCTGGAAATTGATGCCAAATGCTCTATTTTTCCAAAACTCTGCCAGCTTTAGGGAAGTAGAGGAGTAAAGGTTGGAAATAGAGATCTCAAACAGGTACTTAACCTTAAAAATACATTTGCTACATTCACGAATCACATAAACGAATCATTATCACCAAAATTGAGCCACATGCCATCTATCTAAGGCTTGTTTTGTAAATTTACTGATCTTTTGTGACACTACAATCTAACATGCCATTAAAAAATTACTCTCACGTTGGCCTTATGAGTAAAATATAATTTGTACAATAAAATGTCGGTGTCATGGAAATTCTGGGTTGTCATGTCCAATAATGGTTTAAAGATTTTGATCCATAATTACCAGAGCAAGGCCTTATATAATATAATATAATACAATATGTATAGCTTGCTTAGGTGCGGATGTCCCTCATGGGTGACCATGTGAGACAACTTGAGGGCCTACCTAGGGCCCTAGTAATCATAGATGAGGTGGGGGGTCAAAAGACCCAAATTTTATCAGCCCATTGACAAAATTTCAAGTCAATCCCATCATCATAACCACTAGATCTGTGGCTTACAAGTTTTAGTGGATTTAGAATGAACCAATTTTTTTTTTTTCAATCCAATGTTCCAATCCATTCAGATTGGTTTAGAACCCATGGGATGGTGAGTAGTTTGGGGTGACAGGATTGGATTGATCGTGTGGGGCCTTGCGATGGATGTATCACACCTCGTGCAGTGTGAGACATCCATTTGTGTATTTGTGAGTGTGTTCCAGCAGGGAGGCTTGGACTGTCACCTCTAGGTTTGCTCCATATTTTCGTTGATTGTCTATAGAATCTTGGCCACCTGAAAAGGCATACCTTTTCACCTACAAAATTATACAATGTCATAGTTAGTACAAAGATCACAATTAGCACACACATAACTCTAAAAACATGCATATGCCCAACATAAGTTATCCTCTCAAAATTCAAAAAGGAATAGAAAAAGGAGCAAAAAAAAAAAAAAAACAAATTTAATGCATAATTCATTGTTAAGTAAAAACACTAGAGTGGGTTTTTAAGATGTCTATTGAAAAGTAGAAATCTGTAGTTCCTTAAAAAAGAATGACCAAATGCCATCCCATGAACATAGTTCAGAGTGCATTGTGAGGACCATCTACAATCATGGTTAGACATTTGGCTAAAAGGCACTAATGTGGATTCCATATGGCCCGGATAACACATGGGCTGGATGATATTACCCAGATGATGATCTTCATTCTTCACAACAGATGTTTAGAACAATTCGTTCAACCTTCCATTTTTCAGGTCCCATTAAAGTATTATTTAGGCCATAAGCAATCTACTCATCATCCATTTGTGGTGCAAGCTAGTCGCTAGATGACCCTGGTGGGACCCATGATGCACCCTGCATCTTAATGCAATCCCATGAGTGGGAGACCCCACTAAATCATTCCTCAATATCTACATAATATTCATGATTCAAGATCCACTGAAGGAACTGGAACCATGAGAAAATTGAGGGTAGAGCTGCAACTGGGGTTAGGCCTAATGTGAACCAAACTGACCCAACCGAATTGTTGGTCAAGGTGATCCAAACCAGGTTTGGGTCAGTTTCAGGACAAAAAGTGTTCCCAAAAAATGACATTTCAATCAGGCTTGGGAGGCATCCAGGCCCAACATGAAATCAATATAAAAAAATATTTCGATTTATGTATTCCTTATCATATTAATATACTCTTCGTTATCATTACCATCATCAAAGCCTTGTCCCAACTATATTGGAGTTGGCGTGATACCTATAGAGCAGAATGTGGGCCAACTAAGATAAAGCATGCCCAAAAAAAAAAAGTGTAGCAGGGAAGAAAATGTTGAGATGGATGTGTTAAAAACAGAAAATATTGAATAAAAAACGAGAGCATTCACGAGGATATAAGAGTAGGCATTAATAGGAAATAAATTAAAGGAGACTATCAAGAGCTCAAAGCCTCAAACCCTATCCAGTTGTTTCCTCTCCTGTTCATAGCCCACCCTCTCCAAGAGAGAAATAAGGCATAGAGAGCTGATTTAAAGAACTTGCAATCAGCCCCATGCCTTACAGTTACAGGGAGAAAAAGAGAAGATGAAGAGCTGTACGGCCAATAGCAGCAAGGTACGAGAAGATGAAGATTGATCTTTAGCATTGAAATTGATGGATAGATCAAGACAAAATAATGGTGAAGTCAAAGCCATTCAAGGTGGAGGTCCACATGAGGAAAGATGACAAAAACGAAGCACTTTATTTCTCTCATCTCATTCCCTCTCCTCTCTCATCGCAAGCTAACCAAGAAAATTTTTATTTCTTCCCAGGGTTGTGTTTGGCTCTCTCTCTCTCTCTCTCTCTCTCTCTCTCTCTCTCTCTCTCTCTCTCTCTCTCTCTCTCTCTCTCTCTCTCTATGCGCCAAATTAGGGTGAGTTCTGAATAAAAAGGGAGGGAGGGAGGGAGGGAGCTCTCTCTCTAACATTCGACTCTCCCACTACAGCTGCGCCAAATTAGGTTGAGGGTGAGTTCCGATGAAAAGGGGAGGAAGAGGACGAAGGGTGGTCCACATGCAAACGGAAGAACTGCACCACTCTCAGTGACAAGCAGGAGTGTCAAATTGGGGTTAAGTGCCAATTCAAACAGGGAGACAATCATATGTGGTCTGGGTGAAAATGCAAGGGTTAATGCATCCATATACCTATATATTTAAATGTAGAGTAAATAATCAGGCGAACATCGCCTATGGGGCCTACCAAAATGCACAGCTTGACCAATAATGCCCAGACACCCTGGAAAAGGTAGGAGCTCTGATTTTACATGTAAATGAAGCATTCATTTTGAAGACTTCCGGGCACTATAATGCATGACATTCCTGGGGTTGGGGTAGGGGGTTGGACTATGTTTGGGCAAAAAAATTGACCTCTCAAATCATCCTAAGCCCTTGATTTATGTGCTCAAAATTAAACAATTATAGAATTATGCATACATCTATATATATATATATATATATTAAAAACAGAATCAAATCCAACACAAATATAAGCCAGACGAGTATTAGATTGAGTGAGCTCCAATCCTTTGGATTAGTCAGGTGGCTAGAAAAAGGTATGCACATCTGTTCATGTTTATGCATAAGAAATGTTCAGTCACCAGTACACTTATATTTTGGGAAAACATCACCATCCCAATAGGTGCAGAGCTAGCACTCCCATTCACTGTTTTTCTCCACTCTCAGTCCTGTGGTTTGGTGCAGATAATGCAGGACACTAGAAGGGCTGTTCCAGGACAAATGGTTTCCAATTGACAATTGCATGGCAGAAGATCAAATGCAGAGGAGGTGAAGTGAAAGTGATTTATAGTGGGCTGGGCTGATTCTGCAAAAGGCAAATGAAAGAAGTCAGAATTTGGGTGCAGATGGGCAATCTCCACAGATGCACGGTGAACATCAGTGAGAGGCAATAAAGGGACCAACTGTACATCTTGGCAATATCAGGCTTCAGTATAGGCAGAGATTCAGGCAGCCAAGGGTTCAAAGACAAAGCTGCCACTCAAGCTCATAGGTATTGCACCAGATGGAGAGAAACTGCGGCTCTTTAATGATCCTAAAGTTAATGTTCACAAATCATTCAAGGTCAGAGCCAAGTTCAAGGTAATGTTTGTGGTAAGGAACAACTGGGTTGGGTTGTAAATCCGTGAAAAGGCAGCACAAGGGAAGCACAGAAAGTGAACAAGGCAGATTGACCAGCGAGGCATTCAAGCGCTGCTCTTTTCTTTTCTTTTTTCTCTATTCTAAGGAGACTGGAGACATTAACCCTTCAATAAGAGTAACTCAGTTCAAAATCAGCAATTATTGATAATAAATTATAAATCCTCTAAAAAGAGAATGCCCCCTCCCCACTCCCTGTCAAGTGTGAGGCTGTCGCGTGCCCCCACCACTCTCTCCCTTTTTTTCCTTTTTTTTTAGTTCTTGGTGGGACAGGTGTCCACCCCCCCCCCCCCCCCCCCCCCCCCCTCTCTTAAAAACAAAAAAAGGTGTGCACATTGATCATTGGTGCGACATTGTGCTCCTTGATGTGCACGTATGTACCTATAGACTTGATCCCATTAACATATATAAGTTACAGGTTGGTTTATGTCTAAAACTGTTTGCGTGAGAGATGTAGTTCATGGGATCACAGACCAGACAACAATATGGCATTGATGCAGCTTCACACTGAAAGATAAATTTTGATTGTAAAAAAGACAAAAGACAAAATATATATATGTTACTGTTATCAAATAAAAATAGCACATATTGTGTGTTTCATTTTCTCACAGCATGAATAATTATAGTAATGCTGAAGGCTAACCTTGTTACTTATGTCTTCAGGAGAATCTGTCACATAAATAGCAGAATTCGGATCACTAGCAGACATTTTGCCCGTTTCTCCCTAGAATATCCAGATACACGACAGAATACAAGAAACTAGTTAGTTATATCAAAAGCCAAGCATATGGCAAAATGAAGCAAAAAGGATAAACATTAAAAAGTAATGAGCTTGAAAGTAACATGCCTAAATAGCAAGAAAAAAGAAAAGAGCTATAAATTGTTGAATTCATAGTTAAGACTTAAGAGTCCACCATAAAAAATAAATATATAGAGCAGAGAAGACAAGGGGAGATCAAGTTAGTATGATTGATTATGTGCTCCACCCCACTTCTACCTTAATAAAGCAAAAATGAAAATTGCAAATGCTGATGTTAGTAAAAAGGGATCCTGTGCACCTGTTTCTTAGCAACACAGATAGAAAATAGTATTAAAGAAAACTGATGCTGACTTTAGGAACTCAAGAATTTTAACTCATCAATTCACAGTCTGTGGTTTTTCATAGTCTGTGGTTTTTCATATTTTCTAGTAATGTTTCAGAAAAAAAAAAGTAAAAAAAAAAAATCCAAGTTTCTACTCATATTTACATTTTTTTTCCTTTTTGGAAGTTACATGTTTACAAAAGTTGAAAGCTAAGAAATAACAAACCCAACTTCTGCTTTCTTTTTTATGAATAAAGCCTAAATTATTTTTAAAAAAGTAATAAAATACCAAAAGCATCATTCAAGTTAACATTTTCACAAACAAGAAACACGTGAAACACAAGCTACAATGTTATGATCATGTGATTTTCAATTTGATTTGCACAACTCTAATCACTAATTCTATGATGCTTAAACAATCCATGTGTTGGTATTTTGTCACGTGCCACTCATTCCAGGTAAAGAAGTGTCACTTCAGATTGGAATCAGTAATAGAAACTTTCAGATACTTCAATAAGAGTCCTACAGCAGGAACAAATTTTAAATTATAAGGTGTTCTACAAAGGTGGCACACTGCGACAAAACCTGATTGTAGTGACAAGTAAGCATGGTTTCTTTATCAAAAAAAAAAAAAAAAGAGGCAAGCATGGGTTGGAACAGCATAACCTAAAAGCAGCACAAAGCAAACACACTCTTTGCAAAGTAGTGTAGGCAACGGTTCCACTCCTTCAAAACTATGTTGGTAAAGAAAGCTCTTGAAATTTGTGTACTCGGAAAGGGAAGAGGACTGTGCTGAAAGATATGAATAGGGGAAGGGTTTTGCTTACAATAACCAACTAATTTATTAAATAATAAAAAATATAGATCCAATGAGTGCTTTACAGAGAACAACATTACAAGTTACAATGGCACTGCAGCACCATTCCAACAACATCTTGAAAGAGAAGCTAGTAATCCCAAGCAAGTGATATAATACATAATCCAAGAAATAGTGAGAGCTCAGGCCTTAACTGAAACATCATACGTGGACATAAATTTGTTACAAAATATACTTCCTTTTTTTTTTTTCTAACCAAGTCAACTGCATTGCAAAAGGGGGAAAACACAACTCAAGAGGCTAGACCTCCTACCCAAGCCATGGCAATGGCTCCAACATTCTAAAAGAATTTTAACCATTCAAGGGAATGCCAATGCACTGCAAATGGTTGTAAAAAAAAAAACAAAAACAAAAAATAGCACCATGCCAAATTTACAGAGGAAAAATGAATGAATAACTGTGAGGCCTCCTCTACTCCTTGCAACTTGCAAGCATAAGACGCACGCACTCACTATGTTAGATTTGCTTGTGTGCCATCAATAGGGCCTTAATCTTTCATAGTACTGCATAATACATGGAGGCTGTCCCACTTGTTACTAATTGATTGTGGAAGAGTAAAAGAAAAATTACACTACAGCCACCGATAAACTCTTGGCATTTGCACAAACATGTCCTGCATGCATCCAAAAAACAAAAAACTACCACAATCTATAAACTACTCAATTTCCTTAATGGTTAGACAAGCTAAAAGGTGTTTGAAATATACTGTTTTCTTCCCTTTTCCAGTTTATTCCTTTTGAATGGTGGATTAAGAGCCTACTCAGTACACACAGATATATAGAAATTTATATTCGATTGGTATCCAATGCTAATTTTGAACGAACTGTAAATACAAATGCATGAAAAGATAGAAATCAGCAATATACTTGAAGAGCAGGGAAGAATGATGACTCAATCAATGCAGGCTTTTGATATCCTATCTTGGGAGCTACATCTCGTGTCATTCTGAAATAAGGATCCTGAAGAAAAGAATAATACAAAGTAGATTTAGGATTCAGGAATCAAGTTACAGTGCGCAGGACGTCATAAAATGTACTGTAAGAGAAACAATTACCACAGTAATAGAAACAGTCATGAGTGACTGAAGCAAAAATGTGACTTTTTTATCCCTTGTAAAAGTATTCAAAATAAAAATAACAAGCATGACTTGAGTTTTCATACAAATTTAATCACTCCGCATAACCTCATAATGCTGGAGTAATTATGTAAATAAAATATCAGTATGTTAAAATACTGGATGTCAACAAGCCAAGCTAGCTTGCAAGCAAGCTAGGTTGACTAAATTGTCTACGGCTCGAGCGATAATCATCTCAGCTTGAGCTCTCCTTGTTAAGCGGCTTGACTAGGCTCAAGTCAAGCTTGGCTTGTTAAGGGGCTCAATTTGGATTAGTTTGTGCATATTTTAAGTATATATTAATTTAGAATAGAGATTTTTGGGGAAGATAACATAATATTATCAATTTAATTTTAAAGAATCAATTTAATCTGGTATCCTATTAAATATATTTAACATATAATAAATAAAACTTCCATTAAAACTTTTTGAGAAATAACTCCATAGGGCATTTTTTTTATTGGTAACAAAAAAATTCATTAAAGAAAGAAAAGGAAACAAGTACAAGAAAATGAAGAAATAAGTACGAAACAAAGTACAAAGAGGTACAAGAGCATTGTACGCCCAAACAACTCAACCACCTACTAAATAACCCCCTCCCAAGGAGAAACTCTATCCACCCCTTACTTAGCTAAAGCACCAGCCATGGAATTAGATGGTCTAAGCAATAGATGCCGAAAGAACCTGAATTTCATTGAAAATGAATTGGAGTTTCCAAGGGAAAGCCTTCGGATTAGAAACCCAAGTGATTGCATTAAAAGAGTCACTTCCACAATAAGGTCCCCTTGGAAATTCCTCACAAAGCAGCGAAGAGCTTCCAAAATAACTAACACCTCCGCTTCATTGGAATCACGAATACCCACATTCTTAAAAAAAACATAAATAGCAAGTTACCTTTACTATTATGGAGCACACCGCCAATACCTGTCGGCCCTAGCTTATCTCTCGCAACAACATCAACGTTAAACTTCATCATTTGAAGAGGGGGAGAATACCAACAAACATAATTCCTTACCTTAAGAAAGCCACAACCCATACAAGCTTCCCAATTAAGGATCATATCATTAAGGGTAAACATAGAAAACTCTTTTCTGACCAAAACCCACTTTGTGATCCTCATGGTGGTCGAAGTAATCAAATCCGCCAAAGATCAATAGGGCATAATAACATAAAAAATAATCATATAATCTCATCCTACCTAAATTATTAACCACTAAAATATAATCACATGACCCTATTTTAACACTCAGTTCACTGTTAAACTTTAAGGCCCTTACATCTACATCTATTGAGATTCACCGTTGAACTTTAAGGCCCTTACTTCTACATCTATTGAGATTCAACTAAAATTTTTTAAGGATTTTTCTTATCCATGGATGGACAATCCTTGTCTCGTAAATTTTTAGTAACCAAAAGTGCACCCCAAATTGTGGATTCTAAAGGCACTAGTGTTTTAGTCGAGCTTGGCTCAAACTAGTTATGCATAATCAAAGCTGATATTAATTCTCAACCCTCATTTAGTGTGGCTTGATTTGTAATCAAGCCTGAGCTCAAACCGAGCTCAACTTAATTCAACCCAAACCTAGGCTACGATCAGCCCGGTTTGGCTCGGCTTCAGCTAGAGGTGGCTTGTTTAATGTTCACACCATGCTCAAGCTCGGCTCATTTAATCCCTATTCAAGACGAAAGAATCCTTTCCCAATGTCAAGATTTTTTTTTTACACACACATACAAATAATGAAAAATATTAAGAAAAACGAATAAAAGTGAAGTACCTGGTCGATGGCACAAGGTATCAAGCAATGGAGATTATCATTGCTAGAGAATAGATGTGGAAACGAACTAGAGAAGGAAGGGACAGCCTGCAATCAAAACAGCCAGAAGTATAGCAAGAAGCTTATAATGTGTTATAATGAACTTTCATTGGTACTAAATGATAAAACCTGGATAGGTGGAAAACTGATCTTTCCAATATGATCCTCACCAGTAAAGCCAAAAATCCCCACTGCCTGCATTGGCTCACTCGAATAATTTCATAGATGAAAGAGAACAAATGATCGAATCAGATAACGAGAGTTTCACCAAGGAAATTACCTTAATGAAAGAGCTCAAGGACCAAAATAAAAAAAAAGGGAACATACCTTATTGAAAGTGACACATTTTTCAACTCTCACGACGTTCTCATAGAAGGCACTGCAAAGTGAAAACGAAAATGAATCGCAGCATAAGAAAGCAATTATTTCACTTACCAACAATACAAAATGAAAGTTTTATAATAGCCGTCAATTTCATTTCGAACCCCATTTCAGTTTAGCTCCAAATCAACCTGCTTCACCCAATTATAATTTCAGAATTTTGTTTCAGAAAAATGTAAAAAATGTGTATAATAATAAAATATGTATAAAAAATATTTTTAATAATGCAAAATGTTATTTCTACATGCTAAATGAATACTTTTTAGTGGTTTAGATTTTTTTTTTCCAATGGAGCTATCTGTGGGTATAAGTTAAGTCGTCATCTTCATCATCATCAAAGTCTTATCCCAACTATGTAGGAATCAGCTACCTGAATTATGTTTCTCCATCCTAATCTATCCTGAGCAAAATTATTGGATAGATTGCACTTCTTTAGATCTATTCTTATTACTTCCATCTATGTCATCTTCGGCTTAAACCTTCTTCTTCCGGGCCATCAACTTGCATTGAAACTTTTGTTCTGCAACGATGTCGTTGCTAGCCTGCACTAGATATGCCCAAACCATCTCAAACAAGCTTCTTTAAATTTATGACCCATCAATTCTACCCCTAAATGCTCCCGAACGCACTCATTTTTCATTCTATCTTTCCTAGTTTTACAACACATCCTCAACATCTAATCTTTGTTACACTCATGTTGTGCATGTGTTGCTATTTAATAGTATAAGTTAAAGAGAAAAAAAGAAAAAAAAATGTCTGGATACTCAAAGGCTCAGAGCCCTAAACTCATAAAGATTTTGTAGGTGCCTAGTGGAGCCCACCTATTAAAATCTTAACCACTCAAATGATAGGTCTCCTTCATGTATTGGCCTTGGCCAATTTTTACTCTAATAAGAGATAGGTCCACCATTAGATTGATCAAACATACTTATGATAAGTACCTAATCAAACTGACAGCTGTCCCATCTTCTATGAGAGAAAAATTGGCATATTGTAAAAAATGAAAAAGTTATTTGCTCTGACTAGTTCAAAATTTTAATTTGGTACCCACATTGTGAAGCCCACAAATCTCATGCAAGTTAAAGAGATAGAAATATGTAAGGGAAAAAAGCGTGAGCGCGAGCGTGCACATACATACACACATATTTGCGGTAGGTATGTTCTAAATAAAAGGGCGACCTCTTAAAAAAGCATTTGCCCCTTCCCGTCACGTTAAGACCAAAAGAACATGAGCTAAAGAAAGGGAAATGAGAGGGATGAGGAAGAAAATGAGGGAAGAGAAAGGAGAAGAAGAATCAGCCCCAGCCACCACCGAACAGGTATGCAGTATGCACCCTCCTTATCTCCCTCCTTTCTTTATTTCTTTTTTCCTATAACCAATGGTTTAGGCAGTTTAGGGTTTCTTGATTGCCGCTCTGAGGAGATGCTCTCTCTCTCTCTCTCTCTCTCTCTCTCTCTCTTCTCTGTAAAACTGCATGGAGGCCTCTCTTCTCTCTCCGGTTTAGTCTTTGTTTCTTTTTAAGAAATGAAATCCAGAACAAAATTTTTCTAGGAGGTTGCTCAGTTCATTCAGTGGTCCAAACCAACATTGTTCGGACATTTCGGCCAAACCAAATTGAATTTGACAACTATGAGTCCAAACCAACATTGTTCTGACATTTCGGCCAAACCAAACTGAATTTGACAACTATGAGTCTTACTATAGCACGCTGACAGACTGTGAAAAAAAATTGAACAAACCAACAGCCACCCCAAATGTTTACATGGCTTGGCTGAGGCAAAGGTCAAATTGCTTCCTGCTGCTAACAATGGCAGATGAAAATGTCAAAAATAAAACAAAAGTTTCCCCTACGTATGCCAGATTTGCCCTGTTGGCATGCACATTTACCATAATCTATATAGGAGTTTGGTTCTGTTGAGTATTTTAACCGCTGTGCAGATGAGTTTACTGCAAATTTGGAATTTATTATCATAAGACATAATATCAGAACTTGCCCAATATTATGGTCTGGTGGGATTTGAGAAAGGTGAGGGGTAGGTTAGACTTTAGAGGATGCTTAAAAGTTAAAAAACCCATGCTAACGCCAGGGTTTCATGGGGCGTAATCAGATTCTTTTAAAAACGCACATATGCACCCATGCGCATAAACACACCCTCTAAAGTCTAAACCCCGTTGGGTGAGGTAGGGTGGGGAAATGGGGTTCAGGGCTTAACTATATGGTTGGCAAATGGAGTACAAGATTTTTATCAAAGGTAAATTTCATGGTTGGAATCCTTGTCAATTAGAAGCCAAAAGGCATGCTAGGGGCTGATATGAGTTTCAATCCAATCCAATCCATCCATTTGATCACAGCATTTCTGCCAAATAAAAAACATCAACAAGGGCAACTTGCAGGGAAATGGGTTTCAAGGTGCATCAGGTGGAAACTGCCACCACCTTAAACCTATACTCAAACGGCAGCACTTCAATGTGGGCTGAGCCTAGTTAGTACTAAGGTATTATGAATAGGTTAGAACGGGGCTCAATTGGATTATTTTAGATGCCAAGATATTGCTGAATGGGTATAGATGAGAGGGCATAGAAGTGGATGGACTACATCGGCACCAATGAAAAAATAAGAAACAAGGCCCACGAAATATGCAGATCAACTAAGAGACTAAGATCCCCAGGGGAGGCTACAATGAGCCTCATTAATTGGGATGTCTGGGCCTCTAAGGATGAAGTTTTCTGGGTTATGCATTTTTGGACAAGCTACTTCTATCAATCTATACAACTGATGAAAGCAAGGACATATAAATACACTTACCCACCAAGATAGCTGAAATCAGAGAAAATGAAGGTTTTTGTTATGTCGAAACCACAGGCAATGATGTCTTTCGCATTCTCGCGAGCCAGCCTTTTGCTCTCTTCCACAGTAAGCTTCTTCCACATACACTTCTCATCATCAGTAAGTTGTATTACAAGAGGAACCTTAAAAGCATCCTGCAAATACCTGCATCATATTCAAGGGATTGAGTTGAGTACGATAAACCTACTTTTTGGGGTGTGGGGGTGTTTGGGGGATTGCTTAGAGAGACGTACTTGGTAAACATGAAAGGAACAAGATGCCCCAAATGCAGCGCCTCAGACGATGGGCCTCTCCCCGTGTACAAGAAGAACTTCTCCCCGCTCTCATACGCATCTAATATCAAATTGAAATCCCTAACAAGAAACCAAACAAAACAACACCCAACCCAGATTGATTTGAACCAGTCCTGAGTCCTTGCTAGCCCAATTGAAGAAATTGGTGGAACCTACCGATGAGCGAAGAAGACGCCGCGGCGGAGGAAGACGTGGGGCGGGATGGAGGTGAGTCGCTCTACGCGCTGGACAAGCGATTGGTCGAGTCGCTGGCAGCCGAATCGATCGATGAGCTTGTCGTAGTCGATTTTGCCTCCCTCTGCAGATACCACCCATGGATTAACCACCAGATCGTCTTCTTGTTCTTCTTCTGCTGCTGCTGCTGCTGCTGCTGCTGCTGTTGTTTTTGGGATTTCTGACATTGCGTAGAAGATGATGGAAAGGAGAGAAGAATGAATATGGACCAAGGCTGTGGCCGTTTATAAGGTGTACAAGGGTTTAGAAGGTGTACAAGGGTTTATAAGGCTTTGTTACCAGTTGGAGAAGGCAGAAGGGCCGTCAGATTTTTCTTTCTGTGTTTTTACGCAATGAGAGATGAACGGCTGGATTTGACTGGTTGATTATGGTTCAAACAGCAGCCAGGGCATACTTATCTTGGACTAGGTTCCAGCTCCCATCACAATGGCTGTGATCTCACCACTGATTTGAAGTTTGCTTAATTAGATGCTGATGAATGCACCTGACCGATGCAAAGGATTTTCTATTTCATAACGGACTTTCTGTAACTTTGTTTATCTTGATGTGAAAGCTTGCTTTACTTTACTTCTCCCCTTGAGCAAACAAAGAAGCTCGGGAACTTCGTTAACAAAGTCAAATTAAGAAAATAGATGAAGGATCAAATAAAAAATAATAATCTTTTGTCATTTAATGAAATAAAAATGAGAATTTTACTTAAAAAAATCCTAGTTGGACACCGCACAAAATTGATCTCAAATAAATTGAGTGCATAAAATGAATTTCCTGGAGCTGATTTCATGCAGAATTGTTATTTTATTTGATTTTATTTATTTATTTATTTATTTTTAACTTCTTATTTTCTTTCTTTTTTTCTAACCAAAATTTTTTGAAAATCAATTTGATTTTATATCAGAGAGATCAACTATGGAAGCTATCTTTTCACTTAGGCAATTAATGAAAAAATATCGAACAAAAAAAAATCTACACATGGTTTTTATCGATTTGGAAAAAGCGTATGAAAGGGTACCGAGGAATTTAATTGTGTGGGTTTTAAAGAAAAGGAATATCCCCAGATGTTACATTGAAAATTTTAAGGATATGTATGAAGGAGCAGTAACAAATGTAAGAACCACATGTGGAAAAACATGTGGATTTCCCATGACTATAGGTTTATATTAAGGATCAACCTTAAACCCTTATCTCTTTTCATTAATTATGAATAAGTTAACTATGCATATTCAATAAGAAGTACCATGGTACATATTGTTTGCAAATGATATAGTATTCGTAGATGAATCAAGAGATGGTGTAAATGCAATACTTGAGAGATAGCGAGGGGCATTAGAATCTAGAGGCTTTAACATAAGTTGAACAAAGACAGAATATATGAATTGCAACTTCAGTGGACAAATACAAAATGTTGAAACTACTATCAAAATTGAAACCCATGAGATACCACATAGAGATTCTTTTCGGTACCTAAGCTCGATGATTAGAAAGGATAAGGAGATTGATGGAAATGTGGCGTATAGGATAAAATCTGGATGGTTGAAGTGGAGGTTAGCTTCTGGAGTGCTTTGTAACACACGAATGCCAACAAAATTGAAGGGCAAATTTTACAGGACAGTGATTAGACCAGCTATGATATATGGAGCGGAATGTTGGCCAATTAAGAAGACGCATAGATGTAGCGAAAATGAGAATGCTTAGGTGGATGTGTGGTAAAACTAAAAAAGATAAAATTAGAAATGAGCGCTTTCGAAAGCATTTAGAGGTAGCACCAATAGTGGATAAGATTAAAGAAACCCGTTTAAGATGGTTTGGACATGTTGAACGTAGGCCGATAATGGCACCAGTGAGAAAAAGTTTGACTATACAGGGGATGGCCCATCAACAGGTAGGGGTGGGCTGAAGAAAACATTGATGGAGGTCATTGATTCAGATTTAAAGAAATTTAACTTATCGAATGATTTAGCTCAAAATAGAACGGAACGGAGAAACATAATTCATGTAGCCGACTCCAACTTATTTGGAATACGGCTTTGATGATGATGATGATTTACCTTCTTTCTTCCTCTTCTTTCCCTCCTTTCTTCCTCCTCTTTCTCCATGTATGTAAGAACTAAGAAGAAAAGAGCAGAAGGTCATACAAACAGAAATAACATATTTGGGGTTACTAAAACTTTCCAGTTCGATGATTACATTATCTTGTAAAACTGATGATGATGCTGCAACAATAGCAAAAGGAGAAGGGGTAAGAGAAAATGAAGTGAGAGTGTTGAAGCCACCCATGTCATGATGGGTGATGGATGGATCATGTACTGCAAGCTTATTTGCTTGTCTGGTTACAGCTTTTGCTTGGGTTTTCAAAGAAATTTTAAGTAGAGCCTTTATCTTCTTTCCTAATTAAAACATCAGATTCATGTTTCTCCTTGGGTTAGAAAAAGGGAATTGTCTTTGTAGAAAGGGAAATTATAACTATAAGGAGACCACCTTACCTTAACCAACTGGTCCATAAGAGAAGAAAAGATCAACACATAGAAATCCCAAAAGAAAATAAAATTTTTGAGCCAAGAGAGAGAGAGACAGTGAAAGTTTTAGAATGTTCGAGATTTATTTTAGATTATGATTTGATTACTACTTCTATGCAGCGGAAAAATAAAAACAATCAATCACACAGAAGATAACACCAAATTTAACATGGAAACCCAAATGAAATAAAAAACTATGAGTTCAAAGTGGACAAAATCAATCACTAAATTTCACAGTACATGATATATTCACAACCCTACGGTCAGTCCCTCGACACAAGGCGTTATAATTGTTCTGGATAGATCTCTACAGCACGCAGTCCCTCGGTGTTCCGCTATTAGTGCTTTGATCTCTATAATGAATGATTCTCTACACTAGAAAACAATCTTCTACAAGGAAGTAAAAGTCACAAATCTCTTATAAAGAAGTAGAAACATCAACTCTAAAACTTAAAGCCTTTAGTCTAACCTCTCATACAAGCTCTAAATAATCTTTCCAATGGCAATCTTAATTCAGAACATAGGAGATCTCTATGTGCTATGTTGTGCTTAAGGTTGAAAGAAACCCTCTTTTTTATTGCTCATAATTAGTGCCTTAGATTTGAAAACAAAATCCAAGTAAAACAAGCAATTTTGGCACAAACAGGAAAGGTTTTCGTGTAGGCTGGTGCACTTCTGCCATCCGTGAACGTGAGCACAATTAAATGGGCGCTTGAGAGCACTCACCACTGCCTTCGACGTTTGAGCCCGGTCTTAAGTACGCTTGAATTTTCAGCACATCAACAAACTTTCAGAGGCAATAATTTTATCGTTTCAGCTCTGATTTATGCAATATTATGCTCTACGGATATCTAATCGAAACGTATTTTCCAGTGGTAGATAGCTTGCCCATATCCAACGCTCATTTTGTGAGATATGACATTTTTAATCCATGTTGTCTTTAGAAAAACACTTCAATTTGCGTTATCTTCAATTCAGTTTATCCAGCGCGCAACCACAGTCTATTCTAAATGTTCAATGGACCTAAGTTTTGTTCAATTCATAAATTTAGCTAATACAAATGTCCTAACAGAGAGAGAGAGAGAGAGAGAGAGAGAGAGAGGATCCTCACCTTGTTAAGGTCAGGGTTGAGGGCCATCATTTGACACTTCCACAAGCACACCATTAGCAGTAAGCCACGGAGGCTGTGGGGGGACACGACTGCGGAGGGCGGGAATCTGGCAAGGGCCGAAGAAAAATGAGCGATGAGCCACGTCATCGTGGGGGATGATGGTGCTCTTGGTGTTGGCCACCTTGTTGTACTTACGATGGGACACAGGTGATGCGAGGTGGGTCTCAGGTGTCAAGAAATGGAGATAGAGAAAGAGGAGGAAAAAAGAAAGAGAATAAGAAGAAAGCTACTCCCTACTTACAAAATAAAATAAAATTTTTGCATGAAATCATCCCTAGGGTACTCACTTTGTGTATTAAATTTATTTGGGCCCAATTTCATGTAATATCCAACTAAGGGGTTTTTTCCTATAAAATCTTCAATAAAAGAAACTCATTTGAAACTATAACAACCAAACAAGCTTTTCATAATTTTTCAGCTTTTCCAAAGCAAAATGCCAAAAAAGCCCCTTTAATAATCCGCATCAAACGCACCCTTAATGGCATGAGAAAGTTATTTTTTCATTTTTTATTGTAAAAAGTAAATTTATTTTTTAAAATATAGTACTTTTTTATTTGACTATTTTTCTTTTTATTATATCATAAAATGACTTTTCACCTCGCTTTACTAATAAAGTAAATTTACTAAATAGGCTCTCGCTTTAGACAAGCTTCATCCTAACCACTGATTCAGTCCATGGAGAGCCCCTCATTTTCAATCTTATGTAGGGGTCAGTTTAAGAGTGTTTTGGTTGCTTCGACCCCTGGTGCATCTTTGAGTGTCAACACATTTATCTAAGATCTTTAACCCAAAAACACATTGGTTAAAAAAAAAAAAAAAGGTCATGTATGCAGTACTAAAACCTCAAATGTCAAAATTTCTCTTTAAAGGAGTAGTTTGAGCAGTTTAGCTGTATTAGGCCAATCCAGACCATTGCGTACTATACTCCATAACTGAGGGTTACAGATTTGGGCATATCTAACTGCAGCAAACTGGAGGATTTGTTATTGGGGTTTTGTATAGCTGAGAATTTCACAACAAAACCGATGCACACATAGCAGAGAAAATTTTGGATTTGGTCTGAAAATATATAAAATTGATGATTTTTAAAGCCTGTCGGGAAAGGTGAGGGTCCAACCTGAGAATCCTAAAAAATGTGGATTTCCACTCCATTGGCCTAATAAAACCTAGGATTTACAATTTCTAAAGCTGGATTTTCTAAGTCCAAGAATTTAAAATAGCCAAAACTTTGTGCACTTCTAATATATATAAAAACAAGAGTTTTTTTTAAGTACCCCCCTAAGGTCTATATAATTTGTAAATATGCCGATATAGTTCTGGTATTTGAATATATGACCCTGCCTTTTTATTTTAATACATTTTATGTCCCTAAAATTAGCAGACTTTCGACCAACAAAATTTTTTAGAGTGGAGTGACAATTTTGCCTATCTCTTTTACCCATATATGCATAATTTTAAAAGCACAGTATTTTTTTTTCTGTTGTGAGATTAAGAGTCACATTTAGTTATACTCTACATAAATCTAATCCCCTCAATATATGACCCATTTCATTAAGTCTAAATCTATCGTGATGACAATCAACACATGTATTTATAATCAATTCTAATTTATCCTATCCATACATGGCCTACCATTTGATTGATAAAAGTTTTAAAATACATGATTAAACTTTATATCATGATAGAGTTATTGAGAAAGCCGGCATTGGGACTTGAGATAAACTAATATTATTTTTATTAACAATAATATACTTATTTTTTGTTTAATGGGTGTGAAGGTAAAGATGTAATTTTTGTAAAAATTAAATACAAACCTCATAATGGTTGCCCATTTTTGTTAGGAATATTTATTCTAGGGACTTGGCAGGTATTAAAATTGAAAAGGAGGGGCCTATTTACGAATACAAAAATTATATGAGTATATTTGCAAATCATATAAACTGTAAGGGGGTATTTATAAAAAAACACTAAAAACAATAATGTTAGTTACACTCTTCATCTCACAATTCAACTCTAAAATGATCCTACCTGATAGGCCAACTCATTTGTTTTTTTTAGTTTTGGGCCACACTTTTTTTCACATTGTGGAGATGAGAGTTGTAAGTTGAGTTGTAAGATGGGAAGGGTGGCTAGCACAATTTGTATAAAAATGAAACTAATAAATATGCTTTGAACCTTAGATCTATTTGACTGTACGTGGGCCCACAATGAAGCGGCCTTGTACTATTTCAAAACAACTATATCATGGGGCTGCTTCTCTCAATTTTGACTTTCACTAGAGCCCATATTTATAAAGGGATATTGGCTATAGAGCTATCTTTGTATATAAATTCGTCCTTGAATAGTCAAAATTTAAGTATTTCTCATATAAGTGTTCATACAATATTCTAAGGCCGTATGACATTGCATACGCAACATTCTAAGGCCATAAATGTCGCACATATCAACTTATGCGATATCTTAGGGCCATGTGATATCCTACTGCTATGATATGAATAGTTTTGCGAGAAATATTAAAATATTTTGGGCAAATGTCAAATTTAACGATAGTTGTACGATAGTTGTACGGTCAATATTCCTATTTTAAAATATTATAATAAGTCTTTTTAAAAAACATTATAATCCAGCCGTTACACCACCTAAAGACATTTGTTTACATGACAAGCCACTCGACGTGGTAGGGCTCTCCAATCCCACCACGAACCCATCTCCACTGCACCAAAACCGTGTCATGAGAGATGAACCAGTTAGAAATTTGGATGTCTGCCAAAGGGTGAGATTAACATGTAAGCATGATTTGTGAGATCCAATGGAGACTTGGAATAGGAAGAAGGCTTTGTTTATTGAGAGGAATCAGAAAAGGAAGTTCTTACAAATGCCAACATTACAATGGATCCCACCTCATTATAAAGGTTGGGATGAAAAGCAATGAGCTCGGAACTTTATGTCCCACATACTGACATAAGTTAAGGTGAGTAGGCCTGTCAATCTCGCCTTTTGATGGGGAGGCCAGACACCCAGCAAAAGCAAGTAAAAACAAAGGTTTTTTTTTTAATCAACTTAGAGGCCAACTATGACGTTATTTTGAAAAGCCCATCACCCTAAGGGCAAGACTATGAACAGCCCTTTGTCCATTAATTCACATAATATATCTAATGGGCCATGCTCTCCTGTGGGCCTTGTAATATTCCGAACCCAAATCTAAGATTTAATTGCTAATTTTTCGTGCCTATTGCCAATTAATGATATTTTAATCCTAATTGCATAATAGGTAGGTAGATTGGGGGACCTTACTCTTAGTTAGGTAGTTGTGAGGACTAATTGATAATTTAACTAGCCTAATTTGCATTACTTCATTATTTCATTAATTATGTCATTTGCATTATCATAATACATTGGTGAACTCATTTCATTTAAACCTAAGTCATCTATGTGAGACCACTATAACCTCTTTTTTAAAATAACATAAGCCTATGGACTTGCTAGTAAATACTCAAACTTTTAGCAACCTTAGCCTTATATAAAGGCAATTTTCCTAAAGCAAGAGCTCATTGTGCCTTTTAGCTAAAAAAACTAGCCTCTAAGCTCTCCCCATTCCATCTTCCTTCATCCTACAAGCCTAAAATGTGTGAGAAAGAGAGATTTCACCCATTAGAAGTTAGATTCATCTTCCTCTCCGCTTTCCCTTGTACCCATTTGTTGTTTGTTTGGAGAGAAAGCCCATCTATACCTTTTGGCTCAACTGTTAAGGTAAGAAACCTTAACTCATCTTGTTATTTGTGCCGATTTGAATATTGTACAGTGATTTGCTAGCTTAGACCCACATCATATCATCTCCTCATGATATTCATCTCATTTATTCATTTTTTTTCCATGTCATACCATGATTAAGGGTCTACTTGAGCTAGTGGATTTGGGGGTTTGCACTTAAGAACTTGCATTTGGATTTTAGGAGCACCACAAGGTAAGTTTAAGCAAGCAGTAACATATATGATTGTATTGTGTTTAATTCTTAAGATTCTTATGTTTTAGTATGTTAGTACAGCTCATCCTCTTCTTGTTTTCATAAATGAGGATGTCTTGATGTGTTAAAATGGTTTTTTAATGAGAAAATGAGGGTTTGAATTTAATAAAAGGAATGGAAATAAATAGCATTTAATATACTAGGATTAGATGTGTGAAATGATGGATTTTTTTTTGTAGGGAAAAGATGGGATTAAATGTGATAAGTTCATATTCAAAAAGGAGCCAAAATCTGAGAACCGTCATGCTTAACTAATCG
This sequence comes from Sextonia rubra, assembly GCA_037013555.1. Lineage (NCBI taxonomy): Eukaryota > Viridiplantae > Streptophyta > Magnoliopsida > Laurales > Lauraceae > Sextonia > Sextonia rubra. The sequence continues at coordinate 136,880,283 of JASUAD010000001.1, forward strand.
GACGCATGTTCAACCGATCAGACAGGATGTTTAATACATCCGATTGGTCAAACGTGTGTTTGATCGGTCGAATTAACTCACTAGGTCCAATCCAACTGATCAGACCCAAGCCCGATCAATTGGATAGGATCCGACTTGATTATACATATATATATAATTATTATTTTACTTATTTATTTATTAATGGATTATTCTAAAATTATTTTTCAAAAGTATAAATTTCTTATAATTCAACTCGATTGACTTGACTAAGTCAAATGTACTTTAGAAACCTTGAACTTGATCGTGGGGTCAAGTGACACCCTAGAATATTAAAAGGAACCTTATGACTGCATAGGACTTTATTTCTTGGGACCATTATACCTTAAACCTTGTCCAACGAAATCAAATGGGATAAACGAGGAAAGTGTGAACTGTCAACTCATCCTTTTTAGATGATTCGGTTCGTTTTAATGCTATGCCCTTTGCGTATGGGTATAAGCAGCCCGGTGTTCGGATTCATTCATAATGGAACACTGAGATTTTAATAACACATGGCATTGGGATCCTTATGGTCATGCCGAGGTAGAAAACTAAGGACACAGACATCTTGATTAATTTGGCTTATAAATTATCCTTGTTTATTAATTAATAGAAAATTATTCATATTTCGATTAACTTCTAAATCCCCCACTTTTTTATATTATCAGTTCAGTTATGTTCCTTTCATTATGTTATTGGTTTAGTTACATTCTTTTCATTACTCTTTCATTTGTTTTTGTTGTATTTATGTTATTAATTCAGTTATATTCCGTCATTACCTTTACATTGCTTTTGTTATTATTGTTTGTTATTGATATCATTTTGCCTCTGTTACTATAAATGTTATGTTAATAAATTCTATTGAGAAGGTAGTATGAGAGCACAGTGGTGCTATTTGTTTCGGCTACATATATATTTTTTCATAGAGCCGGCACCACTAAGCTGGACTCTATCAGGCCTGGCGAAGTTGATTATGAGTTGAAAAGTTATGCACTACTGCAATTGGTTTTTCTGTAGAGTAAGTTGACGCTCCTTTGGGTGATCAGATTAGCTTGTTGATCTTCCATTTTGTTCTGATATTTATCTCCCTTCGGGAATGATTGCAGCTATGTGGATTGTCATCTAGTTGTGATTTTCTGTTATCTTGATTCCTTATGATTATGCTTTATCTTATGCTAACATGCCTAAATTTTGCTTTTACCCTATTTAATCGATACTGTTTTTAACTCTATTTGGAACAACATGTTTAGTGTGCCACTTGCCTATTTCTTGTTGAGCTATTATGCTTGGGGTGCGACCATTGGTATTGCAAGAGCAAACCCCAGTCCCGACCTGATTATGGACGAGATCCCGGAGGTTGCCACAGCGGTACCTTAAGAACTAGCTGGTGGGGACCCAATGACGTCTTCTATTAGGCAGATCCATAGAGCGACATGGGCTTCTTTTTGTTGAGCTATCATACTTAGGGTGCTACCATTGGTATTGCAAGAGCAAACCCCAGTCCCGACCAGATTATGGACGAGATCCTGGAAGCTGCCATAGCGGTACCTTAAGAACTAGCTGGTGGGAACCCAATGGCGTCTTCTATTAAGCAAATCCGTAGAGTGACATGGGTTCCTTTGGGCATTTAGGATTTAAATTATGATAGCTCTTTTATCATGACTTTAGACTTTGTTTTTGTTTATTTTATCTAAGGATATGTATTATACTTCGGTCTCGTTATACATTTCTGCACTTTATTACTTCACATGCACTGTGACATTAGTAGTATGCAAGTGTTATGTTGATTTTGATAATTCAGTAAGTAGTTTAATTATAGAATGTTTAAATAGGTATTTGTTTACGCTCTTATACTATTACATGGTGTTGATTAGGTGTATTCAATTAGATTTGAATATGCATGTATTATAGATGTTCCACATATATGAAAATTGTGAAAATTCCCTTATAGTGGTCCATGTTTGCCTTAGTGTGGCATAAATTACTATAAGATTACGTGTACCACATCACGGGTCTATCAATAACAACCTTCTTGTGGGCCTGGGGCGTGATAGGTCTCGTCTAAGGCCCCACTAGAGAGGTAGGAGATTGAAATACCTGGAGTCAACTCTTTGCGAAATTTTAAGTCTATCACATCATCCTAATTCAATGTAACAGTGACTGCAGCTTTAATTTTAAGGAAGATGGCCATATATATGAATGCTGTGTTGCTCCAAAGTGGCAAAGTGGGAAATGGTGGGCCACCTGATGCTCATGGGTGGTGGGTCAGGATAAATTTCTAGAACCATAAAAAAAAAAAAAATGGAATTGCAATCCCCACTTGATGGACTAAAATGGTTTCTGTTGTGGCGCTTGAAAGGCAACATCATTGTTCAAGCGCTTCCATGTATACACTACATGTAGCACTAAAATTGTGGTTTTAGAACTTTAACCCCCAAAAGCCAAACAGGAAAAAAGACTTGCATAAAAACCGTGGAAGTGTACAATTAAAGGCTTGCAATCGATCAAAAGGCTATCAACATCATCCCAGCATCAGTGCCCCACCTCCTGATTATCATAATCAGGATGTCGTCTCCAGAGAGTCTGAATATTCTCCTCTTTCTGGGATTTACAAGTCTAAAATGGGACCAACGGATTGATAAATCTATATATGCAAATTTTCGTGCGACCATTTGTTAATGAGCACACGACACTTTGCCTTGGAGGGATATACATTGTCAAGTTGATTTAACTATTACTCTCATTTTTCATTATGTAACCATTCATTGGTGTAATCGCTCTCATTGATGTAAAATTTGAAATTTATTTTCATCTAGAGCTGATTTTAATATAAATAGCTGAGATCAAGCAAAGATGAGCCCCACGTGATGTCAATAAACTGGGGATATGGGCAACTCCCTACTTCTGTCCACATGAGACCATTTCTCCCATATGCGAAGCCCATTCTTCATATTGTTCAAAAATTTCGTTTCCGCTCATTGACTCAGCCAACTTGTGCCCACTCTGTAGGCCACTGAGCCGAGCGGGTCGAATCTGACTGCTTGAGTCACTCGACTATAAGTGGATTATTGGGCCCTGTCCCATCCAAATTCCAGCCCACCAGAGGGAAGATTGCGGGTGTCAGATGAACCAGGTGGGCCCCACCTAAGCAACACTCCCTGTGGTGTATAACATAAGTGGAAGAGGAAGACAAGGAATGCCTCGAGCTTTACATACATTGGTGAGCTGTTCAATGTTACCCACCAAGAATTGTCGGATGCCAAGAGCCAATGTTAGACCATCATTTCACCAATATAAGAAACAGAAACTTCCAACGCGCAAAAAGCTCATCTCCACCTTTTTCTACTCTTTGGAGTTTGGACAGGTCAAAGGTTGCAAAGGCATAGACGCATAGGTAAGAAAGAACCAGCACAAGAAGTTAGAAAAACAAAGCCTATAATCCAGTAAAAGTAATAAGAAACTATGATAATGGGATGAGCAGCATCTCCTCTTACTTTCTCATCATGTTTATTTCTATAATATCTCTCATGGGTGTGTTGGTGTATAAAATAATACGAGCACAGAGATAAAGTAGGGTCTGTTGCTGTCATAGATCAGAGGAGTGTTCTATCGATATATGCATTTTTCTCTCCTTGTGGAAGCACAAACAACCAGTTTTTGGAATTTGGGTTTCGTTCAAATTAGAAAATTTTACTTGCAGCAAATCTAGGTGGTGCATTTTTTTTTTTTCGTCTTTGGTGTGAATTGAAAATGATGTGTTGATACTCATGCACACACCCATTACAGAGGTGTCATAGGTACCTGGACTAGACTTAACTGTCCCTGTTACCTGCAACACTATTTATATTGTTTTTATCCTTCAAGGGGTTGTTTTCCTGTTACTCATGAGAATGGACTAGAGTTAACTCTCCCAGTTTGCATAAATGTTAGATATGCAAATGTTCTCCTACACGTAGAATGCATAAGCAGTACCTACCTCACTCGGATGAATGTTTATCAATAAGAGGAGGCAAATAAAAAGGTCCACTCATGAAAAGGGAGAGCCAAAAAATCAGACCCACTAAATTATCTTATCCCTTGATTTAGATTTTTTGTATATTCAATCAAATAGTGAAAATTCAGTGAACGTAAAATTGGGCGTATGCCAAATCATGGGATGACAAGAATATAAAATGCTAATCAAAGGTTAGTGGGCCCATAGATGTAAAAAACATCACATGTTTGTCAAAATCACTATTTTTATATGAATAAATAAGCACATAAGGTCTAGTAAGGGGAGCCAAAAAATCAGACACACTAAATTATCTTAGCCCTTGATTTCAATTTAATAGCATAACCTTAGATTTTATTTATTCAATTGAACATGCAAGGATTGAAAGTTGAATGAGTAAAATTAGGCTATATGCCAAATCATGGGATGACAAGACTATCAAGGGGCTGCCTTGTTCAAAGATAAGTGGGCCACATAGATGTGAAAACCATCACTTGTTTGTCAAAATCACTATTTTTATATGAATAAATGAGTATATCCAATGGTTTTAAAATAGTTTGGATGTTCGGATATTTTTCATAAATTTCTCAAAATCCATGAAAATCTAAGTTATGCAACTTGATGCTCATCATTAGTATGAGAATATTGAACGGATTTTAATGAGAATATTGAACGGTTCTATCATGAATAAGGAGCCCATAAAAGTACAGAAAAAAAAAATCAAATCCTTAGGTTGGGAATTCTCCACAAATTACTCAAACTTTATAAAGGCTTAAGATAATTAGCTCCATCACCTTAAGGCTTTAGTTCAATAAACAAAAGGAACAGTTTGGATTGCAAATGTGGGGTCCACAAGAATGCAATCACTATATGAGATTGTGCCATCGCCTTTTTGTGTGAAACTCTTGGAAGGTAAATAACCTCTTATTTACACATCATTCTCACACCTTATTTATGTACTTACCTAATTGGAGCGCAAATAAACATAATGAAGAGTAACAAATATATATTTGAATCATTTACATATATAAATGGGTACAACAAATACCCCTAACAAAATGAAAGGGTTTCACCTCATTAAATCCAAAATCACATTAGACTTGCAAACATATATTTTACACAGATCTAATTATCAAGTTAAAAAAAAAGTGTCATTCACCTGAACAAATGGGTTCAGAATCTAATTTGATTCCACCAGAAAATCAAATCCAGATCCGAAGCCGATTTGTAGATTTAATAAATGGGCCTGGTTCCAGATCGATCGATACATATTCCGATAGTAGGTACGGTGTGTAAGGCGCAGTGATTGCTCACTGGCTGGCACGAGTCAATGAGCATGAAAATTGTCTGATTTGCAAGTCTGAGACACATTACAGGCTAAAAATGTAATTTTGTCCATTAAAGACCGTTCAGTAGGAGCAATTGGGTGCATTACAACCAAAGAAGGTAGAATTATAGGAAGGTTTAGATTGGATTGGATAAATATAAGATATTATACCAATCAAATGATCCAAATGATGATCTTGACATTAATTTTTGAGGTCTCAAAGTTTAATATCTATATATAACCCTAATTTATAGTCATATAAATATAAGGGTGACTAATGTCTAGAACAATTCGAAATTGGGATACTGCAAATTCAAGGGGAGTTGCTTGAGTGTGAAGGGATTGAGAAAATCATGAATGACCCCTTACATTAAAACCTAGAAAAGGGATGAGAGAGATGTTGTGCGCGTGTATGCATAAGCAACCAAGATCAACAATCACCACACAAGAAGATAAGAGATTTACGTGGTTCAGCAAAGATGCCTACGTCCACGGAAAATCAATTTCCATTAGGTTTTCCTCCAATCTGTGAAACCACAGCCTTGGAATTTCAGCCTCTATCTAGAGTTACGATTACATCATATATATAATCATCACTTCCTTATTCCCCAAGAACTCTATCTTAGAAAAAAAGGAAAGTCTAAACCTATTAAGAAACTACTGTTTAATCAAACAGAAAATTCCTGATATAATTAGGGAAAACACCCCAGATACTGAAACCACTTGGTTTGGACCCACTTGGCAAACAATCTCCCCCTCCAGACCATAGGGAAGACGCTCTAAACCTCTTACTGGGAGTTTAGCTTTGCCAACTCTGAACACAGCTCCAGCTTTCTCTTAGATATAACCTTTGTCATTATTTCCGAGGGATTCTTGTCCGAGTGAATCTTTTCCAGCTTCATGAAGTTCTTCTCGATCACCTCACGAATCCAATGGTACTTGATATCAACGTGCTTCCTGCGACCATGATATGTAGCATTCTCATTGAAATCCATAGCACTCTGACTATCATAGTAAACTACATATTCTTCTTGCTTTAAACCTAGTTCTTGAAGGAATCTCTTCAACCAAAGCATCTCTCTGCCTACTTCATTAGTAGCTATGTATTCCGCTTCAGTTGTAGACTGTGCTATACACTTCTGCAACTTCGATTGCCAGGAGATAGCTTTCCCTACAAAGGTAAACAAATAACCAGAAGTCGACAACCGATGATCAAGATCGCCTGCAAAATCAACATCAGTATAACCTTCTACCACTGGTTTTGAGCCTCCGAAACACAAGCACACTTTGGAAGTACCTTTCAAATACCTAAAGATCTACTTCACTGCTTCCCAATGCTCTTTTCCAGGATTAGAGAGAAATCTACTCACTAAACTCACAGCATGAGCAATGTCTGGCTGTGTACAAACCATGGCATACATGAGACTCCCCACAACAGAGGAGTAAGGAACATATGCCATCCGTTTTTTTTCACCATTTGTAGTAGGACACAAACGCTTGCTTAGTCTGAAGTGACTGGCTAGAGTTTTGCTAATTGACTTAGCATTCTTCATGTTGAACTGCTCGAGTACTCGTTCAATATATTTCTCCTATGACAACCACAGCTGCTTGAAACTCTTATCACGACGTATTTGCATGCCCAATATCATTTATGCGGGCCCTAAGTCTTTGATGTCAAACGACATTGACATCTCCTCTTTTAACTTACCAATCAACTTGCTATCCTGTCCAACTATCAGTATATCATGTATATATAAAAGAAGGATGATGAACCTACCATCAATAAATCGACGAACAAAGACACAATGATCTGCAGCTATCCTCCGGTACCCATGACTCAACATGAATGAATCAAACTTCTTATACCACTGTCTTGGTGCTTGCTTCAGCCCGTAGAGACTTTTCTTCAACTTGCAAACCATCTGTTCTTTTCCTTCTACCTCAAACCCCTCTGGGTGAGTCATGTGGATCTCTTCTTTCAAGTCACCGTGAAGAAATGCGATCTTTACGTCTATCTGTTTAAGCTCAAGGTCCATGTTAGTGGCTAGACGTAAGACGACTTTGACAGAAGTCATCGTCACAACCGGAGAGAAAACATCATTGAAGTCGATACCCTTCGTTTGTGCGAAGCCTTTTACCACTAACAATGCTTTGTGCTTCACCAGTTTTCTATTCTCATCTTTTTTCAGCTTGAACACCCATTTGTTTTTTAGAACATTCCTATCTTTAGGAAGTTGCACTAGCTCATATATCTTGTTCTTCTTTAAAGAACTCATCTCATCCTGCATAGCCTTCATCCACTCATTTTTATCAGCATGAGTCATTGCTTCTTGGAAGCTCTCTGGCTCCCCTCATCAGTAAGCAAAACGTATTCGGATGCATGATACTTAGTTGATGGTTGACGCTGTCGTGTAGACCTCCTAACTTGAGGTTCTGTGGTTTCCAACTGAGAAGACTGCAGCTCCCCCTGCTCAACACCCTCATCATCTGGCAACCCCTGTGCCTCATCACAATCCGGATCGTTTTGTCCACCTTCTCCACCTGCAGTCTGCACTGGAGAAAAAGTCGATGTGAGATCAACCACTCCATCAACTGTCTCAGAAGACTTATCAATCTTTTCAACATCTCCAAAGAACTGGTTTTCATGGAAAACCACATCCCTACTTCTGATGATTTTTCTCTTTTCTGGATCCCATAACCTGTAGCCAAACTCAGCTCCACCATAGCCAAGAAAGATGCAACTCACTGCCTTATCGTCCTACTTCAAACGCTGCTCCTTTGGTACATGTACAAATGCTTTACACCCAAACACCTTCAAATGTGAATAAAAAACATTTTTACCTGTCCATCTTCTCTCTGGAAGATCATAATTCAAATGAACTGAAAAAGATTTGTTAATCAAATAAACAGCAGTCAGAACGGCTTCACCCCAGAATGATTTAGGCAACCGTGCTAATTTCATCATGCATTTCATCTTCTCAAGAATAGTGCAGTTCATTCTCTCTGCCACACCATTGTGCTGTGGAGTACCAGGAATTGTCTATTCATGTCAAATGACATACTTCAAGCAATAACTTCTGAACTAATTGGATGTGTACTCGCCCCCATTATCTGTGCGGAGGCACTTTAAGAATTTACCTATTTCTCTTTCAACTTGATATGAAACTATTGAAAAATCTGGAACACTTGATCCTTTGATTTCAATGGATAAATCTAGACTTTCTTGGATGCATCATCGATGAACATGACAAAGAATTTATTGCCACCAAATGATTCTACCTCCATGAGACCACAAACATCAGAATATACCAAATCCAACACATTTAATTTCAATTTTGATGTCGGAGAGAAAGCAACCATATGCTGTTTGCCATATAAACAATAATTACAAGGGTCAAGGGATATACCTTTGGAGCAAAGAATTAGATCCTTCTTTGTCAACATCTGCAAGCTTTTCTCACTCATATGACCAAGCCTCTTATGCCACAGATTCAGAGAGGAACTGTCTTGAACTGCATTCAACACACCTTTGCACAGCTTTACTTGTGTTTTATAAAGTGTATTATCTGTTTTTCCTCTCGCAATAACAAGAAACCCTCTAGTGAGCTTCCATCTGCCATTTCCGAAGTAATTCTCATAACCTGCACGATCCAATGCAGTCCTGGAAATCAGATTCAATCACAAATTAGGAACATCTTTTAGCGTCATTGTGCAACCAATATCGGTTTTAATGCAGACGTCACCGATACCAACAATCTTTGAATGAGTCGTGTTGCCCATTTTCACAGTACCAAAGTCACCCGCTTTGTATGTCGTGAACATCTCCTTGCAAGAAGTAACATGGTAGGATGTTGCTGTGTCAACAACCCACTCAATCTGACCATCTGCAACACTCAAACACTTATCATCATCACCAGCGAGCACCACTACTTCCTCTTCCAAAGTAGCTGTAGTGTTATCACTGTCATTCTTCTTCTCATTGTTTGATCATTTCTGTTTCTTCATGGCAAAGCAATTTTTTCTAATATGGCCAATCTTGCTATAGAAAAAGCATTTTACTAACTTTTCTTGCTCTGTGATTCACTGCTAGACTTGGCTTGTGATTCACCTCTAGACTTGCCACGACCCCCCTTTGGTCATTTACTCTTACTCTTCCCCCTGTTCTCAGTAACAAAGGCCTATGCATTATCTATCCTTACAAATTTTCTTAAAGTTTCTTCATTCTGTAGACTTCTAGTAACCTGGCTCATAGATAACACACCATCTGCAGTAGAGTTGCTCACGGAAACAACCAATGTCTCCCATGTATCCGGCAAAAAACTCAGAAGCAACAAATTTTGTATCTCATTATCAAAGACCATGTTCATTGTAGCTAATTGATTTACCACACTTTGGAACTCATTGACGTGATCTTCAATCTGACCACCATCCTTGAATTTCATATTTACAAGCTTTCTGATCAAGAAGGTTTGTTCAATGTCTTGCTCCAGGTTTTTTTAAGTGAAATGATACATGCAAATCAACTAAAAGAAAAGGGGGGCAAAAATCAGATATCGGACACATGAAAGTGGGTGGCCTCCCCTATTAAAAGACTTCATAGTTCTCTGAATTTGTTGTTCGGAGGCATCTAAGTTTCTGACTATACCCCACTGTCGGCACCTTCTCACTTTATAAACTCTCCCCTCTCCTTTCTTAAGCCCTCATCCCCTCATCCCACAGAAGAGCTCTCTCTCTCTCTCTCTCTCTCTCTCTCTCTCTCTCTCTAACAGTTTCCATTCTCACATGAGATGGCTATAGACCACACTCCATATGACCCAACTGACGAAGGCTACATAGACATGGACATTAGCACTTCCACCTCCTCCTGCTACTCCATCAGCTCCCCCCCACAGTCCAATAGGGAATTTGAATTCCACATGTCATCCAACCCCCATGAAACAGAACCCAAAACCTCTCCTGCTGATGAGCTCTTCTACAATGGAAAGCTCCTCCCTCTCCATCTCCCCCCACGTTTGCAAATGGTCCAGAAGCTCCTCCAAAACAGAAACAACAGTACCCATGAACCCCGAAAGGCAGAGTCCTTTGCAGAAAACATCAGCACCAATACTAGTACCCCATTTGAATCTTGCAACATCTCACCCTCTGGTTCATGCCAAGTCAGTAGAGAACTGAACCCAGCCGAGTACTTCTATGAATGTGAAGCCGATGATGCTAGTTTTAGTGATGATAACAGGAAGAAATCATGTTCTAAGAAGCTCAAGTCAATCAAGCACTCTTCATTGAGGCTGAAACTAAAGGCATCAAGAGCTTTTCTCAAGTCTCTTTTCAGTAAGTCTGGATGCTCAGATGAGACATGTGCAGCTGCAGCAATAAATGATGATGAATACGCCATTTCGGAGGTGAAAGAGTGCTTGAACAGATCCATGACAGCGACAAAGAAGAACCCATTTGGACAAATTAAAAGAGAAAGGAGTCAAGTGGAAGCTACTGTCTCTAGGGGCATTGGTGTAGAGAAGGTGATTAAAGATGGAAGCAGCCATAGGAGGTCATTTTCGGGAGCCATCAAATGGTATTTGGGGACCAAATCATCGTCATTGCCATCATTTTCAGTATCAAACTCTTCCTCTAGTTCTTCTTCTTCTTCTTCTTCTTCTTCAAGCACGAATTCCAACAGGTTTGATGGATTGCAGCAGCTGAAGAGAAGCAGCAGTGCAAATTCAGAGGTTGAGAGATCAATTCAAGGAGCCATTGCTCACTGTAAGCAGTCTCAGCAACTATTCTGTGCAAGGAAGAGTGTGAGTGAAGTTGGGTTTTGTTCATTGTCTGCTTCTAGGATTTCAGCTTGTTAGAAACTAGAAGGGGCAGGAATGTGCAAGGGTTGAACATCTTTTCAGGAAATTAAGGAGGACACCCATTTCAATGGATTAAGATACTCTTGTTGTCTTTTTGAGATTGGCATGCGTTTATTCAAATTAAAACCAACGCACGCTTTTTTCAAATAAATAAATAAAAAGGTTTTTTATAGATTGCCCCCTGAAGTTTTCTAAGATTCTCAGTTTACCCCTAAAGGTTATAATTTGCCCCATTTTTTCCTTTTAATTTAATTAATTTTGTAATAATTTGGCACTTCCGTAAGCACTCCATTAAATCGATAATAGAGGTGTTAAAAGACCTGTTGAACGTCATTAAAGTAAGACTTTAATTGTAATGCTAACTGAAACGAGGCCCGTCTGGTCCTTCTTCTTACTTTGGTTTTAGTTTTGAAACAAAACTTTTACAAATAATAGCCCTCTCTTCTCTGGCAGTGAAAATTGGCTGATTATGGCTAGGTGATGGCTAGTGGCAAGCAGCGACTCCAGTGACATATGGGTGCAACTCTGGCGTCAACGACGACAGTGAACTCCTTTTTTTCGTCAAACCTAAACCAAGCGCTCTTCTTCACCAATTCTTTCTGCCTAATCTGAAACCACCCTTGTTTCATTTGATGCCTGTGGAAACCGATAATGGCTTTCCTAACCCTAAGCCCTTTCCTCTTTTTTCGCTCCCAAAATGCGCAAATCTACCCAAAATGCCTTTACTTTAACCAGGTTAACATTCAATGTAATGTGTCCTTTTAACACTTTCGTTGTCGATCTAAAGGGGTGCTGAAGGAAGTGCTAAATTGTTATAAAATTTATTAAATTAAAGAGATAATTGGATAAATTAAAACCTTAGGGGGTAAATTGAGAATCCTAGAAAACTTTTGGGGACAATCTGTCAAAAAACCAAATAAAAATCTCAATCCAGAGCCCATAAAATACCAGTAAGCTCTCTCTCTCTCTCTCTCTCTCTCTCTCTCTCTCTCTCTCACCCAATGTAGAGTGGCGTTGTATTTTTCAATTGAAATAAAATCACTCCAATATGGCTGTCACTAATATGACTCATAGGTATATATTATTCAATTTTGTAACAGTAGAAAACTTACACTTTCAATATATATATATATGAGTGATGCAAAATGGTGATGGACATATGCACATGAAGACTCCTCATATATATATATATATGATCTATAAAAATAAGATTTTATTAATAAGAAGATAAAATACAACCCGGATTAGATCATACATGAAAAACACCTCACAGAAAACTTACACTTTCAGTAGTTTTTTATTCTCTGAATGTACAAAATTAGAACAAAAATATGAAACCTTCTAACTTTCTATGTAATTTCATTTTCTAAAATTTGGTGTAAGTAAAGAATTGAATTTTGTTGATCATTTATCATATTCTGGAACTTAAAAATGCAAAATCCATTTTGTGAGTTGATGCAGAAAATTGAGAAAAAGTAAAAGGATTATATTTCTTTTTCATGTTATTGATATTCTCAATTAAGAAAATCAAAGAAAGTAAGAAGTTATCCTTGCCCATTTTTTTATATGTAATTTCATTTTTGAAAATTTAATAAAAAAAAAGAAGTCATTTTTTTCCATATATCGTGGTTCACAGTTTCAAATGTTGGCCAATAAGGTATCATACTTTCTTTTCTTATTTCTCTTTTCTTTTTCTTTTTTTTTTTTTTTTTGTTTCTACAAAGGAAAAATAGTATCAGTTTGGCACCAATTCACACCTGTATTGTTTTTAATTTTGGCATCCCAGCTAAGGGGCTGGGCTTCTGTGATACGACCAACCTGTGATACGACCAATATAGTCAACTGTAGATCGACATGGATTCTCATTCTATTTTTCTTAACAAACAAGTTTGATAGTCCAAGCCTTCAAGAAAAGTGGAAAGACCACACTTAAAATTTTCTTTTTTCTCTTATTTGTCAATGTGCCGGTTATAATTGTGACACTCTCGGATTTAAATCAGTTTTGTTAAATGCGATAATTACATCAGAAATAGATTAGGTTTGAAAGTAGATTCACCAAACCAACGGCTCGAAATCTAATCTGCAGTCCGACCCCATGTGTAAAAATTTTTTTTAAAAAAAGGGTGAACTAGGATCAGCAATGTGAGATGAACTGCGACCCACAAATCATGAACCATTAATTTAATGAACGATTACGTAAAACTGCTTAAAGGTTTAGAGAAAGAGAAAACTTTTCTTGCTTAGTTTATAATTCAATATTGAATATTGAGAAAAAGGTAAAATACACTTTAAATATTTATTGATATTCTAAATTAAAGAATATCAAACAAAGTAAAAGAATATCAAATAAAGTAACACCTGACTTGGACCTGGCTTATTGAACAGAGTCCAGCCCAGTCTGCCAGCAGGTGTAGTGCCAATGTCAGCATAGTATGGTCAAAGCAATTTGACAGGAGATTGACGGCTGATTTTGTTTTCAGCGATATCTTAATTGTCCAGTTTCCGATCGGAGATCCGTTTGTACTTATGGATTCATTGTGATCAAATCTATGCATTTGTGGAAGAAGATGGGCTGTTTAACGGTCAATAAGTATGTTTGACCACTCGATGTGCAAAAAACTGTTTCAGCGATATCGAAGCCATCAAGAGTCAGATTTTAGATCCATTTCTTCCAAAGTGCTTGCAGTGACAAGATATATGAGGTAGATAAAAGATATTGGTGGTTTGATGGGTAGAAATCGGGGGACTGAAGAAACCAATTGATTCATAATGATAGTAATAGATTCAAGCATCACGGGCCAGATTGAAGTGTTTGACTAAGAAACGACTTCAAAGATTAGCAAGACAGTCATAGGGCAATGATTGAAAAGTGTCACTTGATGTCATGTATGGGAGATTGCTCTGAGTACTTTGATGGATAGTTTACATCCGTGTTAAAAGGAATTGAGAAGGAGCGATATGTCAAAGTGGAAGGAAAAACAAAAGAATTAGAATTGGAATGAGATAGTATACGAGAAAGCTCAGATTCGGATGACGGGAAATCACTTTTGGTCACTACAGGTATGGATCATGTTTCGGGTCTACGAAGAAATTAATTTCTTTAGGTGCCTTAAACTTCAAAGGCTACAAGTGCATTGCAGCGGGTAAAGTTTTGAAGGTGGAAAGAGAACATTGGTCATCATAGAGGGTGAGGAGATCAGAACTCTGTATAGGTTGATAGGAATTGCTTTTTCAGGTGAAGCAGTGATAGAGACATCAAATAATAGAGGATGAAATCCATAGTTCAGTTGGAGTTAGATGTGACAGATCATCGAAAAATGGGTTGATGGGTTTTTGATGATATAATTTAGGGAAAGCCAGGAAGATCTAAATGCAAATGATTTCTTCAGAAAAGGTAATCCCGTTTAGGTTAGAGTAAGCTAGTTTAGCATCGAGTTATACCTAACCTACATGTGCATTGCCTAACCTGCTAGAATAGGCTAAAACATGATAGTTGCAAGTTTGACAAAAAGAGCACCGGAATGGAAATAGAAGAAAGGATTCACAAAGTACCAATGAGATTCGGAATTGGGGAGGTCTTTAGTTCTGTTTTGAAGAATGGAAGTTAGGTTCATTGTGTTGCAAAGTTGCATGCATATGGCAACAAATGGAGAGCACTACAGAGGTTCAAGACGGTGGTGTTGAGGTCAAAGGAGACAACTATAAGAAGTCTCAAGTCAGTTTGGACTTGATCGAAACCAGACAATATTGAGATTGTCTTGCATCCGGGCTAGGGGGTGCAAGAGTTGTACTTAGTCGTATGTGTGCTGAGGCATACCTTTCAGCGAAGTATGAGCAGTGCTAGTTCAACATGTTAGAGTGTTGAAGAAAGAAGACTGCGCCATCGGTGTAGTAACGTACCATTCAGTAAGGTATGTGAGGGCATTACCTAGTATTTCAAGGTGACTCCAAAGATTTATAGAATTCAAGCGAAAGTGAAGATTGTTGGGTTTTGTCTTGTACTCCTGTTAAGTCGGATTGATCATCTAGTTTAGTCAGAATTGATGTTTAGGGTTAAGGATATTTTATTTATTATGTATGAGTTTTATTATTGGTTAAGAAAGCAATAACTAGTTATATTGATGTATTGTAACCCTAAATCTCAGGGAATTGAGATGAGATCATAATAGATGAGCTCTCTCCTCTGTGGACATAGATAAGGTTGCCGAACCACGTAAAATTGTTGTGTTCATGTATGTGATTGCTTGATAGTATGATCACGTGTGTTCATCGCGGTTGATTTATAGATCGCAGGTAATTTCTGTTTTGCCAATTTTCCCAACATTTCTAACATCATTGATAAGCGCCAAATGGATTGGGTGGTTATTGACATGGGTTGCATTTTCTAACATCAATTTCCAAGAAGTTAGTTTATGATGATGATGATGATCATGATGAGTGTTTGGTAAAATTATAAAAAAAATATTATTTCAAGTGCACCCTTTAAAAATTATATTGTCGAATCCGCCATTTGTGCCATTTTGAAAATTTTATGAGGTCATTTTCCTTTAAAACACTAGTAAACTTTGCGTTGTCTACCTCCATCCACTTTAGCTAAAAAGACTCTTAAAAAAAGTTAAATTACTCATATAACTAAAGGCAAAAGGTCTAATTTATAAATAATCTCTAAAAATTAGAAAATTACAATTAGAGATTTACCAAATACTCTAATGTATAAATAAGGTATAAATCACAAAGCAAGAGCTTATCGTTAAAGTTTCCAAACGCCCCCAAGAGAACTACCACATGAATTAATATAGTAGCAACAATTTATAATCAACTATTACAAAGATTCTTCCAAATTGGTTTGTCAAACATGATGAAATGAAACATCATCTCAGCACTACAATTTAATTAAGCATTTTGAGGTCATCTTTATTTGCAAGACCCATAAATATAGTCTTAACCTTATCAAAAACTAATAAATATTACTAATCATACTCACACTATGGCGATTGAGAAAAGCCACTTGTCTCCCCCTAGATACTTGTCGCCATTGATCATGCTGATAGAGACCCACTTAAAGGCAATATGATTCTTTGGTTATTTAATAGTAAGGACTAGGAAATCTTGAGTGCAGACAAAGGGCCATTCCAATGCCTTTTGGTTGGCAAAGTAGGTATTGCAAAACCTTAAACTAAGTGAACATGTCAAAGAAAGGTTTGGAGGCTTGGCAGGATTAATTACAAAGAAAGCAGTAGAAACAAACGCACTGATGCTGTTGCGCACTTCCACTGTTGAAAAACATAAAACTAACAAAAACTTCCTGCTTTTCGTGGGGTGTCGGTGTTCTTACATGATGACGTTCTTCTATTGCATTTGCACTTTTGACACTGCACAGTGGGGCCACCAGAGAGTTCACTTGGCTTGTAAACTGTTCATTAGCTGGGGGTTACCCAAACAGGGGATTTCTCTTCAAAATTCTCAGTGGAAACAACCAAGTTGCCTCGTGAATTTTGCAGGATGGACTGTGAATGGATCATTGCAATTGCTAATGGGTTAGTCAGTCTAGTCGAGCTGAGCACTGGGAGGACTTGTACAGGTTCAACCCGAACCTGGCCCGTATATTAATTAATCAAGTCAGAAAGTGTCAAACCAAATCCAGCCTGGAGTTAAAATGGGTCAACTTGAACCTTGAATTGGTAGGTCATGTTTAGGTTGGGCTTATGGGTCAGAGCAATTAGTCAGGTTGGATCAGGTTCGCAGGTTGAATAGCCACAAAGGACTCAACATGAACCCGACCCTTAAAATTGGGTGGGAAATGTGGTCCTAACCCAACCCAAAAGCAGAAATGAGGTTAACCCAAACCGCAAATTACAGGGTCGGATCAGGAATCGCCGCCTAAACTCAGCAGCAAAACGAGTAAACAATCATCTAATAAGCTGTTTGTTAGACCCATTATCTTGATAACTCAACAGATAGAAGAGGCTGAATCAAATGACTCCTTCCTGATTGTTATTGTGTAGCCAATGACTATATACAGTAGAATTAGATAAACTTCAGCTGCCCTTTTTCTTTATTCTTGTGGACTCCGCTAACATACAACTACAAACCAAATATGAAATTAGGATACTGAGATGATTGTATGTACTCGGAATACCAGCTCGAATCGCAATAATAAATAGCCTCTAAAGGCTTTAAGTTTCAGGTTGAAGTCATTCTTACGTAAAATTTCTGTACTAGGACTGCTGTCAATCATTTTACTTTTTCACACTAAGTTAATAGTGAGGATGATCATCATCATCAGCCATTATCTATTTGAGGTTGGCTTTGTGAGTTCCAGTTCTCACAACCCTATTTCTAACTAATGTTTTCAAGAAATCCACAATTCATTATCTTCCACACTTCATTTAAGGACTTCAGAGGTCTGGCTTTATTCCTAGTTCCTCGAACGTGTAACTCTTCAACACATATTACAAGTTTTTCTGGAAAACTACTAGTTCTTGCCTCATTTGGTTTAACAATATCAGCTTATCCCAATACAAAACATGGAAAGCATGACTCAATTTTCTCATGGTATCCATATGTGAATCCTTGCCAAGAATTTCAGAGACACCCCAGCTTCCCATACCCTCATCAGTATCCATGTGTGTATTCAATTTGGCTCCTTTTCTTTTACCAAAAAAAAGTTGGCTCCTTTTCAACTAAAAGGATTTTAGGCGGACAGGTCTACAATATGGCCAGAATCCATTATTCCTACAATCCATATAAAATCAAACATCAGTGGAACTGCTTCAATCAACTAGCAGAAAGAGCATATGGCTAACGTAAGAATGAATATAAGTTTTTTTTATTCCTCATTGTCATTTGGAGCACCAAAACTTTCCATTATCATGTCATGAATGTCATTTTCAACAAAGCAGAGACAAGTTGCAAGGGTAAAGAGAGAAGAAAGGTAGGAAGATTATTCCTTTGTCCTTCTCCTGTAACTTTTCCCATCAGCACTACTTAGGGATGGCAATAGGTACAGTTTAAAAGGGGACCGCACCCGCCCCGCTCCCATTAGGGGTAGGATTGGTAGATGCTTTTACCAGTTTGGGGTGGGTTTGGGTATGAATGTTAAAACCCATCATGGGTACAGGGTGGGTTTGGGTTTCCTCTTGCCAACCGGATGGGTCATTATGCCCGTTAATCTCATAGCTCACTGCCCATTAGTGATTGAGTTGATTGGTTGATTGAGATGGATTGAAAATTTTATCTGGTTGATTGAGTCAAGATTTCATGGACAATATGTTGTCTTAAGGTGTTTTTTCAACTTATACGTGGATTTAAGTTAAATTGAAAATTCTATTTGGGTGATAGAATTGGAATCTAAGTTGAATTGGAAAAGTTTTGTAATTTATTGAATTGGATTTAAATTGAATAAAAGAATTTGTGACAACTGAGTTGGGACACAATGAATTATGATATTTTGATTTTTCACATTTTTTGGTGGCATACTGTCCCTTATTTGAATTTTCATAAAATAGCATTTTTAATCTTTTACCTTTTTTTTCAATGCAGCATTTCATGCTATGAATGTACCACAAAACACCTGACCCTACCCAACCTAACCAATCACAAATGGGGTCACTCAGGCTGGGGTATGGAGTTCCATGGAAGGTTGTAGAGTGGGTTTAAAATTGATGGCATGAGACCCGTCACAATGTGGGTATGGAATTAGTATGACCCAACCCCGATCTGCCCCATTGCCACCCCCAACTACTACTACTACTGCTGCTGCTGCTGCTCCTCCTCCTCCTACTACTACTACTACTACTACTACTCCTACTACTACTGCTACTACTGCTACTACTCCTACTACTACGGATATCACTACCATAAAGATGTGCTACAAATGTGTGGCCAACAAAGCAATCTTTAAGGTGTGCTCAAATATACCATTCAAGAAAAAAGGTGTGTTTAAATGTACCCTAAATCCTAGTTGGTTTGAATATACCAGCAGAATGGATGGTACATTTGGTCTATGAAGCACGGAGATGGACACGGGACACGGATATAATACGACACGAACACGGCGATACGGCAAATCCTAAAAAAATAGGATACAGACACGGTTAGGACACGGCAAATAATAAATATATGTATTTTTATATATAATCATAAAATTAAAGAATAGTTATATTTTTAGCCAAATTAAAAAGCATAATGTCACAATTAATAAGGAAACAACATAACTAACACTATAAAAATAAAAAAAAAATCCATAATGCATAATATAATGTAATAGTAGGCCATAGGCCCTTAGTACATCAATTATCACCAACATTACATGTCATGATCACGTCATAATCAAAATAACAAAAAAACGTCCCTCCACCCACTCCATAAAAGAAAAAAACAATAATAATCATCGCTTCATTCATGATTCATCATTGGAGATATCTTCAATGGCATCATCATCCCCACCAACACTCCCATCATCAGTAAATAGCACAACCTCTAATTCCGGCTCATCAAGTGAGAGATTTGCAACCTCAAGTACTCCAACGTCCTTTAGGGATTCAAATGCATCTCCTGCAATATCCCACATCTTAGTTTGTCCTTGTATGTACTGTGGGGTTCTCTTTGATAGAAGACGAAGATTACTATGAATAAATACCAAATCTTTAGCACGGTCTAGTAATATTTTGTTCCTTTTCAGCGAGTGAATAAAGGAGTACGTACTCCAATTCCTCTCAGAACAAGATGAGGAAGAAGGTTGCACAAGCAGCTTCAAAGCTAAGGTCTGAAGCGAGGGAGAAAATGCACCGTAAATAACCCACCAACTTTTTGGATCCATGGTTGATCTATCATGTATAGAATCAACCTCTGAAAATCCTTCGAAATTAGTTGAGAAAGCTGCATACTCCAATTGAACTTTTTGTCTCTCTTCAGGGTCAACATAATATCTTTTTAAGCACTTTGTTCTTTTTCTTGAAACCTCCAAATCTTTATGTGGAGGAACTCGATTTGGATCCTCATGAAGCCATGCATCACTATAGTACCTTAAATACAAGAATAAAAATTATATGATTAGTTTATATTTTTTTTAATTAATAGTTTTTCTAAAAAAAAAAATGCTAAAGCTTAGAGGTCACTTTGGGTTTAATAAATGTGCTAAGCAATGAAGCGGAGTGTTGTTCTTATTCCAACGGTCAACTAGAATCTAATGCACCACATCATAGAAGGTTGATGTCTCATCTTGCCGCTTCCCTTCATGCCTATATATTGCCAACTTCACTTTCTCTATCATTATATCCCACATATCATAAACTAAGTGAAGACAAGGCTTATCTGTATCACAAGCCCGAAGCAGGTCAGAAATAGGCAAGGTAAAAGCAAGAATGTAATCAATCTTATCCCACCAAATGTCATCCAACACCTTTTCCTTCACAAACTTGGCTTTTTCAATGTCATCATCCCTATAAGTAGACCAATTGTTACAAATTACCATAGCTTGAAGACCACCCTTTATCAATTTGAATCTTTTAAGCATCACAATCATTCGAAGCAAAGCGTGTCTCCGCAACTGAAAGCAATTTCAAACTAACAAAGTCATTGAACATAGACAATCTCATTGAATGATTCATGATAAAATGCTTTATCACCATGACATCCCCAACAACATCGGTAATCCAACTGCACTCTGCATAAGTTATTTCATTTGCTTCCACATTTTTTGCTGCACAAATGTTTTTTAGGGCAAGATTCAATGTGTGTACTACACATGGTGTCCAAAAAATATGAGAAAATATCCCTTCAATAAGTTGCCCCGCTCCTTGGTAGTTTTTGGCATTATCCGTAATCACCTGAACAACATTTTGGAGCCCAACTTGAAAGATGACTTCCTTCATCAAGTTAGCAATGAAAAATTTATCCTTGACTTCACCTGAACAATCAACTGCTTTTAAAAACATAGGCCCCCCTTCTGTCACTGCCATAAAATTAATTAATGGCCTTCTTTGTGAATCACTCCAACCATCACTAACAATGCTAACCCCCTTTTCCTTCCATGTGCCTCTAATTAGTTGCAATAATCTGTCAATGTTTGCTCTTTCTCTTTTAAGCAAAGTGGTTATCAACAAATTATAACCAGGAGGCAAATAACCCGAAATCTGATTATTGGCAGCAAAGTTATAGGAACTAACATAATAAGAGTTCCTAGCCAAGTAAAAGGGCAAGCCCGCAGAATAAAACATCCTAGCTATTTCAGAATGTAATTGGTCCCGTGCTCCAATGTTAAATGCCTTCTCAATGGCATTTCCACTTCCACTTCCACCTCCACTTCCACTACCACTCCTCAACCGCTTGTTTGATTCAAAGAGGCTCAGCCCTTGACTAGCAATCATGCCACCCAAAGATGCTCTAGGAGGGGGCAAAGGAACTTTTTTTGGCTTAAGGATTTGCAATCTAGCTTCAGCTTCCTCGACAGCTTTTTGCATTTTAGCCATATCTTTAGGAGTGACTTTAGAACATATTTGAATCCCTTGACCACTAGTTTTTCGCAAATGTGCCTTTACCCTAGTATATGAGCCCTTAAAAGCTTTGTGGCAAAATTTACATTGGAAATGAAAATTCCCTCCTCCCCCTCCAATTTTCTCCAACTTCATTGTATAGTTCCAGAGGGGCTTATTTTCATCTTGTTCTGAGCCTTCGGCCGGTACAGGGCTGCTAGCTCCCGTAGAAGAGAATGACATATTCTCAAATCAATTTCCTATCACATTGAAAAATAAACTATCACATTGAAAAATAAACTAGGAAAAAAATACAGCAGTTCTGGAAAAAAAAAAAATGCAGCAGCAGCAGTTCTTAAAAGAAAAAACAAAAAAAAAAAAAGAAAACAACAATAATAGCACGGCAGTCCCATGGAAAAAAAAAACAACAATAGCACAGCAGTCCTTTAACAGCAGCAACATAGCAGTCCCATTTAAAAAATAAACGGCAACAGAACAACAGTCCCATAACAGCAGCAACAATTCAAAAAAAAAAGAAAGAAAGAAAGAAAGAAAATAGCAACAGTAGCAGCATAACAGCAGCAGCAAAGTCCCGTGGGAAAAACAGCATAGCAGTCCCATTTAAAAAAAAAAAAAAAACAGCAACAGCACAGCAGTCCCATAACAGCAGCAGCAATTCGAAAAAAAAGAAAAAAAGAAAAAAAGAAAACAGCAACAGTAGCAGCATAATAGCAGCAGCAAAGTCCCGTGGGAAAAACAGCACATCAGTCCCATTTAAAAAAAAATAGCAACAGCACAGCAGTCCCATAACAGTAGCAACAATTCGAAAAAAAAAAAAAAGAAAGAAAACGGCACCAGTAGCAGCACAACAGCAGTAGCAAAGCTGTCCCATGGGAAAAAAAATAGCAGCAAATCTGTCCCATGGAAAAAAAAAATAGCAGCACTGAAAGAAAAAAAATAAAGAAAGAAAACAGCAACAGCACAGGCATCCCATGGAAAAAAAAAAACGAAAGAAACAGCAGTATATGTATATAAAAAGCAGTAGTACTGAAGAAAAACAACAACAGCAGTACTTCGAAAAAAATAGATCAGAAAATAGCAGTTCAAAAAAAAAAAAATAGATCAGAAAATAACAGTACCTCGAGCAGTTTGAAAACAGTAAAAAAGAAAACAGATGGAAGAAAAAAGTAAAAAAGAAAATAGCAGTTCGAAAAAAAAAAAAGAAGAAAGAAAGCAGCAGTAGCACAGCAGTACTTCTAAAAACAAAAAAAAAAGAAAGCAGCAGCAGCATAGCAGCACAACATAGCACAGCAACAGTGGAGGAAAAACAAAGACAGCAGCAACCGAAAAAAAAAAAAAGCAGTAATTGTTATTTCTCCTCCTTCTTGTTCTTCTTCCACGCGCAGACACCGATCTTCCTCACCCTTCTTCCACGCTCAGATCTTCATCAAGCTTCGATCTTCCATGCGTCTTCCTCAAGTTCAAATCTTCCACGCGCAGGCGTCCGCACGCTGTCTTCTTCTTCTTCTTCTTCTTTGTTTCACTGTTGGCAGCGATTTCCCCCTTTCGTTTCCTCCTCTTTTTCTCCGTCTCTAGCGCCTGCGTTTCCCGCTTTCGTTTCCCCCTTTCGATTTAGATTTCAGAAATGAAAAGCGAAAGAAGAGATTAGGGTTATAAGTTATAAAAAATTACATTTACCGCCTTCCACGTTTTTTCTTTTTTAATTTTAACCAACTTAAGCATATTTTAATTACATTTTAGTCCCACCGTGTCCATGCCGTGTCCCTCCCGTGTCCCAGCCATGTCCGAAATTTAAAAATTTTTTTAAAAAAAGCAGGACACATTTTTTGGCGTGTCGGACACGTGTCCCGGCATGTCCGAGCCGTGTCCGACACTGATATAGGGGCCATTTTGGAGTGTCCGTGCTTCATAACATTTGGTTAGTATGACAATCTGAAATCATATGAAGAGGAATACCTTTTTCTATTTCAGACTTTGTCACCCCAAATCCACATCAGAGATTAGTGCCTGCCAATTGAGTGTAGTTTTTTTTTTTTTTTTTCACAATGCTCATTTATTCTTACCTGTGAGATAGCTATAATTTTTTCACTCAACTGGCTTTATCAGAAGCTGCATTAACTTCAAAGATCTCTTTCTCTCTTTCTCTCTGAGAGAGAGAGAGGGAGAGAGAGAGAGCTAGCTTTTGGGTGGGTTTTGGGAGGGTGGAAGTGGCATAACATCTCTTCTTGTCAGCCACCATCAGGTTGCAGATTTGAATCATGTCAATCACCAAAAAAAAAAAAAAAAAAAATCCAAAATAGAGGTACATTTGAGAATATGAAAGTTTACTTGGCTAGGTTCTATGCATTTCTGACACATGTGGACACTGCATACTATAATTGTTGCATTAGAGGCATAGAAGGACTTCTTTTGAAACTAAGATATAAATGGATGACAATACATCTCCATAATGTTATTTTCTTAATTATTTAGATGGAAAAAATAATAAAATAAAAGGAGGAACTCACAGCCATCATGAATGTGACTGGAGAGCAAGCCAGAAGGATTGGAAACCAATTGCAGGAGTTCCAGGTCTACCAGATATCCTCTGCAACTTCCATCATTAGCTCAGATATCTTTTGCAATTTCCACCATCAACTCGTACAAGGCGAATCCACCTCGATGGCATCCAGGCATTCTTGATG
This sequence comes from Sextonia rubra, assembly GCA_037013555.1. Classification (NCBI taxonomy): domain Eukaryota; kingdom Viridiplantae; phylum Streptophyta; class Magnoliopsida; order Laurales; family Lauraceae; genus Sextonia; species Sextonia rubra. Next base: position 136,904,654 of record JASUAD010000001.1, read on the forward strand.
TCATGTTTGCCACCTCACCCTGATATTTAATGAAAGAGATAAACAATTACTGTGACATAAATACCAAACAGAAATCTGCATCAAAAGTACTTTCAGGTCTGACTATAGTCCAAATTAAGTGGCCCGTATTTTGGCAAACGGATTTCCCCCCATTCAGCAATGCATATGGGGCAGTGTGGAATCTGAAACCACATAGGTGAAGTCCTTAGTTTCTCCTTCTAATCGTGCACCAAATGCCAATGTGATCTAAGGCAGAGTTTGCAACAACAGTAGTTCACCATTCGGCCAAAATATTCCAGCAACCTTTTTGGGAACATCCAAATATAACTTATTGCTCTTAATGAAAAAAGTAGGAACACAATATCTTTGTAGTTTGCATAGGAAAAATCAATACTACATTTTTGAAGATCAAATATGCACTAACCCTTGAAACAGTATAAAGCTGTGTGGACTCATAGCCATCTTGTGCTTTGGAATACAGTTGTTGAATTTCTTGTGATTTGAGATTACATTTGAGAAAGAAGAAAGCTGTTGGACGAACATTTAGCTCCCTCCGAGATATACCAATAAAGACAGGATCCGTCTGTGTAGGCGGTCAATGCAAGCAAATAATAATAATAATAATAAGATAGGGTCTAGAGCAACGGAACAATTATTGAACTTCATGAAGGCAGTTATCTAAATCAGTATAAAACAGGTCTCAAGTATTATAACTGTCCACCAAATATTAGATGAAGGCATTTAAGAAACTAGCCCATCATATGCTAATATGCTCTCCAGAGAATCTCCGTGGGATGAATTACCCAGCAACAAACTTTACTCAACATACTGTAACCATTTGTTCAATTGTAAGGAGATATAAGGCCCTCCAAACTGATCAATTGATACATATACCAACTACATAACTTAATGCTTGTTCTTGCAGTTGGGAGTCAATCAGTCATCACAAATCAAAATCAATATTTAGACAATGGGTTATCAGGATTGATGATAAATATTTGACACACAATTTTTCAATGAGTTGACAATTGTCATGCTTTTGTTGAGGTGCAGCTAATGCACATTGTGACCAAGCCATTAGCAGGGATGGACTGTATCACTCCTTATGTAGGTGGGGGAAGGACATGGATATTCAACACGGCAACAAATCTGACATGCTGAGAATTGAATACTAAAAATGATGACACTATATTTTTATTTTATATAGACAACGGTTCAAAGAAGAAAAAAATCTACAAATCACTTCAGTATTGAAGAATCAATGGAAGAAAAAGAATTCAAGGAATGCTGTTTGAAATGGTTTGGGCATGTACACAGAAGAACAATCCCCCTACAGAAATTAAAGTGTTGTAACTGCCAAGAACTTAGAAAAGTAAGACAGACAAAACCTTCTCAATGCGTATTAGCCATCTTGATAATTTTACAAAATAAATGGCTGGAGATCTCCACCAACCAGGGAAAGAAAAGTGAAATCACAATTATCAAGGGACATAAGATCTTTAATGCACATGAAAAAGGTTGACTTTAAACCATAATTCTCAATTTCATTTGGTTCTGATTTCAGTCTAGCCCCCAAAATAAATATTTTGATTTTAGAATCTTGGCAAAAATTTTAGGACTAACTCTTTAAAAAATATATATATAATAGATATATGCATCATTCAAACTAAATATTAAAATTTGAAATTGAATTAGGGCCTTTTTTTCAAGTTGAGTGTCTAGAATCTACTATAGTGTGGCCACGCTAGGTTTCTCGCTGGAATCATAAGGGCAAGTGCTTTTTTTAAAAGAAAAACTATCCTTGATATATGTTGGCAAAAGGGCACATCAGCCCATCACAATTCACAAGTCACAAGAGGAAAGTTTGAGAGATGAGACTCCTGCTTCCCAATTCCAAAACAGAAGAGAAGGAAATTTCCTAATTCCCAGAGAGAGAGAGAGAGAGAGAGAGAGAGAGAGAGGATGGGGCGGAGGAGAATAGGAGAAGCAGTGGTGACCAGCGAGTTGCGAACGGCAACGGTGTGCATTGGGTTTTATTTGGAAGCCTATCATGTAAGAGTCTAAGACCGTTTGTTAAGGAGTCCGCTCAATAATTGTTTCTAGGCATAGAAAACCATTGTTGTCTTATGTTAGATAAAAAAGAAAGGCCAAAAAGTTAGTTGGATGAATAAGTAGTTCTTTACTATGATTAATTCCATCATTCGGTAAAATGAAATATATATATATATATATGCATTTTGGGTGTATTAGTTAGCTACTTGAGATAGTATTAGAGCCAACACGTCCCAGGTTCAATCCGTGCATGGCAAAAAAAGGCTCCCCACCCCATTCTGTGTGCGGGTGCATGTGCGCAAGGCAAAGGGGGCCCATACCGCATCTTGTGCGGGCATGCGCTTCGAGTCTAGTCAGTGTCCCACCCAAGGGGGGTGTTAAGTAGTTAGTTTGCCACACCTTTAACGTCTAGGCATTAGTGTATTGGTTAGTTGAGAATATGAACGTGTCTACCTATCAAAGAAAATATTAATAATAATAAAACAGTAGATCTGATGTTCAACTACTTAATGAGAAGATTCAGAATATTTTGTGTGAAAATGAGAAGATTCAGATTATTTTGTGTGAACTATTCTCTTTTCTATGGTGTTGATTCCGTGTGGTTGTGATGGTGATGATACCTTCAAGACATTCTCTAGTTGAAGATTCCTAGGATCTACAAGCAGAGAAAGCCTGAAGTATGATTTGGATAGGAAATTTTACGCTGGTTTGAAACTGGGTTGAGGGCAGGACTTTGAGGTAATTTGGTGCAGGTCTAAGCCAGAATTCAGGGCAAGGAACTGGTGTGCATTGGCCTAGGACTGCACAGTACTTGAGGATCAGACTGAAAGAAGAAGAAGAAGAGGAAAAAAAAAAAAAGAATGTAGGGAAGCCAATAGCTGAATGAAGCATTGGTAGGTAACAGAAAACAGAGCAAACACAAAAAGATCCCACCCACTTTCGTACCAAATTAATGCAGATTGGCCCTTGAAGAGTTGAAGTTGCACATCAGGCTTCCACTTTCTTTCATAAACCAAGGAGTCACACCCAGAGGTTCCATGGAGTCACATAAAGGGACTAATAGTTGCACAAAAGAAGTAAAATCCTTTATACCATGAAAATAAAGTAAATCTTGTTCCAAATTGATTGAAAACAATGAATTGTTCCGTCTGCTACATGAAAGAAATAAAGAATCATCATAATATAACTCGGCCACCTCTTGCTATTTCCAAACAGAAGAAAAAAGAAAAAGAAATTTGCGACTTAAGAAACAAATGATCACTGCTAATAAGACTAGGACACTTGAATAAATAAATGAGACTTTCAACTAGAGTTTCCTAAATCATCTAGGACACGTGAGCCATTTGAACTAAAAAGAAAGGAAAAAGCATGCGAACGGCATGCGTTTAAATTAAAACTCAACATTTTAAGTTCAATGACATCTGAGACCCATAATCAGATATAGGCCCTTTTAGGATACATTAAACTTCTCCATATGCATCATAAGGTCTCACTAGGGCCTTTACGCGCTCAGTGCTGAAGCAAAAGACAATTGCTAAGCAAAGAAGAGCAGCACAGGACAAAAGACAGGCAGGAGCCTTAACTTCTGTTACAGAGTCTTAACAATGCCTATAAATTCTTCTAATTACGAATGATACAGAGGATAGAGTATAGACCACAAAACCTAGTCATAAATCAATCATCTTCCCATCGCTAGTTTAATCCAAAGAATGAATGGAATGTATTTCCTCAAACTCACATGATGCCCCTGTATCAACCTTCCAAGTGGCTAGTCTACCCAAAAAACAGTATTTGTGAAATTTCTAGTGGATTCAACAAACCTCAACCAACATGGACTGATTTCATTATGCTAGAAGAAAATATGCATTCATTGCATTAATATTTTGCTTTATATTGTACTGGATAATATATGAATTTACAGATGAGGTAAATAAATAATAAAAAGTCAAAACTTAAGAAGCAACATGAGGATTTAGCGAATTAGTTTCTACTATCAAATAAAGGAAGCACTAACAAAAGAATATAATGAATCTATTGTAATGACTGATGTCCAAATCCAACTGAGTGAGGATAACTTAACAAGAGATGAAGAAGGCACTCCAATTTCTTCAACTACTTCACGTATAATTCCATCAAACATCTCCTGTGAGACCTTCTTGTTTATATTTCCAGACTTTGTCAAGTCTTCTTTGTAATGGTGGGCTGATAGACCTATTTCCTCAGGCTGCCAATTGACAGAAAATAAATTTCAGAAATATCTCTAGATGTCAGCTTTAATGATCATGGTCTAGGAAAGAGAAAAAGAATAATCAAAAGTTCTCAAATGTAAATAGTGGATGGGGAGTAGCGTACAGTGGAGTGAAGTGAGCCTCCATTTCATAGACATGATTTGATGTGCCCATCATATCAAAAGTACAAAAATTCAAAATTCCCTCCTTTTTTTAAAAAAAAAGTCAAAAATTAACATTCTCAAGCCACTAAATGACAAAAAACCATCTACTTTTTACACAAAAAATAAAAAAGATTCCTTCTCAAACAACAAAAAACAAAAAGTCATCATATTATGATTTGACCCCATCATAATTTATTCTCTCTTGATTTGAGGCTTCACCTCTCCACACTTCACAACAGCACATATCCAAACACAAGGCAAAGCACTTGAAATTTGAAACAATCACCTGGACAATACGATGCATAAACTAAATGGTGGACAATACGATGCATAAACTAAATGGTGTAATTACCCAAAAGCATGAGCCCATCATTACGAAGAAAAATTACCTAAAAAGCTCATTTGCCACTCACAAGTTTGCCATCCCATACATTTTGTTCTTTTGTATCCCAACTCCCAAGCCAAATAAATAAAGAAATAGTGCAAAAACTGTTGATTAAAAAAATATCTATAGAATTTCTTAAACAAGTTAGAGAAAAAAGCAACTTCAAGGGTACTCTTGACATTCTAGGACATCTTATTCATGAAAATGAAATTTAGGAAGAGGACCACATCATATGTTGCCCCATACAAATTTGGACCACCTTGAAAGGTAAATTGCCACAATGGTTATGGTTATAAATGCAATGGGAAGGGCATATATAAGGTCCATAGTCAATGGGGATTTATGGCTTAAGAAAGTAGCACCATGATGCATATGCATGATGCTCAAGTATATTAGTGCTAGGGATGTCTCTGACATTATTTCAAGAATTTGTTTTATCTTGTTTTATGAATTTGTTGCTTAATGCAAATCCAACGGGTTGGATTAATCCTGAGCAATTATAATTTCACACTCGCAATACTCAAGCCAAGATATGAATAACAGCAATAAAAAAGAAACCTAGCAAGCGCTTATTTTATTAAAGAATAATAATGTGACCCTACAAGTAATGCAAAGTGGATGCTCAGACAGATTGAACGACTATCCAATCTAATTCCAGCAAAATAACCCACTTAATTAATTGGGGTGTTTGGAGAGATTCATCTGGGTTTTGGAAGGCTGCTTTGACTGACTGGAAAGTTCTTTGCTAGAATACTCTATTGCTTAGTCTCATAATAGGATACATTTTTGCAAGTACAGTGTGAGAACTACCCTCTTTGTGGCCAATTTCCTCTTCTTTAATGTAGCAGTAGATCCAGTGTTTGGTTCAGGCGAATTAAGAGTGCACCAGTATAAAAGTTTTATTCCCTGGCTTTGTTCAAAGTTCAAACATATCTGATGATGGAGCATTTTTATTTTATTTATCTTCTTAGCCTGTTGGAGAGTATATGTCTTCTGGATTATGGGAGTGATATCATATTTAGGTGCCTGAGTAAAGATAATTTATTTTTTGTTAAAAGTTACTTTTATGAACCAGTCTTCTGATTTGTCAAGAGGTGGGTTATAAATGTAAGTACTCCTAGAGTAGTTTCTTTTTGTTGGGTGGCCACTTCAGAAAAAATTGTAGATCAATCATGAAGCTGCCATCATATTATGGAAAATGGGTGTTCTTTAATGGGATAGAGAACCTGGGCACTCCGGTTCATTCAAATTTTGAGTGCAGTTGTGTAGTAGTGTGGTCTTCTTGATTTCATGAGAACCTATATGATGATGCAGGACCGTCTGTTATTTGACTTCTTAACTTGAGAGTATTTGCTTCCACGTTATGGAAGTAAACTTATCTGGGCACATGGGTTGAGAGGGCCTTCTTCTGGTCAAACATGATTTTATGAAGTACATCCTTTCCATTTACAAAGGATGAAGGTTGCTTATATTTGAGAGAAAAGTTTCCTCGTAGAGTTACATGCTTTTCCTTGAGTTGCTTGCTTGTTGTTGGCTTGCCACTTCAGAATTTTGGCAGCTGTTTGCACATTATAGTGAAGGGATGTTTTTCATGCTTGCAAAATATAAGAGTAGGGAATCATCTTTCATCAAGTGCAGCTTCGCTTTCAAAGTTTGGATGTTCATTTTGGAGCTTTCCATATCTCATGGGTTATCTGCAGACGTTTGCATTACTTGGTTTCTTTGTAGTGTAAGGAGATATGCTATTTTCTTCTCCATCTTTTTAGGTATAAGGGAATATGCTCAAAAGAAGGCAATTACTTTTTTGGCACCTAACTTTGGCCGCTATTGTTGGGCACTTTGGACAGAGCAGAATAACTGCACTCACAAAAATAAAATTGATTTAGTCTACAATGGTGTCATGAGAGTCCGTCATATGGTGATTCAGTTGGCCTAAACAAATACATTGTCCAAGAGTGTGTTCTCCATTGGATTTATGGTGCTTTTGATATGATGGTTTCATGCTAATTCCATGTCTATGGCCCCTGACGTGCGCTAGTTATTCCCTCCTCTAGGCCTATTCAATATTAATTTTGATGGGATTAAAGTTACGGGAAGTAGAGCCAGTGTTGGATGCCTTCTAGATTGGGAGGGTTTTTTGCAAATATATTAATCTGAGGATTTTTTTTTAATGGTAAAGGGACTAGAACTCGCAACCCTCGGAGGGTTCTTCATTTACTTTTCATAATTTATTAGGTTCAAGCTTCAAATGTTCACTGAATCTCTTATTTTAAGGAAAGAGAATCCATGTTTACAAAGGAAAGTTCTCATTTTGGATGTCAAAGAGGCCTATTTAAGGACCTCTCGTGTATTCTGAGAATAACTTCAATAATACTCATGTTTCTCCTCTCGAAGTGAAACTCAAGAAGTAATTGTATTGCTCGCAGGTGCCTACATTTAGGGGATTCCTCTACGGTAGTCTGGCTGCATCAAATACCTTAACTGGAAAACCATGCTCATTTTAAAACTCTCTTTTTTCTACAAAATTTTAATAAACAAACATCAAAGACATGCACAATGAATGAAGCCGCGAACAAAGGAGATGCAGAGGAAAGAAAAAGAATAAAAGAATAAAAAGAATAAAAAAGGAAAAAATAAATGACTCAGGCTCTAAAAGAGAGGACGAAGAGGAGAAATCAAACTTGAAACAGTTAAAAAATTCGAGCTCCCATTGGTGAAAATTGAAAAATCCACATCAATAAAGCTCATAACAGATCTTCATAAAGAAAATGTTCGGTGAGGATTCCAAGATTATCATTTTGTGGGAAGATGAAGGCCTCAAGCCCCAAACAAAAGAGTGTTGGCCATAAAGAAAATGAATGCAACAAAAGAGTGAAAATGCATTATAAATTTTACAAGTAGATCCATAAAATAAAAGGTTGTACAAGAAAAAACTAGCCCAACAGATTGTGGGTGGGTCGGTAGCAATTATTTATGATGAAAGAAAACGAGTTGGTTGCAGTTACTCAAGATGAAGCAAGAAAATGACCAACATTGCTTTCATTTTAATGAGGCGGTTACTAAATTTTGAGCCATTTAAGAATTTTTTGGTAAAGGTGATTGAGTAACCAAATGAAAACTTCTTTCTACTAGAAATCACCCAATGAGTGGTTGCGTTTCTCTATGGAAAAATCAGATAAAATTAAAATTTTCCTCAGCTAAATGTCTCATTGCATGAAATTTTAAAGGGCATTTAATAAAATTTTATAAATATGCCAACTGAGAGTCTTTATTTTAATGGTGATATTACATCTCAATTGTCAGACTTATTTTTCTTTGCTTTCTAATTGTCAGAGAAATCCTCTGTTTTTTCTTTTTTTTTTCTTGAAATGGCACTCAACTGTAATATATGATAACATCACACATACTTGTTGAGTGCAACTTAAACATAAAAACACCACACAACCATGCATCACTAGCTCATGTCTAATGGAAACTCAACAAAGAGGAGACTTGGCCATCTCCTTTGATTGGAAGACATTACCCGCCCACCCAAGTCAATTAAATCCTAATTGGAGTAAAAGTATTGCAGAAGCATGGATTGAGTGCCACATGTCCACTACGATGTTTAAGACCGGTCTACTCTCTCAAGACGAGATCATGTATTGTCAAAAGGCAAAGAGGAGATTTACAAGAAGCCAACTTGTTATTAGCGCTCCTTATTGTGCACAAGCTTTGAGATGATTGCCTGCTGAGAGAAATAAAGGGTGGATGAACTAATCTTAATAGTAGTCTCTTCCCAACTCTCTTTCATCAAAAGTTTCTCTGTCGTCTTAGATCACTTGGCCAACAACGTAGAACAGAAAGGGACATATTAGATGTCCCTCCTTTTCTTCTCCTTCTCAATATAATAGTCACAAAGGGAAGCGCTGTTGAGGAGAACATAAAAGATGAGGTACACATTCCCCACTGAAGATGACAAAAGTTTGGAAGATGAAAAGGGGTGAGAATGCGAGGCTTTTCTTCTTTTTTTTTTAGTGGTTGGGGCCTTGCGGGCCATGTCTGATGACAAGGCAGTTCCCCAACCACCCCCCTCGGGCCCACCCCACACCAGAAGAAAAAAAAAACCACACATGTATGCATGCAAAAAAAAAAAAAACATTTCTTAATTTCGGAGAGTTCAGTAGATAAGATTTTTATTTGTTGGACAACCTCATAAGTCCCACAAGATGAATGATCTGAATCACAAAAGAGATGCCCCATGCATGTCTGGAATGATAGTCCCAAACAATTATTAACGATCTTAAGCTTGCACAATATATATGAGGGGTGGGACCAATATAGTTACTCTATTAATGACCACATTATCTCAAATATCCAAAAATTAGAAGGAAAAGAAAAGAATTGATCAGACTGTCAATTGAAAAGTACTCTTACAATTAAAAATAACTCAATTGATTTATTTAAAGGCTTTTTTTATTGAAATGCCTTCAAATCTCATGCAGTTTGACATCAAATTAAGGGCAATTTTAGTCATTCTATAAATTTTTGATAAACAAAAGCAACCCACAAATGATTTATTAATTTTTATAGGAAGAAGTCTTCATTTGTATATTCTAATAGCTTCACAGAGATACCCTTAAGACTAAGTGAGTTTCTCATTAAGATGAGGAAAATATTGGTCATTTTCTTCATCTCAAGTAATTCATCTCAAGTCACTGCGACCAGCCCACTTTCCTTCATCTTATGAAATTGTAATCAACCCACTCACTATTGTTTTCATGACTTTATTTTATTTATATGATTTTTTGAATGATTATTTGTATAATTATTCAAAAAATTTTAATTCTAAACTATTGAACTCTTGGTCTATTCTTTTTGTTTGTAATCATTTTCTAAATAGTCAACACTCCTTTGTTGGGGCTCGAAGCCTTCGTCTCCCCCCAAAAAAGAAAACCTTGTATTACCATCCAAAATCCTCCTCTTTAAGATCATTATAAGCTTTGTCAATGTGAGTGTTTCAAGACTCAGCAAAGAGAGTTAGGATTTTCTAAATCCCAAAACTTCTATCATCGAATCAGTGGCTTTGAGATCTAACTTCCCTCCACCTCTTGTTATCTCTTTCTTTTGATTCCCCAAGGTAATTTCTTTTTTCATTTTTCTTTCCTCCACATCTTATTTTGTTAGTGAATTCATTTGCTATGCTTTCCCTTTCTTCTTTTTTTACCCTCTTGGATTGTGGTCATCTTGATGGAGGGCTTGAACCCACTACTAGTTTGATGTTTGTATATTGTAATTTTGTAGAGAAGGGAGAAATCAAAACTGAGCATGAGTTTCTGATTAGGTATCTGGAGCAACCCACTCAAAGTGGAAGGATTATGCATGACACAAATTTTATGCTAGTTTGGCACCATTTGCTAGTAGGCTTTTTTTTTTTAAATGGTTAAATTCATTAAAAGAACTGTCTTTTTTTTCACTAGTACGCTTTTTTCACTAGTACGGAATTTTTTTTTTTTTTTTTGAATGATAACCTGTATTAATCATCGAAGGCTTAGCAGTACAGAAGATATATATTGGAAAGCTAAGAAGAATACCATAACAACAAAGCAAGCTATATAGAAGGGAAAAAAGATTGGAGGACAAGCACCTCAAGGAGGCACAAACACCTCACTAGGAGACAAAGAAAAATTAGGAAGGGCATGGCAACCTTCCAAAAAGTTAAGATATCACCTCTCTCCAATTGCACAAAATGACCTCTATTGGCACTCCTCAAAACTCCGGAAGAATTGAAACCCAAGACGTTGCAAGGAATCCTGATCTGGCAAGAACAGAGCCAAAAGTGGAGGACTTATCTTCCAAGCATCTTTGATTTCTTTCTTTCCAGATTGCCCAGATAATCGCAAAGAAAGAGGCACACCATTGGAGCCTTCTTTGGGAAGAGCCTGATTCGAACTTCCAAGCTGCAAAGAGGTCAAGGACAGACAGGGGAAGGACCTAAATTCAATCAAAGTGGCTTAGAAACGAGTTCCAAATTTGATGCTTGAAATGACATTGGCGAAACGGGTGATTCATTGATTCCTCTGCTAAAAGACACAGGGGACAACCATTGACCACAATCACCATACGACGACGTAGGTTGTCCATAGTGAGAATGCTATTTCTGTACAGGCGACCCAAATGCTAGTACCCTTAGCATTGGCGGCACCTTAGATTTCCACAGATATTCAAGATGATTCTCCTAGATGGGGAGAGGACTTGGGAGAGGAGACATTTCCGAGGAGGAGGAGACCAAGAAGACCCCGTCTCAAGAAAGGACCCAAACTCTATCCTCTATAGAAATGAACAAGGGCTCTAACATATTGTAAAGGCGAAAAAGGTGACTAAATTCATCCTCCTTCAAGTTCCTCCTAAACATCAGACCCCAAGTAATTATTCCGTCATTCATGTCTATATAATCATTGATCTTAGCCAATTGATCTCTAGCACAGCTAAAAAAGTTTGAGAATTCTTCCACAAGAGAGCAATCCCCCACCCAAACATCTAGCCAGAAAAGAACATCCTCACCAGAACCAATTCTGATATTCGCGGAGAACATGTCATTGATTGAAACTATTCCTTTCCACAATGTAGATAACCTATAAGACAGCCCTGTTATGTCCCAATCATTTCTTCTCACCCCATATTTTGCTGAGATAATTTCTTTCCACAAACTATTTGTGTCTTCCCCTATTCACCAAAGCCATTTACCAAAAAGGGCTTCATCCATAAGCTTTAAAAAGGCCTAAAGCCTAGACCACCCTCCTCCATTGGTTGGCAAACCAACTTCCAGTCAATTAAATGAAACTTCTTCTTATCACTTTTGCCTTGCCACAAGAAATCCCTTGGAATTTTCTCTGGTTGCTTTATAAGTGAAGCTGGACACTGAAAAATAAACATAATGTATATGAGAAGGTTTGCCAGGGCTGATTGGATTAAGGAGATTCTACCCCCAAATGAAAGATACTTAGCTTTCCAAGATTCCACCCTCTCCACGACCGTGAGTTTTGAAACTTTTCACTTGGGAATTAGGAGGATATATCAATAATGTGGGAAGGTACATAGATTATTTAATAACAGTATTAATTTTTGGGCACCAGTTCAATAATATGACAAAGTAGATAAAATGCCAACCATGGTCATGCTTATTGAAAACAAATTAGATACAACCCATCATATCGTCCAATACTCGAAAGTTAGTAATATTATATTAGATAACAAAATATTTAGGGGCCATTTGGATGTCTACAAAATAAAGTATTTACAAATTTACATATTGCTAGAATAAATAATACAGAATATAATAGCATAATATCAAAATATTGTAATATTTTATTGTTTGATAGTTTTTGAAAAATTCAATGAATCTTAAATTCAGGTGTTTGGAAATTGCAACAAATTATAATATATGTTTAAAAAATCCAAGATAATTTTTCAACATTATTTATCATAGTAGGGTTCATTGTTAGATTAATCACTTCTGAAACACTTTATTTTGGTATAATTTATCCCTCAAATCAATCAATAGGTCTGACCTTCGATATCAAACTACTTAAATTTACTTTCCCAACTAGTTCTATCATTAAGGAAACTTTTGCCACGGCCACCAACACCATTGACATCATTATGACTGCCACCACACCGGCATCATATCATCACCATCATGATCACCACCCATCTTCAAAATCACCCTCATCCCCATCACCATCACCATCAGTCCATCACCAACATTGTCATTGTTGATCTCATCATTGTGAACACCACCTCATCATCATCATCACCATCAATCCATCATCATCATTGCTTGCGCCGCCACCAAATTACCACCACCCATGATCATCATCATTGTGATCACCAGCACCCATCATCACCACCATCACCATGTCTTCGTTGTCATCGCCATCACCATCATCATCGCCGCCACCACTTAGATCATCATCACCATCTTCATAACCATCACCATCATCAACACATCACTATGACCACTGCCATAATCATCGTCACCGCCATCACAATCATTATCAACATTACCATTACCATCGTGATCACCACCATCCGCCATCATCATCATTGCCAACCCATCATCATCACCACCGCATCATCATTGCCACCCCATCATCATCACCACCACCACTTGGCATCATCATCATTATTATAACCATCACCATCTTCATCACATTACCACGACTGCCACCATGGTCATCATCGACCATTACCATCATCACCATCATAATTGTCATCACCACCGCCACCACTCATCATCATTGTTCTAACAAGTTCACCGTGGTGTCCAGATACAGACACGGATACGGATAAAGGCACGGGGAATGGGGATTCAACGCTGCAACTTCAAAAATTTAGGACACGGATATGGGTACGATATCAATTAAAATACGATATGGACATAGGATACAACACGGATTTCGGTACAAATATCACGTTTTAGTAGTATGTGATACATCAAACATAACTAACTGCTAGAAGTAGGTTCTTGGAAATCTCAGTCTAAAGTAGGGTGATATGGTTAAACTTATTCTAAAAAATTACAGCTATCAAAATTAAAATGGGGAGAGAGAGAGAGAGAGAGAGAGAGAGAGAGAGAGAGAGAGAGAGAGAAATTTCAACTTTTCAATGAGAGGGAAATATAATTTAAATTGAGAAAAGAAGGACAGTGAATGACGTACCAAGAAAGGCAACTTCCGTATCCAGTAAAAAAATATAAATAAAAAGGCAGAACTTTAAATATGAGAGTGAAATGGAGAAAATAACCATTGAATATATAGTGGGTTTTGAGTTTTGCAATATTAAAATAAAACAAGGGTTTGAATGTAAAAGTGAAAATACTCTTTTTTAGGTTATAACCAAAGATTTCAAACGAATTCGTTGTTTAGCTCAATTTTAGATGAATTCCTCCAATTTTGCCCTTTTCTTTTCATAAAATACAAGAAAGCGTATCCTAAAATTGTGCGCCATATCCCAGCTAGATCTTGCTGTATTCCGTACACATACCCGTATCAGCATGGATACCATAGGTCAAATGAGGTATCCAGGTATCATAGGAGTGCACTCTTTTTTGGGAAGGTGAAGGGTAAAGGGTTTTGGTAAAGACTACATTTTAAAATATTTTTATATTGAATATTGTACTTTTAAAAAGAAAAGAATATTTTCTTCTTATTTTTCTTGGTTCACAAAAAAAAAAAAAGTTTTTTAACTTTAGAAAATGAAAGATCATACTCTCAAATATATTATTTTCCTGTATTTTCTTGTGCATCCTAACAATCCCTAAGCATTTAAATGAGCATTAAAAAACTCCTAAAATCATGAATTCCAAAGAACAATATGATGTCTTTGGCACTTAACAAGGAATATCCATATCAAAATATTTTATTTTTAGTTTTTTAATGGTATATTTTACTTCCTAGTTTAACAATATAAACAAATAATAATGAGTAGTAGAATATGAAACCATACATATCAAATCTATTTAACAAAAATCTTATTTCCACCACCTCTCATTATGTCTAGGTCCAAATGTATGACTCAACTGTGGTTTGATCACCAGTCATGACATTCAAGTGCTGGAGGATTAATGGGGCATGTTCCCGTCAGTCCATTGACTCTTTGTTGTTATTAAGCTTTCACTAATCACTTGGAAAGGTGATGTACTAAAATTAGGAAGAAAGATAGACCACATAGTCCATTCAGATATCTAAACCAAACCAATGGATTAATCAATTTAGGAGCCAAAGCCTATATATGGAACATCGTACAATGTCTAGCGGGTTATGGAAGATCGAGGGATATGGGGCCTCACACCTGGAGTCTCAGGCTTTGAGCCCATGGCTTTGCACCATTCCTTTCACAGGAGATATTGCAGAGGGAGCAAACAGAACTCAAATCTTTTTTTTTTTTCATTAATCATAATCTAATCTACCAAAAAGGCATTACAATGCTTACATAGGAGACAAATATAACCCTAAAACTAATCTAAACCACTAACATAAATCTACAGCTAAGGTCAAAACAAACAGTTAAGATAAATATTCCCTAACTACAAATGAACCCAATGCATGAAAATAACTTAAATAATAAACTCCTGAGGAAAGGATCTTCCAAATTGGGCGCATTGAGCCAACCAACCCATGGACATGGGTCTGTCTTGCATTGGCAAGGTGCACTTCTACATTACCTAGGGCCTAGGCACACCCAACAATGTGCCCAGTCATCAACATCATCATCATTATCAGCAGCAGCAACAACAACATCAGCATCATCATCACCGAAGCCTTGTCTCAAAATACAAGGGTTGATTACATGAATTATATTTCTCCATTCCGATTTATATTTAGCCAAATCCTATGATTGCCTAATTATGATGTACCCACCTAATAGGTTGTTAAGGTGCTCCAAGCCCGTGTTTGCGCCTAACTCCTAGTTGTGCTTGTGACCAAGGATCAAAATAGCAGTAGCAGTTGGTATCACAACCGTCCACCAAAATGCTACATAGCGGGTAGCAATGCAATTCGGAAAAATTGTCAAAAAACCATAAAAAAAATCAGAAAATCTAGGATTTTGTAAAAAAAAAAAACAAGAATGTGTTTTTTTTTTTTCCAAAAAGTAAATACGACATGAGGGCATAATGGTCCACTTATTGTGTGTGTGTGTGTGTTTTTTTTTTGGGTGTGTGTGTTCCAGCTTTAGATAGAAAAAAAAATGATGTTAGGGACCCAATCTAGAGAGAGCCATGATAAAAATGAAAGAAGAGAAGTAAAAGGAAAGAAAGGAGACCATTTGAAGTCATTACTTGGGTTTTACAACCAGCCACTACATAGATGTGCAAACACTTAAATAGCGTAGCAGACCTTGGCGCTCCAGGTAGCATAGTGGATGCTATTTTAATCCATGATTGTGACAAACCTGGTGTTGCTCATTGGTTGTGCTATCAAGTGGCCTTCAGGTGCTTCTAACTATCTGCGGCATACAACAACTCTTCTAAATGAGATGCAAAATCTTCAACTTTAGGAGGATTTTTATTAGCTCATATTCCCAGTTGGGTTGACATATTTTGGAGGTTGATCAACTTGCTCAAAAGGGATGTTTCTAGACTCTCATGTATTTGATGCTTAATTATGTGAAATAATTTGGTTGTTCTCATTTTGTTATTTGATCGTACATTACCATTTCAAAAAAGATTAAAAAAAATATTTATCTCTAACACTCACACATTTACACCTTAGGATCTACAAATATTGACAAGGCAGTGGTTCACGATCCGGGAATTATTAGGAATTATTTGAAAATAGAAAGTAGGAAATTCTGTATAAATTAAAAAAAATCTATGGTTTAATTCATTTTTCACTCTATAGTCAAAAACGGGAAAAGGGAAAAATTGAATTCTAAACCCTCAAGATCTCAATTTAAAATTTCTAGAGGAGAAGGCAAGCTATTTTTTTTATGAGAATATCGGAGATGACTCATACAATAATTTGGGCAACTTCATGCAGTTGTATCACTAAGAGGCATATTATTATATTTTTGAACTATCATAGTAATTCAGAAATCATGAAAGGTTTATAAGGCAACCCTTTACCAACTTCCACACAAGATACCTCTGAATGACCCCCAGGGAAAACAAAGTGGCCAGGGAATTCGCCTACATTATAGCTTCTTTGCAACACAAGAATATTCTTATCAGCTGTCTCTACAACTGCACCATTACCCAAGGGACTCGCTGTGTGATGGCATCGAATAGAGTCATCTGCAAAGTATGATTAATGAAATAAGATGGCACAAGTAACTCAGGAAATAAATATCACAAGGATTAAAAGAACAGAAACACAAACTGATCACAACTTTGAAGTTACTTACTAACTTAACCCAATAGAAAAATGGAAGATACAATTAATATGTAAATGGAAAAACAACAATAAGCACAATACTTGCAAGTTGCAACAGATGGTTTTTGTAGTAACTTCTCAACAACATCACTTGCTAATGGATTTTGACCAGCGAGTAAAAAAACCTCAAACTGAAAAGAATGTTTTGGACTACAACGACCTACAGGCTTAGGTGCTTATCAATAGCCTCAAAAAAAGTTTATTAGCCAAAAGATGAGAAATTGCATAACTTAATACATGACTCTAATATCGAACCCAATATAAAAGGTTATGGCACATGACAGTACCTTCAGAATGAACAAGAAATTTCTCCCACAAAGGATTTAAGTTTGTGCCCACAAATGTCCTGGAGAGAAATAGAACAGAAGAATATTTATCAACAAGAAAGAGATTCATATGGAAAAAACAAGAGTGTAAACTACAATTAACCATGCCATGCTCCAAGTTCTTGCTGGAATTCCTATGAGTATTTTTTTTATTGTCGGCAACTGCTTACTCTAAAAGCTTAAGTTGATAGAGAATGGTGTATCAATGTATGTCAAGGTTACAAGCAAAGCGCCCCCCACCCCAAACTACCTTCTCCCCTGAGCACCGCAAACATGCGCAGGCTCCTTATCGGAAAGTACACTCTCCATGGGAGAATACAGGGGCTCTGCATAGGAATCACACCCTCCGTGGGAGAATACAAGACACAACAACCTCAGGGATTCAAAAACTCAACCTCCTGCTTTGATACCATGTTAAAACCAGTAAATCCTTGTGGATCAAAGATTTTGGGGTAAAGTGTAAAAAATTAAAAACAAATAGATAAAAAGAAAATTAAAGAAGAAGAATTAGAGAAAAAGATGAGTAGTCAACCAAAATAGGGTTGGGTGACACTCCTTGTTATTAATAAAACATGTTTTTAGTATTTACATAATAGTCCCTGAGGTTCTCAAAACTATGATATAAGTCCTTCAACTGATGCATTTATAACCATGATAAAGGGTTGAAAAATAATGAACATTATTCAAATCAGAAATCAATTTATATACCCAATGTAACCATGTTCACTATGTAAAATAAGCATCACATGGAATGAGCTACAAAATCAACCACATTTTTATTAAAGAGCAAAGAAATTTAGTCAAAATCTAAGAAATGTACAAGATATTAATAGTTATCAGTACAATAAAGATTTATCTATAACAATTGTTATGGAAGTGTCATCGTCATTGCATTATCCCATATATTTGTCTTTGGGTCAGAAGTTCCACTTCTCTACTCATCCCTATATGGATACTGTTACTCAGCAACATCGTTCCAAAACACAGATTCATTGTATCAGCCATAGATGAAACTGGACTGTATCTCAATTTGTTTGGGACATTTCCTTCAAAAGAAAATTTAAAAAAAAAAATTAGAAATCAAAATATTGTAAATCTTAAGTTCTAATTGGTTTTAGGGTTTTTTTTTTTTTTTTTGGCATCTGGTCACAGTCTTGAACGTTTGAACTCAAGGGATACGAAAGTCCAGTGATTATACGGTACTTTAGATGTAAATAAATTAATAAAATAGAGTGATGAAACTCAAGGCTACATTTTTCATAGAGATTTCAGTGTCTTTATTATGAGAACACATCTCAATTTTGACAAGAACAAGAATAAGATAAGGAATGACTCACTGGAGATCTCAATTCAAAAACCTAAAACAATCCTCTCTAAACTATTCCTAATATGTATAACACCCTCCTGTAATTGCATGGCCCTAAGGATGGGGTGATTGGTAGCAAAAAGAATAAACCCTTCCATCTCTGAAAGTAACAGCAGATAGCTGGCAAAAATTATTATCATGTCCATCACTATCCCATCCCGCTCTTCCTGAGTCCATCAGCGCTTATGGTCCACATCAAATCTGTTGCGACTCATGATCTCTTCTAGAAGCTTTCAATCATGTAACTAGATGAAAATAACAAAATTTCCAAGCCGGATGAATGTGTGATAAAGAGGGTGCTTGACTTTACTCAAGAGGAAAAAAAATGACGGTTAGATTATTGCAAGAGCATAAAACGCAACACCATGGTCAGCCTGATTCCCAGATTGCCACTGGGCCACAGCTCTAATACCATGATGAAACTCAAGCCCACATTTTTCATGGAAACTTCATCCTGGCTTTATTACAAGAACATATCTCAATTTATAAAAGAAAAGGAAAAAGATAAGGAATCACTCATTTGAAATCTTAACTCAAAAGCATAAAGCTTCTCCTCTCTAACCTATGTTATAGCCTATTGGTAATATCTCTAACAAAGTATAATCATGGTGGGAATGGAGTTCCAATGAGTGTTTACAACTTGAAAATCGAACCAAACTCAGAACCCTGCCCATTCGAGTAATTCAACCAAATGACAGTTTTTTGGTCAAAATGGGACCTGCATCAATTTGGTCAAAATGGGACCAACTTGTGATGCAGGACAATGTAAAAGATAATCTAATGCAATGCAATGCAATTAGGAAATAAATTAATTAACAAAGAAAATTTAAATATTGCCAATTACTCATAATTAATTAATCCCACAGAATGAATCAGCCATATATCTAGGCCTTTTCACAGATCCCACAGTAGTAGTTCTCAGATTTGAGAGGAGGATCTTAATGGAAGGTAGGACTTCCAACACTTAAGGCCTTGATTTGTGAAGAAAAGGTTTTATAAAACAAAACAAAGCCAAAAGTGCTCAAGACGTGAAAAGTAGAAGAGATACCGGTTACCTTTATTGGGCTCTCACCAAACTCCAATCACAGGAAGCTTTAATGGCGGTTGACAAGAAAGGCAGCTTGCAAACCCAAAGAGAAGAAGAAGAAGAAGAAGAAGAAACCTCTTTTCTTATTCATTAATCAAAAACCTCTTTTCTTATTCATTAATCAATCTCATACATAGCATAAAGGAGAAGAAAACCTAGGTCTCAACTTGTTATGTTCTTCCACCCAAAAAAGGGGAAAAAATCAAAACAAATAAGAAAAGAAGAAAAAGAAAGAGGGCAAGGTCGTGCGCAAGTTGTAACTTGCGCACCTTGGGATTCGTTGCTCAAGTTACAATCTTGCGCATGTCTTTTTTCTTTTTTTTTTTTTTAGATGTGGTCCCCCTTTTCCCCTTACTTATTACACATAGATGCGGGCCCCTCTTCTTAGTACACAATAAAACATGGGGCCAAATAAAGTGACTAACACAAATTAAAACATAGGACCCAACTAAGTACTTAACAAATTAAAACATGGGGCCAAATAAATTAACTAACATGGGACCCTCCAATTAAAAGACTATTATTTCAACCCATGTGACTACCCAATGTGGGGTCTTCAATGAAATTGTGCACATGGGGCCTTCAATGTTCCATTGGTATCATCATCCAAAATCCAACCGTCGGATCTCCTCTGGGTGACAATCCAACGGTGGATTTATACCTTCTTTGCAATCAAAGCTAGGATATTGATCATCCATCCAGATCAAAGCTTGATCAGCTGCCCTGCGCCTTCTTCTTTGATATACTTTGAATGAATTTGGGAAATTTGGCATGATATCCCCATCAACTTGCCTAACTCAACAAGTCATTTGAGTAAATTTCGCCAAGTTGAGGTGAGTATCAAGTTTTAAGAATATGGTAATGCATTGTAGGTCAAACTAAACCCATTGGATCTATATCTGCCATTAAAATGGACTCCAAACATGTCCTTCCTCATCAAACAATCTTCCCATTTCTAATTTTGTTTTGCACTCCCGCCTCCCAAACCATCTTTAGTTCTCCTTTTATTTTCTTTTTTTTAGTCACAATCTTTAGATCTTTCTATCATTCAATTTACAAGAATTAGTTATAATATACCTTCTAGTTGCTATCTAACATACCGGAAAGTAAATTGGAGCCAGAAATGATTATGAGGATCGTATTCACGTACGTCAAACTTTGTAGAAGTCAACATGCTTTCCTATTTTCTAAGACTTTTAACAGTTTCTAGTAAAGCTTCCAAAAAAGAAAGTCTCAGTTTTTTTTTTTCCTATTTACGAAATTCATGCACAAGAAAGTCGAGAAAATAATGACCTGACGTAAGATCTCTAGTGCGATGGGATGATATTGCACTTTGCTGATTATTTAGAAAATTTTCAGAAATGGCACCAATATCTAAGTGTCCTCAAAAACTCTGAGAATTAGGAAAGAGTGTTCTGAACTCATAAAACAATAAGCTGAAAAAAACCTCAGGGTGTTGTCATTTGTCTTCTGTGCGTGGGATTCGAAACGGGTTTACGTATGTGAAACGTATTACAATGTTTGTTTGGGAGCGCCATTTTCACTTAAGTGGTATGAGATTTAACTATTTTTTAGGTTTTTCACATTTTTAATCTAAGATGTGAAACTCCTCACATCTTGAGATTTATCAATTATATGAGAATAACAGTTTGGAATCAGATCATGAATTGGGGCCCTCAAAAGTGCAAATCTATAGGCTGGAAAAATAAAGATTTAACATATGAACCTAAATGTCTAGGGGTCTATTAGTTCAATGGAAATTTTGAACAGTTTGGATTGCAATTTTGGGGCCCATAAGACTGCAAAAAATAAAAAATAAAGACAGAAGCTCTGTGCTGGGTTTTGATCTCGTGACCATTGCAGGCAGTAATTGTATCAGTGCCCCACTGAGGCGTGAGGTGTGTACTGTGTAATGGTTTCACAACCGGATGGTTGTGGAATTTTTTCTGTGAAAATGGATCCATTTGCACCATTTTCACACCAAAATTTACATGTGATGCGTAAATGAGTGCGAACATACATATTCATGCATAAACATCAAGGAACTGTTTATTTTGCAATAGAAATATAGAATACATAGGAACTCATGGTTAAGTGAGCTCCACTAAAGAACTATTAAAGAGGTAAAGTGTGAATGAAATGAAGTAAAGGGTGATATAGGGTAGCAATGTAGAAGGAGCCCTGACTTTCCTAGGATTTGAATTATTAGGATGATGGTTAGGTATTCATTTCCTATCTTCCCTTCATTCACTTTCCATTAAAGAGGAGTTATTTGATGGTCAATTTCATATATTCACCTAAGATCTACATTTTGTTAACTACTCAGGGCATGAATTCCTATGTCTTCTATGCAAAGAAACAGGCCCTACACATGTAACATTTAAATATGTAAATGAGGGAAAACAAACGATCCCTATATCCGAACTATGTAGTTAAAATTGTCAAAAAGTTAAACCAAAATGCAAAGAGACATGTGTGATATAAATTAACACTATCGTAATTACATAATCTGTGCAACTATATTAAATATATTACAATTCATTCAGACCTTCAAGGATATCTTACTTAACAGCTGAAGTTCCTTGATATAGCCTTAAATGTGGCATTATGATTAAGACTTAGATGTAGATCGACTGAGGTGAGAAAGTTCCATTAAGAGTAGAATTTCAGCAGAATCATTGTCCATTAAATCCATTAAAGTGCAGAGCTAATTCTCCTTTATTCTGAAACAGGTTTAGAAAAAATTAGGTTTATAGATGTTGTAAACAAAAATGGTATGATAATTCTTTTCCAAATGGTTACTTAAGAAGAGAAAATTAACCATTTTATGGAGATTCCCTAATTGAAGAAAGATAGTTCCACGCAGAAACTCTCAAAACAAACATAAATAGGCTCAGATTTGGACAAAATAATCAAATGTCAACTGAGCTAATACGGAACGAAATCGATTTGCGGGGCGAGCAAGCTAGATGATGGAAATAGAGGGAAAATTTGGGCTGTCACTAAACTCTAATCCGGAGGCATTAGAGAAATAGGGCTCTCACCAAACTCCAATCCACGGAGCGTTAGAGATTTCAAAGAGAACTCGAAAAAACTTGGGAAAGATCCCAATACTTTTCATTAATCATCAATTATTAACCATTAGTCAAAGAGGCTTTATAATGCTTAAATAGATAAAAGATATAACCCTAGGATTAATCTGGACCATCCAAACACTTCAACGATCAAGATTAAAACACATTGCTAAAATAACTTAAAAACATAAACAAATAAAACTTTAAATGAACTAAGATAGGTGGGCTAGGCCCAAAGGCGGGTCAACCCATGGGGACCATGGGTCAATCCTGCATCATGAGCCCATTAAATAAAAAATTATATTTTAACTAAAATAAATGACATGGACAAAAAGAGACCTGTAATCTGTCAAACCAAGGTGAAGGCACACATTGGACTCTTGGTTGGGCACACCTACATCATGCATGGAGTAACCTCCATACTGTAAAACAAAAGATAGAATATAATTAATACTCTAAGCAAAATTGCACAATAAAGTGCAAGGTAAAACTTCATGCTTTTAAACAAAACATTTAGTCTCAGATGTATTAAGAAAGTTTTTTTTTTCCCTTTAACAAGAGACTCAAACTCACATACCCATTTAGTTTACACTATTATCCCTAACCAGCTGAGCAGCAACTCAGGGCATTCGGAAAGATTCTAAAAAATATTTTTTTTTCTTTTTCCGCCTTTTCTAGAGAAAGAGTGGCATGTTGAATGTCAAGTGAAAGGAATAAGAGTCCCACACAAGCAGGACCTTTCATTTGCAAATTACAATGATAGTATGACATAGAACACTTGTTATAGGCTGAAGTGAAACAGCTACTTATATCAAAAGTTATGGCATGAGAAATAAATGTCATTATATGATTAGATATGATGTTAATGAAGAAAGTAAAGAACAACTCTATCTCTCAATGGAAAGAATTCGCTGAAGCCTACTTTCATCTATCTAATTAATGAAATGATTCTCATGAGATATATATATATATATTAAGGAAGACAAATGGATGAACCTTCCATATTGCTACAAGAGAATAAGAGGGTCACTCATGCAAAATGTGAGTTTTTTTTTAATGGTAATGCAAAATGTGAGTGAAGGTTCTAGAAAAGAAGGGTTGTCTCTAGCTTCCACTAGAAAAGGAGATTTGGCTTGGAATCTTTTTTTTTAATAAATAAATAAAGGATCTTGGAGGTGAACATACAAATCGACTGATCACACCATAGTGCATAATCATTTAGTCTGCCAAAATGGTAATGGTATCAATCACATTTTATTATTTAGTCAATCAAAAGAAATAATTCAGCAATTCAGTAGTGTTGATCTCAATTTCAATAAGTTTTAGTTGAAACTCAGTTGAATCACTGGGTCGACTTGCGACTCAGTACGACTCGTCCTGTTTTGGCCGAATCAGCTAGGTAGTCATATGGAATTTAGTTTCAATATTTAAAAACATGAAAATAATAGACAAGCCATGCAGAAGTAAAATCAAAGAAGATGAAATCTACCTAAATGATAACAAAAAAGTTAAATAAGCAATTCATGTGAAGTCATGTAGACTTCTACACATTATTTATATTATAGTTATTCTAAGTATTTATGTTCATAATATAAATATCTAAAAACAAATTAACTAACCTGCCTGGTCAATCCGTTGAGTTTCCTGGTTCACTCAACCCGTGCATGCACAAGTCTAGCCAATCCATTGAGTCAGAAAATTACATATATATCATCATCATCAAAGCCTTATCCCAACCATGTTGGGGTCGGCTACATGAATTCTATTTCTCCATTCCATTCTATTTTGAGCTAAATCTTTCGATAAGTGCAACTTCTTCAAATCTGAATTAATGACTTCCATCCATGTTTTCTTCGGCCTACCCCTACCTCTTGATGGACCCTCCACCTGTATATCCAAACTTTTTCTCACCGGTGCCATTACTGGCCTACGCTCAACATGCCCAAACCATCTTAAACAAGTTTCTCTAATCTTATCTCCTATTGGTGCTACCCCTAAATGTTCTCAAAAGTGCTCATTTCTAATTTTATCTTTCCTAGTTTTACCACACATCCACCTAAGCATTCTCATTTCCGCTACATATATATCTATTACTTATACAAGCTATGCTTTCTGTAAAGACGAGGCCATTTCAAAATGATCTAAATTACTTATATGGAGGCACCCACTATGCATAGCTTCCAAACCAAAAGATCATTCCCATGGAACAAATAAAGTCATCTAATAAAGAACTTGCAATTAATAGATATACACATGGCCATCGTTTCTCATGTAACTACAAAAAGAGAAAATAATCAGATGAGCAGATGCTTAGACAGAGAAGATTTTGTTCCCCTCATCTATCGTGGGCATGACTTCACTCATCTATTATGGGCCCATTACAATGTACTAGACCACATTTCAATTGGTTTCAGGTAAGTCAGGAGCGACTTATCCCAACTCATCTAAAATTGAACAAATTTCAATGAGTCAGGACAAGTTGCCCCAGGCAACTTTTTTTTTGCTCATTCCGCAATCATAGCATGATTATGTTACTTTCTTTCTCCCTTTTTCCCTCTTCTTAGACCTCCAAGAGGTGATTTTGTGCAAGAGACACCTTTCTGATTGCAATATCTCATCATTTAAAGTTTGGGTTTAAATTCCTTTGATTCTTCTCACTTTCATATTTTCTCCTTACCATTCATTTCTCCTTCTAAAGGCTTCTGGGGCTTGAATTTACCAATTCTTGAGGTAGAAATGAAGATTTCAAGCCTTATTTTTAAGAAATAGACTTAAAAAGCTGAAGCATTCAAAAGAGAGCTTTGGAGATTTTGATAAAGTCATAAGCACCATGTCAGCAACTCAACATTCAACAAAACTAAACATTTCTATGAATGAGATGAGATACCACTTAAATAGCTCATCTTGCACATTTAAATTGTTTTCCATTATTTACTATGTTAATGGATCTTTTCAAATTTCTTCTATATTTTTTAGGAGCAACACGACTGTACCAAACTGGCAAAATTGGCATGAATGACACCAACTTTGTTCCAATCCTTCTACCGCAAAAATGAGAGGCACGATTAAGATTAAGAGACAGACAAAGACAAGTACTATAAAAGGGTATGAGTTGAATATGAATTAACCCAAGAGTTGTCATGCTTTTGACAGCAGGGAGTCTGCTAGGAGCAATTTCAACAAGGAATTATTTGTTTTCACATGATAATTTGCATCGAGTAATTCATAACAGAATGGAAATTCGCAAAGAAATAATCAGGGGATTTGTTATAGTGAAAGTTAAAGTGAGAACTCACTACCGTTTGAAAGACAAGGTAAGGGTGCACCCACCCAAAAGTCTGTGTGAACAGTGCTCTCGTCTTTGTCCCTTTATCACTTATGGTGCAAATTTTGATATTGGTTACCAAGCAGTAAATGGAATCTTCATGGACATGAGAGACCTCAGTGATCCGCTTAAAAGAGGAGTTTTTAGTTTGGACATGAGAGACCTCAGTGATCCGCTTAAAAGAAGAGTTTTTAGTTCTAATTTCCAAGGCAAACTACCATACCATCAAAGCCATGCAGAAATTAGAGAACCATCATCACCAAAACCATCCTAATAAGAGAATTGCATAGTTCCTAAGGTTAGTCCATTCTCGAACCCATAATTAATCCAAGACTTGGATAAGCGTTAGAAACTCAAAAAATGGATCACAATTTCATCTTTAAGTATAAAAACTCTCCTATCTGTTGCCCTATTTCATCTCAAACATTACCTTAAGAAACAGAACTAAAGTGCATCCAACTGTTGCAACTTGCAATAACTGATAACAATTAATCATTGAAAAAGAGAATAGGTGGAATACATGGAACTAAACAACATCACAGAAATGAAATGTTAGAATGATGGCATACCATACAAACTCTTAGCAAGTCAGAAGACGTACCCTGAACTTCTTTCCGTTATACAATGATTGATTTTCTTGAATCCGCAGATTCCATATCTACAAAATGGTAAAACTTCCAATGAAAAAGTGATAGCAGCTAGAGCAAATACTATAGGTGTTATGAACTTATGATATGACAATGGTGTTCCCGTGCTTGTCTGCAAGGGTGACAAAAAGACCAATACGTGTCTGGTGAAATGTAGTTCTTTAGCATTTTATCTGGTCATTGTATTTCTTCTCCTGGCGAAATATAGTCTTCATCATCATCTTCAAAGCCTTGTCCCAACTATGTTGAGTTCGGCTACATGAATTATGTTTCTCCATTCTGATCTATTGGTGAAATATAGCTTTGTCACCATTAAAAAAAGGACCAAGATGTGTTTGGAAGTTTGTTAGTAATCCAGCCAACTCTATGAACTGATACAAACTTTAGCAAGAAATTGGGGTCGAATCTCTATTAAACCTAACAAAGGCAATATATGCCAAATGGAGTAGGATATCAAGCAACTAAAGGAGATTGTTTTGAATTCTACATCAATCTTCCTAATCTGTATGAATGTTAAGCAACATTTCAAAATTTTAACACAATTACTTGCCCTTGTTTCTTTACTAACCAAGAAACCACAAATAGTTTCATGAAATAAACAATTAAGGGAAGAAAAAAAAAAGTCCATAAATTATCATCTATAAATTATGGGGCATCAAACTAAAATTTCAATCAGATGTGCTTCAACCGCGAACCAAAAAATCGACATCATTTAGAATGACAATGATCTTCAAACGGGTATGCTTGTGCACTCCCATACTATTAAATGCGGCTGATTCCCCATGACAAAATCAGCTTGGAACTTGGAAGATGAAGAAAAGGACTAGTATTTAGCCAATGCGAATAATATGTTCTTGACATGCCAAAAAGAATTGGCATGTTGGAAAGAAAAATGCCTTGTTTCAGGCACTAACGCAAATGCACTCGGAGAAATCATCTTCGTGTTCCAAATTGTAAAGATAAGATAGATAGATAGATAGATAGATATATTTATGGTCATAAGCGTTTTCTTTAGTTATTTATTTTAACTTGGAATGCATTAAGATAACTAAGAATGATGGGATACGGCTAAAACAATGATGATAATGATGATGGTGACAATGATACAGATGTAAATACAGATGAGATTCTAAGACGATGTATGTATGTGTGTGTGTGTATATATATATATATATATATATATTGAAATGGATTCTACAACAATGAACAAACAAAAGAAAAGAATATATACTAATAACCAACCTCGGAAATGGAATCTTCCAAGTCACTATCAGGATGGGGAACCCGATCGAAGGATGCACTAAAATCCACAAAAACCTTCATTTAATATGCACAAAAAAGATAAATTTATAAACCATCACATAGATTAAACTCATTCAACAATGACAAAGAGCATTTTAGCTTCCAGGCAAATAAATCAAAGCATATTATCCCTTAACAAAGGCAACACCACTTTCCTCAATAGCATTATGGGGTACTTCCTCTGAAATCAATTAAAATCAAACCAACCCAATAATCTACAAATGCTTGAAACTCAAATGCAACACTTTTCAAGAGTGTTGAAACTTGAAAAGGGCCTTTATTTTGGCACAATCAATCTCTATCATCCATACTTGATAACTTCCTACAAGAAAAAAAAAAATCTACAAACACAAAATATACAACCCAAAAAGTTGAGATTTTTTAGATTACAAAACCATATATGAATTCAGGGAGAGCCAAAAAAAACCCATCTTTTTCATTTCTGTAACATCTCCCACACTGCTTAGGATTTCAAGCGGTAAACAGGAAGAAAAAATTTGCTGTCAGTGAGAGAGAAAGAGAGGGGGATGCTAACCTGCGCTGGCGAGTAACCAGAGGGGCAGGCAAGCAATAGTTTGTAAGAAGTTGGATCGATCTCAGGCTCAGGCGTTTTCTCCATCACATGCGAATGCGGTGGAGTCGACTTTCGAGCGTTGGAATTACAACCAACAGAGATAGCGTTTCTTTATGGAGTCCCTCCCGCGGTCTTCCTGTTTTACAGCGAAGTGGGACCGAGTGGAACTCCACCATGGCCCACCTATTGAAACGCGAAATGCTTCAGACTACAGTGAGATTGATCACATGATTAAAATGATTAATACGATTTTATGCATCTTTAATGATATGCATTGATTATATTATGTTAGTAGTTTTATGCTCAATATCAAGCAACAAAAAAAAATTAATTAATTAAAAAAATCTTTGCTCAATATTACAAATGGGACCTGATCTTGTTAGAGTAAAAGTTTGAGTTGGATCCTCAGTCCTGTGATCAACTTAGAGTGGGACTCACTCTTTTTGAAAATGAAGTTTGAGGATATATCAGCAGAGGGGATTACATTAACCTTGAACAATTCAGATTATCTATATGTGAGTCCACAATGGAGTTCCAATAATTTTTTATTTGGCTCCATTTAATAGCTTCCATAAAGAGGAATTCAATCATTTGCGTCTTGGGATTAAAATAGATGCCCCAGTAAGGAGCTCATCTGAATGTCCTCTCATGGGATTTTGAAGATATGCCTGGCCCCTCCTCTCTATAAAAAGTCGGTTTTATCATATCATTTTAACTCATATGGGGTCCGAGGGAGGATCCAAGAATTTTTTCTTGGTGGGGCTATTATCTTAGAAAAAGTTTTGAGAGGGCCACATATAAAATATAAATATAGTTTTCAAAATATGCAAGGAGTTTTTTAAAAATTTTAGGGGGCCATATGTTAAAATATTAGAAATTATTGAAATTATTAAAAACTAAAAAGGTTTTGTAAAATCTTAAGGGGGCATATGTAAAAAAGTTAAAATAATATTAAAAACTTTAAGAGGCTTTGTGAAATATTAGAGGGCCATGGCCCCCTAGGCCTACATATGGGTCTGCCCCTGCTAGTGCCCATAAGTTCGGTACATACAAATGAGATGTACAGTCAATCCAATAATCAAGTTCATTGGTGGCCATTGTTGCGGAGAGAGGTGGTTCCCAATCGAATGAACCAATATATGGACAGTATTAGGAGTACAGAACATGCTTATGTTTATGGGTGCACTGGATAATCAGCCTTTGTGTGTGCAAGGTAAAATGGCATGATCTGATTAAGATGAAATGAATCTTTCTCATATAGTTTACAACACAACAGCAGATGCGGTGATTGCATTCTACTCCCTCAGTTTTTATTCTTTTTGTTTTTTTCCTACGTCTCTTGTAACTACTTAAATATCAACTTTGTTTTTTAGGAGCCTCTTCGCTGCAATCAAATATAGTTTTACCAGCTGTAGAAAGATATATATTTTTAATTTCAATGTATGGATTTTTGTAGTCTATCGGCCCTACGAAGAGCCACCCACTGGTATTTATGTACCCAACTCCAAGGGCATGTTTGCGTAACAAAGAAATTCAAAATTTTGCGGATTTTCATTTCTCCAAGAGTGGGTTAAAAAGGGTTCCAGTAGCATGATGCCCAGATTGGTAATGTTTAAAAACATCTCTCCACCAGCTGCTGTCAAGGGTTAGGGTCAGTGATGACACCGAGGCCCACCTTTTAAGACATCGAGGCCGTCTTTTGCTGGACCAAACATGGAAAGTACGTGGTTTAACCCTGTGAAAGGTCCTACTGACATAGTAGTTTGAGTGTGGGTTTTGTAGGCCTTTTTCATTTTTTTAGAACATGTGATATTGTTGTCCACAATTTTCTTAAAAAGTCACAGAGTTTGAGTGTGAGCGACTGTGGAGCTAGGGACACTTTATTCCTATCCGCATTAGGGGTTTTGTCTTTGTCACTTCAAAAAAAAAAAAAAGGAAGGAAAATAGTAGTTCCCCTCTTCACAAACTTTTACAAAAAGTTAGAGCAAGTATTGTATGGTGAAATGGAAAAAATTTCATTAGTAAAAATAATTTTTTATTTATAAAACATTCTCCATTCAAATCCTAGTATAGTACAGAATCACAATTTAAGAAAAGTGGTGATTCTCATAAGTAGATTTTCACTTTTCACCACTAGTTTTCTTCCTATTTCTCCATTTGATTGGGATTCTCTAGGCGTCACTTTCCTTTGTCTTTGAATTTTTTTTTCCACATGCTTACTTTTTTAGATTTCCGTTTATCTTTCAACCATGTGATTGTCATGTGTCCACAAAGCCCACATGGTAGCATTTTTTCAAAAGAAGGCAATTTCATTGATGCGTCAAACACACGGGCGAGAAGGCGCGTTGTTTACAATACTTTTAATGTCGTCTTTCCTAGAATTCGCAAATGTTCAAGCACGACCAATCTTTAGGAAGCTGAGATTTTAAGAAATCCAAAGGCAAAAGTGATATTATAGGAGGCCACATTCTTGAGATTTCACAAATCAAATAAGAAATTTAAAATATGTAACCAAAAAAAAAAACTACAAAAGGTTTTCATAACATGGGATTTTAGTCAAAATTTTCTCTAAACAAGATGAACAGGCCTTACAAAGATTCATTCTCAATTTCCTATTTGCTTTATAAAATTTTAATTTCATCTCTATTACAAAAACCTACTCTATATTTATCTGGTAATATCTAAGGAATTCAGAGAAATGAGAACTCCTCGGCGCACCTGGAACTAATATTATTCATTTGTAGTTGAGGATTTCACAAGTAACATCTATATCAATGCATACTACTAAAAAAATTAGTACCAGTCTACTAAGCCCAAATCTTCACGGATATACAATTGTGAAACATCAATGAGGCATCTCATGGGATTTGTTGGATTTATGTCTTGTATTTCTAATTTACTGAATTAGTCCATAAGGCTAGTTTTGGACCAGACTTTGGGTCAACAGTATTTTGATTTTTATACCGGGCTTTTTTAAGGGCTAAGAAAGAGAAAGTTATATATAAGATGCACCCTGTAACTCAAAACATAAGCAAAAGAATACCATAAAAAAGTAAATTTCTCTTTTGGCCGTAATTTTATCGTGTGCCTATTTAGTTTTTCTTATGCGTGACTTTGATTATTAATCGCAGGTTACGCACTTCTGCTCGTGCACAACAAGATTGACCGTCAAATGTGACCAAAGTCAATATAATTTTTTTCCTTTTGGTTTTTCCATGACAAAATGTCACATCAATCGGAGAAAACTCTAATGGCTGTGGCCTTTTCCAGCATACAGATGTGCCCTTACACCAAAGGGGAAATGCATGGGTCCTACCAGAACAAGCCATGGATGGAAAATTAGGTTACTTGCAGGTCACGCACAATGAATGAGAATAAAGGGGCATGGAAAGGTGCGGCATGTGGAGAGGAAAGGGGCTCTCAAGACAATGCATGTCCAATCCAAATAGTGTAATCCTAATTCCACTAATTTAAAATGAGCAGTCAAATTGTCACAGCGCAATGCATTTGTATCATCTATAATTAGAGGAGGATTCATGTATGAGTCATTCTCAAATACTATGAGTATTATAACATTGAGGCAATTTAATAACATTTGAAAGTTGAAAAATGTAGCTAGATAAAGTGTGATGAAAGTAATGAAGAATCAGAAAAAAATAGTAACATTCATATTAAATATTTTAATTTATTTTTTATTTTTATTTTTAAAAACAAAACTTTCATGTTCAGTTGTTTTTTATAATCCAAAGAAAAACACCAAGTTTGAAAGTGTTTCAGACATGAAATTTGTCATAATGATCATGATAGAAATCTGAGGGCTGATTTGGAGAAATGAGAAGAAAACTCCACTTGTGGTGGAGAACACTTTTCTCTAGTACTGATTCGTCATTGTCGTTGGACTTGGAGAAAACTTAAAAATAATTTTATAATGAAAATTAAAAGTCAATTTTATAATAAAAAATCAATTTCAATAGAGAAAATAATGTTTTCTTCACATGACTGAATAAAGTTAGAAAAGTAGAATTATTTGTCCCTAAAAATAAACTAAATTGGGCAAACTGTACTTTGATAGAGAAAATTTTTTTTCTCATTCTTACTTTTCTTTACATCCAAACGGGCCCTGAATGTGGAATCAGTTTGTGTTGATTCACTAGTTTTCTGTAGTAATGATTTTGTGATCTGTTGAGATTTTTACAAAGAAATACAATAGAGAAAACTATTTTCAGATCTTTTATTGAGTAATAAAATAGCTATCAAATTAATAATTAAAATTTCATATTTACTAGAGAAAGTGTGCATTTTCTAAACCTCTTGGGGAGAAAATTCTTTCTTCTGAGAATAGAATTAGCTTTCTTCTCGTAGGATGCTTTTTATGGGCTGCTGGAATTCCAAACAACTTGAATTCCTATGCCTGTGTCTATAGGGAATGATTTTTTATAGAGTTGAAGAAAGTGTTGCATCTAATCGTGAAAAAATGGGAAGTGCGGAAAATTAAAGGCTTTTACTTAACTATTGAGGAATTTTCGATGTTGCACAAATATTTTCTGATTAGATCCTAACAATAGAGAGAAAGAAGAATTACCCATCGAAAAGTTTTTCTTTCCCACTATTTTCCTCATCTAAATATGCGATCAAATAAGTAGTCAATGCAATATATGGTTAATGGTCAATATCTGTGAATGTAATTGTCTATTTGACGTTGTTGTTTTCCTCCATATTGTATTTCTAGGAATCTCACATTGGTAAATGGCGGGACCAGGAATTTTTGGTTTAGAGGGGGCATTACGTTAAATGAGTGTTTTTTTTTTTTTTTTTTTGATAGTCTCACAAAAAATGCAAAAAGCTCCACAAAAGTTGCATTTGGCTTTTTAGAAACGAACATATCCATAGTCTCATGACACAATAATGGAAAGAATCAGAGAAGGAACATTGAAGATTTCTCTCTTTGCCTCCTTTTAATTGAATTTTCAATGTGTATCAAGGGTATATTTGGATAACATCATCAGAGAGGAACTCTCTCTAATTTTCTTGGATTGCAAAGGAAACCAAGGTTTGAGCGAAGAGAGGAAAAGTGAGAAAGGACTGTCCAAATCTTGCCAACCTACAAAATGGTCTCCACCTCCCCACATTGAATTTTGCAAATCCACAAAGTTAAATAAGCAATTGAGAGTGAATCCTAAGTGTTTCCAAACTTATGATACAGTGATTCCTCTCATAAAAAATCCCCTCAGAGGATAACATCATTCCAAGGGAATGAAGGAAGCTTCTAGATAGGGGATTCCTCGTAATTACCAAACATGCCTTAAGAGTAGAGTGAAAGGGTGCAAGGTGAAAACCTACATGAAATTGTCGTCCCTTCTACATGATTCTAATTTATTTAGGGTAATAAGTGGATAACCTTTTCCTATAAAAAGGGAGAAAGTATTATGGCCCGTTGTGGATATTTTACGTTAAATCCTTCACCTTTTGCACCTCTTATATGAAGGGATCGGGTAAAATTCAAGAGTTCATTAAACTAATCGGTCCAATCTGTAAAGTAGAGCTTTCTTCGTTTTATCCTTCACTTTTAGCGTCTCATATATGAAGGGATTGCCTAAAATTCTCAGGAGTTCATTAAACTAAATAGGCCATCTTTAAAGTAGAGTTTTCTTTGACACAAGAAATGTTTTAAAATAAGAAAAAATGATATTAACATATTAGTAATCAACGTAAGGAAAAGGTTCTAGGACTCAATTTACATGTGTTTCATTGCCCTTTTTATTCTTTTTTGCTAATTTTTCTAAGCCAATGATTATAGAGGCTTAATGAAAAGTAGGAAAAATTGGAAGCAATTTGCTGAAAATCAACTACACGAGGAAAATGCCCACGTCAAATTAATTAATTAATTAATTAATTATTTTACAATCCACATAAATCAAACAAAAGTATATAATATAAATCCCATGAAAACTCAGAACACTTGAATGGTGAGTATACCCAAGTTAAAGAAAATTAGATAAAAAGGAAAGCCAAATACCCATTCTGTGGTGGCCACTGACGGTTGAGAACCAAGAGAAGAAATAAGAGAGAGTAACTAATCTCTTCATCTACCCATGAGCACCCTTTTAGATTGTAAATCTCTCTCGAAGGTAACTTCTAACAGGATTGCACCATTCACCAATTCAAAGGTCATCAAAACCGGTAACCGTGAGGTTTTTCCTCACTGAATCTACATTCCAAAAGGGATGGTTCAACACGATTAAAAGAGAAAACGGTCCAATCAACATTTTAGAATTCTAGTAAGAAAAGGGGGTGAGTTTCTCCTTTTTACATCTGTTCTTTCATTCTTTTTTCTTCTGGGGGATGGATGAAATGAAAAAAGAAAAAGAAAAAATAAAAAACAAAACAACACCTGTAATATCAGGGTCTCTGTTACAAGATCAAAACCTGCCATCTTTTCACTATCAAGTTCCCTAGCAAGCTTTGTCTTCGGTTTTGATAAACTTAAGGGTGTATTTGGATGTGAGGTAAACTAGAGTAAAGTAAAATAAAATTTTTGAAATTCAAATTTTCTCCCTTCTTTTTTAAAAAAATTCAAAATTTCCTCACTTGTTTTTTAAAAAGTCAAAAAGCTATCACTAAATTGCAAAAAAATCTCTACTTCTCATACAAAAAGTCAAAAAGATTCCATATTGAGTAACTAAAAACAAAAAGTTATCATAACCCCATCATGCATTATTATTTCTTGATTTTAGATTTACTTTACTCTATATTACTCTACGCGACATCCAAACACACCCTAAGGGTACATTTTACTGGTTTACGTGTAACTTGGCTCGAGATAGAATGCAAGAGCTACATGTAAAATGCAAAACTTACAATGCAAACTTCTTTTTCTTATTCTACATAAAAAGCTTCTTCCATAATCATCAGCTGCAAAGTTCAGGATAAACAAGGGAACATTGGTACTCTGGCAAAGTTTGACAATACATTTCCATCGACATTGGACACGCATGATCAATGAGCCTTTGTTAGTTGAATTTGACCTGTCAAAACAATTTGCATTTTGAAAGTACTTTTGATGGGCATCAATGACATAATTAGAGCCATCTGTTCAGTTTGATTATCCGGTTATACCTCACCTCATCTACAAAGGGCCACAATTTAGCCAGTTAGAAATGAGGTACATATATGCTATATGGGTCGTCATGCTCTGGCAGGGAATAGGGTAATGCATTGACACAGACTAGATTCCATGAGGATACATCAAAGAGCATAAATAGGATTAACTTCCGAATCAGAAAACTCTGAGGGATACCAGGATGTCGATGCACTCCTCCTGGATAACTTCCTCTCCTTTTTCCGCAGAGACCGGCTGCGCTTGAACTTCACCACATAGTATGTCATGGTGCCAAGAACTCCAGCCATTATCATTCCACCAATGACAGTAACCAGGATTGCAGCCCACTTGTAATGCCGACCAACAACAATGTAAGCAGCAGCAATGAAAGCAACTGATGTACAAACAGATGCCAACCACATCAATTTGTTGATTATCTCCACGACTCGCCTCTCTGCTTTGGTTTCCCCTCTGACTAATGTGATCTGCACGACCACCACTGCCAGTGAAGTGAAGAGAGCAACAGCATTGAATAGGAAAAAGATCTTGAAAACAAGGCTCCCCACCACCACAGCTGTCCCGGTGCTGGTGGTTCCACCAGGCACAGTGAAAATAGCTGCAAATGCCACAGTGGCAAAGAGCACAGCAACAACAGTTACAGAGTTGGTGGCATTGTTGATCCCTTCCCTGTGCAGCTTCCGAAGCTCCTTTGCAATTCCATAGACATTCTTGTTGGTTTTCCTAGTTTGCTCAAGTTGGGTATGAACATCTTTCTTAATCTGTGTAACAGTCTTTCTCAGCTCGTCTCTTGGCTGGTTCAGCTCATTTGCTCTCACCGCGCCACGACGAGCCAAACACTCTTTTATCACAGTTGCTTCCTCCGAGGGAGGCAGCCCCTCTGCTATGTCAAAGGGTGTTTTGTGATCCCTATTTAGTGCATTAACGTTGGTGTCTGGGAGAACTAAGAGCTCATTCACTATCTGCAGGAAAAAAGAGAGCACAAAACAGTAAGTCAAAGCTCGATAATTTATGCACATTTGCATTGCATCCATATGCAAACCAAGGTCGCCATAAAATCGAAATGAGATCTGAAGATTGATATTGACTTGCCATTAAAAAGGCACTTAATGATGTTCAATTGTAAGAAACAATTCTGTAGACAAAGGCCTCCCAAAGAGCCAACCTTTACTCTGGGTGCCAACATTTCTTCAACAGATGATCTTACTGTCTAACTAGTGGCCTAAGAAAGAAACTAGAATCAGACAATCTTCATATTGAGATTCAGAGGGGCATCTTTCCCCAACAGATGAACTTACAAAACAAGGATACCTGTTTCCTTAAAAGGAAAAAAAAATTATTATTTGATGCCCATATTTGGTATTGGACACATGGTTGTGTCTGATATTCCAATTTCGTTCTTATATTTCAGTAGGACTGAGATACCATTTATGCATGTATGATTTACTTCTATTCTTATGGATACATTTTCTTTTTGATGCCAATCCACTGAAAACTCAGTTGGTAAGGGGTCTCCCTTTCACAAAACAATCAGGGTTCAATCCCTGAGTGTAGCGCCGATGGCAAGGGACTAGGATGTATGTGTGTGAGTACTCACCTTTAAAAAAAAAAAAAAACTTTTTTGTATAGGTATTGCAAATTGCAATATAATCTAATTTTTCCATTTATTCTTCTTGTTGTAAAGATCTTATGACCCTGTTGAGCTTTGCAAGGCACCATATCAGACACATTAAAAAAATGTCCAGGTATCAACACCACTACCAACCATTGCTACCACCACCACCACCACCACCATCATCATCATCTTCATCTCTCTCTCTCCCTCTCTCTCTCTCTCTCTATATATATATATATCAGACAGGTGATTGTCAATTTGATTCAGAATGCTACTAGGAATTTCTTATGAATGATAAACAAAACACCTAATCTTTAGATGGGGAAATATTCCTTTGCTGATTAAACCAAGACCCTTCTAGAATGTATCAGAAAGTGGCGATTTAAAGCAATTCCCAATAAAAGCCTTAGAGTTGAGGAAGTAATGCTTTTCCGCCTTTCTTTCCTTCTCTCTCTCTCTCTCTCTCTCTCTCTCTCTCTCTCTCTCTCTCTCTCTTTCTTTTAATGATTTTTTACAGTTTAAAAGCCAGTTGGGGCCCATTTCAAAAAAGAGATCAAATTATATGAAAGGTGATGCTTGTGGAAATCATGCGATCAATTTCAATGAAGGCAAAATAATAATCTCTAATAGCAATGAGAAACTATGCCAACATTTCAATCAAAGTTTGGGTGGAGAAGTGAGTGCTAGGAGAAAGGAAAACTGTTTTGGATGTTGGATCTATTATGAATAATTAGGAAGCTTTTATATTGGGTTAATAGGTCAATCCATGATTCCAAGTTTCATGGATGGAAGCATGAAGCATCAAAGGGGAAATTTGACAAATTTCATACTGTCTTGCTGGATGAGAAGGGTGCAGTACAATGGTGAAAAGGATTCTAGTGGGGAAGAAGCATCTGCCAATAAAGAAGTGTTGAATCTAAAAAATTAATATTTTTTTAAA
Source organism: Sextonia rubra (assembly GCA_037013555.1). NCBI lineage: Eukaryota > Viridiplantae > Streptophyta > Magnoliopsida > Laurales > Lauraceae > Sextonia > Sextonia rubra. The sequence goes on from JASUAD010000001.1 coordinate 136,942,768, forward strand.
AATAATTTTACTAGGAATCTATTTTTTTTTAAAAAAAAAGTGCAGGTAACACTGAAATGACAGACAATACTATACTTGGGAGTATCATAAAGCAATACCTCTATTCGCTTCTTCCGCGTAGCGACATGCAATGCTGTATGACCAAACTTATCAGGAAGCATTACGATGGCTGCATCTGCATCAAGGAGCAACTTTATCACTTCACAACTAACCCCTTTCACAGCCATGTGAAGTGCAGTCTGCCCCTTCTTGTCAGTCCTTCGTGCCAACTGTGGATCCTTGTCAAGTAATGCTTTAACCGTTTCTACATACCCTTGTCGGGCAGCTAAATGCAATGCATTCTTTCCATTGCTTCTAGAGATCTCTAGCAAGCTAGAATCTCTTGATAATAATTGCGTAACTACCTCTGTATGCCCTCTTGATGCAGCAGATATAAGAGGAGTCAAATTTGAAGGGCCAAGTGTTTTGCTCAGTCCGGGGTCATGGTCTAGAAGTACCTGCACAATGGCTGTATAAAAATAAGCCATTAAAACATACTGGCTCAGATAGATAGAACTTGTACAAAGTTCATAGGGAGAAAGATAGAACTTGTACAAAGTTCATAGGGAGAAAGGAAGAAACTTGCACAGATTGTGAGGATGGATAATTACAGCCTTCAACAATGGATAAATTATGACTCATACGAAATATCCTTAGCCTGCGATTGAAAGAATAAATGGGCCAGAATGAAAAAAAATAAAATAAAACAAAATCAATGAAGCCATGCTTTGTAGTACATGGAGTCTCAATAACTTGCCAACCAATAAAGGCTATACTATGCATGGACTTCTATAATATGCATAAACTACTAAGTAGAGCCTCTTTCCCAAAGCAAGACTTAAAAGATTTCATGCACAGACATCATCATAAACGAAAGTTTGCAGGAACCGAAAGGATTCATATGGGTAACAATTCCAGCTAGTTACAAGTTAGGTTGTGCAGCAATCTGATGCCTCTCCAACAAGAAAAATGTTAACGCACTTGCACAAATGAATGGGGTTTGAATGGTGATAGCCCTAGTATTGTCTGAATAACCCTATTATTTTAGATGATCTGATAGGTACAATATAAGGAGTTTGAAAATTAACGTTGGGAGATCATTTGATGTCCCTTGTGGATCTTCACCATTAATCTGTTATGGACTAAACCAATACGCCAAAAGCCCACTATGGAATGCGTCAAATCAAATCTCATATAACTTATTTAGGACCGTAAAAAACCACCACGCTTCCGCAGCCTACGTTCTCGGCGGCTCTCACTCCGGCGGTGGCGGTGGCGTTAGGTAGTCCTTTGTTTTTTCTTTTAGGAAGGCTCTCACTCTACTCAAGGTAGCCCTTCCAACTGTGGAGGTAGGTTCGGATACCAAATATTATGGATGGAACGCGTCAGATCAAATCTTATAACTTATAACATAACCTTCACTTCTCTCGGGAGAGAAAGGCAGTTGTATGGAATTTAAGCAATTTAATACCAATTACAGAAACCAGCCCTAAATCAAACTAACAATGAAAGCAATTGCAAGAACATCAATAAATGGCGAAACTCTCTAAGTCAATTGAAACTGATTTCAAGCTTTGTTGTTTTTGTTTTTTGGGTCTCACCATGGTGGCCTTCACTGGCCGCCTTATGCAGCGCGTCGAACCCGGAGAGGTTCTTCCTGCGGACGCTCTGCTTATCGGAGTACTTCAGCAGCTCCCTCACCACCTCGATGTGCCCCGCCTCCGCCGCCTCTAGCAGCGCCGTCTCCCCGAGCTCGTTCACCTCGTTCACCATCGCCGACCGGATCTCGGCCACCTGCGCGTCGAACTCGGCGCTGGCGGCAGATCCGACGAGCTGCGCGTCGATCTCGCCGAGTATCTGCTTGACGGCGGCTAGGTCGGCGCGCTTGGCGGCGAGGTGGATGCCGGTGTCGTTGTGGCGGCCGGTGACCTGCTTGACGTACTTCTTCTTGGCGGACTTGTCGATCGCCTTGCCGGAGTTGGAGAGGACGAGGGCGGGAGCGGCCGTGGCGGAGGACGGCGATGGAGAGGGGGACGGGGACGGAGTGATGATCGATTGTAGGGATGGCGGAGGAGGCATTCCGTGTAGGGTTTGGGAGGCAGCCATTGCTGTTGCGTCAGGGATGAGCAAAGCCTAGAAGAAGAAGAAGAAGAAGAAGAAGAAGAAGAATAGGAGTTTTGTAGGGTGAGGAAAGTTCGGGGGAACTGCACTTGCATTTGCATTTGCGTTTCCATTCCCATGTTTGGTATAGTAAAAAAACAGGCAAGGAGGAAAGTGAGAGGAAGGGACGGGGTAGACTGACTGACTGCTGAGACAGACAGTGGAAAGTGGAAAGTCGAAAGTTGGAGAGAGCCTTTTAAGACTCCCTACTTTTCTTTACTCGTGCTTTCTGTCTGTCTCACAGTTTGGAGGTGGGCCCCACAGAATGTCCCACCATCAGGCCATAGGAATCCCTGTTCCTAGTCATCAAATTGTCGTCCTCGGCCCCTGAATGTTGACCCCCTCCGGCAACTAGGATCCTTCCTGCCTCCTCCTGCTTTTCTTTCTGGGGTTCTTTTTCATTTTTTTGTTTTTTCCTCTTGGCATTAGGCCGGCTCTAATAGGATATTGCATTAGGCCGACTCTAATTAGTTTACTCGCAGTCACCATCGGCTAAACCGAAGAGCAGTTCCAAGTATTATTATATAAGATTCAAGAAAGTTGCATGGATAAGCTATTAAAAAATTTGATTTTATTGTTTTCACTTGAGTATTTTCGGCACCACCTAAATAAAAATATTAGGCTTGAAAGCTCTCACAAGATTCGTACTCTCAGAAAATTGGTAGAGTTAATCTTCACATGATTATATTTTTGTTTAAAATTGCCCTGATTTGCTAAATATGCATTTGTGTGGTTTAGAAGGCTGTCCAAGTATTAGTCCTGTTGGGTCTACATTAAAAAATTTAGGAGGCTTGGTAATTTCAATTGGCCTTTTCTACCTGGAGTCGTGAAGGTTGGATTTGGGTTTGAGTTTGAGTTTACATATTTTATGGCTGTTTCGCAAGTCTTGTTTGTTTGAGGTTGAGTTATTATCTACCATTGTGGCCAACTAACTTCACCATGGTTTCATAGGGTTGCGTTTTGAGTTAAGTTTATAACTTTGATTATCTATCTACTATACCCTTATAAAAGATAGAATGCTTGATTTCTCTACACACTCCCTGTTGGTGGAGGTCACTTTATTGCTGGGCCCACTTGCTAGATGGAAGGAAAATCACAATACCGTACCATCTTTAATGGCTACACATAGGAAAATTCTTCTTTTCCAGCCAAAAAAAGAAAAAAAAAAGAGTATAAAGTGTGTGTTGTGTTCTACTTGAAGGGGAAGAAGTCCCCGCTCCTGGATTCTAACTTCTACCTTTTCTAACTTGTGTGTGTGTGTATTATGAAATTAATCATTATCCTTTCTTTCTTATTTTCCTGGTCATATATTCGGTCATTAAGGAGGAGTAAGGATGGCATTATCTTTGGAAGACTGTCCAACTTTCTATCATAAGGATTTCTTTTGGGTTATTATTGGCATAGAGAAAAACTCAAGTTTTGCCCATTCATACTTGCAAATGTTAGTTGTTTAGATTATTATGTTGTCATCATCATTAGGTCCGTATCCCAACTTATTTAAATTGTTATTTTGTCAAATAGCATTCTTATTGTTCTATTTTGTGCTTTTTATCTTGATTAAATCTTAATCCTACATATTAGAGGTGGGGTTTTTGAGATGAGATGACGTGGATTTGTACCAATCCATTTGAAAGAACTTGTGCCATTTGTAAGTCCATATGGATAGGTGAGTTGGTGGACTTGGTCAGACTTGCATATGTATTCAAATATCATAGAACATGCAGCTTGTCGTGTGTGTTTTAGTGTTTGACAGTCTTTATATATTCCATATATTGATTTATTGGAATCTTTCTTAATTAGCCCCACTAAAATAATTTCATTAAAGCCAATGATGGACTTACTGTCCACTACAATTTTACAAATCACTTTGTGATGACTGTTTCCAAGATACTACTTCAAGTTCTTTCTGACCATGATAGAACATATAGTAACTTCAGCCTTATATTGATAAGGTAGTTTTGAAAATCATCACCTTTGGAGTTTAATTGCATATCAATGTGCCTTTTTATCTAATTGATGTTTAGACTATATCTATTCCGTTATTTTCAGAGTGTTTTAGAAACAGATTGGCTCTTAAGAGGTTGTGGCTTAAGATCTTAACATAGGTGTGGTATTAGAGAGTAGTGCTCTAATGATGTAGAGTGCAAAATCCGAAAAACAAAATCTAACTATTTTTAATTCCTATTTCCACATTACTAGAAATGATGGAAACATTAACCATCTATTTTGCTATAATATTTAAGTCCCTTGCATGGTCCTAACTATGCTCATATTAATCATACTCATACCAAAATTTAGAAGTCCTAAATGAGACTTCATTTGGAAGTTCACCGACTGGAGTAAACTTGAAGACTTGGCATTTTGTAGGATGTAATTTGGTAGAAAAATAATGAAATAAAAACATAGTAGCTGTAAGCCTGTATTTTTTGTTTTTTGTTTTTGGTTTTTTTTTTTTTTTTTTTGCTGGCTTGCTAAGGCTCTAGGCTAACTGAGTCACTTGATGAATGATCTTTTGAACGTTGTTATATATACTTTTCAAAACCTATCGGTGTATTGGGTTGTTAAAAATGCAATCAAGTGAAGTTTTACATTGGAAGTTTTGCCCAATTCACTCGTAGTTCAGCCATTAATTTTTTAATGAGATGGGTATGAGAAATTGCTTTGGTGGAGACCATCTAAGTCTTGGATTTTGTGTCATGGATGGATGGTGTCAACATTGAGCTTCATGAGGATGGCCTCATGGAGAAAAGATATTGTCAACTTTAAATTTGAGTTAGGATGTTTCTCTTTCCAAATTAGTTTATAGATAAATTTATAAACTCAAAAACCCATTTCTAAGTTATGTTTTATTATGGTTACATTTGTTTTATTTCAATGTTTTAACATGGTTCTTTGCCAAAGAGGAAAAGCACATTAAATTAACCCAGGTTCCGAGAATTATAACTAGACAATGTATGATAAATTCTATCTATTGAGATGTATTTGTTTTTTGTACATGACCTTGTGGGATTTGTAAGAAATTTGTTTTGTGTACATGACCTTTTGTGGGATTTGTGAGAAATTTAGGAAAATAAATTAACGACATGTTGTAGCTGTGTTATGGATCATAAATGTTAGATATCCTCATAATCATTGAACATATTGTTGGCCACAGAAACAAATGTAGTTTCGGTTTCTTTAACTGTGGAGCAAAATGCTCGATACATGATACAAAAAACCCAAACCAATTGACTTGACAGTTGATACATATTCACATGTGGGTGATTGTGCCATGAAAGTCAGGTATTTCATGGATTGTGATGAGGCCAAGCATGGTTTTCAATGTAAATGGTTCTACATTCCGGTTGGTTGATGGCATTCATGATTCAATATTCTATATTTGATCTCAACCAAAGAATATTCTCTTGGAAACATTTTTCATCAGTGCGTGTTTTTCTCTTGGTATGTAGAATTGGATGGCGCCATTGACAAAGTAGGAATGTATATACATTGGATTGGTTGGGTCTTATTCTATTGGAGTAGTAGAATTGTATCTGATAATAGGGTAGGTTGAATTATTCCTTCTGTTAAGAGATTGAATTGATTGTGTGAATATTTTGGATTCTTATATCTTGTGGTTACATTTGTTTTATTTTTATTCTTTATTAGAATGTCTAAGGGAGGTCTTACACAATGGCAAAGGGTTAGCTCACGTAAAAAACTAATGTCCCTTATTACTTTATATTGTTTTAAGCCCATGGATTTATTTCACTTTACATATATAGACAGATGAAATGGTGGATGTATCAACTATTTCTTTTAATCTATTCCTCCCCCGGGGCCAAATTAATGATAGGGTTTGTCTACTATATCGGTATTAGAATGTTTTTTAGATATGAGTTATGTTTGTTTTATAGCAAAATTGATAAACATATAAGTTGATTTCTGATTAATTTTTATACAAGTGAAACAATACCGCTAATGACTTATTTTCTGCATTGTACGTTTTTCCTATTTGGAGTAATGGATTAGAGTAATGAAGAGTGGTGGTGATGGGGTTGATGAAGGTAGGGTTTTTGAGATAAGGAAATGGGTTTGATGCACTAATCCATTTGAAAGAACTTGTGCTGCATGCAAGTTCATATGCATAGGTTACGTGGACATGTATGCAAATATTAAATTTGTACATGCATGCTTTGTTACTTGCAGCTGCATATATTGCTTATGCAAGTTGGATGTGTTAGGCATTTATTCATATATTCAAATAGATGTTTTCATATCTTTTATTTATTTATTTATTTTTTATGTTAGGTGCTAACCATCTCAATTGTTTTATGTCTAAACAATTATTAGAACATGTTCAAATAAGTGTGTTCTTGATGCATACTGTTGTTTACATTTGAATTTTTTTGAATTTTTTCTTCATGGCTATTCGCTTACCTTTTCAAGTATGCTTTTGCCATCAAATTTAGAATCATGGAATGATGTTATTTGATCAAAATTTTCAACATGATTGACATTTTTCTTCATATATTTGTATGGATATTGCACGTGCCTTGCATGTGCAAGGTCTCACTAGTAGTCAATAAATGTGTCAATTTTGAGTTGGTTAGTGGTGTGTTTGCTGTATTGATTAGTGCATCCCAGCCTTTGGTCATCTTCAATCAATTTAACATTGTGGATGATTTGGTTCCCACATTTAAATCCAACCGGACCAGCATCCGAACTACATAACAAGCTGTGCTATGGTACCAGGATTGACCTGCAAAGCCCATCTAACCTGCATTATTAGATATTAAAATACTAAAAATGTTATTTTTTTTCCTCCTTGAATAAAAGGAAGATAGATAACAACACATAAAAAAAATTACCATATTGCTTTTTCCCCATTAATTTGAGAAGCCTTTTGCCCATTGGATTTTATACCGCAGAAAGAACAATTGCCAAAGCAAACACCCCTTTAAAATTGAAAAGTCTTTAAAGGAACACCCTTTTTTTTATTTCTAGCATGTCACAACTCTACAGTTTCCTCCATTTTCCCTTTTTTCCCCCCTCATATTCTCCTTTGTTTCCTATACATGGGTGTCAAACTGGTTCGGGTCAAACTTGCACATAGTTCAAATTGGATTCGATTGAGTCTACGCCATTATCAACAGATTAGCAGTGTTGTAATCCGTAGCGAATCTGTTGTCCATTAAAAACTAAATCAAACCATGGATCAACGAATCAGTTTGGTTAAAACTATTCCATCCGTGAACGGTAGTACCAACTGTTTTCTCACTACTTTATATGGAGAATGAATGGTTAAAATTGAAAGTTGAATGATGACTGGTTAAAATGATGCCTTCTAATATTCCTTTATTTTTAATTAAATATATATTATTTTTTATTTCAACGGTTCAGATCGATTTAAATCTTCAGATTAAGGTAAAATTCGTCACCAAACCATTATTGACAAATTATTATTATTTTAATCCGTCACCAAACCATTAGCCATCAGATCAATTAAAAAACCACGGATCAGATCGAATTGGTTTTATGGATCGATGAACTTTTTGTACACCCCTAAAAACCGGCAATGGTGTAAGTTGAGTTTGTTTAGTGGGTTGGTTATAGGTTGGACTTCAACAACTCAGCTCATTTTAACCAACTCTTTTTAACGACCCGAGCCATTTTCCTCCTCTAAATTATATATGCTTCGATTTTGAGGCATTCACGAGCTACGTTAGACTAAACCAAACATTGTGTAAGCCTGACACATTTATTATCAATCCTAATATCAAACCTCAATCCCATTTGCAAAAATATATACATATTAGGGGTCATTTGTTTGCATGCATAAATAATTCACATGTAACATTTAGGCAACATCATATTTATTTACATGCATGTATAAATAATTCACATGCATAAATTAGGGTATGCAAATGGATGTTTACACACTCTAATTCTCATACCTGCTACGCTTAAACATTTTCACACCAACTAAAGAAAGAGGCGTTGGTACAATGGGCCATCAAATAATTTTATTTTATTTCACTTGTTCAAGACTCTAAATCACAATTTTTCCACACTAACCAAAGGAAGAGGCATTGGTATAGTAGGGCCATCAAAAAGTTCTATTCTTTTTTTCACTTGTTTGAATCTCTAATTATAATCTGAATTGTCTATCTTCTTTATATTGCTAAAAACAACTACGAGGCCAAATTTCTGGTCCTTGTTCTTCGTAGATTTTAAGAAATCTGTGAGATCTTATTATTTGGAATTCTGTGGGCCACCAATTTATGATTCATATGCTTAGAAGCAGCTAAGAGATAAAATCTCTTGTCGTAATTTTTAATGAATTTTAAGAAATTTATAAAATACACTTACAAATCTCAAATACTCAAACCATTGGATGCAATCAAATTCACCTATGAAAGGTCATGATTTTGAAAAATAATGGAATGTGTTTCACTTGCATATCATTGGCATATATAACATATTTACATGCGTATTATTTTACACATGTAAATCATTTACATATGCAATCAAACGACCCCTTAATATTAAATTTGTCGGCCTAGACTAGCATTTGAATGAAAAATATTGGTATAATCTAAGCGCATTACATATTCAAGCCAGGAAATAAGGTCTCAGACCCTAGGTTCAGCTCGTAGGTGTGAGAACAAAGCCCAAACCTAGCCAACACAAGCCAAAATTGGGCTAGCCTGGTTCGCAATTAGCAAAACCAAAGTTGTTACACTAATGCAATTGCAATTTTTCAAGCCTTATTGAAATGATGGATGGTGACCCTACTTTTGCATTGATGAAAATTATTCGTGTCATAATCAAATCTATGCTTCCCTAGCTAGTGCCCTTAGTTTTGTGTCAAATCTAAGACTTTGCCTCCAAAAATCTCCACAAGGAAGATTAGTTCAAAAGCAAAAGACCAAGTCTTGGAACATCCTTGGTTTATTAAGTCATAATCTCCATAATGTGCCAATCTACTCAAGTAAAAAGATATTAAGCAAATCAAGAATAGGCCTTTAGAACCTTTTTCCCATCTGGTAAAATTAATGGGGTTAAAATGATAAAATTGAACACAATGAGTGTTTTAGTTCTACCTTTCAGGGTTGACCATGGAAGAGCATGGTCGATTGTCGAGCATCTTCACAACAAGAGAGAAAACATCACTGAAGTCGATATCTTTGGTTTGTGCAAGGTTTTTTTTACAACTAATCGTGTTTTGTGCTTCACTAGTTTTCGATTCTCATCCTTTTTTAGTTTGAACACCCATTTGCTTTTTAGAACATTCCTATCATTAGGAAGTTGCTCATAAGTTTCGTTTTTCTTCAAAGAACTCTTCTCATCTTGCATGGCCTTTATCGACTCATCTTTATCATCATGAGTTATTGCTTCTCAGAAGCTCCTTGGCTCCCCCTCATTAGTAAGCAAAACATATTCGAATGCAGGATACTTAGTTGATAGTTGATGCTCTCGTGTAGACCTCCTAACTTAAGGTTCTGTAGTTTACAACCGAGGAGACTGCAAGTCTCCCGCTAAACACTTTCATTATCTGGCAACCCCGTACCTCATCACGATTCAGATCATTTGTCCACCTTCTCCACCTATAGTTTGTATCGGAGAAGGAGTTGGTGTGAGATTAACTACTCTATCAACTATTTCAAAAGACTTATCAGTCTTCTTAATATCTCCAAAGAACTAGTCTTCATGGAAAACTACATCCCTACTTCGGATAATTCTTCTCTTCTTTGGATCCCATAACTTATAACCCAACTCATCTCCATCATAGCCAAGAAAAATACAATTCACTGCCTTATCGTCCAACTTTGAATGTTGCTCATTTGGTACATATGCAAACACCTTAAATCCAAACACCTCCAAGTGTAAATAGGAAGCATTTTTACCTATCCATCTTTTCTGTAAAAGATCAAAATTTAAAGGAACTAAGAGAAATATGTTAATAGATAACCGGCAGTCAGAACGGCTTCACCCCAAAATGACTTGGCAACCGTGCTAATCTCATCATGCATCTCATCCTTTGAAGAATAGTGCGGTTCATTTTCTCTGCCACACCATTATCTGTGGAGTACCAAAAATTGTCTTTTCATGTCGAATGTCATGCTTCAAGCAGTAGCTTTTAAACGGGTTGGATGTGTTCTTACCCCCATTATTTGTGCAAAGACACTTCAAGAGCTTACCTATTTCTCTTTTAACCATTGAAAAATCTGAAACACTTGATCCTTTGATTTTAATATATAAACGCAAACTTTCCTGGATGCATTATCGATAAATGTGACAAAAAACTTATTGCCAGCCAATGATTATACATCCATGGGACCACAAACATCAGAATATATCAAATTCAACACATTAGAATTTAATTTTGATGTCGAAAAGAAATAAACCCTATGCTGTTTACCAAATAAACAATAATCACAAGGGTTAAGGGATGTACCTTTGGAACAAGGAATTAAGTCATTCTTTGCCAATATTTGCAAACCTTTCTCACTCATGTAGCAAAGTCTCTTATACCACAGATTTGGAGAGCAACTGTATTGAATAGCATTCAATACACCTTTGCACAGTTTTCAATATGTTTTGTAAAACATATTACCAGCTTTTCCTCTCGCAATAACAAGAGACCCTCTAGTAAGTTTCCATCTGCCATTTACGAAGTAATTCTCATACCTGCACAATCTAATGTAGTTTTGGAAATCAGATTCAACTGCAGTTCAAGAACATATCGCACATCTTTCAGTGTCACTATATAACTAATATTGATTTTAATGCAGACATCATCGATACTAATAATCTCTGAATGACTCATGTTGCCCATCTTCACAGTACCAAAATCACATGCTTTGTACGTCGTGAACATCTTCATACAAGGAGTAACATAGTAGGATGCTATTATGTCAACAATCCACTCAACCTGATCATCTGCAATACTTAAACACTCTTCATCATCGCTGGCGAGCACAACTACTTCTTGTCCCAAAGTAGCTATGCTGTAATCACTGTCATTTTTCTTCTCATTGTTGGATCCTTTTTGTTCTTTCAAGGCAAAACAAATTTTCTTGATCTTGCCCATTTTGCAACAAAAAAGTATTTCAAAAACCTTTTTTCGGTCTGTGATCCACCTTTAGACTTGCTATGACTCTCCTTTGGTCCTCCACTCTTACTCTTCCCCCTCTTCTAAGTAATAAAGGCATGTGCATTATTTATCCATGCGGTTTTCCTTTTAGTTTCTTTATTTTCTAAATTACTAGTAACCTGACTCATGGACAATACACCATCTGAAGTAGAATTGCTCATGAAAACAACCAATATCTTCCATGTATCTGGCAAGGAACTCAAAAACAACAAAGCTTGCATCTCATCTTCAGAGATTATCTTCATTGTGGTTAACTGATTGACCACACTTTGGAATTCATTGATGTGATCTTCGTTCTGATCACTGTCCTTGAATTTCAAGTTTACAAGCTTTCTGATCAAAAAGATTTTGTTCACTATGCTCTTTTTATCATACCTTGCTTCTAACTTTTTCCAAAGGGTATTTGCACTGGTCTCATTAGACATGTGGTGAAATATGCTGTTATCAAACCATTGTGTGATGTAACCAATCTCCTTCTTATACATCTTATTCCATTCTGCATCTTTCATATCTGTTGATCAGGCACTATCCCCCTCAATGGGATCATAGAGGTAAGACGTCCTCCATATTCGGTTTCTAGATCAACCAATTGGAATAATTGAGCATAACCATGGTAGTGTTCACAGTATTGTTTTCTATTTTAATTGAGTTAAGTAATAGGAAAAAAAGAAAAATAACTAACACTTAACTCCTACACCAAGTTGTAGATCTCGTCACCACGAGTATGTTGGAAGAAACGGATTTGAAATCCGACCGTGGATGGCTCAGATATTGTAGAAATAGTCTTTTACTATCCTAATTGATCAAACTTCTTATTGACCGTCAAATATCCAATCTTCTTCCACAAATGTGTATATCTACTCGAAAAGAGTCCGTAGGCGCAAATGAATCTCCAATTAGATGTCAAATGATCAAGATATCGTAGAAAGAAGTTTCTGCCGTCAATTTCAGTCAATTTACTTTGACCGTACACTCTACTGACATATGCTAATGTCAACAGTTGACTACTGCTAGCGGGCTGACTACTACAAATGAGTTTGAACACGGGTCAGTCTGACCTGATCTAAAAATGACCTAACTTGTCTATCTGCTCTAGGCTGGGTGTTGCAAACAGGTCAGGTCGACCTAACCAGAACCCGAACTGAAGCCAACCTACGATGAAAATTCCAGCATCTTTTTCCTCTTTCCCCGTTTTTGTAACAGGAAGCCAAAACCCCTTTGCCCTCTTCCTCGACTGCTGCAGTGAGGGATCAGTGAGTTTGGCAGGTCGGCGGGTGATTTTGGTGATGATGAATGTGCAGCGGCAGCAAAGGGGGCATCCGATGACTGTCGTCTCCTCAGACAACGGCGATCATCGCAGCTTGCAAGTGGTGGCGACAGGGAGAAAAAAAAAGGCAAAAAACTCCCTTTTTCTGTTCTTTAACAAAATCCGGCAACCACGAGATCTCAAATCTCCTTCTTCCACAACTGTGGCCTAGAGATCACAAAACTAATCTTTTCTCTCTGTCTCCAGATGAAATAGATCAGAATCATCAAGACACCATTCAATCACCGTTGATCTTCCCTACACAACTCTAAGTACCCCGAGCTAGGCTCTGATACCACTTGTTGTGGACATGACACCACTGTTGTGCGCATGTGTGCGTGAGCAAACCAAGATCAACAATCAATCAATTATATAAAAGGACAAGATATTTACGTAGTTCGGCAAAGATGCATACGCCCACGGAAAACCGCCCTCCAATCTGTGAATTCACAGCCTTAGAATCTCAACATATGTCTAAGGTTACAAACGCGTCTCCCGACATGTCCGTGTCTTACTTTTTTGAAAAATATTGTGTCGGTGTGTCTGTATCATGTTGAATTTGTATCCCATGTCTATATTTGTGCTTCTTAGCAACTTAATATATAATAATTGGGGACCTCAAGATCTATTTAAATTAGGCTACCTTTGTGTGACACCACTAATTTGGAAAAAGATTTTCACAGAAGTACAAAGCGTGCCTTTAAAAGCTTTTCTGATGATTCTATATTAAAAAAAAAGCCTTTCTGATGAATAAAATATAAAGTAGTTATTTAATACACTCAATCATCAAAATTATAACCTTAATCAATCAATTTGGAGTGGGCATAAGATATTTAATAAAAACAGTCGTTATTCAAGCATAGAATGAATAAAACCGTCACAAGAATAACCTTCAAGAAAAAAATAATGATTTTATTTAAAAAAATATGGGATAGTTTTACCACTAGTTCAAGTATAGGGACGAATTCAGATATACCATTGCAGGACTTTTTTTGCATCCCTATGTGTATCATATAATTTTTTGGTTTTTTGGTAAAAATGTGAATTATTTAGTTAGTTAATATACAAGTTTGGGTCTCGCAACATCCCAATTGGATGTAGGAAAAAGATATTGACCAATGCCTCAATTTAGGTCTGAATCCGAATCCGAGTGCACCATGCACTTGACCGGAACCTGACCCTCAAAAATAGCAAACACTGAACCAACGGACACATGAGATGATCGTGGTGCAATGAGTTGAAAAATTATCACAAGGTGTTGTAGACAAACTTCAGCACTATTAAAGCAAGAAGTTGCTATTCTAATTAAGTTTATACAACAATAATTTATTACATTACTTGTATTTTCATACATACTTACTTTGGATAATCTTCTACTTTTCTTTCTTCCCTTTCCCCTTCGGTATTCAGCCACACAAATGATATTGTGTGTGTGTGTGTGTGTGTTTTTTATCTAATCCTAATTTGGTTTTTATTTTTATTTTAATGATATTTTCTTGATGATATCTCAATGAGAACACAAAAATTAAAATCATCCCAAGACTATCCTGATAACAATATTTACAACATTGTTTTTGATTGAGGCTAAGTACCCTACTCATATGAGATCTGATTGCATGTCAGCTGATATTACGGTTGTCAATAAGCTAAGCTGGCTCAGACCTCGACAAGCCATTTCAGCTTAGCTCACCTAGCTTGGGCTCATTTATTATAAGATCAAGTTCAATTATTTTATTTTATTTTTTGCTACATTAAGCCACTGATATATAATCGAGTAATAGTTTAAGTATCCAAGGATCAATCCCTAAGAATGTACGGGTAACTTGAGTCAGTGTCAATACTTAACCATAAGTGTGTTAGCCAAACTAGCTTAGCTCCACTTGGCTTAGAATCAGCTTTTGAAGTTGCTCAGCTCATCCCATTTTTTTTTTTTTTTTTTTTATGTTGTGTGTGTGTTGGGGGGGTGGGGGCGGTGTAAATAGCTCTTCCAAGTTGGAGTTATCATGGGAAGAAGAATATAATTATGAATGTCCAAAGCTTATATCTTTTTTTGTTAATCCCAAAGGCTTTATTATCTCTCCGAGGTCTAATTCTGGGGGTGGGTTGGGTTCCTCAGCCCCATATAACTGGGAAACCCAGAAAAACAAGAACAGGCATAAGATGAATCTCAATTTTCAATTTTTCATCTCAAGCAGACTCATTTAAATTTGTCCCTACTCTTTTGCCACCTCTTTTTCTTGACCATGGCTCATGGAACTCAATAACTATGAAAAGGCATCATAGCTTCATAGAAACTTATAATTCAAATTTTATTCTTACATTTCTAAGACAGGAACTACAAGTGTTTACAGTGACACAAATATAGAATGTGGAACAAATGAGGAATACCGAGACAATAACAGTTAATTGTGGTTCCCAGACCACTCTTTCATAGAAACAGGTATTTCAGCCAAAGTCCTTCAAAACACAAGCATCTGGAGCCAACATATGAACTCTCTACGCTTCTTCCCAGAACAAAATAGGGTCTGCTATGTGGTCTTTATCCCAACTGGATTCAAATACCTGACCAGAGCTGGGTTTTACTATGGAAACTATGATAGCCAGATGAGACCACGCACCTTAGATCTTCAGCTCGACGGCAACAGGTGGGCCACCATTGTTACTTCATTCCAACGTACAGCAACCCATTTTCAAAGAAGTGATCATCATGCCACTGAGGAATAAAACTAGCATTTATGTGGCCCGGACAAGAGACGACGAGATTCCCTTCATCTCTTTCTCTGGAAGTAATAGAGCTTCCAATGGTCTTGTACAGATGGATGGATCCGACTTATGCCATGATCAAGGAGTCTAGATGGAATTTTGGCGCAAATGAAACAGTAGGGTGAGTGATGTTTCCAAATTGTTGACTGGCAAATATAGTGGAAACTAGCATAGTAACCTGTGTTAAGCACAGGCATAACCTAGATAACTAGGGTCCCTGCTCCAACTTCAGCCTGGGCCTGATCTTCAAGACCTTAGTCTGGATCCGGCAAAATATGATGCCCAATAACTTAATTTACTGGGTTTCGAGCCCAGCCCTGACAAACCCTTTGCATTCTGCAGGCACCCAGATGACAGATACCGACGTGTATGGGGTCCCGCAAATCCAATTGGTTACACATCCAGTAACGGCCAATTTTCCAATCCTGGATCAGACTGTCCAGGATGATCCTCCTCTTGCTGTGTTCAAAACTGCAATAGAAGCATTGTCTCTAGCTGATGGAATCCTCCTTGAATTCAAATTTCCCAACTTCCAACAGCCCAATTATGTCACCCTTTATTTCACTGAAGTTACCCAACTCCGCCCTGACCAGAACAGAACATATTCTTGCTAGAGTTGGACCCTACACATCCACCGTTAATCCTCACTAGCAGATGTGCAATGAGATCGACGGCCATGCTTACTGCATATCACCAGATGCTGGATCCCTGTTTGTGTCCCTGTCTTCTTTATCTAATTTACTTCCGATCATTAGCGCGATGGAGGTCTTCACCATGTTCGAAATTTCGCGTGCGGACAACCTCCACACAAGATTGTAAGTTACCCATAAGTGACAAAAAATTTCTGCTATGAACAGTTAACAGGTTTTCCTTCCATTGATTTATGTTGCCATACATGTCAATGAATTGGAACCTCTTAAATGTATATGAATTTTTCTTTTGGTACTCCGGTTAATCATTTTAATTGTTTTTTTTTTTCTGATAGTGGAAGGACTTGAAAAAGTAATCCTTGGTGCAGAGGACCAATTAAGGTGGACAGGAGATCCTTGCTTGACAGCAAATTCTACATGGGAATGGGTGGAATGCAACCAGGACGACCACACAGAATCAAAGCACTGTAACATTTCCATGCCCTATCAAATTTCTTCTCTTCCAACAGTCTCGTAGGCTGCTTTCTCTCCATATAAAGCCCACAGCTCCAGTTTTGGATTCGGCCAATTAGATTGTTACCCCAGCCCATTGGTGAGAGAAGTAGACCTTGTGTGAGGTGAGGGAGCCTTTTAGTGAGGAAAGTAGACTTCAGGTGAAATAGAACAATCCTCTAATGAGGAAAGGTGACTAACTGCCCAGTTTCAAACCCTAAACATCCAGGTTCGGTAAGAGGCCGTTCTTGGCTCTTAAGTTAAATGGGCCCATGAATATTCTTAAAGAGCTGGTTCGCTTTACAGATTTAACACAAGAAGGTGTATACACTCATAAATGAGCTGCCCTGGGCTCTTAGGCTCATGTGATTATTTAAGCCTATTTATTAGCCCGATAAATAACAGAGTGGTTCCATAAGTAGCTCTTTTTATCTATTTATAGTTATCACCATTCTTCTGAATCCTAAATCAGTTTGAATTCTGATTAGTAGTAAATATATGTTGCCTTTATGCTTTTAGCCATCTCTCAGGTGGTCTCCTTGGTATTCTGGGCAACTTCTGTCAAATGAAAGGCTCTTGAAATTATGTAAGTTAATTTATGTTTCCACAAGAGTTCTGCATCCGGTCTTGGTATTTTGGGCCTTCTAGAATCTGTAGTGGGCCAATTAGCATGAATCCTGTCTCATCTGAGCCTTACAAAGAAGTTTGGTCCTTATGGATCATTCCTCCACCTATAAATATGATCAAATTTCCTTGTCTGACCAATTTCATCAATAGTTTAAAAACTCATTCTGACTCAACCGGGTCAACTCAGCATGGTAGATCCACGAGTTTAGTGAGTTGAATGAGTATGATCCAGTACCCGGGTCGATTCACTGAGTTACTTAGATTGGTTCCCTTCTGAGTCAATTTTCCAAGTTTCGCAATGTCCAGACCAATGATCAGTTTGGCAAGTGTTATTTTCACAAACAATTGATGCAATTGACACCACTGAGTCCTAGATGGCTAATCATCTGGGTTTGACTATTTAGTTGGTTGGCACTGGGTCTGCCAATTTTATTGTGCGTGTGCGTTTTATATTAGACTTCTGATTTGTTATTATCTCTAATCTCATAATCAACATTGAATTCTTAAGGCCCATTTGTTTGCCTGAAATGGAATTCCTAGGAGTTCTAAATAATGGATTCCTGAATGTAGCTAAGCTTGAAAAAACAAACGTGAAGATTCATAAATAGTTATCAAATAATCTCCCCTTTAATGGAAAAATAATTAAAGGAAGATGGAAAGTGTACACCCAACCATGACCCTATAAAATCAGATTATAAGAAAGTTAAGGTCCCATCTATATCTTCATCCGTACACTCTGCCTCAAATGCCTTTAATAATCCATTCTTGGAACTTATTTTACCATGAATTCCTAAGATCAATACCATGCAAACAATTAGCCAATAAAGTTTTTTCTGTTACTTTTTTTTTAAAGTAGAGAATCTGAGAGAGAGAGAGAGAGAGAGAGAGAGAGAGAGAGAGAGAGAGAGAGATTGTCATTACATCCACGAAGATAGGAAGATAACTTAGAAATATCTTCTCCTTACAGAGAGCTGCGGGACAACAAAATTTTTGGGACCATACCAGAATTCCTGGGGGAGCTGTCCAATTTGAGAGTGCTGTAAGTAAACATGTAGCCATGTGATGTGAATTCGTTGAATCAATCAAAAGTGGGGCTCGTTCACAAGAAAATGATATATAATCCGTCAATTTTTATGGTATTCATGGCAGCATAAAAACATCATTTCCCTCTACAATTACAAGCACAGCATTAAAGTGCCTAAAACCCATTAGTCTACCAGGCAAACAAAAAAACTCATATGCATGAAGTTTTGGCTCAATGTCTAAATGGTCTAGGCCCCAGGCATGTGCCTCTGTTTCTGTGAAGGTCTAACTAGATGACCTAGCCCAACACTACAAATGGGTTAATGTTTTATAAGTAGAAAGTATTTTAGCCTAAATAGGCTCAATTACTGATAAGTTGAGTTTGGACAAGCCACTGGGTATACCTTGTTAATGGCTGTATGCATTTTAAAACGATCACAACTCCAATGATATCATGATATAGCCCATAGGTTCATCATTGAGCTTATCACTCCTGACAGGCCCATATAGTTGTTGGGTATGTCTAATCCACTTGGCTCATTATCTACTTCCTTTCAAAAAAAAAAAAAAAATCAAATTGTAGATTAAATTTGTGAAAAAAATTGGACTGTTACTATCCTTTTGGATTGAAGAGGCAACAGCTTCATTATTTTGCTCTTTGTTTAAACTTGGAAGTCTCCTATATAAAGGGCCTGTAAAGTTTGTTATCTCCTTAATCAATTCAAATGCCCGTACAAGGTAAGCATCATTATTTAGTTTCATCTATCATTGCTATGATTGTGTTCATCATATAAATTATCCAACACTCCAGGTGTGTTTGTTCACATGGAATTAAATTCTTAGGATTTCTCCTTTTTTTTAAAGAATTATGAGGAATTTGAAGAAATGCATTCCAATCAAAATGGTTAAAACTTTAGAAACAGGAAAAAGATTTACAGATGACCATCAAATAAATCTCCACTTGCAGAGAAAATAATTTTACCTGGCTATCTGCCTAACGAATCAAATGTTATGAAAGTCGAACTCTAATTTACATATCTACCTCATATCCTCCATGCCCTCACCTGTTTGTTTTACTCTTCTTTGATGAAGCATTTTACTATTAATTCTCAAGAACTTAATTCTATGCAACCAGCCCATCGCCTCACCATGACTGGTATTGTGCGGCTGCTCTCCAAGTCTTGTTCATAACTTTAGCTATTGATTGTGTATTATTGAAACTCTAATTAGATTTTGAAAAGAGTACTGCCTTCATCATTTTACTTAATGTAAATCACATTTTCTTTTGCAAGTGAGAAGCTTCATGGCCTGTTTGGATGTGCAGAAAATAATAAGAAAATAAACAGCAAAAACTGTCTATAACATAAATTTAAACTGCAAATAGTCTTTCTGTTTTTCTAACCATTATCCTTTCATCAGGAACTTGGCAAACAATATGTTGGAAGGAACCATACCAAAGTCACTTTTGAACAAGAAAATGTCATTGAAGTAAGGCGTGAAATATTATTGTTTTATTTATCCATGGGGTTTAAGCATGTGCATTGTGGGTACGTAACATGGTTTGGTGATTCAAATTGTCATTATCCACCCCATCTTTCATGGTCCATGTGATAAGTTAATCTATAGTTCACCCTCCTAAACCCATTTAATTATGAAACCACCACCACACGGACACCGCAACTCGAAACCAATATGAATTATTAGTTTTGATCTGCAAGCCATCTTTAGGTGGCTGCTATTGACTGTGGAGCAGCACAACAATTAGTCTCATCCAGTGTTCTAAAGGCCCAGACTTGGGGCCAAGAAGGCCCAGCTCGGCAAGTGTCTGACAAACTCATCTAAGTTGGATCAAGTCTACCTTTCCTAGCCCCAAAAATTCAGAAAAGAATTAAATTTAAATGAAAAAAAAAGGCAAGCTGAGTTATGCTTAGGCCTAAACAAATTCGTATTCGCTGAAGGCCAGTTCAACATATAATCTGTATGGACCTTCAGATTGTCCATGCGGTTGCCAGTTTCCGGTGTGCACACAGGAGTTCCATTGTGGCAGGGAAGGTTGGGATACGCATGCATTGTAGTTATCAGAGATATTTGTTGCAGATTGTATAATGGCCTAAGTGAGTAAGGAATTAAACTCGATCAAGTTTTCTATAATTTCTTTTGACTATTGTTGCCTCGTTCTAGTTCCCCTCTAGCGCAATATCTCATTGAGGGTAAGAGGATTTTAGAACTACTAAGATGAGGTTCAAGGTCTCAAACAAATTCTAGTATGCAGCTTAGATAAGCAGAAATTAAAAGAACTATATCAATTAATAACACATGAAGAAGACATCAAAATTTTTTACGTGGAAAACCGAACACAGGAAACACTATGAGATCGATCTCCTCGATCTAAGGAAAACTAAGTACTAGAAAATTGAAAAGTTATGAGATATACTCACAACCTTTTTCCTTAGTTGAATTCAATTTAAAAACTACAGTTCTTGCTGATGAACACGCCATTCACCGTACATTGTGCTTGACACAACCCTTCCCTTGATGCCGCTCAAGACACAAATCTTCTGTAAGGGAATAGAAGCAGAAATCTCTAGAAGCTCTTCAACTTTAATACAACTTTTCAATGAATGCTTTAGAGAGAAAAAAGATTTCAAACAGGAGATCTAGGCTTACAATTAGGGAGATGCATACTTAAGGTAAATACATCATATGTTTGAATAGACCTTGGTTTGTGGGTTAGCACTTAGGATTTCAATAGAAGCAAACCAATGAAGTTTGTTTGAAACAGGAAAGTGATTTGCACTAGGTTGGTTTAAGAAAAAGCACAGGTTCACTCAAGCGGACATCAATTCTGTCTTCGGTTTATTTTCTCATGAATTTTTTTTTCTTCAATTTCTTCACTTCAGTGCATCTAGTGACACATGCTACAATCCAAACTAAAAATATAAAAATTACAATGAATATTGAACCCAAATTTTGTCCATAACCCATGACCATCCACGATCCTAGTAAATAAAAAATGTTCCTAAACAGAGTTTCTAGGATTCTCAAAGTTTTAAGTGACTTACAGCAAAAACTTCCTCCAAAACAATATGTATGAACTCCATGGGAGCAGTGATTGATTGGACATTTGGATGAACAAAGTGTAGCACCAATCGCAGACAACCACTGACTGTTCCGTTTTATTGTTTTTCACCAAAAGAAACATATAGAAAGAAACAGGACTTCAATGACACTTGGAAATAACCAAGTGCCATATTTCCAAGTGTCCACTAATGCATAATCCCTTCATTAGTTCAGTTTCTAAAACCCTATTGACTTGAATTCCCCGCGTAAGAGGCAACCCTGATCTGAAGTACCCAGAGAAGAGGATTGGGCTTATAGTAGGGCTTTCAGTTGGTCTGGGCTTTGCAGCTGTTTGCATCATACTCTCGGCATTTCTCCATCACTCAAGGCAAAAAAAAAAAAAAAAAAGACCACAGAAGCAGAACAGCACAATGGTCTTTATGGTAATCCAGCGAAGTAGCTGTAGCTCAGACAGTCGTCGAAGGCGTCGATAGGGGAATTGAGATGAGGATAATGACCAGGGGGCAACTAATAATCATATGATTTTAGGCCATGAAATGTTAACAGTATCTGGTTTGCCTGGTTTGTAACATGACTGTATAATGAAGGAATGTTTTTGTATTCTGTTATATTTATCTGATGGTTGTTTTGAGAAAACTAAATAGTGGAGAGCGTGTTTGGTTGGACTTATTGAAAATCAAAAGTGCTTACCTAAAATAACAGTTAATAAGCTACTTCTTAATTGCAACTTTATGGTAGAAAATGTTGTTTGGTTACCCTAACTTCTGCACTTGCTTTTTAATGGTGAATGTATTCAAGATTGTGTGGCTAGACGTGTAAAAAAAAAAAACTTTTAACATACACTAGCTAAATAATTTATATAATTAAAAAAAATAATTACATAACAGACTGGGACCTTGTTGGTAAATAAAATGAGCCCACCTAAAATCATAGAAGTGGCATCTTATGTGAAACCTAACCTCAAACCACTTGGATTTAGTAATCTCTACATTAAATGAATAATTCCTAAAAAATTAGAGAGGTAATATATATATATATATATATATTTGTCTTGAATTCATACCTGGACATGTTTTCTGGAAAGAATGTAACAACAGATGGGAGCAGAGAGAGAGAGAGAGGGAGAGTTATTACACATGGATAATGGGTGATATTGAAGTAGTACATGAATTTGTTCGTAAGGACGAATTTAGTTGTGTTCATGGTTTAAGGAATGCCTGTTCAATTTATAGAAAATTACAAATTGAAAAAAGAGAGGAAAAAATGGTTTCGTAGTAGACTTATTAGCAACCAATGACACTTGCTTGTTTGATATCTAACGGCAGAGGATTGTCCGTTACAAGGTTACATTTAGAGTCTAATCAGGTATATATAGTGATTATTGCAGGGTGTGGATTATAGAGTAATAACTCTATAAACTATAGAGAAGTGAGTATATGGTGGTTTTTACAAAGACAAATGGCTGACAAGTAACACAGTGGTGAGTCTATTGTGATGCGTAACAGCCAAGCAGCACTTGACTTGCCTACCCAAGTTCTACCTTTAGACTAAGCACAAGAAGCATGGCATAATGGTTAGCATATGTTGAACCAGATTCATTCTTCATATTTACTGCCATCTAGATCAAGATTAAAAATAAATATGAGCTAATGAATGCAAAGATGGTGGGCCTTCGATCACATCAATGATGGACCAAATCTTTTATTTAGTTGATGTATCAAAGAAAAAGAATTTCAAACTTGGAGACTTTTCAAACTAGATTGACAAATGCATTAATGAAGGTATACTGCAAGTGGTGACGGCAGTGGCTGATGCAATGGGAGGATTTTGGGTGTCAGAATCTCCTTTTTGTTGTTGGTTCTTGAGACCTACTCTTTGACATTGAGGAAATGATCTTTATTTTTACAATTATTTTAATAATTTAGGTGCTAATTTATAATATGAATAATACATCAGCCTTTTGAAATATATAATCCATGAAGAGATCTATTCATGACACAGAAGAATTCACTAATAGTAGCTATCAATTGATAGGTAACTTCCAAATCTTACATTATATTTTTCTCTATTAGTTTTTCTTTATCAAACAAATGGTGTACTAAACCAAACTTCTCTAAGTGAAAATAAGAATCTAGTTTGAATCCACCCATAACATGAAAAAAATAAATATGGATATAACCCAATTGAAATAAATTGATTGAAACAACTCTCAATTGAATTCAGTATAGAAAACTTTTTACAGTGTACCCAATAGCTGCTCCTCTAGTTTGATGCTGCAAAAATAAATTACAGATGATAGAGATGAAAGGTCAAGAGATGAAGGAAAACATAGAGAAATTGATCGAACATGACTTATAGCCCAGGCACCAAACATATTCTCGACAAATATTGCAGAAATTTTTCAGAAATTCACAAGTGAAGAGAGAGATGGGCATTATCCTTTGCAATATAAGGGGTAGGTAAGAATGGCTATGGTGGGGAGGGAGGAGAAAAGAGGATGAAAGAAAGAAAGAAGTAAAAAAAAAATGGAGGATAGTAGCATTATATTCCCGCCATCACTCCGTCAAAAGCTTTCCGGCTTTCCGCAAAAATGAAGAAGTCACTTGCACAATGTAAAGTCCTTGTGTGCTTCACTGTAAAGCAACATTTTGACTTTTAACTACTTGTAAAGCCCTTTCAAAATTGTGTAACCAACTACCTTTTTTTAAACTTATATAGGCTTCTAAAAAAGAGAAGCACTAACAGGCCTTTTAGCAAGCCCAACCAATCACACCCTTCAACGAGTTCATATTTCAGAGTGTTCTGGAAGAACATATTAGATGCCCAAAGTTTTAACATTCACAAGAGTCTTCTCAGGATGAAGAGAAGTCAAAGAAGAAACAGACCCACTAGCTATCATGTGTTACAATGTGGGTTTCTATGAGACGGGTCAGGACGATAGACTTAAAACTAACACAAAATATGTCTAATAGAGGACCTGGCCCTGACTTTGATAGATCTGGTTGAACCCGATCTTTTATAAAGCTGAGTATAGTATTATATTAATATTTATTCGATATTGTACTTTCATATTACCCATATTATCTTGATTATATATTATACACTCAGGCAAATGCGTATTTGATAAAGAACCTGATTGGACTCAGATTCAGATCATGAACCCAGACATAGATCCAATTATTAATTGGGCATAAAAGCAGGGTCCATACGCAGATCTTCTGAGCCCTATCTTTGGATTAACCAGGTAATAATTTGCACCTTCTGCTGACAAGAATAGCAATCCTGACTGCACCTTTTCTCTGGAACGTCATGCGCTAGTGGGATCCTATGAGGCTTTTCACCATAACTTTGAATGGTCCAATAGGGATAAATCATGTCACTTTAGGATGCCGGTAATGTGATGGACCGTGATTAGTCCGTACACAATCGCCCACCACCCCCGTGGTAAATTTCCTCGGAGCATCTAGACTCGTACTGGGAATTTGGGGCAGCGGAGGACCTTACTGTGCCTCTTGCCCTTATTGTGCCTCTTTGCATTGGCTGCTGTGGCCAGTGGTCCTTCTGGTCGATAAATTGATTCTGGGCATGTTTGTTTACATCTCTTAAACTTAAAAAATATAGATAAAATAGTCCTAGGGTCTAAGGACCACCGCCAAGTGTAAATAAAATAATCCTAGGGTGAGGTCCACCACCATGTGCAAATAAAATTGAGCTAGTCATGAAAACCAACCCTTATGGTGACCGCACCTCACCACGGGGCAGTATGCCAGCTTCCCAATGGTGACGATTGGTCTCCCCACGGTGGAGGATTAGGACTGGTTTAAATAAATAGTCCGGGTGAGGTCCACCAACTTGCTTGTCACGTGTATGACTTGACCCGCGCAATGCATGGGTTGGATCCTGACCGAAGTAAACAGCTTTGGAATGGAATTGACCCAGTAAAAAGCCTGACTTAAAAATTTTTAAATAATTATTTTTGGTTTCAGTTTGACTGTCAATTTTTGCTATAATACATGCATTTTTATGTGGGTTGACTTGGGTTGGGCTTGACCTATATTATTTGAAGGTGGAGTATATCTCACTCCATTTTTTTTTTGGCCGTTATTTCTTGCTTACCCCATGTAGTATAATTAGATTAGATAACAGTAGGGCGTGATCACGTAGACCCTCTAAACGCAACCAGTTTAGACCTAATCCAATTTGTTTTCAACCAATAAAAAGAAGTATGGATCTAACCTGAATCCAGCCTTCTTACTAATTATAAACTTAAACACTAACCCCTACTATATCAGTTATGATTGACAAGTTAGAGTTCCATGACATGGGTCTGATGAAGATTTGACAACGTAATTGAAAGTGCAAATGAGTATTAAAACATTCAAATAAGAGAAAATGGCATGAGGGAGCCACATGTCTTTTAATCTTGCTAAAATCTCTCTCTCTCTCTCTCTCTCTCTAAATAATATACATATATTTGTAAAGAAATTGAAATCCCAATTAACTTTTAATCTCTCTGTTATAGATCCCATATCTTCCATCTCCTTTTGATCAATTTATTTTCCAAAAAAAAAAAAAAATCCTTTTCAACTTGAATGAACGGAAATATATTATGGATGGTTGTTTAATGATTGAATTAGGATGGCTAAGGAGTCAAAATGGTAAGCGGTGCAACTTTGGCAGGCTATGGTGTGTATTGACTAGCCCAAACTTCGTCCAATTTGCATGTGGTTAAAACTAAGTCAGAGCCTAAACTTTGCTGTAGTTAAAGCACAAAATAGAGATTTTCTTTAAATAAATAAAAATCAACAAATAGTAATCAAATAGTCTCTCTCCTATCATAAAATTAATATCCTCTCATCACCTTAGTAAATTAAATTTTAGAAGAATAAGTATCTCATCTACATCTCTATCTAATATGATATTAAGGGACCCATCAACACGACCCTAACCCTCAATCTCATCAATATTCCTTTCTCCAAAAATGACATAATAACCTCTTTCATGCTCCTTCATCACAACCCATTTTAAAATGAATTTTTAAGAAATCAGCTTCATGCAAACAAATGAGCCTCTCATAATTAAGTAAACAATGGTATATACAGTTGAAAAACTCCTTGGCAAAGTAAAGGATATCAACATATCTTATTACTACACTGCGTAGAGAGTTCAACCTTAGTGGTGGTTATTAGGTAGCCAACGTGGACCACGTTATATTTCTAAATCAATAATCAATGGAAATATAATAAAATTTTTAAGACGCGCGGCATGAATAACGTGTGCACCCATGGCAAGTGGCAAACTTTAAGACTGGCTTACAGTTCGTCGTTTTCAAATGGTGTACGGGGCTACCTAGTTTGGTCATTTGACCAAATAAGATGCGGTCGCGGTCAACGTGGTGACTGTGTACGTTTTGTCTTGGGTTTGCTCCACAATATTTAGGTTCGACTCTCGTCCTTACGTTATTTGGATAATATGTATACGATCATATATGTATTTCCAAAAAAAATTTTTTTTCTCGTCAAAATTGAATCACCCAAGGCTTAAGGCCAGACACCTTAAAGCTAAGCTGTCAAGGATACCTTCGGTCATAAAAATAAAAAAAGAGACCCAGTATATGGAGCAACCGTTCCAACCGAATGTGGTCAAAATCAACGGTGGAGAATTCGTTTAGTGACACAGCCCATGGAATTTGGATGTTGGACTCAGATATTGCCATCTGGAGAATGACCATTTATAACACCCTCAACTAACCAATGGACCCAGCTCCAGCCCAAACCAGTATGTTCATCCGAGCCCTTGTATGATAACTGAGGATTAATTGGGACTGTCCAATGGGCCTTCTTGGGTCCGACTCAAGACATAGACAGATTATATGCTTTAATTACTTTCCCCCGAATCAACACTTCTGTCTAAGCCCCTTTCTTACCAATTGCCATCTTTACTTTTGTACATTGGAGCTCGTCTGCTAAAAATAGGTCAACTTTGGGCTGAGTCCATTATTACAATTGGGCATCCCAGCCTGAACTAAATCCAACCCAATCGAACTGTAACCAATTAACCCTAATTTGAACCCAACCCATTGACCATGAGTTTTGAGTGACATTTTCAACCCATTCATAAAACGGTTGAATTGTCTTCGAACCTATACATGTTATTCATAGCAATCCACCTAACCCCATATTGCCACCTTTTGAGTCTCTATCATCTTATCTTTTATAGAGAAAATTCAGAGATGGAAATTAATATTGGCATTTCTATATTATCATGATTTCTATATTATCATGAAGAGTAAGAAGGCAAATACAGCTTTTATTGCACGTAATATATGCCTAGTACATCCCTTTCTTTGAGTGGCAACTTCTTTCATTTTTATAAAAGACTATATTGCTAAACACAAAGCTCCAAACACGCGGAGTGATATTTGTCATGATGGCAAGAGTCATCACGCCACTTGCAGATATACCAAGGCCTCAACTTCATCCATCCAACCAAGTACGTATTCAAATGATAGAATAATAAACAAAGGATATCATGAATAACAGCTGCACCTCAGCCAAAGACCCAACCATCTCCATCATGTTTTATAAAGGGCATTCAGTTTTGAGAGTGACCCATTCCACGTTTATTGGTAGAATAATAACACCTCAGCCAAAGACCCAACCATCTCCATCATGTTTTATAAAGGGCACCCGGTTTTGAGAGTGACCCATTCCACGTGTTTTGGCATTCTTCAGCCAAGGGCTTGGTTGGTTTGATGCCGTGTTTTAGTGGTCTATGGAAATTTATGCATTTTTTTTTCTCGGAGAAAGCAACCATTTGGAAATGTTAGGAAAGGACTCTTTATAAAACGTACTAGATTAAAATTAATTAGAATCTATTTGTTTGCAATTAGAAATTAGAATCCATTGGAATTGAATAGATAGCATCTCATGTCATAAATGGTTAAAAATGATGATCAAAATTAATTTTTAAAATTGAGCTTGAAATAATCATTTTTCTCTTTTTTAGAAATAATATCAAGAGAAGATAGAAAAATGAATACTAGCTATCACCTAAGTAACTTATGACATAGGAAGGTGAATGTCATATCTACATCTCTACTTTATAAACTTCATCCTTCCCCTCATATCGTCCACCTATCATCACTCAAAAAATTCTTTGGCAGGGCTCAATTGATCACCATAAAGTTCAATGCATTCTACTGCAAACGAACAACCATTATATATATATATATATATATATATAAGCACAAAAAGCAAAAAAACCAACATGTTTTCTGTGCTGCCACAAAATCGGCACCACTGTTGCATGGATGTGGCTTTTAAGACATGGTTGAATGAGAAGAAAATGACCAGCGAGAAATCTCGGTTCGAATGAAGAAATGAAGAGAAAGGTGGGCAATTTCCTTTTTTTTTTTTGGGTCTAGTAGTATGATTTCAAGCACGATAAAACACAATTAGGAACATGAATTGGTCAATGCTCTCTCTCTCTCTCTCTCTCTCTCTCTCTCTCTCTCTCTCTCTCTCAATTTTTTATTTCACTTAACTGTTGATTCGAACTCAGCACCCATACAAACCACAAGAGGTCTCCAAAGTCCAAACAGGAGCAGTAGCCAGGGAAAATATTGGTTCTATTGGTCAATATTGGAACCTTTATTATGTAGTATATTGGTTATTGAATGGTACTTTGATTTGCTTAATCAGTCTTTTCTAAGAAAAAAAAGAAAACAAATCTAGAAACTGCAAAATTAGGCAGTGCAGTAAATAATATAAAACCAATTAACAAGGAATAAATTATGAACTGCGCGCTGTTAAAACACTCTTGTGCAAGAAAATATTCTTAATTTTCAGCTTTGGCACCCACATTTGTAACATGATATTACGCTAAAATCGGGGTGGCCTCCACACTAGGTTAAGTTTAACCTCAAATATAAAAAATATCATAAAGACTTCTAAAAGTAACTTATGCTGAAAAACTAAGGTGCCTTTGACGAGTCTATCTTTTGGATCTATTTTACTTAAAATTAATTCAAATAGAAGGCTCAGTGCTTTAAATGGTTTAGAAAATTTTGTGCCAATTTCTTCCCTCCAATACAGATACGCGCACATATATCATTCCCAATTTTAACCACCGACCCTACAACTAGGTATTGATCCCTGCTTCTATATATTTAAAAAAGTAACAAAAATGAATCTCTCAATCAATTAGACCACTTTAGGGCCTTTGTTTCGGATAAGTTTACCCTTCACAATATGAAAAAAGTTTGCCTATACACTACAAGAAAAAACCCTTTTAGGGAGGGCCACTTTGGCCACCACTGTAACCTAAACTTTTTAGAGGGGTTAGATGGCCCTCGCTAAAAGTGGTATTTTTTTGAAAAAAAATGCAATTTGTTTTAGTAGGGGCCTAACTAAATCAGCTATATTTCAAATAGATTAGACTCATCAAATATGAATCTACTGCAAACAATAATAGGTAAGAGTTCTTTTTTTTTTTTTGGTCAAAATGTAAATATATTTGATCAACATGATTGTAATGACACTTCTAACAATCTTTCAGTAGGGTTGCAAGTGGGTATCCTACTTTTCGAGTCTCAAATTCTTAATAAATTAAAGCAGGTATGAAAACTACTTTTGGATCCAGGAGAAATATAGATTCAGATTTGGAACATTCAAACTTGTAACTAGGTCCTTACAAATTTCAAGCTAAGGATCTAGATTTCAAAATTATTACATTCAAACATATTAAAAATTATATTGATTTTAAGGGTATTAATTGGACAAGTTTTATTCTTGTTTGATATTCTACTTAACTTTAATCATATATCATTTAGTTATCCCACTTTTAATATTTAGAACATAAGGTCGTGAAGCCCTTTTATCTACTTATACTAATGCACTCTATATCTTATTTCAGATTAAGATTTAGAAAAATCCTACCTTTTGTAAGTTGATGCTAGATCCGGATACAACACATAGGTTCCATGTTGGTTTGGTATCCGGATCAAAACTAAATTTATGAAGACAAATCCAAGTCAGTATTTGTTCGCCCTGGATCTGACCGGCTTTCATCCCCGTCTCTTAGAGTACATGACTTAAATTGTGAAGTGAAAAATGTGGTGCATGAATCAAAATTTGAAATAAGTAAAAGTGGTTGAGTCTTAAAACCAAAACTAGAAGTAGTTATGTATAAATTCCAGTAAATGCCGGTGGTTACATATATATATATTTGTATGCATCATTTTCTCACCATAGGATGAGAAAATGAGGCCTTTTGGTGGGTTGAGGCCCACTAGAAGTAAAATCGTGAGGCTCATAAGCCAAAGCGGACAATATCATGCATGCGTGTAGGGTTGAGCGTGACAAATGGTATCAAAGCCGACTCTTATTAGTTCGAGTGTGGGTCCCTGTCGTGGCCAGGTGCAAGTGGGTGGGTTTCGTATGTGGGCAAGCCAAGAGGGCTAGCAAGCTACATGGACTGGCAGGCTACTGCACATGGACGTGCAATTCTAAGGGGGGTGGATTGTGACATCCTCGAATTCCACATCGACTATAGAAAGGAAAGTGAATGGGTTTATATATAGAATTTGCACCCATACCTTGCATGAAGCCTTTTAGTGGGTTGAGGTCCACCAAAAGTAAAACCGTGAGGCCTGTAGGCCAAAGCAGACAATATCATCCATGCATGTAGGGTGAAGCGTGACAAGTATAGTCGTAGAAATAAATTAATTGCGCTTAATTAGGAATTCAGCTAAGCCATCTGGGTATAGACATAAGGACAAGATATTTGACAATGATGCCAAGAGATGAACAATAGTCATCGAAGGCCTGTGGTGTAAATTTGCCGGCATTGTCAAGGATTATCAGGGAGATGGGCCCCAAGTTTAATGATTTGTGTCAATAGGCGGGCAGATGCTATATATCTAATTGAAAGTAGGCAAACAACCAACCAACAAGTAGAAACATTAATCAAAATCATGAAATACCTAAAGGGTCCACTAGGTGGATTTATCAGTCTATAGATGTCGCCTTGTATCTTTTGCAAAAAGGATGAAGATTCTAATGCAATTTTAAAAAAGGAAGGTCGAATGATTAGCTTTCCCTGTGAACATGGGATACATAGATACCCATTAGATATAGTCAATTTATAGTTTTTTAAATAGTGCTCAACAGAGTTATTAATGATTTTCTTTAACATGATAACTCCGGGGTGTCCTAACCTATCATGCCAAAGCAATAAAGTCTGAGGGTTGCTAAGTTTCGGGCTTAGTTTAAGCTTCAGGCTTAACTATATTTTTTTGCAAAAAATCGAATGTGATTCGACGATGGATATTGTCGTATAATATAATCCAAAAGAAAGTGCACTTAATGTTTCTAATATTTATTTCCGGCCTTCAAAACTAGTAACGATAAGTAACATTTCCTTGTTATCTTGATTAGCAGTCTCAATAAGGTATCCATTTATTTTATGTCTTTAAAACTGAGCAAGTTTCTTCAGGAACCGCTGAAGAACAATGCATCTTTAATGAATAAATGTGTACCATTATGTAACATTATGTGGGCTCTTATAGAGCCTTCAATTATTTGCACAGGTCCAGCTATGATGATACCTTTCATAGATTGAATACCAATTTTGAGAAAAACTTAAGGTTTTTCAAAATAGCATGTATTGTAGCACTATCTACAAGATAGTAAGTATCCCTATTTTCGTGGTCCATACCTTTAAACAAAAGATAATAATAAAAAAAGTAACTAAGCAATCACATGATATAAGTTTAAAAAATTCATAAAAATTTCATCAAATTTATAAACTGAGTAATAAGAAGTCATCTATCACAAAAGTTTCCATAAAAACATCTATAAAACTGAAAAATAATAAATCATCCAGCATAAAATATCCATGAAAAGATAAATATTTGATAAAAAAACATCAAATATCTGATAAAAAACAGCATTCTTAATAGAGATTCTGAAAAATATTTATTTGATCTTCTAGACCATTCCAAGAGGGGTTTTGATTTTAACACTAAATGCTTCATTGCTTAGAAGTTGGTCATTTTCGTCTTCAAGAAAATCTCTAGTATCCAAATTTGTAATATCCAACCGGTAATTGTCATTTTGTAGGACTATATTCCAATCCCAACCTTCTAGATCATTTGACTGTGCAGAATGAATAGAGGCCTTGTATGTTTTATATCATTCCACTACGTCGTTAGGTGCACGATAATTGCATGATCAATGCCCATTTCTTCCACATTTATAGCAAGGGTCATTAGAACGGTGGGCATGTTTATTAGGTGGATTTTGATGTTAATCCTGATTTTACTGTATCTATATACTAGACCACTTCTGGTGGTTTTTTAATTTTGGGGAAGGACTTTGAAGTTCTCCTTGTCTGGAGAAGTTTTGTTTTCCATCTCTTTTGGAGGGATTGTTTTTCCCACGCTCCATTCCTTTGCCTCTGTTGAAATCGAAATTGACATTTACTTTAGGTATTACTATAGATCCAGTTGGTCTAGAGTTTTAATTCTTTATCAAAATTTTGCTATTTTGCTCAGCAACAAGGAGACATGAAATTAGTTTTGAGTATTTAGATAAACGCCGTTCACAGTACTGCTGCTACAGGATTACATTTAATGTGTGGAAAGTGGACAGCAGTTTCTCTAACATCTGTTCTTCCATAATATTTTTCCCACACAATCTTAACCGGAAAACAATGTTGACAAGAGTAGAGTTGTACTCAAATACTGATTTGTAGTCCTGAAATTTCAAGTTTAGCCATTCGTTATGAGCCACTGGTAATATGACCATCTTCTAGTGATTAT
This sequence comes from Sextonia rubra, assembly GCA_037013555.1. Classification (NCBI taxonomy): domain Eukaryota; kingdom Viridiplantae; phylum Streptophyta; class Magnoliopsida; order Laurales; family Lauraceae; genus Sextonia; species Sextonia rubra. The sequence goes on from JASUAD010000001.1 coordinate 136,975,872, forward strand.
ATTTATCCTTCATGGATCTCCAAAGACCTGCTGGGTCCTCTTTAGTGAGGTATTCATTCTTAAGGTCATCATGTATAAGATGACACGAGAAGATGAGTGCCAATGCTCTATTTTTCGGGGACTCTTTATTACCTCTTCTGTTGTCTCTCCAAGTTTCTTGTATCTTAAGTGTAATTTTGCATCAAGTACCAGGATAAGTAGTTGTTTCCGGTAATGTTCAGGGCTTTAAATTTAAGTTTGGCTAAATTTGACATTATGCAAGAGCTGGAAAGGAAAAATATACATAATCATTGATATGCAAAGGAAGATAAAAGATAAACAATAAAATTTTAAAGCATTTAGAATAAATTAAGGGGTGAGTCATGTCATATCAAGTTGGATTATTTAAATTTGAAAACATCAGGTTATCAACTTTAATAATCTAAGATAACAGGTTTTGGCAAGGCGTCTAGCTTGATTTGGAACTTCATATTCATGAATTAGAACTTTAGGTTCTTTAATTAAAACTTCAGGTTCTATCAAGACTTCGGGCTTGATATTATGGCCTATTGATTTTATTTCTGGATCTAATATCAAACTTCGAGTTTGATTAAGAATATAAATTTTCAAGTTCATATTGTGGATCTGAAAACTTATGGTTTCAGATTTTAATAAACCACGGATCTTCTGGTCTGGATTTAGAAGGAACTTCTGATTCATACGGAACTGTAGCTCTGTATTAATATAAAACTTCATATTCTTATTTATGATCCATTCTTGATCTCCCCTTATTAAAAAATATCTAAATAATCATTTATCTCCAAATAAAAGTAATAAGAATAAAAGCATATGTATATATAGTTATTAAATATATAAAAGATTATAAATAATGAAAATTATTTTACCGTTAAATCTTCCTCCTTACGTTTTTCAACTTGTAGATCTGCTTCTAAGCTTTCCGTAGATTCCAACGGATCGTCAATCTAACTTCGCATGACTAAGATATCGCATAAACGAGCTTTTTGCCTTTGATTTGGTAAAACAAGGTTTGATTGTATGGTTTTTTTTTTTTTTTTTTTTTTTTGGTCTCATGCAGGTAGAGGCAAAAAGAGGGTGAGTGGACTAAGTGTTTCTATTCTTTTGCACGTGAAACACAAAGAGAGAAAATAAAAAAGAAGAAAAAGGTGGCTTGGAAAAGTTGGTTTGTACTTTTTACACATAAACCAAGCAAGGAAAAAATGACGAATGGCAGGTGGCTTTATGGTGCTGTGCCTTGTTGCATATACACCGAGCAGTGCTAATAACGTAATGAAAAAGAGATAGAGAAGTAGATGGAGAAAAAGAGAAATCTTCTTATTAATGAAAGAGGTATACATCACAAAGGAGGGAAGAAGATCTTATTTATAGAATAAGAACTCTAATCCTAATTGCTTTTCTTATCTAATAAAAATAAGGAATGCTTATGTATAAATAAGAAAGCCATATAAACATCCCTTACTCTATGGCGAGGGAATAATGCATATAAGCATTTTCCATATATATATGAAAAATAATCCTATAAGAATTAGATCTCACCACCTTTTTATAAGAAGTCTAGATGTAGCTCATCTATCATCCAATTCAAATCCTGTATAAAATAGGGACCCCCCTTAATTTTCACACGCCCCAAATTTCGGTCAAATTCGAATTTACTGAACCATTGGATCGACTGTGCATCAATTCAAATGGATTGAGTTTGTCGGCCACGGATGAAGTAATTACGGATATGTGATTTGGCCCAAATTTGATATTTGGGATAGTCCCACATAGATCTTTATATTCCCTCTAGTCCCATCCCTAAATGGGACTCACAAGTCGGCCTCATAAAAAATTCTTACAGTTAGTATATAAGAACACTTCTTATAGGATTAAAGACCATATGTAAATTTCTCTAAATAAGTTTTTTTCTTGACAGGTAATGTGATTAGAACCCTTAACCTCAAGGTTGAAAAAATGATCGACACTTTCAACTATGCCAGAGGCTAATTGTCAATCTCTTAATAAATTAAGTGGGAGGAACATTTTTTTCTTTATTTTTTTTGGGTATCCCTGATTAACGAGTTTAGGTCACCTAGAGACCTGCATGTACAAAGAGAATAATCAAAAACAGGAGAGAACTCATACATACAAAGAAAGACAAACTTACCCTTGTGAAGAGAGGTAAACTCACATATATGCGTGAGAGAAATTAAAACAGGATGATGCAATATCTTTTACTCTTTTTTTTTTCTCAAAGACAATGCAATGGTTTAAACATTCAAGCTTTACATAACGTTTCATCTGAAAATTTTGCTATAAGATTGAAGCCTCAATTCATAGCAAAGTTATAAATTTTCCTGCAATGGCTTCATCTGTTATGACGCCTATTGTGCAACAATTTGCCTAATTTTTTTAATGGTAACCGTAGATTAGATTCAAGATTTGAAAAAATACAAAATTGAGAGCAAAAGCAATGGCATGCAAATAAAAGATAAATATAGAGGCAAAAACAACAAATTACATAAGAGCAAGTAAAGGAACATTTATATCCACCTCCAACTTTGCCAAAACACCTACTTTGTTGTTTGTTGACCTATATATATGTTGAATTGTGGATAGAGATAGGAATCAAGTAGCTCATAAGTTAGTTAGGCATGCTCAATATATTAATAATATGGTACTTTAATGGTATTACAACTCATACCTAATTAAACAATATGTAATTGTTAATTTTTCGTTCACTTCCTGATAATATCTTAGTGAGTCTTTCTATCCAAAAAAATAAAAAAAATAAGGAGGACAAGAACTTATCCAAACAACTCATCCACAATATTCGTTTGAAGCATCACTCTCTACCGCAACATTATGAAAGTTGTGAGATGAACAAATCCTTGGAGCTTTCAAAATAACAAACACTTTTGACTCATTAGAATCTTAATACATATATATTTTGAGAACATAAACACCACCTCTTCCTTTATAATTCTTTACTTTATCTACATCTACATGACCTCATTTTGATTTTGCCTCAAATCATCATCTCACTATGTTTTTGTGATGTGGTAATAATAAGGTATTCGACCCAACATGGCTATTTTTATGGTGGTGCACACTAGACTCACACAAAAGACACACAAGACAAATTAGGGGTAGCTATGAACCACGTAATGTGGGGAGCAAATCCACACACATTGTATCACTGCACCAACGTGGGTTTGGGACGGAGGATGTAGTCTCACTTAATAGCCACGTCATTAATTTCCTTATTGGGCGGCTTAATTTCATATACATCTTGAATCAAAGCCTTTAAATGCAATCACAACCGTTTTCATGTGGCCCCACTATTAATGGCCGGCAATAGCATTTTCGTCAGTAGACAACCAGATCTATCAAACAAGTTGCGTGGTAATGGACCACTTGGGGCTATGTGAAATAACTCCAAACTGATCACATGGCTGTCATTTTTACAGTAGCGGATGTCAACTAGTTGAGTTCTGTCCACAACGAGGTGCTTTGTTTTTTCTTTTCGGTATTGCCAATTAAAGCGCGAATTAGGAACCCATCACCATCTTAATTTAGCATTGTACATTTTCTGAAAAAAATTAATAAATATTATTCTCATTTTCAAGGGCCATGCCAAATTCTAAAAATCTGTGACCATGTAAAATTAACATTTCTTTTTCTGAATTTAATAAAAAATAACTTATATTATAGAGAATTAGAAATTGTCCAGTTGATTAAAAACCTCCACACAGATTATCTTTGGGTCTCTCCCTCCTTGCACATGTGTGTGAGCCTGTCACTTCCAATGCGCAAATGCACCTTCCATGTATGCGGCTGCTCTTATGTGTCCCGGCTTTACCCCACTTACTCTGGTACTCAAGAAGGAAAAAAAAATTAGGTTATTATAGTAGGCATTAGCCTTTGGATAAACCACCGTTCTCTCTGTCAATTGTAAATGACAAAACTTTGGAGTTTGCAATAGCCCAATATTCCAAGTTTGAGTCTTCTACTTTTTTTTTTTATTTTTTTCTCTTCAAAAAAAAAAGGGTAATCCTAATCTATCGTTAAGAACTATTCTTTCCAACCTGCTCCTTTATTTTTTTTATAAAGTGCCACTGGGTAATGCCTCCTTAGTTTTTTAACTGGCTTTCAAACAGAGCTATTGTCCTCCTCTTTGAATACTTCGACGTCTCTTACCAGCTCAACTAGCGGCCCCAGACTTTATAAAGTTTGAACAGTCCATTTAACATCTCCATATTCCATCCTTGGTTTCAATTATCAGCACCCTACACCCACCACGTGCATCATTGTATCAGTTAGCATAAAAACAAATGTATATTGGCTCCCAGATCATGTCATTACTCTGCAATTGGTTTTCTGAAAAAAGTCATAGATTCCTCCTAATACAAATATTTTGGACCATCATATTTTAGAGCTGATTTGTTTTCATAACATAGAATTTCTAGAAATTACTATAATAAAATAGGATTCGACAAAGGATTATTAAAGAAGAGTGTGGCGAAGGATATTAGAGGGGTTCCATTCTACACTGTTGGATTATACTTCAGTGCCTTTATGTTCGATAATCCTTGGTTGGATCTTTCTCAATATTTTTCTTAAGTATTTTCCAGCTGTTGAACAATTCTATGTTTCCTCTTAATCATAATCAAGGCTGCTGAATCTCTAACAAAAGCAAACTGAAAAAATAAAATAAAAGATGGCTCTCTATCTCTCCAATTAGCATTCATCATCCTACCCAGACCTAGTTCGTATGAAATGCGCGTTTTTCTGCTGGGTGCACTGAAAGTGATGGCCACAACTCTCTGTCACTTCGCACTCTTCCTTTCCCAATTCATATTTCTTAATACTTATAGAATATCATAAAGATACGGCATACAATTTAGTAATGCCAACATGTCTTCTTAAATTCTAGAGAAGAGTAAGTGTTTGGTAAGCGCTGCATTTGAATTGATGTGATGTCACTGCCTCCTACCCGGCCCATCTTTTCTTTCTTTCTTTATTTGCTTCTTTCTTTTCAGCTTTCTCATCGCACTCTTCCTTTCCCAATTCATATTTCTTAATACTTATAGAATATCATAAAGATACGGCATACAATTTAGTAATGCCAACATGTCTTCTTAAATTCTAGAGAAGATGAGTGTTAGGTAAGCTCTGCATTTGAATTGATGTGATGTCACTGCCTCCTACCCGGCCCATCTTTTCTTTCTTTCTTTATTTGCTTCTTTCTTTTCAGCTTTCTCATCCAACTTTCCTTTTAGCTCATTAGTTTTCTTCGGAGTAAAAAATTCCAGTCTCCACCAGATTTGTTTATGTTTATTAAGACAGCGAAGTCTCAACACATTTTCAAAATTTTGAAAACGTTGAGAATATTGCAAGAAATGGGTGATTTTGTCAGAGTATAGTAATCAAGCAAGGACCTATTTGTTTGTACAAAATTGATTTCTAAAGGATCCTAAGAGATGTATTCATATGTCATAGTAGTTAAAATTGAAGAAACAAAAAATGGATGCCATCAAATAGTCTCTCCTTTGAGGAAAATGATTATTCACCCATTATCCTAATAAATCAAATCTTAGTAAAATCATTGTCCCATCTACTTCTCTCCAACAATCCTTCTTCTCTTTAATTCTTTTGTTGGAAGTATGTAAAAATTTTAGTATGTTGGCTAAATTTATAGATTGGGCAAAACTTTAATTTTAGGCAAAGTTGTATTTTTATTTATTTTATACTAGAAGTTTGAAGAGATTAAAGAGAGATCACTATCTTATGGTTGAAAGATAACCACTTTTTATAGCCTCAATTTCATGCCTCATAATAATAATCCAATCAGAATAGGAATTTGAACAAAACAGGAAAGTCTCACTTAAAATAGAAATAGAAATTCATGCAATAGCAGTTTCGTAATTTCGGACAACACAATTTGTGCAAACTTTTTGAGGCTATAACTTTGTTTAGCTTTGATTGACGTAATCTTGAAATTTATAGTTATCAACTCGAGATGAGCTTTTCAATGGTAGGTTGCTTGCCTATATCCGACTTTTCAGTTAGTGAGATATGAGATTTTTAATCAAAATCCCTTCATTTTAACTTTTCTTCTAAGTGGACAATATATTTTGAAGATCAACTCGTCTAAAACTTTCATAGGGCGTTAAAGTAAGTTATGCTTTAGAGATCTTTGTCTTCTACATCTCTTTGTAAAAGATCTTTTTCTAAGCGTAAAAGATTGTTCTGAGGAGTCAAGTACAATATCTAGAAGGCGTCTAGGTGCTTGAATTTGTAATAGATGATAGTAAAGAGTTGTTAGAGTGGGGTGCTATATAATAAGAATCACAAGTCCTTAGGTTGCGCGAGAACTGGACAAGGGTTGTGAGCATATCTCTTATAACTATGGTATAATTCATTGTACTTGATTATTTGTCTAGTTCAGATGCTTGGTTTTTTTTTTTCGTCTGGGTTTCTATATAAAAATTGTGTCTTCTTGTAGTGTGTGCTTTTGTTTAATTTATTTCCGCTACATAGTTAATTGTTTACACACATAGTATCAAAAATGATTACATGAATCCACTCTAAAAGCCCAACTGAAACCTTCAAACCCATTTAACCACGGATTCTTAGTAATTAAATTCCATGCAAACAAATGACCTTTACATGTTATTTAAAATTTCTTTTCAACAAATTTTGCCCTTTTCTTATTTCTAATTATTTAGCGTGCTCCTGGAGTGTAGAAAGTATTGCATGCCAAAGCATTCTAACTTTCAGCTTGCATTCTAGCTTTTCATTTTTATTCAATTTTTTATTTTGCATTTTATTTTTTTTATGAGGAAACTGCTGACCCCTTATAGTTGATCATTTGTAAAAACCCTAAATGCACATATATCAATTTTGTTTAGATCCATACTTATGTTCAAAGTTTTATTTTTCAGTTTTACCAAGAAGGTTTTTTTTTTAAAAGCTCATAGACTTCATTTCAGGTAGGCTAATTGGGTCTGTTTGGCCAACAAATCAATCGATCAATTCATTTGATTTTATATAAAATTGAAAAACCAATCCCATTAGTTGGTGAGTATAGTTGTATTGATTCCCTAATATTAGGTAGTTGAGTTAAATGGTTGATAGATGTAAGACTCCAACTCCGAATTTAAGGCTAAATTCTTAATTAATTATGTTTTATCTCTAATTACTATCTTATTAGATTAATTGGATTGATTAAGCAGATTAATGAGACCAAGCATATGATTCATCATGTTGCATCATCTCATTTTGTCTCTAGCACTAATCCCCTTAAGGCCCCACAAGACTAAGTTATGTCTCTCAAGAAAACCTTTTTGCCCCTTTTGTTGTATATTTCTCAAAAAAGTGGTTTGCTTGTAATTTCTAAATGTTACCCTAGCTATTAAAAAAATTAACATCCTAAAGTAAAGAACCCTAGTGTCTTTTGGACAAAAACCTTACGCCCCATCTCCTTACCTTGTCTTCCCTCCTCATCCATTCGAGAAAGAGTGTGAAGGATCTAATCCATCCTAGTAAGAAGCTCCAACATCACCTTCTCCATTCCCTCTCACCCCATCTAGTATTTGTTTGGATGGAAAAGACCCTATTTAGGTGATTTGGGGAGAAGAAGCTTGCTAGCACACTTTTCAAGGTCTAGACTCAATCCTTTTTGAAGTTTGTTCCAATGTTGCCTAAAGAAAAATATAGTCATTCATGCATCTTATTTTGCTTTTTTTTTTTCCTCATGCATCTATGCTTACAAGTGGTTTTGAGCAAAGGTTTGAGAATTTCACCTCTTGGAGTTTTGTTTTCGGCTAAGCACTCTGCTAAGGCAATTCTAAACAAACTTTTGAGAGTATGGATGATTAAATCTTAAACATATAAGTTATATCTATGTTTATTAATATTTTAGGAGCTCATTTAATGCTCTATATTGTATGTAATGACTTTAAAATGAATGCTAATGAATGGATTGTGAATGTATGGTGGATTTGGAGAAAAATTAATTATTGGAAGTAATGGTTGAAGAAATGAAGGAGAAATGGATATCATGTGGTGAAATAGGGGATTTATGGCTATTTATTATAGGTAAATGTAAGGGTAAAATAAGAAAAATGAGCAGAAATTGAGAAATCCCGAATTGCAGAAAATGAGCATGCGCTCAAGCGCATGTTCAAGTCTGCTCGAGTGTGACCTGAGAACATTATGTAAAATTTCAACTTTTGTCAAAACAAATGCTCAAGCTCAGTGTACCTCAAGTGTGTACTCTTTTGTTTGGATCGCTCGAATCGATGATCAACCACATTCGAATGCACATGGCTAACAGGGCCAATTAATTCATTTTAAATGTAAATTAATTTTTGTGGAATCTAATCTCGACTAAACTACACTAACCAAATGCTTGTAGGTTAATATGGTTAAGCTAAGACTTAGACTCTAGAAATACCCTTATGACTTCATAGAGTTTTCAATACACTTGACTAATGGAAGAAATTAACACAATAAGGGAAGTGTAGAACTATCGCCCTTCCTTGTTAAATGTACTTATTATTGTAAAAACCATACTACTTGTAAAGGGGCATAAAGATCCAATGTCTATCGCTTATATAATGCAACACTAAGAACTGGTTGTACTTGACATTGGGAATCTTATGGTCATCCAAGTTGAAATGCTCTAGACACGGAGCATTTTAGTATAGAATTAGCTAGTAATGCATCATTGAACTATAATAAATGTGCATTCACACATCTTGTTCATTTACTTTCATGATCTTATTCTATCTTATTAGATGCATTGATTATCATTTTATCTATCGTTATTGTCACTATGACTCGCCTATTGTCTCTAACATGATATCAAGTGCAAATGTATTTAAGTTATGCAAGTAAGTAAGTTAGCTAAACAAGTGTAAGTACAAGTATATAATTAATTCTATTATTCTTGATTCATTAAGTCAGCACCACTAGCAGCGGCTTTTATTAGGCTCTTTGAGTTAAGTATGAGTTGATTACACAATTCATATTACTCTATTGCAGTAGATTTCATGTTTGGAGTGAGACGATACTTCTTTAGAGATTGGGATCGCCACTCAATTCCTTTTCATATCAAGATATTTTACATGCTTTTTGGAGAAATGAGTAATGTGGTAAGCCAAGTAGCAAGTTTTATGTCATCTTGATTCTTTTTCATATTTCATGTATGATAATATGCTTATAATACATTTCTAACGTCTTTTATGATCATGTCTTAATTATATTGGTAACTATGTACTAAGCACTAACATTTGTTTAAATTGTCAAACATGGTAATTGAAGTACTACTCTTGGTTTTGCAGTACTCATTCCAGATACATGCCAGGGCATCGGTCAGAGAGCATATGATACTATTGTGGTACCTCTAGTGGATCTTGAGTAGGTACTTGATATTACTTAATGATGGGCATTATTGTAAAAGAGTCATGATTCAGATAATTAGGATTTGGGCCCGAATGGTGCTTTCCATTATCTGTTTTAGTTAATGAATTTTATGCATTGATATTTATGTTTATGGTATGCACTTGGTTATAAGACCATTATTTTAGTCCCGCACTTGAGCCCTTGTGGCAAACTTATGAGTATAAATGTTGGATAACTAGAATGGATGGGTAATATCTATTACTTGATTAAGTATGATTTATTTATGGAATGTTAAACAGGCATTTGTTAGTGTTCTCTACTATTACAAGATCATAAAAGTGCATGATAAGCACATGGCTTCTATATATTTTATTTGATGAATGATTACCTGTGCAGCTGACCCCATGGTTGGGATAAAGCTTTAATGATGATGATAGTGAATGATTACCTGTGCATAAGGATTTTCTGCACATAGGAATGCAACAAAATTTTTTTTACAGTGGTTTATGTTTACCTTAGTGCGATATAAATTGTTACAAGATACATGTGCACACATCATCGATTTGAAGTTTCTAATCTAATTTCGGGCTTGAAGAATAGTGACATGGCCCTTGTAATTATTGCAAATATTTTTCTATTTCATCCTAATAGTCTTATATTCTTTACCAATATATAGTACTAAGATAAAACATACTGGATCTTAGGGTAGGAAAGCCACTTTTTGGTATGAAATTTCATCACGTCCCACAAATAATACTGAGTAGGGGATCTACACTCTTCATAGTGATATTGTTAATGAGTAGGTAATGAGTAGGTAAGGTTGTAGGAAGATGGATTACATTCAAATATAAAAATTTATTTTCATTAAAAGAGCTATGGTTGCTTCTTGGCAGGGGTTGGAGGAATCATTATCTATTGTAGTGTCACCAAATGCCCTGAAATTGAGGATGCCTGGTTGACACCGTTTAGATCTGTGTTTTTTTTTAAATCCCAGCTAGTGGGGTTGACCCCAAGAGACTGGCGCACTCGATTAGATCTTGGAAAAGGGCAAAAGATGGTGGCCCACTTCTCTCACCTACTTACATCGTCGTAAAGCACCTGGGCATTGCCCAGATGTGGGCATGATGGCACCCAGGCGTCATAAAATGGTCCTACTGTCTATTTCTGGATGGTTCATTTCTTGTACCCATGGGCTTCATATGGCGATTACTTGATTTGGTGGTCCCAAAGACCACTAAACCAGTAATGCCCTGGTATGCTTTTCATCACCGCCGTAACTGGCCACTGAACCAAGAGCCATCCATTCTCATATAATTGCCCCGAGTCCAATTCCTTTGTCTCTTGTTATCTCGTGTGTGTGTGCAGTCTTTTTCTCTGCATATGGAGATAGGGATAGCAACCGACCCGCTCCAATCAGAGGGGGGTTTGATAGGGAGTTGGCAAGGGGGTGTTCGCATGGTTCGTGTCGGGTATGATTTTTTATATATTAAGCTAAGCCAGGTTAAGTTCGTGGTGGGTTTAGGATTTTGAGTACATCAATTCAACCCGCCTTGTATATATTTACTTCATTTATTACTCAATATATTTTTTTTACAAGAGAGTTCAATAATTCAAGTGGCATTGTGAAAGAATGTTTCTAAATGATATGTGTGAATACCTCAGACAACATTCTTTTAATAATTTTCAAAAATATATAAAAGCGATAGTCAAAGCCAGCCAAACCCGTGTTTGTTAAAGGGCGGGTTTAGTATAACAACCTTCCAACCCACCAAAGGCTGGTATGGTATGGCAAAAATGTCAATTGGGTCGGATTTGGATTTAGGCAAACTAGAACCTGTCCCGCGCCATTGCCATCCCTTTGTGGAGGTGATTCTCAACGTTCAACCACCTTGGCTTGAAAGGAAGTAAAAAGACCACCTAACAGCCCATTACAAGCATAGATTAGGTGTGAAAAATAGAAGACGTGGCATGTAATTCGACTCCATGTTTCCAATTTATTGAAGGATGGTTCTTTATAAACCAAGCGCACATAACTATATTACAAATAAATTAGAGTTTATGTATTTGGATAACGCCAGTTACTACAGCTTTATTATTTTTTTAAATAACCAATCATAAACAACTTGTTTTATAACTAAATTAAGCAGAAGGCAGTGAATCCAAACAAGGCTAAAGTGACTAACTTAACTCGCTGGATGAGAATGGACTCGACCCAATCTAGGCCAATTTTACATCGTATAGGGTGTATTAGGATTTAAAGTGTTGATTAATTCATGAGTAAGATAAAACTTTAGGTCCATTGAATTGTAATTTTATATTTTTTTAGAATGGATTATATTGTATGGCCAAAAAGTTGAGGTGAAGATTTATATTTTCTAAAGACACTTGAATGGACACTCACATGGTTCGAGCGGATAGATTCGAATTTTTCAAGTCAAGCTAAGGTTTTAAGCGCTCAAGTGAACTTGACAGGAGTTGTACTAAATTACAAATAACTCGATGTTTTATTCATGCGCTTGAGCAGATGACAAACAAAAACTCACTTTCTTGATGCGGAATTATTCCTATTTGTGCTAGGATTGTTATTTTGTGTTCTACTCAAATTCTAACTCTAAGACACGAATTGTGTGCTATTTAAAAGGTGTTTCTCAACCCTAAGGGACCTCTCTCATTATTATAAAGATAGAAAACTTCAATGAGAGACCACTACTTCTCTAAAGTATCCATTAGAGAATATTGCTTCTACATCCTTGTAGAAGATCATCTTCTTTCATAGAAGATTGTTGACACCTTGCACTTTCAAGGTAATTGGATCAAGTACAAAGGCTCCTTGCAGTTTTAAGGTAATTGAATCAATTGTGTAGAGCAGTGAATGACATGCAACACGAAGTTATGCAAGAACAACCACAATCCTTAAGTTGTGAAGATCAGTAAATGATTGTAAATATATTTTGTAACTATTTGATTCATAGTACATAGTTTTTGGCCCGCACAGGACTCATGGTTTTTTCCTACGTAAGGTTTTTCACGTAAAAATCTCTGTCTTCTTTTTGTATGATTTATTGATTTATTTACTAGTTCTTTTATTCTTTCCCTACATATAATTTGAACGGCAGCCTAAAAATCTCAGTGGAGACAAACTTTTAAGGTGATCATAGATTCACGTTCACCAATTATGTGAAGGACGAGATCTAAACCCAACGTGTTTACATTTCTTCCCTTCCACTGTGTAGATCATAAGAACATGGACTCTGAATAGATTAGGATCCATTTTTCAAAATATCACTATACTAAAACCACATTATCAGAAAATATTAAATTTAGCAATATCTCAATTTCTCAACAACCAAAATGTATTGTACAAGAAAACTTTAAAAAAAAAGATTAGCAACATAATAAGAACAAAATAGTAAAAGCAGTAAAAAAAATTAATCAAAGAGTAATTTTTTTAGTCCTGATAACATTATGAGAAAATAGGGCGGCTCAATACACAAAGTCCTGCATAGCAAGATTTGGAGAGGGCAAGATGTACATGGCCTTACCTTCATTTTGAAGAAACTATTTTTATAATTTGAACTCGCATCTCATAACGCTACCAGTAAACTTTTACAATTGAGCCAAACTGCCCTTGAACATCACCAGAAAATCCCATTTTAAAAAAATCTCAAACATTCTGCTAAAATGATAATTTCCAGTGAACGACATGTTTTTGTGGAAAAATCAGAGGGCTGTCGAGCCGTGTAACGTATTATCTCTACTAGAGAACGACAACCGAAATTAGTGGGTAAAAACCATAAAACCCTGCTTTGTTTGGACTGCATATACTTTCTCTTCTTCTCTTGAGAAAATATTTCACCAGAGTCACAGTTCCAGAACCTTTACTAATTTCTATCATTGTAAGCAAAGGTTAGCTCTTCCCTAGCTGGTTTTCAGGCATTGGATTTCGGTTTGAGGCCATTGACTTCTCAAACTTTCTGGGTTTTCTTTTGTTTGATACATGCTGTCCTCCTCCTCCTCCTCCTCCTCCTCCTTGTAGTAGTAGCTTTCAACCATCTGATATTTAATTGGAAATAACCCACTTTCTATGAATGTCAGGTAACTGTTTCTGGATGCTTTTTGCATTTAAAGGCCACTGATTTCTTGCTGTTATTGTTGAAATCTTGGAGAAACCAGGAGAGAAACAGAAGAAGGAGAAGATTTGCTCTGTGTTTTCAGCTGTGTCTGTGATTAGAGTCCTATATTCATTATCAACTTGGAGACAAGGTGCCATCTTTTGCTGTTTTCCCTTGCCTTTTCTCTCTGCTGCAAGATGGGCATTTGAGACTTTCATTTGATTCATTGATTGTCAGTTTCAGTTGCGTGAATTCGTCTTTAATTGCTCCATCAGACCTTGAAGATCCAATATTTTTTCCACATGGCTCCATTTAGCTTATGATGAGTGATGGTGAATGCTTATTTTAATCTCATACTACCTAAAGGTGCCATTTTTTTTCTGCTGCTTTCTACTTTCACCGTGATGGGTACTTGGATCTGAAACTGGTTCCTGGAATTTCAGATTTCAGATCTGTTGTGAGGGTTTCTTGTTGTCCCTTCTGTTATTTTCTTTGATACTCAAAGATCACATCTTTTTTTTTTAACTTGTATCTGCTTTTATTTCATGATGGGTAGAATCAGAGATCCTAAATTGCTTCTTTGGATTTCATTGGTCTCATCTCTGGTATGCATTTCTATAGCATTTGATCCTGTAGACAATTACCTGATAGACTGTGGATCCTCCATCAAAACAACTGTGGGTAACCGTGTATTCGCAGCCGATAACTCTGCTCCTCCAACCCTATCAACCCCTCAAACTATTTTGGCGAACATCTCTTCAAACTCAATCCCATCTAGTGATGAGGAGTTGGCTCTGTATCAGACTGCCCGGATCCTCACTGGAACTTCTACCTACACCTTCCCAATCAAAAAGCAAGGGAGGCACTGGATCCGCCTCCATTTCTTTCCATTCAACTTCCAAAATTTCAATCTGAAAACAGCGAGGTTCAGTGTTTCCACCGACAAATTCATCCTCCTCGAAAATTTCCAGGTGCTGAATGATACTTCTGTCGTGTTGAAGGAATACTCTGTGAACATAACCTCTGATAGTCTCCTACTTGCATTCACCCCTTCAAACAATTCATTCGCATTCATAAACGCCATTGAAGTTGTTTCTGTGCCTGATGAACTTATCTCAGATACCGCCCGCACTGTTAACCCTCTTGGGAACTATCAGGGTCTATCAAATTATGCTCTTGAGACAGTTTATAGGGTTAACATGGGCTCACCAAGGATTTCTCCTTCCAACGATACTTTATCAAGAACATGGGTTCCTGATCTGCCGTTTTTATTAAACAGGAAACTCGCACAATTTGTCAATTTCTCAGGAATGATCAACTATGTGCAAGGGGGCCCGACTCGAGATATTGCGCCTGATGCCGTGTATTCTACTGGAACAGAGATGAATTCAGCTAATGTTTCCAACATGAATTTCAATGTAACTTGGGAGTTCTCTGTGGATGTGAATTTCATGTATTTGATTAGGATGCATTTTTGTGATATCATTAGCAGTGCAAATAATGATCTCTACTTCAATGTCTATATCAATACCTGGTTGGCATCACGCGATCTTGACCTCACTGCTCTGACGGTGAATACCTTGGCTTCACCTTATTATGAAGATTTTGCTGTGAGTGTTGATGATCAGTCTTCAAAGCTTCGTGTAAGCGTTGGGCCTTCAGCTTTGATGGCTAGCAATCCCGAGGCAATTATGAATGGACTGGAGATTATGAAGATGAATAATTCAATAGGAAGTCTTGATGGTCTGGTTCCTGTAACACCAATCTCACAAGCAGGTTCAAAGAAGAACATTGGTGTTATAGTGGGCTCAGTTGTTGGGGTGTTTCTTGCGGTGATCTTGGTTGCGGTTCTCTTTCTGTTTTGTAGAAGACAGAAACTGCAGAGGAAAACATCAAAGACATGGGTTCCTCTCTCCACAAGCGGAGGGAATTCCTACAGTACGGGGAGTAAATTCTCAAATGGAACTACGACTTCCACCTTATCTGGGTTCCGTTTTTCATTTGTTTCACTGCAGGAAGCCACAAATGGTTTCGATGAGAATTGGGTCATTGGTGTTGGCGGTTTTGGGAAGGTCTATAAAGGAGTGCTGAGAGATGGTACAAAAGTGGCAGTGAAGCGAGGTAATCCTCAGTCCCAACAAGGGCTCAGGGAATTCCGGACTGAAATTGAGATGTTGTCTAATTTCCGCCATCGCCATCTTGTCTCATTGATTGGGTACTGTGATGAGCACAATGAGATGGTCCTAGTTTATGAGTACATGGAGAATGGCACTCTCAAGAGTCACCTCTATGGTTCAGGTCTTCCTAATCTAAGTTGGAAACAGCGGCTTGAAATATGCATTGGATCTGCTCGAGGACTACACTACCTCCACACTGGTTCTGCACAGGCTATCATCCACCGTGATGTCAAGTCGGCCAACATTTTACTTGATGAGAACCTCATGGCAAAGGTTGCTGATTTTGGGCTGTCAAAAACAGGGCCAGAACTCGACCAGACCCACGTGAGCACTGCAGTGAAAGGAAGCTTCGGTTATCTCGATCCTGAGTATTTTCGAAGGCAGCAGCTGACAGAAAAATCAGATGTGTACTCGTTTGGAGTGGTTTTGTTGGAAGTCCTTTGTGCAAGACCAGTTATTGATCCGTCTCTTCCAAGAGAGATGGTGAACATCGCAGAATGGGCAATGAAGTGGCAGAAGAAGGGGCAGCTGGAGCAAATTATCGATCCCTGTCTTGTAGGTCAGATAAATTCTGATTCTCTGAGGAAGTTCGGAGACACAGTTGAGAAGTGCTTGGCTGATTATGGGGTCGATCGACCTACAATGGGGGATGTGTTGTGGAATTTGGAGTATGCGCTGCAACTTCAAGAGGCTGTTATGCAAAACGATCTTGATGTGGACAGCATGAAACAAATATCTAAGCTTTTTCCACAGGTGAGAAATGTTGATCAATTAGAGAGTGTTACTGTTGAGAGGCATGAGATGTCGAGTGTTGAAGATCTGTCAGGTGTATCAATGAGTAGAGTTTTCTCACAGTTGGTGAAAGCTGAAGGGAGATAGGTTGGAGAGAGTATCAGAATGCCAAAGCACCACACTGCAGAAATGGTTGAGTTCCTACCACTCATCTTGAAGTAAGTCTGCTCTTGCTTCTGCTTGTGTTGAGTTTGAACATTGAGTCTCTCAGTTTACAAACTACAACACTGCGACAAAAGAAGCAACTTACTCTGTTTATCTGTCTTTTAAAATAGTTTTAAGCACACATTCAGTATTGTATCTTCCTTTTCTTTTGTATGTTGTTTGTGGTTTTCTGTCTTTACAAGATGCGATGTGGTTTTCTGTCTTTACAAGATGCGACTGTGGCATATTACTTATTAATATCTCGGATTAGATGACATTTGCTTGAAAATTTTAGCAAAATTTAGTTGGTCTCTTCAATTCTGCAAGTTTCAACTCTCATGCTCTTAGCATGAATAGTGCATGATGATGTATAATTAGATGTTTATTGACTGAACTTTGAGCATAAGATCAAACAGAACTTCATCTATAGTAGTCTGGCTTATATCTTGGGTGTTGGGGGTGGTGGGTTCAAACTATGAATGCATCTTTAACCCAACTAAAACCCGTATTTCTGATTGGGCATTTTCAGATTTGGTTTGGGTTTGGGCCAGCAAAATCAAAAGCAGGTTAAAATTCGAGGGTGTGTGGTTGGATTTTTATTTTTATTTTTGACTGTAATATAAACAAGGAGTGTAAGCGTATTGCTTTGGGAATGTGGCCAAGTTTGTCGACCTGTGAAACCAGGTTGAAGTCGGGGTTGGATTGAGATTGGGTTGACTTTCCTAGCATTTGGTTCAGGTTCGGATTTGTTGAAAATGTGACCACACCAACCAGAGTTGTACCCTTGATTCTAACTTTGCATTTCATGTCTTTAAAAGCAGGTGGTTTTATTCCAATGCTGCTTTATCTTATGTTGTTTGATTGTCTTTTACAAATTAACCAACCCAAAATGTTAAAGAGTAAAGAATAATCACTATAGTCTTTATTTTTTCCTTTAATATTTTCATTAATTTTTTAATAAAACCAAGAAGTGGAACTCTAATTGGTGGATTGAAACCAAAATAACTGGCTCTGGAGAGAAGTTTTGATATTATACAATTGCTAGAGAGCATGTGATAGCCCAAGTGGTCACATTATACAATTACTAGAGAGCATGTGATAGCCCAAGTGTTCACCACCATCCCTTCTCACCCACAGTGCCAGGCATCGACTCCTAGCATTAAAAGAGAACAGTCCAAAGTGTACTCGGGCAGAGGATGAAGGTGGAGCATGGTTGGGGAGAGGACCATGGCGGAGCAGAGCAGGCATGGAGGTCCCCAGGGATAACTCCGGCTTGACACTTGATATATTAGGATAGTTTACAATTCCTTCTCATGGAATGGCAAAAACACAAAAAAATTTGACAATTACTGAACATGATTTTGTTCCGTTTCTCATGTGTCTTTACTCCCTTTTATCCTATTCTTTTCACTTTTCCATAATAATATAAATACCTGTTTCGGTCATTTTCCTGAATTTTATTGAGTTGCAGACGAGTCTTGACCAAGCTTTCGCAATTTCAAGTTTTACATTGAATCTTAATATTTGAAATGATGTATGCCATACGAAGGTGTGCACATACTTGCCCTCGAGGGAGCAGCTGTGCATTATGGGGCATATATCATATTGAATTATCGATGGTCCTTGATAATTTGTATCATGTAACTAGTTTGGATTTGAGAAACAATTTCATGAACCCTTTTAATACTTATTTCTTCAATTTGAAAATGAGGGGTTGCTGAGTTGGTTGGCAATTGCATCTCACAGAGCTACTCAGGAATTGATCCTTGGGTATGCCACTCTTTCCACATGTGTGGGCTCTTTTGGGTCCTAACCCCACTTCCCTAAAAAAAAAAAAAAAAAAGGAATGTCTTATGTTATGTGGTGATTGATCTTCTAACATACTGTGCACTAATATTCTAATAGTGAGGTCTGTGTTATTTTGGTAATTTATGCCAAAGATAAGTAATCTCTGATTGGGTTGTTTAGGGGCCCCATTTCTTCCCAAGAATTTGTGGCGGGTTTTTTACATATTGGGGTTTTTGGAACATAATGTGATGCTTGTCTCCCCATTTCTTCCAAAGACAAGGCTTGTCTCCAAACCTTGTAATCTTGTTGTCTTCTTATTTTGTTTGTTTATTTATAGAATTGAAATTTGTCTGTGTGTGTGTGTGTGAGAGAGAGAGAGAGAGAGAGAGAGAGATTGACTGATTGATTTAACCAATGTTACCCGTGTACATGTAAAAGTTAAATACGATAATGGTAATGGCAATTAATATCCCGACGATACTTGTAGGCCATGTTTTTTTCTTAGAATTTTTAACAGGAATTCTAGTTGTCTGGGAATTTTGGAATTCCTGTCAGAAATTTATTGTTTCTTTTTGAGAATTTTTGAAATTTTGGAATGCCAACATTTCCAAATGCTAAAAATGTGGAATTTCCAAATGCTAACTCTTCCAAGAGAATTTCAGAATTCTAGAATTCAGAAAAGCTGTATAGAAACTCAAACTGCATCAACAAGTCTTTCAAGTTTGTTTTCCATCATCTCTCTCTGCCACACTTTCTTGGCTCCATAAAGGGGCTATGTTTAAAAATCTATACCGATCATTATTAATAGAGGTTAATAGTGGGCTTCAATCTTTGAAGCAAGTGAGACTCTTCTTCCTGTTTTTGAATCAAAACAGTAAAAGGTGACTAATTAAATTAAAATAAAACCCTCATCTAACTAGTAATTCGAAAAAGGTTAGGCTCAAGTTCTAGTATCTAGATGGTTGTAAATTTTATTTATTAAGTTTTCCTTTCTTATTGTCTTGAATTGTGAATGTGGGCCCCAAGATTGAATCACATTTTTTATAAAGCAAGACCCATACTAAGTTGTATACATACATTAGTGGGTGGTTTAAACTTAAATTGACATATAAACAATGTGGACATCAGTTTAATTCCACCTAGAAACCCTTGTAGTTATAAAATGAGGAATTCATGAAATCTAGGAATTAAAAAACTCTTAGGTAGAAATTCAGGAAAAAAAAAAACAAAGAATTCAGAAATTACAGAATTCAGTAGCATTTCAAAATTCCAGCATTTGAAAATTCTAGACAACCACCAGATATAAATTCCAGGAATTATAGTAAAGAAACGGGCCCGTAGGGATAGCTTGGGTGTTTTCATCCTAAGTATATTATTTAAAAGAAGTCGTATTACTAGTTTTCTTATTTTTCAACATAAAGATTGAAAGTTAGGATTATAAATAGTGATGATACAATTGATTTAGAGATAAAGGTAAAAGAGTAATACTTTAGTAAAAATCTTAAAAATAAATATGAGTTTTCATGTTATGAATCAGATACCTGTCCCCATATCCGTTTGGTGGATTTCTGTAAGTGCAAGAGATGTATCTCACATCTCCATTTCCATGCACTCCTAGTATCTTGACATCAGCTACCTCTGTTACCCATGCTCTCTCATCAACCCACCAATTGATGAACAAAAAGAAAGGGGAGTTTCATTTCCCCAGTTTTCCCTGAGGGCGCCCTAGTTTGTCTAAATCTAACATTCCAACACCAAGTAACAGTAACTAACGGAGGTGCCAATTGTCCAGCTAGCTGGTCCATTTGTAACCAATCCTGGAAACGAAGGCCGGCCTAGGCCCTAACCCGACGAGCCTCATGTGGGGGTGACAAACGGGTTCGATTGATTGAGGTGCCCGACCCATATCTGATCTGTATAAAGGGTCAGTCTTTCATAACCCACACCTAACACAGGTGAACATGACCCGGCCAGCCAGCCTAACCCACTTAGTGTTGGGCCAATGGTTGGTAGATTCTTCGCTGAAGCCTGGCCGCTTCAAGTATTCCAAATTCGAGGTTTGGGATGACCTACCTAAGTCTGGTCCGTTTGTTGCAGCCAACTCTAAGCCCACGATCCACTAACATATTTTGTGTGATAATGTAAGATTTATTATCTCTACTTCATTTTCTATTTAAATGTGAAAATAAATGCTTCTAACTACGTAGGATCATCTTCTTTGTTTTTTAATTTTAACCACTTGTATAAAAAGTCACTCATCATCATTTGAAGAAAAGGGTAACAATGGTAGGTTTAGATCACAAATAATGTCTAAGATAATAACCCATCATCATCAGAGCCTTATATCAACTATATTAGACCAACTACGTAATTTTGTATCTCATTCTAGTCTATCCTGGACCAATCCTAGGAAAGGTTTGTCTCACAATTGTTGTTTAATTAGAATTCATATTTTGAGTTGCGATGGCAGTCTTAGGCTCACCATTAACCTATCAGACACAATCCTCCTCCTTCATGGAGGCATGGGGTAAAAGAAACTGGCAGTTTGCTTATAGGAAACTACAAATGTGCCATATTTTCATCCATATAATTTTACTGTAGTACGCTATTAACAGGTAAGAGCGAGGCGAAGCCTACGGGCTTTGACGTATTTATTTTGGGCTTGTTTTTGTTATGGGACCGGCCCATTGCTAACCTTGGTAGGTAGTCAGAGGAAATACTCGGTGTCCAGTGGTTGTAAGAACACCCGAAAGTTCTAACCTTCTTTCAAATTTCTATTACTAGTCATGTCAAGAGTTCTGTACTTGGATTCTGGATAGCGAATGTGACCATGTTTTGTTTGGATCTAATCTCGTAGTCCAACAAAGAAAATTCAAAAAGCAAGAAAATGGGTGTAAGTGCTTATGTGCAGGCTCCACTTCTTGTTTGAGGAAGTCCTAAAACCCCTTTACCTTTCATTGCGGGAATCAATGACGCCAGAAAATCTACATGGGACAGTAAGGAAAAAGAAAAAGGGGAAATCCAAGTTGCAGAAGTGGAAAACAGCATGCTATCCCTTTCAATTCCTCTTTTTATTCATTCATTTCCTATAATTTAATAAGATACATCATTTAGGGGCAGCTCGACTAGCCTAGGACCATAGTTTGCTTTTTAAAATTGTGGATTTGAGTTGCGCTACTACACCGGGGCTGCATGGAATTTTATTCAGCTCTCCTGGGCTGAAGGAATTAATTCAACCCAAAGGGTTTGGACTCTCTCCATTATAAAGAAAAAAGCATCATTTAGGGGATGTTTGTGTAAAGCCGGAGTGCCCGCACTCTTACAAATATTCAATTTCACATGGGTGCAGAAAAATAGTTATGACCTACCTTGTAAAAAAATAATTTTTCACTGGGTCCAAGGAAATTAGTTTGGAATTTTTTTTTCTTTTTTTTTTGTAAGGAGAAATTTGGCATCAAATTGTAGAAAATTAAGATTTATGCAGCATCCCAAAATCCTCAATATGACATCGATGTAGGAGAACTTATTTGTGCAACAAGAGGAGTTAACGCTCTAAAATTTGTTTTCTTTTCCATGGGAGAGAGGACTGAGGAGTCCTGCATTCTTACCCTTTATCTTGGACTCTTACCCCTCCGATAGGAGATTAAAATTCCCTCTATCGAGAAAAATTGGTTCATTTTTCCCCAAAAGAATAATATGTTGAACAAAACAATGAAATAATGGGCTGCAAGAAAAATGAGAATGATCTTCTTTATTATAAAATTTTCCTGTGGCACAAACACATTCTTACGTAAGTAATTATCCTCCTAACACTCATTTGGGTAAAATAAGGAGAGTAAAAATTCCCACATAGGGACAGAGAAAGCACCATTTTTCTAGAGAAATTGATTTCTTTAATAAAGACAATACTAGTAGTTTTTTCAAGTAAAGATCTCAAGATGATTTATTTTCTCTTAACATTGTTTTGTCTGTTCAAATCCAAACACAATTAACAAATACAGTTAGAAAGAAGAAATAGTCTTTACCACAAATGAGAATTCTCTACCTAATGACAATTCCCCCAATTGTCATTTTCTCTCCAACTTCTACAAATATGGACCGTTCTTAGTGCTCTCCACCACTGAATATGCTAGACCTCAAAAAAAAAAAAAGAGGATTCCCTGGGATATCTTCTCTGGTTAGAATTCTACATGACTGACCTACAAATAGATGACTTCCACGAATGCAACCATTCAGATCATGACAAACTGAGACATTTTTCTCAAGAAAATATCCATGTGGATAAAGAAATGATTCCTAGCCTCCTCCTCCTTTCTATGAAACATAATTTTAACCATACGAGGTACATTTTGATGGTCAGTAGTCGATCTCAACCATTCAAAAGAAGTACAAGGATTAGCAGAGAACTGAATCATGTTAGCCAATTTGGATATTGTGCATGCATCAATTGTGGAGTTTTTTATTTTTATTTTTTCATTTAAATCTTTTATTAAAAAAAAACTCCTGTAACTTTACCTTGAACTATCTTTAATCTGTAGCTCACTACTTTAGAGATTATCTTGATTGCATGAGCAAAAAGGTCTAAAGCCACTCATATTTTGAGTATTGATTTTCTTAGGGATATGGACTATAAAAATTTTATTAATTATGTCCATAGACCCCTTAGTCGTTAAAATCATCATAAAATTTTACAAATTTCTTCCCTACTTTCTTTTATTTCTTTCCCTACAACTTTTACAAATCATCATAGAAAGGCCTGCCTCGACTATTTTTGATGTGATTGACCCTTTTCTTTTTCTTTTTATATGTAGTACAAGAGCGAAGATTTTAATTCTTGTCTTCCCTTTTCAATTGTATTTCTCCTAATATCTCCCTCCATAACTCTTCTTCTCTAGTTCGTAGCAAGTTTGGTAATGAGGTGGTCCTAATCTGGATAAGTATCGGTTTTTGAACTTTTTACAAAATTCATTTTAGGTTTTGGATTTGCTTGACTTGTTGTCGACCTATCAATGCGTTGTGGGATGGTTCTCGTTGCCCACAGAAAGGGCTTATCAAAGATTTTATCATTAAAATGTTGCAGATAATACCCATGGTTCTTTTTTTAATTACATTTGAGAATTTTTGTTTTGGGTTAAGACTGACTGCTAAAATTTTTTATTTTTATTTATTAAATAATAGAAGAAAATCATTACAATATTTTCTTTCGTTTTTTAATGGTGAAGATCTATACAATCTTTTGAATGCAAGTTTATATACTAAGAATTCCCTTAGTAGAATGCAAAATGTGGTAATACTAAATAAATAAAAAGTAAGATTTCATATGAATGTAGAAGAAAGCTTCTAAAAATAGAATTTAACCAAAACTAAGTAAAGATGTTAAGCAAAATAGAATATAAAGATCCTAAGAGGCCATTTAGATTTTTCTTTGTTTTAGGAAAATATAAGCTACTATAATAAGAAACCTATTGCAATCATAAGTAGACGTGATGTCCGACCCGTCAACCCAACCAGCCTATGACCCACGTAACCCGAACAGTAAAAAATATGGGTCGGGCATAGGTTAAGTTTTTCTAACCCGTAGAAAAGCAGGTTGGATTAGAGCTTACCTGCCTAATCTGTTTGACCCGTATGTAACCTTTTATACTTAATTTCATAAGAAACTATTAGAAATAATATTGACACATTAATTCTATAAGGAATTTTTTTTTTCTATATTTGCAAACGCAAAGCTCTTTTAGCTTTATCTCTTTTAAATAATATTATTTTCTTATAATTACTATAGCTTATTATTATTATTTATCAATTCCTATCTTGTATATTTGCTTGGATTTAGCTTTATTATATAATGATTATCATAAAATTAATAAGTATATAGAGAATCTTGGATAATGATTATTTTCAAAACTTAACCACTTATGCTTAAAGTTCAATACATAAGCATTAAAAGATAATAAAAATTGTATTTGCAGGTTAAAATATTTGAAAGTATAACTACTTTTATAAATACATCTTAAATAAACTTAAACTATTAGTCTCCGTTTAAAGTACTTACATTTAATAGCTAAGATCGACCTTTACATATCCATTTAAACATTTTTGTTAAATATATATATGAAAAACTTTGATAGTATAATGGTTAAGTGCTTTAATTAAAAAACATAGGATCTTATTTCTTTATAATTATACAATCTATGAATTCACTTTGAAAAGGAAAAAAAAAGGAAAAAGAATACAAAAAAGAGAGAACTATTGTATTAAAGTGAAATGATTAGTTTGGCCTAGCATTAACTAACTCATAACACAATGCGGGTTCACGCGAGCCAGCTCGACCTGATCCTACGCCAGTGCAAGTTGAAGAATCTCAACCCATTTTAAAAACCGATCGGGCACGGGTTGTGAGTGGACTACGTGAACCTGCTACTAACTTGACCTACATTGGGCCAACCCAACCCATTTGCCATGTCTAAATTCATAAGAACATTTATTACCAAAAAAGTTAAAAAAATTAAAAGAAAATCTTTAGATCAATCCATAGATCAATCCAACGGACCTCTCGAAAAAGGCAAGATCAATCTGATAGAAAACCTCTAGATGTAGTGAGTCTAGTGACTTGTATACGTCCATTGTTGGGATTGCCAGAGAAGTCAGCAGACAGTCTATTCCCATCTCTTGTTTTTAATGGCCTAAAATTTTCAGTGTCGTATATAACTACACAATTGGTATCAATTCAACCCCATCGCAGTATAGTTTGGATAAGTGCACATTGCCTTATTCTTTTTTTTAATTGTGATATGCCTAAGACAAAAATTAAAAAAAATAAGAATACGTCTAATGGAGAAAGAAGTTACCCGTGGAAAGAAAATTTTAAAGAAAAGATAGAGAGTTCATCATCAAATCATGGAGAAAAATGGAAAAAGGAAAGAGTATTCATTACCAAACTACACCAAGAGCTCCAATATATATTTATATTAAAAGAAAAAAAACTTGAAAAGGAAATCTTTCATCAATGAACACTTTTCTTTTTGTCAGAAAGGTAAAAATTTATTTAAAAAGCACTAGAGAATGAGACAACATTATTGGCTAAATTGGCATCAGTGCTACACAAAGCTCTGCCCTTGCTAAATTATGTGCTTCACTGTTAATACTTCTAATCTTCATAAAATAAGTGCTTGCAAAGGCAACTCTTTTTTTTTTACGATCTTATGTGGCATGGCCTAAATTTTCCATAGAAAAGTATGTTGAGGCTTCGTCAATGAACATCATCACCATCTTTCTCTTCTTCTTCTTCACAGTCTTGGATGGCAATGGGTAGGATTTAAATGGAGACCCACCCCAGGTCTGGTAGCTTTTTTTTTTTTAATGTAAACGGCGCGGGTTTGAATTTTGTAGGTGTAACCCACCTTGCCCCAATATATCTATATACATATATATTACGAAATTCATATGTTGCAAGTTGTGTTGGGGTCCCTAATGTGAAAATATTTAAAATGAAATTAAAAGTAAATAATTCAAAAGAAACAAAAATATTTAGCATGGTTTAAATTTTAAAACATTAGAATGAAATCAAAAGGCCAGAGAAAAATATAGTAAACTTACATAAATTATAAATAAAATTTGAACTTCAAACTTTCAATGTGATTTTTAGGAAGAAAAGTGAGAAACGGAAGATGTTAAGATAAATAAATAGTAATTCCTTGATTAAGTTGTAACTAATAGCGTGCAAATTTCTTTTTCCACCTATTACAATATCCTTATCTTAAAAGTACATTGGCATTTATTTTATCACATTTGCACATTTTTGTTTTGGGGTTTAGATTGCCCATAAAACTGTTTTCTTTTTATTCTTTAGAAAAAATAAGTGAAGAAAAATCAGTGTAGTTTTTTTAATGGCAGTTTGAACAACTAAGAACTCCAACGATAAAATATAAAATGGGGCTATTGAGAATATAGAATGGATTGATCTCTTGGGAACCATTTTCCTCTTGAGCATGAAAAAATAATGGACAACTCTATGATAAAATCTAGGCCCTACCTAGATTATTTTTCAATAAATTAATTCACGTTATAAAAAATTAACAAACTAATGCAACAAAATAAAGGAAGATATTGCTCGCCCAGTCTATTTTGCAAATGCTACAAACTCAATGATTTATATTAATATTACAAAATCAATATGATGCTATAAGAATTATGTTGCACAACAAAATAGGCCATATAAGTAACATCTTAGTTAAGAAACATTTTCAATATGCAGTTGAGCTTCCTTATTTTCAACCATAAGGTCAATTGCCATCGGTTGTTGAATTACAATATTAACTTATTTACAAAAGGAGATATACAACCTACAGTGTCTTTATCTGCGTGATTTACAATCTATGTGTCATATGAGACTATGCTAATTATGAAAAATGAAAATGTTAAAAAAAGGTCATATGAACCAAGTGAAATAGTTTCATTAAATTTCAATTGCACTACCATCACATGAGCAAATACTTGAGAAATGATGTATCGAGTTACGAACCTTGAGGAGTTATAGTCGTTTAAGGGGGGTGAAAATTATGCTGGAAATCAATTGAGCTTTATGAAGGATTTTAGAGGGGGATAAAAATTAATTTGGGGATGGATTGAGGTTTAGGGAGGATTTAAGATGGTCAAAATCAACTGAGCCAATTGAGGCTGATTTCTCAATTGAAATCAGTCTTTCATATATATAAATATAAATTCCAAGCACTGTAGTCTAATGGTACTCGAATTAAAGTGTCTTGAGATTTTTACAAAATAATTTAGCTTAATCTGATTAAACAGTTTATGGAGAAAAACAATGAAACTACAGGTCGGTAGTTCATGCTTTTGTTTTTGACAAAAGAACACCAATTAATGATACTGTCAACCTGCAATTCATCTTCTCTAACACTTATTTTCATTCATCTTCTAATTTAATTTCATGTATCTATCTTCATCTTCACTCCATGGCTTCCTTTCTTCTCAAGCCACAATCTTTCCAACCTTCCCTTACCATCCGTCATACCTTCATCTACCAAACTACATCTCATCCTTCCATCACTGGACTACCCATCCTCTCTACCATACCATACAACTTGACCCACTACACAAAATCAAACAGCTCCAATCATAGTTCCAAACTCAGCCGCTTTCAAAGTCATCCACACAACAAACAGAGCTTCATCCTACCATGACACTGTTTTATGTATTCGCTGGGTTTTTATTCTCTTTCTTCATTCTCTCTTTTCCCATCACAACCTATTACCATTATCCAATCTCCCACAATGTGTTTTTAGATCTCTGAAAAAAAATGAAAAAAAGGAAATTAGGGCAAGCCAAATCTGAGAATACACAAATCAGTTACTAATGAGATAAGGGGTTACGATTTCTTGAGATGAAAGGGAAAAAAAGGGTCGGCAAGACAAGTTCAACAAAATGGTTAGACAACAAGCATCATCTAATGTGTTTATTACCTTCTTATCCACCCGAAACCATCCTATAAGAGAAAGAAGAAAAGTTGGCGTAATTTTATCTAAAAGCATATACAAATAACTCTACCGTCATTGTATGATTTCTTTCATAAAATCATTTAACGAATTATGCTTAATTTCTTAATAAAAAATCCTAATTTTTTTTTCTTTTCTATTTTTCCATCTTTTTCTAGAATTTCATTAAAATCCTCCATGATGACCAGAGTCATTTAACTTCTAGTTCCAAAACTCACAATTTTTCCCAACATGAAGCCTTCTCGTGTGAGAACCTTGGATGAAAGTAACATATCCAACATTATTGGTGAGTCATCATTTATAACGCAGTGCAAGAAGTAATTATCTCTATCCAAGACTTCTAAATTGCAAGGATTCTGCCAAAAGAAGTGGAGAAAACTGTGGCTTCAATTTGACAGAATTTTTTATGTACTTTTTCACCATTTTGACAATTGATGATAACATCCCACAAAAGTGGGTACACGTTCCCATTCCACAGAAAATTCTACACAAACATGTAAAAGCAATACAATTTAAAGAAAATGCATTATATAAATTTCACTTCCGATACATACACACATTAAAATATATATAAATGTATAATAACTTATGTAGCACCATGCAATAATAACTGTATTTCATTTTTTATTCCTCACCTCATAAAATAAATATACTTGTCACTATGTTATGGTATAAATATATTTATATGCATTTTATGCACATTTTAATGTGTGCTCACAAATAATTAATGTATAAATCCGAACACCCCAATGAATGTTTAAACATGACCATAACAAATGCCCATTGATGGGACGGATGTTCCAAACAATCCCACCAAATTTACCTGTGTATGTGTGGAAAGAAGGCAAAGGTAAAATGCGTTTGGTAGGGGAGAAAGAGGCCAATCCATCATTGCCACCCCTATTGTGGTGCGTGGGCCCACTAACGCACCTTGCACGTTGGCCATACGTTGACGGAATCATTGCATGGTTTTGGAATTATAATCGTTTGAACGTTCAAACTAGCATTATATTATGTCGGATCAAATCATCCACCAACCGTCCAGTCTTGTTTGTAACTTGATTTTCGGTTGTTTTTATAGAAATTTAAGAATACTTTATTTGAAATAATAAATGACAGCAAAGTGCATTCAATTTAACTCTCCATTTTATACAAGAAAGGAGATTAACATATAATTTAAAATTTAAACATTGATTCTGCCCCTAAAATCCCTAACATCTAACATATCTAACAATAATATCAATATCTCTAATATCCTCTCTCAATTACATGATTATTTGTATAAAAGAATCTATGATAGTCATATATTAAAAATAAAAGTTCAACATTGAAAATAAAAACTTTTTTTATCTCTTAAAAAAATTACAAAGAACGATAACGTCTCATAGATAATCACCGTCCATCTGTAAATGTATTACTGTCGTAACTAGCTCATGTTGAGTTGTCGATGCTAGTGGTTGAGGGTAGATCAGATCTGTCGCAATCACTTCCAAAAGCTTCAATCGTGAAATTTGATAAAGATGTTGAGATCTTGAGATTTAAGTATTTTGATGGACCAATAAAGGAAGATGATGATTGATTTTATTGAAATAAAGGAAAACTGATGGTAATCATCGTGGAAAATAGGACCATCATGCTCAAAACCTTTATTTTGAGGTATAACATCCAGTTTTAGCTTTCCTTGTTATGCTAAAATATTTAGAAATCAAAATCTCAAATTCTTTCCCTATGTTGTTATCTATCTCTCTCAGCTTGCTTGTTTGCATGAGATTAGATAGGAAATTTAATTCATAAGAGGTTAGGGTAAAATTAGGTATGCAAACTACTTTTAAAAAAGTGAGGGTGATGGATATGAGGAGAGGGGATGAAGACACAAGCAGAAATAAGTTGGAGAGGTAGATGAAACCTTGACTTTCCTAAGTATTGAATTATTAAAATCATGTTTGGTATTCATTTCTCATCTCCCCTTAAATCAATTCTCAGTAAAGAAAAGGTTATTTTTATTGGCATTTTTGGATACTCACCTTCTATCTTCATTTTTAATCGTTTGTGGCATGAATTACTCGAATTCCGATTTATTATAATGCAAAGGACCAGCCCCATAAGGGCACATGTCACTAGTTTCTTTGATTATCATAGGGCACCATGTGAGCATTCCATTGGCTTGTCTGGACCCATCCAGATCCTTCTCAGATTCCTTTTTTTTTTTTTTTTTTTTTTTGTGGTGAGGGGAGAAACTTTCGATGAAATATAACGGTCCTTGAGTTAGAAAAGGTGACTGCCCGAGTTCGGAGACAGCCAGGTGAGAACCGATGCCTCTTGCCACTGTATTAAGATGCCTTTCTTCGTCCACATGCTACTCAATGGCATAAATGGATCGAATGGGAAGGAGAATTTGATCTCAACTCTTGATTTTTTATTTTTTTATGATCCAAAGTATCCCCCGTTAGTTTAATATTTAGATCTTTGACCTTTGATCTGGGATAATATAATTTTGATGAGTAAAAATTATTTTTTAAAAATACATACATGAGCACAAAGATATTATCCGACGAGTGAAAGTAAAACTTGATCTTAAAGAAAAATCCAAGTCTCAAACAGATTTAGCCACCGCCTCTGACGGCGAACTGTCGATTTTTAAGCCTCTAAGTTTATAAATGCCCTCAGCATTTCTGGCGTAGGAACATTAATTAGCCTGTCTGACTGCAACTCAAGTGCCCAGCAAGGCAGCAGGTATCCACAGGCCACATGACATGCGTTCCATTTCCACTGCCACTGACTTACTAAACAAACGAGTACGCAAGTGGAAAAGTCTAATAAGAACACTGTTACATCTTTGAATTCATCGCGTATGTCCCAAGATAATATATGCAATAAAGAGGGAGTTATCACATGCAAATGCCTTCAAACTGAAGACCCAATAGAAAGAGGTTGATAAGTCCTTTGGCTTTGGGTAGCGATCAGAGGCCTTGACAAATCGAGCAAGAATAGGTGTCGCCAATGCAGTAAAGCATTGACCAACCTTTTAAAGCCAATTCACAATTATAATACTCTTTTAAAGCCAACCTCTCTCTCTCTCTCTCTCACAAATGGGCCGTGATCAGATGCCGCCCACGTCTCCCGTCCACTTTTCATGGGTACTTAATTTAAATTTTGTTAAGGCAACATCTTTTTCAAGATTTCAATTCAATGTTAAGTAACACTTAATTACGATAAGCATCAAATTCAAACTTTTGACCATTAATGAAGTACAGTGAGTAAAGAGGATAAGGGGGTTGGATGGACCATAAATGGGGCGGAGCCTCAACCATACATAAGAAAAACTCACTTCAATCATTCATTTCATTTAATAAATAACAAAAGATAGATTTGGATAATGCTATAACCAGTTTCTTTTTTTGTTAATAAGTAATCATCTTTTCTTCAGATAGCATTACTCTTAACAAATTCAGTAAAATTTGAAAACACAGTGCATCATTGCATCAAGTTCAATAACAATAAGACTAGATCTTAGGGTTTTTTTTTTTGTTTTTCCCCACAAGATGCAATGAATTTGATTAATAAACCAAAAACTTGGCAAGACTGAACTTCCTAAACTAAACATCAAGATTCAAGACCACTAATTGAAAGAAATTATCCAGCACTAAATCATTAAAAGTTAGTTCATTGTATGGCCAAACTTGAAAATATTCAACATTGCCCCAGGATGGTAATTTTTCAGAGACACACAAGACAGCAAACAAACAAACAATCAACAAGAAGAGGAATGCAAGAAGACTTTCCAGATTCTCAAATGTATAAATTCCAGTATCAATGAATTGGTGTATAAATCTCTAACAAATGTATGTACGTTTGTTTCCCTTCATCTCTACATTCTCTCCTTCCTTCCTTCCTTCAAAAAGGCATTATATGTGTAGTTTCAGTCTCGTAGCTAAGCAAACAGCTCTTGTAACTCACTCGAAACGTCTTCACCAGATCCCCCGCCATCTGCTTCGCCGCCGCGGAGCAGTCGCTCTGCAAAAGCACCACCACCTTCGCCAGCCCCCCGCTCCTCGCCACCGCCTCCTCCGCCCTCCGATCCCTGAAGACGCAGCAGAGGCTCCACAGCACCGCCACCGCCCTCTCCCTCGCCGCCGGAGACACCTTCAGCACCCTCCTCACCACTGCCGCCACGCAATCCGCTCCCCCGCCGCAGATCGCCGCCCGCCCCTCCGCGCAGGTCGACGCCGCCTCCACCAACCTGATCGCCTTCTCCGCGATCGGCGGTTCGGATCTCTCCGCCAGCAGCCTCGTCAGCACCGGCACCGCTCCCAGCCGTACGATCTCCGGCCGGCACCGCCGCCGCGCGGCGACCGCGATCAGGCAGGAGAGCCCGGCGTCGATGGCCTTCACATCCGTCTCGGAATCCATCAGCCGGAGGAATTCCGCCAAGGATCTCTCCCTCTCCGCCGCCAATCTGTAGCAGCAGCTCTTCTCATCCCCGATCGCGACCATCGATTCGAAGACAAGCGCCGAGTCGATCCGAGATTCGAGATTCCCCTGCTCCAAAACGGAAATCAAGAGCGGAGACAGCAGATCTGGATCAATCGCCTCGATCTCAGGTACTTTCTTACAATCCTTCCCCAAAATCAAACGCAAAACCCTAACAAACGCTTCGAATTCCTCCAACTGGCGGAGATTGGGGAGGAGAGAGGCGAGCGCGGGCACCAGACCCGACGAGACGAGGATCCGCTTGGTTTCCCTGTCCGAGAGCAGATCCGAGAGGGTCCGGAGGGAGTCGGGCAGGTCGGGTCTGGTGGGCGTCGTTGCGGAGAGGTGTTTGAGGAGAGAGAGGGCTTGGGCGTGAGATGAAGGGGAGGATGAGTGCCACGTGTTGATGAGGGATTGGAGGGTGGTGTTGGGGGTGAGGTCCTTGGAGAGAAGGGGCTGCATGGTGGCGGGGCAGGTGTTGTGACCACGGTCGAGCCATGTTTGGATGCTGGTGCGGTCGTAGGTGACGCCTGTGCAGAGGCTGACCGGGGATTTCATTACATCTAGTGAAATAGGGCACTTGAAGTAGCTGGGGACTGTTATTATCAGGTCCTCGTTCTTCACCATCTTGGAAGGGACTGGAAGCGAGAATGTGTGGAAATCTTGCTTGATGTTTAGGAGGAGAGAGAGGGAATATTATTATAGGGATGGATGGGGGAAGAGGAGCGGATGAGGGTGTTTTCAAGGGGGAGACTGGTCAAAGGAGTGACGTAGGGTAGGTTTGCTTTTTTCTCACATGTTTGGTCGTTGGTCAAATGGGCGTGGGGAATTTGTCGTCAATCATAATAATGACAGGGATTCTGATCCCCCTCCAGCTTTTGCAAAGCTGTTTGCTTTTGAAAAACATTTATGACTCGCCGAACCTAACGGGTACGAGTCCGAGCACTCGTGTCGTGTCGTGTGCGTCGTCGTTTCATATCGATTGAAGTAAAGACGAACTAAAATCGCGTAGTGTAGTAAAGTAGGTTTTAAGAGTGTATCATCTGATACAGCTACTAAGAGATCGATTATGTCGTTGAGAAGGTCTCTCATGAGTTATCGGATCGCTAATCTTGATCAAGTGAATGCCCATCAATTGGTAATAAAAGCCCATAAGAGTGAAAATAGAGGTATATCATGGTCAATTTATCTGACCTTTGTTACTATCTTACATTTAATTTACTCTATTTTTCTTCTAAGCAATTACTTTACCTTATCATACTTTGTAAAAAAAAAATCTTGAGAGCGACATTGTAAAGATTTTTGTATTGGCTAATCCATGATTTAGACAAAACTTGAATCTGTTAGTATTGTATTTTATATATCCTTAAGTATAGACAATAGTTTAAGTCGTCAGATGTACTGAAATGAAGAAATAGAAGAAAGAGCGATAAATTGAAGTAATTTTTTACGCACAACATGGATTAGAAAGGTCATTTCTCATAAATTGAGAGTTGAATATGGGCAAGCAACCTACTATTGGAAAGCTCGTTCCGAGTAAATATCCATAGAGCTCAAGATCACCTTAATCGGAGCTAAAACGAGATAATTATGGCCTCCGGAAGTTTATAGAAAATGTGCTGAAATTTCACCCGAGCAGAAGCTTAATTTTACCAATCAGACAGTTAATCCGACCGATCGGATAGGTGTAGAAAGTTTACTAACTTACGATTTTTCAGTTCGATTTGAAGAGGAATTTGCTTGTTTCATGCCAACTTCTTTCATTATTGAAATATACTTATAAAACACAAATTTAAGGTTATGAAAAAGGGTTTTCTCTCAACCCTAAAGTGTGGAACACAAATCTCATTGTTCAAAATAGAGATTGCTTATTGGATATCACCTTCTCTAAAATTCTTGTTATTGAAGAGTTAAAGGGTTAAAGTTTTACTCTAGAGATCCTTGTCTTCTACGTTTCTGAGTGTAGAAGATTGTTGTGGGGAGTCAAGTGCTACATCTAGAAGGCGTATAAGTGCTTGGATCTGTAACAGAAAAAGGCAGGCGGTTGTTACAACAGGATGTTGTGCAAGGAAATCACAAAGTTTTTAGATTGCGTAATAACTGGATAAGTGTTGTGAGTATTCTCTTGTAACGGTGGTATACTTCATAGTGTTTGATTCTTAATGGTAATTTTTTTCCAATTTGGGTTTTCTTGTAAAATCTATGTTTTCTTATGATGTGTGCTTTTGTTTAATTTATTTCCTTTGCATAGTTATTTAGCTGCATACGTAGTATTGAGATTGATTGCATTAATTCATTATAGATGATATCTTCCAAAACCCTTCAAGTGGTATCAAAGCGGGTTGCACTAATTTACTGTGTTTGATGCTAAGAGATCTAGAATGGTGCTCAATCAAGAAAGCACATTCTCTGTGAAGCCTCCATTATTTGATGGTTCAAATTATGCTTATTGGAAGCAAAAGATGATTGGGTTCATCAAGTCTATTGATGATGATGTGTGGGATAGTGTTGAGAAAGGTTATTCAAAACCCACTATTACTGCTAACGAGCAAAAAGTTGCTAAACCTAAAGCCTAATGGACTAAGGAAAAAAAAAAGCATGCTTCCAACTGCAATAATAAGGCCATGAATGCTATTTATAATGGAGTGTCTACTGACGAGTTTCATCGGATTTCCACTTGTAAAACTACAAAAGAAGCATGTGATGTTTTGCAAACTGTTTATGAGGGTAATGATATGTCAAGCAAGCAAAGCTGCAAAGGTTAAATAAGTCCTTTGAAACCATTGTAATGAAAGAAAATAAAACCTTCAATCATTTTTACATTAAGCTGAATGACATTGTCAATTCTATTTGCAATTTGAATGAAGAAATCCCTGAAAGTAAAATTGTCAATAAGATTTTGAGATCTCTTACTTCAAAGTTTAATTCAAAGGTGAATGCTATTGAAAAGAATAAGAATTTAGAAACCCTCATAGTGAATCAGTCAATTGGAAATTTTCAGACTTTCGAAGAAAACTGTTTCAATAAAAGTGGATGCTATTGAAGAGAATAAGAATTTAGAAACCCTCTGTTGGAAGTAGGTGGGTCTCGTGGATAGATTTTCAAAACTTTTGACTCACTTGACACAAGGATCAACTATCCATAAGACCAAAAACCCAATCCAGGATGCAGTACCCTCAATCTCGTGACCATGTACAGTAAATATTCTATCTAAAAGACAGAATCAAACAGCACTAAACATCCATAATAATCTACGACATGCAAAAAGTAGATCATACATTTGCAGATTTGTAGTGCTCTAATGGAGAGGTTGCGACTCTACTTGATAATGAGAATATTCAACACCTCTTAGCCTTCCACGCTATGACCCGAATTGGATTTCTTTTCTCAAGAAGATTGGTGGAATCTCCTGGAGAAATCTCAACTCGAAACTCTAAAGAATTAGAAGAAAGAATGAGAGAGAAACTCATACAACTCTTGCACGAACAGGGTTTTGGGCGTGAGAGAGTCTCGTATTGGACGTCCAAGAGATTTTATATATTTTTTCAAAGCTCTTCCTTGCTTAATTGAAATAGAAGTCTTACTTCCAAAGCAATTAGCAACTTTTTCCTTTCTAATCCATTCCTTCTAGAATTCAAGTCGAATTAGTATTTTCCAATAACTTGGGCAAGCGTGGGAACCACTATGGATTCCTTAGAAAGCTGGCTCCAACTGGAACACCGCGACCCTACATCTCATGTGCAGTTCGGGCCTACAACTAATTGCAAATAACACCACTATATAAATGCAATTGCACTCCAGTCTTAGGAATAAATTACAATGAAGACCATAAACTTCTCAATTACCACAAGTAGGCCCCTCTATCAATATCCGTGCATCAATTGGAATAAATCTGTCTTTTTCAATATAAGTTTCACATCTTATTATCCTTAAGCCCCAATTAATCACAGTAATCATCAGTACCATCCAATTAACTCTTAATTGAGATGGGTGCGCACTTACTAATGACAAATCCATTAATTGGCATAAGGGGATAATAGAGATAGATTCCATCTTGATCATTCAATGTTCCCACAGTTCTATTATCACATACCCAAGACACCGAGGTGTTAACTTACAGTCGGCCTCACTTATTGGTGACTCAAAACAAATGAATAGATAGAAACTTGAGTTCATCAATATCTCAGGATTGAGAGCCTATTGTTAGGGAATTATGAGAGCATACCTTATTATTGAAACAGAATTCCATAAGGTGCATCTCATGGTCCTTCAATACATCCAATGTACCAGCACCGTGA
This sequence comes from Sextonia rubra, assembly GCA_037013555.1. Lineage (NCBI taxonomy): Eukaryota > Viridiplantae > Streptophyta > Magnoliopsida > Laurales > Lauraceae > Sextonia > Sextonia rubra. The sequence continues at coordinate 137,012,570 of JASUAD010000001.1, forward strand.
TCCAGAATCTTACATTCTGATGATCGAGACAAATCACACTATCTCATAGTGATCAAAGTGCTGCAACCTTATCAAATGAGATGCCCAGTCTCATTACTGGTTGTGAAGCTATTTAAGTATAAGATTTGTGACATATATCTCCCGTGTATGGATCTCATCCATGCACATATATCACATCTAATATACTAATGGGACCCGGTTCAACTCATGAACCATTATGTCATATATATTGGTCATATGCATGAAGTAGTAAAATAACATTCATCTCATGAAAGTAAGCATGATTTTATTGATAAATAAAGAAATTAATCAATTTATTAATTCAACTGATAGATTGAGTCCACAAAATCTAACACCCTCCCAGTAAATCGGTTGGTTGGAAATTTTTAGACTTTGGAAGAAAACTGTTTAAATAAAGGAAAATCAATGAAGAATATCGGTTTGGTTTTGAGAGCTTTCAAAGAATCTGTGAAGCAATTTGAAAAGAAAATTGAGACTGATTCGGATTATGATAATGATATCATTGAGTTAGTAAATTAGTTTCAAAAACTCATAAAGGCGAAGAAAACTAAGTGGAAGGGTTTGAAGTTTTAAAAGAAGACGACATCAACCAAGGTAAAATGCTTTGATTGTCAAGGATATAGTCATTATGCCAATGACTGTCCCAACAGGAAAAAGAATCCTAAGCACAAAGCTCTAAAAACCTGAAATGTTAATTCTTTAGAAGAAGAGAACGAGCATGAATCTAATCTTAAAGATGTTGTGAATGGCAAGTGTATTGCTTTTATGGCTAGATCAACTATATCTAATGATAGTTATACTGCAGAGAATGTTGATATTACATTCTCAGATAAAGAAGATAATTAGGAAGCAGAATATGGAATTTTGCTAAACAAGTCTATGGAGATGAGCAAGTTATTTTAAAATGATGCTCTTAAGATGAAAGAAGAGATTTTATCTCTTAAGAAAGAGTTAGAGGATATAACATCACAGGTTCATATTTTAGAAAGACAGAAGAATTCTATGACTAATAAGTTGGTTATTGAGAGTTACAAGTATGGTTTACTAAAAAATAATTTTACGAAGGTTGAGCAAGAGTTTGAAACTTTGAAAACTGACTTGAAGACTATTAAGGCTAAAAAAGAAGACTTAGCTAGGAAATTAAAGATTGTGTTATCTGAATTGGATTCCACAAAAGCCTCTCTAAATAAGATGAATACTGGTTTGAAGACATTTGAAGACATCTTGTGTATTCAGAAGCTACCTAGTAATAAGCACAGTCTTGGTTTCAATGATGATGCATCTACTTCAAAATCTGAAAGTAAATCTATTTTTGTTAGAAGTTTTGCCCACACTACTTCACATGTTGCTTATGTTCATAATGTGATCAATAGTTCAAAAAGGAATAATGTGTTACGTCTTGCACACACATCCACTTGTCATTATTGTGGAGTTAAAAAGACACATTCGTCCCCATTGCAATAAGCTACATGCTTTGCCAAAATATAAGTAATTGTGGAAACAGTTATCTAAATCAAAGGTCAAGACAAAAACTATTTGGATTAAGAAGTCTGATTTATATACAGAAGTTATTCACACTGTGCTGAAAGATCAAACTGTACAAGTGAAAGTGGCTACTTGCAAAAAACCTTAATCAAGATGATCAAACTCCCAACCCCTGGTGTTGCTACGAAGATACAATTAAATGGGAGTTGTAATTGAGGGGAAGCTACTATTAGATCCAAGTTGACGTATTTGGTGCATGATGATTATTAGCATTGTCAATTATGGACAAAAAGGGAGAGATATTGCATTCAGGGAGAGAGTGAAAATTCTTGTGAAATCAGAAGATAGTTAGAGTTGATGTTGGTTTCTTTGAGAATTCATACGAAATCATAACATAGCTGGAGCTTAAAATGGTTTCTTTTGTAACTGATGAATTTTTTATTGTAAAATTTTCTTTGCTATTTCAATTTACTCAATGTATTTTTTTATTTTATTTTTGAGTAGATTGGTTGTATAGAAGGTTTTATCCATAAATTGCCAAAGGGGGAAATTGTAAAGATTTTTGTGTTGGCTAATTCATGGGTTGGACACAACTTGAGTCCATTAGTGTTGTATTTTATATACCCTTGAATATGAATAATGGTTTGAGTCACTGGATATAGTGAAGTGAAGAAATAGAAGAAAGAGCTATAAATTGAAGTGATTTTCTACGCACAATATAGATTAAAAAGGTCATATTTCATAAACCAAGGATCGAATATGGATAAAAGATTTACCGTCAAAAAGCTCATTCCGAGTAAATATCCGTAGAGCCCAAGATTACTTTAATTGGAGCTAAAATGAGAAAGTTATGGGGTCCGGAAGATTGTAGTGTGCTGAAATTTCACCTGGGTAGAAGCTTAATCTGACCGATCAGGCTATTAATCCAACTAATCGGGCATGTGCAGAAAGTTTGCGAACTTGCGATTTTTTAGTCCGATTTGATGAGGAATTTACATGTTTTATGCCAACTTCTTTATGATTGAAATATACTTATGAGGCATGAATTTAAGGCTATAAAAAAGAAAACCCTAAGGTATAAAATACATATCTCATTGTTCTAAGTAGAGATTGTTTATTGGAGATCATCTTCTCTAGAGTTGCTTCATTGAAAAGTTGAAGGGCTGAAGTTCTACTCGAGATCTTTGTCTTTCTACTTCTATAAGTGTAGAAGATTGTTGTGGGGAGTCAGGTACTACATTTAAAAGGCGTTTAGGTGTTTGGATTTGTAATAGAAAACGGCGGGTGTTCGTTGCAGCAAGATGTTGTACAAAGGAATCACAAAGTCATTAACTTATGCGATAACTGGATAAGGGTTATGATTATTCTTTTATAACTGTTGTATGATTCATAGTGCTTGATTCTTAGTGATGATTTTTTTCTGATTTGAGTTTTCATGTAAAATCTGTGTCTTCTTATAATATATGTTTTTATTTAATTTATTTCTGCTATATAGTTATTTAGTTACACACATATTATTGAGATTGATTTTATTAATTCATTTTAGAAGATTTTCTCCAAAACCTTTCAAACATTGAACGGGCGGTTGAAGATCCGGAGGGAGGCATCATAATTAAAAAAAAAAAAAAAAAAGAAGAAGAATATAATAATTAGAGATGGAGTGGAAGCGTCGAGGGGCGTGTGGGTTTTGGCCAGACGACTGATGCAACGCGTTGAATTATTACTTAAAAAGAAAAAGTTATCTTGTACCGGGTAGCACAGGTGCGCGACTTTGGGGACTCTCATCTCGCCCTCGCTCCTTCATTTCTACGGTGGGCCCACAGTGTCCGTTCCGTTGAGGCGGTGGCTGGTGCCACTCTGTCTAACTTGGGTTCATGTATAATACAAAGTAAACTTACATGGAAACCGATATATGTTTGTCCCAAGGCTGCCTAGTTGAGCAGAACGAGCGTTAGCTAGGGTCCACGAGACTTAAGAGGCTTAAGCTGTGAACATGAATTGATTGACTGATCACGACTATGGACAATTTTTCTTTTCTTTTTAAATTGATTCGTTATCCAGCTGTCTGATCACGACTATGGACGATAAAATTGGTTTTTTTTTTAATTTCGAGATTGACAACAAAATAGTTTAAAAAATACCAAATATGTTATGCTCAAAGTCGTGAAATTTGCGTCCTGATCGGCGGAAGTTTTTATTCATGGACTCCACAACAATGACCCGTATTCCATGCAGCCCACTAGTTTGTCTTTTTTTGTTTTTTTTTTTCTAGGACCGACTAATCCTCAGACATATCTTGTCCATGTCCCTCTCATGCACTAGGGTAAATCAAACTTTTGTCTGAACAAGTGTACTCAAGAAAAGAGTGTAAAAGCTAGGCCACAATGTGACCTAAAAAAAGCACTAAAAAATAATTAAAAAGTAAATAAGGGTGTAAATATAGTATTGCTCTATTTCATATTAATTAGGAGGTCTAGTATTATTTTTAAGGTCCACAGTTAGGATCCTCTTTGAATCCCTAAATAAATAAATAGTATTTATGGGTGATTTTATACATAAGAAAATTTTCTTTCGCATACAATAGTTATAAGGTGGAGTTGGAGGTTTCCTAAAATCTTCTGAATGAAGACGATGGGTTTGGAGTTATAAAAAAAAAAAATTGCAGGACAGAAAGTGCCACAGTTTTATGGCAAGACCAAGATTACGAACGGCTCCCTGTTAAAGGGAGACCATGTGAGACGTTAGAAGCTTTTTGACTAACTGGCCCTTGTACAGGGAGTCCCGACCTACTCAGTCTAGGACGCGCTTTACATTTTTGGATAATTCTCCTTCAATGGAAGCTTAATACTTACGCGCTCTTAAGTGGCCGACTCTGGATCTTTGGCCTGCCGACCTAAAACTTGGAAACAAGGAGTGGAAGTTTCAGGAGCACCCCACCTAACACCTGGAAACAACTCAAATAAGAATACGCTTATCATTAGCTTTTACGCTACTCTTATTTGTCTTGAGGAATTTTAAGACTTTGTTTCTTTACAAGAATTTTAGAATTTTTAAATATAGCAAAATTCCTATATGCTCTATTATTCTTAAACATTCAAAAATTCTAAGAAAAGATAAAGAATGTGAAATTCTAAAACATTTAAAAGCTATTTATGACCTTTTGAGGGAGGTGGAATTCTAAAATGATTTTGATAAAATAAGGCATTTGCAAATGTTAGGGGACAAGATATTACATCATATCCAAAAAACCCTAACAACTTAAATTCTTGGCAGGCATCCTTTTAAAAGAACCGGCCCTAAGAGTATATTTGTTTGTGAAGTAGAGTAATGTAGAGTAGAATAAAATTTTTGGAATTTAAATTTTCTTCATTCTTTTTTTAAAAAATTCAAATTTTCCTTTTCCTTTTTCAAAAAAAGTCAAAAAGTCATCACTAAATTACAAAATATATATATATTTCTTTTTATACAAAAAGTCAAAAAGATTTCATATCAAACAACTAAAAACAAAAAATCACCATAACCCAATCATAGATTTTTCTTTCTTGATTTTTAGTTTACTTTACTCTACTTTATTCTACCCCTCAAACAATCAAGGCTAGCTGAGTTTTCCATTATTGCCCTTGCTTGATTCACAAATGCTTCAATAATAGGGCATTTATCTGAAATCACTTTCTTGAAAAGTAGGAATATCTTCTGTACTATTATAATATTCATATTTGGTGCAACTGTTATTATTTATTTATTTATTTATTTATTTTTATGAAAAAGTGAAAAAAAATGCATCGATCATTTTCAATGGGAGGATCTCATTCTTGGTTTTCAACATATTCTGAAAAGGTTTTCCGAAAGCTAACAAAGATACCCTAAGTATTTTGAAATTTATATTTGAAAAAATTGTAAATCAAAAGTATCTATCCACAAAGCTGAATTTTTAAAAACTTACAAATTATCAAAGAATTCCAGATGTTCGAGGACTAGTGATTTTTTTTTTTTATAAATTTCTGATATCTAGTATTCCCTTTAGAAACTCTTGGATAAGAAATGTTCAGATTTGGAAGATATCCTACCGGGGAGACTTTCTTCTCTAAATGTATTTTTCCATGGGGTTTCCCAAATTGTCCTGTGAAACCAACATCCATGATGCTAGAATTTGTTGAAATCCAAATCCAAAAAAGGGACATTTCTAAAGGATGGATGTTTTTTGGAACTTCATCAGTAAAATAAGGAACTACCAAACCAGTCCCTCCAGTAGTACAAGGACAGGAAGATTGGCTTTCTCAGTCATGGTCTTTATTAAAAAAATTAGGATTCTTTTATAGAAAATTAGCTTTAAACACTGATTAAACGAATTGATTATAAAAAATGATTAGATAAATTAATTAGGAAAAACATAAAATTGATGAATTAGGGTGCAGTTCTTTTTTTTTTTACAAAATTACCCTTGTAACGACATTTTTATCTACATCATGATATTGTTACTTGGGTAAGGATATTGTTAGCCACATGACACCCATTTTGCAACCCATTTTAATTCAATAGCCTCAATTATTATGCTCATCAAACATACTTCAAAAAACAAACGATCATAACTATGTTTCTAATTTGAAGAGGTGTTTAAAATTCATACCTAAGATTTTTATTTTAATGACGGTGTGAAAGTTGATTTGAAATTTTGATGGCATCATTTTAGTGTTTATCTTTCTAAATGATATAAATTAGGGGATGGAAGTTAACCAAAGAATTTGGAGCAACTGTTTAAAAAATTTGTAACAATATTGTTACCTAAAAACTGCAGATGAGAGTCAAATTACTATTTTTATTCCAATTGAGGAATTTTTTTAGTGTTTATCTGTCTTAGATTTTGTGAATTGGAGGTTGAAAGTCAATCAAAGAATTTAGATGCAACTATTTAAAAATGGTAATGGTATCGTTACCTATTAGAATAGGGAGGGAGAGAGAGAGAGCTCTTATTCATTAGATCTGTGTGTGTACATAATGGGGGGAGGAGGATCTTATTTATAGAATAAGATTGCTTCCTCCCCAAGCAACCTAATAGGGAAAACCCTAATCCTTAGGAATCCCTTTATCTCATGTGGGTCCCAATGTGGGCATCCACATATGATAATACATCTTATAACACTCCCCCTTGGATGACCACCATTCAATGACAGTTGCCTCATTAAAACCTTGCAAAGGAAAAACCCAGTGGGATAAAAACCAAAGCGAAGGAAAAAGAGTACAACACTCGACAGGATCATTGAATTGGTGTTGGACGTGCATAATGCTGCCTCGTTAAAACCTTTACTAGGAAAACCCAGTGGGACAAAACCTAGAGAAGGAAAACGAGTACAGCGCACGTATGTCCTGGGTAGCATACTTCAGGATGCCTCCCCCTGATTGACTACTCCCCCTGATGATAACATCTTTGTATATAATTAAGCATGTCAATCTCGTATACAATTTCTAAAATACTGAGTTTTGGCAAAACTTCGTAAACTGATCAGCCAGGTTGTTGCTTGAACGAACTTGCTTGACTTCAATCTTGTTATTCTTCTGAAGCTCATGAGTGGGGAAGAACTTTGGAGTAATGTGCTTCGGCTTGTCATCTTTAATGTGTCATTCTTTAATCTGTTGAATACATGCCCCATTGTCTTTGCAAATAATGCTCGGAGTACCTGTACTAAGAGGTAATTGACAAGAACTACATATATGCTGAGTTAAATATTTTTGCCATACATATTCCCCACTGGCTTAAAAATCTCAGCATGGTTAGAATAAGTAGCTACCAAAGTCAATTTAGTAGAATACCAAAAACAATGATGGCATTGCCATTAAGAAACATACAACATGTCATAACATTTGTATAAGACCAATCAAAAGCCTTGGTGCAAAACTATATATATGGGAAGCATATTTATAAAGAATAAAAATCTCATTAGAACTTCTCTCGATCTGCGGGTCGAGATAAAATAGTCAATAGTTTTCTCGAGCTCTTCTGGAGTCTCGATTAGATTTATGTTATTTATGTAGATAACATAAACTTCTACTATTATAAATCCATTTAAGGATTGTATAAACAGGAACAGGCAAATGGGATTGTTTTCATACTCTTCCTTATATAAACATTCACTAAGACGATTGTACCATATTCTTCTGGAATGCTTCAGGCTGTACAATGAACGTCTTACTTATATTGAGTACGTACTCTCTAACTTTGCTTCAGGCAAAGCAAATCCTTCTGGGATTTTCATATATATAACTGTGTATGTTTTCAATCCCAAGTTTTTACAGGAAACCTTATATCACAAGTTTGCCTTTCGTTTATTTTCCTTACAAACACCCATGTGTAACCAACAGGGTTAACACCGTTTGGGGTTTGTACTATAGGTTCATATATACCACGTCTATTTAGAGATTGTAATTCTTTAATAGTATCTCTTTATTTTGGCCAATATGTTCTTTGTCGACATTCATTTATAGAACATGGTTTTGTATCCCAATCATCATTCGCATTTTCCCTTGATATTTGAGTAGCTACCGCATATACAAATGCGTCATCGATGATAATTTCATTTCTATCACATCTCTCTCTTGAATAACTATAAAGTATAGAGATCTCTTTATTTATTGGGTACCCATTGCCTCTTCAGGGGCTTCCAGAGTCTCTTCTGGGACTCATGTCTCTTCCGGGACATTAATTTCTTCAGGAATTTTAGAGAGAGTGGATTTTTGTCATAAACTCTTCGGGAGTATACCTCTTCTGGAGTATGATTGGGATATGATTGCTCATTTCTCTTCTTCTGGAGAGTTGAGTCCTTGAAACCTATAAGTCTACCATGCTTCTGGCATGTGTAGATTCATTTGCTGCCATATTTGGACTTTGTTCTTCAGGAACACTAATTCGTACTTGTCCTACAGGGACATTAATTCGTGCTTGTGTGTTCATAGCCGATACATGTGACCTAGTCACTTTTGCTGCATCATTAAAAGCATCAAGGAATTCATTTGTAATTAAGTGCACAATTCTCCGTACTTGATTCTCACATTGTGAAGAACATAAATCTAGATGAGATTGAGTGGAAGTATTCCACATTAATTCTCGCCGTTCTTCAGGAACGGATTGTTCTTCAGGAACAAGGTGTTCTTCAGGAACTCTCTTATCTCCCCCTAACGGCGAGAAGACTGTCTCATCAAGATGACAATGAGCAAAAACGAACAATGAATATATTTCCTGTCATTGGGTCTAGATATCCATTAATTAGGGTGAAGTATAACCAACATAGAGTCTACGTTGTAGGCTTATGCAAGTCACAAACCTATGATATCAAGCCTTATAAACTTAATAACATGCTTAAGGATGTGTATCATAGGTTTAATAATATGTGCTAATGGGCGGGATTAGATAGGTTCACAAATGTCACACAATATCCTTTGCGAAAAGGATGGTCAATAGATGGTACTCTAAGGAGTACGTAACAGAAATATCAATAATAATAGAGAGGAGGGAGAGAGCTCTTATTCATAAGATCTGTGTGTGTACATAATGGGGGGAGGAGGATCTTATTTATAGAATAAGATTGCTTCCTCCCCAAGCAACCTAATAGGGAAAACCCTAATCCTTAGGAATCCCTTTATCTCATGTGGGTCCCAATGTGGGCATCCACATATGATAATACATCTTATAACATTACCTAAAAACTCTTAAGAGAGAGTAAATTTGTTATTTTTATTCCAATTTGAGAGGTTTTTTCGGTGTTTATTGAAGGGGAAGATATCTTACTTCTTCCATTGAAGAGAGTGAGACATTGAAACCTATATGAGAGGATATAGGTATTCTTCAGTTTGTGTGGATCCTCAATTGTGTAGTTTCTCATGGAAATAACAAAGAAGAGGGAGCCTTTCATCCTGAATATAAGTTCACAAAATGATATCTTCCCATGAAAATGCAAAATAAATAACATAAGCACACAACCATCTTCCTTCTGGATTGAACATAAATGGGAGGATTTTATTAAATTTCCTCAACTAATAATTGTAATTAAAATCTTAAGGTTTTAGTAGAGAGAGTGGAAATACTTTTCAACATTTTCCATCGAGTAGAGCCCACTTCTCAACTTATTAAACCGCCATTCCAAATTGACAAACGCCTTGATGCTTCCATAAGAACAACAATAGTCAAGATAATTTGGAATACTAAGAAATGACTCTATTCTACCTAAAATACAATAAGAAAAATCAAATACAACTGGATGTCATTAACAAGATATTACGCTTGAAACGATATATTCATTGTAATTAGGACTAAATATGGTCAGTAACAAACGGGTTGAGTTTTGAACCTACCATTACCCAGCCCCACTACATGATTGAGAAAGTATACAACCCCAACGATCGACACCCATGATGTGATTACCAAAAATGTAAAAAAAAAAACCATGAAGAGAATCCATCACCAGACCGAGATGAATTCCATCACTATGTGTAAATAAAAGAGATGTGAGGGGGTGACGAAGCCCTTGCCGCTATTTTTAAAATGCTAACAACACGCTATTTGAAATTTTCTGCTTCATAATGTTTGCCCTAGTCATTTCTAAAGCTTAAAGAAACTACAGAATCTGACGGACACAGATTTTCGCCAAAATCTTCATCTACCATTTTGATGTAGAATGTCATGGATTGCACTCGTGCACAGCAATACTTGTTAACCCATGTGGACCATTGAAGGTGTCCAAATGCAGATGGGGCCCCGTAATCCTGTTGCAAGGATGCAAATGGAGTGTCTGACCCTTCCCACTTTCGTTATTTTGGAGCAAAAACCCAAATCAATTCCCTCATACATTGGCGAAACAAAATTAGAAGAAAACCCCAAATCATGTATTCTGAAAACCCCAAATCATTTATTCTCCTTCACTCTCCCAAACACCATGAAAAAAAAAAAAAACATCACACATAGTCAGCAACTAGGGTTCCAAAAAATCGCATAGATCGCGTCCTCTGTCTTTTGTGGGGAATGAAAAATGTTCACCCCAATATGTTTGCGCATTACACCAAAACGTGTACAAAAATATGCTTGAACAAAATATACAAAATTCATGTATCTTATACTTGATGAATTTAATGGTGGTTCTATCTTCTATTGAAGTAAAATTTGACAAGCACTTCAAAACAATAGAAAATACAATTTATTTTAAGCAACTTGAATTTTTAATAGGTGTCTCACTTTAGAGTCCCACCAATTTTTCATGACTATAAGCAGTTCTTAAAAATAATTTCCTAGATTGAATAGTTAACGGTATCTAGTGGATCCTATGAAGCCCGTTTTTACGTTATAAGCCAGGCAACTACCATTAAAATTTTAATAGGTGGACCATATTGGACATTATGAGCTTTACAGGTAGATTCTCTTAGGCGTGAAACTTTTCCCTTATATTGCGCTTATCCATTGAAAATCCAAATCATCAAAAATAAAAGACTCCCTTATATGGACCTTCTTCAAATTTCACCATGACAGAAGAATATTGCCCACAACCGTATTGATCATATATAAAAACATGAATTTTTTGAAACAATTTATTCAAAAGTTCCCAGCTCGACCCGGTTGTTACAAGACCTTTTCTCAATTGGTTACTTGGAATGTTTGTCAACCGAAAAATTCAAAAAGTCCTACAAGTAACAAGAATAGACCGCAATATTGTTTTTTAGTGGAGCAGAATTCAAAAGTCGTCGCGGATGGCTGGCTAAGAACTCACACCCGCGTCCCCTGTTTGAAAATCTTCACGTAAGTTTGAATCCTATCTGATGCACCGACTTCGACTTTTCGGACCCTGTGCCAGATCCTCTCATCGCCTCAAAAAGGATCCCAATTCCCAGATCCCTGGTTCAAGGAGTGGGGCTTTGTTATGGGGCCCATCTACTCAAATTGGGAGGCGCTCAGAATGGATGCCCGCCGTGAATATAAGACACCTACAAATTTATTCTAATACGAGTTGATTCCACCACAAAATTAAATATCATACGTGTGTGTTACTTATAATCGTGTCATAGGACCAACGTCGTATTTGGGCTTTTTCATATTTTCTATTAATAAAAATGTTGGATTTGGGTTAAACCCTTAGTTCTTATCATTGTTTAGAAATTAAAAGTATAGAAATAATAAATAAATGAAGATCAAGCTCGGGAACGGTTTCTTCTTTTTCTTCTTCTTCTTCTCCTTTTTTTGGCGAATTGGAAATTATGGATTTCACTTACATAAGTGAATGAGGGGTAAAAAGAGAGAGGAAAAAAAAAGGGATTTGGGAGGGAGGTCCTCCATCAATATTATAATAGCATTTTGTCTTCACTTGTGGTTCCCATTTTTAAAGAAAATTTTTTGGTTAACGGCCCAAAAAGAATTGTCAAAAGCTCATGGGCTGAATTTTCAACAAAATTAAATGATAAGAAAGAAATATGTGGTAAGCTGGTAGGCCCCACCGGCATGGTCCACTCTCTTCACTCATTGTAAGGATGGGTGAGACACCTCGGGCACGTTTGTGTACACTCCATTTCCGTAAAAGAGGGAATTGCAACATCAACAAATTTCATGAGAAAAGAGTTCTACAGAAGTATAAAAGTTTTTATTTTGTGCAAATTCATTTTCTTTGGTGAATTGGTGATAATGTTGTTTGATGCAGTTGTGAATCACTTGGTAGAAATCTTCTTTTTTTTTTCCCAGTGCTACAATTTTCTATGAAAAAAATTAATTTTTTAGAACTTGACTTTTAAAAGGATGGAGACGATCCTAATATTAATTCAAATTAAATAATATCACTAAACCATTGATTGAATAACTTTGGAAAATAAAATCAATGGGGACAGATAAAAAAATAAAAATTAATGGCAAATACTAAATATCTTAAAGCACACATTTCCAAAAATCTATACATAAATTAAATATCTAAGGGGACATTAGTTGAGGAAATTTTATTACAATGATATTTAAAACTCAACCAAGCGAAATCAGATATTCTCAAGTATACACTCAATGCCAATGTATTTTTTAACATCAAGGAAAAATATAGCCTACATTTTGTATTGTTGGTCTTCTTAAACTTCATTAAAAAAAATACAAAGAAAGCAACACTAATTCTTTACCATCTTTGTTACTTACACAAATTAACAAATAAAAAATCTTCTATAGAACTTATATCTATAATGAAAATGCTAGGATCAACAATTCAAAGACCTTGAGTACAAAGCAATAAATGAAAATGATAATGTCACTTTTTAACTTACAAAGAGGGGTGGGGTCGAAACAAAGGGTGAGGGTGGGGTGGAGGTGGAGGTGGAGGTGAGTGTCTGTTTTAATACAAGGACAGGTGAGTGGAGAAAGCAACAAAGAAATACTGCGATGTTGAAATAGGAACAAAGGGAGGGGCATCATACTAGAGAAAAAAAGAGAAGCTCGGTTTCAAGGATTTAAATGATGAAACAGGAGATGAAATCAGACTATAAAGAATGTGAACTTTTCTGCGGAAATAGAAGTCCGTTGGCCTCTCATGGGAATTCTATTTCCAACTTGCATAACAAAAGTCTAACGTGGCATAAAAGTGGTTTCGAGAAATTGTACTACACCAAACAAAGTAAAAATGAGTTTTTCGAAGAACACCATCCCTTTTCTGTAGAAAAGGATTACATAAATGTGCTTGAAGTGATGCAAACTATCTCATGGGATTTGCTTTTTAGTCAAAACTTGAGAAAAATTAATTCAAGGTTATTTAAAACTGAAATATTTATTTTTTATCTTTTATTTTATTATTATTATTTTTGCTTAGTTGGCCAAGTAGCTAATGAATTGGAAGTAAAGGACTCCAACCAAAGTTCGAAACCTGCTGGGAGCTATGGGAATGGCGCTTTATCCATAAGGCCAACCCTTTACTCTCCACCAAAAACTTTTTTGCTCACTCAATATTGTGGCATTTTACTCAACATCATGGAATTTTCGATGTTACAAAAACCCTACAACATTTCATAATTAGTGTGGAGTATAAAATATAAGAATCCCTCATAAACCTTGGAATAGGAATTCATTGCTGATGAGATATATTTAGCTAAAAATTTTACATTGATACCAATGCATATCAATTCAATAACTAGGAAAATTTGGTTTAACTTCGCAAATCTACGAAAGTGAGGGTCTTTTTTAGAATTATGTTATTGGCTATTTCATGGGTTGAAAATAACGCGGGTCGATTGAGTTGTATTTTTCTGTTTATTTTAAAATGAACTGTAGTCATGACGTAGAATCCTTAAATCAAGTATAAGATCAACTAAATTGGACTGGCCTAATGTTCTTCTCAAGTTGTGTCAAGTCTGCTCGTCGCCTGAAGTCGATCAGCCACGGCTCATTTTCAGTAATCACTGCCTGTCAGGAACCCTGTTCGCGGTGAACCTACAGTCGATCGAACCAGCCTAAGCGATGAACCTCCTTGTGTCACTCAATGGTTCCTTTTCCAGTGCTGGTGATTTTGTCAGGAACCCTGTTTGTTGTAAACCCGCGGTCAACCGATCCTGCCTTAGAGGTTAACCGTCTTGTAGTCAGTGAACCAACATTTCTTTTTCCAGGTTGTGATTTTTTATGGAACCCTATTTGTGGTGATCCAGCGGCCGACCGAGACTTCCCGAGTGGCTATCCACGTGTATGCCGCCAGTCCATCAACTTAGTCAAACTATCCGTTGGGCAGTGGTCAAACTAGTCATCGCTCCTTGTCATCTAATCCAAGAGTTGAAGGCGGCCAATCGCCAACCAGTCATTGGAGCTCCATGGAAATATTTCTAGAGCTTTATTCTTTGTGTAATTTTTTTTGAAAAATCTTGAGAGTCTCCTACTACTGCTTTGAGCACATTAAATGAGACCATTATAGCTTCCTAATCTCATTCCACTCACGCCAAGACTTCTCTTAGGCAAATCCTACAGCATTCTAAGCTCATAAAAAGTAAAATTAATGAAATTTCTTACCAGTAGGGTAAACCTCAACCCTCACTTGTATAAATTCCTTTCCACCCTAGACTTTAAGACTCCCAAAACTCTCTCCGTTGTGCACACTTGGAGCATCATTAACATAGAGTGATCAAAGGCAGGGAGTCAAAAGCTTGGAGCTTCGGTTTCAAGAATCAATAGCACACTCAAGGCTCTTCATCGTTAAGAAGGCATTCTTTGCATAAGATTTACATTTCCTCTCCATTATAAAGTGGATTAGATCTTCGTGATTGAATCACTATTAAAAAAATGGGTGTTGGTGGATAATGACCTTAGTGATTAAACGACCAAACCAAAAAATTAGGCGTAAAGGATTTGGGAGGTAAATCAATTGAAAATCTCTCATCGCGAAAGTCAAGAAATCATTGGATTTGGTTTGTTTGGAAATGGATGTAGGTCAAAGACCAAAACATTATAAATCTTGATGTGTTTTCTATCTATTTATATTTAGTTGTCTTTCATATATGCCTTGAGATACATTTGCTAGATAATCATAGAATTGTTGATTTTAACACAAACCGGCACACGTGCCAAAATAGTTAGAATAATTTGGGTTGTCGTAGAGTATTTGGCACAAATATTATGTATAGTGTACGTGTTTTTTGTTGGCAAATTCATGGGTTGGACAAAACTTGAGCCCATTAATGTTGTATTTTATATATCTTTGAGTATAGACAATGGTTTGAGTCGCCGGATGCACTGAAATGAAGAAATATAAGACAAAGCGACAAATTGAAGTGGTTTTTTATGGACAACATGGATTAAAAAGATCATATCTCACAAACCGAGCGTCGAATATGGGCATGCGACCTACCGTTGGAAAGCTCGTTTCAAAAGGATTCCGTAGAGCTCAAGATCGCCTCAATCAAAGCTAAAACGAGAAAGTTATGGCGTCCTGAAGTTTGTAAGAAAATGTTGAAATTTTCACCTAGGCAGAACCTTAATCTGACCGATTAGGCTTTTTATCCAACCGATTGGGCAAGTGCAAAAAGTGCTCCAACTTGCGATTTTTCAACCTGAATTGAAGGGAAACTTCCCTATTTGATGCCAACTCCTTTCCTGATCGTATTATACTTATGAGGCACGAATTTGGAGCTATAAAAGATGGTTCTCTCTCAAACTTAAGGTGTGGAACACATATCTCAATATTCTAAGAAGAAGATTATTTGTTGGAGATTTCCTTCTTTAGAGTTCTTTCATTGGAGAGTTAAGGGGCTGAAGTTCTACTGTAGAGATCTTTATCTTCTACTTTTCTGAATGTAGAAGATTGCTTTGGGGAGTCAAGTACAACATATAGAAAGCATCTAGGTGTTTTGGATCTATCACAGAGAACGGCAAGGGGTCGTTGCAGCAGGGAACTGTACAAGAGAATCACAAGATCCTTAGGTTGAGGAGCAACTGGATAAGGGTTGTGAGTACTCTCTTGTAACTGTAGTATGATTCATAGTGCTTGATTATTGATCGTGGTTTTTTTCCGGTTTGGATTTCTACATAAAATATGCGTCTTCTTGTGGTGTATGCTTGTGATTTGATTTATTTCCGCTGCGTGATTGGTTATTTGTACACATAATATTGAGATTGATTGAATTAATCCATTCTACAGGATCTCTCCCCAAAAACCTTCAAATAGCTCTTCCTTTTTTATTCACTGGGTTGTCTTGAGTACACAGTTGTACATGTGTGCATATACAGTGAAACCAACACCCCCCCCCCCCCCCCCCCCACCCCGCCCCCCCGACATAGCTTTGGTAAAGGACATAGCTTTTGTGTAACTTGCACTTTCAATATGTACCCCATAGAAAATAGTCATTGCTCGTCAGAATTAAAAAACTTCGGAGCAAAAAGCCAAAGGTTCAAGGGTTGTGTTAGCAATAATTGAACAAATGGAAAATGCCAAATGCTAATAAATCCATGCTCCTTCACACCCACTACCCCATAATGCTAAATCACTAAGTTTTATGGGCCCAATTGAACATGCAAAATTTGATCCCAATCCAAGTTTTTTTATTTATTTATCTTCATAAGAAACAAGCCTCAAGTTTGCTTCACTTGAGGCTTGGATGCTACAAATACTGTAAGGAAGTTTTAATATAAGGACCTGTTTGATTGTGAGCATTTGGAGATTTCTTCTTTTAGATCATTTGGCATTCTCCACAAATGTTGTACCCCAAATAGAATTCCAAAATAATTGTGGCTGTGTAGCATTTGAAATGCTAGACCCTTGGAGATTCTGTATGGTTAAAGTAAATCTGGAATGCGGATGTGAAATTAAATTCAATCATTTAATGCTGCAAATGCACAGTTGTCATTTTGAGACAATGGCAAGTATAGGTCGAACCCACAAGGAGCACTGCTGAAAATTTTTTTCTATTAAAATTTGATTTTTTTTAATGACAATAACACGAGAGATAAAAAAAATTAAACAATAATAAAATTAAAAAATTCTAGATCTAAAGTACAAAGAAAAAAAATGAGAAAATGCATATCAGAATGTTATGAATCCATTAAGTAGTCCCACCATCATTCTAAGCAATTGATAAAATAATTTGTCCCAAAAATCCTTCAAATCAGAAACAAATCAATATTTCTAATTCGAATAATTTGGCTATTAAGAGCCCAAATTTTCACAATTTATTTAAGATAAAAATCTCCTTCACTTAATTAAATTATGAACTTAATTAAAGATCAGATATAAATCAAAGATAATTATTAAAGAATTTCAATCTAAGAATAATTTATTGAGAAAACATACGTGATTAAAGCATTGCTCATATAAAAATTTGAATAACATAGGTTGTCAAGGACAAAAGGTAGATTTATTTTTACAATAAACACACAAGAAAAAAATATATAATTGAATTAAATTACATAAAATAATGATGAGAAATACTTAACTTTATCAGACACTCTAATCTAGGGATTTACTCCTCCATTGAGAACTTCATGGCAATTACAATTGTCTCTCACACTCTTCTAGCCTAGTTCTGGAACAGTGTTTCCGAATACCCAAGATATTCTCCCCTTTTTTTTTACTAGAAAAACTAAAGAGAAGAAAGGAGAGAGGAGAGAGAAGTGCAGAGAAAGATCACGGAATTGGATGGTAGTGAGGGATGTGAGAGAAATCAAGATGGAATGGGTTGCTCTGGATGTGTGTTTTTTATGCCTTAGTGTCCTTTTGTCATTTTATAGCTCTCCTTTGTAGTCCATGAGCCTTCTTTACTGATTTCTTTTTTTCTCATTCCCTTTTATGCCTTAGTGTCTTTTTGTCATTTTATAGCTCTCCTCTGTAGTCCATGAGCCTTCTTTACTGATTTCTTTTTTTCTCATTCCCTTTGAAAACAAATATTTATTCAAGTCTTTTTAGATTGGCCCCTTATAAGCCTTCCATATGCTAGTAAACATGACACGTACATGAAGTAAAAGACAACAACTACAAGTTGCTCATGAGGTGTACATGGCTAGAATGAGTTGCCTCTTACTTGACTTTGACTTTAGAGACAATGAAAAGAGCTCCAATTTCTTTGGCAAAAACTCAGCACAGCCAAGAAAGTGACATCGATGAGTTGTCACTTTAAAAGAAAATTGGTCGAAGAAAGAATGGGTGGAAAACCTTGAGACCTACTTTCCAATCTCATCATTCAAACAACTCTAGCCTTCCAATTCTTTTGTTTCCACACCATCTATATCATCATGGCCCACTCATCATCTATCTCCATGTGTAGGCCCCACCTTATTTCTAGTCATGATAAAAGATGCATATGTGCTCCATAAGCATTTTGTTTCTCTCTATCTTATGCCCAAGTGGGTCTTCATTGTGGACCCCACCCATTTAATCTTGTGGCTTGAATTTTCATCAAGTAGAAGCCACCTATATATTGCTGGCTGTGGGCTTCATTTAGAAATTCAAATTTGAGAGATATTTCTTCAAAATTTTCTACAACAAATATGGTGTGAGTAGGACCCTCCCTCTGGCACAAGTGAAAAAATGTGGAATGTAGTGTGCGGGTCCTACTGACTTCAATTTCTTTCTTTCTTCAATGCGGATTTCATATTTTTCTGCACATTCTAATTAAACACATCAAATATTGAAGAGCCCACTTAAAGTAGGACCCATCTGAACAGAATTTTACTCCAATGGGACTCTTCGGAGAAAAAGCACATAAAATGCTAAAAATGCAGAAAATGTAAAAAAATGTAAAAAATCCAATTCCTATGTAAGATTGCACAAAATGGTGAAAATGAATAAAAACTTGATGCCATTTACCTAATTAAGTCCTAGGAATGTGCAAATCCATAAATTCAACAAATGCCTCTGTAAATTTTCTTGGTTCAAACAAGAATTCGGAATTCCATTGAGACAAGAACTGCACCCTCGTCAAGAATTCCATACGAGAGGAGCATTTGTTAACAAACAGGCCAATATTCACAATATTAGAATTAGGAGAACTTGAAATGATATTTTGGAAGGCAGACTTTTTAAAATTCTAGCAATCAAATAAGGAATTTTAAATGCTCAATTGAAGTATTCAACTCACGTTTATTAGAAATCCCGTGGAGAAAAAAAAAAGCACTATTTTGGATGAACGTTTCAAACCCCTGATCCAACCCAATTCCATGTTTTTAGCTGGGCCACAATGATCCGCAACTGTGTAGGATTTGCAATTAGCGAGAGCTGTTAATTGCTTGGTCTAGGTCAAAGATGACAGCATTCCTGCAAGTTACTTTCTGGGCCCCACCTTAAATTAGAGGACAAAGAACATGGCGCATACATATTGACAATAACAAAGGCCCTTTGCTGCGGCCTGGACCCCGGTTTTTAAGCACATGGCCCCCCCCTTGTCAATGTTGGACCCAAGTTCCAAATCCAAGAACTCACTAGAAAGCTATTTGCTAACCTTGCTTGTGAGGCAAGAACCGCTGTCTTTTAAAGCTGTGTCAGTTCTCACCTGCCTCACCAAGATTCAAACTTGAGTAGGCATTTTTTCCTTATCAGAGGGCCCACGTTACTTCCCAGAACACCACCCCCCCCCCCCCCCCAACACAAAACAACCCCAGGGCTCTACCACCTCTCCGAGGTTTGCTTTCTCTACTGAAGGTAGGGTCCATCCCCTATAGCTTAGATAAAAATAAAAATTAAAAAATTAAAAAAATTGATTGTAAGACTCATCTGCAATTCACTAGTGAGGTCGTTGACCTGATTTGTATAAGACATCTATTTATAGAAAGAGGAAAGATAGCGGCAAAAGAATGGTAAATTAAAGATCGAAAAGATGTACAAATGAAATTTTTTGAAAAAACACCAAGTTCTTCTAAGTTCAAAACATCACCCACATCTTCCTCTTCGAGATATCTAAAATTAACATCAATCCAAAAGTTATTCATTTTTTTTATTTAATCCTGAAAAATCTACGCCCTGTTGAAATTGTGAAGATGATATTTTGTCGTACATAAGGTACCCCAAGACCTTTCTATTTCTACTCAACTCACAAATCGAGTTGCACTTAAATAAAAATTATACTTTGATATGACTATTTCAGCTTTTTCTTATTTTAATCATCACATGTTTTATCTATGATCGACTTGAGTGCCGGTGAAAATTAGCTTCGATCGGAGTGACATTTTTCCAATAATTTGAAGATGAAGATGATCTAAACTTTGAGAAACGAAGGTTGAATAGTGACTTTGAGTAAATTGGATCTCAAAAATGAAGTCATAATAATGGAATTACCTAGCGTCACCTTCCTGAATCTTGCAAGCTTTTGCAATAATTTAACATCAGCGAAATAAGATCAATGCAAGCAACAAGAACAACCACTTACCTTACCAGTCAGAAGTGAGAGTTCTTACTTGCTTAAGCAGAGTTCAAACCTGGAAGGCACCTTTCCCTCTCCAGAGCCGCCGTGTTATTTGGTCTAAAGTCTATCACTTTCCTCACCCAAGGGCGTTACCTACCTCTCTGAGATCTGCTTTCCTCTGCCAAGGGTGAAGCCCCAGCCCCCTATAGCTTGGAACAAAAAAAAAAGTTCAATGCAGTCAACAAAGTGTAGGTCAACTCTTTTTAACCTTTCACTCTTATGATTGAATGATTGGGATTTTATCCTTTAATATGACTAATTGTATTCCTAGTACTCAATCGGCAACGGCAACGTCAACAACTACAAGGACTTGTCTATATATGGTAATAATTGAAAAATTAATTCCCCACCCCTCTGCTAAAAGGGGTTGAATGCAAAGTAATATGTGTGCGACCATGTATGTACCTCCAAAAAATAGTTTTTGCTCAGCAAAATCAGATTACCCTCGGGTCGGAAGCCAAAGATCTAAAGGCTAGGCTAGCGAGAGATACCTCGGGTCATATAAAAAAAAAGGAGATGAATGCAAGAGGTAAGCTTTGAAAGAGAAGTTGGACTTGGATTTCACACCCTTAAATATAAGAAAACACTTCTAATGTGCTACTTTCCAGTTCTCACCTCATGCCAAGTCTACAAAACAAACTTTTAAAAAGGAACTTAGGTTTATTATATATAAAATGTGTGTTCCACCAGTTCCGGATGGTTCATTGATAAAGACATCTCCCATTCCACAGGATCAACATGCGATCAATCCCTGGTAGGTGTCCTGTTGCTTAGGGACTGTTCAAAATTTTATTCTTACGCCATTGGAAAGCACGGCATCAGAACAAGGAAGTTGTGCCTTAGAAGTCTTGGCATTGCCTAGAAGTGACCTTTAGTCCTTTGTTTTTTTAATGGATGTGGTTGATGAGCTATAAGCCTAAGAGCCTTTTTTAAGTCTCTGAACCATGTGGAAAATTTTATGACATGCAACTATTTACTTCCTAGAATAACATCTTAAGTAGGGACCCCATCCAGTCAGCTTTCCTCCATGAAGGCCTCCATACAGGGTAGCATCTGTTAGCAGCATGTAGAGAATTTTCTCTGAGCATATACCCACAGGAGAGTCAATGGAGGCTTACATCTTATCACAACTGAATAAAATTTCACACCAGTGTACCTCAAATGCAAAATTGATAGGGTTTAAAACGTGTGATCCATCAGATGCTAAGATCTTTTCAAATTTGAGTAACTTCAGGATGAGTGACAGACAGATCAAGCATCATTCTGTTCTTTGAGCGTAATGGTTTTAAGATGTAGGCCTTCACTAATTTGTCCTCTGTGGGCGACCATCATATGATCCCAATTTAAGGGTATTGAGGATAGGGATTGGTCAAATATCACTATGATCGCGTAATCCTAAAATCCCCTTTAAACCCTCAATTCATTTTCGTATGCAGTTATCTGTGTGACTGAATCCAATGGTAGTTGATAGTCAAATCGGCATCAAATTTGGGTGTGTGACTATTAGTGGAGTTGGTGAGAGTGAAAGCATCGGATTTGTCTAAGGCACTACAATACAGCAAACTAAACGGGAAAGGAAGTAGTGGGCTGTAAAGCTGGCCAACGAGCATCCGGTGCAGGTGTGCAGCATTGGAAAATACCAAAATCAGTATAGGAACAGTGAATTACTGAATCTTCAGCTAACACCTTGGAGTACAGCTCTCAGTTTTCATGTAAGCAAAGACATTATCTAACAAATGGATACTACAAACAAAAGAGCCAAACATCAACATCATAGCCCCACCCCATCATCAATTTAGGATTTCCTGTAAGCGTTCTACAAAGTAATTACAGAAAAACTGTCATCAAAGTAGACATATTTTTCCTATTTTAACAATATCGGAAAAAAATCATTTTCTTCTTACCTCTTTCAACTCTTGATCCTCAGTAGAAATAAGCTCCAAAGACAGCCTCAGCCTGAAATTTGCCCATTAGGATAGCACTTGTAACTTCATACATCAGACAAAATGAGGTGTAATCCAAACTGGGGGATTCAGATTAGTATACTGGGGACACCCAGTCGGACGAGGCATGATACTTCCATTTTCCATGTCAGATACCCCCCAGCCACTATGATGAGGCTCAGTAAAATAAATGAGATTTCCTCTACACCCAAGTCTTGCTGCTTGGAGTGATATAGAACAATTTTCTCCCAAGAACAAGATGTGATCCCTCAAGCTTTCCAACACCAACCATGATGAAGTTGACAAATCCAGTTGAAAGACAATGAAACGATCCACTGCTCCATTTGGTCTTTTATATACTTTCACAACCAGCAATATCTCACCACCAGATTCAACCAGGTATGGAACACACTTCCCAAAAGTATATGAATGGTGGGGAACCTCGGGTAGCTTCATCACTGCTATCTTAGGCTGTGAGCTGCATTCTGCATCAGGTAGACGTAATTGATGGCACAAAATGTAGAACTTCCCTCTAAACAACAAGGCTTCTTCTGGTTTTTCTAAATAGCATTCTTGTGTGGTCCATTTGTTGTCTCCAAGCCTACAAAATGTAATATTTGAATAGAGGTAATTCAGTATGATAACTAAGCAATTGGGTTCCGTAGGAGGCGATGAAAGTGTGGCTCGATAGACTGACTTTGTTACATCCCATAGTGGCAGGTCAATCCGGGCTCCCGTAAATGGATTCATGAGAAAGAGTAAATGTCTCAAATATGTGTCTCCAATCAATAACCATCCATAAAAGCAACCAACATAGCAGTATCTGTTTCCGAATTCAGGAAGCATCACCATACATCGTTTGCCATCTGGTGCTTTTATGAAGAAACGATAATCATCAATGACATGCCGAGCAGGAGTCATAAGCAATGGAAAACCCAGACAGGGATTTTGCTCTTTTCCTGCAGCTCTCCATGTTGAACAAACACGGCGGAAATTAAGATAATCGATAAGACACAAACGGCTTGATACTAACTGAAGTAGATGCAAGGGAAGCCCTGACCACGGTACACGGCATTTCTTGCGTCTCCCTCTTGTCATGTTTTTGCATAGTTCTTCCAATGCAACTGAATCAAAACAAATTGAATAACACTAATATTCTGGTTTCTCCAATATCTACATATACATGAGCAGAGAATTGGTTGACAGATCATTCGGAGAAAAACTAGAATTTCAAAATATTTAGTAACGATACCTTCTGGAAATGAAGAGAATAACAAGTTTTAAACAGGTTATAGTGGCATGAAGATGATACCCACCATTCCTGCCACATAAAGGGTTTGGGTTACAAGACATCTAAAATGATCACCATAATTGGACACTATAAGCTCTCTGATCAAAGGATATGTAGGTAGAGAGTAAACATAAAAACAGCTAACAATTTGAAATCAACACCTTTGATCAAACACTAGAAAAAATGAGGCTGATTTTTTTGTAGATAGATAATCCAACCCCACTTTCATATGGTCTAATTCACTAGTCCCAACTCCCAACTCCCAACCCACATGCATGTGCCCTTAGTTAATATTTTCATTCTATTTTATTTAGAAAATATAGAAACCTGAAATGATGGATATGTATTGAAACCAAAGCAGAAAGTGGCAGCCAAATAGCTATGTGAATCCAAGACTAGTTAGATTAGATTGAGTAAATCCAAGACGTGTTAACCATTGAATGGATCTTCAGGTTAATTTTGTATAAAAAAAAAGCGCAAATAATTCTTGCTACTAAATGTTTAAATTATACTTCTTTTTTTTTTAACAGGAGGAAAGTACCATTTTAGATCCAATAGAACTCAGTCAAGTATTAAACATTCAATCAATTTGCAATATAGGTGTATAGTTAAAGAAACAATTAACTGATAAAAAGAGGTGTAGGTTTTTGTGACTGTTTGCGTTTGGGGTCTTTTATGGATAAATAATCAATTCACTTTAGTAAATTTTCCACGGTCCATGAAAATAAATTAGGAAACATACCAATGAAAATAATTTGGCTTTGATTCTACAGAGTCAGGAATAATACAAATAGATGGCAGTGGTCATAGATATATAACTCTCTCCTTTTTTACAACCATCATCATCCAATACCTTAATGTTTGCACTCCACTACCTCATTTTTCCAACATTCTCTACAAAAGCATGGATCCCAAGAACAAAGCCAGCCCTTACTCTAGAACACCCACTTCATATCAGCTGATAAACCAGGTATTGATAGTCACCGATAATTTTCATATTATCATTCTGCGACTGCAGTTACCAAAATAAAAACCAATATCAACAAAATTTCAGTCAGTACCGATATATCGGTTGCTATGTTGCAAACATCGGCCAATAGTCCTCTTTTTCTCAAAACCCCTTCTTCTCCCTCATTTCGTTCATTTCCTCCTTTATGAACACAAGCATAACATGCAAAGAGGCTTCTCCAACAACTCTTTCCACTTAAAAATCAAACAAATCACAGGATTTTGATGGATTCATTCACGGCAAATCCAAACAATCCAATTAAGAACTTATAGTTGAGCATTTTGAGCTATGATTCACAGATACGGCGTAGATATCTTTTTCTAATACTTTCGAATTTTTTCTTATTTCAACCCAACTTTTCATTATTCTTATTTATTTATGTATTTATTTTGAATAAAAATGTGTAGCACATGCAACCAAGCCTTCACATTAAGCAAGATCTGGTTGTACACTCTTAGTTTTTCTTAGATTTAGTCTTTTTAGTGTAAGTCTAGTATTTTTTTTTTTCAAATTTTGGGGTATTTCTTGAAATCCTTTAGATTTTCTTAAATTAGTTTGTCAACTGTGTTTAGAATGTGATAGATTTACTCGTGGGTTCCTACTTTGTTATAAACCAAAGCATTCAAGTCTCCTCCAATCCAGGTAAACATCCATACTCCATTGCTTTGCTTCCACTTAGTGTAAATGTTATTTTAATGTCCTTGAAATATAAAACTTACTTGATGATTAAGTACTAGCTTCTTGAGTTTAACACTAATAGATAGCTCATAATTATGGTTGCACTCTGTAAAATTTGTGATAATTCAACTTTTTTTTAATTATATGCATGTAAATCTATTTAATTTTGAACACCTTTACACAGTACCAAATAAGATAGCGACACAAGATGTTATGACTTGGGGCCAAATATTTTGCTTTACAGTGTTCACAAATAGAGAAAAAAAATTTTGATTTCTATCATTTTACAATATTATGGAATTTTTTCAAATTTTTCTAGGATAAAATAAATCACTCTTTGATGAACCATCACGCCCAAGTATCGCTTTTGGGGGTTGATGGCGATTTGAACCATAATCTGAGCTATAAAATAGCCTCCTTCTGAGCACCAATACATCACAGCCACACTCAAGCTCCCATCCTGATAACAAAATGGCCCAATTTCGTATATACATTCACCCTGGGTGACTTAACATCCTTAATCCGATCACTTTTTAAGTTTTCAATCTGCCAGACTCTAGCATCAATCACATCAACATATCAATGAGATTTCATGGCCCAAAATGAGTCACACTCTTGAAACGTATCCAAAAACCATTCACAGCTTCAAAGCTACATGCTAGGTAAATTTCAGTCATTATAATATAAACCTACCCACATTAGAGTCCAAAACACAGCCCCAAAATCAGCCACGAAAAGACTAAAACTTGTCTCTAAAACAGGTGACCAAAAACCTTCATACTATTTTAGATGTAGGCCAAAAATCATTTTTACATTTTTTTTTCTTGGAACTCCACTAGTTTACTTTTCGATGACTGGATAAAAGGTGGAGTGCATCACATTGACAGCTGGTGTAAAACTATCACATCTAAACCATATATTCTGAGACACTGCACATTGTACTGATCGCCAGTTGCAACCAAAAGGGGGCAAGGATTCCTGCACAAATCTGGACAAGTGTGAATAAAGATGTAATTCAAAAGAAGAGGAGGATTTGACTTGCTAATTCAAATATAGTAACTTTGACGAGCAAGAGCATGGAATTGATTGATAAAATGAAAGAAAAAAAAACGAAGAATGCCATAAATTAAGTAGGCATAGCAGTAGATAAGGATTTGAAAGAAAAGATTATTGGGGTAAACAGATTGGTTGATAGACTTAAAGTAATTAAACAAGTGTTAAAGAAAAATATAATGCATATCACCAGTGCCCAACTGCGCATGCAGCCCGAGTAGAATCAAAAGAAGACATTAAGAGAAAATTCAGGGGACAAATGGTTTAAAACAGGAAATTTTAACTGGTGAAAAGATTTTTCCAAATGGCATGTATAAAAGGATAGTACAGGGATTTGGAGAAATGAATCAGTAAAAAGACCCTTTCTTGGGTTTGTGTTACTTTTAAATGTTTGCATTAGAAGTATAAAGAAAAGGATAGTAAATAAAAGGTGCCCTCACAAATGGTGGGGGAATTTGAAAGGGGAAAGGGCAACAGCATTTAAAAATAAGGTGATAAAAGGGGGAAAATAAAAGTGATCTTACATAAGTGGAGGGACGTGGTCTCCAATTTTTGTTTGTGTTCTCCTTTGGGCCTTTTGAGAGGCCCTTGAGTTTTTCTTTTTCCTTATTTTTAGATGGCATTCCTCCTTTTTGGTAATTTTTGAAGCTTTTCAATATATTCCTTTTGTACTTTGCTTAGCCTTTGATTAATACAATTTACCATTCAAAAAAATGGATAAAACAAAAACACTACAGTGATGTTGATGCAGAAATTGATGAAGACCTAATTTTTGTTATGGTTGAAGCCTATATGCAGCAAATTGAGCATCCTAATAAGGCCTGCAAGGGTCCCAACAAGTTTTGATGGAAAACTTGGAACCAGACAGTCCAGCTTCTGGCTAAATCTGAATATCAGGGGACTGTTTTGGCAATACATAGAATTGCAGGGGCCTTTTTGCAAATTTTCAGAACTAATTCAGAAGTGCTTAGGTAGCGTTTGGTTCGCTGGAATGATTTTTGGTAGGAATGGAATGGAGACTGGAATGAGTTTGGAATGGAATGAGGCAGGAATAGTAATTCCCATTCCAACGTTTGGTTGGACAAAGGAATCAATCCAGTAATAGGATTTTCATTCTAGTTCCTGTGTTTGGCATGCTTGAATGATACCAGGAATGGAATAAAAATTATATAAAATTGACCAAAATACCCCTATAAAAATTACATAAAATTGACCAAAATACCCCTAGAATGAGAGGTTAGAGACGAAGAGGAAGGAGGCTAGGTCTTATGATTGGACATCTCAGGTCATGCTTGAATGATGCCAGGAATGGAATAAAAATTACATAAAATTGACCAAAATACCCCTATAAAAATTACATAAAATTGACCAAAATACCCCTAAAATGAGAGGTCAGAGACGAAGAGGAAGGGGGATAGGTCTTATGATTGGACATCTTATGTTTTGTTTGATGAAAGGGGCATTTTGGACTCAAAGGAAAAATTACAATGGAATGGAATGGCCATTCCTCTACCTCCCCCCCCAAAGGAATGGTGATTCCCTTGTATAAAGGAATGGTGATTCCTAAAGTAATGGTCATTCCGCCGCTTTTTCATGAACCAAACGTAGCCATTCCATTCCGACCTTCATTCCAGCAAACCAAACACTACCTTAGTGTCTAACGTGCTGGGCTTTTGGGCTCTCAGTGGCCAAAACTGACCCAATTCAAGCAAGGAAAACATCTCCAGGTTTGCATAAGAGTCTGCTTGCAAACCGTTGGATGCTAGCTTCCAAAGCATGGGCCATGTAGGCCATAGAGAGATTCTCGCCCGAAGTAACAAACACGATCAGGATTCTGATTTCTTTCAATTTCTTTATTTCTATTTGAAATTTCAGTTTGATTCAATTAGGAAAGCATGGTAGAGACCTCTATTTGTGTTAGGAATCTATTATGGAAAGATTACTAGGGTTTTGGTGCATTTTTTAGCATTATTTAAGGAACAATTTCCGTCATTTCTATAGCATGCTACAGTGATAGTTTCATGTTATTAATAAAACCAGTGTTTTATAGTTTTTTCTCCCTAAAAAAAAGGTGCCCAGGGGACCGTTTGGTCCCAAGTTTTCCATCAAAACTTGTTGGGAACCTTACGGGCCATCTTAGGATGCTCAATTTGCTTTTTATAGGCTTCAACCATGACAAAAATTAGGTCTTCATCAATTTCTGCATCAGATGTGAACTAAATGGCTAACTGTATTGATAGCTTAAAAAAAGGTGCTTAAAAACCAAAAATGAAAAGACACTTTGATAAAATAAAAAAAAATAAAAAAAAGCGTTGTGGTGGAGTTAAGAGGTTTAAGAAGTTATTCAAGAGAAAAGGTGATGAAGGCCAAATCCAAGATCCAGCCCGGCATTGATGAGCCACTTTGATAGGCTCCACTTGATCCATGATCTATCCAAGATTAAAGATCCCTCTCCTTAATTAGATAGTTCCTAATTAATAGCTTTATTTCTCATTTTACGCTGGATTAATATTTAGTAATTGCTTATAGGATTTAATACTTGCTTAATTTATTTTAGTAAGCCATAATTGTTTAGAGATAATCTTTCCTAGTTTAAAAACAGTCACTCCTATGTAAGGAGGAGTCTTTCATTGTAATGGACATGCTTATTTCCAATTAATCAAATTTTATTTGAGATTTATCTCTTTTATGGTGTTTTTCTTCTTGTAAAGGTGCTCTAGGAGTTGAAATTCATCTCTGGATTCGATCAATCCTTCGGGAAATTGATTTACATTCGATCGGAGATTCGAAGCTGTACCAAAAGGTACTACAAAAACGTTTGGCATTAGATTAGAAACACGTAAATTATGAAATGTATAAAAAGGCAAATAAAGAAGTAAATTAGTAAGTGGTGCAAAGCTCGAAGAATGTGATGACCTATATAATAAGTCGGGAATACAATAAAAAAAAAAGATATTTTCAAGCTTATAAGAATGGAAAAAGGAAAAGTTGGGACTTGGATCATGTCAGATGCATAAAGAGTAATAATCAAAAGGTTCTCACAAAGGATAATGATTTGAAAGAAAGGTCAAGAGAATATTTTAAAAAGCTTTTAAATAAGGATTCTATATAAAGCTTAGGAGCTTAGGAACAAGAGAGGATACTATCGAGAGTTACCAACCCTTGCAACCAAAATGCCTAGGCGTTAGAGTTGCAGTAAACAATATACTTAACACCTCCCCCCTCCCCTCCTCGGGTAGGACTTCGCCCAAACTCAAAACACAAGCCCATCATAGAGCGGCATGGGGCCTTCTGCCTTGTGCGCCTGCCCCCGCAATATAATACCAAAGACACGGCAACATGGATTCCAACCCGAGACCTGTGGTAGCTCTGATACTATGCCAAGAGTTGTTGATCATTGCAACCAAATTTCTAGGTGTTAAGAGTTACGGCAAACAATATACTTAACAGATACTTCGTGGGAATAACATCCATTTTACTACAAAATTAGGGTAACAGAAGCAAAGAAGCCATTGGAACGAATGAAGACAAGTAACGGCGTGGGCATGGTCGCATTCTAATAGAGCCTTGAAAATACGTAGAAAAAATTGGATGGATTTGGTTAACTAGGTTGTTCAAAAAGACATTAAGGACAAAGAAAATGCCTAATGAATCGATGAAGAAGTGTTTCAGTACATCAAAGAAAATCCCCCTCAAATATATGGATTGCAACTTCAATAGGAATGTATAAGGAGGTGAAACTACTTTAAAAATTAAAGCTCAATAGATACCACAAAGATATTCATATGGATACCTTGGCTCAATGGTTGAAGTGGAGACTTACTTTTGAAATGCTTTGTGATAGGAGCATATCAACAAGATTGAAAGAAAAATTTTACAAGACAACGATTAGATCAATTATGACCGATGGAGCAAAATGTTAGCCAATCAAGAAGAAACACAGGCATAAAAATGAGTATAGCAGAGATAAGAATGTTGAGGTGGATGTGTAATAAAACTAAGAAAGAATCAAAAATTAAAGCTTTTGAGAGCATTTAGAGGTAGCATCAATGAGTGATAAAATAATAAACGTGTTTGAGATAGTTTGGACATATCGAATGCGAGACAAAAACGACACCAATGAGGAAAGTTGCCTCATGCAAGTTGAAGGCCCACTATGGGAACTGGGTAGGCTGAAGAGAATGTGGCTGGAAGTAGTAACAATAGATTTAAAGAGGTGCAACGTATCTGAGGATTTGGCTCGGAATAGGTCAAAATGGAGAAAAAAAATTCATGTAGTTAAACCCAAACATGGTAGAGACAAGGCTTTGACAATGATGATGATAATAATGATGACATGAGAACAAAGGAGATACCCAAAGTTGTACGACTTCTCCTAGGATTAAACTTATGAGTCACATTATGTACCATGGGAGAAAGGAATGGAGTAAAAGCTTAGACAAAAGACCAAGATAACTAAAAATCACTTTGTTTTCATGTCGGGGTGGTAAACTATGTAAAATATCTTCTCACTTATACAATTAATAGAAAAATATCGAGAGAAAAGGAAAAATCTTTATATGGTCTTCATCGATCTGGAGAAAGCTTACAACAAGGTACATAAAGATTTGATTTGGTGGGTTTTATACAAAACCTTAAGGATTATTTTGGCATTTAGATAGGTAACTAGTGTGAGAACTACATTGAATTTTAAAATTTTCTAAACTTGAATTTTTAAGATATTTTTTTTAGATTTTGACACATTTTCTATTCACACAAAAAATGCCATTACATATCTTTGCAACCAGTATGTATCATTTTGGTTACAACCGCTACACCCACCGCAACCATGGTGATGACTAACATAGATTGAAAATTAATCTAGCACTTACTAAAAAAACATTTTGGGTAACAAAAATAAGAAAATAATAAAAATAAAAGATGGCCACCAAAATCCACATAAATCTAATGGATATAAAAAATCTTACATGCTCAGCTCACTCCCATATGCATTCCTAAAATACAACTCAAAACATTCAAAACTCAAATGCCCCGTACACAAATCTAAACCAACACTTTGCAAATAAATTCAACGTGTCAAAACCTTTCTGTAAAACTGATCCAACCCATTTACGCAGAAAATACTAATAATAATAAATAAATAAATAATCCAAATGAAACATAAACCCAATCATGGTCTGATGCGTACATGTAAAAACAATGTCACAACTCAAGCCAAACCCTTTAGACCCAATCATACCAAGCCTTTAATCAAAATCTAGTCTGCAAACTCAACCTTGTGCTTTGTTACAAGCACATTTAATCAAGATAGATGTAAACAATCGAGGCACTTAACAAAGTTGCTATAAAACCCAAAATCTTAATAACAACTTAAATCAAAATACAAACCATAATAACATAATTGATACTCAATCAAATCTATGTCCAAGACAGAAATCACACAACCACCAATCCAATTCACAATCATCCCAATAAAGAACAAATAGTTAGAACCATAGATCATGAGCAAGACTTAAGCCAAGCCCTAAATCAAAACCATTCATGTCCAACCCTGGAACAAACCATCCCAAACTCCTTACACCTCATGCCTTCACCAAATCCAACCATGTCTAAACCTTAGCTCAGCCTAACCAATCCAAACCACCCCATGTAATCAAACTCCAAACCATTCCAGCCCATCAAACCCAGAATTGACCATACCCATGCAACGTTACCAAACTTATCAACGGATCCAAACCCTACCATCCAATCATCAAGCAACCTTATGAAAAAGAAAATCCAGGTAATCAACAGTAACGACAACAACAACAACAAAACAGTAAAGAAATGCACGAAACCAATACAATCATTCTTGAAATCTTGGTCGGGGGACACAAAGTCTCAAGAAACCAGCCAAGGCCTCTTGGGGAATTCTACAAACAGGTGGAACGCGCCAGAATCAAGAGGGGAGAAGTAGAATAAACGTAACCAGATTCAAAACAAAACCCAGACCAAATGAAGAAGAGAAACCCGTGACTGACATGACATGGAAATGAGATCAGAAAAAAGAGAAACCCATTACCTTGCTATTGCTGGGATCCTTCTTGCCCTGCTGACCTAGGCGTTGACGCCCCTGTGCTCTTTGTGGAAAGCGCAAAATGTGTGAACAGGGAGCGGGAGCGAGGATGAGAAAGTTGGAACATTTGGGAAGGAAAAGTAGGGGTGGCCCATGTCACATGCTATGGCTCTAGTCACGGATTCACATACGTAGGAAAAAACATAGAGGGTAGAGACTCCGGATCCTTCTCCCATAGCTATTACAAGATAATTCATATATGCAGGGATCCCCCTCACAAATAATCCGGACCATTCTATATGAATCCCATCCCTCTAATTTTAGAGTGCATTTAACATCCTGCCGTCCCTTTCGATGGTAATCTCGATATGGAAGTAATCTCAAAATCTTAACTCGTTGGTATCAAAAAATTTGAAACAAAATATATTTTTTTTTAAGAAAAAATTTACTGGCATAGCTATTTTTTCCTCATCTCTTGCCTTTTAAAGAAACACATTTAAATACTCCAAGACGTCACTTATCCTAAATCTAAATAGCATGTTTGTAATGTACTTTGTAATTTCTAAAGATACGTCATATTGTTACAATCACAAAAGTTAAGCCTATTATTAAGAAGAGGGGAGAGAAAGGGAGTAGAGGGAGAAAGGAGAGCTTCTCTTATTTAATGAGATGTGTACATAAAAGAGGGGGAGGAGGATCTTATTTATAGAAGAAGATTGCTTCCTCCCCAAGCAAACCAATATAGCAAGACTCTAGCCTTCCATATCTAATGTGGGTCCCATGGTGGGCATCCACTAATAATAATAGTTTATAACACTCCCCCTTGGATGACCACCATTCAATAACAGTTGCCTCATTAAAACCTTGCAAAGGAAAAACCCAATGGGATAAAAACCTAAGCGAAGGAAAAAGAGTACAACATTTTTACAAAGTTATTGAAATGGTGTTGGACGTGCATAATGCTGCCTCGTTAAAACCTTAACTAGGAAAACCCAGTGGGACAAAACCTAGAGAAGGAAAAAGAGTACAGCGCACATATGTCCTAATTGATAGGCTTCAAAGTATCTATCCAGAATCTGTTACTCCCCCTGACGATAATACCCTTTACATTGTTTGATGATACACTTTCCGCATGCCGATCTCATATACAAGCCTTTGAAATGTTGACTTTGGTAATGACTTTGTGAACAAATCAGCCAAGTTGTTATTTGAACGAACTTGCTTGACTTCGATCTCATTGTTCTTCTGAAGCTCATGTGTGAAGAAGAACTTTAGTGCAATGTGCTTTGTCTTGTCGCCTTTAATGTACCCTTCTTTAATTTGTTGAATACATGCCTCATTGTCTTCGTAGATAATACTCGGGATACCTGTACTGAGAGGCAATTGACAAGAACTACGAATATGCTGAATTAAAGATTTTAGCCATACACATTCCCTACTAGCTTCATAGAGGGCTAAAATTTCAGCATGGTTAGAAGAAGTAGCTACCAAAGTTTGCTTATTAGAGCGCCAAGAAATAGCAGCATTACCATTGAGAAATACATAACCTGTCTGTGATCGACCCTTATGAGGATCAGATAGATATCCTGAATCTGCATATCCTACAAACTTGGAATCTTTACAATAAAAGAGTCCTAAATCAATTGTACCACGTAAATAGCGTAGGATATGTTTGATACCAGTCCAATGCCTTTGCGTTGGCGCAGAACTATATCTAGCAAGTAAATTCACTGAAAAGGAAATATCCGGTCTAGTACATTGTGCTAAATACATTAAAGCACCAATAGCACTCAGGTATGGTACTTCTGGACCCAATACCTTTTCGTTTTCTTCAATTGGACGATATGGATCCTTGTTTATGTCTAAAGACCGAACAACCATGGGAGTGCTTAGTGGATGTGCTTTATCCATACCAAAGCGTTTCAGTATATTTTTGGTATAATTAGATTGATGGACTAATATTCCACTAGAACTTCTCTCGATCTGCAGGCCGAGACAAAATTTTGTTTTCCCAAGGTCTTTCATCTCAAATTCCCTTTTCAAATAATCAGCAGTTATTTCGAGCTCTTCTGGAGTCCCGATTAAATTTATGTCATCGACATAAACTGCCACTATTGCAAAACCTTTTGAGGATTTCTTTATGAAGATACATGGGCAAATGGGATTGTTTTCATATCCTTCCTTAGACAAATATTCACGGAGACGATTGTACCACATTCTTCCGGATTGCTTCAATCCATACAATGATCGTCTCAATTGTATTGAGTACGTACTCTTGGGCTTTGCTTCAGGCAAAGTAAATCCTTCTAGAATTTTCATATGAATTTCTGTGTCTAAGTCCCCGTACAGATAAGCGGCCACAACATCCATGAGTCTCATATCCAAATTTTCAGAAACCGCTAAACTTATCAGATATCTGAATGTTGTTATATCCATAACAGGGGAGTATGTTTCGTCATAATCAATCCCAGGTTTCTGCAGGAAGCCTTGTGCCACAAGTCTTGCCTTGTATCTAATGATTTCATTCATTTCATTCCTTTTCCTTACAAACACCCACTTATAACTTACAGGGTTAATACCTTTTGGGGTTTGTACTATAGGTCCAAATACACCACGTCTATTGAGAGACTCTAACTCTGCTGTAATAGCAGTTTCCCATTTTGGCCAATCTTTTCTTTGTCGACATTCATTTATAGTACGTGGTTCTGTATCATCATCCTCATGTTCCATTGATATATGTGTAGCTACCACATATGCAAATGCGTCATCGATGACAATTCTTTTTCGATCCCATCTCTCTTTTGAATAATTGTAAAATATAGAGATCTCTTCATTATCCGGTACCGGTGCCACTTCAGGGGCTTTTATAGTCTTATCAAGGACTTTCGTCATTCTAGAGAGAGTGGATTTTTCCATAGCTTCTTCGGGAGCGTTATGACCCTCTTCAGGAGGAAACTCTTCAGGAGTGTTATGTGTATCTTTGGGAGGATATGATGATTGTATATTTCTCCTTTTCCGCGGAGTTATATCTTTTGAACCTACAGGTCTGCCACGCTTCTGGCGTATTACAGACTCTTTTGTTGCCACTTTTTGACTTTGTCCTACAGGGACATTAAGTCTAGCAGGTGCATTCATAGCTGGAATATGTGACTTAGTTACCTTTGCTGCATCGTTAAATGCATCGGGTAATTTATTTGCAATTTCTTGTAAGTGCACAATTCTACGGACTTCATATTCACATAGTGAAGTACGTGGGTCTAAATGAGACAAAGTGGAAGCATTCCACGTTAGTTCACGCCGTTCTTCAGGAACGGGTTGTTCTGCAGGAACAATACGTTCTTTATCTCCCCCTAACGGTGGGAATTTTGACTCATCGAATTGACAATCAGCAAAACGAGCAGTAAAAACATCTCCTGTCATTGGTTCTAAAAAGCGAATAATAGAAGGAGAGTCATAGCCGATATATATGCCCAACCTACGTTGTGGTCCCATCTTAGTACGTTGAGGGGGTGGTATAGGGACTAAAACAGCACAACCAAACTTGCGCAAATGGGAGATATTAGGTTGATGTCCCGTGATAAGCTGTGTGGGAGAGTATTGATGGTAGGCTGTGGGTCGAAGTCGAATGAGCATTGATGCATGTAATACAGCATGTCCCCAAGCACTAACTGGTAATTTAGACTGCATCAACAGGGTCCTAGAAATAAGTTGAATGCGCTTAATCAGGGATTCAGCTAAGCCATTCTGGGTATGGACATGAGGGACAGGATGTTCGACAACAATGCCTAGAGATGAACAGTAGTCATCAAAGGCTTGTGATGTAAACTCACCTGCATTATCAAGTCGTATAGACTTAATAGGATTATCAGGGAAATGGGCTCTAAGTTTAATGATTTGTGCTAATAGACGGGCAAAGGCTATATTCCTAGTTGAAAGTAGGCAAACATCAGACCAACGGGTGGAAGCGTCAATCAAAACCATGAAATACCTAAATGGTCCACTAGGTGGATTGATCGGTCCACAGATGTCGCCTTGTATCCTTTGCAGAAAGGATGGGGATTCTAATGCAATCTTAATGAAGGAAGGTCGAGTGATTAACTTTCCCTGTGAACATGGGACACATAGATACCCATTTGGTATGGTCAAACTATGGTTGTCTAAAGGGTGTCCAACAGAGTTATCAATGATTTTCTTCAACATGGTAACTCCGGGGTGCCCTAATCTATCATGCCAAAGCAATAGGGCTTGAGGGTTGCTAAACTTTGGGGTTGGTTTAAGCTTCGGGCTTAACTGTCTCGTTTTACTCATAACCGAATGTGATTCGACGATGGATATCGTCGTATAATATAACCCAGACGAAAGTGCACTTAATGTTTCTAGTATTTGCTTTTGGCCTCCAATACTAGTAACGATAAGTAACATTTCCTTGTTACCTTCATTAGCAGTCTCAACATGGTATCCATTTATTCTGATGTCTTTAAAACTGAGCAAGTTTCTTCGGGAACTGCTGGAGAACAATGCATCTTTAATGAATAAATGAGTACCATTAGGTAACGTTATGTGGGCTCTTCCGGAGCCTTCAATTATTTGCACAGGTCCAGCTATGGTGGATACCTTTCGTGAATTCAATACCAATTCTGAGAAAAACTTCTGGTTTTTCAGAATGGTATGTGTTGTAGCACTATCTACAAGACAGTGAGTATCCCCATTGTTGTGATCCATACCTTTAAACAAAAGATAAAAAAATGTAACTAAACAAAAACTTCATAAAAGAAATTTCATCAAATTGATAAAAATAAAAAAAAAATCACTCATCATAAAACATCCATAAAATGTTTGTCAAAATTAAGAAACTGAAAACTAAATCATCCAATCATAAAATATCCATAAAAGGGTAAATAGCTAAAAAGAGATTCTAAATGGAAACTCTGAAAAATATTTGTTTGGTCTTCTAGAACATTCCAGGAGGAGTTCCGATTTTAGCACTAAATGCCTCATTGCTCAGAGGTTGGCCATTTTCGTCTTCAAAAAAAATCTTTAGTTTCCAAATTTGTAATGTCCAACTGGTAATTGTCATTTTGTAGGATAGTATCCCAATCCCAATCTTCCAGATCATTTGATTCTGCAGAATGAACAGAGGCTTTGTATGCTTTGTATCGTTCCACCACGTCTTTTGGTGCACGACAAGAGCGTGACCAATGCCCAGTCCTTCCACATCTGTAGCAAGGGTTATCAGAACGGTGGGCAGAAGTATTTGGTGGATTATGAGGTTGATCTGGATTTTGTTGCTTCTGAGGATCAGACCACTTTTGGTGGTTTTTGAATTTTTTATTGGGAGGACCTCGAAATCCTCCTCGTCGGGAGGAGTTTCTTTTTTCACCTCTTCTGGAGGGATTATTTCTCCCACGCCCCCTTCCTCTGCCTCTGTTGGAATTGAAATTGGCATTTGCTTCAGGCAGTGCCATAGATCCAGTTGGTCTGGAGTTATGATTCTTCAACAAGACTTTACTGTTCTGCTCAGCAACAAGGAGACAAGAGATCAGTTCTGAGTATTTGGAGAAACGCCGTTCACGGTACTGCTGTTGCAGGATTACATTTGTTGCATGGAAAGTGGACAGTGTTTTCTCTAACATCTGCTCTTCTGTAATCGTTTCCCCACACAATCTTAACCGGGAAACAATGTTGAAAAGAGCAGAGTTATACTCAGATACCGATTTGTAGTCCTGAAATCGCAGGTTTAGCCATTCATTCTGAGCTGTTGGTAATAATACCATCTTCTGGTGATCATATCTATCCTTCAGGGATTTCCAAAGACCTGCTGGGTCCTCCTCTGTGAGGTATTCATTCTTAAGGTCATCATGTATATGATGACGTAAGAAGATAAGTGCTAATGCCCTATTCTCCGGGGACTCTTTATTGCCTTCTTTTATCATCTCTCCAAGCTTCTTGGATTGTAAATGTAATTTTGCATCCAAGTGCCAGGATAAGTAGTTGTCCCCGGTAATGTTAAGGGCTTTGAAATCAAGTTTGGTTAAGTTCGACATTATGCAAGAGCTGGAAAAAAAATAATAATAATAATAAATATGTATGATCATTGATATGCAAAAGATAAAATACAAATAAAAAATTGTAAGGCATTCAGAATAAATTAAGGGGTGAGCCATGTCAGATCAAGTTTGCCAATTCAAAATTGAATAACATCATGTTATCAATTTTTAATAATCCAAAAACAAACAGTTTAAACAAGGCTTCTGGCTTGATTTTGAACTTCAGGTTCTATCAAGGCTTCGGGCTTGATGTTATGGCATATTACTTTA
This sequence comes from Sextonia rubra, assembly GCA_037013555.1. Taxonomy (NCBI): domain Eukaryota; kingdom Viridiplantae; phylum Streptophyta; class Magnoliopsida; order Laurales; family Lauraceae; genus Sextonia; species Sextonia rubra. The sequence goes on from JASUAD010000001.1 coordinate 137,051,292, forward strand.
ATTTCTGGATCGAAATATCAAACTTCAGGTTTGATTAGTAATGAATCTGCAAGTCCATATTGTGGATCTGAGAACTTCTGGTTTCAGATTTGAATAATCCACGGAACTTCTGGTCCGGATTTAGAAAAAGAACTTCTGGTTCTTACGGAACTGCAGGCCCGTATTAATATAGAACTTCAGGATCTGAGAACTTCTGGTTTCAGATTTGAATAATCCACGGAACTTCTGGTCCGGATTTAGAAAAAGAACTTCTGGTTCTTACGGAACTGCAGGCCCGTATTAATATAGAACTTCAGGTTCTTATTTATGATCCATTCTTGATCTCCCCTTTTTCTTAAAAATAATAATAATCATTCACTCCCAAATAAAAGTAATAAGAATAAAAGCATATATATGGTTATTTAATTAATAAATGATTGTAAATAATAAAAAAAGAATTACTTTACCGTTGCACGTTGCACTGTTGCACGTTGCACTTTGTACTCTAGGCCACTGTATGCACGTAACGATTAATGGCAACTGTATGCACGTAACACTCGCAACGTACTTTAGGCAACTGTATGCACGATCAATGGCACGTAACACTCGCAACTGTATGCACGATCAATGGCAACTGTGTTATGCACGCTGAATAACGAGACCGAGGGAGAGGGGCGCGCGGGATCAGTCGATCGAGGGCTCGTGCTGATAACGTATTAAGAAGAGGGGAGAGAAAGGGAGTAGAGGGAGAAAGGAGAGCTTCTCTTATTTAATGAGATGTGTACATAAAAGGGGGGGAGGAGGATCTTATTTATAGAAGAAGATTGCTTCCTCCCCAAGCAAACCAATATAGCAAGACTCTAGCCTTCCATATCTAATGTGGGTCCCATGGTGGGCATCCACTAATAATAATAGTTTATAACACCTATACTATAATTCCTATAATTGTAGGACTACATTGTAAATCCAATGAATTTAGGCCATCTTCTAATTTATGAAGTTGGGTATCACAAGGTGGGTTCCGTGTCCACAAGAGGTGGCCCTACTTTGTAAGTTATAAAGGTGAGTCATATGGTTACAATCACAAAAAGGTAAACTACATTATAAATTCTATGAATGCGTGCCTACATTGTGAATCCGAATATGCCCCATATCTAGTTTCTAAAGGTAGGTACCATATTATAATTTCCAAAAATTGGTCTCATGTTCACAATCACGGAAGGCTGGCCCCATTGTAAATTCCAAGGAATATGCCTACATTGTAACGGTGGGCCATATTGTAAATCCAATGAATATGACTCCACTTTAAAATTCATAAAAGTGAGTCGGTAGGTCACAAATATAAAAGGTGAACCAACATTATAAATCCTATGAATATAGGACCCATATTATAAAATTTCAAGTGACCCCACATTAAAATCCCATATTCAGATTCACAAAAAGGTAGAAACTTGAGGAAATTACAACCTTATTTGAGCATAGAGTTGGAAACAACACAAAAACATTGCCAAACCGGCCGTCTAAAGTGATTGACATCCTGTCAGAAATGATGCCAGATCAATATCCAATCACATTTCAATCACGTGTTTAATACACTGGGACTTCTCCTATTAAAAGTGGAATTTGAGGATGTATCATTGGTAACGAGGGGGGGTGGGACTCGTCTCAAATGGTCAGCATTCTTTTCATGCATTTGTTACATGGTTCTCATGTAATAGCTACTACAGGGATCCAACTCAAAAATGAAAGTAGATGGTGAAGAATTGTTGGGGCCCACTGTACTAAGTACTTGAGTCACCAAGGCTAGCTTGACGCTTGCTTTAGCTGGCTCAAGAGCATCTCTAAGGAAGATGCTACTTTGGAAATGCCAAATTTCATTTGATGGCTTACAATATAATTATGAAGAAACAAAATTCATATAGCCGACCACAATATAATTAAGACAAAGCATTAATGGTGATGATGATTTGACATTTTGAAAGTTTGAGATTTGGCATGCTTAAGAACTAGCAAGTCAACCAATGTGTCAAAGTTATTACTTTATTATAAATTTATATTCTTATAGGACCCACATCATAAGAAACTTCACAAAACTTTCGAAAACCATTGTATTCTTGTGGGGCCCATGTCATAAAAAAATTCAAAAGTAAAAACTGGCACGTTGCTTTTTGGTATATCAAACTTGACATCCCATTGATACATGTCAAATGCCACATCATATTTGGCATTTTTCTCGGACAGACTTCACTTGCCTCATTGTCTAGGTGAAACCACCACGCAGCATCTGACATAGCCGTTGAAAATGCTCTAATATTTAAAAGGAGGGTTATTGGATTATGTGATGAAAAGTGAAAAGCCTAGCTCGAACCAGCTCGAATAAAGAGTTACTATATTTTAGTGATAATTTGTTTAAACAATTGCTGGAAAGCCTGTAGCGTAGAAGTGATGGACCTCTACTTCTTAAGTCAGGTCGCCCAGCAAGACCCGGCCATGAATACCCTCAAGTTTTTTTTTGGGCTCGAGAACATCCTCAAGACTATAACATGAGAAACATGCATGTTGAAATAAAAAATAAATAAATAATAAAATGAGATGGGAAGAATTATTGGGGCCCACTGTCCTAAATACTCATTCCCTCTCGCTTCTTGTGAGAGAGTAGAGCCGAACTCCTCGGCAGGGCCCACTTTTGAAAAACTGACCCTTGCATGCATGGGGCTGTCCTCAAATTTTACTTTAATAAGGTTGACCCCACCTTAAAATTGATCACATGATCCAAAATGTGATCAATGTGGTTGATGTTAAAAGTCCCAAAAAGGTTCCTATGTTTTCATTGTTTTCAAAAACGAACACTTAAGGCCTCTTTCTTTACCAAAGTTCCAAAAATTCTCTCTGAGCATATACCCCCAGGAAAGCCAGTGGGGCTTACATTTTATCACAACTGAATAAAATTTCACACCAGAGTGTACCTCAAAAGCAAAATTGATAGGGTTTAAAACGTGTGATCCATCAAATGCTTAGGCCCTTTTCAAATTTGAGTGCCTTTAGGATGAGTGACAGACAGATCAAGCATCATTCTTTTCCTTGAGCGTAATGGTTTTAAAACGTAGGCCCCACTTTTTAAGTTTTCTGTGGGCTACCATCATATGATCCCAATTTAAGGGCATTGAGAATAGGGATTGGTCAAATATCACTATGCTCGCAAAATCTTAAAAATACCCTCTAAACCCTCAATTCATTTTGGTATGCAGTTATCTGTCTGATTGAATCCAATGGTGGTTGATACTCAGATCGATTGAATCCAATGGTGGTTGATACTCAGATCGGATTGGATTTGTCAAAGGAGGGTCCCACAATACAGCTAGATTAGATTGAGAGTGAAAGGATTAGATATGTCAAAGAAGGGCCCTACAATACAGCTAAATAAAAGGAGAAGAAAGCAGTGGGCTGTAAAGCTGGCCAACGTGCATCTTAGGCGAGCAGCATTGGAAAATACCAACATCAATATAGGAGCAGTGAATTACAGAATCTTCAGCCAACACCTTTGAGTACAGTTCTCATCTTTTATGTCAGCCAAGACATCATCTAACAAATGGATACTTCAGAGAAAACAGCCACAACATCATCATCATAGCCCCACCCCGTCATCAATTTAGGGTTTTCTGTAAGCGTTCTACAAAGTTAAATACAGAAAAACTCTCATCAAAGTTGACAGATATTTTCCTTTTTAACAATATCGGAAAAAATCTTCTTCTTCTTACCGCTGTAACTCTTGATCCTCGGTAGAAATAAGCTCCAAAGATAGCCTCAGCCTGAAATTTGCCCGTTAGGATAGCACTTGTAACTTCATATACTTCAGACAAAATGAGGTGTAATCCATACTGGGGGAGTATCATTAGTATACTGGGGACACCCAGCCGGACCAGTTATGCTGCTTCCATTATCCATGTCAAATACCCACCAGCCACTGTGACGAGGCTCGGTAAAATAAATGAGATTTCCTCTACACCCGAGTTTTGCTGCTTGGAGTGATGTAGAACAATTTTCTCCCAAGAACAAGATGTGATCCCTTAAGCTTTCCAACACTAACCACGATGAAGTTGATAAATCCAGTTGAAAGACAATGAAACGATCCACTGCTCCATTTGGTCTTTTATATCCTTTCACAACCAGCAATATCTCATCACCAGATTCAACCAGGTATGGAACACACTTCCCAAAAGTATATGAACGGTGGGGAACCTCGGGTAGCTTCATCACTGCTATCTTAGGCTGTGAGCTGCATTCAGCATCGGGTAGACGTAATTGATGGCACAAAATGTAGAACTTCCCTCTAAACAACAAAGCTTCTTCCGGCTTTTCTAAACAGCATTCTTGTGTGGTCCATTTGTTGTCTCCGAGCCTACAAAATGTAATATTTGAATAACAGTAATTCAGTATGATAACCAAGCAATTGGGTTCCGTAGGAGGAGATGAAAGTGCGGCTCGATAGACTGACTTTGTTACATCCCATAGTGGCAGCTCAATCCGGGCTCCCGTAAATGGATTCATGAGAAAAAGTAGATGTCTCAAATATATGTCTCCAATCAATAACCATCCATAAAAGCAACCCACATAGCAGTATCTTGTTCCGAAATCAGGTAGCACCATCATACATCGTTCGCCATCTGGTGCTTTTATGAAGAAACGACAATCATCTTGGACACGCTGACCAGGAGTCATAAGCAATGGATAGTCCAGACATGGATTGTGCTGTTTCGCTGCAGCTCTCCATGTTGAACAAATACGGCGGAATTTAAGATAATCGAAAAGACGCAACCGGCTTGATACTAACTGAAGTAGATGCAAGGGAAGATCTGGCCATGGGACACCACATTTCTTGCGTCTCCTTCTTGTATGTTTTTGCATACTTCTTCCAAAGCAACTGAATCAAAACAAATTGAATAACACTAATATTCTGGTTTCTCCAATATCTACATATACATGGGCAGAGAATTGGTTGACAGATCGTTCGGAGAAAAAATAGAATTTCAAAATATTTAGTAACGATGCCTTCTGGAAATGAAGAAAATAACAACTTATAAACAGGATATAATGGCATGAAGATGATGCCCACCACTCCTGCCACATGGTTTGGGGTACAAGACATCTAAAAATTACCACCATAATTGGATACTACAAGCTGTCTGATCAAAGGATATGTAGGTAGAGAATAAACATAAAAACAGTTAACAATTTGAAATCAATACCTTTGATCAAACACTAGCAAAAATGAGGCTGATTTTTTCTAGATAGATAATCAAACCCCACTTTTATATGATTGAATTCACTGGTCGCAACCCACATGTGTGTGCCCTTAGTTAAGAGTCACATTCCATTTGATTCATAAAATATAGAAAACTGAAATGATGGATAGGTACTGAAACCAAAGTAGAAAGTGGCAGCCAAATGGCTACATGAATCCAAGACTAGCTAGATTAGATTGAGCAAATCCAAGACATGTTTACCATTGAATGGATCTTCACGTTAATTTTGTACAAAATAAATAAATAATTCTTGCTACTAAATGTTTTAATTATACTGTTTTTTTTTTCACAGAAGGAAAGTACCATTTTAGATCCAATAGAACTCAGTCTAGTATTAAACATTCAATCAATTTGCAATATATGTGAACAGTTCAAGAAAACAATTAACTGATAAAGAGAGGTAGAGGTTTTTGTCACTGTTGGGGTTTGGGGTCTTTTATGGATAAATAATCAATTCACTCTAGTAAATTTTCCATGTTTCATGAAAACAAATAAGGAAATATACCAATGAAAATAACTTGGGTTTGATTCTACAGAGTCGGTAATAATACACATAGATAGCAGTGGTCATAGATATATAACTCTCTCCTTTTTAGCAACCATCATCATCCAATACCTTAATGTTTGTACTCCACTACCTCATTTTTCGCACATTCTCTACAAAAGCATGAATCCCAGGAACACAACCAGCCCTTACTCTAGAACAACCAGTTCATACCAGCCGATAAACCAGGTATTGATAGTCACCGCAACAATATTTTTCATATTATCATTCCACAATCATGGATACCAAAATAACAACCTATATCAACCAATATCAACAAAATTTCAGTCAATGCCTACATATCGGTTGAAATGTTGCAAACTTCGGCCAACAGTCCTCTTTTCTTAAAACCCCTTCTTCACCATCATTTCTTTCATTTCCTCCTTTATGAACACAAGCATAACATGCAAAGAGGCTCCTCCAGCAACTCTTTCCACTAAAACTCAAACAAATCAATTTTGATGGATTCCTTCACGGCAAATCCAAACAATCCAATTATGAACTTACAGTGAAACATCTTGAGCTATGATGCCCAAATACAGCGTAGATATGTCTTTTTGTACTACTTTCAAATTTTTCCTTATTTTTAGCCTAATTTTCATAATTCTTATTTATTTATATATTTATTTATTTTGAATAAAAATATGTAGCACATGCAACCAAGCCTTCACACTAAGCAAGATCTGGTTATATTATACACTCTTAGTTTTTCTTAGATCTAGTGATTTTTAGTGTAAGTCTAGTTTTTTTTTCTTTTTCAAAATTTGGGGTATTTCTTGAAATCTTTTAGATTTTCTTAAATTAGTTTGTCAAGTGTGTTTAGAATGTGATAGATCTGCTTGTGGGTTCCTACTTTGTCATAAATCTAAGCATTCAAGTCTCCTTTAATCCAGGTAAATGTCCATACTCCATTGTTTTGCTTCAACTTAGTGTAAATGTTATTTTAATGTCCTTGAAATGCAAAACTTACTTGATGATTGAGTACTAGTTTCTTGAGTTAAACACTAATAGATAGCTCATAGTTGTGGTTGCATTTCATAAAATTTGTGATATTTCAACTTTTTTTATTATATGCATGTAAATATATTTAATTTTGAACCCCTTTACACAGTGCCAAATAAGATAGTGAGACAGAATGTTATGACTTGGGGGCCAAAATTTTGCTTTATAGCATTCACGAATAGAGGAAAAAAATTTGATTTCTATCATTTTACAATATCATGGAATTTTTTTTCAAAGTTTTCTGGGATAAAAAAATATCACTCTAGGATGGACCATCAAGACCACATATCACTTTTTGGGGTCGATAGCAATTTGAACCGCAATAAAACAGCCTCCCAGCAATAAAACAGCCTCCTTCAGAGCACCTATACATCACAGCCACACTCAAGCTCCCATCCCAGTAACAAAATGGCCTAATTTCATATTTACATTCACCCTGGGAGACTTAACATCCTTAATCCGGTCACTTTTTAAGTTTTCAGTCTGCCTAACTCTAGCATCCATCACATCAACATATCAGTGAGATTTCATGGCCATTTAACTATAAGAAAAACAATTCAAAGCATAAGCCCAAAATGAGTCACACTCTTGAAGTGTATCCATGAAACCATTCACAGCTTCAAAGCTACATACTAGGTAAATTTCAGTCATTATAAAATAAACCAACCCACATTAGAGTCCTCAACATAGCCCCAAAATCAGCCACAAAAAGACTAGAACTTGTCTCTAAAACTGGTGACCAAAAACCTTTATACTATTTTAGATGTAGACCAAAAACATTTTTAGTTTTTTCTTTTCTTGGAACTCCTCTAGTTTACTGTCAATGACCGGTTAAAAGGTGGAGTGTGTCACGTTGACAGCCGATGTAAAACTATCACATCTAAACCATATATTCTGAGACACTACACATTGCACTGATGGCCGGTTGCAAAGAAAAGTAGGCAAGGATTCCTATTTCCTGCACAAATCTGGACAAGTGTGAATAAAGATGTAATTTAAAAGAATAGGAGGATTTAACTTGTTACTTCGAATATAGGAACTTTGACGAGCAAGAGCATGGAATTGATTGATAAAATGGAACAAAAAAAAAGGAAAGAAGAAGAAGAAGAAGAAGTGGAGTAATGTGACTTGTCTATAAGAAACAAAGTGGAAAGATAAAGCCATGGAGGTCACTAAAGGGAACGAACTCTACTACACACGAAAGAACAATGCAAAAAATAACATTTTAAAAATGCCATAAATTAAGTAAGCATAGCAATAGATAAGGATTTTGAACAAAAAGATTATTGGGGTAAACAAATTGGGTGATAGACTTAAAGTAATTAAACAAGTGTTAAAGAAAAATTTAATACATATCACCAATCCCTAACTGCCTATGCAGCCGAAGTAGAATCAAAAGAAAATATTATGAGAAAATTCAGGGGATGAATGGTTTAATACAAGAAATTTTAATAGGTTAAAAGATTTTTCCATGAGAGTACGCAAATGCAATGTATAAAAGGATAGTATACGGATTTGGAGAAATGAATCAGTAAAGAGACACTGATGCAGGACAGACCCATGATCCCCCGTGGGTCGACTCGTCTTTGGGCCTAGCCCACCTATTCTAGTTTATTTAGGGTTTTGTTTGCTTTAAGTTTTTTTAATAAGATGTTTAAATGATGTTTTAATCTCAACCATCAATGTGATTGGATGGTCTAGATTAGTCTTAAGGTTAGTCTTTTATCTATTTAAGCATTGTAATGCCTTTTTGGCTAAATAGTTATGAATGACTAATGAAAAGTTTTGGGATTTTCCCCAAGTTTCTTCGAGTTCTCCTCGAAATCTCTAATGCCTTCTGCAATTGGAGTTTGGTGAGAGCCCAATTTCTAACGCCTCCTGTGATTGGAGTTTGGTGAGAGCCCAATTTTCCCCCCAATTTCCATTTTCACCTTACCCACCCCGCGTCTTCATCCCGTTCCGCATTATTTGGTATCAGAGCCGAAGATCGATCCATCCCCAGATTCGATTCTCGATAGTTATCATTGTTGCCGATTCATCCATTACCACTATCGTCAATCCCAAATCTGAAACCTCAACCCCAAATCCTCAGATCTAACGCCCAATCCATACTCTTCCCGAATCTGAGATCCAAAAACCCAGTCCCCATCGTCAATCCTAGACCGCATCACCTTCACCGATATCGCCATCAACCCACCCAGCCACCGCGACACCCAAACCCTCCCTCTCTTAGTCACCTTCTTTACCCATTTAGCCAAACACAGAAATAAAAATCAATATCACCTGACGACCACACCCCAAATCTGCCAAAACCCAAATCTGGTTCCCCAACCAAAAAATCCCTTTCTCCACCACACCCAGAACCATCAAAACCAACCCATTCTTTCCAAAACAAAAGCCAAAAAAAAAAAAAAAAAAGCATTCCAATCCAATCCAAATCCACAAAATCCGCCGAAACCCAACCCGTTGCCCATTGGTGAGATTCCCAAGCCCCGGAACCCACCCACTCCACCTCTGCTCCATCCGTTGATAGAGGGTTGCCATTTTTTTTTCTCTCTCACCGTCGCCGAACCGCTACTTTCTGTCACTGACGCTATCGTCTCGCCAATCGTGGCATCATCGCCCATCTGCCGGCGCCAAACCCTAGTTCCCGGTCCGCAGCCATCCACCACCTAAGAAGGAAGAAAGGTAAAAGGGACCTGCTGGTTTCGTTTCTGTTTATAGGCCAAAGTCGAAAAAGGAATCAAGTTGAAGGATTTGGTATATGGTGCTCTGAAGCACCACAATAAAAATGTGGTCCATAGTCCACTTCAAGTAACATTCAGCAGTAAATAGTTTGGGCCTGGTTTAACTTGACTTGTTTGCAGCAAGCCCAGCATTTCAGCAATGCAGTGCTGATGTCAATAGAGTACAGTTTGACTAAAATCAACAGTAGATCTTACTTTCATGATATCAAGACCATCCGGACACCGATTTCAAATCCGTTTGATCCTGCGTGATCGTGGTGACAAGATCTACACGGTAGTGAAGGTATTGAGGCAACTCTCATCCGTCAAGGGCCCATCATAAATTCAATCTCAACCACCCATCTTCAAATCACAAGATATCCTCCATCCGAACTCCAATTTCAGATATGTTTGATCCTATGCGCTTGTTTTGAAGAGATCTACACAACATATCAGGTTGATTTATTTTTTAAAAGAACAAAAAAAAAAGTGCATTATTTTAGAAAGTCTTCCATATGAAATCAGAAGAAGAGCTTATGGTAATAATTCACCGTGCTGTGCTTGGAGTGACATATTCACTTACGTATGGACAATGGTATGCTGACAATAAAGCCTACTTCGATCAATTTCTAAATTTGAGACAAGGTAAAAAGCTATCAGTTCTTGAATACGGTGATGAATTTTCAAGACTACAAGCATTGTGTGGACTAAATGAGAGTGATGAACATTATGTTACAATCTTTGTTGAAGGTTTGAGACCAAGCATATGGAAAAATATGGAAAAGGAGTGTAAAGATATGTATGAAGCATTTTGGGAAGCGATTCGTGTTGAATGTTTGATAAAACGCTATCGCCTCCGAAAAGCTAAGTTACAAGAGGAAAAATCCAAGGTTGTGGAGCTACTTGTGGAGAATATTCAGACTGATATTGAGAAACAAAAGCAAGAAAGAAATGATTCCTTGATCAATTCAGACAATGTTGATCATGCAGTGCGAGAGGAACAAGAAAAAATCCACAGTGAAGAAAACAACAAAGAGTCTCATCATCTCATGGATCTGGTCATAAGTCCACTTCCTGAAGAGCAAAATACATCATCATTCGAACAGGTTGTTATTTTGAAGGTTGCAAATGATGATCAACAAATGACAGCAATAAATAAATTTGAAAACTTGAATACGGGACAACAATCAACCTGAAGCTCCAATGGATATGACTGTACAATCATATTCAAAAAAGCCTGTCTCCACCGAAGAAAAAACCAGTGTTGAAAAACTTGCACAACTCATTGATATCCCTCATATTGATTTCAACTTTGGGGATAGACTGTTGACAATAGAAAACTATGATCTCCTGCTTCAACACCAACAATTGCTGCCTCTAAAGGTCAAATCAGACATCAATGTTGAAGTCAAACATCGGCAGAAACCATCCCTCCAGTCCCTTTTCTATCTGGATGAAAAGATTGATTGCAGCTTCCAAAGCATACCAAGAGGTTGAAAATCCAGAAGCACATCGAAGATTTGTCCGCTTGATATTTGACTCTAGAGGACTTCTATTAAAACTTGAGGTCGAGTTTTCTCCAAGCAGAGAAGAATTGATGCAGGACAGACCCATGATCCCCCGTGGGTCGACTCGTCTTTGGGCCTAGCCCACCTATCCTAGTTTATTTAGGGTTTTGTTTGCTTTAAGTTTCTTTAATAAGATGTTTAAATGATGTTTTAATCTCAAACATCAATGTGATTGGATGGTCTAGATTAGTCTTAGGGTTAGTCTTTTATCTATTTAAGCATTGTAAAGCCTTTTTGGCTTAGTAGTTATGAATAATTAATGAAAAGTTTTGCGATTTTCCCCAAGTTTCTTCGAGTTCTCCTCGAAATCTCTAACGCCTCCTGTGATTGGAGTTTGGTGAGAGCCCAATTTTCCTCCCAATTTCCATTTTTACCTTACCCGCCCCACGTCTCCATCCCGTTCCGCATTAGACACTTTCTTGGATTTGTGTCACTTTTAGATGTTTGCATTAGAAGTATAAAGAAAAGGATAGTAAATAAAAGGTGCCCTAACAAAAGGTGGGGGATTTGAAAGGAGAAAGGGCAACAACATTTAAACATAAAGTGATGAAAGGGGGAAAATAAAAGTGATCTTACATAAGTGGACGGAGGTGGTCTCCTATTTTGTTTGTGTTCTCCTTTGGGCCTTTTGAAAGGCTCTTGAGTTTTTCTTTTTCCTTAGTTTTGGATGGCATTTCTCCTTTTTGGTAATTTTTGAAGCTTTTCAATATATTCCTTTTGTACTTCGATTAAGACAATTTACCATTCAAAAAAATGGATAAAACAAAAAAACTACAGTGATGTTGATGCAGAAACTGATGAGGACCTAATTTTTGTTATGGTTCAAGCCTATATGTAGCAAATTGAGCAACCTAAGAAGGCCTGCAAGGGTCCTGACAAGTTTTGATGGAAAACTTGGAACCAAACAGTCCAGCTTCTGGCTAAATCTGAATATCAGGGGACTGGTTTTGGCAATACACAGAATTGCAGGGGCCTTTTTGCAAATTTTCAGAACTAATTCAGAAGTGCAAGTGTCAAACGTGCTGGGTTTTTGGGCTCTCAGTAGCCAAAACTGACCAATCCAAGGAAGGAAAACATCTCCAGGTTCACTCAAGAGTACATTCAAATCGTTGGATGCTAGCTTCCAAAGTATGGCCCATGTAGGCCACAGAAAGAATCTCCCCTGAAGTAGCAAACACGATCGTGATTCTGATTTTCTTTCAATCTCTTTATTTCTATTTGAAATTTCAGTTTGATTCGATTAGGAAAGCATAGTAGAAACTTCTATTTGTGTCAGGAATCTATTATTGAAAGGTCACTAGGGTTTTGGTGTGATATTCTAGTATTAGTTAAGGAACAATTTTCGTCATTACTGTAGCATGCTACAGTGATAGAGTATTGTATAGTTGTTTCCTCCCCAAAAAAAATGGTGCCTAGGGGACTGTTTGGTTCCAAGTTTTCTACCAAAACTTGTTGGGACCGTTGCGGACCATCTTAGGATGTTCAATTTGCTGCATGCAGGCTTCAAGCGTAACAAAAATTAGGTCTTCATCAATTTTTGCATCAGATGTGCACTAAATGGCTGACTGTATTAGACAAGTTAAAATAAGGTGCTTGACAGCCAAGAGGAAAAGACACTTTGATAAAGAAACATGGCGGTGGAGTTAAGCGGTTTAAGAAGTTATTAGAGAGAAAAGGTACTACTAAAAAGTTTGGCATTAAATTAGAAATATGTAAATTATGAAATGTATAAAAAGGCAAATAAAGAAGTAAATTAGTAAGTCGTGCAAAGCTCAAAGCATGTGATGACCTATATAATAAGTCAGGAATACAATAAGAAGATAGATATTTTCAAGCTTATAAGAATGAGAAAAGGAAAAGTAAGGACTGGGATCACATCAAACATATAAATAGTAATAATCAAAAAGGTTTTCACAAAGGATAATGATATTAAAGAAAGGTAAAGAGAATATTTTAACAAACTTTTAAATAAGGATTCTATATAAAGCTTAGGAACAAGAGAGGACATTGTCAGGAGTTTCTAACCATTGCAACCAAAATGCCTAAGAGTTGCGGCAAACAATATATTTAACACCATCCCTCAGGTGGAACATCATCCAAATTCAAAGGCACACGCCCGTCATAGAGCAGCATGGGGCTTTATGCCCTGTGCACCTATGCCCACAGCCTAATACCAAAGACGCGGCAATGTGGATTCAAAGCCAAGACCTATGATGGCTCTGATACCATGACAAGAGTCGGTAATCATTGCAACAAAAACACCTAGGCATTAGAGTTGCGGAAACCAGTATACTTAACATATACTTCATGAGTATGATATACATTTTACTACAAAATTAGGGTGCAGAAGTGAAGAAGCCATTGGAATGAATGAAGACAAGAAAAGCTATGAGCATGGTGGCATTTTAATAGAAGCTTGAAAATACGTAGAAAGGATGGATTTGGTTAACTAGGTTGTTCAATAAGACATTAAGGACAAAGAAAATGCCTAATGAATGGATGAAGAAGTGTTTTAGTACTTACATACAAGACAATCCCCTTGAAATATATGAATTGCAACTTAGGAATGTATAAGGGCCTGAAACTACTTTAAGAATTAAAGCTCAATAGATACAAAAAAGATATTCATATGGATAACTTGGCTCAATGGTTGAAGTGGAGACTTACTTTTGAAATGCCTTAAGATAGGAGCATATCAACAAGATTGAAAGGGAAATTTTACAAGACAACGATTAGATCTGTTATGACTATGGAGTAAAATGTTGGCCAAGAAATAAGAAACATGGGCATAAAAATGAGTATAGCAGAAATAAGAATGTTGAGATGAATGTGTAGTAAAACTAGGAAAGAATCAGAAATAAGAGCTTTCGAGAGCATTTAAAGATAGCATCAACAGGTGATAAAAAATAAACTTGTTTGAGATAGTTTGGACATATCTCATGCAAAACAAAAATGACACCAATGAGGAAAGTTCCCTCATGCAAGTTGATGCCCCAATAAGGAGTAGGCCGAAGAGAACGTGGTTGGAAGTAGTAACAATGAATCTAAAGAGTTGCAACCTATCCAAGCATTTGGCTAGGAATTGGTCAAAATGGAGAAACAAAATTCATATAGTTGAACCCAAACATAGTAGGGACAAGGCTTTGGCGGCGACAATGATGATGATATAAGAACAAAGGAGATATCCAAAGTTGCACGAATTCTCGTAGGATTAAATTTATGCATCACATTATGTACCATTGGAGAAAGTAATGGGGCAAAAACTTAGACAAAAGACCAAGATACATGAAAATCACTTTGTTTTCATGTCGGGGACGTCAACTAAGTAAGCTATCTGCTAACTTATACAATTAATAGAAAAATATTGAGAGAAGAGGAAAAATCTTTATATGGTCATCAACGATCTAGAGAAAGCCTACAACAAGGTACATAGAGATTTGATTTGCTGGGTTTTATATAAAAGGAGGGCCCTTAAAGATTATTTTGGCATTTAGATACATATGATGAGGTGGTAACTACTATGAGAACTGCTACGCCACTAAATTGAATTTTAGAATTTTCTAAACTTGAATTTTTAGGATACTTTTTTAGATTTTTTGCCACATTTTCTATTCACACAAAAAATGCCATTACATATCGCTGCAACCAGTATGTATCGTTTTGGTTGCCAGCTGCTACACCCACCGCAACCATGGTGATGACTAACATAGATTGAAAATTAATCTAGCACTTAACCAACACTTTGCAAATAAAGCTCCAATATCAACCCTTCTCTAAACCAAATTCAACGTGCCAAAACCTTTCTGTAAAACTGATCCAACCCATTTACGCAAAAAATATATATATTATCTTAAATAAACAAATAAATAATCCATATGAAACATAAACCCAATCATGGTCTGATACGTATCGGTAAAAACAATGTCACAACTCAAGCCAAACCCTTTAGACCCAATCATACCAAGCCTTTAATCAAATCTAGTGTAGAAACTCAACCTTGGGCTATGTTACAAGCAAATTTAATCAAGATAAATGTAAACAATCGAGGCACTAAACAAAGTTCTATAAAACCCAAAATATTAATAACAACTTAAATCAAAATGCAAACCACAATACCAAAATAGATACTTAATCAAATATACGTCCAAGACAGCAATTACACAACCACCAATCCAATTCACAATCATCCCAATAAAGAACAAATAGTTAGAATCATAAACCATGAGCAAGACTTAAGCCAAACCCTAAATCATAAGCATTCATGTCCCACCCTGGGACAAACCATCCCAAACTCCCTACACCTCATGCCTTCACCAAATCCAACCATGTCCAAACCTTAGCTCAGCCTAACCAATCCAAACCACCCCATGTAATCAAACTCCAAACCCGCCCAGACCATTCAATCCAACCAACCCTTCCAGCCCATCAAACCCAGAATTGACCATACCCATGCAACCTTAACAAACTTATCAACGGATCAAAACCCTACCATCAAATCATCAAGCAACCTTAAGAAAAAGAAAATCCAGGAAATCAACACTAACAACAGCAAGAACAACACCAACAACAAAACAGTAAAGAAATGCACGAAAGCAATAAAACTATTCTTGAAAACTTGGTCGGGGGACACAAAGTCACATGAAACCAGGCTAGGCCTCTCGGGAAATTCTACAAACAGGTGGAAGGCACCAGAATCAAGAGGCGAGAAGTAGAATAAACGTAACCCAGATTCAAAACAAACCCAAACCAAAGGAAGAAGAGAAACCCATGACTGACATGACATTCAGAATAAAGAGAAACCCGTTACCTTGCTATTGCTGTGATCTTTCTTGGCCTGCTGACCTAGGCGTTGACGCCCCGGTGCTCTCCGTGGAAAACGAAAAATGTGTGGACAGGGAGCAAGAATGAGAAAACTGGAACATCGGAGAAGGAGGAGGAGAAGATAGTGGAGTCCAAAGGTGGGGGTGGCCCATTTCACCTGGGACAGCTATAGCCACAGATTCACATTCACATACGTAGGAAAAAAATAGAGACTTAAGAGTCCGGATCCAGGTCCCACAGCAATTACAGGAATCCCCCTCACACAAATAATCCAGACCATCGATGTGAATCTCATCCCTCTAATTTTAGGGGTGCATTTAACATCCTGCCGTACCTTTCGATTTTAATCTTAACCAAGTCACATTAGAAAATTTTTAAATAAAAATTTTATCTTTAAAAAAAATTTTACTAGCTCCATCGTTTCTTGCTCATTTCTTGCCTTATGAAAAAACGCATTTAAATACTCCAAAGTCTCACACTTATCCCAAAGATGGGGTTTTCAAGTCACAATCATAAAAAGGCGACAACGTTTTAAATCTGTGAATGTGATCTCACATTGTACATTGTGAATTAAATGTACCCCATACCTAATTTCTAAAAGAAGGTACCATGCTGTAACTTATAAAAGTTGGTCCCGAGTTCACAATCACGGAAAGGTAGCCCCATTGTAAATCCAATGAATATGTCTATAATGTAATGGTAGGCCTACATTGTAAATCCAATGAATATGCCCTCATTAAATGTGGGTTATATGTCCACAATCACAAAAAAATGTGACTCCACTTTGCATTTCATAAAAGTAGATAAACAAGTCATAAACACAATAGATAGACCCATATTGTAAATCTTATGAATATGGGATCCATATTATAATTTTTAAAGGCGTGTACCACATAATTTCTAAAGGTAATCCCATATTCACGTTTACAAAATGTGGCCCCACATTATAATTTCAAGAAAGATTAGCCTACATTGCGTTGTAACTTCAACAAGTGGGTTACATGTATGACAATAATAGCGTGCCACAAATAATAAATATGGGTCTCACATAGGGTTGGCAAACGGGCCAGGTCAAGCCATAAGTGGGGCAACTTTTTTGGACCCGAACCCTAGAGCGCCCGTTTTCAAAGCAGGTTGCAAATCTACAATCCACGCCCATGATGCCTCGAGTCAGGCTAGCCCATATTGTATGCAAATCGAGTCAAGCCAACCCGACCTGCATCGAAACTCTCTTTTTTTTTTTTTTTGTCGAATAAAAAGATGATGCTTGTAAGATTCAAGCTCATGATCATATTGTTTTCAAACAACTACCTTAACAATTACACTATCAAAGTCTTTTATGCTATCATGTATCCAAAAAAGTCTAAATAAATTGGAAAAGGACCTTAACTACTAAAACTTATATTTATAAAACTAATTATATTTTAAAATATTGAACCCTACAAGGACTATTTTTTTACTTATGTATTATACTTTAAGAATAGGTCGTCAAGTTTTTGAAATAATCATTATCTATGGTTTTCTCTATATTTATTAATTTTATGGTAATCATTATATAATAAATTAAACCCAAACAAATTTACAATATATGGGATTGAACAAAAAAATTAATAACTATTATAATTTATAAGAAACTAACATTGTTTAAAAAAGACAAAACCAGTAGAGCTTTGCGTTTGCAAATGAAAAAAAAATTAAAACAACACTAGTTTGGCCAATTTTAATCTAGCTAATTGATAGCCATTCGAATTCAAACAAAAACAAGAAGTTATTATAATTTATAATTAAAAAGATTATTGAAACAAAAACAAACTGGCACCAATAATGTGGAGCTAAAAAAAGAAGTGAAAAACTTTTCATATAACTAATGTGCTACTATGAACTCTTGTCGAGCGATAAAGGCTAGAGTTTCCATTTTTTTGAATGCATGACTTTCACTTTTATAAATTGTGATGTAAATGGAGAAGTACACCACAACCCACCTATTAAAATTGCTGTCATTAAGACAAGCATCCTTACTATTTATGGAATATCCTCAAATTTTACCTAAATTCTGATTATTTCCACTGTCAAACTGATTCTATCGTCAAATTGAAATAAATATTATATGCATACTCATTATTATATTTTTCATCAAACAATTAATCCAACGGTGACACTATTTTCGATGGAGATAAAATTTTTTATTCTCCTATGTGGCTGAAAACAATTTACTTTGAACAGTTGAATTTCAATACTTTGTTCCCACCATGACATTCGAACCCTTTAACTTAGGATTTATCCAAGTCAAAGTCTTAGACTGAGAGTGAGTTGAAACTTTTTATTTGTAGAATGGTTTGTCGATAAGCATAGCACCAATGAGATTAGCAAAAGGCCAGCACGCATCAACTTGATCTTGTGTTTTGTGCACTAAAACAAACTCTTTATTATCCTCATTTGGTGTTTATTTTTCTCATATATTTGCAAAAGCGTTAGAAGAAGGAGCCATTTATCTCACAATGTATATTGTGGATTCCAACATAAAATGAAATAAAAATTCATAGCCCATAAATATAAATATAAAAGACTATGTGGGGGTTAGGT
Organism: Sextonia rubra; assembly: GCA_037013555.1. Classification (NCBI taxonomy): domain Eukaryota; kingdom Viridiplantae; phylum Streptophyta; class Magnoliopsida; order Laurales; family Lauraceae; genus Sextonia; species Sextonia rubra. The sequence goes on from JASUAD010000001.1 coordinate 137,069,818, forward strand.
GGGTCAGCCCAAACCAGGCCCCTTTTTTGTAGGCAAGAAAAACCTAACCCATGCCCGACCTATATTTTATGCTGGTCAGATTATGTGGGTCAAGCTACTTTTGCCACTTCTAGTCCCACATTATAAATCTTATGGTTTTCTTACTTACATTCCGTAAAACAAAAAAATTATAACGTTACTAAATAAGTTCCGTTTAGCATATTCTAAAGTAATTTGATATAATGTGGCTAAACAAGTTTTTACACGGCATAGTCTCGGCACAACCCAATCTCAACACAACCTTATTTGAACACCAAATTGGAAACTACACAAGAAGAATGCCAATGGAACCTTAGTTGCTCTCACCTTTGGCTAAGCACATGATAGAAGTATGATTGACATCCTATCCAAAGTGATGGGTGGGATTCAACTCAAAAAAGGTTAGGACTATTTCTATGTGGGCCCCACCACAGAGTTCCATGCATGTGTTACTTGGTTCTCATGTAATAGCTGCTACAGGGATCCAACTCAAAAAAAAAGTAGATGGTGAAGAATTGTTGGGCCCCACTGTACTAAGTACTTGAGCCACCCAAGCTCGCTTGACATTTGCTTTGGGCTTGTTTTTGGCATATAATCTTGAGCATCTCCAACCGAGATGTTATTTTGGAGATGACAAATCCCATTTAAAGGTTTATGTGGTAAATTGTGTTGGGTTTATGTCTTGTATTCCGGTTTAGCCGGATGAGTCCACTGGGTTAGCCAGGGACTGGTTTAAGGTCAAGGGTATTTTGGTACTTGTACCGGGGCTTTCTTGGTGGCCAAGAAAGCGGAGATTATATATATGTATAGTCTGTAACCCTAGATCTTGCGGCGGCAGTAGTTGCCCGTGGTGTTCCCACACCACGTAGGAGAGATGAGGTGAGAGTGTGAGAATCTCTTGTATGCTTTACTTGTCATAGTGAAGATGTTCGTCCTCCTGTGCCCGTGGATGTAGCTCTGTTTGGGTGAACCACGTAAATCTTGTGTCTCTTCTTGTGTGTGGCTTGTTCGTGTTTGATCTTGTGATTCCGTAGATGTGCACAACGGGTGATTGTTCAGAAAAGCACAACAATTGGTATCAGAGCCACAACAATTGGTATCAAAGCTGAGGTTGGTAGTCCTCGGGTTTCTGAGTGATGTGGAGATCGCTCAATGGCTTGGAGGTTGTGCGCATGAAGATTAACTGAGATCAGGTTCATGATTTCTGGTTGGGGCACCATCGGAGAAGAAGAAGACGAGATTGGGTTCTCCGGTCTCGCTTGGATCGGAGGAAAAAGGATTCACATGTTTCGTTCAGATCTTGGAGTTGACCGCTGTGGATGTGATCGGATCTTGTTGGGTTCGGATCTGTTTTCATCGTGGAAACAGGGGATCTGGTTTTCCAGATCTGATAGGAGAAGACCGGAAGGTGGACCACACAGATCAGAAGAAATCGGCAGTGCTTCTTGGCCTGCCGGATTTCTTGAAGACAACAACAGCGTGGCTGGAGGATTCAGAGGATCGTCATGGACACAGGATCGTCATGGACACAGAGAATTTGGATTTGGTTTTCCAGATCTGATAGGAGAAGAAGCCTTCTGCTTTTCGGTGGGCCACACAGATTGGAAAAAAGGCACTCAATCGCCGCTGTGATGGCCGGAGAAGAAGGGCCTTCTGTGATCTCTCTCTGATTCAGAGTACTCGAAGTTGACATCACTGTCGCTGCTGCGCCGTCCCCATTCGTGTGCCACCGTCACCGCCATGCCATCGCCGGATCAGATGAAGAAAAGGGCGAAGATGGGCCACTGCCAGATCTGCGTGCTTCCATCGTTGTAGTCGCCACCTAAATTTCCGCCGGGATTCTCGCCGTCTCTGTCGCCTTTGCCGGCCTTCTAGCCGACGCCGTCGCCATCCCTGTTTCCGGACCAGCTGTTTCCTGCCACCGCTGGTCACCGGATCGTCGCCGAGGATGACACGCAGGTGTCCATTTTCAGTTGCAGAGCGCAGAACATGGAAGTTGCGTGGGGAAGACAACAATCGCTGCAATCGCCTCGCCGCCATCTCCAGTCGCCGGGATCGTCATTCGGCCGCCGTCGCAGCCCGCCACCGCTGATCGCCGGGCCATAGCCACGAACAGAGAACCCGCTTGCTGCCGCTGCTGCAGAACGCGTGCATAGAGGAAAGAGGAATAAGAAGAAGGGTTCGGGCCAAGGTCAGGTCAGGTCAGGTCAGGTTCGACCCGACCCGATTGAAGCGCAAGCCCATTGGTAGAAACAGGCTACGGGTCAGGTCAGGTCAGGTTAGACCCGACCCGATCGTACAGAAGCCCAGCAGTTCCGAGGCGGTTTGGTTCCGGGTCAGGTCAGGTTCGACCCGACCCGTTATCAGAAGGTCCAGCCCAGTCAGCAGGTTCAGGCCGGGTCAGGTCAGGTTCAACCCGACCTGTTAGCAGACGGTCCAGCCCAGTGCAAAAAGGCAGTTCAGTTCCGGGTCAGGTGAACCTGACCCGGGTCCGCTCCAGAAGCCCAGCAGAGCAGAACTGACGTCACTGCTGACGTCAATAACGGTCAATAGGCAGATTTGACCAGATTTGCAGCTGAAATTGTTTCTGTGATATCTTGATCGTCCGATGTCGGATCGGAGATCCGTCTGAGCCTACGGACTCGTTTCGAGCAAATCTACGCAGTGGAAGAGGTTGATTGGCTGTTTGACAGTCAAGGAGGAGGTTTGACCGATTGGAGCGTAGAAATTTGTTTCTACGTTATCGGAGCCATCCTGAGTCGGATTTCAGATCCGTTTCTTCCAGCGTGCTTGTGGTGACGAGATCTATAACTTGATGCAGAAATCTGGAGGAGATCTGAACAGATGTGGATTGAGGCTAGAATCGGGTCTACTCGACCTGGTTGTTGTTGCAAACCCAATAATAGGAGTCGCCGGCCTAGTTGCAAAGAGTTTGCTGATTCAAACGAAGTTGTTCGTTTGGGGTTCACATGATCGCATGTGATGTTATTCATCTTGCCAGAGCCAAGCCGGAAAGCAGCAAGGAGGAGCTGATGTGTCAGCAGTTGTCAAACATTTGTTTGATTGATTGATCGGAGGCCCGGTCAAATGGAGTTTTTGACCGCTCGGAGGCAGAGTTTGTTCTGTAATGGAGTCATCTGGACTTGTATTCCCGATCTGTTTTGCTTGCATGCTTGTGGTGATTGGATCTTCACAGTGATGTTGAAGATGGGGCAGGATGGTGAGTGATTCAGATGTCACTCAGATTCGTCAATGGTTTCGAGCTTTTAGTTCGAGGTGGAGTTTGACGAGATGAACTTTGCTCAAAGTTCATGTGCTGGTTCAACATGTCAAAGTGTTGAAGAAGACTGCATCCCTGGTGCAGTGACGTACCATTCAGCAAGGTACGTGAAGACATTACCGATTTTATCTCCTAGTAGCTCGAGTTGTACGGAGTTGTACGGAATTCAAGCCAAGGTGGAGATTGTTGGGTTTATGTCTTGTATTCCGGTTTAGCCGGATGAGTCCACTGGGTTAGCCAGGGACTGGTTTAAGGTCAAGGGTATTTTGGTACTTGTACCGGGGCTTTCTTGGTGGCCAAGAAAGCGGAGATTATATATATGTATAGTCTGTAACCCTAGATCTTGCGGCGGCAGTAGTTGCCCGTGGTGTTCCCACACCACGTAGGAGAGATGAGGTGAGAGTGTGGGAATCTCTTGTATGCTTTACTTGTCATAGTGAAGATGTTCGTCCTCCTGTGCCCGTGGATGTAGCTCTGTTTGGGTGAACCACGTAAATCTTGTGTCTCTTCTTGTGTGTGGCTTGTTCGTGTTTGATCTTGTGATTCCGTGGATGTGCACAACAGGTGATTGTTCAGAAAAGCACAACAATTGGTATCAGAGCCACAACAAATTGAAGGTTTGAAATTTGGCATATGCAAAAGTAGGAACTCCAATAGATGTGTCAAATTTATTTGTTTATTATATATTTGTATTCTTGTGGGATCCACATCATAAAAAGCTTTTGCATTCATGTGGGGCCCACATCATAAAATATTCAAAACAATAAATGACATATTGCTTTTTTATATATCAAATTTGGCATCCCAACTTCACATGCCAAATGCCACATAAGATTAAGCATTTTGATTGGAGAGGCTTCACATGTCTTTTTATCCTATTTAGAGTGTCATATGGCATTTAATTGTTTCGTTAGAGATGAGCTCGTTTATTGGGAGGGGGTTATTGGATTATGTGATGAAAAGTAAAAGTCTAACCCGAACCAGCTCAAATAAAGAGTTACTAAATTTTAGTGATAATTTGTTCAAATAATTGCTATAAAGCATGTCGCACTGATAAAAAGCCCAGCTCAGTCTTGGCCCAGCCCAATTGATTATATGAGCAACCATGGACCTCTATTTTTTAAAATCAGGCCAGGCCTATATATGTCCAGCAAAGAGGGGTGTTTATGGGCCGAGATGGGCCGGGCTAAGGCATGTCCAGTTTTTTAAATCTACCGGACATGAACTCTTAAAATTTTGATAAATAAATAGGCCCCAGGCATCCAAAAATTTTTTTTTCAAATTATTGTCTAAGTCTTTCTAATGTTTCTTCGATTGGGTAGATTCCTTGCTTCTCCCTCCCTCTTCCACTAACCCACCCAAGCAACATTGATGTTGAAAAAACTAAAAAAAGAAGAAGAAGAAGAAGAAGAAGAAAAAAAAAAAGGTTTTGACCAATAGCTTACCTACTAGAGTTGACTTTCTCATCCTCCTTCCTAAAAACACTATTTTTTCCCACTCCTTATTCATGCCAAGGAAAAATGATGAAACTACACATATTTATGTGATTTTGTTGTTTCTCTTTATATAATGCAATATGCACGAAAGTTTCCCTTTTGTACTTCCATCTTTTGCATTCTATTAATCTATCTATTTTATTACTATTATTTGCATATAATATGTGTTGATGCCTACGTAGGAGTTGGTTGAGTGGCAAAAGGCAGAAGTTTGCTTTTTATGTCTTGTGTACGAAACCTACCCTAAAATTATATAATCTGTATTTGTGAAAGTTTAGAGGGTGCCACCTAGTCAAAGACATTAGAGATGCCCACGTCATAAAAAAAAAAAGTGTCACCGTAGTTGGAATTCAGAATATAGTGAAAGTGGGATATAGAATGGTAGTTGGGATTTAGATTGCAATACTTTAAACAGTCCAAAATTCTTAATTAACAAGATCATTTTGTTATGCCCATGATTTCATTTAGTTAATATTGGCCCAAGCATTAGTCCTTGGCCGCAGTTTAGGTTTATAAATACTTGCCTGAAGTTGGTAACAATTTGTGCGATATCAAGTGCGAACTCGCAAAATCTTGTTGATGGTTCTACAGACAGTTAGCGGAATGAAATTATAGATTTTATTAAGGATTGAAGCAATATTTACAATGCCTAAACAATGAGGCAGGTTTCATTGTGGCTATTTTAGTTTCATACCCATTTTGCCTTAAAAAAAAAGCCAGTTACGATGATAGATTTTCTATGGTCAAATGCACTTATACAATGAAATCCTATATGTGATGTATATGTTGTACATCGGCCTTGGATAGTGTTTATGCTCTGCACATGACTTCCCAGGTTAGGCTTCATTTTTCATGAACTGTATGGGTGTTGACCAAGTGGGTCGAGACCATTAGTGGGTTCTGTATTTGGGGTGATTTCCCTAATGATATTAGGAATTTCCTGTTTTGTCAAACAGTAGTTTTCTAATATGTTAGGACTTTCCTTTTTTCTTGAGATAGAGTTATTGGGGGATAAGGATGTAATGTTATATATATGATGTAATCTGTAACCCTAGAGAGAGGCTGAGAGTGGCTGAGATTCCAAGGTTGTGGTTTCACAGATTGGAGGAGAACCTAGTGAAAATTGGTTTCCCGTGGACGTAGGCATCTTTGCCGAACTACATAAATCTTCTTGTCTTCTTGTATGGTGATTGTTTGATCTTGATTGCGTTTGCACACACATGCACAACAAGTGGTATAAGAGCCAGGTTGCTTGCGCGTTGAAGATCAACAGGAGGAAGAGATCAGACGCGATCTCTGTGTGGGCCACATGAGAAACACGATTTCTCTGTTACAGAGAAATTGGTTTCTGCAGTTGCTGGAAGAAGAAGACAGAAAGAGGGTTCTCAGGTTCAGTTGCTGGACATCTTCGTCGGAGAAAAGGGGGTTGGCCACCGGATTTTCTAAGACGAAGATCGGAGGAAGACCGCGAAAGAAAAAAAAAAAATTTTTTGTCAGGGTCGCCGTTGCTAGCCGCCGCTGGTAGCCATCGCCGTCGGTCCCCGCCAGCTCGCCGCCGTCGCAGTGCGACGCCACTGGTCGCCGGACCAGTCCCCCGGAGAAGACACAGACGATCGCCTACACCAATGTCTGCAACTGGGTTGCAGAAGGCGAGGTTGAAGACGACCCTGTTCTGGGTCAGTTGGGTCTCGGGTCGGGTCCGTTTGACTTGACCCGTAGTGAAGAATAAGCCCAGTAGCGCGTGCAGGTTAGTTCAGGTTTCAGGTTGGGTCAGACCCAACCCGTGGTAAAAGCCCAGCCCAGTAGCATTAGTGCAGGCAGGTTCGGGTTGGGTTGACCTGAACCCGCACGCAGTCGGTCCAGCCCGTCAGCCGCCACGCAGACGTCAGCAGCGTGACGTCCTCAGGCTGACGTCAGCCCATGTCATCGAACAGATGGTCAACGGCCAGAGTTGACCAGATTGACAGTAGAAATTTGTTTCTGCGATATCTTGATCATCCGACGTCCGATTGGAGATCCGTTTGCATCTACGGACTCGTTTCGAGCAGATCTATGTGTTAATGGAAGAAGATTGGCTATTTGACGGTCAACAAGGAGTTTGACCAAATCGGGAGCACAGAAAACCATTTTTGCGATATCGGAGCATCAGGAGTGGGATTTCAGATCCGTTTCTTCCAGCGTGCTTTTGTTGACGAGATCTACAGCTTGGTGCAGGAGTTGAGGTCAGTGTTAGTTATTTGTTTTTCCTGTTGCTTAATTTGTTTAAGATGGAGAACAATACTATCAACACTACCATGGTTAAGCTCAACCATTCCAATTGGTTGATCTGAAAACCGAAAATGGAGGATATTCTCTATTGTAAAGACCTCCATGATCCCGTTGAGGGGGATAATGCCCGACTGAAAGATATGCAAGATGCTGATTGGAACAAATTGCGTAGAAAAGCGATTGGTCACATCAGACAGTGGGTTGATAACAGTATATTTCACCACGTGTCAAATGAAACCAATACGAATACCCTTTGGAAAAAGCTAGAATCAATGTATGATAAAAAGACCTCAGTGAACAAAACCTTCTTGATTAGAAAGCTTGTAAACATGAAATTCAAGGATGGTGGTCAGATCGAAGATCACATCAATGAGTTCCAAAGTGTGGTAAATCAGTTAGACACTATGAAGATGATCCTTGATGAAGAGATGCAAGCTTTGTTGCTTCTGAGTTCTTTGCCGGATACATGGGAGACATTGGTTGTTTTTTTGAGTAACTCTACTCTAGATAATGTGTTATCTATGAGTCAGGTTACCAGTAGTCTACAGAATAAAGAAACTAGAAGGAAATCTGCAGGGACAGATAATGCACAAGCCTTTGTTATTGAGAATAGGGGGAGGAGTAAGAGTAGAGGACCAAAGGGGGGTCGTGGCAAGTCTAAAGGTGAATCGCAGTCTAATTCTAGCAGTGAATCACAGAACAAGAAAAAGTCTGTAAAATGCTTTTTCTGTGGCAAGATAGGCCATGTCAGGAAAAATTGTTTTGCCATGAAAGAACAGAAAGGCTCCAACAATGATAAGAAGAATGACAGTGATAACACTATAGTTACTTTGGAACAGGAAGTAGTGGTGCTCGCCGGCGATGATGATAAGTGTTTGAGTATTGCAGATGGTCAGATTGAGTGGGTTGTTGACACAGCAGCATCCTACCATGCTACTCCCTGCAGGGAGATGTTCACGACGTACAAAGCAGGTGACTTTGGTACTGTGAAGATGAGTAACACAAGTCATTCAGATATTGTTGGTATCGGTGATGTTTGCATTAAAACCGATATTGGTTGCACAATGACGCTGAAAAATGTGCAACATGTTCCTGATCTGCGGTTGAATCTGATTTCTGGGACTGCATTGGACCATGCAGGTTATGAGAATTACTTCGGAAATGGCAGATGGAAGCTTACTAAAGGGTCTCTTGTTATTGCGAGAGGTACAACAGGTAATACTCTTTATAAAACACAAGTAAAACTGTGCAAAGATGCATTGAATGCAGTTCAAGATAATTCCTCTCTGAATCTGTGTCATAAGAGGCTTGGTCATATGAGTGAGAAAGGCTTGCAGATGTTGGCAAAGAAGAACTTAATTCCTTGCTCCAAAGGTATGTCCCTTGACCCTTGTGATTATTGTTTGTATGATAAACAACATAGGATTGCTTTCTCTTCGACATCAAAATTGAAATTAAATGTGTTGGATTTGGTATATTCTGATGTTTGTGGTCCCATAGAGGTAGAATCATTGGGTGGCAATAAGTTCTTTGTCACGTTCATCGATGATGCATCCAGGAAAGTCTGGGTTTATCCGTTGAAATCAAAGGATCAAGTGTTCCAGATGTTTCAACAGTTTCATGTCAAGGTTAAAAGAGAAACAGGTAAACTCTTGAAGTGTCTCCGATCAGATAATAGGGGAGAGTATGCATCCAACCAGTTCAGAAGCTATTGCTTGAAGCATGGCATTCGACATGAAAAGATAGTTCCTGGTACTCCACAGCACAATGGTGTGGCAGAGAGAATGAACCGCACTATTCTTGAGAAGATGAGATGCATGATAAGATTAGCACGGTTGCCTAAGTCATTCTGGGGTGAAGCCGTTCTGACTGTCGTTTATTTGATTAACAGATCTTTTTCAGTTCCTTTGAATTATGATCTTCCAGAGAGAATATGGACAAGTAACAATGTTTCCTATTCGCACTTGAAGGTGTTTGGCTGTAAAGCGTTTGTACATGTACCAAAGGAGCAGCGTTCCAAGTTGGACGATAAGGCAGTGAGTTGCATCTTTCTTGGTTATGGTGGAGATGAGTTTGGCTACAGATTATGGGATCCAGAGAAGAGGAAACTTATCAGAAGTAGGGATGTGGTTTTCCATGAAGACCAGTTCTTTGGAGATGTTGAGAAAATTGATAAGTTTTCTGAGGAAGTTGATGAGTGGTTGATCTCACACCGACTCCTTCTCCGGTGCAGACTACAGGTGGAGAAGGTGGACAAAACGATCTGGATCGTGATGAGGCACAGGGGTTGCCAGATGATGAGGGTGTTGAGTAGGGGGAGCAGAAATCTCCTCGGATTGAAACCACGGAACCTCAAGTTAGGAGGTCTACACGGGAGCGTCAACCATCAACTAGGTATCCTGCATCCGAATATGTGTTGCTTACTGCTGAGGGAGAGCTAGATAGCTTCCGAGAAGCAATGACTCATGCTGATAAAGATGAGTGGATGAAGGCTATGCAGGATGAGATGAGTTCTTTGAAGAAGAACAAGACATATGAGCTGATACAACTTCCTAAAGATAGGAATGTTCTGAAAAACAAATGGGTGTTCAAGCTGAAAAAGGATGAGAATGGAAAATTGGTGAAGCACAAAGCACGATTAGTAGTAAAAGGCTTCGCACAGACGAAGGATATCGACTTCAGTGATGTTTTCTCTCCTCTTGTGAAAATGACTTCCGTTAGAGTCGTTTTGGGTCTAACTGCCAGCATGGACCTTGAGCTTGAACAGATGGACGTGAAGACCGCGTTTCTTCACGGTGACTTGAAAGAAGAGATCTACATGAATCAGCCGGAGGGGTTTGAGGTAGAAGGAAAAGAACAAATGGTTTGCAAGTTGAAGAAGAGTCTCTACGGGCTGAAGCAAGCACCGAGACAGTGGTACAAGAAATTTGATTCATTCATGTTGAGTCATGGGTACCGGAGGACAGCTGCAGATCATTGTGTCTATATTCGTCGATTTATCGATGGCAGGTTCATCATCCTTCTTTTATATGTAGATGATATGCTGATAGTTGGACAGGATAGCAAGTTGATTGGCAAGTTGAAAGAGGAGATGTCAAAGTCATTTGACATGAAAGACTTGGGTCTTGCACGAACGATATTGGGCATGCAAATACGTCGTGATAGGAGTTCCAAGAAGCTATGGTTGTCACAGGAGAAATATGTTGAACGAGTACTCGAGCGGTTCAGCATGAAGAATGCTAAGCCAGTTAGCATACATCTAGCCAGTCACTTCAAACTAAGCAAGCGCCTGTGTCCTACTACAAATGATGAAAAGGAACGGATGGCATGTGTTCCTTACTCCTCTGCTGTGAGGAGTCTCATGTATGCCATGGTTTGTACATGGCCAGACATTGCTCATGCTGTGAGTTTAGTGAGTAGAATTCTCACAAACCTTGGAAAAGAGTATTGGAAAGCAGTAAAGTGGATCTTTAGATATTTGAGAGGTACTTCCAAGGTGTGCTTATGTTTCGGAGGCTCAAAACCAGTCATGGAAGGTTTTACTGATGCTGATTTTACATACGATCTTGATCGTCGGTTGTCAACTTCTGGTTATTTATTTACTTTCGTAGTGGGAGCTATCTCCTGGCAATCGAAGTTACAGAAGTGTACATCACAGTTTACAACTGAAGCGGAATACATAGCTGCTAATGAAGCAGGGAGAGAGATGCTTTGGTTGAAGCAATTCCTTCAAGAACTAGGTTTGAAACAAGAAGAATATGTAGTTTACTGTGATTGTCAGAGTGCTATGGATTTCAGTGAGAATGCTACATATCATGGTCGCATGAAGCACGTTGATATCAAGTACCATTGGATTCGTGAGGTGATTGAGAAGAATTTCATGAAGCTGGAAAAGATTCATTCGGATAAGAATCCCTCGGACATGATGACCAAGGTTGTGTCTAAGGGAAAGCTGGAGCTGTGTTCAGAGTTGACAGGACTGAACTCCCAGTAAGGGGTTCAGGGCGTTTTCCCTATAGTCTGGAGGAGGAGATTGTTGGCCAAGTGGGTCCAGACCATTAGTGGGTTCTGTATCTGGGGTGATTTCTCTAATGATATTAGGAATTTCCTGTTTTATCAAACAGTAGTTTTCTAATAGGTTAGGACTTTCCTTTTTTCTTAAGATAGAGTTCTTGGGGATAAGGATGTAATGGTTATATATATGATGTAATCTGTAACCCTAGAGAGAGGCTGAGAGTGGCTGAGATTCCAAGGCTGTGGTTTCACTGATTGGAGGAGAACCTAGTGGAAATTGGTTTTCCATGGACGTAGGCATCTTTGCCGAACCACGTAAATCTTCTTATCTTCTTGTGTGGTGATTGTTTGATCTTGATTGCGTTTGCACACACGCGCACAACAATGGGGGTCTGACAACATGGGGTTGGCTCAGTTGGTTTTGCAATCCCCAACATCACCATGTTATCAAGGGATCCATTTCTAGGCATGCGCTGCCTTTCCCACTTATATGGGCTCTCCTTCCCACATATGTGGGCTACTTTGGATCCTAGGTCCCTGGCTAGGGTACCAATTAAAAATAAGAAACAATGTATGGGATTTGCATATAACCATCTGCTTTAATCTAAAAACATCAGTCAATCTCATTGTTTGCAATAGAAGGCCAATTTTCACCAGTTGATGAAAATTGACAATTTATTACAAAATAATGAAATATCTATTAAAATGAGCGTAGTCTAACTAAATCCACACAAATTTAATGATCCTTTCGTGTTGTTGCCCCTAATTCAATCTGAATGAGACTGACTCCTGAGGAAATTTTTTCCTTCCAGGACAAAATAACTGAATTTCGTCTATCGATAAAACACCAGCCATAGACTACTGGTCAAGGTCGTTGAATGAATTCTTTAGATCACAGAATGTGGCTATTTTTAAAAAAAATTAAGAAAAGCGGATGGTCATTTGTTTCAAAATACAGGTGCTTATGTGTATACTTCCTTAGACTTGTTTCCAGTTTTCACATCTAAACCAACCCTGCTACTTCTCAGCTGCAAATCAGAGGATAAAGGGATGAATTTATGTTGGTAAAATTTTAGGATAGGACATTGGAAGGGAATAAAAAAGCTCTCCAAGAAATAACAAATTGCATGAAGAATAGAACTGCCACATGAAAATTAAAGAAGTTTGCTTGCACCATTCAGTTCTGAAGAAATATGAGAATATAGTCAGGCTTGGATTTAGTGATGGACAGCCTAAAGTCCGGCCCGGCCCAAACAACTAGTACATGTTAAGTTAGTGACTATTTACCGAAACAAATAATCAGCAAGCACAAACAACTGATATAAAGACTGGCCTCACCTTGCCAGATTGACTAAATGGGCGGGCTCTGGCCAGGCACTGAAGGCCCTTCTTGGGCTTGGGCCGGATATGGGCCTACATTCTAAAGGCCGGTTGGGCTTGGATTTGGCTCAGCTGGCATGGCCCAGCACGCACACCCCTAGTTGCCACACAGCCCCAGATGGGACAAAGCTCTTTTCTTTTTCTTTTTCTGTTTTTTAATCTTACTAGAATTAGATGAGATACGGCTTCAAGGATGATTAATGAGGACAAGGACAAATAGTGTTGCTCTACATGAGTCAATGTGACTCTCAATCAGAAGTGCCTCACCATTATCTTATTATTGCATTGAATCAGGGTAACGTCTGCCTCTTCTGGCCTTTACTTTTAATAGGGATAAATATAGAACTTGTGAGATTATGTTTTCATACCTCGACTGTCTCATCTTTGTCATTTAAAATAACACACTCAACTTAACCAAATCAAATCTGAAAATAAGCAAAAGAACCAAGTCACATCATATTTATAGACTAATCTTAGCCCAAGTTGTTTACAAATCATTTTTATAACATAACATGTCCTACCCATGTAATATTCTTGCCTGAATATCTATCAACTGGCATTTTTCGTAGGGCATTGCTATTTTTACAGGTAGGTTGCTGATTAGGGTGTTGTTTTGATTAGTTTGATGTTTTCTTGTAGGGTGTTAGTTATTGTATCTATTTTTGTGTTTCTGTATTGAACAAATTCTCAAGAACATTTTGCTTATTTGAACTTTACAGGCTTGAAGAATTCTAGATTAGATAAACATCTATTTATTAATATTCTCATGGTTTTCTTTTCAAATTGTTTACTCAGCACTTAACTCAAGTCCACAATTGGACGGGTCTCAGTGGCTCCTACAAGGGGCTTACATTTTTACCTCTCATATGAACATTCAGAGGGGAGGGTACCAAACCTGTTTGCAGGAGCACCATCTATACCTACATACATATAAGAATTGTGATTATTGTAAAAAAAAAAAAAACTTCAAGTTCTCCACAAAGACGCAGATGGATAATAATAAACATAATAAAGAGTGCTTTGTTTGAGCATCACACAAAATGTGTTAAGGACTCACACTTTACATACTGGAGTATAAGTTGGGCAGCAAGATGTTAGGTACTTGTCGAAAAACTAAAGAATCTGATTTATAATGTATGGGGCACAACTTTACATGATCAAAACTGCTAAAAGATGATGGACCTTCTGCATATGAACCATCAAGAATTTCACTTCAAATCGATCATATAAACCATCGCACTTCATGAAATCATTCCAATTGAAGTGAAACTTGAGATGTTCCAGTACACATATCCATTGTGGCATGAGCATGTTTGGTCATACATAATTTGGCCCCGCACAGTAAAATTTCAATTTTAACTAATGTTTAGTATGATAGCATCATACTGTTTCTGATCAGTTCACAAGTGAAACAAATACTGCAAGTCTATGATATGGCACTCACATAATTTAGACTTTAGAGACAATTATACAATAGAAGCGAAAGAGGTAAGAAGACAGAAGTTGCTAAATATCACTTCATTGTATGTATGAAGAGTATAATCAATGTATGTCGCTCACTTGTAGCTTAGCTATTTAGGAGCACGGGTATGTGAGTTGAGAATAGGCACAAGTGCAAATCCCAACGTAGTAAAAAAAAGAAAAGGTATAACCAACGTATAGCTATGGACTAAATCAACCTAAATAATAAACCTGTCAATGAAGTATAAAATCATGCAAGGGATATATTCTCTCACTCAGGTCCAGGATGTCCCAAACCACCAAAGAGATGCTTGAGGATTTCAAGTAGAGCCATGTCATCAACTTCATCTCCAACACTAAGATTACATGGATCCAAAGTGCTATTGGAATGGATATTTGGCACAGAGGATGGCAGTTGTGGTTGTGGTTGTACTTGTGGTTGTAGTTGTAGTTGCGGACAATCCACAATGAATGGATTGTAAGCATTTGAATTTGATATCAGTTCATTGCATAAACCAAATCTATAGTGGGAGTCATTTGTGGGCATTTGTGGGATGTCATTCCAATCAAAGATTTCTGACCTGGTTTCTGGAGTGATCAATTTATTGTCATTTGGAAACTCTCCCACCACTGTCTTCATTTTTTCATCCCCATACCCATTAAAAACTCCTAAACTGATTCCTGGAGTGATCGTTTTATTGCCTGGTGAAGACTCTTCCATCATAATTTTCATTCTTTCATCCCTATAATCTCTGTTGCAAGCAATCAGAGATTCATTTTGGAACTGATCTCTTTGGTAAGGGATTGGAGATTTATTCTTATGATCTCTTTGGCAAGCAATTAGAGGTTCATTTCCATGATCTCTATGGCAAGGCTTTGGAGATTCTTTTTCATAATCTCTTGTAGAAGAAGAGATGGAATACTGATCTTTGGAAACTGTTTTGCTGCTTGTGATTTCTGGAGTGACCATTTTATTGCCATATGAAGACTCTTCCACCACCATATTCATTTTTTCATCCCCATACCAAAATGAACTGATTTGTGGAGTGATCATTTTATTGCCATGTGAAGACTCCTCCATGACCATCTTCATTTTTTCGACCCCATAATCTCCCTGGCAAGCAATTAGATATTCATTTTCATAATCTCTTTGGAAAGCAATTGGAGATACATTTTCATGATCTTTGAAAACTTTCTTGCTGCTTGTGATTTCTGGAGTGACCATTTTATTGCCATATGAAGACTCTTGCATCACCATATTCATTTTTTCATCCCCATACCAATATGAACTGATTTGTGGAGTGATCATTGTATTGGCATGTGAAGACTCTTCCATGACCATCTTCATTTTTTCGGCCCCATAATCTCCCTGGAAAGCAATTAGATATTCATTTTCATAATCTCTTTGGACAGCAATTGGAGATACATTTTCATGATCTTTGAAAACTTTCTTGCTGCTTGTGATTTCTGGAGTGACCATTTTATTGCCATATGAAGACTCTTCCATCACCATATTCATTTGTTCATCCCCATACCAATATGAACTGATTTGTGGAGTGATCATATTATTGGCATGTGAAGACTCTTCCATGACCATCTTCATTTTTTCACCCCCATTATCTCCCTGGCAAGCAATTAGATCTTCATTTTCACGATCTCTTTGGTAAGCAATTGGAGATTTATTTTCATGATCACTTTGGCAAGCAATTAGAGATTCATTTTCATGGTCTCCACCGGAAGCGCTTGGCGATCCTTTTTTATGAGCTGTTGATGAAGAACAGATGAGAGACTCTTCAGAAACATTTTTGCTGTTTGGCTTCTTATAAATTCGGCATAGAACCCAATCATCTAACTGTAAGAATAAAAATGCAGACTATAATTTAGGAGGAGAAGTATGTCTAAAAGAAAAAATCAACAAGTAATTTTTTAAAAAGAAGTTTAATTTCATTACCCTCATGCTTGACATATCCCTCTCTCGAGCAGTCCCTTCAAAAACTCCCTCTTTGATTCTAAACTCATTCATAATCCAGTTAGATTTGATTCCATTCGGTGACTTGCCTGTATAGAAAACCAATGATTTTTTAAATCCAACTGTTTCACCATTGCTAATGATTGGTATATCAACACCTGTTGCTTTCCAATATCCACATCCAGCAGCACGGTTCGGACGACTCCCATTCTTATATTTCCTCTCTCTTGGTGTAAAGAAATACCACTCAGATTTCTCAATACATTTATATTTTTCTGTATTGACAAAAAGAGGACCAAAACGGTCAGAGACAAACTTAGTGAACAAATTACTTAAAACACAACTCTTCCTGACAGTTTGAACTGTATTTGTGCTGTAGCAAACAGAAAGGAATAACAAAGTAAGCACAATAAACAATTAAATGAAATAAACAGAGGAAAGCTATTAGAAAGGAAAGATTAGAAGATATCAACAAATGAATCTTAAAATACAAAATACCATCACCATTATCTCTTTAGTGCCATCACTTTAGTTTTCCTATTAGGCTAATATAAGGTATGTCATTTCAAACTAGCTTAATTACCAAGGAGCAAGAATGTTGAAATCTTATTCATAAATAACAAAAATGTCATTGTAAATGTCAACAATGAAATGTATGGTTTACCCAAAACAAAATGAAATCTATAAATAACTAGAAGAATAAATAATAAGTTCAACACCACAGCATAGGAAGTTTTCCTACTTTAGCTTTCATGAGAATTCATAAAAAATGCCATTGTGTTATAAATGACTCAGAAAAAAAAAGAAGAAAGAAAAGGAAAACAACTCTACATAGTGAAATATAAATCAGTACTAGTTGCAAGGACAATATTCTCCTACAAGCAGATAACATATAGCATACATGCAGATCAGTTCCCAGAGCCCACTTAGATGCAAGTTTATCTATACAAGGAGGGCAGATGGAAAGGTCTCATGGACAAGGGGATCCAAAAATCAGCCCCAGTAGATTTTCTTGATTTCCAATCCAATCATGAGTGAAGGTTCAACGAGTGTGTAAAATTGGGCCATGCCAAATCATGGTATGAAAAGAGTATCAAGGGGCTAAATTGATGAAAGGTCAGCCCAAATGGGCCCACAATACTCGACTACTATTGCAATTGCTATTAGGAGAACATTTTCCCTACTTATAATAGAATACCAGTTTTAACTTTCAAAAGACCAAATAAAATTAAAAAAAGAAAGAAAGAAAGAAAGAAAGACATAAATGAAACAATTGTCAACTTAAATATAACCATAGACTAAAACCTCAACAAAGCCGACTGTAAAATAGCCGTAGTACTTGCATCCACAAGAACAACCCAAGAAAAAGAAAAACACCAGATATTACTTTTCTATTTAGAAAGGAAAAAATAAAAATAAAGTACTAGTACAAACTAATCTTCATAAGACCTCCCTGAAAAGCCAACTCAATTGAAAAGATACAAAAGATTGGTCTTATACCATAAAACAAAACTAGCCTTGCACTTTTTAAGACTTTAAAAACAAAAAAACATTAACAAACTCAGTAATTCTCGATTACAAATTTTTCTTCCTACATAGCCAAAATTTTTGAAAGAATCAGCTGAAAAAGTAAACAATTCTACCTCTAGTAGAATAAACTATAAATTTAAATAAAAAGAAAAAAAAAAGAGGTTGGGAGATCTTCGGGGTTATAATTACCATGAAGGTATAGGAATCTGGCACTGGATTTTATCCTTCTCTAATTCTCCCCTTGGTGTGTACTACTTGTGTGTCATGTTTCTTGGTCCAAAAGGGGAGACCACCATTACTTAAGATGACAGGGCAGATCATATGAGTGTAAACAGGTCATATTTTGGTCCCACATCCACCATCGGATATCCCCCTTTCAATTACTCACACATCTTGTCAAGTTCTTGTAGATTAGGAAACCATCAATGTGGTTCAATTTTAAATGTTTTTTTATTTTTTAATTTTCTGCCAGTGTTTTAAAATGTTTTAACTCAAAATAAATCCTTTAGGACTTACATTAATCTGGAACATTCAGATTAGTCCATAATTTTTAGGGTTTTTGATTGTTTAAAATTTGTTGTTCCATGGTCACAAATGATGAAATAATTACACCAAAATTATATAATCTCAGAATTATAATACATAGACCTCAATGATCAAAATCATTGAAATTGCAGAATCTAAATCAAAAGAAAAGAAAAAAACAAATCTAATCGAAGTCTCTTTAATACAAGGTGTCTTGCATGGGATGAGTGATTAGCAACTCAACTGCATATTTTATTATTTTAGTTCCCACATCCTAAATCTGGCATTCCCTTTTTAGTGCCTCACACATCATTGGCATTCTCAAAACCACAATAAACATATTACAAAAGCAAACTATCAATGTGGTCCAATTTTTATTTTTTATTTCCTTTTTTCAACTTAAAATATTTGACATTAAAATAAATACAATAAGATCATGCCTAAAATCATCATTCTAAGGTCTCAAATAATCAAATAGATATGTAATAATAAAATTATCATAGGGACTTTGATCTCCTACACATTGTTCTCTTGAGGATTATGCATAGGAGTGGTGTAACAAGTGGCCCAACTTATTTAAACTACTCTTATGCATGGTTCCGATGAGGACAATGCACATTAGAATATTCTCCCTATTATAGACCTCAATAATCAACACAGATTTTGGAGAATTTAACCAAAAAGAAGAAAAGAAGTGAAGTCTTCCCTCGTGATACTATGGGCTTGGTCTAGCCAAAAACTAGCCACAGTTACTTAAATAGACCAAGAAGCCTTTGAATGACAAATAGTTTATTTTGAACAATACACAGTTCAATTAGAACGACTAGCAATTTAATTTAACGTAGTTCTCTAAGTTGAATCATTTAATTCTATTGTGGTGCCTACCTAAAAACACAAACCACTCAAAAGCATCACACCCTAATGTATTAGCGCTAATCCATACCTAACTTTGATTACTTTGGTTTTTATTTTAATTATGTTTTACAAGTGCTTAATCTAATTGTGACCCAAACTATAATTGAAGTATAATTTTGCCTCTAGGATAAATAAAAATAACAATTATTTTGAGGGGTTTCAATTTTCGATGAGACCTTTGTGATGGACTTATAGAATGGGCATGCATGAATTAGTTTATCAAACTTGTAGAATTCGAACTTTGAGTTAGTCAAATTGAGAAGTGAATCAAATGAACTTACTCCAACGAATTTTATGATCAAGCTAAGTCTCAAATTACGAATTGCGAACTAGAGTGCGAGTTAGTTGAATTACGAATTAGGTAAATATGGAACTACCTATATATTTTGGTCTCCTACAGAAGGAAACTTTAAAAGTGGTCTCATTCTTTTATTTTTCTACCCATGCTTAAAATGTTGCACCTCGATAAAACTATTTTGGAATTTAGAAAATTTTGAGGCATTGAGAATACTAGGGTTTCTGCACTTTCAAGTTTCAAGTAAAATGAGAATTTCGCTATAAATGTTGCACCTCAATATAAATTTTTCTACCTATGCTTAAACGGTTGTACCTGAAAAAAATAAGAATCTTTGCTATAAATTGTTGTTCTAGGATTTCAAATAATCAAATCCTTACACTTCGAGTAATCAAATTATGCAATCTTTTATGGAAAAACATCCCCACAAAGTGGGGCACCACCACCACCACCACCTTCCATGCTTTTCAGACTCTACTGTTTTCCTTGTTTGCTCTTCATTCTCCTCCTTTTTATTTAAACTGACATTTTCAATGTCGTATACAACTAGAACTCGAGAGCTCATTATGTCCCAATTCTAATGGGATTTTGATTTTTAGCCTCTCTTTTTCTTCTTCAATGCTTTTTATATTTTTTGGTGCTTTGTTTCAACATAAACAAAATTTACTTGAGATGATCCGAATGTGAAAGGGAAGCATGGGTCTCTTGGGCTCTTCTCTATCAGAAAATCTCTCTCTGGATTTTCAAATTTATGTTTGCTATTTTGTAGGTTGTGTTGGGTTTATGTCTTGTATTTCGGTTTAGCCGGATGGTCCACTGGGTTAGCCAGGGACTAATTTAAGGTCAAAGGTATTTTGGTAATTGTATCGAGGATTTCTTTGCCACCAAGAAAGCGAAGATTATATATATGTATAATCTGTAACCTAGATCTTGCGCTGAAGAGAGGTGAGAGCTCTCTTGCTCGTGATGTTCCCACACCACGTAGGTGAGACGATGTGAGAGAATAAGAGTCTCTATATACTTTACTCGTTATAGTGAAGATGATCATCTCTGTGCCCGTGGATGTAACCCTGTTTGGGTGAACCACGTAAATCTCTTTCTCTTCTTGTGTGTGGTTGGTTGCTTTGTTGATCTTGTGATTGATGTATATGCACAGCGTGTGACGTCAAAATCACAATAGGTTGATCATAATAATCTGTTACAAAAGAAGGTGGTGGATATAGACACATTGGAATGGGGCCCATGTGGATGAAGGGTGATTCCGATTGAATGTTGATTGGGGATCCTGTCCATAATCGAATCAGTATTCTTTACTTGAGATGATTCCAGTCACTAACTGAAAGGGAATCATGGGTCTGCTGGGCTCTTTTCTATCCAAAAATCTCTCTCTGGATTTTTGAAATTATGTCTGTTCTTTTGTAGGTTGATCATATTCTACTACGAAGAAGTTGGATGGATGGCCATGGGACCGATATGGATAAAAGGTGCTTCAAATTGAATGTTGATAGGGGACCCTAGCCGTCAGTTTTGTCCATGATCAAATCAATATTCTTTTATGCCCACTCCGCAAAATTTCAATGGGTCGTGACTACATAATCTCCAGTACGGTCCATGTGCGACCCATCAGTTTGAGCTCGGATCCAACTTAGGGATGCCTAAGTCAGTAAGGCTGACAATTAAAAAAATCAGCGTTCCTAATAAATGTCCGTTACTATTTTGGGATGTACCAAAATTTCACTTCAATATACTATTTGACCCACTATGAAACTAGCAACGACTGCCCGTGTTGAGTATGGGAAAGAAACCGCTGACATTTGCAATACAAAATTTATAGAGAGAGAGGAATTGAGAAGTATATTTTTTTAGAGCATACTTATGCTATAATGCACCCAATAAATTGCAACAAATCTTTTTATTTTTTTCCTTCTTATTTTTTCTAAATAGTGGCTTAACTTGGGAACATAAGAACAAATATTAGCTTTTACAGGAACAATTATTAACATGTACAGTGGTATTAGATACTTTCAGTAGTTGTGATGAGCTCAGCTTGTAGGATGTAGCATTTAAAACATTAAAATTTTAGTGAATTGAACACAAACAAAATCTAAACCTATGGCGTGTGAAAGAAGCATATAATAGAATATGGTCTTACGTTTTCTAGATACGTGGGAGAGAGAACCATCTTACATTTTCAAGATACATGTAAATTGGAGAGAGATGGGTTGTTGATTAGGGGAGAAGGTAACATAAGAGAGAGATGGGATTAAGAGGAGTCAAAGTAAATTAAAACAGCCATAATCAATTCAACAAATTAAACCAGATTCCTGATTTGAATCAATTCACTTCAAATCAACCAATGACATTTCTTAGCACGGTTAAGCAGCCAATGGCAATTGCAACTCGAATTTTTGGTGAGGAAGATAGAGAGAATATTGGCGATGGATTATATTATGGTGCAAATAAATAGAATAAATAATATTTTACACTAAAATATTAAGAAATGATGGTAAGTACACGCTGGACTATAGCCCATTCTCAATTTTAGGTTATGTTCACCATATTCCACAATAAAAAAAGAAACCTAGGAAAAGTGGGCATGATACGTAACTTGGACCCGCTTTTAAATTGAGGCAAGGTTGTTCATGGGGTTTATACTTGAACAGAATTATATTCTAGTAAATAGTTTAACCCATTAAAAAAGAGAAACTATTGTTTTACTCTTATCATGCAGAAAGCCTTAATCTACCTTAGACCCACTGTATTTACAACTCTTACGGTGTATAAATTGTGAAATATATTACATTCCCAACGTTTCATGCGCTGGTGAGATTACAGATATGTTTGATGGTGAACTAAATCAAATTTTAAATGGTCTGAGACTTAAATTATGAAGCATTTAAGTATATATTATCTTATTTAATATCAACATATCTATCAAATAATAGATTGATTTGGATTTTTGGACCTCAGAAACCTAAATGTAACAGTTACCAAGGTCAAACCTAGTCGTAGATAAGCAGCCATATGCTATGTGATTTTCTCAGATTAAATGATTGTGTTGGAGAATAGTTTATAGAATTGGAGTGAATGTAGATATAACGCTTGAAATGGATGTAGGTTGCATGTCATTTTCAATCATTATTTTAAAGTAATACATTGAGAGAGACACATTTTATGCTAATGAATGGTTGGGTTTTGAAGGAGACATATACAAATTCAATGGCATTGATGATGACAATATGAAGCATTCGGTCAGGCTTTTATCTAACCTCAAGTGAGTATTGTCGTCCTGTATTTGCATAATGATTTACTTGATTAAGGGCATAGTCGAATCTTCTTAAAAAACATCTAGAGGTTGAAGAAAAAGAGTCCAACCAAAGAAAGCATCAGATAGTGTGGGAATAGGAATAGGAGGGTGAGTTGCAATGAAAGTGTGCATACTTAACCGTCTTGAGCCTATGTTCAAAATTGTAGCTGTAAGAAAACATGAGTTATTAAACATTAGTAGTTCTCTTTACATTGCAGAAAGCAATAGGGTAATACAAAGTTATATATTGCATTTTATTGATGGTTGACTTGCTCCAATGGCTTGTATCAAAGATAACCTCCTTTTCACATCCGGTATGAATGACTTGCATAATCATACACCTTAATGTTAACTTGTAATGTTGGTAGATCGAGTATTATATCGTAAGACCTCTGTTCAAATCTGAAACATTCAACGATGTAGAAATATAAAGATTTCTATCAACAACTGCTTCTATTTTGTTTATAGAAAAGAGGGATGATGGGACCTGTACTTAAAAATTTATTTTTCTCTTACATGACATGATAGTTTTAGCATAGCGAACACAAGGTCTGAGATTATGTTTTAAAGCAGTATTAAAACAGAGATAAACACATGCATTGTTAACAATAAGACAGTAACTTACTATGTTCTTTGTTTGAATTTTGAGTGACTTTGAAGATCGCATAGTATTCATGTTGAAGTTTTGTCATACATCCAGTATGTATAAATTAAAACAAGCTCATTGCAACTTTACTATCATTGATATTATCAAAACCACAATACTTATCACAAAACGCAAGTAGAAGTAACCATGTATATATATATAAAAATTACCTACGTAACTAACAACAATAGAAGACCAAAACACCCTTGTGCAAATAAATTATAAACACCACATGGGTTTTCCATATTTAATCTAATTTCTAAAGAATAGCAGTGTTCTCATCATCAAATGAGGAAAAAAAAAAAAACACGTGACATACCTGTGAGGACTTCAGGATTATAATCGGCAAGAATAATATCCTTAATGTGATTGCAAGGCAATTTCTTATTCTGCAATTTAGGAAGGAGATAATAAAGGATCAGCTCATCATCAGTAGGATGGAAGTGATAACCTGCTGGGAGGTATAAAGGTGGCAGGTCATCGTCAGGTGACGGGTTGCTCTCAATCACTCGATTAATTCCAACCTCCTCTTCCTGATCCCTTTCCGCTCTCTTTTTGCCTTTTCCCTTATCACCACCACCACCATCACCACCACAGCCTTCCATGCTTTCAGACTCTACTGTTTTCCTCGTTTACTCTTCATTCTCCTCCTTTTTATTTAAACTGACATCTTCGATGTTGTATACAACTGGAACTCGAGATCTCATTATGTCCCAATTCTAATGGGATTTTGATTTTTAGCCTCTCTTCTTCTTCGTCGATGTTTTTTTTTTTTTTTTGCTTTGTTTCAACATTAAACAAAATTTGCTTGAGCTGATCCGAGTCAGTATGTGAAAAGGAAGCATGGGTCTCCCGGGCTCTTCTCTGTCAGAAAATCTATCTGTAGATTTTCAAAATTATGTTTGTTAAATTAACAAAATTTCTTTGAGATGATCCGAGTCAGTAAGTGAAAGGGAAGCATGGGTCTGCTGGGCTCTTCTCTATCAGAAAATCTCTCTCTCCATTTTCAAAATTATGTTTGTTATTTTGTAGGTTGATGATAATAATCTATTACAAAAGAAGGTGGTGGATATAGACACATTGGAATGGGGCCCATGTGGATGAACGGTGCTTCCAATTTAATGTTGATTGGGGATCCTCTCCATGATCGAATCAGTATTCTTTACTCGAGATGATTCTAGTCAGTAACTGAAAGGGAATCATGGGTTTGCTGGGCTCTTTTCTATCTGAAACTCTCTCTCAGGATTTTTGAAATTATGTCAGTTAATTCTTTTGTAGGTTGATGATATTCTACTACGAAGAAGCTAGACGGATGGACACGAGGCTGATATGGATGAAGGGTTCTTCGGATTGAATGTTGATAGGGGACCCTAGCCGTCAGTTTTGTCGATGATCGAATCAGTATTCTTTTGTGCCCACTCTGCTAAATTTCAGTGGGCCATGCCTACATAATCTCCAGTACGGTCCACGTGGGACCCAACAATTCGAGCTCAGATCCAACTTGGGGTTGCCTGACTCAATGAGGCTCACTATTGAAAACATAAGCGTTCAAAATAAATGTCCCTTATTATTTTGGGATGACCCAAAATTTCACTTCAATATATTATTTGATCCACTATGAAATTGAAATGTGATCAATAACATTGCATATACACATATATATACACACACACAGATACACATACACTAGTGCTTCGGGGGCAGGATCAATGAAAAATAATAATTAAGTTTTTTTAATTTATTAATATTTAAATATAATATAAACAAAATTATTATATAAATCATAACACAAACATAATCAAAATTAAATTATATTTTAATTATACCATGTTATAATATATATGTTAATATTAATTTATAATTTATTTAAAAATTCATAAATATTCCCATTTAACCAACCCTGTTCTTTCGGGGAGTGTGTGTAAACGCGCGCATATGTATGTGTTTGATCAATGAATGTGTCTTTTGGCCCATGAGCTGGGAGTGGCCTAATCTTTTGCCGGAATAGTTAGCTAAGGCACTGTAGAAATTACAATATAATATTTAACTTTAAAAATTATGACATGGGGCCATGTTCAAAGGGCGAACAATCATAATCTAACTCAAGTCCAAAAATTCACCCACCAATTTTAAGTGCTAAACAGGACAATATATGGGTAGCCTAGTGCAGATGGAGATCTTAGCAAAGGGAAGCTTCACTTCCAATTCCTTCTATTCTTTTTCATTAGTAGGGCCACTTTTGATGGCTAACATGGAGAGTGTAAGTTGGATTTTTTTCTGTTGCAGTTCATCAGCAATCCAAAATTTAAAATTTGTATTCCGGAACAACACCCTATTCGCATACAATACCATACGGAGAGATCTTTACATACTCATCGTGAAGCCCACTTTGATCAATCCAGATCACTGGAATCTTCACTTTGAGACCCACTTGGACTAATTTCATATGTTGAGTATAAGCCTATGTGCATCGATGCCAGCAATGTTCTAGGGCATATGATTCTCTTTCCTTGTCCTAAAACATGAAAATTTCATGGGGCACATGTCGATACTTAGCAAGAGCATTAAAGTTTCAACCCGATTATAAACTGATTTTATTTTTAAAAATATCTAAGTGTTATTTTAGTCTGCCTAGTTAGAAACTGAAAGTGACTGTCAATATATAGGAGTTGAGGGTTCGGATTCATTATTGGTGACTAGGTGTTCCACATAAAAGGTTCCCTCTTACAAAATGCAAGGAACCGGATGCTTTTGCAAGCACTAGCTCCTCAGACGACTCCAACAAACATCACGAGAGTCCTTCGAACCTCACACCCTCTACCATTTATAATCTTGAAAGGCAATCCACATTGATAGCATTATCCTTATATTTTTGCAGGCAACTCGCCGTCACCTTCAGGGGTAGACTCAGGAATTTTCTTTTGGGGGCGCCACTATCTAAAAAAAAATTTGGAAAGACCACATATATAAGATAAATATAGTTTTCAAAATATGTACGGAGGTTTCCTTTTTTTTTTTTTTTTTGGCGGGGGGGGGGGGGGCGCGGCATATGTACAAATATTAAAAATTATTAAAAACTTAAAAGGGTTTTATAAAATCTTGGGGTACCATATGTAAAAAAAAGTTAAAAAATATTAAAAACTTTAAAGGACTTTGTGAAATCTTGAGGGGGCCATGGTCCCCCTAGGTGTACATATAAGTTTGCCCCTGCTCACCTTCGATCTAATCACTTATCAAACAAAAATTTAAGAGCGTGAAATCTACTAACTTTTTTCTTTCATATGTAGAGAAGGTTCATAACCCTCCTAGCTAAATAAGAACAATAAAACCATCAAACCCAATTCGAAGAAAGAAGAAAAAACAACAAAAGATGCAAAAGAAACACACGAAAGATCTCAAATCAAGAAACGCATATATAAAAATAGATAGATAGACAGCGACAGAGATAACCTTCTCTTTTCTCCTTTACCCTTTGGCAAAACCGGATAGAATTTAATGGGTCAGTTTTCTTAATACCAAGTGGTGGTAGCAAGGCTGTGAGAGGATGGTGAGTGAGAGTTTGTCTCTAACATTAGTGTGTTAATTAGAATCGCTCCAGTTGATTTAAGGTCTAACATTGAGTATAAGATTGAAAGGCTTTAGGGACAAGAGATAAAAATAAAAAAGTTTTAAATTGAATCAATTTAGGGAGAGATTTGTAGAAGATTTAGGATATGGAAAGTAGAAGATTTAGGATTTTAATGAGTGTGTCATATAGGGAAATCATTAGCCACATTCGTCCTGTACTATTTTTCGGTGAGAACTCTAGGTGAGGCCCATTTATCCCCTGATCCAAAACTTGCAACACACAGGAAACCCCATAATAGGCACACGCCTAAAGTTTCAGTCAGTTCTAAATTTACTGGACCTTTAGATCAACTATACATCGATCTGAACGGAATGAATATGTGGGCCACGAATGAAGGGTTGCCCCCTAATAAACTTTTTGTGTACACTCTGGTATGGGGCCCACTGTGGACCTCACCAAGGGATGAGTCGGGGAAGATGGAAAGATCCATGCGAGATCACCTAACATATCAAGTTTAACTTTAATCACATATCCTTAATCCCTTCATCTGTGACCCATATATCCATTTCTTTTTAATTAGTGTACAGTCGATCCAATTGTCCAGTAAATTCGAATTTGATCAAAAATTGGGGCGTGTGCCTATTAGGAGATCCCCCATCAAATTTTTTGTCAAATTTGAATTATTTGACGGTTGGATCAATTGTACATCGATCTGAATGGTTTATTGACCATTAAAATTTTGAAACCTAGATGGTGATGATAGAAACTATTATTGCAACTGATTTTTTTGTAGAGAGGAGAGTCCTAAGAAGTCCTTCAAATCCTCCCATCCCCACCCCCATGTGGGTCCCTGTGTGGGCTTGACGGGTGTGAGTCACACACATGAGCTTACCATATTCTAAACTTGAGCTTAAGAGAGAGGCATCTATAATTCTTTAAAAAAAAAATGGTAAGGGACGAATGCGTATAAAGATTTCTCATATATATATTATATGGGGAGCGCTACACAGAAACATCGTTTTTTAAGAGAAAATGCCCATCCTAATTGGGCCCACTGGTATATATGATGATTATGAAAGTCTATTGGATGAAAAAATCCATATGAGGATTACCTATACGCAAAATCTTAAGTACATTAGATAATTTTAACCTTTTGATCTATAACCTTAAATTTAATGTTTTAGAAGCATTATTTTGTGATGAGTTCAAGCCAATGATGAGGAAAAGTTGGATAAGTATCAAATTTGAACTTTGGACCACATAGGGAGATGGGTGTAAAAATGCTAGATTGACTCAACGTGGGCTCTATGACAGAAAAAAAAAAAAAATAGGGGTGAAGAATGGGGCGTTTTTTAGAATTTTCATATGTATACGTGTGCGTGCGCGTACGCGTAGGGGCTCCCACTCGTGCTGCTACTTCTTCTCTTTGTAAGGGCTTGACACCTGGAGCTTCATTTTTTCTTATGGTCATGCCACAGGGCATTACTTATGCACATCCTTTTAAGAAAATCCATTCAAATTCAAATGAGAAGAATTATTTTCTAATATTTAGAAACCTCACATTTAATTATTTTTAATTTTTATCCTTAGAGATTTTTTTCCATCGTTAGTTTGCCCAATAAACTCTCCTAATTGGATTAAAATTCCAACATGTGCTCACTTATCTAGGCTGTCCAACATTATGTGGGTCCCAAGGGTCTTACAATTTATTTTATTTTTTATATACTTATTTACCCTTAATCACCCCATGTGTGTTACAATTTTATTTTAATTTTTATATACTTATTTACGCATAATCTCCCCATGTGTATTTACGCTAACAACCCTCTTTGATTAACTACTTGAAATCATAATTGTAACAAATATTTAAACACATTTCTTGATCAATTTATCCTCATCAAATTTAATTATTTAATTATTCAAATTTTGTATGGACATTTTTAAATGTAACCATGTACTATGATTTTGGTCCAAAATTGTTTTTTTGTTTATACTTTTCAGAAATGACCGAGATATTCCTTGCCCGATCATGGAATCCGAGATGGGGCAAACATATGGGCCTCTCCCACTAGGTACTGCTGCCAGAATTACTAGTTGCCATAAAATAGGTCAAATCACAGCCCCCTTTCCAAAATGGTGGGCCAATATTTTGTTATTATTACGTGGTATGTTGGCTAATTATCATTTTATTTATATAATTTTTGATTAAATATTATCAAAATGATAAATTATTCTATAGTAAACAGAAATGTTAACTAACTTGGTAATTCAGAGTAGGATCCTTGTAATGATAATGCTAGAGACTCAAACCAATACCAAGCAAAAATAGAAATTATGCTCCTTCAAAATTACAGTTAATATAATAAGAAACTTAATTGGTAAATCAAGTGAATCAATTAAATCGAAATAGTTAATAAATATGATAAGTTTCAATTATAAATCGTTTTGCATTGATTATAGATAATTTAACCGCTTATATTAAAAAGTAGTTTAATAATGTGGGACATCCAATAGACAGTGGTGATAATCAATCACATTATTCATCGTGTAGTAAGTCTTCCACGAGGCTAAATTCTACTGGAGCAAAACTTTGAGACATCACTTACACGGCGAGAGATCACATTTTGAGCATACTGGATTTCAGTATGTGGGGCCCACTATAGATTGAGCGTAAGGACCTTTTTGACTGTACGGAAGAGTTATGACCCTTTAACGATCTTAAAGTTCATATCAGTTAAGGGAGGGCCCTACTGACAGGCTCCATCGCCGTTAAGACAATTCAATTTAGAGAAGGATGATATTATTTGACACCTAACTGGATACGGATTTAGCGCGTGATATTGAAAGATGTAGTTGTTTTTCTTGCTTTGCACAGGCATCACGTGATGGTCCTACCCAGGCGACGGTTTTTATTGGAGACCCTAAACTACCACCGATGTAAGGTTATGTCTATAATGGGATTTGGTTTTGTGGGAATTGTTTTTATTTAAAGATAAGAACGGGGGATAAAAAGATCTATCTGGGTTTATTTCAAAAATTAAATTTTGCTCCAATTACATATTCCTAATTTCTTCATTTGTGGCATACAAGTTCATTCCATTTGGATATATGTACAATTGATTTAATAGTATAATCTATTTTAATTTGACTGAAACTTAAAGGCATGTGACTATCATGAAGAGTCCCTGTTATTATATATGAATTATATATTATATTATCATATGATCAATTTTATTGTGGGAGCAAATCCTATTATTAAAATAAAATTTGGGGTCATCTCATATGTACCGAGGGCTTCCATTGCCAGCAGCTTAAATATTAAGAGAGTAATAAGTTGCCCAATTCTACACTTTTTAGATCTCTCTTTTTTCCTATTCATTCGCACTGTAATGACACCGTGACAATATCTTACAATTTTTTTGAGCTATACCAGTGACAATGCTCATTGTTAAGTTCATACCATCTTAGAATTAAAAGATCACCTTGTGATTACAATGCCTCCTCTGAAAACTTTAGTTTAGGGCGTATTTGGATAAATGCAGAATATAATATTATTATATTTGAATAATATAAGATTTCATTCTCATCGAATAAAATAATATTATAATATAATATTGTATTACTTATAGTATTCGACAATTTATATACATTTTAATATGCTTTTAAGATTATTTTATACATCACATACTTGAATATTTTAATATGTTAGTTTTTGCAAGAAAGTAAAATATTATATATTATCTTCTAAGATACTCAGGTACTTAAAAATTTTTGTGGTGTCTAGGTTATATTTTAAATTAGAATATAATATAGTAAAATCAATTAAAATATATGCTTTTCAAATGAGGTGAAATATTAATGTTGACACTTGGAGTCCAGATCATAGAAATATATTATTAATCATATTTCTAAAAATTATTAATAAGTTGGTCAGAGGGCATTAAAAGTGTCATGTCAATGGGTTCCACTTCACAGTTCCCGCGAACTGTTTAAAAACGACTACGAATAACGCAGGGCTGAACGCTCGAACTGCTTTGGAAAAGCGGCCGGTTCCCACTCGGAGCCAACCATCCTTCACAATGTCCACAAACATTGCTCTGCAAAAGTTCCAAATCAAAGATTCTCCGATTCCCGCCACACGCACGGCCAGGATTTCTTCTTTATTACTGACACTGATCAATCCCCAATCTTAAAAAATTCCAAACCGCAGCAGTCCCAGAATTCCAAATATCTTGTTTTCTCCGCCGAGATCTCCGGATCCAATTTCCTCCTAGGGCTTCCCGTTAGAAAAAAACCGGATCGCAGCAAAACGAGAACTCTAAAAATCTCGACTTTTCCCCGAAATCCATCCATGGAAAAAGAAGCAGCAAGAAAAGCAGGCGAAGCCGAAGAGGCCTTCCCTGCGTGGGCCCGAGACGTTCAGCAATGCCTTGATCATTTCCACGTGGACCCCCAATCCGGCCTCCGATCAGAGGAGGTGGCCCAGCGCCGCAAGATCTACGGCTGGAACGAGCTCGAGAAGCACGAGGGCCCCTCCATCTTCCGCCTCGTCCTCGACCAGTTCAACGACACCCTCGTCCGCATCCTCCTCGTCGCCGCAGCCGTCTCCTTCGTCCTCGCCTGGTACGACGGCGGCGCCGCTGGCGTCGCCGCCTTCGTCGAGCCCCTCGTCATCTTCCTCATCCTCATCGTCAACGCCGCGGTCGGCGTCTGGCAGGAGAGCAACGCCGAGAAGGCGCTCGAAGCTCTCAAAGAGATCCAGTCCGAGCACGCCACCACCCGCCGCGGCGGCCGGACGGTCCCCGGCCTGCCCGCGCGCGAGCTCGTCCCCGGCGACATTGTCGAGCTGCGGGTCGGCGACAGGGTCCCCGCCGACATGAGGGTCTTGGCCCTCATCAGCTCGACGGTCCGCGTCGAGCAGGGCTCGCTCACCGGCGAGAGCGTCGCCGTCAACAAGTCCCACCACCGGGTGGGGTCGGAGGATGCAGATATTCAGGGGAAGGAATGCATGGTTTTCGCGGGGACGACAGTGGTGAATGGCAGCTGCCTCTGTCTGGTCACGCAAACAGGCATGAATACAGAGATTGGCAAGGTGCATTCGCAAATCCACGAGGCGGCGCAGAGCGACGGGGACACGCCGCTGAAGAAGAAGCTTAATGAGTTTGGAGAGGCTCTTACAGCTATAATTGGAGCGATTTGCGCGCTTGTCTGGTTGATCAATGTGAAGTACTTCCTTACGTGGGAGTATGTCGATGGGTGGCCGCGGAATTTTAAGTTCTCCTTTGAGAAGTGCACTTACTACTTTGAGATTGCAGTGGCATTGGCCGTCGCAGCGATCCCGGAGGGGCTTCCCGCGGTTATCACCACTTGCTTGGCGCTCGGGACGCGGAAGATGGCGCAGAAGAATGCGCTGGTGAGGAAGCTCCCAAGTGTGGAGACCTTGGGTTGCACCACAGTGATCTGTTCCGATAAGACGGGAACTCTGACGACGAACCAGATGTCTGTGGCGAAGCTTGTGGCAATTGGTTCTGAGAGGGGCAGCCTTCGCGCTTTTAAGGTGGAGGGAACTACATATGATCCCCATGATGGGAGCATTCTAGACTGGCCGAGGGATCGAATGGATGAGAATCTCCAGATGATTGCAAAGATTGCTGCAGTCTGTAATGACGCGAGCGTTGCACGCTCTGGTCATCAGTACTGTGCCAATGGAATGCCCACTGAGGCCGCTCTTAAGGTGGGGCACTGTGCTTTTGCTTCTTAAGTTTTATCATATCTTTGGAGATAAGTGTTATTTGTGGCATATCCATATGTAACATATACTGTGAAATGTGAATGGACTTAACAAATATTTTTGCAGCAAGGATGGTTATCTGTTTGGCTATGCATATAGCCATGCTATGTGGGGTATCATATCTGTCTTTTCCACTGTCAATCACCACCATCATCTACAATCATCAATGCGAATCTCCTATGGGGAAGTTGGTGAAAGCTTTTTACTGATATGATTTCTTCCCTTGCTGCCAAGCTGAATGGGACAACACATATAGTATTAATGTAATGTTTCTGGTTGTAATTTTGGTCATCATGTTCAAACTTACCCTAGCAAATGCCAACAATAAACATGTCATCCGCATTCAAGACAACTAGGTAAGGAACCCGATCTTGGCTATCAAAATTGTGTAGGACTATGCTTCTATTTTCTACACTTCTGGAAACCAGGTATGATTTCTGATGGGCATGACGAATTTTCTGAAAAGAAATATTTGGCTTGTGATATTGAATTTGCATGTGGAGATCTTTGCCATCATGGTTTTAATCTTATACCCAAGCACATTGAGATCATCCACATTGCAGACTGCTAACTTAGAAACCACCTATTTATCTGTTTACTTATTGTACCAATGGTCTAATTTATGTTGCAGGGGAACAACTGACAAGTGATTAGTAGCCACATTTATATCATTATTTCTTTGTGGAAATGTACTTCACAAGTTTCTAATATACTATTTCTTTCTGGAAATGTACTTCACAATTTGCTAATATATTATCATCTTTTTGGGGGAAGAGGTCGGTGCGGTTGTGACCAGTCATTGAAATGTTGTAAATTCCTTCTGGTCGCAGGTTCTAGTTGAGAAAATGGGACTTCATCGAGGCTTTGATCATTCCTCTTTGGACTTGGCCGGCATTGTCCTACGTATGTTGAACTTAGCGTATTTAGTTTCCTTGAGGGAAAGTTGGTGAATTCCTCTTGTAGTCCTAGGAATTCATTGGAGAATGGACTTTCATTGAAGGGGTGAAGATTGAAAGGTCAAGGTTGAAAACTTACAGTGGGACCATCAAATTCTTTGGATTTAGTTCCATAGGATGAAGGATTGGAAATAATTTCTTTTCAAAATGAAGATATTTTGATGGTTCCTTGTAGATCTCCCACCTTTGATCCTTCACTATTATCAAACTCATCTTCTCAAAGTCCTAGTAATTCAGTAGGAATTAAGCCAACGGGCAGGCCCATGTACAAAAATAGTTACTTATGTTCCACTTTTAACATTGAAGCTTGCTGCAACTATTGGAATGAGATGGAACCTAGAATTGCAACTCTTGAATTTGATCGTACTCGGAAGTCGATGGGAGTTATTGTGAAGTCGGAAATAGGAGGAAATATGCTACTGGTGAAGGTATGTTTCAATCTGTTGTGTTTTTTTAATTTTTAATCACTATATATGTTATCGTGCATGTGTGAATGAACTTGTTGCTCAGAGCACCATAATATCATAAGAAGTTTTAATAAAAGATTGGGCTAGAATATTTTTCATTTGATTTAACCTTTTTGGATTGGATTCTTAGTTGTGATGTGTTTGAATTGATTTTGGTGACATAATGCTGAAACAATCTGAGGAATTGCTAATTTGATGATAATCCGTGATTAATGATGGAAATCATGGTTTGAAGTATTTGGCTAATAATGTACTACCAATTTCAGTTTTGAGACCCTTCCCCACCCATGGCCATCTTATATCAGGTGTGAATTGTCGCCCTTAAAATTCTAGCTGGACCTCCATATGGCTGATCGACATGTTGATGTAGGTCGAAGCGCCTACACCCATCTCTGATTAGCTCAAAATTTCAAACATCCTTTTATTTTGAATGTAGAAGATGACTAGTGATATAGACAAATCATATTGATCAATGATGGTAAACGGAAACTGTTGCAGAAATAGACGTTCAATAACATTAGAACGTTTCTCATAGATAAATAAAGAAGTTGTGTAATTGAGCATATCCTAAAAACACCAATAGATGTGGATCTTAGTTATGGATCCTCCTCATACAGGCTGCATCACATGTTGACCATATAATTTTTCAATTAAACATTATAAAACCCATATCTAGAAACTTTTTTTCTCCTCTCCCTTTCGGCCGTTTGAGTAGTTTATAAAGAGGGCTTTTAGGGACCCTTTTCTAAACTATTTCTTTTGGCCTTTGAGTTAGAGCTCTACTCAATCATCATGAGGATACTTTTTCTTTGTATTAAATTAATTTTGATATCTTTTGCTCCATCTAAAAAAAGACACTCATGGTGTACATAGAGCGTACAAGTCATTAACATTTCAATCTTGGCATAACTCCAACCTAGTTGTTCTGATTTACTATTAGTGTTCCCACTCTAGTACACTATGACTGTGGTTATTCTCCTTTTGTCTCACTTTTATATATATATATATATAAAAGGGCGGCCTGTGCATGAGGCTCTCGCATAGTGGGGTCTGGGGAGGGCAAGATGTACGCAGCCTTACCTTCATTTTGAAGAGGCTATTTTTGTGACTTGAATCCGTGTCCTCCAGGACGCTACTAGTAAGCCTTTACTGTTGGGCCAAGCTGCCCTTCTTTTTTTTTAACTCACTTTTTTTTGTAAATGATTTTTTTTTCAAAATCATTTGGTATAGGATCTATGATTTTCTATGCAAAAAGCAAGAATGGTCAGCTATGAGTTATTTGTTGCTTCATAATTGTGGTCTTATTCATATATGTGCTTCCTTTAGATTCCACTGAAAATTTTGTGCTGGCTATGGTTATGTCAGAGTTTGATATGTTTTGACCTAATACATTTATAGTACAAGAATCGTCTTGGTTTGTTGTTTTATCAATTAATTGCATGTTGGCAGGGAGCTGTGGAGAATTTGTTAGAGAGAAGTGTTTATGTTCAATTGCATGATGGTTCCATTGTTAATTTAGACAGTGCTTCGAAAGATCGAATCTTGGAAGCCCTTCATGAAATGTCTACAAATGCATTGCGCTGCTTGGGTTTTGCATACAAAAAAGATTTATCCGACTTTGCGACATATGATGGAGAAGATCATCGAGCTCATAAGCTACTACTCGATCCCTCCAACTATCCATCAATTGAGAGTGATCTGATTTTCGTTGGCTTGGTTGGTTTGAGGGTAAGATGGCATATACTTCATTTGTGTTTGAATATCTCTTGTGTAATTCTTTCTGGGATCTTCCAGTTTAGCATTTACAGTTCTCACAATTAGCATCCCTCTTTTCTTTTTTTTTGACATCCCTGTTTGCGTTTTGCCCTAGGATCCTCCTAGAGGAGAGGTCTACAAAGCTATTGAGGACTGTAGAGTGGCTGGAATCCGGGTAATGGTTATTACAGGAGATAACAAGAACACGGCAGAAGCCATTTGCCGCGAAATAGGTGTATTTGGGCCTGAAGAAGACTTGAGTACAAAGAGTATAACTGGGAGAGAATTTATGAATTATCCCAAACGGAAGCAGTATTTGAGTCAAAGTGGAGGACTTCTTTTCTCCAGGGCTGAACCAAAGCATAAGCAAGAGATAGTGAGATTACTCAAAGAAGATGGCGAGGTTGTTGCAATGACTGGTGATGGGGTGAATGATGCTCCTGCTTTGAAGTTGGCTGATATTGGTGTAGCCATGGGAATAGCTGGAACTGAGGTATTTTGTGCTTTCTAAAAGTTGTTTTTAGATGGAGGATCCTTGTGGATCTAATTATTAGGTCCATGTATTATAATCTATGAGCATATGTCTACCTGTCACATATTTTACTTACTTTCCAGTCAGGAACTTCTTTGTTTTAATTGATGTTTTTCCCCACTTCAATATACATTCATATTCTGCAGGGATGTTTTCTTCTTTGTAGTTTGTCGTTTGTCATCCTGTGTTCCAATCGTATCTTGAATGTCTATGTGACGTATATTCTTTTACCAGGTCGCAAAGGAAGCCTCTGATATGGTGTTAGCAGACGATAATTTTAGTACGATAGTTGCTGCAGTTGGTGAAGGAAGATCTATTTACAACAATATGAAGGCCTTCATCAGGTTTTCATTTTCATCTGTTCCACTGTCTATCTTAAGTTTAGATTTAGTTCCTCCACTACCATTCAGAAAAAAACTATAGTTCCTTCACTGCAACTCTATTCTTCTACAGGAGATTTTCAATATTAAGTGCTACTTTATGGAAGATTTTGATGGAAGATTTTGATGATAATGAAAACTTACTTAGGAAAAGAAATAAACTGAATGAAAATTATAGATGACAGACTGATTTCACCTGCCCAAACACGCACACAAAAAGTTAACAAAAAAAAAAAAAAAGAAAAGAAGAAAAGAAAAGTAAAAAATTGGGCCTCTTCTTTGTCTTAATAGCAATATGCCACTGAAGATCTGTTTGTTGCTTTTCTTCATTACATGGCACTATGCCGTGGATGGTTAAGGTGTTTTCAATTCAAATCCCTTGCTAGCTTGTTGCACACTTGCATTTAGATGGCATTCTTCTCTCTCTCTCTCTCTCTCTCTCTCTCTCTCTCTCTCTCAATATATATTATCTACAGTTTTTACAATTCAAAAAATTCTCTACCATTTTTACTATTCAAAAAATAAAATCTCCAATTTTCGTCACTCTAGAAAAAACCGCAACTCCCACACATAGAATTTGCCACCAAAACCTTTGGAATTCTAGCTCAGATAGGGTTGAATCCATACCCAACTTAAAACCATAAAATTTTCTACAAATTCCCTTCAATTTGTGCCCTTTTTTCCCCCCGAACTTAGGTCTCAATTTCTAGTCCTGATTTTCCAAAATAAATAAATAAATTTCTGAATCCTGGAAAACTCTAGATTTTTCTGTCCAAATCCCTCACATAACCCTAATCCAATGAACCTTGGACCTTGCAAAAACTTATCCAATATAAACCCTTCAAAAAACTCTATCCAAAACCCACCAAAAAGATTCCTTGACCAAATTCTGCTTCCTGCCAATTTTTGCATATTGCAGTTTCAGACTTCTGCAGATACTGGCACTGGTTCAGCCCCTTCTCAGCCCTTAAATCTTTCACCTAGAACCCCAGCAATGTTATCCTAATGTCATCCTAATTCCCCTGCCCCTGCCCAATCAAACCCTCCTTTTCCCCAAATTGTCCAACTGCGGTAACTGCAGTTTCTGCGGTCGATGAAACAGCCCAAAGCAGTCCCTTCTCAGCCCCTTTCACCCCATCCAACAGTCTTAAGCCTAAATCCCTGCATCCCATTCAAATAGTCCTATGTATCCATTCTAAAAACCCTCTTCAAATCTACCCAATTTTCCATATACCAAAACCCTCAAGGTCCTCTCTGTTTCACACTGTTTTCTGCCAATTTATAGGGACAAGAGACCATCATTTCAGTAACCCGTCAAAACCCTGAATCAGATCCAAATCAGATCCAAACCTACTGTAGCCTTAACTTTACCACAACTCTGAATCTCTTACACCGACCACCCATACTGTCTCAAAAGAATTCCAGCGCAGCCCTTGCTCCTTCCTTTCAGCGACCAAGCAGTTGTTTCCCTGGTCCTGACATATGTGGCAGCAGTCCATGTTATTTTCAGCCACTTCTATTGTGCTGTAACAGGCTAACAGCACCTATATTCATTCTATTCTTGAAAGCCATACTATTTATCTTTTGTGTGTCCCAGGATCCAAATAACTTCTTTTTTACTTTACCCAAAATCTG
The DNA here is from genome assembly GCA_037013555.1 of Sextonia rubra. Taxonomy (NCBI): domain Eukaryota; kingdom Viridiplantae; phylum Streptophyta; class Magnoliopsida; order Laurales; family Lauraceae; genus Sextonia; species Sextonia rubra. The sequence goes on from JASUAD010000001.1 coordinate 137,108,006, forward strand.
TACAAAAACGTATGTAGCTTCTGATAAATGTCTGAAAAATACTATATCAATAGAAATATTGTGATGGGCATTATGAGGATTAGTTCTACTTCAAGCAGTTGATTAGTTTGCAGCAAGGAAAATTTACGGATGGTGAGTATACCGGCCATTTTCATAAGCTGGGTCTATCAATGTGCATTAAAGGAGAGCGAGACACATGACAAAGCTTGTAATATGAGAGGTTTAAGAGCAATCATATGGAAAAATGATGTTCTGGCTAATACATATTTTTTTGACACACATAATGAAGTTCTCTTTGCCAAAGATGGACTTAGAAAAGCTAAAAAGGAGACGAGGTTTTTAAGCCACTCTACTGACCATGGGCTCATGTTGCATCCTCATCCCCATTGCAGTGTCTAAGAGAAGAGTTTGCCATAGAAATCCTTCTAAAACCAATTGAGGACCAAGGAATTGTTGGAGTGTTACTCAAAATGGAAAACATCAAAGAGCCACATCAGGAATCGGGAGGATGGCCAATGAGAGAGATGTAAGAAAGGTTGGATCTGAAGATTGAAGAGTCTACACATTCACCAGATAAAATTAAACTAAAGACTGGCTCATTGTATGGTCATTACATTTTTCAATGGATCCACAAGACAATCCAGCTGTGAAGTTCCCCACATTGATTCTATTTTTGAGTGATCGGTGATGGATAATTGAAGTTTGCTATCTGATGGTACAACATTAGCTGTTTGAACATGGTCTGATTGCATCCAAGAATAATCCATGTGCCAGAATGAGCAACACCTATTCTCTACTGCTCATTGGAGGTAAAGATCTAGTAAGGGGTCCACACAGAGGACTGCCGACCAGAAAAAAAATCAGTTTGTGCAGTGGTCAGTTTGTGCAGTGGTTTTTGTAGTGGTCATTTATTCATTTATTTAGTTTTTAATCCAAGTGTCACTGAAGGAGCCTAGGGCAAATTCTTAAGAAGTCATGGTTAACTGATGCAGGCTGATGCAGGCTGGGTCCATGACTGAGCCTTACCTGTCTGTCCCATAGACTATTAGACCCATTTAGGCCTAGGGAGTATGCTAGTAGACTTAAGCCCCTAGTTGTGCAAGTAAATTATTTCCCCTTGATCTGCTTATATTTCCTTTTTTCTCTTTTTCTTATTTATAGAAAATTTCCGTTGTATCTAGATGCAAATTTAAGAGTGATTTTGAGGTTTTAGGATGTTTTAACTAATAATTATTCTGGAATATTCAGGAATTATTCTTCTACAAATTTGGAATTGAGCTATTCTAGGCTTGGAGGCCCTTACAGTTGGTCTGATCCTCTTATTTCAAGTTTAAAGCTTGGTATTTGACCTTCAGATCTAATCCAGAACAGATTGGTAAAGCCCATAGCGCTAAGTTTGCATCATGTCTATGAGGTTAATAACTAATAAGGGTTTAAGGGATTCTTTAAGGGTGACCAATGTGGTTGACTTTTGCAAATGATTGAAGAGCAGATTTCTTTCATCATATTTCAGACTCAATTGAAGACTCTCTTGGAGGCTTTAAAATAGGGAAAAGTGGATTCTAGTGCCGAAAACAGGAGAGTCAGAAGAAGTTTGGGATTTCTAGAGGGGGGAACCTACACATGACGGTTTAACTTGTGCCTTGGGAAAGAAGTATTATAACTCCCTAAATGGGTATAATAAATGCAAACCTCCAGGAAAGGGTTACCTGATTAGCTTTTTGCAGTTTTCGAGGTTATTTATCTAGCTATGAGAATTTTGATTTGATTGAAATAACATGATTGATAAGAAGATATATATTTTTCAATGTTAATAATGATAAAACATGACTAGGAGGGGGAAGAGAGGGAGGGAGCATTGCATATTTGTATTGGTCATAGTATAAAACCCGAGGTTTGTGTGTTATTGGTAGTTGATATCTGTGCAGCATTGCATATTTGTATTGATCATAGTATAAAACCTGAGGTTTAAAAAACCATTAAGAAAACCTTTGGTTTAAAATGACTTACTGTTGTCAGATTGAACTGTCCGCCTTGGAAGGCTTTGACCAATCACATCATGACAGACCACAATCTCAAAAGTGTCTTGAGTCAACTTTTATTTATTTATTTATTTATTATTTTTTGTCCTTTCTCCTTTATTGGAGGTAAGTGCACCCCAAATTTATGATGTCACTTTTTTATTATTATCATAGCTAAGTGTAGCATGCCTTAATTCTCTTCAATTTAGGTACATGATCTCCTCAAATATTGGTGAAGTTGCCTCCATATTTCTTACAGCAGCACTAGGTATTCCTGAGGGTTTGATACCTGTCCAACTTCTGTGGGTCAATCTAGTTACTGATGGCCCTCCTGCAACGGCTTTGGGATTCAACCCTCCAGATAAAGATATAATGAAGAAGCCCCCTCGAAAAAGTGATGATTCATTGATTAGTGCATGGATTTTATTCCGTTATTTGGTAAGCAATTGACTTCTCCCTCCATTTGTATAAGGTTTCTTATAAAGATCTTTGGTGCCAAGTTGCCAACTTCCCATTTCTTTTTATGATTGAGAATTCATTATGGAATGAGGAACTCCTCCATTCAGATTACTCTGGACCTTTTAATCCTGGAGTGAAGGAGTTTCTGCTGCATGGCTGCCAATGGATGGTTCATAGGAAGTCTGTTAAGATCCCTTGTATAGTGGTCCGGATTACAGAATCTCAGAAAGAGAAGAATAAAATGGTGCAACTCCGCTTTTTTGCTGGAATGAGTGTCAAAATGGTCTCTACTCACATGTTCTATTTGGTTCCTGGACTAATTCTCCCTCAGTTCGAGGGTACCAGATGGGCCCTTTGGCTGCCTTCTCATTTCCTGTCAAATGGCATTTATTGTTTTTCATTTTATATTTCTACCTAATTTTTCTGTGGTTGCATTTCAGCTACAGATGTATTTCAGGTGGTAAGGAAACCAGGTTTAGGATAGAAGGGTCAATAACCATATCCTGCCTGATGTGGTATCGGTTTTCATTCCCACCCTTAACACAGTGGAATCAGATATGCATCCTGCCCAAACGTGAAATACAAATCAACCTCATGAAGTGTGCACCCAAACAGACACTTTATCTGATGGATTGTTGGAACCGTGGTTTGCTTGGTAGCACATCATGTGAATGACTGTAATCTCTTAGATCTGTCAACCTTTCTCGATGGATCTGCATCTGATGTGTTGCTTCTTGATTTATATATTCTTAATTTTCTTGCAATGCAAATAAAACAGTTGCTGGACCTATAAATCCTCAATTGTCTATTAATTCTTATTGTGCTTGGTAGATGACTACTAGCATGTGGCAATTTGCTTTAAACGGCCGTCATAGAGATGGTTGTACTCAAATTTTTTTACCTAGTTGTGAAACTTGCTTATTGCTTCCTTCTTTCTAACCTTGAGTTTGCGCAAATCATGATAAGTTGAGAATGTCATTCATAGCTGTGATTGACGAATTTTTGCATATGCTGTTTTCCGCTCTGTGGTAAGCTTATCCTTTTTTTTTTCTTTTTCATTCTATCTTTGTCTATGCAGTTGTTATTATCATATACATGCATGCTGCCGAGTGAATGATTGTCTGTCCTTCATATCTTGTACAGGTTATTGGGCTATATGTTGGCCTTGCAACTGTGGGTGTCTTCATCATATGGTTCACGCACGGCTCCTTCTTGGGCATTGACTTAAGCAGCGATGGCCACACACTTGTAACCTATTCTCAGCTCTCTAATTGGGGTCAGTGTTCTTCATGGGAAAATTTCACTGCCTCTCCTTTCACAGCGGGGTCTCGCGTATTCTCCTTCGACAAAAATCCATGTGACTATTTCCAGGCTGGCAAAGTGAAAGCCATGACCCTGTCACTTTCTGTCTTGGTTGCCATCGAGATGTTCAACTCTCTCAATGCGCTGTCTGAGGATGGGAGTCTCTTGACCATGCCTCCATGGGTTAACCCATGGCTTCTCCTTGCCATGTCCGTCTCATTTGGACTACACTTTTTAATCCTTTATGTCCCTTTCCTCGCTGAGGTGTTTGGAATTGTGCCCCTCAGCCTCAATGAATGGCTTCTGGTGTTGGCAGTAGCATTCCCTGTGATCCTAATTGATGAGGTACTTAAGTTTGTGGGTCGATGCACAAGTGGGGTCAGCACATCTAGTTCTAGACCGTCTGTGAAGCACAAGCACGCTTGAGGGATGTGAAGGTCTGGAGAGCTTAGCTGACGACGACAATGGTGGAGAAATGGACTCATAACATGCTCAGCTGCAAGGCACTTCTTTCTATTGACCATCTTGGCACCGCCTAACCCTCAGATTATTTTCTATTTAGAGGGCTGGTTTGTGCCTAGGGTGAGATGAGAAATGATATGGGATTCTTTGTTAATTGATTTGAGGGAATCCTGCTGCGGTTCTATTTTATCTTCTTTGATTTTAAATATATTTTTCTGGTTTTAACATTCTAGGACACTTGATTGAGCAGCTGCAGAATAGAAGCATCAATTGCAGTTGTTTTTTCAGATGCTGTAGATGTCTGGATGTCATGCAGCTAGCCTTTTTGACTTTCATGTGTAATAACAACACTAATTGTGAATTAACCATTGGAGTCATTACATACTGGTATTCGTGCTTTTGTGAATTTGAGCAATGGCTTCAACCCATAATAGTCAATTGATTCTGAGGTGAGAATGACATCCCTGCACAGCTTCTGAGATGACTAAACATCCAATTTGATTTCTTCAAATCCTAGGTGTCCATCAGGTTGAGCCCACATGTATGTGCTCTTCACCCAAAATGAGACTGACCACTCTCACCTTGTCTCACCTTGTCTTTGTTCAGGTAAAAACAAGTGAGGGTTAAGGATTTGATTTCTGATTTTTGTAATCATGGCCTAGTTGCACAAAGCCCGACTAGTAGGCCATGGGCAATGACCAATTTATTGAAGTCTGTCTAATGGATGGTTTAGATTTCACAGGTCCGGATCCTCACATAAAATTTCTGAGTTGAAGAAACGGGGACACTACCTATTGAATATCCAAGCCACTTAAAATGCACGACTTCACCTGGTATGAAATGTTTTCAAATTGAAAGCTTTTAAATGTACACTAGTTTAGGCTCACTTTACATAGCCCTAAAAAGGAAATAATAATAATTTCCAAAATGCCTCAACTTCCTTTTCTCCCCCCACACACTTTCTCTCCTTCTCCTTTACCTCCCCTCTGGTTGGGGATGAGATTTGACGACTCTCCTCTTCCTCTCCCTCTTCCTCCTCTCCCTCCCTCCCTCTTCCCCTTCCCCTCCCTCTCCTCTCCTAGCTGAACAACGAGGGGAGGAGAGGAGAGGAGCGGAAAAGGGAGAGGGAGGGGAGTCCCACTCTGCCGCCGGAGCTCGTAGCTGGCCGGATGAGAGGTGGGCAAAGGGAGGAGGGAGGGAGCGAAGGGCGTGGGAGGTATTTTGGAGATCTGAAAATTTTTTTAGGATTGTGTAAAGTAAGTCCAAACTAGTGTACATTTGGAAGCTTCCTGTCAAATTTTACTCTAAGAAGAGATTGGCCAACAGTAAGATCAATATACAATGAAAATATGATTAATTAAGTTTGATTTTGGGTTTTGGACTTCAGTTATCCAAATTTGACATGGATACCTCGCGTTACCTCATGGGTTCATTTCTTGACGTATAGCATCAAATTGTAGAATTGAGATCACCCGTAAAAAATTTTATACGGTGATTGTGGCGGGGCTAGTCAAGACCTACCACATCACCACTCATAGCTTGGTATGTATTGACTGCACGCATGGCAGGCCGCCAAATGGCGACATGGTGGAACCTGATTCGTCCCACCAAGAGCATCGTGTAATAAAAATTACAGAGGATCTGGACTCCAAATTTAAGCATGTTGTCAAGTTACTAAAATAAATTTTAAAACTAAAAAAACTAAAGCAAAAAAGAACTAAAAAAAAAGAGTAATTTGAAAGTAGAGAATATTATCAACTAATATGTAGAGATGTTTATGGATACAATAGGTACCCTTGTCAGATCTTGATAATCAAACTTGCCCCAAACCCAAACATGTCTGATCTAAATTTCTCTCTCTCTCTTGCTAGGTTGATCTATTGGGCGGGAGTGATATATACGTTTTTTGATAACCTAAGGTATCTCTTGTCCATGTCCAGCCTAGTCTAAGAGCCATTGGCCTTAGCCCGAGGGACACTTATTGTAGACAGCTGAGAACTAATCCCTAGGGGCACATGCAAATCCTGCTATCCACATACGACAAGAGTAATATAATTCCAACTTGAAGACACAGGCATCAATCGCATCATGTGTTTGATATTGAAGTGCCAACACCACTCATCTATGAGCATGTTGGCCAATCTAAATTGTACTTTTAGTCAGATTGAGCTATGAAGTTTCAAGTTCCGCTTGACCCACATTACAGTTTTGTGTTAGTTGTCTCGGAAATTTCACTGCCTTTTTATAATCCTTGCTGATTTTTGACTGAGCATTTAATTACATATAAAAATGGGAGTAATAGGAGTCAGATAGACTTTTTTCTAATTAGAAAACAAGATCGATTGGCTTGTAAAGATTGTAAGGTTTTCCCAGGAGAGAGTTTGACTACGCAACATAGGCTCGGAGTTTTAGATATTTGCATTAGAAGTAGAAAAAGAGCGGTAGTAAATAAAATGGACCCTAAAACAAGGTGGAGAGATTTGAAGGGGAAAAGAGCAAATATATTTAAGGACAAAACGATTGAGAATGGAGAATGGAATATTGAAGGAGAAACTACAGTAATGTGGAATCAAATAGCTAATTGCATTAGGAATGTTGCAAAGGAGGTACTTAGAGAATCAAAAGGGAAGATAAATATTAATAAAGAAACATGGTGGTGGAGTATGGAGGTTTAGGAAGTTATTCGACAGAAAAAACATTGCTACAAAGTTTGACAGGGGATTGGGAGTATAGAAAACCTTGAGCTATATAAGAAGGCAAATAAAGAAGTTAAGAAAGTAGTAAGTAGTGCAAAATTCAAAGCATACGATGACCTTTATAATAGGTTGGGAACAAGAGAAGGAGAAAGGATATTTTTAAGCTCGAAAAATAAGAGAAAAGAAAAGTAGGGACTTAGATCATGTCAAATGTATCAAGGACAATGATGAAAATATTTTGGTTAAGGACAACGATATTAAAAAAAGGTGGAAGGAATATTTTAGCAAACTTCTAAATGAAGAACATTTGGGCGATACAAGAGTTGAGGAGGATACTTCATCATAAGAGTATACTTTTCTCCATAGAATTAGAGTGGTGGAAGTGAAGGAAGTATTGAAGCGAATGATGACAGAAAAGGCAATAGGCCCAGATGGTATTCTGATAGAGGTATAAAAATGTTTAAGAGAGGTTAAAGTAAGTTGGTTATGTAAACTGTTCAATAAGATACTTGTGACAAAGAAAATGCCGGATGAATGGAGAAGAAGCATTGTAGAACCTACATATAATAATAAAGGAGATATACAAAATTATACCAACTATCGAGGGATTAAACTTATGAGTCATACTATGAAGTTATGGAAGAGAGTAATGGAGCAAAGACTGAGAAAGAAGACCAAAATTTTAGAAAATTAATTTGGTTTTATGCCAGAGAGATCAACTATGGAAGTTATCTTTTCACTTAGGCAATTAATGGAAAAATATCGAGCAAAGAGGAAAAATCTACATATGGTCTTTATCGATTTGGAAAAAGCTTATGATAGGGTACCGAGAAATTTAATTTGGTGGGTCTTAAAGAAAAGGAATGTCCCAGAGGTTACATTGAGATTTTTAAGGATATATACGAAGGAACAATAACAAATGTGAGAACCACATGTGGAGAAACATGTGGATTTCCTGTGACTATAGGTTTACATCAGGGATCATCCTTAAGCCCTTATCTCTTTGCATTAATTATGGATGAGTTAACTGTGAATATTCAAAAAAAAGTACCATAGTGTATGTTGTTTGCAGATGATATAGTTTTGGTGGATGAATCAAGAGAAGGTGTAAATGCAAAGCTTGAGAGATGTCGGGGGGCATTAGAAGCTAGAGGCTTTAAAATAAGTTGTACAAAGACAGAATATATGGATTGCAATTTCAGTTGGCATATACAAAGTGTTGAAACCACTGTCAAAATTGAAGCCCATGAGTTACCACGTAGAGATTTTTTTTGGTACCTAGGCTCGATGATTAGTAAGGATGGGGAGATTGCTGAAAATGTGGAGCATAGGATAAAAGCTGGATGGCTGAAGTGGAGACTAGCTTTGGGAGTACTTTGTGACAGATGAATACCAACAAAATTGAAGTGAAAATTTATAGGACAGTGGTTAGACTAGTTATGACATATAGAGTAGAATGTTGGCCAATTAAGAAGACGCATATTTATAAGATGGATGTAGCGGTAATGAGAATGCTTAGGTGGATGTGTGGTAAAACTAGAAAAGATAAAATTAGAAATGAGCGCTTTCGATAACATTTAGGGGTAGCACTAATAGGAGATAAGATTAGAGAAACTCGTTTAAGATGGTTTGGGCATATTGAGCGTAGGCTAGTAATGGCACTGGTGAGAAAAAGTCTGGATAGACAGGTGGAGGGCCCATCAAGAGGTAGGAGCAGGCCGAAAAAAACATAGATGGAAGTCATTAATTCAGATTTGAAGAAGTTTCATTTATCGAAATATTTAGCTCAAAATAGAACGGAATGGCAAAATAGAATTCATGTAGCCGACCTCAACATGGTTGGGATAAGACTTTGATGATGATGCTGATTTTTGACTGAGTCATGAAAAACCAATATTGGGCAACTATAAACCATTTAGGCCTATGCATATCCATAGTTTTCGGGATTTTTGGGTCGGAACCCTGCCTCCACCCCAGGGGCCTATGTAGTTTTAAGACTACCAATTGCTTGGTGACCCCGATTTGGAGGTTCTAAGATCATCTATAAAATTTAACCTTATTTGGTTTAATCTACACAAATAAGTATGGACACCTTTACCGTGGGATGTAATGATAGACGACTATAAGTCATATAAGAATCACATAAGAATGATGTTCAAATAAACTCATATATATACTCGAACAATTTCACATATACAACAACTATATGCAGATAAGCTATTGAAAAAAAAAAGGCTATTAATCACCCACATAAGCATCATGCTAGAATAAACTGACACATGATATATAAATAAGACATTTCAAAAAGAAAAAAAAAATCACATAAGAATCATGCATGACTCATTTCTATAAAAATCACATGAAAATAACATAAGAATCATGTAATCTAAGAAGTTAATATAAAAATCACATAACAAGTAATAGTCAAATAAACTCACATACATGGTCAAATAAATTCATGTATATATAAAAATGTAGAATAAGAGGTCCTGGCTAGGCCTAATATTGTCCAATCCAAGTCCTCAAATTAGCCTGTTTGACACAAAGTTTGTCCAAAGCTTGTGGGAGGGCACCAATGACAGCCCCAAGTGCCCCAGGTGGGACCAACACTATTGGGAGTAAAGGGTCACGTCGGAGAGGACGGCGTTTCCCATTTTTATTCCTCCTCGCAAGTGTGGTGAGTCTGGTGAGGCCAAAAGGAGCGGCGAAGTAACGGAACGGAAGGGCGACACGGACATCTCCTTGCATTTGCATCTATCGCATGCATGTTGTCACAGTGTGACCAATGAGGTTTGGAAGCCGAATCTCAAACGCCGTTATCTGCCATCGACCCTTCCTTCCTCTTTCCTCCTCCATTCGCTTCAAAATCAACGCCTCCACCAACTCCGTCTCTTTCTCCAAGGTCCGTTCCCTCGAAAAAAGAGAGATTAAGAAGACCCACTGATTCATTGGGCCGTATTGTTGATCGAACGGTTTGGATTGACAAAGGGTGGGCCCCACCACATTTCTGATCATGGACTGCTAGTAGATGCAGACCTGGGAAAACACTTGACATGGTGAAATTGCAACAGATATATTGGGTGTGTGTAGTATTTGAAGTTCAGTGGGTCCTGAGTGTGAACTGTGGAGTGATTGATAACTAGGATTCTGCAACAACTCAACTGCTGCCACTTACTGGGCTGCTATTGATTTTTAAAAAAAATTGTTTTTATTTAACCCAGAGTAGCTGGGACAAGGTTTTGATGATGATGATGATGATGATGATGATGATGGTTTTTTGTTAATCTGTGTTGGGTAGTTTCTCAATTATGTGTTTTAGGTAGTTTTTTTTATTAGAAGGTGGTTGGTTTTTATTAGAGATGGTTTTTAATTTAAGGGTAGAATGTATTATTTATTGGATTATGGTGTGAAAAAAGAATTATGCTTTGCTAGGTCTGCTTTTCCTCCACCAAACCATCTTCACCTTGTTTTTATTTTTCTGATATTTGTGCTGATTGGAGTTCAGTTTCAATTTGCTGGCCATGCTCTGATTAAAATTTGTTCTTTCTGTCAATGCGATTCACAAAAGGTTGTGCTTGGACATCCTGACCATTTTGGGTTGAGGTTATGCTTTCACAGCCACATCAATGTTTGGTCTTAGGCCTGAATGAAAGTTTTTGAACGTTGATTTGGCACAATAAAGATGAGAAAATGAGGATCCAGGGTAATACATTTCTAATAACGAGCGCCTTCCAAAGACATAGTAGAATGAATATCTATTCAAAAACACACTGCATCTTGTGCTGGTTTATCTTCTACGACGATGTGCATATGTTCTGGTTTATAAGGTCATTTTTTAAAACTATATATGGTGGACATGATAGGTTTCCATACTGATTAAAAAGGATCCAATATGTTTCTATCACTGTGCCTGTTTATTCAATTGAGACTTTAGTACATTACTTATTTCAACCGGTGTTTCACACCATTATTGAACGTGATTATATATATAGGAGAATATTACTATGCATCCTTCCCTTACTATGTGGTGAGGGACAATGATGGGGCTTTCCCTCTTTACATATGAAGATTGTTCTTTTTTATAATATCATAAATGACTTTTCCTATTTTGTGTATGAATCTTTCCAAATATGCATTTATCCCTCACCACATGGTGAGTGAAGGATACATACCAGCGTTCCTCATATATATATATATATAGAGGAATTCATTCATATGCATATGGTGAGGGACACTTTCTTTTTAGACCTAACAAGGTCAAAAAGGTGTCATGAGTGTGATGGTTTTGTCCTTTTCCACATTAATACTTTTCAAATATGGAGTGTCCCTCACCATTTTGGTGAGGGATGTATGCACATGAATATTGTCCTATAAATATATATATAGAGGAATTCTAACAAACACTGCTCTTAAAAAGGTGTGTTTTTGCCCTTCCATAACAAACAATGAGAAATACTTAGTGTTTATTATGGGAGGGGATAAAAGGAGAAAAAGCACAATCCATGTCTAAGCCATTTATTGTTTTTTCTGTTTATCCAATGCATGCATGTTCTCTGGCATATCTTTTATTTTCTTAACTTACAAGAGGGCCCACAATTCTAGCCAATCTTCATCTTTTCAAGCATTCTTGAATCTTTTCCATAAAAGCTGGAAGGTAATGAAAAAGAAAGAGATAATAGGAGGGGTGTTGAGAGAGAAAAATAGAAGACGTTGTGGAGAGATAAAAAATAGGAAGTTCCCATGTGGAAATGAGAGAAAACATAGGAGGATAAGTAATGAAAAAGAAGACAAAAAGATAAGAAGGCATTCAAGTCATTAAAAGAGGGAGAAAAAGTTAGAACTCATTTATTGCAACCACATTATCATTTGTTAAAAGGAGGGGGTGTTTTTCTTTGCAAATACACTTGGGCGTCATATATACCTCCTCTGTGTGTGTGTGTGTGTGTGTGTGTGTGTGTGTGTGTGTGTGTGTAGAATATTAGTATGCATCCATGGTGAGGAACATTTTCATAATTGGAAATATTAATGTGTAAAAGAGGAAATGCCATTTATGGTCAAATATAGAAGAGGAATGGTCAAGTACAAATGGGAAAAGCCATGTAAGCATCCCTCACCCTATGGTGAGGAAAGGATGTGTATTAACATTCATATATATATACGCCGTAAAGGCGGTGGCTCAATTGGTTTGAGCCTTTGGTTTGCTCTGCAAAGTCTCAAGTTTGATTCCTAACCCTTGCGTTATCCGGGTATTATGTGTGTGGCTATATATGTATCCCCTAGGGAATAGTCTTTAGTTGTTAGAGTTGGGTAACTCTCAGGCTGAAGGCTGGGCTGGCGAGGGATACCTTACGTTATAAAAAAATATATATGAGGAATCTTGTCCTATATATATTTGCTATGATTATATCATATTTGATTATAATATTAATGTCAAGCCTGTTTAATTTGAACATATCTTATTACCTCAGGATTCTCTATGCTTATATGAGGACTGCAACAAGTTTTTACCATGGTTACAGCAAAAGGCAGGCGATGAAATATCCTCATTTCTTTCTGTTGGGACTTCCACTTATGGAAGGTACTGTAGATCACAGGTTCTCAGTTAAGTTTTTGTCATAAATGGAGTAAGGGTTCTATTCTGATGTGTACAGGTTTTTTTTTAATTTATTTTTTATTTTTTATTGCAAGGAGCTCTCTGTTTTTGCATATCATTTTGCCAGATGGCAATGTCTTGCAAGTTACATACTACATCAACAATTTTTAAGAATTGTAACATTCATGAACTAAACTAATATTCAAATCTCTGTTGTATCAGTTTAAAAACTTACACGTTCAAAGTACCTCATTTGATTGGGCACCACAATTGACCAGGCATATGAAACCTACTGGAATAAAAAATCTCCTTTTTTTAATTTTGTGCCTTGACTATAAGCTTAAGGCTATCACAATTTATAGTGATAGTGGTTCTGAATTCCAGCGAAGCTCAAAACCCATCACTACATGGACTGGACTTTGAAGTCCATTGCCCCCACACCATTGACTGGTCTGCTGTACTATGTGTCTCATGGTTCATGTGAGTTTGTTCTTGGTTGAAACATTGTCAGATGAACTTTTGATAGCATAGTGCTTTTAACAAACCTTTATTTTGCTCTGTTTGTTATAACATGAACTTCAATTTAAACTTGTTATTGTATAGTGTAGGTGCTTATTTGCATCCAGGTTCATACAAGCTGGAGATTGCATATTGAAGGTTCCATACAGCGTTGTATGTTATTCTTTACAAACTCCATGAAGGTTTTTATGAAACAATTGATGTATCTGCGACACAAAAATTTTATTCACTACTTGTGATTTTTGTAGCAAATCACCCCAGACAATATACATCCAGAGATTGAGTTTTTCTTAAGTGATGATGTTGGCCATGTTGCACGGTTGGCTTTGGTTATTTTGGCTGAGCAGAAAATGGGTCAGGTATCATTTATCACTCTGTTAACTGATGGGCTTTTGAGGAATAAATGAAGTTGGTTAACCTTGAGTTTTCACTCCTTGAACTGTGCTTATCTAAAGTCATTTTCTGTAAATTGCCATTGAACTGAGAATTGTTAGAAAAGGACGAATAACTTAACTGAATTATTATTGCTATTATTCTTTTTTGGAAGGATTCTGAATGGGTGCACTATGTCAATAGTCTTCCTCGGATTGGAGAGCTGAATAGCACGGTATATATGCATCTGTTGAGAATATTATGAATATATGCTTAGCAATGGAATGCACATTATGGGTTTTTGGATAGACTGACCCCTATGTTAATGATTGTGCTATAAATTTGAATGAACACATACATTCCAGGAGAGGACCCTTTTATCTACATTTATTCTGAGAGATGCTAGAAAAAGATTCTTCTATGTCTAGTTTTTAGATTGAATAGGAGACCAATAAATACTTGGAATCGAGTAGTCACAACTGAATGCTAGTTTTTGAGTGAAAAAGAACATAGCCAAAAAAATGCATGACTGAAAATTTAGCGCTCAAAAACCCGTCATCAGTTACATGGGTAAGGCTTTGGTGATGTAGTTAACGATAAAATATACAAAATTAAAAAGTAAGAATTCAGCAAACTAAAACCTGAAAAGATTGATGGGGTAAAGTGTGAAGCTCCCTTTTTATAGAAGAAAGAAAAAAAAAAAAGGTTTAGCCTTTTCTAAAATAAAAAACAGTTTAGCGTTTGATAACCAGTTTTGTTCCTTTTCGCCCTTTCGTACCCTTACGGATAAAAAAAGAAAGAAAAAGACTGAGAGAAAGATGTGGGGTTTAGCTTTTGATAACCAAATTTGTACCTTTGCACTCTTTATTACTCGTTTCTTTCTTTGACAATCAAAGTGAAGTTCATGTCAGAGGAAGGTGAAACCTTAGAATGGAATAGAAGACTGGCTCTAAACAAATCACCTATAAATTCAACGAAGAGCCGATAAAGTGGAAATTAAGATCTAGAAACAAATGGATAAAGATAGAGGACAAAGAATTTTTCAACGGGATGGCCTTGGTTAGTAACTCTGTGAATGGGATCGCCTCCTTGGAGATAATCAATCGCATAGTGGGCTATTACAAGGAACTCTGCACCTGAGAAATGTGGGATCGACCAAAGTCAGACAAACTAGAATTCACTACTCTAGGGAACTTTCATGCGGGCTGTTTAGAGAGGGAGTTAGAAGAGGGTGAAATTAAGCTGTGACCTTTGGGCTAGGAGGGGATGGAGCCCTAGGCTTGGATTTTTTTCATATAGCTGTCTCCCAACTCTTTTGGGAAGAGACTAAGGTTGAGGTTATGGAGTTTGCAAAGAGTTTCATGACAGTGGAAGACTTACAAGTTATGGAGCACATTGGAGCATCCTTCATATCCTTATCCCCAAGGAGGGAGCTACGACTAATTGAAATTATTCACAACTTCTTGCTGGAGTCGTAGCATCAAGATTACAAAAATCCTTCCAAAGATTCTATCCTTCTCTTAGAGAGCTTCTTTGGAGGCAAGTCCTTCACGGGGGGCTCTCATTGCCAATTAATGCACTGATTCTCATTCAAGGATAGGGAGGCTAGGGATAATATGCATGCTTGATTTGAAAAAACCATTTGGTCATTTTGATTAGAACTTTCTCTAATATTTATGACAACAGATGGGCTTTAGGGTAAGATGATGAACATGGTTGAACTTGAATCAAGGAAAGCTTTAGTTTGGCAACTTTCTTTATTTTAATTGGTCGTCCTTCCAAAGGTTTCTTCACAGCAAGAAGAAATCCCTAGGCATCCCACTATCCCCCTTCCTCGTTGCCCTAACTGGTGAATGACTAAGCTGACAAACTCACGATCATAGAGAAGAGATTTTGAATTCTCTTGAGAATGTATTAATTTGTGTGTCCTTCTATTGAGATTATACATCAATATATATATCTTTACATGCCTTTAATCTAGGCTCTAAGAAAGGAAAACTCACTAATTTAAATCAATTAGGATTCTAAGTTAAGAAGGAAGACTAATTACAGCTAATTACAGCAATAGTATTCCAAGTAAAGAAGGCTCCTCTTTTCAGATGGGCTCTATTCAGATGGGCTTTCAGATGGGCTCTTTTCAGGTGGGCTTTGGGTCTATGTAACACCCCCCCTCAAATTGATGCGGGAGAATCGACAAGCATCAATTTGGAAACCAAGAACTGATGGCGCGGTCGTGGAAGGCCTTTGGTGAGAATATCAGCAAGTTGAAGTTCAGTGGAGACATGTGGCAGGCTGATGACATCACGTTTAAGCTCATCACGGATGAAGTGACAATCAACCTCGATGTGTTTAGTACATTCCTGAAAAATCGGATTTTCAGTAATCCGAATAGCACTGGTATTATCCGCATAGAGGGGGGTAGCTCCTGCTGTTGGAAAACCAATGTCAGAAAGCAAACTACGGAGCCAAAGAATTTCAGAGCATGCAGTAGACATGGCGCGGTACTCTGCCTTAGTAGAGGATTTGGAAACTTTGTCATGTTTCTTGCATTTCCAAGAAATGAGACTATCACCTAAAAACATGCACCATCTAATTGTCGATCTGCGAGTATCCGGACAACCAGCCCAATCAGCATCTGAATAAGCTTTGAGAGTCAGAAGATTGTTGGATGGAAAAAACAACCCACGAGTCGGTGTGCGAATAAGGTACCGAATGATGCGGTGAACAGCAGCCAGATGAAGGTGACGAGGAGCAGTCATGAACTGACTCATCAGGTTGACCGCATAAGAGATATCGGGTCGAGTGATCGTGAGGTAGATCAAGCTCTCAACCAACTGGCGATAGGCAGTAGGATCGGAAAGAAGATCACCTTTGTCGCGACTGAGTTTGACATTCAGTTCTACTGGCGTATCAACAGGAGCAGAAGCAGTAAGACCAGCCAAGGCGATGAGATCAATAGTGTATTTGTGCTGATGGAGAACGATACCTTTAGGCGATTGATGAACTTCAAGACCGAGGAAATAGTGGAGAGGGCCAAGATCCTTCATGTTAAATGACTCACGAAGAGACGCTTGGAGCTTCTGAATCATTCCGGCATTAGGACCGGTAATGACGATGTCATCAACATAGACAAGGAGTATTGTGATCCCGGATGGAGCATGATGTAAAAACATAGAAGGATCATACGGGCTTGGATGAAAATCCAAGCGGAGAAGAATAGCTTGAAATTTCTCAAACCATGCGCGAGGAGCTTGTTTTAGACCATAGAGGGAGCGACGAAGTTTAGCAACCATACCGGGGCCGGAGGAGCATCCCTGAGGCAATCGCATATAAACATCTTCTTTGAGATCACCATGGAGAAACGCATTTTTGACATCCATTTGATAGAGAGGCCAAGATAGAGATGCAGCAACATCAAGAATAGTGCGGATGGTGGTCATCTTGGCAACCTGAGCAAAGGTCTCATCATAATCAATGCCATATTCCTGCCGATTGCCAAGAGCAACAAGACGTGCCTTGTAGCGATCTAAAGATCCATCAGATTTTAATTTGAGAGAAAATACCCACTTACAGCCAATAGGTTTGACACCCACAGGAGATGGTACAATATCCCACGTATGATTTTGTGCTAACGCATCCAATTCATCTTGCATAGCCTTCTTCTAACACGGAACCTGCACAGCCTGAGAATATGATTGTGGAATGGAAGAAAAAGACAAAGTGGCCATTAAGGAAGTATGGGAGAAGCCATAACGGTTTGGCGGGACTGAAATCCGAGTGGAGCGACGTAGTGAAGTATGGCTAGAACCGGATGCCGGAGGAAGATCAGGAGGGGGATCACTAGTATGCGCTGTGCTGTTCCATCTGTGATACACAAAATTAGGATTAAAACGAACAACTGACGAGTCTTCAGAAAAACCAGGTAATGACACAAAAGAGGAGTCAGGAGGATCAATGTGTTTTTTAAAAAAATACTGATGTTCAAAGAAGACGACATTCCTAGAGATACGGAACCGACGAATGTGAGGATCATAGCAAAGGAACCCTTTCTGAAAGGGTGCATAACCTAAAAACACACACTGAGCTGATTGTGCCGTGAGTTTTGTCCTTTCAGAAGGAGGCAAGTGCACAAAACAAATGGAGCAAAAAACATGAAGATCATCATAGGATGGAGCAGTCTTGTACAAACGGTAATATGGGCTTTGATTCTCAATGGAGGTTGATGGCATACGATTGATAAGATAAGCTGCTGTAGCCAGTGCCTCAACCCAAAAACGAGTAGGAACCGAGGATTCTAGAAGAAGGGAACGAGTGACATCAAGAAGATGTCTATTTTTCCGTTCAGCGACTCCATTCTGCTGGGGAGTATAAGAACAAGATCTTTGAGAAATAATGCCTTTGGTTTGCAAAAACTGTTGGAAATTAGAGGACATATATTCCCCGCCAGAATCAGTTCGCAAGATTTTAATGCAGGTGGAAAATTGATTTTCAACATAAGCCAAAAAAATTTGAAAAACATGAAAAGCATCAGATTTGGAATGCAGAAAGTAGACCCACGTGAACCGACTGAAATCATCAATAAAGGTCACAAAATATTTATAGTGAGCGTGGGAAAGAGCGGGAGCAATTCCCCATACATCACTATGAACTAAATCAAAACACTGAGAAGTGTGAGAAGTGGATTGAGGCAACGGAAGTGTTTTGCTCTTTCCCATTTTACAAGTAGCACAATCAAAAGGCACACAAGAAGATAAACGAAGAGATTTATTTAATAAACCAGAATTGAACATAAGGGACAAAGCCTTGGAATTAGGATGTTCGAGTCTATTATGCCACAACCGGCAATTATCTCTAAGAGAAAAACAAAACACGTTATTGGCAAATTGATTCCTAGAAATTTGAAAAAGATCCAGCGGAAACAAGCGTCCACACTTAGGCCCCTTCGCGATCTCCTTCCCGGACATCTAGTCCTGCACAACACAACCAGAAGAAGAAAAAGAGATGTTACAATTATTTTCAACAAATTGTCCGACTGACAATAGGTTGGAAGTTAAATTAGGACAAAGATAAACATTTCTCAATGGGATGGAACCAGGGATATCGCCAATGGCAGTAATGGGAACATGTCCTCCATCAGCAGTTTGTATTTGAAGAGGGCCAGTGTAACTTGTCATATTGGAGAGAGGAGTGTGGGAATACGTCATATGATTAGACGCCCCGGAATCAAGAAACCAAGTGGAAGATGAAGAAGACTTAACTGATAGACCAAAAGCAGAGAGGGCATTGATAATCATTTGTTGAACCAATTCAGGAGTGAGAGATGAGGAGGACCCAGGCTGTGGGGTTGCAGATGTAGAAACAGGCATAACCGAGGAAGCCACATAAGCATGCGGAGTTTGAGACGGTGGAGTAGGATACTGCAATGCTGGAGACTGTGGAGTCTGATATTGTGTCGACTGACGTGGAGGACGGCGACGACATTCAGAGATGATATGTCCCGACTTTTTACAGTAACTGCAGATTTTTTGTTTGCATTGAGAGGCAACGTGCCCAAATTTCTGACAACTGTAGCATTGGGTTTTGCTCAAGTCTCGAGGCTGAGAAGTTTTATGTGCCGGAAACGCGACTGAATAGGTTTCAGTCTTTTGTTGAGCAATATGAGCCGAGGTCGTAAGGCGCTGTTCTTCGCGTAAGAGCTCATTCAAGCATACATCCAAGGAAGGTAGGGGCGACCGATTCATCAGAGCAGATCGGACACTTTCAAATTCATGCCGCAGTTTCATCAAAAATTGATCTTGCTGACTAGATGCCTGAAGGTCTTGAATTACCGCCAACACATTGTCAGCCACATCCGCATATTTAATACTGTCGTATTCCGACCACAGTGTACGGAAACCTGAATAGTAATCTTGTACTGACAAAGTCCATTGGGTATATTCAGCAATAGCACATTCAAGATGGAACTGTCGCGCAGAGTTATCTTAATGGTATACTTTTTTCAAATACCCCCACATGGCTTTAGAAGTGGGGTAAGGCTTGAGATTCATTATCAGATGAGACTGAACTGATCCCAGAATCCAGGATTTGATTTTGGCATCTTTTGTCTGCCAAGGAGAGATCTTTTTTCATCCTCAGTGGGTTTAGGGTCAGCACCAGAAACAAAACCCCACAATTCCTTAGCTTCGAGGTAGGTTTGGAATTGAAAAGACCATGCAGGGTAATTTTGTCTAGTGAATTTGATCAAAGTAACCTCAGATTTGTCCATCTCAATGTTAGATTAAAATTGATTTTGGCCAAAAGAGAACAATATGAAAGTAGTACGTCCTTGATTTCAGGGGAAAAGGTAGCACGTGGACCCCACCAAGTGATCTCGAGACAGATCAAAGACAGGGGATGGAAGGGTAGTCAAATTTCGCTACTGCTGGAAGAGGTCTCACTCAAAACGGATCAGAATCCACAATTTTGAACGGCTAAGATGAAATCTGTTGGACAAAACTAAAATACTAAAAGAGATGAGATGGCCTACCTCTGATGATCGAAAAAATCTGAAAAAATGTCCAAGAATTCCAGGATGAGTGGTCGACCAGGATGGGAGGGTCTACTGATGTAACATGCATGAACAATCAACGACAGGATGCCAATGACTGTTATCACCAAGATTCTACAAACTAGTTGAAGAAGAAGATTAGAAGAGAAGAGGACTGTAGATCAGGGCTCTGATACCATGACAAACTCACGATCATAGAGAAGAGATTTTGAATTCTCTTGAGAATGTATTAATTTGTGTGTCCTTCTATTGAGATTATACATCAATATATATATCTTTACATGCCTTTAATCTAGGCTCTAAGAAAGGAAAACTCACTAATTTACATCAATTAGGATTCTAAGTTAAGAAGGAAGACTAATTACAGCTAATTACCTTTAATCTAGGCTCTAAGAAAGGAAAACTCACTAATTTATATCAATTAGGATTCTAAGTTAAGAAGGAAGACTAATTACAGCTAATTACCTTTAATCTAGGCTCTAAGAAAGGAAAACTCACTAATTTACATCAATTAGGATTCTCAGTTAAGAAGGAAGACTAATTACAGCTAATTACAGCAATAGTATTCCAAGTAAAGAAGGCTCCTCTCTTCAGATGGACTCTATTCAGATGGGCTTTCAGATGGGCTCTTTTCAGATAGGCTTTGGGCCTATGTAACATAAGGAAACTCATAGAAGTGAATTAGTGGCAGTGATAAAAAAGGTTCCAATTGTGTCTGTCATGTTCCACAGGTGACCCAAGTCTAGTTTGTAGATGACAATCATTTTCTGTGAGGCAAAGAATGAGGAAATGAAGACTGTGAAGTCTCTTTTATTGTGCTTTGAGGTAGTCTTTGGTTTCATGATCAACTTCTGAAAGAGCAAACGGTTTAAGAGTGAGGATAGACAACAATGAGTTGGAAGTCACCATTCAAAAAAAAAAAAAAAAAAAAAAAAACAAAGGTGAGTTGGAAGCCCTAGCAGATGGTCCGTAAAAGAGGTTCTCTTCTATCTTCCTTCCTTTGTCTCTTTTTGTGGGTGCTACTATAAGGATTTTGTGAAAATTTGTGGATCCATTGATTGATAGGATGGAGAAAAAGCTCTCAACATGAAAACTGAGATATCTCTGCTTTGAAGGGAGGATAAACCTCATCAAGTTTAGCTTTGTTCTAGTGTCCCCATTTACTCCATGTGATTATTCTAATGCCCAGTTGTAGTCTTAAAGCACCTTGAATGGCTAGAGGTGAGTTTCTTTGGCAAGGCATGCAGGTACATTATCTCGACAACTGGGCACTAGTTTGCAAATCAAAGGAGAATGGAGGCCTAGGTATTAGGCCATTGAAGCAAACGAAACAAGCATCGTAGGAAATGGTTGTGGAAGATGAGAAATGACTCGAATGTCCTACGGAAGCAAGTTCTAGCTCTCAAGTACGGGATGGCTAGAAATAGTTGGAATCTTTGTGAGTCCTCAAACACCATTTGGAGTTATGGCAGGGCATCTGACCAATGAATAACATTGGGTCTCGGCTTGGAGATGGATCCCTCATCTTTTTCCTCCCCTTTTTTTTCACGGATCTGAGGGAAACAAGCACCTTGCTTCTCACTTCTTAAACTGATTGATATGTACTCATAACCAACAGCAACCATGGCAGAATATATGGAAAGGATTCATGGGCGTGTGGTGTGGGGAACAATCTTTTGAAGACAATTGCAACTTGTGAGTAATTGAGGATAACTAGTTCCAATCGGTGGACGTTTCTCGGTAACCTCTTTCCTATGGGTCTTAATGGGAGAAAATGATGTTTCCATACTATATGCATTACAATCTTTCAAAGACAATTGTGACTTATGAGTAATTGGGGAGAACTAGTTTCAATTGGTGGACGCTTCTCGGTAACCTCTTTCCTAAGGGTAATGGAAGAAAATGATGTCTTCATACCATATGCATTAATATGGAGGATTCATGCCCCACTGAGAGTTTTTCCTTTCGAATGGACAAATTTTCTTGGAGAATATTTTACAGTGGATGACCTTTTCAAACTTTGTTTTTTTTACAGTGGATGTTCTATGGCTAGAAAAACAAGTATTATTGATGCGTATCCCATACGCCTAGCTGATGTAGAATCAATGACTCACCTCCTCCTTTGTTTTCGTGGTTTGGATGCATTTCAATCTCGTACATTTGTTGAGGTGTGGAAAATACGCCTTTAACTCATGTCAAGGGGATGTCCTCTTGAAGTATCTCTCTGTTGGTAACCTTATGTGCCTTTTGACAAGAAAGATTCTCAAAGTTTTAAAGGGAAGTTGGTTGGCGAGGAAACCATCATTCCAAAAGTCAAGCACCCTATAGCTTTTCGGAGTAAGAGATATTTTTAGACATTCCTTTAGCAGCTATCTTGTGTTGTTTGCAAGAGATACTTATTCATGCCCACTTAAAATGCACAACCAATGGTCTTCTTTATCCCCTCTCAAAATGCACAACCATGATGGTCTTCTATAAGATTGTAAAATTCAGGTGAACTTTGACATAATCCCCATGGGAAATTCAAGATTGCTGGCATCAATGTGGTTATTAAAGACAACTCACTGGACACCATCACAAACATATTGGGAATTAGTTAGGAAACTCAGCCGAAATGAAAAGCCTTAGCATGGATTCACAAAGCTTCCCGCCTTCACCTTCACCATGTCATAGTAGACTTGATATGGACCATCCATTAGGTGCATGGCTCCCTGGAGAATGGAAGATGTAGTGGAGTAAGTGCTTGACTTGGCAAGTGCGTTAAATGCATAGTTTAATCACTTCAAGAGGAACAAGAAAAAGGAAGTAGATACCCTTGCTAAGCAATGAGTCAGATAGCAAGTGATGGTTTTTGGAAACATTCTCCCTCTTCCTTGACTGTCCTGTGGTTTCTCCTTGGGCCCTATTTTGAGTGGGTGGGCATTGTCAGGTCTTGTCTTGAGATAAATGGCGCCTCTGGGTCCTATTCACTTTTCTCTTCTGTTTCTCTTTTTCTCATTTGGTTTTTTTTGGGGGGGCTTCCATCTTTTTGTATAGGTCGGCATTCCTTTGTTAGTATAGCCCTCTTATACATAAAGTTTTTCACTTATCTAGGGGTTAGGTTTTCAACGGGTTGGCCTATACTTGAACCCGAACTGACTTACGCACACGTTTCCCCATACCAGATCCGACTTTTGATGGGTTTTTTGTTTGTGATACCCAATCCTCCTCATGATAGTATTGGTTAGGTTAGGTCGAGTTTGTTTGTGATTATTATTATTTTCAATTTTAAAACATAAAAAGACATCATAAGCATTTCTTGCTTACTTGAGGAATGGATCTTGGGCTAAGACAGTCCTGAATCCTACGAGCAATGCAGACTAATAGTAGTCATATTTAGTTTGTTTAGGTTGAATTGGCCGAAGTTATATGGTTCAGTTGGTGTATTGAACATAACAACCCCTGACAAAATATGAGGTCCAAAATTTGGGCTTGTTTAGTCAAAATCTGTGTTTCAGTTTTGGATTCAATCCAAAATAAGCCAAAAGTCCCAATTTTGGCCAAATCCTATGAAAATGTCCCTTTTTTTTTCAATTCTAACATTATTGAGAAAAATTCCGTCCATTTGGAACAAAATGTCAAGGTTTTTATTTATTTTTGCGCCCCCCACCCCCCCTCAACACACACACACACAAAAATTGCATATTTATATAATTATATCACTAGGACTTAGTTTGCTAGCTTGGCGACCTACTTTTTTCATTAAATATGGAGGTTGTTTATCACTTTAATATTTTACTATTTTTTAGGTATGTTTATATTTAAATTGTCAATATTTCTATGAGATGAAACCTAAGAAGCACAGATACTACACAATACGAGTAATGTGATATGGAAAATCCTAAAACAGTAGGATACGGACATGGCAAATAATAAATAAATATATATATTTATATATAATTGTAAAATTAAAGAATAGTTATATTTTTAGCCAAATTGAGAAGCATAATGTCACAATTAATTAAGAAAAAGCATAACTAATACTGTAAAAGTCAAAAATAAAAGAAAATAGTAGCAGTAGTTCTGGGAAAAAAAAAGCAGCAGCAACATGAAAGAACAGCACATCAGTTTTTTTTTTTTTTTTTTAAATGCAGCAACAGCAACATGGAAAAAAAAAAGCACAACAGTTCTGAAAAAAAGAAAAAGAAAATAGCAGCAGTAGTAGCATGGAAGAACAACAGTTCTTAAAAAAAAGGGAACAACAGTTCTTAAAAAAAAAAAAAATAGCAGTAGCAACATGGAGAAACAGCAGTAGCATGGAGAAAAAAAAAAGGAAACAACAGCAATTAAGGAAAAAAAAAAACAAATAGCAGCAAGTACCTCTTCTTCTTCTCGATACAGCTCACGCACATTGCCTTCCAGGCGCAGCTTCTTTTTCTCCTTGTTGCAGACGGTGCCTTTTTTTTTTTTTTCACAGGGTGGAAGGGTTAGGGTAGCCTAGTTAGGGCATTTGTTTAAGTTTTAAGTTAACAAAATTTACGTTTAGCTCCTTTGTCTTTTTTTTTTCTAATTTTAACCCAAGGACATTAGTTTTAGCCCGCTGTGTCCCCAATGTGGCCTCCCGTGTCCACCGTATGTCTGCAATAAAAAAAAAGAAAAAAGGACATATTTTAGGCATGTCTGACATGTGTCCGGCCATGTCTGAGCCGTGTCCATGTCGGACACGGTGTAATACCTAAGGTGGGAATTTCAGGCTCTGTTATATCTATATATATATATCTACTCAATTATTGATTTCAAGGTGGCATTTTACTGTTAATAAGTGGCTGTGGGACAAAGTATTAAATTAAGTATCATGTACTAAGTAATGGGACCCATTTTATTATTACATGAATTAGTCTGGAAAAAAAAAAAGAAAAGAAAAAGGAAAGACCTCACGACATCTTCACCGTTAGAAACAAATAGTTGGATAGGAAACAAATCTTTATTTTGGGATGAGGGATTTCGTACACAATCCTTGTTAGGACAGTAAAGATCGGATAGATATCATTATTTATCCTTTAAGGAAAGTAAATCTGAAATAGCATAAGAAACTTTGTACACAGCTCCTATCAAGTAGGGGATCGGAGGTGTACATATCCCTATATATACTCTTGTAGTCTCTAAAAGAAAAACATTGAGAGAGAAAGAGAGAAAGAGAGAGAGAGAGAGCAGCCCGTCGATCTTTAGTCTGTGAAGGGAGATATCAGGAAGAAGAAGAAAATCAACCAAGTGGTAGTGGATGTCCAACTCTCAGCCCAATATAACCAGAGTCTACAAGAGGTGAGTGATTTCCTACATCTAATTCAATTGATGATGAAATACTGAGAATCAAGCATCGGGTGTTGTTTTGAATTCGGTTTCTGAACGTGGGTGTGTTGGTTAATGTTGTGATAAATTACAAGAGTGATTAAATGGCTCTACATAATTGCTAAAATAAATTACTAAAATTTGTTAGGATGTTTCTAACCTTGGGCCGTTAGATCTCGCCTTCCCGTGGAGTGCTACAGTGTCTGACGACATTGCATTCCATTAAAACTGAGCAAATCACATGATCAGTGGCCAAAGAATTTAGAGATCTGCATAAAGATCAATAGAAAGAGATCAATGGAACCTAACCAGTTTGGATCTCTTGTAAGTGAAGGGAAAATCAGGGTCCAAATCAGGATTTCCGCATCTTGAAGCCGACTGGGACGAGATTTGGGGCGAGAGGTTGTGGGCCCAGGTGAAGCATCGGATAGGGGATCTGAACCCCACATCATGAAGGGGACTGTTGGGCGACCAGGGCTGCGTGGATCCCATGTGGATTGGGTCTTGCATGGCCCTCCATCAGATCACCTAAACCAGAGGTGGCGTGAGACAACTGCGCTGAACGAAACTGGGATCTGGCGCTGAACGAAACTGGGTTCTGTGAGCATATAAATTGTGATGTTTTTTATAAACAGGACCCTCCTGTTATCTTAATTACAATGGAACCCTTTAAGTTAACCAAGGTTTATAAGGTGGATGAAATTGATGATATTAATATATGTAAGCTAGATTTGTAAGGTGATATGAGTGTGGGTCACTTCCAGATCAACTAATACTGATTTTTTTTAGGCAAAAGGGGCAGAGAACAAGGTGTGGCTAGTGGAAGGACTGGGTCCATGCCCACCAATTGATATAAAATTAATGAATGATTCAATGCATAATTAGTATGGTGCTTGCATAATTTTATTTTTGTGAAATCATTGTCGATGTAAACTCTGAATTACTAGCACACTATAATTTATTGTGGTTTTTTTTCCTTGATGTGCTAAACCATTGGGGTTGATTACGATTATTTATGCTATACGGGCATGTGTATGATAGGATGTTGAGATCCTGAGACATTGGTCCTATGGGACGTTGAATGAGGAGGTGCAACGGCGGCATCTCGATAACCTTGTGATCCCTGAACATAGTACAATAATGTTGTTTTTGGGTGCAAGGATGTGGTTCAAAGAAGTGTAATGGCATTAAGTTTATTCATTAAAAAAAAATATATTTATTTCTATGATTTAAATTGTGGTAATGATGCTGGTATGCTAATGGTAGGTTTATATATTAAGATAGGAGATCATTCACCAGTTTATACTGACGTTGTTTACCCCCTTCAGGTAATCGAGTTGCGGGTGGACCAGAGAATGGCGAAGATCAGCCCGTAGTGTTTGGCATGCGTGGCTGAGGAGAGCGATACTTTCATATTTAGTAGTTTAGGGAAATTTTAGTTTTGGCATTTAATTATTATTTGGTTGATTTACTTTGGAATTTCAGATATTGAAACCTTATTGGTTAAATTTTATATGGAGGGATTCTTTTTAATAAATAATGCTTAGACCTTATGTGTTTATTTGATTTATGTGTATGAATGGTATGCCATCGTGTTATAACTCCGATTCCGTCAGGGCCCCGGAATTTGGGTCGTGACAAAGTGGTATCAAAGCATAAGGTTTTGGGCAAATAAAAGAATTAGCAACTGTAGGGCACGTGGTGAGGCCGTGGGGTATGGATGCAAAGAAAAGAATTTGATCTATTATCAATAGAGGATGGTTTATTCACTGTTTATTTTGCAGAGGAACTAGAACAATGAATAACGCTATTGGAAACTCTAATCAAGGTGAAAGAATTGTAGAAATGCCGGAGTATGCTCGGCAGATGTTCGAGAATTTTATGAAAGCCTATAGTCAAGTTCAGGAACAGATCACTGCTATTAACAACCGGCATGGAGAAAATGGTGAAGAACACAGTGTTGCCAGGAATGGTTCCGGGAGTGGAAATAATAACGGGGTCAGGGATCGCGAGAAGGATAATCTCTACAAAAGATTTAATGAATTCCGACCTCGTAGCTTTGATGAGACTACAAACCCTTGGGATGCAAATAAATGGGTGGAGCATTTGGAGGGAATTTTTGAAGTTATGGGATGCACGGAACGTCAGAAGGCAATATTGGGCGCATTCAAACTTGAGGGTAATGCTAAAGAATGGTGGAAAGCTGCTAAGAAGTCTTTTGACGGGCAAGAGACAGAAATTACTTGAGACTTTTTCAAGAAAGAGTTTATAAAGAAAT
Organism: Sextonia rubra; assembly: GCA_037013555.1. Lineage (NCBI taxonomy): Eukaryota > Viridiplantae > Streptophyta > Magnoliopsida > Laurales > Lauraceae > Sextonia > Sextonia rubra. The sequence continues at coordinate 137,135,583 of JASUAD010000001.1, forward strand.
TTATACCTGATCACATTAAAGCACAGAAGAAAAGGGAGTTTGAGACCCTAGTACAAGGGAGCTTAACCGTAACCAAATATGCCCTCAAGTTCACGGAGCTGTCCCACTTTGCTGAAACCCTAGTTGCTACAGAAGAATCCAAACTGGAGCGCTTTGTGACGGGTCTAAGGGCAGATATCAAGAAAGACGTCAAATTACATGAGCCGACTACCTATGCAGAAGCGCTAAGAAAGGCCTTTGTGTCTGAAGAAGCAATAGAAGATATTAATCGAACTACTCAGCAAGTGCTGCCAGTAGGAAAACGGGATAATTTCAAGAATCAGCCACCATATAAAAAGCAAAGGACAGATGCTAGACCAGTTTGTAATCATTGTGGGGGATCACATGACACAGATCAATGTCGCAAGAGACCTGGAGTATGCTACGGATGTGGTAAAGAAGGTCACAGGGTTAGAGACTGCCCAATAGCCCAAGAGAGAAATCAAGCTAGACGAAAGGGTGTTTGTTATGGTTGCGGGCAGGAGGGACACCGGTCCCGAGAATGTCCCACAAATCCTGGTGGAAATCAGTTTCGACCACAAACACAACTGCAAGGACAGAATCAGCAGGACCGCCAGTAAGGGCATCAGCAGAATCAGCGATCATATCAGCAGAACCAACAAGGAAGAAATTATCAGTATCAGCAATATCCTCAGAGAGGCAACCAACAAGATCCGCCTCAAGGTCAAAATTTCAATCGTGGCAGGAATAATCAAGGTGGGAATCAGGGGGCGCAACCGCCTAATGCAAGGGCTTTCGCTATTACACACCAGGAAGCGGAGGCGGCAAATAATGTTGTAGAGGGTATGGTTTTACTTTCAAAGTATGAAGCTCATGCACTATTTGATTCTGGATCAACTCACTCTTTTGTTTCCCATCCTTTTGCTGCTAAGTTAGGAAACTCCCCCACTACACTCACTCCTGCATTAGTTGTGTCAACACCCACGGGGAAACACGTTTGCACAAAAACTATATATTATGATTGTGAGATAGGAATTGCACAAACAAGAATGTCAGCCGACTTAGTATTATTGCACAGGAATGATTTTGATATTATATTGGGAATGGACTGGCTCTCTAAATATCGGGCTGTGTTGGACTGCTTCAACAAAGTAGTGCGCTTTAACCTAAAAGGTTATACCCATGTCACCATGGTGGGGAAAAGAAAATCTTTTCGAACTGGGATAATTTCGGCCATCAAAGCCTGTGAGCTATTAAGGAATGGGTGTACGGGGTACATGGCCTACATTACCGAAGCTAAACAAAAGCCTAACTTAGAAGATATTCCGGTTGTTAGAGATTTTCCCGATGTGTTCTTAGATGATCTGCCAGGATTACCCCCAATCCGAGAAGTTGACTTTACTATTGAGTTGATACCAGGATCTGCTCCAATATCTAAGGCACCCTATCGGATGGCACCCTCTGAGTTGAGGGAACTTAAGGATCAATTACAAGAACTGTTAGACAAGGGATTCATCCGGCCAAGTGTATCCCCATGGGGAGCCCCTGTCCTGTTTGTTAAGAAAAAGGACGGATCCATGCGAATGTGTATTGACTACAGGCATTTAAACCAGATCACTATTAAAAACAAATACCCGTTGCCCCGTATTGATGAACTGTTTGACCAGCTGCAGGGTGCTAAATTCTTCTCTAAAATTGATTTGCGATCTGGATATCACCAACTCAGGGTAAGGGAGGAGGATATACCTAAGACAGCTTTTAGAACTCGATATGGCCATTATGAGTTTCTGGTTATGCCATTTGGGTTGACCAATGCCCCAGCAGCTTTTATGGCTCTTATGAACCAAGTCTTTCAGCCTTATTTGGATCAATTCGTCGTTGTGTTCATTGATGATATACTTATTTATTCTAAAGGAGAAGAAGAGCATGGAATACACTTACGCACGTCCTTGCAGCTATTGAGGGATAATCGACTCTATGCTAAATTAAGTAAGTGTGACTTTTGGCTGAAGCAAGTGACCTTCTTAGGCCATATTATCTCAGGACAAGGGTTATCCGTGGACCCGGCAAAGGTCGAAGCTATTACCAGTTGGAAAAGACCCACATCTGTTTCTGAAGTACGGAGCTTCCTGGGATTAGCAGGATATTATAGGAGATTTGTGAAAGATTTTTCCTCAATTGTTGGGCCACTAACTAGACTCACAAGAAAAGATGTTCCTTTTTCATGGGACAATAAATGCGAGGATAGCTTCCGCATATTAAGGGAGAGATTGACCACCGCGCCGATACTTGCTCTCCCCTCTGGAAATGGAGGATTTGTGGTATACTGTGATGCTTCTTTGCATGGTTTGGGTTGTGTTCTTATGCAACATGGAAAGGTGATAGCATATGCCTCCAGACAACTGAAATCCCATGAACAAAATTATGCTACTCATGATCTTGAATTAGCAGCCGTAGTTTTCGCACTAAAAATCTGGAGACATTATCTATATGGAGAAGAGTTTGAGGTGTATACTGACCATAAAAGTCTTAAATACATTTTCTCACAGGCCGACCTAAATTTGCGACAGCGAAGATGGTTAGAATTTTTGAAGGATTATGACTTCTCAATTCTTTATCATCCGGGAAAGGCGAATGTCGTTGCTGATGCGTTAAGTCGAAAATCGGCTCAAATGGCCTGTTTGACTGCCGAATGGAGACTACTTGAAGAAATCAAGGATCTAGATGTGGAGTTACGGCCTATAGGTGATAAGGTGCTGTTGGGAAGTTTTAAGGTTCAACCGGAACTGATTCAGAAAATAAAGGACCACCAGCGAGATGATGGGGCACTACTGGATATAGTTCGCAGAAGGGACAATAAACCGGATTTCTCTATTGATAATGGCACTTTGTATTTCAGAGGGCGGTTATGTGTTCCAAATAACCGCAACATCAAAGATGAGATATTAACGGAAGCACATCATACGCGGTACACTATTCATCCCGGGAGCACAAAGATGTATCAGAATTTGAAAAGGAGGTTTTGGTGGATCGGAATGAAAAATGATGTGGCAGAGTTTGTAGGACGCTGTTTTACCTGTCAGCAGGTGAAGGCCGATCATAGGAAACCAGGTGGATTATTACAACCCTTGCCTGTGCCGGAATGGAAGTGGGAACACATTACCATGGATTTCATCTCAGGATTTCCTAAGACATCTAGGCACAATGAGGTGATTTGGGTCATTGTAGATCGTTTGACAAAGTCTGCACACTTTATACCATTAAAGGGTAAGACTACGATGGAGCAGTTGGCACGAAAATATGTCCATGAGGTCGTACGGTTACATGGAGTTCCTGTATCTATAATCTCTGATAGAGATAGTAGATTTGTCTCTCAGTTTTGGAAAAGTTTGCAAAAGGCCATGGGAACCAAGTTAAGTTTTAGTACGGCTTACCATCCCCAAACAGATGGGCAGACTGAAAGAACCAATCAAACATTAGAGGATATGCTTCGGGCTTGTGCTTTGGATTTCAAGGATGGATGGGATGAACAACTACCACTGGCAGAATTTGCTTACAACAACAGTTATCATTCCAGCATTCAAATGGCTCCTTTTGAAGCTCTTTATGGCAGGAACTGTCGTTCTCCGATTTGCTGGGAGGAAGTAGGAGAAGGACGGCTTCTAGGCCCTGAATGGGTAAAAACTTCTACGGAGAATGTACAGAAAATTCGGAATCGACTTAAGACCGCTCAAAGCCGTCAGAGAAGTTATGCGGATAAGCGGAGAAGAGAACTGGAGTTTGGAGTGGGTGATTCGGTTTTTCTTAAAGTCTCACCGACCAAAGGAGTTATGCGATTTGGGAAGAAAGGTAAGTTGAGTCCCAGATACATTGGACCATTTCCGATCATAGGACGTCTAAGCGACGGCAATGCCTATGAGTTGGCGCTTCCACCACAACTCGCCGAAGTTCATAATGTGTTTCATGTGTCTATGCTACGGAAGTATGAACCAGACCCCTCACATATGATTCGTTACGAGCCAATGGATATTAAATCTGATCTGACTTATGAGGAAAAACCAGTGGCGATTTTAGACACTCAAGAGCGGTTACTCAGGAATCGCAGCATCCGATTAGTCAAAGTACAGTGGCAGCATCATAGTCCATTGGAAGCTACATGGGAGATTGAAGGGGATGTACGGAAGAAATACCCACAACTTTTTGCCTCAGGTATGTTTTAAATTTGGAGGACGAAATTTCCCAAGGGAGGTAGTATGTAATACCTAAGGTGGGAATTTCAGGCTCTGTTATATCTATATATATATATCTACTCAATTATTGATTTCAAGGTGGCATTTTACTGTTAATTAGTGGCTGTGGGACAAAGTATTAAATTAAGTATCATGTACTAAGTAATGGGACCCATTTTATTATTACATGAATTAGTCTGGAAAAAAAAAAAAGAAAAAAAAGAAAAAGGAAAGACCTCACGACGTCTTCACCATTAGAAACAAATAGTTGGATAGGAAACAAATCTTTATTTTGGGATGAGGGATTTCGTACACAATCCTTGTTAGGACAGTAAAGATCGGATAGATATCATTATTTATCCTTTAAGGAAAGTAAATCTGAAATAGCATAAGAAACTTTGTACACAGCTCCTATCAAGTAGGGGATCGGAGGTGTACATATCCCTATATATACTCTTGTAGTCTCTAAAAGAAAAACATTGAGAGAGAAAGAGAGAGAGAGAGAGAGAGCAGCCCGTCGATCTTTAGTCTGTGAAGGGAGATATCAGGAAGAAGAAGAAAATCAACCAAGCGGTAGTGGATGTCCAACTCTCAGCCCAATACAACCAGAGTCTACAAGAGGTGAGTGATTTCCTACATCTAATTCAATTGATGATGAAATACTGAGAATCAAGCATCGGGTGTTGTTTTGAATTCGGTTTCTGAACGTGGGTGTGTTGGTTAATGTTGTGATAAATTACAAGAGTGATTAAATGGCTCTACATAATTGCTAAAATAAATTACTAAAATTTGTTAGGATGTTTCTAACCTTGGGCCGTTAGATCTCGCCTTCCCGTGGAGTGCTACAGTGTCTGACGACATTGCATTCCATTAAAACTGAGCAAATCACATGATCAGTGGCCAAAGAATTTAGAGATCTGCATAAAGATCAATAGAAAGAGATCAATGGAACCTAACCAGTTTGGATCTCTTGTAAGTGAAGGGAAAATCAGGGTCCAAATCAGGATTTCCGCATCTTGAAGCCGACTGGGACGAGATTTGGGGCGAGAGGTTGTGGGCCCAGGTGAAGCATCGGATAGGGGATCTGAACCCCACATCATGAAGGGGACTGTTGGGCGACCAGGGCTGCGTGGATCCCATGTGGATTGGGTCTTGCATGGCCCTCCATCAGATCACCTAAACCAGAGGTGGCGTGAGACAACTGCGCTGAACGAAACTGGGATCTGGCGCTGAACGAAACTGGGTTCTGTGAGCATATAAATTGTGATGTTTTTTACAAACAGGACCCTCCTGTTATCTTAATTACAATGGAACCCTTTAAGTTAACCAAGGTTTATAAGGTGGATGAAATTGATGATATTAATATATGTAAGCTAGATTTGTAAGGTGATATGAGTGTGGGTCACTTCCAGATCAACTAATACTGATTTTTTTTAGGCAAAAGGGGCAGAGAACAAGGTGTGGCTAGTGGAAGGACTGGGTCCATGCCCACCAATTGATATAAAATTAATGAATGATTCAATGCATAATTAGTATGGTGCTTGCATAATTTTATTTTTGTGAAATCATTGTCGATGTAAACTCTGAATTACTAGCACACTATAATTTATTGTGGTTTTTTTTCCTTGATGTGCTAAACCATTGGGGTTGATTACGATTATTTATGCTATACGGGCATGTGTATGATAGGATGTTGAGATCCTGAGACATTGGTCCTATGGGACGTTGAATGAGGAGGTGCAACGGCGGCATCTCGATAACCTTGTGATCCCTGAACATAGTACAATAATGTTGTTTTTGGGTGCAAGGATGTGGTTCAAAGAAGTGTAATGGCATTAAGTTTATTCATTAAAAAAAAATATATTTATTTCTATGATTTAAATTGTGGTAATGATGCTGGTATGCTAATGGTAGGTTTATATATTAAGATAGGAGATCATTCACCAGTTTATACTGACGTTGTTTACCCCCTTCAGGTAATCGAGTTGCGGGTGGACCAGAGAATGGCGAAGATCAGCCCGTAGTGTTTGGCATGCGTGGCTGAGGAGAGCGATACTTTCATATTTAGTAGTTTAGGGAAATTTTAGTTTTGGCATTTAATTATTATTTGGTTGATTTACTTTGGAATTTCAGATATTGAAACCTTATTGGTTAAATTTTATATGGAGGGATTCTTTTTAATAAATAATGCTTAGACCTTATGTGTTTATTTGATTTATGTGTATGAATGGTATGCCATCGTGTTATAACTCCGATTCCGTCAGGGCCCCGGAATTTGGGTCGTGACACACGGACACGGGGACTCTATACAAGTGTCCGTGCTTCATAGGATGGGGACTCTATACAAGTGTCCGTGCTTCATAGGACGAAACTTTAGAATGAAACACTGATGTATCGAGCCAGCTGAAAACAAAATTGACAATTTTGCCTTGCAAATGCCTTTTGTATGAAATATTACAAAGTATTATGTAATAATCTCATCGCAAATGGTGCAAGGCGGGATGGGTAGAAGGCTTAGGATCTAGAAACCCATACCTGCCCCGAACTAGACTGACCCAGTATCAAACCTGCCCCTAATAGGAGCAAGTCAGGGCAGGTTGCCGACCCATTGCCACCCAAACAATTATCTAGAAACCCATACTTGCCCCAAACTAGATGAACCTGGTACCTAACCTACCCCTAATAGGAACTACCCTGATCCGTTGCCACCCCTACACTTATCTAATAAAAATTACCATACTAAAAAAAAAAAAGAAGAAGAGAATGGTAAATAAAGAGTGGCTAAGAATTATAAGGGGAAAGGCAAACCATATAGGGTTCTGATGGAAGAATGTTACGAAAACCTTAGGGAAAGGGTAGTCTTGAAAGTTTATTTCAACTAATCTTTCTAGGCTGTGAAATTGCTCAGTATGAGAGCTTTTTGGCATTCTAAATGAGTATAATATTAGAAAAGGTATGAAAGAAACTGGAAAATGGTCTTTTAATATGTTTATAATAAACCTTTTAGCATACTCATATTAAAGGGCGTGTTTCCTTTGTGTGCCAGTTTGGTGATGGAGGTGTTCTTCCAAATGTCGGAATGTTTTTGGTGGGTGAATGCATCCAATGGGATTTTATTGTTGGATAATCTCCATAGAAAAAAAAGAAGATTTGAGAAGGGCCCATAGCAAAATTCTAGTGCTTATTATTGCAACCATAAGATTTCAGGTTCCAGTCTTGTTACCACTCAAAAAAAAAAAAAAAAAAGTTTCCTTCCATCACATGTTTGCATGTCAGGAACAGGCTGACCATCTTTTCATTCATTGTAAGGTGCCATTTGGAAAGAATTGACAAAGTAACCCGATCAGTTGGGCTCTTTTTAAAAAATCTTGTGGAGTTGAGTTGACCACCTTTTCATCCATTGTAAGATGCCATTTGGAATGGATTGATATAGTGGACATAGCCTATTAGGCTATTTAAAAAGGTTTCATGGAGTGATGTTGAGAGACATGACATGAGACAATAAGAAACTGTTTCCAAGATTTTGTATGTTAAGTGATATCTCATATACCTTCATCCACACCTACTGTAAAAGGATTTTGTTCATTATGTAGAGAGACCTTTTGTTTCAATCAAGGACCAAAATAATGGTTGAAGCGAGCATAGAACCTGGCGGCCAAAACACTATGTAGCGGGCAATGTGTTGTGGTTGTGGCGATATGTAATGGCCTAGTGGCATAAATTTTAAAGTGGTAAAAAAATTCAAATCTTGTGTAGCGGCAAATCTTGTGTGTTTTTAGTGATTTGGTACCATGTAAGGGTAGAGACAAATTTAGGAAAGGTTCATGGGGAGAAGAGATAGGAAAACAGTGTTTTAAATGATAACCTATTTGGCTTGACTGGGTTTTATTCCTCCTGAGTTGTAGCAGCAATATTTTCTATCATGGCTGCTACACCCGATAGAGTAGCATAGCATTTTGTGGAGGGAGTAAATGTGTATGTTTTCCTCTGGTTTGGTTTCTTGTATGCCTATTTAGCTGCTTCATCCTTTCTATATCCACCCACGACTAATGTATTTACTTTAAAAAATAAGAATGCTTTGAGAGAGTGAGAGAGAGAGAGAGAGAGAGAGAGAGAGAGAGAGAGAGAGAGAGAGAGAGAGAGAGAGATTTTTTAGTGGGTGATTGGTTCTGCTTAATTAATGCAGATGTTTTGGAGTGAAGGTCAATTGGAGATGGTTCGCCAAAGTCCTATATACCAAGAAACTTTGACACATAAAGCTTTCATTGAGAAGGAATTTTTGAAAGTCAGCCGGTATATTCTTCTTCCAAATAATGTTTCATTTATGCATATCTACCAATCTTGGATTTTTCATTAATGGTTCGCTGAACACCAGGGTTAATGATTTAGCTTCTCCTTCAATTATGCCTTATCTTCTCCTCCTACCAATGCTTCTACATGTAATCATTTAAATAATTGATTTCCATTAAACCGATGGAAAGAAGCAAGTAGGTTGGTCAGCTCAAATTGATACCATAGAGTAATCTGAAATAAAGAAAATGTATGCCTATCTATAGGTACTCTGTCCAGCTATTGTAGGATATAACTCAGTCCAAAGCATATATAAGTACTTTGAAAATTGTACGATGTTGGGCTTGTTGTATGGTAACTGAGTAACCCTTCAAACACACCTAAGTTTTTGTCATTTTGACATTGTTTTACACTCAAAGCATCCCAATCTCTAAACATGTAAATACTTTCATAAAACCTTATTTTATTGTCTAATCACATGTGGGACCCTTGTTGAGTGGATATGGGCCCTCTTTTCTTGTAGACAATAGGCTCAGGTGACCTCTGTCAGGCATCATCCTGTGAATTCAGTCTTGAATACTGCTCATATTAGATTGACATTTATAATTAGATTAATGTGATTTCTATGATCTTGCATTCTATCTTTTGGTAAAAGAGATAACTTCAATCCAGCAGTGGTTATCACTATGCACTGGTGAAAGTTTGATAAAAAATTGTAGCCTGACATGAAATGGATTCCCAGTTTACAGTTTGTTGAACTAGTTAATTCACTTTTGACCTTATTTTAATCAAGGTAACATTTGTCATTCCAGGCTCTAGAACACTTCCCGCAAAAATTTGAAGAAACTACTCTTGAGAGCTTTATGCATGCTTATGCCTTAGGTACAAACATAAACTTGAAAGTGTATCAGAATTGCCAGTGTTCTTTTACTTACTGAGCTTGTAACAATACTTATTGAGCAAGCTTTCAACTTTGTTGGTACTTATTTAACCATTTGACATGCTTCATATATTTGTCATTCTTAATCCAAATAATGTTGACTCTTTGCTTGTAATATGATAAACTATTCGTTCTCTCCTATCATGAAATGGTACTTGGAATCAATGGTGTTCTTTTATTGCGATGTCAGATTTGTTCTGCTGTTAAGGACTATAACGTGTAATAAAGCTTTTAGACACTTCTTGGTGAACTCTTTCTTGTTACTATGAATCATTCATTTGGAAGAAAATGAGACATATAAGCCTGCCATATTTAATTGCAGCACTTAAAACTGGTAGTGGCTTTACCTTATGATGTGAACTGGTCTTTTAGTTGTTATTCAATTGAGAGGAAGCCTCCGGTCCACGTTACTTAGATGTCTCACAGTTTCTTTGCATGTTCAGGCTTTTGTTTTTCATCTTGCCATCGGAGAAACTGGATCACCCTTTGCTTATTCTTAGGCGAGTGCGGTAGTTTTAACTTTTAAGCATGGTTATCATGTTCTCTGCAGTGTACTATGTCACTGAATCCGCAGAAGATTTGGAAGGAGTGGTTGCACAAACACTTATAGCAAAATGTCTGGTGTTTCAAGTATAAATTTTGGTATTTGGAACAACTGGATTACCAAATTGATGTAATTTTGACTTTTGGATTGCTATGAGAGTAACAATTAATGCATCTGAATTAGCAGTCCTCTGAAATCTTCAAAACTTTTACGGTAGCTTGTACACATTACCAACCTTGTGAATCACAGTTTTTAGGCTTGCAACTGCTGGTGGTTTATATGACTCCCCAAAAAAATTCTTCATAAAATACATACTGATTTAAGATAACAGTACCTTAATTTTGTCGAAATATTGAATAAATCACTGTTATAACTTCTAATTCATGAATGTTCTGTTTTACAGTAAGTTGGTTTAGTTGTTTAAGTGAGATACAACCATCTTTTGAAATCAAATATAGGAAAAAAAGCACAATAACAAAAAATAAAAAAAAATAAAAAATCACAAATTTAGGACATCTTAGGGGTAGATGAGAAAATAAACCACAATACGTTGAAAGCTCTTTTTAGAAGGTACCTATGCAAAAAGAAGCTAAGAAAAAAGAAGATAAAAAAATTGAAGATGCTCCTTTGCTTTGATCTACTGACTCCAACAGAATGAATGAAGAAATGTTGACTTAGGCAACCCGAAATTTGGATTTCAGGAGAAGTCCACATTTTGAGCCGTTATTATTATTATTTTTCTCCGCTCATACTAGATTAGGTCACATAGAATGCAGCAGAAATCTTATCTCAACATCAAATCAAAGACTTTTAATAATAGAGCACAAGTAATACAGTTATATTTTATCAAAAACTTCAACTGTCTAAACAATATGAACTGAAATCCAAAATCCATATAAATCCAAATATGAACTACTCAATAAAAATGAAAGCAAATCTAAATATCTCTCGAATAAATTTTGACATCTCTAGACGACATCTTCCGTGCTCCATTCTTTATTCTCCCAAGTTTTCCCCTTTTCTATGCATCATCCTCAGGATCCAGTTTTACCTCTTCACTTGAAAGTGTTGCGGTCGGTTAGATTTTTAAAAATCCAGCATGTAACCAAGCCTACGTAAACACTGCATACAATCATACAAAATAGAATAATAACAGGCAAACGATTTGAAGAGATCAAAGATAATGTACCAATGCAAGATTGTGTATGATAGAGTTATTACGATTCCACAATGATTTACAAGTGCAAGATTGCAATTCAAAGATTCTGGAACAATTATAAATTCAGGATTGCAAGTTATCTTATATATTCATTTATGCATATAATTCAAGATGGCACACCATATCGACCAAGTTATTCAAGCAAGGCCTTCCAGAGGGAACAAAAGCCGCTGGAACTTATCAAGGTTTTTTTTCAGAGGGAACAAGAGCTTCAGGAAAATAGCAAGTGGTACTCAAAATCCCTTTTGGTAAATGTCACAACCCGAGCCCAGGGACCGGGGGTCAGAGAAAGTCTAACCAATGACACACGTACTCCCGTGCGTGCACACCTGGACCCCGTCCGAGTATACACACACAAGGGATCAATCACACGTGCAAAAGACTGAACGCGGAAGCTGTACGTATCAAGGCATACCACAAATATACCAAAAGACATAGGAGATTACAAAACAATATACACTGATGATAAGACCAAATACATGAACGTATGACAATAGAGCGGGCTTACAACAATCCCAAAATCAAAATACAGGTATCACTCAATGCCCACTTTACAATTACAGAAAATCCCCTCAATAGACTCCAACACAAAGAATGGGGAAAACAAAATGATGCAAACCGTACTCTGGAGGATGGATCAAGTCCACTCCTCTAGGCCGGAGGGGGCCTCGCGAGTCTCTCCTGCAGTCGGGTCGACCGACGCAGGATCGGAAGAGGGATCTGAGCCTGCAACACACAAGACAAACACATAAGTACGACGACTTAGCAAAGTATAAGCCAACAAGAAGATAACACGAATTGCGTCTAGGACTGAAGCATACTGAACAATAGTCATAACGCAATATCCATAGAAATGATGTCTGTACACTAAACAATTATGCAAATGAATAAGCATGCTGTCAGAATCATGAACAGGTAACAATCAAGTGGCTACTACATTGGCCATTTTCTCCCTTACGAGAGCAATCAGGATGAGAACACCAGCGACCGGGCCAGGGCACGCATGGGTCTCTAGTTCCCGGGGTCCGGAGTCCCAGGACAAGACACTCTGCAGAGGTAAACACTTAAACTAAACCAAAGTTAACCCCGTCGGGTATCCTAAGGCTGAGGCTCAGTAGTGCCAAGACCAATCACAATCAATCGGATGATGCACCTCAATCAATCAATCAATCACTTATCACTTACAGAGCTCACATATCATGCTGAACAAACAATGGGAAGTGCATCGCATATACTGATACTGAATGTACATAAGCAATTACAGGAAGTGCTGACCATGAGTATCAATCACAATCACTGACTCGTAACTGATGCAAGTACTCCAATAGAACAATGATAACACTGATACCAATATAACAATAGAATGGTTCCGCCCGGGCTTCGCTCTGGGGTTGCTGCATGTCCCACAGAATCGAGAGGTCCAGCGCAGAACACATAAGAGGGCATAACCGTAATCAATATGCTGTACACATCATGATACCTTTACGAATCAAGGTCACAATCACAAGCCAATCCTACACTAATTATCCAGTGTCTCTAACCGTGCATGTTGATGTAGTTTTAAGTTGTCCGATGCACCATTGTCTAGTGTTGCAGTGTCTGGAATGTGCACCGAAGTCCCTTAAACCAACACCCATGGGGAGGTGCTAAACAGCTGGATAACAAGCATGAATGATTCACAGCCCATGAGGTCATTCATGTCATACAAACATTCCATTGGGCATGTCCAGGTTAGCTACATTCTAACATGAAAGTCATATACGGTCTTTTGCTTAAACCTAATCCTTTTCATTCAATTCTCAGGGTCTCACGGTGCAGCCGTAGGTAACCTTACGGCTTAGCCGTGGTATCTTACGGCTTAGCCGTACTATGCACAGCGGCTGAGCTGAGGTTCCCCAAATATCCATCCGGATTTACGGCTCAACCGTCTTTTACTCTACGGCTCAGCCGTATCCTGGTCCACGGCTTAGCCGTAAGACAATGTACGGCTTAGATCAGGCTGGGCCGTAGAAGAATGTCAAATTGCCCACATCCAGTTATTTTCAGCTAACAGTCTGTACTGTTCTACGGTTTGGTTTACGGTTGGGTCTCGGCTTAGCCGTAAGCCATTTTACGGCTTAGCCGTAGCACATTTCACGGCTTAGCCGTGAGTGCGCGGAATCATTTTTCTGAACTTGTTACAGTCACACGGAAACTGAGGGAAACGACTGAAAACAGCAATATAACAGCAAAACAAACTCAATGGGGCTGTCTAACACTGAGAAACACAATGAAGCATAAAAACAAAACAATCAAATCACTATCAATCGGTGTTCACACATCTTGGGCTTATACTTGCCTCACAAATGGAATCACTTCGTGGTTTGGCTCAGTCCGCTGGAATCACACGCACAAACGAGCTCCTTTCTTCCTCCCTCAAGCAATCGAACAGAGAAGGAGAAGGAGAGAAAGAGAGCTGACGAGAGAGAGACGAACTGGAGCGTGAGAGAGAGTGAGCTGAGAGACGATCGAGAGAAATGGGAGTGGTTGGGGGATATTTATACTTAATTTGAGTCGAAATTACATTTAAGGCCAAATAGCTTATGCAAATATCAGTTTGAGTCAAATGCCGGTCCAACGAAAGCAAACGAACTCATTCGGATCCAAGACAGTTACGAAAAACGACAAGCTCAACGAAATACACGCGCTAACGTCAAAATGACGCAAAACTGACAAGGTCAATCAAAAGCCAAAATTACGAAAAAGGGCTCGATCTACTTAGACCAAGTCAAACTCAACCCAAACGATCTCTCTACGAGGCAAAACCAAAACAAACAAAATCAAAACACACTTAGCGATAAAACACACGCAAGTACACACTAAACCGGATCAACTCGGGTCGGAGTGTTACAGTAAACAAGAGCCATGGAAGGGGTTTCCTTTTTGGGAACAAGAGCCATCAAGGAAGTACCATTCGCTTCAGATAGTGCTAGACTGTAGCTAGTAAACATATCCAGATCAAAATAGCTTATTGGCGCCAAACTTATCATGATATCTTGATCAAAGTTTCATATTTAAAAGGCATGGAGTCTTTTTAAAATTCAGTTTAGGTTATAAGTACATTCAGGTTCTAGGTTCAGGTCAAACAAGATAGTCTTAAAGTCTCTAGATCAAATATTTATGTGTAAACTTATGATTTTTAGACCGGGATTAGGTTCTTTCAATTTTACAGATCTGGACTACTTCTTAGTTCATGATCAATACCAAAACAAAAGGTAAAATAATAAGACTAGTATTTAGAATTGTGACAGTTGATTATAAGTATTCAGTAATAGAGGTCATAAGATACACTAAAGTACCTACTGTAAACAAGTGAACAAGGTAGACAAAGACACACCATTCCAATCCCCTAGGGCTCAGTCATGGCTTTATACAATCCATGGTGTCAAGATATTTCAGATTTGGTTTAGGTTTGATTTAAAATTACACAACAATAAGAGTTAAGGTTATGAGTTACAAGTTGTATTAAAGTACCTAGGTGATCAAGTGAACACAATTAGGACATGAAAACCCCATTCAGAAATTCCATCAAACATCCAATGGGCCACTGGTATTGGCTAGTCTAATTGAATAGCATACCAATAGTAAATTTCAGATTTTGTGCAGTCCATATTATCAAGATACAAAATACACATAAATCTTTTAAATCACAGTTTAGCTCCGATTGACATAATCTTAAACCCTACGGATATCTACTCAAAACGAGCTTTCCAACAAGAGGTCACTTGCTTATATCCGATGCTCGATTTATGAGATACGATATTTTTAATTCAAATATTTTCATTCCAGCTCTTCTGGGACTCTTTAATCTCTTCAAACTCCAAGTTTAAAATAAATAGAAATACAACTTTGATTAGAACTAGAGTTTTGTCCAATCCATGAATTTAGCTTATATACTAAAATCCTTACAGCTTGTAGTCATGTGGAGAGATGGATGGAAAGAGAGAGATGTCGAGTTGGGAGAGGAACTATAGCCTTATGCTATATGCCTTGTGCACATGATGCATGGTGTGAAAAGGGTCGTGAGTTCTTTCTTATAGCCATAGAACGTTGCATGCTTATTACAACTCTGAATTCTAACTACAATAGGAAACTACTAATCTCAGTTGTATTTGAATTTGGACCCTACATAGTTAAGAACTTTTCTTATTCTATGATTAAACACTATAGGGCCCCTACCTCAAATCTTATTTTAATTGTTTCCTCAAGTCAAAACAGTCGACCATGCTGCCTCCTTTTTATTCTTATTCACGCACATACAACATATATATGGGCCCCACATCATTAAAGTATTGGCTTAAACAATGAACACTATTTATTTGATGCCAAAAAGGGTATTCATACTTTATTAAAGTTCAAGTATCAATTATTCTCTATCAAATGAGACCCATATTGACATATCTTCAAATTTATGATATACCACTCTTGTTTTTACTAAATTACAAATAGGTCCTATAGTTCCCAAATCAAGTCCTAATCAAGTTTCTGCCCTAATTGTCCAATTTATCTATTTGGGATCAAGATTTATGGAAACCCTAATAATTGGGTATTTCTGGGTACAGGTCCTTACACTTAGTAGATCACATATCGCCATTTATTTGTTAAAAGCAGTCTTGAGTCGTTCCTGGCTGATGCAGAAGAGGTGTTCTATGATGCTGGGCTGATTTTTAACTGATTTGCTTTGAAAGGTGAATTGTGTGAAAGGATGAAATGCTTTTGTGAACTTAAAAGAGTGCAATGGGCTATATTTTGAGCAGAATAGATGAACATGTGACAGTTGCAGAGCTTTTTACCAAGGTGCTGGTTCCAACATTTACAGGGAGGAGTAGCAATCAGAGCAGAAAAGGGAACAATGGAACTTACCTGTGTTTCATTGGGGAATGGAGATTTGTAATAGGTACCGAAGAGATGACTAGAGCTGAAGATACTGAAGTAGGGAAACTGTATACCCTTTGTCCTTCCTTAACTGCAAAAGAAGAGCATATGGAGTGATTTTGTCTTTAGATTAAGGTGGAGATTCAATATCGGAGTTTCTGCAGAAAATTGACTGCTTTGTAGGTCTGGATGAAAAGAAGGACAATGCAGCTGATCTTGCTTGTGGGGACCTTGCTTGGGGGGAACCCTAGAAGGCCTAATTTTCCATATTGATACCCAGACAGAGATTGATTGCCCTACTTTTGTTTCCTACTGGGTTAGGCTCTATGGCCTTCTGCTTCATGCTTGGGTGCAAGCTATCTTCTTTTCTACCAGTAACTTTTTATGTCCTGGTTGGGATTGAACTAGCCTCTAGGGGAGCTAAGGTAATCTTCTTTCCATGCTTCGTGAAAACAAGGGCACTAACCCCTGTATCAACAAACCTCACCTGCACTGGAAGTATAAACCAAGGGAACTGGTCATAGCCTTGATCTCCTGGTCTTGGGTTCATGACTTGTAGTTCCCAGCCACTTGGCTCTTCACCTTTGCTTCCATAAATTTACCTCTTGGTTTCTCCTGAGCAAGAATCAGGGAGATGGCTGTGAATGTGCTAGGTTGGGCCACTGTGTTTTAGGCTCTGATAGAATGTTTAGGCTTGTGGGTGAAGATCAGAAGTGGGTTCTATTTTGAAGTCTATTAGTCTGCCCACGTTGCTCTTCTTTAGTTGAGTGAGCATAATCTCAAAACAATATTGTTTCCTGGTTCAGACCTGCAAGGCTGGCATGGTGTGGATATTCAGGCTTGAAAGGTTATGCTGTGCTTAAATTTCAGGCTTGAATACTAACTAGTTAGGGCTAGGTTTTGCTTAAATTTCGGGCTTTAATATGGACTAGTTAGGCTCAACATCATGACATGAACTTGAGTAAAGCCCAAGCTCGGCCTTTTACCATGCTGAGGAAAAGCTGATATATATTTGGATGAAGTGGCCCTCACGAAATAGTTCTCTGACAGTTTGCAGCTTGTCTCCTGCATTTGTAGATGTGGAAAGGCCATGACAGCTTCAACATTCCGCTCAACTGGGGATATAGAAAATCTGATTGAAGAATACTAAATCCATGCATCTTCAACTTTCTGAATTTCTATGAATATTGGAACATTTTTCTGGGAAACTGCTAGAATACCTCCAAATACTATTTAACCAAGTAACCGACAAAACTTGACCTTGTACTATGTAATTTCAAGTGGCACCGGTTGCTGGTTGCTGGTTGCTAATTCGAGACATACAGTCCGTTCTGGCAGACCATCTGCTTATGAGAAGAATGTGAGAAGAAAATGAGAGGTTCGAATGCATCTCAGGGAGTTCTTTGATGTGCCATTGTGGCAGACCATCTGCTTATTATTGAATGATTACAATTGTAGGCATTATTATAATTGGAAGCAGCTATCTGATGAAATCCTAAATCCCAAAATATAAAAAATATATGAAAATACTGTGCTCCTAAGGATGAAGCAGCACTTTCTCAACTTTTATGCTTTTCTTATGTGAACCATACATTTACTCATAAGTGCTGTAAGCATGTGTCTTAAAGTAATCAATTTCTTTGATTGTCGATTATTCTGATCGTTCTTTTTTGTTTTAGTTTACCTTTTGGTGAAGCTTTTACTGCAATTATTTTATCTTTTTCAGTTCATGTTGAAGTAGTTTTGTGCTTATTAAGCTGATTGGCTATTAACCTTACAGTTGGATCTCGTGCATGGGGAACATCAAAGGGCCTATCCTTGGTATCAGTCATAACTTCAGCATCATTATTAAATCCAGTCCATAATGCATTTAAGTTTGCCACAGATTTCATTTATACTGTTCTGAAGTTTAAACATTTTGCAGATTCCTTTTGCAGATTTCCTTAACCACGATGGAGTTTCAGAGACAGTATTACTCAGTGATGAAGACAAACAGATTTCAGAGGTAGCTTCCCTCTTTATTATCTGATGTGAGTCTATAGCAGTTATTGAAAGTTTTGCATAGTACTGTTCCTTTCTATATTTTGCATAGTTTTGAAGAGTAGTGTGTGTCACTAGAGAGCAACCAGGATATATGATGTTATGGAGCATAAGTTTTACTTGGGGAACATGATTTTATGCAGCCTTATGGTGCTCTATACTAAGCCTTATTTTTATTTTAGATTTTTAAATAAGAACCATGTAAATCATTGATCGACACTCATTTCTTCCCCTTTTTCCTTTACTAATTCATTGGGAGATTCTATTATTATATTCTACTTGGTATTTGAGCAGAATGTTGGAATGCAACTCATATGAGGGTATTTATTATTTCCTTTATCTTGAGAGCTTAATTGTAATATAAGGCATATACCAAGGATATTTTGGTCTTTTTCACAAGCTTCCCTAAATTAATCAGATCCTTGTTTCAGCAGGCCGATCTGCAATTCATCCTATTGCATAAGTTGATTGTCATTACACAATTCTGTCTATTATTGTGCTCTCATGTGGGGCCAGTGCCGATGGGGATTGCAAAACTTGACAACAGTCCTATGTTCTGGTAGATCTTGATTCAAGAGGCTTTATAATTTTTTGGGTCATCTAGAGGTTGTTACCTTGATTTTTGGGGCCTTCTTGTTTGGAGTATGTAGATAGGTTTTGTGGCCTTTAGCTTGGCTGGACCTTTCTAGTGATGTGTTTGGAGTTAGAACTTTTTTTTATCCTGAAGAGTGTTAAAAAACTCATTTACCCAACCCTAGATTGATGGGATAAGGCTTGAAAAAGGATGGTGATGATGATTGTACCTTATTTTTTCATAAAAACTCTGAAAATCAGAGTTCAATGGGCTGTATTGTTTATGTTGTTCCACAATTATCTTGGATTCTTTTGGTGTCTTTGGTGACTTCCCAACTCCTAGGAAGGGTTATTCTCATTTCCATTTCGAACTGAAGTTATGCTGTCTTTTTTCTACTTACTGTATGTTTTCAAGGAAACATCTCATATTCCCAAAAACATACAGTAACTGGTTGGGCATGACCATGATTCGGAGGTTTTTCTGTCTATGATTATTGCTTATGTGTGTTTCTTTCTATTTCTAGAGAAATAAATGGTCGTCTTTCTTAAATTCTTTGCTGGAAGGTCTGTTTTCTGACATAGTTCTGGTGTGACCTTTTATTATTCAATTTTTTTTGGCTGGTAGATTCGTGTTCAGATGTTAGTTCAAATTCATCTTCTTCTTTGTGGATGAATAGCTGTGGTGCTGTGCCTTCAGCAATGTTACCTTTTTCTATTTTTGTTATGTGGAAGTGGAAACATGGTCTATTGCGTCATTACATTCTGATGTGTGTTCAATCTGATTGTTATTCCTTTAACTGCGCTTATTGTAAAGAAGGCATAATTGGGTCTGAGGTGAATTGAAACTTGGGCCTGAACAATGGACCCATGGGCCAGATGATTTTATGTATCTGTATAATCTGTATAATCCTTTTTGTGAACTGTTGAGATAGGAAGACAGGGTAGTTTGTATTCATTGTAATCTTTTGGATTATTTTTCCTTTTAATCCTTATCTTCTTGTAACAATTGTGCTGTCACATTGACACATGAAATATTCACAGACCTGTATCGATTTCCTTCTACTTTTCATGGTATCAGTTCATTGGATCTGCTTGTGATTTTTTTTTTTTTAATTTTCACCGGTTATCTTTGGTCCACTGATCATCCTATAGGGTGGGACCCTAGCCCTTGACTCTAGAAAAGGTCCTTATGAGGAAGGACTCTGATCTGCAAGGTCTATTCATCTTCCTTCAGCATCCAGATCAGGTTGTCCAATCATCCTATGAGTCTGATGATTGTTTATTCCTTCGTAATCCTTGTTGTAATCAGTTGACATAGGAGGATAGGGTAGTCTCCTTCTGAATCCATATCTTCTTGTAACAATTGTGCTGTCACATTGACACATGAAATTTTCACAAAGTAGTCTCCTTCTGACCATATCTTCTTGTAACAATTGTGCTGTCACATTGACACATAAAATTTTCACAAAGTCTCTCTCCATTTCCCTGACTTTTCATGGTGTTGGAGTGTAGGATCTGATTGTGAGTTTTTCCACCAGTTATATCTGGTCCAGTGGGCCTTGACTCTTGTAAGGGTCACCTTGAAGAAAGACTGTGATCTGCAAGAGCTGATCATCTTCGGCATCCACAAAAGGCTGTCCAATCATCTGATATGGTCACCAGACACTAGTCTATCATTGTTAGTTTGTTTAAATTATCAGGCGAGGCCACCTACAGATTTTTTCTGAGTAAGACTTCAACATGTCACTCTTGTTGTATAACCCTGGGAACCTTTGGTAACTTTTCTGGATTTTTTTTTCTTGGCCATTTGGACAGATTGATATGCTTTCAGTGTAGGCAATTTTTCTGTACCTGATTCTTCTTCACTATTTAATTTTTTTTTTCTCCAATGATCTGATTGACCCAAGACTCCATGTACGCGTGCGACTCTTTTAGTATTTGTTAGGATTTTGAGTATTGGTAAATTCTTGGGTTATGGAAAAAAGCTTGAGTCCAATATGAGTTGTAATTCTCTCTTTATAGTTTTAGATTAGTGGAAGCAAAGAAATTGAACAATACACAAATTAAAGACACTGTGACTAGAAATTTTGTTCACTCGACCCACCATGGCTTTGGTTGAGGGAACCTCCTCAACCCAAAAAAAATCCCCCAGGCAAAGAGTTTGCTCGCTCGAGCCAACATCACCTCAGCCGAGCAAGCTTGTTTGTCCTTCAAAATTTTCCCAAGCAAAAACTCTGCTCGCTCGACCCAACGTTTCTTCAGTTGAGTGAGACACATTTTTTCCCTAGCCGACCTTGTGAGAACTTCTTTCCTATTTCAACTTAACCTACTTGATTGAGCCCTATTGAAAATCTACCTCTAAGCCACAAACCTTGGCCTATTTAAAGGCATCTTTGCGCAACCCTAACCTATGCATCTCCTTATTCTAAACGTAGAATCCCTTGGGGATCTTTTTCTCTCTAGAGCAGCCAATGGAGGGTTGCTCTAAAGTTCAAGATCTTCTATTCTAGATATTTTTCTTCTACTCTCTCGTAGGAGATCTGTGTGTCTTGAAAGGCATCAAGGTGAGTTGCGTCAAGCACGGGTGGATGGTGAATGGCGAGTCGTCGGTAAGAAGAACTATAGTCCTTAGGTTGTGTCCAATGGGAAGGTTTTGTGAGTATATCTTGTAACTGTTCAGTTTTTCATAGTGCTTGGTTTTCCTTGGACCAAGGAGAGCAGTCTCATTGTTTTTTCCCTTCTTGGGTTCTCCACATAAAAAATCTCAGTGTCTTTTGTTTGGTGATTGTTTTAATTTAGTTCTTTTATTCATGGTTGTTTGAACTACATACTAGAAATCTGTTGGGACCTTAACCCTACACAGTTTAAATCCCCTCAGTATTCATCCATTACAGTTGATCAATCATAGCATTAGATATAGGTTGCCCATTGTGTGATCTTCACCTCCAGCTGAGGATGCCCAGTACGATTTCTCTATTTTTCTTAACTCTACAGAGAGATCTATTGTTTGATTCTTGTTCTAGCATAATCCTGGTGGAGTTTTCCTCATTCTAGTACTATGGTGAAGGGCTCTTAGATTGATTCTTCTTAAAATTTCTTGCCTTGCTATCCTACTTTGATGGCATTTTTTTTTCTGATGAGGTAAGTTATATTAGAAAGAAAGATTGCAAGACCACCAAGGGGGAGAGAGAGAGAGAGAGAGAGAGAGAGAGAGAGAGAGAGAGAGAGTATATTGGCATTATTACAACCCCCTAAGCCCCGAGAGAGGAAAAATAAAATTGCGTAGTCGGCATACACAAAGTAGTGACTCTAGAGACGCTTGACCATTAGCTGACCTACCCATATGCTGGAAAACAACAATGATAGAAGAAGCCAAATATTTTTAATCTCCCTAAGGTAAAAGTGAAGTCTCCAAAACAAGGATGAAAATACCAGTTATTCCTATTGCCGAAACGCTACGTAGTGGCGTAGCAATGTGATTGGAAAAAGTCTTCAAAAAATTTTAGAAAATATTGGAAAATGATAGAATATATGTTTGTTTCACAAAAGTAATTAGTATAGGGGTATGTAGCGGTTCCCTATAGCTGTATGAATACAAAAGAATAGGAGTGATCAATTTTTTTCATACGGATTCATGTTGTCGTTTAGTTATGCCAATTTATAAACTAATGAAAGGCTTATAAAAAAATGTTATAAAGAAATTTCATCAAGATTCAAGACAAAACAACAATAAGTAGTCAATAAAACAAATGTGAAATTACAATAAAACATATAATAACTTCATAGAAAAACAATCTATAGCACTACTTAATCAGATGTGAACTATGACCCTATTTCTAATTAGAGTGAAATTTGACTAAGAATCCAATTTCAATTAAGTAATATTTGGCTATGGTATGACTTTTTTATGTTAACATTGTTGCCTCGTTGTGGAGCACACTGATGCTTACAGAAGGTTCTTCAGCTTTTTTTTGTTTTGGATGGTGTGATTTAATTTTTTTCAATGCTTTTTAATGGTTTTTAATGTTTTTTGAATGGCCCATTTAATTTTAATTTGTGCCTTTCATCGTGGGCCTATTGTGGGCCCCTAACTTACTCGTTAATATAAAAAAAAGAGAAGGCAGGGGCAGCACGATGAAGGGCATTTACTGCCTTAGTTTTTGCCCAAAATATACGAACGAGACATTGGAAAAAGAGGGAGAGAAAGAGGGAGAGGGAGGATGAGAAGAAGAAGAAGGTGGAGCCATGGATGGGCACCTGCTGCCTGCTGTTGTTGATGGGTTCTCGGCAATGTGGCCTACTGCTATTGTTGCTGTGGTCATGCTGCCGTGATGTTGCTGCTACCTCCATTATCAGGTATGTCCTCTATGTCAGGACATGAGCACCATGACTGATTTGAATGGGATCCTCTAACCCCCGGATTGATTAGGATTATATGACATTATACATGCACCCTGATTTGGGCTACAAAACTGTAATTTACACAATCAGAATACAGTTAGCACAATCTTAATACGGTAAGTACTATCTGTATAGGATATTTTGTATTTAATTCTAATGGGCTGGACTTTACTATACAGGTGGGTTGGTGGGTTTGGCCCGATGGATCCAAAATGACTAACACTCCTTTGCAACTCGTTTCTCTATTCTCGCTCTCATTTTTCTTTTTTCCTTGCTTCCTCTGTCTCTCTCTCTCTAATTTTTTTTCCTACCAATCGAGTGGGTGCTGATTTAACCCAGGCTGAAACGTAGCTGCCACTAAGGCAATGTTATGGTCATAGTAGCCGCTATGGGAATGTTTCAGCTGCTATAGGCCGATCCAGTTGTGAGCGGCTATAATTTTAGGCCCGATTTATCGGCCGATACTCTATATATTGGCCACCTTTTCCATCCATGCTCCAAAGACTTACATCAGGAGAAGGCACCTAAAAAATGGCTTTTGAATAGTCACTTTGCACTATAAGCTTGCCTTCGTTGGATGGAATGAGAAAAGATCTGAAGGGCTTCTGAGCTTGCTAAATCCTTTGCTTCATTAGATTCCATCATTACTACCAATGATCACCAAGGCGTTGTAAATTTGAAAGGAATATCTTCATTCTTTGTTTGTTATGAAAATCGGGGTCCATTTCAGCACATCTCTCTCTGTAGTAGTATATCTGTGATTCTCTCTTCGGCTGATGTTTCAAAGGAAAAATTAGTAGAAACTCTTAGAATTAATGTGAAAATGAGGACCAGCATTTGGAAAACCTTTTCCTGGCCCTACGTATTGTCAGGTGGTTGTTAGCCATGTGTACCTTACCACTAGACCTGACATTGCTTTTGCAGTTCACTACGTAGTAGTTCGGAATGGGTTTGTTGCTGCTCCAAGCCTCCAACTACTGTACATTTGGCTACCATTTGCACATTGTACATATCTATAAGGAACTTTATCCCAGAGTCTAATATTATTATCTTTTACTTACCCTAATTCCGATAGGGTTGGAGATGTCAATGATTGTCGATCCGCCACATGTTTTTTTTAATATATATTGCTTGGCTTCTTGCTTCCTAGAAGAGAAAAAAGCAAATTGTGGTCTCTCGGTTCTCAGTAGAAGCTGAATATCGTACTTTTGGTTAAAATATTACTGAAATTGTTTAGTTGTTGGCATGTGGATATGGGTATTGAATTAATTAGCCCCCTCTATTGTGATAAAAATGATACTATTTGCACTGCTCATAATAAGTGTTTCATGAAACCACCAAACACATTGAGATTGATAGTTGTTTTGTTTGACAACATCTTTGCCAAGCGATCATAGCTCTTTGATCTGTCTCCTTATGTAGTCAGCTTGCCCAACTTCTTCACTATATCTCATCTAGGTCCCAATATCATTCTACTTGCCAATCTCTTGAATAATTGGGCCTGGGCTGGCCTATGGATAGACAGTTGTTTCTAGCTGTATGAATCTGTATAATCCTCGTGATCGGTTGAGATAGGAAGTCGGAGTAGTTTCTATTCATTGTAATCTGTTCGATTAAGTTTCTAGGTTATTTAGAGGCCGGTCCCTATAAATGATTTCATATAACTTTAGGTTCAACTACATTTTGCTTTACCCACCAAGTATAGCTTAAATAATTTAGTGTTGCATTAGGTCCTTTTAGTTAGTATTCATGTCAAAAAGTGACGAAAATACCCCTCTTCTGTTGTAGTTGCATTGACATTAACAAACAGTGACATCACTTGTACAAATTCTTTTTGCAAGCTTTAAAATTCTACAACTTTCATTAGATTTATCCGCTTGTAATAAAATTTATATATTTGAAATCCTTTTTTTGAGATCTACAAAATAAGATCCATGTTGGTTACTTTACTATGAAAAAAAAAAGATTTTATCTGTTTAGTATATTTCTATTGTAAGCAACAGATAAAATATATTCTGTTTGGTATTTTTCTATTGAAACACAGCAAATAAAACCTGTTAAACTCAACGGATAAATTTATCTATTAGAAATAAAGAGAGAAGAGGAGATATAGAGATTTATCTATTTGGTATATTTTTATTGAAAGCAACAGATAAAATCTATTTTGTTTGGTATTTTTCTATTGAAAATGGAATAGATAAAATATATTAAACTTAAAAGAAAAATTTGTCTGTTAGAAATAAAGAGAGAAGAGGATATACAAAGATTTTATCTGTTTGGTATTTTTCTATTGAACGCAACAGATAAAATTTGTTCTGTTTGGTATGTTTCTATTGAAACACAACAGATAAAATCTGTTAAACTCAATAGATAAAACCTGTTCTGCTTAGTATTTTGTTATTTAAATGCAACAGATAAAATCTTTTCTATTTGGTATTTTTCTATTGAAAACACAACAGATAAAATCTATTATGTTTGGTATTTTTCTATTGAAACGTAACAGATAAAATCTATTAAACGCAATAGATAAAATTTGTTCTGTTTGATTTTTATATATTTTTATATTATTATTATTATTATTATTATTATTATTATTATTATTATTATTATTATTATTTTACAAGTTTGAAGGATCAACAACGAAGTCTCGAACCCATCTTGCAAACTTAGATTTGTCAAGTTATAAGACGAAGTCAAACATGATTATGTTGCAGAATTTTTTTCTCTTCTTTTAACATTCTGTCTATATAGGACTTACTCTACATGATCATGTATGGATTGTATGTGAAATTTAAAGATTCTGGAAGATCTTGATTTGTTGAGAGACTTCAAACTTGATTCTGTTTTGAAAACTGATGTGGAGGGTTCAGATTTGAGGCATAACATCGTGTTGTAATAGATTTTTTTTATTTTTATCTTTTTATAAAAGAATCTGTTCACGTGATGTTTTCCTCACATGTTTCGAATAAGGCACAGTTTGGACCAGTCAAAGCTAAGAAACTGTGTAAACCTTGATTTAGAAAGAGTTTTTCAATCATACATCAAACTTGAAACTTGAGTTCCTGCATATAGGTGTCAGAAATCCAGCACAGTCTATTGGTACCTAGACATGTTAAGTAAACATGCATTCATTGTGAAGTTTATGGACCATCAACAGAAAAAATCTGTTTTGTTTGGTATTTTTTCTATTGAACGCAACAGATAAAATCTGTTTTGTTTGATATTTTTCTATTGAAACGCAACAGATAAAATCTGTTAAACTCAATAGATAAAATCTATTCTGTTTGGTGTTTTTCTATTGAAATGCAATAGATAAAATCTATTCTATTTGAGAATTTTCTTTTGAAACGTAATAGATAAAATCGAGTGAACGTAATGATGAAATCTATTCCGTTTGGTATTTCTGTATTGAAACACAATAGATAAAATTTGTTAAACTCTGTGAACGCATCATTTTATTTGTTTTGGCCTTATTGATGTACCAATAGATAAAAATAGATTTAATTTGTTTGAAAAAGGAAAAATATTTGATTTGTTTAAAAAAGATAAAGATTTTATCTTTTGAAAGAAAACATCAATTTTATCTGTTTGTAACTGTGAACAAATCAATTTTATCTATTTGGCCTCATTGATGGACCAGCAAGTAAAAGAAATAGAAAGAGGAGATTCAATCTTTCTCAACATTTCTATCAAACACCTGGCACGCAATCATCAACTCATTCTCTTTCACTCGGGATTTTCATCAAACACCTTCCTGCATCACATATGCACCCCCTTTTCTTTCTTGCAAATGCTAGATCTCGTTTTTGAAGGAGAAGGTGAGAAGAGGGTTCTGTCTGTGGGCTGAGTCTTAAAAGGAAAGACTGCATCCATTCCTTGAGATGCTGGTAATTGCCGACGTAGCTGGGCTTGCCCTGGGGACCGCTGCAAGCCTCTCCACCCTCTCCTCCCTTCCATGGTTGTGTGAGAGAGAATGATTTGAAACCATGGTGAGAGAGAGATTGGAATGATGGTGTTAGAGAAAGAGTGTGCTTTGGAAATGTTTTTAGGGTAAATACGGAAGGAGGGTCATTTTTGTCAATGTATAGTGGTTTTTTTAAGTCATAGACCTGATGTAGCAAAATTTTAGTCCCTAGACCTACCCTAGCGTGGGAAAATATATGGTGACCTATGACCGAAGTAAAGGAGACACATGCTATCACTGCGACACACAAACCTCCCTATGCTTCCCACTACATTTCACTTATAAGCCCTGAGTTATGTAACCAGTCTTACAGGTTTTAACTGGATCTTAACAGAAACTGTAGGATTGTGAATTTATTGGATCAGGTTTGGCATAAACCAAACATAAAGAATAAAGAAGGATGTTTGGAGAAAATTATCTTCCATGTGAGAAGTCACCTGTTTTTAATGATTTAACATCTATTTCCCCTTGATTGTAGATCATTGCAATCTCAATCAACCATATGTTTACAAAATTATATCTCCAAGCTATTTAGTCACCTAAGTTAATATAATCTATCTTGATGATGGCGTTCTGCCTGTACACCAAAGTTGTATAACCTCTCTTGACAAGGCTGTGATGTTAGACCTGACAAGGCCCCAGACTGAGAAGGACCATGTTCTATGTCCAAGTCTATACCCAACGCGGGGTTCTGCTCCAGGGCCCAAGACCAATAGACCTAAATTATTATGATCGCCTAAACTCAGACCTGAATAATAATGATGGTGACAACAATGATGATAAATATGTTATTTCAGTTTTTTCATTAAATAAATTGGGAAGAAACAGTAATATCAAATCAGGTTTACAACCCTAATTTACACTAGTCGGTGTCTTAGTTCTTAACCGATGTACTGCACTATTTTTTCTGATTTGAGAAGCTGCCTCACTGGCTGGCTTTTCTTTTGCAAAAGGGTTTGAACCCTGGTCCACTCCATGACAGAGGGTGTGCCTTACCACCGTCACCAGTTGGCTGGCATTTTTCTGATTCAATTATAGGTATGCACACTCTTGGAATAAGCTGGTGGTCTTCAGGTGAATAAATTTAAGTGGCCTTTTTATTTTGATTGGTAACATGACTCGAACTCAACCATGAGCAACTTCCAAATATCCTGTGAGATCTTCATAAATTTAAGTAGCCTCTAGACTTGATATTATACTCTTAAGAAGGTATCATTTGTGCAAAGTTGAATGAGTCCCCCTTTAGTACTGATATCACTCATGCCCGACTTGGAACAAATTATCTAAAATTTTCCATGTCCATGTCCTTTGGTGATGTTACTAACTGATCCTCGACCTCCATGTGCAATATAGATATATCTTTACTGGGTTGCCTTTTCTCCAAGAAAATGGAAATCAACTTAATGTTCTTTGTCTCACATGGTACCTTGTGTCATTAAAATTGCTGGTTACCACTTGATCATAACAAAACACATTAACTGACTCGCTAATCTAATTGTGAATCCCGTCTCCTGTATTTGTGAGAGAGTGCTATTTATCATTTCTTCTTTAGGTAGCATCAGAGTGAGACTGAGAGTTCTAGCAACACTGTAATCCGGAACCTCAAGATTTCGATAATAAGCACCTTTCAACTATGCTACCAGCTCGTCCATATTAGGGCTGTTACAAAAGGTGAAATCCTATATGACCATTTTACTCCTAAGTCATAGATAACATGCATGTAATTGTATTTGTTATTTGGATTGAGTTGAGACTATATTGTATCCAGATGCTTTAGACAATTCCTTGATTTACTAGGAAAGAGATGGAAATTAAAGAATTCCAAACCTATAACTTTAGAGGAGTGTGTACTCAAATTCGAATGAAGACTTTATCCGGAAGTCTTAAAAACATTTGGTACTCTTATGTTTTATTAGGAGCAGTGTTTACGAAAATGCTATGTTTGGTTCATCGAACATGAATGAGGTGCAACTGCATATGTTTTGATCTATATTTCTTTCATGGAGTTTGAGGAAGGTAGTATTTGATTATTGAACGTTTACATTCTGAAAGTAATATTAATGTCTCAGCTGTATCTGTGCTGCAAAACTTTTTCCACATTTCATTTTGAATCTTCTTGTTGTTCAGATGTACACTAGAGAATTGATATTTGAGTTTCTAGATCATTCACATGATCTTAACTTTTTTCAATGGAGTGTCTTCAAAATTATGTCTCCCATGATGAGCTGAATGGTTCGAAGCCATTATGCCCATTTAACTCTGGTTTGATTATGGACAAGGCCCATTCCCTTACGAAAATTCTGCTGAAAGGGAAAATCAAACTGCAACTCTGGAAGCAATCTCAAAATCAGCTGCAGCCTTGGTTAAATGTAAATCTCTCCAGGGAGTTGTTTATCCTTGGATGATATGATGGACAGATAAAAGAACAATTGTCCTTCAGCAACCTCTGGATAATTCTGATGAATTTTCTCAAGGAGCTGCCCAAAGCTTCCCTAGACCAGATCCAAAATTAAACTTTGGCAAAGAGCACAATTGTGTCCAATGGACTCTATGATGTAACTGTTTAATGCTTTTTGTGTAGGCTATTGCTGACAGGGATTATGCTTCTGGGGACCAGGTCAGAACAGACTTCTTTATTTCTTTTCTGGTGAACTTTTCTATTTTTATTGAGAAATTGATGGTTTTTATTATTGTTTCAAGCTAAGCTGTTTTTAAAAATATAATTTCCAAAGATCTGGCTACATGTGATTCATTTTATGATATGGGAAAATATTAAAGTTCTTCTATACATCTCATCGTGGTTTTCTCCTAGCTTGATATTGATTTACAATAGCAGATAATGATAGAATTACATGGCTGAGGACTGACTTCATATGCAAAATACCCAACATTTGCAGCTTATAATTGATAACTCTTCTAGTTATTCTATACTCCATTCCCCCTCTTCTGAACAACAATTGGATCTTCATCTAGAAGATCATTCATATCTTTCTGTTGGTTTCTTTTGAGAAATGTGTAGTAGCCTCTTTGTGATGTCATCTTGAGCCACCCATTCTTGGTTTCAAAGAATGGGTGAGTCTAATTGTCTAAACCTGTGCCAATCTCCTGTTACAACCAAGTCTGGCCCATGTCTCTACTTACGTTCTAGGCAAACAACTCCTGTGTGAATTGATTCAATCCAAGGTCCACAACCTGTGCATCCTTGTCGCATTCTGAGTTAAGTGAACCATGTTTTGCATAGAATGATAACTATTGTGTGTGAGACAGTGGAGATTCTGAGATAAATGTGTCACACTTTGGGTCAATGCTTGGACTGTTCATTGAAATTGTTCCTTCCTATTTTACTGCTTTTTGAGGCATATTGCGACGTGCATTTGTTACTCAGTAATCAGAGTCAAGTTATGTTGACAACATGGCTGAGAGAGGGACTGTTTTAAGGGCCTTACTGGTGTATTATAGCCATTGAATTTCAAGAGCAGATTTAAGAAGTACTGGAATATAGAAATTGGGTAAAGCAGGAGAATATGATGCGGACTGATTTTGGAAAAAAAAAATCTGTTGGTTGAAATTCTAACGAAATTTTGATAGGTTTCCACTGTAATTGGGACTTGGAATTCTGTAAAAAAGAAAAGGAAAAAAAAAAGAAGAAGAGGTTGGAGAGAAAGAAGATGACAAGAATTAATTGTAGAAATTAAATGGAGTGGAAGAAACTCATTGAAGTCTCTCAAAAGATTTTATATAATCCAAATCACTCATAAGGAGGATGGGATCCCCAATCTACTGTTTGTCGGTTTTTGCAAGAAAAGTCTGCAACTTTGAATCTCTTTGAACACCACTGACAACAAGAGGAGAGGAGACACAATCATCGAATCACTGCAAATCGGAACCGTATGAACGTAAGGATCAATAGATTCCAAACTTTCAATTTCTCAAAACTATTGTATTCAAAACATAAGATCTGTCCTTCTGTTTGGAATGGCAGTCCCTTTATATGCACTATTCATGGTAGGTTCCTTTTGAAAATAAAACTCTAGACTACCTTACACTGAAAATAAAACTCTAGACTACCTTACATAAGAGAAATTTTAATTCAATTTGCTTAATATAAAAGAATCCAAATGCAGCTATAATTAGAAGAAAAAAATTAAATGAAGAACTCCTAACACAAATTTGTCACTGAATAGAATTGTGTAGGGAATAGGCTTATGGCCTGTGGGCCTTTGGTTTGGGCTGGGCCTGATTTTTGCATTGCATCATGATATGAATGACATTTATCATGTTGAACTAGCCAACACATCCCAAGAGCTTAAACTTTTGAAATGTATTGGCAAGTTGGACTCAAACCTTGGGGAGGGGAGAGAGAGAGAGAGAGAGAGAGAGAGAGAGAGAGAGAGAGAGAGAGAGAGAGAGAGAGAGAGGTTAAGTAAATTGGTTTTCCACAACCTTGCGGAACAATGCTTCCCAGTGGTTAGAACTCACAACGTGGCGTGGCTCTGATACCATTTAAAGTCTGACCAGTCACCTGCCCACGCGACTTGGGGGAATAATGACTCCCCGGGGTTCGGGCTCACAACCTAGCATGCCTCTAAAACAGCGATACCATTTAAAGCCTGACCAGTCACCTGCCTAGGCGACTTGGGGGAATAATGCCTCCCTGGGGTTTTAGCTTGCGACCTGGTGTCGCTTAAATACGATGTCAATTCCAACCAGCCAATATATACAAAAAATTAATCTACTTAGGAACCCCCATTGAACAGGATGCCATTCGAATTCACAACCCAAATGTGCCTACCCATGTGAGACGGGCCTGCTCATGTTATCAATCAGACAAGATGCTGAATTTCTCTGGACCTGTATTTGGTGACGCATGTGACCTGGGGGAATAATGCCTCCCTGGAGTTCAAACTCACAACCTGCCATGGTTCTGATACCATGTCAAGTCTGACTAGAGAATACATCCCAAAACCTTACAAGAATGAGTATAATTATTTATAGTTCTGTCTAGTTATATACCACTACAAGCTTTGAACAATAGTAGTTTTGTATAATTCTGCAAGACTGAAAATGAATTTTGATTTCCTGATGCTGGAGTTTGCCTTTTGCAGGTTTTTATAAGCTACGGGAAGTTTTCAAACGCCACACTTTTACTGGACTTTGGTTTTACCCTTCCTTGTAACATTCATGATCAGGTAGGATCATTTCTCCTGTATTAATCATTGTGTATCTCATCTGGAGCTGTCAATGGTGACAAACTCACGATCATAGAGAAGAGATTTTGAATTCTCTTGAGAATGTATTAATTTGTGTGTCCTTCTATTGAGATTATACATCAATATATATATCTTTATATGCCTTTAATCTAGGCTCTAAGAAAGGAAAACTCACTAATTTACATCAATTAGGATTCTAAGTTAAGAAGGAAGACTAATTACAGCTAATTACCTTTAATCTAGATTTTAAGAAAGGAAAACTCACTAATTTACATCAATTAGGATTCTAAGTTAAGAAGGAAGACTAATTACAGCTAATTACAGCAATAGTATTCCAAGTAAAGAAGGCTCCTCTTTTTCAGATGGGCTCTGTTCAGATGGGCTCTTTTCAGATGGGCTCTTTTCAGATGGGCTTTAGGCCTACCGCATCCAATTCATCTTGCATAGCCTTCTTCCAACACGGAACCTGCACAGCCTGAGAATATGATTGTGGAATGGAAGAAGAAGACAAAGTGGCTATTAAGGAAGTATGGGAGAAGCCATAACGGTCTGGCGGGACCGAAATCCGAGTGGAGCGACGCAGTGAAGTATGGCTAGAACCGGATGCCGGAGGAAGATCAGGAGGGGGATCACTAGTATGCGCTGTGCTGTTCCGTCTGTGATACACAAAATTAGGATTAAAACGAACAACTGACGAGTCTTCAGAAAAACCAGGTAATGACACAAAAGAGGAGTCAGGAGGATCAATGTGTTTTTTAAAAAAATACTGATGTTCAAAGAAGACGACATTCCTAGAGATACGGAACCGACGAATGTGAGGATCATAGCAAAGGAACCCTTTCTGAAAGGGTGCATAACCTAAAAACACACACTGAGCTGATTGTGCCGTGAGTTTTGTCCTTTCAGAAGGAGGCAAGTGCACAAAACAAATGGAGCAAAAAACATGAAGATCATCATAGGATGGAGCAGTCTTGTACAAACGGTAATATGGGCTTTGATTCTCAATGGAGGTTGATGGCATACGATTGATAAGATAAGCTGCTGTAGCCAGTGCCTCAACCCAAAAACGAGTAGGAACCGAGGATTCTAGAAGAAGGGAACGAGTGACATCAAGAAGATGTCTATTTTTCCGTTCAGCGACTCCATTCTGCTGGGGAGTATAAGAACAAGATCTTTGAGAAATAATGCCTTTGGTTTGCAAAAACTGTTGGAAATCAGAGGACATATATTCCCCGCCAGAATCAGTTCGCAAGATTTTAATGCAGGTGGAAAATTGATTTTCAACATAAGCCAAAAAAATTTGAAAAACATGAAAAGCATCAGATTTGGAATGTAGAAAGTAGACCCACGTGAACCGACTGAAATCATCAATAAAGGTCACAAAATATTTATAGTGAGCGTGGGAAAGAGCGGGAGCAATTCCCCATACATCACTATGAACTAAATCAAAACACTGAGAAGTGTGAGAAGTGGATTGAGGCAACGGAAGTGTTTTGCTCTTTCCCATTTTACAAGTAGCACAATCAAAAGGCACACAAGAAGATAAACGAAGAGATTTATTTAATAAACTAGAATTGAACATAAGGGACAAAGCCTTAGAATTAGGATGTCCGAGTCTATTATGCCACAACCGGCAATTATCTCTAAGAGAAAAACAAAACACATTATTGGCAAATTGATTCCTAGAAATTTGAGAAAGATCCAGCGGAAACAAGCGTCCACACTTAGGCCCCTTCGCGATCTCCTTCCCGGACATCTAGTCCTGCACAACACAACCAGAAGAAGAAAAAGAGATGTTACAATTATTTTCAACAAGTTGTCCGACTGACAATAGGTTAGAAGTTAAATTAGGACAAAGATAAACATTTCTTAATGGGATGGAACCAGGGATATCGCCAATGGCAGTAATGGGAACATGTCCTCCATTAGCAGTTTGTATTTGAAGAGGGCCAGTGTAACTTGTCATATTGGAGAGAGGAGTGTGGGAATATGTCATATGATTAGACGCCCCGGAATCAAGAAACCAAGTAGAAGATGAAGAAGACTTACCTGATAGACCAAAAGCAGAGAGGGCATTAATAATCATTTGTTGAACCAATTCAGGAGTGAGAGATGAGGAGGACCCAGGCTGTGGGGTTGCAGATGTAGGAACAGACATAACCGAGGAAGCCACACAAGTATGCGGAGTCTGAGACGGTGGAGTAGGATACTACGATGCTGGAGACTGTGGAGTCTGATATTGTGTCGACTAACGTGGAGGACGGCGACGATATTCAGAGATGATATGTCCCGACTTTTTATAGTAACTGCAGATTTTTTGTTTGCATTGAGAGGCAACGTGCCCAAATTTCTGACAACTGTAGCATTGGGTTTTGCTCAAGTCTCGAGGCTGAGAAGTTTTATGTGCCGAAAACGCGACTGAATAGGTTTCAGTCTTTTGTTGAGCAATATGAGCTGAGGTCGTAAGGCGCTGTTCTTCGCTTAAGAGCTCATTCAAGCATACATCCAAGGAAGGTAGGGGCGACCGATTCATCAGAGTAGATCGGACACTTTCAAATTCATGCCGCAGTTTCATCAAAAATTGATCTCGTTGACTAGATGCCTGAAGGTCTTGAATTACCGCCAACACATTGTCAGCCACATCCGCATATTTAATACTATCGTATTCCGACCACAGTGTACGGAAACCTGAATAGTAATCTTGTACTGACAAAGTCCCTTGGGTATATTTAGGAATAGCACATTCAAGATGGAACTGTCGCGCAGAGTTATCTTGATGGTATACTTTCTTCAAATACCCCCACATGGCTTTAGAAGTAGGGTAAAGCTTGAGATTCATTATCAGATGAGGCTCAACTGATCCCAGAATCCAGGATTTGATTTTGGCATCTTTTGTCTGCCAAGGGGAGATCTTTTTTTTATCCTCAGTGGGTTTAGGGTCAGCACCAGAAACAAAACCCCACAATTCCTTAGCTTCGAGGTAGGTTTGGAATTGAAAAGACCATGCAGGGTAATTTTGTCCAGTGAATTTGATCAAAGTAACCTCAGATTTGTCCATCTCAATGTTAGATTAAAATTGATTTTGGCCAAAAAAGAACAACAGGAAAGTAGTACGTCCTTGATTTCAGGGGAAAAGGTAGCACGTGGACCCCACTAAGTGATCTCGAGACAGATCAAAGACAGGGGATGGAAGGGTAGTCAAATTTCGCTACTGCTGGAAGAGGTCTCACTCAAAACGGATCAAAATCCACAATTTTGAACGGCTAAGATGAAATCTGTTGGACAAAACTGAAATACTAAAAGAGATGAGATGGCCTACCTCTGATGATCGAAAAAATCTGAAAAAATGTCCAAGAATTCCAGGATGAGTGGTCGACCAGGATGGGAGGGTCTGCTGATGTAACATGCACGAACAATCAACGACAGGATACCAATGACTGTTTTCACCAAGATTCTACAAACCAGTTGAAGAAGAAGATTAGAAGAGAAGAGGACTGTAGATCAGGGCTCTGATACCATGAAAAACTCACGATCATAGAGAAGAGATTTTGAATTCTCTTGATAATGTATTAATTTGTGTGTCTTTCTATTGAGATTATACATCAATATATATATATCTTTACATGCCTTTAATCTAGGCTCTAAGAAAGGAAAACTCACTAATTTATATCAATTAGGATTCTAAGTTAAGAAGGAAGACTAATTATGGCTAATTACCTTTAATTTAGGCTCTAAGAAAGGAAAACTCACTAATTTACATCAATTAGGATTCTAAGTTAAGAAAGAAGACTAATTACAGCTAATTACAGCAATAGTATTCCAAGTAAAGAAGGCTCCTCTTTTCAGATGGGCTTTGTTCAGATGGGCTTTCAGATGGGCTCTTTTCAGATGGGCTTTGGGCCTATATAACAAATGGGCCAATTTTAGGCTGGATGTAAGGAATGGAGGACCTGGATCCAAGTTCATCTCCATTGCAGATCTCAGGCCTCGAGCCTGCCAATGAGAAATGTAGGTGGCTCAAACCGGCCTGTTAAAACCCCTAGTCCCATTAAAGTCTGACTCCAGTTAGGCCCGAGTCTATTAAAAGCCTGTTTCAATCAATGAGCTCTTTTTACCATCCAAATAAACACTTAAATTTTTTGTAAATTCTTATGGTATACATCTACATGTTTTTCCAAACACACGCACACACATGTATATATAATGTTAAGATCTCTGTATAACTTGTAGGAACAGGAATAACAACATTAGTGTTCCTGCAGACCACAATAAGAAGTAATGCACTATTTTCTGTAGGCCCTCATGCATCTCCTGTAACCAATACCCAATAGATAGCTGTAGATAGATTTGTATCTTTTTTTATCTTTTAAGATAAGTTAGAATAGCTGTAATTACAATCATTGCGGTAATGTTTGCTGTCATGACACAAATTTTGGGCCCCGTCGGAATCTGAGTTATGACTCGTTGGCATGCAATTTATACACATAAATCAAATAAGCACATAAGGCAAAAGCATCATTATTTAAAATAAATCTTTTCATATAAATCATCCAATAAAGTTTTCATTATCTAAGATTTCAAAATAAAATCCATCAAATCATCATCATCATCATCAAAGCCTTATCCCAACCATGTTGGGATCGGCTACATTAATTTTATTTCTCCATTCTGTTCTATTTTGAGCTAAATCTTTCGATAAGTGAAACTTCTTCAAATCAGAATTAATGACTTCCATCCATGTTTTCTTCGGCCTACCCCTACCTCTTGATGGGCCTTCCACCTGTATATCTAAACTTTTTCTCACCGGTGCCATTATTGGGCTACACTCAACATGTCCAAACCATCTTAAACGAGTTTCTCTAATCTTATTCCCTATTGGTGCTATCCTTAAATGTTCTCGAAAGCGCTCATTTCTAATTTTATCTTTCCTTGTTTTACCACACATCCACCTAAGCATTCTCATTTCCGCTACATCCATCTTATGAATATGCATATTCTTAATTGGCCAACATTCTGCTCCATATATCATAGTTGGTCTAACCACTGTCCTGTAAAATTTTTCCTTCAATTTCGTTGGCATTCGTTTGTCACAAAGCACTCCCGAAGCTAGTCTCCACTTCAACCATCCAGCTCTTATCCTATGCTCCACATTTTCGTCAATCTCCCCATCCTTACTAATCATCGAGCCTAGGTACCGAAAAGAATCTTTATATGGTATCTCATGGGTTTCAATTTTGACAGTGGTTTCAACACTTTGTATATGTCCACTGAAGTTGCAATGCATATATTTTGTCTTTGTACGACTTATTTTAAAGCCTCTAGATTTCTATGCCCCCCGCCATCTCTCAAGCTTTGCATTTACACCCTCTCTTGATTCATCCACTAATACTATATCATCTGCAAACAACATACACCATGATACTTTTTATTGAATATGCACAGTTAACTCATCCATAATTAATGCAAATAGATAAGGGCTTAAGGTTGATCCCTGATGTAAACCTATAGTCACGGGAAATCCTCCTGTTTCTCCACATATGATTCTCACATTTGTTATTGCTCCTTCGTACATATCCTTAAAAATTTCAATGTAACTTCTGGGGACATTTCTTTTCTTTAAGACCCACCAAATTAAATTCCTCGGTACCCTATCATAGGCTTTTTCCAAATTGATAAAGACCATATGTAGGTTTTTCCTCTTTGCTCGAGATTTTTCCATTAATTGCCTAAGTGAAAAGATAGCTTCCATAGTTGATCTCCCTGGCATAAAACCAAATTGATTTTCAGAAATCTTGGTCTTTTTTCTCAATTTTTGCTCCATTATTCTCTTCCATAACTTCATAGTGTGACTCATAAGTTTAATCCCTTGATAGTTGGCACAATTTTGTATATCTCCTTTATTCTTATATATAGGTACTACAATGCTTCTTCTCCATTCATCCGGCATTTTCTTTGTCACAAGTATCTTATTGAATAAAATCCATCAAATAATAATTAATTATCCAAAACTAGGATCTCCCTAATCTACTGATTTTTGGTGGAATTGCTCTCCTCAGCCACGCATGCCAAACACCGCGGGCTGATCTTCACCATTCTCATATCCAACCGCAACTCGATTACCTGAAGGGGGTAACAAGCATCATCATAAACTGGTGAATGAATCTCCTACTTTAGCATACGTACACAATTAACATAGTATCATCATCAAAACAAGAAAATGTAGGCAATGATTAATTAAATTAAATACTGAAACAATGAATGGAACTCCTTAGGATTCATTTCTGAACCACATCCTTGCACCTAGTCCACATTATTGGACCATTTAAGTATACCAAAATTCTTCGAGATGCCACTCCTACATCTCCTCAACCGGCGTCCCATTGGACCCTTCACATCAGGACCTCAATGTCCTAATCTCCACATCTGCGGTCAACATATCAATCTACCAGATCGAATCCAATGATTCCAATATCAGACAATCACAATGAATAATTTTCGTGCTAGTGGTTCAGATCATATTTCGTTCCAAATATAATCAAGCACAGTAAAATTATAATTCCAACATAATTTTAGGTTAGAAATCAATGCATATCTGGCCCCATGCGCTGGGGTCAATGGTCTATTACTGACTACTCGTCCTTATTAAGGATCGCCCAGGTATAAGTGGACATCACCCCCCCCCCCCCCCCCTCTTTTTTATTCCATTCCCTCAATTCGAATCTCTATAATGAAGTATAAATACATAGCTATATGTATCCACAACAATACCCTCAATCTTTTATACTACAATATATAAATGTATATATTGTTTTTTTTAAAAAGGGACCTTTATGTAAATATAACAGTATTAGAGCGTTCTACATAACCCTCGATGGAAACGGATTCCACAGAACCCACTCTCTCTGCGATACATATCCCAAACCCGTCAACAGAGTCCTCTCGCATGGCCTTTTTCAAGACAACGGATGGTGAAATTCAACGGTCGAAATCGATCAAGACCACCACCTAGGTTTCGCCCAAAGGTCCACTACAAGATCTGTGGATCAGATCTTGCATCAGGTGAGCTACGTGGTCCCGGAACCCCTGACGACCAACCTGGTTCCACACGGCTTGGGATTTTAAATATCCGTTTTTCTATTTGAAATCCACATGCAGACCTGTTATCTTCTTTAACTTACAAGATCCCTGGAAGGTCTATTGATCAGGGAAAATCAGTTGGTCAAGTTTCGTCACCCACAGAAGGATTTCGATCATCAGCGACCTCTTCCCAAAGGGGTCGATGATGCAGAATACCCTAAAAACAAGGTTCGATTCCATGTCTACAGCCCCCTTTTTGGTTAATTTCATCAAGGTTTACTTTTTCTGAAGTGATCCACCCATTTGTGGCACAGATCTGTCCACCTGGGGTCCATACTTTGAGTGTTCATAATCATCGACAGACAACCATGATCGACAGACCCCATAGTCCAATCTCAACAGAAAGATATAGAAGGATCACTCACCTCTCGTAGACTCTTGTAGTATTTGGTCGAACGTGGGACATCAACTGCTGCCTGGGTACGTGTCTCCTTCTCCTTCCCCTCTGTATCTCCCTTCCCTTTGAGTTTCTCTCTCTGATTCTATTGAACGAATAAGCATGAGATTATAAGCAACTCAATGCATATATATATACATATCCAAATCCCTATTTTCCTAAAAAAGCTGGACACATAATTCCTTATCTTATTCAAAGATTTGTTTCCCTAAAGGATGGGGGCGATACTTATCTCAAATATCTACTTTCCTAATGATAGTTGTGTACAGGATTTCTTTTCCTATTCAAAGATTTATTCCTCCATACAATGATTTGTTTCCTTGAAGTGAAGATGCCGTGCCTAAGAGTCCTCTCTTTTCTAATTATCGTATTATAAGTTAAGCATGGGTCCCATCACTCTTATATACAAAGTTATAATCATATAATTTATTATTTTTAAACTGGCTTTGAGTTTCCTCCCTTGGGTATTACACACTCCTCTCCTTAGGAAATTTGGTCCTCCAAATTTAAGACATACCTGAAGCAAAAAGGTGTGGATAGCTTTTCCTAACGTCCGTTTCATTCTCCCATGTAGCTTCCAATGGACTGTGGTACTGCCATTGCACTTTGACTAACCCAATGGTGCGATTCCCAAGTAGCCTCTCTTGGGTGTCTGAAGTCGCAGTCGGTTTTTCTTCATATGTCAGATCAGATTGAATATCCATTGGCTCTTAACGAATCACATGAGAGGGGTTTGGTTCATACTTCCGTAGCATAGACACATGAAACACATTATGAACTCCGGCGAATTGTGGTGGAAGTGCCAACTCATAAGCATTGCCATCGCTTACACGTCCTATGATCGGAAATGGTCCAATGTATCTTGGACTCAGCTTTCCTTTCTTTCCAAATCGCATAACTCCTTCGGTCGGTGAGACTTTAAGAAAAACCGAGTCACCGACTTCAAACTCCAGTTCTCTTCTCCGCTTATCTGCATAGCTTTTCTGATGACTTTCAGCGGTCTTAAGTCGATTTCGAATTTTCTATATATTCTCTGTGGAAATTTTTACCCACTCAGGACCTAGAAGTCGTTTTTCACCCACTTCCTCCCAACAAATCGGAGAACAACAATTTCTACCATATAGAGCTTCAAAAGGAGCCATTTGGATGTTGGAATGATAACTATTATTGTAGGCAAATTCTGCTAGCGGCAGCTGTTCATCCCATCCGTCCTTAAAATCCTGAGCACAAGCATGTTGCATAAGAACACAGCCCAACCCGTGCAAAGAGGCATCACAGTATACCACAAATCCTCCACTCCCAGAGGGTAGTGCAAGTATCGGTGTTGTCGTCAATCTTTCCCTTAATATACGGAAGCTATCCTCACACTTATCATCCCAAGAAAAAGGAACATCTTTTCTTATGAGTCTAGTTAGTGGTTCAGCAATTGAGGAAAAATCTTTCACAAACCTCCTATAATATCCTGCTAAGCCCAGAAAGCTTCGAACTTCAGAAACAGATGTGGGTCCTTTCCAACTGGTGATAGCTTCGACCTTAGCCGAGACCACAGATAACCCTTGTCCTGAGATCATATGGCCCAAGAAGGTTACTTGCTTTAGCCAAAAGTTACACTTATTTAATTTAGCATAGAGTCGATTATCCCTCAACAATTGCAAGGACGTGCATAAATGTACTCCATGCTCTTCTTCTCCTTTAGAATAAATAAGTATATCATCCATGAACACTACGACGAGCTGATCCAAGTAAGGCTGAAAGATTTGGTTCATAAGAGTCATAAAAGCTGCTGGAGCATTGGTCAATCCAAATGGCATAACTAGAAACTCATAATGGCCATATCGAGTTCTAAAGGCTGTCTTAGGAATATCCTCCTCCCTTACCCTGAGTTGGTGATAACCGGACCGCAAATCAATTTTGGAGAAGAATTGAGCACCCTGTAGCTGGTCAAACAGTTCATCGATACGGGGCAATGGGTATTTATTTTTAATAGTAATCTGGTTTAACTGCCGGTAGTCAATACACATTCGCATGGATCCGTCCTTTTTCTTAACAAACAGAACAGGGGCTCCCTATGGAGATACACTCGGCCGGATGAATCCGTTATCTAACAGTTCTTGCAACTGATCTTTAAGTTCTCTCAACTCGGTGGGTGCCATCCTACAGGGTGCCTTAGATACCGGAGCAGATCCCGGTACCAATTCAATGGTAAAGTCAACTTCTAGGATTGGGGGTAACCCTGGCAGATCATCTACGAATACATCGGGAAAATCCCTAACAACCAGAATATCTTTTAAGTTAGGCTTTTGTTTATCTTCAGCAATATAGGGCCATGTACCCCGTACACCCATTCCTTAGTAGCTCACAAGCTTTAATGGCCGAAATTATCCCAGTCCGAAAATATTTTCTTTTCCCCACCATGGTGACATGGGTATAACCTTTTAAGTTAAAGCGCACTACCTTGTTAAAGCAGTCCAGCACAACCCGGTATTTGGGGAGCTAGTCCGTTCCCAATATAATATCAAAATCATTCATGTGCAATACTACTAAGTCGGCTGACATTCTTGTTTGTGCAATTTCTATCTCACAATCATAGTATATAGTTTTAGTGCAAACGTGTTCTCCTGCGGGTGTTGACACAACTAATACAGGAGTGAGTATAGTGGGGGAGTTTCCTAACTTGGCAGTAAAAAGATGATAAACAAAAGAGTGAGTTGAGCCAGAATCAAATAGTGCATTGGCTTCATACTTAGAAAGTAAAACCATATTCTCAACAACTTTATTTGCCGCCTCTGCTTCTTGGTGTGTAATAGCGAAAGCCTTCGCATTAGGCGGTTGCGCTCGCTGAGTCCCACCTTGGTTATTCCTGCCACGATTGAAATTTTGACCTTGAGGCAGATCTTGTTGGTTGCCTCTCTGTGGATACTGCTGATATTGATTATTTTTTCCTTGTTAGTTTTACTGATATGATCGTTGATTCTGCTGATGCCCTTGCTGGCGGTCCTGCTGATTCTGCCCTTGCACTTGTGTTTGTGGACGAAACTGGTTTCCACCAGGATTTGTGGGACATTCTCGAGATCGATGTCCCTCTTGTCCACAACCATAACAAACACCCTTCCACCTAGCTTCATTTCTCTCTTGGGCTACTGGGCAATCTTTAACCCTGTGACCTTCTCTACCACATCCGTAGCATACTCCGGGCCTCTTCCGGCATTGATCTATCTCATGTGATCCCCCACAATGATTGCAAACTGGTCTAGTGTTTGTCCTTTGCTTTTTATACGGTGGTTGATTCTTGAAATTATCTCGCTTTCCTACTGTTAGCACCTGCTGAGTACTCCGATTAATATCTTCTATTGCTTCTTCAAACACAAAGGCTTTTCTTAACGCTTCTGCATAGGTAGTTGGCTCATGCAATTTGACGTCTTTCTTGATATCTGCTCTTAGACTCGTCACAAAGCACTCCAGTTTGGATTCTTCTGTAGCAACTAGGGTTTCAGCAAAGTGAGACAGCTCCGTGAACTTGAGAGCATATTTGGCTACGGTTAAGCTCCCTTGTACTAGGGTCTTAAACTCCCTTTTCTTCTGTGTTCTAATGTGATCAGGTATAAATTTCCTTATAAACTCTTTCTTGAAAAAGTCCCAAGTA
The DNA here is from genome assembly GCA_037013555.1 of Sextonia rubra. NCBI lineage: Eukaryota > Viridiplantae > Streptophyta > Magnoliopsida > Laurales > Lauraceae > Sextonia > Sextonia rubra. Next base: position 137,179,084 of record JASUAD010000001.1, read on the forward strand.
ATTTCTGTTTCTTGCCCATCAAAAGACTTCTTAGTAGCCTTCCACCATTCTTTAGCATTACCTTTAAGTTTGAACGCTCCAAGTATTGCCTTTTGACGTTCCGTGCATACCATAACTTCAAAAATTCCCTCCATATGCTCCACCCATTTGTTTGCATCCCAAGGGTTTGTAGTCTCATCAAAGCTACGAGGTCGGAATTCATTGGATCTCTTATAGAGGTTATCCTTCTTGCGATCCCTAATCCCGTTATTATTACCACTTCCAGAACCATTCCTGGCAACACTAAGTTCTTCACCATTTTCTCCATGACGATTATTCAAGGCAGTGATCTGTTCCTGAACCTGACTGTATGCTTTCATAAAATTTTCGAACATTTGTCGAGCATACTCCGGCATTTCCGTAATTCTTTTACCTTGATTAGAGTTTCCAAAAGCGTTATTCATTGTCCTAGTTCCTCTGTAAAATAAACAGTGAATAAGCCATCCTCTAATAATAATAGATCAAATTCTTTCCTACAGCCTCACCACGTGCCCTACGGTTGCTAATTCTTTTATTTGCCCAAAACCTTATGCTCTGATACCACTTTGTCACGACCCAAATTCCGGGGCCCTGTCGGAATCTGAGTTATGACTCGTTGGCATGCAATTTATACACATAAATCAAATAAGCACATAAGGCAAAAGCATCATTATTTAAAATAAATCTTTTCACATAAATCATCCAATAAAGTTTTCATTATCCAAGATTTCAAAATAAAATCCATCAAATAATAATTAATTATCCAAAACTAGGATCTCCCTAATCTACTGATTTTTGGTGGAATTGCTCTCCTCAGCCACGCATGCCAAACACCGCGGGCTGATCTTCACCATTCTCATATCCAACCGCAACTCGATTACCTGAAGGGGGTAACAAGCATCATCATAAATTGGTGAATGAATCTCCTACTCTAGCATACGTACACAATTAACATAGTATCATCATCAAAACAAGAAAATGTAGGCAATGATTAATTAAATTAAATACTGAAACAATGAATGGAACTCCTTAGGATACATTTCTGAACCACACCCTTGCACCTAGTCCACATTATTGGACCATTTAAGTATACCAAAATTCTTCGAGATGCCACTCCTACATCTCCTCAACCGGCGTCCCATTGGACCCTTCACATCAGGACCTCAATGTCCTAATCTCCACATCTGCGGTCAACATATCAATCTACCAGATCGAATCCAATGATTCCAATATCAGACAATCACAATGAATAATTTTCGTGCTAGTGGTTCAGATCATATTTCGTTCCAAATATAATCAAGCACAGTAAAATTATAATTCCAACATAATTTTAGGTTAGAAATCAATGCATATCTGGCCCCATGCGCTGGGGTCAATGGTCTATTACTGACTACTCGTCCTTATTAAGGATCGCCCAGGTATAAGTGGACATCCCCCCCCCCCCCCCCCCCCTCTTTTTTATTCCATTCCATCAATTCGAATCTCTATAATGAAGTATAAATACATAGCTATATGTATCCACAACAATACCCTCAATCTTTTATACTACAATATATAAATGTATATATTGTTTTTTTTAAAAAGGGACCTTTATGTAAATATAACAGTATTAGAGCGTTCTACATAACCCTCGATGGAAACGGATTCCACAGAACCCACTCTCTCTGCGATACATATCCCAAACCCGTCAATAGAGTCCTCTCGCATGGCCTTTTTCAAGACAACGGATGGTGAAATTCAACGGTCGAAATCGATCAAGACCACCACCTAGGTTTCGCCCAAAGGTCCACTACAAGATCTGTGGATCAGATCTTGCATCAGGTGAGCTACGTGGTCCCGGAACCCCTGACGACCAACCTGGTTCTAGACGGCCTGGGATTTGAAATATCCGTTTTTCTATTTGAAATCCACATGCAGACCTGTTATCTTCTTTAACTTACAAGATGCCTGGAAGGTCTATTGATCAGGGAAAATCAGTTGGTCAAGTTTCGTCACCCACAGAAGGATTTCGATCATCAGCGACCTCTTCCCAAAGGGGTCGATGATGCAGAATACCCTAAAAACAAGGTTCGATTCCATGTCTACAGCCCCCTTTTTGGTTAATTTCATCAAGGTTTACTTCTTCTGAAATGATCCACCCATTTGTGGCACAGATCTGTCCACCTGGGGTCCATACTTTGAGTGTTCATAATCATCGACAGACAACCATGATCGACAGACCCCATAGTCCAATCTCAACAGAAAGATATAGAAGGATCACTCACCTCTCGTAGACTCTTGTAGTATTTGGTCGAACGTGGGACATCAACTGCTGCCTGGGTACGTGTCTCCTTCTCCTTCCCCTCTGTATCTCCCTTCCCTTTGAGTTTCTCTCTCTGATTCTATTGAACGAATAAGCATGAGATTATAAGCAACTCAATGCATATATATATATATACATATCCAAATCCTTATTTTCCTAAAAAAGCTGTACACAGAATTCCTTATCTTATTCAAAGATTTGTTTCCCTAAAGGATGGGGGCAATACTTATATCAAATCTCTACTTTCCTAATGATAGCTGTGTACAGGATTTCTTTTCCTATTCAAAGATTTATTCCTCCATACAATGATTTGTTTCCTTGAAGTGAAGATGTCGTGCCTAAGAGTCCTCTCTTTTCTAATTATCATATTATAAGTTAAGCATGGGTCCCATCACTCTTATATACAAAGTTATAATCATATAATTTATTATTTTTAAACTGGCTTTGAGTTTCCTCCCTTGGGTATTACAATTGCCCTTAAGTACAGATGATCATCCTTGCAATCCCAAGGTGAAGATTTCATTCAACAAAGTCATTTCTTCTCTTTCTTATTACTTCTCCTTTCTGCCTCAATTTTTAATATAACTAGATTTAGAGTTTGAGAGGCCTGGAACCAAGGCCCTAATCTGGTCTGATAAGGAATCTGGACCTTAAAGCTGGGTTGGGCCCAGACCGTTGGACCTTTTGGACAGACTGACATTATTATTACGTGGGCTTGGGTTGGACCTATGTTCATTGACAGCCCTAATCAAATGTGATACCATTTCATTTCTACTTGATCTCATTTCCATCTTTACATACTGGATCAATGGAGTTCTAATATCATCTGAGAACTGGTCAATGTCTAAATTGTTGACTGTTCTTATCTACTAGGTCAGAGGAACATCAAGGATTTTCATTTTGATGCATGGACTTCTTCCAACAGAAATTACCATGGAGATCAAATTTTCAAGTCTACAAAAAAAAAAACTTTTTATAATTCTTTGTATCATATTTCTTAGTTGTTGTATCCCATATAGGTTAAAATAACAGAAAAATAAAATGCTTTCTCCAAAATTGAAACAGCACATTGGTTCAAGTCAACTATATGATTGTGTACTTTCTTAAAAATCTTGCTTTCATAGAAAAACTTTTTCTTTCTTTCTTTCACACAAGTCCACCTTTTCTTTTTGTAACATAAAGCCTTCATGAATAGGTAATTGGAAAAATGCCCTTAATTTTTAGAAAACTCACCTTAGCATGAAACTACATTGATTTTAAGATGCCTTGTATTTGATCAAAAAAATCTTTGCTCCATTACTCTCTTCCATAATTTCATAGTGCAACTCATAAGTTTTATCCTATGATGGTTCAACTTTAAAATCTTTGCTCTTCTTATATATATCCAACACTTATTTTCCATTCATCAAGCATTTTCTTTGTCATTAAGATCTTATTGAAGAACCTAGTTAACCAAACCAATCCAATTTCGCCTAAGCAATTCCAAGCCTCCATTGGAATGCTAATAAATATGATACCCAAATGTTACTTCGAATGCTCAAGAAGGAGAAGTTTATAATATTATTTCAATTCCAAAACAATGTTTAAATTAGCATCAGAAGAATTTGTCAAGAATTCAGCAGAGTGTAATCGCTAATTCTTGTGTCCAACACTAGCAACTGGCAACATAATTGAATCCAGATATTAAAATGCAATCAGCCCTGAAAACTACTCCGTACTTGATTGTGCTCTGTGTAATCTAGTAAATGGGTACCCATAGACATCCTGGTCCAATTGATCATAAGTGGGCCCTAATTATTGGTTCTCTCTGTGTCTGTTTCCTTGTGTAGAGCAAAATTTCTCCTACCCTCCAGTTTGCATATAGCTATATGTGCACATCCCTGAGGCCCACTTATGATCAATCAAGCCCTCTCCTCACTCGGTGAATTGGGGACCACCTAAATTTGAAGGACACTTATGATCAATCCAACCCGCTCCTCACTCCTTGGTGAATTGGAGACCAAGTAAATTTGAAATCCTTCTCTCTCTCTCTCTCTCTCTCTCTCTCTCTCCCTCACTCCTTGGTGAATTGGAGACCAAGTAAATTTGAAATCCTTCTCTCTCTCTCTCTCTCTCTCTCTCTCTCTCTCTCACACACACACACACACACACACACACACACACACACACTCATTTTGTTTGCATATTTTTTAGGCTTTATATCTGATTTATTGTTGGCAGAACTTTCTCCTTGTTTGACAAGTCAATTCATTTACTCTAGGTTGAGATTTGGATGTGTGTAACTCGACATGATCCTTTACATACAATGAAAGTGGAGCTTTTGCATCAACATTTTATGCCAACCATCAATGATTTTGATTGTTGGCGAAGTTCATTCATTATCAAGTTGGTATTAATATTATACTTTTTACTTTTGTTCCATATGTTTCAGGCTTTTGTTTTTAGTAATTTGCATGTGGATGTCATTTAAATAGAAGTTTACTTTGTTACCTTCAGAAAACCAAAGGATGATATTCTAACTGCATTGAGAAATGAATATTGTAGTGCTTATATGCAACTGCTCAAACTTATGAATGGGCGAAGGAACATCAACAATACATGGTTACAAAAGAGTCTCTTAGAAAGTAATATCTATAGTACTTGATGAATGGTTTGTAGGCTAAAAGAGAGGATGGAATATGATGGAGGAAATTAGTCTTCATGTGTCTTAAATTTAGATGTAGTGTCTCAAATATATAAATTACTTGTTATCTAGGTACTTCAACATGAATGAGAAAATAATACTTTCAATTTTGCTTTGAGGAATAATAGCATATGGATTTATATAATTGATGGGCAAGCTTATGCAAGTGGGTGGGAACATTGCTAGATTGGGGCAAATCAGTTGTAGTAAATGCATTCCCCACCTACAAGGTCATTTGAAATTCAACGTGTATAGTGTAGTTAAAGGAAAACAGGGTTAGTGAGAATTAGAATAGTTATCATGATGAAATTTCTTTTTAATTGATAATCAAGACGAAATTGTATTAAAAGCTTTCTAGGGCCTATGGGTATTCTGCACTTTAGTATTTCTAACCATCTGAGAGGTATTAAAGAATTCTTTTTTCACATGATTTTCTCAGTGTTTTTATAGAGGAGATTTCATGATTGGGAAGGGTAATAATAACTCCAAAATTAAGTGGAATTTCTTTTGAAGACACATGCATTGAATATTTTGTTATAGAAGGATTTAGTGGTAGTGTTTCTAATTTTTGGAATTGTTTTTTTTTTTTAACCTTAGTATAAGGTCTCCATTTTGAAAAGCTGGAGTAGTATTTTTTTTATTTTTCCACAAATATGCATCTTTTATACTATATAAAAGGTTTTGCACAGTGCATCTAGTTAGATTTTGTTACTAATCCAAAAATAAAGAGAAATATAAAAAGAGAGGACCTGTATGACTGTTAATGTGTTTGAGACTATGCATGCAACTTGGGTCAGGACAAGACTTGCTAGGTAAATTTATGAAGCCTGCTCCAATGGCTCTTGAATATGAGATCTTCTGTAGGTATTTCTGATGCATGCATTTAAAGGAAGGGCTTAACTAGACTATTTTGGGTCCACTTTTCTCAACAAAACTGTAAAAAGGAAATATAAAGACCCTCTACTTTCGTTTCCAAGAAGATGGTCCTCTTTTTTTAGGACTCTTTGTTGTTACCTTATTTGCTTTAATGTGGTCGTCATCAAAGCCTTGTCGCAACTATGTTGGGGTCAGCTACATGAATTATGTTCTTCCATTTGAATCTATCCTTAGCTAAATCTTCGTATAAGTTGTACTTCTTCATATCTATTTTTACTACTGCCATCTAAGTCGTCTTCGGCCTAACTCTTGATGGGGCCGTCAACCTACATAGCCAAACTTTTTCTTACTAATGTTGTTGTTCACCTGCGTTGGACATGTCCAAACCATCTTAAACAGGTTTTCCTAATTTTATTCCCTATTGATGCAATCACTAAATGCTCTCCAATTTGCTCATTTCTAATTTTATCCTTCTTAGTGTTACCACACATCCACCTCAATATTCTCATATATGCTACATCCATTTTTTGCATATGTTGTTTAATAATTGGCCAACATTCTACTCCATAGGTCATAGTTGGTCTAATCATTGTCATATAAAATTTTTATTCAATCTTGCTAACCTTCATCGATCACAAAACACTCTAAAAGTTAGTCTCTATTTCAACCATCCCTCTTTTATTCTATATTCGATATTTTCACCAATCTCCCCATCCTTACTAATTATCGAGCCAAGATAACAAAATGAATTTCTTTGTAGTATCTCTTGGGTTTCAATTCTTTCAGTAATTTCAACTCTTTGTATATGCTCACTGAAGTCACACTCTATATAGGAAGGATGCTCTTTATATTATTTTCTTTTATATAAGACTCCTAAATCTGTAAGGTGTTATATGTTCCTTTGTTGCTTTAGGATAGGGTTTTTTTTTTTTCAATCAATTGTTAAGGTAAAATCTTTAGGATAGTTGTAATAGTCATGGTTCATGTGTGGACACCTCATTTTGGCACCCCATTTGTCGGTTAAAGAGCATCTTTGTTATCAATGCCTCCATTCTACCCTACTTAAATATGCTTAAATGCATCCGATAGAGATTTGGGATAATCCCCATACCACTTTCATTCATACAATCCATAGGAGAAAGAAATGATCATATGGCCACCAACCCTATCAACACGATCCTAGAAACCCATGTCCTTTGTATCGATGCCCCCATGTGATCCCTTTTTTGAAAAAAAGAAATATAATTGAAATAATATCTTATGAGATCGTTGAAGTCATAATTATCTTCATACATCACCCAATTTTAGTAGGGGTGTTCATGGGCCGGGCCAGGCCGTGCTAAGGCATATTCAGGCCCAACCTGACTTTAGAAATACTAGCCCAGGTATGACCCAAGCTTGACACGGGCCATAAAAATTAGGCCTGAGCCTCCCATTTAATCAATCGAGCTGGGCTGAACAGGGCTTTTATCAATTTTGTGGGCATTTGAGCAATTATTTGGACTAATTGAGTTGAATTACATGGATTCCTTACATAGGTAGGTCCAAGCTGGGCTTTGGGCTTTCTATTACTTAATCCAAGCTCGGCTCAGTTATTAAACGAGCCCTAACTACATATCCAAGCCCGACCTAAAGCAGGCTGGGCTTGAATCGAGATCGGGCTAGCCTGCCAATGAGCACCCCTAATTGATGATTATGTATGTGATGCATTACATACGTAATCTACACATGGTCTTTATCGATTTAGAAAAAGCTTATGATAGGGTACCGAAGGTTTTAATTTGGTGGGTTTTGGAGAAAAGGAATCTCCCTAGTGGTTATATTGAAAATTTTAAGGATATGTATGAAGGAGTAGTAACAAATATGAGAACTGCATGTGGAGAAACAGGTGAATTCCTTGTGACTATAAGTTTGCGTCAGGGATCAGCTTTAAGCCCTTATCTCTTTGCATTAATTATGGATGAGTTAACTGTGCATATTCAAGAAGAAGTACCATGGTGTATGTTGTTTGTAGATGATATAATATTGGTGGATGAATTAAGAGATAGTGTAAATGCAAAACTGAAGAGATAGCAGGGGGCATTAGAATCTAAAGGCTTTAAAATAAGTCATATAAAGACAGAATATATGAAGTGCAACTTCAGTAGACATATACAAAATGTTAAAACCACTGTCAAAATTAAAACTCATGAGATACCACATAGAGATTCTTTTCAGTGTCTAGGCTCAATGATTAGTAAGGATGGGGAGATTGACAAAGATGTAGAACATAGGATAAAAGCTGGATGGCTGAAGTGGAGACTAGCTTTTGGAGTGCTTTGTGACAGACGAATGCCAATGAAATTGAAAGGCAAATTTTACAGTACAGTCGTTAGACCAGTTATGACATATGGAACAGAATGCTGGCCAATAAATTAAATCCCTCTATAGATTTATTATGTATGTGTGCATAAATAAGGTGTGAAAATGGTGTGTAAATAAGGCATTGATACACTAAAATATTCACATCTATAAAGATGTGAAAATAATTCATGCCCCTATCACAAAAAGGTGGTGATTTTTTTCTCTTGTTATTTTTTAAATTCTTGTGGGGCCCATTTTTGTAATCCAAACTATTCAATTTGTTTATTGCACTCATAACCAGACGATCTTGAAGGTTATTATCTTAAATCTCCACAAGTATTAAGTAATTAGTGAAAAAGTCCAAAGAAAATAGATCTAATTTTCTGCACTTTTTGGGCTGCCAATTGATGATCTGATCCGTTTAATATTCTTGTAAACAATAACATCATCGTCGTCAAAGCCTTGTCCCAACTATATTGGGTTGGGTACATGAATTTTGTTTCTCCATTCAATTTATTATGAGCCAAATCCTCAAAAGGTTGCACATCTTCTTATCTATAAATGTTGAACATCAAGATGTATAATTCCCTATCTTAATTCTTCATGGATTTGGAGAAATTTGTGAAAAAGTAAAAAAAGTCCAAATACAAACCATTGGATGTACTCATTTACTCATATGAAATGGTGTTTTTGAAAAACATGGTAATGTGTTTTACCTATATAACATTTGCATATGTGACATTTACGCAAGGGCCAGTTACATATGTGAAGCACATTTTCCTACCTAGAGCATAAAAAAGCAAACTACCTCTAACGACTCTTCATAGGCACAACCCTCTCTAGTGATAGACAGAGGTTGGTGGAAACCTTTCCATTCCCACCTACTCTTCCATAACTTCCTTAAATCTCACCGAAATTCAAGACCAAAAAGTTTCATTGAAATTTTGAATCCGCCGAAAATGTTCATTCATTTGGAGGCCAAACTGAAACGGCATCAAAATGAAATTCACAACCATGCTCATCCCGCACTTGCTTAAAAGGCAAAATAGTTATTTGCTGAAAAAATAAAAGGTCTAGGGCAACACAATATCTTGAGGGAAGAAACAGTCTAAGAAGCATCCAAGACAGCATAAGAGAGAGCATCACTCAACTCTTAGGAAGCCTCCTTTTTTGAAGGCTTGAGCTCCCTTATCTTCAAGAACTCTCGAAGCACGGAGGGCATTCAAATTTGCATGAAGACAGAAGAATGCGATGAATTCAGTCCTTTCTCTTCCTTTCAGGGGGTCATTTGTTTGTAATCATTTATATATGTAAATGATTTCCGTGTGTAATGGTTATGCATCATAGCATTCATTTGCATGTGGTGCATAAATAAGAGGTATGAAAATGGTATGTAAATTAGGACATTTGTACACCAAAATTTTCGCATGCATATAGGTGTGAAAATGATTCTCCCCCCTCTTGAAAATAGGTGCTAGTAGAGTCTCTTATGCGGTGATTGCGTTCTTGAGGTCCCCATTAGTTACCTTTATTTTTTTTCTTTATTTTTTGTTTCTCATTCCCATGGGCCCTATATTTGTAATCCAAATTGTTTATTTTGTATTTGACTAACAGACCCTAGGACTTTGAAGCTAATTATTTTAAATCTTCATAAATTTTGATCAATTTGTGAAAAAGTCTTAACATGTAGATCTAATTTTTTGCTTGTGTGCCTCCAATTCATGATACACACCGTTCAATATTCTTGTATTAATGATAAATATTAGGACATTTAATTTCATATCTTAATTTTTCATGAATTATGAGAAATTTGTGAAAAAAACCAAAAAATTCAAATCCATCTAAAACTATTGGTGTACTCATTTACTAATGTAACAATGGTGATTTTGACAAGCATGGTCATGTGCTTCACATGTGTAATATCTGCTTATGCAATATTTGCAAATGTAGCATTTAGCCATTTACCTATTAAATCCTGTTTTCCTATTCATTATAAAAGGCAAACAGACCCTGATGGTAATTCATTTCCTTAGGAATTGTAATCGTGTTTACATTCTACTTTGCACCCTCAACATTCTAGGTTTGTTCATCTAATCGTGTTTACATTCTACTTTGCACCCTCATCAATGAATGTTACAAAGTACTTGAAATGACTATGTGAAATGGTCGGAGCAATGCCCCAAACATCACTGTGAATTAAGTCAAAACATGTAGTGCTCCGTGTGTTAGAAGTTGGAAAGGGTAAAGTGTGACTCTTCCCTAATTTACAAGCATCACAGTCAAAAGAAGCAGAATCAACAGGTTTATTTATTAATCCAGATTGAAATAAAGTAGACATTGTAGAAGCAGTCGGATGACCTAGTCTATTATGCCACAACCGAGAATTATTCTTAAGAAAAAAACAAAATAACTGATGTAAAGTTTTATCAGGAATAAATGAAGACACTGGTAAGGAAAAAAGTCTTCCACGCTTAGGCCCCCTCGCGATCACTTCCCCCGACTCCCGGTCCTGCACAACACAACCAGAAGGAGAAAACAAAACATTGCAGTTATTTTCAACAAGTTGACCCACAGAAACCAAATTGGTAGCAAGATGAGGAGAAACTAAAACATTGGTTAATGGTAAGGGGCTAGGGATATCACCAACAGAGGTGATAGGAAGATGATCTCCATTGGCAGCTTGGACAGTAAGAGGACCAGTGTAAGGAACAACATTGTGTAATTTTAGGGCTGAAGTGGTCATATGGTTACTTGCACCAGAATCTAAGTACCAGGTATTGGAAAGAGAGGAAGCAGTACCTGCGATGTGCATGGAAGCTAAGGCATTGATGATCATTTGGTTTACCATCTCAAGGGTGAGAGGAGTTGGTGACGTAGATTGGGAGGAACCAGGTTGGGATGAAGAATCAGACTGTAGAGAACCACTGAAGTCAGGTGAAGCATATGGTGGAGTAGTCACAGTGTAAGCACTAGGAGCTGACTGCACGCTGTAAGTACCAGGAGCTGGCGGCACATAGTTGCGGGAAAGAGAAGTGCGATTCTTCTTCCGGCACTCTTCAAGAACATGACCAGTGGCCTTACAATATCGGCAGATTTTTGCCTTACATTGATTTGCATAGTGACCATATTTCTTGCAGGTATGGCACTGAACTTTACTGATGTCCCTAGAAGGTGGTCTAGTTGTAGCAACATATGCAAGGGGAGTCTCAACAGATCTCTGTTGTTCCAGTGTAGTTTGAGTGACCCGACGTTGTTCTTCCCGTAGAAGTTCCTGAAGACAATCATCCAAGCTAGGAAGAGAAGCCCTGCTCATTAAGTTAGATCGAACTGTCTCAAACTCGAGACGAAGTTTCATAAGAAACTGATCCCGATGACTACATTGCTGTAATGGAAGTAATTCCTGGAGAAGAGCTGCAGATACCGAGGCAAACTTAATCGCATCATATTCGGACCACAGTCTGCGGAAGCCATTATAATACTCCTAAATAGACTGGGTGCCTTGAGTAAATTGCGAGATTTCAAGCTCTAATTGAAACTGGCGAGCAGCATTGCCCTGTTGGTAAATTTTCTGAAGATACTCCCACATTGCACGGGCAGTGTGGCAGGGTTTGAGGTTGAGAATAAAATGTGACTCAACAGAGCCCAGCAACCAGGTCTTGATTTTAGCATCCTTTGTTTTCCAAGCTAAAATTTTCTTATCATCTTCTGCAGGTTGAGGTTCAGATCCATCAATGTGTCCCCAGAGTTCTTTTCCTTCCAAATAAATTTGAAATTGGAAGGCCCAGGAGGTATAATTTGTACCATCAAAGCGAATCAGGGCAATCTCATGTTTGTCCATGACTAAAGAGAAGGAAGAAACCCGCACAAAGCAGTTCGGAAAGGATATTGGCAAAACAATATCTTTTGGATGGCCGAGATGAAAAGAAATGGACAAAACAGAATTTCTACAATAAAGGGTAGATGGCCTACCTCAGATGATCCATAAATGGTGAGAAAATCTTCAAAAAAAAAATGTAGAAATCCAGACGACCAAGATGGGCTGGTCCAGCTGAATGGCGATGATGATCGCAGGTGGGCCACTTCAGATCTGAGAGGAACAGGGATGATCAAGGCTTCCAGATCTTGGAAGATGACTCTGATGATCAATAAATCAGAAACAAATTCTTCATAAATCCTGGAAGCTTCAGGCGACCAAGATGGTAGGATGCCGCTAATGAGTTGGTGAGAATCACAGGTGGGCCACGTCGGATCTGAGATGATCAGGATGATCTGGCTGAAGAGAATGATCACAGATGATCATATACTGGCTTCCAATGTTTGGAAGATGATGTAGGAGAAGATCACAAATGATCGGGCTCTGATACCATGATATTTAGAGAGAGATGAAATACAGAACATAAGAGAGATGAATGTCGTCCCTCCTTTGAGGATCGACTGTTCTTATATAAGGGTTCAATTCCCTAATTACAATCAATTACTAATCTTAGATCCTAAATTGAAGCCACAAATTAAGTCCCTAATTACAATCAATTACAAATCTTAGATCCTAAACTAAAGCCACAAATTAAGTAACAAAAAAGGTACAATAAATGAGCCTAATGGACTTGGGCTTGCGTGACATTAAATGAGCCTAATGGACTTGGGCTTGCGTGACATTTTCATTTAATCCTTTTAGGGACAAGAGTGCGGCAGTAAATGGGTTGACCCTTGCACACACTACAGATATATATATTACATTTCTTTTCTTTTTTAATTTATCTCATTCTCCATTGCCAAATATCCTACACTCAACGACAAATACCTCTTTGATTTGAAATAATCATCAAGATGACACATGAAGAGTCATTGCTTTGGTGCAATGGTAAAAGTCTTGGGTGCTATGCGTGATAATGCAGGTTCAAGACTTGCAAGTAGCCACTTTGTACAAAATTGCTAATGGTTAGGTCTGGCTCTAGCTTGGACCCTGCTTCATGTAATAGTTAGTTTTCCGCACCTTTAATGCCCTTGCATTTTGGGTGTGTTGGTTAGCAACTTGAGATGGCATCAAAGCCATCGCATCTTGGGTTCGAATCCACGTGGGGCAAAAAAGGCCCCACATCGTATCTTGTGTGCGGGCGCATGTGCGCAGGGCAAAAAGGCCCCATGTTATGTCTTGTGCCGGGGTGTGCTTCGAGTCTTGGCGGTGTCCTACCCAAGGGTTGTTAAGTAGTTAGTTTACCACGCCTTTAACACCTCGGCATTTTTGGTGTATTGGTTAGCAACTTGAGACTCCGGTAGGACCTGCATTGGGTAATGACCTTTTTTTATTTATCAAGATGATAGATGAAAAAACTTTCAGACTTGTGCCCCGATTAACATAAATCATTGGAAAACATTTCAGACTAGATGTTCTAATGCCCCAAATGATCCCTGATCATGAACAAGTACAATAATACATAAGGCCCTCTCCCGATCAGGCCATTGTAGGGCCTTTCATTCCATATAAGACTCTTGTGTTCTACTGATATGCAGGTCCCAACGGGTGACTGTGGAGCCCTTCTTTTTCCTCAAGCCCAGTCAATCTGCATTAAGTGTTATTTTAGATATCTACCTTATATTGAGTTCATTTTCATTAATTCTATAAACCACAATCGTCATTGTCTTTATTATTTTGTCTTCTTTTATCAAATTCATTGTTTTGAGTTAGGGAAGTGAGATCTGCTAGAGGGAAAGGGAGGGGCATTCCGCAATCGCTTCGTGCGTTTGCTCGTGTGCTATCAGCCACCTCGGTGCAAGGTGTGCACTCTACTTATTTTTGTTCATGGTTTTCCTTTTGATGTAAGCCTGTAACTATAAAAAATGATCTTGATATTGTCCACAAAGCACATCTTGCTGCTGTGTCACAAACATGAGGTTGTATATTGGATTCAGATTTACAAAAATGATGGAGAGTTTTCTTCTCTCATCAGAATTGAAAGATCTGGCGACGGAAGCTGCTCAGAGTGATGGTCGACTTGCTCGACATCCTTTGAAAGATAGAAATAAAGAGATTGTAGCACATCGATTATTGCTTTCAGAGATTACACGTATGATTCAAGAATATGATGCTTCTATTAAGGTAAGCTATACATTATTAATTGTCAGCTAAGGAAACTAAAAATTGTACAAGACAACTAAAAGAATACCAGAAATTTGGGTGATTGCTTACACAGTACCATTTTTTCCTTCTTATTTGAAGGAAGGTTGACCGGGGCATTTTGTTATTTTATATGGCAAATAATCTAGAGAAACAATGTTGGGGAAAATGTGATTTAACTGCCTGAAGGTTTCTTTTTGTTCCATTAAAATTTTCTCTTAATAATTGTCTACTAAAATAAATCTTTGATAAAAATATTGCTGCCTTCAGGGGATGAAATTTCAGAATCACCTTTTCTCTTCAAGTATCACTCTTTCACTCTTACTTTCCTTCCTCAAAAATGATTAGAACTCAGATGAAAAGAGATAGACTACATTACGTCATTACGTATCTTTGATGCCATGTTGCATGGTGCAACTCATCATGGAACATGTGCCGCAGATGTACAAGCCAAATCAACCAAAGTCACAGCGAGTCTCCTACAAATCACTTAGAAGTTACAAATCACTTAGAAGTTGGAAATGGCAAGGAATTCAATTAGAACTTAGATGCAAAAGAGCTATGTGTGCCATGTGTATACAGTATGTAACTCATCACCAAACAAGTGACTTACATCTCAACAATCCAAACCACTCGAAGTCGTTCCATTTTCTTGATCCATCTAATCAATTGGAATTTCTTTGCTGACCATTATTTCCCCCCATCCTTTTTATCTAATGAAATGAATAGAATTGTTTCATTAGCTCATATTTTGATTACGGTCAATTGACAGAGCCCCCATGACTTGGTTTTGGATTGATATACATTCATATGACATGTCTTGTGGTGTACATTATGTGATGGTATATACATCACGCATGATTAGGATTTGGATTGCTATAAATGCATACCATATCCAGTGACTGTCCTCATTTATCATTATAGAAAATGAAGACAGTAGTTTAGCCATTGCTATGATAGAGTAATCCTGCTTTTCATTTTTGAGAAAACCACAGAATGCATGGAATACTATTTAATACTAATAAACTTTTTGTTGTCTACAGTCACTGGGTTACATGAATTCTCCCACCACGAATAGCCAATTTGCTCCTCGTAGGCAAATGGCAAGAGATCTTCTTACAGGTGAACTTCGAGTCCTGAAATCTGCATCTGCATGGCTTATAAATTACTGCGCCACCTAATCTACATTTTCAGGTGCATTTCACTTTTCTCAGAATTGGTCTATGCAAAGTGCATTTTGTAATTTAATTAATTAAATTTATATGTATCAAAATGTTCATAGGCATAAATCAGAAAATCTAAGGGATCTGCACAGATCTGTGCTACCAATTACAAATACAGGAAAAGAAAAGTGAATTTTGTAAATTTTTTCCTATTTTTCCTTCAGTGTTCTTTGCCATTTATCCCGGGTTATTCATGTGGTGGTGGATACCCTCATCAGCAGGGGAAAAGAAAAAGATCCACTTATCTGACAATCCTAACCCTTGGATCAGCGGATGTTACTTTTTGTCTGTTGTTCATTGATGATCAAGGCTGCCCAATGACTGGAACAGAATCTTGGATCTTATGTGCATGCCAGTAAGTATGATGGTTCTCTCTCTTCTGAACCTAACAAACCTGGTTAGACTTTTGTAACAAATTCATTTAAATGGAGAAATAAGTTGCAAATAAGTTGCAAAACCATGCAACGAGAGAGTAAAACATAACAATAATAAACAATCTGCAAAACCTCAGAGCACACAATCAAAGAGAGAACTAACAACTCAGAGCACACAATCAAAGAGAGAACTAACATTAGAACCAAACAGTTAGAAAACAACGGAGAATATAAAAGCAAGAGGAAAGGTTTGTGTTTCCAAGTGATAATGCTTGCACCACCAATTGGGAATGATGGTATTCTATTTGTTTGCTTGCATCTTCGTTATTCTTTTGTTTGATCTACCTTATGAAATCATCTAGTTATAAGACAAACCAGCCCTATAAGCTAAGTAGAAAACCGAATACAGAGTAGTTTTTTGTTTAACATCCTCGATCTTTTGGCAAACCCCTTTAAAGGTGTTCGAATATTGTAATTAAAATAGACAGTTAAGTGACCTGTTAACCAAACCAACATAAATTATGCATAACAGGTTTCATTCCATTTATTTTTATTTTTATTTCATTTTTTCTCAAAAAATAAAGGCTAGGGGCTCACTTGTTCTATGCAATTGAATCCTTGTTAAGAACTAGAGACGGAACAGTGATTATTCGAAAATGGCCGTCAAATAATCTCCCCTCAGAGAAAATGAGTAAAGCTGAATGGGGAATAAATACCAAGAGTAATTCAAATCTGCTAAGAAAGTCAAGGTCTCATGCCCCTTGTTGGAACTCGTGACTGTGAATTCCTATGCATTGAGTTCCATGCAGACAAATGGGCTTTAAAGATTTCACTTTTATAGTTTTCATCTCCGTTTCTGGTGCAGCAAAACATTTTCTACCCAAAATTTTTTTTTTTTTTTTGTTTTTGCTTCTTATGTAAAAAATGCCGTTAAAGGTTTTTAAGCTCATTGGCATGAATTTTCATTCCTTAGAAAATGGTGGATACTTTTACCTGCAAAAATGAAGGCTGGGAAATGTTTACAGGGAATGTCAAAAAGACTCTCTCTTGAAAATCATTTTCCTTTCAGCTAAATGTAGGCATGTGGCAAGTTTTTATCCGTTGAAGCTGCAGGAGCATATTTGTCAGAGAACATCAAGGACACGTAAGAATTGGGCCGTTGAAAGTGCAACAGAATAGGTTATAAAAAAAAAAAGTGCGACAGAATAGAATAAAGACAGAATAACAGATCTCATGCCATAAAAAGATATCTAATTTTATAAAACAGATTCTCCAAATCGTTTACTTTCATTAATCTAATACCCCACAACAAACATGTACCTGCTTAATTATCAAGCATCTTTTTACAATGATCCAATTATTATCTTTCATTGGATTTAACCACAAGAATATATTATATATAAAAAGAAAACTTTGTTAAAATGAAAATTATATACAAACAAAAGAAACTATATAGGACCATTCAAATCCAATAACCAGTTCTGAAAATCATCCCACCACTCAGACATCATAAAAAACCAGAGCACCGCCTTTTAGCTATCTAACTGTTATGTTTTTTTTTTTTTTTGGTGTGATACATTTTTCATCTTAAAAAGTACTAAAAAAATGGATTGATTTTTCTTGGCAAAGAGGATTTTTATTAACCATAGGAAGGGTAGAAATACAAGATTTTTCTTTCCGAAAGGAAACCTATAGAATGGAGAATCCACTCATTGCACAAACAAATTCTAAAGGTTCTAGGAATATTGAAAAATAAATAAGTGAATTCTCTCAAAACCATTCCCAATCTCCACAACACAAAATGATCAACTTAATGGTCCAATCCTCCCTACCATTGGAGGCATTCACAACTTTAGCTACGTAAATGAAGTTATTTGAGAGATTAACTTCATTTCACAGAACTGATATCTTGCTCTTATACTTTTGTAGACGTCCAAAATTGGAGTCATGACCACTTTTAAATTGATCACATCTAAAATTAATGAATAGGAAGGAAAAACAGAAAAAGTCAAAAGAATAAGTTTCACAAGTCTGCAACCTGATGAGAGGACAAATAAGTGGGAGTAAAATTTCTCTTAGATGATGAAAGCTGGTAAAACAATAGCTTGAGCAATTCGAGTTTCAGAAGTTGGCCCTAGTGATAGATACACAGTGATGGGCTCAACTTGCCCGCGCCCAGATGGAGAATATGCAATTGCCACCGTTTCATACTGATTCTGATTTTCATGATCTTCTCCTAGTTATCATTGGTGGAATGGAGTTATGACAGGTTTTATATTGATCAAATTTAAAAACACATTAATAGAATAAGAAAAAGAAAGGTCCTAATTGTTTTACACATCAGTAATTATTAAACAGATGGTGAAAATATGTTACTTAGGATTGGATTGAGAATGTTTGCAATAAGTCAAGGTGAAAGAGCAACCTAAATTTCAAAGAGTTTGTAGACTTGTCTATTTGCTGAAGCAAGCACTCAACCACCTTTGTCCCTTCTTAGTTTTTTATTTATTGCATTTGTTTATGATTTTATTGATGAGCTCAGATGTCTTTAGATGGGAAATGGAGCAGTTTATTTTCAGCTCCTTAGTTTTTTTATTTATTGCATTTGTATATGATTATATTGATGAGCTCAGATGGTTTTAGATGGGAAGTGGAGCAGTTCATTTTTAGCCGCATATTGTTGGAAAAGCCATGTTTGACCAAACCAGCGGACCCTTAATGGTCAAGTAACTTTGTACATGTAGCAAGCACAATCATGGATAGTATAGCAAAAGACCCCCTGCCGCCTGCCAAGATGGTCATGTCCAGACAAGCATCTGGAAGATGTAAATAGAACAATCAAAATGGTGGGTCTCACTTTTGATCCGTAAGAGAAATTATAGCGATCAAAATGGTCATAATCATTATCTAAATTTGGCACGAAAGGAGATTGATGTTAGAATCATGTCCTTTGGACTTTGTAGTTGCGTCCTTGATCAGTTATAAAATTTCATGATTGAGACTGCCATATATTTGCGTGATTGGATTAATCATTTAGTTGAGTCCTCGGGCATATCTGCCTATATGCTTATGGGAGCAGTCAACTCTGTTGGGCAACTGAGTTTACGTCTAAAACTTTTACGGATATTTCATCAAAATCTATATAAAAATTTTGAGTTGCTGTGAAAACCTATGTATATATCTTGAATTTGCCGATAAAATTTAACTATATGTTTGGATCTATCTCTCTCAAATGAAAATCTTAAGTCCGCCCCAATAGGCTCCATACAAAGGCATTTAGCCAAATTACCTTGATTGTCCAAAGAGGACTCACTACAAGCAAATCTGCATTACATATTTGCTTACTGTTTATAATCGTTTTATTAATTAAATGTTTTTGTTGATCAGTATCTATTTGGGAAAAGGAATCATTTCAATTGGTCATTTTCTAAATCATTGAATAAAAATTATGATTTTAACCTTCACTTGCTTCCATCCTTAAACCATGAGTGCCGGTATGCAATGTTGCCACGGCTGATGCCCACGGTGATGTGGTAGTTCGTTAACAAATCCAAAAGGGTCCCAATGAGTCAAAAAAAGCTTAAGAGGATCCCAATTCCTCGTTCAGTCTGCACATGACCGTGTGTGGACGCTCCCATATATGTATTTGAAAACTTATGTGGCATTTCAAAGGCTTGGGATTTAATAGTTTCAATTCCACCGTACCTGCCAAATTTATTATCTTAAGGTCACCCATGTAAAATATTCAAAAGGTTAGTAGACATTTATTTCTTTCACATGTCAAATCTAGATGTCAAACGACAACTTAGATTTGACATGTCAGGTTGGAGCGCTCTTTCCAGCCCACGTGGCACTATGAGGTTCGAGATGTTCGACCCCTTACCCTCGTTTTCAGTTATTTTAGGAAAACCAAACCGTCCATAATAACATTCGACCGTCCATTCCTTGATCAAATATATCCTCATCACCATCCATTCCATCAACCTTTTCCGTCTCTCTCTCTCTCTCTATCCTTTTCCGTCTCTCTATCTCTATTTATATATAGAGAGAGGAAGAGAACGCCAGACCGCCAAAGCTGTTTCGATCGTTAACTTTTTTCTGGGGTACGCGTTCTCTCTCTCTCTCTCTCACAAGTCGGAAGGCTTTGAATTGAATTTATCTTTCTGAAATTGGATCTCATTCATTCTCTTTGAAATTACCCAAGTCTCATGTTTTGTCTCTAGTGTTGTTTGGATTCGAAAAAGGCCAGGTTTGGGTCTCTCATCTTTTAAATTTGTCTCCCCATTCTTGAATGGCAGGTGGAAGACCATTTCATCTTTTCAGAGTATCTTTTCAGAGTCTTGGGTTTTTTTTTTTTTTTTCATTTATGCTTCTGTTTGATGATTGCTGCTTGCAGGATGCAGGTGTTAGCTGATACTTGATTTCTAATACTTTTGGTTAAAGATTTGTTGGGCTTTATATTAAGCATTGTTCGTGGTCTTGATTTGTTAGGGCCTTGTTTGGTTTTATGGGATTGAATTTCTAAGAATTTTAAGAAATGTATTGCTAAAAGTGGTTAAATTTGAAGAAACAAGGGTGAACATCTGGAAATGACCATCAAATAAGCTCTCTTTAATGGTAAACAAATAAAGGAGAGGCTGAAAATGAATACCCAGTTATTATCACCTTAGTAAATAAAATGCTAGGAAAGTTTGGGTTTTATATATATGGGAAAGATAATTATGCATCTATTCCTCACCTAGTGACAGGGGCAATCCCTTTTTTAGACCAAATAGGATAAAAAATGTATCATGAGGGTGATGGTTTTGTCTTTTTGCATATCAATGCTTTCCATATATGGAAGTATTCCTTACCACAAGGTGAGAAATAGATGCATAATAGTTTTGTCCTATATATTTACACATTGAATCTATCATCACTTATTGCAACCAATTTATCATGTACTTGTAGGGATTTCTATATGGAAAAAAAAAGTGCTGCCAATTGAAAAATACATGCTTACATATATGTTTGTGATTGGAGTTTTTTTTTTCTCCCATGTTTTCTAGTGTAATATGATAAGGGGAATTGTTGTTTCGAAATGGAATTTTTATTTGTAAAAATATGGGTTTGGCTTCTGTTCCATGATTATGATATTCAGTTTTGTCTTAAAGTTTGCAGTGTATTGTTTTCGAATTATGGTTTTTACATGTACATATACATATATATGGTGCACTTGCCTATTATTTGTGTGGTAGAGTAAAATAGAGTAGAATAAATTCAAAATCAAGATAGAATAATATAAAATGGGGTTATAATAACTTTTTGTTTTTAGTTGTTTGATATAAAACTTTTTTGACTTTTTTTATGAAAGTAGATAGTTTTTTGTAGTTTTTTGTAATTTAGCATTACCTTTCGACTTTTTTAAAAAAGAAGAGGAATTTTTTTTAAGAAGGGGAGAAATTTGTATTTCAAATATTTTACTCTACTCTACTTTACTCTACCTTACAACCAAACAGAAGGTCATCAATTGGAGTCTAATGGCACTAGTTACTGTGTGGGTATTGGCTAGAGTTTTGAAAACCTGTTTACTTCTGAAAACATGTTTTATATAATGGAATTACTGCGAATACACTTAAATCAACTTTTCGGTTTTATGTTGAAGTAAACTGCCTGAGGTGATTCCTTCCCAATGCTTGGTCAGGCGAAAATAAACACTGAAATTATCATTTGCTTTCTTTCCACTCCTCAATGACTTCCTTTGTCATATTTAACGATCGAGAAAAGTTTGCAGACACATGTTGTCTTCATTCTTATTGACTTTATAATCCTATTTCATTTCCAAGCATATTACTATTGTACAACCAATACTTCTGTAGTGATGTTTGAAGTGTTACAGTGTGATGTGTATATGTCTGTCTATAAGGAGTTGCGTGAAAACTCTATAGATTTCATTTCCTTGTATCATTCTAAGTTGAATATTATTCATTAATTTAATTTTGGACTGATATCAGTGGTGCCTGTCTGTTTTCTAGAACGAAGAAGAATGGGAGGTGGGAAGGACAAGTATAATGGATCAGACACAAGCGACAGAGGACTTTTTTCACATCTTGCATATGGACATCCTGGAGGATATCCTCCACATGGATACCCACCACCACCTGGTGCATACCCCCCACAAGGTTACCCTCCATCAGGATACCCTCTGCAAGGATATCCTCCACAATGGTATCCACCTGCAGGATATCCACCTCCAGCTGGGTACCCACCAGCAGGCTATCCAGGGCCATCTGCGCCTCCACACCACGGTATGATGGCTAGCTCCTGATCGAATACTGCATGTGACCATTTATTGCTTGGTAGTGATAAAATAGTTGATGTTCCATTTGCTGGAGAGAGAGAGAGGATGCACATGCATAAAGCACACACTGCTGCAAACTCTCTCTTTTTTGTGGTAAATCATGCATAAAAGTACGCACCCCAGCATGTAAATTTACATTTTTGTTATTGGTAATCATGATGATAAATGCTCAGATTTATGTTATGTTTTTGGGCCACATGTACTTTTCCTGTTGATCCTTTAAGCATGAGGAACCATACTGCTGCCTCTGTTTTGCAATCAATGTATGCATTACTTTCCCTTGGATGATAAAATTCTTTTTAAACCAGAAGCAACAATTTGTCACTCCCTTGATGATCTCCTTTTCTTACTTGTAGTAATATTTTCTAACGTTACACTGAGATTCAGAAGTATGTCTCCTTGTTTTTTTAGAATGGATACTCCTTGATTCCCTTGTTTTTCACCAAAAAAGAAATCATTTTATCAAGTTTGCTCAGAGATATGTGACTCGAGACCTGATGCAGGCAGTACATACATGTACATGTCCTACTGTTCTCAACTTGATGAGTTCGTGGATCTTTTTGTTATATAATTTTTCAACTCCACGCAGGGCCTGGTGGCATGGGAGCACTTCTAGCTGGAGGAGCTGCAGCAGCTGCACCACCTCGCACACGGGGCGTTTTCGCACCATCCTTTCATGCACCATGGCAAGTTCAAGCATGGCAAATTCAAGCCCGGAAAGTTTGGCAAGCATGGGATGTTTGGAAGGCACAAGTTCAAGAAGTGGAAGTGATTCTATAATAATGCCATTCCCAATGAACGCAACTAAAATTTACACTCAGTATTTTCTCGTATACAATTATGGTTACTATACTGATTAGATTTTCATGTACTTGGTGAGACATTTGCCCATTGTTAATATTTTTCTTGTGGTTTTACGTGACTCCCTTCCAAATTATTTTGCCTTCACTAGTTATTTGTGTGCATAATTAATAAACGTGTAAATATGCCCTGAGAAGCACCTTATTAAAAAAGAAAGGTTTTAGCTGCTTTTATTTTGTTGACACGTCTGTATTAAATGAGGGATAATCAAACTAAACTCTAAACCTTGTAAGAGCCACCCTAAGCTCTAACCCTTTGCACACAAATGAGAAGTCGTCAAGTCATGCAGTTTTTGTTTTTCAGTACATGTGGATGATGGGGCCTTAATGGATCGGAAAGCACAACCACTCCCTCTTCCATATCCTTTCCTGAGGAATAAACGACACAGGTTCTACTGTTTGGATAAGATGACTTACAAATTAAGCATTTGATGGTTTCTATTGTCTGGATAAGATGACTTAAAAATTTACGAGCTGATAGGGTTAGCAGTTGCTTTCTTTGAAGCAAGTCATCAATGGAACTCAACTCTCGGAACAGGGCCTCAGCATCACATTTATATATATATATATATATATTTGGTTTCATTATGTTTTGTTGAATTTGGTGTGGGGCTTTTTTTATTCATAAAATGTTTTTAAAAAATGAAATGACTTTTCTCGATAAAGAGAATTTTGATTTTCCATAAAAAGGGTTGATATACAGGATTTCTTTCTTCAAAAAGAAACCTATAGAACAAAGAATCATCTGATTGTACAAACAAGTCCTAAAGGCTCTAAGAATATTGAAAATTCAATAAATGAATTCTCTCAAAACCATTCCCAATTCTAGAATGTACAATGATCAACTTAATGGTCCTAATATGTTTTCATGATTTTGATACTGATTCTGATTTTCATGATTTTCTTTTAGTCAGTTATCACTAGTGGAATGGAGTTTTGACAGGTCATATTGATCATAAATAGAATAATAAAAAAAAGGTCCTAATATGTTTTACACATAATTAATTATTAATCGGATGGTGAAAATATATAACTTATGATTGGAGTGAAAATGTTTACAATAAAATAAGGTGAAAGAGCAGCCTAAACTTCAAAGACTTTTGTGACTTGTCTATTTCGCTGAAGCAAGCACACAACTACCTTTGTCCCTCTTGTTTTTAATTTTTGCATTTGTATATGATGATTGATGAGCTCAGATGTTTTTAGATGGGAAATGGGAGGAATGGAAGGAAGATTTTCCTTAGTCTATGCCTATGGAGCAGTTCATTTTCAGCCGCATAGTTCTGCATTATAAAAGATGATAGAAAAGGCATACTTGGGTAAGCCATGTTTGACCAAACCAGCGTACCTTAATAGGCAAGTAACTTTGTACATGGACCACACATAATCGTGGATACTATGCCAAAAGACCCATCACGCCCGCCAAGACGGCCAAGTCCACACAAGCATGTGGAAGATGCAAATAAAACAGTGAAATTGGTGGGTGTCACTTTTGATCCGCAAGAGAAGCTATAACAATCAAAATGGTCATAATTAATCATTATCTAAATTTGGCACAAAAGGAGATTAATATTAGAATCATGTCCTTGATTAGTTATAAATTTTCATGGTTAAGATTACCATATATTTGTGTGATGCAGATCATGATTTAGTTGAGACCAGGGCGGTACCCACACATATGCTTATGAGGGCAGTCACCCCATCAGACAATGGGGTTTGCCTCTAGAATTGGCATAAAATTCTTGGATTTGCTCTAAAACCCACATGAAAATATTTGATCCGGTTGAAATGTGCACACGAAAATCCCAAGTTTGCTTACAAAATCTAACTACATGTTCAAATATACCATCCTCAAATGAAAATCCAAAGTCTGCCCTTGAAAGCTTTCATACAATAGACATTTAGCCAATTGTCAAAAGAGGACTCACTATGAGCAGATCCATCTTACATATTTGCATATTATTTATAATCATTTTACCACTGATGTTATCAATTAAATATTTTTGTTAATTAGTACTTATTCGGGGAAAAAAGAGTCATTTCAATTTCAATTGGTCATGTTCTCAATCATTTCATTGGATAAAAAAGTTATAATTTTAACCTCAGTTTGTTTTCATAAGCCCATATGCTTTTAAGCTTTTCTCCTTAATGACTGTGAGTAGATCAATCATAATTCGCCACATTCCAAACAAAGCTTATCATTCACACGTGCAGTTGGGTAATGTGGTGGTTTGGTCCACTCACAACCAATATTGTCAAAACACTCAGGATCCCAATCCATCCGTGCGGCATTTTCAAATGGTGAGCAGATGATTGTAGTTTACCACATCATCAGGGTGCATCCCAAGTTGTGCCTGACCATGATTCTTTCACTCACCAGTCAATGATTCTTCCTCTCACCAGTCACAGTTTGTCAAAAGCAAGCCAGAGAGCATCCGGTTCATCATTCAGTCTACGCTTATGACCGTACACACGGCTCCTACACCGCCCAGCGTCGTTTTCAGGTCTTTCTTAAAACCAAACCTTCCATGATAGCATCTGGACCGTCTATTCTATGATCAAATATATCCTCATCACCGTCCATTCCATGACCCTTTCCATCTCTATCTATATCTATATATACAGAGGAAGAGAGGACCAGACCCGCCATAGAAACGAGAAAGCTGTCTCCATCGTTACTTTTTTTTTTTCCGGGTAAGCATTTTCTCCTCCCATTATCTTTCAGAGGCTTTGAATTTAACTTAATTTATCTTTTGAAATTGGGTCTCATTTCTCTGTGAAACTACCCAAATCTCATCTTTTGAAATTTGGATTCAGAAGGATGTTTTATGACTTTGTCATGGTTTGGGTCTCTGATCTTTTGAATTTGTCTCCCCCTTCTTGAATGGCTGGTGGAAGATCATTTGATCTTTTTTACAGTTTTGAGGTCTTTTCTTTACTTTTGTTTGAAGTTTGGTGATTTGGTCCATCTGCTTGCAGTGTTGATACTTGATTTATAATACTTTTGGTTAAAGAGTTGTTGGGTTTTATATTAAAGGAATGGTCGATTGTAAGCAGGTTTATGTTGTAACTTTTTGTTGAATTTGCATTGTTCATGTTCTTGATTGGTTAAGGTCCTGTTAGTCGTGTGAGACTGAAAGTTATGTTCCCGGATGTGATTTTTTGGTTGCAATACAATTTTAGATTCAGTAAATAAACGAACTGGCAAATCAAACAATCAACCACACAAGCAAGAGGCACACGATTTTAACGTGAAAAACTCAAATTGTGAAAAAATCATAAGTCCAAACTAGACCAACAATCAAGCACTATGAATCACACAGCTACAAAAGACATACTCACAACCCTTATCTAGTTCTTGTGCAACCTAAGGACTATAATTCTTCTAGCACAGCTTCACACCGGAATGACTCCCTGCTGTCCACTGCACCAAATTTAAGATGCACTTGATTCCTCAATCTTTTATGAAAGAAGATGTTCTTCTACAAGAGATGTAGAAGCGACAACTCTCTAAAATAAAGCTTCAACCTAATCTCTCCAATGGAAGCTCTAAAGAAGTAAGCTGATCTCCAATGTAGATTCTCTACTCAAAATAATGAGATGTATGTTAGGGTTGAGAGTAACACCCTTTAAATAACCCATAATTCGTGCCTTAGGGTTCGAGTCTTTAAAGGATTAAAACAGGCAGCTTTGGCACAAATAAAAAACAATTTCGTGCAAGTCAGCGGGTTTCTATTTGCCATGTGCTTAGGGGTCGTTTGTTAATTTCACATGTGATATGAAAATGATTTACATATGTAAATGACTCACATGTGAGTCATTTACATATGCAAATGACTCACATGTGAAACATAATTTTTGTTTGTTATTTTCACACCTCGTCAAATGTTTTCACATGTGAAAATGGTCTAGTATTTTGAATAAAAATCTCACAATCCATAAAGGATCAATGGTTGAAATTTGGTACACTAACCATGTTTAGCCTAATAAAGAGTTTCAACGGTTCAAATCTCTCCTCTAAGGCCCAGATTATCTGCAAATTTGAAAAAAAACAGACTGCTTGTTCAACTATAGTGCATGCATCGAATGGCTAATATGTTTTTTGAATATATCTCAAGATATATTTTGAATTAGCATCTGAAATTTGATTTCCTATATGGAAATGGCCTTTTGAACAAGATGAACGGTTTGGATCATGCAAATGGGGCCCAAAAAGTTCCAAAACTAAAGATTAACGGCCAGAATGTTTTCTTAAATATCTCACGATCTATGACAACGGCTGAAATTTTTTTTCATAGCCGTTTTTGACATTTCTAACATGTTGAACGGTTTAGATCATGATTGGGGGTCCCACAAAATTAAAAAAAATAATAAAAGGCGTCCTGGGCACTAGTGTACTGTAGCTCTGCCTTCTTCATCATGCTGTGTAATTGTTTCACAGCAGTTGAGGTGTGAAAATGAGGGGAGCCTTTTGCATTGCATTTACACATGAAAATCATACTTGATTTACACACCACATGTGTAAATTTTGAAAACAAACATAAAATGTATGAAATCATTTCACATGTGTAATATTTACATATGTAAATGGAAAAAACAAACGACACCTTAAGCATGTGTGAGCATCCGCTCAAGCGCGTAAAATAAACTTGTAGTTATTTCAATTCAACACAATTCCTGTTAGGCTGCCTTGAGTGCATTAAGGCTTAGCTTAAGAGCGTGAGCTTGTGTCTGCCTCCACTCGAGCACCTATACCCTATTTTCTTTTGATTCTTCATTCAACTCTTTCGACAACACAAATCACAATCTATCTAAAACAAATTGTAAAATGCAACTTAATAGACCTAGCATTTTGTCTAACCCATGAATTAACTAATATACAAAAATCCTTAGAATCTCTCCCTCTGGCAATTCATGGAAAAAAATTTTTAGAACATACAATTCATCTACCAAGAACAAAAACCCAAAAATTACATTGAATTTTCATTCAGAACCTATAGAATGAATGTGCACAATTTTTTTTTTTAATTTACCTTCAGGTCTTCAAATCCTTTCATACTCTCCCTTTTTGTCTATAATTGACAATAATAATGATATTAGCATGTAGCATGTCTGTCAATCAGGATCCAACAGTAGCTCCCTTTCAATTGTGACTCTCTCTTAATGTCATCTTCTTTCCAACACTAGGGGTGGGAGCTTGATTTTTTTGATTAGGGGCTTGACTTAGGTACTTACACTTGTGAATTTGAAACTTTCAACACAGTGTGTACCAATTTAGTATGCAGATCGAATTTTCTGACCCGAATAGCTTTTCTCTTGACCTTCGGTGGAGACAAAGATTTCCTCCATTGCTTATTCTTATGTAAATCTCGCAACTTATTGCTTTGGGACAAATGTGTCCTTTTATACCACAATGGTGACATGAGTGTAGATGTAGCATGTGACATATTCTTCTTTTTAGAAGTACTCCTAACATAATTTGTGTGTACAACATGTGGAGTGACAGGTGCCATAGAATTCAAAGCCAAACTACAAAAACCTTTGTTCTTCGATGTAGACCCACCATGATCATAATTGAGACTGCGTTTGTCATAAGGCTACTTCTGATTATACAAAATGTATTTGAGTTTCTTTGAGCCAGTGTTCATTTTATTTAGCAAAGTTTTTGTAGCATTTAGCTCAGACGAAGTCATCTTTAGTTTGCCATTCAAATCATTTTTTTTTTAGCCTTGAACGTTTTCAACTCTTACTTCAAGGTCTCAATCTCTTTTTCAACTTTCTCAAAATTTTGACTCTCATTAGTTAACTTATTAGCCATTGATCCCTTTTGATCTTCCAGTAGTTGAATCTTAGCAAGTGCATCTTCTAATTCTGCCTTGAGAGAAGTAATCTTTTCTTCAGAAGCTTTCCACTTGATTGCAATCTTATCAGAGAACTTGGTTAGCTTCAAGGTACCCTACAACATAGATTTGTACTTCTCCTTCCAATCCGGTTCTTCATTTGACACTTCATCATCTTCATTATCAGAACCATTGTCAAATATGCCTCGTGAAAATCTAGTCATGAAAGCAACATACTTGGCACTGGCAGTGTTAGGAAGTGAATTTTCTGTATCTTCAGAATCATCATCCCACATTGTTTCAATAACTTCACCAAATCTCTTCTTTTTTCTATTTGCACATTCAGATGTTCCATGGCCAAATCCTTTGCACTCAAAGCATTGAATAGATTTAGGGTTTTTCTTCTCAAATTTAAATATGAGCATCTTTACGCCATATCATCATTTATGGCTTAGTAATATACATGCCTATGTGGTTGAATTCCATTCTAGAAATCAATAGATCTACACACAGCAAATTAGTGTGACCCTCTCTGATACTAATTGAAAGTTCCATTCTCGAATGTGATTTCTAGGTTGCAGTTCAATTTTATATGCAACAGAAGAATAAACGAACTAGCAAATTAAACAATTAACCACACATGCAAGAGGCACACGATTTTAACATGGAAAACCAAACCGGATAAAAGCCGAAGTCTAAATTGGACCAACAATCAAGCACTATGAATCACACAGTTACAAGAGATATACTCATAACCCGTATTCAGTTCTCGCGCAACGTAAAGACTATAATTTTCTTGCACAGCTCTACACCGCAACGAGTTCCTGCAGTCCACAGCATCAGATTCAATATGCACTTGATTCCTCAATCTTCTACAAAAGAAAATGTTCTTCTACAAGAGATGTGAAAGCAACAACTCTCTAAAACAAAGCTTCAGCCCAATTTCTCTAATGGAAGCTCTAGAGAAGTATAGTAATCTCCAATGTAAATTCTCTACTTAGAATAATGAGATTTGTATGTTAGGGTTAGAGAAACACCCTTTAAATAACCTACAATTTGTGCCCTAGGGTTAAAGTCCTTAAAGAGCTAAAACAAGCAGTTCTAGCACAAATAGGAAACAATTCTATGCAGGTCGGTGGGTTTTCGTTCGCCATGCGCTTGAACGTGTGTAAGCATCCGCTCAAGTGCGTGAAATAGACTTGCAGTTATTTCAATCCAATGCAATTCCTGTCAGGTTGGCTTGAGCGCGTAAAGGCTTAGCTTAGGCATGTGAGCTTTTGTCTGCCCCTGCTCCAGTGTGTGTGCAGATCTACTCAAGTGCATGTACCTTGTTTTCTTCATCTAAAATAAATTGTAAAATACGACTCATTAGACCTAGAGTTTTGTCAAACCCATGAATTAGCCAATATACAAAAATCATTATAGAGATTACTAGGTTTGTCTTTGATTTAGGTTCCTCTTGGCATAGGAAACTTCTCTTATGTTATCAACTTTACTTAAACACCAAAGATACCTCACTACCAACAAAGGATCTTAATGGATAGTGGTCTGCTAAAGTGGGGAACCCACATGGGCATGTGGTCATTGGGCCAATTCTAACACTTGTTTGTTTGTAGGGGATTGAATTTCTAGGAATTTTAGGAAATGTGCTGCTAAAAGTGGGTAAATTTGAATAAACAAGGGGGTGAAGATCTGTAGGTAACTATCAAATGATCTCCCTTTAATGGTAAATGAATTAAGGGGAGGTGGGAAATGAATGCCTAGCTTTCTCCCACTTGGTAAATCAAGTTTTAGGAAACTCAGGGTTTTAAATACATAAACACCTTGAATTTATCATCACTTATTGCAATCTATTTACCATGTATTTGTAGGGATTTCTGTGTGGAAAAAAGAGGAAGAAATTGGCCATAAAGGCACAGCCAATTGCAAAACACATGCTTACATATATGTTTGAAGTTGGAAAATTTTTTCCACATCTTGTTTGTGTTATATGAATTATGGAATTGAGATTCTAAATGAATTTTGATCTGTTAAAATATGGGTTTGGCTTCTGCTTCCACGATTATGATATTCCGTTTTTTCTTAAAGTTCGTAGCGTATTGTTTCAGAATTTGGTTTTGTCATGTACATATACATATATATGGCACATTGTAGGGTGTTTTTATGAGCATAAAGATGTGATCATTTGCAGTCTAATGTCACTAATTACCTTGTGGGTTTAGGCCAGAGTTTTGGAAACCTTTTTACTTCTGAAACCCTGTTTGGTATGATGGAATTACTGTCAAAAACAGTTTAAGCATCATTTCCATCTATTGTTGGAAGTAAACTGCCTGTGGTGATTCCTTCCCTATGCTTGGTCAGGCGAAAATAAACATTGGAATTATCATTTGCTTTCTTTCCACTCCTCAATGACTTCCTTTGGCATATTTACTGATCGAGAAATATTTGCAGACACACATGTTGTCTTCATTCTTATTGACTTTATAATCATGTCATTTCCAACCATATTTCTATTGTTTGACCAATACTTCTGTAGTGATGTTTACAGTTTTACAGTGTGATGTGTATCTATCTGTCTGTATAAGAAGTTGCATGAAAACTCTATAGATTTCATTTCCTTGTATCATTCTGAGTTGAGTTTTATTCATTAATTTTATTTGGACTGATATAAGTGGTGTCGTCTATTTTCTGGAGTGAAGAAGAATGGGAGGTGGGAACGACAAGCATGATGGATCAGACACAAGCGACAGAGGACTTTTCTCAGATCTTGCACATGGACTTGCTGGAGGATATCCTCCACATGGATACCCACCACCACCTGGTGCATATCCCCCACAAGGATACCCTCCACCTGGTGCATACCCCCCACAAGGATACCCTCCACCTGGTGCATACCCCCCACAAGGATACCCTCCACCAGGATACCCTCCGCAAGGATATCCTCCACATGGATATCCTCCACAAGGGTATCCACCTGCAGGATATCCACCTCCAGCTGGGTACCCACCAGCAGGTTATCCAGGGCCATCTGCTCGTCCACACCATGGTATGACGGCTGACTCCTGATCGAATACTGCATGTAACCATTTATTGCTTGGTAGTGATAAAATTATTCTGAAGAAAACATATTTAGTTGATGTTCCATTTTCTGGAGAGAGAGAGGATGCACATGCATAAAGCACACACCGCTGCAAACTTTCTCTCTTTTTGGTGGTAAATCATGCATAAAAGTACTCACTCAAGCATGTGAATTTACATTTTTTTTTTATTGGTAATCATGATGATAAATGTTCATATTTATGTTATGTTTTTGGGCCACATGTACTTTTGGCCATATCCATAGATAATCGAGAGTTAGAGTAATCATTTTGAAGGATCCTGTTGATCCTTTAAACATGATGAATCATACTGCTGCCTCTGTTTTGGAATCAATGGATGCAATACTTTCCCTTGGATGATAAAATTCTTAATAAACCTGAAGCAACAAGTTGTCACTGCCTTGATCATCTCCTTTTTCTTACTTGTAGTAATATTTTCTAACATTTTACAGAAATTCAAAAGTATGCCTCCTTGTTTTCTTATAATGGATACTCCTTGATTCCCTTGTTTTTCAACAAAAAATAAAAAAATAAAAAATCATTTATCAAGTTTTCTCAGAGATATTTGACTCAAGACCTGATGCAGGCAGTTCATCCATGTCCTACTGATCTCAACTTGATGAGTTCGTGGGTCTTTTTTTTATATATATTTATTTTTTCCAACTCCACATAGGGCTTGGATCTGGTGGCATGGGAGCAGTTCTAGCTGGAGGAGCTGCTGCTGCAGCTGCTGCTTATGGGGCTCACCACCTTGCACACGGGGCATTTTCGCACCGTCCTTTCATGCACCATGGCAAATTCAAGCATGGCAAGTTCAAGCTTGGAAAGTTTGGCAAGCATGGGATATTTGGAAAGCACAAGTTCATGAAGTGGAAGTGATTCTATAATAATGCCATTTCCAATGAATGCAACTCAAATTTACACTCAGTATTTCCTCCTGTAACATGATGGTTACTATACTGATTGGATTTTCATGTACGGTTATACTTGGCAGGGACATTTGCCCATTGTTAATATCTTTCTTATGGTTTTATGTTATTTCTTTCCAAATGTTATCTTGCTTTCACTAGTTATTTGTGTGCATAATTAATTGGTGTGTAAATATGCCCTGAGAAGAGCCTTATTAAAAAAGATAGGTTTTAGCTAGTTTTATTTAGTTGACACATCTATATTAAAGGAGGGATGATTAAACTAAACCCTAAACCTTGTAAGAGCCACCCTAATCTCTAACCCTTTGCCCACAAATGAGAAGACATCAAGTCATGTAGTTTTTGTTATTCAGTACATGTGGATGATGGGGCCTTAATGGACCTAAAAGCACCACCACTCCCTCTTCCATGTCCATTCCTTTTGGAACAAACAACATAGGTTCTATTGTTTGGATAAGATGACTTACAAAATTAGCATTTGATGGGTTCTATTGTCTGAATAAGATTATCATCATCATCATCATTAAAGCCTTATCCCAACCATGTTGAGGTCGGCTACATGAATTCTATTTCTTCATTCCATTCTATTTTAAACCAAATCCTTTGATAAGTTAAGCTTCTTCAAATCTGAATTAATGACTTCTATCAATATTTTCTTTGGCCTACCCCTACCTCTTGATGGGCCATCCACCTGTATAGCTAAACTTTTTCTTACTGGTGCCATTACTGGCGTACGCTCAACATGCCCAAACCATCTTAAACGGGTCTCTCTAATCTGATCCCCTACTGGTGCTATCCCTAAATGCTCTCGAAAGCGCTCATTTCTAATTTTATATTTTCTAATTTTACCACACATCCACCTAAGCATTCTCATTTCCGTTACATCCATCTTATGAATATGCATCTTCTTAATTAGCAAACATTCTGCTCCATATATTATAGCTAGTCTAACTATTGTCCTATAAAATTTGCCCATTCAATTTCGTTAACATTCGTCTATCACAAAGCACTGCAGAAGTTAGTCTCCACTTCAGCCATCCAGCTTTTATCTTATGCTTCACATCTTCATCAATCTCCCCATCCTTACTAATCATCGAGCCTAAGTACCGAAAAGAATCTCTACGTGGTATCTCATTGGTTTTAATTTTGACAGTGGTTTTAACACTTTGTATATGTCTACTAAAATTGCAATTTATATATTCTGTTTTTGTACTACTTATTTTAAAGCCTCTAGATTCTAAGGCCCCCTCCATCTTTTAAGCTTTGCATTTACACCATCTCTTGATTCATCCACCGATACTATATCATCTGCAAACAACATACACCATGGTACTTCTTTTCGAATATGCACAGTTAACTCATTTATAATTAATGTAAAGAGATAAGTGCTTAAGGTTGATCTCTGATGTAAACCTATAGTCACAGGAAATCTACTTGTTTCTCTACATGTGGTTCTCACACTTGTTACTACTCCTTCATACATATCCTTCAAAATTTCAGTGCAACCTCTGGGGATATTCCTTTTCTTTAAAACCCACCAAATTAAATTCCTCGATACCCTATCATAGGCTTTTTCCAAATTGATAAAGACCATATGTAGATTTTTCCTCTTTGCTCGATATTTTTCCATTAATTGCCTAAATGAAAAGATAACTTCTATAGTTCATCTCCTTAGCATAAAACCAAATTAATTTTCAGAGATCTTGGTCTTCTTTCTCAATCTTTGCTTCATTATTCTCTTCCATAACTTCATAGTATGACTCATAAGTTTAATCCATCGATAGTTGGTAAAATTTTGTATATCTCCTTTATTCTTATATATAAGTACTACAATGCTTCTTCTCCATTCATCTGGTATTTTCTTTGTCACAAGTATTTTATTCCTACATAGAAAAGCTTATATCTATCCGTGAGCTCCTTAACTTTATTTCCTTTCCACCATGTCTCATGTATACAAGTTACACTAATTCTTCTTCTTTTCATTATCTCAACCAACTCCATGCTCTTGCATGTCAAGGTTCCTATATTACAAATAACAAGTCTAATTTTCCTATTTCTCCTCTTCTTCTCATGGACTAACTTCTTTAACCGTCCTAGCCCAAAGTCATGTGGTAGCCTTGCACACTTTTCACTGCAGCCGGGCGACGCTGCAATGCGTCGTTTAAAGCGGGGAACGCCCTAACCTTATCGTGAAATATCATTTTCTCAGAATTCATATTTGAGTTGTGATAAAGTTTTACACTGGCTGTCAACCTACCTAATGTAACCCTCATCCTTTACTCGGGCTTCGGACCGGCAGCAAAAACTGGCGGAGTTTATCGTCTGAATAAGATGACTTGCAAATTTATTAGCTGATAGGGTCTATTGTTTGGATAAGATGACTCACAAATTTAGCAGTTGCTTTCTTTGAAGCAAGTCATAGATGGAACTTAAGTCTCCGAACAGGCCTCCAGCATCACATTAGGGGAGTTCAGGTATGTGCAAAGATTTGAGAATCGGGTTGCAGTCTGTAAGGAGAGTTCAGGTGTGTGCAAAGAGTTGCACCCCACTCATGGATTAAGATTTGCAATGTAGTTCTTTTTTTTTTTTTTTTTGGTTCCAAAAAGAAGGTGGATGTATTAAGGTTAAAAAGGGTGTTCCTCAAAAGTGTATGGCCCACTTCTTCCAACCAAAAACACAAACTGATCCTTCCCAAACATACACCATTCAACAAAAGGAACTTAACTTCCCACAAAATTAAACAAACACAAACAAAACCCATCAACTCTACCCTGCGTAGAGTTAGTGGTTCTGAGGCCTTGTAGTCTGCACCCTTGGCTGCACCTCTTGGACTAAAATGTCCCAGTCCTCTTACCATCTTTTCAATGTTTCATTAGGAGTCTTCTTCAATAAAAAATGAAAACTAAAAAATAAAAAGAGTTTACTCAATTTATATTAGAGCATCGTGCTTCATGCTGCCATGTTGGTGGATACATAGCCATTTTACAAATTCTATGTAAACAATTCCTAAGAAATATACGTCTGCACTTAGATTCCTTTGAAAGGGAAGGTATGTTGTCTTAACGGCTATGCAACCTTCCCAGGTATGGTTTGATAATTTTAGCAGAGCAATGTTGAACTCGGGCTTTTGTCAGTCAGTTTTTTTTTTTTTTTTTGTTTTGAAGGGTCCTAAGGAACCATTGCTCTAGCATGTTGATGACATTGTATTGACAGAATGATCACATTAGGACTTTTTAGTTTAAGGATCTTTTTCAGGTAACCTCCAGACAGCTATTTTATCCATTTCATGCTTGATTGAATGAATGAATGCATACCCATTTTATCCTGAGCCGAACATACACTACATAGAGGTAGAGCCTAGCAACTAGCAAGCTTCCTCGCCAAATCTAAGTTGAGACTGCTTTATTGAGATTTTGGATTCTCACTCCACCAGTTTACTTTCCAACAAGTACGCATGGAACGTGCATCATTATCTCATTAAAGCACCCTTCTGTACGTTCCAAAATTTTGAACATAGGTATTCATGTAAGCATGTAACTCATCATTATAGAAAATAAAACAGGAGCAAAAATTTACTGTACATAGTATTTTACGTGTAAGGAAATATATTGTATTCAAGGTATGCTGCACAAAGCATGACTTATCACATGCCCAAGCCCAATTCGTCTTCAACATCGTCACCTTCTTCAAAGAGCTTCAGAAATCGTGCCTGCTCTTGCTCTCTCTTCCTCTTCTGCCAGTATCGGTACCCAGCCACCACTCCTAGAAGAGCCACACCAGAAACTAGGGCACTGATCAGAACCACTAACAACACATTCATTCCCTTGCCATCAGACCCATCTTCAGATCTTGAAGAATGCGCAGAACCTACAAACACAAACATAAAAGGCACCTCAAAAGAATGATTTAGACCATAGAATAAATGAAAACATTAATGTACAAGAGTGATGCTGATATATTTCATTTGACTATCTGTACAATGTCCATAGCAACTGAACAATTTGGCATGCATGGAATAAAAGCAAAATAAATCAGAGGATTGCATCCTATACTCAGTGAACATCTATCCACCATTCTCACTTTTAACTGTCTATTTGATACCAACCAGTCAGATGTGGTCATGCAGAGAGTTTTTCAGGTTAAGATGCAATAAAACTGAGCTGGGCCTGCATTGAGCCACAAGTGATATTTCATCATACCTGCCGATTCATGTATGGGAAATGATTCCCTAGGAAGGGAGATGTCTCATATGCAGCATAACACACGCAGGAAAAAAAATAACTCATTTTTTCTTCCATCAAAACAAATTCTAAATATAAAGCATGGATTATTAAGTTTACATGCTGCCACTCATCTTAACAGAACATGAGAGAGTATGAAAGACATTACAGATGGTATCATCATAATACTCACCAGACAGTGTACACTGAGGACACACAAATGTAGCATTGAATTCCTTATCCTTAAATCGAATGTATTTTCCGCTTGGAGCCTTAAAATCATCAGGACAAAGTTCCCACTCATCAAATACATCATCGGCTGTTAGATGGTCTTCCTCATACAACCCACACCGTTTGCATTTGTTACCTGGAAGCTCTGTCAGAGGCTGCAATAGCACACAATTTCACTATTAACTTACCTCACCCAAACATTCACCATTAGTCAACAACTTTATACTTTATAAGGTAACAACAAATATCATCATCACTCAAACAAGCTTATGCAATACGGATGATAAATTGAAACAAGAGGTACTCATAGTGATTATTCAAGTTATAAAGGATTTCAATGTAGCCAATGAATAGGTTAAACTAGTACCCATGCTTTACTTCACAATGAACTTTTGTCAGTGGAAAGTTTTAACTTTGAGACTGTTTGGTTTTGGTGCCATCAAACAACTCCAAATAAATGGGATAAGTCTTTCATGGTGATGAGGTGATGATACCATCCACAAGCAGAGTCTACCTAATGAGTCTCAAGTAAGTAGAAACACATTTGGAAAAAGTATAAATGTCAGGGGATGAATAGATCCAGTTAGTAAAAGTCTTATCATTCCAAAAGAGTAGAGAATTGTCAAAAGATCCAACAGTGAGACTTACCAGTTAGGTTACACCAAATTAAGACATCACTAAAGAATAGAGATATGCATTTTTTTTCTAATTTATGTCCTGCAGGAAACTATCTTGTTAAATGCATCTAGTCTTAAAAAGAAAACAAGTCTAAGGATATAGCATGCGAAAATTAAACTTATCAATACCTGCAGATATCTTCATTGTTATTTTTGGGACTGCCAACATGTTACTGATTGTAAAATTGTCAGTCCACTATTTTGTTAATATTATAATTTTCAATCGAACATGGCCATGCACATCCATAAAGTTAAATGTGGCCATTTTATTGCTATTATAACTCAATCAAAGTTCACCCGTAATTTTACTTCAGCTGGCCTTAACTAAAGGTATTTGATGTACCTTGATTGAAATTATAATATTCATAAAAGCTTTCAAAAAATTCTATGTTACGGGTGCAAGCAACTATGAAGCAAGGCCATATAAAATCACTGCCATGGATGCACAAACTTAAGAGAAATTGGGCCCAAAAATTTGCAGATGGGTAACACTAATGCTCTATTGTCCAAATATGTATGTCTTCAGGTACCTCCTCCGAAGATATAATCTTTCCAAATAGTATGCTCAATCAGTCATCATTGCATCACATTCAGATTATCTTATGGATGTACCAGTTTAGGGAATAAAATGTAAATCTGCACACTTGGTAGCACAAAATGTTACTAGAATGGCAAGCAAAGGAAGAGGCGGTTTTGGCAGAATCTCTAGCTGACATGGTGGAAAGTGCAAGGTGTAGGTTACAATTGTTTACATAGATTTCCAATAAAGGAAAGGAAGGCTGACATCGATTAGTGCCGGGATGAGTTAGCAAAAATAGGAGAATTAGAAGATGACTACTGTTGGGTTTATGCCTTGTAGTCCGGGTTAACCAGATAGAAGATTGCGCCATTGATGCAATGACGTACTTGTCATCGAAGTATGTGAAGACATTGCCCATTTTATCTCCCTATGGCTCGAGATACAGAATTCAAGCCAAGGTAGAGATTGTTGGGTTTATGTCTTGTATTCTGGTTTAGCCAGATGGGTCCATTGGGTTAGCCAAGAACCGGACATTGGATTAGCGGTATTTTGGTCTTTGTACCAGACTTTCTTAGGGGCTAAAAAAAGAAAGTTATATATACGATGTAACTTGTAACACTAGATTAAAGCAGAAAAGTGCAGTAAAAGAGTAGGGTTCTATTTTGGCCGTGGATGAAGGCGCATTGCCGAACTACGTAAATCTCTCGTGTGTGCTCTTGTGTGCTGTCTCTCTTCTTGTGTGCGGCTTTGATTGTCAATCGCAGGTTACGTGCTTCCTCACTTGCATAAATCTCCTATCAATCCCACCTCACAACCCAGGCTTTGTCAGATTTTGATTCTAGTAGAGAAAGCAATGATCATGGCAGCCGCAGTGATCTAGGCACATGTATCAACATCTAAGCCCACATGTGATGAGCCTGGACAACAGATCCTACATGCAACCAACAATGGCATCCACTTCAACAATCTCAAGCAACAAACACTTACACAAACATCATATCAAAAGCCATTGCAGATGGTGTCAGCCTTGGTTCTTGGTACTAAAAAATTTTTTAGCTGTTTTGTTGTTTGTATCTTGAATTCATTTCCGTGAGACATAAAACTGTGACTTTGCACTCCTTAAGTCATTTGCAACAGAAGTTACGCAATGGTTTAGGCCTTTACATATAATTTTTGGTAGCCATAGGCACTGTTATTTGGTCAAAATGGTTTTTAATGGAACACCATTACAACCATGTTTTCAGCCTGTTAGATTGGTTTCTGAGTTTTTTATGCTTAAAACACCATGTTTGGGATCTTGCCAATATTACTACTGCTTCCTTTTGCCATGTAGAGAGACAAGTGAATGGTGAAGCAGATATGCTAGCCAAGGATGGTGTCAACAGGCAGCAATTGATATTTTACCCATCCGCTTAGCAGTTTATGCTCTTAGTTTTTTATTTTTGTTTTGCTGCTTTGTTGTCTAGTTTTCCTTCTTTGTTTTTCCTTGTTGAGTGGTTCTTGTTTGTTGGGTCTTCGTCCTTGCTTTTCAGTATAATTATGTTGTACTATTAAGCCTTTTTTTAATTTCAAGTTACCATCCTTAAAAAAGACACCATGAAAATCATTGATATGGAAGGTGAGGGGAAGAAACGGGGGGTGTGAACCACTGGTTTGTTTGGATCGCTTAAGAAAATGCTGACCAGTATAATGTTCCCAAACACATTATAACATCTTTGATTATAAAATCCAAAGGCAAGTTTAACATGCCTTCAGGTATTATTGACTTCATTTGAATTTCTTTTATAAGACACAGCAAAAAAAAAAAGAACATAATTTTAGTCTTCATAGTGATGACTTAATGAGTGCAGGAGCCAGGAATGGGATACAACAGAGTCTAAACCCATGCAGGATGTAATCACTGGAAGATTTAAAAAAAAAGGCAAAAAAATGAAAAGGCCCCATTAAACCTGGAAGGGGCTGGACCTATCTATTTCAGATGAAGAAGCAAATCAGCGGCTTCTTCTACTACCCTCCAACATATTACAGAAGAGCAGTGGAAGGTTCATAATACCCATCCAAATCAAAGACTGTTTATAAAATTACTATCCCCTTAGCAAAGCTGGAGCAGAATTCAATGTTCTCCAAGGGGATTGGTATGACAACTCGTACTAGGTACTGCAACTAGGCCTCTATTTCTACCGCTGGGTTTCCCATTTTCATCTGGAGTCAGGTAACTCGTACACATACAAAACCGACCTGTTTTAATTTTGATTCAGTGGGGATGTCAATGATCATTCTCGTCGCCTGAGATCACTCATTCACCCAAAGGACCCAACCAGAACACTCTTACAAGATTCTCTCTCCTATCAATCCATGCAATGGTAAAATATGGAAACATTTTAAAAAATAATAATGCACCCACATATGAAAAACACGATAAAAGCATTAGTTTTTAAGTTGCATCTTACATATAGAAGAAAAAACTACAATACCTGCCAAGATTCTACACCCCTGAAAGTGTATAAAAAGTCTGTTTTCTTCACATCTGGCAGCATGGTCTTGTTTTCCCCTTGACAACGAAAATAAACAGATGGTTCACCAAACACAGGTTCATGTTTACTGAAAATCTGAATTGATTCAAGTGTAACAATCTCCAATGATAATGTTCCTGCAAAATGGAAAATCCATCATTACTAATTGGCTCAATGAGAAGCAAAAGAGTTCCAGGATCCAGAGTCATATACCCTTTAAAGTTCTTTTTTTTTAATATGTAACTCATATACCTGTTAAAGTTTCCAAGCCAGACAGTTCTTTTTTGATATAAAATTAAAAATAATATATCAACTCAGTATAAAGAAATGTACCAACAATTAGGATAATCCTATTCATGAGCATAATATAGACAACAGATTTTTGCCATCACTTATCCACACAATAACATTTACTACAAACATATATATATAGATCTATATCATCATCATCATCATCAAAGCCTTATCCCAACCATGTTGGGGTCAGCTACATGAATTCTGTTTCTCTATTCCGTTCTATTTTGAGCAAAATCCTTAGATAAGTTAAACTTCGTCAAATCTAATTCAATGACCTCCATCAATGTTTTCTTCGGCCTACCCCTATCTCTTGATGGGCCATCCACCTATATAGCCAAACTTTTTCTCATCGGTGCCGTTACCGGCATACGCTTAACATGCCTAAACCATCTTAAACGGGTTTCTCTAATCTTATTCCATATTGGTGCTACCTCTAAATGCTCTCGAAAGCGCTCATTTCTAATTTTATCTTTCCTAATTTTACCACACATCTACCTAAGCATTCTCATCTCCATTATATCCATCTTATGAATATGCGCCTTCTTAATTGGCCAACATTCTGCTCCATATGTCATAGCTAGTTTAACCATTGTCCTGTAAAATTTGCACTTCACTTTCATTGGCATTCGTCTGTCACAAAGCACTTTAGAAGTTAGTTTCCACTACAGCCATCCAGCTTTTATCATATGCTTCACATCTTCGTCAATCTCCTCACCCTTACTAATCATCAAGCCTAAGTACCGAAAAAAATCTCTACGTGGTCTCTCATGGGTTTCGATTTTGATAGTGGTTTCAATACTTTGTATATGTCCACTGACGTTGCAATCCATATATTCTGTCTTTGTACAACTTATTTTAAAGCCTCTAGATTTTAATGCCCCTCGCCATCTCTCAAGTTTTGCATTTACACCATCTCTTGATTCATCCACCAATACTATATCATCTGTAAATAACATATACCATGATACTTCTTTTCGAATATGCACATTTAACTCATTCATAATTAATGCAAAGAGATAAGGGCTTAAGGTTGATCCCTGATGTAAACCTATAGTCACAGGAAATTCACTTGTTTCTCCACATGTGGTTTTCACATTTGTTACTGCTCTTTTATACATATCCTTAAAATTTTCAATGTAACCTCTGGGGACATTCCTTTTCTTCAAAACCCACCAAATTAAATTCCTCGGTACCCTAAATTTGGATTTGACCGAAACTTAGGGCGTGTGACTATCAGAGGGTCTGTGTATTACAAGATTTGGATTGGGTGATAACACTTAGACTTCTCACCAAAAAATAGTGAGATCTAGTTCTCATAGGATTATTTCCCATATATATACGATCAGCATCATCATCATGGAAGCCT
This sequence comes from Sextonia rubra, assembly GCA_037013555.1. Lineage (NCBI taxonomy): Eukaryota > Viridiplantae > Streptophyta > Magnoliopsida > Laurales > Lauraceae > Sextonia > Sextonia rubra. The sequence continues at coordinate 137,221,909 of JASUAD010000001.1, forward strand.
TATCTCATTATCTTTTTTCTTTTTCTTTCTTTCTTGTTTTTAAATGGTGGCTGTTGAATTAATTAACTAAATAATCACTACTGGGATATACCATATGACATTCAACCCAACACCTTCAAGAGTTCTATGCAAAAACATCAAAGAAGTAATAAGATTGTTCCTCCTATATTGAAAAACAAGATTATTCCTCTCTAACCAAGTTGAACATAGAACAGCCACCACTGTACAATCAGCATCCCTTACTAAAACATCCAAACTGACAACTCTCTACCAATTCCATCACTGTTTAAGGTCAAACCCAATGAACTCCAATTCTTTGCATGGAATAGTTCCATGCCTCATTACCAAAAGGGTGATGAACGAGATATGATGGACATCTCCAGCATTGCACATACAAGACTATACAGCCATTCGCAATTATGATCTTTCAATTATGCAAAGCCTTGTTCCTCTATTTGCGATTAGCTTTTTAAGTGTAAGTTTTCCACCCCACCCTACTTGTAACCATTTTTTTCTATTAACTCTATAACTCATCATGTCCTTTATCACTACTCGTAACAATTTTTCCTATAACTCTATAATGCAAACCATAAAAGGGTTTGGGTTGAAGCTTTGCAAAGTGCCGAAGCACGAAAAAATGTCTCCAAAAGACCTCACATGATGGAGTTAACCTTTAAGGGAAAACTCAATCCATGAAAGAGATTTTTATTAACCTCCAAAAAATTGATGTCTTACCATCAATGATGCACGGATACTTCAAAATAGGCAACGTATCATGTCATATCGCATTCGATACTTCACTTTTTATGTGTTAAATCCATGTCCTTGCCATGTCCCTGTCGTATCCGTGCTATATCTGGGCATCATAACTTACAATCCTTATATATAGGAAAACAAAACCCTAGACTCCAAAATTCCTAACAAAATTAAAAAGCTGATCATAATCACAACGTACTGAAGAAACAAAATCCTAGACTTGTTTGGGTCCTACATGTGGGCTCCTACATGTGGGCTTGTTGATTCATAGGTTTTGCATCGTTCTCCTCGGATTGCAAAAAGAGTTTTGACCTTGAACTTGAACTCAAGTCCAATTGCATCGTAGTGGTAGACATGTCATACTTAAAGAGATTCCTTCAGAACTCCTAACTTCAGCCCTCTCTCTTTGGCGCTTTCAGTTTCACAGAAACTCTATTAACTTGTAATTAGTCATGAGAAAGGCATGCTCGTGTAACCATTTTCCGCAGAAAAATGACTCTTTGAATGTTTGGGGCAGTAGCTTTCCGCGGCAAACTAAAACCCTAATTCTCAAAAGAAGAAGAAAAAGTTCCGAAACAAGGGAGAATTTACCCGGAACAAAGCAGAGGAAGGTCGAACAGAGAAGAAGAACTGGAATTTCGGGATTGGGACGAGATCGGATCCTCATAACGGGTAACCGGTACAAAGATCGACGTCCGATATGGTAGATAGTAGGAGATTTTTCCGGACCCGATACGAAAAGCTCGAAAGTTGAAACGGTTTTGGTGTCGTGAAAGAGGGGTGCTTGGTTTGGTTGCCAATGCCAGCTGAAGAGACGAAAAGACAACGACTTTTATTTTATTTTATTTTATTTTTTTTCATCTTCGGCAGTTGGTGTTGGTGGATAGTTACTGACGGCTCACGCAATGGAGAGTTGGGAGGCTGATGATGAGGCCCACCTTTTTAGCGGTCAGATCTATCACACGAAAGAAGGCTTCATCTATCTATTAAGTGGTTTGATACCCCTCGGCAGGGTAAAGCCTATTTTTATAATGGGAGTTGCTATTCATATACCAAGTTTTCTTCTTCCTACACAGCCCATCCTTTAAAAAAAAAATTTTTTTTTTGGAACTACCTAAACTACCCCCACTCCTTCTCTTTCTACACACATTCCTCCTCCTCCTCCTCCTCCTCCTCCTCCCCCTCCCTCCTCTCTCCTCTGCCCTTCCTCTCAGGCTGGCAGCGGCTTCCGGCCAGCGAAGTGGAGCCTCCCTCCATTCCCTCTCTCTTCCAATCTTCCTTTTCCTCTTTCTTTTCTTCCTCTTCATGTTCCTTTTCCTCTTCTTCTTTCTTTTCCTCTTCTTCCTCTTCCTTTTCCTCCTCTTTTTCCTCCTTTTATTCTTCTTTCTCCTCCTCTCCTCTTCTCTCCCTATTTCTCTCATCTCCGCCTTGGTTCAACTTGACAAGGGTGAACAGCAGTGAGCTGTTCGGCTTTGCAGGGCCGAACCAATTGCTGGTTCAACTTTGCAGGGCTGAACAACTCACTGCTGGGCGAACTAGGGCGGAGATGAGAGAAACAGAGAAAGAAGAGGAGAGGAGAAGAGAGGGAGAGAGAGGGAGAGGAGAGGAAAAGGAAGATGAAGAGAGAGAGAGAGAGGAAAGCTCTCTTCGTTCGGCCCAACAAAGCAGAACAACAATGAGCTGTTCGGCCTTGCAAGGCGGAACAACTCTTTGTTGTTCGGCCTCATAGGGCCGAACAGGGTGGATATGAGAAAAAGAGGGGAACAAAGAGGAGAGGAGAGGAGAGGAGAGGAGAGGAAGAGGAAGGGAGAGGAGGAGAAAGAAGAATAGGAGGAGGAGGAGGAAGAGGGAGAGGAAGAGGAGGAAAAAGAAGAGGAAGAGGAGAAAAAGAAAGAGGAAGAGGAAAGAAGGGGAGAGGGAAGAGAGAGAATAGAGAAAGGGAGAGGAAGAGGAAGAGGGAGAGAGTGAAGGAGGGGACGGAGAGGGAGAGCCCTCCGCCGGCTAGTGCTCCTCGCCGGTCGGAGGGGTTGGTGGGGAAGGGGAGGAGGAGAGAGGAGGGAGGGAGAAGTGGAAGGAGAGAAGGGGTAAGAGTATTTTGGGAAGTTTGGATTTTTTTTTTTTAAATGAACTGTGTAAGAAGAAAAATACATAGTGTATGAATAGCAGCTTCTTTTTATAATTCATAAAAAAGCCATGGAGTTTGAGCCGCTCAAAATAAAATGTCATCTCAGTGCATCACATCGAGATTTAGTCCCACTGTTAGATCCGGAGGGCACGTAGACTGCCGATATTAGGCACCAAAAGCTCTTCTTCCAACTGCTCTCCATTTGGCTGCTGCGAATGGGCGAGTTGATGTCGTGAGAGAATTGCTTAAGGTTGATCTGGAGCTTGCTGGACTACTTTCGAATCGTGGAGAGGCAGCTCTGCACATGTGATCATTTAGTATAAAAAAAAAAAGATTACAATTTATCTCATTTAGACTTTAGAATAAAAAAAATTATTTTGTATAGGTTGGGGGTCCTATTTAGACTTTAGTGTAAAAAAATAAATTTAATATATGCTAGTGGATTTGGGATTCAAACCCATAACACCCACAAGTGATCCTTTAACATCTAAACCAGTAAGCTATTGTGTCAAACTTGTCATAATTTGCAGAAAATTATATACACACTAAATATATTGTATTGGGTTGAAGGGGTGCATGGGCCAGTGGCCCATTTAAGAGTAATCATTTTTTGGAATTCAACAGGGTCCAATGCCCCCTATGGACCCAATGTGGGCCCACCCTTGATTACTAAGATCTTCTGATTTTTGAGATCCCATGTCATTAAACCTTGTAAATTCTCAAATAATTAGAAATTTGGTGATGATGTTCTAGAAATAAAAATCTAAATTATACAAAATAAATGTCTCTTTATATGGGCTGATATCAGACTTTGGTAAGTCAATTTCCTCAAGTATTAAGAATCTAAATAAATAAAAGAAAGGAAATGTCGTAAGCTTAAGGTTGTCTTGGTGGTATAGGCATCTTCTTTTATAGCTCCCACTGGATATCGATGCTTGGTGGGTGCCTTTCCATTTCCAAACTCCCTCTCTCAATATTAAATCTAAGAAAACTTTAGAAACTAGTCTTTAATTAAAAAAAAACCCAACCTAATCAATTCTACCCAAATAACCCAATTGAAAATGAACAAAATGATCCAATCACCCAAAATATCAAAACAAAAAACATGAAACTAGTCCCTCAAAAAGAAACCCACAAATATACCTACTGAATGAAACATGGGTTCAAAATGAAAAATGCCACACAAATACAAATTATGAACTTCAAAAAATCCGTATGCAAGAAGATGGAAAAAAAAAAAAGATAAAGACATGCAGATAGTAACAACCCAAATGCAACTTGTTCTCTTAGCCAAAAAAAAAATGCCACTTGTTATTTTCTTGTTTAAGGGTTTCTTCAACAAAAGCCAAAGGTAAATCAATTCACAAAACTAGTTAATTTGAGTGATTTTGTTTTAAGAAACATTTGCATAGCTCTTTTAAAGGTTGCTCATTCACCTCCCAAACTCAAAGAATTAATGCAAATCCATGCCACCACCATAAAATCCAATCTCCAATACGACAGCTCTGTCCTCACGTAGCTCAGCAAAATTTGTTAAGTCTAACCATCATCAATCATGGAATATGCCCAACACCTATTCAATCAAATTCTCCAACTAGACCGCTTCCTCTTCAACATCCTGTACCAATGCTATTCTTGCAACCGTCTGTTGGCAAACGGTGTGTAAGTTTGTAGGACTTTCAAGTTAGAATTTCTAGGGAATCTGCTTGCAAAAAGGGTATATAACTTTGGAGGGGTCTCATGTCTAGATTTTTTGAAGAAGAAAATGGAGAAGATGAGAACAAGTTGACGATATCATCAATTGGGATAATGATATCATCAACATAGATGACGATATTGTTAATTAGGATGATTTGGTAAAAAAAAAAAAGGTACAAACAACTATACTGTAAAATTATTATTTTTCTTCACAAATTTGGTTAATTAATGTTTATACTTAATTTTTTCATAAACATCCCAAAAATAAATGATATGCCATAATTTTTTTTTCTTGTGATTAATTTGATGATGGCCCCCACTCATGTGGAGTGAGATGAACGGTTCAAACATCACCAAATTTCTTGAGGACATGAACTCCACCTAATCTTTGACAGTGATCATGAGTGGACCACTCATTATCTGCACATCACCGTCGGAATTTACTCTGAGGATCCGGACTCAATATATTTTAGCAATGATCAGTTTTATCATGTCCCACCGATGGAGTCAAATGACCATTCCATACTCGTGGGTTCCAAGCTAATTTTAGTAATGCACTCAACATTGACAGACAGTTGTCCCAGAAGTCGATGGGAAGATCCCATCCATTTAATCTTCCGTATACAGATGAACAAGAGAACAAAGAATGTTCTATAAATATGCGTTTACAATAAAGAACGGTTGAGATCTTTCACCATATGGCATTGTCTTGCGGATGATGATGCCGTGAAACTCTTCGGTACTGTCTGGATGGCCGTGAATGAGCGAATTTCACTTTTGTATACAAACAAAAACATCAGCCCACTTACAAAAGTGGGTGTGCAAGGCCACATTCCGAAAGGGACTTGCTAAACATACACTGAATTTATCTCTTCTTACACCACTTCTCTTTATACACAATGAAGTAAGTGAGGGGGTTTAGTTTTCTTCTCTTTATGCACACTACATTTCCATATTATACCCCCACCCAACTAAATTCCTCTTTCTCTATACCAAAAATCTCTCTTTCCATTTTCCTTTCTTCCCCAAGGGTTCCTCTCTATTCTTCCTCCATTCCCTTTTTTTCTCCAAGGGTTTCTCTCCAATCTTGAAGGTAAGCTTTCATTTCTTCTCTACCATTGCCATAGTTGTTCTACATTCTCTTCTCCACCATTCTCAAAGGAATTATCTTCTTTAAGGTATTCTCTTCTCTTCTCTACATATTATTCATTACAATGGGTTCTTGCATGTTTAGATTGTGATGGTAGAATACTTTTTTTCCTCCATTCCGCTGTGTGCTCATGCATCCCGTCGCCATCCCGTCGCCATGTTCGGCCCTGCGTGGCCGAACACAACATATTGTTCGGCCTAGTGTAGCCGAACAACAACACAGTGTTCGGCCATACAGGGCCGAACATATGAAAGATGTTCGGCCTCTGTTAGCCGAACATGACTAGGTTGTTCGGCCACTCAGGGCCGAACCATAGTAAAAAGGTTCGGTCATGTATGGCCGAACACATTCAGTGCGTTTGGTCATACAGGGCCGAACACAATGAGGACACTGTACCCCCACTCAACTAACAACTGATTGAATTACTTGCAGATATGGCTAGTAGTTCTAGAGCTCGTCCAACAGCTTCTGAAAGAAGGCGTCGTCAACGCGTTGGAAAGCCAATTATTGAAGAGCTAGAACAACCAAAAGTCCCGGAGAATGAAGATGAGGAGGTGGAAGAGGATGAAGAAGATAATGGAGAAGAAATGGTTGGGCCGACTGACCCTTCGATCTTGAAGAGTTTTCAAACACATGTTGCAAAATTTATTTGGAATGGAGAGGTATGTTTTATATATTTTCCATATAAATGTGATCTTTTCTTTCATCTTTAATGTATATGCATATTTTCAGGATCGTCTTCCACTCAAGTGTTTGAGTCATGGGCAAAAAGTAAGGATGTGGTATTTGAACGAATCTGATTTATTTAGACAGAAGATTGATAGATCTGGTCTAGCACCGTTGATCAAGACTTCTTACAAATATGTTGATAAGAGCCTTGTGTCAGCGTTTGTAGAAAGGTGGCATCTAGAGACAAATACGTTCCACATGCCTTTTGGAGAGATGACCATCACGTTAGATGATGTTGCCACCATTCTTGGGACCCAGTGACGGGGATAACTGTTTCGTATAATGATGATTTTGGATTTTCTAAAGCTAAAGAGCTATTACACCGAGCATTAGGAGTTCGACGCTCGGAGGCTCATGATGAGCTTGCACAGGTGCGGGGTCATTCAGTAAGGTTAGAGTGGCTAAAGAATAAGTTTGATGCAGTGACAGATTCTGATGGAGAAGTAGCCATTGACCGGGCAGTGAGAGCTTATTTGCTATATATATTTGGGTGTACACTGTTTAGTGATAAAAGTGGCACATGCGTTTCGGTCATTTATCTTCACTTCCTCATGGATGTTGATGCTGTGGCTTCATATGCATGGGGTGTTGGAAGTAGGTGGGTCTCGTGGATAGATTTTCAAAACTTTTGACCCACTTGACACAGGGATCAACTATCCATAAGACCAAAACCCAATCCAGGATGCGTTACCCTCAATCTCGTGACCATGTACAGTAAAAATTATACCAGCACTAAACATCCAAAATAACCTACGACATGCAAGAAGTAGATCATACCTTTGGAGACCCGCAGTGCTCTAATGGACTTCTTCAAGACCTCTTAGCCTTCCACGCTATGACCCCCCAATTGGATTTCCTTTCTCAAGAAGAACGGTGGAATCTTCAGGAGAAAATCCCAACTCGAGACTCCAAGGAACTAGAAGAAAGGAGATGAGAGTAACTCGCGCAACTCTTGCACGAAAGGGTTTTGGCGTGAGAGGAAGTCTTTTGGACGTCCAAGGATATTTTATAGACTTCCAAATCTCTCCCTTGTCTAATTGAAATAGAAGTCTCACTTCCAAAGTAATTAGCAAGTTTCTCCTTTCTTATCCTTTCTTTCTAGAGTTCGAGTCGGATTAGTATTTTCCAATAACTTGGGCTAGCGTGGGGACCACTAGGGATTCCTTAGAAAGCTGGCTCCAACTGGAACACCGCGACCCCACATCTCATGTGCAATCCGGGCCCACAGTTAATTGCAAATAACACCACTATATAAATGCAATTGCACTCCAGTCTTAGGAATAAATTACAATGAAGACCCTAAACTTCCCAATTACCACAAGTAGGCCCCTCTATCAATATCCGTGGATCAATTGGAATAAATCTGTCTCTTCCAATCTAAGTTCCACATCTTATTATCCTTGAGCCCCAATTAATCACAGTAGTCATCAGTACCATCCAATTAACTCTTAATTGAGATGGGTGTGCACTTACTAATGACAAATCCATTAATTGGCACAAGGGGATAATAGAGATAGATTCCATCTTGATCATTCAACGTTCCCACAGTTCTACTACCACATACCCAAGACACCGAGGTGTTAACCTATAGTCGGTTTCACTCATTGGTGACTCAAAGCAAATGAATAGATAGAAACTTGAGTTCGTCAATGTCTCAGGATTGAGAGCCTATTGCTAGGGAATTATGAGAGCATACCTTATTATTGAGATGGAATTCCATAAGGTGCATCTCATGGTCCTTCAATACATCCAATGTACCAGCACCGTGATCCAGAATCTTACATTCTGATGATCGAGACAAATCACACTATCTCATAGTGATCAAAGTGCTGCAACCTTATCAAATGAGATGCCCAATCTCGTTACTGGTTGTGAAGCTATTTTAAGTATAAGATTTGTGACATATATCTCCTGCGCGTTGATCTCATCCATGCACATATATCACATCTAATATACTAATGGGATCCGGTTCAACTCATGAACCATTATGTCATACGTATTGGTCATGTGCATGAAGTAGTAAAATAACATTCATCTCATGAAAGTAAAGCATGATTTTATTGATAAATAAAGAAATTAATCAATTTATTACATCAACTGATGGATTGAGTCCACAAAAACTAACAAGGGGTGCTGCTACTTTGGCTTATCTTTATCGACATTTGGGTTAGCTACTCGGTATGAAGTGAAACAAATAGCCGGGTATCTATCACTCCTGGAAGCATGGATATATGAGCATTTTTTATGTTTTGCTCCTAACCCAAATCTCATGTACATTCAACATGACCCTAGAGCATTATTGTGGCAACCGAGCAGAGAGTCAAATAAAGATGGTCGCCTTCAGTCATTACGAGAAATTTTTGACGAAATGGGCAATGATAAGGTATTGCGTTTCTCATTAGTAGTAATTTCAAATTAATCTGCATTCTTGTATTTATGTGCTACTAAAGATCTATGTAAATTGACGCAGGTTACTTGGGATCCATATCGTAATTCAAGGCAACAACATCCATTATATGATTTTGCATTCTACTCTGGATGTATAAGGTGTTTGGAGGTTGTGGAACCGTACCACCCAGAGAGAGTGCTGAGGCAATTTAGAAGACTGCAATCGGTTCCTCCAGCACCATTGACTCCAGACCGGGCACATCGAGGTCTTAGTGCTCAACAATATCAAATTGCACATCAATGGGTCGATCAGCAATGGCAAAGATGGGACAACCATGTATTGTCACCCGCAAACCGGAGTCGACCTATCAGATTTCCATCTGATTGTGTTCCCGATTATATGAACTGGTACACACAGATATCATGGAGGACAGTACAAAACCCAAGGTATCGATCCAGGTGGGGGCAAAGAAATGAGGCAAGTGGGGCGAGCACGTCTGCAAGTTACGAACAACGTTGTCAAGAAGCACTAAGTATCGCTGAGCCACTGACAGAAGCTAACTTCTATCGTGACCCGCAGGGGATGTACGCTAATGTTGATCGCATGCGCCATGTCTTAAGGGGACTTTCACTTCAAGAGGCGCAACGAATTGTGAGGGATCCCAATATGACTTCCAGTACTTACACACGCCGGAGTAGGAGTGACAGAGGTTGATGTGTCCATGCTGTTGTTTTTTGTTTAAGACGGGGTTATTTATGTTTTGTACATGGAAGTAAGTCTGTAAGCAGTTCACAAATTTCATGTATGAAATTAACAACTGTACTGCTACTAATCAAAGTTGCATGTTATCTTCTAAATGAGTACATTGAGTTACATTCAATATTGATTACATCCCAAATGTGTTACGTGCTACAATAAGTTCACCCAATCTCTATCGTTTCACTTGCTGCTATATTTGAACTGACAAGCTCTTTGAAATGCTCAATGCGACCATTGTATGCAGTTGCCCATTCACTTGCACATAGAAGATGAAATTCACACCACTTGTTCGCAATCGGTGGAATTGGATGGCCTGGTTCCAAGAACAGCTGCAACATAACAGAAGTTAGAAGATTCATATGGAAATAATAAAATGTTTTTTTTAAAAAATTGATTGTGGAATAATAACCTGAACAAAGTGATTGTTGTTTACAAAATCAATCGCTATCTCCTTGCGAGATACTCTTGACGGTGGCACAGACCAAAGAGGCAGAAATGTAAGATATTGTTGCATGCTAAAGTGGAATAATACCACATTATAATGAGAAGCGATAATATGCCCCATGTCTGGCATAGTCATCCAATGGGAATAACTGGGATAATTATCATAATATGACAATGCCTCAATCAATTCCTGAACTCCGTTTTCAATCCCATAAAGTTGTTGATACTCTTTTGAATAGGCAAGTAATTCATTTACTAAATCTCTCATAACCCGTGACCAATCATCTTCGGTTAGCCCAAGTAGCCCTGCAATGGCTCTGAAGCCACAGTTGCCATTAGCTGCAACGTCTTTTATGACGTGTATGTAGTCTTTTATCCCATCTAGAAATTGCTCACGGTAAGAAATAGTAGGCTGTGATCTTGTGTGATGCACCTTCGCCTTTCATTTCTTTTTAACTATACCATGTACAATTGCCTTACTGTGAACAGCCTTCGCTTCGTTAAATACAGGAGAGTAACTATCATGTGCAGATTGCGTTATCTCAAAGGCACTTGGATCACGCCGGGTCGATGTATTAGCCTTAACAGATGGGCAACCTCGAGCTTTTAATTTCACTTCTGGTTCTATTAAGAAAGTACTATCCGGTTTATATAGCTCTCTCAACTTCCTTAACATTTGCAATTGCCTTATATGATCACCCTCATTAAAAGCCCTTTCAACTAACACCAACTCCGCTTTAACATCCAAAGTAGGCCTTTTCAGTGCATTGTTAGGCAACATATCAAGCTTACACCAATGAGGATGTACGCAACTGAGAGGAATTGGGCATTATTGATAAACATATTCTCCAATCTCATGGGCACAAGGTAAACCATGTGTACGACGAAGGATGCACATGCATGAGACCGGATCAGTTCCAACTTGTTCGGCTCTTTTTCTTTCTGACAAAATTTTATCCAATGCATTTTTTGAGATGTTGCCGCGAAGGTCATTGAAATCAGACGGCTTGAAATTGTGTTGCACAACTGTTTTACTTTTTTCAAATGTTGCTTTTATACTAGTATGTTGCAGTTGGAGCAGATTATGGATTTTTGTCCAGTTTGATTCAAGATCTCCTTGACATGAACTAAGTTGTCTTTTTAATTGTGCATGTGAACTCTCGGCCCTGTAAGAAAAATAAACGTTATTAATTCATATGGATATATTACATAATAAATGTAACTAAATCAATAACAAACATTCACATTACCTATTCGATGTAGTATTCCCCAAATGTAAACAATTATCTGCTCATGCAGACACAAATTTTTCCTTGTATGGATCTAACCATGTGCTCTTCACATACTGCAGTGCTTCGGGATAAGTACAAAAATCCTTCCGTAGCCTACCAAAAAGTTCATTATACTCTTTTTCTGTGGAAGCAGACATCACCATATTCCAACTCATATTAAACTTGTCCCACATTTTCTTGGTTTCAAACAACTTTTTACATTTACTTAAGACACTCTTATTAATGTGCCAAGTACATAATAAATGAGTACTCTCCGGAAATACACTGTCGATGGCCTTCATGAGCCCCAACTCTCTGTCGGTGACAATGACTCCAGGAAGAACACAATTAGCTTCAACAATGATAGATAGCAAGACTCTCAACACCCATGCATAATTATCTTCACATTCAGCTTGGAGATAAGCAAAGCATACGAAAAATGTCATTTCTGTGGACGTAACTCCAACAATCTCCAAGAGAGGAAGCCGATACCGGTTCGTCTTGTATGTGCAATCCATTATCAAGACATGTGGAAATGCACGCAACAATTCTAAGCTGGTTGGGTGTGTCCAACAAATTCCCTGAGGGTGTCAGTATTATCACAGTTCCTATGCCATTCAATGTACTTATGCTCTGCCAATTTGCATAGGAGTTGTTGCATTTAACTTCTCTCACCCTGTTCAGTGATTTTCTGCCTATAGCGTGCATTGTAGATAGTCTTCATTGTTGTTACATTTAGCTCACTTCTTTGTTTTAATGTAACCAAAATATCTTTTGGCCTAACCATACTCTTTGAAGATCAATTAACAACTCCGTCTCTTCCTTTGATAGTCTCCCTGCAAATGAGTGCCCTTCTAGATACTCGGCAGCCGAGTGATTATGAACACCACACACAACTTCCAACATCCAATCATCACCTGTAGCCAACTTCTTGCCCTTTAATGTGAACGGGCATCCACATTTCTTTGATCCTGTTTGCTTGATCTTCTTTTTAAGAGTCCCTTTGTTATTGGACTCACACGCATTATTATAATATCCAAATCTCTCACATGCAAGGGTAATTCTTAGTTTTACACCAACCCCACCTGCATTTGAGGCCCTAATCACAAAACAATACCATTTCTCTTGCCAACATCACGAGCCCATTTGATTAAAGCATCCCGGCTCTTGAATATCTATACAAAAAAACATTTATTTTTATATATTAACGGATGCAATTAAATTATAAAATTATTCAACTATGCGCCTTACCTCATAAGTGGTAAATTTACTCGTATAATCCATTACACATTCATCAGTAACTCGGCTGCACTGTGTAGACGGACCATCCTACAGATGAAAATAAAATGGAATGTTAACACATATACTATGTTAAGCCCTGAATGGCCGAACAAACAGGTATTATTCGGCCACATTTGGCCGAACATAATAGATATGTTCAGTCATTAATGGCCGAACACATTTGATGTGTTCGGCCAATAATGGCCGAACACACCTAATATGTTCGGCCATTTGGGGCCAAACATGTTTGTTATGTTCGGTCATTGCAGACCGAACATATGAAACGTGTTCGGATTTCCGGGACCGAACAGAGCACGAGCATGCAGAGAATTTAAAAAAAAGAAACAGAAAAGGAATGTATAAATTTCAAACAAACTCACCTTGTCACTGCCATTCTCATTGAAAACAAATATTTGAGTGTTAATCTCCTCCTCCATTACACTATTTAAGTGTTGATTGATGTTTGCTATGACAGAGAGTAATGAGAAGGGAAGATAATGCCAACTTGTACTCTTAGATAATGATGTTCTATTTGAAGGAAGGTGGAAGAGGGAAGGAGAGGGTCTTAGAGATTCTCTCTTGCATGGAAGAGGTAAGAGGGAAGAGGGAAGAAAGAAGAGGAAAGATGCTCTTGGAGGAAAAAAGGGAAGAAGGATGGAAGGGAAGATGATGGAAGAGTGTGTATGAAAAGAAATAATGGGCTAATATTGCAAGAGACAAAGGCATTTTAGTCCTTTCATGCATGGGCAAAACTGTAAAAAAAAAACAAAATTCTGGTGTAAGAAGAGAGAAAAACTATTTATATTTAGAAGCTCCCTTCCGAAATGACTGATGTTTCAAAAAGAAAGGAAGCAACTATAGTCCATCTATGATATTTCAGCAAAAGTGAGAAAACGTATCTCATTACTTCTTTTTGTGGGCCTTTCTTTGCCAACCCCCCCCGCTAGATGCTTGAGCTCCCTTTCAAAGGCCAAAGTAGACGTGAACGCCACCAATAGATGTGATTTCACAGCCCTTGACATCTTATCACAAGGCCCAAGTGACGATGGGGACATGGAAATCAGTCACCTGTTTTCTAATGTTGGATGTAAAAGAAACTGAAAAACAAAGACCTCCAAGAAGTCGAACCCAGCCAATGCTCTGTCATGGGAGAAGAGAGGCATGCCACGCAGTTGGTTCGAAAGCCAAAAGAAAGATAAGCCTAGTATGAACAGAACCACAATACGCTCCTGATTATGACCACCTCAGAAGCACGGACACTTTTAAAAAAGTGACGTATCTGTGTCGGATACGTGTTGGATACCAACACTCATCTAATACTCTTGGCTACGTGTCCGATACTATTTTGGAATTAAAAATCTTAATTTCAGACACTTATCAGAGACTCTTTTTGTGACATATCTCACAATTTTTAGCCCGTGTCTATGACTAAAAATTAAACATGTAAATGATGTTTCTTAGATACTTGTTAATATATGATTGCTAAAACTTGTAAAGTTGATATGACACTTTTATACAATAGAAAAATATATGATTGTTAATATTAATCATATCACAAACAAAAGACAAATAAATCTTTCATTAAAGAATAGGCCTCGAAATTGGCTTCTTTTTGCTTTTTGTTTTTGTTTTTTTTTAAGAGAGGAGAAAGAAATGATTCTCCCTTTTCTTTGAATGGATTTTATAGAACTATGCATATTTCATGTTTAATAATTATGAATTATGTTTTAGTGATGTATTAATATTTGATAATTTAATATGTTTATTAGTTGGTACATGAGTTTTTATTTTTTTGATTGCTAAATTAGTTAAAAATTTACAACGATATTATTTTTTAGTATATGATTTTATATATAAATAGATATATATTATTAACGTATCCCCCGACGTATCCGTGTCCTACTTTTTTGAAAAATCCATGTCGGCGTGCCCGTGTCGTATCGTATTTATATCCCGTGTTTGTGTCCGTGCTTCTTTGGTGACCACATTAATTGCTACAGTGACATTTGCAGTAGGACTCAGCCTTCTTGAAGGGAGTTTGGCGGGGATCAAAAGTCTCCAATGAAACCAAGTCTTTTTTCCCATCTCCTTCTATGGAGGAAAGTCCATGCCCAAACAACAGTTTTAGAAGCTGGACAACAAACTTATAGTTGGGAAGGCTATTTAGAACAACTGTGATCTAGTTAGATTCAATCGCTTCATATACTTTGACATGCCCGACTTGGTCTCGTCTTTGTTTATTATCCTCTTTCGAGTGAGTGGGTTGCCATTGAAGAACCATCTCACAATGTGGATTTTGGTGATCACCATTGTTGTGATTTAGAACATCACCCGTTGTGCACAAACATCATTCACAAAATCAACAATCAACCATCCACACACAAAAAGAGACACGAGATTTACTTGATTCACCCAAATAGGGCTACGTCCACGGGCACAGAGACGATCATCTTCACTATCACAAGTAAAGTACATAGACTCTCACTCTCTCACATCGTCTCACCTACGTGGTGTGGGAACACCACGGGCAAGAGAGCTCTCACCTCTTTTCAGCTGCCCAAGATCTAGGGTTACATACTATACATATATATAATCTCCGCTTTCTTGGCCACCAAGAAAGCCCCGGTACAATTACCAAAACACCTTTGACCTCAAACCAGTCCCTGGCTAACCCAGTGGACTCATCCGGCTAAACCAAAATACAAGACATACACCTAACAACCATGTGGGTAGCTGTGACGTCTGTGACCATGGCTTTCATCTTTGGGACGAGGCTAATAGTCGACTCCAACGGGATTGTAGAGAAGCTATCCTTCATTTATTTTGGCTGCACTAGATTCATGGCCCTTGTGCTCTTTTGGCATTTGATCTCTTTCATCCTTCGCCTCATCGTCTCGATCTTCCATTTAATCTTCTAGATCTTCAGTCACATCAACAAGTGTCTGAAGTTAAAACCCCCCCTAGTTGTGGATGAAAAGTATGTGTCGGAGCAGAAGTTGTAAGAAATTGTGTGGCCTGTATGCCATGGGTTCCATATCAAATCAAGTAGAGCAAATGCCAGCAAGGATTGCAATGTCACTTAAGTATAAGATTTGGTCTAGGCCCCACAATAAAACTCCCAATACGATTTGTGGACATGGATTTCTGGTAGAAGATGTAACTAATAAATGTGACTCTTTAGAACTTGTCTATGATAAGAGAGAGCCCTAGGGTTGGACATTTCTTTCTATTTTCGAAGGAAAGATAAGAGGCAAAAAGATCCACAAAGCTTCTTAGTCACCGAAACACACATAGATCTCTATCTGCTAATAGAGTCGCTGCATCCAAATCCATTAGAAGTGACAAGGACAAGGAACAAGTGTGAGGAAACAATGAGCGTTCCATTATTATCAAAGTATGTGGGACACCTTTTCTTTCTTCCCTTGAAAATCTTGAGGACGTTTGTATAATGTATGGTATTGCTGCTAGCAATGTGTATGGATGTTAGTGTAATGTCTAGTTATATCTGACTTTTATGTAATCCCTATTGTGAAGCTTCCTCCCCTTAAACATCTCTATCATATATATGTAGCTTCCCGTGTGCCATGTAAAACCTAATGGTAATGTATTTAGTTATGCTTTTCTCTTTACTTTGAATGGAATGTAACTTATAGGAGATGTCTTCTGTTCCGTTTGTAACTAAACAATCATTCATCAATTAAAAATAAGTGGCAAGGTACACTATGTGCACCGAAATTAGTGACACTAGTCAAAAATCTGAACAACATTCCATTATCACAACAGTGGAACATTCATTCCCCGGGCTATATAATTTGGTCCCACTTAAGAATAGGGATGGCCTTGAATTAAGTGATTGAATGCCCAAAACCTAGCCCGGCCTAGCTAATGAGTGTTTATAATTTAGTAATAGTTTGTACAAATAATTAATAAAAAGCCATTATAGCCCATTAAAGCCTGATTTGACCCTGTTTGATCCACTAAATGGGCAACCATGGGCCTAACTTTATTAATCCATGGTGGACCTGCTCCTGATATAAAATTGCATTTCAAAAGTTATGGCGGACCTAGATATGCATGAGCCCAAACCATGAGCACCCAAAAAAATCTTGCTGCAATTTCGTTTTCTATTTCACCCTCATTATGTACCTTTATTAAATATAGAACTGTGTCCCTTTTAGGGAAATCATTAGGTGTGGCTGGAAGCACATTAGAGTAGTAAAGAATTCACTTTCGCTCTCTCTCTCTCTCTCTCTCTCTTTCATGACAATAGAAGGATGGAGTCATAGCCGTGCCCAGGACTGTTAATCATGATCCACTGATCTACTTGGAATCCGAAATTTGGATGTGTAAAATTTAGCTATCACAATAAGCAAAATGAGGATCTTTCTAGGGGAAAAGCTTGAGAGAGAAGTGGACCACGCAGTTGATCACTGGATCACACTCAAATTGTGGACAAAAGAGTAGAAACTCTGATACCATACAAGAGATAATGGATTTTAGTCAATCTACACTTGTCGACAAGTGCAAGTGGAGAGATTTCTCTCAATCTATGGATTAGGTTTAGGTGGATCAACTTAAAAAGTTGGTTATCTTAATATGCAGATAACTCAGCTATCTTAACAAGACTCACAAAAATTTCAATATTTGTGAACTTCATAAAAGGCTTTTAGTTTTATCCCTGGAGAAAATGACAAGAATTCTCATAATTTGTGTATTGTATATATTACTTGAAAAATAGACTATACACCTATCAATTTTTATGTATTATAATCAATTTACAGTTACTTTCTTTTTTATACCTTATATAGATTTGTATTTTTATATAATAATGGTGTATCATATAATTTATTTTAAAAATCCAAACATAATAATGTATATGTATTTGTATTTGATATTTAAAATTAATTGATTTTTCCTTCTTAATAATATTATAATCAAGAGATAAGATAGTAACTAATTTATGCTGCACAAAATTTTACAAGAAAGATCAAAATATGTGGAAACTAATAAATTCGAATTTGATTTTAAGAGCACGTTTAGTAACATTTCTTCTTTTAAATATATATTGATAAATAAAATAATAAATAATAAATAATAGATTTTTATCTAAGATTTTAATTTTTTTCCCATAAAAAATTTCATTGAAAACTAGATATTTAAAAAACTCATTTTTTGGAAGTTGATTTTTTTTTTGCAAGGACATTAGCATAATACATCACAATCATATACTTCAGTATAGCAGACCCACCTTGACTCTTTGTCACAAATAGTTCACAATCTTCACAGGTACAAGATGACAAGATTGCCCAACTTATTTTACTTTGAGATGAATGATTCCATCAAATTTACCAATCCCTTAAACCCCTATTTGGCAAGTCTAATTTTTTACTCTACTTTTCTAAATCTTTGAAGTTGTTAGAGGTTTGTAAAAAATAAAGTATTTGACGGTTATTTCCAACCTTTGCGTACTATAGAGAAGTAAAGGCAATGCCACGTTTTTCCACAGCCCCCATCATGAAACACTTGAGAAATAGAGGGAACAAAAAAAGAGGCGGCAATATGTTAATTGGGCATTATGAATGCCATCTCCTTTTTTTTTTTTAATATTTCGAGAAGATATGTTAAGATTCAAACGGTTGGAAATATTCACAAGATCCAACGTGGCTAGGAGACTAGATTTTAGCTATTGGATCAATGCCAATCTCGAGACATGTGAAAAAAAAAGTTATTGGATATTATTTTCTGAATTTTGTGGACCCCAAACATAAGACCCAAACCATTAGATCTCTTTCAAAAGCTGAACAAGCTTAAGGGGTCAGTTTAAAAGACTTGATGCACTGTGGATTTCAAGAAATTGGAGAATAAATATCAACTATTGATGTAATATGCTTAAGTTACAATTGGTCCATAGGTAGTCCATTTTTCTGTTCTTTTTGTCATTTGTGGGAAAATAAATCATGATTCAAACCATTGAAAATGTTTATAAGGTCAGTGGTTACTATTAAATCAAATTTCACCCATTGGATCATCACCATTCTTAAGATATTTGCTAAAAACCATAAACTAGTTGATATTACTTTTTGAAATATGTTTGTCCCAAACACAAATTCCAACAATTAAAACTTTTTGGAAGGTTGAGTGTGGCTTGGGGGTCAAATTTCAAGGCCTCATACCTCGTAGATCTCAGGACATTAGTGAAAAGCATTCAACCATTAATTTATAAGAGTCTATTTAAAATAGATTTTTAGCTTACCAAATATATATTTCTATTCTAGCTTCTTTTTATAGTTCCGAAGGATCCCTAAAAGAAAAAGAGAAGAGATGAGAAGCAAACCCTATATTGGGCAGTTTTAGAAAATGAGAATTGGAAGAATCTCTCTCATTTATTTTTCTGACAATGGCACTACTCGTTGTTAGAGGAGTCCCACAAATTGCATGCCACATGCTTGGACCTCCAAATTGAGGGATCCCGACTATTCAATATAAATTTGATATGAGTCGAGTGTTAGAAAGAGACTATTCAAGTTGGGATACAAAGGAAAAAATAAATAAAAAAAATATACATATATGCAACATTGTTAAATATATTATGAATATAATTATCAGATGCTCCTTATTTAACTCTTATTAATTAGGTAAGAGTTTCCAAATGGACCCTAGTGCGCTCCATTAAAGAACATCAGTAGATTACCCTAGGATGCAGAGTCCACCAACATTGGAAAACTTGTGACTTAGATTCGACTTATCCAAAGCAAAGAAATTGACTCTACTAGAGTCAAAGCGTGCAAAGCCTTGAGAGTCATGTCTTTTTTTAAAATAATTTTAAAACTATTTAACAATGAATCAAGTAATTATAAATATAAATATACATCCATTCATGATAATCAATTCAAATTAGTAAATTTATTTGTGTAATAAAAGCATATAATAAGAAAGTAAAAGAAAAAACATTGTATATAACATAATTTGTTATTCTTAATATCAAAGGTAAAAGACCAAATATAAGTTTAAAATTACATTATATTGGTTATTTTTACATTGCAAACTCCAGACCTTGTGCATAATTACTTAAAAAACGTTAATTGCCTAAAATCATATATACGTACCTATCCATTGGTCCAAAATGGAAAAAACTTCTTAAATGAGGTGACTTGGTTAAGTCTCTTCTCTATTTTACTTGGTCCTTCATCAAGACAAAATAACTCAGGAAAGTCAATAATAACTTTGGGAGTTTTCTTGTCTTGAGCACACACAAACACCAAACATACTCTAAATAGTTGATTTTGACATATTTTGATAAATAAGTTCACGTGAATATTGAGTTTTGTAGTGGTTTGGTTACTTATTTAAAAGGTAAGAGTGAAGGGGTCATTGGTTCAAATCCCCTTATTTATTTATATATATATTTACAAATGCTTAATTAAAAAGTTAAAATTAAAAGGAATCTAATCAACGGTTGAATTTTAAAAAAATCCCTCAGAGATTTGTGTAATATCTCATGATATCTCTCAAGGCTTGTAATATTGCACTATGGGCCTATAATATTGCACTATGCGATATCTTAAGGCTTACCACACTTTTGCTATATGAATGACGAACGAATAGCTTTGTGAAAAACATTTAAAATTTAAACTTCAATCGTCTTTGGGTAAACTTCAAGTCTGATTGCAATTACTAGGTTAAAATCTCTTGAGTTGGTTTGGCAATTCACTTTCAAGATGAAGCCTCAAATCAAGAGAAATTAAAATATAATAAATGAATTAAGATGAAGCCTCAAAGCAAGAGAGATTAAAGTAAAAAGTCTAATCATAATTATAATGTGATGACCTTTGGTGTTTCATGTCATCATAAGAATTTTTGTTTGAATTTTTTTAAATAGATAGCTTTTTCCATTTAGTGGCCTTAAAATATTATTTATTAACTTTTTTTTTGAAAAAAGAAGGAAAATTTTTAATTTTTTATAATTTTAATATGAACCCACTCAGAAGGGAGCCTTCTGCAAGTCTCTGCCAACTTAGAAAAATTAGGGTTTTAGACGGTCCCCACTGTCCCTGCAAAAAACAGCAACTCAAAGCCAAAACCCCAGACCCCCACCTTTCTCTTCTAACGTTGAAACTTGAACTGCAGTTTGGAAAACCGCAACTCCAATCCGATGGTTTTCTTCGACTTCAACATTCCCTTCCTGGAATCCTCCTCCTCCTCCTCCTGCTCCTCCCAAACTGCGGAATCCGCAAAATCTGCGAAATGGAACGCGAGGCTGAAGCTCGTCGTCAAGGCCATGGAACTGGGTTACAGCGGCGTCGCCTACAACCGTTCGATCAAAGGCGTCATGTCCGAATCCGACCGTTGCCAGATCCCTCTCTTCCCTCTGTCGTCGCTGCTCAAGGCAGCTCCAGCTCTCTCCTCCACCGTCCGATTCCACAGAGAGCTCCTGGGCGTACGGTTGGATTCTCCGTTTCGGCAGTACACGCGCTTGACGGTAGCGGTCGAGACGGCTATTCACGCCTCCGCGCTGAATTCCGGGAACCCGATTCTCAAAACGTATGATTTGGTGGCGGTTCGGCCCTTGAATCAGATTTCATTCGATCAGGCATGCAAGATTTCGGAGGTAATGCCTGTTTGTTTTATGGCTCTGGATCGGTTTCGGTTCGTGCGGTCTGTCCGAAACTGTTACGTGCTGGCCGATATCGGGGTTGATTTTGGTGACCCTTTTTTCTGATTGTGTTTTAATGAATTGGGGTGGTTGCTAAAACTGGGGAAAGTGGAGATTTTTTTGTCTTTGTTTCATTAGTGGCATTTGGGGATAGGGGTTTAGGGTTTAGGGTTTATCAGTTTATGGTTTTAGAACTCAGTTCTGAAGCTTGTTTGGCCAGATATTTGGCTTCATTGTCAGTATTCTTGATAGGAAAACTTTCCCATGTACAGGTGGATTTGATTTCAATAGATTTCTCTCAAAAACTACCATTCCGCGTAAAGCTTCCCATGGTCAAGGCTGCTATTGAGGTATCCTCTAGAACCATCCACATTTTTTTGTTCCATGTATTCGCGAGGGCCTCCATTAGTAACTCGAAAAACGCAGACTCTCTTCGAGAGTTACTGGTAAATTAATACGAGTTGTGCTTTTCTTATTTACATTTGCTTTGGTCTTAATGCAGCGTGGGATATATTTCGAGATTACATACTCTCATCTCATTTCTGACGTTAAGGCAAGAAGTCAATTTCTTTCAGGTGCTCAGGTGAGAATATATTTACAATGAATTGTATGATTAGACTGTTCGTTGGACAGTTCAAATCCTCAGCTATTGGACTTGGGCAGATTTGATCATAACCGGGGTCCATTTTATAAGCCTACCGATAAAGTTCTCATCACGTGATATGCTTAGATGTTAACAATTTAAGCCAGTAGCATAAATTTTGTTCTCTAAACAATTTATCCTTTTTTGGAATGGTAAGCAATGTATCCCTTGAATTTGCAGTTATTAGTGGATTGGACTCGTGGCAAAAACATTATTATCGCGAGTGCTGCTCCAACTGCAAATGAACTTAGAGGGCCATATGATGTTGCAAATTTGTCATCTTTGCTTGGACTTTCTATGGAACGTGCAAAAGCAGCTATTTCCAAGAATTGCAGGTCTCCAACTTGCATCATTGTTTAAAGATTGCTTTTAAACTGTTAATATGGTGATGATTCATAATATGCTATTTGAATGCGATGCAGATCACTAATAGCTAATTCTCTAAGAAAGAAACAATATTACAAGGAGTCTGTAAGAATCGAACACATTTCAAATGATAACCTATTGAATTCTAAAGGTGATTGGTTTGGAAACTGGCATGGTTGGGACCCTATCTCTAGCGGTGAAGGTGACCTGTCATTGGATGATATTGGCGAGTTTCTCTCTGCTGCCGACAAGATGCCCAAAAATTCAAATGGAACTGATGTAATTTCGGTTGTGGATGGGATGCCAACAGGATGTTTGCAGTCAAAGGATAAGTTCCCTATGAGTGGAGGGAGATCTCTGTCATTGGATACTGCACCGTTTTTCTTTGGTTCCATGCAGCTTGGGTCACCTGCTATCATCAATAAAAGCCTCAAACAATCAGATGCCCTTGATGTAGTTTCAGATGTAGATGGGAAGCCATTAACTGATACTTCACCAAAGGGCCAAATTTCTTGCAGTGAAGGTGATTTAATGTCACCAAGTACAGATGGGTTGACATTGAATGGTACTCCTTTAAAGGATCAAATCTCTCACAGTGAAGGTAATCAGACGCTGCCAGATGATTCTGCTACTTGCATCCCCACAATCCAGAATCTTGAGCCTAGCTATGAATGTGACCAAGGGCCTAGCAGTTCAAATGGGTTTGATGTTCTTCCTGTTGTACTCAATAGCACATTTGAAAGTACACAGTCAGACAATTGCTTAGCTGGAAGTAAAGATAATCTACTCCTAGTGGATGATTTGTCGACACTTCCTATGTCTGCTAAGGACATTGAGCATTCTGTTGCATACCATGAAGACCTGAAGCAGTCAAATGGCCATGATGTACTTTCAATTTCTATGGGAATGCCTTCTTTTATTACATCATCATTAAATGAGTCTTTGAAAACGTCCAGGGATGCAAATTTAATGGTTGTTTATGAGGATCACAATGAAAATCCTAGAAGCTCAGACATGCCTGATTTGGCCGAATGTGTCACACGAATGGAGGGAAGTTTAACAGAGACAGAAAATAGTGAGAGGTGTGATTTAACAGCTGTTCCGGAAATAGAACTGGAGGAACAAGGAGATGATGAAGTTCCTTTGGTTGAGGATTCCATGTTGGAGGAGGCTTTTGATGAAATGAGGGAGACAGAGGAAGGTGATGTAGTACCAGTTGCAGATGATTTGCTATTAGAAGAGGTAGTTGAAATGAAAGCGAGAAAACAAGAGGTTGGAACTCAGCACCAAAATGAGGTTCTATTACACAAGGGTAGGCAAGGTATGTACAATCTATCAGAAATCAAAGGTAGAAAGCTTGAGCTTTTTTGGTGGTTGAATTTAAATCAGACTATGTGCTGTTTGCTTTCTGATTATACATATTGACCTTTTGTGGAAGCTTTCCTTAGTGGTTAGAAAACATTGGGTGTGTTTGGCACCTTGTGATGGAACTATCATTGAGAAGGGAGAAATCCAGATAAAATGTAAGCTTATGTTCAGTGCATTACAATTTTCTCTGAGAAAGCTGGTCAATTCACCCTGGCCTTTTCTGCCTCGGATTTTCAAAGTTCTAACCCTGATTTGGAAGATTTAGATTGGTTGAATTATGAGCTTTTAATTCCTCACTAGCTAGAAGTTAATACTTTCTGCATGATGAACGTACATAATCACTCTCTCTCTCTCTCTCAAAAAAAAAAAAAAAAAAAAAAAAGAAGATACAAGAGATAATTAAATTGTAGAGTTCTAGTAAATATATTTTATCCTTGGAGCTTTTATCTGGTAATTATGTAAACAAAACAGTAAACTTTATTGTCACCTGTTTGTTTGAGATGATGGAATGAGCCCTTTGTTGAATGCATTTTGGTGATCTTTTTTCTTTTCAGTTGATGCCTTGGCATCTTATACATTTTACTTCATTTTGGCTCTATCATTCATGAGTACATTTTGTTGTTTCAAGCTGCAGCTGCAATTGGATGCTTTATGAAGTTTCCTGTTTTTTTTTTTTCCATCATAGAGTTTGGGGATAAGATCTACTCGTGTTACCCATGTATGGTTTTGTAATATTTTTGAGCTATTGGAGTTTCCTTTTGTATGACATCTTTTGTGCTATTATTGTTAACTTTCTGTCCTTAATTGATCATAGCATTTAGAGAACCATACAGAAAAGTGTGAAGTATAGAAAATGATTTTCACTCGAGACAAACTGAAAATGATTCCCATTGAAAATAGAATTACTTCTGCAAGAAGCTTGACCCCATCCCGAGTGTTTTCTATGCTCTGTCCTGTTGTGCATTGGTCTCTTCCTCCAAGGGGATTGCTTAAGGTCAATTTTTATGGGGGTGAAATTAAGGTTCTGGATGTCTGATGCATTTTTCCAGATTGTGTGGGTGTTGGGTTAAGAATATACTCTGGCCACCATTTAGAAAAGAAAGGAAATTGGTTTGAACTGCTACATGATGATTAAAGGGTATTGGGGATCAAATGAGGTAGGGGTTCTCTCTTTAGCATAGTCACTGGGTGTAGGGAGTCAGAAAAAAATGGGACCATGCATGATAGAAGGTGACGTCTGTGCTATACAGTTGGATTCCAGTGTTCCAATTATCCATGTTGGATGATTGATTGGATCGAGGAAATTCAATTATTGTCAATTATTGGTGGCTTTCCCTTATTACAGATTCTTCTTTGGGGTATTCTGGATTCAGATCATCTAGCAAAATTGGGATGTTCCCTGACTCTTTCCCGTATGATACTGATGCAGTCTGGGCCCCAGCAGCCCCTCTTCAAATTAGATTAGGATTATTATTAGTAGATTTCTAATTAAATTGTTGTTAGGAAAGTTTTCATTACTAGCATAGGGTTTTCTTGCACATTAAGTTTGCTTTTATTATATATATGGCATTGTAGAGAAGAGATTCTCAGATTTGGTTGATTAATAGAATTGAGTTTTCCTAGAGAGGTGTGTCATCGTGTGTGTTTGAAGTCATCTTGACGGTTCGAAGTGTCTTTGGACACGTGCTTAGGCACCTCCACGCAAGCCCTAACCCTTGGGCTGCATCAGATTAGTATCAGAGCCAAGATCCGGTCGCCAGTCGCCATCTGTCGTTCTCGGACTTCGTCTCCATCCACTGTTCATCCCATCCTCTCCGCTGCTATCCCAGACGACCCATCTAAGCAGTCACCCTTCGGTCACCGATTGGAGACACCACGTTCCATCCCCAAACCCAAATCCCTCTCCACTCGACACCCATCCTGACCTCAGTCTATCGTTTCGCCCATCTCCAACTTTCCGAACCCACTCAGAAATTCGTCCCATCCCAACCCTAATCGCCTACCACCGAACTAACCTAATCATCAGCCGGCCAGATCCCCGTCTCACTGTTGTGCCTCATACCACTGAAAAAAAAACCAAACCCGTCCCACACCCCAGATCTACACCCCTGACAGAACCCATCACCCCATCATCTCGAAACCCTGTCATCTTGAGACCCTAATCTACAAAACCCAACTTTCCTAAAATAGGCCTTGACCAGTCCAAACCCTAACCCTAACCCTAATCGTCGCTGTCTCCACCCTGTTCCCACCCCTAATGGTCAGGCCAAGATCCCCGCACCCAGAGTATAAAAAAAAAAAAAAAAAAAGAAAGAAGCAACAGAGAGAGGAGTAGTAGCCGAGAGCGAGAAGGAAACATACCTGGCATCTCGCTGCTGTCGTCTGCCGTATGCCGGTATTGCTCGAAGATCGCCGCCTTTGCAGCACCATCGTCACCGCCATCGTCACGTCGCTGCATTCTCGCCTCCACCGCAGACATCGCCAACGATCGCCCCTCATCGTTCGTTGTCGCCGTTGGGTGTCTGCTATCCCCAGCCTCCGCCGTACGCTGCTTGTCGCTGCCGCCGACTGTCGTGCCGTTCGCTGATCTCCGCTCGCTGTTGTCGTCAAAAGCCAACGCAGTTGTTGCCATCTCCATCATCTTGCCAGCGCTCTCATCGTTGCCGACTCTGTTTGAAGCACCAAGGGCAAGACATTCTTTCTTATCTCCATCTTCTCGTCACGAAGAACGAGATCGAGAAAAAAATCTATATTGGGCCCATGTTCTAATCTGGGCATGCTTGAGCTGCTTTCAGGTGGGTGAGCCCCTATACAAACTGGCCCACAAACAAAAGAGTTCTAGTCAGATTTTCAATAATTTACGATCATAATTTGTTTATGCAAAATTAACATCAATTGTGTTCCGATTTCCAATCTGTCCTTCTCAACGTACTTCTGAAGAGTAGATCTATACATCAGGTTAGTCAGATTTACATTTTGCATTAAAAAAAAAAGCCTCCTAAGAAGCAAGTGGATGCTGAATCTTCATCTTCTTCACCTGAAGATTTGGCTAGTACCATTAGAGAATTATTTGCAAAAGTTGATGGCATGCACACCACCCTGCAACAATTGGATATTAGAGTGACAAATTTGGAAAATAATCAATGTGTGCATCACCACTATGAAGATGGTGCAAATATTCGGAATCAACGGGATCCGCCAGTCAATAATCCTAATCAAGACTTAGGGATTAAAATTTTGATTCCTGAATATGATGGAAAATTGCAGCCCGTTGAATTCATGGATTGGTTAGTGTGCGTGGAGAATATTTTCGCACATAAGCCAATGACTGAGCACCATAAAGTCACACTAATTGCCACTGGATTTTGCAATTATGCTGCAACTTGGTGGGCTGAATTGCAAAGAAAACGGAGGAATCAAAACATGGACCCAGTTGATACATGGACTGAGATGATGAATATTTTGAAGCAAAAATTCCTCCCTGTCAACTATGCAAGAGATCTACGTTCTATCTTTCAAAACTTGAAACAAAGGTCCAAGACAGTTGTTGAATATTCTGAGGAATTTTTAACTCTGCAAGCTCGTTGTGGCTTGAATGAAGATGATTATGTGGTAGTTGATAGATTTTTCAATGGGTTGAGAATAGACATTCAGCATATCCTTGCCTTCCAAGATTTTGATAATGTCGATGAACTCATCCAACATGCTATCAAGGCTGAGGGAATTGCAAATCATCAAGTACAAAAATCCAAATGGGTTCTACCAAAGCATTCCCCTCTACAAGAAGCTAAATCCAATGGACAGCTTTTTGCAAGGACTGACGGTCATCATAAGATGGTTTGTTTTCTTTGTCAACAGCACGGGCATCGCGCAGCCGAATGTCCGAAGCGAATATATTTGATTGAGATTGAAGGTGTTGATAACAATCTCCGAGATGATATTAAGGGTACTGACACTGATCTTAAGGATATTGACAATCCCAAGTATATTGACACCGAGGAAACTGAATTCATCGATGCAGATACCACAGGTGAATGGGACTCATAGTATGTGTGACAACACCTATACATTCATGCATGGTGGACAGCAAGTTACTCTTCATCCTGATAAACCACAACCGCCAAAGAAGAATTCTTGGAAAGGTGCCACAACAGAAGTCCTTCATGTTCACCACATTTACAGTGGAAATCCGAAGCAGAATCGAGTTCGAGGACGAACTCTTCTTTCAACCCGGGGAGGATGATGCAGTCTGGGCCCCAGCAGCCTCTCTTTAAATTAGATTAGGATTATTATTAGTAGATTTCTAATTAAATTGTTATTAGGAAAGTTTTCATTACTAGCATAGGGTTTTCTTGCACATTAAGTTTGCTTTTATTATATATATGGCATTGTAGAAAAGAGATTCTCAGATTTGGTTGATTAATAGAATTGGGTGAGAGGTGTGTCCTCGTGTGTGTTCGAAGTCATCTTGACTGTTCGAAGTGTCCTTGGACACGTACTTAGGCACCTCCACGCAAGCCCTAACCCTTGGGCTGCATCAGATACTTGACAAGTTTAACTCAGATTTTTTTTTTTGGGTGATGGTTGTAATTTATATTTTTATTAATTAAGTTGGTATTTTTTTAAAAAAATAAAAAATAAAAATACAACTCAACCCTTGTTTAGCTGATGAGTCGGACAATCAATTGTTATCACTTTTAACATACAAGATAGAAACATAAATAAAACAATCTTGGCAGATGTTCAGGTGTGGGTGTCTCAATCATGTAAGACATCCCATGGGGGCCACCTGGTGTTCCACATGATCAATTCAATCCTGTGGCCCTAAGGGATCCCATGGGATTTACATTGATCTGAATGGACTTGAATATTGGATTGAAATCCTTTTTTTTTTCCACATTTTAAAACTGTTAAACTTGCGGATCAAGGGGTTAGGTGATGTGATTTGACTTGAGATTTCATTCATATACAGGTTGGTCTTATTTGGATCTTCCAATCCCCTCCTCATCCATGATTGGTGGGGCGCTAGTCGGCCACATAGGCTGTCTTGCATGGTCTTCCTTGCGAGACATCCATACCTAAGCATGTCCCGGCAGTATAAATCTCCTGTATTGTCGCCATTATGAGCCAATCTCAATGGAACCTTTTCCTTGATATTTTCCCATCTAACCACACTCAATGAGCCTTCCTCACAAGTTAATTATCATCTTTGGAGCCTTATCCTCATATCCCTCAACCATAACATGAATTAATAATTATGAAAAACCTTTTACCAATCTTGAGGGCTTTCCTAATTGCGAACACTTCTGCATCTTTTTATTGTTTTATTGTACCCCAGTTAGAGCAAATAGAAGGGCCTCTTCTTCGTCATGAATGACACTGCTATACCAGCATGTCTGGACTTTCATCTTGCCACTTTGTATTCTAAATTTCAGACTAACTGGAGGTGATCACTCAACTTTTAACCCCACTTAATTTTCTTGCTCCTAATATCAGGCTCAAGTGGCTCGAAGGTTTCAATTAGCCCCCAATCAACACAGCTATAAACGGTTGTAACACTGTCCTAAAGCCGACCAATCCAGATGGATTTCCAGTGGCTTAACAGTTATTGTAGGCCTCATTCATTGGGCCTTAATGGGCCCAAACCCATGAAATAAACCCATTCCTAGGGTCACCCATTAGTGCCCTTGGATGTGGTGGGCCCAACTGCCAGTTAGTGGGTCATGTGGGCCCCACAGGTCATTGATTGAAGGGCTTTTCTGGATCTGGTTGCAACCAGGAACCTCTATTGTTAGCTTTGCTTAATATTTCCGTTCAATCTGGACTTGTTTCAATATGAGGATATGGTTATCTAAGTGTTTAAGCTATGGTTGGGGTCTTTTTTTTTTTTTTTTGTATTTAAAAAGGAGATAAGTAGAATCACCTTACCTACCTTTGATTCTACCCAAAAAAAAGGAAAAAAAAGAAAACTAACTTTCCTTTGACGACTTTTGTATATTGATATATATATAGGGGAATATTCATGTGCATATGTCTCTCACCATTTTTTTCGTGAGAACTCTAGGTGAGACCCACTATATGGTCTATCTAAATGGATCATACACACGACCCCCTTGAATTGAATACGTTTACCAATTTTTGGTCAAATTCGAATTTTTTGGACCGTTGGCCCGACTATGCAACCATTCGAATGGAATGAATTTGTGGGTCACGGATGAAGGAGTTAGGGACATGTGGTTGGGGCCAAACTTGATATGTAGGGTGGTCCCGCATGGATCTTTCCATCCTCCCCAGTTTCATCCCTTGGTAGGGTCCACCATCTGCCCCACAGAGGAGTATGCACGGTCCCTTGGTGAAGGACATATGCACATGAATATTCTCCATATATATATATATATATTGAACGGTAATGAAAACTTTGTTAATTAGACAAAACAAAGGTACAAGGGTGTAAGATCAATATACCCCATGAACTGGAACAAAGAGAACCATCAAACCAAAGCACCCAAAGATACCACAAATTACTTGGATAAACCCATGCACGGAGAAGATCTATCCACCCCTTGTTTAGCCAATGCGTCCACCATACCATTGGCACACCTCAATATATGAGAAAGGAAACAACCAATGATGCAGTCTGGGCCCCATAAGTGGTCCCATTCAAATCTAATTAGATTAGGACTGTGTTATTTTATTAGTAGCTTTCTAATTGCATTATTTGGGAAGTTTTTATTAATAGATTAGGGTTTGTTTAGGCATTAAGTTTACTTTTATTATATATATGGCATTGTAGAGAAGAAATTTTCAGACTTGGATTGATTAATAGATTTGTGGATTTTTATCCTAGAGGTGCGTCCTTGTGTGTGCTGAAGTCTTGTTGAAGATGATTTGAAGCGTCCTCGGATATGTGCTCCGGCACTTTACTTAAGCCCTAACCTTAGGCCTTGCATTAGTTTGGTATTAGAGACAAAGGATTCTCATGATCTTCTAGTGTGATTACCCTTATCCCTTCACTTTCCATTCATTGTCTCCCTCATCCGTCACCCACCAACTCTCCTTCTGCAACTGAACTGAACCCTAGCCATCTCCGTTGAGTCCTACCACAATCCACGTGCTTCTCGAAACTCAATTTCCTCAAATCCTTAAAAATTTGACCCGCATCCCAAGGCTGCCTCCCTGCCCCCTGCACCAAAAAAAAAAAAAAAAAATCCTAGTCAAGCTCCTGTCACAACTCAAATTTCGGGGCCTTATCGGAATCTGAGTTATAACGCATTGGCATACACTCCGCATACTTAAATCAAATGAAATGCATAGGCATAAGCATCATAAATTAAAATTGTCTTTCAATTACTCAAGCCAATTAAATAACCAACGAATTGTGTCTCCAGCGTCTAACAATTCCCACAATAAAATCCATCATGCTAATTAAAGTATTCAATACTATCTATTTCCCTAAACTACTGAATATTGATGTAACTCTCTCTTCAGCCACGCATGTCAAATACTACGGGCTGATCTTCGCCATTTTCAGGTCTACCCGCAACTCTGTTATCTGAAGAGGGCAACACAACATCAGTATAAACTGGTGAATGAACTTCCTACTCTATCATGTATCCACGGTTAACATAAATAACAATAACAAGACCAGTAAAAAATAAACAATAATTAATTCAATTTCACCATCAATCCACCGGATGTTACAACTTTGAACTACGTCTTGGTACCTGGTCTGCATCATCATGCCATTCAGGCATTACTCATATTTCAGGGTGCCACTCATGTATCTCATCAACCAGCGTCCCATAGGACTCGTTGCCTCAGGACCTCAGTGTCCTGTCATCCCCATTCACACATATCTTAAGCAAATCTCAAACGGACTCAATAGTCCAATCCCATAATCACAAAGTGACTTTTAGTACATAGTTACCACTTCGTACCATGCTAGTAGTTCAGAGCATGTTCCATCTCTTTTATAAAATCCTTTCACAAGATAATTCATATACAACATTTATCATAAAAATATTTCATGTCTATTAATTAAATTACCAGAATCCCCATACTAATACCAAAGAAACGACAATAAACTATCAGCAGTATATATATACATATATAAGCTCATCATGCATACACTATATCCCTTAACTTTTCATTAATAAGGAAATAAAAGTACTGTTTTATTATATCCTAAAAGGAGTATGACCTGAATGTGATTGTCCCACTACTGTTTAGTTTCAGCAGCACTTTAAATGGGGTCTTGACAGAACTTTCCTCCTGTCATAGACACTCCACGTCAAGGATATTTAATGTCATTAGATGGTGGGACGCAATGGTCCAACTCAATTGGGACCACCATCCTAATGATCGCTCAAGGGTCCGCTACAAGATCTGTGGATGAGATCTGGCATCAGCTGGGCCACATAGGCCCACAACCCATGTCGACTCAAAGAGGTATTTAATGAACAGAAATCTGGAAATCCCTTTTCTGTTTTGAATTCCATCAATAATCATCCATCCTTGCTGCAGAAATCAACATTCAGAAGTGTACAATCATAAAGAAATCAATATCTCCTTGTTTCAGATCAAACTTTTAGGTCTTCACTCATCAATTGTCCAAATAGAAGTCGTGAGGCACTATTTAAACATGACTGGCTTTCTAGAATTCCAGTCTTGCAGGGCCAACTGGTTGCTGCTCTATTGGATCTAGCTACTAGGGTCGACCGAGCGTTCCCTTTTAGATCATCGGATTTGATTGATTACCACGCGAACCATGTGGGACCCACAATCCAAATTGGGGCAACCCACAGGGACGACCTAGTTCTTGACTTAATCTGGACATTAGGGCTCTCTTGTTCATGTTCAAATCATGCCCAACTTTAGGAGTAAACATAGGAAAATCACTCACCTCCTGTCGACCTTCGAGATGTGCGGTTGAGAGGACATCCGTCAACTGTTACTCGGCTAGTCACCTTCTTCTTCTTTGTGTAAATCCAAGCTCTCTCCTGAACAATAAATCTCTTTCTCTCTCTCTCTCAAATTCTCTTCTAGGCTTTAGAAGGAGATAGAGTGAAGCACATAAGAGGCTTCCTTATATTATATAGTCGATCCCCCTTTTCTTAGTAGGAGCCATGTAGAAGACTTCTCTATCATTAAAGGTTTTGCACAATAGGACTTCCTCTCCCATCCAAAGTTTACTTCTTTTAGGATGGAAGTGTCGTGCAACAAGAGTCTCCTTCCTCCTCTTAAAGACTAATCTATGTTACTATGGAATGGGTCCCATCACCTAATAAATAATTTTTAAATCAACATCTTGTCCCTCAATAACTAATTAGCAATAGGACCCACCAATAATTAAGTATTTAAAAACAGGGCCATAATTTCCAAACCTTGGGTATTACAGCTCCTACAACCCTTGTCGCTCCCAAAACTCCATCGTAAGTGACCAAATTCCCCAGTCTCGAAACTCTCCTCTACCAAACCCACAACTCGAAGCCTCCACACTCAACCCCAACCCTTTTCGACATAAACCAACCCTTAGATCCACACCACCCTACCTCCCAGCTTTCCCATCTCCAAAAAACAAAAAAAAAAAAAAACCAGAGGGAGAGAGAGAAAGTCTCAATGAAGAAGAATGTCGGCGCATGGTACACTGTAGCTACCTGCTTCATTGCCAAGCACCGCTAAACCCATCAACGAGCACTGGCGTTGTCCTGAAGCCGCCATCAGCCCCTCTTCTTTTCATCTGCAAAGGACTCCAAACCGAAAGCGGGTTTTCAAAAACCCTTTTGCGCCTGGCTTTGGAGAAGCCACACATGTGACTTCATTCACATGCCACTCTAGAGATAATTGTGGGATTGATTTCAATTCGGGTTAATATCAGGTGGGGCCAAGGTGCCAAGTTAGTTTTGACCCAATTGTTTTCCAAATACCACATAAAAGTCCAACATCAACAAACTTGCATATATTAGTAGTTGGCATCGCTGACCTCATCATTGCCTCATCATATCTCAATCAAATAGCAAATTTGACCAACTCAAAGGCCGGCAATTATATTTGCGATCGTGAGCCCATTTAAAGCTTGATTTTCAATCCATCTTCACCATTGTATTTGTGGAGTACAGATCTACTCCTCAGGTTAATCAAATTGTAATTTTCCCACAAAAAAAAAAAAAAAAGCCACCTAAGAAGCAAGTTGAGGTTGAATCTTCATCTTCTTCACTTGATGATTTGGCTAGTGCCATTAGAGAATTCTGCCAAAGTTGATGGCGTGCAAAACCAACCTACAACAACTGGAAACTAGAGTGACAGCTTTAAAAAATAATCAGTGTCTGAATCACAATAATGATGATGGTGAAAATATTTGAAATCAATGAGATCCACTAGTTAATAATCTTGATCGAGATTTAGGGATTAAACTCGTGATTTTTGAATATGATGGAAAATTGCAGCCTGCTGAATTCATGGATTGACTAATGTGTGTGGAGAATATTTTTGCACACCAGCCAATGAATGAGCTCCATAAAGTTACACTTGTTGCCACTCGATTTCATAATTATGTTGCAACATGGTTAGTTGAATTGCCAAGGAAAAGGAAGAATCAAAATATGGACCACGTTGAAACATGGAATGAGATGAAGAACACTTCGAAATAAAAATTCCTCCCTGTCAACTATGCCTGAGACATGCATTCGAACTTTCAAAATTTGAAACAACGGACTAAGTTAGTTGTTGAGTACTTTGAAGAATTCTTGACTTTGCAAGCTTGTTGTGGTTTGGATGAAGATGATGATGTGGTTGTTGATAAATTTTTTAATGAGTTGAAAATAGACATTCAGCATATCCTTGCATTTCAAAATTTTGATAATGTTGATGAACTCATCCAATGTGCTGTTAACGCCGAGGGAATTGCAAATCATCAAGCACAAAAATTGAATGCATCCAAATGGGCTCTGCAAAAGAATTCATCTTTCCAAGATGCTAAATCTAGTGGTTCACCGGAAAACGTTGTCTCCAAACTTGAAGATCATAACAAGGTCACATGTTTTCATTTCAAACAAAAAGGGTATTACTCCCTTGAATCTCCCAAACGAATGAGCCTAATGGAAGGTGTACATGATGAACCAATTGGATAGGATGCTCCTTCGTACGAAAAAGAAATAGAAGAAGCAGTAGAATATGAAGCAAGATGGTGAAAGTATCATGGTCATCAATGAGGCTCCACCCATTGTTGAAAAGAAATGGTTAAGGAAAAATATCTTTCGTTCCACAGGTATAGTTCTTGGATAGCATTGCACAGTTGTTGTTGATGGAGGAAGTTTTGAAAATCTCATCTCTCAAGCTCTTGTTGATCCCCTCAAGTTGAAAGTTTACAAGCACAACTGCCCTTATTTTGTCAAATGGCCGATGACTGGTGATCAAGTGCATGTTCAACGTACTTGAAAAGTTACTTTTGTTATTGGTGAGACTTATTAAGATATAATTTGGTGTAATGTGGTACTTATGGATAGTGGTGATATCTTATTGAGTTGCCCATGGATGCATGACAAAAATGAGACTCATGGAATGCGCGACAACATGTACATATTCATGCATGGTGGAAAGCTAGCTACTCTTCATCCCGAGAAATTGGAACTGCTGAAAAAGTATTCCAAGTTGCAACAAAGAAAGTCTTTTATGTTCATCACATTTACAGATGTTATCCAAATAATACTCGAGTTTGAGGACGAACTCTTCTTTCAAGCTGGGGCAGATGATGCAATCTGGGCCCCACAAGTGGTCCCATTCAAATCTAATTAGATTATGATTATGTTATTTTATTAGTAGCTTTCTAATTGCATTATTAAGGAAGTTTCTACTAATAGCTTAAGTTTGCTTTTATTTTATATATGGCATTTTAGAGAGGAAGTTCTTAGACTTGGGTTTATGAATAGATTTGTGGATTTTTATCCTGGAGGTGCGTCCTTGTGTGTGTTGATTATGGATTGATTATGGATGAGTTAACTGTGCATATTCAAGAAGAAGTAGCATGGTGTATATTGTTTACAGATGATATAGTATTGGTGGATAAATCAAGAGATGGCGTAAATGCAAAATTCGAGAGATGGCGGGAGCATTTGAATCTAGAGGCTTTAAAATAAGTTGTACAAAGACAGAATATATGGATTGTAATTTCAGCGGACATATACAAAGTGTTAAAATCATTGTCAAAATTGAAACCCATGAGATACCACGTAGGGATTCTTTTCGGTATCTGGGCTCGATGATTAGTAAGGATGGGAAGATTGATGAAGATGTTGAGCATAGGATAAAGCTTGGATGGCTGAAGTAAAGACTAGCTTGTGGAGTGTTTTTTGACAGACGAATGCCAACGAAATTGAAGTGTAAATTTTATAGGACAGTGGTTAGACCAGCTATGACATATGAAGCAGAATATTGGCCAATTAAGAAGACACATATACATAAGATGGATGTGGCGGAGACGAGAATGCTTAGGTGGATGTGTGATAAAACTAGAAAAGATAAAATTAGAAATGAGCACTTTTGAGAGCATTTAGGAGTAGTATCAATAGGGGATAAGATTAGAGAAACTCGTTTTAGATGGTTTGGGCATGTTGAATGTATGCCGGTAATGGCACAGGTGAGAAAAGTTTGATTATCCAGGTGGATGGCCTATTAAGATGTAGGGGTTGGCCGAAGAAAACATTGATGGAGGTCATTAAATCGGATTTGAAGAAATTTAACTTATTTAAAGATTTGGCTTAAAATAAAACGTAATGGAGAAACAAAATTCATGTAGCTGACTCCAACATAGTTGGGATAAGGCTTTAATGATGATGATGATGAGAGATGCGTCCTCGTGTATGTTGAAGTCTTGTTGAAGACGATTCGTAGTATCCTCGGACATGTGCTCCGGCACTCTACGCAAGCCCTAACCCTAGGGCCTGTATCAACCAAGGAGGAGGAAATCTTCTTAATTTCATTGAAGTATATTGATAATTTATAGCAGCCCTTTGCTACTTTTCTTCAATTGAGGCCTGCAATCTGTTGATTATTGAAGATTGCTAGTTATTTTTCAGTTGAGTTTGCTTTCCCTTTCGGTGATTATTTTCTGATTTTGTATCAATTGAGAGATCAGATTGCTGTCCTCATGGAGCAGTGATCTGCGCCAGTTGATCACCCTTTTGTGGGCTAATCTACATTTGAGAGTAATGGCCAGTCGCACGGACAGACCATTCAATTTGACCTCTCTTAAGAATTGTTTCAACTACAACCAGGGGATCTAGGCTGATTGTAGCTATAAGATGCTGCATTCTTTGCTTCCATGTTACCTTATTTTTATTTTTATTTTTGTTTTTTTTATTTGGAAATAGAACAAAATGCCCACTTGGGACCAGGTAAAGAGGAAATTAATTTTGCTTGACATGGTTCTATTGTAGCCTGATCATGCAGTCCCACAGTGAGAGGTGGCTTCTGCAAAGTGGGCGACCTTTTTCCTTCTTTTTGATGTGTGCTGAGCATTTTGCCACCCGGGGTAGTGAATTTATTTATCCACATATTTCAGAGCACTTTATCTAATGGCAAGATAATTTGGATAATGCTATTATTATGGTGCTCTTTTCCATGCACCAATTGGGGCTTATGCTCTAAAGAGATTTCTGGGTTTGAGAAGAAGATGGATGCTCAAACAAATCAAGGGTTTTTTGGGAGATGATATATACTAGCTCGAGCTATAAATCATAATTATTAGCAGATCCATAAGGACCCTTTGGTTCATGTACATTTTTCATGTTGTAAACTAATACATCTCTCTCTCTCTCTCTCTCTCTCTCTCTCTTGTTTTCCCTGTTCTTTCTTTCAATATAGATTTAGTCTATTAGATATAAATAAGCTACCTTAATAGTTTTTCAGTAACCTCTTGATTTTTAAATAACAATTAGAACAAAGACATTGTGAGGGAACAATATGGATTACTCTTGATTTTACATGCAGTGTAGGGTGATATCTTTATTGCTCAACATGCACTACCAGCAATGGTATGCCGTGTATCCTAACTGCCCTGAATAATTTCTTACTGTAAACAGCAATTAGTTAGTGGTTTGTATCTTAATGCATCTTTGCTTTCATTCTTTTATCCATTGGTCATGTTCTTCTAATTTCTTTGTCTGCAGTCCAAGGCAAATATAAGCAAAAGTCATTTCATGCAGCCAAGCGACATCCCTTTTTTTGCATGTTGAAGCCTGTACTTTTCAAGAGAAAAATCTCACAGCAGAGAAAGATGAGAGGATTGCAATAATGGTATGCTTACATATCCATTTTTTTATAAGCAAAAGTGCAATAAGTTATGGGTTTCTTTTATCTGCATTGTTTTCAAGTAGTCACATCATATGACTCCAGAGTCCTTTCTGGGTTAATTTCATCTATTGGGAACCCAATGTAAATTTTAGCATATGTGCATTCTTGGAAAACTTGGGTTCACTGGATGAGAAGCATGTGTGGATGTGACCCAATTCACGTGCTTACACTCCAATGAGAGTGACAGTGACTGTTCGTTTGAATCACCCTCAGCTAACTTGATCAAAATATGGATGTGGTTTGGGGCAGGGGCGAACACTGGTGATTAGGTGTTGCATGCGTGATTACCAGGATCAAACATATGATTGTGTGTCTCTCATTGTTCCAATCAGCAGAGAGTATCACTCCATGATTTCCAATTCATGGAATGAGTTCAATGAGTGGGCATCTGCTAAAGCTGGGTCTCATTGGTATTGTTTCAGTTGTGTACAACTCTCTCTCTCTCTCTCTCTCTCTCTCTCTCTCTCTCTCTCTCTCTCTCTCACACACACACACACACACACACACACACACACTTTTATCCAGCATATCTTAAAAACTAGACTCCCCTGACTTCAACAAAACTGACCGATTGCTCAGCCAAAAGTGCACAAGTTGAGTCAGTGTTCTGAACTGAGTGTTTTGAGCAGCTGGACTCTGTGTCACTTAACGTGCTTTAGTGCATTTTACTTGCGACGTTAGGAGGCTTTTGATAATTAGAATCACTCATGTTATTTGCATTTGGAGGGGAGTGGAGGTCTGGTAACTCTGGTTTGTCTGTTATATGTTAGAAGCAGCCATGAGAAAGGAAATTCCCAATCCAACCCCAAACCCCAACCCAGTAATTCCTGGTTCTCTATTTAAGTGAGAATTTCTCCTCCAAGAAACTGCATGTGCCATCCAGGCCCCACCTTTGATCATTGTACTGCCTTCAGACTCACTACCCTTGCAATATCTGGAATGAGGCCCAATTTTATGCATCTATCTAATTCACTGCTGGATTGAACTCTGAAAAATCTATAGTTGAAGACTGTTAAAACTTTTAAGGCTGTTAATGAAGAGTTAGGCTAATATAATGGGGCCGATTTTATTTGCCCTTGTCAATAATCAGACTTTTCCGCTGTACCTTTATTGAAACGTATCCATATATGTTGTCTCTATGATCAGTCTGTAGTCCATTTATAGGTGAAATTTTCCTCTGGTTAACATTTCCGACCCAATTAATTAATAAGTTGGGTTCAGGTTCAGTCCATATATGTTAAAACTGGCACACTGAGCTGCCCATTCTGCCACGGTTTAATAACAAGAAGTTGCACCAGACCATAAGCAACTTGCAAATCTACTGTTTAGATCTCCAACCTAAGTATTAAATGGGTCAGGTTTAGGTTGGGCATATACTTGTTACCCTAATTGGGCAACTGGATTGACACCCAACCGAATCCATTGCCTTCTCTATTGACAATAACCTGATATGTTGGACACAAACACATTCTCTGTGTTCAGCCAGACAATCTTCAATCGCATGCTTTTCTCAGAAGCTATAAACTCCTGAGGATTCCTTCATTTCAAAAGGCTAAATGCAATTCAAGTTCTTGATTTCTAAATGATAAAGATGTCCGCAACAACTCAGTCGAATAGTAATGTGGACTCTTGTATGCACTCTTTTTTCATTTAAAATTGTGGGTACTGCTAGGGAATGCTCCCTGACTGCAAAAGCCTCTAATTATACAAGTAAAATTGCTTATGCAATAAAAAATCCATCTGCATCATAATACTGCCTCATTTACCCACCCATTTTGCTTAATTATTGGACCCTATTTTACTATAAAATTCTGCTTGCTTTTATTATTTAATCAAGCAAGAAACTCTTGTCGGATTGCTAAATTGTAATAATCATTGCAGAGTTCACCTGATTTTGACTTTCAAAAGCCCCAAATCTTCCCAACAACAGTGTATCAATGTATATGCAGAAATATGCTTACTCTTAAAAACTGCTAACCAAAATGCAGCTTTTGACCCTTAGTCACTAGTTTTATTAGGTGTTAACATGGTTACTGTAGTTCGAAGCTGCAATTGTGGCAGTAA
The DNA here is from genome assembly GCA_037013555.1 of Sextonia rubra. Lineage (NCBI taxonomy): Eukaryota > Viridiplantae > Streptophyta > Magnoliopsida > Laurales > Lauraceae > Sextonia > Sextonia rubra. The sequence continues at coordinate 137,261,954 of JASUAD010000001.1, forward strand.
GTCTTAACCAGAGGGTTAGCTGATTTTAAAGTCTTAACCAGAGGGCCAGGTGATTTTAACTGCAATATTGAATACACAAATGCAGGAATTTACATGATTTGCAACAGCCCATTAATATTTGGGCAACAAGGTTCATTGAGAGGTGAGACATGTGGTTCAGACTGGATGGATATTGGCTTAACTCATATTGTTTTTTGTGGGTAAACTGAACCCAAAGGTGATCCAAGTGGAACCTGAACATTCCCAAGCACAGCCCAACACAAATTGTAGATTTCCTAGCTGAGTGCAATTGAGATTCTACTGTGGTCGTGCAGGCTGAATCATATCAATTTGGAAGCACAGATATTATGCTTTGTTTTGATGTGGTGTAATACCAAGTAATTCACACTATATACAATGTTCATATCTGATTCCTGTACTCTGGTCAAGTTCAGGGACGTTGGGCCTGAACCTGAGCCCAAGGCCACATTATATGCAAGTTAAAACTTTAGATTAACACTTTTGCTCTGGCTAGAAACTATATAAATAAAAATAGAAAAGACAACTAGTAGGTTTGGGCTATTCTTTTGTACTTTAGATTTGGTTTTTGTAAGTTTTTGCCCACAAATAGGTTTGGTCATTAAAGTTTAAAACAGGTAGCTCATCTCTGTGTATTAAAAAAATTGCGGTATAGACTAGTGCCATGGTCAATTATCAAATGATCAGCGCTTTTGCTTTGTCTCCCATTGAATCTAATTAAATATTACTGAAAATCATGTACTCTTGATATTAAAAACAAGGTCCACTTGTTTATGTGAAATTCCATGAACTCAATGGGGGTACCCCATCACATGCATGCAACTACAAAGGCTCATATATTGAATGAGTGTCATTCTCCTACTGATAAGGAGCCTCTAGGTCTAAGAGTAGCCTTTTATAAAAGTCGGATTCTATACATATATTATACTTGGTTTTTTCTTATTATAAGCTTTGATATAATCACCATTACTCTTAACTGCAGTATGCTACTCATATATTGGGAGATATGATATCAGCTTTTTAGCTTTCCATGGTTAGCACAAACATAAGCACAAACATATCGGCCACACCCTTTATGCTGTAAGCAGAAAGAGCGAGGCAGGCAGTGGTGGACAGCTGAGAGCTTTTAATTTTACTCTCTCTCTCTCTCTCGGGCCAGTAGCAATCACTCCTATCTTTTATAATGCTAAAAGCTCCATTTTCTTGCTTTCGGCAGTCTCTCTCTCAAAAACACATGCGCAAACAATAAAAGCACTACTCTCTCTCTCTCTCTCTCTCTCTCTCTCTCTCTCTCACGCGCAATGCTCACAATATATCTTGGAAGGTTCCTTGCTTTTAGTGGCAAATGCTTGGGTTTCCCCGGAGTGGAAGGAGGGGAACTTCACGTTGGGGACCACTTATTGAAAATTTGAGTGCTCAATATTTGTATATGGGATGTCTTTGAATTTGACTGATTTAGAAGTTGATTCCTATCCCACCAAAAGATTGATCACGACTCATGTTGGAGTTTCAATAGATGAGCCCCACTGTGTAGTTCCCTCCATCTACTCATAGGAACCCTAACTGAGACGCATGATCTGGACCCTTTGCGATGTTAGCAATCAATTATGTTCGTAGCTTCCTACCCAAAAAAAAAAAAAAAAAAAGAGAGCTTGTAGCCATGCTTATGATCCTTATATTGGTATTTGCATTGGTATATATTTACTAGATGCCATTTTCAAAGTAGTGACAGATGTACACACAAATAGGAAATTATCAAGAGATCCTTGGTGGTAATTCTCAGATTTATGTATTTTCTGGGATATTAAATATGGTGCTGAAGGTAACTAAATTTTTAAATAACAGAAAGGATAAAAATAAAAATAAATCAATACTAAGATAAATCTTTATATAATTTTATTCTTTTTTTCATTTTAGTCTGATATATTGCAATTATATCATGATCTTATGAATCTCGCCAATAATTTTCAAAAGTTCAATGAGTTGAGATGTCATTGTGAGATTCTAAGATTTTTAATATTTTTAAAGTGACATTGGGTTCCCATGGACGCATTAGCTGTGCCTTGAAGGTTATCTACTCAAAACATGAGAACATGGTACCTTTCAGTTGTCGTTCAATAAATTTATAAAAAGTAGTTCTAGAAACTGGGGAGGCTTGTGCGTCTATGATTTTACCTGTATCTATTTATACATAAATACATACACGGGGTTGTCAAGTGAAGAAAAGGGAAATAAAGTAAAATAAAATCATGGCCCATTCATTGTGTGCCTTTTATCTGCACTATTCTGGTACCAATATCCAAGTGTTTCAAAGTTCAGCCAACTAAATGACTCGATAAAACGAAATCAAGGAATTGTATAGATGCTAGGGGTACTCAATTTCATACATGTGGGGAGTAACTGGTCCAACTAAAATATGGCCAAGGAACTGAATACATAGGGCTTCATGGGCAAAGAAGCTCCAGGGAGAGTAATTAAAGAGGTTAAGGTGAAAGGGTAAGAGGTGGAGTTTTAGATGAGACCTTGACTTTTTTAGGATTTGAATTATTAGGATGGTGGTTGGGTACTCGTTTCATGTCTGTTGATTCATTTATTTATTCCTGTAGGAGAGATTATTTGATGGTGAATTTACGATATCCACCTTTATGTTTTCTATGTCAACCAATTGTAGAAATACAAGTCTCGCAGTTCAATTACATCAAACAAACTGGTCATTAGGGTAGCATTTGTGGAAGAATAAATCCAATGATTTACGCATACACATGAATATGCACATATACCAGTGCTGAATGTGATTGTGAGACTGGTCAATTTGGATTTAGGGCATGATAAGCAAGGTTGGAAATGCTCCTTTGCTGACTTTGGACTTTTCCAAGTTATCTTGTTTTGATGAAGGACTAGGTCAAATGCATGGGAGACTTGGCCGAGCCACCTCATTTCGATAAGTTGCTTGCGTTCTAAACCATTTGAAGAGTAGATCTAATTTTAAATACTTAACGTTTATTATTTTTAAGTAATTATGCAAGAAGTTTGGATTTAGCAATTTAAAATTGATGATTGGAATGTAATTTCATACTTATATTCGATCTCTTGCATTCAATATTTGGACTAGAAAATGTAATATGTAATACTTTTCTTTTATTTTTCTTATTATTAGTATTTTTCTTAAATATATAAATTTATTATTTTAATTAATTGTCATGAATGCATGTAAATAAATGCATATTATATTTTATAAATATTTGATTCATTTTTAAATTTTTTTTAGAATTATTGAAAAAAAGGTCTCTCTCGAGTTTCCGTGTTGACTCTATCCGAGTCAAATTTCTTGCATTGCATGAGGGGAACCCGAGTGACAACTTTTCCAACCTTGGTGATAAGTCCAACGTGATTAAGCTTATTGTGTTGGCTCTCAAGAGTTTTAATAGTTTTATGAGATCATCTTTTTTCTTAAATCCACATTACGGTGAAAAGGCAGATCCTTGTGAAAAAAAGGATCAATATTGAGGAGCTAGATGCATGTATAAGGGTGTAATATGTCTGGTCAAATCTGAACTTGCTAGGCCTGACTTTACTGAAAGTGAAATTTGGGCAGGAAGAGTGTAATTGTATTATGGGTTGGGTTAGATTTTGAGACCTACATAGAAGTCATGTGCCTTTTGGTTTAGCACTTCAAAGCGCACTGCTCATGTTGCAAGCTAAATGCTTGTGTTGAAAAAATATAGAGTAGTGATCCCATGTAAGCGTCGTGCCTGGAGCTACCAGCTTGGAATATCTGGGTGGGCTCCACCTATGTACAGAATTTGAGGCCCATCTGATCATTCTAACCTCTTGATCACTGGATCGCAAGTTTCAATTATTTTATATCAAAAGAAAGTAGTCGATTAAACAGTTTAGTCCATTTGGTTGTGTGCAAATCCTGGGATACAATAACTATATGGGGTTTTGATTTTGTGGTTCACTTGAAAGGTGATTAGGTGGTGTGAACCATAATATCCATGCGCACGATATGCACTCGATCGTTCACTGAATGCACCATGCCATTGTAAAAGCAAACCAAATCCAAAAGTCTCGTACCAATGGGACTTTGGGTCAATCTAATTCACCCTGAACCCTAATTGTTAAGGACTGAAACTTGGGCAAGGTTTGGTAAGGAATGTTCAAGTTCATTTGAATAAGGTTCATGTTTGGGTTTGGGATTTTGCTCTGGTTTGGTTGAGCCAATACTCAAAATGACCCGCCCAATTTGAATCCCCTATACATGAGGGTTTGGATTGTTTATTGTTGTGCCCTTGTATGAAATAGAAAAGGGTATTAAGCTATATCAACCTTTGTGGATTTATTTTCCCTGTACCTATATATCCCTTCTTATTTTGTGAACCTAGGAATCTGCTATGGTCCATTGCAACCACGCAATGCATCTTTATTGGAGTTGTACAGGCAATTAATTCCTCTTCCATCTTGTGGTTCTCATCATAGAAGATGAGCCATAGTTCCAAAATTGATTCATAAAGTAACTCTGCTTATGTGGCTTTAAATAGAAAGTGGGACGCTCCATCTCTTGGTCCATTACCTCACTGAGGGTGCTTTTGTACATGGATTTGACATAGGAAATGGTTTTGAGCCTGGTTGGGGAGTTCAATTTTTCCCCTTCCTATGCAGAAAATGGTAAGCGTAGAAAATCGGAGTCTTTTTATAGCCCTGCGTGGCCTTGCATCCATGTCATCAACGTCGGTGCTGTGTATTAAGAACCCATGCTAATTTGACGGACAGATTGGAATGCCCAGACGTTCCTGTAGGTGAAATTATTTCCCTATTATTCTATGGGTCTCACAGAGGAGAAGATTTCCATACAGTATTGTGTTGTATCGTCACTTTATTTTCTGAAGATATGTATCATCTATCATGGTCATTTTTTGAAATAGCGCCCTTGATGCATTGACTGAGATGTAAATATGTCTCTGGGTTGGGTCTCCATAGTTTTGGAGTTAGAAATCTGTTAGACTTCAGCCCTGTTTTATGTTTCTAGTCATGCAACGTAAGGTTATGAAACAAGTAACTTAAATAGAAACTTATAAGTTCTAAAATTTTGTAACCATAGATCTCTGGAAATTAAGCTGAGAGTGGAGTTTGGTAGATGCCTAAGTTGGAGACTCCCCACCCACGGCCTGATGGCCCAGTTTTTGATTTGACCGAAAAATTCTGCTCAGCTCTATCAGCAGATCTTGATCCTTGTCTTCTACATGGAAATTCTACAGTGGAGGGGCTCAAGCAGGTTCTAGCAACTGGTAAATAGTGCCATGGTGAGATGAAAATTGTGGGGCCTACCTGCTGCATGTGCCAAAATCACAAGGTTGGGGATTTGAAGGGGAACATGTGGATGGGATTATACCTCTGTATCCCATTGACCCACTTTAAAGGAGATTCTCTCTCTCTCTCTCTCTCTCTCTCCCCGAATAAGCTAAGTAGATCTTTGCTGAGCATATACCTATCCAAGGAACTCACTTCACATTAAATGTAGAGCCCTGGATGAAAGCATGATTATTATGTGAATCAGCTCTATTTTATTTTTGTTTGAATCATGTCAGCCCTGCGCTAACCACATCTCTTATACTAATCCAACCAAAAGATATAGATTATTGTGACTGAGAAAATAAATTCTGACCACCAACAATGCATAAATGGTTTGACCAAAAACTTTACTTGAATGGCCCCACAGCGCCACAGGTCCATCTCCTAGAAAGGACAGAACAAAAAATATTGGGATTGGTAACAGACGTAGGTGATTGTATATGAACATTAGAAGGATAAAGCACTATCTATTTAATAAAACTTTCCTTTTGACATTAACCAACCCCACTTAGAGTTGGAGAGAGAGAGAGAGAGAGAGAGAGAGAGAGAGAGAGAGAATTGGCAAACTTGTATTTACATGGAATTCTTTCAATCTTAGATACTACGAACTGCATTATTTGATCTGTTAAAATGCAACACGCAACCTACCATTCACTGCGCCTACATAAAATATTTTGAGTGTCCCTTGTTGTTCCTTGAAAGCTTAAGGAATTAGATTCATGGAGATGGCATCAAGGAAATGAATCCAACCATCATCATCATCCTCATCATCTTCGCCCCCTGCCTGGCTCCACTGGCTCTGTGAGCAGTCCCCCATCTCTTCATTCCTCGCAAACCGCCCTCTTATTCGCGGGCGGCTATCAGCTAGCGTCTTCCTGCAAGCATACTGATCCAACCAAGAGAACCACACCATTCAACAATTTGAATGTAAGTTAAATTTGGCTCTCTCTCAATGGATAATAATACATACCTTGATCTTCTTATGGAAGTTCCTTTGATTTCGCTTGCTCCGGTATCGCTCAATCCTCTCTTTTCGCTCTTCCGGGCTGTAACGGCCAACTTTGGGCACCCCGTCCTGGCTACAGCTCTCATGGCCTAAAGGGCTTCCTGATCTTTGGCTATGTTGCAAGCTATTGAGTGTCTTATGCATAGAAACAAAACCCCAAGTTAGAGATTTTGATGAAACTCAATCAAACAATCAATTTATTCTTACAATAAGATTGAGCAAATCCTAATCTAATAGAATAATGCCAATCATTTCACAAATTTCTAACTAGGTTGATTCTCATATTATTCATCATTTTTTTTTTGTTAGAACTTTATTCCATGCATCTTGGTTCTACTTCCATGGTTCTGTTTTTTCACTCTCATCCTTACTAAGAGTTATATTTTCAATTAGTTTATATGATATGATATTCTAACATGTCTCAATTATCTACAACTGCTTGAAAAATAGTAGTACCTGTAGGTCTCCAGTGCTGAAAACCTTTCGCATTGATTCTTCTTCACGAGGAGATGAAAGGGGATGGTAAACATCCTTTTGAAGTGAGTGGCTACTTGCACTCCTTTGAATTACTGATGGACGTTGGAGATAGGGAGGAATAGAGGAAGGAGAAGGGAGGTTATTGTTTGCACCCTCAGACTTGACAGTTGCGAAGGCCTTGCGAATGGAGTTGAATGCATGCGTTGCCAATTGGTCTTGGAAGGATGGTGGAGGGAGCGGCGATGCAAAGACTCCAGCCACTGGAGGGATGGAGGAATCAAAGGGTTGGGGGAGGAGGAGATTAGAGATGTTGTATTCATACATGGCTAGAAGAACATGGAGATGCTTGTGAAGAAAATGAGTGTGTGGTGTGGTTGTTATATGGGCAGGCCAAAAGGAAGAGAAGCTGGATGGTGACGTGGACAATGACGTAGTCGTTGAGGAGGCGTTGACTCTTTTATAGACTTGACGTTGGGCCACGGGACTTTTTTAAGATTTGGCTTCAAAGTTCTTCTTACCATGTGTATGTATTATGTTATGTCAAAAATATCAAAATGCAATCTGAGCGTGGGAAGGGTGAACCCGGACCTTGAATTACTTTGCTAAGAGAAATCACCATCACTAGGGTGAAACTAGGCCTCAATGCCTGTAGAGTTCACTTTTACATGATGGGCCTATGTACCACAGGAGGATTGCCTATAAACCATCATTTTTAGTTTAATTGTAGGGTCTAATTAGAACCAATCTCTGCATTGACCTTTTAAAACAGACCTGAACTTGACCCTTTTATGGATAGCAGTATTTCAAAGACTGAAGATATTTTGAGTTTATCTCGAATTTTCTTGAAAGTTTGTCACTAGGATGGTTATAATATTTTCAGCTGAAAAATAATGGATTAGATGAGCTGAGAACCTAGAGCAAGAGCTTTTCTTGCTTTATGATTAACTGTCCTGTTACAGCTTACGGTGGTGCCTAGTATAGTTACACCAGCACTGATACGAATGAACGATAGACACGGGTGAAAATGGTCCGACAATATGAACAAGCTGCATTATTATTATTATATCATTGTTTCTGTTAAAGCAGCCGCATGAACATTGCGGTTGGATGATGAGACCCACACAATTCATTCATTGCATTTTCAATTTGATGAATGGTCTCGATGACGATCATAGACTTTGGTCGCATGTGGACCCATCCACACTGAAAAATTTCAAATGATAAAGTACTGGTTCAGGGACGTCATTTCACAATCGAATCCGTTGACAGATAATGGGTTCAAAGTGATGAGGTGTGGGGTCCAACATCCATCCCCACATTGACAGCCGTCCAATCAATCCAATCACTACGGACCCACAAAGAGATTCCATGTAGTGGACTCTCACCAAATTTTAGATGATGCCGAGTCAACTCAATAGAATTTTGTGAAAAGAAGCTATCCTATAACGCTAGACAAAATTTGGAGGCTTGATTGAGAGCAATTTTTGGCTGATATTAGCCAAGGAAATCTGCAGTGGCTTGGGTTGAGTGGGGCCCATGATTCAATGAAGAAAAGGGCTGGACTTGATGGACCCCACTAATGATGGGGGATTGGAAAGTAATAGCCAGCCTTTCTCTCCTTTTTTTTTTTCAATAGTTTTGCACCAGCGTTGACTTTGCCCAGTGGGGCATTGATTTGATGATCGCAACCACTGTGCCATCTGAATTAACATTTGTAAGCAATCTCTACCCTGTAATTAGAGCTGTTTCAACAAATTTAAGGTTGAGTTTATGGGTTTTGCTTTCCATTCAGTCAATCTTTCCTGGCATGATTGTGTAGCATCAGAGTGATATTCAGTGGAATACTTGGTTTCAAAGAAAAATCCCATTCCAAGAGAAAATTGTTTATATATATATATATGTGTGTGTACGGGAAAGACTATGTATCTGTCCATCACACTATGGTGAGAGACAATTTCTTTTTTAGACCTAACAAGGTCAAAATGGTATAATGAGGTGTGATGGTTTTATCATTTTACACATCAATACTTTCAAAAAAATGAAGTATCCTTCACCATAGTGTGAGGGACAGATGCATGGTAGTTTTGTCCTATATGCATATAGGACAAAACTAATATGCATCTGTACCACATACTATGGTATGGTAGAAATGCAAATATTCATTAAAAAACCAAAGCAACAAAGGCTTCCAAGCTCTAACAAGGATGATTGAAACGTAGGAACTATCTTACATATTCTCCTTTCAAAACGAACTCCATATTAAGGGAGAAACATAATTTAGCCAAAAAGTAAGCAGAGCTTACAAAATGTCTAATAACATAAGAAAATTAAACAGATGAGAAGGGGCTTGTAGCATCCTGGATGTATGAAATGATGCTCATGATCATCCAAATCTTTATACCCTTAATGCCTTCAACCTGCTCTATAGCATCAGACAAGATGTGGATTTTTGGAAGGTGAAGACCATTTATCCTTCCAAGTATATAGAAGATCGATTTCGCTTTTGCTTCTTTAGCGGAAGTGACTCTTGGCCTGTAAGCTACTCTTGTAAAGATAAAAGAGCTATTCATTCACACAGCAAAGCCAAAGCTTGATTTTCCAATTGAAGACTGGAAGAACGCATTTGTAAATATCATATAAGAATCAAATAAGTGGTCCATATAAGGCCTTGTGCCAATAATAGGTGGGTTGACCAAGCCTCTATTTTATCATTGGATTCCCACAATGTTTTTTTTTTTTTTTGCTAATTTAAAACTTTTAGAAGGATTTATAGAAAAACTTTTAAATATGAAATCATTCCTAGCTTTCCACAGAGCCCACCATATTGCTAGAATCCATGCCTTAGAGGCTTAGTCATTGATGGGGGAGTTTGAATTATCAAGGTCTATAGTTTAATTCCACTACTCTTGCAGACCGATAGTAGGGCCATGCCCATGAGGAAGCCCAGTTTCGAGCCAAACCAAACAGCTCTAGTGTGGTTACATTTGAAGAAAATATATTCTACCGATTCCACTTCTTTTTCACAAATGGGACACTTGCCATTATCACTATTAACTTTAGAGTGTAAGAAAGCACAAATCAGAATTGCTTTTTTATTTTTATTTTTATTTTTGTTTTTTTTAGATTTCCATCTAAAAAGAATGATTCTTTAGGGTAAGGGAATTTTCCATAGTTGTTGCCACTTATTATTGCTATTGGTGGCTAAAGTGTTATTGGTTCTAGTCAATGTTTTATAAGCAGATTTAATAGTAAGCACTCCATCCTTAGAAAAGGGCTATACTGTTTTATCCAACACATTGGCTCTTGGAATGTAAACTTTGAGGATATCATAAACATCCCTTTGGTCATTAAAAACCCTCTTAAGTTGGTCCACATCCCAATCTTTATTTATGTTCCACAAGTTCTTAACATGGAGGCCAGGTTCATTAACAATTAAGTAAGGCTTTCTAAGCCCTTCTTTACAAGGTATCCAATTATTGTTTCACATTGAGATATGTTCTCTATTACCAATAATCTGTCCTATGTTCCTTTTAATAAAATTTATAGCTTCAAGAAACCTTTTCCAGAGCCAGGAATCACCACTCCTTGAAGTTGTGCCTCCTAGAGTGTTTTATTAGGACAATTCCCAGCCTTAAGGACTTTAGAAAACAGGAGATGGTCCTCAGTTATGCATCTCTAACTATTTTAGCTAGGAGTGGCAAATTGTTCTTTTTTGACTTGCTAATCCCCAAACCCCCTTCTTGCAAAGGCTTATAGATTTCAGCCCATTTTACTGTGTGGATATTCTTTTTTCCTACATCCCCCCACATAAAGTCTCTGTATAATTTATCTAGAGTGTCAGCTATTTTGTCAGAGAGGTGAAGGACTAACATATTATAAATAGGCACAGCTGAAGCTATAGACTTAACAAGAGTATCCCTCTCAGCTTGTGAGAGGAGGGGTATTTTCCAAGTTTGAATTTTATTTTTAACCTTAGAGATCAGGGATTGGAAACATAAATTTTTATTTCTTCCAACAACCAAGGGGTTCCCTAGATACTTCTCATTCTCATCCATGAGTCTCACCCCTAATCATACTCGCACCTTTACTAAAATGAGCCATTGATTTTTTAAAATTGACTAGTTGACTCAAAACTTGACAATAGTCATCAAGGAGGTCTTTGATTTCTCTAACTTCCTCCAAGGCTGCCTTACAAAAAATGAAACTATCATCCGTGAAGAAAATGTAAGAGATACTAGACACATTTGTTGCAATTTTGGCCCCATGAATCATCCCATTCTCTTCTGCTTTAATTAGCATTCTGGATGGCACCTCTATCCCAATGATAAATGGGTATGGGGATAGAGAGTCTCCTTGTCTTAGGCCTCTAGATAGGGTGAATTCACTACATGGGGAGCCATTAAGAAGGATTGACATAGAAATTGAAGAAACACATTCATTGATCAATGAACAAATTTTTATGGAACCCAAATGCTTCAAGCACCTTAGCTAGAAAATCCAACTCAAGGCAATCATAGGCCTTAGCCATGTCCAACTTTAGGCCCATACTCTTAGATTTCTTCTTTTTCTTAAAAGAACGGAGGATTTCATGTGCTACAATATAACTGTCAAAATCATCCTTCCTTTCACAAAGGCACTTTGGAAGAGTCCAATAATTTTATCTAAGACAACTTTAATTTTATTAGCTACCACTTTAGCTATAATCTTATAACATACATTACAAAGACTTATGTGCCTAATAGTTGTTGACACCTTGAGGACAATTCTTTTTAGGGATTATCACATAGAAGGTTTATTGATATTTCTAAGAGATGTACATGTTCTTAAAAATGACAGAACTAGAGAAATGATGTCCTGGCCAATAGACCCCACATATGTTGATAAACAAATGGCAAGGAAACTATCGGGACCTGGTGATTTGAGTGGGCCAATATGAAAGACAACTTCTTTGATTTCAAAAAGTGTGAGAATAGCAAGGAGTATGTCATTCTCCTCATTCAATAGAACAAGGTTTATAATTCCATCTATTTTACTCAGATCTCTAGGTCCACTAGAAGTCATAATCTTCTTAAAGGTTTTATAAAACTCCTCACATATTTCCTCTCTACTTTTCGCCCCTTTCCCATCTTCACCTTTTATTCTTTCTATGCGGTTAAATTTTCTTCTATTAATTGTACATGAGTGAAAAACTTAGTATTCTTGCCCCCCTCCCTTAGACATGATTTCCTTAATTTTTGTCTCCACATTTCGTCCTTCCTCATTCCGTACTCATCCAATTTGGCGTTAAGGTCAAACTTCTTGCCAATGGAGTCCACGCATGGAAGTATAGATATGAGGTTCTCCAATTTAGTTCTAGCTTGTTTAATCAAAACTTCAACTTTTCCAAAATGCGCTTTTTGTTCCATTTTAGTTAAGTCTTTCCCAAATTGTTGCAGTAAGTTACAAATATTATCTTTACTAATACCATATGCCTTGGACCACTTATTATTGATAATAAGCTCACACTATTCATCCCTAAACTACATGCAATGAAACCTAAAGGGTTGAGGTAATTTTGGTCTCAAAGGTTGCCCAATGAAGACGATAGGGGAGTGGTCAGAACCTCCAGTGGTGGTAACAACAAAGATGGTCTTGGGAAATCTGGACTACCATTCCACATTTCCTACTCCCTTATCTAATCTTTCTTTAATATGGGCCATTCCTTTCCTCTTGTTAGACCAAGTATAAGCAGGACCAATTGAACCTAGGTCGATTAATTTCATTTCCATCATAAAGTCTAGGCATGGGTTTGTTTTTTTGGGCTTGAACCTCTTCCCTCCCCATTTTTCATTGCTATAAAAAAACTTTAGTTATAATCACCCATAATTATCCAAGATTCTATAGGTTTGCCTCAGTATCCCGGAGTTGGTTCCAAAATTTAGCCTTCTCTGTGGATAAGGTGGGGCGTGAATAAATGTGACAAACCAAAAAATGGTTTTATATTGTAGCAAAGAAAAATACTTTACTTTTTCCTCATTTTTTGAGCCGAGACAGAGCACACGAGAAGAAGCAATGTGCAATAAAACAAATCCTTTAATGGAATTCGTGTTAAACAAATATACCCGTTTTTTGTCACTTTTTACTATTTAATATTAAGTTGTTAAACTTATACTCATATGGAGGCTACTTTGTCCTTTTTGGCTCCCTTTTGCTGCTTGTTTCAACAACATGGGACTTTATAAATTAAAAAAATTCAGATTTATTTTCCCACTTCTTTTCTTTTCGTAGTGATGGTTTTTTTTTCAAAAATATGTTTCTTTACTTCGATAAATTTACTTGATTTCACAAATGTTATTTTACTAATTTAAAATCGGAATATAAAGTATCCCAACTTTTTTTAGCATTTACATTTAACTGTATTACAACGTGGCAAATCGGACTTTTGCTAAGTACTTAAACCATTTTGAAAGTCAATGTGGACCTCACATTTCTGTGGTCATATAAAGAGTTTTTGTAATTATTCTCCTAAGGTTTATAGAATTTGTAATTAAGCTCCTGTGATTCTAGTATTTGTAAATAGGTTTTTATATTTTCATTTTAATACCTTTTGTGTCCCTAAAATCAGTAGACTTTTAACTATCATAATTTTCTAAAGTGAAATGACATTTTAGCCTATCTCTTTTATTCATATATGCATAATTTTAAACGCATAGTATTTTTTTTTCTCTTGTGCGATTAAGAGTTATATTTTGTGGGAGAGCATACCCAGCATAAATTCAATCCTTTCAATCTATGACCCATTTCATTATGTCTAAATCCATCGTGATGACAATCAACACTTTTAATTGTAATGAATTTTAATTTATCCTATACATGGCCCACCATTTGATTGATGAAAGTTTTAAAATACATGATTAGACTTTATTGCATGAGAGAGTTATTGAGAGAGAGGGCATTGGGACTTAGGATAAATAATAATATTTTACAAATAATAATTACTCATTTTTTGTTTAATGGGTGTAATGATAAAGCTATCATTTTTGTAAAAATTAACATAAACCTCATGATGTTTGCCCTTTTTTTTTTAGGGATATTTATTAGAGGGATATTTATTATAGGGACTTGACAGATGTTCAAGGGGAAAAGCAGGGACCTATTTACAAATTCTAGAGTCACAGGGGCATTTTTCAAATCCTATAAATCTTAGGAGGGTATATACAAAAAACTCTCGTATAAATTGTTCACCTCATGATGTACTCATTTCTCATTTTATCCTTTCTTGTTATTTCACATCCATTGATATAAGATCTTTAGCCAATTCTACTTTGAAGTCTTCCTGATTTCTCCTTGAACCTAATATAAGTTGTCAATGGGTGCCTATAATGCATGAGGGGAAAACCTGAATTTTAAATAAATTGCACCCAAAAACTTGGCCTAATGATTTTCTAATCCGAACCACAAATGTGCACAAACTTGAGATTTTTCTTACACCCACTTCAACAGATATTAGACCATCTGAATCGAACTAGACCAGCAATGACTGTGGACCGGTGATATGCTAAAAAGGAGTGTGAAAGCTAGAAACTCTTTTAGACTTCTACCCAAAAGAAAAAAAAATAAAACTCTTCAGACATTTTGGTCAAACTGTGTCGTGTGCCAAAGTTTTCACCTTCAACATAACCCCATTTATTTCTAGTTAAGATCTATACTTTTTAAATTAAAATGCTAAAAGACATCGATTCCCACTCAACTTGCATTTGACTAGTGAAAAGGAGGACCCCACCACTGAGAGAGAGAGAGAGAGAGAGAGAGAGAGAGAGAGAGTCTAGCGGACTGATGGGAGCAGGAGTACCTAGTGCCAAAGCCACCGGCCCATGCTCTTTTAAGATGAGGTTTGATTAATAAATCGGATACATGTTCATTGCTTTCTTGTAATTTAATGCATACCCATGTGAGAGGCAAATCATTTCAATCATTAATCTTAAGCTAAATATGATTAGTTTAGGATTAAGATAAAAAATAATGGTGAGGGTGACAACTAAAGAGAATTAAAAGACCCAAGAAAGTAACATCATGTCGTTTGTTTTGCTTTAGTGATCTATATATTTTATTACTCATACAATGCACGCATTCAGAATAATCGCCCGATAAATGTTGCTTTACATAGAAGGAATATTTGTTTGTTAAGGAGATTTTATGGTTGCATTTTTTCAAATGAAGATTAATAAAAAAAAGATGTTAACTTTCAAAAAGTAGGAAAAGCTTCAACTTCCGGAAAAAGATAATTGCTAAAATTGCAACACATTATTCTCTTTGTTCACCTTACTTTTACCTTGTTTGCTTCAACATGGAGAAGATAATTAGTAAAAATGCAAAACATTCTTCTCTTTGGTTAGTTTACTTTTACCTTATTACCCTTTAGATTTTCTTTTGGTAGAGATTATCCCATTAATTAGGGCAAGATTAAAACAAGGACATGTATAGGCTCATGGACTAGATCCATAGATGTAGAGCTCCAATGTGGATATGCCTCACTGATATTTTCAACTGCAGTCAGCTTTACTTTCCCATAGGTCCATTTAGCTGAAGACTCGGGTCATGTTTTCGTAATATCCTTTTTGTGGGTTAGTTTACTTTTAACCTTATTACCCTTCTTTGTTTTCATTTGGTGGAGTTTACCTCATTAGTTTCATTAGTTAGGGCAAGATTAAAACAAGTACATAGTCCCCTAGGACTAGGACTAAAGACAAAGATCTCCTATGTGATGCTGAATTTTGGTGTCTGCTTTTACCATCCCATAGGTCCATTTGGTTGAAGAATTAGGTCACATTTTGTAACACTGTGGAAGTCATATTTTTGCTTCCATGGAAATGCATGAGGAAAAATTGTGGAAATAGGATGCACCTTTCCTAGAGGTTTTCTCTCCACACTAAACATTGGAAGAGGCATTTGTGTGGAAGTATGTCTCAATAGTCTTTTGCCATGGAAAAATGGGAAGTCAAATACTGCTAGTGAAATGGACTGAATGAGATTATCCCATGAAGCAAATATTGGGAGTTTCTTGTGGAATCTGTTCTTTAGCAATATCACATTGTCATCAAATTTATTTCAATAGATGAAGGAAAATGCAAGAAAAAAGACACTTTGTGGAATCTACAAAATTTGAAATTTTCAAACAAGCATGGAACAATGAAATGAAAAAGTCACATAGACGCACATAGAACTCCAATTTATTGCCACTTTAGATAATTCCATTCTAAGAATTCATATAATCCTGAACGAAACACATCCTGGGTTACTAGCTAGTTGCTATATTGCCTTGTGGCTCACGTTAGGTAACTGTGACAAAAATAAAAGGAAAATGCATTATTGTTAAGTAGAAGGTTGTTAGTTTATACAGTTAGGACTGTAGACATTGCTAGTTGTATTTTTTAAACCTACGTAGGTTTCTGCAAGAAGTCTATTTCTAAGGAGATTTCAGCACCAAAGATTCAGAAAGCAAAGAATGGTAGGTGATAGCCATTTTCTACTTTAAAAGATACTAACTTAGCTAAGTGGCAAACCTCGTATCATTAGAGCTGCCAATTAATTCTTAGTTACTGTTGGGCAGTTTTTAGTAACTTTCATGGAAGGGAGCATTGCCCAAAGGAGGTGAATAGTATTAGTGAAAGAAATAATGGCGTCGATGATAGGTTTCTTAGTCCCCATTTGTTCGGAGATATTTCTCACGAAAATTTTCTATCATTGTCCCTCAAAAGAATTCAAATTCCCTATTTGAATGGTGAGATAATAAAATCAGCCGTATGCAATCTCACTTTTGACATTTAGAAATCTCAGAATTCCAATGTTCAAAATACTACATTGTACTTGAGTATTTGTGAAATAAGGTGGGGAGCAGCATCCGAGCCAATTAGATTTATGAAATAGTCAGAGGTCACCTGTAGATCTCTTTGTTGGTGCCATCAGGACAATGTAGAAATCGGTTAACTGTATATCTCATCCTTAACCCTTCACTTTTTTATCCATGAAAGTTGTGTCCTCTTCACTAAGGCCATGTTTTGATCCATGGAATTTGGATGCCTCGCTTTCTTTACATGTAAATCTTAATTGCAACCTTTTTAACCTAAGAGCAGAGCAACTGTCACCAACGAGTAAAGCAAGTTATTCAAATGCATGAAGCCTTGTTTATGTGTATACTGTAAACCAAATTACTAAACACTTGATTACGAAGATCCAAACAGTCCCAAAGGATGAATACCAAACATGTCCTTGTATTAGGACCATTGTCAAAAATCTTGTCCTTGGCATTTAATTGAAGATTTATTGGCCCTTTTTTCAAACTTCTAGTGTTTTTTGTTCGGTATATTACAAAAAAAAAAATTAAAAAAATCCTCACTCGCATTGGTATTTAAAAAATAGAAAAAGGAAATTTCAAACATATGCATGGAAATTTTCCAAGTAAAACAGATGTATCCTTGTTTAGGTATACAATCTCTCGTCTTCCTTTCTCATAGTTCTTCAAAACTCATTGACTCTCTCTATCTCCACGTGAACATCACATGTGATTACTGGTTTGTGAATAGCGAGAATATCACAACTAGATTTTGGATATGGAAGTAAGGGGACCCCTGAAATTTGCGCCCAGAACTCTTCCACAGGGGCATGATGTTGACACTAGCATGCTAGTTAGGTTCATGTCTTTCATGATATTGAAATATTTCCCAACATATAGAAAACTCAACAACACAACATAATATATATATATATATATATAAACAGTTGAACTTAATATAATAGCAGTGAACCAACAACTTCTAAGAGAGGCCCATCAGAATCCTCCTCTTCAACTAAATTTCAATGGTGTGTATCATGTGAATTACTGCAATGGTGAAATGATATTCATGGAGAATAACTGATGCATGCAGGAGAGATCTTGCTGGACAATCACAGGATCGACGTTTCGCAGGCCCATTGGCTCTGACTAAGTTGGTGCCATGACGGCCAATCGGTACAAGATCATGGACCCCACTAGCCCGGCCAGGGCTGGTGGGTGGGTCCACCAAAGTACACTAACGCACCATGCTTGATGCAGCCGCACAGGTGTGGCCCCAGCCAACTCTGCATCAAGGGGTCACATGCAACCAAGAAAATCATTCCTTGCAGTTCATGTCATGGAGGACTTCATGATATGATTTTAGATGAACCCCACTTTGTACCCAGTTGACTCTGATCATAGCAACTTACTGCACATGATGGGACATCTCCTTTGGAATGACATTATAGAATGGTGAGTTTGTTACCACTGTCATGTTTCGGACCACTCGGGCAGGGAAAGAGTTCCCCACTTCCCCACAACTTCATATTCAAGAGGCATTTTCATCTAATAAGCGGGAGGGGTTAGGTTAGGGTGGCAAAGGTTGGTTTGGATTACCAATTTAGCTAACACGTCTTCGGGCCTGATCCGAATGCAGTGCATGAGTTAATGGGGTTGGAATTCAATCCATAAGTTAAAATGGGTTGATAGGTCAAATAGAAAAGAATCACAAGGTCATATCCAAATTGGGTTGATAGACAAAATGGGAAAGAAATCTGTGTAAAAATCATGTATTTATCCAAAAGTTTAAGCTGATAGGTGGAAGGTAAAAATAGGTATATAAAGCCATGTCAAACCCCAAACTTAAGCGATGTGGGATGTGAAACTTTTTCCAACACTCCCTCCAATGTGCAGGCCTAACAAATTTCTTGGACAAGCCGATCACGTGAGTTACATAAGAACAACACCCGCTTTGATACTATGTACCAACCCAAAGCTTAAGCTGATAGGTAAAAGGCACAAACAAGTATATGAAACCATGTCAAATCCAATAATTTAATAATCTGAACCTCGTTGGTCATTGTAAGGGGGTAGCAAATGTCAAGCTTAACCCAAACTAGATGGAAGAAGGGTCATCTGAACCCGGAATTAGTGGGTTGAGTTCAGGTTCATGGGTTTGGTCTAGAATTGTCGCCTTGAATTATGGTTTGTCTGTATGAAAGTAGGGTAGGGGTGAAGCCTTTGCGAGCTAGCCTTTTCAGTTATTGGGCGCAATATTCAATAAAAATTTCGGCTAAGTCCAGAAAGGCTCAGCTACCTTGCAAAATATTGTGCCCATTGTGCAAAACAGTCACAATTGGCATTATTTTTGAAAATATCACGATATATGCCTAAAACAATATTTTTCAATAAGACCATCTTATTTCCAAAATATTACCAGAAAAAGGAAATATCACAAAAAATATGAGAAAATCAGTGTGAATTAGGAAATAGGAAAAATCTATAAAAATATTGAAACAGTATTTTTATATTGATGTTGTTTTTCTTTTCTACTTGTATGTATGTGCCCGCGCGCATGTATATATATATATATATATTGTTTTTCTGCTACATTTTTCTGATAATATCCTCCCAAAACCCCCGAATCTGAAGGTATCACAATATTTTCCTAAGATGTGTAATCGAGGCATGTAATCAAGTAAGTTTAGCCAAAACATGTTGCTTTGCATACCAGTTATCACCAGTTATTATCACATAACTGGGTCATACTCTTTTACATTTTATAGGGCTTACACAATCTAAATCCAACTACAAGTAACCAAGGATGCTCTCATTCAATGTTCCCACATAAAAAAAGAAAGGCCAAAAATAAAATACCTGGAAGTTATTTCCCACTCAAAAGTTGAGATTGCAGCAAGATAAGTTAAAGAGGAGTTATTAGCCAGAAAGTTCCCCTTGTGTCAACGTAGGATATGCGTTTTTTCCACTACTAAGTGGGAACCATTATTAAGTTCATGTAAATGGAAATTTTGCATAGTGTAGTAGTAGCTTGTAGAAATGGTAAAGAGTGGTCTGGTTTTATAACCTTATATATTTTCCTTTATTTGGGTGGTCTATGGATCAAATGTCACTTGGGGTAGGTTGAAATAAGGAGTGCACGAGCATCTAAGGTGGAAAGAGCCGTATGCCTGCTAAAGTTACATACACAGTGGCAAGTCGCTTTTCTTTCACGTAGTGTGCCAATGCTGATTATTACATCCACCATTTGATTGAGAAAGAAGAATGTGTACTGGGAGAAAATAGGCACTGAGTTTTCTACAGGTCATGAGAGGCTTTTCACCTTTTGTTACAGTTCTGGTGACATTGAGTGGCAGGTCTCTTGTACTTCGGATGTGGGTGTCGCAATTTGGTTGGCCTTCCCTTCTCATTTTTTTTCGGTTTATGAAAGAACTATAGTTGAAGAAGAATTCATGAGACCAATGGCTTGCGACTCTAAGAGGCACGGTAGAAAGGTTTAAAACTATAATTCCTATTCAATGCGGAAGCTAATTTGGATCAATTATGTGTGGCAGTTAAAGTTACCAAGACTGAATTGCTTGTTGAGTGGGATCAAACACCCTTTGTGGATCCTGGGGTTCGGATGGACTCCTTGATTGCAGAATAAGACAAAGAACATGTATGTCTCCCCTTTTTACTTGATTGTGTCATAACTTGTACTAGGAAAAGAGGTCATATCAAAACATATTGGATTGAATTTTCTGAGCTTTCTCATGCTTTGGGCATCAAGGTTTCAACTTTCAATTAGTTCTATGGAACTATCCTAAAAATAGGTAGAGAACTTGGGCGGGTCAGGTCCGGTTTTGGCCACCTTGAACTCAAACTGAGTCCCAAATGGGTCAACTGAAACCTGATCCCAAGTCAAGATAGACCAAGCTTACTTATGTTACACCCATAATTTATATTAGGGTGTTTTTTTTTGGAAAAATCCCCTTAGAGTCTTTATGGAGCAAAAAGAACCCATGAGTTTTTTATGACCCAGAATGGTCCCCTATGCCCTTTTCCGGTTTTTTTAAATATTATTTATTAGTAGCGATATCTATGCTCAAGCGTAATCCTTTACCCATTCTTTTTTCTTCTTCCTCATTTCTTCTTCTCCTTCCTCTTTCCCATGTTCTGTTTGAGTTCTATCTTGGGCAAGGAGGGTAAAACCAAGAAGAAGAAAAGAGAAAGAGAAAACAAAAACAAAAGAAAAAGAGAATACAAGGTAAGAAGAGGAAGGAAAAAGAAAAGAGAAGAACAACAAGGAAAAAGAATAAACGTAGAGATAAGAACGGATGTGAGTGGTTTAATGAAATGGGAAGAAGAAGAGAAAGAGGCAAGATGAGGAAACAAAAAGAAGGGAAATCACAAGAAAGGACTAAAACAATAAGAATCTAGAGAAGAACAACTCATTTTGTTTGCAGTCTGCTTTGGATATATTATGCTTGAGCATAGATATCTATGCTCAAGTGTAAAATACTCAAGGCAGAATTGGTAAAATGCATATATAGATATCTATGCTCAAGCGTATAATATACCCAAAGCAGAATTATGTTTTTTTTTTTTACATGGTTGATGAGCAAGGAAATCTATGCTCACCGCAGACAGAAATGGATTCTTCATCTCCTCTTTCTTCTTATTTTAGTTCCTTTTTCTAGTTTTCTTTCATTTCTTTTTCTCCATATATTCTACTTCTTTCTCTCCTTGATTTTCTCTTCTTCTTCCATCTTTCATTAAACCACTCCCATCTTCTTTCTCCTCCCAACGTTTATTGTTCTTCCTTGTTCTTCTTCCTTGTTTTCTCTTTTTCTTTTTCTTTTGTTTTTGTTTTCTCTTTTTCTTTTTCTTTTTCTTGGTTTTTCCCTCG
Source organism: Sextonia rubra (assembly GCA_037013555.1). Taxonomy (NCBI): domain Eukaryota; kingdom Viridiplantae; phylum Streptophyta; class Magnoliopsida; order Laurales; family Lauraceae; genus Sextonia; species Sextonia rubra. The sequence goes on from JASUAD010000001.1 coordinate 137,283,506, forward strand.
TCGCCTCAAATAAAACCTCAATAGAACATGGGGAAGAGGAAGGGGAAGAAAAGATGATAAAAAGGAAGAATAAATGGAGAAAAGGTTACGCTTGAGCATATATATCGTTGCTAATGAATAATATCGAAAAAAAAAATGAAAGGGCTCAAGGGACCATTTCGGGCTACAAAGAACTCCTGGGTCCTTTTTGCTCCACAAAAACTCTAAGGAGATTTTTTTGAAAAAAACCCCTTTATATTACATTTTTTAAATATATCTGAAGCGGACCTGGGGTTCTCAGCTCAAACAGACCAGAGCTCAAATGAGGTATGGATTTTATGGCCCAGTACAAGTAGAACATGAACACTCCAGTTGAATATGGGATAAGGTCAGGTTAGGTCAGCTAGGTTTGAGTAAGACCCAACCCAAGTTGCATGGTGTTCACACCTTCATGGGTCTGGTAGGGCCGGGCCCGGCCGGGCCGAAGGTTACCGAGCAAAAACAACTTAGTTATTGGGAATAATGCTTTGGCCGGGATTTAACCACAGGCCCTGAAAGTTAGGCCCTGACCAAGCCTATTGGCATAAAATATAACTCAAATCTAGCTCAATTCAGGTCAGGCTCTGATTGCGCCCCACCCAAGTTGCACCCCGAGGTAGAGAATAGATAACTTCTTTCTCTTAGTAATTCTTTCCCTGGAAAAGCTGAGAGGTGTTTTTCTGGAATGCAAATATGTCTTCCATCCGCTGTTGCTTTTCAGGAGAAGCTCATGTTTCTGCCATTATTCTGTACTAAGTCCTGAAAGAAATCTAAGTACTGTTCTTACTTGTTCGCTTAGGGTTGCAATCTGGGTAGGGACCTTCTCTCACCCAAGAGCTATTTCACCTCACCTAAAGTCTTGTCCCCTCACTAAAAGGCTCCCTCCGACCTCACCCAAGAACCCCCACACCAGAGGGTTGGGAACCCAGCCCCCTTAAGCTGGGTACTGAAAAAAACAAACCCTCAAAGAAATCTTGTGAGAGGTAGTTATAGGCATGGCAGTATGTCGGGTTGGGTTGAGCACTCTGGCTGACATTACAGGCTCACCTTGAACTTGACACATTAGTAATTGGGTTGAAAATAGCAACCTGAAGCCCAACTTGGTAGTTGAGAGCATTAACAGGAACCGGTAATTAACACGTTGTCTATTGGTTGGGTTAGTGGGTTCTACTGGAATTAGTTGGGTTGGGTCTAGGTCAGGTTGAGTTGCAGGTCAAGCAGTAAAGTGGACTCAAGTAGAAATTGGCCCATCTATCAACTGGGTAAGAAATGTCAATCCAACCCAATGCTATGTTGGAAAGGGGCAACCTGAATTCTTAATTTTGGGGACAGGTTTGGTTCTGGCCGGCGGTTAGGGGCAGCAATTGCATCTATTAAGTTTTCTCATCTGAACATCAATTTGTAGGCCATCAATTAGATGGTCCAATCCTCTTAGGGTTGTTACCAGGTTGCGTTCAAGTTGGGGCTCACATGCTTGATTAGATCTGACATGATTATAGTTAACAAGGGATGGTGGAATCCCTTTATACACTATAGGAGCAGAGACCTTGTATTTAATGGGCCTTGTTGAGTCCATTTTTATCGACTATGGGATTCAGGTTCACCAGAGCATGATCTTTTGGTCTGACCCCAAGTATTGGTTGGATCAATCCATGTCTCTGGAGTCTCAGATTCTACCCGACCTGTCTTGGACAAGTTTCGTCATTTCAAACTACAATCCCTAAGTGGGGTTAAAGATGATTGAGAGCCCATGTTGGCCGTGTAGCATAGATTATGCTTTGCTTGGATTATTGGATTGAATTTGCAGTTTGTAATTGATAGGGCCAGGTTTGCCTCATTCAAATGACGCACTTCATTAACAACCAGTGGAGTTACCCATGCTAACTAGGGGCAAGTAATAGAGGACATTTGCATGACGAGACTATCATTTACAACATAAAATTTGTTCTTACAGATTATGATTGAAAGATATAAAGCTCATTCAAGATGAAAGAAAAAAATTGAAAGATAATAGTGAGAGAGAGAGGATTAAAAAAAAACTTAGAACCATGAATCAAATGGCTAAGTGACCTACAAGTTGCATTAAAAGATATAATTTATTTTTCTTCCACATTTTGATTTATTAAACAATGCATTTTATAATTTATTTTAGGGATTTTCATGAAAATTTCCATCTTAAATCTAGATTAAATGGATTTATTAACAAATAGACGAAAACCACCGATTGGGGGTTTGTGCATTTTTTGACTAATTTGCTCCATATGTTGCCCATAATGATACTGTTAGGCTAATGTTACAACACGACTGGTCCCTCCTTTTTTTTCTTTCTTCTTGTTAGCTTTCTGCATATGTTATCATCATTCTAGTTGTGGTTGTTACATTTTGCCGACTAAAGAAGATAAGCTACTGTTTTTCATATGGAGTCATCTTCCTCCTTCCTCTATTTTTTTTGTCATTTCCATTTGCGAATCTACTAGTTAAACTCATTCTTCATTGCCAACCTTCTTTAAAAATTACAACCAAAGGAAATGACACTGGAGTAAGTGTTCACATTTAGAGAAAAGTTTAAAAAAATTAGCCATATTGCCATTTTCTTCAGTTGTGATTTTCAGAAAAGGGTGGTAATAAGAATAATTTCGCATATTCACAAATGAGAATGATGAAAAGATTAGAGAAAGGAGGAAGATGCCTTTTTAATGAGTGGGAACAATAGCTTAGCTTCTTCAACGGAATGATGACAATAAAAATATTGGTAAGAGTGGAGGAGAAGAAGAAAGAAGAGAAAAGAAAGGGACATGTGGGGTTTTACTGTGAGCTTATAATGAAATCGTTAGGGGCAATATCATGAAGGGCCAAATTAGTAAAAAAAAATGTAAGAACTCCAATCGGGTGAAATTTTTCTATATTTGTTATAAATAGGTGTAGTACTTTGTTGTAAAAAACTCCTTTACTTTATTAAAATATTGAAGTCAATAATGAAAGATAAACCTTCACACTGAGGCAAAAAAATTAAGTAAAAGAAAAACGAAAGTTGAACTTTTTTTAAAAGTGATTTTTAAGCTTTGGCTTTTGAGAAGTCCAAAAAAGCCGTAAAAATTAGTTTGTCTAATTTCTTCTGGGTGGAGTCCAAATCAGTGGAGATGGCATCCACTCGGGTTAAAATGGTCGAGTTGCCATGGTTTCTATTAGGGGGTGCGTTGGTAGGGGATCTATCAGGTTCAAGGCAAGTTTCTATCTTGATTGAGTTTAGCCCAACCTGTCTCAATGAGTGCATGTGTTTGTGTGTATTATTTTGCACAACTTCTTCGGAACACTGTAGTAGACTAGCAACACAATTGATTTCTGACACTCTATAGGAGCATGCAGTCGTTTAAGTCTTCGTCCTTAATAAGACATGAAATCCATTTTTTTTTTCAAATAAAAAAATTAATAGTATCAGACTTGACCCAACTTTAGCCAGTATATGTAGGGTTTGGTACTACAAACTATAAACCTAATACAATTAGGGTGAGCATTAGGACCACCTATACGAAATTCCGACTCATTGTCATTTCTACAAATCAGCCTTCATCAACATTCACACCGCTGAAGAGGCCACTTCCTCCAGAGGACCCTTTTAGTGGTTTCTTCATATTTGGAGTGGGTATAGATTTAATTGTAGTGGTTCGACTCAAGTTCAAGGCAAAATAGAGTTTTGCTGCTTGCCCCATTTATAACTCCTTTAGACATTTTTTTGAAAAATTCTAAAACAAAAATCTTAGGTGCCTTATGATAGAGTCTGTTTGAATACTGCACCCCATGGCAAACCAACCAGCAATCAGGGTTACTGTGACCCACATGGTGTCCAGGTGTGGTCATGGGCTGGGTGGGTTAGGCTGAGGCATATCTAGGCGGGCTAGCCCGAATTTATAAACACAGGCTTAATTCATCTTTCATAAACTAATTCATTTCATACCTAACATCTACGGGCCTCTCACTAGGGAGCCATTCTACCTTGTCGGCAGTCTTTTTCTCTTGAGGCTTACTTCCCTCACCTGAGGGCTGGTTGCTAAACCTCTAAATTGGATATAAAAAAATCCTAGGGAAAAAGAAGGTTCAGATATAGCAAGAATCAAACATCTTTTGGGCCAACTTAATTAATTCATCAAGGGTCCGGCGTAGCCTAATAAAATCAATTATTAGGCCATTTGAATTATAGAGGTGGGTCTGTGGCCCCACTGTGGGGGGTTTTTGTAGGGCTAGGCCTAAAACCCTACTCTCACATTCACTTCCTTGTTCCTCCCCCACCGAAACCTGCCACCCAAAAACGCACCCTCCATTTCATTGTTGTTTCCAGATTCTTTCAAAATGCAGAGACTCAGCAGCTCCCTGAGAAGCATACTCAAACCGGGCGGTCCGTTGCTCAGACCGAGTCAAGGGACTCAGTTTCTTCTGACGCGGGAACCCGCAACTAGAGGATTCTCGACAGAGGGTTCGGAGGAAGAAGCTCCTCCTCCGCCGGATCCTTTTCTTCAGCCTCCACCCAAACGTATATGATTCCGATCTTAGTTTCTCTTGTATGGGTTTCCCGTTTTTTCCATCGTAAATCCATGTCATGGAACTTGGTTTCTCTGAAATCAGTTTCCTCATTTGCATGTAATTGTAAATGAGGAAACCCAAATGTATGAATCCCCATTTACGCGTAAATTGAGTTACTTATGATGATTTGAACAGCCCCTTGTTAGAATCTACCACTTGGGGATATTGGGAATGGAGGGTCAGTTCCATTTGCCATTCATTCCTGCTCTGTCTTTAATGTGGGGCCCTCTTGGAATCCTAGATTTTGGATTGGTTTCCATTTTTTTTTTTTTTTGAAATCAATGGTTCTTGGCAATTCTGTGTAGATTTGAAGTTTGGAAGTGTTGGGTTTCCTGTGTTGTTAGTTTTGGAGGTCTATGGTCTCTTTATATTAAGTCCTGATTAGTAGGTGGTCTTTCAGGATTTAGTGTGTTGAGCAATTTGGGCTATTTGGAATGCTGTTCACCGAAATGCTTGTGGTGGGAATTTCTCAAATGGGAATTTGAAGGGGGCTGTTTGTTTGATTGGTATTGAATTCCTTGGGTTTTTAAGCAATGCCTTTCTATCAAAGGTGTGGAGATCCGCAAGCATCCACCGAGTAGTTTCTGTTTGATTACCCATCCATTCCCTAGTAATTTAAATCTTAGGATGGTCTCAGGATGAACTTCGGCTTAGACCCTTCACTCCTTCCTCACTTCTCTAAAACTCCTTTGCAAACATTCCCCTTTCAAATTCTAAGGAGTTCAATATGAAATGGTCGAGAAGGTGCTTAATGGGCATTTGATTCCTAGGATATCCAACAATGCTGTCTTATGAGAAGGTCAAAAAGTGCAGGCGAAGACCTGCGATGGGTCTTTAAAGAAGTCATCTTTGATAGGAAAGGATTACTTACCGATCATCCAAGTAAATTTAATTCTAGGAAAGTGAGGGACTGATGGTCCTCCTATTTATATCTCCACTCTAGACCCTTCATTTCTAATTTCTTAGCACTCCTCTGATAAAACCTCTGTTACAACAAGTTCTTTTAAATTTAGTATCATCCAGGCAAATGGGCTCAAAAATCTTTTTGAGAATTTAGGCAATTGGGGCATTTTTAGGCCTTCTTCTCTAATCTCAAGAACTTCAGGGGTTTTCTTTATTGATTTTTTACATTTCAGGAACCCAGAAATGCTAGCGACATTCCCATTTTTCTATCAGCTGGATTTCTGTATTGGAAAATTTCAGCATTTAAACAATGCCAGCTTTAGTAACTTCCCTAGCCAGTGTTATTTCCTTTTAAATGGGCCCATAACTAGAATATTGACTTCTTCTCCACTTTATCTTTAATGTTTTTTTTCTGCTCATATGAAGTGGCATGATGTCTTGTAATTATGTTTTTCTTATCATTTTTCAGGTTTGGTCTATGCAAGGTTGATTGGTGCAGGGAAAAATGCGTTGAAGACCGATGTCATCCATTTTTTTGAAGGGTGTAACTTGTCTTCTGAAGATATAAAAGTTGATTATGACAGGATTTATACTTCAGTTGGAATGTATGTTTTATTTGCTCTTTGTTTCTCCTGTATACATCCTTCATCATCTTAATTCTGTCACATTGTATATCAATGATGCATCATGAGAGGAGCTTTTTAACATTTATAACTGGTACTAGTTTACATGCTAGTTTCTTTGTATTTGATTCTTTAGTCATACTAATAGTAGCTGTATTAGGAAAATTGAAATCTCCAATGGCAATGAATTTTTTATTTTTATTTTTGAATGGTAACAAAAATTGATGTAAATGGAGGATGGATTAGTACCCAGAGGTCAAAATCCAAGCTGAGCTTGAAGATGATCGGGGAGTCAACATCCAACACAATAATACTTGCACACACAATAACACATGAGATAAATTCTTTACTTTATTTGTCAATAGATTGTAATCAGAAATCGGGCTTATATGTACTTGCATAGAGATAGACTAGGTAACCACTTGCCAATTTGGAGTAGGTTCCCAATAAGAACTATTTACATCTTTCCCTTCCTAGAAAATAAGAGAAGAAAATCTCAATATATTTAGAACTTGCCAAGGTTTTAATTTCCTAACCAGAGTCTTAACATAAGTAAAGTAAACTTTTTAGAACTGATAAAACAGACTTTCTATAATTAAATAAATTCTACAATAGTAAATGTGAACCCAGATATTAATGATTGGTGCTATGGAGAATGAGCCCTTCTTGTGTTAAAAATCCATTTGGACTAAAAGACCTGGGCTAGGTGGATGATGGCCTGTTGGGCCTTATGCACAATGGGCTTTTGGTTCAGCCTAATCATGGTGCGGCCTAGCCTGCATCAAAGAATTCACATTCTGAGCTACCTCTTGTTCCATGTCAATCCTTTATGGTGGTCCACATAGGAAGTTGAATTCTGACTTGATCTATATGCAAATATTGAGATGCTTCTAAAACAGCTTGATTGGTAATTTTTTTAATAGTCAAAGCTTCAACTGAAAGTCTCATATAGGATTCCTAATAGTAACAGTATTATGAAAATTGAAATCATATAGTATGGTTCAAAATTAGATAGCAAATTTGTAGCATGATAATGTCATATAAATGATCACCTAATCCCATAGATGGTTAAGATCACAAGTGTAACCAGTGAAAGTCATAACAGTACTATTCTTGTTATTTCTAATGAAAAATTCATTGATGTGAGAAATATGCAGTGGTAAAGAAGTTAATACTTTTATATGCTATCTATATTGTATGTGTACCTGGATAGAATTTCCCAAAAAAAAAAAAAAAAGAAGGTACCCCAAAACACAAATGAATCCCCTCTCCTCTTAAAACGCACATGCCATGCATGCACACGTGCACAAAAGAGAAAAGATTTAACTGGTGAGCGTGGCATGTCTTTCTACACCTTGTTTACCCAATTCATTTACTGCTTAGTACTTGCTTAGAGAAACAAGCACAAGTGACCCTGACATCCAGTCACAAAGTTCCTGATCTCTGTTGCAAAAAACACTAATCATGATCCAACACTTTCCTTTCGGCCCACTTAGTCACTTAGTTGCCTTCGAGGAATCTTATGCTTTAAGAATTTCATTTATTTATTTATTTTTGAATTATAAGAATCCCATTTCTTTAATAGCTCTCATGCTGTCCAATCTCTGCTTCATTAGATTCATTTCACCTAATTGGTCTGAAAAGGTTTGTCTGACAAGGTAAGCAGAGTCATTCTATTTATTTGTGAACACCTCTTTAATGCCTGTAGTACTGGTCTTGCCTTGACCTGATTCATCGGTACCAAATTTCATCATCCTTTGACTTTGAGAGGTTTTTTTTTGTTGTCTGGGGATTTTCTCACACTTTGCCTTCCAACATTGAGACCCTCCAATAAACAAACGTACTTGACAGACAAAACCGCTTGATGGCCGAACAAGTTAATTTGGGTTTGATTACTCGAAGGATATCTTACTCACATTTTCTATTAAGATTGAAAACTCTATCATTGCTCTTTATTCATGACAAGTGCATTGCTGCTAGAGGCACTGTTTTGCACGATACCTTGTCTCGCTTTTGGAATGATTGGGCTTCCTTACATACATAAAAAGTTTGCAGTGACCATAAAAGAGGCATTTAGTGGTGATTTGCTCATGCAACTTATCTTGTTCATTGAAAAATCTTTCTAGCAATTTTATACATAGTTTAAAATATTGGCTGTTACGTAAAGGTTTTGCCCTGTATGTACTTCTCTTGTCACTGCTGCTGATCTGTGAGTATAATGCCTTGAAACATAAAATACATAACTATTTTGTATACAATGATGTGTGTAACGTTTTAGATTTTATTTATTTCTGAAATACTTCAAAAGCCCACAAGGGTTGTAATTTTCAGATCTTTAATTGTTTTAGAATTTTGAAAATATAATTTTCACAATGTAAAAGAACTAGATGAACCAATCTAGTATTACCATTTGAACTGTTATATCTGTCATTAACTAATTGTTCTGGCCTTGGCCATTACATGGTGGAAAGTTGTGTATTTCAGTGATGACTGGAGACCAACAAAATACTTTGTTTTGAGTGCAACTAATGACTCCAAACAAATAAACGTATGGGGTTACTCAAGGAGGAAGGAAAGCCTTTAAAAAATTAGCCAAGAACAGCCTCAGAATGTTCCACCATTATATCATTAAAATTTGGCTTGCCGTGTTGAGGGAAATGCCAACCAAAAGAGCAAATTATATTGGACCAAAGCAACTCTTAGCTCTGCTGAAAGACAGACAGTGAACCACCTACCACCTAAGACCTCAAAGCACTAGTAATGCAGCTCTTGGCCATAGTTCACATGGGATCCTCTAAATTGGTTGGCCAATCCTGTATCTGGAGTTTCAAATTTCTCAGTGTGAGAGATATTTTTTCTCTTAATTCTTTCTTTATTTGTTACAAGTAATTAGTAGTTCTTGTTTGGAAAGAGTTTGGAATTGTTTAATGATTAGAAAGTGTTTTGTTTTTGCAACAATCTATGTAGATCTATGTTATATGGACTCGGCATTAGTATCGGATGCGGGTGCGCCTCAAGAAAGTATGTCCAATACCTTAGAAATGAATTATCGGCATGAGTATCGGGTGCGGGTGTGTATGTGTTGGGTGCTGGTGCATCATGGTTTTAGGCGAGTCCGTGTGTCATAGGTGTACATTGATTAGGGATTTGTTCCCTCTGTATAAGATTGTGTTGCAATGGACAAAAGATAGATAATTTTGATTGGAATATATATATATATATATATATGGCAAAATTGCTATGCATCTATCCTTCACTTTGTGGTGAGAGACACTTCCATATGAGGAAAGTATTGATGTACAAGAAGACAGAACCATCACCCTCATAACACCTTTTTGACCTTGTTTGGTCTAAAAAGACAATTGTCCCTCACCACAAGGTGAGGGATGGATGCATAGTAGTCTTTCCCTCTATATATATATATTGGTTTTTTGTAAAAAGGCTTTGGTATAAGCCTTGCTGTTGTTGGCAATAACCCTCTAATTTGATCAGGCGTTTCTCACTATTTCAAAGGGCAGTACAACTTCCATGTTTTCTTGTGATTCTTCCATTTACTATATCCATGAAGTTGGTTAGGACTGAGTTCCAAGTCTGCTATTTCCCATGTTTCTGTGATGTTTCTATGGCTGTGGATGTTGAAACCAGGCCAGATCTTGGTGCTCCTTGAGCCGAACTTGGAAGTTTATTCTCCATGTTTGCTCCTATTCTTGGTCCTGGATGTTGATCTCCGTTGAATTGTTTTGTTGCTGAACTTATAAGCTGTTTGTGGCTGATGACCATTAGTAAATTCAAGCTGAATGAACCAGATAATGGCTAAATCACAACAAGTTTTGAATGAAAAGCCATTCAAAGTGTTGAAGGTGATCAATGATAATGCTTGTCACGTAGACTCATCAGTGTTGTTTTCTATGAACTTGGTAGACAAATTCAGTCAAAGTAGATGTATCAACCCTAGCTTTCTAACTGGGATTGGAATGATGCAATTGCAAGTATTAATCTAGAAATTAATCAATTGAGAGAGGGGGATGGGATGGGGAATGTGGCCTGGTTTATTTTTATAAGGTGCATTAACTCATGAATAATGAAGAAGATATGAAGATAATCAAGCTGTTACACTTCTGTGATTTAAAGGAGAAAATACTTGTAAAGGCTTAAGTTAGTTAAAAAAAATGGTTTTTTCGAATATTATAGAGGAATAAGAAGTGTAAGAAAAATATGGGGAATCATTCACCCAGAAAAAACAAACATATGAAGAAAATCAAGGCTCGGATAATTTTAAATCATTGTTGGAGATATTATTGGGTTTCTTTTTTCCTGCTAAAAGGGACACTCAAACTCATGTACACAAACACAGACAACCATGTCCCTAACCAACAAAGAGACAGCTTGCGACCATAGGACCTTTGTTTTGTTCCCCATATAAACCGATGGATAAAATTGTAAAAGCCATCTGATACGCGTTATTCTCCTTAACTTTGAACCTGTGAACAAAACGAAAGGTTTTTTCTCTTGTTTCTTTTGTGTAACTTTTATCCTGTTTTGGATCATTTTCTCCATAGGACATTAGTTGGATGTCTTATTTATCTCACCATGATTCCATGGGATGTTTCATATTTAGTTGAGATTGTTAGTCAGTTTATGTATGCCCCATGACATCCGCCCGTCCCATCTGAGCTACAAATTGTTGGTTTACTAAAGCCATGTCTTGCAAATGCCATAATCTCGTGGTATCCAAATTGATGCTTTTTGGAGGTCTGCACCAATTTTAGGGGAGTGTGTAGAGAATACTTATTTCAGTACACTGGCGGAGCATTATATCGTTACAAATTTGAGTCCCTCTAGATAATTACTTGTAAATTAGTGGTTCCCAGAATACCTTTGTATGTATCCTCTCTTTAAACCCTTTCAAATGGGCATTCATATAATTGCACTTGGTGAACATTAAAATAAATTCATGGCACTTCCTTTAAGAGGGTACGATAATTTTGCAGGAAGCCTAAGTTTGTCACACACGCACGTGTGCACACACGCGCATGCACACACACACACACACACACATATAAATATAAATCCATCCTCTTAGTTACATTATTTCTTGAAGCATAGGAATATCCTTGTATCAGGAGAAAAATCTTTATAATTTTTTGTTAAAATCTTTATAATTTTTTGTTATTTTTCTCGCTTAGCATAATGTAATGTAGTTTATGTTGATTAATTTGTTTGTTGCAAGTAGGGTATTGCAATTTTCTTCTGGTGCTGCTTTTGATATGGCTGTGAGGCTCAATGCAAGGAAGGGTCGTTTGTATCGGTTGGACAGGGTAATGCTACTCCATTATCTCTATGCTCTTTTGCCATTTGGTGCTACATTCAGCCATTTTAGGATTGTTTTATGGTTGATGAATTCTTTTACTGTTAAATCAGGTTGATCGCAGCCAGTGGGACCAGTGCACAACATATGATGGGAAAGTTGTAAGTAATAATTTCAAACTAACACTTTATAAGTTGTCATTTTGTGAATGATGCCTTTTGAAGCGTTATAATTACCTATAGACTATGAAACATTGGTGCACCCTTTTTTCCTCACCTAGGAAAAGATTTGGTATCTGATATTCTTATACTGTTTATCTGTATCTAACTAGCAGAGACACACCTTGGTGGTTCTAATAAGAAAGATAGAAAGACGTGGAAATAGATGCATTCTTCAATTTTCTTCTCGCGATCTTGTAGCAATTACACTCTAAAACAATTCTGAGTTACTTAACATTCAGAAAAGGGGAGGAAAAAAAAAAAACATTGATGTACTTACATCAAGGATTGCTGTATCTATGGACAAAAAAAGCTAATACATTTGGGTGATCCTGATAGCTTGTGTTAGCATGACTTTTTTCGAGTCCAAAAATGATATAAAAAATTCAGAGTTATGAGAAATTGCTGGTGCTTTTTTCTTTTTCCTTCCTGTTTTGTATTGTCTTTCTGAGTTAATATATGAACATTCATAGCATTTTAGTGATGTACACCTTGACGCCTGGCACTGTTATATAAATCTAAACTGCTGAATCTATTGAGTTTTAGTTTTAGCCATGCTATTGGCTTAAACAAAATTAAAATTTGGATTTTGGTAGTTACAAGAGTATACTTAAGCTATTTGCATATGCTAAGCCAAAGAAAAAAGGGGTGACGTGCAACATGTGCCTAACTCTTGTGTGATTTTTATTTTTTATTTTTTATTTTTATCATCATTATAGCATTGTCCCAACTATGTTGGTTCATAATTCGTGTTGGGTTATGACCAAAGTCTTATGTTGGCTATCAACCTACCTAACGCAACCCTCCTCCTTTATCTAGGTTTGGGTCTTGCGCTAAAATTTAGCGAAGTTCAAACTGGCGAAGTTAATTCTCATGCTTTTTTCCTTGGAACAAAAATGTCCTTTGCACCACCGTGTTGCTTCCTCCTAACAAAGGGGTAGTATAATATTCTAATCTCCCTCTTTCAACTTGATGGTCATGAATGTCCCCTCAGAAAACAACCATTTTTGTTGAGAACTCTTAACTTGTGCTACTATCTTATTCAAAGATGATGTTTATGACAAAATAGTGAAAAAATACCCAAAGCGAAAAGGTGAGGGAAGAAAGAACTAAAACTATACCTTCTGAAAACGTATGTGATTCTTACAATGTTTAAGTATATAACCAACAAAAAAATACTACTGATTTAAGCAATAAGTAATAGGTTCTTACTTTTATGATTCATGGTAAAAGAATAGGGACTCATTATTTTAGAGAATACCAAAAAAACATGAAAAAAATGTTAAAAGTGCATGGAGTACCAATCATGGTTTTAAAAATTGTCCGATTTCAACTCAGACTCTGCACCTACTGAGTGGTGTGGTTGTCCTTTGCCCACTACGGGAACCCACAACCTATCCTGTTTTGAACAAAATTTCTGTGAAATGGCTTTAGCACATTGTTTCTCATGTTTTCCTGTTGGAAGAAGCTTCCGAAGGCTTTTGGGGATCTTTTACACTGATTTAAGAAGATTAAAAACACATTTTGTGGAAGATCTAAGCATCTGAAATCAGATGTGCTGTTTGTCCAATTGAATGAAAAACAAATGGCAACACCTATTATGCTTAAATTCATTGTGAATAACTAAAATCTGATTTAAAACTTCATATTTGTATGACATCAATCTTCAATTATTCTTCCCCTATTTGTATTGTTAACCTAATTTTCTATATATTTTAAGGCTTTTGGATTGGAGGATATGCTCAGTCTGACTCAGTGGGGACTGCGCCTCTCCCTGAACTGATTTTACAGCCTTGGTACGGTCAAACAGATTATTAAGATAATGATGTAACAATATGAGAATTAAGAAAAACAGGAAATGTAGTTCAAAAATAACAAAGGCATTGAGGCCATTCATAAATGTTTCACCAAGTAAGGTTATTATTCAAGAAAAGACCAGAAATAGAAGAAAGAAAAAAAAAGTGAAGACTGAAGGGCTTTAAAGATGAAGTGAAATAAACCTGAAATTTACCAAATGAAAGTGTGTGTAAATGGATCTAAGGTTTACATGTCTAAAACAATGATTTTTTTTGTATGCCTTTTTGTTTCTATCATTAATTATGAATAAGGTGCAAGGTCACCCTCCAAAAAAAAAAAAAAACGGCTCAATTGTTTGAAAAACATAGAATTTGGGCCTTTATTGTGCAGGCCAGGTATCCTATATCTTTTATCATGAGGGCTTGGATATAGGTCTTGAGTCACTGTTAGGCCTGAACATGTATTCAGGCGCTACAATCTTTATTGGACAATGACTCTAGCCAGGTTAGTCTGAATCCTCCTTTTTTGACTGTCCATGTTACGGTGCTCATGGCATGAGTAATGTCACAACATTTCTTGAAGTACATAGGGCATGATTCATGCAAAGAGTGCACTTAATGGTTGGCTTTTGCAAGGCTTCTTGTGCCAAAACCTATATTTCGGTTCATTTCAGGTATTACTTCAAGGAATTCCTCGTCCTGCTACTCCAGAAGATATAGAGCGGTTCCTTTCTGGTTGCAGTTTTGATGCTTCCAACATCCGAACATTTGTCAGGTTTTTTTTTTAAATTTTTTATTAAATAATTGAAGAGAGCTTTCCATATGATAAATGGAAAATTTCTAACAGTAAATGCCCGATATATGCAGGCCAGGGTTCCCTGACCCCATTAGGTTGGCACTAGTCCACTTTCCATCACAGATCGAGGCAATGAATGCTTTCCGAGTGAAGAATAGAGGCTTCTGTCTCAATAATCCCATTACGATGCGAGTTCTCCAGTGAAGTGTTTCTTGTTTGGCATTGCTGAGGTAGGGGTTTATCCGTTATATGGAGTTCATTAGGAATCTCAGCAGAGACGTGAAGGCATGCTTACTGTTGCTTGTTCACATGCACATTCATTGGGACACATGCACTGCAGTTTCTAAAGAGATTTCACCTATTCTTTCTTAAGATGGATAATATTGCTGGCTACACAATGTAGCTAAAATGTCGAGCCCTTTTTTTCCTTTTGGTTGATCCATACATCTATTTTGACTGGCAGATCCAATTGGGCTATTTTGATAAAGTTCTGATATGTAGACTTTATATAGCATCTCCTATCATGTAGTTGTGAAATTGAATTATCTTGACGCTAATCTGGTAAGCTTATTGGTTTCTATTGGTAGGTTGTGGTCATGAGTCCCGGCAATAATCTAACTTCTTACATTTTGCTAGTGGAGGTGGGATTTTATGATGGCCTTCTGTATGTTGTTAAACTAGGTATTAACATGATAGTATTAAGGGTAATGGTTTTATGTGATTTGCTCTGACAGTAGTGATGGGCCATGCTAGAGTAGCCATGTTAGCTCATGATTTGTTTGAATCAGAATGCTACTCAATCAGGATGGTTTGAATTAATCAATGATTCTCTCCTTTCCCCAAAAAAAGAAATCTGACACTAGGACTCCGCTTAGATCCTCTTGGTTTAATTGCACTCAGTTTGCCTGTAAATCTAGTTACTCGTGACCATGTTCTCTGATAATCAGTTTTGGCAAAGAACTACTATCGGTTACAGCTAGAGGAACCCTAATTTGTGTTACACTAGTTGGACTAGTTTATAAGGATCATTGCCTTGCTAATGAGAGATGCTGTCAGTTTTTTAAAAGGAATTTCATTTTGTTGTTCTGCCTGTGGCCGCTCTTTTAATAATTGGAACCAAGTTGTCCTGCATTAGGTTTACCTGCATATCTAATCAATTGCAGCTCTATTTACCTCTAATTTGTTATGCCAAAGATCACGAGGAGTGTAACTCACTGCTGAGCCCTCATTTCTTTGTAAACAGAGAGAGAGAGAGAGAGAGAGAGATCTGACCCCAAATTGATATTTCCTATTCCCCAATTTTCCACGAATGATAGTAATAATAATAATAATAATAATAATACAAGACCGAAAGGTGGCATCTGTAGGATGAAAATGCCATGTTAGTTTTCATCAGGTACTTAATAGTACATACATAATACTGAATGGTCCAAATCTGTCCGTAAGGACGGTCGGTCCTTATAGGACTGTTTCTCATATTAAGCATCCATCCAGCATGAAAATTTCGTGTACACTTCTCCATGGGCCCCACTGTGGACCTCACCGAGGGATGAGATCGCGGGGATGGAAAGATTCATGCGGAACCACTCTAGATATTAAGTTTGGCTTTAATTACATGTCCTTAATCCCTTTATCTGTGGCCTATTATTCTATTCCATTTGAATTGGTGTACAGTCGCTCCAATGATCTAGTAAATTCAAATTTGATTGAAACTTGGGGTGTGTGCCTATCGGGGAGTTCCTTGCATATTATAAGGTTTGGATTGGGTGACATATATGCTCCACCTAGGATTCTTATGAAAAAAACAATGAGGGACGAATGTGAATAAAGATTCTCCACATATGCATAGGGGAATATTACTATACATGCATATTTAAGAGATAAAAAATAGGCATATCTAAGGGGTATGAGTTCTTAAATAATAGCTCAAGAGGAACATATTAGCCAATTAGAAAAGAGGCTTTTTTTGTAAGAAAACGCTTGAGGAGTTTTCTAGCGTACCTATATATATTTATATATAAAGGAAATAATTTTATGAGAACTAGTTTTCACTATTATCTTGTGAGAAGGGTAAGTGGGGCCTATCTATCCCCCCATCCAATTCTTGCAATACATAAGAACCCTCTTGATAGTCATATGCCTCAAGTTCTGGTAATCCAAGTTTATTGGACCATTGGATCGATTGTGCTCCAATCCGAATGAACTGAATTTTGAGCAATTGATGAAGGGGTTAAGGACATGTGATTGAAGCCAAACTTAATATTTAGGGTAGTTCCACATAAACTTTTCATCCCCCTAGTCCCATCTCCGAATGAAACCCATAAGTTAGTTTTGAAAAAAGTTTTTCTAGTAGGTATGTAAGAACACTTCTCACCAATATATATATAATATGGTGTACTTGGATATAGACCCAACTAGACCTCAACTCTTTCTACGGAGAGTTGTACCTACTACCTAGCATGATAGCGTCAATGTCCATTGGTCTTCTAGGGGGTCTGAACCATTATTCCTAAGATAGTTTCTTTTGGTTTATCGATGCTTTCTTTGCATGGGCGTGATAGATTTTGATTATTTCTGTAAACTGATTGCAGGCTATTCAAATAGAAAGATGACTGCAGGCTAAACCATTAGTTTCTGTAATATGAATTTTTTTTAATATGCATATTATTTATTTGGAGATTTTGCAATTCCATTCATGTAATTTGATACGAGTTCTTAGGCTAGTGTACTGATTCCTTTGTGGCATAGGCATACCATTCTAAGCAGGATGACCTGGGGTCCAGGTCACCAGCAAAAGAAGACTATATAAATAAATAAAGAAAAGGGGAAAAGTATAGGCCCCAGACAATAGACATGGCCTAACAACTTATGGATTTATTATTATTATTATTATTATTATTATTATTATTTGCCCATGTAAAATCATGTTGCTTTAACCATATATTGGGTCAACTTCTGGTTCTAAGAAGCTTGCAATCTTTAAAAAAAAAAAAAAAAGATGCTTGAAATCTGTGTCACAATTCAACGGGCTTACCTGCACTCATTTTTCGTATGTAAAGAAATTGAATTGTTCTTATTCAGCTATAGTTATAGAACTAAACTTATTTCAGAATTTTCATTTGAGGGAGGCAGAAGATGGCCGTAATATTACTTTCTTCATTATTTTGAGGTGAGGGATTATTTCTGACAGGGCAAGGGCTTATTTTCAGGTCATTTGAAACAACAAGGGCCTTTCTTTATGAGGACTACAATGGGAATAGCTGCCCCGAAAACTCAACACCTGGGTCTGCCCTTGATTGAGAGTAAAAATCTTCTCAAAAATTAGGTCTCAATTTTAAATAAAAAGCTTCAAGCAATTGCATTTTTTAAGCTTCAAGCAATTATTTCTAGAGCATCTTGTGGAAATGGGGGTGGTGCTTATAATTTCAACCCAAAAGTTTTTTTGCGGGAATAGCAAGATAATCAATGGGAGAATAGCTTGTTTTGAACCTCAGAGACATGTGAGCTGGGCCACAGCAACAAACAAGCTTATCACATTTGAATGGGTGTTATTTTGACCCTCCTTTTCCAATTTCCGAGCTATGTGACATGCATCCACTTGTCTAATTTAACGACACCATTCAGAGACACAAACGTCAATTGAAACTGTATATCTCACTCTATTTCGATGATCACTTACTTCAAGAGACGAAAAACCATCCAACATGATGAGGACACTTTTAGCTCCTCCATCCATGGGAGATTGTTTTACATATCCGTGCTAATGGATGACACCAACTATTACACAAGAAAAAGAATGAAAGAAAATAGCAGGAAAGAAAGGAATGTAAGCCACTCGTCCCATGCAAATAAGGAAAGCCCATTTGTCCTCATCCATGCAAGAAAACCTCCTACAAATTAAAAACGGAGAGAGGTGAAGATAAACGAGTTCTTTAAACTCCTTGTATATGAACTAAAACAAACACAAATCAAGAAAGCTACACAATTAAAACTAAAAGATCCTTAAGATCGCTAGAGAAAGAGAACCAAGTCAATAAAAATCTATCATACATCAAACAACAAAAAACCCAATTGCAGATCATCAAAATATCAACTAAGTGAATCAGCTCAAACATCAAAATAACCTATCAAAATATGAAAAAAAAAAACAATCCTAACAGCTTAAACTTAGGGCTTCAGACTATGTAACGATTGAGATTTGAGATCCGTTGAATGCTAGTAGCTATCATCATGTCAAGAATCTATAAATAGTGGATCAAAATCGAGAACAGAAGAAGAACACAATCTTCATGCAGAGTTGAGAGCGATAGCCAAGAGTGAGGGTTGAGAGCGAGGTTTAAGAGCGTGAAAATGAGAGTGATGATAGCTGTGAAAAACCAAAAAGACTGAGCATCAAAATTTTACTTGCAGCGAAAAATTTTAGCTGCTAATAATTCTAAAAAATATATATGGAGCCCATAAAGTGAATTTTGGGTTGTTATGGAAACGAAAAAAGTTAGAAAAAAAGACAGAAAAAAAAAACAAAGTTATATAGGCGCCTTTGTCATTTAAAAAAAATCATAAATAGGAATTAATTCAAAGAAATATAAAAAGCTTAGATACTTTTTTTAAAAAAATTCATATGCTAATCATTTTTTTAAAAATGAGATTAAAGTTTTATTCTTTCATTAAACTTTTCCTAAAAAATATTCAAAATGGACTTTCAATATATATAGTTAGCATGTTCATACAAATTTTAAAAGTAAAAACAAAAGTTATTTTACTATTTAAAATCTTATAGAAAATTTAGAATTGCCTCTCACATTCGCTAGGAGTCAACCTTTCCCAATGTGGATCCCATTAAACTTGCTTGCGCGCACACACCAATATTAGATAACAGAGCTTTCTGAATTCTAATTTGCTTCAATGAATCCAAAGACCTTATTTATAATTCTACCATCTATAATGAAGGGCTAAGATTAAACCATATGTCAATGGATCCGAAGACCCACTACCCTCTTCTGAATGTGTAAGATTAACCCACTTGGCACTCATTTTCGGAATGAGGAACTTTCTAATCTAGAATGGAAACTTCCACAAGCTATATCTCTAATCGTTATAAATCTGCTACGAGCAACTGCATGGGGAAAACACTATTTCTTAATTAAATACATTTTCTAAGTCACCATATCCTTCAAAAATTAATCTATAGACATAAAAAAAGCAAAGGTGCCCAAGTTAACACAACTCAACCTGAATTGCACATTGATAGGGCTTTTATAATTTTGATTTTCTCCACTAGACATCTGCCTGACATCCTGAAGGGAGAAAATCACCCTTGGATCGGATATGTTCTAGTTTTGCTTTAGTCATGTTTGAATTTGGGCGCATTTTCACTAGAACAAGTTTGGGCAAAACCAAACGGCCCAAGTTGCACCGTAGGACACGGATCAAACGGATGGAGCAATGTAGTAACCACTAGGGATGCTAATGGGCTCGGCTGGCCCGAGTCCGGCCCTGGCCCAGTCGGCTCTTGCCAAGACTTGGGCCTTGGGTATAAGTAATTGGGCTGAGCTTGGATTGAAATTTTAGGCCCGTTTGTTATATGGGCCGGGCTTGGTTTGAGTGGTAGCAAGCCCACAGCCCAGCCCGGCCCCTTCTTACGCTTCTTATGTTGCATGCAATTCTTCATAGTAGAAATTTTAAAAATTATTTATCAAAGTACTCTATTAAAAAGGTAGATAATGTTCATTCTAATTAGTTTATATTAGCTAGATATCTATTGGTTGTACCAACATAATTATGTTTTTTTAATGAGTTATATGCTTTTATTAAAAATAGAGGCAATATAAACTCAAAGAGCAGAAAAGAAAACTTTATATGAAAATTGCAATCACTTTTAATAAATTTTTTTTCATCTTAGATGGATTCATTTGGATGTGACTGAGTGTATAAATGGAAATTAGTGCATGATAGCCATGTTGGCCACCACCGGAGACCAATTTGAGCGTGCTTAATAATCAAGCCTGAATAAGGCTAGGCCCAATTAATATATGAGCCAGGCTTAGGCTTAATAGATTTTATATGGGCATGGGCCTGGGCCATCCACTTATGGCCCAGTTGGGCTTGGGCTGGGCTGGGCTTAAGGATTATAATCCAGGACAGGCCTGGGTTTGCTCGGCCAGGCCCATGGGCACCCCTAGTAACACCCAATAGCAGCCACAATTGTCAATGGGTTGCGTGCCTAGCCGAAACAATCGCAAAAAGGAAATGCCCTTGGACTACACCATGCTTATAAATGAATTAAATCCTGGTCTGACCAACCTAGATTGCACTTGGCAACCTAGATCCACTTCGAAGCCCATAAACTCATTGAATTGTTCTATGAAAGGGAATTTTTACTTTTTATGCATTATCTTTTTATTATTTTTATCTCCTTGCTAAAGGAAGGGAAGTTAATACTGATTTTTGATATCTTCATATAGTTATTTATTTATTTTATTATAAGCGTCATAGCAACTGAGCGAAAGCGATTTTAAGAAGGTGCTATGCACAAAGTGTCTGGTTGTTCCTCCACTAGTGTTTGGGGTTTGAAAAGGTTCTTTGGCCTATCTAAATCTGAAAATGGGGATTAGAAAGGTACCGTTTTGAGGACTTCAAAATTTCCACATTTTAGCTCTTAATGTTAGATGAAATGAGATGGATGCTAAAATTATGTGGTAGATAATCACTTAGTAGTTTTTCTTTCTTTCTTCTCTCTCTACTTTTTCCACTATTACTATGGTAACACTCTTCTTATTCTTATTCTTTTTTTTTCTTTTGGCTGCTCTCATAAACATTCATGCTACTATTTTCTATTTTTCTTTTTTCCTTTTTAGGTGTCTGGTAATGTTCATATACTTAAACAGACATTGCCCAAGTTCCACAACAACACAATTAAGAGGGATTAATGCAGTCAACGGCACAACTCATCACACAGCTTCGGACAGTTTTTACTATGAAAGATCTAGGTAACCTATATTATTTTTTGGGTCTTCAAGTTCATCGAGATGTCAGTGGCTTATTTCTTTGTCAAACCAAAATAGTTGATCTTCTTCAACGTTGGAAATTGGATGGAGTGAAGCCTCAATCAACACCAGTCTCTAGTGGCCAGAAATTATCTACATATCATGGTGATCCACTGCCCAATGCTACAAATTATGGAAGTTTAGTTGGAGCCCTTCAATATCTTACATTGACACGGCCAAATATTACTTCTGCAGTTAACCAAGCGTGCCAGTTTATGCATGGTGCAACCACAGTTCATTGGATGGCTGTAAAACGCATTATGCGTTACTTAAAAGGCACACTAGAGCATGGTTATTTTTTGCGTTGGCCATGCTGTGCCAGGACAACACGAGGCATGGCCGTGCTAAGGAAATATCGTGCCGCATTACATCTCCAAAAAAATCCTATAAAAAGGGGAAAAAAAAGAAGAAAAGTATTGCATATATGGCATAATTTGTTTGTCCAAATTTCCAATGTAAAAGATCAAATCTCATGGATAACAATTTAAAAATAAAAATTAATTACTTAAACTCAAATCTACCCATCACATGGTTTTGTATTCAGACAACTTATTAAAATGAGGTAACTCAATTGAGTCTCTCATGTATTTGACGTAGTCCTTTGTCAAAAAGAGATGATTGGGGAGAGTCAAGAGTCGACTCGGGAAGTCTGCCCACCTTGGTTATTAGACAAAATTATACCAAGAGAACTAACTAATGTTGATTGGTTAATTGCAGGCCGATAAGCAAATGGGCTCAAGCTTTTCTCCCGACCCTCCGTGAGTGTAGGTCTAGTATATAGGCCTATCCCCATCATCATGGCCAACAAAGAATTAATAATAAAAGAGGCTTTTAAAGTTCACAGCATGATCCAAATCTAAAGATCCCTTTCCCTCATCGATCTTAATTAACTGTTGATTAAGGTAATGCATAAGTAAAGCACAAGAAATGCATAACTGCAAGACGTGGACTGCGGAAGCAGGAACTCAGTCATGCTATCTACATCCAGACGCAGCGACAGCCAATAGGTATATATTTTTTTCAATCCAAACTTGATTAAGATGGGACTCGTGACAATAAAATTTTACTTATTTTAGACTGATTAATTTTTTACTTGACTTAAGGTATGGTTCTAATAAGCTGAACCTGAAAATATTTGGGCTTGGGTTTCAGTTATAAGTTTAAGACCCAATGACCCAGACCGCAAGTTGATATCAATGCATGTGGATGGGAGAAGTTTTCTTCTGTTACTGCGAGTGCAATCCAGCGTCATTGAACCACTTAGCCCACTATTGATTATTGTACCCACTCACAATCACTATCCTAAGAGGCACCGTGTCCAATTTAATACTCACCCGACTCTTGCTTAATGTCGAATTTAATCTAAAGATAAATATCTAATTAAAGGATTTGAAGTTAAATCAAGAATTAGGATAATTTGACGCAGTTAATTTTTTTGCTTTTCCCTTAGCCAGGATGAGAGCCCTCTCCTAGCCACACTTAAAAAGATCATCTGCTGGGCACATGAGTTGACCGTCGCAAGAACAAATATGTAGCTTACTCTCATTTGTCTTGCGTACGCATAAACTTTGTCAGATCCATATGAGTGGATGACAAATTGACTATTCTCAAGGGTAGGAGGGATGGAAAGGCCATGCATCGTGGATGCCAGCGAACCATGAGATAGCAAAAAGGGTATCTCACTCTCACTTGAGGACATGTTTTGAGAATCTCACTTGATTTGCAGCCCACATCTCACCTAGAAGCATAGGGTTAGATTTCAAGGTGTGCTGCCCTTTCTCAATTATGTTGATTGGGCTTTCTTTCTTTGTGCAAGGGCCTTTTTAACATCCTTGCGCGCTCTCCTCCCACGGTGTCTTCATATGGTCCCAACCCACTTGATTGGGGCACCAAAAAAATTACTAAGAATTGATCTATGGTATTGGTGGAGCAAGGATATGGAAGCTCCTCCCACACATTTGCATTGAGACCACCAATTGTGGAGCTCCTCCGGTGTAATTACCAGGGAAAGAAAAACATTAAAAATAAAAATGAAGACGGAAAGGGATGAGAATTTCCCCATTACAAGAAACCAAAGAAACTACAAGAAGAGGAGAGGGTCAAGCAAAGGAAACAAAAGGAAATCCGCGATTTTCTGCTTTTGGTTTGTACAGGAAGGAGATATGGAGATGAAAAGCAGAGCTCTCATCTTCGGTGCATTGCTATTTGTTCTAGTGGGATTGGGCAGTGGCCAGCCAGAGTCGACTGAAAATCAGGTACTTATATTTACGTGCATGGGGTGGGCCACGTATGTGCTTAAACATGGACCGTTGGATAGTTGTCTAATATTAAACCAAATCTAACATATTAGGGCATGTTTGTGTGAAAAACTTTTCCGCAAGAATTCCCACCGACTGAGAAATGAAACACTCTACGGTTTCAATGTTTTGCTATTATTGAGAACTTACGGGCTCATTATCTGCTGCTAGTAAATAGTAGCAGTTCTCACTCGAGTATCTAAGATTTGAATATTGGCTATGCCTCCTTTTCCTTTATATGTAGGTTTTATTTTCACTTTTGTGGGCTTCCATCTCACATGTGTGGGATTCTTTCCCACTTGAGTGGACCAATGAAATATCATTTTTTCTTTGAAGTGATTTTCATTTATGGAAAATAAGCTGCACAAACATACCTTAAATAAATAACAGTAAAGCACATTTGAGTAATTTGGAATCATACAATTTTTATTCATTTCTGTATCTGTAGAAAAGTTGTTGTGACTTCCGTGAGAAATGATTTTCCATAGTCTTGAGTATAAATACTTCTTTTTCTTTGGGAGCTACTATATATACACTAGATTTTACTCTTTCTATTCAACCCAATTTTTTTTTTTAAAATTAACTCCCCAAACTACTTCGACTCTCTTCTCTCCTTACACACGTCTCCTCTCCCTCTCTCCTCCCCCCTTCCCCTCAGGCCGACAGCGACCTCCGACCAGGGGAGGGGAGTCTCCCCTCCCTTCCTTCTCTCTCCCCATCTTCCTTTTCCTCTTCCTTTTCCTCCTCCCCTCTTCCTTTTCCTCCTTTTCTTCCTCTCCCTCTTTCTCCTCATCTTCCTCCTCTTGTTCTTCTTTCTCCTCCTCTCCCTCCCTCTTCCTCTCCTCTTCATTTTCCTCCTCCTCTTCCTCTCCTATTCTGCTATTCGGCCTCGTCAGGCTGAACTAGGAGGGCTCTACTATTTTCTCCCTTCATCTTCCTCTTCCTCTTCCTCTCCTCTCATCTCCTTCCCTCTTCATCTCCCTCTTTCTCCCATCTCCGCCGGCCTGAGGGGAAGGGAGGAGGAGAGAGGAGGGGGGGAGGGAGATGGGAGGTGTGTAAGGAGAGAAGGGAGTGGGGGTAGTTTTGAGAGTTTCAAAAAAAATTAAAAAAAAAAGCTGTGTAGAAAGAGTAAAATCTGGTGTACATATAGCAGATCTCTTTTCTATTCACCTAAATGCACCACCGCATTCAACCACTGAGAAGCAACATACATGAAGAAACGTGTTGAAACTTGAAGGATTGCATGGGAGACTTCACCAAATCTTGCTTGAGTAAATTGTTGAAGTGTTCTTTGTAAGCAGATTATGATTGCTCACGCTATACTTGGGGCCTATTTGCTTGCATAACATATAACATAAATTCATATTACAAGTGGTTAAAATGATGCTACAAGTTGACTATGCAAAATGACCATAAAATAACCTTCCTTTAATGGAAAGTGGCCTAAGAAAAAGATGAGATTTGAATACCCAACCATCACCTGAGTAATTCAGTACCTAGAAAAGTAAAGGTTCCATTTACGTCATATCCTTTACCTTCCATCTCAATCATTCACACTTCACCTCAATAATCCAATTCACTCAACCTTGAATTCTTATGCCTTCACTTTTTTTAATGCAAACAAATAGGCCTTGGATCCACACAAAAGGGCCTCATTATGCGCCATAAATAATGGGGGCCCTCTGATGATCGCATTACTCTCCTACCATACGTATTGTTGCTGTCGGACACAATCTGACAATGATTATGGGTATATGTTCACTTTTGGATTTCACTTTTTAAAGCTTTTATCTCATTTTCACCTTTGATCTTGAGTGTTTACATGTGCACCATATGATAATTAACTAATCAAACTTCCGTAAATAGTGCTTACCCTATCCCATATGGTTTGCATACATTCAAGTGGTCCCCCCAGGTTTTGCTGCTCACAATAAGAGTGAGCAGCATTGCTAATAGCTATAAAGTATTTGTATGGATTAACTATCCACCGAAAAAAATTAAATCAATCACCAGCACTAATGGTTGGATTAAAAGGGTATCAAATAGTGTAAGAAATAGTATGACCCGCATGTCATGGGTCCCACGTTAGATCAAGTAAGGCTAATGCTAATAAAGAATATAATCTTATTTAGTGTAAGACTTGATCCGCCTCTACAATAAACCTCCCAATAGAATCAATGGATGTAGATTGTTTGTAGAAAAGTCTATAATAAGTGTGACTCTTTGGGACTTGTCTATATGTGGATAAGAGAGTCTTAGGGTTGAACACACTCCATTCCCATAAGAAATACAAGAGGCGAATTCGGCACCGGAGTTACTTGGAAAGGCATTGAATGGAGTCGCTAATGCGAATTCGTCCAAGTATCTTGCAAAGTCGGTTAGAATTATTTGGCTCGGAGCCCTTCAGGTAGAGTCAACTCGACTAAGTCATGGCAAGTGGAATCAATTTTTTGAACTATGCATGACTTATCCCAGTGCCTTCTTAATGTCCTTTAACTTGATACTTACGCTGCCGGCAACTCCTCTCAGGCCAATTGTACATACACAATCCTCATTGAGACGACATGCTCAAAGGGCGCTGGCACATCAGACCGTGTTAGTCTCCGGTTCGGCGACGCAAAATCCAACGACATTTTGGTGCCACACCTCAGTGCCAAGCGCGCGCGACAAGTGGACCGAAAAGGTACAATGGCCCTCACCGATGTGCTATCAAAACCATTCGAAGCATGTGGTATAGACCAGTTTCAAGTAATTGGTAGCTGTGTTCAGTCGCCGATCTGTTATCTCTTTCTCCGACACAGAGGGGACGATAGATGGAGGCCAGGTTTAGCACAGGTGCTTGTGCCGGAGATGTCACAATTTTCGTCAAAGTCATTCTATTTCCGGCGGTTCCTTCCTCAACATGTGTGGCATGGGTCTGATGCATGTGATACTGAAGTCACACCTTTTGGAATCAAGCATGTTAGGAAGATATTTGGAGGGAAGTACATGCTAGAGTCACGAAAGTATCATGCTGCCGGCAGCTAATCATCTAATTAAGATGTTTGGAGTTCAACTTTTCTTTGTCTATGAAGTCACATTTCAAAGTCTCATGTGTTTGAGAGTCAACTTGAATTTCACTTCAATTGAAATAATATGCACCATCAGATTAATTATTGTAGAAAATGTAAGTAGATGTTTTATGGGTGCTCGACAATTGACATGAAGCTTGGGTTGGTTCTTATGAATAGGGAGGCTTTTGGCGTGAGTGAATTGGATCAAGCAGAAGTGGGTTCCATGCTGTTTCAATAAAGTTGTCAGTTATCATTGATCATAGGGTTGTTGCTAATGATTTTAAGGGCATGCCGAGTTCAATAACAAGGGAATATGGGTTTTCTAATGTATATTATGATTTAGGTAAAAGAAATTGATTTGTAATAAAAAATTAATTTGTAGTTACAAAGAATTAACGGTTGTACATGGGCCAAAATTAGGACTGGAACTAGAGTTGAGCCAGATGATGCCATGCGCAAGCTTAGTGAAGTGATCAGCTGAGTAAAGGGATCGATCGCTGCTAAACTTAAGAGACTTAGCTTGACCCAGGACATGCATGATATTAGTGGAGCAGCTTGGACCGGTTGAAATGATTGCTCATTCATTTTCTGTCATGCTTTATATTTATATATATATACTCAGCTATTAGGGGACCTGGACACCTAGCTCCCTGGTGAGAGAGCCCTCCGGGTGGTGGGAGTACACCTCAAGTGAGATGAAATAACCCTCTGATAAGGGAAATCGACCTTTGGTGAGGTAGTAAAGCCTCCGTCCTCTTTTTTTTATTTTAATTCATATTATTATTTTTTTTCTAAGCAACTGTCTTCTATTGAGTTGAGTTGACCTCCGCGAGCCTAAGTTTGTAATCTACGAAGTTGAGTCCACTCGGCCTATCATGGGCAAGTCCAATCATGTTTGAAAACTACCATGAGTGCAGGAACTGTTATGAAAGCCAACATGTTGTTTTATCGGGCCTGATTTTGGAAAAGGGATCCATTCTGAAGGCATCCAAGTGTGCCCTCTTCCAAGAATCTATGGCTTGGCTTCACAAGCTCGAAAATAAAAAAAAAAAATATATATATATATATAAAATAAAAAATCTGACGAATCCTAACTCAATTGACTTAGCTTTAGTTTGGAAGAAAACCAACCAGCTGACTCCTTTTTGGGGACTATTTGTTAAGTTCACTAGTAAAGTGAGGTGTGGCAAATAGTTAAATTAAGAGACAAACAAAGAAGAGAGTTCAAATAAAAAAGTGATGGTGTGTTGTCATTTAGTAAAATAAGAATTTAACTTTTTGCCTTGAAAAAAAAGAGTAAGAATACTTTTTGTGATTTAGTAGCAAAAGCAACTTTTAGACATTTCTGTAAAAAATTAGATGTGTTTTTTTAAAATATGGTACTTTTAATTTGACTCCTTTCATTTTATTGTAGGACTCTGGTCCTGTGAAAACTATTCTCACATACTTACCGTAAGAACTTTTTATGAGACTCACTTGTGGGTTCCATTTGGAGATGAGATTGAGGGTGATGGAATCTATGTGTGATCACCCTAAATATCAAGTTTGGCTCCAATTACATGTCCTTAATCTTTCATCCATGGCCCACAGGTCCAATTCATTCAGATTGATACACAGTCGATCCGACGGTCTAGTAAATTCGGATTTAACTAAAGCTTGGGGTGTATGACTATCAGAAGGTCCCTGTGCATTTTAAGGTTCTGATTGCGTAATTAGATGAGCCCCACCTAACGTTCTCACAAAAAGATAGTGAGAACTAGTTTACATAAGAATTGTTTCCCACATATTCACCCACCTTATCAGTAAAGTGAATTTACCAATTATGATACTTTGGCGTAGACATGATTGGTAAGAAATTGACTCACAGTAGATTGCCAAAGGCTGGGCCCGAGTGGGTCTGTCCTAACCGTCTCCCATATATGTCGGCTCAACCTGTGCTGGGCCAAATCCCTGAAAAGGCCTTCACTAGCTAGCACTTACCCTACGTTGGGCTAGGGTCAGGTTCATTCCAGGACAGGGACGGAAGAAAATAAATTCTATTTCCTTTTTTATCGATTGTTTAAAATGAGCATGCAATTTTCAAATGGGTCTGCCGTTTTGCGTGGAATTGACCTATGTATTCAAAAGTCCCATTTGTTAGGACAAGAACTAGCAGATTCCCATGCCATGAACGAACCCAAGTGTGGTGCAGTAGTTTTTAGCTTGGATCAAATGGGTGAGTTTTGTAGTCCTTTTTTTTTCTGATATTTATTTTTTAGGTTTGTACCATTTTGTTTTACTTTATTTTTTATTTTTTTTCTCTTGATTAATTTTTTATTTTTTTCTCTTGATTTTTTGCTTGGGTCATTAAAGCTTTAAAGAATTTCTTTTTTCTTTTATGTTCATTTTCGGAGATGAGCCCATATATTTTGCATCATTTTTATTTTCAATGAGAGTCCACTTGCCTTTTCATAATTTGGTTTGTTTTATGCAACGGTATTGAATGGTGTGGTATAGTGTGTCTTGACCCAGATCAAATGAGTTATTCTTGTAGCCTTCTTCTTCTATTCTTTCTTTTTTTTTTTTTATTCTTTAGGTTTGGACCCTTTTATTTTTCTTAAGTTTTTACATTCTTTTATCTTTCTTCTCTTATTTTTTGGCTCGGGTTATTAAAGTTTTTAGGAATTTCCATAGAAAATAATTTATTATTTTTTTATATTATTTTAGTGGTCCCCTGCGCCATGCATGGGTAAGTGAACCGCGAATCATTCTTTTATATGAATTTTCACCTTCAATTGTTGTGTAAAATGTAGCCCTCTTTTTTTCTCTGGTGTTTATTCTTTAGGCTTGGATCCAAAGCTCCCCCACAACTTTAAAAATTAAAGTGGAGTGATCAAATATGACCACTCTGGTGCACCCACTGCTAATATTATTATTTTTATTAAGGGTTCACTTATCATGATTTTTTTCGGTAAAATTCTCTACATTCTAATTTCAAAATGAGAGAAACTCATTCTTTTGTGGGCATATGTAACTTCTTCATATTATACATTACTTATATTGTAAATCAAGTTAGGATCATTTAGAGATTGGTTGGGAAAAAGAAATAAACAAATTAACTAAAAGTTGGTCAATAATTTTTATTTTTATTCTTTTTGTTAAAAGAAAGAAGATAATAACATTTTAAGGACAACAGTACTGTATGTGACATTTAAAGACAATACTGTTAGTAGCATTTTTGTTCTTTCGATTTTAGTATAATTTGATGACCAAATGAAGTATAAAATTCCAGTTAGAATATGACTAGTGCAATCTGGTCGTTCATGATTAATGTCGGGTTATTCCTGATAATCTAGCTTTTTTCTCAAGCTTAAAATGACAATATTATTATAGATAACAAACCTTATTGGGCCCGTCAAAGGAATTAAGCAAAAGTCAAATCTTAGCAATAAAAAATTGAAAAAGGATAAATGTATATATATATTGCATTCATTATGTTGCTGATTATATTCACGTGCATGGTGGGCAGCATGAGAGCCAAAATAATAATATTCAAAGAGCACAATAACTCTTAAGTTCAACCCTCATATACATTTCCAGATTAGTATAGCACATGAAGAATGCTACGAACCCAATGAAACAACCACATTTTATATTGGATTTTGATCACCAGAATACACAACAGATGTTAGAATAATTTACATGTAATTTGTAAAGTTTAGACAGTGCACTTGTGCCTTGTCTCAAAATATCTAAAAATCAGGGAGTTAGAGGAGTTGAGAGAATGGCGTTGCGAGAGAGATGAATTTGGTCGGTAGACAGACAGTGAAAGAGGCTGAGAAAATTCTTTTGTTGAAAGGGATAATATTGGGGGAAGATGAATTTGGTAGGAGACATAACGTGAAACATGCCGAGAAGATTCTTTAGCTCAAAAGAAATAAATTTTTTGTAGGATTGAAAGTTAATACCATCCAAATCAATCCAATAGTATTATTATATGGGATGAAATTCCATTTATCCAAAATATGAATCCAATTTCATGTTTGGTTGTGTCCTGATAAATGAAGGATAAGTAACAAAAGGACTTAAAAAATATAATTCCACCATCCGCTCAAAGCCAACCCAAATTATCCAATCTTCCAGGTAGGATTATCTAAGCCCGCATATTAGGTATTAATCCATTGTAGCATTGGAATAGGATAATATAAGTCCATACACTAAAAATGCAAACAGACAAATGATAAGTGGAACATGGTTTTCAAAAAGCCACTTATCCCTTCTCCACTTATTTCCCTCTTATCCTTCTTCCAAACACATCTATAGGATTTAACTATAAAAGAGTAGTGTAATTTATTCCAAAGGATGTGAGACATTTGAACTTTCAAAACATGTCACTGATGTTGGTGGTTCAAAGTCTTCCCCTCTCTTCAAAGTCTTCCTTTGTAACTCACACGCTTTATTTTGAGAAATTTTCAAATAAGGCCATAACATTTTATCTTATTTTAAAAAAGAACATAAGTTTCAAAACTTTCCAAATTAATCATTAAGTTTTAAATTCAAATTTCTAAATTATCCCAAAAAAGAGAATAAAAAAGGAAATAAAATAGAGAAAATCTTTATCAAATCAAAGGAACCCAAACTAGAAAACCTATGGAACATTATTTAAGAAGGACCCAAAAACTAAACAAGTTCCTCTTGGGCAAAGGGCAAGAGATCAAGCTTCCCATGTCAAATATTCAGAAAAGAAAACCCACCATGACAACAATCCAGAGAAAGAAGGAAGAAAATAAAAAAATAAAAATAAAAACCTTTGTCATATGAGAAAAAACCACCTGTTGAAAGGTCTTTTTCTGAAGAATAAAAAAAGAACAGGCCTACAAATCAAAAAGCTAAACATCAAAACAATTCAGATAAAAAACCCAAAAACGAAAACACCCAACACTAGAATTCAAGTGCCTTTCATCCCCCAAACAATAATACTTGGGTGAGAGAGAACGGAGCAAAACCAGCACACCCAAAACCTTTCAAGGTTCTAAAACAAACCCAAACTAGAAATCCATCAAAGAACAACTGGATGGAATCTTGCAGTTCCACAACGGATAAGCTCGAATGCTTTAGATGTGGTATCGTCCTTTTCTAGCCATACCAATTTTTTGGAGGGAAGAAGAAGAATAAATTGAAGAAAAAGGGTTTCAAGATGTGCTTATAAGGGAATGAGGAGAGAGGATAGAGTGCTCACAGGAAAAAGTAAAAAAAAAAAAAAAAAGCCCTGGGACCACTGTGGTGTATTGAAAACATTGACGGACTTGCATGAAATTCCGTCGAATGCGTTTGTGTCATGGCAGAAAATGCAAGGCAACAAAGCGCCGGAAAAGGAGATGATTACCTACCTTTTGGCTTACTTTCCGCGCGAGAGAAGCCGGATTTCCGATCTGTGACGGTGGGAAACGAGGTTCTGCCGAGGAGGAAACAGGCAGACGGCACCAAACACGCCCTTAAACTTCTTTTATTCTCCAAAGACACAGACGAGCTATCCAAGTTGTGCAGGAGAGAGGTAACTAGAGATGGTTAGGGGGAGGGGTTTCCGGGCATTTGATATTCTTCTCTTCCTCTCAGCCTCTCTTTGTCTTTTCTGAAAACCAAAAGGGTGGGTGATGGAGTGAAACGAAAAGCCCCTCTTCCGTACTTGTTTTTATCTCCACTTCTTATGGGTGGTTTTTTTTTTTTACTTTTTAATTTAAACAAGAGGAGGAAAAGGGACCATCAGCAAGCTAGGAAATCCCCATTCTAGAAAAGAAAATCTGGAAATTTTCTCTGAGAAAACTAAACAAGCGCCCTTTCATTGAAACACAAAATACTTCTTTATTGTCTTTGCACAAACTCAAAATACATCACCAACATATACCCAATATCATCATTGAAATAATTAAAATTTAGAAGATAATTCAGACCGTTCAAAATAGAATCCCTTGAATTTTCAGCTTAAGGGTGAACGCAATATGGAGGAATATCAGATCCACCCATAAAAGTGTTTTCACTGCTGGAAGTAGGCTTGGCTTCCGAGGAAGTATGAGAGAGAGGAGAAGCAGAGATAAGCCAAGGGTGAAGATCGCCAAGAGAGCTAAAACGTAGCCCATCAAGAGAAGGTTGGGGTTCTCATCATCCGGTTTCTTCTCTATTCGAAGATCCAGAATCCCAATTGCAGAAACAGCGACGGTGAGAGATCCCACCTTCAACATTCCCTTCTTAGCCACTTCGATGGTTGCAGACATTTTTTACGGTATTGGTCCTCCCTCTGTCGAAAAATTTAAAACATGCGGGGTATTTGTAAGAGAACAGAACCTATAATCGGGTGCCACGTGGATAGTGTACGGAGGAGCAGTTGGCCAGGCTATGGCGGCCTTAGCGTGTAAGCGCATCCAAGCAAGAGAACAGAGACGTTTATCTTTTTCTATTTTGTCTTTTGCCCTGAACATGGTCATGGAATATGAGAAGCTTTAACACCAGACGTTTGCTGCACTTGCTCTACTAAGCTCCTTCTTTTTTTCCTTACATGTGGATTGGAGCGATTTACTTTTATCTTATTAAACGCTGCCTTGTAATTCTTCTTTTAGTTAATGAATTTCCTTTTCAACCAAAAAAAAAAAAGTTCTCCTTTGTCACTGTTCAAATTTCCCCTTTATGTAATAAACTCACCGCTCTATTAAATCCCACCTCCCATATCTAACCCATCCAAAATCTTTCCTCATTACCTCCATACTAAACTTTGATCGGTCCATCGATTGACATGACCAGGCATGCTTCTCGTCTGTAGTCCATATTATATGGAGTTAGATTCATCTTATTGTAGACTCATTACAGACAATAATTTCATTATAATTCATTCAATTGGAGTTGAATTCACTTAAAATTCCCACATAATCAAATATAATCTCACAAATTCATGACTCTCCTCAATGAGGCCCACTTTTGAAAGATTTAACTCTATCAAAATAAATTGTACCGTATTTTATGAGCTTTTATCAAACCTCATTCAATAAGAGCTCGCCTCACTATAAATTTTCACATAATCTAATAATAGTCTAGCAAATCCATGACGATCCTCAATAGGGTCTACTTATAAAACATC
Source organism: Sextonia rubra (assembly GCA_037013555.1). Lineage (NCBI taxonomy): Eukaryota > Viridiplantae > Streptophyta > Magnoliopsida > Laurales > Lauraceae > Sextonia > Sextonia rubra. Next base: position 137,317,250 of record JASUAD010000001.1, read on the forward strand.
CATCCCAATCAAAATAATTTACACAACAAATCTCACTCAAATTGAATAGGACCCTCTAGCTAAGAATTCCCGTATAATTTAATAGTAGGCAACAAACTCATTTTGTCCTCAATGGGGCTCACCTATGTACTTGTTTTTTTTTTTAGGCCATTTGAAGGCCATGTAATTTGTCTCTTAATCAAAAGAAAAATCAAAATTAATTGTAATTCACAATTTAAGTATGTGGCATTACTATTAGGCAAGTAATGAGTTTGTGCTTATTTGAGCTTATTATCATATTTGTTGACTGGTCTCACAACTTTAATATTTGAGGATTTTATCCAAAAAATTTTCTTAGATGACACATATACTGTATTATATCTAGTAGTGCTGACCACACCAGATTAGTCTTCAGGGCACTTTCTCATTTAAAAAAAAAAACTATATTCTGGAGCTATGGACTTGTTTTTTATGAGGCCATGCGAAGCCTCATATAAGTCTCTTAGCCAAAATCAAAATTAATTGCAATTCACAATTTAAGTATGTAGTATGACTATTAGGCCAGTACTTAGTTTGTGTTTCTTTGAGCTTATTATCATATTTGTTGATTGGTCTCCCAACTTTAATTTTTGAGGATTTTAACTGAAAATTTTCCTAAGATAGCACATACACTGTTTTGTATCCAGTAGTTCTAACTACACCAGATTGGTCCTCAGGACACTTCCGCATTAAAAAAATATATTCTGAAGAGTGACACTAGCGATTTTTATCCATACTTAAAATTTTTACTTTAGGGGAGTCGCTAGCGATTCTTTTCTATTCTTTATGAGGAGTCGCTAGCAACTCTTTTGTATAAATTTTAGGGTTTAAAAGCAACTTTTGAAGTGAAAGTTCATTTCTTTATCTGCTAACTGTATCTTCTGTGTCGACTTTTCACCCTCTAACTTGTCAACCATGGTCCCAAAGAGTTCTTGTGAACTCGGATTTCTAACTTCTTTGCTATATTCTAATCCTACTCATTTGTTTATCTTGTTTATAAACCCAAAACCTTAATATACCAATAATGCTAAGTTTGGACCACACGATTACAATTAGGATGTCACACAAGTCCATGCTTTTAAAGCCATAATAAAGTGCAAACTTGATAAATGAGGCCAAGTACCAAACCTTCAATGGTTTATAGGGTGTTAGATAAATGTACATAGGTTCCAAAAGGAGATTTCGTGTGCAAAAACAAAATAGATGAGGACACTGAATTGATGAATAAAGCTAATCAGATTCCTTTCTCATTATGCATATATATATATATATATTATATAAAAGAGCCACTAGCGACGCTCCCATTCAAGAGTTGTTAGCGACACTTACTGACATATGACATTTAGTGAGAGCGCTGCTAGTAGTGCTCCTACTTAAATACTGCCCATTTTCTATCAAACCTGAGTATAAAATGGATGAAAGATGAGAATTCAAAAAAGGGTGATTCGTTTAGCTTTCCCATTTGGCAAGAGAATTGATGCGACCATCATCTAAAAAGTATGATCATCAGATATGGATCTTTAAACAATATCTCAACAAAATGGTGCAACCTTAGGGTTATGTTTCATTTTTTCTGAACACAAGCCCTGGCTGCACCCTTTTTTTTTTTTTTTGTTGATATTTTGGTCAGTGATCTTAATGATCAAACTTATTAGATGATTATAACACCCATTCTATCGTCAAATGAAAAAACTATCTAAAAGACCCATTTCTATACTCTTATCTCCCATTCAACCTATTCTAAGGCTTAAAAGGAAACGACAGTGTTTTAAGCAAAGTTCAAAACAAGATATTACAATAGATATTGAACGTACATGGAGATTAGAGATGTTACCACCAATAGCAGGTTCATCACTCGGGTGCCTTCAGCAGAACCTAACAAATCTCAATCTATTATAAGCAAGTTCTCTCCATTCCCAAAGTCTTGTATTTATAGTGAGGAAGACATTATGTTGATAGTGGTAAAAAAAAATCAAAAGGAGAGTGTCACTAGCGATCTAGCTAGAAGGAATTTTTTTTTGTACAACCGATCGTGTCCTGAGAAACAATCTCTTGTGTTGAAAATTACAGGGTATAATATAGTGTAAGTTCCATCTAAGGGGAGTTTTCTTATAAAATCCTCTTAATTATTAAATTAATTGACTTGAAGTAATTGAGATTTTTAATCCTTATTAGAATTAGCTATAAAAAATAAAAAGTATCCTTACTCTATGCACAAAAGATGGGTAAAAAATGAAAAAAAGAATAAGGAGAAAAATCATGAGTTAGTTGCTACAACCTACGTGAGTCACAAAGGAGAATAGCAAATGCATAGACCCTCTTGGTTTTTTTAATGGCCAATCCAATGGTAGGAAAAGCTAGGATTAAGGTAAAATTTGAAGATGTCTTATCTATTCGTAGGGTGTTTATTTTTAATTGTTTCATTTATAAAAGGTGGGCCAAGCCCTAGTATGGAGGATCTAGATTCAATGACTTCAAGATGGGTGCGCCACACTATAAGGTCGATCCTCTTCACCCACGAGCTTAGAAAAAAAAGGTCAATGCCAAACAAAAAAATATGCTTGATTTTTAAGATATTTTCAACTAATCACAGAGATAGTTTAATTTTATAGAAAATGAAAAAGTCTAATTAATATGAATATGTAACACTGAAGTAATATTAATATCAATCTTAATATTAGTATATGTAGATTCAAAGAGTTTGAAAAAATATTAATTCTCAATAGTATCAACATAATATTAAAATTATGAGTTAATTAAAATGAATTTTAAAATTCTCTCACAACATGTTTTGTAAGTGGGTCCTATTGAGGAAAGTAATGAATTTATTGCCCGCTATTAGATTATATGAAGATTTTAAGTGAATCAAACTCTTTCCCTAATGGATATTTTCTAAAATTCAATTAAAAATCATTATATATCTGATTTTGATAAGGATTAAAAATCTCAATTATTTTTAAGTATTAAAACTATGGAATAGGTTAGTGGAAGTTTTAAGTTCAAATATGCACAAACTCATTATTGACCTAGTGTTCATGCCACATGCTTAAATTGTGTACTGCAATTAATTTTGGTTTTAATTTTGATTGAGAAACTTACATGAGCCCTCCATCTATCATACCGACGTTGATAAGAAAGCATCCAAGTGGGCCTTATGAGTTGAACTGCATATCCACAATATGTAGTTTGCTCACAGTATAGTCACTGTAACATTCTCTCAACTCAACGCTATTAAATCTCTAAAGTGGATCTTCGATTAACATATAAGTTGTTTAAAGTCACAATTTCCATTATTACCTTTGGGCTAAATTCTACTTTCTTGCATATGGGACCCACAATCAAATTGAAATATTTTATTTTCTTGATTTGTATCTCATAATGTATCTAACTATGAAAGCTAATCAAGGGAGAAGAGAATGATTTTAGATGTTGGCCTCCATAAAAATGATGTTTTTTTCCAATAAAATGATCTTCTAAACACAGGCATTAATTTTATAATTGCGAGATTCAGTCATTTTCTTTATTTTATTACTTGGTTTTAGAGCTAGGATAAAAATAGGTAAAATAATAAAACAATAAATCATTGATATCATCCCAAAAAAATTTGATTGTATGGTGCTTAGAATAACATTTTCATTTCTAGTAGCGGCTGCCCATTTGACATAGGATCTATCAAATTATATTTGATCTTTTGTTTGCTTCTAATATTGTAGACTCTTGCACATCATAAGAAATAGTAAAAAAAATTATTTAACCATAAATTAAAAAAAGAATGTTTAAATTATTTTCTTAGTCAATGTTGAGTTTACTTGCGTCAACAAGCAAAGCATGGAAATAATATTTTTTTTACCATTGAAGCCTACTGCAGACATTGTGGCCCAAATTCAATCACAAGTAACTAGTAAATAAGTTTTTATTAATTAAGTGTGGATGGATTGATTTACATATGATCAATTTAGCATATATGCTACTTTGATTAGAGTCAAATATAACTCTCAGTATTATTTATAATTATTTTGAGTATTATTGAGTTATTATAATCAGCTGTTTTAATTTTGTAGGCACCATCGAGCTCTCATAATATGAAAAGATTTTATGAACTGAGGGTTAGAAATATGTGGTGCAATAAAAAGGATGAGAAAGAGTTGGAAGACGTTGAGAGGTACTAGTAGCACACAAAAACTGCGTACCCAACACGGAAGGCCGACTCGAGGAAACTTCCTAGAACTTTACGGACCCAACCGACCACGGAAACTTCTTAGAACTTCACCAAAAATAAGATCAGAATCTAATACATAACAACTCTACTGTCAGAGCTGCACTGCATCCCTATTATTTCGGCAGGTTTTCATCAGTCATAGTGGGTCCCCAGCCCAAAAGATGTATTTCTTGGTTCGTCCTTTACATTACACCTGTTTGTTTTGTGTTCACTGCTGGTCTATTGCAGGGGTCTATTTGTAAGAGGAACTTTCTATTTGCGTGAGGTGATGGAACTGCATCACGAGGCCCATCTAGAAGATTTAGGTGTGATGAAAATCACTGACAAGAAATACGGCACCAGAAGATCTCATCCATGGATTAGCATGCGGAAAGCATGTGAGTATGATATGATGCAAGGTTTAAAAACCCATGATTTGAGTCACATGATTTGGATGTGACTCATCTAAGTCTAAAATATTAACTTAGAGAGGATCAACTCAAGGACTCAAAAGACTGACATTTTTTTTAAATATTTGAAAAAACACGTTTAAAAATATATCAACTACTTATAAATTTAGATATAGATAATAAAAGATATACATATATTTACATGTATTAAAAAAATTAAAATTAGCAAATTTATTACATTTCAATTAATTATTTTAAATTACTAACTTAAAGCCTCAAGTATTAAATACTTATGTTTGACTTGGCTGAGCTTACCCTATATTTAACTTGGTTTTTTTGCCAAAATGAGGTGACTCCGTGGAGTCAATGATCAACTTGCCAAGGTTTTCCACCTTGACATGTTGATCACATTGATATACAAAAACACCCCCAAAGGTTAATGGTTCTAAGTCCAGCTATAAAATACGTTGTTGCAAGCGTCATTCATATGTAACATCACATCCATCGACTAGTGTTTTTCCTTTTGTTATTTGTATTCTTCCTTGCTACCATTCTTTGTTGCTTGCCGAGTTTTCTGTGATGGAGCTCAAAAATTTGCCTTGCAGAGCCTCTATGTAAAATTACAAAAGCTTTGAGGAAAAATGAAAATCCCAATAACATAAAATGGTTTCCTGAAATTTCTTGAGGGCATGATGTAACAACTCGAGCCCAGAGAATCGGGGTTAGAGAAAACCTAATCAATGACACACGTACTTCCGTGCATGTACACCTAAACCCCGTCCAAGCATACACACACACAAGGGATCAATCACACGTGCAAACAGGTGTACGCGGAAGCTGTACGTATCAAAGCATATCACAAGATAACAAAAGACAAAATGAATTACGAAAGATTAGACATAATACGTTGCCTCACTAGTTCCACCCCTTGCAAGTAAGTTCTTTTTGTCACAAAGAATACCACTAAATGCTAATTAGTGATAAAATTTTGAATTTTTATTAAAAAATACGGATGACCTAATCAAGAAATATTTTCACCTTTTGGCAAATAGTGTCCATAGGCTGTTGCGATGTCATCTAACTCTCCAACCCTCCTTTTGCCCCTTCAACTCAAGAAACCTAATTCCTTCCCATTCTTTTTATGATGGTGGAGCCAACTATTATCGGAGAGGAAAATTTTAAAGGACAGTAGAGATAAGTTTATAATTTACGCTGGTCATTTTTTTTTATATAAAATGTCACTCACCTATGGTGGTTCACAAATTTCTCCACTGCCGTTTATGACTTTTCTAATGGGCCATGCCGTTTGTATGTCTTTCTTACATCAAACGTACCCCTTACTCCAATCAATGTGATAATGTATCATCTAGCATCTACGATCTTTAGTTTCACCCAGCAGTACTCACTGCACTTTTTCATTTAGCATACCAAAAGAGAAGGCGAAACGCATGTGTTAAAGCCCTAGAACTCTCCATCTTTGTTGTTTTGAGTAAAAGCTAGATATTTATAGTAAATTCTTTGCTGAACCCATTTACTTTGACTTACCAGTTATATCAAATCAAAAGATGCTTACAAAAAAGGCCCTCTATTTTCAGAAAATCTCAATTTTGTAATCTTACTAAAACCTCCCTAATCTGAGGTAGAAAACAAAAAAATCTGCTAGTTTTATACTAAGACCTCCCTAATGTGATGGTAGAAAAATGGTAGAAAACAAAAAAACTGCTAGTTTTATTAGAAATGTTTAAAATATTCTTTGTTGTAGTAAAACAACTTTCCTCTTTCATATCCAACAAAAATCTTATTGTCCCTCCCCCTCTCTTTTTCTCCCTTTCTCTTGTATTCTTCTCTCCTTCAATGTGATGGGAGTTGTGGGTGTTCACACGTAAGCCAACATTTCCTTGACTAACCCATCCGTCTATGTTTTAAAAAACATAAAATTCTCTAGAGTAAAAGGTCTCCCACAACCCCTTTCCGTTGGAAAAAAAAAGAATTTTTAATGGTATCAAGCTTACACTTGTCCCACAACAGGTCTGTGAAAAGAATTCGGATCCTTTGAGTCTTCACCACATGGTGACATGGTAGGCGATGGTAGTTTCACTCACGATCACGATGAGGCAAACCTGAATTGAGACTCAATGAAGAAAAACCCCAAGGTGACTGAGGTCCCCCAATATATAATCACCATGAGGTTATCTTATCATAGGATCCAGACTCCACAAACTGTCATAGAACTAAATTCCGATGAAAAAATGCATGACACTTGAATAGGTTCGTGTGCATGACGTTGAATAGGTCCAAGTAGAAGAATAAAATACATAAAGTTGCTTTAAGTAGATAGATATTCCAATTATTAAGTTTATACACTATTCATATGCTCTAGGTAATTGTTTTTAGCGATTGAAGACGAGGGACGATGATGATATTTTGTATTTGTCATGGATGGTTAACTTCTTTTGGAAGTTTTTTCTTGGGCTCTCCGGCATGAGTTTATTAATTTCATTATGATTTTTACTTGGTAGTTGACAATTGATAAAGTTAAAATTTTTGCGTGGCAGAACTTAATCGGATTGGGCTGGGTAGGAGTAGAAATCATCTCAGCAGCCTGGAATTGAGATCATTGGCCATTACAATGTCAGCTATTGCCGTACTAATTGCCACAATGACTTTTGCTAATACTTCCACATTTTCAGGCGGGTACAAGAATAATGACCCTGGAGAAGGCCCCTGTCTTTATTATAAGAACTACATTACAGGCCTTTGTTCTGTCAAATATCGTGGTACATTGATAAGTACTTAAAAATACATTATTTTATAAATACTTTAGGGAATTTTGAGGATTTATTCATTAGAAATTTTTTTATTTAGGTGAAAAACATGTTTTTATAGTTTTAACCGTCATTATTGTGTTTTATGCAAAAATCATTGAAAATCACTAATTTTAAATCATTGAAAATTATCAATTTTTTGTAAAATCATAGTACTTTTCATTTTTGTATTTCCATTTTTAGAAGGTTTTTTAAATTCATGATTTTACATAAAAATGACAAATGTTTTGATCATCATTAGTTAATTAAAGACAACTTATGATCAATGATGAGAATTTATTGTGTCATTTTATGTGAATTGGACCTGCATTAGAACATTTGTGACTTTTGCTCAAAATTATTATTTTTAATAAGATGTCACTGTTCTTTGTAGGAAAATTGAAGAAAAGAAGCCCACATCAAGATTTGAAAACAGAGAAATTATTTGTAAAGAAATCCAATTAAAGAAAGAAATTAGGAAGTCTAGAAGTCCAAGAATTCACAAATTAGAAAGCCATCTTTGCAATTAATTTTCCAACCACTCATTGGATGTCCTTAATGGGTTCAAAGTCAATTTCTTCCGAATTCTTGTGAGGTTTTATCTCTTCAGTTATCTTAAGAAGTCCAAATCCAAGTGGAAGGATAAATCAAAGATAGGAAGATGATGTCAGCAAGGAATTAAAAAAATAAAAGGAAATCCAAACCATACCCATTCACACTACTCGTATCTCACGTAGAGGGAGTCTTTCCACAAGTGGATGTGCAAGAAACTTCACCATACTACCCACCATTCATATCTCTCTCTCTCTCTCTCTCTCTCTCTCTCTCTCTCTCTCTCTTTGATATATATTAATTCATACTCCCATACCAACCCAGCAAATCACCTCACGTACCATCCCAGCCATCAACTCCACGTCCAAGACTTTCTCCATCTACCCATTCAACCACTCATGTCCCAGCCACCCTCCATAACAATATTAATCAAGCGATCTTCAACACATGTCAGTCCATCTCTCATATTCACCCCTCATCACAAGTCCAATCTAAAGGTCGGTTCGGCCAGCCACTTGTTTATTCTCTTCCATCCATCTTCCTTCTCTCATCTATTCATCCCTTGGTGTGAAAAACTTGAAAATTGGAGCACGGATTATACGCAAGTCCCCTCTCTTTCTTGATGTCTTGATCTAGGGTAGAGATAGTTTCTTTTTTTAGTTTTAATTATTTTTTTGATATTATTGACTGTATTGGTTCGTTTTAATTTAAAAAGACACAATTAGTGAAGTCAAGGTGTCCCACCTTGGATTAACATTGTGTGTTTGTGTGTGGTGACAGCATGCATTTGGTGTGGTGTTTTGTGGTCTTTATTAATTTTGCCTATATGATATTTTAATTTCCCATAACAAAAGAAACTAGAATTTTTTTTATTTTATTTTTTATCCATTATATTTGAATGATTTATTTCTGATTTTTAGTTTAATGCATGATTTGTCTACTTACATCAGTCGTTTGATCTAGTTTATTATTTTGCAGTTTAGTAGTTCAGGTTACATTTTAGTTTAGGATTTTTAGATTAAGTTTTATTTCTGGCTTGTTACTTAAATTTCAGATTTGGGATTATCATTTAAATTTAATTTTCAGATTTAGTAGTTGTGCATTTTTATAGATTATTAGGCTAGCATTTTTTTTAATTAGCAGGTGGTGTGTGATTGGGTTCCAACTAGTGTGTGGCCTATTTGGGCAATGATACTTTAAGGAAGTCCAAAATTTAACCTGAGGTGGCCACACCCATTACCTACAATGTGCATCTGCCCTTGGGAGTCTTGTAAATTTGCCTTAGCTACTTATTTTCCATGATGCCCCCATAAAAATATAAAAAAAAGAGAGAAAAAAGAAAACAACCAATTTGTGGTAGGAAGGGTTTAAAAATTAAACCCACAATTGTTCGGCTGAAATCCCTATAGTGACCTATACCAGCACTTCAGTCTTCATCTGTGTGCAAATGAGAGGTTAGAAATGACCCCATCTATATACCATTTTCATACCACATACATAAAAGAGTGCAAACAATATGATTATGCGTAACAGGCTGTGCATCATTACATATGTAACCGACTCAATAAACAGCCCCCAAAGGAGGGTTAAATTGGTTTTCTAGCGTTCATAAAGAAACAAAGATTGATTATCCTAAATTCAAGAGAGGACAATGGGGAGAACGGCTTCTTGCCCCAGTGGTAAGGAGTGACAATTCTCATTTTTGAATTAGGGATTCAAATCTTTAAGTCTCTCCCCTCCATACACATGTGAATTGTTTTTACAAAAAAAAGTCTCACCTAAGGTAGCTACCGCCCAGATATTGATCCTTTGGTATAAAAAAAAAACATTTCTATACCATGGATCCAATGTTGAAAGAAGAAAAATAGAAAAAAGGCATTTAATTTTAAAATTTCTCCCATGTGCTATATTGGAAGTGTGATATATTGGAGTCTTATTTGGAAGTGTGATATATTGGAGTCTTATTTGGACAAGGATTCTTAGAAACTCTTGATTTCTATTCAGTGAAATTAAGGGCATGTTTGGTAATAAGATCTTTGAAGAAAGGAAACCTGATTTTCAACGTATCTATTAATATTCATGTTTAGTGATGGCAAATCTCTGATAATTTTTAATAGAATCAAATCCTCACTTTTTGTGATTTCCATATTCTACCTTTCCCCCATTGGATTTCTAAATTATTTCATCCAAAAGAATAGTTATAAAAGGCTAAATCCTCACCAGAAATATAGAAGTGTCGTGAGCTAGGTCAGCCCGAACGTGAGCCCAAGCCCGAGTCGAACTTAGCCCACCTTCGGACAGGATTAGATAGGTAAGTAGTGCCCATTTAATAGTTGGGCTTGTTCAATAATTGGACCAGGCTTGGATTAAGTGATGCAACGCGCAAAGCTCAGCCCGGCCTATATAAGTAATGCATGTAATTTAATATAATTAGCACAAATAATTAGTAAAATAGCCTCAAAATCGATAAAAAAACTGATTCGACTAGGCCTGATTGATTAAATGGGTGGGCTTGGGTCTGACTTTTATATGGCTTTGTCGAGCTTGGATCAGGCCGATGCCAGTGTTTCTAAAGTTGGGCCTGGTTTGAATTATTAAGTACGGCCCATTGACTAATTGGGCCCGTTTAATAATGTGATAGAAAGACCAAAACTGGGCCGGACCCATGTATGGAATGCTTGTAATTTAATGTAATTAGTACAAACAATTACCAAAATGGCCGCAAAATTGATATAAAAAAAAATCCGATTCGGCTTAACCGGATTAATGAAATGGGAGGGCTTGGGCTTGACTTTTATGGCCCATGTCATGGTTGGGCGGGGCCTACACCATTGTTTCTAAATTCGGGCCGAGTTTGGATATACCTTAACCCGGTCCAACCCGGCCCATAAACACCTTTACCGAAAGAGTACACATAGCTTATGAAAATCTTCAATCATTTTTATAGTTCTAACCAAACGTAGAACATGAGAAATCCTCAACTATAATTAAAAAGGGTTTTTATTTTCTAGCAGTAGTGAGGAATTCGTGGAACTACAAATTCTTCACTTGTTACCAAACGTGCCCTGACACTTTGTCCTTATCATTATATGTATTGCTAGCTAACACATTGGAAATACTTTGGCAAATTTAGAGTGCACACATGTAGCTTTACTTTTTTCTTTTTAAATATTGAGTAGTGCTCTACTTCTTTTTAATATGTTGCTGCTATGTTTGGGCCCATATTACTATTTCACCTACATGAAACTTATAAGGCTCTCTCTCTCTCTCTCTCTCTCAGTTTATCATTGGTTGTATCTTTTTAGAAATTAAATTCAATCTGCCATTAAAAAAAAGGGAAAAATTATATCCACACCCCCTATATTTTGCAATAACTTCAAAAATACCTTCTCACTTTTTTGAAATTACACCGCACCTACTTCTAATTCATATGTCACATCTGCACCCCTGACATGACTCTGTTACCAACAGCTCAAAAAGGTAATAATGTCATGAAAAAAAATCAATATATAATACTCATTTTACCCCCACACCAGCCTTTCTCTCCCTTTCTTTCTTTCTCTTTCTCTCTCTCCTCTTTGTAACTTTTCTTCCTCTTCACTCTTTGTGCCACCACTAGTTTTTAGCCCTAGAAAGTTGCAGTCAGCACATATTACCATAGTCTTTGCAGAAAATATTGTATGCCGACTGTAATCAATAAATCTTAAATCTTAGGGAAGTCTATTGTAAAATTACTATCACAAATTGAACAAGAATGCGTCCAATTCTAATGGGTGATACAATTATTTTCTGAGATTATTATATGCCATTATAGTAGGTTTCTTTGGTCATGGTTGTCAATCTAGCCCTTTCATGAGAGGGCTTGGCTTGGCTCGGCTTGCAAAAGCCCTCAAAACGAGGTCTTTTTTTTTTTAGCCTAAAGCCCAAGGGTAGGATAGGGCTTGATTTTAGAAAGCCCGCAATCTTAAGAGCTGAGCTAGGGCTTGACTTAGTCGGACCAAGGGAGCCCGGTCCGGCCATTTGTCTATGCAAAATAAATAATATGTATAATGTAATATATCTGTGTGGATTTTATAAAAGAAATTATTAAAAACCCTCTTATTAACAATTAATAATAAAGACTTAATATTTTGTTAAACAATAATAACCAAATCTTTGGTAAACTATTTTAATTGATATCCCCATTGATCACTATATTGAACTTATGTTTAATTCTATGTTTTATTTTGAACAGTATGCTTGATTCTACATTTGCATAATATAGACATATTCTTTAATGAAAAGATAATTTAAGTTGTCATTTATTAGATTGATTTTACCATTGTAATCTATTGAAGTTTGAGAGTTTAGATGGATAATCATCAACATCATCATTAAGTGGGTTGAATTTTATCTATTAGCAATTGATTGATGCTAATTTCTTTCCATTCCTTTACTTTCAGGATTATTATTTTATTCAAATGGACCCCACATCTAGAGTTAAAATTTGTGACTCATGCATCAAATCATCTTAGTCATTCATTTCAGTAGTCAAAATTTAAGTATTTTGTTATAAAATCTAATAGTGATGTTTCAAAGAAATGCAAGTTAGGGTTAATGCTACTTCGAAACTAGTCTAATGTTTACTTGAGTCACGCATACCAAACAATTTATTTGAAAAAAAATCTAATGCCTATTTGAAATAAATCTAGCTAATTGAATCATATGAAAATTGTCAAACATGATTGGATGGTCAGTATTATTTTGTTATAAAATATATATATAATACATGAACTAGTAAAAAAAGGTACAACTAATGGAGCTTTAACTGTGACAACCTTACCAATAGCCTAATGATAAATAAAACCAAATACATTACTTAGATCATGCAACTACTATTAGTGTATTAAGGTAGTGTCTTCCATGTCCTGATTTTATTACACAATACTATCAAATTTGTTTTATTTCATTTAATTTTAAATAATAGTTTTCTATGATGACAAAGTAACTTATTTCGTACATTTTTTAGAAGTCGTGAAAAAATATGGGATAATTAATGGACGGCCCCTCGGATCAATTTGACACTAATCTAGGTCCATAAAGATTTTTCTTCCAAGCCTAGGTCCATGTTTTATAATTGTATTGAAAGACAGGTCTCTCAATATTTTTTTTTAACCCACAACTACCCTTAAAAAAAAAAAAAGCTAACCCGCTGTAACCGTCACTACCAGCTGGTCTCGCATTACGGCTGGCACCACTAGGGACACTCATTTTTTTCTTCTCTTAAGCTGTCCACGGTTCTCATGCATGTCAGGTCACTTTTTCTTTTGCCAATAACTCTCTTTTGATATGATACTCCCATTAGTCACTAACGCTGTAAGTCTAGATCCTCTCAAGATTTTCCTCGATGACCATGAGGGATTTCTTGTCACTAAAATTATATTATATTAGAAAATCCCTTACGTGATCGTGGCGAGACCTGAGGATCCCGACTCTTCCTCACTAAGTGCCAATTCCCACCCTGTCCTCCCTTTTTTGTCATTTAGAAATTCTTTTATCCCCCTCTTATGTTATTTTAATTTAATTTTACCATTCTTTTCACTTTACTTTATAAGTAAATTATCCAAACAAGTAAACTTTTGTATGCTCATCACATGACCAATGCCACCCCCCTTAATTAAATCCAATGACATGGATCTCTCTTAATTTGAAGCCCATTCGATTAGCACGGCACCCTTTTCTCTTGGATTTTCCATATAGTCATTTTGGCTCTTGAACAATTTTCAAAGCCTATACTAACTTTTTTTCATCAAAATCAAGTGCCCAAATTAATTATGTTCATCGAATCTACCCTTATCAATTTCAAACCCATTTAACCCACACAATAACCTTCCTCTTTAGGGAGATCCACATCAACGGCTTTTTGAATTTTGATTTGGTAATATAAATCCACAAGAAAGTTTTCTTCATGATACCTCAATAATTGACTTAAAAAAGGTAGGCTCCAATGTAATCACAAAAAAAAAAAAAAAAGAAAAGAAAAAAAAATCGAGCTAAATCGGTTAAGCGTGTCAAGTTGGATTGATTTGTGTTGGGTGCATGTTAACAGTGTACAACTCATTTGATCCAAGTGGTTTAGACCTGTCAAAACCTGTTAGAAGCCACCCTAGCCCACAAGCACACTCCCCATGCATGCGAGCTCACTTTCCTTTGGTGAACAACTCACCAAAATCGGCCTCCCTGATTTGAATCTAATAAAATGTTTATGTTCACATTAGTTGTGATCCATCAAATACACATAGCATCCTTGTCTAGTGGCGGTCTCAGAGTTTTCATTTGAGGGGTGTAGATCCGAATAGATAATTTTGTTTTGGAATTAAATACAGGATTTTCATATGGGTTTCAGGGTTGGACGTAGAACTTTTATGTAAGTTTTTGAAAAAAAAATCAAAATTTTCACAATAATTTTAGAAGTGGATGCGTCCACCCCATGCAAATTTATGTAAGTTCGCCCCGCCCTTGTCCCTTACATAATCTGATGTAGATAGGTTATGGGCCTCGGTTTAAGGGATTTAACCAAAACATATGTATGAGCATTGCTTTTTCATGGGCACACAATATTTTAAATAGGCAAGCCTCAATAAGATAGGAAAAAAAAGGAAAAAGAAAAGAAAAAGATTGTTGCTAGAATTGGTTAAGCAAATCAAGTTAACCACATTGGTTGTAGGTTGGGGGGTACGCTCAACCCTGCTAACCATACCCCAAACCAACCCTGACCCAAGGGCTCAAGCCCACTCTCTCATAGATAGCAGAGCATTTATGATGTGGTTATCTCTTCCAAAGCTATATAAATTTGTTCTCAGTGTCAGATTTCAAAACTGGCAAACCCAAAGGCTCAAGCCCACTCTCTCATAGATAGCAGAGCATTTATCATGTGGTTGTCTCTTCCAAAGCTATTTAAATTTGTTCTCATCATCAGATTTCATAACTGGCAAGTGACAATTCATCCCCTTTATCATTTTTGGGTCACAGAATCTGCCCTCTCAAAATCTTGTACATGCCAAAATGGGAAAGAACATGATATTTTACCATTTAAGATAGAAAAGGTAAGGTACTCTACAATGCACTTTAGTCTCACAGTTAATTTTAATTGTTCATTCAAATGATTTTTGGAGACGGTTCCAACTCACAAATCCAAGTGAGTCTAAGAAACAGTGACCTACCTAGGGACAAAGAACCCATCTTCAAATTAGCACTTCAAGCAACTTCTCACTAAAAACTTGCTAGTAGGGTTTCATTTCACATTAAAAAAAAAAAAAAAGAAAACCCTATGCTAGTGAGGCCAGGGTTCCACATTTTAAATATGTTTGATTCAATGGATTGTAGTAATTCACAGTCGGATCAAGGCAAAAAGATTTAAACTGTTGAATATTGTTAAATCTATTCGATAATTAAAATCCATGCCATCATGTGATTGCTTCAATTTTGTGCCATCTCGAATCCAGTTGAGTA
Organism: Sextonia rubra; assembly: GCA_037013555.1. NCBI lineage: Eukaryota > Viridiplantae > Streptophyta > Magnoliopsida > Laurales > Lauraceae > Sextonia > Sextonia rubra. Next base: position 137,332,723 of record JASUAD010000001.1, read on the forward strand.
CTTCTTATTGCACAACCCCTGCTAAGCATAACTTGGACACATAAAAAGTTTGTAATTTAAATAGCGAGGCCTGAGCTATGGCTAATAATGATTCAAGCATTGATTTCTATTAACTTTTAAAGAATACTACGTAGAAATGGAAATCACCTTAAATTTAATTTACATGATCAAAATAATCTAGAACTCAAACTCTTAATTCTATCACTAAATCTCTTACAATAATCTTATCTTTAACAAACCTACCTAATCCACAGTCTCAAACATCGTCCTGCAATCGCATGCCTTTTAAAAAAAGGATGTGCAATTGCTAACAAATATTTCAAACCCTCTGATGTTTCACAATAAACAATATAGATATCTTGTTGTAAAAACAAGGGCTACAGGACAGAGGCAGAAGTGAAAATTGACAAATTAACAATACCTATATGTAGATATGTGGAGGAATGTTGTGCCTATATGTAGATATATGGAGGAATGCTGTGCTGGTGGAAATTGATGAAGAGTAGCAGTAGCAGTAGTTTGTAGCCGAGGCACATCAGTTAACACTTTTTTTAGGATGAGCTCACTGCTTGGGATTGAACTTAGATGCGAAAAGGTTTCAGAGAGAATTGTCCCCAGGATACAATGGCTTCCACACGCATGGTCCATCTCGGTCATACACCAAGAGAAGATTGTACTCCAATAGTAATAAAATGCTTAGACACAAAAGAAATAGGGAGAAGAAAAAGAGCAGAGAAGAAGAGAGTTGTTTTCACTAACCCAGACACCCAAATTTATAATTGGAAAATATTGTTGCTGGGCCATTATAATTGCAATAAAAACCATAGCGTTAAATGCTAAATGTTTTGTTTAAATTAAATTAAATTTTGAATGTTTTAAAACGGATTAATAAAGCATACGTTTATAGATAAATGTGTTTATTTTTAATTAAAAATGTTTAAAAATAAATTTGAATGTTTTGCACCTCTTGCGAGCGATAATCATGTAGGATGTGCTTTGCAAATACACTCCTGGTTAAATGTTTTTCGGATCCAACCCTCCGGGTCAAGCCTGACTCATACGCATGCATTGGGCTTGTGGTAAAAGGAACAAAATAACTTAAAGGTATAGAAAAGAAGGAAATATATTTATACCCCTCAAAAGTTTTAAACTTTTCCAATGTGGGATTCTTTGCACTCACATAAAGCCAACTTTTGCTTCATCATAACTACTTTGTAAAAGAGTAGAAAACAAAAGAACCCTTTTGAATTTTTGAGACCCATCAAAATCCAAACTAAAGCAATCATCATGCCTTGTTGGTGATCATAGGCTATCTATAGATTTATCACTTTTGCAACTCGTTGTTTTTGGGTCTGTTGGTGAGTCCATTGGTGCCGAATCTGTCATGTTCTCTTCTAAAAGCTTTCTAGCATGGCATGCAATTTGATAAATATGATGCGATGTTAAAGCTTAGATAATTGGATGGTAAAAAAGAATACTTGATTTTATTGAGAAATAAAAAAGTAATGGTGAGATTGTTGCGTTTTACATAAAAGCCAAGAACATGACCAACCAAACAACTTTTATAATATTTTATAAAATGCTCATTTTTTTTATTTAATGTAAGTTTATTATGGACTTGCAAATTTATGGAATCAATTATTTCCTTTACATCCATTTCCAAATGGGTCTAGGCATTTAACTTTAGGTTTTTGTAACAAAGGAAAAAGTTAATTAAAGTGAAGATAATTACTATTCAATGAAATAGATATATACTGCACGGTGTATCAAAATGCGTGTTTGGTGAAAAGTTCACTACAAAAGTGCTCTTTAATCTTCATATTCTCCTCTCTCTCTCTCTCTCTCTCTCTCTCACACACACACACATACACACACACACACACAGAGACACCCCCCCTCCCACCCCACCCCCACGCCCACTCACCCACCCACCCACACACCCACCCAAGTGGATCCATGTGAGGGATGTCGCACCCGTTGGACTTAAGTCTACTTCTAAAACTATCATGAAAATTCTTATTTAGCTTTGAAAACTCACACAAAAATCCCACATCCACCCCAAAACCCACATGAAAAAAACCAAGTTTTCTTTAAAAACCGAATTTTCTATTTGGGTTTGTACCCCTCACTCGAAAATTCTGGGTCAACCACTGACCCGCCCATACACTCACATCCACACCCCTACCTGTACTTTACCTTATACGTTCCAAACAAACATTTTACCACCTCTATTTTTACTTTTACGTATCTTTCATTTACCTTATTTGTGATGTAACATCCACGTTATCTTTGTTCTACACATGTAAATGAACATGGTAGGGTCTTCACTTTGCCAAGAGAATTGCTGAAGGCTCAAGATAGACGCTTCTTTCTCAAGTGCCTTTTTTTTTATGAACTTTTTCTTGCTGTTAATCAACTTCATTTTTCAATCAGTGTGAGGTTAATGAGGACGTAGCTATCAATAGAGTAGACAAATTCACTCTTAGAATGATCACCCTCCTCTTCCTCTATGGCTCTCCACTGTCATCAGAAAACAACTTTCCACAACAAAGATCTTGAATGGCTATTCTAAGGCTTTTGAATTCTACTTAGCAGTTCTCTTGCATTACACATGCTCCTGTTCCTCTCTTCCTCTAGTTTACTCAATGCATTGTCGCACTCTTCATGCATTATGTCATCTTGTTCTTTTGAAACACCCCCATTCTTTAACATGCCATTGTTGGATTCCTTCTGAGCGGAGTTATTGGTTTAGGGCGTTTGCATTTTTGGGGATGGGATACAACAATACACAATATACTGCTTGTTTTTTTTTATTGTTGACATTTGTTATAATCAGGAGCATAAAAAAAAAAACAAGAAGAGTTTCTTCCAGAAGAATGCAACAATCAGGTTAATATACCAAATGAAGAAGAGGACAGGAACAGGATATGCAAGGCAATGGAGTATCTGCAGAGAAACAGGTGTAAGGCTCTGCTTCAAAGAAGAAAAATTCTGCATCAGTTACAAAGGACCCCACCTCAAAGATTGTAACAGAGAAGGGATGAAACAAACTCACTTTTTTTTAAAGTTTAATGATTGTTTTTCAATTTTTTTCCATTTTCCTTTTTCGTGAGAAAAATTGATTGTAAAAACAAGTTTTCTTTTGCAAGTCACACGATGATTAAAAAAAAAAAAGAAAAAAAAAGACTCACAAAATTGACCCATTAATCTGCTACTTTTCAGTAAATTTTGTGCTCTACAAACTTATGTATTTCCCATTATAAGAGTGGCTCCTTTTTTTTTTCCTTCTAGAAGTTTCCTTCCTTTTAGTTTAATAAAGTGGTTGGCTAGCACTCATCCGTCCTTCAATGGGAGATTGAAGTATCAACGCCCTTCCTATTTGAGAAAGCCTTTTCATGCAACTGGTAAGGAGAAGCATTTCTCACTTGATTATCTAGGATTCAAATTTTGGGTATGCCATCTTTGATCTATGTTTGCAAGCTTTTTTTTTTTTTTTTTAACTGGAGTAGGCTGCCTTCCCACATGCAATGGTTATCTCTTAGGTCCGAACCTCCTTGGATATAGGGTTAAAAAAAAGAGCTCTTCCTAAACAAACTTGGGTGTGTTGGATTGAATATTGACATGGCCTTAATCCATCTAAAAATTACATGTGAGTAAGCTACAGTCTATGTCAAAACACAAGATCCAACCCAAAATACAAACTAGAGCCTATATGTAGTTAACATGCACCATCATTGATTCTCTCTTGATAGAAAGAGATATTGTGCTATTCATTAAAAATAATGACATCAACACTGTCCAAATTTGTTGTGGTCTAGCATCCTTTAGATCGTTTGATAGGAAATTTTTAGGTACACACTAATGATTAAGATAATAACAAGGAAAGAATATAGTACAAATGAATGATAGACAATATTCTAAAAGAGATTGGATATTTATCACAATCATACGAGTTTTTGTTAGATTGGGAAAATGTTATACTAGAGTTATGATATGATTAGATATAAAAAAATCATATGAAACATAAAATTAAAAAAAAAAACCAAGAAGAAGAAGAATGGGTTTGAGTATGCTTCCGTGAAGTTTATAATAGATCACAATGAGAAACAAATTTATGTAGTTGGATTGAACATAGTTTGAATAAAGCTTTGATGATAATGGAGTCAAAACTCAAAAATAAAATAAAAATAATATAAAATCATTTGTACATTTGTCACAACCCGAGCCCAGAAAATTGGGGGTTAGTTTAAACCTAACCGGTGACACACGTACTTCCATGCATAGATACTTAGATCCTATCTAAATGCACACGCACAAGGGATTTTACACGTACCATTACATGTACGCAGAAGCTGTAGGTATTCATCACATAACAAGGGAAGATACACTAACACAAAATCATATTGACAAAAGATTACATGAAGTCTAAAGTTTTACAAAGGTGAGCAAAAATACACAAATATAGAGGCTATGAATAAACCCAAAACCAATTACATTCCACATCAAGGAAGACCTATATGCATGACGTATCGCTCTCCGGCGGAGTGTACACATCCACTCCTCTAGCCCTGACGGGGTGTTTAAGGTCTCCCTTGGAGTCTGGTTGACCGACGAGGGGTTGGTAATAGGATCTGAGCCTGCAATACCAAGGACAACTCATGAATACAATAATTCAGCAAAGCATAAGCAACAATAAGTTAACGCATGTTATATCTATTAGAATAAGGAATAGCTAATGATTCATAAAGGTCCAAGTTCGTGTACTGGGCAAGTTATGCAGTCAAACAGAGCATGTAATCAGAATCAATGTATACATGTTATGTACTTGACTAGGTGGCTACTACATTTGCCATAGACTCCCTTTTTGTGATCTTACATACTGAGAACACTATTGACCGGGTCAGGGTACAAATGGGTCTTGGGTTTCTGGGGTTCGGAAGACCTAAGACATAAACACACTGTAGCGGTACCATACGTACTACACCAAAATCAACCTTGTTGGGTATCCTAAGGCTAAGGATGAGTAGTGCCTGACCATATTATGGAATCAATCATATACTTGAACTTGAACTTGAGTAAACCATGCATTTCATATCGAGAATATTACCGTGCGTTTAACTCATACAATACCCAAGTTAATGGAAACATATCAAATAAATCGATTTCATATCGAGAATATTACCATACGTTTAACTTACACAATGTAAGCCATACATAAGAGAGGAGGACAATGATCGTCATTCAATATGTCATCCAACTCAATATGTGATAGAACTAAGATAGTTTGCTAGCCAACCCTAATCTAGTTATCCAGTGTTTCTAACCATGCATGATGATGTAGCTTTAAGTTATCCGATACACAGTTATCTTTTTTATCGTATTGCATTATATCGTGAGGATGTATTGGAGTCCCTTAACCCAATACCCATGGGGAGGTGCTTAATAGCTGGATAACGTACATGAGTGAGTCACAGCCATCGAGATCATTCATGCAATTCTTTCACATTCCACTGAGCAAGTTAAAGTTGCCTACATTCTAACTCAAAGGCCCTACAAGGTCTTTTCAACACCTACCTTTCTTACTTTTTACTGGTTTTACGGCTTAGCCATGGGTGACTTACAGCTTAGTCGTGGGCATTTTATGGCTTAGCCATATTATGCTCTATGACTTAGCCGTGGTTCCCTTGACTGTTCATCCGCATTTTCGGCGAGCCAGAGCTAACCCGTGCTCTTTCTTACGGCATCACCGTGGTTGTTCTACAGCTTAGCCACAGCTGGGTACGGCTTAGCCATAGCACACCGCATGGCTTAGCCGTGGTTGGACCGTAGAAGGTAGTCTCCATTTTGGGCTCTCTGGAAGTCAAGCCGTAACTTGACTTATGGTTAGGTCACTGCTAGCCTACGGCTTAGCCGTAACCTGACCATAAAGTAAAGTCCGGTTTTGCAGCTATCTGGAAAATGAGCCGTGAAACCTTACGGCTTAGCCGTAAAGTTCAGAAATATCACAGTATGAACCTGTTGCAGAAGAAACTGTATGGGCAGCTGAAACAACAACATTAACGAGATATAATTTAATACAATTGGGCTGTAAAACACAAATCACATGCAAGATTAAGAAGTTATTCACAATCAATCATGTACCAACATGGGTTCATACAAATCGTGCTTATACTTACCTTGAATAAGCTTTTTCACATGAATCGTTGTCCTTTGGCTCAAATTCGTTAACTAGAGGAAGCCTAATGCCATGCGTGCAGAAAGAAGGAGAAACTGAGTGCATGTCGAGGATAAAAAGGGTGAAAAGAAGCGAAGAGGAGCAAGAACCCAAGGCTTACAATAGAACACGCAAGGAGATGATATATCAACTAAGTGCACAAGAATCTCCTCCCTTCTATTCTTGGCTTGATCGAAAAGAAAAAGAAAGAAAAGAAGAAACGAAGGAAGGAAGATAGAACGTGGAGTTGAGAGAAGAACTGGGAGGGTCGGTGCATGTAGTTGCTTTTATAAGGATAAGGATTGAGAAGATTAGAAGAAAGTCCAATGTTTACAATAATTATAGTTTTGAGTCAAATAACAGTCCAACGGATACAAATAAAGTCGTTTGCATGCAAGTCAGTTACGGAAATTGACTAGCTTGACGAGTTACATGTATTGACACCAAGATGATGCATGAATGACGACATTGTGTAAAAACTAAAAGTACACAAAAGGGCTCATGTCTACCTAAACCCGATTAAACTTAACCCAACTACTTATCCATAACCCGAAACGAAAACTCAAAAGAACAAAACAACAAACATAAAACTAATTCACTCGAAAATGACCCAAAACCATATTAATTAGTTGCTAAACCGGATTCACTTGGGTCGGAGTGTTACAACATTCCTCTTCTTCCGTGCTCATAACGACGTTATGAGGATGTGAGGGCTCTTCGTGATTAGAGGTGAGGAATGAGAGAGATGAGAGTAAGAGGGGTCAACAAAGATTAGGAGAAGAGCTGAAGGGAATGGGGTAAAGGGGGAGGGGCAATAACATGTATTTATAACATTTGAAACCCTAATTAGTCTCGCTTCGGTGTAATGCTAGCCATTTGATCTTGGAACTTTTCATCTACGAGCGCATATTAAAATATCATAACCATCTAAAGACTCATATTAAAATATTGTAACCCTAATATAAATATCACCAATTCATTTTTGCTAAATATCCACTTTCAAATCTTTTATAAGATTCTTGAACGATGTGATAATTGAAGAAATATTGGAGAAATTAATAATCAACCAAAATAAGTGGCCTTTCAACTATAAATGGAGAGTGCAGCATGAATCATCCAGATGTCATATCACATTTTATTAGAAATTCTCCACAAACCATTTAGTAGGGAAAAACGGATGCATAGAAATGAAACATTAACCATTATTTTCAATGGGTAAAGTGAATACCTTTCTCCTTTTGTAATGTGGTGCCAAGTATATATATGATTCATGTTCCCTAAGCCCAACTCAAGCTTGGCTCCAATTCCACTCATCTTCAAAGTTCAAGCAGAGTTGAGAATCTCACTGGCATCCAAGTTAGCACATTTAGGTTGTGAAAACAAAAGAAAGTCAATGATACAAGGACTTTACAAAATAAAAAAAAATGCCTCTATTGATTGGTTCGTTTTGTGTTAAAGTGAATCAACTCTCGATGCATTGCGAATATCATCTTCATCAAAGCCTTGTCCCAATTGTGCTTGGCTCAATTACATGAATTTTGTCTCACCATTCTAGCTTTGTGCTAGATTAACTGCTCAATTAAATTGTGCTTCTTGAAACCTATCTTGCTTTTTTGATGCTTTCTTCTTAGGCCTATACTTTTACTTGAGGGACATCAACCTGCATAAAATACTTTTCTTTATTGGTGTTAGTGTTAATTTGTTTTGGACATGTACAAACCATCTCAAAATGCTTAATTTGTTTTGGACATGTACAAACCATCTCAAAATGCACACATTTCTTATTCTATCTTTCCTAGTTCTTTTATACATCTATTTCCAACATTTTCATCTCTATCTACAATCATTTTTTACATATGATGTTCTATAATTATCCATTGTTATGCTTCCATTGGTCATAATTGGTCTAATTAATCTTATTAATATGCATCGATCACAAAGCTCTCTACTAACTCTAAATTAATCTAAAATTGAAAATCAAAGGTTCTTGATGTCTCTTTTAAAATATCAGTACCTCAAAATATTTTGATAAGCAAACTCAAGGAGAGGTCCTTCAATTTTCATTTCTTCCACTTCGGATTTGAAGTTCAAAGTTGGCAAAACTTTTCCATCTTTGAAGGCTATGAAATCTTTGAAAAAGGATACCACAAATAATCTTAAAGAGTTCTCCTCCAAGAAAAAGCGTCTAAAGGGAAAAGTTGCTTGATAATAAAGTCTGGAAGAGCCCATGCGCTCAAGTGTATGGATACACAAAACTTGGTGCTTGGTGTTTTTTCCCTTCATTTCTACTTTCTTTTTATGTCTTTCTCCTTGTCTATTACCTAGGGTTGTACAAAAAATCCACCGATCCATAAAACCGAATTAAACCAATCCAATCCGTGGATTTCAACTGAACTGATGGTTAATGGTTTGGTCATGGATTGAAAGGAATTCTAATCCATTAGTAATGGTTCGGTGATGGATTTTACCCTTCGTCTATGGATTTAAACCGAACCGAACCATTGACATGTAATTTATATATAAATATGTTTTATTTATATATAAAAAAATATTAAGAAGCAATATCCTAGCCATTGATCATCCAACTTTTAACCTCACCCATTCACTACTCCATATAAAGTCTTCTCAAGCCATAATCTTCTCAAATCTTTTACAGTATTTAAGGTTTAACTCAATTAAACATGGTGATAGTTTTTTTTTTGTTTTTTGAATTTTAAATGCAACGGATTCAACTGTTTTAGCCTAACCGAACCGGTCTTCCACAGTTCAATTTAAGTAGACAATGGTTTGGCTATGGATTACAAATCCGTAAAACCGTCGATAACTGTTTGGTGGCTAGATTAGGCTTAATCAGCACCAATCCGAACCGTGTACACCCCTACTATTACCTATTAATGTTCTATATATCAGGGTTGCAAAATCTAACTTGACCGAATCTTGACCTACTTAACTTGACCGACAAGATATCAAGGGTGCTCATGTTGCAAGGAAAACTAACCGTTTTCACACAAGTTGGCTTAGGTTGATCAACCCGCCTAACCTGCCTAACCCACAAAAATAAATGCATGTGTCAAAGCCCATTTAAAAAATTTGGTAGTTTAATTTGGTACTTGTCATAGTTAAGTTGATGAGGAACAAGCCAAGCTTGTATTCAACTTTTTATGGTTTGTAACTTAAATATGTCCCTAATATTTGAAATAGATTGGGTTTGTACTAAGCTTTTACATTTTGGTTTGGGTTAACATGTATTGAGTGTGAGTTATATAGGTCTAGTTGACTCACATCAAATACAGGCTGAAATTACTTGCCTCCATTTGAAAATTTATCTAATACTAGTTGGACTTAACCTTTAGATAGCTACCCGTGACCATGATCACCCGTTTGCACCCACCATATTCAATCTAAGTTGCATGTCCACAGTTTCCTTGTCAACAAAATTAAATTAAAACTTATCATACAACAACAAAATTAGCACTAATTGCAACCATTGCCATTAACAAAACTGTGAAAGAAGATTACATATCTTACTCTATGTTGGTTGATCTATCCTTAATTTCATATTACCCATCTACCAATGTATTAAACACGTTGCTTGGAGCAATTGGTTTGATCATTTTAAAACAAACACCCGATTCTAAATTAGGGTCAATCTAACAAGTTTTGTAGGCATTCTGTGTAGCCAATGGATTACACTTTTTTCTTCAATTATTAAAATAAGAAAAAAAAACTTGACACTATGAATTCTGAATTTTTACTTCAATTAACTTGTTTTTATTTATGCAAATCTAAATGTTGAAAATGTTAGAGCTAACCTTTTACTTGTTTTACCCAACCCAAACATAATAAAGACTGAGGTCCCTTTTATTTAAGATGCTTCACAATTTTTATCTTATTATCTATGTGCTTATAAATCAGTTGAACTTTGAGGCCTCAAATGGATCAGTAAGATTTGATGATAGTTCTAATACTTGCTCCACATTTAATAGTAGAACTTTTAATCCTTATTTATAGTAAGATTCAAATGCATCTAAGGTGAGGGCACAAAAAGATGGGCCGGATTGACAAAGTTGTTGTGCTCAGGCCTGACTTATATCACGTGGGCTGGGCTTGGGCCAGACACTTGAGGTCTGTATTAGGCTTGGGCTGAACACGGCCTAAGTTTTCTAAAGGTGGGTCACGCCTAGACATGACTCAACACTACCCAACCTGACCCATGAGTCTACATAGAAGAAGGTCTTAATGTTGATTAAGGGTGTGTGTGACATTGGTAACATCCAATTATCATAACCGTCTGTTTCGGAGGTTCTATTTATGTTTTACTTTCTAGGTTTGCACTTACAGAAGCATTAAAATCTTGAGAGCTAAAATGGATGACTAGGACTTAATGATTTTAAACTTGGCCCACACTAATATCAAAACCATCTAATCTTGCCATACTAATTCACATAATCTAATTTTGGGTCATGAAAGGATTAAAAATCCTGAGTGTTCACAAGACCTACCTTTAAAATTCTAAAGAACTCAAAATACCTGCCATCGGCTTAGCATGGTGAATTTTCATTCCATGAAGTCCGATCAAATCGGATGTTAGACTTATCACATATAAACATTTGGATTTTTTTTTGGTATTTTATTAATATAAATGTGATCAATCTAACAATGGGGCTATGTAAGTACATGCATAAAGTCTTGATCGACCTAAAACTTTAATGTTGGCCTAAGTGACGAACCATTTTTCCATATCAATTTTATATTGTGGGAAGATTTCTTAATTGGCAATTCATCCCCCTTTATCAGATTAGGATCAATGTATCTGGCCTCTAGAAATCTTGTACTTTCCAAAATGGGAAACACAAGAAATTTAACCATTTAAGAGAGAAAAGAGTAAATCTAACCATTTAAGAGAGAAAAAAGTAAGGTACTCTGCAGGGCACTTTACTCTCACAGTTTATCACTTAACTGTCCATCTAATGGTTCATGAAGATGATTCCAGCTCATGAACCCAAGTGACTCAAGGAAACAATGGCCCACCTAGTGACAAAGAACCCATCAACCATGCCATGTATTAGGAATGATCATGTGTCATGTTCATTTCACTCTTGATTTTGGCCTGCATGGGTCATGTTTTTTTCATCTAATTCACACCTACCGTGCACATTCCTCTCCATTTGTTTAGAGTGATATGTGTAATGTTCCAAGTTTCCAACAACTAGATTGTGTGCTCCACCAACGGTCTGAGGACTACAATTTAGGTGGTCCTCAGCTTTCTATCAAAAATAAAAAAGGCCCACGTCTTTCGCATTCGGACGGCACCTGAGTGTGTATATTTAGACCAGCCAGCTCTCACTGGTTAAAATGCCAAGCTCTCAGATTTCAGTTTCTAGCTCCTTCTTTCTCTTTTAACTCTCAGGTTTTTAGGGTTTCATTCACTCCCTCAAACAGATCTAAAACTTTAAAAACTCGAAAGCTACAGAAATGACTGTAAGGGAAGAGAACAGAAAGTTGTGCTGATAATGGAAAATGGAAAGGAGTTAAAGCAGTATGAGCGAAAGAACAAGAGAAAAGAAGTGAAGAAGCAATGTGAGAACGTAGAGGATAGTAAGCTGCAAAAGAGTTGTGCATCGATGTTGGGGACGATTGAGGTAGAGAAAGTAGATGCAAAGAAGGTTAAAACTATAGCCAAACAGACACCTCCGAGGAAGTGGCCGATGAGGGAAAGGAAGGTGGTAGAGCGCTTTTCGTTTTCAAATCCAAAGAGGGAGTTGGGAAGAATGTTATTTATCAACAGGGTATGTGATTGTTTTCTTCTATAATTTCCTTGTTTTCTTTTATCGTTTCCTTATCTTCTTTACCAAATAATAATAATAATAATAATAATAATTTTCTTCTCTTTTATTGTATGGTTTTGATTGATTGAGGGTGTCGGTTGGATTGCAGGGAAAAGGAATGAAGCTCAAAGACAATCCAAATGGTATGATTTGTTTAGGTTTTGTATACTACTTCAGACTTCTTTTTATATTTTCCATGATATATATATACTTTTGTAAAATATTTTGATCTTAATTTGGTGTTCTCTAAGGCTTTTGTGATGGAAAGGAACTCAAGTGTTGATTGTTTTGAATTAGATCATTTCTACAGAAAGAGTTTTTGTAAACTGTTTTTTATCTCAATGGTGTTTTGGGATGTTTTTGTGATGGAAATGGATTTGATTTGCTACTTATTTTGCATAGGCTTTTTTATTTATTTACGGAAAATAGATTTTGTAAACTGTTTTGATCTTAATGATGCTTTCTTAATGTTTGCAATGAAAATGAAACAGTTGTATTGCTTACTTTGCATAGGACTTTTTTATTCCCTATAAAAAGAGATTTTGTAAACTATTTTGATGTTATTGGTCTATTTGTCTTGCATTAGGTTTTTTCTTTTTGTTACCAAAAGAGATTTTTTAACTATGTTGATCTTTAACAGTTTTTTGTGAAGTTTTTGTGATGGAAATGGAACTGATGTGTTGCTTATTTTGCATAGGACTTTTTTTTAGCAATAGAAATTTTTTAAATTGTTTTGATCCTAAAGGTGTTTTGTGATGTTTTTGAGATGGAAATGGAACCGATGTCTTACTCCTTTTCCATAGGATTTTTTTTACAAAAATATTTTTTGGAAACCATTTTGTTGTTAATGGTATTTTGGGAATTTTTTTTCTTTCTTTGTGTGTGTGTGTGTGTGTTGGAAATGGAATTGATGAGTTGCTTCTTTTGCATAGTATTTTTTTAGTTTACAAAATGAGATTTTGTAAATTGTTTTGATCTTAATGGTGCTTTGGTTTTATTTTGGAGTGGGGTCCACCCGATGGGGATTATTAAAAAATATTTCTATGGCTTTTATTAACACATTGAGGTTTGGGTAGGGAATGGTTATGAGGAAATTTTTTATCGTGGGAGAAACAACTGAGAGTTAAAAAAATGCATGTCCCCAAAAGTGCACTTTCCACTTGAGGGAGAGAGCATTGTGGAACCCGAAAGGACTATTAAGGAATGGGCTCCACTTAAGAGGGAATATTGAAAAATATTTCCGTTACCTCTACTAACATGACCTCGAGGTTTTGGTAGGAATGGTTAACAAATGAAATTTAATAATTTTATGATGCAAATGAAACTGATATATTGTTTGCTTTGCGTTTTCTACAAAAAGATATTTATAAATTATTTTGATCTTAATGGTGTTTTGTGAAGTTTTAGTGGTGTAAATGGAATTGATGTGTTCCTTGTTTTGCATAGGATTTTTTATAATAAGAAGATAGTTTGTAAATTGTTTTATCTTAATAGTATTTTGTGATGTTTTTCCAATGAAAATGGAAATGAGTTGCTTGTTTTGTATGGGATTTTTTTTTTTTGCAAAAAGAGATTTTTTAGACTATTTTGATCTTAGTGGTGTTAGGTTAAGTTTTTAGGATGAAAATGAAATTGATCTGTTGCTTTTTTTTTTTAGGATTTTTTTATAGAATTTTGCATCCATGTCAACTATTTTTTTTTCCCTCTAGCTGTCGTTATTTCATTTCTATTACAAATCATTTGCAATGGGCCCAAACTAACAAGCCCATTAAATGTGTGGGGCAACTAACAGCATGTTTGTTTGATGGTTGTTGAATTCCTCTTCAATACTTATGAGAGAGGATAAAAATGAAGAAGGCCCATCAAACAATCTTTCTTTTTCATTCTTTTATTTTATTTTCTTGTTTTGATAGGTATTGAATTCCTATGCAATACCTATGAGAGAGGATAAAGTGAAGAAGGCCCATCAAACAACTTTTTCAATGTTTTTATTTTAATTTATTGGTAAAGGCTTACCAGTAGTGTCCTGGAGGATGTGGGTTCGAGTCACGGAAACAGCATCTTCAAAATAAAGGTAAGGCTGCGTACATCTTGCCCTCTCCAGACCCCGCCATATGGGAGCCTCGTGCACTGAGCCGTCCTTTTTTTTTATTGGTTTGAATGGTAAAACTTATCTTGTTTTTTAACAAGTGAGTATTCTGTTTTTTTTATCTATGCAATACCTATGAGAGAGGATAAAAGTGAAGAAGGCCCATCAGACAATCTCTCTTTTACATTGTTTTTATTTTAATTTATTGGTTTGATAGGTAAAAATTATCTATTTTTTTTAACAAGTGATTATTTTGTTTTTTTATCTATGCAACACCTATGAGAAAGGATAAAGTTGAAGAAGGCAGATCAAACAATCTCTCTTTTTCATTTTATTTTATTTTATTTTATTAGATTGATAGGTAAAAATTATCTAGGTTTTTAACAAGTGAGTATTATGTTTTTTATTTATATTATTTGCATTAGATTCTTGATTTCTAAATAATGCCTATGAGATCTTGGCATGTGGGGCCCATTTTGGCCCACCAGTGTGCCACAAAGAGCCTCAATTGTTCTGTTGACCAGTCAACAAAACTTGTAAAGGCCTTATTTTCTCACATTTTAATTAAATAAACATAAATGACAATTACCATAAAAAAGTGGCTGACCATGATAATCCATTTTTCACTTCATCCTTAAATATTTTTGTTGACTAATATGTATTTAACATGGTTAAGACACACCACTCACGTCTAATGGAAAGCAAAAGAAAAAAAAAGGAAAATTTTGATTCCTATCTGTTTGCTATTTGAAATAGATAAGCAATGTATTATATCTTGAAAACATGTCCTCCAGTCCAAAAACCAATTTTTTAAAGACAAAAACCAAGTTTGATCAAACCGTGTGAAGTTTCTAATGAAGCAATTAAGTGAGAAAACACAAAAAAAGGAAAAAGGTTCAATGTTAATCTTCTCTTCCAGAACTTTTTTGTCTCCCAACTTAATCACCTATAACAATAAATAAGAGTCCTTGTAAAAGAAACTCAGGATGACACTTGTCTGATAGATTAAACTAGTTTTACACTAGGATAGTTTACAATTCCTTTGATGTATAGGAAAAAAAAAGAGTCCTAGTAAATCCTATCTAAAAAAAAAAAAGAAGATTAATGTCCACAAAATATATCACTTTTCCACTATTTTAAACAAATTGAATCATAAACTTGGTCTACTATTTAAAAAAAAATTGAATCACTCAATTCAACAATATTGTTAGGTTTTAGAATCAGAATTTCCAATTTGGTCTAAATCATTGTGATTTTTCAGTCTTTTGTGATTTAAATATGCAGCTCAAATCATTTTCATATGATTTGATTTGATTCTTACGATTTAGGTTGTGAATGGTATGATTTTAACAACCTTTCATCTTATCTGAATATGGGTTGCAAGTGTAAAGTATGTAGGCAAAAAGTCTAATGCTTATTATTAGCAACATATAAATTATCACATTTTGGTGGTTGGGACATTCCCTCATTTAGGGAGGATGAGTGTTCGAGCTTTGCTTACCCATTGACAAGCACCTATCCAACCCAATGTGGAGGCCTACAAGAGAAAGAAAATCATTGTCTTGACTTGTGACTTACCTATATCTTTCTTTTTTTTTTTTATCTTGTTCACTGTTTCAGTGGCTTATCAGTTGACAAAGAAAAGGGCCGACAACAACCTGCAATTCCTCCATGCAATGCTTTTTGGAAAGAAATCAAATGTGAAGTCTCCTTCTTATTCCTTTTACTTTATTTTATTTCAATATAATTTAATTAAAGTTGCATAATGTCCTGGTTTTCCTTTGTTGTGCAATACCTATTTGGTTTCTTTTATTCCCCTTACGTTGTTTGCTTGGTTGCTAGTTGCTGGAGTGTTTTAACTTTGAAAGCTCTAGTTTCCTTACATAAAAATTGCATTTTTCAGAGATACCATATGAAGCGCAATATATCCCAGTTTTCTGGCTTTGTTTGGACTAAAAATGAGGTAATAGCAAGACAAAAGCCTACTTAATTTTTCTTTCGTTACATCAACAGGCGTGCTTGTTTACACGAAGGGAGGCGTAAAGGAAAATAATTAAAGGTCAAATTTGTGAAGGAAGGAGGAAGGGTGGAGAGTAAATGCATTACATAAAGAAAAAGTTACTCTTCCCTAAATTATTGCAGTAACGCATAGTAAATGATAGAGTGCAGAAGTAGTGTGGATAATAATCCTTGTGCCACATTCGTGGTTTTATTCTACTCTTCTTTTGGCATCCAAATAAGTTCAAAGTAAAGTAGTCATATCAGTGACTTTTCTCTCCCTATACTCTTGGCTGTCAAATGCCATAATGTACCTTGTAACTTTCATTTACATCTCCCCTTTGGCCAAAAAAAAAAAAAAAAGAAAACAAAAAAAAAAAACAAAAAAAACAAAAACAAAAACAAAAACAAAAACCAAAAAAGCAGATGGGCAATTGATTACCAAACTTTTAATGATTGCCGCGACTAAGGCCAACATCTTTGTTCTTTAACCAAAAAAAAAAAAAAAAGCAACATCTTTGTTGTTGTTAACAACATGTGGCTGATTGACACATCTTTTTTGTAGGAAAAAGAAAAGGCCAAACTAAAAGAAAAAATTGATAAATGTGTTAAGGAATGCTTGTTTGATATCTGTGAATTTCTTGACATTCCTATTTCCAAGGAAACAAAGAAGGTTAGTTGTTGATTGAAAATGTCTTTTAATGCCTACATTATTTATTTATATGGATTACTGCATCTGGTTAGATGCCTTTTCAGGTGGAACTATCAACAAAATTACTGGATTTTTTAGAATCTCCTCATGCTACAAGAGAAGTTTTGTTTGCTAGGAAGAAACAGGTTTTTATAGTAACATATATGTTTGGCAATTGTTGCTTTTTTTTTTTTTTTTGGTATCCATATGTTTGGAAGTTGTTAGGGTTTGGTCAATGCTTTCTTACGTGTTTAATTAGTTTATATTTCACTAGTGATATTTGTTGCTTTTTACTCCAAGAGAGATAAAAAGCATACAAGGATGGTCAATATCATCAAGGCAACATCACGTGAAGAACTAGCTAAACTTGAAGGCTCACTGGAGGTTACTTTTCAAAACTCGTATATGATTTAGTAGGACTTTTTCTGTCTATTATAACAATTGCTTGAATATTATATTGCTAGTCACAATTCATTTTACAGGGTCATGGAATTACACATGTGAATGATATGGGATTCCGCAAAGATTTAAATATATATGTATCATTGTGAAATTCCTCACACGTAAAACCCATGGGACTTTCTTTGTGGCAGTTCGTACATGCTTTTCCATGGCACGAATTGCCATGAGGTGTGACACTCTAGCTAGTTGCTATTTTGAGCTATGCACACAAACTCCTGCTTGGGATGAGCTCAACAATTGTTTTACTATGGATGCTATGGATTTCTTGATATTATTTCTTTTCTTAAACCCAACATGGAAACGGACCAAGTCAAGTTGAGCAAAACTTTTACTAAATTTTATTTTTCAAAATCTACTTACGAGACTAAATAGATTCCTTCTCCAGGAATGAAGGGCTTTTTATGTACCCTCTCCATAGTGTTCTCTTTCCTGAGCATCATTCAAATTAAATAAAAAAGTACATTATGCTCATTGCAAGATTAAGAGGTGATCAAGAAATATTAGATATTGCAGGATCCAACTTGATTGAAGTCGGTATCAAGAACTACGTTATGATTAGGGTCCTTTTAGGAGGTTATCAAGAGTAATGGTATGATATCAGTAGAGGGACTTTGATCATTGGAGGTACCTTGGATGAGGTTATCAAGATTAAGGGTTTCTATTATCAAATGTAGGACCTAGATAATGATGTCCAAGATATCCAAATCCTAGAAACCCCAGCTGTATACAATATCAACCAAGGTGGGAGTTATTTTGGAATTTTAAATAGAAATTCATGAATTTCATGGTCAAGTAAATATTGATGAATTTTACAATTGGCTCATTCAGGTTGAAAATCTTTTTTATTACCAAAATAATCCAAATCAAAGATCACAAAAAGGTCAAGTTAGTAGCTACTATAATGAAATGTTATGTGTTGGCTTTATGCTTTGTATTTTGAGTTCATCGGATTGATCCATTGGGTTAGCCAGAGATCAGACTTCAGGTATTTTGGTCTTTGTACCGGACTTTCCTAGGGAGTAAGAAAGGGAAAATTATATATATAATGTAATTTGTAACGCTAGATCTAAGTAGAAGAGTTCAGTAAAAACATGAAGTTTTTCTTTTGCTGTGGACATAGGCACATTGCATAAATCTCTCGTGTGCTTTTGTGTGCTTGTGTTCTCTTTTTGTATGTGGCTTAATTGTTGGGTTTGGCGCTTCCATTCATGCACAACAAGTGGAATCATGGATTGGGTTGTGAGGCCTGGTCGACGGAATTGAATCCTCGCTAGAAGGTTCGGAATTTTCTATTTCATCGGGAAACAACACTGGAATTTAGATCTTTGCTGGCCACACATTTAGCGAAGAAGATCAGAAAAAGGGCCGAGTCTTGGATTCTGCTACACCGTTAGTATCGAAGAAGAATAGGTGCGACAAAGTTTTTTGGGTTCCTGGTTCTCGAAGAAGAATAGGTGTGACAGAGGATCTCTGTCGCTCCTTGAGGAAAAAGAAGATTTCTCTCCCCTGCACATCCTCTTTGCCTAAAAAGAAGACTGGAAATTGAAAAGATAAAAAAATCCTCATTGGAAGGGTCACTAGAAGCCGCTGTCGCTATAGTTGCTGTCGTCACGGTGCACACATTGTCCGTCCGCTAGTGGCCTGCCTTCTGTCTTCCGTACTCGAACCTCATTGGTCGCCCCTGCCTCACCGCTGCCATAGAAGTGTAGAAGAGCATGCAAGGTTCTGTCATAGAACCCAGTTTCGAAAAAGGAAAGAGTGGGGTCCATGCTTGGGCCAAGTTACATTTGGGTCAGGCCAGGTCGAGTCCAGTTACACCTTACCTGTGTGCAGATCCCAGCCCATTCAGCACTGCAGTGCTGACATCAGCAATGTGACATTAGCACCACATCAGTAGGTATGGTCAAAGCATTTTGACTATGGATCGATAGTTGAAAAGCATTTTTATGATATCTTGATCATCCAGTGTCTAATAGGAGATCCGTTTGAGCCTACCAACTCACTTTGAGCAAATCTTCGTAGTGGAAGACGGTGATTAGCTATTTAATGTTCAACAGAAAGTTCAACCAAATCTGAGCAAAAAAAACTTGTTTCTATGATATTGGAGCCATTCGAATTTGGATTTCAAATCCATTTCTTCTAGCATGCTCATGATGATGAGATCTACAATGTGATGCATAAATTTTGTAAAAATGGAAGCAAAACTTGAAGTTGAGAAATTCAATGACATGAATGACTTTAGCCTGTGTCGCATGAAAATGAATGTTTTGTTTGTTCAGAATGGGTTGCAGAAAACATTGAAGGTAAAGAATGCCCTTCCTATGATGATGTCAAAAGACAAAAAGGAGGATACGCTGGAGAAGGTATATGGAGTGATTTTATTATATTTGAGAGACAAAGTGTTGCGAAATGTTGCTCAAGAAAAAACCACTGCTGGTTGTGGTTGAGATTAAAGAATCTATAAATGACCAAATTTCTGATGAACCATTTATACATGGTTCACTCTTTAGAATCAGGAAGGTATGTCCCTTGATACCCATCTTGATGAATTCAATAAAGCTGTCATGGATCTAAGAAATATAGATGTTTCAATTGATGATGGGGACCACCAAGCTATTATGTTTTTTTGTTCTTTACCACCCTCGTATGAGAACTTTATTGATACTACGATGTATGGTAGAGATACTCTTTCAAGGGAGGATGCAAAAGTAGCCTTGAACTCTAAGGAGTTGAAGAAAAACGTTGTGTCTGAAAACAATGATAAATCAAATGAGAGTTTGGTTGTGTGAGGAAGAACAACAGAGTCCAGTAATAGGGGCAAAAATAGATCTAAGTCTAGATTCAACAGGAAAAACATTGAATGTTATTATTGCCATAAGAAATGGCACATAAAAAAGAATTGCCCTAATCGACAAAGGAAATGATAAAAACAAAAAATTCATCCTCTGATGATTCAATCAGTGTTGCATAGAGAAGATCAAGCTTTGATGCTAATAGTGCATTTTCTACGATTATAAATGGTATTCATTATTAAGATGAATGAATTCTTGATTCTAGATATTCTTACCATATGTGTCCCAATAGGGACTGGTTTACTAATTATCGTGAGATCAATTATGGTAATGTCTTGATGGGCAATGATATTACATATAAGACGGTTAGGATTGGAACAATTAGAATCAAGATGTATGATGGAATTATTAGAACATTGGCAGAAGTTCAGCATGTCCTTGATCTGAAAAAGATTTTTATTTCTTTAGGTGCCTTAGACTTCGATGGTTATAAATTCTCAGCTGAATGTGGAGTCATGAAGGTTGTGAAGGGTGCTCTAGTTCTTATGAGAGCCAATAGAGTTGGAAACTTGTATATTTTATTCGAAAATACTGTTTTAGGTGGAGTTGCAGTGTCTTCATCAGATGGCCATAAATCTGTCTCAACACATTCATGGCACTTGCACATGGGTCACAGGAGTAAAAAAGGCTTGAAAATGCTAAACAAGTGGAATTTACTATGTGGCACAAAGGCAGGCAAGTTGGGTTTTTATGAGAAGTGCATATTTGGAAAACGCTGCAGGGTCAATTTTAAAGCAAGTATTTATCATACGGAAAGGTATCATTGACTATGTACATTCAAATTTGTGGGAGGTCCTTCTAATGTTTATTCTAAGAGTAAGTCCCAATATATGTTGACTTTCATCTATGATTATTCAAGGAAAGTCTAGATTTATATACTAAAGACGAAGGATCAAACCTTTGAAACACTAAGACGATGGAAGGCAATGGTTGAGAAATGGATTGGCAAAAAGGTGAGGAAACTGATGACAGATAACGGAAAGGAAGATAGATCCAATGAGTTGAAGAACTATTGTAAAGAAAAAGGCACAATTTGGCATTACACCATGACAGGAACTCCATAGCAGAATGGAATTGAGAAGAGGATTAATAAAACAATCTTGGAAAGAGCTTATTGTATGTTGTTTACTGCAGGATTGTTTAACGACTTTTGGGCTGATGTAGTACATGCTACAGGATATTTGATTAACAAGTCCCCACACCCAGGGATTGGTTGCAAAACACCATAAGATATGTGGTTAGGTAATCCAACTGATTATTCTAACTTGAGGGTTTTCGGTTCTCAAACGTATGCTTATGTGAAAACTGATAAGTTACAACCAAGTGTTGTGAAATGCATCCTGGTTGGATATATTTTTGGGGTGAAGGGATACATGTTCTAGTGTACTGATTGAGATTTACCTAGATTTATCATCAGGGATGATACATTTCATGAGGATACTTTACTTGAAATAGGTAGCAGCAATGGCCTCGTTAAGGTGGAGTCTGACATCCTAGTTAGGAAGGAGAGTAAATCCAGCTCCTCTTAGGATATTGAGGATAGTTCGACTGAGTAGCACACAAGTACCCTAGAGAGTGAGGAAACCACCAGTTAGATATAGTTTCAAGGATATGTCAGTGACATATGATATGATTACATATGCATTGACAGTTGATGATGTGGATTTTAATTCCAATCTAATAATAATTACAAATGCACAATTGTCTACTTGAGACAGTGGCAAATACAAGCCCCACAAGGAGCGCCACTAAATTTAAAATAAAAAATTTGAACTTTTCTAATTAAACAATAAAAATTGTAGAGATTGATTTTAAAGTGAGAAAAATATCAAAAAGTTCACTAAGTAAAATGTAGAAAAATCAATAATGAAACATAGATTAAAGTAGTCAAGAATCCATGAAGTGAATTAACTAACCAGTTCATGCAATTTAAACTATTCTTTTGCCTCAAAATTAATTTAGATTAGAAACAACTTAATGTTTCTAATCCGGAGGATTTTTCTTTGTAAACATTAGTTTTTCTTTTTAAACAAAATTCAAGATCTCCTTCACCTCTTAAATGTAAAAATTATCTTAAGCATCATTTCTTAGATTAAGCATAAACTATCAAAGGTACACAAATCTAAGCCTAATTTATTGAAATGAGCACAAATGATTAAAAGTAATTTATTAAGAACAAAAATTAGGGGCTAAGTCATGAAGACAGATATATTATTCTAAGCATCCAATCAAAGAGACATAAAAAAAAGTTTAGATCGACTACATAAACTGAAAATTAATGTACTTAATTTCATCCCAGTGCTCTGATCTAAAAGTTTACTCCTTCATTGAACAAAACTTTTGTAATTTCTTTATAAAAATCATTAGATCTTGTACAATAGTTCTCTCAAAAGTTCTCTCTTCTACTCGTAATTTATGGAACAGGGCTCCAAAATACCCAAAATATTTCTCAAATCACACTATTTGGGGACAAAAGAA
The DNA here is from genome assembly GCA_037013555.1 of Sextonia rubra. Classification (NCBI taxonomy): domain Eukaryota; kingdom Viridiplantae; phylum Streptophyta; class Magnoliopsida; order Laurales; family Lauraceae; genus Sextonia; species Sextonia rubra. The sequence continues at coordinate 137,355,335 of JASUAD010000001.1, forward strand.
AAGAGAGGAGAGAGGAGAGACATAGAGTGGGGAATTTCTTACTCTGAGGGGAGATGAGATGGTCGACGCTTCCTCCCTTCTTTCCTTTTATGCCTGCAGATTTCTTACAGCTACATTAAACCTAGACACCTTCTATTACTTATGGATAGAGTTTGTAATATTTGGGAGACTTGGTGGCTAAGTTAAGTGATGATAACGTTATCTCTGCAAATAAAATTCATCTCTGAGAAGGACATCTCCTTAAATGGGGTCTCACTTTAGATGTGCAGCACTGATCTTTAACAATGTGAATTTATTTTCATTACTCTCTAAAGTAATACTTGAAACCTTGTAGGCTCACAACTTCCTCATTTTAGCTCTGATTTGTACAATCTTGGTCTCTACAGACATCTATTCTGAATAAACTTTCAAACAGTAGGTATTTACATTGGTCGGACCTATGGTTTGAGAGTTATGGCCACTTTAAGATAGGCTATCATTAGAAACTCAAGATTAAATTTTGGATTTTGATTTGGAAGGGACTCTACAGTAGTTTGAATTGTTAGCCAAGTTAGAGGAATATTCCTTGGCACAAATAGGATGAGATAAGAGCTTTTGGAAGCCTTAGTTGATCTTTAGGTGAGGTTCACACGCAGATGAACTCTAAGGGTGTGGATCTTTAAGTAGGAAAACCCAAATCATTTTTAGGGTTCTGCGAGTCTTATAAATTTCATTTCCTGTACTTTTTAATTAAACCGTCAAATGCTGAAGAGCCTATATTGAAACAGGACCCGTTCAAATAGAAAACTACTCCAACTGGGGCTTTTCAAGGAAAAGTTGCAAAAATTCTTAAATAATGTAAAAAATGTGTGAAAAACATATATAAATTAAAGTTCCTAAGTGAAAATGCATGAAATGATGAATTTAAATGATTAATGATGTAATTCACATAATTAAACCCCTAATTCATCCTAAAATGATGCATAAGTGTGAAAATTCATGAACTTAACAGTTGACCCATCTATGTATCCAAAGTCAATGGAAGGGCAAGAAAGTGGTCAATAGGAAGTAACTATGGTTGAAGAGATAGAGTCTGTTCATGATGGCAATCAGGCCATTGGATGCAAGTGGGTCTATGATAAAGAGGAAGGAACTTTCAATGTAGGTGGAGTGAATTTTTGGTTTCTTGATCATCTATGCAATTCAAAAAAATCATTATACGAGGTGAAGCAAACTTCTAGATAATGGTACAAGCGATTTGGGTATTCATGATGCGATGGATTAATAACAAGTTTAAGTCTTGCTTGGACTTGACCCAAGTCAGTCGCCATTAAAGAGTGAATATTGTGCCTAGTGACAGTGAGCTTAGGGACGTACCTTTAGCGAGGTATGTGAAGCTAAAGACATTTCCGATTGTTCTTCTGGTTGCTCGAGTTCTATGGAATTCAAGCCAAGGTGGAAATTGTCGGGTTTATGTCTTGTATTCCGGATTTACCGGATTAGTCCAATGGGTTAGAATGGGACTGAGCTTTGGGTCAAGGGTATTTTGGTCTTTGTATTAGGCTTTCTTAGGAACTAAGAAAGAGAAAGTTATATCTATATATATAATGTAACATGTAACCCTAAATCTAAGTAGAATAGTGCAGTAAAATAGTAGAGTTCTCTTTTGGCTATGGACAGTGGCACATCGCGAAGGCACGAAAACCTCTCGTGTGCACTTATATGCTTGTGTTCTATTCTTCTGTGTCGCTTAATTGTCTCGATCGCAAGATTCACGTTTTTGCATGTGCCTAACATTATGCATACGTAATTTCATGGGAAAACCTACAGAATGATAGAATTCAACATGAAAAGGGAAAATTAAATCATGATCAAGTGAGAAAAAAAAACAAACTAAAAAAAAAGTATCTTGATATTTGGACAGATTGACCTACAAATTGAAAATAAGTTCGCATGTAAAGATATCTTTAAATTGTCAAATGCTAACAATTTGGCACAAAAGGGTGAAGAGGCTATCGGGTTTTAATTATGAATAGCATGGGATATTGCCACATCCCCAAAATTGAAACCAAGGTTAATGTGAGATTAGAGGTCAATTAAATCTTTTCGTTTTTCATACAACTCATGGCTCGTAATCGAGGTCCCATACAAGATCATAAGTCCATAGTGAGTTTATACACTTCATATGTACCAATACCCGCGGAAGCATTTTAAAGCAATTGGCATCATTATAAAGTAATCAAAGTATGCACGTCAAAAGATATTTGATTTAAAGTTGGAGTTTCAAAGTTAAACAAAATGTAAGTGTCACACCCCGATCCTGGGAATTAAGGTTAAAATGGGCCCCACAGGGTGTGCATACGTAATCCCGTAGTAATCTGTGCATGTGACACCCACACACAAATCACTACATGGGAGATTCCACAGGAACGTGTAGAGAAGTTTCTCAAACTCGTAGATTACATTCAAAAGTAAGCGGAAGCCTATGTAATACATCTATACTGATCATGAGCAAAAACAATAGAAACGTCATCCATTTTATAAATAAGCCTGCACTTAACTATTTCATTTATATAACAACACTACTTAAACATAATTAAGAGCCAAAAAGGTATATGTGTCTATCAAATCATAAACATTAAATAATTATCCCTTGGTCACCCTTCGTAAGACGACTAATAGAAGACGTTTGCAGTACACTCATCTAATCCCCAAGGTTCAGTATCTGCAACACCAAAGATAGCACTGTTAACACGACGGTTAAGCAAGTATATAGAGATACATAACACCATCATGCTGTATCAAATGAATTCAGAATATATATTGATTAAAAGAAGGCAATAATCGTACACTAGGCAAGTTGTGCATGAGTAAGTATGTGTAATGAATCATAAACAGGATATTATACAACTAGTGGGCAACCACGAGGCTATATTCTCCTAACAGAGAGCATACCATCTAGAGGGAGCTTACATATGCTAGGGGATCAGGTTAACTTTTTGAGGAGCGCCAACAACTCCTCCATAGACTACTGTAGTAGCGACATATCATACCCAAACTGGTCTCGTCGAACCTAATAAGGGCGTAAGCTAAATGGTGCCGACTTAACATATCAAAACCGACTCGAATTCATATCTTTCATAAATTTCAGTCATACTTATCATATCGTACATCAAGAAATATCAGTCTTGAAGTCATATTCAATCATGAAAAGCAAAGTTAGCAAAGTAATTGATAATTAAACAATGCATACTTATAGGAGCTAAGAGAGCTCGAACTCCCTCGACCTTAGCTACACCATTGACTAACGGTGCACACTCAGTAGAAGCTCCGGCCTGACGACAACACTCAATAGAAGCTCAGGTCTGATTTGTCTCAAGGTTTGCCAGGAGAGTGGCACATGACTAAATCACGTAGAGGGCAAGGTGTCTTAACAATATAAATGCATTCAGATTGAGTAAATGTCACAGGAAATTACTAGCCAACCCCATACTAGATAATCCATGATCCCAAGGTCATTGAACACAATGTATTGATAAAACATCATGTGTCATTTTGTTACCGTATCTTGGTATTACATTGTGTACATAAAAGACACCCCTTCTTATGCCAACACCCATGACGTGACATTGGAAATTCGTCCGAAAAATCGAAGGGGATAAGTGATAGCTCTGCACTCATCCTCCTTGCCATTTAATTACACTTGGGCTAATTTGGTTATAAAGGATGTCCCATCACTAAGGCCCTACAAGGTCATCGAGAATTCCTAAAATCCTAAGTTCACGGTGTTTTTACGGCTTAGCCGTGTACAGGTTATGGCTTAGCCAAGTGACTCAGGTTTTCTCCTTAATTTCATGTGCATTTACGGCTCAGCCGTATGTTGGCCTATGGCTTGGCCGACTTAAGCCTACGGCTAGGGTCACAGCTAGGGTACGGCATGGCTGTAGTAAAGTTCACGGTGTAGCCATGCGTGAACAGTAGATACATTATAGGTTTTAGGGCTCTCTGGAGGGTTCACCGTAGAATAGCCTACGGCTTAGTCATGGGGTGGTTATGGCTTAGTCATAGTTCATTCCACGGTTTAGCCGAGGGTTAACCGTAGTTCAATTCGGCTCTCTGGATTCTGAACCGTAGAGACTTACGGCTTAGCCATGGGCTTCACCGTAAGCTTCAGAATTTTTGAAATTGATTCTGAAGCTTGGGTTCAAGTGCAGAACTCTATCATTTGGGTTCCAATGAGGGTTCCTTATGCTTCCAAATTCCATAATAGGTCTTACATTGTCCAATATCATTAATGTTGCCGAATTATAATCATTATCACTTAATTCAACATCTATGTGTGCTTAATCAAGGGGGAATAAGCTGTAAGTTTGAACTTTGAATGATCAATCCAAGAATCAATCAATTTAGATATACATGCAGTATCATATATACTTCAATACTTGCCTTAATACAGTGCTTGCCTCCTTGGTGTGTGATTAGGGAAAATCCTCAGTGGAAGGTGGGTTTTCTACATAAGAGACATGCAATTGATGAATAAGATGTAAAAATGCATGCATGTTGCATGATTGAGTCCCCTTGACTCTAACAGACCCCAAAAATATGAAATGGAAGTAGATTCTTTACCTTAATGGGCTGGAGCTTGTAGGAGGAGGTGTCTTTTAAGGAGAAAACACACAAGGGAAGATGAATAAGAGGAATGGAGGCTCTCTATCTTACACGCAAGCTTCAAATCTTGGTTTACCATCCTAAATGGAGGTGGAGATGAAGAAGGAAGAAGGAAAGGAGCAGTTTCTAGCAACCGAAAAAAAGATACAATGAGGAATGAACGTTGGAGCTCTTATTTTATCTAAGATTTTCTTACTGTTTACATACAAGTCCCAATTTTTGAAATATTTACAGTTTAGGTCACATGGCCTCAATTGGGCCAAGATGAGTCCAAATTAAATTGAGCTCAATATGAAAGATGATCTACACGAAGAATTACACAAGATGTGACTAATGAGGTGTCCATAGGATGCAAGAACAATTATAAAAAGGTCCTTAACTACCTAGATAAAGTCTGAACCCCAACTACCTATCTAACTGAGACCTACTAAAAGTTAAAAGCAAGAAAATTAAGGCCAAAATATATTAATCAACAAGAAATCAAGTTTAATTAATTTAAATTACAATTAAGTCGAGTCGGGACCTTACGGTAAGTTATATAAGTTTAATTACCAAGCCCATCAAAAACCTGGGCTATTTAAAATAATGTCTAATCAAAATAAAACCAAGACAATGAGTCACTCGAGTGCCGGTCTCGATGACTCAGTAGCTGTCATTTGCACTCCACTTTAGCTCATCAACTAGCTCAGGTGCCCAAGTGCTTCGCCTTCCTCCTTCATGTCAGTATCGAAAGGCTTTGTGTCTATGCACCAAGCACAATATCATCAAGCTACAAAGTAGTTAGTAGCTAGATAGACATAATCCATAACAAATGCACAATATCAAAGCAATTAAAGACAATGTAATCATATGAGAGGAAAGCAATGAAAGCAATGATAACCAATAGACAGTGCAATAAAGAATGGAAATGCTAACTCAATTCTACACAAGTGAACAACAGACACTAGTCATGCATTGGGTAAATGCCTTTCGCAACGTCAATGGTCAATGGGAAAGCCCAGTCATAATGTCAGTGGTCAATTGAACAAATCATCAAGATCACGTGAAAATAATATTGGATGCATAGAAATCCATCAAACCGGTGATCAACCATCTTCTACCAATTTGCAATCATTCAATAGACCCAATATAATGAAGGAAAAACTGCTATCATAGTGCTCAGACATAGAACCCTAAGTCAAAAGTGATGGGCTAGCACTCCTGTATAAATAGCTCCATAAGGCAAGGAAATACTTCAATTCAATGATTCCAATACAAGTCTAATACAATACAACATTAGTAGTCCTCCAAAATCCTATACAATACCACACACCTGGCCAAGCCTCAATTACAAGGTCCAATCAATATAGTACAAACCTATAGAACATGTAAGAGACATGTACCAAGCAATGACAATGCAATACGATGCAAATCTAAAGGCCAAGGAGTATTACAATCCAAAGCTCATAGGTCAACGACGACAATCCATGTATCACGGGTGAGGTGAGACCTAGGTATCCCTTTCCTTTCATCAGTGCATAGCCCATTATAGGATGTCTTGAGTCCTCACTCTATTCGAGTATGGATAGCCTATACAATGTAAAAGAATGGTACAATCCGTTCTCAAACGTCCCATATTAGGGTTTGTCAAGAGTCTTGAAAACCAAGCCTAAAAGTCCATAACATCCATTTACCAAAAAGGAAATCCAATGCTTTCATGAATAGTTGAAATTATAGGCCACGACTACCGAGCCTTTGTCTACGGCTAACTCTCGACGAGCCGTAGATCAAGAGTTGCGAGTTAAAAAAAGTGATCAGGCTTTTCTCTCGAGACAGAGAGTTTCACGGCTAGCTACACAGCTAGCTAGAATCATGTTGTAAATCAATTGGGCATTCACGACTAGCTACAAGAACAATTGCCAACGAGCGATGAGCAAGCCATAGGCCAAATCCCTGTGCATTCACGGCTAGCCATAAGGCTTACAACTACAGAACATCAAAAACTAGGTCTATTCTATTCAAAACAGTGAGGGATGTTCATCTCTTTGCAAAATAGTGAGGGATGTTCATCCCTTTACAAACCCAACCTGTAAACAATATGTACATGGGCCTAGCCCCTTCCAATGGCATGTAAGCCAGTCCGTTCATAATACTCCATCCATCAATCCATTCCATTCAACCTAAATCTAACATTTATAAATCATCATTGTACATTGAGCAAAACTAGTCCAATGTAAACCATAAAATCCTAGAATCAATAACAACAACACATATCATCAATGGAGATAGGTGTATCTACTTCCCTTGATGTATGCAGTGAAAATAGGTGACATGCCCTAGTTCTCACGCCCACCGAAGCTCCAAGCTTAAGAAAATACAAACCAATCACAACCCATGCTACAAGTAAAGAAAGAAGACTCTAAGGGGTCCTTCTAAACCATTTTTAAGCTAACAATCCAATTTTACTATCTAGAAGAGAATTAGGAGCTTGCCTAAGCTTGAGAAAAAAGGAAGCTTGAAGAAGAAAGTCTTTTAGAAGAGGGAAGCTTGGAGAAGATGGTGGTGGTCGTTGGTGGTATAGGCACGGCTTGATTGTTCGATTGCAATAGTTAGCAGGGTAGGAGAAAGATAGAAAAAAGAAAGAAATAAGGGAGAGTAGAGTAAGAGAAAGAAAGAAAAGAGGATGGGCATCGGTTTTCTTTATTAGGTTATAGGTTTGCAAGAGGGTCCTTGGTCTAGTTGGGGATGATCTTAGGTGGTCAAAATGGGTTCAATTCGAGTCAATACAAAAGGCAAATGGTCTTGGAATTACGTTAGCTACCTAATGAGCCCAAAATCTCACAATCTAGAAAATTATAAAAAATGGCTTCTATTATTTCTAAAATTGCAAAATACCCTCTTACGATGCTCAAACGAGCTCGAAACCTAACAAAACTTCACACACACGATCCTATCACTAATTTGGACTTACTTAGATTCTAATGGAGCTTAATTAGCTAAAATATAATTTAATTTGGGCTAATCTCATATTTAAAATGAGACTTTACAAATATTGCAAGTGCTAGTTTAGTTATACAACCTGGTTTGTACATACCTTAACCTTGTAGGATTTCCCATGTTAACACTTGCAAAATAATAATAAATTCTACTATTGTTGCAAAGAAATAGGTTACATGGCATATGGATGCCCATTAAAACGACAAACCTTTAAAAAAATAAACCTTTCAAAAATAATAATAATAATTAAACCTTTAAAAAAATAAAAACTTCCAAAAAATAATAATAAACCTTAAAAAATAACCTTTAAAAAAAGATCAATAGATTAATGAAAGAGGTGAGCAAGATGATGAAGAAAAAATTGTAGAGGAATTATATGACAATTATAAAACGTATGAAGCAACAGAGCCAATATTTACCAAGATTTAAGTGCAAGGTGACTCCTTGGAAAATACTTATGTTAGCTCCTAAGGAGGTGGAGGTCTAGGGTCTATAGGTATTGGTGATGTTCTTCATGATTATAAAGGTCTGTTTTCTATATGTTCTCTAAAAGAGTTAAAGGTGTTGGCTATTTTGGACGCCTTGAGAATCTTCGCTTTGGCTTTTCAACAGATTTGCAAGTGGAAAGTAAATCCATCAATGCCATTTCTTGGATTTATCAAGATAATTTCAAGCCTTGGAAGCTCCACTTTGTCTTCAATGAGACCAAATCTTTGAGTTTCCATCTCAGTGTTTTTTGTCATTATGAAGTTCGGTCGACTATTGGGATGGCAAATGCTCTTTTGGTGGATTCTTAGAGATACTCCTTAAAAGGCAGTGGCAGACCCAGAGTTTTCTTTTGGTGGGGGGCTGTTGTTGGGGGGGGGGGGGGGGGGGGGGGGGGGGGGGGGGTGTATAAAAGAAATTTCTCTTAATAAGAAATTTACAAAAAAATAAAAATATCTTAACATAATATTGAAACTTTGAGATTATGTGTTCAATCTAATTTAACAATAAACAAGATATTAGATTATTTCTCAAAAATGATAAATTGATGAATTTGTGTCACTCTTCACATCCAACAATATTTAATAATAGGTTTGGTAGATTAGAGAAGAATTACAAATTGCTTGATTTTAGCCTATTTATTTATTTTCTTGAACATCATATTATGGGGATGATGTTCACAAAAAAGTCTTGATATTTGGCCCATTGTTTAGATTTAACATCCTTCACTACTTAGGCAAAATGCTAAAGTTGACGGAACCTTTGGGCATGTAAATAGTGTAGAGAACCCTAATGCACCTCTAGTTATAGCCACATGAAATGTCTTATTTAAGAATTAGAGTAGACCTAATTTAATTCATATTTTAAATCAAATTCTTAAAAATTCAGATTTGGCAACAACTTAAATGGACAAGTATTTAAGATGTGCTGATTATGAGTGCTAAACTTGAGTGGATCTAGAGAACACACTCAATAAAGAAAATTAGAAAAATAAAAAGAAAGACGGAAAAGCAAGGCACACTTATTTTATTAAAGGAATAAAGAAAGGAAGGAAATAAATAACAAAAGACCTTAAAGTGATTTAATGAATTGTCTTCTTGATAAAAGTAAAAGACATAACTACCATTATGTTTTAATAATTATGTTATTACCATATGGACAAAAAAGTTTGATGAGGGGCAAAAAGAAAAACAAGAGAAATGCGGAGGGGCAAAGTGGTTAAGAATAAAAAAAATGCTCATTTGGAATTTTAAATATCCTTTTTCCTAAGGAAAATAGAGGTTGAGGGGGGGGGGGGGGGTGTTGAGGAGTGGAACTACCCCCTCTCACAATAGTGTAGATCTACCACTATTGGAAGGTTCTTATTTATTTTACATTGTGGAGTTTGGGTACATGTCTCTCATAACTCTCTCTCTCTCTTTCTCTCTCTCTATATCTATCTATCTATCTATCTATCTATCTCTCTATCTATCTCTCATGTGTGTTATAGTTTGCTTCTTCCTTTTCAATAAAACTCATTGTCACCTTTAAAGAAATAGTACAATATCCTTTGAACTATGCGCACCATCAATACAAAATTGTGCTCTTTAATCATCAAATTGATAACCTTAACAACTTCATATCAAGAAAGGTCGTGGCAAAGCTAGAGTTGAAGAAGCAACTGAAAAACATGTTTATATCATGTACAAAGTGTCAAACTAGGATTGAGGGTATTGCTCAAATGATCGTGGATCTACAATGGAGATGTCTACCAAAGAAAGGCATATACTTGCTCATTTGAGAAGAGTTTTTAGTGTAGAGTTGTTTCTCATGGGATTCGAACTCGTAATCATTTGGCTCTAATACCATATTAAGTTTGTTAACTCGTGACCGATCAACTCTAATTTCATTTTAAATTTCTTTAGCTAACAATTCATACTAAAGCTCGAGTTGTTAGTAGAGGCAAAAAAAAAAAAAAAGAAAAAAAAGAAATCTATACCTCCCCTTGTGTAAAGCCCACTCCTCAAAATTTGTGGCTTGTTTAACTTGCTCAAATCCCATAAGTTGGAGCTTCCTAATTTGTTAGAGCTCTTTAAAGGTTACATAGTATTAAATGTGGATTAATACTTCCTAAATTTAGGGATCGGATTAGCAGGAGGTTATGGTTCACATCAAAATACCCATGTAAGGCATTCAACCATTAGGCTTTAAAATAGAGAATTTTAATATTGTCAACTTGAGTATTCTATGAGAACTTTTTGCTATTTGTCTCTTTGTGAAACTTTGCCATTCTTTGTAAATGTTTGGGCATGAGATGTAAGTTCTCTTGAACCTTAAAATTTTATCCTCCATCCACATTCTTTGCAACTTTGCCTTTCCTGCTAATCATTAAAGGCCAGATATCTATGAAGAACAATCAAACCCATTGTTTTTGACAAAACTGTGGTGAGAACTCAATTGTGTTAATGCTGGAGATTGAAATCCATTCATGACCAACTAGTTAAAAACACTTATTTTCTGATAGTTTGGGAAAATCCCAACTTTTTTGTTGGGATGCAACCTTCCTTTTGCAGCTTTTAAAGTGAGAGATTCCTACTGCATATTATTATTCTAGTAGGATCAGCAATGGGAAACTATTAAGATTGTTTTCCCATAAGCATTTTATATCCAGTGTTGCTATTGTAAGTAGATCATCATGTAGCCAATTCTTGATTCAAATCAGCGTAGTTGAGGACTGTTGTATTAGTTCTTTGCTCTCTAATAGTTTCAGTAATCTTTTCCATGCGGTACTTCTTGGCTAGTAATTACTTAACTGTTAAGGATTTGCTGCTTTTATGCTTTATATTCTATCATACACTTACCTTGGAATTCCTCATATGTAATTGGTACTTAATTTCATCTTTAATTATTGCTCTAACCACTCCATGCAGCCTTCATTTATAGTGTCCTCCTGGTTTTATTTAACCATTGTCTTCACCGATCTCTACAATATAAACTTCATTGAAGCTCTAAACAAGTGCAAGCTAAAAGACCCTCAACCATTGTTGGTGTTAGTCCACCATTTTAAACTTGGCTTGCTACGTGTTCCTTACAACTTTTTCTTTGGGTCCCTATCATTCTTAAATTGTAGGAAAAATAGTTTGATATTTAGGTTTACATGTACTAGTTCTTAGTGTCCTAAAAATGGTATCTTAGGGTAAATTTCAGGTTGTTTTGCACAACTATAATGTAGGTACTTTGTAAGAGTTACTTTTTGTCCATGTCTTATAATTATTGTTCTTTGTACTTTCATTTTGTGGTCAATAGGATTCTCCTTAGCTTGAGCTTTTGTGATGTAATTTGGAAATATTATTTTTTGGCATTTACAAACTTGTCATTTTTTTTACACTACATTACATGCTCATGATTTTTTTTAATGCAAAAAACCCTACTATAGGGCCCACAGGGCTGCATGAAAAAAAATTATGCTAAAAGTGGAAGTAACGGATGGATAGATATAGAAATCGATCAAAGGTGTGCCAAAATCACTACAATCAATCAATCCTATCCCTAGATTTAAACCCGAAAATTTAGTTGCTTTATGAAACGAAGTTATTCTGATGATTAAATTTGTTAGTGGTGATGATGGTTGGTTTAGTGTCATTGAGACTGGTGCTAATATTCACCGAATAGGTGTGTAAAGAAATTGGATTAACCGTAGGTGAGCCCCAGCATGAAAACCAAAGAGGGACCAATGGTCATAAAGGGGGACCTAAAAAGAATGCAGCAATGGAGTGTAAGTATCATGGATCTTAAAATAAGTCAGTAGCATAGTGAGATTGAATTTGGTATCATATGACAAAACAAGGGGTTTGAGTTCGGATATAAAAAATGGGGTCACGTAAGGGTTGGCAAAGTGGAGACAAGGTAGTCTAGTGTTATATGGTCACAACAATGGCTTGTATTGAAGGGAAATTTAAGTATATGAGAACTAGGCTTGGTTTTTGCAATAAGGAATTAATGACAAGCTAATATACATGTGATTAGAATGCGCAGGGCCAAGGATTTGTGGAGCTACAAAAAAGGATGGAACTAGGTATATATACATCCACAAGAGGAAATCTACAAATATTTTCAATAGAAGAATTAGTTGACATGTGCCATTTGAGATGGGGCTCAACTAAGGCCAAAGAAGGAAACAAAATTTGCAAGTTTGAGGGACTAATATAAGGGAGAGACCAGCATTGAATGAAGTATCAAGGAAAGACATGATAGATTGTGGAGTCACATGAGAGGAGTCTTCAATTAGGATTGAATCATTGTCATCATAGTCATTGTTGTCACTATCCCATCAATCCTAGGCTAGCATAAAGAGATCTAATTATTAAACTTATTAAATTGAAAATCACTCTATGAGACTTTTTCCCACAAGCAGCCATGTTTAATATATTAGTAAGAGTATATATGCGACTTATAGATGACAAAGAAGAAATGAATATAAAGATAGGGGAAACGAACAAAAGTGAAACTTCAAAAGAAATTTAAAATGCTTTTTTCCATGCACTTCTTCATTATTTTACACTATAAAAAGAGACTTTCTGTGGCGGGTTTTTTCTACCACCGAAAGTGTTTTTTAAAAAAAAAATTATTTTCGCTTCTAAGTTGTGACTTTCAAGCTAGATAGTTTATCAAGTACGTAAACTAGCATTTTTAGTAGTAGTTTAAACTTTTCACTGCAAAAGGAAACTTTTAGCGGCGGCTTAAATTTTTTGCCACAAAAAGGAACTTTCAGTGGCAGTTTAAATCTTCTACCCAAAAATGGAACTTTTAACGGAGGAAAAAAAGCCACTAGCAGTATTGTCTACTACTAAAAAGTTGCCTTTTTATTTAGTGTTACTAGCTAGTAAATATCATATCATTCTTATCATAGATTCAAAAATCAACTGATAGGAAGCACATCAATTGATACATATAGCTTATACATATCATTGAAATACTCAATATGCACACTGATACGACCAATATTTAATTTATTAAGAAGTTTTCTTAAAAATGAAAACTAGTTAGTATTAAATAGAAACTAAAAAAGTAAACTTCTTCATACCTAAGTTGTTTACCACGGGATATATCTCTTTCTCATTACACAATTAAGGTTCATTTCAAACTCAACTCATTTCTTTGCCCTTCTTTCTTGTCGCCTTCTCTCTGTTATTAAATAATGAAATTTCTTTCCACAAATCCCTTCTCTCTGTTATTAAATAATGAAATTTCTTTCCACAAATCCCTTCTCTCTTTCTCTATGCGACACACAAATGTAATCTAATACAATTATCTCTTTTTGAAAATCTCTTAATTATCAATAAAAAGTTTCCTACAAAACTACTCCTCTTACCCAAAAACCTTGAAAGTCTCGTGAATAAAATTCATTATCTTTCCAAGTTTATCTCTCCTCGTTGACAAAGTTCACTTATTTTTCCTAATGTCTCTTTAGTAAACGTAATTTTGGTACCAAATATATTCTTCCCCTCTCATGAATCTTGCTAAAGGTACTGATCAATGAAGTACTTTATCTCTCTAATGTATGAGCTTTCTAATTCCTAGAAAGAACAAATTGTGGGGTTTCCCAATTGTGTGCTATGTATCATGCGTGCTTCTACAAGAAAATTTTAAAATATGAAATACACCAATGTAGACAATTCATCTGATATCTATATTTAAATACATGATGTCTATTCATTTGGAGAGAGATATCTCACTTTCATGCACTCAAGTTAGAAAGAAAAAGACTTAGCTTTATTTATCTTAAATAGTAGAACTCACAAAATGCATCTATAGATTGAGGGTTTTAGGGTATTATGCAATGAAAGTAAAGGATGCATTTTTGAGCATTTTTCACATAAATATATAATACATGTATCATTTTTATCCTCTCTCATTCAATTTTGTTTGTGATCTACTTAGTTTGATGAAAACTTGAACCTATGTTGTTCCAAAAAGAGAAAAGCTAAGAGAAATCCTTCAGTCAAAAGCACAATAGATAATGATGTGGTCTTCAATCTTATTGTGCTCACTAAACATGAAAGTAGATGAATTTTTAGGTAACTACCCATTTCTTCTAAGATTATCTTTTATCGATATCTTCCCCACAATTGCATCTTTACAAAATGGTTCTACTCTTGAAGATGCAAGTCAATTTTCCATTTCAAACATTAGCATGAGTTGCATGTTTGAAGATCTTGGAAATAAAGTCTTCGGGCAAGATCTCACTAGGAACTTGTTACTATGGTTGTATTTCACGTTAAAAAATCCTATGCAAGTAGGGTTCCATTTCTAAAATATGTTTGTTTCATTTGACTGGAGAGATTCACCATTGGATTAAGGCAAAAGATCTTAGCTATTGTATAGTGTTTACCCCATTCAATAACCCATGCTATCATTTGAACTTTTCATTTTTGTGTTGTCTCCAATCTAGAATTGAACTTCCTATTACACATCCCCTACCAAGCATCACTTGGATAAAAGCCAATTCCATGTTGGTTGGATGACAAGATACCTACTGTGCCATTGCGCTGATTGCATATTAACTTTCAAAGAATGCTGTGTTGAGATAGAATCACTATATATAAACTTTATTCACATCATTTTCGAAATAAATTAAAATTCAAACTCTTAATTCCATCTCTAAAATCTTTAACAATAATCTTGTCTCTAATAATCCTACCTAATCAACAATCGCTAACAATTTCCATGTCTAAGCCTTAGCTGTGGATTTGAAAGTTCAAGTCAAACCTTGTATTATGCAGAACTATAGTTGAGATTGGGCCACTTGCAAGTTGCAACCTTATTGTATTTTAAGGAGTACAACTCAACTCACTCAACTACTTCTATATCATTTTAGAAAATGCTTATCCTTCCATGACTGAAATTTGTTATATACTAGCAAATTCATGGAATAATGTTCTTATCGATGACAATTTGGTTGATAGAAGAAAAAAATGCAACATTGGCTTGATCACTAAAAAAATGTGACTTTTAGCGGTGAAAATTTTACTTTTAATGGCAAAATTGTTTTCTGAAACTAAAACGCTCTAAAAGCTTAGATTCTGAGTTTTAAGAAAAAAAAATAACACTTTTAGTGGTAGAAAAAAATTTTGATATTACAAATGACCTTTAGCATTGGAAAAGAAAAAAAAACCCTCTAGCTAAAAGCAGTTTTTTTCGAATAGATTTTATAGAATAAAGCATCCACACATTTGACAAAAAAGCATTGAATTAAGGAGCATTAATAAAATAAATTGCATATATTCATATAAGCCTTGACATATGGTTGAATATAAAAATGACATACTTTTGTTGGTAAGCTAGCCATTATAAGAGTATTTACTCCAATTGACAAAAAACTTCTAGTTTTGGTAGGCCCATAGTCTTGAAGACTAGTTTTATCAAAAATATACCTTTAGCATGGGCCTATGTTTGGAGCCCACTCCATAACTACATGACAATGAGGAGAATGCTAAAATGTGTTTATGGAAAGAGTTCGTGAGTCAAAAACTTAATATCAATGGTACTACTATAACAACTAGGCTTCATGCAGATTTCCCAAGAGGGCTTTTTCATGATGTTTATTATGATACACTTCATGCCTAATGTGATTTTTTTACTTTGCCATGTTTGGGTGACAAAAATGGAGTAGGAAAATAAACTTATTTTGTGACATTACTTACCTGCACTCCTCCACATGCATATTGATTTTTACCACAAAAGGCGAGATGAAGTTTAGTGAAAACTTTATGAAAAAAAAATGCTCTCTAAGCTTCAAATATGCACTCATAAACTTATATTGTGACATAACGTTACTCCACATACATCTTTCTTTTTACCACCAAAATGTGAGATAAAGTTTAGTAAAAACTTTATGACAAAGAAGTGCTTTATAAGCTTCAAATACACACACTCTCTTACTTTCTCTCTCCTCTTTCTTTCTCTCACCCATAGTTTACTTTGTACTTTCAAAATAAATATTTTATCATAACTGTACTTTTACTTCGACAAACCTTTCTTGGAAACCTCTTCTTTCTAGAGAGGACTTTTTTCCAGAGGAGCTTTTGCCTGCTATTAATTGGCACTATTTTGTTAGTCACCATCGAGGTTGATGAGGCCGTAGCTATCATGAGAGTAGACAAAGTCACTCTTAGAATGATCACCCTCCTCTTCCTTTATTGGCTTTTTGTTGTCAGCAGAAGATCTTACGGCTTTTCGAGGAGTTTGAAGTTGGGTTCTTTTTAACAAGTGCAGCTTTTTCCTTTGTTTCTTAACCAATCGATCTTGCTTTACACATGTTCCTTTTCATTTTCTTCTTATGGTTTACTCACCACATTGTCACTCTCTTCATGCACTATGCATCTTGGTCTTCTAAAACACCTATAGCACTGGGAGGCTTTGCCTCAACCTTGGAAGATGTTTAGTTCCCTTTTTAACTTTAGACACCACCATTCATTGTGTGCTTGCAAATGTGAGAAATGGCAATAGGGGGGAAAGAATTTGGAGCAATGACTTGGTTCCTTATTTCCCAAAACTAAGGGGCTTTAAATTAGGAGGTTGAATGAAGAAACTTATAGAGAAATGGAGGCCACCAGATTTGGGATTTTTGAAGATCAGTGTAGGTGTGTAGTAAAAGGCACATTAGGATGGTAGGCGTAGGAGGTATCTTGAGAAATAGTACAGATAAGGTTCTATTGTCTTTCTCAGGCTTCATTTATTTATAGAGCCATTAAGAATTTGAAAAGAAGGTGGTAGAATTCATAATAGAGAATCTGATCAAATGGACATCCAAAAATTTTCAACAAAAAAAAAAAAAAGATTCACGCAAAAAGGGAGGAGAACCAATGATCATGATGTACATTCCATTTCGAGATTTGGAAGCTCTATTTGTCAATGACTATTACTTTATTACATGTACAAAGAGATGCTACTCTCTAGCATCCCATTGTTAGATTCCTTTGGCATTATTAGGAATTATTGGTTTAGTGTCTTTGTATTTTTGGGAACAAGCTGCAACTGTACATGGTATGCTACTAGAGTGTTTATTGCTTTTCTTCTACATGTAGTCTTTACTTCTAAAAGAAATACACAATGTTCCTAGTTTTAAAAAAATAAGAAAATACTAATTCTTTTTTTTATTAGTAGGAAAGACTAGTGTTTGCAGGTTCCTAACCGGGGGTTGAAGCATTTGATCAGGTGGAGAGAAAATTAGGCTATCACTCTAGTCCTTGTCTACCTAATGGTTTTTGATTCACCTGAAGATTACTATATGCTGCAAAATATTCGCAAAATCAAATTCGATCATTACTTTCTCTTTGGTGTAGCAATTCACAAGTAGTGATTCTTACTACCTATATATTCTCAAAATGATAAATGGAATAGATAACCTCACACAAGGCGCATTAGTCATGCATGCACACACATGTACACTTCTCCTAACATCTCTGTCACTGACACTGGAAATGAATTCTTTAATTCTTAAATTTGCAAAGCACTATCTTACTGGAACCATTCGATTCACCATTTGGGCATTTTTTTTATGGATATTGTTGACATTTGTTTTATTCAGGAACGTACTACGGATGATGGTGTCTTTGAAAATGGGAACCATGAAAATGAATCGAAAGAACAAGAAGACTTCCTACCTGAAGAAGACAATACTCATGTTATTATAGCATTGGAAGAGAACAAACAAGATACACAAGGTATCAAGATGTCTATAAAGAAACATGTGCATGATTCTGCTTCAAAGAAGAAAAAAGCTGTCCTTGTTAAGGAGAACCCCACCTCAGAAGTTGTAATAGAGAAAGGGCGAACTGGTACATTATTCCTGCCTTGAATCCCACTAAAATGTGAAAATTTTAGCTGCCAATCCATTTTTTAATTCCAGCTATTTGAAACTACTCAAATTTGTAGGTTTCACCATTTTCTCTTTTTAGCAATTGACATTCTACTAGTTTTTGTTCTATAGATATCGCATGAAATAAAAGCGTAATAAACACATGAAGAATGAGAAATAGTTTACTTTGCTACTTAACAATATGTAGGAAAGAACTTGGCACACAAAAATAGAACTTTCATAACCAAATTCACCAAATTACATTTTTTTTTTTTTTGTTGAATAGATGATAGTGTTGAAAATAGGCTAGGATGGGCAAGACTACAGGTTTTTAGATGCAACCCATGGGCCTTGGGAGTCAGACCTCAAGCTAGTCCCTTGCTAATTGATAAGGCCCACTGGTGATGTAGATGCTTGGCCAGACTTGGCACTCCATTTGTCCTATTCAGCCCATGGTTCTGAGATTTAGGACACCAATATTCCCATTCTAAAACCTCATTCATCTAAGTGATACATGAGACCATTTTTTATGAAACCATGTTATATGTTTAGGGAAAAACAAGGTGCACACAGAGCCACAGGTGGAACCAAGCTAAGAAGAGATTTTAGACGTAGTCTCTGGGATACTAAAGGAAGCGAATTTTGATGTTGTAAGTAGTCTGTTAGAACACTTTATGTATATATCTAATTTCTGTTTTTAGCATTTGTGTAATTGACATAAGCCCCATAAATACTTAAAATGCAGGTGACTTTTGCTGATATTATGAAGGAGTTAGGTATTAAGCTGACTTAACATTCGAGCTTGTACCTCTAATTCTATTGGTCAAGATATAGAATCTGCTAAAAATGTTATATTTATTTCTACTTTTAGAAATTTTACTAACCATTTTTGTCAATGCATTCTAAATGCTCGTACTCAATAACAAAATATTTTGTTATCTAACCTTCAGTGCACTATTGGTCTCACTCCAAAAAATATTGCAGCGTATGGAAGATATGATTTGTTAATGTGGATTCAAGGCCCACGTTCCTAGTTGGATGGCCTTAACCATTGGTTAATTAACAAAGGCTCCTCAATTTCCATTCGGTTGCTCAGAACTAAGCATCTCAATACTCTGAAATACTTGGACATTTCTTTTGCACTGCTTCTGTAGCTATGGTTGTTTTTATTGGAAAACTAACACTATTCTCTTCCTATTGTAGAGGTTCACTTCAACATCAATTTGTCTCCTAGAAAGGCTGAAATGAGGAAGCTTATTGAAGAAGCAATACAAAATATGGTGTTCAATAAAGAGCTGGAGGAAGTGAAAGAGAATTCTGAGAATGACTCGGAGGAGTAGCTTGAAATGGATGCCTATGCAACTTCAGTTGCCCTATATCTTTGTCCATTTCATGCAAATTTTAGTTGTTGTTGTACAGCAACAATGTATTTATGTTTATGACTTCTCTAGTCTCTCCCTAGTTCTTTGAACTTGTTTAAGGGTTTCTGAATTGATTTTTACCCTAAAGGGTTAAGGAGTTAATAGGTTGACTTGGTAGGATGTTTGTTTATCATTTTTTAAGTTTTTCATTGACAATGATGAATCCTCTTTGCATGGGGGCCAACATCTATATATTACTTATGAGAAATGATAGTTGAGGTGGTGCATCTGTGCTTGATGTAGCACCTTTCTCTTTTAAGGTGTGCTACACCATCCTATTTCGAAATTAAGGAAGGCCTTACTTTTTTAAAGTGTCAATAATTATATTGTTACCATAACTACTTGATTTGGCCTGTGCATGGGCCATCTTAATCCAATCTTCTAATCACAAGCCAACTTAGGCATTCATAATTTCCCAAGTTCTACTCTTATCAGAGTGATACTAATAGTTGAATTGATCATGAACAAGGCACATGATATGTGTTTTACATTTGTCAATCCAATGGTGCATGTTGGATTCATCTACAACCTACTCAATTTTATGCTTCTTATGCAAAGGTATTGGCTAGAAGTTCTTCAGTTATAGAAGATCTGTAATCTTATGACTACTAATTTTTAATAACATTAATTTATTTAATTGTTTTAATACCTAAGGTAGAAAGGTTAGGAAAGAGAAAATGGTTGAGGAGGAAATGGCAGTTTCCTATTTTAAATGATAGCTAGTGTCAAATGTCCCCTTAAGTTTTCGTTTCACTTCATTTGATTAACATCCATTTTTTGTTTTTTATTTATTTATATTTTTTTGGTGCTTAGTTTCATATGCTATGCCTATCCTTTGTTGACATCGTATTGCTTAGCTTTTTTTTTTTCCCAATGTTCAGAATTCTTTTATACATCAATAAAGACATTGGTCCTTCCTTTATTCAGTTTTTTTTTTAAGTTTTTTCAATTGTTTAACTATGGCATCTTTTTATTATTTTTAATTTTTATCATTCTAGTGGTTTTCTCATTTTTACTGAATTTTACTTCATGAAATAAGCTCACTTTTTTAACGTTCATTGTTTTGTTTTTCATATTTTCTCTTGGTTGAAAAAAAATAGGAAAAAAGTTTTCAGTGGAGAGTCTTGCCACATCATAATGAGAAAAAATAGTCCCAGAAAATTGATTCATTAATCCACTAGTTTGACACTGATTTATGGTTGCATAAAATTGCCTTATATGTGGTTTTTGCTTTGTAAGAGGGCCCTTTATTTCTTTTAGAGGTTTCATCTATTCTATTTTGATAAAATGGTTGGCTAACTCACACCTCCCTTTCGATTGTCAATACCTAGTCATACTAAAGCAAGTTGGGTTGGCCAATTTGGATATTACTGGCCTAATTAGTCCATATAAGAATTGTATGTGGGTAAGCTAGAGTGCAAGACAGAACTCAAGATCCAACCCACAGCCCAAACTAGAGCTTTTAGTGAACATGTAAAATTCCTATCAAATCAACCACCATCATCAGTTTTCACTTCATAAAGAGATATCTTATATATATATATAAAAGTAAGTACTCGCACACCCAAGCCACACAAGCTGACCTAAGTCTCTCACCATCAGCACTACAATTGAGAGTGATCCCCAATTGTTTCTATAGAAGAGAGATCTTGGGCTGTTCATTAGAAATAACTGCATCAATACTATCTTTTAAATGATTTGGTATAAATTCAAGTACAAGCTCATTAAGATCATTAATAAGGAAAGACTATAGTATGAATGATTAAAAAATATTCAAAAGAGATTGGATGTTTTTCACAATCATATGAGTTTCTGCTAGGTTAGGAATATATTATACTAGAGTTGTGCTGTGATTAAAAATAAAAAATCATATAAACTAAAAAATTAAGAGAAAAGAAGAAATATAAAAGATGAGAAATGGTTTTGAGTATGCATATGCATGTTAATGATTGTTGTTATACCAAATTTGTGCTATGATTATAAATAAAAAATCATATAAACTAAAAAATTAAAAGAAAAGAAGAAATAGAAAAGAGGAAAAATGGTTTTGAGTATGCATATACATGTTAATGACCAATCAGAATGGAGAAATATATTACATATAGGCAAATCCAACATAGTTGGAACAAAGCGTTAATGTTGATATCAAAACTCAGAAATTCAATTACCCATATAACATCATTTGTACCTTTCTTCTTCTTGAGTTCTTATTGTTGATCTATGATGTTCTCTTAATTTATCTTCTATCATTGTAAGGCTGAGAGGGCCCTTCGCAAAATAGTGAGAGATAAGAGAGATAAGTGTTAGAAGGTTAAGAGAGATCACGGCAAGAGATGAAGAGAATAAGGTAAAGAGGGAAGGGGCTATAACATGTATTTATAACATTTGAAACCCTAATTAGCTAGTTTCGTTTCGGTGTAATTCTAGCCATTCGATTTTGTAACTCTCCATCTAAGGACACATATTAAAATACCGTACCCTAATATAAATATTGCTTCCTGCATTTTTTTTCCTAAAAATAGGCTTTCAAATCTTTTATAAGATTCTCGAACAATATAATAATTAAATAAACAACAGAGAAATAAATAATCAACTAAAACAAACAACTTTCCAACAATGAGCAAAGAACGGATATTGGACCATGGCTCAGAACTGGAGGCTATGGTTTCAAACTTGCACTCTCTCTTGGTGGCCACTTGTCTAGGTAAAACCCTAACTTATCCCATGTGCGGGAGAGGCAGGGACTTCACGTGCCCAGAGAATTGTCAGTTCTTGAAGAGATTTGATACCCTCATCAACAAAAAAAAAAGTAAAAAAGTATGATAAAATTAATTTTCACCATTGGCAATTTTACTACATCCATGTTTGCTAAAAAATGAGCAAACAATCAACTTTTAGTTGCCAAAAAATTTATCATAATTTACCAGTTATTTGGGGAAAAAAAAGACAAGTAAGATCTGGTAAAGTAAAGACAAAATGTGGTTACTTTACCGCTCTCTCTCACACACATTACTTCATACAAAACAAACACAAATTTTACTTTACCAGAAACTTTACCTCACTATTATTTACCATTACCTTTTTCCATTAATTTACTTCACCCTTAATTTAGAAGCAAAGAAAAAAATAAATAAACAACCTGCCTTAAAGCTCCCCACTATCACTAATTAAAATAGAAAAAGAAAAATGACTAGTCAGCACCATTGGGACACTCCCACATTTTCTTTTGTTTTTTTTTTCTTAAGTTAATTCCAATTTTATCTGTTTGACTCCAATTTGATCTATATGACTACTTCAATTAGATCTGTTTGACTCCAATTTGATCTGTTTGACTTCAAATATATTTGTTTCACTACTTCAATTAAATCTGTTTGACTACTTCAATTAGATCCGTTTGACTACTTCAATTAGATTTGTTTGACTCCAAGTTGATCTGTTTGATAAGATTTGATATGTTTGTTTTGTGATGGATTTAATATAATAAATAAATATTAAAGAATAAAGTATTTGAGGAAAAAAAAAAGAAACATCCACTGTCAGGTGCTACCGATGAGTGTTCTTTTTTGGGTTATTTAGAGGCCGGTCCCTATAAATAATTTCATAGTAGATTAGGTCCAATAACATTTTGCTTAACTCACCAAGTCCAACTCAAGTAATTTAAAATTGTATTAGGTCCTTTTAGTTAGCATTTAAGACAAAAAGTGATGAAAATGCCCCTCCTCTATTGTAATTATATTGACATTAATGAACAATAATTGTCATTTGAGCTTCTTCTTTTTGCAAGTTTTAAAATTTTATAACTTTCATCATATTTATCCATTTGTAATAAAATTTATATATTTGGAATCCTTTTATCGATATCTACAAAATAAGATCCATGTTGGTTATTTAATTCTAAAAAAAAGAATAATTTTATTTGTTTGGTATATTTCTTTTAAAAGCAACAAATTATCTGTTTGGTATATTTCTATTGAAAGCAACAGATAAATTTATCTATTTGATATTCCATGTTTGTCAATTATTTATAATTGAGAAATGCTCTTCTCCAATGATCCAAAAACCAGGATGAAATATTAAAAACAATGAGCAAAGCATACAGAGATTGGTATCATACTGAAAGCAAATAAAATACCAATTACAAAACAAAGTACCTTATATGCCTTGTGTTTACAACATGTAAACAAGAAAAAGATTATTAGCCATCAACTAATTTAGCCCACAACAAGTTGCAAAGATTTGTTTTTAGTAGTACTAATAAGCTATAGTCCTAGAAGTATATGCCCATATCTCTAATGTTTTTTTCTCATGACTCTTCCCAGCTTCTTTTGTCATTGCTTAAACAAATGCAATTATAGCTTCAACCTAAGCAAGTGTCACTTCAACCAAAGAAATGGGTAGCACACAAGCACAACTTAGATCAAAACAATCAAATAAAAATTGAGATGGAATAAGCATTTGAAGGGTTCCGCTAGAGCAAAATTTCCATGGTGTTACGCCCCTAAAACTGGGCTGAATCCAAACTCGGTTCTAGGGGTGTGAGAATTGAGACCAATTAAAATTTTTCTTACGTAAATAATATGGGCCCCAATTCCAGGTGGATCGAAATCCTTCGTGAGGCTATACATCGTGATCAAGCAACCATAATCACATGCGGAGTTGAAATCCATGATCCACACAACTGAGTATCATATACCAACCATATAACAAATATCAATAATAGAAAAATCAAGGTCAAGTGCTTTGAAGCATAATAATTAATGTTCTAATTTCAAGTCAAATAAATTTAATGAATAAACTAAAAGCCCCAAACATGGCCTTATTACATAATCTAATATTTCGATCTCAACACCAACACTAGGACACTTCAAATGATGTCATTGGCACTCCACTCAACAACTCCACCATTTGGCGGAATCTCTTGCATCCTTGACTCTTCAATTTGACACCGATAACAGAACCTAGGCACCAAAAGTAATGATTCAAATTAACGTAATCTGGCAAGAGGGTAAACTGCAAGCAACGATCTTAATCAATTGATTTAGAACATATGTTATATTCTGCCCAAATACACCAAATGCAAACCCAATGCATGAATGCACAAACACATGTATTCCCACAGATACAACATACCAAAAATGAGTATTCCGGTAGATATAATATACAAAAGTGGGTATTTCTGCGAATGCAATATACAAAAACAGGTATTCCCGCGGATACATTATACAAAAATGGGTATTTCCGCCGATACATTATACAAAACAGGTATTCTTGCTAGATATGACAAATGGCACCGCTATGTACTATATCCCACAGTACATGGTAGTTCAATACCGTATGACCACCTCCAATTGCAGTCAGTAAATATATGTATATATTTATATGCTATATATGAATGCAAAATTAATCATGCTATGAAATCCTTAATTCACAAATCCAACCCATTATCAATTTAAGTACTTAGATTACTTAATTTAAAAGTGTATTATGATCGTATGTCATTTCAAGTTCCCTGAGGGTAAGCACTAATCTACCGAATGGTCATAATTAATTAAATATGTACATGAAAACCAACCCTCTTTCATAAGGGTAATAGAGTCCACGATGCCAATATCCCGCTTTCAATATCTACCAAGTAGTGCATCCCAAATCTCACATTTTCATTCTTGAATTCAATCCAATTCTTATATGAAGATTCAACTAGCTATTCTAAAAGAAACGGAATCCATCCAATTCAATTATTTAAAATTAGTATATTTTACAAATTGAGTAACAGTATCCAAACCGAACTAAACCAAATTTATGATTAAAGGGAGAGGGAACAATTAAGTTCTTAATCTTCATTGTTGTATATAAAAACACCTAATTATTTTATATAAAAAAATCCAAATCCTGAATTCATATTCGAAATCTAAACTCAAATTAAAATCCAAATTAGAATTCCAAATACATTCTAATTAAAATTCAATCATCCCCAATTCCAACTTAATTAAATTCTAATCGAAGTAAATAAAATATTATAATCACAAGTAATTAAACCCCAATTAAAATTATAAACATACCTTATTAAAATTCTAATCACACCTAATTAAAAATTAATTAATTCAAGTCAAGTTACCAGTAAACCTTAAACCATATTCTAATCCATTTATAATTAATATTCTATACCCTAATTAATATTTTAATCAAATTAGGTCCCTCAGAAATCAACCCAACCCAATGGGCCCAGGCTAGCCTGGCTAGCCAAGTAGCATGTGCTACCCGGTTGGTCAGGCAACGGGCGCTAGCCAGCTAGCTAGGCAGCGGCTATCTATCCCTCTTTTTTATTTATTTATTATTTCTTTTATATACAATTCTTTATTTCAAATAAAAATCAAATCTTTATTATCAAAGACATTAAACCTAATCGAATAAATCATACATATTTTCATTATAAATCCCTAATCAAGACATTAAAATCAATCAAATAAATCATATCTTAAAGCATGTCATTCAACAAAGTAACCAAAAACACATTGTTTACAATTATCCACTTGCCTAGATTTCGATGCTAAAAGCAAATCTGAAGAACAAACCTTGGTTCCCTGGGAAAACTGTTAAGGCTTGGTTGCAGAGAAAAACAAGAGGACGGAAGAATTGGAAAACCTTTAGGGTTATATTATGTAAAGGTTTTTCTAAATTACAAGAAGAGCTCCTTGCTTTTTAGTGACCTTTACAAAATTTCAGGAAAGAGCTTTTGCCTTAAAAGGTCAAATAACTTAAGCCCAAGGCCCAATAGTGTTTAATCACCCCATCTCCAATGGGCCCTACACAAAACTACCATGCATGCAAGGATCCAAATCCCTAAAATTGCCTATTAATTACCCATCTAACCCTCTCAACTCAACTCAAACCAGACAATTCGATTCGACCCAAAATTAAATTTTTGGGGCTTAACACATGGCCTATTTTTTGTGGGATTGCATGTGGTATAGTGGCATACGTGCGACATTTGAATGATCCATTGTGACGGGTAGCCATGTTGATGAACCAGCCAAATGTCAACCTGGATGTTCAGATGGTGCTAATTGAATAAAGGAAGAAAAACAACTCCTTAGGCTGCTTACACTTTGAAGAGCAAATAAAAGTATATCAAGGCTTTCCTAACTATTCACTTGTTTTGCACATTGTGGCCCATTTAATTTGTTGTTCATCCTATTTTTTGGGTTACAAACTGAGTAGAACCCACCCAGTGGACTCCTGAGTGTCTTACATGATTGAGAAGTTACAAAATATTAGCGTATGGATTGATTTAGTTGATTATCAGGCCAACTGCAAATCTTAGGGGTGTGTTCGAAAGCAACAGATGAATTTATCTGTTTGGTATATTTTTTATTAAAAGCAACAGATAAATATATCTATTTAGTATATTTCTGTTTGGTATAGAATGTAACAGATAAATTTATCGGTTTAGTATAATTCTATTAAAAGCAACAGATAAATTTATCTATTTGGTACATTTCTATTAAAAGCAATGGATAAATTTATTTATCTATTTGGTATATTTCTTATGCGTGTTAATGTTGACCCTTCAAATATCATTCAAGAAAAAAAAAATCTTGACCCTTCAAACACACAAACATATGTATATTTGAATGGTATCTTTTAACCATAATGATATAACTCTAAAACACCCCTACGTCGCCATTACCTTAAATGCAATGGATAAAATCTATTTGGGCCAAGATGGAATATCAAATAGATAAAACTTGTTTTTGTGGACAAGAAAGACAAATAAATTTGTTAAACTCAACGAAGAAACTTTGTTTGGGCCAACATGGAATACCAAACAGATAAAATTAGTTAAACACAATAGATAAAATCTATTTAGGCTAACATGGAATATCAAACAAATAAATTCTGTTAAATTCAAATAAAATTTGTCAAACTTAATAGATAAGATTTATCTGTTGTTTGTGAACGCATCAATCTTCCAAGAACTCACAAACCCACAAAGCATGGAAGTCCAAGACACAACGTTCTGCTCAAGCATTTTTTCAAACTAAAGAAAGGAGTCAATGTGCTGGTCAAACTGAACGTAGGAAGATATCATGGCGTTCCAAGTAATAAAATTACACTGGGGCACATAGTGGAAAAGCTTTCGAGCCTCGTCGATGAAGCCTTCTAGGGCATATTTCAAAAATAGCGAGGTCTAGCGGATGATGGGGCTAATGTGTCTCTTGGGCATTTTTTTCAAGCAGATCGCGAGCTTGTTGCAAGGACCAAATAGAGAGGCTATGAAGGAGTCGGACATCATCATCATCATCATCATAATCGTAGCGGTCCAATGCTAGGTGATGAATAGTGGAAAGAGGAAGTTGGGATTTGTGATTGAAGGCATGCAAACATTGATTACAATAGAAGAAGAAGAAAATGAAGAAGAAGAAGAGAATGAAAAAGATTGTGGGGTTTTAAAGATTCCCAGAAATATCAAACAACAATGTACAAAAGCCTTTATAAGGAAGGGTGGGTCATTTTTGTTAATGTACAGCGGGTTTTTTTTTAAATCAAGGACCTAATATAGCAAAAATTTAGTCCCTGAACCTATCTTAGCATGGAAAAATATACAGGGACCTATGACCGAAGTTTTCCTATTTTTTTGTAAAACATATTATAAGGGTAATTTAGTAACATTTCAAGCCTTAGAGACCTAAACTAGTAGGAAAATTGTTCTTGGACTTGTCCTAACATAGAAAAATATATAGGGACCTATGACCAAAGTACCCCAAACATATTAACTTTTTTATTACCTTAGTCTATGGCATGTATAAAGGAAAGATAGTATCATGGTATAGAAAAATTAATCCATATAATAATGTTAGAAAAAAAAATCATTTCATTCAGCCCTAGCCTGGCCTCGGCCCTTGAGGGTAGGATAAGACCTTCAGTATTATAGGCCCGCCAAAAAATTCGAAGGCTTTGGATTGACCTCAGCCTACCTGCATATATGAGGATAGGGTAAAGGCTTACCCTAGCCCTAGTCGTGACTCTTGAAGGTGGACAACTGTTGTGTCATCTTCTTCTCCTTTTTTTTATTTAAAGAATTTTTTTTTTTGAAAATTTTAATTTTTGAAAGAGTTGCCTTCTTCTTTCATCTCAACCAGCTGCTAGCCATTTGAGATCCCCAAATCAACCACAAATCTAGCCCCTCCAAAACACACACCACCGTCCAACCCTCACCTCCAAATTAAATCCAGCCATCTCCAACTTAGCCCCACCGCCCACCTCTTCTCAGAACCATCGCCTTCTTCACCTAGAAGGAAAAAAACACACCACCTTTATTCATAAACATTCAACAGTACCCATTTCACGAAAACTATTCAAATCCAATAGAAAAGTTGGAAAATTCCAATGTTCTTGGGCTTTCTTGTTTTGGTTTGTTTTTTATTTTATTTTTATGGATGAAGATTGACGCTGGTTTAGTCAAATGGAAAGGGCAAAAACTCGCTTTTCAAACGATGAATAATGAAAAGACTAGAAAAACTCAATGTCAAATGATACGGAGGCTGAAATCGAGCATGCTGTTAATTTCAGAAAACCAACAAAAGCACCAGTGTTACCAAGAAACTTGGTCCAGAAACAATACCCTGATTCATTCAACAGCCAGAAGAAGATAGAATGAAGATCAGAAAGAAGAAAGCTGGTTCAAAAACTTCCCCTCAACTGTTGCAACAAGACTTGTGAATGGGGTTGATGAGGCCTACCCAATTGAGCAAATGAAATCAGGGTTCAATAAGAACAACAGGACCCAGACCACAAAACAGAACCAGGTCCAATAAGAACAACATATTACAAACACAAGAACAACAAATATAAAAAGCAGACAAAACAATTACACCAACAATGGATAACTTGGTATGTCATTTACTGGATTGATTTTACATCTGGGTTTTGCTCATATGGTCTTATTTAAATCGCCCGAAGAAGAGGGCCTGATTTGCAGAGGATCGGGTTCTCTTTGGGTTCTCTTCGGGCTTTCTTTGTTGTATCTGTTTGGAAAACGGAGAACAGTGGGTTCTTGGTGAACCTGCTGAACGGGTCAAGTCAGACTGACCCGTTCAGCAGCAGCCCAGTCAAACGGTTGCAGGTCGGTACGGGTTGAGAGAGAAGGAGGATGATTATAATGGCGATGATGATGGATGATAAATGATGAGAGTGATGATGAGTGATGGGTCTTGTGGGAGAAGAGGAGGAAAAAAATGGTGGCCACTTTGACTTAACCATGGTAAATAAATATATTAAATGAAAATTTTAATTAGAAAATGACATTAGGTCAAGGTTAAAATGGTAAAATGGCTTTTTCCATCATTTCCATCAATGGATAATGTCTGACAAGTGGTGTTAGTATAAATTCTGAAAACTAAGGGTATGGCCTTGAATTTTCACTAAAATACAAGAAGTATCACTATAATTTTTCCTTAAAAAAATATCAAGGAATGGAATGTAGTGTTTTTTAATTAGGGCGATGAGTGCTCATGAGTTAAGCCTATTGAAAAGTATTTCCGCTGCCTTTACTAATGCCATGAGATTTTGGTATATATGGTTAGTTTAGAAACCTTAACAATAATGCTAGCCTTACTCTCCATCTCACAATTATCCTATGTGGCAGTTTCCCTTTCCTTCATCTTTACAATTATATATATTAAAGCTCGAAGAATGGAGACCTCTGGAGGGTGCCACATCAGCAATTTTTATTTTTATTTTTTCATAGAGCGCCACGTCAGCATTCTAAAATACTACAATCTCTCTTTCTATAATCTCTCTCCCTCCATCTTATCTTTTAAGTAATTAGCATTTTTTAAACTTAAATTTTCTAAAATCTCTCTTTTTATCCTTTAAAATTTTCATTTGATTTTTCCCCTTAATATCTAATCACTCCATTCATCATTCTAAAAATATATTTCTATTGATAGAATTTAAAATCAGGAATATTCTCATGTAGCTACTATTATCAATGTCGGCCTGTACATTGTATTCTCATTAAATTTAAGGTATTCAAAAAAAATTTTTAAAAAAACATTAGATTTCAATGTTTTTTATTAGTGTTTTAATATGTTGCTGGTGCTCAGTCCATTTAGATTAGAACGTTAATTTATTCATTTATTTGATTATTATCAGGTGTTGATGATTATTGTATGATACCATTAAATTAAAAGAAAAAGAATCAACTATTACTATTCAAGTATTTCTCAAATCAGTTATGATTTACAATTTTGTATTTTTAGGCATACAATTTTGTGCAAATAAAGATGTACCCATGCCATTATCATTATGAATATCATTATTTATGTTAAACAATATTAAAACATTTGAGATGTACTTGATTTTCTTAGCCCAGGCTTAGCACGGGCATTGGTGGGTCTCTTCAAGTAAATATTTAAAGTTATTGATTAAGTTCATAGCTATGTTCAAGGAGGAGATAGGATCAATTTATGGATATAATAATCAATTTTCTATTTGCAATAAATATATTTTCTCCAAAGAATTGCTATTTAATGCTTTGAATGTGATTTTTATGATTCTTTCATATGTAAAACTATTTCATTAAATTCTTAATCGATTTTTCAAATTTAAGAATAAACTAAAATAGGCTATAGGTTAGAAATGTTACTTGCATTTCTATAGGATTTTTTAATATATTTTTTTGTAGTAAATTTCGAATTTTACCATAATTTATTTTTTAGCCCGAGCTTAGCACGGGCCTTGGTTATTAGTTATATATATTAAAGCTCTAAAAATGAAGGCTTCTGGAGAGTGCCACATCAGCACCCCTTATTTTTCTTTTTTTATAGAGTGCCACGTCAATATTTCACGAAATTACACATGGCGTGGCTTTCCTAAAATCTCTTCTTCATCAACTTAAGCCACTCTAAAATCTCTCCCCCACAATTTCAAAACCTCTTTCTCGTCCCCAAAAATCTCTCTTCCTCATCCCTAAACTCTCTCCCTCTATCTATTTTTTGAAAACAATTCCTAAATCTCATTGGTTCCTCAACTCATAACTAATTCCCCTAAAATCTCTCCATTTACTACTATCACTAAAATCTCTCACTCATCCACCTTTTTTGCTCCTTTTTTTGTTGCATAATCCTATTTGTTGCTTAAATGGTAGGACGATAATTTTTCTTATGAGGCTTCTTTATAAAGATTTGGCATCAATCAGAATAGATGGCTCCATTTTTTATAGGAGTTAGGCTCATGATCAAATTATAATACTAGTTTTTCTTGTGGGGCCTATTTATAAAGATTTGACACCAATCAAAATAAATAGCTCCATTTTTTATAGGACCATAAAATTATAAAAACTCTATAATACTTTTAAATTATGGAAGTAGGCTTCACCAAAATTATTCCCAGAGGATATGTCTTTGGGCCACTATTAAATTATGAAAATGTCAAATTTTTTTATAGTTATAATGGGCTCAACTTATGCTCATTTGAGATTTGGTTTGAATTAATCCAAACTCGTAACACTTACTTCTCCAATTTGATATGAAATGTTGTTTGATCTTTTTTTTTTTTTTTTGAATGGTTTCCAAGTTAAATCAACTTTATTCAAGCAATTCCAAGGAAAAAAGTTGATGTTGCATTTTTTCAGATTATCAAAATGAAGCTTTTCAAGTAATTTTGGTATTGTGTTACTTGTTTATTTCTAATTGATTCTAGAGATAAGGATTTTGTGATTTTGTCCTTGGACATTTAATTTGGTGAAATAATATTTGTATAAAATCATTTATTTTTCTTCCTTTTTTTTCTATGTAGGAAGTGAGCTTTTTTAATTAGAATTTTTGAGATTTAAGTAGACTCAAACTACAAGAACTTTTTTTCTTTGAAGATGTTATTTTTTAATTTTATTGAGATAAATTCTCAAACATAATCATCATCATTTCCCTTTTTGTAATTCTTTTTTTTGAATCAAATTTAAAGCAAATAACATTAGTATTTCAATCTAATTCTAATAAATAAATTAGCTTGATAGATAATATATTTATATATTTTTTTTATTTTTATCAATAATATTTTGAAGAATACGATAATATTTATAATTATTAAAATTTCAATTTTGGCCCCCAACTTAGAATCATGTCAGCTTCTACAAAATGGCACGTAGTAGAAATCACTGAAATCTCTACTTCATTTTATTCCCCTTACCCACAAGTAATTGACAATATTAATGCACCCACAATTTTTTGTTCAAAATTCAAAATACTCCTAAAATCTCACCCACATCAATTCAATTTATATTAATGCCCCCCATTATGTCCCTAATAGATTGAGCTCCAACGGGATATAGTTTTTCTTTTCTTTTCCTTTTTCCTTTTTCTTTTTTTATCTTTGAATAGTATAGTTTTTAACCTTTTGCTTCCATCTGATTTTCTTTCTTTTTTATTGGTGATTTCAACCCATACATTTTTTCTATTTACAAAGCTTTTATAGGTGTGATATTATAGTTTTTATATCAAAATGAAATAAAAGATATCTAATTTTATTAATTTTTTTCGTCTCTACCTTTTTATATGAATATTTTTTTACCTTATCCTAGGAGGTTGTGGACCCAAAAGAGCCCACACAAATGGGCAGAGGAAGTCATGGAAAGGAGAGCCTATACAAATTATATATATATAATGTATATAATTTCATCATGCTTTATTAGTTAACAAAATCTATGTTTTTCTTTTCTTTATCTCCTTTATCCTCTCTTATATAATTTGATAAAACTATCAAATAAGCCCACTTTAGCATCAATAGGATCTCTTAATTTACACTTCAATTAGAAAATGCCACTAAAAAACAATGATAATCCTTATTTTTAGGAATATAGCCAAGTAGATGTAGATCCTATCATTTTTTTTTTTTTTTGAAACAAGTATCATAGGCCCAACTATTTTATTTCTTCATGAATAAGGTAGCAAAAAACGGACACTAACATCTCCCTAAAAATCATCATTAAAATACTAAATATCAAAAAGTTATTAGAAAGAGGAAAACTACGATGGATTTTGACATAAACAATATTTTTTATTATTATTTTTGTTTTGGGCCTGAGCTTTATTGCTAGTTTTTAAAATAAAACAAGTGAGTTAAACTTGCCACATAAGACGGTTGGACAGTTGTAAGATGGAGAGTATAGCTAACATTATGGAAAACTTAATATAGAATCAAAGCCAACCGATTATGAGTAATTTGAATCCCCAAGGAATGAGTCGATGCTTATGAAAAAGTATTGCCAAAAGTGCACTATTCAAGTTCCACCTGAGGTCAGAGGAGAGTGTTGAGTTGTGGGCTCCACCTGATATATTGAAAATTATTTCTGCTAAATCTACTAATGCCTTGAGGTTTTGGTAAAATTGGTTAGTTGAAGAAATTTAATAAAGCCAATGTAGAAAAGCAATATGTTACCAAAGACGGAAACCCAGAGAGGCAATAGGTTGGGTTGGTCTAAACCTAAACCCAACTTGAGTGGAACTTCCTCTGGCCAATACGTGAACCATTGTGGCGGTTTATTGTTTGTGATGCCAATCTGCACGCCATTTTTTATGAATCTCGCCAATTACTAATAGAACTGTTCATTTTCCATTTTACAATACGGAAAAACAAAAGAAACCATCATTTAGGGTGTAGAATGCCTGCTACCACTTGCACTACTATGGACTTACAACGAAAAATTGACTTATTGTTTAAAACTTTGTTGGGCTACTGTTTTCTACTAATACTTGATCTACAGATCGATTCTTGGGCTTTGATGTAAAAGTAAGGTGCCAAACACCCCTCAACTGTGACTAATTTTTTTTAAACCATGACTCTGTATTGCAGAAGGAAACGTCTAATGACTAATATATATATATATATATAAGCTAAAAAAATGGGTGGGCCATGTCAAGTACACCCAAATCCAAATCTGCTCCAAACCCAACTTAGGCAAAATATAAAAGGTCGTACCCAGCGAAAATGCAACTGACTCACTACCAAATCAGCCCCTAATAATGGGCAAGTCAAGATCGATCCCTTTAAACCTAGCCCATTGCCATCCTGGAACAACCTAGGCCCTAGCAATTGAGCCAGATTTGGGCTCCGCTTTTTTAAGCCCTGTGATTAGAATTACATAGATGTGTCAAGGGCCCATCACTAATTAGAATTGTCAAGAGTCATCACACAAAAATAGCCACATGTTGTCATGTAGACACGAAATACAGATGGAACAAAACAAACCTTCTTGGGTGATAACGATGATGATGCCATTGTTTAGTACCCCCACCGATGACGGTGAAGATTGGTGGCAATGGCATACTAACGGGGGCGTGCAGCAGCTAACATTTGATAGCTTTGAACCAGGAAAAACATGTCCACCACTTTTGGTTGGTTTGGCGGTGGAAAATGAAAAGCTAAAAAGGAACATCGCTATAGCAAAGACCTGAAATATTTCCAACAATTTCTGCCAAACTCCTTTACCTTTACCAGGAGTCATGAAATAAGAATCTAATCATATTAATTCAACAGATTGCATGGCTATTGGAGCGGCCTTAAATCATTCAAATTTCTACTCTTATCAACTTTCCAACCAAATGATATAAGAATACTCTATTGAAAAATAGGTAGGTATTATGCACTCACCCAGGTTGAATGATACCCAACTTCGGTGTGAAACAGGAAAAACAAGAAAGCAAGTGGGACACTGAGTTAATGAATCCCCTGGGCATCGGGTTGGATTGGTGCTCTGTTTTTAGGTCCTGGTTTTCACTAACGCCTGACTTCCTGGCCAATTATTAAGTAGCCTAGTGTGACCCAATATGTCATTAAAGGGCCAGATCTGCCTAATATAGTCAACATAAACATAAAGAGTGTACATATAATTACACTTCGCAAAAGGCTGTGCCTGAACCAGAGTTTCAAGCCCATGGGCCAGATTTCGGCCTGACTACTACGCTTTGTAAATAAATGGATTGGCATTAGATCCAATCCATGAACATACGAACATGCTCATGAGTCATGAGAAGGGTACGTACGTTTCTGTGGAGCATTTTTTTTTATTTAAAAAAGGCGGGGAAACCATTTGTCATTGTTTTATATTAACATTTTGTGTCGCATTTGAATGGTATTTGTTTCTTAGGCCCCATGGCATATAAGCTATCAAATTGTGTACCACAAATAAGGAATTAGATTAAGATAGGTTTTCTGTGAATACTAGCTTTCTGTGGATACGATCCCAAACTCATCAGGTAAAACTACAATTGAGGCCTTATACTTGGGGTCCACATTAATCATACATCAGCATTCCTTACTAGTTTCGCCACTGGGCCCATCCATACAGTTGTTCAGTTCACAGGATAAAAATCCAGCTCATGCATCATGTTGTAGTCCAACTCAAAATAGTGACTACACCACTAGTCCCCTACTAATAGCATCATTCAAACAAGCAAAGAATATGAGTGGAAAGATGCAGAGATATCAACATCCAAACCAATCTCAAAAAATTATTGTCAAATTAATCGACAGCTCAATAGATCTCAAAAGGTCCCACATCAGATCCACGTCGACCACCTCAGAGGATTTTGACCAAGGCATCAGTTCCATCCCAGCTGAACCACTGTTGCAAAAGAAGAGAAAATGGCAAAAGGGATTATATCATATAAGGTGGGAGACGAGAGGAAGTTTACTAGACACAAAAATCTCTCTTAAGAGGACGTTTTTGTCATTTCTCCACTAAACCTAACGGTTTATCCGCTTTACTGTCAATTCAGGGAGGCTTTGGTAAAAATACAAATTGGATGAGCCTTTTTTTGATGTTAGGAGCCCTTTTTGTAAAAAAAAAATCTCTATAATAAAATCAAATTGTATATTAAAATTAAGAATTATGATAGAATGGATGAAGGCAAAGAACTGTTTATTATGGCTTCACCAGATTCCCTGACAAATTGGTATTGGACTTGTTCTCAGGGCTTGGATGGGTGCCATGCGTATGTTATGGTTGTAAAACTGGGTCCAAATGGTGTCATGCATGTGGGGAAGAAATTTGGAGGGAAGTTGTAAGATTCCCAATCCTAATTCTGGGTATTAGCGCTAATTAAGTTGTAAGTAATTTGATAAGTAGAATTAGAGGTTGATTGTCTTGCTTTGAGAGTTAGAATAGATTTTTAATAGTTTTGAAAAGTTTTGAGAGCCATTGGACCCAGTTGGATAACCTCAAGGACCTACTTGTAATTTTGGGAAAGTTTGGGGGTTGTTTGGAACTTCCAAAAAATTTGTTCTTTTAAGCGGTGAGCCCAACTCCTATTACATAAATATCCAAGCCGGGCCCTCTTCCACCATTTCTTCTTCTTCATTTCTCTTTCTTCGCAATAGATGATCAGGTGAGTTTTTACTCATCATTTGTGAGTATGAGAGTTTTGTTGGGATTTTTTTTTTTTTGGGGGGGGGGGGGGGGGTCTTTACTGTTTACGGTAATATCTAAAAAGGAGTCAACTCTTAGCAACAGTTATGTGGTGAGGGATGGTTGTGCTTTTTTAAAAAGCCTTTGTCTATTCAAAGATGTTCAAATGGGAAAGTTAAGAATGATTAAGATGCTTAATGGTGGAAAATCAGAGAGGGTAGAAGAATGGATTTCACACTAAGATGTGAATGTGGCAATTCCTATCGCCCTAAATTTTTACTCATTTTTTGTTCCTTTGTACCTTTTCACTCTTTGTTTTCCTCTACGAATCACCCTCTTTTCACTGAATGACATGTAAAATGCATGATTAACATAAAGTAAGCATAATCCTAATTAAAATTTTCTTTTTTGATGGAACAAGTTGAGATACTATTTTTAGCTGTTTTGATTATAACATTCGTGTAGAAAAAAAGAAAAAATTACGTTGACACCCCTACAGTTTAGTGATATTACAAGGATATTTTTTTAGTTTTTTGAATTTACACTGAAACCCCTTATTAGACATTGTCTTCGGAGGGCAAAAACGAAAAAGCCATTTTACCGTTTAACTTTGATGGAATGTCATTTTCTAATTAAGTTTTTCGTTTTCTATATGAGCTTATCATAGTTATGCCAAAGTGGGCCCGATTTTCTTCCTTCTCTTCCCCCCCCCACAACAAGATCCATCACTCATCATCACCATCATTATTCACCATCCATCATCATCGCCATTTATCATCATCATCCCTCTATTATCACCATCACCATTAGATCCTGCACATCCCTTTCAAACCCCGAGTCACCTTCCCTCACTTTCTCGTGTCTCCCAAATTCAGAACCCCCTGCAAATAGAGAGAGACGTCTGGTCCTCTCTTCTCAGACGACTGCAGTAGGGTCTTTCCCAGTGGTTTCGTAACTGAGAGAACCCACAGCACTCCGATCTTACCTTCCTTCTCTGATGTGCTCTTCCTGCAACTGCAATCTCGATGCAGTAGAAGTTTGATCGGGCACGACCGGCTTCCAACACCCTTCTCTGCGTTTCGGCAACACTAAGGCACTGAAACAATGGCCCACCTTGCGATCTCCAGCATAGATCGCCGCTCACCTTCTCCGACGTAGCAACAGAGTGGCTCGTTAGCGGGCGATAAGTGGTGACTCCAGGCATAGATCATATTCAAGCCCTCTGCTTCCTTAAGTCTTTCAAAACCATGGTGAGCGCTGCTGTGC
Source organism: Sextonia rubra (assembly GCA_037013555.1). NCBI lineage: Eukaryota > Viridiplantae > Streptophyta > Magnoliopsida > Laurales > Lauraceae > Sextonia > Sextonia rubra. The sequence continues at coordinate 137,393,373 of JASUAD010000001.1, forward strand.
CCAACGTATGTTTTAATACCCACCAAATGACTCCAACGCCTCTGCATTCATTCTTTGCATCCTCCTTTCGATTCCACTTCCATCTTCTCCAACGTGCCTAGGCCGGACCCGGGGGCTCTGTCTCTTCTCCATTCCTCTTTTGGAATTCGATCCATTCTGGTTCGGTGGAGGGAGTTCTTACTCATGCACGTCAGCTGTTCATTTTGTGAATTGTGGTTTGATCTTTGGGGCCCTTGGTTGGTGTCTTTGGGCTTACAAGGAAGCAAGTAAATGGGGTTTTTTCATTTTTTTCATTTTTGAATCTGAGGTGGAGTGGAACCATGTTGGGAAATTTACGGGTTTGATTGATTCATTCAAAACCAATAAATTTATGCAACTCATAGATGCCATCTAATCTAATGTGTTGATAGCTGGCAACCAAATCTTATAAAAAATTGAGGTTCCAACCTTTTCTAAGAAGACATGAGATGGAAAGATCAAATTCTTAATTACACTGCTTAACTGAATTATCTAACACAGAATAAGAGATTGTTGACTAAGAAAATATATACTAAAACATCTGAAGATTTATCAGTCCACCAACATTGTAGTTCAATGTGTGACATCCAATGACGTTTGACAACTAGATAATGGCACTGGTGTCGTCTTTAATGTGGAGATTCTTGGTGGATACGATGGTTAGGGACGCAAAGGAATATCTGAGGGGGTAGAGAGAGGTTGACAAAGACAGTATCTGGAGGGTAGAATGGGGATTATGAGTGGAATCTTTGATTACATCAGTTGCCTTTGCATTGTCAGAAACGGCCGTATTTTGTGTAATGCGACTATGAGCTAAAGGGGTGTCAATTTAAATTATGAAAATCGAGGGGGTGACCTTGTATTTTTACTAAACTGCATGTGGCGTCGATGAAATTTTCCAAAAAAAAAAAAGAACCCATCCATAGAATAAATCTTTTTGGTGGAATGGTAAAAAATTTAGCTCCTTTTTTCTTCTAGAAGCTATGTATGTATTTAGAAGTAGTTCCTCATGAGTTAATGATAGCTTCTCAAAGCCTAATTTTCTAGATTTCTTAGGAGAATAAAAAAAAATATGTGGCATTTTCTCAACACACCTCCCCTCTCTCTCTCTCTCTCTCTCTCTCTCTCTAATTGCCTCACCTCTCTCTTAGGGATGCTCATGGGTTAGGTTGGGCAAAGCCAGGCTAGGCTTAGGCCTTGGGTATAAGTCATTGGGCTGGGCTTGGATAAAAATTTTTAGCCCGTTTATTATATGAGCTGGACTTGGGTTAAGTGGTAGCAAGCCCGAAGTCGGGCACGGCTAGAATAGGTGGATTATGTTGCAAGTCCCCTTCGTACACTTTTTATGTTGCATGTAAATCTTTATAATAAATATATTAAAAATTATTTATTAAAGAACACTATTCAAAAGGCGGACAATTTTCATTCTAATTTGTTGAACTAGATAAAGATTTATTGATTACATCAACGCAGTTATGTTTTGTTAATTAATCATATACTTTTATTAAAAAAAGAGGCAATATCAATTCAAAGAATTGAAAATGTAGCTTCATATGAAAATTGAAATCAATTTTAATATTTTTTTTTTTTGCATTTTAGATGGATTCTTTTGATATATGATTGCCATGTAATTGGTCTCCACCAGAGACCAACTTAAAGGTGTCCAATAATTGAGCCATAATAAGTCTAGGCCCGATTAAAATATATGGGCTGGGCTCGGGCTGGGGTTTAATAGATTTTATATGGGCATGGGCCCAGGCCAACCACCTATGGCTCATGCTGGGGTTGGGCTGGGCCTGGCTTAAGGATTTTAATCTAAGCTATGCCGGGGATTTGCTCGGCCCAGCCCTGCCCGGCCCATGAGCCCGCACACGTCCATTCCTTTCTCTCGCTCTCAGGTTTCCAACTTCTCCAACTGTCTCTACTGTCTCCCTCTCACGTCTCTCCCCTCTAACTGCCTCACCTCTCTCTCTCTCACACACGTCCATTCCTTTCTCTCACTCTCACGTTTTCAACTTCTCCAACTCTCTCTCTCCTCTCTGTCTCTCACGCCAAGACCTATGCCTGCCGTCAGCATTCTCATATAAATCTCCATAGCTTGGTAAAACAATCCACACCTGCTATAGGCGCTAATCAAGGTATTTGAATGTGTCTCTCTCAGGTACGTACAAACCCTGCCTTCTTCATTTCCTTGAATAACTCTGACACTTCCAAGTCACCATCACCTCAACATTGCCACTAACACTTCCAAACCCATACCAGACCACATTCTCAACATGGCCTCAACCCATCCTTACCAAACTCACTTCGCAGGAAGCACACCAAATATCACCTCCACCGACACAAACATCCTCTCCTGCAACAATCGCCACCTAATCAATCACCAAAATCCAGCCACCATATCTTTGTCACAGCCCACAACCCATACCGCTGAACACATCACCAACCCATCACTTTGTTACGCCATATAGCTTCTCCAACAGCCACCTCCTCCATTCCTACATTATCTCTTCACTGCAACCATTCCACCCACAGCAACATCTCACCACATCCCTATTTATCCACTTCACAGCCATCATCTTCGTGTCCATCATCTCTCTCCTTTTCACTTTCTCGCCATCTACACCATCTTCACCCATCATCACTGCACCATCGAGCACAAGCACACAACCCACTTTCACTTCACTGCACACAAAGCCAACCAGACACCATAATTAACACCAACTCTTTCCTCCCCTGTGCACCACTCATCGCCACACCGCCCACATCATCATTGTTGTGATTCTCTGACATCACCCGTTGTGCACATACATCAATTACAAGATCAACACGAACAAGTCACACACAAGAAGAGACACGAGATTTACGTGGTTCACCCAAACAGAGCTACATCCACGGGTACAGAGACGATCATCTTCACTATCATAAGTAAAGTACACAGAGACACGCATTCTCTCCCATCGTCTCACCTACGTGGTGTGGAAACACCACGTACAAGAGAGCTCTCACCTCTCTTCAGCGCGCAAGATCTAGGATTACAAACTATACATATATAGTCTCCACTTTCTTGGCCACCAAGAAAGCTCCGGTACAATTACCAAAACACCCTTGACCTTAAACCAGTCTCTGGCTAACCCAGTGGACTCATCCGGCTAAACCGGAATACAAGACATAAACTCAACAATCTCCACCTTGGCTTGAATTCCGCACAACTCAAGTTACTAAGAGATCAAACCGGCAATGTCTTTACGTACCTTGTTGAATGGTACATTACTACACCAACAATGCAGTATTCTTCAACATTTTGATTTGTTGAACCAGCACATGAACTTTGAGCAAAGTTCATCTCGTCAAACTCCACCTCGAACTTAAAGTTCGAAACCATTGGCGAATCTGAGTGATATTGATGAATCACTCACCATCCTGTCCCATCTTCAACATCACTGTGAAGATACAATCACCACAAACGTGCAAGCAAAACAGATCGGGAATACAAGTCCAGATAACTTCACAACTGCAGAACAACCTCTGCCTCCAAGTGATCAAAAAACTCCATTTGACCGGGCCTCCGATCAATCAAACAAATGTTCGTTTGGGGTTCACATGCTTTCCGGATCGCATAGTTCCTGGGAGGGGATCGAGATGGGGATCATAGTAGATGAGTTCTCTCCTCCCGTGGACGTAAGCAAGGTTGCCGAACCACGTAAAATTGCTGTGTGTCATGTGTGTGATTGCTTAATGGTGTGATTGATGTGTGTTCATCGTAGTTGATCTGTTGATCACGGGTAGTTTCCGTTGTCGCCGCTTTTCCCAACAATCATCACCACCAAAACGAACCCATCACACACACAGCCACAATCCGGCCCAGCTGTGCCCACTTCAAAAACCAATCAGAACCCATACTGCCTCTTTCTCTAAAATTCGATCCACTTCATTAAATCAATCATCTCACCACATCCCTGATTATCCACTTCACAGCCATCATCATCTCCTTTCTTTTCACTTTCTCACCATCTCCTTACAATGCATCTTGATCAGTGCATTGTAAGTGTAGAGGTTTGGCTTGCAACCCACACTCTTCATCCCCTCAAAAGCAATCACAGTAGATTATCTTTCCTGTTCTTTTTCTTTCTCTGTTTGTTTTACCTGATGAAGTATACAGAGAGAAGGGATAATTGCAGAGAGGTGGAAGTTGAAAAAAATGGAGAGCGTTTGGATTGGCATATTAAATGTGGGGGGAGGGAAGGACTGCTTTAGTAGATAGGGCGACTACCCAACCCATGGCAGTCTTGCACACTGGGCCCCACTTGAGAGGATGCTGCAGTGATTGGATGGCCAATATAATGAGCATACGACTCATGCATCTTATCAACTTTGGGCCCCACTCTTGGCATTTGCATGCATGGGAAAAAAATGGTTCAAATCAAATACTATACATGGCATAATCAAATCAACTTCACGCCCAAAACATCAATTTCTTGGGGCCTGTGAATTAATGGCTAAAAACAGTGAGTCCAAGTTCATTGGAGTTCTCATTGTGCATGGTTTAATTCAATGGTTATGATCATCTTATCATACTTTGATGTGTCAATCCGTGTCAATCCACCGCAGCCAAAAACAATTGAAGTGCAACTTAGAACCCACGCACTAATGGTGTTAGGTCCAATTGAAGGTGAACTATTAAGTGGGTCCACCAGGTTAATGCTACAACCCAAGATAGAAATGAAACTCAGTCCAAGATCAATGGTTGGATTGGTCTGATGATCACAACCGTCAAATCGACCTAGAGAACGTCAAGATGATGTCATTTGAAATCCAAATGATCCGACCATGGACACATTTTCATTTAGTTGTATTGATTGGTCTCAGTTGTTGTATTTGTACATGAGTTAATAGGAAGCCTCCAAATCCTAAAAGGAACTCTTATCATCTGCCTTCTAGGTTATATCAAAGATTTTCAAGTTCTCGATCCACATCGGGTGGGAAAGATTATTGTATGACTGCAAGGCCGGATCAATGATTGTTGGGCACTCACATATAGGCAGGACTTAAAGGCTGAGGAACACACTAACGAACTATTGTTACTACTAAGGGATAGATCCAAACATCGTTGCAGTTAATGGGCCGGTGAAAGTGATACATGCAAAAAATATAATTGAAGTTATATACGCTCTCATGTTGCTTTTAGTAGCTTCAGATACTTAAAAATATCCAATATCCTTTTTTTTCCGCAAGTAAATATTCAATTAATTCCTGTCTTTATTAATGATAAAAGCTTTAAACAATTTATGGTAGGTAAAGGCTATAAAGTCCACTACTATACAATTTGCAAAATAGTGTGCCTAAAATAATGCAGCAGCAAGCTTTAATAGATCTAACTACTTGCCTTCCGTATTACTTTCTGTTGCTATCTAGGCCTTTTATACTATGTCATCGCATGTACTTTCCTTTCAATCAATTATAATGAAAAGTAATGTAAAATATATGGGCTCATCCCCAAAAAAGAACAAAAAAAAAAAAGTAGAAAATTACTGTTTACTTTAATGACTTGAGTAAAAAACAAAGAGAAAAAATAATATTAATAAAAAAAATTTATTAAGCAAGAGAAAAGGTTCCAAACTTAAAGAATAAACATACAAAAAAAAAAAGACTACATTTAAAATGAATTGAAGGTGTGCTGCAACGGTCTAGAGAAAAAAAAACCTAATATGGAAGACTAGTGTTAGGGTCCACAAAAAAAAAGATAGAAGAATAATAAGTAAAAGAAAGTGATGAAGACATCAATGAGCTACCGAAAAAAAAAAAGAATAAAAGAGAGAGAGAGAGAGAGAGAGAGAGAGAGAGAGAGAGGACTAAAAACACCACAATGAATAGTGATGTAAAATATATGGGCCCATCCCAAAAAATGAACATAAAAAAAATTCCTGAAAACTTTAATGACTCAAGCCAAAAATTAGGAGAGAAAAAGTTAAAACAAAATAAAAATTAAGCAAGACAAAAGATTCCAAACTTCAAGAATAAACACAAAAAAAGGGGCTACATTTAGCTGGGCCTCGCTGAAACTATCCAACCCAGGTCATTAAATCATGGGGTCGAATATTCAGGTTTTAGTTTATCCTACACATTTGAGCACGAGCCCAAGCCTGCCAATTTGGTAAGAAAATTGGAAGGAGGCATCAGGGCCCATGTATAGACTTAAATCCATCTTATTAGAAATTACACCAGAAAATTCTTGTAAGCCAAGCCTACATGCCGTAAAACAAATTAAGTCTGTCTCTAGCTATGCCTTGACTTTGTTCATGATTTGATACCATTTTACACATAAATTCTACGTGCAGTCTAGGACAAGCCTGGCCTACCCACACTTATGTGGGGTTCATGACAGCTGAAATGGAAATAAATTTTGTTGTTTCATATCTTATTATAAGTATGTGTTTTTCTGTAAACTTCTCTATTACTGGCATATGATTATGTTAGATTATTCATTTGTTGATCAAATAGTCTACTGGTGCTGTCATTGTTTTAAATAAAAGTAGGAGTTCTTATGCTTATCAGCTATTGTTGTTTTATTTATGTAGTAAATTCTAGAGCTTTGAATTATCCAAGGAAATATTTTTTTGATGTGAGTCCATATTCAAACTGCTAAATTAGAAAGCCATCAATTTGATAAATTTAAACTCTTTAAATTGTCTCTTTGAATTTAAAATTTAATTCCTAAAAATACATCTTTTGATAATTTCTATGAAATTTCAGTTTTTTCCTCTTTCAATTGGGTCCGTGCATAGCGTGGGATTGTTTACTACCGTGGAAAACTGCAAATTGATTACATCATTTGCCTTTTGCACTATCAGAAAGAGCCTTGACGGCAATGGTATTTTGTGTAACGCGACAATGAACTTAGGGGAGTCGATTTAAATTCTGAAAATTGAGGGGGTGACCTTATATTTTCACCAAACTATATGTGGGTGTCAATGTAATTTTCCAAAAAAACATGTACCCATTCATAGAAAAAATCTTTTTGGTGAAATGGTAAAAAATAGGGGTGTACAAAAAATCTGTCGATCCATGAAAACGATCCAATCCAATCCGATCCACAGCTTTTTAATCGATTCGATGGTTAATGAATTAGTGATTGATTGAAAAAATCATAATCTGTAAGTAACGGTTTGATGATGAATTTTACTTTTACTTCGCGGATTTAAATCGATTCAAACCATTGAAATAAAAAATATATATATACATTAATTTTTATAAAATAAATATTAAAAGGCAATGAACTCCATTGTAATTTCCTTATTACAGGGATAAAGTGTCTGAAATAGTGAGAAAAACTATAAATGGATTAAACGGTTTAAATGGATTTGATCCATTAATCTATGGTTTGATTCGTATCTGTTTTAATGGACAATGAGTTAGTAACAAATTATAAATCTATCAATCCATAAGTAATAATTTTATGGTAAATTTTACTCAATTCATCTAATTCGAACCTTGTACACCCTGCTAAAAAAAAACTTCCTTTGTTCTTCCGAAATACGGGACGCACGAACGTAGATTTATTTCCGCAATCCTCGTGATTCCGTGGGAAACTGCCAATTGGGCGCTCAAAGGTGCCCTATTTTAAGGTCGGTCCAAAAATTTCTTTCCAATCCCTCTTCACCCGAGAAACCTATTCATGTTATTTGAGACTGACTATGGTTTGAGCACAACGGCTCTCTTTTGAAGAACACCCTTTAGAGCTATTCGATGCTCGTCCATCTCTGTCGATCGAAAACCCCTGTGCGCTCTTCTAAAACCCTAAATCTCTCTCTTCTTCTCGCCTCGAAATCCTCTTATTCTTCGTCTTCATCAACCTCAGTAGCGGAGGATGATTCTTGCATCGAGCCGTCCTCTTCATTCGATTCTGGAAATAGTCTCTCCCGATTCGTCAATCTCTTCTCCGACAAGAGATTCATCTCTGTTGGCGGATTGGGAGCTGCAGTCCAACCATTGAATCCGCTGCACCCAAGAAGTGACATTGATGCAACGGCGGTGGCATCTGATCCTAGGGTTTTGCAGTTTGCGACATGCCATGCATTGGCGAGGAAAGGGAGGTTGAAGGAACTGCGAGCAGTGTTGAGGAGAATCATTGAAGAAGAAGGTCTGATTTTTTTTGATTGATGCATTTGCTGTTTATCTTCTTCAGAATGCGATTTTTTCTTCTTGTAATCAACTTCTTTTGAGTTCTTGTTTTTGGGTGATGTTGATCTCTTGATGGAAGTGGCAGTTTACATTGGCTGCTATGCTATGGTGTGTCTTCGTAAAAATCCAAACTTTAGGACTCATCATTGATGCTGCATAGCAAACACACACACCCCGCGGAGAAGAAGAATTGGTGACAATTCTCTGTTCAACCTTAGTTGAAGTCATGTTGTATATTAGTCCACATCCCAGCATGCCTTTCGTCACTGCATTCATTTGTTGTAAAGGTAGTCTTTCCATGTCGATTGGTTCCATGGGCAAAATTGGGTGGTCAAGATTGTCTTAACTAATCTGGATGGTTAAGATTGTCTAACAAGTGTGCGTACCCATGAATCCATGATCCTACACTGGGTTTCATGTTCCACTCGTACATTGGTTTTCTTTTTTATCAGGTTCTTTATTCTTATTCTTGATTTTTATTCCATTTGAAATGACATTCTTTATCTGGTTCATTTTTCTTTTGCTTGATTATTTATGGGGGTATTGCCAATTCTTTGTTTCTTAAACAACTGCAGTTATTTTAATTTTGATTTGACTAATTTTGTGCAATATTTGGAGAGACTTATGGTGCTCTTTATCTCAAAAGAAAGGCCAATTTGTTATTTATTTATCTGAGTCAGTTGTCATGGTTTTACTATTGGTTCTATATTGATTTCTTACTATTTCTTTTAGGTTCCGGGTCAGCACTTTCTCTTTGTAATGTATTGTGGAGTAATTTCAAAGAATGGGATGATAGTTATGTGGTATGGGATATGTTGGCATATATGTATTTGAGGTCTGCAATGGTCTATGATGCGCTTTTTGTTCTTGGTAAGATGAATGAACTGAACTACCAGGCTTCAATTTCGACATACGACAGTCTTATGTACAACTTGAGGCATACAAACATGATATGGAGTGTGTATGATGAAATTGTGGCCAGCAGGATTCCATTTAGTGAATACACGTACGGCATTCTTCTTGATGGTTTGTGCAAGCAGAGAAGATTGCAGGAGGCAGTACATTTTTTCCAAGCGATGAAAGGAAAAGAATTTTGGCCTCGCCTCGTCATTTTCAACACTCTTATATCTGGCTTTTGCAATATGGGGTTCGTTGATGTTGCTAAGTCATTTCTCTCTATGATGCTTAAATGGGGATTTTTTCCTGACAGATACAGTTACAATACTCTTATTCATGGACTCTGTGCAGCAGGTTCCATGGAGGAAGCTTTGGAGTTCTCCGATGACATGGAGAGAAACAGAATTCAACCTGATGTCATTACTTATAACATTCTTCTTAATGGTTTCTGTATACTTGGGCTGATGGATGAAGCTTGTAAGGTTGTTCAGAGGATGTTGCTAAATGGGTTGAGTCCAGACCTTGTAACATACACGATATTGATAAGTGGGCATTGCCAAAGTGGAAATATTGAGGAGGGACTGAAGATGCGGAACGAAATGATTTCACGCGGTTTCCAGCTGAGTATCATCACTTACAGCGTGTTGCTAAGCAGTCTGTGGAAAAGAGGAGAAGTTAATAAAGCTGAGCAGTTGCTTGATGAAATGGGAGCTATTGGCTTGGACCCAGATCTTATTGTGTATTGCATCCTCATTCATGGTTATTGCAAGAAAGGAGAAATAGAGAGAGCAGTTCGAGTGTATACATCAATGTGCTCGAAGAAAATCATGCCCAATTCATATGCACATGGTGCAATTCTGTCAGGTCTCTGCAAGAAAGGGATGGTGTCACATGCAAGACAATATTTAGATGATTTAGTTGAGAATGGATTGGTAGTAGATATTGTTTTGTACAACATAATGATTGATGGATATGTGAAGATGGGTGATATTTATGAAGCCATTGGACTGTATTATCAAGCAATTAAAGCTGGCTTTGCTCCCAGTGTCATCACTTATAATTCCCTCATCTATGGTTTATGCAAGAGTGGGGAACTAAATAATGTGAAAACCTTGCTAAGAACCCTTGAGATTCATGGTTTTGTCCCGAATGCAGTTACCTATGCTATTGTAATGGATGCATATTGTAGAAAGGGTGACATAGATGCTACAATAGAATTGTTTAATGAAATGGATGCAAAGGCTATTGCACCTAATGTCATTGCTTACAGCATAGTTATCAAAGGGCTTTGCAAACAAGGGATGCTGCAAAAGGCTCTAAATATTCTCAAGGACATGTACACGAAGGGTCTTGTTGCAGATCCGATTACGTATAATACCCTCATCCATGGATTTTGTGTAGAGCGGAACATGGTCAGAGCATTCTCATTATATGATGAAATGTTACAGCGCAATCTTACACCTAGTCCTGCTACATATAATGTCCTTATTAATGGTCTTTGCTTGAATAGCAACCTGCAGGGTGCAGAGAGATTACTGGATTTTCTCATGAAGAGGGGTATTGGATTGTCAAAAGTTGCTTACAGCACGGTAATAAAGGCACAGTGCGTGAAGGGTTCTGTAGCCAATGCTGCTGTACTCTTTGATAAGATGGTTAATATGGGGTTTGAAATCTCTCTCAGAGATTATAGTGCAGTAATTAATAGATTGTGCAAACGGTGTTTACTGAATGATGCAAAAGTGTTTTTCAATTTGATGTTAAGGGCTGACATTTCTCCAGATTCAGAAATTTACGCCAGGATGCTTGATGCTTCCCATCAAGATGACAATCTTGGTTCAGTATCTGACCTGTATGCTAAAATGATCAAAAGTGGTTTTCTATTTATCTAGGCAGAACTTTGACACACATGAGCCATTTTGAGAAAGTTTATGTTGGGCAGCTACGTAGCTACCCTGAGGAAAGTGATTCCCTCTGCTATAGATTTTGGAAAGAAGATGAATGTTTGAACTTTAAGGTATTGTTCAACACTGGCTCAAATTTTCTTTATTTCTTGGATATGTAAGTTAAACTTTTGAAAAAGACCACATGCATCATGAATTGTTGAAAAACTTGGACGTAGGATATTTCTTTTGTTTTTCAGTTTATCTGATATAATTAATGAAAACCAAAAGTTACTGGTTTATTAGACAATGCATGTAGACATTTAGTCAAGATTCAATAGTCATGATGCATTCGTTTTTTCTAGTGGAATTAGATTTTGTTATTGTGTTTGAAACTCTGCCGAATGAAGTTGGCTTAGCTTAGTTCTTCACTTAATGAGTTTGAACATTGATAGCTCAATTCTTTTTTGCTCATAAGTCGGACTTCTAATTTTCTTTTATCATATGTTGATTATGACTTTTTTTAAGTTAGTCAAATGCCTCTTCATCAAATGCCTCTTCATCACATGAACAGATTAAGAATTGGTCTTCTTGTGATGGCTTCATTCTGATGGCCCATTTTTGTTCTTACTGCCATGTGTCATTCTCTAGATGTGCCTGTCTCAAGCTGAGATAAAGGAAGGTCCTTGTTAGACTAAGGGGCCATTTGAGAAATCTAGTCTAATTAATAAGAGCTAATTAGTAATTAGATTAAGGTCTAAATTAAAAGCTCTAATTTTAAGTTCTAATTTACAATTAGTCTGTTTGGTAACACTACAAGAAAAGCTCATATTCATGAGGTAATAATTGGTGTCCACCTTTTAGAAATTATAATGTAGATACCACCATGTGCATCATATTGAAAACTTTATGAGGTTATTTTCGTCCGAAACACTTGTAAATCTTGCATTGTCCATCAAAATCTACTTTAGATACAACATCTTTGAGGAAAAAAAAAAAAAAACAGCCTCACATGGCTTTATTTTTTTATTAGAGGCATAAGTTCTAATATGTAAATAAGCTCTAAACATAGAAAATGCAATTAGAAATTTATCAAATGCCCTAATATTGTCATCATCAAAGCCTTGTCCCACTCTCAACTATGTTGGGGTTGGCTACATGAATTTTGTTTCTCCATTTCGATTAATCTTGATCCAAATCTTTAGATAAGTTGCAATTTGTCAGATTTATTTTTACTACGTCTATCCACGTCTTCTTCGGTCTACCCTTTTCCCTTGGTGGCCATCAACCTACATAGCCAATCATTTCCTTATTGGCGCTGTTGCTAGCTTACTTTGGACATGCTCAAACCAACTCAAACGGGCTTCTCTAATTTTATTCCCTATTGATGTTGCCCCTAAATGCTCTCAAAAGCGTTAATTTTTAGTTTTGTCATTCCTAGTTTTAGCAGACATCCAGCTCAACATTCTCATCTCAGGTACATTCATTTTGTGCATATATTGCTTCTTGATTAACCAACGTTTTGTTCCATATATTAAAGTTGGTCTAATCGTTGTCCAGCAAAATCTTTCCTTCAATTTTGTTGGCATTCGTCAGTTACAAAGCACTATGGAAGCATAAATAAGCTTTAAATCATAAAATAAGTGTTTATTTCCAAATGCCCCTAACACTTAGATATAAAAATGAGTTTTGCTTTGAGAAAAGTAGAACTCAGTGAGCCCTAACTAGATGGAATATGCCTATGATGATGATGATGATGAGACAAAATGAAATGGATTAAGCAGTTTCAGGTCTTACTAAAAGAGTAGATTAACGTCTTGACTGGAACCACAATCTCAAGGCTGCAACAACGAGCATCTTCTACCATGCCACGGGCTTGCCACCAAATTGTGCTGTCCTTAGAATGTGGTTGGTTATTCTTCTTTTCTATTTTATGCCATTTGAGGGTTCCTTGGCTTTGACATTGACCCACTAGTTTTCATATGATGGAACTAAACTTGGATTAAATTATTGGTGCAAGGCTGCAAAATGCAACACAAGACACCAACAGCTTGAGCTTTGCTAGGGAAATCTTGCCTTTTAGATATGTTAACCATATGCATTGTGATTCTTGGTGATGCATAATACAGGTGGAGAGTTATTTTTAAAAGGTTTTGATTTCTATATATATGAACATGTTGTTTTCCATTATATATTGTGGATCTTGTAATTGCTAATTGCTACTAAAAATGATATAATGAAAACCCATCTCTGATTTTGAGCCCAAAGAGAATGCATATCCATTTAGTTATTTGGATAGTTCTTTCATGAAAGCCTCTCCTTTTTCCATGGAGCAGGTGATTGGGGACTGGATGCTTAGGCTTGTGGGCAATTTCCAGAAAAAATTATCAACCATTGACATGCAAGCATCTGAAAAGTAAGCGGCAGCTGGGTTTACCGTTCCATTGTGAAGTTCTGTGCTTTTGTTGGATATGGAGCAAACTTGCAAGTGAAAAGGAGGTTTGGGTATATATGGAGGGAGAAAGCATCATAACTCTTGGCGTTTAAAAATGACCTGAATTGTCCTGATACTCCAAAGATGACAGGTCCCCTTCTGAAGGAGATGCAAGATACATCTCAGGCATCATCGTAAGTCCCTTCCATTCCGTCTTTGTCATACTGGGTCAAGACACCCACCTGTTTGTGCCCCTCTCTCTCTTTTAAGTAAAGAGTTATAATTTGACTGTGAGCATTTATTTTGTTTCAGGCTAAAAGGTTTGGAGGCATTCATCTGATATACAATTTCTACTTCACTTTGTAAGAGTGATATGTTATCATTATCTATTTTTTATGGTATAAATGCATATATATCATTATCTTAGCCTTGTGTCACCAATCTGGTGTTGGCTTAATGTGTTTTCTCATAAAAACATGCAATGACCATATATCTTATTTTTATAACTTTGGCAAACACGAGAGCCCACCATATTGCATGTCCCTCTCTATGACTTTTATTAAAATAAACTTATTAATTTCTTTAGAGATAATATATCTATATCTATATATACCATATATAAAAGGCAAGGTTTTCTCCCCCTGCTTGTTCTCCTCACGGCTGGTGATCCCAACACGTCAGCCTCTTCTTTTCTCCTCATGGCTGGTGAGCCAACATATCACCCTCATCTTCTATACCCATATTAAAAAAGCAAAGTTTGCCCTCCTGTTTGAGTGCATTTCGTGCTGCCTGCTTCGATATGACTTTTCCTCTTCTATCATCTCCTGCAGCTTCCGGATTCTTCTCTATACAGCTGGTGTTCTCCTGCTTCTACCTACTTCCCTCCAGCTTGCTTCAATGCTGCTTGGACCTGCTAGGTGTTTATCTAAGACTACAAGAACCTTGTCCTTTCTAGGACCGGCTCTGCAATGCAAAACCAAAAGAAAGTCTTTCTATCTTCTTCCTCTACGCCTCTGCTCAGGTAAATCTCTCCCATGGTGTTTCTCAACAAATGTCTTCTGCTCTCCCTCTATTTCATCTCATCTCTCCAACTAATCTATTACAATTAGTTGATGAAGAAATTGTGGGTTTTTTTCTTGATTCTTGGTGACTGCCAAAGCTTTCTTTAGATAAAAAATTATACCTTTTGAAATCTAAAATGGCTTTCTATTGTTGGTTATTAACAACTTCATAATGATATATTACAAGAAATGCAATGCAGTAAAAATAATGCTAATTCAGAAAAAAAAATCTCAAATTTATGAAACAAATTCGAACAAGAAAATATTCCAAAACCCAAAAAATTTACCTAACAAACTGAAGCAAAGATTTCCAGTGAAGGAACCAGAAAGAAAGCAATTTGGAGTGAGGCACTGAGGCCCATTTTGAGGCTATCTTCGTGTAGTTGCAGAAAAATGACTGAGCTCGAGTGTGTTTACTAGATATACTTCAAAGATTTCTTAGCTTAGAGTTTCATTGCAGTGTAAGTGCCCCTTCTATGAGGCATGCTGCAGCTGTACGAAGTGAATTGTTTTGTTACCAATCACTCAATCAGAGAAAAAAGATTTAGATTGTTCCAATTGAAAATGAAATTTAATCTTCCCCTGTCCATGTATATTATGTTAGCAGGCATTGAGGCTGCTGATTAAACTCTAGACCATGAGGTCGTGCACATAACTATCAATAGTTAGGATATCTTTTATATTCTTATATGATTCCATACCAAATGATGTCATACAACATGCCTGTGAGCCATTACAGAATGTTTTTGGGCATCTCATTAAGGGCAACCAAGAGAGCCTTTTAGCCTTTATTATTATTATTATTATTATTATTATTATTATTATTTGGTGGTAACAGAAATTATACATGATGAAGCATATTATTTAGAGAAAAGGAACTACTCGATGTTCATTCTTGTTTGCCTTCTTGGATATTTGTTGCATATCATAGCCTAAAAACTGCTGATATGATGAGATGGAGGATAACCATTTGTGTTCTTGAGACTCATCTTTTGAAATTTGAAAAAGTGTGAAATAATGGGGCGTGCAGATCGGGAAATCAGGAAGTATAGGAGCATTCTCGATCTCATGTTTTAGTAATTAAGAACCATGAATTAGGTAGTCAAAATCGAGCTAAAGGTGAGTCTGAGATCATCTCAGCCTAAGTCATTGACACCCCTAACATATGACAGGATAAAGGAAACCTCTTTGGCTTCCTTATTTTTTTTGGTAGATTAAGATGTAATATTAAAACCATTAAAAAAAAATGCAACATTAAAAGAATGTTTAAGCTGCATGAGAGCCTCAACTGTGACCCTTGCCTATTCCAGCAGGAGAAAACAGGCTTTTTGAGATAAGGAAATTGCATCGTATTGGTGCAATCAAGCTGCTAAATATTGAAAACAAGGTGTATCACTTACTTTAGGTTACCAACTTGTTCCACCATGTTCTTATGATTGTTGCAGTTGGTTGTCTAATCTAAAACTCTGAAATTACAGAGATTAGCAGTTCCATTCATGGCGGTCCTAAATGATTCTTGTTTGTTAAATAGGGAAGTTAACCTTGAGTTTTTGGATGGTGTTGTTGCCAGTTCAACCAATCTTTTCCTAGATCAATGCTTCTATGCTTATGCTAAATATAGAAAAATTTACAGTGTGTAGTGTATGCAAAGCTTAAAAATTTACGACGTCTTCCAATGTTCTTGTATAACATCTTTTTTTTTTCCTCTCTCTTTTTTAACTGATTTTTATTAGTTCTCTACTAGCAACTGGCAGATCATAAGTGAAATTTGCCTTGAAAAGGTTTTTTTTTTTTTTTTTTTGTCTTTTCTTTTGTAGTTATTTCCATATAATTTTACTTCCAAATCAATGCACAACTTTTCCTAAATCTGGAAGGCATAAACAGAAAAAAATAAAGGTTTATGTAGTTTAATTTCCACCCAAACAATTTGTAAAAGGATTAATTATGATCCTCATTACCTACACCCTGAAATAGGAAATGGAATCTATCATAAAGCCCACTTTCTTCTACGATGACAGCTTATCTTAAATTAGGGAAAGCTAAGAAGAAAATGAAGATTGATCTTGTTCATTTCTTCAACCTAAGTAGGGCCGAAGGATTACTTCTAATTTCTATTACCATCACTCAGACAAATAGGAATATGTAGCTTGAGTGGCATCAAATTGTAAAGAGACAAATAGGAATATTTAGCTTGAGTGGTATCAAATTGTAGAGAGAGAGAGAGAGAGAGAGAGAGAGAGAGAGAGAGAGATTGGTTTGTGCTTAAATCAGAGTAGATACTTTCTAGACGCCTTTATTCAGCATAACTTCCACAGGGAGAGAGAGAGAGAGTGGTTTGTGCTTAAATCAGAGTAGATACTTTCTAGACGCCTTTATTCAGCATAACTTCCACAGGTTTTCAACTTTGTAAGTAATGATATTCTGTGCCTTATGGGAAAAAGATTGAGGCTTTGAAGGTTTGAAATGAAATTGTGCCTACTCTGTACCTTGTGCTTAACTATGAAAGTTAAGCTATTGATACTTATGTTTAGTCGGTTCCAAATTCAAAAACAAAATTGAGGAAATTTTGACTAATTCCTTTCGCTTTCATTCATTAAGATAAGAACAATTGGAAACAAACTTGGCACTTTATGTTGCACAGTTTTGCATCTTTTGACTGATCTTGCATTAAAAATTTTCGATTGGTGGAGATGAATAGTAGCTATTGATTTTTTCAACTTGTGTGAAATTATGTGTTGCCTATCTACTTAAAAATATTTTTTTCTTCCTAGGCTACTTTCGCTTGCTCTATAAAAGACAATTTTTGCCATAGCGATGTCCAAAGTAAAAGGTCTCTTTGAATTACAACTCAATTGATGCAATTTCTGTCACCATATAGTCATAAGCTAAAACATCCAACCACTTAGATTGCATAGAAGTGTAAGAAAACATTTCTTCTTGTAGTAACCTAACCTTTTGTGGAGCCTGACGAGGAGTCCTAATTTGATCGGAATGTTTTTAAGACTTTTGGTAAGTCCATAGTGAGTTAAAAGAGGATTATTAGGAGAATAAGGAGTCCCAACAGACTTTCCTCTCTCAGAATAAGTTTCCAATAAGATTACCCTGTAGTTTCCAAACAGGACTCCCCTCCAAACACAGTATATATATATGTAGAGTCCCTTATCTTAGAGATGAACGGAAATAAAATTTCAGAGAGAGAGAGAGAGAGAGAGAAAGAGAGAGAGAGAGAAAGACTAACTTCACTGTGGAATTGCTAGAAGCAGAGGAAGACCACAGCGGGACAACGGTGGATGTCTGACGCGAGGCCGATCACCGCCAGAGCAATACACTACTATACCAGGTGAGTAGAATCTAAGTGGTATGTTGATGTAACTGAATTTAGTAGAAGATTAGAACTATTTGATCCTCCGATAAACTGTTGCTAGTATATACTTGCGTTGTGATCGCTGGCATATTGTATCCGCCAGATTTGATTTTTGAACCCAGATGACCCATCCAATAATGAATCAGATCTGATAATTTGATGTAGAATTAGTGTTCGACCCCAATGACCCTATACAAGTTGAGAGCTATCTCAATTACACCATCGATTGTGGAGAAAAAGATTTCTCCTGACTGTAACGATATTACCAGAGGGCAAAGAGTCATTGAAACTTACCTTCCAGATGGAGAAACTAGAGGAAACGGTTGCCTTGGTCTTGCTTTAATCTTCCATTAAGGCCTCCTTTCCATAGAAACCAGATTCGAATGAAACTCAAGCCAGGATCTGAGATCGTCACAGTCGGCACTTGTCAAAACATCCTATACGTAATTGAGTTAGAAATCTCTATGGACCACCCGATCAGAAATCATGTCCCCACATCTTGCAGGAGACACATGGGCGACTCCATTAGTGGTGGACCCAAGTGATTTGGACTATTGGGACCCACACCGGAACTTCCCAGATCAAGCTTGGCGTGAGGGAGTCTCTGATGGAAGAAACCCCTAATGCTTTGTTTCGTTAGCAAAGAGCTTCTGTCGAGCTGTTATAAAGAAAGGAACTAATTAAAAATTTCAAATAGGCCCTTGTTGTTTTTAGTGGTATTTTAATAACCTCATTAAAGCCTTTGATGTTACATAGCTGATATTCCATGAACCCACCCAACATAAATTATGAATCTAACTAGTGGTCCAGTGTTAGGATGTTTCCTCTAAATTAGAGTGAAGCCCCATCATTACTAAATATTAGTTTAAACCTTTTAGACGGAAATAATTATTTATATTATGTAATTTGGAAGTGGTGTAAATTACATGAAATTTTGCTAGATATTTGCATATAATGAAATATGATTTTATTTGGATTCAATAGTATGCTTTGATTCTTGTGGTCGATTTTATGATGTGTAATTAACTCCCTCAATAAAATATGGACAATGCTACAGCCTGGTACCAATTCTGAATAAGAATGGAGCGAGATTTAACCAGGGTTATGTGGTATTGGCCAAAGTAAATAATACGGTGATGAAATCAATTATAATAGAATTGGATCTATAATAAGTTTGTTGATTGAACTTGCCATCAATGATTTAAATAAAGTAATACCAACTGCTGGCATTGAGTATAGAATTTCTCTCGTGGATGTTAGTCGAGGGAAGTAGATTCAACAATTATGGTAGTAAAACAGGCCATATTGTTGATAGAAATGTAGATGCTCCAGTGTGAGAGTATCAGAACAGGTTCAACATTCACGGTGAATGACAAGCCGTGTTGTTGACAAAAACGTAGATACACCGTATGGGATATCGGAACCAATTAATGCTGCAGTGGGAAATTACTTAAGAAAGAAATTGATTAAGATGTTATTTTAAAAACTATTATTGAATATATATAAATATTTTCTGAATGATTGAAAATATGCCATATCTTAATGTTTCTTATTCTACTCACCAGTGTTATTGATCAATGGTTTGCCCCACTTCAGGTAATGCGGTCGTGGAGGTTGCGGAGAGTGACGGAGATCAGCCGGTGGATTTTGGCATGCGTGGCTGATCCAGAGCGCGAAAAGCAAAGATTAGATTGTAGTTGGGATTAGCCCAAGACTTAGATATTTTTCTTTTCTACAAATAGAAATTGTCTTATTTAGTAGTGTTATCAACACTCCTAATAACTACATGATAGTTGAAATACAATGAAATTTGGTTGTTTATGACCTTGATGCTCATGAGAATTTGATTTATGTAGAGTTGCTATCAAAATTTGAGTACGGCTTAAGAATCTGAAGAGCTCCAGATTTTTGGGTCGTTACACTTCTTAAAGTAAATAGGAGTGGTTTAATAATAATAATAATAATAATAATAATAAAGAAAACCTCTCTGTCTTGACATTCAACAAGAAGGTATAATAAACTAAGATTTATCATGAAAACCTCTTTTTAATTCCATGTAATTGATTTAGAGGGATGTTGAAAGGTAAGAAAATGGTTAGACATGTTAGGATGATATGAGGGAAGACTCTTAAGCAACAAGCGCCTTATAATTTTTAAAGGCAAAAAAAATAAAGAGAGGTGCATTATAACTGTGATTGAACAGTTGTAGCTCTTAATTTAAAGTCCAAATGTTTTTAACTATTTTTCCTCCATTGGTTGTAAACAGAAAGATCACTATCAAATTGGATCTGGTGCTAATTTAGTGGAGGTAAGTGTGCCCAGGAAGAGCATGGACTTGCTACAAAA
Organism: Sextonia rubra; assembly: GCA_037013555.1. Taxonomy (NCBI): domain Eukaryota; kingdom Viridiplantae; phylum Streptophyta; class Magnoliopsida; order Laurales; family Lauraceae; genus Sextonia; species Sextonia rubra. Next base: position 137,413,554 of record JASUAD010000001.1, read on the forward strand.
AAAAATGTCCTTATGTAATACCTAAAATCAATATACTCCACTGTAAGTAATTTTACAGAATACTTACAATTTGATGCTCCAATGTGCTTGGAAGTCCTTGAATTTCCTATCCAACTTTGATAAAACTACAATGCACTGTACCAAATATATAGGCTTTGCTACCAAGAATATTGTGTACTCTATTCTCCCCCTTTTGCTTATCTATTTAATTTCTAAATGTCAGGAAGAAGGCGGCATCATCTAAGCCTTAGGCAAAGAAGGTTAAAAAGGAAAAGAAGATGAACAATCTATCTAAATGTGCTCCATTTGCCTTCCTTCTATTCATGTATGCAACTCACTTTGTTCTTTTCTTTTTCTTTTATTTGTTCTCAATATAGATGATGGATTTTAGTTGATCAATTGCTTATTAAAGTGACGTACTTCAATTTATATGAATGCAATTTTGAAGACTCTGTAATTATGGGTTACATGCAATTAAAATCTGTGTCATTTGAATTGATGTGTTTATGAACAATTTATATGCCTTCACTTAAGTGAATGCTTTATGATAGGGATGACCTGAGGAAATAATATAAAGAGGCTAATCGAGATTAAAAAACTCTTTTAACTGTAAGACATCTAACATTCACCATTCATTCCTTTTGATGGGTTCCATTCACCTTGCTATCAAATGTCATGAGACTCATTGAACTTAAATCTTGTCTTTGATTTGTAAACAAAAGGTAGCAAAGAATGGTGGTCAGAAGTGGAAATCCATGACAGATGAAATAAGCACCAAGTTTCCTCTTTCATTTTATTTTCTTGGATGCTACTATGTGATTAGTGTGCTAATATATTTTGATTTTGTTTCTATAAAACTCACAAATACAAACCTTACTTCAATAGATCCAATGAAGTCAAGGCATCTAATAGACTCTTTTCAAATTAGAATTTTTTGTATTTGCATTTTTCTATTATATCATTATTGTTAGGAAACCCACATCCGATATCTCCCAGCAGTGGGTTTTGACTTGGCTTAATATCCATGTTCAGGCCTTGCACCTTCAAGTTCGAGCTTTTGGGTTGGTTCCTGATTCAGAACATCGTATCAGAGGCAATATCTTGTGTAGCCCACGTGATAAGCCCGCTCACGAAATTTGTTGGGCCTACATGAGAGGGGAAGTGTTAGGAAAGTAGGAAGACCCACATCTGACGTCACCCAGCAATGGGTTTTGACTTGGCTTAATATTCATGTTTGGGCCTTCCACCTTCAAATTCGAGCTTTTGGGTTAGTTCCTGATTCATAACAATTACTAATTTCAAAAGTTGCATATGGCACTTTGGAAGCTCGTGTCTCATTATTAACCTCATTTTTTGCAAGACATCTGTTGCCGCCATGACATGTAAAGCCCTTAGTAGAGAGGACAGCTTCCTACAGGAATTTGTAATGTTCACATCATGAACACAAAAAATGTGGGTTCATAGTTTGAAGGCTTAAGACCTACTATGATGATCCCCCTGACCTTGCTGCACTCTCCTCTCGATTCATCGCAGTAGGTCTACATATCCTCTTGCACTTCAAGATGCTTATACACAGCATATTCCTTCAATCTCTCTTTCTAAAAACAAAATCTCAGTTTGTCAATTGGGGTTTGTACTGTCACAAAGATAGGAGTTCTATATATTTTGTTTTCTTCCTTTAATCTGTCGTAAATTAAGGTTCAAATGAACGTCTCAATCCATTCTATAAATCAAGAGAATGCTTTGATGCAATTTCTGTTAATCATTAGTTTTACTCGCTTCCACAAAAAGCCATTCCCAAAAAAGTCCAAACATGCAAGAGACTTTCAATATGTTAGGAGGTTGGCCAACTAATTATGTAGCTTTTAATCATGTGGCTTTCACTATCTAATTTGTTTTGTTTTCTATTCTTTTTTTACCAATTCAAATGACTGGCCCAATACAAAGAGGGGTTTGGCCTGTTTTTACTTTTCTTTATTTTTCCAGTTAGAAGTGACACTCATTATCACCTTATAAGCAGTTTCAGTGTCCCTAACAAAGCTACAACTAAAGAAAATCTACACTTCATTTGTGTGGAGTCCTATTTTTTCTTTTTCATCCTTACTTTTTTTTCTTCTTTACAAAGATCATAAAATCACTCTTGCTATGCTAAATATGTTCCTTTTTGAATAATATCAAATTTCTATTAAGGATTTGATTTTCCTTCAATGCAAAATACTTTAGTTGTTATGTTTGTTCCCTACCTATAGCTACTTTCACTTCATCAGCTCTATATATTTTTAGGTATTTAAGTGAACACAAATTCCCAAGGCCTGGCAATATTCGTAACTTTTTGCAGTCCCTGAGTTCGACATCAGCTAAATCAAAAAACTCTGAATCCTCCAACCACCTAGAGAACTTTAAACCTGGATGGTAAATTCTTAAAATGATTTTAAACATTTGAAAGAGGATGGCAATTGTTATCCATTTAAGGGGTTTAACTGTTTATAGAATGAATGCATAGGCTTGTTAGTAGAAAGAGTGTTTTCCTCATCGGCCTATTTGCAATGGGAGCTACCTCTTTAAAGGTTTGGATCACCCTTACACCAGCCCGAACTGCATAAGTAGAGAGATGGTTTCTGAAATGAGCCCACTGAGAAAGAGATGAAGCCGCTGGTGCATTATCTCAAGCTGGACATGAAATCACACCCTCCTGTTTAAAACACCAGTGACAGGAATAAATTGGATATTCCTCTCCCGATATCAATTGAGAAACTGCCAAGGATGGATGTAGATGTAACATAGACACTAACCAAATTTGCTAAAATAGATGCAGTCTTCCTTGAAACAAGCTTTGCCATGGGTTTATATTCAACTGTCAATTCATGATCTGGTTTCAAAACATTAATAGATAAATTACTAACAGTTATTCCAGATATGTCAGCCTGCAAAATTTAGTAAGAAAAGAGATAACCAGTAAAAACCAGAAACCACAAATAGCAGAAAACTGAGCAATTTTGAACATTTATTGTGGGACAAACTAAATCACCTGGGATGAAACAACCTGAAGAGGAGCATTCTCTACAGGGGGCTTGAATCTCACTGTTTTAGGTCTGATAGTGGCCATTGTTTCAACACAACTACTTTTGGGAGAAGCATTAATTGCGCCAGTAAGGAGCTCCGAGAAGGATTTGAAATGGGTATGAGGTCTGGAGGTAATGGGTTTAGCTATAACCATCCTCTCTACATCTTTAACTTCCATTTTTTTTTAACAAGTCCTTCAAGCTTCTTTTGGTTCTAACAAGCCTTTGAAACTCAACATAAAAACTTTGACAAGCATGCCACCATAACAGGTTTGTTTTGGCCAACTGTGCAATCAAATTGGAAGTAAAGGGGTAACTCTAATGAACTTGAATCAATCTGGGAATAAAGGGGGTAATTCAAATGAAGTTGGGCGAGCATAAATACAAGTTAATGTTCTTGATGTTTGATTAAAGTAGCAAAGTTGAAGAGATTGCTGCAGGGCTGGTAATCTCCAGCAGTTTCATGAAATGCGACTATTGAGTAGAACTACAGATTTCTCAGTTGAACAAATTATGGTCCACTGGGAGGAAAGCTTTCAGCTGGTATTTGGCAAGGTTGGGGCCATCAACATATGTTATTAGGCCCCTTAAAAAAGTGATAAATTTGTCTTATCCTGCACACCCATCAACATCTAATAATGCATCATGAAGTTGAGTAAAATTGCAAACTGCATGATTATAAGATATTTGCTTGTGAGCAAATGATATGGTTAAAGAAATATAATTTAAACTCTTGAAAATCAAAATATGAAGTTGATGAACATGAGTTTGCTCATCCAACCTGGCCCGTGCTAGGAAGGAAAGCTTGCATTTTGTTGCTTTCTTTGGCTCCAATATATATATATATATATATATCTCGGTTTCAAGCATAATATCGATGATGCTTTATTGAGGGGCCTAATAACATGTTCTTAAAGCCCAGAAAAGAATGGACACATTATTGCAGGCATCAAATTTTTGATGTTAAATAGTAAGCTTTATTGACATGTTTGCTAATTGGGCTTGAAAGGCTCTCCGATTTTGATGTTAACAAAGCTTTATGGAAATAATTGAACTAAACTTGTTTTGATTGGCCTCCAAGGAATTGTGAAGAAGTGGGGCTCAATTGATGGCTTTGGCTGGTATGATTTGGATTTGGATTTTAAAAATGCAAAGTTTGTAGGTGTTGACGAATTGTACTGAGCTGAAAATTCAGCAGAATGCACTCAACATTATTGAATTGCCAAATGGAGTTGAGGAAGATGACTGAGGGTTTCTCATCTGATAGATTAGATTTAGGCTTGAGGAACACTCCTCAAAGAAGTCTGGTATTAATTTGATATTTTGCCTTTTTTTTTTTTTTTGAAAAGGATGATCTATTATCTTTTTTTTTTAACTTGGATACATTTAAATTTTTGATTTCCAATTGACTTGGATTGAATGCATTGCAAATTTGTAACTTTAGATTGTATTTGCATTATTTTCAATTGGACATAAAAAGTCATCTAAATGCAATTGAGTGTTCTTCAGTAAATTACTTGGGAATATCATTACAACATGTTTAATTCTTCCTTATTTAGTTACCTATATCTAAATGAAACCTTAATCTTAAAATTTTAACTGCTCTGCAGACTATGAATTTGCTGAAATTGGAGACGGCCGCTTGAGGCAATAGTGGAGTTATTTTAAACTTGTAAGCAGTGTTGTTAACTGACATTTCTTTTAGTCCAATCATTAGGCTGAACGTTTTGAAAAGAAGTAACCGCTAAAATCAACCCACCTTTTTATCATTTTTTATTCATTACTAGCTTATAGTGCAGTTGTTGTACTTATTAAAGGAATTAACTGGTTATTTTGATTAGTTAGTGTGGTTTTCTTCCTGTGTTTTCATTGAGAATATTTCTCTGAATTCTTTGGAATAATTGCATGTCTTTGTTTGCTTTTGGAATAATTAAAGGATGATCACACTTTGTTTCAACAGATGATTGAAAGAAACCACATTCTATCATGATTCCTCAGTATTTGGTGATGATTGTATCTTATAGTCTGTAGTACATAAGGGGTTCTAGCATTCCTAGGTATTTAAGGTGGCACAGAAATGAAATATAGTTATCATCTCTTCGGCACCAACAATTTATGGCCATGTTAAAGCACTTCAAAATTAAGAGAAGAGGAATGCATCTCATTGGCAGTCGGCCAGAGTGTACTTCGAAATGAAAATTTGAGTTTGCTTTGAGAAAACTATCACACTGTTTACGTAGCTCCAAGGCCTACTACTAAATTACTTTGTCATGGAATCCAAGTGTTGCTCTTGTTCTTCATGAACAAATTCTAATTCAAATTGATTTATTTAACAAGTGTTTATTGAGAAAGGTTATTCCGATTGATATTTCAATTAAATTGGTGTTTAAGAGCTAATGCCCTTTTTTTGGTTTTTTGTTGTTTTTCTTCCTTTTTTTTTCTCCCAGTTTTTGTCTCTTTGCACCACATGTGTTCCTTGCTGCAAGATATGCCAATTTGGTATGAAACCACTACCATCACTGGATACAGACCAGGGTTATTGTGGTATGTGTTTCCTACATCAACTACTATTGTTTCCTTTGTGCAGGACCTTCATGATTTCATATGCACAGGCCCTCACAAGTCACAACTCCATGACATTTACGCTCACACTAATTATTATGTGCAACGCACGTACACTCCACTAGTATATTTAAAAACTAAGAAGTTAAGGGAAAACTAGAAAACTCTAGGAAAATGGGAAAAATGGTTTGGTGCTCTCCAGTCTACTCCATTCAGTCTAGAAGTAGTAAAAAACTTAAAACCTAACCAAGATTTCTCTTACTCTTGCCCCCTTGAATTTTATTTTCCATGAAAAACTTCAAATTTTGAAAGCATTATAGTTTTTTGGCCCATGCTTTTCATACGATACAGACAACTCTAATTTTGTCAGTAAATTTGTTAGACATAATCTGGTTCTTGCATGATTTGAAACAAACTTTGGAATGTTGAGGCTATCATGCTTAGGCAGTAAATATTCTTGATGATTGAAGTGCATTGCTGCAACTCCGCTTTGGCAGCTCATCCATGGGTGCCTGCCTATCATTTTTAATATATTCCAAACTAACCGACCAGTTTAGTCTTCATGGTCAGTTGAACATGTGGTGATGCATCTACTAGACAGCAATTTTTGCCAATCTGCACTGTCCAATGTGCGGACCCATTCATCCTCATCATCCTCATCCTCATTATCATCAGCTCCCATCAATATGTCCTTGGCCAATTTGTATTACTCTTTGTGGATGATGAATGACAGGAAATCTGTGTCTAGCAAAATAATCCTCTCATTTTACCCAATTAATTGGATTACTGCCAGTTTTTCTTTTAGTTGGCTATTGTCCCAGACAAAAATATGACAATGGAGATCACCCATTCAGTGTGGTTTTTGGGCAGTGCTCCTGTCCGCAATGAGGACCGTACTTTGGATGTCAAGATTGGTTCTAGCGCTACAGGAGGAAGTTCGCTTTATCCTTGACGAAACCGTGTGCTGGTATGTTGCAGAGGTGTGGAAGTTTCCATGCATTGCCATGAGATCTGCATTATCAGCTAACGTTTTTAATCAATGCTCTTGAATTGCCAGGTGCACCCAAAAACCACTCAAGCGCAGAACTACTTGTTTCTAAATTGGTCACATTTATTGTCATGCCCTAATCACTTAAGGCATGTTTGGTAACAAGATCATTGAAGAAAAGAAATCTGATTTCTAGGGTATTTATTTATATCCATGGTGTTGGCAAATCTCCGATAATTTTGGTAGAATCAAATCTGCACTTGTGATTTCTCAGTTCTACCTTTCCCCATCGGATTTCCAAATACTCTCATCCAAAGTAAGGGATATAAAGGGTTAAATCCTCACCCAAAGGAGTACACATAGCTTCTCACGGACTGGACTAGCTAGAGCTTGAACTGGGCCCATCCTGATTTAGTCTGTGTTTGGATGTCATATTTTGGCCTGCTGAATAAATGGGCCAGGCTTAGACTTAGTTGTGGAGAGCTGAAAGCTTGATCTGGCCTGATTGAAAACAGATAATAAGAAAATATCTAAGAGTACACACGGGAAATAAAAAGCTAAATCCTTACCCGAACGAGTACAAAGCTTCCCAAGGATGGGGTTAGCCTGAACTCGAACTGGACGCAGCCCAATTTTTTTCGGGCTTGGGCCTTTGGTTTAATTAATAAAGTTGGGCTCCAATGTTATATTTTGGCCTAATTATTAAATGGACTGGGCTTGAACTTAGTTGTAGAGAGCCCAAAGCTTGGCCTGGCCTAATTTAAAAGAGGTAATAAAAAAATATAGAAGAGTACACATTGGATATAAAAGGCTACTTCCTTACCCAAGAGGTTACACCATGGCTTCTCATGGACCGGGCTGGCCCGAGGCCGAATTGGGCCTAACCTGAATTGTTTTGGGCTTGGGCCTTTTGTTAAAGTACTCTAGCTGGGTTTGGATGTCATATTTTTTATCAATTAATAAGTGGGTCGGGCTTGGACTTAGCTGTAAAGAGCCCAAAGCCTGGTTCAACCCCATTGAAAAAGGGATAATAAGAAAATATAGAAGAGAGGATTTGCACTTACGTAGTTTTACATGTATAGAGAAGCACCAAGCTAGTTTAGCAACATTTGTGATTATAAAATGTTACTCTCTTTGTTAATTATAAATTTAACTCGGGCTTTCGAATTTCCTGGCAGGCTGGGCTTAGGTCAGCTCCATGTGGCCTTATTCGGGCTGGGCCGGGCTTATACTTAAGAGTTTAGAAGTCAGGCAAGGTATGTATATTCCTTAGCAAGGTCTAGCTTGACACATGAACACCCCCAAATTTTACTGTTCAGCAACAAACATGAATCATGGAAATCCTTGATCATTTCATAGTTCTAATCAAACGTAGAAAATAAGAAATCTTCAACTACAAAATCCTTTGTAAGAGTTTTCATTTTCTAGGGGTCAAAAGGAATTTATGAAACTGTAGATTTCTCACCTGTCACCAAACGTGCTCTCAAAGTAATGCAGACACAATCATATGAGTCCTAGTCGGATTAGAAGTTTGATTTATTTTTAAGGCAACTTAAGTAGGAGTGTTGGTTGAGTATGTGAAGCAATGGGATTGGATTGAACTTTTGTCCCAAGTCATAGGAGTCTTTATATACTGTAGTGGATGAAACCTTCAATTATTAAAACTTTGATACACTTTCTACTTTAGTCTTGGGTTTTTTTTTTTAGATTTTTACGAAATAATTAAGCTTATATTTTGGTTAAACGATTTAAGGAGGAAAAAAAAAACTACAAGTAAATTGTTCATACTTTTTTTTTGTAACAAAAATACCTAAGTTGATGATATCGTTAACTCCGATAATGATATCGTCAATTGGGTTGACAATATTGTCAAGTGTGTGTACGAAAATTCCAATGCAAAACATGAATTCTTAACTGCATTTCATCTTCTTCGTGAAGAACTTTATTTTTTTGTTTCCTTTTCTTCATTTTTGTAGGTTATTTTCTTTCATTAAGTTTCCTCGAATCTAGTTAGAAAAGTAAATTTCCAACATTCATGTTTATTATTTATTTATTATTATTATTATTATTTGTTCTTTCCATCTTTCTTAGGCCAAATGTTAACTTCCTCGTTTTACTGCTATCAAAATTAATATACTTTCATCATCCAAACTTACACAAGGCAATATACACTATCTTCACCTTTCATTCAACATCGAATTCATCACTATCAAAACAACACACACTCATCTACAATTCAATTAGAATTTACAATGTTCACCAAACAAATCATGTATGTACCCATTTCACACTTCATCATCAATGCCTTCATTCAAATTTTCTTCATGGCCCGAGGTTCATTATGACATTTCATCAAACATGTTGTATCTTAGTGAATACATTCCACATTTTATTTTTCCATTTCGCTCAAATAAGATGAACAAAAGAAAATGAAAAATAAGAGAATGAAGGAAATAATAGAGAAGAAGACATGATGGCCTACATGTAATCCCAAGTCCCCAATCTCTCTTTCTCTCTCATTAAAGGGGAGGAAGACAAGATGGGATTTGAAATCAGTGGACTGAAGGGTGCTTTTTATAAGAGCAAGTTGATGATATCATCAATAGTTGATGATATCATCAATTGGACTATTTTTGTCAAAAATATAGGTAGGAACCATTAATCAGTCATTTTATAATCTTTCTTCGTAATATGGTTTAATTAGAGTTTAAAATTAATCATTTTATAAAAATCCCCCTTTTTTTAATGCTCCAAGACTCTCTCTGGGCCATGACTCAAGTGGAAATCCCTAGGTGCTGAAAACCTATATAAATTACTGAACAAACGCTTGATTTGTGGCAGCCATCTTTTTTTAACTAAAACAAAATAATTTAAGAAGAGCTTATAGTAGAGAATAAAATATTGCATATCTTCATTTAATTGATGTCAGTTGTACATAAAATCATGAAATAGAATATGAAGATGGTGATCCAATGCATTTCAGCTTTCGGATTGAATTCACAAAATCAGTATGGTACGTGCCGAAGTCTTTACACATCAAGCGAAGCTCACTCGGCCAAGGTGGCCGGCATAGCAACAGGGGCATCAAAGATATCACAAGACAATGACATTGCTAATATCCAACTTGGCATCTGTCTTGTTTCGGGGATTAGAATATTCAATTCTGCCGGTTCAAAAAAGAACATTCATTTTCTAATCCTGCAATCATTAATCAATTACAGTCCATCACTGAATGTTCATTTCCGGAATCCTACAATCATTAATAATAATAACAATAAAAAGAATCTTGCTCTTTTTGAGTCAGTAGATGTTGGTGGCCCACCAGATCAGTTGGAGCGATCTTTTTGGAAGCTTTCAATCATTTAACTTGACGAAAATGATGAGATCGAATGGCGTGGATAAATATTTGATAAGGGTAAATTTTTTATTTTTATTGAAAATGAAAAACATTGTTGGTGAGATTTTTAGGGACACATAAGAGCGAGGACCATGGATGGCCTAATTGCAAGATCACCACCCGGCCACTACTTGGATGCCATGTGAACTTTCATTAACCACTAACATGGACAGATAAAATCACTCTTTAAGTTTTATTAAAACAGGCTTCTAAAGAGAACAATTAAATTCAAACCAGCCTAATTCTTTTCTCTAAGAAACTAATCTTTCATCTATAGTCACTGAATATATTAGTATCTCAAGCACTAATGTGGGATAAAAAATGACAACTTCAATCTTCCTTAACTACCCAATACCCAAGGAGGCAAGGGAAGGAAAAATGTCAAAAGAAGAGGGTGGTTTTGCTATTGTTTAAAGCTCAACATACAACATCTTACGACTTTTCTTAATCATTTTATTGCCTTCTAATATGAATTTAATCAATCTACTTAAGTTGTAAGATATGATTAGAAAAGTTATCCAAATTGATCAAATTTTATCTAATCATAATTTTCAGATTTTGAAATTCAAACTTTTCTCAACAACTTTGGAAATTCAAATGCAAAATCAAAAGTTAGTAAATTAATATAAGAAACTCTAATCAAATCTTAAAAATCTGAAATTCTATCTAATCTAATCTAAAAATTCATTTTTTTTCACTTACTGAAATTCGAAATTAAAAGATTTTTTTATTTTTTAATTAAAAATTCCGAAAATGAAAAAAATAAGAAAAATCATAAAAGAAATCAAAAAATTTTTTTCTTTTTTTTTTTAGAAAATCAAACTAAATAAGAAATAATGATGTAAAATACAATTGTATGGATAATGCAAACTAATGCAACCTATGTATGCTCATGAACCTAAATATGACTAAAAAGAAAATTTTAGATTTTAATAAAAAAATTCAGAATTGGCTCCCCGGCAACGGCGCCAAAAACTTGATGTGAATTTAGAATTTATTCATTAAGAATAGGAATCAGAGGTTTGCCTTTGATATGAAGACAGACCTATTATTATGTTTTAAAAGCATATTAACAAGAGACAATCAGAAAAGAGTAAAATAATAAATATAAACTAGAACATTGAAATACTTAACTTCATCTTTCGCTCCAATTAGAAACTCAGCCTACTATTGCAAAGAACATCAAAAATAACTTCATTGATTTCTTCTTTTCATACAATAGTTTCTCAGAATTTTCTCTTCTAAATCCCAGTTTTTAGAACAAGGCTCTAGAATACTTTTAAAATAAAACAGAAATTAATGGAGAGAAGAAGTGGAGAAGAGAGGGGGAGAGAGATCTGAGATTTCTAGATCTGGCTGGGAATGAGGAAGAGACTCCCATGGCCTTTTTTTTAATAGCTTTCTAGCTTCTCAGATTCATTGAATTTGAACATCTTTTTAGTTGATTGAGAGATAAAATCTGCTACATATTGATTGGGTTTATCTCCCTAGATGAAAGAGATTTTGGAGATAAGATAAGGTGGAAGCTTATGGTACTCTTATCTGATCTTCTTATGGGGTCCACAGAGAAATGTACAACAGTTATACTTCAATAATGTAAATACATCTACAATCCCGCTTGAAAATGTACATGAAACTTCCCAGACCTATAACTTTCTCATTTTAGCTCTGATTTGTGCAATCTTGGGCTCCACAGACATCTATTTTGAAAGAGCTTTCCAGCGGTGGGTCATTTTTTCCAATCTAATATTTGGATTGAGAGTTATGATCATTTTAATATAGGCTATTTTGAGAAAAAGGGGATTGAATTTTGAATTTTAATTTGCAATGGACTCTATCTCTGCAGTGGTTGTAATTTTTTAGCCAAGTCAGAAGAATATTTTTTGGCACAATAGGATGAAATAAGATCTTCTGGAAGCCTTGGCTAATCTTCAGATGGGATTCACGGGCAGATGAACTCTAAGTGTATGGATCTACAAGCAGTGGGATCCAAATCATCTCAGGGTTCTATGGGTCCTACAAATTTTATTTTCTGCACATTCTAATTAAACTTATTAAATACTGAAGAGCCCACATTGAAGTAGGATCTGTCCGAACAGAGTTCTACTCAAACTGGAGTTCTTTGGAGAAAAATTGCAAACATTCTTAATTAATGCATAAAATGTGCAAAAATTATACAAATTCAAATTTCTAGGTGAAAATGCATAAAATGATAAAATTGAATAAATAATGATGCATTTAACCTAATTAAGTCCCTAATCCAATCTAAAATGTTGCATAAATCATGCAAATTCATGGATGTAACACCTTCGTTCAGTTAACATTTTCATTTTCAAAACCTAACGTGAGACAGAAGCGTTTGATACTTCTACTAGATAGCTTGGTCCAAATCGGATTGACAATTGGCTCATCTGGGTCTAATTTTGCTATCAGAAATTTAAAATTAAAATAAGTAGAAAATATGAAATGTAAAAATCAGTTTAAACCTGCCCAAGCAACCAGTTCTTTAGATGATTTAATCCCATTCTTTGACCAATGAAGCTAAATCCATGTCATGTCCCGACAAGGCGGTTGGGTCTAAGTTTTTATTACAATGCTCTTAACAATTTTCGCCTGATGATAATATTTTAAGCAATGGTTGATATGGATAAGAAAAATGCGATCCAAACAGTAGATACAAATCCCACAACAAGATACTATGTCAACAGTGTCATTCAATTCACCTTCATAGAAAAAATCATCTAAACAAAGTTTATTTTCGTTCTTTCTGCCCTCTTTCATTGCCTACCACAGAATACTAGACAAGAACTCCAGTGGGACTTGTATATGCTTCTGAGGAATAGATGGAAATACATTTTCATGTATTCCATCCAAGATTATGCAGATGCTAACAAGTCCTGAGACTGCTTTTCATATCTAAAACCAAACTTCTTAGATTCATCAGCACACCATACAAAGATCCCCTCAAGCTTCCTCTGCTTCTTAAGCTCATTGCATGCCTCAAAAAAACCATTGCTAGGACCCAAACCTCCATCGCCACCACTAATATAACTCGCCAAAATCTTTCCTCCCTTGTAATTAGAAGCTTGTGCATCAAAGTAACTTAGAAACTGTGATACCCCAATTCCCTTATCATAGGCATAGAATTGGAAATTAACATAGTCAATTTGGCGTCCATATTTTTTCCAGAGTGTCAAGTAGTGGCTCTGCACCGGCCTGGAGTCAAAGGGTGCAATGGAAGCAAAGCTGATGACACCCTTGCTCTTCAGTGTCGATATTAGCTGCCCAATGCATTGGGCGAACGTGTTGGGGTCTGCACGAAAATGCTCATAATCGACATCGATGCCATCAAAATTGTACTGTTTAATGATCTGGGTCAGTGAAGAAACAGCATTGTTAACCCATGACGAAATGGACTTTGGCTTGAAGTAGGCCTTGTGGTGGCTGTCTACTGAATCGCCTCCTAAGCTGACCGCAACCTTGACCTTGCAGTGTTTGTTCTTGATTGATGCTATATCTGCAGGCTTCAGATTGTTATTTTTCCAGAAGACGTTGAATTTTCCGTTGGTGCTACCGTTCGCATGGTCAATGGCGAAGGCGAGTATAAAGTGAACTTCAACGTCGGAGTTTATCGGCACATCAGTGAGCTTCACGGAATCCGATTCGGCACCTATGTATACCCTGAAGAGCTTGGAGTTTGCAGCTGCCGATTACAGATGAAATTGTTAGTGTTCTGTCTTAAGCTTAGGCCATTTAACCCAACTTGAGGTTTTATGGGCTATTTGGATCAATGCATTGAGTACAGTGTTCAAAAGGTGGAAATACATGTAATTTATGCTGATAACCTTTCAAAATGAATTGCAACATGGATTCAAAACTGCACACTGTTCTACACATAGGCACCTGAGAATGTGAAGAGCACTCGGAACTTACCATTGCCTGTTGAGAGAGAGAGGAAAATGATTACTGCTATAAGCTTGGAGGGTTCCATTTCGTTGTTTCCTTGTATGGGAGTGTCCGGTAACTAGGAATGTTTATATAGGTAAATACTTTGGAACGTTTCTTTTTGGAGTTTGTGCCAAAGCCAGCTCTAGTTATGGCCGGCCAAACTGTCAAATCCACCGTAACTCAAATCCAATAAGAAATATTTAACAGAATGTGGGTAGTGGTCGGGGGTGGAATTCCTAAACAGACTGCCCACCCAACCCAACCCAAACATGACCCGGAAATTTCAAGTTTGGATTGACATTTCTACCCGAACAATAAATGGTTCGAATTTGATTGAGGCCAAACCTAACCTGTGAATTTGGAGCTTGGGTTCACATTTTATAAACTAAATAATATATAACATTGTCAGGTTCGGGTTGAGACGGTTGTCATTACTGGAATAGGCCAACTTGACCCCATACAGGCCTGATTTGTTGCCATCTGCAATGGTGAGACCTTGCTTGTTCACTGTTTAAAAACTCAAAAGAAAGCCCACATGAGGGCAACTCAAAATTTCAAGTTTGGATTAACATTTCCAATTCCAACAGCCAATTAACAAAGGGCCAGGTTTGATTGAGGCCAAAACCTGACCCGTGACTTTGAGTGTGGGTTTGCATTTTCCAAGTAATAACTGGGACAGGTTCGGTTGAGCCAATAGTCAATACTGGGAGAGGCCACAGCTTGATCCATACAGGCCTGAGTTGTTGCTGCCTGCAATGGTCAGACCTAGTCTTGCACATTGTTTAAAAGCTCAAAAGAAAGCCCACATGAGGTGGGTTGATTACAACTTGGTCAATAGTTGGTTGACTTGACCTAGACTCAGTCCAGCTCTGCAGGACTGTGCAAAATTTTTTTACCAAGTTATTTTTGTTATGTTTTTTAACCAAAATTCTTCATTTATAACTCTTCAATGAGACTTTCCTTCGGAATCTAGTCTTGAATTTAAAAATAATGATCTTATGTTTTCGGAATGAGATCATTTAATGGGGCCTTACAAATTGTTTTCAAAATCTGGATTCTAACCCTAATGTGGGTTAAGGTCTCAACACAGATTTCTATATGCAATTTAATTAACCAACAATTAATCTAAGTTAACAGTAATCAACCACAAGAGAGAAACATGATATTTACATGAAAAACTCAAATTGGAAAAAAACTATGGAACCTAACCACCGATTAAGTACCATAAAATTAAAGGTTACAAAATATATTTATTATCATTGTTCAGTTATGCACAACCAAAAGAATAGCAATTTTTGTCAATAGCCATGTCGTTCACCTCCTTTACGCTTGATTCAACACACCTTGAAACTGCTCAAGACGAACAAACCTTCTACAAAAGAAGACAATCTTCTATAAGGATGTAGAAGTAGCAACCTCTAAAACAAGAGCTTTAGCGCTATCTTTCTAATGAATGCTCTAAAGAAAATGAATCTCGCACAAGTGTTCTAAATTGAGAACAATGAGATTGCTTTACGGTTGAGAGGGAATTCTTATTTATAACCTATAATTAGTGCCCTAATGTTATACTCCATATATAATATAAACATGCAATCTTGGCACAAAAAAAAAAAAAAAAAATTCTGCTCGGGTTGGTGGGTTTCTGTATGTCATCCGATCGATCTAGTTAAGATCGGATCGATTGGGTATTGATTCTGTCTTCAGTTGAATTTTGGATTAGGACTCTGCACTGTTCGATCGATTGGATGGCATTTTTATAATTATTTTGAAACTTTCCAAAACTATGATTTTGTCATTTTAACTCTGACACAATCTTAGAACCAACTGATATCTACTCAAAAAGAGTTTTTCAATAGTACGTAGATTACCTTGATGTAATAGTTGGTTTGAGAGATATGATCGTTTTCCTCTAAACGCCTTCATTCAAGCAACTTAGTGTAGCCCACTACAGTCCAGTCCAATCTAAACAATATAAAATTACAACTCAATTGAATCCCAAATTTTGTCTATATATGAATTTGCCAACACTTGTAACTCAAACAAAATCCTTTGGTAAACTTATCATCATTCAACTGGCGACTCATGGTCATTCCAATTGAATAATGCCAAATTACAACTTCTCAAATTGAATTAGGAGAATCTGTGACCTGCTCTTGCTAATCATTTTACAGTCCACTTGGGCTGTTATTAGTGTGGCAGTTGGCTCATGCCAGAACAAAGGACCTTTGCAGAACAACAAAAGAAGGCTACTGGTATCTCAAGGAGCCAATATCGTCAATGGATACTCTAGAAGGAGCCATTGTTACTGAAAAAGGGATCAGCGAGAAGTTGCCAGTTGGGATACTCCGTAGCAGTGTAGCCTTCTTTTGTTGACATAACCAATCATAATTGTTTCATGTTATTTATGAACACCTAAGTTTTTTTTGTTTTTTTTTGGGGGTGGGGTGTTGTGGGGGTAAACACATAGTTTATTCAGTATTGACCCATGACAAAGTTGCCATTTGCTATTGGGCAAGACCTTAAAATTTTCATCTCTTATGAGACAACTTGTTCTAATTCTTTAGTGCCGGAGAAAAGCAATATTGTATTAATGGATGGAAATTACAAACCCAACAGACAGAAACAAAACCAGGCTATATCCTACGACAAACAACACACCCTTTATAGGCAAGCAAAGCAATGACCCCATCCACACCTTGTTTAGTTAGGGAATCCGCCAAGTAGTTGGCTGACCTCCTCACATGCCTAGACTCAACAGATCCTTGGGAAGGCAAAGACTTGATTTCTGAAAAAGAGGAAATGTAGCCTCCAAGAACTCTCATTTGAGGAGATCCAAGAAATACATTAGATGAGTCACTCTAAATCAATAACCTATCTTGGAAATAAGAGAAAAACTCAAGGATGGCCAGCACCTTAGCCTCATTCGACTCCTTGATGCCCACATGCATAGAGGACATCAGCCAAACATCACCATTATGATCCCTTAGCAGACCTTTGATGTCTCCTGCCCTGGCTTCCCTCTTAACACCCCATTTCAAAACCCCCATTGGAGAGAGGATATCAAACTGCCACTTTCCTCGCCCAAGGCACTCTACAATGCAAACAAGCCTCCAATGTCATCTAGTTGGGTGCTGTGTTTTAGGATATTTGCCTTGTTTCAATTCTGGGGTCTATCTCCAGTAGCAGACTCAAGATTTTCGTTTAGGTAGTACTGACATTGGTGCGGTGAAGAAGTAAAATATTAAAATGAGATCTTTTAAGGTCTAGCTTAAGGAATTACTCGAGTTGCGTGGGTGCCGTCCCACCCGCGGGCGTGTCAACACTAAGGTCCGCCCGTGGCTGTCTCACTGTTTTTGATGTGCTGCTCCATACGGTGGTGGTGTGGGTTATTTTGGCTTATGAACCTCTTCATTTGCTGATTGTTTGGTTTTTTTCTTTTTTTTTTTTTCATATGTTTGTAGTACTACTTTTTACCTTCCCAAAAACTTCTATTGAAAATTGTGAGGTTTTCTGATGATGCTCAATTCTGAATTCGGATTGAAGGCCGTGCGTTTCAGACTTTCAGTCATCTAACTTTTTCTCGAAACAAATTGTGAAAATTCCTATGGAATTGTGACATAGCCATAGTTTTATAAACTAAATGGACGAAAGGACACTAAGGGCCCTCTTAAAATGTTTTATGTTCCAATAATCTTCTTCTTCTTCTTCTTTTACAGATCATCCTTTAAGAAAAAGAAAGGACTCAAAACATGCACTAATTATTTCATACAAACAAGATTCATTAGACAAACACTAAGTGTCCATTCGTTTGCTTTAAAATAGATAAGAATTGAATGTGAAAGATTTATGCCATAAGGAGTTAAAAAAAAAAGATCATAAATCAATTTTAAAAATGAGCATCAAATAATCTTTCCTTTTAATGAAAATAGAATCTAAGTAAAATGGAAAATGGGCAAACATAGTCTTCCATTTTCAATCTTCATTTGAGTATATTTCCATAAAAGCAAAGTTGGTTGACGCTCATTTTTCAAAATTCAACTTTGATCATCATTTTTAACCAATTCAAAATACAAATTTCATTCCGTAAAACTATCCAATTGCAGTGTGCCACTAGTGTATTTGGCACTGTCCAGTTAAGCACAAACCAACAACTCAGAAACTGTACAGTTTCAAAACACCGGGCCTGATACAAACCACTGGGTTCAGATGTTCCAAAACCTGAAAAAAGAAAGCCATTGAATCAAAATTATATACTTACCCATACAGATAGGTTCAAGATAAGCGTCATTACCATTATTATCATCATTATTGAAGTTCCTTTTTTGCATATTACAGCATAACCAACTTGATATCACAGGATGTGGCAACTCTCATGGACATAGGTACATAACTGTATGCTAGGATAAGACAATCCCACTAGACTTTCATGAACTAACTGGTTCTCATTTGCTCTCCAGAAGAGAAGGTCTTAGGATCCCAAAAAAAAAAAAAAAAGGGCAAAAAATTTGTTCTTTCTTCTAATTCTGAGAAACAGCATCATTTCAAATTCTATACCATAAAACATTTGTTGAGTGATGCACTAGCTCACATGGCTCATGTCGAGTTTGTACATATCCATCTATCTTGTTCGTTTCCTACATGAAGGAAGAGTGCATCATTTACAAACAATTCAAAGAACGCAGAGAAACCGTACTGTTAACAAATATGTAGTGTAATGTCCCATAATTATTACACATCGTTAGATTTCGAAATAATCTAAATTCGATGCTGCAGAACAGATTAGTTCCAGTACTTGCCCATCCAAGTGACCTACCAAGTTGAGTTAAATTGGTTAATGAGTCAAGTTCTTCTTGTCACAGAAGCCAATGCTCTGGAAGTTGAGTGACTGTACAATGGGAGGCACTGAACTTCTTCCACTACAGACTACACAGTACTTTTATCACAAATACTAGTGAAAATACAAAACCATGGGACACAACCAAAAGAGTCAATAAGTGGAAAACTAAACTGTATTTGTAACATTAAGAAATTAAAAAAAAAAAAAAAGAAAGTTAGATTTATAACAATGAATAGTGCCAGATTAGTCAACTAAACAACAAAGGAGCATGCCTACACATCACTTCCAATCTCCTGCTTCAGTGTTGTGAATTTTATATCCAAAATGCCATATGGCATAAGCCAACTTTGGAAAAGGAAAATTTGAAAATAGAATGAAGTGCAGAAACTATGACGTCTACCCTTCCCCCACCCCTGAACTAATAAGCGTCATGGCAAACACATGGGTCCCAACAGTAGGACCAACCACAAATTGATCCCACTACAAAACCATTGTATTTGAAAAACGAAGCTCTCCAAGTAAGGCAGACTAACCATTTCTCGCTGGAGAGCTCGCTATGGGAAAGGCTAGCCTAGTTCCTACAAGGAAGTTGGGTCCAAGTTTTTATAACACCACCTGTAACAATTTTCATCTGGTAGTATTTAAGCAATGCGCTCTATAGATAAAATATGCTAACCAAATAGTAAACACAAATCCCACAACAAAATACTACGTAAATAGTCTTATTCAATCACCTTTGAAACATGGTGAAATCATCATCTAAACATAGAAGCAAACGAAGTTCATTTTCTTGCTTTCTCCACTTTCGTCAGTGCCCACCACAGGGTACAAGACTAGACATGTATATACATAATTCAAGGAATTGATGAAATACATTTTCATGTATTCCATCCAGGATTAAGCTGATGCTAACAAGTCCTGAGACTGCTTTTCATATCTAAAACCAAACTTCTTGGATTCATCAGCACACCATACGAAGATCCCCTCAAGCTTCCTCTGCTTCTGAAGCTCATTGCATGCCTCAAAAAAACAATTGCGAGGACCCAAACCTCCATCGCCGCCACTAATAAAACTCGCCAAAATCTTTCCTCCTTCGTAATTAGAAGCTTGTGCAGCGAAGTAACGTAGAAACTGTGATACACCAGTTCCCTTATCATATGCGTAGAATTGGAAATTAACATAGTCAATTTGGTGCCCATATTTTTTCCACAATGCCAAGTAATGACTCTGCACCGGCCTGTCATCATAGGGTGCAATGGAAGCAAAGCTAATGATACCCTTGCTCTTCAGTGTTGATATCAGCTGCCCAATGCACTGGGCAAACGTGTTGGGATCTGAACGAAAGTGCTCATAATCTACATCAATGCCATCAAGATTGTACTGTTCAATGATCTGTGTCAGTGAAGAAACAGCATTGCTAACCCATGATGAATTGGACTTTGGCTCAAAGTAGGCCTTGCGGTCACCATCGACTGTATCCCCCCCTAAACTGACTGCAACCTTAACGTTGGGGTGTTTGTTCTTGATATATGCTATATCTGCTGGCTTTAGATTGTTGGTTAGCCAGAAGATGTTGAATTTTCCATTTGTGGGACCTTTTGCATAGTCGATGGCGAAGGAGAGGATAAAATGAACTTCCACGTTGGAGTTTATGGGCATGTCAGTGAGCTTCACGGAATCGGATTCGGCTCCTATGTATTCCCTGAAGAGCTTGGAGTTTGCAGCTGCCAATTACAGATGAAATTGTTAGTTTTCTGTATTAAGTTTAGGCCATTTGACACAACTTGAGATTTTATGGGCTATTTGTGTCTACAGTGCGGCCTCCAAAGGGTGGAAATACATGAACTATATGATGATAACCTTTAAAAATGAAGTGCAAAATAGATTCAAAACAGCACACTGCTCAACACAGAGGCACCTGAGAATGTGAAGAAACTTACCATTGCATGTAGAGAGGGAGACGAACAGGATTAAAGCAATACGCTTGGATGGTTCCATTTCCTTATTTCCTGGTATGGGTGTTTTTGGTAGCTAAGAATATTTATGTAGGCTAACACTTTGGAACATTTCCTTTTTGGAGCTTGTGCCAAAGCCACCTCTAGTTACGGCACCCAAACTGCCAAATAAAATCCACTGAGTATGGTTTAATTAATTTTGATTATTTTGGTGGCAACCCGACCCATCTCTGGTTATGACCAGCCTGACCCAAACGCCGCCCAGTAATTCCAAGCTAATTGACATTTCCAACCCGATTAGTGGATGGTCAGGTTGATTGAGGCCATAATGGGCCAGACAATTTGGGGTTCAGGCTGTCGTTTTCCAAACTAATTAGTAACCGAGTCGGGTTGGGGGGGCTTATATTTTATGGGAGCATGGGCTGCCTTAAGGGAAACGTTTGAAGCAACTTTCACTAACAATTAAACCGAAGGGGTGACTTCCCACAAAACCCAATGCTTGGGTCCGTAGTGAAACTAGTCTTTGCATGTTTAAAAACTCCAAAGAAAGCCCACATGTGGCAGGTTGGTTACAACTCGGACAAGAGTTGATTGACCAATCCAACTCTGCAAGACCAGAACATAATTTGTTACCAACTTATGTTTATTATATTGTTTAGAACATAAATCTCCATTTACAACCCTTGAATGAGAATCGGTGGAGTCCCCAAGTTGACTTGTTCCCCTTCCGAATAGATTCTTGGGTTTATAAACAATGTTATCATGTTTCAGAATGGGATTAATTTAATGGGGGCCATACAAATTGCCTGTCTATTGATCAGACGGTCTGCTAGGTGAACTTGTCATCAATCAATAAGAAACCCAAGGTCATTCCAATTAAATAATGTGAAATTAAAGCTTCTCAATTGAATGAGAAAAATCTGTGATCTGCTATTACTAATCCTTTTACTCTCCAACTTAGCCTGTTACTAGTGTGGCAATTGGCTCGTGCGAGAACATAAGACCTTTGCAGAACAACAAAAGAAGGCTGAAGTGTTTGTCTTCAACACACAGCATACAAACAATGGCTCTTGGTTTCTACTGTAAATGAATGTGTCCGAACTGGTACGGGCTATCCAAAAGATCTCTTGTTTTGACCAAGGTGTTGTTATGGCCTAGGAGCTAAATTCCAAGTTGTTTCTTCTTTGTTTTGTTTTGTTTTGTTTTTTTTTTATAATCTGTGTCCAAGAAGCTGTTGTTATGGCCTAGGACCTTGAACGGGACTTGTGATAATAAGAATCCGAGGTTTCTCATAAGAAAAAAAATGCTGATTTTTATTTTTAAGAAGTTGATTATCAGTGTGACGTAAGCCTCCTCTTTGAAGACTTTGTTTAATACATGACGAAAAACATGTAGCAAAGAGTAAACAAATGCGTTCGGGGCCTTGAAGGGGTTGAGGCAATGCACTTCTAAAAAGGGTCATAAAAAATATGGGTTTTAACGTTGTCAAATGAATGCACTTGAATCATAATAGATGGGAAAGCCACCATTGTAAAGAGGTCATGAAAAGAGACCATCGAGAAGTTGATTTTGATCTCTCACAAGTCACAATGCCAATAGTGTCCTAAATCAAACATCTTGGTTAGTGCTCACAATCACAATGTTTAATATTGCTTATGCACCCCAAGCTTATTCGCTAGGGACCCAAGTAAACATCAGAAGGTGTAGTTGGGCATGTACTTAAAGAAGTTTCTCACTTCTAAGCAGAGTTCAAAATAGATGCCGCTACGCTGTGTAAGCTGCATTATTGACTGAAGTGGGTGAGCCCGCTGTACTATTTTGAAAATATTAGCGCCACGGTATAAAATATAGTAAAGCCAAGTAAAGTTGTCTCTTACCTTTTTAGGCTTCCTAACCACTAAAAAATATAAGATTGATTGCTACATAATATTTATAAAAAAAATTATCATTTGAAAAATTCGCACAGTTATGCCATTACGCATCACCCACTATAAAGTAGACAACTGCTATGTTGATCATTACTTCTGAGACTGAACTTTTAATTCAAATCCTCAGATGCCAGAAAAAGCAATGTTGTCTGTGGGTAAATATTTTGTGAGATCACTGTGAGATTGATATTCTGTCCTGCAATATCAGTTGTTTGTTTCCTATAGCTATGAGGTTGATTACTCTTGCTACTGGGTCTTGATCCTACCATCCTGTTTCGTTGGCTGGAGATTGATGTCTTACTAATACTATAAATTGTAGTGTGATTTGTTGCTGTGTTATGAGGTTTTGTTGCCATTCTCGGGTTGCTGTTCTCTTGTTACCGACGTGCAGTTACATCTGGTGGCGGTGATCATATACTTTGGGTTATGAGTCTGTTCATTTGCAGATTGTTTGAGGCTTTAATTAATATTTTTAATACTCTCTTCACCATCCTAAACGAATTTAAGAAAAATGTAACGAGTTTCCCTTAGCGGAGTTAGAAGATGCTCATTGTGATTTTAGCTTGTGGGTTCCAAGCAGGTTATGTTTCAAGAAATCAAATTGTGAAAATTATTATGAAATAATGACTCAACCACAATTTTAAGACTCACTTGATGGAAGTCATTGAATGAAATGACTCCGAGGAATCTGTTCAGGATTTCCGCAGTCAATTTGACTCGGTGCCGTTCGAGTTGAATTCTGTAGTACTTGGCCGACCTTATTCCTTAATTTTTGTTGAGAGAGAGAGAGAGAGAGAGAGAGAGAGAGAGAGAGAGCATTTTTGGAGATTGCTACATAAGACCCTTTAAAGTGATCTTTGGGTGAAGTTTCTTCCTTGGGAAATAAATTTCAATCTAGAGAGATTTTCATGGATGGAAAATGACTCTATCCAATCCCAAGCAATAGCGCCCACTTAACTGCATACCAATCACAACAAAAAGGCCGAAAAAAGGTACTGGAAGGTCATCATTTGAACTAAAGGCAAGTCAAAAGGTGGACTGAAGCACGGGCAAATATCAACCCCAGTTTGATCGTTCTATTCTTGAATTTTTGCACTCAAAGGTTAACAAGGATATAATCACAATATTCCATCAAGACCCAATCTAAATAAGGCTTAAGGGGACCACTTTAACGCTCAAAGGTGGGAAAACCGGCATAGATGAGGGAGCCAGAGGGTATCAAGGTATACAGTACAATGACTAGACAGAGCAAGGAGTATCAGAAGATCCTACAATCTCCTCCAGTCCTTTTTTTGTATAATGCCTTCCGTTTTAATAAATTTATCCTGTTACCATCTCAAAATAGAGTAACAGTACTAGCTGTGTCAAATGGGAATGTGTCCTGATTCATCAGCAGGAGAGGTTGGTCAGCTGGATTGATCATAGCCACTAGCTTATTGATTGGCCATTATTGGCAAAGATCCCGCCTACAATTTTATGTCCAATCTTCTTTTCACAGGCTTTTCAAAAAAAAAATGCACTAATTTCTTCATACAAAAGATTCATGAGACAACAGTAAATATAAATATCATTAGGTAGAACTTACCAAATTCCAGCGTGTACCTCTGGTGTATTTGGCACTGTCCACTGTCCACTGACTCCAGTCAAGCGCAACCCATAAACTGTACAGCCCCAAAACAATGGGCCTGATACAAACTCACTGGGTTTAGGTGTTTCAAAACATGTAAAAAGAACGCCATTGACTCAAAATCAAGTGCTTACCTATATAGAGAGGTTCAAGACAAACGTCATTACTATTAAAGACAAACACCACTACTATTATCATCATTAGAGTTCCTTATTTGCATACTACAGCACAACCAACTTGATATCACATGATATGCCGACTCTTGCAGGCATGTATATAACAATATGCTAGGGTAAGACAATCCCACTAGACTTTCATGAACTAACTGGTTCTTCATTTGCCCTGCAAAAGAGGAGTGGGCTTAGGATCCACCGATTAAAAAGAGAAAAACAGCCAAAATTTTCCTCTCTTTTTTAATTCTAAGACACCAACATTTCAAAACCTAGATACCATAAAACGTTTCTTGAGTACTGCAACTAGCTCCTGAGGATCACGTCGAGTTTGTACATATCCATCTATCTTGTTCAATTCCTGCAAGAAGGTTCCATGCTTCATTTACAAACAATTCTTTTTACAAATTATGAAATGTCCAATAATTACACACTTCTTTAGTCATCAAAATAATCTCATTGGACACTGCAGAACAACTACTGATTGTGTCCATGTCACTGTTGAAACTCGCATCTCAGCTTGGAAGATCATAGGCATACTCAATCAGACTAGTTTGACCTGCCCATCTAAGTGACCTCCCGAGTTGAGTCAATTTGGTTAACGTGTCTAAATGAGATCTTCAACAGTGATTCTTGCTGTCACAGAAGGCAACACCCAGGAATTTAAGAACTATCAAATGGGAGACACTGAACTACTCGCACTACACAGTATTTTTATCACAATTATAAGTGAATACAAAACTAAAGGATGTGAAGAAGCAAAGATGTCAAAAACTAGAAAATCAAACTATATTTATAACATTAAGAAATAAAAAACAGTAGTCAGCTAAACAACAACAGAACATGCCAACAAAGCACTCTCAATCTCTTGCTTCAGTGTTGTGCATTTCATTTCCAAATTACCATATGCCATAAGCCAATTTTGAAAAAAGAAAATTTGAAAGTAGAATCAAGAGCAGAAACTATGACGTCTACCGTTCCCTCACCCCTGAACTAATAAGCCTCACAGAAAATGCATGGGTCCCAACTGCCAACTGTAGATCAATGCAATAGAAATGGGCTGCAAATTGATCTGACTACAAAACCTGTTGTTTTAAATGAACAGCACTCTCAAGCAAGACAAACTAACCATTTCTTCTGCTGGAGAACACACAATAGGAAAGGCTATCTCACCTTTTCACTTACAAAAAGTTGAGAAGAACAAGTTCTGGGACATCAAGACACAGGAAGTCACCAGTTAAGTGGACCCCAAGTGCGACCCAGATTGGAATATTTTAAGAATTCTGACATCAGTATGTTTGCGATGTCAATACTACTATAGATTCCATTCATAAGAAAAACTGACTTTAACATCACAAGCAGAACTCTAAAACTATATTCTGGCAGCTGTTCATGCATGGATTATCGATATAGGTGATCATGGACTGGACAGGCATTCACTACTGCAGCAAAAAAATTTCCCCTTCTCTTTTTGGCACAGAACAACATGCATTTAGAAAGAACAAGTAAGCAGCAAAAGAAGGAATGAGATACCCTGAAAGCAAGGGAAAACAAAACAAAACAGGATCATC
The DNA here is from genome assembly GCA_037013555.1 of Sextonia rubra. Classification (NCBI taxonomy): domain Eukaryota; kingdom Viridiplantae; phylum Streptophyta; class Magnoliopsida; order Laurales; family Lauraceae; genus Sextonia; species Sextonia rubra. Next base: position 137,439,599 of record JASUAD010000001.1, read on the forward strand.
TTTAGGTAACAATAAAGGAAGACCTGCCATGATTACATGTGACATAACAAGCTAAAATAATGGTCATAAAACATCATCCAGTCAAGTCATGCTCAAACAATTTGAGTTGATTCCACCAGTTGATCATCTTTAGGTAACAATAAAGGAAGACCTGCCATGGTTACATGTGACATAACAAGCTAAAGTTAAATAAATGGTCAAAAAACATCATCCAGTCAAGTTATGCTCAAACAATTTGAGTTGATTCCACAAGATACAAACTCAATTTTTGTCAAGTTAACATAGCTTTGGCCAGAAACCCATGATACTAAATATACAAGAGAATCTCACTTGAAATCCAATCTATTCAACTCATTAGAGCTGCAGCTTAAGTAACCAATTTTAAGTTATGGGCATAGACTCATAACCATGAAGAACAATCATACCCATTTCCAGTAAATTCCTCCAAGCACTGTCCTGTCCAAGGTAGCTTCTCTTATGAAGCTATTGGAAGCATTGATCAAGTGCATGAGATTCAAGGCATCTATTTAATGATGGTTTCATAGTTGCAAAATGAACACTTGCACAGAAGATGTTTCATCATGAGTATTGGACATGACCATGATGATGTTTGCAAGGGAATTGCTTCAAATGAAGAGAAGAAAAATGACATACTTGATTCTCCAACAGCCAAAAAGAAAGGAGATTGAAGGAAATCCTAGCAAATGGAAAATACCTCGAACCACAATTTTAGTTTGGGCCTTCCAGTTGTGATGTCATAGTTCTTCAAATCCAAGAAGAGGGGTTGAAATCTTTCAAAAAATGGAGCATATGCAATATCCACCTGAGGTTGCAAAATACACATGAATCAAAGATGTTACAAAATCAAGGAGAAAAGTACTTGGGCAAATCTGCATTTCTTCATTTCACCTACAAATTAAAATATCATGCTAGCCATATCTCATCAAGATTGTGTTGGCTTTCTGAGTTCTACTTTAACTTTTTTTTTAATTAGATACTGGCCGGGATGCACAGTCCACTAAGAGGGTTCATATACGATTTAATAAAGTTGTGAGTTCTACTTCAACTGAAACATATGCAATGGCAATAATACCTTTATTTCAAACTTAGGTGCAAAAAAGTGAGCTCTCCGTGAGTGTTACAAAAAAGAAAATCTATCAGTTTTCATTTATTGTTACTGATTTTTAAAAAATCTGTCAGTTTTTGCAACACAACCAAGAAGAAAGTTTGAAACTTATACCTTGATAGTCCAACTTGATATGAACTATATCACTTCAAATACAAAAACAGCTTGAAAATTCTTTCTATTTTGACGTGGGAAGTGCATAACAATACTTCATCAACCTCAAAGCAATCAGTCCATTTTAGAATAAATCCATAGGAACATGCACAGATGCATGATACATGAAATGTGGGGAAACAGAAAAATATGCAAAAAGAGCCAACCACGGGTAACACTATCATAACTGTAAACAATGAAATTAATGTATGTCACCAATCTGATCTCATTTAACACACAGAATTTTCCCAAATACAGATTAACAATAAACAGATAGGTATCATCTCAATGTCAATAAGACGCATACTAGAACAATGAATAGTAATTTTAGTTTGAACACAATTTTCAAGGTGAGTATATATATATATATTATATATACATATATATATGAGAATATCAGTATGCATCCATCCCCACTATAGGGTGAGGGATACTTCAATATTTGGATATATGAAAAACAAAAATGTTCAAGTACAAATAGGGTAAGTCATGTAAGCATCCTTGACCCTATGGTGAGAAAAGGATGCATACTAATATTCTTCTCATATATCTATATATATGGGAAAACCTCCGCCGAGCACCCAGTGCTCACAATAAGGTGAGCATCATGTGTTAAAACACTAGTAGGGCCCAACTTATGATCCATCCAAGTAGACCACATAACAAGTAACCCCTGTGATAATCACCGATCCCAATTTTGGCATTTATCTAATTGGATTGAACCATTGGAACGGCTTGCATTCATTTTGGATGGTGAAAACTTGTTGACTATTGATCAAGTGGTTAGGATGATGATTTGAGCTTCTGCTACCATATATGGATAGGTGGCGGGGAGATCTTTCGATCCCCCCTAGTTCCATCCCCAAGTGGGGCCCCAAGTGGGCCACACTAGAAAGTGGTGCTCACCTCATGGCAAAGGGGCTCCCTATTTATATATATATATATATGAGTAATGATCTCGTACAAGTTTCCCTTACGGTACAAGCTACCACGTGAGGCCCTCTATTAGTCCATTCAAACGGACCATTCAAACCCACACCTCCTATTCACATAGGTCCCACCGGATTTTGATAAATCTGAATGGAATCGACCAGTGGATCAAGGGTCAATTTTTTTATTTTATATAAAAGGCCTAAATTTGTGGACCATGGATGAATAGGTTAAATGTATTAGACTGACTTCAAATTTGATATCTAAGTTGGTCCCACTTGGATATCTTGATCCCACACTATTCCATGATTTATGGAAGTTTGTACCATAAGACCGTAAGAACGCTTGTGCAGGATCATTACTCTCTCTCTCTCTCTATATATATATATCATCATCATCATCAAAGTCTTATCCCAACCATGTTGGGGTCAGCTACATGAATTCTATTTCTCCATTCCGTTCTATTTTGAGCTAAATCTTTCGATAAGTGCAACTTTTTCAAATCTGAATTAATGACTTCCATCCATGTTTTCTCTATATATATATATATGAACAATATTCATGTGCATACTACCCTCACTGTTTTTTTTCGGAAGAACTCTAGGTGGGGCCCATCTATCACCCAATCCAAACCTTGAAATAAATATAGGAAAATATTCAAGTGAGAACTAGTTCAAGCCCACCAAGCAACCTATTCAAACCATGCACAAACATGGACTCACATTGATAGTTGCTAATCCCAAGTTTTGACACTAATCCGAATGGATTTAACCATTGGATAGAGAGTTGATCTTTTTTTTAATATGTAGCCACTGAACTTGTGCTCCTTGGATGAAGGAGTTAGGTGCATGGGATTGGGATCAAACTTAATAGCTATGATGCTCCCACATAAATTTTTCCATCCCCCCTGCTCCCATCCACAAATGGGGCCCACTTGATATATATATATGGAAAATATTCAAGTGAGAGCTATAGGTGGGTCCACCTAGCAAGCCATCAAAACCATGAACAAACATGGACCCATCCGAATGAATTTGACTATTGGATGGAGGGTTGAAATATTTTTTTAAATATGAAGCCATTAAATTTGTGGGCTACGGATAAAGGATTTAGGGGCATGGGATTGAGCTCAAACTTGATAGTTTTTGTGGTCCCACATAGATCTTTTTATCCCCCCGGTCCCATTCCCAAGTGGGACCCACAAGTGGGCCCCATAAAAAGTTTCCACGGTAACACTGTGAGAACTGTTTTCACTAGAGGAGTATTTTTTTTACTGCTTTTTTAGTGGATACTGGTTTTGAATATCAGGGAAAAGAAATTCAAAGGGAAAAGAAGAATGTGGGATGATTGAATGATTTGCAGCTTGAACTACAAGATAGGATAGGTAGGGAAGGGAACAGTCATTGTTCAAGCCATCCATAATCAAAACAATAAATAAATGAACTAAAGCCTTTCTCAAACAAACAACAACCAAAAGGAAATACTTACCAAGCTAAACTGACCAAGGAAGAAAGGCCCATCATCAAACTTTGAAAGAACACTTTCAAGGTGATCTAAAGGGCCACCTGATGCAGATCATTTATGCAGTCACGTCAGCCAGTATTTTGTATAACTTGAACTGAATATAGAGACCAAAAGCTTTCAACCTCACCAATTTCATTCGCAACATCCCCTTCAGAAGAAAATGCATAGCGCATGATTGCAGTGAACGTATCAGTATAAGAAAGCATCTCTTCTGCAAACTCTCTCTTGGCAGGATCCTACAGATTGTAAGAGGTTGACCATCAAAATAATGCAACCAAAGATAGATAACACCATGTTATGAAAAAGCTGCTCCCAGCCTACCTCAGGGAGAAGAGAAGGGCCCTCAAAATTGCTATCAATGTATTTAATCAGATCCAAGCTCTCCCCTTTAATTTCATTATTGTGTTCCAATGAAGGCACCTGTAAAACATCAAATTTCATAGGTTTTTCTTTTCCATCTAATCTTGCAGTTGGCCAAAAATCAGTGGCAGGTGAATTTTGATCACTTGATGCGATCCACTTTCTGCTGTAATTGGATTGAAATGCCAATTTTAATTTTTTTAATCAGTTTTTCTCCAGTCTAATCGCCCACAATAAGTGGCACATAAGTCATGATCACTTGATCTGATCCATTTTCCCGGGTAATTGATCTCAGTGTATTCTAAGAAAATTCAGATTTCTGAATTTATCACTTGAAACAAAAACAATTTGGATCACAGAAAAAGAGCCCAAATTTTTAGCTGAAAGGCAATAGTGTCAAACGCTTCCATTCCATTATTGCTTAATTGTCAGAATCAAGTCTGACACACAAACAAACAAACGAGAAAGAACAAAAGCATGACAGATTCAGAAATAAGCACCTTATTTGGAGGGTAGACCTTCTCTTTGTACCAGGCAGGCCTATTCTGTAGATCAATAGGAACCAGCTTTATAACATCCTGCTGGCCCTACTCTCAAAAAACAGGGGGAAAACCAATGGAATAAGACTAGTGTAGAAATCATCAATAATTGCAGTGTTAGAGGCACACATACACATCAGAACTTTTTCACATAAGAATCAGTGCACCTGTGATAATTTGCTTTGGGGTCCCACCAAATATCAATCAACCCCCTTTAACACTCACTACCTGTGATTTGGCAGTGCACCAACACAATTGGGCACTCATTTGACTTGTTACTAATCAGTAGACTGACAAATGCCAAATTTTTCAAGATGCTTTCACCATTGATCTTTTGGGCCTGGGTCATGACCCAGTGTGGATCCCGCCGAACCTAGGTACTGGGACGGCCTGGATTGAAGAGAAACCTAACCTTAGACAATTTTACACAAAGTAGATGCTTGCACATCTAAAACTTGTGCTATCACGCATGGCACCCGAGACTTTTACCAGTGCACCAAAGCAATAATTATATATATGTCGGCCTCACTATGTTGTCCCTCACCATAACATGGTGAGGGGTAGATGCGCATGAATATTTCCTTTTGTGTGTGTGTGTGTGTGTGTGTTGGGGTTGTAGGGGGGGGGGGGGGGGGGGCGGAAGATAATCTTATGAGAACTAGTTGTCACCAACTTTTTGTGAAAACTCTAGGTGGAGCCCATCTATCACCCAATCTAAACCTTGTAATACACAGGGACCCCTTGATAGTCACACGCTTCAAGTTTCAGTCAAATTTGAATTTACTGAACCATTAGATCGAGTGCGCGCCAATCCGAATGGTTTGGAATTGTGGGCCATGGATGAAGGGGTTAGAGACATGTGATTGGGCTCAAACTTGATATTTGGGGTAGTCCAACATAGATCTTTCCATCTCCCCTGGTCATATCCCCAAATGGGACCCACTTCTCACGATAGGTGCATGAAAGCAGTTCTCACAAGATCAAAGCTCTATATATATAGATGCATATATATAGGAGCGCTCGATAGTGCCTGGGCTTTTTTAGAAGTGAAAACGCCCATTTTTGCAACCAAGGATCAAAATAGCGGTAGAAGATAGCGTCGCAGCCGGTTGCCAAAACGATACATAACGGACGCTACGTAGCGGTAGCGAGGCTACGTAATGAAATAGCGGTGTGATTCAAAAAAATTATCAAAAAATTTTGAAAAAATTCCAAAAAATCCAGAAAATTGTAATGAGCTAGAATATGTGTTTGTTTTGCAAAAAAGCCTAAAATAAGGGAGCATAGCGGTCCCTAAAATGCATGATGTCCTGTATCACTGTATAAAAAATAATAGTATCATTCTTATTTTTCAGATGGTATCAAGAATCAAGACTCAAGACTCAAAGTCAAGACCCAAGAGTCAAGAATTTAAGATTTAGAAAGATTAGTCACTAGAGTCAGCGACCCAACAATCAATATTCAACACAATAAATGACATAATAAATAATAACTTTATAAATAACATTGTACTTAAAGAGTTGAGACATGAGAGTTAATATAAAGTTGAGATTTGAGAAATGATTAGAGGAATACCTCTACCACCAAAAGTCATATTAATATGAACATAAAAAAATTAAATAAATTCAAATAAACAAGAAAGAAAGTGTGATTCATTCATGGGATTCATAGATCTAATACTTGTGAGTAATTTTCAAGTGATTTGGTTAGTGTTTCTTCAAGCAAAAAAATTTTTCAAAAAATAAAAAAATCCAAGAATAAAAAATAAATAATAAATAAATAAACCATAGAAAATGGGGGGTTTGATCTATGGGAAACATAGATCTATCACTTACAAGCCATTTCCAAGAGATTCATGAAGAAGAAAAGAGGAATAGAGCCATAGATCTAAGTAAATCACATAAAAATACCTTTTGAGAGATGCCTTTTGACTCCAAAGAAGATGAATGATCTAGACTTGTAGATCCTAATGTATTTTTGGACCCTTGTTGCCTTTGATTTGAAGAAGCAGGGAGGTAGGACCAAAAAACAGTGGAAAAGGAAAAGGAAAAATGAAGACAGGAGTGAAACATATAGAAGAATGAGTATCAGAGCATTTAAATAGGCCCAACCCACTACGGCCGCTACAGGAAAATAGCGGCCGCTACTTTCCCGTAGCGGCCGCTACGCCCCACTACGGCGCTAACACCTCCGTAGCATGGCGGTGCCAGCCGGTACAGCCGATATAGCGGCCGCTACGCTTTGTAACGGCCGCTATTTTATTCTTTGTTTGCAACGAATAGGAGATTATGAATGTGGCAAAGCAATTAATGTTACTTTTAACAAAGAGAAAAAGTCACCGCATGACTTGTCCCTCATTGAATGATAAAAAGAAGGCAAAAACGCTCCTTTTTAAATGGGGCATTCCTAAGAATTTTTCATATATATATATATATATATATATGAATATTAGTATGCATCAGTAGTGGAGCCGGAAATTTCTCTTAGGGGGGGCAAAATAGAATCATTATAGTTCACTAAACAAAAAGACATAAATAAATGTATAGACATAAATAGGTACATCAAAAAAATTTAATTCCATTACATGATAAATGATTTCTTTCACTGTAAGAACACCGACAGGATATATATGTGTCTAGTTTGACTAAGAAGCTTAGGTCTTATAGCTTTTAGGCTCAAGTCTGATGGCTCTTGGGTATTTTCATTTATGGCTCTAAAGTTTAGGTTATTTTTAAATTTACATTCTTGTCAATTCTTTTTTAATTTCAGATGTTTTTGTCTGTATTTAGAATACTAGTGGGAATTTCTCCAGATTTGAGATATCCACCTTAGATTTGTTAGTCCATGAATTTAATATTATGAAGATTGGACAAGATGCAATTGTTTCTTTGCTTTATCATCAGTCACAGACATTTTGATATCACAAATCCATTTATTTGGAGGTTTTTGATGGTATGTGTTTTGTTTTGCCAAATAAAGATTAAATCAATTAAAAGACCATACGTATTAAAAATTGGGGACATGGGGACATGCCTCCAATAATAGAAATGAGAACATATTATTCAAATTAATCAAAATGCCATATCTATATCTATGTAATGTAAAACATCGTCTTTCACATCAAAGCTCAAGATTAATGGTTGTGATTATCAATCGACAATCAGTGAGAAAAAGTAAAAAAAGGTGAAAATGACTTCCCCTATGAGTTATCCACTTTGAATTGCCTATTTTTCAGAAGAAAAAAACATCATTATTCTTAGGCTAAAAAAACTGAAAAAGGGCCAGTGATAGAAAGTCCCCGTTGTGGGTCGGCCTTGTTGTGTACATGGGCGTACATCGGACATGTATAAAGGTCATGAGAGTAAACACCTGTTGCAAATTGTAGTACACTAACTTTTGGGCAATCCCAAGTGTGGAAGCTCTAAGGACATGCACAAGTCACATGAGTGGGCCACAAGCCGATGTGGGAGTATCTAAATCCACACTCATTTCCACATTTGAATATAAGCAGTGCGCTAATCTTCCATGACTCAAATCTTAACAACTCAACCTCTTAATTTTTCAAAAATTTCAGTGGAGGTAATTGCCCCCTACTTGCCCTCCCTTCCCTCCGCCCCTGCTATGCATCCTTCCCTTACCATAAGTGAGGGATGCTTACATGGCTTTCCTTATTTGTACTTCAGTATTTCTCTCTTTCATATAGCTTTTTGTCTTTTGCACTTAAGTAAATAAATTCAAATATGTGTCCTTCACCCTATAGTGAGGGATGTATGCATACTAATATTCTCCTTTATATATATCTGTATATATATATATAAAAGGAATTTTAGGGTGCATTTGGCATCGTGCCATTCGGATGTTCCCATATTTCCACGAGATAAGCCTGCAGAAAAAATGTTTGGCACATGCAAATCACCATCTCGAGTTTTGTTCTCGTGGGAAGGAATATCAAAATCTTAACCTGCTGGCATAAGAAATTCGAAACAAAAAAATTTTGCAATTTTCTTTTAAAAACAACTTGCTGGCACAGTTGTTTTCTACTTATCTCAAAGTGACTATAATACCAAATTCTTAAAATGGGTCGCATGTTAACAATCACAAAAGGTGGGCCCACATTATAATTCCTAATTTCTTATAATGGTAAGACCACATTATAAATCATTTGAGTGTGGTGTAACACTCCGATCCCCTTTGAGCCGGATTAGTGGCTCATTAGTGTGTTTTTCTGTTGATTTATTCGTTCGGACTTGGTTTTGGGTCTTGGATAGGTAGTTGAGTAACCTTTGACCTGAGATAAGTAGTTCTAAGCCCTTTTTCATAATTTCGCTTTTGCTTTGAGTGCATCATATTTGCATCATCTTGGTGTCAGCACGTGTATTTTGTTGAGCTCATCAAATTCCGTAACTGTCTCAGACTCATTCGGAGTCAATTGGAGAAGTTAGACCCTCGTATGACTTAAACTGTAAATAGCTTAAACTCTTCGGACCTTGATTTAAACTCCAAAACTATATATATGAGTCATCTTACAGATGTCCTCATTTCCTGTAATTTTCTTCAACGTGCATGCAAGGAGGCTCCAGGAGAGCCACGTTCATCTGTCTCTCTCTTCTCTGTTCTTCTCTTCTCGGTCTCTAGTGGTTGTGGGAGTTGATTCGATTGGGTTCTTCTTCTTTCTCTCTCATCTCTGTCTGTGTTTTGTGGCTTGAGGTGAGTGGGTTCTCTGCAACTCTTTCTTCTTCATCTCCAATTGCACCTCTCTTTCTCTGTTGCTATGTCTTCATCTCATGCATGGTTTATTTCTTTGATTTGCTTTGATTTTAGTTGATTTGGAGCTTGATTCAGTGGATTGACAGAGTTTTGAGGCAAGTATCAGTACAGGCTTTGATAACACATATGGGTGTTTTGTTTGATTGCTTTGATTCCCTCTTATTCTTTGTATAGAATGTTTTACAGCCAATTTCTAAGATGTTAGGATCAGATGAGCTTGTTTTGATGACATTTCTGTACCAAATTTCCGTTTCTGTAACTATCCCGAATTGGTTCTCTGTATTGTACGGCTAAGCCGTAACTTTCTACGGCTTAGATTCCAGATACTTGAATTTTCGTATTTTGTTCTACGGCTAGGCTACGGCTGAGCCGTAAGCTAGCCGTGACCCAACCGTGACCCAGCCGTGAATTAAATCTCTGATCAGTCGAAACTTTTCCGATACCGTACTTCTACGGTGTGGCTACGGCTAAGCCGTGGATTGGTCTACGGCTAAGCCGTATACTGAACCGTAGCTCAGCCGTAAGAGGTATCAGATCAGAGGTGAAAGATGACCAGTTTAGCTGTGTTTGAAAGGAACCACAGTTCAGCCGTAGTGCATGTTACGGTTAGCGCGTAAGATGCATACAGCTAAGCCGTTGGTCACCCATGGCTAAACCGTAAGACTTGGAATCTCAGAAATTAAACTTAGGATAATGGTGTGACTTTGTAGGGCTTATATACAAGGAACCATACACGTAAACCGGCCCAATGGACTCTTTGGATCGCATGAATAGTCTGTTAGGCTGTGACTTATTCATGTGAGCGTTGATTTACTGTTAAGCACCTCCCCATGGGTGTTGGGTTAAGGGACTTCGGTGCACGTGAGGATTACATTGCAACACTAGGATGGCAACGGTGCATCGAATAACTTAACACTACATCAACATGCACGGTTAGTGACAGTGAACAACTAGATTAGTATGGGCTTGTAATTAACCTTGATTCCGTATTAATCTGAGATGCATTGCATATTGCTTACAGTTTTGCCCTCTGTTCTGCAAATCTATGTCTATGCATTACGAGGTCATTTTGCTTTCGTCCTGTATATCTGTTCTATTCTTCGTTCCGCATTAAGCTTTGATCTATGCTGTGCTTTGGCTTAATATATGCTTGGTTGGCTTTGTGTGTCTTTGATTATTGGGTATTCCCTGGTGGCTCTGCCCAGAGATTAATACGTGAGGATAAGATCCGGTCTTTGCCATCGGTGAGTCCAAAGCGGATAATCTCCCTTCTTTTGGATTTGATTTGATTGATATTAGTCTGGCTCTACTCAGCCTCAGCCCTAGGAGGCCTGACGGGGTTACCTTTGGCTTAGATCTCTGTATCTCTGTATCACTGCAGTGTCGCTTTGTCTTGGGACCCCGGAACCCAGGAAACCGAGACCCACTTGTACCCTGGCCCGGTCAGTAGTGCTCTCCTCTGCTCTGCTTTGCTCTGCTCTCTATTGGAGAGAACATGGTTAACGTAGTAGCCACTTAGTTCAGTATTTCTATGCTTTGATTCACTTTTCATGCTTTACTTCTATGCACGAATTGCTTAGCAAACTAAGATGGAACTCTGTATTTAATCTTCTGTCATTATTCTATTTGATACTATGAGTGTTTCATCCCTGTTACTTGTATTTGCTGGATCGTTGTATTCATTGGTGTTGTCTGTGGTGTTGCAGGCACAGATCCCTTGCCCAGCTCCCCGGCGGTCGAGGAGGCTGCAGGGCCGAGTTTAGAGGCACCCTCCCGTTTGGCAGAGTGGGCCTGATCATCTCTGCCGAGTGCGTACATGCATATCATTTTGCGGCCATCTGTTTAGGTTTTTGGATTTTGGGAGATTTGTATTTTGTACTTTAGACTTTGGACTTTGTACTCTATATATTTTGTACATCATGATTTTGGGTGTGTATTCGGATTTTATATCAGCATATTTATCTTTATCTTTCGTTCCGTATTTGTTTTAGCTTCCGCTTTTCCTTTGTTGCTTGCTATGATATGTACAGCTTCCGCGTACGCTTAGTTCGCACGTGTTAGATCCCTTGTGTGTGTGCATCTGGACTGGGTTTGGATGCACGTGCACGGGAGTACGTGTGTCACTGGTTTTGTTTTTCGCTAACCCCCGATTTTTAGACTCGGGTCGTGACATGTGGGTCCCTTGTTCTAATTTCTAAATGTGGACTATAAGGTAAAAAATGTTATCTTCCCAAAAAAATATTTAATGTTCCAAAAAAATATTTAATCTTTCAAAAAAATATTTAATCATTCAAACAATATTTAATCTTCCAAAAAAAATTTTAATCTTCACAAAAAAAATAATCTTTCCCAAAAAAATAATCTTTCAAAAAAATTTTTTAATGTTTCAATAATCATTAAAAAAATCAAAAAAAGGTGGAGTTACATTGTAATTCCCATGAACATGAGCCCACATTGTGAATCCTCTAAATGTGGCCCCATGTTCTAAATTCTAAAAGTGGGTACCACGTAATTTTTAAAGTGGGTATGTGTTCACAATCAACAAACAAGACGGCCCCACATTATAATCTATTAATATTTTCAAAAGTGCGCACCACATTGTAATTTCTAAATGTGGGTCCTGTGTTCAAAATCACAAAAAATGTAGCTCTACTTTGTAAATTCTATATGTGGGTCACATAATCACGATGACAAAAGGTGGCACTATATTATAAATCCTATAAATATAGGCTCATATTCTAATTTCTAAAGGTGTATCCATGCTGTAATTTATAAATATGAATCCCATATTTATATTTAAAAAAAGGTGGGCCCACATTATAATTCTAATAAAGGTAGACCCACCTTATAAATCCTATGAGTATGAGTTCTAATTTTTAAAGGTAGGTATTACGTTGTAACTTCTACATGTGTGTGCCATGTACTCCAATAAAATGCCACAAAAATTAAAAGGTGGGTTCCATATTTTAGATACTGATTATTTTGCTTCGTTTGTTAGAGAAAGTTTTTACACCGTTACCAAATAAATTCTGTATGGCATATTCTCAACAGAACATTTTAATATAATGTTGCCAAATACGTTATGTAGAGTTTAGTCACAACACAACCCAATATCAGCACAACTAGATCTGAGTACAAAATTGGGAACAACACGGGAACAATGTCAAACAGGCCTTACATGGCTTTCCTTATTTGTACTTGAGCACTTCTCTTTTTCATAAGCTTTTGGTCTTTTGCACATTAATATATCCAAATATGAAAGTGTGAGGGATGGATGCATACTAATATTCTCTCACATATATACATATATATGGAGAGAGAGAGAGAGAGATGATATATGTGTAGATAAAGACATAGCTATGATCAGGTACGCATAGTAACTAGGTGTTTTTCTTGTCAACCTCTCTCTCTCTCTCTCCCCCCATATATAGAGACAGAAAGAGAGTCAAACATATGCATGTATGATATAGATATGAAGACAGAGTGATATACACCTAGTTATAGTGGGGTTCACAAGTAGTTATGTGATAAGTCCTTTAAAATACATATTTTCATGGATGCTTTTGATCTTTTTAAGGACTCATAAATGAAAAATAGCCTCATTTATTGTTAAATCATGGATTTGTGCATTTCTACATCATTGCAATGAATTCATGCATAATTTGCTAAAAAATTATCATTTTTGCTTAAACTCATAAAACCTACCATTTTGAGGATTCCATTTTTAGTAAGCTTTATAGAAATTATTTTTCTTATGAAATGAATCAAATTTTCAATCCTTAGGTTATTCACATAACATCATACTTAGTGATGTGCATTTTCACTCTCATTTCATGAGAGATGGATCCACTATCATGCATTTGTGACTATTAATTCAAAATTATTATTTTAAATGATAATTAATTTTTTCATGTAGGAACTTGTTGAAATGGGTCCCACAACAAATGTTTGGGGCATACAACACATTTTTGAAGAAATGGAAGAAGGAAATTGAAAGGAGGAAGCATTTTTCAAGAAATTGTAAACATTAGATTCAGAGGTCCCACACACATGCACATGTGTGAGTCACTCATGTGAGATGGCCATGATCCACCATCTTGGTTTGCATCATCTCAAACCATCCATTGAGAATTTTAAAGAAGATCCAAGGAAATCTCTAAGAGACTTCAAAGAGGGAAGGTCAATGATAAAGATTCTTTGCACATTAGGAGAACGACTCAAATTGGGCAGATGGAATGAGCAAGTTCGGATGTCCACCTTGGCATGAGATTCAGCTGAATTCTCTCCAAATAATTAGAGAAGAATATCTCTACAGTCTCTCCCAAAAGCCATTTCAGGAAAGACAATATTTCAAAGAAGAAAGCTAGTCATCATATGAAGATCAATTTGGAGAAAATAAAGAAGAAACCATCCATTGCATGGGAGGTTCCAACTCAGCCCAGCCATATTACCTCTCGGCCAGCCACATTCAGTTGGCTCCACTTCATGTCAAGTGAAAACAATTGAAGGTAAAAGTGGGGCACATCATGTGTGATGATTTTACATCAACAGTGGGCCCAAAGCGTAGAGATTTGCATAAGAATTATATTTGGCAAGTGGGTGTACAAAGTTTTTCAAATTGGTAGCCAAGGTTTTCACACAAAAATCTCTACAATTTTTGTCAAATTTTGCATCAGTGCTGGCCAAGGAAGATACTTACTACAGTGGATAAGATTTTAGCTACAAATTTGGATCCTGAGAGATAAAATAGGCCTTGCAAAACCCTATTTAAAGGGTTCATGGGACACCCCCCAGATGATGGAATTCTTCCCCCTCTAGCCTCCTCCACTTCGCTGCCTCCCCTTCTCACTCTCTCTCTACACATTGTTCCTCAAGGAGGCTTAGACACAAAGCCACATTACACCACTGAGATTCTAACTAGAAGAGGTGAATTTCCATTCTAGAATGTAAGACTTTGATTTAATTTTTTTTTATCTCATGTAAAATTTCATCATACTAGTAAAAAATGTTGATTTGTTTATTTCATTATTCTTCTTGTGATTTAATATATTTCAATTGTGTGCTTGGTTGCTTACTTGGATAGACGACCTGAGTTTGAAAAGACATAGTTGAAGTAGAATTAAAATTGACTAAAGATTTTTTGGAAGAAATAAAATAATACTCACTACTTGAACCACATTTAAGTTTCTGTAAACTACATTTATGTTTCTTGTTTACTACATTTAAATTCTGTTCACTAAATTTACTTTCATTGTTCACTAAATTTAAATTTCTGCAAAAAAAATACTCAATTTAATTTCTAATGTTCTTCTTACTTTATTTGTGCTTTTATGTTACATGATTTATGGCTAGGATTAATTTTTTAGAAGCATGAATTCATATCATGTGTTGTTGGAAATTAGAATTTTATATCTGGAATTCATGAATTTTTTTAAATTAAAGGGATAAATTTCATATTTAAAAAGACAGAAAAATTAGACAGCAAACAATTACTATTTTTGCCCAAATATTGGCAATTTAAAACATGACATAAAAAGGTTATTTTGCCTTGAAATGTGAAGCAACCATTATTGGATGAGTTAACTTTGTTCTATAAAAATATCAGTGGAAAAGGATTAAGGGAGGTTGAGTTTTCAGTCATTAAAACACTTGCTAGTTAGAAATCCTGTACACAGAAATCTACACATGGTAGATCATTAGTCTGAAAGTTTGGAATTAATAGATATATCACATCAATGAGTTTTGCTGTAAAAATTAGATGGATTGAACCTTGATGAGTGAATTTTAGAATCCCAGAGTTTCAAATTCAAAAGATTAATTATGGGAAGATCGATTTCCAGAAACCTAAATGAAGACTGACTGCCAAACTGCATATCAAAATTTTTAACTTTTCAGTAATCATTATTCATGCATATTTTTTGCATTTTAGAATATATTTCAAATTCGTTTTCTTTTTGTTAGATTCTTGCATTAGTAGAGCATGATTTCCACCTATTAAATTTGGATTAGTCTTGCATTAGGTTAAGCTCATTTTTTTATTTAAAGTTTGCATCTCATTTAAATTTCTACATTTTTTTTTCTCTCATGACATGCAATATGTCACATTGTTAAATTTTTCTTACTTTCTAATTTTAGAATTGATTACTAACTTTAATTTAGGAAATTGATTTAGGAAAGTTTTTAATTTAGGTTTTTAATTTTAGAAAGTAAATTGATTGGTTTAGATTGTTTCTTAAAAACAACAGGATTCTAACTTAGGTTTGTCTGATGATTTTTTTTTTAATTTGTCAACTTGATTTGAATATTTTATTTTTGATAGGTTTTAATTATAGAATGTTTCTAATTTAGTGTTATAATTTGTGTGTTCTTTTGCAGTTAATTTAAAGATTTCTTTTTGGATTAAAAATTTTTATTTTTGGGAATGAATTTAATTTTAATTAGGAATTGTGAATGTAATTTTTTTAAAGCTAGTTTTAGATTTTATTTAGAGCAAGTACAAGTTGAAAAGTCCTTAAACAAATTGCTCCATGTGGATTGACCTGGTCTCACCAATTGATTACTACATCGTGACTTTGCAGTTGGAGCTGACGAACATTGGACTTTTCTTCTTCTTGTCTCCCCTTATTAGGAAAAGGATATTACACTCGCCTCAATTTGACATTCTCAAGTTAGAATGAAAACCCACGATATATACTCCTTTTAAGTATTAAGGTTATATTTGTACAATAGAGAATTCGGGACTCCTCAGAATTCCATTTCTGCAAGAGAAAGGAATTATGCATTCATACCTCTCTCATAGGATTGCATTCATAATGCTCTTGCAAGAAATCAAGATCCTCTTTGTTTAGGAAATCAGTTCATTTGTTTCCTTTTTTGCATAGAGAATGTGCTCCACTGTTGGTGTATGGGCCAATGATCCAACCCTTAGTGGGAGAGACCCTGCCGAGGGGCATATCCGCGTAAGCACTATGGCATAAGTCAGGGTCCCACACATAGGGGGAACCCGTGGGCCCTGTTGTCGCCAGTGGACTCAGCACCACAAACCCTTAAAATTTAAAACCATAAAGTATGCCTTTACTAGCACCAATTGATTTTCGTAGGAATGCTAGCTCAAGGGGTGTTGAATCCTAACACCCACCAAACGACCAAAGAGTGTGCTCAGAGCCAGTGCCCTCTCTATTGCAGAATCCTCTCCTTGCACCATAAGACACCAACATGCTCTTGAGTGTCAAATATCAGGGGGTGAGGATGATGCACTGGCTCTGATCTTCTACGCAGTCCTCCGTGTCAATAAGATCTTTCTACGCCAATACCCCTACGATTGTCACCCACAGAGCGGGGCCACACATCTAGGTTGCAACCTAAATTAGATACCCGCTGCTCCCTTAAAACCAAAATCTAATCACGTAACAGAAAAAATACCTTACAATTTCTTGTAATCCACACGCGTTGGGCATAAGGGCATATGTAGGACGTAAACAACCTTCAGAAACAAAGACAGAAGAAAAGGTTGAGAATTCAATTGTCAGTGTAGGGCTAAAACTGAAATTAACCGACATCATTAACAGGGCTTCTATGCTCTGACAAACCATCAAACTGAAAAAAAAAAAATTACAAAAGCACAAGAGGCAAGGAACTAGATCATTGATGGGACTTGCCCAAACACTCCACATATTGGAACTGGAAGATCCTAATCATTTGTTCAGTAAGAATCTTAGAATAAAGAAGAGGTCAATCCAATTGGGAATCACCAGAGCAAACTATATAAATATTTCCTAGCCTTTCCTCACCATGACAATGTGCATTAAAAACCAACAATGATCATCTCCAAAATAAATTTAAAAAATAAAAAATAAAATAAAAATAGAAGAAGAAGAAGAAGAAGAAGAAGAAACTGTGATAAGTAAGTGCAACCTCGTTGTCCCATCAAAGAGGGTTGGTGGCTCTGAATTGGAATCCAGAACAGGGGGAAGAACCTCATGCACTTTTCTACACAGGCACAAAAGAAAGAAGGAAAGAAAAGCAAGTGTAAGTAGCAGAAGAGCAATACAACAATCAAGTTAATGGTAACAAAACATGGCCAGACAAAACAGATTCACGAGAAAACACATGAATTAGAGAAAACCCAGAAAGCAAATCCCATAACCAAAAAATAAAAAAAAGAGCCAGGGTTGTGGGGAATAGAGAGGTGGAAATTGAAGAGATTACCCAGTTGCCATAGCTAGATGTTGGAGCTCGAATTGCTGTGCAGAATGTGTATTAACTGTGGAGTCGATGCAACGAATTTAGTGAGAGGAAAGTTGACTTAGAAATGAAGACAGGTCATGGCTAACGTGAATATTGCGAGAGGGAACGTATGGTTGTCAGCAGCCTTGCTTAAAGGAGCAACATTGACACCTCTTGTGTTGAGTGGGCCCGGTAGTAATTTCACCGGAAGACCGTCTGACTTCGTGATGGTGGGGGCCACGTCATTGCTCGAGAAGGTCTGGTTACCTACAATTACAACCTTGTAAGCCATATTTGGCATCACCATTTTTTCTTTTATTTATCTAAATAAATCTGAAATCTGAAGTTATTAATTCAGATTTGAAGAAGTTTAACTTATTGAAGGATTTGGCTCAAAATAGAACGGAATTGAGAAATAGAATTCATGTAGCCGACCCCAATATGGTTGAAATAAGGCTTTAATGATGATAATGATTTATCTAAATATTTAAAATAGATAGAATTTTAAAAAATAAGAACATATAGCATGTGATCTTAGCCTCTGCTCTCTTTAGACAAATATGAACAAAACCTCTTAAAACCAAATACCTCAAATCTGAGCTCCTCAAAATAAAAGGGTAAAAACAAGAGATGCTTCTACAATACATTTGAATATATTATGCCTCGTACTTTTTTCAATTTTTCTTCAAATTTAAGAGGGTAAAAGAAGATCCAAGTCGTTGAAAATGTTTACAAGATCAAATACGGCTATGCATATAGATTTTAACCATTAGATCATCACCAATCTCAAGAAATGTGCAAAAGAGCCATTGGATATATTTTTGTAAATTATGTGGAGCTGAAACATAAGATCTAAGCCGTTGAAAATGTCTAGAAGGCTTAACACAGCTATGGGGTCAATTTTTAAGGCTTGACCCCTAGTGGATCTCGAGAAATTTGTGAAACACATTCAACCATTGATGTAACGTGCTCAATTTTGGATTAGTACTTAGGCAATCTCTCTTTTCTTTTTTATTAGTATTTCTCAGATAATAATCATGATCCAGATCGTTAAAAATGTTAATAAGGTCAATGATCATTAAGAGATTGAATTTTAGCCGTTGGATCATCACTAATATTGAGATATTTGCTAAAAAAAAGTGAATTAAAAAAATCGTGGGCCTTAAACACAGGATCCAAACCATTAGATATCATTGGAAGGATGAACATGACTATGGGGTTTAATATCAAAACTTGATACTTAGTAGATTTTGAGAAATTTGTGAATCTAAGTGGGAATCACCGGAGCAACCTATATAAATATTTCCTAGCTTTTCCTCACCATGACAATGTGCATTAAAAAACCAACAATGATAATCTCCAAAATAAATTTAAAAAAATAAAAAAAGAAAAGAAGAAGAAGAAGAAACTGTGATAAGTAAATTCAAACTCGTTGTCCCATCAAACAGGGTTGGTGGCTCTGAATTGGAATCCAGAACAGGGTGGAGAACCTCATGCACTTCTCTACACAAGCACAAAAGAAAGAAGGAAAGAAACCCAAGTTTAAGTATCAGAAGAACATTACACCAATCAGGTTAATGGTACCAAAACATGGCCAAAGTCCAAACAAAACAGAATCATTATAAAACACATGAATTAGAGAAACCCCAGAAAGCAAATCCCATAAAAAAAAAATAAAAAAAAGAGCCGGGGTTGCGGGGAATAGAGAGGTGGAAATTGAAGAGATTACCCAGTTGCCATAGCTAGGTCTTGGAGCTCTAATTGCTGTGCAGAATTTGCATCAACTTTGGAGTCAATACAACGAATCTGGAGAGAGGAAAGTTGACTTAGAAATTTAAAAAGGTCATGGCTAACGTGAATATTGCGACGGGAATGTATGGTTGTCAGCAGCCGTGCTTAAAGGAGCGACATTGACACCTCTTGTGTTGAGTGCGGCCCGGTAGATTATTCACCGGAAGATCGTCTGACTTCGTGATTGTGGGGGCCACGTCTTTGCTCGAGAAGGTCTGGTAGATACACCACCTACAATTACAAGCTTGTAAGCCATATTTGGCGTCACCATTTTTTTCCTCTATTTATCTTAATATTTAAAATAGATAAAGTTTTAAAAAATAAAAACATTTAGCATGTGATCTTAGCCTCTGCTCTCTTTAGACAAATAGGGGCAAAACCTCTTAAAACCAATTACCCAAAATCTGAGCTCCTCAAAATAAAATGGAGAAAATAAGATACACTTCTACAATATATTTGAATATATCATGCATGATACCTTTTTTCGATTTTTCTTCAAATTTGAGAGGGTAAATGAAGATCCAAGCCGTTGAAAATGTTCACAAGATCAAACACGACTATGAATTTAGATTTAAGCCATTAGATCATCACCAATCTCGAGATATGTGCAAACGAGCCATTGGATGGTTTTTTCTAAATTCTGTGGAGCCGAGACATAAAATCCAAACCGTTGGAAATATTTAGAAGGCTTAACACAGCCATTGGGTTAATTTTCAAGGCTTGATTCCTAGTGAATCTCGAGAAATTTGTGAAATGCATTCACCCATTGATGTAATATACTTAATTTTGGATTAGTCCATAGGTAGTCCCTTTTTATCTTCTTTATTACTATTTCTAAGATAATAAATCACGATCCAAATCGTTAAAAGTGTTAATAAGGTCAATGATCATTAAGAGATTGAATTTCAGCCATTGGATCGTTGCCAATATCGAGATATTTGCTAAAAAAAGTAAATTATTTGTTTTTTTAAAAAAAATTTGTGGGCCTCAAACAGAAGATCCAAACCGTTAGATATCATTGGAAAGATGAACATGGCTATGGGGTTAATATCAAATCTTGATACTAAGTAGATTTTGAGAGATTTGTGAAAAACTTTCGACCATTGATTTAAAAAAGTCTATTTAAAATAGATTATTGTATTACTAAACACATTTTTATTCTAACTTCTTTCTTAATGGCTCTTTTTTTAATGCCTCTATTTTGGATGGGTCTTTAATAAGAAAGAGTAGAGATGCCAAACAAGCCAGTGTATGTCATCTCATTTCAACTAATGCTTGTCTAAATGTTTAAAGCGGATGGATGTTTGGAAAATAAGAGACTTTGACATATGGTTCTACCCCTTAGCTGTTTTAAGAGAAGTATATATGCAAACAAAAGCCGCACTTTTGGGCTTTTGAAAATAAGGACCGTTGATTTCCTTTTTTTTATTTTTTTATTTTTTAAGACGAAATACATTTTCTGATATTTAGCCCTTTTTAATATCACTCTTTTTTTTTTATGGCTCTATTGAATAAAAGTAGAGATGCCAAATAGGGCTTAAGATCGGGTCATTTCTTTAGCAAAGCTAGTAAGGATAATTTTTTATTTTTGGATTTATAGTGTTGGCAATTTTTTAATAAAACGGTTGTCCTCTTGACATTTAGAATTGTAATTACACTAATTGTAATTTCCTAATATACCATTCCTAAAAAATTTTTGTATAAACATCCTCAAATAGTCAAATTCATAACTCGTTATGATATTTTAACAAATACTCAACTTAAAGGAAGCTAAAATGGGGGCGGTTCTCTCATTGCTAAGGAGGGCCAAAAGTGTTGGAATCACACGGGTTCATATCATCTCAGATGCCATTGAAGTCATTGATGCTATCAATGGAATGGAAAATTGCTCAATTAGAACATTAATTTTAGTTATTTTGGCCCTAGCGGGCTCTTTTAAGAATGTTCATTTTGACTATTTCTTGACATTTTTTAATGGTGTTGCCCATATGTTAGTTAAGTGTGGGCAAACTTATGGAGATTTTATATTTTGTCAAAATCCTTTCTCGACTTGGTAGGGTCGTTTCCACTTCTTGTTCTTTTTTTTTCTTTTCTTTAATAGAATTATCTTTCAAAAAAAAAACAAAAAAACAAACTTGAAACTGTTTAACTTAAAATACCCTATATTCACATAAACACAAAAAGGTCAAGGATGACATTTTTATGTATATATAACATGTAACACCAAAGGGAAAACAAATTATATTGTATTAAAGCCAAGGGTTTGGCTTTAATTTTGACTGTCAATTATGATTTTGACTGTTGGAATTCTTTTTTTTTTTCAATCTTTTCAATTTTATCCCCATTTACCTCATTCAAACTACCTTATCTCTTTATCAAACAAATACATCTACTTCCCACTTTTCATACTTCTTCTTTTTCATTTTTGCAATAACTCAATTTCTACCCAAGCTCTACCGTTTCCCTTCTACCTCAATTCCTCTTTCCTTTCTATTTTTTGCCATTAGCTCTTAAATTATATAAACAAGTATTCTTGTAATCGTTTCTTCTTTTGTTTTCTTTCTAAAATTTATGGATATTTTTTAATGCACAAATATTTTAGCCGTAATGTTAACACACCTGTGCTTAGCACAGGTTCTTATGCTAGTGCATCCTTAAGTTTAGAAGCCGATAAGTGTCACTGTTGTCATGTCTCTTCCTAATGGCAACTGGTTCATTTCTGATCTACGGCTCTGAGCCCTACATTTTATATTCAATGCAATTGCGGACTGAAGGCAAATATATACAAGGTATGCATATATATATAATGAAGGTGAGTTTATTTATTTCGTTTTTAATTTTTATTTTGTATCAAGCGTTTTTTTTTATTTTGTAGCAAGAGTTTTCTTTTCTTTTATTCTTTCTTATTTGATGCTTTGAATCATTTATTAGATGTGTGTCGCTTTATTTATGTGAGTTTGGGTTCCTAATTGCAAGAACAAGCTGCTAAGCCTAATTGCAAGAACAAGCAACTAACTCTTGTTATCGCATATTGATACATTTTCAAGTTGGTGGTGATAAATCTTTTTATTATTCTCTTCATATTTAGTAAATTTGGTTAAATACCTAGAAAATAATTTAAGAACAGCAATTCTATTCATTTTTCACTCTCACCATTTTGCAACTAAATTGAATTTTTTTAAAGATATTTTTTTCTTATTTATTCCATTAGTGAGGCTATCATATCAAATTTGATAACTGGAAATGAAAGTAAGGGAATAGGTAAATTTATGTCTAATCCATAATTTTTTTTCTTAGGTTTTCAATATATAATATATTATTCTCTATTTTTTAATTCGAACATATGCATTTGTACCAAGATGGGGAGTTTCAATTGTAATTATTTTTATTAAATTGAATTAAAAGTTCCAAAATGATCCAAGTATGTTTTGAAACTGTTTTTTGTGATTTTAAAACTTCCAAAACAAGTATATGAAAAATTAAGAGAAATTAAAATTTATGAAAGGAAACTTGATTCTTGCTTTATGTACGTTTATTGTTTTGTGTTTTTCCTTTGAATAAAGTTTTACATCTAGATTTTCAATAGTAATAAATTATATGTTTCTTTATGTAAAATTTATTTTCCATTAATAATTTAAAGAAAACCTCATATTTTAATATAATTTTATCTTTGGGGCTTATCACGGGCCTTCGTTGCTAGTTATATATAGTAAAGCAAAAGAAAAAAATATATACTTTGTGTTGGTGTGCCATATCATTACATGCCATGGTTTTCTTTCTAAAAGTCTCTTTATCCATATTTTCTAGAGTTTTTTTGTATATGCCTCCCTAGGGTTTATAGAGTTTGTAAATAGGCCCTCTAGTTTTAGTATTTTCATATACTCCCCTCCTTTTTATTTTAATACCTTCTATGTCACCAATATCACTAGTTATAATAAGAAAAGGTGACTATCAAAAGATTTGTATTGATTTTTTTATGAAAATGACAACTTTGCCCTTAAATTCATTAAACAAAGATACTTTCATTATTTATAAAATTGCCATTATTTTATCCCGAGTCCCAATAGTCTATCTCTAACTCTCCCATGCACATGAAGCCTAACAGTTTGTTTGAAACTCTCATCAATCTAGTAGAGGATTGTGCATAGATTGCGTCAATTCTAACCAATTACAAGTACAAGTGCTAATTGCCATTATGATCAAATTAAATTTAATGAAATGGGCCCCATTTTAATAAAAATAAATTTATGTAGACTTGCTCTCCCCCACTAAATGTAGTATAGTAATTGTTAATATTGCAAGCTTTAAAGAAAAATAATCCAAGCTTTGAAATTACAAATGAGAAATGACAAGTGCGCACACTAAAATGCATACAAAATGTATACAAGTTTATATAGCACTACACACTAGCATCTATGCCCCACTTTTTATTTCTCTTTTTCACACACACTAACACCAATGCATGAGATAAATACATTTGTACCCAATAACAAGAGGGCCCAACGCCTGGATTAGGTTCTTCCATTTGATGGAGCCCACCTTGCATGTGCCCTCTCACAATGGGTCATAAACTAACAGTAGTGATGGTGGGCCCCACTTTTTTTTCGGCACAAATGTATTTATCTCATGTATTTGGGTTAGTGTGTGTGAAAGAGAGGAATAAAAGTGGGGCACAGATGTTATTGTGTGGTGCAACATAAGCTTGTGTGCATCTTAGTGTGTGCACATATCATTTAATATATGGATAAAGAGATGGGCAAAAGTGTTATTTTACTTTAAAAACTTATGGTAGCTATAAGGCTATTAAATATGGGACAATGAAGGTATTAAAATTAAAAGGTAGTTGCATATATATAAATATTGAAATCATCGGAGCTTATTTACAAATCTTAGAAACCTTAGTGGGTATATACAAAAAGCTATATTTTCTATCTCCTAAAGTCTATCAATATCCCCTAAAATCTCTCTATTTTGCTATGTGTGGGGCCCACTTAAGGAATACAACGTGTGCCAGCCCACACAGTAGGTTGACTTGTCCATTTTAAATTCAGATCACGATTTTTTCAATACAAATCACGCCCAATCAGCACTAGATACCCACTCCCTCCCCATCATGCGCTTATATATCCAATCACAATTTCTACTCAATAAATAATGCTCAATTTCACTCCACACATCAGTTGAAGCCCAATAATTATGGTTGTAAATGGTCCCCAATTTCCCTATTACTTAAAGGTTTTGACTCATTAAAAATTGAGTTTAATTCCTTATTTAGGCTCTGATAAACAAATGAGTCCGGTTCTAGATCCTTTTTTGGACACAGGACCTAAATGGGTCTAGTTCTAGATCCACTAATACTCATATCAATGGACCCGAGACTGGACACATTAAGTCAGCAATATAAAAGTCGATGTCCCATAAAAAGGGTCATGAGACAATATTGATTTTAACGTTGCCAAATGAATGCATTAGAATCATACTACTATGGATACTCAGAAAGGCACCACTGTAAAAAGGTCATGAAAAAGGGAAGGGACCATCGACAAGTTGATTTTCATCGCCTACAATGCCAATTGTGTCCCAAACCAAACATCTTGGTTAGTGGTCCCAATCACAATGTTTAATATTATTTACTCTTGCAACTGGATCTAAATCTTACCAACTTGTTTCTTTGGCTGCAGAATGATGTCTTAACACTACAATAAACTTAATGTAATGTGATTTTCTTAGGCTTATTTAATATTTGCAATACTATCTTCACCTTCCCAAAAACTTTTAAGAGGAATGGGAAGTTTTCCTAAGCAAGGAAGACGCTCGTTGTGATTGAAGGATGTGGGTTCCAGTCAGCCTACCTTTCAAGAAAACAAATTAGGAAAGTTCTTTTTTTTTTGGCAGGGTAAGTAGTGGTATATTAAAGAATAAACTAAGAGTAGAGTAGAGAAAAGAAAACCTGCTTCCAGCCATTGTCACCATAGCATGGCTACAAAAATAGGAAAACAGGAAAATAAACAAGAAATAAAATTGAAAAAAGGACCCATAAGCTGGGGCAAGCTCACAAAAAGGCAAAAGACCAACAGATACAAACAACTGGATTGAAGCTCCTCATGCCATTGGACAAGCGTGACCAACGACGAGCTCTAGTGTCCAGATGATGACTGATTTCCAACTTGACACCTTGAAGCTTAAGGCCAATTTGCTAGCTTGGAATCTATGCTTCCAAGGTGACAGAGTAGGATAAATGATAGAGTCCGTGATGAGCTTGTTGTCTGCCATTATCACTAGAGGGACATTCTCTTTGGAGGCTTGAGCTGCTAGGAAGGGCTTCGAGCCCACCGTCCTTATCCACCTCAAAGTATCATCTAGATTTCTGAAGAAACCCACTAAGTAATTGTTAGGTTTTAAGGGGTTCAAAAAATTCCTTTTGATAGTCTTTCTTTACAAAGAGAACTTTGTAATTTTTCAAAAGTCCCACATTAGAAAAGTGCAAAACCTTTGAGCACTATATAAGTACTTCCTTGTTCTTTATACTTCAAGCTCCTTTGGACTTTTTTGCTACAAGCCCTATGCGCGCACATGAGCCGGGCTTGGTCCGAGGGTTTCGATCCGGAAAATGTATAATCAGTGTGTGTCGGTGACGTGCATCTTGCGTGATTATCGTGCACAGGGGGTGAAAATCCCAGCCCTACCGACACACTTTTGCAAGTTTTCAACTTAAGTAAATTCTTTTAAAACATTTTCAACTTATTCAAAAATCTAAATTCAAATTTCTAACTCCTTTTCTTAAATGGGTTTAATGGTGATTATAAAGACACGCTTTATTGTTGCCATCATACCCAATGACTATTTTTCTATTATAAATTAGGGCACCTGGGTTCAAACGAAAAAACAGTTTTTTCTCTCCTTCCCCAATGTTTTATTTTCTCTGTGAGCAATCTCATACTCTGCTAGAGTCCGACTGGTCTTAAATGGGTGTGTGACCGAGGTAGATCATATTGTGGAAGCCGTTGTATCTTGGGGGCGATTTCAGCTGAGAATCTCTCCGCATTTGGGTTTATCCCGAGAGGCGGAACTCGTCCTAAAAAAAGTGTCCACTGACGTGCCTCAGTCAAGAACTACTGTTGCTGCTTTTCACAAATTTCTACCATCACAACATCCCTCCACAGCATTACAGACTATTTAGTACTATTATTTAAGTTTATATGTATTACCACAGCACTTTGTAGCCTT
This sequence comes from Sextonia rubra, assembly GCA_037013555.1. Taxonomy (NCBI): domain Eukaryota; kingdom Viridiplantae; phylum Streptophyta; class Magnoliopsida; order Laurales; family Lauraceae; genus Sextonia; species Sextonia rubra. Next base: position 137,466,242 of record JASUAD010000001.1, read on the forward strand.
CATATTTCTAACAGTAATCCTCTTTGGAAGACAACAGTAGGTTCCAATTACAAGCTCTGCGACAAGGATGAATGTTGGATTTACTTTTTGGCGTAGAAAATATGTTCTAAGCTACAGCATAGTTTTATGAGGTTTTTAAGTTTAAAAACAGAGCTCTTGATCTTATTTGCAAAAGGATTTCGCTCACAACAGTCTGCCATGGCCGAACAACTTTTTGGAAGATCCTCTGGTTTCTTTCTTTCCAAATTCCCCAAGTGAAAGTTAGAAAACATACCTTGGCCAAAGTCAAATTATCTTCACTGCTTGTATCACAACCATTGATGAAGTTGAGCATAAAATCTTCCACAGTATTAACATTGGCAACCAGCATCCCAAACTTTGCAATTATATAGAGCCAAATTTGTTTGTTGAAAGAAAATTATATTAGGAGATGGAGAGAGGATTCTTGATTGCAGCTGTACAAAACAAAGTCAGTATCATTACTAATGTTTCTGTTTGTTAGAATATCTTTGGTTTTGAAACCCTTTTGAATGGCCATCCATAATATGATAAGAGTGTTTCCTTCTACCTTTGAAACAAACCATGCCAAACCAGGAAGGAGTTTCATTAGAATGATTGTTGGTTTCGATGACAGATTTTGAAAAGAAATTTCCTGTGTTTGTTGGCAACCAAATAACTTCATCCTCGAACTCAACTTCAGGGCTGGGAAGAGCAGAGATAATGCCAAAGATTTCCTTGAGATCATCTGAATTGGCATTAGGCAAAAACCACATCCCATGAGAGATGAAATTTGAGACGATGATTTCTTTGCTAATCCCGATATCAGTGATAGTCCTCTCCCCATAACAGTCTATTAGTCTATCACATGGCAACCATGGGTCCAACCAAAAAGAAGTTTTGAGCCCATTACTAATCAACATTCTGATATTGTTCATAGTACCATTTCTGTTCACTAAAATACCTCTCCAACCCCAAGAGATGTTTCTACCAGCTTTGAGCTCCCAGAAGTTCTTACCTTTGATGTATTTGTTTGTCACCCAGTCCATCCAAAGGGATTTCCTACCAGTAGCAAAGTACCAAACCTGCCTTAGGATAGCTACCTTTGCAACTGTTCGAGCACTTCTGATGCCTAGCCCACCTTCTCGAAGAGGTTTACAGATCATGCTCCATTTAATGGTTGCCATCTTTCTTTTACCATTGAAGGAACCCCAAAAGAACCACCTGATATGCTTATCAATGATAGCGATGCATGTTTTTGGCAGCATAAAATTGGAAGACCAAAATATATGAAATGACGACAAGGTGGAGTTGATCAATTCCACTCTTCTAGCATATGAGAGCAGCGAAGGCTTCCAACTAGAGAGCTTTTTCTATTCGTCTCAATCATGGCCATGCAGTTAGACAACTTTATTCTAGAGGAGAATAAAGGAAGACCCAGATATCTCTGAGGGAGAGAGGCGATTTGGAAATTCAGAATAGAGGAGATGGCTATACCAACGGTATTTGCACATTTAGAGAAGAGTATTTGCACATTTAGAGAAGAGAATGGAGCTTTTGCCACAGTTTATTTTCAAACCAGAGTGATATTGCACGTCCTCCAACAATTTCTTCATATGCCCAGCCACACGAGTTTCAGCATTAGCAAAAATCATAATGTCTTCTGCAAACAACAACTGGGAGATAGTGATGTTACCTCGAATAAAGGGCAAAAGGAATCAACCCATTTGTATTGCATTCAGATAAGGCCCCAGAGAAGAATTCCATGATAATGCAATATATATAAGGGGAGAGAGGGCATCCCCGTCTCAGACCTCTGCTACTGTTGAAGAACTCACAAGATCGACCATTAACTAAAATTGAAAATGCAGGACTCTTGATGCATTCCATAATCCATTGAATGACCTTCAAAGGGAAGTTGGGAGCAAGGAGAGCTGCTTCTAGGAAATCCCACCTGACGCTGTTGAAAGCTTGTTTGATGTCAAGCTTTAAGCACATTTTGGGCTTTCCTTTGCTTAGGTGGAAACCTCTAAGCAAGTCATGAGAGAGTAAAATATTATCTGTGATTGATCTTCCCGGTATGAAACTAGATTGGCTGGGATTTATTAATTTGTCCATGAGTGGCTTCATTCCGTTGACTATAATCCTAGTGATGATCTTATATAGCTCACTGGTGAGAGAGATAGGACAGTAATCAGCTGGGGTTAAAGGATTATCATTTTTTGGGAACAAGAACAATGAAAGTGTTTTTAACTTCACCAGCAGCGCATTTGGCATTATAGGCAGCATATGTTGATCCATCGGTAGCAGGGCCAGATGCAACACCAGTGATTTGACTTCAGTCCTTCCAGCTCGAGATAGAGACCTAGTGGCATCAATAGCTGTGGATCCATCCAGAACTGGTACACTAAGACGGAGTGTGCAAAGCCGACAGGGCTGCTGGAGCCACTGTCGATACCTAACAGGCCCTGGGAGAGTGTCTCCATGGATTTTCTTTCAGCATTGCCAAGAGTGGGAGAAATGGGATCTTCCCATATTTAAAGAAATTTTGACTTACATTGGATACATCCTTGTCAACAATCTGCCAACAAACTTTGAAGAAGTGAGCATTGAAACCATCAGGTCTTGGAGCATTATGAGGACTGGCTGACTTAATCGCCTCTTCAATTTTGGAGATGAGGACCAATTTGGTAAGCATTTCTCCATCAAGAGAATTTAGTTTACTAGACACTTTCACATGGGACAGGGCTGTTTCCATGTGGTTTCTATGAGAAAAGGGAGAAAGTATATATTTGAAATAGTCTATAAAGACAGATTCTAGGTCAGAAGGATGACAAAAGGCTGTTCCTTCAAAATCAATGATAGAATGAATGGATGAGCTTTTTCTATGTGCTCTCATCAACGTATAGAAGTACTTGGGGTTGAAGTCACCCGAATTAAGGTGTTTATCTTTGGACTTCTGCCTAAGGAAGTTTTCGTCCATCTAGATGCAGTTGCTCAAATGCTGTCTGATTTTCTTTTATTCGTTAAGATTGTCTTGACCTGGTTGCGATGAAGATATTCAAGATTGAATAGTATCGAGGGAGATTCTAGCTGTCTGAATTCTTGTTGAGATAGGGCCTTTACTTTTCTACCATTGCGATAAAGCTCTCTTCACATTTCTCAATTTAGTGACCACTTGGAACATTGGAGATCCATACCCAGTGATAATTCCACACTTCTTTAAAGACGTACTATCTTTTGCCCAACTATTAAAGTAGTGAAATGGAATTCTAGGGGTAGGCCCTGCTTTATTTTGTAAGTGAAATGCATGTAATATTGGCAAATTCATGGTATGGACAAAACTTGGGTTCTATGAGTTGTAATTTTATGTTTTTTAGATGGACTGAAGTTATCATGGAAGTCACAGATGATGGTCTTCTATCTGAACATTGGAATACAGATGTGTTCTCCTCAGACCGGTCGGACAAGATGGCAGACCGGTCGAATTTCTTGCAAACTGACATTTGCAGACAGAAATGAAGCCCGACTGATCGGCTGAGTTCCCGACCGGTCGGACCCCATACCAGACCGGTCGGATGGGGTATCCAATAGGTCGGCTGGATCGGCAGACGAGCGATTCAAATGCTCTATTTTTTCGGATCTGCCTTGTGCGCATCCTTATCCTCCGCGAATCAAAGACGGTAAAGACTCTAGGGTTACTCCTTATTTAAGAAACACTCCCCCTGAAATAGGAAACCCCCCCCCCCCTCCGGGGCCCTTTTTTTTTTAAAAAAAAAACTCAGCATAATCGATAAATTTTGCACAGAAAATCACTCAAAATGAACTTGGATGAAATTGAGACCCACAGAAGTGAGGCATTGAGGAGTCCCTTTGTGGAGTGTACCAAGACAAGTGGATTTAGGAACTAAAGCAAAACACAGTAATTAGCATATTAGATAATCATGAAAACAGTAAATGAAGCTGGCATGACCCCATACCCGACCGGTCGGAAGGGGTATCTGATCAGTCGGCTGGGTCGGCAGACGCGCGATTCAAACGTTCTATTTTTTCGGATCTGCCTTGTGCGTGTCCTTATCCTCTGCGAATCAAAGACGGTAAGGACTTTAGGGTTACTCCTTATTTAAGGAACACCTCTCCCATGAAGAGGGTGCTCTCTCCAGATCAAAACCCTAATATATATATATATATAGAGATTTCATCTTCCCAGAAGGTACTCTGTTCTTGAAGTGCTGTAACGTCTCCTTCTGCGTATCAGTTCTCTTCTCCGCTGTGCGTGTTCATCTTGAGAGGCATCAAGGCATGAAAATCAATCCAGAAGAGAGTGAACGGCGTGTGCGTCAACAAGAAGAGCTTCAGTCCCTTAGGTTGTGTTCAACTGGGTAAAAGGGTAGTAAGTAGTCTTGTAACTTCTCTTTCATAGTGATTATTCTTGACGGACCGGTGTTAGGTTCCGTGGTTTTTTCCCGGTTGGGTTTTCCACATAAAAATACTATGTCCATTTATGCTGTGTGTTTGTCTTTGTGTGATTGCTGTTGATATCTACATAGCATACATTGACTGGGACCTTAACCTGTGTCAAGGTTTAAAGTCTTTCAGTAAGAGAATTGCTCTCTGATCTGAGAGCCTAGGGTATAATAGAGTGCCAGAGAAGTCAACTGAGTTCTGAAAAATATTGAAATTGGTAAGGACTCTGTCAAGTCTGGATTCAATGCGAGAGTTACCTGATGAGCAATTTGACGAGGTAAATTGATGACCATGAAGCACCATCCCTTCCAGGTTGCATTGGTCAATGCAATCATTGAAGCCTTGCAATGAGTTGACATTTGGTTTGGCACCTCCACTTTTCTCCCTTTCCCAACTGATTGTGTTGAAATCGCCCACGGCAACCCATGGGAGCTTGATGCTCTAAGAGCAAGCTGAAAGCGTGTCCCAAAGATCTTTCCTTTTCTGAATGTACTTATCTCCATAACGAACTGTGATTAAGAAACTGTCACCTCAGTGGTCAATTTTGCAGTGTATGTGCTGAGCTGAATCTTCCAAAATTTGAACATCAATGGCAGGGTCCCACCAAATCCAAATTTTGGCTGAGGAGCAGTGTCTGGAATTGGAGTGATCTTTTCAGTTGGTTGGGATTGTAGAACTTTTCAGCTGGAATTGGTTGCAGACTTGTAGTCCTTAATTCTAGTCACTACTAAAGCAACAAAATGAAGGTGAAATTGAGCTATTTTGCACCCTATTTGGTCCTATTGAGGCCCCTAACATTCCAGGATAAAATGTTCATGGGTAACCAGTGCAGTGCTGGAACACGCCCACATGACAGCCACTAACATTGGTGAAGGCAGCAGCTGCAGCTGGGCTTGATATTTGGTCCAAGACAAGATCATTTGTAGCAGCTATGAGTTCCACTTGGATGTCAGAGTTTCCGTCAAGGTCACTTAGAAATGAAAATTTGTTCACCAGGATATCTTTAGTGCAAGATGGAGCCTCCGCAGTTTTAGTTTTCTGCCCAGTTTCCCATAGAGCAGAATGATCCTTAGAATGTCTGCAGTCACTTTGGCCCTTGTAACTGCTTGGAATTTCACTGTTGGAGGTAACACGACTTGAGTCAATGTTCCTTATAATAGATGTTGTTGTTTGCCTATTGTCTCTTTTGGTTCCACATACTAGCAGCAGGCTTACCATGTTGGTTTTCCTGCTCCTTTGGGCAGGAGGCCTGGGAGTGACTAAATGTTTTGCAATTTGGGCAAGATTATGGCCTCCAGGTGTATTCAATAGGTTGAACAAAGGAGTGTCCTTTGTAGCCTATATTAATGGAGCCTGGGAGGTTGGAGTCTACATTCACTTCCACTAGAACCCTAGCATAAGCTAGTCTTTTCCCGGTTGCCATAAGATGATCCATACAGATTGGTTTACCCACACAACTAGCAAGTTTGGAGAGGCATTTTTGAGTTCTTCAATTCAGTTTCGAGTTTGAAATTTTGATCCAAATAGGGATGGACTTCATGTCTTCTTGCTGGAGGTCAAGGTCAGCTGACCATCTCTGAAGCACTAGAGGGTGGCCGTTAACAAACCAAGGCCCTTCCTCCAAGATCTTCTGACTCTCCTCAAAGTACTTGAATTTGAAGAGGAAGAAACCTTTTGCTAAGGCATGTAGTTCCAACTTCCAAGTCGTGCATTTTCTAGGCCTTAGACAGAGATGCCCAGACTGCTAGATAGTGAGGTCTCTTACCCACAAAAAAACCCGCAAGTGAGTTTTCCCATGCTTCTTCACCCAGTTCATCATCAAGAAGATCCACTATCTGACCATAATTACATTTTGGAACAATGAAATCTGGAAGCTGATGATCTTGGCTAGATTTTGGTGTAAAGAAAGAAACCCAACCATGATGGAGATCTTCAGAAACATTTTGTTCATAACCAAAAAACGAAGCATGTGAAGCAGGAGGCAGAGTTTTATCCATCTTGCTCTGGGAAGAAGAAGCTAGATGACATGGAGGCAGGCCATTGCCAACTGGTCCTATATATGGTGACTTGTTATGAGAAGTTTGACGTGGATTTTGACCATTGTTGACTGCTTGGTGGGAATTCTCCTTTTGGGGTGAGAAATTGGGGGCAAAATTTGGGTTAGAATTTGAAATTTGAGGTTTACCTGGGTTGCATTCTTTGATGGGCTGGGCTTGCGCTTCTAAACCGATTCCCGCTATTTGCCCCTCTTTCTTGCTTGGTATGGTGATGCTTTCCATGCGCATTCTAGCTGCCTTCTTCAGCCAACCTGTTGGAAAACCTGGGATGTCCATGTTGAAGGTGTGATTCTGGTCTTGGAGACATTTGAATCTAACTACAGTCACTGCATTGTTTTTTTAATCCATCTTCATGATTCCTTGAGCAGAAGACGAAGTAGCTTTGCCTTGCTGCAGTGCCTAACTGCTAGAAGCTTGGTCTGGTTTCTCTGGGAGAGGAGTAAAAGCAACACCTTGAGCGCCGGATATTGAGCTGATGGTAACTTCAGCAGCGCCTGTTTCAGGTTCCCGTTGCCTCCCCTGTTTTGCAGGCAGAGGAAGAGATGACACATGCCTTTTCTTCAGTAATATATTGTCTCACTTTTGAAATCAAGTCATCTCCAATGAATGGGGGAAGAGCATTGGTGTGGTTCCTCTTGATGGCTGTGGAGACAAATTTAATGAGCAGGTCTTCATCATCTTTGAAGGAATCATGATAGAGCCATAGTTAAAAAACTAAACCCAAGGAAGGACATCAAGTCAAGTAACTTGGATGAATGTCTTCAGGATTTCTGCAGAGTCAAAGTGACACGGTGCCATTCAATTTGTGTTTGTGAGAGAGAGAGAGAGAGAGAGAGAGAGAGAGAGAGAGGCTGAATGTCAGGTATAACATTTTGGAGATTTTGATGAGACCCATGAAAGTGTGGAAGTTTCAATATAGAGAAATTTTCATGTGAAGGTTTTTTGGGGGAGAGCCTCTAGAATGGATTAATGCCAATCATAATATCATGTGTGCAAACAATCATCTATGTAGCAGAAATAAATCAAACAACAACAGCCCTTCAACTCTAAAAAAAAACTCTAAAAGAGATGATCTCAAAAATATATTCTCTACTCAGAGCAATGAGATCTCTGTCTTAGGGTTGAGAGAGAACCCTTTTTATAGCCCAAATTTCGTGCCTCATAAGTATATTTCGATCAGGAAAGGAGTTGGCATGAAACAAGAAAGTTCTCCTTTAAATTGAACTGAAAAATCGCAAGTCGGTGAATTTTCTGCACCTGTCCGATCGGTCAGATGAATGGCCCGATTGGTCGGATTAAGATTTTGCCCGGGTGAAAATTTCAGTACATTTCTGCAAACTTCCGAATGCCATAACTTTCTCGTTTTAGCTCCGATTGAGGCAACCTTGGGCTCTACGGAATCTGCTTGAAAGGAGCTTTCTAACGGTAGGTCACATGCCTATATGCGACGCTCGATTTGTGAGATATGACCATTTTAATCCATGTTGTCTGTAGAATATCACCTGAATTTGTTGCTTTTTCTTCGATTTCTTCACTTCAGTGCATCCGGTGACTCAACCCATTATCCATACTCAAAGATATGTAAAATATAACACTAATGGACTTCAGTTTTATCCAACCAATGAATTTGCCAACACAAAAATCCTTACATCATGGATGGCAAATGCCCGAACCAATTTTGAGCAGGTGGCCTCACCTGAATGCATACTAATAATGTGGTAGACGATAGAAAGATACAGGAAAGTCATCACTAGAACTAAAAGCTGGTCAAAAGGTGGACTAAAGATCAGGTAAAGTTCATCAATCCCCCTTGATCATCCTCTTCTTGAATTTTTCCTTCCAAAGTTAACATGGATATAATCGCAATGTTCCATTTAGAGTCCCAATCCAAGGGTGTACAGCGGTCAATACTACCCTTTTAATGCTAAAAGGGTGGGAAAAATAGAAGAGATGATGGTATCAAGGTATCCATTATGATAACAAGGGCAAGGAGCATCAGATGGCCCTAAAAATATTCCCTTTTTTTTTTTTTGGTAATGCCTTCTGTTTTAATAAATTTATCCTGTTACCATCTCAGAATATACGAACAAACGGTCATGGCCGTGTCAAATTGGGGTGTGTCTTGATTCAGTAGCAGGAGGGGTTGGTCCGTTAGATTGATCACAGTCACTAGATCATTGATTGGTCATTATTGGCAAAAATCTCCCTTAAAATTTTTATGTTCCAATATTCATTTTACAGATCTGCCTTTCAGAAGCAAAAAATAAGACTCAAAACATTCAATAAATATTTCACACAAACGAGATCCATAGGACTACACTAAATACAGATTTCATTAGGTAAAATCAACCAATTGCAGTTTACCCCTGCTGTATTTGGCACTGTCCAATCATGCACAAAACAACAACCCAGAAACTGTACAGCCCCAAAACAATGGCCCTGATACAACCCACTGGATTCAGATGTTTCAAAACCTGTAAAAAGAAAGCTGTTGACACAAAATTGAATACTCTATATAGATAGGCTCAAGATGACCATCTTTTATTATCATCATATCAAGTTCTACCCAAAAAAAAAAAAAAAAAAAACCTTGATATCACAGGACATGGACAATTATATGTAACTGTATACTAGGATAAGACAATCCCTTTACACTTTCATGAACTAACTTGTTCTTCATTTGCCCAGCAGAACAGAGGGAAAGGTTTAGGATCCACTAATAATAATAAAGATAAAAAAACCCATCTTCTTATTCTAAGAAACAACATCATTTTAAATAGTATACCGTAAAATGTTTCTTTAGTACTGCAACTAGCTCCTGCGGATCACGTCGAGTTTGCACATATACATTTATCTTGTTCATTTCCTACAACAAGGTTCCATGCATCATTCGCAAACAATTCAAAGAATATATTTGCAAATATGACATGTCCCATAATTATACACGTCATTAACTGTCAAAATAATCTCATTGGATGCAGCAGAACAACCACTGATTTTTTGTCCTTGTTACTGATGAAAAACTCATAACTAGGCTTGGAAGATCATAGGCAAACTCAGACAGACTAGTTCGACTTGCCCATCTAAGTGACCTACTGAGTTTAGTCAATTTAATTAATGAGTCAAAATGAGATCTTAAACAATGGTTCCTGTAGTCACAGAAGGCATCAGTCTGGAAGTAAAGAACTGTCCAATGGGAGACACTGAACTTCTTGCACTATTCAGTTTCTATATCACAAATGTAAGTGATAATAAAAAACTAAAGGATGTGCAGAATCAAAGAAGTCAAAAACTAGAAAATCAAGCTGTATTTATAACATGAAGAAATAAAAGAAAATCAAGAAAGTTAGATTTATGAAATAGTATAGAGCCCGATTAGTCAGCTAAACAGCAACAGTACAGGCCTACGCATCACTTTCAATCTCCTGCTTCAGTGCAGTGAATATTTTAAAATCAAATTTGCCATATGCCATAAGCCAATTTGGAAAAAAAAAAGTTGAAAATAGAATGAAGTGCAGAAACTATGATGTCTACCTTTCCTTCAGCCCAGAACTGATAAGCCTCATGGCAAACACATGTGTCCCAACTGTACCAATGCAATAGCAATGGGCCACAAATTGATCTGACTAGCAAACCTATTATTTTAAAAGAACAAAGCTCTCAAGTAAGACAAACTAACCATTTCTTGCACAGGAGAACGCACCACGGGAAAGGTTAGCTCACCTGTTCATTTACTAAAACTTAAGAATAACACATTTTGAGATCTCAAGAATAGATATAGGAACTGACCAGGTAAGTGGACCCTGAGTGTGATCCAGATTGGAATATTTTAATAATTCTGACATCAGCATTTTTGTAATTCCGTGACTATTATAGATTCCAATTGTGAAAAACTGACTTAACATCAGAACTCTATAAAAAAATTGAGTGGCCATTCATGCATAATTCATGGACAAGGTGATTGGGGACTGGACAGACTATCACTATTGTAGTCAATTTTTCCCCCTTTTCTTTTTGACAGAGAACAAACACACATTTAGATAGAACTATAGAACATTAAAAGGAGGGATGAGTTACCCTGAAAGTAAGGGAAAACAAAACAAAACATAATCAGCTCTAGGTAATAATACATGAAGCCCTGCCCATGATTACTTGTGACATAACAAACTCAAGTTGAATAAATGATGATAAACGATCATCCAGTCCAGTCACACTCAAAACAATTTGAGTTGATTCCACCAGGTTCCAAACTCAATTTGTCAAGTTATGTAGCATTGGACAGAAACATAGGAATATATACAATTTGACTTGAATCCAATCTATTCAACTCAGTGAAGCCGCAGCTTTAAGTAACCAGTTTTGAGTTATGGTCTTAACCATGAAGGAGAATCATACAATAGCCAATGAATTCCTCCAAGCACTCTCCTGTCCAAGGTAGCTTTCTATATGAAGCTATTGAAACCGTTGATTAAGCCCATGAGACCAAGGATGCAAATAGCGGTTGCGGCGGGCGTAGCGGCCCGTCGCCAAAACGATACGTAGCGGGCGATACGTAGCGTATCGGCGATACGTAGCGGCATAGCGGTGTGAATTAAAAAAGTCTTCAAAAAAATCCGAAAAAATTCCAGAAAATCCAGAATATTGGAAAATGATGGAATATGTGTTTGTTTTGCAAAAGCAACTAGTATATGAGTATGTAGCGGTCCCCTCATTGCATTAGATCCTGTATCGCTGTATTAATAGAAAAGAATATGAATAATCAATGTTTTTCATATGGAATCATGTTGTTTAGTTATGTCAACTTAAACAGTAACTTAAGGCTTAAATAAAAAATGTTATAAACAAATTTCATCAAGATTCATTCAAGAATGAAAGATAAACTACGTTCAAACTTTATAAAAAAAACAATATACTAATCTACTTAAAGAGCAAAGACTTTGTAATGGAGGAATACCTTGCTGATTAGCTCTAATCTAATACCAAAGGGAATGTCTACCAGGAATCACATTGCTATCAGTGTCATCATCTTCATCATCATTTGTGGTGTTTGTGCCCCTATTATATTGCACCTTGTCCCCAAATTGAATTTGATATTGGTGAGCATTGGGATCTTGCATTGCAAAGAAGAAATCAAAGGAGCTTGGAGGAGGTGGATATCTATATTGAGGTTGACTATCATCATAGTCACCATATGAGTAAGACCCTGAAGCCGAAGATTGTTCTTCTTGTTGTTGCACATGACCATACTGATAATATTGTGATGGTTCATGAGGATACGGCCTGTAGTCTGAATGTGGAAGTGGAACATTATAAATAGGGTTCGAAGATGCTGTTTGTTCCCCTCCTACATTTCCACTTCCACCCACATTCCCTTGCTCATCTATGTCTGCGGGCGATGACACTTTCCGTCGCCTTTGATAAGCACGTTGTGGAGCCATTCTTGATTGTTCGGGAAACTCATCTACGGTCTCAACAGGAATGACATTTTCTTCTTCATCATATTGATAAGACTCAACAGTGCCAACTGTCCCGCTATCTCCTCCGTCTCCTCCATCTCCTCCAGGACCTCCACCATGGCTACTGGAAGAAGCAACAGTAGAACTACTATCTTCAGATGATGACATAATATGAGCTGGCTCCTTCCCTCTAGATACACTTGCACTTCCACTACTTCTTTCTCCCTGAGGTGGCTGTCCCCCTGACATTTGTACATCTTCAGCAATTAAACGTTGTACTTCTTGCTGAAAGCCCGGATCTGAATCTAACAATGGATCTTCAGTCTCGGCTATCCATGGAAGTAAGGGATCATCGTCTCTGAATATGTGATCCAAATTAATTGGACAATAAGTAGGATCATCCCTTGCCTTTCTCTCTCTATTTCTGTTCCTCAACTTGAGATTGTAATGGCAGTATACCAATTTGTTGAGTTTTCTCATGGTTATCCGATTCCTGGGCTTCGTATGGATCATGGAGAAAGTGCTCCAATTCCTTTCACAATTTGATGATGTTGTTGTTTGACTAAGGATGCGAATGGCTGCTCTCCTTAGATGTGGAGTACTCTCTCCAAAATTCTCCCACCAATCAGCTAGAATACAAAAAAAATAAAAAAAATTAGACATCTTTAAATCGTAGAAAGTTCCTTTTCTATGTATTGTCAATTGCATATAAGTATAACTACCAGGTGAACATTTTCCAATCGCTCGTTGTACAAAAGGGTCAGCGAAAGTTCCTCTTTTATGTGTATAAGTGGAAATCTGAAATGCAAAAAATTAGAAATAAATAAGTACACCATATCAATACAATTATCTAAAATATATTTAAAAGATTAAATAAATTTCTTAATTAGCTTACCTCTTGTATAGCTTCGATATGATCATCTTCACTCAAAATTCTTTTCAACACTGTCCTTAATCCTACTCGCAATTCCGTATCTATTGCTTCAGTGTGGTGTGAGGCATTGCGATAGTAGAATTCAGGATTTAAAAAATAACCTGCAGCATGCAATGGATGGTGCAGCTGATCGTTCCACCTGGCATCAATAATTTTTATATAATCATCATGATATCGGCAATTTTCTATAATGGCTTGCTTTGCCCGATCAATTGCTTCATAAATGTACCCCATTGTTGGCTTTTCATCAGCATCTACAAGCCGCAACACTTTCACTAAAGGTTCATATGCCTTTAATATGTTCTCTGCTTTGGCCCAAAATTTATTATCCCTCATTAGAATTGGGATGTCAAACTCCGGACCATGTGTTGCTTTGCCCCATTTCGAACGAAGCCATTCTTCTAATGAAAACATCTGAATTAGCTCCGTTCTCCAACGTACAAGGCTTTCCATAGCAATAAAATGGGTAGCAAATCTAGTGGATGCCGGACGCACTAAGGCATGATTGTTTGTGAATCTCTTCATCAAGCTTAAGAGCCATGAATGGTCGTATATGAACCTTGTAATGCCTCTACATGCCTTGATTGCAGCGGCCACATTCTTCTTCTTTCCAATATCCTCCATTATAAGGTCAATGCAGTGTGCTGCACATGGGGTCCAAAATAAATGTGTCCTCTTTTCCATTAAAAGAAGACCAGCCTTCTTAAAATTAGCTCCATTGTCTGTCACAATTTGGACAATGTTCTCCTCTCCAACACTTTCTACAACTTTATCCATAAGCCTATAAATATAATCTGCTGTCCGTTTCTCTTCAGATGCATCAACGGACTTCACAAAGACGGTCCCAGTGACATTATACACCAAAAAGTTAATTAATTGTGTTTGGGTGCCACTTGTCCACCCGTCACACATAATAGTGACTCCATTTTGCCCCCACATAGGCCTAAACGTCTCTACCCAAGCCTTTATTTTTTTATACTCTTCTTCAAGGTACTTCGTGCCCACATCATACACGGATGGCGACATAATACCCCGCCCAGCTTGAGCCGCAACATCAAGAACTGTCTGAAAATAAGGAGAATCAATTGCGGTAGGGGGTATATTCTTATGAATTAGCCATTTTGCTGTAGCTTTGGCTAATCTATCTCTTGCAGCCTTCATGACACCCTTGACAACATTAGAGATTTTTGGTTGCTTAGCTGCCTCCGATCTATGTGCGAAAGGATCAACAAAACTAACCCCTCTTCTAGTTTGTGTAGGTGTAGGTGTAGCCATCCGAGTAGAAATAATCTCTATATCATCATCCCGCTGTCGGGTGCTAAATGCTCTACGCATTTTACCCGCAATGCCTTTGCCCTTGCTTGTTGCACCAAATGAGCCACCTTCATCATAGTTTCTACGCTGACTATAGGCTCGACGCTCTACTTCTTCTTGGCACGACATAAGGGACTCTCGGCGTGCAGCCATCATTTCTGGGTCATCAAACTCATCATCAGAAGCAGTACCAAGACCTTCATCCCCAAATACATCATGGCGTGCTGCATCAACACCCTGCTGCTTCTTCTCTTGAATTTGTACTTTTCTCTGTTTTGTTTGATTCAATAAATTTTTCATTTGCTCCCTAACTTCTTTCGACACTTCAGGACACCCTGCAACATTGCCTTGCACATGGGCCAAATGTTGTTTAAATCTTGTAATGCCCCCATGGATCACTTTGTGACAAAACTTGCACTTAATCTTCAACCGATTGTTTTCAATTGCCTCACCATAGCTCCATGAAAGATCTATATCACGCGGCATTTTTTCACGTCACAATACCTAAACAAGATTTAAAAGTAATAGGTTAAAATTTAAATAAATTTCAAAAACATGAAAAAATTAGAATAACACGCATCTACGTGGGTGGGAATTGGGATTGATATATGGGAAACATAGAGATAACATTTGGGGACTATTTTCAACCCATTTGATTCAGTTTACTTTTATACAAAAATATTTTTTTTTTAAAATACAAAAATCCCAAAATAAAAAATATGAAAAAAATTAAAAGAACACAAAAATATGTAGGATTGATCTATGGGAAACATAGATCTAATATTTAGTGACCATTTTCAACCCATTTGATTCAATTTACTTTTATAAAAAAATATTTTTTTAAAAAAAACACAAAAATCCGAAAATAAAAAATATGAAAAAATTAGAAGAACACAAAAATATGTGGGATTGATCTATGGGAAGCATAGATCTAATATTTAGGGACCACTTTCAACCCATTTGATTGAGTTTGCTTCTATAAAAAAAAAAATTTTTTAAAAAAATACAAAAATCCGAAAATAAAAAATATGAAAAAATTAGAAGAACACAAAAATATGTGGGATTGATCTATGGGAAGCATAGATCTAACATTTAGGGACCACTTTCAACCCATTTGATTGAGTTTGCTTCTATAAAAAAAAATTTTTTAAAAAAAAATACAAAAATCCGAAAATAAAAAATATGAAAAAATTAGAAGAACACAAAAATATGTGGGATTGATCTATGGGAAGCATAGATCTAACATTTAGGGACCACTTTCAACCCATTTGATTAAGTTTGCTTCTATAAAAAAAATTTTTTTTCTTAAAAATACAAAAATCCGAAAATAAAAAATATGAAAAAATTAGAAGAACACAAAAATATGTGGGAGTGATCTATGGGAAGCATAGATCTAACATTTAGGGACCACTTTCAACCCATTTGATTGGTTTTCCATTAACAAAATAAAATTTTTTTTTCAAATAATAAAATATTCCGAAAATAAAATTCAAAAAAAAAATTAAGAAAGTGATAAAAAAGAGGGGCTTGATCAAAGAGGAACATGGATCTAACAACAACAACTCATTTTCAAGTGATTCATAGAAGAAAAGAGAGAAATAAGCACAAAGTAGAAAAAAAAAATCTTCAAAACTCACCTTTTTTGAACTTGATGCTTGAATGAGTTGAATCTTAAATGTTGTCACCTTAATCTTTGGATGTTTTGATGTTTTTGTTGATGATTTTGATGTTTTTTTGAGATGATTTGAAAAATGGAGGCAAAAAAAGGGGCTTGGAGGAGTTGGAGCTGTGAAGAGGGGAGAAAAGAGGAGAACTTGAAAGGGAAAGTTACCAAAAAAATCGGCTGGGGGGTTTTAAACCCCCCAGGCCGATACGTATCGGCCGATACGGGCCGATACTTTTGTGAGGGCCGATTTTTTTTAAAAAGCGTAGCGCTCATGAGCGCTACGCCCGATTTATCGGCCGATACGCTTTGTATCGGCCGATATTTGCATCCTTGCATGAGACCCAAGGCATCTATATAATGTTGATTTTGTAGTTGCAAAATAAACACTTGCATAGAAAATGTTTCATCATGGATCTTGGACATGATCACGATGATGTTCACAAGAGAATTGCTTGAAATGAAGGGAAGAAAATGATATCTTTTATTATCCATAAAAAAAACAAACTAACCAAAAAAAAAAAAAAAGATCAAAGGAAATTGTAGATACATGGAAAATACCTCGAACCACAGTTTTAGTTTGGGCCTTCCTGTTGTGATGTCATGGTTCTCATATCCAAGAAAAGGAGATGAGTTCTTTCAAAAAATAGAACATATGCAATATCCACCTGAAGGTTGAAAAATTACATATGAATCAAAGATGTTACAAAGATCAAGGAAAAAAGTACTTGGATAAATCTTCATTCCTCATTTCACCTATAACTCAAATATAATGTTAGACTTATCCCATTAATCTTTTGTTGACTTTCTGAGTTCTACTTTAACTAAAATATATGCAATGACAATAATACCTTTATTTCGAACGTAGATGCATACAAAAACGTACCTTTTCAGGGTTATTTTTTAAAGTTTTAAGGACTTATCGAGCCAAGAGAGCCTCATTTAATGTAATATCATGTTTTTATATATTTTAAATTCATTGTAGTGTTTCCTACACAATTTGCTCAAAAATCACACTTTTTGCATAAATTCATGATACCTGCCATTTTTGAAGTGCTATTTTTGGAAAGGTTTTCCAAATGTGTTTTTCTCATGAAATGATTATCATCATTAATTTATTTAAGTCAAATCATATGAAATGATGTGCATTCATATCATCATTTTGCGTGAGATGGGCTCACAGTCAGGCATTTGCGATCTTAGGGTTGAAATTGTCTTTTTGTATGAATTTTATTTTTTTATTTTTTGCTTGTAGGACATTGGAGAAATGAGTTCCATTTGAAATAATTGAGGTAAAGAAAATATTGGTGAAGGAAAGAAAGGAAGAGAAGAAAGGAGAAAAGGAATTTTCAAGAAAATTGGCTTCAGCAGGACCCCACGCATGCTTATGTATGTCTCACACATTTGAGAGACATCAAGGGGGTCCACCCTCTCTCTATACATGCTCAAATCATCTTTGAAGATATTATAAGAATCCCAAAGTCAATGAGGATTTTTTTAAAGAAAGAAAAGTCACATTGGATGATCCTATGCTCATGAGAAAATAATATAAAAATGGAAAGTTTGCAAAAGCATCATAGGGTTGCACGTCCACACCTCCATGAATTGAGTTGGAATGTGTTTAATTCTTCAAATATCTATTATGATCTCAAGTCAACAAAGGAGATTTTATAAGTGGGGAAAGGTGACTATACAAAGCTACAAAAAAGGAAGCCATGAACCATTTGAAGAAAGAAGACTTTTGCAGTTTCCAAACATAGAATATTGCATGCTACTAAATAGGATCTAGAAAGATAAAGTAGGGAAGCCCATTCCCTATTTAACAATACATTGGTCGACCAAGGGTAGTATGGAATCTTCTCTTTTTCTAGCCATCTATCTCCACTCCATCCTCTCCACTCCTTTTCTCTCCATTGTATTCCTCAAGGAGGCTTAGTCCTAAAGCCACACTACCCCTTTGGGATTTCTCATCTAGAAGAGGTGTGATTTCCATCCTAGTGCATACTAAACTTTGATTTAAAAATTTTTTTATCTTATATAAAGCTTGAGCATGCTAGTAAAGTGCAGATTTTTTTTCCATTGTTCTTCTTATGATTTATTATGCTTTAATTATGTTTTCTTGTTTATTTACTTGGATTGACAACCCAAGTTTGTAAGAACATATTTGAAGTAATCTTAAATTGGGTTAAACAAGGACTTTGGGGAAATAACATCACTCACTACTTTAGCACTTGAACAACATTTACTTTTCCTGTCTTCACTACTTTCATTTTCACTGCAACACTACATTTAATTTTCCTGTATATTTGCTTTTATTTCGCTTTTATGTTTTTCCTGTGTTCCAAATTATTATTTTTTATAGATGATCTGATGGTTGAATGTGTATTGTGGCATCCATTAGTTGTAGGTTTTTGTTTAATTATGTTTAAGGTATTAAAATAACTAAGTTTCAGATATATTGTTCACGTTTGAAAAATCAAAATTCACACTTGAGTATTGACGTCCTTGATAGTCTTGTTACAAAAATTTTCAGTTTAAAAATCTGTGCACATTGATATATGTTTCAACTGTTACTATTCATGGAATACTTTGTTGCAATTGGAATCATTAAGAGTAGTTGGAAAACATGATTTGGATGAGGTTTTTGAGTGTAAATGAGTGATGAAAACTGAGTTTGAAACTCAGATCTAATGTGCACAGATGGACATCTAATACAGTCCACATTGCTGGAATTTTTAGTACAGAAATCAGACCATATACAGTGCAAATATTTGTGATGTATTCAAAACAAGTAAAGGAACAGTTGAGATGGGTCATGTGCACTGAAAAAGATGGATTTTAATGAGGTTTTAAATCCGATATAAATTTAAAATCTGAAGTCTACTGCAGCAAAACAGAAAAATCTGCACCTTAATTTGATACCAAAGCATGCTAGTCTCTCATGCAATCACATGTAGATTGAGTTGAAAAGGTGGAGGACAATAATTATTGCTGAAAATAATTTCTGAAACTGGATTTTTTTTTTCACTCAGTTGTACCAAAAAGTACTGCAGTTTCAGGTGTGCAACAGTGCCAAGAACAGCCCACATGTGTAGTAAAATTCTGCATTGCAGAATTTTTGTCGTTAGTCTCATATATCATGCATACTTTCTTTCTTTTAAATCTTTTTACTTGCTGGTTTTTTTTATTGAATTCATGCATTCATTAAGTGTGTTTCTCAGCCATCAAATTTAGATTAGGTTTGCATTAGGTTAGGTTCATATTTTTTATCTAAAGTTTGCATCTCATTTAAATTTCTGTATTTTTTTCTCATGGCATGCATTATGTCACACTGTTAAATTTTTCTAACTTTCTAGTTTTAGAATTGATTAATACCTTTAATTTAGGAAATTGATTTAGGAAACTTTCTAAATTAGGATTTTAATTTTAGTAAGTAAATTGATTGGTTTAGAGTTTCTTAAATTAATTTGATTCTACCTTAGGTTTGGTTGATAATTTGTGTCCATTCTTAGTTTGTTAATGCAATTTGAATACTTTATTTTTGGAAGGTTTAATTATAGAATGTTTCTAATTTGATGTTCTAATTTATGTGTTCTTTTGCAGTTAATTTAAGATTCCTTTTTAGATTAGGAAATTTTTACTTTTGGGAATGTATTTGATTTTAATTAGGAATGGAGGATGTAATTTTCTTGTTTTAGGCTAGTTTTAGATTTTATTTAGGACAGGCACAAGTTGAAAAGTCCTTAAACAAATTGCTCCCTGTGGATCGACCTGGTCTCACTAGTTTTATTACTACATCACAGCTATGCACTTGGAGTTGATGATCAATAGGTGCATAGAAGTGAGGTCTTTCTGAGTATGTTATTACTGTTACAGATAAATAATCTAATCAATGTTTGTAACCTTAACCAATAATTTCCATGCGAAACAATCGCTCCACTTTAAAATAAATCCATGGGAACACGCATAGATGCATGATATATGAAAAAAGGGAAACAGAAAAAAGCCCAAAAAGAGCAAACCAGGGGGTATTGGTACCATGATTGTATAAAAAAGAAATTACTGTGGCACCAATCTGATCTTTTTTTAATGCAGACAATTTCCATAAACATAGTAACACTAAACAGATAGGTCTTGATATCAATGTGAATAAGATGCATACTAGAACAATAAGCAGTAATTCTAGTTTGAACGCAATCACCACACTGGAATATATATATATATATCCAAAAGTCAAATCAAACTTATCCAGAAAAACTGAAGAGATTTTTCTTTTCCTGCTTTTTTTTTTTTTTGGGATGCAGGTTTTGAGTATTAGGAAAAGAAAAATATGAGATGCTTTCATGTTTTTCAGCTCCTACTACAAGATAAGATAGGTATCAGCAGAAGAAAAAAAAACAAAAGCATGGCAAAAAAAGTCAATTTTAAAGCTGTCCATAGTCGAAACAACAATTAAATGAGCTAAATCCCTTCTCAAAAGTATAACAATGAAAAGGAAAATTTTACCAAGCTAAACTGACCAAGGAAAAAAGGCCCATCGTCAAACATCAAAAGAGCACTCTCAAGGTGATCTAAAGGGCCGCCTGATGCAGATCATTTATACAGGTCAGCCTGTATTTATAGATAACTTGAAATGAATCGAAAGACCAAAAGCTTTCAACTCACCAATTTCACTCGCAACATCGCCTTCTGAATAAAATGCATAGCACATGATTACACTGAACTTATCAGTGTAAGAAAACATCTCTTCTGCAAACTCTCCCTTGGCAGGATCCTACAGATTGTATGAGGTTGACCATCAAAATAATGAAAACAGATATAGATAACACCATGGTATGAAAAAGCAGCTCCCCTCTTACCTCGGGGAGAAGAGAAGGGCCCTCAAAATTGCTTTCATTGTATTTAATCTGATCCAAGCTCTCCCCTTTAATTTCATTTTTGTGTTCCAATGCAGGCACCTGTAAAACATCAAATTTCATAGGTTTTTCTTTTCCATATAATGTTGTAGTTGGCCAAAAATCAGTGGCAGGTGAGTTTTGATTGCTTGATGCAATCCACTTTCTGCGGTAATTGCATTAAAATGCCAAATTTTATAAGTTTTTCTCTTCTGTATAATTGCCCACAATCAGTGGCACGTAAGTCATGATCACTTGATCTGATCCATTTTCCAGTGTAATTGATCTCAGTGTATTCTAAGAAAATTCAGATTTCCGAATTTATCATTTGAAACAAAAACAATTTGGATTACAGAAAAAGAGCTCAAATTTTTAGCTGAAGAGCAATAGTGGTCAAATGCTTCCATTCTGTTATTGCCTAATTGTCAGAATCAAGTCTAACACACAAACAAACAAACCAGATCGAACAAAAGCATGATACATTCGGAGATAAGCACCTTATTTGGACTTTGGAGGGTAGACCTTTTCTTTGTACCAGGCAGGCCTATTCTGTAGATCAAAAGGAGCCAGCATTATAACATCCTGCACCCCCTACTCTCGAAAAAACCAATGGAATTAGACTAATGTAGAAATCATCAATAATTGCAGTTTTAGAGGCACACAAACACATCAGAACTTTCTCACATAAGAATCAGTTCCCTTGTGATAACCTGCTTTGGGGTCCCACCAAAGATCAATCTATCCCTTTTTAACACCCACTCCCTGTGAATTGGCACTGACACAATTGGGCACTCATTTGACTTGTTACGAATCAGTAGACTGGGAAATGGCTACCTTTTCAAGATGTTTTCACCATTGATCTTTGGGGCCTCGGTCATGATCCAGTGTGGGTCCTGCCGAAGCATAGTACTAGGAGGGTCCTGAATTTGTGCCATCACACATGGCACCTGAGACTTTTACCATTGGACCAAAGCAATGACCCTATATAAGGAGAGAGAGAGAGAGATCATATATATGTGTAGATACGGACACAGTAATTATCGGATATGCACGGTAACTAGGTGTTTTTCTTTTCAACTTGTCCCACTTCTCTCTCTCCCCCATATATAGAGGCAGAAAGAGAGTAGAATATATGCATGTATGAAATAGATATGAAGACAGACACACAGTAATAGTGGCGTCCACAAGTAGTTAGGCTTTTCTTCTTCTCTTCTCCCTTTATTAGGAAAAGGAAATTGACAATCATCTCAAATTGATATTCTCAAGTTAGAATGAAAACCCACAATATATACCCTTTTAAATATTGAGGGTATGTTTGTGCAACAGCGAATTCCTGACTCTGCAAAATTCCATTTCCGCAAGAGAGAGGAATTATGCATTGATACTGCTCTCACAGGATTGCAGTCATAACGCTAACACAGTAAATCAAAATCCTCTCTGGCCAGGAAAATCAGTTCTTTTGTTTCCTTTTCTACATAGAAAAGGTGCCCCACCAAACCACCAACGAGTGGGCTCAGAGCAACTTCCCTCTCTACCGCAGAATCTTTTCCTTGCACCAACATACACCAACATACTCTTTGAGTGACAAATATCAGGGGGTGAGGATGATGCGCAGGCTCTGATCTTCTACACAGTCCTGGGTGTCAATAATATATTTCTATCCCCAATAACCCCACTAATGCCATGCACAGAGCTGGGCCACACATCTAGGTTGCAACCTAAATTAGATACCCCCTGCTCCCTTAAAACGAAAATCTAATCATAAAGCAGAAAAAATACCTTATAATTTCTTGTAATCCACACGCGTTGGGCATAAGAGCATACATAGGACGTATACAACCTTCAGAAACAAAGACAGAATAAAAGGGGGAGAATTCAATTGTCAGTGTGAGCTAAAACTGAAACTTACCATTATCATTAACTGGGGTTCTATGCTCTGACAAACCAACAAACTAAAAATAAATTACAAAAGCACAAGAGGCAGGAACTAGATCATTGATGGGACCTGCCCAAACAGTGCACAGATTGGAAGATTCTAATCATTTGTTCAGTAAGGATCTTACAATCAAGAAGAGGTCAATCCAAGTGGGAATCACCACAGCAAACTAAATAAATATGTCCTAGCTTTTCCTCACCGTGATAATGTGCATTAAAAAACCAACGATGATCATCTCCAAAATAAATTTAAAAAGAAAAAAGAAGAAGAAGAAGAAATTGCGATAAGTATAAATTCAACCTCGTTATCCCATCAAAGAAGGTTGGTGGCTCTGAATTGGAATCCAGAACAGGGGGAAGAACCTCATGCACTTTTCTACACAAGCACAAAATAAGGAAGGAAAGAAACCCAAGTTTAAGTAGCAGAAGAACATTGCACCAATCAGGTTAATGGTACCAAAACATGGCCAAAGTCCAAACAAAACAGAATAATGATAAAACACATGAATTAGAGAAACCCCAGAAAGCAAATCAGATATGACGAATGTGGTGAAAGGAAAGCTTTTTTTTTTCCTTCTTCTTCTTATTTTGGCCAAAAACGACCTGAAATGATATTAACGAACCTCCAGATGCTGACAACCAAAACCCAAAACCCTCCCAGTAGCATAGAGACCATGAACCAGAACTCCATATATACCAAGACACTACAGTTGCCACCCTGATTCATCAGCATACTGAAGAATGCTGATTCTGTCCCCTGTGGGGGCATTCGTGGGGAAGATAGTCGGTTTCCTTTTGGCCAGCTTGTGTAGGCCTCTGCATATAGAAAAAAATATGTCAAGGGGACAGTGGGTCCCCCCGTTTGATTCCGCAAGTTGGATTGATTGTCTCGTAAGATGGCCATTGATGATGACGGAGTACTTGACTGAAGTGATGCACCTCATCAGTCTGTCCACAAAGCCATGTCTGACCCCGTGGGCTTGGAGGCATGTCGGAATGCAGGGTCGAGATAGCTCATCATAAGCGTTGGTGATGTCAAGCTTGAGAGCACACCACTTCTTACGTCTGTGCTTGTTTTTCATGGTGTGCATTATTTCCTCGGCGATGATAATGCTGTCCATCTGTCCCCTAGTTGAATAAGCTACCTGCTGACTAGAGATGCACTTTTTGGAGAGTGAACTAATTCTCCTGACGAGGATTTTGGAAATGATCTTGCCTTGGACACGCGCCTTCCTGTTTTTGGGATGAGAACTATAATGGAATCGTTGATCCCCCTAGCCCCATTCTCATGTGGGCAACCAGTGGGGCCCCAGTTTCCATCCGCAGCTCGTGCATTAAATACATTAGTATCTTTCAATCACTTTTGCTCTTCATGGTTAGCACAAATTAAAGTGTGATGGACTTTGGAGCTGCCAATTACAGATGAAATTGTTAGTGTTCCGTCTTAAGTGTAGGCTATTTGATAGACCTGGAAATTTAATGGGCTATTTGGGTCTGGGTCCCTGCTATAGTACAGCCTTCAGAAGGTGGAAATACATGAATTTTATGCTGAGAACCTTTCAAAATGAATTGCAATATGGATTCAAACCTAAAATGAATTGCAATATGGATTCAAACCTGCACACTATGCTACACAAAGGTACCTGAGAATATGAAGAACGCTTGGAACTGACCGTTGCATGTTGAGAGGGAGAGGAAAAGGAAAAGGATTACTGCTATGAGCTTGGAAGGGTTCCGTCTCCATGTATGTGTCCTTGCATGGGACCATCTGGCAACTAATATATATATATATATATATATAGATGTGTGTGTGTGTGTGTGAAAATTCTAAAAAATGTCCCGCTTTAAAAAAATCCCTTTTTTCCACTCCCTATTTTTTGGTCATAGGGCTTATGTTAAGTCAATTTAGTCTTTTCATACATACTACTCTCCTGTGGTCGCATGTCCAAATTTGACATTCATCCAATTTTAATTCACCGTTGGATTGAAATCATAGTAAAATGATGCTTTTAAACCATTAAATTTTAAAGTCATAACTTCAAAGGTTAAGATGATCATATGGACTCTAGTTTTTTCATATAGGTAGGCTCCATGTGGATCTTTACATCAAATGAACTTCCATAATCATCATGCATCTCAGTGGGCCCCCAATCAAAATAAGCTTTTTCCTTAAAAAACACTTGGGCACTGTGAAGGCTACCCTATATAGGGGATACTACCATGCATCCTTCCATGGTGAGTGACAATGACATGCCTTTTCCTCTTTATATATGAAGATTTTTATTTTTTTATAATACCATAAATAACTTTTTCTCTTTTGTACATGAATTTTTGCAAATATGCATTTGTCCCTTACCACATAGTAAGGGAAGGATGCATAGTAGTATTCCAAATATGCAGTGCCCCTCACTGTTTTGAAGATAGACTTATGCACATGAGTATTCTCATATATATATATGTATATGAACAGAATATTCTCATATATATAATATATGGACAAAACTACTATGCAAATGTCCCTCACACTATGGAGAGGAACAGTTTCATTTTTAGAAAGTATTGATGTGTAAAAAGACAAAACCATTACCTCTAGTCATGGCTGGCCAAACTGTCAAATGCACCATAAATCAAATCCAATGAGACATATTTAACATATTGTGATTTGTGAGCAACCCGACCCATCTCTCGTTATGGCCAACCCGACTCAGATGCCACCCGGTAATTCCGAGTTTCAATAAACCTTTCCAACCCGATTAATGGCTGGTCAGGTTGATTGAGGCCATAACAGGACCTGTGAATTTGAGCTCCGGTTGTCATTTTCCAAACTAATTAGTAACTGGGTCAGGTTCAGGTTTAGCCAATAGTCATCTTTAGTTGTTGCCCTGTAATGGTGACACGAGGTGGTGGAAATAAGATTTTTGTTTTAGGAGGGTAGACGATGAGCATTATGTTACTTCCTCATTATTTTGTCGCTTGAAGGGGGTTGAGTGCTTATTTTTTACTGGAGCATGGGATGTTATGATTTTGGCTTTGATACCATGTTATTAACTATTAATAGAAAAAGCTTGAGTTAATGGTAAATGACATAATAATTTATATAAATAATAACTAGCTAGCACCGGCATGATCCAAGTGTCCACACTCCAAATAATTAGTTTTAAATTCTTTTAGTGAATAAATTATAAATACATATGCGTGGCATTTGGCTCATGCCGGAACATGCAAGACATGCAAGACCTTTGCAGAACAACGAAAGAAGGCTACAGAGTTTGTCTAGAACAGAGAGCATACAAAACATAGCTCTTGGTTTCTAGTGTAAATGATTGAGTCTGGAGTGGTACAGCTTTCCAAAGATCTCTTATTTTGACCAAGAAGTTGATTTTGATCTCTTACAATGCCAATGGTGTCCTAAACCAAATATCTTGGATAGTGGTCCCAATCACAATGTTTAATATTGTTTATGCACCCCAAGCTTATTCGCCAAGGACCCATGTAAAATATAACCAGGTGCTATTATGTAAGTACTCCCAAAAATTTTCGGTTCTGAGACTAAACTTTTAATCCTCATCCTGTGGGTAATAATTTTTTTAGATCCCCATAAGATTGATATTCTTTCCTGCAATCAGTTATTTGTTTCCTATGGTTATTAGGCTGATTACTCATGCTACTGGGTCTTAATTCTACCATCTTGTCTTTGGCTGCAGATTGATGTCTTACACTATAATAAATTTATTGTAATGTGATTTGATGATGTGTTACGAATTTTTTTGGCCTTGCTGCAGTTCTCTGGTTGCTGTTTTCTTTGTTATTCATGCACAATTTCACCTGGGAGGAGGTGTTGGTTTATTTTTGCTTATGAGCTTGTTCATTTGCTGATATCTTTAGGCTTTATTTCATACTTGCAATGCTATCTTCACCTTCCCAATTTTTTTTTTAAAAGAAGAATGGGGAGTTTCCCTTGCACAGTTGGAATATGCTCATTATGATTGAAGGTTGTGGCCGGATTCCAGTCAGCTTGCCTTTCAAGAAAACAAATTGTGAAAGTTCCTATGGAATCATGACAGAGCCATAGGTTGAAAACTCAACCAAAGTAACTCAGATGAATGTGTTCGGGATTTTTGCAGAGTCAAATTGACTCTGTGCCATTCAAGTTGAATTCTGGAATGCTTGGGCCACCTTATTCCTTTCTTTTTGGTTGTGTGTTTGTGTGAGAGAGAGAGAGAGACCCATAGAAGTGTGGAAGTTTCTTCTTTACAAATAAGTTTCAATCTAGAGAAATTTACCAATAAGTTACAATATATAGAAATTTCCATGGATGCAAATGACCCTGACCAATTCCGATTAGGTGGTCCCACCTCATTGCATGCCAATCGTGGGGAAGAGGAGAGAAAGGTATAAGTTATGATACCTAGATACGACGTGGATATAGCAGTGACACGCCATGGATACAGTGAGGACACAGATTTTACATATAAAAAGTGAAGTATTGTATATGATACAACACGATATGTTTCTCATTTTGAAATATCCGTGCATCAGAGGGTACATGCAAATCATCACTTGAACTAAAGGCTGGTCAAAAGGTGGATAAAATATCAGGCAAAGTTCTTAGATGCCCTTTGATCATCCTATTCTTGAATGTCCTCTCAAAGTTAACAAGGATATAATTGCAATGTTCCATTGAGACCCAATCAAAGGGTGTAAAGCAGTCAAAATTCCCGACGGCAAGAGGGTGGGAAAACTGGAAGAGATAAGGAAGACCTAGAGGGCATCAAGTTATCCAACATAATGGCAAGAGCAAGGAACATCTGATGACCCTACAGTCTCCTCTAGTCCTTTTTTGAAATGCCTTTTGTTCTAATAAATCTATCCTGTTACCATCTCAGAATACAGGGACAAGTCCTAGCTGTGCCAAATTGGGACGTATCTTGATTCATCAGGAGGGGCTGGTCAGTTGGATTGATCATAGCCACTAGATTATTGATTGGTCATTATTGGCAAAGATTTTATGTTGCAACCTTCTTTCTACAGATCTGCCTTTCAGAAGCAAAAAAATAAGACTCAAAACATGCACTTAATATTTCACACAAACAAGATCCATGAGATAACACGAAATACAAATTTCATTAGGTAAAACTAACCAATTGCAGTGTACCCCTGGTGTATTTGGCAATGTCCAGTCATACAAAAGCCAACAACTCAGAAACTGTAGGGTCCCAAAACAATGGGCCTGATAAAACCCACTGGGTTCAGATGTTTCAAAACATGTAAAAAGAAAGCTGTTGACACAAACTTAAGTACTTATCAATACAGATAGGCTCAAGACAAGCATCATTACGATTATTATCAATACAGATAGGCTCAAGACGAGAATCATTACGATTACTATCATCATTATTAGAGCTCCTTATTTCCATATTACAACATAATCAACTTGATATCACAGGATATGCCAACTCTGATGGACACACACAGATGTAAGTATGTTACTGTATCCTAGTATAGACAATCCCTTCAGACTTTCCTGAACTAACTGATTCTTCATTTTCCCTGCAGAATAGAAGGGCAGGCTTACGATCCACTAACAATAATAAAGATAAAAAAAACCCAAAATTTTACTCTTTCTTCTTATTCAAAGAAATAACATCATTGCAAATAGTATACCGTAAAATGTTTCTTTAGTACTGCAACTAGCTCCTGCGGATCACTTCGAGTTTGCACATATCCATCTATCTTGTTCATTTCCTACAACAAGGTTCCATGCATCATTTGCAAACAATTCAAAGAATATGAGAAACCCCATTGTTTGCAAATATGAAATGTCTCATAATTATACACGCCAGTAGCTGTCAAAATAATCTCATTGGATGCAGCAGAACAACCGCTGATTTTGTGTCCTTTTTACTGATGAAAAACCCATGACTTGGCTTGGAAGATCATAGGCAAACTCAGACAGACTAGTTCGACTTGCCCATCTAAGTGACCTACTAAGTTGAGTCAATTTAGTTAATGAGTCAAAATGAGATCTTAAACAATGGATCTTGTAGTCACAGAAGGCATCAGTCTGGAAGTTTACTGTCCAATTGAAGACACTGAACTTCTTGCACCATACAGTTTCTACATCACAAATATAAGTGACAATACAAAACTGAAGGATGTGCAGAACCAAAGAAGTCAAAAACTAGAAAATCAAGCTGTATTTATAGCATGAAGAAATAAAATAAAAGCAAGAAAGTTAGATTTATAAAAATGTATAGAGCCATATTAGTCAACTAAACAGCAACAGAACATGCCTACACATCACTTTCAATCTCCTGCTTTTCATTTTTTAAAATCAAATTTGCCATAGGCCATAAGCCAATTTGGGAAAAAAAAAATTGAAAATAGAATGCAGTGCAGAAACTATGACGTCTACCTTTCCTTCACCCCAGAACTAATAAGCCTCATGAAAACACGTGCATTCCAACTGTAGGACCAATGCAATAGAAATGGGACACAAATTGATTTTGATTAGAAAACCTATTGTTATTGTAAAAGAGCAAAACTCTCAAGTAAGACAAACCAACCATTTCTTGAACTGGAGAACACACCACGGGAAAGGCTAGGTTGATTTACTAAAACTTGAGAATAACATGTTTTGACACCTCAAGAATAGATATAGGAAGTGACCATGTAAGTGGACTCCGAGTGCAATCCAGATTGGTATATTTTAAGAATTCTGACATCAGCATTTTTCTATTTCTGTAACTACTATTGATTCCAATTATGAAAAACTGACTTCACATTTGAACTCTAAAAAAAAAAAAAAATGAAGTGGCCATTCATGCATGATTCACGGACATAGGTGATTGGGGACTGGACAGACTTTCACTACTGTGGTCAATTTTGCTGCCTTTTCTTTTTAACAGAGAACAACACACATTTAGACAGCTATAAAACATGAAAGGGAGGGATGAGTTACCCTGAAAGCAAGGGAAAATAAAACGAAACATGATCAGCTCTAGGTAATAATAAATGAAGCCCCGCCCATGAAGTAATAGTAAATGAAGCCCTGCCCATGAGGTAATAGTAAATGAAGCCCTGCCCACGATTACTTGTGACATAACAAACTCAAGTTGAATAAATGATCATAAATTATCATCCATTCAAGGCACACTCAAAACAATTTGAGTTGATTCCACTGGGTTACAAACTCAATCTTTCAAGTTATCTAGCATTGGACAGAGACACAGGACACTAAATATATACAAGAGAATTTGACTAGAAATCCAGTCTATTCAACTCAGTGAAGCTGCAGCATAGTAACTAGTTGTTATGCTCTTAACCATGAAGGAGAATCATACCCATAGCCAATGAATTCCACCAAGCACTCTCCTGTCCAAAGTAGCTTTCTATATGAAACTATTGGAACCATTGATTAAGCCCAGGAGACCCAAGGCATCTATATAATTATGATTTTGTAGTTGCAAAATGAACACTTGCATAGAAAATGTTTCATCCTGGATCTTGGACATGATCATGATGATGTTCACAAGAGAGTTGCTTGAAATGAAGAGAAGAAAAATTATATATTTGATTATATAAAAATGATATCTTCCATTATCCATAAAAAAAAGGATCAAAGGAAATTGTAGGTATGTGGAAAATACCTCAAACCACAATTTTAGTTTGGGCCTTCCTGTTGTGATGTCATGGTTCTTCAAATGCAAGAAAAGGAGATGAATTCTTTCAAAAAATGGAGCATATGCAATATCCACCTGGAGGTTGCAAAATCACATATGAATCAAAGATGTTACAAAGATCAAGGAAAAAAGTACTTGGGTAAATCTGTATTTCCTCATTTCACCTATAACTTAAATATCATGTTAGACTTATCCCATTAATCTTCTGTTGACTTTCTGAGTTTTACTTTAACTGAAATATATGCAATGACAATAATACCTTTATTTCAAACTTAGGTGCATAGGTGCATACAAGTGAGGTCTCTCTGAGTATGTTATTTACAAAAAAGAAATCCTATCAATTTCTATTTACTGTTACAGATAAAAAAAAATCTTATCAATGTTTGCAACCTCAACCAATAATTTACATGCGAAACTTGTTTCTCTATAATCCAACAGGATATGAACTATATCATTCTTATACAAATATAACTTGAAATATTTTGTTTATTTCACACAGGAGATGCATATCAACACTTCATCAACCTCAAAGCAATAGCTCCAAAAAAATCCTTGGGAACATGCATAGATGCATGATATATGAAATTAAGGGAAATGGAAAAAAGTCCATAAAAAGTCAACCAGGGGGTATTGCTACCATGATTGTATAAAAAAATAAATTATGTGTGTCACCATTCTGATCTTTTTAACTCAGACAATTTACCTAAACATAGTAGCACTAAACAGATAGGTTTCATTATCAATGTGAATAAGACGCATACTACAACAATGAGCAGTCATTCTAGTTTGAACAGAGTCACCACACTGGAGAGATTTAAATATATATATATATTTTTTATAAAAGGAAAAGACTACTATGCATCTATCCCCCACCTTATGGTGAGGGACAATTCCTTTTTTAGACCTAACAAGGTCAAAAAGGTGTCATGAGGGTAATGGTTTTGTCTCCTTGCACATCAATACTCTCCATATACGGAAGTGTCCCTGACCACAAGGTGAGGGATAGATGCATAGTAGTTTTGTCCTATATAAAATTATATATATATCCAAAAGTCAAATCAAACTTACCCAGAAAAACTGAAGAGTTCTTTTTTTTTTTTTTTTTGAAAGATTAAGAGTATCAGGAAAAGAAAAAAGTCAATTTTAAAGCTGTCCATCGTCCAAACAATAATTAAATGAACTAAAGCCCTTCTCAAAAGTATAACAAAGCAAAGGAAAATCTTACCAAACTAAACTGACCAAGGAAAAAAGGCCCATCGTTAAACTTTGAAAGAGCACTTTCAAGGTGATCTAAAGGGCCACCTGATGCAGATCATTTATACAGGTCAGCCTGTATTTATAGATAACTTGAAATGGATCAAAAGACCAAAAGCTTTCGACTCACCAATTTCACTCGCTACATCCCCTTCTGAAGAAAATGCATAGCGCATGATTACACCAAACGTATCAGTGTAAGAAAACATCTCTTCCGTGAACTTTCTCTTGGCAGGATCCTACAGATTGTAAGAGGTTGACCATCAAAATAATGCAAACATAGCCAGATAACACCATGGTATGAAAAAGCTGCTCTCAGCTTACTTCAGGGAGAAGAGAAGGGCCCTCAAAATTGCTATCAATGTATTTAATCAGATCCAAGCTCTCTCCTTTAATTTCATTATTGTGTTCCAATGAAGGCACCTGTAAAATGTAAATTTTCATAAGTTTTTCTATTCCGTATAATCGAGTAATACTGTAATTGGCTAAAACTCAGTGGCAGGTGACTTGTGATCACTTGATGTGATCCATTTTCTGGTGTAATTGCATTATAATGTCAATTTTATAAGCTTCTCTCTTTTGTATAATCACTCAAAATCAGTGGCACATAAGTCGTGATCAATTGATCAGATCCATTTTCAGGTGTAATTGATCTCAAGTGTATTTCTAAGAAAATTCAGATCTCCGAATTTTATTATTTGAAACAAAAACAATTTGAATTACAGAAACAAGCCCAAATTTTTAGCTGAAGAACCACAGTAATCAAATGCTTCCATTACATTGTTGCTTAACTGTCAGAAACCAAGTCATCTACACAGAAATAAACAAGACAGAACAAAAAAACATGACAGATTCAGAAAGAAGCACCTTATTTGGAGGGTAGACCTTCTCCTTGTACCAGGCAGGCCTGTTTCGTAAATCAATAGGAACCAGCTTTATAACATCCTGCAACCCCTACACTCGAAAAAAAAGGGGAAAAGACCCAAAGGAATACGACTCATGTAGAAATCATGACGATTTGCAGTCTTAAGAGGCACACACATCAAAAAATTTTCACATGAGAATCAGAGGGCTTGTGAGAACCTGCTTTGGGGGCCCACCTAAAATCAATCTAACCCCTTCAACATTCACTACCTGTGAATTGGCACACACCCTGTTGGCCACTCATTTGACCAAAGATTTGACAAATGCAAACTTTCTTAGTACATTGACCTTTACGGCCTCAGTTATTCTCTCTCTCACATTCTCTCATTTATATAGACAGTTATGATCGGTACGCACATATGATGCACGGATACTTCAAGATGGGCAATGTATCATCATATTGTAATCGATGCTTTACTTTTTAAATGTAAAATCCATGTCCATGCTGTGTCCATGGCTTGTCCTTATCATATTCATATCATATCTAGGCATCATAGGTACGCGCAGCAAGTAAGTGTGTTTTTTTGTTCTTTTCAACCTCTCCCACCTCTCTCTCTCTCAACATAACATATAGACAGAAAGGCAAACATATATATGTGTAATATAGATATGCAGACAGACACACAGTTACATTCAGGTTCATAGGCAGTTAGGCTTTCTTACTCCCCTTACTAGGAAAAGGAAAGTCAGACTTGCCTCAATTTGACATTCTCAAGTGAGAGTGAAAACCCATGACATCTATTCCTTTAAGCATTAAGGGTTTTTTTTTTTTTTTGCAGCAGAGAATTCCGCACTACACAAAATTCCATTTCCACAGGAGATAGGAGAGGAATCCTGCATTCCTACACCTCATATAAGAAATTAAAATATTCTCGGTCCACGAAAATCAGTTCATTTTTTACTTTTCTTCAAGGAAAAGTTATTCCACCAGATAACCAAAAAGTGGGCTCAAAGCAATTTTCCTCGCGATTCACATAATCCTGTAGGCTCACAAACAAACTCTAATGTTTTGAGTGTCAGATATCAAGGGGTGAGGATGATGTGCTGGCTCTAGTCTTTTACACAGTCTTGGATGTCAATAAGATATTTCCATCCCAATACTACAATGATTGTCATGCACAGAGGTGGGCCCCACATCTAGGTTACTACCTAAATTTGATGCCACCTGCTCTCTTAAAACCAAAATCTAATTATGGAGTAGAAGAAATACCTTACAATTTCTTACAATCCACACGCGCTGGGCAAAAGGGCAGATATAGGACGTATACAACCTTCAGAAACAAAGACATATGAAAAGGAGAGGATAAATCAATTGTCGGAGAAGGGCTAAAACTGAAAATAATCAACACATTAACTGGGCTTCTAAGCTCTGACAAACCAACAAACTAAAAATAAAGTACAAAAGCATATGAAGGAGGAACTAGATCATTGATGGGACCTGCCCAAACAGTCCACAGATCGAAAGATCCTAACCACTTGTTCAGTAAGGATCTTACAGTCAAGAAGAGATCAATCCAAGTGGGAATCACCAGAGCAAACTCTACAAATAATTCCTAGCTTCCCACCATTCCTCACCATGACAATGTGCATTAAAAAACCAACAATGATCATCTCCAAAACAAAAATAAAAAAAACAAGAGGAACAAATTGTGATAAGTAAAAATTCAACCTCGTGGTCCCATCAAAGAGGGCTGGTGGCTCTGAATTGGAATCCAGAACAGGGGGAAGAACCTCATGCACTTTACTACACAAGCACAAAAGAAAAAAAAAAAGAACGAAACCCAAATGTAAGTAGCAGAAGAACAATACACTAAACAGGTTAATGGTACCAAAACAAGGCCAAACAAAACAGAATCACGAGAAAACACAACAATTAGAGAAACCCCAGAAAGCAAATCCCATAAAAAAAAAATGTTAGAGTGGGATGGAAATTGAAGAGATTACCCAGTTGCCATAGCTATGTCTTGGAGCTCCAAGAACGTGTCTCACAGCTTTTTATAGTGTTTGAGAGACATGAAACGCTTCCCGTAGATCCTTTTACTACGTCAGAGATGACGAACTTCGCGAGGGAAACGTTCCGTTTTGTTTTGACTTGGAAATCGAATGTCACTGCTAACGTAAATATTACGATGGGAATCGACAAATCATTTGGTTTTTAGCCTGTGACTCAACCAACCATGGCATGGCCAACTAAGCTACGGTTTTGATCGATCCTCTTGCTTACGTGTTTTAAGAAGCTACATTCAGTATTCTAACGTCGTGTCGCCGGCTAATCATATACGTCAAAGTCAGAATTGTCATCCATCATACATCTATAATTTGCTCATCATCACCCTTAGATTCCAATTGTGTGTTTTTGTGATCCATTGATGAATGATATTCATTATATGTTGAATCACTTTGTGGAATGTCTGTGTCACTTCTAAGGGTTATAACTTGTTGCTCCTCCTGGAGTACAACTTGAGAAGCACATTCTCTTAATTTAGATCAGATTTCATCTTTGAAAGTGCTCATAGTTAATTGATAGATTTCGGTTTGTCTTTGAATGGATTCAGGAAGCATGTCCTCCAAAGATTTCTTCGGGGGAAGTGGTGGTGGTTCATATGCCCGTTCAGACGGAGGGAGTTTATTGAGGGCATATAACCATAGGGATATTAGAGGTGCATAGGAATCCTCCTTAAAGGAACATCCGTATGACCCACTCGGAGTAGGATCTCGGGGCATGTAAGTATTGTGCGCATTGGGCCCATTATGCTAATTGTAATTGGGGTGATTTTGCCAGCTTGGATTTCACATATTCCCATTTCTCTTGAATAAGGCCATGGATTTGATTTCTCCATTTGTTTTTGCAACATCTCTAGAATTGCTTTCGCACTGGAATGATTATTCATGAATGTTTGGGCGTCGCTTTGATAATTCCTCTGTACATCCGTATTGGAATGAATGAATGACTGTGTGTGGTGTAGGTGATGATGTTAGGTCATATTTGGTTGATCACTCACTATCTCATGAGTGTCGTCATTGGCCGGCTCTTCTGTATAATTATATCCATAGTGATTTTCTCATTTTAGACTGTACATGTGCCTATTTCATTGGAACAGGTCTTTTGATATGCATTTGCTTCCTCCACTTCTTTGCGCAAGATCTCCATGATAAAATTTTGCCCAACATTATTAGAGGATGAAGATTTGCTGTTGCTTTGGTCACTTCCCCACACATCTGTATTGGAATGATTGAACGTTAGTGTGGGGTATATGTAGTCATGTAAAGACTTCATGAGAATATCACTAGAGGATGATGATTTGGTCACGCGTTAATCACCTCCGCGCGTATCCATATAAGAAGTAAATGTCGGTGTGGGGCATAGGTAATCCCCTAGGAATTTAGCCATGTTAGTGGAAGAACCTTTGCAATAGATGAATGACCTTTTGACCACGGAGTCCAATTGATTCATCAAGATGGGTGTTAAGAGGGAAGGGTGGCCAATTTTGTATTTTTTTTTGTTGTTTTTTTTTATATGAGGAAGCTAAAAAAATTCTAAGAACAAGAAAGGTTTCCTAGAAATTGATTCCTAAATTTAAAAACAACCAAAAGAAACAAGTTTCCAATGAAAGTTTCTAAAATTTTTTATTTTTTTGGCAAGTTTCTTGGCCAAAAAGCCGAATTTGGAATTTTTTTTACTCGCCTTTAAAGGAATTGTTTCAGAATTTTTTTAGAAACTTTAAAAACCTAGAAAGTGATTAAAAATAGAAAAAGAACTAATTTTAAGAAAGTCCTAAACAACCACAAAAGAAACAACTAAAAGTAGCTAACAATAGGACTAGTCTAATGGTAACTTTCCAAAAATAGATGTGATTTTTTAAAAGTCAAATCAGAAAAATAATTTTTTGGGATCTGAAAATATCCATTTTTTTTATAAAAAATCAGAGATAATTAATCCAACTTTAATGTTTATGGGCTGGTCCAAACATTCCATGTATGCTATACTTTGATCTAGAATGATGTAGAAATATTAAAGTCATACTCACAAAGCAATTAAAAGAAAAGTTGAAAAATTATCTTGGCAATGAAAGCTTCCCGGCAACGGTGCCAAATGCTTGATCGATGGCCCCCAATACAAAGCCTCAATTGTATTTTTACCCTGTAAGTTGAGACCATATCCATAGGAAGCTAGAATTCGCAGGAAACCTGTTTTAATTGAAAACCTAATGCTAGCCTAATAAAATCTATAAAAATACATAACTACAAATCTGAAATTTAAATTTAAATTAGAATCACAAATTTGAAAATCAAATCACAATTCAGAATTAAAACCTAATCTTAAAACCTAAACTAAAACAATCCTAATACTAGAAACTGCAAAACAAGAAACTAAATCAAATCACCAATTACAGAAAAATAAATAAAGCATACATTAAGCTAAAAATCAGAAATAAATCATTCAAAGAAAAAGGATAAAAAAATAAAATAAAAAGAATTCTAATTTCTTTTATTATGGGAAATTAGAACATCATATTGGCGGAATCAATAAAAGACTACAAAAACACCGCACCAAGTGCGTACTATCACCACACACAAACACACGAAGCTGATCCAAGGTGGCACACTTTGACCTCACTAATTGTGTTTTTTAAATTAAAATGAACCAGTATAACCAATAATCCCCCAAAACAATTAAAACTAGAAAATGAAACCATCCTTAATTTAGATTAAGACATTAAGAAATAGACGGGACTTTGCGCTCAATCCGGGATCTAATCTTCAATCCGGGATCTAATCTTCATGCTTCACACCACGGGAGGATAATTGGACAAGAGAAGGGTGATAGAATAGAATGGATAGAGTGGATGGGACCTAAGAGGGCTAGCCTAACCATCTTGGGGTGGAGGAGAGATGGATAGAGAAGGAGAGAGAGGGCTTGTGGTGTATTAGATAACTCCCCCCTTGAATCATTTTTGTAATGTTTGGTCTCCTTTTTTAGCCAAAAGTTAACAAATAAATAGCAAGTAGAAAGATTCTTGATTCCTTTTCTTGTGCAAATTTCTCTCCACATCCACTTTTTCAAATCAAAACAAAACTTCAATTTTATATAATCCCTCCTAAAAATATACAACCAACTTCTCAAGGCCATAATTTTATTGTTTTAGCTTCGATTGGTGTAATTTTTTATTCCATAAATATCTACTCGAAAAGAGCTTTCCAATCATACCAGATTGTCCTGATCCAACACCCGGTTTGAGAGTTATGACTATTTTAATCCATGTTGTCCAAATAAAAACAGGATTAACTTTCCATTTTTTATTTCTTCTTATTTGACTTTGCTTTTCTTGAATTTTCTCTACCATGGATTTTCTTTCTTCATTCTAATTTGAGTTCTTAAAATCCAAATTTAGGTTCATGCAACATTGAAGAGTGGGACCCTTATCTTCAATTTTCCCTAGACACAAAATCAACTTTTAATTAAAATGACAAATTTGACCAAAAGCCACGAATGCACTAATATGGACCCCATTCACATAAAATGATAAACTTAAGCTACATCATTGCTCATGATTTAACTAATGATAATGATAAATTATATCTTGAAAATAAGATTTTGAAAAACCTTTAAAAAATAGAAATCCAAAAATGGAAAGTTTCATGATT
This sequence comes from Sextonia rubra, assembly GCA_037013555.1. Lineage (NCBI taxonomy): Eukaryota > Viridiplantae > Streptophyta > Magnoliopsida > Laurales > Lauraceae > Sextonia > Sextonia rubra. The sequence continues at coordinate 137,504,466 of JASUAD010000001.1, forward strand.
TTATGAAAAAATTGTGATTTTTGAATGAATTTTGCATGAAAACCATATAATGATGCTCAAATCCATAAACACATGATTCCTAGTTAAATGAAGAGATTTTTAATACGTAAGTTCTTAAAATGCGATAGCATGTACATGAAATGATCCATTTTTAGGTACTTATCACCTTCATAGATTCCCACCAATTTTAAACCCTTTGTATAAGACGTATTTTTACAACACTCATTAAAATACAAATCTACTTGTTGATCTTATGTTTCAAAATAAGATTTGCACTAAAATATCTACAAATAGGTTGTATGCAAGTGAGTTTTTGTCTGTAATGCTCTAGCTCTTGTTTTGTCACAAACTTATAAAACTTGCTTGAAAGCTAATGCATGCCACGTAAAATGGATGCACTTTTCTCAATCACTCTTAGATTTTATCTGTTGGTTCTCTCCCTTTTAAATTTTATCTGTTGAATCTATCCTTCTATAGTTGATTTTATCTGTTGGTTCACCCCCTCTTAGATTTTATTTGTTGAGTCTCTCTCTTAGATTTTATCTGTTTGTTCTCCCCTTCTCTTAGAATTTATCTGTTTGTTCTACTTTTTCTTCCAGCAAATAGATTTCATCTGTTGTTAAGGATCTTTTGAAAACAGATGAATTCATCTGTGGTTTTTTTTTTTTTTGGGTTATGGGATTCATTCTCTCTTCATTTTCAATAAATTTTATATCTATTGCATTCAACAGTTTTTTTTTTGTTCAATAGAATTTATTTGTTGGGGTTTTTTTTTGGGGGCGGGGGGTGGGGTTGGTTTCAACAATTTTATCTATTTCTCTTGAACAAATGAATTCATCTATCTACACCCTCTTATCCCCTCCCCCATACTCTCTCTTTGTCTCTCTCTCTCTCTCTCACTCACTCAAAGTATTAAACAGTTGAATTAATACTTGGATACTAGTAAACTGTTGAATTCAACCTTTTTATTTTTTTAATTCTGTCATCAACAAGTGAAATCATTTGTTATACAGTAGTGAAATTTTCACTATTGTGAGAATAGATACATTTATTTGTTTGAAAACAAATAAGTTTACATGTTTATTCAACAGAAAATTTCAAATGGTCACATGTTTTGGGGAAAAATTTGAACAAATGAATTCATATGTCTACACCCGCTCACCTCCTCCCTCTCTCTCTCCTCCCTCTCTCTCTTACTTTTTCTATTCAACATATAAAGCAATCAATATCTTCAAATTCAAGTCAAAATCCAACATAAATGAATTGACACTTGACTAATAGTAAAAAAATTAGTAAAAAAACAACGCCAAACAGATAAATTCTTTTTTTAAGGAATTAACTATTCAATATAGATCTTGTTTTGTAGATCTCGAAAAAATGATTCCAAATATATAAATTTTGTTACAAAAAGATAAATGTACTAAAAGTTATAGAATTTTAAAGCTTGCACAAAAAAAAAAAAAAAAACAATACAAGTGATATCATTGTTTGTTAAAGTCAATACAATTACAACAGAAAATGGGTATTTTCATCACTTTTTGCCTTGAATGTTAACTAAAAAGACCTGATGCAATACTAAATTATTTTAGCTGAACTTTGTGGGTTAAGTAAAATGTAATTGGACCTAATGCAGTATAAAATCATTTACAGAGACTGGCTTCTAAATAACCCAAATTTTTTTCACAATGGCCCACAATGCTCATATGCTGGTTCTACCGTTGCTTGAATGGGTGATGAACTATGAATAAATGCACACACTAAAATACACACACGCTTATATGGCACCACACATTAGCATCTATGCCCATTTTTTATTTCTTTCTTTCACACACACTACCACCAATATATGGGATAAATATATTTGTACACGATAACAAGTGGGCCCCACCATCAACCTTTGCTTTATGACCCATTGTGAGAGGGCACATGCAAGTTGGACCCCATCAAATGGAGAAACTTGATCCATGATTGGGCCTGCACCACCCAAACAAAAATCCTAGGTCTGCTAGCATTAAGAGAAAGCAATGAAAGAATAATGGAAGAAAATCAATGTTCTCATGCCGATAACAAAATCTTGAATCCATAAAGACAAATTGGGGGAAAAACAATAAAGAAAAATTGAAATTCATATTTTTTAATAAGAATATAAAAATGACTTATACAGTATCAAAAACATAAGAACAACCAACACCCCATAAACAGAAACTGTAGGGTCCGAAAACACTTTGCTTGAGTCAAACTCACTTCCCCATATTGCTCAATCAATTCAAATGTTCCAAAACCTAAAAAAAAAACCATTAGCACAAACTTAAAGTATTAATTATATAAATAAGTTCCAGATAGATATTCTTATTCATATATATCTAAGTTGCTTTCTTCCTTATTACAGTATAACCAACTTATTATCACACGGAATGATGACTCTCAAGGGCACACAGAAAGTAACTATATGGTAGCATAAATCAGCCACTCCCACTAGACCTTCATGCACTAGCCAGCTCTTCTATTTCCCTGAAGAAGAAAAGGAGAATGTCTAGTAGTCACTAACAAAAAGGATTAAAACAAAAATTTCGATGAACTTGCTCGCCTTTTTCTTATTCTTAGAAGCAACGTTTCAAATAATATTACCATAACACGTTTCTTAAATTATTGCAACTCGCTCCTGCAGATCACCTAGAGTTTGTGCATATGCATCTATCTTGTTCATTTCCTACAGCAAGGTTCCACGCATTAATTACAAACAATTCCAAGAAATAGAGAATCTTCCATTGTTTAGAAATTTATGAGATACTGTGGAACAGCTGGTGAATTTTGTGTGTCTGTCACTTTTTAGTGACTCAACTCGACTTGGAAGATTATTGTATCAAGTAACTCTAGCATGTGCGAGTTGTGCCTAAAACGTTATGAATTGAGTTGAATATTCCAACGTATGTCTTTTGTGGTTTCTGTATTATATTTATAATATTATATTACATTGAATGATGATGTATCCATGGATTCTCTATGGCTGGCACTCCACAAATTGAGACAGATATTCATGAGTACGTTACAAAATGAGAGATATGTATTAGCCGTGGAAAGTAATCTTGTTGGCCTCAGCAGTAGATTTGACCATCAGCTGGACCAATCTCTCTTGGATATGCCGACTTGGATTCCATATCCAGAGGGATATGTTCAACTGGATTCCACATGCCCCTTCAAGTTAAGCGGTCCTTGTTAAACGGTTAACTTGCTTCGAAGAAATTGAAACTGTTGGGAGCTGAGTCCCTTTGTGAAGAGACTTTTGAGCCACTTTCACCCTCACAAAATGAAAATCAATTTTGTTGTATTTTGTCCGTGCGTGGAAAACTGGATTTACTGTAAGTTATGTTGCTCCAAGATAGTCACACCAAAGAATTGGAGGAGACTTTGGAAGATATTCTAATCCTCAAAGAAGAGATTGAACCTATATCACTTCTGCTGTAGCATTGGCCATCCCATGATATTCAGACTCTATGCTAGAACGAGACACAGTATGTTGCTTCTGAGAACTCCATGAAATTAGATTGGGGTCAAGATATATACAGTATCCACAAGTGGAAAGTTTGTCATTAGGACATCCAGCTCAATTTGCATTGGAAAAGGCACTTAACACAAAATTTGGAGAGGACCGAATGGCAAGGCCATGGTAGGGTGTAGACTTGACACACCGTGGGATTCTTTTCACAGCTACCCAGAGGTCATCCGTGGGGTTTGCATAAACTAACAAACTTTGTCAATAGTGAAGGCAATATCAGGACATGTGAGTGTCAATTATTGTAAAGCCCCAACAACACTGCGATATAGAGTTGGGTCATTGAAAGCGGCTCCAATATACTTAGAAAGCTTGAATAAGTTGGATATGGGAGTCTTTTGTGGCTTAGAACTATCCATTTTGGTTTTTTTGAATAAACACGATGTATTCCTTTGTGAGAGAAAAAGGCCATGAGAATATCAAATTGCTTCCACTCCTAGAAAATAATTCAATGACCCAACGTCTTTGATTGTAAACATGGAGCTCAAACAAAAAATAATTTCTTCGATGCAGTCCATTTGTAATCCAATGATGATGATATCATCGACATAGATAAGTATATATACCGTAAATTCATGATTTCTCTTGATGAAAAGAGATGTATCTGCTTTGGATCCCATAGAACCAGTTTGAATAAGAAATGTGCTAAGTCATTGATACTAAACCTGAGGAGCTTGTTTAAGCCCATATAAAGATTTATGCAACCGATAAACATGTGTTAGAAAGTTGGGGTCAATAAAACTTGGAGCTTGTTTCATGTATAGTTCTTCCTTAAGGATGCCATGGAGAAAGGCATTTTTGACATTTAGCTGATAGATAGACCAATTTAGTAAAATTGCAAGACTAAGTGCAGTATGGACTGTACAAGGTTTAACAACTGGGCTAAATATCTCTATAATCTATACCCTCTTGTTGATTGAAACCTTTTGCAACTAAACAGGCCTTATAACAATCAATAGAGCTATCAGCTTTTCTTTTTAGTTTAAAAACCCACTTGCAACCGACACTATTCATGTGAGGCCTGGGAGCAACAAGGGTCCAAGTCCCATTTTGAAGGAGGGCTTTAAGTTCTTGGTGCATGGCATTCCACCAGTTATGATCTTTGTTAGCTTGAGAAAAGCAAGTTGGCTCTATAGTGTCTTCACATGGAAAAGGATGCTTTGTAGCCAACAAAACTTTGGGATTAAAAATGCCATCTTTTGATCGAGTAACCATATGATGTATTCTAGGTGTGGACGGTGTGATCCTATTAATTGTGGCTGCGGAGTCACCATGTTGAGAAGGAGCATCGTTAATAGATATGCCTTTTGCAGGAGATGCACAAGTGGGGTTAATTTGAGATGCACTTTAGGACATTTCTGAAGTGGCTGTGCATGTCCATGTGCATCAATTGAACTAGAGCCATGTCAGGCCCTAGATTTTTAATTTTTGGGTTGAATTGGTTTGTCGGATTTGAGTTAGGTTGAGAGGTTTAGATGGATGCTTAATAGGTCATTTTAAAATTTTGGATCCTTGCATGCATGGTAGTTTTGTGTAGGGCTCATTGGAGATGGGCTGATTAAACACTCTTGGGCCTTGGGCTTGAGTACTTTGACCCTTTTAAGTCAAGAGCCCTTTTCTAGAATTATGTAAAACCCACTAAAGAGTAGAGAGCCCTTCTTTGTAATTTGGAAAAACCTTTACATAATATAACCCTAAGGTAGTGTTTGGTTCGCTGGAATGAAGGTCGGAATGGAATGGTCATTCCGTTGGAATGACCATTCCCACGTTTGGTTCGTGAAAAAGCGGCGGAATGACCATTACTTCAGGAATCACCATTCCTTTATACAAGGGAATCACCATTCCTTTGGGGGGGTAGAGGAATGGCCATTCCATTCCATTGTAATTTTCCTTTGAGTCCAAAATGCCCCTTTCATCAAACAAAACCTTTAGATGTCCAATCATAAGACCTAGCCTCCTTCCTCTTCGTCTCTGACCTCTCATTCTAGGGGTATTTTGGTCAATTTTATGTAATTTTTTTAGGGGTATTTTGGTCAATTTTATGTAATTTTGATTCCATTCCTGGCATCATTCAAGCATGACCTGAGATGTCCAATCATAAGACCTAGCCTCCTTCCTCTTCGTCTCTAACCTCTCATTCCAGGGGTATTTTGGTCAATTTTATGTAATTTTTATAGGGGTATTTTGGTCAATTTTATGTAATTTTTATTCCATTCCTGGCATCATTCAAGCATGCCAAACACAGGAACTAGAATGAAAATCCTATTACTGGATTGATTCCTTTGTCTAACCAAACGTTGGAATGAGAATTACCATTCCTGCCTCATTCCATTCCAGGCTCATTCCAGCCTCTATTCCATTCCTCTCAGCAATCATTCCAGCGAACCAAACGCTACCTAAAGGCTTTCAATCGTCTTTTCTACATAGGCTAATTCTTCCGTCTTCTTCATTTCCTCTATAACCAAGCCTTAGCAGCTGTCTGAGGAAACCAAGGATTTGATTTGTAGTTCGGTTTTGGGAGTGAAGTTTTCATACGATTTGATCTTCAGATTTGCTTTTGAACATCAAAATCGAGGCAAGTGGATAACTGTAAATAATGTAATTTTTGTTGTTTTGATTTATATGCTTAAAATCTGATTTATTGGATTGAGTTTAAAGCTTTGATTGCAGATTAATAATGGGGATCAATTTTGAATTGAATATAAGAAAAATAAAAAAAATTTGGCAACAACGTAGGCGCTGCCTACGCAAGCCAGGGGGCATTGCTGCCAAGCATGCCGAGGCAGCGAGCTTACTACTTGGGCCGACTGGGCACCGAGCTTGGCCCGTGGCTGGGTTGGGCTGGTCTGGTTGCTTAGTGGGCCTGGGCTGCGGCTGCGCTGGGCCTGGGTTGCTGGCTGGGCTAATTTCTGATGAGTCCAATCTGATTAGAATATTAATTAGGGTCTAGAACATTAATTACAATTGGAATAGAATATTGTTTAAGGTTAAATTGTGACTTGATTAGAATTAATTGAATTTTAATTAGGTGTGATTAGAATTTTAATTAGGTTTGTTTATAATTTTAATTGGGGTTTAATTACTTGTGATTAATATTTTAATTAGTTCGATTAGAATTTAATTAAGATGTAATTGGGGATAGTTGAATCTTAATTAGATTGTATTTGAGATTCTAATTCCGATTTTTAATTTAAGTTTAAATTTCAGATCTGAATCCCGGTTTTAGTTTCTTTTTTCTTTTTTGATATAAAATAATTAGGTGTTTTAATACACACCAATGATAATTAAGAACTTAATTGTTCATCCTCTTTTTTATCATAATTTGATTTAGTTTGGATTTGAAATTTGAATACTTTTTACCCAATTTGTAAAACACACTAACTTTACATAATTGGATTAAATGGGTTCCGTGTTTTTCTTTAGAAAAGCTGGTGAATGTTTACATGAGGATTAAACTGAATTCAGAAACATGAGATCTAGGATGCACCATATGATAGATACTGAAGGTAGGATATTGGTATCCTGGACTCTCATTACCGTTATAAAAGAGGGTTGGTTCTCATGTGCATATTTAACTAACTCTAACCGTTAGGTGGATTAGTGCTTACCTTCAGAAAACTTGAAATGACATACGATCATTATACACTTTTAAATTAAGCAATCTAAGCACTTAAATTAATGATGGGTTAGATATTGTGAATTAAGGGTTTTATAATATGATTCATTATGCATTCATATATAGTGTATTTATATACATCAATCTGACCGACAGCAGTTGGAGGTGGTCGTACGCCATCGGGACAGCGTGTGCTGTGGGATATAGTACACAGCGGTGCTATTTATTATATCTGGCTGGAATACCCGTTTTTGTATATTGTATTTGCAGGAATACTCATTTTTATATATTGTATTTGCAAAAATACTCGTTTTTGTATATTGTATCTGTGGGAATACTTGTTTTTGTGCATGCCTGTCATTGGGTTTACATTCAGTATATTTTGACACAGGATATAAAATATGTTTTAATTCAATTGATTAACATCATTACTTGCAGTTTACCTCTTGTCAGATTACATTAATCTGACCCACTACTTTTGATGTTTAGGTCCTATTGCCATTGTCTAACCGAAGGGTTAGGAGGCATAGGAGATTCTGCCAGATGTTGGAGTTGTTAAGTGGAGCACCGATAACATTGTCTGAGATGTCTTAGTGATAGTGTTTAGATTCGAAACAGTAAACTCTTGAAATAAGGCTATGTTTGGGGCCATTAGTATAGAGATTACTTCATTTGTCTTGAAATTTTAATCTTAATTGTTAATCTTCGTAATTCTTTTGTTCATCTGATTTGAATTCGATACTTAGCTGCGCAGATTATGAATTTTGGTTCCGCGTGTAATTATGGTCGCTTGATCAACAAGCATAACCTCATGAAGAACTTCGATCCGCCCAAAATTAGGGCCCGTATTGTTATTCAAAAAAAAAATTTTAATTGACCATAATTCTTACACCCTTAAAATTGAGTTTGGATCCGGCTTAGCTTTGGGGGCGCGACAAATACGTGCTTGAAATGTGGCAATCCCATCGGTAGTTTGACTGCGTGAATGATGTAATTGCCATGTGCATGCATCAGTTGGCAGAACCATGTCCATCCATTGCATCAAACCAGCCACCTTGACTGCGGCCACGTGAATTATCGTTAGCAGCAACAATCTGATCATGGTCATTTGTAATTACACCCTGACTGTGACTTCTAGTCTGATCATGTGCAGTTACATGTTGGTCCTCACCGTACGTATGCTGTGGTGCCTGTTCATGTGAGATTGGTGCCGTTTTAGCCAGAGCAGAGTTAGGGTTTGGGACCTGATTTGGATTGGGCACACTAGAACATGATACATGATTTGGGTCAGTGGACTCTGAATCCAAAATGCAAATTGGTGCTGCAAATTGGTGCACATGCAGTGGAGAAAAATATTGGAATTTGCCGCAAATGGGAAGGAGCCTTCATTGAAAATGACATGACAAGAAATGTAGAGGCGATTGGTTGGAATGTGAAGACATTTGTAGCCTTTATGTGATGGACTACAACCTAGAAAAACATGAGGCAGAAAGCGTGGCAAAAGTCTGTGGTTTGTATATGGACGGAGATATGGGTAGCATTCGCTCCCAAAGACCCGCAGATGGGTATATTCTGGGCCTGTATGCAAAAGAGCTTCAACGGGAGACTTGTCGCCAAGAACAGGTGTGGGAAGACGATTCACTGGATAATGAGCTATTTGCAATGCGTCACCTCAATGTGATGGTGGCACAGAAGCACAAGTTAATACTATTAGACCGGTGTCAACAATATAGCCATGATGTCGTTCAGCCAAACCATTTTGCTGTGGTGTGTGTAGATAGACATGAGAAATGGTTTTAGTAGTAATGGTTAGCCAAAAAAATTTTAATATGGTATCAGAGCTAATCGATCATGAATTCGAATCTCAAGAGGAATGACTCGGTACTAAAAAAATGCGTGTCGCCGGCTAAAAGTACGTCAACCAGGCTCCACTTGAGGGGGAATATTGAGAAGTGGGCTCCACCCGGTGGAAAATATTGAAAAGTATTTCCGCTGCCTTTACTAATATCTCAAGGTTTTCGTAGCAATGATTAGCTGAAAAAAATTTAATATAGTATCAGAGCCAACTGGATTCAATAGTGCCTGTGTTTCCTTGTAAGTGCAAGTTCCTATCACCTCGCATGTGTGAACTGTATCTGTCTCCTCGTATACATGAATTCCCATCATGTCACTTGTGTGAGTATTTGGGTATCACCTGGGTTAAAAAAAAAAAAAAAAGAAAACAACCTGGCAATTTTGGTGTAGTCCATCAAACTAGTTTGACTTGCCCAACTCGTGACCTACTGAGTTGAGTCAATTCAGCTAGACTTAAACAAATGGATGGAGCCAGACTAGTTAGCTAAACAACAACAGAACATGTGTAACCATCACTTCCAAGCATACAGCCTGTATACATTTTTTTATCCAAACTGCCACTTGCCAAAAAAAATTTTTATTTTTGGGGTGAGGAAAGGAAAGGATGGGAGTGCACAAACTATATATGCTGTTTACCGTTCACAATTAATCTGGCTACTAAACCTTTTCTTTTAAAAGAACAAACCCCCTTGAGCAAGACACACTAGCTGTAGCAAGTAAATTTCTCCATGGAGACCCCATTCTAAGATTGCTTCATGTATGAAGCTATAATACTGTACGTCATAATACAATGGCAAATGCAAGCTTGCAAATCATCAATCTCTACATGATTAAACACGTGAGACCCAGAGCATCTATTCCAGCTAATGTTGATTCCATGATTACAAAACAAAAACTTATATTGAAAATGCTTCATGGTGAGTGTTGAAAATGATCATGATGATGTGTGCAAGAGAATTGGCTTGAATGAAAGTGGAGAAACATTGGAACTTCCCAAAATGAAAGGTGATATCTTTGATTCTCTATATAACAACTATTAAACTAACAAAAAAGGGCAGCATTGAAGGAAAATATTCTATGTAAATAAACGATACCTTGAACCACAATTTTACTTTGGGCCTGCCTGTTGTAATGTCGTAGTTCTTTAACTCCAAGAAGATGGGATGATATCTTTTTAAAAATGGAGCATATGCAATATCCACCTGAAGGTTGCATAATTACACACGAATCAAAGATGTTACAAGACCAATGTTAAAAAAAAAAAAGGGAAAATCTGCATTTCTTTATCAAACTTGAAATTTTTTACATCATTTCCTTATCCCTTCTATGTTGGGTTGGCTTCATGATTCTTATTTCAACTAAAATATGTGTTGACAACAATGCCTTCATTTCAAAACTTAGATGCATGAAAGTGAAGCATCCATATGTTGATCATATAAAGGGACTTTGTCAATTTTTGTAAAGCAAACTTACATGATACCTAGATATTTGTACAAGTCCAATATATTTGTACCGGACTGATATGACACTTGTATTGGTATATGATACTGTCCCAATACTTTTACCCAACAAGTCCATGGATTGATATAGTTATTTCAATTTTCTTACCTTTCAATATAAAAGGAAAAAACGTTAGAAAAGAACATAAATATTGACAATTTCATTAATTCAAAAGTAATTTAAAATTAAGACACCCGTATTTATATGAGTCCTAGATTTTCGAAGGTGCAACATCGTATTTCTTATCCCTATATATATGTCCGTACATCCATCTTAGGGCATCATAGCCAACAAGATACATGTGAAGCTCACTTGTAGAAAGCCCAATATGATGTGAATTGCAACACCTCACATCCAAAACACAAATCGAAATATTATGCCGTACATGATGCAGAATCGCCACTTCAGCAAAGCAGTCACTCTGTTCTTGAGTAAATCAGGAACATGCATGATCCCTATATATGTGTCCGTACATCCATATTAGGGCATCATAGCCAACAAGATACATGTGAAGCTTTTTTTCAGAGAGTCCAACATGATGTGAATTGCAACACCTCACACCCAAAATACAAATCGAAATATTATGCCCTACATGATGCAGAATCACCACTTCAGCAAAACAATCACTCTGTTCTTGAATAAATCCGGAACATGCATGATGCATTTTACGAAATACAAGGAATCCAAACAAAACCAACGAGGCGTTACCACTACCACCATCTTAAAGAATGCGGCTGCAATTGTAAATCTTTTCTCTATGTTACAAACAATTTACACCAAAGACAGAATAGTTGCCCATATTCAAAGATCCTTGGCTAGTTTGCTCAGCTATTTGGAAATGTGCAGTTTGTAGTGGGCGTGGAAGTTCAAGTCCCACGTAATGTAAAAAAATTAAAAAAAAAACAAATATATATAGAGGAGCGCTGACCTGGGCGTTTTTTTAAGAAAAAACACCCCTATTGATTGGGGTTCACCGAGATGCAGGATGATCATGGAAGTCCAGCTGTTATGAATATCTATATAAGGCTTACCTATATGAAAAATCTGGAGTTCATATGATCATCCTGACCTTTTAATTCATGGCCCTAAAATTTAATAGTTTAGAACCATTATTTTATTTTAATTTCAATCAAACGGTGAAATAAAATTAGATGAGTGTCAAATTTTAACATGTGGCTATACATAAGAAGGTACATATATGAAAAGACTAGATTGACTCAACATAAAGCCCACGACCAAAAAATAATGGGGCCAAAAAAGGGACATTTTTAAAGTGAGGCGTTTTTTAGAATTTCCCATAATATACACACACATTGGTTTCAACCTGAATAAGTAACAAACATGCTAAAGAACAAGGAACACTGGTTCTAGTTTGAACGCAACTATCAAGGAGCATATCTGCATATGGAAACCCAAAAGTAAAATCAACCTCATCCGGCAAAAACAAAGAAGATATATTTCTTTTTCATTTTTCTCCTTTTTGGTACTCTTTTGAGCATCAGGAAAAGTGTTTTCAACGCAGGGAAACAAAAAAGAATATATGATACTTAACATTCTTTGCTGCTTGTACTAAAAATGATAAGATAGCTAGGCACCCGCAGAAGAACAATATGAGAAAAGAAAAACGATGGAGGAGAAAATCACCAATTGCATTTGCAACATCCTCTTCTGAAGAAAATGCATTGCCGATGATTCCAGTGAATATTTCAGTGTAAGAAAGCATCTCTTTTGCGAACTCTTTCTTGACAGGAACCTAGAGATAGCAAAAAGTTCACCATCAAAATAATTCACACAAAGATAAAGATATGAAAACCATAGTATAAAAATACAACTCTCTTCTTACATTAGGGAGAAGAGATGGGCCCTTAAAATTACTATCAATGTATTTAATCAGATCCAAGCTCTCCCCTTTAACTTTGCCATTGTGTTCCAATGAAGGCACCTGAAAAATGTCAAATTTTGTAAGTTCTTCTTTTCTGTATAATCTTGTAACTGGCACAAAATTGGTGACCGGTTAGTGTAGAACACTTGATCCAGTTCCTTAATGGCTTAATTGTCAAAATCCAAGTCATTTGCAAATTAAATTATAATTATATAAGGGGATTTGTAGGGTTTCATCTCTCTTAAACTTAGATTATATGAGATAATGACAAAAACCCCACAATGGCAGTAGAGTCGCTTGACTATGGTCATTTTTTCTTCTTTGGACTATTTTGCCTAATCGCATCATATCGCGAATTTATCCTTATCTTGTGTTTTTTGGGGGATATTGCCCATACAACTATCCTTGGACATGATATTTAATCTTGAATAGTCAAAGTTAAGTATTTTCTAGAGAGCTATTCATGTGATATCCTAAAGCAGTGCAGTATTGCATTTGCAATAGGATACCGTGATATCGCATATATTACTTTGTGTGATAGGACCGTGTGATATCCTATTGCTACTGTATAAGCAACTCTATGGAAAATATTAAAATTTTTACTATTTTGAGGTAAATGTTATGTTTGAGGCCAATTGTATGGTCAATATCCCTTTTTTAGGGTTGACCAATCTTACCATCCTTTCTTTTAAGGATAATTTTAAAAGGCATTAAATATGTTAAGATGGCTTTTGTCTTGAACTAAAACTTGAAAAAAGCCTGAATTAGATTTTGAATATGTCTTGATTAGAGTGTGAAATTAAGTTTGAATTAGAAGTAGGTCTTCTTGGAATTTGAATAGGTTTGAAATAGAGTTTGGTTAGATTGAGTTTCCTACTTTATCTCAACCATTGTGTATAAGTGGACTTAGGGGTCGTTTGTTTTTCCCATTTACATATGTAAACATTACACATGGGAAATGGTTTCACACATTTTATGTTTGTTTGCAACATTTACACATGTGATGTGTAAATTAGATATGAATTTGATGTGTAAAATGTATGGGAAAAGGGGCTCTCCATTACACACCAAATCAGGTGTGAATCGGTTACACAGCAACACCCAAAAGGCGCTGCTACAGTGCTTCACCGCCCAGGACGCCTTTTATTTTTTTTTTAATTTTCTGGTGGTCACAATCAAGATCTGAACCGTCCAGAGTGTTTAGAAAGGCCAAAACGGCTATGAAAAAAATTTTCAGCCGTTGGATCTTCTTAAATTATGAGATATTTATGCGTAAATTCTGACCGTTAATCGTCAATTCTGGATTTTCCTGGGGCCCATTTTCACGATCCGGACCGTTCATCTTGTTCAAAAGGCCATTTTCAGCTATGCGGTCAAATTTCAGGAGCTGATTCAAAATGGATCTTGAGATATCTTCAAAAAACATATCAGCCATTGGATGCAAACACTATTGTTACATAGTGTTGAACAGGCAGTCCACTTTTTTCAAATTTCTGGATCATCATAGAGTCAAATTCAAGATCTGAACCGTTCAGTCTCTTTAAAAGATCAAACACGAGTAGTAGATCAAATTTCAACCGTTGATCTTGCATATATTGTGAGATATTTACAAAAAATGATAGACCTTTTGATCTTCAATTCTAATTTTTGTGGACCTCTTTTTGCTAATCCAAACCGTTAATCTTCTTCAAAAGGCCAACAATGCTTATAATATTAAATATCATCACTTGATTCATTATGGATTTTTCAAAATTTGCAAAAAACTATAAAAAGACGTATAAACCATTGGTACAATAAAGATTCACATTGAAAGAGGTGTGAAAATAACAAACAATGAATTCTTTTTCACATGTGAGTCATTTACATATGTAAATGACTCACATGTGAATCATTTACATATGTAACGCATTTTCACATCACATGTGAAATTAACAAACGACACCTTAGTGTGTAGTCCTTAGAAGTTTCTTCAGAAACAACTAATACTGAACAAAAGCATGATAGATTCAGTAAGAAGAACCTTATTTGCATGGTAGACATTCTCTTTGTACCAGGCAGGCATATTTTGCAGATCAAGAGGAACCATCTTGAAAGTATCCTGCAATCCCTATGCTCGGGGAGAAAATGAACAAATAAGACATGTAGAAAACCTTTTTTTTTTTTAATTTTCACCACTGCAAGGAATCAGCTTACTTGGGCCCACCTTCACTATCCTAGACTTGATCTCTCACTGCCACTCTCACTACCCCATGAACCTACACCCAAAACTTAACTGATAATTACATCAGTCCTTATGGACCATTATACTGATTTGTATTTTGTCCTCATAATTCTCGTCCATTAAGTGGCATTAATGTGTGGTGATGGAATCGAAGGTAATCACAAAAAAATCTGACATTGATCCACAAGCCCCTCCAATGTACCTAAAGGCTATGATATTCAGAAACCCAAAATAGGATATTAAATTTTACGCGTAAAATTCTGTCCCTGTATCCATTAGGTGTCCATGACATACCCATCCCATATCTAGGCATCATGGTCTACAAGTCTCTCTTCTACTTATATTTTCTCTTAGGGCCATTTTGTTTGCATTAGATTACATAGAAATTCATGGTTAAATAAGCTCTATCAAATAATAATTAAAGAAGTAAAAGGTGAAGGACACAATGTTCGGAGTGAATGATAGAGGTAGTGACATAGATGTGACGTTAAATTTCCTCGAATTTGACTGATCAAGGTGATGGCTTTGTATTCATTTTCCATCTTCCTTGGTTCCGTTTTCATTAAAGGTAGGTCAGATGGTGGTTAGTTTTGTATATTCACCTTTGGTCTTCATTTTAAATAACTTATGATTTGAATTTCTAGGTATCTTATGAAAACAAACAAGGTCCTGACATAAACTCAGAGTCCTAGGGGGTGTTTAGAAATAAGATATTTTATGAGATTTTACAATATTATCTACTAATTTATAATATAATATACTTATTTAAGGGATTTTACAATATTATCTACTGATTTATAATATAATATACTCACCTAAAAAGTAAGTGTTTGGCTAACTTAGAAAGTATCTTACAATAACTTGCTTTCTTCCAAAAACCTTTATATTATATTATCCAAGGAGATGCTATATAAAACAATCTTCTATTAAAAAAATATAGATTTTTTGTAAAACTCATTTAAGAGTTAACTAGCACCAAAGGCCCGTGCTTAGCCCGGCTCCTAAAATCAACATTTTAAATATTGTCTTATTTTTCAATATATTATGTTAATGTATTGAAAAAGAATCTCTTAATAAGAATTACTATTGAACTTATTAGTTTCAAATAAAAGTAGACCCATGGGCAAAAGAATAAGTTAAATTAAATTACTTTAATAGTCAAAACTTGAAAAAAAAATCTATTATCATAATAAAGAATTTTAGAAGAAAATGAAATAAAAACCGAGGTTATAATTTCATGGTAAAAGAAAGATATTATTAAGGAAATTAACAATGAACACTAATATTTTTAATAACAAATTAATTGAAAAAATAGTATAAAATATTGCATCATAAAAAATAAGAGCAAAAAGATGAAAGTGAACCCCAATTAAAAAAATTCAAATTCTTTATCTTCAAGATATTAATTAAGAATGGGCTGAGAAACTATTGAAAGAAAATGTTATTTTAGAAATGACAATGTAAAAATTCTTTAGTGAATGGGAATGGTAAAGAAAGTAAATAAAATATTAGTAAAAAGAAGATATTCAAACAAATGAAAAACATGAAATAAGCGTAAAAATAAACAACTTTAAAAATAATATATCTAATGTTATTTTTCAAGATTAAAAAAATGGGGTGCATGGCCCATTTATGAATGAAAAGAAATTTGGAAGAAAATCTTAAGATCTCATTTTAGTAAATAAAATGAGCTTACATAATAAAAATATTAAAAAATTATAGAAAAAGGTAAATTAAAATCAATAGTAAGGGAAAAAAATCAAAATATTAATTTTCTATTTAGGTCCTTGTTTTAATAGCCAAAACGATTGACAATTGGCTAGGCCCCACCAAGATGACACTGCATCATAGGTTTACCAAATCATCATCCATGTAGAGACTCATCAAATTCAACAGGTAGCAAACATACTAAAATTGTTGATCAGGAAATGTACAATATTCCTAAAGCAGCCAATTTGGCCTATATATATATATATATTAGTGTATATTGTTCAATAACTTAGTTATATATTTGAAACAACTGTTATTGAGATAAGATGAAAGAGAGGAGGATAGAGGGAGAGATTTTAGGGATTTCTTGATTTTTTTTTTAGAAGATGATGTGGTGCTCTAGAAAAAAGGAAAAAAAAGAGTATTGATGTGACACCCTCTAGAGGCCTTCATTCTTGTAGCTTTAATGTATATAACTAGCAACAACGCCCGTACTAAGCACGGGCCCAAAAGCAAAAAGATATTAAGATTTTTATAGATATTATTAGAAATAGAATAAATTTAAAGGAAATTACTAAAAAATCCATATATTTGAAAACAAAATTGCCTTTAGTTGTAAGGTATTGGTTGAAGGAAGTGATACCTTATTTGGATAGTTGCACTTTCATACCTAACTTTTTTTAAATAAATCTTTTCATTTGGTTCATGATTGATGTGAATAATGATAACCCAATCTGGTCCTTAAAAATATATTCACAATATAAGAGATTGATAAAGATCCAAAATTAATTGGAAAACTAATAGAGAATTGCACAAAAACTAAGATTGTATAAAGAAAAAAAAATAATTTGATGCCAAATATAGAAGCACCATCATCTATTGATAGCCCACATATTGGTAGCCCATGTGTTTGAAAAGTTGCATTATCAATAAAAGGGTAAGTATGAACATGGACAACACATGGCCAAATAAAAAAAGAAGAAGAAGAAAAAAATAGAAAGCAACTAAAGAAACAAACTAAATGACGCCAATCTTCTAGAGAAAATGAAGGAAAATGATCCTTTTCTAATGGTCATCAAGTTTCTACAACTGCACCTTTTGCCATAGTGACCTAAATCTCTAAAAAAAATAAATAAATAAAAGAGTGGGAAAAAAAGAAAGAAAGATATCTTCAAGGTTGGGCTAGGCATTATGTTAGCTACTAACTTATTAGAGTGTCAATATCTCATATCCTCTTATCTTATAAGTCATGTTACCGTTTTAAAATGGAACTAAATTTATTGCAATTAAAATTGTGGTTCACCATGAGTTAATCCAATGGTTTATGATTTATGGAGGTATATTTTTTAAAGATACTCAATGGGTTGCTTGGCATGAATACATTAGAAGTTATATAGATAGAAATTATGATTATTAGGGGAGAGATTTTAGGAAGAGATTATAATTATTAGGGAGAGACTTTAGGAAGAAATTATGATTATTAGGGGAGATATTTTAGGAAGAGATAATGGAAAGATATTAAGTGATTGATGGGAGATATTTAAGCGGAGGATGACGATATAGGAATTATGATAAAGTAATAGATATTATGGATAGAAGTTGAATTACCACATTAACTGTGGGAGAGAGCGACCATGACTTGGCATGATGAGGAGAAAGCTTGATGTTAATGTGGCACCATGAGGACTGGGTTAAATAAAAGAAAAAAATATTAAAATAAAATAAAAAATAACAAAATAATATATGAGATATAGAAAGTTATAGAATTAAAAGAATGCCACGGGATTTAATAATAGAAATTGAAGGAAAAATTAAAATGAAAGAGATCCATGAATCATCTAAAAAGACCAAAGAAAAAAGAAATTTCAAGGGTAAACTTGTACTACAACAAAAATAACAAAATAAAATAGAAAAAACTATAACAAAATATAATAGAAAATAAAATCATACTTCTACTACATCCCACTTGGATCTACAACAAATGGTGCATTGACTAAAAAAAATAAAAAATAAAAAATAAAGAATAACAGAGTACAAAGAAAAAAGTAAAATAAAAAAGAAAGATATACGGAAGCTAACTAAAAAATGACTCCTAATCCAATTACTTCAAAAGACTTCTAAGAAAACAAATCACAAATATTACACAGATTAATAATTTTTTTAATAATAGATATTAAATTCATTTCCTAAAATAAAAAACATCAATAACACTATAGTAAACTTGCATTTTAGTTTATGTGGTAGATGGGCACTTTAGCACTATATTGTAGACCAAGATGTACAATCTAAAATCAAAACCAACTTTATGATCAAAAGAATCAGAAGCGAATTCATAAACCTATTCCCAAATCTGATTGGGACCCATAGTATGGTGATCACCCACTTAATGATGATGGAAAGAGAGGGAGAAACACAAACCTATTGTCAATTAACTCAATAGTCTTTACCAAAAAAGGTCGACAAACAAATAAAACAAGTAAAAAAAAGCCTCTATTGTGATGTTAGGGCCATCGGAAATTGAGCCTCATAATCGAGCACAAGATGCAAGTGGCAGCATACCATCTCCATCCTTAACATGGTTTCTTCTCCCCTTCCCCTTCTTTACTTTTGTATTAGAATTAAACCTTAAAGTGGCAGAGGAGGATTACCAGAGATTTGCAAAGGCCCAATTAGATGTTTACGAACGGGCCACATTTGGTTAGGCCTATTGGACACTCAAGAATGATAAAAACCATTGGAGCCTGAAGTGGATGATCAACAACAACTATATATCACTGTATCTCTGTCCACACTAAAACTGGGTCATCAGAATGGCATTCACATCGCCCACTATATCCTATAAATTTGAATTACCATCCAGTCAAGATATATGTAACCCTTCACGATATTAGATCTTTCTACGATTAGTGTAAAGATCTTTAATTGCAATATGAACCATTGCAAAAGGCACTCAAGAGATGCATATTATTAGTAAGGAATTTAAAGATAGAGAATTCAGGGATATTCAATTATAAATTTTAATAAGACGTTATGAAGATTTAGAGAGGACAATTTAAATAGAGAAATTTAAGGAAGAGATTAGTAGGAGAGATTTTTGGGGAATAAATGAAATAGATGAGAGAGAGGGGGGTAGAGGGAGAGAATTTAAGGGATGATGCAAAAACGGTTAGGAGAGAGGGAGAAATTTTAGAAAAATCATTTCTTGATTTTTTTTAAAAGATAACGTGGCGCTCTAGAAAAAAAGAAAAATAAAGATGCTGATGTAGCACCTTCTAAAAACCTCAATTCTTGTAGCTTCAATATATATAATGAGCAATCATTAATCCTACTGGCCCACTATAAGTTTTAACATCAATGATTTTTATAGGAGTGCAATTATGACTCCAATATTAGATTGGCCCCACAATGCCTACAAGTTTAATGTGTAGTCCTATAGCCACATTATGATTATATAATCCTTATTTTGTTAATTATCAATATTATGTGGGTCCTACAAATATAACATTACGGTGGGTTTTCATTGTGATTAATAATAGTAGTTGGGTCCCATATTGCCAAAATTAATTAGTTCCCACATTGATTACCAAGATTGGATTGTGTTATTGCAATTATCAAATTATCATCATTTTATGGGTCCTACTACTAACATCAAATGAATCTCATAATGATTTCTAATAGATTGATTCATCAATAATAATCACCATTAGATTGATTTATGTTATTACACTATGATTACCAATATATGGTGGACCCACATTAATTAGATTAGACCTCACGATTTTAGCATTTAATCTTGTAATTTTTTAACAATAGATGGGTCCTACCATGATTATTAACATGATAATTACTAATTAGTGCACCCTACATTGGATCAATTGATTACTTAATTTCTCTCCATCTTCTGATTTTATATTTTGAAATTTGGAAAAATTGCCAAACGTTATAAGTAACCCAATATAATAATATGTCACTATTTTATTCTATGATAATAAAATCTTCGAATATTTAAATATATTAATATTATATTATATACTTATCCAAACACCTATTCTAAAGTGGCAAATTCACTAAAATGACCAAATGATGAGACTCACAAATCGGCCACCCTAAATTTTCCGAAGATCCACAGAGTGAACCACCAAATCTCACCAAGCAAATAAACCTCCATTATAAGTGACATCATCACTTCCCAACTAGGCAGCTGTAAGTACGAAATATCCACTTTTCTGGGAAGCAAAACAATAAAGCTTGAATCTTAAAAAATGGAGTATCTCATGCATTTTTTTTATGAGAAATTGAACTTCACAGTAGGTTGCACCAATTAAGAATAAAAGCCGCTAAAAATAAAGTCCTTTTTTTTAGTAGGATATCCTCAAATTTTATTCAAATAAAAGTTAGTCTCACCATTGATTTGAGCATATAATAACTAATAATTAATGTGTATGTTAATAATGAATAGGATACTGTTAATCACATTATCACTCACATGTTCAATTATATGGCAGGACCAATTCCTATTTTTTTAAAATTCGTGGATATCCCATTCAAGGGTGAGAGTGTTAATCACATTATCACTCTCAAAACCAGAAGCTAATTATCATCGAGCAGAAGTCATACCTTAAAATTTCTTGCTATCCACACGCCTTGGGCATAAGGGCATATATAGGACACATAAAACCTTTAGAAAGAATGAAAAGAGGTGAAATCAATTGCAAAACTGATAGCGGTTAACATGCTTAAATGGAATGAACGATCCTGACCCTGATCCCGATCACAGTCCACAGATAGGTAGATCGTACCCATTTGTTCAGTAAAGACCCCATAATCCAGTAGAGACCATTCAAGTGGCCCCACCACATAAAACTCTATGGATAGCCTAGTGTACTGCCATTTCTCACTAGGAAAATGTGAAGAAAAAGATCAACACGGATCATCCCTCGAATTCTAAGGAAAACAACTGAAAGAAGGGAAAAAATGGTGATAATCTTATAAATTCAACCTCGTCGTCCCATCGAAAAGGGTTGGTGGCTCTGAATTGAAGTCCAAAACTGGGGGCAGAACCTCATGCTCTTTTCTACTCTAGCACAAAAAGAAAAACAATTAAACCCAAATAGCGTAACCAACAGAACATTTTTTTTTTAATGGTGCCAAAAAAATATGTCCAATTCAAACAGAATAAGCAGAAGAAACATGAATTAAAGAAAGCACATCAATAAAAATCCATGAAAAAGGGGATACGCTAATGCAGGTGGAAAATGGAAGAAATTACCCAGCTGCCATAGCAGACTCAGATGGTGTATCCTATGGCCTGTTAATGATCTTTTTATAAGGTGTCCATTGCAAACTTCAGACATCCTTTTTCAAAATTTCACAGATTACCGGTCATGCTAACGAATATGGTAAGATGCTAATTTCATGCGGGGCCAGCCTTTCTTTCACCTTGCACGTGATGTGGCCCACTAAGTCTATGGTCATGACTCGTCATCATTAATGATACATAAATACTTCAAAATGGAAAGTGTATCATGTTGTATTGTCTTCGATATTGCACGTTTTTATGTATAAATATCTGATTTTTCACTTTTTATGTATAAATTCCAAATCCCTGTTGTATTTGGGCTTCATAGGTCATGATATCTCCTCTTCAATCCTGGTTTGGGTTACCAGTAATTCATTGAGAGCAAGAAATGGTAGGGCCCACCTCCAAGCTGGACATTGGAACTTGGCTCGGCCCAAACTTTTTCATGTGTGGTCAAGGGGTGCTTAACCTTGCCTAGTTGGGCTTAATTTCTATTGAAGTGTGTATTGGACTTTTTGACAGTCAAGTGTTGCCCCACTAACTATAGCCTTTTAGCAAAGCTAAAGTTAGGCCAAGCTCGGCTTAAGTGCTCCACAACTTAAAGTCGTCAATGAGACAGCCTCAGATAGGACTTTCAAAGGCTCAGTCTAGGTCCACGAGTGACTGAGGCCTGGAAATTGTGTTTAAAGCCTTGTTGAAAACTCTGATCTGTTTTAAATCGAGCTGATCCATCTGTATCTGTTTGAAATAAGTTGTTTCAATTAACTGTTTAAAAAAGAAAGCGACTCCGAATCCTAGAACCGAGTCCAACTTATTATAGTTTGGGAGTCCAGTCATCAGTTGGCCAAATGCCTGGTGATTGGATGATGAGTCAGGTGTATTTGGGCTGGACATTAGTCTGCCAACAACCCTACTCATTAGGGTAGCAAAACCATTGCAGAGTATTTATGAATGCTGTGGTGTTCTTCAATGCAGTTTATGTAATTAACTTATCAAATCATAGTTGTAATTTGCAACATACAACCCAATGGCGAATCTCAACTTTGATAAAATTGGTGCCTAGGCATATCTTCATTCATATGATGGCTTAGATTGAGCAAAGTGGCCCCACAGCGAGATCTGTTGAGGTTCACTGAACTTTTTAGTCCCTGTACACTGGATCATTATCCCAAAAAATCTAAGTGGACAGTTTATTAATGAAAAGAAATGCAAATTTTAGCAAAAGAAAAACAAGAAGAAGTTGATGAAAATTTTATTTATACAAGTGATGTCGGACCAGGCAGATGAAGAAAATTTTATATATAGATAGGTCAAGTGGTCACGAGTGTCCCTTCTTACCCAGAGTGTAAGGATCGACCCCTGGCACTGAAAGAGCATGGTCCCTAGCATACCTAGGTGAAGCATGGAGGCGAAGCAAACTTAGGGGGAAGGAAAAAGCAGAGCATTTAGGGTTATTTTTGCAAACCTTCACAAAAACTTACTAGAAGGTTTAACTTTCACGGTTATTTTTGCAAGCATTTTTGTTTCCTTTAAACAAAAATCTCTATATATATATATATATATATTCAAGGAGAATGCTAAGGAATGGGGATAAGGAATTCTTTAATATTTAAGTGTTTCCTAAAACCAATGGCACTAATCAATCTAACAATCTTGGATGTTCCTCCTATAATATAGGAAATGAAAATCAACCAAACTTTTGGGCAGCCCCTACCAGTACCTCTCCGATCAAAGGATCTTCAAGAGAACTCTCCTTCATCCAACAAAAACCTCTAGTGAAAATAGTAAATTTGTTTGGTTTGTAAAATCTTACATGGTTTACAACACAAATAAACATGCGGATTTTGACTTATGCATTAAACAACAGACAAGCTAAACAGTGAAAGCATATGTTGCACCATGATTTTGATGACAAGCTTGTCACTCTTATATTTGTGAGAGTTGATGGGTACTATATTATGTAACATTAGGAATTCCATTAAATCAAGTCATACATTGAGAAAAAAACAATAAGAGAAGACCTAAAATATCTATTTATTAGTCCAAATGAAATTCATCTTAAAAAACAATAGGAGAAGACTTAAAATATCTATTTATTAGTCCAAATGAAATTCATGTTACTTCAATAATTCACTAAATTTGCACAAAATTATGCAAAAATAAAAAAAATGGAATCATCATTAATGAAAATTGATCAACTAAAAAGTATCTAATAAATTATCATTACTCCTTTCAACTACATACATTAAACAATAAGACATATTCCTCTAGCATGATCATTATAGGCCTCTGCCGATATAGGATCTGTAATCGTGACTCGTAAGCCTTATACTTATTTGTTCGAGCCTTCTCATTGGCAAGATATTTTATCTAAAAATGCCATGTAGCACTAGAACTCTATGTCATTTTTGGAGGAGCGAACAACTGAGGTATTATTTCTAATAAATTTTCAGCAGCTTAGTAATAGAATCCATAATATGAAGCCCTCAAATGAAATTCTACAAGCAGATAGTTTGAGTAGTAGCCTCAAAACATGCCACAAACTCAGCTTCAAATGTAGAAAAAGCAATTATTGTTCGTTTAATGCTTTTCAATGAAATAGATTCACCAATAAAGAGAAAAATACACCATGATGTTGATCTTCTCGTATTGAGGCACCCAGCAAAATATGAATTTGAATATCCAATCACTTTGAAGTGATCAGATCTTCTATAAATGATCCTATGTTCTTTAGTACCTTATAAACATCACAACACTTTCTTTGTTGCCTTTCAATTTGCCATGTCAAGGTTAGATTGATCCAATCCTAGCATGCTTATAGCAAAATTGATGTCTAAACACGTACAAGTTCAAGCATGTAGGAAACTTCCTACTGCGGAAGTATATGTAATATCCTGCATATGTTTCTCTCGATGTCATTTCTAGGACATTAATTTTTAGAGAACTAATCAATTCTGAATATAGATGTTTTTCCTCTAGAGCAGTTCTGCATATGGAGTCTTTCAAGAACTCTATTGATATCGGCTTTCTATGATAGTCCTAATAATTCTCGAGGTCTGTTTCTAAAAATCTCAATTACTAGTACAAAAGTTGCTTTGCTCATATCTTTTATTTCAAGATTCTTGATGAGATATTCTTTTTTTTTTTTCATGTAATAGATTTAGATAACCACTAGCAAGTACAATGTCATATATATATATGGGAAACTACTACTGAGCACCCGGTGCTCACATTAAGGTGAGCATCGTGTGTTAAAACACCAATATGGCCCAACTCATGATCCATTTAAGTGGACTAAAATACAAGTACTCCCCATGTGATAGTCACCGATACCAAGTTTGGCACCTATCCAAATGGATTAGACCATTTGGATTGGCTTATACTCATTTTGGATGGTGAAAACTTGTCAATCATTGATCAAGTGCTTAGGATGATGATTTGAGCCTCCATCACCATGGGGAGTTGGTTGGGGGGGGGGGGGGGGGGGGGGTGCAGATCTTTCAATCCCCCCAATCCCATCCCCAAGCAGGGCTCCACTAGAAAGTGGTGCTCACCGATGCTCGGCGAAGTTACTCTATATATATATGACTAAAATAATAAACTTGCTTCCACTGATCTCAGGTATATAGATTGATCAATAATGTTCTCTTAAAACCTGAAGAAAGTAATTATATCATAACTGAACTTAATATATCATTTCCTTGAAGTTTGTTTAAGCCCATTTGAGTTTAGCTATCAATATTATGGTTGACAAGATTCTATACGAGTAAGGGGGTGGACCCTTCTCCCTTTCACCTTTGTTCTTTTATTTTATTTTCTTTTTCTTCTCTAGTAAATACTCACATCATCATGCTACCCTAGGGAGATCCCTCACCACTAGGTTATCAGTGGTTTGGCATTCCTTGTTTTTTTTCTTTTTTTCAGAATTTTTATTGCCTCTATGGTAGCATTATGCTAACAAGCACACAAAATGTAGTGGATAATCTCTAAAAAGACAGAGAAATCTACTTCAACTAACTTTCATGAATTCTTAAATTTTTTTCATATTCTTTATCCTTTTAAAATCAAATCAATATACACTCGGAAAGCATGCCCGCGGTTAACAACGGCAATATACTTCATGCTATAAAAAAACCTGTAAACTTTCAAATATTTATAAAAAACTTAAAATGTTATCTTTTATGTATAAATTAAAATGAAGAGGAAAGGGGGCAGTTAGCTGATAAATGACAACTAAGAAATTTAATATGAAGTTGAAAACCAAAGGCCAATATAAGAGGATACTAAATGACAATTATATAATTGAATTTGCAGAGAGGACTGCTACCCTTCTTTACGGGCACTTGATGAAGCAATGTGAGGTCATGGTAGAACATCAAATGAATATCATATGATATAATTTGGAGAGAGGGCGGTTCCCATTCTCCACATGCGGCTTAATGGAGTGATGAAAGTATGCATCCAAGTGTGATTATGACATTAAAGGCTCTCCACTATTGAAATGGGGTAGGGACCAAAGAAATATTGAAAAAAGAAAGTCAAAATAAATTGAGCATAAAGTCAAAATCAATCGAGGCTGATTTCAATTAAAATCAGTATCTTTTTGTATAGTTCTGGGAGTGGTATGTATCATTGATATAATCTGCAAATATGGTTTTCTCGCCTAGCTAACTTGGATCAGATAGTGGCACTTGGACCCAAGATTATGGTCACCAAAGCATGGCTACTTTTAGATTGTACTTAAAAGAGAGCTATTTTAATTTAGTGGTTGTTATTTTAGGTATCATCCTAAGGGCATATCTTATACTGGAGACCACATTTGCCAGATGTGCCCGCCATTGCGATTTGTGCTTATTTGTGCCAGTGTTCATCCAACTTTCATGGATGCTGTATAACGCACGCCCTCCGTACTTTCCTTCGCTTTTGAACTACTTGCATTAGCCCACTTTTGTTTGCATAGATCAATTAACAATGGTACAAAGGTCCTGCGCATATACTGTGCATCCATCTTTCACAGACTTTCCATGCACACTCCTCTATGAGGCCTACTGTGGACTCTAACGGGGAAAAAGACAGGGGGTTGGAAAGATCCATGAGAGACCACCCCATATATCAAATTTAGCCACAATCATATGTCCCTAACTCTTTCATCCATGACCCACATATCAATTTCATTCGGATTGGGTAATAGATGAACCTACCTAAAGTTCTAAAAAAAAAAATAGTAAGAACTAGTTCTCACAAAATTATTGCATATATATATATATATGTTTGTGTGTGTTTTTGAGAATTCCTCATATATATATATATAGAAAACTCTCCAAACGTTTTTCACCAAAAAAAACCCCTTTTTTATCCTATAAGATTTTAACGCATATCATCCAATCTCCTTAAAATTAGCTATCCACTATTCATTTGCTTTACACTTGTAAGGTGGCACATTTTCATCGGATATGTTAAAAGAGGCAAAAAATCCCCTTTTTAAATGGAGAGTTTTTAAAAATTCATATATATATATATGGGGAATATTCATGTGTATATGTTTCTCATCATTTTTTTCGTGAAAACTCTAAGTGGGACCCACTGTATGGTCCATCTAAATGGACCACACACACGACCCCCTTGAATTAAACCCGTTTACTAATTTTTGGTCAAATCCGAATTTCTTAGACTGTTGAATCAGCTATGCACTCATTCTAATGGAATGAATTTGTGGGTCATGGATGAAGGGATTAGGGACATGTGATTAGGGCTAAACTTGGTATCTAGGGTAGTCCTGTATGGATCTTTTTATCCCCCTGGTCTCATCCCTTGGTGGGGTCTACCATGGGCCCCGCAAAGGAGTATGCTCGGTCCCTTGGTGAGGGACATATGCATATAAATATCTTCATATATATATATATAGAGGGAGCTAAAGGAGCGCTAGATAGTGACTCGGGCATTTTCTATAGTTGCATTTAATGATGCTAATAATATTATTACTATTTGTGTGTTTTGATGCTGCCAATTCCATGTATCTGTAGTATATTTCCACTGGGCTGCATTGTAGTTTACGCTGATGTCACCCTTTTTTTTTTTACATCTTTAATGGATGTATGAATGTCTTCTGGCTTGATCTTTATTGATGAATTACTGATCTCATGAGATAGAGTGACACGATGGCCAGAAAGCATTTTTGGCAGTTTTTGGTTGTTGTTGTTGGATTGTATACATTTCTTTATGCTATAACATCTAATGGTTTTACCATTTTCTACTGGACATCGAAGTTCTATGGTGGATCTTTTGATGTATCAATCATGTTGTCTTGTAACTCTTTTTTCCCTAATTTCACAGAACAACGGCATGTACTACCTGGCTACACAGACGGGGAAGGATTTTTTAAAAGGCAAAAAAAAGGGCAATAATGAGTATACAGCAGGGACCACTCTCGACCTGTAGAACTTAGGACGAATTCTTATCGCCACCGTATTTGCATCATCCCCTAAAATCTCTCCCTCTACCATCATCTCTCTCTCATCTATTTCATTCTATCCCTAAAAATCTCTCTATTTGAATGGTATTCAAATATCTTTCTCATCAATTCAAAATTTTCCCCTAAAATCTATCCTTATCTCTATTCAGAGATTACTCCAAGGAAGGAGAGAGATTTTCTCCTAAAATCTATCCTTATCCCGACTCCTGGGCGACTTTGATGACCTACTCCCTTTGTGGATTTGATCCACTATGACCCACCATCCAAGAGGACTAAATTGGTGGAGGCGTGAGACCACTCTATGTTTTATTCTCACCAATTTTTTTTTCTCACCATTTTTCTTTCTCCTTGTTGGTAAAAAATTCTATAGAGAGCCAATGCTTGTTTCGCACATTCTTGTGATAGGATTAATATAACAAAGTGCACCATGATCAAACTTGATTTCTTACTATTTGACCATTTTTTTTTAATTTTATTTGAGTTTTATATTACCTTTTTCCTGTTTATATTTTATCATCTTCATTTTATTTCTCCTTGCAGTTCAAGGAACGGCTGTTCAAGGGATGTTCAATTATTGAAAATTAGTTATCACAAATGAAATTGCGGAAATAGAAAAATAAATCGAAAATAGAAATATTATTACTTGTCTTGATTTTTTTTTACCCATTTGTGTTCATCATGAAGACGACCCTAGCCCTAAACCCCAAAAAGAAAAGATAAACCTAAAATAGAAAGATTAATAGAAAAGAAAAAGAATGTATAATTTATTCTTAATAATATTTTAATACATTTAATATTTTAAAATATTCTCAGTTTTTTGTCCGGACTTAGCACGGGCTTTTGTTGCTAGTATCATCTAATCTCCTTAAAATTAGCTATCCACTATTCATTTGCTTTACACTTGTAAGGTGGCACATTTTCATCGGATATATCAAAAGAGGCAAAAAATCATCTTTTTAAATGGAGAGTTTTTAAAAATTCATATATATATATATGGGGAATATTCATGTGTATATATCCCTCATCATTTTTTTCGTGAGAACTCTAAGTGAGACACACTGTATGGTCCATCCAAATGGACCACACACACGACCTCCTTGAATTAAACCCGTTTACTAATTTTTGGTCAAATCCAAATTTCTTGGACTGTTGGATCAGCTATGCACCCATTCTAATGGAAAGAATTTGTGGGTCATGGATAAAGGGATTAGGGACATGTGATTAGGGCCAAACTTGGTATTTAGGGTGGTCCTGCATGGATCTTTCCAACCACCCAGTCTCATCCCTTGGTGGGGTCCACCATGGGCCCCACAAAAGAGTATGCTCGGTCCCTTGGTGAGGGACATATACACATAAATATCCTCCTATATATAGAGAGAGAGGGAGATAAAGGAGCGCTAGATAGCAACTCGGGCATTTTCAAAAGTAAAAATGCCCCTTTTTGCAATGAATAGGAGATAAGAAAATTTTAATACTGTGGAAAAGTAATTAATGTTACTTTTAAAAAGAAGAAAAAGCCTCCACATGACCTGTCCTTTATTGAAGGATAAAAAGAGGGCAGAAACGCCCCTTTTTAAATGGGGCATTCCTAAGAATTTCTCACATATATATAAGCACACACACACACGGGGAATCCTAACAAACACCCTTTTCAAAAAAGGGCATTTCTCCCTCTATCCAACGTCCAATAAAAGATGGATATGTAAGACCTTTTCTCCTTCTTGTAATATAATGTGAATTAATGTTTCCTACTTATTTCCATTATTTCATATCCACTTTCATTTGCAATCTTTTGAGAGATGTGGATGGGAGAGAAAATAGGGGAAGAAATAGAAACATAACTCCAATCATGAAGCCCTACCCTCAAAACACTTGTATGAAAGTAAAATCACCCTTAAGATCTCCCATATTTGTAACAGAAAACAATAAAAGTGGAACATACAAAGTTAAAAAAGGAGAATATGCTTTTTACAAGACAAAAAAAAAAGGGTGTTTCACTTTTGAAAACACCCAAGCATCATATAAACCTCATATATATATATATATGAACTTGATCCTGTGGGAACTAATGGGTCCCATCCGCATCATATAAACCTCATATATATATGGACTTGATCCTG
Source organism: Sextonia rubra (assembly GCA_037013555.1). Taxonomy (NCBI): domain Eukaryota; kingdom Viridiplantae; phylum Streptophyta; class Magnoliopsida; order Laurales; family Lauraceae; genus Sextonia; species Sextonia rubra. Next base: position 137,534,693 of record JASUAD010000001.1, read on the forward strand.
TGGAAACTACTGGGTCCCATTGGGGATCGGACTATAGGGATGGAAAGATCCATGTAAGACCACCCCATATATCAAGTTTGACCCCAATCACATGTCCCTAAGCCCTTCATCCGTGACCCACAAATACAGTCCATTCATATTGGCGCATAATTGATCCAACAGTCCAGTGAATTCAGATTCGATCAAAACTTGTGGCATATGACTATCAGAAGAATTCTTATGTATTGCAAGGTTTGGATTTGGTGATAGATGGGTTCCACCTAAAGTTCTTATAAACAATGGTGAGAATTAGTTCTCATAAAATTATTTTCCTATATATATGTAAAAATGGTCCCACATATTTGTTAGTAATTTACTGTATCAGCGAAACAAGTAACCACGACACAAATTTGAACTATGAATGATTTCTTCATCTTTTCTACTTATCTAAAGAGATGCATGGGTAACTGGGTAATTTAGGGTAGTTAAAACATGAAAACTGTACACATTACAAATTTCATTTGTTGATAGTTTTCTCTCTCTTTTCTCTTCATCCATATAGAAACTCCTTTACCACCTTTCTGTTGACTTGCCTCATGTATATATTTTGAATGTGTGTATAACTATGAAGGTTATATAATTGACCATTTAAAAGAAATAGAAAAAGGGACAATTCAATAGCTTGCAAACTTTTCCTTAGAATGAACAATTAAGAAAGACAAATGAATCAAAAAAATTTTATTGATTCAATGATTTCTGATCTTGGTGCATTTGGAGAACTCCTAACGATGTCCTCCCACCTTGAATTTGGGAATGCCCATGGCTAATGAGCATAGCATTCCAAATCCTAGATATCTAATAATTCTACATAGCAAAAGCGTCTTTTGAAAATCTCTGTTAATCTTAAATCAAATAAGTCATTTGAAATTACGAGGAGACAGGAGTTGCAAACTTGTGAGGAAGTCTAGACAGAGAAATCTTCTCATCATTTACACATGTATTATATATTATTGTATTCTAGATGCATTAATGTTTCTATTATTCACTAGATTCTATTAAAAATTAATTAAAACATAGCTAAAAATAAATAAAAATATATTAATATTTCTTTATGATATCAGAATAATTTTTCTATTAATTAAATAATTACTCTAATATCATTACAGAACTTTTAATTTACTTATCATTTTAATTTCATTATTAAGCTCCTTTCTGCTTATGATCATTAAAAGCTGTTGCTCCTAATCGATGTGGGACAGCAAGAACCCAATAATAGCCTTACAAGCAAAGTGACAAGTAGAGAGTGGGGAAAAAAATTATATATTTCTTACCTCATGTGACGTCTACTGATTAATGATCAAGTGATCAACACTTGCAACTTACTATCCACAAAAAAAAAAGGAAGAAGAAGAAGAAGAAGAAGAAGAAGAAGAAGGGTGAACCCACCCAATTCAACCAAATGGTTGATGGTTTTTCTATTTTATTTTGTCACTATCTTTTCTTTTGAAGTATTAGATGTTTAGACCTAACTCAAATGATGTCAAATTGAATAAGCCATCTGGAGTGACTCAATGGGTCAACTCAAACGGTGGAATGATTGATCAAATATTTTATCAAATGATATTAGGGTTGATTTATTTTATGTAATTGAATTCCTTGGAATCCTAAGACTTGTGTTTCTGTAAGTTATCTCAAATGAAGGCCCATTTCTGGCCCACGTCCAACACAAGTCCTCAAATGTCATGCCCAAATCCGAGCTTTTTAGGAGCTGAATAAAAAAAAATCCAAAGGGATTCATTGGGTTAACTAAGAATCGGATTAAGGTCAAGGGTATTTTAGTCATTGTACCAGGGCTTTCTTAGGACCTAAAAAAGCAGAGATTATAAATATGACATAATCTGTAACCCTAAATTTTGCGAAAGAGAGTATCCTTTCTTTCCCTTGGTGTTCCAACACCATGAAGGAGAGATGATGACAGCATGAGTCTCTGCATGCCTTTGCTTGTTATAATGAAGATGATATCATCTTTGTCCCGTGGACATAGCCCTATTTAGGTGAATCACATAAATCATATATCTTTGCTTTAATTTGTGCGGCTTGATTGTCGATCATAGGTTACGTGTTTCCAAACGTGTACAATAATTAGTATCAGAGCCTAGGTTATTGTGTGTGTGATCGACAGATTGGATTACCTTGGTAATCTAGATTTCTGCAAAGTAGAAAGAGGTCCTTCTCATTGTTACAAAAAATAGTACAGATCAACTTTGATCTCAGGATTTGCCTCGGATTTGGTTATGGCTTGATCGGAGAAGAAAAGAGGAAGAGATCGGTGCTAATCTCTTGGTTTGAAGGAGATCTCGGTGCTTAAGATTGAATCTTAGAGGTAGGCTCTCATCATGTCTCCTACATGGTGTGGGAACACCAAGGGCAAGAGAAGACACTCTCTTTCGCAAGATCTAGGTCACAAATTACATTATATTAATAATCTCTGCTTTTTTAGCCCCTAAGAAAGCTCTGTTACAAAGACCAAAATACCGTTGACCTTAATTCGGTTCTTGGCCAATGCAATGGACCCATCCTGTTAACCCAAAATACAAAACGTAAGCCCAACAATCTCTACAATGGCTTGAATTCCGTACAATTCGAGTCACCAAGAGATGAAATCAGCAATATCTTCACATACCCTATTGAATATATGTCACTATAGCGATGGCGCAGTCTTTTTTCTTCAACACTCTGACATGTTGAACCAACACATTAATTTTAAGCAAAGTTCACTAGACATAACCCAACAATAGATATCATCTTAAAAAATAGTACTTCTTTAGTAATACTTCATTTTTTTCTAATAATACTCCAATGTTTTACATTATTAATAACAAAATTAGCCAACCGTATGGCTAGATCCAAACCATCTATTATATGGTCCCATTTGAGACCATATATGAACAAATCTATTAATATTGACTTAAGCGCATAAGAAGGTTTCAGTATATTTTGAATGAGATTAGAAAAGTTGTCTTCTCATATTAATATTTTTTTTCTTTATGAGGTAAGAACAACCAAGTCTATAGCAGATGTTTTAGCTAACTTTGGGATTGAGAGTATGTAATCTCAAGTTGGCATTGTTGTGTAATTGCCTAGGAGTATACTGTTCTTGTATCCCTACTTTATTTCATTCTCGTTTCTCTTTCTATTTTTCTCTTTTAATGGAAGTCCTTGTTACTGTTAAAAAAAAGGGTAGAGACTAGAGATACCAAAGAACATGATCAATTGACAATTTGTAGATGTCAGATCATGTGCGTTCAAAATAAATGAATATCAACAGCACACACTTTCTCTACCAGAAGCGAATATTAGAATATCATCTAATAAATGCATATGTTTGGTTGATGTAAAAATAAAAAGGAAGGAAAATTGATAGACCCAATGGGAATCAGAACTAGAATTAATGGATTTTTTTTGTTTACTTTTTAAAAGGGAATATTCGTATGCATATGTCCCTCACCATCTTTTTCGTGAAAACTCTAGGCGAGACCCATTGTATGGTCCATCCAAATGAACCACACATATAACCCCCTTGAATTGAACATGTTACCAATTTTTGGTCAAATCTGAATTTATTTGACTGTTGGATCAACTAGGAACCCATTCGAATAGAATGAATTTGTGGGTCATAATGAAGGGGTTAGAGACATATGATTAGGGCCAAACTTGGTATCTAGGATGGTCTCACATAGATGTTTCCATCCCCCCCGGTCTCATCTCTTGGTGGGGTTTACCATGGGCCCCACAGAGGAGTATTTACAATCCCTTGATAAGGGATATATGCATATAAATATCCTCCCTTTTTAAATAGTGAATGAAAAAAGAGGTGTGATAAAGAGATTGCTTTCGGTCAACCATTGCTTACCCTTCAACTAGCAGTGGACTTAGGTAGAAAGGTCTAGGGCTAAAGCCCCCACCAGACCTAAAAAAATGTTCAAAAAACTCTTATGGATTATGAGAATTAATGGATTTTTTTTACATTTGCCCCCTCTCCCAAGAGTTTTTTTACATTGAGTCTTTTTACATTTGCCCCCTCCCCGAAGAGTTTTTCTACATTGAGCCCCTCTAAAAAAAATTTTCTGGATCTACCCCTGCCTCCAACCAACCCACCCAACTCACCCACACAAAGCCACACTAATGCGGATGTCAATAATACAAATTTGAAGTATGAATAACTTTTCTCATTTTTTCTACTAACTTTTCTCATATTTTCTACTCATCAAAAGATATGGGTATTTTGAGTGGAGGAAACATAAAGAAAATATCATCCATAGTACACATCTAAATATAGAGAAACATACAAGATATCATCCATAGTATAAATTTTAATTGTTGATAGCTTTTTCTTTTCTCTCCTAATTAAATAGATGTTCACTTATCTTAGTTATATCTTTACTACGTTTCCGTAATTGTGACAATTACATAATTGACTAGATATGAGAAATAGTTAGCCATGTATAAGAAATAAATAAATGAAATTCAATATGCTTTTCTTAGTAGAAATAAAATTCAACATGTTAATTCAACAGCTTACTGTCATCACCTTAAACAAAACAATAAGGAGTTCAATGAATAGAACTCCTTTTAGGCCAGTGGTGATACACCTTAGAAACATCTAAAGATTGATCCCTAGCTGTAGGTGAATGGAGTTGTGAACACCAGTGCACAAAAAAAAAAAAAGGATAGATCCTTAGACAATATGTATGCTCTATCATCATCAGGTGTCCATTCATTATAAATTGTTTCATTCTTTTCTTAAAAGTATATTGATTTTATTTTTTATTTGACTTTAAAAAAATATAATTGGAAAAAATGAAATAATAGATATATTATCTTTCATCATTGTATCAGAGCAGGTCTTTATCACAATTAAAATTCTACTCTAACATCATGAAGAAATATTTATATACCTACCATTTTGATTATATTATTTATTCTTTTCTATTTGCAACCCAATGGAGCTTGCTGCTCTTGATCGATGTTGGATAGATAGGACATGTTCTGCCAAACCAAGCCACCAATACCGAAATTAAGGGATCCAAATACAAAATTTGATAGGGACCTAACATTTGAAACCCTTTCTAGTGCATGGATTCCATAGTTCATGCACCAAACCAAATATTTGATGCTATTATATATGTATCAAAATATGATGCCTTTATACAATGCATTTTGCGGTGAAAATGGTGGGAGACATGACACCAAATTTTTTCAGTGCCTTTTTTCATACCGTTTGGTGTAGTTTTTTAACCGTTTGGTGTAGGATGGTTCTGTGGATAAAGTTCTAACATATTTGAAGGTTGACTTCTACCAACTAAAGATTGAAGAATTGAACTTTCACCTAACTTATCCTAATTTATTTTTATGTTTTTATATTGGAAAGGATCTAGATTTCCAACTATGCCAAGTCAAACATCGGTGGTGCGTTGCGGCTTATGCACAAAGGCACCCCAAATTAGTATGTTCGTATTTGTGCCTGAATTTCATGACGTTTTAATATGAGTGAGGACTTTGCTCCAGCTTCCTTTACTTTCTTTTTATCTTACACTTAATTTTACTTTATTCTACTCTTCCCTGTAAACAATCAGGACCTAGGCTGCATTAATAATAATAATAGTATAATGATGATAATAATGATAATGAAGAAGATGATGATGACGATGAAAAACATAATGGCTCAAAATAAAGAAGAGAAAAGGAAATAATGATGATGATGAGGATGATAATACATAAGTCTATTTTTTCTTCTCTTTACGCTTTTTCTATTTTGGATAACAGCTTTAATTTGTGAGTTTTATATGAAGAGATAAGAATATTAGATGTCATAATTATATAATATGTGTGATATTTAAGTATTTAAGTATAATCAAACTTTTATAGAAAATAGTATAATCAAACTATTTCTCTAAAAAAACTCAAAAAGAATTAATGAGATATATGGTCACTAAATTATTGTAATCTCAGAATCCATGTTTAGGTTGTGACAAAGTTTTACGCTGGCTGTCAACCTACCTAACACAACCCTCCTTCTTTACCCGGGCTTGGGACCGGCATCAAAAGCTGGCGAAATTTTTAAATGGAGAATATATGGGGGATACAAGAGCTAAGTAGAATACTTCATTACCAGAGCATACTTTTCTCCGTAGAACTAAAGAGATGGAAGTAAAGGAAGCATTGAGCAATTGAAGATAGAAAAGGTTACAGGGCCAAATAATATTCCGATAGAAGTATGAAAATGCTTAAGAGAGGTTGGGGTGAGTTGGTTATGTAGACTATTCAATAAAATACTTGTGACAAAGAAAATGCCGAATGAAGGGAAAAGAAGCACTGTAGTACCTATATATAAGAATAAGGGAGATATACAAAATTATACCAACTATTGAGGTATTAAACTTATGAGTCATACTATGAAATTATGGGAGAGAATAATGGAGCAAAGACTGAGATAGAAGACTAAAATCGACGAAAATCAATTTAGTATTATACGAGAGAAATCAACTATGGAAGCTATCTTTTCATTTAAGCAATTAATGGAAAAATATCGAGCAAAGAGAAAAAGTCTACACATGGTTTTTATCGATTTAGAAAAATCTTATAATAAGGTATCGGGGGATTTAATTTGGTGGGTTTTGGAGAAAAGGAATGTCCCTAATAGTTACATTAAAATTTTTAAGGATATGTATGAAGGAGCAGTAACAAATATGAGAACCACATGTAGAGAAACAGGTGAATTCCTCGTGACTATAGGTTTGCATCAGGGATCAGCGTTAAGCCTTTATCTCTTTGTATTAATTATGGATGAGTTAATCGTGCATATTCAAGAAGAAGTATCATGGTGTATGTTGTTTGCAGATGTATAGTATTAGTAGATGAATCAAGAGGTAGTGTAAATGCAAAACTCAAGAGATGGCGGGGAATATTAGAATTTAAAGGCTTTAAAATAAGTCGTACAAAGACTAAATATATGGATTGCAACTTCAGTGGACATATACAAAGTGTTGAAACCACTGTCAAAATTGAAACCCATGAGATACCACGTATCTAGGTTCGATGATTAGTAAAGATGAGGAGATTGATGAAGTTGTAGAGCATAAATAAAAGCTGGATAACTAAAGTGGAGACTATCTTTTGGAGTGCTTTGTGACAGACGAATGCCAACGAAATTGAAAGGCAAATTTTACAGGATAGTGGTTAGACCAGTTATGACATCTGGAGCAGAATGTTGGCCAATTAAAAAGATGCATATAGATAAGATGAATGTAGAGGAGATGAGAATGCTTAGGTGGATGTGTGTGTTGACCCATAAAAAATTGAAAATAATGCAGTAAAGGCATTACAAGCTTTGGATTATAAAATTCCAAAGTTTTCAAAGCACTTGGACCTCATCTCAGCTGAAACCAGCTTCGGAGACTCTTTGCCGGCTCTTTGGGAATCACTGCGTGACTTGACACTTCCACATGTTGCAGCAAGCTCCTATTCAATGAAATGCTTTCAAGTATATCTAAAGACCATTCCTCAAATATTCAGAGCATTTAGACATCATTTGGATCCAAACTTGGTTCAGATGATCGTATACTATGCTCTGTGGGTCCCTGTGCAGAGTGACATCCCATGAAGATCAAGTTAGCTGGAACTCTCAGAGGAAGTTCAAATGATGCCCAAGACAGGTTCTACAAAATTTCAAGTTCAACAAACATCATTGAACCCAAAAGCTACAAACATGTTAACTTGGGGTCAGTTCCCCCTCAAGCCATCGAGTCATTGACTAAAGCCCTGCTTCCCGATGTTCAAACTTGATGAAATTTGGGTGCGAAGCTTCAGTCATACTCAGAAGATATTTTGCAAATTTTCAAGTCGAAAGGACTCCGTTTGGTCCAAATTCCATTACATGTCAACTTAGAGGACCATAGTCCCGAATTATGAGGGTCACCGGCTAAGATCTTGCTTCCAGAAGGCTAAAGCAGATAAAATTTGGAACAAATGCTCAAAGAATGCCCCAAGTTATTCTCCCAAAGTTTCAAGTCAAGTGGAGGCTGTTCGGATAGAAAACAGGCTAACTACCTCAATGTAGAGTGAATAGTGACCTAACACATGCAATAAATAGGCCACTGTTCGAAATCCTACTTCCTCAAATCCAAACTGCATGAAATTTGGTGAATACTCCAAGATGTTCTTGACGTCAATCCTTCCAATTTTCAAACCAAACCGAGGTCATTTGGGCCTGAAACAGCTGAAACAAGGGCCCACTTTCATAAAAAGTCAACTGGAGAGTTGACTGACTTTAGAAAGTTAAAACGGGTCGAAACTTCTATGACATGCTCAAAATAGTGTCAAGAAGCATCCCACCAAGTTTCGTGGTGGTTAGACATCATTTGGGCCCTAAACTGGCGAAAACGGGTCACATATACAAAATTCCGAAATCGGGCCTTGTCCGTGACCGTGGCCTGTTTATCAACGGAGTTGACCAACTTCAGACGGTCAAAACAAGCTGAAACTTTTTATGATATGGTCAAAATAGTGTCAAGAAGTATCTCTCTAAGTTTCGTGGCGATTGAACTTCGTTTGATCCCCAAACAGGTGAAAACGGGCCACAACTGCAAAAACCCAAAATTGGGCCTTGTCCGTGACCGCGGCCGAGGTCACGGACCCCCAGAGGACACTTCCTACGGTTTTGGGTGGTTTTTCTCTGCTCCCTTTCGAAATCAAACTTCCCACAACTCCCCTCAACTCTCAGGAACCACCAAAAACTAACTGGAACCTCTATAAAAAGAAGAGTGTTTGAAGGAAGCAAAGAGCGACACACAAAAGAGAGAAAAAGAGAGAATTGAACGAACGCAAGAGCATTGAAGCAAGAAAAGCAGCATCCCACGACCATTCCCTTCCTTCGTTGGTTACCAAGGTGAGCAAAAGGATTCAGAGAGGAAGAGGAGAAGGGTGGGGTAACTACGGAACGAACTATGTTCATGCAATGGTGACGATTCGAGGGATGACGTTGTCATCTTTGTTTTTCTCATTCGGGGGGTGGGGGGGGGTTTCTTAGCCATTACAAACGTTGTGAACAAGCCCCTTTGGGCCTCATTTTGTTCTTTGAAAATGATAGGTTCAGAATGATGCAACTTTGGCTTTTTACGATACCCTCTTCGGACTTGAACAAAAGACAGTCCGTAAACAAGAATGATGAATTACAAAGTTTTCAATCGATTCCATAGTCTAATTCGATCTTCTCAATGGTTATCCAACACCCCAAGATGTCATGAAAAGGAGTTTCAATACTTGAAAAAGTTTGGAAGAGCAACCAGCACGAACAACACGAAAAATGGAGGTGAACAGTGGCTTCACGGTCACTAGCCTGGGGCAGTGACCGCGGGTCACGGTCACCCCCCATTTTTTCCTCTTTTTCGCATTTTTCCCCACCTTATGTACATTTTCTTGTATTTTCCAAATTAAGATCACATCTAGAACTTGAGGGAGGGGTTGTAAACTTGTGTAAACAACCTGCATCCCCGCGGTCAGGGCATTAGAACCCATGTAAACAAAAGGGAACTCAATGATAAACTGTAATTGATTCCCATTCTTCTTAATGCTTGAAGTGCGCGAATGTTGGACATTGAATCCATTACACATTTCCACGTTACATTTTTAAGCGCGATCAGTGTGGTAAAATTAAAAATGATAAAATTAGAAATGAGCGCTTTCGAGAGCATTTAGGGGTAGCACCAATAGAGGATAAGATTAGAGAAATCCGTTTAAGATGGCTTGGGCATATTGAACGTAAACCGGTAATGACACTAGTGAGAAAAAGTTTGGCTATAGAGGTAATAGCCCATTAAGAGGTAGGGGTTGGCCGAAGAAAACATTAATGGAAGTTATTGAATCCAATTTGAAGAAGTTTAACTTGTCTAAAGATTTGGTTCAAAATAGAATGGAATGGAAATAGAATTCATGTAGCTGACCCCAACATGGTTGGGATAAGGCTTTGATGATAATGATGATGATGATGATGATGATGATAGTTACTAGATTATTGTGCTATTTCTAAATGGTCACTAAACTTTCATTTTTTTTTCAATTTAGCCATTAAAGTTCTGAAATAACTTTAAATAGGTCATTCCGTTTCCAATTCCGTTCAAATAAAGCCGTTAAGTCCTGTCACGTGGGTCTCATATGTGATCTGTCAACGGCATCTATGTCCATATAATAACACATATGGTCACTAAACTATTGGGCTGTTTTTAAATTATTGAGTCTGCTCGAATTGGTAAGTCGGGCTAAGTTTTGCTAGCTCTAGCTGCTGCTGCTATCATCATTGGACTTAATAGTTTTATTTGGACGAAATGACCTATTTAAAGTGATCTTAGAACTTAAAAAGTAAAATTGAAAAAATAAAAGTTTAGTGACCATTTTAGAAATGACCCAATAATTTAGTGACCACATGTGTCTTGTGCCTTTGACAGACCACACGAGAGATCCACGTAACGGGACTTCGTTTGGATGAAATTAGACAAAATGACCTATATAAAATTATTTCATAACATAGATGGCCAAATTATAAAAAAAAAAAAAGAAGAAAGTTTAGTGAATATTTTAGAAACAGCACAATACTTTAGTGATCATATGTGTCAGTAACTCCCAAAAAAACGGATTATTCAACTTTTTGAAGCCTTATCAACTTCATGGTTACCAATGATCAACCCTAGGATTCACACATTTAGACTCGGTCGTTCAGTTTTTATTTAACCTGAACCCAATTCACCGTGGAGTTTGGTACATGTTTGAGTTAATAGTGTTTGGACCAGTGCACTACTACTGACTCAGCAAGGGTAGAATTTGATTGATGTGGCTGTTGATAATCATGACAGATGGCTTAGATTTATTGGACCTTTCATGTCCTTGACCGTAGAAATAGACACGGTACATAAATGTTCACATGTAGAAAGGGACAGGAGTTGCCCGTATTCATGTTACTGGCTATTTGCTCTGTCCTGACTGCTTCAGGCCTGTCTCTGCGTCCATTGTTTTATTGATCCTCACCGTACATTGTGGATGTGCATTCCTTGACCCAACTTAAGAAATTGTGATCTGAGTTGGAGGTAGGCATTCCTCCATTTTCTTAAATAAAAAAGTACACTCTGGATCTTTTGCTGATTGAGCAATAGTTGAAAAAAGGTTAACATATTAAATGCCTCATCTACCTTACTTCTGTATTTTTAGAGAGGTACTCGAGCTCATCTTCATTTTATCCAAAGTGAAGCATATTATTTGGAAATACATTTTATAAACTTGGTTTTTTCATTAAAAAATGCTTTAAAAAAGATTTTTGCCTCCTCTACTAGAGATGTTTTAATAAGTTACAAAACTATAATACATGTGAAACAATAAAATCAGTGGCGTTGAAATTCTAGGTATTGCGTCTTATAAGAAAAATTAAGCTAATCATTGACAAAATTTATTATTTTATTTTATGTGCAAAACTATAATGCAGTGAATGCATAGTGGGGACAATCTTATTCATTCTTGATTCCTTATGTAGTGATTAGAATGTAAGTAATTATTTAAATATGTGACATGGCCACCGTTTGATTTGAATTTATCTTAAGCATGTGATGAATATTCTTATATTTTGGATAAATATGGAGGGAGCCCTCGTCTTTGACGGTTGGCCCACTAAAAGCCCTTTCTAGAATGTAAATATAAAAAATATAATGGGAGTTAGGGTTGATGACTAACTTAGGGTGGGCACCCTACTATGCATTGAAGATGGCTGTTGCACTGTATAATGCAAAAGTATTGAAATTTTAACCTTATTTTATAATAAGGCACAATGCTCAATGTTTTAAAAAATGTGGAAAAGATGAAAGATAACTGGCAGTCAAATCATATAAAAGGTAAGTAAGGTTTGTTAAAGAAAAAGAGAAGTTATTCATACTTAAATGGATAGCATGAGGCAGGAAAAGTATGAGCAAGATGGGGAGGATAGATTAAAAATCACTTTTTTTGTCGCATAATTTTATTACACTATATTTTTGTGGTAAAAATAAAGAGGCTTGCAGATGAGTAAAATGTAGTGGCATCACGTAGAAGTTACTTCCCAGCACAATTTTCTTCACCCAAACATGGTGTATAAATAATTACTCTAATATCATTAAAGAACTTTTAATATACTTAAAATTTTAATTTCATTATTACTCTAATATCATTAAAGAACTTTTAATATATTTATAATTTTAATTTCATTATTTAGCTCCTTTCTGCTTATGATCATTAAAAACCGTTGCTTCTGATCGATGTGGGACACCAAGCCTTACAAGCAAAGTGACAAGTAGAGAGTGGGGAAAAAACATTATATATTTCTTACCTCATGTGATGTCTACTAATTAATGATCAAGTGATCAACCCTTGCAACTTACTATCCAGAAAAAAAAAAGGGGTGAACCCACCCAACCACATGGTTGATGGCTTGTCTGTTTTATTTTGTCACTTTACCATTTCTTTTGAAGTGTTAGATGCTTAGAACTAACTCAAATGATGTCAAATTGAATGAGCCATCGAGAGTGACATAATGGGTCAACTCAAATGGTAGAATGATTGATAAAATATTTTATCAAATGATATTAGAGTTCATTTATTTAATGTAATTGAATTCCTTGGAATCCTAAGACCTGTGTTTCTATAAGTTATCTCATATGCAGGCCCATTTCTAGCCCAACTCCAACAGAAGTTCTTAAATGTCATGCCCAAATTTGAGCTTTTTAGGAGCTAACTAAAAAAAAAACATCCAAAGGGACTAAGGGCCAAATTAAGGTTAAGGATATTTTGGTCATTTTACTGAGAGTTTCTTAAGAGCTAAGAAAGCGGAGATTATAAATATGATATAATCTGTAATCCTAAATCTTACAAAAGAGAGTATCCTCTCTTGCCCTTAGTGGTCCAACATCATGTAGGAAAGACGATGACAGCATGAGAGTTTTTGCATGCCTTTGTTTGTTATAATGAAGATGATATCATCTTTGTCCTGTGGACGTAGCTCTATTTAGGTAACTCACATAAATCATGTGTCTTTGCTTTAATTTGTGTGGTTTGATTGTCGATCACAGATTACGTGTTTCCAAATGTACATAATAATTGGTATTAGAGCCTGGGTTATTGTGTGTGTGATCGATGGATTGGATTGTCTTGGTAATCTAGATTTCTGCAAAGTAAAAAGAGGTTTTTCTCATTGTTACAAAAAATACTACAGATCAACTTTGATCTCAAGATTTGCCACATATTCGGTTCTGGCCTAATCGAAGAAGAAGAGAGGAAGAGGTCGCTGCTAATCTCTTGGTCTGAGGGAGATCTAGGTGCTTAAGATTGAATTTTAGAGGTGGGCTCTCATCGTCTCTCCTACATCGTGTGAGAACTGATGGAATTGGATGAGGAGACTCCGTCACGCAACCGAATATCTATGTATGTTCCAATGATGGAAAGTTCCATAGATCTCTTCGCCTCTTGTCTTTCCTATGGGAATGGAAAGAATAATAGTATCCAACACGAGGGCTCCCTTATCCTTATATAGACAAGTTCTAAAGAGTCACACTTACTAGAGACATCTTCTACCATAAACCCACACCCACTGATCCTATTAAGAGTCTTATTATGGGGCCAGATCAAGTCTTACACTAAAGTGGAATTGCAATCTCTATTGGCATCTCCCCTGCTTGATCTAATGTGGGACCCATGGCATGCGGGTCACACGATTTCCTACAATCTCCCACTTGGCACGAATGCCATGTACATCTAACATTTCTCAGTTTCATACGCATGACATGCCTTGCAAAAACCTCTGCAAGCAAAGCCTTGATGAGAGCATCAGCGATCAATTCCTCTGAAGGCACAGAAAATTTCTATATCATTCTTTTCAGCCATCTCTCCAAGAAAGTGATATTTTATTTCAATATGTTTTGATCGGCTGTTAATCGTTTCCTCATTTACCATAGAAATGGCTGACATACTGTCTATGTTTATTAGGACAAGCTTCTTTTCATTTATTACCTCCAAATCACACAAGAAGTATTTTAACCAAAGAACTCCCTGGACTGTCGTACTACAAGCTATATACTTTGCTTCGACTATTAATATAGCCTAGAGGTCTATTTCTTGCTACCTCAAGAAATTGCACCCCCTCCGAGGTTAAACACATAGCCGGTTGTTGACTTTCTCTGGTCTAAATCATTGGCCCAATCTGCATCTGAGTAGCCGCTCAGTTCCAGGACTTCACCTTGATAACATAGGCGAAGATTCACTGTTCCTTTGATGTACCGCAGAATCCTCTAAACTGCATATCAATGCTGTAATCTTGGGTTACTTAGGAATCTTTTTACGAGACCTACGGCGAATGCAAGATCTGGTCTCGTATACAGCATCGCATATATGATGCTGCCCACAATTTGAGCATAAGGTTTTAATCTCATCATTTTCCTATCCTGCTCATTTGTGGGTCCTTGATTGCGTGATTATTTTGTGCTCCTGTAGATGGGAGTATCAATTGGTTTACACTTAGTCATATCAAACCTTTTCAATACAGTTTCCAAATAGGATCTCCATGATTAAATCAATATCCTATTCCAACGATCACGGGTTATTTCAATGCCCAAGACATACTCTGCCTCACCCATGTCTTTCATCTTGAATCTTTACTTTAGCCATTGTTTGATTTCATTTATGGCTTTCAATTTATTACTAGTGATCAAAATGTCATCCACATATAGTGACAAATATAAATAACAACTCCCACTGCGTTTAATATAAAAACATGTGTTTGCACTATTAGGGACAAATCTAATTTCACATATGCCTGATGAAATTTTCTATATCATTGTTTCGAGGCCTGTTTTAATCCATATAATGCCCTATTAAGTTTGTACACTTTGTCCTCATGACCCTACACCACAAAACCCACGGGTTGTTTCATATAAATTTTTTCTTCTAATTTATTGTTCAAGAAAGCTGTTTTTACATCTATCTGGTGCAATTCAAGGTCACGACATACTACCAATGCTACTAAGGTTCGTATAGATTAGAATTTTACGACCGGAGAAAATGTCTCCTCGTAATCTATTCCTTCCACTTGTGTAAATCATTTAGTTACTAACCATACTTTATATTTATCCAATGATCCGTCCTTTTTAAATTTCTTTATAAGAACCCATTTACATCTAATGGTTTTCCGATCTTTAGGTAGATCAACTAATTGTCATACTTTTTTCTTTTCAATTGATTCCATTTCCTATCTCATAGCCTCTAGCCAATATTGCGCATCCTGCGCTTTGACCGCTTGAGAATAGGAGGTTGGATCCAAATCTTGCACGATTTCCAATAAACTGTAATAATCTTCTAGATATCCTGGCTATTTCCTTGCTCGAATCAGTCTACCAATTGGCTCATTGGGTTGTTCAATCACCTCAAGTGGGCCCTACCTAGGAATTCTATGTCCAACGTCCTCTTCGTCGGAACCCCCACTTGTTTGAAGCGCCTTGCCCATAAAGATTTCATACAATTCCACACTCTGTGGTCTTACTCTAGGATTGACCGTCAGATCCTCAGGGAAAAACATATTTCGGCATTTCATGATTATCTTATTATCGTGATCATACACACGATATCCTTTATAATGTGATGGGCAACCAACGAAAGAATAATTTTTTTTCGTTTTTGCTTGTAGTTTATATCTTTCCTGTGATAGTAGCAGGACGTATACAGGGCATCCCAAACTCTCACTTGTTCTAATTTTGGTTTGGCACCAGTCCATAACTTATATGGGTTCTTGGGCATACTCTTAAAGTGGTACTTTGTTTAAAATATACTGTACAGTGTTTAATGCTTTTCCCCACAAGTGCAGTGAAACACTCACATGGCTGATCATTGACCTTATCATATCCATTAAGGTCCTATTCCTCCTCTCGGCCATGCCATTTTGCTGTGGGGTATATGGAATTGAATATTTATAAATTATTCCCTCACATGCACAATATTCTGTAAACAATTCAGAAATGTATTCACTCCCTCTTTCAAATCTAATCCTTTTTATTTTCTTGCCCTTTTGATTTTGGACTTCAACAGCATATATTTGGAACATTTTTAAAGCTTTATATTTATATTTAATTATGTATACATACCCATATCTGCCGTAATCATCAATGAATGTAATGAAATAGTCCTCTCCGGTTCGATTGTATACATTAATAGTCCACATATGTCTAAATGAATTATGGTCAATATTTCTGAACTTCTAATTCCTTTTGAAAATGTTTTCTTGACTATCTTCCCACTTATACATGGTTCACATATGGGGTATTCAATTTTACCTAGGTCTAGTAAAAGTTAATCTTTAACCATTCTACTGATTCTGTTTTTATTAATGTGGCCTAATTGTAAATGCCATAACATTTGTAGCACTCCAACCCAACTTAATCTCGATTAACGACTAATTAATAATGAATTAGTTGTTAAATGTGTTTTGGTTTTGTTTTGTTTTTTTTTTTGTTTTGTGTTGGGTATTGGATAAGTAAATGGTTTCAGTTTGACCAGGTTTAGGTAGACTTGAGCCCTTTTTCATAATTTTTTATTTTGTCGGACGTCATTACTAATTAATAACGAATTATTTTTTATTTTGTCGGGCGTAATTTTTTATTTTGTCGGACGTCATTACACGTGTATTTCGTCGAGCTCATTAATCTTCGTAATTGACTTGTACGCAAACGATTTCGTTTGCTTTCATTGGATCATTATTTGACTCGAACTGTAATTTGTGTAAATACTTGGACTTTCTTGAAAAATTGTTCATCTTTATCTTATAAAACCCAACCACCGCCTCTTTCTTCTTCTCTCTTCAACGTCTTCATGCTCTCTCTCTCGTTCTTCTTTCTTTCTTCTCCTTCCAATTCCTTCTTGATCAAGCCAAGGAGGGGAGTTGTGCACTCATTGTTTTATTGTGAATTCTAAGGTATGTTTTCTATTTTCGCTGTGTTCCTCCCGCTTCTTCTTCTTCTTACGTCAATCACTGTGCCTATCCTCATGTCCCTTTCATTTCTTGCATGCATGACGGGTGGAATTGACTTAGACAGCGGATTTGAGCCTCAAGGACAGCTACCCGTGTTTTTGAACCCATTTGAGGCAAGTATAAGCACAATTTGATTGAACACTTGTTGGTAGTAATTTAATCGTGTTTACTCTTATTGTTCTTGCATGATTTATTGTTGTACAGCCCTATTGAATGAGGTGTGATGTTGTTATTCCCTTGTAGTTACATAAAGTGTCATTTCCGTTGTTCTGTAATAGGTTCAGGAAATCGACCCAGTGTAGTCACAGCTAAGCCGTAAACTGTGTTACGGTTGAGCTGTAAAGTGTACTACGGCTAAGCCGTAAACCTAGCCGTGACTTAGCCGTAGATTAATACAGGGTGACATTTTGAAATAAATGAGAGTTGGCAATTTACTGACCTTCTACGGTCCAGCCACAGCTAGGGTTGTCAATCCGGCCCTTTAGAGAGGTGACCCGGCAAGCCCGGCCCTCAAAAGCCCTTAAAACGAGGGCTTATTTTTTTCATCTAAACCCCGAGGGTAGGGTAGGGCTCTATTTTTAAAAGCCCGCATCTAAAGGACTGGACTTAGGCTTGACTAATCAGGCCCGAGGGGGCCCGGCTCGGCCCGCTAGTTATTAAATTTTAATATAAAATATATCATATACACAAGCCTTTTGGGCCTGTTAAACTTTTTGACAAAAGCCATGTCCATGCTACAGCCAAGTTTTTTCCACTTTCCACTTTGTAAGAAATTATCAAAATACCCAGCCAACAGTCATAAAACAATAACATTTGAGGGGCATTTTAGTCTTTTAAAAGATAAAGCCCTAAAATTATCAAAATACCCACCCAACAGCCAGCTACTGCTTTTTACATTACATTGCCGGTCCCCAGTCCGGACAAAGGAGGAGGGTTTGTTTAAGGTTGGTTGGTGGTGGTGGCATAGGCTGTTGCATAGAAAAGATTTATTTCCATTAAAAAAAAATTTTCCCTTTCTTTTGGCCCT
Organism: Sextonia rubra; assembly: GCA_037013555.1. NCBI lineage: Eukaryota > Viridiplantae > Streptophyta > Magnoliopsida > Laurales > Lauraceae > Sextonia > Sextonia rubra. Next base: position 137,552,785 of record JASUAD010000001.1, read on the forward strand.
GGCCTGGCCCTAGCCCTTGAGGGTTGGGTAAGGGCCTAAAAATTATAGGCCCGCCGTAAAAGTCGAGGGCCTTTGCTTAGTTAGGCCCGGCCCGCACATATAAGGGTAGGATAAGGGTTTACCTCAGCCCGACCCGGGCCCAGCCTTTTGACAGCCATAGCCACGGCTAAGCCGTGAAGTGTTCTACGGCTAAACCATACCCTCGCCGTTGCTGAGCCATAGAATAGAACAGGGCTAAGCCATAGGCCACTGAGAAATAAATAAAAGGAGCAGGTTTAATAACGAGACCTTGTAGGGCCTTCGAGTTAGAATGTAGGCAACTCGAACTTACCCAACGGAAAATAATTATCGTATGAATGGTACTTAGGGCTATGACTCATTCATATGTGTTGTCCGGTTGTCAAGCACCTCCCCATGGGCATTGGTATAAGGGACTTCGATACACTTTTCTAGATATAGTGCAACACACCTCATGTGAACAACTATGTATTGAATAACTTAAAACTACATCAGCATGTACGGTTAGAAGCATTGGGCGACTAGATTAGAGTTGGCTCGTCAACACCCTTGATTCCTTAATGGTAATCTGATTTGCATTGCATATTGATTTCGGTTTTGCCCTCCTAATCACGTGGTAAGCGTTCTACGTTGGGGCAATGATTGGTTAATCTCCAAGGGCTCTGTCCATGGTATATCCTGGGCAGAAACAGTTGACTCTATGTTCTTATCCTTGTACTGGTTGGGAATTATTGCAAATCAATTGCAAGCCTTGAGTTCACGCTTGATCTTAATGTGATGCACATACTACTGTATTGTTTGTTGTGATACGACCTGATATTGTTTGACCGATTGACATGGACACTGATTGATGTGCATCACATGACTTAATTGATCTTGTATATTTGGCGCTATTTAGCCTCAGCCTCAGGATACCCGACGGGGTTGATTTTGGCATAGACTGTTTACCGCCTCTGCAGAGTGCTACCGTCCTGAGATTCCGGACCCTGGGAACTAGAGACCCATTCGTGCCCTGGCCCGGTCGATAGTGTTCTCGTACTGACTGCTCTCATAAGGGAGAATATGGTACACGTAATAGCCACCTTGACCGTAAGTCTATTTATGATTCTGACAGCATGCTTATTCTTATGTACGATTTGCCTAATATACGAACATACCCACCATAGATCTTTACATGTTAATTATTTTGATAATTGATAGACACAACGTGTGTTAACTTATTGCTGCTTATACTTTGCTGAGTCGTTGTACTCATTAGTTGTTCTTGATGTTGAAGGCTCAGATCCCTTTCCCGACCCCTCGTCGGTCGGTCAGACTTCAGGAGAGGTACATGAGGCCTCGTCTGGGCTAGAGGAGTGGAGTTGATCTATTCCCGGGAGAGCGGTTTGCATGATATTAGCTTTGTTGGGTTGTAGGAAGTGGTATTGATTTTGGTTTGTACTCAGGGTTTGGGTCATACATGTTTTTTGATTTCCATGATTGTTTGCCCCTATTTTGATGTACATTTTTGTAAATCTGTTTATTCTCTTGCAGTCATTGTCCTTTTGTATATCGTTGTGTTATGCAATGATACATACAGCTTCCGTATACACTGTGTCTGCACGTGTGAATGATCCCTTGTGTGTGTACACATGGACTAGGTCTAGGCGTACATGCACTGGAGTACGTGTGTCACTAGTTAGGTTTTTACTAACCCCCGAATTCTGGGCTCGGATTGTGACAACATTGCCAAACCATTCATGCATACATTTACACATACAGAATAATTAGAAGTGGAATTTATTTCATTATTAAGAATATCCAGCAAATACAATTTTTAAGAAAGAAAACAATGGACTAAAACTTTACTGCCCGTTCCAATAGTAACCTCATTATCTTTGAATCTAATTTTGAATCCATTCATTACCAACTGGCTCACAGAAATGACGCTCCTCCTCATCGCGGGAACAAAGAAGACATTGAAGAGATAAAGGGATTTGTCGGTTGGTAAAGGACTTTTGACTTTCTCTATCCCCAACACATCCAGAATGTTTCATTCCGCATGTATATACTTTGTTCTCTGGGTTTCATCTCGTTGAATTTGATAAATCTAGCCTTGGTCCTTGATATGTGTCGGTGGCTTCAGAATCAATCCACCAATTCTTATCATTAGTGTCCACCATCATAAACTCAATGACCATCTCAACATAATCTTTGTGATCTTTTGTCACTTTACCTTGCTGGCTATTCTCATCCTTTTTCTTTCTGCATTGAGAACTGAAGTGTCCAGGCTTCCCACAGTTAAAACTAACACCATTTTTAGGCCCTTTTCGTTTTAGATTGCCTTTAAATTTCTTTTTATTTTTCACATTGGCAGTTAATACACCGCTATAACTCTTAGTTCTAGCAATCATAGCAGAATTTGTAAGTATTATACCATGGGCAGTCTGCCTTTGTCCTTCAGTAAGTAATTTAGTTTCAACCTCACTAAAGGTTATACCCTTTTGAAAGCTAAGGGTTTGAGATACATTCTCCCATGAAGGTGGAAGGCTCATCAGTAAGTACAGGATCTGAAAATGCTCGTCCATTTCTTTTCCCAAGGCTGCAAGATTACTGTGTCGGACCAACATTTTATCAATGTGATTCTTTATAGATGACTCCTCTGGCATCTTGTAATTGACATATGCGCTAAATGCCTCCATCAAATGAGATTTGGAGGTTTCATCATACTTGTCCATAGCATTGTCTCAGATTTCTTTCGCTGTGGTGAAGTGCTATATCACCAACTCACTGGATATGAATCCGATCAATAGATGCCTCGCTGATTTGTTATCAAAGGCCCATTACTCATATAATTCATAGTCCTCCTTAGGGACATTATCAGCGGGCTTAGGGATCGGATTAGATTCAATCACATAAGTTAATCCGTCAAAATACAACAATGTGTCCAACCGACACTTCTACATAGCTAAGTTCTTACCGTTAAAAATATTAACCTTTGTAAGATCATGCAAAGCTGATTTAGAAGACATGATTTTTATTTTTAATTAAAAGATGGTTTAGATACCATTGACCGTATGAGGGAAAAATGCCACCCTTTTTTATGAACTGCTGGATCGTCTTCCTTTTGCTGTCAATGCGTAGATCTACTCGCAAAGATTTTGTAGGCACAAACGGATCGTCAATCTAACTCCGGATAGCCAGGATATCGCAATTGGAAGATTTAACGGTGATCCGCGCCCCTGCCTGTGTCAGCCATATGATCTATGCGTTAGCGCTGACGTCGTCATTATGTCTGCATAGCACCTCTAGGTTCGATCGGATCTAGGTCGGGTTGGGTCCACCTAACCCAACCTGCGATATGCAGAGGAGAAATCTGCACGCCGGCCAAGGGGGACAACAATCTTGTTTGGGACGTTGGCATGCACTGGCCTTCCCTCCCTTTTTTTTTTGTTGTTCTCTTGGCTTATCCAGCCAATCTCAAGCACTGCCAACCTTTTCTTGCATAAAAGACAAGATGTAATAAAGGTCCTGTGGTTCCGTGTAAAGGCACAAGTAGACCAAAAAAAACAAATAAAGTCATCTCTTTTGTATGGAATAAAAAATGTTGGAGACAAAGACGTGCTTTATTTCTTTGTAGGACAAACTAAGCATCTCGATTCAAATGTACTATTTCAAAAGAAACACAAGAGTCATCATCTTCTTCCTTATTCAAGTTACAGAGATAAAACAAGATTTGAGGCTCCAAGTAAAACTTTAGATTTGCTGATATCCACGTTGCCTCTCCAAAATCTAAACCGATAGAATGCACTGTGCCAGGCTCTAATACCAACTGATAGATCTGGATGAGAAGACTTCGTCATGTGGCCGGAAATCTATCTGTGTTCCAGTGATGGAAAGCTCCGTTGATCTCTTCACCTCTTGTCTTTCCTATGGGAATGGAGAGAATAATAATATCCAACCCTAGGGCCCCCTTATCCTTATATATACAAGTCCCAAAAAGTCACACTTACTTGAGACATCTTCCACCAAAAGCCCACATCCACTGATCTTATTGGGAGTCTTATTATGGAGCACAGATTAAGTCTTACACCAAAGTAGGATTGCAATCTCTGTTGACATTTGCCTTGCTTGATCTGACGTGGGACCCATGACAAGCGGGCCATACGATTTCCTACAAGAACACCAAAGGCAAGAGAAGACACTCTCTTTCGCAAGATCTAGGGTTACAAATTACATTATCTTAATAATCTCTGCTTTTTTATCCCCTAAGAAAACTCTGTTACAATGACCAAAATACCATTAACCTTAATTCAGTCCTTGGCTAACACAATGGACCTATCCTATTAACCCAGAATACAAGACATAAGCCCAACAATCTCTACAATGGCTTGAATTCCGTACAATTCGAGTCACCAAGAGATAAAATCAGCAATATCTTCACATACACTATTCAATAGTATGTCACTATAGCGATAGTGCAGTCTTTTTTCTTCAACACTCTGACATGTTGAACCAACACATTAATTTTAAGCAAAGTTCACTAGACATAACCCAACAATAGATATCATCTTAAAAAATAGTACTTCTTTAGTAATACTTCATTTTGTCCTAATAATACTCCAATGTTTTACATTATTAATAACAAAATTAGCCAACCTTATGGCTAGATCCAAACCATCTATTGTATGGTCCCATTTGAGACCATATATGAACGAATCTATTAATATTGACTTAAGCGCATAAGAAGGTTTCAGTATATTTTTAATGAGATTAGAAAAGTTGTCTTCTCATATTAATATGATTTTTCTTCATGAGATAAGAACAACCAATTCTATAGACAGATGTTATAGCTAACCTTGGGGTTGAGAGTATGTAATCTCAGGTTGGCATTGTTGTGTAATTGCCTAGGAGTATATTGTTCTTGTATCCCTACTTTATTTCATTCTCGTTTCTCTTTGTATTTTGCTCTTTTAATGGAAGTCCTTGTTACTGTTTAAAAAAAGGGTAGAGACTAGAGACACCAAAGAACATGATCAATTGACAATTTGTAGATGTCAGATCATGTGAGTTAAAAATAAATGAATATCAACAACACACACTTTCTCTACAAGAAGTGAATATTAGAATATCATCTAATAAATGCATATGTTTGGTTGATGTGAAAATAAAAAGGAAGAAAAATTGATAGACCCAATGGGAATCAAAATTAGAATTAATGGATTTTTTTACTTTTTAAATTGTGAATGGAAAAAGAGGTGTGGTAAGGACATTGCTTTCGGTCAACCATTGCTTACCCTTCAACTAGTAGTGGACCTAGGTAGAAAGGTCTAGGGCTGAACCCCCACCAGACCTAAAAAAATGTTCAAAAAACCCTTATGGATTATGAGAACTAATGGGTTTTTTTTTTTTTACATTTGCTCCCTCCCCCAAGATATTTTTTTTTCACATTGAGTCCCTCTAAAGAAAATTTTCTGAATCCACCCCTGCCTCCAACCCACCCACTCACCCACACAAACCCACACACTAATGTAGATGTCAATAATACAAAATTGAAGTATGAATAACTTTTCTCGTCTTTTCTACTAGCTTTTCTCATCTTTTCTACTCATCAAAAGATATAGGTATTTTGAGTGGAGGAAACATAAAGAGAATATCATCCATAGTACACATCAAAATATAGAGAAATATACAGAATATCATCCATAGTATGAATTTTAATTGTTGATAGCTTTCTCTTTTTTCTCCTAATTAAAATAGATGTTCACTTATCTTAGCTATATCTTTTCTACGTTTCCGTAATTGTGACAATTACATAGTTGACTAGATATGAGAAATAGTTAGCCTTGTATAAGAAATAAATAAATGAAATTCAATATGTTTTTCTTAGTAGAAATAAAATTCAATATATTAATTCAACAGCTTACCGTCATCACCTTAAACAAAATAATAAGGAGTTCAATGAATAGAACTCCTGTTAGGTCAGTGGTGAGACACCTTAGAAACATCTAAGGATCGATCCCTAGCCGTAGGTAGACATATGTGCATGGAGGTGTGAACACCGGTGCACAAAAAAAAAAAAAAAAGGACAAATCCTTAGACAATATGTATGCCCTATCGTCATCAGATGTCCATTCACTATGAATTGTTTCATTCTTTTCTTAAATGTATAATGACTTTATTGTTTATTCGACTTTAAAAAAATATAATTGGAAAAAAAAGAAATAATAGATATATTATCTTTCATCATGGTATCAGAGTAGGTCTTTATCACAATTAAAAATCTACTCTAACATCATGAAGAAATTTTAATATACCTACCATTTTGGTTATATTATTTATTCTTTTCTATTTACAACCCAATGGAGCTTGCTGCTCTTGATCGATGCTGGACTGACAGGACATGTTCTGCCAAACCAAACCACCAATATCGAAATTAAGGGATCCAAATACAAATTTTGATATGGACCTAACATTTGAAACCCTTTCTAGTGCATGGATTCCATAGTTCATGCACCAAACCAAATATTTGATGCTATTATATATATGTATCAAAATTTGAAGGGTTGCGTTTATACAATGCATTTTGCGATGCATTTTGCGGTGAAAATGGTGGGAGACATGATACCAAATTTTTTCAGTGCCTTTTTTCTTACCGTTTGGTGTAAGACGGTTTTGCGGATAAAGTTCTAACATCTTTGGAGGTGAACTTCTACCAAATAAAGTTTGAAGAATTAAACTTTAACCTAAATTAACCTAATTTATTTTTATGTTTCTATATTGGGGGGGATCTAGATTTCCAACCATGCCAAGTCAAACATCGGTGGGGCGTTGCGGCTCATGCACAAAGGCACCCTAAATTAGTATGCTAGTATTTGTACTTAATTTTGCTTTATTCTACTCTTCCCTATAAACAATTAGGACCTAGGCTGCTTAATAATAATAACAATAATAATAATATGATGATGATGATAAGATAATGAAGAAGATGATGATGATAACGATGACGATGAAAAACATAATGGCTCAAAATAAAGAAGAAAAAAGGAAATAATAATGACTGAGGATGATAATATATGAGTCTACTTTTCTTCTCTCTACATTATTTCTATTTTTGATAATAGGTTTAATTTGTGAGTTTTATATGAAGAGATAAGAATATTAGATGTCATAATTATATAATATTTGTGATATTTAAGTATTTAAGTATAATCAAACTTTTATAAAAAATAGTATAATCAAACTATTTCTTTAAAACAACTCAAAAAGAGTTAATGACACATATGGTCACTTAACTATTGGGCTATTTCTAAATGGTTACTAAACTCTCATTTTTTTTCAATTTGGCCTTCAAAGTTCTGAAATAACTTTAAATAGGTCATTCCGTCTCCAATACCGTCCAAATAAAGCCGTTAACTCCCGTCACGTGGGTCTCATGTTTGATCTATCAAGGGCATCCGTGTCCATATAATGACACATTTGGTCACTAAACTATTTAGCCATTTTTAAACTATTGAGTCCGCCCGAATTGGTGAGTCGAGCTGGGTTTTACCAACTCTAGCTGCTGCTACTATCATCATTAGATTTAATGGCTCTATTTGGACGAAATGATCTATTTAAAGTAATTTTAAAACTTCAATAGCTAAATTGAAAAAATGAAAATTTAGTGACCATTTTAAAAACAATCCAATAGTTTATTGACCATTTGTATCATTATATGGACACAAATGCTCTTGACAGACCACTCGTGAGATCCATGTAATGGAACTTAACAACTTTATTTGAACGGAATTGGACAAAATGACCTATGTAAAGTTATTTCATCATATAGATGGTTAAATTGAAAAAAAAAAAATAAAAGTTCAGTGAATATTTTAAAAATGGCCCAATAATTTAGTAACCATATGTGCCATTAACTCCTAGAAAAATAGGATTATTCAGCTTTTTGAGTCCTTATCCAATACATGGTTACCAATGGCCAACCTTAGGATTCAGCGGTTCCTCGTAAAAAAAAAAAAAAAAAAAAAGAGAGTATTCAAACATTTATACTCAGTCGGTCAGTTTTTAATTAACCTGAAAGCGATTTACCGTGGAGTTTGGTACAGGTTTGAATTTATAGTGTTCCGAACAGTGCACTAAGTAAACTACGGACTCAACCCAACAAGGGTCGAATTTGATTGATGTGGCTATTGATAACCATAGCAGATGGCTTAGATTTATTGGACCTTTCATATCCTTGACCCTAGAAATGGACACAGTACATAAATGTTCAAATATAGAAAGGGGCAGGATTTGTCCGCATTCATATTACTGGCTATTTCCTCTGTTCTGCCAACTTCAGGCCTGTCTCTGCGTCCATTATTTTATTAATCGTCACCGTACATTGTGGGTGTGCATTCCTCGACCCAACTTTAAAGATGCGATCTGAGATGGAGGTAGGCATTCCTCCATTTTCTTGGAAAAAAAGTACGCTCGGGATCTTTTGCTGATTTAGCAACACTTGAAAATAGATTAAAATAATAAATATCTCATTTTATCCAGCATATTCATCGAAAATGCATTTTATGAACTTGGTTCTTTAATTAAAATATTTTTAAAAAAAGCTTGTTTGCCTCCTTTGCTAGGGATGCTTTAATAAGTTGCAAACCTATAGTGTTGAAATTATAGGTATTGCTCTTTATAAGACAAATTAAGCTAATCATTGACAAGAAATTTTTTTTTTAATTTTATGTGCAAAACTATAATACAGTGACGCTCTATTATAGAATGGTGCAGCATACATCTTCAATGCAGAGTGGGGTCAATCTTCTTCACTCTTGATTCCCTATGTAGCAATTGGAATGTAAGTAATTATTTAAATATGTGACATGGCCACCATTGGATTTGAATATATCTTAAGCATGTGATGAATATTCTTATATTCTGTTTTTGGATAAATATGGAGAGAGCCCTCATCTTTGACGGTTGGCTCACTAAAAGCTCTTTTTAGAATGCAAATATAAAAAATATAATGGGTATTAGGGTTTTTAGAATGCAAATATAAAAAATATAATGGGTGTTAGGGTTGATGACTAATTTAGGTTTTGGAGAGGTGTGCACCGTACTGTTCATTGAAGATGGTTGTTGCACTATACTATAGTGCACAATGATTTTATAATAAGGCACAATGATTGATGTTTTTTAAAATGCGGAAAAGATAAAAGATGGCTGGGAGTCAAATCTTACAAAAGGTAAAGATAAGGTTTGAGATAGGGTTTGTTAAAGTAGAGAGAAGTTATTCATACTTATTTGGATTTTGCATGAGGCAGGTAAAGTATAAGCAAGAGGGGGAGTATAGATTAAAAATCACTTTTTTTGTCACATAATTTTATTACACTATATTTTATTACACGTTTTTGTGGTAAAAATAAAGAGGTATGTAGATGAGTAAAATGTAGTGGAATCACGTAGAAGTTAATTCTCAGCACAATTTTCTTCACCCAAACATGGTGTATAAATAATGTAAAATCGTTTACCTGCTTTAACTTCACCTGTACTACTTGTGCTAAACTAACAGGCAAGAATATTTAAAACATAAAACATTCAGAATTTGTTCTACTTCTTCCTAAAAACAATTTTCAGTTCCAACTGACCCCTTTCTGTCATTTTTTCATGTGATGAGAAATTGATTTTACAAACTTAAATATGCATTATTTCTTGTGGAAATGTACATTTTCATTATAAAAAAATCCAAGCATATAAATGGAATACCATATTAAGTTATGTAAAAGAGAGTCCCACCATTTAGATGTTGGGTTTATGTCTTGTATTCCGGTTTAGCCGGATGAGTCCACTGGGTTAGCCAGGGACTGGTTTTAAAGTTAAGGGTATTTTGGTAATTGTACTGGGACTTTTTTGGTGGCCAAGAAAGCGGGGATTATATATATGTATAGTCTGTAACCCTAGATCTTGCGCGCTGAAGAGAGGTGAGAGCTCTCTTGCCTGTGGTGTTCCCACACCACGTAGGTGAGATGATGTGAGAGAGTGAAAGTCTCTGTATGCTTTAATTGTGATAGTGAAGATGATCATCTATGTGCCTGTTGACGTAGCCCTATTTGGGTGAACCACATAAATCTCGTGTCTCTTCTTATGTGTGGTTGGTTCTTTGTTGATCTTGGATTGATGTATGTGCACAACGGGTGATGCCAAAATCACAACAAGTGGTATCAGAGCATCGAGGTTATGCGCATGAAGATCAACTGATTGAATCCTTGTCAAAGAGTTCGGATCTCTGTTTTCGTAACAGAGGAAGAGAGATCAGTTTCGTGATCTCTGGTTGGGTCACTATCGGAAAAGAAGAAGATGATATTGGGTTCTCCGGTCTCACTGGGATCGGAGGAAAAAGGATTCACATGTTTTCAGATCTCTCGGAGTGAATTGCTGCTGTTGTAATCTGATCAAAGGGTCACACAGACCGGGGTAGAAGTCCCGTGGAAAAAGGGTTCTTGCGGTGGAGTTTGGGGTTTCTGTGACTGACAGAAACCGGAAACCAAACTGATTTGTGCTGTCCAACGATTCTGGTTCCAGAACTCAAAATCAGAGAAGAAAACTGGAACAGGTTTTCTATCTGCAAAGGGAGTAAGAAAGGGCTTCATGGAGAAAGGATTTGGACCTCTGTTTTTTTAAAACAAAGAAGAAGGGACCAGATCTGTCTGATCTCGGTGGCCCCTGTAGATTGATTCTTGCCAAAAAGAGATAAAGGTCTACGTCCCTGCCGTTCGCGTGCATCATCACTGGAGAAGGAATCCGGATCCTTTGACTGCTCAACGTTGCTGCCGCCGGCCGGATTCGTCTCCGGCGGTTGCCTTCATTGGCGCCGTTAATCCATGGGTGTTCACCGTCAGTTGCTCGACTCGCCGTTGTCGCTGCGACTGCCAGCCGCTGTCGCGGCCGCCAAACGCCGATTATCACCGTCGTCAAACCAACAACGAGCCAGCCTGGCCAGGCAGCCGGAGTCGGAGCAAACCACGGCCTAACTGGTATGCCTGCAACGAGGTTGCAGAACGCAGTTGCAGAGACGTCTTGTTGAAAACGACCTAGGCGGTTCCGGGTTCGGGTTGGGTCAGTTTGACCTGACCCGTTCTGGTGATGAGCCCAAGTCAGCGACTGCAAGTTGGGCTTGGGTCGGGTGGGGTCTCAGTCGACCTGATCTGTTAGTGAGAAGCCCAGCCCAGAAGAAAGATAAACAGTTCGGGTCCAGATCGGGTTAGACCTGAGCGAAGCCCATGCAGCAACAGGTGCGTTCCAAGTCAGGTTCGAGTCGAGTCAGACCTGACCCATGTTTGCATTGTCTAGCCCAGTGCAGTGAAGTAAGTCAGCCAGTTCGGGTCGGGTCAAACCTGACCCGTGTGCACAGAGTCCAGCCTAGTACAGCATTGCAATGTTGACGTCAGCACACATCAACAGAGGAGGTCAAAGTTAGTTTGACCAGTTTCAACAGCTAAAATTGTTTCTGCGATATGTTGATCATCAGATGTCTGATCGGAGATCCGTTTGCGCTTACAGACTCTTTTCGAGCAGATTTACGCAGTGGAATAGGGTGATTGGCTGTTTGATGGTCAACAAGGAGGTTTGACAGATCGGAGCGTAGAAACTTGTTTCTGCGATTATGAAGCCATCTAGAGTCGGATTTCAGATCCGTTTCTTCCAATATGCTCGTGATGACGAGATCTACAACTTGATGCAGAAATCTGGAAAAGATCTAAACAGATGTGGATCCTGGTCAGAATCGGGTCTACTTGACCTGGTTGTTGTAGCAAACCCAATAGTAGGAGTCGCCGGCCTAGTTGCAAAGGGTTTGCTGATTCAAACGAAGTTGCTCGTTTGGGGTTCACATGCTTTCCAGATCTCATGTGATGTTATTCATCTTGCCAAAATAAAGCCAATGAAGAAGCAGCAAGGAGGAGCTGATGCGTCAGCAGTTGTCAAACATTTGTTTGATTGATCGAAGGCCCTGTCAAATGGAGTTTTTTGACCGCTCGAAGGCAGGGGTTGTTCTGCAATTATGAAGTCATCTGGACTTGTATTCCTGATCTGTTTTGCTTGCATGCTTGTGGTGGTTGTATCTTCAAAATGATGTTGAAGATGGGGCAGGATGGTGAGTGATTCAGATATCTATATCACTTAGATTCGTCAATGGTTTCGAGCTTTAAGTTCGAGGTGGAGTTTGATGAGAAGATAAACTTTGCTCAAAGTTCATGTGCTGGTTCAACATGTCAAAATGTTGAAGAAAGAAATTTGCATTGTCGGTGCAGTGACGCACCATTCAGCAAGGTACGTGAAGACATTACCGGTTTTATCTCCTGGTGGCTCGAGTTGTGCGTAATTCAAGTTAAGGTGGAGATTGTTGGGTTTATGTCTTGTATTTCAGTTTAGCCGGATGAGTCCACTGGGTTAGCCAGGGACTGGTTTTAAGGTCAAGGGTATTTTGGTAATTGTACCAGGGCTTTCTTGGTGGCCAAGAAAGCGGAGATTATATATATGTATAGTCTGTAACCTAGATCTTGCGCACTGAAGAGAGGTGAGAACTCTCTTGCCCGTGGTATTCCCACACCACGTAGGTGAGACGATGTGAGAGAGTGAAAGTCTCTGTATGCTTTACTTGTGATAGCGAAGATGATTGTCTCTATGCCTGTGGACGTATCTCTGTTTAGGTAAACCACGTAAAATCGTGTATCTTTTTATGTGTAGTTGGTTCTTTGTTGATCTTGGATTGATGTATATACACAACGGGTGATGTCAAAATCACAACATTAGATTGGCCATTCCTGTCTGATCTTTTTCTCTAAAACTATTTTTTGGAGAACTCCTTTGCAAGCAAAGTTACTCAGCAGAGAGAAGTTGTGGTCACCTGCAAAACTCAAAATGACTGAAGTGTTTTACATGTTAGATCTTTGTAACACTTTGTTGTCAGATTTCATGTTTTGCAGACATGGTTTAAATTAGGTTCTTGGTTGTATAAATTTATTCTGGGGTTTGTGATTGCCAGGTATGCTAATGAGGGTCTTTTCAACCAGTCAAAGCCGACAATTCAATAATTTGGACCTATCATTAGTTATTTAATTATTTTCCAGACGCTACGGTTAAGCCGCTTAAACTGGACTGTAGAATCGGGTTATACCAAACCATCTGCGCCCATAGTTAGCTCATTTTACTTCACTCTCTTCAAACTAGAAAGATATTTCTCTTTACTTTTTGAACTTTTCCTTTACCATGTCAGTAGAAGACCAATTGAGCCAATCCAAGAGGAGTCTTTGTATCCTATGGTAGAAGATCCATATGTGAATCAATGTACCACTGTGAGGACTAAGTGAATTTAAAGAACTTCATATCTTCAATTAGGAATTTTTTATTCATCTGTCTATATATTAAATAAATCTCCTTTTGTTCATTCAATTATTTTCCACTAGTCTTAACATATTTCTATCCAAACTACTAGAACTCCTTGTGTATTGGCACACTTTGATTGAACAAGGACTCATCCTCATTGTGATCACACTGCAGAACAAATCAACATTACAATAAACAATATTTTAATAATATATATAACACACCACCTTTAAATGTCAAGGATCACTTCCGCTGTTAGTCAAGATGAAACTAAAGTCTTAGCTGGATGAGATCTGCTGAAAAGGTTGAAAATAAAAGACCAGCTACACGATTATCAGATTTTTCAATATTCTTGTATGATAGTAATTACATGAACAAGAATACATGAGTTTTGATTCTTTTTATACGAACCATGATCAAATTGTCAGATTAATTGTCGATCACCATCATCATCATCATCATACCCTTTGATGAAGTTCAAATCACACATACATGAATTTGCTGACTTTTTTCAGCTTTATACACCCACTGACCGATACCCTTAACATGAAAGCTATGTTTGTGTCGTTTACCTCTTTATTATGGATAAATGTGATGACAAAGTAGATAGTGACTTATCTCTTAGCCTCCTTTTCCATGTACACGTTTTACAAATTCAAGCCTCCTAAAACGACCATGTATCTATATAAACACCCGTAACATCTTCATCTTTTACCCAAGCAAGGAACATGATGAATAAGCATATCTCGTTCGGAATCTGGTCACTTGTTGTTTATTTTGCAGGAAACTTAGGCAGTGCCAATGGTGGGATTGACTCCATACTCTCTGAATCCACGTTCAATTCCTTGTTGAAACATAGGAATGACGCTGCGTGCCCGGCCAAGGGGTTCTACACTTACCGCGCCTTCATCAACGCTGCAAATGCTTATCCGGCATTCGGCAACACCGGCGACCTGACCACTAGAAAGAAAGAGATTGCAGCATTTCTGGGTCAGACATCACATGAGACCACTGGTAAAGATAAAGATGCTATAGTTTTTCATAAAGTCTCTATAAATTTCATTAATCTAGAGGGGCAAAACTTAAGGCCAAGATATACCCGACCTGCTTTAAAATGAAATCCAGGACTGCTTATTCAGATTTTGGTATTGAGGTTGGACATGGATTCTAAAACCTGAATGCAATTCAGCGGATGGGTCTCAAGGAATCATAGGCTTTATACGACCAATTGTTATCATATTTGTCGGTCGATTTTAATATTCAGTCCTACCAACATGCAGGTCCGCCTGAACTTCGGATAGATCAATACCGAATGGTCCTGCACAAATTGCAGTTCCTTATTACAACAACTTAAAATTTAAGCTTTCATTAGTGCCGGATTGTTTGTAGAGTGAAGTAAAATGAAATAAAATTGAATGTTAAGATAGAAAAAGAGCGGATGAAGTCAGAAGTAGAAGTTTTTTTTTTTTTTTTTGTTGTCATTTTCTACTTTTAAGAATACTTTTTTTGTCTTGTATCTTTTAAGATTATCTTTTTTAATGATTTTGTGAAACAAAAATGGTTTTTTTTTTTTGTCATTGCCTTATATTACTACCAACTCCATTCACTTTTGTTTTCTCTTGATTTGACTTTCAATTTTGCGCTTTTAGGTTCACCAATGGATGGTAAGTTTGTGTGACAGAAAATTCCACTATAGGATGTGATTTTCTGCACAACGCATTTTTCTGCCATGTGGGGTGTCACTCTTTTCCTTTTTTTTTTTTTTTTGGTTGGTTTGTTGGTTGGGGTGTTGACTCCTTCACATGGGAAAGAAGGGAAAACAACAGTGCACTGATTTTCCAGCATGAAGAGTATTTCAATTTCCCATTTAGAAGTAGGAAAGTAGAATTCCTCTCCCATAAGAAAACATATATCTACTTAGTAATGTGCAATTCTGATCTCCTTGCACAAAGGTTCCCTTACCATTTTACTAATGTCAGACTAGTGTGTGAAATTGGAAATTGTAGGGGGATGGGCAAGTGCACCTGATGGTCCATATGCATGGGGATACTGTTACGTGAAGGAGCAAGGCAATCCACCCGCCTATTGCCAGGCCAGTGCAAAGTGGCCCTGTGCTTCGGGCAAAAAATACTATGGCAGAGGCCCCATTCAGATCTCCTGGTAAGACACAATCTCCTCGAAAATTTATCTTATCCTCAAGTATAAAGTACCAAGAAAGTTGGTGGGGTTGGACGTGAAATTTTTACTGCTAGGTGCCCAAGCACAGCCACTCTTGGCAAGTTTGAGCCCATCTTTTACGTCAAAGTACATTTCCTTAACCCTGATATTTATGTCAGGAATTACAACTACGGCCAGGCCGGAAAGGCAATAGGCTTCGACGGCATAAACGATCCAGACATTGTGGCCCGCAACCCAACAATCTCCTTCAAGACAGCCCTTTGGTTCTGGATGACACCCCAGGCCCCCAAGCCATCATGTCACGATGTCATGACTGGAAGATGGAAACCAACCGCGGCCGACCGTGCAGCGGGCAGATTGCCGGGTTATGGGACAGTCACCAACATTATCAATGGCGCCCTTGAATGTGGCAAGGGCTCAGATTCTAGAGTGAACGATCGGATCGGATTCTACAAGAGGTACTGCAACATATTCAAGGTCCCATATGGCCAGAACCTGGACTGTGCCAAACAGAGACCCTTTGGCTCCGGCTTGGCCCTCTCACAGGATGTTGAAGCTCTGGATCATCCCATGGAGGCTTGACTTTGTATTCTGAACTGCTACTGTTAACACAACTGTAATGCTACCTTGCTACCAGGACCTTAGTTATGTAATGCACGTCACTGTTATGTTATTTTAAATAAGGGGGGGTCTTGCGTCACTCTTGCGGACAAATGAATGGCTATTTTAGTTCCATGTACCATAATGTCTGATCTTTTTGAGTTGAGCCACCATCTAGGCCCACATATTCCATCATCATCATCATCTTCTTCCTCTTCTTCTCACAATTAAATCAAGTGTATTCCAAAGTGTCAACCAGATTAACAATTCCCTGGAGAACCGATCATATCCCCTTTTTCCAAATCAATAAAAACCATAACCCAAATTGCAACGTCTAAATTTTATAGGGTCTTCTCAATAATAGAAGTTATTAGTATCATACGCTTTGGTATTAAGAACATGTTGGTTTGCTAACAATTAGTCATTAGTAAACTCTATAGGGTCCTCTCGATAAAAGAAGTTTCTAGTAAACTGCCTTATCTGATGGTTAAAATGCATAACCATTAGCTGAAATCCTTGTAATACATTTTAGATGGAGTTTACCATAGAACCCACAAAAAAAGGACTTCCATTTAGAAAATGCTAAGCACTCTCATCATAATCACAAGTTCAACTGTCTAATAATAGGCCGGCGAAAGTTCTATGGACAAAAGCAGTTTACAAAAGGATTTTTTGCTAAAATTGTGGGTTGTGGAACCTCAAGATCGGTAGCCTACAGGCAGTGGAGGACCACCTCTTATTGAAAGTTTGGGACCAAGTTGGGAGCTCTTACTGATCCGATGGGGGTCTAAAAACAAAACAATAACTGTGATGTCATCATGGAAATGTCTCCTTACTCCAGGTTCAATCTTTTGAAGGTCTGAGTACCTCATTTCACGTTTTTTTGCAGCTTCGTGCAGTGCAGCTTCAATGAGTCTCCTCGCAATCCCCTGCACAAGCAAGGAGCCATTAGGATTCAATACAATCCTACCCAATGGCTGAATCCAGTAACAACAATGAATTAAATATTTTTAGAGAGAAAAATGGCCTTGTAGATGACCACAAGACCCTTAATTTGTAGGAATGTTGTAAATTTTTAAATAAGAAGATAAGATTTCATGATAAAGGAATCAGATCGAAGATGTCGGCTCCTCGAGGGCGTGCCCCTATTTTATATGGTGACTCTTGCTTAAGCCAGTGGGTTCATCTGTCATTGGTATGTACAAAGGACTAAAGGTTGGGCTTTTTCAGGAAATTTTCCACAACCTACACAGAAGAAGCACCATTGAGACGGTGCTTTGCCAATCAAAAATTTTGGATGATATAGTGACCTGCAGAAGCCAGATAGTAATGAAAAAAGGCAAACAGTAAAAACTAACCAAGAGCTTTCTACAGAATTTCCAAAATTAGAACTAATGCTTTAGGAGCTAGAAGAATAAAAGATCTATGAGTAGGTTGACCATAGTAAATTGAACATGGCCATAGAACAATCAACTCCATCTACAAATTCAGTTGAGACATTACAGTTTTTACACTGTAACAAGTCACACTAGTAGGCCACATAAAAGAAAAGGGTGTACAGATGTGAGAAAACAAAAAACAGGGATGTGTGAGTTTTGCAAATGGACATCAGCGTTAAGACATAAGGAACCTAGCGAGCCTACAGTTCACATAGACGTACAAATAGATATATTTGCATTGAAGATGCCGGAAATATATTTCAAAATGTATAAGGACAAAAATGTTTATGCAGATAGAAACAACAGTCATATTTAGAATCATAGATATTAGCCAGAGAACCCAAGCAACTATTTAGAAATTAATGGCCTGGCCAGGGCCCGGGGTCAACCTGTGCTCAATCACCCCCACCACCAAGCATTAACTACAATTCAACACTCATCGGATATACATTCACCATTGGATTGAGGACAATGGTGAGGTAAAAAATTCAAAAACATGATTAATCAAAGAGATGAAAATTGTCTAACTTCAAGTGTAACTTTTCTCTGTTTCTTTTCTCAATATCACATAGTATTGTTCGGTCAAGGAAGGAAAGAACGGATACATGCTGATTTCGGTTTTTATTTATACAATAATGTGAATGCAAGTGCTTGTGGACCTCACATTGAAAGGAGGCATTTCCATCATAATTTAAGCTATATTATAGATATCACAATTTGACTCATATCAAAAGTTGCAGGTGATGGTTTAGAGCAATGCTGACAATTTTAACATGCTTGAGAAGCATGCGCCCATGCACTCAAGTGAACTAAAACTGTGACAAAACAATAATAATAAATCTTACATTGCAGGGAGACTTATGAACAATGTCAACAGCCTCTTGATTGCTAAGGTGCTCCCATAGACCATCAGAGGCAAATATCAGAAATAGGTCATGTGGGTGGAGTTTGTGTACTAATACTGTTGGTTTAGCAATAAGGATTGGCTTAAGGAAAGGTTCAGCCAACCGGAACCTTGAAGCCAGAGGCTCCCTGTTGAACTCGGCATTCTTCAAGTATGCATCGCCTATAGATCTGGAAACCTGCTTGAGAAACAAAAATATAGTCTTATTGTAAAATAGACATTCTGGCTATCTTTTATCAGCAAAAGATTAGGTGAAAACACAAAAGCTACTATTTTAATTTATTGTTAGATAACATTGTTAGTTTCTTAATATGAAACTCAATAATTTTGAACTGTTATTAGATCAACTCATTCCCATGGAGAATAGGATTGGATTGTTCAACCTTGTTTGCAGTTCATTTGAACTGACTCCAAAGATGTGGAAATTGAAATTGGATATGGGTTTGATGAAAGGTACCGAAGCATGGACAAGATGCCTGCAAGACTACTAATGGAATTAGAAAGCTAGTACATAATCATGCAGGACAACATGAGATCCACTCCAATGGGATGCAATGCAATCAAGAATAAAATTAATTAACAAAGAAAATTAAAATCATGCCAACCATCTATAAACAAATGTTTCAAGTACTGAATCATCCATAAATTTAAAACCTTTTCACAGATTCGGTAGTAAAATCCTTTGATTTGAGGTGTAGGATCCTAATGGAAGGTAAAACTTCCAACGCTTAAGGTTGTGATCTATAGGAAAAGGATTTATGGGAAAACAATGCATTGGTAATCATTATCAGATCTAAGGGTATTGGTTCAACACTCATTAAGCAGAATTGAAATTGTAATGGATATGGTAAAGCTTAGCAGAAGGGAAAAGTAGAAAAGATAATGGTTACCTTTGTTGGGCTCTCACCAAACTCCAGTCACAGGAGGCGATAATGGCGGTTAGACGAGAAAGGCGGCTCACAAAACCCAAGAAGAAGAAGACGAAGTAATCTCCTCTATTATCATTCAATCATCAAAGTTCATAACATATCATAATGAAAGAAAAAACAAGAATTTTTTGTTTTTTTTTAACATAACCTACAACCAGAAATAGAAAGGAAAGAAGAAAACCCAAAATAGAAAAAGGGGAAAGGGGCTTCGGGAACCATGCGAAAATCCCATGGGGATTTGTGCTCATAATGCAGGCTCCCTTATCTCGGGATCCGTGCACAAAAACCTTGCGCACATTTTTTTTCCACTTGTTGTGGCCCCGTCCTCTGACTTAATGAAAGACTCTTAATAAACTTTAAACATGGGCCCCTCTTATTTAACAAAGACTCTAAAAAATAAAAATTAAAACATGGGAGCCTTCATCTTTAAAAGATCCTTATTTCAACTTATGTGACACTTCCCAATGTGAGGCCTTCAACGAAATTGTACACATGGGGCCTTCATCTCTCCATGGACACAATCATCTAAAATCCAACTGCAGAACCTCCTCTGGGTGGTAATCCAAGAGTGGAATTATGTCTTCCTCACAATCAAAGATTGGATATTGATCATCCATCCAAATCATAGCTTGATCCGCTGCCCTATGCATTATTCTCTAATAAACCTTGTATGGACTAGGGGAATTGGGTATGGTGCCATCATCAATTCCCCTTGGTTGGGAAAATCTCACCTCTGAAGAGATAACTATCATAGTGCTCAAGAATGTCTGAATTAATGCACTGCAATTCAGTTCTGGTGATCCATGTGCTATCATGCTAAGGTCAATCCTTCCACTTGACAAGAAACTTTTGGATGCCCCCTTATCTGGTAGAGACCACATGGTCATCCAATATGTCTTCCACTACATCCTTTGTTGGAGCCTTAGGTTTGGGAGGTGGAGTTGACTAGGGAAGTTGAGAAAATGATGTAGGCTCAAAACTTGGTAGGGTACGGGAAGGAGACGGTACTGGATATGGATCCATATGAGATGGTGTGGGGCCATAGAAAGAGACTAGGTCCTCAACATTGAAGGTTGAACTAATGCCCATATCCAAAGGAATGTCTAACAAATATGCATTAGGACCGAACTTCTTCAAAATCTTATATGGACTAGTACTGTGGGCCTGTAACTTCTTTGCAATCCCCTGTGGGAATCTTTCAGGCCTTATGCGAACTATCACTTCATCACTCACTTGAAATTCAATGAATTTACGATGTGAATTAGGAGAGGATTTGTAATATTCATTATGTAAATTAATTCTTTTCTTGATATCATCATGCAATGCATGTATGCGTTGGATGAATGAATCAGCTGCCTCGGATGGACAATGAATGGATGACATGGGAATGAGATCTATAGGCATTCTAGGCTTGTAATCAATGACGGCTTCAAAGGGACTCATGCCCATTGATCTATTGACAGGACTATGGTATGCAAATTCAACTACTGGCAAAATAATTTCCCATGTTCGCACATGTTCACCCACAAGACATCTCAAGAGATTTTCCAAACTTCTGTTCACTACCTCAATTTGTCCATCAGTCTGTGAATGGTAGGCAGAAGATAATTGCAATTTGGTGCCTAAGAGTTTCCACAGTTTTTTCTAGAAATAGCTAGTGAACTTCATGTCCCTATTAGATACAATTGTCTTCAGAACACCATGAAGATTGACAATACGGTCAAAGAAAATCTTTGCAATGTGCGAAGCATCAGAAGTTTTTGAGCAAAAGACACAATAGGCCATTTTGGAGAAACGGTCCACAACTACAAAGATAGAATCATGCTGCTTGGATGTTCTGATAAGCCTAAGCATAAAGTCCATGCTGAGCTCTTGCCACAGTGCATGAGGCACGAGCAAGGGAGTGTATAGGCCAATGTTTTGTTTGCTCTGCTTTGCCATTTGGCAAGTGCGGCAATGCTCAACTGTGCGTGCAACATCTCATTTGAGACTTGGCCAATAAAAACGATCTTCCATGAAAAGAATGGTCTTATCCTGACCAAAATGACCTCCGATGCCACCAGCATAGAGTTTCCAAATCAAAAACTCTCTCATGGAAGTACGAGAAATACAAATCTAATTACCTCGAAGACATACCCATCTTTTAAAGTGAATCGCTCAACACTACGCAAAGGGTTATCAGATAATGCGGCAAACAATTCCCTGAAATCTGAACGTGTTAGGGTAATCATCTCTCAAACGATCGAACCTTGTGACTTCGACTTTCATAGAGTGAATTAAATGGATTCTACGACTTAACGCATCAGCTAGTTTATTATCCACTCCCCCCTTGTGTTTTAACACGAAAATATATTCTTGTAATAGTTCAACCCATTTAGCATGTTCCCCTTTTAACTTAGCTTGCGAGTTCATATACCATAATGCTTCATGAGTTGAGTAAAAAACAAACTCTTGCGGTAAAAGGTAATGTCGCCAATGTTTTAAAGTTTGAACTATCGTGTATAATTCTTTTTCATAGTTGGAATATTTTTTTCGCTTTGCCTCATTCAGCTTCTTGCTGAAGTAAACAACCGGATGTTCTTCCTAGCTTAAGAAACCTCCTATTTCAACACTAGATGCATCGCAAGCCACTTCAAAAACCTTTAAAAAGTTAGGCAACCACATGACAGGTGCCTTTGTCATTTTGGCTTTAATTTTCTGAAAGGCGGTAGGAGCAGTTGGGCTCCAATGAAACTCTCCCTTTTTCATATAGTTAGTAGTTGAAGCCATAATAGTACTGAAGCCTTTGATAAATCTATGGTAAAATGTGTCCAGTCCATGAAAACTACTTACCTTGTGAATATTGGATGGAATTTTTCATTCAACAATAGCATGAACCTTTTTAAGATCAACGGCCATGCCTTCGGCAGAAACTACGAAACCTAAGAAAACCACACTTTTCTTCATGAACGTACATTTCTTAAGGTTTGCGTGTAGTTGTTTTGTTTGCAAAGTACAACAAACTTGCCACAAGTGCTTAAGATATTGTTCTTTGGAGGTGTTATAGATGAAGATGTCATCAAAATAAACTACTAAGAACTTGCCAATAAACGGCCTCAACGCTTGTGTCATGATCCGCATAAAAGTACTTAGTGCATTAGACAACCCGAATGGCATGACAAGCCATTCATACAACCCATCCTTCATCTTGAAGGTGGTTTTCCATTTGTCACTAGGACGAATTTGAATTTGACGACAACCACTCTTAAGGTCTATCTTGGAAAAGATGGTGGCACCAGTCATCATGTCGAGCATATCATCTAACCGAGGTATCGGGAATCGATACTTAACGGTGATCTTGTTGATAACTTGACTGTCCATGCACATTCTCCAGGTTTTATCTTTCTTGGGATTCAATAATGCGGGAATTGCACAAGGGCTTAAACTCTTTCTGAGGAAATCCTTGTCAAGGAGCTCCTTTACCTCTCTTTTTAATTCTGCGTGTTCCGCATGATTCATCCGATAATGGGGCAAATTAGGTAGGGTCGCTCCCGGAACGAGATCAATTATATGCTGAATGTCACGCATGGGTGGACGCTCGTTCAGAAACTTTTTGGGAAAGACATCCCGAAACTCATGAAAGACAAGTTCCACTTCATGTTGAACACTAGCAGCGGACTCTTTGGGAATTTCCATAGAAACTACGGCATAGACAATGGGGTCCTCCTTAGGGCCCTTGCTAGTCCTCTTGTCCAGATCAGCCTGGAACTCACTCACACTCAGAATGTGTAAACCCATGGTTTTGGAGTTTGAAGTACTGGCACTAGTTTTTGCACTCGCTTTAGGGTTATCCCTGTCCTTAGGAGGTAATGGACGTAGTTTCACCTTTTTATCCTTGAAGTAGAAGACGCAAATGTTTGTGCATCCAAAGTTGGTGACAAAAATATCATAAATCCAAGGTCTCCACAAAATGATATGTCCCACGTCCATAGGAACCATGTCACACTATAGCTGGTCCTGATAGGTAGACATGTTGATTAAGACCATGCAACGTTGAGTTACGATAATGAATGTGGAATCCACCCAAGAGATGCAGTATGGTTTAGGATGGGGTACCAGGAGCAAGCCTAATCAAGACAAGTTATTGGCTGAAACCACATTGGTACAACTCTCGCTGTCGATGATCTTGCAACTTTTCTCATTGCACTTGACGTACGTATGAAAGATGGAAGTCCTACGCCAATCCTCATTTTCTTAGATGGTCAATGCACATCTTACTACCATCATTCATGGTAGATCACTTTCCATTAAGTCTTGTGCATTGTCATTTTCATGATAGGAGGGTGCAAATCGAAGAAACAATACTCGATCCTCCAGATTATCACATTCATCATCACTAGGCACGAAATCTGAGATATAGGTATCTATTGTTGGATCATTATTATCATCCGCGTCTTCTACGCAGAGATTGAGATTACGGGTAGGACATTCATCCGCATAGTGTCCAAGACCATTGCACTTGTGACAAGAAAAAAGATTTGAGCTGCCACTGATGATTCCTTTACCTTTATAGTCCCTAAATATATGCGGTGTATCGTGGGATTATGAGTTGGTTGGCCACTAGGATTAAATTTGTCACCCGTTGAGTAAGGCTTAGAATCCGTTCCCCAATAATCACTGCGTCTAGCCTACTTACTTTTTATGGCTACCTCAAGGTTGAGGGCTACCTCGTAAATGTCTTCTAGGCTGGCTGTTTTGACGGTGATTCATTTCCTTTGAAATTCGAGGCGAAGACCTGCTCTGAATTTTGAAATTCGTTTGGGAAGGTCTTCTTAGGTATTACATCGTAAATTAAGTTTTTTGAATTTATTGATGTAATCGGTCACGAGCAGACTACCCTGCCTAAGGTTAGACTTTTAATCTGAAAGTCTATCTCAATAGGATTGGGGCTAGTATTTGACCTATAATTGTTCCTTCATCTTATCCCAAGTTTCAATGGGTGCCTCATGATGGCGTTGTAGACGCCACTCAAGGTCAACCCAATACAAGTGCGCTTGACTCACCAACTTCATCTTGGCGAATTGGACCTTTCTCTCCTTAGACATGTCATGCCACTCAAAATAGTGGTCCATGTTGGATTTCCAGTCAAAATAAACCCTCGGGTCAATACGACCATTAAAGGTTGGGGTTTCGACTTTCACACTTTTCCTGATCCATTCATCGGGGTTTCTTCTCCTACCATGGGGCCAATGATTATCACCCACCTCAGATTCGAGGTCAGTGTGATTGTTACACTCACGGCCCCTTATTTCTCCCTAGATGCCTATTCTGACCATGGAGATGTCTGTTATCACCATTTGGGATCTCTCTATTTACTCAAGGCATGCCTCAAGACGTGCTGTGGCCTCATTAAAGCGAGTGTCAGATTGCGCTTGCATGGCAATCAGTCAGTAATTCACGACCACATTATTTTTGGCCAACGCCTCATCCAACATCTTAGAAATTTGCAACAAATCCATCTTAAGGTGTTCAAGCTAGAAAGCATTAACACTCTTTATGGACATGCAAAGTGGGTGCTAAGATGGGCTAACCTAAGGATGCTACGCAATGAAGAAAGTAATTTAGAATGTGATGCAATGATGAATTTAAACTACCCTAAGCAAACCTATGGGCTCTGATACCAAGATTGACGTAGGACAACATGAGATCTACTCTAATGGGATGCAATGCAATCAAGAATAAAATTAATTAACAAAGAAAATTAAAATCACTCCAACCATGTGTAAATAAATATTCCAAGCAATGAATCAGCCATAGATCGAAAACCTTTTCACAAATCCCGCAGTAAAATCCTCTTATTTGAGGACTAGGACCTTAATGGAAGGTAGAACTTCCAACGCTTAGGGTTGTGATCTATAAGAAAAGGATTTATAGGAAAACAATGCATTGGTAATCATCATCAGATCTAAGGGTATTGGTTCAATATTCATTAAGCCGATCTGAAATTGTCATGGATATTGTAAAGCTCAACAGAAGAGAAAAGTAAAAAAGATAATGGTAACCTTTGTTGGGCTCTCACCAAACTCCAGTCACAAGAGGCGTTAATGGCGGTTAAACGAGACAGGCAGCTCGCAAAATCCAAGAAGAAGAAGAAGAAGTAATCTCCTCTATTCTAATGTGCGCATAATGCATGGCTCCCTTATCTCGGGATCCGTGAGCAAAAAGCATGCGCACATTTTTTTTCCCACTTATGGTGGCCCCCTCCTCTTAGTTAATGAAAGACTCTTAATAAACTTTAAACATGGGCCCCTCTTTTTTAACAATGACTGTAAAAAATAAAACTAAAACATGGGACCCTTCAACTTTAAAAGATCCTTATTTCAACCATTCCCAATGTGGGGCCTTCAACGAAATTGTGCACATGGGCCTTTATCTCTCCATGGACACGATCATCCAAAATCCAACCGTGGAACCTCCTCCGGGTGGTAATCCAACAATGGAATTACGCCTTCCTTGCAATTAAAGATTGGATATTGATCATCCATCCAGATCATAGCTTGATCTACTGCCCTACACCTTCTTCTCTAATAAACCTCATACGGACTAGGGGAATTGGTTATGATGTCCCCATCACCTAATTACCACTCATTAAAGAAATAAATAATGATACAAAATCATAGATGAGAACGGAACCATTTGTCTTTTGACGTCGAGTCAATAGACATCCTTCTTTTGGTCTTATGTGCAGGACACTGGACAAGATGAATCACATCGTCCATGGACTTTGCATCATTCCTCCCAAGTAGCAAAAGAGTTTTAGCTCGAACTACAGTCCTATTTGCAATTTTGCATTGCCGCGATAGCCATGTTGTACTTGAATAGATCACTTCGTAAAACTTGACATTGACCCTCTCTTTGGCAGTTTTGGCTTCATAGGAGATAGTGTGATGGTTTTTCCATCTTCAACAAATGTATATGCATTACCATCCATCTCATGGATTCCACTCTGGTCGTACATTTTGGTCTTGCATGTAAAATATCCCCAGTATCCATTGGCACTACGTTGCATTATACTGTCAGGACATAGATATGACATAATACGGACACGGTGATACAGCAAATTCTAAAAAAGTTGTATACGGACACGGTGATACAGCAAATTCTAAAAAAGTTGTATACGGACACGGCTAGGACACGGCAAATAATAAATATAGTTTTTATATATAATAATAAAATTAAAGAATAGTTATATTTTTAGCTAAATTAAGAAGCATAATTTCACAATTAATAAAGAAAAAACATAATTAATACTGGAAAAGTCAAATAAAATCCATAATATATAATATAATGTAACAATAGGCCACAGTACATCATCAACATTACATGTCACAATTACATCATAATCAAAACAACAAAAAAAGATCCCTCCTCCATTACCCAGCTTCATAAAAGAAATAATAATAATAATCCTCGCTTCATTCATGATTCATCATTTGAAAAAAAAGTAAAGCAACAACAGTTCTGAAAAAAAAAAAAAGAAAAAAAAAGCAGCAGCAACAGTTCGGAAAAAAAAAAAAGAAAAAAAAAAGCAGCGGTAGCAACAACAGCACAGCTATTCTGGAAAAAAGGAAAACAACACCAACAACAGTTTGGACAAAAAAAAAAATGAAAGCAGCAACAGCACAGCAATTTTGGAAAAAAAAAAAGTAGCAGCAGCAGTTCGGAAAAAAAAAAGAAGAAAAAGAAAAAAACAGTAACAGCAGCAATAGTATAGTAGTTCTGGAAAAAAAAATAGTAGCAGCAATTTTGAGAAAAAGAAAAAAACAGCAGTAAAAAAAATAGCATAAAAAAAACTAGCAGCAACAACAATAAAAAAATACAAACAGTACCTTTTCTTATTCCTTTTCCTTTTCCTCTTCTCTTTCTTTTTCTTCTTCTTCCAGACGCGGATCTTTTTCTCCTTCTTCTTCTCGCAAATCCTCCTCCTTCTTCTCATGTAAATCCTCACGCAAATCCTTCTTCTTCTTCATCTTCTTCTTCTCCTCTTTTTTTCCTTCTTCTCATGTTGATCTTCCTTTGTTTTTTTCTTTTCCACAGCTGTTGCCTCTTTTCTTTTTTGCAACCGAAGAAGCTAAGGTAGCAAAGGTTAGGGTTTTAAGTTAAAAAAAAAACGTTTAGCCCCTTTATCTTTTTTTTCCTAATGTTAACCCAAGTTTTAGCCCATTTTTATTATATTTTAGCCCCACCATGTCCTCAACGTGTCCCAAATGTGTCCACCCAGTGTCTAAGCTGTATCCGCAATCTAAAAAATTTAAAAAAAATACAGGACACGTTTTTGGCGTGTTGGACACATGTTCGGCTGTGTCCAAGCCATGTCCGTGTTTAACACATGTCCGACATGGACATTGGGACCTTATACAAGTGTCTGTGCTTCATAGATCTTTACCAACAACAAAAGTGACTTGACACCTCATTACATGTCATTTAACCATCAAAGGGTGTTTGTGCACCCTTAGACTTGAGCAATCCACAAGAGCTTGTGATACAATGTTGTTTGAGCTCCTGCCGTCAAACACTACCACACAATCTTGTCCATTTACATGACTTGTCAAAAGCAAGATATAGAAGTTGCCATAGAGATCAAGTTACTGTGTACGCTCTTTCTTTTTTATGGTCAACTGCTTTTTAGATTCTAGATCATTATGCTCCTCACTCACTCTTTTATCACATGCACAGAAGCAGTTAGAGGTCGTTGATGGCATTGAACGACAAATGGGCTATGCTTATAGCCTTCGGGACTTGCAACTAGAAACCTCATAAGGTTAAACAAATAATGATTAAATAGTTTTCCAAGCATGTAAATAAGTAAGGATACTTTTGGACATAGTTGTACGAACAACTTGGAGTCTGTAAAAGAAAATAATCTTATTCTCGAAGTAATGATAGTAGATTCAAAGCCATAGGTTCTTAGGGTTGTTTGTGTGCATTCCTTTGGAAATGTAAATGTTATACATGTAACATTGATTCATGTCATGTCTATTTGTACTCATAAGCATATGTAAATGATTCGCATGTAAATTTTGGTTGTAAATGACCTTCTATGTTAAAATTTTCACACCTCATACCATAGTAGAATGCAAGTAAGCAAGTTTGCAACAGTATTTCTTTCCCCTTTCTATCTATGCCTTTAAATAGACAATATCACATGGACCATTCATTTGAAAAGAATTGGAACCAATGCATTATGGAACTGGATGTACGAGCAAAAGGGCCTATTTGCTTGTATGGAATAGCCCGTATGGAATAAGAATGCATAGTAAGTAATTGATTAAATGAGCCTATTTGTTCGCATGGAATTGAATACATGTGCCGATTAAAAATATCCATTTGTTTGATCATCATCATCATCATCATCATCATCATCATCATCATCATCAAAGCCTTATCTCAACCATGTTGGAGTCAGTTACATGAATTCTATTTCTCCATTCCGTTCTATTTTGAGCCAAATCCTTCGATAAATTAAACTGCTTCAAATCTGAATTAATGACTTCCATCAATGTTTTCTTCGGCCTACCCCTACCTCTTGATGAGCCATCCACCTGTATAGCCAAACTTTTTCTCACCGGTGCCATTACTGGCCTACGCTCAATATACTCAAACCATCTTAAATAGGTTTCTCTAATCTTATCCCCTATTGGTACTACCCCTACATGTTATTGAAAGCGTTCATTTCTAATTTTATCTTTCTTAGTTTTACCACACATCCACCTAAGCATTCTCATTTCCGCTACATCTATCTTATGAATATGCATCTTCTTAATTGGCCAACATTCTGCTCCATATGTCATAACTGGTCTAACAATTGTCCTGTAAAATTTGCCCTTCAATTTCGTTGGCATTCGTCTGTCACAAAGCACTCCAGAAGTTAGTCTCTACTTCAGTCATCCAGCTTTTATCTTATGCTCCACATCTTCGTCAATCTCCCCATCTATACTAATCATCGAGCCTAGGTACCGAAAAGAATATCTACGTGGTATCTCATGGGTTTTAATTTTGACAGTGGTTTCAACACTTTGTATATGTCCATTGAAGTTACAATCCATATATTCTGTCTTTGTATGACTTATTTTAAAACCTCTAGATTCTAATGCCCTTCGCCACCTCTCAAGCTTTACATTTACACCATCTCTTGATTCATCCACCAATACTATATCATCTGCAAACAACATACACCATGGCACTTCTTCTTGAATATACACAGTTAACTCATCCATAACTAACGCAAAGAGATAAGGGCTTAAAGTTAATCCCTGATGTAAACCTACAGTCACGGGGAATTCACCTGTTTCTCCACATATGGTTCTCACATTTGTTACTGCTCCTTCATACATATCCTTAAAATTTTCAATGTAACCTCTGGGGACATTCCTTTTCTTTAAAATCCACCAAATTAAATTCCTCAGTACCCTATCATAGATTTTTTCGAAATCGATAAAGACCATATGTAGATTTTTCCTCTTTGCTCGATATTTTTCCATTAGTTGCCTAAGTGAAAAGATAGCTTCCATCTAAGAAGCACGGACACTTCTAAGAAAGTGACGTATCCGTGTCGGACACGTATCAGACACTGACATTTCTCGGACACTCTCGGACGCATGTCCGATACTATTTTTGCCGTGTCCATAATTAAGAACTAAAAATCTTAATTTCGGATACTTATCCGACACTCTTTTGTAATGTATCCCACAATTCCTACCCCGTGTCTAATTAAAAAATAAACATGTGGCTGATAATTCTTGGACACTTTGTTAATATGTGGTTTTTAAAACTTATAAACTTGATATATGACAATTTTATACTATGGAAAATGTATGATTGTAAATATTAATCATATCACAAGCAAAAGACAAATAAATATTTCACTAAAGAATAGGCCTCAAGATTGGCTTCTTTTTTGCTTTTTGTTTTTTTTTTTTTTTTTAAGGAGGAGAAAGAGATGATTTGCCCTTTTCTTTGTATGGATTTTATGGAACTATGGATATTTCATGTTTAATGATTATGAATTATGTTTTAGTTTTATATTGATATTTGATAATTTGACATGTTTGTTAGTTGGTACTTGAATTTTTATTTTTTTATTGCTAAATTGATTTAAAAGTTAAAATGATATTCTTTTTTTAGTTTATGATTACATCTATAAATTAATATATATTATTAACCTGTCCCCCAACGTGTTCATGTCCTATTTTTTGGAGAAATGCCGTGTCGGTGTGTCCGTATCGTGTCGTATCTGTATCCCGTGTCCGTATCCGTATTTCTTAGGCTTTCATAGTTGATCTCCCTGGCATAAAACCAAATTAATTTTCAGAGATCTTGGTCTTCTTTCTCAGCCTTTGCTACATTATTCTCTCACATAACTTCATAGTATGACTCATAAGTTTAATCCCTCGATAGTTGGTACAATTTTGTATATTTCCCTTATTCTTATATATAGGTACTGCAATGCTTCTTCTCCATTCATCCGGCATTTTTTTTGTCACAAGTATCTTATTGAATAGTCTACATAACCAACCCACCCCAACCTCTCCTAAACATTTCCATACCTCTATCGGAATACCATCTGGGCCTGTTGCCTTTCTTGTCTTCATTCGCTTCGATGCTTCCTTCACTTCCACCCCTTTAATTCTACGAAGAAAAGTATGCTCTAATGATGAAGTATCCTCCTCAACTCTTGTATCGCCCAAATGTTCTTCATTTAAAAGTTTGTTAAAATATTCCTTCCACCTTTCTTTAATATCGTTGTCCTTCACCAGAATATTTTCGTCATTGTCCTTAATATATTTGATATGATCTAAGTTCCTACTTTTCTTTTCTCTTATTTTTGCGAGCTTAAAAATATCATTTTCTCCTTCTCTTGTTTTCAACCTATTATAGAGGTTATCGTATGCTTTGAACTTTGCACTACTTACTACTTTCTTAGCTTCTTTCTTTACCTTTTTATACAACTCAAAATTTTCCATACTCATAGTCCCCTGCCAAACTTTGTAGCAATGTCTTTTCTGTCAAATAACTTCCTGAACCTCCACACTCCACCACCATGTTTCTTTATTAATATGTCTCTTTCCTTTAGATTCTCCAAGTACCTCCTTTGCAATATTTCTAATGCAATTAGCCATTTCATTTCACATTACTGTAGTTTCTCCTTCAATATTCCATTCTCTTTTCTCAATCATTTTGTCCTTAAATATATTTGTTTTTTCTCCTTTCAAATCTCTCCACCTTATTTTAGTGTCCATTTTATTTACTACCATTCTCTTTCTACTTCTAATGCAAATATTTAAAATTCCGAGTCTATGTTGCGTAGTCAAACTCTCTCCTAGAATAACCTTGCAATCTTTACAAGACAATCGGTCCTGTTTTCTAACTAGAAAAAGGTTTATCTGACTCCTATTACTCCCACTTTTATAGGTAATTAAATGCTCATCTCTCTTTTTAAAGTAAATATTTGTTACTGTAAGATCAAATGCCATTGCAAAGTCCAATATAGTGTTTCCGAATTCATTATTTTCTCTAAATCCTTGCCCTCCATGCACTCTCTCATATCCTTTATTATCTCTTCCTATATGCCCGTTTAAATCCCCTCCAAGGAAAATCTTATCACTATTTGGGATTTTTCGTATTAAATCATCCATCTTTTTCCAAAATTGTCTTTTCACACTTTCCTCTAATCCTACTTGGGGAGCATATGCACTGATGATATGAATTATGTCTTCATTTAGCACTAGTTTAATTGCTATAATTCTATCACCAAACATCTTTACCCTCACAATTTTCTCTTTCAAATCCTTATCTACAACTATACCCACTCCATTTCTTGTATAACTCTTTCCTGCATAGAAAAGCTTATACCCATCCGTGAGCTCCTTAGCTTTATTTCCTTTCCACATTGTCTCCTGTATACAAGCCATACTAATTCTTCTTCTTTCCATTACCTCAACCAACTCCATGCTCTCGCCTGTCAAGGTTCCTATATTCCAAATAGTAAGTCTAATTTTCTTATTCCTCCTATTCTTCTCATGAACTAACTTCTTTAACCGCACTAGCCCAAAATCATGCGGTAGCCCTTGCACACTTTTCACTACAGCCGGGCAACGCTGCAATAATTAATGCGCATACAAATGTCAGATCCACTTATTTAATATGATAATAAAATTTAATCTCAAGCAGTTACACACATATAAATGTCATAATTAATGCACAAAAGGCTACACAGACACACACATATTATATATATTTATGGACAAAAGACCAGGCTAGGGAAAGACAAGAAAATAATTGCAGGTTTTGGGGGTCTGGCCCCCACATTAAAGGGCCAGATTGAGAGGCCTCTTCTTTGTCATAACCAGAGCCCAAGAATTCAAGTATGAGGATTAGCCCTAAATAATGACATACGTACTCCCATGTACTTGGACTCGAGTCCAAGCGGAATTACAAAAGGGAGAGTCACATTATTTGCACGGGTGATATGCTTATAATGGACATCTGTCCAAGCATTCAAACACAGAAGCTTATTAATATCATTTATGAAATAAGATAATTTTAACCAAACTATTATACATATATATGATATGATATGCACATGAGTTGTAATAGAACATGTATTTATAAAAGGAAAGAAAGTTCCAGAACTATATACAAGAGTGACACAGTTTTCAAAATATAAGGGATCATGAACCGTACATGACAAAATAAAGCTAAATGCAAGTAATGATGCCCTAAATGTAGTTACATCCCAAAACAAAACCTAGTATGCTCTTTGCGCACTCCATGATGGATCAATCAGAGATGATCCGCTGTCCATTCATCTAGGCCGGAGGGATTCCCGAAAGCCTCCTCTGGAGTCTTCTCAATCTTCGTAAGATCGGAACTGAGAGCTGAGCCTCCAACACCATAGACAACTAATGAATAAGACTATTTCGTAAAGTATATGCATAATCAAGGTAACACGTATTGTATCTACAAGAATCGTTAACATGTGATTAAAGAGATCAATTCAGTTGACTAGGCATGTTGTGCAATTAAGTAATCATGTTATCAAAATCAAATAACAGAAATACTTTACTACTTCGCTACTACATTTGTCATATCCTCCCTCTAGGGATTTATCCATTGAGAACACTATCGACTAGGCCAAGGTACGAATGGGTCCCTCGTACATGAAGTCCAGAAGCTCCAAAATAGCACACTGCAGTAGCAACATTCGTGTTACACCTAAGTCAACCGCACCGGGTATCATAAGGTTGAGGCTGAATGGAGTCAAACCATTCCAATTCAGTCATATAATTGAACTTCAGCAATCATGCAATTCATTCATTGAGTGGGAACAATACCCAACAGTATGCATTCAATTAATTCGTGTAATACGTTCGTACTCAATTCAGTGTCAATATAATATCAAGACTATCGAGAAACATGTCAAATAGATTCAATGCATACAATGATCGTTTCAATTCAAATCATTATTGGAAGATTAAAGGGCAATAACATTAATCCAATATGCCATGCAAATTTAATTTAATAAGATCAAGGTAGTTTTACTAGCCAACTCTAATCTAGTCATCCATTGTTTCTAACCGTGCATATTAATATAGTTTTAAGTTATCCGATACACAGTTGTCTCCTTTTGGTGTTACATTGTGTCGGGATTGTGTATCAAAGTCCATTAAACCAACACCCATGAGGAGGTGCTTAACAAATGGACAACATCACATGAATAAATCTCAGCCCTCAAGACTTTCATGATCTTTCATTATTCCATTGATCCGGTTAATAGTGTAAAGGGATCCAGAATCTAAGGCCCTACAAAGTCTTATAACAATACCTACTTAACCCTGATTTTCAATAGTATTACGGCTTAGCCGTGGGCATTCTATGGCTTTGCTGTAGGTACCCCAATTTTCTCCGTATTTACGGTTTAACCGTATTTGCTTCTACAACTTAGCCGTATATACCCTACCGCTGAGCCACGGCTTAGCCGTAGTACATTTTACAGTTCAACTTTAGCTTAGCCGTAGAAGAAAACATGATATTTTAGCTCTCTAGACCGTGAGCGGTAACTTCCTTACAGCTTAGCTGTAAGCTTCAGTTTTCTGAAGCAAATTTAACGTCAGAAGCAAATTCTAGATAGGTTTTAGAACTTGAGATTGTATTAGGGTATTCCCTCTCTATTTGACTCATTCAGTTATCCTTTGGTTTAACTCATACTATTTCAGACATATTGAACTTCATCATACAGTGAAATTGAGAAAAGGAAAACATTAAGGCCGAATACATTGGAGTGAATAAGATTACAAGAATCATAACATACAACATGTATTAAACCAAAATTTGCTTATACTTGCCTTGGTTTAGAATTCAAATCACTACTCTTACTCTTGGCTCAACTTGAGACGGCACCCCAAATTCTCGAACCTAAACGGATATGCTTGACTCCTTCACTTCACATCTTGTGAGTAGGTTCAGAGACACACTAAAGATGCTAAGATGAGCCTCTAATCATACATGCAAAGATCAACTCTCTTGATTGGATGAGAATAATCGTGATAGAGGAAAGAAGGAAAAGGCTTTAGGGCAAAAACAAGAGTGCTAGAGAGAAAAGACTTCGATTAAAAACAGTGGGTCTTCTATATACAGGATATTTTCTAGAGTTTATAAGACAGTAGTTATTTTTTGAGGTAATTACAACTCAAGTCAAATGAAGGTCTAACTAACACAAACAAACTCAAACATATTCGAGTTAAGTACGAAAGTTAACGAGCTCAACAAAACGAATATGATGCATGAATGACGTATACTCATGAACTCAAAAATTACGAAAAAGGGCTTTCACTACGTAAGTAAGGTTACACTCAACCCAACTATCTATCCAAGACTTAAACATAACCCACAAAGACAAAACAAGATAAATCCATCGAAATTCGATGGTAGATAGCTAATAACTTACTTAATTAGTCGCTAATCATGCTTAATTAAGGTCAGAGTGTTACATCCTCCCCCGCTTAGGACTCATTTAGTCCTCTGAATGAAACATACCTGCGTGAAGAGGTTGGGATATTGTTGGGCCATTTTTTCTTCCAGTTCCCATGTAGTTTCATCAGGACCACGATGTTCCCAAAGCACTTTGACCCATCGTATGATCCTCGTACGCAATATTTGCTCCCTTGTACCTAGGATATGGAGCAGGCGCTCGATGTATGATGCATCCGGTTGAACCTAAACATCATCATACCAAATGATGTGGGTAGGATCTCTAACATACTTACGGAGCATGGAGACATGAAATACATTATGAACTCCGGAGAATTCAACTGGGAGTGCTAAACGATAAGCTAAATCACCAATTCTGCTCTTGATTTCGAATGGGCCTATGTGCCTTGGAGCCAACTTGCCTTTTTGGCCAAAATGAATCGTCTCTTTCATAGGAGAGACCTTTAAAAAACCCAATCACTAATCCAGAACTCCAAGTCTCTTCTACGAGTATCAGCATAGCTCTTCTGTTTTGAACAAGCAATTTTCAAATTCTCAATTGCTTTTTGCACATTTTTGGTAGTTTCAACGATGATAGTCGGTCCATGGAAACTTCTAGTTCCGATTTCTTCCCAACAAACTAGACTTCGACATTTACGTCCGTACAATGCTTCAAACGGAGCCATACCAATGATTTCATGGAAGCTGTTGTTACATGCAAATTCACACAATGATAGGTACTTATCACATTCCTTATCAAAGTTTAGAACACAAGCACGCAACATATCTTCTAATGTCTATATGGTGTGTTTGGATTGTCCATCAGTCTATGGATGGTACGCGGTACTGAAACTGAGTTTGATACCCATAGCTCTTGAAAAGCTTCCCAAAAAGATGATACAAATCTACTATCGCGATCCGACACTATTGACACTGGTGTACCATGAAATATTACAATCTCATTCACAAACTTTTTGGCCATCTCAGAAAATGTCATGCCCTTCTTGAAAGGAATAAAATGAGCTGACTTTGTTAGCCTGTCTACAATCACCCAAATGACATTATTCTTTTTATTTGTTGAGGGCAAACAGAAGACAAAATCCATCATGATATGCTCCCATTTCCACTGAGGAATATGCAATGGGTGTAACGAACCAGGAAGTCGTTGATGGTCAGCTTTCACCTTCTGACATGTAAGGCACCTAGCCACAAAGCCTGTTACTTCTCTTTTCATATTGTTCAACCAAAATCTATCCTTTAGAGTCCGGTACATCTTCATGCTACCAGGATGCATTGTATATCTAGCATAATGTGCATCTATCATTAGACTCTCTTTCATGCCATCGTGAGCTAGTACACACAATCTGTTTCTAAAATACGAAACACCATCGTCCAAATGGAAATCTAGTCTATCTACTATATGATTTTTAATCTTTTCCAAATTAGGATCTTCAAATTATCTATCTTTAATTGCTTAAATTATTCCAGGCTGGAAGGTCACGATACTTGCAAACATCACCAAATTATCTTTTTATTTTACTTCTACAGGCATGCTTTTGAATTCATCTTGTATAAACAATGCTGAGCTCAATAAAACGCTGAGACTCATTATCTTGCTGCTAAGAGCATCTGCTACAACATTCCCTTTTCCTGGATGGTACTTGATAAGGAACTCATAGTGTTTTATGAACTCAAGCCATCTACGTTGCCTCATATTAAAATCATGCTGCTCAAACAAATACTGCAAGCTGTGATGATCTGAGTGTACCTCAAACTTTCCACCATACAGATAATGTTGCTAAAGTTTCAAAGCAAACACGATAGCTGCTAGTTCCAGATCATGTATGGCATAGTTCTTTTCATGCTCTTTTAACTGTCTAGAGCCATACACGATCAGCTTGCCATTTTGCATCAAAACACACCCCAATCCAACTCTAGATGCATCTAAATAGATCACAAATCCTTCACTCCCATCCGGTAATGTTAACACTGGAGCGGTGTTTAACTTTTCTTTCAAAGTTCTGAAGCTTGATTCACATTCTTCATTCTAATTAAAGGATACATTCTTTCGAGTCAATTTCGTCAAAGGAGCAGATATCTTTGAGAAGTCTTGAACAAATCTTCTATAATACCCTGCTAGTCCAAGAAAACTTTTGATTCCTGTTACAGTTTTTTAACTTGGCCAATTTACAACTGCCTCAACTTTTACTGGATCAACAACCAAACCATCTTGTGAAATGATATGACCTAAAAAAGCTACTTCCTCAAGCCAGAAATCACAATTCTCCAATTTCGCATGTAAACGATATTCTCTCAACAATTGCAATGATCTCCTCAAATTGTCAGCATGCTCTTCTACTGTCTTTAAGTATACTAAAATATCATCAACAAAGACAACAATGAATTGATCCAAGAAAGGCGCAAAGAACCTATTCATTAATGCCATAAAAACAGCAGGTGCATCAGTCAATCCAAAAGGCATCACGAGAAACACATAATGGCCATACCTTGTTCTAAAGGCCGTTTTAGCGATGTCATCTTCCTTAACTCTTAACTGGTGATATCCAGATCTCAAATCTATTTTTGAAAAATATGCGGCACCTTGGAGTTGGTCAAACAATTCATCAATACACGGTAAGGGGTATTTATTCTTGATCGTCACCTTAATCAACTAATGGTAATCGATACTCATTCGAAGCGTGCCGTCCTTCTGCTTTACAAACAACACTGGGGCTCCCCATGGTGACACACTAAGGCATATAAAACCCCTATCAAGCAAATCCTGTAATTGTTTTTCAATTTTTATAATTCTGCAAGAGCCATACAATACGGAGCTTTGCATATTGGTGCTGTACCTGGAACGAGTTCTATAGAAACTCAACTTCTCTGTCAGGAGGTAATCCTGGAACTTCATCAGAAATACATATGGAAAGTCTCGTACAACGGAGATCTCTTCGAGCTTCCTGAGCTCTTCTTATCGAAAAAAAAAGGCAATGAAGCCTTTACAACCATTGCGGATCATCCTATCCACTTTGAATGTGGAGATGATTCGGTTAGACGAGTTCTTCTTACTTCCCTCAAAACAAAACCCGTTACCCAAATCAAAGTGATTCGTCTTGTTATAACAATTCATATAGGCATGGAATCCTGCGAACCAATTCATTCAGAGTATAACATCAAAATCTAACATCGAAAGCAAAATCAAGTCAACGGGAAGTTGACGACCCTCGATCTATACATCGCATTGGGGGTAATATAAACTACACTCCACCCTCTTGCCTACCGGAGTGGATACCACCAATATATACGGTAGTGGCTTAGGTTGCTTTCGTAGTTTCACAACAAAATGAGGTGCTATGTACGAACGCGTAGACCCCGATTCAAACAATGCTTGTGTTTCTTCATTATTAATGGAAACAATATCTTCTACCACAGCAGCATCTTCAGCGCTCTCATGAGTGATAGTAAAAGCACGGGCATTCTGGCGGTTTGGTTTCTGTCCTTGATGTGATTTTTGCTATTTGCCCTGAGAAATGGGTGTGGCAGGTCTCAATTGCTTGCTGGGCTTGTACCTGGGACATTGAGCCATTCGATGCTCCATTGAGCCACAAATCAAGCAAGCTCCTGTATTTCTCCAGCATATCTTGGTCTCATGAGACTTCCCAGAATGATCATACTTCACCACTGCTTTACTCAGCTATCTTGACCACCCTTCATCTTCTATTGTTCTTGCCATTTAACACCAAAGGATGTGTTTCTTTCAAGATCCATCGCTCTTTTCTCACAAGCATTGGCCTCTGCCGAGTAAGCTCTATCTACAGCATTATCAAAAGTAGCTGGCCTCTGGAAAGTTGTAATATAATCTTTGTACATGGGATTTAGGCTTGACCTTTTTCTTCTCCATATTGATCATATCTTCTGCATATTATGACAATTGAGTAAACGTATATACATAATCTGCCACTGACATCTGTTTCTGCTGTAATGCAAAGAACTCTACCTCCTTTTCCAGCTGAATATGAGCCGGGATAAACTTCCTTTTAAACTGTTTCTTGAAAGTCTCTCACACAGTAGCACCAGGCATATCTTTATATGAAACTCTCACACTTTTCCACTAGATCCTAGCCACACCGCGAAACATAGAGGCAATGAGTAAAACTTTCTGCTTTTTAGTACAAACCACCGTATCAAAAATATCATTAGTATGCTCTAACCACTCATCTGAGTGTAGAGCATCTTCCTTGTTGTGGAATTTTATTGTACCTCTCTTCCTAAACTTCAAGTATAGAGCATTAGGATCATTTTCTTTAGGCTGAAACACCACTTATTGATCTATATGTGGTTGGATTGATGACTGACTCTGTTGTTCAGCTATAGAAGCCATTTGTGCATATAGAGACTGCATAGCTTGCATCTGTGCTTGTATTGCATGAGACTGCGCTTGAATTGCTTGCATCACCATCATAAAACGGTCATTTGTATTAAGAGGTCACTGTGGAGGAGCAAATCCACTAGTTTCTAAGGGTGGATTCATGTTAACCTCGTCGTTATTATTAGTACCCGATCCTGATGCCATTTCCTATACAAAGAAAAGTAAT
Source organism: Sextonia rubra (assembly GCA_037013555.1). NCBI lineage: Eukaryota > Viridiplantae > Streptophyta > Magnoliopsida > Laurales > Lauraceae > Sextonia > Sextonia rubra. Next base: position 137,592,806 of record JASUAD010000001.1, read on the forward strand.
CCTAATTTAACTTAGAAAGACTCATTTATCAATATATTCAGACTATAGAGTTAAATAGTTGATATACGTGAAATTTTATCATATCCTCACTATGTTCCTACATGTCTACATCTTTTGAATGACTGTTTCATGCTCTAATACCATACTTACGTATGTCACAACCCGAGCCCAAGAATTCGGGCATGAGGATTAGCCCCAAATAGTGATACACGTACTCCCATGTAATACACACCTAGACTCGAGTCTAAGCGGAATTACACAAGGGAGAGTCAATTTATTTACACGGGTGATATGCTTATAATGGACATCTGTCCAAGCATTCAAACACGGAAGCTTGTTAATATCATTCATGAAACAAGATAATTTTAACCAAACTATTATACATATTTATGATATGACATGCACATGAGTTGTAATAGAACATGCATTTATAAAAGGAAAGAAAGTTCCAAAACTATATACAAGAGTGACACAGTTTTTAAAATATAAAGGATCATGAACCGTACATGACAAAATAAAGCTAAATGCAAGTCATGATGCTCTAAATGCAATTACATCCCAAAACAAGACCTAGTATGCTCTTTGCGCACTCTATGATGGATCAATCAAAGATGATTCACTGTCCATTCATCTAGGCCGGAGGGATTCCCGAAAGCCTCCTCTAGAGTTTTCTCGATCTTCGTAAGATCGGAACTGGAAGTTGAGCCTCCAACACCCTCGACAACTAATGAATAAGACTATTCTATTCAGCAAAGTATAAGCACAATCAAGGTAACACATGTTGTATCTACAAGAATCGTTAACATGTGATTAAAGAGATCAATTCATTATACTAGGCATGTTGTGCAATTGAGTGATCATGCTATCAGAATCGAATAACATAAATACTTTACTACTTAGCTACTACATTTGCCATATCCTCCCTCTACGGATCTATGCGTTGAAACACCATCAACTGAGCCAAGATACGAATGGGTCTCTCGTACATGAAGTCCGGAAGCTCCAAAATAGCAACGTTTGTGTTACACCAAAGTCAATCCCGCCGGGTATCATAAAGCTGAGGTTGAATGGAGCTAGACCATTCCAATTCAATCATATAATTGAACTTGAGCAATCATGCAATTCATTCATTAAGTGGGAACAATACCCAACAACATACATTCAATTCATTCATATAATATGTTCGTACTCAATTCAGTGTCAATATAATATCAAGACTATCGAGAAACATGTCAAATAGATTCAATGCATACAATGATCATTTTAATTCAAATCATTATTGGAAGATTAGAGGGCAATAACGTTAATCCAATATGCCATGCAAATTCAATTTAATAAGATTAAGGTAGTTTTACTAGCCAACCCTAATCTAGTCATCCATTGTTTCTAACCGTGCATGATGATGTAGTTTTAAATTATCCGATACACGATTGCCTCCTTTTGATGTTACATTGTGTCGAGATTGTGTATCGAAGTCCCTTAAACCAACACCCATGGGGAGGTACTTAACAAATGGACAACATCACATGAATAAGTCTCAGCCCTTAAGACTTTCATGATCTTTCATTATTCCATTAGGCCAGTTAATAGTGTAAAGGGATTCAGAATTTAAGGCCCTACAAAGTCTTGCAATAATACCTACTTAACCCTAATTTTCAATGGTCTTACATCTTAACCGTAGGTGACTTACAGCTTAGCCGTGGGCATTCTACTGCTTAGCCGTAAAATACACTACGGCTTTGCCGTAGGTACCCCAATTTTCTCCGCATTTACGGTTTAACAGTATCCTCTTCTACAGCTTAGCCGTATATACCCTACTGCCGAGCAACGGCTTAGCTATAGTACATTTTACGGTTCAGCTTTGACTTAGCCGTAGAAGAAAACATGATATTTTAGTTCTTTGGACCGTAAGCCGTAACTTCCTTACGGCTTAGCCGCAAGCTTCAGTTTTCTGAAGCAAATTCAACGTCTGAAGCAAATTCCAGATAGGTTTCAGAACTTGAGATTGTATTAGGGTATTCCCTCTCTATTTGACTCATTCAGTTATCCTTTGGTTTAATTCATACTATTTCAGACATATTGAATTTCATCATACAGTGAAATTGAGAAAGGAAAAACATTAGGGCTGAATACATTGGAGCGAGTAAGATTACTAGAATCAAAACATACAACATGTATTAAACCAAAATTTGCTTATACTTGCCTTGGTTTAGAATTCAAATCACTATTCTTACTATTGGCTCAACTTGAGATGGCACCCCAAATTCTCGAACCTAAACTGATATGCTTGACTCCTTCACTTCACATCTTGTGAGTAGGTTCAAAGACACACTAAAGATGCTAAGATGAGTGTAACACTCCGACCCTAATTAAACCAATTTAGCGACTAATTAATTCCCTTTTGGTCATTTTCGAGCGAATTAGTTTGGTGAATGTCGTTTTGTCCTTTTGAGTTATATTTCGGGTCATGGATAGGTAGTTGGGTTGAGTTTAACCTGTATTAGGTAGACACGAGCCCTTTTTCGTAATTTTAGACTTTGTAAGATTTCATCATTCATGCATCATCTTGGTGTCATCATGTGCATCTCATCAAGCTTGTTGATTTCCGTAATTGACTCGCATGCAAACGACTTCGTTTATCTCCGTTGGACGTTTATTTGACTCAAATTGAAATTTCCTTGAAACACTAGGACTTTCTTATAAATTTCTAATAATTGCCTTGTATAAGGAGAGCACCGACCTATTGACTCTCCAACAACTTCTTCTTCTTCCTCATCGTCTTCTTTCTTCTTCTTCTTTTCTTATCTTGTTGTTTTCTCATCATCGAGAGAGAAAGACATTGCTTGTGTGACCCGTCTGCTCCCTTTTCATCATCTTGAGCTCTCCTCTAACTTGTGAACTAGGTATGAAGTTGTTTGGCTTACAGCTCCCTCGACTCTTCATTCACTCCATGCACTAATGCTTGGCTCAATTCTTGCATGCATGGCTTTTAGGTCTATTTTTACCCAAACTGAGCCAAAGGACGAAGTAAAGCTTGAAAAACTTCCTTGAAGGCGAGTATAAGCAAATTTTGGATGAATACATGTTGGTATACTATGATTGTTATTCATCATCATCATCAAAGCCTTATCCCAACCATGTTGGGATAAGGCTACATGAATTCTATTTCTCCATTCCATTCTATTTTAAGCTAAATCTTTCGATAAGTGAAACTTCTTCAAATCTGAATTAATGACTTTCATCTATGTTTTCTTCGGCCTACCCCTACCTCTTGATGGGCCCTCCACCTGTATATCCAAACTTCTTCTCACCGGTGCCATTACTGACCTACGCTCAATATGCCCAAACCATCTTAAACGAATTTCTCTAATCTTATCCCCTATTGGCACTACCCCTAAATGTTCTCGAAAGCGCTCATTTCTAATTTTATCTTTCCTAGTTTTGCCACACATCCACCTAAGCATTCTCATTTTCGCTACATCCATCTTATGAATATGCGTCTTCTTAATTGGCCAACATTCTGCTCTATATGTCATAACTGGTCTAACCACTGTCCTATAAAATTTGCCTTTCAATTTCGTTGGCATTCGTCTGTCACAAAGCACTCCCGAAGCTAGTCTCCACTTCAGTTATCCAGCTTTTATCCTATGCTCCACATCTTCGTCATTTCCCCATCCTTACTAATCATCGAGCCTAGGTACCGAAAAGAATCTCTACGTGGTATCTCATGGGTTTCAATTTTAACATTGGTTTCAACACTTTGTATATGTCTACTGAAGTTGCAATCCATATATTCTGTCTTTGTACGACTTATTTTAAAGCCTCTAGATTCTAATGCCCCCCGCCATCTCTCAAGCTTTGCATTTACACCCTCTCTTGATTCATCCACCAATACTATATCATCTGCAAACAACATACACCATGGTACTTATTCTTGAATATGCACAGTTAACTCATCCATAATTAATGCAAATAGATAAGGGCTTAAGGTTGATCCTTGATGTAAACCTATAGTCACAGGAAATCCGCATGTTTCTCCACATGTGGTTCTCATATTTGTTATTGCTCCTTCGTATATATCCTTAAAATTTTCAATGTAACCTCTAGGGATATTCCTTTTCTTTAAGACCCACCAAATTAAATTCCTCGGTACCCTATCATAGGCTTTTTCCAAATCGATAAAGACCATATGTAGATTTTTCATCTTTGCTCGGTATTTTTCCATTAATTGCTTAAGTGAAAAGATAGCTTCCATAGTTGATCTCCCTGGCATAAAACCGAATTGATTTTCAGAAATCTTGGTCTTCTTTCTTAGTCTTTGCTCCATTATTCTCTCCCATAACTTCATCGTATGACTCATAAGTTTAATCCATCGATAGTTGGTACAATTTTGTATATCTCCTTTATTCTTATATATAGGTACTACAATGCTATACTATGATTGTTATTATTCTTTTAAATCTTTCAAGTTTCCTATGTTTTACAACCTCTCTGTATATGTAATATGCTCTTGTTTCCACTTGTATAAAATTCATGCAATTCTGAACTGTACGTGAAACCCTTGAATCCCAGAGCTTCTGAAGCTTAGGGGTCGTTTGTTTTTGTTGATTTACATAGGTAAATGAACCACATGTATAATGGTTACACACCATCACGTTTGTTTTCACTTATTTACACATGAGATGTGTAAAGTAGATGTGAAAATGGTATGAAAATGGCTTGAAAATCAGGTGAGAATTTTCACACCTCAACAGCTGTGAAAACATTACCCATGTCACTGTTACCAGGCAGGTGAACAATACCTTTTTGGGGCAGTCCGCTTTTTGCATTTTTTTTAATTTTGTGGGCACCAAAATAGCAATCTGAACCGTCCAAACTCTTATAAAGGTCAAAAACGGCTCAGAGACCAATTTTCAGTCGTTGGATCATCATACAACTTGAGATATGATCAAAAGAGTTGAGACCGTTGGATGTGTTGAACCCGTGATTGAACCCAGTCCGCCTTTCTTTATTTTTTGACTCCTGTGGGCCACCTAATGTAAATCAAAACCGTTGAAACTCTTGTGAAGACTGAAAACGGCCATGAGACCAATTTTCAGCCGTTGGATCATATATAAGTTGAGATATGATTAAAAAAGTTGAGACCATTGGACGTGATTGAACCTGTGATTGAACCCAGTCTGCCTTTCTTGATTTTATGCCTCCTGTGGGCCCCGCAATATAAATCAGAACCGTTGAAACTCTTGTGAAGACTAAAAACGGCCTTGAGACCAATTTTCAACCGTTGGATCATAATATAGTTTTAGATATTTACAAAAAGATCTAACAATAAAAATCTGAAATTCTTAATTTTATGGGCCCCATCTTGATGATCTGAACCGTCCAAACTCTCTAGAATGCCTTTTTTGGCTTAGAGATATAGTCCTTTCTATATATATTTTAAGATATTTGTGATAAATCATGAAAAGTGGCAAAAATATCATGATAAACAGTGAACCATTGGATTACTTTTAATTTACATATGAAGAGGTGTGAAAATGAAAAACGATTGAATTCATTTCACATGTGAGTCAATTGCATATGCAAATGACTCACATGTGAGTCATTTACCTATGTAAATCATTTTCACATCACATATGAAAAAAAACAAACGACCCCTTACGGCTAAGCCGTAGGATTTTCATGGCTTAAACTCCTAAAAACAGCAAAATTGCCCGTTACACTACGGCTAAGTTATGGCTAAGCTGTAGGAAGTACTATGGCTGAGCCGTATGCTAGCCGTGTCCTAACTGTAAGTTAAGTTACGGCTTGATGTCCAAAGAGTAGGAAAAAACTGAGACTCTGCTACGGTTAAGCGATGGCGAAGTCGTCTGGTGTGATACGGCTAAGCCATATTCAAACCGTGGCTCAACCATAGAACAAGCATGGCACAACCGTAAGACAATCCACAGTTCACCTGTATTTGTGGGGGAATTTGAGTAACTACGGCTGAGCCGTAAGATGCCTACGGCTAAGCTGTAAGTCACCGACGGCTAAGTCGTAAGGCCACTGAAAACTAAGGAAAAAGGTAGGAACTATTAAGAGACCTTATAGGGCCTTCGTGTTGGATTCCCTTACCCCTTAACTTGTCCAATGGAATACATGAATCTCATGAATGGTATTGAGGGCTGTGATGCATTCATGTGTGTTATCCATTTGTGAAGCACCTCCCCAAAGGTGTTGATTTAAGGGACTTCGATACACCTTCCCGATACAATGTAACATCCAAAAGACGGACAATTGTGTATCAAATAACTTAAAACTATATCATCATGCACTATTAGAAATAATGGACAACTAGCTTAAGGTTGACTAGTAAACAATCGTGATCCCATGAAAATGAATTGAATTGCATAGCATGTTGGTTTTGGTTATTGCCTTCCATTCTTTTACTATTGCTTTGACTTGCATGACTATTGATTTGACTTGAATGATCATAAGCATATTGTGGTATTTCTTAAGATACATGTTTGACTTTGACTTGAATTGAATTGTATACGAATACATTACTCAAGTTCATTTATATGAAATGATTGACCCGATCTGGCTCTACTCAGCCTCAACCTTATGATACCCGGCGGGATTGACCTTGGCGTAGTATATTCGTTGCCGCTGCAGTGTGCTCTTGTCTTGGGGTTTCCGGACCCCAGGAACTAGAGACCCATTCGTACCTTGGCCCGGTCGATGGTGTTCTCAACGCATAGATCCTTAGAGGGAGGATATGGGAAACATAATACCCACATAGTGAAGTATAGCTGTTCATTGATTCTTATATCATGCTTTATTCAAATGCACGACTTGTTTAGTATACTAAATTGAAACGCTATGTATAATCACTTGTTAATGATTCTTTTAAACACAACATGTGTTACCTTAATGTTGCTTATGCTTTGCTAAATAGTCATATTCACTGGTTGTCCTTGTGGTGTTACAGGCTCAGATCCCACTTCCGATCCCTCTCCGGTCAGCAAGACTTCAGAGGAGATCGTAGAGGCCACATTAGGACTTGATGAGTGGACATAATCAATCCACTCCGAAGAGCGACATGGCTTAGGATAGGCCTCATTTTGATATGTTGGATACATTTTGTGTCTTATAGACACTTTCTTCTCTCTCTTGTACAGACATGGTTTTCTTGCACATATTAACAGTTTTCTTAGTTTTGTTGCATCCTCTTATTTATGTGATGATACTGATAGTTTCTGTGTACAATGATATTGTACGTGTGTTTTCCCTTGTATGTGTGCACTTGGACTACGTCTAAGTGTGTATGCACGGGAGTACGTATCATTAATTGAGTTTACTCTTAATCCCCGATTTATTGGGCTCGGGTCGTGACAATGAGCCTCTATGCAAAGATCAACTCTCTTGATTGGATGAGAATAATCGTGATAGAGGAAAGAAGGATAAGGCTTTAGGGCAAAAACAAGAGTGTTACAAAGAAAAGACTTCGATTAGGAACAATGGGTCTTACATATACAGGATATTTTGTAGAGTTTATAAAACGATAGTTATTTTTTGAGGTAATTACAGCTCAGTCCAACTAACACAAATGAATTCAAACGTATTCGCGTCAAGTACGAAAGTTAACGAGCTCAACGAAACAATATGATGATGTCAATATGATGCATGAATGACGTAAACTCATAAACTCAAAAATTACGAAAAAGGGCTTTCACTACCTAAGTAAGGTTACACTCAACCCAACTACCTATCCAAGACTTAAATATAACCCACAAAGACAAAACAAGATAAATCCATCAAAATTCGATGGTAGATAGCTAATAACTTAATTTGTCGCTAATCATGATTAATTAAGGTCAAAGTGTTACACTCTTTCCTGAATTAGCAACACCTCTCTTCTTGCTTTCACAAAACTGAAAGGAAGACAAAGAGAAAAAATACAAACAATCAACGCAGAAGATGGTGATACCTTGATCTGAACCGCAAACATATTAAGGCTCCTTTAATAAATTGAATCAAGGATTCCCCAAATAACCTAGGCTTTGACACCAAAATTGATGCAAACCATGCATCAGAACAATCCACAAAGTAAAGTTTCATTAATCTCCAAAACTGTCTCTAATGTCTTGCAATGCTCATATATATAGAAAACAAAACCTAGAATCCAAGATACATAATGAGATTAGAAAGCTAATCCTAATTAGAACTCATTGAAGTAATAAATAAAGACACATGCAAAAAGGAGTCTTCTATATTTGAACATCTAGTTATTAGACCCCCTTTGTTGGCCCTACATGTGGGCCACAGGCCTTGTTGCATTGTTCCCTAAAGCCTCAAGATTATCTTTAGAAAATGAGCAAGATGTGGATATGAAATTGGATTTGGACTGTATTGCGAAAGTGAGCAAGATAGTTTATTTACTGCCTCTTATCAATGTCAATTTCTTCATACACAATTCCTAATGTTGATATGTAAACACATAAACTCCTCATATAGGGTACATGAATCAGGTAACAAATGCAGGTTTGTGGTTCTTTCCCTAATTTTGGACTTCTAAGTCCTAATTGTCCTTAAATGGCATACCATCTCCACAGGCACTTTATTTGGATATGGATTGTTTTGTTCATGCAAGCACACAAACATATAGTAAAAAATTAAATCTACCATTCAACTAAGTTCCTCCAAACTTGTTACCATTCATTCATTGAATTTAATTTAGTTAATCTCATTCATCTTTTGTATCATAAATATTCCTTCCCATCTTGTGCTAGCTATCTTTCCTTGAAAGTCCATTAGAGAGTGAAAAGCTATCATTCTTGCACTCCAATTCATCAAATCATAGCATAACTTCAAGTGATGAGAAGAAAAAAATGAAAGAAATAAAACCATGGTTTTAAACTATGTTACATGGACTCGGCATTAGTATCAGATGCGGGTGCGTTATCAGGTGTGGGTGCACCTCAAAAAACTATGTCAAATACCTTGAAATGAAGTATCAGCACGAGAATCGGGTGCGGGTGCCTCATGGTTTTAGGCGAGTCCATGTATCATAGGTTTTAAAAAAAAAACAGCCGTTACCATTTCATAACAGCTATTATGAAATGGTGACAACCATTACCGTTAAGTTATTTTCAATGTAAAAGGTCATAACGGTCATGGTCCAAAAGAAGTTAAAATAATGGTTCACAACGGCCATAACGGTCCATTATGACTCCAACATAGTTGGGATAGGACTATGATGATGATGAACGATCCATAACAGCTATTATTTTGTATATGACGGTTAGAATAGCCATAACAACCATTATAACAGTCATAACGGCCATTATAAAGGCCATAACAATCAAAATATTGACCAACATATTTTTTATGTTATTTTCCCTTCTTTTTTCATTTTTTTCTTTTGCAAACCATTTATGGAGCTTTCGGAGATTGTTCTAGACCTTGCCATGCCTCTTTTTCCACTAAAAATCAAGTAATTTGTAAGATTTTGGTGAATTCTCCTATGAAGGCCTTTTCCCTCCTCAACCAGAATACCCCTATGTCCATACTATTAGGTATATTGTTTGCCCCAACTCAAATGCCTAGGTATTTTAGTTGCATCGGTTAGCAACTCTTGACATGGTATCAAAGCCACCACAGGTCCTGGGTTCGAATCTACAATGCCACATCCTTGGTATTATATTGTGGGCGCAGGTGTGCAGGGCAGAAAGCCCCATGCTGCACTGTGACAGGCACATGCTTCGAGCCCAGGCAGTGTTCCACCCAAGGGCAGTGTTAAATATATTGTTTGCCACAACTCTAATACCTAAGCATTTAAGTTGCAATGGTTAGCAACTCTTGACACATACTCCATTGTTTTTATTAATTAATTCATTTCGATGTAGTAGTAAATGTTACTTGAAAGTTAAGATTCACTCTCAACTTACCAGGATTGAGTAATTGAGTACTGCACTATCACTACTACTTTTTTGACTTTAAGTGTTTTAACACTAATGGTTAGTTCAAAATTATGGTTGCAATGCATACTGTAAAATTTGCAATATTTTAATTTTCAACTTAGTTTAATATAAAATGTAAATCTATTTAGTTCAAAACAGACTTTAAAAGTTTCAAATGAGACAGCAATACACGATGTTATGACTTGGAGGGACCAATATTTTTCTTTATAGTGTTTACTAATGGAAAAAAATATATTGTTTTCTAGCATTTTATAATATTCCAATTTTTTAATATTTTTTTGGATTTTTTAGGGTAAAAAGAATTCACACTACATTACTATGATGGATTGCAAACCAAGACATGATGCCGCATCATAACAGTTTGAGGGGCCACCATGATTTTAAACCATTTCAGGTTACCAAGTGTAGGGGTAGTTTAAAATAAAAAGGCAACGTAATGTATAAAAAAATAAATAATTAATTAAAAAAATGAATAAAAGGTGGCAACTTCCAACTTTATATAATAACTGAATGACTAAATTGAGAAAGAAAAAATGAATATATGAGGACGAATACATTAGAAGGTCAATATTTCATGCAAGAACATTTAGTATGACTTTGAGGGCATTTGGAGTAGCTCACAACCCATGACATTGTTCTTTTGTTTGCTCTACTCTTTTTTACTTTCCTTTTTATCAATATAAGCATTAATTCAATGAAGAATACAAGTTATCAATACAACATGATTATATTTTGTGATTCAGTAACTTCTAGGAACAAGCCAGCATATGGTGATCTAAAGACCTCCTTGTAGGAAATTTAGATTATTGTTAGAAATGTTCCATTTAGGCAAGTTCCACATGGGGGCAAAATTCTTCACAAAGGATAGATTAGCAACATGATATCATAGAAAGGTGCTTCTAGATCTATTGGGAAATCCCTGATCAATCACAATGTTCTTTACTTTAGCGATCGATAAAGTTCACCATTTATCCAAATATTACAATTACTCTCAAGTTTCATTAAAAAGTTCACAGCATCAATGTTTTTAGAGGTCACCACAACCAAATAGTTCCATGGGAAGAAGCATATAAGAAACATCTACCAACAACATATCAAAAGATTGCGTAGACCGTTTGAATTATTGAGAGATCTGGTTGAAAGTTTGTTTGGGAGCTCCCTTTTGAAAAGTGGATGGATGGTAGTGGTATGCAGTGACCATATGCATGCGTGAATATATCTAAAATGCAATATTGGCTAAGTGAGTAGGACGAAGATCATTAATGAAGAAGCAGTAACAAACATAAGAATTGTGAGCGATCACTAAGTTCAAAGGCCCAATTTGAACCATTATTCATTTACGACCTTTGTTTTCTTAATTATGGATAGTCTAATGGATTAAATCCAAGACGAAGATCCTTGGTGTATGTTTGTTAGAGCTGATGTGGTACTGGTTAGTTACACGAGACATCAACCAAATGATAAGCTAGACCTTTTAAGAAAAATTTCCCATTCAAATGGTTCAAAAATAGCATATTAAAGACAAAAAATATGTAGAGCAAGTTTAGTTGGATTTGAAATAATAAAGAGGATGTGTTGGTCAAAATTGAAGATCAGTAAGGGCCTGTTTGTCTGCATTATAATATATAGAATTTATACCATAAGTGGTTAAAATGAATATAAAGTTGAATTATTAAAAATGAGCATCAAATAACCTTTCCTTTTAGGGAAATAGAATCTAAAGAAGATGGGAAATGAATAAACCATCCATCAGCTAGTAGTTCATTTTCCATCGTCTTTTGATTTAATTTCCCTAGAAGGAAAGGTTATTTGATACTCATTTTTGAAAATTTACTTTTGATCTTCATTTTTAACCACCAATGGTATGAATTCTATATATTCAATTCATATGTATTTTAATGCAAACAACCAGGCCCCTAGTGACACAATGTGATTCATACTGATATCACAGAGCAACTACAAAATCAAATGGATGGCTTGAGGTGGATATCACAAACAGGTAGTGAATGGTTAGAAAAGTGAAGACAAGATGGTGGGGTGTTGTTGGACCATCATGTGGCACTATGAATGAAGAGACATTTACGACATTGCAGTTAAACCTATATTGGCACAAGGAACTTAATGTTGGACACCAAAGTAGTGACTAGTGACAAGAAGACAAAAGGCAAGCGGCTTGGGGTGCTCATGGGCTGGATCAGCTTCGCACTTTGGGCCAGGTTTGAGCCTTTGTTTAGTACTCAGATTAGGCCTGAGCATTAAAACTGGGCTGGTTTATATTTGGGTTGCGCGGGAACTAATAAGTGATAAAAGCCCAACCCCACCCAGCCTGAACCAGAGATACAGCCGAATATGATGAATACTGTATTTTTCTTTTTTAATATAACTTGTACTAGAGAATAATAATATAGTTTTTGTTATGTCACAGTTATTTGTAAAGTTGTATTTGAATTTAAGATAGCTTAATATTTGAATTTTAGATCTCTATTCATTTTTATTGTTAAAAGTTAGTTGGCTTTCATTGACCGATGGGTAGGCTGGGCTCAGGCCAGGCACTTACAGCCCGTGTTGGATTTTGAGCCAGATATGAGCCTGTGTTTCCAAAGCTGGGATGGCCTGGATGCCTCAGCCTGGCCCTAGCCAGCCCATGGACAACCATATGTGGACCAAGATGCAAGTACCAAGATGGATGAATAGAGTAACTACCGATAGAATCAAGAATGAGGAAAGAATGAGGAAATATGACAAAATCCAGAGGCAGCTCTAACAGAAGTGAAAATTGAGGAATGTCAAAGTCAAGTCAGAATTCAGATGATTTGGGCATGTACATAAATAGAAAGTCTCAGTATCTCCGAAGAAATCTAGCAGTTCAACCATTTTCCTATGGTTTGACAGGTGGTAGACAACAAGGACAAATGAAATAAATGGTTGAAGCACAAGGAAGGAAATGCTCACCATCATCATCATCAAAGCCTTGTTCCAACTATGCCGAGGGGACTACAAACTAATAATAACTTGGAATGAAGTAGTCAGTGATGACATCATATACTGTAGAGTGATGAATAACAATATGGATGAGTGGGAAGCACAAACTAATTAAAAGTTGTGGAGAAGTAGAGTCACAAAAATTTGACACCATATACATAGGATTAGGCTTTGATGACCTTTGTTTTTAAAATCAAAATCGAACGATTTATCTAATAATAATCATTTTCTCATTACACATTTCCTCAAATGAAATCTCAGTTACCTGGAGCAAACATTAATTGCCAATAAACGAAGTGAGAAAAGTTAAATCATTAAACATGGCAGGTTGTTGTGATTCTATTGGGACCAATGCTAAATTTAATAAATTTTAGGACTGGAAGAGTCATGTCATAAAAGCACTATAATTCTCTCAACTTTTATTCTATTCTCTCTTTTTTGAGGAAAATTATATATGTATAACCTAACAAAAATAAACAGAGATATGCAAACCTGTATAAGGCCCTTCACGCGCCAAACATTTTGTTTCACAACAACAATCTGAGAATCATCAGGATGCAATGTATGCAGCTCTTCTCTCACAGAATCAATGCTAGCATTGTGCTCTGATGACAACTGAACAGCTGTAATTTCTCCAATAGGTTCCTCCAATCTCCCTAACACTGCATGAGAATCTCCAACATTTGCAACATAGAGCATTCCCTCACAAATAACCCCAATCAAACAGCATGAACCAACTGCTGCAAGCAGAGGTTTACTGAGCCATTGTTTTTTCACAAGCAAGAGAAAACCTTCTTCAGTGGCAGAAAATGCTTTGTAGATAACATCAACAGAAATGCCCTTATGCTTTGATATAAAATCTGCAGATGCAAAGCCTAGTTTAATATCCAAAAACTAAATAGATAATCATGAAGACCATGAATATGCCAAAGAAATAACTCATATAAAAAACCAGTAACTTAAAAAAGAAATACAAGATAAAACCAAAGAGGTATTATAAAGTGTTTAATGGTTGATAAAAGCTCCATATAACCTTTTACTAGGAACTGTTAAGTGCACAGTGCACCTTTATGTAACCTAAGCTGTTCATTAGATGTCCATTCAATGAATGGACCATTCTTATCTCTCTCACGCTGGATCACTGTACCTTATCATTGATGGCTTGCAAATGGACAACTATAGTAAATGTTCCATATTTAACCAGTGTAACTTTAAAAACTTACCATGTCACATCCAAGGCATGATATGAATGGTTTAGGACACTAGGATTGGCCTAATATTGTAGGCCAAGCAAATGTTATCATACAACAAAAAAGCTGTGTACGTCCTCCTATCCAAAGGGCACATAATTAAAATAAAAGTAGCACCTGTAAAAGAGAAAACATGTTTTAGGTTAGAACTAAGCTATTGCATGTAGAAAAATGCAAAGTCACATGTAAATAAGAGCATCATCCATTCACAATGCAGAATAAAGCATAAACTCCACAGGCATATGTGCAAAGCACAACACACTTTACATCAAGGATAAAATAGTGCTCGTGGTGGGCGTAGCGTCCAGTGGCCAAAACGCTATGTAGCGGGCAATACGTAGCGGTGTAACAGTGTAAGTTTTTTAAGTGGTAAACAAAACTTAAATCTTGTATAACAGCAAATCTTGTATTCTTTTAGTGATTTGAGTAGAGCAAACGATAGGAAAGGCTATTGAGGAGAAGAAATAAGAAAAATAGTGTTATAAATTAAAATTGCTTGGTTTTACTTGGTTTTAAACCGTAACACCGCTATTTTCAAAATAGCGTAGTGGCCTCAACTGCTACGGCCAATAATGCAGCCGCTAAATAGCTATTTTAAACCATGCTTCACAGGTAGTCCGCCATTCACATTTGGTTTCCTCAGTCGCCACCCATGATCAGCTACAAAGGTGTACATGTGCAGCATGGTTTTCAACATTGACAAGGTCTAAATCAAAAACAACCCCACCCCACGCAACACACACACACACACGCACACACAAAAAAAATAAATAAATAAATAAAACACCAAAATCAAACCCAAGGAAAAGGTTAAAGGTCTCTTTAAAAAAAAAGAAAAAAAAGGATTTGAGAAGATTTTGGCAGCATTTAGGGTGCATTTGCACTAATTTTAGATCATCAAAATCACATTTTGTTGAAGTTTAAGTTTCAAAGACTCAACATAATGTTAACTTCATGATAAGTAGCTGTTGAACTATTCTTTTCTAACTTTTCTAGCTAAATAAGGTATGGTATGATTGTCTGATTCTCCTTCAAAAATCCCAGAAATATCTGATCTTGGAATTTGGAGTCATGAAGGTTAACATGGAAATCCATCATGCCTTGACACAACATGGATGCGACAGGGACATGCCAAGGACAAGCAGGGACACAGATTTTACACATAAAGAGTAAAGTATCAAATACGACAAGATACAATATATTTGTAAATAAATCTAACTCAAACAAGAACCAAGCAAGAGCAGAATTGAAGAGAGAAATTGCATGCTAGAGACGATCACAGCATGCCTATTAAGAACATTGCACATTCTAAATATGATACAATTACTGTAGCTGTCTAAAGCTAAATAGAAACATACAGGTTGTGAAAGCTGTACAAAGGATGTGAATAATCTACAAAGGATACCACCAGATCTACCTTGGGCCCAATTGGCCCATTGGGCCGACCCTATGGTTGGGGCCCATCAACTGGGCCCAGTGATTTGTTGTGACACCCCCCCTCAAGCTCGGCATGCGGAAGCAGCAAGAGATTGTGCAACAATGAAGAGAAGTGTGCAAACGGATGAGCTTTAGTAAAAAGGTCAGCCGCATTGTCTGCAGAGGGCACTGAATGGAGAGAAAGGGTGCCCTGTTTCTAGTGTTGACGAACAAGATGATAGTCAATTTCGCTATGCTTGGTTCGTTCATGGAAGACTTCATTCTGAGTGATTTGACAAGCACTCTGATTGTCACAATACAAAGGTGTAAGACTTTGAATAGGAATACCCAAATCTTGCAAAAGCCACCGAATCCAAATGATCTCAAAAGTAGTATCAGCGAGTGCACGATATTCAGCTTCGGCCGAAGACTTCGATACCTGTGTTTGTTTCTTACTTCTCCTGGAGATTAAAGAATGGCCAAGAAAGATACAGAATCCAGTAGTGGAGCACCTATCATTAACATCACCTGCCCAATCAAAATCGGAAAAGGCACGAAGAGACAGTAAACTGCTGGAAGAGAGAAGTAAGGCATAGTTTTGAGTGCCCTGAAGATAGCAAAGGATGGGCAAAACAGCACCCCAGTGAATTAAGGTTGGTTGTGCCATGAGTTGGCTAACAATATGAACAGCAAAGGCAATATCAGGTCAAGCGATAGTAATTAGTAAGATAGACAAGGCTGCCTACCACTTCACGGTATCGAGTAGGATTGTCTAGAAGAACACCTTCAGATTTACGTAACCGAGCATTTACTTCCAACGGGGTAGAAACTGAAGCGAGATCTAAGAGTCCTGCACGGTGGATGATGTCAGAACAGTATTTGAGTTGAGATAAAATATATCCGTTCTTGGAATAGCCTACTTCGATGCCAAGAAAATAACGAAGAGGACCCAGATCTTTCATTTCAAACTGTTGATGAAGAAACTGTTTGAGCTTGGAAATCCCCAGATAATCGTCCCTAGTAAGTATCATGTCCTCGACATGCAAGAGAAGTATAACCAATCCTTTGCTAGTTTGACATGTCAATAAGGCACTATCATGCATACTTTGCTTATACCCAAAAGAGGTGATTACGTTAGTAAACCTCTCAAACCAAGCTCGAGGAGCCTGCTTAAGACTATATAAGGCTCGGTTCAAATGACAAACCTGTGTGGAGGAGTGTGGAAATCCAGGTGGAGGGACCATATAAATTTCTTCATGAAGATATCCATTAAGAAAGGCATTTTTAACATCTAACTAATGAAGTGCCCATTGTTTCACAGCTGCAACAGAGATTAAGGTTCTAACCGTAGTCATCTTGGCAACTGGTGCAAACGTCTCCTCATAGTCAATACCATAGTCCTGTGTGTATCTTTTAGCAACAAGGCGAGCTTTTTACCTTTCAATTGAATCATCTGCTCTAGTTTTCACCTTATAGATCCATTTGCACCCAATTGCTTTCTTTCCAGCGGGTAAGCTAACAAGATCCCAGGTGTGATTCCTCTGAAGAGCAGTAAGCTCTTCTGCCATGGCTGTTCTCCACTCAAGGTATTGAGATGCTACTTGAAAGGATTGTGGCTCAAAGTGAGAGTGAACCTTAGAAAGAAAGGTATATATTGTGGTGAGAAACAACTGGTAGAGACAAACCCATACCGTTGCACTGGTGTACGAGTACGGAAGGGGTACCGTCAAACTGGTGCATGATCCAAAGCTTCAGGAGCAGAAGGGAAATCAGCCTTGTCAGAGGAGGTAGAAACTGGTGTTGGTCGCCTTTGATAGACTAGAAGTGGTTTAGGTTCAGGTGTGGGGTCAGACAATGGTATCTCCTGAGGAAAAAGATCTGGAAATGGGTCAAGAGAGCGGACAATTGGTGTAGGATTTAGTTGTTTTGCACAGGGTAAGGAGTAGCATGGGACATGTTCAAGGAAGGTCACATTTCGTGAGACACGTAGCTTGTTCGACTGAGGATCGTAGCACCGATACCCTTTTTGTTCAAGTCCATAACCCAAAAAAACACACACAGCTGATTTTGGAGACAATTTGTGACGTTCATTTGATGGCAGCAAAACAAAACAAGTACAGCCAAATACACGTAGGTGGGAATAATCTGGTTTGGTTTCGAAAAGTTTTTCAAATGGTGTTACACTAGATAAGACTGAAGATGGATGGCATTCTGTTTATGAGGTAAGTGGCAGTAAGAACACATTCACCCCATAATGAAACTGGCACAGATGAAGAGTACAGCATTGATCTAGTTGTTTCAATAATGTGACGATGTTTTCTTTCAGCCACCCCATTTTGTTGGGGAGTTCCTAGACAAGAGAGCTGTGCCAATGTGCTATGAGAAGCAAGGACATTTAGAAATTTATGCAACCGATACTCCCCTCTTGAGTCTGATCAAAAATTTTTAATTTTGGCTGAAAACTGTGTTGCAATCATATTGGTGAAATGAACATATGTGTCAAAGAAATCAGATTTATGTTTTAACAAATATATCCAAGTGTATCTTGTGTAATCATCCACAAATAAGACATAGTATAAAGATCCCCCTTTAGAGGGTTGCACTATTGGTCCCACTTGATGATGAATTTTCTAAAAGGACAGAAGCTGTGGAAATATATGTTAGACAAGAAAACCAGTCCTGACGAAAAGGATACTAATTTTGAAGATTGGGATGCTTCTGTAGGAAAAATAAATTCATGGATTGCAAATTCTGTAATTCCGTCTATTGGGAGTCAACTGTCAAAGTTCTCCCATCCCAAAGATGCATGGGATTATCTAGCACGACTATATATTCAGTCTAATTCTACTCGTCGATATCAGTTAGAATCTGAAATTAAAAATGCTGAACAGGGTTCAGATTCTATACATGAATTTTATGTTAAGATGACATCTCTTTGGGACCAACTGGCCTTAATGGAACCACAGTTTAAGAATCCCGATGACTCTGCCACTTTTGAAAAATACAGACAGGAAACAAGGTTGGTACAGTTCCTTATGGCTCTAAGTACATTGATTCCAGTGATTTTTTCTGCCATCCGAAATGCAACAGAGATAGGAAACCAGAGAAACAAACAAACAGAAAAAAAAAAATAGTCTGGGTGTCCAACAGAACAGGGAGTAGAATCCCTTTATGGCTATTAGGACTTGACCGATCCTCAAATCAGGTTTCAAGAAGCAGGGGAACCAAAAAATCCAAACTCAGCAAGGCTGGTTTCAATCAGATCCAATAACAGTCCACAGAGATCAACGACCTTGATTAAAACTAACAGGTGAAAAATCCAAAACAAAGATGACCACAAATCAGTACCTTACAGCAATCCAAAAAATCTGAAAAAATCACCAAAAATCTTCTCTTGGGTGGTCGACCACAGTGGGATGAAGCTCCCTCGTCCAGATCAAGTGTGGGCCCCACTGACTGATCACCCTAGTTACTGCAGATCATACGATCAAGTCCTGTTTCAAACTATTGCAATTATCGAAGGCTCTGATGGACTGCTTGGAAATAGCAGATGATCTCTTGTGGGCTCCACTTCAGATAGACCACGAGACTGCAGACTATGCTTCTGCGCAGGTGACCTCCAAACGATGATATACTACAGATCACAGGCTAACAGAGAGGGCTCTGATACCATGTAAATAAATCTAACTCAAACAAGAACCAAGCAAGAGCAGAATTGAAGAGAGAAATTGCATGGTAGAGACGATCACAGCATGCCTATTAATAACATTGCACATTCTAAATATGATAGAATTACTGTAGCTGTCTAAAGCTAAATAGAAACATACAGGTTGTGAAAGCTGTACAAAGGATGTGCATAATCTACAAAGGATCCCTCTAGATCTGCCTTGGGCCCAATGGGCCCATTGGGCCGACCCTATGGACGGGGCCCAACAACCGGGCCCAGTGACTTGTTTTGACAATATTGCCCATTTTAAGTATCAGAGCATCATAGATGGACATATGATCACTAGGGTCAGTTTTGAGAGGCTCACTAGATGTTCAAAAAGGCCAAAATGGAGTTTAAAGGTAATTGAACTTATGGTAAATGATTCTGGCCATTCCCCTTTTGAATATTGCCAACCGCAACACATCTAAACCATTGTTGGATCTGTTGGAAGTTTATATCAGGCATGGTTGTGTTGAAATGTCTTTTCTGTTTTGTTTTATTTTATTTTATTGGATATCTGAATCAAACAGCAAGCATTGATGAATACTATAGTTGGTATGCACACAGAAGCAGTATAGTTTATAGTGTTCTGAATTCTGATTGACTAGCATGCAAGATAGTATTTGTTTGATAGTGTTTTCACCAGCATGTTAAGATTGGCGACTAATAATGTCTGCATATGGTGACAGTATGCTTAATTGCTACAGCAAATTATGCTATTTCTAAGATCACTTGCTCTGCAATTGTCAATTGCTTCACTGTTAGATGTTAACACTTGCAGCCTGTTTTTTGTTGGGTGGCTGTGTATGGTACTCCAGAACAATTTCTGAAAGTTTTTCCATGACAACACTGTCACACAAAGATTTTGTGGATTATTGGTCAAGCAGATCTTGGTCTTCAGATTACTACCAATCTATTAAATTTCTTCCAGGTGGGAAAGGATAACTATGAATCTATGATACATAACACAATTACTGAACCTCTATCAGGTGATTCTAAACATGCTAAGTGGGAACCTACTAATCTTTAATTATATCCCAGCTTCTAAATTCTAACAAACTCTCATACGCAACAGACTCTGATATGGGAAACACCCAAAGGTTAAAATGTGATAAATGATACATTATTTCCAGAAATATTCATGCACCCATGCACACTACACGAGTCCCTAACCAGCTGAGTAAGAGTTAAACGGCATCCATTCCGGAACTAGAAAGCTAATATCATACAACCAATAGAAATGAAACCTAGCAAATAATTTCAAATCCTGAAAGGCTTCATGCAGTAAGTGCCAATAAACTCAATGATATGAATCCTTTGCCAACGGCATTCCTACACTTCAAGACTTCAATTACCTACAATATTGATCTCTTGCAACTCGTACCTCTACAAAATGCAAAAAGACGAGGTAATATCCTTTGCCAAAAACCATTCATTCCATCGAATCCTTCCACCCATGGACCAGTAGAGCACACCTAAATCTAACTGAACCCAACAAACTAAGGCAAATCAATAATACAAAAATATAGCAATGATATAGCAACAATAAAACTGAAAAACCAAACAGAACAGATTATTCAGGACAGATGAACAATAAGAAGAACATACTCTTGAGCTGGTTGAATAAATGACTGTTAATGAAACTTGAGGCCTCTGGACCACCATGACCATCATAGATCCCCACAAAAGTCCCATGAGGACCTGAATCAAGGCAGCTCAATGGCCCTGATTCAATCTGGCTCTGGTCCTCCAATGAGTTATTTGCCTGAATGACGGCCATGGAGAATTCCCCATTCACATGCTTCCCGGAATCCTTACTCCACAGAGGCCAATCAACCTTCCCACTGTCATTGGCCCGAGATTTCTCACCGTCCACCAGAGACCTCCAATGAGCAAGAACAACCTTGATAAAGCCAGAAGATACCATCCCTCACATTTCTCTCATCCAAACCTACCAACCATTGACACATTTAGCAAATGCAACTCCAAAATAGAACCCAACCCCAATACCAATTCCAATATCGGACTTTGTTTAAACCATCTAACGACCCAATTTTGTTGAATTTAATGGCCCACTCCAAAGTCCAAAACCCGCAAGCAATAAATTTCTACACAACTCCAACAGACACGAATTGGGTTAATCCAGAAACAGCAGCAGATGACTCAAGATGAGATTTTTAGTGGACTTCAGAGTTGATTTGTGTGTATTTCTGATTGCTAAAGGTACGTACAAAACCAAAGTTGAAGCTGCTCTGCTCATGTACAAATCACTGAATCTAAGAAGCCTGCACGAAAATTCCACAACACTAGATTTCTACAAATGTCTGAGATACGGTGTGGGTATTCTCAAAATAGCTACATCAGATGAAAATGGTGACAACTTAATGAAATTTGTATGATATCTGGTCTGGGCCTATTCTCCTTAAAAACGAGCTATATCAGGATCATGAAGAGACAAATTCCTACATAACTCCAAGAGACACCATATGGGTACTCACTATGCTCCGCTCACATACCTTGACTATGCAGGCATCTGGGTCTTTGACAGTTAGAGAATCTAATAAGATTTGGGACAGTTTCTGATCAGATATGGCAAGAAGCAATGAGGGTTTTGGAGGTTTTTAACAGAGGATCATGTGTCAAGAGATTGGTGTCAGAAAATGTAATAGGAATGAACACAGCTCTTTTCTCTTTTCGCATCTCACCTTTTCTGAATGTAATAAACCTTGTCTCCTTCTCCTCTCTGGCTCTCTCTCTTCCTTGCATACTTTCACGTTGATTCCGTTTTCTTCCTTGTAACTCTCTCTCTCTCTCTCTCCTTTCGAAGTTGTGCTTATGGGTTTCCTTCCAATAAAAACACATGCACGGTGTTTGAGTAATTATGATCTCTTAATGAAATGTTCAAGAAACACCATTAGACTTTAATCTTACGATCTCTTTGCCCTGTTTTTGTTTTTACGTTTTTTTATATATACCCCGGTTTCAAGGATTAAAAAGCGGCGCTGTGATTTCAGTACTTATATATACATCCCTGTTTTGGTATTTTAATATTATTGTAAAATTAATTTGACATTATTGAGCAACTACCATTAGATTTTAAATATTTCTATATACGCACATATATGTGTATATAATAAATACGGCTAGCCTTGTCCTCAGCTGGAGCTGACAGGAGAGAAACTATCTGTTCGATAGGGTAGGGCCCACTATATGGTCTAACCAAATGAACCACACACAAGGCCCAAGCAGAACTAAGGGGGGGGGGGGGGGGGGGGGGGGGTGTGCGCTCTCCAAAATTGCAGAAAACCCTCTTTTAGTTTTAAATATTTTATAATTTTTTACATATGGCCCCTCAATTTTTTTAGAAAATCTATATATTTTGAAAACTACAATTATTTTTTATATATGGCCTTCCGAAAATTTTTTCTAAATAGTGCCACCCCCCGCCCCAAAAAGAAGAAGAAGAAGAAGAAGAAGAATTTCTGGGTCTGCCCCTGCAAGGGCCCCCTTTAATTCCACGATCCACCAAATTTGGGCCATATCTGATGTAACTGAACCATTGAATCGATTGTACAACTATTCAAATAGACTGTACACTATTAAACTTGTGCGGCCCAGATGGAGATTACAGAGATTATAGATAGAACTATTTTCTTACATAGAGTAAGGCTCCATAGAGTAAGGCTCCAAGAAGACCTTCAAATCCCCCCTATCCCTATCCCCATGTAGCCCCTACAAGCTTAAGCTGATGGGCTTATTCTTAACTAGTGCTGAAGATAGGAGGCCCCTATAAATATCTGTATGTGTTTTAACATTTTTAAATTACCACTGCCGTTGTCTTTCCATTTTTGTCGGTCTTGCAATGGTGAATTGGAAATTGAGCTATTTTTTAAGTTTTTAAAGAGGCAATTGCAAGAAAAATCTTCAAATATCTTAGAACCTCGACTTTAGTCCAAAAATACATGATACACCTAAGGAAAAAATCGTACATCATCCCTTTGTTTTTTTTGTACTTAATTGCCCTCCATACATTGCGCGGGCCATCCAATACAATTGAAATTAGTACATTATAGACCCTTTTATGAAACTTTTTTTTTATTGTTTCTTTTGTCAAAAACTTGTTATTTTGTGAACCTTCTTTAGCATTTTGTAGAACTCATCATGGTTAAGTCGCTGAGGGCAATTACCTCGTCTTTTTGCATTTTGTAGAGGTACGAGTTGCAAGAGATCAACATCGTAGGTAATTGATATCAACTTGATCGTCTTTTTGCTAACCTTTCGAATATTTTGCAAATTTTCATATTGCATAAGACCAAGGGAAAGTTATGCAGAAACTAGAGCTTCTTCAAGAAACTTAAAAGGCACGTTTAGCAAGCCGGGATTCCGTCGAAAACGAGACAATTTTTTAGAGAATCACAGAATCACCACGTTTGGCAAACCCGTGGAATGCGGAATTTTACATTCCGCTTTCCATAGTAATGCAAAAGTGGGGGTCAGACACCCTCCATCGAACCGCGCTGCTATAGTGTCCAGGCGTCATCACCAGATATTGTATAGATTTGACAATTGTGGGTCCCATAATGAAAATCAGAACCGTTGAAATTGTTCCCCATCCCAAAAACGGTTACAGGACCAAATTTCATCCATTGAATCATCTTATATGCTGAGATCTGATCAAAAAAGAAATCAACGCTGCTGATGCAAGTCTGGACTTCTGTAAGCCCCTTTTGAAAAATCAAAACCGTTAAATCTGATCTAAAGGCCAAGAAAAGCTATGGATCCAAATTTTAGAACATGGGGCTATGTGGATGATGATATATTGGTCAAAATGTTCGAAGTCATTGATTTCTTAGAGGTTTTTTTCATGGAAATCCTTTCCTCTGCCAAACTTGGTTTTTTTAAATGGAGGATAGTATGATTCTAAGTTTAGAATGGATTCTTTACAACCATAGAATCCCCTCAATCTTATGGACTGTTGTCAAACGTGTCCTAAAAAGCATAGTAACCAAGAATGACTACTAAACGATGAGATGTGGATAAAATAATTGGAAGATGTGTTAAAAGGAGTGGGGAAAAGGCCATGAAAGTGTTTTTACTAATACTTGGTGCGCGAGCATCTTATTGTAGTGGATGACTAGCTCGCATGCATCTAAGGCACACTATTGGTGCACATAAATGTGGAGCGCACTTACGTAAAAAAACAATAAGGATGGTGTACGAGCTAGGACTTCCTAAGCTGTATAATGTATTTCAAGACAACAGTCGATGTTATAGGATACTTGACTTGAGGGTTTTTCTTGTAATTATCCCTTTTCTATATGGGCAGAAGAGAAGATCTTATTAATTAAAAAAATGGAGAAATTTCAAAAGTGGGCCTAACTTTTCACCACATTTCAAAACAAGACAAAAAAAATTACATTTCAAATCAGCACATAAGTTTTTTACTTTTCTTTCAAATCAAAACAAATTGTCGGATTTCTAATAACTTTTTCTTTAAGTTGAAATATGTTGACTGGTTTAGTGTTTCAATTTTTCATTTCGTATTTGCTTATAAGGAAAATATTTTTAAAATCTCAAAAATATATGGTAAAGTTTTAGGACAATCTGGATAGCTCATATAGGATAGTAGAATAGGCTTATGATAGAGTGAAACTCAATATAAAATGAAATAGAATTGATGAAATGTTAATCCTCTTAGGCTGGGGTGCCACCTGGGCCATGATAAATTCAAGCGCACATGAAAATGTAATTCAGTCTAAGCTTGTCCATACTTGGCTTGGGCTTGGTCTTGAATACGAAGGCTCAAGCGAATTCAGGCAGAGCTTTCGTTGAAACCGAAGGAACTTGAATTAAGCCTAGCAACCAAACTACCTGTACTTTGAAAGTGACAATCATTTTTCATGTGCAGAATTTCTGCCAATGCATCTTTAGCGTACCTTTTCTTCGTATTCATCTACCTCTAGGGCATAATAGGCTGGGGAATCTGGATATGTAGATTTAAATAATAATAATAATAATAATAATAATAATAATAACTCCTTGGGGTTATTATATCACATGCATCATGACAGCTACTTTTATCATTTCGAGAAGATTGCCATTTTTTTGGGGATATGAAAAGGTGTCTTTATGTTTCTGTTCACCCCAAAATTATTCATTCACCATCTCCACTCAAAATTATTCTTAGTCATCAAACCCTGTCTTAATCAATGCTGTTTGATTGACTAGTTAAAACACTTTGGCACTGTTTGGCAAATCTTATCTATATAAAATCGATCTATATTATATGATTAGATCTATATGAAAAAGAGCTTAAATAGATGTTTTCTAAATAAATCATTTGATAAGTTGAAAAATCTAATTGAAATAGTGTCTAAAAAATCCAATGGTTCTCAATTTTTCATCGTTTTCTCGAAATCTACAGTGAAGTAGGGGCTGAAATTTGGACTCATAGCCGCTCGCAATCTTCTCAAGAGGGTTAGCAATTTGGATCATGCTTTGGAGCTCACAAAACTCTAGATATTCAGATCTAATGTTAGCAGATATCTCGAGATTAGGGATACATCAACAGATCAAAGTTGACCCCACAGCTATATTTTAGTTTAAAAATATTTTTAGTAGTCTAGATCATAGTTTAGTGGCCAAATTTTGAAGGCAAATGTAAAAAGATAAAATTTCCATTTAAATTGGCCTTTTACCTGACCATATCCAATGGCAGTAATTTCTTCTTCATTTTTCTATAGATCGAAAATGAATACGGGGCTAGAATTTGGACACGTATCCGTTTTAAATGTTCCAAATAGAATTGAAGGTTTAGATCGAAATTTCGTGGCCCACAAAACTCCATAAAATGTAGATATAATGTTCTGATTATTTTTAAATATATCTTGAGATTTGGAACGGATCAACGGTTTAAATTTGGGCTCATATATACTTCCAACAGTTCAGACTTACATTTAGGTTTCAAGAATTTATAAAGAAAAATGAAAAATCTACTCTAATGGTGAATCACATTTTTAACACTATTTTAAAGCACATATGTGCACTTAAGATGCACAAGTCTATTTCAAATGTAGTATCATCGGTAGTTTTTTCAAATAGAGACAAAACCTCTCAATGAGGTTTCAAATAGAGGTGGGAAAAACATTTACCAAATGGTCTAAATGAGTTTTGAGACAACTTTAAGCGATTAAGAAGCAAATATTAAATTTGCCAAACACCACCGCTATAATTAGATAAAAATTTAACAGGATACTTGGATGATGACAGTACGATAAAGTGATGGAAGTCTTCTCATTGCAATGGGTGTTTTTCTCCACTTTCCTATGATGATAATGGCAATATAGTTGACATGTGTCATAAAAGAAGATAAAGAAGAAAAAGAAGATTCTTAGAACATCTCCATCCGAGCTGTCAAATGCCATATTGTCCGGTGTTAAAAAACCGTTTGAAGACTCTCCACCCAAAATGTCAAAACCGATGTTGCATTTGACATGAGAAGTTGAGATATCAAATTTGATATAAGAAAAGGCAAAATTCTTTTCTATTAAAGCAAATATTTTATGATGTGGATCCCACAAAAATGCAAAAGTTCTTTATATTTTTAAAAATCTAAAAATTTTATAGGGTTTCGGATATCTAGATTGCAAGTCAAATAATATACAGCGGAATAAATAAACTTGTAAGCAAAAAGCAATCAACCATACAATAATTAAACACACAGATTTTACGTGAAAATACCGATTTGAAAAAACTACAAGCCCCAACGGACTAATAAAGCATAGGATGTAGTTCTTCTTGCAAAAATTCATAACACCTTACTTCACAAGATAAACAATCTTTTACAAGAAAATAGAAGCAGCAAAACTTTAGAATTAGAAGTTTTCAGCCAACTTTCGAATAGAAGCTGTAGAGGAAAATGATTATCTCCAAAGAATACTCTCAACTTAGAATGTGAGATCTATGTTTAGGGTTGGGAGAGAACCTTTTTTTGAAATCCACAATTTGTACCTTATAAAGATAGCTATTGTAGAACTCAACTTAATAAACCTAGCATAAATAAGAAATATAACCGAAGTAGGAAAGTGGGTTTATATGCGCCATCTGATTAATCAGGCAGTAGTCCGATCAATCGGGTTTCGCCTCCGCCTCCAATTCGATCGATTGGGCATATGAGCGATCAATTGGACAGTCCAAAATTCTATACTTCAATTTTTTTCCTCTTTAATTCTTTTGACGATTCGAAGTTCAGTTTAAACTATACGAAATATAAAATGCAATCCATATTGACCTAAGTTTTGTTCAATCTATAAATTAACTAATACAAAAATCCTTATAAAAGTTTTTTATAATATGAATCTCATAAAAATAAAAATATATATTAAAATAATAAATTAGACACATCGGGTGGAATTCCTACTTTTGGAGATATCAAATTTTAAATCTTTAAATTACTACATAAGTCTTCAAATGAAATTTGATATCTCTAAAATAACATCTCGGTTAGAGATGTTCTTAGGTTCTTTGTTTTTTCTCCCCTTTTTTTTTTTTTTGGTCTTTTAGTGTTTTTCTTCTTTCTCAGATTATATTAGAATCGGCCTAGAAAAGATTTTTTTTGGTTTTGCCCCTTGAAAAACTGTATCGGTGATCGAGATGATCAGTGAGCAAGATCTAAAGGTGGTCTTCCGGTACATTTGTAATTTTTTTCTGGTAGGTTGGGCCCGGCTTTGACAATTTAGGTTTCACACAGACTTAGATAAATTCGGCACAAGTTACACACGTAAATGGATATATGAGCTTAAGCCTGAGCTCGACACGAACGTTAGTCTCGACTCCATTATTAATGAGTCTTGCTCACATAAATGTAAATACTAGATTATGCGCAACTGCTAGCGTGGATTCTGCCCACTTCAACTACTAAATGTACAAAAAATGTGCGCATGGGCATATTCATCTTTGAAACTTGAGAGCAAAGACAAGCCAAAGCTTAAGCCCAAATTTTGGCTGGGTCTTTCATAATCAAGCTTGAGTTGGGGTCATATTTAGTATATTGAGGACATACCAAAGCTCCAGCGCAACTCGAGTTGGGCCGTGCACAGATTGTTACATCTCCGGGCTCCAGATTGGGGGAGCAAAACTTGGATTTGGGCCAAACCTGACTCGTTTAGACCTTCAGTTAATAAATGAGTACATAATAGGGAGAAGGGTAATGGAGAGTTAATGCCACATCAAATTATCATAATTCTTGATTTAACAACTTCAAATGTTAATGGCATATTAACAATAGTGTTTCTTTTTAATTCAATTTAATGGTGATTGAAGGTTCAATAAGATTAAAATTAAGTCTGATACCAAATTATGAGATGATAAGAGTATCAAAGACGCTAGAATGATCAAAGGTGGACCCAAGCATGCCCCCATCGGGCCGAAGTCTACTCATATGAGAATATTTTCCTGCGCTATGAACAGCTCAACTTATATTCATAAATTACTTGTATCTTCGCCATTATTTGACAGGGCTGGCACCAGTTGGTGATATTCAATAACTCCTAATTCATTAAAACTTTCTTTTTTGATTGAGAATATTAGTAATTTTGTTCTGATAAATTCCCATGTGCAATTTAATTCAAAACCCAAGTTCACAAAGAACCCAAATTAAGATATATATGGCAGCAACTTAATACAATGGAGGCCCAATGAAGCTGAGTGGGACAACCTTTAGGACAATTAACAAGGGTGGGACCACCTTAAGGACAAAACTTCTTGCACCCCATCACTTCAGTCCAAAGGAATGATGTGGTGGGAGCGGATGAAATATTTGTGGCCCTATTAAAAACGAGTGATTGAAATTCAGTCAATGATATATGACTTTCAGGTGCAGGAATAGAAGACCCACAAGAGAGAATGATGTGTCACATAGGAAGAGGTTTGAACATCCTTTTCCATTAGAAGCTAATTAGTCAATCTGTCAGGGCCATAAATGCCGCAACGTCCACGTGCTTTGTCAAGGCCTAGGATGAAAATGGCCTCCTTATCTCAATTGTCAAGTTCGAGAAGAAAAACAAAAACACAAATCGTAGGCTTCGACTCATTTCTAATTTAGTTAAATTCCATCTTGGGCCTGTGTTTCATGCAAAGACGCAATAAGATTCAGGTCTGGGTACAGGTTCATCGGATCATACGCAAAATATACGTGGCTCGTGTATTTTTGCTATGTGGTCTGGATCTGGGTTTGTTTGATTGAGTTCAGGTCCAACTTTAAGTTATGTAAAACTAGGACTAAAAAGGAACGTGGACCCTGGAGACAGTGAGAATGTGAGACATGACTAGATGCTGGTCTGAAAGGAATAAGTGGAAACTGAAGGGTTGATCTGCACCAATTTTCCGTAGAAGTAAGGCCATGGAATTCTCCAACTTTGTCATTCTTGGATTAACTCGAATATATGCCTTTCAGTGGGAAGCATAAGAACATCAGCATGTTCATGAATTTGATTGGTCTTTTTACATCGGAGAGGGACACTGATAGTTAGGTTTAATGTTGGAACTGGACCGGACCGGCCCCCTCATGTCTAACATCTTAGACCGGACCCCCCACTCTAGTGAACTCAACAGGACCTGGCCCAACTCCTAATACGACCCAAGCCTAAGTACGTTATTTTTATGTATTGTAAATTTTTCATCTATTTCTTTCTCTTACCTTCTTATTTTAATCCATCATTTCTCTAATAAAAACCTACGCACTCTATCCAACTCCGACAACCTTCACCGCTATATGATTTCAAAGATTGATGGCTTGTTGTTTCTGCGGAGAAGGAGGCACTCACTAGTGACTCATGAATTAGGATTAATGTGTTACCATGTCAAATGAAAATAATAAAACTAACAAGATGTAAAAAAAAAAGGATAAAATACAAGATGAGAAATGTAGAAAGAGAATATAGATTATTCAAAACTTTAACAATGACAAATTTATCAAAAACAAGGAAAAAATTTTAAATGTAAAACAAGTTATAAATTAATTTCTAAAATAAATGAGGAATTATAAATAAAATATTAAGTAATCAACAATGTGGGAAAATAAAATAGAAAATATAAGAGGATTTTATGGGAAAAAACCCCTTAGTTGACCACTCTACCCAATTATCCAATTAGTTCGTAATTAAGTTGGTGCACTGTTGGGTCTATTGGATCTAATTCGAATACATTTTTTTTTTTTTTTGGTAATGGGGGAATCAGTTAGCTAGATGAGGAAGAAGAAAGCTGGATTTTTGCAAGGCCATTGCAAAAAGTTAAAGCATGGATCTGATTTTCTTCTTTTTTGGTTTTTGCCCTTTCTTTTTGCCTTTTTTTTTTCTTTGTTTTGTCTAGCATGAGAGGATCTAGACTCGGGCGGCCGCATAAACATTGCTCTCTCTCTCTCTCTCTCTCTCTCTCTCTCTCTCTCTCTCCGCTGTTTGTAAGTTCTAGGAAGAGGAGTACAAGGGTTGAGGACAATGGCGACTCAAGTAACAACTCGGTGCATTTGTTTGTAACTCATTCAAACCTCAACAACTTCACTGCTGATGTTCACTTCTCACTTCAGGTATACACACTCATACTCACAACCATTACCCACCCCTACCTTACTTTCGAATCAACATTCGGAGAAGAACCCCAAACAAATTTGAACTATCTTGGTTTCATGAAATCTTCTTTTTCTTATTTTTAGGTATGAGACAATCAAAACCCCAAGTTCCTATAAGCTTGTTTTCACAGGGCCACTTTCATAGAATTACATTGGAGGAAAAAACCTCTTCTCAGAACTTATAAATGGGAGAGAGACAGAGAGCAATATCAATGGTACCGCCCAATTTTGGATCCTCTCACGCTGGACAAAATAGAGAAGAAAAGTGGCAAAAAAGAATGAGCAAAAACAAAAGAAGAAGAAAACAAGATCCGTTCTCCAACTTTTTGCAATGTCCCTGCAGTAAACCGGCTTACTTCTTCCTTCTTGGGAGTGTCACTCATCCCCACATTACAATTTTTTTTTTCACCGAATCAAACCCAATTGACCCAATTAGTGCAACAATTTAATTAGGGACTAATCGAGTTTAGTGGTCAACTAAGGAGTTTTTCCTATAAAATCCTCAAAAATAAATAATATTGCCACTTTAGATCTCTTAGATAGGGGTGTTTATAGGCTCGCCTAGCCCAAACCCGATATGGGCCCAGCCTGCTTTGGGCAAGGCTTCGACATGTTTTTTGGGCCCAATTAATATTGGGTTGGGCTTAAATTAAGTGATAGAAAGCCCAAAGCCTAGCCCATGCAACACCTGTGCAACAAATGCATGCAATTTAATTTAATTGGTACAAATAATTACTCAAAAGGCCATAAAATTGATTAAAAGCTTGATTGATTAAATGGACGGGCTTGGGCCTGAATTTTACAGCCTATATTGGGCTTGGGGAGGGCCTGGGCCTGGGCCAATGTTACAAGCCTAGATATGCCTTAGTCCGGGCCATGAACACCCTACTACTAGAGGGACCATGTTTGAAATTTGAACCGACTTCTCAATATGGTCCTCATGTTTGCTATTAAAGGAGACAGATAGTCTTCCAAATTTATGAGGTTCCGAAAGTTACTGATTTAGACATCCCACAAATTTCAGAGGGGATACATGTTTTGATCATTCGAATGGATAAGCGTTCCCATGAATAGCTTTTTTAATTCAATGACTAGATTAAAATAGATATTTTAATCAATGATTTTGATTTATAAATGACGGAAAGAATCCTATAAGAACTAGTTTTCACCATTATTTCGTGAGAAGTTTATGTGGGGCCCATTTAACATTCAATCAAAATATTGCAATATACAGGGACCCCGTGATAGTCACACGCCCCAAGTTTCGGTCAAATCCAAATTTACTGAATTGTTGGATCGACTATGCACTAATTCAAATGGACTAGATTTGTATGAACAGATGAAGGGGTTAGGGATATGTGATTGGGGCCAGACTTGATATTTAAGATAGTCCCAAATAGATCTTTTCATCCCCCTAGTCTCATACCTAAATGGGACCCACAAGTGGGCCCCATAAAAGTTCTAATGGTTGGTGTGTGAGAACACTTCTCATAGATTAAAGCCTAATAAAAAATATTATTGTAGTAAAATTCAATTGGAGATTACGTCTTGAGGATTTTACTGAAAAAATTACCTTAAGTGATCACTTTACCAAAAAAAAAGAAGATATTAGATCTGCGCATACCATGGAACCACTTTGGTATATATATATATATATATATTTTATGTTTAAAAAACGAGAGTCAAATTCGAAGCTTCGAATTCAAACTTGGTCTGGTTCTATATAATCTGACGAAATCCTTTTTTCTTTTTCATCTTCATCTTTCTCCAAACAAAGTCGAAAACGAAGAAAGCATGGAATTCAACTCTCATTCAATTTGAGTAATGTGCCTTAAAAAAACTTAATAAACTCCTAAAATTCTTCAAATATATATATAATGATATACACCTAGGAAGCAAAAACCACAGTTTCTTCTTTTTTTCCCTTTTCATTATTTATTATCGTGTTATTCCTTCCTTTAATATGATTTTCCAATTCATTTTGTAACATAAAAGCTAGAAACCAACAATTTCCTGTGGAACTTAGTTTCTTCATTCATCTAGAGAAAGATAAAGATGAAGAGGAAAAAAGAGTTTCATTGGATATATAAAAACAAATCAGGGTCAAATTCGAGTCAGACACATACAAGTAAGCCTCAAATTCAACTCTCATTTTTTATACATAAAAAAATGCACAGCTCTAATATCTTTTTTTTTTTTTGGTAGAGTGGTCACTTGAGATAATTTTTCCCGTAAAATCCTCTTATGTTTTTAAGCTCTCTTTTAGCAGAAATGTTTTTTTTATGATTCAAAATGACTATGTAATGGGGCCGATGGTTTTTTATTATAAAATAGAGGATTCATCTAAATTAAAATTTTTAGTTGAAATTAGTGGATTAAAATCTAAAAATATTTAACGTCTCTTATTAAGTTCAAGGAGGATTCCATGGTAGATTATAGAAGCAGTTGTACCAGAATACAAAAGAATATATACATACTTATTTATTTTTTGGTAAGTTCAGCTATGATTTTATTTATTTTACCATGTTGGGCTACTAGTTAAAAAGTAATAGTTATACTTGAAGACTTGGAGATTAATCTTTGAATGTGTGTGAAACTAAGGTGCCAACATTATTCAACTATTAATGTATTGGTAGTTCTTCTACAACTTTAAATATAATTGTACTATTTATTCATACTCATGTATATTTTCCATAAAAATGTCAAATCGGTTGGTAAATTAGCTCAAGTTGACTAAGTTACGACCAAGCTCAAGCTCGAACCATGAGTTAGTTAAGCCGAACTAAACTGGCTTATTCCCTCACAAGCTATATCCTGGTTGGGCCCCATTCTTTTTTGCTAAGATACAAATTTGAATTGAAAAGAAAACGAGAAGGAAATAATATTAATAGCCAAGAAAGAGAAGCATCAAAACCAGAGCTTTAATTCATTAAATGAGAGAGCTGATTACAAGTCTTAAAAAAAGAGAAAAGCATAGAGCTTTAGAAAGAGGAGGTCATTTTTCCAAGTAAGAGAGAAGCATCCACCATGAAGAAATTGATTACTGCCTCTTTTAAAGGCTTTTGACTATTAAATACAACAAGATTTTTCACCTTCCATAAGCTGAAGAAAGCCATCATGAAGGGAGCTCCAAGACCCTTTTTAGCTTTAGAGCAAGAGTTAGCTAAAAGGAGATTTCCATATAATTGAGGCGGTGCAAGGATGCTAAGCATGAAAGTTGGATTGATGTTCAAACCAATCCCAAAATTCCAAGGAAAAAGTGCATGAGAAAAACAAGTTGTAGACATTCTCTTGGTGCTTGTCACAAAGATAACAGAAGGACACTAACTGCACACCTATTGTTGAGCAAATTCATTGGTCAGAAGTTTGTTGTGGAATAATTTCCAAGAAAAGCAAGCTATAGAAGGCTTGAGAAGATTGTTCCAAACAAACTTAGACCAAGAAGTTGGAGAGCTCCTAGACCTAATAGTATCCCAAGTAGTTGACAAAAAAAGCATGTGAGAATTTGAGCTAGAACAAAAAAGGGCATTTGAAAACTTTGAAAGGCTAAAATTAGTAAGGATGTCCAAATTAAGGAGACTACCTATTGAGGAAGCAAGCTATTAGAGAGCCTCAGAGGTTTAGTTAGGATATCTTGCACCGAGTCGCTCCAGGAGAAGGAAACACCTTGAAATTGATGAGCAAAGAAGAAAAACACATACTATTTATCATGCCAAAAGCTAATGCTTTTCCCTTCTCCTAGAAGCCAATGACTATTTTGGAAAAGAAGGTCGAGCTACTCTTAATGTGCTTCAAAATATAAGAGCTTGAGTTGAGTGCTCTTGGGTGCCAAGAGGAGAACCCTTTGAAGTATTTCACTTTGAACTAGGAAGCAACTTAAGCTTGCCTTGATTAAAGCTTGGCTTGTGCTTTAGCTTAAATTGTAGTTAATATTGTTATAGGAATCTTATATATATATGGGAGAATATTTGTATACATCTATCCCTCGCCATAGGGTGAGGGATACATCAATATTTGAATATATTAATGTGCAAAAGATATAAAGCTATATGAAAAAGAGAAATATTTAAGTACAAATAGAGAAACCCATGTAAACATCCCTCACCTATGATGAGGGAAGGATGCACACTAATATTCTTCATGTATATATATACTCATATACACGCAATAAAACATAATTAATATATTATAATATAATATGTGCATATATAATTCATTATCCTATCAAAAAAATATATATATATAATTCATTATAGATTACATTTTACTAAGACGTATATGATTGCATTATTAGCCTCCTTTTTCACTGACATGGATATTTGATTAAATTAGATTTCCATTATGTTAGGCTGATGTTATCTTGCAATTAGGTTTCTTATTTTTATGTGATAAGTTTTCAGTTTTTCAGTTCTTGTCAATTTTTTATTGTATTTTTATAAATAGTCATTAGCTAGTTTTATTTAAAGAATCATGTAATATTTTAAAAAATATAATTCAACAAATTTTCACATGATAAAAAAGCTGTCTTCAATCTATCAAATAGTCACGAGTCTTGAACGCGCCTGCTCCTCCATGGTTTCTCCATCTCTTTTATGATAAGTGGCATTATGAATTTGACAATTCCCCTTGTTCTCTAGCCTCTTCTAAGAGGTCATTTATCTATTAGCGTTTTTGTAGCCCTTGTAGTAATTCTCCATAGATGCCTTCCTTTGTCATTGGGGGTGTATACAGTTTGGATTGGATCTGATTGAACCTAATCCACCATCAATTTGTTACCCATGAATTAACAGTTTTGTAATCTGTTGTCAATCCAATGCCTATTAAAAATTGAACTGAAACGAACTGTAGATCAATGGTTCAATTAGGTTAAAATTGTTCAATCCGTTAGATAACAAAATAGACATAGAAACCAAACCCCATATAAATAAATATATTATATTATATTATATTTTATATCAACGTCTTAGTTCGGTTTCAATCCGTAAACCAATGGTAAAATCCGACACCGAATCGTTATTAACATATTATAATTTTTTCAATCTATCACACAATCATTAATTATCAGTTCGGTTAAAAAATTGTGGGTCGGATCACTTTGGTTTGATTTTATGAATCAACAGATTTTTTGTGCACCCCCATTTTCCACCTATACAAAAATCAAAATCTGCCCATATTAAATTTAGACAACATTTTAACGAAGCTAGTTGGATATAGAAAGAGTGAGTTCATCAATCATTCGATTAGATTATGTTAAATTATTGTTATATTAAGTAGGTGTTGTCTTTTCTTTTAAGATAAGTTGGTGTTTGGTGTTATCTTGCTATTAATTAGTTTTATGGTTTTATATAATTAGGTGTCCCAGTAGGATAATAAATAAGTTTCTCAGTTTAAGTTAATTTTTTTTATTATATTCTCATAAATCGTCACTGGCCATTCTCATTGAAATCACCATAGAATATTTAGTAACATATATATAGTTCCAGAATTTTCATAATGGGACCACATGATAAACCCAAGCATCCAACCCCCTCATACTCTCTAATTCCCCATGAACTAGCTTGCCTTAATTTGGCACTATTATGATTATACTCATTAGCAAAAAAATAATAATAATAAAAATGTAACTTGAGAAATCATTAATTTTTAAGGCACATAACCAATGGCTGTGATGATTTAAATGAGATAATAATTTTCCAAAATTATATCAACAGTGAGACATTTCCATCACACTATACTCCCACAATTGACATCCAAGTGAGTCCTACAACAGGCTTAAAATTCTCTAAGCAAAATGTAACGCTTATATGGTATTCTTATTCACTATACATATCAGGCTTCGCGTAACTAAGCTGAAGTGAGGACATGCTCACTTCATTATACTCTAGTTTTGTTCAAAATAGAAGAATGCAGCTCCAGCTTGTTAACTTCTCTCACGTGAGAATTCTACATGTAGAATACAAGAAGGTTGCAGCTTTCCATCAACATTGTGATATTAGTCAAAATACATACTCTTTTACTTAATTAGATCTTACCAAACTTTCTATTATCAAATACAAAGCTGTACTGACTAATGGTGCTAACAGGCTCACATGTCTCCTGTACAGATGATTGATTGTGATGTCTCTCTGCGCGTCGCTCACCGAACAAAGTCGGCGGCGTCTAAATACAGAGAGAGAAAAAAACACCAAGACCACGTTCTCTTCTTCTCGTGGCAAAGAAGTTGTGTACGTGTGGCACCTCATTGCATACGAAGGAAGAGAAGATAAAATACAAAAATGAAAAAAAGGCAACAAAAGAGAGCAAGTGGGAAAGACCAACCCCAATCCATAGCGCCTAACATTTTCAATTTTTCAACAATGACAAAAGCAGTAGTAGAATAACACACGGAACACCTTGTTCAGAAACTATATTATAATAGACGTCACAATAAAAGTATTATACATTGAAAATACTACGTGGTGCCAGATGTTTGATTTCTGTGTAGCCCATTTAGAAGTGTGATAAATAAGCTGATTAAATGATTATAGTCTTTAGTTTTGTCTTAAAGTTCAATGATTTTGTATGTAAATTTCTTTGCGTGAATAAAGCCGAGAAAAATTCATTTTTTTTCTTTTTACTAAGTTGGACTAATAGGCAAAACTGATACTCTTTTGGGATAAATTGGATTTATCTAAGGTGGTCTAGGTAAAAAAGGCTCAAAAAAGTGTATCGGAAAAGTGGATCATTAGAGAAGCAGTGTATGTGATGGTCCGCAAGCATAGTGGACCGCCATCCGTGGACCTTCTTCAAAAATTACAAATGTGCATTTGGGTTTTCTCTGAGTTTGATAGATGTTGGTTGAAACTTGTACCAATCATATAATCATATGATCCAAACCGTCCTTTTCAGTATACATGATCTGGTTAGTTCACCAATATCTTCAATTCATTTCTCACTCTTGCATCATCTGAGCAGTGCCAACTAATCGAATGGTTCAGATGCACGTAACCCATCTTAAAGGTGGGGCCCACAAAATGTGCAGTGGTCTGCAGCACTACTGTTTGGGATACTCCCGCAGTATAAACCCTAGCATAAAAGCTCACCAGACTTCCAAGTGTACAGAGACAGGCCACAAAATTCTCTCTCTCTCTCTCTCTCTCTCTAGAGGGTTTTCTTTATTAGGTTTCTTGGCATCTCTGCTCTCTCTTTCCTTGTCTTCTTCTTCAACCTTCACACCCACATACAGTAGAGTTTCTCACTCACTTCATCCTTACCAGAACCAGATCCAATATCTAATTATCGAGACCCACCTAGGATATGCGGTCCTGATCTCACCTGGTCAACTC
The DNA here is from genome assembly GCA_037013555.1 of Sextonia rubra. Taxonomy (NCBI): domain Eukaryota; kingdom Viridiplantae; phylum Streptophyta; class Magnoliopsida; order Laurales; family Lauraceae; genus Sextonia; species Sextonia rubra. The sequence continues at coordinate 137,631,076 of JASUAD010000001.1, forward strand.
AAACAGCTTAAAAGGTGGATCGAAGGCATGGCAAGAGGCCTCTTCCTCTTGATATATCGGTGGAGACAAAAGAAGAAGAGCAAACTCCTAGCCAACCCACCTTCACATCACGTGCCCAGCACGACATGTCGGCCATGGTATCGGCCCTCACTCATGTGATCAGAGCGAGCGAGGCCGGAGCAACGGCACCCATATCGGTAAATCCGGTGCCGGCCCCGGACTCTGGCTCAGGGGAACACCCACCATCTCAAGAACAAGGTATTATCATATTCATACTCATCATCGTTCACCAACATCTCTTTAACACTCTATAACCATGGACTTATAAGTAATTATCGTCTTTCTTCTGGGGTAACTTGCAATTGGGCGTCTTTTCGTAAGCTTCTGCACTTTTTCATCAGCTTCTTTCCTTTGGTTTTTTGTCGTTTAGACCAGGAACAAGATAACTACCAACCAGGTCCACCTTATTTTAATGCTCTTCATATAATTGTATGTGACTTTTTATGTCATTTTCGTAATTAGTTGGTATTAATTCAATTGTTTTGCGAGTTGATGACGTATCGATCACGTTAGATGATCGTTAGAGGATCATCTTCTTCAATGGGGAGGGATGGAGGATCGATGCCTTTCATTGGGCATGACCCCTGTAGGATGCGCCACGCGTGTAATGATGCATCTTGGAGGATCTTCTTTTAGGTCTATGTGTGATGAGCCTGATATTTTAATCAGATCTTCAAGTTAAAGATGCGGTTGTGAATTGTGAGTGTTGTTGTAGAGTCTTGATGTGGACCGGATTCGAGTTTGTGAGCATGAGTCAAAAATTTCTGCTTTGCAAAACTTAGGTCTCCCAACAATTTTAATGTCAGTTTGTTTTCTGATTTAATATCTGCCTACCGCCTCCGGATACACACTTGGCGATTACCAAATCTTGCTAGGTGTTCAAACCAGTATTCACACAAGGGTGGCAGCCAATATACTTTCTCTCATTACTCTTGGACCAACATCCACACAAGGGTGGCAGCCATATACTCTCTCTCTCTCTCTCTCTCTCTCTCTCTCTCTCTCTCTCTCTCTCTCTCTCTCTCTCTCTCTCTCTCTCTCTCACATACACTATTATTGTGAAGCTGGTATCCATATACCCTCTTTCATCACACTTGGATATTAGCTAGTCCCTCCAACTCCACCCCCCTCCCTTCTCTCTCGCTCTCTCTCTCTCTCTCTCTCTCTCTCTAGACCGTAACCACCCCGTCCCCTCTCTCTCTCTCTCTCTCTCTCTCTCTCTCTCTCTCTAGACCGTAACCATCAAAACTTTTCTAAAATTTTAAGGTTTTCCAAAGCTTTGCTTTAGTTTCTGCACAACCTTGATAAGTAGGCATGATCCAACCTAATTTTTATTTATATCAAGTTCTCTACCTCTAATAAACTTGCTTATTTTATTGTCAGAATTCTATGAATTTGTAGCAAAGGTTGAAGTGTAACCATTACTTCCTTCTCATATTAATACGTTGATTCTTAGATTCAAAGCAATTATTCTCAAATTTTCTATGATATTATGAGTTTGAGAATTGTAATTTGTAGTAGTTCTCTTAGCTTAGTGAGGCATCCTTCCCCTAAAGTTATGGTGCTGTTGGGTGAATTCCTCCAATATTATAACAGACGATTCTAGAGTGGCTTATTCAAATTCAATTTGATTATGTTTTGCTTCGTATATGGGTGGGATGACCAACCAATTCCAAATGCATAAATTATGTTGTTTCTATAACATTTTGTTAATGATCTATATAATAAAATACTTACAAACCTTGCCAAACAAGTGCTGGGAGAAGAATTATCACAAGCATGACAAACATCGTAGGTGAAAGTTATTTATTTTATGTAAGTTATGCTTGTCCTCTTTACCGAGCCTTTGTTTGGCAACTTATTAAAAGTTTTAGATGAGATCTTTCTTGTAGTGTTTATGACATTCATGTTCAATTATATGATCAAATTTGTGAGAACTGTAGGTTGGATTGTTGTTTTTCATTATGTTTCCTTAAACATTATCAATTTGAATCCAAAAAACCAAAATCTAAAATTTAACAAATAAGATGAGGTATCCTTGTAACTTTGAGAAAAGGGTGCCTCGGCATTATATTAGGCTGTCTACCAATTCACTAGTGATGGATGTGTTAGAATGATTGGGCATTAGGTGTGGCCCAATGACCACATGACCATGTGGGCTCTCCACTTTTGCATACCACTGTCTATTGCTACTTCTATATTAGTAAGTCTCATTAATGGAGATGTCTTTGATGTTTAGATAAAATTACTAACCTAATAGTGTTTCAATGCAAAGAGAAATATAAATTCTACTTGAAGTAAGACTCCATGATAGGAAGAGATTTATTTAAGAAAAACCTATATATAGGATTTAGGGGTTACAATTCCTTTCTACACCATTATATTAATTGGGCAATTGAGATCACATTGTTAAGTCATAGTTGATGAGTTTAGTAAATCCCCAATCAAAGATCCAATTAAAATTATGTTAGTCTCACACTAACATGATGTGATTTCATGTGTTGGAATCACAAAAGGCGGCCTCTTTGTTGAAAATTAAGGACTATACAACTTGCCAAATACTGATGTAGAAGAAATCTAATCTAATACTAATATAACTCTTCCAAAAAAGAAATTAAGATGTTTTCTATTACCAATATCAATTAATTTTAGTTTGAAGAAAGTTCTAATCAGACAAGACTTAATGGTAATGAGGTAAGAGTTACTTTACAAGATATAACCATTGTTCATTGATGTACTAGGTAATAAGAAGAGCCCATCATGGATTGTTGCTGGACTTAAATCACCTGAATTAGATGATGATAGGCACCTGCTTAAGGAATGGTTATGATAATTTGTTTCGACTATAGATTTTGCAAGACTCATAATGATGATGTTGATCATCAAATCCATCTGTTTTAGGCGATTGATGATCCATTGAGATCCACCCTTGCAATGCCGATATGGAGCCTTTTTAGTTCCAATCGATTTAAGGGGGAGTGCCCACGTGGGGCCCTGTGTAATATATCTCTCTCCTAACACTCTCTCTTGAATTGGCACCAAACCTTGTTTAGAACTCGTTGGGACTGTATTTATGTTGTATTTACAATTAAAAAATAGGGAAAACTTAAGCACCATTAATGTTTGAGAACACCTATGTAAGTGTGTGTACTCACAGAGTTGCACACAACAAAATCATTAAACGAGAGGTTCACATGTTACCCTGTGGAGCCTACTTGAGGTAAGTTCCCACTTATCTTCCCATTATAGCTCCTACCCCCTTCAATCAACATCAACCCAAGTATAGTTACACTCACGATTGGATTAAACTACTCCTTCAAATTGTTTTTTTTACTCTATATCTTTTGGTCCTTATAATGCATATCTATGATAATCAAAATAAGTTGATTTAGCATCTCTAATTGGTAAGTAGAGTTTCAACATAATCCTTTTCGGGATTGGCCTTATGGAGGCTTACAAATTAAGTGGGAGAGAATCGTTGCTCATCATTTCATATATATGGAAGTTTTATTTTCCTCGTTTGCCAATAAAATAGTATCACACATTTGGAAGAGGGTGGGGTAAAAGGAGGACATCATTTCTTCTTTCTTCCTCTTCTTCTTCTTCTTCTCTTTCTTCGCTTATAGAATCACACATTTACCTGCAGAAATTTTATCAGGACTAAATATAATACAGTATTATTCTGTAAACAATATCATACACACATATGATCACATGTAGCCAACTACACCATTTAGTTGGATTAGTGCTTGAAAATGCATTATAAAAGTCATCTTCAGTGTCGACAAACTGTTAGATATCAACTCCCTTAGTTTATATGTCTAGACCATTAACTTAATCATGTTAGCAATCAGGCCAATAACCCATGAATAGTTGCGATGGAATGGTAAGTGCCCATGAAAAATGAGTCTGAAGAGAACTCTAATTACATCTATAACCTGTTACATATGGTCATCTCTCTCTCTCTCGTGGAATAGTGATCTCTCTTTGGAAGGAAAGGGGTGGGTTGGATTAGAGTTTTTGAATATGGAGAGGGTGAAGTTTCACCCCCATATCTGATCACTTCAAATTGGTCAAAATGGACGAGAACCTTTTTTTTGACAGAGAGAGGGTAATACAAAACCTAAATGCATGCCATCGCCAAGCATTCAAGAAAGGGAAAGATTGGAGGCATTTGATGTAGACTAGATATGTCATGTTCCAAATATCGCTTTGATCGGAGTGAGGGTTATAGGCCTTGAATTTTTTACGGTTATTTAAGTACAATATCTTTGGAATTCAATCGAACAGTTGGTAACAGTCGGATCAGTTTATATATATATATATAGGGAAATATTCATGTGCATGTCCCTCACTATTTTTTTTTGTGAGAACTCTAGGTGGGACCCACTGTATGGTCCATCCAAATAGACCACACACACAACCTCTTGAATTGAACTCGTTTACCAATTTTTGGTTAAATTGGAATTTATTAGACCGTTGGATTGACTATACACCTATTCGAATGGCATGAATTTATGGGTCATAGATGAAGGGGTTAGAGATATGTAATTGGGGCAAAACTTGGTATCTAGGTTGGTTCTGCATGGATCTTTCCATCTCCCCTAGTCTCATCTCTTGGGTGGGGTCCACCATGGGCCCCACAAAGCAGTATGCAGAGCCCTTTGGTGAGGGATGTATGCACATAAATATCCCCCATATATATATATTGGTGTGAGGATCAGTTTAAAATCATAATCACCTAAGTTACCTTTATTTTTGTTTGTAAATGGGATCCATCAACAACCTATTGTGACATAGCAGCAGGCTGAAGTGGGTCAAACAATCTGCACCAGACTCGATCATTCCTTTTATATATTGATTTGAATAGCTAATATCATTTTATTTCCCTCAAATTCAACTACTTGAAGATATATAACAACGTCTAATCCATCCCATTGGGCCTACTTTTCCTACTTATAACTATATTGCATACATACAGAATCTTCATTTGGCTCTGATGGCATACTTATACTCATTGGATCACGCATGAAAATTTTATATCGGAAACCAATCAGCATAGCCATTTATTTTGCAGGCCATTATGAGGTAAGTATAATGATTAAATGAAGAAATGTTTCTATTCATTTATCAATCTATGGAAAATCTTAACCAACTATTTGCTGAATATGCAATAGGTGGACCATGCTACACATGGCAGGTTTTTTTTTTTTCGTTTTTTTTTTTTTGAGGGATGGGGGTTAACCCAGTTAAGGGGCTGGATCTCTTCAAAAGACTTGCATATGAGTAGAGAAAAACTCACGTGTGCAAGGAAGGGGTGAGGTAATGGCTGAACCCTTGACCTCCTAAGAAGAACTGCAGAGTTACCCATGCCCACTGAGGTACGTAAGACATCGTTCTCACATGGCAAGTTGTTAGATTTAATATTCTGTTACATTGAAAGCTCAAACTTATTCTCTCTCATTCACACTTATGCTCCAGATCAGACCAACTGAACGACAAATAAATAATGAAATCTAACATTGGGATGTTTGCATAACACATTCCTTTTCACCTTTAGTTCATTGTAATTTAATATTTTTTTTCACTCTCATAAATACTCATGCATTTACACATCCCACCAAAGTCCCTAATCAAGAAAGCTATAATTAGAAATGAATCCCTAGTTGTTCCTTTGATATTTAGAGTTTAAAAGCTTGTACAGCGCGCTCTAAAATATTTCAAAATTATTTGTTTCCTAAAGTTGTTTGGGCATTTACTTGTACAATAGTGGAGTAGAGTAAGGATCAAATCAAGAGAGATTACCAAAAAAGAGTGCAAATGTTAAATAATTAAATGCTATTCTTCTTAAAGTTATAGGTTTTGGTTATTTAGTGGTGGAGAGTAGCTTTTTAACATTTTTTAGAAGGGAGAGGTGCTTTTTGTCATTTACTGTTCTTTGTTTTTCCCTTATCTTTTTTTTTTGTTTATTTATTTATTTATTTTTTGACTTGACCCTTTACTTCACTTTACAAGTAATTTTACCAAGTAGCCAATCAAAAAGGGTCGTGTGTATTTTTTTCAAAATACACTAGCCATATACAAGTATACGAGTGTATTCTTTTATTCTTTTTCTTTTCTTTTCTAAAATCATTTTTATCTCCTGCAGTTCCCTCCAGGAGAAGGCACTACAGAGGAGTGAGGCAAAGGCCATGGGGCAAATGGGCAGCTGAGATAAGAGACCCCAACAAAGCAGCCAGGGTCTGGTTGGGAACCTTTGACACTGCAGAGGGTGCAGCCATGGCCTATGACCGAGCTGCTCTAAGGTTCAAAGGAACCAAAGCCAAGCTCAATTTCCCTGAAAGGGTTCAAGGACATACCGATATGGGGTTCTTTCTCACCACTCCCGGTGCCTCCTCCGACCATGCCCGGCCCCCATCCGACCTTCTCCTTCGGCCCCCAGCAGCACCACCACCATCACCCCATGATCCATTTCCAGACCTCCTTCAATATGCACAGCTGCTACGCAGTGGAGATGAAGATTTTCCATTTGCCGCGTCAAAGCTATATAATCGAGACTTATTCACTTCCCCTCCACCGGATTCATCATTGTCCATGACAGCGTCATCGACTTCTTCCTCCTCATCGTCTTCATCATCATTTGCATCGCAGCATGATTATATGCGGCTTTCATCGCAGTTTCAGAGTTCTTCTTCAAGCTCTGATCCTCCTGAACAAGGAAAGGAGACGGGAAGTAACCAAAGAAAAGAGTATTAGCATAATATTATTGAGTTTATGTCGTGCAAGACAATGCATGAGAAAGAGCAAGGGGCTTTGAGGTGTTTTTAAATTTGGTTTTTTAACGAGTCCGTCTGGCGGGACTGACTTGTTGTTTGATGTTCGTTTGGCTTTGTTTGAACTTTTATGGCAAGCAGATTGCAACGTAGAATGCATCGTGGGTTTGTATAAAAGAGAACTTGTAGTTTACAGGGATAAAGCTACTCCCAGAAGTGCCCTTGCTCTTCAATTTAATGAGGACTGCTAATTGACTTGTTGAATATACCATAATGGAGGCATCTTATCTCCCTAGGCTTGTACTAATGCTATAGTGGGATTAATATGATGGTGAACTCAACTTCAACCGGAGTAAAATTTGGCCAATGCAAACAAAAGAGAGAACCCTGTAAACGATCAATAAATTTCAGTTGTACAAGGAAAAAGACGCGATGGGACCGTGCCTAAAGTCCAAAAAAACTGCATAAAAAGACATTACTTTTACATGGCATTTATCGCAAATATAGGAAATCAACTTAGTTTGAGAGGATGAAAGAAATTTTTTAATTACAAAAAGAGAAAAAATAAAGGATAGCTCTGTTAGTACTAAATTTTTGTATAGAAGGAAAAAGATTTGGAAATAACGAAGAACATAGAGTGCAAGATATGCTTGTATTGTGGACAAATTTATATATGAACAAATTAAGGTTGCTTTACCTATGAACAAGTTTATCTTAATTTTAAGTGTAAAGCATGTCTCTTGTCATTGCCGGCAATCATTAAACCCATTTGTCACATTTGAATTCCTCACATCTGCAAAAAATAAATTCTCCATACGCAAATCATTTTAATCATGTCTCTGAGGTCCTATCTCATTTTTGTTTGTTAGGGTTGCATGTAGTCCACCCTCCCTCTCAGATGTCCAACCCCATGGTCTAAATCGTAATCTTTTCTTGAAGCTTTTTTGCTTATCAAGATAGAATCAATGAAGGTGTCTTGAACCAAAGAGGTGCAGGAAAGCGGAAGGAATCATTATTGCTAAACCAACTCATACTATGATCCTAACAAGAATAATATATGATAACTATATGTTACTTTTTTTTATTATTTTTATTTTTGGAACTCCAAATGTGAAGGAAAGTGGTAGGAAATACTGTTGCTAAATGAACTAGTACTATGATCCTAAGAAAAATAATATGTGATAACTACTTAGGACTGTTAGCCTAGGATGCAAGAGGGCCACAAAAAGTAGGAAGAGTGGCATAATGAGGGATTGATTCAAATAGCCAGGCATCATATGGAGTTACCCACTGAGCAACCCCTTTTGTTACTTTTTTACATTTTACTTTCTTCTTAAAAGTATTTTACTCTCATGATTCTTTATTTTACCCCATGGGATACTATTCATAGAATCTAATAAAGTCTTATAATAAATACAAATTATGAAAATATCTTGATCTTATATCTCACCGATATTATCCTCATCAAATTTCTGCAACTCTGGTCGGATGGTCCACCCTCCCTCTTCAAAAGTAAATCCCACCGACTAAAGAAATAAAGACTTGAGGACCTGTGCAATAGGCATCAAATCTGCGCTAGGTTTGAAATAGGATGCCAGATTCAGTGGAGCTCAGGCCTATCAAATAAAGTAATAAAAAAAACCATTGAAGTTTATTTTTTTATATATGTATATATATAAACCTATCGTTGTTATCGCTATCTAAATATGAGGCCATAAAAAGTGGTCCTCATGCCAAGTGCCAACAACCTCTCATAAACATCATTAAGAACACTGGCCAGCATAGACCTTGTGCTCCAGAGGAGGTTATGGATTATCCTTGAATCCTTCCTCGCAATATAAATCGGACGGTTATTTTGAGGAGTTAGGACTTAGGGTGGCCCCAGTCCATCTACCGCCCCGTTTGAAAGAAACATGTCAAAATGTATCTCTTCCATCTCCCACCACTGCCATTGCTATCATCTTCGCACTACAAACGTCAGCTTCACGGCCACCACCCCTCCCCTGCAGATACAGCAGTCAACTCAAACTTCTGCTCCATTTGCATGTAATCCATCTGAACAAAGAAGACAACAAATCGGCGGTCAAAAAGTAATGGGTCAAAAGTCATAGAAGTCGGCTATGCAGTGCAGACAGTTGAGAAGGCCCGCGCTTTCTACTTGCAGCACGCGCATAGATGAGAGCCTGCAAACATTAAAACTAGCCACGCCGCGAAGAGCCATAGACCGGCTTCTCGTCTCACTTCAAATTTCAAAAGCTAATACTTCCGAGTATGGAGTACGGGTTTTCATTACACCCGCAGGATGGTGTGTGCAAGAATTCAATGGAGGGGACCCGCCTCTTTGATGATTTAAGCAGATCAAAATAAAGCATTAGCATTTATTAAAAGATCTTATTGTAATGCTTCTGTGGAAGATGGCTTTCTGGCTTTGCCACGTTTGGCATTGTGTACGTAGTTGCACTTTACGACTGAAAAAGCAGGAATAAAATATGGCCCATCCTGAGCATGTAAAATGTCGGCGGAGCCTGGGATGGCCGTGTATGGGCTGTGTTGTGCAGTGCCTAGATACCAGGGGAGCAAGCCTAGCACGGGCAAAGGCATGACCCCCGTGATGCCATGCTACTCATGGGCAGCCCCACATGTCCCTTTTAAATTTTTAAAAAACTTTTAAAACTGTTTAAATAAATTAAAAGAGAGATTATTTACTTTTAGAAATTCTAATTTGAAATAAAATTAAAATTAGTAGCATAAATGCATAAATATGGACACTACTTTACAAATAAAGAAAAAATTAATTATTTTAAATTTTATATTCAATTTATATAAATATATAAATAATACAACTGTCGTTTTGGGATGTGCTGTGCTTAGCTGTGCCGTGCCACGGCCAGGCACCGTGCTGGTCAGCGGCCCAGGGCCCACCCTTCGGACCGTGGCCGCTCGGGCTTGGGCTGGGCCTGGGTGGCCCAAACATATTTACATGCTTAGTTCATCCATCCCCCCACTGTCTACAGTTTGGATTACAAAAATTTACAGAATTATCCTACCTTTTTTTTTATTCTTTTATCTTTTTATAAAACAAAGTTAGATTGAGACTTCATTACCTTTGTTTTGGGTAGATGGTAATCATTATAAGCAATATATAAAGAGCTTCAAATGTTAAACAAGTATCATAAAATATTGTTACGCTTCGTGCCGTTGAATTAATCATAAGAAAAATAATTTAATATCACAGTGTTATTTGGCCAACTTCACTTCCATAAGTGTCATGCATGTGCTTAGCTCCCCAATAGCGCAAATCCCTCTTCACATATCGTCTGTGGCGATATTTTTTTATCATGAGTTACGTTCTCTAAAACTTTGGCGCTATGAACTTACCTGGCTACTCATGTTTAGAGTAAAACATATGATAGATTTTGTGGGGCGTAAATGGCCTATTATATTAATTTTTCTTTAAATATAAATTTTAAAAATCTATAGCAGAGGAATCATTTACCATCTCAAATTGAAGAGGTCTGCTGCACACGTGCTTTGCAGCAGTCTTCTTGCAAATGGTGTGGCAGCTTACAGGGCTAAGGCTTAGCTACTGTTGCTGTTATTGGATATGCAAATGCTGTATGTAGCTCTTAATTGTAATTTGCTGTCAATAAACTTCATATTATCTAAGTAAGCATGGTGGTAATTTGGCTTCTTCTTTTATTTTACCTCACATCTTAGTTTTGTTTTTATGTTCTGTATATAAAAAGACAATACTTTGGGTTATACATGAAAATGAAGAATAGCATGTATGGTCAACATGGTTTTTTTGGTTGTTTTATTTCCTACCTGAGTTCAATTGTTGTTGTTGATGGTTTTATTCATTTATTTATTTATTTTATGTTCCGTTTATGATAAGCTTATGGTCTAGATTATACATGAGGACGAAGATAGCAGGTAACGTGCACAAAGATCAATCTCCAAAATGATCCTCATGTTTGCTCACTTGATGCCCTTGGGCCAGGACTTTGCCTATAACATCTAGATACCAACAAACAAAAGGGTTCATGTAGTTTTTATATCTGACACGTCATTATGCTATGAGAGATTTGTATTCTTTCAATATACATGGTCTGTCAAAGGCTGTCACTTTCACATTTGTCTCATGTCTGACAACCATAAGGCTTTGGGAGCTTGTCTTGGTACTGATATTATTATTCATAAGTATAGATTGAATTGACCTCATGTAAACCCAACTTTTAAAATTGGCTCATCTCAATAACATAAGCCAAAAATTTCAGTTGTTTCATTTAAGTTCTGAATCTCTATCTTTACATTAAGGCCAATATAGTTTTTTTTTAATCTAATACAAATGTGTGTGTAGTTTAATTTATCCCACATGCAATTCCTTGAATCGTCAAGGATGACTTGATCCCAACATTTTTTTTAACTCTCAATTGGTAGATATAATAATTCCAGCCACTACAAAGTGTGCATTTAATTAAATTTCATTATGTTTGTTATAAGCTTCTTTCTTTAAATTTAATTTTAACAATGTACTGAAGTGTTAGTATATATTATAACAATACCCATTTTTATGGGAGAACGACACGCGGCACAATTCTCTTCATAAGAAAGCGACACGTGGTGCAATTTAAGGATTCCATTCATATTATCTAAACTCTATCCATATCATACTTCTAAAATCTCTTAATTTTCCTAAAATCTCTCCTTGGTTTTCTATGAAATCTCTACCTAATTTCTCTCTCTCATCCCTCTACAACTTCATCCCTATCTATTCTCTAAAAGACTCTTATCTCATATATCCATACTACCTCTCTAAAATCTCTCAATTTTTTATATCCCATGAGTAATTACCTTTTATATATTTGAGATTTAAATTTATTTAAGACCACTCATTCCTTAAAGCACTACTTGCTAATCTTAATTTCTTAATTCTCCCTAAAATCTTTCCTAATACACGTTTTTTATGCCTAAAATTTTAATAAAATTCACTTGGTCTAAACAACTCTATTTTTCTTTATAGATAACACCTAACTACACCTATTCTATTTCCATATATAAATCTTTTTAATTTTATTTTAATGATTTGACCGGGCCTGATTAATTAAATGGCGGGCTCAAGCCTAAATTTTATAGGTCGTGTCGGGCTTCGACCAGGCCTAGGCAATACTTCTAAAGTTGGGACAAGCTTGAATATGCCTTAACCTAGCTTGTCCCATGCAAACCAATACGAAAAATTCTCTATACATCTTAACACTCTTTATGGTTAGTTTTTTTTTTCCTAAGTTGGCTAAGTGGCCAAAAGTGGGATGGCAAGCCACCTACCTACATTCCTTTATCAAATGGACAGCATTGGATGTTGGTCTATTTTCTTTTCTATTTAATTCCAATTAATCAATTTTTTTCATAGTGAAATGGTTGGTTGACCTAATTATTCTTGTACATTGGACTATTTTATCTAATTTTTTTTACCATATAATATTTCTTTTCCTCTTAAGTTGAGCTTCTGGATTAAAGGAAAAATGATCTAACTTTTTTTTATTAATATTCTAATGAGACCCTATGGGTTTAATATTTTTACCATATAAACTTTTAACAATTGATTTAAATGATTTTATTTTAAAATATAATTACTTTTTAATAGGTATTGACCTGGACTTTGTTGAATTTGGCAGAGCCAAACATGGCCTAGCCATGGCAGTGCATGATCATATCTGAGCTTAGCTTGAGCCTTGCATCGAAGCCCTCACCGTGGTGGTTTGGGCTATGTTTCTATTTTACTTATATGGTATATATATTTTCAAATGGGCCGGGTTTGGTATAGGTCGTTTTCTTTTCTGTTCAATTCCAACTAATCAATTTTTTTATAGTGAGGGGTTGATTGACCTAATGATTCTTTGTTTATTGGACTATTCCATTTAAAATTTTTTACCATATTTTTTTCTCTTAAGTTAAGTTTACAGATTTAAAGAAAAATTATCTAACTTTTTTTAATAATATTATAATAAAACTCTACGCGTACATTATTTTTCTTTTTTATTTAGTTTTACTAATTTGATATTTAATTTTTTAAATGTGCACTAAAATATACAAAAATCCTAATTGTGTGATGAATTTTATGTTAATATTAATTTACAAATCATTTAAATATTTATAAATTCAGCCACTTTGTGAGAGAGAAGAATGGAGCGACACGTGGCACCCCAAAAATATAACATATCTCTCATGTATCCTAAAATCTCTCATAACTTATTTTGGTTTCCTTGTGAATAAGAGTTCTATTTTGGCAGCCTAATCTCCCCTCTAGCTAGCTTTTCTAATCCTAATTTTTTCTCAACCACAAACTTCTAAATCTAATAAGAAAAACTACTTTTAATCCATATTTTACTAAAAAATGTGTGCCTCACCTCATCTCGTGGGACCCATTTTGATGAATCCATTCATTCATCTACTCATCGTGGAGACCTGCCTGCTTTACCAGATCCATCAATCCACATAAGAAATCAAATTACATTTATGCTAATTCGTCCCATAATAAGTGTTTTTTCCTAAGATAATTTATTTTGAATATACTGATAACTAGCCTCGAGATTAGATTTTCAAAAATTAATGTTGGGCCACCTCAATGCAGGCCAATCACAAGGGTGGGACATGATTGAGATAGATTAAAGTCTTTTCATTATCACCATCTCTAAGAATCCCAATATTTTATAATTATAAATATTAGATCATATTGATAATTGACCCACCTATAATCTAAATCAAAACTTTTCAAAGTTGCCTTTTTTTGTAATATAATTTTATGTATCATATGGGCTAGATTTTTTGACCATTTTGTTTAAGTCAAATAGTTTCAACTTAGTCTCATCTTGACTTTAAATAATGGCTGACTAGAGATTTTTGGGTTATAGCCTGTATAAATATATGTGCGGTTCAACCACTCCCATGTTAGACCTACACATGATAATTCACATCAAGCATGTAACGAAACATTGTGTATAAATTTTCTTATATTTGATATTTTAAATTTAATTTTAACTATGTTTGTGTTATGATTTATATAATATTACTAATTTATAGTTTATTAAAATATTAAAAAATTAAAAAAATTGTCCATGGTCCGTGTTGAGCACGGGCGTTAAAGCGCTGGTCATATATAAAAGGGATTCGGATTTAGTCATTAAGTCAATTTTATTAGATGATGTTACAGTCTAAACCAAAATAGATAGCGACAGCTGGGTTACTCGTAACATTAGATTAGGCCGACAATATATTTTGAAATCTTCCCTTTCCTTTTTTTTTGAACTTTTAACACAGGATCTCCATCCAACGCGTGAGGTTACGTGGCACGAGAGAAGTGGCTTGTGGGGCCCGGAGTTTAGGAGAGAGTGGGGTTGTAGCTTTTCGGCTTGGAATTCGAGATTCGCTCTTTCTATCTTGTCTTGATTTGATGAGACGCGTACAGCTTTCGGCTCCGCGTCAACCTTTGCGGCTGAGAGCCTGAGGTTTCATACCATGCGTGAAATATCCTTTATGCTAGTTTTGGAATCAAGTGGATACTTATTCTGGCTTCATACATGGCTCGGCTCACCCCGACTTTCACGAAGGATTACTTCTGACAATGAAGATATACATGGAGCTGAAAGGTGTGCCCTGCGACTTTTGTTTCTTAGGTAATTTTATTAACGAGCAGGTTTTACGTGCATATGTTTCTTATTATTTTAATTAAAAATATTTTTTTTAGACTTATTAAATTTTAAAAAGTATAAAATTTTATTCTTTTGCATATTAATATTTTTTTAAAAAAAATATTTCTCACCAAAATAATCAGAAATATATACACATAAATATTCTTCTTTCTTAATATATATAACTTTTTGTATTTTTTGAAAACAAAATAAGCTTAAACTCATAACTCATCACGCAATAAAAGGATTCTAAAAATCATCGCAAAGTTATTCTTACAACAACATCAGTGATAAAAAATTTCGCTATTGAAAACTTTTTCTTTTAGAAATTCTCTTTATTCTATTTCACATATGCTCATTTTTTGCTAATGGAGGTAATTCCAACAAAGGAGGCTGAACTTCTAGCACTGCGTTCCAACTAAACGTGACTGCCTCACTCTAGTAACCTCTAGATAATCTACCATGGGAACTAATGACCCTTTGGAATTGAACTAATGACCCTTTGGAATTGAACTTTGCACATCTTATTTATTCTAACCTCCTAGTCAATTCAATATTATAAACGATTAGTTAATCATATCGGCCATTTGTTGACACACATCAACCCCCATTAGTACCCAGCTGATCACTCTGTTTTACCTACTCACACTAGTGTGTTGTACACGAAAGAGCAAAAGAAGCAACCTTATTCACAGCCAAGTTCTTTAAGCACTTGGAACACACTTTAGCTTAGTCAACATTACAACAGACATGTAGCAGGGGTCCATACCAAGCAATTGACCACCCTTAATGATATTGAGGAATTTGTTTGTTCCAATGATGAATAGCCTTCAGGTCAACATCAAATCTCTTGGTGAAATTCAATTTTTATTTTCTGCAGTTTTTCTTACTTTTTACTATACTAAGCTTTTGAACTATATTAGATATATAGGATGTAAAAGATGACAACCCGATAATGAATCAGACAATTTTGTACTACCTTTATATTAAATAAAGCTTATACCATTTTTCAAAAAAAAAATAAAAAAAAGGAGGTGGTTCAGTTTTTTAAGTTGTTGTTTTTATCATTAAAATTTCTTTCATTAAAAAAATGAGAAAGCAAATTCCACGAATGGAATAAAGATCTAGCCACACCTAAGAAGGTTGTAGTTTCTTTTAGTGTTGTAGGTTTTAAAAGAAAGTAGAAAATGGGTTTGATATTTGGACTGCACTTATGATATTGTGATTAAGAGTATTTTTGTTAAAAGGCCATAAAAACCAAAAAAAAAAAAAAAAAAACAAACAAACAAACTGACATCTTGTGCCAAGCACATATCAACAATTTTTAAAATTTCTTTACTGGTTTGTGAATTATCAATTTAAGCTTATTTTCTTCTTTTTTTTTCCTTTCATGAGAAATTAAAACTCATGTAACCACACACATCATGCATTTTTTTAGCCAACTGAACTACAACTAGAGACAATAGTTTTCTACATTTTTTTTTATCCAAATGGCTGAGAAGATTTTTCATGTGTGAATATAAATCAATATAGCTTTTGTTTTGGAAAGTTATTAAACAACCTAAAAAACAGAGAAAGCTCTGGCTCAAGTAACAAATTGTTACAAGCTATATGCGTTGCATATGGCATCAACTTGCAGCGACAAAGACGACTACGTACGAAAAGCTAGAAATAAGAAAGAATGAAGTGGCAGCCACATAGGGAAAGATAGAGAGGGAACTCGAACACACGCAATTTACCACATTCACAGTGACCAAACAAGTTGAGCTAAACCTAGAGACGGCTATTGATAACAGTGAGAACAGCAAGCAGCGCCTGAAAACACAGAAAGATCTCTCTATTACTAACCTATTATAGCCTGCACAAAAAGAGGTACCTATTTGAGGGCGTAGTATGTCGAAAAATAAAGTGAAATGACGGAGCGTCTATATCATTAGATGATCAGCGAAAAGATTTGACCGTCAATCCATTGACGAGGGATGGTGTACAAGTGCAAATGGCTTAAATTCATCTTAAGTGTCTGACACTTAACTAAAATTGAGCTTGAGTGAAGAAAAATCTTATAGCACCACTGGGTAGCCTGCTAGGCGATCAAGTCCTGCCATAATCTCCGTGGAATTTTTTGATAGAGGATCCGGACTCATTTAACCAGAGTAAAATAAATTAAAGTGGAGCCGCTATTTAAGAAACGTGATTTGATGTGTGGGTCATATCAAAAGCACAAAATTTCAAAATTTTCTACTAAAAAAAGCCAAAAAATAACTTTCTCAAGCTACTAAATAACAAAAAATCATCTAACTTAAAAAAAAAGCAAAAAAAAAAAAATCCTTGTCAAGCCACTAAAAATAAAAAATCATCATATTTTATTCTCTTTTAATTTGAGGCTTCGCCCTACCACACTTCATTATACCACATATCCAAATAGACCAAGGTTGAGTCAGGTGGGTCCCATGGATTGTATCATCCTAAAGGAACATTCTAACCATTCACTAAAAATATTGTGTGACTTCTATTTTTACAATCATACATCTCCCTCATTTTTTTTAATAATCACTGCAATTAATGAGAAATTCTTGGTTTACTACCATGATTGTTATTGAGAAATCAGGTTTCAATCAGTTGGTGAAATCTCACAATGAACTATCAATTGGTCAACTATCACCTTGAAAGACTTTAAACCTTGACACAGGTTAAGACCCCAATCAAAATATGCTATGTAGATAACCAACAACTATCACACAAAGCAAACTAAACAATCACACAATATAGATGGACACAGGATTTTTACTTGGAAAACCCAAACGGGAAAAAAACCACAGTACCTAACACCGATCCATAAAAAATAATCACTATGAAAGAGAAGTTACAAGACTATTTACTACACTTTACCCAGTTGGACACAACCCAAGAGATTGAAGCTCTTCTTGTCGACGCACACACCGTTCACCATCTTTTGGATTGATTTTCATGCCTTGATGTCACTCAAGACAAACAAGCACAGCGGAAAAGAGAACTGGAACTCAGAAGGAGAGACGATGAAATCTCGCAATAAATATTATGGTTTTGATCTGGAGAGTGGATAATTCTTCATGGGAGAGGTGTTCCGTAAATAGAGAGGAATCCTAAAGTCCTTACCGACTGTAATTCATGAAGGACAAAGAAGCACATGAAGCAGATCCGAAAAAATAGAACTTTTGAATCACGCGTCTGCCGACCCAGCTGACCGATTGGATACCCTATCCGATCAATCGGATAACCTATCCGACCGATCGGGCATGGGGTCCGATCGATTAGGCACTTGGTCAACCGGTCAGTCTTCAGTTCTGTCTGCAGGTATCTGTTTGCGAGAAATTTGACTGATCTGCTATCTTATCCGACCGGTCCGAAGATAAAACACATGCATTCCATTGTCCAAGTAGAAGACAATTATCTGTGACTTCCATAGAGACTTCAGTCCATCTAAAACATAAAATTACAACTCTTGAAACCCAAGTTTTGTCCATCCCATGAATTTACCAATATTACACGCCTTTCAGACCTCTATCAACCAAGCAAAGCCACTGACCATTTTTGTTAATTTAATAAAGTTTGTTATATGTAAAAATGAAAAAGGCCACTGACTTTTTGTTAAAATCACAATTAGTTATTTGTACAATTCCCATGCTACCATTTACCTGATTAAGCTCATATGACATGTTTACTACTTTCTATTTATCCAAAATTTATTGCAATCAGAGTTTCAGACACTGTAATGTTCATCATGTATACAATTTATATACTGATTCAATTCAATGATGGTTATCATTTTCTTTATGTTTTACAAATTACATGATCAATCTAAAATTGCAAATATCAATTTAGGTGAAGTTTACGTCAATCCTACATAAAAGTTTAGAGTTTGATATTCGCTTTTCCTCCCAAAAAGAAGGTTATGCTCCACATAGATCAAATCATGTGATTAATGGGCATCAACTTCATACAAACAGCATCATATGCATGTTTCTCTGCTATTCGAATCCGAACAGCTGTGATGAAAGGAAATGATGTCTTTCCACGAACATATACATGGATAAAATAGATAGTGAGACGGAAATTTCTGTTCTATATTTTGACAAAACCAAACAACATCAAGAAGTACATACAAAAATTTTTAATGTCAAAAAAGCTAAATGCATGTGCTACATTCTTGAGGGCCACCCTATGCTCTCCTACGAGCAAAAGTAAAACAAATGGGCACTCACTTCAATCGATTCTTTTAAGCTCTTGTTAAATGATGAGGTTATGCCCACAATTGGAAGAAAGTACCTGCCTCCATTTCAAAATGTCTAAAAACATGTACATAGGTTATACGCATAAAATATCAATTACTGTTTTCTAAGCTTCCTTTGCTTGTGAAGTCATCATTTGGTTTAATTTCTTTTATAGGTTTCACCATTGCTTTCTAAAGGTTCAATGCACCAATCCCATCACTGTTGTTGCTTTGCATGCCTAGGTTGAATGTTCTAAAGCACTTGTCCAACCCTTTTGTGTAAGAAAGCAAACTGATACGAGAAAGTGGAGGAAACTAGTATTTTTATGGCTTTTCTCATTATTCAATGCAAAAGCTTGGGTCCATCGTAAGCCTCGAGCAGGCTTTCACTGTATTGGAAGCTTGTGGGGCGGTCCATGCATTGAGTAAAAGTGGGTCTTGTGCTTTTTGGCTCAAGTGATAGACGACTGTGACGCAAACAAAACGACACATGGTTGAAGATGTACGTTAGTATTCAGAAATGGCTTTGGAATGCTTTCTTTCCAATAAAAAATGTCAGTTCATGGAAGTGCCTAAAAAAGTATAATTTGTGGGGTAACCTCGGTGAGTTAGTGGGGGCACAACTCAAGTAAGCTGCGCACTAGTGTGTGGCTGCTAGGACACCTCTCTCTCTCTCTCTCTTTCTCTCTCACATTTGGCCCAAAAAAGGATGGCCTGCGGGTGCAATTGGACCCGGTTTTAATTGGTATTGGCCCAACTCAAGACTGACGTGAATTGCATGTGGTGAACCCGAGATTGAGCTCAGATCATGAAACTTGCAAAATCGAGCTAGACGAGGCAAAGCTTAGAGCCGATTTCAATTTCACAGCCCTAGCTCAAACCCAAGCCTGAGTAAGAAGAAATGGCTCGAAGATACCGACACGGGGATAAGAATCCCTTGGATTACGTGGAGAAATAAAAGCTAAGGAAGAAAGGAAGCGTGGATGATTAACATGGAGTTTTGCATGTCATCCCCTTTAAATCTGTAGGTCATACATTTTAAAAAGGTCCCAATAGAACATAGTTCTTTTTTTTTTCTTTGTACCTGTGCTGAATCATCCCAATTTGCTTATTTTGAATGCAATATTCAATCATGATAATGATCAAATTATTTCTGAAAAACCCGATTGCTGAGTTTTTTAGTTATTCAAAGGGTCCTTTTGTAATTTCCTCAGTCTAGAGCACTCTTTGTGTATTTTTCCTTTCTCTTGTAATTTTGTCATACAAAAACATCGATTTCTGGGGCTTCGTTACTTTTGATTCCATCATCTCCTTGCGAAATCTATGATTTTCACAAATCACATACAACGAATAGAACAAATAATTAGTAGAACATAACAAAATTTCTATGATTTGGGAGTATGCTTTTGCCATTATGCATAGAGACTAGAGAGCAGCTACTCATTGTCTCTAAGAAATTAGAGTTAAATTAATGGGGGTTTCTGAATATCTGTACTTGGTTAAAATTACCAAAATTCTCTCTAATAGTAATGAGAGAAATCTAAGTAATGTGACCTTTATATATTTTTAATGGGGCTCATTTAATAAAACCTAAATGTCGCAAGATAAATGTCTCATATGTGTTTGCTTTGGCCAAGTTTCACTTGGGACATTCTGCTTGGGGTAATTCCGACAAAAATTGCAAGTATTGAGATCAATTTTGACACTTGCATCAGCTCAAATATTGAGAACATGGAATTCTCCAATTGGGGGCTAACATTCTGAAAACCAAACATTTAAAATGACACTGCTGCCCAGTGTAAAAAAGGTGGGCCGGCCAACCCGGCATGGCTCAGCCCGATTTTTATTTTGTCGTCGGCAGGCATAACCTGTTGGTTGAGTTGATCGTATGGGCCGGTCATGGTTCAACCCAAAAGCTGGGCATGGCAGAGCATGGCATAGACCATGCCCTTGGACGTGCTGTGCTAGACTAGGGTGCCTAGGCTGTGGCCCGCACAGCCCAGCATAGCAGAAACATTTGTATTAAAAGAATAATTATTTTTCTGCATAAATTAAATATAAAATTTAAAATAATTAAAATTTTCTTCTTTATTTGTAAATTAGTGTCCATGTTTTTGAATTTATTCTACTAGTTTTTACTTGATTCCAAGTTGGAAACCGTAAAGATTCATAATATCTCCTTCAATTTATATAAAAATATTTAAAATATTATCAGGGCATTGGGGCAAGCCCATGGGCAGCAGAACTCAAACTGTCTGGGGCAGGGCACGACTTAAGTCATGCCATGGGTTGTGCTCGGTGAACCCAGTTAAGCTAGGCATAGCACGACACGGCCACTGAAGATTCACGGGCCAGCACGGCCCAACTCAGGCACAACTGGGCTAGCCCATTTGACACTCCTACTTCTGCCTCTAAAATTTTCAAAATCTCGGTTGCCTAACTATTGAATTGTACTTAGCATTTTTGGAAATCCCTTTTGACCAAATTTCAATACGTTTTTTTGTGGACACAGGAACTATTGTCTTTTTCTAGGAAGGAGAGAATGAATGCGTATTGGACATTTTTAAACAACTATGTGAGATATATTGTATTTTATTGAAAATGACTGCCCATGATATTCATCTTTTTTTCCCTTTCGGACACAGTTTTTTCAGCCTCCTAGTCGGAACTCAGAGTAATGTGGAAACTTGTTTGGAGATTATAGATAAAAGTTGAGGGCCTCTATTAAACCAATTCTTATGAAAATTGTTTGGAAAGCTGCTAAATTTCAGTTTCAAGAAGAAAAGAAGAAAAACAAATTTCTTAGTGTATTAAAAAATCTTTCAGTTTTACAGGTGGAGGACTTATAAAAGGGTCGGTAGATTACTCCATCCCAATCTGAATAAGTTGTCATGCCTCAGGCCTAAGAATCCGTAGATTATGGTAATTTTCAAAGCGTGACACGTGTATGCCGTGAAATCCTCACCTGTACCTTAGTCTAGATGGCATGACACAAGGGATTTTCACATTCAAACAAGTGTGAGGCAGTTTAGAGGACTTCTAGCGGGGTATTCAACACACGGAAGCTTGTTAATATCACATAGAAATTTCAACTTCTCAATAACATTTCAATAGTATCATTATCACATGCAACAGCCCACTCCTAGACATTCAAATATACAAAAGATATCTATATCATATAATCAGTGACCTGCACAATTATATTTTATGTATACCTATATACAGCTGACTATAAGAGTGAACACCTAAATAGGTCTATACCAAAAGATATGTGAAGACTATAAACAAGTAACAAAAGATATACACATCTAGATCGGCTATACATGTAGCAGACTATATGGATGCAGCTATACAAAATGATTAAGTCTCAAAAACCAAAATACAAATCCCTAAATATGTTCATGTCGCTCTCCAGCTGGTGGGTCAGTTAGAGGCCTCTGCTATCCACTCGTCAAGACCTGAAGGAAATGTCGTGATCTCCTCCTCAGTTTCCTCAGCCTCGACAAGACTAATATCGGGATCTAAGCCTTTAACACCAAATAGTTAGCTGTATATAAGATTATACAGCAAAGCATAAGTATGATTAAGATAATGCAAGTAATGTCTAGTAGAATAATAGACAGATTAATTAAAAGAGATCAATTGAATTATTCTAGGCAGATTGAGCATTTGAATAAATACGCTATACAAATCATTAATGAAAACACAATCAATTTGGCTATTACATATAGTTAAATCCTCCAGGTAGCGATTCCGTTGGTGGGCACACCAGTGCTTGTGCCAAATTACATCTGGGTCCCTAGTTTCTGAAGTTCGGTGTTCCAGATGGCTACTGCAATTGCTATGGTCAATCTACACCAAATTCGACTCCATCGAGTCTTATAAGGGTAAAGCTAAGTAGAGTTTGACTAATTCAAATCAATTAATATAATCGAGTAAGAATTTGGTCATAATGAATCAATTCCCATTTCAGTCTAGTTTAGTCATTCTTACTTAATTTGAAGTACGTATTTAGAATCAATGAAACAATAACATAATCAATCAGTTCGGTATCATTGTAAACAATTACTCAATAATAATTAAACAATAATAGAATCAATCAATGCAATATCATTGTGAACAATGATTCGGTATAATTTAAGAGATCATTAATCAGATTAACAATATGTAACGTTATGGAATCAGGAGATTTTCTAGCAAATCCTAAATTAATCACCCATGGCCTCTAACAGTCCATTTCGACTTAGTTTTAGGTTATTTGATATACTGCAATCTTTGCTTCTTATTTTTTTGTGGACAATGTGTGTTAAAGTCCCTTAAACCAATATCCATAGTTAAGTGCTCGACGTACGAATGATAATATATGTATAAATCCTAGCCAAGATTATTCATATATATTTAATTACATTTAGGCCAATTATCAAGGTTTAAAGGTTCCAATGCCAAGGACCTATGAGGTCTTTTATTATTCAAAAGTCTTATAGTTCAATTTCATATCACAAATTAACCTCAGGGTTAATTATGAAGTATTTAGAAACATTTAGGAATAAGTTTAGAACTCATAACTCAATTAGGAAGAGATCTAGAATTGAATCTTCAAAGTTACAGTACGCACTAGAGCATGCCCCCAGGTGCGCTCAAGTGCCTTTGCTTCTGTTCCTGACAAGTTTTGACTAACGATTTTTCATCAAGTTTTTCCACCCACACTTATGCGTATGTTCTAGAATTCCAATTTGAAAATTTCTATGGCCCACTCTCTTCTTCTTCACTTCAACCTATATGGAACCTCTGTTCCCCTATTCTATAGTCATCATTTAACACCTTCAACATCATCAACTACACCTTATCTTCCATCTATCGTTCCATTCTATACCATTCTTTCTTCTTATACATGACACAATAATGCAAAAGTCTGAACTATCATTCAATTTGAAATAAAATTCAAAATCAATAATTATACCAGATACATTCATCATTCATATGCTTATACTTGCCTTGGAGTATGTGGTCAAATATTTATTTCCCTTACTTGGCTAAGTCACTAGAAATTCCCCAATTCAAAACCCTAAAATATAAAAGATTGAAACAAGATAAATAACGAGATACATGCATACAATTTAGCATCCTCCTAACTCCTTCAAACCACAAATTATGTAAGTGGGGAGAACTTTACCTTAAAATCTGATGGGGAAGGAGAAGGAAATTGAGATTCAACAATTCTAAAGTATGAGAGTAAAGGGAAGATGATGAAGTGGAAGCAGGGGTGGAACCACGAATTATTGGGGGGCCCATAAAAAGAAATTCTGAAAAGGTACAAAATTTAATAATACAATACATAATAAAAATTATTGAAGTGTGCTCTACATTCTTTCATTAAGTTGAAATCATCTATTATTGTTTCAATATCGAATCATTTTGCAATTTCTTTTTCAATATATACAATCAAATAATCGAAAAGAAATTCATCTTCCATTTTGTTGCATAAAGCAAATGAAACCCATTCTTAAAGTGAGTTCTTGATTTTTCTTGCCTTTTTTTATACCTACTGTTATATAAAAAATAAAAGGTAATAAATGGTAACAACCTATATGTGAAATCCAAACTATTCAAAATATGGCTCCATAGCTTTTTGTCTATTAAAATGAATTTTCTCCAATCGGATTTAATATGATATTCATAATCAAAATTAAAGGATAAAAAATAAAAAAAAATTGTCTCTATCTAATGTAGATGTAGATTCAATCAGTTTAAATTTTTTTAAACTAATAAAACATAAATAGGAAGTGATTTTGAAGGTGTTAATTTTCAAGTATGAGCTTTAAGACTAAAATGATAGAAAATGATGTATAGAAAATTAGTGCATTTATAATTATAAATATATAAAGCAAAAGAATGGTTGCTTTTGTCAACCCTCCTATCTTGTACCTATGATGAAGTAGGAACAACTTCAAAACTCCTTCGTAGCCTCCAGACTCCAACAATCCGTGCTCTCCGTCTCTCTCCGATGAAACTATCTCATTCTCAAATCAAGGTATGTAGTGATAATGATGACAATAGCTTTGGGTAAGTAATATCTAATCTATCCCCCCAATCCCTTCTATACATTTAATTTTCTTTCATCTTTCATTCTTTATCTTCCATTTCTTCTTTTATTAGATTTTTTCTCCTAAAATCAGCTATTATATAGTTTTTTTTAATTCAGATTATATTCCTAATATCTAATTTGATAAATGATAATACTAGAAGAGCCATCATATTAAAATTGCCATAAAAAGAAAGGGCGATCGTATAATAATTGCCATTAAAGGAGGAGCCAAATGATATATTCAAAAGAAAAATCCACTGCCAAATGATATAATTAAAAAAAAAAAAACTCCGCCATAGAAGGCTGGCCATGGCCCTTGTTGGCCCCCCTAATTCCACCCATGAGTGGAAGATCTTTGACTCTAAACCCACATACAAGCCTTTCTTTGCTTGAATTTGATGAAGAAAATGCTAAGGAAGGAAAGAAGAATGCTCCAACAGTTCTAAGTTACAGTATTTGGGTTCTTTTATACATTAGATTTTTTTAGATTTTATAAGATAATCTAACTTTCTTATTATACTTTTAGTTTAAGTCAATTTGAGATTCAACTAACTCAAATGAATTCGGGTTCAATAGGAAAGTTAACAAGCTCGATGAGATGAACGCAATGGTAGTAATATGATGCATGTATGACGTGAAATCACAAAATTTAAAATTACAAAAAGGGCTTTTTTACCCTAAAACAAGGTCAATTGTAATCCGAAATCAACTTAAAGAACTCAAACAAGACAAAGCAACCTAATCCAAACTCAAACAACACTAATCATAATTATTGAAATTAATGTTAGATTAATTAGCTACTAATCATACTTAATTAACTACTAATCCTAATTAGCTCGAGTTGGAGTGTTACATAAGTTGCACGTGTGAACCCAAAACTAATACTAGATAGAGCTTATGACATAACTGTGGAATTGAACCTAGACCCAATTCTAAGTCTGCCCGAATAATAGTACTGTACCAAAATCTTAGGGATCAAATTTATCTGGCTGACATGTGAATGAGCCCATTGTAAACATAGGGCGTAAATGCTCAACCCCAATTGCTTATAGAATCCCATTGTGTGTGTGCTTGGATATGTTAATTGATGGGTCCATGATTATGGACTTGAACTTGATCTGATTAACAATCGAACCTAAAAATGAGCCCACGTCCAAATATAAATGCGTACATGTCTTAGCTGCCGATAGAGTATAAACTTATTACTGTTGATAGCTTAACTTCCATAGTTTTCTTGGCAGTGAAGAGCCCATGATCACCACATCTCATGAACAAGAAAGATCAAGTCTAGTAGCTTGGAACTTCAATTGATCAATTGCAAATGTCTTGAATAAGAACTATTGAAAGTTTTTGGGCTGCTCCTAAGTATGTGATTGTATAGATTGCAAATAAATACACAATATGCAGTGGAAAACAAAAGTAAATCAAGCAAATAACCACAACAAGAAGACATGATTTTTATGTGGAAATCTAAATCAGGAAAAAACCATGAGTCCAAACAAGACTAATCAAGCACTATGTTTCACGCAGTTATAAGATACTCAATCATTTTCTAGTTCTCGCAACCTAAGGATTATAAATTTCTCTTCACAATTCACACCATTGATTGCACCTAATCCAAACCTTGTTTGAATCCGTAATCTTCTGCGCAAGAAGATGATCTTTTATAGGAAAAGTATAAACAACAACTCTTTAAGACAAAGCTTCAACTTTAAACTTTCCAATAGAAGCTCTCAAGAATAAGGGGTCTCTCAATAAGATCTTTTGGACTCAGAATAATGAGAAAAGTACTTTAGAGTTGAGAGAAGAACCCTTTTTATAACCAACAATTTGTGCTTCATAAGTATACTCCATGTAGAACCAAACTTACTAATATTGGCACAAATATGAAATAAATTTGCACAAGTCGATAAGTTTTCTCCTCCATCCGATCGTTGCAGCAATCATTCAATCAATTGGATATCGTTTCTGCCTCCAAATCGATTGATCGGACGTCGCCTCCACCTCTAAATTGATCAATCGAGCACCCTGTTTTCTGATTTCTTCAATTTAGCTCTTATGGCGATGCGGACCACAATCCATTTAAAAGTAATATAAAATACAACTTAATGAACTCAAAGTTTTATCTAACCCTTGAATTAACCAACATACAAAAACTTACAACCATGTTTTTTATACTATGAATAAGGATGAGAATGAAAAACTAAACCCCCCCCCCCCCCTCCCCTCTCAAGTCTAGAAACTAGGCTAGGTTATTGTGGATCAGTCCTAACCCTAGCCCATTTACATCCCTAGAGTCCCTATTTAATTAACTAAGTAACACACATGATTTAGGCAAGAAAAACACAGTGTAACCACCCTAGACTAACTCCATTGTCGTCCATTTACATATTGAGGAGATGGATCTTAGCCATTAATATTCAGTTATCTAATCTACAACAGTCAAGTAATCATGATGATGGTCCTGTTACAGGCCTTAAACAAATAAAACTAAATAGACATGGTAGAAACCATATTCCTTAGATTATCTCTCTGTCTAGGGTATAATTAACAAGCCAAGTCGTCTAGTCGTGGGCAAATATAGCGTACTTTAACTGACTTTCTACTGCAAAGGGCTTGCAATTGTTCAAATATTGGGCCAAATGATTTATGTAGGCAAGTTTTGGCAATTTTTACCAAGGTTTCTAATAACCCATCAATAAGTCCACCCAAGAACGGCTCATTACCATAGTGGTAAGTAACGAATGTTCTTACCTGGCTATATAGGGTTTAAACTTTGGGTATGTTACTTTTCTTCCCGCATATGCGGGCTACCTTTCCAATGCGTGGGCTTTTCTTCTCACGTGTGCGGGTTCTCTTCTCACTTGTATGGACATTCTTCTCACATGTTTGAGCTTTTGCTTGAGAGTTGAAACTAAACCCCCTTGGCAAAGTTACCCAAAAAAAAAAAAAAAAAGAAACTCAATATGTCCACCCAATGTGTCCAACAACAGTGGGCTCATGAATTAAATCCAAAGCAAGACCATCACTCTCAAGCACAAGGTGAATCCAACCCAAAATATTTGTAACACTCCTATCCCACTTAACCCGTTTAGCAACTAATTAATGATGCATTAGTTGTTAATTGTGTTTCGCTTTTGTTTCGATTTTTTTGCGGGTTATGGATAGGTAGTTGAGTTAAGTTTGACCTGGTTTAGGTAGACTAAGCCCTTTTTCGTAATTTTAGATTTTATAAGACATTGTCATTCACGCATCATCTTGGCATCAATATGTGTCTTTCGTTGAGCTTATTAACTTTCGTAACTGCGTCGTTCGTATAAGATGTCGTTTGTTTCAGTTGGACAGTCAAATGACTTGAATTGTAATTAAAGTGGAGACTTGGACTTTCCTGTAATGTTTCCTTTAATCTTATCTTATAACAGCCTCCACCGCCTCTTTCTCTCTCACGTTTGTTTCTCCTTTCCTTCCTCTACTTCTCTTCTTGTTTCTTTCTTCCTTCTTTCTCCTTCTCCAACGATCAAGCCAAGGGAGAAGAAGAATTTGTGCTCTTAACCCTTGATTCCTCTCTTGTGGTGACTCAAGGTATGTTTGGGGTGTTAGTTTCTTCTTTCCTTTCTTCTTCTCGCTCTCCATGGCTGTGCTCACGAGCTCTCTTTTTTTTTCTTTCTCATGCATGATAGCTTTGGATCGTGTTTAGACGTGAATTGAGCCCATGGATAACAGTTTGTGTGTTAGCACTCAATTGAGGTAAGTATAAGCATGAATTGTATGAACCCATGTTAATATAAGTTTGATTGTAAATAAATTCGGTACTCGTGCATGGGAAATATGTTTACAGCCCAAATTGTGTCAGTTCCCTTCTATTTGATGCGGTTTTGTTCCATTTGTATACGTTCAGCTACTCTGTAACAGGTTCAAGAACTCGACCCAGCGTAGTCACAGCTAAGCCGTAAACTGTGCTGCGGCTGAGCCGTAAAGTGTACTACGGCTAAGCCGTAAACCCAGCCGTAGATCAATACATGGTGCATTTCAAAATAACTGAGAGTTAGCAAATTTCAGACCTTCTACGGCCCAGCCACGGCTAAGCCATGAAGTCTTCTACGGTTAAGCCGTAAGGTCACCCATGGCCAAGCTGTAAGACCTGTAACGAGTAAGAAAACTAGAATGAATGAGATTTGTAGGACCTTTGAATTAAAATGTAGGCAACCTTGACTTGTCTAATGGATTATGATATGATCAAATAGCATGAAGGATCTCGAGGGCTACGAATCATTCAAGTTTGTTATTCAGATGTTTAGCACCTCCCCATGGGTGTTGGTTTAAAGGACTTCGGTGTACCCTATGATGCAATGCAACACTACACAACGGTGCATCGGATAACTTAAAACTACATCATCATACACGGTTAGAAACACTGAATAACTAGATTAAGATTTGATAGTAAATGATCTTGACTCGAGAATGATTGATTTGCATGGCATCTCGCATGACTATCCTTGACCTCCACTCTTCAGCATGATTTATTAGTTTTTGTTGAATATCGAATTGTTGATTTATTCGCTATGTTTCCAAAACATGGAGTATGCACGTATGTTCTTGAGTATGCACATATGATACATGTTCATGAGTATGCACGTATGATATGCTTGTCACGATATCACGATCTACTCAAGATTTAGTATACGATTGCCTCTGTATGGTCAAGCACTACTCAGCCTCAGTCTTAGGATCCCGACGGGATGAATTTGGTGTAGTTTATATGGCCTTACTACAGTGAGGACACGTCTTGGGGAATTTGGACCCCAAGAACCCAAGACCCATTCGTACCCTGCCCCAGTCAATGGTGTTCTCAGTACGGATATAAGATCCCTATTTTGGAAGCATATATCAAATATAGTAGCTAACTAATTATGTACACAACACGTATGCCTTGATTCGAATGGCATGCTTTATTGAATGCACAACTGCCTAGTATACAAACTTGACATGCGATGATTTACATCATATTATCTTTTCTATTAGATACAACATGTGTTAACTTATTATTGCTTATACTTTGCTGAATCGTAGTATTCACGAGATGTCCTTCGTGTTGTAGGCTCAGATACGTAGACCGACCTCTCGTCGGTCGACCAAACTTCAAGGGAGGCCCCCGATGTCCCATCCGGACTAGAGGAGTGGGTGTAGCCACTCCATCAGAGAGCGGCATGGACACCTTGCATATAGGTCTTCCTTATTTTGAGATTTGACACGTTAGATCCATTCATGATTTATATATTTGTCTTTTGACTTATTTTGTATAACTCTGACTTATCTGTAATCTTTGTTAATTATTATTTTGTTCTAGTTGTATACTTCTTGTGTAATGTTTTGATACATACAGCTTCCGCGTACATGTATGACACGTGTGAACCTTCTTTTGTGCGTGTGCATTTAGACTGGGCCCAAGTATATAGGCACAAGAGTACGTGTGTTATTGATTATGCTTAACTAACGCTCGATCTCTCGGGCTTGGGTTGTGACAATATTTGGCCTCAAACAAGGGGTTATTTGGATGTGAGGGAAAGATGTTGCAATATTATCAATTTTGTGGTCATTTTTTTTTATTTTAAAGGAAAATTTCAAAAAAGAAGTATATAACTTTTGGCTCATTATTTAAGAAAGTACATGAAGATTTGAATATTTCAAAAAAGTATACAGATTTTACACAAATCTTTTAGTCAAGTATTCTCCATAGGAAGTTTTAAAAAATTTTATCTTTTATTAACCCTTTTTCTCCCTAAAATCAACCATTTATTTTTAGTATGGTAAATCAAAATCAACCATCTTGATTTGTTGAAGTTGGACACACTATGTCATTTGGGTTGAACTTAAACATTTCTACCTTAAATGATTTATTAAAGAAAAATTTTAGAAAATAACATAAGGGCCTTTTTTTTTTCAAACTTTTTACCCTAGTGATTCCTTGATTGAATTAAGTATGAAAAGCTTTATACTCTTTTGAAATATTTAAACTTTCATGTACTTATTTTTTAAAATAGACAAAGTTTTTATGTCTTTTTGAAAATTTCTCAGCTTTGTAATGCTTTCGTGAATTTTCATCACGCACTTCGATCTTAGGACCTCTTTTGCCATAGATATTGCTTTGTGTACAGTTCTGACAAAATGTGTGTTATTTTTGTTGTTTAATGTGCATGCAGGGGTAGACCTACTTTCATGGAATTGGGGCCTTCAGCCCCCCACCATGCATGAAAAAAGCTCAAAAGGTCTATATAGCCCAACTGGCCTAGCCCTCATTCAAAAATGCATTAAAGCCCCCACCACTCCCCAACCCAAAAATATTGCCGGCAATTGATCCCTTCTTTTATTTCATTTTCTCTCACTTAAAGTCCCCAATCAGAAATCCTTGAATAGGCATTCGGCTACAACATCGGCATTAGCATTTGCTTAGGGCACACATGGTCTGTCTCTAGTCATATTCGGCTCTCCCTCTTTCTATCGATCCCCCCCTCAAATGATGTGGAGAGTTACGTCTGAGTGTAATTTTTTAAATTAGCAAACTAAATCTTGCGTGATTTATTTTTTTTTATTTTGAATCCTTTTTTTTATCATTTCATGGATTTGGCATATTATATGATCTAGCTAGTAGCATAATTTAAGTCTTTACAATTAGCTTGTTGAAGAATTCTTCAGTACCTTTCAATTGTCTTTATAACTAAAGTTTCTTGAAAACCTAAATTACGTGTTATCACTATCAAATCAAGCTGATCTTTTGTGGAAGTTTTATATTGGGGATCAATGATTTGATTCCATAGAATCAATTGAAAAAGGAGACAATGGTTTTTATCTTATAATGATCGTTGCTAGGGTCGAATGTACATAATGGCAAGAAGGGGCAATTGCCCCTCCTCACTTTTTTAAATTTGTCATATGGGGATAAGGCTTTTAGATTCTTTTCATCGGAGTATTGTCTTTTTATTACTTTTGTCCCTCCTCAATTTTTGCTACAACTAAGTAATTGAGGCAAATTTGTCTTTTTCATTATTTCAAAAGGAAGCCATAGTTTGACTCTCCTTAAAAGGCAATATCATCGTTTTTTTTTTCCTCCTTTATTTTTCTTACCTTATTTCTCTATTAGCTTCCTTATGCCTTTTCCTACTCTCATCATTGGACATCCATCATTCCTCTTTGTTCTTCTCCATTCAATCATTCATTAACTCTCAAATACAACTATATAGGTACCTTTTGTTTCTTTTATATCATTTTTTTTTTCATTTTTGTTTGAGTTCAATGCCTCTCTAACGATTATATTTAAATGCATATATTAATTTTTTTCATGTCATTTGTTATTTCTTCAAATACAATTACTTCTTAATGTTATTTATTTTTTCTTTATCTTATGTTGTGAGAATATTGTTTTTTGATACTATATTATTTAAAAATTGATTAAGAAGAGTAATTTTGATTACATTGTATTAGAGAGGGCTCTGTAAATGGATAGATTAAAATTGGCAAGAGTGATGGCCTACTATATTATTTTTTAGCCTGCCATCTTTTTATAGGTTAAAAATATCTAAAAATCACTGTTATATGTTAATTTACAGGCCTTCAGAGATATATTGTAGGGCCCACAAAATTATACTCTTAAAAACTCAAAATGAATACCAACTTTGACTGCCTAATTGATGTAAAGTGTTTATGTTAATATAACTTAGTTACTTTATTATACATATCTATTTATTGAGGGTTTTAGTCCATCTTTACCCCCTCTAAGAGAAATTCTTGGCTTCATTACTGATTATATCTTTTTTACCATAAAAATATAGTAGAACTCTTCTAGTTCAAGCCCATATCGAATTATGGATCTACCTGAACATGATTATATTGAAAAATAAATTAAGATTTCATTCATGACTGATATTGGTCTTTTGTCGTTGACCTGAGACCTAAAATATATTTGAACTTCATTATTATCATCTTTATATTCTATTTTGCTATTCACTTATGTCCATTTGTAGGACTTTAATAGAATCTAATAGTTGGTTAAGCGAACACATTTAGGGACTAGTACATAAGTGACCTATTTTTCAACAACCCTCCTCACTTATCTCATGGAACAACTGAGATAGAGAAGGAAAGGAAAATATTGTAATGGTTTCAATCTAACAGAAAAAATATAATTGGAACTACAATGTATTGAGTCTCTTGAAAAAGCATAACATAAGCACTAGTTTCTGAGGCACCGAATAACTTACATCTTGCCATTGTTTGGTTTTCTTAGCAGCTGGCACACTTCTACCATTGAAGTTACTAAGTTTTATTGAATTCTATGTGTAACAGTTTATATACTAAATAAAGTGTATAAAGTCCCTATACATTTATTTAAAAAATTATATTAAAAAAGTGAATCATATAAAAATGCCCATTCCAAAGTTGATAATTATCACTTCATTAGAAATTTCTCATTTTCGAGAAGCCTAACTTCAACTTTTCAAAAAAAAAATTTTCTCATTGGCTCAGTAGCTAATGAAGTAGGAAAGAAAGGCTCTCCCACCAAGTATCGATACTTGGTGGAAACTATGGGAGTGGGTCCCTATACCACCAAGACAACCCTAAGCTTCTCAACTTTTCAATTTCAGCTCACTAAATCTTACTACCTTTTTTTATTACAGTCATTTATTAAATATTGCAGTGTATATTAGAGGGTGTATTTCTAGAATTATTGGACTTGTGTAGGACCCTAATGCATTGTATAATCTTATCCACTTCTTAAGTCCAAAAAAGACTCTCATTTGCTTTTTTCTTTTTTTTTTCTTTTTTTTTTGTACTTCAGCTAAGGGGGTTGAGTCCCTAGAGAGAGCCTGCTCACGTAGAAGAGGAGCTCACATAAGTGAGAATGAAAGCCCACACATGTGGAAAAGTTGGCACATTCATGGTTCAAATCCTAGATAGGATTGCTGCCTTACCACTTGGGTAATGAGCTGTTCTCCATTCCAACTTGTCAATGTAAACTTTTTTTACAATTTTTTTAATGTGAAAAAAAATACAATAAAATAGTAATTGACTTTTTGAAGTGACCATTGTCAGCTCTCTCAAACATAAATCCTGGGTTCGCCACTATGTGAAAGTACAATGGAACAAATTTTTTTTTTTAAGTTCTATTAATCACAAGATTTCAGAAAAAAAAAAAAAAACAACTTTGGTGTGAATAGTTTTCAAGTTGGGTGTGAATAGTTCTCAAGTTTGATGCATGTTGGCCAAGGTGTTAAGGTGTGACTAGAAGCGGTCATGGGATATGGTGGAAATAAGGGATCTTAACGTTAATCCTGGGTAATGGTGGACAAGGATTTTCGTCTGGATGGGGCGGATGATTAAAATTTTCAATCAATCATATGCTTGATCGGGTGGTTACCCCACTCCTATAATTATACAACCTTAGCATATATCCCTTAAGTGTATGGAATTCTTATTGAATGGTCCAAATTATATTTAAGTAGGCCCCACGATGGAGTCCCAAGCCACTTCCTTCTTTCTTGACATGTAATTAATCACATTTCTATCATGCATTCAATCCAACGTTGGGACCTACCTCTGTTGAAATGAAATTATAGGATATGTCATTGAAGGTGATGATATTTTTTTAATGGTTCAAATGATTATTTTGTGGACCACACGGTAGATTCTCAGAGACATGTAAGTTCACATATAATATTTTAACATAGAACCAAACTCATCTCATCACCACACAATCAAAACTCAGTCATTACATCACTCTTGTCATCTCCTCTCCACTCTTCCTCTCATTCATCTCATATAATGGCATGATTACTACAATTGGATCCCATGTGTGCATAACAAAAGCCCAAACCCACCTGTCTCTTTCTAACAGAGATCCCACTTTTTTTTTTAATCTTTCCCTCCTCCTTTCTTCTTTCTTCTTCTCATTCCTTTTTTCTTTCTACCTCCCTTCTTCTCCTCTAGCTCTTCTCATTTCTTCTTCTCCTCTTTTCCATTCTTTTTCTTTTCTCTTTCTCCCAATTCTCTCTCTCTCTCTCTCCCTCTCTACTTTTCTCCCTCTCCTCGCTTCAAGGGTGGAGCGGAATCCATTTTGAAGTGGGTGTAGGCATATGACTGATAGCCCCATCATGAAAAATTTCCAAATCCAATGGGTGTGGCCGCACCACATGGCATAACTTGGGTTCGCCCCTAATAATGGGGGACACCTTTGACATATCTCTTTGATGAACTAACTAGTGCGGGATTCAATTCCTAACGTGAATTAAAGGATGGGTTCTAAATCGACACAATCTACCAATCTTGACTATTTGTTAGTAAATTCTAAAGTTATTAAGATATGTAGGTACTTATAAAACCTTTATAGCACATTTGTGCAACAAGTTTTTTGGAATGAGAACGTTCTTTTTCTCTCTAGGCAAGGTAAGCATCCATGGAGTTTGCTTGTTTTGAATATGTTTTCTTTACAAAGTATTGCTCTGGTTTTTCTTTACAAGGTAAGCTTTGGCGTTATACAAGTGTTCCCATTAAATGATCTTCTGCGCTATAGTAAAATTCATGTTTAGAATGGCCACTTTTTCCTCGTGAAAAAAAAATGAAAGAATGGACTAAACTTTTAGAATTCCTTGAAAAAGAAAAAAAGAAGAAGAACCTAGCAGGTAAAATTTCATAGAAAAAGAAAATTTTCATAGATTTGATTTTCCACGTCATGTACATAAACATGCTCTTAAACTTCCACACCACAAAGTTTGATGGATTGTAGCAAACATCCACTAAGTACAACCATCAAGACTAAGAGTAAGGGGGCATTTGTATAGGGCCTTGTAAGAGGAAAACACTGTTTCCGAACTCAAATCCCATCTAGAGAGGTAGAACCCGCCACTCATACTTCCTAAGAAAAGTAATACAAAGAGGAGGTTTTTCCCCTCCTTCGCCAACTTCACCAAACAAGGAGCCAACTTCACCAAACAACTATAAGGACAACCACTGACTATCAAGACAAAAAAGAAGGTTTTTATGCTCCTTTGCCAACTGCTTCAACAGCCCCTCATTGGATGAATTGGAGCGAACATCCATTTAGTAGTTTTTGTAACAATATCCTTGTTTATGAGCAAAAGTGGTTCATGGATATAAGTGACATTTCCAAATGAAAATTGGATTTATTGGATGTAGTTGGTTTTCTATGTTAATAAAATAGCTATTTACATTTCATATGTCTAATTACGAGAAAATTATTTGATCGTGTGCCCTTTGATAATTGGCACACTAACTTGAGCCCTTGTTCCATGATGGAAGAATTACCCAATAGAAATATGTACCTACTTTTAGGGACGACAGCAGAGCACATTTGGTACTTAGCAGCGGGACTACACCCAAATGCACTCTTACCTCAAATTTATCGCAACCAGACCCGACCTTCTTGTGACAGGCCACCAATATGGAATATCAAGCCTCTCAATATTGCATTCAAGTTCGGTCAGATTTAAATGATAATCTGAAAATATATAAAAGCATGTGGTAGGGATTAAACACACCACGTTTCCATTTCCGTAAATCTCAACCCACTCAGCACCACATACACAACATGAGTTTGGTTTATAACTTAAAACAGAAGCACGTTTATAACAAAAGAAAATATTTTGGTGAAAAACTCCTTCATCGGTTTTCCAATAAAAATTATGGGTCGAGTCCATCTATCACCCAATCCTAACCTTAAAATGGACAAAGACT
This sequence comes from Sextonia rubra, assembly GCA_037013555.1. Taxonomy (NCBI): domain Eukaryota; kingdom Viridiplantae; phylum Streptophyta; class Magnoliopsida; order Laurales; family Lauraceae; genus Sextonia; species Sextonia rubra. Next base: position 137,667,676 of record JASUAD010000001.1, read on the forward strand.
CCCCTAATGGTCACACACACCAAGTTTGATACACATCCAAATAAATTAAACTATTGGATCGACTGTACGCCTATCTAAATAAAGTGAATTTGATAGCCACGAATGAAGGGCCTAGAGACATGTGATTAGAGCCAATTTTGATATTTTGCATGATCCTGTATGAATTTTTTTATCCTTCTAATCTTATCCCTTGATGTAGTCCACAGTGAGCCCTACAAAAGCATTTGCACGAATTGTCTGTGAAAGCGGTTCACACAGAAGAATCACATTATAACAAAAATACAAGGTGAGAAGCCATAGACCTACAAAAACCCAAATCTGCTCAAAGCCTGATACAGTTACGAGTTCAAAACATCCATACCTATCTCAAATTGTAAAAAAACACCACTACCAAACCGGCCTTCAGCAGAATCGGTTAAAAAGAATGACCGGAAGAGGAAGAAGCGGGTTGCGACGAGTCCAGTTTAAGCCCGACCCATTGGCATCTTAGGGCCGATATTTGTCGAGGCCGGCGTGTGGAGGGGGTGCTTCCAAACCCCTTATCCGCGAAAGACTGCACAGTTCCCGCCATGGCCTTGCCGTTGCTACACCTGCCTTCCGCTACCGTTACGCTCCAACTACCCTGCCCACGCAAAATATCGGCTCCGTTAATCCCCGATATCCGTTCCGTTTCGATCCCTTCGAAGCTTCCTAGTTCCAGGTCTTCTCTTCGAGTCGGATCCGTTGCATGCAGAGCCCTCGGTGAAGGCTCCCAGCAGCAACGATTCAACAACGACGACCCAACGGTCTATCAAGGAATCTACGGACCCTGGACAGTCGATGCTTCTGACGTTCGTGAGGTACATCAGATGCAATCTCTTTGCTCGTTTCGTTTGAGTTGTGATTGAAATCTCTGTGAATTGTTGTTTCATGACTGGCCTTCTTTATTAATCCATGGTTGTTGTGGTGGGGTGGTTTTGTAGATATGGCTTGTTAACCTTTGTCCACCCATTTTCAAAAACATAGCTCTATGGAAATGTTGGGGTGTTTTCAAATTTGGGGGGTTTTTTTTTTCTACAAATATAGGTGTATGGGAATGTTGGTGTGTTTTCAAATTTGAGATTTTTTTTCCCACAAATATAGGTCTATGGAAATGTTGGGGTGTTCTCAAGTTTGGGTTTTTTTTTTTTCCACAAATATAGGTCTGTGGTAATGTTGGGTGTTCTCAAATTTGGGTTTTATCCTCCACTGGAGATGTTGTCAATTTAAATTACTGAAAAAAAAAATAGATAATTACATTATAGGGTTGTTGTGGAAGAAAACAGAGATTTTGGGTAGTTATAGGTTGTAGATTTAGTTCAAAATGGGATAAGTGGAGATAAGGCAGCAGAGTGCTAATTGAGTGTTGCTTAGTTTAAGTGTCAGTTTTGTTAGACAACCATTGGGTGGTGCAGGCCCTAGGGTTAGGGCTTGCGTGAAAGTGCATAAGCACGTGTCCAAGGACACTTCGAATCGTCGAGAAGACTTCAACACACACGAGGACACGCCTCTCTCGGATAAAACCCAATTCTATTAATCAACCAAATCTGAGAATCTCTTCTCTACAATGCCATATATATAGTAAAAGCAAACTTAATGTGTAAGAAAACCCTATGCTATTAATTGAAACTTCCCTAATAACAATTTAATTAGAAATCTACTAATAAAAATAATATAATTCTAATCTAATTTGAAGAGGTGCTGCTTGTGGGGCCTAGATTGCATCATTGGGCCTAGTATGTTGTATGGGAGTTGAATGTTGGCAACGAAGAAATGTGAAGAAGCTGAAGTTAATTTAGAAGATACGTACTTGCTTTAAAAGATGTGTGGAGTTATACTACAAGTATGTTAGGAAGAAGAAAAGAAAAACCATGGATAAGTGTAGTTGAGGAAAAAGAAGTTCGAAGAATATGGTTTGAGATGGGTTGGACATGTGTATAGAATGCTAGAAACTGCCTATGTGAGATGGATTGAAGGTTTAATAGTGGAAGGGACAAGAATTATGAGGAGAGGCTACTAGAGACCTTAGGTAAAGTGGTGTGGAAAGACACACCATTAGCCCATTATCTGGAGCAATTGAGTGCCTGCTACTTAAAAGGGTCTTGCACATGGACAAAACTCACAAAAGCCACCCTTAATAGATGTGTTTAGCAAGGTAAAGATGGTTGGCGTATTCTTATCTAAATAGAGAGAGTAAGAGAGATAGAGAGAGAGGATTTTTTGGCTTGTGTAGAAACGAGAGAGAATGTGATAACCGTAGTACTTATCATGTACCCAAGTGTAAGATTCCTCTTGAAGTTTTTTTCCCCATGTATGCAAGTCAACTTTAAGCACTCAGATGGGTGAGGTGGTGTGTGTGTATACATCCCAAACCTACTTTTGGCACATATGGAAATCTTTCCAAACTTTTTGACTTTGGCGCTGTTATATTTCTTGAAAATGTGCCGAGCAATACAAATAAATCAATATTTCAATAAAACATTATTCTCTTCTTTTACGAATGTTATCTGACATTATATATATGTGTAAATATTATGTTCTGTATAATACAAGTAGGCCCTACAAAAATGAAAATGATGTCTAATGTCACAACAGTGTCAATGGCTGCCAATGAAGATGCCTAGAGATTGACTAAGGGGGGCACCTGTAGAGGGCTATGTTAGATTGACAAAAGTATCTCCTTGATGATCCCTTGATCATCTATTACCTTAACAGGAGTTGTGCCAGTGCCTATTGTTCTGCTTCTGTTTTATTTTTTTATTTATTTATTTTATTTTTGAATGATAAGGAACCATTATCTTAAGAGTATTTATTCAGCATGACAAAGGCCAGAGAATTCATGTCCACCAATTTAATATTCGGAATACCTTTTTGTGGACTGATCACTCCAGCAGGGCCTGCCATTCCAATAGTTTGGATTACTGAAATATACACATGATTTCGGCATATAAACTATAACCAGCTGTACATCTGTATGGGCTGAGCTTGTTTGTTTCCTTGTCTCATAAAGTTTGGCACTGTAAAGGAGCAGTTTGCAATTGCTTCAAAAACGTCAGATTAATTTTTTTGAGTTTTCAACAGGTGATCTTATATAGATCTGGGTTGGTAACTGCTGCTGCATCATTTGTGATTGCGGGGGCTTCTGCATTTCTACCAGAACACACCTTCTTGAGGGATATTATAGAACAAGATATTGATCTATTTTACGTGTTTGGAGCTGGAGGACTTGGCTTGTCATTATTCTTAATTCACATTTATGTGACCCCTATTAAACGAACCTTGCAAGCGTTTTGGGCAATTGGTGTTCTTGGATCTCTTGGGACGTATCTAAATCTTGCTCAACCTGCTAACGAAACTTTGACACAGTATGTTGTTGATAACCCAGTGGCTGTGTGGTTTGTTGGTCCTCTCTTTGCAGCCCTGACGGGGCTTGTCTTCAAGGAAGGTAAGAAACATCAGAACTTCCATCTTTTATACTGCTCTTAGTGTCTCTATGATCGGAATTGAACCTGAGTATTTTCTTTTTATATTTTAATGCGACATTTAATTGATCATTTCTGAGGTTTCATTCTTATTAGTTGGAAGTATTTTCATGATTGGTAGATGCCAATTTTCTTTACGAAACGTCAAATTAGTAAGGTTGTGTTAGGTGAAGTTGGAAGGAGAAATAATGGCAAAATGTTAAGAGACAAATTCTGGAATTGCTGTCCCCATGGGCCCATGCTATATCTTCTCACACTTCATGTAGTATTGCCTTCACATTCTTCACAAAATGAAAACATTTGGTAGTGGACAACAGTAAGCTGCGTTTTGTTTTTTTAATTAAAACTACTCAATCTTTTACTTTAACATTTTTTGGTGGAGAAAACTACCCAACTTTCTAATAGAAGGTTAAAAGGTTTTGGGACCACTGGTAGCTGGGGGGCAGCAGTTGTAGCAGATCTTTCTTCTTGCCCTTTCTGACTTTGTATTTTTATTCAATGTTTTCAAACAACAACTAAATGTCACTGGCTGACTTGAAGAGCAGTGAATTGAATTCTCTGATAGAAATTGAAACATAGTTTGTCCTTCATTAGGAGGAAATGGTAAACTGGCCTTTATGTTCCCCCAGACCCTCCCAGAGAATGCCATACCATTGTATTAACCACAGGTTTAACGAACAAAAAAAATGTTTTATTCAAATGGGAGACAAAGGTTATTTATTTATTTATTTTCCCCACATAGAGTATAGACATTGTCTTCTGGTGGGGCATGGTCATCAGGCATCTAAACTGAGCCCATTTGTGTTATTGTTTCTTTGTAATCTTTAGTAATCCATGAGTTGCATCTAGGCCTGATTTGTCGCTCTGCAAACATGTGGGCTGTGCCCAGGCCCAGTTTTTACCATTTACTCTGTTGAGATCCAACTCAAGGCCAGCTGTAATCCTCTTGTGTAGCCACTACTGGTTTGTATCAAGTCTAAATTTCTGGCCTTATTAACAAATGTATAGTGTCTGAGATTGAACATCAAGCTTGAAAAACAAGTCAGCCTCAAGTTGATGCCAGTACAGACTGGGCCCAGGGTTGACAGTTTTTTTTTAATTGTGGCCTGCCATAAACCTGGATCGAGTCCTTTTTTGGCCATCTAAGACTTGGCCAGTGGCTAAATAGATGTATATTAAACAGATGGCTAAATGTTGAATTGATCCTTGCAACTTGAAAAATCCATCTCAGCATGCATAGTCACCCACATTTAATTTATGTTCTTGTTTCTTTGCTGCTCAACATTCAACTCTATGCGAAAAGCAGGTCTACTGTCTAATCTCAGCTATAAGAATCCAACCAGACCTTTACACAGTTGGGCTCTATTATCTAACTAGTGCTCTTCGTTCCTGAATAATAGGCCCAGCAAAAGAAATGGACTGGACCTAAATAAGACTCAACCTTTCATAGCCCATTTTAGTCGTTTCCAAGTTAAAATTATAGGTTGATAATACATACTTTGCTCCTCTTGTTTTTTTGGATCCTTGTTTACTTGCAAATTGCTGGTGCATTAGGTCTTTTGAAGGTTCTTTGTTTTGTTTCGTTTGTTGGATGTCTATTTTATCATAAGCCTTGCATTTGGAATCTTATTGGATACTTTAAACTTTGGAATGTGTCCTTGGTATCATTCACGTTTTATTACCACCGTTACTTTCTTCTTGTGCTTCCAATAAACTGCAAATTTTGGGTGCATATTATCCTCTATTGATGTATGACCATTGCAGGTCTCTGCTACGGAAAGTTTGAAGCTGGGGTCTTGACATTCACCATCCCTATTGTACTTCTTGGCCACTTGGTAAAATTTCTTAAACTATTGAAAGGCATTTCTTTGTACTTAATGTTGGACTACCGGACAAGAGTGATACTTTTTAACTTGAGGACCTAGGGATCTTTCCTAGGCATGTTTGTGAAACTAAGGTGCCAAACACAACTCGACTATGAGTGTGTTGGCACATTTCTTTTTTACTTTATTTGTACTAATGTATGGAAGGGGTATACATCCTTTTTACAATTCAAGCTGTTTAAGTCCTTGCTGGAACCCATAGATTCTTACAATATTATATATATATATATATGGGCAAGCCTCTCCTAAGCGCAAACTGATACAAGAAATTCCGTAAGCCCGAAACCTTGGGGCCCACATTTGGTCGATCCAAATAGACCTAATACATGACCCCCTGAATTGCCCATGTCCACCAAACTTAAAACAGCTATGAACCAAAGGAGTAAACCCAAAAAAGGTACCCCCACTGTTGCAAGAAAGAATAATTTAAAATCACAAGTAGGAATGCAAAACAGGTCAGTTGGTGAAAATGGGTGGGGTTAGCCTTAGTTGGAGTGTGAGTTGGAGTCTGACCCATGTCCAACCCATGGGTCAAGCGTCCTCAATCCTATCCAACCCATCCAAACCCCATCCTTAAAACCCACATTATAGAAAAGCCTCTCGCTTGTCAACAGGAAAAAAAAAAAACCCTCTTCTTCTTCTTCTTCTTCTTCTTCTTCTCTCTCTCTCTCTATCTGAAACCCTCTTGTTCTTCTTTTTCTTCTCTCTCTCTCTCTCTGAAACCCTCTTCTTCTTCTTCTTCTTCTTCTCTCTCTCTCTCTCTCTCTCTCTCTCTCTCTCTCTCTCTCTCTCTGTGAGCAGGAAAAGGAAATGAAAATTTGACTCCATTCTAGCTGCCACTACCACCACCACCATCATTACCAACCACAAATCTTGCATGGCTCTGACAATATCCTATTCATTGCCCACTTGAATCAGCTGTGGTGGCCAAGAAAAATGGCAAATGGCTGGGATGCTTCAATGACAATGTGCATATCCCCCATTCCCCAAGTCGAAAGCATCATTGGCTCATAATTAGAGAAGCATTAACATAGTTCTTTAGAGCTTTTTCTAGGCTTCATTTTGCTTTTTTTATTTCATCCATGTCCAAGCTATGCTTCTATTGTCAGCTGCCTTGAGCCATCATACTTGAAGATGAGACAAGGGTTTTGTATTTGATGGTGCAGATGGGTTCTTACATAAGCTATGGTATTGGTTGTTTGTTGATGGGAGAAGATGAGTAGGGTTTGTATTTGATGGGTGCAGATGGGTTCCACAAGTTATGATAAGCAGTTCATGTTTATGCGAGAAGATGAGTAGGGTATGTGTTTGGTGGTGCAGATGGGTTAAATGGGGGTCAGGTGGGTTATGCTGGTTGACCCTAATCCAACCCGTTTAAATGCGGTTAGCATTTTTTTGGCCTGTGACTAGCATGTATGTCTAGAGGTTGGGTTTAATGGGTTAAGATCCAGGTCGGATATGGGTTGGTTCAGCCAGTTGGGTGAGATTTTACCACCCTAATCACATGTCTATCTACTCCCATCTTGGCTAAAGCATTCACCACTTCATTAGTTGTAGTACGCTGGTTGCTGAAAGGTCATTTGAATGGAGTCATTGAAAAAAATTAGATTCACTACCCCCACAAAAGCAAGATGCCATGGTCCAAAACCTGTCCTCCCTACATAACCTACTTCATTCGATAAGCCACATCTCTTATTTCTTGGTAGACTTAACAAAAAATTTAGAATGCTTCACAAATGATCATGACTTTCTTCTGTAATTTCAAAACGCGAACTTAACATAAATATTTAGTGATGGTCATCGATTCCTAATTGGAACACCATTTAGTGATAGTCATCGATTCCTAATTGGAACACGGTACACCATCTCTTTCATTCTCTCAGTTCTCTTTTAGTCTTCTCTGATTCCCTTTCTTCTCAATTTGTCTTGCCTTAATTCAACTGAATTAAAATAAATTAAATTCACAAATCCAATATATACTAACTAGTGCAAGAGAGTGAGGTATGCTAGTTATGTATGGGCCTGGTTGGTGGCTTCTCCTAGAGTGGAGGCATTTTTTGGGTCAGTAGTAGCAGGTTGATAATCTCCGAAGGTTAGATTACAACAACCGCCCGCACCCCCCCCCCAAACAAAACCAACTACTGCTTGTATTGTTACTTGCAGGTGTGGAACAATTGGAAGGAAAATTAGATGGGTTCTCGGCCAATATGATTTTCTTCAACTTTCTTCTCGTCGAAAACATGCACTGTTCAATTTCAAGGTAGAGGATTATGTCTGGTCAATTGTTGATAAATAGTTTCATTTTCTGGATTTACATCACTCAAACGTTAAAAAAAAAATGTTGTTCTTCTAGCAACTTTGCTTGTTTCTTCGAACTCCTGCCACAAGGCTGTAAATTTGTATTGCAGTTACCAGTAGATAAGTATCCTTGTTTCAATCTCACAATTTCCTTTTTCAGTTCAAGTATCATAGCATTTTTCCTCTTTTGGGCATAGGTTGTCTTGATAGAGACCCAAAGCTCCTTGGGTGGGTTAGAATACTTGAAATTGACTGCAATGCTTTCTTCTATTGAATTTAGGATCAGGTTCATAATCAACATGTTTTCAGAGACCCAATATGAAAATTTTGGATCAATTAGTTGTAATCCTTGTGTTTGGATTCACAACATTAGGTGGCTGTTGGGTATAAGACAAAGAACTTTATCCCCCTTTGCTTGTACTTAGTTGTCAAATGCTACAGTCAACTACTTCTTGTTGGTGAAAATGGTCCTCTAAATTAGCACGAAATAGCAATTTTTATAAATGGATTTGAATAAACTCTCACAAATCATAATATACTCATTCGTATGTTTACACAAGAATCTAAACACCGAAGAGGGTTGTTTCCCCTACGAAACATATCAAAGCCATATTTTAGGCCAAAGAAGCACGGACATGGACATGGGACATAGATACGATACGACATGAATACATTGACACGGCATTTCTCAAAAAAGTGGGACACGGACACGGACATGTTGAGGGACACGTTAATAATATATATTAATTTATATATATAATCATATACTAAAAAAATATCATTTTAACTTTTTAATCAATTTAGCAATCAAAAAATAAATATTCAAATACCAACTAACAGACATATCAAATTATCAAATATCAATATAACACTAAAACATAATTCATAATCATTAAATATGAAAATTTCATAATTTCATAAAATCCATACAAATAAATGGGAGGATCATCTCTTCCCCTCCCTCCAAAAAATAAAAAAAAGAATAAAAAAAGAAGCCAATCTCAAGGACTATTCTTTAGTGAAAAACTTGATTTATTTGTGTTTTGCTTGTGATATGATTAAGATTAACAATCATACATTTTTTCATTATATAAACTTGTCATATAATAAGTTTACAGGTTTTAGTAACCACATATTAACAAAGTGTCCAAGAAATATCAGCCACATATTTATTTTTTAGTTATAGACATGGGTCAGGAATTGTTGAACACATCACTAAAAGAGTGTCGGATAAGTGTCCGAAATTAAGATTTTTAGTTCTTAATTATGAATACGGCTAAAATAGTATTAGATATGTGTCCGAGGAGTGTCGTTGTCCGACACAGATATGTTACTTTCTTAGAAGTGTCCGTGCTTCTTAGCTTTAGGCTCTAATAAACTGACCTTAGCTACACCATATATTAATAACAAGAATTCAATGACAAGCTACCTCTTATAGCCCTTTGAACGGGGACTATTGACCTAGATTATTGGCAGAGGTTAAAGAAAACCACCGGAAAAGTGCTGATGGACTTGTAAGTGTAGGCGTGTAGCCTATCAGCAATTCTTTGATTGTTGGCGCAGAGGCAATACATGTTTGAACAACTACAGCAGATTGAAAATTGATCTAGAAGATCCCTAGAGGCAAAATCGACAAAACTGCTGTGCTGGTCGTCTACACAAATTGCAAGTTCGCATGATCTAGAAGAAACCAAAACCCCTTTGCTATCTTTGGGCAGTTGGATAGTCACAACAGACTTCAGGGACAACTGAAAGTCGTGTTGATCTAATCCCTTGGACCATTCGGCAGTCGAACCCCTGAAACACTATGATTGATTCTTTAATCCAATCTCTTGAACCTCTTGGTAATTAGTATTAGTTATATATAGTCGAATCCTCTACTTGTGGGAATCCTCTAATAACAAGTCGAATGATTTGATTGATGTTAATTGAGGGTTTCTTTGTCGAAGGTATGACGTACCCTAGCATAAGAAAGAGAAGAAAATAGAGGAGAGGGTCGAAATTGAGAGAAGTATACAGTTGTGGTCATTGGGGTTGGGTGAGCATAACCATGTATGGTTTATTAAACTTCGCAAAATAAATAAGTAAATAATTTGTAATATTCCCAAATTTCATGAAAAACCCCAAGTTTTATTTATTTGTAAATAGGTTTTACTCCATCTCATAACAAATACATGCCTTGTATGATATCTTTATACCCATTGGGGGTGCCTTTTTAGTTTTTACTTCAAAGTCACCTAATTAACTGCCACGGCACCTTTTTGCACCCCTTCCTCGGTCAATGACAACCATATGCAAGCTTTTTCTTTTCTTTAAACTTTCCTATGAACACTCTTAATAGGAAAACAACTTCTGTAGTATATCTTAAGCCGGTTATTGTTGCAAATACAAGGTTGTGGGTTCAAATCATGTTACTAATTAAAAGGTATCTCTACCCAACAAAACCTCAAACTGGTTCTCCATAATATTCAACTCATCTGCTAGGTATTGCTGTGTTACTCTTTCCTAACGTTTAATTGTTTGATTCATAAGTTTGATAGAATGATAGTTTTGAATGCCAACAATATTCTTGTAGAAAAAAATCACAACACTCATTCTCCACTTGTCAGGCATTTTCGTATGCTCAAGATTTTGTTGAGCAACTGATTAACCAATCTATCCCATTTTTACCTATGGCAACCGTGGTATCTATATGTTTACCATCAGGTCCAAATGTTGTATATTTCTTCATTTTACCTAGATCGGTTTCGACTTCTATGTTGGATTTTTTCTTTTTATTGTTCCCTGATTTGGTTGTAGATCATCATCCCTTCACTTGCATATTTGTGTTTAGTAGTCTATAAAACACTCTCCCATTTATTTTAACCTCTTTATCAAAACCCTTTGATGTAGGCCAAAAGATATGAGGTGAACCCGATTGCAAATATGGTGGTCCCAGATTCAACATGAACAAGAACCTGGTGTTCATTTTGTTTTGGTAACCTGGTTGGTTCTGTAATTTGCATCAACAGAGGTTCTCAATTGGATACAATGAAGCCAATGTAAATATGATATAATCTTTAGCCTATGCAGCTGTAGATTTTCCACAGAATCACACATCGCCAATCAATATACACACCATATCTAGACGATATTAGGGGTTTGTAATCAAATAATGTTTAGAGACTAACTTCAAACAAGAGTAGCCAAATCCATACAAGGGCAGACAACCAATCCAAAGACACTTTCATGGTTCCAAAAATCAGCTGAGTCTTAAGTTGACTCAGACTCGGCACCTACCTAGTCAAGTCACCCTCTGAGTCATTCCTTGGCCAAATCCAATGGGGAAAGACAAACTATTTTTTCTCCTTTATGCACAAGATGATGCTGGAGTCTTTTGGGGTCTTTTTGCACCGAAATCAGAAGATCATAGCAATATCACATTTGTGAAAGACCTTTGCATTCAAGAATTGGAGGTTCTCTTCATCCATCTGTGTGACAATCAAATGCAACCACTTATTACTGCATAAATTCATTCAGTACAATTGAAAGACGTGTCCCTTAAAATTCTAGATTCGTAGGACATCAGTTTCTATTTTAAGCTGTTCTTTGTCATTTTTCATGATTTTTAAGCTTTTTAGGCTCTAAGGTCCAACTTGGTCAAGTTGACTTGAGTCAACGATGACCGAGTCAACACCCAACTCCAAGCTGAGAAGCTTGCTTTTCATGCTTAAGGAAGAAAAAGATTGGATGGACATAGGTTTCTCACTTTTATAGATTCTTTTCCTCTAAAGTCTAAAGTACTTGCTGATTTTGTTGATTTCCCTGGTTGTCTATGCTCAATACAAAACTCCTTCCTAGTAGGAACCACTGTGGATGGTCCTCATGAGGAAAATCTTACTGATTTGAGCCTTTTACCATCAATAATTTCATACTGTCCATCTGTTTGATTATTCATATTTCATACGTACCTGTAAAAAATTAAGTAAAAAAAGAAAATTTCATTAACTCAAATGGAGTTTTGGTTTTCCCAAGGCAATTCTTGGTGATATTAGTATGTGTGTCTATGTCAATATCTTCATCTATTAGACATATGAACATATAAATGCATTCATAATCAGAGTTGTTCAAGCAGTGGACCCCATCATGGATAGAAGGGGTGGTTTTCCCCTTACAGAATGATCCTACCCATTAATGATGTAAACTTGAATGTAAACCATTTACTATAAACTTTACTCTATTTTCCAATACTGCCACAAGTTTTAAGCAGAAATCTTGGTTTCCTTAAGCGTCTGTTTGTTTGGGATTCAATGCCTAGGAATTCTAAGTAATGCTTTTCTAAAGGAGGTTAAAACTGAATTAAAAAAATGGTAAAGATCCACAAATGTACCTTCTGGTAATCTCCCCTTTGGCGAAAATGAGTAAGGGCAAAGGAAAATTAATACCCAGCTATCAACCTAGTAAATAAAATCCTAAGAAAGTAAGGGATCCTCTCATCCTAAGAATCCCCATCTTGTACGCACTTGCATCAACAGCAAGGTGTGCTCAATTGGGACCCTTCATGTGATGGGGCCATCATGTATGATACTAATGATATACTTAGCTGCATATAAACATATGAACCACATAACATGATAAGGGGCTCTGCTATAGATTTACCGGAATGCCCATACTGATATGTTTCTTCTATCTGAAGAAGTGGATCTTTAGGGGGCAGATCATCCTTGGCCTCTGCACACTTCCATGGGTTGCGACAGGAAGCTAAATTAGGACCGTCGGGCCATCGGGCCCCAAAAAAAAGAAAAAAAGGACTGTTGATCTATTGGGCCTTCTTCAATGATACACAATTGTGAAACTTAACCATATCAATGAGAGATCATCTTTTATTTTTTCAACTTTGGAACATTAGCTATAGGCTCACTACATCACCAGTTCAGATCCAATTCCCATCACTTGTAAGGAAGTAAGATTTTATGGAATTTCTTATGAACACAATTTCTAGATCATCTCTATGATCCATCTATATCGTTGTTTCTACTATTGATAACAATTGGATTGTGCAGAGTGGCTTAATGGATGACAGCGTGAAACTTAGTCTATTGGGGGTTTGGATGTCTCTCTTTGTCATATTTGCAGCACGAAAGTTCACCCAGCCCATTAAGGTACTTCATGGATCATGGATGATTCATTCTCTCTGCCCAACCCATCCCGTAGTCCATATACATTGCCCCAGTTTTCAGTTTTCTAATAATTATTGTTGGGATCCTCTATTGATGCTTTAATGTAGAATTATGCAAATAGTTCCATCCGGGAACATTTCATAGTTGGCTTGGAAATGGACAGTTGCAAGGATAATCATAGTTAATCTTTTATATTAAACTGCACAAATATTGACCAAATCAGATGATTGGTATTGTTCAATGGAGGAGATTCTTGTTCGATTCTTATCCACTTCAGGCCCATCTGAAGCCAGCCCTGCAAGATGGCTTACGTCTCCTTAAGTTTGGGCCCGAACTGCACAGAATGCTTGGCTTGAAAGAAATGCTTATGACACTTCCTTTCATTTTATGATTCTTTTATCCATTGTTTAGCATGACATCTAATCTTTCTATCTCTCTCTTGTGGTTTATCACTGATCTTTGCCATTCAAGGATGACATTGGCGACAAATCTGTATTCATGTTCAATGCCCTTCCGGAAGAGGAAAAGAAGGCCCTGATCGAGAAACTTGAGCGGCAGGTCAATTAGAATGCATGGGTGTGGGGTGGCAATGTTCCTGTACAAGTAAAAGAGGATATGTATATAGATGTTTGAGTGCTGCAGCTGATGCCAAAATGTACCAGCAACTGTAACTGTAACTGGGAAACTTAAAAGCTTGCTGTAATACATCCTTTTATTAACTGGCAATAAATACTTCGTTTATGCTTGTAAATCACAATTTTGAAGTTGTCTCTATTGGACTCAACCTGAGCCATGATTCACGTGTCTAGTCATATGCTAATTAGAGACATTATAAATGAATGTATTATAACCCTGATTGGATCTTTTGAGTTGACTTACACTTCAGATGGGAGAATCTTGATTCCTAAATCTCAACCCTTCAATTGGTCCTGCAGATAGCAACCAGAGAGAAGATTTGATTGCTATGATTTTCCTTCCAAAAGAGAATTTCTAAATGTGGTGGTCTGTGAAAGAAAGATCCTACCATCCCTTAACTTTTCATCAAGCAATAGCTGAATGCCATTGACTCTGGACCAGCAGGCTTTTGGTGATCGAACGTGTGATGGATGATTGCTTGCTGCTTCAATTGCACCCAATTTCGCTAAGTATCAGAAAATCCAAGGGAAAGGTGTTATATTCTGAAAGGGACTGTGCGTGGGCCATGCATGGTGGGGTTGATCATATTGAAGATCACCGAACAAAAAGACAGGCTCCACTTAAACTAACCTGAAACTCAAGCAAGCATTGCATATTCTTGGGTCAAGTTTATGTAGTTCCTTTATGTTCCTCAAGCAGGATTTTTTCATAAAGCTGTACTGCTTATTTCGTTGAGACTAATAAAATGAGGTGCAAGAATTAAGTGCACCTAACGGGCCGATTTACATCTCTACCTTCTAACCTTCACTCCTCACATTTTATACTTCACACCTCACCTCTAATAATCCTTCCATGGCTATCATTTGACCATGAATCCTTTGTATTTTATGCAAACGAACAGGCCTTAAGGTCACACAAAATCCAAATGTTTTTCTCTGGATTATAGGACTCAACAAACAACTTTCAATAAAATTGGGAATATTTGGGGAAGTTATAATGGGACATGGGGACGTACCTAGAGCTTTTTTCCTGGCGATAAAAAGAGAGATGGCGGTAGAGGAAGATGGATAGAGTTAAATTAAGAGTTTTTTTTTGTATATACCTCCCTAAGGTTTATAGGATTTGTAAATAGACCCATTTGGTTTTAGTATTTGCACATACCCCCCTTCTCTTTTATTTTAATACCTTCTATGTCCCCAATATCACTAATCATAATGAGCAAAGGGACCACCAAAGATTCGTGTTGATTTTTTATAAAAATGACAACTTTGCCCTCAAATTCGTTTAACACAGATAAGTTTGTCATTAGTTATAAAAATATTAATATTTTATCCCAAGTCCTAATAGTCTCTCTCGAATTCTCCCACGTACATGAAATCTAATGATGTATTTGAGACTCTCATCAATCTAATAGACGGTTGTGCATGGATTGGTCAATTCTAGCCAATCATAAGTGTTAGTGTTGATTGCCATTGTGATTGATTTCAATTTAATAAAATGGGCTCTATATGAATAAAATGGATTTATGTAGAGTTACTCTCTCCCACTAAATGTACTATAGTAAATGGTAATGTTACAAGTTTTAAAGAAAAATAAATTTAAGCTCTAAAATTATGCATATATGGATAAAGAGGAAAGCAAAACTGTCATTTTACTCTAAAAACTTATGGTAATTGTAAGGCTACTAATTTTAGAACAATGAGTGTATTAAAATGAAAATGTGGGGAGGTATATACAAATATTGAAACCACAAGGGCTTATTTGCAAATTCTAAGAATCTTAGGGTGATATGTGAAAAAAGAAAAAAAACTCATAAATTAAAGGAAAAGATGACATAGTGGGACATGAGAATCAGATTAAAAAAAGTGGAAAATTCCACACATCCAATAACTTATTGATGAAAGGGTAGTGCCCACTGCCTTAACGTTGATAAATCTGTCTAAACACAAATCAAATTAAAGTAGGTTCTCTTAGACTACTCTGGAAAAGTAAAAACAGCCAATCGTCATGACCCATCAACGTATTGCCACATTATTTGAGTGATGACTGATATTCCTGCCGATAGGAAGAGAGATGGTGACAGAGGAAGATGGATGGAGTTAAATTAAAGGAAAAGAAGAGACAGTGGGACATGAGAATCAGATTTAAAAAAAGTGGAAATTTCCACTCATGAAATTACTTGTTGATCAAGGGGCTTAGTGCTCACTGTTTTTAAGGTTGATAAAATCAATCCAAACACAAATCAAATTAAAGTAGGTTCTCTTAGACAACTATAGAAAAGTAAAAACAGCCAATCGTCATGACCCATCAACGAATTTTTCCCCCTTTTGAATATAAATAGCTCCAAAAGATGAATAAATTAAAATATGGTAGAAATTGACTGTCCACGCAGCAAGGGTGAGGGAGACCGTTGTCGAGAGTGCATGGCACACTGGAAGGTGAACTCTATTGCATCTTGTAGCGGTGGGTTCAAGTCATGTTCCCTACCAATAGATAAAATAAAATAAATGCAGAAATGGTTATTTTCATCTATGGTTTTGCTGCCAATTATGTCACCCCTTTTCAGCAACAATACCACAACATGTATCAAATGATGAAGCTGCTTGTGGCAATATATGTGCAAGAAAAAAGAAAGTGTTTCTTATGCTATGGAATGAGCGGAGGTTGTGTTGTAGCCTTTATATTTGGAATGGGTTGGATTTGGTTTTCACTTCTACTGGTTGAGTCAGGTTGAAAGTGTTGACTCTCATTGAGTGCGAGTTATGGGGTCTGTCACTCTGTCCGGTTTGACACACAATGGGTTTAGGTTGAAGTTACATGATCCGCTGTAAAGACGGGCCAGATGAGGTTGAACTTCAGCCCATAGAGATGCGTAGTCAACTGGACCCATATTGACCTGATTTGACCTGTCTGCCACCACTAGTTTAAATTTTAAAACACTCTGAATGTTTAAAGGGTGCTTTTGTCATTTTATAAAAAGATTTGCATTAAGGTTGCTGATTAGACCGGAAAGGACATGACTGAAAGAAAGTTTAAAAGCATAAAAAAAGAGTTTTTTAAATCTTTATGATTTAATAAGGCTTTGTTTTTATTAGGCTAGAATTTAAAGACTATTTTTAAAATTCTCCATTTAATTACTATGAATTTCAATGCAAACAAAAACAGGCCATAGAGTCCTAATCATTGAAGCTGGTACTCACAAGAAATTAGTGAGACTCCTCACTATGTCTCATTTATTTATTGGAAATTTAAACTGTTTGAAATAAATTCTTTATCTTTCATCATTGTCAAATTTCACTCCGGTGGAAGTTGGTGATGGTGGGCTTTTATTTTTCATTGGTCTAGACTTCAATAAGTGAATCAGTTGAGGAAACTCATGAGTCCAAGGATGTGGACTGGAAGCTTTAAATAAATAAATCAGCAATCCAATGGGCACCTCCAAATGCCAGGGTTGCATGGTTGGTTGGGGATCTGGTTTCTCACCTTATCACTCAATGTGGGTTTCTCTCCCTCATATCTTTGATGGGTCCCAGGCCCCTTCACTAGAGACCAAAAAATATGTTCCTTTCTTTTTTTTGTAGACATTTTTTTTATTGTGGGTTTCAAAATTTTTTTTATCTTATTTTTCCACTTATTTGAGAATTTTATCTGAAAATTTTTCTTAGACGGTACCTACACTGAAAAGGGCCCAATAACTTTGACCACACGAGATTGCTTCTCAAGTCCCTTTTGAGTGTACAAAAAAAAAAGCTCGAGAGTAAGCCTAAGATGCAACGAGTACAGATCTCATCAATTCATAATTGAGCATCACTAGTGACGCTCGTTGAACTTACAAGCGGAGCTAGCCTCGCTTTTCTTTTTCCATGTCCAACTTTTCTTTCATCATCTTTTTTTATTTAAAAAGGATTTCCTTTGTGTTTAAAGGGTTGATCTTTGCTATTCGAATATGGATTGATGAGATCTGAAAGCTATGGAGCAATCATTTTTTGGGCACGCGACTAGGAGTCATGTTACATTGTGTTTTTCATCTCCATGCAGAAGGCCAGTATTTAATCTCTCCTTACACCTTCTTTGTTCAGGAGGTCAAACCAATGGAAAAATAAAGTCCTTTCGATTTTTATTTTAGATAAACAAGTGTATCTTAGTCATGACAACACATCACATGTGCATGTGGTGGCGTCATGGTGGTGAGAAAAACATTAACTACTGCCGTCTCATGTATTGAATAGAGGAATTAGAGTTGTATCTCTCCACACACACCACTCATATAAAAAAAAAGTTTTGGTTTGGTATGAGTGGTTTTAATGAAATGGAATTCTATGGGAAAGAAGATGAAGAAAGAGGTGTTGGAGAGGGATAAAGAGAAGGAAGAAGAGGAATAAAGAAGGGGAAGAAAGTAAGCTTTTAAAGAAAACACAAAAAGATGCAAGTGGAAAGTTATTGTAAAAATATTTTTACAATGCAAGGAGCGCCACTAGCAAGTCTAATGTACGTCTTGTGTATGATGGAGCAATATTTCTTTATGCACGCAAATCAAAGTCATGTTGTATTGTGTTGTCCATCTCCATGTAGAAGTCAAGCATTTGATCTCTCCTTTTACCCGCTTTGTTTATGAGGTCAAGCCATATGGAAAAGTAAAAGTTTTTCACCCAATTTAATTTGAACACATACCTAAACCTCATATGATTATTGTTAGAGAGAAATTAAGTAAAATGCCAAGTCTCAACGGCGTAGTTGTGGGAGAGAAAGGAATAAAAAAGAGAATTCTTCCTTTCTGGAGCCATCAATGTACTATTTGTGATTGCAGCATCGTGAAATAAAATAAAGCTTTGCCTCAAATGTTTATTTTAAACCCTAAAAGTTACATAGAAACATTGTAGGTGGCTCTCCATAAAGAATATATAAGAACCGCTAGCGACTCTCTTAAAAGTTACTCAGTAAAGAATAGATCAGAACCACTAGCGGCCCTCTTTAGAATATTTTTTTTTCAACATGAAAGTACCCTAAGAACCAATCAAGTGTGGTTAAAACTACTGGGTACAATATAGTGTTGGTACCGTCTGAAGAAAATTTTTGAGTAAAATCCTCCATTTTTTATTGTTAAGGGCCCTTAATAATAAAAAAAAAGTAGAAAAATAAGATAAGAAAAAATGTCTAAAATACAAATTTGAACTGCACACAATTTTCTCCTGCTCTCCTCATCCAAATGGACCTATACAATCGCTGCAATAGAATCACTACGGGGCCCATCTGGATGCCGGGCAGTCAGGGGAGGTAGAGATGTGAAATAACAGGGGTCACTTGATCGTCCTAACTCTATACGTTATGGTCAAATTTTAGTGGAAGTTCCCACAGCATGGACTGAACTTTCTTTTAGAGCAGTCAAACTTCAAACTTAGGTCCAGAACTGGTCCCCTGGACCATTGTCCCCGAGGCCCACAAGAGCAATTAACACTTCAGAACAGCCCTAGACTGTCATGGCATCCAGCCGTCCACGGCGCACCCTATCAAAACCATAGAACCATGGAATAAAGTGGCAATGAAAATACCCTCGGGCCCACCCACCCAAATTCCCACCAAGCACTGAAATCTCTCATCTCTCAACCCACAAAAGCCTCTGGTGTGCGTCGCATACCATACCAATCAATGCATGGAACACCCGACTGCAAAATGGCCCAGGCCCAAACCCGAAGTTCCAGATATTGGTCTGTGTTTTGTTCTTGATATTAATTGGGTTCAGTATCCATACAGTGTATTAGTCCGTCGGGTATCATGGCTTTGAGGTGCAGGTTGAGTTGTGGGTTTATACCCAGTTACCCAGATGCTTAATTAGGTAGAAGTTATATAAACAATTGGGCTTGGGCTGGGTCCCTTAGCACGGCCTGTTTATTTGACCAGTAAAAGAACCTAAGCCATAAATAGGTATAGCACTTACCTTGGGCCCAAAGACTGATGGATCCATCTGGTTCCAAAAGAAATGGTCTTTCCTAGGATACTGTTTTAGTAGATTAAGTATAAGCTTTTGACTCAATCATGGGAGTCGGATTCGAGCCCAAGTATGAACCTTTTTTTGCCAGTTCAAAGAATCTGAATTCCACAACCCTAACTTTCATGCTCACATCCCTTATCACATAAACTAGGGTGAGGTCTTCAAATGAAAAACACTAAATGATATATTGGTAATGACATCCCATCTTGGCTAACATAATTGCACAATGATTGATCCCAACATGTATCTGTTGACAAAAGTTCAAAACCACTCGCCTCATCTATCAAATAAAATGAGAAAACCCTCGGTTGAGCATCGATGCTATGAAATAAAGGGTGGGGCTCAAGTTTTGATGAATGGAAGTGACGATAAAATAGAGACCACCTTAAAAATTTTAGCCTAAAGGTTTGACATCCATACAAATGAATTATAGACTATTTCATCATTCTTCACTCATTTTAGACGTTGAAGACTTGTTGGCGAAAAAACAGGAAGCAGAAAGACATAATATCAACTTTGTGGAAGTAAACGCACAACAAAATCTCTATCTATCCCATCGAGATTCGTCTCTACTCACTCCTCGTATGCGATTATTCTCTCTCTCCATCTCCCTCTCGCTCCCCTCTAAGTATCTGCTCCTCGCTAACCTGCGCCGCTCCCCTCTCCACGTCATCAGTCGGATTCCGCCACCCATGGACGCCGAGGCCTCCCTCCGCACAGCCCTGACGCAGAAACAGGCGGCCGTCGACGCCAAGGCCGACGCCGTCAGGGATCTGAAGGCCCGCGGCGTCGCCGGAGCCGAGCTCGACTCCGCCGTCGAAGAGCTCAAGTCCCTCAAGCTGGAGGCGACCGCGATCGGCCAGCGGCTCCAGTCCGCCATCAGCTCCTCCGGCGGAGGTGACGCCGCCGTCAGTCGCGAGGCCTTCCGTCAGGCCGTCGTTAACACGCTCGAGCGGCGGCTGTTCTACATCCCGTCTTTCAAGATCTATCGCGGCGTCGCCGGATTGTATGATTTCGGCCCGCCGGGCTGCGCCGTGAAGTCTAACGTGCTTGCCTTCTGGCGCCAGGTGAGGAAGGGGAGGTGCTATCATGCGCTGGGGGGTTTAGGGTTTAGTGGTAGTGGTTGTGTTGTTGAATTGCCTTGCTTCACATGGTCTCTCTGTTTTCTATAATCAAAGGATAAGAAATCGTCATCTCCGTTTTAATGACAACTGACCCATTTGATCAGACGGCCCAGATCTAATTAGAGTTGAAGTGGTTTGACTTTGAACTGTTGGATTGATCATAATATAGCAAATCAATGAATTGGTGTGGATCACTTTTAATCAGGGTCGAGCTCAGATTGAGTCAAGGTAGGTCTTATGAATGAAGAATGTGGCAAAGGCGCAAAAGCGTTTCTCACTTCACATGTATTTAAACTTGTTAATTGGCCTGGATTTGTAAATCTAAACTGCTCGTAACGCGTGAGATATTTCCCTTCAATTGGAGTTGGAACCATGATCAGTTAAAGGGAAACACACATTCCAGTCAAAGTGAAATTTTTATACGTGTCAACTGATGGTTGGAGCCTGGACTGAGGTGTAGATTCGAAAAAGTTAGGTTCACTAAGGTAAATCTAAGATAAGTGCTTCTGATAAATGTATTCGCTTTAATTCAAGATTTAAGCATTGACTACCGTAAATTGCTAATGAGCATTAGGTGGGGTGGTTGTGTTATTGAACTGTTCTAGTGAGATTTTCTATATATGAGATAAATGTTTTTGTCATTCATTCTTTACTTAGTTGAAACTTCAAAGCAGACGCGTTGACTTGCATTGTGAATAAGGTTTTAAAAAACCCATACTTGGGGTTTACTTGGTCTTCATACGGTCAAGTTGAGCCTATTCATGTGACTCGGCAGAGTTCCACCTTAGAGCCTATTCCTATTGAAATATATAATGAAAATGTAAAAAATAAAAATGAAAAAAATCATCTGATAAAGATAGAATTTTCAGCTTCTTTAATTTTTAGTTTGTATGAACAAATTTAAGAATGAATATGCCTTCTCATTTGCTTTTCACCGAATGGATTGATTAGTACATCTGATATTTGAATGCTTAGGTTTTCCATAAAATGTGGTTTTTATCTTCTAATATCAGGAGGAAAGATTCGCAAAAGTCTCTCAAAACATCTTTCAAGAAGAGAAGATGGAGAAAAGATGTTTTTGAAAGTTTTTTATTTTCATACATATCATGAGGGAGAGGGATATTGTAGACTTGTTATTCGCTGGCAACTTTGATATATCCAAACTGCTTCTTAGAGTATTTTTTTATAAGCATCTCGCAGGGCTTCATTTTCTTCTGAAGCTACCACCTATATTTAATTTGAATCCTTCAGCAGATGCTAAAATAAAGTTGGCCTACCTGGCCCTCTTTACCTCTTTGGAAGCATTTTCTCCTATAGATGCATACCCATCCTTGTGAAATTTGAAAAGCATTTTTGTTGTGGCTCCCATTCTATCATTGATGATTTGATCCTTGGTGGTGCAATTGAATACCGTAAGGAGCAGATGCCTCCAAATAGTCTCCTGTTTCATTCTTTCCATATTCCCCAATGGCAGGCATGGTTTGAAATTTTGCCTGGCACCAATACAATTGGGGTCCCGTAGCCCAAAAGAAGTCTGGAGTTCACCCAGTCAGCACAGTCTTCATCAAATTGAACCATCACAATCATCATTAGACCAGCACAGATCCACACAACCCACTAGGGACTGTCGGACTGGCATGGGCTGGTATGGACAAAGTCACACAAGAACTCATACCAAAAACATAAAATGAACCACATTTTTTTTTTTTCATTTTTACTGACTTTGAACATTGGAGTGAAAGGGCTAAGTAAGTACTCAACAATTTGGATAATGGGGCCTACAAGAAGTATTAATGTGGTGGTACACAATACAAGATTGATTACGAATGTTACATGAGATTTATCAGTAAGAAGTTGAAGTTGGAGTTTGACAATTTTAGGTATTCTGTATGTTGGATTTCTTTAATCTAATAAGGACTGGTGATTGTGGTAGATGATGATGATAGGTTCGAACCAACTCAAAAGTCAATATAGTATTGTAGAATTAGCTGCCCCAATGGCCTCAAGCCCCCACCCTTTATTTAAAATTTTAGTTTGTGGTTTGTTATTTTAATGTTACTATGAATATTAAGTACGTGTAGTTATTATATAGTGATAATCTTGGTACTTTGCATGTGTTAAATGATCCTTCTATTAGCTACAAGCAATGGTGTGGTATTTACCTTAAGAAGAACTATGCATCCCCATAATTAATTTGGGATACAATTATATTATTAAATTTAAACATTTTTAGCATTTTTCTATTATTAGTCATTTTCTTTCTTTTCTTCTTTTTGTAATTTTATTTTGATTTTTAAGATGGCTTACGCGTACTTTCCTAGCATGGTTGGTACCAATCCGTCCCAGTACAAACCAACATGATCACTTGTTGGGAATTAAAACATTGATTACATCTAGTACCAGTTTCCATATATTTGGTCCCTATTCTTAAAGGCCTCCCAACCCTAAGTGAAAGGATTGCAGGATTACCCATGAAGCAGAAAATCAAGCAAATTAGCAATGTAAAGGGACAATGTAATATGTTTTCTAGTATAACTCTTTTAGTCAACCTGAATTTGGGGTGAAAAGGCTATGATGACGATGGTGAATTGCCTGTACATGAAGACTTGTACACAACCAGTACACATGGCGACGAATACGATACTGCATGGACACTTCTAGGTTCCAAGTTTTGCATATCCTACTATATAGTGAATGCATTATTTTATATGATTCTATTAGTTTTCTTACCTTTTCAAAATAAAAATGCTAGAAAATAAAGAAAATAATGATATGTCATGAATTCAGAATTATTATGAAGAAGAAAATTAATACTTTGTGTAAAAACCTTAATATAAAATATGATTTTCTTTTGTTATGGATTGGATATCTGTATTTATATCCATGTCTGGAACTCCAAAAGTGCTGAATCATATCTCCATTCCCTATATCCATGTCCCTATCCTTATCCATATCCAGGCATCATAAAGCAGTACATTTTAATCCAATCCAATATTGATGTGACCTAGGAAGTACGGGACACCTCTCCGGGGCCGACGTGTCAGTGTCCGACACATCTAGGACATGGGCACGCTTGGATATGTGTTTGACATGTGAAAAAGTGTCCTGTAATTTTTTTTTTTTAATTTCGGACACGCAAGGACACGTACGGGATACGTTTGGGGTATGGTTTTAAATTTTTTTTAAAAAGGGGGTCAAACCATAATTTTAAGAAGTTGGGAAAGGGACATGTTTGAGGTATGTTTTTTTTTTTTTTTGGAAGGAGGGGAAAGGGATGATCCTCCCTTTTCTTTGTATGGGTTTTATGGAACTATGAATATTTTATGTTTAATGATTATGGCTTATATTTTAGTTTTTTATTGATATTTGATAATTTAATATGTTTGTTCGTTGGTACTCGAATTTTTATTTTTTTGATTGTTAAATTGATTAAAAAGTTAAAATTATATTATTTTTTTAGTATATGATTATATATATTTATTATGATTATCAACGTGTCCCGACGTGTCTGTGCCCTACTTTTTTAAGAAATGCCGTGTCGTGTCCCGTGTCTATGTCCGTGCTTCTTAGAATGTAACTATTGTATAATGATGATGGTGATGTTCATGATAAAATTGCTTGTACTGACTGCAAGGGAAACATTATTTTCAATATGTTGAGCTAGATGGATGTAGTTATTCTGTATATGAAGTTTTTTCAATCTGTAAAATACTGTGGGTTTATGATGAGCCTTTATTACAGCTGGGAGGTGCTCATTCTCACAACCATGAGGCTGTGGGCTTAAGTAATGTTACCCTGAAAAAAACTGCTTATTCCTAATTACTGATCTGTAGCTGAACTGTGGTTTCATTTTTTCAGCATTTTGTCCTGGAGGAGAACATGCTGGAAGTGGATTGCCCATGTGTTACACCTGAAGTTGTTTTGAAGGCTTCAGGTCATGTTGACAAGTTCACAGACCTTATGGTCAAGGATGAGAAAACTGGAACATGTTATCGGGCTGATCACTTGCTCAAGGATTTCTGCAAGGACAAACTTGAAAAGGACCTTTCTCTGACAGCGGAGAAGGCAGCAGAGCTGAAACATGTTCTCGCGATTTTGGATGATTTGTCTGCTGAACAACTGGGTGCAAAGCTCAAGGAATATGGCATAAATGCTCCAGATACAAAGAACCCTCTTTCTGATCCTTACCCATTCAACTTGATGTTTCAAACTTCAATAGGTCCATCTGGCTTGAGCCCTGGGTGAGAATTTGCAAGGCTCTTCTTTAGTGGTTTTTTCCCCCATTTGCTTGCAATTTTTCTCTTTTTAGATATCTACTTAGCTTGAACCTTTGCACTGTAGGTATATGCGCCCAGAGACAGCCCAAGGCATCTTTGTGAATTTCAAGGACTTGTACTATTATAATGGGAACAAGCTTCCTTTTGCTGCAGCCCAGATTGGTCAAGCTTTTAGAAATGAGGTTTCTCCTCCACCATTTGTTCTTCATGTTAAATGAGGTTTTATTGTTTCCCATGCTGAATGAAACAATGCAGCCATGGATTTTCTGTATCTTTCCTCATCACACGCACACAAAAACACAGGCTCATGAAGTACTGGTGATGTTCCACTTAATTATTTGAAATTTGACAACTTCCTCCAAATCCAGTATCTATCTCAGATTGTTTGCATACAAACTGATTGCTGTCTCCTAGTAACTGCTGTCTGTATTACAGATATCTCCTCGCCAAGGACTATTGAGAGTGCGTGAATTCACACTTGCAGAGATTGAGCATTTTGTTGACCCGGATGACAAATCTCACCCGAAATACAAAGAGGTTGCTGATTTGGAGTTCTTAATGTTCCCTAGAGAAGAGCAAATGACGGGAAAACCTGCCAGGAAAATTTGCCTTGGTGAAGCAGTTTCAAAGGTGGTTTGTTTACACTTTGTTGTTTACTTCTGTTTTCATTTGCAAAGCGGAATCTTGGTTTTTATTTTTCATTTATAGTTTAGCTTGTACCATTATTTTCGATGATGGCTGTTAAGATATTATTTATCTATTGCCTTGCTTGCTGTTTAGGGCACTGTGAACAACCAGACTCTTGGCTACTTCATTGGGAGGGTATACCTTTTCCTTACACGACTTGGAATTGACAAAGAAAGACTACGTTTCCGGCAGCATCTGCCCAATGAGATGGCTCATTATGCTGCGGACTGTTGGGATGCTGAGATTGAGTGCTCCTATGGCTGGATTGAGTGTGTTGGTATAGCTGATAGGTCTGCATATGATCTGCGCGCTCACACTGTAAGACACAAAAGCTCTACATTGAGTAGTATAAGATTCTGAATTAGTTATACTGTAACTGTAGGACATGATAATCGTACTTCTATTTTATTTTATTTTTCAGTTAAATTCTTGCAAAATTACTCTTTTTCAAATGGCTACCTGGCCTTGTCTCTTTTTGCTTTAATTATTTGGCATTATAAGTAAATTGGTAAGGCAAAACTAGGATACAAATAGAGTGATTAAGAAATCAGAAGTATCACTCAAAGAGAAAATCTAGAGGCAAAGCAGATCAAATGCACTCCATTACCTTGCTTTTTTGCAAGAGTAATTGTCATTTTGCATGTTTCTCAGAAAAATCACAATCACAAACCAGCAATGAAACCTGTCCCTTTGAATTTGCCTATTATCTATTTATAATAATTGAAATAATTAGTGATAGAAAAATAATAATTGATGTAATTAATAGTTTTATTGGTCTTGATTATTATTGTTAAGTGTCCCTTGTCCGGGTTTCATTTCAGCATATGAGTAGATTGGCAAATGGAATGCTGGGTTGTCTTGCTAAACAAGGGGTCAACCGTGTGTGCAACTTAAGTGCTATTGTCAGTTAGTTAGGGTTGACATTGGTATATTCCTGTTATACCGATACATCAGTTTCGAGATTATTTTGTGTCTTTTTTTTTAATATAAAGCCATTGTAACTCTCCTTCATATTGATATAGATTTGTTACCAGTCAAAATAAAAATGCTATTATTATTAAGCAGACAGAAAGGACAGGCAGAAAATAACAGGTGGAAAAAATGAAAAATGCAAGTGATTCCTCATCATGTGTTCTTTGATAAGGTTGTTGGTCACTAATAGTTACAAGATTTGGTTCGTTTCGGCCGAACTCTCTGAAATTATTCTGTTCGGACAATAAACTGAAATGTACCCCCCCAAAAAATTTCGGCCCAAATTTCAGACTTGTTCGTTCAATTCGGTGTGAAGTTTGTGATTTCGACAGAACATGTCCAAAAATGCTCTATTCAGTCAAAATTTTTAAAGGGAAGAAATACCCAAATCCCTTTCCTCCATTATCTGTTTTTTGATTGAAAGAAGAAGAAGAAGAGCACAAGAATAAGGCCGTTGAGGAAGAAGACTTCACAGAAAAAAAAAAAAAGAAGAAAGGGCAAAAGAAGAGGAGGAGGAAGAAGAAGAATAGCATACCTAGACTAGAGGGAAGCTGTGCTCCTCGCCGCCACTGCTGCTGCTGCTTCCGGGCATAGTGTCGTTGCTGCTATTGCTACCTTCCCTCCGTCTCCCTTTCCTCTTCTTTGTTCTTTCACCTTTCCATCTCTTTCATCATTCATCAATAAAAATAGGTGAAAGGGTTTCATTTCTTTTGTCAATAAAATAGAGGTGAAATGAAACCCTTCCACCCTTTTAACAACCCAAAAAGAGAACGATATCAGGTCAGGTTTGTGGGCTGCACTCGCAGCCTGTGGGGCTCATATATTAAAACCTTTTTAGCCATTTAAAATAAGCCCATTCATATGTGGGTCCCATAAGAATTTTACTATTTAGGGTCTTAATCAGACTTCATCCCTACTAGGAAATAGAGCTTACCAAAGTTCACTATTTTAATATTTATTATATACAATATAGTTTTCCAAAATATTTCACCGAATTTCCAAATCAACTGAAATTATACGGTTTGGAGGCCAAACCGAAACGCAGTTCGAAATGATTTTCTCAAGGCTGTTATTGGTGCTTCTATTTCCTTTCATTGGCTGTTGAAAGAAACAACATTCCTTGATATGTCTAATGAGAAAGAAATTTGTCAAGGTTCATTATAGGATCTATAGATCCTTGTTTTGAGAAGAAAGAAGCAGCACAATAGAATGGTATTTGTGGGAATATTGTCGTATCGCAATATTGGGGTTGACCAACTATTTTTATAGTGAGTATTGCCTAATCAAAGGTGCTAATTACAATCTATTTTACATCTCATCATAAGCTAATAAGGAAAGTCTACATATAATTTGAGTAATTACAATCCTATGATTATGTACAAGATTTGACCAAATCCACAAAGATCCACACGTGAGGTATGTTGCTTTATATGGACTGTCTAGGTCTATTGTGATGGGCTTTTGGTTATGGGCATGTCATGATAGACCTGTGGACCTCTTGAATCTTCACACATGATCACTCAATGATTTCACAATTGGAATTTTAGAATTTCCTTGAACTGTGAATTCACTGTAGAAATTAGATCTAGAAATTGTCAGTTCTTTTTTTACATATTAAATTAAGATGGTATTACTAAATACATGCTATGAGCCTATGACCACATTCTATTAAGTGGCAACCTTTTAAATGCTACAAGCCCACAGGGCTTTAAGGCATTTAAATATGTTTCATCTTCTTTAGATCAGTTTATCTTTTATCCTCAAAGTACTGGAGAACAGTTTCCTTACTCTTTCTCGCTAATGGTAAGAGGCATGTTTTTATAGTTTCTATTCTTCAGTGATAAGAGTTTTAAGACCACATTTTGAGAACCATCTTCAGACTTAGGCATATGATGGATTATAAAAGATGTGGAAAAAATAGAAATAGTAGATCATCTAAGGGCACGTTTGGTAACAAGTGAGGAATACACAGATCTACAAATTCCTCACTACCCTTAGAAAAGAATAATCCTCACCAAGGATTTTATAGCTAATGATTCCTCATGCTCCATGTTTGGTTAGAACCGTGGAATGACGAGATTTCTTCAATCTATGTTTGGTGTTGAACACCAATATCCATTGAAATTAAACATTCCACCTAATATGAGGCTTTTGATGGTTGGCTATGACCAAGGCTTATTAGCTGACAAGTGGGGGCCAAGTCATGATATTGAACAAACCAAGAACTCTTTTGTGCTTATGATTGATAAGATGGGACCCACTACATTCCATGGTTGAGATTATAAAGGTGACATTGCGACTTAATTTCCACAAACTCAATCATTCAACTTACTTCATTTACATTACAAACTCATTCATTTAACCTACTCCATCTTCTAAACTTCATTACAAGAAGCCAATAGGAAATTGAGAATAGTCTTAATGCCTTCTCCTTTCCTTATCAACCCATCTCTTACTTTCGAAAGTCTCAACTTGAATATTGCATACCCATCACAGGCTTATAATTGAAATTTGATTTCTTTAAACTGCTTATCATAACCTGAAACAAATAAATACAAAAATTATAACATGTATACTGAGAATGGAAAGCACCCATAACAACTTAATATATATGCTTTCATGGAACCCATTCAAATTATGTCAACTGCTAGAATACCTATCTTAAACCCACTACCAACACATCCACGCTTCGCTCTACACCATTATCATATCACGAAACCACATACTTTGTTAATCTAAGATGAGGTTAAGTTCCCATAAAGCAGTTCTTCCATCCTCACTCAAATTTGATTGGGTAAAAGAATTATGTATTAACCAGAAACAAACCACCCATGCAAACATGGTTTGAGCTAAAAACATACACCAATTTCACTATTGATATAGGAAGAAAATTCAGCAATGAACAGAATGCTCAACTGAGGGAGAGAAATCAGTCATGCATAAGGTAAACTCTGTTTATACAATTTCAACTGGGGGACAGAAATTAGTCATACAGGAAAACTCTGTTTATACAATTTTATACTCTTCATTGGTGCTCTGCTACTCTATTTGTTTCAGCAACCATAGAACCCAGTTGAAATCCTTTCCCCATTGCAAACCAAGAGCAACACCTTGCCCTTTCAGAGATTCAATCCGATGAACATCCCGTCAATCACATAGCACAAATCTAGATCCAAGTGATCTCCACCTACTCAAAGATCTCCACGGTAGCGACAATTGGAGTCTCTGGTGGGTGCTGCGCGGCATCAGCATCAGCGACGGCTGGTGGTTCCGGGACGATGTTCGGGGGTGGCGGCAGCAAAATACCGGCCAGATACGAACTATCAGTGGCAGTGATGGAGGCAGCCCTGCCCTTTTCTTCCTCGGTTTGCCTAGATTATGAAATAGGGCAAAATCGAGCCCTTTATTCCGGATCTGAAAAACCAGATTTGTATCCATCGAAAAACCAATAGGATTTCTAAATCCAATCTCGGATGAGATTTTCTTTGGTGGCAATGGGGATCCGGAAGAAGTCCTCTGTCTTCTGCAATGATCAAGCCTAGGATAAAGAAGCAATGCCTTGGTGGAGAGGGAGAGAGGGTTGGTCAGAGGGATATTGAGAGAGATTGCATAGAGAAGTTAGTTCCATGAGAATGGGAATGAGGGCTTGCTTTGCAAAGAGTTGAATTGAGAGAGGGATTACGAAGGAGGGGTGAGGATTTCTATTTTTATACCGGTACTCTTTCACCTGTTGATTTCTAAGTCCCAAGGGGGGAGGTCGGATCCTCAAAACCTCACTTTTGATGATTTGCGACACTCCAAATCAGTGACGATTTTACAACATTGAACATGGATTTTCATGTTTAGTGTTGAAACCGGAGATCATATCATTGGTGATTTTGTAACCACATGTGCCCTAAGTGATGCTTATTTTTCATTTTGTTCTTCAATTCTTAAATGACTGGAGAGCAATCTCCTAAGTTAAATTCTGTGAAGCAGCGCAGGGGAAGAAGATTAGCCAACGGGCTAATCTCCAAGCCAAAAGGCTTATGGATAAATTGTCTAGGTGCCTCACCAAAGACAAATAACTCTCTCAACTGAGAACCAATGTCCAAAGCTTTATTCAATATGAAAGTCTATCTCTCTTGAAGAGATTACAACCTTATTTATAACTAAAACATTCTCTAAGAAAGGAAATACCTAATTCTAAACAAATAAGAAGTCCTAAGTCAAATCCAACTGGACTTGCCAAATATCAAATAAACAACTAAAACAACTACTATTAATATAGTCCTATTACAATCTATTAGGCTGTATTGATCTTGGGTCTAATGGCCTGGTCAATCATAGATCTGGCCTGCATCAGTTCTCCCCCGCTTGGAGGAGAACTTGTCCTCGAGTTCTGTAAATATCCGCCTGGGTCGAAAATCATTCGAACAAACTTCCGTGTTGCAGATTGAGCATCGGGTTGATAATATGCCTTGAAAGCTGGATCGAATCTTCTATTCCACTCAGAAGTAGGTTGGAGGCAATGTGTCTGATGATGGTTGCATTGACAGCGTGATCTGACCATTATATGCTTTAATAGTAGACTCTGTAATAAGATAGCATAATTGTTGATTGACATTAGTTGATCTCTGAAGATGAAATCAATATGGTGCACGTCAATTAATGTGGACATATCTTCTTGCGAAACCACTGGGGCAATTGATTTGTCACCCGATGTGGCAATCAAATCCATTGGATGATTATTGTCTGCTTGTACATCATCTTGCTTTATCTCTTGCTTCTCATTTGAAGTTACAATAAGATCTTCTTTTCCATGGATGGGGCTTTTCAACATCATCGGTGGAATTTGTTTCTTCCCTGTGTTCATCTTGTGACTCTTCAATTGATGGTGATGAGGTAGATGAAGATGTTGTTGATTGTAATGGAACAAGGTCAACATATTGTCCTTTCCAATAGAAAGAATAAATATTCTTCTCTTTGTTATATTGCACTTTCCGATTAAGAAGCCATTGTTGTCCCAAAAGAATATGAGTGACATTCATGGGAATTACATCACACTAAATTTTATCTTCATATACACCAATCTTGAAAGATATTAAACATCTGTGAGTTACAGTAATGACAGAAGCATTAGACCATGTAACTTCGTAAGGCATTGGAAGAGTCTCTGTAGGCCAATTGAGTTTGTCAATTACATATTGTGCCACAAAATTGATAGTACTGTCATGATCAATAACTAGATTACTTAATCGATCTTCACACCTTACTCGCGTTCGGAATACTATAGTCTGTTTCCACTCTTTGTCTTCCTGTTCATTGGTGGTGAGAAGTCTGCGAATGACAAGGGTGTGAGTATCTTTACCTTCAAATTTTGTTCCCATCAGATGATCTTTCGTTCGTTGTGGAGAATGTTCTTGCTTAGGCTTGACTTGTTGCAGGTGGGACCATTGAAGCATGTGCTCAATATGAATTGCTTCTTTGTATGCTTCATGAACACTGTGACATGGTTTCATCTTCTCAAGAATGTCTCGCTTCAAACCTCTGATAAAACGAGTTATATCATGCAGCTCATTCTGTTCCAAGCCACAAACTTGGTGCAGTCTCGAAAATTGATTTAAATATTCATAAACTGTCGAATTTGCCTGTCTGAGATTGAGGAACTGCTCAAAGTAGATCTTATTTGCAAAATACCAATCTCCATATTTATACTCATATAACATGCTTTGAATTTCATCAGATGGTCCAAAGATTTGCATTTTGATTTTACTATAAGAAATTCAAAAATCTTCTGAATGCTCAAAATTGACTGACCTGATGGCTTGATCTTGTAGACAAAAATACGCAAGTGAAGATGGATCGTGAATCCAACTAAAATATCATCAAATGGCTGAGATCAATCAATCCAAAAAGACTGGATTATTTTTGCTGGGCCCACATATATATATATTTTTTGCTGCTGTGGGCCTGGGCTGAATCAGGCAGCGGGTCCGATCTGGGTCAGGTCAGACCCGGATTGAAGCAAAGTGGGTTGGACTGTGGCGGGTGTCTGGTCAGCAGTTTAGGACCAAACTAGTACGGCCCAACTACTAAAATATCTTCCTCTTGCTATAGTAACGAGAAGAAGGATAAAAGGAAAGAGGAGCCCTGTTGCAGAAACGGACCTGTTGCAGAAAACAGAAAAGAAAGAGAGAAAGAAGGGATGGATCTTCTGCCGACGAGGGAGAGAGAACTACCGCGGGGTGATGGCGGTCTTCTGCCGGCGAGGGAGAGAGAGAGAACTACAGCGGGTGCCCGCGGGCCGATGGCGATCTTCTGCCGGCGAGGGAGAGAGAGGGCGGACTTCCGCTGTTCGCAGGCTGTCGCGTCCCTTTTTTTTTTTTTTTTGTTTTGGTTCGTTTCTTCGCTGGGGAAGAGATGGGTTTTCGGATCTCTGCTCCGGGTGTGGACAGCAACCGAGCGGTGGGGTTTGCCGGTGAGGGGTCCAGAGAGTGAGCGTGAGGGCCTGTAGGGGTTGTGGTGGAGGGCCGTGGTGCTGCGGGAGAGGACAAGGGTTGTCGGTGGGTGGAAAGGGCGGATAGGATGGCGTAGGACGGGGAGAGGAGGATGAAGGGAGGCGATGGGGAAGAAGGGTACGGACGATGAGGATGCTGGGACAGGTGGCTCTGTTTCTTTTCTTGGTTGGGGATTTGCTGAGCAGCGAGGAGCGGAGGGGGTGGGTTTGGCTGGGTTGGGGTGTAGCGGGCAGCGAGGATTGGAGGGGGTTTGGGGACTCGGGGGGGGGGGGGGGTGGCGATGGGTGTCAACGGGGTGGGAAAATTTGGGTGTTCGGTGTGCTGTGGGGTTGGATTGTGGGATGGTGAGGGAGATGGTGGGATGGGACCGACGACAAAGAGGATGAACGAAGACTTGTACCAACGAACGGTTACCTCGAATCGGCGATCAGATGGCGGTCCGAGCTTGGATCTTCGTCTCTGATACCAATTGAAGCAGCGCAGGGGAAGAAGATTAGCCAACGGGCTAATCTCCAAGCCAAAAGGCTTATGGATAAATTGTCTAGGTGCCTCACCAAAGACAAATAACTCTCTCAACTGAGAACCAATGCCCAAAGCTTTATTCAATATGAAAGTCTATCTCTCTTGAAGAGATTACAACCTTATTTATAACTAAAACATTCTCTAAGAAAGGAAATACCTAATTCTAAACAAATAAGAAGTCCTAAGTCAAATCCAACTGGACTTGCCAAATATCAAATAAACAACTAAAACAACTACTATTAATATAGTCCTATTACAATCTATTAGGCTGTATTGATCTTGGGTCTAATGGTCTGGTCAAGCATAGATTTGGCCTGCATCATTCTGCCTTTTAAAAGTACTTCTCACACATCGAGCCCTTGTCTTTTAACATGCTTTCATCAAAGTTTAGTTTTCATAGCCCTAGAGCTGAGTTATATTGCATTCTGATTTTTCCTTTCATATCACCACAAGCATTGCTTGTCAATTTCTGAATCTCCAAGTAGGATGGAATGCTGAAAACAAGTTGGAATCTCAGAAGCTGAAAGTTATTTAATTTACAACAGCTCATTTTTCTCAGGCCGAAGCTGCATTTTTTTCTGTGTTAGATTCACTTTTTCAATAAAAGAATTCTCTTTTAAAATGGCTTTAGCTGTTTGATAACTCTTAAATTTTCTCATTGCAATGGAATGGAAATCTTCTGAATTTGGTATTCTATCCTTATTCAGTTGCATTATATATATATATATATATATCTCTAATGGATTTGGCAATGCTGTATGACAGGAAAAGAGTGGTGTCCCTCTTGTCGCCCATGAAAAGTTTTCAGAACCGAGGGAGGTGGAGGTATATATCTCTCTCAACCATCCAGATTTTTTTGTGTGTGACCCTCACAAACTAATACATCAATCCGATGAACCAATTAACTTATTATAATAATAATAATTATTATTATTATTTTTTTTAATGGTGACATAACTTGAACCTGTAATCTTTTATGAGAATGATCACCTTCCAACTATGCCGAACCAGTACATTTATCAGTGTGTGGATGTGCAGCACCTGCGTGCATGTCTACAGACATCAGAGCTATAGCAATTTCATTGATGATTCCATGAGTGCAATTTCACTGATGATTCATGTGGTTTTAAATTTTTCAGAAACTGATCATAGCTCCAGTAAAAAAGGAGCTGGGTCTTGCCTTCAAGGGGAGCCAAAAGATGGTTGTTGAAGCTTTGGAGGTAAATTATGATTATTTATCCCTGCAGAACTAGTAGTAAAAATTCCATCAGATGTTTCCTGCTTGCTTACAGTACTAGTAATGTTTTTGGCAGGCTATGAGTGAAACTGAAGCTATGGAAATGAAAGGCGCTCTAGAATCTAAGGGGGAAGTGGAGTTCAATGTCTGCACTCTTGGAAAAGCTGTCAAAATCACAAAAAATATGGTATCAATCTCTAAAGAGAAAAAGAAGGAACACCAGAGGGTTTTTACTCCATCAGTGATTGAACCATCTTTTGGTATTGGACGGATAATCTACTGCCTCTTTGAGCATTCTTTCTATATGAGGCCTAGCAAAGCTGGGGATGAGCAATTAAATGTGTTCAGTTTCCCTCCTCTTGTGGCCCCCATCAAGTGTACTGTTTTCCCATTGGTTCAGAATCAACAATATGAGGAAGTGGCCAAAAACATCTCCAAAGGACTAACCGCAGCTGGGATCTCTCATAAGATTGACATAACAGGTATGCTATTAAAATATAATAGATGGATTATCTCTTTTCTTGTTTATGTGAAATTAAGTAGTCCATCTAACTCTTGATTGAAAAATGGAAATATATTGTTGTGGTTGCAAATATTGTATTGGATATTAGATGCATGACATGTCTACTTAAATTCATGCTCTGGGGTGGTAGCATTTTCCTGTGAGGAGAGGTCATGGAGTCGAGATTGTGATTGCTTACTAATTTGTGTCTCACCTAAACCAGGGTTTGACTTCTTTATATGCTAGCTTCCACTTGTGCTGTTCCTGGTGGATAAAATTTGCTTTCAGCAGGAGGAGGTGAAATTGTCAGTATTTGATGAGAGGGTTTCTTTTCTTTCTATCTATGAATTTTTTTTTTTTGAAGTCTCACATAAAATGTTGAGGCTTCTGCAACTCCGCATTTTGTACATGGGTTTCACTGTTTGATTATGCAGGCCCTTTATTATGGGCCCATGGTGGAGGTTGATGTCAACACTCACGGATTGGAAGATCTCTTCTACGCGTGGATGATCAAGAATTAAATATAGTCTGCATACTGTAAAAATGATTGAAAGTCCATATTTCATTGGGGAGTTTTGGAGCATCCTTCACCCATCATGTGGTACTAGACATTTACTATTTGGACTTCGAGGCACCAAAGAATGTGCAGTGGCTGCACATTTGGACTTCATCCGTGCCTACTTTTACTTCAGGCTATTACATCCATGAACATTTTGGGTGGAAAAGTTACTTGCATGTATTACATGTACAAGGAGGAAAAAGTAGGCATGGTCCGCATGGACTTCATTGTCATACTTCAAAAATGGTCAAAATAATGGATGGCTAGTTTATTTCATTGGAGAATTTTGAAGCATCCTTATCCAGTGTGTTACTAGACATTCACTATTTGGACTTCGAGGCTCTGTACAGTTGCTGCACATATGGACTTCATCCATGCCACTCCAAGCTGTTAAATCACTAAATATTTTGGGTGGAAAAGTTAATTATATTTCATTTTAAAAAATATTTAATTAGATGAATACATGTATTACATGGATTAGGAGGTACAAATTATAAATGTAGATTTATATGTGTGCATGGGTGCATTCTTACATACATCATATGTGGAAAAAGGTTTCTTGGTTTTTAAAGTTATGAACGTACTAAAAATATGCATCCATGCAGGATGGGTTGGTTTTGTGTCTGCATTCATGGATAGGATTGTAGGAATATTTGATGATATAACTGTCATTCCTACAGCATGCATGTGTTTTTTCATAGATGCATATGTACATGTTTATATTGATTGATCCATATATGCTTTCCAATAATTTTATTTATTCAGTTTTGGGGGCAGGGTGAGTGGTTTGATACTTTCTACATATAGATGTACAGTTGTTAACTGAAAGAAAATGTTGCAGGTACATCGATAGGGAAACGATATGCAAGGACGGATGAGCTTGGCGTTCCTTTTGCCATCACTGTGGATTCTACAACATCGGTTACAATCCGAGAGAGAGATAGCAAGGATCAGATCCGCGTCAGTATTGATGAGGTGGCATCAGTGGTTAAGGAGGTCACAGATGGGCAGAGCACATGGGCTGATGTACAATGGAGATATCCAGCCCATACAACATCTTCTGGCGAATCCTCTTATCAAAATGAATTTTAGGACTCACTAAAATAGATGGGATTCTGAAGTTATAAAGTGGTTTTTTAGAAAACATGCAAACAAATGGAAAATGTTTATTTATTTATTTATGAAAATGCATGTTTCTTTCCTTGTGACCATGAGGTATGATATCCACTGAAGAGTCTATGCTGCTGGGCCCCAGATTTTGTTCAGCTCGGTATGCCTTTAGTGGCTGAGACAATTCCTTTTTGTTTTTTTTTTTTTCAGACTGAAATTTTGTGCTCACTAGAATAGATTGGATTCTGAAGTTATAAAGTGGTTATTAGAAAGCATGCAATCAAACAAATGAAAAGTGTTTATTTATTTATTTATGAAAATGCATGTTTCTTTCCTTGTGACCATGAGGTATGGTTTCCATTGAAGAGGCTCCGCAGCTAGGACCTGCATTTTGTTCACAGCTCGGTTTGCCTTGAGTGGTTTTGATAATTTATTTGTTTATTTTCTAGGACTGGATGTATTATTAAAGAGCTCAGACCAATGGGACAGACCAAAATTAGATCATAGAGATGCAAAACAGGCTAATCATCAGACTTCTTTGTCATAATTATCTGATATGTGATGTAGCGGCTCTATGCTTGAGAATTCCTTTCCAGAACGGTGTGTCACTGGTTTTAGGTTAATGATGGCATTCGTGAAGAGAGGTCTGCTTAGGTACTTCTGTATGAGAAGTTTGACCCAGAGTTTCTGGTGGCATTCCTGAAGAGAGGTTTGCTTGAGGTGCTTAGTTCGACCTAGACTACATCGGGCTTCTGAATAAATGACCAGAGAGTTTGGGCCATAAAGGCGTCAGCCTGTACCCCACCCTCATTGGAGACAGAAACCGGTAGCTACATTTATACCAGCTGGGGTAAATGTTTGTTGATTCTTTGACCAGCCTCTCCAGCAAAATGCTCTAACACTCTTCCTAGCAGACTAGAGATGCAGATCGAGGCATTCAGGAGAGCCGAACCCTGCAAACAGTTCCTATTGATAGTTTAGGGAATGGAATTCGTCTAATGTTATCTAATTGACTCAAGCATCTCATGAAGGCTTCTCTACACAGTATATATAGGTGAGGAGAAAGTGGATTCCCTTGTCTCAAACCTCTCCCAGTGGAAAACTCCTATGTAAGATCTCTATTAAGTTTTGTTTCGAAAGATGATGTAGAAATGCTCTTCATGATGCACGCAGCAATCCCGCCGGAGAAACTCTGGCTAAGAAAGCATTTGTGGAGGAAATTCCAATGGTTTGTGCGTCATATGCTTTCCCCACATCCCATTCAAGCAATGATTGGCCTGTGGCATTTGCACCTGGCTCATCTGATGGAACATTTCTTTGCCCATTATAATCTTATCCACCGCCAGTCTACATGAGACAAGCACTCCCTGATGAGGGGAGATGGATGAGGGGAGATGATTTCTTCTTTTTTTTTTTTTTACCAAGAAAGGAATGCTCTTGATGGATTAGGATTTTGACAATTATTTTATATTGAATGTTGTAGAGAGGCTTATGAGTCAAAAATCTGTTAAGAGTTTGGACACCCCCACTTTTTGGGAATCAGGGCTGAGGGTCTTATTGCTTCAGGATCTAGAATTCAATCCCTGAAGAATCAGATGACAAATCTTAGAGAAATGTGATTTAATCACCGCCCAGAATTCCAGTTTGAATTTAGCATTTAAGCTATCCGGCCGGGGGCTTTCCACTAATGGTTTTGGGTCGAGACCCAGGCCTAACTTGCATTGAAATCCTATTAATTCATTAGCAAACGAGTGGCCTTTACCCAATGGTTCTCCTGGGGATCATCAATTGCTTTCAGTTTCCTAGGGAAAAAAGTTGGCAAGCATTTCCTACTGAAAGATTTTTTGATGGCCCCATGACCATCTTCACTTCGAATCCTTCGCTCGTTGCATCTGTCAAGAAGGAAATGGCCTTATGATTTAGGGATTCAACACATATTAGGCAAATGGATACCCATGCTCTCTCTCTCTCTCTCTCTCTCTCTCTCTCTCTCTCTCTCTCTCTCCATTTTCTTAAGAAAAAAAATAACAAGATCATAAGTGCACATATAGCATGTGGGTAATTTGGTTAGAAACTGATCTCTAGGCCTTATTTCTCGTATGTGTATTCTGCATTATGACTGTCCACCCTCTTTTCATTATTGGTTCATGGCGTAAGTAGACCTCCTCAAGGGACTTGTCATCTTTTTATATACATAAAAAATTGAAGTGCCTGTGGGAAAAGGATTAAAAATGAAAGTTTACCAGCAAACTTTTGCAGAGTAAATAACTATCTTCAATCAAGTGCATACACTCACAACTAAATGTTTAATTTTTTTTTTTATAAATTAGGATATCTCTTGCCAGCCCAACTTTCAAACTTTTGGCCTCTAGCTTAGGTGTTATTCGATTCTGACGAGCAAAGCTATTCCCTCACACACATACTACCCGAATAACGCAAGAGATAAAAGTTAAACTTGAGACTTTGAAGAGTAAAACTAAACGTTTCTCTACTACCCCGTTTGGTTAAAAAACAGCTGCAAACTGACACTTGTAATATCTATGGAAAGAGGCTGTTCCGGAATTTAAGGAAGCGCATCATTTCATTTGCATTTATCTTTTTATTAACACTGGACCCATAAGTGAACCTGGCAGGGAAAATCTCTATAAAAGCCCATTTGGATGATCAAACCTAAGTGCAAATAACTCCCCTGAAACGTAATTGAGGAGCATTCATATGTTCGAATTATCTAAGTACACTTATAGTTGATCATATTTAGAGTGCTCAGATTCAATATGAGTTGGTAGCGTTTGGTCCGTTGAAATGAAGGTCGGAATAGAATGGTCATTCCGTTGGAGTTACCATTCCCACGTTTGGTTTGTGAAAAATTGGCAGAATGAGCATTATTGCAGGAATCACTATTCCTTTAGACAGGGGAATGACCATTCCATTGGAGGGGTAAAGGAATGGCCATTCCATTCCTTTATCATTCTTTGTTAAGTCCAAAATGCCCTAACCCAATCAATATCTCACCATCCTTTTTCCCATCTTCGTCTCTAGCCTCTCTCACCCTCGCTTTCTCCTTCTTCGTCTCTGGCCTCTCTTTGCTTCTCTGTCATCGCCGATCGAACGCCATTGAGCCATACCAGGTACGGATCTCCCTCTCTCACTCTCTCCTGTTCTCTTCTCTTTCTAGAAGACACTGCTATGATGCACACACAGTTCTCCGCCTCCATTTGAACCCTAGCTTTTGGGGGTGAAACATAGGGAGAGTGAGAGGGGGCTCGGTGAGAGGGACAAAGGAACAAAGAGAGGGGGGGGGGATAGAAAGGGAGGGAAGTGGGATAGAGAGGGGGCTTGGGACAGAGGGAAAGTGAGAGGGGGCTAGGCGAGAGGGACAGAGGGACGAGGGAGAAGGAGAGGGGGCTGGCTGAGAAAGGAAAAGAGGGATGGGAGAGAGAGAGGGAAAGGGGGCTGGGCGAGGGAGGAGGGCTGGGACAGAGGGATAGTGGGAGTGGGGCTGGGTCAAAGGGATAGTGGGAGGGGGTTGGGTGAGAGGGACAGAGGGAGAAGGAGAAGGGGCTGGCTGAGAAAGGAAAAGAGGGATGGGAGAGAGAGGGGGAAAGGGGGCTGGGCAAGGGAGGAGGAGGGCTGGGACAAAGGGATAGTGGGAGGGGGGCTAGGTCAAAGGGATAGTGGGAGGAGGCTGGGACTAAAGGAAAGTGAGAGGGGGCTGAGACTAAGTTAGAGAGAGAGGGAGGCTGGGACTGAGGGACAGTGAAAGGGGGCTGGGAATGAGGGATAGTGAGGGGGGTTGGGACTGAGGTTGAGTGAGGGGTGGGAATGAGGGATAGTGAGAGGGGGTGGGAATGAGGGAGAGTGAGAGGGGGGTTAGGGCAGAGGTTGAGTGAGTGGAGTGGGACTGAGCGAGACAGAGAGGGGGCTGGGACTGAGGGACGGTGAGAAGGGGCTGGGAGTAAGACAAAGAATGGGGGGGGGATGAGACAGAAAAGGGGGTCTAAGACAGAGGGAGAGTGGGAGAGTGAGAGGGGCTGGAACTGAGGGATAGTGAGGGGGGCTGGGACTGAGACAGAGAGGGAGCCTAGGATGAGACAGAGAGAGGGGGGCTGGGAATTAGGGTCAGTGAGAGGGGGGTTGGGGCAGAGGTTGAATGAGAGGGGGCTAGGACTGAGGGACAGTGAGAGTGGGGTTAGTACTGAAGGACAGTGAGGGGGGCAGGGACTGAGACAGAGAGAGGGGGGTTGGCTAAGATAAAGGGGGGCTGGGATGAGACAGAGATAGAGGGGGCTGGGATTGAGGGAGAGTGAGAGGAGGGCTGGGACTAAGGGAGAGTGAGAAGGGGGCTGGGGCAGAGGTTAAGTGAGAGGGGTGAGACTGAGGGAGACAGTGAGGGGGCTGGGATGAAACAAAGAGGGGGGTCTAGGACATAGGGAGGTGAAAGGGGGCTAGGACTGAGGGCTAGTGAGAGAGGGGCTGGGAATGAGGGAGACTTAGAGGGGGGCTGGGGTTGGGGCAGAAGTTGAATGAGAGGGGGCTAGGACTGAGTGCCAGTGAGAGGGGTGCTGGGACTGAGTGACAGTGAGAAGGGGCTGGGAGTAAGACAGAGAAAGGGGGGTTGGGTTGAGACGAGAGGAGGGTCAAGGACAAAGGGAGGTGAGAGGGGGTTGGGACTAAAGGCTAGTGAGAGGGGGGCTGGGAATGAGGGAGAGTGAGGGGGGGCTGGGGCAGAGTTTGAGTGAGAGGGGGCTGGGACTGAGTGACAGTGAGAGGGGCTCTGGGACTGAGATAGAGAGAGGGGGCTGGGCTGACACAGTGAGAGGGAGCTAGGACTGAGGGACAGTGAAAGTGGGGCTGGAATTGAAGGACAGTGAAGGGGGCTAGGGCTGAGACAGAAAGGGGGTTAAGATGAGACAGAGGGAGGGGGCTAGGATGAGACAGAGATAGAGAGGGCTGGGATTGAGGGACAGTGAAAGGGGGGCTGGGACTAGGGGACAGTGAGGGGGGCTGGGATTGAGGAAGAGTGAGAGTAGGGCTGGGGCAGAGGTTGAGTGAGAGGGGGTGGGACTAAGGGAGACAGTAAGGGTTGTTATTCTATTTTATAACGCAACTTTGTAATGCTTGTTTCTTCTATTTTATATTAAATTGTTGTATCTTTCTTTGATGACAGCTATGGCATGTTTAAGTTTAACCAAAAGAAAATTGAAAATGAAGAAATTGGCAATGGTTATGCAGTGGTGGTTGGACATTCGACATCTACTGGGGCTATTCCTACAATTATCATATAAATTGTTCGAAAAACAATGCATGCGTGGGGTTAGATCTAAGTACCAATTAGATTACTATGGTAATAGAGAAATAATTGAGAATTGAGTGTATAAGAGTGATCACACATGTTTGAACAATTTTAGAATGACTAGGCGATCATTTGTGAAGTTATGTCACTTGCTTAGCACAATTGGGAAGCTGGAACCAACCAAACACATGTTAGTTGATGAACAAGTTGCAATTTCCTTACATATCCTTGCTCATCATGTCAGAAATAGGGTAATTTAGAGTGAGTTTAATCGTTCAGCTGAGTCAATCAATAGACATTTGTTTCTTGAGCCAATACCAGAAAACTCGGTAGATGAAAAATGGAAGTGGTTTAAGGTAAACGATTCATATATTTTTTTAAATTATAACTGTGTAATTTATCATCTATATGTAAGTATATTTTGATGCATTGTAATGTCTTGTAGGGATGTTTAGAAGCTTTAGATAGGACACTCATACCGATCCATGTGTCGGCTATTGACAGACCTAGGTATCGAACTAAAAAAAATCACATTGCAACTAATGTCCTTGCAGCGTGTAACCCACGTTTACAATTTACTTATATATTGCCCGGATGGGAGAGGTCAACTGCTGATGGTCGAGTGTTACGGGATGCAATTGCTAGAAGACATGGTCTAGTTGTTCCACGTGGTAAGATACAATACTGTTACAAAATAAATAATAAACTAATTTTTTGAAAAGATTATAGATTACTAACATAAAAAAAATGTTCAATTTGTTTAAAGTACCTACTATTTAGTTGATGTTGGGTATACAAATGATAAAGAATTTATTGCACCATATAGAAGTCAACATTATCATCTGAATGAGTGGAGTAATGGACGTCAACCGACGAGCACGGAGGAATATTTTAACATGAAGCATTCAATTGCTAGAAATGTAATAGAAAGAACCTTTGGGATATTGAAAAAACGATGGTCAATTCTTAGGAGTCCTGCCTTTTATCTGTAATGGTTAATTTAAATTGCTATATCGTTT
Source organism: Sextonia rubra (assembly GCA_037013555.1). Lineage (NCBI taxonomy): Eukaryota > Viridiplantae > Streptophyta > Magnoliopsida > Laurales > Lauraceae > Sextonia > Sextonia rubra. The sequence goes on from JASUAD010000001.1 coordinate 137,710,943, forward strand.
TTTTATACATTATATTCATTGTGCCATTTTTTTACATTACATTGTTGGTTCATGGCTAATTAAGTATCATATTATTGGTGATTTGGTTGTTCCAATATTAATAGGCATAGACATGAATGAAGACATAGACACGAATGAGAAGGGCCAAGGAAGAATAAAAGAAAATGGACCGAAACTGAGGATAAAGAGTTAGATTTTGCATTGTTTGACATAGTTAATGCTAGGACTCATAAAGCTAACAATGGGTTCAAACCAGGTTTTCTTGGAGTGCTTAAATCTATGTTAAAGCACAAGTTACCTCAAAGTGGAATAAAGTTAAGCCACAAATTGATTCTAGAATTAAGACAATGAAAAAGGACTTTCATGTTGTGTATGATATGCTTAATAGAGTGAATTGCAGTGAATTTGGATGGGATTCACAGAAAAATTTGGTGGTTGCGGAAGATGAAGTTTGAAACGGTTATGTGAAGGTATTAACATTTTAAGAATTATTTGATGTATTCTTCTCTGTCCTTTGAATATAATGCTTTATTTGTCTTATTTATATGTTTTTTGTAGACGCACAAGGGTGCAGCTCAGTGGAGGACTAAAAATTTTCCACATTATGAAATGCTTTGCATTATCTTTGGTAAAGATCATGCCACAAGAAGGGCAGCTACTACCACTGAAGATATCTTGGATGAGCTGACTAGGAATGAAGAAGATGCAGAAAATTATCGTATGAATTTAGAGGAAATTTCCACAGCTTCAATCAATAATAAATGAACTAGTCAGAAAGGAAAAAGAATGAGGAGCATCGATAATATGGATGGGTTTCGAAAAGCAGCCATAATCATAGGCAACAATATTGATGAAGCTACTGAGAAATTCAGTCGAGCTATTGGTGTTGATTTGGATATAGCGACGAAGAGAGATAAAATCAATGAAGAGCTTCACAAACTTCCAAATCTATCAAGGATGGGACGCCATAGAGCCTTGATTGCTAATAGGTCGTAATCATGAGATGACTGCAGTTTTTTTTTACTTTGGAAGATGATGAGAAAGAAGACTTTGTAATGGTTTTGTTAAGTGGAGGTCTTTGATGCACCTACGTGCATTGATACATTATCTATATTTTATATTTACTACTCTTTGTTTTAAGCACTATAGATGTTATTTCGAACATGTTGGATGAATGCCAACTTTTAAATGACTTAGTTTAGATAATATATGTGATGTTTAAGTTTAGTAACATGTTACATGGAGATTTTTTTGATGTTTATTGCTATTATAAATCATGTTTAAAGTATCTTATCATAGGGGTATATTGGTCACTTTATATAAATTTATTCCATGCCTAACATCATTCCAGCATACCAAACACAGGAATCGGAATGAAAATCCCATTACTGGATTGATTTCTTTATCTAACCAAACAAGTATTATTCCTGCCTCATTTCATGCACTACAAAAAAAATGACAATTAGCGACACTTTTATAGCGGCAATTTTCAGATTTCGCCGCTAAATGTCTTCATCAACAGCACAATCTGCTATTTGCCACTGCAAGTTAAAAATTTACATCTCTACAGCAGCATAAAAAAATGTTTGCCGCTAAAGTTTCGTTTTACTCATTGCTTGGTATTAATATTTAATGTATATAGCAGCAGACAGTATTGTATGTTGCTATAGTAGTGAAAAATTAATATATATAGCAGCAGGCAATAATGTTTGCTGCTATAAAGGCATATGGTTAGAATTTTAACTATTAATTACCTATTGAATAGTATAGTATTGAATTATTTTTTCTCCACTAGGAGGTATTTGAAATTTGTATCATTTCATTTTAAAAAACAAAAAAAGCCAAGGCTCATGTACAAGATTTTCCGATAGGGTCCAGATTGGTTTTAGATCTCATGTTTTGGCTTGGATCGCTAGTCAAATTGCTTGCACAAATGTCCATCATCAGATTAATGGCTCTAATTTCTTTAAACTATTAAATAATGGCCCCGCATTAACAAAACTCTCGCTTTCTCTCATGTATTCAGGTTCCTCTCGCTTCCTCTTGGCTCCAATTCAGTATCGACCTCCTAGTGGGGGCCACATGAGGGTCTCTCCATATATAGGGATCCATTTATTAGTGATCACGTACCTTCATTTGTACCCATCCAAATCCATTTTTTTTTATAAAAACCATTTTAGCGACAAAAAAAAAATGCCACTAAAACTGCTTAAAAAAACACTATCCAATAAAAAACAAAACTTTTTAGTGGCACATGTTAATATTAACAGGGGCAGTTGTTTAACTGCTGCTATTTCCTTATTTTTAGCAGCAGACACTTGTCCACCGCAAAAAGGTGGTGAGAAATAGCGATAAAAGGTATTAGTGACAGACAATAAAGTTTTAGTGGCAGATTTTATCTTTTACCGGCAGAAAAAAACTGCCACTATATGTGTCTTTTTTTGTAGTGATGCCAAGCTCATTCCAGCCTCTATTCCATTCTTGTCAAGAATCATTCCAGTCAAAAATCATTCCAGCGAACCAAACGTTACCAACCTTATGAAATATGTGTTAGTCACTTTAGCACATAAAAATTTGTAGTAAGAAAATTACCCCCGCCCCAACCCTATGAGTTGTAACAAAAATCCAAGTCGGTCTTGCCCGAGAACCTTCTGGGACTACTAGAAGGGGTCATAGTATAAAGTCTCAACCACCCTTTCCAATCTCTTGTCATCAACCCGCTCCACATAGTAATAAGTACATATACAAGAAAGATTTTCGTATCATGAAAATGTACCCCCCCCTGAAGGGTTCATAAATCATAATTTTTTGTTTGCCCTGACCAGAAAGTTTGACGATTAGACCATCCCATTTCCTGCCAGTGGGCACCACCTTTTTTAGACCCAAACCATAAATACTAATATATTGTTTGGATGAAATAATTGCACCCCAAATTTCACTTTAATCAGAATGATAATTGCCACCAAACTAGTCACATGCAAACAAACCTATCAATGTTCAAGGTCACAGATATAAGCGGCACCAGTGCTACATGTCGATTAGATCAAGATACTACGCTTTCAATTTGAGAAAGTTAGGCTCGCGGTTACGAAATGGGAGGGCCACCACCTAAACTTCCTAGTCAGTAGAACCAGCGGATCCATACTCTAGAAGGAGGGCTGGGTGGTGGTCGCAATGGACGAGCTGTGGCGCTCCGCATGGCATAGTTGACGGAGCTTGGTGGGTACATACCAGATGGCGAGGCGAGGGTGGGCATTAAAAATGGCGTCTATGTCCCAGCCCTGTCGAGCTGCTATGGTTACGAGTGGCTTGTAGCAGGCCTGCCTCCAAGCCCCGACGTTCTCTCCTCTCTCCTTGAATGCTTTCCTCAGCGTATTCGATGCCTCCTCATCAAGGCAGTGCAATGCGTAGCAGTGCACATAGTGTCTCATCTTGGGCTTGTTGATGTAGCTCGCTCCTGCTTTCTTCGCATACCTGAACACCTGATTTGTGACCTGCACGTTTTGATGAATCAACAACGAAGGCCACTTAGTCTGGATTGTTTGGAAAGAAGTTACTTGCACTTAAATCGCACAGATCAAAGCAAATCTTATGATTGAACATGTATCAACTAAGTTTTGCATTTTAATACTAGTCATCTCTTTCTTTTTTTTTCTTCTTTTTCTGAAGGCATGGAAAGCACAGTGGTATATGCTGATGGCCAAATGTAGAAATACTACTGGAACCCAGTTGCTCGATTAGGCAAGGACCTGACCCAAAATCCCACGGTTAGTATAGGATGGCAATTTCCCTCTTTACCCTGATCATCACAATCCAGCTGGAAACAAATGGGCTTGAACCATCATGGACCCGACCCAAACACGATCTGTCTACAGTCTTATCTGAATGCAAGCATTGGATGTTAGTTACCTTGGAGGGGCACTTCTCACCTCGCTCTTTAGAAAGGTTCTGGACCTGGATCAAGAACTCTCTGCACTGTTCATAGAGGTGGAAGAGATAGTCTAAGCCATTCTTTTTTCCACGGGCCACCTCACCCGGCACGGTCACAATGAAGGGATGCTCGCGCTGCCTTTCACATCCTCCTATTCTGTCTGCATTGTCCTCATCATATTCATCCATTTCCTCCTCCCCTCCACCACTGCTGGACGTTCTTGTCACGCCACCCGCCCTCCTCCGCCGCTGCAGCTGTTGCTTCTTTCTTTCAGCAGCACCTCCACTGCCACTTCCGGCAGCTTCCTTCTCCTGTTGCACTGGCTCCTCCGACAATCCTACAGTAACGTATAAAGAGTAAAATACAACATACTTGGTAAAGACAACTGTACTCTAACAAGTAAACTAACATGTAGTGCCAGCTCTGTCCGGCCTACTTGGGACCACCTTTGATTAATGCGGGCTGTTTCACTCTCTCATCCCCCTGTGATCTGGAACAAGACTCCATTTTACTCCCATCAAACATCTATCGACGGTTAGCTTAAGTGTCGAAGAACTCTCTGGTTAAAAGATCCCCAAAATTTCTAGCTACTAAGTCAAGGCTTAGGATGATCTCACAGTTTATTTTATTTTATTTTTTATTGACACTTATCCATAAAAAAACCTTTCAATACACCCATTTATTTGTTGGCATCTACAAAGGCCCCACGATCTGGATTGCAAATGAGAATTGTAGGTGAACGTCTTACCAGTTGTCTCCCAAGAGACTTGCATGCATGCAAATACTATACATGCATACAAATATATTATATATATAACAAAACTACTATGCATCTGTCCCTCACACTATAGCGAGGGACATTTCCTTTTTTAAAAAGTATTATGTGCAAAGGACAAAAGCATTCCACCTTTTTAACCTTGATAGATCTAAAAAAAGAATTGTCCCTCACCACAGTGTGAGGAATGAATGCATAATAGTCTTTTCCATATATATGTATATATAGAAAAGACTACTATGCATCCATCCTTCAGTGAGGGACGTACAATTTCCTTTTTAGACCTAACAAGATCAAAAAGGTATCATGTGGGTGATAGTTTTCTCTTATTGCATATCAAAACTTTCAATATATGAAAGTATCCCTCATTACAAAGTGTAGTGAGGGATAGATGCATAGTAATTTTGTCCTATATATCGAAAACAGTCAAGTGAGAACTGTTTTCGGAAAAGTTCAAGTGAGAACTATTTTTCACCGTTTTTTTTTTGTTGTGAGAACTCAAGTTGGAGTCCATCTATCACCAAATCCAAATCTTGTAATACACAGGAAACCCCTTGTTAGTCACACGCCCTGAGTTTCGGTCAAATCTGAATTTACTAGACCGTTCGATTGACTATACACCAATCCGATAGACTAGATTTGTAGGTTATGAATGATGGAGTTCGGGATATGTGATTGGGCCAAACTTGAAATTTGAAGTGATCCTGCATAGATCTTTCCATCCTCCTAGTTCCATCTCCAAATGGAATCCACAAGTGAGTCCCATAAAAAGTTCTGACGGTAGGTAGGTGAGAACAGTTTTCACCTGAATATCACTCTATATATATATATATATATAGATTGAATGGTTAAAATATCTATTGCAAAAAGAAAATAGTATAAGATGGATGTCCAAACAAACTTACAACACCAAGGGGATCAAAAGGAAGACAAAGAACAACGATAGACATCCACACAAAATAAGAACAAAACCTAGCAGCCCAAGAACAACGAAAAACCAATAACGAAGAGGCAATCTCCGACCAAATGAACATAATTTGGTCCACCAAGAGACCATGGAAGATAGGGTTGGACGACACCCTATAAGCAACTAAGAACTCTAACTTATTTGTCATCGAAGCAATAATGACTTGACCCCTTTAAAGGGCCTAGCATTCCTCTGCTTCCACCATAGCCCAGAATAGACAACTTCCACAATGCTTTACCTCAGAGAGATCAGAATAGGAATATCCAACAAAGAACTACCACAGGGAGCGCAGGAAGAAGGACCCAATTGCGTACAAGTACATTATATAAGAGAAATATTCAAACGACAACTATTGATGGAGCCCACCTAACAACCCATTTAAACTGTGTACAAATTGAGTACCACCACTACCCGTCACAAATCTAAAAACTTGCCACCCGATGGGACCACTCGTTGGATGGAGGGTTAAATGTTTGTTTTAATAGAAAGCCATTAAACTTGTAGATTACAGATGAATGGGTTAGGGGCATGGCAATGACTTCATGCTTAATACTTAGGGTGATCCCACGTAAATGTTTCCATCCCTCCTTTCCCATCCTCAGATGGGACCCACAATTAAGCTCCATAGAAAGTTCACACAATTGATGACTCCATGAGAATAGCTCTCACTAAAACAAAGCCCATTATGGGAAACATTGAAGTAGGCCATGAATGAAAGGGTTACGTGCATGGCATTGGGGTTAAACTTAATACTTTAGGTGCCCCCATCAAAAGTCCTTACGGCGACACAATAAGAACAATTCTCACTAGAACAAAGCTCATTATATAATATACCCTCTCATTTCTATACTATATGGAGTTGGACCAGAACCCGGCCAAATTAAACCTGATCACTACATTAGGTTTTGTTTACAGCTACATTGATAGAGGCCGGACTTCGACCACATCCGAACCTGAAACTGATGACATTTTTGTTATATGTATCTGGATATTGCGGGACGTGACACTAACCCAACTCAGTGCCATCCTATTTTTCAGTTTCGATAAATGGCTCATGTAAAACACATGGTTCTGAAAGCTCCAAAACAAGGCTTGGCTTGCTACTGGACTGAGTCAATTTGTAGGTTGAACGGTTGAACGATGGGTCCATATGCATATAAAGAAAAAAAAAAAGATAATAACATTTCTACTTTGGACTGAATAACCCAGTTTAGCCGAGTCAAGAATCGCTTATGAAGTCTGCATTCTGTTTAGAACTCGTTATTAAGTACTGTAGCCTCCATTTTCTATAGCAATCCTGAGCCCCGGCCCATCTGAGCCAACGAAAGATTTGCTGGTCTAGCTCAACTTTGGATCCGCTGATTGGATCCCATTCAAAAGCCTAACAACCGCCAACCTAAAATAGTAACGATGATGGACCCATTACCATAAGCCAGCTTTAGTACTATAGATTAAGATTTCACAATGAATTAGAACTGACAGAAAATACCAGACCAACCAAACTTTTTAGACCCATTGGTAGGGTCCAAGTCCCGAGCCAGCAGACTTGCACACCTGGGATTTGGAGCCTTTGGCAGAATGGAAATATCACTGGGACGGAAAAGGCGTGGGAGGTCTCATTGCACACTAGCAGATCAACCCATAAACATGTTCTTGACCTGATGGATCATGACCATGGATACTGTAGCCTTTGATATCATCTATCAGTAACCATTAAACTTTGAGTACATTAAACTTTGAGTACCAAATCAAATAATGACGATGATCAAGTCCACCAATTGAAATTAGAACTTCTCAAAAGAAAACTACTTCCAATTTGAATAAAGTAGAGCCCCACACCCCGAAGGATCGGAAGCCAGCTGCTGCAATCCTAGTGAGTGAACGGTGATGGGACGGTGGGACCCACCGAAATGCAGATTATAAGACCTGACAAGCGGATTCCTAATTGGCACAGCTAGTAAACTGTCAATCCCAATGAACAAAAGACTCAGTCAGAGTCAATGTACTAAAAGCTCCCAAATCTATAAGCTAGAGAAAACAAAAAGACAAACGGAGTAAAAAAAAAAAAAAAAAAACCCAACAGATCCTTGGACTTTGCAGTGGACCCACTCTAATTAATCAGGGTACTTTGAGTGCAGCCCCACACCACACAGCTGACCGAAATGACAAGCCACTGACCCCATTCTGACACCCGGGTTCAACACTTGAACCCCCTAGCTGCTACATGCGCACCCTAGCAACTAGCTCCACAACAAAAGCTGTCTTCAACCTAAGCCAATATCGGCTCGAGCCAGCCAAGCAAAGGCTCCATTCCGCCAACCACGTTACCGCACGTGGCCATTCATGCTCACGAGGAACCCACAGTACCGATATTACGTCACGGAGAGAGCCTAGAAAGCCGTGCGAATGTTGTGGGGCCATGATTATTCAATGGAAAAGAAATCGGACAGTGGGCCATTGTGGGTCCCAGCTTGCCATCAGATGATAACGAGACGAAGGGTCGCGATCATTCGTATAAATAGACCCAGGGATTTTTATGAAATAATTAATTTTAAATTATAATTAAACCAATAAAATGATAATAAATGACTGATTTATGGTCTGTACCAATTTTTAATGAAGATACTTAGTTGATGATGTCCTCAAGTATTGACAATATATTCAATTTTTTCTTATGGAAAACACCCTAATATGAGACACAACATGCCCGATGAAATGCCCTGAATGACTCAAAGCTTGAGTCATGAACAGGATTTAAATGAAAGAATTGATGTTAAAGTGTAAAATGAGTACACAAATATTTCGTTTGGTAAGCATTATAATTTTTTTTTGGACTGTGAATAAGTATATATTGTTTTAATGGTGATGAAAATGATGTTGAATAAAATGTGAAGATGATATATACTTATTTGTGTGATTTTGGATGATGAAAGTGCCTGAATGAATATAACAGAGTCATGTTATATGTATACAGAAAATTTCTCTCCTTACACTAAAAAAAAAAATAATTTCCCAAAATGCTCTTTATACACACGTCTCATCTTCCTCCGGCCGACGACAAGCACTTGCCAACGAAGGAGTTCTTCCTCTCCATCCCCTCCCTCTCTCTCTCTCTCCCTCTTCCTCTCCCTCCCTCTATTCTCTCTCTCTTTCCCTCTTCGACCCTTTATCCCTCCCTTCCCCACGCAATCTCCCCCGCACAAGGAGACCGGATCTCCCCTGCAGGAAGACCGAGTCTCCCTGGATCAGTTGATGATGAGCTTGACAATGACCTCTCCCTCTCCCCCTCTCTCTCTCTCCCTCTTTCCCTCCTTTCCCCCCCTTCCCGCAGTCTCCCCGCAGCAAGGAGACCGAGATCGTCTCCCTACTCGATCTCCTTGCTGCGAGGAGACTGGGATTGTCTCCCTGCCCGATCTCCTTGCAGTAAGGAGACCAGGGGAAGACGGGGGGAAGGGGAGAAAGCGGGAGGGAGGAGAGAGAGAGAGAGCTCTTTGCCAACCGAAGCTCATCGCCGGCCAAAGAAGAGAAAAGAGGTATGTATGGAGAGGAGCATTTTAGAAAGTTTTGAAATTTTTTTTCTATTTTTTAGCCTATGTAAGGAGAGAAAACTCCCGTGTATAAATAGAATGACTCATATAATGGGAGACAACGTGTTTGATAAAATGTTTGAATAACTCTTAAGTCATGAAGAGGATTTAAATGATGGCATTGATATTGGAATGAAAAATGAATACATATATGCTTGGTTTGGTGAACATTATAAATTCTTATTAAATTGTCGATGAGTATGTGTTATTTTAATTATTATGAAGGTAATGTTAAAAGAAAAATAAATATGGTGTATACTATGATGATAAAGGTACACTAATTTTAACGGAGTAAAACAATGAAATTAACATTTAGCTTAAAAAGAATGAAACGAACAAAAAAATAAAATATAAAAAATAAATATACATGTTGAAAATTTACTTTGCTAACTAGATTTAAAAAATTAATAAAAAATAACCTATAAAAATGAAAAAAAACAAAATAATAAAATTTTTCATGAAGAAGATAAAAAGTTTTCATAAAAAAGATAAAATATAATTAAGAATTCATTGAGATTTTAGTGAAATCACTTGATGATATCGTCATCGGAGTTGACGATATCATCAAGAGAATATCAACTTGAATATTTTCGCCAAAAAAATAGGTACGAACCAATAATAAGTTATTTTATTATCTTTTTTTAATATAATTTAATTAAAATTTAAAATTAATTATTTCGTAAAAATCCCATTAGATCCACATAGTGGGGTTTCGCTTGTAAGCCCACTTTGATCACCATTGAATGTGTCATCCGGCACTTGAACATCACATCAATCAAAGTCATATCCACCGTTGGATTTAGTAAACAAAAAAAAAAATTGAAAACGATTACACTGTTCCATTAAAACACACCCCATGATAGCTATCTTTCTTTTTTTAAGGAAAAATAATAATAATGAAAAAAAAAAACCAAAGGAAAGAAACTGACCTTCCTGAGAGAGGGCGTCGAAGGCGGTGGCGTCGGCGGAGCTGAAGAGAAACCTCCTCCGGGCTGAGGCGGCGGATTCTTCGTCGAGGCGGCGGCGCTCAGCCCGGACGGCGGCCTTGATGCCGTAGCGCTCCCCGACGAGGAGGTCCCAGCGGAAGATCTGAGAAAGGCTGGTCATCATGTCGTCGATCTCCACGTCCTTCATGTCGAGGAGGGTGCTGACCGTGAAGCCCAGCTCCGCCATCCTAGCCACCGTGTAGTAGCGGACTCCGTACGCCTGGAAGAACTCCTCCATGCCGCCCAGAGCCGTGGCGGGGCGGCAGAGGGAGGTTCCGGAAGGAGGTACGGCGGCGTGAGGAGGAGGCTGTGGGACAGTGAAGGCGGAGGCAAGGAGGCGAGGAGGGGGTGCTGCCGCGGAGGAGGCACGTGGGTCCCACTTGATCAAGCATGCGGAGAAGGCGTCTGGATCCATCCGACGGTTGAAAACTGCTCACAGCAGTACAAAGTGATTGAAGTGCTCTCTCTCTCTCTCTCTCTCTCTCTCGTTTCTTTGAGCTTACCAGGAAGCAGTTTCAGGTTTGAAGTGGAGTGATTTGATATTTATGGCAGAGAAGCATTGTACTTTGAAGTTTGGAATCAGGATCCTCTGCAGCAGAAGAGCTATTGGACTCTTTCTCTCTCTCTCTCTGCCTCTCAATCTTTTGGGATTTAGCCACGTGGCATGTTGTGAGGCCCGCTATTAATATAAGTACTATGATGAAGTTGTTGGACATTTGAGCCGTCAGATATCAAGGACCTCTGCACCTGAGATTTTTGTTGTGGAGATAAGGATCATTCCAGAGCTGGGCTTGTGGGCCTATGCAGTCAAGTTTGTAGAGTTTTGTTTCCCCCGATGACCGAACCCACATGGCTGTAATTTCTATTTTTACTCATTGAAGTTTCATCCGGTAATTCTACTTAGCACATGGAGAAGGTTTTGGGTTTAAATCTTAAGGTGGGATGAATTATGTTTTTGATTTTGAAGGATTGTTTTTCCTTAATCACATTTCCCACGAGTTAATCACAACCTTTACAAGAATGTCATCAGAGTCATTCCTTTCTAGACCTTCTCCTTTTTTTTTTGGTCATATATATTAAGTCCAAGTGCAAACCAAAATAGAAGCAGGTGGGTGTGGCCCTACCCATCACAGTGCTGTATATTTCAAAATCTTATATAAAAATTATTAGTATACAACTAAAAATCCAATAAAGATTGAGGGCCCACCCTCAAAACCTATATAAAAATCTTAATTTGCCCCCAAAACTAGACTATCTATTATGATCTACAACTCTTAAACAAAAATTCTGGATCTACCATTGATTAAGGGATGATTTCATGGGAAATCCACATTAAACCTAATAGTTTTCCTTGTTTTGTTAAACCTAATAGTTTTCCTTGTTTTGTTATACTCTCTATTTTATTTTGTATCTCTTCTTTCATATTTCCTTATTTCCTTCATCTCTAATAAAAATGTCAAAATTTAAAAAAATCATTATGGCCTTAATAAACAAAATTGCACATTTTTATTACAACTAACAATGGCTGTGAGCTAATTAATGGTAACATCCATGATATCATAAGCCCTAAACCTCACATGGGTAACCCTGTTAAATCTAAACCTCGGGTCCCATACTCCCATTTAATGTTCCTTCATTTGAACCACAGTTATCATTAATTCCAAAGAATTCAAACACATCCAAAGTAAAGCCATGCATGCATCATTCGATTCAAATGGATTTTTCTTTTGCAAGGAGGCTAGATAGCGCCCAAGCCTTTTTAAAAGTGAAAACATCCATTGTTGCAACGAATAATAAAATAAGAATGTGGAAAAGCAATTAATATTACTTTTAAAAAGGAGAAAAAGTCTTCACATGACTTATTCCTCATTAGATGATAGAAAGAGGGCAGAAACACTCCTTTTTAAATTGGGCATTCCTGATAATTTTTCTTCTTTTGCTCTAGGTATCAATGTTAATTAAATCCATCATTTGATGGAGTACACTCAAACTCTTGAAATCACTTTTTGCATTGTAATTCCAATTTCAGTTCTTAGACATTCAAATTGCTTGCACAAGAATAAAGCTGCAAGTACTCAGGCAATTGGTCTCCTAGGATTCTTTCATGCTCAAAGAGGCTTGAGGCAAGGGAACCCCACTCTTCATTCCTATTTGTCATCGTGGGGGAAGCATTGACCTACATGCTTGCATTGGAGAAAGTGGGGAGTCTCTTTTAAGGCTTTGCTCTGGCTGCTAGCTCTCCAGTGATCTCCCATCTCTAGTTCACATATGACACCCTTATTTTTTGCGATGCTAATGAAGACCAAGTCAACAATGTCAAGTCTATTCTCCTCTGTTATGAAGCTATTACGGGCTTAAAGGTGAATTTTTACAAAAGCCAATTACTGGGAGTGAGGGTGGATGAATCAACAATCTCTTCTCTGGTAGATATCTTCGGGTGCAAGGTTGGTTCATTTTCATCTACTTACCTTGGACTTCCTTTAGGTAACTCTTGGATATCCATTTGAGACCCGTTGTTAGAGAGGATTGAAAACAAGTTATCTTCTTAGAAAGTGAATTATCTATCCTTGGGAGGTAGAGTGACACTAACCTTGTCTGCCCTCTCTAATCTTTTGATCTACTTCCTCTCCATGTTTAAGTGCCTGACATCAGTGGCAAACCCTATTGAGAGATTGCAATGAGCCTTTCTATGGCATCGCAAGGACAAGTTGAAGAAATATCATCTCATAAAATGGAATTCTGTATGTAGGCTAAGGAAGGGAGGGCGACTAGGCTTTAGATTCTTTGTCAAATGAACCACACTCTCTTAGGGAAGTGGCTGTGGAGGATTAGGGAAGATGAGGAGTTTCTTTGGAAAAGAGTCTTCGTAGCAAAGTGTGGGGTTTTGAGAGATGGTTGGGATATTCAAGCACCTAATTAAAGCACCTCTAGGGTATGGAGAGGGATTATGTCATCTAGAGACGCCTTTGCTACCAACATTAAATTTAGAGTGGGCTCAAGGGAGAGAGTGTTGTTCCCGTTAGATAACTAGGTTGGTGAGCAACCCTTGGGGCCTTATATTTAGAATAAATCTCATGAACACTAAAGAGAACCATCTCTCCTCCCTTCTCAAAATTCTGAGCCATATCTCTATTAATCGTAATTAGAAGACTGCAAGATTTGGATGGCCTCTAAAGAAGGGATCTTCTTCGAATCTTCTTTCATCATAGCTATGTCATGGTGTCTCTCTCCACTATACCTTTTGTACATAATTTGGGAGTGGAAGATTCCACCGAGGGTCATGGTGTTCACTTGGTTGGCATTGTGAGGTGCAATTTTGACTATGATTAATTTGTGTTGATGTAAGAAAATCATAGTCAATGCTTGTCTCATATGCTTTGTAGATGATAAATCAATTGATCACCTCTTATTGAACTATAAAATAGCCTAGGGGCTTTGGTTTGAAGTCCCAAGTTGGTTTTACTATAGTTGGGCCCATCCAAAGTCAATTTATAGACTATTACACATGGGAAGGATTTTGTGGAGAACCGCATTTTCAGCAATTTTATGGATCATTTAAAAGGAGAGGAATTTCTAATGCTTTGAGGGTTCTAGCACTTAAGTTACAGCCCTCGCTTATAAGTTCAAGTTCACCATTACTACGTGGGTGTCCATTTTTTCTCAATTTCATGGGATTTTTATTGACATCATTTTTAGGAACTAGAGGGAGGTCGCCTTTTTAAAAAGTTTTGGGTTGTTGTATGTTGTTTTAGTATGTCTATACTTCTCTCTAATTCTTGTTCTTGTGGTTTTGCTTTAATGGTATTTGGTTTTTTCTTTTCTATTTTTTTGGCTTTGCAGTGTTTTCCTTTTGTACTGTTAAGTCTTTTCAACGAAAGTTAACATTTAAAAGAAAAAAGTACTTGGGTACTTTGTAATATCCACCATTTTGCTAAAGTCCACCTTTGCTGTCATGAAACCCAACTTATTCATTAAAAAAATAACTTTTTTTATTTTTTGAAACCCAACTTTCACAAGAAATTGATTCGGATATGAAGTGAACTTACATGCGTGACTTTTACTTTCACCTTTTTTTTTTTTTTTTTTTGGGGGTGTGTCTGTGGGTAAAGACATTCCCTATTATTTGATTTAACCTAAATAATTTTATGTCTTGGTCCATGGCAGGGGTGGCTCGACCATTGGGCCAGAAAAGCCTTCGCTTTAGGCCCCCCAAAAAATAAGGCCCCCAAAAAAGTAAATCTCATCTTCTTTTTTTCAATTCAAAAAAATAAGGCCTCAAAAAAGTAATTGTAACTACTTAAAGTCTCATAAAAGTAATTAAAGCAACTACCATCATTTTACATTCCAAAAAACAAACAAGTGTTATCTTTTCATATTTCAAAAAAAGAATTAAAGACAATTTTCACCATTAAGAAAATGTTGCATTAAAATAAAAAAAACCCTAAAATCACAACAAGTAAGAAATCATTTTCTATTATGAAAATCCTTCAATTTGATCATTTTTCCCTCTATATCTATGCTACTTGAAATCCTTAGAAGACAATTTCAAATATAATCTTTCTTTCTTTTTTTTCTCATATTGAAAAAGCTGCATCAAATTCAAAAGTAATCCACATCTATAATCTTTGCGCCAACATTGATAAATCAATAAATTAGCTTCTATGGTTCTATGCTTTTTAAAAAAATTTAATTACAAGCTCATATTATACGTTTATTATAGTTAGCGTTTGTTTTATTTATAAATATTATTAGTTATAATTTATAAATATTAAATATGTCTGCTAGAAAAATATTGATAATACTCGTAACTATTGCTTTTATAGAAAGAAGTTTTTCAAAATTAAAATTGATAAAATTCTAAATTAGATCAACAATGTCATAAAAAAAATTAAATAGATTAGCTATACTATCAATTGAAAAAGATATGTTAGCAAAATTTGAATATAAAAACTTAAATAGTAATATTGCACTACAAAAAATGAAAAAAATAAATTTTAAATAAAATATTATAATATTATAAAAAATAAAAAAATACCTCATTTAAGATTGTTGCCTTAGGCCTCAAATTCTCTTGAGCCGGCCCTGGTCCATGGACCAGACCCATTTATATTAGTAGAAAATACTTTTACCTAAAGCCAACAATAGGTCGTTGTTTTTTCCTATTACGACTCCGTACAAGTATAGCGCAGTAATCTCTGTCGTTCAATGAAAACTAATTTTATGCTTTAAATCAAATCTCCTATTGGGATTTGATTGTTTATTTTATGCTTTAATTGTCCTCCGTTTGGGTCCTTAACTAGGTATTTAAAAGATTCCTTGCATGCTTAGAATAGATTAGCCAATGCACTTCCGAAACTATTGATTTTAAGACTGTTAATAAGATGAATGAGACTACAGAGCTAACTAAGCTCAAACCTATAAACTCGTTTTTTTTTTTTTGGACAACCGCTAGACTCCAGATATGTGTTTCTTACTAAACCTAATGGGTTAGAATCAGGCATAGACTTTTGAACTACTTGCTAATCGACCTGAGACGCTACCCCTGCCGACCAATTGTAAACGAAGTAACTGATTTTTATAGCAGCTTTAAAACGCAAGAATTGCAACTCGTTGACATTTTCTATTTTGTCCAACTCCCTCATCCGGTTTTTATAGTCAACAGTCAGTAGTTTGGATTGTTGCTTGTAAAATGACTAGCGCTAATAACTGAAAAGTTTTTCGTCCCAGTGGACCAGGACAGTGACATATAATGATGACATAAAACATTTATAAGCTGATATATAAATATTATGATCGGCCATCATTCCACTTTTTGAATGTCCACTCATTTACTTTAGCCTACTATAATGTTGATGCATTAGTATGTAAATACTATATGTCAATATTTTATATCATTATAGCATTACATTGAGTAATCTGAAAGTTTTTAAACTTTGACATAAGTTAAAGTCCTAATACAGATTTCTAGTATGTAGATACACAATCAATTAATCTAAGTGAAAAAGTAATCACCACAGGAAAAAGACATATGATTTTTACATGGAAAATTCAAACGGAAAAAACTATGGACCTAACACCCGTTCAAACTCAGATTAAGCACTATGCAAGAGAGGTTACAAGATCTATTTACTACTATTTTCCCAGTTTAACACAACCTAAATGACTGAAGTTCTTCTTGCCGACGTATACGCCGTTCACCTCGTTCAAATTTAATCCAACACGCCTTGAAGTCACTCAAAACGAACAATCTTCTACAAAAGAGAAGATAATCTTCTACATGATAGTAAAAACAATATTCTATAGCACAAAGCTTCAGCACAATCTACAATGAAAACTCTAGAGAAGAAGAATATCTTCAATGTGTATTCTCAATTTAGAATAAGGAGATAAATCACATAGGGTTATTAGAAAACTCCTTTTTATATTTCCAATTTCGTGACTCATAAGTATATTTCAATTAAGAAAAGAGTTGGCATGAAAAAGCCAAGTTTTTCTTCAAATCGAACTGAAAAATTGCAAGTCGACAAACTTTCTACACCTGTTCAATCGGTCGAATAAATTGACCAATCAGTCAGATTACTATTCTGCCTGAGTGAAAATTTTAACATTTTCCTGCAAACTTCCAGATGCCATAACATTTTCGTTTCAACTCCGATTGAGGGGATCTTAGGCTCTACGGAATCCTCTCAAAACGAGCTTTCCAATGTTAGGTCGCATGCCTATATTCAACACTCAGTTTGTGAGATATGACCTTTTGATCCATGTTGTCCGTAGAAAACTACTTCAATTTGTCGCTTTTTCTACTATTTCTTCACTTCAATACATCCGGCGACTTAAATTATTGTCCATACTCAAAGATATGTAAAATACAATACTAATGGATTCAAGTTTTGTCCAACTCATGAATTTGCCAATACAAAAATCCTTACATAATCAATCACCAACATTGCCAAACTTTCCTTGGTCCGAGACATGCCTTCTTTAGGAATTGTTTTCCCATGTGAAGCTCCTTGGGCACAGTTGGGCCCCTTCTTTGATAAGTGTTGCTTTTTTATCATTTCTATCCCTCATGACCCGGTACCATATCCAATCTTATTGGCAAAAAAAAAAAGTTTAAAATTATGTGATTAAAAGATCATTAAATTTTCCATAAATAAATCTATCCATCCATTCTATCTCCAATGATAGGAAAACATATCACTGGTCTCCATGAGTTGGACTGTATATTGAGCCAACTCAGCCATTCAGTCCTATGAAACGGTTGGCTGGTTGAATTGGGCCTCGCCATTATTCACTGATAAATTTTAACCGCGAAATTCTTTCATATATAAGCCCAATAAAGAGCACCCTAATTAGAGATCACGAGTCACAATTATCATTGTCGGAAAACTATGCAGTTGGGAAATTTGAGTAGAAGGTGGTTTGGATGTCATTAGATGTTAGGCTTTTTTTGAATGTCATAGGGAAAATGTCACAAAAAGTTAATTATTTCTTTACCATTAAAACAATAAAAATTTAAAAATAATAATAAATTATTTCCATTTATTTAAAAAAATATTTTCTAATAGTATAAAAAAATCAACAGCTTTTTTTTTTTTATGTTTTTAGTCTTTTCAAAATATTGTCCATGCTTATGGCTAAAGTTTTTTATTTTCTTATTTTATTTATTTATTTATTTTTTGTTTAACTCAAGAGTTGACTTGGTCACCAAGAAGTCAAGTGGCATAAGTCGCCTCTACTGAGCCCAATAAAACTTAGAAAAGACAATTTAATGATAGAAAAAGTAATAAAAAAACATTTCTATGAATCTAAAATTAGAAGATTTGCTAATTTTACTCATGAATAGTGGACTTGGGTAACAGTAGTTATTGACATTTTTGTTTCTCTTGTCAGGATGAACCGGCAAAACAACGGTGCTTAGAACAGGCAATTTAACTCATTACCGAAAAATACAGAAAAAGAATAAAATTTATAAGAATCTAAAATATAGTTTCTTGTAAAAAATATATTTAAATGGAAAATTTATAAGATATTTAAGTTATGAGATTTCAAAATTATTATTGGGTTTGGTTGTGATTAATCAACTAAACCAAGATATCATAGAATAATTGTCATTCAGAGTCTCCTTCGCAAGTAAAAACTAACCTAACAACAATATAATCTCAATATCAAAATTCTCTACATCAGCCTAAACAGAGTCCCAAGTATATACATAAATAAAGCATTATATAAAATACTATATCACACTGATAAAATAAAGAGAAGATGAGATCATATACTTACATAGCCGAATCCACATTATATATATATATATGAACACAATTTATGTAGTCGACTCTAACATGATTGGGATAAGGCTTTAATGATGATATAGATATATAGGAGTCTTCATATGCAGATGTCCCTTGGGGCCCACCCTTGGTCCGTCCAAATGGACCAAACATGCGACCCTCCTGAATTACATATGTTTACCAATTTTTTGTCAAATCTGAATTTACTGAACCGTTGGATCGATTGTGCACCAATCTGGATGAATTGTTGACCATTAAAGTTTTGGAACCCAGATGAAGATGATAGAAAACCATGGTTGAGGCTGATTTTTTGTAGAGAGGAAGGTTTTAAGGAATCCTTCAAATCCTTTCATCTCCATCCCCATGTGGGTCCCCGGGTGGGTCCCCGGGTGGGTCCCATCGGGATGAGCCACACACTTGAGCTTGCTTTATTTTAAGCTTTATATAGATAGAGAGAGAGAGAGAGAGAGAAAAGAGGCTTTGACCTCTGCCCTTCAAATAAGGGAATTGATGTGGTGAGGATGTTTCTATAGTTATGATAAGCTCAATGAGAGGTGGTGGCGACGGTGGATTAAATATGCAACAACATGACAGAGGAAAAAAAAAAGTGAACAAAGGCAGATAAGAGTGAAAACTGCTTATTTGTAGTTGTGATGCATTGTGAGTGGAGGCATCACGGAGAGATAGTTGAGTGTGTTTGGAAGATAAAAGGGTTCCTTAATTAGATAAAGAATGAATTAATTAAGGAATTAGAAGTTAATCGGTGAAATGATTTTTACATTGGAGAGAGGCATTGAGTAAAGAAATTTGATTTTAATGCATATGTTATATCAATTATATTAATGGGGATTAAAGATGAGATTAAAAGAATTAAATAATCGATTAAATAGGTCAACAAAGGATGAGGAAGCTGATGTGGCTCACCGTCAAAATAAAATTTTGATGGTCAAAATCAATTGCCAATTGAAATCGGCCGCTTATATAATAATAATAATAATAATAATAATAATAACAATAATAATAGTAATCTTTCAATGGTTGGATTTTATAAAAATATGATGGTAGTCCTGATTTTCCAAAATCATAGCAAAATGCCCTTGGAACTCCCTGTAGCGTTTTCCAATAGAAAATTAAAACATGTAGTGATTTCGGACAAATAGAACTTTAGTAGAACCATGGGGACAAACGGGTCAGAGACTCGTACTTGCTTTTACGAGGGCTAAATTTAAGTTTTTCTTTCTGAACTGTTTAGTCAATCAACCCAATTTAGGTTCAGACTGTAGCCCAACCAGCGGTGGAACTAGAATTTAAGACCTGGGTTTTTATTTGCATAAAATATAGAGGATTTTATAGGAAAATTTACCTTAAGTGGCCACTTTACAAATATATATATATATTAAATGTATGCATACCACGGAACCACTTTGATATATTTTTTATGTACTTGAAACAAAGGTCCAATTTAAGGTTTTTTTGTAAAGTCTACCTTGAACTCAACTGTAGTATATTTTTATACAACTCAACGAAACAATTTTTTCTTCACATTTTTTCTTTCTCAAGCTTTGAAATCATGTCTTCTTCTTCCCTAAGCAGCTAATCGTCCTCCATTGGTGTTTCATTGGTCTCCACAAGCGTCTTTAACTTATTTAATTCGTTCATTTGTGAAGATAAACAATTTTTTTTTTTACTTTTTTCCTAGTTTTTTCTTTGTGATTTTTACGTTGTTTATTGTGTGGTTTTTCTCTTCCTCAAATTAGAATGGTTGTATTGTTATGGACTTATGAATTGAATAAGATTAGCATATTTGGTTCAATATCAATGTTTCTCTTTAAAAATTTTGGAGGAATCTTTAAGTTTAATGTGTTCTAACATGCTGGGGCCATGAAAATTCAATATTCGTTTCAATGAGATGAAATTCTTGTTATCCTTGATTTAGGCAGGCTTCAAGTGGACACATAATTAAATAAGGGGTGGGAACAGGACGTTGCTCTTTATTCTTCTTTTTTTTTTTTTGTTTGAGTGTTGGCATAATGTACTCTTAATAAAACCTTCTCTTTGATTGGAAAAAGATGAAGAT
This sequence comes from Sextonia rubra, assembly GCA_037013555.1. Classification (NCBI taxonomy): domain Eukaryota; kingdom Viridiplantae; phylum Streptophyta; class Magnoliopsida; order Laurales; family Lauraceae; genus Sextonia; species Sextonia rubra. Next base: position 137,731,557 of record JASUAD010000001.1, read on the forward strand.
GAAAAAGAAAAAAGTGAACCTCCTAAAAAAGTTAAATGAATGCATCTAAGATGCTCGAACAACAACATTGGAAAATTCATTTTCGAATTTAATTGAAGAAAGATGAAGATTAATAAGAAAAAGTGATTTTATCGGGATATATAGAAACAAACAATGGTCGAATTCAACGTGGACCTATACAAATAAACATCAAATTCAACTCTCGTTTCAAATATATAAAAAGCATACCAGTATGCGTATATTTAATTTCTTTTTGGTAAAATTGTGGCTTAAGGTAATTTTTTCCGTAAAATTTTCTAAAATATAAAGAGCATAATTTTACCTTTTTTCCTTTCACTATTTTGTAATTTGAAAGCTGCTAAGGCTAATTTCAAAGGAGACACCGCCCACTGGTACTCAGATATAGAGTGGATTTAAAAAAAAAGAAAAAGAAAAAAAAGGTGGCCCATTTTTCGTGATCCGACAAGCGACTACCCCTAACCCAATATGTAGGTGCGTCCCCGAGCGAATGGACCCATAACAGATCTAAGTAGCTAAGCCCACTTGGGGTGGCCCACTGATAAAAAATGGAAGGGCCTAGAGAGGATGGTGCGCAGCGCGCACCCTCTTGTACTTTGTGGGCAGTTGGTTGGTAAAAAAAGTAAGTGTTGGGTGAAAGTGTGAAGGCACAGGCATTGGCCTAGAGTGTGAGAGAGCCGAGAGATATTGTTGTTAAAGCGTGTCCGCTTCGACCCAAGAGCCCCTGATCGTGCACGCGCCCCATCGCCACGGACCCAAAAAATGTTGGGTCAGGCCTATGTCCACGTCATTTCGTACTCTTCTTCTGCCTCCTGTCAGCATTCCAGCTTTCCACGTGTCGGATCGCAACGCCTTCAACGTGCACGTGTCGACATCGGGTAACTGAGGATCTCACCTCCCATTCGATGGCGAGCTGGTGAAATTGCTGACACTGGCGATGATGAGTCATCAGGGAGTGGGTCCCCTCAGTCTGACTTCAGGTCGGGAAGCATTTTGTTCCATTACTGGAATTTGAGAAATTCAGATTTCTCTCTTTATTTTTAATTTAAATGTCCATAAACAAGGGTTTTAGGACCTTAAAATATGCTTGTTTGCAATGAAATAAAGAGAATTGTGTGATTCAATGAGGTGCAGTAAATGATTATCAAAAGGTGAATAGTGAATGATTAGAGACTAGGGGCTTGATTCTTGTGTAAAATTCCAAGTGTTCATATTTGGACAATTTGAAATTTGCATGACACCATTTGACAGTCATCATAACATGCTAGAAAATCTTGGAATTCCAAATATCCTTGAGATTTTCCTTAGAAAAAAAAGAAGAAGCTCATAACATAACCTTTACTCTCATAGAGGTTGAGTTACTTGGGTAATAACTAATAGCCGGGTATTGATTTCCAACCTTCCTTTATTAGTTTTCCTTTAAAAGGTTATTTAAAGTTCATTTTTTAATATTTACCTTTCATTATTCATTTTTAAGTATTGTCTTGGATATTCAATTACTTGCAAGAAAGAGGCCTTTGGCACCCACTTGAGGGTTTTTGAATTATGAAATTCTTACAACTTTTTCATGAATCTTTTGGGATCTCAATTTCATAAGGAGAGCTCCACCCGTCATGATTTTTAAAGGTGACCCAATGTCATATACTTCCATAGGTGAGCCACACATATCGTAATTTTTTGGTGGGGCCTATATATCATATTCTAAATGTTGCCTCCATGTTGTAATACCTAAAAAGGGTGCACCACATTTCACAATTTTTAAAAGTGGGCCTACCATATTCCTTCAACTCATGAATTTTTTAAGCTTGATTGTTTACATTTGCAAAAGAGTAAGGTAAAATTAATTTCAAATCGCGTAAAGATAAAGGCAATATAGGTTAAAGAAAAAGGTAAAGGTGTGATAAAATCTTTATTTGGATAGAGTACAGGGCACCTAAACATGGGTAATAGTGTGTTCAACAATTACATAGACAAGAGATGCGGCCCAACTATCGCACTCAGGAGTTAGCTCTAATAAAGATTTTGACTTAAAGACATCACTTTTATAGGAGTAAGATTCCACCATGCATGGGCTCATGTATTGAAAATTCAAGCCGCTTTTAATAAATATCTCAATGTATAGGAATTTTTACATTTTACTCTAATATGACTGTTTTATTTGGAGATTGTCCATTTGAATAAGAATAGGATAATACATTCATATGCATTGTTCATTAATCATCTTTGTTTTTCATTTTTTCCTTTTTTTTTGTTGGTCAAATGTCCAACTCCTGTTTTGGATAAAATTTGGGAACACCTTATGAATTTGGATGACATTTATTTTAAATGGCTCAAATTTTCAATTGGAGGGCCCAATGTGGATTGTGGAGTTCTAGTTTGTTTGCTTGTTTACATGAGAGGAAAAGCAAAAAGAAAGAGGAGGGACTTAACTAAAAGGCATTAAAAGACAACATTTTACTTCTCCCCAAGTGGAGTAAGGAGGAGTAAAATGTTTCCTTTATATCACATTAAGTTTACTTTTCCCTGCCCTTTTTTCCATCCAAATAGCAATGAAATAAAACAGTTGCATTATCTTTTCTCTCCTTTTACTTCTTCCATCTAAACAATATGAAATAAAACTTCTCCCAAATGCACATTTTTACTCTCCTTACTGCTGAACAAGGAGGCCAAATCCTCAGGGGATCCAGGCTCCTTCTATGGCTTCCTCTAGGAAGAGTGAAACTTCAGTGTGTTACACAAATTAGTTAGGGCAAAATAATTTTAAAAAAACCTGTTAAATGCAGTTTACCAGGTTATCCAAACTCTTGAACTTAGTTTGTGAAGATTCCAATAAGTACAAAGGCATGTGAGAATTAGGACTTAGCTTAACAGAACACTATTAGGTTAACGGTTTATCATAAAGTACCATTTATTACAAGGGGAGTTGCTCAACGCTCGAGATAAGAACAAACTTCATTGGAAGGGGTCTGAAGTTGTGGAGTTTTGTATGGGAACTAGTGGCATTTTACCTCCATATGTCTCTGGGATCTCGCTTTCGTCTATCTCCTCCAACAAAGTTTCCTTTAGGACCTTGTTTTCCACGAAAACAATCTATGCAGTTTGTACATGCAAAAACAAATGTAAAGCTCAGTATCACAATAATGAAAAAGAAAATAATAATTTCATGGATTAAATAATTTAATAAACAAAATTAGGGGCTGCCACAATTACATGATTAGATAAAAAATATTACACCCTTGTTCGGCCACTCCAATCACACATATACACTAGAACAATAATGTGTGTAATTTATTTGATTATCTTATTATTATATCATAATTATAGCAATTCCCAATTTTATTGACAAAGATAAGTAATCCATCAAACCTTATTGGTTGGATGGAGCCCCACGTATATGATGTAAAATTTTCAAGATGATTCCTACGCAATTATTGCTGTAAATTGCAGGCACCAAAGCCTAGCAAACATCAATTCTATTCTCACATTTACTACGTCCTATAAGCCATTGAATTAATTATGAAATGCTTATTCAAGAATAAAAATTATCTAACAAGTGTAGAAATCGCAATGTCTCCTTAGAATAAATATTATATAAACCATTAAATCAAGTGTAAATAAACAAATGAGCCTCATTTTTCAGTACTAAACAATGTTATTCATAGCAATCTTAATCTCCTTTTCCCTTGCATGCATATGGGTGTTTTGGAAAATGGTGCACACTTTATCGTGAGCATCAGTACTCGGTGAGGTTTTCCCATATATATATATATTAAGAATTAATTCCTTTGGTGTCATGGAGAGCATTTCCATGATAAAAGTAAGAAATGATAATACATAAAAAAAAGGTAATATAATCTTTTTCACTTCTTCCAATGGGGATGCAGGTGATAAAAATGGCAATTGCAATTTTAGTCTTTAAAAAAAACCTCTCCAGCCTTTTCTCTTGACAGAATGAATGTAACATCCCTACTAGGACTCGTAGTAGAACTATACTTAGACTAGCATAAAGTCATT